>JBANSL010000017.1:47298356-57298356 GCA_037127255.1 Persicaria tinctoria | reverse complement strand
TTCCGTCAGATGGGGTCGGGAATTTAGGAAGGTAGCAATGGATGCCGATGGGCTTTTATTCGCCATGGATTGAGAGAAACATGAGAGAGGAAAGCAAAAAGTGCGTAGTTGAACAAGTCGTCCATTCAACAATTGCTAATTTTGGGATTAGCATGTCCTAATTTAGAAATTTGACATTTTAAGAATTTTACACCCTATGACAATTTTATATTTGAAACTTTGCATATAATATATATATATATATATATATATATATATATATATATATATATATATATATATATATATATATATATATATATATATTCCATTGATAATATACTGAGGTAACGTTTAAAGTTTGTGAGTGATTTTTTAACATTTTTTTTTCTTATCGTGTGTATACAATTTGAAGGAAGAATGTCATTATTTGGCATGATAAGTGGTAAAGTAGAAATAATTTTTTTTTTTAATATCTATAATATACAATTTAATGTTTGTTTGAATCCATATTGAAAATACTAATCTATGATGCTAAAATATAATATCGGCATTATCGATATTCTTTTAAGGGCAATTTGCAAAAATAACCCATTTTGGAGAAATCTTTACATGCCTAACCCAATCTGAAAAGATTTGCACAAAATCGGATATCCGATTTCCAGTTCCAATTGGTATCCCATTGCAAAGGAAAGAAAGGGAAGAGAAGGGGATTGGAGGCGGCCGAGAAAGGAGGGAGAAGGAAGGGGATCGAGGCGCGAGGCAGGCGGAGGCTCCGGTCTCAGTGGGAGGCTCCCGGTTCCGGGCTTAGTGGGAGGGCTCGAGCCACTGCGAGAGAGAAGGGGAAGGGAGAAGGAATGTGATCGGAGGCGGGCGAGAAAGGTCTCCGGGCTCGGAGGGAGGGTGATAGGCGATATATTCTATAGCGCATTTAGTAGTTTTTGTCATCATTTACATGTCATTGTGAGAGGTATTTGTGTGAACTTGGTGATTCGGAACCTGTTGAAGAAATCAGGCAAGTTACAGAAGAGCTGAAGTGAAGAAGTTCGGAAGCAGCTGGAAGGCTGGTGAGTCTGGCGCGCCCGCGCTGACCCCTGACGCGCCCGCGCTGCTACTCGGCGCGCCCATGCTGCTAGGAGGAAGTGGCCGCGTCGATTCACCAGACAAGAAGCAAGTCAAAGGCTGGCGCGCCCGCGCTGCTACATGGCGCGCCCGCGTTGGTCCCTGAAGACGGATTCTTATCCGATTTTCCCTATCTTATTAGTTTTAATATTATATTTTATATTTTTACGGGATGTTAAACCCGATTTTATTAGGTTATATATGATGGCCGAAAAGGCAGGAGAAGAGAGGTTATTTTCCAGAGACGTAGTTTCCTTTTCTTCATCTCACAAACCCTATGGAGAACTAACTCTCCGTTGTTGCACTTGGTTCTTTGAAGCCTTCAATTGATTTGGTTGTGAGTATTCTACTCTTGTTTGTCCTTTGTTAATTGTTTCGATCTCCTGAGCTTATTGCTTGATTGCTTATTATTGGTTAATCTGGATTGATCACCTAGGTTTATCGATACTAGTCATATTGCTAGGGTTTCCAATTCCAGGTTTGGGGTTGTAGATTCATTGTAGCAAACACAATCACCATACGCGGGTTGCTTGTGGTAGATTGTGAAGGAGATTCGATTACAGGCTATTTTAACGGGTTGTTAGAATCGCTTGTATCTCATTATAATTCATGTTTGAATGCTATCGCTTTATTATTCGGTGAAGGTTTCCCCTTGTAATTTGGTGATAAGTGCTTTTAGGACTGGTAGGACTAAAAGCTATTACACGATCTGAATTGAGAACAATTACTGGACATTAGAACTTGAGATTCATAGAATGCGATGATGAACCATCTCAATTGTTGTGCGGATAATTACCTAGTGTGATACTTTTCCATCATATATTCGCAACCTCTTATTGCAACTTGTTCTGTCACCATTTGCTTATACACAAAACTCCCCTTGAATTGGTTACTTTTGGGTAATAATACTTGCTCTTACAATTGATTCTGTTTCCCTGTGGGTTCGACCCTAACTTACCTACTATACTTGTTATAGTTTGCATCTTAGGAATTTACTTTGATTAGGCATAACGACCTTAGGCCTGTCAAATTTGGCGCCGTTGCCGGGGACTTTTTGGAATTGAGAGCGGTAGGATACCCGGAACTGTGCAAGCAGTTCCTCGCAACATATCAGCTTTACCTTGGGGAGAACAGAATTAGAGGGGTTGCTTTCAGATACAATGGCACTACCTACAGGGCTTCTGCAGCAAGGTTGCGAAAAGCTTTGGGAGTCACTAAAGCCCCAACTGATGGATGGGTAACAGCCGCGACCGATGCAGACCTTGTTGCATTCTTTAGAGTGGTGTCTGGAGAGGAATTCTTGACCAGTAACGAGTACAACAGCAGGATTACTCATCCTGTCTTCCGTATGTTGTGCAAGATCGTTTCTGGAACATATTATGGGCTGATCACAGATACAAAGCTTTCCATGACGCACCTGCGGTTTGCTTACAGCGCTGTGCCTACTGCAGATTATACGCCTGACTGGGTTAGACTCTTTTTCGATGGCCTCGACAGGATCAGAAAGGATCGCAGTGCCGCTGGACCAGAAATGGTCCAGAGCGGACTTATTACTCGGGTAGCCATTGCTGCAGGCGTTGGGCAAAATGGTTTGCAGGCACTGGAGGAGCAGGTCATAGCGAGGACCTATACAGAGGAGTATCTGCGAAGGTGTTTGATGCTTGATACTGCACCGGATGGGGGAGCCATTTGGTGTACAGGCAAGAAGAAAGAGCATCAGTTCAGGCTCCCTAAGCCCCTTCCTTGGTCTGAGACTTGGACGGATTGGTATATTGAGGCTGATTATTTTCCGACGTCAGTTCTAGGTAGACGGCGTCGCCTTGAGGTGGGTAGCAGTAGTGGCACAGCTAGAGCTGCCACGGACGAGGATGCGCCTGTGGCTCCGCAGGCGTTTGTTCAGACAGATACACAGGGTTTCGCACAGAACCCACAGCAGGAGATGCCTGCTTATCAGACCCCCTCTCACGGTTGGGATTCTCAACCGACATATCAGAGCCAGCAGGATTCACATCAGTGGGCCCCTTGGCCCCCACAAGCTTTTCAGGATGCCCATCAGCAGCCTCATCAGTGGGGCTACCTGGTTGATCAGATTGGCCTTCTGCGCCAAGACGTGGGGAGTTTGACGACAGTGACGAACCAGATTCTCCACCAGCAGGCCGACATCCTAGAAGGCTTTGGCGAGTTCAGAGAGATGAGGGAAGAGCTTCGCCGCATGCGAGAGGATTACTCTCGCCACTATCCACCCCCTCAGTGAGTCCTTCTGGTCCCTTTCTCTCGACTTATTTCTGTCTTCTTTCACATTGAGGACAATGCTTCATTCAAGTATGGGGGAGGAAAAGGACTTACATATCTTGTACATATTTCATTTCCGCGTTATTTTTGTACAGATTCTGCACTTGTTATTCCAAAAAAAAAAAAAAAAAAAAAAAAAAAAAAAAAAAAAAGCAATCAAAATCCTGGGATGAGTTGAAAACCCGAAAGGGCGACTCAGGCAAAAAGCAGGTAGTCTGGCGAGCCTTAGGCTTGGCAATATGAGACTTGAGGAAAGTGAGAATGTTTATGTGAGTACCATCTTTGAAAAAAAAAAAATGAGTGGCTTGGTGAAAACCCGAAAGGGCGCCTTGGCAAGATGAGCGTTTACTTTGAGTGTTTAGGATTGATCTCTTGGCGAAGGCGACATAAGAAGTGGAGTGATAAGGAGGTTTTCGGGTAGGCCACTAGGAGCCATAAGGTGTAGATGGTTGAGATACAATTATAGATCTCATTTTCTATTTTGATTGTCTTTTGGGCTGATTGTTGAGATGGTGAAAACTACTAGTACTTAGTGTTCATTTTCCTTGTACTGTCTGTGAACCTTTGAGATTTATGGTGAGAGTAGGCTTAACTTCTATGCTTACTCGGGACGAGTAAAGGTTTAAGTATGGGGGAATTTGATAGGCGATATATTCTATAGCGCATTTAGTAGTTTTTGTCATCATTTACATGTCATTGTGAGAGGTATTTGTGTGAACTTGGTGATTCGGAACCTGTTGAAGAAATCAGGCAAGTTACAGAAGAGAGCTGAAGTGAAGAAGTTCGGAAGCAGCTGGAAGGCTGGTGAGTCTGGCGCGCCCGCGCTGACCCCTGACGCGCCCGCGCTGCTACTCGGCGCGCCCACGCTGCTAGGAGGAAGTGGCCGCGTCGATTCACCAGACAAGAAGCAAGTCAAAGGCTGGCGCGCCCGCGCTGCTACATGGCGCGCCCGCGTTGGTCCCTGAAGACGGATTCTTATCCGATTTTCCCTATCTTATTAGTTTTAATATTATATTTTATATTTTTACGGGATGTTAAACCCGATTTTATTAGGTTATATATGATGGCCGAAAAGGCAGGAGAAGAGAGGTTATTTTCCAGAGACGTAGTTTCCTTTTCTTCATCTCACAAACCCTATGGAGAACTAACTCTCCGTTGTTGCACTTGGTTCTTTGAAGCCTTCAATTGATTTGGTTGTGAGTATTCTACTCTTGTTTGTCCTTTGTTAATTGTTTCGATCTCCTGAGCTTATTGCTTGATTGCTTATTATTGGTTAATCTGGATTGATCACCTAGGTTTATCGATACTAGTCATATTGCTAGGGTTTCCAATTCCAGGTTTGGGGTTGTAGATTCATTGTAGCAAACACAATCACCATACGCGGGTTGCTTGTGGTAGATTGTGAAGGAGATTCGATTACAGGCTATTTTAACGGGTTGTTAGAATCGCTTGTATCTCATTATAATTCATGTTTGAATGCTATCGCTTTATTATTCGGTGAAGGTTTCCCCTTGTAATTTGGTGATAAGTGCTTTTAGGACTGGTAGGACTAAAAGCTATTACACGATCTGAATTGAGAACAATTACTGGACATTAGAACTTGAGATTCATAGAATGCGATGATGAACCATCTCAATTGTTGTGCGGATAATTACCTAGTGTGATACTTTTCCATCATATATTCGCAACCTCTTATTGCAACTTGTTCTGTCACCATTTGCTTATACACAAAACTCCCCTTGAATTGGTTACTTTTGGGTAATAATACTTGCTCTTACAATTGATTCTGTTTCCCTGTGGGTTCGACCCTAACTTACCTACTATACTTGTTATAGTTTGCATCTTAGGAATTTACTTTGATTAGGCATAACGACCTTAGGCCTGTCAGAGGGCTCGAGCAGTCGCCTAGTCTTCCCACTTCTTCCCTTCGCTCTCGCCCAGCAGTCGCCTCATCTTATTTCCTCTCCGTTGTGCTCTCTCGGAAATTGGAGGCGACAGGCGAACAAGCAACTCGAATCCAGGTATCCTCGTCTTCTTCCTCTCCACTATATGTTCCTACCATCGATCTGGGACAGTTGACGACGTTTGGTCTGACGGATTTGGCTAATGAGGCTGGGCTGGTGAATGTGACCCTCAAGGCGCCTGGGCCGAGTGATGTTGTTGATTTTGTTCACAAGTTGTTGAAGGTAAAGACATGGCCTTCTCAATAGACATCTATAATATATGATCAATTATGATTGAAGCTTCACTGACTTGCTCTTTTGTTTGTAGGAGGGTTTGCCTTCTCTTGTCCATTCTTCACCAATTACACACTGTAAGAATGAAAATTATTTGTTCTAACAGATTGATGAAGTTCTGCCTTTAATTTACAGCTTTGGATTTTGTTAGAATATGCACAGATTCATCACAAGAATATGTAGGACAAATTTCTTGTTTATAGGCATCCTCTAAAATAAAATCACATTAATGAAAATCAAAATATACTCGGGAATGTCTTGGATTCTGAAGACCGCATTTCTCTCTCCGCCCTTTCGGTAATGTGTTTCCGCCCTTTCGATAATGTGTCTGCTTCAATTCCTTATTTGATTTTCACTCTCTTTTGGTTATGTGTTTGCTTCAATTCCTTATTTGATTTTCAATTCCTTAGTTTCGACTCTCGAATGTTGAAAATTGAATTTGTGGATAGGATATATGAGAATTTGTTTTGAGTTTTGATTTGAGAAATCAATCTAGGAAATTAGAGTTTGTGATTGTCCCATAATAGTTATAATGGTTGAGTTGCATAGGATTAGAGAAATAAAAGGCAATAATAAATAAATAAAATTAAAATGCTCAAATCACGTTAATTAAGCAGTTATATGGTACTGATTTAAATTAGGAACGATATAATCATGTAAAATCATGGATCAATCACTCATCTACCCATGACGGTATTTTGATATAATCAATACTACCTCCGTTCCATAATACATGTCCTTTTACTTTTCAGCACGTTTTTTAAGGAGCGAAAAGCTCTATAAAATATTATTTTTTTAATTAATTTTTTAATATAATTTGATACTTGTTACTAATAAGTATCAAATTATATAAAAAAATTAATTAAAAAAATAATATTTTATAGAGTTTTCCGCTCCTTAAAAAACGTGTTGAAAATCAAAAGACCATGTATTATGGAACGGAGGGAGTATTAAATTAAATCTGTAGTGTAACTTAATACAACCAGACATTATATATCAATATAAAGAGATTATGTTAATGAATATTTAGTATATGGAAGGAAAATGAATGAATATTTAGTGAGACTGAAATTAGTTCCCTCATTTTTAACACAAAATGTAAGAGAAAAGAAAAAAAGAATATAAGAGCCAAGTTTATTTATATTTTGCATAATGAGGAAGAATTGGAAATATGTGGGTTGAAAGTTAGATTGGTAAGGTGTTGTAGATGCATGAGAATGATTATGAGCATGCGTATGAGATGATTATGAGATTGATGATAGTTCTGAATTTGTTGATATATTTTGAGAGTTGTGATTTATGAGGATTTTGAGCTTTATTATTATATATTGACAGATGTTGTGAATTTATAGCATCACATGACCAAATACAATTCCTTGCCCTTATGTTTCTTATCAAGCCCCATTACAACCCCGCCGAATGGAATCTTTTATGAAGGTTTCCATTGAGCGAAAGTCCCTTTGATGTCCTTATTTTTGCTTTGATGTATCCGGTAGAGATTTTGTGATATAAATGTCAATAATTGATTTGATGCTTATATATGGAATTGAGGCGAGTGTATGCTTAAAGCCTAAACAAATGAGAGTGAGAGATACACATTATCCTTATTCCTTAGTGAGGTTGGATTTTTGAGCAGGCAAGCAACTTGATCCCATATATACATGTTATGACATTTATATGCCTTGATTATATTTGCACTATTGATGATGTTGCTTTTCATGAGTAAAATTGTGAAAGGATCACCTGTGAATGCATAGATGGTGTTTTTGTCTGATGGTTATTTGAGGACAAAGCAAGAGTTAAGTGTGGGGGGATTTGAAAATGCATATTTCATATAGGCATTATAAGTATTTCTTAATGCATTTATACAGGAGTTTTGTATGTGTTTTAGTCTAGTTTCATATCTTGCTTGTGAAGTATTCGAGTTCGGAATCTACGGCTTTTTAGTGTTTATTCTGCAGAGTTACATTCCGACCTTAGATGGGATCTTGGAAGAGCTTAAGCTACATATTTTGGAGCATATGAAAGGCTGAGAAAGAGGCTATGGAGGAGCAAGGAAGCACAACATTGAAGAAAAGAAGGAAAACCGTCACTGCATAGGTTGGCGCCCGCCGTGCCTTAGGCGGCGCCCGACGTGGTGCCGTGTTCAGCAAACACGATTTGGATCCGAAGATTCTATTTCCTATTATTATTATTATTATTATTATTGTTATTAATTTTTTTTATATATAATAATTATAATATTATTATAAATAATAAAGATCTTACATGAGGTCAGATCGAAGCCGGCTAACAAGCTGGGCTCCGCATCCCTTTTGAATACTAAACGCGACCCTAGCCAAAGTGTGACAAAATCCCCTACTATATCCAGGTACCCCCTTAGCAACCCCACACACCCGCTTAAGAAGCCCCATGGCATCATCCTCTAAGTCACCAATAGTAGAGAAGGAAAACGGCACAAAGTGATAACCCTTGGCCTTGCAAACATCTTCGTACTTCTTCCTCTTGTTATCAGCCGCGACTCTAGCCGCTTTACCCGGAATGAAACTTGAAAGACCAGCCGAACTGAAGATAGAAGTTCCTGTAATGTCCACACAAGTGTCTTTGCCCTAGAACCAGTTGTAGAACAGGATATCAGCTGGACGAAGTTCCCCCCCCCCCCCCTTGGCATCAACCATTCCAGTAGCCGCCTCTTTGCGAACAGAGATTCCGGCCTTCAAGCACTCATCGTATAAAGCATCACGCACCACATTATGTCGATACTTAACACCAATATCAGCAGCACAAGCAAGTGCGTGATCACCCCAAACATCCAAAATGCCTTTCTCACAAGCAGGGCACTTGGATCCCGCACTAAACAATTCAATTCCCATGCGGTATTTAATAACCGAGCGAAAGGTAATGGGATTCATAACCTGGCCAAGACCGGGAATAGGAGCAGCTTTCAGCCACTGTTGAGCCATAGGGAGCTTCAGATTTGCAATAAGAGCTTCTTCCCTCCCAGTAAGAGCAAAGTCCACCTTGAGATGCTTGTCCATATTTCTGTAATAACAGCTAGCCATTTTCTTCATTAGGTGGGGGGCTGGCTGTAATACACACATGTCCAAGTCATCCTTATCGATAGCACTAACCCAACTGGAGACCGCTAACTCATAAGAGATCCCATCACTGGTCACTCCAGCACTCTTCAAAATACGGTCCTGCAAACCACGAGATTGGATCCTCGAAGCAAGAAAAGCATAATGCAATGTGTCTGCAGCAGTGTAGACCCCAAGACCACCATAATCGAGGGGCATAGTAGACAGACGCCACTACAATGGGTCAAAACCTGATCCTCCAAGGTTAACAATCTGTTCCACTGAATCCCTCAAAGAATCATCAAAAACACGATGGGCATCTATAAAACATGGGGGTGGTGTTGTCCGCATCGCAAAGTAAAGACGAGAGACTCCTGAGCAGGCTCGCAGGAGCAATAACTCACATTGAGGATCTTCCAACTTCATGATGGCTTCCATCAGGCCATTAGTTTTCAAAACTCTCCTCATCATCACCTCGTTGCAGAAGGAATGATCCAAGCTAACCGCTCTACCAAGGAGCTTAACCCCGCCCACCGGGCGTGAAATATGCTTAGGGAACAATCCGGCTTCCCTACAACGCAGATCCTCACTAGGCCAGAATATTTCTGTTTTATCAACATTGAGGTGAAGTCCTAGGGTGGGGCCATCTTCCTGGACAATAGCAAGCGCCTTTCTAACCATCAAAGTGTCTCCAATCAGAGTCCCATCATCGAGATACCAAGCATTAAGCTTCAGCTCGCAACTATCCTTAATCTTACGGATCAACGGGTGGAGTGTAAGCGAGAATAGTAGAGGTCCAAGAGGGTCACCTTGCTGAACTCCCTGACACGAATAAAGAACCTGATCCCCAAAATATAAGCGAGCGGGACAAGCATAACAAAACTCGACCCAATAAGATATGAAAGGGCACATACGGCGAACCTCCTTAATCATGACACTACGATCAACGAGATTAAAGGCATTTTTGAAGTCAACCAGAAGCATAGACATGCTATTATCAGACCCCTGAGCTTCTACCAATCTGTTGACCGCATGCAACACCGCTTCTCCGCCTCCCGAAACACCCACCCCAAATTGCATATCTTCCAAATACGGACCTAGGGTTTTACCGACCGAAGAGGCAACCACTTTGGACACCAGGCGCCTCCAAATCGAACCAACAGCTATGGGACAAACCCCTCTACCCGGCTTAAGAAGAGGCGTGAGATGAGCACTCACGACAAATTCACTCAAAGAGGCAGGACACCGACCACCAAGAAATAAGTTAACCACACTCGTAATAGAGTCAACTACCTCCTCGGTGATGGCCACCGCCGCGCCACTAAGAGCATCCAGGAAATGTTGGGCTCGAAGCCCATGTTTACCACATGAAGTACCCTTCGGGAAACTTCTAATTCTGTCTAAAACCAAATTCCTGGAAACATTTAAGGCATCACAGTCAATAGGCTCAGGAGGTAGACAAGGCGCCGGAGAGACCGGATGTTTAGCAGCAAGCTCTTTTAGGGTTTCATCAGTTTGAGGAGCAACACCTGAAGACGTGAGAATACGGATTGCTGCAGAGAAATGACCGTCACCAACCTTTCTCTTACATAGCCTAGTGGATTGCTCCTCGTGACTCCTCTCAATACCACTAGAAGAGAGATCAAAATTAGAGGACAACAAATCAGATACTAGACGATGAATACCCCCGGGTTCCTTCCACACCCGGATAGCCTTTGAAATATTATGTACCTGTAAACTTCTCTTCCGCCCTGATCGATTTTCAGCACTAGTTTTGGGCTTGTACCTATGAAGGATACAAAGCGGCAGAATGAAGAGACACGCCCATATAGACATGTTGGTCGGATCCGCTGCAACGCTATCAAGGGCATCCTTGAAAACCCTAGCAAATGACAATCTACACTTCCAGGGGATACTCTTAACCATGTGAACTTTGACATTAAACACCCTTTCTAACAAAGCGGCATCAAAAGAGCCACCTTCGTCATTCAAAAGGGATATATCAATCGAATGCCCACCTATATCAGCACTAGGGCGAGGCAACCCATGGACAAAGAAGGCAATTGTTATTATTATTATTATTATTATTATTATTATTATTATTATTATATTTCTAGGGTTTGCACGAGTCTTTATTAGGTTTTATTGGATTGTTTCAGCCGTGTGTGGCTATTGTTGGAGAGAGTTATTATGAGACTATGAACATAATTAGATAGAAGAGAGGTTTTTGGCCTATGAGCTGCTAAACTCATAGTTTCGCCTGTGATTCGAAGACATGGCTGAATAGATTGTGAGGCTTTGATTCTATTTAGTTATTTATAAGTATATTTATCATCTTGTGTCTATTTATTATATTTGTGTTCCTTTCTATGATTGACCACCATGTTAGGAATTGCATCTTAGCTATGAATTCGTTGTTGTGTTCTTGATAGTAAACGAAGGTATTGAATTAGTGATATTTCTTTGTCTTTGTAGTGGATGATTTCGATTGATCTATATTGACAGGTGTCGATTAGGGCCGATTTAGGAATATTCTGATTGAGTCTTAATTGCACTGAATCAATATGTTAATTGGTCTAATTACGTGAGTCCTTATTCCTTAATGCTATTATTTAGTGATATTGAATAAGGTGATTGTATCCCTGCAGTCCTTATTCCTTAATGCCGACGATAACTCCAGTGGCTTTTCTTCGAATGTCGTGCTTAAAACCAGATCCGATCCGGTGGTCAGTCCATGATTCACCTTCACCAACAACTTCGATCACATAACCTTTTGACCGAATCCCCATGGACGACGCCACATGTGATGCATAAAATCCGCATCAAACTTCTTCAAGAACATCGATTGAGCTAGAACTTGCTAATCTCCCCCGAATGACCCTCCAACGCTCATGTCAGGGTTTGTCGGCTGCCCTAGAAGCCCCCCTAATCCTTAGCTCATCACTCATATTATATATAATGAAAATTATGGTTGAATTAAATGCTACTTGGTAAAAGACAATTGTGCCTCAAGTTTCATACGGGCTTAATTTAACCCTATCAGTGTTAAAAACTATATAAAAAATTGATTTTTTTAATAATTTGAAATCTAAAAACAATGTTAATATTTTATCCAACAATATATGAGCTTTTAAGTTTTCTAGGTAAAAAGTTGTAATGATTTGTATAATTTTTGTGTTGTTGACTTTTTAAAATAATTTGATTGGTTAAAATGTGTAGTGGGTGTTAAAAAATAATAAAATTTATGAAAAAGTTAGTATAATGATGATGTTTTTTTAAAAGTAATGTGTTTTATTGAAACTTGTGCAAAATCCTAAAAGACTATGTATTTTAGGACGGAGGGAGGATAGTTTTTGTGAAAGTTTTTTGATTAACTGAGTGAATAATAAACAAAGCATTTCTGGCTTTCTGCAAGGCAAGAAAGCGAAATCACAGCAACATACGGTGAAACCTAAATGCTCAGATTGAGTCTCCAATCGCCGTCGTAAACTATCACAGTCACGCGATGGCTACTTTGAACATGGAAGATCTCACAATCGAGCAAATCCACGTGGCCTACAGCTCCAAAAACCTCACCTGCAGGCAGCTAGTTGACCACTACCTCCGCGGCATCGGCTCCCTAAACCCCATCCTACGCGCCGTCGTGGAGGTCAACCCTGACGCGCTCCATCTCGCCGACGAGGCCGATAGCCAGTGGGCTACGCGTGCAGGGGACCTCCGAGTGCTGGGGCGGTTGCACGGGGTTCCAGTGCTGCTCAAGGACACCATTGGCACGCGGGACGGAATGGGGACCACTGCGGGGTCTTACGCGCTTGTCGGAGCGGAGGTGGCGCGTGAGGCCACGGTGGTGGCGAGGCTCAGAAAACAGGGGGCGGTTGTAATCGGGAAGGCGAGCATGTCAGAGTGGTACAAGATTAGGTCGATCGATAGTCTCCCCAACGGTTGGTGTGCTCGAGCTGGTCAAGGAGTGGTATTTATTTTCATTTTTGCACTTTTTATTTTTATTTTTATGTTTACTACTTACTGTTTGACTGAATTCATCCATCCATATATCAAGACTGAGTAATCAGTGTCTGATTGAGATTGTTGATCAATAGTTGGAGCTTCTCCTTAATTTTCCCCCTTTGGGATTTGCAGTTACTTACATTATTATCCATCACGAGGAATGAAATTAGGGGAAAGATGTAAACTTTTCAATGGAAGAGCAGAGAATATGAGTTGAGACTAAAATTATGATTGATGAGTAATAAATCACAAGTGGGCTAGATTTAGTTTCCTTTGGATTTCCATTTCCATAATCTTCGACCCAACGGGGGATTAGATTGATTGATGTTTGAGACTATACCATTAATCCAGATTACAAACTTCCGTTATGCATTGGTCCATGTTGGGCTTGTGTTGAATCCCCTATTTGAGATTTTTAGTTGATTACATTTATTTCCATATCAGGTTTAATTTCAGTTTTCTTCATGACATTCAAACAGCTGAGAAATGAATGAAAACAAGCTGGCCATGTTTGATGAAGATGATAGATGACAAGAAAAGCAATGTGTGAATGTGTGCAGAATCCATATGTGAAATCAGCGGACCCGTGTGGGTCGAGCAGCGGATCAGCTATAGCTGTGGCAGCCAACTTGGTTGCTGTATCGTTAGGAACCGATACTCACAGCTCCATCATCTGCCCCTCTGATCACAATTCAGCTGTAGGGATCAGACCCACAGTCGGGCTTGTCAGTCGTGCTGGTGTTATTCCTATCTCTCCCCGCCAAGACACCGTTGGGTATTCTTCATCTTTAATCCCTAACACTTCTCTATGTTGTTCAATCAAACTGCCCTAACTCCTGATTTGATTGTAGGCCTATATGCCGAACGGTGTCTGATGCAGTCCATGTGCTTGATTCCATTGTCGGTTACGATCCAAGAGACCATGAGGCAACAGAGGTATCCTCCAAGTTCATACCTGAAGGAGGATATAAGCAGTTCCTTAACATTGATGGCCTACGGGGAAAGAGATTGGGAGTTGTCAGGCATCCCTTTGTCACTGCTCTTCACGGTTCTGCTATTGCTCATTCGTTTGAGCATCATCTTAGCATATTCAGACAAAGTGGAGCGATTTTGGTGGACAATCTGGAAATCAATCACATTGATACGATCCTAAATCCTCACACAAGCGGTGAAATAACAGCAATGATTGCTGACTTCAAGTTTACAATAAGCAAATATCTGAAGGAGTTGGTCACTTCTCCAGTTCGGTCAATCGCTGATATTATTGCCTTCAATGAGAAGAATACGGAGCTGGTAACGAGTTCACTTTCCTTTCATGAATGTACCTATATTTGGCGAACCTTACCTTTAATTTCTTCTTCAGGAGAAGTTGAAGGAATACGGCCAAGATGGCCTAATTGAGGCGGAGAACATGAGCGGGAACGAGGAGGAAATAGACAAGATAAAGGAGTCGTTAGACGAGCTTTGTCGGGATGGGTTTGAGAAAATGATGATCGAAAATAATCTGGATGCAATGGTGACGCCTGGGACAAAGGCTATCCCAGTGATGGCCATAGGAGGGTACCCAGGGATCACCGTTCCTGCAGGGTATGACGAGGAAGGGAAGCCGTTCGGGATGCTGTTTTCAGGGCTCAGGGGATCTGAGGTTAAGCTTATCGAGAGCGCGTTTGGATTTGAACAGGCAACACTGGCTAGAAAGCCTCCAGTCTTTGATTCACCAGAGTGGGTGCTGATCGCCGAATCTTGATGTGTGCGCTGTTGCAAATGTGCTCCTTGGCTGCGGCCATAATGCTTAATGTTTCTCTACTGTTAAGTCAATTTGTATGCTTGTTGTGACAGATCAGTCGAAACCCTACAATGTACAACTCTAGATGGACTGTACAGAAAAGGTTCAAAGTTTGCTGATCTATTTGAACTAAAGGTCAGTACTGTAGCAAGAAGTGTATGCCTTCATTATTAACTTATTGCTATCATGTCCTTGGGGAAAGCTCATGGATTGGAACCCACACCCACGGAACGAATAGTCTTCTTGAACACGTGATAAGTAGCACTGTAATAAGGAGTCTCCAAAGCATCCATCCAGCTTATGCTTCTTCATCAACTTGTGTAACTCATCTCTCGATAACATACATCATCGCGGCATCACCTGGTGGCCATGAAAGCTTGTCCGGGGACCGGGGTAACCTGGAAGCCTATGATAATCCGCCAGCAATTCAACAACACCATAGAGTAACACCAACTCAATACTATACAGATCAAGAATAAAACCTAAAATAAACCAACTAAACAAGCACAAATATTCAACAAGCAAAAACCAAAGCGGAGGAACAAAAATCCACTTTCCAACCACCATGAGTACTGAATCCACTAAAACCAAGCTGGTAGAAGTATCCAACATACAAGTCTCTTTCATGAGAGTATGAGACAATGATGGAGATATCTAATCATGCACTGAATATATTATGATCTAGAGAAATTCCTCTCTAACTAGTTAAACACTATCAAATTATATTTTAGGGACCGTGGTTGGATTCCTAAAGTCGAGAGATAAGTTACCAAAAGCAATAGAAAGAGATCCATGCCTGCAAACCTTGGATTTTAATCTAAAAAATGGGCGGAGGTAGAGATCGAACCCGAGACCTCCTAACATCCCCTGCTCCCCACCAGTGAGCCACCCAGAGCAAGATCCATGCCTTACTCTCTTTACTATTGGATGTCCTCCTTGTACCTAAACACAATTACTTCAATTTTCTTTTAACCACACAGGTTAGATTCCTCTCAGCATTGATTTGGGCCGGACTCATGGGCCTAAAGCCCGACAATTTCCCCCTTCATCCTAAGTAAAAGGCACGTTTGCTCGTCCTAGTTTCAATTGCATCAGAATCTTGCTCTACCATGAATGCATGAAATTGATGCTTCGTAAACGTCTTAACCATTCTCAAACTCTCTCTCCTCCATAACTCTCCGATACTTCAAGGTGTCTTTCCTGGTGGATGCATGACCCTCTCATCTAATTTTCTGGCAGCTTATTTAATCAGTGTTGACTCTCCCTACTCAGATTCGTCATCAATCTCAACTTATGATGACCACTCCTCTAATACCGGCATCCCATCAGCACAATCTCCACTTGAAGAATGCTCCTGTTGTAGATCTTGAAGGACATCAAGGTCCTCTCCTGCTCGCAAAATCGCATGTGTTTGCTGTCTAGTGTCTCTACAGATTTGCCTTTAATGATAGGCAGAGTTAGGAAAAAAAATGCATCGAGCTGCCATAACAGTATGGTGTAACTTGGAGAGGAGATCTTTCGCTTCAAACTCTAGAATAATTTAATTCAGCAAATCAATTTATTGAAGTGAACGACCAAAGACATTATTACACTCAATTTCTCAACTCAGTTAACAATGCATAATAATTCTCAATTTTGTAATGCAACTATCGAAAAGCATAAACCCTAACATCTTCAGCAAAATCTCAATCCACAAAACCTAGCTAATTCATGATTAACAAAGTAGACAGAAACCTAAAATAGATCAATCTGTTTCCAAAATCTAAACGAAGGTAATAAAACCCTAATTATGCAAGACTCGATCGTCTACGAGTAGCGCCAATTACAGCTACCAAATTCACCCATTTTCAATAGACATGGACACTAACAACCACATAATAGTATTGCAAAACTGAATGTCAATTGCTTCAATACTACCTCCGTTTAGAAATAGATATCGTTTGACTTTGTCACTTTTTAAGAAGCTAAAAAATATATAAAATATCAAATTTTTAGTAATTTTTTTAATATAATACAAATACTTATTAATAATAAGTACCGTATTATTAAAAAAAATTGTTTAATGATATGGTACCTAAAAATTGAAGTCCAATTTTTAAGAGTAGCCGGATTAAATTGATTAATAACTCGACGCACTTTGGCTCGTTTCATATCACCCCCTTTATACCTCGTCCGCCCCCTCCGGCTCCTCCCCACACCATCGCTATTGCCACCACCCTTCGCCGATTTCCGTTCAGACATCCATCGAAATACTCCGCGATTCACCGAATTCGCTACTCCTGTTTCCTACTCCAACAGACGCTCTGCTTCCTCCCCAGTCCTCGGCACTCGGCAATCCTCATCCTTTCATCCCCGCATGCAATCGCCACACGAGGTTAGATTATCTTACCTTATCGATTTACACGGGTCTAAGTTACTAATCATTGTTTTTCCAATCTTGCTTTTAACTTAAATATGGTTCGAATTTGGGCTGGTGATTTTTTGTAACGGGTATACAAGCGGGATCTCATTCCCACCCCTAAAAGCTACCATTAGGGGTAGTGGAGCTCCCACTTATATACCCACATCAGGGTTCATGACTTTCCGATGTGAAATATAAGGTGTCCCATACCACTATATAGATTCCTGTTACAGAGCACCATCCTTGAAAGCCGACATCTCAGCGGCTCCGAACAACTGGATTAGACTATTTGTTTTGCCTCTTACATCCCGATGTCCGTCACCCGACACCCCGCAAGAACCGGGTTTCTCTTTTAACTCTTACGTTCGAAACGGGTATTTAGTTGCCGAGAGGCTGGTTCCAGCTCTGATACCAATGTGATGGGTATACAAGCGGGATCCCGTTCCCACCCCTAAAAGCCAGCCATTAGGGGTAGTGGGCCTCCCACTTATAACCCACATCGGGTTCATGACTTCTTGATGTGGGATATAAGGTGTCCCATACCACTATATATTCCTGTTACATTTTTTGTTGGATTAGGGTTTGGTGGTTTAAGAAATTGGGGATATGATTGATGAATTTTGTTTGAACGTTTTATTTTTAATTAAGGCTTGGTGATGTTGTGATCGAATTTATGTTATTTTTCTGTTGTAGCACACGGGTTAGGAATATTGAATAAGAAGGTTAAATCACACAATGAATGTTGCATATGTGGTCTCTGAACTACTATGACTTGCCTTTTGAACGTACAGTTTATACGTTGGAGTGCTATCTGTCTCTACTACCGGTATGGCCTTGTAGGGATGAGGGTTGGGGCAACCAATTTATTAGGTGTAGACTGGGGGAGGACTAGATTTGCAATGGTCTTTTATTCATTAGAGATTATAGAATTGATAAGGGGGAGGTTTTAAGGCTTATTACTGTTAGTTGCTAATGGTGAATCCGTAGAAATTTGGTATAGTTGTCAAACCAGTCTTTAAATGTGATTTTGCAGTAATCTCGTGGTTTTAATACATATGGCTTCCAACCGTTCATCCCTTGACTTTGAGTAGGAAACTCTATGGTAAATCTACATTTTTGGGTTTAACAAAATCTCTCCTTTGTTAATTTTGAAGTGAAACAGGGAAACCAGAGCTATGGATTCTATTGCACAGACTTCTCAAGATAGTCAGGTAAGGGCTTTGACTTTTCTTGAAATGGGTTTTATTGAAAAATAGAAGTATCTTATAGGGGAAAGGTGTACGACTTTTCTATGATGTGTTTGCTTTGCTGACATCAGGTTTTGATAAAATTTCGGGCTAGTAAAATGTTTCTTGAGGGGAAGAGTGTGGTTCAGATACCCGAAAAGGACTTATTTGCTTAATAAGGGTATGAAGGAACAATGTTGTTGTTTTAAAAAAATAATTTAGTTTTCCAAGAATTGTGCAATGTTATCCCCTTAAATTATGCAATGTTATTCCAATTCACAAAGTGACTTGATGTTCGTTTCATCTTTGGGAATCTAGGGCTACTTCCTATTTCTTCCTCTTATGCTTCTTGGTGTTGGTCGATTTATGTTCATTCAAGTAAGGGTTTTTGTTTAATTGTTTCCATTTTTCATTCCTTACATTTCAGATACTTGAATCCTTTAGTGTAAACTAGGTTTTAGTCTTTGGGATATTGGTTTGTTTGAATTATAATGGAACTGAGATTGGAAGATTTTTTTGCTTTAGTCTTTAGTTAAGTAATGCTGCATTTAGAAGAGGTTTATGCTGATTAGGAAATTTAGGATGCTTTCAAAGTTGATATTGCTAATTGTTTTTTTTCAGCATTTTAATATGTGATTTGGGCCGTTTTATGAGATATTTGAGGGTTGTTTTTGGGGCTGATCCTGCAGGTTTGTAGAGGTAACCATATTTATCAATTGATAAATCTAACAATGCTATTGAAATCTAATAATGCTTGATAAATCTACTTGATACGGGTGAGTGGGGACAATTTCAATAGTCTCTTGGTTGCTTAATTAGTTGCTCCTATAAACCATTAAAAGCAAGCACTACAATCTGATCTTCTAGTTGCAAACTTGCAATCTTCTTATTGAAACCACCAGATTCCTTTTTCTCAGACACAATCTTCTGCAAAGCTGAAATAGATGATATAAAAGCTCTCTTCTCCACCTTTAGCAGAAGATGATGTCTAAAAAAAAACAAATGTTTTTTTTAACAAAAAGATGTGATCTTTTATTAGTTGTACCTAAATGTCTTCTAATTATAGATAAATATTTGTTTTTTTTAGACATCATCTTCTGCTTTGAACTGTATTGGTGATCTAAATAGTTATGTATTGATTGCTTTTTAAGTTTATGTTTCAACATTTTAGTTTTAATATCTAGTTTGTATTTTGATGTTAGTTTGTTCTGCATTGTTTCTTTGTTGCTTGATATTTGATCTCTTTGTGCTATGTTTACTGACATACGCAGTAACGCAGCTGAGTTCCCTTATGCTTGGGGTATCAATGTGATTCAATTCAAGCCTTTGCATTATTTCTACTAGGTCTTGTAGTGGTTTTGGAGTACTTTGATAATCGTGTGTCTAGGTGATTGTGACTGCAGTGTGTATTTGATCATTAAAACTTGTGGTTAATTGAAGGGTTCTCATCATACTATGTGTTATGATCATTACTACCATTATGACAAAATCCGTACTTTACCTTTTTATATATGCCCTTTGCAGATACCTTTACTGGTAGCACTTTGAGAGTTCAACTCCTTATGGCAGATATCCTCTCATAGAGTAAGTTGGAAGTCCTAAGTGTTGTTAATCAAAATCCTTGACATGATCTTAACACAGACTGGTTTGCATTAATATTTGCCTTATATTTATATATGCCCTTTGCAGATAGGGCTACTAGATTATGGTGTTCTAGATGTTGATTTTGCTGATGTCGTCGATAGGCAACCTCGGTCTTATGGATTACTTGGGAGCATGTTTCAACCATTTATTCTGACTTGTTTTGTATGTCGAGTATGTTCCCTATAGAATTTAGTTATTGGTTAATTATGTGATGATGATATCTTATTCCTTTACAATTAACTGCATGCCTAGACTCTTTTTTTTAAGTCTTGTATATATTCTTAATGGTTGCAATACTGAAGTTATGGTATGGTTGTTCAAGAGGGGGAGTGAATGGGATATGTCTTAGATCTAATGTTTCTAAACAGAAAGAATGAAAATAGTAGGGCGGGGAGAGATAATATTATTTTATTTAAGCCTATTAGCTCAAATGATAGAGCGATATGCTTAAGCACAAAGATGCAGGTTCAAATCCTGCATAGGCTACTATAATATTTTGAAAAAAAATTACTATTTATCATTAATGAGGAAATAATTATTTTAGCAAGGAAATCCCTTTTATTGATAAATATATATTCAACGACTATTCTCGAATCCTTCAACTATTTTTGCGACAAAATATATGTCTTTTTTGTGATGAAAATTTTAGTCGCCAATAAAATGGACACGATTTGACATCATCTTTAACGACGAAAGAAACGATTAGCGATGAAATTGCATTTGACGCCAAACATTTTCAATGACTATTTTTTAATCCATCTTCTTGATCGGTGACAAAATATTTGACTTTTTATGAGGAAAATATTAGTCACTAATAGTTACCCCGAGAAAAAATTGTTTCATCGTTAATAGTTTTAGCGAGGAAATTTTTTTCCCTCGATTAACCTTTCCTTGACGAGATTTTGTGATGAACTGACAACGAAATCTATTTCCTCGCCGAATCTCTTTAGCGAAAAATCTCAATTTTTGGTGACGGAAAATTTCCCTGCTAATAGCCATTTCTGTTGTAGTGAAGAAGAGGAAGGCCAAGAGGAGTGGAGAAGGAAGAGATTGGAGATACGGTTTGGTTGTATGTTTTATTCTTAATTCAAGTTTATGTTTTTCATAATTATGATGATGTTTTGCATTGCGATGATATGTGAGTAGTCGTCCTACTTCTAGGGTCGAGGTGAGGTCGGCAATAACCATATTTGTATATTTTAATCTATGATGTTTTTATGTGATTATCATCTTCTATCTCATGCGTAATTCTTTGCAAAAATAAAGGAAAATCCTTGTTTGCGATTTATGAAGTGAAAGTGAATTATTTGTGAATTTGGATAGTAATTATGATTGATTTGCAAATAGGTTTTTATGTGATAGCCTCTATGATTCTATTTGTTGATTGCAAAAGCTATCTTGTGATGATAAAAGCATGATCTTTCTATGATTCTTGTGCATTGCATGCGTGGTTATTGACTTGGTTATCCTTTACCTTGGAAGCCTTTAGTTATATTGTTTGAAACCCTACTTTGAGCCCTGCGTTCTGTTTAAGAAACCTAACAAAACCCCTTGATATTTCTGATTATTGCATCCTTTTGTTCTTCGACGACCGTCTCTATCGACAAGTTTTTTTTTCTTCTGTTTCTGTACTTGACATCGACTGCTCCCCAGTCGACGTCCATTGCTTGTGTTTGCTGTTTTTGTGTTGTGCAGGTTATCACTCGACGTCGAGGTGTTCTGATTGACGTCGACCACTTTGGACGTGTTGTTGCTGAAGAGATCGACTACCCTGATCGACATCGATCACACCTTGGTCGACATCAACGATTTTGCTGACTACTTTGGTGAGCGCTGACACGCTTCCTCATGGATCGATCCTGATTCCTATGTACTACAGCGGGGGAGTCTTGTAATTTATTTTTTCCTGACCGAGTTGCTTAACTTGCGTGCCTATCTTATACTCCCTCTGTTTGATAATATTTGTCGTTTGACTTTTCGGCACGCTTTTTAAAAAGCTAAAAAAACTCTATAAAATATAATTTTTTTAATTAATTAAATTTTTTTCTTAATCTTATACTTACTTCTTATATGTATGAAATTATATAAAAAAAATTTAATTAAAAATATATCTTATATAATTTTTATCTCCTTATAAATGTGCACAGGCAAATGACAAATAATATCAAACGGAGGGAGTATTTATTTATTGCATAGCAAAACTCCCTCAACAGAAGGTCAGTGGAAAATCCCGAAAGCACGATGCAGGGGTGGTTCCGTCTTTTATCAATTACCGATTATTCTATTGTGATGACCCACATAAATGCCTCGACCGTTTCCTATATTTAATGTCTTGACCGACATCAATACGGTAACGGTTTCTTTTATTAAATATCAAAACCGTTTCAATTCCTTGAATTAAATGCCTTGAACGTTTAATTTATGCTCGACTAGTATAAATACGAGAAGAAAACTCTTTCGAAGGAGAGGAATGACTTGAGCGTCGGAGGGTCATACGGGGGAGACAATTGCCCCGCCCTGACCTCGTTTGTTCTTGTTTTGCAGGCTACGATTCGAGTTGGGTCGATAGTCAAGATCAATCGCCTTCAACAACTATGATGCATATTTTATGCATCACACCTATATTTTTTGACTTCATGGTGACATAGAGCTCGTCGAGATCTTTCCAACGCATTGTCATAATAGTCGATCAGACATCTGAGTCCATGAGAAATCGTGTTTTAAGTTTAGCTCGCCGCACGGACATCTTTTGCGGCCCGTTGTCGTTTTAGCTCTTAGACCTTGATTCCTTACTCCGTTGCTCCTCAGTATGTCTTGGCTCTTTCATGGCTTGTCCTAGTTCTCCTTAGCTCCATTTGATCCATGATTCCTCCACCATTCAAAGCTTAGATCAATAATTTGCATTTAAACACTAAAAACACGTAGATTTCGACTTCTTCCAAAAAGAGAATAGAGTATGGAAATAACTATAATATATGAAGGCTATAATACAATGCAAATGCACCTAAAACTAGTTTATTGTGTGTGTGTGTGTGTGTTAAACTATGCAGTATTAGTTACATTAATGGTTTATGGTTGAATATCCATTTTTTCCTTTTTGTTAATTTTAACGAAGGCAGTTTATTCTCGTAATATAAATTTATACATATTTTACCTTAGGTGACAAGAAAACATTTATTTTATAAATTTACAATAATTTTTTTTCAAAAATTATATTTATATTTTAAACAATTGCTTGTATAGGTTGCATTATTTTTTTGATACAATTCCTTGTATGGGTTGCATTTTAGTTTTAGGTTATAAAACTAACTTGGTAATTTAAATAATCCGAGACGTTACCCTTACGATAATTTAAACAATTCCTTGTATGGGTTGACGCTTGACATTTCACTCCTATATAAAGGGTATCTTGGGCGATGGTTGGTTAAAGAAGTAGCATTCAAACCCTTCCCCCCAATCAATTCATATAAAAACTTTAGTCTAAGGTCCTGTACGTATGTCGAAAGCGATGTCAAAATCGACGGTGTTCCTCCTCTTCCTGCAGCTGGCCGTTGTTGTTAGCGTCGCCGGGGCGAAGGAGTGGGCAAAGACGGTCGATACGAGCAGAGAGTACAAAACCACTCTAGAGTTCTACTTCCACGACATCCAAAGCGGCAAGACTCCCTCCGCCATCCCGATAGCCCGCGGTGCCGACTCCATAAACTCCATCACCGGTTTCGGGACTCTCTTCATGGCTGACGACAAGCTGACTGTGGGGGCCGACCCAGCCTCCAAGCTGATCGGGCGGGCTCAGGGCCTGTACGGGTCAGCGTCCCAGGAGGAGGTGTCGTTTATAATGGCCATGAGCTTCGGCTTCACCGAGGGGTCGTACAACGGGAGCACCATTAGCATAAATGGGAGGAACCCGGCGACGCACACCGACAGGGAGCTGGCGGTGGTTGGGGGCACGGGGCTGTTTCGCATGGCGAGGGGATACGCACTCGCTCATACCTTTTGGGTTGACTTCAACACCGGAGATGCCATTGTTGGTTACAACATCACCCTTTTCCATTGATCCATTCATCAAGTGTACTTTGATGAATAATGAATAGTTACCCCTCCAATAGTATATGGTTGGTGTTTTACAAATTAAGGTTTGTAAGTGGATCTTTTTAGTTTTTTACCAAAGCATCGGAATTCGTCGACCAAAAAATAACTAGAATTGTGTGGTTTGTCTTTGTCACAAGGATAGGAACTGTGACATCTGAATTTGATCTTGATTCACCTGTTCTTTTTCATATGGTTCGATCTCTTTTAACCATGCGGGGTTGTTCTTGAGTAGACATGAGTTTAATTAGTTTTGCATGAACTTGATCTTGATTGACCTGTTCTTCTTTTTCGTTTGTAGTGTTTGTGGTTTCTTAAAATTCTTCATTTACGTGATGAATCACACTTCCCCAAAATGCATCACTTCCCGGAAGGAGGATCCTTCTCGTGTATCACCAAATGGGTCCTCCTTCCGGGACCATTGTGAGCTTATATACAACATAGGCGAAGCTTTTAGGGTTAGCTGGGAGATTGGGCTTCAGAGTAAACAAATACATGTGGTAGCTAGCTAAAACAACTAGTTAACTCGACTGGCCTAATAGACTTGGATGCTTGACCCAATTCAGTTAGACCTTAGTGGATTCGGGTTTAAGCAATGGCCCATGAAAGAGCTCGAGCCCAACCCCCATTGAAGCAAATCATCAGCTATAGTTTTGTGTCTACATGTAGACTTATGAAAATATAACTCTAACAATTGCCCATCTATTTCTCTAAGTTTACAACTGTAGTAAACAGATACAATCATACAATAATTTTAAAAAGATTTAGGGCACTTTGGGTCAGTCATTACCTCAAATAGTCAAAGCGCGAAGTGATGATGTCTTCCACATGGAGGAAATCCCCGTAGAAGATGATGAACTTCTCTATAGTAACAAACTTGGTTCCAAAATCAGCAGGGTTGTTTCCATCAATCTTCTTAACCTATCCACACCCTTGTCCACCTTATTTCCAATGAAATGGAAAAGAAAAACTATATGCTTTGTTCTCTCATGGTACGTGTGTGGGATTGCAACCAAATGGCTTCTTTGCAAGCTTTTGTAGCGGCTATGTACTCAGCCTCAGAAGAGGATATAGATTTTATGGGTTGAAGTTACGATTTTCATGAGATACAGTTGCCTGCCCAAGTGAACACATATAAAGTAGTAGACTTCCTATTACTTTTTTCATATTTCACATGAAACGGAATAGGAGTTGGTTTTTTCAAATTTCCCAAGAAACCTATCAAGCACCTTAAGCAAATAAGTTTTTTTTTTAATCTATCTTTGATTATTTGAATCCCTAGAATCCTTTGAGCTCCTAAGTCTTTCATGTCAAAATGTTTGCTAAGATCCCTCTTAAGCCGTGATATTCTATCTATGATTTTATAGATTGGCAACAAATCATCCATATATAGAATCACAAACAAGAGATCTTTCCTCTTACTCTATTGATATAGAGGCAAGTGTCATAGCTACTCCTTTTAAAACCTAAGCCATTCATGCAAGAGCCAAATTTTATCTTCCATTGTCTAGGTGATTATTTGAGCTCATAAATACACTTCTTAAGCAAGCAAGAATGGCTAGATTTAAAGCTGTCAGTAAACCCTTTTTGGTTGCTTCATATAAATGGTTTCATTTAGCTCACCAATAAGAAAATCAGTCTTAACATCCTTCTGTTCTAACTCAAGATCATACATTGCAGTCATGCCTAAAAGTAATCTCAAGGTTTTATACTTGACAACAAGAGCAAAATGTCATTATAATCTTCTCTTTCTCTTTGGGTAAACCCTTTAGCAACTAATCTAGATTTAAATATAGGTTCATTTGGATTTACACTATACTTCAACTTATAGATCCATTTGCAATCAATTCACCTAGCATTTTTAGGTTTTATAACTAGAACCCAAGTTTTGTTAAGCATTCATAGAATCTATGTCTTCTGACCCCTATGAGGAGCCTTGTGCTAGCTTTGGTCGATAATAGCAATGAGGTGTTGAGTTTGTAATCTAGAATTCCTAAGTCTTACAGGAGCTAAGATAGTTAGCTTGCTTTCAAGTAAATTCAGTTTATGTTAGTTAAGTTTTAAGTATGTAAGTTGTGTTGTGTGGACAGTTGCATTACAGTTTTAAGGAGTCATGTTAGTGGGCAAAGTAGTGGGTAGAAGTTGTGTGTTGGTTATCGAAATCTGTAGGAGTAAATATGCAAGTTTTGAATCAATTTGGAGCAAGGCAGTTATTCAATTGTGTGATCAAAGGTTATCTTCTGTAACACAGAAGAACCTGTGTTTTCTGTCTTCGAGAGTGATCCGGTTGAGTGTGAATTTGTGTGTTGATCCGCCTCCAATTCCAACATTTGGTATCAGAGAAAACACAAGTGTGTGTTGCTGGGTTAGATTCGGGTTTGAGTGAAGAGAGATTTAAAACACAAAGGGAAACACAAGAGTGAAAGTTCTTGCTCAAGATGCAGAACATCGGTAATAAAAATTCCAGCAACCCTCAGTTGCCTATATTCAAAGGAATTAATTACCATTTTTGGAGCTTGAAGATGTCCACTCTCTTCACGTCTCAAGAGATCTGGAGCTTGGTGGATCAAGGGTTCGAAGACAATGCAGTTGGGCAGCCAGACCAGCAGATAAGGGAGAAAAGAAAGAAAGATTCAAAGGCTCTTTTCGTGATACAGTCTGCCTTGGATGATGAGATTTTTCCGAGAATTGTTGCTGCAACAACCTCTCACGAAGCCTGGGAGATCCTAAGGCAAGAGTACATGGGGGACAGAAGGGTGATCACAGTGAAGTTGCAGTCACTTAGAAGGGAGTTTGAGACCTTGGTGATGCAAGAGAAGGAGTCTGTACATACCTTCATATCAAGAGTGTCAGGAATTGTGAATCACATGAAGTCCTATGGAGAGGTGGTGAACACTGAGATTGTGGTGAGCAAAGTTTTGAGAAGTCTTACCAAGAAATTCGACCATGTTGTTGCTGCAATTGAAGAATCAAGAGATTTGTCAACCTACAGGTTTGAGGAGTTGACAAGCTCTTTACAAGCCCATGAAGAGAGGCTTAGTAGGACAAAAGAGGTAAAGGAGGAGAAGGTGTTTCAGGTGAAGGATGATTCTTCAAGGTCCATGCCAGAAGGCTCTTAAAGCAGCGGTGGCTATAGAGGGAGTCACATGGGTAGAGGTGGCTCTAGAGGTAGCTACAGAGGCCGAGGAAGAGGCCAAGGAAGAGGACAGTCTGGTGGACAAGGGAGAAGCAATGGTGATGATTAGTGGAAGGATTCCAATAGGAATCAAAGTGGTGATTCCAAACAACACAAAAGTGGGATCAAGTGTTATTATTGCAAGAAATATGGTCACAAAGAAACTTTTTGCTGGGAGTTGCAAGAGAATGAGCAAAAGAGTGCACACTATTCAGAAAATCCAGAGAAGGAGGATAGATTGTTTATGGCTTTGATGTCTGTCACAGAGTCTGCAAATGAGGTGTGGTTTCTGGATAGTGGTTGTTTAAATCACATGTCTAGCTCAAGGAGTTTGTTTAGGAACCTTGATGAGTCTAAGAAAGGGAAGGTTAGACTTGGTGATAACAAGCTGTTGCAGGTAGAGGGGAGAGGTACTATTGGAATCAAGAGTGTGCAAGGTGGTGAGAAACTCCTTCATGATGTTCAATTTGTACCCGAGCTTGCACATAACTTGTTGAGTATTGGACAACTGCAAGGCACTGGTTATTCTCTTCTGTTTGATGATGACATGTGCACAATAAGGGAGAAAGCAACAAATCAGATTGTTGTTAAAGTGACCATGACAAAGAACAAAATGTTTCCTCTAGATTTGTCCAAGAATGTGGGAAGAGCCATGACTGTAAAAGTGGTAGACAATACAAGGTTATGGCACCTGAGATTTGGACATCTAAACCTGCAATGTTTGAAGATGTTAGAGTCTAGAACCACGGTGTTGGGATTGCCAAAGATGGGAGAGCTTGATATGTGTGAAGGATGTTTGTATGGCAAGCAAAGTAGAGGTTCATTTGCAGCCAGAGAAGCCTGGAGAGCTGGTGATTGCTTGGAGCTGCTTCATGCAGATCTGTGTGGCCCTATGTAGGGCCACACAGGTCTGAAGCATTTGAGAATTTCATAAAGTTCAAGGTTCTAGTTAAGAAGCAATCTGGGAAAATGGTGAAGGCTTTGAGGACAGATAGAGTAGAAGAGTTCATGTCAAATGAGTTTGCAGAGTTTTGTGATGAGAACGGAATTAGAAGAGAGCTTACAACACCATACACTCCAGAGCAGAATGGGGTAGATGAGAGGAAAAATAGAACAGTTGTTGAGATGGCAAGGAGTATGCTTAAAGAAAGGAATGTTCCAAAGAAATTTTGGTGTGAAGCAGATGCTACTGATGTGTATGTTATAAACAGATCACCTACAAGAGTTGTACAAGACAAAACACCTTTTGAGGTGTGGAGAGGAAAGAAGCCCTCGGTGCAGCACTTGAGAGTGTTCGGGTATGTTGCCTATGCTATGATCAATTTGAGATCAAAGTTAGATGAGAAGACAGAGAAATGTGTGTTCATTGGTTATGCATCTCAGTCTAAGGCATACAAGATGTTTGATCCAGTTATAGGAAGGACAATCATAAGCAGAAATGTAGTGTTTGATGAGGAAGTAGAGTGGACTGGATGAAGGAGAAGTGTGGCACAGTGAAAAAGGAGATCATCATTGTGGAGAGTTCCTTTGGGGAAATTGATACAAAAGATGAAGCTGACATCAATGAACTGAACTCGAACTCTGCTTTAACTCCCTCAACTCCAAGAAGCCCATCAAGCAGTGAAGAATCTCCATCCTCAAGCTCATTAGGTGAATCGCCTCCTAGGAAGATCAGATCATTTGCAGATGTGTATGATAGGAGTGTGAGGTGTGGATTTGCATTGATTGCAGCTGATCCTGAGAGTTTTGATGAGGCAAAGGATGAGAAGAAGTGGCAAGAAGCTATGGAAGAGGAGATGAAGTGCATCAGGAAGAATGAAACCTGGGAGTTGATGGAACTACCTCAGGGAAAGAAAGCAATAGGCTTGAAGTGGGTGTATATAACAAAGTTCAATACAGATGGAAGAGTGCACAAGCATAAGGCCAGGCTGGTAGTAAAGGGTTATGCTCCACGGGAAGGAATTGACTATGAAGAAACCTTTTCACCTGTAGCAAGAATGGAAATAGTGAGAGTTGTGTTGGCATTAGCAGCTCAATGGAAGTTGCAAGTGTTTCAACTGGATGTGAAATCAACTTTTCTAAATGAAGAGTTGCAAGAAGAAGTGTATGTTGAGCAGCCCCTGGGATTTGAGAAGAGAGATGAAGAGCACAAATGTGTATAGATTACACAAGGCTCTGTATGGTTTGAAGCAAGCCCCAAGGGCTTGGTACAACAAGATTGATTCATTCTTTCTAAGGAATGAATTTGAGAGGAGCATGAATGAACCTACACTGTATGTGAAGAAGAAAAAGGGTGAGTTCATTGTGGTATGTTTGTATGTAGATGATATAATTTACTTTAGCTCCTCATCACATATGCTCAAGGAATTCAAGCAATCCATGATGAGAAAGTTTGAGATGACAGATCTGCACCTACTGCAATATTTTCTTGGATTAGAAGTGAAGCAATGCAAGGAAGTAATTTTTGTATGTCAAGAGAAGTATAGCAGAGACATGTTGAAGAAATTCAACATAGAGCATGGTGATCTTGCTAAGACACCAATGAACACTAATGAGAAACTAAGAAGGGAAGATGGAACTCCAGTTGCAGATGAGAGACTATATAGAAGCATGGTTGGTGGCTTGAATTACCTCACACACTAGGCCTGACATTGCCTATAGTGTGAGTGTGATTTCAAGATATTTGCATGGTCCAACAAAGCAGCATCTTGGTGCAGCCAGGAGGATCTTGAAGTACATAGAGGGAACTTTGAGGTATGGTATCTGGTATGAATGTGTGGATGAGTTCAAGCTCAGGGGATATACAGATAGTAACTGGGCAGGCTGTATTGACGACAGAAGAAGCACATCTGGATCTGTGTTCAGTCTAGGCTCAGATGCAGTCACTTGGAGTTCAAAGAAACAAGAGAAAGTGGCACTCTCATCGTCTGAAGCTGAGTATGTAGCAACAGGCTCGACTTCTAAGCAAGAAATGTGGTTGAAGAAATTACTAATTGATCTAGGATGTGATCATTCAGAGGCAATTGAATTGTGGTGTGACAACAAATCTACTATAGCAATGACAAAAAATCCAGCTTTCCATGCTAGGACTAAGCACATAGATGTGCAGCACCACTTTATTCAAAGGCTAGTAGCAGAGGAGAAGGTGACATTGATGTTCTGTGGAACCAATAGCCAGGATGCTGATCTGTGCACTAAGGCTCTAAGCAGTGCAAAGCATTTCTTTTTTATGGAGAAGATTGGCATGAAGGAATTCTAAATTAAGGGGCGGTGTTGAGTTTGTAATCTAGAATTCCTAAGTCCTACAGGAGTTAAGATAGTTAGCTTGCTGTCAAGTAAAGTCAGTTTATGTTAGTTAAGTTTTAAGTATGTAAGTTGTGTTGTGTGGAAAGTTGCATTACATTTTTTAGGAGTCATGTTAGTGGGCAAAGTAGTGGGTAGAAGTTATGTGTTAGTTATCGAAATCTGCAGGAGTATGTATGCAAGTTTTGAATCAAGTTGGAGTAAGGCAGTTATTCAATTGTGTGATCAAAGGTTCTCTTCTGTAACATAGAAGAACCTGTGTGTTATGTCTTCGAGAGTGATAAGGTTGAGTGTGAATTTGTGTGTTGATCCACCTCCAATTCCAACATGAGGAGTAGGGCCCTCACCTGCATTTGCAAACTTTCTATCATCCTCAATTGTAGAGTGGGTTAATGTAGATTTAAAATGAAAATCATTCTCTTTAAAGACAACATGTTTTATACACTAACTTTCTATCATCCTCACCTGCATTTGCAAACTTTCTATCATCCTCAGACCTTTGACACACAGCTTGTGTCAAAGGTCTTGAAGCTACAGCTGTGTTGATGAAACACAAAACCTGTATTATGTGCATATTATGTCCGAATATTATTATATGTTATTATATTTTATTTCCATATATTATTGTATGTTTTATACACTAACATATGCAGTAAGTTTTCAAATATTATCTCCTTCCTTAAGCTTGAAATCGAGAGGATTCAAATTGGAGATCATGGCTTCCGAGTTTCCACAAATAGAAGATCATGGAGATTTCTTCTCAAGCCATAATCGGTTCTAGACGTTGAAGAAGATCCTTAGGCGCCGAATTGACCTGTATAAGAAGGAGTTGAAGAAAAGAGGACAGATACATTCGTTGAACACAAGCTTTCATTCACACTCAAGCCTTCAAGTCAATCTGTCTTCTTCGTGTGCTCTCTGCTAGTTCTTAAGAGTCGTATATTTTATTTTAAAGCATTTGAGAGTTACACAGTGAGCTTATAGGATATATTTCGAGTGAGTGTTATACTCGAGAGTTTGTAACTCAGGAAGTGGACACTAGGCGATTGATTCACTAAGTGTAAGAGGATTGTACTAGATAGCTGAGAGAGGTAGGGCTCTTCTAGATTGGTCTAGGACTCCAAGGGAACGTGAGTTGACTAGATTGCAATTGAATAGGAGAGAGCCTTCTCGGTGAGCTATTAGGATCCTAAGTCTTGTGAATCAATAAAAGTCGGTTGAATCCTAGGGTTGTGGAAGAACCCTAGGCGGGGAGGTAGGCCAAGTTCGTGCCGAACCTCGTAAACAATTCATTGCGTTCTTTACTTATTACTTTACCATATTTCCGCACTTATTTCGAATTGTATAACTCTGTTGTGATTCAGGTTTGCCAGAAGAAAGAATTACGACTATTCTCAAAGGGTTTTGCAAGTGCTTCAAAAGTCTTGAGATTATCTGCGAAAATCTGGCATACTCTATTCAACTCCCCTTCTAGAGTATCTTTATATTACTTTGTTATACATTATCGAACCTTCAATATATATATAACAAAGTAATATAAAGATACTCTAGAAGGGGGGTTGAATAGAGTATGCCGGATTTTCGCAGATAATCTCAAGACTTTTGAAGCACTTGCAAAACCCTTTGAGCATGTCTTATTGATGTCTTATTGTGTAAAATGTGAGCAATTTCTATCCATTAGATGCTTCTCAATTCATGGATGAGATTAAACCGTAATTTATTTAATTTTTTAAAGGGAAATCGGTTGGACCTACCATCAATTATCTCACACACCTTAATACAAGACGTGAGTTATTCATGGATGAGATTAAACACATTCTAATCTTTCTTTTTTTTATTCTCTTATTTTGGTCGGTCCAAAAAAGATTTTTTTCATAATGCTCTTATTTACGTAGCAGTTAATTATAAAGAGATTAAGACATTATTCGTACATATTTGGAGGATTATTCACATGTAAATCAGTTATTTAGCCATCCAATTATGTTTTCTTTTAATATATTATTTACGTACATTTAAATAGTTTCAATAAAATATTTAAGATGTAAAGAAAAATCAAATATTTTGGGGCTATATTTTACTTCGAAATGTATGAATTTCCATTCAACTTAGATACGAATACTTTTCTAGTTACATATGCATAATGTCAAAATACATACGAATAATATCGAGCTATGTACAAACATGTAGCGCACAAATTGTTTCAATTTTTTTTAATATTATCAAGGTGCATATGAATAATGTCAATATTAAATATGAGTTTTCCACCTATATAAAACAAATGACGCATGCGTATATGAATAATTAGTTATTTAAATATGAATATTATCCAATACACAAAAATAAAAGTCAAAATAAAAATATTTATACATATGAATATTGATTCATATACATACATACGAATAATAATTCACATACACATGAATATTGATTCATATACATGCGAATAAACGATAACTAATTAATTATACTGAATATCGAAATAATACAAATTGCTTTAACACCTTAATGTTTTCAATCTAAAAAAATATACAATGTATGTATATCTCTTTCCTTTTTTAAGTTGATTGATTATTTTTAAATATCATTAAAGGTTGTCGTATGTTGGCATTCAAGCGAGTGCGGTTCACACCACCGTTTGGGGAGTAATTAGTGCTAATTGATAGTGGGCCCCATGCCCTTTTAATATATTTTAATTAAATTGTTGATCAATCTCAACCATCTATTTTTAACATCTAATGACTAGAAATTGCTCATATTTTACACCATAAGTCATGCTCACACAGGTCAGCGGCGTGCCATGTGCACAATTCTGGATCATTGATCTGATTGTGATGGATGAATGAGATTAAAAGGGAATTATGCACGCCGATTGCTGGTAATTAGGGTTGTGGACATGGAGAGAAGCGAGAGAGCACGCTGTTGGGGGAGATCGAAGAGATGAAGAGGGAGATTTGGTAGACGGATGGGCGAAGAGGAAGGCAACTTCAATAGGAAAGGCCAGCGGCGGCCCTTCCCAATTCTTTAACTTCTGTTTCTCAATTTCATACTAATCTTCTTGATGCCACTGGTTCTCTTTTTTTGGCCATGAAACTTATCTTGCCTTTTAGGGATTCAAGGCATAAGTTGATGGTTGGTTGCTTGCTACTGGCTTGATCATGTCTGGTGAAGCAAGCAGAGGATTTGCATAAGGAAGGTACACCAGTAGACCACCACTCTTTGTAGGAAACAACTTCGTCCACTGGAGATCCTTGATGAAAATGTTCATTATAGATCAAGATCTGGAACTTTGGAACATTATAGAGAATGGTCCGAAGGTTCCAGAGAAAAACGGACCAAATAGAATCAAAGTTGCTATGACCGAGGTTGAATACATCCAAGTGGATCTTGAACTTGTCTCCAAAAACTACAGGTCATTAACTTACTATATTGTGGTCTTAGCACTGATGAGTTTAACCGTATTTCATCTTGTAGGTCAGCTAAAGAGATTTGGGACAAGCTGGTTGTCACCTACGAATGGAACTAGCCAAGTGAAGGACACCAAGATCAACATCTTCCTTCGAAGGTATGAAATTTTCAAAATGAAGCTTGATGAGTCTATTAAGGCCATGTTCACACGATTCACGGAAATCACCAACAACCTTGACTCTCTCGGCAAGAGCTTTAAGAACGTTGAAAAAGTGAGGAAGATATTGAGGTGTCTCCCAAAAGACAAATGGGGACCTAAAGTGACAGCCATAGAGGAAGCCCAAGATCTCACCACTCTACCCCTTGATGACTTGCTTGGGAAGCTGATCACACATGAGATCATTCTCAATGAAGACAATGGAGAACTCCCAGCAAGCACTAAGAAATTGGCGCTCAAGTTTAAGAAGGATGAGCCCAAAGACGTGTCTAATTCTGAAGATGAGGATGACGATGAGGATGATCATTTTGCTCTTATCACAAGAGACCTTTCTTGAATCCTCAAAATGAAGAAGCAATTCAACAACAAGGATGGATCAGAGTCTTCTAAATTTCGAGGTAAGTCTCAATCCAACAAATATGACCAGAAGACTAAACCTTTGTCTTGTTTTGAATGTGGTGAAACAGACCCTCTTGTGAAAGACTGACCTCAAAAGACGAAGAGCCAGTCCAAGAAAGGTGATAGATGGAAAAAGAGGTATTATCGGAATTCCTTTCTAATATGATTGCCAATGAAGAGAAACTTATTTCCCAAACTAACACTCTTATTAAGAAAATTGTGGACCAGGAAAGAACTATTGAGGATCTGTCTATGAGGGTCAAAAGTCTTTAAACTTCTTATTCAGGTCTTGACATTAAAGTCAAGACTCTTGACTCAGAGAAATCTGAACTCAAGCAAGATCTCTCCTCTCTAAAAAATGAACATCATGACTTAGAGAACGAGAAGATCTCCCTGAATAAGAAGATTCAAGACCAACAGACAGCCCTCATAAGTTTTACCAAATCCAAAGGCACTCTTGATAGGATGTTGGGTGAGCAACAAATTTCTCTAAACAAAAGTGGTATTGGTTACAATCCAAGGTTTTTAAAGAAGCAGCACATTACCACTTTTGTAAAGGCAAAATGAAGTAGAACCTCTCCTATATGTCACCACTGTGCGAGAAAGGGACATGTAAAAGAGACCTGCCCCTATAGAAGAAAGGATCCACATATCATTCGCAATACATTTCCTGTTCTCTTGAGAAAAGAACGGATAACGCAAGTTTGGGTCCCCAAAGGCACTATTTTACCAAATATGGTTTATCCCAATAATGGATCTAAATTTGCTTATTGGTCTAGCCACAAAGGTTGATGTTTGTCTTGCAGGAGATCACCCAGGTGAAAGAGCAAAAATGGATTATTAATAGCGGCTTCTCGAGACATATGAGTGGGAAGAGTTCTCTCTTTCATGATCTAAAGAAGCAATCCACTGAAACAATCACTCTTAGAGACAAAGGAAAGTGTGACATCGTTGGTATTGGTAGTGTTGGGAGTGATCCTAACCATAGTATTAAAAATGTTTATCTTGTTAATGGTTTGAAGTTTAATCTGCTTAGTGTTTCTCAACTATGTGATAGTGGTAATAATGTTGGATTTAAAAAGAAAAGATGTCTAGTGCGCAGAGAAGATACAAGTGAAGTAGTTCTAACTGCATATCGTTATAACAACATCTATGTGGTGAATGCTGAGCAAGTGGCACAAGGAAGCTTAACCTGTCTAAAGGCTTTGACGGACGATCCAAAGCTCTGGCACAGGAGACTCGGTCATGTGAGCCCACATACACTACAGAAGCTTGTGTCCAAAGGGCTTGTAAGAGGACTACCTGAGATAGAGTTCAAAGGTATTGAGATGTGCAAAGCATGCACCCGAGGTAAACAAACACGTAGCTCTTTCAAAACCAAAAAGGTTTTAAGTTATTCTAGACCCTTGAACTTTTACATATGGATTTATGTGGTCCTATGCGAGTCAAATCTCCCAATGGTAAAAAGTACATGCTTGTTGTTGTTGATGATTTTTCGAGATATACTTGGGTTGCATTTTTAAAAGAAAAATCTGAGGCCTTATTTGAGTTTTTAAAACTTTGTAAAGAGTTGCAAACTTTAAGAAACGAGCTCATAGTGTCAATTCGAAGTGATCATGGTAGGGAGTTTGATCAACTTCAGTTTGATTTGTTTTGTGCTAAATATGGTATCTCCCATAATTTTTCTGCCCCTAGGACACCTCAACAAAATGGGGTTGTGGAACGAAAGAACCGCACCCTAGAGGACATGGCCAGGACTATGCTTTTAGAAAATGCATTACCTAAAACCTATTGGGTTGAAGCTGTTAACACAGCTAACTATATTTTGAATCATTGTATTATTCGTTCCATCTTAAAGAAAACTCCTTATGAACTTTTTAAAGGCCGCAATTTTAAACCCTTTGGCTGTACTTGTTTTGTTCATAACAATGGAAAAGATAACCTTGGGAAATTTGATGCGCGTAGTGATGAAGGTATATATCTTGGCTACTCCACAAGTAGCAAAGCATATAGAATCTTCAACAAAAGGACCAAGTTAGTTGAGGAAAGTATACATGTTATATTTGATGAATGCAATAACGGTTCTTTGAGTGAAAGTGTTGCAGATTTAGATCTTAACATCCATACAGAGAAAGAGGATGGCGATGATGCTGCTACAAAGAACACAGAGAAGAGGAACATGCAGGATCAGATTCTCAACACTGAAGAATTGGCCCAAGGTGTTGAAGCTTCGTCCAATGCCCTTGGTGACCAATCCAAAAGTGTTGAAACGTCAGAAACTGCTGTAACTGAACCTAACAGATCCATGAAGTTAGATGTACCACAAATCAATCCTGTTTGTGTGACAAATCAAGGAGCTGACACTAGGAAAAGAAAATTCAAATACTCCTCATCACACTCATTAAAGGATATCATCTCTGACCATACATCTAGTGTTCAAACTCGTTCTAAACTTAAAGATCTTTGTGCTTTTCACGCGTTTGTCTCTCTTATAGAACCAAAGAAGGTAGATGAGGTCCTTCAAGAGCCAGACTGGATCATTGCCATGCAAAGTGAGCTTAACGAATTTGAAAGGAACAAAGTCTGGACCTTGAAGACTAGGCCAAAGCATCAATCAGTCACTGGCACACGTTGGGTATTTTGGAACTAGCTAGATGAGAATGGTAAGATCGTGAGGAACAAAGCAAGGCTTGTTGCTCAAGGCTACAATCAAGAGGAAGGTATTGACTACGAGGAGACTTTTGCTCCCGTAGCCAGGCTTGAAGCCATTCGCATATTATTAGCATTTGCATTTTTTATGGGCATAAAGTTATATCAAATGGATGTTAAATGTGTTTTTCTTAATTGTTTCTTAGAGGAAGAAGTCTATGTGGCTCAACCCCCAGGTTTTGAAAGTTCGGAATTTCCTAATCACGTTTACAAACTAGACAAAGCGCTACATGGTTTGAAACAAGCCCCAAGAGCTTGGTATGAGCGCTTGTCAAAATATCTTTTAGAAAATGATTTTAAAAGGGGGTTGATCAACAAGACTCTTTTTATCAAAACCAAAGGAAAGGGCATTTTTGGTTATTCAAATATATGTCGATGATATATTGTTTGGAGCTACTAACACATCTTTGTGCAAGGAAATTTCTGATATTATGTGCAGTGAATTTGAGATGAGCTTGATGGGAGAACTCAACTTCTACTTGGGGTTACAAGTTCATCAATCTAAGAAAGGCATCTTTGTCAACCAAAGCAAGTACACTAAGGATCTCTTGAAGAAGTTCAAGATGGATCAATCCAAAGCAGCCAAGACACCCATGAGCTCAACCTTGCCTCTAGATCAAGACAAGACCGGAAAGAGTGTCAATCAAAAGGAGTATCGAGGGATGATTGGATCTTTATTATATCTTACGGCTAGTAGACCTGACATCATGTTTAGTGTTTGCATGTGTGCTAGGTTTCAAGCTGACCCTAAACAATCTTACTTCGTGGTTGTGAAGAGGATCTTTCGATATCTCAATGGCACTAAGGAGCTTGGCTTATGGTACCCAAAGCAAAGAGATTTTACATTAATTGGGTATTCTGATGCAGATTTTGCAGGCTATAAGGTGGATAGGAAGAGCACGTCAGGATGTTGCCAATTCTTAGGAGCATCCTTGATCAGTTGGTATTCAAAGAAATAAAACTCAGTTGCTATATCCACTGCCGAATTCGAATACATAGCAGCTGGAGCATGTTGCTCCCAAATCCTTTGGATAGCTCAACAAATGAGAGATCTTGGCATCAACCTCAAAGGCATTCCCATTAAGTGCGATAATACAAGTGCCATCTCCATTACAAAGAATCATGTTCAGCGTTCAAGGACCAAACATATTGATGTAAGGCATCATTTCATTAGAGACCACGTCCAAAAAGCTGATGTATCCATATCCTTTATTTCAACTGATTATCAATGGGCTGACATTTTTACTAAGCCTTTGGAAGAGGACAGGTTCACCTTCATTAGACATGAGATCGGAATGCTTAACAAGGATGCACTTTCGTAGGGGGGGCTTTCCCTTTATGAAAGATAAATTCTACTCAGTGTCAAGACTTTTGAGAATTATGTCAAAGTTTGTGAGCTGAATGGTAGAGCACATATAACGGATCATATATTTGGTTAATATCTTATTAGATATTTGATCAAATATAGTTTTTATGATTTTTAACCTTCTTTATGCAGTACACATTTTATTTTCCAAAAATTCTTATATCCGAGTATATTAATTTATGGAAAACATATTTTCGAAAATACTCCTTGAAATTGAAATGTGACAAGATGGTTTGAATTTTGAATTGTTTTTGGAAATCAAATCTTTTCAAAATGGCAGTGTGATGATTACTATCCTTGGAACCCTAAACCCGTCCCATCAACTTACCCCTCTCACCCTTTTTAAACCACACATTTTACCCTAACTATTCCTCACCTCTCCAGAACAACCTAAACCCTCTCTTAAACTCCTTCTTCAACCTTTTTCTGTAATCTTAGCCGAATTTCATCCATGGCACCCAAATCCAAGAAGACCTTCACACCCAAACGCTTTGGCGCTACCCCCAAAGGACGCCAGGCCATCATGATCTCCCCTCAACCTGAGCCTACTCCTCAAGCTATTGTCCCAGCCATTGTCCCGAGCACCGTCCCTGAGAGCACTATTGCCGAAATCAAGTGGTCCCTGAAGCGCCCGACGAAGAAGTCTCTCAGTGCCAAGCAAAAAGGGAAAAGGAAAATCATTGCGGAGGAAGAGGAGGAAGAGGAGGATCTTGATGAGATTCTAGAGCGAGATGCTGCAAAGGAGGCCGAGGAAGAGGCCCAGAGAAAGAAAAAGGCCAAGGAAGAGGCTGAGCAAGCAAGAAAAAGAGTCGAGGAAGAGGCTGAGAAAGCTAGGAAAGAGGTCGAGGAAGAGGCCCGAAGGGCTGCTGAGAAGGAGGTTCCCACTGAAGAGGAACCAGAGGAAGAGGAAGAGGAGGACGACGAAACTGTAGACGATGATGAGGAGGCTGAAGGAGACGATGTTGAAGTGTCTGCTGAGGAATCGGGGTCTGAGGAAGAGGAGCCAGAACCTGTTCCCTCTCCTACTCCTCCTCCTCTTCCCCCGTCTTCGATGAATCGCAAAGCCACTGCAGCAAAGCCTCCATCTCCCAAGCGCACAAGGAAAGGCACTCTCGGAAGCCTTGATGCGCCTGTCAAGACGACTGCTCCCACAAAGGCTCGCAGGAAGAACGCCGATCCGTCTGCACTTATCCATGTAAACCAATCCTTACCCTCCTCCTGGTTTGAGAATGCTAATATGGCTGGAAAATGGGTAGATGAGTTTAGAACTCGTAAGATATGTTGTTCCAATTTCATTGATCTTGAGTTTTTGGAAGCTTTGAACCTACCCTGCATCTCTCTCCTCAAACAAACCTCTGCCTGGACCCTTCTGAACCTTGAATCCGCATACTATCCCCAACTCACCCGTTTATTTTACATAAACCTCAAAGCCAAACACAATGTTGATGGTTGGTCTTTGGAATCAATCGTCAAGGGAGTTAGAATCACATACAACTCCATTGACATCGCTGATCTCCTTCGCCTTCCTAGACCTTGTCCACCCTCGCCCGAAACCCCCCACAAAAGAACAGTGCGTTGCTCTTGCCCGATCCAAATACTTGCTCCCTGAAGCATCCAACAACACCACAAAACAGCTTACCCACTCGTCCCTTACTCTCGAGGAAAAAATCATCTTCAACATCATTGTGAGATGCCTCTTACCCCGAATCAACTCTGGCTCCCTCCTCACTAACAACGCTATGGTCTTTTTATACCGAATTTTGAATGGCCATGATCTTGATCTGGCCAATACCATCCTAGGATCCATTGCTCACACCCGCAAAGACAGAAAAGGAACTCCCCTCCCCTTCGCAACCCTTTTAACCCATATCTTCAAAGCTTCTGAAATCGATTTAAAAAATGAAGAACAATAGCATCATATGGGTAAGTTCGACTCCAAGAGCTTTGAGAAGATTGACATCACTCAGTCCCCCCAAGGGACTTGGAGTCTTGCTTCTCCCTCAAAAACTCTTCCCACTGCCTCTGCCATTGATGAGCGCATGGAAAACCTGGAGTTGGGCTTGGAGGAAGTTCGCTTGGACATCAAGGAGCTGCATAGAGAGTTTTTGCTGGAGATGAGCGGGGTGTCTAAGCTATTGCATGAGCTGAAGTTGTTGTTCACGGATGGTGATCCTGATGATGAATCTTAAAACCCTACCCTACCCTACCCTAACCCTTATTCTGAACATTGCTGGTTTTGGTTACTGTTTCAAAACTTTTGGTTACTATTTTACCCTCATTCCTTTGTTGAAAGACAAAAGGGGGGAGATGATCTGATAATGGTTTAGACTTTAAAACTGCTGTGAAACAAGGGTCTTGGAAGACCTTGTTTTGTTTTACCTTGTTGGATGTTTTTCGTTAACTTTAAAATTATGATCCAACATTTGTCTAACACCATGCAAGTACTTAGTCCGATTTCGCTTATGATATATCTGCTTGACTAAGTTGCAGGGATGCACAGATTTTGTCTTTCATCAAGGGGGAGATTGATAACTCCACTCCCTTGATGAAAATCGGAAATGGTTTCAAAGGCTTTAACACAACTTGTGTCAAAGGTCTTGAAGCTACAACTGTTTGATGAAACACAAAACCTGTATTATGTGCATATTATGCCCGAATATTATTATATGTTATTATATTTTATTTCCAGATATTATTGTATGTTTTATACACTAACATACGTAGCAAGTTTTCAAATATTATCTCCTTTCTTAAGCTTGAAATCGAGAAGATTCAAATTGGAGATCATGGCTTCCGAGTTTCCACAAATAGAAGATCATGGAGATTTCTTCTCAAGCCATAATTGGTTCTAGCCATTGAAGAAGATCCTTAGGCGCCGAATTGATCTGTATAAGAAGGAGTTGAAGAAAAGAGGACAGATACATTCGCTGAACACAAGCTTTCATTCACACTTAAGCCTTCAAGTCAATCTGTCTTCTTCGTGTGCTCTCTGCTAGTTCTTAAGAGTCGTATATTTTGTTTCAAATCATTTGAGAGTTACACAGTGAGCTTATAAGATATATTTCGAGTGAGTGTTATACTCGAGATTTTGTAACTCAGGAAGTGGACACTAGGTGATTGATTCAATAAGTGTAAGAGGATTGTACTAGATAGCTGAGAGAGGTGGGACTCTTCTAGATTGGTCTAGGACTCCAAGGGAACGTGAGTTGACTGGATTGAAATTGTATAGGAGAGAGGCTTCTCGGTGAGCTATTAGGATCCTAAGTCTTGTGAATCAATAAAAGCCGGTTGAATCCTAGGGTTGTGGAAAAACCCTAGGCAGGGACGTATGTCAAGTTCATGCCGAACCTCGTAAACAATTCATTGCGTCCTTTACTTATTGCTTTACCATATTTCCGCACTTATTTCGAATTGCATAACTCTGTTGTGATTCAGGTTTGCTAGAAAAAAGAATTATGTCTAATCTCAAAGGGTTTTGCAAGTGCTTCAAAAGTCTTGAGATTATCTGCGAAAATCCAGCATACTCTATTCAACCCCCCTTCTAGAGTATCTTTATATTACTTTGTTATACATTATCGAACCTTCAATATATATATATATATATATATATATATATATATATATATATATATATATATATATAGTATAAATCTATTGTGCACAAGTCTTAGGGCGTGCCTTGTGCACAATTGTGGATCATTAATCTGATTGTGATGGATGAATGAGATTAAAATGTGGTTATGCACACTAATTGCTTCTAATTATGGTTGTGGACATGGAAAGAAGCGAGAGAGCACGATGTTGGGGGGGATCGAAGAGATGAAGAGGGAGATTTGGTAGACGGATGACCGAAGAGGAAGGCAACTTCGGTAGGGAAGGCCAGCGGCGGCGATTGGGAGGGCAGAGTGTTGACACCGTTGGCGACGATGGCTAGATCCGATCCAGGCGATGGGTAGGGCATACAATTATTCCCAATTCTTTAACTTCTGTTTCTCAATTTCATACTAATCTGCTTGATGCCACTGGTTCTCTTTTTTTAGCCATGAAACTTATCTTGCCTTTTAGGGATTCAAGGCATAAGTTGATGGTTGGTTGCTTGCTACTGGCTTGATCGATGATAGCAACTTAACCGATGTCCATAGAGCTGGCAAGTCGGTCGTTTGAGTCGGGTTCGGGTTAGGCTTGCTTAGGTCGGGTCACTGACGGGTCGAGACCGTTCGGGTAGAATTTATGTTCGGGTCGGGTTCGGTCATAATGAATTTTAGATTGGTCGGGTTTTGGGTTAAATCGGGTCATGCCCATTCGGGTTCGGTTCAAAGCGGGTCGGGCTCGTTCGGGTTTTGGGTCAAGAGGCGGGTCAGCCTCATTTGAGTTTCGAAATCAAAGTGGGTATAGTTTGTTTGAGTTTTCGCTAGATTCATATTCGACCCGTTTGGATAATTATGTTGATTTTGGCTCGGTTGAATACTTAAATATGTAATTTACTTAAAATAAATGATTTTTACTCGGTTGAATACACTCATTGTCATTGACTCATCGATTGTCGACCGATTTTCAAAAAAGTCATAATCGGAAATTCGATATTTGGCAACATCGTACTTTTTTAAAAATTTAAACAAATTGATCGGTTCTATAATTAAATCAAATTAATTGTACATTTAGGATTTAACCTTATTTTAACTAGCAATTTGCAAATGCGCTTATTTATGGTTTGACTATATCATTGGCCCATTTCATTTTCAATCCCCATTTCATTTTGAGCTTTTGGTCCATTAGTTTATTATTATTATTATTATTATTATTATTATTATTATTTTTTTTTTTTTTTTTTTTAGTTTTTAACAAATCTAGATATAAATAATTAATTCTATCAAAATATAATATTATAGAGTCGGGTCGGGTTCATAGTCGGGTCGGGTTCAAAGTTGGGTCGGGTTTAGAGTCAGGTCGGGTTTGGGTCGGGTCGGGTTTGTCTGTGTTCGGGTCTATTTTGAGTGGGGTCGGGTCGGTCTCGGGTTCGGGTTACCAATGACTCCAGATTTTTGGGTTTCGGTCGGGTTCGGGTGAGTCGGGTCGGGTTTTCGGGTCGGGTCAGATTTTGCTAGCTCTAGATGTCCATGCCACCTGTTCTTCTGATCTGTAATTAGTAATATCGAATTGCAATGGGAAGACAAGGCTTATTTGTAACGGCCCGGGATTATAATTCCTGAGTTATGTTTCGAGGGATAAAACCCCTCGTTAGGATCTTGCGCCCCGAGTACAGGTTGAAGGTTTGAAATTCTATCCTAACATTTTAAAGGGGGATTCCATACCCAAAATTCGAAGGGATCGTTGGAATCCCCGGGGAAGTCCCCTGTACCTGTCATAAGTCTAAGCGTGGAAAACCAACAGTCATGCAGATAGTAGAATCAAGGTGTAATACAAGAGGGTGCCACGGCTGAGCCGGGTCAAAACAAAATCAATAAGTGTATTTATCGAAATCTAAGGTTAAACCATTTCTTTGCAATCGCCCAGAGAGTTCCCACGTCACAGAAGTAAAGAACAATAAGGCTGCAAAACGAACCTAAAAAAATGTATGCGGGGCGGTGTCAGATCGAAGCCCTACGCAATATAGTCCCAAACAAGCAGACACATACACACGCTAGTCCTGATAAAGATGCTTCTAGATGCAAGGCGGTATGTTAACACACTAACATGCCCCTAAGATCAAGTGCGTAAATATAATAAGGCCTTAGCATCGAATACCAAGTGGTATATCCCTCTCCTACCTCCACCCCCTTCCGATAGGGCGGAGACTGGCCAGCTCGTGAATGCATTCCATAATAATCGGGTGGCACGCATCCCCAACCCGTATCCACAATAAAGCCCGCAAGCATCTCATAATATAAGGAAGTTCATGACTCAATTGACTCAGGATGGGACCCACTGGGACTAGGTCGTCCTATAACCCTAGCAATTACTCTAGTTACTTCACAGATAACGGCCGTTCTGTTTACAAAAGCAATGAGTAAACGAATGCTCAATCATGAGTGCAATCCTAGCAGGATACTACATGGCATGCTTTATTATGAATGCAAGCACCTAGTATGCACATGGCTACAAGCAGGGAGATCTCTTTTTCGAATCTGAGTGAGCTCATATAGGAACTCACCTAGAAAGCCGAACAACAAGATATACCAAAGAACATGCAGGTTCCAACAATCAGCAAGCAAGCACCTATTATAATTATAAAGATTTTGGTAAGCTACAATGCTACTAATCAAACACACAGAGACCATGTTCCCAAAACATTCCCAAAACCATCCGGAAGTTAAACCATTTCAAAACCATTTTCCGATATGAGAAAACACCTGAAAGTCAAGTCACTATGAGATTTCCAAATCCGCTTTAAGTTTCCATAACTCATCTTTACTCATGTCAAATCCCTTTTTATTAAATCCGATAATACCTTTTTAAATCTCCAAGTCCCATAATATCATATTTTCAAACCACCGTAATTTTATATCTTTAATCTCAATACTAATATTTTATATTTTAAATCTCAAATTATTATATAATATTTTGAATACCATTTATTAAACACTTTCATAAATATTTCCAAATCTCTTAGGAATTCCAACCATTTTAAATTTAATAAATCATCCTTTTTTAAATTACCAAACTCGCCCTTATTTTGTGAAAATTACCAACCGGCCCTTTATTTTGAAAAAACCCCAAACCGAGCCTCATTTTTTCTTATATCCCAAAATGAGTGCATTTACTAAAAATAGGCCCAATTCCTTATTTCATTTTAAAGTACAACCCCAGCCCAAAGGAGTTAGGCCCAAAGAGCCATCTCAAATTCCCCATTTCCCAATTCTGTGAAACAGATTTTGTTTTAAAAAAAAAAAGAGGGCCCCAGATGACATGGCGGCTGATGTGGCGAGGGAGGTCCCACCTTCCTTCTTCTTCCTCTCCTGTTAGAAGGAAAGAACGGGGATAGTGTTGTAAGCCGAATCTGCTATGTTTTACAGTAACTTTTATGTCGATTTCTGCATACATTGCATTCATTTGGATTAGAATAGTACATAATCTATGTAGTTTATGTTTATTTGCCAAATTATGGGATCTACACCAGTTTCTGTTTAAATTCGCAGAATTCGAGGCAAATTACAGCAATTCTAAGGAAGGTCAGAAAAGCTCGGAAAACAACTACAGAAGTCCAGAATCCGAGAGTATAGAACAAGGACAAACCGAGCTGAAGCCAGAGCTACTCTATGTCGAGTACACCTTACTCGATCTCGAGGAGAGTGTCCGAGCAGACTTGGTCGACAAAGCCTGGTCGAGGAAACCAAGTCCGAGGCAACCTGACTCCGGAACCCTACTCGATCTCGACGAGACCACTAGTCGAGATCGACTAAGCCTAGACGCCACATCCGAAGTCGAGAAGAGGAGCTGATCAAGAAGCCGAGGACGAAGACGCCGAGCAACTCTACTCGATTTCGATGAGATCCTTGTCGAGCTCGAGTAAACCCTAACGCCAGTCCATGCCGAGGAGAAGCTGCTCGATCACACCAGGCCGCACACCCTACTTGATCTCGAGGAAGATTAGTCGAGATCGACGAGGCCCAGGAGCCCAGATCCGAGCTTGTCGAGCAGAGTCACCCGAGAAGATCATTCGACGACGAATCCTAGTTGATGACGACATGCCCTTGTTGATGTCGAGTAGACCAGGTTCTGGAAACGCATCGCCGTGAGCAGTCCGAGTCGAGCTGGGATTCCTTGGGCACGAAGGAAGTCGAGAAGGCCGAAATCTATCATCATTTATCCATGGAAGGGAGATCTATCAACATGAAGACATCTTACCTAGTTTAGATTTATCTTTTTCTTTTAGATTTAATTCCCTTGATGCATTTATTTATCTTCTAGCAAGTAGATATAATTTTAGATATAGATAGATCTTTTATGCCTTTATGTGTTACTTTGCATGGTTATCGTTGTGGTGTTGATACCCTAATCTTGGAAGTCTTTTATATATTGATTTATTTCGTCAAAAATCTGAGTTTTGGGTTCGAGAATTTGCGATTTACAGTTTTCTGTCTTTCTAGTCGATACAGAGTAGCCTGTACTCGATATCGAGGAGAGTTCCTACTCGACAATACCTGTTTCAGTTTCTGTTGTCGACTTGTTTTTGTCGATCTCGAGTAGGTAGTCGTCGAGATCGAGTAGAACTAGTCTAGGTTGAGTTGAGTTTTCTTCTGTTGTCATCGATTTTCAGTTTCTGTTTTAGATTTTTGACTTGTTGTTGTCGATCTCGAGTAGGCTGTCATCGAGATCGAGTATGCCTGTTGCTTTGTTTTATTTTCTTCTTTGCTTTGTCTTTTCTGTCTTCGTTTTGTTCATTGCTTTTATTTGTTATTTTCTATTTTATTTCTGTTTTCGCCCTTGTCTTTTCTGCTTTTATTTCTGTCTTTCTGTTGCTTGTCTGTGAGATCTGTTGCTACCTGAGAACTGCTGACGTGCTTCCTCGTGGATTCGATCCTGACAACCTTCTATTACAACGGGAGGAAGTCTTGTATTTATTTGTTGAGACAAGGAAGTCAGTCTGATCTTTACTTTATATTTATTTCATACTTGACCATCCTCTTGCAACAACAAATTGGCGTCGTTGTCGGGGAGGCTATCATTCGCGCCTTAGGTAGTTAAATCTCACATCTGCTTTGAGTTATTATACAGGTGTATGCGCCGTTCTGGTCTACCACCTGAGTTTGACAGCTTAGACGAACCAGAGCGTGACCTACACATCCACTCTAAACTCAAAAGGATCATGGCGGCCGCTGAAACACAAGAACAGCTGATTTCCAGGCTTACAAGGGAGCTAGCCGCAAAGGATACCACTATCGCCAATGAAAGGGCAACGAGGGAACAAGAAGCTGAGCGCGCAAGGCAAGCAGAAGCTGAGCTTGCCCAATACCCAACCACTGTTGAAGATTATATGCATCCCACTCTCGTCGTGCCTGAATCGGCGATTCTAATCCCTGATAACTCTTTTGAAATTCGCACTCAATTTCTTATAGAGCTTAAAAATAATGCTTTCTATGACAGATTTAATGAGTGTCCTCTTGAACATATTACCAATTTTTCTGACATGTGTCGTACTCTTGCTGAAGGTACAACTCTGGAATATGTCAAGATGAAAGCTTTTCGCTGGTCTCTCACTGGGCCTGCACTGAAATGGCTTGAAGGGCTGAAAGCAAGATCCCTGACAACATGGGCCCAAGTAGAGCAAGAGTTTCTGAACAAATTCTTCCCACCCGCCAAAACAGCACATCTCCGCCAGAAAATCACCGCCTTCAAACAGAAGCAAGGGGAACCGCTGGCAAAGGCATGGGAGCGCTACAAGGAACTTCTGCGATCTTGCCCTACTCATGGACAGCCACCCTACGTCATTCAGAAGATCTTCTTCAACTCTCTTGATCAAGTCACTAAGGACATAATCAACCATTATACTCGCTATGAGTATCTGACAATGCCGCCAAGTGACACATGGGGTGTGCTAGAGAAGCTCACCGACTACGACAACAAGTATGGGTCTACTGCAACTTATGAAGAGAATCCCTACGCCAGGCCCGCACCATCCATGCCCCTCTATGAGCCTCCTAAGGAGATTGATCCGGATGTAAGGGAACAGTACTACAGAGATCAAAACAAGAAGCTCCTTAAGCAAGTGAAGTATCTTTCTGTCAACCAGCCTTGCATTGAATGCGGATCGCAACGGCACACCACTCCTGAGTGCCCACACACAGAGCGAGTCAGGATGGCAGAACACCACGAGGAGGTAGCCTACGCAGGGGGTCCCAATCGCTACATGGGGGACCAAAGGTTTCAACAACCACAATGGAACCAAGGTGTCCCTAGGAACCCCCCGCCCTACAGAGCTCCAGGACATCCGGAAAAGGGACCAGAAAAAGGATGATATACAGACAGTCCTGGAGGAAATACGGAGGAATCACTCAGAAACTAGGCAGTCCTTCAACTCCGTCTACACTCAAATGCAAGGTGTCAACTCTAGGCTTGGGGAAATTGATATATGGCGAAAATCAGTTGATACACAGATTGGTCAGCTAGCAACAGGAATCCCCAGACATTCAGGTTCGCTCCCTGGATCTTCAGAACCAAATCCAAAGGGAAAGACTGGACACATCGCTGCTGTAAAACTCAGAAGCGGCCATCAACTGCAAGAGCCAGAGGTCGGAAAGCAGCAGAACAACGAAGAACAGCAACTCGACATCGACAACACTGTAGTCGATGTCGAGGAGAAACTTCATAAACCTTTGTCTGCACCACACATCAACTCGACATCATCCAATCTGGTCGATATCGACAAGGGTGTACTCGACATCGATGAGGATCTTGTCGACGTCGAGAAAGCTGCAGCACCTCCGACATCTGTTCTGGCTCTGAATCAGAAAAAGAAGCTGCCTTTCCCCACAAAATCTCCAAAGGACCCGGCAGAAAAGAAATTCCAGCGTTTCATCAAGATGCTTCAGAAACTCAACATCACCATCCCCTTCATAGAAGCTCTCAATGAAATGCCATCCTATGTCAAGTTCCTGAAGGACATACTGAGCAAAAAGCGATCGATGGCTGAAATTACAGAGGAATGCAGCCATTTGGACATACTTGAGAAGAGGCCAGATCCAGGTAAGTTTGCTATAACCATTGGATTTGGTCCATACAAAATTAATGCTTTATGTGATCTTGGAGCTAGTGTGAGTATAATTTCTTTAACAATTTGGTCCAAGATTAAGATAGGTGCCCTAGAGCCTGTGGATGCTAGACTATATATGGTCAACAACACTGTGGTCATCCCAACAGGCATGGTGGACAATGTGCCAGTACAAGTAGGTAAATTCTTTGTCCCTGCTGATTTCCTAGTTATTGATATGCAAGAAGATCCTGCTTGTCCAATTATTCTAGGGAGACCCTTCTTGGCGATGATGGATGCCAACATAAGCGTAAGGAAAGGAGTGCTCACCTTCAACATCAGCGATGAGGTAATTGAGTATTCCTTTAATAAAACTGAAAGGCATACAGGTCCAATGGAAGAAGTCAAATCTATCTCAGTTGGCTATATCACTTGCGGGGAACCTAAAATATGAAATATGACCCCTGAGGAGCTGGAAAAGAGGGACATGGAGGCCCAGGTGGAGGAGATCATGGCAATCCTAAAAGAGAACACAGAAAATCCAATCGACACAAACCAAGGTACGTCGTTATGGACTAATTATTTTTCGGATGCCTTGACAGGAACCAAGTATGGGGTCAAGATCGACCAAGGCTCCTCGACATCGAGGACCCTAGTCGACCTCGACCAAAAACAGAAACCTCCACCAGCACCAGCATCGTCGAGCAGCCAGACAGGAGCTGGGTCCTACTCGAGATCGAGTACGCTACTCGACATCGACCACCACTCTGCTTCCTCGACTTCGCCTTCCTCGACGCTGACGACACCAGAGCCAGGATCCTCCTCTACATCGACCACCTTAGTCGATATCGACCACCCCTCTGCTGCCTCGACTTCTTCATCCTCGACACTAGAGCCACCAGGAGCAGAACCCTACTCGACATCGAGTAGTCTACTCGATGTCGACAAGCCCTCCCCTTCGTTGACTTCTGCATCGTCGAGCAGCCCACCACTAGAACCTGCAGACTCGTCGAGATCGACTAGCCCTAGTCGAGATCGACCAAACACCGTGGTCCTCGATTCCGTCTCTACGAATGTAAGCCAAGGTATGGATCTTTCTTCTCCTATTTCCATTAAAGATCTATCTATACATGGGAGAGGTTTGCCTTGGTATGTGCGCTTATGTAGGATATCCAATGATGAGCCCAAGGAGTATGAAGTTGGAGACAAGCTCTATGTCTCTAAATCAAAGGATCATTGGTTCCCTAATAAATTCAACAAGAAGCGGATGGGACCTTTTGTGGTGAACAAGATCCATTCTGGAGGATTGCAGCTGATGGACAAGAATGGAGTCTTATTTGAGGCCCAAGCTACATGGGCCCTGCAGATGCCACCTTGAGCATAAATGGAAAGTCGGCCTAGCGACTACAAAATCTAGAGCTTGTACATAGACTTTTTAGGACTTTTGAGACTTTGCTTGTTTTTAGTTTTGAACATTTTTGTTTTTTCTTTTGTATATGTCTTCCATACTTTTCAGGTCCATGGATAGAGTCAATCAATATTCATACTCGGCCCAAGAGACGCTTCCATTCCAAATTTAGAGGCCCTGCACACCAGTCTAGTGAGTTTCTTTCTCTACCCTTGTTTTTATACAGTGAGGACACTGTAATGTTTAAGTATGGGGTGAGGGAAGGGCTTACTTTATGCATATTTGCTATATTGTGACATTATGTGTGCATATTTAGAGTTTAGTTCTTTGAATTGCTACATGGCTATTTTGGAATTCATTATTGATTTATGTGCTTATATATGCATGTTTTCCAAAATTTGAGAAAAATGACCCCCATTGAAAATTTTGAATAATGTCATGGAAGCTTATATTGAACTCGACGATGCAAAATTGGATTCATTAGAGATATAGCATGAAATTGCCTAGTAAAGGGAAGTCATAATGAAGTGCATATTTTTATGAAAACCATGAAAGGAGGTAAAATTTGAAGTTGCTTTTGACACGTTGCATGATAAGATGATGGAGGACTTTATATTTCCATATAATGCTCATTGTTTATATTCCTAGCCTTACCTATGCTTATGCATCACAAAAGCCATATTATGCCTTATTTCAATTATCGCTCCACATGATCTAAATATCACCATTCTTTGCCTTATCTAGGGATTATGTTGAGAATGATGTCACATTATGGAGATTATCATATGGTGTTTGTGATTATTATCATTATTGGAGTTTGGAAGGAAATTGTTTGAAATATATGAAAATTTTAATGAGTGAAAGAAAATCCAATCACCTCAGGAGATAAAGGTAGATTGACCATGCTCTCTAAGATAATAGTTTGGAGAGATGGGACACATTGTGAGGAGTCCAAAGCACTAAGTATCCGGGGCCATTCATGACACCCATGTTTGCGACTCGCGAGAAGGCAGTGCTGAGGTCAGAGAGGTAAAAGCATTATTATTGAAAAAAAGCATTATGAAAGGTGATGAATCTTATGGAGAAGGAATGTGGAAATGCAGTTTGGAAATACTCCATTTCCCCGGATCATTAGCACCACATGGCCAAAAATTGCCCACATTTTAGCCTTTTACCGATCTACTCTTTATTTGAGCTAAATTTAAGTCCTCTTGATTATTAATGCTTTGTCACGAATGAATGTTTTGCATAACCCTCCTTATGTGAGTAGATGTTGCTTTGATATAATTGCACATGCATGGATTTGTGACACTAGTACCTTTTCGAGGATGGTAATTGATTGCAGGGACATATAAGAATGAATCTAATATGTTGAGAGTTTTGATTTCTTCCCCTGAATGACAAATAAAGGTATTGCTTGAGGACAAACAAGCTTAAGTATGGGGTGTTTGTTGTAAGCCGAATCTTCTATGTTTTACAATAACTTTTATGTCGATTTCTGCATACATTGCATTCATTTGGGTTAGAATAGTACAAAATCTATGTAGTTTATGTTTATTTGCCAAATTATAGGATCTACACCAGTTTCTGTTTAAATTCGCAGAATTCGAGGCAAATTACACCAATTCTAAGGAAGGTCAGAAAAGCTCGGAAAACAACTACAGAAGTCCAGAATTCGAGAGTACAGAACCAGGACAAACCGAGTTGAAGCCAGAGCTACTCTATGTCGAGTACACCTTACTCGATCTCGAGGAGAGTGTCCGAGCAGACTTGGTCGACAAAGCCTGGTCGAGGAAACCATGTCCGAGGCAACCTGACTCCGGAACCCTACTCGATCTCGAGTACCACTAGTCGAGATCGACTAAGCCTAGACGCCACATCCGGAGTCGAGAAGAGGAGCTGATCGAGAAGCCGAGGACGAAGACGTCGAGCAGCTCTACTCGATTTCGATGAGATCCTTGTCGAGCTCGAGTAAACCCTAACGCCAGTCCATGCCGAGGAGAAGCTGCTCGATCACACCAGGCCGCACACCCTACTCGATCTCGAGGAAGATTAGTCGAGATCGACGACGCCCAGGAGCCCAGATCCGAGCTTGTCGAGCAGAGTCACCCGAGAAGATCAGTCGACGACGAATCCTAGTCGATGTCGACAAGCCCTTGTCGATGTCGAGTAGACCAGGTTCTGGAAACGCATCGCCATGAGCAGTCCGAGTCGAGCTGGAATTCATTGGGCACGAAGGAAGTCGAGAAGGCCGAAATCTATCATCATCTATCCATGTAAGGGAGATCTATCAACATGAAGACATCTTACCTAGTTTAGATTTATCTTTTCCTTTTAGATTTAATTTCCTTGATGCATTTATTTATCTTCTAGCAAGTAGATATAATTTTAGATATAGATAGAAGATTCTATCCTTGATTAGCAAGAAATAGAAGGCTATAAATAAAGCCCTAGGGGCTGGTTTTTCAGGGAGATTGCAACACACAATTCAATTTTAGGGAGAGAGAAGTAGTTCCACATAGACGTTTTAGGAGTTCTAAAGTTTTTAGGGTTTTGGCATTCTGCGAAAGTTGATTGCCGGGATTGTAAAGGCTTTGAATATAGTTTAATGCAAGTTTCTTTTCATAAATCAATGTCTGCAATTGCGATGAGGCGTGAGTAGTCCACCTACTTCTGGGGCAGGGGTGAGCCCGACGGTGGCCATGTGAGATGATGCAGTAAAGGTCAGATCTTTTTATGCAATTCGTCTTCTATCCCTATGAGCATGATTCTTTTGCGAGAGTTGAAGGTGATCCTTGTTTGTATTATTGAAGCGAAAGTGATTTTAATGCAACTTGGGTTAATTATGTGAAAAGGGTTAGTAACAATTAGGGTTTATGCGAAAGCCTCTATATGCCTATTTGTTAGTAACGAAGGTTATTTTGATGGAAAGCATGATCTTTTATGCCTTTATGTGTTACTTTGCATGGTTATCGTTGTGGTGTTGATACCCTAGTCTTGGAAGTCTTTTATATATTGATTTATTTCGTCAAAAATCTGAGTTTTGGGTTCGAGAATTTGCGATTTACAGTTTTCTGTCTTTCTAGTCGATACAGAGTAGCCTGTACTCGATATCGAGGAGAGTTCCTACTCGACATTACCTGTTTCAGTTTCTGTTGTCGACTTGCTGTTGTCGATCTCGAGTAGGTAGTCGTCGAGATCGAGTAGAACTAGTCTAGGTCGAGTTGAGTTTTCCTCTGTTATCATCGATTTTCAGTTTCTGTTTTCGATTTTTGACTTGTTGTTGTCGATCTCGAGTAGGCTGTCATCGAGATCGAGTACGCCTGTTGCTTTGTTTTATTTTCTGCTTTGCTTTGTCTTTTCTGTCTTCGTTTTGTTCATTGCTTTTATTTGGTATTTTCTGTTTTATTTCTGTTTCCGCCCTTGTCTTTTCTGCTTTTATTTCTGTCTTTCTGTTGCTTGTCTGTGAGATCTGTGGCTACCTGAGAACTGCTGACGTGCTTCCTCGTGGATTCGATCCTGACAACCTTCTACTAAAACGGGAGGAAGTCTTGTATTTATTTGCTGAGACAGGGAAGTCAGTCTGATCTTTACTTTATATTTATTTCATACTTGACCATCCTCTTGCAATAACAGATAGCTTCCCCTTCGCTTCAAAAACCCGAGAAGGGAAGGAGGAGAGGGATGGGCTGCCGGCGACAACCCGGACTCCGGCCACCCAATCGACACCCATAGACACGAAATCGACGAGAAGGAAGAAGAGAAAGGGAGGCGAGTGCTCACCGAGAGGGTCGACGTCTTCGCCGGAACAACGTCGTTGGAGATCCTCGAGGCTCGTCGGAATCGAATACCTGCCGGGGATGTCCTAGAGAAGAAGAAGTAGGGTTAAAGGTGGATTCTTTCATCGGGTTTGAGAGCGAGAGGAGTGAGGGTGAGCTTACCGAGCAAAACCCGACAAGAACAGAGGAAGAGGAGGAGGGAACGAGCTCGGCGTCGGCTCCTGATCGCTGCTCGCTGGTGGCTTGAAGAAGGAGGAGGATGGGTGCGTTGGGCCCCTTTTCTCGGCAAAACAGGGCGAGAAGGGGAGTGAGGCTCATGGTGGCGGCGCTCTGGTGGCCAGGGAAGTGAGGTGGTGGCGGAAGGGTGGTGAGATGTGCTGATTTAAAGAGAGGGAGAGTGAGAATGGTGAAAATCATAATGGGTTTGGATGCACTGTATGTGTGTTGAAGGGAGCTGTTCAAAGTCAAAAAGGGACTTTGAGAGATTTTGTATTCTTTGTGTAAAAGGGGAAAGACGTGCAGAGGTGGAGAATTCTTTTGCAAGTCTGAACTGGGGCTCCTCATTTTTATTTTTGTTTCTTTTGTTTTCTGGCCACTGCAGCAAAGCTGCCAATCGATTGGAAGAAAACACAGGAAATGGCGGTGGGTAGACCGAATGGTAGAGAAAAAGGGGTCTAAGATGAAATTTTAAATTTATTCGAGAATAAATACCGAAATCTATTTTCAAAATTTTATTTTAGGTTAGAAATCCGTTTCATGAATTTTAACATTCGATTTAACGAGTTTTTCTTTTGAATCCCGCTTTAAAATTTATTTTGATTTTTTTTTCGCAAATTTATGATTTAAAATTCCGAGCCTTTACATCATCCACCTCTAAAAATAAGTCTCGTCCCCGAGACTAAAATCAAAACAAGGTAGGGGATGAAGTTTCAAATTGATGAGTCCAAGGACCATATCCAAGGATCTTGTAATCGTCTCGGTCGCGTCTTCCGGGATTCTCACAACATCCTAGTCACGGTCGTGACATCTCCAATTGGCCTTGACAAGAATGCGATAAGCGCCCCTATCACATCATCGCTTCGACTTTTCGGAAGTACCACAACTCTCTACAATATCATCACTAGGTCTTAGCAAGCACCCTACAAACGCCCCCATAAAATGCATGTATCCACTTCGTGAATTATCATAGAGTTGCCCGGGTTCGAAAAGTTTCAAAGGGGATTCCGCAATTAAAAAAAAAAAGATTGTCCTCCAAATCGTTGAAATTTCCGATCGCGTTCGGTCTCTCAAAATCCAAGTTTGTCTTTTTCAAAATCGTTCAAAACCTTTCAAAACAAGAAAAACCTCTCGACTTCAAAACCATCCAAAGCTTTTCAAAATCTGAGTTAGTCGTTTCCAAGCTCTTTCGAAATCTTTTAAATCCCAAATCGATCAAGCATATTCAGAACTCAAGAGGTGGAATAATCCACCTCTAAAAGCTAATCCTATATTCTCTCCCTAGGTTCCAATCTCAAAAGCAATTCCAAGCTAGGAATTTCTAGCCATTATCAAAATCAACATAACCAAGACATGCCACCTCATAAACAACCAACCCTCGAGATTGACCATGCCAAAACCATAACATGAATAGCCATCCATCAACATTGTCGCACACGAGTATATTGGAACGTCAAACTCAAAATTAGCATTTCATATTCTAGGTGTCAACCAAATAAGAATGCATCAAGTAGATCACATCGGCATGGTTTCCTACTTACCACTACCAACATATCAGAATTTTGTCATAATAGGGGTGTTAGTCTAATAGAAAGGCAACAAGTCAGCACAACAAAATCCATTTCAACAAGATTCAGCAAGCCACGATATTTACCATTTTCATAGCCAAGGATTTAGCCGAAAAATCACTTTTGAAATATTAATGCATAGAGGCATCACCACAATCACTTTTCAGCAATTTAATGTTCATGTTAGTTATCAACATAGAACCTGTCATGCTCTCATGGTTAAGCAATAGCAAAGTCTAAAAATATAGCAAGCACAATTTATAATCACGACAACACTTAACTTAAAACGACATCGCATATCATTATATCAGGATAACATGCATCTTATATTATGGACCATACACTCTACTATCACTTAATTCCCAAGTATTTCATATCAGCATATAACATGATTCCACACTAGGTTTAAACATCATTATCTTTCATTGCCTCAAACAGTCACATGCCATAAATCTTAATATACTATCATGTTCAACAAGTATTGCAGAATATCAGGCATTGACATAGCAAGACAAGTTACCATATAACCTCATGCTAATAATAATTCCAACAAGGTAATATCATGCCAACATCGCAATATCATACTGTCACATATTATCAGGGCACATAATATCATTATTACCAACACAAGTAATGATTTCAGCAGGTATAACTCACATTTCACGAGTAAAAGAAACAGGCAAGGCTTACCAACACAGAACACCAATCATATTACAAGGTTAGTTACATAGGAACACCAAAGCACTAAAATTCATCATCATAAGTAGAAGTTAACCACGTAACGTCCACTACCAGTTCATCGATCCAAGAATCAATATGTCATTTCTGGGACCTAGGGTTTATGTGCCCACCGTGCTTCCACCGCGTTGCCCCCGTGCTATTTGGATAAACGGGCTCTTTTCTACGCCATCATTTGTCGAAGTATTGCAAGCAACTTTTAAGTTAGTGGAGATAGGGGAGAGATAAGGAGAACAACCCGGACTCCCCACGGAACCGAACACAGACCAACTGATGATGACATGACGAAAAAGAAACAAGATCCCAACCCAAGAAGGAGTAAGATGCCCTTATGGAACTCTATGAGGTTACGAGTGCAACAAGAAAAACACATACCAATCGTGGAGTAAACTAGTCACATCATTGAACTCTAACACGTACCTACCTTAATGAAAGATGTTACAAATAGGGGCAACCAAAAACATGATCGGGTTCTGCATAGGGCATAAGAGACTAACTAGCAACTTTTCATTTCATATATTAGACAAGCTTGATGTGTATAAGAAACATGTATATACGAATGCAATAATAGATAGGTGTGACGCATAGCTCATGCGAAATCTAATAAACATTACAGAGCATTATAGGTGGGGTAAATTACTCGTAACAAGTACACATGGGCAGGTCATATGTACAATTATCACATCTTATAGCAATGACTTCTCATAATGATAGGGTAAGCGTGGGATGTCATCACACAAGGAGCTATGGGGAAAGTAAGTCCTTCATAATACTAGTAATATATATTTAAGGAAAAGGCGCAATCAAAGATAGTCATTGAAGAACAATTTGTCACCAAAATCACAGTTCATGTATAAATGCATCTACCATGTTGTAGGGTATAACACGCAACGAGACACTCAATTGCTAATTAACACATATCCCAACACAATATGAATTTATCCAATTAAGCATCGAAAGGACATCATGTGATAAAGACAACAATTCAGATGAGAACACCCATAAGTATGCCACTAATCATACTTAGCATGAGACAACTCTGTGAAGGCATAGCATTCTAACTGGACTAACAATATCTAACATGAGTAGACAGTCAAAAGATCACGTAGAGAGAGTATAGCAAGGCTATCACAACCTATGACAAGAGTGGCTACATGAGGTGCAAGTTGAGCATGCGATTGTACAAGTCATATCTCTACATGCATAGATTTTACAAGATACTACAGGACAATCACAGATGTATATGAATAAGATGCATCGAGCAATTCCACATAATAGTGGGACGAGTCATAGAAGTTTAAGCAGGACTACTATTGCACCCAATCATTAGCACATATAAAAGGAATATAAGCAGTTTTGATGAAGGAGTCATGCACATATCATAGTGCGAAACAAGAGAATGCTCCTAATTAAGGTATCATGTTTCAAAGGGACGGTAGCTGCATAATGTATGCAAAGATAATCATGCGAGTGCTTTATAGTTATCGTGATTTGTGTGCGGACATGCAAGGTGCTAGATTATTCATTTGTGGAAGCATTAAGAATGTCATGGGACATGCAGAAACAACATCGAGTGATGAGATGATATACACACATTGATAATCACCTAATACTTAACATGCGTTGAAAATAGGCACTAACTCTATAACTGGGTTTATCAATTCCTAAACAGTTAAAGGATCGCATATCAGAGATGTTAGGAAGAATACAAGACCTCGCGGAGTCTATCCTACGTGAGAACATGTCATAAAGCATATAGAGTATGAATACACACAAGCCATAATTCATGGGTCATATAAGATATATTTTAACATGATAAGATGCATGGTTATGCAGCATAGGTTACATGTTCATTTGGAAACTAGCACGGATGCATTTAAGGGATAAACCAATCATAACGTGACCATATGAGGACAAGTGGGGAATATGGCAGAAACGACATCATGAGCTTAAGGCAGCACGACTTCACATGAATATAAAGCATGCAAGTACACAGGTATAGATTAACAGTATACAACCAGGACACGTATTTAACACATGAATATACCAAGTCACATCGTGATCCTACATGATGCTAGCAATACATGATAAGACATGGATATCTTTTACAGAGTGAACAAGACAACGTCACGGACGATAGATTATAATCATGTTAGGAATGAACCGTCATAAAAGTGCATGAAATGGTACAACAACTACCATATCATAGGACAATCATATTCACGTGATGAAGCAAGCATGACAAGTTACTACTCAACGAGTCATATTGGAATTCATAAGCCTTATAGGATACTAACAGCACATATCGAACATGAGTACAATCAAGGTACTTCGACTAGACTCACCCTAGCATTTAGGTGTCATTTATATGCGAAAACATAATACTAACTCATGATTCGTACATACGTTCATTCGATTAGCACAATAGTTTGCAAAGAGCCAAATAAGCCACACTGTAATGATCTAGAAGCATGATAGACATATAACGGATTATAACATGGGCCTAAGGCAAGATAACTAGGCATAGATGTGATGGTAGACAATTACAGGTCCATGCAAATATCTAAACGTTACATGCACGAAATATCAAGTCATGCGTTCAGGAAAATACAAAAGGATACCACTAAGAAGGAGAAAACATCACAGAAATCAGGAAGGTAAGCATGCTATGGTTTAGTGGTAAAAAAGACACGAGGAGTACCAAGAGTGAGACTAACATGCTAAGGGTCACACTATCATGATCCTAATCCAAGAGAGAGAGTGTGTAAACATCATGCGAGTTCGTAACTTGCGACATATGCATTCAATCCATCATTAGTACATCATGAGTATGACGATGCAGAGAACCAATGAAGTCAGGTTACGCATGCCTAGGGGTATGACAGAAATACAATGAAGCATGACATGAGCCCTAAACAAGGTGTCCAAGCATGGATATATAATGGCATACAACTACAAATCCACATTAATGATCATCATCATAATATATGCTGAGAATACCACATCATGTCAAATCAAGCATATACGAAACCAGGAATTTTAGTGGTGTGTGCTCGTGCGGCGTGTCAAGTCATATATTCATGGAAGTATGAGAGAAACATGAAGATCATCATGGCATGACAGTTGGATAAGTATGTTGGAAACTAGGTGTCATATGAATCAGGTTGAACATCAAGTTGTAACACACATTCATCAAGTAAAGACTCCCTCTAACAGGATATCAAAATGGAACAATCACACTACCATGGGCCTATGTGCATAGGGAACATCAATCGTGCAGTTTCCTGCATATGACACATACATTCATGCACTAGTTTGACAATGCGATATACTAAGTAGATTATGCTGGGATGATATAGGCAACAAAAGTTAACATGAACCTAAGCAGTGGCTAAACATGGACATCCAGGCATGTAGGCATAAATTCACACAAACAATCAATCTGCAAGTCTAGGGGGTAGCACATATAGAATCATGCAATCATGGACATAACAATTAAGATAACCTGTCAGAGATCTACAAGGGCGACTCTGACTCACTCCCAGAATCCTCAAAACTTGTTTCCCGTGGAATATTCATGTGACTCTCGAGTAGGGTAGCAAATGGATCAAATAAACATCGTACTCCAATACAACCTCAAATGTGGTTATTCCTCCCAATTTCCCGTAGGTCACACCGACATCGCAAGAAAAGCTCAATAAAGACGTTTAGTGGGGTCGGAAAAAGAAGACCGAATAAGGAAATAGTCAATAATGGCAGAAGATCTCCCCCGCTATTCCATTCACATAGACATTTAACACATGATTCATAGTCAAAATATCAGCCAAGTCTCCAATGTAACCACACAGCACTCAGCACAGAACAGTCAACAGTTATATTTTGTCTACCCGTTCCCAACTACATCCAATAGGGATGGTCTAGCGTTTTCACTACCCCTTCGTTTCCCTTTCTTTGATTACCAAATTTATTAAGTCAAGTTCATATTTAGCCCATTTGAGTTAGCCATTTTAAATTCATTTTGCCCCTTCTAAAACATTTTGAAAAACCATTTGAAAACCTTGGGCCACTTTCAAAACCACTTCAACCTATCATACTCCGTTTGCATAACCTGAGCTCTGATACCATCTTTGTAACGGCCCGGGATTATGATTCCCGAGTTACGTTTCAAGGGATAAAACCCCTCGTTAGGATCTTGCGCCCCGAGTACAGGTTGAAGGTTTGAAATTCTATCCTAACATTTTGAAGTGGGATTTCACACCCAAAATTCGAAGGGATCGTTGGAATCCCCGAGGAAGTCCCCTGTACCTGTCATAAGTCTAAGCGTGGAAAACCAACAGTCATGCAGATAGTAGAATCAAGGTGTAATACAAGAGGGTGCCACGGCTGAGCCGGGTCAAAACAAAATCAATAAGTGTATTTATCGAAATCTAAGGTTAGACCATTTCTTTGCAATCGCCCAGAGAGTTCCCACGTCACAGAAGTAAAGAACAATAAGGCTGCAAAACGAACCTAAAAAAATGTATGTGGGGCGGTGTCAGATCGAAGCCCTACGCAATATAGTCCCAAACAAGCAAACACATACACACGCTAGTCCTGATAAAGATGCTTCTAGATGCAAGGCGGTATGTTAACACACTAACATGCCCCTAAGATCAAGTGCGTAAATATAATAAGGCCTTAGCACCGAATACCAAGTGGTATATCCCTCTCCTACCTCCACCCCCTTCCGATAGGGCAGAGACTGGCCAGCTCGTGAATGCATTCCATAATAATCGGGTGGCACGCATGCCCAACCCGTATCCACAATAAAGCCCGCAGGCATCTCATAATATAAGGAAGTTCATGACTCGATTGACTCAGGACGGGACCCGATGGGACTAGGTCGTCCTATAACCCTAGCAATGACTCTAGTTACTTCACAGATAACGGCCGTTCTGTTTACAAAAGCAATGAGTAAACGAATGCTCAATCATGAGTGCAATCCTAGGAGGATACTACATGGCATGCTTTATTATGAATGCAAGCACCTAGTATGCACATGGCTACAAGCAGGGAGATCTCTTTTTCGAATCTGAGTGAGCTCATATAGGAACTCACCTGGAAAGCCGAACAGCAAGATATACCAAAGAACATGCAGGTTCCAACAATCAGCAAGCAAGCACCTATTATAATTATAAAGATTTTGGTAAGCTACAATGCTACTAATCAAACACACAGAGACCATGTTCCCAAAACATTTCCAAAACCATCCGGAAGTTAAACCATTTCAAAACCATTTTCCGATATGAGAAAACACCTGAAAGTCAAGTCACTATGAGATTTCCAAATCCGCTTCAAGTTTCCATAACTCATCTTTACTCATGTCAAATCCCTTTTTATTAAATCCGATAATACCTTTTTAAAGCTCCAAGTCCCATAATATCATATTTTCAAACCACCGGAATTTTATATCTTTAATCTCAATACTAATATTTTATATTTTAAATCTCAAATTATTATATAATATTTTGAATACCATTTATTAAACACTTTCATAAATATTTCCAAATCTCTTAGGAATTCCAACCATTTTAAATTTAATAAATCATCCTTTTTTAAATTACCAAACTCGCCCTTATTTTGTGAAAATTACCAATCGACCCTTTATTTTGAAAAAACCCCAAACCGAGCCTCATTTTTTCTTAAATCCGAAAATGAGTGCATTTACTAAAAATAGGCCCAATTCCTTATTTCATTTTAAAGTACAACCTCAGCCCAAAGGAGTTAGGCCCAAAGAGCCATCTCAAATTCCCCATTTCCCAATTCTGTGAAACAGATTTTGTTTAAAAAAAAAAAAAAAAGAGGGCCCCAGATGACATGGCGGTTGATGTGGCGAGGGAAACCCCACCTTCCTTCTTCTTCCTCTCCTGTTAGAAGGAAAGAACGGGGATAGCTTCCCCTGCGCTTCAAAAACCCGAGAAGGGAAGGAGGAGAGGGATGGGCCGCCGGCGACAACCCGGACTCCGGCCACCCAATCGACACCCAAAGACACGAAATCGACGAGAAGGAAGAAGAGAAAGGGAGGCGAGTGCTCACCGAGAGGGTCGACGTCTTCGCCAGAACAACGCCGTCGGAGATCCTCGAGGCTCGTCGGAATCGAATACTTGTCAGGGATGTCCTAGAGAAGAAGAAGTAGGGTTAAAGGTGGATTCTTTCATCGGGTTTCAGAGCGAGAGGAGTGAGGGTGAGCTTATCGAGCAAAACCCGATGAGAACAGAGGAAGAGGAGGAGGGAACGAGCTCGGCGTCGGCTCCTGGTTGCGGCTCGTCTGACCTGGGACGTCGGAGGAGATGTAGGGGAACCCCTGATCGCTGCTCACTGGTGGCTTGAAGAAGGAGGAGGATGGGTGCGTTGGGCCCCTTTCCTCGGCAAAACAGGGCGAGAAGGGGAGTGAGGCTGATGGTGGCGGCGCTCTGGTGGCCAGGGAAGTGAGGTGGTGGCGGAAGGGTGGTGAGATGTGCTGATTTAAAGAGAGGGAGAGTGAGAAATGTGAAAATCAGAATGGGTTTGGATGCACCGTATGTGTGTTGAAGGGAGCTGTTCAAAGTCAAAAAGGGACTTTGAGAGATTTTGTATTCTTTGTGTGAAAGGGGAAAGACGTGCAGAGGTGGAGAATTCTTTTGCAAGTCTGAACAGTGGCTCTTCATTTTTATTTTTTTTTCTTTTGTTTTCTGGCCACTGCAGCAAAGCTGCCAATCGATTGGAAGAAAACACAGGAAATGGCAGTGGGTAGACCGAATGGTAGAGAAAAAGGGGTCTAAGATGAAATTTTAAATTTATTCGAGAATAAATACCGAAATCTATTTTCAAAATTTTATTTTAGGTTAGAAATCCGTTTCATGAATTTTAACATTCGATTTAACGAGTTTTTCTTTTGAATCCCGCTTTAAAATTTATTTTGATTTTTTTTTCGGGAATTTAGGATTTAAAATTCCGAGCCTTTACAGCTTAGGAGGCACATTTGTGAAATTTTAGAAAATAGATCCTCGGTGGGAACGGTTAACATTCCTTGTTATATTTGTCGATCCATATTATTCGTTGAATTCTGAATACTTATTCAATTGAATGTGTAATGTGTTATTGAGTTCTAAGGTTTTCGATATTATTCGTTGAGCTCTAAATACAAGTATTATTCGGTGAATTTCTAAATTTTATTTATTACAATTGTCATTTTTTAGAGAAATCTTAGATGGTTATTTTTATGCGTTACACATGAAACATTATTCGGTGGGATACAATTATTATTCGATGAATTTCTAGTGATTATTCGTTTATAAAAGATATTTTTTTACTGCAACACATGAACTATGAGATTATTTGGTGAAACATGAAACATTATTCGTATAAATCGTAAGTATTGTTTAGGGAATTGAGGTTTTTTTCACCTGACATTGATCTGATGGAAAAAAAACATTATTCGGTAGTACATAACTAATTATTCAGTGGAATTGGTTAATGTTCATATAAACTGGATGGGGAAAAAATAACATAACATTATTCGGTAGGATGTGAAATATTAAATAAGAAACTCAAGAACGGAAGCAAGAAAGACTCAAGACTCCATCAAGAAAGAAAGAACGCATCAAGAAAGTAAAGAACTTGGACAAGATTGACCAAGAACGACACAAGAACACAAGGACTCGACGTGATCTTAAGGAACTCGAGATCGAAAAGACACGAAAACAAAAGACTCGATTAAACAAGATGCAAGACTCGAAATTTATGTAAAGACACGACCGATGGTGGACTAAGTCGATCTATATAGAACAAGATAAAGACCACAGACCTCCATAGAGGGTAGGAACCAACACCAATGACTATATAACCCGCCTCTACAACCCTACACAACAACGCGGACAACTTGGAGGCACAAGGAGGGGGTTCGTGGATACCAGGATCACCAAGCTCTCGCGAGGTTGATGAACTCAAGGCAAACCAAGCTGAGATCAATACCAATAGTTGCAATCGATGGGCCTTGCTACGAATCGATCGACTTTCACTCATGTGTTTCACACAAAAAGGGATTTCTGAATTAAGAATATCGTGAGTTTGACAAAGGAAGCATTCGGCCATTTATAACCCTAACAAGAACCTATGGGCCGAAATTGATAAAAGAAACAATTAAAAGAAATTAATAAAATAACTCTTAAATTTTCCTAAAATAACTTAAGTAAGAAACGTCTCTAAAAATAGTAACAAATAAGTTCCAACACTTGGTTTATTCCCGTCTAAATAGTGACAGCTTGCAAAGATGATGATTTTCGGCCAAGCTCTAGGTTGAATCTGGAAAAACCTTCAACCGCAAAGTTGTAGATCTATTCATCCTCGTTCGAACAAGGTATGGCACGACCCAATCCGATAAATACAGACTCTGAACGACTCATTTTACCGATACGTCGAAAAGCTGTCAAACTGCTGAACGAATCTAAAAACTTCAAGAGGATCAAGCTTCCACCTTTGGACCTTCTCCCATGGTGGAGACTTCTTCTTCCTCCTGGGGATAACATCATTCTCACTAGCTCAAATCATAGGTCCATCCCCAAGTATAGGTGTGTCCGGAGGTGTCTTGGATGGTCCCGCATCAATCTCCCTTTCTTGAAAAGGATTCGTCCTCGAATCCAAGGTCCCATAAGATTCCGCAAATGCACCTACACGAGCTCCTGGATCGAATACCACATGTCCATGGAAACCCCTCTCAAGGCCGATTGTTGTAGGGGTTGACCACTAGTGGATGGATTTTATCTTGGCTTCGTCAACGTGTAGACCATTAGAGCTTACTACAAAACCAAGAAAAGAAACTTGATTAGTGCATAATTCACATAACATATCATCTTCATAATGTTCTAACATAATATGCACAGTAGCTTGTTCATTTATCTTTATGTTTCCATCCAATTCTAGCAAGTTTTCTCCTTTTTTCAAGGCTGGAGTTTCAATAATTTCAAGGCTAGCAATAGTACAACTATTTTCACCATCGATGATCATATTAGAAACGTTGCCTTTTTCTAAACATTTATTATGACACAAATCTTCTCTTTGATTGTCATCACTAGGCATAGGTTGAACACTTAAAAAACATTACTAACAATCAATGAATCGTCATGTTCATATTCAATGCAATCATTATCATCACAGACAAGTAAATTAAGATCTTTATCATTTTCAACATGCTTTTCAATTTTATCAACAAACTGATTATTTACACTAGAAGGAACATGATGTTGATTAGCATTATTAGGAGGAATAGGATGAGTTTCTTCCCTTTCATTAGATGGCATTTCATCTCTAGGGGTAACTCCCCAACCTAGTGCCGCCATTCTTTTATTCATCCTTACCAAGTCCTCATTTAGGGCTTTAAAAAATTTGGACAACTCAGCTTCAGTAATCGTGTTGTTGCCCTGGTTAGAGATCACAAATCTATATCTATATTAAAAGCATGAGTTGGGCAAATGAATAGTGTCCGGACTCTTCTATCCCCAATATTACAATGCAAAGACAGACTTACCCCTTCCGCTTTATTTGACTGCTAATTAGTCCGCCACTAGCTGATTTGCTTGACGGCTGACTTCTACCATGTAATTTATGCATCCTGGATCGGCAAATAAGTTTATGGGCCACTGGTCAAATGGGCTAAACAAACTTCACCCCTACAAATACGTAGATAAGGCCCAAATATAATGGCCCTTTCATTTTACCCTGCCTTTCTTTGATGTACACCAATTCTTCCCCAGCCGACTAATAAGATAAGGGAAACCATAGGCGGCCACCATAGGCGGCGACATATTCGAGAGATGTCGGCAGAAGTAAGTTAACTACATATACACCACGTGTACTTATGACCCCCTATTTTCTTTCCACGTTGCTAGGTTTATTCCATTACAATTACTTTTACTTCAGTAACTGGGATTCTCGCAGTATATTGTCGACTTTTCTCTTCAACTGGGTATCTCTCTACGTTGTTCGCCCAACACCGCCTCTTCCCCCATCAGTAAGTGCAAACACCTCTTACTCAGCTCCTAATTGGGTTTTTTTTTTATTCTACGTGCTTTACGTTTCCTTTTTAATTGGTTGCACCCATGAATCCTCTTATGCTAAAACCAAAAACGTTTGTGTTAACTACCGCCTAAATCATGCCAAAATTATGTGCCATTTGCCAATTTTTGGATAGAGTAGTTGTTGCAAGCACTTGCACGAATTGGAAGTTCCACAAGAAGAAAGGCATTAGCTCTCTTTTAATTTAGCCGCGGTTGGCAGTACCAGTAGTACACCACTAGCTCTAACTAAATACTCCAACTAATTACGAAAACAATAAATTGGGAAGTTAATTACACAAGCCCTAAATTTCAGCTTCGGCTGGGTTGGTTTTGTCACCAGAAGCCGCTATTCAAAAGCTTAGCAACATAAGAACACACATTACTGAGCTAGCAGACACCTTCGTCACTTGGCCACAGCATGCTGAAGTTTTTTTTTAATCAGAAGCCATGGGAAAACCAATTTTTGCCTTGACGGTTTTGAAGTGGCGAAGAATGTATCTTACACAAGCTCATTTAGTCAGTTGCAAACAGTTAGCTAAATCAGTTGTAAACAGTTTCATCAATCTTATGCTTTTCAAGCGTATTTAGAAAAACAAAAAAGCTTATTGTAAAACCAAACGTTTCCTTACAGTAAACATAAATATAACAACATACAAACTTTCGGTTTCCTTGGTTTAAATATCGTATCTCTGCATCGTTTCACCTAAAATTTATATCCCAAATTTCAAACTCCACTTGGAAATAAATACTTACCTTTCTCCCCATTTTCCAGGACCAAAGCAAAATTTCAAAATCACTCAGCACACAGGCTTGGCATATTTGGAGAATATGGCATAAACAACATGGCAACCAACTGCGATGCTCCTGAGTCCTCAAACAGAAAGAGAAATAGAAAACGAATCCAAGCTCCACCAGTTTTCATTGGAATCGGAAGTGAACACATACCAACAGCTGCTCTTCAGCTACCTCCACCAACAAAATGCACCAAATGTCAGGCTAAGAAATTCGCATTTGAATGGCGAACTTTTTGTTGCTGCGATGGCGACATAAAACTTACTACAAACGAAATTCCACCCGAAATAATCAGACTTCTTACTAACAATGACGAAAATTCATTGCATTTCAAACAATACAGTAGAGTCTACAATAACCATTTTGCTTTCAGCTCAATGGGTGGGAAAACTAAAGGACAAAAAAAGAAAGGCATATACACATTTCGACTACAAGGTCAAGTGTACCATTATCTGCCAGATTTGATACCAAGTGATAACAACCCAAAATACCTGCAGATGTATTTCTACGAGAGCACTTTCGACATAGATAATGGAGCAAACCACTTTAGAAATCTAAGGCCAGATATACTTGCTACATTTGAGGCATCCTTGGAAAGCAATCCATATGCAACTTTTTTCCGCTCACTTCGATACTACAATATCACTAAAGAAACGAAAATTACCATTTCAAAAAGCCCAGTTTTAGATCAACGAGTCTATAATTCCCCAACAAGTAATGAGGTTGCGGCAATCGTAGTAGACGATTTAAACTCCCAACAAATACACAGTCCACACATTGTTGTATATGGAAAGTCAAATGAATCACACAGAGTTATGCATTATTACGGTTGTTATGATCCACTACAATATCCACTTCTTCATTTACAAGGCGAATCTGGTTGGCACCAAGGTCTAAAAAGAACATCAACTAGAGGTGGACAGAATTATGATGACATAACTTTCCCGGTTTCAACATGCCTGGTCCAAACAGCCGAAGATTTGGTAGCACGAGAATCCGAAGGTACGTAACAATTGATTGCAGATTTTGTTGAAGCACTTATATATAACACAATTACGTATTTACCATTTTAATAAGCAATGTCGTTAACCATACTTGCATATGTTCACTAGATTTACTAACTGAAAATGGCAGGTGCCCAAAGAAGACCACCAAAAGAAGGCAGGGAAATCTCCAATAGGGAGTACTACGCTTACAAAATCCAAGTACGCCCTAACAATTACCTCATCTACGCAGGTCGCTTATTCCAACAATATATAGTTGACATGTATGTTAAAATTGAAAATACTAGATTAGATTTCTTAAGAAAAAATCAAGCAACAATTAGAAGCGAGCTATATCAAGGAATTCTAGACAGTTTAAATCAGGGTTATTCAAATGCATCTGAAATTGGACGTAGAATCATACTACCACCTTCATTCATTGGCGGCCCAAGAGATATGAAACGGAGATATTTGAATGCTACGGCTCTGGTTCAAAAATATGGGAAGCCGGATTTGTTTATTACTATCACTTGCAATCCAAATTGGCCCGAAATTAAAAAAGAACTTCGAAAAGGAGAAAAAAAAGAAGACCGTCCAGATTTAATTAGTAGAATTTTTCGCGCAAAGTTAGTAATGCTTAAGTCACTTATAGTAGAAAAAAAATATTCGGCTCCGTTGCTGCTAGAGTTGACGTGATTGAATTCCAAAAACGCGGACTACCCCATGCACACCTTCTACTAATATTTTCGTGTGAAAACAAGATTACAAATCCAGATGACTATGACAAATATGTATGTGCAGAGCTACCTCCCCGCGAGTAGCCACACTTGCGCCGAATTGTGTTGAAACATATGATTCATGGACCATGTGGACGGACAAACCCAACCTCCCCATGCATGATACAAAAAGGCCTTACCAAAACATGTAGGTTCAGATATCCAAAGAAGTTTGCAGCTTACACAACATGTGCTGAAGATTCCTACCCTATTTACAGAAGAAGAAATAATGGTGATAAATTTTTCATGAAAGATGCTACGCTAGACAACAGATGGGTTGTTCCTTATAACCCTTACCTTCTAGCAGCATTTGACTGCCACATCAATGTTGAAGTATGTTCGACGATAAAAGCTGTAAAATATCTGTACAAATATGTATACAAAGGCAACGACCGCATTAGTTTTAACATTACTAGAGATAGCATATGCAGCCAAGACGAGATACAAAGCTACCAATCTCGTAGGTGGATTTCACCCCCTGAAGCTGCGTGGAGAATTTTATCTCTAGATCTCTACGACATAAACCCATCTGTGCTTTGTTGATAGGAGGAAATCGAGTATGCAAAATAGAATGTAAATAAACTAAGGCAAACCAGATTCCATCCCTTGCAAATAATTACAAGACCTCCTCCTGATGCAGCAGCGGGAAGTCAGGATCGATCCACGAGGAAGCGTGTCAGCGGATCCTAGGCAGCGGTGAAATCTCACGGTCAAAAGTCGACAACAGGGTCCTCGATCTCGACTAGGGTAGTCGACAGAAGATCGGACAGTCGAACACAGCGCAGCAGCAAGCACAGGGGCTCGTCGATATCGACTAGATGCTACTCGATATCGAGTAGAGTCCTCGTCGACTTCAGCTTGTCTTGTCGAGTACCTGCACAATTAAGCTACAGCGATGCTAGATCGAGAATCAGTAACTCGAGATCGACCAGGCTTGGTCGAGATCGAGTAGACAGAGAATAAAACGAAACAAAGAAATAAAGTAAAGACAAATGCTTTGGGATTTCGACTAAACTTAATGTAAAAGACTTCCAGGATTGGGGTTTGCAACAACGATAACCAAGCATGCATAAGGCAGAGATAAATAGATAATCATGTAAATTGCATCAAAGGACAATCTTTCGCCTTTTCCAACAATTAGACAACTCTTTCAAGAAACCCTAATTGTCTCTACCGATTTTATGTTTACAATCCAAGTTGTTAGCATGGATCTCCATTAGATGGGTAATAAACACATAAACAAGTAGTAGATGCTTAAAACATGATAAAAGTCAGATCTTTACCTCAAACGTGCATGGCTATTGTCGGGCTCGCCCCAACCCTAGAAGTGGGTGGACTACTCGCGCTTCATCGCAACCTCAGACATCATTGATTGGAAAGAAATAAAAACTTGCATTAAACTAAATTCAAAGACTTTACAATCCCGGCGATCCAACTCTCGTTGAACGCCAAAACCCTAAAACATCTGAACTCCCTAAACCGTCTCTGTGAAACTACTTGTCTCTCACTGAAATTGAATGAATCTAAAATCAGCCCCATGGGCTTTATTTATAGCCTTTTATTCCTTGCTACTCAAGGATAGAATATCTATATCTATATCTAAAACTATATCTAAGACTTTAAAGATAAATAAAAGCAACAAAGAAATTAAATCTAAAATAGGGAAATAATATCTAAAGTGTCTTAAGTGGATAGAACTCTCTTCTTCATGATAGATGTTGATAATTCGGATAGACTAGGCTTATCCTCGGCTCCAAGGACTCCAACTCTGAGTAGGACTGCATCAACGCGTCACGCGGCTTCGGGAATCTTCGTCGATCTCGAGTACGGCGTACTCGATCTCGAGTAGGAAAGTTGTCGACTGGGCCTGGCTTGTCGTCTCGGCTAGCAGGTCCTCGACGTGGCTCGGTCATGACTCCTGGCCTTAGTCGATCTCGAGGAGAGCTCCTCGATCTCGACGAGTGTTGTGTTATCGACGTGGTCTTCCGAGGTTGTCAAGCAACCCTTCTCGACATGCTCGGATGTGGGCTTGTCGACATCGATGACATCTTAGTCGAGATCGAGTAAACTTGTTGCTTCCGTCTTTGCTTCTTGGTTTTCTCCCGAAATGTTTTCATATTCTGCAATATTAAACATAAACTTATGTAGATCTTCATTTCTAACAAATAAGCATATACTACATAAATTCGACATATTCCCAACCCGAAATATGCAAAATGTAAAGAATATGGAACTAAAATATGCATAAAAAACATGGCTACTTTGGAGACATCATGCTTCCACTTCAAATACACTTGCCCGAAATGCAGAACGTAACTTTCAGAGAAAATGAAACCTTAGAATCTATTGCATCAGATGAATTTCGGAAAAGAACCATGTTGTCTGCTTTTTTCCGACACAACAGCCTAAATCCAAACGACAGTAAACTTTTATACCACGAATTCCCTGAACATTATGTATGGGATCACTCAAGGAAGATATGGAATACACGAAAACAACGAACTGCAATTGGCAGACTTGCATATGTAAGCCCATCAGAAGGCGAACGTTATTACTTAAGGCTTCTACTTGCAAATATACGAGGACCAACCTCATTCGAGAACATTCTAACTGTCAATGGATATGCATGCACCACATTCAAAGAAGCCGCTCAGCGAAACGGATTAATGGAAGCAAATGGATATGCAGAATCATGCATGGAAGAAGCAGCAAACGCACAAATGCCACGAGCATTACGTAGACTATTTGCAACATTACTCATCTTTTGTGAAATAGAAAATTCTAAGGCTTTGTGGAAAAAACATTACCAATCACTTTCAGAGGACTTCAGACATCTCTACAAAAACGATGCATCAAAAATATTGAACCTCACTTTAACAGAAACTAAAAATCTCTTAGAAACCATGGGAAAATCGTTGAGACACTTCGATCTACACAACCTACTTCCAATCGAACATACAACTCTTACAAACACGAAAGAGATAAACGAAGCGAAGAATGCTCCTATTCCAACAGAATTCATTGGCGCTTCAAATCTTTTAAACAGCCAGCAGCATATTGCATACAAAAGAATTATGCACCACATAAAAGCCAATAAAGGCGGTGCCTTTTTCATCGACGGGCCTGTAGGTTCAGGTAAAACATTTCTTTACTGTACACTTTATGCGAAACTAAGATCGCTTGGGAAGATTGTACTCCCAATAGCTACATCAGGAATTGCTGCATCGAATATACCAACAGAAAGAACAGCACATTCAAGGTTCAAAATACCCCTAGACAACAGCGACTCATTCATTTGCAATGTTTCAAAACAATGTAGCTTAGCCTTCCTACTAAAAGAAACATCACTTTTCATTTGGGATGAAGCCTCTATGGCGAAAAAAAAAGATATCGAATCTTTGAACACACTGTTGCAAGATGTCTGTGAAAGCGACGATCTGTTTGGTGGAAAGGTTGTTGTTTTTGGAGGTGATTTTAGGCAAGTTCTTCCTGTCCTACCGCAAAAAACGCAACAAGAAGAGGTAGAATCAAGTTTAGTGAGTTCATACTTATGGCCTCATGTAACGAAATTTCAGCTCAAAGAAAATATTAGAGCGAGACAAGATCAACAGTTCTCAAACTTCCTTCTCCAATTAGGAAATGGCAAATTACAATCTCTAGAACAAGCCCCAGTATATTTGCCGCCAGAAATGTTCACATGTGTCAACATTGAAGATGACTGCACAGATCTCTTAAGACGAACTACATTCCCCGAAATTCAAAACCAAACTGTCAATCTTGAGATTTTTAATGAAAAATTAATATTGGCACCGAAAAATGAAGATGTTGACTCAATCAATACAACACTTATTGGTAAATTCCCAAGCAAACCAACAACATACAAAAGTTTTGACTCGATAATCGATGACCAATGCAACCTCTATCCAGTAGAATTCTTAAAGACATTATGTCCCTCTGGAATGAGCCCACATGAACTTTCTCTCAAACCAAATTGTCCAGTTATTTTACTACGAAATTTAGATCCTTCAAATGGACTGTGCAATGGTACTAGAATGATTTGCAAGCAATTTTTCCCAAATCTCATACAATGTGAGATTTCATCGGGATACTACAAAGGCGAGCAAGTTTTCCTCCCAAGAATTACCCTGAAACCACCACCATCAATACACTATCCATTCCAATTTCAAAGAAAACAGTTCCCCATTAAACTATGCTTCGCAATGTCCATAAACAAAGCGCAAGGACAAACTTTACAACAAGTTTCGCTATATTTAAAACAACCATGCTTTTCACATGGCCAACTGTACGTTGCACTTTCTCGAGTTAGAAAAAGTTGCCAGGTTAAGATCTTCAAAAGCAAGTCTATAAACATAGCCAGCGCTGATCATTTAGTTACAAATGTGATTTCAATCGAACTATTAAAACGAGCTCATATCATTTGATGCACATATGATTATCCCAGACCCCAAAGGTACCTCTTCTTAAATTCAGACCTAATTGCTACAATACCAAAAAAAAAAAAAAAAAACACGCCTACATTGTACCCTTCTCAAATTGTTTATTTTCAATATTGACAGTGAAAGCAGCATATGGTAGCAAGAAAGCCCTCCTCATCTACATACAAAATGTTTGATGCAGCAGCTGCAACTACAACACAGACGCCTCACTCAAAACCTACATGGGATCTACGTAAATGTTGTACTTTTTATTTCACCGCCTCACTCACTGCTACATGTAAACTAAACTCTTCCTTCCAATAAATTCCATGTATGCCAACATTTTAAAATTTACCTACAAACATTTACAAAAAAAAAACATATATATTGGGCCACACCTAGTAAAGACAAACAAAGAACTATGTGAAGATTAGTAAAAATATAAACAAACTCACCAATGTTTCGCTCACACTCCCTCTCCAATTGGTATGTCATGCTTGTTGTTTCAATCCGCCTTGGGCAAATCAACACTCAAGCTAAAACCTAGTAACACAAGGTAAGAGATCGAGAGAATGAATGAAACAAAGACTGCACTACTCAACACAAGGGCAAACAACACTCGAAAACAAGGAGAAGTGCTCGACAATGGAGAAAAACAAAAGAAAATAAAGGAAAATAGAAGAGAACTTGGAAATTTACCTCTTTTTTTATTTAACCCTTAGTTAGGATGTTGTAGTTGCAAGGTAGGGTTTCAAAATTTGTGTTTGGGAGGTATTGGATAGAAGGGCTGCCGACTAGGGCTTGAGAGGTTCACCGAATTTGTCCTTTGGAGCTTTCTTGCACTAGATCATCAATACTTTTTTTTTTGACTTACTTTTGCCCCTAGTGAATTCTATCCTCCTAGTTCTAAGTATGTATGTCTCCTTTTTTTTGACTTTTTCGGACTGTTTTTTTTTTACCTAATGCAAGAAAGACACAAAAATAATATGAAGGACTCGAAAATTTAACAAGATAGGTGAATGAAATAAAAACTTAGCCCTAATGAAATATATGGATGCAATTTGGCTAATTTAGGTAAGTGGATCTATCTATGCCTTTATAATCTATGATAGATATAATTGCTTAAATCTACCAACTTTGGAAATTAAATAAAGCAAATGGCAAGTAATAGATAACAAAAGATAGATCAAAATAGGCCAAAGATAGAAACAACAAACTAGGGTTTGTGACGTAGGTGGAATCGGCCAAGATTGATTATAGGGACACTTAGCTTTGAGTGTCGTCGGGTAGGGTTTGTACAAAGGAATGTGCACACGGCTAGTCGACTCCAATGGTCTCGGCTAGGCTTGTGTTTAGGCTAAAGCAACCACAACAATCACAAACAAACAAGGTTAGATGCAATCAAATTCAAGAATTCAAGAAGTAAAAGACCAAAACAAGAAAATACTCTATTTTTGTGGTTTTTCTATTTAAGAATGAAAAAAACACAACATTGATGTCGGAAACCTCAGCTCTGATGCCAATTTGATGCGGGGTTAGCCGCAGGATGACCCGATCTTATACAATCAAATAAGAAACTCAAGAACGGAAGCAAGAAAGACTTAAGACTCCATCAAGAAAGCAAGAATGCAGCAAGAAAGTAAAGAACTTGGAAAAGATCGACTAAGAACGACGCAAGAACACAAGGACTCGACGTGATCTTGAGGAACTCGAGATCGACTATACACGAAAACAAAAGACTCGATTAAACAAGATGCAAGACTTGAAATTTATGTAAAGACACGATCGATAGTGGACTGAGTCAATCTATATAGAACAAGATGAAGAACCTAGGTCTCCGTAGATGGTAGGAATCAACACCAATGACTATATAACCCCCCGCCTCTACAACCCTACACACCCAAGCTGACAACTTGGAGGCACAAGTAGGGGGCTCGTGGGTACCAGGATCACCAAGCTCTCGCGAGGTTGATAAAATCAAGGCAAACCAAGCTGAGATCAATACCAATAGTTGCAATCGATGAGCCTTGCTATGAATCGACGGCTTTCACTCATGTGTTTCACACAAAAAGAGATTTCTAAATTATGAATATCATGAGTTTGACAAAGGAAGCATTCGGCCATTTATAACCCTAACAAGAACCTATGGGCCGAAATTGATAAAAGAAACAATTAAAAGAAATTAATAAAATAACCCTTAAATTTTCCTAAAATAACTTAGGTAAGAAAGGTCTCTAAAAATAGTAACAAATAAGTTCCAACACTTAGTTTATTCCCGTCTAAATAGTCACAGCTTGGAAAGATGGTAATTTTCGGCCACGATCTAGGTTGAATCTGGAAAAACCTTCAACTGAAAAGTTGTAGATCTCTTCGTCCTCGTTCCAATAAGGTATGGTACGACCCAATCCAATAAATACGGACGCCGAACGACTCATTTTACTGAGACGTTGAAAAGCTGTCAAACTGCTGAACGAATCTAAAAACGTCAAGAGGATCAAGCTTGCACCTTTGGACCTTCTCTCATGATGGAGCATTCTTCTTCCTCTCGAGGATGACATCATTCTCACGAGCTCGAATCATAGGTCCATCCCCAAGTATAGGTGTGTTCGGAGGTGTCTTGGATGGTCCCGCATCATTACTCATCTTCTTTGGAACCGCCCCATCTCACGTGAAGTTATAACGATGGCATACTCTTCTTTGTTTGTCGAAATAAATAACTGCTTTGCACAAGGATCTGATTTAATCAGCATAATTCAAGAAATCAAAGAGAATATAGGTTTCGGTTGCTTCACTAAACATGCCTTTGTCTGATGGGTTATCTGGTATTTCCGCAACAAGAAACTTTTTGAAGACACAAAATCCGACCCCATAAGTATCTTAGCATTTGTAAAGAACCAAATGTTCATATGGAAATCAGCAAAAAATTATAATGACGGCACTTGTCATTCACAAACAGAAAACCAACCCCATATAAAAATGACACCAAAAAAAAAGGAAAAAAGCAAAATGGAAACCCCTAAAAGATGGGGCTTACAAACTCAATTTCGACGGAGCTCTCTCTACCTCCTTGAAAGGCTCCTGCGGTTACATTATCGGAGACAACCTTGGCTTTCCGATCTGGCTTGAATCAGGGCCGAGTCCAATCCCTTCTATGTCAGGTTCGGAGGCAATGGGTTTGTGGAAAGGTATCTTAGCTGCTAGGGAACTTAACATAAACAGCTTAGAAATTGAAGGTGATAACCTCATCATCATAAATAGTCTTAAGAGCATCGGGAAGCCTACTGGGGACTCGGAAATGATTGTCTTGGACAATCTAGTCTCCATTGACTTCTTTCAATCCATTGAGATTTGTCACGTCTTTAGGGAAGCAAACAGTGCAGCCGATCGGCTATCGCATCTGGATCTTGCTTTCCATAGTAAAATGGCCCCTGACGATTCTATGTTTCGCGATTTCATCCGTCTGGATGCTCTTGGCTATTAGGGCTAGACCCTATTGCCAAATTCTTTTCGATTCAAAAAAAAGGACTTGGATCGAATGAACGAAAGGTTAGGGACTAATATTAAATAGGTATAAAAGGTTAGAGACTTAAATAGAATGAACGAAAGGTTAGGACCAACAAAAAAAAAGTAAGAAAAGTTTAGGACTAATGGCATAATTTAGGACAATCATGGCATTGTTGGAGCTTGAATGCAACTGAGGGCTTCAAGATTAAGATGAAAGTTACTAATGATCCATTGCATTAGTGGTAAGGGAAAGATAGATCCGATATAAGTGCTTTGTATGCTAGTGCTCGACTTTGTGAATGATTATTCGATGAGCTCGTTACCTCTCCACATCACTAAAAAAAAAGGTGGAATTTTGTTGTGGACCTATGTCTTTCTCTTTTTTGCTTTGCTTAGCATTTACATTACATTTTTTGCAGGCAATTTTTCCCGGGTTCATACTCTTTTTTTATTGTGCTTCGTTTTAGGTTACCCTCTGCCCATCCCGAATCATATTTGGTTTGTAAGTATGCCTTATGATGGACGACAATAATTGAGAAGTTCAATTTTGTGATATTCGTTACCATGCCAATGATTAAATAATAGGTTGACTCTCATACGTTGAACTTTTGTTAAGTACTAATTCAGCCCAAAGTTTGAAGATACAACAACTCAATCGATGAATTACAAAACCTATCAAACTGCACAGCCAAACACGAACCATTTGTTTTCTATTTTTGCAAAATACCAACCATTCACATGGCGAAATGAAGCATCTGGATAGTCTTAGATTCCTAGATCGAATTCTTTTTATTTACATTCGAGAGTATTAGATAGTTAGTAGCTACTGATCCAAATCCAAGAGTTCTACTGCAACTACGTTATCAGCCTTCATAAACACCATTTACATCCGGGAAACGCCAAGGGATGGATCCTTCACTGGGGCAAGCCATCGGTAATGCTTAGTCCCCTCCTAAGCATTGCAATATGTGCTTGTACCTGTTACAGGGTGCAGATTACATCAAGCACAATAGCTACAACTCAGGCAATCTAAATGATTCAACAAATGAGCAGAAGTAAAAGCATAAATGCATCAGCAACTGAGCAGGATGAACTGCACCTGTATCTAAGGCAGTATCTGTATTCCAACATTGGTTTATCTGGTATATCTACACATCCAAGGTCTGGCAAATAAATACCTTGCCCTGAAGGCAATGAAAACTTCATCATCACAGAAAATAACATGATATAGAGAGGAGTAAGAACAAGAGATGTGCTGATAGCCCGAAAGAGGTAAGGAGCACCATTTGATTCCCGTTCTTACACCTCTATCATGTGTTAACAGCTAAAGATCACAAGTAACAGCATCTACAGACGTTGTTTGGAATCAAAGGCTATGCCGCTATGGTAATTGTTTTAAACATCCTTTTAGAAAGGGGGTGAGGGATACTTTTATCCTCTATCAAGCCTGCTAATCAAAACAAATTGCAATGCATGGATGTTTCTTGCAGTTTAGACTTTAGACAGTCATGTAAGTTGATTTCCACGGCTTCTTTGAATATGGTCGCTTTCTGTAACTGGCATTAATATAATATTCCCGAATCTCGTGAATGGTTTATGTTTACCACTAGAGTCATCAACAATACCTCTTTTTATCACTACTTCATATTTAGATCGCGAATTTACAACTATGTCTAGAAATGCATATATTTGCAGAAACCCTCACTCAACAGAAAACGGAGGAGATGAGTATCGTGAAAAACTTCCTAGCTAATCTTCAAACTATTATTTACTGAATAAATTAACATGAAGGGACAAAACAACAAAGCAAGAGATAAAGTATATGGGAGTTGATGTGTTTCCCATGTCAGGCTGATACGTAATAAATTAATAATGTCTGATAAGGTACAGTAGTTGAAAAGGTCACTGAGAAGGTAAAAGCATGCAAACAAGGTAGCCTTTTGGCCATGCCAAATGAGCCTTAAGAATTAACACTAGAAGAGTAAAATTAAGGATATGAATGGTAACATGTATGACCTGTTGACGAGCAGCTGCAAGCTTCAAAAGCTCGTCAGCCTCTGAGAAATTCTTGAACCACTGGCTCAGTGGATTATCCTTCGTATGACCTTTCTTTCGGCTGTCAAAGTCTTGACCTCCCACTGCAGGTAGAAGGGTTAAGCACTTATTTAAGACTGCTTTTCACATTCAAAAGTCCAAATAAAAGCAAGCAGGCAACAAGGAAGTCGTACCAAAGCTAGACAACTGGAAACTGGCAGGCAAGCGAGGCACGATCACAGCAGGATGATTCTGGACACGAGCAAAGAAAGCCTCGGAAGGGTTAGGAAAAACTATCTCGTTATACGATTCCATAACCACAGGTTTTTTGATTGATTGTGGACCACTCTCCTCAGCAGGATACAGCTTCAGATTGTGATACCTGTGGAAAATGAACAAGCAGGTCAAAATTTATCAATCTTTCTCTAATTTAGGTCGCCTTATATATAACCAGTCACTGTAAATAAAATTGCATTCATGGTAGATGCATACAGGTAATGCAAGCATGATTTTGTTGTTTTTATGTAGCGCACAGTGTTGTTAGTTTTGAAATGTAAGATTAATCTGATGGAAGGAAGATGTGTAGTACAAAGTGTGTTACCATTTACAACAGGAAGCAATATGGGGCCATAACAAATCCAATGCCTTTTCCCGCTTAGGTGGTGGATGTAACTACTTAGTAGTTTATGAGATGAAGAGAAGAAACAACTCCATCTGCTATCAACTCCTATATCCTCAAATTAATGTAGTTATTTTATCGACTTAACACTTGATAAAAATATGTTATTATTTTAATGAAAACATTCAAAAAAAGGATATACCAAAAGTTTCCACTGTGAAAAAAGAGCCCCCTACCGTATGGACTGATAACAGGATACGGTTGATGGATGACTTTATAAAAAATAATCCAAACAACATGTAATTTGACGAAGCTTATTCAAATGAATATTACTTACAAGTCCAGCTGCTTATCACAGACGTCGCTGTGGAAGTAAAGGGTAATGGCAATCTCAAATTCACCCCAACCGTATTCAGACAACTCAAACGGGGAGGAATCCACAACTCTATTGGGGTTGTTGAAAGTGGGGTGTAAATGAAACACAACACGCTTAATCACGATACCCAAATCCTCATTAGTCGCCCCACGTACATAAACAGTCCATTTGTGGGACTGAGAACTGCATTTGAGGACAAATAATCAACCGCGCATTTCGTCGAACAGATTGTGCGCACCAACAGAAGAAAACCCAGAAACCCCCAAAAAATAATTAGACTTACTCGGTGGCCTTTCGGCCAAGCCAGAACGCCACGGTTCCATAGACAATCGGGACAGAAACCTCGAAATCCTTGAATTTATCGGCTGAAACCTTAAAAAAAATACCCAAAATAGAAGTTAGGGTTTGCTGAAAACAGGACTAAAGGGGTTCAATTCAAAACTTGAAAGAGAAATTGGCAATAGGGTAATATAGAGATTGACGGATGATTACCTTATCTGGGGAATTTTCGATTTTTATGCGCGGGTGAGGAGCAGCAGAGGAGACGAATGCACCTTCTTGATCGTCGTCCTCATGTGTTGTGTTCAGAGGCGAAGGTTGGGAGGACATTCTTTTTTTACTGCAGTAGAAGGTGCCTCTAAAACAGAAATTCACAGCGTGTGAATTTGTAGGCAGATGCAACAGAGTTTTTCTATGGCTGGGTATTAGTTTTTCATTTACATATCTGCAATGGGCCTTTAGTTCGAGTTGGGCCGTTCCCTGTGCCCTTTTCAGTTAAATCGGGATTAGCCCACTTTAAATTTTTTAGTCTGCATTATTATATAATCGAAATTCTAAGCCTAATGGGTTATGGGATCTATCCAATATCAGAAACATTTTCTTTTTCCTCCAAAATTATCTCCCTCTGTAATTTCTGCAATTAGTTTTGCAAATCGGTTCCGTTGAATCTTCGAATCGGCTTCTATTCCTTGGCAGCTGATTTCTAGGTCCGAAAACCCTCAGTTTCGAATTCATTCATGAACTTCTAGCTGAGATCTATCATTGGGTTAGTCTATCTGGCATATTCTCATCCATTTCAATGTCGTCGCTAGGTCGTTTTCCTGTTTCAGCAGATTAGACATCATCTCTAACAAAAGCTTTCAATCAAAAAGTTGAAATCACTAAATCATGATCGAACAAAAGCAACAAAGATGAATTAGATGATTGGAGAAGATAAGAATCGATTCGAACAACAAAGATGAATTAGATGATTACCTTTTCTATAATGTTATGTGATAATTTCCTATGTCTTTTTATGCTAGTTTGTTACTTGTAAAATAGTGTGTATGCTTGTAACATATATGTATATGATGATTATACATATATATTATATATATATATATACTATGTATGGATGCATATATTATCTTATACTTGACTTAGTTGCAGGGCCGGCCCTGAGCAGCAAGTGTAAAGTGTGCCCCCAAATATTTTGGGCCTCAGATGAAGCGGCCCAATATGTGGTATTATTTAAAAAAAAATGTCCAGTCAAGCGGCTTACCTTCTTCTCCATCAGGTTAACGCGCTATCCTTCCCCTCTTTCTTCCTTGATTCTCTGGCCGCTTGCAATTAATTTTGCCAAAAACCTTTCATCTTCTTTCCTCTTCCCAAGTTATTTATTGTCAAAGATGAAATTATGGTTCGAAACTCGACCTTCTATCTTCCCATCGGCCTCTTCCCGAACCAAATTTTCTCCCGTCAATTTCTATATAGGTTTTCGTCCAACATCAAATTAGGGGCAATAGGTACAAATCTTTGATTCGATTTTGAGGGAGAAGCGAAGATTTTGTTAGTCTATTCTTCTTTTTGGCAGTCAGATTCGAAATTTGGGGTTAGAGAACTAGAGAATTACTTTCTGGGTTAAAAATCGCTCTTCAAATTTGGGAATCGACTTCCTCCTGGTAATATCTAATTTATCTTCAAATTTCTCTTTCGTATGTTCATAATCATGTCCAAATTTGCCCCCCTCTGTTCAATATCTACTCTCTAATATTAATTGGATTGATCGATCCCTTATTGTTCTTCTTTCTTGTGTTTTCCCAGCCAACTCGAGATATGGAAAGTTGCGGATATGATTCTCGTGGCAATTTTGTTTGTTCTGTCACCTTGTTGTTCCATGTCTTCTTTCTTTGATGGGTTGAAAATTGGGGTCAAGGAACCGCAAATGAGCAAATCTCCTTTAATGCCAATTTCATGTCTGGTTTGGGGCCATTGTGCAAGACTGCAAGTGAATCGATTCAAGCTTGATCAATTAATTATACCAAGTTGCATCACTCCAGTCCTTTAAGTTATAGAATCTGGGTTTGATAATGGTTATTGATGCCCCTTCTTTGTTTTTTAATGGTTATTGCTGCCCCTTATTTGTTTTGTATTGTGTTAAACTGTGTTATGTTGAGGATTTTTTTTTCACTTTGAATCCGGCGTTTGTTTTGCATTGAATTAAAAATGTATTAAGTTGTTTGATGAATTGATTATAATTTAGTATAGAAGTTTCTACAAACTCCACCATGCACGGGCTGCAAACAAAAAGAAAAAAAAAGCGACATTTGTGTTAAATAGTTTCGCACTGGGCATTCCAAAACCATTGGACGGTCCTGCTTAGTTGTATTGAGCTATGAGAGCTTGATACTCTAACAAATTCCTAAGATAAATATATGGTGTGATAATATATATATATATATATATATATATATATATATATATATATATATATATATATATATATAGAGAGGATGGTTATGGTGAAAACACTTTAGGATGTAATTTGTGAACGAATCTTGAGAAAATGAAAGGCCTATATTAATAATGCTTTAAATTGTTTAAAACAAAAAAAAATAGTGGGCCTCACCTATTTTAACCCCACGCGCAAACCCCCATATTGAGATGAAAAGTGAAACATTCCCCCTCCCCTTCAAAGTTCACACGGTATCTGATTTGAATTTTTTACTGCGTTTTTTTTTTGTTTGTTTTTGTTTATTTTCAGCTTTTTGTTTTTTTTAATATCTTTTATGAATAAATAATAGGAGGAATTAATCATCGATATATGATGAATTATTCATCCAAATTATGCAAATATGCATCGAATGATGAGAAATTATTCATAGAAATGAACAAAATTTTTAATAACAATATTCGTATTTATGGTTGGGTAATGTAAGATTAAATAGGAGTTCATTAGTTATTCACCCTAATTCTACAATTATTCATCGATTGATGAAGAATTATTCATAGAATTTAACAAAATTTTGAGTAACAATATTTGAATTTCTGGTTGAGTAATGTGCGATTTAATGGGAAAACATAAGTATGTTATTCATCCAAATTATGCAATTATTAATCGATTGGTGAGGAATTATTCGTAGAAATGGACGAAATTTTGAGTAACAATATTCATATTTATGGTTGAGTAATGTGCGATTAAATGGAAACTTATACGTTATTCATTCGAATTCTGTAATTATTCATCAATTGATGAGAAATTATTCGTAGAAATTAGTGAAATTGTGAGTAACGAAATTTTCCTTAATGCATCCAAAATTTTTTAATTTCAAAAAATTGTTTAATAAAAGTTTTTTCGTATGTATGAATGCTTTTATTTGTGTATTAATATTATTCGGTAGTCATAACAATATTATTCGTATTTATCAAAATGTTTCGATGTAGTAAAAATAACATTATAAATTAATATCCTAAATAAATAAAAATCACATTATTCGACTACGCTAACTAAATTGTTCGTAGGTACCCAGATGCACTCCTAGTGGGATCGTGGGAAACTCTTTCGATTTTTCAAAGCAACCAAATATTTGCATGATTTTAGGATCCCACCAAAAAAAACTGCCAAAAATTTCAGTGTTTAAAGAAGATTAAAAAAGTACCTGAAGATGGTAACACACGCACGTTAAATTAGCGTGAGTTTCATTTTACGTGGGCCCTTTAATTTTTTTTTTAATTTAAAAACAAAAAATTCCATTTAATCTCAACCATCCATTCTAACATTTGAAGGGTTTAGATTTGTTCACAAATTGTATTATAAGGAGTGTTTACAAAGGATCCTTCCCCTATATATATATATATATATATATATATATGTTTACTTCAAATGTAAAAACTCCTTAACGTGTAAAATTTGCTTATCGCGTAAAATTAGCTAATGGGCCTAATTTCATTAGTAGAATGTTTGCCCCCCTGCCCATGCGTGTGCCCCCCTTGCCCCTCCTTCTCGGACCCGATTTTTTGTTTTTTTTTTTTTTTGCCCAGAATTTTTTTTGGGGAATTATTAGTAAATACCCCATTTTGATATTTGGTTTGCAAAAATACCTAGGTTTGAAAACAATTGCATCAATATATGGAAATTTGCAAAAATACCTTATTTTATTATCAAAACTACCCACCACCCCAAAAAATCAGGAAAAAAAAAGTTAAATATTTTAAGTATTTTTCAATTTTATGATATTTTTAAATTATATTAAATAATCAAATAATAATAAAAATCTAAAAGTAAAAAAAAATATTAAAATCTCAATCCCCTTCATCCGGACTGATAGACCCGACCCCCAAATCCCAATCCAAACCCTAACCGAAAACACCCAACCCCAGATCTCCGGCGCTCAGCCCCAACCCCAGGTATTCGGCGCTCGGACCATAGCTCGCATCTCCGGCTTCCTCGCCTGCGCCTACACTTCCGCGCCCCCGACCTACCCAATCCCAATTGCTAACCAGAACAAACAAGCGCCCCGACCGTCGCCGCCCATACCCTCCGTCGTTGTGCGAGCAATCCGGCGCAATCTTTACACAATCTCCCGCCGATTTTTTATCATATCCTGTCAGTATTCATATTTAAGATTGTCAAGAACCCCATTTATCCTGTCACTATGGATAATAATCCTGAAGATATGTGTTGACAATCGTTTTGTAAATATGGTTAATAATCCTGAAGATATGATTTACCGTATTTTCATTGATTCTCTCCCCGATTATAGGTTTAATCCTGTCAAAATAAACATGAAGCATGTCACTATAAACATTTTTCCTTTCATTTGGAACAAATAACTTTGTCACCTTGGGCAAACCTTTTAATTTCTAGTTATGATATGGATAAAATCGTATCCTTATTCTCTTCTCTATTATAAACCCCATCCTGTCATTATTAGATATCTGTTTTGTCATAAAAAACATATATCCTGTCAATAACAAATATATCCTTGTCAATAATTGATTCTTTTAATAAGGCAATGATTTTCATCCGGCTAGTTTTATTATTCTTAATTTCCGAGAAAAATATATTAAAAACATTATTTTAATATATATATATTTAAATATTTTTTAATCTTCTTTGAATTCATAATACTCCTTTTAATGATTTTTATATTTAAATTTAAAAGTAAAATCAGTCATAATTTGTAAGCACAAATAGCCTATTTTTTAGCACATATGACCCACCTATTCTATTTTTGCTATTATCAGAAAACAGGTATACTTTTGCAAACCGAACACCGATTTGGTGTATTTCTGCAAATCGGCCATTTTTTTTTCGTAGCAACACTTTCTACTGTGCAAGTATAACTTGCTTTTGTGCACATATAACATCTTATTGTGCAAATATAAGTTTCTTTTGTGCAGACAAATAATTCATTATGGGGTAAATAGGTAAATGTGCCTATTTCAATTATAAAAATTTATAATTGAAATATGTTTAATTTATGGGTAAATTGGTAAATATGTCTAATTTTATGGGTAAATGCACTTTTTCCCGTTTTCGATACCTTTTGTGCAACTCTGAAGTGCATTTGTGGAACTGTGGAGTGCATTTATGCAACTGTGAAGTGCATTTGTGCAACTGTAAAGTGCATTTGTGCAACTTTAATTGTGCAATTGTGCAAATTTAAAGTAGGATACAATTGTGCAAATTTAAACTACAATTGTGCAAAAGTAAGATACAATTGTGCAGATTAATAATACAATTGTGCAAATGTAAGATCATAATGTGCATTAATAAGACAAAAGATGTGCTTTTGAAATCGATGTTTTAATTTTGTTTTTTTTTTACTTCTGAGAGTTTGGGTTCATCTCTCGGATAATTTAGGTTGATAGATGTAAGTTTGAAATCGATTTTTTTACGTATAAGCTTTTAAAATTAAAGTGCATAAATAAGATTAAAATGTGCATAATTAAGGTTAAAAAATGCATAACATAGATTATAATGTGCATGATTAACAATTTGCGATTGTTGCGCTCTTGTCTATTATGTAACCTATGTGGGATTTGAACCCACATCTTTTGTGCAAACGCACATTGCTCTACCAATTGAGCTAATAGGCTAAATTATGATTTTTATGCTAAAATAGAAGAACCTAATCGAACTAAAGCATATTGCAATAAAATTCTAAAATTCAATTAGCTCATGATTCACAAACAATTTGACAATGCTATAAACATGAAATTAGCTCCAAATCAACCCAAAAACACAACCATAGCATCAATTTCAGTCAATTTGGCCGTTGGCAAAAAACCCCAAATTCTAAAGCATATCGCAATATAAAATTCCAAACTTCAATTAGATCATGATCCATAAACAATTTGACAATGCTATGAACATGAAATTAGCTCCAAATCAACCCAACAACACAACCATATCATCAATTTCAGTCAATTTTGCTTTTGGCAAAAAGCTCCAAATTCTAAAACATATCGCAATATAAAATTCTAAAATTCAATTAGCTCATGATCCATAAATAATTTGACAATGATATGAACATGAAATTAGCTCAAAACCAACTCAACAACACAACCATATCATCAATTTCAATCAATTTGGCTTTTGGCAAAAAGCCCCAAATTCTAAAACATATCGCATTCTAAAATTCTAAAATTCTAAAATTCAATTAGCTCATTATCCATAAACAATTTGACAATGATATGAACATGAAATTAGCTCAAAATCAACCCAACAACACAAACATATCATCAATTTCAATCAATTTGGCTTTTGGCAAAAAGACTCAATTTCCGCTCTTAAATCAAACCCTAGGTTTTCAATCTCAACCTAAATCATTCAAACAATCTAAATAGATGTAATAAACAAGTTTAGGGTTAGAAATCATACCAAATTCGAGTTGAAACAAGGAGCAAAATCGGGATTTCGAAGGTATTCCGAGCCAAAAGCACCGATTAGCGTTGTTGGGAGAGATGGGCTCGGTGTGGGCTCGGCTGGGCTCGGACCATGGAGGTTCCGGTCTCGGGGGGTGCGCCTGAGGGAGGGGGTTCGAGCAGGTGGGGGCTGGTGGCCGGAGGTGGCTCGTGGGTGGCGTGGGAGGCCGATGAGAGAAGCAGCGACGTGGGGCTTCGACTAGGTAGGGTGGGCGCGTCTGGGCTCGAACCAAGCCAAGTCAGGGCTCGGGGGGTGCGCCCAGGCGGTTGGCTCGAGCGCGGCTAGACGGTGGAGGCCGGAGGTGGCTCGACGTGGGGCTGGAGGTGGCTCGACAGGCTAGGCGGTGCTTCTACTGTTGAACGCGGTATGTTTTACGTTGGATTTGAAAATTTTACACGTTAAGCAAATTTTACACGTTAAGGATATTTTACATTTTAAAGCTTCCCTATATATATATATATATATATATATATATATATATATATATATATATATATATATATATATATATATATATATATATATATATATATATATATATATATATATATATATATATATATATATATATATATATATATATATATATATATATATATATATATATATATATATATATAGGCAAATGTTCAAATGTAAAATTGTCTTAGGGTAAAATCCTTAAGGTGTAAAACTCTCTTAATGGGCCTAATTTTAATAAGTAAATTGCTAATGAGCCTAATTTAAAAGTAAATGTGCCTAATTTAAATAGCAAAAATGCTAATCACATGTGCCCCCTTCCTCATGCGTGTGCCCCCCTTGCCCCCACCGTGCCCCCTTTCTCGGGACATTTTTTTTTCGTGTTAATACTTTTTGTTGTGTAAATATAACTTGATGTTGTGCACATATAACATCCTGTTGTGCAAATATAACTTTATATTGTGCAGTGTTGTGCAAATATAACTTTATATTGTGCAGACATAATACTTCCTTATGGGTAAATAGGTAAATGGTTCTATTTCAATTATCAACATTTATACTTGAAACATGCTTAATTTATGGGTAAATGAGCCTAATTTTATAGGTAAATAGGTCTAATTTTATGGGTAAATGCACTTTTTCTGTTTTCATAACTTTTTGTTGTGCAAATATAAAGTGTATAAATAAAATGATAAAGTACAATAATAAAATGACGATGTGTATGAATAATAATATTAAGTGCACAATTCAGATTATTGTTACTGTGTCTTGAATCATTGTTAAAGTGCATAAAAAAGATTAAAATGTGCAAATATAATGTTATGTTGTGCAAATATAACATTATGATGTGCATATATAATTAGGCTTTTAAATTAAAGTGCATAAATAAGATTAAAATGTGAAAATATAATGTTATGTTGTGCAAATATAACATTATGATATGCATATATAATAGGCTTTTAAATTAAAGTGCATAAATAAGATTAAAATGTGCAAATATAATGTTATGTTGTGCAAATATAACATTATGGCCACTGTTTTCAAAAACCCTTCAAGACCCGCCTAGACCCCTGCCTAAACCCTTGAACTCACCCCACCGCCAAGGCCGTCAAGGTCGTCAAAACCCGCCTAGACAGCAAAGCTCCACCATGAAATCCGCCTAGACCCCGCCTACCCTAGCGCCAAGCACCCGCCAAGCGTTTTTTGGAACATTGATTATGGTGCACATATATAATAGGCTTTTGAATTAAAGTGCATAAATAATATTAAAATGTACATAATTAAGGTTGAAAAGTGCATAACTAAGATTATGATGTGCATGATTAACAATTTGGGATTGTTGCGTTCTCGTCTATTATGTAACCTATGTGAGATTTGAACCCACATCTTTGCACAACAATGTGCGTTTGCACAAAGATGTTCTTGTATCTCTCTCTCTCTCTCTCTCTCTCTCTCTCTCTCTCTCTCTCTCTTCATCTTACAAAACGCTCTCTCTTCTAGGGTTTCTAGGGTTTGGTGTTCCTCTCCCTTCACTACTACATTTAAGAGAAAAGAGGGTTGTTGGTCGGGGCGGTTTGATAAGGTTGCGGTTTTTGCAGCGGTTTAGGTGGATTTTGAGAATTTAGAATAGGTTCAGTTTATGGAGGCGGTTTAGGCAGCGGTTTTGATATTAGAGGTCTATGGCGGCGGTCTATTGTTATTTTGGAAGCGGTTTAGTGAAGTGAGAAAATGTATAGCGGCGGTTCACCAAAGCCCGGGTAAAGTAACGTATTAGAGGCAGCGGTTCATGGGTTTGGCGGGCTCACTAATTCCGGCCTGCCCTAATTTCACCCAAAAAAATTTAAAACGCCCGCGCGGAAAATGAAAAAGGGGATTTGGGGTTTTGGGGTCAGGGTCTCGATCATTTGGGGTAAACAGAAAGGTTAGGTGATTAGGGGTTTTGAGGGATGAGCGACTCAAACGATTAGGGGTATCCAGTTGGGGAAGGATTAGGGTGAACGATTTAGGGAAATTTGGGAGTTTGAGGGATGAGCCAATAAAGCAATTTCTGGAATTTGACTTGTTGAAGTAAATCGATTTGGGGGAAGGATTAGGGCGAAGCAATTTCAAGCGATTCCAAGTTGAAGCAATTTCAAGTGATCTATCCAGCTTGTCCTCTTCTTTTCTTCTAAGATGAACTGGATATTTGTGCATCTTATGTAATTTTGCTTTTTGTTATTTTGCATGGTAACTCGACTTGGGGGAACGAAGTTGAAGTAAAGCGATTTGGGCGAAGGAATTTCAAGTGATTCAAAGTTGAAGCAATTTGAAGCAATCTCAGGTTATGGAAAGCTTGTCCTCTTAGTTTGTAGTATGATGAACTCGAGAATTTTGCATTTTATGTATTTTTGCTATCTGTTATGTTTTTCTGGTGGCTGTCTCTGTTGGTTTTTCTTTTTGATGGTGCGTTCTGTGTTGCTTTTATGGTGGAGGTGTTCCTCATCTGTTAGTTTTTATGGTGGAAGTGTTCTTCATCTGGCTGTTAGTTTTTAGGGTGAAGGTGTTCCTCATCTGGTGGCTGTCTGTAGGCTGATGGCTTTTGATTTTCAAAAAATGTTATTGAATTTGTTTTTTTTATGTTCCAACTGAACAAGCATATGTGAATATAACCATCATCTTCCAATAAGAACCAGAGGTCCTTCTGGATTAATCTCTTTGCAAAAGAAGCCAAGAATGAACGGCTATGCTATATTTAGTTTATGACTTTTCTGAGAAAATGATTCCTTTTTATTAACTCAATAAACTCATCAGGGTATTGCGGACACCAGCAGAAATTATCCTCTTTCTCATAAAGGATGTTGGACTTGAAAACATAAACTAAATATATATATATATATATATATATATATATATATATATATATATATATATATATATATATATATATATATATATATATATATATATATATATATATATATATATATAAGTGGTTTTTTTAGGGTGGGGGTTCTCCTTGATTTACTTCAACGTTGTCTTAATCGGTGTATGTTTAGGTATGGCCTATGACAGATTGAGAGGTGTACCAAGTTATACCCTTTATTAATGAGTTTAATGACTTAATATATGTGAGTTGGTTTTATTGTGTCTTGAATTGTGTCCCATCTCTCAAAGCTTGTTTATATTTTCTGTTAGATATGGTGGAATTTAGCTTGTTGCAATATATGTGAGTTGGTTCCATAACATGTTTAGAGTAGGTGAAATATGAGTGTGTATGATTTCGAAATGATATTATGAAGAATTACTTGCTCACTCTTCAAATTCTCAGGGTGATCATGTAACCTTCCTGAATGTATACAAAGGATATATATCTCTATTCCTTGCATTTCCCTATCTTTTGTTTTTTACAGGAGGAGGTTATTCATTTAAGGGAACACCGAAAAAGAGTTGCCCAGTGCGTTGGTGTAACTTTGAAATCTTGTGAAAGGGCATGTAATGTTAAATATATAAATACCTATTTTCAAGTATTTGTGTATATATTTAACTTTGAAATCTTCTTCTTCTATTTTGTGTATCTAATGTTGTTAAATATTTGTAAGATGACTAGCTGTAATGTTAAATATATAAATACCTATTTTCAAGTATTTGTAAGAGTATGAGTCTGAAAATATTTTCAAGTATTGGCTAAAGTAGAAGTTCTTTTATTTCATGGTTTGTTATTGGTTTTGCTTAGTTGCTATATTTTTATTCGTCATAATTTCTGCATTTCTTTTCTTTCATTGAAATTATTCGTGTGCTAGCCTCGTTTTGTTTGTTTTGTTTGTTTCTTAATTGATTGGAACTGATATTGTTTAGTAAATTTTCCTCCTACAAGTGATAATGAAAAAAAAAACTTCTTTATACTTGAAGTACTGACTGCAACATGCAACTACAGAAAAAATGGCCACCAGCAGCCAGCATTTCCCTCTTATGTTCACTGCTGGCTGCAATGCAAGCCTTGTAACAGCTAACTAGGATAATAGGTGACACAATAATCCAAGAACTCATATCATATAGTCCTTGCTATAATAAATGACTTATAAAAATACAATTTATTAGGCATGGACAAAAGTAGCATGAAGTGGTAGATGCATCCGAGATGGAGTAAGGAATACTCAAAAGGAGTGGATGAGTATATAAAAAAGACATTTGCAAATGAAGCACGAGGAGGCAAAATTCGTTGCCCTTGCACAGTTTGTTATCGTCGTAATTGGTTAGAACGACAAACTGTCAAGGATCACATGATTGTGAAGGGTTTCCATAGGCTACCAGAGGAAGTGGGAGAACCGCAACCTAATGATGGTAATGAGGTGAACGATGGGGCAAATGAGTTTGGAGATAACATGGACGATGATCTATTGCATGACACATTCAATAATAGTCCAAATGAAGAGGCAACCAGTTTTTACAAGTTAGTGGAAAAGGCCCAGGAAGAATTGTATCCTAGTTGCAAGAGTTTTTCGAAGCTTTCCTTTCTAATTTGCTTATTCGTTCATAAGCGAGACCATAAACTGAGCAATGGTGCCTTCACTGATCTGCTAAAAATTATAAAAGTCATGCAACCGGATGCAAAGTTGCCTACTTCTTATAATGAAGCGAAGAAGGTCCTAAAGATGTTGGGTCTTGAGTACACTAGGATTGATGCATGTGTTAACGATTGTATCTTGTATTGGGAAGATAATGCTGAAGCAACAGGTTGTCCTATATGCAAGACTTTTCGGTGGAAATTAGCTGAAAAAGATGGCAAAACTTGCAACGCTTCAGAAATACCTGCAAAAGTACTTAGATACTTTCCAGTTAAGAAGAGGTTGCAAAGATTATTTATGCGTCGAGAGATTGCACAAAACATGACATGGCATGCAGATGGGCGTCCGAAGGATGGGCGTTTGAGACATCCAGCAGATGGTGAATCTTGGAAGAACTTTGATGTACTTTATCCATCATTTGGTGATGAGTCGCGCAATGTTAGATTAGGGTTAGCTAGTGATGGATTTAGCCCATTTAACTCAATGAGTATTGTCCATGGTACATGGCCTGTTATACTGACCACTTACAGCCTGCCCCCTTGGATGTCGATGAAGTCAGAATTTTTAATGCTTGCCCTAATCATCCCAGGTCCTTCTTCACCGGGAAATGATATTGATGTGTATTTACAGCCTCTTATCAAGGACTTGACAGAGTTGTTTACAACTGGCATAGAAACATATGATGCTTTAAGAAACGAAATGTTCAATATGCGCGCAGCCTTGATGACTACCATAAGTGATTTTCCTGGCTTTGCTATGCTATCTGGATGGAGCACGAAAGGGAAATTGGCATGTCCTTTTTTTCATTATGAAACTCGGTCTCACTATTTAACACATAGTAGAAAGATGTGTTACATAGGTCATCGTAGGTTTTTTGGAAGGAATCACCCATATCGGCGCGATAGAAGCCATTTTAACAAAAATATTAATGATGAAATAGCTCCGGTGCGCTTGACAGGAAGTGAGACTTTGGAGTTGTTGGCTGGCTTTAAAACTGAGTTTGGAAAAAACAAACCAAAAGAGCCAAAGAGGAATATGAAGAGTAAGAAGAAGAAGTATGTCTGCCCTTGGAAGAAAAAGTCAATCTTTTTTCTTTTGCCTTATTGGAAGCATATTGACATTCGACATTGTCTTGATGTGATGCATATAGAAAAGAACATATGTGATAATATTATTGGGACATTGTTAGATATTTCTGGAAAAACTAAGGATCATGTGAAAGCTCGAATGGATCTGGTGGAACTTGATATGATGGAGGAGCTTCAGCCTAAGTTTGTTGCTGATGGTGAGAAGCTTGAAATTGCAAAATCGCGGTTTTGGATGACAGGGGAGGAGAAGCGCAGATTTTGTCGTGTGATCAAGAATGCCAAGTTACCACAAGTTTGTGATTCTGCCATTGGTCGATGTGTTCAGGTTCAACAGAGGAGAATTCTAGGTTATAAGAGTCACGATGCTCACTTTTTCATGCAGTATTTACTTCCCATTGTTGTGAAGACATGTCTTCCCGAGGATCTTGCAAGGCCTTTCATCAGATTGAGTGCTTTTTTCAAGGCCATCTGCAAGAAAGTTGTTGACCCTGGAGATTTAGAGTATTTACAATATGAGATTTCTGAGATTCTTTGTCAGTTTGAAAAGATTTTTCCCTGTGCATTTTTTGACATGATGGTTCATTTACCAATCCACTTAGTAGAAGAAATCAGACTTGGGGGACCTGTATGTCATAGATGGATGTATCCAATTGAACGGGATCTTCGAAAATTGAAATCTTATGTTCGGAATAAAAGTCGGCCAGAAGGATCAATGGTAGAGTCGTACTTAGTTGATGAATGCACCGCCTTTTGTGCTAGATATCTACATCGGGGATCCACCATTACAGATGATCAGATTGGGAAATCATGTTTCCCTCATATGGGTCATCCTATAATGGGGAAGGGAAGAAAAAGGAAAACAACAAACCTTGAGCGTTCTAGGATTGATGACATAAAATGGGCTCAAGCACATCGATACTTCCTCTTCAACTGCCATAAAGAAGAAGTTGACAGATATATTAGGTAATATAATAAACCTTATTTCTATAGTTTAAACTATTTTTCACCCTTGGATGGAATATTGAAGAATATGTTTGTGTAATTTATTGTTATTGTAGTGAGCATGAGACACTAATTGCCAGAACCAAGAAGAAAAGAAAGTGGGACACTGCACAAACCCATTGTAAGGATTTCATTGACTGGTTTAGAGGGAAAGTGGAGACTGATTTTGCTGAAGGGGTGGCCATTCCAGATTGGGTACAGTGGTTATCTGTTAGACCTTCTGTATATATTAAAACATACAGCGGATACTCAGTCAATGGCTACAAGTTTCATACCCTCAAGCGCGATAGAAAATGCGTGTCTGATAACAGTGGAGTCTCTTTAACCGCATTGACTCCGAGCTATGCTAGTACGAAAGATCAACATCCGATAATGGGAGATGTGGCTTACTATGGGGCAATCAAAGAAATCATTGAGATCTTCTATGAAGACCATTTTAGCATTGTTTTGTTTGGGTGTGCCTGGTTTCAATCTAAAGAAGACACTCATGGACTCCTTCGGGTTAATCGAAAGAAGCGCATTTATGAAGATGAGCCATTCATATTGGCGTCTCAAGCACACCAAGTATTCTACGTTGAAGACCCATTATTCACTAGTAGAAAAATGCAAATATAACATGCTTAAAACATATTCTCTTTTATTGTCAGGAGAATATAAGCCGGATATAGATACACGCCCGGGCTATTAGACAGTGAGGATTACTTGTAACAATTATCAAAAGTCACGCACATAAAATATCCAGGATATTATGTGGTTAAAATTGCCCGGGCGTGTGGGGAGCCTTAAATATCCGGGGTATTTGAAGCTACCTCCACCGTTGTACAAAAATGCCCGTAGGATAGATCCGGGATATAAAGGGTATAGCGGGAAATGAAAAAAAAGGAGCGCAATCTGAAATTAATTGAAAGCCCCAAATTCATTTCGACATCCACGAAGCTAGCTACCCCAAATTCATTTCAGAGAGCCCCAAATTCAGAGCCAAAATCGTCATCTTTAGGAAGCTATCTGTTCGCAACCTAGCTGTCGTTGTCAATCGGCGGCTCTCAGGCACCTCGCCGTCTGGCCTCCGCGTGCGCCATCTCTGGTTGTGACTCAGTCGCCACCTTCTCGAGCTCTCGGCATCTTCAGTTCCAAGGGTTACCGTGTTCACCTGTTCGCAACCTGTCTCTCCGCTTCTGAACGAGGTAAGTCATTGTCCTCATTCGACAACCTGTCTCTCAGGCACCACGCCACTGACCTCCTTGCTTGGTTTATGGACTTTTCTTGATTACCAGTTCAATTTCAGTTCATTTTGGGTTTCATGATGTCAATTGATCGATTGTGTAAATGAATTTGACTATCTTTTTTTATGACAATATTTTTGGTTGGAAAATATTTTGTGGGTAGTTACAAAACACTGTAAAAAAAATTGGTACCCTTCAAAGTGGAGGGAGGGGGTCTTAAAGGAAATCTGATATCGGCTTTAGGGATCCCATTCCACATATAAATGTGTTAAACAACGGCTTTAGGAGATGTTTGATGTCTTGTGGAAGAAATAATATTCAAATTGAAAAGAATATAGGATTAACTAAGTGCTTAACCTTCAATTTTGTACCAAACAACTTGTTTATTATAGTATGTAATTGCCGTAAACAACCCCTTAAACCACTTGAACCTCAAACTGTTGGCAAAGCACCACTCAACCATTGATTAAGATAGAATTTCAGTTACAAAAATTGTACAAAATAACCCTATAATATCCATGTTAAAATATCATATCGGATATTTTCTTGGGTGGCCATTGATTATATGATCGTAAAACATCTAAACAAAAACAAAATATTATCGCATTCTAACATATCCAAACCTATCTTTACAGGGCAAAGGTGTGTATGTTCTCTCTGCAGTCAGGACTAAAAACAAATTTGAGGAAGGGTGAAAGGTATTTTCCATAACATTTTACTCTCTCATCTGCTTATTGTTGGATGTCATTTCATCCTTAATACTTTAATAAACTTTATATGACATTTTGATGCCTAGGGTCAGCTATGGTTTTTCTTCCTTCATACATAATATCGTAGCTTATTTTTGTAGCGTCTGCACATACTTAGGGCTGTAAGTAATGTATGTAAGGTGTTATTTATGATGTTTTTCCTGTGTATATGTGTGTGAGAGATGGAGAACATGTACATGGCCATGTGTTAGTATGTATTTTCTGCTTGAAACTTCCATTTTCCATGTTATCTTTTTTGATGCTTAATACTGGAATGTTACCTTATGTTGTATAACCTATGATGAACAATGAATTAATCCAATGATTTCTTCAATATAAACAGTTTGCATAGTTAAGTTGTTATAACTATGCAAACTATTCCAAAATAGGATGATATGAATCAGTCTTTGTTTCTTTCGTTCATATGTAGAATGATAGATAAGTCATGGATGTCAGCTAGTCGAATGTCTGAGGAATATGTGGATGGGGTAAAAGAATTTATCAACTTTGCAATTGAGCATGGTGCTGATCCGACGAGATTTCTTTTTCCCTGCACAAAGTGTGATTATTCTAAGACATGGAGTGTCAACGACATAATGGATCATCTGATTTTTGATGGAATAAATCCTGATTACAAAGTGTGGATATGGAATGGAGAAAAGCCATCCACCCATTCCAGTAGCTGTGGGACATCAAACTTCAACATGGTTGACATCGATGAAGGTGATCGAGTAGAAGAGATGATTCATGATATTGAACAGATTCATATTGATCGTCCATAAATGTTTGAAAATTTTGTTACTGATGCTCAAAAGCCTTTATATGGTGGGTGCACAAAGTTTACCAGATTGTCTGCTGTGTTGAAGTTGTTTAACTTAAAAGTGGGCAACGGATGGACTGATAAGAGCTTCACTGAGTTACTTCAGCTTTTGAGAGAAATGTTTCCAGACCAGAATTGCCTTACCGGTAGTACCTACGAGGCCAAAAAGCTTATACGCTCGGTGGGAATGGATTATGTAAAGATACATGCTTGTCCAAACGATTGTATTCTTTACCGAAAGGAACATGAATTCTTGGATAAATGCCCAAATTCGGATTGTGGTGAACCGCGCTACAAGGTAAATGGAGCTCCGGCTAAGGTGGTATGGTATTTTCCAATTAGAACAAGGTTTCGACGCCTTTTCGGAAACATTGAAGATGCTAGGAATTTGATTTGGCATGCAAATGGAAGAGAAAAAGATGGCAAGCTCCGCCATCCAGCAGATTCTGTACAGTGGAAAAAAATAAATGAGTTGTATCCTGATTTTGGAGATGAAGACAGAAACATTCGCCTTGCGCTGTCTATAGATGGGATGTGCCCTCATGGCACTCTAAGTAGTACTCACAGCACATGGCCTGTGGTGTTGGCGATTTACAATCTTCCTCCTTGGTTGTGTATGAAGCGCAAGTACTTGATGTTGTCTATGTTGATTTCAGGGCCAAAGCAACCGGGTAATGACATCGATGTTTATTTGGCACCTCTTGTTGAAGATTTGAAGGACATGTGGGAAAATGGCATGGACGTTCATGATGCCAATCGTAATGAACAATTTCGTCTTAGAGCCATGTTATTTTGCACTATAAGTGATTTTCTGGCGTATGGGAATCTAGCTGGTTGTAGTACAAAATGTTACGAAGCTTGTCCTATTTGTGGTAAACATACTTATTCCATATACTTGCCGGGTAGTCATAAGAATGTTTTTCTTGGCCACCGAAGGTTTTTACCGCTGAACCACAGATACCGAAGGCTTCGTAAAGCTTTTAATGGGTGCTCTGAAGAGGAAAGGGCTCCGTCACCGCTGCGTGGAGAAGAGGTCTTTCAGATTGTCAAAGACATGAATGTGACATTTGGAAAGTTATCGAAAAATGATGATTTAGATGGGTTTAAGAAAAGATCTATTTTTTTTTACCTTCCGTATTGGAAAGATCTTGAGGTCAGGCATTGCCTAGATGTAATGCACATTGAAAACACAACCAGATGTCGAGAAATTAGTTGCAATGTAAGTCTTTTTTTATTATAAACAAGTGTTATATTTTCCAGGAGCTATAAACTGTATACTTTTTTTAACTATGTATATTTTGTCTTCCGATGAGCTATAAACTGAAATATTTCAAGTTGGGCAAGAAAACTCCCCGAAAAGAACCTTTGTGGCATGTAGTTAAGGTTAAGAGTATATTCTTTTACATTTTTTTTGGTCAAATTATGAGCATGAAAGTTATTGTGTATTTCATATTCTTATACAAGTGATGTGATGTTCAGTGTCCCCGAACGACTGACAAAATGGATTGTGGATACTACGTTTTGAAGTTTATTCGGGATATAATATCTCGAGGATCTTGTCTTATCCCGTACAAGGTAGCGCTTTTCACTTTCTTACTTGGAGTTGCACTTTATTTGATTATTTAGTTTCATATAAGATATATATGTTTGTTTTATGTTTCAGTGGTTCAATGACGAATCGACTTACGAAAACAAGGATATCGAAGAAATCCAAAGAGAGTGGTTGGATAATGTGTTCAACCTAATCATGTAAGCAGTACAAAGTCATTGCAATGTTATTTTCATCGTTACTGTCCGCCTTATGTTATCAATCATCATTGTGTGATTCATAGTTTCTGATATTTCTTCTAAATATGCAGGAACTGATTAATACTTTGGTCTACCACGTCCTCAATCATAATCATAATGTATGTATAATATATCCTCAACAATATTAGTAGCTAGCAATATATATGTGCAAAAATATTTTTTATCCCAACAATGATTCATATATATATTTTTTTGGTTTTGGAACAGGCTACATGCTTACGTTTTCTATCAGATTGCACCAGCTGGTCGGTCAAATCTTCAGATGTGTGGGAAACAAATTCAGTGCTGAAGTGCAAAGGTTGCTGTCCATTTTGTAATGCACATAGATCACCTCCCTATATACCTTCCCATCGATGCGTAAGAGCATTTGCTTTTGGATTAGGTAAGACATGCTAGGTAGTTGCTGGCCATTTTGTGGGACATACTACTCACTTATGCACTTGTTTATGGATTCTAGGTAAACCATATTAGCTAGTTTAATGTATTATGGATATATGATCGGTTTGACCTTACTTTTGTTATGATGGACTCGTACTAATTGTTGGTAGTTTATTGTCAGCCGATGCTTCTGATGGAATTGTGTGTGTTCATTGAATGTCGTTATGGAAATGTGTGTGATGGTTGAATGTGGTTCAATATGGTTTTGGAAATTTGTGTGTTGCTCCAAACTAAACAGGTGGATCATAAGAAAAATAAATTAGATATTTCAATTGAAACAAAAGAAAAAAGCCCGGACCTTAACGTACGGGACAATAGGTGGATTAATAAGAAAATATATCGGATATTTATTACAATTCGTAAATAAAATATAACAGCCCGGGCCTTCATATACGGGATATATAGTCGATTTATATCATAAGATGGACCAAATAGCCCGGATAATGTTAACCAAATAGCCCGGATTTTGAACCAAATAACCCGGATATTATTACCAAATACCCCGGACATTTTATCAAACACCCCAGATATGGTACCAAATAACCCGGATATTGGTTCCAAATAACCCGGATACTGTACCAAATAACCCGGATATTATCTATATCCGCGCTATAAAGTCTTTTTTCTTGAGAATTTTGGTGGATAAAATCGCCCGGACATTATAATATCCGGGTTATATTATGACAAAATAACCCGGCCATTTGGAAGGAGTCCGGGCTCTATACCTATATCCGGGCTCTAAAGTCTTCTTCCAAAATTTTGGGTGGAAAACCAACCAGGTCTAATAACCCGGGCGTGCGAAAAAGGTCCGGGCTCTATACCTATTATCACACCACTCTGATGCCCGGACCCCAAATTGCCCATATCCGAGCAATATTAGCAAAAGCGCCCGGGCTAAATCACATTTTTTCTACTCGTGATTAAATGGCTGGAGCTATGTCGTAGAAGATCTTCCTAGATATGTCTCAACTGTTACTGAAGAGGGTGACGAATCTGTGGACATATACTTGAAGGAATGCCCTCGTGTTAAGAGATTTGATTCTAGTGATGATGGGGTTGACATTAGCATTACAAGAGCGGATGTAAATGCTACAATAGTTGACTTATCAGGAAATGTATTAGAAGATAGTTAGTTGTCAAACAATGTTCTCTCTAATCATTTTCTCTTTATAATGTTTCGTATATGGGATAATGTTTTTTTCTTAGTTATTTGAGATCATGTTTGTTCAATAATGTTTATTATACATGTTTCATCTATAATATTTCTGGTAGCTATGTCTAATGGGTGAGTAAATGTGTTCCCCGGGTCTGAGGTGAACACTTTAAAGCAAGGGACGAAGTTTCCTGCAATCAAGAGGTAATTACTTGGTCTTGCTGATTGAGAGGTAATTTCTTAGTTATTTGAGATCATGTTTGTTCAATAATGTTTCTTATACATTGTCAGACTTTTTGACATGTGTGTCTAATGCTATCATTGTCATACTTTTTTACATGTGTGTCTAGGAAGCGAGTGGCAGGATGTACCTATCTCACACAAAATGATGAGACACTTTCAAACATTGTGAGTCTATTAACACTACTGATCTATATGTTGCTGAATTTCTGATAAAGTACATCACATAGAATATTTTGGTTTTCGTTTTTGTCTCATAAAGGAGAAAATGAAATCCACAAACTCAGTGGGTGAAGGGAGCAACAAAATTGATCAATATTTTGATGTGATCACCAAGAAAGAGCATAATGGGCGCTTGCGTATGCAAGGACTAGGTGTGACCAAGTCAAGTTTCAAATGTAAGGATGTGAAGACCCCATTTGTGCTCCCTGACGTGTTCTTGGAGGGCATTGTAGAACACTTTAACAAAAAGATGGAGGACACCTTGATGACGGTTCTTTCCAAGTTACGAGATGCTAATCCCGGAGTTAATATTGTCATTCCCAACTTATCTACGAACAACGAAGACAGACCAACTTCACCCGAATCATCAGAAAACCAAGAAGCTGGATCTACTTCCCAGGGCGATGATGTTATGTGAGTTAGCCTAATTCCTCACAATATTTTCATCAGTTTTTTGCCATCCTTAATTACGAGTCATTAGCTTTTGATCTGTTATGTGAGTTAGACTCATGCTTTTAACATTTTTTGTCTGATATAGGTGTATCCATATATAATTCTTTATATATAATCACCACTTTTGTAATTTATTTTCACATTTTCTGTTTATTAATATTTGTAGGTCTGACCAAGAGGTCGACGATTAGTGCACAATACCTTAGGTTGTTGATTGCCCTACCCACATTATTTTGACCAGGTAATAATCTCAACTTACAGTTTTTGCTATTTTCCATTATCTGTTCTGTAGCACTCGCATGATGTGGTAAATATATATTTTTGAAATTGTGGCTCTGCCTTCTCCCTTGGTGTGTGTGTTTTGTGCTGAGTATTGTATAAATTGTGGATCTGCCTTCTCACAGCCCCCTCTTTGCTTGAAGGTAGAAAAACATGTATGCTGAATGCTTTACTTTGATTATTCAAACTTGTACAGTGTTGCCATGCATTTTTATGTGACCATGTTTTTCATAATTTTGGGATGGTTGTGGGCAATGCACATAACAATAATTCATAATTGTTCTTTTGGTTATGATTTATGAAGACATGTCTGAATGCCATTTCTTCTATGTCATTGCACTTTGTTTCAGCAACTGTTTTTTTTTTTTGCCCTTTTTTGCAGGTATCTCGACATTTTGCTCATCAACGTACGTACAATGTCCATATTGCACATGTTGGTACACTTTTTCTCGGTTTCCACTTTTTCTCTAGGTTGCATACATACCATATTGCACATTGGTATACTTTTGGTAGGATTCCACTTTTACTCTAGCTAAGTTGCAAACCACATTGCACATGCTCACTGTTTTGGGTTTGCCTTTTGTTTATATGCTATACCTAGCTAACACTTAGCAAACTACACCTTTTGTAATGAAACTTTGCTATTCACTATTACAATGCAATGAAATGTCAATATTTTGAATTTATATTCTTCATTTTGTACTTCATTTACTTTTATGATTTAAATTTATACAAATATATCAATTTCTATTATACATATTTATATATATATATATATAATATGTGAAGGTTCGATAATATAAAACTAAGTAATATAGAAATACTCTAGAAGGGGGGGTTGAATAGAGTATGCCGGATTTTCGCAGATAGTCTCAAGACTTTTGAAGCTCGTGCAAAACCTTTTGAGATTAGACTTAGTCTGTTCTCTGAAAACCTGAATCACAAAGTTAAACAATCGAACCAAATGCGGAAATAAGGTAAAGCAATAAAGTAAAGGACTCGATGAGTTGTTTACGAGATTCGGCACGAACTTGGCCTACGTCCCCGCCTAGGGTTCTTCCACAACCCTAGAATTCAACCGACTTTTATTGATTCACAAGACTTAGGATCCTAGTAGCTCCCCGAGAAGCCTCTCTCCTATACAATTGCAATCTAGTCAACTCACGTTCCCTTGGAGTCCTAGACCAATCTAGAAGAGCCCCTCCTCTCTATGCTATCTAGTACAATCCTCTTACACTTAGTGAATCAATCGCCTAGTGTTCACTTCCTGAGTTACAAACTCTCGAGTATAACACTATAACTGAATATATCCTATAAGCTCACTGTGTAACTCTCAAATGTTTTGAAATGAAATAACAGACTCTTAGGACAAGCAGAGAGCACACGAAGACAGATTTCTCTTGAAGGCTTGGAGTGTATGAAAGGCTCGTGTTCAATGTATATGTCTTCTGTCTTCATCTTCCTTTTCTTTATATTGAGACAAATCGGCGCCAAGAATATTCTCCAAGGGCTAGTCAAGATCATGGCTTGAGCTGAATCTTCTATCTTTGGAAACTTCGAAGGCCATAATCTTTCCGATTTGAATCATCTCAAATTGCATCATAAGGAACGAAATTATTAGAAAATGCTTCCTGAAAGGTTAGTTATATATAATAATATAATGGAAGCATATAATAATATTAAATAATATTTCGAACAAAATATCATATAAAACAGGTTTTTTATTTCATCAACACTGTTAAAGCTCCAAGACCTTTGACACAGACATACTGTCAAGGCCTTTGAAACTTATTCCGATTTTCATAAAGGTAGGGAGTTATTAATATGTATTTTCAATAAACCGAGCTAGGAATGCTAATAAAATGCAAATGCTAATAAAATGCGAATAGCTTCAAGCCTGGCTACGGGAGCAAAGGTCTTCTCGTAGTCAATACCCTTCCTCTTGATTGTAGCCTTGAGCAACAAGTCTTGCTTTGTTCCTCATGATATTACCATTCTCATCTAGCTTGTTTCGAAATACCCATCGTGTGCCAATGACTGATTGATGCTTTGGCCTTGGCTTCAAGGTCCAGACTTTGTTCCTTTCAAATTCGTTAAGCTCACTTTGCATGGCAATGATCCAGTCTGGCTCTTGAAGGGCCTCATCTACCTTCTTTTGTTCAATAAGAGAAACAAACGCATGAAAAGCACAAAGATCTTTAAGTTTAGAACGAGTTTGAACACTAGAAGTAGGGTCAGAAATGATATCCTTTAATGAGTGTGATGAGGAGTATTTGAATTTTCTTTTGCTAGTCTAGCTCCTTGATTCGTCACACCAGCAGGATTGACTTGTGGTGCATCTGACTCCATGGTCCTGTTAGGTTTAGTTACAACAGTTTCTGACGTCTCAACACTGTTGGATTGGACACCAAGGGCTTTGGACGAATCTTCAACACCTTGGGCCGATTCTTCATTGTTAAGAATTTGTTCCTGCATGTTTCTCTTCTCTGTGTTCTTGGTAGCAGCATCATCACCTTCCTCGTTCTCTTTGAAGTCCATCTCAGATAGTCCTCTTACAAGCCCTTTGGTCACAAGCTTCTGTAGTGTATGTGGACTCATATGACCGAGTCTCCTGCGCCAGAGCTTTGGATCGTCCGTCAAAGCCTTTAGACAAGTTAAGCTTCCTTGTGCCACATGATCAGTATTTACAGCGTATATACTATTGTAACGATATGCAGTCAATATAACTTCACATGTATCTTCTCTGCACACTATACATCTTTTCTTGTTAAATCTGACATTGTTTCCACTATCACATAATTGAGAGACACTAAGAAAATTATAGTTTAAACCATTAACAAGATAGACATTTTTAATACTATGGTTGGAATCACTTCCAACACTACCAATACCAACGATGTCACATTTTCCTTTGTCACCAAGAGTGATTGTTCCCGTGGATTGCTCCTTTAGATCATGGAAGAGAGAACTCTTCCCACTCATATGCCTCGAGCATCCACTATCAATAATCCATTTGTGCTCTTTCACCTTGGTAATCTCCTGCAAGACAAACATCAACCTTTGTGGCTAGACCAATAAGCAAATTTGGATCCATTGTTGAGGTAAACCATATTTGGTAAAATAGTACCTTTTGGAACCCAAACTTGTGTTATCCGTTCTTTTCTCAAATGAACAGGAAATGTATTGCGGATGATATAAGGATCCTTTCTTCTATAGGGGCAGGTCTCTTTTACATGTCCCTTTCTAGCACAGTGGTGACATATAGGAGAGGTTCTGCTTCCTTTTGCATTCACAAAGGTGGTAATGTGCTGCTTCTTTAAAAACCTTGGATTGTAACCAATACCACTTTTGTTCAGAGAACTTTGTTGCTCACCCAACATCCTATCAAGAGTGCCTTTGGATTTGGTAAAACTTATGAGAGCTGTTTGTTGGTCTTGAATCTTATTATTTAGGGAGATCTTCTCGTTCTCTAAGTCATGATGCTCATTTCTTAGAGAGGAGAGATCTTGCTTGAGTTCAGATTTCTCTGAGTCAAGTGTCTTGACTTTAATGTGACCCGAATAAGAAGCTTCAAGACTTTTGACCCTCATAGACAGATCCTCAATAGTTCTTTCCTGGTCCACAGTTCTCTTGATAAGAGTGTTAGTCTGGGCAATAAGTTTCTCTTCATTGGCAATCATATTAGAAAGGAATTCCGATAATACCTCTTTTGGACTTGCCATAAGTTCTCTTACAGTTGCTTCAAGCTTCTCATCGTGGGATTCATCTTCTGAGGCCATAAGACAAATATTGGCCTTCTCATCATCGGAGTCAGAGTCAGAATCGCTCCAAGTTGCCACCATGGCTTTCTTTTTCCATTTATCACCCTTGTTGGACTGACTCTTTGTCTTTTGAGGGAAATCCTTCTTATCATATTTGTTGTATTGAGACTTACCTCGAAATTTAGAAGACTCTGATCCGTCCTTGTTGTTGAATTGTTTCTTCATTTTGAGGATTCGAGCAAGGCCTCTTGTGATAAGAGCAAAAGGATCATCATCATCGTCTTCCTCATCTTCGAAATCAGATCCATCTTTGGGCTCATCCTTCTTAGACTTAAGCGCCAAGTTCTTAGTGCTTGCTGGAAGTTCTCCATCGTCTTCATTAAGGATCATCTCATGCGTGATCAGTTTCCCAAGTAGGTCATCAAGAGGTAGAGTGGTGAGGTCCTATGCTTCTTCTATAACTGTTACTTTAGGACCCCATTTTTCTTTTGGGAGGCACCTCACTTTCTCAACGTTTGTAAAGCTCTTGCCGAGAGAGTCAAGGTTGTTGGTGATTTCTGTGAATCGTGTGAACATGGCCTTGATTGACTCATCAGACTTCATTTTGAAAAGCTCATACTTTCGAAGGAAGATGCTGATCTTGGTGTCCTTCACTTGGCTAGTTCCTTCATAGGTGACGACCAGCTTGTCCCAAATCTCTTTAGATGACCTACAAGATGAAATGCGGTTAAACTCATCAGTTCTAAGACCACAATAAAGTAAGTTGATAGCCCTGTAGTTTTTGGAGACGAGTTTAAGATCCTCTTGGGTGTATTCAGACTCCTTCTTTGCGACTTTGGTTCCATTTGGTCCGTCTTTCTCTGGAATCTTCGGACCATTCTCTATAATGTTCCAGAGTTCCAGATCTTGATCTATAATGAACATCTTCATCAAAGATCTCCAGTGGACAAAGTTGTTTCCTACAAAGAGTGGTGGTCTGTTGGTAGACCTTCCCTGTGCAAATCCTCCGCTTGCTTCACCAGACATGATCGAAAACTCAAAAGATTGTTAGATCAAAAGCAGTGAGTAAAGCTCTGATACCAATTGAAGGTTCGATAATATAAAACTAAGTACTATAGAAATACTCTAGAAGAGGGGGTTGAATAGAGTATTCCGGATTTTCGCAGATAGTCTCAAGACTTTTGAAGCTCGTGCAAAACCTTTTGAGATTAGACTTAGTCTTTTCTCTGAAAACCTGAATCACAAAGTTAAACAATCGAACCAAATGCAGAAATAAGGTAAAGCAATAAAGTAAAGGACTCGATGAGTTGTTTACGAGGTTCGGCACGAACTTGGCCTACGTCCCCGCCTAGGGTTCTTCCACAACCCTAGGATTCAACCGGCTTTTATTGATTCACAAGACTTAGGATCCTAGTAGCTCCCCGAGAAGCCTCTCTCCTACAATTGCAATCTAGTCAACTCATGTTCCCTTGGAGTCCTAGACCAATCTAGAAGAGCCCCACCTCTCTATGCTATCTAGTACAATCCTCTTACACTTAGTGAATCAATCGCCTAGTGTTCACTTCCTGTGTTACAAACTCTCGAGTATAACACTATAACTGAATATATCCTATAAGCTCACTGTGTAACTCTCAAATGCTTTGAAATGAAATAACAGACTCTTAGGACAAGCAGAGAGCACACGAAGACAGATTTCTCTTGAAGGCTTGGAGTGTATGAAAGGCTCGTGTTCAATGTATATGTCTTCTTTCTTCATCTTCCTTTTCTTTATATTGAGGCAAATCGGCACCAAGAATCTTCTCCAACGGCTAGTCAAGATCATGGCTTGAGCTGAATCTTCTATCTTTGGAAACTTCGAAGGCCATAATCTTTCCGATTTGAATCTTCTCAAATTGCATCATAAGGAAGGAAATTATTCGAAAATGCTTCCTGAAAGGTTAGTTATATATAATAATATAATGGAAGCATATAATAATATTAAATAATATTTCGAACAAAATATCATATAGAACAGGTTTTGTATTTCATCAACACTGTTAAAGCTCCAAGACCTTTGACACAGACATACTGTCAATGCCTTTGAAACTTATTCCGATTTTCATCAAGGGAGGGAGTTATCAATATGTATTTTCAATAAACCGAGCTGGGAATTTCATTTCCAATTCATAACAACCGTTGCCAAATGTGCTTCTTTGTGTTGCCTCATCACACCCTAACCGCTGCCATAGAGCCCAAAACCTGCTTCCAAATTATCATCCAATCTTGAGCCCCTCACACTAAATCGCTGCCAATTAACCATTAACCCGCTACCCATATCACTACAACCGCCAGCATAGAAGTCCTAAAGCGCTTCCACATATACAAAAACCGCTCCCATATATATGATAATCCAACACCCCTTCCCTCGAAAACCGCTGCCAAATTATATAAAGACCGCTGCTGAAGAATAATCAACCGTTGCCACAAACATTCAAATCTGCTTCCAAATAACCAAAAACAGCCACCACAAACACCTAATTCCGCCTCTATAGGATTCCCAAATCACCAGATCATCTTACACAATCGCTGTCAAAGGCTCTAACAAACCGCTGCCTAATCACTCGAACCGCTTCCACAGATATCAAAAAGTGCTTCCATATCTACATAACCGCTGCCATAGGTGTATTGTATCGCCTCTATAGGCTTCGTGGAATCGCTGCCTAAGGATTTCCATAACCGCTTCTGAAGTTCCCAATCACAATCGTCCCCATAGCCTTTCTGGCAGCGGTTTAAAGTACCTAGGGAAGCAGTCTTTCTGTCTAGCAAGAGCCGCGGCCATAGGAGTATGAAATCGATGCCATAGGTCTATGGAAACGGGAGCAGATGGTGCGGTCGGTAAACCGCCGCCAAAGGCCTATGGAAACGGTTTTAGGGCTTTAGGCAGCGGTTTTTGACCGCCACCAAATGTCAAAAATGTAGTAGTGTAGCTTGCCTAAGGATTTCCGAGCGAATAAGCGAAGAGTGGTGGCCGACGGTGTCCCTGGAGGTTCTCTGAGATCCGGCGCTCGAAGCTCTGGGTGGCAGCTCTCCGTTCCAAGCGATCTTGGGTTTGGAGATCGCAGACTTCTTTGATCTTCTGGTTCCCACACAGGGAGATTTTCTTCTCTCTTGCTTTTTGATCTCATGCATGTTTAGATCTAGGAGTTTCTTGTATCTCTTTACTTGATATGTTCCTGTACGAACTCATTCTAGTGGATTTGGCCAACTCTTGAGGCCCCGTGGATGTAGACATAGTCGAACCACGTAAAATATCTGGTGTTCGTTCTTTGGCTTGCATGTTTGATCTGATTTGTGTTTCTCTTACTCGATTTCATACGCTTTCGCATATTTTCCTATCTCGATCTTTAGGTTTTACAACATGGTATCAGAGCTTGAGTGTCCAGCTCTCGATTTCCTATCTCATTCTTAAGTTTAGGGATAGAGACCGGTCGTAGGGCCTCGGATGGACCTAAAAGGCGACATCACTGGTGCCAAACCCCCCCTACATGACGTATCACACCCTTGTTTCCTAGATTTAGGGTTCTGTGCTTTATTCTGGCTTTTGGTGTTGGGATCTGCCTATTTCTTTCTTATCTTTGTAATATTTGAGTAGATCTGATAGTTTTTGCTTAGATTCAAGTCTTTCTTGAATCTGCAGTTGTCCTTTTGCAATATACTAACTTGTTTCTTTATTTTTGCGAGGTACTGGTTACTATGGGTGACAAGGGCACTTATCTAAAGCCCTTTCAATGACCACACTGATTTTGCTATGTGGCAAATTAAAATGAAGGCACTCTTGATCAAAGAAAAATGTTGGGTGGTTGTTACAAGCAAGTTTCCAGATTGAGCTTTTAAAGAAACTATCATAGAAACTGATCAACGGGCCCACAGTGAGATTATGATGTGCTTAGGAGATGAATTTGCTAGACATGTTCTTGGTTTTGATACAATTGAAAAGTTGTGGGAAGGTTTGGAAAAACTCTACTTGGCAAAATCTCCCCCTTCTCGAGTTAACATGTTCAATAAGTTTTTTAATTTTAAAATGGATGTGTCCTGTCCTTTATCTGAGAATCTGGATAAGTTTCTGACTATTATTCAAGATTTGCAGCGTTGTGGTGACAAAGTTGAGGAAACTCAACAATGTGTGTTGTTATTAAATGTTTTACCTCCTCAGTTTGACACTTGTAAAGACATTGTTCAATATAGCACTGATAAACTGGATAAGAAGGTTATTCTTGAGTCCATTATTAAGAAAAATGATGCTTTGAAAGTGTTTAGAAACAAATATGAGTCTAAATCTGATACTGAAACTGGGAATAAGAATGAAGTTCTTGTCTCTAAAGGTAGGTTCAGAGGCAACAACTCTAATAAGAATCAAAATCATAACAGGAATAAATCTCAGAAGGACAATGGTAAGCTTGAGTCTAATCAACATGATAAGTCTGATAAGCCTGGCAAGTCTCATTTGATGTGTACTTACTGTTCAAAGTCTGGTCATATTAAAAAACATTTTTTTAAACAAAAAAGAGATGAAAAGGCTGCTGGTAAGAAGCCTAATTTTTCTGATGTGTTTGAGTCTCATCCTTACTACACTCATGAAGTGCTTGCATTGTTTAATATTGCTGACTCTAATACTTGGATCCTGGATTCTGGGTGCACCATGCATGCTACTTATCATAAATCTTGATTTCATCATCTTAAATGTTTTGATGGTGGCACTGTTATGCTGGGTGATCATTCTGTTCTTAAGATTAAAGGTGTTGGGTCTATTGCTTTAAAGATGTTTGACATTGTGGCTAGAGCCCTTAAGGATGTTAAATGGGTTCCTGTTGTGAGAAGAAATTTGATGTCTGAAAGTGCTCTTGAATAATTACAGTATGATGTGTTCAGTTCTAATGGTTTGAGAGTTACTACTAAGAATGGTAAGCCTGTTATTAAGTGCATTAGAAAATATGGCCTATATGATTTGCTTTCTACTAGTGTGATAAACTTCTCTGTTGCTGCCCTTACTGCTTCCAATCCTGTGAAAACCATGTCTTTGAGTGATACTCTTATGTGGCGTAACAGATTAGGACATTTAGGCAATAGGGCTTAGAGCATTTGCATAAATATGGAATTCTCAACTCTAAACCATGCACTATTGATTTATGTGAAAACTGTGTGCTTCGTAAACACACTAGGAAAAGTTTTAAGTCTTCTGTTCATGTTTCAACTGCCCCTCTTGATTATGTGCATTCTGATCTGTGGGGCCCTGCCCAAGTGTCAATTGTTGGTCTTAAGAGGTATTTTATGTCCCTTGTTGATCACTATAGTATGTATGTTTGGGTTTATTTGTTGAAGACTAAAGATGAGGCTTTTGAAACTTTTAGAGTGTGGAAAACTAGAGTTGAAAAGAAAACTTGGTTATCTGTGAAATGTTTGAAAACTAACAATGAATTGGAATTTCGCAATTCTGTGTTTAATGATTTATGTCAAGAGCATGGTATTAAGAGGCATTTAACCATTCATGGAATCCCTCAACAAAATGGTACAACTGAGAGGTTCAACATGACCTTTCTTGAAAAGGCTAGATGCATGTTAATCTCTTCTGGTTTGAAACATTGTTTATGGGGTGAAGTTGTGATTACTACTGCATATTTTATTAATACAACTCCTTCTGTGATTGGTTTTAAGACACCTTATCAGTTGTGGAAAAAAAGAAAACCTAATCTTGATCATATAAAACCTTTTGGTTGTACTGTTTTCTCTTATGTCAATCAAGGTAAACCGGAACCCAGGTCACAAAAGTGTGTCATGTTAGGGTATCCAGAAGGGGTCAAAGGGTATAAATTGTTGATTGTCCAACCTGGTGTTTATAAGACAATTGTGAGTAGGAATGTTATATTCAATGAGCATGAATTTCATTTTAAGAAAGCTTATGCCTCTGTGTTGCATGATACTGACTTGCAGGTACATGATGGAGATCAGTTCTATGTCCCTAAGGACATAGATTCTGATTCAGATGATGAATTTGACAGTGGTTATTCTGTATCTGCCTCCCCTCCTCTCTTTCTATTTCTTCTTCTTCCCCTCTTGCTTTTGTCATTGTCCAATCTCACCAATTGGGCGGGGAAGCAAGTAATGAATATGTGTTACCTTCCTCTTATGTTTCTCCTATTTCTGTGAATGAGGATGCTATTGTTGAATCCGTGTCTCCTTCTTGTTCTGGCAATTCTAGTTCTTCAGATGCTCATAGACAAGATATAACTGATTAGCAGTTGACTAGGGATAGGAGTCCTAGGACTGTCATTCCCAATAAGAGATTCATTACCAACATTATTGAGTTTGCCTGTCTTGTTTCTTCTATGGTGCAAAGTTATACTCCTGAAACTTATGAACAAGCTGTTAAATGTGCTCACTTTAAATTCTAGAAGCATGCTATGGATGAAGAAATAGATTCTATGAGAGTAAATAAAACCTGGACTTTCGTTCCCAAACCTGCTGATGCAAGATTGATTGATTGTAAATGGATCTTTAAGCTTAAAGAGGGAATAAGTAAGCCTGGCCCCCTAGATACAAAGCTAGGTTGGTTGCTAAAGGTTTTATCTAGAGGCAATGAGGGGATTACAATGAGATCTTTGCTCCTGTTGTGAAATATAAGACTCTTAGATTGCTGCTTGCTATTACTGATGTCTATGACTTTGAGCTTGCGCAAATAGATGTTAAAACTGCTTTTCTTTATGGTGACTTAGATGAAACAATCTATATGAGACAACCTAAGGGCTTCATTGATTATGTGCATCCTGACTATGCATGCTTGCTTAATAAATCTATATATGGCTTGAAACAATCTCCACGTCAGTGGAATATCAAGTTTGATAGATGTATGAGGCTTAGCTTGGGTTTTAAGAGAAGTCAGTTTGATACATGTTTGTATTTCAAAGGTTTAAAGCATGTTGGTTCTGTGTTATATGTTCTTCTGTATGTTGATTATATCTTGCTTGTTTCTAAGTCTATTGATTGCATCCTTGATATTAAGAAGAACCTACAAAACACTTTGATATAAAGGACTTAGGCATTGCTAAGAAAATTATGGGCATGTCAATTGGTAGGGATAGAAAGCATAAGAAGCTTTGACTGCATCAATGTGACTATGTTCAGAAAGTGTTTGATAGATTTCATATGACTGGTGATAAAGTGAATAACATACATTTAGGTCCTCACCTTGACTTAACTAAGCTTAAAGAAAATATGTATGTGGTTGAGTCTAAAAGGATGAAGTCTATCCCATATGATGTTGTAGTAGGGTCTGTTATGTATTCTATGATATGTACTAGACCTGATTTGGCATTTGCTATCAACACTCTCAATAGGTTCATGTCTGAGCCTGCTGAGAAGCATTGGTTGTCTATGAAATATCTGCTTAAATATCTTCTTGGTTATGTGAAATTGTCTTTGTCATATGCTAAACATTTTTTTTCTTATGATGTACATGGTTTTGTGGATGCTGACTATGCTAGCAACAAGGACACTAGGAAATCAATCACTTCCTATATTTATACATGGGCAGGTAATTGTATTTCCTGGAAGTCCCAACATCAGCCTATAGTTGCATTATCCTCCATTGAGGCAGAATACATTGCAGCTACAGAAGCCTGCAAAGAGGCAATCTGGCTGCACGGTATTCTGAAAGAGATTGAAAAGAAGCACTATACTTCATATGGATAGTCAGAGTGCTCTTTACTTATGTCGTGACCCCATGTATCATGAAAGAACTTATCATATTGACGAGAGATATCATTTTATAAGAGAAAAAGTTGAAGATAATGTGATTCATGTGAAAAAGATTTTAGTAGGAAAATTGTTCCTCGTGATAAGTTTTTGTGCTGCATGAATTTCCTCCACTCGGAAGAGCTCACCTAATCTGTATTGTGAGCATGGGATGAAGAAGGACCAGGTAGAAGAATCCACTTGTTATGAAGCTTGAGTATGCCCAGTGCAAGACTTAGAAAAGTACAGGGGCATTTGTAATGTTATGTGATACTTTCCTATGTCTTTTTATGCTTGTTTGTTACTTGTAATATTGTGTGTGTGATTGTAACATATATGCATATGATGATCATACATATTGCATATAAGAGATATATATACTATGTATGGATGCATATATTATCTTATGCTTGACTGAGTTGTATTGAGCTATGAGAGCTTGATCCTCTAACAAGTTCATAAGATAAATATATGGTGTGATAATACATAGGTTATATTTATATATATATATATATATATATATATATATATATATATATATATATATATATATATATATATATATATATATATATTATGCTCAATATGTATAATATGTAAGAGAGACTTTAAAGACTCGGTTTTGGGCTTTAAGCCCATATAAAGGATAGGCCCATGATTGCCGGATGGAGCTTGAGGAGCCCAGAGCTGAGCCCGGATCCCTTTAGCTCGTTACTTGGTGGAACACTGCGTTTTTCTTGGTGGGAGCTCTCCCTAATTGACCTAGCTATAAAAGCTCTTGAGGATCTTTTTTTGTCGGTGTACTATTTTTTAGCTCTCTCTCTCTCTCTCTCTCTCTCTCTTCATCTTCCAAAACGCTCTCTCTTCTAGGGTTTCTAGGGTTTGGTGTTCCTCTCCTTTGCCTGAGGATTTCCGAGCGAAGAAGCGAAGAGTGGTGGCCGAAGGTGTCCTTCGAGGTTCTTTGAGATTTGGCGCTTGATGCTCTGGGTGGCTGCTCTCCATTCCAAGCGATCTAGGGTTTGGAGATCGAAGAAGTCTTTGATCTTCTGGTTCCCACATATGGGGATTTTTTTCTCTCTTGCTTTTTTATCTCATGCACGCTTAGATCTAGTAGTTTCTTGTATCTCTTTACTTGATATGTCCCTGTACGAACTCATTCTAGTGGATTTGGCCAACTCTTGAGGCCCTGTGGATGTAGGCATAGCCGAACCACATAAAATCTCTGGTGTTCGTTCTTTGACTTGCATGTTCGATCTGATTTGTGTTTCTCTTGCTCGATTTCATACGCTTCGGCATATTTGCCAATCTTGTATCTCGATCTTTAGGTTTTACATTTTCAGTGATGGCGGGGAATGAGATTAGGATTGAGCTTTGGAGTGTTGTTGACAGATGAAATGAGAGATGAGGCTCGCTCAGCTTTCAGGTGCGACAGGCTGGGCTACAGCTGAGGCGTCACAGGGACGGAGTACGGACGACGACCGGCCGGAAATGGGCGCAACCGTGGTCCGCTGGAGTCTGGAGAATAGAGATGGGGATCGAGATGGAGCTCGATGGAACAAACGGTCTGCGTGGCACTCCCACGGGTTCGACTGCTCGAGAATGGAGATGTCGGCGATGGGCGGAGGTTACGGTCGACGACGGCGAGGTCGGATGTTGTCGTTCACGGGAGATTGAGACTCGGGAGAACTGGAGAAGGAAGGAGGGCTGGAGACCCGGGGCTTTATTCCTACCAAGACTGAAAAACGGCCTGTTTAATTTCCCCATTAGACATGATAGCAATTACTATCGCATATTATTTTCATCCGTAGTTATTTACGCAGTGATTAGTTGAAAATATTCATTTAATTTCTCCTTATTTATGGGATGTCGGCGGAAACAGCCTTGAAAATCTTTCCTTATTTCATTGCTGACATTGGTGTCTCCCATAATTTAAGTTCCTTCTGCGGTTGTAATATACCTATCAATTTCCTATTCCTTTTACCGGAGGCAACTCTATGAAAGTATGTTGTATTAAAGTCTGATAGTTTAATATGTTTTGTTTTTACACATTGGGTCAGTATGACTTCTAGAATAATAATAACTTTTCTTTTTAGTAATAAGATTCCTTTCTTTGAGATAAGACACAGGGTTTTGGTATTGGGATAAATCTTTTTGAATATGTAGGAGTTGATCTTCCACCTCCAATAATTGCCTGAAGATATTTCCAAATGTGCTTTTATACCATTCTTTAGCTTTCTGTTTGAGCAAATGGGTTTTTCGCGTAAGCTGAACCATGGCCAATCCAGGGCATGTAAATCGCCAAGATTGCTTGAAAATATTTTTGAAGTCCCCACGCTTAATCCAAATATTCTCAAATTTAAGGGGTGGGAGTTTAAACCTCGTCTTTGTGTCTAAATTAATCGAGATTGGACAATGGTCAGATTGAGAAAAAGCCACATTTTTAGTAGAGAGAAGGGGGAATTGTTGTATGATCGTGTGGTGAAACAGAACCCAATCTAGATTTTCTCTGATGTTTCTATCCTCAATTTGTTTCTTTCTCTAAGTAAAGAAATTACACCAAGAAGGGATTTCAATCAAGGACAATCGTTTTTAAAGTTTGTTAATCGGGATAATCTCCCTGGAAGGGCCACTCCGTCCCCCCTTCGGAAAAAATCTCAATTTCGTTTAAATCTTCCATTATAATACAAGGGAGTGTTTCAAGGTTAATGACTTCCGTAATCCTTTCCCAAAAGACATCATTAACCAGTTCATGAGGAGGGGCGTAGATGAATCAAATAAGGCAAGAGAAATTTTCCAGATGATTAGTGTATTTGATTGTTTTGAACCTGGGCATTTGAGAAACAATATCAACTATATCTTGCAGTATAGAATTTTTCTTCCAGAGTAGACTAAGCTCCAGACTTCCCAACAGCTGGGACCAGATGGAATTGTTAAACCTCTCACCCTTCCATAGAGAAGGATCGGGAATTTTTTTAGTTTTTGCTCCAATGAGAGCCAACATTTGTATATGCTCCATTTTACACCGGGTGTTAATATTGATCCATAAGGTTTTTCTTTCTATTCCCCTACAATGCCAGAAAGGGCAGAAACTGATCTTCATAATCCATCATTTGTTTTTGGACCAACACATATATTCATCCCAAAGAAAGTAATAGAAGCGGAGGTTGTGTAAACATCTTTTGAGAGGTAAAAAGGAAACACACCAAACCGGATCGAGTGAAGATCCAATTACCACTCAAAAGACAACTTAATTAATTGCTTGGACAATGCCATTGTTTAATGTCCTCAAGATTAGCTAAGTCAAACCCTTTTCTTTTATTATTTGTACACTGAATGCATTCCAATTTTATACTTTCACACTCCCCATTTGTGGCTAGATCTTTAGATCGCTGGGCTTTAATTTTATACTTTCACACTCCCCATTTGTTGCTGGATCTTTAGTAAGCAATGACATTGAATTGAATACCCTGCTTGAGTATCTTTACTGATGTGAATACAAGTATAAACAATACAAAGATACAACTAACAGAAAACTCTCCTAACTTATAAACTATAGGAAGTGGAGGATTATAGCAGATAAAATCTAGCATATAAACAGGGGCTAACTAGCACATAATTAGAAACTAATTTGACCCATTCCTACTCCTCCTATTGTTATCTTTTAACCCTCGGCAAGATCAAGTGAGGGCCAGACTTGGAGCTTGGAACGAAGGTAGCTCAGCCGGTCTGTAGACAGAGGTTTTATGAATATATCTGCTAGCTGATCGTGGGAAGACACTCTGCCAATCTTCAAAGAACCTGATTCGACCTGTTCTCGGACAAAATGGAAATCAAGTTGAATGTGTTTCGAGTGGGTGCTTATGACTGGATTTTTGCACGTGAAAGTGGCGCCAATGTTGTCACAGAGAAGGGATAACGGGAGGGTGAGTGGGAATTTTAGGTCCATGAGCACCTGCTTAAGCAAAAGAAGTTCAGCTGCAGTGTATGCCAATGCTCTATACTCTGCCTCGGTGCTTCACCTGGCCACTACTCGTTGTTTTTTCAGGAGGTTCAACTTATGAGATTGGGTCCATCGAATATGGCAAAGCCATATTGGGAGCGACGATCATCATGATATGAGACCCAACCGGCGTCCGAATAGGCGAGAATTGACGTTGATGCAATAGGTTGAAATTGCAAATTATAAGAGAGCGTCCTATTGAGGTATCTGAGGATAGGTTTAACAGTCTGCCAATGGAGTATAGTTGAGGTGTGCATATACAGACACACTCGATTAACTGCAAAGTAATGTTAGGACGAGTAATTGTTGCATATTGAAGAGAGCCCGGGATTTGTCTGTAAAGTGTAGGATCTGCAAATGGTTCACTATCCCGAAAAATGTGGTAGAAGGATCAACCGGGGTGGAAATGGCCTTTGAGTCTAGCATCTTACTCTGATGAAGAATGTCCCGTATTTAGCCGGACTAAGAGAGAGAGAGAGAGAGAGAGAGAGAGAGAGAGAGAGAGTGAGGCCGGTTAATGTATGGGTGATTTGAAGCCCGAGGAAGTGATGGAGAGTGCCTAGATCTTTTAGAGAAAAGGTGGAGTGAAGAGTGTTAATGAAGCACTGGATTGTGGTTGGGCAACTGTCGGTGATGATCAAATCATAGACATAGACAAGTATATAAATGGTTACAGTAGTGGTTATATGGACAAATAGAGACATGTCAAATTGGCAGGCCTGAAACTTATTGGAGACGAGGAATGTTTTGAGCTTATTGAACCATGCCCTGGGGGACTTGTTTAAGACTGTAGGGAGTCTTTTGTAGGCGACAGACGTGGGTGGGGCGGGATGGATCGATGAACCCCTTTGGTTGCTCCATATACACTTCTTCATGTAGATCACCGTTTAGAAATGCATTATCGATGTCAAGTTGCCAAATGGACCATCTATTGGAGAGGGCAATGGATAGAACAAGGCGAATGGTGGAAGGCTTGACAACCGGGCTAAACATCTTTAAAAAATATCCCTTCCTCTTGACCGAATCCCTTTGCAACCAACCAAACTTTGTAGCGCTGAATTGATCCATCGAAGTGTCTCTTGATTCTGAAAATCCATTTGCAACCAACAAGGTTAGCGTGTTAAGGATGGGGAACGATAGACCAAGTATTATTCCACATAAGAGCTTCATATTCTTGGTTCATCGCATAATGCTAATGTTCTGATTTTAGTGCTTGGGCTACGTTAGATGGCTCGGTTTGAGGTGGAAGAAAGTTAAGGAAGGCCTTCGGGCGGAGGGAGTTGGTACTAGCTCGAGTGGTCATGGGATGTTGGTTGTTCTCAGCAGGTCGGAAGTTGCTTGGAGGGGTCGGTTGTTTGCCTAGAGATGATTGTGTGTGTTGACGATACCGAGGTGTGAAGGGATCGGAGTTGGCATGATTTGTAGGAGATGGATGACCAGCTAGATCAAGAGGGTGTGACGATGAAGAGGCCATATTGAGGAGGTCATGGGTGGCTGGTGGGGTAGTGGAGGGTGGCGGTAGGCAGGCGCAGGACACGGCTAAAGTGGCGTACAGGAAGGAATCCACATTGAAGACAACATGGCGAGAGAAATAAATTCTTGAGATGGGTTTATGAAAACATAGCTAGCCTTTGTGAGAAGAACTATAACCGATGAAAACGCAAGGGAGAGAGCGGAAATCCATTTTAGTGGCGTTGTAGGGACGAAGGAACGGGTAGCATAAACAACCAAATATTTTTAAAAAAGCGAAATCGAGGTCTTCGTTGTATAGTTTTTGATATAAGGAGATGAAATGCAGGATTGGTGTAATGGTATGACTATGGAGATATGTAGCGGTTTTAAAGGTGTGTTCTCAAAATTGATGTGGTAAGAAAGATTGAGCGAGAAGGGTGAGACCTTTTTCAACAATGACTCGATTTGGGCATTCAACCGCCCCGTTCTGTTCTTTTGTATATGGACAGGAAACTCGATGGGTTATGCCACATGTTTGAAGATATGAGGAAACATTACGGAATTCACTTCCCCAGTCAGTTTGAAGGGTTTTAATATCACGTTCAAATTGGGTTTTCACCATTGTACGAAATTGGATAAACGTTGGGAGAACTTGAGATTTGTGCGATAAAAAATAGATCCAAACAAATTTGGTACAATCATCCACAAAAAGAAAGAAATAATGGTTGCTATTAATCGGAAAATGTGGAGAAGTTCCCCAAACATCGGAATAAACAAGTTCAAAAGGTTTTAAGGCTAAAATATGCGAAGACGGAAGGTGAAGGCGTTGACTTTTGCCTTTTTGACAAGGATCACAAACAGTAGGCAGATTATTTGTGGAAATTGGAAGATGGAACATTGAAACTAAGTGTCTGAGGATTGCTGAATGGGGGTGGCCAAGCCTGCGATGCCAGTGATGGAGAGAGGTGCGAACAATTGTGAGAGAAATGGAAGGTTTGTAGGTGGACTGGGTAGGAGTGAGTTGGTACAGACCATGATCAACGTCCCCTCGGAGGAGGACTTGGCCCTGAAAATTCTTAACACAACACAAGTGAGGCTAAAACTTCATCATGACATTGTTATCCCGATAGAGTTTAAACACATTGATTAAATGTTTGGTTAGTTGTGGAACAATCAGAACATTAGGCAAATTGAGATTATGTAAAGAGCATGAGCCAGTATGCAAATTGGATAATTGGTTACCATTCCCGACATGAAGTTTGTCGGGTCCTGAGTACTCATTTGACATGGTTAGTTGGCATCCCTAGAATTAGGCTTGCGAGAGGGGTAGTCAGTTTGATTGGTGTGTTGCCAAAAATCGATGGCCTCATGGCCAGCAAGAGAGTTGACATTGAGGACGACGACGGTGGTCGTCCTAACTTCGGGAATCAGAGGGGCGAGAACCATTGGAAGCACCATAGGTGGATTGGCGGGCAATAGAGCGATGGGCAGTGTTTGCTGATGGGGTGGGGACTGCATCTGGTGTGACATGGTTGGATAGCAAAGGCTGGGAAATTGCCTATCGTGCGAGATGACGAGCCATCTTCTCTTCTTTTTGGTATAAAAGATTGACAAGATCATCAATTGTAAAGTCCTCCGAATGCATCATAAAAGATGTAACAAACAGACCATAATAAGAATCAAGACCATGAATAATATGTCTGATGAGATCCTCATCAGAGATGGGTGTTGATCAGCGGCAAGGGCATCCACAATTGCTCCTTTTTTTTTCTCAATGTAATCAGCCATTGTGAGAGCTCCCTTGGTCAGGGATTGGAGATGCAGTTTCATGGTGATGCGACGGGCTTTGGATTGTGCATGTAAGGTTTTCCCGAGGGACAACCAGGCCATATGAGAAGAGGTGGAGCGAGAAACCGAAGCAAGGGTACGCTCGGAGAGGGTTGATTTGATCCAAAGAAGGACGCGGCGATCCTTCTTTTTCCAATGAGTGAAGTCTGGGTTGGGGAGAGTTTGTTTAGCAGAGGCGGGATTGGGAATGGTAGCCGATGGTGGATCCGGATTGAGAACATAGCTCTTGAGATCGAACGTTTCAAGAGCAGAGATGATGGTTGTTCTCCATAGGGAGTGGTGTTTATGGTGTTCATGATAAAGAACAGTGCTGGAAAAAAAACTCTATTGCTCTGATACCATGTAAGCAATGTGATAATGCATATTTCATATAGGCATTATAGGTATTTATTACTGCATTTTGATATGAGTTTAACATATGTTTTAGTCTAGTTTCATATATTACTTGTGAAGTATTCGAGTTCGGAATCTACGCCTTTTTAGTGTCTATTCTGCAGAGTTACATTCCGACTTTGGAGGGATCTTGGAAGAGCTTAAGAGACATGTTTTGGAGCATATGAAGGTTGAGGAAGAGGCTAGAGATGAGCAAGGAAGAACAACATCGAAGACAATTGAAGAAAGAAGGGAAATCCGTCAATGAGTATGGCGGCACCCGCCGTGCTTTATGCGGCGCCCGCCGTGACCCCGTTTCCAATGATTGCGATTTTAGATCTGAAGATTCTATTTCTTATTATTATATTATTAGGGTTTCCACGACTCCTTATGAGTTATTAGGTTATTATTCCAGCCGTGTATGTGTGTGACTTGGAGAGAACAATTTGAGAGAGACAATGAACACTTTTAGAAAGAAGGGAGGTTTTTGGCTTATGAGTTGCTAAACTCATAGTTTCTCTTTTGATTCGAAGACATAGTTGATTAGATTGTGAGGATTTGATTCTATATATTTATATTTATCATCTTGTGCTTATTGATTATTCTACATATTAGAAATTGCATCTTAGCTATGAATCTGTTGTTGTATTCTTGATAGCAAATGAAGATATTGAAGTAGTGATATTTCTTTGTCTTTGCAGTGGATGATTTGAATTGATTTGTGTTGAGGAGTGTCGATTAGGGTTGATTTAGGGTTGTTCCAATTTGTCTTAATTGCATTAAATCAATATGGCAATTGGTCTAGTTACTTGAATCCTTAATGCTATTCTTTAGTGATATTGAATAAGATGATTGTATCTTTGCGGATCGCTCAACTTTAGTCAAGTAGACATATGTTTATGAATAATTAATGAACCAATCCTAGGACCATGAATCTCAACCATTGTTAGAGAATTACAGGTGAAATATTTTCTCTACCTTATTATCAATTCGCTTTGCAATCTTAAAGTTGGTTACTTTATTTCCCTTGTTATTTGTCCTAAGTCATTGCTTTGTCATAAGAGTATTTGTTAAGAGTTATTGAGTAGTGAATCGCTTCTCCCTGTGGGTTCGACTCCGGACTTCATTGCTATACTAGTAGTTATTTGGTTTATCAATTCACTGATTTGCTAATCTATTGGTTTTGTGTTTAAGTTTGGATTTTATTACTATTTAGAAAAGGGCGAAAATGCCAACGACGTTCATCCCGCTCCACAATGACAATGAATTGAATAGCCCACTTGAGTATCTTTACTGATGTGAATACAAGTATAAATAATATAGAGATACAACTAACAAAAAACTTTCCTAAGATATAAACTAGGAAGTGGAGGATTATAGCAAATAAAATCTAGCATCTAAACAGGGGCTGACTAGCACATAATTAGGAACTAATTATTTGACCCATTCCTACTCCTCATATCGTCATCTTACCAGTACAGAATAATGCAAAGCAAGTCACATTTGGCATTCATCCTTGGTGATCGAAGCCGGATCATTTTAGTCAAATGGATAATGTAGACATGATAACAATACCAATTACAGATTGACATAGGCATACAAATGCATTAATAGATAGAAATATTATACAAGGGAGAGACCAACCCAAGGGATACAAGGGTGATCGGATGATAAGTGCAGGGATCTCCAATTTGGTTGCATACAAGGTAGTGTTCCCACTATATGATTTAAAAGGCGGGTTTTCACCCATATCCGCAGGGCCTGGTACCCCCTAGGAATTATGTTTAAAAGCAAATGTTTTGGGGCCTTTGTCGGATCCTTGTTGCACAGATTGAAGTGTTTCATTGAGCGAAAGTTGTCTTGATGTTTCTTATTTTGCTTTGATATATCCGGTGGAGATTTTGCAATATAAGTGTCAATATTTAAGAATGATTTTTGCATATGGAATTGAGTTGAGTGTATGCTTAAAGCCTAAACAGATGAGAGTGAGAGAAACACATATTCTCCCTTGTAAAGTTAGATTGATGAGCATACGGGCTATTTGACCGTTCATATACATGTTATGATGCTTGTGTACCTTATCTATGTTTGCACTTGCTTTGATGTTTCTTTTGACGAGGTTATGTTTTGAAGGAATCTCATGTGGGATGCATTGGTTTATATTTATTCTTCATTTGCTTGAGGACAAGTAAGAGCTTAAGTGTCGGGAGTTTGATAATGCATATTTTATATAGGCATTATAGCTAGTTTTAGATGCATTAGAGTGTTCATAGTTCATGTTTTTAATTTGTCTAATTTACATTGTTTTGCATTTGAGTATTCGAGTTCGAAATCTACGTTATTTTGTGTTTATTCTACAGTTTTACAATCTAAGCTTGAAGGGAGGCTTGAGAGATTTAGAAGAGCTGGTTTTGGAGCATAAAATAGGCTAAGGAAAGATCATCAAGGGAGCTAAGGAGTACAAAGTCGAAGACAAAGAAGAATCGCGAAGCCAAAGTAGCGGCGCCCGCCGATTTCGCAATCTTCAGCAAACCCGATTTCGTAGGGATCTATTTTGATTAGTTTATTATTATTTTATTCTCTACGGTTTTAAGTCGTCACTTTTAGGTTATAAGACTATTGTTTTCAGCCGTTTAGAGAGAGAGAGAGAGGGAGAGGGAGAGGGAGAGAGAGAGGCGAACGTATTATGGAACAATTGTGTGGATGAACATATTGAGAGACTTATTGATTATGAGTTGCTAAACTCATAGTTTCGCATGTGATTTGAAGACATGGTTGGTTGAATTGTGAGGATTTGATTTCATATTATTATTCATGAGTTATTTCATTATCCTTGTTCTTTATTGTTAATTATTTGCACATGTTCTTTATATGACTGATCATCTAGATGGAAAATGATTCTTTGACAGCGACTCCTTTCCTGAGATTGATAATCCATGGTAGCAAATCAGTAATTAATTGATCTCTTGCAAGCATCAATTGACTATGCAGGATAATGACTATTGGTTAAATATTGATATCTATGAAATTAGGGTTAAGAGACTTGTAACCTTTTGACATTCTAAATGCATTGAGATTTGGCATTGCTAATTGGCCATGTACTTTGGTAAGTCATGTTGTTCTATGTTGTATTTCATGGAATGTAAGTGATTGGTACACCTGTGAAGGGTATCGAGCTATTAAAATCAAGTCGGAATAACCATTGATGTCAATTCTTTTGCATTGATTGAGAATATCAATGAAATCATTCCAATGATCATGAACCCCAACCATTGTGAAGATCGAATTGCAGGTAAAGCGTTTTCCTCATATTATTATTACTTTGCAGTCATTGCTACTTTTGCTTATTTATTTTCTTTATTCACTACAACTTTATTGTTATTTGCTCTAAATCACTATAAGAATAACGAATCAGTCTTCTATGTGGGATCGACCCCTACTTGTTTGCTATACTATTATTTTTTTTAGCTTGAGTTAAGGATATAAATATTGCATCTGGGACCAGAAACAACGATGTCACTCATGTTGCATCACTAGATGGGTAGAGATGCAATAGTCTAGAAAGGCTCAAGGGTGTTGGGTTTCACGAAAACACAACAAACGGCTCAGCTAAGGATTCAAACAATATGATAAAAGATCTCTTAAGGCTAGCGTTTACAACAACGTTAACCATTCAAGTAAATAAGATATAATAAGATAGATTAATTATGCTCTTTCATCAAGGAACAAGCTTTCACATATTCCAACAAATAGGTTTATTGGTGTTAGCAAATAAACCTAGTTTGTCTCTACCGTTTTATTGATTATGATCCAAGTCGTTACCATGAATTCCTTGCACTTTGGTTCAAGGGTGAAACACAAAAAGGTAGGAGATGATCAAGACATGATAAAGACAACAAATTCACATTAAACAAGCATAGCTAACGTCGGGCTCACCCCAACCATAAGAGAAAGGGCGACTACACGCTCATTATGCAAGAATAAACACAACAGATTGGGGAAAACATGCTTGAAATAAAATATAAAACAACCTCGGAGTATTTACAACTTTTGTGCCCTAACGCTCGCTTCGAACACAAACACTGAAAAAGCTCCAAAAACTACTAACTACTGGCCTTTCTTCTTCTCTAGAATTGGATGCCCTAAAACCTAGCCCTAGATGCTTTATTTATAGTAAACTAATCCTTTTCCCCCGAGGAAATGAATTCTATCTAATCTAAGAAAATAAAATCCTTTATCTAAATATAAAAATCTTTAGGGTAAATAAGAAAATACCCACAAGAAAAAAACTCATTTAATGATGAAAAGATATATAAAAAAACGTGGCTAAGTAATCCATCTTGAAATCGAAATCATCCAAGCGTATCTGCAGCAAACAAGATCTTCGGTCGACGTCGACCAGAGTGCTCGACATCAACCACTCCTCAGCTTGGTCGACCTCGGGTTGAATGGTCGATGTAGGGTCTCCTCTCAACTTCTAAATGTTGCATCTGGTCCAGTCGACATCGAGCAATCTGGTCGGTGTCGAGTGCTTCTCTAGGCAGGTCGATGTCGAGTAGTGGTCGATGGAAAGGTTGAATTTCGACCACTCTTGGCTTGATTCCAGTAGGTTATCTTTTCAACACTTAGAATATTTATTCAAGATGTTTGGTAAATGTCAAGCAGTCCAGTCGACGTCGAGTGCTCTTCTGCAATCGTCCTCTTCTTAGCTTTGCTTCAGAATGGCTCTAAATTATGCAAAATCAAACCAAAACTTGTGTAGACCTTTATATCTTTCAATAATCAACATTCTAAACAAATTCTCAATATTCCCAATCCAGAATATATAAGATAGACAGAATATGAAGTGAAAATATGCACAAAAACATGGTCGAATTAAAACATGGACATCACTAGTTACTTAGGGATTAAGGCCCTCAAGTTGTGAAGTTATAATCCTAGTGTGATATGATCGATTTTATCAAGGTAGCTAATCAAGATACAATCAAAAACATTAGCAATAACAACACAAGAAAAATGGAAATAAACCAGGCTATAAATTAACTCTAAATTAGCCCTCGCGATCCATCAACCATGTCTGATTGTCCCTTAGCCCGTGGGTCCTGACACAAGTTAGAATTCTAGCTCTTTCATAATGGTATTTCACTGACAGCTAATGTCCATGTTTTATGCCATGTTTTTGTGCTTATTTTAGCTCATTATTATAGTTATTTTGTATATCATGGGTTGGAAATATGTTGAATTCGTGTAGTTTGTGTTTATTTGCAATAAATAGAGGTCTACACAAGTTTTGGTTTAATTTTGCATAATTTGGAGCCATTTCGGAGCAAAATCAAGAGGAAGAATCGACTACATGAAAGCACTTGATATCTAGAAGATTCACTCGATATCGACTGAAGCTAAGATGAAATTTGGCTAAGTGTTGGACAAGTAAGCTACTCTAATCGAGCCCTGAAGTAGTCAATATTGCCCTTGAGATCGAATGGTTGCTCAATATCTACTGGAGTACTCGACGTCTAGTAGACCTAACCGATGTCGAGTGAAGATTTGCAACACTTAGAAGCTGAAGAGAGAATATGCCAGAGATAAACCATGGTGCTCGAGATAGAGTGAAATGTAGTCGATGTCGACTGACTCTAGTCGACGTCGATTGGATTCTTATTGGGCAGTGGTCGCGTTTTCATGAGTCCGATGGGATAAGAATTACTTAACTATTCCGAAATGACTCACTGGAAAGGACTTGCGGGTAGTACCCAAAGGTCCCCAGTTCGAACCCCGGATATGGCCGCTCTTTATTTACAAATTCAAGGGAGAAGAATTACTTAAGCACAAAGTACAAGATCTTATATCTTACTTTATGAACTTCTATCCTTATGGGTGAATATCTATTTACCCTAGGTAATTTACTTATTTAGATATGGTTTTATTAATTCCAATTATACTAGGTTTATGATTGCTTTCCTTGGCTAGCAAAGATTAGTAGCTATAAATAAAGCCTTTGGGGCTATGTTTTATTCATTCAATTTTCAGAGCAAACAATTCTCATAGAGTTTAGGGTTTTCGAAGCTTTAGGCTTTGGTGTTCTTACGAAAGTTGGAGCACTACAATTGTGAAGACTTCGGAGTTTATTTTATGCAAGTTATTATTTCCATCATGTCTTTCATTACTATGAGCGAGTAATCACCCTTCTTCTAGGGTCGGGGTGAGCCCGACGATAGCCATGTTGGTGGATTGGTAAGTGGTAAAAGGGGTACTTTATCTCGTTCTACCTTGTGCTTCATCTTTAAATGGACATTTAAGGAACTCATGTTGCGAAACTTGGGTAGTAATTAGGGTTTCTACTCGAAAGTTTATTAACTCTATTTATGAAAAAGGTAGACACAATTCGAATTATATTTTGCGAGATCTATTTGCCTATTTGCTGGACTTTGTGAAAGCCTTTTCCTTTATCGATAAAGTATTTTTCTTTTGCGATTTATTGATTTTACGTACATGGTTTTCGTTGTGGTAAACCCTGGAATTGGAAGACTTTTCCCATATTGTTTACACTTGTCTTTTGCCATTCGTTGAGTCCTCAAAAAACTCGACACATGTTGTTTCTGATCATCCTTCATTTCCATCCTTTTATTCTTCGGCCATCTTTACCGATACACTTTACTTTCTGTTTTTGTACTCGACATCGACAGCCCCCAATCGATATCGAGTGTCTTGGATCAACTGACGGTTTTCTTAGTCAATCGATTTCTGCTACTGCTTACTCGACATCGACCATTCTTGTCGATTTCGATTGTTGTTTTTGTCCGTGCATATTTTCGCTAGGAATCGACAGCCACTAGTAGACATCGATTGCATTCTAGTCGACGTCGAGTGACTTCTAGTCGATTACAGAACGTGCTTTTTGCACTACTTTAGGATCCGTTGACACGCTTCCTCATGGATCAATCTTGATTCCTCTACTACTACAACGGGGGAGTCTTGAATTCATTTGATAGGTTGGGAGTAGCGAGTTTGATTGTATTTCATATTTTCATATTTGATTCTCCCCTACATAAATGGCTCGCCCCCCACCCCTCCCCCACCCCTGCGGATAGGGGCCTTCTTCGCCTTCCACTTAAGTTGCGTAGGAAAGGCCCAAAGCAAATCCCAAGGAACAACGTGAGCAAAACTAAAGAAAGGTTAGCCACTTATGGCTTACCCAAAATCTAGAACGAAATAGGAAATTATAAACATAAATCTCCAAGGATAAACTTCAGAAGATTTGCCGCGAGTCCGACCTCAACACTATTGACGAGCGCCGATCTTCAGTGCTTTGGATTCCTTATCTTTCGTGCTTTCAACTCATCTCCATCTTGGCGCATCTCATCTTCTTCATGGACATATCTCCTCCTCATCTCAACCTTCTTCATCAGCTCTAGCAGCTCTAGGGCTCCAACATCGCCCCCTTGATCCACCTTTTGAGTCTGAATCCGCAAATCTGCAAAATTAACCATAAAATGCGTATATTTTGAATTTCGGCCACCAAATGATAAGATATGAGAAATGAGTAGAAGCCATGCAATATTCACACTAAAACTACCCTAAAACTAGCTAGAATGTCTATCTAAAATATGCATTATCAGTCGCTTCTGATATTTATTCGCTCAAGAGAAAGGGTGATAATGCATATTTTATATAGGCATTATAGGTAGTTGTTAGTGCATTTAGGATAGTTTATATCATGTTTATTGAGTAGTTCACATCATTGGTAGTTTGTTTTGCAAGTTTGGAATCTACGCTCTTTTTGTGCTTATTTGCATATTTACGTTCCGACGCTTTGAAGGATACATTTATGGCTTGCGAAGGAATAATATGGAGAGGTAGGAACATGAGGAAACCATTAAAGAAGGCAAGAATGAGGCGTAGAAGAAGTTATCTTGGATTCAGAAGTGGTTAAATGAAGAAGCACGTTACTATTGTCACGGCGCTCGCCGCCTAGACCACGACGCCCGCCGCCCGTGCCGATACGGAATTACGATTTCATTCTTTTAGAAACTAATTAGGTTAAGTTTATATTGTTGTTTGGCCGACTTTTACCGGTTGGAGAGTTGGGGGGAGAGACCTAGTTGAGGGAGAACTCCAATGGAGATATTGAGAGGAAGACTTTCCATGAGGAACTAAACCTCTTTTGTTTCGCCTGCAATTCAGAGACATAGTTATATGATTTGTGAGACTTAATTTCTATCTATTATAAATTTGATTGATTCAATGTCTTTGTTTTTTATTGATTGATTGCATTTATTCTCTCTTGATTGGCCACATGGATAGAATTTTCTTTCTTGCTAAAGGTTTGATTAGCCCTTATAAGTTAATTGGATTAGTAGCAAAACATAGTCAATCGATCCCGTGAAAGCATCGGTTGGGTGTGTAAGGCACATTGACAATTCTACTTTATCAATTGCATCAATTAGGGGTAGAGAGTTGCGCCTCTATCTTTAGTTGTTTATGTTATTGGCATTGTTAAATTGCTTAGGGTTGGAGTGATCCACCATTAGATTAATCAAACAAGGAAAGATAGGATAGAGTCAAGGATCAAAGACATAACCATGATTGATGAATTGTAGGGGAAACTATCTCATTTATAATTATCACCAATTTACTATTATTACTTTTGCTATATTCAATTGCCTTATTATTCAATTACCCTTTGATATTGTTTTCTTTCGATAGCAAATTTGATAGACAGGAAATGTATTTTCTCTATGGGATCGACCTCTTAATATTCCATTATACTAGTTACTAGGTTGCTAGTTAGGTTGTTGGTTTGGGTTATTTTTTTTGGTGTTGTAGACATGAAAGGCACCGCCGAAGCTTCACATATCACCCCAATCTACCCATAAATAGGGCTGGAAATTACCCGCGGGTACCCGCTCTACCCGCCCCACCCACATAAATTTTACGGGCGAAAATCTGCAAGAAAGTGGGTGACGGGTAGAACGGGTGCGGGTGAAGCTGGTGATGGATGGATTATGGGTGAAGATTTTTCACCCATCACCCGCCCCAATAAGCCACCCATTAACCCGCCCCATTCACCCGCCCCGCATACCCGCATAAAACCATAAAATTTTATCTATATATACGTGTGTGTGATTTACTATTTTACCCTTCCAATGGAAAATGTAAGTTATTTTTCTCTAATTGTAGTTGTCTATCTTTTTTTTTACATGTTTAATGGAGAACGTATAATTTTGTTTGTTCATGTGCATGCTAGGATCGATAATGTGGTGGATCCGCTCAATTATTGAAAAGGAAAAACATGTGATTCTGCTACCATCTACTCTTCAAGTTCCATTCTCATCTATTTTAGTTTCATTTTGTAATTTTAAGTAACACGTTATTGTGATGTATGGGTGTATAACATGTATTTGAATTCCATGAACTTATATTTGTAGTATTTATGAATTAAATTTTAAGTTTTTATTCATCTTTCAAAGTTACTCAAAAAATCATTACTACACTCATTGGGTACCCGCTCCACCCGCATCACTCGCGCGGGGCGGGTGAGGGTGAAGAAATTTGCGGGTGATGGGTGGAGCGGGTGAGATTATTTACCCGCGGGGCGGGTGATGGAGTGGCTTCATCCACCCATAACCCGCCCCATTTCCACCCTTATTCATAAACGAATCATTATTTTTTCTCTTCCTGTTATTTATTCTCCTTCTTCCGATATCTAGCCCTCTTTTCCTCATCTTCCTCTTGCTCCAGACATCATTCTGCTTTTTCCATCTTTCCTGGGTTTTCTTTATTTCTTTTTTGGAAATTTAAGGGTTCTTGTTGTTTTCGTGAGAGAATCTGAGTATGAGTTTTGCCGTTTTTTTGTTTCACTTTTGATTTAGCTTGATTTTTGTCATTTAGTTGAGATCGGATCTGATTGGGAGGCTTTCTAGGGTTCGACGGTGGCGGTAGTTGATATTATCTTATTTTTCATGATTTTAGGTGTCTAATGAGTAAGTTTAAGGTTTCTAATGAGTAAGTTAATTATATGTCTAATGAGTAATTCGATGGTAAAGTACTAATAATTTTGCTAGCTCATTTTTATTTAATCATCCGTTTAAAAGTTTTTTTTTTTCAAATCTCGTGGCTATTTGATGGAATTCCTTCAAATATTGTAACTATATCATTCATAATTTTTTACATATTTATTTAGTTTTTTAAAAGAAAATGTTTAGATGGGTCATACCCTGCTAAACCATCAACTAATTGCTTCCCTGTAGATGGGGACACTAATGAATTGAAGTAGTGGATTAATGAAGTGAAGGAGCTCAACAGTCCTATCAACAACGTTGTTGATCACACGGAATATGTGAATACACTACACCATCTCGATGTTCCGTAAAAGGAGGATATCGGAGAGCAGCGTCTCGATCTTCCAAAGACATCTCCATTCCTTCTTTAACACACTTGATCACTGTCAAGCTGTCACCTTGCACAACAATCTTCGTGAGTCCAAACTCCTTTGTCCTAGAAATGCCACATCAAAGAGTTGTAACCTCGGCAACCAAAGCAAACTCCGAGTCGCAATGTGTTCCTCCACTACAATCACCGCACCTTCTTGGCTTTGTGGGATGAAACATGCAGATGCTCCACATGACAGCAACACGGAATCATCAAAATGGATTTGGCAAAACCCTTTCGGATAGGGGTGGAAATGGGGCGGGTTATGGATGGATGAAGCCACTCCATCACCCACCCTGCGGGTAAAAAATTTCACCCTCTCCATCCATCACCCGCAAACCTTTTCACCCGCATCCGACTCGCACGAGTGATGCGGGTGGAGCGGGTACCAAATGGGTGAAACAAAAGAAAAAACCAAATCAACCCAGGTAGTCCAATTCTAACTCAACATTACAAAGGGGGTGGGTTTATGTATATATATATTTTTGATCGGCAAAACACTGAAATCACGAGCTAATTGAAATTTGAAAGTGGAAGGGTATATATATCTCTATACTAATCATATACTAATCCAGTATATCCATTTCTATAATGTGGAAGAGCAAACTGAGACCATATCCATTCTAATTGAAATTTGGTGGGCACAACACTAATCAAGGAGTGAGTTTGTAGAAGTTAAAGTTGAAAAGGGTAAAATAGTAAAATCATACACATTATATATTTAAATTTTAGGGTTTTATGTGGGTTTGCGAGGTGGGTGTGCGGGGAGGGTTAATGGGGCGGGTTATGGATGAAAAATCTTCACCCATAATCCTTCCATCACCCGCTTAATTCACCCGCACCCGCTCCACCCGTCACCCACTTTTTTGGGGGTTTTCACCCGCAAAATTAATATGGATAAAGTGGGTGGAGCGGGTACCTACGGGTTATTTTCAGCCATACTTCCGGAGTACTATGCCTTTGTCACGTGTTTACGTACCATATAAAAAATCCTAAAACGTGTAATTACCATGTTAAATTTTTCTTATAAAAATTAAAAGAAATAACTCGTCTTAAATGCCTCTGAGACCCCCGTTCGGTATCCGACCGCTAGATACGATATATCAAGATCGATAAATGGCCATGGGTAGGGCTGTTCATCGGCTCATAATCGATCCGAACCTGGCCAAACCGAACCGAACCGAAAATTGAAATTTCAAAAAACGTAAACCGATAATCGAACCGAAACTAATCGGTTTGGTTCGGTTTTCAACCGGTTTGGTTTAGGTTCGGTTCGGTTATAAACATTTGTGAACCGATTTTATTTGACCATTTTTTTATCGATTTTATTTGATCATTAAAAAAAAAAATTGTACACTGTACAATAATGCTGGGAGTCTAGGACTGTTGTGCTGATCATCGGCAGTAGCAGTAGCACATATGTATAACAGTGGCTACCAAATGTCACATGAGAAAGTCACATGAGAAAGAACCTATTGCTTTCCTGCTTTGTACATCACAAATGTATAACAGTGGCTGCAAATAGTAGTTGTACAGCAAAAAATGAACAAAAAATGAACAAAAAATAAAAGAAAGTGCAAACATGAAAGTATGAAACATGATAAATATAGTGGAGAACTGCCGTACTGGGAACTGGGAAGGCTAAATTTAAAAAATATCGGTTTTCAATCGGTTTAACCGAACCGAGCCTAAACCGAACCTAAAACCGAAAATAAAAATTCCCTGAACCGAAAACCTAAACCGAAACATATAGGTTCGGTTAGGTTCAGGTTTTTTCGGTTCGGTTCGGCCCAAAATTTTGGTTCGAACCGAAAATGAACGACCCTAGCCATGGGTCAAGGGTTAACCTGTAACCCGGCAGGTCTGGGTCGTTGGGTCACAGGGTCAAGGCGGGTTGCGGGTTAGACTTAACCCTCCCCCATAAACTTTTTTTTTTTGAAAATTTATTTTTAATAAAATAAACGGAAATTTCGCCAGGTACCCCTGGGGTATTGCAATTTTCGCGGGGTATACAACTTTTTTACATATTTCACGTGGTACCCCTGAGGTTTTAACCCATTTCGCCTCGTGCCCTTCTCGGTTAACTTTAACCTTTTTGGGTGAATCCCGTTAGTTTGCTAAAGAAAAAAAACAAAGAAAGAAAGGCCGGACGCGAAACATCAGACGCGCGATACAGAGAGCGAGGAGAGAGCGCTCGAGGAGGGAGACCAGGCGCGATACAGCTGCAGCGGCTCGGACCTGGGCTCGGCTCGGACCTGGACTCGGCTCGGACCTGCTGCTGCAACCTCTGCTCGGACCTGTTGCGACCTTAGCGATGGGAGGAGAAGTGGGAGGCGTTGCCTCGGTCGGCGAAGACGGTGGCAGTGGCGACCCATTGCCTCGGCCGGCGACCGGAGGTGGAGGAGAAGATTGTGCTTCTGCAAAGATGTTAGTTGATGTCAATAGAAATTTTGGATTTAGGTTGAATTTGAAGCATTTGGGGTTTTTTGTGATGTCAAATTTAGGGTTTAGGTTGAAATTGATGGATTTGGAATTCGAAATTTCGTTTCTCAATTGCAATCCGATTTGTTAATGAAATTCTTTTCTCAATTTAGGGTTTAAGTCTAAACCCTAAATTTTGGTTTATCAACAGATTGCTTGTTTCTTATGATGGGTAATTTTGGTTTATCAACTGTTAGCCTATTGGGTTTTTGTTTGTTTCCATTCATGTGAAAATTAGGTTTAGAACAGTAGAGTTTTGGGATTTCCATTCCCTCCTCGTTTCTCTTAAATTTGTTTTGTTTTCCACTTGATTGTGGGATGTTTATGCAGAATTGTAGAATTTTGATTAGGAGTTTAGAAAAGTTTGATTTGGTTGATTTTGGGTAACTGATTGTTTGATTCTCAATTTCTCAACTCATTGTGTGATTCTCCCGTTTAGAGGAGTTTGATTGTGTGATTTAGGTTAAATGGTCGATCTAGCTAGAACATTTATATAGTTGATGAATGGTTTTATATTCCTGTTTAATCAAGAAATTGAGGTCTGCGTGATTTTTTTTGAATTGTCAGTTGTGTGGTGGATATAGCTTATTAGCTCAAATGGAAAGAGCAATGTGCATAAGCACAAAGGTGTGGGTTCAAATCCCACATAAGCTACTCATAATCTACATGTTGTTTATGCTCCTTTAGGCATGAAAAAATAGAGAATTTATTTGATCCTCAGCATTTAGCTCACACTGTCTTTAGGTTGAAGTTTAGAAAGAGGAGAACTAGAGTCTCAAAGGAGTGGAGTTTTAATTCTGTTCTTCAATTTTGTGTTAAAATTAACTTGTAAGAATGTTATTAATCAGTTTAGATTATCAGTTCTAGTTGTTTGATTACATAAACATAACTTATATTAAGACGACTAGTAGCTTTAATTATCATCTCCTTTTCAGCAAAATAAGCAACATGACTTATGAGCAATCCGGTTAGCAGATGAAACAACACATGACTATATAAGCACAAATATATCATCTACTTACATTAAGATAACAAGAAACCAATACAGGACTAAAGGCATATATACTGAAATTAAAGAAATTTAATTAAGAACTGAAAATGTCCCCCTGAGACCATAGCAGGGGTGAGTATCTTATAATTAGTTTATGTCTTCTGTTGTTTATTGCCTCATTTGCCTGTATGAGTATTCAATCTTTCACTGTGCCTTGTGCCTAATAATATAGGTCCGCAATGAAAAGGCTCGTAAATACTTGATGGATATGCGGAAGAAGAAACCTGTTGCATTTACACAGAAGTTCCCAAATGCTGATCCCTTAGCATTACGTCTCTTGGAAAGATTGTTGTCTTTCGATCCAAAGTATATATAGACCAACTACACAAGAGGTTTGTGCTATTTTTGTTATCCAGCTGCTTTGCATATATCCTTTGATGGAGCATCAGCTGTTGTTTGATACTGCGTGCCAGTTGAGGAACGTGGGCTGCATTCCTGCAATAGCTTATGCAGATATTTATGTAAATCTTATGTTGTTGGTGTTTGATTATGATTCTTCAATTCAGGCATTGGCTGACCCGTATTTTAAAGGTCTGGCTAAAATCGAGAGAGAACCTCCATGCCAACCAATCTCAAAGTTAGAATTTGAATTTAAAAGGCGGCGTATGACTAAAGAGTGCATCAGGGAACTGATATACCGAGAGATACTCGAGCACCACCCTCAGCTACTCAAAGATTACATAAATGGAAATAAAGGAGCAAATTTTGTATATCCTAGGTATCAAAACTCATAGCTATTTCCGTGTATCTCTCTTTTCTGTTGCCCCTTCAGACTAATTCTAAATTCTCATTGCAAGTGCAGTGTTGTTGGTCAGTTCAAGCAACAGTTTGCACATCTGGAGGAGAACATTGGTAGAAATGGATGAGCCATCCCACTGGACAGAAAGCATATCTCACTCCCAAGGTTACAACTCTTGCAACAAAGCATATCCCATTGGTAGAATTAAAACTTCGCTCCTTTGAGACTCTAGTTCTTCTCTTTCTGAACTTCAACCTAAAGGGGGTGTGAGCTAAATGTTGAGAATCAAATAAATTCTCTATTTTTTCATGCCTAAAGGAGCATAAACAACATGCAGATTATGAGTAGCTTATGTGGGATTTGAACTCACACCTTTGTGCTTATGCACATTGCTCTTTCCATTTGAGCTAATAAGCTATATCCACCACACAACTGACAATTCAAAAAAAATCATGCAGACCTCAATTTCTTGATTAAACAGGAATATAAAACCATTCATCAACTATATAAATGTTCTAGCTAGATCGACCATTCAACCTAAATCACACAATCAAACTTCTCTAAATGGGAGAATCACACAATTAGTTGAGAAATTGAGAATCAAACAATCAGTTACCCGAAATCAACCAAAACAAACTTTTCTAAACTCCTAATCAAAATTCTACAATTCTGCATAAACATCCCACAATCAAGTGGAATACAAAACAAATTTAAGAGAAACGAGGAGGGAATGGAAATCCCAAAACTCTACTGTTCTAAACCTAATTTTCACATGAATGGAAACAAAAAAAAAACCCAATAGGCTAACAGTTGATAAACCAAAATTATCCATCATAAGAAACAAGCAATCTGTTGATAAACCAAAATTTAGGGTTTAGACTTAAACCCTAAATTGAGAAACGAATTTCATTAACAAATCGGATTGTAATTGAGAAACGAAATTTCGAATTCCAAATCCATCAATTTCAACCTAAACCCTAAATTTGACATCACAAAAAACCCCAAATGCTTCAAATTCAACCTAAATCCAAAATTTCTATTGACATCAACTAACCTCTTTGCAGAAGCACAATCTTCTCCTCCACCTCCGGTCGCCGGCCGAGGCAATGGGCCGCCACTGCCACCGTCTTCGCCGGCCGAGGCAACGCCTCCCACTTCTCCTCCCATCGCTGAGGTCACAGCAGGTCCGAGCAGAGGTTGCAGCAGCAGGTCCGAGCCGAGTCCAGGTCCGAGCCGAGCCGAGGTCCGAGCCGCTGCTGCTGTATCGCGCCTGGTCTCCCTCCTCGAGCGCTCTCTCTTCGCTTCGCTCTCTCCTCGCTCTCTGTATCGCGCGTCTGATGTTTCGCGTCAGGCCTTTCTTTTCTTTTTTTTTATAGCAAACTAACGGGATTCACCCAAAAAGGTTAAAGTTAACCGAGAAGGGCATGAGGCGAAATGGGTTAAAACCTCAGGGGTACCACGCGAAATATGTAAAAAAGTTGTATACCCCGCGAAAATTGCGATACCTCAGGGGTACCTGACGAAATTTCCGTAAAATAAAATTATACTACCTCCGATCCAAAAAGGATGCTGTCTAACTTTTTAACACGTATTTTAAGAAATTAAAAACTATATAATACATTAACTTTTTTTTAAATTATTTTTTTACAACTGAATATTTGTTGGTAATAAGTATTAGATTATAAAAAAATAATAATAAAAAAGTTAATATATTATATAGTTTTTAGCTCCTTAAAATACATGTTAAAAAAGTCAAACGACATCCTTTTTGGATCGGATGGAGTAATTATTATTATATAAATTATAAATTATTCTTAGAATAATTCATAATATATAATAATACATATGCAATGCGCAATGTGGGACAAATGAACCTCATTCTTCTCCTTTTATAGATTTGGAAGTCTTCCTTCCGTTCCCTCATTTACAATGCGGGACAAGGGCTTCCTCACACATTGAAAATATGGAGTTAGAATGAGAAGGTGTGAAGCTATATATATGTATTCCATTATCCCATTTCTCCCACTTCACTTCTTTTTTTGTGAAAGTAGGCAAGAAGCAGATCGACAAAGCGATATTGAATTCATCACAATGATGGCTTGAAAGACCCTACATAGAGGGTCGTCAGTCGAAAGAAAAAAAATAATCTAAGATTACAATTACATAAAATTAAATTTAAAACATCTACACAATTTTGAGATCTGAATCAGCGGTTGAGACGGCTTGCATGCAAGCCTAGGAGGCTTTCGACGACTGCAATTTTGGATCTAGCTATGGCGACGGAGAAACGTCAACAATTTCTTGTGAGTTAGAGATGACGGATGTAAATTTGGGTTGGAGTTTTGATTTGAGTCAAATTTGAAAGAAAAATTGGGGTTTAATCTGGTTTTGTAGAAGGTTGTATGCCACGGCTAATTAAGGGTGAGTGGGTAAGAGAGGTTAAGGGAGGGGTTGCTAATCTCTGAAAAATTGGGGATTAGGGAGAGAGATAGTCGGCGAGCGGAGGTTGCATCAGCCACCACGCGGTGGTGGAGGAGTGGATTGGCGGCGAAAAGATGGGCACCTGGCTGGAATAAATCGACAAGGAGTCGACAATCAGCATGACACCGGTGGAGGTGGAGGCGATATGAGGAGGAGGAAGGTGGCCAACGGAACAGAGGGCGATACCGTCGGCCAGGAGGTAGAGGGAGGGCACCACGCCGTTGAAGCTCGAATTCACCACGGAAAGATCCGGGGAGAGAGAGCCAGACCGGGAACCGCCATAGGGGGTGAGGATCCAGGTCGCCATAGAGCCCACCGTAGAAGGACGTCGGAAGAGGCTCTAAGGGGTGGAGGCAATCTGCAAAAACAAGAAACGGTTAAAAAGAAAGGGTTGGGTATTCCATGGGTTGTGCTGAGGGGTTGTGGTAGAGTTGGGGTTGTGGGTCGAGATCGGTCGGGAAGCCAGCCGGAGGTGGAGGCGATGGCTCACATGGAGGTAGAGGTGGCGGCTAGGGTTTTTAAAAGAGAAGGGGTGTTTTTAGAGAGAGAGAGAGAGAGTTTGTATAAGGCCCATTTCTCCCACTTCACGTATTTCCTATATTGGAAATGAAGTTGGAAAAAAAAAATTTATATTTTTTTTTCTTGCATCCCAAAAGAAAATAGTGGATGGAAGAATTAATATAGAGACATAAAATCTTCCCACATTTTTAATACTTCATAGCTAGAGCTTGCAATTTGATGTTATGCATAACCCGGACCCGAAACCGAGCTCGACCGATGTTGACCCGAAACCCAAAGTGACCCGAATATAGACAAACCCGACTCGACCTGGACCCGACCCGAATTCCAACCCGATCCGAATTTCAACCCGACCCGACTCCCAACTGACCCGACTTCCAATCCGACCCGACTCCCAATCAAACCGACTCCCAGCCCGACCCGAATATCCTTGAATATATATATTTATTATACATTTATATTATAAAATAAAAAAAATTAATGTAATCCATTATCGAGCTATTGATAGTTAATGCTATTTCTAAGCAAAATAAAATTTTCATTGATCAAAATGAAAACTTAAAATCATTAGTGCATTAAGTACATTCTCTCTCAATAAATTTTATTTCTTCCCTTCTCAAATTTGATCCCCTCTCAATAAATTTCATTCCATTCCTCCTCAAATTTCATCCCTCCTGTATTTTTCTCTCTCCCCTCCTCAAATTTCATTCCTCCTATATTTTCTTCATTCCCTCCTCAAATTTCATTTGTAATGAATAAAATATAAAATCATAACTTTATTTAGACGTAAAAGATAATGACTTGTAATGAATAAAATATGAAATTATGAATATATGATAGTTTTATAAGTTGAATTTGTAAGTTTATATTGTATTACCTTATTTTCCAAAATTTGATGAGGGGTGAAGGAAATACTTTAAATGCATCGAATATTCGAATCCATCGAATATTCTAATTCGTCGAATAATCGAAGATGAATTTATATATGAGGATTAAAGTAATCTTGTTTAGTTACCAGTATTTAAGATTAACTCACAAAAGAGTCGGTTTACTAGATTACCCAAAACTCCAAAAGTCATCAACTCATAGTATATTCATATAGATTGATGTAAATCATTACTCGTTTACTCATTTAATGATGAATGATCGACTTCAATTCAAAATTCTCATTTCTCACTAATAAAATATGAGTACAATGAGGATATTATAACTTGAATCATATACGTACGTAGTGAAATTTCTTTTGAAAACTACTTTTTGAAAGACACAAATAACAATCACATAAATAACGTGAATTATCTTTTAGATAGGGAATCAAGTATGATTTTGATAACAATATATTACCAAATTTCAATGAAATTAATGATGAATAGAATGAGTTTAGTCAGCTTACGAGTCAATGAGTAGATTATATATTGAATCATATTTAATTTTACTAAAAATACTTTTTGAAATACATAAATAACATGAATTACATATTCAATTTAATAAAATTGATTACCTGAAAGTCCCGAACGAACATGATTCAATAAATTCAACCCTAAAAATTAAAAGTTTGAAACAAGCTTAGACCCGCTTCTACTTGAAACCTGAATGAGACCGACCCGAGTACCGACCCGAAACCCGAACGAGACCGACCCGATTCTGACTGAAAACCCGAATGGGTCCAACCCGATTTTGACCGAAATCCGACCAATCTGAATTTCATTTTGACCGAATCCGACCTGACCAAGCCCGACACAGAAATTTTGGCCGAGTTGACCCGACTCATCAGTGACCCGACCCAAATGTGATCGACCTGAACTCGACCGGATGACCTGAATTGCCAGCTCTATTCATAGCTATATGAAGTGGGTGATAAAATGTGGTATGAAGATAAAATCTTCACATATCATTTTTTCTATTTATTTTAATAGTCAATTTAAAATAAAATAAAATAAAAAATTAAATGTAACCCGCTGAATTAGCGGGTCAACAAATCGATCCGAACCTCTCAACCCTTACATTTTCGGGTTAGGGTTTAGGTCGACCAATTTTGACCTTTGACCCAGCGGGTCGAACCTGTCAATTTGGCATATAAGACCCATGACCACGTCTAATATCTAGTATTTGGTATAACTCGATATCAATATCACTTGATATTCTAATATCAAAATTTCACTTCTAGCTTATTCGATATACTAATTTAAAGGAAGATATCACTTAATATCGATATTTTAGGATCTTATTAATACATACCAAACAATGGCTAATATTTCATAAACTAAAATAAAAATATATAAAAGGGCAAATATGTAATTTAGGAACATTGGGATGGGTTAGCTGAATCTCCTTTTCGCAGTCACCGAAGAACGCAAAGCTGCGTAGCCCGGTAAAACTGCATGCGACGGCCGTACAATTAGACGGAAGACGATGATACCACCCAAGCATGTGTTATCTCACTCCTTTCACTCAAGTCAACATTTACCATCCCGACTCTTTCTCATTTTCTGACTACTCCTGTTCAAGCGTGCTTTCCCTTCCTTTCTTTTTTTCCCTGTTTGTTTTCGAGAGTTGTATTCTTACCGGCACACAAACTTTGGATTAGTTCGACTTCAATTACAATCAACCTACACGGATGGATAAGAATCCGGATCTAGGCCTCTAGGCCATTCGAGGGATGGCCCAAGGAACCCAAACTCCCCCACCATGTTCCCCAGGATAGCGCAAATCAACAGTGCGTTTGGTGGCTAGTCTTTGTCCATGACAATACTTTCCGTATCGACGCATTTTCACCAAATCTCATATCTTAACCATATGGATATGAGCCCCGAAACCAATCAACCATAGTACGTAGTACTCCTTGTGATGGTAACAGGTGTGAGCTAAGCAACCATGATGAAAAGGAAATAGGAGACACCCCTGAGAATAATTAATTTAAAATATAAATATATAAAATATTTCACGTAACGCAACAAACAAAGCAAAAACACCAAACGCCACCAACCATCAAGCCAAAAGCACTCACCACTGACTTACATAATGATACTGGCGCTACACACGCGTAGACAAAGGTCAAACATTAATAATAATATTTCAAAATAAAAACCACACAATTTACAGCTACTAGATCTGCTTTTCTTTTTCTTCTTTTGTAGGGTTTTCTTTTGAAGCTGACAAAAACACCCATTTGACACATTCAAAGGACTACCCACTTGACACAAATATATGGGAAAGGAAACATGCAAACAAACTTGAGAAACTGAGATGGGTAAATTGCATACTTGTATGTATAGGCTTCTTCTGAGGTGCAGCTCCGATTTCGAACCCGAACCCCATTTGGATGCACACACAGATGCAGGAGTGCAGAACTATTGGTATTAGCTAAAGCCCTCTTGTTGTCGAGCTGCTTCACTGGATTGAATATCAATCTCCAAACTTACAAGAGTTGGGCAGGCAATGGCCGAGTAGGAAATCAGAGGGCTGAAAGCCCTAAAGACCTGGCTTTGTGTTTCAAGGATTGCAAGTAGCGAATCGATTCGTCCAAAACTACAGCCGGGTCCTTGGCTTTGCCCTGTCCGCCGGGGAGTATGCTCTGCAGAATCTCGACAGCTTCCCGGATTTTGTCCTTCCTTGACCTCTTCGTGCCGCAAATGGAATACGTGTCGGTGTTATCGTTGTTGAACAACCGCCCGTGATCGTTTCCGCATTTCGACTCGGCATCATCCTCGAGTAGGAAGGTTCTACCTGGTTTAGCAGAGCTTGCAGTGTCGACGAAGGATAGGGCATCGTACCCATCTTCAGAGAGTTTCTGCCTTTTGGTGGGTCCACCTGAACTCGAAACTTCTTCCCCGTCTTCCACCTCAAGCCAATCCTGCTTATCATCGTGATAAGCAGTCATAATACTGGGTGAATGCCCTGTGCTCACCTCATCATCATCTTCCTCGTCTTGAGCGCTCCCATTATCAGAGTAAAGCAAGGCATTGATCTCCTCTGTGTCTTCCCGCATCTCACTCTCTTCTTCAGCTTCACTGCTGTTGGTATTCAGCTCATCAGTTAAACTGGGTCCAGAAATATCATGCGCCTCACTCCAAATACCAAACTTTTCGTCAACTGCATTGGTCTGTTTAACAAGAGGCTTTGGGATAGAATTCCTCGAGTTCAGGCAGATAGGTGTACCAGTTCCGAAACTGTACATCAATGTAGTCTTATCCCCACTTTGATCAAAAACAAGAAATTTCTTGGGGGCAAGTGCTTCAGCTGTAGTGGCCGGGACCTTCTCTGGCAGTTCAACATTGGGCAAGCTCTTCTCATTGAGAACCATATCTGCTCCAGGAATGAAGCCCTGTTTAAAACTGGGCAAATGGTAAAACCAGCCATGCGGTTCGTTAGTTTCAAACGGCATGGTAAGTGCAGTCATGGGGTAATTTCCTTTCGTAGAAACTGAGTTGTTAACCCCATAGAAAGCTCGTGGATTGCTTATACTTTGCAGCTCCGCATTAAATGGCAGGGCAGAAGATTTAGCATTTAGCCACTGCACATCTAACTGTTGATGAAGCAACAAGGACCTGAAGTCCTTTTCCATCGAGCACGATGAAGTTGACCTGCGTCATGAAACATTGCTCAGCATCCCTAAACAAAACCCTCAATCCTAATGAGTAAGATAACTCTAGTCACGTAGGTGCTGAGGCTCATACCAGAACAAATCTGATCGCTTTGTTGCAGTCTTGATTCTTGAAATCACTTGGAATATCTTTGAGGAATAACAGTGAAACAAAAGAACTCGAAAAGGCAAACTAAAACACTAATCAGGACAACTGAACTACGTTACAGGCTTCAACAAATGGCGGAAGTATTCGGCCTGAAAAGTTCAAAAAACACAGAGGAAGTGAGAAGAAACTCCATTAAGGACATGTTTATATTTCAACTCTTATACAAAAAGGCTTCAAAATTTCAGGAGTCATCGCTATAGTTTACCAAACATTAACACCAACAATACGTTCAATTCAAAGATCTCTTAGCACAAAGAAAAAGGGAAAACCCTAAATCTGAAATGAGATCGATAAATTCTCACACGAAGATTCCAAAACTTCTAGCACGATTTCAAGCTTCAAAACAACAAAAGAAGGAATTCACAGAAAAAAAATCAAACAAAGAAAAAGGAAAAAGCAACAAACCTGGCAATCTTGGAGAGGCTGAAAACAAGCAATGACTCTAACTATGATGGTGGCAGATCCAGCAATTCCATTTTCATGTTTCAAAGCCCTAAATCTTGTCTGACCCGCTGCTTGGCACACCATAACTACAACCCCCCAAGCGCTTGAAAAGAAGGAACCAACCAGTTCAGGAAACACAGCGAAATCGAAGCCACAACAACAAGAACCTTTCCAATGTCCCAACAATAACTAGATAATCAATAACTTGAAGAGGAAGTGTTCGGAGATCGTTCTAGCTGATCCAGCGAACCAAGCAGGTCAGAACAACAAAAAGGCTGGACCCCATGGTTGAAAAGTTTAACAAGGGAAAGTGTTTAAGCTGGCTAGGTTTTTAGTGGTACACCGAAAGATAAACTTTGGAGACGGCTAAAACTACAGAATAACACGGCAATACAGGTTCAAGGAGACAACTTTGCGAAACACGTCGATTGAGAGACAAAACCACCGCATGCTGTTCTCAATTGATAGCCACTTTTGCTTTATCTCTTTCCCACACAAATCCAATTCCTGCACTGCAAAAGGGAAAACAAAATCAGATTTCATAACAAATCAATCAAATCATTTAATTTTCCAACTCCACCGGTAAGACTGAGAGATTAAACAAGCATTTATTGGCAGGTCTACTAAATCCTTTTAGATCCAACCATATAATGAACAGAAACAGAAATAGGAACACATTGAAAATCAAAAGGCGATCAAATCTCGTCTAATTTTCGAACAAAAAAAAGATCGATCCAACACGAATGAACAAAACCTAGAAAAGCTACACAAACAAAATCGACAACAATTTGCAGCAACAGAAGATCACAATTTCACTGGCGAAATAACAACACAAAATTGAGATGTGAGAATGGAAAAAGGGAGAAGTGAACCTGAGAGGACTGAGAATCGAAGCGGATTTGAGAGAGGAAGAAGAAGAAGAGATGATCCACAAAGCGAGGAGGAGGATGCGCAACTTCTTCTCGAACGCGACCACGAAAAGGCGTTTTAATTTTTTTTGCAGAAAGAGGGAGACAGAAGTGAGAGAGATGAGCGATGAGCGACTAGTGGGAGTGCACGGATGGAGAGGAAGATTATATAAGGAGGGGAATTGACGAAAATGTCCCCGAAGCGTGTGGGTTTGGTGCGGGTGCAGCGGAATTAGTGTGGAATGATGAAGCATGGTAGCAAAACCCCGTCTCCTCTTTTTCCTTTTTTCTTTTACTTTTTTCTTTCTCGTGGGAGTGGGGGAGGGAGGGAAGGAGGAGTGGTTGTATCATCTATCATGTTTGATGATTGCGGGGCCCATATCTGGTGGGGTATAGCGGCAAGCAGGTGCTTTTCATTTTTGACCGTCCGATTGGTATGGAATCCAGACGTTTTTTTTGGCTTTGGACTTCCGCTTCTATTTTCTCCCATTTATTTGTTTTTGTTTAGAAATTTTTTTTACATAATTCATATTTAGATATATCGAAAAGCTATTCGAACTCATCAAATGTACGGTGAGATTATCGACTTTTGAAGTCGGTAAAGAATATACCGACATCGACTTCTGAAGTCGATAAAATTGTTAAGTAGCCGACTTAGTCAGAGACAGAGGAGCGGCATAGGTTATCTAGTTTGGTGAGCAACAATGGTGAGCTAGGGTTGCCGACTTCGGGAATTGGAGCCGGTATAGTTGTTATCGTCTTCTGCCTCTCATGTTGGTGTACAACCGTGTTGTTGGCGAGATTTTGGTTGAGTGAATAATAGCTCCCTTAGATATGGGATGTCAATATTGATATCGTTATCATATTATACTTCAATATCTTTATTTTATATGGTGAAGGATATTTAATATCAAATCTGATATCTATTATTCTGTATTAAATTTCTTACTACTTGATACTATATAGTTTAAAACATATTATGAAAGAAATGCTCGATAAAACTATACAAAGAAGAAAGAAATGCAAACAAGAGAAAACAGTATAGCAAAATAAAACACAAATTCAGCGCCAATGAAAGAAAACAACAAAACAAAAGCCCAGTATATCCCGCTTAGAGCAGGGTCTGGGTGGTCCCATTGTACGCTCTCTTTCCCCGACTAGGTCGAGAGAGAGTTTCCGAATGACCCGTACCAGCAAAAGTATCAAAGTCAGACAATACAAGACACACTAATATGAGGAATAGAAATATAGGAGTAGAGCACATGAAAGGATACTATCTCGGAAGGATAAGTCTATCCTTCGTTGACCCTGATAGCCTCTCTCCACTGTATGCGATCTCTCGTTAAGCCCTCGGGTATGTGAAGCAAAGTAAGGTCGCACCTGATGACCTCCCTCCAAGACTTCTTAGGTCGCCCCCTGCTACGCCGCAAACGATCTATTGGGAGGGTATCACATCTGCGTACTGGTGCATCCGGTAATCTTCTACACACATGACCAAACCATTTGAGTCTAGATTCCCTCAGCTTGTCCTTAATACAACAAACTCCAACTTTCCCACGGATAATCTCGTTTCTTATTCTGTCCAAGCGGCTGTGCCCGCACATCCATATGAGCATCCTCATCTCAGCTACCATCAGGCTATGTTCCTGAATCTTTGTAGGCGCCCAACACTCCGCTCCATACAGCATAATCGGTCTCACCACGACCTTATATAATTTACCTTTTAATTTCAAGGGCACTTTGTTGTCACATAGCACGCTTGAGGCTGCCCTCCATTTCTGCCATCCCCTCTGAATACGGTGCTTGACATCTAGATCAACTCCTCCATCACTTTGCAACATCGATCCCAGATACTTGAAATTATCCTTCCTAGGAATCTGGTTCTCATGAAGCATTAACCCTTCATCTGCTAGATTCGTCCCTCTGAAGTTGAAATCCATATATTTTATTTTAGTTCTGCTCAATCTAAAGCCTCCGTCTTCTATTGTCTCCCTCTATAGTTCCAGCTTGTTTCTAATACCCTCATTTGTTTCATCCACCAAGACAATATCGTCCGTGAAAAGCATACACCACGGAATCTCTCCTTGGCAGGGTCTCGAGATCACATCCATAACTAAAGTAAAGAGGAAAGGGCTTAGAGCCGAACCTTGGTGTAAGCCTACCTGAACTGGGAAGTAGTCAGTGTCTCCTGCAGGAGTCCGAAAACTAGTCAAAGCTCCATCGTACATATCTGTAATGATTCTAATGTAGTTTTCAGGCACTTCCCTAGCGTACAAACAATCCGAGATGAGATTCCTTGGGACTCTGTCATAAGCTTTTTCCAAGTCTATGAAGACCATGTGCAGATTCTGCTTTCGCTCCCTGTATTTTTCAATAAGTTATCTCAACAAGAAGATGGCCTCTGTCGTCGACCTCCATGACATAAAACCAAACTGATTCTCTGAAACGAATACCCCCCCCCCTCCTCATTCTCACTTCAATCACTCTCTCCCAAATCTTCATAGTGTGGCTTAGGAGTTTGATCCCTCTATAGTTACCGCCATCCTAAGCGTCTCCTCTGTTCTTGAGCACTAGAACCAATTTGCTAAGTCTCCACTCGTCTGGCATCTTTGCTGACCTGAGGATAACATTGAACAACTGAGAGAGCCACTCGAAACCCCTATCTCCAATGCACTTCCATACTTCAATTGGTATCTCATTGGGACCCACCGCTCTTTTGCTTCTCAACTTGCTGACTACGCTCTTGAATTCCTCTCGTGAGACACGTCTGCAGAAATTGACTTCATGCCGACTTCCATTCTCTGATGAATCCACCTGTTCTCTAAGCCCCTCATTGAGGAGCCTAGAAAAGTAATCCTTCCACCTCTGAGTAATTTTTGACTCCTCCACAAGCACATGACCATTCTCATCCATGATACACCTCACCTGGTCCAAATCTCTACTCTTTCTTTCTCTGGCTCGCGCTAGGGAAATAAGTAATCTCTCGCCAACTTTCTCATCCAATGCCTTGTAGATATTATCGAAAACCTTTTCCTTAGCCCTAGCCACCGTTGCCTTAGCCTCATTTTTCTTCTGAACGTACTCTATCCGTCTTTGAACTCTATCGGCGTCATTACTGGTGCAAGCCCACAACCTGAACGCATCCTGTTTGGCCTCGACTGCCCTCTGCACTTGACCATCCCATCAAGCTTCGGCGCCTCTGTGTTCCCTCCTACCATGGGACACGCCTAACATTTCACTTGCAACTTTGCGAATGCACTCTGCCATACTCCTCCACATGTTGTCTGCGCTGCCGGAAGCTTGCCAAATACCCTTGCCCTTTGTTTCAACAAGGATTCTTTCTTTGAGAAAAGGAGCACTAGTCTCTGTCAATCTCCACCAGCGAATTGTGGGCCTCTGCTCCCTGGTCCTTCTCCTCTTAGTTTTAGATGTCTCCAAGTCCAGCACTAAGAGATGATGTGGAGTTGATAACCCCCCAAAGGGAATAACCTTGCAGTCTCTGCATTTGCTTATGTCCTCCTCCTTAACAAGAAAGTAATCGATCTGAGAGCGGTTCCCAGCACACTCAAAAGTGACCAGATGCTTGTCTCTCTTAGAAAAGCAGGAGTTCACCACAATTTAGCCAAAGGCCACTGCGAACTCTAACAAAGCCAACCCGGAGTCATTCCTATTGCCAAAACCAAAGCCCCCGTGAACCATCTCATACCCATCCCTGTTCTATCCAATATGGAAATTGAAATCTCCTCCCACCACCAACCGTTCTCCTCTCGGGATGCTTCTAATTAGACCATCAAGATCATCCCAAAAGCCTCTCTTCTCGTCCACACTTAGGCCCACCTGAGGGGCGTATGTGCAGACGATGTTAAGCGAAGAATATCCAACCACCAACTTGATAGCCATAAGTCTGTCGCTTCTGCGGTCAATCTTAACAACATTCGATTTCCATCTTTCACTAACCATGATGCCGACACCATTCATGTTTCTGTGCACTCCAGAATACCATAACTTCAACCCGTCAATCTCTCGAGCCTTGTTACCAGCCCATTTAGTCTCCTGGATGCAGGAAAACTCTACCTTATACTGCTTAAGGATTTTAACCAACTCCAATGATTTCCCTGTCAGAGTGCCAACATTCCAAGACCCAAACCTCAATTTAGCGATCCCCTGCCCTGCCCACGAGCTCCCCACAACTCTACCACGCACCTCAGCCCCGTCCATAGGGCAAACATGACTCACACAACACAACCACTACTAACAAGCAATGAACTAAGGAAATAGAAACTAGATGTATTTCCAACAAGATTTGAATTTTGAATAAGAAATAATAATGCGAATTGAGAGGAATTTAGAAAAAGTAATTCAATTGATCCAAAGCAAATGAAATTGACACAGGAAATTTGTTGAACTTGAATGAAGGGTTAGAATCACCGTTACCGTGCCCCGAAACGGGGCTGAAGACGCAGATTCTCATCCGGGATAGGTCGGGAAGGGCCGGGGCTGGAGTTGGGTGTTGGTGAGGGTGATGGTGAGGACAAGGGTGAGGGTGAGTTGTGGTTAGACAGGAGATTTGGCGAGGGAGCCGGCTGTTGTGAGCCTAATTTGCCATGTTTTACACTTACTTTTATATCGATTTCTGCATGTATTTCATACATTTGGGTTAGAATAATACATAATCTATGTATTTTATGCTTATTTGCAATATATGACGGTCTACACAAGTTTTTGTTATATTTCGCAGAAATCGGACGCACTTTGGAGCTTAAAGGAAACCCATGAAGAAGCTAAGGATGGTGTAGCTGGATAAAAGGCAATTTTTCGGTATTCATCATTCTGAATCAAGCTTTGATGTCTTCATGAGAGTTGTAGCCCTTGAAAAGAGCTTTCGAATGCATGCTCATATGCATCAATCCGACAAACGAGGACTCGGGAAAGTGTGTTTCAAGAACGGAGCAGAATGCTGAAAGCAACAGAGTTACTCGAAGTCGACCAAACTGGTCGAAATCAACCAAATTCTACTCGACTTTTGTTCCAGAAGACGAGATCGAGTACGAGTTGAGCACAAGACCACTCGAGTTGAAGAAATCTACTCGACATCGAGGAAATTGGTCGACGTTGAGAAGATTCCAAAGCTGCCCGTGTCCGAGATCGACGAAGAAGTTGAAGACGGACCAAACCTTGGTCGATATCGAGGAAGTTACTCGATATCGAGTAACACCCAGAAGCTGAAGTCAAGAAGTCCGAATTTTTGTTAAGGTTCTATCCCGAATCCAATGGTGATATCTGCAAAAGCAAATTTTATCAAGATCTATCAAGTCCATGGAGGATTTATCCACAAATTAGATATAGTCCTAGTTGATTGATTTATTTATTTACATGTTTTAATCTTTAGATAAAAGATAGACAGATATAGATTTGGATATAGTTTTCTTTCCTAATTATAGAGGGAGTGAAGGCTATAAATAAAGCCATAGGGGGCTGATTTTCATTAATTCAAGTCAAGTCGTCTTAGGGCGCAAGGAGAGAGGAGAGAGGAGGAGAGAGAGAGAGGAGAGAGAGAGAGAGAGAGAGGAGGAGGAGGAAGACGACGAATGGTTATAAGTTTTAGTTTATTTTATGTTAAATTAATTTCTTTTATTATGTTTTGTTTCTAATTTCCTTCTTCTAGGGTTGCGGTGATCCCAACATAGATATGCGTGTTTGATTTATAAATCCATGAATTTATATGTCTTTATCATCATCTACCTATGTGCTTAATCCTTTGTGAGAGTTGAGGAAATTCTTTATTCATGATATTAAAGCGAAAGTGATCTTATTATGAATTGGATAGTAATTAGAGTTTATTTGCGAGAGCCGACTAATCCTAATTAAGAAAAGGTAGAAACAAATTAGGTTTTTATGCGAGAGCCTCTATCACCTAAATTGTTGGAATTGGCGAAAGTCGATTCTTTGATATAAAGCATGCATATTTATGTGATTTATGATATGCACATATGTTTATTGTTGTGGTGATCTCTAACCTTGGAAGTTTGCATCTTTATTTGTTTTATTTTATTATTTTTATTCGGCACATATTCTACTCGATATCAAACCCCCATTCTCTCTCTATCCCTCGACATCGACCCCTCTATTATTTGTCGACAGCCACCCTCATCACCTTTTCTTGCTATCCCTGAACCCCAAAACACACTAAATCTAGAACCGCTGACTTCTCTCCTGAGGACGAACCTGACTCCACTATCCTATGGCGGGGTCTTGACTACAAATTTATTTGGTCGAGAAACCCTCTCGTCACCAGCGAGGGCGGAAGAACCGGCGAAGAACCCGCACTGCGCAGAGAGAGAGAGGGAGGGAGAGAGAGAGAGAGAGACGGACCACGGTGAGCCTCGGGGATCGGGGTTCCGGGCAAGGGAGGTTTGGGGGTTTGAGTCAGGGTTGGGTGAGGTTTCAAGGTTTAGGGTTAGGGGTGGTGCGCTTTGAACGTTGAGGGGCGGATCTGAGGTCTCGGTTGAGGGAGGACCAGGCCACGACGCTGGTGGCTAAGGGGAGGGGCTGGGTAGTGGGTGAGGTGGGTTCGGGCTGCTGAAGGCCGGAATTGAGGGGAGGGGTTGCGAGGGGGGGTCCGCGAGGGGTGGGGATGCAAGGGTATGGAGGGGGCTCGAAGATGGGGTTTGGTTGGGGTCAGGGTGGCGACCGCAACGAGCTACAACCGGAGAAGTTGTCCGGCGGCGGTGGTCGGTGGTCTTAGGCCGACGCGAGCGAGCGGCAAGCGAATGTACAGAGAGCGTGAACAGTAGAGAGCGTGAGTATATACAAAAAATATAAAGAAAGAGGGAGGAGATTAGCCAGATATATACAACAATCGCATTTTCCTTCACGTACTAGCCAACTCAATGTCCATTTTCAGCACACGGTACAATAAATTACAGAAATCTAGAGAGAGAAGAGAGAAGTAGACGACATATATCAATCTATACAGCCCGAAAAAATAGTACATCACATGGGTCCAAAAGCAGTAGAAGCGAGATGTTGATATCTAGTCATATCTAGACATCAATACCAAATGACCCCTTCAGTAACAAAACAGTATACATTATACACATCAACAATCAAAACAACTTGATTAAATAAACTCTCTTAGGTAACCTGAACTATCTTATTGGTACAGAGGTTTTTGTTCTCACCCTTCATCCACAAAGAACTAGATAAAACAAATAGAGTTTGAAGAATCCGAAACACAAGATTCAATATGAGAAACGTTATCAATTTGAGTACACAGAAATCGCCATTGAAAGGAAAAACTCAGATCTTGATAGTTTGTTACAGAAATCGCCATTGAAAGGATCGAACCCACTTGTTATGTTTCCAGAATTACCAAACTACCCTCGCTATTTATGTAATATTACCACCAATCTAATATATGCATATATCCCATTTACCCACCTCAAGCTTGGAAACCAAAAATTGATGTTGATGAGCTCCCAAAGCCTTAGTCAAGACATCTGCAATTTGAAGTAAAGAAGCCACATGAGCTATTTTAAGGAACCCTTCTTGAACCATCTCCTTAATGAAATGACAATCGATCCGCACATGTTTAGTTCGTTCATGAAAAATAGGATTTACAACAAGGTCCTGAGCTGACTTATTATCACAATGCAAAGTGATAGGAAGTGAAACATGAATGTGCAAATTAGACAAAAGACCTTGAAGCCAAACTAACTCACTAGCTGCAACTGACATACTCATTTACCTGCTCTCTATCGATGACTTAGAAACCACCTTTTGCTTTTTAATGTTCCATGAAATCAAGTATATATGAACCAATAAAAATGCAGAATCCAGTTAGCGATCGACCAGTATCACGACAATTGCCCCAATCAACATCACTATATGCACTGATGGTGAAGGATGAAGATGCAGGGCAAGATAGAGCCAAGTTGAAACTACTCTTTAGATAGCGAAACAGATACATGTTGTATTCCAATGAGGTTGCAATGGAATGGGTTTTGTAAAAATTGACTGAGCTGAGAAATGTCGGCTCTTGTCAAAGTAAGATACAAAAACCGTCCAACAAGCCTTTTGTAATCCTCAGGATTAGAGATGAGAGCTCCATCCATAGATGACAATTTAGTACCGTGCTGCATTGGAAAAGAAATTACATTGAAAGCTTCCATTTGTGCATCCTTAAGGATGTCTAAAATGTATTTTCGCTAGTTGAGTAAGATGCATGCACACGACATGAAAATCTCCATTCCTAAAAAATATCGAGCCACACCCAGATCTTTTATGGTAAAGACAAGGTGCAAGGCATGTTTGGTTGCAGCAATTTCAAAGCTAGAACTCACAAGGAGCAGCATGCCATCAACATATACAAGAGCTATAGTTAGAGAATTACCAGAGTGCTTCTTGAATTGATAAATAAAGAGCGGTCATCCGGGGTGCTTCACGAACAAAGAATAGTCATATTTAGATTGATAATATCCCAACCTGATTAAAAACTTTATTAGCTCATGATTTCACTGTCTGTTGGCTTGTTTAAGTCTATAAAAAGATATGATTCCACTGTCTTTTGGTAAGCTATATTTGAGAATTGGAAATGGAAGCATCACCCTACAAAGTGACAAATGAGATGTTTTCAATAAAAGAGGTGAATGCCTTTGGGAAGTCGAGATTATTTGCTATGATATTCCTACTTACCTATTTACATCAGGGACTTTCTCCTTAATTCATAACATCTTTACATGTCAGTCAATCCATATTGCATTTCAACCCACCTAAAGCTCATTGCTCGATCTCATCGAGCATGTTTAGGCTTGGTTAGTGATCAAGCCGTTCTTCACTAGCTACCTCTAAATTCCATACACATGCACCATGTCGGTATAGTCCACTTCAACAAGGGATCAAGATATGTACACATCCCTTCCTTGAACGAGTCAAGAATGATGTTTTCAAGAGATCTAAAAAAACAATCTAATAATTAGACGGGAGCCGTGTGCTCAAGATTACATTTACAATAAACCTAACATATGAACATGTTAAGGTTAAATCTTAAAATTATACTTGACAATAAACTTATATATTATTAAGGTTCTCTTATTTTTAGTCTAACTTTTTTCCAACCTTAACATATACTTCCTCCGTTCAACAAAACTTGTCGTTTACTATTCATGCAAACTTTTTTAGAATGATAAAAACTATATAAAATATTCATTTTTTTTAAAAAAAATTTAACAAGTTTGTACTTATTAATAATAACTATGAAATTGTTAAAAAAATTATTTAAAAAGTCGATATTTTATATACTTTTTAACTCCTAAAAAAACGTCATTAATAGTAAAACGTCAAGTTTTGTTGAACGGAGGGAGTACTATATATATATAGTACAAAAAGAGGTCCTATCAATAGATAGAACACATGAATATTTAAAAGTTTTGGGAGTGTGTTTGATACGTAGAAGTTATTTTTGGCGACCTACAAGCAAAATAGGAAGGTTATAAAGTTCATTGTACATTGTTTTGAACTTCTTCTCCTTTAGCTTTACGAATTCTCCAAAATATTTGAAAAGATGGAACCTCGAGAATGAGTGGGAAAATAGATTGGCAAAGCTTCTCTCATAAGATTTAGGATTTGTATAGGATGAACAATTAAAATAACAAATATACATAAAAACAATAATTAATAAAGTAAGATGCATTTTGTTTTGAAAATAAATAAATAAAAAGGGGATGAAATGAACTAAAGAAGGGAGAGGCATATTAATTGGGCAAAGGAATCCAATGTGTTAAAAACGAAGACCCATGATTTATACCTTGACTGTTCAAACCCAACACCTCTTTCAAATGATAGCCATTTAACCATGACGTGGACCCCCTCCATCCCCATCTTAATTAAAAGGCACATAAAGACGAACTCGTCCATCCATCCATCCATCCACCACCATCACCACCACACTATTACTGTTGTTAATCATCATCATCAACTCCAACTTCTTATAGCTTTCACCGGTAGTTGCCCACATACATGTCTTGTTAATTCCTCCCCGGCCACCATTAGTGTAGCTACTAGCTTCAAATAATTGAAGGTTTGTTAGTTACAAATCGAAATATTGAACCATGCCCTATAGATCACGTATATCTAAAAAAATATTTGGGGTACATTGATCAATCTAGTTGTGTGTTTGAAAATTGATGATATGTTTTGATCTTTATGAAATATTTTTTTTTTACAGGAGATAAAAAATGATTGTCTTTGTAAGACAAAACTCAACCCTGATCATCTATAAGATTATGATGTTATAGAGTTTCTCGCATAGGGAGTGTTTTCATATGTATTTCTTCAACCGTTCTGAGGATCTCCGATGGTGTTGTAGTTCTTTTGTTAATGCTGGAGATTACCCTGAAGCTATCCTCTTCAACAATGAGATCTTTATAAAATCACTGATAGAGATTTCTTGAACTACATATATATATATATATAATCACGCATGCATTTATAATATAAACATTTTAGGTACAAGCAGTTTTTCTAGATAATCTAGCCGCTGGTAATACATCTTAGAACTACTATTATATATAAATGTGCATATTGTATGAAAAGGAATTGTGAAAAGAGGGAGGCTTTTTCTTTTTATCTTTTGAACAAAAAGAAAGAGTTAGACGTACTGGAGTATACTTTGAATGGGGTTTCATAGTCTTACTCATGTATGGTCCTGTTTGGTGTAAAGATATCTTAGAGATTATGCACATTGAACTTGCTTTTACGTCAATGTTCAATATGGGATCGACCGCTTCTATATTGAGTATCAATTGCATGATATTCGATCATGAATACATGTAATATATGGCAAAATTAATTTTTTTAAAGAATGTATAAATGTCATACGATAAGGTATATATAGATATGATAAAGTCCATTGTTACAAATTGATGTATAATAAGGATAATTTTGTAAAAAAAATATATATATATCCTTGGGGGAAACCTAATAAGGATAAATTAAGCAAGCATGCAAAAGCAAAGGGCCATGATAGGATATATTAAGCAAGCATGCTTACCAAAAAGAACACATTATATAATTTATAGAAAAACCCCCAAAGAAATCAAAAATAATGAATGAGGCCCATGATTCTACCACCTGAACCAAATCTTGTGAACAGGTCAGAGGATCCACATCCCCAATTATTTAATCACAACCCCCCACACCCTAACTGAAAAATAAAATAACCCACTATACTCCATTAAACAACACTCATCCATCTTACGTATACACCGAGTATATAATAATAATAATAATAACTACCCACCAAATTCAATTCAACCAAATTACAAATTAACTTATGCTTGTAATCGAATAGTTAATATAATTAAATAATAATTGTTCATTATAACCGTATAATTAGTCATTGTAATTGAACAATTACTTATTATAATTCGTTAATAAAATAGGTCAAGAGATAGATATATCACATTGTTCTTTATCCGTGGTTTGTATACAATAATAAAAAAAAAGTGAGGTTGGCCCATTGTAATTAGATAAATTAGTGATTATAATATATGGTGAATACAATAGTCTAAAATACAAAGAAGAGGGAATTCTAATAATAATAATAATAGAGTAGGAAGAATAAGAATAATAGTCCGTAATATAAAAGAGTAAATGAAGGGCATAGTTGTTTGGAGTGGAGGGAACAATAAGCAGGCACTCCATTGAAGCCTATTATCCCCTATTTCCTTTGTTTCGTCCCCAAAACCCATTGGGTGTTTCCTTTTGGCAGCACTTTTACAACCTTTTCCCCCTTCCTTTTCTTTTTTTTTTCTTTTTAAAATAAAATATATATATATATATATATATATATATATATATATATATATATATATATATATATATATATATATATATATATATATATATATATATATATATATATATATATATATATATATATATGTCCTTCCCACATACATATATATACTAATACTACTATGAATGAATTATGAATATATGAGATGTAAAGCAAAGTGCAATAGGGAACTAACTCCTTTACCCCATATCATATTCCACACGCCTAGTATATTTTACCATTCATTTGCCCTCCATTTTCATTATGTACCCGGATTTGTTAAAGTTATTGTATTTTTATTCCTTATAAAACCAATATAAGTTATTATTTATACCGACGAGTAGCATATTTAGAGTGATCGATGATTTTGTCAAACTTTAGTGACCCAATCAACGAGATTTATGTATGTTCAATTCGTGCACAATATACACATAATTACAAACTTGTGTATAAGACGATTGAGGTTCCAACCTAAATTCTAACCTCAGTTTAATGGACAATAGCCTGAGTGGCCGCCAATTTATATACCAATCTTATGTGTCATTTGGCCACATTTCTAAGAGTTGGGTAATTTATGGACACTACAAAAAATAATTAAATTTGCTATCCTTGCTAGTTTCGGCAGGCGTGTGCCGTGACAATTGATACTAATTTGCGACGGTATTAGCAACGGTAGGCGTTGCTTTTGGAAAAAAAAACTAGGATGGTAGCTTCGGGTGAAGTTACCGTAGCTAAACTAGCTACCACTACAAAAAAGAAAAAAAAAATCAATGCGCCGCATACCTACAGATCCAAAAATGAAAAGTTCCCAAATCCCCCGTTTCAATTCCAGTCCTCCCTCCCTCTTCTCCCGCCAGCTCTCCGTCTTCTCCCTTCATGTACTCGCCGGCGGGATTCCCATCTTCTCCCTCCCCCCTCTCCGAACTTCTCTCTCCCTTGTTCTCCTATCTAGGGTTGCTCAAATTTAGGGAAACTGGCTTTGATTCTCATCCCTATCTCCCCCTTCACTTTCAAATATGAAAACCCTAATCTCGCTCACCACCACCGCTTTGCCGCCTTCCTCTCTCCTTTTCCTCCTCCCGCAATCAACCTTCCCCCCCCCCCCCTCCCTATCCGCTACAGATTTTGCCTTCTCCGCCATCAACGAACGGGATCGGCTCCTCAGCGCCTCTCCGCCTCCGGCTCGTTCAACTGCTCCTCCAAGGTCTCTCACTCTCCTTACTTTCTCTAAAATTGCTTGTTTGAGTCAATTTCGATTTCGATTTGCAACAACCTTGTTATCATCAATTCCGCATTTAATTGTTTGGGTTTTCTTTATATGGCTGATTTTAGGGTTATGTACCCTAAAATTGCTTGTTTGAGTCATTTGTGAATGTCTTCATGTACTCCTTCCAATTGCTTGTTTGAGTCATCTGTGATTTTTATATGGCCGATTTAAGGTTCTGTACTCCTTCCAATTGTTGTTCTTTTGTCAGTCATATGTGAATGGCTCCTTCCAATTACTTGTTTGATTCATCTGTAATTTCCAATCTGACATATTACGTTGAAGACTTCAATAGTTTGATTTGTTGAGCAGAAGCCATAAAGGCTATAGTAGTTCAGTAAGTTGCAGACTTCAATAGTTTGATTTGTTGTCTGAATCATGTTTTTGTATTCTGTGAGGAATGCTAATGATTTTAACGATTGCTTGTATTCTAAAATAACTGGCTACTGGTTTTGGTGTAACATGCATAAAATGGGCAGTTGTTCATAAATGTTGTTGTTTTTCCTTTCCATCTGAAATATACAAGTATTCTTAGGTGATTGCTAGCTGTTTGTTTCGCCGAGCCTGTTTGGTACTTTTTACTTTCAAGGCATTATAATATTTTTACTAGGCATTATAAATAGTTTCTAAGGTGACTTATAGAAATCACACACTGATGAGTTAAAAAGATGTTAAGCTATGAATTATGCCCAAAAGGTCCACTGAAAAAATTAACGTCGAGAGTGTTGTTCTTATTGCTACCCTTGTTCTGCCAGTCTCTTGGTCACCATCCTTAAAGTTGTTTTTGTTAAATTTTTTGCTTGAATGTATGCGCAACTACTCACTCTCCTAGAACTAACTCCCTTTCTAGAACTTCTATCGATTTTCATCTAGATTATAATCTTAAGCTAGATTAAAAACGTGCATGCCTAACATCTTGTAATTGAATCCAAACATCTTTGTTTTTGGGTTAATGCTGAGCAATTGAATCCAAACATCTTGTAAAGTGAGGCATGAGTAATGAACTGTGATTTTTTTAGTAGTCCTGTTATGAAATTTTAGTAGTCCTTTTATTTATTTGAGTAAAGTTAGTCTATTATTACAATATATGGTCAAACTATTGCTCTCTAATTATGAACGATTTTTTGTTCTCATGTTTTATGTGTAAAAGCTTGATAAGTTCTTTCTGTCTTTTTGCTGCTTTGTTAGAATAGTGTTGTGCTTAAGTTCTGGTTCCTTGGCGCGTTTCATTGGGAAGAGTAGAGGATAACAATAAGAAGTAGAGGATAACAATTGATTGACTTTGAGAGGAAATGAGGCATGTCTAAATTTTTTGGGATAATTCTAGTTGAATACTGTCTTTCTTTTTTGAAAGGGAATGCTTGATTTAACATCCATCGGTAAATTTTTTGGGATAATTCTATGTTAGCAGATCAACCACGGTTCTTATATGGCAATCAATCAGTTGCTGCTGCCATGTCACTGATCCTTGTGATCAGCCATTACAATTCACACCCAGGTTCAACCATGATCATAATCCAATGGTCTCTGTTACAGGTGTGCCAACATTAATAATCACATGCTTCTTGAACAAGGTGTGTGAGATGATTGTGAGGTTTTTTATTTTATTTTTTCAGTGTTGCTACTTGCTAGAAGGTACTGCATATTTTATGAGTCAAGGGGTTCTGCTAAGTATTAATAAGAAACTTGTATTTGCAAGTTTGTTACTATTCTTTTGGGAAAATTCAGGTTTGCTGTATTATTCCTCACAATTTTCTCCTAACATATGTTTGTTTGATTTTAGAGGGAGTTTTGTTTTCAATTCGATCACATTTTAATCATCACCTCTAAATCTGTTTTCATACAGGGATCACCTTTATCCCCGGATTGAGTTGCTATCTTTTGTTATCTTTCGGTGAGAACTAAGTTCAGTAGCTTGTCGAGAAAGCTCACGAGGTACCTCTCTTGATTGCTATTGGTATTGGTAACCTAAGTTAGAGATGATGTTTTTGATCTGTTTTAGGTATTCAGTAATTCTTGTCTATCGACTCAAATGTGAAATGTTGGAACAAGAATTTGATTGTTAAGTGAATGATCAAGATGCCTCCTTGTTCTGTATTGTGGAATTAGGAATCAAGAATATTCAAGAATTGATGAACATGAGTGCACTGTGCCTTATCATATTTGTCTTCATGTCATTTGCTTCACTAATTTAGTTAACACACATATCCTTCCTTTTCGCAAGGTACTTAAAAAGACAGGGTTTTGATTTCATTAGAGTTGTTTACTTGTGTTTAAATTCTTGGCTTGCATGAACTAAGCGGTCACTTGTATTGAATTCCCATTCTCATTGATTTTGATTATCTCATGCCAAAAAAACTCATTTAGTTAGAGTGGTCATGCTTTGGATGCTTTATATGCCAATGTGCACGAGGCATGGGCTTGATTAAAGAAACCTTCTGATCATGAAACCAGAATAGCAAGCTTTTTGTTTCCTCTGGATGGCTACATTTCTATCAAAATAAACAAATTTTTTTGCTTTCTCTCCTTGCTTGTCATGTTTCCATTCTCTGAAGATGTAATAGTTGGGGCTTTGTAGTTTGTATTCTTTCTTTACATGGTCTTTACCTTTGCTTTAGTTCCTACTTAGTAATCCAAAGACTAGCTAAAACTGGATGTCTAGTACTACATAGTCCGAACATCCTAACTTTTTTCAAATGGCTATCCAGCAAGCTCACACAAGGATATATAACTCATTTCTTGTGGCAATATCATATTGAGGTTTATGTTTGTAGAGTAGGACTTTATTTCCAATTACATGCTTATATTTGTAAGCTTGTGTTGATATATATAACTCATTTCTGTGTATTTTTCTTATGGATTTGCAATTCCATACAATTAGATTCAGTAGTGTAACATGGATCAGCTACTTGATTTTATGCAGCTGAATTGTTGGCTGCAAACAAGTTATCTGAATTGGCTTGCTTGGCATTGTATCTCATTATGTAAGAGAAGAAGCAGGGCGAAAAGTCATTTTGGTATCCATATATCAGAGAGGTTGACCGACAAGGAGGGGTCAGTTATCTTGTGAAGTCTCCACTTTTATGGTCAGAACATGAACTGTCTTACTTGAGTGGTAGTCCCACTAATGTAGTTTCTTGCAGCTATTGTAAATAAATTAAATAGTTTTTTACATTTTATTTTATATGTAAATTTTGAATAATTAATGAAATTTTATTATATATGTAAATTGGGTGTATTATTTTTTTTATAAAAATATTTGACTTTTTAGCTCGGGTCTAAAAATCCGGGCTAAAAAGTAGGTTTTTTTTTTTTTAATTTTCCACCCATATTTTAGCTACGACAGCTTGCCGTAGCAAATGTGTCGTGCCTTTGATCAGCGGTTGCTTGCCGTAGCATAGCCGTCGCAAATATTTTTGCTACGACTATATGCCGAAGCTACCAAATTTTGTGACCCCAAGCTTCGCCACCCCCTATTTGTCGTAGCTATGCCGAAGCTAAGGGCCTTTTGCTACGCCTAGAAGGCCTTTTGCTACGGCCTTTTACCGAAGCTAAATTAATTATTTTTTGTAGTGGGAGTAATTTATTAAATTATATATCATTGTTATTCATGTCAATAATAATAAAGCAATTCTTCTTTCTTTTCTTTGAAAACACTATGCATTTTTGTTTCTTCTTTTCTTTCATTTCATTTTTTTTTCAATTTAGTTATGTTATATTATAATGATTTTATATTGATTAATTTTACAGCTAAATTTTTTTTATATTGAAGTTTTAAAATTTATAATATATGCCCTTAGGCATCCATTTGTGGAAATAACATAGATACTCCGTCACCGCATTCGGAATCAGATATGCAGCCATAAGCTAAATTTAACTATTTCTTTACCTTGCATGCAAGGCGCATAAGCCATCGAATCGGATCTGAAGCCCGAACCAGATCTCAACAAACAAGGATTCTATTTTTCAAGATGTTATTAGCTTTAAATTTATGTAACTACAATCTTATTTTTTTTTTTTGACTGGCGACTCTTTGCGTAGGGTCTTCTAAGACATCTTTTGATGGCTTTAAGATCACTTTATCGATCTACTTATTGCCTACTATAAAAAAAACATAGATAATTAACTTTATTCATTGTAAAATATATTCTCAATCACAAATCCCACCGATCGAAATGTGATTGTACCGATTTATTCCAACTAAGCAAAAACATACTTTAAATCCATCCATGAATAGTTATCACATTATAGTATTCGCGAAGTCTTTTCCCACACACAATATCAATATTCTAACATGAGTTCATACAATTATATATATATATATATATATATATATATATATATATATATATATATAGGGTGACTCCTGTGGGAACAACCCTTAAGATGAAAACCTAGGAACAAAAGATTATTCGTGGGAAATGAAAACATTATTCGTCCAAATACGATAGTTTAGTTTTATTATGTATTAAGATAAAGTGTGAAGATTATTTGTAGAAAGTGTGAAGATTATTTGTAGAAAGTGTAAAGATTATTCAGACATAATTAGTGTTTGTGCAAATGATGTGAAATTCGAAATATGATTCATCGACCAAAGAAAGGCTATTCGTAGGAAATCATAAATTATTCGTCCGAATTGATGTTAAAATTATATTATTCGGTTAAATTAAAAAGATTATTCCATTAAATATGATATATTATTCAGTTAAAATTGAGAGATTATTCGGGTTGATTATAAATATTATTCGTATGTAAGATGAAAATTATATTAGTAATATTATTCGGTTAAAATTATATTATTCGGTTAAACTTGATTTATTATTCGGTTATATTATAGAGATTATTCGTATGTAAGATGTTGATTATTTACATATTTATTTATTTTGGAATGTTAAAATAGTAATCAATAAACTTGTACATTATTTGGTAAAATAAAAAAGAGTATTTATAGGTACAAGGAAGTTTGAAACAATTATGTATAAAAATTATACATTATTTGATAATTATTATTTATAGATAATTTAATAATCATTAATTGGTAAATTTTGAGAGATTATTCGGTTACATTACAAAGTTTATTCGGTTAATTTTGAGAGCTTATTCGATGGTCCAGAATTGTTTCTACGTTGTCACCCTAAAGGGTGTTCTCATCCTCTCTCTCTCTCTCTCTCTCTCTCTCTCTCTCTCTCTCTCTCTCTCTCTCTCTCTCTCTATATATATATATATATATATATATATATATATATATATATATATATATATATAGGGTTTACTTCAAATGTAAAAAGTCCTTAATGTGTAAAATTGGCTTAACGTGTAAAATTTCTAAATTAGGACATGCCAATCCAAAATTAGCAATGGTTTCCTGTTCAACTACGCGTTTTGGCTTACCTCTCTCCTGCTTCTCTCAATCCATGGAGAAGAAGAGCCCATCGTTACTCTTGGTATCCATGGCTACCTTCCCAAATTCCCGACCCCATCTCTTCCTCACCCCCGCCACATGCTCGCTCTGGACGATTTCGCCCCGATCGGCCGGTTCGTCCTCTCCATTTGCAGCACTTCTCGACCCAATCCATTTGCCTAGGGCTCTCAGAGTCTCAAGTTCGTTCATTCCTTCTCTTTTGGCCCTCTTCGATCAATTATTCGTCGGTTTCATCTTCTTAATGTAATTAGAGCTCTGAGATTGGTATAAATTGGTTCATGCTTATATTTCGATTGTGATTTAGGGATTTCTAAATTGTATGGATTTAGGGGTAGATATTTGGGGATTTAGAGTTTTACAAGCAAGCTTTCAATTATCCAATACATTCAAGGTCGATTCCTTGGTGAAAATGTTGAATCATTTTTCACATCTTTTAATTGGAAGATTCCTTCCAAGCAAGCATTTCTTGTGAAACGTGAGAAATAACACATCAACCAACTCTTATTGAATGATTTTTAGTTTCTTTCATTGGTTTTCTAGAAGTTCTGGTTTGATAGGGTAGTAGAAGTTGATTTTTATGTGTCTTTTGTTGGTGAACTTTAGAATTTGTTCATTTTCATTTTGTCATTTTCTCTAATAGAAGGCAATAACAGGAGCTGGATATTAATGTTGAATGGTTTCTGAGGGTTGGAATCGCTAACTTTGAGGTATAATTTTGATATAACTAACAATGTGGAAACATATAAGATATTCCTAAGAGACTATTAGAACTGGAAAACCAAGTCAATCATTGTCAATGCTCAGTATCTTCTTTAAAAATTCAGTTAAGCTAAAAAGTCTACTAAAAATCTTACTGCAGATGGTATAATGTGTGCATAATTCTTTCCTCTCCTTTTTCTCATAAGTGAGTTAGCTTTGCAACATCAGATGCCATAGATTGACTGACCTTGTGATCTGGGCTTCTGGGCTTTCCATGTCGTAATTGTTATCCTTTTTTCCATCTTGTATTGTTAAAAATAAAATACTCCCCTTCTTGCTGGGCATCTGTAATTATATAATCTGTAAATCCGTATAAACTGTCATCTGTATTTTGAAATTGTATAAACTGTAATTATATAATCTGAAATCTGTAATTATATAATCTGTGTTTTGAAATTGTATAAACTATCATCTAGAATCTGTAAATTAAAAATCTGAAATCTGTATAAGCTGTAAACTAAAATCTGAAATTGTATAAACTATCATCTAAAATCTGTAAATCATATAATATGAAATCTGTATCAGCTGTAAACTAAAATCTGTAATTTAAAAATCTGTAAATCTGTAAATTAAAAATCTGTAATTTATGATTTGTAATTTTATAAAAATCTGAAATTGTATAAACTATCATCTAAAATATGTAAATTATATAATCTGAAATCTGTATAACAGTATAAGCTGTAAACTATTTCAAAATGATTGATTGTTAAAGCAATACATATATGCTACATACCTTTAGGAAATGATTTGTGCAATTTGTAGCATTGTTAAAGCAATACATATATGCTATATACCTTAGGAAAGGATTTGTGCACTCTGTAGCATTGTTAAAGCAATACATATATGCTACATACCTTACGAAAGGATTTGTGCAATCTGTAGCAAGGAGTGGAAACCTAGTAACGGATGATCATTGTGCGCCAAATTTGGGTGAGAAACTAGTAAGTGCACTTGGAAACTGTAGTTGAGAGCAAACTATTGGAATGGTCTGTTAGATTGGTAGAACGGCATAAAAATAAGGCACGCCAATACGACCAGTTTGTTCACTGTGCAGTAGGTAATGGACGTGCATCATCTAAATTCAATTCATTTCAAGGAAAACTACTAACAAGTTCACTCCTCAATGTGATTCTTTTTTTATACGCCAAGCTTTTTTTTATCAAACATGGAAAATCTTTGTCATGTGCTTTGCATTGGACCTTTCAGTTCAAATGTCCAAGATGACCATTTTTCATGGTTGATTTTCCATTTGCATATGAAATAAAATCTCAATTTGGCCCCTTGAATAACAGAAGCTTGCGCTTATCATCTGAAGTGAACTAATCTAAGTTCAGGAGTTACTACACTTACATTACCGTTACATATACATCCTGTGTGGCGGTTATAAGTAATGGATACTTGCCCGGTTGATCATTTACGAGTTAGGTAGTTTCAGGTATGTCATTTAGCAATGGATACTTTCCCGGTACTGAATAGAGCTTGCCTCCCTACCTGTATGTTATGGATCTATGTGGTTGGTAAAAGAGCATTTAGATATAAGCTCTTTTCAACATTGTCCTACTTTAGCCTTTTGAAGATTTTGCACTAAAGCCTATTAGCTCAAAATGGGAGAGCAATAAGCCTACGCACAAAGGTGCGGGTTCAAATCCCGCATAGGCTATCTATGTTTATCGCTTACAAGTAATATGTTGCTCTTCATGAATAAGAGTATAAGGTGCAAAAATAAAATTGTAATGTGCACATGACTACCTTCCAGTTCTAGTCAGCACAAAACCAGGGTAGGTGGGCACTGTATATATAGGACCATCTCACATTCATGGATTTTCACAAGAGGATAAAAATAAAGACTTTATTATCATAACTCATTACAAGATACTAGAAACATAGGATTTCTTGATTCTGATTAGCTAATATCTAGGTAAATTAAAGAGTCCTAAACTGTCATTTCCAAAGGGAAACAAAAATGTAATATTGCAGATAGGTGGATAGTGATAAAGGAGAAGAGATGAACACTTAACTCCAGGGAGAGCAGCCAAAAGCATAACTGGAAGAGGATTGATGGAGTACAATAGGGTCTTCATTTCTTCTTCTTCATCTTCTTCCACCTTATCATATCTTTGCACTGCACCAACAAGCTCTTTAATGTGGTTGTTCCTGCTAGCACAGCAAAGTCTACAGGGAGAAATGCCCTTTGATGAAGCTGTACATGAAGGATAAGGCAAGGAGAGAAAAAGAGAAGGAGATGGCGTTTTCAATCTCAATGATGGAGGAGGCCTTTTCAATCTCATGGAGGATTGTTAATTAATTATTATAGTTTAGGTTTCAAATTGAACATTGATATACCTTGCTGGTCTGACGAGTAGGTGCACTTGTTGAGTAATATGCTTCTACTACTTGTTGACTTCATATTGCACAATTGTTATCTAAAATTGCACTAATATATCTTATTTTTGCACTTAATATAGTTCAGATTGCACAATTCTATTCTAAAATTGCATTAATATGCGTGATGTCAGATTATAAGCCTATTAACTCAAAAGGGGAGAGCGATGTGCTATGCACAAAGACGCGGGTTCAAATCCCGCATAGGCTATCTATGTTTATCGCTTACAAGTACTATGTTTCTCTTCATGAATAAGAGTATAAGGTGCAAAAATAAAATTGTTATGTGCAAATATAAGAACATAAAGTGCAAAAATAAAATTGTAATGTGCACATTTAGAATACAAATGTGCAAAAGTAAGATACAATTGTGCAGATTTAAACTACAATTGTACAAAAGTAAGATACAATTGTGCATATTTAGAATACAACTGTGCACATTTAGAATACAAGTGTGCAAAAGTAAGATTCAATTGTGCAGATTTAGAATACAATTGTGCACATTTAGAATACAAGTGTGCAAAAGTAAGATACAGTTGTGCAGATTTAGAATACAATTGTGCACATTTAGAATACAAGTGTACAAAAATAAGATACAATTGTGCAGATTTAAAATACAATTGTGCAAACGTAAGATACAATTGTGCAGATTTAGAATACAATTGTGCACATTTAGAATAAAAGTGTGCAAAAGTAAGATACAAATGTGCAGATTTAAAATATAATTGTGCAAAAGTAAGATACAATTGTGCAATTAAATTATATTCGGATATAGTTTCTGATGTTTAATTCCACATTTGATTCTGATGTAGTGACTCATATTTTTCTAAAATATTTCTCACATATGTTTGTATTATGTTTTTACTCTTAGGAATTGTATGGGTACTGAAATTTACTCAAGTCTAGTGCTTCTGATATAGTGGCTTATGCTCGACATTGCAAGCACCCCTTCGAACCAAAAAAGCAACCCAATTGAAACAATAGATAGATCCAGGTGGATTCGAACCACCAACCTCCTGAACAATTCTTGTTCAGACGCTCATTCCTAATTGAACTTATGGATCTTAACACAAGTAATAAGCTAACTCAAAATATGGACAAGATAAGAATATTTGAGTTCTAAAATTGCACTTTTCTGTTTTAAACTTGCACTTTTTCAAACTAAAATTGTACATAACACAAGTAACAAGCTAACCCAATTCATCGCCTCATCGGGGCAAGTTTATGTTCAATGCAAATACCACATGTAAGACAAGATTCAAAAGGACGAGGTTCCAAAACTTTCACCACTACTGCAGCAAATAATCTTCTAGCATTAACACCCAATTCAAATTTAAGAACAAGATTAAATTTTTAATAGTTTAACAAGGTAGAGCAGGACCAACTTTTTTATATCAAGTATGCACTATTTCACCTTATATATGCACATTGTTTATCTAATATTGCACTAAAATATTAAGAATGTGCACTTATAAGTGCACTAATTATTAAGTACAAGAAATAGGCAACATCAATTGATGTTGCATGTGCTACTTGGTTAGGTTTTAAATTAGTTTAGAGATTAGATATTATTTTTGAGTTATGAATTCATTTTTGAGTTATGAACTCAGTTGAATGTGCAGAAATGTTGTTCAAGCTGTCCTATATGGGCTACACATTACATATCATGTGAACATAATGAACTACCAACACATCATCCACTCTTATTTCGCCCTCTACCCATATAAATTATTTTGCTTCAAGTAAAGATGAAACAACAATTACCCCACCAAGAAAATACATTAAACCCACATCAACTTTTAACATTCCATAGTAACTTTTAACATTCTACAGCAAAATGCACATTACGTAATACAGTATCATAAAACAACTTTAAGACGAAAAATCACTGTGATTGTCACAAGATGAGGGCACTGATAAGCCATAACTCATAAACCTTGAATGCCATAATTCAATTGTTTTTCTCCTCTTCAAATGAGCATAGTACTACAAATTCCAACAACTCTATTTAGCAGGTTTGATCAGACAAAATTCCAAAATATGAAAACCATCTGACAAAAATAAAATTCAAATGAATGAAACTAGCAAACAAAAAAAAAACCAGATGAGCAGGTGAAACAAAAATTGAAATTAGGGCAAGAAAAACCAATCCATCAACAAAATCTGAATACAACCCCCAAAATTCAGACCCAAAAAGGCATCATCAAACATTTATGCAGACTAGTGAAAAAAACAAGCCAATTTTTCCTTTTGCTGACGAAAATCATAGTCCTTGTGTGTACCCTACACCAACTCAGCACCTCCTCCCGACAATGAACTCATCTGCAATGTTCTAGCATTTCCAGATGCAAGAAAGCGAACAGAAGGAAGAAAGGGATCTGTAACAGGTTCAACCTCAAGGAAATTGAAGTCAAAAGCGCCAAAGGGACAATCATGGGAACCCAAGCTGCAGCACGCAGTAGATCCAGAAAGAATGGGGAGGACCTAAACTACTTAAACAAGCAAAATCTCAAGGGAAACTAATGTTGTCTAATTCACAGCACTAAATTACACAATGACAATATCATCAGTATTCATAACGAAAAAGATATGCCCACTCCTTCAATAAGAAAAATTGACGCCGTGGATTGCAAGAGAAATGGAACTACATATGCATCCATATGTAGAAATCAAGCAAGAACCCTAGATCTACACAAATCTCATCAGGACAAGAACTCAGAAAATAAAAATCGCTGCACATCCACATGTCTCATCAAACCTCAAATTTGTTTCAATCCCTAAAATCTCAGTGCAATTTGACAAAGAGGCATTTTAACAAACACCTTAAGTGCGATTAAGCAGAGGAAAAGAGAAAGTTGGCATCCCTCCTATACATGCAAAATCGGCCAAATAGGGACTTCAAAGAGTAAAATAGAAATCGAAAAAGTGCAACATTAGAAGAGAGCTAGGTTCATATCACGAAACAAACCTTGAAGCGAGAATGAAGGATTTGGCACCTTGAAGCACAGATCCAGGCCCGTCGTTCACCACCTCCATCCTCGCGCCATCTCTCGATCTCATATCTCCCTCCATCGAAGATCAGCTATTCCAATTTGTGAAGATGTCAGCGCGAATCGACTGGCGGGAGGCTGGGAATTCGGAGTCTACTTGTTCACCAGCCTCTGTTTCAACTGGATCTCATCGGCGGGGTTCCGAGTATTTAGACGGAAGGCGGCGGCAGTAGGCGAGCGAGACGGATTCTTCGTGGGAGAAGAGAGGAGGAGCTTCGCCGCCCTTTGATCTGAACAGGCAATAAGAAACAGGCGATGGGAGGGAGTACTTTGGCTCGCTGTGAGGAAGGAAGAAGCGTGCCCACTCGTTTTTTTTAAACCCGGTTCGTTTTTTTTTTAAAACTAGGCTCGCGTCCGATTTTGCAATAAAAAAACAAAATTTTACACGTTAAGCAAATTTTACACGTTAAGAATGTTTTACATTTTAAAGCTTCCCTATATATATATATATATATATATATATATATATATATATATATATATATATATATATATATATATATATATATATATATATATATATATATATATATATATATATATATATATCGGTACAATGCATGGATTCATACAATTATATGTTTTTATTCTTTTGTAAATTAATTTATGGTGATAACTAATGTATTTGAAATATATTTTCTTATTTAATTGTAATAAATCGGTCAATCATATCATGATAATATATATAGAGAGAGGTAAGAGTTCTAGTAATTAAACAGGTAATTAAACAGGAAATACGATATAATGATGAAATGAATAAATATTATGTTTCATTATGAATGATATGTTATATGAATAGTAATATTATATAGTGTAAAATATGAAGATAGTGTCATTCATATTAGTGGCCCTTGCAAGAGGTCAAGGGTTCAAATCCCACTTCTTACACAATTTGTGTATTAGTGGGTGCTCAAGCCTTCATTGGTTTGGGTGAGCCTGCCTGGTGGCTTGCCGCCTGCCTTAACCGGTTCGCGTCCTTTGCAGGCTAGGGCCCGGACCCGTGGGGGGATAAGTCGATAACCTCGGAACCCCCCACGTCCAAAAAAAAATGTCATTCATATTATTAAAATATTATGTAAATATGAATAATATCATATTAATATACTCATATTTAGATTATATTCATATTCACACAACATAATATTCATATATCAATATTTATATATATAAAATAATATCATTTGAATGTGACGGACATAATAGTTACTTATTTTATCATTGTATTTTTAGTTTCATGTATAAAAATGATTTAAAAGTAATTAATTATAACTACTACGAGTCTACGACAACAAAATCTAGAATCGTAAATTGTTGGTGACAGAAATCATATAATTAAGTAGTTGGATAAGGACTAATGATTGACCCCAAGACTATATATTCATTGGAGCAGGTGATGAACGCATTTTCACCCCTTTCCAACAATTTAAAATTATAAACATCTTCTCTTTGTACTTTGGCATATGTCGACATTTTTCATTAAGCTTGCTACCTATTTGTTAAAGCGGGGCCTGCAATTGTTTTGCTTTTGTAATGGAAGATTTTTGAACACTACTCTTATAACCAAACCCCATTTCACCTATTCCATTAATCTTAATTTAATTTAATTAATATATGCGTGTGTGTTTTTGGCAAAACGTAAACGGTATACATATTGACATTTAGGATTGGCTCCAATAAAATAATCCATCTATATATATTTGAGCCACTACTTGTTATTATTTCCTAAGAATTAAAATGATGAGGAAATTATAGATGCTAGTTAGGTAGTCGCCATCCAACATATAGTGTATATAAACATCGAATGTGCATTGAGATATTCGGCAAGATATTCCAAACAAAATATGCCTTGATTTATCTCATTTATTTTGGTGAAAGGAAAGGAAGATGTGGAAACGTGGCTTGTTTTTGTTGACCTTACAATCATACGTACACATTTACAAACTCCCACATTTACCACTTATCAAGACAAGCATGAAAAGATCGGCTAAAATCCCATTCTCCCAATCTCCTCTCTCTCTATCCTTTCTCACAAATCAAATACTCCATCCGTTTAAAATTATAAGTCATTTTAATTATTTGCACACATTTTAAGGAAAATACAAAAGTGTTACTTTTATACCCCTCATTAATCATCCACACTACTAACAACCAATGACATTTATAAAACAAGTAAAAAAGTTAATTTTTTTCTTAACCCAATGCCTAGAAAATATAAAATGACTTATATTTCTAAACAAAATTTTAAGTCTAAAAAGACTTATATTTTTTAACGAAGGGAGTATTCTTCAAATTTTTTTTTCTTAATTTTATTTAGTTTTAATTATTTGTTATTTTTATTTTATAAAACAAAAGATGTGAGATTGGATAAGAAGGAGATAGAGAAAATGAGAATATGGGATCTCAACCATAAAAAGATACTAGCAGTTCATCTGGACAGGGCTCTAACCAAAAACTTGTTCTCCAAAGATTCGGCTTTAACAAAAAATTTGTGGACATCATTATGAAATGTGTAACTACGTCTCCTTTTCCGTATTAGTTAATAATGGGCCTACATGGATATTCAATCGCACTAGAGGATTGCGTCAAGGGGATCCCCTCTCCCCTTTCCTTTTCCTGCTTGGGGCAGAAGTTTTAGCGCGTAAACTCTCGGCGGAAGCTGAGGTCAATCACAACAGCGTCGGGTTTAAATTTGGACACTCTGGCCCGTCCATTCCGTTCTTGCCTTTTGCGGACGATATAATAATATTCTCTAGAGGGAGTAACTCAGCCTGCATGAAGGTTAAAGGAATAATTGAGGATTACTGTAAATTTTCTGAGCAAAAAGTTAACTACCATAAGTCTTCGTTCCAAACCACTCCCGGTATCCCAAAAGCAAGAGCATGAGAGCTTGAAGGGATACTCAACATTCCACTAGAACGAAACTTGCAGAAATACTTGGGTTGTCCCATCATCAATGGGAGGGTCACCAAAGAAACGTTTGGAGAGATAATATGTAAATCCAAAGATCAATTGACCAAATGGCGTGCTAGTGCGTTATCACAACAAGGTAGAGCAACCCTTATAACATCTAACCTATCATCAAAACCCTTATACGCGATGCAAAGCTTCCTAATTTCGGGAGCAATTCATAAACAACTAGACCAAAGCAACAAAACCTTCTTTTGGAACAAAGATGCGCAACATATTTCGCTCATTAGCTGGGACAGAATATGTAAATCAAAAGCAGCGAGAGGACTGGGATTAAGAAAAGCTAGAGAAATGAACGAAGCTCTCCAATTAAAGCTACTATGGAAAATTCTAGCCGAGCCAGAGAACATCTGGGTCAAAATTGTTCGCCACAAATATTTAAAAGACAACCACATTCTCACCTACATTAAAAAGGGCAATGCGTCGTGGCAATGGGCAAAACTGTGCTCACTCATTCCAAAATTTAAATCAGGGCTCATATGGCTCGTGGGAGATGGGAAACCAGTTAAGTTTTGGATAGACAATTGGGTAACAACGACTCCGCTTATGGAAAGACTAGAGTCCATACAACACATAAACCCACAAGACTGAGTTAGCGACTACATCATTGGTGGACAATGGTGGAGAGAGAAACTTCTCTCTGTTCTTCCGGCAACTATTACAGAGGAAATTATGAGAATTCCCTTGTCGATTACCCCATTTACAAACAGACTGTACTGGTGGCCAGCGGAAAAGGGATGGTTTACAACATCGAGTGCTTACAACCTAATTTCTTCCTCGTCACAAAGGTCACCAGACGACTCCTCTTGGATATGGAGACTGGACGCACCCCCAAAAGTTAAAAACTTTTTATGGAAAATAAAACAAAAAGGCCTTGTCACGGCAACCCGTTTATCCCAAAAGGGGGTGGCGGTCCCAACCACTTGTGCCCTCTGTAACCAATTTGTGGAAGACGACATTCACTTATTCTTTGAATGTCCCATAAACAATTTTCAACAACAATTCACAGGAGAGTTACATCAAAAAATCGAAAACCTACTATCGGTAAATAGAGATATGGACCAAATTTTACAGCTAGTGGGTTCCACTCTTCCGGGGGAAAGAAAACAAAGCTTAGCTATAAGATGGTCGACCCTATGGTTTGTTAGGAATCAAACTATCTTCAGAAAGACAAACATCCCTTCTACGGAAGGCTTAAAGAAAACGGTGAGGGAGAATATTAAAAACTGGAAAAGAGCTAGCAGGTGGAACAAAAATGAAAACGAGGAGGTAGCAAAAAGCTATCGACAAAACCGAAATACAAAAACTTCTGCAAAAGATATGCGATGGAGAAAGCCCCCGATCGGCATGCTAAAGCTAAATTTTGACGGATCTTCCATTTCAAACACACATAGCTCTGTTGGCTATATTATCATGGATTGGCATGGGAACCCGATTAGCATTGGGGGTAAAACTATTAATGGACAATCCCCACTTATGGCAGAAGCTCTAGCCATCCGACTTGGGGTGGAAATGGCTAGGGAGCTAAAAATATCAAATCTAATAGTAGAAGGAGACTCAAAGATTATCACGGACTACCTAAGCACACAGGTCGGGTGCCCTTGGGAAATAGAATTAATTATGTCCGATATCCAAGTACTTCTTCAACAAATCAATAAGGTAAAAATCACTCACATTCCCCGTATTGGTAACAGGGTAGCGGACAAGGTTGCACACCCTAGGTACTCTACTAGGGGACCAGATTTGTACTATGATCCATGTCTCTTAGACCTCATCCGATAGGATGCTATCAGATAGGGTTTCCCATCCGAATCTTTACCTAATAAAAATAAAAAAAAAAAATCTGGACAGGGCTCTGACCATCCCCCTATCATGGTCTATACATTACAAGTACGTGGAGAGGGAGTGGGGTGAGGAAAGGAAAGGGGTTTGACCATCGCGTTTTGAGATTCCAAATACGTTCATCAACAAGAAAATGGGAGACAAAAGCGGAATGATTTCACTAGACTTGTAGATGGGGAGGGGATGGAGTGGATCGAGGAGTAGGGAGGGGATGTCTAAGGTGGAAGTAAACTACTTTGATGAATTGTTTAAACCAGGTCTGACGATACCTATGAATATGGCTTCTCAAGGAATCTCTCAAAGTGTATTGGTGGAGGACAATTTGGAGCTCTTGCGACTGTTTTTGGCACGAAGGTAAAATCTTCCTCTTTCTCTATGCATCCCACCAAATCCTTTGGCCCTAATAGTATGTCAGCAGTATAATATTTTATCAGTGTTACTGGCATATCGTGGGTCTAAAAATCACAAAATTTGTTTTGGATATTATTGCTGGTGACCCTTTCCGGATGGTCTTAATCATACATACATTGCATTAATCCCGAAAGTTTCTTCTTCTTTCAGGATGAAGGACTTGAGATCGATTAGTCTTTGCAATGTACTATATAAGTTCATCTCTAAAATTTTGACTAATCATCTAAATACGTGTCTCAATAAGATTATATCTCCGAATCAGAGTGCTTTTGTGCCAGGAAGACTTATCACTGATAACATGTTATATATGCTTTCAAGATCTTCCACTACATGAAAACAAGCCGGGGAGGGAAGAAGGGATTTATGGTGATCAAGCTGGATATGGCGAAAGCATACGACAGGGTAGAGTGAACCTTCTTGGATCATTGCATGGGAAAGATGGGCTTCAGTCAGGAATGGAGCAGTCTTGTGATGACCGAGATGTGTTACTTTGGTCTCTTTTTCATCCTTGGTTGGTGGTGCTCCTACTCGTGTCGCGCGTTTGTCCCTGGTAAGGGATTGAGATAATACAACAAGTTAAATGTTGACTTAATGCTTATTGTATGTTCTTGTTCTTATTTTGTTAGTTTTCTTTTCTTCGGCTATTTCATTTATTTATTTATATTTCTTTATTGTTGTAATGGGGAAAAGACAAAGTTTTATCATAAATCGGAGACGTTTTATCATAAAATAAGGTCAATAATTGTCATATTATATAGAGATCAGTACACTACTTTTTTTTAGTGTAAAAAAAGAAATTTTGATTAAACTCGCGCGATTGTTCTCCACCAAAGACATCAAACCACTTGGATAACCCGACTCCAAACTAACAATAAAATACCTATCCGGTCAAATTCCATAGCTAAAAATATGTGCAACGGTATTTCCATGCATCTCTCCTAACAAAACTCCATCGACATATACCAAAAGAGCTCGCAATCTCCCATATCTCTCGAATGATCATCCCTAACGTCTCAAGCTGAGGCACATCCGCGCACATTGATCTTGTTCACTACCAAATGGAAATCCGACTCCACCTCTATTATCTGAATGCTCTTGTCACGACATATGTGTATGTGAAGAGAATCAAATGTGATAATAGCTTAGCACAACACCTCAATTACAGTGAGAAAATCATTGTCTCATTGATGCAATAGAGAAAAGTTTACCAAAGGAAGCAAATTATTGCAATACCCTTCATTCATTCATTAACACAGATCCAAAAAACCCTACCACAATTGTATTCTGAGCACAACTTAAATAGCATGGAATTCTCTCATGTGATTGGTCCATCACAACGAGACAAAACAAACTAGTTGCCTTTCCAACAGTATGCTCGGATATGCTCCTCTCGAAGGGCAGTCCCTTGGGCCTGACAGGGTCATCAGTGCTTTAAGTGAGGGAGATTGTACCACCTCCATCCCACATCGGATATCATAAGGATGATAGGAGTGCTTTATAAGTGTTGTAGGGAGGAAATCGAGTTCAATAAATAATAAAATAAATCAAACCGGATTATGCCCACGCAAATGATTACAAGACCTCCTCCTGATGTAGCAGCGGGAAGTCAGGATCGATCATCGAGGAAGCGTGTCAGCGGATCTTAGGTAGCAGAGGAATCTCACAGGCAGAAAATCAAACAGAGAAAAGCAGAAACGGAAGCAAAGCACAGAAAACTTGTCGATATCGACCATTGTTACTCAATATCGACTAAGCAAATCGACCAACAGTGCACGAAATCGACTAACAGAAAGAAAAACTCAGCAAACTCAACTCGACCTCGACAAATCAACTCGACATCAACCAAAGTCCTCGATGTTGACCAAATCGGCTCGATTTCGAGTAACAACAGAAACTCAAATTTGCAACTTTTCGAATGAAAATGAATGTAAACACGAAATTAACTCAATAAACTAAGGACTTGCAAGATCAGGGTTTCAATACCACAACGATAACCATGCAAAATAACACATAAAGACATAAAAGATCATGCTTTTCATCAAATAACTTTTGTTATTAACAAGATAGAGGCTTTCGCATAAACCCTAATTGTTACTAACCATTTTCACATAATTAACCCAAGTTGTATTAAGATCACTTTCGCTTCAATAACACAAACAAGGATCACCTTCAACTTTCGCAAAAGAATCATGCTAATAGGGATAGAAGACGAATTGCATAAAAAGATCCAACCTTTATCGCATCACCTTACATGGCTACCGTCGGGCTCACCCCGACCCTAGAAGTGGGTGGACTACTCGCTCTTCATCATCAATAAACTCATCAAAGATTTCAGGAAATAACTAAATTGCATTAAAATAAAACTAAAAAAAGAAAGCTTACAACCGAACAAGCCAAATCCGCTCTCGCCTTTCCTCCTTGCTCTCGCCACAAGCTCTCTCTCTCTCTACTCACTACCTCTTCTCCTTCTCTAGAATTGAATTGAATGACTGAATGAATAAAAACCAGCCATATAGGCTTATTTATAGCCTTCATTCCCTCTCTAATTAGGAAAGAAAACTATATCTAAATCTATATCTATCTATCTTTTATCTAAAGATTAAAACATGGAAATAAATAAATAAATCTAAAAGGAATTATATCTAATGTACGTAAATATCTTCTCTTCTTGATAGCACTTGATAGATCTTGATGGAATTTGGTCTTGAAAATATCTCCATCGGATTCGGATAGAAACTTAACAAAACCAGGACTACTCGATTTCGGCTTCTGTGGTTCAACTCGATATCGACTAGTTTACTCGATATCGACCAACTTTCCTCCGTCTTCAACTCGATATCGAGTAAAACAACTCGATATCGACTAATTCTCTCAGCTCTGCTCGATTCTGGTCAACTCAGTGGAAATCGACTTCTTGTACTCGAAATCGACTAAGCTCGGCCGAAATCGACTAATGTGTTGTCGAGTAGATTTCCTTGCTTTCAGCTTGATTTGTCCCGGTTCCGCTGCTCCTTGACCTCGAACTTCCGTAGTTGACTTCGAGCTTTTCTTCCTTTCTCATAACTGCTGTAAATTGCTTCGATTTCTGCGAAATTAAACAGAAACTGGTGTAGATTCCATACTTTGGCAAATAAGCATAAACTACATAGATTTTGTACTATTCTAGCTCAAATGCATGAAATGCATGTAGAAATCGATATAAAAGTAACTATAAAACATGGCAAATTAGGCTCACATCAATAAGTAATTCAAGCCCTACCCATGTCATGAGAGCTTTTCCTTTTTAGGCTCCAAGTGAAGACAACGGACCTGAGAGGATAGGTGGGCATGGGTTGACGCCTCTTAAGACCTCGTGTCTTACACATATCCCCTTCTCAAGTTGGGGCTTGTGTGAAGCCAATAAGTCCCAACTTGGAAGAAAGGTGCAAGTGTTGCTTCTCACCCAAAGGCTTAGTTAAAACATCTTCTAGTTATGCTATTGTCCTGATATGCCGAGGATGAACAAAGCCTACTTGAAAATTTTTTCTAACAAAATGACAATCAATTTTCAAATGCTTTGTTCTCTCATGGAGCACTGGATTTTCAGCAATGTGCAGAGCGGCCTGATTATCACAATAAAGAGGAATGGGTAGTGGAACTATAATTTTCAGAGTGCTCAAAACACCTTCAACCAACACTAGCTTACTAGCTGTCATTGACATACTTCTGTACTCTGCTTCAGATGAAGACTTAGATACAGTATTATGCTTCTTGGTTTTTTATGACACAAGGCAATTACCAAGGAAAACACAGTATCATGTCAATGATCTAGCATTGAACTGACAGGCTCCCTAGTATGCATCATAAAAAGCAATCACATTTGTGCTAAAGTTGGATGGATAATGCAATCCAACTGAAATAGTGGCTTTAAGATATATGACTATATGTAAGGCTGTATCAAAGTGTGGTTGGCGTGGCTCACTTATGAATTGCGTCAATTGTTGAACTGCATAAAAGATATCAAGCCAGGTGAGGTTTAGAAATAATATCCTCCCAATTAACCTTATGTAAATTTCAGGATCCTTCATGATCATTCCTACATCAGTTGATAATTTTAAGCCCCTAGGAAGTGGGAATATTGCTGGCTTGCAGTCAAGCATATGACAATCTTGCAATATGTCTGCTATATACTTTCTTTGGTGCAATAAGGTTCCCGAGTCATTCCTCATGATCTCCAGACCTAGAAAATATCTTGCCAGACCAAGATCCTTGATGGCGAAGGCTTTGTTCAATGCATTCTTAGTGGATTTGATGACCTCCTCCTCATCTTCTGTTAGCAACAAATCATCAACATAAACCACTGCTATCGCTATCCCTTTGGCAACCTTCTTAGTGAATAAGGAATAATCTTCTACGGACTGAACATATCCAAGTGTAACAAAAAAATTACATATTTTAGCATTCCATTGCATGGATGCTTGTTTCAATCCATAAATGGATTTTGTCAATGAGCAAACCTGACCAAGTTTTCCTAATTGATATCCCTCTAGAGAGCACACATACACTTCCTCATCCAATGTGCCATGTAGGAAAGCATTGTTCACGTTCAACTGATATAAAGGCCACCCTTTAACTATGGCAATGGATAAGATAATTCCTATAGTGGAAAATTTAGCAACAGGAGAGAAGGTGTGCTTGTAGTCCTTCCCTTTTATTTGATTTTAACCCTTGGCAACACGCTTTGCCTTATATCTTTCCAAAGAACCATCAGGTATGTACTTAATCTTATACACCCAATTACTTCCTATAGCCTTCTTACCATCAAGCAAATCAGTCATTGTGGATCTTTGACCGCATGAGGATATTGACAACAGGGTTATGATATAGCTGCCATTTAAGCAAATGATGAGTACTAGACCAAGACAAAATGCCAAGAATGATTGAGAAACCGACTCTGATTTCTTATTCTTCTAGCAAACAAAATCCTGCAATCTCCTTGGTGTTTTAACTTTTAGTTGATCTTCTGAGAGGAGGAAAAACCTCATGATCTCTGAGAGTTTCCTCAGTCATCTATGGTGCAGTATTGTTGGGGGTCTGCATGGGAGAAACCTCAGATGAGGATGATACAAAATTAGGGGCAAACTAAGGAAATGATTGTGATTGAGAGCTCTGTGTGGGTTGTACATTGCTGTGAATATATGGGACATGATCATAGTCATGTGCAGGATTAACAAGAGGCAATCTAACTTCTAGTTCATCTGAATCACAAGTGAGCATAATATCAAATCTCTCTTGATTCTAAAAGGAAAAAAGGGTTTCCTGAAAGATAACATCTCTGCATATCATCATCTTTCTATCTTCAATATCCCAAACTTTGTAAGCCTTTTGTCTATGGGGATATCCCATGAACACACATTTTCTTATCTTTGGTCCCATCTTGTCCCTAAACATGTGAAGAATAGATGCATAACATAGACACCCCATAGTTCTCAACTCATCATAACAGGAAGGCTTTCTGAACAGTCTTTCATAAGGAGCACTCCACTTCCGTATCTCTGTTGGAAGCTAGTAAAAGATATGAGTAGCAGCCAATATACATTCCCCCAAAAATCTAGTAGGCAAACCAACATGAATCCTCATAGATCTAGCCGTCTCAACTAAATGCCTATGCTTCCTTTCAACTCTTCCATTCTGTTGAAGAGTGTAAGGCACACTCATATAGTGAACTATGCCTTCTGATGCCAGAAATTCCAAACACATTTTTTGAATAAATTCTATCCCATTGTATGTTCTAAGACATTTAATAGATGAACCAAACTGATTCTTCAGATATGCTGCAAAGTCACAAATGTTCTTGAAGATGTGCAGTTTGTCTTTGAGCAAAAAAGTCCAAGTGACCTTAGTGCAATCATCAAGCAAGTGAGAAAGTAATGAAAACCATTATAAGTGGCCACTTTATAAGGACCTCATAGATCCATGTGCACCAAGTCAAATGACCTAGAGGCCAAACTCAAACTTCTCTCAAAAGGCAACCTATGATGCTTTGTCATAGAACAAGTATTACAATGAAATTCATTCAAATCAACAGGATTAAACATATGCAGATGTCTCAACTTAGAAACCGAAGTGTGCCCAAGTCTAGCATAAACAATATCTAGATTAACACTAGCTTTATTACAACTACTACTATGGACCTTAGTCCTATTTTTCATGCTTCTTCCATTGGATAACACCTTGTATATAAGCCTTGAATTCTTAGTCCAGATAGCACCACCTTCTTAGTTCCAAGGTCCTGGAAATAACAATGAGTTCTAGTAAAGACATCAATCATGCCATTATTAGCAAGAAGCTTCCCAACTTAAAGCAATCTATGTTTTAAAGTCTAGAACAAGCAACACATCACTAAGATTTAATTCACCTGTTAAGTGAAACCCTCGCATATCATTCACAATTTTGATAGAATCATCAGGTAGTCCTATATGAATAGGATTGTGGAGCTTGGATCTATTCAATAGCAGTTGAGATTCAAACATCATGTGATCACTTTATCAAGTGTCAATGATCCATTCAAGAGATGGAAACTTCCTTTACAACAATATTTGCATTAGAGGAAGATAGTTTACCTGCAAAGTTCAAAGCAACTTTCAACTCCAACTTCTCCTTTCATTTTCTTTATAATTTCCTAGTATACAACATTCAACATGGTTGAATCAAGCTGACCATCTACTATACCTTTCTATGGATATTCATCGTCAAAGGGACTATTTTATACAAATCCACAAACAGAACCAGCAGTGTTAGCAGACCCCTTTAAACTTGAGTTGTTCTTTTCCTTTTCTTTCAGTTATCTGAGTCAATCTAGCTCTCCATGTATCTTAAAGCACTGATCAATAGTGTGACCCTTCTTGTTGCAATGAGTACAAGTTGAGAGTTTCTTCATCCTTTTGATCTCTCTCAAATCCCTCTTGTATTGTTGATTTCCAGAACTATTGCTTGATAGAAAATTGCCTCGAGGCTGATAGCTAGTACGGTTCTTGTTAGCAACCAAAGCACTTGAAGCAGGAACAGATGATTGAGAGCCCCCTGAAGGTTTATTTCCACTCTCAACTTGTTGTAGTATGTAATAAACTCTAGTAAGGCCAAATAAAGGATCCATGTCAAGAATCTAATTCCTTGCTCCATCATAATTGTCATTGAGACTCACTAGCAGTTGTATCACTTTGTTTATGGATTAAGTGATCTTCTTCTTGAGATCACAAGTACAACACACTATAGCACAACAATTGCACTTTGGTATCCCTTTCAGGTCTTAAAGCTCATCCCAATGACTCTTGAACGTGTTGTATAAATCCGCTAAGGACATATTTTCTTGAGCAATATTAGCTAATTTCTTCCTCACCTGATAAATAAGAGGAGCATCTGACTGACCAAAACTCTCAACTATCTCATCCCATAACTGTTTGCTTGAATCAACAAACATTAGACCATCGACTATTTTCTTGTTCATGGAATTTAGCAACCAACAACGAACCATGAAGTCAGCTCGTATCCATCTTTGTAGATAAGCAAAATCAACAGCATGTCTTGCACAAGACCCAATCACAAACCCGAGTTTGCATTTAGCTCCTAAGGCCATCATGGTTCTTCTACTCCAAGTCATATAATTTGACCCATCAAAGTTAGAAAGTGCAGAGGATCACCCTGATTAGCCTGATTACTACTCTCTTTATTATCTCTGATATTCGAGTTCATAGCTCCAGATGTGTTGAACACATAAACGCGAAGAACGATAAAGTGGAAATAAATAAAAGGAGATGAATCAAAAGATCTAACCTGGGCGCTCTGATACCATGTGAAGAGAATCAAATGTGAGAATAACCGAACACACTCAATTACAGTGAGCAAATCACTGTCTCATTGATGCAACAGAGAAAGTTTTACCAAAGGAAGCAAACGACTGCAATAGCCTTCATTCATTCATTAACACAGATCCCAAAAAACCCTACCACAATTGTGTTATGAGCACACCTTAAATAGCATATGGAATTCTCTCATGCGATTGGTCCACCACAAGGAGACAAAACAAGCTAGCTAGCTTTATTACAACAAAACGAAATGTAGAGGAAATGCATGACAAAATGAAATGTAAATTAGGATAGAAGTGAGGCATATATGCACTATGAAATGCATATATTAATCTTCACACCGTAGCCCCTATAAAATTGCTTCCACCTCGACCACCTCCGCTTGATGTGTCGCTTGCACCATTAATTTAAAACAACGCCGCACATATATAATTGTGTCCATTTAATTTTTTTTTTTGCCTCCGCCTCTACAAATCCCCTCATTTACCTGTTTTAAATGTGTTATTTTTCCAATGTCCAAACTCGAAGTGACTAGCTGATGGATTAATACGGAATTTGTTATCAAGTCATCTCGTTTTCCCTCTTGCATATGATAAGATCAAGTGGGAAAGAAACCAGGAAATTGAAAGCTTGATTCCCTGCATATATATCATCATGTACCTCCTCAACACAATAATAACTCAAAAGTATAATTAACACAAAGCAAACTTAAACAACGTACTTCAAGTCTAATGATACGCCGTTTCATTCCTTGTTGCGTATATTAATTAGTTTGAATTTATAAAGAAAGAGGGGGAAAAGATTATATATTGTATAGAAAAAAACAGAAAGGAAAAAAAAGGAGAGAAGTCACTCCAACAAAACAAAACCACGCTTGTAAAGCAAAAACAAAAGAAAACCCACAAAACACAACACAAAGCCGCACTCAAAAATCACTCCATTAACACCAACTCCTACACATGTTGCTTCCTCTTCTTATATTGCTTTGCTTTTGTTATAAACCATAATCCATTAACTTTTTTTTATACGACTAGTGTCATCGTGTGTGTACGTATATATGATTGTAAATATTCACCCTATCGGTTTCACAATCCCTTGTTCATTTTTTCCCATCTAAAAAATCTCGAAGTTAATATGAATAATAAGTAGCCCGAAAATTCCGGTCTCGTTCGAATTTTGACGGGATTTGGAAAAAAAAAATCCCATCCTACACAAATTTCACGAGATAAGAATTCCAAATCCCACAAATATCATCCAATTGTTGGATAATTAGATGCGCAACGGAAGTTATAGAAACTATTTTCTATCATCTAATCGCAAGATATTCATGCATAAAATCGATAGATCAAATCATTGTTCATGGGAGATACCTGTTGATGCGTGAACCGGATCTTATCGGATATGAACGGAAAGATGAGAGCCCCACGTGTTGCTCCTCTACTTTGTCCACAAGAGCCCGATCTAGATCTCATTTGCCTTCGACTGCTAGGACGAAGATCGAAATGTGAACAATCAAATTGCTCTTGACTGATGATGGTGGAATTCAGCCCTCCTAAACCAATTTGTGCGGACAGACTCACGTTCCTCTCTTTTGAGATGTGTTAATTAGGTTAAGTCTCTATAAGTCCATCTTTATAAGCTCATATTTATACTCTATTTAATTAATTATTTATTTCACAAATAAATCTTATCCCATTATTATTAATATATATCTAATATACACTAATAATAAAATCATCTATCTTTTGATCAAGTCCGTCAACTCCAAGTGTGTGACCGCATAGGACCCGTTTATAATAGCCACGAGTTTAACCCGTTTAAGCCCATTAATCGTAGTTGGCTTCTAGCAAATCATTACGACTCCTAAAATAATCGGATAGAATATCTCTATCAATTGTCCTATTCTATAATTAGTCATTGCACATTAAATTAAAGGACACAATTCCTTCAATCTCCCACTTGTCCTTAAACAAGTGTGCAATTTCAAATACCCGTGTCTCTTAATGTCATATTTGATGATATGGTGACATTCATATCTATTATCAAATATATGAACTTCCTCATCCAGACAACCTCCTTAGCCGCTTCACTAGCAGCTATATATTCAGCCTCTGTCGTAGAATCGGCAACTGTGTCTTGTTTGGAGCTCTTCCAGCTCACAACTCCACCATTAAGGACGAAAACATATCCCGATTGAGACTCAAAGCCATCTTGGTCAATCTGGAAGCTCGCATCAGTATAGCCTTGCACGATCAACTTGTCATCACCCCCATATACTAAAAAAATCATCCTTAGTTCTTCTCAAGTACTTCAGGATGTTCTTAGCTACACACCAATGTGCCTCTCCTGGATTCGATTGGTATCTGCTACACATACTCAAAGCATATGCTGTTATCAGGTCGTGTACACAACATTGCATACATGATAGATCCTATAGCAGAAGCATAAGGAATCTTACTCATCTTTTCTAGCTCAGTAGGTGTCTTAGGACATTGCTTCTTGCTAAGATGTACACCATGTTGCATAGGTAAAAATCCTTTCTTGGAATCTTGCATTTTGAATCTGTTGAGAATCTTATCTATATAAGTTCCCTGACTCAATCCAAGCAATCTCTTAGATCTATCTCTATAGATCTTTATTCCAAGTATATACTCTGCCTCTCCAAAGTCTTTCATTGATAAACATTTCTTCAGCCACTCCTTAACAGACTCTAGCATCGGAATGTCATTCCCAATAAGTAGTATGTCATCCACATACAAAACTAGAAAGACCACTTTACTCCCACTAAACTTCTTGTATACACAAGGGTCCTCTTCACATCTGATGAAATCAAACTCTTTGATCTTCTCATCAAATCGAAAGTTCCAACTCCTGGATGCTTGCTTAAGTCCATATATAGATCTCATAAGCTTGCATACCTTCTCGACATTACTTGGATCTTCAAAACCCTCTGGTTGTGTCATATACACATCCTCTTCCAAGAATCCATTCAGGAAGGCGGTTTTGACATCCATTTGCCAAATCTCATAGTCATAAGAGCATGAACAACCATGAGTTTTAGTTACCTTAAGGTTGCTAAAAGGTAAGCTCATGGTTGTGGGGTTTGCCTTAAGGTAAGGGGTGGGAAGGGGTTACCTTGGTAGAGAGAGTTAACCTCTTCCCTTTTCTATTTTTTTTCTTTTTTTTAATGATAAAGTAGGATCTTCTCTTTTCCATTTAGATTTATTAATTGTAATAGTGTTTAAAATGAAATAAAAATATATTTATATTTCATTATTTTTTAAAATAAAATATCTCATTGGTTTAATTTTATTTTTTTCTATAATTTGAGCTTAATTTTACCCTATATATACCCTCATCTTGATCTATTATAGATGCACTTATTTTTTTCACTATGGATCACAATAATCCAAATACTCCACTCATTCCAAATATGCCTTTTGATCCAAACTCATATGAATTTGAAGAATGATTTGGTTGAGCACCTGGGGAACCAACTACAATGCTATGATCCGAATTTATAGGTAGTTTGATTAGTATTTACGTATGTTATAATGTTTTTAACTTTTTTTAATTTTAATCTAGATGTAATAAAATAAATTTATATTAACTACTTGCTATTTTTATTTATTTATTTATAAAATTATAAATAAAAATAATTCACAATAATATATGATGATACACATATAACAAAGGAAAAGATATATAAAGGAAAAGAAAAAGTGAAAATAAATTTGAAAAGAGGTTCCCATGGTTGTAGAGAAAACTTTTTAGAAAGAGGTAGAAAAAGTGAAAATTATTTAAAAAAAATAAAAATACATGAGTTGTAAAGTTGTGATAGGAAGATGAGGAAAAAAAGGAGAAAGAGATTATCCCATGGTTGCGGATGGTCTAATAAGCGGCAACAACAAGGATTATCCTAATGGATCTTATCATGACAACTGGTGAAAAGGTCTCATCATAGTCTATACCATGAATTTGTTTAAAACCTTTGGCAACTAATCTTGCCTTGTATACAGATACCTTTCCATCATTATCTGTCTTAAGTTTGAAAACACATGTAAAGGCTCGGATTTTCAAATCCCAATTTTCTGGAATAAGAGAATTTAAAATGAAATTAAATCGGTTTTAAAACTTGTTTAGCGGATTCCGACCGGAGTATAAATTTAACGAACAATTTCCGTCCTTTTACCTCGGAAATTCAAAAGAATTATCGGATGACAATATCTTTTTCGATTTTAAAAATCTAATTGATCGAGGAAGCGAGAGTCGGGGAAACTAAAATACGAAAACTAATTTCGTGATTCAAAATTCGCGTATTCGGAATTAATTTCGGGTATTTATTTGACTAATATTTTAACCAAATTCACACTCCACCCTCACCATACCTCTTCACATCCACACCCCTCCCTGTCATTCATCACTCACCATCACCACTCCGCTGTCCATCACCAATCTCTCTTCATCCTCCTACCTCCTTGTTTTGATGGGAAGCAACAACTGAGCTGTCCTACGGCGTCCTCGTGAGCGCAGCAGCAGCATCGGTCCTCTTTCCCCAGCCTTGCCGTGAGCCTAGAGACACCAAGAAACGCCCACCCTTGCTTCTTCGACGTTCCTTTTCAAGACCACAACAGCAGCAGCATCAGCTTCGATCACCTCCCTCGACACCTCCAGCAGCAGCGGAGCCACCAGGAGCCACCACACAAGCCACCGCATCTCCGACGATCTCCCTCTTCCCCTGTTCCACATCCAAGGTCGCCGCCCGAGTCGATCGCTAACCAAAATTTCGGTGAGCCGTTCTCCTCCGTTTTTTATTGGAACCACCCTCGAACTTCACCATCACACTCACCCATGTCCGGTGCAGGTCCGACGAGCCATCGCGAGCCACCGACGAAGCCCAGAACTCCGATCAAGAGCTCCGAAGTCGCGAAAAATCCATCTCGGTGAGCTTCGAATTTATCCTCGTTTCGATTCGATTTTTAGTCTTTTTCGATGTCTAGACTAGTCGGGAGTGAGAAAGGGCTGAGTGCAGGACGATTGGGCGAGGTCGAGAGCTCCGACAGCTCGAGAGAGAGGCCGAGGGTGTGAGACGAGAGCAAGGCGACGCTGGCCGGGAGTGCGAGCGAGGTGAGGGCGAGGGAGCCGAGAGCTGTGGCCTGTGGGAGTGTGAGCGAGGAGGAGGCTGCAAGTCTGAGCGTTGGGCAGCCAGTCGGTGAGCTCGAGAGCTGGAGCGCGGAGCCGGGGAAGGTCGAGCAGCAATGGCGCCTGGCGGGAGTTCCTTGTTTTTGCAACGAAGAAGAAGGTTGGGTAGTGGGGCCCACCTCCTTGCTAATTTATATTAATTGTTTTGAGGTTAAACCGGTTTGGGATTTAATTTAACCGGTTCGGTTCGGTTCGGGTTTACCCGTAATTAACTAATTAGTCAATGGTATTTAAAAATAAAATAAAATTGGGACTTGAAGATTTATAAAGAATTTGGAAAAGAATTTCAGGTCGGAAAATGATTTAATAAATAATAGGAAAAGGGAATTTTGCTAACACTTTCAAGGGTCGGGATTCTAACACGGATTTGACACAGATTTGAAACTAACTTGGGAATAAGACTTATTCGATGATTAACTAGGATGATAATATGAGTGTTTGACTAACGGCATGATATGTGTGACTAATAGCATGACTTGCGGTGATTTACTATATGAGATTAAATGTTAGATATTATGATGTTGATATATATATGTATGCCAAGTGGGAGTATGAAACGGTAATATGTGAAATTGGCTAAGTATGATATGGAGGTTGTCATGAGCTAATGAGGATGATGTTATGATCGAATTGAGAAAGATGTTAATTTATGGGATATGATGAGACAATATGAGAATTGAAGATGAGATGATAATGTTAATAATGACAAGATGGTTGAGTTATCATATGTGTGTGAATCTTACATGTTTCATATGTGACTTGTGTGCTTTGTGTAAATTAGACTTAGACTTATTATGTTATTTATGGGATTACTAGGTGATCTCTGATATGTTGGATTGCTTGCCATTGCTGATCATTGTTTGGATTCTGCGCTTCTCCAGGTAAGTTCTTTGAACTTACTCATGATGGACGCTCTATGCACTGGGTGTTATATAGTAGGCTAGTGTCCATGCACCATACGACTTAGAATCACGCTTATGAGCTAAAATGAAAATCATATGATTGCTATATGTCATTGCAAGAGAACGGCCGTTATCTGTGAAGTAACTAGAGTCTTTGCTAGGGTCATAGGACGACCCAGTCCCATCGGGTCCCGTCCTGAGTCAATCGAGTCATGGAAGTTCCTTTACTTATATTATGAGCATGATTGCGAAAGCTGCCTACGGGCTTTATTATTTCTTATGGGGCGGGTTGGGCATGCGTGCCGCCCGACTATTATTGAATGCATTCACGAGCTGGCCAGTTTCCGCCCTATCGGAAGAGGGTGGAGGTAGGAGAGGGACATGCTACTTGGCATTCGATGTGGATCCATTTATCGCTTCCTGCATTATATTAAACTGTCAGTATATATATATATATATATATATGTGTGTGTGTGTGTGTGTGTGTGATTTAATTTCCGCACTGCATTACACATTTCATCCTAGGGATAGGATTCTTATTATATGCCTCTTAGAGTGTGTTTACACACGCGCATGAGTGACCTAATGATTGACCCAGATCTCCCTCTTTTTTTTAAATTCAGGTACATGTTTCACTCCTTGATTTCATGCTTTTATGACGGGGTCCATTCATATGGCGGAGAGTGAGTGTTGAACTATGACTTCACCAGATTTACACTTTTTGGGATTTCTTCCTACTTATACTCTGTTTGACCCGGCCTTGCCGCGGAACTAGTTGTATCGTTTTCAGAACTTATCTCCTTTGCATGATAAAATGTTTTCCGCGTTGTAGACTTAGGACAGGTACAGGGGTTACCCCGGGGTCTTCAACGGACTTTCAGGATTTGGGTGCGAAATCCCGCTTTAAACTACAAATCTTCGGTTTCAAACCTTCAACATGTATTCGGTGCGCAAGATCCTAACGAGGGGTTTTATCCCTCGAAACGTAACTCGGGAATCATAATCCTAGGTCGTTACATTTGCTCCCTATGGGTTTTACCCCATCTGGAAAATCTATCAAGTCCCATGCTTGATTTTCAAACATCGAATCCATTTCGGATCTCATGGCCTCAAGCCATTTCTTGGAGTCTGGACCCGTTGTTGCTTGCTTATAGGTATTAGGCTCATCATGTTCTAGCAGAAGAACATCAAGGTTTACATTCAAGATGAAATCATCATAACGTCTTGGTTGTACCCTTTGCCTCTCTGTTCTACGAGTGGGTTCAACTGGTTCAACAACTAGAGCTGGAACAGTTTCCACAACTATTTGTGGATTCTCTTGTTCCGGTTCTTGGATGATTTGGGGCCCTTAGCCTATTTGGGGCCCTTGGCCTTCCAAAACCATCAACTCATCCTCGACATCATCTATGTCATCTCGTTGTTGAGTTTGTTGCTCTTCATCATGAACGGGTTCAAGATGAATATTTATCCCACTTGGCTTATTGGAAATGAATTCTCTTTCCAAAAAGACACTATCCCTTGCAACAAACACATTTTGTTCAGAGGGATTATAGAAGTAATATCCAAAACTACCTTTTGGATACCTTATAAAATAGCATTTATCTGATTTAAGGGCAAGCTTATCCATTTGTAAACGCTTTACATAAGCTTCACATCCCCATATCTTCATAAAAAAAAATATTGGAACCTTTTCAATCCATATCTCATATGGAGTTTTGTCTATAGCTCTAGATGGTGTTCTGTTTATTGTAAGTACGGCAGTTGTGAGGGCATATCCCCAGAAGGATACCGGAAGGTCAGCAAAACTCATCATAGATCGGATCATGTCTAACAGGGTCCTGTTTCTCCTTTCAGATACACCGTTGAGTTGTGGTGTTCCTGGAGTAGACAACTGTGTTACTATCCCACTATTTTTCAAATGATGATCAAATTCACGGCTCAAGTACTCACTACCACGATCCGATCGAAGTGCTTTTAATTTCTTGCCTATTTGAGTCTCTACCTCATTTTGAAATTCCTTGAACTTTTCAAAGGATTCCGATTTATGTGACATAAGGTAAATATATCCATATCTACTCATGTCATCAGTAAATGTGATGAAGTATTTAAAGGCACCTCTAGCTTCTGTACTCATTGGCCCACATACATCAGTATGTATAATGCCCAATAGCTCAATAGCCCTTTCACTTGTTCCTTTGAAAGGTGACCTTGTCATCTTGCCCATCAAACATTACTCACATGTATCAATGGATTCACAATCCACGTCTTTTAGAAGTCCATCTTTATGGAGCTTCTTCATGCGGTCTAAACTGATGTGACCCAAACGACAGTGCCATAGGTAGGCTTCACTCAACTTACTTGATTTTTGCCTTTTTGTATTTATGTTATAAGATTCTGTTGTAAGGTCGAATACAAATATTCCATTAATATCTTGAGCACAAGCATAGAAGATATCATTCTTGTGAATAATTATACCTTCAGAATAAATTACTGCAGCCGAAACAAGGTTCTTTGTAATTCTAGGAACAAAATAACAATTATTCAGTTCTAAAATTAAATTAGAAGGAAGAGATAAACTAAAATCTCCTACGACAAGTGCAGCAACGCTTGCTCCATTTCCAACGCGTAGCTCTATCTCCTCTTTCTTCACTTGTCTCCTATTTCTTAGTCCCTGCATATTTGAAATAATGTGAGCACCACGTGCGGTATCTAATACCCAAGTAGGACCATTATCTAATGTGCAAACATTGGTTGACAGTAATTCAATAACATAAATACCTGAAGTGTTGGAACTTAAAGTCCCATTCTTCTTGTCTTCTAGGTACTTGGGACAATTTCTCTTCCAGTGTCCCTTCGCCTTGAAATGGAAACAATCATGGTCTATAACCACTCTTGGCTTCTCACCTCCCTTAGGTTTTGCAACTTTCTTGCCTTTCTCTTGGGGATTGTTCCTATTCTTGGCTACCTTCTTAAACCCTTTCCCTTTATTGACATTAAGAACTTCTTTCTTGTTGTCAGTAGGAGTATTTTGCTCAGCAGCTTTGAGCACTCCATGGAGTTCGTTCAGGTTCTTCTTGAGACCATGCATATGATAGTTCATCCTGAATGAGGCAAATCCATCATGCAATGAGTGCAACACGATATCTGTGGCCAACTCTTGGTCATATGGGGTGCCTAGTGTCTCCATACAGCTAAAAAGCCCATTATGTTAAACACATGAGGACCTATTGGCTTCCCCTTCACAAGCTTGTTATCCAGTATAGCCTTGTGAGTTTCATATCGTTCAATCCTTGCCTGTTCCTGAAACAACACTTTCAGGTTGGTGATGATTGTGTATACATCCTGATGTTCAAACCTCTTTTGAAGATCAGGTTCCATGCCTGCTAGCATCAGACAAGTGACAGGTAAAGACTCACTCCTAAGCTTTTCTTCATTAGCCTTCTCCTCATCTGACGAGGTATAAGTAATGATAGGGATAGGGGTTGATAGCACATCTACACCTTCAAACCTGAGGACGATTCTCAGATTCCTTTCCCAATCGAGAAAATTCGTTCCATTCAATTTGTTTTTCTCAACTATTGAGCGCAGGGTGAATTTCAAGTTATCGTTCGACATAATGCCTATATAAAAAGGAAATGACATACAAATCGGCTTATGTTCGAAATGCAAATTACTTAGGATTAAACACCTTTAAAATAAGTAAATGCGCATTTTATTCAAATTGTTATTGTTCCTGGTGAATAAAATGATTCCAAGATCCCATTACACACAGGACCCAACGTACTTTTTCACTGCCTTGAATCTTGTATGCTCAAGGTAAGTAACAATTACTAATTATAACTCCTTATAATTCTTGGTTGATGATCCACATCCAATGTAAAATCATCCTATGCCTCAAGATCCAAAACTTTGCCTTTTAGTTTCTCGTTGGGTACAACCATATCAAAGTTTATGAACCCCTTGTATAGATTCACCCTCATTAGCCCAAGATTATGGAAAGACACCCTCACTTTTGTGAAGCCCATCCAACAAAAAATCCAGAACTTAATGGGTTATGATGTGAAAAGGCATTACCCCAATTTACCTTAGGAACTTAAGTCTTTTATTTGTCTTTATTTATAAGTGAAAAAATATCATAAATAAAAACAATATAAAACTTAAAATAAGGCATTAAAAATGCAATGAAATTGTGATCCTAGTATGGCCCCTACAATGCATAAAATAAAGATCTAATCTTCATGGGTCTCCACCCTCGTGCCCCTAATGGATCTCCATCCTTGAACTTCTTATGTCTTCTTGTCTTCTTGTATTAATTACAATATTTTCTAATAATCTAATTACTGAAAATAAATTAAAAAAATACATAACGATACGCAGATCGATCGTGTACAAAAAAACATAACGATACACAAATCGTATTTATGGGCCATACTAGTCACCTTATGTATGCAAGCAATATATCATAATATAAAACAAGCATAATAAATCCATGAACATTCTTGATATTTTAATTCAAAACTAGCAATAATATATATGGAATTAATTTTATGGTAGCTATTACCTTGTATAATTAGATAGAAATTTTTTATGTTAGGGATAAGATATCTACCATATCTAATTAAGGTAATTTAAGATTTTACACTAAAATCATAAATATCTTCCATAATCCTAATTCCACCACTATTAACTCTCACTTAAATTTTGTAACAATTACAAACTTTTAAGATGATAAATAAATTAATACATGAATCGAATTCATATCAATTTAACATTTACACTTGAATTGATTCAAAGTTGTAGTACGTACGTAAGCATCAATCAATTAATTTTCGAAAACGGTTGTTGATTCACAAAATTGATCAAAATCAATATTTTAATACATCCAATTCCGATCGTTTGTTGAATCAAAATCAATATTTTAATACATCCAATTCCGATCATTTGTTGAATCAAAATCAATATTTTAATACCTCCAATTCCGATCAAAATATAAATCATGTATTTCGTGCGTACTACAACTGGTATTAAATAGTTTGTTGGGGAATCAAATTCCGAACCCGTGTAAAATTTAATATATCCAATTAATCAAAATTAAAATTTTAATTATACAAATTACTCCATATATCGAATATATTGTTAAATTGAATCAAAACTAACAAGAAAATCAATCGATCATATCAATTTATGCAAGAGGCTCTAATGCCACTGTTGGATAATTAGATGCGCAGCGGAAGTTTTAAAAACTATTTTCTATCATCTAATCGCAAGATCTTCATGCATAAAATCGATAGATCAAATCATTGTTCATAGGAGATACCTGTTGATGCGTGAATCGGATCTTATCGGATATGAACGGAAAGATGAGAACCCCACGTGTTGCTCCTCTACTTGGTCCATAAGAGCCCGGTCTAGATCTCATTTGCCTTCGACTGCTAGGACGAAGATCGAAAGGTGAACAATCAAATTGCTCTTAATTGATGACAGTGGAATTCAGCCCTCCCAAACCAATTTGATGATAGTGGAATTCAGCCCTCCCAAACCAATTTGTGCGTCCAGACTCACGTTCCTCTCTTTTGAGATGTGTTAATTAGGTTAAGTCTGTATAAGCCCATCTTTATAAGCTCATATTTATACCCTATTTAATTAATTATTTATTTCACAAATAAATCTTATCCCATTATTATTAATATATATCTACTATACACTAATAATAAAATCATCTATCTTTTGATGAAGTCCGTCAATTCTAAGTGTGTGACCACATAGGACCTGTTTATAATAGCCATGGGTTTAACCTGTTTAAGCCCATTAATCGTAGCTGGCTTCTAGCAAAGCATTACGACTCCTAAAATAATCGGAATGGAATATCTCTATCAATTGTCCTATTCCATAATGGGGTTTTTTGCTAAGTGGACATTTTGGGACCAAATTTTAAGTCATAGGACACAAGGGTTACAATATTAGGTAAGTGTCCATTTTTTCCAATTTTACCCCTATGTTATAATTTCCATATTTGTTTCCTTCTTCCCCAAGCGAACAGATCTACAGATCTGTGCAGTGAAGCATTGATCGCCAGATTCGCCTCCGCCTCCTTGGGATCTCTCGCCGACCTCCGATTGCCGACGAAATCATTCGGATCCGCCGCTCCCATTGCCGAGCTCCCCTCCGAGCTTCCATGGCTGCCTCCTTACGCCATTGAAATTGCAGTTCCAGAACATCGGGGGGGGGGGGGGGGGGAGGAAGCAATCGAGCGCGTCGGATGCCTTTGCAGCCTCCAATGGCTGATTCCTTTTGCGGAGGCGGCAATCGAGCTCTTCGCTAGATTCCGTCGGTGTTAATACAAATGAATTTGACGGAGGCGGCAATCGAGACCGCTCCCATGGCCTTTGAGCTCGTTGAAGGCTTCGTTTTCTCTCTCCTCCTCTCTATTAAAAAACTTGCAGTAAATGTTGAATTTGATATTGCCTTTCCACTCCATTTTCCCTTGAAAGAAAGTTTAATTTCAGTTTTCTTTCCCCTCTTGCTTCCATTGATATTTGCTTATTTAGCGTCTGTTTGGTGGGAGTTAAAGAGGGGCTTTTGGAGCTTTGGAAAAAAAAAAGAAACTAGCAACCGTGTTTGGCAGAAGAAGATTTGAAGGAGATCAAGTTTACACTAAGCCTTTAAGTAGCTTTCATTTAGACAAAACTAGATATCAAGTAAGAAGATGGAAGAGGCAGTGACATTTTACTTTCAATTTGTCTAGCAAAAATCAGGCATGGAGGAAGGAGAATCCAAGCGGTCAAGCCCCCATGACAGTATGTGTGAGCCAATAAGAGAATGGAGATGTAAATTTTGCAACATCATGTGATACTTTTATGATTTTTTTATTACAAGCCCTTTTTCGTCATTTGACCTATAAAATCTCTTTTAAAACTCCCTAAACACCAAAATAAAATTAAGGGTGTTAATGCAAATGAAGCCAAAATACTTGTGGTGACATTTCACCTCTAATATATAAATGGATAAGAGGGTCATAAAAGTTGTAACCAACATAAAAGCAAGGTCATAAACACTGTCACCACTATAAAAATAGGGTCATAGACACTGTAACCACTATAAAAACAGAATCATATACACTGTAACCAAAGGAAAACGTTCATGTAACCATCCCTCCCTATTTTATTTACAATGGGAATGGGCTGATTATTACATATTGGGTTGAAGGCCCACATCTCTCTTATGATTCCATTCGGGCATGAAAATGAAATCACAAATTCCCTTACCCATCTCTCTTATGATTTTAATATATCACTTAAATATATATCTCTCTCTTATGATTTTAATATATATCTCTTATGATTTTATAAGGTCGTATATATAGACGCTGTAATCAAAATAAAAACAGGGTCATAGACACTGTAACCAATGGAAACCCCTAGGGCAAGGGAAGCACAAACCCCATAGGGGGCTAATGAGAAGACAAAATACATGTGATGACAGTTCTTCTCTAATTTTTAATTTCTAGTTTCTAGATTTGTTTTTATAGTAGTGTCACCACAATTAAAATAAAAAATAAAAATGTAATTACTGTTGTAACCACTATAAAAATAAAGTCAAAAATACTGTCACCACTATAAAAACATGGTCATAGACACTGTAATCAAAGGAAAATCATATGATAAGGGAAGCACAAACCTTATAGGGGCTAATGAGAAACCAAAATAAATGTGGTGACAGTTCTCCTCTAATACATGATCAATGGGTAAGAGGGTCATAGACGTTGTAATCAAAATAAAAACAGTGTCATAGCCACTGTCACCACTATAAAAAACAAAGTCATAGACACTGTAATCCAAAGGAAAACCCTATAGACGTTGACCAAAATAAAAAAAGCTTTATAGACATTGTCACCACTATGAAAAAAGGGTCATAGACACTGTAATCAAAGGAAAACCCTGGGAAATGGGAAGCACAAACCCTATAGGGGCTAATGAGAAGCCAAAATACATGTGATGACAGTTCTCCTTTAATATATGAATGAGTAAGAAGGTCATAGTCTCATAAACGTTGTAGTGGGTTTGCATAATGTCTTACATAAATCAAAACTAATTTTAGCATTTCTCTTTTAGTATAGGTATATTAACCAATTAAATATTTTTTTATTTATTTAAATAAATTATTAGTGTAACCAAAATAAAAATAGGGTCATAGACACTTTTTAAAGTTCTTCTCTAATATATGAATGAGTAAGAGGGTCATAAACACTGTAAGCAAAATAAAAATAGGATCATTGACACTGTAATCAAATAAAAATCCTAGGAAAAGGGAAGTACAAACCCTATAGGGGCTAATGAGAAGCCAAAATATAAGTGGTGACAATTCTCCTCTAATATATGAATGAGTAAGAGCCTAAGAGGGTCATAGACGATGTAACCAAAATAAAATCAAGGTCATAGACACTGTCACCACTATGAAAAAATGGTCATAGACATTGTAATCAAAGGAAAACTCTATGAAATGGGAAGAACAAACCCTATAGGGGCTAATGAGAAGTCAAAATACATGTGATTACAATTCTTCTCTAATTTCTAATTTCTAGTTTTATAGATTTTTTTAAAGTAGTGTCACCACAATTAAAAAAATTAAAAATGTAACTATTGTTGTCGCCATAATAAAAATAAAGTCATAGATACTGTCACCACTATAAAAACATGGTCATAGACATTGTAATCAAAGAGAAATCATATGATAAGGGAAGCACAACCCCTATAGGGCTAATGAGAAGCCAAAATAAATATGGTGATAGTTCTCCTCTAATATATGAATGGGTAAAAGGGTCGTAGACACTGTAATCAAAATAAAAACAGTGTCATAGCCACTGTCACCACAATAGAAACAAAGCCATAGACACTGTAATCAAAAGGAAAACCCTATAGACGTTGTAACAAAAATAAAAATAGCTTTATAGACACTGTCACTACTATGAAAAAAGGTTTATAAGGTTTATAGACACTGGAATCAAAGGAAAACTCTAGGAAAGGGAAGCATAAACCCTAAAGGGCTAATGAGAAGCCAAAAGAACATGTGATGTATAGTATGGTTTAGGGTTTAGGGTTAAGTCTTTAGGGTTTAGGGCCAAGGCACTAAACCCTAAATCCTAAACCCTGAAATGTTAAGTACAGTATGTTGTTAAGAGATGATTGTTGTCACCAAATGGAAAACCCTAGGACAAGTTAAGCACAAACCCTAAAAGGGCTAATGAGAAGCCAAAAGACATTAGGTGGACAGTTCACCTTCAATATATGAACGAGTAAGAGAGTCATAGACACTGTCACCACTATAAAAATAAGGTCATAGACATTGTAATCAAAGGTTATACACACTTTCACTCAAAATACATGTGGTTTCAAGGTCATAGACACTGTCACCACTATGAAAACCGGGTCGTAGGCACTGTCACCACTATGAAAAAAGGTCATAGACACTTTAATCAAAGGAAACCCTATAGACGTTGTAACCAAAATAAAAATAGGATTATAGACATTGTCACCACTATGAAAAAAGGGTCAAAGACACTGTAATCAAAGGAAAACCCTAAGAAAAGGGAGACACAAACCCTATAGGGGCTAATGAGAAGCCAAAATAAATATGGTGAAAATTCTCCTCTAATACATGAATAGGTAAGAGAGGCATAAACACTGTAATCAAAATAAAAATAGTGTCATAGCCACTGTCACCACTCTAAAAACAAAGTCATAGACCTTGTAATCAAAACGAAAACCCTATAGACGTTGTAACCAAAATAAAAACCGCTTTATAAAAAATGTCACCACTATGAAAAAAGGTTCATAGACACTGTAATCAAAAGAAAACTCTAGGAAAATGGAAGTACAAAACCTAAAGAGGCTAATGAGAAGCCAAAAGAACGTGTGATGTACAATATGGTTTAGGGTTTAGGGTTAAGTCTTTAGGGTTTAGGGACAAGACCCTAAAGGGGCTAATGAGAAGCCAAAAGACATTAGGTGGACAGTTCTCCTTCAATATATGCATGGATAAGAGAGTCATAGACACTGTCATCACTATGAAAAAAGGATAATAGACACTGTCACCACTATAAAAATTGGGTCATAGACATTGTCACCACTAGGAAAAAAAGGTCATAGACACTGTAATCAAAAGGAAAACCCTATAGACGTTGTAACCAAAATAAAAACAGCTTTATAGACTCTGTCACCACTATGAAAAAGGGTCATAGATACTATAATCAAAGGAAAATCCTAGGAAAAGGGAAGCACAAACCCTATAGGGGCTAATGATCGAGAAGCCTATATTCATGCGGTGACAGTTCTCCTCTAATATATGAATGGGTAAGATGGACATAAACGCTGTAACCACTGTTAAAACAAGGTTATAGACCCTGTAATTACTATAAAAAAAGGAATAAAAAACATTGTAACCACTATTAAAATAAGGTCATAAACACTTGTAACCAAAAGGAAAACCCTATGATTAGAGAAGCACAAACCCTAAAGGGGTTAATGAGAAGCCAAAAGAACATGTGATGTGCAGTATGGTTTAGGGTTTAGGGTTAAGTCTTTAGGGTTTAGGGCCAAGGCCCTAAACCCTAAATCCTAAACCCTAAACCCGGCCCTAAACCCTAAATCCTAAACCCTAAACCCTAAAATGTTAAGTACAGTACATCGTTAAGAGATTATTGTTGTCACCAAATGGAAAACCCTAGGATAAGGTAAGCACAAACCCAAAAGGGGCTAATGAGAAGCCAAAAGACATTAGGTGGACAGTTCTCCTTCAATATATGAATGGGTAAGAGAGTCATAGACACTGTCACCACTATTAAAACAAGGTCATAGATACTGTCACCACTATGAAAGACATTGTAATCAAAGGAAAGCCTTATAAACGTTGTAATCAAAATAAAAATAGGGTCATAGACACTGTAACCACTATAAAAACAGAGTAATAGACACTGTAACCAATGGAAAACCCTAGAACAAGGGAAACATAAACCCTATAGGGGTTAATGAGAAGCCAAAATACATGTGGTGATAGCTAGTTCTCCTATAATACATGGTTTCAATTCATACCTAGACAACTCCTAAATAAAAATAGCAACGCACAACTACGTAACAATAGTCGTCTACTATATATAATGTTTATGGCTTATAAAGAAGGTTGAAATCATTCTCAAATACACATTCATACCAACGATGGCACTACTTTAGTCTTTGTTATGGTGACACATATTTTAACCTTACAATGGTTGATTACTCACCAATCAATGTCGCCATGATATATTTGCAACATTCAGATTTGATTTACATGTATATTTTGTTCAATATTCAGAACATGAGCTTAGAATCTTAGATATATAGACACTGTCATCATTTGTTTTTTTGGGTGAAACTCTTAAAAGTTGGTACTGTGATAACAGCTTCGATCCACTGCTCAGCCAAATGGTGGCCGACTCCTTCATCGCTGCTTCTCCCTTTCGTCGACAACGGCAATCTTCTGAAATCCCAACTACGGTACCTCAAGCCTATGTTTGAGTCAAGATATTAAAATTGAACAGAACTTGCAAATTGGAATTTACAATTACACACTCTCCCATCATCATCATCATCGTCAAATAAATGGCTGTTTCAATCGAAATTTGCAATTACACTTGCAATTACACAAAGGTTGAAAGCTTGGAAACATCTCTGACCAACAAAGGTTGAAAGCTTAGAAGATTACACTTTGCAATTACATTTGCAATTTGCAATTACACTTGTTGCAATTACTCAAAGGATGTCGCCATTCATATTGCAGATCGGAATAGCGGCAGAGAGACGAACCTTCAGACATATCGAACCTTATCAGCGATGTGGCATCGCTCTCGAGCTATCGCTAATCATCACTCTCGAACTATCAATGACGTGGCATCAGACCTTCATACAGATCGAACAAGTGCGGGTGGTGATGATGATGAAGACGACGATAATCGCTATCGAGCTATTAGCGATGTGGTATCGAACCATCAGACAGATCGAACAGGTGCGGGTGATGATGATGATGAAGACGAAGATCATCGCTCTCACTGATGTCACCATCACTGCATTCGAAGGAGCCGCTAAACACAAATTTGAGCAACTTGAAGCACGAATCAACGGATTCAAAGCAAGGGAGAAGGGAGATCTAAGGCTGCGATTCTAATTGAATGATAAGCCAAGGGAGAAATCTACGATTTACCTTAGAATCGAGTCAGATCGGAATCGGGGTTGCAATCGTAGATCCTCTCAAATCGGAATCACCAGGTAAGAGGAGAGTGAGCACTCCGATTCCGGCGAGTCCATCGTCTTTGAAGTCGGGGTTGCAATCGTCTTTGAAGTCAACGACGGCAGAAGAGCACTCCGATTCCGGCGAGGCCATGCCGCGCGAGGAGGGAGGCCGCGCGAGGAGGGAGGCGTCGGCGCGAGGGAGGCCGAGAGGAGGGAGGCGCCATGGGAGAGGATTCCGAGAGGAGGGAGGCCGCGCGAGGCTCTGGACATGGAGGCGCCGGCATTCTCAGATCTAAAAAAAAAGCGGATAAACAGAACTAAATAAGAGGAGGGAGTAATAGGTAAGGGTAAACTTGGTATTATGAAAATATTTTGGCCATTTACTAGCAAAGAAAAGCTTTAGGACATTTAGTAATTGGTCCAAAGGCTTTCGGCCTTTGGACCAAATTACTTCTTCCATAATAAGTCATTTCACATTAAATTAAAGGACACAATTCCTTAATGCCGCATATGTGTGTGTGATGAAAATTTTCATTAATAATAATAATGATCATTCTGACTGATATATTTATTTATTTCTATCTTTTTATTTCATTTATTTTATTAATGTTTAAAAATTCAAAATCTTATATAGTTAGATGAGATCTTTGACTACGATTTCAGCAAACTAGAAGATCCAATGTAAATACCTTTTATGTGAACAAACAGATTATTCGTTCTTTCACATGTATTAAGTATTTTCTATGGAAATTTTTTTTTGTCAATATGATTATTAGTATAGTTATGTACTAATAATCATCTTACAGACAAATAATTTTGTTAAATTTTCCTTTAAATCTCAACAGTTGATCTTCTTAATTCAATGTTCTAGATTTGCTCACAATTTACACCGTAGGAGGCTAATGTTTACAACAAATATCTACTTTATGTGGAATTTTGTTATTTTTTTATAATATATTTAATTTGAGGGAGATGACTCATATCATCCGATCCCATGAGAGACAAGGTTCGTATGAGATTAACAAAAAAAAAAACGAATTAATATATCCCTATCCTTTAAAAATTACTCGAGATGAAACGCAGGACGATCCTCATCCGGTTCAATGCATTGCCCACCCTATAATTTTATGTTAACATGTGTTGAAAAATATATATCCATACATGGCTTTACCGTTCATTCATCTTTCGGTTTCACAAAATGTAATATCTATTGTTTATTTCTTTCATTATTTATTGCTTAGATAGTGTTCGGATCTTTGTTTTTTATGTTTTCCTCATTTGATGTCTTATGTATCATAACGATCCGTTCAGCTATCGAGTTTTTCAACCTCTTGATTTATCATACACATATGCATATGATATGTGATATTTAAAATCTTTACCTGTAAAAAAAAAAAACTATTCTATTTTTATTTACCTCGTGAATTCATTCACTTGCGATATCAAAATAATGTATATTGCCATGAAATTGCATTTGAATTTGGTGTAATGACACCAAACTTTTAATAAGTAATAAAGTCTTGGTCATGGACATACATACTTTTCTCACACAATCCGGCCACTTTCTTCACACCTTTATGATCTAAATTAACCACACCTCGATTAGTTTACGTGTTTCCTATATACACCGCAAATTAACGTCTAATCTGATGTTGTAACAACGTCCAATTCAACATTGTTAATTATTATCGAACGTTGTAACAACGTCTAACAACGTTGAATTAGAAGTTGTTACAACGTCAAATTGAACGCTTCTAATACGGGTCAGATCGAGCTTAATATACGATATTAAAAAAACAAAACAAAAATATTTTGACTTACAACGTCCAAAAGAACGTTGTGTGTATTTGGTTTGGGTGTCCCTATATGTACTGTAAATCCGCAGATTAGAGCTACTAATCAACTTCGGATTCGACGTTGTAGCATTAATTATATTACAACGTCAGATCCAACGTTATAATATGTGAAGTGAAGTGAAGACTCCACTTTGATTGTAAGACCTTGAGTTACTAACCTGCAAGTCATATCAAAGGACGATGAAAGACAAAACGATGTCTTGGTTTCAAGGTCTTGAAACCAAGGCTAAATTGTCTGCTCTTTAAATGTCTTGATTCGCTTATATTATGTTGAAAGGCTTACTTGTAGGAATCTTGATAAGAGATGGGACGTATATACACGGGCTTATGAACCTAAAGTTTTGGGCTCACATTCTTTGTGAGATATTTTTATTCCACATATATACTTGCCATTATTTGCTAACTTGTTTTAGGAAAGTGGATCATGAACTCAAAGATCAAATCAAGGATTGTCGATTCAATTGATCTCATTAAGATCTTGAGGAGCGTTCCATGTAATGAAGGTTTTGGAAAGAATTGTTTTGAAGGCATTCAAATTTCAAACGATCCTCCCCCTTTAGCCTTAATGATAAACGACTATATATAGAGAGGTGTGCAGACGGTGATCAATAACTAAGCAAGGAACCATTTCAAAGCGATCAAGTCTTCTTAAGCATTCGTCATTTCAAAGTTTCTCTCTCGTGTTCTCACAAAGCTTAGCGTGGGTAGTCTTTGAGAGTTGAGGAAAACACATCACTTATTGTACAAGTCATTTGTGTTACTCTAAGAGTTTTTATACTAAAAAACACATTGGTGTGTAGTGAGAGCTTTTATTTCACTTGTAAAAGTTGAGTGCTAGAATAGAAGCGGTGAAGCTTTGTATAGAATAAGGGAAGTTCTTCTAGGAAGTGAAATAAGAAGTGTTGAATCCTAAGGGTTGGATAACCCTAGGCAGAGACGTAGGCCAAGTTTGTGCCGAACCTTGTTAACAATTCGTGTGTTCATCTTTTATTCCGCATTTACTTATTCTTGATTGGTTTTACTTCGTCATTATTTGATAGCTATATCAAGGTATTGACAAGTTGGTTTGAAAATCGTTTAAAAGGTTTTGTTTTGCAAAAACCGATCATAATCTATTCATCCCCCCCTTCTAGAGTATTATTCATCACCTTATAGTCTCTTCAATTGGTATCAGAGCTTGGCTAACTGTTTGGTCTAACAATCTTGTGAGTTTCATCATGTCCACCATAGGTGATGGAGGATTTGCTCAAGAGAGATCAACCAACCGACCTCTTTTCTGTGGCAATTTTTTTTTTCATTTGAGATTTTTGATGTAGATGTTCATCACTGATCAAGATCTAGAGCTATGGGACATGGTCAAGAAGGGACCACACATTCCAAAGAAGACTGGCGCTACTACTGGAAAAGAAGTCGAGAAGCCTGAAGACGAATATACTCAAACAGATTTGGAGAATATTGCTAAGAATTTTAAAGCTTTGAATCTGTTATATTGTGGTCTTGATGCTAATGAATTTAACCGTGTTTCCTTTTGCAAGAGTGCCGAGAAAATTTGGGACAAGCTAGTAGTCACTTATGAAGGCACCAGTCAAGTTAAAGAGAGCAAGATCAATATCTTTCTTCGACAGTACGAGCTTTTTAAGATGAATCCTGATGAATCAGTGAAGGAGATGTTTACGAGATTCACTCAAATTGTGAATAACCTCGACACAGTTGGAAAGACCTTCTCTAATATCGAGAAGGTAAGGAAGGTTCTTAGGAGCCACCCGAAAACCAAGTGGGGTCCTAAGGTTAATGATATTGAATAAAGAAGATGAAGAAGTCCCCCCAACAACAAAAAATCTTACCCTCAAAGCAAAGAAAGAAGAAGTACAATTTAATTATAATGAAAGTGATGATGAAGACGATCCTTTCGCCCTTACCACCCGAGGACTAGCGTGAATGCTAAAGATGAAAAAAGAATTCTCTAGTAGAGATAATGCTGGATCATCTAAGTTCAAAGGTAAGTCCTCTAACCCCTCAAAGAAACCAAAAGTACAAACTTTCTTTGAGTGTGGTGAAATAGATCATCTCGTAAAGGAATGTTCTATGAAGAAAAGAAACAAATTCAGGAGAAATGATCAAAGGAAGAAAGCCATGCTAGCCACTTGGAGTGACTCAGATTCCCCAAGTGACTTAGACTAAGAAGAAGATCAGGCAAATCTCTGTCTAATGGCTGAGCATGAGGAATACAAAAGTCAAGATCTTGAGGAAGTGGTAAGGAGCTTAATGTCCAGTCCTTCTGATATCCTTTCCGAGTTCTTAAAAAATATGATTTCTAATGAAGAGGCTTACAACATTGAGATCAACATCTTGAAAAAGAAGATGGAAGATCAACAGAAATGCATTAGCGATATGTCGCTGAAATGAAAAATCTTGAAGCTTCTCAGTCGGCTATTGACATTAAAGTCAAGAACTTGACATCAGAGAATTCTGATCTCAAGAAAAACCTCTCTTCTCTAAAGCTTCGTAATGATAATTTAGAAAAAAGAGAAGGTTAAGCTGATTGATAAGTGCCAAGACCAGTAGGGATCACTCATAGAATTCACGAGATCTAAGGCCAATCTTGATAAGATGTTAGGTGAACAACAATAATCAATTGATATAAGTGGTATTGACTACAATAAAAATTTCCAAAAAAAAACCTAGTACCACTTTTGTTAAAGCAAAAGGAAATTGATGTTCACCTACTTTTTTTCTACTGTGAATGAAACTTGTCCGTACAGACGGAGGGGTCCCCACATCATTAGAAATACATTCCTAGTATGCTTAAACGAACTGATTAGACAAGTTTGGGTCCCAAAAGGGACTAGACTACCCAACATGGTCTATCCTCGTTATGAATCCAAATCTGTTTATTGGTCTAGTCGGAAAGGATGATGTTTGTCTTGTTATCACCAAGAACAAGGAGCCAAAATGGATTGTGGACAGTGGATGCTCTGGGCACATGAGTGGAAAGAAATCTCTATTGAAAGATCTTAAGGAGCAAACCACTGAAACAATTACTCTTGGTGATAAAGGGAAGTGTAATATCATTGGTAGTAATTCTAAAAGTTGCATTAGGGATGAATATCTTGTTGATGGGTTGAAATATAATCTTATAAGTGTATCTCAGTTGTGTGGCAAGGGAAACAAAGTTGGCTTTGACAGGCACAAGTGTGAAGTCAGAAATGAAGAGACAGGAGAGTTGATCCTCACTGCTCACAGGCACAATAATACATATGCAGTAAACGCTAACCAAATTTCAGGTACAAATCTCAAGTGTCTCAAGGCCTTGACAAAAGACCCAAGTGTCTGGCATAGAAGGTTAGGCCACGTGAGCATGCACACCCTAAATAAACTGAAATCAAGAGACCTTGTATGAGGACTGCCTGACCAAAACTTCAACAGCGAAGAACTATGCAACGCTTGCACAAGAGGTAAACAGACACGCGGTTCCTTTAAACCCAAAAAAGTTGTAAGTTTCTCTCGCCCTCTTGAATTATTACATATGGATTTGTGTGGTCTTATGCGTGTCAAATCTCCAAAGGGTAAACAGTACATCTTGGTTATTATTGATGGTTTCTGTCATTTTACATGGATTTACTTTTTAAGAGAAAAATCAGAGGATTTGTTCGAGTTTCTAAACTTTGTAAGGAGTTGCAGACCTTGAAAAACATACCAATTGTCTCCATTCAGAGCGGTCGTGGTAGAGAATTTGATCAACTCAAATTTGATTTGTTTTGTGCTAAATATGGTATTTTACACAATTTTTCAGCTCCTAAAACTCCTCAACAAAAAACGGGTTGTGGAACGAAAGAATCGCACCCTAGAAGACATGTCTAGGAAAATGCTTTTAGAAAATGGTTTGCCAAAATATTATTGGGTCGAGGATGTTAATACAACTAATTATATTTTGAACTGTTGTGTAATCCGTCCCATTTTAACGAAAACTCCTTATGAACTTTTCAAAGGAAGAAAGCCTAACATTTCCTATTTCAAACATTTTGGATGTACTTGCTTTGTTCATAATAATGGCAAAGATAACCTTGGAAAGTTTGATGCTCGTAGCGACAAAGATATATTTCTTGGTTACTCTTCTAATAGCAAAGCTTATAGAATTTATAAGAAGCGCACCAAAATTTTTGAGGAGAGTATCCATGTGGTATTCGACGAAAGCAATAATGGTGTGTTAAGTGAAAGTTTTGCAGATCTCAATCTAAATCACCATGATTCTGATGGAGAAGAAGAAGGCAAGTCTGAAAAAAGAAGGACCAAGAACGCAACATGCAAGAGCAAATCCAAGATACAAACGAGTTATATCAAGACCTTGAGAAGCAACTACAGAGCCTGGATGTGAGCCACACAAGCAATGAGGAATCCAACTCCAATACCGTCTCTCAAGACCTTGAGGAGAGACCTGCTGCTGTCATGAATGATCAAGGCCCAAAGCAATGAAAGTTTAAGCATACTTCATCACACTCAGCTCAAGATATCATATCAGATCCAACGTCCAGTATACAAACTCGATCTAGATTAAAAAATCTATGTGCTTTCTACGCTTTTGTCTGTCTTGTAGAACCAAAGACATCGATTGAAGCACTCAAGGACTCAGACTGGATCACGGCTATGCAAAGTGTTCTAAATGAATTTGAAAGGAATAAGGTGTGGACCCTCCAACCTAGGCCAAAGCATCAATCAGTCATTGGAATTCGATGGGTGTTTAGGAACAAATTGGATGAAGCAGGCAAGATCATTATAAACAAGACAAGGCCTGTTGCTCAAGGCTACAATCAAGAAGAATGTATAGACTATGAGGAGACTTTTGCTCCCATAGCAAGGTTAGAAGCTATACAAATATTACTCGTCTTTGCATCTGATATGGGCATCAAGTTATTCCAAATGGATGTCAAATGTGCATTTCTAAACGGGTTCTTAGAAGAAGAAGTTTACGTTGCTCAACCTCCTGGTTTTGAAAGTGAAGAATTTCCTAATCATGTTTACAAAGTAGACAAGGCTCTCTGTGGGCTTAAGTAAGCCCCTAGAGCTTGGTATGAGAGACTTTCCAAGTATCTTCTTGAAAATGGTTTTCAAAGAGGATTGATCGACAAAACTCTCTTCATTAAGACCCGTGGAAAGGATGTTTTGGTTGTTCAAATATATGTTGATGATATTCTATTTGGTGCTACTAACAACTCCCTTTGCAAAGAGTTTACTGAGATAATGTGCAACGAATTTGAAATGAGCCTTATGGGAGAACTGAACTTCTTTCTCGGTCTACAAGTTCATCAAACAAAGAAGAGCATATTCCTCAATCAAGAGAAGTATACTAGGGATTTTCTCAAAAAATACAATAGGGATCAATCCAAAGCAGCAAAAATCCTTATGAGTTCTACATTCTCCCTTGATCAAGACAAGAATGGTAAGAGTGTGAACCAAAAGGAGTATAGAGGTATGCTTGGTTCACTCCTCTACCTTACTGATAGTAGACATGATATCCTGTTCAGTGTGTGTATGTGTGCTCAACTCAAAGCTGATCCTAAAGAATCACATATTATTGTCGTGAATAGAATTGTCAGATACCTGAATGGATCTCAAGATCTTGGTCTCTAGTATCCCAAGCAGAGTAACTTTCATCTAACAGGCTATTCAGATACATATTTTGCAGGCTATAAAGTGGATAGAAAAAGTACTTCAGGGTGCTGCCAACTCCTAGGATCTTTCTTGATCAATTGGCACTCCAAGAAACAGAACTCATTGGCTTTATCCACTATAGAAGCCGAGTACAAAGCTGTAGGAGCTTGCTGCTCATAGATTTTATGGATTGTACAACAACTCCGAGACCTAGGCATTGATCTAAAAGGTATTCCTCCTAGGCATTGATCTAAAGGGTATTCCTATCAAGTGTGACAATACTAGTGCAATTTCTATCACTAAGAATCCTTTGCAACACTCTATAACCAAGCATATTGATGTAAGACATCACTTCATTAGATATCATATGGAGAAAGGTGATGTATCAATTTCCTTCATATCTACTGAGCTTCAACTAGCTGATATTTTCACCAAGCCATTGCATGAAGATCGATTCAACTTCATTAGATTGGAACTCGGTATGCTAAAAAGGGAAACATTTCCTTATGGGGAGGAACACTCTCTTATGAAATGCATATTTGATTGCTATTTCAAGACCTTGATATCCTGTGGTCTTGAGAGAACCAAAACCGAATCATATTAAATATTAGACCAATTTTGTTTGTTAATATCCTTTTAGATAATGACAAAATTTCTATTTTTGAGAAAATTCTTGAGAAAATTCTTGCCTCTTTGCAAAATCTTATTTCTGAAATCCTTTCCAAAAAATATTTATCTTATTTGCTCTCTTAAAGTATTGTGGAGTCACTCCTTCCTTTTTCAAAAATGTTTGATCCTTTTTAAAATATTCTCCTTACCATTTAACGTTTATCCGATTTGGGTTAAATGAAGTGTACTTGCTTTTTGAATAGGGAGAGTGGCGTTTGAGTTTTCCTTGTACGACTATTTAAAACCCTCCCCACGTCACTGTCATTTCATCCATCTCTCTCCACTCCATTCTCTGATTTCCTCTCCAATTTTCAAGACCTTTTCTCCTCCTCTTCCCAATCTTTCTGTATGAAAGGCTTCTAAGAGGACGTCTACTCCACCGACTACTCCCTCATCCAAGCGATTCAAAATGGTCGCCAACAAAAGGAAAAGGGTATGTTCTTCCCCAGAAGCAAGCTCATAGGATTCGAGTTCTTCGTCCCCGACTCCTCTGATCAGGAAATCCAAGAGAACTCCGGTGGCTCATCCGCCACCTACTCGCCCCCGACATGTAATATCCGACATCTCTGGCAACTGGTTTGTCTCTTCCGACGTGGCCAAATCCTGGGAATAGGGTTTTGGACATTGCCGACTATGTTTTTGTGATGCTGTTGACATCAAACTGCTAGAATCCATGCCTCTGGCTTGCATTTCCCTCTTAAAATCTTCGTGTCTCTAGTCTGTCCTCAATCCTGGTGATTTTGCTTACCCCCATCTTACTCGTTTTTTCTATGCCAACATGACCGCTCACCGTATCAAAGGAACCCTAACCCTCGTCACTAAGGTCAAGAACCACCGAATTCGTCTCTTTGTTGATAGCCTGGCTTTAATCCTTGACCTCCCTAGAGACATCCCCACAAAAGACTTCCCGGACAGAATCGATTGCATAAATCTTGCCCGAGAAGAGTTATTTCTCAATGACCCTTCTGATTCCTCATCCACCCACAAGCCTACCCACACCATTCTCAAAATGCAACCCAAATTGATCTTTGCTATCATTGCCCGTTGCATCTTTCCTCGAGTAAATTCAAGAGAACTTGTCACTGAAAGTCTCCTTGAAATCCTCTACCTTATCATGTGCGGTTCTGAGACAAACCTTCCTGATCTCATGCTCAACTACATGCTTCATGGATCCTCCTCCTCTCGACCTATGTCCCTTCCTTATGCAAATATCCTTCCCAAAATCTTCGAAGCTTTTGATGTCAACACATCTACAGAAGAGAAATAGACCTTCAGTGGAATAATCGATGAAGCTTGCCTAGAACGTCTTGGGATTGCTAGGAACCTAAAGGGGCATTGGATGCTGACAAAGGAAAGCAAAGGATCGACTGCTTCTGACCAAGGTATTTTAGAGGATAGGATTGCAGCTTTAGAGACTGATGTTCAAGACCTTAGGATGGACATGGGGAGAATGTGGATAGATATCGTTTCAAGGCAGGATAACACCGATGAGATGCTCTCGATCGTGAACTGCAAAATTGATCAGATGATGTTGCTGAACGCATTTACCTTCACTGCTACCGGCTCCATTATGCCCCTGGACGAAGAAACTGCTGATCATATCAGGGAGAAAGCTAGGAATGTCATTCTTAACTGTGAGAGACTGGAGAAGAACAAGCCCATTCTGTGTTCAACTCATCTAGAACCCACCATTATGACAGTTGAAGAGTACGGCGTAGTAAAGAAGTACAGAGATGTGGAAAGGCAGGAGTAGGTGGCTAGAATAGAAAGACAAAAGATCACTAAGGAGTTAATAGATAGATTGAGGAAGAAGTGCAGAGACAAGGTTCGAAGGAAGTACATAGGGCCAAACAACCAGTATCCCACCTTTGGAGAATGGTACGAGGAAGGATCGGCTATAGTCCCACCTGAGCAAGCTGAGTCCTCTACTACTGAACCGTCTACATCAGCAGCTCACACTCATGCAAAGCCCTCTACTTCAGCAACGCCCACCAAGACCTACAGCAAGAAGAAGAAGAAGTTCACTGCTGGTGCCTTCTCTTTAAAGCCTTGATACTACTCCTTCCTCTCTATCGTTTTTCAAAAACTTCATCTCTCTTTAAGCCTCTTTAAAACTCTCTCTATCTGCTGGTATTTTGGTTTGTGGTTTCAAAACATTTGGTCTCTACCCATTTTGTTGGAAGACGAAAAGGGGGAGAATGATTTGGGTGGTTGGTTTTGCAGTTTTTGGATGGTTTAAACCATGTTCTAAACATTTAATGCACTACTTGATATATATATTTAATGCTGCCTATCTATGGTACTTAAATCATGTTTTGTCTTCCATTAAGGGGAAGATTAAAGACTCCACCTTTATTGTAAGACCTTGAGCTACTAATCTGCAGGTCATATCAAAAAATGATGAAAGACAAAACGATGTCTTGGTTTCAAGGTCTTGAAACCAAGGCTAATATGTCTACTCTTTAAATGTTTTGATTCACTTATATTATGTTGAAAGGCTTACTTGCAGAACTCTTGATAAGAGATGGGCCGTATATGCATGGGCTTATGAACCTAAAGTTTTAGGCTCACATTCTTTGTGAGATATTTTGATTCCATATATATATACTTGTCATTATTAGCTAACTTGTTTTAGGAAAGTAGATCATGAGCTCAAAGATCAAATCAAGGATGGTCGATTCTATTGATCTCATCGTGTTCTTGAGGACCATTCCATGGAATGAAGGTTTTGGAAAGAATCATTTTGAAGAGATTCAAATTTCAAATGGTCCTCCCCCCTTAGCCTTGAAGATAAACGATTATATATAGATAGATGTGCAGAAGGTGATCAATAACTAAGCTAGCAACTATTTCAAAGCGATCAAGTCTTCTTAAGCATTCGCCATTTCAAAGTTTTTCTCTCGTGCTCTTATAAAGTTTAGTGTGGATAGTCTTTGAGATTTGAGGGAAACACAACACTTATTGTACAAGTCATTTTTTTTGCTCAAAGAGTTTTCATACACAAAAACACATTGGCGTGTAGTGAGAGCTTTTAGTTCACTTGTAAAAGTTGAGTGCTAGAATAGAAGCGGTGAGGCTTTGTATAGAAGAAGGGAAGTTCTAGGCTCAAGAAAGTGAAATAAGAAGTGTTGAATCCTACGGCTTGGATAACCCTAGGCGGGGATGTAGGCCAAGTGTGTGCCGAACCTCGTTAACAATTCGTTTGTTTCATCTTTTATTCTGTATTTACTTATTCTTAATTTTACTTCGTCAAGATTTGACAGGTATATCAAGGTCTTGACAAGTTGGTTTGAAAATCTTTTAAAATGTTTTGTTTTGTAAAAATCGATCATACTCTATTCATCCCCCCTTCTAGAGTATTATTCATTGCCTTATAGTCTCTTCATGAAGGATCAGATCGGGTCGAACCAGGCTAACAACGTCGGATTCAATGTTGTTAGGGTAAATAAAAATTTTCACACACACCCACACTAAAAAAAACGTGTTTCCTATATACACCATAAATTAACGTCCAATCCTCGACGTTGTAACACCGTCCAATCCATCGTTGTTAATTGTGTGCTAATTTCACTTATCGGACATTGTAACAACGTTGAATTAGATGTTGTTACAACGTCAAATTGAACGTTGCTAATAAAACCTTTCCAAATTCGATGTTGTCGCACAAATATAGCTAAGGACACCAATCTACCTAAAATTGTGCTATACATCGGTCATGCAAAATGAAGAAATAATCGTTAACAAATTGGGTAAAATACGACATATGGTAGTATTTTTTTTTTAAAAAAAAAGAAAAGAAATCGAAACAAGATTTAATTTGGATGGGCTACATTTTAAAAGCTAAAGTCAAAGATTAATGTTAGAATTTGTGTTGGGATAAAAAAATGATCCAAGTAAGTCAAACAGTCAACTATATGATCCAAGTAAGTCAGACTCGAGATAGGTTACAAAGGAAAACCTCTAGTCGCAATCTTTGCCCTCTTCTATGCCCTCTTGCTAGTTGTAGCCTTTCACCCCCAATCGAGCCTTATTCCTTGTGATTTCTCCGGTTTCATTAACCATGTTTCTGAAGACCTATTTCGTACCAATGGTTGTTCTTCTCTTAGGGTGTGAAACTAGTTGTCAGACCTTATTCCTCTTGAATTATATAATGTTTCTTGCATGGATACAATCTAGTCAGAGTCCTTAGATATCCCTTTATAATTCTGGGCTCAATCATGGAGATAAAGTGGAAGAAGGTGAGGCTTGGACAGTTGCTATTTGAGTCATTTTCAACATTTGTTGTACTAGTCTTTATCCTCTACAAACAGAGAGAGGAACACATCTGTGTAAGTAGATTAAGGTCCTCCATAATGTTCTCGATGGGATGAAAGCCCTTTTGTTGGTAGTTGCAGACCTCCAGCTCTGAAGCACTAATGGAGGAGGGTCTAATGAAAACTAAAATATTTTGACCCGCATTGTTATGTAGTAGTGCGGTACCTTGTGCACCCTAGGTCTTATGACCCTATCTAGCATCAAATGAGTCTTCTTTATCTCTCGACCCTTTTGAGTCCGAATTGTCTCATTAGTTTCATCTAGAGTATCTGCATGGGCGAAGTTATCAAGGTCAATCTCCATGTCCTTCAACCGGTGCTTGGGAGGACCTTTATGTCTCAATCATGCTCCAGGTCATTTTATGAGCATCTTCTCCCTCATCTTCTTCACCTTTTCTCATATTCAAGAACTTGCCATTTGTCACCTCCTCAGGGATCTCTTGGACATGTAGTAAAGAGTTAGTGCTAAAGTGTTTATAAAAAACAACATGAATACTCTCCTCCACGATTTTCATATTTTTGTTGTACACTTTGTATGTCTTGCTATGGGCCAGGGATCATAACCAATGAAACTTGCCTCATAACTTCTTGGGTCGAACTTTCAAATGGTCTTCTTCCCGTTATCATAATCAAAATACCCATAACCAAATATATGTAAGTGGAAAATATTCAGATTCCTTCCCTTCAGCAATTCGTATGTTGTCCTGTCTAAAATGGGACGAATCACAACCTTGTTAAGAATGTAACTGGTGGCGTTGATAGCCTCTGGCAATAAATGCCATGAAATTTTATTGGAGATCATCATGGTCCTTACCATATTCTCCAAGATCCTCTTCTTTTTTCCCACCACCACATATTACTAAGGGGTCCTAAGGGAAGAGAAGTTGTGAGTAATTGTTAGGAGGAAGAATTGATTAAACAATTATAAAATAAATGTAAACCAATCCCTGAACCGCGCAAATAAAATTACAAGACTTCCTTCCGTTGTAATGGAAGGGAATCAAGATAGAATCCACCAGGAAGCGTGTCAGCGCTCGCCTTGATAGTTCCAAAATAGCCCTTCTGTCGACCAGAAGCTAGCTCGACATCGACCAGATGACTCGACGTCGACTCTAGCTGTCAGTACTTGTAAAATCTGCACAACAGAAGACAAAACGAACTCGACGTTGAGTAGAAGTACTCGATGTCGCCTAAGTGTACTCGATGTCGACCGCGATAGTCGATTTCGAGTGTGTCTGTGTAGAAAAACCGTAACTTGCAATAATTTAAAGTCGGAAAAGTTTTTCGAATAATATAGGATGGATGCGAAGAGTTTGAATAGAAATAAACATAGGTTTGTATGATTGAATCCAATAAGATAAAATACTTCCAAGATCGGGGATTCAATGCCACAACAATAACCATGTAAGAATCATACAAAGGTATAAAAGATCATGCCTTTTCATCAAATAACTTTCGTCATTAACAATTAAGAATACAGATGCTTCCGCATAAACCCTAATTGCTACTAAACCTTTAAATGATTAATTCAAATTCATATTAAGATCACTTTCACTTCAATAATACAAATAAGCATCACCTGCTACTGTCATAGAAGAATCACAAATTGGGATGGAAGATGAAATCGCAATAAAGACCATACCTTTGATGCATAACCCTATATAGCTACTGTCGGGCTCACCCCGACCCCAGAAGTGGGGCGATTACTAGCTTCTCATCATAGTAATAAACATCAATAATATAAAGGAAATAACTTGCATTAAAATAAACGAAAGCTTACAACCATTCGAAGTCAAATTGCTCTCGCTCCTAAAACTCCAATCGGCCAACTCTCTCTCTCTCTCTACTCTACTCTATGGTGCACAATTGCTTGTGGAATGGAATGAATAAAAACTAGACCCATGAGGCTTTATTTATAGTGCTCAACCCTAGCTAATCTAGGAAATAACAACTATATCTTCTATCTAAATCCTAAGATAAATATTTGATAATTAAATAAAATAAAACAATTAGAAATCCACCTAGGGAAATTAGGTAATTACTAATATAGATAAATGTCTTCCATGTAGATAGAATCTCGTTCCTTTGCTTGGAAGTAATCTTTCTCTCGGCCAGACTGCTCGAAATCGACTCGGATTCGCTTTAATGGTCCACTCGACATCGAGTAGGTTACTCGACATCGATTACATGTGTGATGTCTCGGCTCAGCTTCACTAGACCTCGTCTTCTCTGGCCCCACTGGACATGTGTGTGTCTAGGTCTTCACTCGACGTCGAGTAAGGTAGTCGACGTCGACTTCAAGTGTTGAGTGGTTTATCTTCTCCATTTCTGCTCGATGTGCTGGGTCCAACTTCCAATCGACGTTGAGTCACTTGGTAGACATTGAGTGAGTCTGAAGTAGACGTTGAGTGATTTTCCGGATTGAATTCTGCTTCTCCGAATTGTCCCGAATTTGTCTCGATTTCTGCAATATTAAACAAGAACTAGTGTAGATCTCCATAATTAACAAATTAGTATTAACTTACACAATTCATGCATTATTCTAACCTAGAAATATGAAATGTGTACATAAATTGATATAGATGTTAATGTAAAACATGGCAAATTAGGCGCACATCATTAATCCCAAGCTCCTTGCAAAACATCTCATACATGGCATTCTGAAATTCACAGTCATGGTCAAATCTAATAGCCTTCAAGGGTAAGTTCATGTTCTTTTATAACAACTAAGTAAGGGCTTCAAACTCTTCAAAGACCCTATCTTTAGAGGGGATAAAGATGGTCTACATGTACCGTACGTAAGAAGTCATCAACAAGCACATGTTTCCTCCCACACTTTTGACTCTCATTGGGCCACAATGATCCATGTGAAGGAGTTCGAGGGGTTATGAGATACTTACCATGTTCTAGATTTCAAGGATGACCTCACTTGTTTTCCCTTTACACATGTGTCACAAATCCTGTCCTAATCTAGAGTAAACTTTGAGAATCCATCTGTAAGCTCTCAGTTATGAAGCTTTTGAATAAGCGAAAACCCTAAACGCCCCAACATGTTGTGCCACAAATATGCAAGATTTGAATATTTGAAACAAATGAGAGACGCATTTTTTCCTTTGGTTTAAATTCTCTGTACAAGATAAAAATGTTGATGTGTTGAACACCTTTTAAAATGATCTCCTTCCATGACACAGTTCTTAACCTTATAGTTTTCAAAAGTAAAGGTTACCTTGTTCCTGCTTGATCACGGATTTGTGAGACACTCGACAAATTATAGCCAGATTTTCAACAAGGTTGAAATTATCAATATCTATCGAGTCAGATATCCTTACCCTTCTTATGAAATAGATCTCACCTTCACATTTGTCACCAAAGAAAATCTTACCTCTATTATGATTGTTAGGGACACAAAATTCAATGAATAATCTGTCATGTGAGTAGAACATCCACTGTCAATGTACCATGAAGTTTCTTTCTTAAGCTTGCTTGAGCTTGCACTCAAACAAATATCAGTAATCACCGACCAAATTTTGCTGGGAAGGTTGTCCATGGAGGGTTCCGAGGACCTTGTGTCATTCACGGGTGTGCCTTTTGAGGACATTTCCTAGAGACGCGCCCCTTCTCATTACATACACAACATATATATAACATCTAGAATACGTCGTTAGGAGTGAGTTTCCACTAGAGTCTTCATCCATATAATTAACAAATGTTCTTTGTTCATCATCCTATGAATACCAACACAATCTCGAGCGATAAGACTTTGATACCAATTGTAAGCGCCTCTTTAGAAGGTTGTGTTAGCATTACAAACTAAGTTTGGCAGAATAAAGTGCAAAGCAGAACAATCAGTTTTAGATGAAAACCCTATAACTACAGGTAGGTAGAGCATGATAAAATAAAATAAAAACCACCACCTCCCTCTACCTTAGGGAGGACTTTCAATAGGTATACTTATTTTATTGATTGGAAAACCTAAGACACTCAAATACAACCTGTAGCATTAGTTATTGCTTGTTAACCATCAATAAAACTGCAAGCACACTTATTACAAAACTTAGATCGGAACAAACACCAACACAACCCGATGAAGAACACAAACATATCATGCACACCTAAACTCATGGAAGTATCGTACTCTACCGATGAGCGCCGAGGCTATACGTCCGATGTTAAGCCTCTCCTTGATGCGTCATCATTTCCTTCTCCTCTTCTTCCAAACTTTCACTTTTCCTCAGTCAATCCATATATAGCATCGAATCAAACCATCCTTGAGGAAACTAATCAGCCAGATAATAAAATATTTTTTATGGATCAAGACTTTCTCTCTCCAAATATTCACCTTTCATCCAAGAGAGATCTTCAATCTTTGATATCTTCACTCAACAGTCAGAACTTCTTCAAGCACGACAACTGAATAATCTATGTAACCCTGCTAGCATTCTGCCAGGGTCATCAAGACCCTCAACTCTTTCTTTGTCCAAGGCCTTCATGATCTTTATTTCACCTGCCAAAATTGTAGAGATACAAAGCACATGCAATAAACCAGATTCGTTTTTACGAGTACCAAAAATCATATATAGATTCTTAATATCCCTCAAGGCCTACAACAAAGAATATATAAATAGTCCCTGTCTCTACCCGTCCTGTTGGGTGAAAACATTTCAATATTGACTTTACTTCTTATCATTGGGCCTAGCCAGTCGGCACAAACCGATTTATTTGATACATGACTATTGCCGACTGTGTCATGTGTCCGCAATTTATTACCAAAAGTGGGTTATCCTCGTTAATTAGTCATTGCAAAACCATCACAATACCAGAATATACGCATGTAGCTAGTTGATTTGTTTAGATAATAACATAGTGTAAAGGCTAATATTCTTTTGTTTCAATGTATTACCGGCAAGGCCGTCCAATGAATTTTAGGGGCCCGATTTAATATTAGCTTAATTTTAAAATATTTGATAATTTGTCCGACTTGCTAATTATTAAAAAAATATTTTATGTATAATTTTTAACTTATTAAAAAATTTGTCAACTTGTTAAGCATAAACTATTTTGATATGAATAGAGTACTTGTTACATTTACTAATCTTTCAAAAACATATAGCACGTAAATTAGTGTAAAATGTAATAAATTTAATATAGGACTTCTTACTATTAGATTTTAAGTAATATATTTTAACTCTGTAATTGAGCATCAATACATATATATGTGTATGTTATAGTATTTTCACATTAAAACTCATTTATTGTGTGAAGTTATAATTTACAAATAAAATTTTTAATATATATGTGGAAAATCTTAAAATATCATAAATTATACTCCAATAAAAGAGTTTGTATTAAAATAACAAATAAAAATAATTAATAAGGATGTCTCTTAACTAAAATAGTTTTTCCTTTTCCGGTAATTAGAAAATGTTTAAATGGCTTAAAAAATAGATGAAAAAAAAATGCTAAAGTTGCCTATAAAAAGGAGAATCGAACACACAACCAAATGGCATTTAGTTGAGTCAAATACCATTGGGCCAAAGTAACTTTATAATACAGGACCAAAAAATATAAGTACTAGTAATAAATTAAAAAACAGGGCCCTAATAAATTTGGGGGCCCTATTCCATTGTGCTCTTTGAACATGCCAATGAGGGCCTGATTACTGGAAAACTTCATGAATGATATATAATATGTTTTATTTATTTATTTGTTACAAATTATTCCATTAGTTAATTTGACAAATTCGTCTAGTGAAGAAACGGCGTGCCTAAAATAAATAACGCAATAAAAAAGTCCTAATTGGAATTTGTCAACCCTCTTTATGTGTGGATTGATCGGTGTTGTACACAAACTAAGGAGTAAGGAGGGTGGTATTTTGGAATTTGCTTAGTGGCTCGAGAAGAGAAAAATAATTAAAATTTAATAAGCAAAAGTTTTATATATGTACGTGGCAATTAAAGGGATAACTTAATTATGTAAGTGATTGTAGTCAATTAATTAGTTTTACATTCATCATCAAACACGTGCAAAAACCGTAGCTAGAATAGATAGCTATGATATATACGTGTAATTTGAAAGGAAGTAAAAAGAGGAAACATTCAATCCAAGTGTGTGATGAAAAGTGATCATTAATTTTAATTACATGCATGAAAATATGAGATATGTAATTGATTAATATTCCCTTGAATGGGAAGAATAAAATCCAATAAAAATGATTTCTTCATACTTTGTGTATTCTTTGACATTAAAATACGAATATTAAAGTGAGGACGGTGATTTTTAAATATCCAAAACCTATGGATTAAATCCATTTCTAATAATATATATTTGAAATAATATTTAAAATCCAAGGTCCTTACAAAAACTGTGACACAACTAGTGCACATCAATAAATTTTTAAATGGAGCAAAATTATATATGTACGACATTATTTTAAGAATAAATGACATCATTGTGTTATACGTTTGAAATAATAGAAAATTTTTTATGTATTTTGACAACAAATTATATTTAGGATAAGATAAGACATAGTCGTTTTTCCCCGTTAAAAAAAATAGATATAAAAAAACAGCCAAAAAAAAACTAAAAAAAATGAGGATGGGAAAAAAATTTCATAAACATTGAGTCAATTTGTAACTTATTGTACTCTTAGCATGTAATAATGTGTAACCAGATATAAACTTTTAAACTTACAAAACTTGTTACCTAGCTAATTGTCGAAATGAGTAATATAATTTCTCATTTCAAAGTTCTCGAGCTAAATTTTAACATGTAATAATGGGTAACCAGTAGTAGATGGAATGTCAAGATAAGTAAAATATAAAAGCATTATAATTTATTGAAATATAATCAAAGTGATTAATATTCATAACTTGGCGGCAATTGTAGCTTCCAAATCCAAGAACGATGGAGATAGTTCTTTGATTTGGAAGCTACAATTGCCGCCAAGAACTCATAACTTTATATGGAAAATCATCTCAGATAGCTTGGCAACAAATGAACGTCTAAATAGATACTTTAATAGAGTTCCCAGCTTGTGTTGTCTCTGCAATACAGAGGTTGAAGATACAAACCATTTGCTTCTTAAGTGCTCGATCACAAGAATGATAGTAGCAAAATATGAACAAAGTAGTGGTGATAGATTTCAAGGATTCCATGACCCTATAGCATCAACAACAAACATGCAATACATAAGGAAAAATAATACTCACTTCGAACACCTTTGTATGTTATGGCAACATATTTGGGAATTTCGTAACTCTGTCATCTTTAAAAGAAATAAACCGGACAAATTGGAAGCTACAGTACGGAAAGCTAACCATGGTATACAGGAATGGGCTAAACTCAAATGTCAAGATAAGAGACCAACAAGTAAAAGGAGTAGAAATGTAAAATGGACAAAACCCCCAATGGCTGTCTACAAAATCAACGTAGATGGTTCGGTGAAACCATCGGGTGTTTGCCTCATTGGGGGCATTGTCAGAGATTGGAATGGACAGGTAATTGATATGTTCTATGAAGAAGTTCCTAAGGGATCTGTAATCCTAACAGAATCTCTTGCTTTCTGCAAAGGGTTAGAAATAGCCCGTACTAAAGGATGGAGTAAGGTTATCGTCGAAGGAGATAGTCTCGGAGTTGTCAAGGCAATTGAAGATCAGAACTCAAGTCCATGGGAGATACTGAGAGTAGTAGAGAAGATTCGAATGCTTCAAAAAGATTTCAGTTCAGCGAAAGCTCAGCACTGCTACAGAGAAGCCAACAAAGCTGCTGATTTTATAGCTAAGAATAGTGCCAATTGTAATGCTAGTTTCCCTTTTTATAGGGATCTCTGTAACATCATCCGTCGGGATGATCAAGAATGATCTTATGTTAAGACATTCTACTGGTTGCCTACTGTTAAAAAAAAAAAAAAAAAGCTATCAATAAATGATCCATCAACCTGCTAGTGCTTTTCATGAGGGATCGACGAGAGAGTATATGATGGAAGCGGAAGAACTAGATCACCAGATGAAAGGGGCCACTTGTTTTTGCATTAATTGTTTTGGACATGTTTTAACTTTTAACTTTAATTTTTGTGCTTCCTAACAAAAGAACAAAGTTTTTTTAAAAATAAACTTCGCTTTTAATTAAATTAAGATAATCAATTAAGTTACAACAAAATAATTGTTCTTATAATTATATAACATCCACTTCAAAAAAAAAAAAAAACGAAAGCAAATTAGCAATGGCTCGTGCATTTTCTAGGATGGAGGTTTCTCTCCAAATCAATGGAGAAAGAGAAACGAAAAAGTGGGCATATATACTAATTAAATTTGTAATTGCCATTTTCCTTCACTTTTAAATCATGACTTTAAGGTATAATAAGGTGGCCGGTGAAGTGAAAATATGGAATCATATATATAGATATACATTATGCACCCGGCGTCCGGCGAGTACAATTTAATTTGTACTGTGTTGTTCAAAATGGGTTTATTTGGATGTTGTCAATGATAATAATAACAGGAGCACTTGTTTAAAGAAATTGTTATCCATCGTTATTTGGGGTATATATAGGCCTCGTTTGGTTAAACGTGGTAATTTCACTTCGTAGAAAGTTACTTCCCGTGAAATAAATTTCCCATGAATCTTACTCTCCGGGAAGTATAAAAATATGTTTGGTTGAAAATAAATTCACATGAACTCAATTCCTATAATTTGTTTGGTTGAACATGGAAATCTCATAGAAATTTATTTAAAATTACTCTTATAACCTTTATTTATTAACACGCCCTTCTTATTATAGGGATAAATTCGAAATTTTCTTAATCGAAATTAAAATAAAAATGAGATTTGGAAAAAAGGAAGTAATTTGGAAAAAAAAATGGGGGAAGTAGATCTTACCCACCCCCCTCATGGTAAGATAAATTTCACCATTTTGGAGGAATTTCAATTCCAATTCCTGTGTTTTTTAGCTTTAATTTTTTGTACCAAACACATGTATTGCCAATCACTTTCTGGATTTTTGTACTTCCCGGGAAGTAAATAGCTAACCAAACGAACTAGCACAAATTATTTGCCACGAGCGACAGACCTTTTGACTTTAAAATCCCACTAGGTATATATATCCCCATTTATTTATTATTTTAACCTTAAAAAATTCCTGGTTTTACGGAAGCATTAATTACTATTAATGTGATTTCTTTTGGAGAACATAAAAGAGGAAATGGTATTCAATATACCAAAAAATTTAGCTCTTTGCAAAAATGTCACCCCCCATATAAAATGTGATAAATGTCAAAAAGTAATTTTTTTTTTCAAAACTAACAGGTCACCTTGACCTTGTATTGTGGGTTTGGGCGGGCTTTTAAAATTTTGAAGATTTTGGGAGGGATTTAAGGGATTAGGAAAGGAGAGAGAGAGGGTTCACATCTTCACAAAATCAAAACTCCAATCTGGCGACTGCGAGAGAAGAGTGGCGAAGGAGGAGGAGAGAAGCGGAGGAGGCGGCGGATTCCGTTGAGCAATCTGGCGACTGAACCCATTGTCGGTTTTGGTTATCGATTTTGCTTCCCTCGTTGTATCACCAAGAACTCCGCACCGAAGCCATATGTACGCCTGCGTGCACTCCCCGTGAGCACGCAGCAGTCGCATTTCGCCGATTCTATCTCGATCTGAGTCCCCGAAGTCGCGTTCTTCTTGCTATTCCATTTTCTTCCCGTTGATTTCTTTCCCAATTCTGCAATCGAATCGTCGGTTGCGGGCTTCTTGTTCATATCAGGTTCCTCTCTTGCTCTCGCTCTCTGGTTCGGATTCAAGTTGAAATTTCATTTCCTTACTCATCGAATCTTCTGCCTATGGTTTTTCATGTATCCCTTTCCCTATTATTCTACAAGGTTGTTCAATTAAAGCCATTTGAGATTGATGGGAGCATTTTCTTTCTTCTTTCATTGTAGCACATAAAGTATTCATCTTGATGGATAATAAACAGTTGAACTTTAACCAACCCCTTCATTATATTTGGTTAGACGTGGCGGCTCATCAACTGCTCATCTAGAGGTTGACTTCACTTGTTTTCCCTACATTTTGCCACGTGTATCCCCACTTGTTTTCCCTCCATTTCATCTGGGCGGGAATTTTAATTGGTTTGAGCTCTCTTTACATTTAATGCATGTGATGTCACATGTTCAATTGACATTAAATGTGTCAGATAATCCCTCTCTTTCCACTGCAATTTCTTTTTTCTTTTTATTTTTTTTGCCAAGTAAAACCCCTTTCCTCCTCTCCAAATTTGACACATGTCCCTCCTTTTTCAGATTTCTATCAGCTCAGCCCTCTCTCCCACAAATCGTTGCATCTTTTTTTTTTAATTTTTTTTGGCCAAGTGACCTGCTACCGGGTGGGCATAATTTGCAAAAATGACATTTTGCTACCCCCTTGCAATTTCTACACCCCATGGTTATTTTTGCAAAGTTGAATTTTTTTTGGTATATCCATGCAAATCATCCCATGAAGTAATCTGCAGTAACTTTAAAGTTTTTCTCTAAGATGTTAAGTTGTTAAATGGTTTTGTTATCGTGCGTATGAGAATTACTTAATTAGCATTTTTTTTTAAAAAAAATTGCAAGAACTTTATCGACACTTTTAATTTAGATAAAAGGAAAAAAGAAGAAGTAACATACTACGTACTTACAGACAAAGCAGACCTCTTGACTTGTTTTCGAACCTGATCGAATAGCTTGGGATCTACTATGTAATAATCCAACAAGTACCAACAACACAAGCATGCCACAAGAGTACCAAAACAACAAACGCGTACCACTCAACCGATGAAGAACTATGAAGAAACAACAATTGAGATTGTTGCTTCTTCTTGATTCACACACACGCATAGATCAAGGAACTTCTCCCATGGAAGCAAGCGAGGAGAAGTTGTTAGAGATTTTCTGTATTTCTCTCACAAACTGAAAGTTGTTACAAACCCAATATATATACATCTTCTAACCACACCTATGTGTAACTAAGGTAACCCAAGGTGATCAGCCCAAGGCTTACTCTAAAACTCTAACCAACCAAGCTAACTCGATATCTAACTCGACATCTAACAACCACACTTAACACACTCTATACTCTCCATATACCCCCCTCAAGGTGGGCGTGTCACATGGAAGACCAGACCCAGCTTGTAACTCAGAGTAAAGTGTTGTTGAGCACCAAGGGGCTTAGTAAACAGGTCAGCTAATTGCAGATGAGTAGGTACAAATGCTGGTGAAATAAGCCCTTCATGGACTAAATCCCGAATGTAATGACAATCGATTCGTAGGTGCTTAGTTCGCTCATGGTAAACATGGTTTTTAGCCAACTGCAATGTCGATTTGTTGTCACAAAACAACTGGATTGGAGCATTGCAATACACCTGCAAATCATCCATGATCCCACGAACCCATACAATTTCACTGCTGGTTTGGGACATACTCCGATATTCGCTTTCTGTGGAAGATTTGGAAACAATCTATTGTTTCTTTGTTTTCCAGGAAACAAGGCAATCCCCCAAAAAAACACAATAGCCCGTTAACGACCTGCTCATGTCTCTGCAAGAACCCCAGTCAGCATCGGAGTATGCTCGGATCGTTAGAGCACTTGATTGTGGATAGAATAAGGCACAGTTCACTGTCCCTTTGAGATATCGAAGTAGGAACAGAGCAGCTCTCAGATGCGGCACCCTCGGATTGGCCATGAACTGAGTCAATTGTTGAACTGTATACTGGATATCTGGGTGAGTCATTGTGAGATACAATAAACGACCAACTAGACGTCTATAGGATTCAGGATCCTCCAACAATTCTCCATCGTTGATGCTCAAGTGCAAGTTCCTTTGCATAGGAAACTTAGCTGGTTTACAGTTCAACATAGCTGCATTCGATAAGAGATCAACCATATATTTCCTTTGATTGAGGAGGATTCCCTCACTTGACCTGGAAATCTCCATTCCTAGAAAATAACGAGCTAAACCCAAATCCTTGATTGTGAAAGCCTTGTCCAAGGATTGCTTGACACTGCTGATCACAGTATCATCATTGCCTGTTAGTAATACATCGTCAACATAAACCAAAGAAACTGTAAAAGCATGCTTTGATCTCCAAACAAACAAGGAGTAATCATGCTGAGATTGCGTAAACCCCAGGCCAACCAAGTGCTTGGTCAATTCAGTATTCCATTACCGGCTGGCCTGTTTGAGGCCATAGATGGATCGATTGAGTTTGCAAACCTTCCCAACCCCCATCTCATATCCAGGAGGAGCCTTCATATACACTTCTTCTTCAATGTAACCATGAAAAAACGCGTTGTTTACATCCAATTGATGTAAATTCCAACCCTTAACCGAAGCTAAAGCAATAAGAATTCGAACAGTGGCATACTTAGCCACTGGAGAGAAAGTTTCTTTGTAGTCACGATCCTTGACCTGGTTGAAACCCTTAGCAACCAATCGTGCTTTATATCTCTCCACAAGACCATCAGCTCTAAACTTCACCTTGAATACCCACTTGCATCCAATAGGTTGCCTGCCGGTGGGAAGATATGTGACAATCGAGGTATTGTTGGTCTCAAGAGCTTCAATCTCTTTGGCCATAACAATTTTCCATTCATTGCTCTTCTAAGCTTGAGCAAAGGAAGACGGCTCAGGGACAGAGAGAACATTGAATAAAGCATGAATATAGTTGGGAGAATAGCCACTCAAATCCTTTGGAGTAACTACTGAAAAGGCTGGGGAAACAGATGGACTGTTGGCAGAATCCCCTTGCCTTGATGGAAGACCATGATACTCAAAGTCCTGCAAGCGCTCCGGGCGAACTATACGCCTCATGCGCCTCTCAAGAGGTGGGCTGACAGGTGCAGTTCTAGAAGGGATGGGCTGAGAATAGAGATCAGAATCTGTAACCTCCCTTGTCAGTGAGGGTTGCTTCTCTCCTTCCAACAAGAGAGATAAATGATCTGAAGAAGGAGTGACACTAGCTGGCATTTGGATCAATGGAGAATCCAAACCAGAGCTGTCATGCCTAGGAACTGAAGATGTGGGAGCAGTAACAGTGTAATCCTCATCTCCAAATAACACTGGAGGCAGGATTGAAGACCCGAGATCCTTATGAACCTCACTGGCCAATTGTCCCTTAAAGGGGAATACTTGCTCTCTGAAAATGACGTCCCTACTCACAAAAACCTTGTGAGTCTGTAGATCATAAAGCTTATACGCTTTCTGACCCGGAGGATAACCAAGAAAGATACACTTTCTTCCTGAAGCCTCAAGCTTATTCCTATAAACTCGAGGAACATGTGCATAAGCCAAGCAACCCACTACTCTCAAAAGTGAGTAATCTGGAGGCTTGTGGAAAAGAGCCTCATAAGAAGTCTTCCACTGCAGCACTAAAGAGCGAAGAAGATTAATAAAAAAGGTAGCAACTAAGACACACTCTCCACAAAATCTAAGGGGAAACCCAGCATTTAACCGAATGGCCCTTGCAGTTTCCACAATGTGCCTATGCTTTCGTTCAACCCGCCCATTTTGTTGATGAACATAAGGAACTGATTTTTGATGTATAATGCCCTTAGAAGCCAACAATTCACTCAAATTATTGTTAACAAATTCCGTCCCATTGTCAGTTCTGATCCTTCTAATGTAGCACTTAAACTGGGTAGCCACGAATGCAATAAAATCAGAGATAATTCTACCTACTTGGCCTTTGTCACGTAAAAGGAAGGCCCAGGTAGATCTCGTGTGATCATCCACAATGGTTAGAAAATACCGAGCTCTACATATAGATGGTACCGAGTAGGGTCCCCACACATCCATGTGTATCAAATCAAATTGAGAATCAGCAATATTGACACTTCTATCAAAAGGAAGAGAATGAAACTTAGCAAGATGGCATGTCTCACACTCAAGGAAACTATTGTTTGACCCCTGAACACCAGGAATCTTCTTCAATTTTGAAAGAGACACATGCCCCAATCTAGAGTGAAGCAAACTTATTGAACTGTCTGAAAGCAAATAAGCAGAAAGATGATCACCAGGAGAGGGACTCACATCCGAAGCCACTCTCTTGATGCCTGAGGAAGTCACTGGGAAGCACTGAAAACCAGAAAACTTATAGATGCCACCATCTCGAACTCCCACTGCTAGAGCTTGATTAGTTGAAGTGTCCTGTAACCAACATTGGTTTTTAGAAAACACAAACAAACAATCATCATCATCCAATAATTTTGATACTGACAGCAGATTGTATTTAAAGGTCGGCATGAACAATACATCCTTCAAGATGATAGAATTGTTCATCCTGATTGAGCCAGAGTAGAACACTGATTGTGTGATCCCATCGGGAAATCCCACCACAATAGGTTTGACAAGAAGATGCAGCACATCAAACATCTCCCTGTTGCACACTATGTGGTCCGAGGCTCCCGAGTCAACAATCCAAGTGCTCGGCGACTCAGTTGTCACAGAACTTAAGCAAGACACCATACCTGCAAAATTCACGGAGCTCATTGCTCAATGACCTTCTAGATCCATAACAGATTTCCCTTTCATAGCCTTAAGCATTTCTGCTACTACATCATTGATCAGCTTGGAATCTGGTCCTCCTGCACCTGCAGATGATGATTCGTTGCCTGGACCTGCAAGAGGTGTCTCCTCCATGGCCATTTCTTGAATGTTGGCGATCATCTTGTCCTCCTGAGGGCGCTTCAGACCTGTGTACCAATCGGGAAATCCGACTAACTTGAAACATGTCTCCTTGACATGGCCCCTCTCTTTGCAATAGTTGCAGAACAGTTCCATTTTAGCCTTCTTGGTGTCTCTTTTCGAGTCACCTGCTTTCCATTGGCTTGAATTGTAACCAGATCCACCACCAGACGGATTGGAAGGCTGAGCACCCTTTCCATTACCTTTAGAACTAGAATTCCCATAGTTTCTTGTCGCCAGTACCTCGTGGTTCTGAGATCCAGGATTGGTGATTCCTCTTTGTCTCACAATTTGCACCACCATGTGAAAGGCACGATTCAATGATGGAAGAGGATCCATAGCTAGTATGTTAGACCGAACTCCTTCATAAGCTTCTGATAGCCCCATAAGAAACTGCATCAGCCTGTTAGATACATCACGTTCCACCAGCAATTTCAGAATTCCACATGAGCACATCTTCAATCCGCCGCATTTGCACACTGGAATTCCTTCCAATTCCTGCAATTCATCCCAAGCTCGCTTCCGTTTACCAAAATAATCAGAAATAGACGAGTTCTCTTGCTTGATCTCACTTATTTCTTTCTTAATTTGGTAGATCAACGGAGCATTCCTTTCGGCAAACCTCTCGTGGATCTCTTCCCACAGGTGTTGAGCCGAATTCGTATGCATAAATCCTTCTGCCAGATCTGATTTCATGGAGTTTAGTATCCAGCTGGACACCATGAAATCGCATCTCAACCACCTGTCGTAATCGTCATGGACCTCGGACGGCTTCTCGACCTTGCCGTTGATGAAGCCGAGCTTCATCTTAGCTCCGAGAGCCATACGAACCGATCGAGTCCAGCTGTGAAGGTTTCCACCATTAAATTGCGTGGACACAAGCTGCATCCCGGGGTGGTCGGATTTGGTGAGGAAAAGCGGATCCAATTGATTCGCTCCAAAATTCCGACCATCTCTTCCCTGACTTGAGTTTTCCGGAGTGCTGCACTCTACACCTTCTTCGTTTTCCATAGCCTTGCTAATTCAATACCGAAATCTCTTCTTCCTAAGCCTTTGAGCTCTGATACCATATGAAGAAACAACAATTGAGATTGTTGCTTCTTCCTGATTCACACACACGCACAAATCAAGGAGCTTCTCCCATGGAAGCAAGCGAGGAGAAGTTGTTAGAGATTTTCTGTATTTCTCTCACAAACTGAAAGTTGTTACAAACCCAATATATATACATCTTCTAACCACACCTATGTGTAACTAAGGTAACCCAAGGTGATCAGCCCAAGGCTTACTCTAAAACTCTAACCAACCAAGCTAACTCGACATCTAACAACCACACTTAACAACACTCTATACTCTCCATAAGAACCAATCGTCGCATTTGAATTGTCCTTACGGTACAAAACAGGCCAACAATTGGCTTCCTCCAACGCACCCTGCACCCGAGGCAGTACAATGGACTTTAATATCGCTTTTGAGCTAGTCTAGATGGGGTGTGTGTGTGTGTGTGTGTGTGTGTGTGTGTGTGTGTGTGTGTGTGTGTGTGTGTGTATGTGTGTGTGTGCGCGCGCGCGTGTGTGTGTTCAATCACCCAATTGTAACTAGGTTAACTATCATGTACTCTTATATATATTCCAATAATAGTGAAGGCAACCCCAACGGGGATGATTCACTCTAATAGAGTATCAACCTAGGGTTTTTTTTTTAAAATTTTGTCGTAGCCTAACATCGATTCTCTCATCCTTCTTCCTCTCTCTGTCACCGAACACGTACTCTGGCTTTCTCCTTATCGCTAACCCTCCATCTTCTCTCCGTTGGCTTCACCGTCCCCTAACAGTTTGCCAACTACCAAAATCCCCAATATATCTTCTCATCTACCTCTGTCAGCACCCTCCTTCCTCTCTGCTGTCGGCCACCACCCGTTGGCCACCCTCTCTCCTCCTCTATCAACCGCTCCCTCTCCTGGCGGTGTTCTAGCCTCCGCCTCTCTCAGTAGTCGCATATCTTTCTGTTTCCCCTCACTCAGTTACTCTCCTTTGTCCGTCAAACCCTAATTCGGCGGATCAGACACTGTGTCATGTCACCATTGGCGTTGTGTCCTATCACCCTTGCCATTTTATCCTGTCACCCTCTTTGTGACGGTAATCTAGCGACCTCGCACCAGCAGATCGACGACGTTTATGGCTTTCTACAATCAACAACAGCCTCCCGTCGAGGATATCGCCCCTCCAAATCATTCATATACTAGAGACAAAGCCATTTCCAACGTACGTGTTCCAACAATTATATTTATTGGAAAATATTACAACGCTTAAAAGTAATGGAAATGAGTTTCCAACTATTAGAGTTGCTGGAAATAATTTTACATAATTTTCCAGCACTAAAATTGATTGGAAAATTTTTTTCAACAATTGAATATGTTGGAAACTGATTCTAATATTTTCAATAAAAGTTAATTGAAATCCATATTTAAAAAAATAAGAAATTAAAAAAAAATAGATTGAGAAAATCTTTATAATTATTGTACAGTTTTGAATCTTTTGATAAAGAGATTTTAATAATAATAATAATAATAATCATTTATTTATTCTTACAAAATCAAGAAATAATTATCTTGCAGTTGAGAAATACTCTGATTAGAGAAAAAAAGAAGACATGTGAGAGAAAATTGAATTTAAACAGAGAGAGATTGTATCTCACAAATCAAGAACGTGGCTTTATGTGCAGTTGATTACCAAACTGGTGTGGTTTTACAGTTTCATTTTCTTATCATTTAAATTCATGTTTATCTCTCTATTTCTCTCTTCCTTTCTCCCTCGCTGGTTATGTCACCATAACTCCATCTTTAGTCCAAAATCTTTAAGCTATTTACAACGCTTGCGGGGTGAGGTACAAATCTGTTAGGCTTATGCTCGAGTACATGCCGACATCAAGCCCAAAGTGTATGCAAACGACAAACTCATGCTTGAACACAAGGTGTTGGATGTAAGGTGGAAGGAGGAAGTCATGGATATATAGCAATTCGTAAAAGTAAGTTGGAACTTCCATCCTAAATCATCGTTGATAATTCATGTGTTTCTAGTAGTGAAGGGGGTATTCTCCCATTGGAGTCCGCCCCCAGAGCTACCCGGCCTATGCCCTTCTGCCTCCCTAGTACGCCTCTCTAACGAGGCCACACCCGAGCCAACATGTGCTCCTCGGGCCCTCTCCGCACCATCTGGAGTAGGCCTTAGCAGCTGGATCATCGTTATCATCCCGACACAGGCAACCAACCATCCTGACAACTATTGCGTGTCAACTGCCAATCCGACTTGGTACACGGATAGCATAACCATTGCGCACATGTCGTATAACTCAGGTATATTGTCTTACCATGCTTCTCAGAGTCTTTCCCCATCCATTATTGTCGGGAATGGCACAATTATTCCTACTTTGGGTCTAGCACAACACCACCTTGATGAAGTGATATATATGTGTGTGTGCGCGCGTGCGTGTGCGTGTGTGTATTTGTAGGGATGATGGAAGGCAATAAAGGTAGTGTTGACTTTATTCAAATATTGATTAGATAAGGATAAACTTTGTTTGGTATTGAATATTCTTTATTAGATATTGCTCGGATATATATGTATTTGTTTTGGATTTTTTGGATTCATCTAATTCTATTGTACCCCCCGTTTGTTTTTTTGATAGAGAAAGGTAATGATTACCCTTATGAATGTAGTCCATATTTAAGTTAAGAATCATTGATCAATATTTTAATCATTCCCCTTATTCTCCCATTTTTCATACAAAATTTGTTATCCTTATATTCCATAATTTGAAGGAGGGTAACTAATACCTCTAGGATAGTCTAATAATCCCTCCCACCCTCTTCTCCAAGCTCACAAACAAATGATGATCATATACATTTTCTATGTAAAATTTAATACATTGCCTTTTCATTCCCCTCTTATATAAACAAACGACCCCTTAACGGCTTAACCCATTTATCTAGATGCTGTTTTGGAGATATCTATTTGGTTAAGATATGCATGGCTGAATTTGTTGAAGATCATGGGCTGATTTTATGGAAGGAGAATTCAAATTCAAACAGTTGTTTAAGAATTGAATAATTAGTGGAACCAAAAAATCAGATTTTGGTAGAATCTATTCAAACTTCAAACAACAACAATTTAGCTTCTGGAGCCTATAAAAAGGCAGATACAAGTGGAGAAGAAACACATCTCAAGTACTAATCTACAAGCATAGTGATTCTCTACTGCGATCATCTTCCAAAAGTTAATTTATTTTCCATCTCTCACATTGTATTCAAGTTTATTTTATAATTGAGAGAGAAAAAACATGAACGATATAAAATAAGTCATTTTTGTTCTACTAAGAGTATTCGTCTATTCAAACGTAGATACACTTCGGTGTTAAGGGGATTGTTATTTCACTAGGTTGTGAGTTGACTAGATCGTAGCGGGTTAGGCTACAAAGTGTTAGAAGAAAGAAAGTTCTTTTAGGTTGTATCTAGGACTCAAAGATAGTGGAATAATAATTGTTTGAATCCTACGGGTTGGATAACCCTAGGCAGAGACGTAGCATGGTTTAGATTCGAACACCGTTAACAATTCGTGTGTTCTTTGTGTCTTTATTTTTCACATTTTTTTTATTAATGTTCTATTTTCGTACAACTTAACAGGTTGAAAACAGTGTGAAGAAGTATCCAACATCCAATCTCTATTTGAAAACAGTGTGAAGAATTGAGCTTCTATTACTTGAATATGCATCTTCCGGAGAATCGATCTTGAGAGACATGGCAATGCTGATGAAAGAGAAGTTTGACAAATATTGGGAATCTTACAGAGTTGTTTTCTCCTTTGCTGCGATATTGAATCCTCGCTACAAGTTTTTGTTTGTGCTATATCGTTTCCAAGAACTAGATAAACTGTTGGATATAGAAATCGCTGCAATGAAGGCAGGTGATAGCATGCATTTAGAGAAGCATAATAGGTTGCATTTAGCTTAGTTAAGATGCATTTCATGGATGGATTAAGCACGATTTGCATATTAGTTCTCTATGTTGTCGGAGTCGGAATCTACACGCTTTTATTGATTATTTCAGGTAATGGTGGATCCGAGGAGGAGACATGAGTTGATAACCCATTGGATGAGAATGTCTAGTTGATCGAAGGAGCTTACATGAAAATCTCAAGAGGTTCTGAGAAGAAGAAGCGAGCCTAAATGAAGAACAAGTCTGCAAAAGTTGTCGCCAGACATGTTGAACTTGTTTTGCACTTTCTGGAGACCTCGGTTGTCCAATTGACTATTATGACCATGCGTTGGAAAGCTCTTTCAGAGAGCTACAACTTTCATGTTGACAGCAAGAGCAAATTCGAGATAGATTTTCCGTGAAAGGCCTCTGGCTGCGACCGCAGCAACCCTTGCGGCGCCCGCCGCCAGGGCCGATGCAAGAGGAAATGCTGATGCTGCGGCCGCAAAATACATGCGGCGGCCGCCGCATTTGCTGTCAGCGCCCGCCGCATTTGCTGTCAGCGCCTAGACGCTGCGTTTCGATTAGTAAAACCCTAAATGCTTTTGTTTTGTTTCATGGCCGACTTGGGATTGTTTATAAGGCCAATTTTAGTTATTTTTCTAGGACTTTTATTCTATTCTATGTTCTATCAGACAATTGGAGAGAGAGCGATGTTCGCCATGGGCGGCTAAACTCTCTTCGTTCTACTTGCAATTTGAAGCTTTATTTGGATTGATTGTGAGTTTCTGAATCTTGTTCCTTATTTCCTATATTGAATGCTTCAACTTCTTTGTGCTTGATTGTTTATTGTTTTGTTCTATCTTGTCTGGCCAACTAGTTAGATCAATTCAATTGCTAGGATTTTGTAGATTCCTGATTGCGAACCTTAACCCAAGTAGCAAACTTGTCCCTTTAGGGCTGATTGAACTAACTGGATGTGTAGGAAGTTTGATGTGTTGTTAAATCCCTCTTTAGGAACTGCAAATACCTTGGTTAATCTCTGGTCTTAAGGCTATCAATTGGGTTAAATCCTTCTTTAGGGACTGTTCGATTGATAAGGGTTTCTAGGACTGATTGGACTAGTAACTATATTAGGTCGGGACAAGGGCATTCATAGGAATCATAAAAGGATCAGAGGAAGTTACAATATCAATTCAACCAAATAAAGTAGATAGTTGTAGGTAGAGCGATCTTCTCTAAATTGTTTTGCATCAACTTGTTTATAGTTTAGTTTGTTTTCTTTCTTATTTCAATCACCAAAAAACCCCCTTTCTACTAATTGATAAATACACATTGCTGAGAAATACTTGATTCTCTGTGCGATCGACCTCTTACTTACTTGCTATACTAGTTTGTAGGTTTGAGTTTTATTTTGATACGATTTACGCGACTAAAAATCGTTCATCAGCAGGACATGTGAAGGAACAATTTTTCAAGTTGTTTAAGGAGTATGTAAACCGTAATGCTGAGCAAGAACTAGAGGAAGCATGAGCTCAAACCAAGATCACGAGGGTGATTATATGGCGGTAAATTAATCTAATTAAATTACTGTTTTGAATTTCCTAATGCATATATTAGTTTTATTCATGACATCTTGAGTTTTTACTATTGGTTATTACTTATATTGCTCATTACAATATTAGGGCGTGTTTGCGAGGTGAATTTTTTTAGGAGGTGGAGATACTTTTTGGGGATGGAGATACTTTTTGAGGTGAAGATCGATGATGGAGATTATTTGTAGAAAATAATCTCTTGCATATTTGGTGGTATGAAGATAGGATATTTATGGAATAAAGTGAAAAGACATATATGCCCTTTGTTTAACTCCTCTTCCTTCATAGTTTCACAACCCTATATCATGTCTTCTCCTCCCAATAATTCACCTCAATGAAAAATTATAGTAGGGGTCATGAACTCATTCAGGGAAATTCGAATCTTAACTAAAATAATAAAAAAAAAGTAAATCAAATTGAAAATTGGACCACGATTTTGCTAATATATATATATATATATATATATATATATATATATATATATATATATATATATATATATATATATATATGTATGTATGTATGTATGTATGTATATAAATAATATATATGAACTCATTCCAGAGCTGTTCGATGAGGCGGAGGACGTGGGAGGAGAGGGCGAGGCCGTGGGGCGGAGAGTGTGGAGGACTGACTCGAAGACAGGGAAATGGCAGGGGATACAGAGAACACCATTCTTCTCACATTCGTGAACCTCTCCAAATAGAGAGTTGTGTACCATTGATGAGAAGTTCTTCTAAATAGATATTGAATTCTGGTTAATCTAAGGTTTGTGAACTGAGTTGGTGGTGATGGAGAAGAAGCTAGAGGAAGTACCTACGAAGAGCTTTGATTGCTGATGCTGTTCTTCCCAACAATGATTCTTATAAAAGACCCATCTCTATAATCTTCTTCCTCCTCCGCCCAACTCCAAAACCCGCAATTTGCATTCTTCAAGCTCCAACCTTTACCCATCTTCCCGGCTTACGCCAACAGCTTCTTGTAGAGCTCTTCCTCAGCGTCCCTCAGGAACTTGAACTTCGGCGGTGGCGAAGACCTCGGCCTGTTTAGCTCCACTGTCGCCAAATTGGACTAGAATAGAGGGTTGATCTCGTGATGGTTGTAGCAATCCAATGGGTTGAATCAACTGCCAAGATTAGGGGTGAAGTTGAAAGGGTAAGGACGGGATTCGTGACGGAGGGCATGTCGTTGATTCACCTTTCCTTTGCTTTCCACCATGTCGGATCTATGATTCTGCACAATTCAACCGAAATAGCATAGATTCCGAACTTTGCCACGAAAAGAGTTTAATCTAAATTGACACTAAACATGCATATTCTACAATGCAAATGCATCTAAACTACCCTATAATGCCCTAAACTACCCTATAATGCCCATTAGAAATGTGCATTATCAAACTTCCCACACTTAACCTTTTGCTTGTCCTCAAGCAATGCAAAAACAAGAGCAAAACCATCATACCACAAATATGATCTTCAAGCACTAACCTTGTCAAAAACAACATCAAAGTGTAGGAGACATGAACATGAAAGCCAACATCTTAGCAAGTATATGAGCGATTCAAAGTCAAAGGCACATTTAGTCCAACCTCACCGGGATCATGTGTTTACTCTCACTGTCATGTGTTTAGGCTTAACAATATATCTCTCAACTCAATCCAAAATGCAAAAAGCTACATAGAAATTGACACATATATCATATATTCTCAACCGTGGATGCCATCACTTATAAGAAACATCAAGAGGTATTTTATCAAGGTTGTAATGAGGCTTGGTAAGGAAATAAGGTAGGAAAATATTTAGGCTTGTGGTGCTAAAAATCCAGGAAAAAATGATCTCTAAAAACAACTGGAGCAACACTAAAAACCAAATACTTTCCAAACCAAAATAACTCAAACTTTCACTCTCAAAATACGCAACAAAAGAACTCTCTCTCAACCATACATTTTTTTCTAACTCTCACATACATAATAAAATAAAAGGCTCTTATTCATGCTTTTTTTTCTTTTCTTTTTTTTTCTTTCTTTTGACTTTTTCACTTTTTTCCTCTTTTTTTTTTTTCAATTTTTCATCTAGAGCCAAAAATACAATAATGCACAATGTGAGGAATAAAACCAAAATTACTTAATAATCCAAAACTTATAACTCTCTTAACAATATGAGGGAATGGTAGTAAATGACCTTTGCCTCGGTCAAGTTTGCTAGCCTAACCCACTATCCACAACATTTTCAAGGGTTAACCCCCCCCCCCCCCCCCCCCCCCCAAATTGCAAAGATTTCGGTTAAAAGTGGATGAAAGTCACCGGGACAAAGGAGAGATAGAGGAAGCGAGGTGGAGAGAGAGAGGCAGCGGGGAAGTTATTATGGAGAGAGAGAGAGGAAGAGTGAGAGAGGAAGACAATTTAATTTAAAACATGTCGAGTCCAACTGCCTCTCACGACTTACAAAAGATGAAGAGAGAGAGAGAGAGGGCAACACTTGCTCATGCAAACCTGAGGAAAACAAGAAGAGAAGGAAGAAGAAGAGGAAGAAGACAACAGAGCGAGAGAGTGAGAGAGTGAGAGAGGAAAAGAAGAAGCCAACCCGAGGAAGAAGACGACAGAGCAGGAGAGGAGACAAAGAGGCCGATTTTGAAGTAAGTAAACCCTCACAATGCCGATTAAATACGTTTTGCTTGGATTCGTAGGGGAGGAACCGATTGGAAGAACCTAAACTGGTTTTGATTGTGTTAAAATGGAAAGAAGGCGTCGAATGGGTTCATAGTGCGCAATATAGCCCTGTCATGTAGTAAGTAACCGACGTCAAGTTAAAACCTACGATTGGAAAGTTTGGAAACTGGGGTGTGGGCGACTGAGAGAGAAGCGTATTTTTGGGAATGGGGAAATTAGGCAATTGTCTTGTCGAATCCAACTTATCAGGAGCATGGTGAGTGTAGATATGTTCAGTTTAGGGGGGAATTGGGCGAAATAGGGCGTATGACTGTACGTTTAGTTTTGGGGGAAATTGGATGAAATGCGGCGCATTAGGGTTAGGGAAAATGTTAGAAAGGGTGAACGTTTATGTGGAATCGACATTATGTGGAATCGACATTATCTGGAATATGGTGAGTTGTGTGCAATTGGAGATGTACAGATTGAATAAGTATACTGTCATGTATTCACAAGTATGTGTCATGTGTACCTGTCTTTGTGTCATGTTACATTTGATATTGATATGAAGGGAACCGTGGGTTGGGGGAGACGAATTGATTTGTAGAATACTGAATTTTGGTCTCCCATTATGCAGGATATCGGTTGAATATTAAAAATGTCGCAGCAAAGTGTAAAGAAGATTTTAGACCGTAAAGCTCAAACCTCAGGCGCGGTAAGATGGCTTTCGTTCGAGTAATGTAAGTTGTGATTGTCGTGGTGCAGTGTGGCTGACATGTTGAAGTCTATGCAGGTTGTGTACGCCGTCGAGGAAGATAGACACTTCAAAGCAAAAATTAACCAACACTCTCGGATGCAGCTCCTAGTAAACATTGACAATTGGTTGAGCGAGTCCAATTGGAAGCGCCTGACGGACAGCCCATTGGGGGGCGTTGCAAGACTGGGCACAAGGGTCCAGTTCTCAGGACAGGTTGTACACTACGTTCTCCAAAGACAATTGAAGACGAAGAAGGAGAATGAAACGTGGTACAAGATCCATTATGCAGTCATGAGGTTCTCAATAGCTGAGTTCTCCCTTGTCACCGGTCTCAACTGTGGCTATGGCGAAGAGCCCGAGGACGATGTGTCGTTCGAGAAGGCAGTGTTTGATTTCTTTGGAGTTGCAAAGTTGAAGATGTCCGAGTTCGAGGTGCAGTTCCGTGTGGAAATGGTATCTGAGAAATCGTCAACCAGAAAGTTTAAATTTGTCTTGCTGATGTTGGTCGAGGGTGTATTGTTCGGGAAGGAACCTAAAAACTACATTCACGGGTGGGTGGTCGACCTTGTCGGTGACATTGACAGGTTCCTGGCGTTTCTGTGGGGTCGGCTTTTCTACGAGCGAACGAACGAGTTCATGAACTGTGAAATCGAGAGGAAGCTCCAATGGGATGAGAGCAGCTCCAATGCACGCCCGGCCTATTGCCTGCTGGGTTTCCCTCTCTCCTTCCAGGTTCATAGACGGATCTCACGTCTGGACGCCGTATAGACGTTTACCTGGCGTCCAATATTTATTGACTGGACAGAGAGTGAATATTTATTGGACAACATTTGTTTACAGCTATGGGTGTACGAAGCCCTCTCTCCAATGGTCGTCCAATTCGCGAACGTCATAGATGAGAAGCTGTACCCCAGGTGTCTGCGATACGAGTTTAAAGACCCAAACCTGGAGTATGCCTCCATCGAAACCCGGATGCAGGAGGCTAAGAAGCTCGGGAACTTCAATGACCCTACAACCGTGAGGCCGCTTCTTCTCTCCGATGAAGTGGAGGGAGCTACCCGTTTTTACCGCTATACCCGAAACACTCACGACAAGCGGGACAACTTCTTCGACGATATTGTCCGGGAGTTCGTTTTTGCAAATGTGAAACCCCCACCAAAGAAACAACCAAAGGGAGCACATGGGTCAACACAAGAATCAGGGGAGGGCACGCAGACACAAGCTACACTATTAGAGATCAAGTCACGGTTACTAGCAAAGATGGAAGACATGGTGATGAGTATAGCCGCGGAGTTAGCCTCGAAGATAGCCACGCTTGAGGAGGTGATTGAAAACATGAAGAGGGAACTGAGGTGGAAGGGGACTAGGGAGTCGGAGGAGCAAGAGGAAGTTCTGGGAAAGGAGGTAAGGTTATCCTGGTATCGAATCAGAATCGTCATGTCATTTTATTTTACTGTCATGTTGTTCATATTGGATGTTATGTGCATGTCGGTACATGTTATGCTAATTCCAGTATATGTCAATTTACTCAGAGGTCATGTGCTTAGGTTCAGGGATCAGTGAAGGACAAGAATAAGGGCAAGGAGGACAAGGACAAGGGCAAGGACAAGGGCAAGGAGGATAGACAACCCACCAAGGAGGACAAGGTTAAGGCCAAGGCCATAGAGGTTTGCGTATGAGACTGTCATGTTAAGATATATTTAATGTCATGTCAATTGGTTTTACTGTCATGTTAACCGCACCATGGGCTGAGGTGCCCCTCGTACGACCGAGAAGAAGCACCCGTCAACATCCTGATACGTTGTCTCATGCGGACGTAACTCAGCCAGTGAAGAAGCCGAGCTCGACATGGCGACGAGGGCAGATGTTGATGCATTCGCTACGTGGATGAAGGAAGGAAGTGACACCGTCCGGTCGGTTGAAGGCACCCTACTAGAGAAGCATTTCTTCGGGACACTTCAATCACCGACCACCTGGGTGTCATCCGAGGTTAATTACGTTCCCACATCGTGGTTCGATGCATCACCTTCTTCCTGATATGGTCTTCCATATAAATGATTTTTCCTTGCATCCAGGATATTGAGCAAGCTTGCGCCCTCCTACGGAAGGACATCAACGCAGATGACAACTACGAAGGGGTCGCCGCTATTTCATCTGGGGGTATCTGCTGCAGAAGCAACTGGCGGATGCGAACGGGAACCTTGACGCGATGAAAGGGAACGACACGGTCACCCACTATTTCGATGACAAGTTGCCACAGATGTTTCCGACGGGTTGGGCCAATGTCGACCGGTTGTTGGCACCTTGGAATCTGAAGAACGAGCAATGGGTGGCCCTTGACATCAACTTCACGGAGTGGACATTGGACGTCTACGATCCCGACATAAGCCACATTGCTGAGCGCCATATGGCGGGCCTCCTGAAGTCGGTGATCCACCTACTCCCCATTTTGATGAACACCCACTCCGAACTTCGACTCAAATGGGTCGGCAAAGTTCCGAAACCCTTGGCGTACAAAAGGGTGAAGGGGATTCTCCAAAACAAACAATCGTAAGTCATTATTTTCACTTCATTTATAAAAAATTGTCACAGGATGGGTGACCATATTTCATTATTGTGATGTAGGGGCAACTGTGGTCCATACGCCATCCGTTACCTGCAGCTCCTCGCAACCGGCGACACCAAGTTTCGTGGCCTGTACGATCAATTCATTGCAGCGTACCGCTAATCCCTTTATTTTTCCATCTTTCACGTACGTCTTACACCCCCATCCGATCCTTAAAAAAACTCCCCCATTGATTTTATATACATTTTTGGTTTGTGTAGACTTGTTGATTGGTTTAGACCGGTGATTGGTTGGTATGTCGGCGGTTGTTGCTTCATTTGAAACTAATGTTTGTTGGTTTTAGACATTTGGATCTGCAGTTATTAGTGGTTTGTGGTATTCGTTGGTTTATAATTATGACATGTCAATTTCAATAAATATCATGTCAATATTAGGATAATGTCATGGCAAAAGCGGATATTGTCATGTCAAAAGTGGGTAATGTCATGTGACATTCCATTAAACAACCCCCCTACCCACACAACGTAGCGGACAACAAACTAGAACAAAACCCCCCATACAAAGTTGCCGAAGGGCAACATACTTCATTGCGAAAGGCGTCAAACCAAAATGGGCTAACTATGTACTTAATTGCGAAAGGCGCTGTAACTGGAAGTTCCTATTCCCCCGCTAGGTGCGGTGGTGCTTCTGTAATTTCCCAGCCACACCCGTCCACTATGTTGGTTCAAGTTTCACAGTCGTTGAAAACGCTCCGGTCTTCCCTTTTCCGCGTTGGTATGCTTCCTCTACTTCCCTTACCGCTCGCTCCGCCTCGTGATCCCATGGGCTGACTACATCCTCGACGTCACTGCTCACAGAAATTACCTGCTTCCCACGGCCAAAAGCGACTGCGTTGTCCAACTCATCACTTGGTTCTAACTGGAGACGTGGATATTCTAACTGGACGATTGAGGTTTCTAACTGGACACTGTTTGTTTCGAACTGGACACCTCTTCCTTCTCCATCGACACCTTGTGCTACCAAAACTTCCACTTCTTCTTCCCCTGCCAAGCGGGGATTCGTTTTAAATTGTGGGTGATCTTCTTGGGTAAAGGGTGGGCCACCCCCGACTGAATGGGCCGTTATAGATCCTTCCGTAGTGGTGAAATCTCTGCCAACCTTGCGTACCAGGGAGACATGGAGGTCGATAGGTCAGAATCGTTCACCGAAAAGACCGTGTACGAACTTGTAGGCCTGCAAGTCTTCGTCTTCCCCAATGGAAAAAGGTCTGCACCCTTCCTTCTTCGGCTTTACATATGTGAGCTGGACGTCATGCCTCCTCCCATCGACATTAAACTTGGCCATCAGTTATTTGTTTAGGGAGACGTAGTCAATACTTTCGTCTACCAGTATGGCCTTCTGACTCCTCGACGACTTCACGACCCAAGTGCCCTCTTCATAAGCCCATTATCCGCCAAACAATACAGTAATACACACGGACGATTTCTCCCCTGTTTCTTTAGTTAGAGGGGGGGGTGGGACATTCAGTTTTACAGGGAGATGAACATATTGTACGGAGAAACGTATCGCATAACCTAAATGGAAGGAAGACTTACTCATTTCCTCCAAGAAGTCAGTGCCTGTCCAGTTAATCCCAATAGGTGTCAAGCGCTTGAATGGGTTTATAGTCTCCCCCCCCTCCCTCCTCTCCCTCTTATTCTCTGCAGGCGTAGATGACAGGGCGGGAGATTTAATCTCACTCCCGCTCTCTCTCTCTCTCTCTCTCTCTCTCTCCCTCCCTGTCTTATCAACTGTCCTTCTCTACCCTCTGCAAGACCCCCCCCCCTTTTTTCTCTCTAATTTTTTTGTTGGGTCAAATTTTATTCATTGCTTTGAACTTCATATGGTTTGAAATTGTATTTCGTGGTTTGAAATTAATATGGGCATACTTTCCTATGGTTTTGCATTTGATGAGTATTAAGTGTGAGTGGGAAACTCAGTTTTATACAAAGGTCAAATTTTTACTAAAACCCCTTCAAAAGGTGTCCAGTAGAAAACTATTTGTTAACCAGTTGGGAATAATTGACCGGGGAGTTGGTTTTAAGGGGTGTCATGTATCGTGTAACAACAAGAAGTAAATCCCCTTCATTTATGTCATGTCAGAAATGACACGTGTCATGTATACACCAGAAGACTGCCAAGTTAATTGTAGACAACAACAAAACACTGCAATTTAATCCCCATTGCTTTTTGTTTCTTTTTTTTTTTCTAAACGGTCACGTGCTGAACAATGTTGATATTTCCCAAACACCCCACTTACATGATAGCCATTTACCATCCATACTCCCCAAAATTTAGTGAAGTTAAATCCTCATTTCCATTTAACAACCTCTCCAACAACCCTTCAACGAAATGGCATCCTCTTCACACCACCGCGGCTCCTCATCTGGCCTCTCTCCCCGACCTGTCCCCATCGTTATATCATCCGACGAATCGGACGATGGAGGTTTGTCAATCACTTCATTCGTGTAGATTTCAGTTGTGCTACTTGTATCATTACACTACCTTATTTTTGTTAATTTATGCAGGACAATGTTGCTGCCGTCATACCGACGACATCAAAGAGTATATATTGTCGGTGGTGAGCCTGAGATGCTCGGGTCGTTCTACGAGGCGACCCTTGTACGCAAACTGGACCCTAACCACTGGGAGGTCGAATATGTGACCCTCCTACGCAACAAGAGAAGAGAGCTGCTTTGGGAGATAATCTCGGTGCAACAAATTCGTCCTCGACCGCCTCGTATTTCGTATGACGCCTACATGCCCGAAGACCGTGTCGACTGCCGCGACAACGATGGGTTTAGGGTCGGCAGGGTCCTTGGTGTGTCCGGTTATGGGAGTGACCGAACTTTCACGGTCAACTTCCCACTAAGCGACGAGACATCTGATCATCATGCCCGTAATATGCGCCCACACTTCGACTGGGATGGATACAGATTCACCACGCAGCCGCAATTTCGCTTCTTGTTACCGTAAATTTCGTTTTCAATGTCTTCTATGTTGCTACTCTCTGCTACTATCTTTTAAATGTTTGCTCATGTGTTGTCTTTGATTAATGCAAGTGAATCAGTCTCTGAGATATTGTGTCCAGTATATTTCAATTTCTGTCATGTCGTATTCATGTTGTGTCCAGTTACAACTACCCGATTACAAGTCGGCCCATGAATTCACCTCCACCCACTTTATTCTTGTTCCATGGGTTTTCACTTCCACTTAACATGTAACTATAAGTATGTTTATGCCCCCTCACTGTCACTCTTATCCATTCGATTGCAATATGGGTAAAGCATACTAGTATCGATCGGAGATAACGAAATCATGGCATCCAAATATGGGTAAATATTATAATTGGGCACACATAAAACAATATGTCATTATAGCGAATCTGCTTCTCCCAGAAATCTTCTCCATTCAATTTCATTAGGTCGCATGGCGTTATGCTGTGTTTTTCATAGTTACAATCGTGTCCAGTGAAATACAATATGTGACATGTGTATCTAATATGGATGTCCAGTTACAAATTACTACTTACACATGATCCTTCAAATAAAATCCCCGGACCCTTCCTTCTTCAATTGGTTTTCTCTGAAACTTATAATTTAGTTGAAAGAATCTTTTTCCCCCTTACTGACACTCTCACTGATCTCTCTGTCCTCTCAGCCTGCACTTTTCTATTTAACCTATCTCTCTCTCTCTCCGTCTCTCTGTCTTTCTCTTCTGTCCTCTGCCACTGCAACAACTACTTTTTCCCTCCTCTCTCACCAGTCTTCGCTTTTCAGGAGTTTAGAGATGTCTCTCCCTCTATCTCTCACTGTACATGAAATCGAGATGGAGCCCAGCTGTACCCCACATGCTGACCTGCTACCGGCTACCATTGGCAAGCGGATATCCGCTTTTTAGCAATTTTTTTTCCGGATTGGGTTACTCATGCAAAGGTTTCGGATAAAAGGGTTATTTTAGCAAATGGCCCTAACAATATTCTCTTTTCCACTCAATGTACTAGATTAATCATTCACCAACTCTAATCCCAATTCCCGGATAGGGTAAGGCTCATCATTGGCTAAGGATAAATTTTGTGGAGCTTCAAAGAAAAAGCTAAGGCTCAAATTTGGCTACAAGCAAAGGACATATATGTAGGGTGGATATGGATAATAATATGGCTAAGAAAATTATGCCTCTATCATATGAAACTCACAAGCAACAAACATATAAATTCGGCCTTAAATATAGAAAACAATGTCAATCTCAAGAGGTAATTGCATAAGGAGAGCACAATGTCACAAAAAAAAACAAAAGGGAATAAATATGATGGAAATCCCTATAAGGCCAAAAATTCTCACTAGGACAATATTTTTGTTGGATTTCAATAATGCCTATAAGAATCATACTTGCTCAATTGAACTAACAAGTCATGCTCCAATAAAAATCATCTCAAGTATGGGACAAGGCTATGTAATTCAATCATTTTATGGAACATACATGGTAAAACTCATAAAAATAAAATAGAGGACAAACTAAGGCAAGGTGGGTATTTGAATAAAACATATATGAAATGCATGATCTTTTTGGATTTTTTTATATTTTTCAAATTTTTTCATTTTCTAATGCAATAAATCAACGAAAAATAAACATGAATGTATAACGGAAAAAATAAATATGAATGCATGAATCTATGAATGCAGCCCTCCCCCACACTTAAATTCTTCATTGTCCTCAATGAAAATCAAAGACAACAAATGATAAAAATATGAGAGAAAGAGGGTAAAGAATAACTCACATTGTGGAAAAATTTCAATGGTGAAGATGAAGAAGCTTGGAAGAAGAACGGAGAAAAACGTCAACGACGAAGACTGACGAACCACGAGCACGGATGAATGAAGATGATGAAGAATGAATAAGATGGGCTACGACAACAACGGATGAAGATTGGGCATGCGCAACGGGATTCGTTGTCAGCGAGTTCCGTTTGCTATCAGCGAATGAAATCAGCTCCTATGTTGTCTGAGCCGCTGGACTTGCTGGCAGCGAATTGAGCCCATAATCTCTATTCTTCGATCTTGTTCACTTTTCCCTGCATTGTTAGCTTAAAATATCCGAAAGCATCTATCTACCGTATAAAATAATTAGGAAATTTCTAATTTATTAAACAACAAAACTAATTAACTAACTAGGAATTGAAATAAATAATTTAGGAAAAATTACCTTGGGTTGCCTCCCGAGAAGCGCCCTTGTTTATCGTCATAGACTCGACGGTTTATTCGTGCGTGTGCTCAAGACTCACTCGGACATTACCAATGCTCTCTTTAGTAAATCAAACTCCAGTGCACACCATCTAGGTAGGCAAGCACCACATATGAAGAAGCCGAAGTCAAATGATGTGATGTTGAAGAAGGACTCTAACTCTTCATATGCTCGAGCGTGACTTCCCGGTGAGGGTATGTAGTACCACCAACATAGCTCCGATGATGGCTTGTCGAAGTAATGCTCCCAAGGATCTACATATTCACCAAAATCCACAAAAGTGTAAGAAATATCATTACCTTGCTCGGGAGCCACATAAATAGGCTCAGGACTTTGTTCATTAATAGATGAGTTGGGGATGATTTCTATAGGTGGAGTAGGTGCCAAAATACATGGTTCCTCATGCGTGCACTCATGAGACTCCATGTCAAAGGGCATCAGACTCTCTTCTCCATCTTCGATTGAACCATTGATGCTTGTGTCTTGGCTTCCCTCATGTATCTCGCTCGTCATTGGTTTGAAAGGTAAGGGTATGGATGCCAACTTGTAGTCTTCTTCCACCTTCGCCACGTCACCCACGCAAAGGAAAAGATCCCATAATTCCGACCAATCCAAACTGTAATAACCTTCCTCTTTCAAAGATTGGGCGGATTCTCGTATCTCGGGAAGCATGCCATCTTGAACGCAAAGTACTTGTTCTTTCAAATCATCTTGGATACCCCGTGAAGCACGGTCGTCCACTAAATCTTGCACTCTTGTGAGGTAATGGTGAAAGTATTCTCCCTGGTATTGCCACAACTCTAACTCCATTGCAAACAGTTAGTAACGAGGTGCCGTTAACCGTAAGATAGGTCCACGACGGGGTTAGATATATATATATATATATATATATATATATAATTAATAAATACATAAAACAAGGAAATAAACTTGATTCCCCGGCAACGGCGCCAATTTTGACAGAGGGAATGTCGTTGATTCACCTTTCCTTTGTTTTTACCATGTCGGATCTATGATTCTACACAATTTAACTGAAATAGTGTAGATTCCGAAATTCGCCACAAAAAGAGTTTAATCTAAATTGACACTAAACATGCATATTCTACAATGCAAATGCATCTAAACTACCATATAACGCGCATTAGAAATGTACATTATCAATCCAGGAGTGCCAAAATTTTCCAACCCCCTCCCACCCCCATTTTGAAGAGGGGAGAATCGGGTGTTCTACCACCCTCACGTCCACCGCCTCCACCACCCCTTCCCAAACACGCAGTTAGTTATTGATTTACTATGCTTAATTGAATAATATTTTGGATACTTTCAACTTGTTCTTTCCATGTACTAATGTACATGTTTGAATGTTTGATGTTCTTTTGTTAGGATTTTGCTCATTTTGATGGTTTTTCTGAAGAAAAAACTAAGATAGGAACATATCTAGAGGCGGTGAGGTTAAATCATAACTCTGATCTTGATGTAATCGTCTGATGGAAGGAAAATTCTACCAAATATCCCACACTTTCTCGTATGGCACGAGATATCTTAGCAATTCCCATAACTACCATGGCGTCGGTCGCAGGGGCGTCCCCGAGGTGGGGCGGGTGTAGGCAGCCACCCCACCTTTCGACCCACGAGCCCACGGAGTTTAGAGAAAAAATAGTTTATATATATATGGTATTTTTGTAATAAGTAAAATTAAAGTGGATATTGAAGAAATCAATAAACTTAGCTCAGTTGGTAAATGGGAAGGAGGAGAAATTAAAAGATACTAAAGGCATGGGTTAAATTCCTCACTGCTCCCTTTTATTTCTTGTTTGAATTTTTTTATCCAACTTTTTTTTCTCTTGTGTTGTGCATATTACATCTTCTATCTTATTAATTATGACGGTGGTAAATAATTTATTTATATTAAAACAATTTAATTGTATCTTTTTATTTACCATATCATGGATCTTTTAGTTTTTCCTTATCCCACTTTTTTTTCCCTTGTGTTGTGCATATTACCTCTTCTATCTTATTATTTATGACGATGGTAAATAATGTATTTATATTAAAAAAATTAATTATATCTTTTTATTTACCATATCATGGATCTTTTAGTTTTTTTTAAAAGACTCAATTATATGATGATAATATTTCAAATTATTTTTCTCAACTTTAGTAATATACTGTATAAGATTTCATAAATATTTTATACTATTAAAATATAAAACATTCAAAATTTCAACATCCTATTAAACAAATTAAATTTACTTAAAATTAATTAGAACCCATAAAATAGGCGAATTAAAAAAATTATATTCAAAAGAGACTTATAATTCATTGAAACCTTTGTAGAAAAAAATAATTCATATTGTATTATGATCTATAATATTTGTACTATATCATATGACATAAAATAAAATTTTTATTGTAAAAAATATCTACAATGAACTTTATAGTCGAAAATATTTTAAAGTTATGAGAATTAATTTAGTGTTAATTCGAATACCCTTACATACATAATAATATTAATTTGAATAAGAATCAAGTGCTCTTTTGTACATAATAATATTCATTTGTAAGAATGACTATAATATCATAGGCCTCATTTTAATAATTCTACAAAGCCTCCGAAATTAATTGAACGACCCTGCAAAACTTAAGTCTGTAATTCCACCCCACCTTTCAGAGAGTTCTGCAGCCGTCACTGGTGTCAAAGTCCTCGTTTAGTATGGGAGCCTGAGTTCTCATGAAATGGAGATCCTCCCTATATCCATATACTGCAAATCCACTTCTGAGTACTCGCACTTGGCTATTCGGATTTCTTGTGGAAGAAGGTAAGCTTACTTTGTGTGGTACTAAATTAATTGATACTTTCCATTGTATAGTTGATTACAATTTTGATTAAATATATTTTACAATACAGAGCTGAATGAACATCAAGCTTTGAAAGAGATTGAGTATCAATTGTCACAGTTGAGGATCTGACTTGATTGAGAGATTGACACTTGGGTATTGTGGCTCATCTATGTGGACCTTTGGTTGATTTTTTTGTTCAATTTCTATTGGAATATGTCATCATAACTGTTCTTTTTGAACTATTTCTACTATGTTTAAATGTATGAACTTATTGTGATTTGAGAAGATAAGTTTACTTTCTTGTTGGATGTTATAATTGGATCTTATTGTTATTGTAACATGAATCCATTTCATATTTTCAAAGTAATGAATTTGTTACATGTGAAAATACAACATTTTTATATTGCACAAGTGATTTATTGTATATTTTGCTAGTCAATATTCTATTTTATTTTTATTTTATTTTATCGCGCTTATTGCAAAATTTGATTGCAAAGAATTGAAATTGACGAACCCGAAATAACTCAAAAACCGGTCAAATCCGGGTTCGAGTCAACCCGGATATACCCGGGACCCGTTTTACCCAGAATCCGTTTTACTTGTAACCCAAGGTGACTCGACTCGAACGCGATCCCTTATAACCCTAATCTATTTTCGCTTTCTCTAATACCAAACTGATTCTCTACCCATAAACTTAGATAACGCATTATTCCTGAACCAAGTGAATAATCACGTAAATTACTGTGATCATTTACCGCATATCTGCTTTAGTGAAAAAGCGGACTACTAGAAGATCGACCTGTACCACTGACGATGAATATTTGAGTTATTATGTACGGAGTAATAACGTGTTGATATCGATATGAGCACACATGCAAGGAAAAGTCAATATATAGTGTCATAGGAAATTGAGAACGTTGAAGATTGGACCAACAAGGGATTTGTTTCCAACCTGCTCTCTTGGTCTTTGTTAAAGAAGGACATTTCGAAAATTGCATCTAATCTTTCCCATGTATGCTATAGAATTTTTTTAATTAAAAAATAAAATAAAATAAAATTTTAATCTTATATAAAATCTCGAAAGGATTTGAAGGGGATTTGGAAATTAAATTTATTGGCGCTTTTAAATGAGTGGTTTCGACGTCTCTAGATGTTCTTCTACTTGGTTGGGGTCATGGAGTCCGGAGTCGGGACTGACTGAGGAGGTTGTGCTTTAGGGCGACTCCATATTCGGAAAGGAGCTTCATTGGATTTTTCGTCTGTACTTCCCACCTGAGATAGATTCCTGCAGTATCGTTAGCACTCGGTGTTACTGTTCGGTAGTGTATGACTTCGTTCTTCGTCAGCATCATTTTTTTGGGAGTAGTTCTGCTTGTGTCGTCTTTTTGTAGAGTTTGTTTCTGCTTGTTTAGTTGTGCCTATTTTCGGTTGACAATGTATGTTTAAGGCGGTATCCGCTTGCCAACTCGTCGGCATCTCAAACAAGTCTCGAATCTTTAGTTAATAATAATAATAATAATAATAATAATAATAATTATATTATTATTATTATTATTATTATTATTATTATTATTATTATTATTATTATATTAAAATAATAATAATAATAATAAATGGTTCTTACCAAAATAATAATAATACACTTAATTATAATCATTAATTATCTTAAATCTGGGATCAAATGCCCATAGAATTAATCATGACAGACATCTTTATTCTTATTGCATGGATCAACGAAGTCTCGTTCTCTCACATTCTTCGTAACGGTAATAGTAGTAGTAGGGATACTTGTCATACTTTGATTAGGGTTGCTTTTAATATTCAGAAGGATTGCGGGGCTTAGCTTGTTAGCCAGCTCCCATCAAATTTCACGTAAATATTTTGATTAATAATAATAATAATAATAATAATAATAATAATAATAATATATTTCACGAAGAAATTGGCAGATATATATTTCACGAAGGTTGCTGCTACATCAGACTCCGTTTTCTCTTTGACTTCGCGACAGGTGGCATTGTGGAAGTCTCAGCAGGGTGCTCACTCCTCCGATTGGTTGCGTGCAGTTCCTATTTCTGGGTTGGGGCAAACTATGAATGGAAGGACCTATCGTAGTGTGCTTAGTTATCGATTGGGTGTTCCATTGTTCACAGTGTCTAGGCCCTGTCCGGCTTGTTCTCGGGTCTTTGATGGTGATGTCTATGGAGATCATGCTGTCTCCTGCGCTGGTACTGTGGGCATTAAACATCGACACAACCTGGTGCGTAACACCTTATCGGATATCTGCTATAGGGCTGGGATTTCTGCCGGTAAGGAAGTTGATATCGGTTTGTTTGATAGGCATGATAAGCCTCTTCGTCCGGCAGATTTGCTTCTTTATTCATGGGATAAGGGACGAGATGTGTGTGTTGATCTGACGGGATCCTCCCCTTTGACTCAATCGGGGGTGTCTGACTTTGTCCCTGGCCGTGTTGTTTTTGATGCTGCTCAACATAAGTGTGTCAAGTATAGAGATTTGTGCACGGCGGCTGGATATGGTTTTCTACCCTTCTCCTTCTCTTCGTTGGGGGAGCTGGATACAGATGCGGTTGCCTTGCTGAAGCGGATCCAGAAAATCTCGGTATCTCAGGATGCAGGGGCTCGTGCTGCAGCTTATATTTTCACTAGACTTAGCTTTGCTATCGCTAAAGGAGTGGGTGCCCAGATAGTGTCTCGGCTACCCACTAATTTCTTGTAATTTGTAATTACATTGGTGATGATAATAATAATAATAATAATAATAAATAAATAAAAAATAATAATAATAATAATAATAATAATAAAATAGATCTAAAAGTGTACCCATCTACTGCGGGGCTTAGCTTGTTAGCCAGCTCCCATCCAATCAAAATCTGGCAAGCAAATCATGGGGCTTCAATGCCGTGCCTCATCCTTAAGGCTACCTCACCCCTAATTTGGGGGTTCAGGCTAGGAGTATGGCCTATCGTGGCGCTGATTGTATGTTCATCTTCCCAAATAATTAATGGCTGGCTCGTGCGGGATGAAGATATGTGGAAGGTCTGTGAGTGCAACGAAGATCTGCAAGTACAATGGAGTAAATGGAGGTGGTGTTGCACGTTTGGATATTTCCGCCGCAAGGAAGAATCAAGTCGGGGAAATATGTAGAGTTGGATTCGAATGTCAGTTCAAGTCGAAGTTTCTATGGTACGTGTGAGAGTGAGTGTGCATTTATGAAACGTCTGCAGAGGTGTGGTGTTTAGTGGCCTCTGATCCTTCAAATCTTTCTCATCCGCTATATATTGTCGAACTGGGGGCTTGTTCGTCCTCACGTTCTACAATTTCATCAATTTCTCTTACTAATTCTTTGTGTTTGTGTTTGTGGTGCTTACTCTGAGGAAACAACAATGGCGATATCTGCTAAGGAGAAAGGGAAGCAAGTAGTGGAGGAGGTTGTGCCTTTGCGGTCGTCGGCCGCTCAGGGTGCTGCTCCATCACCGGCTAAAAGTCCTAAGAATCCATCCAAAGGGGATTCTTCCCCGGCAGATGCGGGTACCAACCCGCAAAAAAACACTTCAAAGGGAAGGGGATTTGTCCCCTTCGACATTGAGCAATACAAGGCCAAACTGGCTGGTATGCTATTGTGAGCCTAATTTTCCATGGTTTACACTTACTTTTATATCGATTTCTGCATGCATTTCATACATTTAGGGTTAGAATAATACAGAATCTGTGTAGTATATGTTTATTTGCAATATATGGAGGTCTACACAAGTTTTTGTTATATTTCGCAGAAATCGGACGCACTTTGGAGCTTAAAGGAAACTCATGGAGAAGCTAAGAATGGTGCATATGGAGAAAAGGCCATTTTTCACCATTCTTCGTTCTGAATCAAGCTTTGATGTCTTCATGAGAGTTGTAGCCCTCGGAAAGAGCTTTCCAATGCATGGTCATATAAGTCAATCCGAAGAATGAGGACTCGGGAAAGTGCGTTTCAAGAACAGAGCAGAAAGCTGAGAGAACTTTACTCGATCTCGAGTACACTTACTCGATCTCGACAAAGGCTGTCCGAGCACACCTGGTCGAGAAGAGCTGATCGAGGACACTGAGTCAGAGACAACCCGATCTCGGAACCCAACTCGATCTCGAGTAACTCTTGTCGAGATCGACCACGCCTAGACACCATGTCCGGAGTCGACAAGTTGAGACAAGCCGAGAAGCCGAGGACAAAGAAGCCGAGCCAACTCTACTCGATCTCGAGTACAGCTAGTCGAGATCGAGGAGTCAAGGAGCACCAGTCCGAGCCTTGTCGAGAAGAGCTACCCGACCAAGCCAGCCAGCCCAAGTCGATGCCAGTCCTACTCGAGATCGACTAGCCCTGGTCGAGATCGACGAGCGCCGTGTCCGAAGCCGCGTTACGCGGTTTGCTGTTCGACGCGGTTTGGCTTTCCTTGGGGCCCAAGGAGTCCGAGATATCCGAGATCTATCAACATCTATCCACACCTATCCACACATGGAAGATTTTGCTCTTTAGATATAATTTCCCTTTTTTGATTTAATTCCTTAATTGTTTTTATTTATCTTTTAAGCCTTTAGATATAGATTTAGATAAAGATAGATATTTGTATCCTTGATTAGCAAGGAATAGAAGGCTATAAATAAAGCCTTAGGGGCTAGTTTTTCATTCATTCAATCACACACACAAATCCATTCAATTAAGTAGGAGTAGGGAGAGAAAGGTTGTGGCAAGCAAGGTGGAAAGGCGAAAGCGGATTTGTCTTGTTGGTTGTAAGCTTTCTTTATTTAATTCAATCCAAGTTAGTTTCTTTTGTTATTTAATGTCTTTCTTGATGATGAAGAGCGAGTAGTCCACCCACTTCTGGGCTGGGGTGATCTCGACGGTGGCCATGTGAGGTGATGCGGTAAAGGTCAGATCTTGTTATGCAATTTGTCTTCTATCCCTATGAGCATGATTCTTTTGCGAGAGTTGAAGGTGATCCTTGTTTGTGTTATTGAAGCGAAAGTGATCTTAATACAGCTTGGGTTAATTATGTGAAAAGGGTTAGTAACAATTAGGGTTTATGCGAAAGCCTCTATATGCTTATTTGTTAGTAACGAAAGTTATTTTGATAGAAAGCATGATCTTTTATGCCTCTATATGCCTATTTGTTAGTAACGAAAATTATTTTGATAGAAAGCCTCTATATGCCTATTTGTTAGTAACGAAAGTTTATTTCTGTCGAAATTCTGAAATCTGTGTTCGAATTTGGAATTAATATTTTCTGTGTTTTAGTCGATACAGAGGAGAGGCTTGTCGAGATCGAGTAGACCTTAGTCGATCTCGAGTTGGCTTTTGTCTATGTCGAGTTGAGTTTCCGTCTCTGTTTCCGATTCTGCAATTTCTGTTTCTGCTACTTCTTGCCGATCTCGAGTTACTACTGGTCGAGATCGAGTTAGCTTCTGTCTTTGCTTTATTCTTTGCTTTCGTTTGCTATTTCTTGTCTTCGTTTGTCCTTCTTTCTTTGTTTCTTTGTTTCTGTCTTTCTGTTTGCTTTTCCGTGAGATTTACAGCTGCCTAGGATCCGCTGACACGCTTCCTCATGGATTCGATCCTGACTTTCTCTTACTGCATTGGAGGAGGCTTGTAATTGTTTGCGTGGGCCTAAATCTGGTTTGATCTATTTTGTTATATTTTATACTTTATTTCCTCCTCACAACAAATTGGCGCCGTTGCCGGGGAAGCTATCATTCGCGCCTTAGGTAGTCAGTTCTCACATTTTCTTTGAGTTACTTTACAAGTGTATGCCCCTTTCTGGTCAACCACCTGAGTTTGACGGCTTAGACGAACCAGAGCTCCTTCTACACATCAGAGCTAAACTACAAAGAGCCATGGCAGCTGAGGAGACATAGAAACAGCTGATCGAGGGGCTCACAAGGGATCTAGCCGCCAGGGATGCTGCTCTCGCCGCTGAAAGAGCAGGAAGGCAACAACAAACTGAACGTGCGAGGCAGCTGGTAGATGAGCTTGCCCTCTACCCAACCACTGCAGAGGATTATATGCACCCGACTCTCGTCGTGCCTGAATCGGCCATTCTAATCCCTGAAAACAACTATGAAATTCGCACTCAATTTCTTATTGAAATTAAAAATCATGCTTTTCATGGTAGATTTAATGAATGCCCTCTGCGCTATATTACCAACTTTACTGACATGTGCCGTACTCTTTCTGAAGGTACCCACTTGGAGTACATCCTGATGAAAGATTTCCGTTGGTCTCTGGCTGGGCCTGCACTGAAATGGTTGGAAGGGCTAAAAACCCGATCTCTTACAACATGGGCTCAAGTGAAGCAGGAATTTTTGAACAAGTTCTTTCCTCCTGCCAAAACTGCACTCCTGCGCCAAAAGATCACATCTTTCAAACAGCAGCCTGGGGAGACACTGGAAAAGGCATGGGAACGCTATAAGGATCTACTGCAATCCTGCCCCACACATGGACATCAACCCTGCATAGTTCAAGAGATCTTCTTCAATTCTCTAGACTTGGCTGCAAAGGACAGAATAAACACATATACTCACTATGAGTATCTGACAATGCCGCCCCCAGACGCATGGGCTACTCTAGACAAGCTGACCAACTATGATAACAAGTATGGGACTCCAGTCAACTATGAGGAGAACCCCTACGCCAGGCCAGCACCATCCATGCCCCTATATGAGCCCCCTAAGGAGATTGATCCAGATGTTAGGGAGTAGTACTACAGAGACCAGAATAAGAAGCTCCTTAAATAAGTAAAATACCTTTCTGTCAACCAGCCTTGTATTGAATGTGGATCGCAGAGGCACACCACTACTGAGTGCCCACACACTGAGCAAGTCAGGCTGGCAGAATATCATGAAGAGGCAGCTTATGCAGGGGGTCCCAATCGCTACATGGGGGACCAAAGGTTTCAGCAACCACAATGGAACCAAGGTACCCCTAGGAACCCCCCGCCCTACAGAGCTCCAGGACATCCGGAAAGGGACCAGAAAAAGGATGATCTACAGACTTTCTTGGAGGAAATAAGGAGGAATCATACAGAAACCAGGCAGTCCTTCAACTTAGTCTACACTCAGATTCTGGGTGTCAACTCTAGGCTTGGGAAAATTGATATATGGCGGAAATCAATTGATACACAGATTGGTCAGCTAGCAGTAGGAGTCCCCAGACAGACAGGTTCACTCCCAGGATATTCAGAACCAAATCCCAAGGGAAAGATCGGACACATCGCTGCTTTAAAACTCAGAAGCGGCCATCAACTGCAAGAGCCAGAAGTTGGAAAGCAGCAGAACAAATGAGACCAGCAAGTCGACCAACAGCTAGCCGACGTCGACCAGAGCTTGGTCGATCTCGAGGATGGACTCCTCGATCTCGAGGAGAAACTTCAAAAACCATCATCTGCACTGCACAGCAACTCGACATCACCCAATCTGGTCGAGATCGGCAAGGGTGTACTTGACATCGAGGACGGTCAGCCCGAGATCGAGAAAACTGCAGCACCTCCGACATCTGTTCTGGCTCCGAATCAGAAAAAGAAGCTGTCTTTCCCCACAAAATCTCCAAAGGACCCGGCAGAAAAGAAATTTCAGCGCTTCATCAAGATGCTTCAGAAGCTCAACGTCACCATCCCTTTCACAGAAGCTCTCAATGAAATGCCATCCTATGTCAAGTTCCCGAAGGAGATTCTGAGCAAGAAGCGATCAATGGCTGAGATTACAGAGGAGTGCAGCCATTTGGACATACTGGAGAAGAGGCCAGATCCAAGTAAGTTTGCTATAACCATTGGATTTGGTCCATATAAAATTAATGCTTTATGTGATCTTGGAGCTAGTGTGAGTATAATGCCTTTAACAATTTGGTCCAAGATTAAGATAGGTGCCCTAGAGCCTGTAGATGCTAGACTTTACGTGGCCAACAACACGATGGTCATTCCAACATGCATGGTGGACAATGTGCCAGTACAAGTAGGTAAATTCTTTGTCCCTGCTGATTTTCTAGTTGTTGATATGCAAGAAGATCCTGCTTGTCCAATTATTCTAGGAAGACCCTTCTTGGCGACGGTTGATGCCAACATAAGCGTAAGGAAATGAGTGCTCACTTTCAACATCAACGATGAGGTAATTGAGTATTCCTTTAATAAAACTAAAAGGCATACAGATCCAATGGAAGAGGTAAAATCTATCTCATCTGGCTACATCATCTGCGGGGAACCCAAGGTAAGAAATATGACCCCTGAGGAGCTGGAAAAGAGGGATATGGAGGCCCAGGTGGAGGAGATCATGACAATCCTAAAGGAGGACACGGAGAACCCAATCGACACAAACCAAGGTACATCGTTATGGACTAACTATTTTTCGGATGCCTTGATAGGAACCAAGTATGGGGTCAAGATCGACCAAGACTCCTCGACATCGAGGACTCTAGTCGATCTCGACCAAAGCCAGGAGCCTCCACCAGCACCAGCGTCGTCGAGCAGCCAGACTGAAACGATATGCAACTCGAGATCGAGTACCCTACTCGAGATCGACGACCACCTCCCAGCCTCGGCTTCGCCTTCCTCGACGCTGACTCCACCAGACGGCCAGGACTACTCGATCTCGACCACAGGCTACTCGAGATCGACCAACCTGGTCAATGTCGACCAAACTTCACCAGCTCCTGCACCTCTAGAAGCTGGAAACTCGTCGAGATCGAGTATCCCTACTCGAGATCGACCAAACACCGTGGTCCCCGATTCCGTCTCTGCAAAGGTAAGCCAAGGTATGGATCTTTCTTCCCCTATTTCCATTAAAGATCTATCTATACATGAGAGAGGTTTGCCTTGGTATGTGCGCTTATGTAGGATATCCAATGATGAGCCCAAGGAATATGAAGTTGGAGACAAGCTCTATATCTCTAAATCAAAGGATCATTGGTTCCCTAACAAATTCAACAAAAAGAGGATGGGACCTTTCGTGGTGAACAAGATCCATTCTGGAGGATTACAGCTGATGGACAAGAATGGAGTGTTATTTGAAGCCCAGGCTACATGGGCCCTGCAGATGCCACCTTGAGCATAAATGGAAAGTCGGCCTAGCGCCTATAAAATCTAGAGCTTGTACATAGACATTTACTTCTTTTTTGGGACTTTTTGGACTTTGTTTTGCTTGTTTTTGGTTTTTGAACATTTTAAGTTTTTCTATTGTGGGTATATGTCTTCTACACTTTTCAGGTCCATGGATAGAAGCAAGCTATATTCGGACTTGGCCAGGCGGTTCTTTCATTCGAAATTAAGAGGCCTAGCACACCTGTCTAGTGAGTTTTCTTCTTTACCCTTGTTTTTATACAGTGAGGACACTGTAATGTTTAAGTATGGGGTGGGGGAAGGGCTTACTTTGTGCATATTTGCCATATTTGATATTATTTGTGCATATTTAGAATTTATTTCTTTGAATTGCTACATGGCTATTTTGGAATGCATTATTGATTTATGAGCTTATATGCACGTTTTCCAAAAAATTGAAGAAAAATGACCCCCATTGAAAATTTGATTAATGTCATGGAAGTTATATTGAACTCGACGATGCAAAATTGGATTCATTAGAGATATAGCATGAAATTGCCTAGTAAAGGGAAGTCACAATGAAATACATATTTTCTTGAAAACCATGAAAGGAGGTAAAATTTAAAGTTGCCTTTGACATGTTGCATGATAAGAGGATGCAGGACTTTATATTTCCATAAATGCTCAATGTTATAATTTCTAGCCTTACCTATACTTATGCATCACAAAAGCCATAATATGCCTTATTTCATATATTGCTCCACATGATCCAAATATTTTCCATTCTTTACCTTATTTCCTATCCGGAGATTATGTTGAGAATAATGTTACATTATGGAGATTGTTATATGGTTGTTGTGTTGTTTTTATCATTATCGGAGTTTGGTAGGAAAATATCTGAAAATATGGAAAATTTAATGAGTGAAAGAAAATCCAATCACCTCAGGAGATAAAGGTTGATTGACCATACTCTCTAAGATAATAGTTTGGAGAGATGGGACACAGGTGAGGAGTCCAAAGCACTAAGTATCCGAGGCCATTCATGACACCCATGTTTGCGACTCGCGAGAAGGCAGTGCTGATGTTAGAGAGGTAAAAGCATTATTATTGAGAAAAAGCATTATGAAAGGTGATGAATCTTATGAGAAAGAATGTGGTATGAAATTCAGTTTGGAAATACTTCATTTCCCCGGATCATTAGCACCACATTGCCAAAAATTGCCCACCTTTAGCCTTTTACCAATCTATTCCTTATTTAAGCTTAAATTAAAGTCCTTTTGATTATTGTTGCTTTGTCACAAAAATTGTTTTTGCAAAACCTTCCTTTTATGCTTAGATGTTGCTTTTATTTGCACATGCATGGATTTGTGACACTAGTACCTTTTCAAGGATGGTAATTGGCTGCAGGGTTATATGAGAATGAATCTGATATGTTGAGAGTTTTGATTTCTTTCCCTGAATGACAATTAAAAGTATTGCTTGAGGACAAGCAAGCTTAAGTATGGGGTGTTTGTTGTGAGCCTAATTTGCCATGTTTTACACTTACTTTTATATTGATTCCTGCATGCATTTCATACATTTCGGGTTAGAATAATACAGAATCTGTGTAGTATATGTTTATTTGCAATATATGGAGGTCTACACAAGTTTTTGTTATATTTCGCAGAAATCGGACGCACTTTGGAGCTTAAAGGGACCTCATGGAGAAGCTAAGAATGGTGCAGCTGGAGAAAAGGCCATTTTTCACCATTCTTCGTTCTGAATCAAGATTTGATGTCTGCATGAGAGTTGTAGGCCTCGGAAAGATCTTTCCAACGCATGGTCATATGCGTCAATCCGACGAACGAGGACTCGGGAAAGTGCGTTTCAAGAACAGAGCAGAAAGTTGAGAGAACTTTACTCGATCTCGAGTACACTTACTCGATCTCGACAAAGGCTGTCCGAGCACACCTGGTCGAGCAGAGCTGATCGAGGACACTGAGTCAGAGACAACCCGATCCCGGAACCCAACTCGATCTTGAGTAACTCTTGTCGAGATCGACCACGCCTAGACACCATGTCCGGAGTCGACAAGTTGAGACAAGCCGAGAAGCCGAGGACGAAGAAGCCGAGCCAACTCTACTCGATCTCGAGTACAACTAGTTGAGATCGAGGAGCCAAGGACAGTCCGAGCCTTGTCGAGCAGAGCTACCCGACCAAGCCAGCCAGCCCAAGTCGACGCCAGTCCTACTCGAGATCGACTAGCCCTGGTCGAGATCGACGAGCGCCGTGTCCGAAGCCGCGTTACGCGGTTTGCTGTCCGACGCGGTTTGGCTTTCCTTGGGGGTGAAGGAGTCCGAGATATCCGAGATCTATCAACATCTATCCACACCTATCAACACATGGAAGATTTTGCTCTTTAGATATAATTTCCCTTTTTTGATTTAATTCCTTAATTGCTTTTATTTATCTTTTAAGCCTTTAGATATAGATTTAGATAAAGATAGATATTTCTATCCTTGATTAGCAAGGAATAGAAGGCTATAAATAAAGCCTTAGGGGCTAGTTTTTCATTCATTCAATCACACACACAATTCCATTCAAGTAAGTAGGAGTAGGGAGAGAAAGGTTGTGGCAAGCAAGGTGGAAAGGCGAAAGCGGATTTGTCTTGTTGGTTGTAAGCTTTCTTTATTTAATTCAATCCAAGTTAGTTTCTTTTGTTATTTAATGTCTTTCTTGATGATGAAGAGCGAGTAGTCCACCCACTTCTGGGGCTGGGGTGATCTCGACGGTGGCCATGTGAGGTGATGCGGTAAAGGTCAGATCTTGTTATGCAATTCGTCTTCTATCCCTATGAGCATGATTCTTTTGCGTGAGTTGAAGGTGATCCTTGTTTGTGTTATTGAAGCGAAAGTGATCTTAATACAGCTTGGGTTAATTATGTGAAAAGGGTTAGTAACAATTAAGGTTTATGCGAAAGCCTCTATATGCCTATTTGTTAGTAACGAAAGTTATTTTGATAGAAAGCATGAGTTTTTATGCCTTTATGTGTTACTTTGCATGGTTATCGTTGTGGCGTTGATACCCTGGCTTTGGAAGTTCTTTATTATATTGAGTTTGTTTCTGTCGAAATTCTGAAATCTATGTTCGAATCTGGAATTTATATTTTCTGTGTTTTAGTCGATACAGAGGAGAGGCTTGTCGAGATCGAGTAGACCTTAGTCGATCCTGAGTTGGCTTTTGTCTACATCGAGTTGAGTTTCCATCTCTGTTTCCGATTCTGCAATTTCTGTTTTTGCTACTTCTTGTCGATCTCGAGTTACTACTGGTCGAGATCGAGTTAGCTTCTGTCTTTGCTTTGTTCTTTGCTTTCGTTTGCTATTTCTTGTCTTCATTTGTCCTTCTTTCTTTGTTTCTTTGTTTCTGTCTTTCTGTTTGCTTTTCTGTGAGATTTACAGCTGCATAGGATCCGCTGACACGCTTCCTCGTGGATTCGATCCTGAATTTCTCTTACTGCATTGGAGGAGTCTTGTAATTATTTGCTAGTTCATCAGTGAGGAAGTGCTCACCTCTATTGTTGAGGAAAATGGATATGGAAAAGTTATCAAGCTTGATGCATTCACTGCAAAAGGAAAAAGGGTGAGATATCCCAAAATCTGTGTGACTATCGACATCACCACCATTCCCAACAAGTGTGTTTTTGTTCCTAATGAAGACGACTAGTTGGTCGAGTATCCAGTGTTCCTAGAAGAATTTCCCGAAGGATGTGGTAGTTGTGGCAAGATGGACCACTTCTTCATTGACTGTCCATTGAGAAGGAGAGCTCCTCCCTCTCCTGCTGGCGCAGCACAGGGTCCGCGTGTTGTGCCCGAGAAAGCTGGGGAGGGAGGCAGTGATGCAGCTAGAGAGTGGGTGTATGTGGCTTCTAAGATGAGGCTTGATCCACCTACACTGAAAATTGGCAATGCAAGAGAGGATATCTTCAAGTGGGTGGGCGCCAACGTCCCGGTGGCTGCAAGATCTCTTAGCTCGCATCGGTCTGGCTCATCTGGTGGCCAGTCTTCGTCTCGGGTGGGGGCTGGCATGCCGAATGCATCTGGGATGCCCACTGCCTCTTATGAAGTGGTGGAGATCCTCAAACCTGAGACTCCTAGAACCACCGTTGTGGTGGTGGTTGCGCCCACCCCTGCTCCAAACCAAGCTGCTGAGCCATTACCCTTTTTGGAGTTCTCTCCCCTGATGCCTGAAATCCCATGTGATGAGACTTTCCTGGAGCTTATGGCCTCACGTGACTCTGTATTTGAGTTTGAAGACGAGGATGAAGTTTACATGGAGACGGAGATGAATGATGCCGAGTTGTCCGTGAATGGCTTGGACTCTATGGAGCGATTTTCTCAGGAAGATATGGAGGTCTTCCTGCAGAACATCCCACCAGGTGAAGAGTTTGTTCTTCCCAACTTAAGCAACCCGGTAGCTCTGGCTGATGCAATCCGCAAGACACCTGGGCTCTTCACTCCTTCGGCTGCCATGGCTGCGCAGCTGGAGAAGCTGGAGGTCAAGACCAACTCTACTTCTGAGTCTAGCAAGCGCAAAGCAGGGCACGTGGAGGCCGACACTGCTTCATCCTCTCTGATGGGATGCGGCATAAAAAAACCTCGCAATGATGAGTGAAGCCAACTTCAAGGGAGAGAGCACCACTCCACTGGCGCGTCTGTATTGGGTAAGTGTTTATCTTCCAATCAACCATGTTCTCGAATCTATCTGGTCAGTACCTTATAAGTATTTGGGTAGTCTTCTTCTATTCCGTGTAGTATATTAGTCGAAGATCATGTGAAGGGTCGTGTCTGTCAAATCAGTAAGCTAGTGATGCTTGAAGATTGTAAATTTCTAAATCCAAGGTGTTGTCTAAAACCTCTTATGTATGCAGATGCAAGATATATGTATGTTATATATATTAAAATGCTTGTTATGGTGTATATGGTGCATCTGAAACATCCCATTGTCAATAGGTACCCCTGGTTTGGTTGATATGGCTGTCATGCTTCACTGAACCTGTTGCTAACTCATGATAACAAGGTGCTAAACACCTCCCCTAACAAACTCAAAAAAAGAAAATCAACCCACTTGTGACCGAGTGGTGGGGGATGACCCCAGGCCATACTATGGGCCAAACAAACTGATGATGAATGAAGGTGGTTTCTATTCCAATTATCTCCTCTTTACTAACTACTTGATTACCCGGAAAATCACAAGATCGTAATGTACTCTAAGAACCAATGAAAGGTGTAATATTATGTTGGATAGGTCGCTTTGCTATATGAGCTTAAGGCCGTCTGCATCAAGCTATGAAGGCAATTACCTCTTTGAGTACAGATTATGTGAGGATATCATCAAGTTTAAACGGAAGCGCCAATTTGAGACAATACATAACATCAAACCCGGACCACAGGATACCAAATTTGAGGCTCGAATAGATGGTTCGACCTCAACTCAACGAGTTAAAAATGAAGATTAGTTTTTGGAAATCCAGAGGAATAGGGAAGCCGACGTTTTGGGTCAATATAAATACATGGTGTAAATCTGAACACATCCAAATGCTTGTATTAGCATAAACTAAATCGGAAAGTATTCCTACTGATTCGGTTTGGAAGGGTGCGGGTTTTCATAGAGCTATCTGGTCCCCGTCTATTGGGAAGTCGGGAGGCATTGGGCTACTCTGGAAAGAGTTTGCTTTAGTACAAGAAACAATTGAAATATTAACTCAATTACCAAGAGCCATTAAAATTAAATACATAAACCTTACAGACAATTTTTCCCGTCTGGTTTGGTTTGTATATGCACCACCTCAAGAAAATGGGAAAAATGAATTTTGGGAAATCATTACAAACGACATTAATACGGAATCTCTCCCATGCATGGTCATGGGAGATTTGAATGAAATTGGAAACTTTTCAAATAAAGAAGGTGGAGCAACTACCCTCCCCGGAAGATTCAAACGACTAACAGAAATTAAAAATAGATGCTCTCTTCTAGACATCCCGTCTTGGGGTAATCAATTCACATGGAGGAAGAAACAAGCGGGAGAAGGCAATATCAAAGAAAAAATTGATCATGTTCTGGTACAACACGACATTCTACAAAAATACCCGTCTCTGTCAACAAAAAATGGGGCCTTTTCGCTCTCTGACCATTGTTCTATCACTATAGAACTCACAACCACCCAAGCATTCAAGCCTCCGCCATTTAAATTTGAAAATATATGGTGACAACGAAAGGATTTCAAGAATATCGTTAAACAGTCATGGCGTCAGAACTGCCATGGGTCTGCTATATTCCAATTAACACGGAAAACTATGCTCCTTAAACAAAAAGCTAAGGTGTGGAATGAATGCATGTTTGGGAACATCTTTTGCCAACTCCAAATAGTGGAGGATAGATTACTTCAGCTTCAGCAGACCAATGCAACCAGCAAAAATATAAAAGCTCAAGGCCTGGAAAGGAGCCTAATTAAGAAAAAAGAAAGCTTCCTACTATTCCAAAAGTCATATTGGAACCAAAGAGCGAAATCAAAACATATCAGACTCACAGACTCGAACACATGATACTTCCATAGGATAGCATCAGGGAGAAGAAACCGAAAACACATTAGACAAATCACAACAGCAGAAGGGACACATATCGTCGGGGAAATGAATATCAGCAATGAAATACGCAAAGATTTCCAACAAAGATTTCAAAGTCACCCGATCAATAGGATAAAGCTACATGATTACCTACAAATGATACAACTAGATATTACACCTGACGAAAACAAAAAGCTTATTGCTATTCCAACTAATGGCGAAATTAAAAATGCGGTTTTCAATCTGGGGCGTAATAAGGCACCGGGACCTGATGGAATGACATCAGAATTTTATAAATCTGAATGGGATGTTGTTGGACCCTTTTTTATACGTGCAGTCAAAGGGTTCTTCCTATCTGGGAAACTGTTAAAACAAATAAATCACACTTTCATAACTCTATTACCCAAAACCGACAATCCAAAAACTACGGGTCATTACAGACCCATTAGCCTATTCTCAACTATATATAAAGTGATTTCCAAAATTATTACGGAAATATTAAAGGCAGTAATGGGAAAACTGATTAACCCACTCCAAGGAGCGTTCGTATCAGATAGAGCTATCCAGGATAATGTCCTAATCGCCCATGAAATTTTCCACTCATTTAAGTCTAGGACCGGTAAGGAAGGCTGGTTAGCATTAAAATTGGATATGAAAAAGGCATATGATAGGGTAGACTGGGAATTTACAGAACTGATTTTACTAAAATGTGAATTTCGTCCGATTTTTGTAAATTGGATTAAGGAATGCATCTCTTCCGCCTTGTTTTCTGTCCTAGTAAACAATGGCCCAACATATATGTTCTACCCGTCACGAGGACTACGACATGGTGACCCATTGTCACCTTTCCTCTTTATCCTTGGCGTTGAATTATTAGCTCGAAGACTGATGACATAAGCACAATCCGATGCACGGCTGGTGGGCTTTAAATTTGGACACAATGGGCCCACTGTTCCTTTCTTAGCGTTTGCAGATGACATAATCATCTTCACAAAAGGTAGTGCTTCAGCCTGCCAAAACATTAAAAAAATCCTGGAAGATTACTGTCAAATATCAGGACAGAAAGTCAACTACAATAAATCTGCCTTCCAGGTCACGAAAGGAATCATGAGAAACCGTATCTCTGTACTAGAGAGCATACTCCAAGTCAAACACACACAATCTTTAGAAAAATACATGGAATGCCCAATAATAAATGGTAGAGTCAACTCTGACACTTTTGAGGAAATTGTGAGCAAAACAAGAGAACAATTGAGTAAATGGAGAGCATATTCTCTATCTCAACAGGGTCGGTCGGTTCTGATTGGTTCTAACCTCTCGGCTAAGACATTATACACCATGCAGAATTTCATGCTACCATCATCCATGCACAAGGAATTGGACCAAATTAATCGGTCGTTCTTTTGGAACAAGGACTCACAACATAAACCACTGATTGGATGGGATAGAATATGCAGACCAAAAAAATCTGGTGGCATGGGCCTAAGAAAAGCAAGAGATATGAACGAAGCGTTACAACTCAAACTATTATGGAAAATTATTGCTGAGTCTAACAACACTTGGGTACAAATCATCATATACAAGTACTTAAAAACCGAGTATTTATTAAACTACAAGCCGATAGGCGCAGCTTCTTGGCAATGGACAAAGCTAAGAGGTCTCATTTCACAATTTGAGAAAGGAATCATCTGGTCTATAGAAAATGGAAAATCTGTTAAATTCTGGACTGATAATTGGATTTCCCATGAACCAAACACTGGTAGAGAGGAATGTCCTGATTTTTTTAACAAAGAAGATAGAGTTAGTGACTGTATAATTGATGGTCAATGGTGGTTGGAAAAACTACAAGCTGTAATTCCTAAAAAATTGGTGGAAGAGATTCTGGCCATTCCATTACCTGTATCAGTAATGGAAGATAGGCTCTATTGGTGGCCAGATAAAAAGGGCTGGTTTACAACGTCATCAACATTTAAACTAATAACCAACACGACAAATGCCCGTGATCATGAAAACGCGTGGGTATGGTTTCTTAATATATCCCCAAAGATTAAAAATTTCCTGTGAAAAATTGGGTTATACGGTCTTCCCACCAAGAATAAGTATGTTCGGAGGGGTATGCCGATCCCTTCCACCTGCCTAATCTGTAAAGACTGTATTGAAGATGATATCCACATTCTTCTTGAATGTTACCCACGATTAACAACAAAGCACTTAACACCAGCGGAAAACAAAAAACTAGCATGAAGTGTCTCTGTAGAACGAGACATTGGGAAGGTACTAGCCTAGATATAGACTTTGAACAAATAAAAAATTCAAAAAATCGTAACTGCCTGGTGGGCGTTCTGGTATTTCAGAAATGGTGTCACCTTCCGTGGCAAGCCACCACCAAATGACACCACCATCAATTCTTTCATTAACCAACACCTTACAATGTGGGGCAAGGTGAGCGTGTTTGAAGACGAAATTGAGACAAAAAACAAAACCTAGTTCACAAACAAAGAACACCAAATTGGGATCAAAAATAGGAAGCAGGGTCTCCGAAAATGGTCTAAACCACCTTACGGGACTCATAAGCTTAATTTTGACGGATCCTCGATTCGATCCGGTGAGAGCAGTGCTGGCATTATTATCAGGGATTGTGAGCGTGCTATGTGCAGAATAGCGTATCCTAAACTTGGGAAAGAAACCCCGCTGATGGCTGAAGCTCTAGCACTTCGGCTTGGCGTTTCCGAGATCAGGAAGACCAGAACCAATAAGATCATTATTGAAGGAGATTCGAAAATTATCATTGATTACATGCAACAAAAAAACAAAATGCCCATGGGAGATTGAAATAATCATGTGAGATATCCAAATAATGCTCAAAAGCATGGGAGATGTGGTTATCTCCCATGTGTCCCGTTCTGGTAACCGAGTGGCTGAAAAGGTTGCACACATTAGCCATTATGCCTTGGGGATTAATATAAACACAAACTCAGATCTCCTAGATCTCATCCGCAAGGATGCTATTGGATAGGTTCTCTATCCAAATTCTTTCCTAATAAAAAAAAAGGTATGGTGTCACAGTCACGGAGGTAGGCCGTAGCCTTACCCCACCGAGGTGAGAAAGAATCCAGATGAACCCATGCAAATTTCCCGGTGCTTACCAATATATACAGTTCGAACCACCTAAGATCTTTGAAGACTCCACCTTGATTGTAAGATCCTAAGAGCTAACTTACATTTCTTTCAGAAAGGTTAATGAAATACAAAACAAAGACTCTGGTTTCAAGGTCTTGACAGCAAGGGTAAACTGGATGAATAGGATACAGGTTTCAAGGTCTTGACAGCAAGGGCAAACTGGAAGAACTGGATACGTCAAATATGTTATATATTTATTTGTTAAAGATTTTTATGTGCATATTTTATAACATATGTTTGAAAAGGATCCTGAGATATTTTATGCAGATTCTAGAAGATTCAATCGCTGGAATATGTTTTACAAATGGCTGAATTTTTCTATTCAAGGAAAGAGAAGATATGAAGATAAGGAGAAGATTTGTGTGATGATTTTATGGAAAGAAAAGATTCAGCAATTCAAATTCAAATGTTCAAAAATCAGCACAACCCCTCCATCCACTGCAACTTATAAAAGGGACGATGCAAGCGGAGAAGAAGAACACACTTGAGCATTCAAGCAAAGCGTTCTCCATTGCAATCATCCGCCTTTGATTCTCTCTTTCTCCATTGTTGTTCTCGCTTTACCATTTGAGAGTTTGAGAGTTTCTAGAGCTTCATTGTACAAGTCTAAAGTGTTATACTAAGAGTATATACATCTACTCAAACGTATTCAATAGGCTATTATTTCATGAGAGCTTGGGTTGACTAGATAGTAGCGGGTGAGGCTACAACTTGAGAGAAGGGCTATTCTTCTAAGTTGTATCTAGGACTCTAAGGGATCTGAGTTGACTAGATAAAAGCGGGTGTGGCTTTGAGTGCTTAGAAGAAGGAAAGATCTTCTCGGATGTATCTAGGATCCATAGGAAGTGAAATAATAGTGCTTTTGAATCCTACGGGTTGGAGAACCCTAGGTGGGGACGTAGGCTAATGTCGTGCCGAACCTCGTTAACAATTCGTGTGTCCATATATTTATTTATTCCGCATTATACTTTGATAAGTTTATTTTCGTACATTTCAAGACCTTGAGTTCTATTTCAAAACATTGGGGGTTCATTTCAAGGCCTTGAAGTTCCGTCTGCAGAAAGTTTGCCAAAATTTGCCAACTCTATTCATCCCCCCTTCTAGAGTATTTTTTATTACTTTGTTTTACATCACATATGACGACTCTTCAATTGGTATCAGAGCTTGGCTCACTATTTGATTTAACAATCTTGTGAGTTTTATCATGTCTACCATAGGTGATGGATGATTTGCACAAGGAAGATCAACCTTTCGACAACCACTCTTCTGTGGTGACAATTTTTCTGCATTGGAGATTGCTAATGAAAATGTTTATTATTGATCAGGACTTGGAGCTTTGGAACATTTTTAGGCAAGGACCAAGGGTGCCAACTAAGAAGACTGCGGCCGGAGCAATAGTTCTCAAAGAAGAAAATGAATTCAATCAAGCCGACTTGGAGAGCGTGACTAAGAACTACAAAGCCATGAATTTACTTTATTGCGCACTTGATGCTAACGAATTTAATCGTATTTCTTCTTGCAAGAGTGCCAAGGAAATTTGGGACAAGTTCATGGTAACTTATGAAGGAACGAGTCAAGTCAAAGAAAGCAAAATTAGTATCTTCCTTGAACAATATGAGCTATTCAAGATGAACTCCGACGAGATGATGAAAGAAATGTTCACAAGGTTCACTCAAATTGTGAACAATCTGGACTCCCTCGTAAAGTCTTTACGAATGAGGAGAAAGTTCGGAAGGTCTTAAGAAGCTTGCCTAAGTCCAAATGGGGACCAAATTAAGTGTCGGCCATCGAGGAAGCTCAAGACCTTAGAACTCTACCTCTAAATGATCTGCTTGGAAAGCTAATTACACATGAGATGGTCCTTAATGAAGAAGATGGTGAACTACCCTTCAATATGAAGAATTTGGCTATCAAAACAGAGAAGGAGGATAGTTCATCGGAAGGTGAAGAGAGTGAGGATGACGAAAAAGATCCTTTTGATTTGATCACATGAGGACTTGCTCGAATCCTCAAGATGAAGAAGCAATTCTTAAATTGAGAATACTCCGGATTTTCAAAGCACCGAGGTAAGTCTTCTAACCCTAGTAAGAAATCAAATATACTAACTTGCTTTAAATGTGGTGAAACAGATCACTTGGTAAAGGAGTGTCCTCAAAAGAAGAAGAACAAGCATCGGAAGAATGATCAAAAGAAGAGAGCAATGAGCGACTCAGATTATTCTAGCGAATCAGATTCTGAAAATGGTCAAGTAAACCTCTGCTTAATGGCTTAGCAAAAAGAAAACCCTAGACGGCATAATAGTGAGAAACTTATTCTCTAGTCCTAATGTAGTTCTCTCTGAATTTTTGCAAAATATGATCATCAACCAGGAGAGCTACATCATGGAAATTAACAACTTAAAAGAGAAGCTAAAGGATCATGAGAAAAGCATAGGTGAAATGTCGCTGGAAATGAGAAATCATAACACTTCTCAGTCAGCCCTTGACATTAAAGTCAAGGCCTTGACATCAGAAATCTTTGATCTCAAGCAAAACCTTTCTTCTCTGAAATGTTGCAATGACGATTTGGAGAAAGAAAAGGTTAAGCTGACTGAAAAGTGTAAAGACCAGCAGACAACATTTATTCAATTCACTAGATCCAAGGCTAATCTTGAAAAGATGTTAGGGGAACAAATATTATCTCTTAACAGAAGTGGTATAGGCTATAACAAGAATTTTCCAAAGAAATCTATGACCGCTTTTGTGAAAGCTAAGGGATATTGGTGTTCACCTACATGTTTCTTTTGCTGTAAAAAGGGTCATGTCAAAGAGACTTGTCCATATAGAAGAAAGGACCCTTATATAATTCGAAATACTTTTCCTTTACGTTTGAAATAACAGGTGAAGCAGATTTGAGTTCTCAAAGGGACTACACTACCAAACATGGTCTATCCTAATTATGAATCTGAGTTTGTAACTTGGTCTAGTCGGAAAGGTTGATGTTTGGTTGTTTTGCAGGAGTCACCAAGATCAAAGAGTATAAATGGACTGGAACAAGCGCTCTTGGTGATAAAGAGAATTTCCTTTTTAATATATTTATGATATTTGTTATGTGCGGCTAATGATTCTCTTTGCTTAGTATTTCGCTATGGAGCTTGGTATGTTGATCAGGGAAGCATTTTCGTAGGGGGAGCATTGGTTATTGAATCTCTATTTATATAATGTTGTCTGCTATCATTTCAAGGTCTTGACTGTCTACTGCATTGTTTAAACTTGATTTCTTCCCTTACTTGTTGGAAGACAAAAAGGGGGAGAAATGCTATATGGTGATGTGCTTATGCTATATGGTGATGTGCTTATGCTATGATGCTTATACATATGTTGCAATGTTATATGGTGTTGTGCTTATGCTTATGCTATATGGTTTTGCGCTTATACTTGTTATATGATGCTTATACATATGTTGCAATGCTATATTTATTTGCATGATTGATATTTGTTTTGTCTTCCATCAAGGGGGAGATTGAAGACTCCACCTTGATTGTAAGATCTTGAGAGCTAACCTACAGGTCTTTAAGAAAGGCTGATGAAAGAAAAAACAAAGACTCTGGTTTCAAGGTCTTGACAACAAGGGCAAACTGGACGAATTGGATACAGGTTTCAAGGTCTTGACAGCAAGGGCAAATTGGACGAACTGGATACGTCAAATATGTAATATATTTATTTGTTAAAGATTTTTATGTGCATATTTTATAACATATGTTTGAAAAGGTTCCTGAGATATTTTATGCAGATTCTAGAAGATTCAATCGCCGGAATATCTTTTACAAAGGGCTGAATTTTTATTCAAGGAAAGCGAAGATATGAAGATAAGGAGAAGATTTGTGTGATGATTTTGTGGAAAGAAAAGATTCATCAATTCAAATTCAAATGTTCAAAAATCAGCACGGCCCCTCCAGCCACTTCAAACTTATAAAAGGGACGATGCAAGCGGAGAAAAAGAACACACTCGAGCATTCAAGCAAAGCGTTCTCCATTGCGATCATCCATCTTTGATTCTCTCTTTCTCCATTGTTGTTCTTGCTTTATCTTTTGAGAGTTTCTAGAGCTTCATTGTACAAGTCTAAAGTGTTATACTAAGGGTATACATCTACTCAAACATATTAACTAGGCTATTATTTCACGAGAGCTTGGGTTGACTAGATAGTAGCGGGTGAGGCTACAAGTTGAGAGAAGTGTTGTTCTTCTAAGTTGTACCTAGGACTCTAAGGGATCTGAGTTGACTAGATAGAAGCGGGTGAGGCTTTGAGTGCTTAGATGAAGGAAAGATCTTCTCGGTTGTATCTAGGATCCATAGGAAGTGAAATAATAGTGCTTTTGAATCCTATGGGTTGGAGAACCCTAGGCGGGGACGTAGGCCAAGTTCGTGCCGAACCTCGTTAACAATTCGTATGTCCATATATTTATTTATTCCGCATTATACTTTGATAAGTTTATTTTCGTACAGGTTCTGCTGAACAAGTTTCTGGAATCATTTTGAAAATCTTGAGTTCTGTTTCAATTCGTCCAGCGAGGGTTCATTTCAAGGCCTTAAAATTCCGTCTGCAGAAAGTTTGCGAAAATTTACCACCTCTATTCATCACCCCTTCTAGAGTATTATTTATTACTTTGTTTTACATCACTTATTACCACTGTTCAATCTTAAAGCCTTCCCCCAATAGCCGTTGGTGAAGAAAACATTCAAAATTTAATTAATGAACAAACAACAATACAAATAATTAACTTATGGGCTCGACCAAAAAATAAAATAAAATTAACTTATGGGAAAAAAAACAGACATATATACTCCCTCCGTTCAACAAAACTTGTCGTTTACTATTCACACACGCTTTTTTAGAATGATAAAAACTATATAAAATATTCATTTTTTTAAAAAAAAATTTTTACAAGTTTGTACTTATTAATAATAACTACGAAATTGTTAAAAAAAATTATTTAAAAAGTCGATATTTTATATAGTTTTTAGCTCCTAAAAAAGCGTGCATAAATAGTAAAACGTCAAGTTTTGTTGAACGGAGGGAGTATTATATATAGATCTCTCCTACATTTATAAAAAAAAAAAAAAAACTAGAGATTAAAACTAGTCTTTTACTGTAAAAGTTAAGAAACACCGATTGTGCCATTTCCTGATCGAAATGTACACATAGTCACATACCAGACCAAAACCTTAACCCAGTGTAATCTCTAATCCTCAAAACCCACCATATATATGACTCCAATCTAGATTTCATCCATCCTAACACCCATCCTCGAGTGTGTGATATATCCTGACAGTGACAGGTTGAATGAAGGGGCGTGAAAGGGTTAGGTTGAAATCGAACGTTAGGGCGTTGACTGTACCGTACGTTTCCGACGATAAATGGAAACTGCACGGCCATCATATCATATGATAGCACACACTGCGGTGTGCGGTGGCTCAATCGCATGCCAACTACTCTCAATTGCACGCCGAGAGCTCGTTTTTCCACATAACTCACCCCACGACAAGCCTCTCTTGGGAGTATTTTGTATACCCCGCACTTATACCAAGTCAACCCCTTATTTTCATGATTTTGTGTACCTGTGAGTATTCATTTTCACCAAGGCCTTGTTTGGTTTCCTAGATTCATTCTATATCTCCAAATTAACTACTACCTCTATTCTACAATATAAGTCATTTTGACTTTATGTCCCAATTTTTAAGGAGCTAAAAAATATATTAATTTTTTTTAAAATAGTATTATACTTATTAATAATACGTATAATATTATTTTAAAAAATATATAAAAAAGTTAATATTTTATATATTTTTTAGCTCTTTAAAGAACGTGTCACAAAGTCAAAACGACTTATATTTTAAAACAGATAACTCTCTTCTTTCATTAAAATATGTCGTTTCCAATTCAGACACGTTTTTATAGGATGATAAAAACCATATAGTATATAAAATATTCATTTTTTTAAAATTTATTTTAACGCTTTTGTAATTAATATTAATAACTACGAAGTTGTTAAATAATATTTGTAAAAAAAATAGATATTTTATATTATTGTTATCATCCTAAATAACGTTTTTAAATAATAAATTGCATATATATTTTGCCAAACTACGATGCCAAATTCAACTTGTCAAGTAAGGTTAATTAGTAAGACATTATAGATACTCGTATTAGATAACTATTACTCCATCCATTCGGCAAAACTTGTCGTTTACTGTTCACGCAAGCTTTTTTAGAATGATAAAAACTATATAAAATATTAATTTTTTTTAAATTTTTTTAACAAGTTTGTACTTATTAACAATAACTAAGAAATTGTTAAAAATTTATTTAAAAAATTAGATATTTTATATAGTTTTTATCTCGTAAAAAAACGCGCGTGAATAGTAAAACGTCAAGTTTTGCCGAACGGAGGGAGTATTGTATAGGTCTTTTAAAGTTTTAATATTTAATTATTTTTATTAATAATTAGTTTGATGTTTATAAAAATTTATTTCACTTTACAATTCAAGTATCTTTTTTCCTTATTAATAATGATGATGTCATAGAAAATAACTCCATTAATTAACAAGGATATGATGTCATAAGTAGACTACCAAACGCAAAAGACATCTAGTTCGCTACGAAATACATCGTGAGCAAAACAATTAGCCAGACCATGATTAAACTCAACGCCTATAGTATAGCAATATGAGGAGCATCGCGATCAATATTTTAGCATTGGTAAGTATATATCTCATAACAGGATCCACCCATACCTCGTGGTCCTTTAGGGCAAAGACGAGCATCTCGCTGGCCAAGCAACTCTCCGCTAACAATGTCAGGTGTAAGTACCTAGTCCGTTAGCATGAGGGCATACATGACACATGTCCCCTGTTAACCCATGAAGTCACTAGCCAGCTGCTCGCTTAACCTCCTTATAAATACCCTCTCAAGCCGCCGAGAAAGGGATCCGATTCAAGAGAGAAGAAGAAGAGCTATTTATATATCCTTGACTTAAAACCCTTGGAGTCGAGTTCTTAAAGTCTTTGGTCGGAGAAGAACGCATCTGGAATAAGAACATCATCTAGATAACTTCCTCTAAAGACGAAAATTGAACAGTACTTACCTCCTCACAAGCCAAAAGCTTCACCACTACTATTTGGACCAATAACACATAAAGCTGATCATTACTCATTCCGATTGGGCTTGCAGGTAATAAAGGACATTTGTCATCACCTTGAGATAATAAGTATAGGTGAAATTCCATGATCACGTCATTGGCGCCGTCTGTGGGAACCTTTCACGACGAGAGGTTCCGCGTATCAATACGCTTTTTCATATTACATTCTTTTTTCATTTTTTTATTCTTTTTTCATTTTTTTATTCTTTTTTCTATAAATCATGCTTATCTAGAAACAAACACTATTTTTACTATTGATACTAACAATCTTGCAGGAATCATGAATTTCACGCTATTTGGCGAAGAGTTCAGAAACCAGCATCATGATACCGAAGAAATCGACGGCCTCGACCTCAACAATCCCCCAACGAAGAAGCTCAACCTCACCGCGACGAGAATGTCCCTCAACCATCTCACTGGGACGCAGCTCAACCTCCCCCTTTTGCCTCCTATGGGATGTGGGGTGGTTACCCCCCGTATCAATACTTCACGGGTACCAACCCACATAATCCGTACTATGGACAACAAGCGAATGGGATACCATACCAACGCGATCCTCATGGTCACTATCAACAGCAGGGTCCCGTACCTACAACTGTCAACCACTTTCCTAACCCTGCTGACTACCCTCTCAATCCGGGTTTAAAACACAACAACGATAACATCGGGAAGAAGGCCCGCGACTGCAGCACCAGGGATGTGTCATCGCGGTCTAACTCCCCAGGAGCACCTGGCCCAGTTCGCAAAGGTTAGCCAACTTTCCCATTTGCCTTTTGTAAAGACATACGCGAGGCACCTGTTCCTAAGAGATAGGGGGATGCGACCATCGCTAAGTACAAGGGCGAAACTGACCCCGACGATCACCTAAACCAGTTTACAACATCAATGAGAATGAACGAGGGCAACGATGCTATGTTTTGCCGATCGTTTCCATCTACGTTAAGCGAAGTGGCTTTGACATGGTTCACCAATCTGGCCCGATCCTCTATCAAAAAATTTGCACAGCTGTCAAGCACGTTCGTAGCCCATTTTGGTAGTGCACGCACGAGGAAGCGAACCATGTTGGACCTAAATTCCATCAACTAAGGATCATCCGAATCTTTGGGAAACTTCTTCAGCAAATTTACCAATATGGTGGTACAAATCCCAAAGCTTAATTAAGAGTCTGCAAACACCATATTAATGGTTAACCTGGCCGAAGGAGATTTCAAGATTTGCCTATTCCAAAAAGAGCCAGAAAACTATGACGACTTGTAGGAGCTCGTCACAAGGCAAATCCACGCTATGGAGGTTGCTAGTTCCAGCTCTCGACCCATCAAGGCCAAGCCTTCCTTCTACCACAAGGTCACCAACAAGTATAGGGGGAAGTTAGGCTTCGAGAATCAGCAACGCAACAACCCTCATTAGCAGTACCATGTCGCCCCACCGCGAATTCCCTAGCAGGAAGTACAATACAACCAGCGAACTGGACCAAGCCCGCATGACGCCCCGACAAATGTAATGATGGAACACCCCGACCAGATCACACCCCTGTTTTTGGGGTTCCACCGGATCTCCCCCCAAAAGAAGTACCTTTAAAAATATGCGCCCCACCAGTGAATCCCAGTTCACCGGTCGCGACACCACAACAATACAACCCTCCTATTACCCCGCCCCGACAATACAACCCTTCTATTGCCCCACCCCGAAAATACAATCTCCCGTATGCAGCTAGGGGAAGAGGAAGGAGAACTTACCCGCGAGGCTGAGGAGGGCAAAACGGGAATAAAGGAGGATATTGTCCCCCACTAAGGGACACGAGAAACGCCCCGAGGCGAGGTCCTCGTCAAACCGACCTGAACGTTTCAACAGGGACAACCGAAACCCACCATCCTTGGACGGATGCATTAATACCATCGCTGGGGGACCCACTTCATCTAGCACCAGCAATCAGGAGTGGAAAAACTATGAAAGGTAAGCCAGATGACCCCCCTCTGAAGCTAGCGTCGGACAAGCGTCCACTGAACACACGGTATTAACATTTTCTATTTCTGACGCTCCTGACCTCACGATGCCACATTCGGATCCAATGGTCATTCATGTGCAGCTAGGGACCAAAACAGTCATGCGAGTGATGGTAAACATCGGATCTTTGGTAGACGTCCTCTATTAGAACGCATTTGAGCAACTTGGAATCGCAGAAAGTGCTTTGCGCCGCTACCCAGAGAAGCTGGTCTCCTTTTTAGGAGATGAAGTCGAGGTAGCTAGAACAATCGAAAATTGCTTTAACACTAGGAACGACTCTTAACAGAAGAACCCACATGACTGAATTCACTATAGCCCGACTACCAACTATTCACAACGCCATCATGGGTCGGGTGAGTCTGTTTAAATTCTAGGTTGCATGCTCTATCTATCATTTTAGCATCATGTTCCCATGCGCTGATGGAAAGGTAGGTCAGGTCCGAGGAGAACAGGAAGAAAGCAGAGTTTGTTACTTGGCTTCACTAAAAAAAGGGACACAGACGAGTGTTCGCGATTGACAAACCTGCTCAGGGGTCGTTAAAGGTAGAAGTAACTGATGAGAGCGACCAATAAGCCACATCTGAGAAACAACAAGCGGAGCTGGAAATGTGACCTGAAAAAATGGCAAATAAAATAGTTGAAGAAAGGGTTGCTTTCTTCCCATTCCTGAACAAAATTGGATCCCTTTACCACGACCATAGCTTGACAGGCTCGGATTTAGACCATATAAAAGATATACTAAAGAGGCTGCGAGATGTTTTCGCCTGGTCACCTCAAGATTTGGAAGGTCTCCCTTGAGAAATCGTGGAGCATTCTCTGAGACTCAACCGCGATACAAAGCATGTGTGTCAAAGAAAGAGAAAGATGGCCGCTGAAAAGTCCGAAGAAGCAAAGCAAGAAGTGGACAAACTTCTACAAGCCGGATTCATCCGCAAAATCAACGATTCGATCTAGCTATCAAATATAGTGTTGGTAAGAAAGAGCGGTGGCAAATGGAGAATGTGCGTAGATTTCAAATATCGAAACAAGGCTTGCCCAAAAGACAGTTACCCCTTTCCCTTTTATCGATTAACGGATAGACACCACAGTGGGGCACGTGAATCTAAGTTGCATCGATGCATATTTAGGCTACAATCAGATCAAGATGAGTGCCGGCGACTAAAAAAAGCACCGCTTTTATCACCAATCAAGGCACCTTTTGCTATAAAGTAATGCCCTTCGGGCACAAAAATATCTGTGCTACCTTCCAGCGAATGATCGAGAAGGTTTTTAGGCCACAAATTGGAAGAAACATTGCGGCTTATGTTGATGGCATCGTGATCAAAAGTCTGACGAAAGAAAGCCATTACAATGACCTCCAAGAAACCATCGATACTTTGAGGAAGAATCGCGTGTGCCTAAATCCAAAGAAGTGCGTTTTCGGAGTGGATTCTGGGAAGTTACTAGGTTTCGTGATAAGTCATCGCAGGATAGACGTGAAACCCTCGAAGGTTCAGACAATACTCGACATTGCCCCCCTAGGACACTAAACGACATCCAAAAATTAAATGGGTTTGTCAACTACCTAAGCAGATTTTGCTCACGACTCGCTTATCATTCCCTACCCTTCTTCGAACAGCTGAAGAAGAAAGGACCTATTGAATGGAATTCTGTTCTTGATAAAGCTTTCAAGAGTATGAAGGAATATCTTGCAGCACTACCCACTATTCATTACCCATGCGAGCAAGAAACCTTATAGATGTACCTCGTGGTCGGTTCGACCACTATCAGCACTGTGCTCAAAAGGGAGTCCGAATTTCCAATCTATTTTGCCAGCAGGGTTTTATAGCCGGCCGAGTCCAGATACACTCCCATAGAGAAAATGGTACTATCTGCTGTGTTCATGGCGCGAAGATTAAGACTTTAATTCCAGGCTCACACCACCGAGGTACTCTCTGATTTGCCCCTACATCAGATCCTCCATTCACCGTCCCTCTCGGGAAGAATAGTTAAATGGGAAGTAGAGCTTTCAGAATTTAAAATTCATTTCAAACCTAGAATGTCTCGTTTGACCCAAGATATGGCTGATTTTGTTGTCGGGGCTATTTTTACAGACTCTCAGGATCGCGAGGGAGAAGATTGGGTTATCAATGTAGATGGTTCCGTATCAACAAGAGGGTGTAGAGCAGGAGTCACAATCACGAGTCCTAGTGGAGAGGTAACTGATTTGTCTTTCCAGCTATTATTCAAAGCTACCAACAACGAAGCAGAATATGAAGCGCTGATCGCGAGTATTGAAAAAGCACTGATCAACGGAGCTCGTCAAGTTCAAATATTTACAGACTCCGAAGTAGTTGCTCTACAGGTCAAAGGAGAATACGAGGCAAAGACAGGGATGCTGCCTGAATACCTAGCTCACGTGCAAATGCTCACAGTGGCCTTTGGGAGATGTTCCATTTCATCTATCCCTCGCGAGCAAAACGAGCGTGCTGATATTTTGGACAGAATAGGAGCGACATTGCCCCTTGGATTGAGCGATCGTGTGGTGATCAAGCAAAAGCATGCCTGATGAATCCACAAAGGGGTTTTCAGAATATTCAATCTCGGAGACTGGCGCAAACCTCTCTTGGAATACATAACCGAAGGCGTATTAATGAGCGAATTAAAAGAAAGTCAAAGCATCAGGAAACGAGCGGCTCGCTTTCGAGTCAGGGACGACCGCCTCTACAAAAGAGGTTTTAACATCCCAGACCTCCTCTCCGTACCAAACAAAGAAGGTCTTGATCTTTTCCGCGAACTCCACGCAGGGTTATGTGGCAATCACCAAGGGTAGAGAGCCGTGACAGCTAAGATCACACGGTTAGGGTACTACTGGCCCTCTCTCAAAGTTGATGCCGAAATGATTATTCATATATGTGACCCCTGCCAGCGACATGCATCGCTCTCCTCATCCGTTAAAATGCGTATCAACACCTTGTCCTTTAGCGACGTGGGGAATGAATATTTTGGGCCCTTTCCCAACAGCACCAGGCCAACTCCGCTTCATCATTGTAATAGTTGATTACATTATAAAATGGGTAGAAGCAGAGGCCATGGCCACCATTATGGAAGAGAAAGTACGGAAGTTCCTCTGGAAGAATATGATCTGCCGATTTTGAGTCCCAAAATTCGACTGTGAAGGGATCCGTTATTTCTACGCCGAGCTCCACATTGATTTCCGGTTCTCATCAGTGGTTGATAGGCTAAAACCTACACCCACAAGTGTATGGGGTTTAGTTGTAGTATATCGAGTATCGTATCACAAGGACCAATGGAGTATCGATTGTAATTTCGAGCTAGTTCGACCAAGTTCGGAATAAACAAGCAGATTTGAGAGTGTTTGTGTGTAAAGTAACCAAGAAAAGCAATTAAGTATTATGAAATATATATGGGGAAAACGTTCTAGGATTAAGGATATACCAACAATGCGTCGTCAATAGGCATAAAATATTTTCTTGCTCGAGTGATTTCAAAATCAAATTGTGGAGGTAGGTTATCTAAGGTAATCGCACATCACCTTTCGGGTTTAGCGCGAATGTGTCTAAATCGGTTAGCAATTCTCCTTTCGGGCTCAAGCAACCGATTTAGGCCCTTTAAGTTCATAGAGTTTTAGGCAATAGTCATACTAACTTCGCCTTTCGGCTCCGAATAATATCAAAATTGCCCTAAACATCCATGATAACCTAGGAATCCTCAAGAAGTTTAGTTTCACTTTCGATCAATAAACTTCGGGTTTAATCATGTAGTTCTGATGGATCCTAATCGCCTTTCGGTCTCGATTCACCATCTAAATTCCAATTTAGGTGTTTTAGTCTTTCAATTTCAAACCCTAAATCAGATCTAATCGACTCACATCAATTAGAATAAGCACAACATGATTAAACCACAACCTAATTCAGGAATCATTCGAGAGATACTAAGAACAAGCCTATTTCCGCATTGTCGGGACAATCCCAACCCTAGAACAAGAAGTCTAGCCACTCATGGAAAAGTACATGCTTGATTCAATCAAATTCGGCAAGACAAACATAGAGCAATAGAGATGAAAATGAAATTTACTGGAATTTGATAGATCGAACGAGTTTTCTTCTCCAAAAATCCTAGTCTCCAAAGTTCACACCAAAAAGTTCCACTACAATGTCCAATTTCGGCCTGAGCTTTCTTCCCCAAAAACAAAACGTAACCCCCCTTTGAAATCTGGCCATTACATTTGTTTTAACAAGGGAAATGTGAAAGGTTGGGCCGATCTGGCACTGTCACGACTCGTGAAGAGTTTGTCGGGTCGTGACAGCCTGCAGACGCCCTTAAAGAGATGAGTTCACCTGTCACGACTCGTGAAGGCCTCTCACGAGTCGTGACAGCTTGCTGAAGCTGAAAATTGCACAAACGCCTAAGTCCCGCGAGTTGTGCTATACCACCTTGAGCTCCTATGAGTGTTTCGCTTGATACACTTGCTTTATCACCCGTCTCTTTTGCTTTTCTTTCAATCCCTTTCCATTAGATGCATGCAATTTAGTCCAAATCACCCACCCAAACCTACAAAACACAAACAAAACTTGTGTAGATCTCCGAATCATAAATAATACAGAAACCACACAATAAGACAATAAAAATACTCTAAAATGATGCATGAAACTAACCTAAATGCACATGAATAATATATAAAACTAGGTGCTATCAAAATACCCCATACTTGAACTTTGCTTGTCCCCAAGCAAAATTCGGTATTCAAAATCACAAGTGCAAGACATGTTCAACAATCTCAGCTCACTCGATGCTCGAAAATACAAACTTTTTGCTCAATTCACATAAACGCATGCTATCCTTGCTAAGTCATCATCATTGATCGAGTAAAATGAAATCATCAACCCCTAAACCTCACATGGAATATCTTTAGTGAATCACACTCACTCAAATGTATTTAGAGGGATCAATTTCGCTCGGTCTCACGATGATGCTAATCAACCAAAAACTTGCACAGCGTTCTAGATATCCACCACCCACACATGTATATGACTAAAATCAAGAGGTCTTTATACGGTTGTAATGGGGCCATGGTAAGACATAGAGGGAAAGGCAGTATTTTTGGAATTGTGGTGCTAAAATCCGGGACTTAGACAATCTAAATTCATGCACCATTTTCATATGAAAACACTCCACCTCTTATCTTACATCGACACACCAAAACTTAGACAATGAAGCTCACTCTTGTCTCTTCTCTCTTTATTGTGCTACACTTGCATTCTTTTGTTGCACATTAGTGATGAACTAGAATTTTCATTTCGAACTTCTTCTTCTTTCATTTTTCTTTAGAAGCTTTTTTTTTTCTTTCTTTTTTTCCTTTCACTTTCACTAGTACACATCAATATCAAGCAAACTCTTCCATTTCTTATCCATACTCAACATTCGTTTTTTTTTTTCAACAACCAGCACACTCTACAAACCATCACTACTCATGGTCCTAACTCCCGGATGGGTAATAGGCTTAATAATAAGGCTCGGGATGTTTTGAGGAGCTACCAAAAACAGGCAATTAAAGGCTCAATGGGCTGTCAAGCAGAGGATTAGTATAGGACAAGGAAAAAGAAGGCAAAATAGGCTCAGAAACAAATATCGTGCCTCTATCACATCAAAGTCATGCATATGCACAGAATACCTTCAACCCAGATTCTAATGCAAGTTCAAGAGATTAAGCAATCATGTGAGTGACTCTCAATAGGGTATGAGAGGACTCAAGTTATGTCCTTTTAGGCTCCTTCCATCAGGGTGGTTGCTTAGGAAGCTGAATTATGCATGATTCTCATCAATGACTCCTAAGCTAGGCAATTCATCCATGCAAACTGAGCTTAACACATAAATCAAGAGCAACTTTGAGCTTCTTAGATCATCAACATATCATTATGAATTCTTTAAAAACATGGGGATTTATCACACGCACTAGCTAGACATAGATGGAAAAGAAAAAACAAAACAAAAACTGAGAATATAAAAATAAAAATGCAGAATGCAAGTGGAAATGCAATGAAAATGCAATGCGATGAAGACTATATATACAATGCAAATGTATGTACACCCCACCCCATACTTAACTCCTACATTGTCCCCAATGTAGAAATAAACAAGAGGAGGGGAGAGACTCACAAATTCCTAGGTAGGCGGTGGTGGGAAAGGGGCATCTTGGTCATATAGATCACCCGTCACATGGTAGTAAATCTGTTTCTGAAGGTGATCTTGAAAATCCAGGCGTCGAAAGACCTCAGAAAACTGGTCATCGACGTGAGTACGTAAATCCTGCATATCCTGATGGAGGGAAAAAATCTGCTCATCCAAAGAAACTCCACCGTGCTCATGATGACTTGAATCACCCATGAGACCATCTTCGAGCACATCATCAGCCATCTCATTGTCCTCTCTCTCATCATCTCTGTGCGGAGTGGGACTTCCGACCCAAGACTCATACCAATCAACTCGGTTTTCTGTGCTGACAGGGCCATCACGAAATGGCTTGAACCTCCCTATCTGATTGATCTTTAAAGCATAAGAGGACACATCCCCCTGAATGATCCCTGAACTCGTCAGATGAGCTAAATTCACATACTGAGGGGGGATGGAAGAGTACTTGGAGAGGTCAATATTGCACGAATCTGCAAGTCTGGCAATGAGTTCTCCTATGTGGACTGGTCCTTTGGGAGTGGTGGCAAGAGCGACTATCTTAGAGGCGACCTCGGCAGCCAGATCGATGGGGCGTTTGTGGACCATGCACCAAAGGCAAATCAGCTCTCCTTGTCGTAATTTGGTGCACTCACTCCGCGCGTATATTGTGTTCCCAAGAAGACGTTGGATGATGCGGAAAGCCGGGTGGACAATGTCGACACTCGAAGATGAGCTCGTGCTGTAATCAGACTCACTCAAATGTAATCAGACTCCCTCAAAGCCGGGTGGACAATGTCCCCAATTTATCTCAAACAAATAGTTCCCCCAAAGTAACAATTTAATCACAAAATTCCCAAACACTTCCTCATAAACCCTAGTATTCACAATTAGCATGATTCTCACAAATTAGCATCACAAATTGAATGAATAACAAGTTTAGAGTATAAGGGTACCTTAGATAGCCAGAGGATTCGAGAAAATTAAGAGCAAAAAGCGAGATTTGGGATTTGAGAAATTGGGTTTAAGGTGGGCACGAGAGGGGCTGCGCAAGGGCGGGGCTGTTGGTGGCTGACGGTGACGCAAACGGAGTGGGGCAGCCCGGTCCGGCTGGGCGCCGGTGGCAGGAGCGCTTCGGTGCTGCTGGGTGCTGGTGGTGGCGGGCACAGGCGAGAGAGCGTGGCTGGGCACAGACGAGAGAAGAGAGGTTGGAGAAGAACGCATAAGCGTTCTGTTGTTTCCCTTGTTTTAATTTTTTATTTTTTTTAGTGGCCTACCCGCAATCCAACCGACAAGCCGAAACCACGAATTGCTAGATCTTAAACGCCTTGAAGAAGAGGTTGGGAACAGCAAAAGAGGAATGGGCCGAAACTTTTCCGCTGGTACTATGGTCTTACAGAACCTTGGCCAAGAGCCCAACTGGAGAAACACCATTCACAATGGCCTTTGAGGTCGACGTGATCATTCCAGTTGAATTATTGATACCATCCACCAGAATAGTTGATTTTAATAAAGACACCAACGACGAGACCCTCAAATTAAAACTTCACTTGTGAGAAGAAAGGAGAGACACGACTTGTCTCAAGGAAAACGAGTATCAACGTCGACTGGATGAGGGATACAACAAACGCGTCTTCCTACACCCAATACAGAAAGGAGACCTGGTCCTCCTGCAAGCGACAGTAGAAGGAAAGTTTGAACCAAAATGGGAGGGCCCTTACGTTATTCATAAAGAAGTAGGAAGAGGTTCCTTCAAACTCCAAAATTCAGTAGGAGCCATCCTCGCAAAGTCATGGAATGCTAGAAATCTGAAGGCTTATTTTACATAAAGTTATGTATTTTAGAAACTTGATGACTTAGATTTTCCATGTATAGGAGTCACCAGGATTCCCGATTGGGTACACCTCTTCATATATATAAATGACAGTTCCAAACCCAAAAATGGTTGTGGTTACGGATAAATTTAGCAATCGCGTGTTTTTCGAACACGGATATGCAAACAAGCCTCTAAGGAGAATGAATTTAGCAATCGCGTGTCTTTCGAACACGGATGTGCAAACAAGCCTCTAAGGGGAATAAATTTAGCAATCGCATGTCTTTCGAACACGGATGTGAAAATAAGCCTCTAAGGAGAATAAATTTAATAATCGCGTGTCTTTCGAACAGGGATGTGCAATCAAGCCTCTAAAGAAAATAAATTTAGCAATCGCATGTCTTTCGAACATGGATGTGCAAAAACAAGCCTCTAAGGAGAATAAATTAGCAATCGTGTGTCTTTCGAACAAGGATGTGCAAACAAGCCTCTAAGGAGAATAAATTTAGCAATCGTGTCTCTTTCAAACAAGGATGTGCAAACAAGACTCTAAGGAGAATAAAGTTAGCAATCATGTGTCTTTCGAACACGGATGTGCAAACAAGCCTCTAAGGAGAATAAATTTAGCAATCACGTGTCTTTCGAACACGGATGTGCAAATAAGCCTCTAAGGAGAATAAATTTAGCAATCGCGTGTCTTTCGAACACGGATGTGCAATAAGCCTCTAAGGAGAATAAATTTAAAAATCACGTGTCTTCCAAACACGGATGTACAAATAACCCACTCAAGATAAACACAATATGATCGTTATATTACATCCAAGAAAAGTACAAAATGATCAGAAAACAAAGTTCATACAGCGACGATCGGATAACATACTAAAAAGAAAACAAAACAAAACAACATCGTTATTACTTCACAAATCATTCGCTTGCTTCCAGAATGATGATTGCATAGCGATTACCCCCTTCATACTTGAAAATAATCAAAGACCCCCCAACACGTAGGTCACTATTTTCAGCAAAAGCGTGCCAACCTTGAGCCAGAAAATAACGTCTCTGGCTATCCCAAAACACCCTAACACGAAATTCTTGTCTGGTAGGGGAAACTAAACAGACATGGTTCGACACCACACAACCATACATAGCACCAAAATAGTCCGGTAGCAGTTGCAAAACATTCAAAGTAAAACTCTATTGAAAAAGACCAGGAATACGAAAACCACTAATAAAGGATCACGAGAACTACCAGATATTCAAGCTTCTGCTCAGAATCAATGGAGCGGAAGAAATCACGACGACTTGGATTGGGAGAGGTCTTGACTCCTCGCTCCAGTTCAGAAAAACAGCAACAACATGCAAGGGAAATAAGATTGAGTACTCTCTACGCTCTCATATATATTGATAAATAAAATTGCATTCAGTAATTGCATTATTGCACCATACAAGAGACCACCTCAGTCCAAATTTTTTTCCAAGATAATCTGCATGCAAAACAAGTGGCGAGATATCAGGACACCACCCTACTGCCCTGACTGCCCATGTCACGTCAGGAACAATCATGTCCCGCTCATAAACAAACAAGAAAGCAGACGATCATATCACTCACAAATCTCGAAGCCTCTCTCCATAATGATAATATTACCAAAAGGTCATTACAAAATAAACAACGATTAATTTAGACAAACTACCGATTAAAAGAGCCGGACTGACAAGTACAGGACAAAAACATTCGCTTTATTACACCCACCTCACGATCTTAAATACAATACTCATCTTCAAGAATGAGGACCTTAAAGCGATGCCCTCCCACATTCTTGAAAAACACCATCTTTGCTCCAACGCGAACTTCGTTGTTAATCACAAAATTACTCCAACCTTCGGTCAACCACCAACGATTAAGGCTATCCTTGGAAACCCGAACACGAAACTCTTGCCCACTTGAAGATACTAAACAAACACGATCAGACACGACATTGTCGTACATCCTTTCGAAAAAACAGGGAAGAGGCTGCAATAGAACATCATTCCATAAGATTCATTACTGAAACATCAAAAAATACAACGGGTATTACCATTTTACCAAGTGATGAAGCCTCTCTTCTACATCAACACAGCGATAAAAGTTTCGCATCCCAGAATCAGACGCCGCCATCTCTTCCTCTATCAAGAAAAAATAATAAACAAAGCAGAGATAAGTGAGTGAACGGATTATAACAACAATCCCACACCTTTATATACCCCAAATAAAATGGTACAGACCACATAATATGCACCAATATTTATTACGCACACTGAATGAGGAAGGGGATCTGAATCGAGATTTCCCAAGACATTCTACATGGTCTACACATGACAAGAATCTCTTTAGAATCTTGCCAATCTATCCGTATATTTCAAATCAGGTAACAGGCCTATCGATCACGAGAAAGTTCAACCACTCTTAGCAGACACGTTTCTCAACACCAACATTCAACCCCTCCCACACTGTTATAAAAAGGCTATAAAGCCTCTACACAAACCATCACCTACAAACAAGAGAAATGGCAACCAAAAATTCAAACACCCCTCTTACTTTCGACATCTACTTGATGGGCGAGGAGCAGTATATAAGCATGATGCTACCTTATAGTTCCGGCGAGCATTTTGAACCCCAGGTACCAGAGCAAATCTTATTATCTACTCGCATAGTAAAAGATTTCCCTGTTCATATCACAAGAGGCACCTATCATTCTCTTTGGGAAGCACGAGGTTGGAAAGACTTTGTCGAGACTCATGGCCTCGAACTGGAAACAACACTAGTGTTCACCCATCTAGGAGAAACAAGGTTTGAAGTCCACTTTCTGGGCAAACAAGGTTATAACATCGAAGAAGAAATGGACGTTGTTGGGTATGATGGACCAGAAGGAAATGGTTTTTAGTTTTTCTCCGTCTGTAGTTTGCTATGCAACAATCTTCATTGTAAAATGCAATGCCATGTAAAGCGAACCATTAATAAAAAAAAAACCCATTTCTTTCTACAAATAACTCTTTCGGCTTCTCCATCGCGTGTTTAACGTTGGAGAATACCTTTTTTAGGTTTTGATCAATCTCCTTTGCATTTTGGGCACTGGAGATTGCCTTGAATCTACATGCTTCTCCATTGCGAGGTCAAAGCTGGAGGTTACTTTTTTTTAGTTTGTGATCAAACTCCTTTGTATTGTAGATATTGGAGTTTGCCATCGACTCTACAGGCTTCTCCATCGCGTGTTTAACGCCGGAGATTACCCTTTTTTATTAATCAAACTCCTTTACGTTGAGGACGCTGGAGATTACTTTTAATTATACAGGTTTCTCCCTCACGTGGTTAACGCTGGAAATTACCTTTTTATGTTTTAATCAATCTCCTTTGCGCCAAGGATGCTAGAGATTGCTTTCAATTCTTCAAGTATTCTCCATCGAGTGGTAAACGCTTGAGATTACCCTTTTTTTTAATCAAAATCCTTTGCATTGAGGGCGTTAGAGACTGCCAACAATTCTTCAAGTATCTCCATCGCGTGGTAAATCTGGAGATTACCTTTTTTAGGTTTTGATCAATCTCCTTTGCATTTTGGACACTAGAGATTGCCTTCGAATCTACAGGCTTCTCCATCGCGAGGTCAAAGCTGGAGATTACCTTTTTTAGTTTATGATCAAACTCCTTTTCATTGTAGATACATGAGATTGTCATCGACTCTACAGGCTTCTCCATCGCATGTTTAACGCTGGAGATTACCCTTTTTATTAATCAAACTCCTTTCAGTTGAGGGCGCTGGAGATTACTTTCAATTCTACAAGTTTCTCCATCGCGTGGTTAACGCTGAAAATTAACTTTTTATGTTTTAATCCATCACCCTTGCGCCAAGGATGCTGGTGATTGCTTTCAATTCTTCAAGTATTCTCCATCGAGTGGTAAACGCTGGAGATTACCCTTTTTTTAATCAAACTCCTTTGCGTTGAGCACGCTGGAGATTGCTTACAATTCTTCAAGTATCTCCATCGCATGGTAAACCCTAGAGATTACCTTTTTTAGGTTTTGATCAATCTCCTTTGCATTTTGGACACTGGAGATTGCCTTCGAATCTACAGACTTCTCCATGGCGTGGTTAACGCTGGAGACTACCTTTTTTAAGTTTTGATCAATCTCCTTTGCATCGATGATGATGGAGATTACTTTCAATTATACAGGTTTCTCCATCGTATGGTAAACGATGGAGATTGCCTCTTTTATTAATCAATCTCCTTTGCGTTGAAGATGCTGGAGATTGCTTTCAATTCTACAACTGTTTACGTCGCGAGATAACTCCGGGAGACAATTACTGACCAAACTCCAAAACATAATTGAATTATTTATCATACACCAACACAAACACACTCATAAACATCACGAGATAATTAAAAGTTGTGATAAACACTCATAAAGTATAATACACAAACCTACACAAACCCAAAACAAAGACATCAAGCCAGGAAGTTCAACAGCGAACAAAAAAATCTAAGTCACCATTTTGGTCGGGACCATGATTAACAATGACAACATCAAAACAAGAGTTTCCCTCGTACTCAAAGATCAAGCGAGTACCAATCTAAAGTTCATTAGAAACAATAAAATTCGGCCACCTCGATGTAAACCAGTAATAATTAGGGCCTAAGGGTTCCACCCTCACCACAAATTCCTCATCAGCTCGCGTCCACAAATGCACATAGTCGAATGCTTGGTAACCATAATCACGATATACAAACGGGAGAGGCTGTAACACCAAGAAACAAAGCTCAGAAAGAAACAAATCCTAAATCAAAACCATAGACTTTAACAAAAACTTGTTAGCCTCTATAAGTGCCCTTCCACTGCTATATCCCTAGTAAAACCTCTAACGCGAGGAATAACTACACCTAGAATGTCAACTAGCATTGTAGACGTCATCGTCAAAAGAAAACTATACCAACAAACCCGGCAACAAAATTACAAACAAAACCAACACAGCTAGCGACCCGGATAAATGCAACAAAATCACAAACAAAACCAACACAACTAGCGACCCGGATAACTGGCATTCGACACGCACGTCCTATCTTGGAAACAATCCAAACCGATCCTAAAGAACAATGCTTCTCTCGGTAATCAGAGCCCTAATATAAATGTAAGTCTAAATCCCAATATTAACATCCTACCTAAAACAGAATGCCATGTTTCGACATGGCTTCAGGAGAAGTCTCTCCACCTACTTTCATCACAAATACCATGACGTTCCCAAATCCCAAGTTCATCAGAATAATCCTCAAAGAGAGTCACCTATACAGGCTCCCTCTACCATACATCTTTGTAGAATTTGGAGACGAAGTACTAGACCAAATCTTCTTATGTTCTCCACTAAACCAAGAATTTCTAGTTTTAGTAGAAAGGGATGAAGGAGATTGGTTCTCTCTATCAAAAAGATGGAGAGAATTCACGACGGTTAACAACCTATGGAATAAGGATAGAGTGTTGCCTTACTTTTGAGTACCAAGGAGAATCACACTTTGGTGCTACAATTGAGCAACCAGGGCCGGAAGAAAACGGGGATGTTTTTCACGACCTACTATGCAACGAAGAAATAGAGATATGAAGGTTATAAGTAATTGTCTATTCCGCATCGCGGAAAATAAATACTAGCTATACGCCGCTACTAGCACTTCGATATTTTATAAATCTGCGAACCCTTATTTTTATCACCTCGAGATTTATTTCATAAAATGTTTAATGACGGGAGATTAGTAAGGGTGTCGCAGATAACCAGTATAATAAAGGCAATGTAAATTCTAGAAAAATGAATGAAAAGACATAACCAGCAAAATACGAAGTTTTAAGATAAAATATTCACAAAGCCAAAATATCGACCATGACAAGGCATGCCACTTATCATAGGCCGAAATGTTTACCACCAACCGAATACCAACCATGACAAGGCATGTCGCTTGTCATGGGCCAAAATGTTTACCACCAACAAAATATGAACCGCGACAAAGCATATGCTTATGCCGCGGGCAGAAATGTTTCAAACAACTTCACATCACTTTAGAGGCAAATTCAAATACTTGTTAAAAAGAGTGAAAGAGCAACTTGTCACGCGTCAACAGGGGGGTCATTGTTTTCATTGTAGGTAGGCTCAGTGTCGTGAAGAGGCTCGTTGGCATGAGGAGGCTCGAGGGCAGCAACTTCTTCAAGGGAAGCATTATTCGAAGAAACGGGCAGGCCACGCCGAGGGTCTTTGAACTCCATATCCTTGAGAGCATAGCTGGGGGGGACATTTTAACAGAATCCCCAAGACGAGCAAAGTGGTTGCCACTTTGAATGACACCACCGTACACTCCTTGTATGAAAACATCAAACAGATGGTCGTAGAGAATATCATCACCATTTGTCTCAAGAAAATTGGTCAACCAGGCTAGACCATCCTTTGCAAGTAAGTTGGCCAGCCACCTCTGACCCTCGTCACTCAGCATATAGTCCTGAAGCGTGTTCTTTGTCAACACCACGTCCTCACCAGAAGTAAAATGCTCCAACTCCCCCTTCTCAACTCAGCCTCAATCCCCTGAATCTGACCACCCAAGCGCCTCACCTCCGAATCGCGCTCTAAATTCCTTTCTTCAAGTTTGGAAACCTCTACGCGTGATACATCAAGCTCGTTCCTCGCAATCTCCAACTCTTTTTCGGATTTATCCAAGGCAATTAGTAGGCTATTGAAGGTCCCTTCCTGAAGCTTCACATCTTTGAGCTTTTCCACCTTTGTCTTCAAAGTCTTGTTCACCTTCCTCAAATCGTTCACCAGCTCGCCATTAGCTTCCTCTGTAAGACCCCCTTCTGTAAGCGATGGGATGTTACAACGCTAGTGATTACTCGGATTTAAGGTCTTCGTAACCACCTTAGGCTTATAGGGACATGAAATTAACCATGCTCCCATAAACAAGACTTTTTCTAAAAGGAAATTATATTTTTAAATAATAATTACAATCGTTTAACAGGTACAGCATAAGACTTTTAAATACACTGGATAAATATTAACCTAATTGAACACATTTGGAATTACCCTTTTTGTTTCAATATATTTAAAATGACCCTTGCTGTTCTCCAACGCCTTAAGAACTTCTTCATTACGATAGGCACCAACCACCACAATACATATAGCGGTTAGTTCAATTAAGAACAACGAAGTGACGACAAGAAATAAAAGACCACTTTACACTATTGAAAACAGGATGCACAATTTACAAAAAATTGTGTACTTGCATAAGAACTTAATTCAGAGAAATTTGAGGGCCCTTATTGAAAATTTAACTAAGGAATGGGTAAAGGGCGTAGTTAGAGCTGGCAAGTCGGACGTTCGGGTCGGGTTCGGGTAAAATTTATGGTCGGGTCGGATTCTGTCATAATGAATTTTAGATTGGTCGAGTTTTGGGTTAAGTCGGGTCATGCCCATTCGGGTTCGGGTCAAAGTGGGTCGGTCTCGTTCGGGTTTAGGGTCAAGAGGCGGGTCGGTCTCATTTGAGTTTCGAATTAATCAAAGTGGGTATAGCGGTATAGTTGGTTTGAGTTTTCGGTCGAATAATATTCGACCCATTTGGAATTTGGATAATTAGGTTTATTTTGACTCGATTGAATACTTAAATATGTAATTTACTTAAAATAAATGATTTTAACTCGGTTGAATACTTAAATATGTAATTTACTTAAAATAAATGATTTTGACTCAGTTGAATACTTGAATATGTAATTTTGACTCGGTTGAATACACTCATTGTTATTACCTAATCGGTTGTCGACCAATTTGCAAAAAAATCATAATCGGAAATTCGATATTCGGCAACATCGTCCTTTTTTAAACATTTAAACCAATTGATTAGTGCTATAATTAAATCAAATTAATTGTACATTTAGGTTTTAACTTTATTTTAACTAGTAAGTTGCAAATGGACTTATTTGTGGTTTGAATATATCATTGGCCCATATCATTTTCAATGCCATTTCATTTTTAGCTTTTAGCCATTAGTTTTTTTTCATTATTATTATTAGCTTTTGGTTCATTTAGGTATTGCTGATTGTTGTTGGTTTCGAGAAGGATATTTTATTGGGTTGTTAGTAGTTCTTGGAAGGATATATTGTTTGGTTGTTAGTAGTTGTTGGAAGGATATGTTGTTAGGTTGCACGGTATATCATCTGCAACGATTAATGAACTTTTAGCATTTCTGACTCATAATATGTATCGATGTTTTGATTTGATGTATGGTGGTTGACTTACTTGACTCATTGACTTATCTGCTTATCTATTCATATGATAACAATTAACAAAAATAATTGGTGTTTTATATGTTAAAGTATAATCATAAACTTATGTTAAAATGAAAAAAAAAACATTTAACATTCAAGTATTAAAATGTTGATGTTAAATAACCATTTCAATTCCGGTCGGGTCGGGTTGAGAATCGGGCCGGGTTCAAAGTCGGGTCGGGTTCAGAGTCATGTCGGGTTTGGGTCGGGTCGGGTTTATCTGTGTTAAGGTCTGTTTCGGGTCCGGTCAAGTTCGGGCCGGGTTCGGTCTCGGGTTCGGGCTATGAATGACTCCGGATTTTCGGGTCCCGGTCCGGTTTGGGTTCAGGTGAGTCGGGTCAGGTTTTTGGGTCGGGTCAGATTTTGCCAGCTCTAGGCGTAATTAGGCTCTAAAGGACTGAAGGAGCCTTGCCCGTGTCTTCTTCAACATCCCCTTACTGTTGCACTTACCGAATGTGTCAGCAAGGACATGGCGGCAACGACGACGACAATAGAGACGGCTACCGGTGGCTTCGACTGGTGGTGGTGGTGGTCTCGAAAACATACGGCAGAACTCCGACGACACGGGCGACGGCACAGGCGGCCCTCAGGCGATCCGACGACGGAAGAAGTTGAGCTGAATTTGGGGGTTTTCGATTGCGGTTGATCTGGGATTAAATTTTTGAGGGAAAATGTTCCTAGATAAATTTAGAACTTGATGATACGAGTTTCAAGCTCTAACTTCTCAGAAATGGAGAGATATGGTTCCAACATGGTGGAAACCCCTTTTTATCTATTCGGACGATTGCGTAACCGATACTTACAATTGAATATACCATTATTATCACATTCATTGCAGGAATCAATATGATCCATCAATTGGATCAAAACTGACGTGGTAATGACCAGATTTGGGTGAGAACGGAGTAAGTGTGGCGAAATATTGTTGTGAGGAGGAAATCAAGTATGAAATATAACAAAATAGATCAAACCAGATTTTAGGCCCACGCAAATAATTACAAGACTCCTCCAATGTAGTAAGAGAAAGTCAGGATCGAATCCACGAGGAAGCGTGTCAGCGGATCCTAGGTAGCTGTAAATCTCACAGAAAAGCAATAGAAAGACAGAAATAAAGAAACAAGGAAAGAAAGACAGAAATAACAAACGAAAGCAAGAAATAAAACAAAGGCAGAGGCTAACTCGATCTCGACAAGCTGTTACTCGAGATCGACAAACAGCAACAGAGACACAGAAACTTCAGAATCGACGACAACAGAAGTAACTCAGTACTCGATCTCGACAAGCACAACTCAAGATCGACAAGAAATAGTAAAAACATAAACTTCGGAATCGAAAACAGAAACTCAACCTAGACCAGACTGTACTCGAGATCGATAAGGGTCTACTCTAGATCGACTAAGAACTCAAAAAATATAAATTGCAACTTTCGAATACAGATTCGCAGATTTCGATAAAAATAAATCAATATATAAAAGAACTTCCAAATCCAGGGTATCAACACCACAACGATAATCATGCAAAGTAATACATAAAGGCATAAAAGATCATGCTTTCCATCAAAATAACTTTTGCTAATAACAAATAGGCATATAGTGGCTTTCGCATAACCCCTAATTGTTACTAACTATTTTCACATAATTAACCCAAGTTGTATTAAGATCACTTTCGCTTCAATAATACAAACAAGGATCACCTTCAACTCTCGCAAAAGAATCATCCTCATAGGGATAGAAGACGAATTGCATAACAAGATCTGACCTTTACCGCATCACCTCACATGGCCACCGTCGAGCTCACCCCAGCCCTAGAAGTGGGTGGACTACTCGCTCTTCATCATCAAGAAAGATATTAAATAATAAAAGAAACTAACTTGCATGGAATTAAATAAAGAAAGCTTACAACCAACAAGACAAATCCGATTTCGCCTTTCCACCTTGCTTGCCACAAACCTTGAATGGAATTGTGTATGTTTTTATCCATGAAAAACTAGCCCCTAAGGCTTTATTTATAGCCTTCTATTCCTTGCTAATCAAGGATAGAATATATCTATCTATATCTAAAAAGCTTAAAAGATAAATAAATGCCATAAAGAAATTAAATCTAAAGAGGGGAAATTAAATCTAAATAGGTAAGTCTTCTTATGTTGATAGATCTTGTCTTCCATAGATAGAACTTGATGGATTTCGGATAGACTCGGCTTCCTTCAGCCCCAAGGATTCCCAAACCGAGTAAGTTAGTCAAACCGTCTAACGCGCTTCGGACACGCCGCTCCTCGATCTCGACTAGGGCTCCTCGAGATCGAGTACGGTGGTCGTCGACATTGTTGGCTGGGCTTAGTCGGGTAGCTCTGCTCGACAGGCTCGGATCTTGGCTCCTTGGCTCCTCGATCTCGACTAGGCAACTCGAGATCGAGTTGGGAAGTCGTCGAGGATGGCTAACTGGTGTGGTCGAGGAACTCCTCCTCGATAGGCTCGGACATGCGCCATGGTGGTCCTCGATCTCGACAAAGCTCCTCGAGATCGAGTAAGGTTTTGCTCGGCTTCTCCGTCTTCGGCTTCTCGACATGGCACAGCTTGTTGACTCCTGGTCTTGGCGTTGAGGTGTTGTCGATCTCGACAAGGGAACTCGAGATCGAGTAGGTTTCCAGGAGTCGGGTTGTCTTGTTCTCGATGATGCTCTTAGTCGACAAGGCCTGTGCTCGGACACCTTCGTCGAGGTCGAGTAGATTTACTCTAGATCGAGTAAACATGGGTTCCTAGCTTGATTCGACTGGTTCCGCTGCATCTTGACCTTGGACTTCTGTAGTTGATTTTTGAGCTTTTCTGACCTTTCTCAGAACTGTTGTAATTTGCTTCGAATTCTGCGAAATTAAACAGAAACTGGTGTAGATTCCATAATTCGGCAAATAAACATAAACTACATAGATTCTGTATTATCTTAGCCCAAATGCATGCAATGTATGCAGAAATCGATATAAAAGTAAGTGTAAAACATGGCAGATTCAGCTCACAACAAATATTCTTCGGATTGATTTGAATGCTATTGTCCAATTTAATGTTCTTAATCAATCCAAGATAACGTCTAGATTAGTTTGGGACAAGATTCGGGTTTAAACCGTGTTAAACTAAAGTCAAGATTTAAGAAACCTCCATGAAAGGTGAGGTTGAGGGTGTGCAGGAGGGAGGAGGAAGACGGGTTCACCCAAACCTGTTTTTATTTTAGTTTTTATTTCGGCTTTGTCCGGTTCAACCGGTTCATCACTATAAAATGCTTGAGTTTTATAATATGTTTACATAAATGTAACATAGTATAAAAATCCATAAATACAATATAAAATAAATCGTATATATATACTCTTTTTAATAAATCACAATATGTCCTTTTATTTAAATAATTGTTTGAAAGTAAATTTTATAAAATAATTATAATAACTTCCAAACTTTATAGTTAGTATCATTAGAATAAAAATTCCACTATAACCGTTTAATCATAAGTCATATTTATTTTGTGAAAAATGATATCATATTAACTATTGAAATACTTTAAGTAAGACACTTTTTCAAATAAAATAATGAATTCAAATCAACATTTACCTTTATAAAATAAGTTATTTTAGAAATAATACTAATAATAATAATAATGATAATACTAATGGTCTATTTTAGTTAAAATCAGTTCCACGGTTAAAGTAACACTGTCAAACCAAATTTTATGTTCTAGATTCTAGATAATAATAACTTAATAATAAGATATATATTTTATAAAAAAATCTTATAACTTCTTTTATATCAAAAAATTTTAACCTTATTTTTATTTAAATTAAAACAGAAATACCCAAAAATACTTTAGGGATCCTCTAGCACTCATCCACTTCCGACCATTGCAAGTTGCCTTATAAGAGCATGCGAAGAATGATAAACATGCAAACAAGATAGGGCAAATAAGAGGGAAAAATCACGAGAAAAATTACCCAACACCCGATCTTTTGACCCTGATCCAACAATTCTTCATCTGTTAGGTGATGAAGAAACTCTCTTTCGACCGGACAGTTTCTCCCCAGAATTACCAGCCTCTTGAAATCGATAGAGGAGAACCCGGGTTGCTTGTATACGGCCATGGAAATCCCAGCTGCAGTGATCGGCTCATCGCTTTGGATCCTACCGACTCCGGCCTCCTCCCTTCTTCTTTTTTGCCCGCGCTAGATGAGGGGTACTGATAGCATGCATTTAGAGGGTCATAATAGGTTGCACTTAGCTTAGTTAAGATGCATATCATGCATGGTTTAAGTATAATTTGCATATTTGTTCTCTGTGTGGTTGGAGTCGGAATCTACACACTTTTATTGATAATTTCAGGTAACTGTGGATCCGAGGAGCAGACATGGGTTGATAACGCATTAGATGACAATGTCTAGTTGATCGAAGAAGCTTTCATGAAGATCTCAAGAGGTCCTGAGAAGAAGAAGCGAACCTAAACGAAGAACAAGTCTGCAGAAGTTGTCGCCAGACATGCTGAACTTGTGTTTGCACTTTCTGGAGGCCTCGGTTGTCCGATTAACTATTATGACCATGCGTTGGAAAGCTCTTTCAGAGAGCTACAACTTTTCTGTTGACAAAAAGAGCAAATTCAAGAATGATTTTCCGTGAAAGACCAATGCAGCGGCCGCAGAATATATGACGCGGCCGCCGCCAGTACGGACGCTGCGGGATAAGGAAGAGAAGCCGCGACACGGGTTGCCAGCGCGACGCCGTTTCGTCTAAAAACCCTAGTTTTTATGTTGTGTGTTCTATGGCCGACTTGAACTCGTTATAAGGCCGATTTATGTTAGTTTTTTAGTCACTTCTATTCTATTCCACGTTCTATCAGACAATTAAAGAGAGAGCGATGTTCGCCATGGGCGTCTAGACACTCTTCGTTCTACTTGCAATTAGAAGCTTTATTTGGATTGATTGTGAGTTTCCGAATCTTGTTCCTTATTTCCTATATTGAATGCTTCAACTTCTTTGTGCTTGAATGTTTGATTGTTTTGTTCTATCTTGCCTGATCAACTTGGTAGAATCAATTCAATTGCTAGGGTTTTGTAGATTCTTGATTGCGAACCTTAACCCAAGTAGAAAATTTGTCCCTTTAGGGCTGATTGAACTAATTGGATGAGTATGAAGTTGGATATGTGTTGTTAAATCCCTCTTTAGGGACTGCAAATACCTTGGTTAATCTCTGAACTTAAAGCTATCAATTGTCTTAAATCATTCTTTAGGGACTGTTCGATTGATAAGGGTTTCTAGGACTGATTGGACTAGTAACTATATTAAGTCGGGACAAGGGCATTCATAGGAAGACTAAAAGGACAAGAGGAAGTTACAATATCGATTCAACCAAATAAAGTGGGATAGTTGTAGGTAAATCGATCTTCTCTAAATTGTTTTGCATCAATCTGTTTATAGTTTGTTTTGCTTGCTTTCTTGTTTCAATCACTAAAACCTCCTTTTCTACTAAATGGTAAATACACATTGCGGAGAAATACTTAATTCTCTGTAGGGTCAATCTCTTACTTACTTGCTATACTAGTTTGTAGGTTTGAGTTTTATTTTGATACGGTTTACGCGACTAAAAATCGTTCATCAAGCCGAGGTAAGTTTTAGTTATTTCAATTCCTAGTTAGCTAGTTTTCTTTTCAATAAATTAGGTTTTCCATTAGGCATTAGATAGTTGTTTTTAGTTTTTGGATAGACTAACCTTTCAGGAAAGGTCGCCGCCTTTAACCCGCCGCAATGCTCAGATCCATTCTATAGAGACCCATTCACCACATTGTGAGTATTTCATTCATCTCTTCCTCTACGTTTTTATTTTTTGTTGTCTTTTATGTTTCATTGAGGACAATGAAAGGTTTAAGTGTGGGAGAGGGATTGCATTGCATATAGATAGAATTTGCATATCATGTTTACTTATGTTATCATGTTTATTATGTTTTCAAATTTATTTTTCTTCATATATCAAATTTTTTAAAAAATCACAAAAATATCATGCATTGCATTTAGGTGTTATTAAAAATACCCATCTTGGTTTAGTTTGTCCTCTAATTTATTTTTATGATCTTATTACATAAATCCCATAATTTGATTGAATTGCTTGAAAATGATTTTTGGAGCATGATTTGAGAATATAATTGAGCAAGTATGGTTCATAGTTGAGATTAAATTGAAGTCTAAAAAAAAATATAACCCTTCTGAGTTTGATTTTGGCCTTATAGGGACTTTATATATTATTCCCTTTTGCTTTTATTGTGTGATTATTCTCTTCATATGCTTGTTTTTCATGACCGTATTACACATGTTTGTTGCTTGTGAATTTCAAATGATTGAGGCATGTTTTCTTTAGCCATATTATACCTTATCTAACATTTGCATTATCCTTTGCTTGAAGCCCATCTGAGCCTTAAAGACTATTTTTTTTATATAGCTCCACAAAAATATAGCATAGCCAATGATTAGTCTGACCCCATCCGGGAATTAGAAGGAGAATTGGTGAAAAATCAATATGTTGGAGTTGCTTTGAGTGGAGATGATGTATGTATGGTTGTGCATTGTGAGAGGCATAGCCGAAATAAGGTAACCCTTCTTGCATAATAGAGATGACTTATTACCAGAGGCCTAAGGAGGATAAAATTCACTTAGGAGTAAAAGTCTAGTAAGCTTGGACCTAGGGAGGATAAAATTCACCTAGGGGCAAAAGTAAGCATAAAAGAAAAGAAAAGAAATCATCATAATGAAAAAAAATGCATGAGTTGTATGGCTATTGAAATCGAAGAGTGTGTATTGATGTGTATTGAAGTTTATGTTATTGGAATAGTTTGCGAAGTATGGAAGTTTTTGGTGTCGTTCAGGTTGGTTGTTGTTCCTTTTTCCCGGATTTTTTAGCACCACAAGCCTAAATATTTCTCATGCCTTATGTTCCTACCAAAGCCCCATTACAACCCTATAAAAGTCCTCATGATGTTGTTTGCAAGTGATAACTTTCACCGTGTATAGAGCATTTTGGATTGAGTTGAGAGTTGGAGTTTAAAGCCTAAACACATGAGAGCTTGAGTGAAACACATTATCCCGGTGAGGTTGATTAAATTTGCCTTTACTATTGGATCACTCATATATTCGCTAGGATATTTGTTCTCTCATTCATGTCTCATATTTCTTGATGTTGCTTTTATAAAACTATAGCATGAAGATCTTATTTGTGGGATGATCAGTTCTATATTTGTTTTTCATTGCTTGAGGACAAGCAAAAGCTTAAGTGTGGGGGATTTTGATAGCATGAATTTAGAGGGTCATAATAGGTTGCATTTAGCTTAGTTAAGATGCATATCATGCATGGTTTAAGTAAAATTTGCATATTTGTTCTCTGTGTGGTTGGAGTCGGAATCTATACACTTTTATTGATTATTTCAGGTAACTGTGGATCCAAGGAGGAGACATGGGTTGATAACGCATTATATGAGAATGTCTAGTTGATCGAATAAGCTTACATGAAGATCTCAAGAGGTCCTGAGAAGAAGAAGCGAACCTAAACGAAGAACAAGTCTACAGAAGTTGTTACCAGACATGCTGAACTTGTTTTGCACTTTCTAGAGGTCTCGGTAGTCCGATTGACTATTATGACCATGCGTTGGAAAGCTCTTTTAGAGAGCTACATCTTTTCTGTTGACAACAAGAGCAAATTCGAGACTGATTTTCCGTGAAAAACCAATGCAGCGGCCGCATCATATATGACGCGGCCGCCGCCAGTACGGAAACTGCGGGATAAGGAAGAGAAGCCGCGGCACGGGTTGCCAGCGCGACGCCGTTTCGTCTAAAAACCCTAATTTTTATATGGTGTGTTTCATGGCCGACTTGGACTCATTATAAGGCCGATTTATGTTAGTTTTTTAGTAACTTCTATTCTATTCCACGTTCTATGAGACAATGAGAGAGAGAGAGCGATGTTCGCCATGGGCGACTAAACTCTCTTAGATCTATTTGCAATTTGAAGCTTTATTTGGATTGATTGTGAGTTTCTGGATTTTGTTCCTTATTTCCTTTATTGAATGCTTCAACTTCTTTGTGCTTGAATGTTTGATTGTTTTGTCCTATCTTGCCTGATCAACTTGGTAGAATCAATTCAATTGCTAGGGTTTTGTAGATTCCTGATTGTGAACCTTAACCCAAGTAGCAAATTTGTCCCTTTAGGGCTGATTGAACTAATTCGATGAGTAAGAAGTTGGATGTGTTGTTAAACCTCTCTTTAGGGACTGAAAATACCTTGGTTAGTCTCTGAACTTAAAGCTATCAATTGGGTTAAATCCTTCTTTAGGGACTGTTCGATTGAGAAGGGTTTCTAGGACTGATTAGACTAGCAACTATATTAGGTCGGGACAAGGGCATTCATAGGAAGACTAAAAGGACAAGAGGAAGTTACAATATCAATTCAACCAAATAAAGTGGATAGTTGTAGGTAGATCGATCTTCTCTAAATTGTTTTGCGTCAATCTGTTTATAGTTTGTTTTGCTTTCTTTCTTGTTTCAATCACCAAAATCCCCCTTTCTACTTATTGGTAAATACACATTGCGGAGAAATACTTGATTCTATGTAGGATCAACCTCTTACTTACTTGTTATACTAGTTTGTAGGTTTGAGTTTTATTTTGATACGGTTTACGCGACTAAAAATCGTTCATCAGGTACGTTATCCTACGAAGAGCTCTGCCTATCTTCAACAAGCTCCCTTTCATTTACAGTCTTTGCGGCGAGGGGGGAATCACGAGGGATAATCTGCTTCCGATTCTCACTTAATCGCATGGTAGGAGCCCGAGGAGTTTTGGCAACACTCTTCTTCATGGCCCTGGCCGAAAGCTTCCCAACATCAATCAACATATTTGCGAAAGAATAAGACAGAGGTCAAGTAGTAAAAATCATGATCAAGTTTATAGAAAAACTCCAACACCCACCCTGGCGGTGTGGTAAACTAAGACCGGCCATTTCCAAGCGAGTTGGGGTCACGACCTCTTTATAACCCCTTTTCGCCGAAGGCCCCCCTCGACTGAACGCAGATCTCCACCTATCCATCGTGATATTATTGTTTTTTTTAGGGGGGGGGGGTCGTGTAAGAGCCAAGGGTGATCACGAAGTCTAAGAAAGCCTTGGAGGGGTCGTGAACCAAAAACCACTTCTTCCTCCACCCAGATCTACTAGACAACCTCTCAACATTATTCTCAGCAAGGGAAGGAGACATCAACCCATCCTGACCATGTCGCAATGTCAAGACCTAGAAGAGATGGTCCAACATTGTCTCTTGTTTGATGGCAGTACACCGCATAACGAAAGCCACCAAATACATCCACACGTTGAAAGCAAGCTGAGCGGGGCAAGAATTTATCCTCACAAAAAGATCGACGTAGAGCTTGGGCAGGGGAAGGCGAAATCCTTGAAGCAAACTCTCTAAATAAACACCACATGGTCCTGGTACACATTCAAACAACCCCCGTGCTCAGATGCCATATCTATCTCTATTCCGACGGGTCAAGGATAAATCTGGGTCACCATCTCAAGATGAAAAGCTTTTAAGATCGACCTCTCCCCCTTGGTGTCAGCTATGGTGGGAGCCACACGCCCTTTAAAAACCTTGGGGGCAGGCGGGGGAGCAGCAGGGGTGTAACCTTCACAAAAATTGCAATTATCAACCTTCTCCTTCTTATAAGCAAGTACGGTAAAGCCACCGGGAACCACATGAACATGTTTCTTTCTTTCTTTCGACGCGCGAGACGACTCTCCTTTGCCCAATTCGTTTATAGACTCGAAGGTATGGCAATATTCAGGATTATCCTTTGTAAGAGGATGCTTTATGGACCCAACCATCTTTCTCCGCTTAGCCTTCCGTAGAGTTACGAGCTCGGCCTTTGATCCCTCTCCGGCACGCGATTTCTTTTTCGACTGCGGGGGATGAACTGGGGACATCGTGGCTTCCAAATCATTGTGCATCATTGAATCTCTAGTCCGCGAGGAGCTAACCTCCTCGTCCTCATAAGGCACACTTCTGTTTTGGCTATCACTTTTACCCGACATCGCTAGGTATATAAAGTTCTTAAGGAGAAAAGATCCTGAAAAGACGTAAAGGAAGAAAAATCAACAAGGGGAAACGTCCTTTTCAGTATCGCAATTGGACAAATATGGCGCCAAAAAACCCCTCTTAGGGTTATGTTGGCGCCTTACGCGCCCCACAAAAGGGAGTTGAAAAGACATTTCCCCTCGAAGGGTGACGGTTGAAAGAAACCTTTTCGTCTCATCCCTAACGTTTCTCTGTTTTCGAGAAACCATCTCCGAAAAGTGAAAAATGAGGAGACGAAAAGTTTTATCTGTCCACAGCCGTAAAAAAGTCCTTAAAACTCCCAAAAAGTGCCACCCCAGACACCATCACACCATCATTCATAAACCAGTAACTCTGTTCGGGAAGCCCACCACACGAAAAGAAAGAAAAGCAAGAGGGATGACACACCAGGGAAAACCCCGCTCTCAGCCCCATGACCGCCATACCCCTTATCGGAGGCGGGCGGTTCCACTACCGAGGATTTCTTTCCTCTGCTCTAGAATCTAATACGAGTGGAAATCTAGAAAATTAGACAGAATATAAAGACAATCAGGAAACACTTACTCGAGGAAAGTGGAAAAGAAGCATCGGCAAACAAGAGAGAACTGAGAAATAGGATCACCACATAACTCCGGCACCGTCTTTCTGGAACGAAACCTTTCAAGTTCTCTCTCTTTTCTCATTCTTTTGAAATGTGAAATGAAATGACTAGAGGTGAAATCTTTACTTATAGGTCTCCGTGGGGTCATCCCCAAAACACTGGGCCCAATTCGAGCCCATCCAATAATAAGTTTTTTGGCGTGAAGCATCGCTTTTGGTGAAACCTAATCGCGGGCGATATATCACTCGCGATCCAGTTACGAGGAGATATGACGATGCCATAGAAAATAACCCCATTAATTAACAAGGATATGACGTCATAAGTAGACCACCCAACACAAAAGATATCTAGTCCGCTACGAAATACATTGCGAGAAAAGCACTTAGCCCGACCATGTTCAAACCCACTGCCCTGAGTATAGCAATCTCAGGAGCATCGCGATCAATATTCTAGCATTGGTAAGTATATATGTCATAACAGGACCCACCAATACCTCGTGGTCCTTTAGGGCAAAGACGAGCAGCTCGCTGGCCAAGCACCTCCCCGCTAACAATGCCACGTGTAAGTACCTAGTCCTCTAGTATGAGGGCATGCATTACACGTGTCCCATGTTAACCCACGAGGTCACCAGACAGCTGCTCACTTAACCTCCCTATAAATACCCCCCTCAAGCCCTCAAGAAAGGGATCCGATTCAAGAGAGAAGAAGAAGAGCTCTGTATATCTCCCTGACTTAAAACCCTTGGAGTCGAGTTCTTAAGGTCTTTCTCCGGAGAAGAACCCATCTGGAATAAGAACATCATCTGGATTACTTCCTTTAAAGACGACAATTGAACAGTACTTACCTCATCGCGAGTCAAAAGCTTCACCACTACTGCTTGGACCAATAACACATAAATTGATCATCACCCATTCTGATTGGGCTTGCAGGTAATAAAGGACATTTGTCATCATCTTGAGGTAATAAATATAGGTGAAATTCCATGATCGCGTCAGATAATACTTAAGGCAATGTCATATTTTGCAATAATATAAGAAAAGTTATATGTAAATTTTACATAATTTCATTATAATTAATTTAAAATATTTTTTTAATATATCTTTATTATTCATAAATAGTTAATACTTAATATTGAAGTGTTTCTAGAAAACCATCCTCATTAATTACCTGATGATGACGACATATATCCTATACTTGTTTATATTTAATCTTGGCGTAAATTAATCGGCGCGACATATGTGATTCACGATGAAAGTGCTCACGATCTAACAATATTGTTCAATCGTCGTCTTTCAGGGAAACTTAAAGATGATGTAATTCTAAAAGCGTTCTTCTCCGATCAAGGGACTTGAGAACTCGACTCTGAGAGTTTTAGTTCAAGGAAGTGATTTGCAGAGCTCTATTCACTTCTCTAAAATTGGATCCTTTTTCTTATGGGTGAATGGGGAGTATTTATAAATAGGACCATTAAGAGAGCAGCTTGGTGGCGACCTCGTGGTCGGCTGGTGACACTTGTAATTCATTCCCTCGCGCCAAAAAGGTTTGCATGTTGTGAGGAGTTACCAATGAGATGTCATTTTGCCAACGAGTTGTTTGCTTCTGTTGTAGTAAATGTGATATGGAGTACTTACAGTGGTGATTGCTGCGTAGTTGATAGAAATTGGTTTTTACGAGTAAGCGAACAACATACGTGGATCGCGATGTTTCTTGGATTTGGTAACCTAGCAAGTCATGAGAAAACGAATCGTGATACAAGTTAATAAATGATGCTTTGGTAGTAAAAGACTTCCTTAATTTGTTCGCGATCATGTGTGATCACGGTCCCTGTTATAAGTTAGTTGTCTTTCAAGCCATCTAAGTCGAGTCACAAGGCATTATAGGAAATAAATACCCTATATATATCCCTAGCTACCTCACCTACCTAGTAAAGATGTCCTACCCCACCAGATAAGAGAATCATGGTCCTACTAAAAATGCTTTTACTATAATTTTTTTTATACAAGGTAAAGATTTGGGGATGGTCAACCACGGTTAAACCATCGCCCAAGAGCATCCAAATGGACGATGTCCTTAATCTCTACAGGAACCTACTCAGCGACAAACGAGGAAGATAAACCAATATGAGCCAGCCTATCCGCGACCTGGTTACCTTCCCTAAAAACATGTGAGAAGCTGACAAGCTCAAACGCACGACAAGACTGGAGGATGTCCGACACCACCATCTCTATCTCCCAAGGGCACCGCCAAAAACCCTTCAAGACATTGATGAGCAGTAGGCAATCACCCTCCACCTCAGTCCGAACATAGTTCCTCTCTGAAGCCCCCTTCAAAACCACTTGAAGGCTATGTAGGAGTCCGAGACATTTCGCTTGAACAGCGGAAACCCTACTAGGATCCCGGGCACCATAGGAAATAACAGACCCATGTCAATCTCATATCACAAAACCAGCGACAGTTAACCCGGAGCCATCCTTAGGGCCATCAAAATCTATTTTGACTGAAACCTCAGCAGGTTTTTCCATCTTACAGTTTTCGGTGTCTTTGTCCTAGTTTGGGTCACAACCCTCGTAGTAGTCATATCATCCTCTAGTTCGTCTGCATGTGCCTTTCTCCAGCTTATCATATATTATTTGATATATTTTATCCATTCATCCAGATTCCTAATATCGTTTTTTATCAAATAGGATCCTATTTCTCATAATCCAGATGCTCCAAAGGGGTACTATAATAAATGCAAGTGTGCAGGCTTTGATTTCTCACAAATGAAAAGTAATAGAGCATCAAGCTTAAGAAGAAAGTATCTATAGTTAACTATTATTAGAGAAGCAATTGTAATGAGGTGGCACACTCCCCTTATTGTAGAACTACTAACCAATTAGATTTTAGGTTATATTTCCATATTAAATAATTTCTCATACTTTTTTTATTTGGATAAATTACAGAAAACCACTCATAAATTATAGTGTTTTTAAGATAACCATCCGCAAATTCTATAATTACAAAAAAAACCACCCGTATACGTCAAATCTTTTCAATGAACCAAACACTCTCTAACTTTGTTAACCTTGTGCACAAGGACCAAAATAGCCCTTAACCTTGTAACTAAGGTAGGAAGTGTCTTCAGGGCCAGACCTGAGATTTTTAATGCTTGAGGAGAAATTTTAAAATGGGCCCTATATTACTTTCAAGAATAACAAAGCGAATACCAAACTAAAAAACATATAATTAGTTACATATACCGTATGATAATACAATAATATATAAAGTAATTATAAAAAAAAAATTTATGAATAATTTTGAACAAATTTCAATAGGATATATACACTACAAAAAGATAATAATTTGCTAAAAGGAAGGTTAGAATTTAGAAAAGTAGAAATACAGTTTGTGTGTTTACTATAATTTTCATAAAAGTATTGTAAAAGAAAATAATTGGGTCTTTTACAACAAGCTAGGCTTTGAGTTGAAAGTAAATTGAGCCTCACACACACATCGACCCAAATACAAAACAATCACACCAGCCTAATAATCCATTCCTTCGTTCAGATTTTCTTTTATACTATACTCCGTATATATATATAAGGCCTCTAGCTAGTTGGGCCAAGTTGACCTGAGGCGGTGGTCTGTTGGGTCTCACCTTAGGTCCGGACCTGAATGGGTTATGCACTTATGCTTTAACGTTAAAATTTTACAATTACAGAAAACCATCCAATAATCATTCATTCCCAAAATTAAATTATTTATTCCCATAAAAAAATTCTACTCTCCATTATTTATAATCTTTATTTAAAAAATGAATTTTTTTAATGAACTTCCCAAAATATATTAAGTTGATCAAGAACGAACTCCAGTAAGAAATGTTGTCGAAGCCCAGCAACGGTAATTAGCCACAAGTCTTCTACTCCACCTATACTGCACGTATACTCCCCTCCCTACACCATAACAATATTTTAACATTTATTTCATCTTAAAAAATTTTAAAAATATATATTTATATTACTAGCATATATTTGTATATATTTATAAAATTTTATTTTTAGATACCATGTAAAATTCATAATTTGACATTGTTATTCAGTTGTATTGACTACTGTATATCTGTCGAATTGAGATTTGAGGCTCATTAGTTTTGATTAAGTAAGTGTTTTGAGATCTAGGTTTCTACTTATGTATTATTTACATCATATACACTTTTTTTATTATGATGTGGAAACAACACTTTATCATTTTTTCCGGCTAAGGTGTGTATTTTTATCGACATATTTTTGGAATTGTTTGACATTCACTACTTTAGTATTATATTTCGCTCCAATGGTGTGGGTATTGTACTAGTATATATTAGTAACAAAGACGAATTCCAGTAAATTGTACACAAAATATTTTCAATTTAAAAAAAATATTTATCCTCTTTATTTTTTGATCAATTGATCTAAAATAAGACCCAAAAAAAAGTTCTAATCATAAATTAAGGTTTATAACTTACAATATTATATTACAGTACGTAAAATTTTGTTTTATAATCCAAGTTTGCGTATTATAAATATACACGGAATAAAATCCCGAATTACATTACATAAGGCTTTCCCTTGCTCATTATGCGGCACAAGTGAACAATAGCTCTTCAGTGAGAGGGTCGACTCCTTGGGCCACACGGTACTTTCGATCCAAATGTAGAACGGTAGCCCAATCGAGTATAAATAGGTTCAATCGGACTTACTCAACCATTTTACATTTGGATCGGAGTCATTTTGACCTTGACATTTCCCCTCAATAAGCTGTATACAAATATTTTGTGTTACTGGATTAGATCTCATCAGACCAATCACTAGGGTCGCTGTCGAAGAACAATCGATCGACAATGTTGTCGATCAAGGCGTCGATGAAGGTGTTGCAGCCAGTGGTGAAGATGCGGCCCACCCGCGTTCGAGCACTGGAGGACCAAGCAAAGAGCGCCGCGCAGGCTACCGCTCCCACGCACACCCCGGCAGCTTCTTCGATGCCTTGCAGATCCATCTTCCTGAATACCGAGTTCCCCGTCGTCAATTCCACGCCCACAGTTACTGCAAATATTATCTGCCATTCGAACAGCCGGCTTTATTTCAGAAATTGAATTCAAGCTCAAATTTTGTGTCATTATTATCGGTAGATTAAAGCACAAAGCCACAAAGTGCTCCCTTTGTTACAAAGAGTTTGCAAATTAATACAAGGAACCCTCCATTAACTTGATGCGACTAATCAGATAAAAAAAACAGTTAAGAGTAGAGCTGTTAGATGAACGGAATAACTCGAGCTTAGCTCGAAAAAAAACTTGACTCGATCTCGGTTGAAATTCAATTTAAACTCGAATAGTTGAAATTTTATGAAATTTCTAAAATTTCCTCAATTGAAAAAAAAGGTTATTTAAGAGTCGAAAAAACATCAGTTCGAGCTCGTTCATTTCCTAAACAATCAAGTTTGATTAAAATAATAACTCATTTAAAAATTGGGATCGGTTCGAGCTTGTTTAATAAATGAACAAAGCTTGAACATGTCAAACTCAACTGGTTCGGCTCGAATAATAAGATAAGAGTGAAGAAAATATAAATTCAAATACCATGGCAAGACGACCCGAGATGGTCTCGAAATCCTGGCTCCTCTTCGAGCTCTCAATATACTCGTACAGATTTGCAAGGAACGGTGAAAGCTCTTCCAGCTGCCCGCCGTCACCTACCTTGGTCCTGATAACTCCGCTCCTATCAGAACCATATGTCCTGAGCGTGCATAGCCGCGGCTGAAGCACGACCTTCACCTGATCAGGCGGAGGAAGTGACTTTGGCAACGACAAGGAGTCAGCCGCTACAACCCTTGCAGCAGGCGCCGGCTTCCTCTGGGACCGTAGCTGGCAGATCACCGCACGAGACACCGAAGCCATGAGGAGGGAGAGAGGGGATGAACGAGAGGAGGTGGAATTGTAGAGAGAGTGTGTGGACTGGGAAGGTGTGTTTTCGTTTTCTGGTGTTGTAGGGTTTTGGAATTTTGTGAAGAGGATGGAGGTACACGTAAGCAAAAAAAGGGTGTGGTAAAGGCCGTTTGGTTACGTGGTCTCTTTACTTGTCTGTAACGTTGCTGTCTCTACTCTTTAATAGGTGGGTGGTAGCTGACTGGCTGGGGCCTTTGAATTAATTTTTCCATTAGGAAGCTTCAAGAGTGCTTTTCAAGGAACAATTTTAATGAATGTATGATTGAATTTGCAAAGACAACCATACTTCGTCCTTGTGTCGAATTTTGTGACATTTTGTGCAAGAAAGAATTGAAGGGGATGGTAAAAAAACACCTAGGGTTCTTCGGATGCAGCTCCTGATCGGGACATGACGAAAAATTACTTCATTAGAACAAATAGAAGCATCTTATAATTAAGCAATCAGCCTAAGGAAGGCATCAAACACACACTTATACTACTAGCCAAGCCCCCGTGGGTTAGGCTCTTGCGGGTTAAGGCCGGTGAGCCCAAGGCGGAGAACTACTAATTAATAAGATGCTTCTACTTGTGCTGATTCCATGTACCTTTGGGCACAGATATACTGATAAAGGAAACTGAGCTCATGAGGACTACATCCTGCGAGTGGCCTTGATGGAAATGCCACAAGACCAAAGGATCATCAGCAAAAAGCATCACATATCACAGTCGTCTAAACAAGGTCAATCCTTAAGCAGCATATAGACAGGAAAATGTCAATTTGGACCCCAAAATTTTGCTGCACAAAAAGACTTGAATTGGTAGTTGGTACCTTGGAACTTTAGCTAACCCCTCATCTTTCTAGGTTCTACTGTACCTATCTTTATCAACTACTAACATTTCTCCCCACACCCCCTTCATGTACAAACCTCTCAAACTCTTAAACTGAAAAGTTTTTTTGATGATTGCAGTAAAATACAGTATTGTTTCAGGTGGCCTTTTTTGGGGGAGAATACCAAAAATCCCCACAGGAAATAGAACTAAGCACAAAATTATGGCTAGTGCAGAATGAAAATCAAAGGCAGGGGTCTTTTTCAGCCAACCTTCAAACGAAGACCATAAACTGAGACAATATATACAACAAAAACTTGTTGTATCTGAAAACTCACATGTTTTAGTTGTGTTGTTTGCTTAGCACGCCTCGCTAAATAGCTGACGACCAGCCTAGACAGTCGAGTGAAAGTGAAAAACATCTGCAACATTGAACAACTTTTCACAATTCCCTCTCTTATGCCACTTGCAGTCCTAGCCAAGGCAGGCTCACTTTGCTGGGTTCGGGGACTTGTTACCACCTGCATTGGTACTAAAGGAGTGCTGATGGAGTGGACTTCGTAGTTCCAGAAACACTATGAGAGGTCCATCAGGCATCATGATGCACAATGCAAAAACTAACCTTTGGAGTTCATTTTAGTTAACCCACGAAGTCGTTCCTCTGCTACACACACTGCTTTTTTGTTATTTCCTCCCTGTGAAACAACCAAAATACTTTCTAAGAATAACCACAACCCACATCGCCAAGAGAGTTTCTTTACTTTAAATATAAAAAGAAAAACGAAAATATTTTCATCTTATGTGATTAAATTGCAGAGATGTCTTTACATGTGAGAGAAGTTTCTCTTGTAAAAAACTTTTGCTCTGAATTAAGACACTCTTTCCTAACATTTTCTAAAAAAAAATTAATTAGCTTTTTTTTTTAAGTAAAGAAACTCATTGAAATATATTAACATTTTTTCTATCCTATGCCCCAACCTAAATCGGGATTCTCCAAATTTAAATTATTTCTAGCTTTTTTTAATATTGTTTTTCTAGGTCCCTTATTTATTTGGTATGAAATCTTTCGTGATTTAAAATTCTTATCCTATATCCTTGGAAGATAGGATAGAAAGACCGATATATTAATCTAGACTCAAACTAAAAGGTCAAAAACTCACAGGGTCTTAACCGGCTAAACAAAATCAGAACAAAAAGTCATTTTGAAAAAAAAAAACATAAACTCTAGAGAGAAGGCGAGAAGGCCTCTTTTCATGTGAAATCCCTAATTTTCTAAACCTTCCTTGTCAAACTCTACATATGACCTCAATTTTTTGGGCAAATCAGCTCCGTCAAAATCTCTTTTTTTTCGGAATTTTTCTCCTTCTAATTGCCTTCTCCTTGTATTTGGGGTCGGTTTTTGTGCATCTGATCCCCCTGGCTTTGCACCTCGTCCTCCTTCCAGGGGCGATCTGGCTGTCAGGGTTGGGCTTCGCCTTCCTCCGGCCGGATTGTTGTATGGGGCGGCTCCGGGGTGGTCGTCGGTGGTGGGGTCTTCGTCTTCCTCCCCCTCTTTTTCATCATGCTCGGTTGGTTTCCAGCCTAGGGTTGGTCTTTAGGGCTTCCCCTTGTCTGTTTGAGAAATTGGGTTGGGGCTTTTGATGTTCAATGGCGTCTGTTCCCCACCTTGTCTGATTGCTCGTCGTCGATCTGAGTCTGTGGCGCTGCTCCTCTTTCGGTTGTGCGCTACTACTCCCTTTCCTCCCTGTCCGTCTCTCAGTACTGTTGTGTAGCTTTCGAGCTTCCTCGGGCCGGTTGGCCCGCAGTTCCGGGCCCGTTGTGTGTGCTTTGGTCCCAGGTTTTGCCTTTGGCCCAAATGGCCCAGAAGAAAGGAAAAAAAAAGATTAAAAAGTGAATTTTAAGTTGTTCAAATTCTATTTCTTTTCAAGAAAGGCCCTTTGGGTTTTATCAAGAACCCGTCGGGTTCTTGATATTGTTCCGAAAGGGTTTTGAGTATAACCACCCGAAAAGATTTGAGAAAATCTCGCAAGGGCTTGTCGATTCTTTTGTAGGTAAAAGTTTGATGGCGTTTTGTTCGAGCAGTCTTCGACTTTGTTTCCGATGTTTCTAGGAAATCTTCTGCTTGTTTGGGGGGCGTGGAGACTGTAGTCGGGTCTGGCTGAGGTTAAAGTGGTGCGTTCAAGGCGACTCCGTATTGGTGATAGAGTTTTTTTGGAGTTCGTCTGCACTACTCACAAGAGTTAGTGTCCTGTTTTACTACTGGCCCGCGGTGCTACTGTTCGGTGGTCCTTGGCTGTGTTCTTCGGTGGCTTCCTCAGCTTTTCGGGTGTTTGGTCTTCTTGGAACGTTTGTTGTAGAGTTTATTTCTGTTTGGTTCATTACACTTGTTATTTGTATTTCTGCTTTTAGGTTGCTCTGTTAGACGGTTCACCATCTGCCGACTTCGGTCGGCCTCTCGATGAGTTAGGCCTGTCTGACCATCGAATTTTTACCTAATAAAAAAAAAGTCATTTTGGAATTTAGAAATGACCCCTTTTCAAATTTTGGTATTTTAAGATAAAAATAAAAGATTGTTACCAATTAGGTGTCGAAAAGCCCCAATAATGTACATTTAATCCTTTTTCTCTTGAAGTTATAATTTTTATACACATTCCGATTTGATTTAAATTATGATTTGATTTAATGAAGTTTGATTTTCAGTGATAAATGAACCTAAATGACATTAGAGCTTTTTTCAATACCCAAAAAGAACTGTGTTTTTAAAAAATATCAGATTGTCCAAAAGTGGAATTTTCTTATAACAAAGTAGCATTTAAGCCAAAAAAAAATCCAAGGAAACAAGGTTTATATTAGAGTCTTTGAGCCTAGTACTTTTCCATTTGATTTAATTGTAAGTTAGATACATTTGGTGAATGCGCCCTTTAATAATAGGCATTGGATTCATCTCCTAGGCTATTCGGAGGATCTTTACTAATTTGTTAGCGCACAATAAATTTGCCTATATTTGGTGAAAGAGTATATTTTGTAGTATTCAAGAAATGCCAAAATTGTTTCGGAACTTCTACCTAGGAGAAATATGGGTGAACTACATTCCTATGCTTGGTATCTGCTCTCCAACGTACCAATTGGACAGCTGGACGAGTAATGGAGGAAAACTCTCTTCTGCAAAGATCTATGAGCAGATTCGGTTCAGAGGGCCAGACACTGATTAGGAAGGGATGATCTGGAGAAAGTTGCAATGCAGAAAATGGCCGTTCATAGTGTGGCTTGCAGCTAGAAACCGTCTTCAGACAGGCAGACGATCGAGTAAAGTACTGGAAGGGGCCTGATGTTGCTCAGTGTATTCTCTGTAGAAACGAAGAGGAGTCCGAGTACCATCTTTGGTTCTCTTGTCCAGCCGTGATAGAGGTGTAGCGGTTGGTTCTGAACTGGGTTAGAGTAGGCCGCCGGTTCAACACTATTGAAGAGTGGTTAAACTGGTTTCCTTGTGAGCCGAAATCTATTCGAAAATCTCTGCCATTCCAGGGCAAGCTGCTTGTGTTTCAAGCGTTGATTTACTTCACGTGGATGGCCAGAAACAAGGTTGTTTTTAGAAATGAAGGATTTGATCCTAGAGTTTATGCTAAACTTATTATTGAAAGTTGTAAAGTGAGGATTTTCGTGAAGATCAAGTGCAAGTCACTCATGGAAACCAATTGGAAAAGTAGGATTTTGGGTAGATGTATGGGTGCTTGAGGGAACGTATAGGCATCGGTTGGTTTTTTGTGATTATAGGTAGGTTTAGTGATATGAGGGTATAGAGTGACATTTCTGTTTCTTTTGGAGGGCATAGATGGGTTTTTTTAAGTTATACAGTTCCCCGCTTTTACATGAGACTCCTGTTTAGTCTCATCTTTTGTAATATGGTGTTCTCACCACATCTCTATATTTACCTTTTCAAGGTCCAGTTTATTTGTGAGATCGCATTCTCATAGTCGCCATCCTCTATTTTTCATCAGCAACGATATTTGGGCATGTAAGCATAAAAAGGTTTGCATTTTTGGGCCTCGCCCCAAATTCCGTAGTTTGTTTTGTTTTTTACGCAGAATAAGGATTAGGTTGAGTCGGGCATGGCAGAAGCCCTTCCTAGCGCATCCTTGCGGATGAGAACACGAAGCTCTGGATCGTCGTCGTAGCTGTTGTTGACAAGGGACGCATGTGCACTGCGAGCGAGATAGTCAGCCACGACATTTGATTCCCTGAAAATATGACGAATAACTAGATAAGAGAATGATGAAGTATCTAAAAGTATATCAGATTGGAGCAGCTCGATATTCTAGGGGTATTTCCAATGCCCTAGCAGAGCTTTAATAACCAAAAGGTTATCACCCTCGATCAGGAGGTTACAAATATTCAGCTGTTTAGCCCGAAGAACCCTAATTTTGAGGCCCGGGTTCTCGGCATAGACGACCGAGACATTGATATAGGTGTCCCTACCCATAGCCACCACACTACCACACCAGTCCCAAATAACGAACCCTTAAGAAGACGAACCTCCCGGTCTTACATATCCATCAAAATTAAGCTTGTAGCAATTCATTGGTGGTTTAACCCACAACCCCGTACGACGATGACTCAATCCCGCAACCCTAGCAAAAAGAGCGAGACTACCAGAAGTACCTAGAAGATTTCCGTGAGACGGTAGAGAGGCCCCACTGGATGACTCTGCATCTAAAATCTCAGATTGTTTCTAGCATTGAGTGAAAGTCATATAGAAAATTTCCATTTCCGCAATGGAGACTTTATCAGTATGATCGAAAGCCAATTGGTTTCGGAAATACAAGATGGCCCACCAAGCACAGGCCAAGGGACCAAATTTTTTCATCCCCATTGCCACCTTAAGACTATTAGGTGAAAAGGATGAACCCAATACCACAGAAGTGGACGACAATATCAGAATATGAATACCTAATGCCCTGAGCAGGCGGATGGTCATAGGGCACTTGAGGAACAAATGAGTAGCTGATTTGTTGGTGTTGTCACAAAAATGGCACCCTGAAGGTACAGACACATGAGACTTCTGTAGCCGGTCAGACGCGGGGAGGCAGTGGAGAGAGATTTTCAAAAGGAAATGGCGAACTTTCGGAGGAACGTCCGGTTCCCAAATCCAACCACATTCAAAGCTTTGTAAATCTCTATTTTTTTTATAGCAAAGCATTTGCCGAACTTGTAGTAAACCACCCATTGGTACTTGATCCCCAATAGAGACGATCCTTCATCGGGTTATTTTGAAATATGATTCCAAGGAGGTGATTAATATCCTTCAACGAAAGGATGTTGTTTGAGCTTGATAAGAGCAAGGCCTTGTTCCACTGCATGTTAGTGGTAAGGAAGTGGGAAACTTTGATACCCAGCAGCTCATTTGGGATTGGCTATAAAGTCCTAGCTTCCAAACTCGAGGAAAAGGCCCATCTTTGAGACCAGAAATGGGTCGATTCGTTGGTGAGAAACTTCCGTAGTTTGTTGATCATCACTATAGTATGCCTTTTTTAGGTGATTTATAAATTACATAGCGATCCTCCCTTCAGTATTAGTATGTGTTTGGCTGCAGGTTCCAAGAGGTTCCGGAGGTCGAAAAAAAAGTTCTTTACCTTGGTGTTTGGCAACAACTTTCGTAGGAGTTGTTGGAGTTGCAGGTGGAGGTGTGGGGAGTTTATTTTTGGTGAAAATGAAAGCTGGGGAAGGTTAGCTTCCAGAGTTGGTTTTGAGGGGTGCCAAAAATTTGTTCGATGTTGCCCTCATCGCAGCTCAGGTACACCTCCTCTCCAATGGACAATCAGTTCTCCTTTCTTTCGTTCTTCAATCACCCTCTTTTCTCTGTTCGCCTCCTCCTCTTTTGCCGTTGCTGCCACCACTATTGGCTACCCTCTCCATCGCAGTCGGCCCCACCTTCACCCCAACATCCTCCACCATCTTCCAGCCCTCATTGCATTGTCACCACCTCCGTCGGCGTCAACCGCACCTCCGTCGACATCAACCGTCAACCACATCAAACTCGTTGAGTACCGCCGCTGCCGCATCTCTGTCGCCTCGCCGACAATGTCTTCTCCGACATCTCTGCACCGAAGTTGAAATCCCTAATTTATTTTCCATGCTTCTGTTGTTAATTGGACTCGTAATCGTTTCAATTTCCCCTTCTTGGATTTTCCATGATAATTAAATTCAGGAATTAGAACTTCTGTGAAAAAGGGTGGTAGACCATTTGCTTTTGTTTTCAATCCACAATTTGCTTTTGTTTTCAATTTCTCCTTCTGGTTAATTGGACTTACAGTGAGATAACCGAAAGGGTGGTAGACAAGGGCATTTATGAAGGGCCTTTTGGACTTTTCCACCAAAATAACCACTTATAAACCTTATCACTACCAAATATCATTCATGTTTTTTACAAGGTTATTTTAAATAAATAAATAAATAAAACTCCACCTTCCACAACTCCATAATACACGAAAATAATCTCCTCCGCCTAAAAAAATACTCAACTCCTAAAAAAACCCTTTTGCTAAACACGCGCTTACTTCGTGCTTTGTTGCTTCTTTTTCTTTTTTTGAAGAGGCGAGAATTCGAATGGTGTCATCTGTCATGCCATTTTGAACCATCATCAAGAGCGTCTTTACGGATGATACGTCACCAAATCAACGACCTTGTTGACTTCTTGGAAAAGATGCGAACGGAGAGTGACCTCAAAACTCTAGAACAAGACTTCTCCAAACTCCTTTGATCACATTGATAACAATAATGCAATCTCCTTCGACTTCAACTCTTCTTAGAACAAACCTTTTAGCCTCAAGCAAACCAAGTTGAAGACTAAGAGCTTTCAACAGTTTGATCATTCTATCCATTCTATCTAATTTGATCCACATTTGATCCAGGGAAATTATATCCATTATATCTAATTTCTATCTTTTTGACAGTTTTTAGGTTTTGGGTCCTAATGCCTATAAATAGACATCTATTGGTCTAGTTTTTCAATCAAGAAGATTTAGAGATTGAAGACTTGAGTTTTTGTAAGTCATGAGCAACTAAACTATTTGAATTTTGCTTGCGGTTCAAGACTTGGTTGGTTGAATCAGGACTTTTAATTTCTAGTTATTCCTATCAATTATTTCAGCTTCTTTGGGCTAATTTCTCATGTTGTTGATTTTTATCCTGACTTATCACCTTGATAGAATCTCATCGTGCTGGGGTTTTTGTAAGTCATGAGCAACTTAATATGTAGTAGCAAACATATTCTAATGGGAACCCCTTAACAAACTTTTGAATGTGTAGAAAGTTGACATATTGACTAAATATTGATTCATTAGGTAATTAGTATTGTCTATAGTCTAAGGACATTGGGATTTTATACTACTTCTTAACATCTTTCCGTTGTTTAGATTGCAAAGGAGTGTAAGAGATTATTAGGACCCCTTTAGACTAATAATATATTCAAACCAATATCAAAATGATTGAGAGGAACTAAATAACTAGAAAGAGATTCAATGATCAGGTACACCAACTAATATTGTGAATTCGTAGGTGAAATCGCTTTTCTCTCTACTGTTTACAACCAAATCTGCTTACTTCATTACTTTGTTTACTATTTACTAAAAACTCTCTCTTTTACTTTTGGTTACCACAAAAATACATAAGGAAAGGTAGATCACCTTGCAGATTCAACCCTGGACTTGTTGGCTATACTAGCTAGTAGGTTTGGGATTCATCTTTGATAGGAACCAACGATTTTCACCCTATGATGCCTCATCATATTTATGTCGTATAGAACACTCCCAATGGAGGGATAAAGATCTCTGGAAACCATTTTGAAATTGCAATCAAACCTATCAAACAACGCAGGGAAAGCTTCCATTCTCCAAGCATGTAGATATAACAGTAAAATAAGGTTTTATATCATACAAATAAATAATTGCTTACATCAAATGACAAACACAAACACCATTTGTTGTTGAAAATAGAACAGAAAAACAATAACAAAAATATTACCTGAAAAAGTTAAAGAGTATCCATATAATTCATATACCCTTCTATCATCATTTAGCTCATAAAAGGCAGAGTTCTTTAAAGATCTCAACAATAAATCATAAGGCTCTCTACCCCGAGGAGCCTTTTTAATATTCACATCATTGCATACAAGACTCAAATACTTTGCATTTGCACTTTTTGATCGCTTATATAATATCACCTTCTCCACAATGAACAGTTTGGCCATTCACAGCTTCCTTGGAGATGATTTTATGCAAGCTATAAATTGTTCCAACAACTCATCTCATAAGTGCATGTTTCCTTGTCAGAGCCCAAAAACCTAGACCCAGACACTTCGCCATACGATTTCACTAATTTTTTTTTAATCGAAAACTACATGAAACTCAACTAACTAGAACCGAGCAACAAGACCATCGAACTTAAACCATAGTTCATTCTTTTTTTTTTTGTCTTAATCTGACGAAGCATCATTTGATAGATAAGTTAAAAATCAAGTTTCATCTTATTTCCTTGCACAAAAACCCATCCCAAAAAATATATCCTTAAACTCTCGTAGTCGGCAGCCGATAGATGTTGCTTAATAACATCACCAACATCTGGAAAACTATATACATTGGATCTCACACAAAGTATAGACTTTATAGATATGCAATATTTGAGCCGCGGTTAAACCAACACATGCACAGACAAACGATGTCAGCATATATGACCCTAAAATGGTGGACACGCTAAAAAGGAATAAAAATACATATAATCATATCAAATTGACATTTGTATGACTCGATATTGCTTTGAAAAGCAAGAATATCTAAAACGTGAACAAAAAAATGCAGACATGTATATATTGGCGTTTATGCATCCATTAAAACAAAAAAAAACAAGCATATTCGTGAATGCAGACTTATATTAGTGAGAAAATGATAATGCATATTTCAATATGCATTATAGAGTAGTTTTAGTTGCATTTCACGGTTGTTTGGTTATGTTTTAGAGTTAATTTCATATTTTGTTCTTTTGACTGGACAGTTCAAAAACTACGCTATTTCGATTGTTTTATGTAGGTTCGCAGATCCGGCTTGTGGTTAGCTTGGAAGAGTTCTTAATGGAGTGAAGAAGAAGAAGAAAAGAAGAGAAAAGAAAGCAATTAAGGAAAGCAAAGGTTGGAAGCAAAACACAAGAACACACGGTTCTGAGACAAGTCACGGCCGCGAGTCCTATGTCGCGCCCGCGAGTCACCCCAAGTCACCGTGAAGATGTCACCGCGAGAGGGTCAGCTGAAGCCCACCAGTCGCGGCCGCGAGATCCATGTCGCGACAGCGAGTTCGTGCTGAGAAGTTCAGTTCGAATGTGAAATTCTATCTTTTCGGAAGGAGATTCAATCCAATCTTTTGAAGACTTATTTCTTACGGTTTAATGAAGATATTTTGAGAATTATTTATTATTATTTTCAGTTTTAATATTTTTAGTATATTTTATATTATTTCAGGATTATTTACGCATTATCTTTAAGTATCTAGGTTTTCGGGGTCTCGATCTTCTTTCCTATGAAGAAGGGGCACAAAATTAGACATTGTAGAACAACTTTTCTCAGAACTTGAATCATAATTTACAGTAGTTCAATCAGCCATTCAAGTTTGCTTATTTTTCCATCAATTTGAAGGAGATTTAGGTGCTCTATGAGTGGCTATGTTCGTTATTTGTTTCACCTGTTTTTCGGAGACTTGGTTGGTGGTTTGTGAGGCTTCAATTCAGTTGTTTCCTATTGTTCTTTGGATTTCCCTTGCGATTATTGATGATATTATTGTGATTCGCGACCATAATAGTATCTTGCAAGTTTTTTGTTCTTTCGTCATTGAATGAATTCTGTAGTAGCATGCTTAGGATTGTGAGAACCTTCTTTTGATAACGAATCAGCAGGGATTTCAACATTTGTCTTAAACATCGGTTACCTTGCATACTTGGTGTTATTCATATGCCTAGATTCTTAGGAATTTGTGCTATCTTTATGTTAAATCTTTGTCCGTGCTTAGGTTGCATAAAGGTGTAAGGGATTAATTGTGCTCTTTGTGCTTTAATCTATTCAAACTAAGATGGGAGGAATGTAAGTTAAAGGAATCATACAACTTGAGTTTGTGTCTAGGACCAATTAAGCCAACCAATGTCGATGAAAGCGCATGTGGAACTATTTTCTCCATTGATTTGCTATCAAAACCATCATTCTTATGCTTTGTTATTTCAATTGCAAGCGTGATCTTTAGTTCTATTTCCCATATTTACTTGTTTATTTGGCGAGGTTTACACACGACGGTTCACCTTCGACCAAATTTCAGGGCCATTGTCGGGGATCATCTATTTGATTCATTGTCTAATTGTTACTTTACTTTGGTCTGTACCAATGTATTGTTCACACCCGTGCTACTGACGCATCTCTTTTGTCTTTGGATCCAGAAATTGAACGCACACTTTCTAGGTTGCGAGAGATCACTATTCCAACTCAGAAAGCACAGAAGAGATGGGTGATAACATTAATAACCCAAACGAAAACAACAATCAAGTCCTGAATGAGAATGAAAACAACAATCAAATTCTGAATAATGCATGTGATCCTCAATGGAGGACTCTAATTTCCACCTCTTGTTTTGAAAAAGAAAACTGTAGGGGATCTTGGTGGAATAACTTGATTATGAATGCATCAAGTCGAGCCAAAGACGTGAAACAAATGCGCTTCTTGGGAGGCAACCCAAGGTAGTTAGGTAGTATTTCTATTTTGCATTTAGTTTTTCAATTCAATAAAGTATGATCAATCGTGTCACCGAGTTTGGGAAGTTACGATAAGTGAAACTGTTGTTGAGATTACGATTGGTTTGATTTAAAAGACGGAGTCACATTCTGTGGACACGACGCCCGCCGCCCCAGCCATGGCGCCCGCCGCTTGTGTGTCCACCTGACGAATCCGAATTTCGGTAAACTTGGAAGGGAAGGTTCTATCTTTTTATTTTTGGTTATTTTCGTTCTAGGATTAGTTTATTTTTATCTTTCTAGGATTAGATTGTTTTTCCTTTTTGCTCTAGGATTAGATTATTCCTATCTATCTTAGGTTAGTATTTTATCTTTTAATTATTTTCTATTTTATTTTAGGATTATATTTTTATTTTTTAGGATTAGTTTCCTTATTCCCTATAATTAGATTTCTATCTTTTCTATTTCTATTATATCTAGATCTAACATTTGTCCTTTTATCTTTTTGATAGATATTCCTTCCAACTCACCAATATATTGCCACTCCTTATTTTGGATCAATCAACTTGCTCAAGAGGAATCTCAAGAATACCAAAAGGCTAGTGGAATCAAATCCAACTGCCTAAAGCCTTGCGTTTCAATCGATTCTATCCACCAAAACACTTTCCGTCATTACCCTACATCTACAAAAATTCAACATTTGCCCATTCCATTCCCTTACCTATCACAAAAAGAACCCTTTGAAACCAAGTTGTTCGAGAAAGTTTGAAGTTTGGAGGAGTGGACGTCAGTTTTCCAACGTTTTCGTTTTCACTCAGATTCGTGGTTCTGAGTATATGGCGCCTGCCGCCCGTGTCACGGCGCCCGCCGCCTATACATCGAGCCCGTCTTTTGGTCCTTTTTGTGATTTTCTTCTTCAATTCTGTGAAGTATGTCTCGTACTCCTGAGATGGATGCTCCAGCCTATTTTTCTACCGTTCAGAAAGAATGGTGGTTATAGTTAAGGGATGTGAGTCTTCAGTCGACGCGATTCTTTCATTTGGAAACACTACAGAGGTTGGGTCTTCACGGTCCGGTATCTCAGATGCTAGATAAGGGAGGTCTAGCTAATTTCATATCGATGAGGGCACCGACTTATCTTGTGTTGGTGCAGGAGTTCCTGTCAACTATTGATTTGCGTTCTAATAATTTCATCCGCTTCATATTATAGGTTACTGAATGCTCAACCCAGAAACGATTTCTATCTCATGCTTTGGGAATGCATGTACCTTAGTCTAATCCTTGGCGTTGGAGCTCGGTTGCGACTACACCTGCTGAGACTTAGGGTATAGTGACAGGCCATGCTAGAGGGACTGAGAGATTTCATGACTATTTGATTACACACCCTAGCCTTAGACTTTTCCACAGGGTGTTGACCCCTGGCTTCTATGGTTCTGCTGATCCGACGGTTGTTCCCAAGAGGATGTGGATGTGGTTGTATTGTTTGACGCTGGAGGCCGAGTGTGTACCAGATTGGGTAGACGTATTCCTGGCTGCTTGTGCAAACGCACTTCAAAGGAAGAATAATATGAGTACCCATATCGTTACTTTTGGTGGATTGATTACCCTTATAACACGCTATATGGGTATGGGTTTGAGATCCCTGCAACCCTTGACATTGCCTTTCTACAATGATGTGTCATCCCTACTGAACGCTCATATTATTGAAAGGGCTAACCGCCTCGACAGTAGTAAGTGTTTCTGTTAGTTATCTGGTGCGAAGGGTGAGCACCACCAGTATCTTCCTCCACATTTACCGGTTGGCCCAACTTTGGATGCTTTCTGCATTCGTCTTGTTCCATCATCTGCTGGGATGGTTCTGGACCCATCCTCTTCAAACAGATTTCTTCTGGGAGATGAGACCGATGATGATCTTGATATCCTCACAGAGAGTAGTTCTTTGTTCGAGCTTATGGTGACTATTGACAATTGTGTGACTAGAATGGAAGATGAGCAACTAAAAAGTTTTTGAAGGTTCGATAATGTATAACAAAGTAGAATAAAGATACTCTAGAGGGGGGGGGTTGAATAGAGTATGCCAACTTTTCGCTGTCAATCTCAAGACTTTTAAAACACTTGCAAAACCCTTTGAGAGTAAACTCAATTCTTTCCTTTGGGAAACTTGAATCACAATAGAATTATACAATTCGAAACAAGTGCGGAAATATGGTAAGGTAATAAGTAAAGAACACAATGAATCGTTAACGAAGACAGATTGACTTGAGGGCTTGTGTGCGATGTAGTTCAATGAGGTTTGTGTTCAACACTTGTATCTGTCCTCTCTTTTGCATCTCTTTTTTATACTTGATCAAATCGGTGCCTACTTTGAAAGAAGGATCTTTGCCCAACGGCTAAATCAGATCATGGCTTAGATGCAATCTTCACAATCTTCTATTCTGGGAAACTCGTGAGTGCATGATCTTCGATTTGATTCTTCACGTATTTTAGCTCAAGGAAGGAGATATTCTCGAAATCTATATTGCAAGGTTAGCACATAAATAATATCTGGAAATAATATATGTATATAATACATGCTTTGAATTTCATCAAAACAGCTTTAGCTTCAAGACATTTGACACAATCTATGTGTCAAAGCCTTTGAAACCATTTTCGATTTTCATTAAGGGAGTGGATTTATCAATCTCCCCCTTGATGAAAGACATAACCTGTGCATCCCTGTAACTTAGTCAAGCAGATATATCATAAGGCAAGATCAGACTAAGTACCTGCATGGGTTAGACAAATGTTGGATCATATAAGTTTTAAACCCAATGAAAGACATCCAACAAAATAAAAAAAATTAAGGTCTTCCAAGACATTGGTTCACAGCAGTTTTAAAGTCTAGCAACGTCTAAACCATCAAACCATCTCCCCCTTTTTGTCTTTCAACAAAGGGAGGAGCAGAAAAACAGACACCAAAAGTTTTGAAAAACAAGGCCGACAATGTTTAGATCACGGGCTAGGATAGGGGTTTAGGGTTCATCGTCTTGAGCACCATCCGTGATCAGCAACTTCAACTCATTCAACAGCTTGGCCATCACACACATCTCTAGCATGAACTAGCGGTGCAGCTCCTTGATGTCCAAGCGAATTTCCTCCAAACCCAACTCCAGATTCTCCATGCGCTCATCGATGGCAGAGACAGTGAGAAGAGCTTTTGAGGAAAGAGAGGCAAGACTCCAAGTCCCTTGAGGGGACTGAGTAATGTCAATCTTCTCAAAGCTCTTGGAGTTGAATTTACCCATATGATGTTGTTGTTCTTCATTTTCAAAATCAATTTTAGAAGCTATGAAGACATGGGTCAAAAGGTTTGCGAATGGGATGGGAGTTCCTTTTCTGGCTTTGCGGGTGTGAGCAATGGATCCTAGAATGGTATTGGTCAGATCAAGATCATGGCCATTCAATATTCGGTATAGGAGGACCATAGCATTGTCAGTGAGGAGGGAGCCAGAGTTGATTCGGGGTAATTATGGTAAAGATGATTTGGGCTTCAAGTGTGAGGGACGAGTGCGTGAGTTGTTTGGTGGTGCTGCTTGATGCTTCGGGGAGCAGGTATTTGGATCGGGCAAGAGCAATACACTGGTCTTTTGTGGGGGTTTCAGGGAAGGGTGGACAAGGTTTAGGAAGGCCAAGGAGTTTAGCGACTTCAAGGGAGTTGAACATGAATCTAACTCCTTTGACGACTGACTCTAGAGTCCAGCCGTCAGCAGTGTGTTTGGCTTTGAGGTTTATGTAGAAGAGACGGGTGAGTTGGGGGTATTACTCAGATTCAAGGTTCAGGAGGGTCCATGCAGGGGTTTGTTTAAGAAGAGAGATGCAGGGTAGGTTCAAAGCTTCTAAAAAATCAAGATCAATAAAATCAGAACAACAAATCTTACGAGTTCTAAACTCGTCTACCCATTTCCTAGCCATCTCCGCATTCCCAAACCAGGAGGAGTGTAAGGATTGGTTTACCTGGGTAAGTGCAGGGGGATTGGCGTTCTTCCTTCGAGCTTTTGTGGGAGCGGTCGACTTGATAGGCGCATCAAAGCTTTTGAGAGTGGCTTTCCTCGAGCACTTGGGAGGTGGAGACTTCTTGGCTTTAGTGGCTTTGCGCTTCTTCGGAGACGAGGGAGGAGGAGGAGGAGTAGGAGAGGGAACACGTTCTGGCTCCTCTTCCTCTTCTTCCTCGGACCCCGAGTCCTCAGCAGATACTTCAGCCTCATCTCTCTCGGCCTCCTTGTCATCATCAGTCTCGGCGTCGTCCTCTTCCTCTTCCTCTGGTTCCTCTACAGCGGGAACCTCCTTCTCTGCTTCTCTTTGGGCCTCTTCCTCGGCCTCTTTCCTTGCTTTCTCAGCCTCTTCCTTAGCCTTTTTTCTTGCTTTCTCAGCCTCTTCCTCAGCTTTTTTTCTTGCTTTCTCAGCCTCTTCCTCGACCTTTTTCTTTCTTTAGGCCTCTTCCTCGGCCTCTTTTGCAGCATCTCGCTCTAGAATCTCATCAAGATCTTCCTCTTCCTCCCGTTCCTCAACAATGATCTTTCTCTTTCCCTTTAGCTTTGCACTGAGTGGCTTCTTTATCGGGCGCTTCAAGGACCGTTTGATTTCGGCAATGGTGCTCTCAGGGACGGTGCTCAGGATAGTGGTTTGAGAAGTAGGTTCGGGTTGAGGGGAAATCACAAGGGGAGTCTGACAACCTTTGGGGGTAGCGCCAAGGCGTTTGGGTGTGAAGATTTTCTTGGATTTGGGTGCCATGGATGGGATCCGGTGAAACTTCCATAAAAAGGTTGAAGGAGAAGGTTAAAGATCGGAAGGTTTTTGGTAGTTCTGGAGAGCTGAATAGTTAGGGTAAGAAAGTGTGGTTTAAAAAGGGCGAGTAGGGTAAGTTGAGGGGACGGGTTTGTGGTTCCAATGGTAATAATCATAACAAAACTGCCATTTTGAAAAGATATGATTTACCAAATAATTTAAAATTCAAACACATCCTTTCAAATCTTAAAGGCAAGAGAAGATTTATTCGATTTTAAAATAGTTTCAACAAATAAAATGTACTCGGATAAAAAGATTTTTCGGAAAATAAAATAGGTAACATATAAAGAAGGTTAAAATCCATTAAAAATAATATTTTATCAAATATTTAATAAGATATCAACCAAATATATGATCCGTTATATGTGCTCTACCGTTCAGTTCACAAACTTTGACATGAATCTCAAAGGTCTTGACACTGAGTAGAAGTTCTCTTTCGTAAAGGGAAAGCTCTCCCTATGAAAGTGCATCCCTGTTAAGCATTCCGATCTCACGTCTAATGAAGGTGAACCTGTCCTCTACCAATGGCTTAGTAAAAATGTCAGCCCATTGATAATCAGTTGAAATAAAGGATATGGACATATCACCTTTTTCGACATGGTCTCTAATGAAATGATGCCTTACATCAATATGTTTGGTCCTTGAATGTTGAACGGGATTCTTTGTAATGGAGATGGCACTTGTGTTGTCACACTTAATGGGAATGTCTTTGAAGTCGATGCCAAGATCTCTCATTTGTTGAGCTATCCAAATGATTTGGAAGCAACATGCTCCAGTTGCTATGTATTCGGCTTCGGCGGTGGAAAGAGAAACTAAGTTTTGTTTTTTTGAGTGCCAACTAATCAAGGATGCCCCTAAGAATTGGCAACATCCCGACGTGCTCTTCCTATCCACCTTATAGCCTGTAAAGTCTGCATTAGAATACCCAATAAGTGTAAAATCTCTTTGCTTCGGGTACCACAAGCAAAGCTCCCTAGTGCCATGGAGATATCGAAAGACCCTCTTCACAGCTACGAGGTGGGATTTTTTAAGGTCAGCTTAAAACCTAGCACACATGCAAACACTAAATATGATGTCACATCTACTAGCAGTAAGATATAATAAAGACCCAATCATCCTTCGATACTTCTTTTGATTGACACTCTTCCCGGTCTTATCTTGATCTAAGGACAAGGTTGAGCTAATGGGTGTCTTGACCGCTTTTGATTGATCCATCTTAAACTTCTTCAAGAGATCCTTAGTATACTTGCTTTGGTTGACAAAGATCCCTTTCTTAGATTGATGAGCTTGCAACCCTAAAAAGAAGTTAAGTTCACCCATCAAGCTCATCTCAAATTCACTACACATAATATCAGAAAATTCCTTGCACAAAGATGTGTTAGTAGCCCCAAACAATATATCATCAACATATATTTGGATAACCAAAATGTCCCTTCCTTTGGTCTTGATGAAAAGAGTCTTGTCGATCAACCCCCTTTTAAAATCATTTTCTAAAAGATATTTTGACAGGCGCTCATACCAAGCTCTTGGGGCCTGTTTCAAACCATATAGCGCTTTGTCTAGTTCATAAACATGATTAGGAAATTCCGAACATTCAAAACCTAGGGGTTGAGCCACATAGACTTCTTCCTCTAAGAAACCATTAAGAAATGCACACTTGACATCCATTTGATATAATTTTATGCCCATAAAGGATGCAAATGCTAATAAAATGCGAATAGCTTCAAGCCTGGCTACGGGAGCAAATGTCTCCTCGTAGTCGATACCTTCCTCTTGATTGTAGCCTTGAGCAACAAGTCTTGCTTTGTTCCTCACGATCTTACCATTCTCATCTAGCTTGTTCCGAAATACCCAACGTATGCCAATGGCTGATTGATGCTTTGGCCTAGGCTTCAAGGTCCAGACTTTGTTCCTTTCAAATTCGTTAAGCTCACTTTGCATAGCAATGATCCAGTCTGGCTCTTGAAGGGCCTCATCTACCTTCTTTAGTTCTACAAGAGAAACAAAAGCGTGAAAAGCACAGACATCTTTAAGTTTAGAACGAGTTTATACACTAGATGTAGGGTCAGAAATGATATCCTTTAATGAGTGTGATGAGAAGTATTTGAACTTTCTCTTGCTAGTCTCAGCTCCCTGGTTCGTCACATCAACAGGATTGATTTGTGGTACGTCTAACTCCATGGATATGATAGGCTCAGTTACAGCAGTTTCTGAAGTCTCAACACTTTTGGATTGGTCGTCAAGGGCTTTGGACTGAGCTTCAAGACCTTGGGCCAATTCTTCAGCGTTAAGAATCTGATCATGCATGTTCCTCTTCTTAGTGTTCTTGGCAGCAATATCATCACCATCCTCATTCTCTGTATGGTTGTTAAGATCTAAATCTGTAGCACTTTCACTTAATGAACATTCATTGCATTCATCAAATATAACATGAATACTTTTCTCAACCATCTTGGTCCTTTTGTTGAAGATTCTATATGCTTTGCTACTTGTGGAGTAGCCAAGAAATATACCTTCATCACTACGCGCATCAAATTTCCCAAGGTTATCTTTTCCATTGTTATGAACAAAACAAGTACAGCCAAAGGGTTTAAAATACGATATAAGGGGTTTGCGACCTTTGAAAAGTTCATAAGGAGTTTTCTTTAAGATGGAATGAATAAGACAATGATTCAAAATATAGTTAGCTGTGTTAACAGCTTCAGCCCAAAAGGTTTTAGGTAATCCATTTTCTAGAAGCATAGTCCTGGCCATGTCCTCTAGGGTGCGGTTCTTTCGTTCCACAACCCCATTTTGTTGAGGTGTCCTAGGAGCAGAAAAATTATGAGAGATGCCATATTTAGCTCAAAACAAATCAAATTGAAGTTGATCAAACTTCCTGCCATGATCACTTCGAATTGACACTATGGGCTCGATTCTTAAAGTTTGCAACTCCTTACAAAGTTTTGAAAACTCAAATAAGGCCTCTGATTTTTCTTTTAAAAATGCAACCCAAGTATATCTCGAAAAATCATCAACAACAAGCATGTACTTTTTACCATTGGGATATTTGACTCGCATAGGACCACATAAATCCATATGTAAAATTTCAAGGGGTCTAGAAGTACTTACAACCTTCTTGGGTTTGAAAGAGCTACGAGTTTGTTTACCTCGTGTGCATGCTTTGCACATATCAATACCTTTGAAGTCCATCTTAGGTAGTCCTCTTACAAGCCATTTGGACATAAGCTTTTGTAGTGTATGTGGGCTTACATGACCGAGTCTTCTGTGCCAAAGCTTTGGATCGTCCATCAAAGCCTTTAGATAGGTTAAGCTTCCTTGTGCCACTTGCTCAGCATTCACATCATAGATTTTGTTATAGCGATAGGCAGTTAGAACTATTTCACCTGCATCTTCTCTGCGCACTAGACTTCTTTTCTTGTTAATTTCAACATCATTACCACTATCACATAGTTGAGAAACACTAAGCAAATTATACTTCAACCCATTAACATGATAAACATTTTTAATGCTATGGTTAGGATCACTCCCAACACTACCGATACCAACGATGTCACACTTTCTTTTGTCACCAAGAGTGATTGTTCCAGTGGATTGCTTCTTTAGATCATGGAAGAGAGACCTTTTCCCACTCATATGTCTAGAGCATCCACTATCAATAATCCACTTTTGCTCTTTCACCTTGGTGATCTTCTGCAAGAGAAAAATCAACCTTTGTGGCTAGACCAATAAGCAAATTTAGATCCATTATTTGGATAAACCATATCTGGTACAATAGTGCCTTCGGGAACCCAAACTTGCGTTATCCGTTCTTTTCCCAAGTGAACAGGAAATGTATTGCGAATGATATGTGGATCCTTTCTTCTATAAGGGTAGATCTCTCTTACATGTCCCTTTCTTGCACAGTGGTGACATATAGGAGAGGTTCTGCTTCCTTTTGCCTTCACAAAAGTGGTAATGTGTTGCTTCTTTAAAAACCTCGGATTGTAGCCAAAACCACTTTTGCTTAGAGAACTTTGTTGCTCACCCAACATCCTATCAAAAGTGCCTTTGGACTTGGTAAAACTTATGAGGGCTGTCTGTTGGTCTTGAATCTTCTTATTCAGGGAGATTTTCTCGTTCTCTAAGTCATGATATTCACTTCTTTGAGACGAGAGATCTTGCTTGAGTTCGGATTTCTCTGAGTCAAGAGTCTTGACTTTAATGACAAGACCTGAATAAGAGGTTTTAAGGCTTTTGACTCTCATTGACAGTTCCTCAATAGTTCTTTCCTGGTCCACGATTTTCTTAATAAGAGTGTTGGTTTGGGCAATAAGTTTCTTTCCATTGGCAATCATATTAGAAAGGAATTCTGATAGTACCTCTTTTGGACTTGCAATAAGTTCTCTTACAGTTACCTCAAGTTGCTCATCGTGGGATTCATCTCCTGAGGCCATGAGACAAAGGTTGGCCTTTTCATCATCGGAGTCTGAGTCACCTGAGTCAGAATCACTCCAAGCTGCCACCATGGCTTTCTTGAACTGAATCTTCTTCTTTTGAGGGCAGTCTTTCACTAGATGGTCTGTTTCACCACATTCAAAATAAGACAAAGGTTTAGTCTTCTTGTCATATTTTTTGTATTGAGACTTGTTGTGAGCCTAATTCGTCATGTTTTACATCTACTTTTATATCAATTTCTGCATACATTTTATACATTTGGGTTAGAATAATACATAATTTGTGTAGTTTATGTTTATTTTCCAAATATGGAGGTCTACACAAGTTTTTTTTTTTATATTTCGCAGAAATAGGACGCACTTTGGAGCTTAAAGGAAAGTTATGAAGAAGCTAAGGATGGTGCAGCTGGAGAAAAGGCCATTTTTTCGCCATTCATCATTCTGATTCAAGTTCTGGTGTCTTCATGAGAGTTATAGCCATCGAAAAGAGCTTTCCAACGCATGGTCATTTTTGTCAATCCGACGAATGAGGACTCGGGAAAGTTCGTTTCAAGAACAGAGCATAAAGCTGAGAGCAGTCTTACTCGACATCGACCAAATTGGTCGAAGTCGACCAAGCCCAAATCGAGCTGAGCACCAGACGTCAACACAAGGAAGTTGGGAGCTAAACGTTTTACTCAATGTCGAGGAAAACGTAGTCGATTTTCACGAGCTGGAGACGAGATCGACGAAGAAGCTGAAGACGGACCAAGCCTTACTCGACGTCGAGGAATTCACTCGATGTCGAGGAAAACCCAAGTCGATGTGCCGTCCAGAAGCCGGAATCGAGTTGCTGAGCGGAAGACGAAGAAAGTGCTACTCAATATCGAGGAATTCTACTCGATATCGAGGAAATCCCAGTGGCCGACGACGAGCTATCCGGATCTTGTTAAGGTTCTATCCCGAAGCCAATGGTGATATTTTCGAGATGAAATTCTATCAAGATCTATCAAGTGCCATCCAGTCAAGAGAGAAGATATTTTATCCACATTAGATATAGTCCTAGTTGATTTAATTATTTATTTCCATTATTTAATCATTAGATAAAAGATAGATAGATATAGATAAAGATAGGATATTCTTTCCTAATTAGAGAGGGAAGGAAGCCTATAAATAAAGCCTTAGGGGCTGATTTCTAAGAATTAAATTTCAGACACAATTAGTTACATAGAGAGTAGAGAGAGAGCTTGTGGCGAGAGGAGTCGGAAAGGCCAAAGCGGATTTGGCTTCGATTGGTTGTAAGCTTTCTTTAGTTTATTTAATGCAAAGTTATTTCCTTTTATTATTGATATCTTTCTTGATGATGAAGAGCGAGTAGTCCACCAACTTATAGGGTCGGGGTAAGCCCGATGGTAGCCATGTGAGGTGATGCGGTAAAGGTTTGATCTTTTTATGCAATTCATCTTCTATCCCTATGAGTATGATTCTTTTGCGAAAGTTGAAGTTGATCCTTGTTTGTTTTATTGAAGCGAAAGTGATCTTAATACAACTTGGGTTAATTATGTGAAAAGGGTTAGTAAAAATTAGGGTTTATGCGAAAGCCTCTATTTTCCTATTTGTTAATAACGAAAGTTATTTGATGAAAAACATGATCTTTTATGCATTTATGTGTTATTTTGCATGGTTATCGTTGTGGTGTTGATACCTTGATCTTGGATGTCTTTAGTTTATTAATTTATTTTCGTCGAAATCCGTGTTCTGTGTTCGAAGAGTTGCAATTTAAGTTTCTGTCTTTTAGTCGATTTCGAGGAGTTTTAGTCGACATCGAGTTAATTTGGTCGATGTCGAGGTAATTTTGTCGAGATCGAGTACTTTATGTTGGTTTTCGTTTTCTGTTTCGCTTTGCTTTCTGTTTTTACTCGACAGGTTAGTCGATATTGAGTAGTTTACTCGACATCGAGGAATCTTCTGGTCGACTTCGTTGAGATCTTTCCGTTACTTGAGATCCGCTGACTCACTTCCTCGAGGATCGATCCTGACTTCCCACTGCTGCATCAGGAAGAGGTCTTGTAATTATTTGCGTAGGCACGAATCTGGTTTGATCTATTTTATTATATTTTAAACTCGATTTCTTCCTACAACAAATTGGCGTCGTTGCCGGGGAAGCAATCATTCGCGCCTTAGGTAGTTAGATCTCACTTTTTCTTTAAGTTTTTGATTTTGCAGTGTATGCGCCGTTCTGGTCAAACACCTGAGTTTGACACCTTAGACGACCCGAAACGCCTTATACACGTCTACGCTAAATTAAAAAGAGCCATGACGGCCGCAGAAACACAAGAACAGCTGATACAGAGGCTTCGAGCTGAGTTAGAAGCTAAGGATACTGCTCTCACCACTGAGAGAGCACGCACTACACAGGAAGTTGCGCGAAGGAGGCAGGTGGAGCCCAATACCCAACCACTGTAGAGGATTACATGCACCCGACTCTCGTCGTGCCTAAATCGGCCATTCTAATCCCTGAAAACAATTTTGAAATTCGCACTCCTTTCCTGATTGAAATTAAAAATAATGCTTTCTATGGTAGATTTAATGAATGCCCTCTTCAACATATTACCAACTTTACTGATATGTGCCGTACTCTTGCTGAAGGTACCACTTTGGAATATATCTTGATGAAGGCTTTTCGTTGGTCTCTGGCTGGTCTAGCATTGAAGTGGTTTGAATGTCTCCGTCCATGATTCCTAACAACATGGGCTGAAGTAAAGCAGGAATTTCTCAACAAATTCTTTCCTCCTGCCAAGACAGCGCTCCTTCGCCAAAAGATTACAGCTTTCAAACAGAAGCCTGGGGAGCCGTTAGCAAAAGCATGCGAACGATATAAGGATCTACTGCGATCCTGCCCTACACATGGACACCAACCCTGCATCGTTCAGGAGATCTTCTTCAATTCTCTTGACCTGGCCGCTAAAGATAGAATCAACACGTATACTCATTATGAGTATCTGACAATGCCGCCAGCTGACGCATGGGCCAAGTTCTTAGTGCTTGTTGGAAGTTCTTAGTGCTTGTTGGAAGTTCTCCATCGTCTTCATTGAGAATCATCTCATGTGTGATCAGCTCCCCAAGCAAGTCATCAAGGGGTAGAGTGGTGAGATTCTGGGCTTCTTCTATGGCTGTCACTTTCGGGCCCCATTTGTCTTTTGGGAGGCACCTCAATATCTTCCTCACTTTCTCAACATTCTCAAAGGTCTTGCTGAGAGAGTCAAGGTTGTTCGTGATCTCCGTGAACCGTGTGAACATGGCCTTAATAGACTCATCATGCTTCATTTTGAAGAGTTCATACTTTCGAAGGAAGATGCTGATCTTGGTGTCCTTCACTTGACTGGTTCCTTCATAGGTGACAACTAGCTTGTCCCAAATCTCTTTAGCCGACCTACAAGATGAAATACGGTTAAACTCATCAGTATTAAGACCACAATATAGTAAGTTAATGGCCTTGTAGTTCTTGGAGATGAGTTCAAGATCCGCTTAGATGAATTCAACCTCAGTCTTTGCGACTTTGCTTCCATTTGGTCCGTCTTTCGCACGAATCTTTGGACCATTCTCTATAATGTTCCAAAGTTCCAGATCTTGATCTATAATAAACATTTTCATCAAGGACCTCCAGTGGACGAAGGTGTTTCCTACAAAGAGTGGTGGTCTACTGGTAGACCTCCCTTGTGCAAATCCTCCGCTTGCTTCACCAGACATGATAAAAAACTCACAAGATTGTTAGATCAAAAGCAGTGAGTAAAGCTCTGATACCAATTGAAGTTTCGATAATGTATAACAAAGTATAATAAAGATACTCTAGAAGGGGGGGGGTGAATAGAGTATGCCAACTTTTCGCTGTTAATCTCAAGACTTTTGAAACGCTTGCAAAACCCTTTGAGAGTAAACTCAATTCTTTCCTTTGGGAAGCCTGAATCACAATAGAGTTATACAATTCGAAACAAGTGCGGAAATATGGTAAAGCAATAAGTAAATAACACAATGAATTGTTAACGAGGTTCGGCTCCTTAAAGGCTTAGTCCCCGCCTAGGGTTCTTCCACAACCCTAGGATTCAACCGGCTTTATTAATTCACAAGACTTAGGATCCTAATAGCTCTCTGAGAAGCCTCTCTCCTATACAATTGCAATCAAGTCAACTCACGTTCCCTTGGAGTCCTAGACCAATCTAGAAGAGCCCTACCTCTCTCAGCTATCTAGTAAAATCCTCTTACAATTCGTGAATCAATCGCCTAGTGCTCACTTCCTTAGTTATAAACTCTCGAGTATAACACTCTCTCATAATATATCCTATAAGCTCACTGTGTAACTCTCAAATGCTTTGAAACAAAAGATAGGACTCTTAACACTTAGCAGAGAGTACACGAAGAAGACAGATTGTCTTGAGGGCTTGTGTGCGATGTAGTTCAATGAGGTTTGTGTTCAACACTTGTATCTGTCCTCTCTTCTTCATCTCCTTTTTATACTTGATCAAATCGGCGCCTACTTTGAAAGAAGGATCTTTGCCCAATGGCTAAATCAGATCATGGCTTTAGATGCAATCTTCACAATCTTCTATTATGGGAAACTCGTGAGTGCATGATCTTCGATTTGATTCTTCACGTATTTCAGCTCAAGGAAAGAGATATTCTTGAAATCTATATTGCAAGGTTAGTACATAAATAATATCTGGAAATAATATATGTATATAATACAGGTTTTGAATTTTATCAACACAACTTTAGCTTCAAGACCTTTGACACAATCTATGTGTCAAAGCCTTTGAAACCATTTTCGATTTTCATCAAGGGAGTGGATTTATCAATCTCCCCCTTGATGAAAGACATAACCTTTGCATCCCTGTAACTTAGTGAAGCAGATATATCATAAGGCAAGATCGGACTAAGTACCTGCATGGGTTAGACAAATGTTGGATCATATAAGTTTTAAAACCAATGAAAGACATCCAACAAAATAAAACAAAATAAGGTCTTCCAAGACCCTAATTCACAACAGTTTTAAAGTCTAGCAATGTCTAAACCATCAAACCATCTCCCCCTTTTTGTCTTTCAACAAAGGGAGGAGCAGAAAAACAGACACCAAAAGTTTTGAAAAACAAGGCAAGGAGTGTTTAGATCATGGGCTAGGATAGGGTTTTAGGGTTCATCGTCTTGAGCACCATCTGTGATCAGCAACTTCAACTCATTCAACAGCTTGGCCATCATGCCCATCTCTAGCATCAACTCGCGGTGCAACTCTTTGATGTCCAGGCGAACTTCCTCCAAACCCAACTCCAGATTCTTCATGCGCTGATCGATGGAAGAGGCAGTGGGAAGAGCTTTTGAGGAAGGAGAGGCAAGGCTCCAAGTCCCTTGAGGGGACTGAGTAATGCCAATCTTCTCAAAGCTCTTGGAGTTGAATTTACCCATATGATGTTGTTGTTCTTCATTTTCAAAATCAATTTTAGAAGCTTTGAAGACATGGGTCAAAAGGTTTGCGAATGGGAGGGGAGTTCCTTTTTTAGCTTTGTGGGTGTAAGCAATGGATCCTAGAATGGTATTGGCCAGATCAAGATCATGGCCATTCAATATTCGGTATAGGAGGACCATAGCATTGTCAGTTAGGAGGGAGTCAGAGTTGATTCGAGGTAATTATGTTAAAGATGATTTTGGATTCAAGTGTGAGGGAGGAGTGAGTGAGTTGGTTGGTGCTGCTGCTTGATGCTTCGGGGAGCAGGTATTTGGATCGGGCAAGACCAACACACTGTCTTTTGTGGGGGTTTCAGGGGAGGGTGGACAAGGTTTAGGAAGGCCAAGGAGTTCAGCGAAGTCAAGGGAGTGTAGTGGAGTTATCAACACAACTTTTGAATCTCATCAACACAGCTTTAGCTTCAAGACCTTTGACACAATCTATGTGTCAAAGCCTTTGAAACCATTTCCGATTTTCATCAAGGGAGTGGAGTTATTAGTTTTCGTACACTTCATGAGTATCATTTGAGTCTAGAGAAGAAGATAAACAAGATACAAGCATGTCTTCGTAAGCCCTGGGCGCCAATTTCCCTAGACATCAATCTGTGGTCTTGACCCCAGACCCAGCCTTCACAGTAATTAGTCAGTCATTAGCTTCATTGTTCCTTTTTGTGTCTCTATGCATTGAGGACAATGCAACATGTAAGTGTGTGTGTGTGTGGGGGGGGGGAGGGGGAGGGGGGGGGGGGGAGATTGAAGTGATTAGGTTAGTTCATATTTGAATTTCTGTTTGTTTTTGAAATTTTGCTTTTGAGTCTTTATTATTTCCATTATGTTATTTCTTTTATGTTATAGAGAATTCCAAAAAAAAAGAAAAAAACTGAAAAATGTCGAAAAAGATGAAAAAAAAGTGAGTTTTGTTTTGTTGTTTTGCATATTGTGTTATCAAAGATACCCATCTAATTTGAGTTTGGTCCTAGCATGATCTTATAAATCCCATGGAATTCTGGAATGATTTGATCTTATCCTGAAAATTGGTTTTTATGTGAAATATGATTGAGCGTATATAATTGAGCATGTATGATCTAAGTGATGCGGGACGAAAAATTTGATCTTGTGGGAGTTTTGGAATCTTGTCCTGGCATGATCTTATATAATTGAGCTTGATTTATTGAGTTGGTTTGTGTTATGTTGGGAGTTTTGGAATCTTTTTTTCCCGGAATTTATTTCACCACATGACCAAATACAATTCCTTGCCCTTATGTTTCTACCAAGCCCCATTACAACCCCGCCGAAGGGAATCTTCTATGAAGGTTTCCATTGAGCGAAAGTCCTCTTGATGTCCTTATTTATGCATTGACGTATTTGGTGGAGATTTTTTCATATAAATGTCAATATTTGAGTTGATGCTTGTATATGGAATTGAGGTGATTGTGTGCTTAAAGCTTAAACACATGAGAGTGGGAGATACACATTCTATCCTTGGTAAGGTTGATTTTTGAGCATGCAAGCAACTTGATCCCATATATACTTGTTATGGCGTTTATATGTTTGATTATATTTTCACCATTCATGGTGTTGCTTTAGATTTCATGTGGGATGCGTAGATTATGTTTTTCCTTATGGTTGCTTGAGGACAAGCAAGAGTTAAATGTTGGGGGATTTGATAATGCATATTTCATATAGGCATTATAGGTGTTTCTTATTGCATTTAGGTAATGGTTTTGCTATTGTTTGAGTCTAGTTTCGTTTATTGCTTGTGATGTATTCGAGTTCGGAATCTATGCGTTTTTAGTGTGTATTCATCAGAATTACATTCTGACCTTGGATGGACTTAGAGAAGAGCTTAAAAAGCATGTTTTGGAGTATATGGAGGTTATGGAAGAGCTAAGGAGGAGCAAGGAGGCACGACAAGGCGCCCGTCGTGACCCCAGATCCCGAAAACGCAGTTTTGGATCCGAAGACTATTATTTTATATTATTTTCTAGTATTTCCTACTAGGGTTTTGCCGACCCTTGTGAAACTTATTTAGGTTGTTTTCAGTTTATTTCGCCGTGTGGAGTTGTTATTGTGAGACTATGAGCACAATTAGAGAGAGAGAGAGAGAGAATTGGCCAATGAGTTGCTAAACTCATAGTTTCGTCGGTCATATGAAGACATGGTTGTTTAGATTGTGATGATTTGACTCTATTTGATTATTCATGTTCTTAGTTATCATCTTGTGCTTAATTTATATTTGTGTTCATTTCTATGCCTCATCAACATGTTAGGAATTACATCTCTAGCTATGCATTCGTTGTTGTTTTCTCGATAGAAAACTAAGGTATTGATGATAGTGATGTCTCTTTGTCTTTGTAGTGGATGATTTCAATTGATTTATGTTGAGGATATTCGATTAGGGTTGAGTTTGGTATACGCCTATTAGTCTTGATTGTGTAGAGTCAATGTGCCAATTGGTCTTGATTACTTGAGTTCTTAATGCTATTCTTTAGTGATATTGAATAAGATGAGTGAATCTTTGCGGATCTCTCAACTTTAGTCAAGTAGACCTAGGAATATGAATAATTAATAAATCAATCCGAGGACCATGAATTCCAACCATTGTCAGAGAATAACAGGTGAAATGTTCTTTCTACTTTGATATCAATTTGCTTTATGATTTTTAATCTGGTTACTTTTACATATTTGCTACTTGTCAAGAAGCATTGCTTTGCTATAAGAGTGTTTGTTTAGAGTTATTGAATAGGAAATTGCTTCTCCCTGTGGGTTCGACACCGGACTTCATCGTTGTACTAGTAGTTATTTGGTTAATCAAGTGATTGATTGCCTAATCTATTGGTTGTGTGTTTAAGTTTGGATATTATTACTATTTGGTAAAAGGCGAAAGTGTCAATGACATTCGTCCCGCATCACAGAGCCACAATCCTCCCCGCATCTCAAAATCATCGTCACCCATCACCCTTGCCACCTCTTCCGTGCACCGCATCAGCTCCATCCTCCTTCGTCTTCGATCACTGCCCAAGCCCGTCGGCGACTTGAGCCACTGGGACCGCAACCGCTGCCTAGCCCTCGCCGGAAGCACGTCCAGGACAACAGGTCAAGCCCTCGCTTCATCCGCCTCCGACCTTCACTGCAGTGTCGCCACCATCAATGTCCATGTTTTATGCCATGTTTTTATGTTTAATTCTGCTCCATATTCTATTATTTTGTGATGAAATTATTAGGAATTTGTGTAGTTGTGCTTAATATTGCTAGATATGGAATCTACACATGTTTGATGTGGTTTTAAGGAGTTTCGAGCTGATTTGGAGAAGTTTGGACCCACTTTGGAACTTAAAGGAAATCCATGAAGACATTGGAGAAGCTAAGGAATAGTGCAAGTTGGTGCAGTTGGAGAAAACTCCACTTTTCACCATTCATCATTCTGAATCAAGTTTCGATGTCTTCAAAAGAGTTGTAGCCCTCGAAAACATCTTTCCAACGCATACTCATATGCGTCAATCGAACAAACTAGGACTCGGGAAAGTGCATTTCAAGACGGAGTAGAATGCTGAAAACTGAAGAGTACCACTACTAGAATACTGCAATTAGACATCATGTCATTTAAGTCTGTCAAGAAATCAACAGATGTTAAATTTATCTATTAAATCGGTTATTTTTTTGTGATGTCTAAAGAAGTATAGACGATGGTCAAATATTTGGACAGATGTGAAACTGTTAATTCTAAAAAACCCAAAACGTGCGCTATAAGAGGAAAAGGCGGGATCCACACACTTAGAAAAAATTCGGAGCCCGGGCTTCCAAATTTTGGAGGTAATACAAAAATTTGACTTCCCTTTTTCCAATAACTTTTAAAAATTAGAATATAATTGACCCTCTTTCTCCTTTTTTGTACTTTCCTAAAATTTATAACATAAAATAAATCTATCTTCTTCTCTCTCCCCTCACATTCAAGCTCTAAGCTCCTCGAGCTTCCTCTCTCCAGAACGTACCAAACCCCCCAAGCCATCTTCCTCTCTCGCCAGATCCAAACTTCCACTTGCTAGCTCCGACGTCGGCGTTCAGTTTCTGCCTTATTTCTCCGGCCATCACCGACTCTGAGGAATGGCGAAAATGGACGGGAGTTGAAACCCTAAATCGCCGACGAGGTATCCGACATTCCAACCTATTCGTTTGCCTTCATTTGTTTCCCATCTTCATTCTGATTTGGTTTCTTGTTTCTTTTCACATTCAATCAGCTCTAAGGCTCTAACCCTTGGTCTACCTCTCTCCAGATCCGAGCCACATACCAAACCCCCAACTCATCTTCTCCTCTCGCCGACTTAAGGTATCCGACATTTCAACTTATTTGTTTGGTTTCATTTGTTTTCCATCTTCATTCTCCTTTGGTTTATTGTTTATTTTCTTGAATCCCTAACCCAACCCTATATGTGTTGTCTAGGAGGAAGTCTGTCAGAAGAAGGTGCTCGTCTGCTCCCTAAACCACAAGGTACTCGTCTCTCATGTGCTTTGATTTCGTCTCTCGTGTTTTCTTTTGTTCACTTCCAATTTGTATTTGTTGTTCTTCACTCACAATTTGTATTTGTTACTAGATGGGTCTAGTTTGTTCATTTCTTTCTACCTTTTCATTATTGAACACTTTGAATGTGACGGAGTAGGGATTGTTATTCCTGTTTAATTTTTTTTTAAATCATCTTGTTCACTTCCAATTTGACTCGAGTCTAACACTGTGAGTGGAAATCTGATTTTCCTCTTGGATTTTGGATCTAATCATTCTGATTCAACTGTTCATGTCGATTGAGTTGAATTTGCTGGATATGTTTTATCTGGGCCCTTGCAAGTAAAGTGAATGTAGGGATTTCTGCTTTTGAATTAGGTCAACTCTTTCACAACTCTCAATTATATATTTCCTTTGATTTGTCTTTATTACTGTCATGTTTGTTTTAGATAACAAAATGGGATTTAGTTTTATATGAATTCTGATTAGCAAATACATGAAGTTTTTCATTGTGTATGAAGTAGGTTGATGACTAAAGGAATAGCTCCACCAACTACGGATTGATTGATTGGCTTTTTTGGGGGAAGAAAGTGTCCAAATTTTTTTTCTAAGTGCAGATTGTTAGTAAATATTGTAGTGTACTAGTTTATGGTACCAGTTCTAGCTTGTTCTCTTTTTTTTTTGTATGGAGGAGGTTTGCTAGAAAATTTGGGTTTTCAGCAATCAACTTCAATTGCAGGGCCTTTGGTAACTTCCATAGAGGCATGAGAGTACCAGGTTTATATTTGAGTCCATAATTATGCTTTTATGTAGAGCTTTTGATGCTCATGCTACTAGGTTGCTTCTTTGTTGACTATGTGTTTTTTGATTTGAAGTCTACTAAATGAAATGGTTAAGATGAAGAATCAGATTTTATATTAAAAAAAGATATAAAATATATCTAATTATAGAGTAGGTCAAACTGTCAAAGGAGACAAAGAAGAGAGATAAATCAGAAAATGGAAGAAGAAAGAAATAGAATATTGTTATGATCTTTAATTTGTTTCTTAATCTTAAAAATTGACAACAGATTTTGTTGTCCAAAAGTGAAGCTCTTATCTTTTATGCTAACTGCCAAGAGGTAATTCTTAATGGATATGTTGTGATGCCCAACAAGTATATAAATTTAAGAAATGGTTACCCTCCATTTCTCTATGGTAATGAAGTCAATATTTGTATAATTATAGATCACATATAGGTGAAGGGTCTATTATGTAAATGATTTAAATAAAAAGATCATGTATAGTAGGTTTATTGTGCATTTTACCCTGGTAAGTTGTACACCTACAAGTCCCTACCTATGAAAATAATATGCTTTGGGATGACGTGTTGTCTCTTTGCTCACACATGTAATTGGCTCTTTTGAAAAGGTTTCTATTTGCTTACATGAGGTTTAGTTTTTTTGGCTACTATAATATGTCCGTTATTCTTTCATGATGTAAGGTTCTATACTTTTTTCACAAAGTATTGTCTTTTCTACATTTTTTTCCTACCTAATTGGTTTCAAATTTGCATTTGACAAGGTAGAGACATTAAAGCGGTACAAGTTTAGCCTGGCGAGGAGGATTATGTTACTGAGAAGTTTTTCCAGTCTCTTGTTGCTGGTATAGTAGCAATGCTATCTCTACCACCCTGCTTACTAGTTTTGTTTTTGTTTCCAGGCTGCATTCAGAAAGTATAATTTGTATTTCTGTTGCAGTTATAAGTTCTCTCGGTTAAAATAGATGATTTATTCATGGAAATGCATAGAATTTCATAGTGAAGTATGATATGTTAACTATTCCAGATTCTCTCTAAACTAGTTGTTTTTGTCCTTGAAATGAGTGGTAGCCTAGGATTGTGGGAGGCAATGACTTATATGATATATCAATATGCATTAAGTTATCTTCTTTTTAGAGTGCTTTTGACCTTGTAAATTATTTTAAAACTGCCATTGGATTCATTGATTTGCATCAGTGATCATATAAAATTATTGGAAGATAATTTAGACAAACTTCTTCCCCAATGGTTATTGAGTTCTGGCTTATGAGTTGCCCATATGTGTTTGAACCATATTAATTTATACACGAGTCATGAGCGTGGGTAATGAGTACACGCTTGCTTGTGTAAATGGTTTTGAATTCCTGATTAGTTTCTAAATGTTGGGGACAATTATTTGCTTACATCCCATCGAGTTTCACTGTGTCGTTTCCGGGGAAGGTTGTAGTTGTAACTGATTAATAACAATGCATGACTGTCATTATATCAGACAATCAAGCAGCTGTCTGAACCCACCAAATCCATCAAATCCCCCAAAATCACCGACTCTTCTGTCTTCATCGTTGCCTTCTTCCACCAGCAGTCGTCCTCCTCTGTTCACGACACTGCTGTCTTCTCCTCTGGCGACCATCCTTCTCCATTCACTGCTGTCTTCCTCCTCCCGTCATCTCTCTAAACCCCATCTCGATCACGACCCTACTGTGACAGTGGATGAGAGTTGAAACCATAAATCGTTGACTCTCATCTCCGTCTTCCTTTCTTTTCTCTTTGTGTGACTTTATTTGTTTTCCCATCTTCGACCTCCTTTTTTTTCTCTTTTCTGCGCCTAAATCCCTAACCTAGCTCTATTTTTGCAGAAGAATATCACTTCCGTCATTCATTGGAATCATCGACTCCCTTAGGTATATGAACTGGTGTGGCACTTGTTCTCTAGTACTTGTTCTCTGCACTTGTTCTTTGGTACTTGTCTCTTCTGTTTTGTTGTTTATTTTCATAATCAATTCCTAACCTATATGTCTTGTCTCATAAATTGCCTCTGAACTGGTGCTGCACTCGTTCTTTGGTACTCGTCTATTTTGTTTTCTTGTTAAATTTCTTGAATCCCTAACACTATATGTCAAAAGACCCTTTGGTTGTTTGAGAAAATCTTACATGTTTAATTCCTCTTGAAATTGTAACCATACAATCATAGATGCGAGATTGAAGAACTTTTCTAATCTATGGACCACAAATGGGTTTTACTCGAACTTCATGCCTAAGCATTTGTAGCATACTGTGCAGACTGAACTTGTTTTGCCCACCTAGATGGATTCACAATGTATTAATCTTGGGTCTTACCTAAATACTGTTAAATGTTGTTGTCATATTCCAGATATTGAAGGATATCATTCCCCCTAATGATCAAAAGACTGAAAGGAGAGACAAGGCTTCCCTCTTGTTAGAGGTGAGTCCTCAACTCTATATTCATTTGCTTTTCTTTCCTATTGGTTTGCTAAACCCTTGGGTTCATGAGTATAGAGGTTTTTGAAATGATGAAATAGTGCAATATATACAGGTCATTGAATATGTTCAGCTTCTACAAGAAAATGTTCAAATGTACGAGGGTTCATGTCAAGGATGGAGTCAAGAACCAACGACGTTGACACCATGGGTAAGAAAGTGAATAGATTTCTCTTGATCTCATACATGCACAATATGCACTGTTTGTAATTGCTTTTGGTGGTAATATAAAATCAAACGCTTAGAACTACTAAACCTCATCAAAGCTGATTTTTTTATAGTGGTAATATAAAATCTGTAATTTTGTAAAATTGAAACAATTAAGTGGATTGTGCACTGAGTTTCTTTAATTGAATCTCTTGAAATTTAGTTGCTGGATTGTGGATTGTTGGTTGATTTTTTTTTAATTTTAGGAAAGAGTTGGACTGAATTTCAAGCTTGCGAAGTTTTGAACTTATGTCCTTTATCGACGAGGTAAGTGTTTCAATTAGTCCTTGATCATTTTCTTAATCTAAATTTTTATCTGCTAGGAATTCTGGAAGTCTTAGATGAATCAGTATATATATAATATGCTGATTTTTTAATGAAAGGATTATTTTTAGAGTTTAGACCACATATATATGCTGAATTTGTACGCGAATCACTATATATGCTAATTTTTTAGATGAATCAATATATCTTGACAGGAATTCTGGAAGTATAAGGTGTAGGGTTTTTTTTAGGCACACTATATGCTGAATTTTTAGGTGGTGGGAATTTTAAGTGGTAGGAACTGAAGTCTGAATGAAAATATTGTTTTTTCCTTAATTTGATTTTTAAGGGATAGGAAGAAAAACTATATAAATTTTATTTTGAGATGGTATAAAGGAGATGGTATGAATATCTTAAATTAGGCTTCTTAGATCATTTTTAAAGGATATGAATGGAGTGATAAATACGAATTGGTTTCATACATATTTATTATCTTCAATTTCTTAGAGATGAGAGGGAGGTAATTCATTTCATTTTCATGTTATGATTCTTAAATTGTTTGGAGTGAATACTCTCTTCAGTTTCATAATTTTATCTTTCAGTTCTATCTTGCTGCCCAACCCAATGACATGCTCCGTCTTGGTGTGATTCTTAAAATCTGTTTAAATTTATTACATTTTCCCATTGCAGATTTTTTTGGACAATGGGTTCTAAGAAGAGCAAGACGATAAGGTCTCTAGTGGCAAAAAGGAAACTAGAAAGGAGTCATCAAATGGATCGGATGAGGACTCACAAGGTCCGGTTGAGCCGAACAACATCAAGGATGGGAATAGCGGTGTCGTATTTTGTAAATGTTATAGTATGTACTACTAAAAACGCAGAAAATAGCTACGGAAAATAGCAATGGATTTAGCCACGAATGTCCGTTGCTAACCGGTTTAGCCACAGAATCAGCCACGGGCGGGCCATCCCTTGCTATATGCCTCGCAGCTAATAGCGACGGACCTTCAACCACGGATTTTAGCAATGAATATTTTATGGCAGTTTCTACGTCCGTGGCTAATAGTAGATGACATATGCCGTGGCTGTGGCTACGAACCCGGTTTGAAACACAGCCTCGAAATTGAAGCCGTGGCTAAGTTCGTTGCTGAGTTCGTGGCTGCAAACTGGTGATGAGCCTAATCGAGTCCGTTGCTGATCTGTTGCTATGGTCGTTGCTAACATTGTTACTCATTTCATTGGTAATGTTGTTGGTAGGGTTGTTGCCAAGGTCGTTGGTAACACCAATATTCTTGTCATTGATATTGTTGTTGTTCATTTCATTGGTAATGTTTTGTATAATTAAAAAATATACAACACTTTTATAGATACATCCAAAGCAATATCAAATCCAAACATACATAAATGGAGTACAAAAATAAAGAACATATTATACATACAAAAGAAACAAACTACAAAAAGATGAAATTAAACATTCAATTTCTTGTTAACACTCCATGTTGCATAGCATCCTTGAATCAACCTGTGCAGACATCAAAATTGTAAGATTATAAAGAGTTATCACTTGTTAGATTATAAAATGTTAAGAAGATGCATCGCACCCACATTAAAAAGAAGCTTGTACTTTATAGAATAGAAATTGCATAAGTAATTTGCATATAAATGATCATAAACTCCCCTAATAGTATTTCATACATCACAATTTCCCTATTAAAACCCAAATCAGATTTCTAATTAATAGGCCCAAATCGGATTTTCCAAAACAAACAAGCTCAACACTCCCAACCCGTTCCACTGTTTACTCTTTTCCTCAAGAGACCCGTTCGCTGGTCAGGGAAAGGAAGGGGAAGGGCGATGCCGGACTCTCCGACTACAAACAACCCGAAGAGATTTCAACTAGAGAAGAAAGTAGAAGAAAGAGCCTGCTTACTGAGTCCCTTCGAAGACGGTTTCCGGGGTGCTCAAGGGCGGATCTGGGCTTTGTCGGAGTGGATTCGAGCTCGTCAAAGGCTCGGCTCCGCTAGCTCAGCCTGGGTCGAAAGTGGGAGGTCAAAAGGTGGAACCTTACGACTTTTGAGAGTGAAAGGAAGTGAAGAAGGGGCCCTTACCATTAGGATTTGAGGGAAACGGAGGAAAGGGGATGCGTAGCTGTCGGCTCCGGTTCTCGTGGTGTGCTACTGCTGGCCGGAGGAGACAAGGAAGGGGATGGAAGAGGCGGCTTCTACTGGCTGAAGAACGAGCGAAAATCGCGTTCTGAGCATTAACCCATCGGATCTGGGGAGGTGAAGGCTGGATCTGGGACCTTGGGGGGCAGGGAGGCGAACGGTGGAGGAGGAACCTCCGGCCACCGCCTAGGGGAGGATCTGATGAGAGGAGCAGCGGCGGGTCCAGGCGGATTTGGTGGATTTGGGGACAGGGAAGGGCGGCGACCAGTGGTGGCTCCTGCGGGCTGGTGACTTTGGAGAGGCATCGGGTTCGCCGCTAGCTGGAGGAGGCGGAGGTAGAGGAGTCGGGGGAGACGGCTTCAAAGAATCGGCGGCCGGCGGTGGTGGAGCCTGCGGAGCGAAGAGGAGCCGAGAGGGAAAGGCCATTAGGAAAGGTCGTGAGAGGAGTGTCTGGCAGTGCAAACCAGAAGGTGGTGGTTGAATACTTGAATCTGTGAAGAAGGAGAGGCGATGTGAAGAAGGAGAGGCGCTGTGAAGGAGAGGCTACGGTAGACTGAAGAGGCCATTAGGGTTAGAAAGTGGAAAGTACCCCTTTATACACATTCACACATCTAAAATTTCAAAGCCGAAAAGTTTCCCCCTCAAAACTATATTATACCGCCCAAAAGATTTTCGATTCAGCGCCAATTTCGCCAAATGATGATAGAAAATTTTCAACATATATTCACTTTTTCTATATATATTGGAATTTTCTATTTTGAATCATAATATAAAACATTAATATTATAAACTATAAATAAAAGTCGAGATATCTTTTAAAGTAACAACAAAGTCAAATACTTTTTAAAAATTATCTGAAATTGTAAAAATAAAATTACTTGTATATTATTCTCATAAAAATTTATCAATTAACATAAGATTTTATTCAACACTTGTTAGTTACTTATATAAATTTTCCTAAAAATTTACTTTTATAGTATTTTCATACAAATTTATTATTTAGTATATGATTTTGTTAAACAGTTATTATTTAATTATATAAGTTTTCCAAAAAACTTACTTTTATAATATTCTCATAAGAATTAATTAGTAAATTTAAGGATTTATTGAACAGTTATTAGTTACTTATATGAGTTTTTCTCAAAACATAATCTTATAATATTCAAATAAGAATTTATTAGTTAATAGAAGGTTTTATTCAAAACTTATTACTTACATATATGAATTTTCCTGAAAACATACTCTTATAGTATTTAAATAATAATTTATTAGTTAATATAAGGTTTTATTCAAAACTTATTAGTTACTTATATGAGTTTTCCTCAAAACATACTCTTATAGTATTCTAATAAGAATTTTTTAGTTAATATAAGGTTTTATTCAAAAGTTATTAGTCACTTAGTATAAGGTTTTATTAGTTACTTATATGAGTTTTCCAAAAAACATAACATTATAGTATTAGATTAAGAATTTATTACTTAGTATAAGGTTTTATTAGTTACTTATACGAGTTTTCCTCAAAACATAACCTTATAGTATTATAATAAGAATTTATTACATAGTATAAGGTTTTATTAGCTACTTATATGAGTTTTCCTCAAAACATAACCTTATAGTGTTATAATAAGAATTTATTACTTAGTATAAGGTTTTATTAGTTACTTATATGAGTTTTCCTCAAAACATAACCTTATAGTATTATAATAAGAATTTATTACTTAGTATAAGGTTTTATTAGTTACTTATATGCGATTTCCAAAAAACATAACATTATAGTATTAGAATAAGAATTTATTACTTAGTATAAGTTTTATTAGTTACTTATATGAGTTTTCCTCAAAACATAACCTTATAGTATTATAATAAGAATTTATTACTTAGTATAAGGTTTTATTAGATAATTATATGAGTTTTCCTCAAAACATAACCTAATACTCCCTCCGTTCCATAATAGATGGGCTTTTGTTTTTTGGCACGCTTTTTAAAGAGCGAAAAACTCTATAAAATATTATTTTTTTAATTAAAATTTTTATACTATTTGATACTTATTACTAATAAGTATCTAATTATATATAAAAAATTAATTACAAAATAATATTTCATAGAGTTTTTCGCTCATTAAAAAGCGTGCTAAAAAGTAAAAGACCATGTATTTTGGAACGGAGGGAGTAGTATTATAATAAGAATCTATTACGGAATTAGTATAAGGTTTTATTAGCTACTTATATGAGTTTTACTCAAAACATAACCTTATATAATTATAATAAGAATTTATTACTTAGTATAAGGTTTTATTAGCTACTTATATGAGTTTTCCTAAAAACATAACCTCATAGTATTATAATAAGAATTTATTACTTAGTATAAGGTTTTATTAGCTAGTTATATAAGTTTTCCTCAAAACATAACCTTATAGTACTAATAAGAATTTATTACTTAGTATAAGGTTTTATTAGCTACTTATATGAGTTTTCCTCAAAACATAACCTTATAGTGTTATAATAAGAATTTATTACTTAGTATAAGGTTTTATTAGCTACTTATATGAGTCTTCCTCAAAACATAACCGTATAGTGTTATAATACGAATTTATTACTTAGTATAAGGTTTTATGAGCTACTTATACGAGTTTTCCTCAAAACATAACCGTATAGTATTATAATAAGAATTTATTACTTAGTATAAGGTTTTATTAGCTACGTATATGAGTTTTCCTCAAAATATAACCTTATAGTATTATAATAAGAATTTATTACTTAGTATAAGGTTTTATTAGATAATTATATGAGTTTTCCTCAAAACATAACCTAATAGTATTATAATAAGAATCTATTACTTAATTAGTATAAGGTTTTATTAGCTACTTATATGAGTTTTACTCAAAACATAACCTTATATAATTATAATAAGAATTTATTACTTAGTATAAGGTTTTATTAGCTACTTATATGAGTTTTCCTAAAAACAGAACCTTATAGTATTATAATAAGAATTTATTACTTAGTATAAGGTTTTATTAGCTACTTATATGAGTTTTCCTCAAAACATAACCTTATAGTATTAATAAGAATTTATTACTTAGTATAAGGTTTTATTAGCTACTTATATGAGTTTTCCTCAAAACATAACCTTATAGTGTTATAATAAGAATTTATTACTTAGTATAAGGTTTTATTAGCTACTTATATGAGTCTTCCTCAAAACATAACCGTATAGTGTTATAATACGAATTTATTACTTAGTATAAGGTTTTATTAGCTACTTATATGAGTCTTCCTCAAAACATAACCGTATAGTGTTATAATACGAATTTATTACTTAGTATAAGGTTTTATTAGCTACTTATACGAGTTTTCCTCAAAACATAACCGTATAGTATTATAATAAGAATTTATTACTTAGTATAAGGTTTTATTAGCTACGTATATGAGTTTTCCTCAAAACATAACCTTATAGTATTATAATAAGAATTTATTACTTAGTATAAGGTTTTATTAGATAATTATATGAGTTTTCCTCAAAACATAACCTAATAGTATTATAATAAGAATCTATTACTTAATTAGTATAAGGTTTTATTAGCTACTTATATGAGTTTTACTCAAAAATTAACCTTATATAATTATAATAAGAATTTATTACTTAGTATAAGGTTTTATTAGCTACTTATATGAGTTTTCCTAAAAACATAACCTTATAGTATTATAATAAGAATTTATTACTTAGTATAAGGTTTTATTAGCTACTTATATGAGTTTTCCTCAAAACATAACCTTTTAGTGTTATAATAAGAATTTATTACTTAGTATAAGGTTTTATTAGCTACTTATATGAGTCTTCCTCAAAACATAACCGTATAGTGTTATAATACGAATTTATTACTTAGTATAAGGTTTTATTAGCTACTTATACGAGTTTTCCTCAAAACATAACCGTATAGTATTATAATAAGAATTTATTACTTAGTATAAGGTTTTATTAGCTACGTATATGAGTTTTCCTCAAAACATAACCTTATAGTATTATAATAAGAATTTATTACTTAGTATAAGGTTTTATTAGATAATTATATGAGTTTTCCTCAAAACATAACCTAATAGTATTATAATAAGAATCTATTACTTAATTAGTATAAGGTTTTATTAGCTACTTATATGAGTTTTACTCAAAAATTAACCTTATATAATTATAATAAGAATTTATTACTTAGTATAAGGTTTTATTAGCTACTTATATGAGTTTTCCTAAAAACATAACCTTATAGTATTATAATAAGAATTTATTACTTAGTATAAGGTTTTATTAGCTACTTATATGAGTTTTCCTCAAAACATAACCTTATAGTATTAATAAGAATTTGTTACTTAGTTTAAGGTTTTATTAGCTACTTATATGAGTTTTCCTCAAAACATAACCGTATAGTATTATAATAAGAATTTATTACTTAGTATAAGGTTTTATTAGCTACTTATATGAGTTTTCCTCAAAACATAACCTTATAGTATTATAATAAGAATTTATTACTTACTATAAAGTTTTATTAGCTACTTATATGAGTTTTCCTCAAAACATAATCTTATAGTATTATAATAAGAATTTATTACTTAGTATAAGGTTTTATTAGTTACTTATATGAGTTTTCCTCAAAACAGAACCTTATAGTATTATAATAAGAATTTATTACTTAGTATAAGGTTTTATTAGCTACTTATATGAGTTTTCCTCAAAAGATAACCTTATAGTATTATAATAAGAATTTATTACTTAGTATAAGGTTTTATTAATTACTTATATGAGTTTTCCTCAAAACATAACCTTATAGTATTATAATAAGAATTTATTACTTAGTATAAGGTTTTTTTAATTACTTATATGAGTTTTCCTCAAAACATGACCTAATAGTATTATAATAAGAATTATTACTTAGTATAAGGTTTTATTAGATAATTATATGAGTTCAATCATAACCTAATAGTATTATAATAAGAATTTATTACTTAGTATAAGGTTTTATTAGCTACTTATATGAGTTTTCTTCAAAACATAACCTTATAGTATTATAATAAGAATTTATTACTTAATGTAAGGTTTAATTAGCTACTTATATGAGTTTTCCTTAAAACATATCCTTATAGTATTATAATAAGAATTTATTACTTAGTAGAATGTTTTATTAACTACTTATATGAGTTTTACTCAAAATATACTCCTAGAGTATTCTAATAAGAATTTTATTAGTTAATATATGGTTTTATTCGTTTTCTTATATGAGTTTTAATCAAAACATACTCTTATAGTATTCTAATAAGAATTTATTAGTTAATATAAATTTTTATTAACTACTTATATGAGTTTTACTTAAAACATACGCTTAGAGTATTCTCATAAGAATTTATTGCTTAAATATAATGTGTTATTAAACATTTATTAGGTACTTATATTTGTTTTCCTCATAACATATACCCTTATAATATTATAATAAAAATTTAGTAGATAATATAAGGTTTTATTAAACATTTATTAGTCACTTATATCATTTTTCCTCAAAACTTATTCTTATAGTATTTTAATAAGAATTTATTACTTAATATAAGGTTTTATTTAAAATTTATTAGTCACTTATATGAGTTTTCCTCAAAATTAAACATATCCTTATAATATTCTCATAAGTATTTATTAATTAGTTAATTTATTTTTTTCAACACTTATTAATTTATATAACAATTTTTTATAATCATACATGGGCCCATCAATAGGCCAATTGGGAAAAACATAGTCGTATTTGGGCCCATCATAAATTAATGCTTATTTGAGCCCAACTGTAAATAGCCACAAAGTTAGCAACGGATGTGACCGTAGCTAAAATCGTGGCTACTACGGATGGGCTTATCAATACGATGTACGAGTGATTTATTGGGCTTGCATTCATTGGGCTTTGACTATTTTTAACGGGTTTGGCCGCCTATAGGGCTTAATAGCCACGTATTCAGCTGCGATTCAAGCCCACTCACCTCATGTCCGACCCGCCTACAATAACGGATCCAAACCCACTCACCTCGTGTCCATTCCATCATCGGGTTTCTGATGCTGAATAGCCACGAATTTAGCCACGAGGTTGATGTTGTTGCCAAATCAGCATCGAATACAGCCACGAAATGAGCATTCATAGCTAATTTCGTGGCTAATTACCACTATCATCCACTTTTTCAGCCACGAACATTGTGTTCGTTGCTATTAGCTACGAATTTGATGACGTGACATTCTTGGGTGAACACTAGCCACAAAAATAGCCACGGTCAAGAACAGTCGTGGCCAATGTCATTGCTATTGGCACCCAAAACGTCGGCTAACATTCGTGGCTAAAAATCCGTAACTATTTCCTGTTTTTTTTAGTAGTGATGATGCTAGTATTTATGTACATATTTTCATTAAATGACCTATCATTTCGAAGAACAAACAAAATGTGATGTTCTATCGACAAAAGCGTGTGGTGTATCCAAATAAAAGACATCAGATTATATATGAAAATAGTAGTGTGTTCATACCCTTAACATCATATCAGTCTATGGAAACAGATGCCAGTGTAGTTATACACATCAGCACGTTAAATTAAATCAATGTGCAACACTAGTTTTATTAACTACTTATAGTATTATAATAAGAATTATTACTTAGTATAAGGTTTTATTAGATAATTATATGAGTTTTCCTCAAAACATAACCTAATAGTATTATAATAAGAATTTATTACTTAGTATAAGGTTTTATTAGCTACTTATATGAGTTTTCCTCAAAACATAACCTTATAGTATTAATAAGAATTTATTACTTAGTATAAGGTTTTATTAGCTACTTATATGAGTTTTCCTCAAAACATAACCTTATAGTGTTATAATAAGAATTTATTACTTAGTATAAGGTTTTATTAGCTACTTATATGAGTCTTCCTCAAAACATAACCGTATAGTGTTATAATACGAATTTATTACTTAGTATAAGGTTTTATTAGCTACTTATTGTAACGGCCCAGAATTATGATTTCCGGGTTACGTTTCAAGGGATAAAACCCCTTGTTCGGATCTTGCAATCCAGGTACGGGTCGAGGTTTCAAACTCATTTTAAGATTTGTAGAAAGAGGGATCTCAAACCCTAAAACCTCGAAGGGCCGTTGGGTACCCTTAACCTGTCCTAAGACTACGTCGTGGAAACCATTTCAAAACGGAAGTAAAGCGGAAGTAAAGTACAGATACAAGTGCCACGGCGGAGCCGGGTCAAAACGGAGTCAAAAGTATACTTCCAAACAATATAATCAGAGTCTGGTGAAGTCTATAACTCCCGCGCCCACTTTCCGCCGACAAAATGACCCGCGCAATAAGCAACAGCAACGATAGGATGAACATAATAATTCCTAAAAAAATTGATTTGGGGCGGGATCAGATCGATGCCCACTTTCTCTGCATCCCAACCATAAGCACACATATACGCTATACCTAATAAAGATGCTCTAATGCAGTACGAAATTCAAACACACTAGCATGCTCCTAGTTCATAATAATGTGCAGAAGTACTGTAAAGGGCCCAAGACAATGCCAAGTGACATATCCCTCTCCTACCTCCACCCCTTCCGACAGGCGGAGACTGGCCAGCTCGTGAATGCATTCATTCATAATAGGGCGGCACGCATGCCTAACCCGCTCCACCATAAAGCCCGCAGGCATATCATGATAATAATATAAGGAAGTACTCGATTGACTCAGGGTACCCGATGAGGCTGGGCTACCCTATGACCCTAGCAAAGACTTCTAGGACTATCACAGATAACGGCCGTTCTGTTTACATACGCACAAAGAAATAGAATGCTCAACGATCGATGCAACCTAGCATGGTACTACATGGCATGCTGATCATGAATGCAACACCTAGTATATCATGCACCTATAGCAGGGAATCACTCTATTCAATCTGAGTAAGCTCCGAAGAGACTTACCTGAAGATGCAGAACAACAATATAACACGAGCAAGGCCCAAATGAAAGTCCAAAGCAATCCGGAAGCAATACACACCTATCATCAAGTCATTTCCATAAGCTACCAGACCAATATTCATACACACGATTCCCAAGTTCTCAATATACTCAAAACCAAACGGTGATAAAACTATTTTCCAAAACCTTTCCGCTACGATCAACATTAACCAAAAATCATTTACTTCCAATCAACCCCATTGATAAAATCGTACCAACCATATTTTCCAAGCTCTTACATCCCAAATTAAGTCAACTCATATTCAAAATAATTTCTCAAATCATACTTGGCTAAATTCCGACATTTGACATTTAAACCTTAAAACCACTTTCTCAAAATCTTATTATAGAATTAATTCCGGCATTTTGGTTTCAACACATCAAATCCTTTAAGGAACATTTTCGAACGACTTAAAACATTTTCTAAATAATTTAGCAACAATGTTTATCTAAAATAAACATTTAAATAAATCCATCTTTATTAAACCATATTTATAAAGCAACATTTATCTATAATAATACCATAATATAATATAACCCATATATAAAATCTCCCAAAATACCCATCTTAACATATATAAATATCAAAATTTAAATAACAACAACCCATCAATTAAACCCAACATAAAAGGCCCAAAAAAAACATCCCAGACCCGGATTCGTTGCCCAGCCCAAACCGAAAGTAAAAAGGGGTGCCCAGGCTCTCAAATCTGACGGCCCAAAGAGAAAGACCCGACCCGCCCACAAAAGGAAAGAAAGAATCCAGAGCCCATACCCGATTTCCACAATGATGGAGCCCCAAACCCGAAACCCTTACCCGGAAAGCCCAGCCCAGCTAAAGGAAAAAAAAGAGGAAACGGATCTCAACCTGCCTCTTCCTCACAACGGAGAACAGACGACGGAGACGGAAGAAGCGGAACGAAACCCAGGCTCCGGGGTGACTCCTCTCCGACCCAAGCTCACCCCATCAGACCGACTCGACATCCCGACCACCCCGGCCCCGGTAAGACCCAAACGCGAGGGAAAGAAAGGAAGAAAGGAAGGATTACCGAGATCGGCGCGATTCCGACAGGCTCCGGCTGAAATGGCGGATTTCCGACCACCAGGGCTCGATGGGAGGTCGATTGAGGGCCTAGGAATGGCGAGAGTTGAGTTCGAGTGCGATTGAGGAGGATTGGCATCGAAATTGACGAGAAAACCGAAAACAGACCTTGAACGGAAAAGGGAAAGGGGGTTCTCGTACGGCGCCGGCGGCTCTCCGACCGCTCCTGGGTGCTCACGGCGGCCTGTCTGCGTTCTCGGATGTCGGAGGAGGCTGAGGCCGATGCTGCTTCTACTGCCTGTCCAGGGAGGAGGAGGTAGTGGCAGTGGTGCTCGGAACCGGAAAACAGGGAAGGGCCAGCGCTAATTGGCTCGTCTAGAGGGCTCTCCTGGCGGCTTCCTTGACCCGCCGATGTCGAGGGAGACGATGGAGAATCCTGCTGCTGCTGCTCGTCGGAGAACGGAAGGAAAGCGGAGGCCTTGGTGCTCGGATCACGGCAAGGGAAGCTGGTGGATGCGGTTGGTAATTTAATTAATACAAGGCTGCTGGGTTTTTCTGATTGAGCAGAGATGAAACAGGAGAGAGGGAGGGATTGGTTGTCTTTGTGGGATTTGGTGTGGGAGATGAAAGAAAATGAGGGCAGGAGGGTGGGTTCATAGAGACATAGAGTGAAATCTGAGCATAAGAGGACCACCTACAGGCTACAGCTGTACAATACAGGAGGAGGAATGAGATTCCGTCCTATCGACATCTGTGTGAGAGAGAGGAAAAGAGAGAGGGAGAGAGAGGGAAAAAGAAAATAAAGAGAAGAAAATAGGAGAGGAGAATTGAGGGTTGTTGTTTGTCCACTTGTGTTTGTTATTTTTCAATGGTCAAAGAATCTTACTTTTATGAAGAGAGAATTGTTGTTTGTTTCTCAAATGAAGGGGATCAAAGAATGAGGGAGGAAATGAGACGATAGGATAAGATGGGTTGGATCAATTGTAGAGATCTAGGTAAGAATTGGTGATAAGAGACGGAAAGAATTTTCGAATCCCGAGGAGATAGACGGATTCAATCGTTAAAGTTAAAAATTGGGCCGGAATTTGCTTTAAGAATTTCGAGCTCGATTCATTAAATTTATGACGAGTTTTTCTTAAATTATCCAAATTAAATTCATTTTATTTTATATATTTTTAAATAGTTATTTTAAAAATCCGGGCCTTTACATCATCCACCTCTAAAAACAAGTCTCGTCCCCGAGACTAAAACCAAAATAGAGCAGGGGATGAAGTTTGAAATTGATGAGTCCTAGGACCATGTCCAAGAATCTTGTAATCATCTCGGTTGCGTCTTCCGGGATCCTCACAACATTCTAGTCACGGTCGTGACATCTCCGATTGGCCTTGACAAGTATGCGATAAGCGCCCCTATCACATACTCGCTTCGACCTTTCGGAAGTACCACAACTCTCTACAATATCATCACTAGGTCTTAGCAAGCACCCTACAAGCGCCCTCATAAAATGCTTGTATCCACTTCGTGAGACGTTATAATATAAGCCCGGGTTAAAAGTGTCAAAAAGGGATTCCGAAATTGAAAAAGATTGGCCTCAAAATCGTTGAAATTCTCGATAACTTTTATTCCTTACAGATCTAAGCTAATCTTATTCAAAACCGTTCAAATCTGCAAATCCACGTTTAAACAAGCAGCTTACACAAAAACAAGTAAAATCGTATCGATCAAAATTTCGTCAAAATCCTCCAAAACCAAATCAGCTTCCCACACAACAATCAATCAAATTCAGAAGCTCGGAGGTGGAATCATCCACTTCTAAAGGCTAATCCCATATTCTCTTCCTAGGTTCCAGAATCAAATCAATCTATCAGTCTCAAATCAAGCAAGATTCACAAGCCATAAGCAATGCATAACTACATAACCAATCGATCCCCAACGAGTGCATCATACGACAAGTCTCAACATATGCCAACACAATGTCACAAGGTCACATCAACATCTCCTCATCATACTAAAGGTCCTAATATGCATCTATGACAAAATGATTACACACATCTCAATATCACACCAAAGTCATAAAAGGTAACCCTTACCATAGAGTCAACGAATCAAAACTCATTGTCAACACATCTACACAACAAGTCATGCCGTTAAGATTCGACAAAAAGGGAAGATCAACCAATATATCAATCATCAAGGTGTCAACATGCTCGAAAGACATTACTGTAACTCATCACAATATCATATAACATTCATTTAGTAATTAGGCACCATTATCTTACATATACAAGTCATATTCATACTCCAATTCATATTCATTATTTAACATATCCCTAGTCAGGCTTAATGACCATACAGCATAATATCATTCTTGATCGGATTCATCATAGTTGCTATCTAACATCATGCCAGCAAATATAATTAAATCACATAATCAAGAAAATTCTCACGTCATACCAGTCAATTTAAAACACAATTCCCCACTCGCCCATCTTCCTCTCTCAAGCCAAGACTAACCTCCTTCTAGACTCACCAACCTCAACTCAGTCAAAATTCCCTAAAGAAATCCCAATTCATTCCGATACTAGAATCTCGCTCCTCATTCCACCAAGCACTCTCACTAGCCATCCACCTCTAAGAATCCAACTCCTATTTCTAACATCACACCCGAGTACCCCCTTATACTACGTACTGAATACTCTCAAGGGTCATTTCTTACACTCTCACACTTTACAAGACATCTCAAACATCATGCCCAGCTAACCATACCCCCACCGAAGACTTACCCAAAAGCTTAATAGAATCACCCGAGCATTGCCTCTCATAAATCCCAAGACTCACTCTGTCTCTCCCAAGCCTACATCTCTCTTGCGACTTACTACGAAATATCATCGATCATCCTAACCGCCTAGAATTCTTTTACCACCCACCAACCACTCAACAAGGGAACCTTCAACCACAAGTTCAAAGAAGAAGCAATCATGGACAATATTACGCATAAGGATCACATCATATCAACTAGCATTTATAGCATCACGAGTTCATCATCAATTATTGCAACTATATCAACAATCTCAATGTGCCGGCATGCTTAATAATTATTGTAAAACATCATATACGAGCATAGTCAATCCAATCTAGCAAGTTTCATCATGACCTTATCAGATAACAATTCAGGTTCTCAGCAATTGCAGCTCACATTTTATAGGCAAGGAATTTAGATCATGTTTTGCAACTCAGAGTGTCAACACATCAAGGCATAAGGCACATTAGAACTATAAAGCATCAAATCATATCATCATAGACAATCAGACAACAATTCATCACCAAATCAACACATCAACACGTAATTCTCATCGTCAGGTCAGTGCAATATCATCAACAGATTCAGAAGGGTTAGTAATTCGAACGGAGAACAATCCCACTTGCAAATCATATCGTACACAGTAACCGTAATCTTTGATGCGTGCCCGTTCCGCCGACATCATAGATCCTGAGGCCCGTGGGTTATGGGCCCACGCTTCCGTCACACGGCTCTATTGCTATCCAACTTCATTTCATTCTCTTTCCCATGCGATCGCTCGTTCAGGTATCGCAAATGAGTCTAAGTTAGCAGAGATAGGGGGGTGACAAGAACGGGTAACCAAATGTTCCTTTCGGAACTAACATAGACCAAGGCTAAGAACGACAAGACTAAAGACAAGACTAGGGACTAGACTCTGACCCGAGAATAACAACAATGCCCTCATGGAAGTCTATTAGGTTATAATCGCGACAAGTAACACGAATTCATCATGGAGCATATCAATTTCACTAACCCACACTAACATGTACCTATCTCAAGGGAAAAGAACATGCGTATTCATTCCAAAAGACACAATCAAGTCCTACACGGATGCATGCGAGATAGACTAGTAGTATGTGATTCCATGGAAACAGATATGCTCAGCAACTTTAAACAGGATACGCGGGATTTATTGAGCATCACAATTATCACATGTGTAAACAATGCACGAGCTTGGTGTATGCATCATACGAGAACATATAAGAGCAACATAGTAACTACCTCATCTAACACAATGATCGAATAATAGGTCAAGCATGGCACGTAATCATATGACGAGATACATTTAGGAAGCATGGGTCCTACATGGTACTAGTGATACTTGATGTGATACAAGCATAGTCAAGAGTCATTAAGAGGAGTTCAGCATAATATTTACGAAACATGAGACATCGTCAAAAGTAACAAGAAATACACCATGGGCGATACATTATAATCATACTAAGAACGACCCATCATAAAGCACATTCACAATACAATAATCATCACATCATAGAACAAGTACAACACGTGATCATTTGGCGAATCATATTGGAAATCCTAAGCCCTACCAGACACTACTAACACTTATCAAATATTAACACAATCAAGGTAACTCGACTAAATCCATTCTAACATTCGTGCATCATGCGTATGCGAAATCATGATATAGCGTGGTGTGTGATCATGCGAGGTGTCCAGTCATACGTTCATGCAAGCAAGAGAGAATCTCATAGGGTAATAGGGAAATACCACCGAGCGATAACATATAAGCATGCAAGAATTTACCATCACGAAAAACAAGTCGATCATCGAATTCAGCACCAGTCTAATCAGGATGAGTAAAACACTTTAAGAGAACAACAAGAGGGAAGAAACACACTATCAGGGACCTAGCTCGAGAGGGAATCAACAGTAGTGTAGGCAAGGTATAATTCGCACAAGTCATGATCAAAGGTCCTATATGACACTAATGGCTCAACATAACACGCGATACATACATGCAACTAATCATGGCGACACATAAGAAATTAATTCAGTCACATTCCAACAATCTAGAAACATGAGGAAGGTTTTACGATGTATAACACGAGTTTAAGCAACAATAATTAACCCGATGTATGCGTAACAAACAAGCATGCTATTGATTCTTGTCACAAAAGGGATAATAGGCATTGACACGTCATCATCCAACATGCTAAGATGATCATCTATCAACATTCATACAAAGAGGAATTGATCACACTATCATGGACCTAATCCAGGGAAAGCAACATTCATATAGACCCATATCACGCCCTTTATGTTTCTAACCAATCAGTAGTACGATCATTACAACAGGTCAATTAGACACGCGAACCAAACATAATCATGACAGAAAGCGAGATACAACACGAGACCTAAACAATGTGACTAGCATGGATACGGAATGTTATACAATCACGAATTTACACGAAGGATCATCACAACAACATGTACTGGGAATTACGTATCATATAAGGCATGATGACATCAAGTTGTAGCACGTATCAAATAAGGAACTTGCTTCATCAGGGTATCAAAATTTAACGATCACACTACCATGAACCTAGTAGAGTAAAATCATGCAGATTCATTTCATGCAACTCACACATCCATTCAATCATACGATTAATAGGCCAAGTAAACATGCTTCAACAACATACAATCATGGTAGAACCCAAGACATAACACAAGACCTAAGCAAGGTACCCAATCATAGATGCAACAACATGAGTAGCTTTTTACCAATGATCATTCGTAGGGTACATGCCAAAGATTACAAAATTATACCATGCAATTCAGAGGGAGTCACAATTACAACCTGACAGGGGTCCCTAAGGGCAACCATTGACTTTTCCCAACCGACTCATCACCCCTCTTTCCCGTGGGACTCCGGTACGAATCTTGTGGTAGGAAAACACTGGTTAATCATCATAAAAATCAAGAAAGACAACCTCATAAACACCTTACTCTCGACTCAAAATGACATCAAGAACTACCTTCCAACACTCACTCAAACCACCTTTATTTCCATACTTGTTTCCGACACAACGTGTTTACCGACCCGATTCCCCGTGGAAGACACTGACATCTGGGAGGGAGACTCGATAGAACATGGTTGAAGAGGTTGTTTCACACAAGCTGGACTTGACCATATAGAAACAATGGTACTCCCGCTATCCCGTTTTCACATATCAATCACTACACATTTAATTGTTAGGCACACCAATCAGATATCTAGCATAGCAAACACTCAACACAGAATTTGTTAGTGACACTCATAATGACCTCCTTGGAGTCTTCCAGACCCATCTGTAAAGAACAAGCTAATATTTCGCCTACCCATTTCCAACTACATCCAATAGGGATGGTCTAACGTCTGTCACTACCCACTCGCGTCCCCATTTGGTCGGTCTTCCTCTTTTATTACAAGTCAAGTTCATTACTTAGTCCAATTTAGGTTAGACATCTTAAATTCATTTTGCCCCTTTAAAACACTTTCAAATCATTTGAAATTCATGGGCGGTTTTCCAAAACATACACTCGACCCTTTTGTACCCGAATTGCACAACCTCAGCTCTGATACCATCTTTGTAACGGCCCAGAATTATGATTTCCGGGTTACGTTTCAAGGGATAAAACCCCTTGTTCGGATCTTGCAATCCAGGTACGGGTCGAGGTTTCAAACTCATTTTAAGATTTGTAGAAAGAGGGATCTCAAACCCTAAAACCTCGAAGGGCCGTTGGGTACCCTTAACCTGTCCTAAGACTACGTCGTGGAAACCATTTCAAAACGGAAGTAAAGCGGAAGTAAAGTACAGATACAAGTGCCACGGCGGAGCCGGGTCAAAACGGAGTCAAAAGTATACTTCCAAACAATATAATCAGAGTCTGGTGAAGTCTATAACTCCCGCGCCCACTTTCCGCCGACAAAATGACCCGCGCAATAAGCAACAGCAACGATAGGATGAACATAATAATTCCTAAAAAAATTGATTTGGGGCGGGATCAGATCGATGCCCACTTTCTCTGCATCCCAACCATAAGCACACATATACGCTATACCTAATAAAGATGCTCTAATGCAGTACGAAATTCAAACACACTAGCATGCTCCTAGTTCATAATAATGTGCAGAAGTACTGTAAAGGGCCCAAGACAATGCCAAGTGACATATCCCTCTCCTACCTCCACCCCTTCCGACAGGCGGAGACTGGCCAGCTCGTGAATGCATTCATTCATAATAGGGCGGCACGCATGCCTAACCCGCTCCACCATAAAGCCCGCAGGCATATCATGATAATAATATAAGGAAGTACTCGATTGACTCAGGGTACCCGATGAGGCTGGGCTACCCTATGACCCTAGCAAAGACTTCTAGGACTATCACAGATAACGGCCGTTCTGTTTACATACGCACAAAGAAATAGAATGCTCAACGATCGATGCAACCTAGCATGGTACTACATGGCATGCTGATCATGAATGCAACACCTAGTATATCATGCACCTATAGCAGGGAATCACTCTATTCAATCTGAGTAAGCTCCGAAGAGACTTACCTGAAGATGCAGAACAACAATATAACACGAGCAAGGCCCAAATGAAAGTCCAAAGCAATCCGGAAGCAATACACACCTATCATCAAGTCATTTCCATAAGCTACCAGACCAATATTCATACACACGATTCCCAAGTTCTCAATATACTCAAAACCAAACGGTGATAAAACTATTTTCCAAAACCTTTCCGCTACGATCAACATTAACCAAAAATCATTTACTTCCAATCAACCCCATTGATAAAATCGTACCAACCATATTTTCCAAGCTCTTACATCCCAAATTAAGTCAACTCATATTCAAAATAATTTCTCAAATCATACTTGGCTAAATTCCGACATTTGACATTTAAACCTTAAAACCACTTTCTCAAAATCTTATTATAGAATTAATTCCGGCATTTTGGTTTCAACACATCAAATCCTTTAAGGAACATTTTCGAACGACTTAAAACATTTTCTAAATAATTTAGCAACAATGTTTATCTAAAATAAACATTTAAATAAATCCATCTTTATTAAACCATATTTATAAAGCAACATTTATCTATAATAATACCATAATATAATATAACCCATATATAAAATCTCCCAAAATACCCATCTTAACATATATAAATATCAAAATTTAAATAACAACAACCCATCAATTAAACCCAACATAAAAGGCCCAAAAAAAACATCCCAGACCCGGATTCGTTGCCCAGCCCAAACCGAAAGTAAAAAGGGGTGCCCAGGCTCTCAAATCTGACGGCCCAAAGAGAAAGACCCGACCCGCCCACAAAAGGAAAGAAAGAATCCAGAGCCCATACCCGATTTCCACAATGATGGAGCCCCAAACCCGAAACCCTTACCCGGAAAGCCCAGCCCAGCTAAAGGAAAAAAAAGAGGAAACGGATCTCAACCTGCCTCTTCCTCACAACGGAGAACAGACGACGGAGACGGAAGAAGCGGAACGAAACCCAGGCTCCGGGGTGACTCCTCTCCGACCCAAGCTCACCCCATCAGACCGACTCGACATCCCGACCACCCCGGCCCCGGTAAGACCCAAACGCGAGGGAAAGAAAGGAAGAAAGGAAGGATTACCGAGATCGGCGCGATTCCGACAGGCTCCGGCTGAAATGGCGGATTTCCGACCACCAGGGCTCGATGGGAGGTCGATTGAGGGCCTAGGAATGGCGAGAGTTGAGTTCGAGTGCGATTGAGGAGGATTGGCATCGAAATTGACGAGAAAACCGAAAACAGACCTTGAACGGAAAAGGGAAAGGGGGTTCTCGTACGGCGCCGGCGGCTCTCCGACCGCTCCTGGGTGCTCACGGCGGCCTGTCTGCGTTCTCGGATGTCGGAGGAGGCTGAGGCCGATGCTGCTTCTACTGCCTGTCCAGGGAGGAGGAGGTAGTGGCAGTGGTGCTCGGAACCGGAAAACAGGGAAGGGCCAGCGCTAATTGGCTCGTCTAGAGGGCTCTCCTGGCGGCTTCCTTGACCCGCCGATGTCGAGGGAGACGATGGAGAATCCTGCTGCTGCTGCTCGTCGGAGAACGGAAGGAAAGCGGAGGCCTTGGTGCTCGGATCACGGCAAGGGAAGCTGGTGGATGCGGTTGGTAATTTAATTAATACAAGGCTGCTGGGTTTTTCTGATTGAGCAGAGATGAAACAGGAGAGAGGGAGGGATTGGTTGTCTTTGTGGGATTTGGTGTGGGAGATGAAAGAAAATGAGGGCAGGAGGGTGGGTTCATAGAGACATAGAGTGAAATCTGAGCATAAGAGGACCACCTACAGGCTACAGCTGTACAATACAGGAGGAGGAATGAGATTCCGTCCTATCGACATCTGTGTGAGAGAGAGGAAAAGAGAGAGGGAGAGAGAGGGAAAAAGAAAATAAAGAGAAGAAAATAGGATAGGAGAATTGAGGGTTGTTGTTTGTCCACTTGTGTTTGTTATTTTTCAATGGTCAAAGAATCTTACTTTTATGAAGAGAGAATTGTTGTTTGTTTCTCAAATGAAGGGGATCAAAGAATGAGGGAGGAAATGAGACGATAGGATAAGATGGGTTGGATCAATTGTAGAGATCTAGGTAAGAATTGGTGATAAGAGACGGAAAGAATTTTCGAATCCCGAGGAGATAGACGGATTCAATCGTTAAAGTTAAAAATTGGGCCGGAATTTGCTTTAAGAATTTCGAGCTCGATTCATTAAATTTATGACGAGTTTTTCTTAAATTATCCAAATTAAATTCATTTTATTTTATATATTTTTAAATAGTTATTTTAAAAATCCGGGCCTTTACATCATCCACCTCTAAAAACAAGTCTCGTCCCCGAGACTAAAACCAAAATAGAGCAGGGGATGAAGTTTGAAATTGATGAGTCCTAGGACCATGTCCAAGAATCTTGTAATCATCTCGGTTGCGTCTTCCGGGATCCTCACAACATTCTAGTCACGGTCGTGACATCTCCGATTGGCCTTGACAAGTATGCGATAAGCGCCCCTATCACATACTCGCTTCGACCTTTCGGAAGTACCACAACTCTCTACAATATCATCACTAGGTCTTAGCAAGCACCCTACAAGCGCCCTCATAAAATGCTTGTATCCACTTCGTGAGACGTTATAATATAAGCCCGGGTTAAAAGTGTCAAAAAGGGATTCCGAAATTGAAAAAGATTGGCCTCAAAATCGTTGAAATTCTCGATAACTTTTATTCCTTACAGATCTAAGCTAATCTTATTCAAAACCGTTCAAATCTGCAAATCCACGTTTAAACAAGCAGCTTACACAAAAACAAGTAAAATCGTATCGATCAAAATTTCGTCAAAATCCTCCAAAACCAAATCAGCTTCCCACACAACAATCAATCAAATTCAGAAGCTCGGAGGTGGAATCATCCACTTCTAAAGGCTAATCCCATATTCTCTTCCTAGGTTCCAGAATCAAATCAATCTATCAGTCTCAAATCAAGCAAGATTCACAAGCCATAAGCAATGCATAACTACATAACCAATCGATCCCCAACGAGTGCATCATACGACAAGTCTCAACATATGCCAACACAATGTCACAAGGTCACATCAACATCTCCTCATCATACTAAAGGTCCTAATATGCATCTATGACAAAATGATTACACACATCTCAATATCACACCAAAGTCATAAAAGGTAACCCTTACCATAGAGTCAACGAATCAAAACTCATTGTCAACACATCTACACAACAAGTCATGCCGTTAAGATTCGACAAAAAGGGAAGATCAACCAATATATCAATCATCAAGGTGTCAACATGCTCGAAAGACATTACTGTAACTCATCACAATATCATATAACATTCATTTAGTAATTAGGCACCATTATCTTACATATACAAGTCATATTCATACTCCAATTCATATTCATTATTTAACATATCCCTAGTCAGGCTTAATGACCATACAGCATAATATCATTCTTGATCGGATTCATCATAGTTGCTATCTAACATCATGCCAGCAAATATAATTAAATCACATAATCAAGAAAATTCTCACGTCATACCAGTCAATTTAAAACACAATTCCCCACTCGCCCATCTTCCTCTCTCAAGCCAAGACTAACCTCCTTCTAGACTCACCAACCTCAACTCAGTCAAAATTCCCTAAAGAAATCCCAATTCATTCCGATACTAGAATCTCGCTCCTCATTCCACCAAGCACTCTCACTAGCCATCCACCTCTAAGAATCCAACTCCTATTTCTAACATCACACCCGAGTACCCCCTTATACTACGTACTGAATACTCTCAAGGGTCATTTCTTACACTCTCACACTTTACAAGACATCTCAAACATCATGCCCAGCTAACCATACCCCCACCGAAGACTTACCCAAAAGCTTAATAGAATCACCCGAGCATTGCCTCTCATAAATCCCAAGACTCACTCTGTCTCTCCCAAGCCTACATCTCTCTTGCGACTTACTACGAAATATCATCGATCATCCTAACCGCCTAGAATTCTTTTACCACCCACCAACCACTCAACAAGGGAACCTTCAACCACAAGTTCAAAGAAGAAGCAATCATGGACAATATTACGCATAAGGATCACATCATATCAACTAGCATTTATAGCATCACGAGTTCATCATCAATTATTGCAACTATATCAACAATCTCAATGTGCCGGCATGCTTAATAATTATTGTAAAACATCATATACGAGCATAGTCAATCCAATCTAGCAAGTTTCATCATGACCTTATCAGATAACAATTCAGGTTCTCAGCAATTGCAGCTCACATTTTATAGGCAAGGAATTTAGATCATGTTTTGCAACTCAGAGTGTCAACACATCAAGGCATAAGGCACATTAGAACTATAAAGCATCAAATCATATCATCATAGACAATCAGACAACAATTCATCACCAAATCAACACATCAACACGTAATTCTCATCGTCAGGTCAGTGCAATATCATCAACAGATTCAGAAGGGTTAGTAATTCGAACGGAACAATCCCGCTTGCAAATCATATCGTACACAGTAACCGTAATCTTTGATGCGTGCCCGTTCCGCCGACATCATAGATCCTGAGGCCCGTGGGTTATGGGCCCACGCTTCCGTCACACGGCTCTATTGCTATCCAACTTCATTTCATTCTCTTTCCCATGCGATCGCTCGTTCAGGTATCGCAAATGAGTCTAAGTTAGCAGAGATAGGGGGGTGACAAGAACGGGTAACCAAATGTTCCTTTCGGAACTAACATAGACCAAGGCTAAGAACGACAAGACTAAAGACAAGACTAGGGACTAGACTCTGACCCGAGAATAACAACAATGCCCTCATGGAAGTCTATTAGGTTATAATCGCGACAAGTAACACGAATTCATCATGGAGCATATCAATTTCACTAACCCACACTAACATGTACCTATCTCAAGGGAAAAGAACATGCGTATTCATTCCAAAAGACACAATCAAGTCCTACACGGATGCATGCGAGATAGACTAGTAGTATGTGATTCCATGGAAACAGATATGCTCAGCAACTTTAAACAGGATACGCGGGATTTATTGAGCATCACAATTATCACATGTGTAAACAATGCACGAGCTTGGTGTATGCATCATACGAGAACATATAAGAGCAACATAGTAACTACCTCATCTAACACAATGATCGAATAATAGGTCAAGCATGGCACGTAATCATATGACGAGATACATTTAGGAAGCATGGGTCCTACATGGTACTAGTGATACTTGATGTGATACAAGCATAGTCAAGAGTCATTAAGAGGAGTTCAGCACAATATTTACGAAACATGAGACATCGTCAAAAGTAACAAGAAATACACCATGGGCGATACATTATAATCATACTAAGAACGACCCATCATAAAGCACATTCACAATACAATAATCATCACATCATAGAACAAGTACAACACGTGATCATTTGGCGAATCATATTGGAAATCCTAAGCCCTACCAGACACTACTAACACTTATCAAATATTAACACAATCAAGGTAACTCGACTAAATCCATTCTAACATTCGTGCATCATGCGTATGCGAAATCATGATATAGCGTGGTGTGTGATCATGCGAGGTGTCCAGTCATACGTTCATGCAAGCAAGAGAGAATCTCATAGGGTAATAGGGAAATACCACCGAGCGATAACATATAAGCATGCAAGAATTTACCATCACGAAAAACAAGTCGATCATCGAATTCAGCACCAGTCTAATCAGGATGAGTAAAACACTTTAAGAGAACAACAAGAGGGAAGAAACACACTATCAGGGACCTAGCTCGAGAGGGAATCAACAGTAGTGTAGGCAAGGTATAATTCGCACAAGTCATGATCAAAGGTCCTATATGACACTAATGGCTCAACATAACACGCGATACATACATGCAACTAATCATGGCGACACATAAGAAATTAATTCAGTCACATTCCAACAATCTAGAAACATGAGGAAGGTTTTACGATGTATAACACGAGTTTAAGCAACAATAATTAACCCGATGTATGCGTAACAAACAAGCATGCTATTGATTCTTGTCACAAAAGGGATAATAGGCATTGACACGTCATCATCCAACATGCTAAGATGATCATCTATCAACATTCATACAAAGAGGAATTGATCACACTATCATGGACCTAATCCAGGGAAAGCAACATTCATATAGACCCATATCACGCCCTTTATGTTTCTAACCAATCAGTAGTACGATCATTACAACAGGTCAATTAGACACGCGAACCAAACATAATCATGACAGAAAGCGAGATACAACACGAGACCTAAACAATGTGACTAGCATGGATACGGAATGTTATACAATCACGAATTTACACGAAGGATCATCACAACAACATGTACTGGGAATTACGTATCATATAAGGCATGATGACATCAAGTTGTAGCACGTATCAAATAAGGAACTTGCTTCATCAGGGTATCAAAATTTAACGATCACACTACCATGAACCTAGTAGAGTAAAATCATGCAGATTCATTTCATGCAACTCACACATCCATTCAATCATACGATTAATAGGCCAAGTAAACATGCTTCAACAACATACAATCATGGTAGAACCCAAGACATAACACAAGACCTAAGCAAGGTACCCAATCATAGATGCAACAACATGAGTAGCTTTTTACCAATGATCATTCGTAGGGTACATGCCAAAGATTACAAAATTATACCATGCAATTCAGAGGGAGTCACAATTACAACCTGACAGGGGTCCCTAAGGGCAACCATTGACTTTTCCCAACCGACTCATCACCCCTCTTTCCCGTGGGACTCCGGTACGAATCTTGTGGTAGGAAAACACTGGTTAATCATCATAAAAATCAAGAAAGACAACCTCATAAACACCTTACTCTCGACTCAAAATGACATCAAGAACTACCTTCCAACACTCACTCAAACCACCTTTATTTCCATACTTGTTTCCGACACAACGTGTTTACCGACCCGATTCCCCGTGGAAGACACTGACATCTGGGAGGGAGACTCGATAGAACATGGTTGAAGAGGTTGTTTCACACAAGCTGGACTTGACCATATAGAAACAATGGTACTCCCGCTATCCCGTTTTCACATATCAATCACTACACATTTAATTGTTAGGCACACCAATCAGATATCTAGCATAGCAAACACTCAACACAGAATTTGTTAGTGACACTCATAATGACCTCCTTGGAGTCTTCCAGACCCATCTGTAAAGAACAAGCTAATATTTCGCCTACCCATTTCCAACTACATCCAATAGGGATGGTCTAACGTCTGTCACTACCCACTCGCGTCCCCATTTGGTCGGTCTTCCTCTTTTATTACAAGTCAAGTTCATTACTTAGTCCAATTTAGGTTAGACATCTTAAATTCATTTTGCCCCTTTAAAACACTTTCAAATCATTTGAAATTCATGGGCGGTTTTCCAAAACATACACTCGACCCTTTTGTACCCGAATTGCACAACCTCAGCTCTGATACCATCTTTGTAACGGCCCAGAATTATGATTTCCGGGTTACGTTTCAAGGGATAAAACCCCTTGTTCGGATCTTGCAATCCAGGTACGGGTCGAGGTTTCAAACTCATTTTAAGATTTGTAGAAAGAGGGATCTCAAACCCTAAAACCTCGAAGGGCCGTTGGGTACCCTTAACCTGTCCTAAGACTACGTCGTGGAAACCATTTCAAAACGGAAGTAAAGCGGAAGTAAAGTACAGATACAAGTGCCACGGCGGAGCCGGGTCAAAACGGAGTCAAAAGTATACTTCCAAACAATATAATCAGAGTCTGGTGAAGTCTATAACTCCCGCGCCCACTTTCCGCCGACAAAATGACCCGCGCAATAAGCAACAGCAACGATAGGATGAACATAATAATTCCTAAAAAAATTGATTTGGGGCGGGATCAGATCGATGCCCACTTTCTCTGCATCCCAACCATAAGCACACATATACGCTATACCTAATAAAGATGCTCTAATGCAGTACGAAATTCAAACACACTAGCATGCTCCTAGTTCATAATAATGTGCAGAAGTACTGTAAAGGGCCCAAGACAATGCCAAGTGACATATCCCTCTCCTACCTCCACCCCTTCCGACAGGCGGAGACTGGCCAGCTCGTGAATGCATTCATTCATAATAGGGCGGCACGCATGCCTAACCCGCTCCACCATAAAGCCCGCAGGCATATCATGATAATAATATAAGGAAGTACTCGATTGACTCAGGGTACCCGATGAGGCTGGGCTACCCTATGACCCTAGCAAAGACTTCTAGGACTATCACAGATAACGGCCGTTCTGTTTACATACGCACAAAGAAATAGAATGCTCAACGATCGATGCAACCTAGCATGGTACTACATGGCATGCTGATCATGAATGCAACACCTAGTATATCATGCACCTATAGCAGGGAATCACTCTATTCAATCTGAGTAAGCTCCGAAGAGACTTACCTGAAGATGCAGAACAACAATATAACACGAGCAAGGCCCAAATGAAAGTCCAAAGCAATCCGGAAGCAATACACACCTATCATCAAGTCATTTCCATAAGCTACCAGACCAATATTCATACACACGATTCCCAAGTTCTCAATATACTCAAAACCAAACGGTGATAAAACTATTTTCCAAAACCTTTCCGCTACGATCAACATTAACCAAAAATCATTTACTTCCAATCAACCCCATTGATAAAATCGTACCAACCATATTTTCCAAGCTCTTACATCCCAAATTAAGTCAACTCATATTCAAAATAATTTCTCAAATCATACTTGGCTAAATTCCGACATTTGACATTTAAACCTTAAAACCACTTTCTCAAAATCTTATTATAGAATTAATTCCGGCATTTTGGTTTCAACACATCAAATCCTTTAAGGAACATTTTCGAACGACTTAAAACATTTTCTAAATAATTTAGCAACAATGTTTATCTAAAATAAACATTTAAATAAATCCATCTTTATTAAACCATATTTATAAAGCAACATTTATCTATAATAATACCATAATATAATATAACCCATATATAAAATCTCCCAAAATACCCATCTTAACATATATAAATATCAAAATTTAAATAACAACAACCCATCAATTAAACCCAACATAAAAGGCCCAAAAAAAACATCCCAGACCCGGATTCGTTGCCCAGCCCAAACCGAAAGTAAAAAGGGGTGCCCAGGCTCTCAAATCTGACGGCCCAAAGAGAAAGACCCGACCCGCCCACAAAAGGAAAGAAAGAATCCAGAGCCCATACCCGATTTCCACAATGATGGAGCCCCAAACCCGAAACCCTTACCCGGAAAGCCCAGCCCAGCTAAAGGAAAAAAAAGAGGAAACGGATCTCAACCTGCCTCTTCCTCACAACGGAGAACAGACGACGGAGACGGAAGAAGCGGAACGAAACCCAGGCTCCGGGGTGACTCCTCTCCGACCCAAGCTCACCCCATCAGACCGACTCGACATCCCGACCACCCCGGCCCCGGTAAGACCCAAACGCGAGGGAAAGAAAGGAAGAAAGGAAGGATTACCGAGATCGGCGCGATTCCGACAGGCTCCGGCTGAAATGGCGGATTTCCGACCACCAGGGCTCGATGGGAGGTCGATTGAGGGCCTAGGAATGGCGAGAGTTGAGTTCGAGTGCGATTGAGGAGGATTGGCATCGAAATTGACGAGAAAACCGAAAACAGACCTTGAACGGAAAAGGGAAAGGGGGTTCTCGTACGGCGCCGGCGGCTCTCCGACCGCTCCTGGGTGCTCACGGCGGCCTGTCTGCGTTCTCGGATGTCGGAGGAGGCTGAGGCCGATGCTGCTTCTACTGCCTGTCCAGGGAGGAGGAGGTAGTGGCAGTGGTGCTCGGAACCGGAAAACAGGGAAGGGCCAGCGCTAATTGGCTCGTCTAGAGGGCTCTCCTGGCGGCTTCCTTGACCCGCCGATGTCGAGGGAGACGATGGAGAATCCTGCTGCTGCTGCTCGTCGGAGAACGGAAGGAAAGCGGAGGCCTTGGTGCTCGGATCACGGCAAGGGAAGCTGGTGGATGCGGTTGGTAATTTAATTAATACAAGGCTGCTGGGTTTTTCTGATTGAGCAGAGATGAAACAGGAGAGAGGGAGGGATTGGTTGTCTTTGTGGGATTTGGTGTGGGAGATGAAAGAAAATGAGGGCAGGAGGGTGGGTTCATAGAGACATAGAGTGAAATCTGAGCATAAGAGGACCACCTACAGGCTACAGCTGTACAATACAGGAGGAGGAATGAGATTCCGTCCTATCGACATCTGTGTGAGAGAGAGGAAAAGAGAGAGGGAGAGAGAGGGAAAAAGAAAATAAAGAGAAGAAAATAGGAGAGGAGAATTGAGGGTTGTTGTTTGTCCACTTGTGTTTGTTATTTTTCAATGGTCAAAGAATCTTACTTTTATGAAGAGAGAATTGTTGTTTGTTTCTCAAATGAAGGGGATCAAAGAATGAGGGAGGAAATGAGACGATAGGATAAGATGGGTTGGATCAATTGTAGAGATCTAGGTAAGAATTGGTGAGTTCGTGGCTGCAAACTGGTGATGAGCCTAATCGAGTCCGTTGCTGATCTGTTGCTATGGTCGTTGCTAACATTGTTACTCATTTCATTGGTAATGTTGTTGGTAGGGTTGTTGCCAAGGTCGTTGGTAACACCAATATTCTTGTCATTGATATTGTTGTTGTTCATTTCATTGGTAATGTTTTGTATAATTAAAAAATATACAACACTTTTATAGATACATCCAAAGCAATATCAAATCCAAACATACATAAATGGAGTACAAAAATAAAGAACATATTATACATACAAAAGAAACAAACTACAAAAAGATGAAATTAAACATTCAATTTCTTGTTAACACTCCATGTTGCATAGCATCCTTGAATCAACCTGTGCAGACATCAAAATTGTAAGATTATAAAGAGTTATCACTTGTTAGATTATAAAATGTTAAGAAGATGCATCGCACCCACATTAAAAAGAAGCTTGTACTTTATAGAATAGAAATTGCATAAGTAATTTGCATATAAATGATCATAAACTCCCCTAATAGTATTTCATACATCACAATTTCCCTATTAAAACCCAAATCAGATTTCTAATTAATAGGCCCAAATCGGATTTTCCAAAACAAACAAGCTCAACACTCCCAACCCGTTCCACTGTTTACTCTTTTCCTCAAGAGACCCGTTCGCTGGTCAGGGAAAGGAAGGGGAAGGGCGATGCCGGACTCTCCGACTACAAACAACCCGAAGAGATTTCAACTAGAGAAGAAAGTAGAAGAAAGAGCCTGCTTACTGAGTCCCTTCGAAGACGGTTTCCGGGGTGCTCAAGGGCGGATCTGGGCTTTGTCGGAGTGGATTCGAGCTCGTCAAAGGCTCGGCTCCGCTAGCTCAGCCTGGGTCGAAAGTGGGAGGTCAAAAGGTGGAACCTTACGACTTTTGAGAGTGAAAGGAAGTGAAGAAGGGGCCCTTACCATTAGGATTTGAGGGAAACGGAGGAAAGGGGATGCGTAGCTGTCGGCTCCGGTTCTCGTGGTGTGCTACTGCTGGCCGGAGGAGACAAGGAAGGGGATGGAAGAGGCGGCTTCTACTGGCTGAAGAACGAGCGAAAATCGCGTTCTGAGCATTAACCCATCGGATCTGGGGAGGTGAAGGCTGGATCTGGGACCTTGGGGGGCAGGGAGGCGAACGGTGGAGGAGGAACCTCCGGCCACCGCCTAGGGGAGGATCTGATGAGAGGAGCAGCGGCGGGTCCAGGCGGATTTGGTGGATTTGGGGACAGGGAAGGGCGGCGACCAGTGGTGGCTCCTGCGGGCTGGTGACTTTGGAGAGGCATCGGGTTCGCCGCTAGCTGGAGGAGGCGGAGGTAGAGGAGTCGGGGGAGACGGCTTCAAAGAATCGGCGGCCGGCGGTGGTGGAGCCTGCGGAGCGAAGAGGAGCCGAGAGGGAAAGGCCATTAGGAAAGGTCGTGAGAGGAGTGTCTGGCAGTGCAAACCAGAAGGTGGTGGTTGAATACTTGAATCTGTGAAGAAGGAGAGGCGATGTGAAGAAGGAGAGGCGCTGTGAAGGAGAGGCTACGGTAGACTGAAGAGGCCATTAGGGTTAGAAAGTGGAAAGTACCCCTTTATACACATTCACACATCTAAAATTTCAAAGCCGAAAAGTTTCCCCCTCAAAACTATATTATACCGCCCAAAAGATTTTCGATTCAGCGCCAATTTCGCCAAATGATGATAGAAAATTTTCAACATATATTCACTTTTTCTATATATATTGGAATTTTCTATTTTGAATCATAATATAAAACATTAATATTATAAACTATAAATAAAAGTCGAGATATCTTTTAAAGTAACAACAAAGTCAAATACTTTTTAAAAATTATCTGAAATTGTAAAAATAAAATTACTTGTATATTATTCTCATAAAAATTTATCAATTAACATAAGATTTTATTCAACACTTGTTAGTTACTTATATAAATTTTCCTAAAAATTTACTTTTATAGTATTTTCATACAAATTTATTATTTAGTATATGATTTTGTTAAACAGTTATTATTTAATTATATAAGTTTTCCAAAAAACTTACTTTTATAATATTCTCATAAGAATTAATTAGTAAATTTAAGGATTTATTGAACAGTTATTAGTTACTTATATGAGTTTTTCTCAAAACATAATCTTATAATATTCAAATAAGAATTTATTAGTTAATAGAAGGTTTTATTCAAAACTTATTACTTACATATATGAATTTTCCTGAAAACATACTCTTATAGTATTTAAATAATAATTTATTAGTTAATATAAGGTTTTATTCAAAACTTATTAGTTACTTATATGAGTTTTCCTCAAAACATACTCTTATAGTATTCTAATAAGAATTTTTTAGTTAATATAAGGTTTTATTCAAAAGTTATTAGTCACTTAGTATAAGGTTTTATTAGTTACTTATATGAGTTTTCCAAAAAACATAACATTATAGTATTAGATTAAGAATTTATTACTTAGTATAAGGTTTTATTAGTTACTTATACGAGTTTTCCTCAAAACATAACCTTATAGTATTATAATAAGAATTTATTACATAGTATAAGGTTTTATTAGCTACTTATATGAGTTTTCCTCAAAACATAACCTTATAGTGTTATAATAAGAATTTATTACTTAGTATAAGGTTTTATTAGTTACTTATATGAGTTTTCCTCAAAACATAACCTTATAGTATTATAATAAGAATTTATTACTTAGTATAAGGTTTTATTAGTTACTTATATGCGATTTCCAAAAAACATAACATTATAGTATTAGAATAAGAATTTATTACTTAGTATAAGTTTTATTAGTTACTTATATGAGTTTTCCTCAAAACATAACCTTATAGTATTATAATAAGAATTTATTACTTAGTATAAGGTTTTATTAGATAATTATATGAGTTTTCCTCAAAACATAACCTAATAGTATTATAATAAGAATCTATTACGGAATTAGTATAAGGTTTTATTAGCTACTTATATGAGTTTTACTCAAAACATAACCTTATATAATTATAATAAGAATTTATTACTTAGTATAAGGTTTTATTAGCTACTTATATGAGTTTTCCTAAAAACATAACCTCATAGTATTATAATAAGAATTTATTACTTAGTATAAGGTTTTATTAGCTAGTTATATAAGTTTTCCTCAAAACATAACCTTATAGTACTAATAAGAATTTATTACTTAGTATAAGGTTTTATTAGCTACTTATATGAGTTTTCCTCAAAACATAACCTTATAGTGTTATAATAAGAATTTATTACTTAGTATAAGGTTTTATTAGCTACTTATATGAGTCTTCCTCAAAACATAACCGTATAGTGTTATAATACGAATTTATTACTTAGTATAAGGTTTTATGAGCTACTTATACGAGTTTTCCTCAAAACATAACCGTATAGTATTATAATAAGAATTTATTACTTAGTATAAGGTTTTATTAGCTACGTATATGAGTTTTCCTCAAAATATAACCTTATAGTATTATAATAAGAATTTATTACTTAGTATAAGGTTTTATTAGATAATTATATGAGTTTTCCTCAAAACATAACCTAATAGTATTATAATAAGAATCTATTACTTAATTAGTATAAGGTTTTATTAGCTACTTATATGAGTTTTACTCAAAACATAACCTTATATAATTATAATAAGAATTTATTACTTAGTATAAGGTTTTATTAGCTACTTATATGAGTTTTCCTAAAAACAGAACCTTATAGTATTATAATAAGAATTTATTACTTAGTATAAGGTTTTATTAGCTACTTATATGAGTTTTCCTCAAAACATAACCTTATAGTATTAATAAGAATTTATTACTTAGTATAAGGTTTTATTAGCTACTTATATGAGTTTTCCTCAAAACATAACCTTATAGTGTTATAATAAGAATTTATTACTTAGTATAAGGTTTTATTAGCTACTTATATGAGTCTTCCTCAAAACATAACCGTATAGTGTTATAATACGAATTTATTACTTAGTATAAGGTTTTATTAGCTACTTATATGAGTCTTCCTCAAAACATAACCGTATAGTGTTATAATACGAATTTATTACTTAGTATAAGGTTTTATTAGCTACTTATACGAGTTTTCCTCAAAACATAACCGTATAGTATTATAATAAGAATTTATTACTTAGTATAAGGTTTTATTAGCTACGTATATGAGTTTTCCTCAAAACATAACCTTATAGTATTATAATAAGAATTTATTACTTAGTATAAGGTTTTATTAGATAATTATATGAGTTTTCCTCAAAACATAACCTAATAGTATTATAATAAGAATCTATTACTTAATTAGTATAAGGTTTTATTAGCTACTTATATGAGTTTTACTCAAAAATTAACCTTATATAATTATAATAAGAATTTATTACTTAGTATAAGGTTTTATTAGCTACTTATATGAGTTTTCCTAAAAACATAACCTTATAGTATTATAATAAGAATTTATTACTTAGTATAAGGTTTTATTAGCTACTTATATGAGTTTTCCTCAAAACATAACCTTATAGTGTTATAATAAGAATTTATTACTTAGTATAAGGTTTTATTAGCTACTTATATGAGTCTTCCTCAAAACATAACCGTATAGTGTTATAATACGAATTTATTACTTAGTATAAGGTTTTATTAGCTACTTATACGAGTTTTCCTCAAAACATAACCGTATAGTATTATAATAAGAATTTATTACTTAGTATAAGGTTTTATTAGCTACGTATATGAGTTTTCCTCAAAACATAACCTTATAGTATTATAATAAGAATTTATTACTTAGTATAAGGTTTTATTAGATAATTATATGAGTTTTCCTCAAAACATAACCTAATAGTATTATAATAAGAATCTATTACTTAATTAGTATAAGGTTTTATTAGCTACTTATATGAGTTTTACTCAAAAATTAACCTTATATAATTATAATAAGAATTTATTACTTAGTATAAGGTTTTATTAGCTACTTATATGAGTTTTCCTAAAAACATAACCTTATAGTATTATAATAAGAATTTATTACTTAGTATAAGGTTTTATTAGCTACTTATATGAGTTTTCCTCAAAACATAACCTTATAGTATTAATAAGAATTTGTTACTTAGTTTAAGGTTTTATTAGCTACTTATATGAGTTTTCCTCAAAACATAACCGTATAGTATTATAATAAGAATTTATTACTTAGTATAAGGTTTTATTAGCTACTTATATGAGTTTTCCTCAAAACATAACCTTATAGTATTATAATAAGAATTTATTACTTACTATAAAGTTTTATTAGCTACTTATATGAGTTTTCCTCAAAACATAATCTTATAGTATTATAATAAGAATTTATTACTTAGTATAAGGTTTTATTAGTTACTTATATGAGTTTTCCTCAAAACAGAACCTTATAGTATTATAATAAGAATTTATTACTTAGTATAAGGTTTTATTAGCTACTTATATGAGTTTTCCTCAAAAGATAACCTTATAGTATTATAATAAGAATTTATTACTTAGTATAAGGTTTTATTAATTACTTATATGAGTTTTCCTCAAAACATAACCTTATAGTATTATAATAAGAATTTATTACTTAGTATAAGGTTTTTTTAATTACTTATATGAGTTTTCCTCAAAACATGACCTAATAGTATTATAATAAGAATTATTACTTAGTATAAGGTTTTATTAGATAATTATATGAGTTCAATCATAACCTAATAGTATTATAATAAGAATTTATTACTTAGTATAAGGTTTTATTAGCTACTTATATGAGTTTTCTTCAAAACATAACCTTATAGTATTATAATAAGAATTTATTACTTAATGTAAGGTTTAATTAGCTACTTATATGAGTTTTCCTTAAAACATATCCTTATAGTATTATAATAAGAATTTATTACTTAGTAGAATGTTTTATTAACTACTTATATGAGTTTTACTCAAAATATACTCCTAGAGTATTCTAATAAGAATTTTATTAGTTAATATATGGTTTTATTCGTTTTCTTATATGAGTTTTAATCAAAACATACTCTTATAGTATTCTAATAAGAATTTATTAGTTAATATAAATTTTTATTAACTACTTATATGAGTTTTACTTAAAACATACGCTTAGAGTATTCTCATAAGAATTTATTGCTTAAATATAATGTGTTATTAAACATTTATTAGGTACTTATATTTGTTTTCCTCATAACATATACCCTTATAATATTATAATAAAAATTTAGTAGATAATATAAGGTTTTATTAAACATTTATTAGTCACTTATATCATTTTTCCTCAAAACTTATTCTTATAGTATTTTAATAAGAATTTATTACTTAATATAAGGTTTTATTTAAAATTTATTAGTCACTTATATGAGTTTTCCTCAAAATTAAACATATCCTTATAATATTCTCATAAGTATTTATTAATTAGTTAATTTATTTTTTTCAACACTTATTAATTTATATAACAATTTTTTATAATCATACATGGGCCCATCAATAGGCCAATTGGGAAAAACATAGTCGTATTTGGGCCCATCATAAATTAATGCTTATTTGAGCCCAACTGTAAATAGCCACAAAGTTAGCAACGGATGTGACCGTAGCTAAAATCGTGGCTACTACGGATGGGCTTATCAATACGATGTACGAGTGATTTATTGGGCTTGCATTCATTGGGCTTTGACTATTTTTAACGGGTTTGGCCGCCTATAGGGCTTAATAGCCACGTATTCAGCTGCGATTCAAGCCCACTCACCTCATGTCCGACCCGCCTACAATAACGGATCCAAACCCACTCACCTCGTGTCCATTCCATCATCGGGTTTCTGATGCTGAATAGCCACGAATTTAGCCACGAGGTTGATGTTGTTGCCAAATCAGCATCGAATACAGCCACGAAATGAGCATTCATAGCTAATTTCGTGGCTAATTACCACTATCATCCACTTTTTCAGCCACGAACATTGTGTTCGTTGCTATTAGCTACGAATTTGATGACGTGACATTCTTGGGTGAACACTAGCCACAAAAATAGCCACGGTCAAGAACAGTCGTGGCCAATGTCATTGCTATTGGCACCCAAAACGTCGGCTAACATTCGTGGCTAAAAATCCGTAACTATTTCCTGTTTTTTTTAGTAGTGATGATGCTAGTATTTATGTACATATTTTCATTAAATGACCTATCATTTCGAAGAACAAACAAAATGTGATGTTCTATCGACAAAAGCGTGTGGTGTATCCAAATAAAAGACATCAGATTATATATGAAAATAGTAGTGTGTTCATACCCTTAACATCATATCAGTCTATGGAAACAGATGCCAGTGTAGTTATACACATCAGCACGTTAAATTAAATCAATGTGCAACACTAGTTTTATTAACTACTTATAGTATTATAATAACAATTATTACTTAGTATAAGGTTTTATTAGATAATTATATGAGTTTTCCTCAAAACATAACCTAATAGTATTATAATAAGAATTTATTACTTAGTATAAGGTTTTATTAGCTACTTATATGAGTTTTCCTCAAAACATAACCTTATAGTATTAATAAGAATTTATTACTTAGTATAAGGTTTTATTAGCTACTTATATGAGTTTTCCTCAAAACATAACCTTATAGTGTTATAATAAGAATTTATTACTTAGTATAAGGTTTTATTAGCTTCTTATATGAGTCTTCCTCAAAACATAACCGTATAGTGTTATAATACGAATTTATTACTTAGTATAAGGTTTTATTAGCTACTTATATGCGATTTCCACAAAACATAACATTATAGTATTAGAATAAGAATTTATTACTTAGTATAAGTTTTATTAGTTACTTATATGAGTTTTCCTCAAAACATAACCTTATAGTATTATAATAAGAATTTATTACTTAGTATAAGGTTTTATTAGATAATTAAATGAGTTTTCCTCAAAACATAACCTAATAGTATTATAATAAGAATCTATTACTTAATTAGTATAAGGTTTTATTAGCTACTTATATGAGTTTTACTCAAAACATAACATTATATAATTATAATAAGAATTTATTACTTAGTATAAGGTTTTATTAGCTACTTATATGAGTTTTCCTAAAAACATAACCTTATAGTATTATAATAAGAATTTATTACTTAGTATAAGGTTTTATTAGCTACTTATATGAGTTTTCCTCAAAACATAACATTATAGTATTAATAAGAATTTATTACTTAGTATAAGGTTTTATTAGCTACTTATATGAGTTTTCCTCAAAACATAACCTAATAGTATTATAATAAGAATTTATTACTTAGTATAAGGTTTTATTAGCTACTTATATGAGTTTTCTTCAAAACATAACCTTATAGTATTATAATAAGAATTTATTACTTAGTGTAAGGTTTAATTAGCTACTTATATGAGTTTTCCTCAAAACATAACCTTATAGTATTATAATAAGAATTTATTACTTAGTAGAATGTTTTATTAACTACTTATATGAGTTTTACTCAAAACATACTCCTAGAGTATTCTAATAAGAATTTTATTAGTTAATATATGGTTTTATTCGTTCCTTATATGAGTTTTAATAAAAACATACTCTTATAGTATTCTAATAAGAATTTATTAGTTAATATAAATTTTTATTAACTACTTATATGAGTTTTACTTAAAACATACTCTTAGAGTATTCTCATAAGAATTTATTGCTTAAATATAATGTGTTATTAAACATTTATTAGATACTTATATTAGTTTTCCTCATAACATATACCCTTATAATATTATAATAAAAATTTATTAGTTAATATAAGGTTTTATTAAACATATATTAGTCACTTATATCATTTTTCCTCAAAACATATTCTTATAGTATTTTAATAAGAATTTATTACTTAATATAAGGTTTTATTTAAAATTTATTAGTCACTTATATGAATTTTCCTCAAAATTAAACATATCCTTATAATATTCTCATAAGGATTTATTAATTAGTTAATTTATTTTTTTCAACACTTATTAATTTATATAACAATTTTTTATAATCATACATGGGCCCATCAATAGGCCAATTGGGAAAAACATATTCGTATTTGGGCCCATCATAAATTAATGCTTATTTGAGCCCAACTGTAAATAGCCACAAAGTTAGCAACGGATGTGACCGTAGCTAAAATCGTGGCTACTACGGATGGTCTTATCAATACGATGTACGAGTGATTTATTGGGCTTGCATTCATTGGGCTTTGACTATTTTTAACGGGTTTGGCCGCCTATAGGGCTTAAAAGCCACGTATTCAGCTACGATTCAAGCCCACTCACCTCATGTCCGACCCGCCTACAATAACAGATCCAAGCCCACTCACCTCGTGTCCATTCCATCATTGGGTTTCTGATGCTGAATAGCCACGAATTTAGCCACGAGGTTGATGTTGTTGCCAAATCAGCATCGAATATAGCCACGAAATAAGCATTCATAGCTAATTTCGTGGCTAATTACCACTATCATCCACTTTTTCAGCCACGAAATCAGCCACGAACATTGTGTTCGTTGCTATTTGCTACAAATTTGATGACGTGACATTCTTGGGTGAACACTAGCCACAAAAATAGCCACGGTCAAGAACAGTCGTGGCCAATGTCATTGCTATTGGCAACCAAAACAACGTCGGCTAACATTCGTGGCTAAAAATCCGTAACTATTTCCTGTTTTTTTAGTAGTGATGATGCTAGTATATATGTACATATTTTCATTAAACGACCTATCATTTCGAAGAACAAACAAAATGTGATGTTCTATCGACAAAAGCGTGTTGGGTATCCAAATAAAAGACATCAGATTATATATGAAAACAGTAGTGTGTTCATACCTTTAACATCATATCAGTCTATGGAAACAGATGCCAGTGTGGTTATACACATCAGCACGTTAAATTAAATCAATGTGCAACACTAGTTTTATTAACTACTTATAGTATTATAATAAGAATTATTACTTAGTATAAGGTTTTATTAGATAATTATATGAGTTTTCCTCAAAACATAACCTAATAGTATTATAATAAGAATTTATTACTTAGTATAAGGTTTTATTAGCTACTTATATGAGTTTTCCTCAAAACATAACCTTATAGTATTAATAAGAATGTATTACTTAGTATAAGGTTTTATTAGCTACTTATATGAGTTTTCCTTAAAACATAACCTTACAGTGTTATAATAAGAATTTATTACTTAGTATAAGGTTTTATTAGCTACTTATATGAGTCTTCCTCAAAACATAACCGTACAGTGTTATAATACGAATTTATTACTTAGTATAAGGTTTTATTAGCTACTTATATGCGATTTCCACAAAACATAACATTATAGTATTAGAATAAGAATTTATTACTTAGTATAAGTTTTATTAGTTACTTATATGAGTTTTCCTCAAAACATAACCTTATAGTATTATAATAAGAATTTATTACTTAGTATAAGGTTTTATTAGATAATTATATGAGTTTTCCTCAAAACATAACCTAATAGTATTATAATAAGAATCTATTACTTAATTAGTATAAGGTTTTATTAGCTACTTATATGAGTTTTACTCAAAACATAACCTTATATAATTATAATAAGAATTTATTACTTAGTATAAGGTTTTATTAGCTACTTATATGAGTTTTACTAAAAACATAACCTTATAGTATTATAATAAGAATTTATTACTTAGTATAAGGTTTTATTAGCTACTTATATGAGTTTTCCTCAAAACATAACCTTATAGTATTAATAAGAATTTATTACTTAGTATAAGGTTTTATTAGCTACTTATTTGAGTTTTCCTCAAAACATAACCTTATAGTGTTATAATAAGAATTTATTACTTAGTATAAGGTTTTATTAGCTACTTATATGAGTTTTCCTCAAAACATAACCGTATAGTGTTATAATACGAATTTATTACTTAGCATAAGGTTTTATTAGCTACTTATATGAGTTTTCCTCAAAACATAACCTTATAGTATTAATAAGAATTTAGTACTTAATATAAGGTTTTATTAGCTACTTATATGAGTTTTCCTCAAAACATAACCTTATAGTGTTATAATAAGAATTTATTACTTAGTATAAGGTTTTATTAGATAATTATATGAGTTTTCCTCAAAACATAACCTAATAGTATTATAATAAGAATATATTACTTAATTAGTATAAGGTTTTATTAGCTACTTATATGAGTTTTACTCAAAACATAACCTTATATAATTATAATAAGAATTTATTACTTAGTATAAGGTTTTATTAGCTACTTATATGAGTTTTCCTAAAAACATATCCTTATAGTATTATAATAAGAATTTATTACTTAGTATAAGGTTTTATTAGCTACTTATATGAGTTTTCCTCAAAACATAACCTTATAGTATTAATAAGAATTTATTACTTAGTATAAGGTTTTATTAGCTACTTATATGAGTTTTCCCCAAAACATAACCTTATAGTGTTATAATAAGAATTTATTACTTAGTATAAGGTTTTATTAGCTACTTATATGAGTCTTCCTCAAAACATAACCGTATAGTGTTATAATACGAATTTATTACTTAGTATAAGGTTTTATTAGCTACTTATATGAGTTTTCCTCAAAACATAACCTTATGGTATTAATAAGAATTTATTACTTAATATAAGGTTTTATTAGCTACTTATATGAGTTTTCCTCAAAACATAACCTTATAGTGTTATAATAAGAATTTATTACTTAGTATAAGGTTTTATTAGATAATTATATGAGTTTTCCTCAAAACATAACCTAATAGTCTAATAATAAGAATCTATTACTTAATTAGTATAAGGTTTTATTAGCTACTTATATGAGTTTTACTCAAAACATAACCTTATAGTGTTATAATAAGAATTTATTACTTAGTATAAGGTTTTATTAGCTACTTATATGAGTCTTCCTCAAAACATAACCGTATAGTGTTATAATACGAATTTATTACTTAGTATAAGGTTTTATTAGCTACTTATAAGAGTTTTCCTCAAAACATAACCTTATAGTATTAATAAGAATTTATTACTTAATATAAGGTTTTATTAGCTACTTATATGAGTTTTCCTCAAAACATAACCTTATAGTATTATAATAAGAATTTATTACTTAGTATAATGTTTTATTAGATAATTATATGAGTTTTCCTCAAAACATAACCTAACAGTGTTATAATAAGAATCTATTACTTAATTAGTATAAGGTTTTATTAGCTACTTATATGAGTTTTACTCAAAACATAACCTTATATAATTATAATAAGAATTTATTACTTAGTATAAGGTTTTATTAGCTACTTATATGAGTCTTCCTAAAAACATAACCTTATAGTATTATAATAAGAATTTATTACTTAGTATAAGGTTTTATTAGCTACTTATATGAGTTTTCCTCAAAACATAACCTTATAGTATTTATAAGAATTTATTACTTAGTATAAGGTTTTATTAGCTACTTATATGAGTTTTCCTCAAAACATAACCTTATAGTGTTATAATAAGAATTTATTACTTAGTATAAGGTTTTATTAGCTACTTATATGAGTCTTCCTCAAAACATAACCGTATAGTGTTATAATACGAATTTATTACTTAGTATAAGGTTTTATTAGCTACTTATATGCGATTTCCACAAAACATAACATTATAGTATTAGAATAAGAATTTATTACTTAGTATAAGTTTTATTAGCTACTTATATGAGTTTTCCTAAAAACATAACCTTATAGTATTATAATAAGAATTTATTACTTAGTATTAGGTTTTATTAGCTACTAATATGAGTTTTCCTCAAAACATAACCTTATAGTATTAATAAGAATTTATTACTTAGTATAGGGTTTTATTACCTACTTATATGAGTGTTCCTCAAAACATAACCTTATAGTGTTATAATAAGAATTTATTACTTAGTATAAGGTTTTATTAGCTACTTATATGAGTCTTCCTCAAAACATAACCGTATAGTGTTATAATAAGAATTTATTAATTAGTATAAGGTTTTATTAGCTACTTATATGAGTTTTCCTCAAAACATAACCTTATAGTATTAATAAGAATTTATTACTTAGTATAAGGTTTTATTAGCTACTTATATGAGTGTTCCTCGAAACATAACCTTATAGTGTTACAATAAGAATTTATTACTTAGTATAAGGTTTTATTAGCTACTTATATGCGATTTCCAAAAAACATAACATTATAGTATTAGAATAAGAATTTATTACTTAGTATAAGTTTTCTTAGTTACTTATATGAGTTTTCTTCAAAACATAACCTTATAGTATTATAATAAGAATTTATTACTTAGTCTAAGGTTTTATTACATAATTATATGAGTTTTTCTCAAAACATAACCTAATAGTATTATAATAAGAATCTATTACTTAATTAGTATAAGGTTTTATTAGCTACTTATATGAGTTTTACTCAAAACATAACCTTATATAATTATAATAACACTTTATTACTTAGTATAAGGTTTTAATAGCTACTTATATGAGTTTTCCTAAAAACATAACCTTATAGTATTATAATAAGAATATATTACTTAGTATAAGGGTTTATTAGCTACTTATATGAGTTTTCCTCAAAACATAACCTTATAGTATTAATAAGAATTTATTACTTAGTATAAAGTTTTATTAGCTACTTATATGAGTTTTCCTCAAAACATAACCTTATAGTGTTATATTAAGAATTTATTACTTAGTATAAGGTTTTATTAGCTACTTATATGAGTTTTCCTCAAAACATAACCTTATAGTGTTATAATACGAATTTATTACTTAGTATAAGGTTTTATTAGCTACTTATATGAGTTTTCCTCAAAACATAACCTTATAGTGTTATAATAAGAATTTATTACTTAGTATAAGGTTTTATTTGCTACTTATATGAGTCTTCCTCAAAACATAACCGTATAGTGTTATAATACGAATTTATTACTTAGTATAAGGTTTTATTAGCTACTTATAAGAGTTTTCCTCAAAACATAACCTTATAGTATTAATAAGAATTTATTACTTAATATAAGGTTTTATTAGCTACTTATATGAGTTTTCCTCAAAACATAACCTTATAGTATTATAATAAGAATTTATTACTTAGTATAATGTTTTATTAGATAATTATATGAGTTTTCCTCAAAACATAACCTAATAGTACTATAATAAGAATCTATTACTTAATTAGTATAAGGTTTTATTAGCTACTTATATGAGTTTTACTCAAAACATAACCTTATATAATTATAATAAGAATTTATTACTTAGTATAAGGTTTTATTAGCTACTTATATGAGTTTTCCTAAAAACATAACCTTATAGTATTATAATAAGAATTTATTACTTAGTATAAGGTTTTATTAGCTACTTATATGAGTTTTCCTCAAAACATAACCTTATAGTATTTATAAGAATTTATTACTTATTATAAGGTTTTATTAGCTACTTATATGAGTTTTCCTCAAAACATAACCTTATAGTGTTATAATAAGAATTTATTACTTAGTATAAGGTTTTATTAGCTACTTATATGAGTCTTCGTCAAAACATAACCGTATAGTGTTATAATACGAATTTATTACTTAGTATAAGGTTTTATTAGCTACTTATATGCGATTTCCACAAAACATAACATTATAGTATTAGAATAAGAATTTATTACTTAGTATAAGTTTTATTAGCTACTTATATGAGTTTTCCTAAAAACATAACCTTATAGTATTATAATAAGAATTTAGTACTTAGTATTAGGTTTTATTAGCTACTTATATGAGTTTTCCTCAAAACATAACCTTATAGTATTAATAAGAATTTATTACTTAGTATAAGGTTTTATTACCTACTTATATGAGTGTTCCTCAAAACATAACCTTATAGTGTTATAATAAGAATTTATTACTTAGTATAAGGTTTTATTAGCTACTTATATGAGTCTTCCTCAAAACATAACCGTATAGTGTTATAATAAGAATTTATTACTTAGTATAAGGTTTTATTAGCTACTTATATGATTTTTCCTCAAAACATAACCTTATAGTATTAATAAGAATTTATTACTTAGTATAAGGTTTTATTAGCTACTTATATGAGTATTCCTCAAAACATAACCTTATAGTGTTACAATAAGAATTTATTACTTAGTATAAGGTTTTATTAGCTACTTATATGCGATTTCCACAAAACATAACATTATAGTATTAGAATAAGAATTTATTACTTAGTATAAGTTTTCTTAGTTACTTATATGAGTTTTCTTCAAAACATAACCTTATAGTATTATAATAAGAATTTATTACTTAGTCTAAGGTTTTATTAGATAATTATATGAGTTTTCCTCAAAACATAACCTAATAGTATTATAATAAGAATCTATTACTTAATTAGTATAAGGTTTTATTAGCTACTTATATGAGTTTTACTCAAAAATAACCTTATATAATTATAATAAGACTTTATTACTTAGTATAAGGTTTTAATAGCTACTTATATGAGTTTTCCTAAAAGCATAACCTTATAGTATTATAATAAGAATATATTACTTAGTATAAGGTTTTATTAGCTACTTATATGAGTTTTCCTCAAAACATAACCTTATAGTATTAATAAGAATTTATTACTTAGTATAAAGTTTTATTAGCTACTTATATGAGTTTTCCTTAAAACATAACCTTATAGTGTTATATTAAGAATTTATTACTTAGTATAAGGTTTTATTAGCTACTTATATGAGTTTTCCTCAAAACATAACCTTATAGTGTTATAATACGAATTTATTACTTAGTATAAGGTTTTATTAGCTACTTATATGAGTTTTCCTCAAAACATAACCTTATAGTGTTATAATAAGAATTTATTACTTAGTATAAGGTTTTATTAGCTACTTATATGAGTCTTCCTCAAAACATAACCGTATAGTGTTATAATACGAATTTATTACTTAGTATAAGGTTTTATTAGCTACTTAGAAGAGTTTTCCTCAAAACATAACCATATAGTGTTATAATACGAATTTATTACTTAGTATAAGGTTTTATTAGCTACTTATAAGAGTTTTCCTCAAAATATAACCTTATAGTATTAATAAGAATTTATTACTTAATATAAGGTTTTATTAGCTACTTATATGAGTTTTCCTCAAAACATAACCTTATAGTATTATAATAAGAATTTATTACTTAGTATAATGTTTTATTAGATAATTATATGAGTTTTCCTAAAAAACATAACCTTATAGTATTGTAATAAGAATATATTACTTAGTATAAGGTTTTATTAGCTACATATATGAGTTTTCCTCAAAACATAACCTTATAGTATTAATAAGAATTTATTACTTAATATAAAGTTTTATTAGCTACTTATAAGAGTTTTCCACAAAACATAACATTATAGTATTAGAATAAGAATTTATTACTTAGTATAAGGTTTTATTAGCTACTTATATGAGTTTTTCTAAAAACATAACCTTATAGTATTATAATAAGAATTTATTACTTAGTATAAGGTTTTATTAGCTACTTATATGAGTTTACCTCAAAACATAACCTTATAGTGTTATAATAAGAATTTATTACTTAGTATAAGGTTTTATTAGCTACGTATATGAGTCTTTCTCAAAACATAACCGTATAGTGTTATAATACGAATTTATTACTTAGTATAAGGTTTTATTAGTTACTTATAAGAGTTTTCCTCAAAACATAACCTTATAGTATTATAATAAGAATATATTACTTAGTATAAGGTTTTATTAGCTACTTATATGAGTTTTCCTCAAAACATAACCTTATAGTATTAATAAGAATTTATTACTTAGTATACAGTTTTATTAGCTACTTATAAGAGTTTTCCACAAAACATAACATTATAGTATTAGAATAAGAATTTATTACTTAGTATAAGGTTTTATTAGCTACTTATATGAGTTTTTCTAAAAACATAACCTTATAGTATTATAATAAGAATTTATTACTTAGTATAAGGTTTTATTAGCTACTTACATGAGTCTTCCTCAAAACATAACCGTATAGTGTTATAATACGAATTTATTACTTAGTATAAGGTTTTATTAGCTACTTATAAGAGTTTTCCTCAAAACATAGCCTTATAGTATTAATAAGAATTTATTACTTAATATAAGGTTTTATTAGCCACTTATATGAGTTTTCCTCAAAACATAACCTTATAGTATTATAATAAGAATTTATTACTTAGTATAATGTTTTATTAGACAATTATATGAGTTTTCCTCAAAACATAACCTAATAGTATTATAATAAGAATCTATTACTTAATTAGTATAAGGTTTTATTAGCTACTTATATGAGTTTTACTCAAAACATAACCTTATATAATTATAATAAGAATTTATTACTTAGTATAAGGTTTTATTAGCTACTTATATGAGTTTTCCTAAAAACATAACCTTATAGTATTATAATAAGAATTTATTACTTAGTATAAGGTTTTATTAGCTACTTATATGAGTTTTCCTCAAAACATAACCTTATAGTATTTATAAGAATTTATTACTTAGTATAAGGTTTTATTAGCTACTTATATGAGTTTTCCTCAAAACATAACCTTATAGTTTTATAATAAGAATTTATTACTTAGTATAAGGTTTTATTAGCTACTTATATGAGTCTTCCTCAAAACATAACCGTATAGTGTTATAATACGAATTTATTACTTAGTATAAGGTTTTATTAGCTACTTATATGCGATTTCCACAAAACATAACATTATAGTATTAGAATAAGAATTTATTACTTAGTATAAGTTTTATTAGCTACTTATATGAGTTTTCCTAAAAACATAACCTTATAGTATTATAATAAGAATTTATTACTTAGTATTAGGTTTTATTAGCTACTTATATGAGTTTTTCTCAAAACATAACCTTATAGTATTAATAAGAATTTATTACTTAGTATAAGGTTTTATTACCTACTTATATGAGTGTTCCTCAAAACATAACCTTATAGTGTTATAATAAGAATTTATTACTTAGTATAAGGTTTTATTAGCTACTTATATGAGTCTTCCTCAAAACATAACCGTATAGTGTTATAATAAGAATTTATTACTTAGTATAAGGTTTTATTCGCTACTTATATGAGTTTTCCTCAAAACATAACCTTATAGTGTTATAATAAGAATTTATTACTTAGTATAAGGTTTTATTAGCTACTTATATGAGTCTTCCTCAAAACATAACCGTATAGTGTTATAATACGAATTTATTACTTAGTATAAGGTTTTATTAGCTACTTATATGCGATTTCCACAAAACATAACATTATAGTATTAGAATAAGAATTTATTACTTAGTATAAGTTTTCTTACTTACTTATATGAGTTTTCTTCAAAACATAACCTTATAGTATTATAATAAGAATTTATTACTTAGTATAAGGTTTTATTAGATAATTATATGAGTTTTCCTCAAAACATAACCTAATAGTATTATAATAAGAATCTATTACTTAATTAGTATAAGGTTTTATTAGCTACTTATATGAGTTTTACTCAAAACATAACCTTATATAATTATAATAAGAATTTATTACTTAGTATAAGGTTTTATTAGCTACTTATATGAGTTTTCCTAAAAACATAACCTTATAGTATTATAATAAGAATTTATTACTTAGTATAAGGTTTTATTAGCTACTTATATGAGTTTTCCTCAAAACATAACCTTATAGTATTAATAAGAATTTATTACTTAGTATAAGGTTTTATTAGCTACTTATATGAGTTTTCCTCAAAACATAACCTTATAGTGTTATAATAAGAATTTATTACTTAGTATAAGGTTTTATTAGCTACTTATGTGAGTCTTCCTCAATACATAACCGTTTAGTGTTATAATACGAATTTATTACTTAGTATAAGGTTTTATTAGCTACTTATATGAGTTTTACTCAAAACATAACCTTATATAATTATAATAAGAATTTATTACTTAGTATAAGGTTTTATTAGCTACTTATATGAGTTTTCCTAAAAACATAACCTTATAGTATTATAATAAGAATTTATTACTTAGTATAAGGTTTTATTAGCTACTTATATGAGTTTTCCTAAAAACATAACCTTATAGTATTATAATAAGAATTTATTACTTAGTATAAGGTTTTATTAGCTACTTATATGAGTTTTCCTCAAAACATAACCTTATAGTATTAATAAGAATTTATTACTTAGTATAAGGTTTTATTAGCTACTTATATGAGTTTTCCTCAAAACATAACCTTATAATGTTATAATAAGAATTTATTACTTAGTATAAGGTTTTATTAGCTACTTATATGAGTCTTCCTCAAAACATAACCGTATAGTGTTATAATAAGAATTTATTACTTAGTATAAGGTTTTATTCGCTACTTGTATGAGTTTTCCTCAAAACATAACTGTAAAGACCGAAAATTTTAATTATGATTAATTAAGATTTAATTAATTTCCGAGGGATAATTCGATCAATTATCCTTCTTTTGACGATTTTGAAAACCCGGAAAAATTTAAAATTTTTGGATGACATATTTTATATGGAAAGAGGATTACAATTCCAATCTATTGGAATTCGTATGATAAAATTCCGAGAAATATTAGTGAGGCAAAAGCCTTGTCATCCGTTTATTTCGGTAATTTTCGTAACTTGTCGCGACATTTCGGGACGTTGTTTTAACATTAAATTGCTGACCAAACCACCCCATTTCAGCCCTTTATATGATCAAATATGAGCCATCATTTTGTTGATTAAAGAATAAAACCCCCCCCCATGGATTGACACCTTTGAATGACCAAGTCCTATTCCATTCACTATGCTACCTAATACACACCAACTCCTTGACCACCCTTGCCCACCCTTTTGGATCTCTTAAGGACACATTTATGGCCTCATTTAGCCATTCCACACGCCAGAAATCAGAGAAAAGAAGAAGGAAAGAAAGAAAAAGAAAGAGAGAAAGAAAGAGAGAGCAAGTTGCCCTAGCAACCTTGCCAACTTCAAACCACCATAACTCCCTCATCACTCAAGCTTTTTGGCTGATTCTTGAACCCAAATATCCACAAAAGAGAGGCCTTTCCAACCATAGTGAGTTCACAAAAATCCAGTCCCATTAAGCCACCCGTTGAGCCCCGTTTCCGAGCCAGCTGTGCTGAGCCCTTTGTGTTCTTGAGGTTTTCAAGTGTGTTTGGGTGAGTCTTGGTTTCCTCCCCTTCAAATCTGATTTTATACTTGTTTTACAACTAATTTTGAAGGTTTTTGTCTAAGGATTCCTTTTATGTTTTGGTTTGGATTTGTCAAAAATGCTAGGTGTTTGGCGCAAGGTCCCGGGAAGCTTGGAGGGGTAATTTGGTCTTTTTCGAGAGAGGCTTCGAGGGTAATCTCTCATCCACCTTCCCCTCTATAGGTTAGGATCCTTATGTGTAAATTAGGGCCTAGGAAGTGGAGCCTCTATGTGTTTTTGGTTGCGTTTTGTAGCAAATGTCACAACAACAAAATGGATATATATGCCTCTGTAATTTGGACTTTATTTCCAATCCAACGGTCTGATTCGGCTGAAATCTTAATATGATGTTCATGGGAATGTTATCTAACTGTCCTTAAAAAATTAGGGCGATCCAACGGTTGGATCAAGAGTTATTATAATTTTAGTAACCAGTGTTTATAATGACTCGGTTAGAAAACTTGGCTAAGGGAATGCTAAGAATATGGTTAAATATGTGATGGCATAACCGAAACTTAGAGCATATAAAATACAGAAATGAAGTATACCCATAACTTGGCTTATGATCCGATAAGAAGAAAATCGATTATGTGATAATACGATATAGATTATAACTGGTTAAGTCCGGATCACTTAACCAAAGTGCGTAATCTATAGAATCGTGAACCTTATGTGGATGTATGATGATTATTAGGTTGGGTACATTGCATTAGAATACCACCTAATGAAAGCTTAATGAAATTAATAGGCTCTTGTTGATTGGATCCTTGGTTGTGCACTTTATTGCTTGCTTATTCTCCGGACTCCAGGTAAGTCCCCTGGACTTACTCATGATGGATTTATGTGATACTCTTTGTCTTATCGAGAGTCTTCATGCATCACGCGACCTAGTAACATGTTTAGGAATATAAACTGGTAATATGACGTAGGATGAACTTAGTAAATCCAATAATTCATATGTATGTTATGTGTCTATGGTAGGACGGCCGTCAGAATCTAAATGAATGACTTATATTCGATGGAACACGAATGAAATAATGAAAGGCTTATGATGAGAAAGAATGAGTATGTTTGAGAAGGATGAGTACGTTTGAGAAGGATGATGATGCTGATGATTATGATGATGATACGGGCCCTTGTGTGTTTATTTCGCATTTATATATATCTATACACTTGCTTATGTGTTGCATTTTAACATTCATGTAGTTTAAGTATGCCTCTTTATATGGCACGGAGTGTGCATATTTCCGATGATTGACCCCGATATATTTCTTGTTTTTTAGATTCAGGTACCCCTTACCCGATATGACTTGCTTATGTGGATGGGTTTCGGGACAGACCTTTTGGACGATTAGAGTGAGGGAGGCACTTGACAATCGTACTCTTTTGCTCATACTTTTATCGTTTTGACCCGGCGTGGCCGTGGCGTTTTGTTGTATTTATGATTTCCGCTTTTATTTCTATTCGAAACGTTTTCGCGATAGTCTAGGACAGGTGAAGCCTCCAACGGGCTTACGATCTTTTCGGGGTTCGCAATCCCCATTTTTTGACAACTAAATCTTCCGCTTAAATGAACCTAATAATAACTCGTACTCGGTCGTAAGATCCAAAGCTCACGGAAGAAGATCAAACTTCTTCTATAACGTTCCCCGATAATCTAGTATTCCGAACCTTATTTACCTTCTAAGTAGGTTTATGGAGGTTAATTCGGGTACTTAAATTTCGGGTCGTTACAAAGTTGGTATCAGAGCCAAGGTTGTTCGACCTGAGTACGCACGAGTTAAAAAATTAATTTTCAAAACCCGCCCACCGTTTTGGAAATTTTCAAGGATTTCGAAGTGTTTAAAGGGCAAAGATGAAAACCCTTTGGAAAATGAAGATGGTTAGGATATTTATAGACGAGAGATAGGATCGACGGGTAGAGACAAGGCGATAGGCATCCTTAGAGATGTAGAAGGGTTCGGGTAGACTGCCTAGCTTTTCCTTACAGACGGGCCTGGAAGACTCCAAGAGAGCAACCATGGTGGTTGGAGTAGGATAGGATTTAGAGGCGGGCTCGCCAAGCTATCCCTCGAAGGATAGCTATATAGTTAGCTTCTGTGCGATATAAAACTGTGCCTACGGGCCATCCCCTTGAAGGTATGTAATTATGTGAGATGAATGTGCCTGGGGGCCGTCTTCCTTGAAGAAGATGTTTTATTTAATTGTATATTGAGTACAGTTAAATGTCCAGTTGTCAGCATGGTCGACACCCAGATTATTAGAGGACGCGGGAGACCACGTGGCCGAGGTCGTGGCCGCATTCCTGAGACAGAGACAGAGACTGAGACCGATGTTGAGGTCGAGATCCCCGGGCAGCATGAGGGAGAGGCTGATAGGCAGCAGCAGGGATCAGCGATAGAGAGGGCATTACTTGCGTTGCTAGAGCGAGAGAGATCAGCTGGCGTCACCGACTGGGTGAAGAGACTATCACAGAGTAGCCCGCCTATCTTTCAGGCCGGACCCGGAGAGGATATCGAGCAGTTCTTCAGAGGACTCGAGGGAGTTTTCAGCTTGATTGGAGTACCCGATGCGGAGAGACAGAGGCTTGCGGCTGGGCAGCTTCGAGGAGATGCTTATGACAGATGGCTTGTCTACTGTGATGATCGTACTGCATGGACCTACGAGGAGTTCAGGAAGTTGATGCTGAGAGAGTACTGTCCATCTGGGACACAAGCAGCACGAGAGGTTGCGTTCTTCAGCACCCGCTATGACCCACGACTATCTATCTCCGAGATCGTCTGCCAGTTCAAGAAGGAGCTCGTCTATTGTGGAAAGGTCTGTAACACTGACGAGATGCGCATCCGCATGCTTTCTATGAGGCTTCCGCCAGACGTTCTTCTGATCTCTACCAGCATGGAGGGAATGACATATGACAGATTTCTAGAGATGATCCTTCGCTATGACCAGCAGCTACGTCTGACAGCTACCCCGTCTTCAGCTTTCCGCACTCCATCTGGCGGAAAGAGGCCACGACCCGCGGAGCACAGATTTGATAGGGGCCCAGGGAAGGGGTTAGCGAGAGGAGGATCGACTAGCGGGACCACTTGGGCCATTCCAGCTGTACCTGTATCATCCTACCGCGAGGCTAGAGTGAGAGCTATTATCTGCCACAGCTGCCGCGAGGAGGGCCACTACCAGACAGACTGCCCTAGGAAGTTCATTTCCTGCTACACGTGTGGAGGGGTAGGACATCGTGCTATCATGTGCCCGCAGGGCGAGAGATCTTCAGTCACTCCTGCAGCTTCAGCTTTACGCCTTCCAGAGGCACCGAGACCCGCTCAGATTTCTTATGCACAGGGTCAGGGGAGGGGGACTCCCTTGGGAGCTGGCCGAGGAGATAGTAGCTACGGAGGTGGTCGAGGAGACAGCAGCTTTAGAGGAGGACGAGGCCGAGGTGGAGGTCGAGGTAGAGGTAGAGGAGGAGGTCGAGGCGGCCGAGGATCTTACCAGCATCAGCAGACACAGTCGTCGGCAGGGTCGGCAGGACCCGGCCAGGGCAGAGGTTCTGCACAGCTGTCAGCGATAGCTGTAGACACTGATTTCTTACCACCCCCGCCGCCCCGCGTGTTCCCGATGCGGAACGGTGATTCGACAGCTCCGACTTCCATAGGTACGATATCGTTTTGTGGCTCTACTCTTCGCATTCTGTTCGATACCGGGGCAACCCACTGCTTTATAGCAGATTCATGCGTAGCTAGATTTAAACTTATATGTTCGATATGTCCCGCGTTAGTAGTACGTATGGCGGATGGGGCTAGGGTTAGGACGGGGCGTGAGATCCTAGGATGCCCCATTCGGATAGGAGAGCGAGAGTGGCCCACTGACTTGATAGTCATGCCACTGAGGACAGACGAGATGATCCTGGGGATGGATTTTATGAACTTCTACGGGGCGATCCTCAACCTGAGGACCCGTACAGTTTCCATCCTCGCGGAGGATGGGACTGAGCACGAGGTGTGGGGGGACGACCCCAAACGGAACGGAGCCCAGATCAGTGCCGTTCGAGCGGCGAGACTTCTAGACCAGGGATGCACGAGCTACTGGTGTTATGCTTTAGAGGTGGGTCGCGAGCGACCCAGCCTGACAGATGTCCCCGTTGTTAGTGAGTTTGCTGACGTTTTCCCAGACGAGCTACCAGGACTTCCGCCACAGCGAGATGTTGATTTCGCTATACAGTTGGAGCCGGGCACCAGGCCGATTTCGAGGGTCCCGTACAGGATGGCGCCGACGGAGATGGCCGAGCTGAAGGCACAGTTGGAGGAGTTAGCTGGGAAGGGCTACATTAGGCCGAGTGCTTCGCCGTGGGGAGCACCAGTGTTGTTCGTGAAGAAGAAGGATGGGTCGTTGAGGCTATGCATAGATTACAGAGAGTTGAACCGGGCTACGGTGAAGAACCGTTACCCGTTGCCGAGAATAGACGATTTGATGGATCAGCTGCAGGGAGCTGTCGTCTTCTCGAAGATAGATTTGCGTTCGGGTTATCACCAGCTGAGGGTGAAGGCAGAGGACATACCGAAGACGGCCTTTAGGACTAGATACGGACACTATGAGTTTGTGGTTATGCCGTTCGGGCTAACCAACGCGCCAGCCGCCTTCATGGAGTTGATGAACAGGGTCTTCATCGATTTTCTTGACAGATTCGTGGTGGTATTTATCGACGACATCTTGATCTACTCGAGGAGCAGAGAGGAGCATGCTGAGCACCTGAGGATTGTGTTGAGGATTCTGCAGAAGCATAAACTGTTCGGGAAGTTTAGCAAGTGTGAGTTCTGGCTCTCCGAGGTGATGTTTCTTGGTCATGTTATATCCGCAGCAGGGATATCAGTAGACGCATCGAAGGTTGATGCTATCGTTGCTTGGGAGGTCCCCAAGAACGTCAGAGATATCAGGTCTTTTCTAGGTTTGGCTAGCTATTACCGACGGTTCGTCGAGGGCTTCTCCAGCATAGCTAGGCCGATGACGCAGCTGACGAAGAAGGGAGTACCCTTCGAGTGGAGCCCGGCGTGCCAGGCCAGTTTTGATCTGCTGAAGCAGAAGTTGACATCCGCGCCAGTGTTAGCACTACCAGAAGGGACGGAGGACTTCGTAGTCTACACGGATGCTTCGAGTTCAGGTTTAGGTTGTGTGCTACAGCAGAGGGATCGGGTCATCGCTTACGCTTCACGCCAGCTGAAGCCAGGGGAGGAGTCATACCCCACGCACGATCTTGAGCTAGCCGCAGTTGTACATGCGCTCAAGATCTGGAGGCACTATCTGTATGGCACGTCAGTGAGGATCATGACCGATCACAAAAATCTGAAGTACATTTTCACGCAGAAAGAGCTGAACATGCGTCAGAGGAGGTGGCTAGAGTTGATCAAGGACTATGAGTTGAAGATTGAGTATCACCCGGGGAAGGCCAATGTGGTGGCCGACGCCTTGAGTCGGAAGACTCGTCAGGAGATTGTTTTGTCCAGATTGACGGCTCGACCTGAGTTGCAGCGGGATCTGATCAGTTGTGGGATAGAGGTCTGGTCACAGCGAGAGAGTGGACAGCTGAGTTTCCTAGAGGTTCAGTCAGAGTTGATGGATGAGATCCGACGAGCGCAGACAGAGTGTCCGCGGATTGCCGATATCCGACAGCGCATGGCCCAAGGTCACTGTAGGTCTTTTACCATCCGAGATGATGGGATGTTGATGTTGCAGGGACGAGTTGCTGTGCCTGATGTGCACAACCTGAAGCAGAAGATCATGATAGAGGCCCATTCCACTCCTTATTCGGTCCATCCGGGATCGAATAAGATGTACCAGGACTTGAGGAGGACGTTCTGGTGGCGTAGGATGAAGACTGACGTCGCTTTGTTTGTAGCACGATGTCAGGTCTGCCAGCAGGTGCGGATAGAGCACCAGAAGCCCGGAGGGATGACACGATCACTTCCTGACCCTGTGTGGAAGTGGACGGATATCACGATGGACTTCGTGACAGGATTGAGGAGAGATGTACGAGGCTTTGATGCGATTTGGGTGGTGGTCGACAGGTTGACCAAGACCGCCCATTTCATTCCGATTCAGGAGACATGGCCTGTGTCTGATTTGGTCCGAGCTTTTATCCAGCATATAGTGAGGTTGCATGGGGTTCCCGAGAGGATAGTATCTGATAGAGATGGCCGCTTCACTTCGAGATTCTGGAGGCAGGTGCACGAGGCTCTAGGGAGCAAGTTGCATTTCAGCACGGCCTATCACCCGCAGACGGACGGGCAGAGCGAGAGGACGATTCAGACGCTGGAGGATATGCTGAGGGCTTGTGTTTTGGAGTGGGGGAACCTTTGGGTTCGACATCTTCCCCTAGTAGAGTTCTCGTACAACAACAGCTATCATTCATCGATCAGGATGGCTCCTTTTGAGGCGTTGTACGGGAGGCGATGCAAGTCGCCTATCTGCTGGGATGAGCCTGCAGACCGAGTGGGGACACTACCACAGTACGTGCAGGAGGCGACAGATCAGGTCAGACGGATCCGAGAGCATCTGAGGGTTGCGCACGACCGACAGAAGAAGTATGCTGATAGGCGCAGGACTGAGTTGGCCTTTGAGGTTGGAGATCATGTCTGGTTGCGAGTGTCACCGACGAGAGGGATCCGGCGATTCGGGATGAAGGGCAAGCTGAGCCCTAGATATGTGGGGCCCTTTGAGATCCTCGAGCGAGTAGGAGAGGTAGCTTACAGAGTTGCTTTACCGCCCCGTTTGGCTGGTATACACGATGTCTTCCACGTGTCACAGCTGAGGAAGTACGAGCCAGATCCGAGTCACAGATTGGACTACTCCGGATTAGAGATAGCACCTGACCATACCTTCGTGGAGCATCCGATTGCTATTCTTGACCGCCGGGTCAAGAAGCTGAGGCGCAGAGAGGTACCATTGGTACTTATACAGTGGGCTAGAAGAAGCCCCGAGGAGGCCACTTGGGAGACAGAGGAGAGTATACGGGCGAGCTATGGAGATGTATTAGATGAGTTGCTAGCGTCGTATGTACAGCCACGTGCAGATATAGCTTTGACTACGTGAGTGGCCGGTGAGTACCTGGGAAGGGGACCCTTAGCCGTACTATGTGTGATTGGGTGTTTACCTCTGTGATTGAGTGCGCATTTTCTGTGATTGATATGCGTGGTGGGGCCCATGAGCGGTCCTATATGATGTGATTATCATTGATGTGTGATGCTTTTTGATATATGACTGATATGATATCGTTATAATTATGTGATTGTTGTGAGTATGGTTGATAAATGATGGTATGTCGGAATATTGAACCTAGGAAAAGGAATAAGGCTTAGCCTTAGAGGTGGATGTTAATCCACCCTCTGTTTTGATTGAGTCGTAATGAGATCATATGTTTGATCCTTAGAGGTGGATTTTGATCCACACTCCTGTTGGGAGAATAGGATGTCGGGAATTGGGTTTGAACTTTAGAGGTGGATGACCACCTCCCGAGAGAGAAGGTCGAGCGGAGTCTAGAGGAGTCTAGGCCAAGTCGTGTCAGGACGCCAACACCTTTTAATTGGAATTGATTCGAAAATGATTTGAGTTAAAGCTTCCATGATCCGGGTAAGCTCATTGTGCTTCGCAAAGTGGATACGGACTTTCCGCGACGGCCATCGTGGAATTTCCGCTAAGACCTAGCGGTAGGATGATGATTTCTCTCGAGTTGTGATACTCTTGGGGGTTGAGGCGAGATGTGATGGGGGCGCCCATTCACATGCTCGACGACGCCGTTCGAGACTATTACGGTCGTGACAAAAGCATCATGAGATTCTTGGACGACGCATCCGAGATGATCGCGTGCCTTTTGTTCCGATCCAAGGACTCAAGGTTTAACACCTTCTCCACCGGTTTGAATCTTTTTGGTCTCGGGGACGAGACTTGTTTTAGAGGTGGATGATTGTAAAGACCGAAAATTTTAATTATGATTAATTAAGATTTAATTAATTTTCGAGGGATAATTCGATCAATTATCCTTCTTTTGACGATTTTGAAAACCCGGAAAAATTTAAAATTTTTGGATGACATATTTTATATGGAAAGAGGATTACAATTCTAATCTATTGGAATTCGTATGATAAAATTCCGAGAAATATTAGTGAGGCAAAAGCCTTGTCATCCGTTTATTTCGGTAATTTTCGTAACTTGTCGCGACATTTCGGGACGTTGTTTTAACATTAAATTGCTGACCAAACCACCCCATTTCAGCCCTTTATATGATCAAATATGAGCCATCATTTTGTTGATTAAAGAATAAAACCCCCCCCATGGATTGACACCTTTGAATGACCAAGTCCTATTCCATTCACTATGCTACCTAATACACACCAACTCCTTGACCACCCTTGCCCACCCTTTTGGATCTCTTAAGGACACATTTATGGCCTCATTTAGCCATTCCACACGCCAGAAATCAGAGAAAAGAAGAAGGAAAGAAAGAAAAAGAAAGAGAGAAAGAAAGAGAGAGCAAGTTGCCCTAGCAACCTTGCCAACTTCAAACCACCATAACTCCCTCATCACTCAAGCTTTTTGGCTGATTCTTGAACCCAAATATCCACAAAAGAAAGGCCTTTCCAACCATAGTGAGTTCACAAAAATCCAGTCCCATTAAGCCACCCGTTGAGCCCCGTTTCCGAGCCAGCTGTGCTGAGCCCTTTGTGTTCTTGAGGTTTTCAAGTGTGTTTGGGTGAGTCTTGGTTTCCTCCCCTTCAAATCTGATTTTATACTTGTTTTACAACTAATTTTGAAGGTTTTTGTCTAAGGATTCCTTTTATGTTTTGGTTTGGATTTGTCAAAAATGCTAGGTGTTTGGCGCAAGGTCCCGGAAAGCTTGGAGGGGTAATTTGGTCTTTTTCGAGAGAGGCTTCGAGGGTAATCTCTCATCCACCTTCCCCTCTATAGGTTAGGATCCTTATGTGTAAATTAGGGCCTAGGAAGTGGAGCCTCTATGTGTTTTTGGTTGCGTTTTGTAGCAAATGTCACAACAACAAAATGGATATATATGCCTCTGTAATTTGGACTTTATTTCCAATCCAACGGTCTGATTCGGCTGAAATCTTAATATGATGTTCATGGGAATGTTATCTAACTGTCCTTAAAAAATTAGGGCGATCCAACGGTTGGATCAAGAGTTATTATAATTTTAGTAACCAGTGTTTATAATGACTCGGTTAGAAAACTTGGCTAAGGGAATGCTAAGAATATGGTTAAATATGTGATGGCATAACCGAAACTTAGAGCATATAAAATACAGAAATGAAGTATACCCATAACTTGGCTTATGATCCGATAAGAAGAAAATCGATTATGTGATAATACGATATAGATTATAACTGGTTAAGTCCGGATCACTTAACCAAAGTGCGTAATCTATAGAATCGTGAACCTTATGTGGATGTATGATGATTATTAGGTTGGGTACATTGCATTAGAATACCACCTAATGAAAGCTTAATGAAATTAATAGGCTCTTGTTGATTGGATCCTTGGTTGTGCACTTTATTGCTTGCTTATTCTCCGGACTCCAGGTAAGTCCCCTGGACTTACTCATGATGGATTTATGTGATACTCTTTGTCTTATCGAGAGTCTTCATGCATCACGCGACCTAGTAACATGTTTAGGAATATAAACTGGTAATATGACGTAGGATGAACTTAGTAAATCCAATAATTCATATGTATGTTATGTGTCTATGGTAGGACGGCCGTCAGAATCTAAATGAATGACTTATATTCGATGGAACACGAATGAAATAATGAAAGGCTTATGATGAGAAAGAATGAGTATGTTTGAGAAGGATGAGTACGTTTGAGAAGGATGATGATGCTGATGATTATGATGATGATACGGGCCCTTGTGTGTTTATTTCGCATTTATATATATCTATACACTTGCTTATGTGTTGCATTTTAACATTCATGTAGTTTAAGTATGCCTCTTTATATGGCACGGAGTGTGCATATTTCCGATGATTGACCCCGATATATTTCTTGTTTTTTAGATTCAGGTACCCCTTACCCGATATGACTTGCTTATGTGGATGGGTTTCGGGACAGACCTTTTGGACGATTAGAGTGAGGGAGGCACTTGACAATCGTACTCTTTTGCTCATACTTTTATCGTTTTGACCCGGCGTGGCCGTGGCGTTTTGTTGTATTTATGATTTCCGCTTTTATTTCTATTCGAAACGTTTTCGCGATAGTCTAGGACAGGTGAAGCCTCCAACGGGCTTACGATCTTTTCGGGGTTCGCAATCCCCATTTTTTGACAACTAAATCTTCCGCTTAAATGAACCTAATAATAACTCGTACTCGGTCGTAAGATCCAAAGCTCACGGAAGAAGATCAAACTTCTTCTATAACGTTCCCCGATAATCTAGTATTCCGAACCTTATTTACCTTCTAAGTAGGTTTATGGAGGTTAATTCGGGTACTTAAATTTCGGGTCGTTACAATAACCTTATAGTATTAATAAGAATTTATTACTTAGTATAAGGTTTTATTAGCTAGTTATATGAGTTTTCCTCAAAACATAACCTTATAATGTTATAATAAGAATTTATTACTTAGTATAAGGTTTTATTAGCTACTTATATGAGTCTTCCTCAAAACATAACCGTATAGTGTTATAATAAGAATTTATTACTTAGTATAAGGTTTTATTCGCTACTTGTATGAGTTTTCCTCAAAACATAACCTTATAGTATTATAATAAGAATTTATTACTTAGTATAAGGTTTTATTAGCTACTTATATGAGTTTTCCTCAAAACATAACCTTATATAATTATAATAAGAATTTATTACTTAGTATAAGGTTTTATTAGCTACTTATATGAGTTTTCCTAAAAACATAACCTTATTGTATTATAATAAGAATTTATTACTTAGTATAAGGTTTTATTAGCTACTTATATGAGTTTTCCTCAAAACATAACCTTATAGTATTAATAAGAATTTATTACTTAGTATAAGGTTTTATTAGCTACTTATATGAGTTTTCCTCAAAACATAACCTTATAATGTTATAATAAGAATTTATTACTTAGTATAAGGTTTTATTAGCTACTTATATGAGTCTTCCTCAAAACATAACCGTATAGTGTTATAATAAGAATTTATTACTTAGTATAAGGTTTTATTCGCTACTTGTATGAGTTTTCCTCAAAACATAACCTTATAGTATTAATAAGAATTTACTACTTAGTATAAGGTTTTATTAGCTACTTATATGAGTTTTCCTCAAAACATAACCTTATAGTGTTATAATAAGAATTTATTACTTAGTATAAGGTTTTATTAGCTACTTATATGAGTCTTCCTCAAAACATAACCGTATAGTGTTATAATAAGAATTTATTACTTAGTATAAGGTTTTATTAGCTACTTATATGAGTTTTACTCAAAACATAACCTTATAGTATTAATAAGAATTTATTACTTAGTATAAGGTTTTATTAGCTACTTATATGAGTGTTCCTCAAAACATAACCTTATAGTGTTACAATAAGAATTTATTACTTAGTATAAGGTTTTATTAGCTACTTATATGAGTCTTCCTCAAAACATAACCGTATAGTGTTATAATACGAATTTATTACTTAGTATAAGGTTTTATTAGCTACTTATATGCGATTTCCACAAAACATAACATAATAGTATTAGAATAAGAATTTATTACTTAGTATAAGTTTTCTTAGTTACTTATATGAGTTTTCTTCAAAACATAACCTTATAGTATTATAATAAGAATTTATTACTTAGTATATGGTTTTATTAGATAATTATATGAGTTTTCCTCACAACATAACCTAATAGTATTATAATAAGAATCTATTACTTAATTAGTATAAGGTTTTATTAGCTACTTATATGAGTTTTACTCAAAACATAACCTTATATAATTATAATAAGAATTTATTACTTAATATAAGGTTTTATTAGCTACTTATATGAGTCTTCCTCAAAACATAACCGTATAGTGTTATAATAAGAATTTATTACTTAGTATAAGGTTTTATTAGCTACTTATATGAGTTTTCCTCAAAACATAACCTTATAGTTTTAATAAGAATTTATTACTTAGTATAAGGTTTTATTAGCTACTTATATGAGTTTTCCTCAAAACATAACCTTATAGTGTTATAATAAGAATTTATTACTTAGTATAAGGTTTTATTAGCTACTTATATGAGTCTTCCTCAAAACATAACCGTATAGTGTTATAATACGAATTTATCACTTAGTATAAGGTTTTATTAGCTACTTATATGCGATTTCCACAAAACATAACATTATAGTATTAGAATAAGAATTTATTACTTAGTATAAGTTTTATTAGTTACTTATATGAGTTTTCCTCAAAACATAACCTTATAGTATTATACTAAGAATTTATTACTTAGTATAAGGTTTTATTAGATAATTATATGAGTTTTCCTCAAAACATAACCTAATAGTATTATAATAAGAATCTATTACTTAATTAGTATAAGGTTTTATTAGCTACTTATATGAGTTTTACCCAAAACATAACCTTATATAATTATAATAAGAATTTATTACTTAGTATAAGGTTTTATTAGCTACTTATATGAGTTTTCCTAAAAGCATAACCTTATAGTATTATAATAAGAATTTATTACTTAGTATAAGGTTTTATTAGCTACTTATATGAGTTTTCCTCAAAACATAACCTTATAGTATTAATAAGAATTTATTACTTAGTATAAGGTTTTATTAGCTACTTATATGAGTTTTTCTCAAAACATAACCTTATAGTGTTATAATAAGAATTTATTACTTAGTATAAGGTTTTATTAGCTACTTATATGAGTCTTCCTCAAAACATAACCGTACAGTGTTATAATACGAATTTATTACTTAGTATAAGGTTTTTTTAGCTACTTATATGCGATTTCCACAAAACATAACATTATAGTATTAGAATAAGAATTTATTACTTAGTATAAGTTTTATTAGTTACTTATATGAGTTTTCCTCAAAACATAACCTTATAGTATTGTAATAAGAATTTATTACTTAGTATAAGTTTTATTAGTTAGTTATATGAGTTTTCCTCAAAACATAACCTTATAGTATTGTAATAAGAATTTATTACTTAGTATAAGGTTTTATTAGATAATTATATGAGTTTTCCTCAAAACATAACCTAATAGTATTATAATAAGAATCTATTACTTAATTAGTATAAGGTTTTATTAGCTACTTATATGAATTTTACCCAAAACATAACCTTATATAATTATAATAAGAATTTATTACTTAGTATAAGGTTTTATTAGCTACTTATATGAGTTTTACTAAAAGCATAACCTTATAGTATTATAATAAGAATTTATTACTTAGTATAAGGTTTTATTAGCTACTTATATGAGTTTTCCTCAAAACATAACCTTATAGTATTAATAAGAATTTATTACTTAGTATAAGGTTTTATTAGCTACTTATATGAGTTTTCCTCAAAACATAACCTTATAGTGTTATAATAAGAATTTATTACTTAGTATAAGGTTTTATTAGCTACTTATATGAGTCTTCCTCAAAACATAACCGTATAGTGTTATAATACGAATTTATTACTTAGTATAAGGTTTTTTTAGCTACTTATATGCGATTTCCACAAAACATAACATTATAGTATTAGAATAAGAATTTATTACTTAGTATAAGTTTTCTTAGTTACTTATATGAGTTTTCTTCAAAACATAACCTTATAGTATTATAATAAGAATTTATTACTTAGTATATGGTTTTATTAGATAATTATATGAGTTTTCCTCACAACATAACCTAATAGTATTATAATAAGAATCTATTACTTAATTAGTATAAGGTTTTATTAGCTACTTATATGAGTTTTACTCAAAACATAACCTTATATAATTATAATAAGAATTTATTACTTAATATAAGGTTTTATTAGCTACTTATATGAGTCTTCCTCAAAACATAACCGTATAGTGTTATAATAAGAATTTATTACTTAGTATAAGGTTTTATTAGCTACTTATATGAGTTTTCCTCAAAACATAACCTTATAGTTTTAATAAGAATTTATTACTTAGTATAAGGTTTTATTAGCTACTTATATGAGTTTTCCTCAAAACATAACCTTATAGTGTTATAATAAGAATTTATTACTTAGTATAAGGTTTTATTAGCTACTTATATGAGTCTTCCTCAAAACATAACCGTATAGTGTTATAATACGAATTTATCACTTAGTATAAGGTTTTATTAGCTACTTATATGCGATTTCCACAAAACATAACATTATAGTATTAGAATAAGAATTTATTACTTAGTATAAGTTTTATGTAAAGGCCCGGATTTTAAATAATAAATTTCAATAAATAATATAAATGGATTTAAGTCAAAAAAAAATAATAATAACAAGATTAAAAAAAAAAAATGTTTCATCCCGCTTCCATATGTGAAAATTTAACATAATATATTTGGTGTTCATTATTTAATTCGGAATTGAAATTTTGAAAATCGCTGTGAGTTTATTCGGGATTTCTCGGGTGAGCGGGTTTCGAGTCTATTCCGCTATTTTGAATTCTTTGGCAGGGGACCATTTCTTAAATTTGTGTTATGTCTCCTTTTCCTCTTTGCTCTCTCTCTGAGCTGCGATTGGAGCCTGCAGTCTGTATCTTTGTCCTCTTCTTCCTTGTTCAAACATAACCCACATACAGCTCATATTGCTGTCTTCATTTCTCACACCCAGCTCTAACCAAACCCACAAAACCCTCCCCCTATCTCCATTTTCGTTGCCTGCAAACGCCAGGAACCACCTCCGCTCTCCTTCCCCGAGGTCTGGCGACGTCGAGCCATTGCCGGCAGCAGCCAGCGTCTCCACCCCTTGAGCTCCACCAGTAGCCAACCCCGCCAGCAACAGAGCGCCACCGGAGCCTAGGCGCAGCACCTCCCTCCCCTGTCTCGATTTGCCGGACCATCGGCCAGCCAGCAGCTCCTCCTTCCTCCGACATCTGCAGCAGAAGAAGAAGACGCCTGAGCGCCGCCTGGGAGCCGCCACCGTCGCCCTCGTCCTCTTTCCCCTGCTCTCGCGTGAAAAACTCGGTAACAGCCTTGTCTGCCCCTCTTTTGGTTCGAAACTCCGCAAAACTTCACCTTTATTCTATTTCTTTCCGTCCCAGATCCAGATTTCTCGATTCCGACTCTGATGAAGTTCAATCGTGTCTCCGACGATGTTCTCCGGCGAGTCGAAACCCGGTGAGCTTCTTCTCCTTTCTCCATTCTATTCCGTTTTGAGTGCTTCGGTGTCGGGGAGAGCCGGTGAGAGTGGCCGGATTTGGGGAGACTGCCGCCGGCGAGGCCCTGTCCTCCATTCTTTCCCTTCCGTTCCGTTTCTGATGAAGCGGCGCCTCTGTTCGTTTACTTGGGAAGGAGACGGGTTCAATTGAACCGGTTCTTTTTTTTTCTCACCTGGTCGGTTCGGTTTTATTTAAAAAGGGAGGGGTCCGGTCCGGTTTGGGGGAAATTAGGGTTTAGAGGTGTTGGGCCTATGTGTCTTGGGCCAGATTGGTTTTGTTTTAAAAGAAATGGGATTTTGGGCTTATTTTGATAAAAGGTGTTAATAATATGAGTTTTAAGAGGTTTATATATTCAAGTATATAAATATTAAATAGATGGAAAATAATATAGAATATTATTATTGAGATTTAAAATATATTATTTGGACTTGAATAATAAATAAAAAAAAAAAAATGGAAAATGTTTTCAAGGTTAGAAATCGATTTAGTAAATTAAGAAAAGGATTTTTGGAAATGATCTAACCTTGTCGGAGTTGTTTGATAAAATAATAATAGTAAGTGGATTTAAAGGATAATATTTTATTAATGGATGTTGACCAGAGAGGATTTGGGAAATTGTTTTGAAAATGAGTTGACTTAATTTGAGATTTAAAAGTTTGGAAAATGTGGTTGATACGATTTTATCAATGAGGTTGATCGGGAGTGAATAATTTTGGTTGATGTTGATCGTATCGGAAATGTTTTGGAAAATGGTTTTACTATCGATTGATTTTGAGAATGTTGGGAACTTGGGTTCTGTGTATATGAATGTTAGCCCGATAGCTTATGAAAATGGCTTGATAATAGGTGTGTATTGCTTTTGGATTGCTTTGGACTTGCATATGGGCCCTTGCTTGTGTTATATTGCTGTTCTGCATCTTCAGGTAAGTCTCTTCGGAGCTTACTCAGATTGAATAGAGTGATTCCCTGCTATAGGTGCATGATATACTAGGTGTTGCATTCATAATCAGCATGCCATGTAGTACCATGCTAGGTTGCATCGATCGTTGAGCATTCTCTTTTCTTTGTGCGTATGTAAACAGAACGGCCGTATCTGTGATAGTCCTAGAGTCTTTGCTAGGGTCATAGGGTAGCCCAGCCTCATCAGGTACCCTGAGTCAATCGAGTACTTCCTTATATTATGATATGCCTGCGGGCTTTATTGTGGAGCGGGTTAGGCATGCGTGCCGCCCTATTATGAATGAATGCATTCACGAGCTGGCCAGTCTCCGCCTGTCGGAAGGGGTGGAGGTAGGAGAGGGATATGCCACTTGGCATTGTCTTGGGCCCTTTACAGTATTTCTGCACATTATTATGAACTAGGAGCATGCTAGTGTGTTTGAATTTCGTACTGCATTAGAGCATCTTTATTAGGTATAGCGTATATGTGTGCTTATGGTTGGGATGCAGAGTAAAGTGGGCATCGATCTGATCCCGCTCCAAATCAATTTTTTTAGGAATTATTTATGTTCATCCTATCGGTGCTGTTTGCTTATTGCGCGGGTCATTTTGTCGGCGGAGAGTGAGCGCTGGAGTTATAGACTTCACCAGACTCTGATTATATTGTTTGGATTTATACTTTTGACTCCGTTTTGACCCGGCTCCGCCGTGGCACTTGTATCTGTACTTTACTTCCGCTTTACTTCCGTTTGAAATGGTTTCCGCGACATAGTCTTAGGACAGGTTAAGGGTACCCAACGGCCCTTCGATGTTTTTAGGGTTTGAAATCCCTCTTTCTAATAACCTTAAAATGAGTTTGAAACCTCGACCCGTACCTGGATTGCAAGATCCGAACAAGGGTTTTCATCCCTTGAAACGTAACCCGGAAATCATAATTCTGGGCCGTTACAAAGATGGTATCAGAGCTGAGGTTGTGCAATTCGGGTACAAAAGGGTCGAGTGTATGTTTTGGAAAACTGCCCATGAATTTCAAAGGTTTTGAACGTGTTTTAAAGGGGCAAAATGAATTTAAGATGCCTAACCTAAATTGGACTAAGTAATGAACTTGACTTATCATAAAATATGGAATACCGACTAAAGAGGAGATCGAGTGGGTAGAAAGACGTTAGACCATCCCTATTGGATGTAGTTGGAAATGGGTAGGCAAAATATTAGCTTGTTCTTTACAGATGGGTTGGGAGAATCGAATGAGATCATTATGAGTGTTATTAACTGATTCGGTGCTGAGTGCTTGCTATGTTAGAGATCTGATTTGGTATGCCTAACAATGAGTTGTGTATTGACTGACTTGTGCAAACAAGATAGCGGGAGTGCCTTTATTTCTACATTGTCAAACCCAGCTTGTGTAAAACAACCCCTTCCACTATGTTTGTTAAACCATTGACGGGTCTATCTAGCTTTCCTTGGATGCAGTGTCTTCCCCGGGAAATTGGGTTGGTAAACACATTGTTTCGGGAATTATGGTTGGATGTTAGGTTGTCTGAGTGAGTGTTGGAAGTTCTTGATGTCGCTTGAGTTAAAAGTGAGGTGTTTATGGGGTTGTCCTTCCTTATAATCAACTAGTGTCTTCTTGCCATGAAGAGTCGTACCAGAGTCACACGGGAAAGAGGGGTGATAAGTCGGTCGGGAAAAGTCAATGGTTGTCCTTAGGGATCCCTATTCGGTTGTAATGGTGACTCTCTCTGAACTATATGACATGATCTTATAGCCTCCTGCATATACCTTGCGAATGACCATTAGTATAGACTGCTCATGCTATTACATATGTGATTGCTTAGATTGCTTCAGTCTCGTGTTGTGTTTGGCCTTCTATCATGATTGCAGGTCCTTATAGCATGTTTACTTGGCCTATTGATCGTATGATTGATTGGAAGCATAAACCACATGATATGAACCTATATGCTTTTCGTCTTTGCCTGGGTTAGGTCCATGATAGTGTGATAAACTCTCCCCTGTGCAATTTCCTGGAGATGATCTCCTTAGCATGCTAGATGATGATGTGTCGATGCTCCTTATTTCTTTTGTGACAAAAATCTATCGCATGCCCATCCATTTTGTATTCGTCAAATTGAATAGTGCTGATGATTTTGCAAGTTGATATTGTTGTGTGTTACTTGCGTGGGATGGAGAATATGAGGTTTAATTGAGTCTTGGTGAATGAATGTTTCATCCTAGTATGTGCTGATTTGAACTCGTGTTCCCGTATTCTAGTCATATTGCTCCATACTTAGACTCGTGTTATACATCGTAAGAACCTCCCTCATGCTTCTGTATTGCTGGAATGTGATTGAATTGATTTCTTGCGTGTCGTCACGATCAGTGCATGCATGCATCGTATATTATGTTGAGCCTTAGTATCATGTAGGACCCTTGGTTATGACTCGTGTGAATTATATCTTGCTTGCATTATTGTCGATTCTCTCTCGAGCTAGGTTCCTGATAGTGTGGTTCTTCCCTCTTTCTATCACCATAACATGTCTTACTCATGCAAGATAACTGATGTTGAATTCGATGATTGATTTGCTTTCCGTAATGGTTAATCATAGCATGCTTACATGTTATCACTCGGTAGTGTTTCCCTATTATGTTATGAATTCCTCTTGTGCTGGCATAGATGCATGATTTGGCACCTCACATGATCACACACCACGCTATATCATGTCTTCACCTACGTAGGACACATGAATGTTAGAATAAATCTAGTCGAATTACCTTGACTGTATTCATGCTCGATATGTGTTACTAGCATCATGTAGGCCTTATGATTTCCAATATGACCCGCTAAATAATCACGTGTTGTACTTGTCCTATGTTGTGATAACTATCGTATCATTACATGTGTCCTATAATGGCTCATTCCTAACATGATTATGATTTGTCGCTCGTGATGTCATTCTTGTTACTCTGTGATTCTCCTCTTGCTACCCTAAATATTATGTTGAACTCTTTAAATGACTCATGACTATGCTTGAATCACATCATGTATCGCTAGCATCATGTAGGACCTATAATTTCTAAATGTATCTCGTCATATGATTACATGTCATTCTTAACCTATTATATGACCCTTGTTGTTAAATGTGATGATTACTATGTGACCTTATGCATTCTCGTATGATGCTTAGTTGATTACTATTATGTACCTCGCCATGCTATGTTGGTCTCATTGTGATATGTATACCATGCTCGTTCATTTTTCATATACATGATACCTGCCATCTCGTTAAACCCCACATGACCATTACTAGCTCCGCATAATTTGCTTGAAATTAGTAGGCATCTCTGGTTTCATGGAATAATAAACTGTTAGCTCGTCTCACATGCATCAGTGTAGGACTTGATTGCGTCTTTTGGGATGAATACGCATGTTATTCCCCTTGAGATAGGTACATGTTAGTGTGGGTTATTGTAATTGATATGCTCCATGATGAATTTATGTCTGATTGTCACAATTGCAACCTAATAGACTTTCATAAGGGCATCGTTGCTATTCTCGGGTCGAAGTCTTGTCTTTAGTCTTGTCGTTCTTAGCCTTGGTCTATGTTAGTTCCGAAAGGAACATTGGGTTACTCGTCCTTGTCACTCCCCTATCTCTGCTAACTTAGACTCATTTGCGATACTTGGACGAGCGATCGCATGGGAAAGAGAACGAAAGGTGGGATAACGATAGAGCAGCGCAGTAGAAGCGTGGGCCCCTAGCCCACGGGCCTCAGGATCGATGATGTCGTCGGAGCAAGCACGCATCGAGAATTACGGTTACTGTGTACGATATGACTTGCAAGCGGGATTGTTCGCCATTCGAAATGCTAACCCTTTTGAACTTGTTTGTTGACAATGATATTGCACTGACCTAGCGATGTGATTTATGTGTTGATGTGTTGACTTGATGATGACTGTTCCTAATTTCTATGGTGATATGAATCGATGCCTTACAGTTCTAATGTGTCATGGTAACTTGATGCGTTGATACTCTGAGTTGATAAGCATGATTTAAATTACTCGCCTGTAAAATGTGAACTGTAAATGTTGATAAGCCTGAATTGTGATCTGATAAGGTTATGATGAAAATTGCTAAGCTGAATTGACTATGTTCATATATGGTGTTTTGCTATAATTTTGAGCATGATGGTAAAAATTAAGGCTTGTTGAACCCATGATGTATGTTATAAATGCAAATTGATATGATGTAGACCTTATGTTCGATGATTTCCATGATTCCTTTTTCTTAAAACCGTGGGTGAGGTCATTTGGTAGAGTGGTGAAAGAATTTAAGCGGTTAGGATGAACGATGATATTATGAGGTAAGTCGCGAGAGAGGGATGTTGACTGAGGTAAGATTAAGTGAGTTTTGGGATGTACATGAGACAATACTTGGTGGTTTCTGATGAGCTTTTGGGTGATACTTGTGATGTCTTGGGTAGTAAGAGAAGTGTAAGAAATGACTTTTGAGAGCATTGAGAACATAGAACGAGAGGGTACTCGGGTGTGAAGTTAGAGATAGGAGTTGGAGTCATAGAGGTGGATGGTGTGTAGGAGTGCTTGGTAGAAGGAGGTGTGAGATTGAAGTATCGAACTGAATTGGGATTTCTTCGGTGGATTTTGTCGGAGTTAGTGTTGTTGAGTCTAGAAGAGGACTAATCTTGGCTTGAGAGTGGAGATGGGTGAGTGGGAATTGTGTTTTATTTGACTGGTATGATGTGAGGAATTTCCTTGATGATGTGATTTATTTATATTTGTTGGCATGATGTTAGATAATAACCATGATGCATCTGATATGGAATGATATTACATGTTGTTATGCAATACTGAATTCTAATTGGTAGTGACTAGTGTTATCATGGTATATTGATGTTTTGCTATCCTGTTAAGTTGTTTTAGAAGCATGTTAGGATGTGTTGTGATATGATAATATATGAGATCATGATGTGTTGTTATGCGAAAGCATGGTGTTATATTATGTGGTGATAAACATGATGTTATATTATGTTGTAGTAATCATGATGTTGTATTATATGGTTGACAAGCATGACTATTGAGATGTTAAATGATGAGTATGACTTGGAATGTGAATATGATTTGTATATGTATATGAGATAATGGTGCATGATTACTAAATGATCGTTATATGACATTGTGATGAGTAAGATGATTTCTAGAAGAGCATGTTGACATTTTGATGGTGATATACTTCTTGATCTTCCCTTTTTATTTAATCTTAATGGCATGACCTTGACTGTATTGATGTGTTGATAAGTAGTTTTGTTCCGTTGACTTATGATGAAATTTCGCTATGGCTAACTTTGCAAGTACCAATGATTGACGTGATAAAAACGTTATGCTAATGCTAGATAGAAATGGATAGGATGACTGTGTGAATTTATGCGTTAAATGATATTCCTTGCTGTGACTGACCCTACTATGATTGCGATGCTGATATGCGATAGTGAGATATCCTTTATGACTTTTGGTGTGAAATCGAGCCATGTGTTATGATGTTGGCATATTGTTGAGATGTGTATCATGGCTTTTAGCATGGCGTGGAGACATTGATGTGACCTTGTGACACCGTCTTGGCATATGTTTGAGACTTGTTGTATGGTGTACTAGTTGAAGATTGGTTGGTTATGTGGTTATGCATTTCTTATAGCTTGTGGTTCTTGCGTGGATTGAGATTGATAGATTGATTTGATTTTGAAACTAGGGAGAGAATATGGGATTAGCCCTTAGAGGTGGATGATTCCACCTCCGAGCTTCTGAATTTGATTGATTGTTATGCGGGGAAACTGATTGGGTTGTTGGAAGATTTTTACGAAATCTTGATTTGAAAGGATTTGACTGGTTTGGTGTAAAGTTGCGTGATTAAACGTTGAAATTGAAGATTTTGAACGATTTTGAAAAAAAAAAAAAAGAAAAAAAAAAAAAAAACAACTTGGATTGTAAAAGAATGAACGATACCGAGAATCTCAACGATTTTGAGGTTAATCTTTATTTTCAATTATGAAATCCCTTTAGAAACTTTTCAAACCCGGGCAACTCTATGATACTTCACGAAGTGGATACAAGCATTTTATGAGGGCGCTTGTAGGGTGCTTGCTAAGACCTAGTGATGATATTGTAGAGAGTTGTGGTACTTCCGAAAAGTCGAAGCGAGTATGTGATAGGGGCGCTTATCGCATACTTGTCAAGGCCAATTGGAGATGTCACGACCGTGACTAGAATGTTGTGAGAATCCCGGAAGACGCAACCGAGATGATTACAAGATTCTAGACATAGTCCTTGGACTCATCAATTTCAAACTTCATCCCCTACTTTATTTTGGTTTTAGTCTCGGGGACGAGACTTGTTTTTAGAGGTGGATGATGTAAAGGCCCGGATTTTAAATAATAAATTTCAATAAATAATATAAATGGATTTAAGTCAAAAAAAAATAATAATAACAAGATTAAAAAAAAAAAATGTTTCATCCCGCTTCCATATGTGAAAATTTAACATAATATATTTGGTGTTCATTATTTAATTCGGAATTGAAATTTTGAAAATCGCTGTGAGTTTATTCGGGATTTCTCGGGTGAGCGGGTTTCGAGTCTATTCCGCTATTTTGAATTCTTTGGCAGGGGACCATTTCTTAAATTTGTGTTATGTCTCCTTTTCCTCTTTGCTCTCTCTCTGAGCTGCGATTGGAGCCTGCAGTCTGTATCTTTGTCCTCTTCTTCCTTGTTCAAACATAACCCACATACAGCTCATATTGCTGTCTTCATTTCTCACACCCAGCTCTAACCAAACCCACAAAACCCTCCCCCTATCTCCATTTTCGTTGCCTGCAAACGCCAGGAACCACCTCCGCTCTCCTTCCCCGAGGTCTGGCGACGTCGAGCCATTGCCGGCAGCAGCCAGCGTCTCCACCCCTTGAGCTCCACCAGTAGCCAACCCCGCCAGCAACAGAGCGCCACCGGAGCCTAGGCGCAGCACCTCCCTCCCCTGTCTCGATTTGCCGGACCATCGGCCAGCCAGCAGCTCCTCCTTCCTCCGACATCTGCAGCAGAAGAAGAAGACGCCTGAGCGCCGCCTGGGAGCCGCCACCGTCGCCCTCGTCCTCTTTCCCCTGCTCTCGCGTGAAAAACTCGGTAACAGCCTTGTCTGCCCCTCTTTTGGTTCGAAACTCCGCAAAACTTCACCTTTATTCTATTTCTTTCCGTCCCAGATCCAGATTTCTCGATTCCGACTCTGATGAAGTTCAATCGTGTCTCCGACGATGTTCTCCGGCGAGTCGAAACCCGGTGAGCTTCTTCTCCTTTCTCCATTCTATTCCGTTTTGAGTGCTTCGGTGTCGGGGAGAGCCGGTGAGAGTGGCCGGATTTGGGGAGACTGCCGCCGGCGAGGCCCTGTCCTCCATTCTTTCCCTTCCGTTCCGTTTCTGATGAAGCGGCGCCTCTGTTCGTTTACTTGGGAAGGAGACGGGTTCAATTGAACCGGTTCTTTTTTTTTCTCACCTGGTCGGTTCGGTTTTATTTAAAAAGGGAGGGGTCCGGTCCGGTTTGGGGGAAATTAGGGTTTAGAGGTGTTGGGCCTATGTGTCTTGGGCCAGATTGGTTTTGTTTTAAAAGAAATGGGATTTTGGGCTTATTTTGATAAAAGGTGTTAATAATATGAGTTTTAAGAGGTTTATATATTCAAGTATATAAATATTAAATAGATGGAAAATAATATAGAATATTATTATTGAGATTTAAAATATATTATTTGGACTTGAATAATAAATAAAAAAAAAAAAATGGAAAATGTTTTCAAGGTTAGAAATCGATTTAGTAAATTAAGAAAAGGATTTTTGGAAATGATCTAACCTTGTCGGAGTTGTTTGATAAAATAATAATAGTAAGTGGATTTAAAGGATAATATTTTATTAATGGATGTTGACCAGAGAGGATTTGGGAAATTGTTTTGAAAATGAGTTGACTTAATTTGAGATTTAAAAGTTTGGAAAATGTGGTTGATACGATTTTATCAATGAGGTTGATCGGGAGTGAATAATTTTGGTTGATGTTGATCGTATCGGAAATGTTTTGGAAAATGGTTTTACTATCGATTGATTTTGAGAATGTTGGGAACTTGGGTTCTGTGTATATGAATGTTAGCCCGATAGCTTATGAAAATGGCTTGATAATAGGTGTGTATTGCTTTTGGATTGCTTTGGACTTGCATATGGGCCCTTGCTTGTGTTATATTGCTGTTCTGCATCTTCAGGTAAGTCTCTTCGGAGCTTACTCAGATTGAATAGAGTGATTCCCTGCTATAGGTGCATGATATACTAGGTGTTGCATTCATAATCAGCATGCCATGTAGTACCATGCTAGGTTGCATCGATCGTTGAGCATTCTCTTTTCTTTGTGCGTATGTAAACAGAACGGCCGTATCTGTGATAGTCCTAGAGTCTTTGCTAGGGTCATAGGGTAGCCCAGCCTCATCAGGTACCCTGAGTCAATCGAGTACTTCCTTATATTATGATATGCCTGCGGGCTTTATTGTGGAGCGGGTTAGGCATGCGTGCCGCCCTATTATGAATGAATGCATTCACGAGCTGGCCAGTCTCCGCCTGTCGGAAGGGGTGGAGGTAGGAGAGGGATATGCCACTTGGCATTGTCTTGGGCCCTTTACAGTATTTCTGCACATTATTATGAACTAGGAGCATGCTAGTGTGTTTGAATTTCGTACTGCATTAGAGCATCTTTATTAGGTATAGCGTATATGTGTGCTTATGGTTGGGATGCAGAGTAAAGTGGGCATCGATCTGATCCCGCTCCAAATCAATTTTTTTAGGAATTATTTATGTTCATCCTATCGGTGCTGTTTGCTTATTGCGCGGGTCATTTTGTCGGCGGAGAGTGAGCGCTGGAGTTATAGACTTCACCAGACTCTGATTATATTGTTTGGATTTATACTTTTGACTCCGTTTTGACCCGGCTCCGCCGTGGCACTTGTATCTGTACTTTACTTCCGCTTTACTTCCGTTTGAAATGGTTTCCGCGACATAGTCTTAGGACAGGTTAAGGGTACCCAACGGCCCTTCGATGTTTTTAGGGTTTGAAATCCCTCTTTCTAATAACCTTAAAATGAGTTTGAAACCTCGACCCGTACCTGGATTGCAAGATCCGAACAAGGGTTTTCATCCCTTGAAACGTAACCCGGAAATCATAATTCTGGGCCGTTACATTTTATTAGTTACTTATATGAGTTTTCCTCAAAACATAACCTTATAGTATTATACTAAGAATTTATTACTTAGTATAAGGTTTTATTAGATAATTATATGAGTTTTCCTCAAAACATAACCTAATAGTATTATAATAAGAATCTATTACTTAATTAGTATAAGGTTTTATTAGCTACTTATATGAGTTTTACCCAAAACATAACCTTATATAATTATAATAAGAATTTATTACTTAGTATAAGGTTTTATTAGCTACTTATATGAGTTTTCCTAAAAGCATAACCTTATAGTATTATAATAAGAATTTATTACTTAGTATAAGGTTTTATTAGCTACTTATATGAGTTTTCCTCAAAACATAACCTTATAGTATTAATAAGAATTTATTACTTAGTATAAGGTTTTATTAGCTACTTATATGAGTTTTTCTCAAAACATAACCTTATAGTGTTATAATAAGAATTTATTACTTAGTATAAGGTTTTATTAGCTACTTATATGAGTCTTCCTCAAAACATAACCGTATAGTGTTATAATACGAATTTATTACTTAGTATAAGGTTTTTTTAGCTACTTATATGCGATTTCCACAAAACATAACATTATTGTATTAGAATAAGAATTTATTACTTAGTATAAGTTTTATTAGTTACTTATATGAGTTTTCCTCAAAACATAACCTTATAGTATTGTAATAAGAATTTATTACTTAGTATAAGGTTTTATTAGATAATTATATGAGTTTTCCTCAAAACATAACCTAATAGTATTATAATAAGAATCTATTACTTAATTAGCATAAGGTTTTATTAGCTACTTATATGAATTTTACCCAAAACATAACCTTATATAATTATAATAAGAATTTATTACTTAGTATAAGGTTTTATTAGCTACTTATATGAGTTTTCCTAAAAGCATAACCTTATAGTATTATAATAAGAATTTATTACTTAGTATAAGGTTTTATTAGCTACTTATATGAGTTTTCCTCAAAACATAACCTTATAGTATTAATAAGAATTTATTACATAGTATAAGGTTTTATTAGCTACTTATATGAGTTTTCCTCAAAACATAACCTTATAGTGTTATAATAAGAATTTATTACTTAGTATAAGGTTTTATTAGCTACTTATATGAGTCTTCCTCAAAACATAACCGTATAGTGTTATAATACGAATTTATTACTTAGTATAAGGTTTTTTTAGCTACTTATATGCGATTTCCAACAAACATAACATTATAGTATTAGAATAAGAATTTATTACTTAGTATAAGTTTTATTAGTTACTTATATGAGTTTTCCTCAAAACATAACCTTATAGTATTGTAATAAGAATTTATTACTTAGTATAAGGTTTTATTAGATAATTATATGAGTTTTCCTCAAAACATAACCTAATAGTATTATAATAAGAATCTATTACTTAATTAGTATAAGGTTTTATTAGCTACTTATATGACTTTTACCCAAAACATAACCTTATATAATTATAATAAGAATTTATTACTTAGTATAAGGTTTTATTAGCTACTTATATGAGTTTTCCTAAAAGCATAACCTTATAGTATTATAATAAGAATTTATTACTTAGTATAAGGTTTTATTAGCTACTTATATGAGTTTTCCTCAAAACATAACCTTATAGTATTAATAAGAATTTATTACTTAGTATAAGGTTTTATTAGCTACTTATATGAGTTTTCCTCAAAACATAACCTTATAGTGTTATAATAAGAATTTATTACTTAGTATAAGGTTTTATTAGCCACTTATATGAGTCTTCCTCAAAACATAACCGTATAGTGTTATAATACGAATTTATTACTTAGTATAAGGTTTTATTAGCTACTTATATGCGATTTCCACAAAACATAACATTATAGTATTAGAATAAGAATTTATTACTTAGTATAAGTTTTATTAGTTACTCATATGAGTTTTTCTCAAAACATAACCTTATAGTATTATAATAAGAATTTATTACTTAGTATAAGGTTTTATTAGATAATTATATGAGTTTTCCTCAAAACATAACCTAATAGTATTATAATAAGAATCTATTACTTAATTAGTATAAGGTTTTATTTGCTACTTATATCAGTTTTACTCAAAACATAACCTTATAAAATTATAATAAGAATTTATTACTTAGTATAAGGTTTTATTAGCTACTTATATGAGTTTTCCTCAAAACATAGCCTTATAGTATTAATAAGAATTTATTACTTAGTATAAGGTTTTATTAGCTACTTATATGAGTTTTCCTCAAAACATAACCTTATAGTGTTATAATAAGAATTTATTACTTAGTATAAGGTTTTATTAGCTACTTATACGAGTCTTCTTCAAAACATAACCGTATAGTGTTATAATAAGAATTTATTACTTAGTATAAGGTTTTATTAGCTACTTATATGAGTTTTCCTCAAAACATAACCTTATAGTATTAATAAGAATTTATTACTTAGTATAAGGTTTTATTAGCTACTTATATGAGTTTTCCTCAAAACATAACCTTATAGTGTTATAATAAGAATTTATTACTTAGTATAAGGTTTTATTAGCTACTTATATGAGTCTTCCTCAAAACATAACCGTATAGTGTTATAATACGAATTTATCACTTAGTATAAGGTTTTATTAGCTACTTATATGAGTTTTCCTCAAAACATAACCTTATAGTTTTAATAAGAATTTATTACTTAGTATAAGGTTTTATTAGCTACTTATATGAGTTTTCCTCAAAACATAACCTTATAGTGTTATAATAAGAATTTATTACTTAGTATAAGGTTTTATTAGCTACTTATATGAGTCTTCCTCAAAACATAACCGTATAGTGTTATAATACGAATTTATCACTTAGTATAAGGTTTTATTAGCTACTTATATGCGATTTCCACAAAACATAACATTATAGTATTAGAATAAGAATTTATTACTTAGTATAAGTTTTATTAGTTACTTATATGAGTTTTCCTCAAAACATAACCTTATAGTATTATACTAAGAATTTATTACTTAGTATAAGGTTTTATTAGATAATTATATGAGTTTTCCTCAAAACATAACCTAATAGTATTATAATAAGAATCTATTACTTAATTAGTATAAGGTTTTATTAGCTACTTATATGAGTTTTACCCAAAACATAACCTTATATAATTATAATAAGAATTTATTACTTAGTATAAGGTTTTATTAGCTACTTATATGAGTTTTCCTAAAAGCATAACCTTATAGTATTATAATAAGAATTTATTACTTAGTATAAGGTTTTATTAGCTACTTATATGAGTTTTCCTCAAAACATAACCTTATAGTATTAATAAGAATTTATTACTTAGTATAAGGTTTTATTAGCTACTTATATGAGTTTTTCTCAAAACTTAACCTTATAGTGTTATAATAAGAATTTATTACTTAGTATAAGGTTTTATTAGCTACTTATATGAGTCTTCCTCAAAACATAACCGTATAGTGTTATAATACGAATTTATTACTTAGTATAAGGTTTTTTTAGCTACTTATATGCGATTTCCACAAAACATAACATTATTGTATTAGAATAAGAATTTATTACTTAGTATAAGTTTTATTAGTTACTTATATGAGTTTTCCTCAAAACATAACCTTATAGTATTGTAATAAGAATTTATTACTTAGTATAAGGTTTTATTAGATAATTATATGAGTTTTCCTCAAAACATAACCTAATAGTATTATAATAAGAATCTATTACTTAATTAGTATAAGGTTTTATTAGCTACTTATATGAATTTTACCCAAAACATAACCTTATATAATTATAATAAGAATTTATTACTTAGTATAAGGTTTTATTAGCTACTTATATGAGTTTTCCTAAAAGCATAACCTTATAGTATTATAATAAGAATTTATTACTTAGTATAAGGTTTTATTAGCTACTTATATGAGTTTTCCTCAAAACATAACCTTATAGTATTAATAAGAATTTATTACATAGTATAAGGTTTTATTAGCTACTTATATGAGTTTTCCTCAAAACATAACCTTATAGTGTTATAATAAGAATTTATTACTTAGTATAAGGTTTTATTAGCTACTTATATGAGTCTTCCTCAAAACATAACCGTATAGTGTTATAATACGAATTTATTACTTAGTATAAGGTTTTTTTAGCTACTTATATGCGATTTCCAACAAACATAACATTATAGTATTAGAATAAGAATTTATTACTTAGTATAAGTTTTATTAGTTACTTATATGAGTTTTCCTCAAAACATAACCTTATAGTATTGTAATAAGAATTTATTACTTAGTATAAGGTTTTATTAGATAATTATATGAGTTTTCCTCAAAACATAACCTAATAGTATTATAATAAGAATCTATTACTTAATTAGTATAAGGTTTTATTAGCTACTTATATGACTTTTACCCAAAACATAACCTTATATAATTATAATAAGAATTTATTACTTAGTATAAGGTTTTATTAGCTACTTATATGAGTTTTCCTAAAAGCATAACCTTATAGTATTATAATAAGAATTTATTACTTAGTATAAGGTTTTATTAGCTACTTATATGAGTTTTCCTCAAAACATAACCTTATAGTATTAATAAGAATTTATTACTTAGTATAAGGTTTTATTAGCTACTTATATGAGTTTTCCTCAAAACATAACCTTATAGTGTTATAATAAGAATTTATTACTTAGTATAAGGTTTTATTAGCCACTTATATGAGTCTTCCTCAAAACATAACCGTATAGTGTTATAATACGAATTTATTACTTAGTATAAGGTCTTATTAGCTACTTATATGCGATTTCCACAAAACATAACATTATAGTATTAGAATAAGAATTTATTACTTAGTATAAGTTTTATTAGTTACTCATATGAGTTTTTCTCAAAACATAACCTTATAGTATTATAATAAGAATTTATTACTTAGTATAAGGTTTGATTAGATAATTATATGAGTTTTCCTCAAAACATAACCTAATAGTATTATAATAAGAATCTATTACTTAATTAGTATAAGGTTTTATTAGCTACTTATATGAGTTTTACTCAAAACATAACCTTATATAATTATAATAAGTATTTATTTCTTAGTATAAGGTTTTATTAGCTACTTATATGAGTTTTCCTAAAAACATAACCTTATAGTATTATAATAAGAATTTATTACTTAGTATAAGGTTTTATTAGCTACTTATATGAGTTTTCCTCAAAATATAACCTTATAGTATTAATAAGAATTTATTACTTAGTATAAGGTTTTATTAGCTTCTTATATGAGTGTTCCTCAAAACATAACCTTATAGTGTTATAATAAGAATTTATTACTTAGTATAAGGTTTTATTAGCTACTTATATGAGTCTTCCTCAAAAGATAACCGTATAGTGTTATAATAAGAATTTATTACTTAGTATAAGGTTTTATTAGGTACTTATATGAGTTTTCCTCAAAACATAACCTTATAGTATTAATAAGAATTTATTACTTAGTATAAGGTTTTATTAGCTACTTATATGAGTTTTCCTCAAAACATAAACTTATAGTGTTATAATAAGAATTTATTACTTAGTATAAGGTTTTATTAGCTACTTATATGAGTATTCCTCAAAACATAACCGTATAGTGTTATAATAAGAATTTATTACTTAGTAAAAGGTTTTATTAGCTACTTATATGCGATTTCCACAAAACATAACATTATAGTATTAGAATAAGAATTTATTACTTACTATAAGGTTTTATTAGCTACTTATATGAGTTTTCCTCATAACATAACCTTTTAGTGTTATAATAAGAATTTATTACTTAGTATAAGGGTTTATTAGCTACTTATATGAGTCTTCCTCAAAACATAACCGTATAGTGTTATAATAAGAATTTATTACTTAGTATAAGGTTTTATTAGCTACTTATATGAGTTTTCCTCAAAACATAACCTTATAGTATTAATAAGAATTTATTACTTAGTATAAGGTTTTATTAGCTACTTATATGAGTTTTCCTCAAAACATAACCTTATAGTGTTATAATAAGAATTTATTACTTAGTATAAGGTATTATTAGCTACTTATATGAGTCTTCCTCAAAACAGAATTGTATAGTGTTATAATACGAATTTTTTACTTAGTATAAGGTTTTATTAGCTACTTATATGCGATTTCCACAAAACATAACATTATATTATTAGAATAAGAATTTATTACTTAATATAAGTTTTATTAGTTACTTATATGAGTTTCCTCAAAACATAACCTTATAGTATTATAATAAGAATTTGTTAATTAGTATAAGGTTTTATTAGATAATTATATGAGTTTTCCTCAAAACATAATCTAATAGTATTATAACTAGAATCTATTACTTAATTAGTATAAGGTTTTATTAGCTACTTATATGAGTTTTCCTCAAAACATAGCCTTATAGTATTAATAAGAATTTATTACTTAGTATAAGGTTTTATTAGCTACTTATATGAGTTTTTCTCAAAACTTAACCTTATAGTGTTATAATAAGAATTTATTACTTAGTATAAGGTTTTATTAGCTACTTATATGAGTCTTCCTCAAAACATAACCGTATAGTGTTATAATACGAATTTATTACTTAGTATAAGGTTTTTTTAGCTACTTATATGCGATTTCCACAAAACATAACATTATTGTATTAGAATAAGAATTTATTACTTAGTATAAGTTTTATTAGTTACTTATATGAGTTTTCCTCAAAACATAACCTTATAGTATTGTAATAAGAATTTATTACTTAGTATAAGGTTTTATTAGATAATTATATGAGTTTTCCTCAAAACATAACCTAATAGTATTATAATAAGAATCTATTACTTAATTAGTATAAGGTTTTATTAGCTACTTATATGAATTTTACCCAAAACATAACCTTATATAATTATAATAAGAATTTATTACTTAGTATAAGGTTTTATTAGCTACTTATATGAGTTTTCCTAAAAGCATAACCTTATAGTATTATAATAAGAATTTATTACTTAGTATAAGGTTTTATTAGCTACTTATATGAGTTTTCCTCAAAACATAACCTTATAGTATTAATAAGAATTTATTACATAGTATAAGGTTTTATTAGCTACTTATATGAGTTTTCCTCAAAACATAACCTTATAGTGTTATAATAAGAATTTATTACTTAGTATAAGGTTTTATTAGCTACTTATATGAGTCTTCCTCAAAACATAACCGTATAGTGTTATAATACGAATTTATTACTTAGTATAAGGTTTTTTTAGCTACTTATATGCGATTTCCAACAAACATAACATTATAGTATTAGAATAAGAATTTATTACTTAGTATAAGTTTTATTAGTTACTTATATGAGTTTTCCTCAAAACATAACCTTATAGTATTGTAATAAGAATTTATTACTTAGTATAAGGTTTTATTAGATAATTATATGAGTTTTCCTCAAAACATAACCTAATAGTATTATAATAAGAATCTATTACTTAATTAGTATAAGGTTTTATTAGCTACTTATATGACTTTTACCCAAAACATAACCTTATATAATTATAATAAGAATTTATTACTTAGTATAAGGTTTTATTAGCTACTTATATGAGTTTTCCTAAAAGCATAACCTTATAGTATTATAATAAGAATTTATTACTTAGTATAAGGTTTTATTAGCTACTTATATGAGTTTTCCTCAAAACATAACCTTATAGTATTAATAAGAATTTATTACTTAGTATAAGGTTTTATTAGCTACTTATATGAGTTTTCCTCAAAACATAACCTTATAGTGTTATAATAAGAATTTATTACTTAGTATAAGGTTTTATTAGCCACTTATATGAGTCTTCCTCAAAACATAACCGTATAGTGTTATAATACGAATTTATTACTTAGTATAAGGTCTTATTAGCTACTTATATGCGATTTCCACAAAACATAACATTATAGTATTAGAATAAGAATTTATTACTTAGTATAAGTTTTATTAGTTACTCATATGAGTTTTTCTCAAAACATAACCTTATAGTATTATAATAAGAATTTATTACTTAGTATAAGGTTTGATTAGATAATTATATGAGTTTTCCTCAAAACATAACCTAATAGTATTATAATAAGAATCTATTACTTAATTAGTATAAGGTTTTATTAGCTACTTATATGAGTTTTACTCAAAACATAACCTTATATAATTATAATAAGTATTTATTTCTTAGTATAAGGTTTTATTAGCTACTTATATGAGTTTTCCTAAAAACATAACCTTATAGTATTATAATAAGAATTTATTACTTAGTATAAGGTTTTATTAGCTACTTATATGAGTTTTCCTCAAAATATAACCTTATAGTATTAATAAGAATTTATTACTTAGTATAAGGTTTTATTAGCTTCTTATATGAGTGTTCCTCAAAACATAACCTTATAGTGTTATAATAAGAATTTATTACTTAGTATAAGGTTTTATTAGCTACTTATATGAGTCTTCCTCAAAAGATAACCGTATAGTGTTATAATAAGAATTTATTACTTAGTATAAGGTTTTATTAGGTACTTATATGAGTTTTCCTCAAAACATAACCTTATAGTATTAATAAGAATTTATTACTTAGTATAAGGTTTTATTAGCTACTTATATGAGTTTTCCTCAAAACATAAACTTATAGTGTTATAATAAGAATTTATTACTTAGTATAAGGTTTTATTAGCTACTTATATGAGTATTCCTCAAAACATAACCGTATAGTGTTATAATAAGAATTTATTACTTAGTAAAAGGTTTTATTAGCTACTTATATGCGATTTCCACAAAACATAACATTATAGTATTAGAATAAGAATTTATTACTTACTATAAGGTTTTATTAGCTACTTATATGAGTTTTCCTCATAACATAACCTTTTAGTGTTATAATAAGAATTTATTACTTAGTATAAGGGTTTATTAGCTACTTATATGAGTCTTCCTCAAAACATAACCGTATAGTGTTATAATAAGAATTTATTACTTAGTATAAGGTTTTATTAGCTACTTATATGAGTTTTCCTCAAAACATAACCTTATAGTATTAATAAGAATTTATTACTTAGTATAAGGTTTTATTAGCTACTTATATGAGTTTTCCTCAAAACATAACCTTATAGTGTTATAATAAGAATTTATTACTTAGTATAAGGTATTATTAGCTACTTATATGAGTCTTCCTCAAAACAGAATTGTATAGTGTTATAATACGAATTTTTTACTTAGTATAAGGTTTTATTAGCTACTTATATGCGATTTCCACAAAACATAACATTATATTATTAGAATAAGAATTTATTACTTAATATAAGTTTTATTAGTTACTTATATGAGTTTCCTCAAAACATAACCTTATAGTATTATAATAAGAATTTGTTAATTAGTATAAGGTTTTATTAGATAATTATATGAGTTTTCCTCAAAACATAATCTAATAGTATTATAACTAGAATCTATTACTTAATTAGTATAAGGTTTTATTAGCTACTTATATGAGTTTTCCTCAAAACATAGCCTTATAGTATTAATAAGAATTTATTACTTAGTATAAGGTTTTATTAGCTACTTATATGAGTTTTCCTCAAAACATAACCTTATAGTGTTATAATAAGAATTTATTACTTAGTATAAGGTTTTATTAGCTACTTATATGAGTCTTCTTCAAAACATAACCGTATAGTGTTATAATAAGAATTTATTACTTAGTATAAGGTTTTATTAGCTACTTATATGAGTTTTCCTCAAAACATAACCTTAGAGTATTAATAAGAATTTATTACTTAGTATAAGGTTTTATTAGCTACTTATATGAGTTTTCCTCAAAACATAACCTTATAGTGTTATAATAAGAATTTATTACTTAGTATAAGGTTTTATTAGCTACTTATATGAGTCTTCCTCAAAACATAACCGTATAGTGTTATAATAAGAATTTATTACTTAGTATAAGGTTTTATTAGCTACTTATATGCGATTTCCACAAAACATAACATTATAGTATTAGAATAAGAATTTATTACTTAGTATAAGGTTTTATTAGCTACTTATATGAGTTTTCCTCAAAACATAACCTTATAGTGTTATAATAAGAATTTATTACTTAGTATAAGGGTTTATTAGCTACTTATATGAGTCTTCCTCAAAACATAACCGTATAGTGTTATAATAAGAATTTATTACTTAGTATAAGGTTTTATTAGCTACTTATATGAGTTTTCCTCAAAACATAACCTTATAGTATTAATAAGAATTTATTACTTAGTATAAGGTTTTATTAGCTACTTATATGAGTTTTCCTCAAAACATAACCTTATAGTGTTATAATAAGAATTTATTACTTAGTATAAGGTTTTATTAGCAACTTATATGAGTCTTCCTCAAAACATAACCGTATAGTGTTATAATACGAATTTATTACTTAGTATAAGGTTTTATTAGCTACTTTTATGAGTTTTCCTCAAAACATAACCTTATAGTGTTATAATAAGAATTTATTACTTAGTATAAGGTTTTATTAGATAATTGTATGAGTTTTCCTCAAAACATAACCTAATAGTATTATAATAAGAATTTATTACTTAGTATAAGGTTTGATTAGATAATTATATGAGTTTTCCTCAAAACATAACCTAATAGTATTATAATAAGAATCTATTACTTAATTAGTATAAGGTTTTATTAGCTACTTATATGAGTTTTACTCAAAACATAACCTTATATAATTATAATAAGTATTTATTACTTAGTATAAGGTTTTATTAGCTACTTATATGAGTTTTCCTAAAAACATAACCTTATAGTATTATAATAAGAATTTATTACTTAGTATAAGGTTTTATTAGCTACTTATATGAGTTTTCCTCAAAATATAACCTTATAGTATTAATAAGAATTTATTACTTAGTATAAGGTTTTATTAGCTACTTATATGAGTGTTCCTCAAAACATAACCTTATAGTGTTATAATAAGAATTTATTACTTAGTATAAGGTTTTATTAGCTACTTATATGAGTCTTCCTCAAAAGATAACCGTATAGTGTTATAATAAGAATTTATTACTTAGTATAAGGTTTTATTAGGTACTTATATGAGTTTTCCTCAAAACATAACCTTATAGTATTAATAAGAATTTATTACTTAGTATAAGGTTTTATTAGCTACTTATATGAGTTTTCCTCAAAACATAAATTTATAGTGTTATAATAAGAATTTATTACTTAGTATAAGGTTTTATTAGCTACTTATATGAGTATTCCTCAAAACATAACCGTATAGTGTTATAATAAGAATTTATTACTTAGTAAAAGGTTTTATTAGCTACTTATATGCGATTTCCACAAAACATAACATTATAGTATTAGAATAAGAATTTATTACTTACTATAAGGTTTTATTAGCTACTTATATGAGTTTTCCTCATAACATAACCTTTTAGTGTTATAATAAGAATTTATTACTTAGTATAAGGGTTTATTAGCTACTTATATGAGTCTTCCTCAAAACATAACCGTATAGTGTTATAATAAGAATTTATTACTTAGTATAAGGTTTTATTAGCTACTTACATGAGTTTTCCTCAAAACATAACCTTATAGTATTAATAAGAATTTATTACTTAGTATAAGGTTTTATTAGCTACTTATATGAGTTTTCCTCAAAACATAACCTTATAGTGTTATAATAAGAATTTATTACTTAGTATAAGGTATTATTAGCTACTTATATGAGTCTTCCTCAAAACAGAACCGTATAGTGTTATAATACGAATTTTTTACTTAGTATAAGGTTTTATTAGCTACTTATATGCGATTTCCACAAAACATAACATTATATTATTAGAATAAGAATTTATTACTTAATATAAGTTTTATTAGTTACTTATATGAGTTTCCTCAAAACATAACCTTATAGTATTATAATAAGAATTTGTTAATTAGTATAAGGTTTTATTAGATAATTATATGAGTTTTCCTCAAAACATAACCTAATAGTATTATAACTAGAATCTATTACTTAATTAGTATAAGGTTTTATTAGCTACTTATATGAGTTTTATTCAAAACATAACCTTATATAATTATAATAAGAATTTATTACTTAGTATAAGGTTTTATTAGCTACTTATATGAGTTTTCCTCAAAACATAACCTTATAGTATTAATAAGAATTTATTACTTAGTATAAGGTTTTATTAGCTACTTATATGAGTTTTCCTCAAAACATAACCTTATAGTGTTATAATAAGAATTTATTACTTAGTATAAGGTTTTATTAGCTACTTATATGAGTCTTCCTCAAAACATAACCGTATAGTGTTATAATACGAATTTATTACTTAGTATAAGGTTTTATTAGCTACTTATATGCGATTTCCACAAAACATAACATTATAGTATTAGAATAAGAATTTATTACTTAGTATAAGTTTTATTAGTTACTTGTATGAGTTTTCCTCAAAACATAACCTTATAGTATTATAATAAGAATTTATTAATTAGTATAAGGTTTTATTAGATAATTCTATGAGTTTTCCTCAAAACATAACCTAATAGTATTATAACTAGAATCTATTACTTAATTAGTATAAGGTTTTATTAGCTACTTATATGAGTTTTATTCAAAACATAACCTTATATAATTATAATAAGAATTTATTACTTAGTATAAGGTTTTATTAGCTACTTATATGAGTTTTCCTCAAAACATAACCTTATAGTATTAATAAGAATTTATTACTTAGTATAAGGTTTTATTAGCTACTTATATGAGTTTTCCTCAAAACATAACCTTATAGTGTTATAATAAGAATTTATTACTTAGTATAAGGTTTTATTAGCTACTTATATGAGTTTTCCTCAAAACATAACCTTATAGTGTTATAATAAGAATTTATTACTCAGTATAAGGTTTTATTAGCTGCTTATATTAGTCTTCCTGAAAACATAACCGTATAGTGTTATAATACGAATTTATTACTTGGTATAAGGTTTTATTAGCTACTTATATGCGATTTCCACAAAACATAACATTATAGTATTAGAATACGAATTTATTACTTAGTATAAGTTTTATTAGTTACTTATATGAGTTTTCCTCAAAACATAACCTTATAGTGTTATAATAAGAATTTATTACTTAGTATAAGGTTTTATTAGGTACTTATATGAGTCTTCCTCAAAACATAACCGTTTAGTGTTATAATAAGAATTTATTACTTAGTATAAGGTTTTATTAGCTACTTATATCAGTTTTCCTCAAAACATAACCTTATAGTATTAATAAGAATTTATTACTTAGTATAAGGTTTTATTAGCTACTTATATGAGTTTTCCTCAAAACATAACCTTATAGTGTTATAATAAGAATTTTTTACTTAGTATAAGGTTTTATTAGCTACTTATATGAGTCTTCCTCAAAACATAACCGTATAGTGTTATAATACGAATTTATTACTTAGTATAAGGTTTTATTAGCTACTTATATGAGTTTTCCTCAAAACATAACCTTATAGTGTTATAATAAGAATTTATTACTTAGTATAAGGTTTTATTAGCTACTTATATGAGTCTTCCTCAAAACATAACCGTATAGTGTTATAATACGAATTTATTACTTAGTATAAGGTTTTATTAGCTAGTTATATGCGATTTCCACAAAACATAACATTATAGTATTAGAATAAGAATTTATTACTTAGTATAAGTTTTATTAGTTACTTGTATGAGTTTTCCTCAAAACATAACCTTATAGTATTATAATAAGAATTTATTAATTAGTATAAGGTTTTATTAGATAATTATATGAGTTTTCCTCAAAACATAACCTAATAGTATTATAACTAGAATCTATTACTTAATTAGTATAAGGTTTTATTAGCTACTTATATGAGTTTTATTCAAAACATAACCTTATATAATTATAATAAGAATTTATTACTTAGTATAAGGTTTTATTAGCTACTTATATGAGTTTTCCTCAAAACATAACCTTATAGTATTAATAAGAATTTATTACTTAGTATAAGGTTTTATTAGCTACTTATATGAGTTTTCCTCAAAACATAACCTTATAGTGTTATAATAAGAATTTATTACTTAGTATAAGGTTTTATTAGCTACTTATATGAGTTTTCCTCAAAACATAACCTTATAGTGTTATAATAAGAATTTATTACTTAGTATAAGGTTTTATTAGCTACTTATATGAGTCTTCCTCAAAACATAACCGTTTAGTGTTATAATAAGAATTTATTACTTAGTATAAGGTTTTATTAGCTACTTATATCAGTTTTCCTCAAAACATAACCTTATAGTGTTATAATAAGAATTTTTTACTTAGTATAGGGTTTTATTAGCTACTTATATGAGTCTTCCTCAAAACATAACCGTATAGTGTTATAATACGAATTTATTACTTAGTATAAGATTTTATTAGCTACTTATATGCGATTTCCACAAAACATAACATTATAGTATTAGAATAAGAATTTATTACTTAGTATAAGTTTTCTTAGTTACTTATATGAGTTTTCTTCAAAACATAACCTTATAGTATTATAATAAGAATTTATTACTTAGTATATGGTTTTATTAGCTACTTATATGAGTCTTCCTCAAAACATAACCGTATAGTGTTATAATACGAATTTATTACTTAGTATAAGGTTTTATTAGCTACTTATATGAGTTTTCCTCAAAACATAACCTTATAGTGTTATAATAAGAATTTATTACTTAGTATAAGGTTTTATTAGCTACTTATATGAGTTTTCCTAAAAACATAACCTTATAGTATTATAATAAGAATTTATTACTTAGTATAAGGTTTTATTAGCTACTTATATGCGATTTCCACAAAACATAACATTATAGTATTAGAATAAGAATTTATTACTTAGTATAAGTTTTATTAGTTACTTATATGAGTTTTCCTCAAAACATAACCTTATAGTATTATAATAAGAATTTATTACTTAGTATAAGGTTTTATTAGATAATTATATGAGTTTTCTTCAAAACATAACCTAATAGTATTATAATAAGAATCTATTACTTAATTAGTATAAGGTTTTATTAGCTACTTATATGAGTTTTACTAAAAACATAACCTTATATAATTATAATAAGAATTTATTACTTAGTATAAGGTTTTATTAGTTACTTATATGAGTTTTCCTAAAAACATAACCTTATAGTATTATAATAAGAATTTATTACTTAATTAGTATAAGGTTTTATTAGCTACTTATATGTGTTTTCCTAAAAACATAACCTTATAGTATTATAATAAGAATTTATTACTTAGTATAAGGTTTTATTAGCTACTTATATGAGTTTTCCTCAAAATATAACCTTATAGTATTAATAAGAATTTATTACTTAGTATAAGGTTTTATTAGCTACTTATATGAGTGTTCCTCAAAACATAACCTTATAGTGTTATAATAAGAATTTATTACTTAGTATAAGGTTTTATTAGCTACTTATATGAGTCTTCCTCAAAAGATAACCGTATAGTGTTATAATAAGAATTTATTACTTAGTATAAGGTTTTATTAGGTACTTATATGAGTTTTCCTCAAAACATAACCTTATAGTATTAATAAGAATTTATTACTTAGTATAAGGTTTTATTAGCTACTTATATGAGTTTTCCTCAAAACATAAATTTATAGTGTTATAATAAGAATTTATTACTTAGTATAAGGTTTTATTAGCTACTTATATGAGTATTCCTCAAAACATAACCGTATAGTGTTATAATAAGAATTTATTACTTAGTAAAAGGTTTTATTAGCTACTTATATGCGATTTCCACAAAACATAACATTATAGTATTAGAATAAGAATTTATTACTTACTATAAGGTTTTATTAGCTACTTATATGAGTTTTCCTCATAACATAACCTTTTAGTGTTATAATAAGAATTTATTACTTAGTATAAGGGTTTATTAGCTACTTATATGAGTCTTCCTCAAAACATAACCGTATAGTGTTATAATAAGAATTTATTACTTAGTATAAGGTTTTATTAGCTACTTATATGAGTTTTCCTCAAAACATAACCTTATAGTATTAATAAGAATTTATTACTTAGTATAAGGTTTTATTAGCTACTTATATGAGTTTTCCTCAAAACATAACCTTATAGTGTTATAATAAGAATTTATTACTTAGTATAAGGTATTATTAGCTACTTATATGAGTCTTCCTCAAAACAGAACCGTATAGTGTTATAATACGAATTTTTTACTTAGTATAAGGTTTTATTAGCTACTTATATGCGATTTCCACAAAACATAACATTATATTATTAGAATAAGAATTTATTACTTAATATAAGTTTTATTAGTTACTTATATGAGTTTCCTCAAAACATAACCTTATAGTATTATAATAAGAATTTGTTAATTAGTATAAGGTTTTATTAGATAATTATATGAGTTTTCCTCAAAACATAACCTAATAGTATTATAACTAGAATCTATTACTTAATTAGTATAAGGTTTTATTAGCTACTTATATGAGTTTTATTCAAAACATAACCTTATATAATTATAATAAGAATTTATTACTTAGTATAAGGTTTTATTAGCTACTTATATGAGTTTTCCTCAAAACATAACCTTATAGTATTAATAAGAATTTATTACTTAGTATAAGGTTTTATTAGCTACTTATATGAGTTTTCCTCAAAACATAACCTTATAGTGTTATAATAAGAATTTATTACTTAGTATAAGGTTTTATTAGCTACTTATATGAGTCTTCCTCAAAACATAACCGTATAGTGTTATAATACGAATTTATTACTTAGTATAAGGTTTTATTAGCTACTTATATGCGATTTCCACAAAACATAACATTATAGTATTAGAATAAGAATTTATTACTTAGTATAAGTTTTATTAGTTACTTGTATGAGTTTTCCTCAAAACATAACCTTATAGTATTATAATAAGAATTTATTAATTAGTATAAGGTTTTATTAGATAATTCTATGAGTTTTCCTCAAAACATAACCTAATAGTATTATAACTAGAATCTATTACTTAATTAGTATAAGGTTTTATTAGCTACTTATATGAGTTTTATTCAAAACATAACCTTATATAATTATAATAAGAATTTATTACTTAGTATAAGGTTTTATTAGCTACTTATATGAGTTTTCCTCAAAACATAACCTTATAGTATTAATAAGAATTTATTACTTAGTATAAGGTTTTATTAGCTACTTATATGAGTTTTCCTCAAAACATAACCTTATAGTGTTATAATAAGAATTTATTACTTAGTATAAGGTTTTATTAGCTACTTATATGAGTTTTCCTCAAAACATAACCTTATAGTGTTATAATAAGAATTTATTACTCAGTATAAGGTTTTATTAGCTGCTTATATTAGTCTTCCTGAAAACATAACCGTATAGTGTTATAATACGAATTTATTACTTGGTATAAGGTTTTATTAGCTACTTATATGCGATTTCCACAAAACATAACATTATAGTATTAGAATACGAATTTATTACTTAGTATAAGTTTTATTAGTTACTTATATGAGTTTTCCTCAAAACATAACCTTATAGTGTTATAATAAGAATTTATTACTTAGTATAAGGTTTTATTAGGTACTTATATGAGTCTTCCTCAAAACATAACCGTTTAGTGTTATAATAAGAATTTATTACTTAGTATAAGGTTTTATTAGCTACTTATATCAGTTTTCCTCAAAACATAACCTTATAGTATTAATAAGAATTTATTACTTAGTATAAGGTTTTATTAGCTACTTATATGAGTTTTCCTCAAAACATAACCTTATAGTGTTATAATAAGAATTTTTTACTTAGTATAAGGTTTTATTAGCTACTTATATGAGTCTTCCTCAAAACATAACCGTATAGTGTTATAATACGAATTTATTACTTAGTATAAGGTTTTATTAGCTACTTATATGAGTTTTCCTCAAAACATAACCTTATAGTGTTATAATAAGAATTTATTACTTAGTATAAGGTTTTATTAGCTACTTATATGAGTCTTCCTCAAAACATAACCGTATAGTGTTATAATACGAATTTATTACTTAGTATTGTAACGACCCGAAATTTAAGTACCCGAATTAACCTCCATAAACCTACTTAGAAGGTAAATAAGGTTCGGAATACTAGATTATCGGGGAACGTTATAGAAGAAGTTTGATCTTCTTCCGTGAGCTTTGGATCTTACGACCGAGTACGAGTTATTATTAGGTTCATTTAAGCGGAAGATTTAGTTGTCAAAAAATGGGGATTGCGAACCCCGAAAAGATCGTAAGCCCGTTGGAGGCTTCACCTGTCCTAGACTATCGCGAAAACGTTTCGAATAGAAATAAAAGCGGAAATCATAAATACAACAAAACGCCACGGCCACGCCGGGTCAAAACGATAAAAGTATGAGCAAAAGAGTACGATTGTCAAGTGCCTCCCTCACTCTAATCGTCCAAAAGGTCTGTCCCGAAACCCATCCACATAAGCAAGTCATATCGGGTAAGGGGTACCTGAATCTAAAAAACAAGAAATATATCGGGGTCAATCATCGGAAATATGCACACTCCGTGCCATATAAAGAGGCATACTTAAACTACATGAATGTTAAAATGCAACACATAAGCAAGTGTATAGATATATATAAATGCGAAATAAACACACAAGGGCCCGTATCATCATCATAATCATCAGCATCATCATCCTTCTCAAACGTACTCATCCTTCTCAAACATACTCATTCTTTCTCATCATAAGCCTTTCATTATTTCATTCGTGTTCCATCGAATATAAGTCATTCATTTAGATTCTGACGGCCGTCCTACCATAGACACATAACATACATATGAATTATTGGATTTACTAAGTTCATCCTACGTCATATTACCAGTTTATATTCCTAAACATGTTACTAGGTCGCGTGATGCATGAAGACTCTCGATAAGACAAAGAGTATCACATAAATCCATCATGAGTAAGTCCAGGGGACTTACCTGGAGTCCGGAGAATAAGCAAGCAATAAAGTGCACAACCAAGGATCCAATCAACAAGAGCCTATTAATTTCATTAAGCTTTCATTAGGTGGTATTCTAATGCAATGTACCCAACCTAATAATCATCATACATCCACATAAGGTTCACGATTCTATAGATTACGCACTTTGGTTAAGTGATCCGGACTTAACCAGTTATAATCTATATCGTATTATCACATAATCGATTTTCTTCTTATCGGATCATAAGCCAAGTTATGGGTATACTTCATTTCTGTATTTTATATGCTCTAAGTTTCGGTTATGCCATCACATATTTAACCATATTCTTAGCATTCCCTTAGCCAAGTTTTCTAACCGAGTCATTATAAACACTGGTTACTAAAATTATAATAACTCTTGATCCAACCGTTGGATCGCCCTAATTTTTTAAGGACAGTTAGATAACATTCCCATGAACATCATATTAAGATTTCAGCCGAATCAGACCGTTGGATTGGAAATAAAGTCCAAATTACAGAGGCATATATATCCATTTTGTTGTTGTGACATTTGCTACAAAACGCAACCAAAAACACATAGAGGCTCCACTTCCTAGGCCCTAATTTACACATAAGGATCCTAACCTATAGAGGGGAAGGTGGATGAGAGATTACCCTCGAAGCCTCTCTCGAAAAAGACCAAATTACCCCTCCAAGCTTTCCGGGACCTTGCGCCAAACACCTAGCATTTTTGACAAATCCAAACCAAAACATAAAAGGAATCCTTAGACAAAAACCTTCAAAATTAGTTGTAAAACAAGTATAAAATCAGATTTGAAGGGGAGGAAACCAAGACTCACCCAAACACACTTGAAAACCTCAAGAACACAAAGGGCTCAGCACAGCTGGCTCGGAAACGGGGCTCAACGGGTGGCTTAATGGGACTGGATTTTTGTGAACTCACTATGGTTGGAAAGGCCTTTCTTTTGTGGATATTTGGGTTCAAGAATCAGCCAAAAAGCTTGAGTGATGAGGGAGTTATGGTGGTTTGAAGTTGGCAAGGTTGCTAGGGCAACTTGCTCTCTCTTTCTTTCTCTCTTTCTTTTTCTTTCTTTCCTTCTTCTTTTCTCTGATTTCTGGCGTGTGGAATGGCTAAATGAGGCCATAAATGTGTCCTTAAGAGATCCAAAAGGGTGGGCAAGGGTGGTCAAGGAGTTGGTGTGTATTAGGTAGCATAGTGAATGGAATAGGACTTGGTCATTCAAAGGTGTCAATCCATGGGGGGGGTTTTATTCTTTAATCAACAAAATGATGGCTCATATTTGATCATATAAAGGGCTGAAATGGGGTGGTTTGGTCAGCAATTTAATGTTAAAACAACGTCCCGAAATGTCGCGACAAGTTACGAAAATTACCGAAATAAACGGATGACAAGGCTTTTGCCTCACTAATATTTCTCGGAATTTTATCATACGAATTCCAATAGATTAGAATTGTAATCCTCTTTCCATATAAAATATGTCATCCAAAAATTTTAAATTTTTCCGGGTTTTCAAAATCGTCAAAAGAAGGATAATTGATCGAATTATCCCTCGAAAATTAATTAAATCTTAATTAATCATAATTAAAATTTTCGGTCTTTACAATCATCCACCTCTAAAACAAGTCTCGTCCCCGAGACCAAAAAGATTCAAACCGGTGGAGAAGGTGTTAAACCTTGAGTCCTTGGATCGGAACAAAAGGCACGCGATCATCTCGGATGCGTCGTCCAAGAATCTCATGATGCTTTTGTCACGACCGTAATAGTCTCGAACGGCGTCGTCGAGCATGTGAATGGGCGCCCCCATCACATCTCGCCTCAACCCCCAAGAGTATCACAACTCGAGAGAAATCATCATCCTACCGCTAGGTCTTAGCGGAAATTCCACGATGGCCGTCGCGGAAAGTCCGTATCCACTTTGCGAAGCACAATGAGCTTACCCGGATCATGGAAGCTTTAACTCAAATCATTTTCGAATCAATTCCAATTAAAAGGTGTTGGCGTCCTGACACGACTTGGCCTAGACTCCTCTAGACTCCGCTCGACCTTCTCTCTCGGGAGGTGGTCATCCACCTCTAAAGTTCAAACCCAATTCCCGACATCCTATTCTCCCAACAGGAGTGTGGATCAAAATCCACCTCTAAGGATCAAACATATGATCTCATTACGACTCAATCAAAACAGAGGGTGGATTAACATCCACCTCTAAGGCTAAGCCTTATTCCTTTTCCTAGGTTCAATATTCCGACATACCATCATTTATCAACCATACTCACAACAATCACATAATTATAACGATATCATATCAGTCATATATCAAAAAGCATCACACATCAATGATAATCACATCATATAGGACCGCTCATGGGCCCCACCACGCATATCAATCACAGAAAATGCGCACTCAATCACAGAGGTAAACACCCAATCACACATAGTACGGCTAAGGGTCCCCTTCCCAGGTACTCACCGGCCACTCACGTAGTCAAAGCTATATCTGCACGTGGCTGTACATACGACGCTAGCAACTCATCTAATACATCTCCATAGCTCGCCCGTATACTCTCCTCTTGTAACGGCCCAGAATTATGATTTCCGGGTTACGTTTCAAGGGATAAAACCCCTTGTTCGGATCTTGCAATCCAGGTACGGGTTGAGTTTTAAAACAAAATATTTGTACTAAAAGAAGGGATTTCGAACCCTTAAAGATCGCGGATCCATTGGGGATCAAATACCTGCCTTAGTCTAATCGTGAAATCGAGCGAAAGCAAAAAATAAGGTTGAGTTTAAATACAATCCGAAAAGGAGTATAAAAGAGAGGAAGTGTGGTGGTCTCTCAACCTCTCGATCTAACGCCAAAAGTCTGAACCCGCCAAGCATCCACATAAGCAACGATAGCGGCTAACGGTTACCTGAATCTAAAAAAATGAGGGGGATCTGGGTCAATCATCAGGTCACTCATGCGCGTATGTAAACACACTCTGAGAGGCATATAATAAGCACCCTATTCTTAAGATGAAATGTGTAATGCCATACGTAAATTAAATCACACATATATATCTACTGACAGATTAATATAATGCAGAAAGCGATAAATGGATCCACACAGAATGCCAAATGGCATGTCCCTCTCGTACCTCTACCCCCTTTCAATAGGGCGGAGACTGGCCAGTTCGGTGCTATAGCATATCAATTTCATCGTGGTGGTGCACAAACCACGGCATCATCATATCATATCATCTCATCGCTTGCCCGATGGTGCTGGGCTATCATATCATGCTCATATAGACTCGATTTACTCAGGGTACCCGATGAGGCTGGGCTACCCTATGACCCTAGCAAAGACTCTAGGACTATCACAGATAACGGCCGTTCTCTTGCAAGGACATATAGCAATCATATGATTTTCATTTTAGCTCCTAAGCATGATTCTAAGTCGTATGGTGCATGGACACTAGCCTACTATATAACACCCAGTGCATAGAGCGCCCATCATGAGTAAGTTCAAAGAACTTACCTGGAGTAGCAGATCAACAAGATGAAAAGCAGCAAGATATAAGCAAGCAGGTTACAGATCACCTAGCAATTATTAATAAATATGCATAAGTAAACTGCACACAACGGGATCCATTTACCACTACATAACATGCCCACCAATTCATTAATCATAGCATCATCAGCATCCTTTATCTCAACTTATCTCAACATCTTATATCATCTTATTCCATTGTCATTCCCATAACTGGCTCAATCATACTTCAATTCATATAATCTCACTAGCTCGTCAAGTTGTTAGTCAAAACAATTACTTCAAAGTTATATTTAGCCATTTCTAATACATAAAATATTTAATCTTTAAAACTACTTTCAAAAATCCGATTAAATAATCTCGGCATACTTTACTTTAATTAAAATCATCATTCTAGGGACTTAATTAGCTTTCAACCATTACTTAATAATTCAATTTATATACTTTAAAACCGACCCCTTTTAAATACCGACACACAAATAAATTTCTAATTAATCAATTATCGGAAATCGGTTAAGCAATTAATTAATAAATCTAATAATAAATAAATAAATAACAAATAAACTCAAGCCGAACCAACGCTTTTAACCCAAACCGGATCGAACCCAAAACCCCAAATCCAAACCGGCAAACATCGAAATGAATTAAAAGAACGGAGGGCCCACGGGGCTGACTGGGCGAGGGCCCACGCTGACTGGGCAGGAGAGGCCCGCCTTCATCTTCTTCCTCCTTCAATTTCGGCTGATCGAACTGCTCCCGCCTGCGCTGCGACGCTGGATGCCGGCCGCCTCTTGCGCTCCCGTCTGCTCGCCTGCTCGCCCGGACTCGCCCAGACCGGACTCTCGCACCTCCCACGCCTAGTGTGGCTCACGCTCACATCTCACGCATCGCCCGCTCCTCGCACTCAAGCTCGACTCACACTCACGCATCGCCGGATCTCTCGAGCTCGCCGGAGCTCTCGAGCACGCCCGATCAACCCGCACTCAGCTCACGCTCTCTTCCCGACCCATAAGCATCGAAAAAGACTGAAAAAAAAGAATCGAAACGAGGATAAATTCGGAGCTCACCGAGATGGATTTTTCGCGACTTCGGAGCTCCCGATCGGAGTTATGGGCGTCGTCGGTGGCTTGCGATGGCTCATCGGACCTGCATCAGGCATGGGTGAGCGTGATGGTGGAGCTCGAGGACGATTCCGATCGAAAACGGGGGAGAACGGCTTACCGAAGCGGCGTTCAAGCTCGAACAGAGAACTGGAGCTCCGGTGGCTCTGCGGCGGCGCTGGGCGGCTCCTAGGTAGCTCCGGTGTGTCGATGGACGTCGATGGAGGTGGAGTGGGAGTGTATGGACTGCTGGACGCCTCGGGGCTGCCTCTAGGCTCGGGAAAACAGGACGCGGTTGACACCGACGTTGACGACTGCTCGCGGGGCTGCGGCTTCGTCTCCAGCTCCTACTGCTACCGCTGCTGCCCATGGCTACAAGGAGGTGTCGAGGAGGACTCCCGCAGCTGGCTCAAGGTGGACAGGAGGAAGCAAGGAGGAAGAGGTGGCTTGGGATTTCTTCCTCTCGGTAAAACAGGAGAGACGATGATGGCGGAATGGTCAAGGCGTGGAGCAGGTGGGGGATGTCGATGAAATAGGCAGGAGGGGATGGTCTGCAGGGTAAGGTAGGGAAAGGTAAGGGAGATTGAGTGTGGAATTGGTTAAAACCTTAGTCAAATAAATACCGGAAAGAAATCTCAAATACGCGAATTTGAAACCCGCAATTAGTTTCCGAAAGTTAGTTTTCCCGGCTCTCGCTCCCTCGATCAATTAGATTTTTAAAATCGACAAGGATATCACTATCCGATAATTATTTTGAATTTTCGAGGTAAAAGAACGGAAATTGTTCGTTAAATTTATACTCCGGTCGGAATCCGCTAAACAAGTTTTAAAACCGACTTAATTTCATTTTTAATTCTCTTATTCCAGAAAATTAGGATTTGAAAATCCGAGCCTTTACATCATCCACCTCTAAAAACAAGTCTCGTCCTCGAGACTAAAAAAAAAAATTTTAAAACAGGGGATGAAGTTTGAAATTGGTGAGTCCAAGGATCATGTCATTGATCCCGTGAACACCTCATAAGTGCCCCTATGAGATCCTCACAGTACCGTTGCCGTGATCATAATATCCCCAATAGACCGTAGTAAGAATGTAATATGGGCCCCTATCACATCCTTACTCCGACTCTTTGGCCATATCATAACTCAAATATTATTATCCACTTCGTGAGGCGTCATAATGTAAATCCAGTCCCGAATGATTCAAAAGAGTTTTGCAAATGGAAAGATTGACCTCGAAATCGTTAACATTCTTGATAGGATTTATTCTTTTAAAATCCAAGTTAGTATTTTTCAAATCCGTTCAAAATCTTCAAATTCGACGTTAGTCAAGCAATTTCACATCACGAGAGGTGGAATCATCCACCTCTAAAGGCTAATCCCATATTCCCTTCCTAGGTTCCAAGTCAGAATCAAGGTTCAACAGTTCAGTTTCTATCATTTCCATCATCAAGCATCATGTATATATATCGAATAGCAATAGCACCTCACGTCTAAATAGCATAACATAATCACCTCAAGAATAGCCACATACCATCCATTCAGAACATGTCAAAAGCAATAACAAAATCTCAACATCATACCACGAGCCATAAGGCATATCTACATCATACTGAAGGAATCACAAGTCCATGATCGAATTCTCATAAGTTATCATGCAAGCACACATGTCAAGAGATCAATGGGCTAGGTGTCACAGGGTTAGTATGTCAGTACACATCAATTCTCAAAATCGCATAACATCGCACTACAAGTAGAACCAGTCATAGCAGATTTATCATGTCAACATATCAACACATCAAGGCCATGCCTATTAAGATTTAGAAAAAGGAAGTTCAAGTAGTATATAATTCACCAACATGTCAGCATGCCCTAAAAGACATCACCTCAACTCATCACAATATCGAATGACGATCATTTAGTAACCAGGCACCATTGAGTCATGTTCATCATTTGACGTATCAATAATCATGTTTAACTATATAATACATTATCATGCTTTCATATAATAACACATCATTATCTCATATATCATGTCGCAACACATCCTAACATGCTTCTACAACAACATAACAGGTTAGCAAATCATCAATATATCATGATAGCATTTGTCACTGTCACTAGATTTCAATATTGCATATCAACATGTAGTATTGTTCCATACCAAGTTCCTCATGGTCGCTATCTAACATCAAGCCAGTACATATTTACAAGTCATGTAAGCAAGAAAATTCCCAAATTATCCTCAGTACGTCAACAAGTCTCAATTTGCTATTATGCTCAAAATTATTGCAAAACACCATATATGAACATAGTCAATTCAAGCTAGCAAGTTTCAACATAACCTTATCAGATAACAATTCAGGTTCCTTAGCATTCGCAGTTCGTACTTTTATAGCCACAAGAGTTCAGATCATGCTTAGCAATATAGGGTAGCAAAACATGGAAACATCATGGTACATGAAATTTATAAGACATCGAATCATATCATCATAGACAATGGATGATCATGCAAGATTCATTACCAGGTCAGCACATCAACACATAAATTCCATCGCCATACCAATGAAATACCATCATCAACTAATTCAGAGAGGATTAAGAGTTAGAAGGGAGGACACTCCCGCTTGCAAGTCATATCGTACCCAGTAATCGTCATCCTCAAAACGTGCTTGTCCTGCCGAAATCGTTGATCTTGAGGCATGTGGGTTATAGGCCCACGCCTTCGCGGCGTTGCTCTATCGCTATCCGACTTCCCATTTCCTCTTTCATGCGGTCGCTCGTCCAACGTGTCGCGTAGAAGTCCAAGTTAGCGAAGATAGGGGAGGGACAAGAGCGGACAACCCAATGTTCCTTTCGGAACAAACACACACCAACCCTAAGGATGACAACTAGAGACGAAACTCCGACCTGAGAATAGCAACGATGCCCTTATGGAAGTCCATTAAGTTATAATCGCGACAAGCAAACACGAATTCATTATGGAGCATATCAATCACGCTAATCCACGCTAACATGTACCTATTTCAGAGGAGCAACATTCGTATTCATTTCCAACGACACGATCGATTCCTATACGGATGCATGTGAGACAAGATTGTAGTATATTATTCCATGAAAGCATATATGCCTAGCAAGTTATGCGGAATCAAGAATGAGCATGCAGGATTCGAGGTTATGTGGGATTTAACGACGACGACGAGTATGGTGCATATGAACGAATGTACAAGCGTGGTGTACGCATCAATAGGTCAGGTTAAATATGGCATGGCGAGGTGTAACATAACAACCAGATTAAGCGTCATACAAGAACATATAGGAGCAACCTAGTAACTATCTCATCCGAACACACTGGTCATATAATAGGTCAAGCATGGCACGTAATCATACGATGAGATACATTTAGAAAGCACAGGTCCTATATGATGCTAGCGACACATAATGTGATACAAGCATAGTCAAGAGTCATTAAAAGGGGTTCAACAGGATGTTCACGAAACATGAGGCATCATCAAAAGTAACAAGAAAGACATCATGGGCAATAGATTATAATCATGCTAGGAACGAATCATCATAGGACAGACATAAAGGTACAATAGTTATCACCTCATAGAAGAGGTACAACATGTAATCATTTAGCGAGTCATATTGGAAATCATAAGCCCTACATGATACTACTAACACATATCGAATCATGACCACAATCAAGGTAACTCGACTAAATTCATTCTAACATTCGTGCATCATGCATATGCGAAATGATATAACGTGGTGTATGATCATGCGAGGTGCCAAGTCATACATCTACGCCAGCAATAGAGGAATTCATAAGGTAATAGGGAAACACTACCGAGTGATAACATGTAAGCATGCTAGGATAAACCATCACAGAAAGCAATCGATCATCGAATTCAACATCAATCTAATTTTCATGAGTAAGATATTTCAAGGTGATAGAAAAAGGGAAGGATCACACTATGAGGGACCTAGCTCGAGAGGGAATCAGCAATAATGCAAGCAATGCATAAATTCGCACAAGTCACAACCAATGACCCTACATGATGCTAAAAGCTCAATATGACATTCGATACATACATGCGCTTGTATGACCAACATATCGATGTGTAAGAAATCATATTAACATACCCCGTCGGTATAGAAGCATGGGAGGAATATAGCAATGCATAATGCAAGCCTACGCAACAAGCAATATGACTAGCATACAAGGTATGTATTCCAACTCAACAACCATTTGAATAAGGCATGCATTTACCAAGACATCACGTCAAATAGCATGATCACAATTGAAATACTAATTTAGTCAATAAACCATGGGTAACATCGAATAATCATGCAGGGGGAATCATCTTACGACATTCATACAAGGGGAGTGTAACACACTATCATGGGTCTAATCTAGGGGAAGACAATAACTATATACAAACTCCCGTCATGCAATTCATGCTTCAAATCAGTCGTTAGTACGACCAATACAACAGGTCAATTAGACATACAAAGGCGACATATAATCAGGACAAGAAGCAAGATGCAACACGGGACCTAAGCAATGGGGCAAGCATGGGTACATAATGTCATACAACCACAAATTTACATTAAGAATCATCATCTTAACATGTACTGGGAATTACGTATCATATAAGGCATGTTGACATCAAGTTATAACACATATTCATCAAGTATGGAACTCACTCTATCATGACACTAGAACTGAACGGTCACACTATTATGAACCTATTTACAGGGAGAACATTAATTATGCGGCTTCCTACACATGACATTTACATTCATGCACTAGTATGACGATGCAACATACTGAGTAGGGCATGCTGGGATGATAGAGACATAACACGTGTAACTTGGACTCACACAATGGCCATCATGAACATTATAGCATGCATTCATCAAGACTCAATTATACCACATATTCCCCATCCAACGCAACTAATCACACAACAATATCAAGTGAAACAACCAACAATCATTAATCTGATGAATACAAAATAGATGGGCATGTTGTAGATTCTTGTCATAAAACGAGTAATAAGCATCAAGGCGTCATCCACTAGTATGCTAAAGATATCATTTACAGGCATTCATACGAATAAGAGTTTATCACACTATCATGGACCTAACCCAGGAGAAAACAATTATCATGTAGGTTTATATCATGTGGTTTATACGCTTCCAATCAATCATTAGTACAACTAATACAATAAGTCAAGTAGGCATGCTATGGCAACGTAATCACGATAGAGAGTGAGACATAACACAAGACTTGATCAATGTAACTAATCACAGATGTAATAACATGAGCAACATTTTACAAATAAGCATTTTGCAAGATACATGCAGGAGGTTACAAAATCACGCCATGCAGTTCAGAGAGAGTCACCATTACAACCGGACAGAGATCCCTAAGGGCAACCATTGACCTTCCCAAACTGACTCATCACCCCTATTTCTCGTGGGACCTTGGTACGTATGACTCTTTGTGGCAAGAAAACCTCGGTTGATCATCATAAGAATCAAGGAAGACAACCCCGGAAACACCTTACTTTTGACTCAAAATGACATTAAGAACTATCTTCCAATACTCACTCACACAACCTCCATATACATATATGAGTTTCTGACGCAATGTGTTTACCAACCCGATTCCCATGAAAGATACTGATATCCGGGAGAAAGACTCGATAGAACCGTCAAAGGGTTAACAAACATAGTGGAAGGGGCTATTTCACACAAGCTGGGTTGACCACATAGGATTAAGGGTACTCCCACTATCTCGTTTGTACGGATCAGTCGATACACATTTTATTGTAAGGCATACCAATCAGACATTAGCATATCAAGCACTCAGCATAGAATTAATCAATGACAATTATAATGAACTCCTTCGAGGGAGATCATACTCAGTCTCAATATATAAAGCACATCAAGCTATCTAATGTCGCTCTTCAAGGAGCGACTGACCGGAGGGGCAAAAACCTCGCGATCCTACCTAACTCGCCACTCCAACCACCTTGGTGCAATCTCCTTGGAGTCTTCCGGACCCTCTGTAAAGAGCAAGCTAGTATTTTGCCTACCGTTCCCAACTACACCCAATAGGGGGGGTCTAGCGCCTTTACTACCCAATCGTGTCCCCGTTTCGTCGATTCTCCTTTTTTATTACAACTCGAGTTCATTACTTAGTCCAATTTTAGTTAAGCACCTTAAATTCATTTTGCCCCTTTAAATCCTTTTCAAAAAGTCCTTGAAACTCGTGGGCGGTTTTCAAAACACACACTCGACCCTTGTGTACCCGAATTGCACAACCTGAGCTCTGATACCATCTTTGTAACGGCCCAGAATTATGATTTCCGGGTTACGTTTCAAGGGATAAAACCCCTTGTTCGGATCTTGCAATCCAGGTACGGGTTGAGTTTTAAAACAAAATATTTGTACTAAAAGAAGGGATTTCGAACCCTTAAAGATCGCGGATCCATTGGGGATCAAATACCTGCCTTAGTCTAATCGTGAAATCGAGCGAAAGCAAAAAATAAGGTTGAGTTTAAATACAATCCGAAAAGGAGTATAAAAGAGAGGAAGTGTGGTGGTCTCTCAACCTCTCGATCTAACGCCAAAAGTCTGAACCCGCCAAGCATCCACATAAGCAACGATAGCGGCTAACGGTTACCTGAATCTAAAAAAATGAGGGGGATCTGGGTCAATCATCAGGTCACTCATGCGCGTATGTAAACACACTCTGAGAGGCATATAATAAGCACCCTATTCTTAAGATGAAATGTGTAATGCCATACGTAAATTAAATCACACATATATATCTACTGACAGATTAATATAATGCAGAAAGCGATAAATGGATCCACACAGAATGCCAAATGGCATGTCCCTCTCGTACCTCTACCCCCTTTCAATAGGGCGGAGACTGGCCAGTTCGGTGCTATAGCATATCAATTTCATCGTGGTGGTGCACAAACCACGGCATCATCATATCATATCATCTCATCGCTTGCCCGATGGTGCTGGGCTATCATATCATGCTCATATAGACTCGATTTACTCAGGGTACCCGATGAGGCTGGGCTACCCTATGACCCTAGCAAAGACTCTAGGACTATCACAGATAACGGCCGTTCTCTTGCAAGGACATATAGCAATCATATGATTTTCATTTTAGCTCCTAAGCATGATTCTAAGTCGTATGGTGCATGGACACTAGCCTACTATATAACACCCAGTGCATAGAGCGCCCATCATGAGTAAGTTCAAAGAACTTACCTGGAGTAGCAGATCAACAAGATGAAAAGCAGCAAGATATAAGCAAGCAGGTTACAGATCACCTAGCAATTATTAATAAATATGCATAAGTAAACTGCACACAACGGGATCCATTTACCACTACATAACATGCCCACCAATTCATTAATCATAGCATCATCAGCATCCTTTATCTCAACTTATCTCAACATCTTATATCATCTTATTCCATTGTCATTCCCATAACTGGCTCAATCATACTTCAATTCATATAATCTCACTAGCTCGTCAAGTTGTTAGTCAAAACAATTACTTCAAAGTTATATTTAGCCATTTCTAATACATAAAATATTTAATCTTTAAAACTACTTTCAAAAATCCGATTAAATAATCTCGGCATACTTTACTTTAATTAAAATCATCATTCTAGGGACTTAATTAGCTTTCAACCATTACTTAATAATTCAATTTATATACTTTAAAACCGACCCCTTTTAAATACCGACACACAAATAAATTTCTAATTAATCAATTATCGGAAATCGGTTAAGCAATTAATTAATAAATCTAATAATAAATAAATAAATAACAAATAAACTCAAGCCGAACCAACGCTTTTAACCCAAACCGGATCGAACCCAAAACCCCAAATCCAAACCGGCAAACATCGAAATGAATTAAAAGAACGGAGGGCCCACGGGGCTGACTGGGCGAGGGCCCACGCTGACTGGGCAGGAGAGGCCCGCCTTCATCTTCTTCCTCCTTCAATTTCGGCTGATCGAACTGCTCCCGCCTGCGCTGCGACGCTGGATGCCGGCCGCCTCTTGCGCTCCCGTCTGCTCGCCTGCTCGCCCGGACTCGCCCAGACCGGACTCTCGCACCTCCCACGCCTAGTGTGGCTCACGCTCACATCTCACGCATCGCCCGCTCCTCGCACTCAAGCTCGACTCACACTCACGCATCGCCGGATCTCTCGAGCTCGCCGGAGCTCTCGAGCACGCCCGATCAACCCGCACTCAGCTCACGCTCTCTTCCCGACCCATAAGCATCGAAAAAGACTGAAAAAAAAAGAATCGAAACGAGGATAAATTCGGAGCTCACCGAGATGGATTTTTCGCGACTTCGGAGCTCCCGATCGGAGTTATGGGCGTCGTCGGTGGCTTGCGATGGCTCATCGGACCTGCATCAGGCATGGGTGAGCGTGATGGTGGAGCTCGAGGACGATTCCGATCGAAAACGGGGGAGAACGGCTTACCGAAGCGGCGTTCAAGCTCGAACAGAGAACTGGAGCTCCGGTGGCTCTGCGGCGGCGCTGGGCGGCTCCTAGGTAGCTCCGGTGTGTCGATGGACGTCGATGGAGGTGGAGTGGGAGTGTATGGACTGCTGGACGCCTCGGGGCTGCCTCTAGGCTCGGGAAAACAGGACGCGGTTGACACCGACGTTGACGACTGCTCGCGGGGCTGCGGCTTCGTCTCCAGCTCCTACTGCTACCGCTGCTGCCCATGGCTACAAGGAGGTGTCGAGGAGGACTCCCGCAGCTGGCTCAAGGTGGACAGGAGGAAGCAAGGAGGAAGAGGTGGCTTGGGATTTCTTCCTCTCGGTAAAACAGGAGAGACGATGATGGCGGAATGGTCAAGGCGTGGAGCAGGTGGGGGATGTCGATGAAATAGGCAGGAGGGGATGGTCTGCAGGGTAAGGTAGGGAAAGGTAAGGGAGATTGAGTGTGGAATTGGTTAAAACCTTAGTCAAATAAATACCGGAAAGAAATCTCAAATACGCGAATTTGAAACCCGCAATTAGTTTCCGAAAGTTAGTTTTCCCGGCTCTCGCTCCCTCGATCAATTAGATTTTTAAAATCGACAAGGATATCACTATCCGATAATTATTTTGAATTTTCGAGGTAAAAGAACGGAAATTGTTCGTTAAATTTATACTCCGGTCGGAATCCGCTAAACAAGTTTTAAAACCGACTTAATTTCATTTTTAATTCTCTTATTCCAGAAAATTAGGATTTGAAAATCCGAGCCTTTACACCTCTGTCTCCCAAGTGGCCTCCTCGGGGCTTCTTCTAGCCCACTGTATAAGTACCAATGGTACCTCTCTGCGCCTCAGCTTCTTGACCCGGCGGTCAAGAATAGCAATCGGATGCTCCACGAAGGTATGGTCAGGTGCTATCTCTAATCCGGAGTAGTCCAATCTGTGACTCGGATCTGGCTCGTACTTCCTCAGCTGTGACACGTGGAAGACATCGTGTATACCAGCCAAACGGGGCGGTAAAGCAACTCTGTAAGCTACCTCTCCTACTCGCTCGAGGATCTCAAAGGGCCCCACATATCTAGGGCTCAGCTTGCCCTTCATCCCGAATCGCCGGATCCCTCTCGTCGGTGACACTCGCAACCAGACATGATCTCCAACCTCAAAGGCCAACTCAGTCCTGCGCCTATCAGCATACTTCTTCTGTCGGTCGTGCGCAACCCTCAGATGCTCTCGGATCCGTCTGACCTGATCTGTCGCCTCCTGCACGTACTGTGGTAGTGTCCCCACTCGGTCTGCAGGCTCATCCCAGCAGATAGGCGACTTGCATCGCCTCCCGTACAACGCCTCAAAAGGAGCCATCCTGATCGATGAATGATAGCTGTTGTTGTACGAGAACTCTACTAGGGGAAGATGTCGAACCCAAAGGTTCCCCCACTCCAAAACACAAGCCCTCAGCATATCCTCCAGCGTCTGAATCGTCCTCTCGCTCTGCCCGTCCGTCTGCGGGTGATAGGCCGTGCTGAAATGCAACTTGCTCCCTAGAGCCTCGTGCACCTGCCTCCAGAATCTCGAAGTGAAGCGGCCATCTCTATCAGATACTATCCTCTCGGGAACCCCATGCAACCTCACTATATGCTGGATAAAAGCTCGGACCAAATCAGACACAGGCCATGTCTCCTGAATCGGAATGAAATGGGCGGTCTTGGTCAACCTGTCGACCACCACCCAAATCGCATCAAAGCCTCGTACATCTCTCCTCAATCCTGTCACGAAGTCCATCGTGATATCCGTCCACTTCCACACAGGGTCAGGAAGTGATCGTGTCATCCCTCCGGGCTTCTGGTGCTCTATCCGCACCTGCTGGCAGACCTGACATCGTGCTACAAACAAAGCGACGTCAGTCTTCATCCTACGCCACCAGAACGTCCTCCTCAAGTCCTGGTACATCTTATTCGATCCCGGATGGACCGAATAAGGAGTGGAATGGGCCTCTATCATGATCTTCTGCTTCAGGTTGTGCACATCAGGCACAGCAACTCGTCCCTGCAACATCAACATCCCATCATCTCGGATGGTAAAAGACCTACAGTGACCTTGGGCCATGCGCTGTCGGATATCGGCAATCCGCGGACACTCTGTCTGCGCTCGTCGGATCTCATCCATCAACTCTGACTGAACCTCTAGGAAACTCAGCTGTCCACTCTCTCGCTGTGACCAGACCTCTATCCCACAACTGATCAGATCCCGCTGCAACTCAGGTCGAGCCGTCAATCTGGACAAAACAATCTCCTGACGAGTCTTCCGACTCAAGGCGTCGGCCACCACATTGGCCTTCCCCGGGTGATACTCAATCTTCAACTCATAGTCCTTGATCAACTCTAGCCACCTCCTCTGACGCATGTTCAGCTCTTTCTGCGTGAAAATGTACTTCAGATTTTTGTGATCGGTCATGATCCTCACTGACGTGCCATACAGATAGTGCCTCCAGATCTTGAGCGCATGTACAACTGCGGCTAGCTCAAGATCGTGCGTGGGGTATGACTCCTCCCCTGGCTTCAGCTGGCGTGAAGCGTAAGCGATGACCCGATCCCTCTGCTGTAGCACACAACCTAAACCTGAACTCGAAGCATCCGTGTAGACTACGAAGTCCTCCGTCCCTTCTGGTAGTGCTAACACTGGCGCGGATGTCAACTTCTGCTTCAGCAGATCAAAACTGGCCTGGCACGCCGGGCTCCACTCGAAGGGTACTCCCTTCTTCGTCAGCTGCGTCATCGGCCTAGCTATGCTGGAGAAGCCCTCGACGAACCGTCGGTAATAGCTAGCCAAACCTAGAAAAGACCTGATATCTCTGACGTTCTTGGGGACCTCCCAAGCAACGATAGCATCAACCTTCGATGCGTCTACTGATATCCCTGCTGCGGATATAACATGACCAAGAAACATCACCTCGGAGAGCCAGAACTCACACTTGCTAAACTTCCCGAACAGTTTATGCTTCTGCAGAATCCTCAACACAATCCTCAGGTGCTCAGCATGCTCCTCTCTGCTCCTCGAGTAGATCAAGATGTCGTCGATAAATACCACCACGAATCTGTCAAGAAAATCGATGAAGACCCTGTTCATCAACTCCATGAAGGCGGCTGGCGCGTTGGTTAGCCCGAACGGCATAACCACAAACTCATAGTGTCCGTATCTAGTCCTAAAGGCCGTCTTCGGTATGTCCTCTGCCTTCACCCTCAGCTGGTGATAACCCGAACGCAAATCTATCTTCGAGAAGACGACAGCTCCCTGCAGCTGATCCATCAAATCGTCTATTCTCGGCAACGGGTAACGGTTCTTCACCGTAGCCCGGTTCAACTCTCTGTAATCTATGCATAGCCTCAACGACCCATCCTTCTTCTTCACGAACAACACTGGTGCTCCCCACGGCGAAGCACTCGGCCTAATGTAGCCCTTCCCAGCTAACTCCTCCAACTGTGCCTTCAGCTCGGCCATCTCCGTCGGCGCCATCCTGTACGGGACCCTCGAAATCGGCCTGGTGCCCGGCTCCAACTGTATAGCGAAATCAACATCTCGCTGTGGCGGAAGTCCTGGTAGCTCGTCTGGGAAAACGTCAGCAAACTCACTAACAACGGGGACATCTGTCAGGCTGGGTCGCTCGCGACCCACCTCTAAAGCATAACACCAGTAGCTCGTGCATCCCTGGTCTAGAAGTCTCGCCGCTCGAACGGCACTGATCTGGGCTCCGTTCCGTTTGGGGTCGTCCCCCCACACCTCGTGCTCAGTCCCATCCTCCGCGAGGATGGAAACTGTACGGGTCCTCAGGTTGAGGATCGCCCCGTAGAAGTTCATAAAATCCATCCCCAGGATCATCTCGTCTGTCCTCAGTGGCATGACTATCAAGTCAGTGGGCCACTCTCGCTCTCCTATCCGAATGGGGCATCCTAGGATCTCACGCCCCGTCCTAACCCTAGCCCCATCCGCCATACGTACTACTAACGCGGGACATATCGAACATATAAGTTTAAATCTAGCTACGCATGAATCTGCTATAAAGCAGTGGGTTGCCCCGGTATCGAACAGAATGCGAAGAGTAGAGCCACAAAACGATATCGTACCTATGGAAGTCGGAGCTGTCGAATCACCGTTCCGCATCGGGAACACGCGGGGCGGCGGGGGTGGTAAGAAATCAGTGTCTACAGCTATCGCTGACAGCTGTGCAGAACCTCTGCCCTGGCCGGGTCCTGCCGACCCTGCCGACGACTGTGTCTGCTGATGCTGGTAAGATCCTCGGCCGCCTCGACCTCCTCCTCTACCTCTACCTCGACCTCCACCTCGGCCTCGTCCTCCTCTAAAGCTGCTGTCTCCTCGACCACCTCCGTAGCTACTATCTCCTCGGCCAGCTCCCAAGGGAGTCCCCCTCCCCTGACCCTGTGCATAAGAAATCTGAGCGGGTCTCGGTGCCTCTGGAAGGCGTAAAGCTGAAGCTGCAGGAGTGACTGAAGATCTCTCGCCCTGCGGGCACATGATAGCACGATGTCCTACCCCTCCACACGTGTAGCAGGAAATGAACTTCCTAGGGCAGTCTGTCTGGTAGTGGCCCTCCTCGCGGCAGCTGTGGCAGATAATAGCTCTCACTCTAGCCTCGCGGTAGGATGATACAGGTACAGCTGGAATGGCCCAAGTGGTCCCGCTAGTCGATCCTCCTCTCGCTAACCCCTTCCCTGGGCCCCTATCAAATCTGTGCTCCGCGGGTCGTGGCCTCTTTCCGCCAGATGGAGTGCGGAAAGCTGAAGACGGGGTAGCTGTCAGACGTAGCTGCTGGTCATAGCGAAGGATCATCTCTAGAAATCTGTCATATGTCATTCCCTCCATGCTGGTAGAGATCAGAAGAACGTCTGGCGGAAGCCTCATAGAAAGCATGCGGATGCGCATCTCGTCAGTGTTACAGACCTTTCCACAATAGACGAGCTCCTTCTTGAACTGGCAGACGATCTCGGAGATAGATAGTCGTGGGTCATAGCGGGTGCTGAAGAACGCAACCTCTCGTGCTGCTTGTGTCCCAGATGGACAGTACTCTCTCAGCATCAACTTCCTGAACTCCTCGTAGGTCCATGCAGTACGATCATCACAGTAGACAAGCCATCTGTCATAAGCATCTCCTCGAAGCTGCCCAGCCGCAAGCCTCTGTCTCTCCGCATCGGGTACTCCAATCAAGCTGAAAACTCCCTCGAGTCCTCTGAAGAACTGCTCGATATCCTCTCCGGGTCCGGCCTGAAAGATAGGCGGGCTACTCTGTGATAGTCTCTTCACCCAGTCGGTGACGCCAGCTGATCTCTCTCGCTCTAGCAACGCAAGTAATGCCCTCTCTATCGCTGATCCCTGCTGCTGCCTATCAGCCTCTCCCTCATGCTGCCCGGGGATCTCGACCTCAACATCGGTCTCAGTCTCTGTCTCTGTCTCAGGAATGCGGCCACGACCTCGGCCACGTGGTCTCCCGCGTCCTCTAATAATCTGGGTGTCGACCATGCTGACAACTGGACATTTAACTGTACTCAATATACAATTAAATAAAACATCTTCTTCAAGGAAGACGGCCCCCAGGCACATTCATCTCACATAATTACATACCTTCAAGGGGATGGCCCGTAGGCACAGTTTTATATCGCACAGAAGCTAACTATATAGCTATCCTTCGAGGGATAGCTTGGCGAGCCCGCCTCTAAATCCTATCCTACTCCAACCACCATGGTTGCTCTCTTGGAGTCTTCCAGGCCCGTCTGTAAGGAAAAGCTAGGCAGTCTACCCGAACCCTTCTACATCTCTAAGGATGCCTATCGCCTTGTCTCTACCCGTCGATCCTATCTCTCGTCTATAAATATCCTAACCATCTTCATTTTCCAAAGGGTTTTCATCTTTGCCCTTTAAACACTTCGAAATCCTTGAAAATTTCCAAAACGGTGGGCGGGTTTTGAAAATTAATTTTTTAACTCGTGCGTACTCAGGTCGAACAACCTTGGCTCTGATACCAACTTTGTAACGACCCGAAATTTAAGTACCCGAATTAACCTCCATAAACCTACTTAGAAGGTAAATAAGGTTCGGAATACTAGATTATCGGGGAACGTTATAGAAGAAGTTTGATCTTCTTCCGTGAGCTTTGGATCTTACGACCGAGTACGAGTTATTATTAGGTTCATTTAAGCGGAAGATTTAGTTGTCAAAAAATGGGGATTGCGAACCCCGAAAAGATCGTAAGCCCGTTGGAGGCTTCACCTGTCCTAGACTATCGCGAAAACGTTTCGAATAGAAATAAAAGCGGAAATCATAAATACAACAAAACGCCACGGCCACGCCGGGTCAAAACGATAAAAGTATGAGCAAAAGAGTACGATTGTCAAGTGCCTCCCTCACTCTAATCGTCCAAAAGGTCTGTCCCGAAACCCATCCACATAAGCAAGTCATATCGGGTAAGGGGTACCTGAATCTAAAAAACAAGAAATATATCGGGGTCAATCATCGGAAATATGCACACTCCGTGCCATATAAAGAGGCATACTTAAACTACATGAATGTTAAAATGCAACACATAAGCAAGTGTATAGATATATATAAATGCGAAATAAACACACAAGGGCCCGTATCATCATCATAATCATCAGCATCATCATCCTTCTCAAACGTACTCATCCTTCTCAAACATACTCATTCTTTCTCATCATAAGCCTTTCATTATTTCATTCGTGTTCCATCGAATATAAGTCATTCATTTAGATTCTGACGGCCGTCCTACCATAGACACATAACATACATATGAATTATTGGATTTACTAAGTTCATCCTACGTCATATTACCAGTTTATATTCCTAAACATGTTACTAGGTCGCGTGATGCATGAAGACTCTCGATAAGACAAAGAGTATCACATAAATCCATCATGAGTAAGTCCAGGGGACTTACCTGGAGTCCGGAGAATAAGCAAGCAATAAAGTGCACAACCAAGGATCCAATCAACAAGAGCCTATTAATTTCATTAAGCTTTCATTAGGTGGTATTCTAATGCAATGTACCCAACCTAATAATCATCATACATCCACATAAGGTTCACGATTCTATAGATTACGCACTTTGGTTAAGTGATCCGGACTTAACCAGTTATAATCTATATCGTATTATCACATAATCGATTTTCTTCTTATCGGATCATAAGCCAAGTTATGGGTATACTTCATTTCTGTATTTTATATGCTCTAAGTTTCGGTTATGCCATCACATATTTAACCATATTCTTAGCATTCCCTTAGCCAAGTTTTCTAACCGAGTCATTATAAACACTGGTTACTAAAATTATAATAACTCTTGATCCAACCGTTGGATCGCCCTAATTTTTTAAGGACAGTTAGATAACATTCCCATGAACATCATATTAAGATTTCAGCCGAATCAGACCGTTGGATTGGAAATAAAGTCCAAATTACAGAGGCATATATATCCATTTTGTTGTTGTGACATTTGCTACAAAACGCAACCAAAAACACATAGAGGCTCCACTTCCTAGGCCCTAATTTACACATAAGGATCCTAACCTATAGAGGGGAAGGTGGATGAGAGATTACCCTCGAAGCCTCTCTCGAAAAAGACCAAATTACCCCTCCAAGCTTTCCGGGACCTTGCGCCAAACACCTAGCATTTTTGACAAATCCAAACCAAAACATAAAAGGAATCCTTAGACAAAAACCTTCAAAATTAGTTGTAAAACAAGTATAAAATCAGATTTGAAGGGGAGGAAACCAAGACTCACCCAAACACACTTGAAAGCCTCAAGAACACAAAGGGCTCAGCACAGCTGGCTCGGAAACGGGGCTCAACGGGTGGCTTAATGGGACTGGATTTTTGTGAACTCACTATGGTTGGAAAGGCCTTTCTTTTGTGGATATTTGGGTTCAAGAATCAGCCAAAAAGCTTGAGTGATGAGGGAGTTATGGTGGTTTGAAGTTGGCAAGGTTGCTAGGGCAACTTGCTCTCTCTTTCTTTCTCTCTTTCTTTTTCTTTCTTTCCTTCTTCTTTTCTCTGATTTCTGGCGTGTGGAATGGCTAAATGAGGCCATAAATGTGTCCTTAAGAGATCCAAAAGGGTGGGCAAGGGTGGTCAAGGAGTTGGTGTGTATTAGGTAGCATAGTGAATGGAATAGGACTTGGTCATTCAAAGGTGTCAATCCATGGGGGGGGTTTTATTCTTTAATCAACAAAATGATGGCTCATATTTGATCATATAAAGGGCTGAAATGGGGTGGTTTGGTCAGCAATTTAATGTTAAAACAACGTCCCGAAATGTCGCGACAAGTTACGAAAATTACCGAAATAAACGGATGACAAGGCTTTTGCCTCACTAATATTTCTCGGAATTTTATCATACGAATTCCAATAGATTAGAATTGTAATCCTCTTTCCATATAAAATATGTCATCCAAAAATTTTAAATTTTTCCGGGTTTTCAAAATCGTCAAAAGAAGGATAATTGATCGAATTATCCCTCGAAAATTAATTAAATCTTAATTAATCATAATTAAAATTTTCGGTCTTTACAAGTATAAGGTTTTATTAGCTACTTATATGCGATTTCCACAAAACATAACATTATAGTATTAGAATAAGAATTTATTACTTAGTATAAGTTTTATTAGTTACTTGTATGAGTTTTCCTCAAAACATAACCTTATAGTATTATTATAAGAATTTATTAATTAGTATAAGGTTTTATTAGATAATTATATGAGTTTTCCTCAAAACATAACCTAATAGTATTATAACTAGAATCTATTACTTAATTAGTATAAGGTTTTATTAGCTACTTATATGAGTTTTATTCAAAACATAACCTTATATAATTATAATAAGAATTTATTACTTAGTATAAGGTTTTATTAGCTACTTATATGAGTTTTCCTCAAAACATAACCTTATAGTATTAATAAGAATTTATTACTTAGTATAAGGTTTTATTAGCTACTTATATGAGTTTTCCTCAAAACATAACCTTATAGTGTTATAATAAGAATTTATTACTTAGTATAAGGTTTTATTAGCTACTTATATGAGTTTTCCTCAAAACATAACCTTATAGTGTTATAATAAGAATTTATTACTTAGTATAAGGTTTTATTAGCTACTTATATGAGTCTTCCTCAAAACATAACCGTTTAGTGTTATAATAAGAATTTATTACTTAGTATAAGGTTTTATTAGCTACTTATATCAGTTTTCCTCAAAACATAACCTTATAGTGTTATAATAAGAATTTTTTACTTAGTATAGGGTTTTATTAGCTACTTATATGAGTCTTCCTCAAAACATAACCGTATAGTGTTATAATACGAATTTATTACTTAGTATAAGATTTTATTAGCTACTTATATGCGATTTCCACAAAACATAACATTATAGTATTAGAATAAGAATTTATTACTTAGTATAAGTTTTCTTAGTTACTTATATGAGTTTTCTTCAAAACATAACCTTATAGTATTATAATAAGAATTTATTACTTAGTATATGGTTTTATTAGCTACTTATATGAGTCTTCCTCAAAACATAACCGTATAGTGTTATAATACGAATTTATTACTTAGTATAAGGTTTTATTAGCTACTTATATGAGTTTTCCTCAAAACATAACCTTATAGTGTTATAATAAGAATTTATTACTTAGTATAAGGTTTTATTAGCTACTTATATGAGTTTTCCTAAAAACATAACCTTATAGTATTATAATAAGAATTTATTACTTAGTATAAGGTTTTATTAGCTACTTATATGAGTTTTCCTCAAAACATAACCTTATAGTATTAATAAGAATTTATTACTTAGTATAAGGTTTTATTAGCTACTTATATGAGTTTTCCTCAAAACATAACCTTATAGTGTTTTAATAAGAATTTATTACTTAGTATAAGGTTTTATTAGCTACTTATATGAGTCTTCCTCAAAACATAACCGTATAGTGTTATAATAAGAATTTATTACTTAGTATAAGGTTTTATTAGCTACTTATATGAGTTTTCCTCAAAACATAACCTTAGAGTATTAATAAAAATTTATTACTTAGTATAAGGTTTTATTAGCTACTTATATGAGTTTTCCTCAAAACATAACCTTATTGTGTTATAATAAGAATTTATTACTTAGTATAAGGTTTTATTAGCTACTTTTATTAGTTTTCCTCAAAACATAACCTTATAGTGTTATAATAAGTATTTATTACTTAGTATAAGGTTTTATTAGCTACTTATATGAGTCTTCCTCAAAACATAACCGTATAGTGTTATAATACGAATTTATTACTTAGTATAAGGTTTTATTAGCTACTTATATGCGATTTCCACAAAACATAACATTATAGTATTAGAATAAGAATTTATTACTTAGTATAAGTTTTATTAGTTACTTATATGAGTTTTCCTCAAAACATAACCTTATAGTATTATAATAAGAATTTATTACTTAGTATAAGGTTTTATTAGATAATTATATGAGTTTTCCTCAAAACATAACCTAATAGTATTATAATAAGAATCTATTACTTAATTAGTATAAGGTTTTATTAGCTACTTATATGAGTTTTACTAAAAACATAACCTTATATAATTATAATAAGAATTTATTACTTAGTATAAGGTTTTATTAGTTACTTATATGAGTTTTCCTAAAAACATAACCTTATAGTATTATAATAAGAATTTATTACTTAATTAGTATAAGGTTTTATTAGCTACTTATATGTGTTTTCCTAAAAACATAACCTTATAGTATTATAATAAGAATTTATTACTTAGTATAAGGTTTTATTAGCTACTTATATGAGTTTTCCTCAAAACATAACCTTATAGTGTTATAATAAGAATTTATTACTTAGTATAAGGTTTTATTAGCTACTTATATGAGTGTTCCTCAAAACATAACCGTTTAGTGTTATAATAAGAATTTATTACTTAGTATAAGGTTTTATTAGCTACTTATATCAGTTTTCCTCAAAACATAACCTTATAGTATTAATAAGAATTTATTACTTAGTATAAGGTTTTATTAGCTACTTATATGAGTTTTCCTCAAAACATAACCTTATAGTGTTATAATAAGAATTTATTACTTAGTATAAGGTTTTATTAGCTACTTATATGAGTCTTCCTCAAAACATAACCGTTTAGTGTTATAATAAGAATTTATTACTTAGTATAAGGTTTTATTAGCTACTTATATGAGTTTTCCTCAAAACATAACCTTATAGTATTAATAAGAATTTATTACTTAGTATAAGGTTTTATTAGCTACTTATATGAGTTTTCCTCAAAACATAACCTTATAGTGTTATAATAAGAATTTATTACTTAGTATAAGGTTTTATTAGCTACTTATATGAGTTTTCCTCAAAACATAACCTTATAGTGTTATAATAAGAATTTATTACTTAGTATAAGGTTTTAATAGCTACTTATATGAGTTTTCCTCAAAACATAACCTTATAGTGTTATAATAAGAATTTATTACTTATTATAAGGTTTTATTAGCTACTTATATGAGTCTTCCTCAAAACATAACCGTTTAGTGTTATAATAAGAATTTATTACTTAGTATAAGGTTTTATTAGCTACTTATATCAGTTTTCCTCAAAACATAACCTTATAGTATTAATAAGAATTTATTACTTAGTATAAGGTTTTATTGGCTACTTATATGAGTTTTCCTCAAAACATAACCTTATAGTGTTATAATAAGAATTTTTTACTTAGTATAAGGTTTTATTAGCTACTTATATGAGTCTTCCTCAAAACATAACCGTATAGTGTTATAATACGAATTTATTACTTAGTATAAGGTTTTATTAGCTACTTATATGAGTTTTCCTCAAAACATAACCTTATAGTGTTATAATAAGAATTTATTACTTAGTATAAGGTTTTATTAGCTACTTATATGAGTCTTCCTCAAAACATAACCGTATAGTGTTATAATACGAATTTATTACTTAGTATAAGGTTTTATTAGCTACTTATATGCGATTTCCACAAAACATAACATTATAGTATTAGAATAAGAATTTATTACTTAGTATAAGTTTTATTAGTTACTTGTATGAGTTTTCCTCAAAACATAACCTTATAGTATTATAATAAGAATTTATTAATTAGTATAAGGTTTTATGAGATAATTATATGAGTTTTCCTCAAAACATAACCTAATAGTATTATAACTAGAATCTATTACTTAATTAGTATAAGGTTTTATTAGCTACTTATATGAGTTTTATTCAAAACATAACCTTATATAATTATAATAAGAATTTATTACTTAGTATAAGGTTTTATTAGCTACTTATATGAGTTTTCCTCAAAACATAACCTTATAGTATTAATAAGAATTTATTACTTAGTATAAGGTTTTATTAGCTACTTATATGAGTTTTCCTCAAAACATAACCTTATAGTGTTATAATAAGAATTTATTACTTAGTATAAGGTTTTATTAGCTACTTATATGAGTTTTCCTCAAAACATAACCTTATAGTGTTATAATAAGAATTTATTACTTAGTATAAGGTTTTATTAGCTACTTATATGAGTCTTCCTCAAAACATAACCGTTTAGTGTTATAATAAGAATTTATTACTTAGTATAAGGTTTTATTAGCTACTTATATCAGTTTTCCTCAAAACATAACCTTATAGTGTTATAATAAGAATTTTTTACTTAGTATAAGGTTTTATTAGCTACTTATATGAGTCTTCCTCAAAACATAACCGTATAGTGTTATAATACGAATTTATTACTTAGTATAAGATTTTATTAGCTACTTATATGCGATTTCCACAAAACATAACATTATAGTATTAGAATAAGAATTTATTACTTAGTATAAGTTTTCTTAGTTACTTATATTTGTTTTCTTCAAAACATAACCTTATAGTATTATAATAAGAATTTATTACTTAGTATATGGTTTTATTAGCTACTTATATGAGTCTTCCTCAAAACATAACCGTATAGTGTTATAATACGAATTTATTACTTAGTATAAGGTTTTATTAGCTACTTATATGAGTTTTCCTCAAAACATAACCTTATAGTGTTATAATAAGAATTTATTACTTAGTATAAGGTTTTATTAGCTACTTATATGATTTTTCCTAAAAACATAACCTTATAGTATTATAATAAGAATTTATTACTTAGTATAAGGTTTTATTAGCTACTTATATGAGTTTTCCTCAAAACATAACCTTATAGTATTAATAAGAATTTATTACTTAGTATAAGGTTTTATTAGCTACTTATATGAGTTTTCCTCAAAACATAACCTTATAGTGTTTTAATAAGAATTTATTACTTAGTATAAGGTTTTATTAGCTACTTATATGAGTCTTCCTCAAAACATAACCGTATAGTGTTATAATAAGAATTTATTACTTAGTATAAGGTTTTATTAGCTACTTATATGAGTTTTCCTCAAAACATAACCTTAGAGTATTAATAAGAATTTATTACTTAGTATAAGGTTTTATTAGCTACTTATATGAGTTTTCCTCAAAACATAACCTTATAGTGTTATAATAAGAATTTATTACTTAGTATAAGGTTTTATTAGCTACTTTTATGAGTTTTCCTCAAAACATAACCTTATAGTGTTATAATAAGTATTTATTACTTAGTATAAGGTTTTATTAGCTACTTATATGAGTCTTCCTCAAAACATAACCGTATAGTGTTATAATACGAATTTATTACTTAGTATAAGGTTTTATTAGCTACTTATATGCGATTTCCACAAAACATAACATTATAGTATTAGAATAAGAATTTATTACTTAGTATAAGTTTTATTAGTTAGTTATATGAGTTTTCCTCAAAACATAACCTTATAGTATTATAATAAGAATTTATTACTTAGTATAAGGTTTTATTAGATAATTATATGAGTTTTCCTCAAAACATAACCTAATAGTATTATAATAAGAATCTATTACTTAATTAGTATAAGGTTTTATTAGCTACTTATATGAGTTTTACTAAAAACATAACCTTATATAATTATAATAAGAATTTATTACTTAGTATAAGGTTTTATTAGTTACTTATATGAGTTTTCCTAAAAACATAACCTTATAGTATTAATAAGAATTTATTACTTAGTATAAGGTTTTATTAGCTACTTATATGAGTTTTCCTCAAAACATAACCTTATAGTGTTATAATAAGAATTTTTTACTTAGTATAAGGTTTTATTAGCTACTTATATGAGTCTTCCTCAAAACATAACCGTATAGTGTTATAATACGAATTTATTACTTAGTATAAGGTTTTATTAGCTACTTATATGAGTTTTCCTCAAAACATAACCTTATAGTGTTATAATAAGAATTTATTACTTAGTATAAGGTTTTATTAGCTACTTATATGAGTCTTCCTCAAAACATAACCGTATAGTGTTATAATACGAATTTATTACTTAGTATAAGGTTTTATTAGCTACTGATATGCGATTTCGACAAAACATAACATTATAGTATTAGAATAAGAATTTATTACTTAGTATAAGTTTTATTAGTTACTTATATGAGTTTTCCTCAAAACATAACCTTATAGTATTATAATAAGAATTTATTAATTAGTATAAGGTTTTATTAGATAATTATATGAGTTTTCCTCAAAACATAACCTAATAGTATTATAACTAGAATCTATTACTTAATTAGTATAAGGTTTTATTAGCTACTTATATGAGTTTTATTCAAAACATAACCTTATATAATTATAATAAGAATTTATTACTTAGTATAAGGTTTTATTAGCTACTTATATTAGTTTTCCTCAAAACATAACCTTATAGTATTAATAAGAATTTATTACTTAGTATAAGGTTTTATTAGCTACTTATATGAGTTTTCCTCAAAACATAACCTTATAGTGTTATAATAAGAATTTATTACTTAGTATGAGGTTTTATTAGCTACTTATATGAGTTTTCCTCAAAACATAACCTTATAGTGTTATAATAAGAATTTATTACTTAGTATAAGGTTTTATTAGCTACTTATATGAGTCTTCCTCAAAACATAACCGTTTAGTGTTATAATAAGAATTTATTACTTAGTATAAGGTTTTATTAGCTACTTATATCAGTTTTCCTCAAAACATAACCTTATAGTATTAATAAGAATTTATTACTTAGTATAAGGTTTTATTAGCTACTTATATGAGTTTTCCTCAAAACATAACCTTATAGTGTTATAATAAGAATTTATTACTTAGTATAAGGTTTTATTAGCTACTTATATGAGTCTTCCTCAAAACATAACCGTATAGTGTTATAATACGAATTTGTTACTTAGTATAAGATTTTATTAGCTACTTATATGCGATTTCCACAAAACATAACATTATAGTATTAGAATAAGAATTTATTACTTAGTATAAGTTTTCTTAGTTACTTATATGAGTTTTCTTCAAAACATAACCTTATAGTATTATAATAAGAATTTATTACTTAGTATATGGTTTTATTAGATAATTATATGAGTTTTCCTCAAAACATAACCTAATAGTATTATAATAAGAATCTATTACTTAATTAGTATAAGGTTTTATTAGCTACTTATATGAGTTTTACTCAAAACATAACCTTATATAATTATAATAAGAATTTATTACTTAGTAAAAGGTTTTATTAGCTACTTATATGAGTTTTCCTAAAAACATAACCTTATAGTATTATAATAAGAATTTATTACTTAGTATAAGGTTTTATTAGCTACTTATATGAGTTTTCCTCAAAACATAACCTTATAGTATTAATAAGAATTTATTACTTAGTATAAGGTTTTATTAGCTACTTATATGAGTTTTCCTCAAAACATAACCTTATAGTGTTTTAATAAGAATTTATTACTTAGTATAAGGTTTTAATAGCTACTTATATGAGTCTTCCTCAAAACATAACCGTATAGTGTTATAATAAGAATTTATTACTTAGTATAAGGTTTTATTAGCTACTTATATGAGTTTTCCTCAAAACCTAACCTTATAGTATTAATAAGAATTTATTACTTAGTATAAGGTTTTATTAGCTACTTATATGAGTTTTCCTCAAAACATAACCTTATAGTGTTTTAATAAGAATTTATTACTTAGTATAAGGTTTTATTAGCTACTTATATGAGTTTTCCTCAAAACATAACCTTATAGTATTATAATAAGAATTTATTACTTAGTATAAGGTTTTATTAGCTACTTATATGAGTATTCCTCAAAACATAACTGTATAGTGTTATAATATGAATTTATTACTTAGTATAAGGTTTTATTAGCTACTTATATGAGTTTTCCTCAAAACATAACCTTATAGTGTTATAATAAGTATTTATTACTTAGTATAAGGTTTTATTAGCTATTTATATGAGTCTTCCTCAAGACATAACCGTATAGTGTTATAATACGAATTTATTACTTAGTATAAGGTTTTATTAGCTACTTATATGCGATTTCCACAAAACATAACATTATAGTATTAGAATAAGAATTTATTACTTAGTATAAGTTTTATTAGTTACTTATATGAGTTTTCCTCAAAACATAACCTTATAGTATTATAATAAGAATTTATTACTTAGTATAAGGTTTTATTAGATAATTATATGAGTTTTCCTCAAAACATAACCTAATAGTATTATAATAAGAATCTATTACTTAATTAGTATAAGGTTTTATTAGCTACTTATATGAGTTTTACTCAAAACATAACCTTATATAATTATAATAAGAATTTATTACTTAGTATAAGGTTTTATTAGCTACTTATATGAGTTTTCCTCAAAACATAACCTTATAGTATTAATAAGAATTGATTACTTAGTATAAGGTTTTATTAGCTACTTATATGAGTTTTCCTCAAAACATAACCTTATAGTGTTTTAATAAGAATTTATTACTTAGTATAAGGTTTTATTAGCTACTTATATGAGTCTTCCTCAAAACATAACCGTATAGTGTTATAATAAGAATTTATTACTTAGTATAAGGTTTTATTAGCTACTTATATGAGTTTTCCTCAAAACATAACCTTATAGTATTAATAAGAATTTATTACTTAGTATAAGGTTTTATTAGCTACTTATATGAGTTTTCCTCAAAACATTACCTTATAGTGTTATAATAAGTATTTATTACTTAGTATAAGGTTTTATTAGCTATTTATATGAGTCTTCCTCAAGACATAACCGTATAGTGTTATAATACGAATTTATTACTTAGTATAAGGTTTTATTAGCTACTTATATGCGATTTCCACAAAACATAACATTATAGTATTAGAATAAGAATTTATTACTTAGTATAAGTTTTATTAGTTACTTATATGAGTTTTCCTCAAAACATAACCTTATAGTATTATAATAAGAATTTATTACTTAGTATAAGGTTTTATTAGATAATTATATGAGTTTTCCTCAAAACATAACCTAATAGTATTATAATAAGAATCTATTACTTAATTAGTATAAGGTTTTATTAGCTACTTATATGAGTTTTACTCAAAACATAACCTTATATAATTATAATAAGAATTTATTACTTAGTATAAGGTTTTATTAGCTACTTATATGAGTTTTCCTCAAAACATAACCTTATAGTATTAATAAGAATTTATTACTTAGTATAAGGTTTTATTAGCTACTTATATGAGTTTTCCTCAAAACATAACATTATAGTGTTTTAATAAGAATTTATTACTTAGTATAAGGTTTTATTAGCTACTTATATGAGTCTTCCTCAAAACATAACCGTATAGTGTTATAATAAGAATTTATTACTTAGTATAAGGTTTTATTAGCTACTTATATGAGTTTTCCTCAAAACATAACCTTATAGTATTAATAAGAATTTATTACTTAGTATAAGGTTTTATTAGCTACTTATATGAGTTTTCCTCAAAACATAACCTTATAGTGTTATAATAAGTATATATTACTTAGTATAAGGTTTTATTAGCTATTTATATGAGTCTTCCTCAAGACATAACCGTATAGTGTTATAATACGAATTTATTACTTAGTATAAGGTTTTATTAGCTACTTATATGCGATTTCCACAAAACATAACATTATAGTATTAGAATAAGAATTTATTACTTAGTATAAGTTTTATTAGTTACTTATATGAGTTTTCCTCAAAACATAACCTTATAGTATTATAATAAGAATTTATTACTTAGTATAAGGTTTTATTAGATAATTATATGAGTTTTCCTCAAAACATAACCTAATAGTATTATAATAAGAATCTATTACTTAATTAGTATAAGGTTTTATTAGCTACTTATATGAGTTTTACTCAAAACATAACGTTATATAATTATAATAAGAATTTATTACTTAGTATAAGGTTTTATTAGCTACTTATATGAGTTTTCCTAAAAACATAACCTTATAGTATTATAATAAGAATTTATTACTTAGTATAAGGTTTTATTAGCTACTTATATGAGTTTTCCTCAAAACATAACCTTATAGTATTAATAAGAATTTATTACTTAGTATAAGGTTTTATTAGCTACTTATATGAGTTTTCCTCAAAACATAACCTTATAGTATTAATAAGAATTTATTACTTAGTATAAGGTTTTATTAGCTACTTATATGAGTTTTCCTCAAAACATAACCTTATAGTGTTTTAATAAGAATTTATTACTTAGTATAAGGTTTTATTAGCTACTTATATGAGTCTTCCTCAAAACATAACCGTATAGTGTTATAATAAGAATTTATTACTTAGTATAAGGTTTTTTTAGCTACTTATATGAGTTTTCCTCAAAACATAACCTTATAGTATTAATAAGAATTTATTACTTAGTATAAGGTTTTATTAGCTACTTATATGAGTTTTCCTCAAAACATAACCTTATAGTATTATAATAAGAATTTATTACTTAGTATAAGGTTTTATTAGCTACTTATATGAGTATTCCTCAAAACATAACTGTATAGTGTTATAATATGAATTTATTACTTAGTATAAGGTTTTATTAGCTACTTATATGAGTTTTCCTCAAAACATAACCTTATAGTGTTATAATAAGTATTTATTACTTAGTATAAGGTTTTATTAGCTATTTATATGAGTCTTCCTCAAGACATAACCGTATAGTGTTATAATACGAATTTATTACTTAGTATAAGGTTTTATTAGCTACTTATATGCGATTTCCACAAAACATAACATTATAGTATTAGAATAAGAATTTATTACTTAGTATAAGTTTTATTAGTTACTTATATGAGTTTTCCTCAAAACATAACCTTATAGTATTATAATAAGAATTTATTACTTAGTATAAGGTTTTATTAGATAATTATATGAGTTTTCCTCAAAACATAACCTAATAGTATTATAATAAGAATCTATTACTTAATTAGTATAAGGTTTTATTAGCTACTTATATGAGTTTTACTCAAAACATAACCTTATATAATTATAATAAGAATTTATTACTTAGTATAAGGTTTTATTAGCTACTTATATGAGTTTTCCTCAAAACATAACCTTATAGTATTAATAAGAATTTATTACTTAGTATAAGGTTTTATTAGCTACTTATATGAGTTTTCCTCAAAACATAACCTTATAGTGTTTTAATAAGAATTTATTACTTAGTATAAGGTTTTATTAGCTACTTATATGAGTCTTCCTCAAAACATAACCGTATAGTGTTATAATAAGAATTTATTACTTAGTATAAGGTTTTATTAGCTACTTATATGAGTTTTCCTCAAAACATAACCTTATAGTATTAATAAGAATTTATTACTTAGTATAAGGTTTTATTAGCTACTTATATGAGTTTTCCTCAAAACATTACCTTATAGTGTTATAATAAGAATTTATTACTTAGTATAAGGTTTTATTAGCTACTTATATGAGTATTCCGCAAAACATAACCGTATAGTGTTATAATATGAATTTATTACTTAGTATAAGGTTTTGTTAGCTACTTATATGAGTTTTCCTCAAAACATAACCTTATAGTTTTAATAAGAATTTATTACTTAGTATAAGGTTTTATTAGCTACTTATATGAGTTTTCCTCAAAACATAACCTTATAGTGTTATAATAAGTATTTATTACTTAGTATAAGGTTTTATTAGCTACTTATATGAGTCTTCCTCAAAACATAACCGTATAGTGTTATAATACGAATTTATTACTTAGTATAAGGTTTTATTAGCTACTTATATGCGATTTCCACAAAACATAACATTATAGTATTAGAATAAGAATTTATTACTTAGTATAAGTTTTATTAGTTAGTTATATGAGTTTTCCTCAAAACATAACCTTATATTATTATAATAAGAATTTATTACTTAGTATAACGTTTTATTAGATAATTATATGAGTTTTCCTCAAAACATAACCTAATAGTATTATAATAAGAATCTATTACTTAATTAGTATAAGGTTTTATTAGCTACTTATATGAGTTTTACTCAAAACATAACCTTATATAATTATAATAAGAATTTATTACTTAGTATAAGGTTTTATTAGCTACTTATATGAGTTTTCCTAAAAACATAACCTTATAGTATTATAATAAGAATTTATTATTTAATTAGTATAAGGTTTTATTAGCTACTTATATGTGTTTTCCTAAAAACATAACCTTATAGTATTATAATAAGAATTTATTACTTAGTATAAGGTTTTATTAGCTACTTATATGAGTTTTCCTCAAAACATAACCTTATAGTATTAATAAGAATTTATTACTTAGTATAAGGTTTTATTAGCTACTTATATGAGTTTTCCTCAAAACATAACCTTATAGTGTTATAATAAGAATTTATTACTTAGTATAAGGTTTTATTAGCTACTTATATGAGTTTTCCTCAAAACAAAACCTTATAGTGTTATAATAAGAATTTATTACTTAGTATAAGGTTTTATTAGCTACTTATATTAGTCTTCCTGAAAACATAACTGTATAGTGTTATAATACGAATTTATTACTTAGTATAAGGTTTTATTAGCTACTTATATGCGATTTCCCCAAAACATAACATTATAGTATTAGGATACGAATTTATTACTTAGTATAAGTTTTATTAGTTACTTATATGAGTTTTCCTCAAAACATAACCTTATAGTATTATAATAAGAATTTATTAATTAGTATAAGGTTTTATTAGATAATTATATGAGTTTTCCTCAAAACATAACCTAATAGTATTATAATAAGAATCTATTACTTAATTAGTATAAGGTTTTATTAGCTACTTATATGAGTTTTACTCAAAACATAACCTTATATAATTATAATAAGAATTTATTACTTAGTATAAGGTTTTATTAGCTACTTATATGAGTTTTCCTAAAAACATAACCTTATAGTATTATAATAAGAATTTATTACTTAGTATAAGGTTTTATTAGCTACTTGAATGAGTTTGCCTCAAAACATAACCTTATAGTATTAATAAGAATTTATTACTTAGTATAAGGTTTTATTAGCTACTTGAATGAGTTTGCCTCAAAACATAACCTTATAGTGTTATAATAAGAATTTATTACTTAGTATAAGGTTTTATTAGCTACTTATATGAGTATTCCTCAAAACAAAACCGTATAGTGTTATAATATTAATTTATTACTTAGTATAAGGTTTTGTTAGCTACTTATATGAGTTTTCCTCAAAACATAACCTTATAGTGTTTTAATAAGAATTTATTACTTAGTATAAGGTTTTATTAGCTACTTATATGAGTCTTCCTCAAAACATAACCGTATAGTGTTATAATAAGAATTTATTACTTAGTATAAGGTTTTATTAGCTACTTATATGAGTTTTCCTCAAAACATAACCTTATAGTATTAATAAGAATTTATTACTTAGTATAAGGTTTTATTAGCTACTTATATGAGTTTTCCTCAAAACATAACCTTATAGTGTTATAATAAGAATTTATTACTTAGTATAAGGTTTTATTAGCTACTTATATGAGTATTCCGCAAAACATAACCGTATAGTGTTATAATATGAATTTATTACTTAGTATAAGGTTTTGTTAGCTACTTATATGAGTTTTCCTCAAAACATAACCTTATAGTATTAATAAGAATTTATTACTTGGTATAAGGTTTTATTAGCTACTTATATGAGTTTTCCTCAAAACATAACCTTATAGTGTTATAATAAGTATTTATTACTTAGTATAAGGTTTTATTAGCTAGTTATTTGAGTCTTCCTCAAAACATAACCGTATAGTGTTATAATACGAATTTATTACTTAGTATAAGGTTTTATTAGCTACTTATATGCGATTTCCACAAAACATAACATTATAGTATTAGAATAAGAATTTATTACTTAGTATAAGTTTTATTAGTTAGTTATATGAGTTTTCCTCAAAACATAACCTTATATTATTATAATAAGAATTTATTACTTAGTATAAGGTTTTATTAGATAATTATATGAGTTTTCCTCAAAACATAATCTAATAGTATTATAATAAGAATCTATTACTTAATTAGTATTGTAACGGCCCAGAATTATGATTTCCGGGTTACGTTTCAAGGGATAAAACCCCTTGTTCGGATCTTGCAATCCAGGTACGGGTTGAGTTTTAAAACAAAATATTTGTACTAAAAGAAGGGATTTCGAACCCTTAAAGATCGCGGATCCATTGGGGATCAAATACCTGCCTTAGTCTAATCGTGAAATCGAGCGAAAGCAAAAATAAGGTTGAGTTTAAATACAATCCGAAAAGGAGTATAAAAGAGAGGAAGTGTGGTGGTCTCTCAACCTCTCGATCTAACGCCAAAAGTCTGAACCCGCCAAGCATCCACCTAAGCAACGATAGCGGCTAACGGTTACCTGAATCTAAAAAAAATGAGGGGGATCTGGGTCAATCATCAGGTCACTCATGCGCGTATGTAAACACACTCTGAGAGGCATATAATAAGCATCTTATTCTTAAGATGAAATGCGTAATGTCATGCGTAAATTAAATCACATATATATACTGACAGTTTAATATAATGCAGAAAGCGATAAATGGATCCACACAGAATGCCAAGTGGCATGTCCCTCTCGTACCTCCACCCCCTTTCAATAGGGCGGAGACTGGCCAGTTCGGTGCTATAGCATATCAATTTCCTCGTGGTGGTGCACAAACCACGGCATCATCATATCATATCATCTCATCGCTTGCCCGATGGTGCTGGGCTATCATATCATGCTCATATAGACTCGATTGACTCAGGGTACCCAATGAGGCTGGGCTACCCTATGACCCTAGCAAGGACTCTAGAACTATCACAGATAACGGCCGTTCTCTTGCAAGGACATATAGCAATCATATGATTTTCATTTTAGCTCCTAAGCATGATTCTAAGTCGTATGGTGCATGGACACTAGCCTACTATATAACACCCAGTGCATAGAGCGCCCATCATGAGTAAGTTCAAAGAACTTACCTGGAGTAGCAGATCAGCAAGATGAAAAGCAGCAAGATATAAGCAAGCAGGTTACAGATCACCTAGCAATTATTAATAAATATGCATAAGTAAACTGCACAAAACGGGATCCATTTACCACTACATAACATGCCCACCAATCCATTAATCATAGCATCATCAACATTCTTTATCTCAACTTATGGCAACATCTTATATCATCTTATTCCATTGTCATTTCCATAACTGACTCAATCATACTTCAATCCATAAAATCTCACTCGCTAGTCCAGTTGTTAGCCAAAACAATTACTTCAAGTTTATACTTAGCCATTTCTAATTTATAAAATATTTAATCTTTAAAAATACTTTCAAAAAAATCCATTTAAATAATCCCGACATACTTTACTTTAATTAAAATCACCATTCTAGGGATTTAAGTAACTTTCAACCGTTACAAAATAATTCAATTTATATACTTTAAAACCGACCCCTTTTTAAATACCGACACACAAATCAATTTCTGAATAATCAATTATCGGAAATCGGTTAAACAATTAATTAATAAATTAAATAAATAAATATATAACGAATAACCCGAACCGAACCAACGCTTTTAACCCAAACCGAACCGAACCCAACCAAACCCGCTAACTAATCCCAATCCGGTTAAATAAACCCACCCAAATAAATTAAAAGGTTGGAGGGCCCCACATAGCCATGCTGGTCTCCTTCCTCCTCCGGATTCAAGCGACGATGTCCCGCACCCGCACCCTGCTCGAGCCTTCGATGCCGCTGGCGCCGCCTTTTCCGTGCCCAGACTCACCCGGACTCGGACTCGGACTCGGACTCGGAATCCCGCCTCCCACGCTCCTGCTCGCTGCTCGCTCGCGGTCGCTCGCCTATACTCAGCCTCGCCTCGCTTGCTCCTGCTCGCCGGAGTTCTTGCCGGAGCTCCGCCTGAGTTCACACGCGCCACCCGACACCCCGCACTCAGCTCACGCACACTCGACACTAGCCCTTAGCCCAAACCCAGTCAGAAATCGGATTAAAACAGAGGAGGAAAGATGGAACTCACCGAGGGATTTCGCGACTTCGGAGCTCTCGATCGGAGGTCTGGGCATCGTCGGAGGCTCGCGATGGCTCGTCGGATCTGTGTGGGATATTGGTGAGCGTGATGGTGAAGCTCGAGGGTGGTTTCAATCGAAGACGGAAGAGAAACGCTTACCGGAACGTGGCTCGTGCTCAAACAGGGGAAACGATGATTCGGTGGCTCGGCAGCGGCGCTGGTGGCTCCTGGGCGGACACTGGGCTTCGATGGTGGTGGAGTATAGCCGCTGCTGCTGGTGTCTCGCAGAAGGAGGAGAAGGATTGGAGGTGATGGTGCTCGGTTACTTGTGGTTGCGAAACAGGGGAGAAATGGAGGCGATGGCGGCTCTGAGCTCTCCTGGGCGGATCCTGGATGGACGACGACGACGAGGTGCTGGGATGGTGGTGCAGAAATGGTGATGCTCAGCTGAGAAGGGGGAGATGGTGATGGAGGAGAGATGCAGTGATTGTGGCGTGAGGTGATGGAGATTGTGACGATGGGGATGGTGAAGGGAAATGGGGATGGTGAATTGATCATCAGATCGGGGATGTCGACGGGTGATGGGGAGCAGGTGAAGGGGATGGTGAGATTGTGTGTGGGATTGGTTAAAACATTACCCGAAAATAAATTTCGAATACGTGAATCTTGAACCCCAAAATTAGTTCTCGAATGTTAGTCTCTCTGAATCTCGCTTTCTCGGTCAATTAGATTTTAAAAATTGAGAAGGATATCGTAATCCGATAATTATTTTGAATTTTCGAGGTAAAAGAACGGAAATTGTTCGTTAAATTTATACTCCGGTCGGAATCCGCTAAACAAGTTTTAAAACCGACTTAATTTCATTTTTAATTCTCTTATTCCAGAAAATTAGGATTTGAACATCCGAGCCTTTACATCATCCACCTCTAAAAACAAGTCTCGTCCTCGAGACTAAAAAAAATCTTAAAACAGGGGATGAAGTTTGAAATTGGTGAGTCCAAGGATCATGTCATTGATCCCGTGAACACCTCATAAGTGCCCCTATGAGGTCCTCACAGTACCGTTGTCGTGATCATAATATCCCCAATAGACCGTAGTAAGAATGTAATATGGGCCCCTATCACATCCTTACTTCGACTTCTCGGTCATACCATAACTCAAAAAGCATTACAGCATCTCCACTAGGTCTTAGCAAGAAGTCTATAAGGGCCCCTATAAAATGTTTGTATCCACTTCGTGGGACATCATAATGCAATCTCGGTTAATTTCCAAGAGCGTCCTTTGTTTGAAAAGGTTTGGTCTCAAAATCATTGAAGTTATCAATCGCGTTTGATTTCTCTACATCCAACTCCGTCCTTTTTTAAACACCATTCAAAATTCCCTAACCCGACATTAATCAAGCAATTTCACATCACGAGAGGTGGAATCATCCACCTCTAAAGACTAATCTCATATTCTCTTCCTAGTTTCCGAATCAAATCAATCATCATTCTCAATTCAGCATGAACAAAAGTAAACCAACTCATCAACTCATAACATCATCAGCCACCTCTCGTGTGGCAAATCTCAACATCAATCATGATAATCTCAACCACATAACATTTTTACCCATAACATAAATCATACCATCCATTCAGAACATGTCAAAAGCAATAACAAAATCTCAACATCATACCACGAGCCATAAGGCATATCTACATCATACTGAAGGAATCACAAGTCCATGATCGAATTCTCATAAGTTATCATGCAAGCACACATGTCAAGAGATCAATGGGCTAGGTATCACAGGGTTAGTATGTTAGTACACATCAATTCTCACAATCGCATAACATTGCACTACAAGTAGAACCAGTCATAGCAGATTTACCATGTCAACATATCAACACATCAAGGTCATGCTATTAAGATTCAGAAAAGAAAGATCAAGTAGTATATAATTCACCAACATGTCAGCATGCTCTGAAAGACATCACCTCAACTCATCACAATATCGAATGACGATCATTTAGTAACCAGGCACCATTAGGTCATGTTCATCATTTAACATATCAATAATCATGCTTAACTATATAATACAACATCATGCTTTCGTATAATAACACATCATTATCTCATATATCTTATCGTAACACATCCTAACATTCCTTTATAACAACATAACAGGATAGCAAATCGTCAATATCTCATGATAGCATTTGTCACTTTCACTAGATTTCAATATTGCATATCAACATGTAGTATTGTTCCATACCAAGTTCCTCATGGTCGCTATCTAACATCATGCCAGTACATATTAACAAGTCATGTAAGCAAGAAAATTCCCAAATTATCATAAGTCAACAAGTCTCAATTTGCTATTATGCTTAAAATTATTGCAAAACACCACATATGAACATAGTCAATTCAAGCTAGCAAGTTTCAACATAACCTTATCAGATAACAATTCAGGTTCCTCAGCATTCGCAGTTCATACTTTTATAGGCACAAGAGTTCAGATCATGCTTAGCAATATAGAGTAGCAACACATCAAGACATCATATTATGTAAGAACTGCAAGGCATTGAATCATATAATCATAATCACTAGACCCTCAGGCCACATTTATTACCAAGTAAGCACATCAACACGTAAACTTCATCGTCAGGTCAGTGCAATATCGCCATCAACTAATTTCGAAGGATTAAGAGTTAGAACGGAGGACACTCCCGCTCGCAAGTCATAGCGTACTCAGTAATCGTCATCATCAAAACGTGCTTGTCCTGCCGAAATCGTTGATCCTGAGGCCCGTGGGTTATGGGCCCACGCCTTCGCGGCGTTGCTCTATTGCTATCCGACTTCCCATTTCCTCTTTCATGCGGTCGCTCGTCCAACGTGTCGCGTAGGAGTTCAAGTTAGCGAAGATAGGGGAGGGACAAGAGCGGACAACCCAGTGTTCCTTTCGGAACAAACACAGACCAACCCTAAGATGACAACTAGAGACGAAACTCCGACCTGAGAATAGAAACGATGCCCTTATGGAAGTCCATTAAGTTATAATCGCGACAAGAAAACACGAATTCACCATGGAGCATATCAATCACACTAATTCACGCTAACATGTACCTATATCAAGGGAGCAACATTCGTATTCATTTCCAACGACACGATCGATTCCTATACTCATGCATGCGAGACAAGATAGTAGTCTATTATTCCATGAAAGCAGATATGCCTAGCAACTTAAGCAAGTTATGCGGAATCAAGAATGATCATGCAGGATTCGAGGTCATGTGGGATTTAACGACGATGACGAGTATGGTGTATATGAAAGAATGCACAAGCATGGTGTACGCATCAATAGGTGAGGTCAAATATGGCATGGTGAGGTGTAACATAACAACTAGATTAAGTGTCATATAGTAGGTCAAGCATGGCACGTAATCATATGATGAGGTACATTTAGAAAGTGCATGTCCTACATGATACTAGCGACACATAATGTGATACAAGCATAGTCAAGAGTCATTAAAATGGGTTCAATAGGATGTTCACGAAACACGAGGCATCATCAAAAGTAACAAGAAGGATATCATGGCAATAGATTATAATCATGCTAGGAACGAATCATCATGGGACACATATAAAGGTACAGTGGTTATCACATCATAGAATAGGTACAACATGTAATCATTTAGTGAGTCATATTGGAAACCATAAGCCCTACAGGATACTACTAGCACATATCGAATCATGACCACAATCAAGGTAACTCGCCTAAATTCATTGTAACATTTATGCGTCATACATATGCGAAATGATATAACGTGGTGTGTAATCATGCGAGGTGCCAAGTCATACATCTATGCCAACACTACAGGAATTCATAAGGTAATAGGGGAAACACTACCGAGTGATAACATGTAAGCATGCCAGGATAAACCACCACATAAAGCAATTGATCATCGAATTCAACATCAATCTAATTTACATGAGTAAGATATTTCAAGGTGATGGGAAGAGGAAAGGATCACACTATGAGGGACCTAGCTCGAGAGAGAATCAGTAATAATGCAAGCAAGGTATAAATCCGCACAAGTCACAAACAAGGACTCTACATAATGCTAAAGGCTCAACATGACATTCGATACATACATGCGCTTGAATGACCAACACATCCATGTGCAAGAAATCATATTAACATAGCCCGTCGATATAGAAGCATGGGAGGAATATAGCAATGCATAATGCAAACCTACGCAACTGGCAATATGACAAGCATACAAGGTATGTATTCCAACTCAACAACCATTTTAATAAGGCATGCATTTACCAAGACATCACGTCAAATAGCATTATCGCAATTGAACTACTAATTTAGTTAACAAACCACGGGTAACATCGACTAATCATGCAGGGAAAATCATCTTACGACATTCATACAAGGGAAGTGTAGCACACTATCATGGGCCTAATCTAGGGGAAGACAATAACTATATACAGACACTTATCATGCAATTCATGCTTCAAATCAGTCGTTAGTACGACCAATACAACAGGTCAATTAGACATACAAAGGCGACATATAATCAGGACAAGAAGCAAGATGCAACACGGGACCTAAGCAATGGGGCAAGCATGGGTACAGAATGTCATACAACCACAAATTTACATTAAGGATCATCATCTTAACATGTACTGGGAATTACGTATCATATAAGGCATGTTGACATCAAGTTATAACACATATTCATCAAGTATGGAACTCACTCTATCATGACACTAGAACTGAACGATCACACTATTATGAACCTATTTACAGGGAGAACATTAATTATGCGGCTTCCTACACATGACATTTACATTCATGCACTAGTATGACGATGCAACATACTGAGTAGGGCATGCTGGGATGATAGAGACATAACACGTGTAACTTGGACTCACACAATGGCCATCATGAACATTATAGCATGCATTCATCAAGACTCAATTATACCCCATATTCCCCATCCAACGCAACTAATCACACAACAATATCAAGTGAAAACAACCAACAATCATTAATCTGATGAATACAAAATAGATGGGCATGTTGTAGATTCTTGTCATAAAACGAGTAATAAGCATCAAGGCGTCATCCACTAGTATGCTAAAGATATCATTTACAGGCATTCAGACGAAGAAGAGTTTATCACACTATCATGGACCTAACCCAGGAGAAAACAATTATCATGTAGGTTTATATCATGTGGTTTATACGCTTCCAATCAATCATTAGTACAACTAATACAATAAGTCAAGTAGGCATGCTATGGCAACGTAATCACGATAGAGAGTGAGACATAACACAAGACTTGATCAATGTAACTAATCACAGATGTAATAACATGAGCAACATTTTACAAATAAGCATTTTGCAAGATACATGCAGGAGGTTACAAAATCATGTCATGCAATTCAGAGAGAGTCACCATTACAACTGGATAGAGATCCCTAAGGGCAACCATTGACCTTCCCCAACTTACTCATCACCCCTATTTCTTGTGGGACCTGGGTACGTACGACTCTTTGTGGCAAGAAAACCTCGGTTGATCATCATAAGAATCAAGGAAGACAACCCCAAAACACCTTACTTTTGACTCAAAATGACATCAAGAACTACCTTCCAATACTCAATCAGACAACCTTCATATACATACATGAGTTTATGACGCAATGTGTTTACCAACCCGATTCCCATGAAAGATACCGACATCCGGGAGAAAGACTCGATAGAACCATCAAAGGGTTAACAAACATAGTAGAATGAGATATTTCACACAAGCTGGGTTGACCACATAGAATTAAGGTTACTCCCACTATCTCGTTTGTACGGATCAGTCGATACACATTTAATTGTTAGGCATACCAATCAGACCTTAGCATATCAAGCACTCAACATAGAATTAATCAATGACAATTATAATGACCTCCTTCGAGGGAGATCGTACTCAGTCTCAATATATAAAGCACATCAAGCTATCTAATGTCGCTCTTCAAGGAGCGACTGACCGGAGGGGCAAAAACCTCGCGATCCTACCTAACTCGCCACTCCAACCACCTTGATGCAAATTCCTTGGAGTCTTCTGGACCCTCTGTAAAAAGCAAGCTAGTATTTTGCCTACCGTTCCCAACTACACCCAATAGGGGTGGTCTAGCGCCTTTACTACCCACGCGTGTCCCCGTTTGGTCGATTTTCCTCATTTATTACTAGTCGAGTTTATTACTTAGTTCAATTTTAGTTAAGCATCTTAAATTCATTTTGCCCCTTTAAATCCATTTCAAAAAGTCCTTGAAACTCGTGGGCGGTTTTCAAAACTTACACTCGACCCTTGTGTACCCGAATTGCACAACCTGGGCTCTGATACCATCTTTGTAACGGCCCAGAATTATGATTTCCGGGTTACGTTTCAAGGGATAAAACCCCTTGTTCGGATCTTGCAATCCAGGTACGGGTTGAGTTTTAAAACAAAATATTTGTACTAAAAGAAGGGATTTCGAACCCTTAAAGATCGCGGATCCATTGGGGATCAAATACCTGCCTTAGTCTAATCGTGAAATCGAGCGAAAGCAAAAATAAGGTTGAGTTTAAATACAATCCGAAAAGGAGTATAAAAGAGAGGAAGTGTGGTGGTCTCTCAACCTCTCGATCTAACGCCAAAAGTCTGAACCCGCCAAGCATCCACCTAAGCAACGATAGCGGCTAACGGTTACCTGAATCTAAAAAAAATGAGGGGGATCTGGGTCAATCATCAGGTCACTCATGCGCGTATGTAAACACACTCTGAGAGGCATATAATAAGCATCTTATTCTTAAGATGAAATGCGTAATGTCATGCGTAAATTAAATCACATATATATACTGACAGTTTAATATAATGCAGAAAGCGATAAATGGATCCACACAGAATGCCAAGTGGCATGTCCCTCTCGTACCTCCACCCCCTTTCAATAGGGCGGAGACTGGCCAGTTCGGTGCTATAGCATATCAATTTCCTCGTGGTGGTGCACAAACCACGGCATCATCATATCATATCATCTCATCGCTTGCCCGATGGTGCTGGGCTATCATATCATGCTCATATAGACTCGATTGACTCAGGGTACCCAATGAGGCTGGGCTACCCTATGACCCTAGCAAGGACTCTAGAACTATCACAGATAACGGCCGTTCTCTTGCAAGGACATATAGCAATCATATGATTTTCATTTTAGCTCCTAAGCATGATTCTAAGTCGTATGGTGCATGGACACTAGCCTACTATATAACACCCAGTGCATAGAGCGCCCATCATGAGTAAGTTCAAAGAACTTACCTGGAGTAGCAGATCAGCAAGATGAAAAGCAGCAAGATATAAGCAAGCAGGTTACAGATCACCTAGCAATTATTAATAAATATGCATAAGTAAACTGCACAAAACGGGATCCATTTACCACTACATAACATGCCCACCAATCCATTAATCATAGCATCATCAACATTCTTTATCTCAACTTATGGCAACATCTTATATCATCTTATTCCATTGTCATTTCCATAACTGACTCAATCATACTTCAATCCATAAAATCTCACTCGCTAGTCCAGTTGTTAGCCAAAACAATTACTTCAAGTTTATACTTAGCCATTTCTAATTTATAAAATATTTAATCTTTAAAAATACTTTCAAAAAAATCCATTTAAATAATCCCGACATACTTTACTTTAATTAAAATCACCATTCTAGGGATTTAAGTAACTTTCAACCGTTACAAAATAATTCAATTTATATACTTTAAAACCGACCCCTTTTTAAATACCGACACACAAATCAATTTCTGAATAATCAATTATCGGAAATCGGTTAAACAATTAATTAATAAATTAAATAAATAAATATATAACGAATAACCCGAACCGAACCAACGCTTTTAACCCAAACCGAACCGAACCCAACCAAACCCGCTAACTAATCCCAATCCGGTTAAATAAACCCACCCAAATAAATTAAAAGGTTGGAGGGCCCCACATAGCCATGCTGGTCTCCTTCCTCCTCCGGATTCAAGCGACGATGTCCCGCACCCGCACCCTGCTCGAGCCTTCGATGCCGCTGGCGCCGCCTTTTCCGTGCCCAGACTCACCCGGACTCGGACTCGGACTCGGACTCGGAATCCCGCCTCCCACGCTCCTGCTCGCTGCTCGCTCGCGGTCGCTCGCCTATACTCAGCCTCGCCTCGCTTGCTCCTGCTCGCCGGAGTTCTTGCCGGAGCTCCGCCTGAGTTCACACGCGCCACCCGACACCCCGCACTCAGCTCACGCACACTCGACACTAGCCCTTAGCCCAAACCCAGTCAGAAATCGGATTAAAACAGAGGAGGAAAGATGGAACTCACCGAGGGATTTCGCGACTTCGGAGCTCTCGATCGGAGGTCTGGGCATCGTCGGAGGCTCGCGATGGCTCGTCGGATCTGTGTGGGATATTGGTGAGCGTGATGGTGAAGCTCGAGGGTGGTTTCAATCGAAGACGGAAGAGAAACGCTTACCGGAACGTGGCTCGTGCTCAAACAGGGGAAACGATGATTCGGTGGCTCGGCAGCGGCGCTGGTGGCTCCTGGGCGGACACTGGGCTTCGATGGTGGTGGAGTATAGCCGCTGCTGCTGGTGTCTCGCAGAAGGAGGAGAAGGATTGGAGGTGATGGTGCTCGGTTACTTGTGGTTGCGAAACAGGGGAGAAATGGAGGCGATGGCGGCTCTGAGCTCTCCTGGGCGGATCCTGGATGGACGACGACGACGAGGTGCTGGGATGGTGGTGCAGAAATGGTGATGCTCAGCTGAGAAGGGGGAGATGGTGATGGAGGAGAGATGCAGTGATTGTGGCGTGAGGTGATGGAGATTGTGACGATGGGGATGGTGAAGGGAAATGGGGATGGTGAATTGATCATCAGATCGGGGATGTCGACGGGTGATGGGGAGCAGGTGAAGGGGATGGTGAGATTGTGTGTGGGATTGGTTAAAACATTACCCGAAAATAAATTTCGAATACGTGAATCTTGAACCCCAAAATTAGTTCTCGAATGTTAGTCTCTCTGAATCTCGCTTTCTCGGTCAATTAGATTTTAAAAATTGAGAAGGATATCGTAATCCGATAATTATTTTGAATTTTCGAGGTAAAAGAACGGAAATTGTTCGTTAAATTTATACTCCGGTCGGAATCCGCTAAACAAGTTTTAAAACCGACTTAATTTCATTTTTAATTCTCTTATTCCAGAAAATTAGGATTTGAACATCCGAGCCTTTACAAGTATAAGGTTTTATTAGCTACTTATATGAGTTTTACTCAAAACATAACCTTATATAATTATAATAAGAATTTATTACTTAGTATAAGGTTTTATTAGCTACTTATATGAGTTTTCCTAAAAACATAACCTTATAGTATTATAATAAGAATTTATTATTTAATTAGTATAAGGTTTTATTAGCTACTTATATGTGTTTTCCTAAAAACATAACCTTATAGTATTATAATAAGAATTTATTACTTAGTATAAGGTTTTATTAGCTACTTATATGAGTTTTCCTCAAAACATAACCTTATAGTATTAATAAGAATTTATTACTTAGTATAAGGTTTTATTAGCTACTTATATGAGTTTTCCTCAAAACATAACCTTATAGTGTTATAATAAGAATTTATTACTTAGTATAAGTTTTATTAGTTACTTATATGAGTTTTCCTCAAAACACAACCTTATAGTATTATAATAAGAATTTATTAATTAGTATAAGGTTTTATTAGATAATTATATGAGTTTTCCTCAAAACATAACCTAATAGTATTATAATAAGAATCTATTACTTAATTAGTATAAGGTTTTATTAGCTACTTATATGAGTTTTACTCAAAACATAACCTTATATAATTATAATAAGAATTTATTACTTAGTATAAGGTTTTATTAGCTACTTATATGAGTTTTCCTAAAAACATAACCTTATAGTATTATAATAAGAATTTATTACTTCGTATAAGGTTTTATTAGCTACTTATATGAGTTTTCCTCAAAACATAACCTTATAGTATTAATAAGAATTTATTACTTAGTATAAGGTTTTATTAGCTACTTATATGAGTTTTCCTCAAAACATAACCTTATAGTGTTTTAATAAGAATTTATTACTTAGTATAAGGTTTTATTAGCTACTTATATGAGTCTTCCTCAAAACATAACCGTATAGTGTTATAATAAGAATTTATTACTTAGTATAAGGTTTTATTAGCTACTTATATGAGTTTTCCTCAAAACATAACCTTATAGTATTAATAAGAATTTATTACTTAGTATAAGGTTTTATTAGCTACTTGAATGAGTTTGCCTCAAAACATAACCTTATAGTGTTATAATAAGAATTTATTACTTAGTATAAGGTTTTATTAGCTACTTATATGAGTATTCCTCAAAACATAACCGTATAGTGTTATAATATGAATTTATTACTTAGTATAAGGTTTTGTTAGCTACTTATATGAGTTTTCCTCAAAACATAACCTTATAGTATTAATAAGAATTTATTACTTAGTAAAAGGTTTTATTAGCTACTTATATGAGTTTTCCTCAAAACATAACCTTATAGTGTTATAATAAATATTTATTACTTAGTATAAGGTTTTATTAGCTATTTATATGAGTCTTCCTCAAAACATAACCGTATAGTGTTATAATACGAATTTATTACTTAGTATAAGGTTTTATTAGCTACTTATATGCGATTTCCACAAAACATAACATTATAGTATTAGAATAAGAATTTATTACTTAGTATAAGTTTTATTAGTTAGTTATATGAGTTTTCCTCAAAACATAACCTTATAGTATTATAATAAGAATTTATTACTTAGTATAAGGTTTTATTAGCTACTTATATGAGTTTTCCTCAAAACATAACCTTATAGTATTAATAAGAATTTATTACTTAGTATAAGGTTTTATTAGCTACTTATATGAGTTTTCCTCAAAACATAACCTTATAGTGTTATAATAAGAATTTATTACTTAGTATAAGGTTTTATTAGCTACTTATATGAGTTTTCCTCAAAACTAAACCTTATAGTGTTATAATAAGAATTTATTACTTAGTATAAGGTTTTATTAGCTACTTATATTAGTCTTCCTGAAAACATAACTGTATAGTGTTATAATATGAATTTATTACTTAGTATAAGGTTTTATTAGCTACTTATATGCGATTTCCACAAAACATAACATTATAGTATTAGAATAAGAATTTATTACTTAGTATAAGTTTTATTAGTTAGTTATATGAGTTTTCCTCAAAACATAACCTTATATTATTATAATAAGAATTTATTACTTAGTATAAGGTTTTATTAGATAATTATATGAGTTTTCCTCAAAACATAACCTAATAGTATTATAATAAGAATCTATTACTTAATTAGTATAAGGTTTTATTAGCTACTTATATGAGTTTTACTCAAAACATAACCTTATATAATTATAATAAGAATTTATTACTTAGTATAAGGTTTTATTAGCTACTTATATGAGTTTTCCTAAAAACATAACCTTATAGTATTATAATAAGAATTTATTATTTAATTAGTATAAGGTTTTATTAGCTACTTATATGTGTTTTCCTAAAAACATAACCTTATAGTATTATAATAAGAATTTATTACTTAGTATAAGGTTTTATTAGCTACTTATATGAGTTTTCCTCAAAACATAACCTTATAGTATTAATAAGAATTTATTACTTAGTATAAGGTTTTATTAGCTACTTATATGAGTTTTCCTCAAAACATAACCTTATAGTGTTATAATAAGAATTTATTACTTAGTATAAGGTTTTATTAGCTACTTATATGAGTTTTCCTCAAAACAAAACCTTATAGTGTTATAATAAGAATTTATTACTTAGTATAAGGTTTTATTAGCTACTTATATTAGTCTTCCTGAAAACATAACTGTATAGTGTTATAATACGAATTTATTACCTAGTATAAGGTTTTATTAGCTACTTATATGCGATTTCCCCAAAACATAACATTATAGTATTAGGATACTAATTTATTACTTAGTATAAGTTTTATTAGTTACTTATATGAGTTTTCCTCAAAACATAACCTTATAGTATTATAATAAGAATTTATTAATTAGTATAAGGTTTTATTAGATAATTATATGAGTTTTCCTCAAAACATAACCTAATAGTATTATAATAAGAATCTATTACTTAATTAGTATAAGGTTTTATTAGCTACTTATATGAGTTTTATTCAAAACATAACCTTATATAATTATAATAAGAATTTATTACTTAGTATAAGGTTTTATTAGCTACTTATATGAGTTTTCCTAAAAACATAACCTTATAGTATTATAATAAGAATTTATTACTTCGTATAAGGTTTTATTAGCTACTTATATGAGTTTTCCTCAAAACATAACCTTATAGTATTAATAAGAATTTATTACTTAGTATAAGGTTTTATTAGCTACTTATATGAGTTTTCCTCAAAACATAACCTTATAGTGTTTTAATAAGAATTTATTACTTAGTATAAGGTTTTATTAGCTACTTATATGAGTCTTCCTCAAAACATAACCGTATAGTGTTATAATAAGAATTTATTACTTAGTATAAGGTTTTATTAGCTACTTATATGAGTTTTCCTCAAAACATAACCTTATAGTATTAATAAGAATTTATTACTTAGTATAAGGTTTTATTAGCTACTTGAATGAGTTTGCCTCAAAACATAACCTTATAGTGTTATAATAAGAATTTATTACTTAGTATAAGGTTTTATTAGCTACTTATATGAGTATTCCTCAAAACATAACCGTATAGTGTTATAATATGAATTTATTACTTAGTATAAGGTTTTGTTAGCTACTTATATGAGTTTTCCTCAAAACATAACCTTATAGTATTAATAAGAATTTATTACTTAGTAAAAGGTTTTATTAGCTACTTATATGAGTTTTCCTCAAAACATAACCTTATAGTGTTATAATAAATATTTATTACTTAGTATAAGGTTTTATTAGCTATTTATATGAGTCTTCCTCAAAACATAACCGTATAGTGTTATAATACGAATTTATTACTTAGTATAAGGTTTTATTAGCTACTTATATGCGATTTCCACAAAACATAACATTATAGTATTAGAATAAGAATTTATTACTTAGTATAAGTTTTATTAGTTAGTTATATGAGTTTTCCTCAAAACATAACCTTATAGTATTATAATAAGAATTTATTACTTAGTATAAGGTTTTATTAGCTACTTATATGAGTTTTCCTCAAAACATAACCTTATAGTATTAATAAGAATTTATTACTTAGTATAAGGTTTTATTAGCTACTTATATGAGTTTTCCTCAAAACATAACCTTATAGTGTTATAATAAGAATTTATTACTTAGTATAAGGTTTTATTAGCTACTTATATGAGTTTTCCTCAAAACTAAACCTTATAGTGTTATAATAAGAATTTATTACTTAGTATAAGGTTTTATTAGCTACTTATATTAGTCTTCCTGAAAACATAACTGTATAGTGTTATAATATGAATTTATTACTTAGTATAAGGTTTTATTAGCTACTTATATGCGATTTCCACAAAACATAACATTATAGTATTAGAATAAGAATTTATTACTTAGTATAAGTTTTATTAGTTAGTTATATGAGTTTTCCTCAAAACATAACCTTATATTATTATAATAAGAATTTATTACTTAGTATAAGGTTTTATTAGATAATTATATGAGTTTTCCTCAAAACATAACCTAATAGTATTATAATAAGAATCTATTACTTAATTAGTATAAGGTTTTATTAGCTACTTATATGAGTTTTACTCAAAACATAACCTTATATAATTATAATAAGAATTTATTACTTAGTATAAGGTTTTATTAGCTACTTATATGAGTTTTCCTAAAAACATAACCTTATAGTATTATAATAAGAATTTATTATTTAATTAGTATAAGGTTTTATTAGCTACTTATATGTGTTTTCCTAAAAACATAACCTTATAGTATTATAATAAGAATTTATTACTTAGTATAAGGTTTTATTAGCTACTTATATGAGTTTTCCTCAAAACATAACCTTATAGTATTAATAAGAATTTATTACTTAGTATAAGGTTTTATTAGCTACTTATATGAGTTTTCCTCAAAACATAACCTTATAGTGTTATAATAAGAATTTATTACTTAGTATAAGGTTTTATTAGCTACTTATATGAGTTTTCCTCAAAACAAAACCTTATAGTGTTATAATAAGAATTTATTACTTAGTATAAGGTTTTATTAGCTACTTATATTAGTCTTCCTGAAAACATAACTGTATAGTGTTATAATACGAATTTATTACCTAGTATAAGGTTTTATTAGCTACTTATATGCGATTTCCCCAAAACATAACATTATAGTATTAGGATACTAATTTATTACTTAGTATAAGTTTTATTAGTTACTTATATGAGTTTTCCTCAAAACATAACCTTATAGTATTATAATAAGAATTTATTAATTAGTATAAGGTTTTATTAGATAATTATATGAGTTTTCCTCAAAACATAACCTAATAGTATTATAATAAGAATCTATTACTTAATTAGTATAAGGTTTTATTAGCTACTTATATGAGTTTTATTCAAAACATAACCTTATATAATTATAATAAGAATTTATTACTTAGTATAAGGTTTTATTAGCTACTTATATGAGTTTTCCTAAAAACATAACCTTATAGTATTATAATAAGAATTTATTACTTAGTATAAGGTTTTATTAGCTACTTATATGAGTTTTCCTCAAAACATAACCTTATAGTATTAATAAGAATTTATTACTTAGTATAAGGTTTTATTAGCTACTTATATGAGTTTTCCTCAAAACATAACCTTATAGTGTTATAATAAGAATTTATTACTTAGTATAAGGTTTTATTAGCTACTTATATGAGTTTTCCTCAAAACTAAACCTTATAGTGTTATAATAAGAATTTATTACTTAGTATAAGGTTTTATTAGCTACTTATATTAGTCTTCCTGAAAACATAACTGTATAGTGTTATAATACGAATTTATTACTTAGTATAAGGTTTTATTAGCTACTTATATGCGATTTCCACAAAACATAACATTATAGTATTAGAATACGAATTTATTACTTTGTATAAGTTTTATTAGTTACTTATATGAGTTTTCCTCAAAACATAACCTTATAGTATTATAATAAGAATTTATTAATTAGTATAAGGTTTTATTAGATAATTATATGAGTTTTCCTCAAAACATAACCTAATAGTATTATAATATGAATCTATTACTTAATTAGTATAAGGTTTTATTAGCTACTTATATGAGTTTTACTCAAAACATAACCTTATATAATTATAATAAGAATTTATTACTTAGTATAAGGTTTTATTAGCTACTTATATGAGTTTTCCTAAAAACATAACCTTATAGTATTATAATAAGAATTTATTACTTAGTATAAGGTTTTATTAGCTACTTATATGAGTTTTTCTCAAAACATAACCTTATAGTGTTATAATAAGAATTTATTTCTTAGTATAAGGTTTTATTAGCTACTTATATGAGTCTTCCTCAAAACATAACCGTATAGTGTTATAATAAGAATTTATTACTCAGTATAAGGTTTTATTAGCTACTTATATGAGTTTTCCTCAAAACATAACCTTATAGTATTAATAAGAATTTATTACTTAGTATAAGGTTTTATTAGCTACTTATATGAGTTTTCCTCAAAACATAACCTTATAGTGTTATAATAAGAATTTATTACTTAGTATAAGGTTTTATTAGCTTCTTATATGAGTTTTTCTCAAAACATAACCGTATAGTGTTATAATACGAATTTATTACTTAGTATAAGGTTTTATTAGCTACTTATATGCGATTTCCACAAAACATAACATTATAGTATTAGAATAAGAATTTATTACTTAGTATAAGTTTTATTAGTTACTTATATGAGTTTTCCTCAAAACATAACCTTATAGTATTATAATAAGAATTTATTACTTAGTATAAGGTTTTATTAGATAATTATATGAGTTTTCCTCTAAACATAACCTAATAGTATTAAAATAAGAATCTATTACTTAATTAGTATAAGGTTTTATTAGCTACTTATATGAGTTTTACTCAAAACATAAACTTATATAATTATAATAAGAATTTATTACTTAGTATAAGGTTTTATTAGCTACTTATATGAGTTTTCCTGAAAACATAACCTTATAGTATTATAATAAGAATTTATTACTTAGTATAAGGTTTTATTAGATACTTATATGAGTTTTCCTCAAAACATAACCTTATAGTATTAATAAGAATTTATTACTTAGTATAAGGTTTTATTAGCTACTTATATGAGTTTTCCTCAAAATATAACCTTGTAGTGTTATAATAAGAATTTATTACTTAGTATAAGGTTTTATTAGCTACTTATAAGAGTCTTCCTCAAAACATAACCGTATAGTGTTATAATAAGAATTTATTACTTAGTATAAGGTTTTTTTAGCTACTTATATGAGTATTCCTCAAAACATAACCCTATAGTATTATAATAAGAATTTATTACTTAGTATAAGGTTTTATTAGCTACTTATATGAGTTTTTCCCAAAATATAATCTAATAGTATTATAATAAGAATCTATTACTTAATTAGTATATGGTTTTATTAGCTACTTATATGAGTATTACTCAAAACATAACCTTATATAATTATAATAAGAATTTATTACTTAGTATAAGGTTTTATTAGCTACTTATATGAGTTTTCCTAAAAACGTAACCTTATAGTATTATAATAAGAATTTATTACTTAGTATAAGGTTTTATTAGCTACTTATATGAGTTTTCCTCAAAACATAACCTTATAGTATTAATAAGAATTTATTACTTAGTATAAGGTTTTATTAGCTACTTATATGAGTTTTTCTCAAAACATAACCTTATAGTGTTATAATAAGAATTTATTACTTAGTATAAGGTTTTATTAGCTACTTATATGAGTCTTCCTCAAAACATAACCGTATAGTATTATAATAAGAATTTATTACTTAGTATAAGGTTTTATTAGCTACTTATATGAGTTTTCCTCAAAACATAACCTTATAGTATTATAATAAGAATTTATTACTTAGTATAAGGTTTTATTAGCTACTTATATGAGTTTTCCTCAAAACATAACCTTATAGTATTAATAAGAATTTAATACTTAGTATAAGGTTTTATTAGCTACTTATATGAGTTTTCCTCAAAACATAACCTTATAGTGTTATAATAAGAATTTATTACTTAGTATAAGGTTTTATTAGCTTCTTATATGAGTCTTTCTCAAAACATAACCGTATAGTGTTATAATACGAATTTATTACTTAGTATAAGGTTTTATTAGCTACTTATATGCGATTTCCACAAAACATAACATTATAGTATTAGAATAAGAATTTATTAATTAGTATAAGTTTTATTAGTTACTTATATGAGTTTTCCTCAAAACATAACCTTATAGTATTATAATAAGAATTTATTACTTAGTATAAGGTTTTATTAGATAATTATATGAGTTTTCCTCTAAACATAACCTAATAGTATTATAATAAGAATCTATTACTTAATTAGTATAAGGTTTTATTAGCTACTTATATGAGTTTTACTCAAAACATAAACTTATATAATTATAATAAGAATTTATTACTTAGTATAAGGTTTTATTAGCTACTTATATGAGTTTTCCTGAAAACATAACCTTATAGTATTATAATAAGAATTTATTACTTAGTATAAGGTTTTATTAGATACTTATATGAGTTTTCCTCAAAACATAACCTTATAGTGTTATAATAAGAATTTATTACTTAGTATAAGGTTTTATTAGCTACTTATATGAGTTTTCCTGAAAACATAACCTTATAGTATTATAATAAGAATTTATTACTTAGTATAAGGTTTTATTAGATAATTATATGAGTTTTCCTCTAAACATAACCTAATAGTATTATAATAAGAATCTATTACTTAATTAGTATAAGGTTTTATTAGCTACTTATATGAGTTTTACTCAAAACATAACCTTATATAATTATAATAAGAATTTATTACTTAGTATAAGGTTTTATTAGCTACTTATATGAGTTTTCCTAAAAACATAACCTTATAGTATTATAATAAGAATTTATTACTTAGTATAAGGTTTTATTAGATACTTATATGAGTTTTCCTCAAAACATAACCTTATAGTGTTATAATAAGAATTTATTACTTAGTATAAGGTTTTATTAGCTACTTATATGAGTTTTCCTGAAAACATAACCTTATAGTATTATAATAAGAATTTATTACTTAGTATAAGGTTTTATTAGATAATTATATGAGTTTTCCTCTAAACATAACCTAATAGTATTATAATAAGAATCTATTACTTAATTAGTATAAGGTTTTATTAGCTACTTATATGAGTTTTACTCAAAACATAACCTTATATAATTATAATAAGAATTTATTACTTAGTATAAGGTTTTATTAGCTACTTATATGAGTTTTCCTAAAAACATAACCTTATAGTATTATAATAAGAATTTATTACTTAGTATAAGGTTTTATTAGCTACTTATATGAGTTTTCCTCAAAACATAACCTTATAGTATTAATAAGAATTTATTACTTAGTATAAGGTTTTATTAGCTACTTATATGAGTTTTCCTCAAAACATAACCTTATAGTGTTATAATAAGAATTTATTACTTAGTATAAGGTTTTATTAGCTACTTATATGAGTTTTCCTCAAAACTAAACCTTATAGTGTTATAATAAGAATTTATTACTTAGTATAAGGTTTTATTAGCTACTTATATTAGTCTTCCTGAAAACATAACTGTATAGTGTTATAATACGAATTTATTACTTAGTATAAGGTTTTATTAGCTACTTATATGCGATTTCCACAAAACATAACATTATAGTATTAGAATACGAATTTATTACTTTGTATAAGTTTTATTAGTTACTTATATGAGTTTTCCTCAAAACATAACCTTATAGTATTATAATAAGAATTTATTAATTAGTATAAGGTTTTATTAGATAATTATATGAGTTTTCCTCAAAACATAACCTAATAGTATTATAATATGAATCTATTACTTAATTAGTATAAGGTTTTATTAGCTACTTATATGAGTTTTACTCAAAACATAACCTTATATAATTATAATAAGAATTTATTACTTAGTATAAGGTTTTATTAGCTACTTATATGAGTTTTCCTAAAAACATAACCTTATAGTATTATAATAAGAATTTATTACTTAGTATAAGGTTTTATTAGCTACTTATATGAGTTTTTCTCAAAACATAACCTTATAGTGTTATAATAAGAATTTATTTCTTAGTATAAGGTTTTATTAGCTACTTATATGAGTCTTCCTCAAAACATAACCGTATAGTGTTATAATAAGAATTTATTACTCAGTATAAGGTTTTATTAGCTACTTATATGAGTTTTCCTCAAAACATAACCTTATAGTATTAATAAGAATTTATTACTTAGTATAAGGTTTTATTAGCTACTTATATGAGTTTTCCTCAAAACATAACCTTATAGTGTTATAATAAGAATTTATTACTTAGTATAAGGTTTTATTAGCTTCTTATATGAGTTTTTCTCAAAACATAACCGTATAGTGTTATAATACGAATTTATTACTTAGTATAAGGTTTTATTAGCTACTTATATGCGATTTCCACAAAACATAACATTATAGTATTAGAATAAGAATTTATTACTTAGTATAAGTTTTATTAGTTACTTATATGAGTTTTCCTCAAAACATAACCTTATAGTATTATAATAAGAATTTATTACTTAGTATAAGGTTTTATTAGATAATTATATGAGTTTTCCTCTAAACATAACCTAATAGTATTAAAATAAGAATCTATTACTTAATTAGTATAAGGTTTTATTAGCTACTTATATGAGTTTTACTCAAAACATAAACTTATATAATTATAATAAGAATTTATTACTTAGTATAAGGTTTTATTAGCTACTTATATGAGTTTTCCTGAAAACATAACCTTATAGTATTATAATAAGAATTTATTACTTAGTATAAGGTTTTATTAGATACTTATATGAGTTTTCCTCAAAACATAACCTTATAGTATTAATAAGAATTTATTACTTAGTATAAGGTTTTATTAGCTACTTATATGAGTTTTCCTCAAAATATAACCTTGTAGTGTTATAATAAGAATTTATTACTTAGTATAAGGTTTTATTAGCTACTTATAAGAGTCTTCCTCAAAACATAACCGTATAGTGTTATAATAAGAATTTATTACTTAGTATAAGGTTTTTTTAGCTACTTATATGAGTATTCCTCAAAACATAACCCTATAGTATTATAATAAGAATTTATTACTTAGTATAAGGTTTTATTAGCTACTTATATGAGTTTTTCCCAAAATATAATCTAATAGTATTATAATAAGAATCTATTACTTAATTAGTATATGGCTTTATTAGCTACTTATATGAGTATTACTCAAAACATAACCTTATATAATTATAATAAGAATTTATTACTTAGTATAAGGTTTTATTAGCTACTTATATGAGTTTTCCTAAAAACGTAACCTTATAGTATTATAATAAGAATTTATTACTTAGTATAAGGTTTTATTAGCTACTTATATGAGTTTTCCTCAAAACATAACCTTATAGTATTAATAAGAATTTATTACTTAGTATAAGGTTTTATTAGCTACTTATATGAGTTTTTCTCAAAACATAACCTTATAGTGTTATAATAAGAATTTATTACTTAGTATAAGGTTTTATTAGCTACTTATATGAGTCTTCCTCAAAACATAACCGTATAGTATTATAATAAGAATTTATTACTTAGTATAAGGTTTTATTAGCTACTTATATGAGTTTTCCTCAAAACATAACCTTATAGTATTATAATAAGAATTTATTACTTAGTATAAGGTTTTATTAGCTACTTATATGAGTTTTCCTCAAAACATAACCTTATAGTATTAATAAGAATTTAATACTTAGTATAAGGTTTTATTAGCTACTTATATGAGTTTTCCTCAAAACATAACCTTATAGTGTTATAATAAGAATTTATTACTTAGTATAAGGTTTTATTAGCTTCTTATATGAGTCTTTCTCAAAACATAACCGTATAGTGTTATAATACGAATTTATTACTTAGTATAAGGTTTTATTAGCTACTTATATGCGATTTCCACAAAACATAACATTATAGTATTAGAATAAGAATTTATTAATTAGTATAAGTTTTATTAGTTACTTATATGAGTTTTCCTCAAAACATAACCTTATAGTATTATAATAAGAATTTATTACTCAGTATAAGGTTTTATTAGATAATTATATGAGTTTTCCTCTAAACATAACCTAATAGTATTATAATAAGAATCTATTACTTAATTAGTATAAGGTTTTATTAGCTACTTATATGAGTTTTACTCAAAACATAAACTTATATAATTATAATAAGAATTTATTACTTAGTATAAGGTTTTATTAGCTACTTATATGAGTTTTCCTGAAAACATAACCTTATAGTATTATAATAAGAATTTATTACTTAGTATAAGGTTTTATTAGATACTTATATGAGTTTTCCTCAAAACATAACCGTATAGTGTTATAATAAGAATTTATTACTTAGTATAAGGTTTTATTAGCTATTTATAAGAGTCTTCCTCAAAACATAACCGTATAGTGTTATAATAAGAATTTATTACTTAGTATAAGGTTTTTTTAGCTACTTATATGAGTTTTCCTCAAAACATAACCCTATAGTATTATAATAAGAATTTATTACTTAGTATAAGGTTTTATTCGCTACTTATATGAGTTTTTCCCAAAATATAATCTAATAGTATTATAATAAGAATCTATTACTTAATTAGTATAAGGTTTTATTAGCTACTTATATGAGTATTACTCAAAACATAACCTTATATAATTATAATAAGAATTTTTTACTTAGTATAAGGTTTTATTAGCTACTTATATGAGTTTTCCTAAAAACATAACCTTATAGTATTATAATAAGAATTTATTACTTAGTATAAGGTTTTATTAGCTACTTATATGAGTTTTCCTCAAAACATAACCTTATAGTATTAATAAGAATTTATTACTTAGTATAAGGTTTTATTAGCTACTTATATGAGTTTTTCTCAAAACATAACCTTATAGTGTTATAATAAGAATTTATTACTTAGTATAAGGTTTTATTAGATAATTATATGAGTTTTCCTCAAAACATAACCTAATAGTATTATAATAAGAATCTATTACTTAATTAGTATAAGGTTTTATTAGCTACTTATATGAGTCTTCCTCAAAACATAACCGTATAGTATTATAATAAGAATTTATTTCTTAGTATAAGGTTTTATTAGCTACTTATATGAGTTTTCCTCAAAACATAACCTTATAGTATTATAATAAGAATTTATTACTTAGTATAAGGTTTTATTAGATAATTATATGAGTTTTCCTCAAAACATAACCTAATAGTATTATAATAAGAATCTATTACTTAATTAGTATAAGGTTTTATTAGCTACTTATATGAGTTTTTCTCAAAACATAACCTTATATAATTATAATAAGAATTTATTACTTAGTATAAGGTTTTATTAGCTACTTATATGAGTTTTCCTAAAAACATAACCTTATAGTATTATAATAAGAATTTATTACTAAGTATAAGGTTTTATTAGCTACTTATATGAGTTTTCCTCAAAATATAACCTTATAGTATTAATAAGAATTTATTACTTAGTATAAGGTTTTATTAGCTACTTATATGAGTTTTCCTCAAAACATAACCTTATAGTGTTATAATAAGAATTTATTACTTAGTATAAGGTTTTATTAGCTACTTATATGAGTCTTCCTCAAAACATAACCGTATAGTGTTATAATACGAATTTATTATTTAGTATAAGGTTTTATTAGCTACTTAAATGAGTTTTCCTCAAAATATAACCGTATAGTATTATAATAAGAATTTATTACTTAGTATAAGGTTTTATTAGCTACTTATATGAGTTTTCCTGAAAACATAACCTTATAGTATTATAATAAGAATTTATTACTTAGTATAAGGTTTTATTAGATAATTATATCAGTTTTCCTCAAAACATAACCTAATAGTATTATAATATGAATCTATTACTTAATTAGTATAAGGTTTTATTAGCTACTTTTATGAGTTTTACTCAAAACATAACCTTATATAATTATAATAAGAATTTATTACTTAGTATAAGGTTTTATTAGCTACTTATATGAGTTTTCCTAAAAACATAACCTTATAGTATTATAATAAGAATTTATTACTTAGTATAAGGTTTTATTAGCTACTTATATGAGGTTTCCTCAAAACATAACCTTCTAGTATTAATAAGAATTTATTACTTAGTATAAGGTTTTATCAGCTACTTATATGAGTTTTCCTCAAAACATAACCTTATAGTGTTATAATAAGAATTTATTACTTAGTATAAGGTTTTATTAGCTACTTATATGAGTCTTCCTCAAAACATAACCGTATAGTGTTATAATAAGAATTTATTACTTAGTATAAGGTTTTATTAGCTACTTATATGAGTTTTCCACAAAACATAACCCTATAGTATTATAATAAGAATTTATTACTTAGTATAAGGTTTTATTAGCTACTTATATAAGTTTTTCTCAAAACATAACCTAATAGTATTATAATAAGAATCTATTACTTAATTAGTATAAGGTTTTATTAGCTACTTATATGAGTTTTACTCAAAACATAACCTTATATAATTATAATAAGAATTTATTACTTAGTATAAGGTTTTATTAGCTACTTATATGAGTTTTCCTAAAAACATAACCTTATAGTATTATAATAAGAATTTATTACTTAGTATAAGGTTTAATTAGCTACTTATATGAGTTTTCCTCAAAATATAACCTTATAGTATTATAATAAGAATTTATCACTTAATATAAGGTTTTATTAATTACTTATATGAGTTTTTCTCAAAACATAACCTTATAGTATTATAATTAGAATTTATTACTTAGTATAAGGTTTTTTTAGTTACTAATATGAGTTTTCCTCAAAACATGACCTAATAGTATTATAATAAGAATTGTTACTTAGTATAAGGTTTTATTAGATAATTATATGAGTTTTCCTCAAAACATAACCTGATAGTATTATAATAAGAATTTATTACTTAGTGTAAGGTTTTATTAGCTACTTATTTGAGTTTTCTTCAAAACATAACCTTATAGTATTATAATAAGAATTTATTACTTAGTGTAAGGTTTAATTAGCTACTTATATGAGTTTTCCTCCAAACATAACCTTATAGTATTATAATAAGAATTTATTACTTAGTAGAATGTTTTATTAACTACTTATGTGAGTTTTACTCAAAACATACTCCTAGAGTATTCTAATAAGAGTTTTATTAGTTAATATATGGTTTTATTCGTTCCTTATATTAGTTTTAATCAAAACATACTCTTATAGTATTCTAATAAGAATTTATTAGTTAATATAAATTTTTATTAACTACTTATATGAGTTTTACTTAAAACATACGCTTAGAGTATTCTCATAAGAATTTATTGCTTAAATATAATGTGTTATTAAACATTTATTAGGTACTTATATTAGTTTTCCTCATAACATATACCCTTATAATATTATAATAAAAATTTAGTAGATAATATAAGGTTTTATTAAACATTTATTAGTCACTTATATCATTTTTCCTCAAAACATATTCTTATAGTATTTTAATAAGAATTTATTACTTAATATAAGGTTTTATTTAAAATTTATTAGTCACTTATATGAGTTTTCCTCAAAATTTAACATATCCTTATAATATTCTCATAAGGATTTATTAATTAGTTAATTTATTTTTTTCAACACTTATTAATTTATATAACAATTTTTTATAATCATACATGGGCCCATCAATAGGCCAATTGGGAAAAACATAGTCGTATTTGGGCCCATCATAAATTAATGCTTATTTGAGCCCAACTGTAAATAGCCACAAAGTTAGGAACGGATGTGACCGTAGCTAAAATCGTGGCTACTACGGATGGGCTTATCAATACGATGTACGAGTGAGTTATTGGGCTTGCATTCATTGGGCTTTGACTATTTTTAACGGGTTTGGCCGCCTATAGGGCTTAATAGCCACGTATTCAGCTACGATTCAAGCCCACTCACCTCATGTCCGACCCGCCTACAATAACTGATCCAAGCCCACTCACCTCGTGTCCATTCCATCATCGGGTTTCTGATGCTGAATAGCCACGAATTTAGCCACGAGGTTGATGTTGTTGCCAAATCAGCATCGAATACAGCCACGAAATAAGCATTCATAGCTAATTTCGTGGCTAATTACCACTATCATCCACTTTTTCAGCCACGAAATCAGCCACGAACATTGTGTTCGTTGCTATTAGCTACGAATTTGATGACGTGACATTCTTGGGTGAACACTAGCCACAAAAATAGCCACGGTCAAGAACAGTCGTGGCCAATGTCATTGCTATTGGCAACCAAAACAACGTCGGCTAACATTCGTGGCTAAAAATCCGTAACTATTTCCTGTTTTTTTAGTAGTGATGATGCTAGTATTTATGTACATATTTTCATTAAACGACCTATCATTTCGAAGAACAAACAAAATGTGATGTTCTATCGACAAAAGCGTGTTGTGTATCCAAATAAAAGACATCAGATTATATATGAAAATAGTAGTGTGTTCATACCTTTAACATCATATCAATCTATGGAAACAGATGCCAGTGTAGTTATACACATCAGCACGTTAAATTAAATCAATGTGCAACACTAGTTTAAACATTAAAATGATACATGAACTGATATATATTTGTCAAAATAACATCATCATCTACTAAATAAATCGATGTGTCATTGCAACAACAACATCATTTTTTAAAAAAAAAAACTAATATAAATGTGGGAAATGACATCGTCTGTGTTTATAACCACAATAGTGCATTATTTTAGAACAATATAATATCACATATAATGAACATGAAATTAATACACAGATAATGAATACTCTGAATACGATGTCGATAATATGAAAATACATCAATTATGCTTATATTTAAGGTTGTCGGTTAAATTAAAACAATATAAAATCATAAATTATATATCTAACATGAATATAAACATGATCACTAAAATAAAATTTTTTGTCTATTGGGTCTTAAGACATTACTCATTTTATAAATAAAGATGTAAATGTCACTTTTTTTTGCTTTAAGAAAACATCTTCATATGTTTTTTAATGACAAATCATGGATATTCATCAACAAGTGAATATGTCATAACTAAAATTTAGGGGTTCTAATTAAGAAAAGACATCTGTTTAAAACCGATGTGAAAAGTTTGGATCTTTTACTACATGCACAAAGAGGTCGAATTTTTTTTTAAAGACATCTGTTGTGAACAGATGTCTAATTGAAGTTTTCTAGTAGTGGTGGTCGATATCGACCAGACTTTGTCGATATTGACCTGATTCCAGTCGAAATTCCCAGGACGAGCTCGACAAGGAGTGCATATATGAATACAAAGGAAGACAGGTCGATATCGACCGAAGGTCAGCTCGAAATCCCTTGCCAGAGCCAAGTCTAGTAAACAGAAGCCAATTGCAAGAAAACTACTCGATATCGACCAACTTTGGTCGATATCGACCAACCTCCAGATCGAGTATGAGCCGATTCTAAGTAAAGATTCCTTGCACATGAAGACTTGAGAGATTTTATCTTTTGTTGTGAGCTGAATCTGCCATGTTTTACAATAACTTTTATATCGTTTTCTGCATACATTTCATGCATTTGGGCGAGAATAGTACAGAATCTATGTAGTTTATGTTTATTTGCCAAATTATGGAATCTACACCAGTTTCTGTTTAAATTCGCAGAATTCGAGGAAATTTACAGCAGTTCTGAGAAAGGATGAAAAGCTCGGAAGTCAACTACAGAAGTCCAAGGTCAAAGAACGACAGAACCAGGACGAGAAAAGCTGGAGAACAAGTGCTACTCGATATTGAGTATTTTTACTCGATATCGACAAAGATGTCCGAGCAGTGCCTGGTCGAGTAGGAGCTGATCGAGGAGCTGAAGACGAAGCCAACCCGACTCCAGAGACTTACTCGATATCGAGTACTTTACTCGATATCGACAAACCTGAAAGTCATGCCCGGAGTCGAGGAAGCCACACCTAGTCGAGAAGACGAAGACTGGACATGCCGAGTAGCCTTTACTCGATATCGAGTACTTTGCTCGATATCGACAAACCCAGCACCACCTATCCGAGCCAGTGTCGGGGAGAAGTTTCTCGACCAAGACCAGTGAAGAAGTCGATGACACAGTTACTCGATATCGAGTAGTTTACTCGATATCGAGGAGAGCTTTCCTGAGCCGTGTTACGCGGTGAGCTGTCCGATGCGGTTTGGGCTTGCTTGGATCCGAAGTTGTCCGATTCTATCCACATTTATCAAGATCTATCAACATCATGGAGGATTTACCTACTTTAGATATATTTCCTTTTTGGATTTAATTCTTTTAATCCATTTATTTATCTTTAAGTAAGTAGATAAAGATATAGATATAGATAGACTTTCTTACCTTGATTAGAAAGGGTAGGAACTTGAAAGCCTATAAATAAGGCCTTAGGGGCTGATTTATATTCATTCAATTTCAGTTACAATTAGTTACATAGAGAGAGTAGAGGAGAGAGCTTGTGGCGAGAGAAGTTGGAAAGGCGAAAGCGGATTTGGCTTCGATTGGTTGTAAGCTTTCTTTAGTTTATTTAATGCAAGTTATTTCCTTTTGTTTATTGATGAATTTCTTGATGATTAAGAGCGAGTAGTCCACCCACTTATAGGGTCGGGGTGAGCCCGACGGTAGCCATGTGAGATGATGCGGTAAAGGTTTGATCTTTTTATGCAATTCGTCTTCTATCCCTATGAGCATGATTCTTTTGCGAGAGTTGAAGGTGATCCTTGTTTGTGTTATTGAAGCGAAAGTGATCTTAATACTACTTGGGATAATTATGTGAAAAGGGTTAGTAACAATTAGGGTTTATGCGAAAGCCTCTATATTCCTATTTGTTAATAACGAAAATTATTTGATGGAAAGCATGATCTTTTGTGCCTTTATGTGTTATTTTGCATGGTTATCGTTGTGGTGTTGATACCCTGGCCTTGGAAGTATTTTAGTTTATTGAATTTATTCCATCAAAATCTGCGTTCTGTGTTTGAAGAGTGCAATTTTACAGTTTCTGTCTTTTACTCGATCTTGGGGAGATTCTTGTCGATATCGAGTTGATTTACTCGATATCGAGAAGGGTTTACTCGACGTTTGTATTTGCTGAGTCTTCTGTCTGTTGGTCGATTTCTGTTTCTGTTGATCGACATAGTTTTAGTCGATATCGAGTAAATGTGCTCGATATCGAGTAGCTTCTGTTGTTGCTTTCGTTTTCTTTTTCGCTTTTATTTTTTATTTCTGTCTTTCTGTCTGTGAGATTTACAACTACCTGAGATCCGCTGACACGCTTCCTCGTGGATCGATCGTGACTTCCCACTACTGCATCAGGAGGAGGTCTTGTAATCATTTGCAAGGGACGAAATCTGGTTTGCTTTGTTTTATTCGTATTCTATTTGCATTCTCGATATCCTCCTACAACAAATTGGCGCCGTTGCCGGGGAAGCTATCATTCGCGCCTTTGGTAGTTAAGATCTCACTTTTCTTTGGAGTTACTTCGCATGTATATGCGCCATTCTGGTCAAACACCTGAATTTGACACCTTAGACGAATCAGAGCGCCTTATACACGTCCACGCTAAACTGAAAAAGAGCGATGGCAGCCGCAGAGACACATGAACAGCTGTTTGAGAGGCTTCAGAGGGAACTAGCTGCTAAGGATACTGCTCTCACCGCTGAGAGAGCACGCACTACATGGGAAGCTGAGTGTGCGAGGCAATTGGAAGATGAGCTTGCCCAGTACCCGACCACTGCAGAGGATTACATGCACCCGACTCTCGTCGTGCCTAAATCGGCTATTCTAACCCCTGAGAATAACTATGAAATTCGCACTCCTTTCTTAGTAGAAATTAAACATAATGCTTTTCATGGTAGATTTAATGAATGCCCTCTTCATCATATTACCAATTTGACTGATATGTGTCGTACTCTTGCTGAAGGTACCACCTTGGAGTACATCTTGATGAAGGCTTTTCGTTGGTCCCTAGCTGGTCCAGCATTGAAGTGGCTTGAAAGGCTAAAACCACGATCCCTCACAAAATGGGCTCAAGTAAAGCAGGAATTTCTCAATAAATTCTTCCCTCCTGCCAAAACAGCACTCCTCCGCCAGAAGATTACATCTTTCAAGCAGCGGCCTGGAGAGCCGCTGGAAAAGGCATAGGAACGCTACAAGGATCTATTGCGATCCTTCCCTACACACGGACAACAACCTTGCATCGTTCAGGAAATCTTCTTCAACTCTCTTGACCTGGCTGCTTAAGATATGATCAACACATATACCCATTATGAGTATCTGACAATGCTGCCAGCTGACGCATGGGCTGCCCTCGACAAGCTGACTAACTATGACAACAAGTATGAGACTCCAGTCAACTATGAAGAGAATCCCTATGCCAGGCTAGCACCATTCATGCCCCTCTATGAGCCCTCTAAAGAAATTGATCCAGATGTCAAGGAGCAATACTACAGAGATCATAATAGGAAGCTCCTCATGCAAGTAAATTATCTTTCTGTCAACTGGGCCTGCATCGAATGCGGATCACATAGGCACACCACTATTGAGCGCCCACACACAGAGCAAGTCAGGCTGGCAGAATACCACCAAGAGGTAGCTTACGCAGGGGGTGCCAATCGCTACATGGGGGACCAAAGGTTTTGACAACCACAATAGAACCAAGGTGCCCCTAGGAACCCCCCGTCTTACAGAGCTCCAGGACATCCAGAAAGGGACCAGTGGAAGGATGACCTACAACTTATCCTTGAAGAAATGCGCCGGAATCAGGGCACCATCAACAATCAGTTCCAAGACATCAATACAAAACTTGGAGAAATTGATGTCTGGAGGAAATCAGTTGATACACAGATTGGCCAGCTAGCAGCAGGCGTCCCCAGACAGTCAGGAACCCTCCCTGGATCTTCAGAACCCAATCCTAAGGGGAAGACCGGACACATCGCTGCTGTGAAACTCGGGAGCGGCCACCAACTACGTGAGCCAGAGGTCGGAAAGCAGCAGGATGAAAGAGTTGAACAGCAACTCGATATCGACGAGCAGCAAGTCGATGTCGACCAGACTTTGGTCGATATCGAGGAGGGCCAACTCGACATCGAGGACAGAGTGGACCATCCTTCGCCTGCAGAGTACAGTAACTCGACATCGAAGAAAGTGGTCGATATCGAGAAGAATGTGGTCGATGTCGAAGAGAATCACATCGATCTCGAGAAAGCTGCAACACCTCCGACATCTGTTCTGGTTCCAAACTAGACAAAGAAGCTGCCCTTCCCAATAAAATCTCCAAAGGATCTAGTAGAGAAGAAATTTCAGCGCTTCATCAAGATGCTTCAGAAGCTCAATGTCATCATACCCTTCACAGAAGCTCTCAATGAAATGCCATCATACGTCAAATTCCTCAAGGAGATTCTAAGCAAGAAGCGGTCAATGGCTGAGATTACAGAGGAGTGCATCCATATGGACATACTTGAGAAAAGGCCAGATCCAGGTAAGTTTGCTATAATCATTTGATTTGGTCAATACAAATTTAATGCTTTATGTGATCTTGAAGCTAGTGTGAGTATAATGCCTTTAACAATATGGTCCAAGATTAAGATAGGTGCCCTAGAGCCTGTGGACGCTAAGCTTTATATGGCCAATAACACGGTGGTCTTTCCAACAGGCATGGTGGACAATGTGCCAGTACAAGTAGATAAGTTCTTTGTCCCTGCTGATTTCTTAGTTATTGATATGGTGGAGGACCCTGCTTGTCCAATTATTCTAGGAAGGCCCTTCTTGGCGACGGTGGATGCCAACATAAGCGTAAGGAAGGGAGTACTCACTTTCAACATCAGCGATGAGGTAATTGAGTATTCTTTTAATAAAACTGAAAGGCATATAGGTCCAATGGAAGAGGTAAAATCTATTTCCGCTGGTTACATCACTTGTGGGGAGCCTAAAGTAAGAAATATGACTCCTGAAGAGCTGGAAAAGAGGGATATGGAAGCCCAGGTGGAGAAGATCATGGCCATCCTGAACAAAGAAATAGAGAATCCACTCGACACGGACCAAGGTACGTCGATTTGGACTAACTATTTTTCGGATGCCTTGACAGGATGCAAGTATGGGGTCGAAGTCGGACAAAATCCCTCGACATCGAGTAATTTAGTCGACATCGACCAAACTCAGAACCCACCACCAGCAGCAGCTTCATCGAGCAACCCAGAGGAAGCAAAGGACTCCTCGATATCGACCAAATTGGTCGATATCGACCAAACACTGACGTCCTCGACTTCTCCTCCCGCGACGAGCACTCCACTGGCAGCAATGAACTCCTCGATATCGACAAATGTAGTCGATATCGACCAAGCACCAGCTTCCTCGACTCCAGCATGCTTGAGCAGCAGGGCACCAGAAGCTGAAAACAACTTAATGTCGAGTACTGTTCCTCGAGATCGACCAAATACAGTGGTCACCGAATCCGTTTCTGCAAAGGTAAGCCAAGGTATGGATCTTTCTTCTCCTATTTCCATTAAAGATTTATCTATATATGGGAGAGGTTTGCCTTGGTATGTGCGCTTATGTAGGATTTCCAATGATGTGCCTAAGGAGTATGAAGTTGGAGACAAGCTCTATGTGTCCAAATCAAAAGATCATTGGTTTCCCAACAAATTCAACAAGAAGAGGATTGGACCCTTCGTGGTGAACAAGATCCATTCAGGCGGATTACAGCTGATGGACAAGAATGGAGTCCTATTTGAAGCCCAAGCTACATGGTCCCTGCAAATGCCACCTTGAGCTTAATGGAGAAAGTCGGCCTAGCGACTATAAAATCTAGAGCTTGTAAATAGACATTTATTTTTTGGACTTTTTAGACATTGATGCTTTTGTTTGTTTTTGGTTTTGAACCTTTTAGTTTTTCTATTATGGGTATATGTCTTCTATATTTTTCAGGTCCATGGGGATAGAAGCAAGCTAAATCGGACTCGGCCCAGAGCATAGCAATCAATATTAGGAAGCCATGCACATCTGTCTAGTGAGTTTCTTTCTTTACCCTTATTTTTATACAGTGAGGACACTGTAATGTTTAAGTATGAGGTGGGGGAAGGGCTTACTTTGTGCATATTTTCCATATTTAAGATTATTTGTGCATTATGTCTTGAATTGCTTATACATGGCTATTTTGGAATTCATTATTGATTTATGTGCTTATATGCATGTTTTCCAAAATTTGAAAAAATGACCCCCATTGAAATTTTTTGATTAATGTCATGGAAGCTTTATTGAACTCGACGATGCAAAATTGGATTCATTAGAGATATAGCATGAAATTGCCTAGTAAAGGGAAGTCAAAATGAAGTGCATATTTTCTTGAAAACCATGAAAGGAGGTAAATTTGATGTTGCTTTTGACATGTTGCATGATAAGAGGATGGAGGACTTTATATTTCCATATAATGCTCATATTGTTATATCCTAGCCATACCTATGCTTATGCATCACAAAAGCCATAACATACCTTATTTCATATATTGCTCCACATGAACTAAATATTGCCCATTTTTTACCTTATCTGGGGATTATGTTGAGAATGATGTTACATTATGGAGATGTTATATGGTTGTTGTGTTGTTATTATCATATATGGAGTTTGGCAGGAATGTTTGAAAAAATATATGGAAAATTTAATGAGTAAAAAAAAAATCCAATCACCTCAGGAGATAAAGGTAGATTGACCCTGCTCGTTGAGATAATAGTTTGGCGAGACGGGACACACGGGTGAGGAGTCCAAAAGCACTAGGTATCCGGGGCCATTCATGACACCCATGTTTGCGACTCGCGAGAAGGCAGTGCTGAGGTTAGAGAGGTAAAATCATTATTATTGACAAAAGCAATGTGAAATGTGATGATTCTTATGAAGAAGGAATGTGGTAAAGAAAGTTTGGAAATACTCCATTTCCCCGGATCATTAGCACCACATAGCCAAAAATTGCCCACCTTTAGCCTTTTACCAATCTACTTCTTATTTGAGCTTAAATTAAAGTCCTCTTGATTATTAATGCTTTGTCACGAATGAATGTTTTTGCATAGCCCTCCTTTTGTGAGTAGACGTTGCTTTTAAATTTGTACATGCATGGATTTGTGGCACAAGTACCTTTTCGAGGATGGTGATTGATTGCAGGGACATATGGCAATGAATCCAATATGTTGAGAGTTTTGATTTCTTTCTCTGAATGACAATTAAAAGTATTGCTTGAGGACAAGCAAGCTTAAGTATGGGGTGTTTGTTGTGAGCTGAATCTGTCATGTTTTACAGTAACTTTTATATCATTTTCTACATACATTTCATGCATTTCGGCGAGAATAGTACATAATCTATGTAGTTTATCTTTATTTTCCAAATTATGGAATCTACACCAGTTTCTGTGTAAATTCGAAGAATTCGAGGAAATTTACGGCAGTTCTGAGAAAGGACGAAAAGCTCGGAAGTCAACTACAGAAGTCCAAGGTCAAAGAACGACAGAACCAGGACGAGCGAAGCTGGAGAACAAGTGCTACTCGATATCGAGTATTTTTACTCGATATCGACAAAGATGTCCGAGCAGTGCCTGGTCGAGTAGGAGCTGATCGAGGAGCTGAAGACGAAGCCAACCCGACTCCAAAGACTTACTCGATATCGAGCACTTTACTTGATATCGACAAACCTGAAAGCCATGCTCGGAGTCAAGGAAGCCATACCTATTCGAGAAGACGAAGACTGGACATGCCGAGAAGCCTTTACTCGATATCGAGTACTTTGCTCGATATCGATAAACCCAGCACCACTTGTCCGAGCCAGTGTCGGGGAGAAGTTGCTCGACCAAGACCAGTGAAGAAGTCGACGACACAGTTACTCGATATCGAGGAGAGCTCTCCTGAGCCGCGTTACGCGGTGAGCTGTCCGACGCGGTTTGGGCTTGCTTGGATCCGAAGTTGTCCGATTCTATCCACATCTATCAAGATCTATCAACATCATGGAGGATTTACCTACTTTAGATATATTTCCTTTTTGGATTTAATTCTTTTAATCCATTTATTTATCTTTAAGTAAGTAGATATTTAGATATAGATATAGATAGACTTTCTTACCTTGATTAGCAAGGGTTGGAAGCCTATAAATAAGGCCTTAGGGGCTGAGTTTTATTCATTCAATTTCAGTTACAATTAGTTACATAGAGAGAGTAGAGGGGAGAGCTTGTGGCGAGAGAAGTTGGAAAGGCGAAAACGGATTTGGCTTCGATTGGTTGTAAGCTTTCTTTACTTTATTTAATGCAAGTTATTTCCTTTTATTTATTGATGAATTTCTTGATGATTAAGAGCGAGTAGTCCACCCACTTCTAGGGTCGGGGTGAGCCCGACGGTAGCCATGTGAGATGATGCGGTAAAGGTTTGATCTTTTTATGCAATTCGTCTTCTATCCCTATGAGCATGATTCTTTTGCGAGAGTTGAAGGTGATCCTTGTTTGTGTTATTGAAGCGAAAGTGATCTTAATACAACTTGGGCTAATTATGTGAAAAGGGTTAGTAACAATTAGGGTTTATGCGAAAGCCTCTATATTCCTATTTGTTAATAACGAAATATATTTGATGGAAAGGATGATCTTTTATGCCTTTATGTGTTATTTTGCATGGTTATCGTTGTGGTGTTGATACCCTGGCCTTGGAAGTCTTTTAGTTTATCGAATTTATTCCATCAAAATATGCGTTCTGTGTTCAAAGAGTGCAATTTTACAGTTTCTTTCTTTTACTCGATCTCGGGGAGATTCTTCTCGATATCGAGTTGATTTACTCGATATCGAGGAGGGTTTACTCGACATTTCTCTTTGCTGAGTCTTCTGTCTGTTGGTCGATTTCTGTTTCTGTTGATCGACATAGTTTTAGTCGATATCGAGAAATTGTGCTCGATATCGAGTAGCTTCTGTTGTTGCTTTTGTTTTCTTTTCCGCTTTTATTTTATATTTTTGTCTTTCTTTCTGTCTTTCTGTCTGTGAGATTTACAGCTACCTGAGATCCGCTGACACGCTTCCTCGTGGATTGATCCTGACTTCCCACTGTTGCATCAGGAGGAGGTCTTGTAATCATTTGCAAGAGACGGAATCTGGTTTGCTTTGTTTTATTCGTATTCTATTTGCATTCTCGATATCCTCCTACAACATCTTTTTATCTTTCTATCTATCCCAAGGTTGGAACATTTAATTACTCTTTATGATTTATCTAGTTTACCATATTTGATTTATTTCTTTCCAAATAGAATTATATCCATTAGTTAGATAGAGATATAGATTGATATTTCTTACCTTGATTAGTAAGGATTTAGGCCTATAAATAAAGCCCTTGGGGCTAGTTTTTATTAATTCAATTTGAGAGCAAGTAGTTCACATACATTTTTAGGAGTTCAAGGCTTTTATGGTTTTGGCGCTTTTGCGAAAGTTGGAGTGTCGGGATTGTAAAGGTTTTGAATTTAGTTTAATGTAAGTTTCTTTTCCATCAATGACGTCTTCAATGGCGATGAGCGGTTAGTCGCCTTACTTCTAGGGTCGGGGTTATGCGCGCCTGAGGTAAAGATTCGATATTTATTATGTTTTTGATCATCTACTGCCTTTTATATGTTTATTGCTTACTCGAAAGAATAGAGATTCATGTTAAACAATTTGGATTATAAACATAAAATTGGTAGATAAATTTAGGGTTCCTTGAAAAGGTTTTTTAGTTGTTGGAAAATGCGAAAGCTTGTTCCTTTGATGTGATTACATAATTATTTATTCATATTATCTTACCTTATGAGTGTTTGGTCATCGTTTTGGTAAACCCTAGTCTTGGAAGTTTTATTTCATATTTGTTTAATTCGAATTTATCAAACATGGTTATTTCTGTTCATCCTTCGTTTCCATTCTCGTATTCTCTGGCCCCCTTTCGCCGACACACATGTTCTGTAAAGGTACTCGAAATCGACTTCCACATGTCGAAATTGAGTCTTCTAATCGACTGGTAGTATTCTGAGCCGGTCGATATTGGGTACTGACTTGGTCGATATCGAGCACTTCCACTCGAAATCGACCTTTTCTTGTTTTTTTTTTGTCTCTGCAGATACATGTCTAAATCGACCAACAAAGGTCGATATCAACCACTAACAGGTCGATATCGAGTTGTTTAGATCGAAACCGACTGACTTTGCACAGGACATAAATCGACTGAAACCGGTCGATATCGAATACCCTTTGGTCGATATCGAGTGATTTCTCTGGAGTCGAAATCCGACGTTAATTCATCTACTATCTAGGATCCGCTGACCCGCTTCATCGTGGATCGATCATGACTTCCTTTTGCTACAACGGGAGGGATTCTTTAACTTTATTTGCTCAGAGGCTTCAAAGGGAGCTATTATCCAACAACGCTACTCTCGCTGCTGAGAGAGCACGCGTTGATCGGGAAGAAGCACGCGCGAGGTAGGGTAAGGCTGAGCTCGCCCTATATCCCACCACTGCTAAGGACTACATGCACCCGACTCTTACAGTGCTTGAATTGGCTATTCTAATCCCTCCTAATAATTATGAAATTCGTACGTCCTTTCTTTCTGAAATTAAAAAGAATCCTTTTGAAGGAAGAGATGTGTCAAACTTTTGCTGACATGCGTCAAACTATTGTTGAAGGTGCAACCCTTGAATATATCAGAATGAAAGCTTTTCGTTAGTCTCTTGTAGGTCCAGCGTTGAAGTGGCTTGAAGGACTACCTCGACGATCTCTCACAACATAGGCTGAGGTAAGGAATGTGTTTCTTAACAAATTCTTTCCTCCCGCCAAGAAAACGCTCCTACGCTAGAAGATTACAATTTTCAAACAAAAGCCTGGGGAGCTGCTAACACGAGCATGGGATCGGTACAAGGATCTACTGCGATCTTGCCCTACTCATGGGCAACCACCATATGCAATTCAGGAGATTTTCTATAATTCTCTTGATTTACCTAGCAAAGAGAGGATCAATCAATACACGCAACATGAGTACCTCACGCAAACACCAACAGAGGCTTGTGTATCCATCAAAAGGCTCACTAACTTCGATAGCACCTATGGGGCTCCTGAGACTTACGACAACATCACCTATGTGAGGCTAGCCCCATCAATGCCCTTGTATGATCCCTCCAGAGAGATTGACCCCGACGTCAAGGAGCAATTCTACAATGATCAAAACCGTAAGCTTCTTAAACAAGTTAAATTTCTATCTGTTAGCCAACCTTGTATTGAATGTGGTTTACAGTGGCACACTACCCCTGAGTGCCCACATTCAGAACAAGTCATGTTAGCAGAAACTCATGAGAAAGCAGCTTACGCGGGGGGTCCCAATCGCTATATGGGGGACCAACTGTTCTATCAACCTCAATATAACCAAGGTGCCCCTAGGAACCCCCGACCATATAGAGCTCCAGTACATCCAAAGAGGGACCAACGGAAGGATGATCTACAGATTTTCCTCGACGAGATAAGGAGAAACCAGGCACAACACCAGCAATCCACCAGCGCCATCGAGTCTCAACTTCATAGCCTCACTACAAGATTCGAAGAGATGGATCTTTGGAAACAAAACATGGAGACCCAAATAGGTCAACTCGCGGCACAGATTCCACGACAATCCGGAAGGGCATACAGACCTAAATCCCAAGGGGTAGAACGGACACGTCACTGCAGTTCAACTAAGAAGCGGTCACAAACTGAACGAACCAGAGATTGGAGAAGCAAACGACAACACTGGACTACAAGTCGATTTCGACCAACAATAGGTCGATATCGACCAAAATGTAGTCGATATTGAGTCACCAGTGGTCGATATCGACCCATCTGCACCAGCCAACTCGGCGTCGTCTTCACCAGTCGATATCGAGCAACCTGAAGTCGATATCGAGTCTCCTCTAGTTGATATCAACTCTTCTGCATCGCCTCCGAACGTGTTCTGGCTCCAAAACCAAAGAAGATGCTCCCATTCCCTTCCAAGGCGCTGAAGGACCCCACGGCAGGTAAGTTTAAACATTTTGTGAAATTGCTTCAAGGACTAAATGTTACAATTCCGTTTACAGAAGCTCTTCATGAGATGCATGCATACGTCAAGGTCCTCAAGGAGATCCTTAGCAACAAGCGATCAATTACAAAAATCGCCAGCGAGTGCAAGAGGATGGATTTCCCTGAAAAGAGACCTGACCCTGGTAAGTTCTCTATCACTGTGGGATTTGGCCAACATCGTTATGAAGAATTATGTGAGGGGCAAGCGTGAGCATCATGCCCTTATCAGTATGGTCAAAAGTGAAGATTGGAGCACTAGAGCCTGTGGATGCCAAGCTATACATGGCAAACAACACAGTGGTCATCCCTACAGGTATGGTTGATGATGTCCTTGTCTAGGTTGGTAAGTTCTTTATTTCCGCAGATTTCCTTGTTATAGATATGACGTAAGATCTTGCTTGCCCTATTATTCTTGGTAGACCTTTTCTATCTACAACAGATGCCAACATCAGTGTCAGAAAGAGACTCCTCACTTTCACAATCGAGAATGAAGTCTTGGAATTCTCTTTCGGCCCCACAAAGGAGGAGATCCCTTGGATAGAGGTAAAGAGCATTGACACCAATGAGGACGATGATAAGTCTTGCCAAACACTTAAGTATGGGGTAGCTGCACTCTATGTCGAGTCATCTAACTCGATATCGACTGACTCCCAACCCAAAGATTTCTGTTTTGGGCCCGAAAAGGTATGCTCAGGTACAAGTTCTGCTTCTCCTCTGTCCATTAATAATATCTTTAATTGGTCACAACCCCAAACCCCGTGGCGAGCTAACCTACGCAGGAGAAGGATTTGGAAAAAGAAGAAGAAGGGAGGACAACTAACCAAGGAGCTCCACAATGAGAACAATATGTCAGCAGAGCATCAAGACTTAGATGATCCAAGAGAAGGGCCAGATATAATAGGGCCCTACGTCTAGGAGTCTTGATCCAAACAGGAAAGTAGGTCGAGCTAGAGACTTAAATTCCAGCGCTTACGGGAGGCAACCCGCTATTCTTTAATTTTTATTTTATTTCCCTCTTTCTTTACTTTATATTTTTATATCTCTTTTACTTTGTACAAGGTATATTTTGTTGATTTTTTTAGACAAGTCGGAAAACAGAATCGAGCAGGAATTTCGACAGAACTGGTCGATATCGACCAAAACTAGTCGATTTCGACCTCTGTGGTTTCGACCAGAAAATGAAGAGAAGAAGAAGCAGGTCGATATCGACTATATGCACTCGATATCGAGTACATTGGTCGATATCGACTATATGCACTCGATATCGAGTACATTGGTCGATATCGACTATATGCACTCGATATCGAGTACATTGGTCGATATCGACTAAAACTACTCAATATCGACATCTGAGGCAAATTTCGACCAAAAGCAAAGAAGACAAGGATGGTCGATTTTGACTACCTGCACTCGATATCAAGTACAGTGGTCGATATTGACCGTAACTACTCCATTTCGACCACTTGTCTACACTTGGAATCTGATTGATTGCAGTCGATATCGAGTTATACCTGGTCGATATCGACTCCTGACAATCTATTACGGTTAGGTTTCGACCCTATAGCACGTTATTCGGTGAGTTCCTTCCTTTACCCTTGTTTTATTTTATTTTTATAGTGGGGACACTGTATATTCTAAGTATGGGGTGGGGGAAAAGCTCATTATTTTATATATTCTTGATTTTGCTACTACATGGTAAGTTTTGGGTAAATTTTTCGTTTTTATGCTTTAATTGCTTAACCGAAAGGTTGCAAATTGTTCAAAGAAAAGAGTCATGGAAGCTAAGACAAGGCTCGATGATGCAAGAGTGGATTCATGAGGGATATTGCACAAAATTGCCTAGAAAAGGGAAGTCTCGATGAAATGCGAATTTTTTAGGTAAAACAACAAAAACGAGGTAAATTGATGTTGCTTTTGACATGTTGCACAATAAGAGGATGGAGGACTTTATATTTTCCATATAAGCTCATATTCATAATCCTAGCCATACCTATGCCTAATTGCATCACAAAAGGCATACTATAAGCCTTACATGTCTTTATATCATTATTGCTCCACATATGTCTTACATATTGCCCAGTTTTACCTTATTTCCCTATCCGGGGAAAATGTTGAGAATGGAAATCATTTTTGGAGATATTATATGGTGTTTGTGTTATTATTATCATTATTGGAGTTTTGCAGGAAAGTTTCAAAGCTATGGAAAATTTAATGAGAGAGAAAAAATCCGTTCACCTCAGGAGATAAAGGTAGATCGACTCTTCCTGCATCGATATAATAGTTCCGCAGGATGGGACACCAAGGTGAGGAGTTCCAAGCACTAGGTATCCGGGGCCATTCATGACACCCATGTTTACGACTCGCGAGAAGGCAATGCTGGGGTTAGAGAAGTAAAAGCATTATTGGTTAAAAAGCATTGAGCGAAAGAGTGAAAGGTGAGAAATCTTATGAAGAAGGAACGTGGTAAAGAAAGTTTGGAAAGTACTCCATTTCCCCGGATTTAACACCACATGGCCAAAAATTGCCCACCTTTAGCCTTTTACTTATCTACTCTTTTATTAGCTTAAATAAAGTCCTCTTGATTATTGTTATTTTATCGCAGGGAAAATTGTTTTGCATAACCTCCTTTTGTGCAGAGAAATTGCTTTTCATTCACATGTACAGATTTGAAGGCACTAGTACATTTTCAAGGATGGCAATTGAGTGTTGGGAAATATGAAAATGAATTAACTATGTTGAAAGTTTTTGCAGGATTCCCCTGAATGACCATCCAAGTTATTGCTTGGGAACAAGCAAGCTTAAGTATGGTGTGGTTTGATGTCCATATTTTATTCCATGTTTTTATGTTTAATTCTGCTCCTTATTCTATTATTTTGGGTTAAAATTATTAAGAATTTGTGTAGTTATGTTTAATATTGCCAGATATGAAATCTACACAAGTTTGATGTGGTTTTCAGGAGTTTGGAGCTGATTTGGAGAAGTTTGGACCCACTTTGGAGCTTAAAGAAAAACCATGAAGACATTGGAGAAACTAAGGAATAGTGAAGGATGGTGCAGTTGGAGAAAACGCCACTTTTTTCCATTCATCATTCTAAATCAAGTTCCGATGTCTTCATGAGAGTTTTAGCCATCGAAAAAAGATTTCCAACGCATACTCATATACGTCAATCAAAGGAAGGACGACGCGGGAAAGTGCATTTCAAGACGGAGAAGAATGCTCAAAATTGAAGAGTGGTCGATATCGACTAGATTTGGTCGATATTGACCTGATTCCAGTCGAAATTCCCAAGACGAGCTCGACATGGAGTGATAACACGAAGACAAAGGAAGATAGGTCGATATCGACCTTACCCACTCGATATCGACCGAAGGTCAGCTCGAAATCCCTTTCCAGAGCTGCCATTGAGCGAAAGTCCTCTTGATGTCCTTATTTTTGCATTGACGCATTCGGTGGAGATTTTGCGATATAAATGTCAATATTTGAGTTGATGCTTGTATATGGAATTGAGGTGAGTGTATGCTTAAAGCCTAAACACATGAGAGTGAGAGATACACATTTTATCCTTGGTAAGTTGGATTTTTAAGCATGCAAGCAACTTGATCCCATATATACATGTTATGACGTTTATATGTGCCCTATTTATGATGTTGCTTTTGATGATTAAAGTTATGAAAGAATTTAATGTGGGATGCGTAGATGATTTTTTTATATTTTAAGGTAAATATATTGCGTGAAAAGAAAGGAATATGTACAAAATTTGGTTCGGACCATAGGCTATAATTGAGGCTTGCTCTTTTGTGGCCTTAAGTGAGTGAGGCTCACATCCTAGCTTAGCATCTTAAGAGTGTCAGCCATAGCCATTGTGTGGATCCTATCTCTTCAAGCCAAGGCTATCGGAAGTCGGACACAAACCTTAAAAGTGTTAGGTGGTGAACTCCCCTTCGGCTCGGCCATCAAGGAGGTAACCACTGAACACTTTGAGTACCCTTATACCTATGAAATACCATGTAGCTTTTAAAGCCCCTAAACCAATTTAGTTGTGACTATTACAGTGGTGAGGCAACTGGAAACAAAAGGTTGCCTTCATACTCAAATCAGCTCGATAGACCCTTGGTAAAGATGGAAAACACGGACCTCATATAGAGAAAACAACAGTTGTACAAAAAGAAATGCCCTGCTGATCTTCCTTCTTCAGTGCAGGAGCTTATCTTGTCCATCTTCTGTAATCAATACCTCTTGAAGTAGTGGCGCGTAATTAAAGTGTATGGAGAATCTCTGATGATCGAAGAACTTTGTAGACATGAATTTTGATCAGGTGGATAACCTCCTCAGTGCTCTTAGTGCTTTCTTCAAACACTATCTCATTCCTGACTTTCCAGATGTAGTAGATTGTGGTAGCTAGGCCAATTCTTTTAACTTTGGATTGCCAAATTCTACCCTTTGCCTCCTTCTTGAGCCACTTTAGCGCCCCCTTTAGTGTGGCCATTCCTCTCCAAATGCCCATCCATTGTTTTAGCTGCAACCTAATTTGTGAAGAGAAATTAGAAGCAAAGAAAATATGTCCATGTGACTCAAATTCTTGGTTACATAAAACACATTGAAGGTCCACTTCCCTTGTCTTGATTTTGTCTTTCGTAGCTAGTCTTTCTTTTGTTGCTAATCATAGTATGAAAGAATGCTTGGGGATGATTACATTATCCCACACCACTAAGCTCCAGGGAGGTTTTGCAGCTTTCCTTCTAAAGCAATCATAAGCTTGGCTTATTCTATATTTCCCTCCTTGATTCCATGAGAATAGCAAAGCTTGGGCTTGTTCTTCTGATCCTGTAATGGTTAGGAGCTCATTTTTTATAGAAATAATCTTCTTGATTAGAGGTGAATCATTAACCTTGTGAGCCTCCCATGACCATACAGTACTGTGTTGCAAATATTGGTGGTGCATCCACCTTATCCAAAGACTATATTTCTTTCTTATGACATCCCATAATATTCTTGACATGAAAGAACAATTCCAGGTTTTTAGATCCTTAAGTCCTAGCCTCCCATGACCATACAGTACTGTCTTAGGTAGGCAGACATCTTTCCATTTAATTCTATGGGACTTCCATAGGAATTTTGCACACATGGAGTTAATTTTGTCAATAAGGGTTGAAGGGGAGGGCAATACTGAGAACTAGAAAGCCTCAATACCCTGGAGGACAACTCATATGAGTTGTACCTTCCCTGCATAGGATAATGTCTTTGAATTCCAATAACTAATGTTAGTAAGAATCTTATCTAAGAGAGGTGAGAACTGTGAAATTGTAAGCTTACCTGTTGAAATTGGTATTTCTAGATATTTAAAAGGGAAGGTACCTAGGAGGAAGCCTATTCTACTTAAAATATATTCGTTGTCCTCATCTTTTGCTCCAGCTAGGTAAAAGGATGAGTAGATGATGTTTTGCTTTATGGTTGCTTGAGGACAAATAAGAGTTAAGTGCGGGGGGGGGGGGGGGGATTTGATAATGCATATTTCATATAGGCATTATAGGTATTTCTTATTGCAATTAGGTAGTGGTTTTGCTATTTTTTTAGTATAGTTTTTTATATTGCTTGTGAAGTATTCGAGTTCGGAATCTATGCCTTTTTAGTGTTTATTCTGCAGAATTACATTCCGACCTTGAATGGACTTTGGAAAGAGCTTAAGAGACATGTTTTGGAGCATATGGAGGCTAAGGAGGAAGCCAGAGAGAATCAAGGAAGAACGACATTGGAGCTTATTGAAGACAATTGAAGAAAGTCGGACACTACATAGGCGGCGCCCGCCGCCATTTCCACGGCGCCCGCCGTAGGCCGTTTTCCAGCAATTGCAATTTTGGATGTGCAAACATTATTTCCTATTATTTTATTCCTATTCCTACTAGGGTTTGGCCGACTCTTTGAGATTCTTTATTAGGTTATTTCAGTTCTATACCACGTGTTAGAGGTTGGCTATTATGAGACTATGAACACAATTAGAGAGAGAGAGAGAGAGAGAGAGAGAGAGAATTGGCCTATGAGTTGCTAAACTCATAGTTTTGCTTGTGATTCGAACACATGGTTGTTTGGATTGTGAGGATTTGATTCTATTTGGTTATTCATATTCTTAGTTATCAGCTTGTGCATATTGATTATATTTGTGTTCCTTTCTATGATTGATCACCATGTTAGGAATTACATCTTAGCTATGAATTCGCTGTTGTTTTATTGATAGCCAAAAAAGATATTGAGATAGTGATGTTTCTTTGTCTTTGTAGTGGATGATTTCAATTGATTAGGGCAAAGTTCGGTATGCGTCTATTAGTCTTAATTGCATTGAGTCAATGTGTCAATTGGTCTTGATTACTTGAGTCCCTAATGCTATTCTTTAGTGATATTGAATAAGATGAGTGAATCTATGCAGATCTCTCAACTTTAGTCAAGTAGACATATGAATATGAATAATTAATAGATAAATCTGAGGACTATGAATTCCAACCATTGTCCGAGAATTACAAGTGAAATGTTCTTTCTACTTTGATATCAATCTATTTTGCAATCATAAATCTAGTTACTTGATACAAACCATTGCTTTGTCATAAAAGTCTCTCCTTAGAGTTATTGAATAGGAAATCGCTTCTCCCTGTGGGTTCGACACCGGGCTTCATCGCTATACTAGTAGTTATTTAGTTTATCAAGTAATTGATTGCCTAATCTATTAGTTTTGTGTTTAAGTTTGGATATTAATACTATTTGATAAAGGGCGAAAGTGTCAACGACGTTCGTCCCGCATCAGTTACATTAGTGGACTTCAGAGCTTCCTGAGAAGCGGCCAGACCCAAGTAAGTTCTCCATCACCATAGGATTTAGTCAACACCACTTCAACACACTTTGTGACTTGGGGGGAAAGCTTGAGCATCATGCCCCTATCCATTTGGACCAAGGTGAAGATTGGCGCATTAGAGGTTATGGATGCCAGGCTATAGATGGCAAACAACACTGTGGTTATACAAACTAGCATGGTTGATGATGTACCCGTCTAAGTAGGTAAGTCTTTGTCTATGCTGATTTTCTTGTAATTGATATGGCGGATGACCCTGCTTGTCCTAATACTCTAGGTAGGCCCTTTTTAGAAACCATCGATGCCAACATCAGCGTAAGGAAGGGAGTACTCATATTCACAATCAACGATGAGGTAATTGAGTACTCTTTTAATAAGACTATAGAAATGCCCGACGGTCCTATGGAGGTCAAGTCTATCAAGGGAAGCCACATCACTTACGGGGAAGCAAGGTAAAAACTATGACCCCCAAGGAGCTAGAGAAGAGGGCTATGGAAGCCTAAATAGAGAAGATCGTGACAATCTGGAACGAGGACATGATGTCCATGATTTATGCCATTTTTTTATACTTATTTCATCTCCTTATTCTATCATTTCATGCATTCTGGGATGGGAATATAGAAAATTTTTGTAGTTTATGTTTATTTACGAGAAATAGAGGTCAACACAAGTTTCTGTTTAATATTGCAGAATTTGGAGCTAAATCGGAGCAAAACCAAGAAGGACTGGAAAAGCACTTGATGTCTACTGAATGAGCGCAAAAATCGACGGAAGAGCACCTGACATCAAGTGAAGCTGTGCGCGGAACGAGATACTGAGTAGTGGTCGATTTCGACCCATACTGGTCGATATCGACCAATTCTGGTCGAAAATCCAAAGACAGCTCGATATGGACCAGCAGCACAAATGGGAGAAGAAATCAGGTCGATATCGACCTCCTTACTCGACATCGACCGAAGTACTGGTCGATATTTCCCACGGAAGCCGAGATCGAGTGGCGAAAGCTGAAGCCGAGAAAATTACTCGATATCGACATACTTTGGTCGATATCGATCAATCACCAATGACATATACTAGTCGATTCCGAGTTCTATCGAGATTCTGAGTGGAGGATTCCTTGCACATGAAGATTTGAGAGATATTTTATCTTTTTATTTATCCTAAGGGTGGAACATTTAATTACATGTTGGTGGATTAGCGAATTGCGAAAGAAGGTACTTTATCTTATTATATTATATTCCTTGTGCTTCACCTTTGATTGAGAGATTGAAGAACTCATGTTGTGAAACTCGGGTAGTAATTAGGATTTCTATTCGGAAGATTATAAATTCTAATTATGAAAAGGAATTGACACAATTAGGGTTATTTATTGAAAGATTTATATTCCTAGTTGTCGGATTGGGTGAAAGCCTTCTCTTTTATCGATAAAGTTTCCATCTTTTGTGGTTTATGATTCCGCCTTAATGGTTATTGTAGTTGCAAACCCCGATCTTCGAAGTTTTCTTTTATATAGTTTATTCCGAAATCTACAAACTACGTCTTTTATTTCGCCTTCTGCACCCATCGATTTCGATCATACTAGTCGATATCGACTTCTAATTCCCGATCCAGAAAGATTGCTGCTTGTTTGTGTTTCTGCAGGTACAGGTCGAAATCGGGCAAACTGGTCGATATCGAGGGACCTGGTCGAAATTTGCCCGATGACTGCAGAACCCAAAAATCGGCTGGATTAGGTCGATTTCGACCATACTGGTCGATATCGAGCACTTCCCCTGAGGTCGAAGTTTGATGTGAGACATCCGCTACCTGATATCCGCTGACCAACTTCCTTGAGGATCGAACCTGACTTCCTTTTGCCACAACGGGAGGGAGTCTTGAACATTATTTTCTCAGAACGGAATTGGTTTGCCTATTTTATTTATATTCTATTTGCAATCTCGATTTCCTCTGTTAACGAATTGGTTCCGTTTTCGGGGAAGCAATCATTCGCCTTAGGTTGTTAGATCTCAGGCTTTCCTTGAGTTTTCTTTTTGTAGTGTATGCGTCGTTCTGGTCAACCACCTGAGTTTGACGCCTTAGACGACCCGGAACTTCTTATACACATCCATTCTAGACTAAAAAGGATCATGGCGACAGCAGATACACAAGCTGAGATGATTAAGAGGCTTAAGAGGGAACTAGCAGCCAACAATGTTGTTCTCGCCGCTGAGAGAGCACGCACTGAGCAGGAAGCTGAACTAAGGAGGCAGGCAGAGGCTGAGCTTGCCCAATACCCTACCACTCCTGAGGATTACATGCACCCGAATCTTGTCGTGCCTGAATCGGCTATTATAGTCCCTCCTAATAACTTTGAAATTCGCACTGCCTTCCTTATTGAAATTGAAGATAATGCTTTTCAAGGAAGATTTAATTAATGCCCTCTTGAAAACATTACTACTTTTTCTGACATGTGTCAAACTCTTGCTGAAGGCACTACTCTTGAATATGTGAAAATGAAAGCTTTTCGGTGGTCTCTTGCAAGTCCAGCATTGAGGTGGCTTAAAAGACTACCTCCACGATCCCTCACGACATAGGCTGAGGTAAGGAATGCGTTCCTCAACAAATTCTTTCCTCCCGCCAAGACATCGCTCCTTAGACAAAAGATTACAGCTTTAAAAAAAAATCCTGGGGAACCGCTAGCCCGAGCTTGGGATCGGTAGAAAGATCTACTGCGATCATGTCCTATTCATGGGCAACCACCATATGTGATTCAGGAGATTTTCTATAATTCTCTTGATCTAGCTGCTAAGGAAAGGATCAATCAGTTCACGCAGTATGAATACCTCACGCAGACACCAGCAGAGGCATGGGCTACTATCGAAAGGCTCACCAACTTCGACAACACCTATGGGGCTCCTGCAAACTACGACGAAAAAACCTATACAAGGCCAGCCCCATCCATGCCCCTCTATGAGCCTTCTAGGGAGATTGATCCAGATGTCAAGGAGTAGTACTACAAAGATCAGAATCGCAAGCTCCTCAAGCAAGTCAAATATCTCTCTACTAACCAGCCCTGCATTGAATGTGGCTCACAGTGGCACACCACTCCAGAGTACCCACATACAGAGCAAGTCAGGATGGTAGAAACTCACGAAGAGGTAGCTTACGCAAGGGGTCCTAATCGCTATATGGGGGACCAAAGGTTTCACCAACCATAGTGGAACCAAGGTGCCCTCAGGAACCCCGCCACCATACAGAGCTTCACGAGATCCAGAAAGGGATCAGCGGAAGGATGATCTACAGATGATCCTCGATGAGATGAGAAGGAATCAAGCAGAAAGCAAGCAATCCAACATCGCCATCCAGACCCAACTCCACGGCCTCAATGCCCGATTGGGGGAGATGGACATCTGGAAGAAGAACATGGAGACCCAAATGGGTCAACTCGCGCAACAAATCCCAAGGCCTACCGGAAAGCTCTCTGGGCATACAGAACCAAATCCTAAGGGGCAATCCGGACAGGTCGCGACATTGGACAACAGGTCGATATCGACCAAGGACTGGTCGATATCGACCAGACATAGGTCGATATTGACCCAGCGACACAGGCTTCCTCGATTCCGACCCCAGCAGTCAAAATCGACCAACAACAGGTCGATATTGACCAACATGTGGTCGATATCAAGTCTCCTCCAGTCGATATTGACTCCTCTGCAACACCTTTGACATCTGTTCTGTCTCCGAAAAAGATGCTACCTTTCCCTTCCAAGGCGCTAAAAGATCCCACTGCATGTAAGTTTAAACGCTTTGTTAAGATGCTTCAGGAACTAAATGTTTCAATTCCTTTTATAGAAGCTCTTCAAGAGATGCCTGCATACGTCAAATTCCTCAAGGAGATCCTTAGCAACAAGCGATCAATCTCAGAAATCGTCGGCGACTACAAAAGGATGGACTTCCCTGAGAAGAGACCTGGCCCTGGTAAGTTTTCTATTTCTGTGGGATTTGGACAATATAGATATGAGGCATTGTGTGATCTAGGTGCAAGTGTGAGTATCATGCCCTTATCAATCTGGCAAAAGGTGAAGATAGGATCTATAGAGCCTGTGGATGTCAAGCTATACATGGCAAACAATACAGTGGTCATCCCTACAGGTATGGTTGATAATGTCCCTGCCCATTTTGGTAAGTTCTATATTCCCGCAGATTTTCTTGTTATAGATTGTGTGGAAGATCCTATATGCCCTATTATTCTTGGTAGACCTTTTCTAGCTACTGCAGATGCTAATATCAGCGTCAAGAAGCGATTGCTCTCCTTCACGATAGGTAATGAGGTCTTAGATTTCTCTTTTGGCCCTGCAAAGGATAAAATTCCATGGCTGGAGGTGAAGAGCATAGGCAACCATGAGGCAACAATGGAGGAAAGCACCAAAGAGCTCCTCGATATCGACAATCCCAACTCGATATCGACCACCCAACTCGATATCGACCAATCACACTCGATATTGACCTCTTTTGTTGAGCTCTAAATCTACCAGAAGCCTAAGTATGGGGTCCTTGCACTCGATATCAACCAGGTCAGCTCGATATCGACCAACCCTCAGCCCGAAAATTGCGACATTGGGCACGAAAAGGTAAGATCGGGTACAATCCCTACTCCTCCTCCGTCCATTAATAAAAATAAGATTTTTAGAGGAGATAAGGCCTCGCAAGCTAACCTGTGCAATGCTAGGACTCTACGTAAACAACCACCTATCAGCGGAGCTTGCATACTACAATCAGGACCTAGATGATCCAGGAGAAGGGCCAAGCACAAGAGGGCCCCACATTAAGGGTTCCTAAAGCACAAGCGGAGAAGTCGGCCTAGCGACTCTAAAATCTAGAGCATGTACATAAAACTTTTGAATTTTATTTAGGACTCTAAAACCTTTGGTATTGGTTTCAGTTTTGAATACTTCATGTGGGAAATCTTGTCTTCTTGTGAAAACTAACATTTTTCAGGTCGAAAACACGGGGATCGAGTGAAACTGTCGGACCAACCTGGTCGATATCGACCAATACTAGTCGATATCGACCTTTGAGGCGATTTCGAGCGGAAGCTGAGAAGATGAAGCAGGTCGATTTCGACCAACCTTACTCGATATCGAGTGAGTTGGTCGATATCGACCAAAGCCCCCAATTTTGACCAGTTGATCACACTTGGAATCTGACGAATTGCAGTCGATATCGAGCTCTACCTGGTCGATATCGACTTCTGGCAATCTACTGCAGCCTAATTTCGAACCTACAGCGCGTCATTCGGTGAGTTCTTTCCTTTACCCATGTTTTATTTTATTTTTACAATGAGGACACTGTATATTTTAAGTATGGGGTGGGGGGAGAGCTTTATTATTATTTTATTATTTTATTCTTGATTTTACTACTACATGGTAAATTTTGAGTGAATTTTGAATTTTTGTGCTTAATTGCTAAACTCAAAGGTTTATGAGACTTCTCCCAATGCTTGTAAATTGTTCAAATAAATAGTGTCATGGAAGTTAAATTGAACTCGACTATGCAAAATTGGATTCATTAGAGATATAACATGGAATTGCCTAATAAAGGGAAGTCACAATGAAGTGCATTATTTTATTGAAAACCATGAAAGGATGTAAAATTTGATGTTGCTTTTGACATGTTGCATGATAAGAGGATAGAGGACTTTATATTTTTCATATATGCTCATATTGTTATATCCTAGCCTTTACCTATGCTTATGCATCACAAAAGCCATATTGAGCCTTTTGATGTCCATGATTTATGCCATGTTTTTATACTTATTTCAGCTCCTTATTCTATTATTTCATGCATTCTGGGATGGGAATATAGCAAATTTGTGTAGTTTATGTTTATTTACGAGAAATAGAGGTCTACACAAGTTTTTGTTTAATATTGCAGAATTTGGAGCTAAATCGGAGCAAAACCAAGAAGGATTGGAAAAGCACTTGATGTCTACTGAAGGAGTGCGAAAATCGACGGAAGAGCACCTGACATCAAGCGAAGCTGAGCGCAGAACGAGATACTGAGTAGTGGTCGATTTCTACCCATATTGGTCGATATCGACCGATTCTGGTCGAAAATCCCAAGACATCTCGATATGGACCAACAGCACAAAGAGGAGAAGAAATCAGGTCGATATCGACCTCCTGACTCGATATCGAACCAAGTACTGCTCGATATTTCCCACAGAAGCCGAGATCGAGTGACGAAAGCTGAAGCCGAGAAAATTACTCGATATCGACCTACTTTGGTCGATAACGACCAATCACCAGTGACGGATACGAGCCGATTCCGAGTTCTATCCAGATTCCGAGTGGAGGATTCCTTGCACATGAAGATTTGAGAGATATTTTATCTTTTAATTTATCCTAAGGGTGGAACATTTAATTACCATTTAGGATTTATCTTGTTTTACCAATTTAGATTCATTTATTTCCTATTAGATTTATATCCTTAGATAGAATATATAGTTTCCTTACCTTGACTAGAAAGGATTAAGGCCTATAAATAAAGCACATGGGACTAGTTTTTCATTCATTCAATTCTAGAGCAAGTTATGCCACACATAGTTTAGGAGTTCAAAGGTTTTAGGGTTTTGGCATTCTACGAAAGTGTGAGTGCCGGGATTGTAAAGACTTTGAATATAGTTAATGCAAATTTCTTTTACATCAATGATGTCGATTGCTATGATGAGGCGTGAGTAGTCCACCTACTTCTAGGGTTGGGGTGAGCCCGGCGATAGCCATGGTAGTGGATTAGCGAATTGCGAAAGAAGGTACTTTATCTTATTATATTCTATTCCTTGTGCTTCACCTTTGATTGAGAGATTGAAGAACTCATGTTGTGAAACTCGGGTAGTAATTAGGATTTCTATTCGGAAGATTATAAATTCTAATTATGAAAAGGAATTGACACAATTAGGGTTATTTATTGAAAGATTTATATTCCTAGTTGTCGGATTGGGTGAAAGCCTTCTCTTTTATCGATAAAGTTGCCATCTTTTGTGGTTTATGATTCCGCCTTAATGGTTATTGTAGTTGTAAACCCCGATCTTCGAAGTTTTCTTTTACATAGTTTATTCTGAAATCTACAAACTACGTCTTTTATTTCGCCTTCTGCACCCATCGATTTCGATCATACTAGTCGATATCGACTTCTAATTCCCGATCCAGAAAGATTGCTGCTTGTTTGTGTTTCTGCAGGTACAGGTCGAAATCGGGCAAACTGGTCGATATCGAGGGACCTGGTCGAAATTTGCCCGATGACTGCAGAACCCAAAAATCGGCTGGATTAGGTCGATTTCGACCATACTGGTCGATATCGAGCACTTCCCCTGAGGTCGAAGTTTGATGTGAGACATCCGCTACCTGATATCCGCTGACCAACTTCCTTGAGGATCGAACCTGACTTCCTTTTGCCACAATGGGAGGGAGTCTTGAACATTATTTTCTCAGAACGGAATTGGTTTGCCTATTTTATTTATATTCTATTTGCAATCTCGATTTCCTCTGTTAACGAATTGGTTCCGTTTTCGGGGAAGCAATCATTCGCCTTAGGTTGTTAGATCTCAGGCTTTCCTTGAGTTTTCTTTTTGTAGTGTATGCGTCGTTCTGGTCAACCACCTGAGTTTGACGCCTTAGACGACCCGGAACTTCTTATACACATCCATTCTAGACTAAAAAGGATCATGGCGACAGCAGATACACAAGCTGAGATGATTAAGAGGCTTAAGAGGGAACTAGCAGCCAACAATGTTGTTCTCGCCGCTGAGAGAGCATGCACTGAGCAGGAAGCTGAACTAAGGAGGCAGGCAGAGGCTGAGCTTGCCCAATACCCTACCACTCCTGAGGATTACATGCACCCGAATCTTGTCGTGCCTGAATCGGCTATTATAGTCCCTCCTAATAACTTTGAAATTCGCACTGCCTTCCTTATTGAAATTGAAGATAATGCTTTTCAAAGAAGATTTAATTAATGCCCTCTTGAAAACATTACTACTTTTTCTGACATGTGTCAAACTCTTGCTGAAGGCACTACTCTTGAATATGTGAAAATGAAAGCTTTTCGGTGGTCTCTTGCAAGTCCAGCATTGAGGTGGCTTAAAAGACTACCTCCACGATCCCTCACGACATAGGCTGAGGTAAGGAATGCGTTCCTCAACAAATTCTTTCCTCCCGCCAAGACATCGCTCCTTAGACAAAAGATTACAGCTTTAAAAAAAAATCCTGGGGAACCGCTAGCCCGAGCTTGGGATCGGTAGAAAGATCTACTGCGATCATGTCCTATTCATGGGCAACCACCATATGTGATTCAGGAGATTTTCTATAATTCTCTTGATCTAGCTGCTAAGGAAAGGATCAATCAGTTCACGCAGTATGAATACCTCACGCAGACACCAGCAGAGGCATGGGCTACTATCGAAAGGCTCACCAACTTCGACAACACCTATGGGGCTCCTGCAAACTACGACGAAAAAACCTATACAAGGCCAGCCCCATCCATGCCCCTCTATGAGCCTTCTAGGGAGATTGATCCAGATGTCAAGGAGTAGTACTACAAAGATCAGAATCGCAAGCTCCTCAAGCAAGTCAAATATCTCTCTACTAACCAGCCCTGCATTGAATGTGGCTCACAGTGGCACACCACTCCAGAGTACCCACACACAGAGCAAGTCAGGATGGTAGAAACTCACGAAGAGGTAGCTTACGCAAGGGGTCCTAATCGCTATATGGGGGACCAAAGGTTTCACCAACCATAGTGGAACCAAGGTGCCCTCAGGAACCCCGCCACCATACAGAGCTTCACGAGATCCAGAAAGGGATCAGCGGAAGGATGATCTACAGATGATCCTCGATGAGATGAGAAGGAATCAAGCAGAAAGCAAGCAATCCAACATCGCCATCCAGACCCAACTCCACGGCCTCAATGCCCGATTGGGGGAGATGGACATCTGGAAGAAGAACATGGAGACCCAAATGGGTCAACTCGCGCAACAAATCCCAAGGCCTACCGGAAAGCTCTCTGGGCATACAGAACCAAATCCTAAGGGGCAATCCGGACAGGTCGCGACATTGGACAACAGGTCGATATCGACCAAGGACTGGTCGATATCGACCAGACATAGGTCGATATTGACCCAGCGAGACAGGCTTCCTCGATTCCGACCCCAGCAGTCAAAATCGACCAACAACAGGTCGATATTGACCAACATGTGGTCGATATCAAGTCTCCTCCAGTCGATATTGACTCCTCTGCAACACCTTTGACATCTGTTCTGTCTCCGAAAAAGATGCTACCTTTCCCTTCCAAGGCGCTAAAAGATCCCGCTGCATGTAAGTTTAAACGCTTTGTTAAGATGCTTCAGGAACTACATGTTTCAATTCCTTTTACAGAAGCTCTTCAAGAGATGCCTGCATACGTCAAATTCCTCAAGGAGATCCTTAGCAACAAGCGATCAATCTCAGAAATCGTCGGCGACTACAAAAGGATGGACTTCCCTGAGAAGAGACCTGGCCCTGGTAAGTTTTCTATTTCTGTGGGATTTGGACAATATAGATATGAGGCATTGTGTGATCTAGGTGCAAGTGTGAGTATCATGCCCTTATCAATCTGGCAAAAGGTGAAGATAGGATCTATAGAGCCTGTGGATGTCAAGCTATACATGGCAAACAATACAGTGGTCATCCCTACAGGTATGGTTGATAATGTCCCTGCCCATTTTGGTAAGTTCTATATTCCCGCAGATTTTCTTGTTATAGATTGTGTGGAAGATCCTATATGCCCTATTATTCTTGGTAGACCTTTTCTAGCTACTGCAGATGCTAATATCAGCGTCAAGAAGCGATTGCTCTCCTTCACGATAGGTAATGAGGTCTTAGATTTCTCTTTTGGCCCTGCAAAGGATAAAATTCCATGGCTGGAGGTGAAGAGCATAGGCAACCATGAGGCAACAATGGAGGAAAGCACCAAAGAGCTCCTCGATATCGACAATCCCAACTCGATATCGACCACACAACTCGATATCGACCAATCACACTCGATATCGACCTCTTTTGTTGAGCTCCAAATCTACCAGAAGCCTAAGTATGGGGTCCTTGCACTCGATATCAACCAGGTCAGCTCGATATCGACCAACCCTCAGCCCGAAAATTGCGACATTGGGCACGAAAAGGTAAGATCGGGTACAATCCCTACTCCTCCTCCGTCCATTAATAAAAATAATATTTTTAGAGGAGATAAGGCCTCACAAGCTAACCTGTGCAATGCTAGGACTCTACGTAAACAACCACCTATCAGCGGAGCTTGCATACTACAATCAGGACCTAGATGATCCAGGAGAAGGGCCAAGCACAAGAGGGCCCCACATTAAGGGTTTCTAAAGCACAAGCGGAGAAGTCGGCCTAGCGACTCTAAAATCTAGAGCATGTACATAAAACTTTTGAATTTTATTTAGGACTCTAAAACCTTTGGTTTTGGTTTCAGTTTTGAATACTTCATGTGGGAAATCTTGTCTTCTTGTGAAAACTAACATTTTTCAGGTCGAAAACACGGGGATCGAGTGAAACTGTCGGACCAACCTGGTCGATATCGACCAATACTAGTCGATATCGACCTTTGAGGCGATTTCGAGCGGAAGCTGAGAAGATGAAGCAGGTCGATTTCGACCAACCTTACTCGATATCGAGTGAGTTGGTCGATATCGACCAAAGCCCCCAATTTCGACCAGTTGATCACACTTGGAATCTGACGAATTGCAGTCGATATCGAGCTCTACCTGGTCGATATCGACTTCTGGCAATCTACTGCAGCCTAATTTCGACCCTACAGCGCGTCATTCGGTGAGTTCTTTCCTTTACCCATGTTTTATTTTATTTTTACAATGGGGACACTGTATATTTTAAGTATGGGGTGGGGGGAGAGCTTTATTATTATTTTATTATTTTATTCTTGATTTTACTACTACATGGTAAATTTTGAGTGAATTTTGAATTTTTGTGCTTAATTGCTAAACTCAAAGGTTTATGAGACTTCTCCCAATGCTTGTAAATTGTTCAAATAAATAGTGTCATGGAAGTTAAATTGAACTCGACTATGCAAAATTGGATTCATTAGAGATATAACATGGAATTGCCTAATAAAGGGAAGTCACAATGAAGTGCATTATTTTATTGAAAACCATGAAATGATGTAAAATTTGATGTTGCTTTTGACATGTTGCATGATAAGAGGATAGAGGACTTTATATTTTTCATATATGCCCATATTGTTATATCCTAGCCTTTACCTATGCTTATGCATCACAAAAGCCATATTGAGCCTTTTGATGTCCATGATTTATGCCATGTTTTTATACTTATTTCAGCTCCTTATTCTATCATTTCATGCATTCGGGGATGGGAATATAGCAAATTTGTGTAGTTTATGTTTATTTACGAGAAATAGAGGTCTACACAAGTTTTTGTTTAATATTGCAGAATTTGGAGCTAAATCGGAGCAAAACCAAGAAGGATTGGAAAAGCACTTGATGTCTACTGAAGGAGTGCGAAAATCGACGGAAGAGCACCTGACATCAAGCGAAGCTGAGCGCAGAACGAGATACTGAGTAGTGGTCGATTTCTACCCATATTGGTCGATATCGACCGATTCTGGTTGAAAATCCCAAGACATCTCGATATGGACCAACAGCACAAAGAGGAGAAGAAATCAGGTCGATATCGACCTCCTGACTCGATATCGAACCAAGTACTGCTCGATATTTCCCACAGAAGCCGAGATCGAGTGACGAAAGCTGAAGCCGAGAAAATTACTCGATATCGACCTACTTTGGTCGATAACGACCAATCACCAGTGACGGATACGAGCCGATTCCGAGTTCTATCCAGATTCCGAGTGGAGGATTCCTTGCACATGAAGATTTGAGAGATATTTTATCTTTTAATTTATCCTAAGGGTGGAACATTTAATTACCATTTAGGATTTATCTTGTTTTACCAATTTAGATTCATTTATTTCCTATTAGATTTATATCCTTAGATAGAATATATAGTTTCCTTACCTTGACTAGAAAGGATTAAGGCCTATAAATAAAGCACATGGGACTAGTTTTTCATTCATTCAATTCTAGAGCAAGTTATGCCACACATAGTTTAGGAGTTCAAAGGTTTTAGGGTTTTGGCATTCTACGAAAGTGTGAGTGCCGGGATTGTAAAGACTTTGAATATAGTTAATGCAAATTTCTTTTACATCAATGATGTCGATTGCTATGATGAGGCGTGAGTAGTCCACCTACTTCTAGGGTTGGGGTGAGCCCGGCGATAGCCATGGTAGTGGATTAGCGAATTGCGAAAGAAGGTACTTTATCTTATTATATTCTATTCCTTGTGCTTCACCTTTGATTGAGAGATTGAAGAACTCATGTTGTGAAACTCGGGTAGTAATTAGGATTTCTATTCGGAAGATTATAAATTCTAATTATGAAAAGGAATTGACACAATTAGGGTTATTTATTGAAAGATTTATATTCCTAGTTGTCGGATTGGGTGAAAGCCTTCTCTTTTATCGATAAAGTTGCCATCTTTTGTGGTTTATGATTCCGCCTTAATGGTTATTGTAGTTGTAAACCCCGATCTTCGAAGTTTTCTTTTACATAGTTTATTCTGAAATCTACAAACTACGTCTTTTATTTCGCCTTCTGCACCCATCGATTTCGATCATACTAGTCGATATCGACTTCTAATTCCCGATCCAGAAAGATTGCTGCTTGTTTGTGTTTCTGCAGGTACAGGTCGAAATCGGGCAAACTGGTCGATATCGAGGGACCTGGTCGAAATTTGCCCGATGACTGCAGAACCCAAAAATCGGCTGGATTAGGTCGATTTCGACCATACTGGTCGATATCGAGCACTTCCCCTGAGGTCGAAGTTTGATGTGAGACATCCGCTACCTGATATCCGCTGACCAACTTCCTTGAGGATCGAACCTGACTTCCTTTTGCCACAATGGGAGGGAGTCTTGAACATTATTTTCTCAGAACGGAATTGGTTTGCCTATTTTATTTATATTCTATTTGCAATCTCGATTTCCTCTGTTAACGAATTGGTTCCGTTTTCGGGGAAGCAATCATTCGCCTTAGGTTGTTAGATCTCAGGCTTTCCTTGAGTTTTCTTTTTGTAGTGTATGCGTCGTTCTGGTCAACCACCTGAGTTTGACGCCTTAGACGACCCGGAACTTCTTATACACATCCATTCTAGACTAAAAAGGATCATGGCGACAGCAGATACACAAGCTGAGATGATTAAGAGGCTTAAGAGGGAACTAGCAGCCAACAATGTTGTTCTCGCCGCTGAGAGAGCACGCACTGAGCAGGAAGCTGAACTAAGGAGGCAGGCAGAGGCTGAGCTTGCCCAATACCCTACCACTCCTGAGGATTACATGCACCCGAATCTTGTCGTGCCTGAATCGGCTATTATAGTCCCTCCTAATAACTTTGAAATTCGCACTGCCTTCCTTATTGAAATTGAAGATAATGCTTTTCAAGGAAGATTTAATTAATGCCCTCTTGAAAACATTACTACTTTTTCTGACATGTGTCAAACTCTTGCTGAAGGCACTACTCTTGAATATGTGAAAATGAAAGCTTTTCGGTGGTCTCTTGCAAGTCCAGCATTGAGGTGGCTTAAAAGACTACCTCCACGATCCCTCACGACATAGGCTGAGGTAAGGAATGCGTTCCTCAACAAATTCTTTCCTCCCGCCAAGACATCGCTCCTTAGACAAAAGATTACAGCTTTAAAAAAAAATCCTGGGGAACCGCTAGCCCGAGCTTGGGATCGGTAGAAAGATCTACTGCGATCATGTCCTATTCATGGGCAACCACCATATGTGATTCAGGAGATTTTCTATAATTCTCTTGATCTAGCTGCTAAGGAAAGGATCAATCAGTTCACGCAGTATGAATACCTCACGCAGACACCAGCAGAGGCATGGGCTACTATCGAAAGGCTCACCAACTTCGACAACACCTATGGGGCTCCTGCAAACTACGACGAAAAAACCTATACAAGGCCAGCCCCATCCATGCCCCTCTATGAGCCTTCTAGGGAGATTGATCCAGATGTCAAGGAGTAGTACTACAAAGATCAGAATCGCAAGCTCCTCAAGCAAGTCAAATATCTCTCTACTAACCAGCCCTGCATTGAATGTGGCTCACAGTGGCACACCACTCCAGAGTACCCACACACAGAGCAAGTCAGGATGGTAGAAACTCACGAAGAGGTAGCTTACGCAAGGGGTCCTAATCGCTATATGGGGGACCAAAGGTTTCACCAACCATAGTGGAACCAAGGTGCCCTCAGGAACCCCGCCACCATACAGAGCTTCACGAGATCCAGAAAGGGATCAGCGGAAGGATGATCTACAGATGATCCTCGATGAGATGAGAAGGAATCAAGCAGAAAGCAAGCAATCCAACATCGCCATCCAGACCCAACTCCACGGCCTCAATGCCCGATTGGGGGAGATGGACATCTGGAAGAAGAACATGGAGACCCAAATGGGTCAACTCGCGCAACAAATCCCAAGGCCTACCGGAAAGCTCTCTGGGCATACAGAACCAAATCCTAAGGGGCAATCCGGACAGGTCGCGACATTGGACAACAGGTCGATATCGACCAAGGACTGGTCGATATCGACCAGACATAGGTCGATATTGACCCAGCGACACAGGCTTCCTCGATTCCGACCCCAGCATTCAAAATCGACCAACAACAGGTCGATATTGACCAACATGTGGTCGATATCAAGTCTCCTCCAGTCGATATTGACTCCTCTGCAACACCTTTGACATCTGTTCTGTCTCCGAAAAAGATGCTACCTTTCCCTTCCAAGGCGCTAAAAGATCCCGCTGCATGTAAGTTTAAACGCTTTGTTAAGATGCTTCAGGAACTACATGTTTCAATTCCTTTTACAGAAGCTCTTCAAGAGATGCCTGCATACGTCAAATTCCTCAAGGAGATCCTTAGCAACAAGCGATCAATCTCAGAAATCGTCGGCGACTACAAAAGGATGGACTTCCCTGAGAAGAGACCTGGCCCTGGTAAGTTTTCTATTTCTGTGGGATTTGGACAATATAGATATGAGGCATTGTGTGATCTAGGTGCAAGTGTGAGTATCATGCCCTTATCAATCTGGCAAAAGGTGAAGATAGGATCTATAGAGCCTGTGGATGTCAAGCTATACATGGCAAACAATACAGTGGTCATCCCTACAGGTATGGTTGATAATGTCCCTGCCCATTTTGGTAAGTTCTATATTCCCGCAGATTTTCTTGTTATAGATTGTGTGGAAGATCCTATATGCCCTATTATTCTTGGTAGACCTTTTCTAGCTACTGCAGATGCTAATATCAGCGTCAAGAAGCGATTGCTCTCCTTCACGATAGGTAATGAGGTCTTAGATTTCTCTTTTGGCCCTGCAAAGGATAAAATTCCATGGCTGGAGGTGAAGAGCATAGGCAACCATGAGGCAACAATGGAGGAAAGCACCAAAGAGCTCCTCGATATCGACAATCCCAACTCGATATCGACCACCCAACTCGATATCGACCAATCACACTCGATATCGACCTCTTTTGTTGAGCTCCAAATCTACCAGAAGCCTAAATATGGGGTCCTTGCACTCGATATCAACCAGGTCAGCTCGATATCGACCAACCCTCAGCCCGAAAATTGCGACATTGGGCACGAAAAGGTAAGATCGGGTACAATCCCTACTCCTCCTCCGTCCATTAATAAAAATAAGATTTTTAGAGGAGATAAGGCCTCACAAGCTAACCTGTGCAATGCTAGGACTCTACGTAAACAACCACCTATCAGCGGAGCTTGCATACTACAATCAGGACCTAGATGATCCAGGAGAAGGGCCAAGCACAAGAGGGCCCCACATTAAGGGTTCCTAAAGCACAAGCGGAGAAGTCGGCCTAGCGACTCTAAAATCTAGAGCATGTACATAAAACTTTTGAATTTTATTTAGGACTCTAAAACCTTTGGTTTTGGTTTCAGTTTTGAATACTTCATGTGGGAAATCTTGTCTTCTTGTGAAAACTAACATTTTTCAGGTCGAAAACACGGGGATCGAGTGAAACTGTCGGACCAACCTGGTCGATATCGACCAATACTAGTCGATATCGACCTTTGAGGCGATTTCGAGCGGAAGCTGAGAAGATGAAGCAGGTCGATTTCGACCAACCTTACTCGATATCGAGTGAGTTGGTCGATATCGACCAAAGCCCCCAATTTCGACCAGTTGATCACACTTGGAATCTGACGAATTGCAGTCGATATCGAGCTCTACCTGGTCGATATCGACTTCTGGCAATCTACTGCAGCCTAATTTCGACCCTACAGCGCGTCATTCGGTGAGTTCTTTCCTTTACCCATGTTTTATTTTATTTTTACAATGGGGACACTGTATATTTTAAGTATGGGGTGGGGGGAGAGCTTTATTATTATTTTATTATTTTATTCTTGATTTTACTACTACATGGTAAATTTTGAGTGAATTTTGAATTTTTGTGCTTAATTGCTAAACTCAAAGGTTTATGAGACTTCTCCCAATGCTTGTAAATTGTTCAAATAAATAGTGTCATGGAAGTTAAATTGAACTCGACTATGCAAAATTGGATTCATTAGAGATATAACATGGAATTGCCTAATAAAGGGAAGTCACAATGAAGTGCATTATTTTATTGAAAACCATGAAAGGATGTAAAATTTGATGTTGCTTTTGACATGTTGCATGATAAGAGGATAGAGGACTTTATATTTTTCATATATGCCCATATTGTTATATCCTAGCCTTTACCTATGCTTATGCATCACAAAAGCCATATTGAGCCTTTTGATGTCCATGATTTATGCCATGTTTTTATACTTATTTCAGCTCCTTATTCTATCATTTCATGCATTCTGGGATGGGAATATAGCAAATTTGTGTAGTTTATGTTTATTTACGAGAAATAGAGGTCTACACAAGTTTTTGTTTAATATTGCAGAATTTGGAGCTAAATCGGAGCAAAACCAAGAAGGATTGGAAAAGCACTTGATGTCTATTGAAGGAGTGCGAAAATCGACGGAAGAGCACCTGACATCAAGCGAAGCTGAGCGCAGAATGAGATACTGAGTAGTGGTCGATTTCTACCCATATTGGTCGATATCGACCGATTCTGGTCGAAAATCCCAAGACATCTCGATATGGACCAACAGCACAAAGAGGAGAAGAAATCAGGTCGATATCGACCTCCTGACTCGATATCGAACCAAGTACTGCTCGATATTTCCCACAGAAGCCGAGATCGAGTGACGAAAGCTGAAGCCGAGAAAATTACTCGATATCGACCTACTTTGGTCGATAACGACCAATCACCAGTGACGGATACGAGCCGATTCCGAGTTCTATCCAGATTCCGAGTGGAGGATTCCTTGCACATGAAGATTTGAGAGATATTTTATCTTTTAATTTATCCTAAGGGTGGAACATTTAATTACCATTTAGGATTTATCTTGTTTTATCAATTTAGATTCATTTATTTCCTATTAGATTTATATCCTTAGATAGAATATATAGTTTCCTTACCTTGACTAGAAAGGATTAAGGCCTATAAATAAAGCACATGGGACTAGTTTTTCATTCATTCAATTCTAGAGCAAGTTATGCCACACATAGTTTAGGAGTTCAAAGGTTTTAGGGTTTTGGCATTCTACGAAAGTGTGAGTGCCGGGATTGTAAAGACTTTGAATATAGTTAATGCAAATTTCTTTTACATCAATGATGTCGATTGCTATGATGAGGCGTGAGTAGTCCACCTACTTCTAGGGTTGGGGTGAGCCCGGCGATAGCCATGGTAGTGGATTAGCGAATTACGAAAGAAGGTACTTTATCTTATTATATTCTATTCCTTGTGCTTCACCTTTGATTGAGAGATTGAAGAACTCGTGTTGTGAAACTTGGGTAGTAATTAGGATTTCTATTCGGAAGATTATAAATTCTTATTATGAAAAGGAATTGACACAATTAGGGTTATTTATCGAAAGATTTATATTCCTAGTTGTCGGATTGAGTGAAAGCCTTCTCCTTTATCGATAAAGTTGCCATCTTTTGTGATTTATGGTTCCGCTTTCATGCTTATTGTCGTTGCAAACCCCGATCTTGGAAGTTTTCTTTTACATAGTTTATTCCGAAATCTACAAACTTCGTCTTTTATTTCGCCTTCTGCCCCTAGTCGATTTCGATCATACTAGTCGATATCGACTTCTAATTCCCGATCCAGAAAGATCGCTGCTTGTTTGTGTTTCTGCAGGTACAGGTCAAAATCGGGCAAACTGGTTGATATCGGGCCCTTAGGTCGATATCGAGGGACCTGGCCAAAATTTGCCTAACGACTGCAGAACCCAAAAATCGAACGGATTAGGTCGATTTCGACCATACTAGTCGATATCAAGCACTTCCCCTGAGGTCAAAATTTGACGTGAAACATCCGCTACCTGAGATCCGCTGACCAGCTTCCTCGAGGATCGAACCTGACTTCCTTTTGCAACAACGGGAGGGAATCTTGAACATTATTTTCTTGGAACGGAATTGGTTTGCATATTTTATTTACATTCTATTTGCAATCTCGATTTCCTCAGTCAACAGGACACTGCAAATCCAGTCGACGTCGACTCAGGTAACTCGACATCTACAAAAATTTCTCCGAAATCTGTGACAGGAAACAAGTATGGGGTCGACATCAAGTCAACTCACTTGATATCGAGTGAGTCACTCGAAATCGACCAAGTCTCTACTCCTCCATCGACCAACACCCCAGGAGCAGGAGCACACTCGATATCGAGTCTTCTGACTATACATCAAGTCAACCAGATCGAGTCCTCTCCTCCAGCATCGTCTGACCCACCAGAGCCAGTAATTGACTCGATATCGAGTGATGAGACTCAAAATTAACTGACATCTCAGAAGCATAATGAAACAACAACGATAAGTCAAGGTATGGATTTCTCTTCCCCTATTTCAATTTGTGGTTTATCTATACATGGAAGAAGTTTGCCTTGGTATGTGAGAGTTTGCAGGATTTCCAATGATGATCCGATGAATTACGAAGTAGGAGATAAGGTGTATGTCTCCAAGTTAAAGAATCATTGGTTTTCGAATAAATTCAAGGAGAAGAAGATGGGTTCATTCGAAGTACACAAGATCTACCCTAGTGGAATGAAGCTCAAAGACTAGAATGGAGTCCTGTTTGAGGCGAAAGCCACATGGGCCCTGTAGATGCCACCTTGACGATCAAAAGAAGAAGTCGGCCTAGCGAATATAAAATCTAGAGCTTGTAACAAGACTATTTAGTTTTTAGGGTTTTGAATATTTTTGGTTTTGAACATGTTTTAGTTTTTCTTTTGTTTTGTCTTCTTTTTATTTTTATCTAACGAAATGCCAGGTGCGGAAAATCTGTAGAAGGACTCGATATTGACCTACATAGTCGATATCGACTGAGCCTATCGAGTCAAGAAGATGTGGTCGACTCTAGACCATCCTAAAGCTTCGACATAACCAAGAATTGAGTGAACCCAGTCGATATCGACTGGTTCACTCGATATCGACTCACCCTACAGAACACCTGTTTTGAGTTTCACGCCTATGTCTAGTAAGTTTCTTCCTTTATCCTTGTTTTTATATAGTAAGGACACGGTAATCTTTGAGTATGGGGTGGGGGGAAGGCTTACGTTTATGATATTTATGCATATTTCTTGAATTGCTCTTTACATGGTACTTTGGATATAATCATTCATTTATATGCTTCATATTTTCATCCAAAGTTTATTTTTATCACCTCCATTGGAATTTTTTGATTAGTGTCATGGAAGCTTTAATAGAACTCGAAGATGTAAAATTAGATTCATTGGAGATATGGCATGAAATTGCCTAGTAAAGACAAGTCACAATGAAGTGCATTATTTCTTGAAAACCATGAAAGGATGTAAAATTTGAAGTTGCTTTTGACATATGCATGATAGGAGGATGGAGGACTTTATTTTCCATACATTCTTACATATCCTATCATTACCTATGCATATATGCATCACAAACCATACAGAGCCTTATTTCATATTTTGCTCCACATGTTCTTTAAATTGCCTATTTCGTTACCTTATGAATCATCCGGGGAATATATTGAGAAATTGATTTCATATGATGGAGATTATTATATGGTTTCTGTCTTGTATCATTATTTTGGAGTTTGGCAGGAGAATCATCATATTATGGAAAACTTAATGAAAGAAAGAAAATCCAGTCACCCAAGGAGATAAAGGTAGATCGACCCTGCTCGGTGAGATGTTAGTTCGACGGGATGGGACACCAAGGTGAGGAGTCCGAAGCACTAAGTATCCAGCGCCATTTATGAAACCCATGTTTGCGACTCGCGAGAAGGCAGTGTTGGGGTTAAAGAGGTAAAAACATAATAGTGAAAAAAGCAAAGAGTGAATTATGAGAGGACGAGTGAGGTGGAAATATCATATGATGGGAGAAGTGCATTAAAGCAAAGTTTGAAGAAGTTCTCCCCGGATTTAGCACCACATTTCCCAAATATAGCCCACCACCCTACCCTTTACATTTTCTTCACCATGTGCATAAAAGTCCTCTTGATTATTAATGATTTGTCGTCTATGAATTATTTTTGCATAACTCTCCTTTTGTGCGCGATGTTGCTTTTCTTCACATGCATGGATTGGTGACATTAGTACCTTTGCGAGGATGGTAATTGATTGTAGGGTTATATGAGAATGAATCTATGATGTTTAGAGTTTAATTTCTTCCCCTTTATGTAGTTTATGTTTATTTGAGGACAAGCAAGCTTAAGTATGTGGTGTTGATTTGCGCTCATTTCACCATGCTTTGCATCTATTTTTACTTCAATTTCTGTTCATATTTTATATTCATGGGTTATGAAAGCATGAGATTTGTGTAGTTTATGTTTATTTGCAAATTATGGAGATCTACACAAGTTTCTGTTTAATTTCACAGAAATCGGAAGTGTTTTGGAGCAATTTGGAAAAGATAGAAAGAAGTTGGAAGTCACTCGAAATCAACTGGGTCCCATAAAGATCACTGAAGACCAGAAATCGATCAAGACAATTGATATCGATTCCCATTACTCAATATCGAGTGAGGAAAGACTCGACACCACATACAAGATCTGATGTCGAGTGAATCAACACTCGAGACCACATGATGAGTCGATATCGAGTCATTTGACTCGATATCGAGTGACATTCTAGAAGTTGTCTGACGCATTGACGAGACCTAGTCCGAGGAGATTTGCTTAATGTGGAAGAAAATGATCTTTTATCTCCATTGGAAGACTTATCCTCTTAGGTGAAGTCCTATTTTACCTAGGGGGTTTTCTACTGTTTTATTGACTTAATTAAGGAACTTTTTTTTTTATCTTTAGATAGATTTAGATAGAAGATAGATTTGCTCTTTCCTAGATTAGTGAGGATTGAGCCATATAAATAAAGCCTTACGGGATGAGTTTTTAATCATTCCAGCACACAAGCAATTGTATAAACACTAGTTAGGCAACATAGAGAGTAGAGATAAAGTGGAGGCCGAGTGAGTTGTGAAGAGCGAGAGGGATTGTGACTTGTTTGGTTGTAAGTTCTATTTTTAGTTTAATTCAAGTTATTTTTCCTTATGATTATGATGATGTTTAATATGATGAGGTACGAGTAGTTCCCTTACTTCTAGGGCCAGGGTGAGCCCGGCGATAGTTCTTCTACGAGAGTAGTAGGCAAATCCTTATTTGTAATATTGAAGCGAAAGTGATCTTATTATGAATTTGGATTAATTATCAAAAAGGGTAGTAAAAATTAGGGTTTATGCGAGAGCCTATATCCACTTATTTATTAATAATGATGGTTATTTGATGAAAAGGCATAATCTTTCATGAACTTGGCATAATTATTATATGGTTATCATTGTGGCATAATTCCCCGACTTTGGAAGTTTCTTTAGTTTATTTGACATAAAAAACAGCCAATCTGCGTTTATTTCTGTTCTTACATCTTCCCATCCATCCTTTTACTCTTCGAACATCTTTTCTGATATTTACTTTACGTTTCTACAAGTTACTGTCTTTCTACAAACTGACTCGAAATTGACCCTACCAATCAATATTGAGTCAATAAGTCGATATCGAGTAGCCCTTTACACAACGTCGAGTCTGTTGTTTTCTGTTGTCCGGGTTCCTCACTCGAAGTCGACTGTTAACTCGATTTCGACCCTTCTGAGTTGCGATTGAGTGATCTGTTGGTCGACGTTAAGGGCTGTTTTTGAGAAACTAATTAGGCGAGCGCTAACACGCTTCCTCGTGGATCAATCGTGATTCCCTACCACTACAGCAGGAGGGTTTCTTGTGTTTTTATTTGCGTGGATTGGAGATTCGGTTTGAGATTTATATTATATATATATATATATATATATATATATATATATATATATATATATATATATATTTCATACTTTATTTCCCTCCTAACAGTTGTATATAGCGAGAGGCATAGCCGAAATAAGGTAACCCTTCTTGCATAATAGAGATGACTTATTACTAGGGGGCTGAGGAGGAGAAAATTCCCTTAGGAGTAAAAGTCTAGTGAGCTTGGGACCTAAGGAGGATAAAATTCACTTAGGGGTAAAACTCGGGTAGCTTAGACCTAGGGAGGATAAAATTAATCTAAGGGCAAAAGTAAGCTAAACAAAAGAGTCATCATCCAAATGGAAAAAAAATGCATGAGTTATATGGCTATTAAAATCGAAAGAGCTTATTGCTATGTAATGGAGTTTATGTTATTGGAATGGTCTTGCGCAGTATGGAAGTGTTGGTGTTTTATATAACTAACCATAGTTCTCATGCCTTATGTTCCTACCAAAGCCCCATTACAACCGTATAAAATTCCTCACGATGTTGTTTGCAAGTAATAACTTCACGTTGTATAAACCATTTTGGATTGATTTGAGAGTGTAATTTAAAGCCTAAACACATGAGAGCATGTGTGAAACACATTAACCCAGTGAGGTTGGATTAAATTTCCCTTTACTATTTGGATCGCTCATATACTTGCTAGGATGTTTGTTCTCTTATTCATGGCTCCTACTCCTTGATGTTTCTTTTCTAAATTATAGCACTAAAATCTTATTTGTGGGATGATCAATTCTATACTTGTTTTTTATTGCTTGAGGGCAATCAAAAGCTTAAGTGTGAGGGAGTTTGATAGCACGCATTTAGGTAGTCATAATAGGTTGCATTTAGTTTAGTTAAGATGTATTTAATGCAGGACTAGGTTTAAGTATAATTTGCATATTTTTTTTCTATATTAGTGGAGTCGGAATCTACACACTTTGATTGATTATTTCAGGTAACTAGGGATCCGTGAAAGAGACATGGGTTGATGACGCATTAGATGAGGAAGTCAATTTGATCGAAGAAGCTTAAATGAAGATCTAAAGAGGTCGTAAAGAAGAAGGGAGCCTAAATGAAAAACAAGTCTACAGAAGTTGTCGCCAGATATGATGAATTTGTTTTGCACTTTCTGGAGTCCTCGGTTGTCCGATTGACTATTATGACCATGCGTTGGAAATCTCTTTCAGAGAACTACAACTTCCATGTTGACAGCGAGAGCAAACTCGAGCTGGATTTTCCATGGGAGACAGATGCATCGGCCGCCGCATGGTTGCATCCAGAAAAGTCAGGCTATGGCGGCCACGACAGCTGCCCAGTGTGACATGTTTAGGGGTTCAACGACGCTTTGTTCCATCTAAAGCCTATTTATCTATCTTGTCTTTTGGCCGACTCTTGGAAAAAATCAGAGAGGGCTTAGCCCTAGGTTTTCATTCATTCATTAGATTAGGATTCAATACAGTTTGATTTAGATTGAGAGCGATGTTCGCCATGGGCGGCTAACTCTCTCCGTTCTACTTGTGATTTGAAGCTTTGTTTGGACTAAGTTGTGAGTTTCCAAATCTTGTTCCTTATTTCCTATATCGGATGCTTCGACTTCTTTGTGCTTGATTGCTTGATTGTTTTATTCTATCTAGCATGCGCAACTAGTTAGAATCAATTCAATTGCTAGGGTTTTGTATATTCCTGACTATGACCCTTAACCCAAGTAGAAAATTTATCCCTTTAGGGGTGATTGAATTAATTGGATGGGTAGGAAGTTGGATGTGTTGTTAAATCCCTCTAAATGCAAATACCTTGGTTAATCTATAAACTTAAAGCTATCAATTGGGTTAAATCCTTCTTTAGGAACTGCTCATGAGATAAGGGTTTGTAGGATTGGTTGGACTAGAAACTAAATTAGGTCGGGACAAAGACATTCATAGGAAGACTAAAAGGACAAGAGGAAGTTACAATATTAATTTAACTATATAAAGTAGATAGTTGTGGGTGGAGCGATCTTCTCTAAATTGTTTTGCATCAACTTGTGTATAGTTTATTTTGGTTTCTTTCTATTTCAATCAATAAAAAAAAAGACCCCTGTCTACTAATTGGTAAATATGCATTACTCAAAAATACTTGATTCTCTATGGGATCGTCCTCTTACTTGCTTGCTATACTAGTTTGTAGGTTTGAGTTTTACTTTTGATAGGAAACACAACGACATCCTCCAGTTAAATTTTGGCGCCGTTATCGGTGATTCAAGTTTATTTCTTTGTTTTGTGTATTTATTGATTTTTGTTTATAGATAAACCTGGAGGATCCATTTTATATTCTTACACAAGTGGTGTAGTAGTAAGATGGGCGCACCAGGAACTTGGAAAATAAGATGGCTCACCCAAACCAAACCATGGAGGAACTAATTAGCCAAATTGAAAAACTAATTGTTGTTCCTCAAGGTAAGGAAGAAAGGGGCTTAGAAGAAGAAGGAGATGAAGTCATAACAGAGGGTGAAAGATGTGAGGAGTGGCGACCGCCGCAACACTGCTACTGATGAGAACCCAACGTCTTCTCCTCTTGATTTTGAGAAACCCATCCAACCACCCTTTGAAGAATTGAATGATGCAATAATGGAAGATCCTATCGAACTCGTACGCTTAGTTAATTCCCTCCTATGTGGTTTCAACATGAAAGTGACATGCCTAATGAGGAGGAATTGGTTGCAGACAACGATAGTTTCTTGGGTGATGGAAGAGAGGGTCTAGTGCTTCCTGACTTTGAATCTCATGAGTCGACGCATGAGGTTACATGTGATATGTCTCCTACTCCATCTGCATCAACTAATACGTTTGGGATACCCGATCCTTCGCCTGTGGGCTGCAGATCAAGAACCACGCCGTATATTTGCTTCGATCTTGCAATGCTCTTTGATATCTCCTTATTCGGAACAATTCAAACAAGTAATTAGAATTCTGATTTTAGCGACAGAATTTATACTTAGAAATTCCAGCAATAGAACAACAGGATTTAGCGACAGAAATAAGGCAGCGAGAGAGAAGAGCGTTAGGATGCGCGGATTGCTGGGCACACAGGCCTTCGGCCTCAGGGTGTGCGGTGCAAGACGCGGGAGCCTCTCGCTGGAAGCGGGTGTGACGGCGAGCGAGAGCGAGGAGCGAGGGACGCGGGATGCCAGGCGCTGGAGACGCGGACGATGACGCCTGGAGCACGCGGGAGCGGGAGCGAAGCGCCTGGGCTCCGCGCTCGCTGGGAGCGACTTGCTTGCGGGTAACGCCAAGAAACCAGGCTTTCCTTGTTGCGACGGATCTGTTTTTAGGGTTTGTGTTTGGTTTAGGGTTGCCGATGGAATCAAGGTGTTGGATGATGATTTGTGATTGCCGAAAATAATAAGAACATAAAGCTTTGGGATTGATAATCGAAGAACCCTTAATCCATAAAGGGTTTCTTCAATTCTATTTCAATCTAATTTTATTAAAAGATGCATAACATGAATTTATAGAAAACTATGAGAAATCTAACCAATCCTTCCGTGCAAAGGAAAGGGGTTTGGATAGATTAATTCTATCTAAAGATAAATGAAATAACTTTAAGATAAATAATTCCTAAGAAGATAGATATTTAATAACTTGGTGGCTAAGTAATATATCTAATGTAACTCGGCCCACAAGAGATCACTCGGCCAAGGCTTCCTCTTCACTCGACATTCCCTTGATCTACTCGAACGAGTGCTTCCTCTTCACTCGAGTCATGATGAGTCATGGCGGATGCTGACGAGTCTTCATGAGCTCTGAGTGTGGACGCAAGCTTACTTCCGGTGCTGCTGGTGTAACCTTGAGTCAAGTGATCCAGGGTGGCCTGAACCCTTGCTCTAAAGTTCCATGGTGACGGACAAGAAAGGCCTTAGTTGCATTTTGAATCTTCTTGGCCCTTGCACGAGTGACAGGGCCATCAAATGGAACCTTCATGTTGTCCTCAATGTCACTAGGAGTCATCGATATTTGAACGGCATCATTCTCCTCCACTTGACTTCGATTTGTCCTCAAATCGTCGTCAAAGTCATCGTCAGGCACGAACAAGGATAGGTCGGCGACGTTGAATGTAGAATGAACGCTGTACTTATCGGCAGGGATATCCAGCTTGTATGCATTAGGACCCATCTTTTGAACCACTCTGAATGGTCCATCTCCCCTGGGGTCTAGCTTAGATTTCCGTTGGTGCGGAAACCTTTCCTTCCTGAGATGCAGCCAGAACAGATCACCAACGTTGAACTGCACATCCTTGCGATGTTTGTTCTTCGCGGCCTTGTATTGCGCAGTCTTCCTCTCCAGCTGCGCCTTGGTACGCTCATGCAAGCTTTTGATGAAGTCCACTTGCTTAGCTGCATCCACGCTCTCCTTGTCCTTATATGGCCGAGGTATCATGTCCACCGGAGTTAAGGGATTTCGGCCATATACGACTTCGAATGGGGTCATCTTAGTTGCAGAGTGCCTAGACCTGTTATATGCAAATTCTACAAATGGTAGGCAGTCTTCCCACCTCCGGAGGTTAGTTCGCAGCATGACTCTAAGGAGAGCCCCAAGAGTTCTATTTGTGACCTCAGTTTGGCCATCAGTTTGTGGGTGACAAGAAGTAGAAAATAGTAATTTTGTACCCAATTTAGACCATAGAGTTTTCCAAAAAGAGCTTAAGAATTTAGGATCTCGGTCAGAAACTATAGATAATGGCAATCCATGTAAGCGAACAACATCTTTGAAGAATAACTGAGCAACATGAATAGCATCATCAGTTTTATGACATGGAATAAAATGAGCCATTTTGGAAAATCGGTCCACAACAACAAATATGGAATCATGACCCTTAGATGTTCTAGGCAATCCTACAATAAAATCCATAGAAACATCTTCCCAGGGTGCATTAGCAATAGGCAAAGATTGGTATAGACCATTAGCATTGGATTTCGATTTGGCTTTAGCACATGTAACACAACTTTTGACAAATCTCAGCACATAATTAGACATTTTAGGCCAAAAGTAGTGTTCCTTTAGTCCAGCTAAGGTTTTTTCGAAACCCCCATGTCCCCTAGATTCATGAATTTCTTGGGTTAACAATCGGCGAATAGAAGAAGATGGGATACAAAGTTTGCCCATCTTAAACAAATACCCATTATCAATAAAATATGAATCAACTTCACCTTTGGACACACATTGAGCATATATAGTTTTAAAGAAACTATCAGAAGCATACAGTTCCTTTATCAAAGCAAAACCCAAAACATGTGCATCCATATGGTTTAAGAGGACATACCTGCGTGATAGCGCGTCAGCTACCACATTATCTTTTCCCTTCTTGTGGTGGACCACATAGGAAAAGGTCTCTATAAACTCCACCCATCGAGCAAGTCACCTGCTGAGCACTGCTTGTTCTTTGAGGTACTTTAGAGCTTCATGATCCGAATGAATCACAAATTCCTTAGGCCAGAGATAATGTTGCCAAGTTTGTAAGCAGCGAACCAGTGCAAATAGCTCCTTGTCGTAGGTAGAATAGTTGAGCTCAGCGGTGCCCAACTTTTCGCTGAAGTAGGCGATGGGACGCTTGTTCTGCAGCAGGACCCCTCCAATGCCAGTGCCAGAAGCGTCACACTCGAGCTCAAAAGGTTGAGCGAAGTCAGGTAACTGCAGCACTGGGGCGTGTGTCAGGCGGTCCTTGAGGGCGTCGAAAGCCTTTTGATGTGAGTCAGACCAGCGAAATGTCACATCTTTCTTTGTCAGCTCATGTAGGGGGGCGGCAATCAGGCTGAAGTCCTTGACAAAACGTCGATAGAAGCCAGCAAGGCCCAAAAATGAGCGGACATGGGTGGGTGTAGTCGGCCTAGCCCACTCCTGTATAGCACGAATCTTCTCCTCATCCACCTTTAATCCAGATGCAGTCACTACAAAACCAAGAAAAATGGTAGACTCGGATGCAAAAGAACACTTCTTTAAATTGGCATATAATTTCTCTTTCCTTAGACAATCAAAAACCAATTTTAAGTGACTTAAATGATCATGCATATTCTTACTGGAGATTAAGATATCGTCAAAATAGACAACGACAAATTTACCTAAGTGTCTTCTAAGCACATGGTTCATAAGCCTCATAAATGTAGAAGGTGCATTAGTTAATCCAAAAGGCATTACTAACCATTCATATAAGCCATACTTAGTTTTAAAAGCCGTTTTCCATTCATCACCCTATTTCATCCTAATTTGATGATATCCACTTCTAAGGTCAATTTTAGAAAAAATAGCAGCACCATGAAGTTCATCAAGCATATCATCTAAACGAGGAATAGGGTGGCGATACTTAACCGTTATTTGGTTGATCGCGCGGCAATCAACACACATGCGCCAAGAGCCATCCTTCTTTGGAACCAAAATGACAGGCACGGCACGGGGAGAGAGGCTTTCTCGAACAAAGCCCTTGTCCATCAATTCTGTGACTTGTCGTTGCAGCTCCTTCGTTTCCTCAGGACTAGCTCTATAAGCGGCGTGATTAGGCAAGGCTGCTCCAGGCACAAAGTCAATCTGGTGCTCAATACCTCTAATAGGAGGCAAGCCTTGGGGTAGTTCAGCTGGAAGCACATCCAAATAATCCTGCAGAAGAGCAGCAATAGGTGCAGGAATATGACTTAATTCAACATTAAGTAATACCTGTTTCATGACTAGAAGAATATGAGGTCGATGAGCATTCCAGGTGATGGTCCCTTGCTGAGGGTGAGAGACCAAAGATCGACGTTCCACAGAGCCCTGAAGTGATGCAGAAGAGGGCTTAGGTGACGTCGAATGGGGAGGAGAAGGCGGCAAGGAGGCTGCAGGAGCGGCTGCGGGCGCTGCTGCTGGGGCTACGGGCGCGGCACGCTGGGCCGCGGGGGCGGCTTGTTCAGCCGAGCTCCCTTTGAGCTTCTCCAATTTTTCAGCTTCTCTGTCGGCGTTCCTTTGTTGCTGCTTGCGAACCTGGTCCTTCAGAATAATTTGTGGCGAAAGGGGTAGGAGAGTAACTCTCCTCCCGTCATAGGTGAAAGCATATGTATCTGCACGACCATCATGAAGGACATTACGATCATATAACCAAGGACGCCCTAACAATATATGACTACAATCCATGCGAGCAACATCACATAATATTTTATCATGATATGTTCCAATTGAAAGAGAAACTAAACATTGTTTGGTGACCAATATATCAGAACCATCATCAGTAATGCCATTTAAACCATAGTGAGTAGCTCTAGGAGTAGTAGGTAAATGGAGGAAATTTACTACCTTTTCAATGATGATATTGCAGCAACTCCCACCGTCGATGATAAGGGTTAAGGTAGTTTCGCGAACCAAGCATCTTGTGTGGAATATGTTCTTTCTTTGATCAGCCACGGGAGATTCCTGAATGTGTAGGACCCGTCGATTGATAATGCAAAGAACGTTGTCGTACTAGGAAGTATCAATTTCCTCAATAGGCTCAGTCGACTGGTCCTCCTCCACTTCACTCGCAACTACCAGGTCCTCAGCAGTCTCCTCCTCGTAGTAATGGTCTCCCAAATCATTGAGAAGAACCTTCCTTTTCTGGGGGCAATTGCGAGAGACATGCCCAGACCCACCACAAGTGAAGCAGCGGATATCTTTGTTACGATCTGTAGATGGTGCAGCAACTCTTCTAGTTTCAACCTGATAACCCTGTTGAGGTGAGTTGGAAACTCCCTTTTGCTGCATAAAAGGGTTAGAAGTAGAAGGTTTATATTGACTGGAAGAGTTAAAGGGAACAAACCTGCGACCTTGAGAGGTCTGGTCAACTCGGTTCCGCTGTAGCCGAAGCTGCTGCTGCTGTTGCTCATACATCAGCTGTGCTTTATGAGTCAAAGTGTTAATATCTCTAATGGAATGGATAGCTAAAGGATTTTTAATAGAAATATTAAGACCAGCAAGAAATTGAGTACACAAAGCACGTTCAGTAAGAAAAACATTAGCCTGATGGGAGAGTCGTTCCAGCTCATCCCTATATTCATTAGGAGAACGAGTCCCTTGGTGGCAAGTCGCCAATTGCATCCTCATGGATTCTGTGAATTCCTCAGGCACATGTCTCTTTTTCAGGAGATAGCGAAGTTGTGGCCAAGTCTCAACAGGTTGCTTGTCCTGATGACGGCGCATCTCACGAGTGCGGAACCACCAGGTGCGAGCTTTACCTACTAAATGCAATATAACAACTTCCAACTTATCCGTTTCCTCATAGCGTAAATGTTCAAGCAGATAGTCAGTATGATTTTCCCAAACAAGATAAGCTTCAGGATCAGTATTACCATCAAAGGTTTCTAATTTAAGCTTAACATCTCGTCTTTGTATAGCTTGAGCATTATCAAATCTAGGATGACCAAAATTAGGAGGGGGTAAATCATCAAAGTTAGGATTTACCTCATGGTAAGCATCCTCCAGATGTGGCGTCTCATATAGATCATTGTTGCTGCGGCTGTCATCCCAGTTAGCACGGGTATGAAACGGCTGCTGCTGCTGACGCTGAATGGGCCTCCCTTGCTGATGCCGTGGTGGAGTATGTTCATGGCGATCCTGGTGTCCTTTGAAGCCCGCTAGATGATCGTTGTCGTTCTCTCCATTGAAAGGATTAGGAGTAGCAGACTTAAGTTGATAATGTAATTGACCAGAAGAGGGAGGGTTAACTGAACCAGAAGGGTTACCTGTAGGTGGGACATTACCTGAAGGAGGTATAGGAGCCGTGTGCTTTGCCTCCTCCAATTGTCGTGTAACTGCCTGTTTGATGAGGTTAGACCAGAATACGCGGTCCTCCTTGCGTTCAATAGCCCGACAATTTTCAGCCTCTGCCATGTCCTTACGGAATACCAAGGTAGATTCTTGTACAGCAGAGTCAATAATGAACAGCATATTATCAGCAGAAATGCCAGCAGATGGGGTAGGGGAAGGGTTGGGGTCGCTATCGTTCGACATGTTCCTACAATATTAGAAGAGCAACAAGTAAACGAAGCAAAGACCATAAACCAAGCAATGCAAGCTCTAATGATTCCTAAGAGTGATTCAAGTTTTTAGAAATCAAAGAGCGAGAAAACAAGGCACAATATTCAAGCAATTCCCCTGGACACAGAATTTTGCAATATTTAAGACAGCAAGTAATAATCAAATTGCAATTTAAATCAACCACAAGTCGGATATCAAGGATAGCAAGTATAAACAAGCGGCTTAATGTGGAAGAATAAGATCTACAATGTGATGCTTGAATAATATGAATGTGTAATAGTCGAAATTAGCAATCACAAGGGCAATCAAGTGCACACACTCCGTCAACTATTATCTGACGATTGCAACACGGTTCAGAGAAAGAGGGGTGTGACCAAGGCTCCAGTGTTGGCACAGCACAAAATCACACAAGTAGGGTTCTTTTGTAACGCTTAAAACCGTTTAGATCATCTAACATGTAGCAATCAAAGAATAAACAAGGAAGAGTTACTAACTCAACAATGTAATGAAGGGATGCTCTTTTTTTTTTTTTTTTGAATTTAGGCTCGGCTTTTCTGTTTTTTTTTTTTTTTTTTTTAATATGATGAACAAGCTGCTGTAATATGGAGGTAGCAACCGAAAATTGAAGAGCAAGAAAAAAAAAAAAGCTACGATTATCTAAAAGTAAGCAAAAATAAAGAAAATAGGGAAAATAGGCTAGAAACTGGAAAAATTAAGGTTCTTTAGTGGTGCAAGTTTATATAATGCTTTTAATCCAAGAATCACAGTCATAGGCATGATATGTAGCAACTAGGAATAAAAGATCACAACTTGCAGTCAAGAACTCAATATCTTCCAAATTATAGATCCAAACAAAGAATAACAAAAATAAAGTGCCAATTTTGATGGGTGAATAATAAAGATTCAATTTTTATGCAGCGGCTATGGTGAAAAATAAGGCACGAAAAATAAATCACTCAAATAGAAATCAAGAGAGTAAAGAACTTGCATTAACCTGAAATCCGATACCACTTGATACGTTTGAGATACCCGATCCTTCGCCTGTGGGCTGCAGATCAAGAACCACGCCGTATATTTGCTTCGATCTTGCAATGCTCTTTGATATCTCCTGATTCGGAACAATTCAAACAAGTAATTAGAATTCTGATTTTAGCGACAGGATTTATACTTAGAAATTCCAGCAATAGAACAACAGGATTTAGCGACAGAAATAAGGCAGCGAGAGAGAAGAGCGTTGGGATGCGCGGATTGCTGGGCACACAGGCCTTCGGCCTCAGGGTGTGCCGTGCAAGGCGCGGGAGCCTCTCGCTGGAAGCGGGTGTGACGGCGAGCGAGAGCGAGGAGCGAGGGACGCGGGATGCCAGGCGCTGGAGACGCGGACGATGACGCCTGGAGCACGCGGGAGCGGGAGCGAAGCGCCTGGGCTCCGCGCTCACTGGGAGCGACTTGCTCGCGGGTAACGCCAAGAAACCAGGCTTTCCTTGTTGCGACAGATCTGTTTTTAGGGTTTGTGTTTGGTTTAGGGTTGCCGATGGAATCAAGGTGTTGGATGATGATTTGTGATTGCCGAAAATAATAAGAACATAAAGCTTTGGGATTGATAATCGAAGAACCCTTAATCCATAAAGGTTTTCTTCAATTCTATTTCAATCTAATTTTATTAAAAGATGCATAACATGAATTTATAGAAAACTATGAGAAATCTAACCAATCCTTCCTTGCAAAGGAAAGGGATTTGGATAGATTAATTCTATCTAAAGATAAATGAAATAATTTGAAGATAAATAATTCCTAAGAAGATAGATATTTAATAACTTGGTGGCTAAGTAATATATCTAGAAGAGATATAATTAATTTCCACCTTATTTAACTAATTGCATAAAATAACAAATTAATTAAATAACTAATGTAACTCGGCCCACAAGAGATCACTCGGCCAAGGCTTCCTCTTCACTCGACATTCCCTTGATCCACTCGGCCGAGTGCTTCCATGGAGATGCCGAGTCATGATGAGTCATGGCGGATGCTGACGAGTCTTCATGAGCTCTGAGTGTGGACGCAAGCTTACTTCCGGTGCTGGTGGTGTAACCTTGAGCCAAGTGATCCAGGGTGGCCTGAACCCTTGCTCTAAAGTTCCATGGTGACGGACAAGAAAGGTCTTAGTTGCATTTTGAATCTTCTTGGCCCTTGCACGAGTGACAGGGCCATCAAATGGAACCTTCATGTTGTCCTCAATGTCACTAGGAGTCATCGATATTTGAACGGCATCATCAACCATTTTGAGCTCACCTATTAATGAACCAGGTCCAGAGCCATCTGCTGAGGCTCAAGAGGTAATAAAGGTAAACTTTTGCAATTTGGAAGGTAATGGTGATTATGTTGATCCTTTTGAATGCTATTTTGAGAAGCCACCAGCGGAACTATGTTGGTGGTATAATATTTCGTCAAGAGAGAGTCATGCTAGACTCTTTGATAGATTGAAAGGGTTTTTTAATTCCATATTTTATGCTTTCAATTTATTATGCTATGATGTCCTTTGTAAGATGTGTGCACAGGAATATGACATGCTATTGAGGCCTTTGACGATGTCTGATAGATAAGATCTTGATATTTAAAATAAGTCAAGCCAATAACATTAAAGAAAGGTGCTTCTCGGAAGGCATAAGATTTCAAGCAAATTCAAGGTATTGAGACAGAGATTGAAGCCAGTTGCTGATCCTGGTCCGGTTGGAAGGTGTATCATTAACCTTCACAATCCGAATACTTGAAGATGGTGGTGGTCAAGCTAATGACCAATAAAGAAGTGTTGCTTAGGAGGCAACCCAAAGTTAGTTTTCTATATTTTATTTTATTTTATTTTATTTTATTTCATTTTCATATAGTTAGGGTAGTACCTTTTGGTTAAGTTCTACATTGGGGACAATGTAGAATTTAAGTAAGCCTGTCCACGGGTTGGACCCACCGGGTCGGCCTGGCGGGTCACGGGTCGGGAAGTCAGGACCCAAGTCCGAACCCGTGGAATATGCGGGTCGGTGATAGCAATGATATTAGTCATACTTTAGGGTTGCATTTGCATATTAGTTTAGACCATTTTCATGCATATTTATCATATTTTATACTTTATTTATTTTGTTTTGCATTTTCAGAGTCTACACTTGGTTTTTATTTGTTTTAGGCTATTATTGAGGAAAATAAAGCTTAATACGGAGTGGTGAGCAATTTGAATCGGACCCGATGAGCTAAATTGTCAAGTGTGGAAGTTGTTAAATATTGAGGCTGTTTTGTGAAGTTAATTTATAATTGTGTATTGGGTTGCAATTTAATATTTTGTGGGTTCAAAGTGAAATTTTCTTAAATGTCAAATACATACTCCGTGTGTTTAGAATGGGGGGTAAGGCTTCGGCCGATCACTTTTTAGGTTTAGGTTTTGATTTTTTTTTTTTTATTGTATACTTTGGATTGATGACGGAAATTTTGGTTTGCATTCTATTCTAAACTTTAATCTATTTCTGTCTATAATCTAATTCATTATTTATTATATTATGTTTGATTGATTTCTTCATTCTGGGGTTTGGATAATCCCGGCGATGTTTTGACAGCGTTGAAATTGATATTCGTTTGTCTGATAATTTGTTAGATTTAATCCTATTGCACCAACCCTAATTGATGAAAATTGGTTAAAACTGATTTAGGGTTTGAAATCGAAAGACTAAAACCCTAAATTGGAATTGTGATGGTGAATATAGGCCGAAAAGATATTGGATCCATCGGAATGATATGATTAAACTTGGAGTTCGATTTATCGAAAGATAATCGGATTTTATGAGGATTTATAGATTATCATAGATATTTTAGATGATTTTGATATTGACAGAGACCGAAAGGCGACGTTGATGAGATTTTCATTTAGAATTCTAAGAACGTACAGAGTCTAAATTGGTTTCTTGAGTCCGAAAGGAGATTGTTAACCAATTTAGTCACATTCGCTTTTATACTGAAAAGAGATTTGCGTTTACCTTAGACAATCTACCTTTAACAAGTTCAGGCAAGTTGACAAGAATATCGATATTAATCTACTAAAGCACCGTAGTGGTGATCATTTACCCTAGATTTTCCTCGTACGTATCCATTGCTTTAATACCACTTTTGTATAGTTTCTCTTTTTTAGTTGATTACTTTCTCCATCCATATAAACATTTCTCCTCTCGTGTTTTATTGGGTTAGTTAAATCTATTTGAATTGACAATCGATACCGCATAGTCCTTGTGGATACGACACTCGATATACTACAACTGAACTCGTACACTTGCGGTGTAGGTTTCAGCCTATTAGTCGGCGGGTCACCTGACCCAGCGCGTCACAGATCGACCTGTTTTTTTAAAAAAAAATTGATTTTTTTTAAATTTACCCCAATACAACATTTAAATAAAAAATAATTTGTCGACCCGGCGGGTCAATTTCACAAAATCCTCGACCCTAATCTGAACCCGTAACTCGTCATGACCCTTGACCCGTCTGACCCGCACCCGCCAAACCCGTCGGGTCACAACTCACAAGTTGACCCGTGACCCGTGGACAGGCCTAGATTTAATTGTGGGGTATAGTCATATTCATTCCTTTTATTTTTATGTTGTCCACATGAAAAAATTAGAAAAAAATAAAAATGTCAGAAAATCACAAAAAAAAATCATAAAATAAAAATGCATCTTTGTCTCATGTCTGTTTTAGTTCGAGTCTTTTATTTGGAGTCTATGTTATAGGATTTTGTTTTAGAAGTTTTATGTTAGACATTGTTATGTTTGCTTTAAATGTTTTATTGATTGATGATATCCCAAAAATTTCATAAATAACACAATAATGAGTTTGTTTTGCCTACGATGCTAACATTCGCCTTATATTTATATGACATTATCTTTTCAATAAATTGTCTAGTATGGATTTATTAATTAAGTTAAGCATGATTTAGTCCCTAAACAAAATCCTTGTGAGATTTGAGCCTAAAGGACTAACGTTTATACGAGTCCTCTTGTTCTTTTTCATGTGTGACACTCACTTTTGTTGTGTGCTTTATCTTCAGAACTTGCTTTAGACTCTTATTTGAGGTTGCATTATATGCTTTGTGTACATGCCATTAAAATGATTAAGTTACTTATTTCATTAGCCATTTTTTCTCTCTCTTTACCGACCTTTTACATGTCCCCTCTGCTTGAAACCCTTTGAGCCTATAGCCTATTCTTTGGAACTCCACAAAATTATCCAAGCCATATTATTTTAGCCTTTTTACCTATCCAAGAAATGGGTGTGATTTTATCGATTGGTTGTGATGATGAAGTGGCAAAAAGCCAAGTATGGGGTGGAGATCGTTGGTGTTATGTGTTTGATATACTATGCTTTGAATTATACTATACACATTGTTGCAGAAATTCCTTGGGATAGGAGGAGGATAAAATTCACTCTTGAGAAAAAGTCAAGAAGAAAAAAATACGGTTAGTAACCGATCCTACCTATGGAGGATAAAATTCACACAGGAGGAAGATATGAAGGTGAGGCATACTTATTAACCAGGTGCATTCATCACAAATGTTTGTATTCGCGTAAAACGGTGTTGAAGCCAGTGAGGTAAGAAAAGAGTGAAAAACAAAGAAAAAGAAAGAAAATGGTTGATTGAAATTTGAAGTGCTCAATTGAGAATGCATTATTTGTGATGGAGTTTGGTGTGGTTTGGTTTGGTTTGTGAAGTTATTGTCATTGGTGTTTTACTGGTTGCTCTTTGGCATGCCTTTTTCTCGGATTTTTGTACCACTAGCCTAAATATTTCCATACCTTATTATCCTTTACCTTAGCCCTATTACAAGCCTTATAAAAGTCCTCATGATTTTTGTTGTGGGCAAGCCTATGGTTTAGATAAGCGCAATTGTTGAGACCGAGCGTAAATTTCATTCCTTAAACACATCTAAGTGAGAGTGATTCATATAAATATCCATGTGAGGTTTGGGACTTTTGATTGTTTTGTCTTCGGCAATGAGGAAACATACTATGATGGCACTTGCCCTGAGATTTTGACTGCATTATTATTTTCAAAAGAGCTTGAATAAGTTGAGGCAATGTCTAAGTATGGGGTATTTTTTATATCATCTTATTTTATGTGATTTTAGGTGTGTTGTGAGTAGGTCTTATGTCTATTTAAGTGCGAGTTTATATGTCTTTCATGTGATTTATGTGTTATTTCAAGTATAGAGGTCTACACATGGTGTGTGTGTGTGTGTGTGTGTGTGTGTGTGTGTGTGTGTGTGTGTGTGTGTGTGTGTGTGTGTGTGTGAAATTTTAGGTGTTTCGGTGCATATTTTGAAATATTTCATGAGCCAAGAAAAAGGAGCAACAAGGAAGGAGTCATGTGCGAGGATGATCATTGAAGTCGGAGTTAGCCTATATATGGAGAGCATTCGACAGCCATGAGTTGATGCAATCAAGGTCAAAATCAAAGAAGCGAAGTGGATTCGGAGTCAGAACCCAAACCTTCCGAGTCGGTACAACGAGCAGAGCAGAAAACACGACATGTCGAGTCAATACCAGGATGTATCGAGTCAATACCTGCACCTTCCGAGCGAAAAAAAAAAGCTTTACAGTAGCTAAGTATCGAGTCGAGACCGTCAACTATTGAGTCCATATCTTTCTTTCCGCGTTATGGAACAACTTTTTGGTATATGTTATTATTATTTTAGAATTATTTTCAAATCTTTTTGAGGACTATAGATGGAGAATTAGGGTTGGCTCTTAGGCGATCCAATTTTTACGCCATAAACCCTTGTTGTAGACATTGAGAGTTTTAGACTTTTTCAGATGTTTCTTTTTGAAGGTTTGTTTTGTTGGATTCAAGATAAGTTCTTTTAATCTTGTTTTATATTCTTTCATCATTATTTCTTTGATTGTGCCTGAATTCATGTCTGGCTAATTTTCTTGTTTTGGGGTTGGGGTGATCCCAACGATGCAGAGATAGACCTTTGTGTGATGATTCCCTGAATGAATTATATTATTTGTTTGATTTGATCCAGGAGTGCGTAATCCGGTTAGTTATATGATTGATTAGAATCCTTTTAATGTTCAATATGCGCCGACTGCGAATTGAGATTGGATATATAGATAAAGGAGTAATTTTATTGGAAAAAATGGATTGAACTTGAGAATGGTTTATGAGCAATCTATTTAATTCTTTTGAGGATAATAAACTATCATAGATAACCTAGGTTTGAATTGATTATGCAGATTGTGCAGGCGATTATTTAAAGAGTCCAACTTGTTTGATTCTGCAACATGCGTAAGCTGAGTGGTAATTAATTGAAACAGACAGAGTTATTGCAACATGCGTAGGCTGAGCAATAATCAATTTACATATTTTACCTTCAAATAGATCTCTTTTCAATATGTGCATGTGACGGAGGCAAAACCTGTCGTTGATCCGCCAAAGAAAACTTAAACCTATAACTAGTATAGCAATAAGTAAGAGGTCGATCCCATAGGGAAATTATTATTCAAGTGTGATTCAAGTGTCAACCAAAGTAACCAAATTGGGGGGTTTTTTATGTGTGAAAGTTCCGCCTTTTATCAAAGCAGCGTAAAGAAAGCAAAGTAAATTGATTTGTTTTAGACAATTAGGAGAAGTAATTCTACCTACAATTTTCCACTTGATTGGATTGAAGCGATCCTTGTAACTTCTTCTCGTCCTATTAAGTTTCCTATGAATGCCCTTATCCCGACCTAATATAGTTACTAGTCCAATCAGTCCTAGAAACCCTTATCAATCAAACAGTCCCTAAAGAAGGATTTAACCCAGTTGATAGCTTTAAGTTCAGAGATTAGCCAAGGTATTTGCAGTCCCTAAAGAGGGATTTAACAACACATTCAACTTCCTACTTGTTCAATTAGTTCAAGCAGCCCTAAAGGAACAAGTTTGCCACTTAGGTTAAGGTTCACAATCAGGAATCTACAAAACCTTAGCAATTGAATTGATTCTAACTAGTTGCGCGGGCTAGATAGAATAAAACAATAGACAATCAAACACAAAGAAGTTGAAGCATTCAAATATAGGAAACAAGGAACGAGAATTAGAAACTCACAATCAATCCAAATAAAGCTTCAAATTACAGGCAGAATAAATGAGTTTAGTTCCTCATGGAAGACATCACTTAAATTCTCTAAAGTGTCTAATGAAAAGAAATAGAATAGAAGTGATCCAAAAACAACCAAAAAGTGGCCTTATTAAAGATCTCAAAGTCGGCCATCAGCGAAAACCAAAAAGGCATCTAGGGTTTTCTTACTTAAAACGACGCGTTAAACGCTGTCGGCAGATGCGGCGGCCGCAGCATTAGTATTAATTTTGCATCGACCCTGGCGGCGGCCGCCGCACCCCATGCTGCGGCCGCCGCATTACTATTTGCGGGTTTACTTGTTTTCTTTCTGGGAATGGCTTCTTGAGGTGATTTGCTCCTTTTATTCCTTGCTTCTCTCCAATGTCTTTTATACTCCTCTTCAAGGTATTGCATCTCCCACATGTGTTCCGATTCGATCTGCAGGATAACCACAAATTTGCGCAGAATCCGAACTCTTCTAGAATAATTGTAAGATGCAATTTAGTAACAAAGAACGAAAGAAATACAACCTATCTAAGCTAAAAATGCCTATAATGCCTATCTAATATATGCATTATCAAATTCCCCCACACTTTACCTTTGCTTGTCCTCAAGCAATGATAGAATGAACATGAATCAATGTATCCCACAGAAAATCCCTTCAAATTTCAATCCTTATCAAAAAGCAACATTATAGCAGGCAAACACATAAACCAAGCAAACAAACGTCATAGCAAGTATTTTAGTGATCCAAGCTTAGAAGTAGACATTATCCAACCTCACTAGAAATGTGTTTTCCACTCATGTGTTTAGGCTTTAAGATACAACTCTCAACTCAAACCAATCAAGCACTAAGCTCATAGATATTGACCACCATATCACCAATTCTCTACCGAAATGTCATTACTTGCGGGACACAATAAAGAAAATAAAATGCAACAATTTTTTTTTTTCTTTCTTTCTTTTGTTTTTTTTTTCTTTTTCTTGTCTTGGTGCATTCCTTACGCGAAGCGTAAACATGGGTGTCATGAATGGCCCCGGTCTATCAACACCTCAACCTACTAATATGAAGTCCACTTGAACATCTTTTGACGCAAGTTGCAAACATGGGTGTCATGAATGAACCTGGTTACTCAATGATCAAGCTTTCTTTCCTAGTGGGTAGTTTTCAACACCTTTTTGCGTGAATCATACCCATGGGTGTCATGCATAGACCCGGTTACTAAGTGCATCAACCATTGCCACATTATTCACTAAATATTCACAAATTCAGCAAAGACTCAAAATATAACATAAACTCCGCAAGCAACAAACATGTGAGTCGGTCTTTAAAAATAGATACTGCAGTCAATACCAAGAGGTAGCAACACTAGCGAGTAATTCACACAACTAAGCAAAAGAATTCAAATAAGGCCGAACATTCTCACAGGGTCATGTTTTTAGGACTTCAATCATACTTTAGCTCAATCATACATGCTCAATTATATTTGCTAGCTCATGTTCCACAAAAATCAAATAAAGACAATAATCAAAACATCCAGAACTCATGGGATTTTTATGAATCATGCTTGAAATTTAAAATAGAGGACAAACTAAGCCAGATGGGTATTTAAATAACACATATGTATGCAATGCATGCTCTATTTTGGATTTTCGAATTTTTTTTTTATATATTTCCGAAAATTCAGAAAAATTAAATAAATAAAAGACAAAAATTAAACTTAACAGAAATTAAATCAACTAATTATTACATAACTTAATATGTTGTGCAGAAATAAAACATGGTCCTAGAAAATGCAGAATTGACATAATATACATAAAAATCTCCTCCCCCACACTTAAAATTTTCAGTGTCCTCACTGAAACAGTACAGACAACCAAAATAAACATAAAAATCAGGGTGAAGGAGGTAGAACTAACCACTCACTGAGGCGGCGGCTGGTAAGGCGGCGACTGGTACGGTGGTATGTGAGGGTATTGCTGGCGGAAGTAGTAAGTCTGCTCTCTCCGCATCTCCTCCAAATGGTAGATCGTCTCACTCCGCATCGCTTCCACGTTGTAGTCCGTCTCCCGCACAGTGCGACCGATGTCGTTGAGGGTGAACTCAAAGGCATCCTGGCGTAAGGACATACGGTGGAACTCATTGCTCAAATGGTCCCGCCAGGGGTCGTCCTCAGCAAAAGAGAAGCGAGGTCCCGCAGAAGATCCAGCGGCCTGCTGTGCATCCCCCATATGGTAATCTGTATGTGCAGGGGCATCATCCTCATACTCGTCCTCAACATCCTCCTCCCCCACCATATTCTGAGCGGGTTGTATGTAGAGGGAATCGTTGGTAGGCCCATAAGGTAAGGCCATAAGCAGGGTCAGGCGGTGGTCTCCATTCTGCCCCGCCTTCCAAATGTAACCTGGCCCATCAAGTACCTCAATCAAATATGCCCTCCTCAGCTGATCAATCGTATAAGTGTACCCACCAGACATGGGTACACCGCACTGGTCAGGCTGCAGAATGTGGTGGGCTATCAGGCTGATCATTCCCCCCAAGCCAATTCTCCCCTTCCTCTTCTTCGTGCGGATCTTGAGGTAGCTGTCTATAAAAATCTCAACCCCGTCCGGTGTACCATGTGACTGGGGAGCCAAGCTCCATAGCCAAGACAGATCGCCTGCAGGCACCTTGTTCACGTCGCCCTGGCCGCTGAAAGACATGGCCAGGACCTTGTGAACCAGTCGTAAGCATGGATGGACAAATTTGTAGTTGTATTCGCCCTGATATCCATCGAATCTGGTGCCAGTAGCTGCCTGCCAAAAGTCATAGCGTTGTTGCTCTGAAGATAGGGACCGCCAATCTGGGGAGGGGGCCCAAGTAATCCCAAAGGCACGTCTCAGCTGGTCGTGTGTGCACGTATGACTTTGGTCCAACAAGTTGAACCAAACCCTAGAGGCGTCCACACGCTCAAAAGTAATCAGAAACTCTGCCGCCAACTCTGGGTATGTGGCGGCGTTGCGCTCTATGAATTCCCCTAGCCCGCCATGAGTAAGCATTCGACTGGTGACATCCAACATACCCAGTCGCTGAAGGGTAGAAATGTCAAAGAATTTTGTTTGTATGAATCGCTTGAGATCGAAGCTCTCGAATGCCTTCTTCTGTTCCTTAGATACGTTCCTCAACCGGCACACCATTGTGATCAAATCTAGCATTCAATAACCAATTGTCAACACAACTCAAACCAAACAACAAAAATACCCAAAACAAACACACTTCAAGTAACTCATGAACCACAAATCAAAACCCCAACACAAATATCCTTCAATTAAACTTACCCAAAAAAACACCAAATCTTTCAATCATCCACCGAAACTCAAGAATACTTAACAAATATCAACAATCACACCCCAAATTTACTCAATTTACCACTTTCAAATCAAAGGTCCAACTTCAAATCTCATAACCCCAAAAAATCAGCCCTATATATATAAAAATCAGTCCCCTTAACAAAAATATCCCACACAAATTTCAACCTTTAATTAATGAATTAGCAACTCAATATTGTTGTTGCAGGAGGATGGTCAAGTATGAAATAAATATAAAATAAAGATCAGACTGACTTCCCTGTCTCAGCAAATAAATACAAGACTTCCTCCTGTTGTAGTAGAAGGTTGTCAGGATCAAATCCACGAGGAAGCACGTCAGCAGTTCTTAGGTAGCAGTAGATTCTCACAGACAAGCAACAGAAACACAGAAACAAAGAAATAAAAGCAAAACAGAAGCAAGACAGAAAATAACGAAAGAAAGTAAAGAACAAAAGCAAACGAAAGTAAAGAACAAAGCAAGGCAGCAACTTTACTCGATCTCGACAAGCAGGTACTCGAGATCGACAAGGAACAGTAAAAACAGAAACTTTCAACTCGACGACAGAAGCAGAAACTCAACTCGACCTAGACTAAAGCCAACTCTATATCGACTAGGGTCCTACTCGAGATCGACAAGGCTTCTCCTCTGTATCGACTAGAAAACTCAGAAAACTTAAATTGCAAATTCGAACACATAACTCAGATTTTCGACAGAAATAAATTCGATATAATAAAAGACTTCCAAGACCAGGGTATCAACACCACAACGATAACCCTGCAAAGTAACACATAAAGGCATAAAAGATCATGCTTTCCATCAAAATAACTTTCGTTACTAATAAATAGGCATATAGAGGCTTTCGCATAAACCCTAATTGTTACTAACCCTTTTCACATAATTAATCCAAGTTGCATTAAGATCACTTTCGCTTCAATAATACACACAAGGATCACCTTCAACTCTCTCAAAAGAATCATGTTTTCAGGGATAGAAGACGAATTGCATAAAAAGATCTGACCTTTACTGTATCATCTCACATGGCCACCATCGGGCTCACCCCAGCCCCAGAAGTGGGTGGACTACTCGCTCTTCATAATTAAGAAAGACATCAAATAACAAAAGAAACTAACTTGCATTGACTTTAATAAAGAACGCTTACAACCCACAAGACAAATCCGCTTTCGCCTTTCCACCTTGCTTGCTACAAACTCTCTCTCTCTACTCCTACTTACTTGAATGGAATTTATTGTGTTTTTGAATGCCTGAAAAACCAGCCCCTAGGGCCTTATTTATAGCTTTCTATTCCTTGCTAATCAAGTATAGAATCTTCTATCTCTATCTAAAATTATATCTAAAAGGCTTAATGATAAAAGTGATAAAGGAATTAAATCTAAAATGGAAAAGATAAATCTAAACTAGGGAATATCTCTTCATGTTGATAAATCTTCCTTCCATTGGATAGATGATGATGTATCTCGGCAATCTCGGATTTCTTCGGCCCCAAGGATTCCCAACTCTACTCGGACTGCTCACGGCGACGCGTTTCCAGGAGCTGGTCTACTCGACTTTGACAAGGGCTCGTCGACATCGACTAGGATTCGTCGTTGACTGGTGTTCTCGGGTGACTCTGCTCGACATGGCTCGGATCTAGGCTCCTGGGCGTCGTCGATCTCGACTAGGGTTCCTGAAGATCGAGTAGGGGTGTACTCGAAGACGGCTCTCTGGTGATGTCGAGGACTCCTCCTCGGCATGGACTCGGACTAGGGTATGGTGGCTCCTCGATCTCGACAAGACCACTTCGAGATCGAGTAGAGCTGCTCGACGTTTTCGTCCTCGGCTTCTCGATCAGCTCCTCCTCTTGTTGACTCCGGGTGTGGCGTCTCAGTGTCGTCGATCTCGACTAGGTGGTCCTCGAGATCGAGTAGGGCTCCGGAGCTAGGTTGGTCTGGCTCTCGACACTGCTCCTAGTCGACAAGGCCTGTGCTCGGACATGTTCGTCTAGATCGAGTAAGGTTCACTTGAGATCGAGTAACCTGGGCTCTCAACTTGATTCGATTGGTTCCGTTGCTTCTTTGACCTTGGACTTCTGTAGTGGTTTTCCGATCTTTTCTGACCTTCCTTAGAATTGCTGTAAAACGCCTCAAATTCTGCGAATTTAAACAGAAACTGATGTAGATTCCATAATTTGGCAAATAATCATAAACTACATAGATTCTGTACTATCCAACCCAAATGTATGCAGAAAACGATATAAAAGTTACTGTAAAACATGACAGATTCAGCTCACAACAAACACCCCATACTTAAGCTTGCTTGTCCTCAAGCAATACCTTTAATTGTCATTCAGGGGAAGAAATCAAAACTCTCAACATATTAGATTCATTCTTATATAACCCAGCAGTTAATTACCATCCTCGAAAAGGTACTAGTGTCACAGATCCATGCATGTGCAATTATATCAAAGCAACATCTACTCACAAAAGGAGGGTTATGCAAAACATTCATAAGCCACAAAGCATTGATAATCAAGAGGACTTCAATTTAAGCTCAAATAAGGAGTAGATTTGGTAAAAGGCTAAAAGGTGGGCAGTTTCTAGCAATGTGGTGCTAATGATCCGGGGAAATGGAGTATTTCCAAATTGAATTTCATACCACATTCTTTCTCATACGATTCATCACCTTTCATAGTGCTTTTTCTCAATAATAATGCTTTTACCTCTCTAACCTCAGCACTGCCTTCTCGCGAGTCGCAAACATGGGTGTCATGAATGGCCCCGGATACTTAGTGCTTTGGACTCCTCACAATGTGTCCCATCTCTCCAAACTATTATCTTAGAGAGCAGGGTCAATCTACCTTTATCTCCTGAGGTGATTGGATTTTCTTTCACTCATTAAATTTTCCATATATTTCAAACAATTTCCCACCACACTCCAATAACGAAAATAATCACAAACACCATATAACATCTCCATAATGTAACATCATTCTCAACATAATCCCCGGATAAGGTAAAGAATGGCAAATATTTAGATCATGTGGAGCGATAATTGAAATAAGGCAAAATATGGCTTTTGTGGTGCATAAGCATAGGTAAGGCTAGGATTTCAAATAATGAGCATTATATGGAAATTTAAAGTCCTCCATCATCTTATCATGCAACATGTCAAAAGCAACTTCAAATTTTACCTCCTTCAATGGTTTTCAAGAAATAATGCACTTTATTATGACTTCCCTTTACTAGGCAATTTCATGCTATATCTCTAATGAATCCAATTTTGCATCGTCGAGTCCAATAAAAGCTTCCATGACATTAACCAAAATTTTCAAATGGGGGGCATTTTTCAAACTTTTTGGGCATTTTTCAAACTTTTTGGAAAACATGCATATAAGCACATAATTCAATAATGCATTTCCAAAATAGCCATGTAGCAACTCAAAGAAATAAATTCTAAATATGCACACATAATGTCAAATAAAGTAAATATTCATAATGTAAGCCCTTCCCCCACCCCATACTTAAACATTACAGTGTCCTCACTGTATAAAAACAAGGGTAAAGAAAGAAACTTACTAGACAGGTGTGCAGGGCCTCTAAATTTCGAATGGAAGCACCTCCTGGGCCGAGTCTGAATGTAGCCTGCTTCTATCCATGGACCTGAAAAGTGTAGAAGACATATACCCACAATAGAAAAACTAAAAGGTTTCAAACCAAAAAACAAAAGCAACAAAGTCTCAAAAGTCCAAAAAAGTCTATGTACAAGCTCTAGATTTTATAGTCGCTAGGCCGACTTTCTCCATTTATCTCAAGGTGGCATTTGCAGGGCCCATGTAGCTTGGGCCTCAAATAAGACTCCATTCTTGTCCATCAGCTGTAATCCTCCAGAATGGATCTTGTTCACCACGAAAGGTCCCATCCGCTTCTTGTTGAATTTGTTAGGGAACCAATGATCCTTTGATTTAGAGACATAGAGCTTGTCTCCAACTTCATACTCCTTGGGCTCGTCATTGGATATCCTACATAAGCGCACATACCAAGGTAAACCTCTCCCATGTATAGATAGATCTTTAATGGAAATAGGAGAAGAAAGATCCATACCTTGGCTTACCTTCGCAGCGACGGAATCGGGGATCACAGTGTTTGGTCGATCTCGACTAGGGCTAGTCGATTTCGACGAGTCTGCAGGTTCTGGTGGTGGGCTGCTCGAGGATGCAGAAGTCGACGAAGAGGGCTTGTCGACATCGAGTAGACTACTCGATGTCGAGTAGGGTTCTGCTCCTGGTGGCTGCAGCGTCGAGGAAACAGGAGCTGGTGGAGCCTGGTGGTGGTCGATCTCGAGTAGCATAGTCGAGATCGATGAGCCTGGTTCGTCTGGTGGAGTCAGCGTCGAAGAAGGTGAAGTCAAGGAAGTCGGGTGGTGGTCGATCTCGAGTAGCGTACTCGATGTCGAGTAGCCCTCAGCTTCTGTATTGCTGCGCGATGACGCTGGTGCTGGTGGAGGCTTCCGTTTCTTGTCGAGGTCGACTAGGGTCCTCGATGTCGAGGAGTCGATCTTGACCCCATAATTAGTTCCTGTCAAGGCATCCGAAAAATAATTAATCCATAACGACGTACCTTCATTTGTGTCGATTGGATTTTCTGCGTCCTCCTTTAGGATTGCCACGATCTCCTCCACCTGGGCCTCCATGTCCCTCTTTTCCAGCTCTTCAGGGGTCATATTTCTGACCTTGGGTTCTCCGCAGGTGATGTAGCCAGCTGAGATGGATTTCACCTCTTCCATTGGACCTGTATGCCTTTCAGTTTTATTGAAGGAATACTCAATTACCTCATCGCTGATGTTGAAGGTGAGCAGTCCTTTCCTTACGCTTATGTTGGCATCCACCGTCGCCAAGAAGGGTCTCCCTAGAATAATTGGACAACCAGGATCTTCTTGCATATCAATAACTAGGAAATCAGCAGGGACAAAGAATTTACCTACTTGTACTGACACATTGTCCACCATGCCTGTTGGAATGACCACCGTGTTGTTGGCCATATAAAGTCTAGCATCCACAGGCTCCAGGGCACCTATCTTAATCTTGGACCAAATTGTTAAATGCATTATACTCACACTAGCTTCAAGATCACATAAAGCATTAATTTTATATGGACCAAATCCAATGGTTATAGCAAACTTACCTGGATCTGGCCTCTTCTCCAGTATGTCCAAATGGCTGCATTCCTCTGTAATTTCAGCCATCGATCGCTTTTTGCTCAGTATCTCCTTCAGAAACTTGACATATGAGGGCATTTCATTGAGAGCTTCAGTGAAGGGGATGGTGACGTTGAGTTTCTGAAGCATTTTGATGAAGCGCTGAAATTTCTTTTCTACCGGGTCCTTTGGAGATTTTGTGGGGAAAGGCAGCTTCTTTTTCAGATTCGGAGCCAGAACAGATGTTGGAGGTGCTGCAGTCTTCTCGATCTCGGGTTGACCGTCGTCGATGTCGAGTAGCCCCTTGTCGATTTCGACCAAATTGGGTGCAGTCGAGTTGCTGTGCAGTGCAGACGAAGGTTTCTGAAGTTTCCCCTCTACATCGACTAGGCCCTTCTCGATGTCGACTAGAGTGTTGTCGATGTCGAGTGGCTATTCGTCGTTGTTCTGCTGCTTTCCGACCTCTGGCTCTTGCAGTTGATGGCCGCTTCTGAGTTTTACAGCAGCGATGTGCCCGGTCTTTCCCTTAGGATTTGGTTCTGAAGACCCAGGGAGCGCACCTGACTGTCTGGGGATTCCTGCTGCCAGCTGACCAATCTGTGTATCAACTGATTTTTGCCATATATCAATCTCCCCAAGCCTAGAGTTGACCCCTTGCATCTGAGTGTAGACGGAGTTGAAGGAATGCCTAGTTTCTGAGTGATTTCTCCGTATTTCCTCCAGGACTGTCTATATATCATCCTTTTTCTGGTCCCTTTCCGGATGTCCTGGAGCTCTATAGGGCGGGGGGTTCCTAGGGACACCTTGGTTCCATTGTGGTTGCTGAAACCTTTGGTCCCCTATGTAGCAATTGGGACCCCCTGTGTAAGCTACCTCCTCGTGGTGCTCTGCCAGCCTGGCTTGCTCTGTGTGTGGGCATTCAGGAGTGGTGTGCCATTGCGATCCGCATTCAATGCAAGGCTGGTTGACAGAAAGATACTTTACTTGCTTAAGGAGCTTCTTGTTCTGATCTCTGTAGTATTGTTCCCTTACATCCGGATCAATCTCCTTAGGAGGCTCATAGAGGGGCATGGATGGTGCTGGCCTGGCGTATGGGTTCTCTTCATAAGTTGCAGTAGACCCATACTTGTTGTCGTAGTTGGTGAGCTTCTCTAGCACACCCCATGCGTCACTTGGTGGCATTGTCAGATACTCATAGCGAGTATAATGGTTTATTCTGTCCTTAGTGATCTGATCAAGAGAGTTGAAGAAGATCTCCTGAATGACGTAGGGTGGTTGTCCATGAGTAGGGCAAGATCGCAGAAGTTCCTTGTAGCGTTCCCATGCCTTTGCCAGCGGTTCCCCTTGCTTCTGTTTGAAGGCGGTGATTTTCTGGCGGAGATGTGCTGTTTTGGCGGGTGGGAAGAACTTGTTCAGAAACTCTTGCTCTACTTGGGCCCATGTTGTCAGTGATCTTGGTTTCAGCCCTTCAAGCCACTTCAGTGCAGGTCCAGCCAGCGACCAGCGGAAAGACTTCATCTTGACATATTCCAAAGTTGTACCTTCAGCAAGAGTACGGCACATGTCAGAAAAGTTCATAATATGTTCAAGAGGACACTCATTAAATCTACCAAAAAAGGCATTATTTTTAAGCTCTATAAGAAATTGAGTGCGAATTTCAAAAGAGTTTTCAGAGATAAGAATCGCCGATTCAGGCACGACGAGGGTTGGATGCATATAATCCTCAGCAGTAGTTGGATATTGGGCAAGCTCAGCTTCTGCTTGCCTTGCGCGCTCAGCTTCTTGTTCCCTCGCTGCCCTTTCATTGGCTATAGTGGTATCCTTTGCGGCTAGCTCCCTTGTAAGCCTGGCAATCAGTTGCTCTTGTGTTTCAGCGGCCGCCATGATCCTTTTGAGTTTAGAGTAGATGTGTAGCTAACGCTCTGGTTCATCTAAGCTGTCAAACTCGGGTGGTAGACCAGAACGGCGCATACACCTGAAAAGTAACTCAAAGTAGACGTGAGATTCAACTACCTAAGGCGCGAATGATAGCTTCCCCGGCAACGGCGCCAATTTGTTATTGCAGGAGGATGGTCAAGTATGAAATAAAGATAAAATAAAGATCAGACTGACTTCCCTGTCTCAGCAAATAAATACAAGACTTCCTCCTGTTGTAGTAGAAGGTTGTCAGGATCAAATCCACGAGGAAGCACGTCAGCAGTTCTTAGGTAGCAGTAGATTCTCACAGACAAGCAACAGAAACACAGAAACAAAGAAATAAAAGCAAAACAGAAGCAAGACAGAAAATAACGAAAGAAAGTAAAGAACAAAAGCAAACGAAAGTAAAGAACAAAGCAAGGCAGCAACTTTACTCGATCTCGACAAGCAGGTACTCAAGATCGACAAGGAACAGTAAAAACAGAAACTTTCAACTCGACGACAGAAGCAGAAACTCAACTCGACCTAGACTAAAGTCAACTCTATATCGACTAGGGTCCTACTCGAGATCGACAAGGCTTCTCATCTGTATCGACTAGAAAAGTCAGAAAACTTAAATTGCAAATTCAAACACATAACTCAGATTTTTGACAGAAATAAATTCGATATAATAAAAGACTTCGAAGACCAGGGTATCAACACCACAACGATAACCATGCAAAGTAACACATAAAGGCATAAAAGATCATGCTTTCCATCAAAATAACTTTCGTTACTAACAAATAGGCATATAGAGGCTTTCGCATAAACCCTAATTGTTACTAACCCTTATCATATAATTAATCCAAGTTGCATTAAGATCACTTTCGCTTCAATAATACACACAAGGATCACCTTCAACTCTCGCAAAAGAATCATGCTTTAAGGGATAGAAGACGAATTGCATAAAAAGATCTGACCTTTACTGTATCATCTCACATGGCCACCATCGGGCTCACCCCAGCCCCAGAAGTGGGTGGCCTACTCGCTCTTCATCATCAAGAAAGACATCAAATAACAAAAGAAACTAACTTGCATTGAATTTAATAAAGAAAGCTTACAACCCACAAGACAAATCCGATTTCGCCTTACCACCTTGCTTGCTACAAACTCTCTCTCTCTACTCCTACTTACTTGAATGGAATTTATTGTGTTTCTGAATGCCTAAAAAACCAGCCCCTAGGGCCTTATTTATAGCTTTCTATTCCTTGCTAATCAAGGATAGAATCTTCTATCTCTATCTAAAATTATATCTAAAAGGCTTAATGATAAAAGTGATAAAGGAATTAAATCTAAAATGGAAAAGATAAATCTAAACTAGGGAATATCTCTTCATGTTGATAAATCTTCCTTCCATTGGATAGATGATGATGTATCTCGGCAATCTCGGATTTCTTCGGCCCCAAGGATTCCCAACTCTACTCGGACTGCTCACGGCGACGCGTTTCCAGGAGCTGGTCTACTCGACTTCGACAAGGGCTCGTCGACATCGACTAGGATTCGTCGTTGACTGGTGTTCTCGGGTGACTCTGCTCGACATGGCTCGGATCTAGGCTCCTGGGCGTCGTCGATCTCGACTAGGGTTCCTGAAGATCGAGTAGGGGTGTACTCGAAGACGGCTCTCTGGTGATGTCGAGGACTCCTCCTCGGCATGGACTCGGACTAAGGCATGGTGGCTCCTCGATCTTGACAAGACCTCTTCGAGATCGAGTAGAGCTGCTCGGCGTTTTCGTCCTCGGCTTCTCGATCAGCTCCTCCTCTTGTCGACTCCGGATGTGGCGTCTCAGTGTCGTCGATCTCGACTAGGTGGTCCTCGAGATCGAGTAGGGCTCCGGAGCTGGGTTGGTCTGGCTCTCGACACTGCTCCTAGTCGACAAGGCCTGTGCTCGGACATGTTCGTCTAGATCGAGTAAGGTTCACTCAAGATCGAGTAACCTGGGCTCTCAACTTGATTCGACTGGTTCCGTTGCTTCTTTGACCTTGGACTTCTGTAGTGGTTTTCCGAGCTTTTCTGACCTTCCTTAGAATTGCTGTAAAACGCCTCGAATTCTGCGAATTTAAACAGAAACTGGTGTAGATTCCATAATTTGGCAAATAATCATAAACTACATAGATTCTGTACTATCCAACCCAAATGTGTGCAGAAAACGATATAAAAGTTACTGTAAAACATGACAGATTGAGCTCACAACAAATATCAAATCTCAACCTAGTTCTCAATATAGCAAATTAAATCTGAAATTGAAAGAGAATAGGGGAGAAATCATACCAGGAGAGTTGTAAAAGAGGGATTTGAAATTGAGAATATAGCAAATTAGGGGCTGGTCTCGTGCACAGGAGCGGCGGCGGGCGCAGCGGTGCTGGGACGCAGATCCGGCGGGGAAAGGCGCGCGAGCTTGGATCCGGCGAGAGAGGGTCGGATCCGACAAGGAGGAGGTAGATTAGGGGGAAAGAGAGAGATTGGGTGCTAGATCCAAAGGATTGTGGCTTAGATGGGAGGAAGAAGTGTGAGGGAGGTTGAATAACAATGGAGGTTTTTGGGGACTTTGAAAGTGGCGGTGGTGATGAAAAGTGACAAGAGGTAGGGTTGAAGAAAGGCTCCCGTGATCTATCTATCTTCTAATTATTTTATTTTATTTTATTTTATTTTTAGAAATAATCACGGGTCTGGGAGGCGGCGCCAAATTTGACGGAGGTAAAACCTGTCGTTGATCCGCCAAAGAAAACTCAAACCTATAACTAGTATAGCAATAAGTAAGAGGTCGATCCCACAGGGAAATTATTATTCAAGTGTCAACCAATGTAACCAAATTGGGGGGTTTTTTATGTGTGAAAGTTCCTTCAAAAATTTAGCATATCTAGGAATGCTTTTGATCAAATTAAGCAAAGGAATGTTTACCTTACACTTACTGAATGTCTCGAAGATTTTCTTGTCATTCTCATACCTTCGTGTATCTTTCAAGGCTTCCGGAAAAGGCGGAATTGGCTTTGGAGTCTCCATAGGTAAGGGAGAAGAAGGGGGAGAAGAAGAAGGAGGAGAAAGAGGGAGAGAAGAAGAAAGAGGGGAGAAGAACGTACCAGGATCGGAGTTGGCGGTGGGATCACCTGCGGCGGGCGCCGCATGAATGCCGTCCCTGGCGGCGGGCGCCGCATGGGTGCTGCGGCCGCCGCACGCTGGTTTGGTCATTTTCGTCTTCAACAATCTCTATCTCCTCGTCCATTATCTCCTCATCGTCCTTTTGATTTGTGACAACCAGTTCCTTGCCACTCATAAGTGTTACATCACTGACATTCTCCTTTGTCGGATTCTCGATGGTCTGTGACGGAAGCTTTCCTGAACTATTTGCCTCCTTAGCACTTAAGATTTGAATGAGCTGACTCATTTGATTCTCAAGATTTGTCATCTGATCGGATTGCTGCTTCTCTAGATTTGCCATCCGCTCTGACTGTTGTTTATCATTCCTCATGACCAATCATGATAGTTTCTGTAGTGGATCCTCATTATCCTCATTTGATTGCTGCTGACCTCCCTATCGAGGTTCATATTGTTGTTGAGGCCTTGCCTGTTGCCCCTCTTGCTGATTGAAAGGAGTTTGGTAGTTCCCAGAGCCTTGCTGATAGCCTCTGTTGTAACTGTTGTTGTTGAAATACCCAGGATTTCCATAATTGCCTTGCCTAGACCTTTGTTGAGTGAAATTCTCAATGGCATTCAAATCAAAATTAGGATCTTGTAGAAGCGGGCACATGTCCATAGGATGAGTGTATTGACTGCAGAGACTACATGCCTTCAGTTGTTGAGGAGTTTTATCAATAACCAATTGTTTCATCATCTCATTTACCTCTGCCATATCAGTCTGAAGTGCAGCCACAGGAGCGTCAACAGCGAGTACACCCCTAGCACGAGGGCTCTTATTGAACTGTCTAGAGCCCTCAGATAGCTCCTTAAACACATCCCAAGCTGCGGCAGGCGTCTTGTTCAGCATGTTTCCTCCACAAGCAGAATTCATTGTTTTGCGCTCTATATCAGTCAACCCATTAAAGAGAAAGAGAACCAGATCCTTTTGAGAGTACTCATGGCATGGGCAGCTGGCGCAGAGTTTCTTGAAACGCTCAAAGTATTCATGTATCGACTCTGTTGCGTACTGCTCAATGCTGTTGATTGACCTTTTCAAAGCATCGAGCTTTGTTGCAGGGAAGTACATCTCTAGGAAGACTCTCTTCATCTCAGCCCAAGTAGAAATAGAGTCAGGTGGTAGATAGAAGAACCATTCATTTGCCTCATCCTTCAAAGAGAAGGGAAAAGCTCTCAGCTTGATTTGCTATACAGTTACGTTCTCTGGTTTCATCCCAACAACCACCTTATGGAATTCAGACAGATGCTTGTGGGGGTCCTTCCCACTCAACCCATGGAATTTGGGTAGAAGATGAACTACCCCAGACTTCAGCTCAAAGTTAACTCCTTCTGCAAGCGCAGGGAATTGGATTGCCAAGGGTTGCTGTGCCAGATCAGGAGCAGAAAGCTCCTTAAGCGTGCAGTTCACGTCGTTAGCCATCTCTGCTGTAGGTGCTTCTCACCTTAGAGCGGCAAGGGTCCTTTCAATCTCTGAATCTAATGGCAACAAAGAAGAATTAGTAGCATGGGTATGGACCATATAAGACGATCCACACCAAAATTAACACTAAAAACACACAAGAATTAAATAAAAATCCCCGGCAACGGCGCCAAATTTGACGGAGGTAAAACCTGTCATTGATCCGCCAAAGAAAACTCAAACCTATAACTAGTATAGCAATAAGTAAGAGGTCGATCCCACAGGGAAATTATTATTCAAGTGTGATTCAAGTGTCAACCAAAGTAACCAAATTGGGGGGGGGGGGGGGGTTATGTGTGAAAGTTCCGCCTTTTATCAAAGCGGCGTAAAGAAAGCAAAGTAAATTGATTTGTTTTAGACAATTAGGAGAAGTAATTCTACCTACAATTTTCCACTTGATTGGATTGAAGCGATCCTTGTAACTTCTTCTCGTCCTATTAAGTTTCCTATGAATGCCCTTGTCCCGACCTAATATAGTTACTAGTCCAATCAGTCCTAGAAACCCTTATCAATCAAACAGTCCCTAAAGAAGGATTTAACCCAGTTGATAGATTTAAGTTCAGAGATTAGCCAAGGTATTTGCAGTCCCTAAAGAGGGATTTAACAACACATTCAACTTCCTACTTGTTCAATTAGTTCAATCAGCCCTAAAGGAACAAGTTTGTCACTTAGGTTAAGGTTCACAATCAGGAATCTACAAAACCTTAGCAATTGAATTGATTCTAACTAGTTGCGCGGGCTAGATAGAATAAAACAATAGACAATCAAACACAAAGAAGTTGAAGCATTCAAATATAGGAAACAAAGAACGAGAATTAGAAACTCACAATCAATCCAAATAAAGCTTCAAATTGCAGGCAGAATAAATGAGTTTAGTTCCTCATGGAAGACATCACTGAAATTATCTAAAGTGTCTAATGAAAAGAAATAGAATAGAAGTGATCCAAAAACAACCAAAAAGTGGCCTTATTAAAGATCTCAAAGTCGGCCATCAGCAAAAACCAAAAAGGCATCTAGGGTTTTCTTACTTAAAACGACGCGTTAAACGCTGTCGGCAGATGCGGCGGCCGCCGCACCCCATGCTGCGGCCACCGCATTACTGTTTGCGGGTTTACTTGTCTTCTTTCTGGGGATGGCTTCTTGAGGTGATTTGCTCCTTTTATTCCTTGCTTCTCTCCAATGTCTTTTATACTCCTCTTCAAGGTATTGCATCTCCCACATGTGTTCCGATTCGATCTGCAAGATAACCACAAATTTGCGCAGAATCCGAACTCTTCTAGAATAATCGTAAGATGCAATTTAGTAACAAAGAACGAAAGAAATGCAACCTATCTAAGCTAAAAATGCCTATAATGCCTATCTAATATATGCATTATCAGCAGGCATGAATAATCGTAAGATGCAATTTACTCTGGAATGTTTCACTTCATATATTCACAAAAACTTGCAATTTGTTATTTTTCTTTTTCTTATTTTCTTATTTCTTCAAAAATCAACTCTTCTATTTGACTTAGTAAACTAGTTGAAGTTCTGCAATTGATATTCACACGGTCCCTGAGATTCGACACTCGATTACTACAATTGACATTGTACACTTGCGAGGTGTTGGCTTTAGACCGATCAGTCTGCTAAGTGATGACAATGAGACATTGGCTAAGAGAACTGGTGAACTCACATCTTTTGCAAACCGAAACAGGTGAAAATGTCAAGATGCTTAGTAATTTTATCCGGTTCACCAAATCTTAATCCCCAAGCAGTCCATTTTCTGCATCAACGAGGGCAAATTCTTCAGCGTTCCATGCTTTCTAGCTTTGCATTAGTTGCTACTCAAGTCATCTTAGTTGTTGGTAGACATGTCGAGATGGAAATTCACCATTATCATCATTCGGATGTGTTTTGAGGTAAATATGTGACTTAAGATGCAGTAGATGTTGCCCAACCGATCTTTCATGTTGTCAATCCATCCATTTTTGCGAATTGGTCAGAGAACACTCACAATACCTAGTCCAAGGAGTATATATTGTCTTTTGATTCCTGCAAAATTCCTTCACCAACTTTGTTTTTCCATTGAAACAGACTCATCATACTTATAAAACATCAAACTCAAGATGACCTGGACCTGCCCACAATTTTTCTTTAGGCATTTTTTACCAAAGCAAAGCCACTTGGAGTCTAAAAAGCATTTCAACACTAACAGAAGCATTTCAACACCAACAGGAGAGCATATGCTCTTAAGTTGAAGTTGATACAACTTGCTAAAGAGTTTATAGTAATTAAAAAGAAAAACAAACTAGGCACTTAGGCAGTCTACCTGATCAAATATCATTCCCCTTCCCTTCGGAGTTAGGACAGCCTTCAATAGGAGGAACATCTGGATTGTTGGTTTGATCAAACTCTTCAAACCTGCGCATATAAACTGCAATTTCATTCTGCAGGATACCATTAAGTGTTCTTCAGCTTTCCATTCCTCCAAAAATTGTTTCTCCTTGGCTTCAATTGTATTCTTCCTATCTTCCCATTTCTGTTTCTTGGCTTCGAAAACTGTTTTATCCTCTTCCAACTTTAGCCTGTGAGTTGGCAAATACTTTTTCATCAAACACTGATATCGTCGACAAAGATCACAAAAACAATGCACAGAGCGGGGACGTTCTTGAAACCTGCAAATTCAATTTCAATCCATTAACTAGGCTATAAGCTGTCCTTCAATAGGAAATCAATCAAAAGGCAATTCATAAAATCTCTAAAGGATCATGGTTCGATCATCCCTGTCTCATACATTAACTTTTGAATTTGCATATAAATGGATCCAACAATCAAAATTTTGAAGGTATAAAAATGGATAAAATACTCACCCCTCATCGTCATCTAGCTCTCCCTCATGTAACAAATTCTTATGCCTCTGGTCTATGTACGACGACAACTGCTTGAATTGCTCCATCTCCGCATTGCCTTGCGCCAGCTGCGCCTTGGCTCGCTCCAGGAATGCCTTGCTTTGCTCCTCTTCCGCCAAGACTTGCTCCCTACTAATATTCCCCAGGTATATGGGTTGCCCCCGCATCGCCATCGCTGGGGCTGGGAGTTGCGTCAACATCGCCATCGCTGGGGCTGTTGGTTCCTCCGGCATCACCATCGCAATCTCTGGGTCTGACGGTTGCCCCGGCATCGCCGTCGCTGGGGGTTGCCTCGACATCTCCATCGCTGCGGCTTGGGGTTGCTCCGACATCACCGCTTCTCGATCGGGATCGCTTTCTCTCTGTCTGATACGGAGTAAATGAGAACTGAGAGGGTTGGAGTTTGTCGTCGGTTGAGAACAGATACAGCGAGAGGAGTTGTGAGTATATATACTAGTTATTCCACACAAGTAGCCGCAACTAGTTCAACTTTTAATTTTTATGGCCCACTGATTTTGACACTACCTGGGCCTCCTATGTAACGCCCCACCTTTGTGAGCCCAAAAGGGCAAGTTCCCTCTTTATGCCCATTTTTATATTTCAATATTTGAAAACTTGATATAATTTACTTTTAACAAAATAAACTTGAGAATTCACACATATTAATTCAAGTAATTAAAATTTTCATGATAGCTATCGAATAAAAACTGTTATTCATCATTGTGACTGTCACTTGAAATCGCGAAAATGACAAACAAGAGAAAAAATAGAAATTTTAAAATAGGTACCATAGATTTTGAGTATTTGACCATGATTTGGATAAACAAGTCCAAACTTAATTCGTATAGTGAATAAGGTTTTTTTTTTAAACCAATAAGAGATTAGGAATGATTATAAATGATTTGTAATTCAACTTATAGCATCATTTTGTATGAGAACCTACCGTTCAAAATCTGTGATAGGGTTGGTGATAGTGATTGAATGACTTATAAGGGCCAGGTTGTCCGCTACATTATTAATTTTCCTAAACACGTGACGAATGTGTACTGTCTGAAACCGTCAAAGGTCTATTAGTGAATCGAAAATGATCATTTCGGGTTACCAAGGGCATTTCCAAATACATTTGCGTGCATTGATTATGCAAAGGTTATCACATTCTATTTCGATATTCTGAATATTAAGTTCTAATTCTTTACAAATTTCCTTTCTCAGAGCTGTAGCCTCAACTCTGATAACCGAACATGACGGGATGCTGACACCCTTCATTGAGACCCAATTGGCTTTGTGATCCACTGATCACAGATCACAAAGCCAATTGCGGAGTTCCCATTATTTCGGAAGGACCTTTCAAATTTTAGCTTGAAACTTGAGTCTTTTGGTTTTTCCCATTCAATACATTTTTTCTTTCTGTTTTCACAATCAGTTGAATTGTTAGGATAAATAGACATAGGCATTACGTTTGCCTCTTCCTAGTCAATTTTAGATGTGTTTCAATTGAGGATTTGTTGTTTGATAAATTTAATAATATTATTGGTAGTACTAGCCAAAACAATTTGATTTCTGAAATATCAAATACTCCACCAAATGGTTGTCATTATACCTCTTTTCTCAGTATCGATTGTTTGTTTTAGTATTTTTATAATAGAGTATTCATCTCTCAGCATCGGTTGCCATTATACTTGTATGGTGAATAAGGTTTGATAATCAATGGGTCAATGGATCACAATAAAAAAATTTATTTTTATTTTAAAAAAACGAGTAATGTTAAAAGTGAAAGAAATAAGAGATAAGATAACAAACCGAACAAATAACAATCGACAAAGCATTACAAAGGTGATTCCAAATTTAACCTAATCATGAACCATCCATTCGAAACAGATGGAGTCTCCTTGTTTGCTCAACTTGTTTGGAGATGATTTTGTTGGGATTGTGTTGCCGATTGTCGACCCGATAATTAATAGCCTAACTTGAACTTGATCAGATTTGATATTGACCCGACCCTGAATTGATCGAGTTACTCGATTGCCAACTATGGAGTCTACTAGACTACACCTCATTAGTATTTTTTTTCTTTCCATGTTAAATTCAATGTTTCCAATAACATTTTCATGTATTTTGCAAATCAAATCATGCCCTATAAAAGTTCTTACAAGAGGCGACAATGTGAGAAAATCCAGTCGGCAAGCAAATCTTTTCTCCCTCCATAAAAGGACTCGAATCAACATTTTCATTTTTTATAATTTTATATACATTATTAATAAATATGAAATTATATACATATAAAATAAAAAATTTATAGAATTTTTAACTTTAAAAAAATATACAGAAAAGTTAAATACAATATCAATTATTTCCAATCAAATGGAGTATTTTTCTATAAAAAGATGGTGTTCACCGAACCACGTAGTACCTATCAATTCATTCAATTGCATCCAACTTATTGGGTTGAGTATATAACTCTCAACTATAGTATATGAATTAAAATTAGGTTCAGGATTAACTATCTTCCAACTTGTAAGTTGTAATTACATCCAAAATTGGATGACTTTTTAAAAAATTATCCAAACCCTGCATAGAAGTTGATTTATTTAGTCAATTGCTTAGTTTTTCTTACAACTCCTTGAAAACCACAATTAAAATATCGTCTATTAATGACACTCATCTTGAGTTTGATTCATACTCGGTAATGTATTGATTATTGTTTGGTCTCCTCTCAGTCTCAGTATATGCACCCAAAAAAATGGTGGCAGGCTAAGAAATGTGGGTATGTGACAAATCAAAGACTAACGAATAAGGTGGAGAACAATCAGTGGGATTTAGGAAAGATTATGATAGTTGCAGTTGATATTTCAACACGTTTTTGCAGCCAATTCTATCTAATCTTCTATGCTGAAAATACAAGAAAATTCAATTCATGATGATAGTGCTTCTCACTTCAATTTTGTACACTCTTTTTCATTGGAACCTGACTGTTCAAATGAGAGTGAGATGTACAGTAGTACACCAACAAAAGGATCAATCATAAACAATTTGTTTTAAATAATAAAAAAAAGATTTAAAAAAAAAAGGATTTAAATACCTAGTGCTCTTATGACTGCCTGTATAGTAAAGCTACATAGACTGAAATTGAATATTTGTCACACCAATTTTTTTCTTGTTTTGGTTCAACTATCTATTTCGTATCAGATATGTTACTATGGAGTATGGGATTAAGTGTTATTTTCACATTATTCGGATTCGGATATCTGGTTAAGAAGAAAAAGTTTTAACTCATCTTACCTCGTCCCTGATGGCTACTACCAAAATTATGTTAGATGAGATTACAACTGATGATTGGGTCATTCGGATTGAGTTTGCGTTTGGGTCATTACCGGGTCTGATCAAGTTGAGCAAAAGTTTGGAAATTGAATTAAGAGACAGCACCCATCTCTTGGCATCAAACACACATGTTTTACTTAAATTTGTTCATCTAAAATCTTATTCTCCCACACAACCCAGATTGTATAATGTACTGAGTTTTTAGGGAGAGGAGACAAACAGTCAAACAATGGGGTTTGGTGACAGTGATCTCCTCTCCTCCCATCTCTACTATAAAGCGGTTGATACCGGACCACTCCCTCTTTCTGACATGTTACACTACTTGCCAATTTACTCTTCTGATTTCATTGTTTATTAGGTTTTGATTTTCTTCTGTAATTGAGCTCCTAGTTTTACAAGAAAAGGGCGTTTCCCCTTTTACAAATTTGCATTGTATCCTTCATATATCACATGCTATATTCATCTTGGTTTGTTTGGATAAGCAAGCATTATAATTTATAATACATATCTGTATTATAAGTTATAAATCCAAACATATAATGAATGGTTTTATGTAATTTAATAAATAAGTATTGATTGTGTGGAATATGAAAAAAGGGGGGGTGGTTTTGTGAAAAACTCCCCTAGATTCGCTGCATATATAAAATATGTATTATTACTGAAGTCCGTTTAGGACTCGGGATCGGGGGTCGTGTGCACACGTGCGCCCTTGCACTAATAGCCTAGTACATAAGCCGAGCGGGGTTCCATCCTAAAACCAATTGGCAATAGGAGGAGTAACCCACTAGCTTATATACTATGGCTTCTTTATTTGTATAATCAATGTGGGACTCTTTGTCTCCTCACATTCTCAACACGCCCCCGCAAGTGCAACTAGGGTCGTCTTTCGCCTCTAGTTGACACTTGGACAACGGGTCTAGCATCCCATTCTCTTTTTTAGAGAGACCAGGATCGAGAGTCGGGCCGTTTGGCTTTTCCGCTCTGATACCATACTGAAGTCCGTTTAGGACTCGGGATCGGGGGTCGTGTGCACACGTGCGCCCTTGCACTAATAGCCTAGTACATAAGCCGAGCGGGGTTCCATCCTAAAACCAATTGGCAATAGAAGGAGTAACCCACTAGCTTATATACTATGGCTTCTTTGTTTGTATAATCAATGTGGGACTCTTTGTCTCCTCACATTCTCAACAATTATGAATTTATGATACTATACTTTATTATAAAGAAAAAAAAGGGATGTTCCCCTGTACTGTATATTATAAACATACCATATTGATAATATATATTAATAAAAAAACAAGCGTTACTATAATATTTATTCTTCTTTGTCATCCGTTCATAACTAAACTGTTTTTTGCTTCCACCTTTTCTGCCCCTAAAAGGGGCTCTCTTCCCTCCTTTTTTTCTTTGCTTCTCACCAAACTCAAAAAAAAAAAAAAATCTCAAAATACAATACAGACAAACTAGTAAAATTAAATAAATAAAAAGAATAAACAAACTCAATTTCCTAATAACAATCCCGATTCCCATCAAGGTAAATCTCACTTTCCTTTGTCCTCTTTTGGGAAGTGAAAATCTTCTCAAATTGCAACCAAACTGTGCACAAGATCAAAATCCCTCATCTTCTCTTGTCCATAGCTGTTAAGTCTAATATGTAACAGCTAAATTCTTTAGATGTCGCTGCTTTATATAAGTTAAGCTCCTTATCAACACAAATAAGCATCTTATCAGCACATTAAGGGAAACGAAACCCTTTCGTCAACAACCAAAATCACCAACCATTGTCCAAATTAAGTTTCCTTCTCTTAGGATTGGAAGCGGGGCTGTTTTGTGTTGAATTCACACAAGACCCGATTGGAGTTGTGCTGTTTGTGTTCTCATCACTACTTCTATAGCTCAAACAGGTTGAGGCATCCAATACGCCAATCGGGCTATGAGAAACACAAGGATTCGAACCACCAACACCGCCATTGATTCTAATGGCCGCCGTTGATGCTAAATCTTGAATCTTTTCAAGACACTTGGACAATTTCACCTAAATTAATGAAAAGAGCTCTTGAAAGATCAAAAATCAAAACTTTAAATCATGTTGCTATCATAAATCATGGTCCTTTGGTGGGGTTGGGTATATTGGAAATTGCCACCATTTATTTACCTTTTGTACATGCTGAGTGAGCACAGAAATTGCCTTTTCAGAGTCCTCAGTGGAGTAGGTTTGCCAAGCAACTGAGATTGCCACTGCAGCTGCAATCTCTGATGGCCTGAATTCCAAGAAGTCAATTCCTGCATTGTAATTCAATACAGCACAAAACTGAGCATAACAACCACTATGACAAAAGCATCAATGAACTGCTGTAAAATTTATTCACTACTGTAAGCTTTTTACTTACCTTTGGTGGTGCTTATTATGAGCTGGAATGCTTGAGGAAACAAGCATCTTGGAGTGAATTGTTGATCAAAGCATATTTTAGAGAGGAAGTAATCAATTAAGGAAAATGGGGTCACTGATTGCATCCTCCATTTGAGTGTACTTAGCACCAGAAGCTCCATCCTTTGAATTGTCTTAGCTTCAAACACAAACTTTGCTTCCTCAATCTAGTGAAATTACAAACACTCAGATCATCAATAACTGACAAATGGTTGTTTTGATTTGATTGATGATAGCCTCAAAATGGGATTTCATTTACCTGTAAATCTAGGGAGAGTGGGACATCAGTTTCATCCATCTTGGCTGCTAGGGATATGCAGGCAACAGATAGCAATTGCATCATCCAAGCTTTGCCCTTCTATACCACACAAAATACATCATTGAAACTTGATCTATTCAGGTCTTATCTTTGATCTGTGTATAGTTGTTGATTGTATTATGAAATGATCAAATGAACACAAAGTGAGGAGTTCCGAGTTGTCAACTCACAGGCAATTCATAGCAAGATAGGAAACGGTCCAGATAGTTAATGGACAGATATGCACAAAGAGGTCCAAAATTGTAGTGAGATTGCACCTGTGAAATCCAAACATGAGGCCTTAGATTTCATTCATCCACAGAGATAGCAAATATGAACAAAACTGACTCTAAAAAAACAAAAAGAAAAAAAAGAAAGATAAATTGTCAAATATTAGCAGAAAAGATTGAAAGGTAGCAAACGCAAATCACATTTGAGTTCAACTGGGGGCCAAAGGCCTAAAAAGCAACTACGTTTATCATTGTATTTGAGTCCTCTTTTTGTTTTGGGATTTAGGGTGTGGGCGATTCATTGTCACTATCATAATCTCTCACACAACAGGTATAAATTCCCTTCAATCACACGATCACTCACACAAGAAAAATCGATCAAACCTCACACTTTTATGGTAGGGAAAAAAAAGCCCCAATCTCCCAATCAAAAAGAGATATTGATAACAAGCCAATAGATAATCCAATCAGGTTCATATGGAAAAGCATCAAAAAAGATTGACCAGTTTTTTTTAGTAAAAATCAAAGAAAACCCCACCTTTGAAATCCAATGAACAGCGTCATTTCTGGAACCCAAATCCACAACTCCACTGGTCAATCTCTCCAAGTAGCCATGGGCAGGCAAATGCTGAATCTCCCTCTCCAAGATTGAATCCAAACACTCATCCCCCTGAACTGGCAACAAAAACCCTCCCCCGGTACCATTGAATCCATAATCGAGCCCAAAAGGACGTCGCCGGTGATTAGTACGGTCCCAATCGCGAATCTGAAACTCATCCTCAACACCCCCATTTTCAACATCCTCGAAGATACTAGCGTCGTCCTCCGCGCAAAAGAGGTTGGAAGCAGCAAAATCGGCGCTGGGCACCATTGAATCGGTTGGCAAATCTGCCGGAATATACAAAAGCGATTGAACTAGAGCTGGAATTTATGTACTGAGAAATGGGGGGAGAGGAAACGGGAGGGCGATCAATTGATATGTGCACTGTGCAGTTGATGTGTATAATACAGATGGGGGGAAAGTGGAGAAATGGGGTTAGGGGGGTTTGGGTGGGTGGGAGAGACAGTAAGTGGGGCGAACTGAGAAGTGGAAGGGGGAGAGGCCCTTTATTTATGCCTCCCTCTCCCTCTCCCTCGCTTGCAATTGCTCTTTGCTCTTCTCTAGGGTCTGCGTACCGTATAGTTTGGTAATAGTCGATAGAGATGGCATCCCACCATTAATGAATTATGAGTTTCTTTTTCTTCTTCATTATTTATTTCTTTATTTACTTATTACGGAGTATTATTTATTATTATTACTATTATTAATGAATTATGAGTTTCTTTTTCTTCTTCTTCATTATTATTATTATTATTATTATTATTATTATTATTATGTATTAATCAATTACTATTTATAAGAAATTAGTGGGTATCCGATATACTATCTGGGCACTCACTCCTTTAGCGATAATAAACTAAGTTTAGTAAAAATATAACCAGCAGCACAAGCCCCGACCTCCTGAGATACGAAGAATTTCTGAATCCGCTTCAGCAAGACAACCGCATCCGTATCTAACTCCCCTAACGAAGAGAAGAAGAATGCTAGGAAACCATAACCAGCTGCCGTGCACAAATCTTGATACTTGACACACTTACGCCGAGCAGCATTAACAACAGCATGATCAGGCAAAAAGTCAAACCTCCCAGACTAGGTCAAAGGGGAGGATCCAGTCAGATCGACACAAACATCCCGCCCTTTGTCCCAAGAATAAAGTAACAAACCCACTTCTTTAGCGATAGAAAACCCACCCTAGTGAAAATATGTGCCGCATTATGAGAATCATAAATTCATAACCAATGGCTTTACACTTATCTTGATACTTGACTCGCTTGTGACGAGCCGCCTCGGCCGCCACATGCCCTGGAACAAAATCAATCATCCTAGATTGCGTTAAAGGGGATGATCCTGTGAAGTCAACACAAACCTCCAACCCCTCATCTCATGCATAAAGATGCATGTCTGCAGGTCGAAGGGGTTTCCCGTCTTCCCCACACAAGCCAATGTCAACCTCTTTACCAGTCGAGATCCCTGAACGACAACATACATTCACCAAAGTGTCACGGAAAGCATTGTGTCGATGTTTAATCCACACAATACCAGCACATGACACGACATAGTCTCCAAAGATAACTCCCTCAAAAACCCTGGAGCAAGCAAAACAAGGCTCCGAAATGGAAAACAAAGGGATGCCTAACCGATAGCACAACACACAACAATACGTCTTACCATTCATAGTTTGACCCAACCCTGATATCGGAACAGCCCTAAGCTAGTCAATAGCATGGTCTCGACGCTAAGAACTCCACAAAGCCATCTGACGCGGTGACAAGGAAAAGTTATTCTCTGCATCTTTCGTAATCCATGTGAAATATATATATCTGCCAATTTTTTCATGAGTTTGGGGGAAGCGATCTCACTTTGACCACTCAGAATATCAGTCTCTACCTTAGTGTTGAAGACACGCACAACGTCACCAAAAACATACCCCGACGCTGTGATATCAGCATGTTGGGGAATCTTAATCTGTAGGCTAGCAGATTGTAAACGCGAACCTAGAGAAGCATAAAAGAAAGCATCACTTGCAGAATAAACACCGAGGCATCCATACATAAAAGGCAATGTGGCGAGCCTTCGTTTCCAATTACCAAAACTTGGACCAGAGGAAATGATGATTGATAGCATGCATTTAGGTAGGCATAATAGGTTGCATTTAGCTTAGTTAAGATGCATTTCATTGATGGATTAAGCACGATTTGCATATTAGTTCTCTATGTTGTCGGAGTCGGAATCTACACGCTTTTATTGATTATTTCAAGTAATGGTGGATTCGAGGAGGAGACATGAGTTGATAACGCATTGGATGAGAATGTCTAGTTGATCGAAGAAGCTTACATGAACATCTCAAGAGGTCCTGAGAAGAAGAAGCGAGCCTAAACGAAGAACAAGTCTGTAGAAGTTGTCGCCAGACATACTGAACTTGTTTTGCACTTTCTTTAGGCCTCGGTTGTCTGATTGACTATTGTGACCATGCGTTGCAAAGCTCTTTCAGAGAGATACAACTTTCCTATTGAGAAGAAGAGCAAATTCGAGACGGATTTTCCGGGAAAGACCGATGCAGCGGCCGCAACATGTATGCCGCGACCGCTGCCAGTACCGTCGCAGCGGGAGAAGGAAAATTGCATATGCTGCGCCCGCAGCATCTATGCGTCAGCGCTGTGCGCAGCGTTTTAAATAATAAAAACCCTAGATCTTATTTATTGTTTCATGGCCGACTTTGGAACATATATAAGGCCAATTTTAGTTTATTTTCCAGCACTTCTATTCTATTCATTCATCAGACACTTTAGAGAATTTGAGCGATGTCTTCCATGAGGAACTAAATTCATCTATTCTGCCTGTAATTTGAAGCTTTATTCGGATTGATTGTGAGTTTCTAATTCTCGTTCCTTGTTTCCTATATTTGAATGCTTCAACTTCTTTGTACTTGATTGTCTATTGTTTTATTCTATCTAGTCCGCGCAACTAGTTAGAATCAATTCAATTGCTAAGGTTTTGTAAATTCCTGATTGTGAACCTTAACCTAAGTGGCAAACTTGTTCTTTTAGGGCTGATTGAACTAATTGAATGAGTAGGAAGTTGAATGTGTTGTTAAATCCTTCTTTAGGGACTGCAAATACCTTGGCTAATCTCTGAACTTAAAGCTATCAATTGGGTTAAATCCTTCTTTAGGGATTGTTCGATTGATAAGGGTTTCTAGGATTGATTGGACTAGTAACTATATTAGGTCGGGACAAGGGCATTCATAGGAAACTTAATAGGACGAGAAGAAGTTACAAGGATCGCTTCAATCTAATAAAGTGGAAAATTGTAGGTAGAATTACTTCTCCTAATTGTCTAAACCAAATTCATTTACTTTGCTTTCATCAATCCGCTTTGATAAAATGCAGAACTTTCACTCTCAAAACCCCCCTTTTGGTTACTTGATTGGCATTTTAAATCACACTTGAATAATAATTTCCCTGTGGGATCGACCTCTTGCTTATTGCTACACTAGTTGTAAGTTTGAGTTTACTTTGACGGATCAACGACAGGTTTTCCCTCCATCAAATTTGGCCCCGTTGCCGGGGAAATTTATTAATTCTTGTGTGTTTTTAGTGCTGATTTTTGGTGTGGACCACTTACATGGTCTGCACTCTTGCTACTAACATGTGTTGATGGTGAGGTTATTGCAGTTACTTGGAGAGAATTTTCATCAATACTTTATCAGACTGCAGGAGTACATTAACGATGTTTATTCATGGGGATATCAAGCTAGTATAAGGGAAGTGCTTATATGCATCTTTGATGGCATGACTGCTGAGAAACGAAGTCTTGCCGAGAGCCTGAGTGATGGAGGTTTATTAGATATGGGACTCTCGGAGATGTGGGAATTTTTCCGCTACATGGATAATCAATGTGCGCAGAACGAGTCACTTTCTCCAGTATCTCAAATCGTTGAGACCTCTGTTGCACCTCTTGAAGTCATTGTGGAAAATCACATTGAGAAGATTGAGGAAGAAGACACTCCATCTGATGAGATCATCCCTAGCTTGCCCATTGATGAATCAGGTCTAGAGCCTATCGCTGAGGCTACAGAGCAGGTAAAGGTCATCTCCTGCACTCGAGAGAATATTGGTGAATACATTGATCCATTTGACTGCTACTTTGACAAGCCACCAGTAGAACTGAATTGGTGGTATTATATACCCTTTGTGGGTAGTCAAGCTCCTGAATACAATAAGTCTAAACGGTTCTTAAATGTATTATTATTTAGTTTCAATTTATTTGTATGTAGCGCATGCTTGTTTGTTAGTTATGCACAAGAGTTTGACAGGTTCCTGAGGGCTTTGACTATGTCTGATTAGTTTCGTAAGCTTAAGCAAAACGTCGAGCCAACGACTTGAAACAAAGGCCCTTCCCGGGAGGCAACCCGAGGTAAGTTTTTCTTTCTTTTTCCTTTTCCTCTTCCTTCACCCTGATTATATTTGATTTTTACTCTTGTTGTCATTATTGTTTCATTGAGGACAATGAAAACTTTAAGTGTGGGGGAGAGGAATTCTGTATATATAGTGCATATAGGAGATCATATTTAAATTTCTGCACCATGTTTAATTTATGTAATCATTTTTATTAATTTCTTGTTTATTTTCGTAATTAAAAAAAATCAATCAAAAAATCCAAAAACAAGCATGCATTGCATACATGTGTTATTCAAACACCAAAACTTTAAGTGTGGGGGAGAGGAATTCTGTATATATAGTGCATATAGGAGATCATATTTAAATTTCTGCACCATGTTTAATTTATGTAATCATTTTTATTAATTTCTTGTTTATTTTCGTAATTAAAAAAATCAATCAAAAAATCCAAAAACAAGCATGCATTGCATACATATGTGTTATTCAAACACCCATCTAGCTTAGTTTGTCCTCTTATTTAAATTTCAAGCATAATCATATAAATCCCATGGAGTTCTGGATGTTTTGATTGTGTCTTTATTTGATTTTTGTGGAACATGAGCTAGCAAATATAATTGAGCATGTATGATTGAGCTAAAGTATGATTGAAGTCCTCAAAACATGACCCTGTGAGAATGTTTGGCTTTATTTGAATTCTTTTGCTCAGTTGTGTGAATTACTCTCCTAGTGTTGCTACCTCTTGGCATTGACTGGAGTATCTATTTTTAAAGAGCGATGCACTTGTTTGATTGCTTGCGGAGTTTATGTTATATTTTGAGTCTTTTGTTTGAATTTGTGAATATTTAGTGAATAAGGTGGCAATGGTTGATGCACTTAGTAACCGGATCTATGCATGACACCCATGGGTATGATTCGCGCAAAAAGGTGTTGAAAACTATCCACTAGAAAAGAAAGCTTGATCATTGAGTAACCAGGTTCATTCATGACACCCATGTTTGCAACTTGCGTCAAAAGATGTTCAAGTGGACTTCATATTAGTAGGTTGAGGTGTTGATAGACCGGAGCCATTCATGACACCCATATTTGCGCCTCGCGTAAGGGAAGCACCAAGACAAGAAAAAAGAAAAAAAAAGTGTCACATTTTATTTAGTTGTCTTTATTGTGTCCCGCAAGTAATGACATTTTGGTAGATATTTGGTGATATGGTGGTCAATGTCTATGAGCTTAGTGCATTTTGGATTGAGTTGAGAGTTGTACCTTAAACCCTAAACACATGACTGAAACACATATTTCTGGTGAGGTGGGATGATATCTACTTCTAAGCTTTGATCACTGAAATACATGCTATGACGTTTGTTTGCTTGGTTTATGTTTTCACCTACTATGATGTTGCTTTTTGATGAGGTTGAAACTTGAAGGGATTTCCTGTGGGATGCGTTGATTCATGTTCATTCTATCATTGCTTGAGGACAAGCAAAAGTTAAGTGTGGGGGAGTTTGATAGCATGCATTTAGGTAGGCATAATAGGTTGCATTTAGCTTAGTTAAGATGCATTTCATTGATGGATTAAGCACGATTTGCATATTAGTTCTCTATGTTATCGGAGTCGGAATCTACACACTTTTATTGATTATTTCAGGTAATGGTGGATCCGAGGAGGAGACATGAGTTGATAACGGATTGGATGAGAATGTCTAGTTGATCAAAGAAGCTTACATGAACATCTCAAGAGGTCCTGAGAAGAAGAAGCGAGCCTAAACGAAGAACAAGTCTGCAGAAGTTGTCGCCAGACATGATGAACTTATTTTGCACTTTCTGGAGGCCTCGGTTGTCCGATTGAATATTATGACCATGCGTTGGAAAGCACTTTCAGAGAGCTACAACTTTCCTGTTGAGAAGAAGAGAAAATTCGAGACGGATTTTCCGGGCAAGACCGATGCAGCGGCCGCAGCATGTATGACGCGGCCGCCGCTAGTATCGTCACAGCGGGAGAAGGAAAATTGCATATGCTGCGCCCGCAACATCTGTGCGTCAGCGCTGTGCGCAGCGTTTTAAATAATAAAAATCCTAGATCTTATTTATTGTTTCATGGCCGACTTTGGAACATATATAAGGCCAATTTTAGTTTATTTTCCAGCACTTCTATTCTATTCATTCATCAGACACTTTAGAGAATTTGAGTGATGTCTTCCATGAGGAACTAAACTCATCTATTCTGCCTGCAATTTGAAGCTTTATTTGGATTGATTGTGAGTTTCTAATTCTCGTTCCTTGTTTCCTATATTTGAATGCTTCAACTTCTTTGTACTTGATTGTCTATTGTTTTATTCTATCTAGCCCGCGCAACTAGTTAGAATCAATTCAATTGCTAAGGTTTTGTAGATTCCTGATTGTGAACCTTAACCTAATTGGCAAACTTGTTCCTTTAGGGCTGATTGAACTAATTGAATGAGTAGGAAGTTGAATGTGTTGTTAAATCCTTCTTTAGGGACTGCAAATACATTGGCTAATCTCTGAACTTAAAGCTATCAATTGGGTTAAATCCTTCTTTAGGGACTGTTCGATTGATAAGGATTTCTAGGACTGATTGGACTAGTAACTATATTAGGTTGGGACAAGGGCATTCATAGGAAACTTAATAGGACGAGAAGAAGTTACAAGGATCGCTTCAATCTAATAAAGTGGAAAATTATAGGTAGAATTACTTCTCCTAATTTTCTAAACCAAATTCATTTACTTTGCTTTCATCAATCCGTTTTGATAAAAGACAAAACTTTCACTCTCAAAACCCCCCTGCTTATTGCTATACTAGTTGTAAGTTTGAGTTTACTTTGATCGACCTCTTGCTTTCATCGACCTCTTGCTTATTGCTATACTAGTTGTAAGTTTGAGTTTACTTTGACGGATCAACGACAGGTTTTCCCTCCATCAATGATACGCTCCAGAGAACGTCGAAGAGTAAGATCAAACTTAAGCTGAGCAGGCTTGAAGGCACGAGGTGGGCATGTACGGAGAGCAAAATAAAGTTTTGGGACCCCGGTACAAGCACGTAGGAACAATAGCTCACATTGCGGGTCACCAATCTTAGCAACCGCATCCATAAGCGTGATCGTTTTTTCCACTCTCTTCATCACAAGCTCACTACGTACTAAACACAGAATTAACATTGATAGATCCACCAAGAAGTTTAACCCCATGCATCGGCCTAGCAATGTTAGGTGGAAAACACCAGCCAACCTACTCATCGGGTCATCTCTCGGCCAAAAAACTTCACTTTTATCAACATTGAGGTGCATACCATAACTGGGTCCATCCTCAATAATCATCTTCAAAACCTTACCCATGACCAAGGTATCTCTAACAATAGTGCCGTCATTCAAATACCAAGCCTAGAAACACACCTGAAACGTGTCCCTGATTTTGCGCCCCAACGGATGCAAGACTAAATCAAAAAGCAGAGGGCCAAGAGGATCTCCTTGCTGCACCCCATGACCAGACCATAGGATATGATCCCCATAGTACAACCTAGCTGGATTGGAGTAGCAAAATTCAACCCAACGAGAGATTGCAGGACAACTGGTCCGGACTTCACGGATAATAACTTATCGCTTAACCAAATTGAATGCATTTTTAAAGTCTACCAACAACATAGTAAGACCCTCCTCATTATCGCGCTCCTCAACCAAACGATTCATAGAATGGGGAATGGCCTCACCCCCACCCGGTACTCCCACCCCAAATTGGAAATCATCTAAATAACCACACAAGGAATGGCCAATCAAGGAAGCACTAACTTTGGAAATCAAATGCCTCCAGACCGTACCTACAACAATGGGGCGAATACCTCCACCCGGCTTGACAAGTGGCGTGAGAGGCGCACTAGCTATGTACTCGCTTAAAATCTTAAGACATTTCCCTTCTAGAAAAAGATTAACCACATAGGTGATATCATCAACCAATTCATTAGAAACAACAACCGCATCCCCACTCAAGCAATCCATAAGATGTTGAGCATGCAAGACATCTCTACCACATGAAGTACCACGTGGAAAACTCTTAACTCTTTGCAAAATAACCTCTTTAGATGAGAATAAGTTATGGTGAGCAATTGAAGTAGTAGGTATGGGTGGTGATTGAGAGAAAGGATGTTTGGCTTTTAACTCCTCAAGAGTGGCACTAGAGTATGGGGCAATGCTAGAGGAGGAAAGGACCCTCACAGCAGCGCGGTGTAGTGCCCATCATAAATCTTCCTCTTATATTGCTTGACATTACGCTCCGTTAAATCAAGGTCTTCCTCACCTTCCTCTGACAAAGCAGGGGAGGGCTCGACAAGAGTATCCAAAACAAGCTGCATAGTAGTGCTGGAGTCACTCCAAGAACAAATAGCCTTGAAAATACATTCCTCCTGCAACCGCCATTTGTTAGCAGACCTAGCTTCTTGGCTACTCCTCGGGGGAAAAGTTTTAAGGATACACGCAAGCAACACCAACAATCTCACCCACCCTCCGATGTCACCCGGATTGCTGATCACCTTATCAAGAGCTCCTTTCAACATCCAAGAAAAGTCAATGCGACACTTATGGGGAATAGATTTCACAGTGCGCATCCACTTGGAAAAGATACATCTAAGCAGATCAACGTCGAAAGCACACTGATGGCCATCCATCAAAACAGAATCACGATTAAGCTGCAATGAAGAAGAGGTAACATGTGGTCTGGCAAAGTCATAGAGCACAAATCTAACCACATCATCACCACAATCGGAGGGGGGGGGGGGTGTACAAACTCAGAACTGCTCCCATGACAACATTTAGAGCGAAGAGTATGCGTTTTGAAACATACTCTACACAACCGAATCCCCATCCTCTTAAAGGTAGTTTCAACCTCAGTGAAAATAAGCATGTTAGAAGAAATAGCATCCCTTGTCATTGCCTGAGCATCCCCCGTACAATGACGATCCCTAAGATGTGTGATCAAGGATGTCTTGGTAAGCCTTTGGCCACCACTTTCTTGGCACCCATTGAGACCCACGAACGAGCAATGAAACTGAACTGTAGCAGTCGGCATCGACAAACAAAAACAAAGGACACCCAACACACACCAGTCATTGCTCGAGACCCAACACTAGCAAAAACAACATCAAACACACCTCCACACCAAGATAGACAGCTAACAACCCCACACCAACAACTAATTAAAACCCAACAAATTAACACCCGCACCACCAACACCTGATCGAGCTTGCAAACAAACCAAAACCACCACAACGTCGCTGAGACACCACTATCGCATACAAAGCTACACCAACTGTCGCAGAAACACCTGAAAACAGCCTTGACGCCGAAGAAGGAAGCCCGACACCGAAAAGAAGGAAGACAAACCTGATGAGAAGCCACCCAGACGAGCTTAAGTCCCGACGACGATGAATGGCAACGCCAAAGAGGCCTAAAGACGATGGCTCCGGGTGTTGGGATCTGTCAGAGAGGCCAACATCGCTCGATCGCCAATTGCCAACAACCTTATACCGCCCAGAACTATGCACGAGAGGAACCGCTTGATCCGTCTCGCTCTTTCCAGGCTCTGCTGAATATAAACCCCTCCACCTAGGCCCCGAGGTTGAAGCAGTGCCGGCTTCGGCCTCGGGTACATCGACTCCGGCCACCAAGATCCCTCGGAGAGACAACCATCGCTGTTAACTTCCTGATCACCCGATCGCCAAAGCCCTAGCAGACCCTCGCCGTTATTATTATTATTATTATTATTATTATTATTATTATTATTATTATTATTATTATTATAATAATAATAAATTATTAAAGTTTCTACATGAAATTGGATCGGAGATGGCTAACAAGCTGAGCTCCGCACCCCTTTTGAATACTAAATGCTATCCCAGTCAAAGTGTGACAAGAATCTCTACTATATCCAGGTAACCCCTTAGCGACCCCACACACCCGCTTGAGAAGTCCCATAGCGTCATCATCAAGGTCAACAATAGTAGAAAAGGAAAACGGAATAAAGTGATAACCCTTGGCCCTGCAAACATCTTCATACTTCTTTCTCTTGTTATCAGCAGCCACTCTAACCGCTTTACCCGGAATGAAACTTGAAAGGCAAGCCGAACTGAAGATAGAAGTCCCCGTAATATCCACATAAGTGTCTTTGCCCTGGAAACAGTTGTAGAACAGAATATCGGCTGGCCGAAGCTCCCCTCCCTTGTCATCAACCATACCAGTATATGCTTTTTTACGAACAGAGATTCTAGCCTTCAAGCACTCATCATACAAGGCATCATGCACCATGTTATGTTGATGCTTGACACCAATACCAGCAGCACAAGCAAGTGCGTGATCCCCTCACACGTCCAAAATGCCTTTCTCATAAGCAGGGCATTTGGAACCCGCACTAAACAACTCAATTCCCAAACGATATTTAATAATTGAGCGAAAGGTAACGAGATTCATAACCTGACCAAGACCGGGAGTAGGAGCAACCTTTAGCCACTGTTGGGCCATAGGGAGCTTCAAATTCGCAATAAGAGCTTCATCCCTCCTAGTAAGAGCAAAGTCCACCTTGAGGTTCTTGTCCACATTTTTGTAGTAGCAACTAGCCATTTTCTTCATTAGGCAGGGGGTTGGTTGTATTACGCACATGTCCAAGTCATCCTTATAGATGGCACTAAACCAACTAGAAACTGCTGATTCGAAAAAGGTCCCATCACTAGACACTCCAGCACTTCTTAAAATATGATCCTGCCATCCGTGGGACAGGAGCCTCGAAGCGGGAAAAGCATAGCGCAGTGTGGCTGCGGCGGTATAGACCCCAAGATTACCATAATCAAGGGGCATAGTAGACAAACGCCACTGTAAAGGGCCAAAGCCCGATCCCCCTTGTGTAACTATCTGTTCCACTGAAATCCTCAAAGAAACATCAAAAACACAGTGGGCATCAATAAAACAAGGGGGTGGGGTTGTCCGCATCGCAAAGTAAAGACGATAGACTCTTGAGGAGGCTCACAGGAGCAACAACTCACATTGAGGATCTTCCAACTTCTTAATGGCTTCCATCAGTGCATTAGTTTTTAGAACTCTCTTCATCATCACCTCGTTGAAAAAGGAAAGATCCAAGTTAACATCCCCACCAAGGAGCTTAACTCCCCTTACCGGGCGAGAAATATGCTCAGGGAACAACCAGACTTCCCTACAACGTGGATCCTCACTCAGCCAAAATATTTCTGTTTTATCAACATTAAGGTGGAGTCCTAGGGCCGGACTATCCTCTTGGGCAATGGCAAGCTCCCTGCTAACCATCAAAGTATCTCCATTCAGAGTCCCATCATCAAGGTACCATGCATTAAGCTTCAGCTCACAACTATCCTGCACCTTACACGAATCAACGGATGCAGAGTGAGTGAGAAAAGTAGAGGTCCAAGAGGGACACCCTGCTGGACTCCTTGACACGAATATAGAACCTGATCACCATAATATAAGCGAGCAGGACGCGCATAACAAAACTCCACCCACTGGGATATGGAAGGGCACATACGACGAACCTCCTTAATCATAGCACTACGGTCAACAAGGTTAAATGCATTATATTATTATATTTGGGACACCGTTGATGATGGTATAGTCTATCTATATTTCTATAATAATAACTAGTGTAGTTCCCACGCCAATTCGGGGTTATTTTAAACTTAATAAAATAATAATGATATAACACATTACTATGAGAAATATAAGAAATATATTAATAAAATTTAACATAGAAAGATTAGTTACTTTGAAATTATGGAATATCTACATTCTATTTCTATGGGTTGATTTTCTTTTTTAGTTGAAATATTATTATTTTAAAAAAATGATAGAGGGAATTGCACATACTAACCCAAAAATCCGAAAGTGTTGCAAGGTTAACCCAACTCGGTTTATAATTGGGTGAAACCGGATAATTGGGAAACCCTTGTAGCCGATAGCAGGTAAGGGAGGGGGGGTGCAACCTTCCAATGTGTGACACCTGGCCAGAGAGAGAGAGAGAAAGAGGGAACAAGTCCCGTCTGCAGAGGAGAGAGGCGGAGAGAGAGAAAAAGCAAATGAGAAATGACAGGAGGGAGGGAGAGAGAGAGAGGTGAAAAAGAAAAGTGAAGTAAGAGAGGAGAGAGAGATCAGTAGAGTGTCAGTGAGGGGGTATAAAAAGATATTGTTACTCTTTCACTTCAAAGAAGCATTTGGGCGGGGGTTTATTTGCATGTTGACGTGTCAGCAGTTAGTTTTAACTGGACACCCAAAGCAAAATCACATGACACATATTGGAATCAACTGGACAAGATTTATCTGAGAAACAGATTCTCCATCGACTTCGGATAGAAAATGGGCAAGTTTGCTTTCGATAAAGGTTATGCGAGAGGTGTCTCCCCCAAATCTCAAGCAAATTTACCCATTTTTTATCTGAAGTCGATGGTGAATCTGTTTCTCAAATAACTCATGTCCAGTCGATTCCAATATGAGTCATGCCGTTTTGCTTTGGGTGTCCAGTTAAAACTAACTGCTTACATGTCAACCTGCAAATAAACCCCACCCAATTACTTCTTCTTCGAAGTGAAACAGCAACAGTAAAGTTGCAGAGGAGAGAGGACCCTTCCATCTCTCTCTGTCCTATCCCCACTGATCTCTCTCTCTCTCTCTTCTGCAACTTTACTTTTCTTTTTTCACATACACACACACACACACTCTCTCTCTCTCTCCCTCTCTCCTCTGCAGGCTTTCTCTTTCCACTGCAGACCTTCTTTTACTTTTCTCTCTCTGTCTTATCCTCACTAATCTCTCTCTCTCTCTCTCTCATCTTCAACTTTACTTTTATTTTTCACTCCTCTCTCTCTCTCTCTCTCTCTCTGTCTCTCTCTCATGTCCTCTATCTCCTCTGCATACTTTCTCTCTATCTCTGATTTTTTTTATCGAAAGCAAACTTACCCATTTTTTATCCGAAGTCGATGGTGAATATGTTTCTCCGATAACTCTTGTCTAGTCGGTTCCAATATGTGGCATGTCGTTTTGCTTTTGGTGTCCAGTTAAAACTAACTGCTTACACGTCAAACTGCAAATAAACCCCAGCTCGATCACTTGCTTCTCCTTTGATGGTTTTTCTCTGAAACTTAAGATTTAATTCAAATTATATTAATGGTTCGATGGTTTTTCTCTGAAACTTAAGATTTAATTCAAATTATATTAATTCCCCCTTACCGTCACTCCCCCCCCCCCCCCTCTATCTTTTTCTCTGTCTTATCCCCTCTATCCTCTCTCTTTTTACCGCCTGGGTTTAGGGGGGAGGACTACACTAGAACCAGGAAAACATTAAACCATACCTCGCCTGACTACTACAAACATGATAGGTTGAGTTATAAACATGACATCTGACTACTACAAACATGACAGAAATCAAAGTGTCGGCAAATCCATTAAATGTTCAAAGGTATCGCAAGATTAAACATATCCAAGTCGCCCTACTCCTGGTATTTCGTATTCCACATAGCCGTTCCCAAATTTCCCCAATTCCCCCAAAATCCCCAATTCCTCCAATTTCGCCAATCCCCCCATTCCCCCAATTTCCCCATCTAACTACAACCAATATATCCATTTTCGGGGTGTGTGGCCTGTTTGATGTCCGCCTCTACTTCTCCTTTGCAGACTTGCTCTTGTTCTTCTTCGAACTCCTTCATCTTCTTCCTTCGGTTTTTTATTTTCTGTGAGAGAGAGAGAGAGAGATGGAGCAACTATCGACAGTTGAATTGACATGTTTTTGTCAATTAACTCCCCCCACACGTCTCCCTCTCTCTCCTCCATCAATGCAACCGGTCTCTCTCCCTATTGTAACCGGTTGGGCTGCAAATTTTAAAGGGTTTGGGCTAACTTTTTGCAAATAATATGGATAGGGGATAGGGAGTGCAACCCAACCGGGTTTTTAGGTTAGTTTTGCAAATAACCCAAAATGATATGTAATATAATTAATTATATAGGTATTGTTTCAACTTTAATACAATTAGAGTTGATTACTTAAATAAAAATGTAAATGAAGCGCACCACTTATTAGTATTATGTTTTGAATTACTCTAATTAGTTGCTAATGAAAATTATTATCTTTATAACATTCAAAAAATTATATTTTGAAAAAATCTTATTGCTTACTAAAAAAAAATCAATATCTCTATAACTTTTGTAAAAAATTATGTTTTTAATTAATCTAATTGGTTGGTAGAAAAAGAATTAACATCTTAATTTTATTTAAAATTTTATATTTTAAAGTAATCTCATTGGTTACTATTTTTTAATTCTATTTTAAATTAATCCATTGGTTAATGGTTAATTAAATGAAAACAATTAATTAATAAAAAATAAAAAAATAATGATTGGTTGAAATACCTAAAAATAAGTTAAAAGAATGGACACATAAGCAAAACCTCTTCTGTTTTTAAGAGTTTATATAGATATAGATATATAGATCCCTACCATTGGTGAAGTGAAGTTTTTCCCCATCAATTGTTAATCATTTATGTTATATTTAAATAAACTTCAATCAATTAATAAAAGGAAAAATGATCGAAAATAATAAAACTATTAGCCATAAATTGGTATCAATATGAACTTTCAAAATTACTAAAAGGTATACACACTATTTCACATTAAACCAATTTTGATATGAAAAAAATTAAGCCAAATTTTTTATGTGGCAATGGAAGATTATAAAATTTAATACTAATGCACCACATCATTAAGTGTTCAATATATATTTTTTTTAAAAAAATATCAATTTTGAGTTTATATTAGATGGGTAAATTAACCCTAGAATACAATTTGTATTTAATATTGTTGAGCTATGATTTGAGCTAGGTTACACAGTAAGCATGTGTTCAGCATCACACTTGATTTTACGTACTTGGTGTGATGTTGAGCACATGCTTACTGTGTCACCAAGCTTAGATCATAGCTCAACAAAAATTAGTTTTCATTTTGAAACATTATATTTTAACATTTAATAATGTGGTGCCATGTCGTAGAATAATTTTTCAAACATTAGGTTGCGACAATGAAACATTGATTGAAAAATTGGGTGAAATTTTCCACGTATTGAAATTGTAGTTGTTTTAATGTGAACATTTCAATTATTTTCAAATTTGTATGAATATTGGTACATGCCTAATAGTTTATATTAATATTGGTCATTTTTTCTTAATAAAATGGACTATTATGGTGGATTAAAAGACGGCGCATAGCTCCTAAAAATTAAACCCTAAAATAACTTGTTCACCAACCTCCAAGGAACTTTTTTTTTAATGACGTGGGTAACCCATCTTTTTATGGTAAATATGGACACGTGACCCAATAAGCAAGAACCAGGCACAAGCTAGGTAAATACTACGATTTTTAGATTCACCAACATACTTATTTACTTTTTTTTTTTGTTATATTTCCTTATAAGTCCTATTAAAAATACATGATTTTTTTAGTGAGAAATAAAAGTAAAAAAATATTTTTTAATATTCTATTTTTTCCCATTAATTTAAAACAGTATGGTTAAACACTTTATACATATTATTGTTTTGCAAATTTATCCAAATAAAATACTATAATCACTCAAATAAATTTATTAAAATAGCATAAGGTGTTACTTAAAAACTATTCGTTTTTGCATTTATAACAAAAATTGAAAGACGGAGACCTTCTTACACTCTTTATCGTTGACTCGAAATATTTAAAGTCGCATCACAAATGAATTTTTTTGACGTATAAATTTTCGTAAATATTTTATTATGTGTAAATATAATAATACATAATACCTTAATTATATATATAACATATTTTTTTTTCGGGGCCCAACTCAGTAGAGGGCCCTAGGCGACTGCCTCTTGGACCTACATTTGGCCCGTTGGATGAAATCATAATTCCTAAGTAAGATAAAGGCTTCAATTGTTAATTTTTTTTGTGCGTGTATATTCTATTTGGAAAAGTCTACCTTTACACCTAGTGTAAAAGTAAATAATTTACACTACCAATCAAATTGCACGATTTCCACCCATCTAAACATAAAAATAATTTAAAAAGTAAAAAGTAACTTAACAATTATAATTACTTTTACCATCATTACTTAGTTATTATTTTCAAAGACTAATAAATTAGATGATGTTTAGGAGTATTTTATTTTTATTTTTGAAAAACATATTGTAAAAGAAATGTTACATTTTATTCTTTTGCCTGTAATATTTATTCAATGTATTATATATAATTATACATATCTTACATTAAATAAATACTTGGTTTTTAGGATATTTAAAAAAAAAAGTAAATTTAAAAATAAATATCAAATTTTTTTATCAGAAAAATATATAACAAAATAATATTTAACAAATCAACATACTCTTAATAACTTTAAGAGTTTATGTAAATAAAATTATGCTAGTAGTTTTTTATTAACAAAAAAGAAAAAAAAATCAAGATAAAATGAGGCACAAATCCCGTCCCGTCCCGATCCTGTTCCACAAAAAGTATGCAGGGCGGAACGCAGGACGAAGAATCATTGTCATGCAAATCCCGTCCCGTCCCGCATTTATATAATATTTTTATTTATATAAAAAATAAAATTAATAAAAGATCAAAAAATATATGTAACTATATATATTATATATACAATGATACAAATTTCTTGAATAAACAATATAAACTAAAATAACGTTGTAAACTAAAAACAACTTTAGTTGCACAATAGTTGTAATACTTGCTAGTTGTTACTGTAGTTATATATATACATGGAATTTTTATGGTCCATTCTATTTAGCAATAGCTATCATGGTCCATTCTATTTAGCAATAGCTATCATTTGAGTTTTGAGAGCTTTTAAAAAAGGTTAAACATTATAATATAAAATATCAAATTTTCAATTAATATTTATAATTTCATACTTATTATCGGTATTTATGGTTAAATAGAAGTAGAGGTGAAAATAAAGTGATATATAGCTTCATACACCCCCGACCGAAAAAAAAAACAAAAAACAAAATTTTTTTTACATATATTTAATATATTTAAGTTAATATAAGATTTTTAAGTGCTATTTGAAATAGAAGTGTTATCTAGCTCAATTGTTAAAGGGTAAGGAAGGAAATTAAATTGTCTTGGTTCAAATCTCAATCTCCTCTCTTTTTATTTGTTTTATTATATCATTATTCCACATAATTATTTAGGGATTTATTTCTATATTTTAAGTTTCTCTAAACTATTTCAATTAAAAAATATCATGTCATATTTAAATTTAATGTTTTCCTTCAATATTGTTTTAAACGTAATTCTTCTTGATTTTTTTTCCTATATTTTTTTTGTTTCTTTCAACTATTTAACTAAAAATATCATAAATAAATCACAATTTTAGCATTTTTTCAATGTTTTTGTAAAATCTTCTTAATAGGTATAAAAAAATATTTTACGAATTTTTTTTAGCACCTGCTGGATTTCATCCTGACTCCGTCACTGCCGACATATACTTGCCTAATTTAACAATATCAATTGAATAACTTCACACATATTTCATGATTTACTTTTATCCTATAACATATGTGGGGGGAAGTTTTATTACAAAGTATTTAAATAGATCACATAGTACTGATAAGTGATAATAGATTAATTGATTGAGAATTCAATTCATGATAACCTAAAACTAACTAATGTTTCGACCAAAAAAAAAAAGTAATTAATGATTTAATTATAATGTGATTAAATAGATAAGGATTAGGATTAGCTTTATCGTGTAGTTAAAATACGAAACTTCCTTGGACATTTTTATTTTCCCCCTTTCAAAACCATTGAAAGTTGCTTAAAAAAGAGTGAAGATCACCTTCGTACGTGGAATCCTAATTAAACCGTTCATTCATGAATCATGATGAACATACAAAATCTAATCTGTCATGATTGGAATGTGGATTTAATTTGAAATGTTTTCAATCATTCATTTTAATTACCTTATAATTAAATATGGAAGGAAATCCATGGATTTCAATCATATTTGGTAGATTAATTCATTCTTCCTCTTTAGTACTTCCACGGTCGATCGAAATTTGATACTCAGCTGGTTTCCCGTGGATATAGCTTGATTACAAATTACAAAAAAAAAAAAACAAATTACAATCATATCATTTCAAAAATTGATAGAAATTTTACTAAAACTCTTGTAAGCGTATTTTCCAATCATTTCTAAACATCGGTTTAATGCGTTTTAGACCTAGGGTTTGTATAGGACGGGGTTAATAAACTGACTAAAATTATAAGCAGGGTAAAATTTATAGACAGTTGGTAAAAGTAGTTACGGGAGGCAAGTATCCGAGATAAGTTATTGGTTTGATCATGTGCAGATGAGAGATGTGAGTGCGCCAGTTCGTAGGTGTGATAATTTGGATATTAACAGAGTAAGACGAAGCAGAGGGAGACCAAAGAAAAACTGGAGAGAGTTGATCAGACAAGATTTGACCTTTTTGAATCTTAACGAGAGCATGATTAGGGATATGGAGCAGTGAAGGAGCATCATCCAGGTCAGAGAGGGTTGAGCTGAGTCTCAACGGAGTGACAAAAATCTTATCCTTTCACCCGTTTCTCGCACCATGCCTTCTTAATTAGTCCCCTATATTTGTTTGTTATACTTTTATCTTTGGTTGTGCTATGAGTTTACGCAGGTGTTTTGGGCCACTAAGAAACACTCTCTCGATTTGGTCGGGGAAAGAGTGCGTACAACTTGGCCCCCCAGACCCTGCTTAGGCTGTTGTTGTTGTTGTTGTTGTAACAATTTATTTGGTTGTTTTTAGGGGTATTATGGTACTTTCAAATCAAATAAGATAAAAGAGAATGGGTAAAATAGTACTTGTACAAAATAAACACCCAAATAATATCTATTTTGTAGATTTTTTAAACACAATTTTTAACACGTTTTTGTTTATTTTGGCCATCCAAACAACTAAAAAAACTGTATAAAAAAGAAATACTCACAAATGCTTTTTTAACTGTTTATTTAGCTTACCATACACACCCATAGTTCATTACTTGTGCATAGCACAAACTTGTTGACTGGAAATTTCTGGTCTATCGGACCAAGGAAATAAATTAAAATATATTAAAAAATCCATTAACATGTTTTTAGCCACAAAATAAATATAGGTTAATTAAATTTATACTTAAAAATTAAATTAATTCAATTCAATTTGCATCCAACTTAATCGCACTCGACTTAAATAATAATTATATTCCACATTTATCTTTTTTTTTTTATCAAAAGGAGAGTCGGAGCCCTTCGTCCCCTCAATGAGGGAATTTTATTAATAATAGAAAAAGGGTTAAGTAGTACTCATACGGGGATAGCCCGACCCCTCACATCACCAGCAATAAAATTTAAAACACCCTGAGGCGGGTCATCCAATACAGAAAGTCCTATACTAAAAGAAAAAGTATGAGAAGCAAGGAAATCCGCTACCGAATTGGAATTTCGAATTGGGGAACTTGTTGAGAATAGGGGTTAAAATGATGTTGAATATGGTAAACGAAAACTTGGGGGGAAATTTTGAAATTGGGAGTAAGAATTTCGCAACTGGGAGTAGGAATTTCGAAATTGGGGTTTGCAATTTTGAATATTGGTGCAAATTATCTTACATTAGTTGTAGATTTATGTTGTGAAGTAAGGTGCCAAATTAGTTGCAGATTTATTTCATTTGTTGCAATCTAGATTGTTGTGAGATGAGCATTTCAGAAAATATTTCAAGAGTCTCCTTTGGGGCTTATAGATGATCTTAAAATGTTTTCTGTACTAGCAGACATACCCTTTTTACTGGCATGACTTGTGGAATTACTAGCATGAATGTTTGCTTTACTGGCACTAGTGTTACCAACCTGAGACTAAGTTGTACAATTTTTTCACAAGTTTGAAACCCACCGTAATCATGTCTAGAATTAAAGAAGGGAAGGTCTACACATCGTCGAGCAAGAAGGTAAATAATTGTATATTGTAGATTAACGATGTCTTGTATTTGTGTTGGTGATATTAATCGTGAAGTGTGATATATGTGTAGTTGACATTAGCTTTAGAGGGAGGTCCAACAACTTCTCAAAGACGGGCCTCCTGGATCGCATGGACCAACCCCTCGCTGCTACAAACTAGAAGATGTTGAAGGAAATTAGGCTTGGAGGGATTGTCATGATCGGGAATAACATCATTTACTGTTGCGCCCTCATTTACTACTTGAGCGACAACTGAAGACCTTGAAGAAGTGTGAGAGTTGGTACCAAGTCCAGGGGAAGCTGCTACGATTATCCATTTCCTGGTTTTAAGACTGTGGGACTGCTTTGTGCCTCCTACATTGGCTCCTTTTGCTGGTTTTAGGATTGTATTATCTGTTATTCGTAGAAATCCCCCTTATTGATGTACTCTAATCCATTACTTATTGAGCGACAACTCAAGAACTTTAGTGCTTTGTTGTGTTTCTTTTAGGTCTTAAACGTTTCCTCCCTTTTGATGATTGTTCCTTTATGTTTTGGATTTATGTATGGATGGTTGTTCTGAATATTGTTCTGATTGCTTTAGTTTGTACTTAATATTGTGTATCATGTTGTTGGGAAGTTTATCAGATTGACAAGATCCGACATGGATTAATCTTATATTGGTTGAGACATCATTTTTAATGGAAAGACAAAAGTATTTACTGGCTAGTAAGCATAAATCACAAACATTCGTATTGCGCATCTTAGGCAAATAAAACGGACAACCCCATAGTGTCAATTACGTACATGCAAAATAACAAAAACCATCATTCGCCTACACAAAAGAGGAGACGTCCTTAAAACGAACGTCATATATTGACCTTGAAGACCCACATCAAGTTAGGGGTGTTCAGGACGAATCTAAGCATTTACAAGTATGATGGCATGAGGCAGTACGAATCCTCGTCCGTTCCATAGAGGGTGTAGACCAAAGATGACAACCTTTTTAATCACGTGCCTGTGAAAACAACCCTCCAACGCAGACCACCTTATCCGATTTTGCACCTCCTCCTTCGACTTCAACAACAATCCCTTATGAAGGTCGGTGTTGTTGTGTCGAGGGTCCCCAGGCGGAAGAGTTTTGTCCAACATCGCCACCACATCCTCGTGCCGAGTAGGTATTTCAACTCCAACTCGTAGCAACTCGGATCTACCGCGAGCTTCCCCATTATCTTGCTCGTGACTGCTCCAAACGGCATGCTCTCCTCTATAAGCATCGCCTTGTGGGAATTTCGATTTTCAAACACCCATCCCCCTCCTCGACGTTCCCACCGACCATCACACACGAGAGTACATAAGATCACCCCTTTCTCCCCTGCCAAATGAAGAGAATAAGATGGTCTTATCACTTTTGGTTGACGATAAAAAGAGGATGAAGAGTATCCATGGATGTAAATCCAATACTAGAAGCATACTTGTCCATGTTCGTTGCTATATAATGGCTGAAGTTGGCACGCTTTTTTCTATGTATGGCACGAAATATTCTGTTGTTGTCCAGGATTACTTTTTGACTGGCTAGTAATTGTAATAATGGGTTGTCTATCCTTCCAACTCCGCTTTTAATGGTCGCCCTTCAATGGTCCTAGGTGCCCCTTTAGCTTTTTGAAAAAATTTAGGGAAATTCCGTTTGGTGCCCCTGAGGTTTTGACAATTCCGCTTGGTGCCCTAAGGTTTTATTTTGTCCGGATGGTGCCCCTGAGTTTTGTCAAAAGTCCGCCTCGTGCCCAAAACTTATATTTTCACTTTTTTAAATCAATAAAATGGCCCGTTATTTTTCCTTATTTCACAAAACCTCTTTTATTTTTAACAATGAACAAAATTACCTATTATTTATCTAAATTCAAGATAAAATTGAAAAAACACCTTTATTTCTAAAATTTAACAAAATCACATATTATTTCCAAAACTTTTATCACAAAATCACCCTTCTTCCAAAATTTTTAAAACAAAATCATTACGGTTTTTAAAATTATACAAAAGACATATTAGTTTCCATACTTTGAAAAAATAAAATAAAAACACTCGTTATTTTCCAAAACAATATTTAACACCTATTATTTTCTAAAATAATATTTAACCTACAATTCACTAAATTTTAACAATTGTAAATGCGGTTGATCATATGGTGGCTCAATATTTTGGTAGTATATTTTTTTTCGGTTTAATCCGTAAACCCGGAATTTTTTTTTTCAATTTAATATTTAGCCACAATAGTTCATTGTATAAGAAAGAAATACATTATAATTATCATTTTCTTTTAAAATCGGGTCTTTGGGTTTCACCTGAACTGAAAATGTCGGATCGGATCGAGTTGACCCAGCATGAACCATCCTAATTTATCAATCTAACCCGATACTCTATTAGAATTTTATGGGAAAAAAGAAATGTAAAAAATAAAGGGTGGATTGATGAATAAGAGGGTGGATTTTTTTTTTACCTAATACTCAATTAGAGTAAAGGAGATTTTTCTTTATCCAAAGTATGGTTTTATGATTTTTTCCTTTTTGTAATTTATAGGTCAATATTTTTTTTCACAAAATGTGAGGATGGATTGATGCAATTTTTTTATATAAATAAGGGGTGGTATGTTATGTTATGTATGTACAATGTTTGACAAATAATGAGATTTTTTTTTGCAAAATATTAAAAATAATGAATCTTTTGTGTAATGTTAAAAATAAAGGTTGATTTTCTTCTAAAAATTTTTGTAACAATGGGTGAGTTTTTACTAAAATTTTGGAAATTATGTGTGCTTTTATTGAAAAAATATATAAAAGGTGTTTTTTTTCATTTTTATGTTGGATTTAGTTAAATAATAGGTAATTTTATTCATTGTTAAACATAAAGGGGGTCTTGTGAAATAAGGAAAAATAATGGGCCATTTTATTGATTTAAAAAAGTGAAAATATGAGTTTTGGGCATGAGGCGGACTTTTGACAAACCTCAGGGGCACCATTCGGACAAAATAAAACCTTAGGGCACCAAGCGGAATTGTCAAAACCTCAGGGGTACCAAACGGAATTTCCCAAAAATTTATCCATATGTGTCTGTGTCTTGTCTGCTTTTATAAGTTCTCCCAAAACCTCTCACACAGCAAACAAATCCCCCTCATTTTTTTGGGCGGGAAATGTTGAGCATTAAATGGTCTACAAAAGCATTTAATGTTGATGACTTCATTCCTTCTCTCTCTGTGCTGTCCCTCCTGCAGATTATGGTCCCCTCCTTTCTTATTTTTCTCCCGCCTCTTACTTTTTGGACACATGGCCAATCCCATCTTTGCTTTCCCTTTATTTTATTTTTTTGGTTACCTACAACCGGTTACTTTGGTAAGAATTTTAATTGCACAAATGACAATTTGTTACCGGCCTGCAAATTTTCGTATGACAGGTATAAATTTGCAAACCTCACTAAAAATGGGTATATATATGCAAATCAGCCTATATAAATTTGCAAAGTGAAAAATTCTTTTATAATTCATTAATTTGTATAATATGTTGAATACAATATTCTTTTCAACTATATTATTCAATAATAATAATAATAATATTATTATTAATATTAATATTATAATACTATTATTAATTCATACAATGATTGTAAAATGAATTATAATGTTCAACATATTTGGCTACATTATCTTACTAGATCGGGACGGAAAGGGATTGAGACGAGATTCACCAGATACTGTCTCATTATCGATTGATAGTTGGGAAGAATACCGTATTTAGCTATTTGCCTCTTGTAGCTCTAAATGGATATAATAATAATAATAATAATAATAATAATAATAATAATAATAATAATAATAATAATAATAATTGATTGTTTGTTTTCTATACTATTTGGAGTTCTATAAAAAAAAAATGATAATGCCACGTTATAATTAAAAAAAAAAATATTTGATACGGGGTTAGCCGTAGGATGACCCGATCTTCGACAATCAAGACTCAAATACAAGAACGGAAGCAAAAGACTCAAGAACAACAAACCAAGTGCTCGATATCGACAAGGAACAAATAATGCAGCAATCGACTAAGAGCAAATATGACTCGAAATTGACTAAAACAAAGGGACTTGACTCGATCAAACAAGGCAATGAAATAAAGACCGATAGAAAGATGATCCGAACTAAGGTAGAATGAGATAAAGACCCCTCGACCTCCTAAGATGGTAGGAACCAAGTATCAACGACTACAAAGCCCGCCTCTACAACCTTACACAACTAAGCGGACAACTTGGAGGCACAAGGAGGGGACTTGTGATTACCCGGATCACCAAGCTCTCGCGAGGTTGATGAACTCAAAGCAAACCAAGCAAGATCAAGAACCAATTTGCAATCGATGAGCAACGCTTCGAATCGATTGACTTACGCTCTATGTGTTTCACACAAAAAGAGAACTTTCATAAATTTCAACGTACGTTCTACAATGGAAGAGGCGGCTATATGTAACCTAGAAAGGCCGGTTCTCTCACAAATAATAATTAAATTAACAACTTAAAGAAATTAATTAATTAACCCTAAAAGTTTCCGAAAATAACTTAAGTAGAAAAGTTACTAAAAACGGAAATATAACAATGGTTCAATTCGGCTATACATGTCTAGGGAGGCTCGGTCGAGTCTTGGATACTTATGCACATATAGGTCTTCAATGTAGGCTCGGGAAGCTGAACCGTGCTCGAGAACAAGGCATGACTCACGAATAAAAATGAGTCGCGTTGAAGCTTCTTAGCTCGGGCTCGAGTCATTGGTCCGTCTCCTAAGATGATTGACGTGTCCGGAGGTGTAGAAGATGGTCCCGCATCAACCTCCCCTTCTTGGAAAGGATTCGACCACAAATCCAAGTCCTTGTCAACGGCTAAGTATGGAATAAGATCTGCGACGTTGAAGGTAGCACTCACGTCATATGTTCTAGGAAGCTCCAGCTTTTAGGCATTGTCACCCACCTTCGGTAGAACCTTGAAAGGTCCATCTCCTCGTGGTGCAAGCTTGCTCTTCCTCTCATTGGGAAACCTCTCCTTCCTCAGGTGCACCCACACTAGATCCCCAGGCTGGAACGTCACCAATCGGTGCCCCTTGTTGGCGTTGTACTCAGCCTTGCGCATGAGCTGCTGACGCGTCCGTTCATGTAGCTCCTTGGCGAACTCAACATGCTTAACTGCTTCAAAAGACTCATTCTCTCTCATAGGTTATGGAGTAAGATCAAAAGGGGTTAGTGGATTAACACCATATACACATTGAAATGGAGTGATTTTAGTTGAGGAATGCAATGTCCTATTGTAAGCAAACTCCACATGAGGTAAGGCTTCTTCCCAAAGCTTCAAATTCTTCCTTAAAATGGCTCTAAGGATAGTGGTTAAGGTTCTATTGGTCATCTCAGTTTGGCCATTAGTTTGGGGGTGACTAGAGGTAGAGAATAACAACCTAGTTCCCAATTTGTTCCATAAAGTACGCCAAAAATGACTAAGAAACTTAACCTCCCTATTGCTCACAATGGTCTTAGGCACTCCATGCAACCTAACTACCTCTCTAAAGAACAAGTTAGCGACATTGGTAGCATCATCAGTCTTATGGCATGCTATAAAGTGAGCCATCTTAGAAAATCTATCGACCACCACAAATATAGAATCCCTCCCCTTCTTAGTTCTAGGCAATCCCACAATAAAGTCCATAGAAATATCTTCCCAATGGGCTGAGGGTATAGGGAGTGGTGTGTACAATCCATGGGACATAAGCTTAGACCTGGCCTTTAAACAGTCAATACATCTCTTAAGGCAATGTTCTACACCCCTAAGAATATGTGGCCAATAAAAGTGCGACTTAAGTGTATGGTAGGTCTTATCTCTCCCAAAATGACCCATTAAACCTCCACTATGGGCTTCATTCACCAATAATAACAGAAGAGAACACCTAGGAACACACACTTGGTCTTTCCTAAATAAGAATCCATCAAAGATATAAAATTGGTTGGTAGGACCCTTATCTAGGCACTTTCGAAAAACTTCCCTAAAATCAGCATCATTAGCATTCTTTAATGTATACAAAGCCTAAGACTCTATAATCCAAAGTGGTCAAAAGGACATGTCTCCTAGATAAAGCATCAGCAATCACATTGTCTTTCCCTTTCTTATATTTTATAACATAAGGAAATGTTTCAATAAATTCCATCCATCTACCATGCCTCCTATCAAGTTAATCTTGGCTCTTAAAATGTTTTAGAGATTCATGATCAGTCCTAAGTATAAACTCTCTAGGCCAAAGGTAATGGGACCATGTCTTAAGGACTCTAAACAATGCATACAATTCTTTGTCATACGTAGAGTAATTAAGACATGCACCTTTTAACTTTTCAAAAAAGAAGGCTATAGGCTTACGTTTTTGCATGAGGACTCCGCCTATACCAACTCCGCTAGCATCACATTCAACCTCGAAAGGTCTAGTGAAATCAGGCAGAGCAAGCAATGGAGCTTGCATCAACTTCTCCTTAAGCTACTGAAATGCGTCCTTCTGAGCTGGACCCCACTTGAACTCGCACCTCTTCTTCGTGAGTTCCGTGAGAGGGGATGTGATGGAGCTGAAGTCACGCACAAATCTCCGATAGAAGCTTGCCAAGCCTTGGAAACTCCTCACATGGCCGATGTTGGTAGGTGTCGGCCAATCCTGGATTGCCTTTATCTTTGCTTCGCCGACTCGCAATCCACTTGAGCTCACTACAAAACCCAGAAAAAACACTTGATTATGACATAATTCACATTTCTTAAGATTGACATACAAGTGTTCTGATCTAAGTGTAGAAAGTACTTCCCTTAAGTGTGCTTCATGTTCATTAGGTGATTTGCTATAGATAAAAATGTCATCAAAATACACAACAACAAATTTACCTATGAAATTTCTAAGCACATGGTTCATTAATCCCATGAAAGTACTAGGAGCGTTAGTCAAGCCAAAGGGCATAACCAACCACTCATAGAGTCCAAATTTGGTTTTAAAGGTTGTTTTCCATTCATCGCCTTCCTTCATCCTAATCTGATGGTAACCGCTTTTGAAATCGATTTTAGAAAAGATAGAAGAACCATACAACTCATCTAACATGTCATCTAAGCGGGGTATAGGATGGCGATATTTCACAATTATGTTGTTAATTGCCCTACAGTCTACACACATTCTCCAAGAACCATCTTTCTTAGGGACTAACAACACAGGCACAACACATGGACTCAAACTTTCCCTAATGTATCCCTTGTCCAACAGTTCCTAGACTTGGGATTGAACCTCTTGGGTTTCAGTGGGATTCATACTGTAAGCAGGCCTATTAGGCAAAGAAGCCCCTGGAATGAGATCAATTTGATGCTCAATTCCTCTATTAGGGGGTAGACCTGATGGTATGTCATCGGGGAATACATCCTTATACTCTTCAATAAGAGATAGGATGTGAGGAGAGATGGTAGCTCTAAGCTCCTCACTCAATATGTTCAACCCTTTGCATAGGAGCATGAGGGTTGTTTCCCCATCCGCAAACTCGTCTAAAAATGTACTCTTGGAAGCCAAGAACACACCCTTAGGCCGAGTAGGGGTAGACACATGGCTCGACTGAGCCTCCTTATCTAACTCACCTTTACTTACCTTTCACTTCTCAATCTCATCGGCCACCTGGGTTGGCGTCATAGGCTCGAGAACAACATTCTTGCCCTGAAAGTAAATGAATATCTGTTAGTAAAGCCATCATGCAAGACCTTACGGTCAAATTGCCAAGGACGTCCTAATAAAACATGACAGGCTTGCATAGGTACAACACTTAAGACTCTCATAACAATCAATGATTCTCCATGTTCATAATCAATGCCATTATCACCCTCATCATAAGTAAGCAGGTTAAGGTTTTGATCACTATCATTAGCATTCTCCTCATTTTCATCACAAGAATTGTGAGACACATATTCACCCAAGTGATTAATCACGAGAGTTTTCTTATCGGGACAATCATTCATAACATGACCTCTACCCTGACATTTAAAGCACACAATGTCCCTAGATCTAGTAGTACAGGGGTTAGGATTGTTCCCTTTGGGGCCAGTAGATACCCCAGAAGAATCTCGTCCTGTCCAAGGCGCTTTACCCTTATCGACGGACTGCTGGTTGGATCGGCCTTCTCCCTTCCCTTGGTACTGGTTCGGCCGAGAGCCATAGTTACCTTCAGAGCGTCCTCGGGGCTGTTGAGGGCAGTTCTAGCGCCATGTTTGGGGCTGCCCACTCGTCATCCTTCCGCCTTGGTTCCTATATCTAACTCCACATTCAACTTTAATAGCCAAATGTAATAATTCAGTAGGAGTAGAGTAAGGAAAACAATCAATGTCCTGAGCTAAGGCGGGATGCAAAATACGAAGAAACCTAGCATTTGTATCCTCATAATGTTCAACAACATTAGCTCAAGCCATGGTTTCTTGCATAATATTAAAGGTTTCCTAAACAGATTTATTACCTTGTTTAAGGTTTTCTAAAGGTTGTCTAAGCTCTCTAACATAATATTGAGGGACAAACCTATTTCTCATTAAAGCTTTCAATTGGTTCCAAGACGTGATAGGCGCATCAAGGGCTCTTCTTCTTTCCTTAATCAAATTATCCCACCAAATAATTAAGAGCAAACCCTTGAAATTGTAAAGCAGCCAATTGAACTTTCTTAGGTTCAGAAAAATTGTGACAGTTCCAGATTTGATCCATTTTTGTTTCCCAGTCAATATATGCATCTGGATATGTCTTACCATCAAAGGAAGGAATCTTTACCTTGACCTTACCTATGCCGTCCTGATCAAGATCTTTAGGCTCACGGTCTTGGTAACGTCCTTCTCTGTCGTTCCGCCTCGGGCGTTGCTCCCAATAGTCCTCATCTTGGAAGTCATCGTCACACTCCGAATTGTAGAACTCCTCCTGGAAGCCACGACCTCTTCCTCTTCCCCATCCTTGCCCCTGCGCATTAGCAAATCCGTTATTTCTACCATATCTCTCCCCTCATAGAGAGTTGTTCTCTTCAAAAATAGGATTAATGAAATTAGGGTTAGGAGGAGGGTTAGGATTTCGGACTTCGCTTTCATCATTAGAGGCTTCGTCACGCCTTTGCTCACCCCAACCACCCAAGGTATTAGAACCACTTGGTCTAGACTCCAATGCCGCCACCTTTGTCACCAATGTAGTCAAAGTTTTAGTGATTGTAGCCATGTTGGCCATCATAGCGTTGAATTGCTCAGAAGTCACGGTGGTGCTGGAATTGGTGTCGTTATTGCCATTGTTGGCATTGTTCTCGTTGTTCACCTGAATGTTAGACATGGCAAATAAAGACAAACACGGAACGATGTCAAGACTAGCAAAAGATAAACAATCTCGCAAGTGTTTCGCTCACACTCGTCACTCTAATTGGTATGACAAGCTTGTTGGGGCAATCCGCTTTGGGCAAATCAACACTCAAGAAAGGACTTAACAATCAAAAGAAAGTAATCAAGAGAAACAACAAAGAAACAAGCAACCGACAAATCACAGCACAAAAGTATCGAGTCGAAAGGAAGATGTATCGACTCGATATCGACCTGGAAAGCTCAAAATCGACCAAAACCGAACTCAACAGACACTGTAACAAGGTTGTAGGGGGTCGGTATGGGGTCGGTCTTGGGTCGGTATTGGGTCGGTATGGGGACACTGGAAAACGACAAGGTCGATATCGACCGGGGGGACTCAAAATCGACCAACTGAAGAACTCGACATAAGCCAAAATTTGACCCAGTATGTAGAGGTTGGGCTCGGTATGTGGGTGGAAGGCCTCGGTATGGCAAAGAGTACTTGATTTCGGGCAGGAGTGCTCGACACAGCTATGTAGGACTCGACTAAGAGGCTCGATATAGCAATCAAGCAACTCGACACACACAAAACAATTCGACAAAATTGAAAGAAAAATAAGGAAAAGAAAAGAAAACATGGACTTTTACCTCTTTTGATTCAAACCCTTAGCAAGGACGTTGTAGTTGCAAGGTAGGGTTTAAATATTTTTTTTTTTGTGTTTTGAGAGGTATGTGTTTGAGAACAAGGGAATGTCGACTTAGGGCTAGAACAAATTCACCAAGATGGTCCTTTGAAGTTTCTCGCACTAGGAACAACAATCTCTCTTTTTTTTTTTTTTTTGAAACTTACTTTTGCCCCTAGTGAATTTTATCCTCCTAGGTCAAAGCTTAAATGTCTCTTTTTTTTGAAGAAATTTCGGACTCTTTTTTTTTAACCTAATGCAAGAGAACTTAACAATGAAATAAAGGACTTGAAAAATTTATGCTAAGGTGAAATAAAATAAAATATGTAGCCCTATGATAGGGCTACATATTTTATTTTCTGCCCCTATGTAATATATATAGATGAAACTATGGCCAATATGGTAAGTATATCTATTAAGCCTTTTGATAATCTATGATAGATAATATGAATAAATCTAGCACAAATTTGAACAATTTAAGTAAGGCAATAAAATAGATAAAACAAATAGGTAAAGATAGAAAGCAACTAGGGTTAGGAAACCTCTTGTGTGCTTGGAATGAAAGTCTGCCGCTTAGAAATTTCTTTCAACCAATTTGATCGGCTGATCAAGGCACAAAATAGGAAGCTTCCGACTAGAAATTCCACTTCAACAATGGTATTGGCTGCACTATGGTACTAATCGGCTCCAATGTATGCTGTGGGACACAACTTAGTATGTGTTTAGGATAAGTGCAACACAACAATCACAAACAAGGATTAGTAGCAATCAAGTTTAAAAATTCAAGAAGTAAAAATCAAGAACAAAGAAAGACTATATTTTTGTAGGTTTTGTGTTTAGGGAAACAAAAGACACAACTTTGATGTCGGAAACCAAAGCTCTGATGCCAATTTGATACGGGGTTAGCCGTAGGATGGCCCGAACTTCGACAATCAAAACTCAAAGACAAGAACGGAAGCAAAAGACTCAAGAACACCAAATCAAGTGCTCGATATCGACAAGGAACAAATAACGCAGCAATCGACTAAGAGCAAATATGACTCGAAATTGTCTAAAACAAAGGGACTTGACTCGATCAAACAAGGCAGTGAAATAAAGACTGATAGAAGGGTGATTCGAACTAAGGTAGAACGAGATAAAGACCCCCGACCTCCTAAGAGGGTAGGAACCAAGTATCAACGACTACAAAGTCCGCCTCTACAACCTTGCACAACCAAGCAGACAACTTGGAGGCACAAGGATGAGACTTGTCATTACCAGGATCACTAAGCTCTCGCGAGGTTGATGAACTCAAAGCAAACCAAGCAAGATCAAGAACCAATTTGCAATCGATGAGCAACGCTTCGAATCGATTGACTTACGCTCTATGTGTTTCACACAAAAAGAGAACTTTCATAAATTTCAACGTACGTTCTACAATGGAAGAGGCGGCTATATGTAACCTAGAAAGGTCGGTTTTCCCACAAATAATAATTAAATTAACAACTTAAAGAAATTAATTAATTAACCCTAAAAGTTTCTGAAAATAACTTAAGTAGAAGTTACTAAAAACGGAAATATAACAATGATTCAATTCGACTATACATGTCTAGGGAGGCTCGGCTGAGTCTTGGATCCCTATGCACATATAGATCTTCAATGTGGGCTCGGGAAGCTGAACCGTGCTCGAGAACAAGGCATGGCTCACGAATAAGAATGAGTCGCGTTGAAGCTTCTTAGCTCGGGCTCAGTCACTGGTCCGTCTCCTAAGATGATTGGCGTGTCCGGAGGTGTAGAAGATGGTCCCACATCAATATTACTTATTTTTATTGTTATTATTATAAAATAATTATACTTTACAAGAAAAAAAATATAATATGATATAATAATAATAATAATAATTTTACTGTAAAGTAATATTATTATTAAATTAAATTATAATATTATATAATAATAATAATTTTATTATAATCAATTAGTATTATAAATTGAAAATTATTATTATAATTATAAATAATATTTGCTCAAATAATAATAATAATAATATTATTATTATAAATAGAAGATCCCCTTAGGGTTGATAAAAATCCACTTAGGGTTTGGGTGCTGTATACACAGGCGTTTTGTGGCTTTGCGTTTTGGCGGGGTCGAGCTTTATCTTCCACAGATGGGATTTTGGCTGTCGGAGTTGGGACAGGCAAGGACCGTGGTAGTGTGTATCATGATGTGTCGCTGGTCTACGGTGCTGCTTGGCTTCATCTGCTATTTTCGTCCTTATCTTGTTTGGTTTTGATGGTTTTGCTTCGTTTCCGTAGAGCTCTCTTGCTTGTGTTGTGCACCGCTTTATATTTTCTTTGTTTTAACTGTTCACCGTCTGTCGATTTTATTGGCCATCAAGGTTCAGGTCTGTCTGAACTCGAATTATTACCTAATAAAAAAAAATTATACGTAGATATTTGACGCTCAAAATTACTGTAATTAACTTTAATGATAATTATATGATGCGGGAGTAGCTAGGAAACTCGAGCAGCTCTGATATATTGTCTTTTATGGCATGAATTTCAAGCTATAGGACCCAAATCCTTAATACCCCATTCCTCTATGCATCATCAATTATCATATACGTATATGATTTATAAAATCTAAAAAATTCCCGGAAATTATATACGGATATACCCCATTACTTGAAGGGTCAATTTTAATTATTAATAATAATATAAACGATTAAATTTGACTATATACCATTTTGATATTGGATGGTTATTCTCTCTCCCTCTCTCTCTATTTTTTTTATCTCTCACCGTGCAACCATAAAAATATATTATATGTGCACAGATTCGTTAACTAATACTATTAAAATATAATTATCATTCTTAATTTAAGCATAAAGATTACGGAGTATGTTAATTTAATTAAACAATTAATCATGCATGTTCTTGCACGTCGTCGTCTTTAAAATTTACTACTCCAATCGATAATATTTATCGATTCGCTAAGAATTGATGTAACAACTTCCGCCAGTGGCGGCTGCAGGAATCGCTAGACGGGGGGCGAAATTGTTTGTTGGGGGAAAAAAAAATTTCTCGGTATATATAATAAAGACTTTTTTTTTTAAATATATTGAAAGAAAACTATAAATTGTGGTATAACTATGATATTTTATTACAAAAATTCATGCAATAATTTAATAATTTATATCTGTGTAGCATGATTAAGATTTTTTTTTTAAATATTGAAAGAAAATTATAAATTTTTTAAAGAATTTGTCATTGGTAAATGGAAAAAAATTGAAAACTATGACAAAAAACTCATAAATTGTGGAAAAAGGGTAACAAATGAGATTTGAACCCATGACCTCCTAGATCTCTTTTACTTCCTTCCCACATTTTCACCAACTAAGCTAGATGTGTTTAGTGTTCACTTTCACATTTTTTAATTGTTTTACCTTATTTTTTTAACATATATATTAGGAAATTACGTCGCCAGAGGGTGGGGCGGCCGCCCCTCGCGCCCCCCCTCCTGCGGCCGCCCCTGACTTCCGCTGAGAAACCTATTTACGGATTTATTTACGGCAAGTGCTGGATAAGAAAAAAAAATTTGTAAATTTTTTTTAATAAACTTTATTTTTGGCCATGTATATATATAAAAAATATTTTTTAAGCATATATATGAAAAAGAAAATTTTAGTTTAAATACGTTGGAGAAAACTTTAAGTTTGTTATTTAATAAGATATTTGCTCCGTATTATTTATAATAGAAGGTAACTTGGAGAAATAAAAATTTAAGGTTTTTCCAATATATTTAAACAAAAATATTATTTCATTTTATACACATATATATAATCTTTTTTTTTGATAATTTTTATTTTTCTTAATTTTTTCTAATAAAATAATTATATAATTTAAAATTTTAAGATTTTTTCTAATATATTTAAACAAAAAATTATACATAACAAAAATTGAAATCTTTTTAACCCCCAATGAAAAGTCCTAATTATGCTATTGGGCATACTGCCAACTTACAATAATAAAAGGTGCAAAAGTTCACGCTATACAACAACAAAAATGAAAAACAGCAAATCTAAAGCCATCAAATCGGAGACGTAGACTATGTACGAAGCCAAGCACTATTGTGAAACGACATCATTGACCGGCAATACATCAGACATCCTTGTGGATAGTGAAGATGAACCTCCAAAGAATCTTTCCGTACACGGAGTCGTCATATACACACCATCACTATCCCAACCAATTCCGACTCCGACTGCTAGAACCCAGCAAATTAAAGCCAAAGACTGCCACGTCTCACCAAGCGAAGCCACAAACAGTCCGAACATAACACACCTAGAAATCATTACTAATTTAATACTATTGTTTAATCAAGCTCTAACGAGATTTGGGGAATAAAGGAGTTTACTCAGCTCCAAACGGATAATAGGATAACCGATACTGACAGCTTAATACTTACTACTATGTAAATTTGGTTTACAAAGAAAAAAGAAAAGAAGAACCATTTACTAACAATGATATATGACGAGTCATGGCATATGATTACATGAGGACAAAGAGAATAGTATTTGGATTTTTCCTCATGCCGATTAATAGATTATAGATGTATGCAAAAGCTTGTGAATTTGTGCAATATATTATCTCCTCTCAACTCTCGTATTATATACCAATTCATATGGAATCCAAGATCGATATACCATACCTTCTAATTAACTTTATTATAAAATAAATGAGGATTAGAAGGAAGCAAACTCGACCTCCCAATATATAATCTAATGCGGGTACGTATAGGGCAGGTTTATAATCTAACTAAAATTCAAAAATAGATTAAAATAACTTATATTTTTAAATTTTAAAAGTTTTTATAAAAGTGTTTTTCTTAGAATATAAATAAATTTCAAAATAAATTAGGTTTAAATGCCCCTAAAGGATTTGATAGTTATCAAAGTTTATTTGACATGCCCAATTTATAAATTACAAATTTTATAGAACTAGGTGAGGTGCATGCATGGTCTTTTTATCTTTTTTGATCAAGCAATACATGTAATGTATTAGACATGTCCATTGTACCGAGAGACTGATTATACAAATAAAAAGATATATGTAATGTGTCTATGTAATCCAGATGTATTTATATGTATCATGTGAACATATGTAATGACTAGAAGCTCAAGGATTAGGTCTAGGTCACAAGTGGATCGAACATGGACCAAGGATGGCTCGGTGTGAGCTAGACATTGATGCTTGGTGACTTGGTTGGTTGACGTCTCCCTTTGGCTGATATGTTGGATCAATAATAAGATGAACTTAGTTCATCTTATTTGTTGGCCCAATCCAGTTGAGATCCGGTCCACTTCTTTTCTCTAATTCTTTTCTCTAATTCTGAAGGCTTCCAACGACTCCTTGATGTGTTTGTTTCAAACGCAGCGTTTTGCCTTAGTGACGCTCTCTATAAGAGGCCTCTTTCTTTGGAACCCTAATCACGAGTTGCTTCACTGTTCTCCGTCCACAAGAGAGAGAGAGAGAGAGAGAGAGAGAGAGAGAGAGAGAGAGAGAGAGAGGAGTGAAACCCTAGGTTCCCAAGTGTCGCCATTGGAGATCTCACACTTAAGAGGAAGAAGAGGAGCTTCCAACCTGGTTTCTCAACCATTACAGCGTCGTTTTCACCTGCTCTCATTCGGCTTCGATGTTCTTCCGAGTGAAGGGAGTATATGTTTCTCTTTTATGTTTTCTCCTTGTCCGTCTTTGTTTCTGAGTTGCTTGACCTAGATCTGTTTCCTTGAACTCGTCACTACTCGTTCATACTTAGTGGATTCTTTGGTTTGAGTCTCCCCCTCTTGAGGCTCCGCAGAGTAGGGAAACCAAACTGCGTTATCAATCTGTGTGTCTTTAGCTTCCGCTTTGCATGTCTGTTATTCGATCTCGTCTCTGTGCTAGCATCTAGGATCAAAATCGTTTTCTACAAAGTGGTATCAGAGCTTGAGTGTCCCATTTCTTCCTTGCTCTCGTCTCTGTAGACTCGGGGAATAGATCTAGGGGTGTGGATATTGGGCAAGCCATATAAAGTATCCACGGTTAGGCGTTGTTCCTCTCCCGTCCAACGTACCACACCTGTTTTTAAAAAACTAGTTTTGTTTTTCTGTTTTTCCAAAACCAATTTTTCTGTGCTATGCTTTGTTGATTAGCTCTTGCTTTAAATAGTTCTTGCTGTTACTATATTTTCTTTGAGCTATCTAACTTTGTTTAGCTTTCTATGTAGGCACCATGGTTGACTCGTATGTCAAGATCCGACCATTTGATGGTAAGATTGACTTTGCCATGTGGCAAGTCAAGATGAAAGCGATCCTTATGAAAGAGAAGTGTTGGAGGGCAGTGGCTTCTCTTACGCTAGAACTCCATGTTGCCAATGCACATGAGGGAGGTCCTCCAGTCCAACCAGCTCCTATTCCACCTGAAATGCCTGAGCAGGCTCATGCTGAGATTATGCTCAGACTTACTGATGATGTTATTTTGTTGCAGGAGGATGGTCAAGTATGAAATAAATATAAATATAAAATCAAACTGACTCCCTGTCTCAGCAAATAAATACAAGACTTCCTCATGTTGTAGTAGAAGACAGTCAAGATCGATCCACGAGGAAGCGTGTCAGCGCCCGCCTTTTCAGTTCCATATCTCAGCAGAAAATCAACCAGACAAATAGAAATAACAGAGAAAACCAGAAAAATAACACAAAGGCAAAAGCTTGGTCGATATCGACCCGAGCTAAGTCGATATCGACTGGTAAAATCGACTGATAGTAACTCAATATCGAGTGAAAACAGAAACTTTAAAATCTGAAATATGTGAAATAAATCAGTAAATAAAAGACTTCCAAGATAAGGATTTCAACACCACAGCGATAACCATGTAAAATAACACATAAATGCATAAAAGATTATGCTTTTCATCAAATAACTTTCGTTATTAATAAATATGAATATAGAGGCTTTCGCATAAACCCTAATTGTTACTAACCCTTTTTCACATAATTAATCAAAGTTGCATTAAGATCACTTTCGCTTCAATAACACAAACAAGGATCACCTTCAACTTTCACAAAAGAATCATGCTCATAGGGATAGAAGATGAATTACATCCAAAGATTGGACCTTTACCGCATCACCTCACATGGCTACCGTCGGGCTCACCCCGACCCTAGAAGTTGGGTGACTACTGATCGCTCTTCATCATAAAGAAATACATCAATAATAAAAGAGAACTAAATTGCATTAAAAATAAAAGAAAGCTTACAACCAATCGAAGCCAAATCCCGCTCTCGCCTTTTCCAACCTCAATCGGCTCCAACTCTCTCTCTCTCTCTCTCTCTCTCTCTCTCTCTCTCTCTCTCTCTCTCTCTCTCTTTCTCTCTCTATGTAACTAATTGTCTCTGAAATTGAATGACTAAAACTCAACCCCTAAGGCTCTATTTATAGACTTCATTCCCTAGGAAATTAGGAATGAAAACTATATCTATATCTATCTAATAACATAAGATAAAATTTGGAAATAAAAGAAATAAATCTCTAAAGGGAACTATATCTAAAGTAGATAAATATCTCTTCCATCTTGATAGAACTTGATAGAATTTGATCTTGTGGATATCTCCATTGGACTTTGGATAGAACTTTAATTAGAACTCGGATTAGCTCGAAATCGGCCACTGTTGATCACTCGATATCGACTTGCCTTACTCGATATCGACCTGTGTTTCGTCAGCTTCAGCTTCTTGACTCGATCTCGGCTTCCAAGAGACAGATCGACTTGATTCAACTCGATATCGACTAGGCTAAGTCGATATCGACCTGCGTTTTTCCTTCTCTAGTTTTTCTGGTCGATTCTGGATCTCTACTCGATTTTGGGCAACTCGATATCGACTTTGTCAATTTGATATCGACCTGCTCTTTCCTTACTTAGTCGATTCTGGCTTTTCTGGTGAATTTCGACTAGCCTCCTCGATATCGACTTAGTGTACTCGATATTGACTAGGTGAAGTCGAGTCGATTTTCTCGTTTCCAGCTCGATTTGTCCTGGTTCCGCTACTCTTTGTCCTCGGACTTTCTGTAGTTGACTTCGAACTTTTCCTCCTTTCTCTGCACTGCTGTAAATTGCCTTGATTTCTGTAAAATTAAACAGAAACTGGTGTAGATTCCATAATTTGGCAAATAAACATAAACTACTTAGATTCCGAACTATTCTAGCCCGAATGCATGAAATGTATGCAGAAAACAATATAAAACTAACTATAAAACATGGCGAATTAGGCTCACAACAAACACCCCATACTTAAGCTTGTTTGTCCTCAAGCAATACTTTTAATTGTCATTCAGGGGAAGAATTCAAACTCTCAACATCTTAGATTCATTGCCATATGTCCCTGCAATCAATTACCATCCTTGAAAAGGTACTAATGTCACAAATCTATGCATGTGCAATAAAAAGCAACATCTACTCACAAAAGAAGGGTTATGCAAAACAATTCATAAGTGACAAAGCAATAATAATCAAGAGAACTTTAATTTGAGCTCAATAAGGATTAGATTGGTAAAAGGCTAAAGGTGGGCAATTTTTGGCCATGTGGTGCTAATAATCCGGGGAAATAAAGTATTTTCCAAACTTTCATACCACATTCCTTCTTCCTTTGATTTCTCACATTTTTGCTCATTGCTCATTGTTTTTTTCAATATTATGCTTTTACCTCTCTAACCTCAGCACTGCATTTTCACGAGTCGCAAACATGGGTGTCAGGAATGGCCCTGGGTACTTAGTACTTTGGACTCCTCACCTTGGTGTCCCATCTCGCTGAACTATTATCTCAGCGAGCAGGGTCGATCTACCTTTATCTCCTGAGGTGATCGGATTTTCTTTCACTTATTAAATTTTCCATATATTTTTCAATTCATCCTGCCAAACTCCAATAATGATAACAACAACACAACAACCCTATGATAATCTCCATAATGTGACATAATTCTCAACATAATCCCCGGATAGGAAATGAGGTAAAGAATGGGCAATATTTAGATCATGTGGAGCAATAATATGAAATAAGGCTCAATATGGCTTTTTGTGATGCATAAGCATAGGTAAGGCTAGGATATAACAATATGAGCATATATGGAAATATAAAGTTCTCCATCCTCTTATCATGCAACATGTCAAAAGCAACTTCAAATTTACCTCCTTTCATGGTTTTCAAGAAAATAATGCACTTCATTGCGACTCTCCTTTACTAGGCAATTTCATGCTATATCTCTAATGAATCCAATTTTGCATCGTCGAGTTCAATAAATCTTCCATGACATTTATCAAAAAGGCGCCAATTTCAATGGGGTTCATTTTTATAAACTTTGGAAAACATGCATATATAAGCACATAAATATCAATAATGAATTCCAAAATAGCCATGTATAAGCAATTCAAGAGATAAACTTTAAATATGCACACAAAATGTCAAATATGCCCAAAGTAAGCCCTTCCCCCACCCCATACTTAACCATTACAGTGTCCTCACTGTTTAAAAACAAAGGTAAAGAAAGAAACTCACTAGACAGGTGTGCTGAATGTCAGAAATCGAGTGCTTTGCTGTAGCCCCTGGCCGATATCGAGTAGGCATCGTCGATATCGAACTGATGTACTCGAAATCGACTTCTTGTTTTCTTCCTTGTTCCTGAAAAAATTAGAAGAGACATACCCACAATAGAAAATAATGTCCAAAATAAAAAACAAAAGCAACAATGTCTAAAAATCCCAAAAATAATTGTCTATTTACAAGCTCTAGATTTTATAGTCGCTAGGCCGACTTCTCCATTAAGCTCAAGGTGGAATTTGCAGGGCCCATGTAGATTGGGCTTCAAACAAGACTCCATTCTTTTCCATCAGCTGTAGTCCTCCAGAATAAATCTTGTTCACTGTGAAGGGGCCCATCTTCTTCTGTTTGAACTTTTTAGGGAACCAATGATCATTTGATTTTGAAACATAGACCTTGTCTCCAACTTCGTATTCCTTGGGCTCATCATTGGAAATCCTGCATAAGAGCACATATCAAGGCAAACTTCTCCCATGTATAGATAGATCTGTAATTGAAATGGGAGAAGAAAGATCCACACCTTGGCTTACCTTCGCAGAATCGGAATTCGGGACCTCGGGGTCTGGTCGATATCGAGTAGGGTCACTCGATATCGAGTTCTGCTGCTCGAAATCGCATGGCTTCGTCTCTGGGGAAGAAATCAAGTCGGCATGGGCAGGTCGATATCGACTAGGTTGAGTCGATATCGAGTTCTCTTGGTCGATTTTGCCTTGGTCGATTCCTGGTGATCTGGTTGGCTCGACTTGATTTGGTCGATATCGAATAAGAGTGGTCGATATCGACTGCCTTTGTGCTCCAATCGGTTTCTCCAGGTCGATTTCAACCCCATACTTAAGTCCTGGCAAAGCATCCCAAAAATAGTTAGTCCATATCGACATACCTTAGTCTATGTCGAGTGGATTCTCTGCTTCTTCGTTTAGGATGGCCATGATCTCTTCCACCTGGGCTTCCATATCCCTCTTTTCCAGCTCTTCGGGAGTCATATTTCTTACCTTAGGCTCCCCGCAAGTAATGTACCCGGCTGATATTGACTTTACCTCTTCCATGGGACCTGTATGCCTTTCAGTTTTATTGAAGGAATACTCAATTACCTCATCGCTGATGTTGAAAGTGAGCACTCCCTTCCTTACGCTTATGTTGGCATCCATCGTCGCCAAGAAGGACCTTCCTAGAATAATTGGACAAGCAGGGTCCTCCGCCAAATCAATAACTAAGAAATCAGCAGGGACGAAGAACTTACCTACTTGTACTGACACATTGTCCACCATGCTTGTTGGGATGACCACCGTGTTGTTCGCCATATAAAACTTAGCATCCACAGGCTCTAGAGCACCTATCTTAATCTTGGACCAGATTGATAAATGCATTATACTCACACTGGCTCCCAAATCACATAAAGCATTAAATTTGTATTGACCAAATCCAATGGTTATAGCAAACTTACCTGGATCTGGCATTTTCTCAAGAACGTCCATCTGACTGCATTCTTCTGCGATCTCAGCCATTGACCGCTTTTTGCTTAGAATCTCCTTTAAGAACTTGAAGTAGGATGACATCTCATTAAGAGCTTCTGTGAATGGTATTGTGACATTGAGCCTTTGAAACCTCTTAATGAAACGCTGGAACTTTTTCTCTGCAGGGTCCTTTGGAGATTTCGTCAGGAAAGGCGGCTTTTTCTTCGTCGGAGGTGCAGAAGTCGAGTGGGGATGGTCGAAATCGACTGACGTTGGGTAGATATCGACATGTTGCTGGCCTCGGGATCTGGGTAGGAATTGGGTCGATATCGACTTGTGGTGGGTTGATATCGACTGGGGACTGGTTGATATCGACTGGTCTCCAGTGCCCTTTTTCTCCGTCATTTGCTCAGGCGTTTGCATCTGTCGCCCACTCCTTAGGTTCATGGCAGCCACCTGTCCAGTAGATTTACCCTTAGAGTTGGGTTCAGAAGATCCAGGGAGCGTACCTGACTGTCTGGGGACGGATGCTGCTAGTTGACCCATCTGAGTTTCCATTGATTTCCGCCATATATCAATTTCCCCAAGCCTAGAGTTGACACCGTGCATCTGAGTGTAGATGGAATTATGGACGTACTGCTTGGTGTCTGAATGGTTCCTTCGTATTTCCTCAAAGATGGTCTGTAGGTCATCATTCTTTCCTTCTCTGTCAGGGTGACCAGGTGCTCTGTAAGGAGGGGGATTCTGATGTTGGGGCTGGCGATAGTAGCTCCAGTCCTGGTTCTGATGTGGCCCTGAGTAGTGTCCCCCAGCAGACCTTACCTCCTCGTGGGTTTATCCTTGATGTACTTGATCGACGTGTGGGCACGCAGTAGTGTTGTGCCTCACAAACCCACATTCCAAACAAGGTTTATCCTTAGACAGAAACTTAACCTGCTTGGTGAGACGGCATACCTGATCATTGTGGAACTCGTCCCTGACTTCTGGATCAACCTCATTTGGTGGCACATACAACGGCATAGATGGGGCAGGCCTTTCATACCTTTCTTCAGAAGCGGCCGCAGAAGTCCCATATATGTTGTCGTAGTTGGCCAGTGTCTCAAATACCTCCCATGCTCGGCATGGAGTTGTTGATCCAATCCTTAGTAGGCGCATCCAGGCAATTGAAGATGATCTCCAGGATGACATAGGGCGGTTGGCCATGCGTAGGACAGGATTTCAGAAGCCTCTTGTGGCGCTCCCAGACTTGTGCTAATGGTTCCCTTGGCTTTTGTCTGAAAGTCGTGATCTGTTGTCTGAGAGCAGCTGTCTTTGCAGGAGGAAAGAACTTGTTGAGGAACAGGTCCTGTAGTTTGTTCCAAGTGCGAATTGATCGCGCAGGCAATCCTTCCAGCCATTGTTGGGCTATTCCTGCAAGGGACCAATGAAAAGCCTTTAGTTTTAAGTATTCCAAATTAGCACCATCAGCTATAGCTTCACATAAGTCTACAAAAGTGGTGACATGCTTTAAAGGACATTCATTGATTCTTCCCCTAAATTTACTCCTCCTAATTTCAGTAATAAAAGAAGGACGAATTTCAAAATTAATAGCGGGAAGAACGATCGCTAATTCTAGAACTTCCAGAGTAGGATGCAGATATTCCTTTGCGTTGGCTGGGATGTGCCCAATCTGCTCCTCAAGTTCCCTTCTCGCATTTATCTCTCGATCGACCCGTTGCTCCCACCGTTGCTGGTTCTGTGCATATTCCGCCTCTTGTCGGGCGTGTTCAACTTCTATGGTGGTTAATGCCTCAATCTGTTGGCGGAGTTGCTCAAGCTTCTGTGCTGGTGTGAGCTGGCCCGCATTCTCGTTGTCGGATGTTGACACGATAACCATATAAAATAACTCATAAAGGCATAAAAGATCATGCTTTTCATCAAATAACTTTCGTTATTAACAAATAGGAATATAGAGGCTTTCACATAAACTCTAATTGTTACTAACCCTTTTTCACATAATTAATCCAAGTTGTATTAAGATCACTTTCGCTTCAATAGCACAAACAAGGATCACCTTCAACTTTCACAAAAGAATCATGCTCATAGGGATAGAAGATGAATTGCATCCAAAGATTGTACCTTTACCGCATCACCTCACATGGCTACCGTCGGGCTCACCCCGACTCTAGAAGTTGGGTGACTACTCGCTCTTCATCATAAAGAAAGACATCAATAATAAAAGGGAACTAAATTGCATTAAAAATAAAAGAAAGCTTACAACCAATCGAAGCCAAATCCCGCTCTCGCCTTTTCCAACCTCAATCGGCTCCAACTCTTTCTCTCTTTATGTAACTAATTGTCTCTGAAATTGAATTGGAATTGAATGACTAAAACTCATCTCCTAAGGCTCTATTTATAGACTTCATTCCCTTGGAAATTAGGAAAAAAAAACTATATCTATATCTATCTAATAACATAAGATAAAATTTGGAAATAAAAGAAATAAATCTCTAAAGGGAACTATATATAAAGTAGATAAATTTGATCTTGTGGATATCTCCATTGAACTTTAGATAGAACTTTAATTAGAACTCGGATTAGCTCGAAATCGGCCACTGTTGGTCACTCGATATCGACTTGCCTTACTCGATATCGACTTGTGTTTCCTCAGCTTCAGCTTCTTGACTCGATCTCGGCTTCCAGGAAACAGATCGACTTGATTCATCTCGATATTGCCTAGGATAAGTCGATATCGACCCACGTTTTTCCTTCTCTAGTTTTCTGGTCGATTCCGGATCTCTGCTCGATTTTGGGCAACTCGATATCGACCTGCTCTTTCCCTCCTTAGTTGATTCTAGCTTTTCTAGTGAATGTCGACTAGCCTCCTCGATATCGACTTAGTGTACTCGATATCGACTAGGTGAAGTCGAGTCGATTTTCTCGTTTCCAGCCCGATTTGTCCTGGTTCCGCTACTCTTTGACCTCAGACTTTCTGTAGTTGACTTCGAGCTTTTCCTCCTTTCTCTGAACTGCTTTAAATTGCCTTGATTTCTGCGAAATTAAACAGAAACTGGTGTAGATTCCATAATTTGGAAAATAAACATAAACTACATAGATTCTGAACTATTCTAGCCCGAATGCATGAAATTTATGCAGAAAACGATATAAAAGTAGCTATAAAACATGGCGAATTAGGCGCACAACATGTTGCAAGACAGGTAGTAAAGGTAAATGACCCCAGGGCTCTTTGGTTGGCCCTTGAGGAACTTTTTCTTGTCAAATCTCTGCCTAGTCGCATTTCTCTTCTCTGCGGGTGGTTTACATTTAAAATGGACACCAACATCACTTTAAATGACAACTTAGACAAGTTTTTAAAGATCACACAACAGTTAGAGAGATGTGATGATAATATTATGGATTCTCATTAGGCTATCTTGTTGCTTAATTCTATGCTTTCACAGTTTGATCACTTTAAGTATGTCATTCAATTCTCAAGAGAGCCTCTCACTAACGAAAGGATAGTGGAGACTATCTCTGAGAAGAATGATATGCTAAAGGTTTTCAAATCTAAATTTGGTCCTAAATCTGATAACACTGAAAAATCTGAGGTTTTGCTTTCTAATTCCAACAGATATAATGGCAATAGAAATAAGAACATGAAAAAAAAAACCTGCTAAAGAAGATGAGAATTCTAATGCTAAACAATATGAGTCTACAACCAAGGTGCCTAAAGATTCTAAATGCAACTATTGTGGTCACCTAGGTCATTGGATTAAAGATTGCAGGAAAAACAAAATAGTTGATGAAAATAAACTCAAAATGATATTTCTGTTTCATTACTTGAGTCTGACAGTGGTGCATATCCTAATGAACTCTTCATGTGTACACCATAGGAAGGTGATCCAGGCACCTGTATCCTAGACTCTGGTTGCACCATACATGCCACACCCATCAAAGCCAACTTTGTCAATCTTGATCAGAGTAGGTGTGGGTTGGTCAAACTTGTTGACCATTACACACTTGCCATCAAGGGTGCTGGGGATGTTTCTTTGAAGATGTTTGATGTGAAGTTCATCACTCTGAAAGATAACAAACTTGTTTGATGTGAAGTTCATCACTTTGAAGATGTTTCCATGAATTATGATAACCATAATATTGGTGGCATTAAAACTGTTTCTTTTAATGGCAAGTGCATTGTCAAGACTATTAGAAAGAAGGATTTATGTCATGTCATCACTCGTGCTAATGAGTGTAATCTTATTGATACTTCTCATCTGACCTATCTTTGGCATCTCATGTTAGGGCACATTGGAAACAAATGTTTGTATCATTTGCATAAACATGGTTTAATATCTGATAAGCTCTCTTATCTGTCTTTTTGTGAGAATTGTGTCGTTGGCAAAGCTACCAAACAGGTGTTTCCAATATCTGTGTACAAGGCCACTAAGCCTCTTGAATATGTACACTCTGACCTTTGAGGTCCTGCACAGGTAGACACTATTGGTGGTAAGAAAGATTTTATTTCCTTTATTGATCATTTCTCCAGAAAGGTATGTCTTACTCTCCTTAAATCTAGGGATAAGGCCTTCCAGGCTTTCAAAGCTTGGAAATCAAAGGTAGCGCTTCAATTTGGTTATAAACTTGTATGCTTTAAGACTGATAATGACCTTGAGTTTTACAATGCTGCCTTCAATGACTTCTACAAAGAGAATGGGATCAAAAGGCAATTCACAGCGCCTGGCACCCCTTAGCAGAATGGCACTGCTGAGAGAATGAACATGACATTGTTGAAGAAGGCCATATGCCTTATCTTCACTGCAGGAATGAAGCACAACCTTTGTGGAGAGGTTGTAGTCAGTGCTTCTTACTTGATCAACATGAGCCCCTCCTTTGTAATTGGCTTCAAAACTCCACAAGAACTGTGGATTGGTAAGGTACCCAATCTGTCATACCTCAAACATTTTGGTTGCACTGCTTATGCTCAAGTTTCCCAAGGTAAGTTGCAGCCTAGAGCACTAAAAGGTGTGATATTGGGTTACCTTTAAGGTGTGAAGGGCTATAAAATTCTTCTCATTCAACTTGGTGGATACAAAGTTATTGTTGCTAGAAATGATACATTTAATGAAATTGATTTTCACTTCAAAAGTATCCTTACACCTAGAAATGAGAATGCAGACAACACTGAACATCCCTCCAAGTTCTTTGTACCCGATGAACAACTGAGCGACTTTGTCACTGAGTCAGTTGAAGAAGATGAGTTTGACACATGTCATGTTCCAACTCTCTTCTCTGCAAAAAGAAGAACTACTCATGCCACACCAGTTCAGCAACCTCAACAATTAGAAGAAGAACATAATGACGAAGGACAAGTTGAAGAAGGAGAAGATCCACCTCAGGGAAGTAATTCTAACTTTTCCAACTCTACATCTGACTCTGATTTTGTGCCTACTGATGCGTCTTCATCTTCATCTTCTGATCATGCTTCTTCCTGTACTCCTGTGAACTCCTTTGTGCCTTTCAATGATAACACTGTTGCAAATGATTATCAACTTGTTAGGGATAAGAGTCCTAGATATAGGATTCCCAATAGAAGGTACACTGATGATATTGATATTGTTGAGTTTGCCCTTGTTGCCTTTGAGATCATTAAAAATAACCCCCCCTTAAACCTTTGAATCTACCATGAGATCCTCTAATTCCGTAAAATGGTACAAGGCTATGCTTGAAGAACTTGAATCTATGAAAATAAACAAAACCTGGATTCTTGTTCCCAAACCTGCTCATGCTAAGGCCATTAACTGTAAATGGGTCTTCAAGATTAAAGAAGGGGTTAAATATGATGAGCCACCCAAATTCAAAGCTAGACTTGTAGCTAATGAGTTTAGTCAAAGAGAAGGGCTGGATTATAATGATATATTTGCTCTAGTTGTAAAGTACAAAACTCTAAGATTACTTCTGGCTATTGCTACTGTCTTTGATTGGGAACTTGAACAAATGGATGTCAAAACAACCTTCTGCATGGAGATCTTGATGAAACTATTTTCATGAAACAACCTAAGGGGTTCACTGATAAGAAAAAACCTGACTATGTCTTCCTTCTTAAAAAATCTATTTATGGTCTAAAATTGTCTCTTAGACGGTGGAACATAAAATTTGATTCTTGCATGAGATCTCTTGGTTTTATCAGAAGTGATTATGATTCCTGCTTATATATCAAAGGTGTCACCACCAAGTTTCCTCTGTTTATTCTATTGTATGTGGATGATATTCTCATTGTATGTGCTTCTATGAGAATCATTGTTGATACTAAAAGGAATTTGATGAATCACTTTGATATGAAGAATCTTGGCAATGCCAAGAGTATTCTGGGAATTAAGATCATAAGAGACAGAACTAAGAAAACTCTCATGCTATCCCAGGTTGACTACATTGAAAAGGTTCTTGAGAAATTCTGCATGCTCGACTCTAAGTCTTCACCTATACCCTTAGGAGGGCACCTTTCTTTGCGTAAAGGTCAATGCCCTAAGACTGAACATGAGAAAAATGAAATGCCTGATGTTCCCTATGATGTGGTTGTTGGTTCCATTATGTATGCTATGCTAAGCACCAGACCTAACTTATCTTTTTCTATAAGTGCTCTAAGTAGATATATGTCTAATCCTGGATCTCCTCATTGGAATGCTATGAAGTATTTACTGAAATATTTGAATGGCTCTAAACATTTAGGCTTGATTTATTCCAGTTATTCTTCTGCAAGTCATCTTCAATGACTTGTAGACTCTGACTATGCAAGCAACAAGGACACATGGAAGTCCACAACTGCTATTACTTTACCTGGGCCGGCAACTGCATATCTTAGAAGTCTCAACAACAATATGTAGTAGCCCTGTTCTCTACAAAAGCTGAGTATATTCCAATTACAAAAGCTGCTAAGGATTGAAAGGTACACTTGGTGAGATTTTCAGAAGAAAGTTTGTGTCTGTGATCAACATGGATAGTCAAAGTGTTCTATATTTGTGCAAAGACCCTATGTATCTTGAGAAGACCAAACACATCGACGTTAGGTTCCACTTCATAAGACACAAGATTGAAGACAAGATCTTCAGCCTCAGAAAGATCGAAGGAGAGCTGAATCCAGCTGACTTTGGCACGAAGATTGTTCCTTCTGAAAAATTCTATTTTGGCAGGAACTTGTAGACTAATTTGCAGGTACCTGAGTCGAGGACATACGGATTGAAGACATGAACCCAAGGACCCTATTTAAATGAACGAGTTTTATACATAGTGCTGGATTAGGAGAGAAAATTGTAATGTCTATGTAATCCAAATGTATGTATATGTATCATGTGAACACTTCTAATGACTAGAAGCTCAAGGACTAGGTATAGGTCACAAGTGGCTCGAACATGGACCAATGATGGCTCGATGTAAGCTAGACAGTGATGCTTGGTGACTTGGTTGGTTGGCGTCTCCCTTTGGCTGATATGATGGATCAATAATAAGATGAACTTAATTCATCTTATTTATTGGTCCAATCCAGTTGAGATCTGGTCCACTTCTTTGCTCTAACTCTAAAGGGTTCCAACGACTTCTTGTTGTGTTTGTTTCAAACGCAGCGTTCTGTCTTAGTGATGCTCTCTATAAGAGGCCTCTTTATCAGGAACCTTAATCACGAGCTACTTCACTATTCTCCGTCCATAAGAGAGAGAGAGAGAGAGAGAGAGAGAGAGAGAGAGAGAGAGAGAGAGGAGTGAAACCCTAGGTTCCCAAACGTCTCCATTGGAGATCTCAGACTGAAGAGGAAGAAGACGAGCTTCCGGCCTGGTTTGTCAACCATAACAATGTTGTCTTCATCTGCTCCCATCCAGCTTCGACGTTCTTCGAAGTGAAGGAAGTATATGTTCCTCTTTTATGTTTTCTCCTTGTCCATCTGTGTTTATGAGTTGCTTGACCTAGATCTGTTTCCTTGAGCTCGTCACTGCTTGTATCCATGATCTGTACTCGTTCATACTTAGTGGATTCTTGGGTTTGAGTCTCTCCCTCTTGAGGCTCCGCAAAGTAGGGAAACTGAACTGCGTTATCAATTTGTGTGTCTTTAGCTTCTGCTTTGCATGTCTGTTATTCGATCTCGTCTCTATGCTAACATCTAGGATCAAAATCATTTCCTACAATATCAAACAAACAAAAATGAAAAGTTCCAAAGAGGATATGAGAAAACACATATTTAGACTCGCACATAGTCATAAAATATCGATTACAAGTTCACAGGCACAGAACCAGGAATGAAAATCGCGGTAGGCTAAAATCACCTTATACAATGATCAAAATTTTAAGAGTTATTAATATCACATATATACTACATATATACACACCTAGAAAAAGAAAAATAATGAAGAGAAAAATAAAATATTGTAAAATAATGAAGAGTAAAATAAAATATAATACAATGAACAATTTTGTAAGTGTAATTATCATCACATATAAATACAAATACCTAGATTTAAAAAAAACTAATGAAGAGAAAAAAATAAAAAAGGGTGCTGGCAAATTCAAATGAAAAATAAAAAAGCAAATGGGGCAAGGCAAGATGGGAATCGAACCCTGGTGGTTTCACACCATGTACTAGAGGTGAGCATAATTGGGTATCCGACATGACGCGGTTAACCGTGTCGGATACCCGAAACCGTTAACACCAAAACTCCCGATCCGAACACGACACAGTTAGAGGTGGGTATCCGACACGATTATACAAAGCGGTTTCGTGTCGGATACGCGGATTCCCGCCACGAACCATTTATTTCACACTCATGGTTGAGAACGAAGAGAAAAGATTGTCACCGGATTATCGGAGATGAAGAAAGGTGGCCGGATCTTGAGACTTGAAGGGGGATTGAGATAGAGATCGAGTGGTCGGATCTAAAGATTGAACATCTTCACAAAGTCGCCGATGGACGAGAACGGTGGTTGAGACAGTGGCCCGATATGAGATTCATCGCCTCACCGATGCCCGATAATGGTGGACGGGTCTTGAGATTTGAAGAGAATCGATAGAGAGGAGAGTGAGTTTTGACGATTGAGAGAGAGGAGTGTGACTTGAAAAGGATTGAGAGATGGGAGGTGGTGGACAGAAGGCGGTAGAAGCGGGAGGGGTGGTCTGGCGATGGAGGTGGTGGACGTAAGGCAGTGGAAGCGGGTGGGAGAAGGGAAGGAGGGGCGGTCGAATTTTCGGAACGAGGGGAAGGGAAGAAGAGATGCAGACTAGTGGACGGCTAGTAGAGAGTTTAGGGTTCGTTTAGTTAAGGAAAAAAAAAATTAAAAGGGGTGATGGTAGAGAGTTTAGGTTCGTTTAGTTTAGGGAAAAAAAATAAAAAGCGGCGAGAAAAAAATGTCAATCGCAGGAATCGAACCTGGGTTGGAACGGAAGATACAGAGACATTCATTAGATACTACCACCTGAGCTAGCGAACAATATTGATACACTTGGGATTGTATATGTACTAGTAATATATTGTCGCACCTATAAATTAAAAAAAAATATTTAAACGGTTCGTGTCGGGTATCCGACAAGGGCATTTGTCCGAACCGTATCCGAACCGTTTAATGTCGTGTTTTAATAGTTTGTGTCATTTTCGTGTCGTGTCTTTTCGGTTTCATATTTTTTCGTGTCGTGTCGTCGTGTTTTCGTATCGTATCAGTCGTGTCGGGGGTTTCTGCACATCCCTACCATCTACTCATTGAACTTTCATGAACAACCAACTGAGGTACACAAACATCATGATGCATACTACTCCTAATTATACAAGTTTTGAAATTTTGGGATGGGCTGCATCACCCCTGGGTCCATGCCTGCAAGTTCATATATAACCTCTCCAAATACCCAGTTAATAAAAAAAATTATTGAGTTGAAACTCTATAATTAATCATCATAATTATCAAACGTGATTAAAAATAGAGTATCTATCATTTTGCCTATATCAAAAAAATGATCCCACAGTCGATGGATGATTCCATTCCATAGGTGCTAGATAGATCTTTGAAGACCAATTGGTTTAAACAAAAGTAACAAAAAGTGGTCTTAATGCAAAATTATAAATAAGTACATGTTCCTTGTAATTTGCACCAATTATAGTCTTGCCTTCATAAGCGTTAGAACTTAGAAGACAACTGTAAATGTCATTTCATCACCCTTTCCTTTGATTTATTGCCATTTTAAGCACATGGATATGTATGTCTTTCGATATACTTCGTATTACCACAACAAATCCCTATCTTGAAATAAAGTATCATCTCACATATGTTGAAATTGAGATTGAAATTGGATAAAAGATCATAAAATATAAAGAATGGAGAAACACTTATACAATATCTTAAAGTTTTTATATTAGATTAGTATCTCGATCTTATAAATAAAAATAAAATAAAACTTCATACGATTAATTTCTCGGAATTTCACACCCTACCACCGTAAATATATAGATCTAGCTACTCGTATGAGTTGGAAAACAGGGATTCAATTTAATAGGATACGTTATTCTCCGTATATACTTAGGCCGGATGAATTATTAATTTCTTCAATGAATTTAACTTACCGCTTTGTCTGCACAATCTATATACGCACCTAGCTAGAACATGTACATATGAATATGAATAAGTTCTAATAAAATATTTTTAAAAGACCAGAGTTAGTGTATCTAAAACATTTTTTTTCCCAAAATAGAATATATATAAATCTATAAATATATATCAAAATCGATGCATATATAATATTTTATGTGGCGTGTTGTGCTTGATTCTAGAAAAATAAATCCCACAAAAATTATTAAAATAATATATTATCATAATTTATAAAAAGTTATAATTAGTTACACTATATCTATGTTTAATTATTAAAATAATTTATTATTTTTATTATATTTTTAATATGTTTTTTATATAGATAATAGATGTAATTTTAGAATATTTTTATTATATTACCGCTTGCTGTGATTTTGAAAATTTTGAAAGGTATCATTGAGACCGTGAATGTTACCGAAAATTATTTAAATGTTTGAGGAAAGTGTCATTTGTTGACATGTCTGGGAATGAAAAGGGTGTATATGTGCTGCATGGATATCCCTTAGCTTTCCAGATGATTTTTTATTCACTTTTGGCTTTCACTACTCATAGGTATTTGTCAACTATCTGCCATGTTGAAAATCAGGTTGTTTGCCGTGTGTGTGTCTTTAACAGATATGGATTCTTGAAACTTTTCCATCAATTGCTCAAAAGTTTGGATATAGTTTTCATTATGTTGACAACGACCCAACCTCCTTCCATTGAGTTTATAATGTGAAAATTAAGCGTGAACAACCTTTATCTTTGTTCGAAGGAGAAGTGGTAAGATTTTATTCTTTGTTTAATCATTTGCCAGCTATTTGTCTATCCGTCATTTCTTTGATTATTAGCATTCTTGTATTTATGAAAACATGCCCCAGTGTATCTAAAGTATGCTGAATTCTCAAGGAATGATGGGATTGAATTTCAAGAAGAAGTTGATAAACAATTTCTTGATTCTCTTTGTTTTGAATGTTATTGTGAACCTCGATCAGATCCTCCTTATCATGCGAGGCATGTTAGGAAGTATTTTTACTTGAAGTTTTTTGGAGACAATGCTCATGGTGCTTGATGTTAGCCTAATTCGCCATGTTTTATAGTTACTTTTATATCGATTTCTGCATGCATTTCATACATTTGGGCTAGAATAGTACAGAATCTATGTAGTTTATGCTTATTTTCCAAATAGTGGAATCTACACCAATTTCTGGTTAATTTCGTAGAAATCGAAGCAATTTCCAGCAGTTTTGAGAAAGGGAGGAAAAGCTCGAAGTCAACTACAGAAGTCCGAGGTCAAGGAGCAGCGGAACCAGGACAAATCGAGCTGAAAGCAAGGAAATCTACTCGACAACAGCTTGGTCAATATCGAGCACTCTTAGTCAATATCGAGTAAAACAGTCGATTTCCACCAAAGTTAGCCAGAATCGAGGAAGCTGAGGAAGAAGAAGTACTCAGTATCGAGTAACTTATATCGAGTCAAAGACCCAGGAATCGACGAAGCAAGCTGGAGTTGGAACAATCAAGTCGATATCGAGTTAACTTACTCGATATCGAGTAAACATCAAGTCGACAAGCATCCTGGGAGCCGAAATCGACGAAGAAGCTGAAGACGGAGAAAACCTTGGTCGATATCGAGGAAACTACTCGATATCGAGTTGGACCTCAGAAGCCGGAATCGAGTAGTCCGAGTCTTGTTGAGATTCTATCCCGAATCCGATGGAGATATTTTTGAGATCAAATTCCATCAAGATCTATCAAGTGCTATCAAGAGGAGAAGATATTTACCTACATTAGATATAATTCCTTTGTTGATTTATTTATTTATTTTCATGTTTTAATCTTTAGATAAAAGATAGATAGATATAGATTTAGATATAGTTTTCTTTCCTAATTAGAGAGGGAATGAAGGCTATTAATAAAGCCTATATGGCTGGTTTTTATAAATTCAATCATACAATTCAATTCTAGAAAAGGAGAAGAGGTAGTAAGTAGAGAGAGAGAGAGAGAGAGAGCTTGTGGCGAGAGCAAGGTGGAAAGGTGAGAGCGGATTTGGCTTTATCGGTTGTAAGCTTTCTTTTTAGTTTTTATTTTAATGCAATTTATTTTCCTGAAATCTTTTATGAGTCTATTTATGATGAAGAGTGAGCAGTCCACCCACTTCTAGGGTCGGGGTGAGCCCGACGGTAGCCATGTGAGGTGATGCGGTAAAGGTTTGATCTTTTTATGCAATTCATCTTCTATCCCTACAAGCATGATTCTTTTGCGAAAGTTGAAGGTGATCCTTGTTTGTGTTATTGAAGCGAAAGTGATCTTAATACAACTTGGATTAATTATGTGAAAAGGGTTAGTAACAATTAGGGTTTATGCGAAAGCCTCTATATTCCTATTTGTTAATAACGAAAGTTATTTGATGAAAAGCATGATCTTTTATGCCTTTATGTGTTATTTTACATGGATATCGTTGTGGTGTTGAAACCCTGATCTTGGAAGTCTTTTCTTTATTGAGTTAATTTCGTGTTTACATTCGTTTTCGTTCGAAAAGTTGCAATTTTAGTTTATGTTGTTACTCGATTTCGAGAAGATTTAGTCGACATCGACGACTTTGGTCGATGTCGAGTTGAGTTGGTCGAAGTCGAGTTACTTTGTTTGGTTTTGGTTTCTGTCAGTCGATTTTGAGCACTGTTGGTCGATTTTCTTACTCGATATCGAGTACCAGTAGTCGATATCGACCAGTTTTCTGTGCTTTGCTTTCTTTTCTACTTTTCTCTATTATTTCTGTCTGTCTATATAATTGTCTGTCTGTGAGATTTGCTGCTACCTGAAATCCGCTGACCAGCTTCCTCGAGGATCGATCCTGACTTCCCGCTGCTATATCAGGAGGAGGTCTTGTAATTATTTGCAAGGGACGGAATCTGGTTTGCTTTACTTTATTTATATTTTGAATTGCAAGTCTCGATGTCCTCCTACAACAAAATTGGCATCGTTATCGGGGAAGCAATCATTCGCGCCTTAGGTAGTTAGATCTCACGTTTTCTTTAAGTTTTGATTTTGCAGGTGTATGCGTCGTTCTGGTCAACCACCTGAGTTTGACGCCTTAGACAATCTGAAACGTCTTATACACATCCATTCTAAACTAAAAAAAATCATGGCAACTGCCGAAACACAAGCTGAGATGATTGAGAGGCTTCAGAGGGAACTAGCCACCAAGGATACTGCTCTCACCGCTGAGAGAACACGCACTGCGCAGGAAGCTGAGCGAATGAGGCAAGTGGAAGCTGAGCTTGCTCAATACCCTACCACTGCAGAGGATTACATGCACTCGGCTCTTGTCGTGCCTGAATCGGTCATTCTAATCCCTGAAAATAATCTTGAAATTCGCATTCCTTTCCTGATTGAGATTAAAAAGAATGCCTTCTTTGGAAGATTTAATGAATGCCCTCTTGAACATATTACCAATTTTTCTGACATGTGCCATACTCTTGCTGAAGGTACTACTCTGGAATATGTCAAGATGAAAGCTTTTCGATGGTCTTTGGCCAGTTCAGCATTGAAGTGGCTTGAAGGTATCCCTCCACGGTCCCTCACAACATGGGTTGATGTAAAGCAGGAATTTCTCAACAAATTCTTTCCTCCTGCCAAGACAACGTTCCTCTGCCAGAAGATTACAGCTTTCAAACAGAAACCTAGGGAGCCGCTAGCAAAAGCATGGGATCGATATAAGGATCTACTGCGATCTTGCCCTACAATTCTCTTGATCTGGCCGCTAAGGATAGGATCAACCAGTATACTCATTATGAGTATCTGACAATGCCGCCAGTTGACGCATGGGCTACCCTCGACAAGCTTACCAACTACGACAATAAGTATGGGACTCCAACAAACTATGATGAGAATGCCTATGCCAAGACAGCCCCATCCATGCCCCTCTTTGAGCCTTCTATGGAGATTGACCCAGATGTCAAGGAGCAGTACTACAGAGATCAGAATCGCAAGCTCCTCAAATAAGTCAATTATCTTTCTGTCAACCAGCCCTGCATCGAATGCGGATCACAGCGGAACACCACTACTAAGTGCCCACACACAGAGCAAGTCAGGATGGCAGAAACCCACGAAGAGGTAGCTTACGCAGGGGGTCCCAATTGCTATATAGGGGACCAAAGGTTTCAGCAACCACAATGGAACCAAGGTGCCCCTAGGAACCCCCCGCCATAAAGAGCTCCAGGACATCCAGAAAGAGATTAAAGGAGGATGATCTACAGATGATCCTCGATGAGATGCGCCGGAATCAGGCACAACAGCAGCAGTCTACAAGCGCCATAAATAATAAGCTCCGGAACCTCAGTACAAGATTTGGAGAGATGGACATCTGGAAGAGGAACATAGAGACCCAGATGGGTCAATTCGCGGCACAAATTCCACGACAGACCGGGAAACTCCATGGGCAAACAGAACCAAATTCTAAGGGGAAGACCGGACACGTCGCAACCATTAAGCTCAGGAGCAGGTACCAACTACGCAAGCTAGAGGTCGGAAAGCAGCAGAACGAAGCTGAGAAACAACTCGATGTCGACCACCAGCAACTCGATGTCGACCAAATTTGGTCGATGTCGAGCAACATCAAGTCGAAATCGAGCAACAACTTGGCCCGGATTCATCTGCACAACACTCCAACTCGAAATCGACTACAATGGTCGATGTCGAGGAGAATCAAGTCGACGTCGAGGAGAATCAAGTCGAGATCGAGGACGCTGCAACACCTCCGACATCTGTTCTGGCTCCAAAGCAGGAAAAAAAGCTGCCTTTCCCGATAAAATCTCCAAAGGATCCAGCAGAGAAGAAATTCCAGCGCTTCATCAAGATGCTTCAGAGGCTCAACGTCACCATACCCTTCATAGAAGCTCTTAATGAAATGCCATCATATGTCAAGTTTTTCAAGGAGATTCTAAGCAAAAAGCGATTAATGGCTGAGATCGCAGAGGAGTGCATCCACATGGACATACTTGAGAAAAGGCCAGATCCAGGTAAGTTTGCTATAACCATTGGATTTGGTCAATACAAATTTAATGCATTATGTGATCTTGGAGCTAGTGTGAGTATAATGCCTCTACCAATACGGTCCAAGATTAAGATAGGTGCCCTAGAGCCTGTGGATGCTAAGCTCTATATGGCAAACAACACGGTGGTCATCCCAACAGGCATGGTGGACAATGTGCCAGTGAAAGTAGGTAAGTTCTTCGTCCCTGCTGATTTTCTAGTTATTGCTATGGCGGAGGACCCTGCTTGTCCAATTATTCTAGGAAGGCCCTTCTTGGCGACAGTGGATGCCAACATAAGTGTAAGGAAGGGAGTGCTCACTTTCAACATCAGCGATGAGGTAATTGAGTATTCCTTTAATAAAGTTGGAAGGCATACATGTCCTATGGAAGAGGTAAAATCTATATCAGCTGGTTACATTACTTGTGGGGAGCCTAAGGTAAGAAATATGACTCCCGAAGAGCTAGAAAAGAGGGAAATGGAAGCCCAGGTGGAAGAGATCATGTCCATCCTGAACGAAGAAGCAGAGAATCCAATCGACATAGACCCAGGGAAGTCGATTTGGACTAACTATTTTTCGGATGCTTTGCCAGATCTTAAGTATGGGGTCAATATCGACAAGGAGAAATCGATAGAGCCACTGAACCACTCGATATTGACTACCACATGTCGATATCGACCTCTACATGCCGAGACAGCCCCACCAAAAGTCGAGTCAGGCAATATCGAGGAAACCGACTCGATATCGACCAACTTTTGCCGAGTCGATTCCCCCTATCGAGCCACTGCCAGCCGATTCAGAGAAGGACAACTCGATATCGACCAACCTTGGTCGATATTGACCAACCCAAATTGACAAACCTCCCTCCATATCGACTGAGATTCCATCAGAAGAGCCCAAGTCCTCGATATCGAGTAAGCTAACTTGAAATCGACCAGACCCTCAGGAGCTTCCAAAATCCGATTCTGCGAAGGTAAGCCAAGGTATGGATCCTTCTTCTCCTATTTCAATTAAAGATTTATCTATACATGGGAGAGGTTTGCCTTGGTATGTGCGCTTATTTAGGATTTCCAATGATGAACCCAAAGAGTATGAAGTTGGTGACAAAGTCTATGTTGCCAAATCAAAGGATCATTGGTTTCCCAACAAGTTCAACAAGAAGAAGATGGGGCCCTTCACGGTGAATAAGATCCAATCAGGCGGACTGCATCTAATGGACAAGAATGTAGTCATGTTTGAAGCCCAAGCTACATGGGCCCTGCAAATGCCACCTTGAGCTTAATGGAGAAAGTCGGCCTAGCGACTATAAAATCTAGAGCTTGTAAATAGACATTTATTTTTTGGGATTTTTGGACATTGTTGTTTTTTTGGTTTTGAACTTCTAGTTTTTCTATTGTGGGTATTTCTATTCTACATTTTTCAGGTCCATGGGGATAGAAGCAGCTGAAATCGGACTAGGCCCAGCAGCATAGCACTCGATTTTGACATCCTGCACACTGTCTAGTGAGTTTCTTTCTTTACCCTTGTTTTTATACAGTGAGGACACTGTAATATTTAAGTATGGGGTGGGGGAAGGGCTTAGTTTGTGCATATTTGACATATTTGACATTTTGTGTGCATATTTAAAGTTTATTTCTTGAATTGCTTATGCATGGCTATTTTGGAATTCATTATTGATATCTATGAGCTTATATGCATGTTTTCCAAAGTTTGAAAAATGATCCCCATTAAATTTTTTTATTAGTGTCATGGAAGCTTTAATTGAACTCAACGATGCAAAATTGGATTCATTAGAGATATAGCATTAAATTGCCTAGTAAAGGGAAGTCACAATAAAATGCATTATTTTCTTGAAAACCATGAAAGAGGGTAAAATTTGATGTTGCTTTTCACATATTGCATGATAAGAGGATGGAGGACTTTATATTTCCATATAATGATCATATGTTTATAATCCTAGCCTTACCTATGCTTATGCATCATAAAAGTCATATTATGCCTTATTTCATATTTTGCTCCACATGAACTAAAAATTGCCCATTTTCTACCTTATTTCCTATACGGGGATTATGTTGAGAATGATGTTACATTATGGAGATTTTTTATATGGTTTTTTGTGTTGTGCTTATTATTATTGGAGTTTGGTAGGAAATTGTTTGAAAAAATATATGGAAAATTTAAAGAGTGAGAAAAAATCCGGTCACCTCAGGAGATAAAGGTAGATCGACCCTGCTCGCTGAGATAATAGTTAAGTGAGATGGGACACACAGGTGAGGAGTCCAAAGCACTAAGTATCCGGGGCCATTCATGACACCCATGTTTGCGACTCGCGAGAAGGCAGTGTCGAGATTAGAAAGGTAAAAGCATTATCATTGATAAAAGCGTTATGAAATGTGAAGAATCTTATGAAGAAGGAATGTGGTATGAAAGTTTGGGAAATACTCCATTTACCCGGATTATTAGCACCACATTGTTAAAAATTGCCCACCTTTAGCCTTTTACCAATCTACTCCTCTTGATTATTAATGCTTTGTCACTTATGAATGTTTTTGCATAATCTTCCTTTTATGAGTAGATGTTTCTTTTTAATTGCACATGCATGGATTGGTGACATTAGTACCTTTTTGAGGATGGTAATTGATTGCAAGGTTATATGAGAATGAATCTAATACGTTGAGAGTTTTGATTTCTTTCCCTGAATGATAATTAAAAGTATTGCTTGAGGACAAGCAAGCTTAAGTATGGGGTGTTTGATGTGACCCTAATTCACCATGTTTTATAGTTACTTTTATATCGATTTCTGCATGCATTTCATACATTTTGGCTAGAATAGTACAGAATCTATGTGGTTTATGCTTATTTGCCAAATTATGGAATCTACACCAGTTTCTGTTTAATTTCGCAGAAATTGAAGCAATTTACAGCAGTTTTGAGAAAGGGAGGAAAAGCTCGAAGTCAACTACAGAAGTCCGAGGTCAAGGAGCAACGGAACCAAGACAAATCGAGTTGAAAGCAAGGAAATCTACTAGATAACAGCTTGGTCGATATCGAGCACTCTTAGTCGATATCGAGTAAAACAGTCGATTTCCACCAGAGTTAGCCAGAATCGAGGAAGCTGAGGAAGAAGAAGTACTCAATATCGAGTAACTTATATCGAGTCAAAGACCCAGGAATCGACGAAGCAAGATGGAGCTGGAACATTCAAGTCGATATCGAGTTAACTTACTCGATATCGAGTAAACATCAAGTCAACAAGCATCTTGGGAGCCGAAATCGACGAAGAAGCTGAAGACGGAGAAAACCTTGGTCGATATCGAGGAAACTACTCAATATCGAGTTGGACCTCAGAAGCTAGAATCGAGTAGTCCGAGTCTTGTTAAGAATGTATCCCGAATACGGTGGAGATATTTTCGAGATCAAATTCCATCAAGATCTATCAAGTGCTATCAAGAGGAGAAGATATTTACCTACATTAGATATAATTCCTTTATTGATTTATTTATTTATTTCCATGTTTTAATCTTTAGATAAAAGATAGATAGATATAGATTTAGATATAGTTTTCTTTCCTAATTAGAGATGGAATGAAGGCTATAAATAAAGCCTATATGGCTGGTTTTTATAAATTCAATCATACAATTCAATTCTAGAGAAGGAGAAGAGGTAGTAAGTAGATAGATAGAGAGAGAGAGAGAGAGAGAGAGAGAGAGAGAGAGAGAGAGCTTGTGGCGAGAGCAAGGTGGAAAGGGGAGAGCGGATTTGGCTTTATCGTTTGTAAGCTTTCTTTTTAGTTTTTATTTTAATGCAATTTATTTTCCTGAAATCTTTGATGAGTCTATTTATGATGAAGAGCGAGCAGTCCACCCACTTCTAGGGTTGGGGTGAGCCCGACGGTAGCCATGTGAGGTGATTCGGTAAAGGTTTGATCTTTTTATGCAATTCATCTTCTATCCCTACAAGCATGATTCTTTTGCGAAAGTTGAAGGTGATCCTTGTTTGTGTTATTAAATCGAAAGTGATCTTAATACAACTTGGATTAATTATGTGAAAAGGGTTAGTAACAATTAGGGTTTATGCGAAAGCCTCTATATTCCTATTTGTTAATAACGAAAGTTATTTGATGAAAAGCATGATCTTTTATGCCTTTATGTGTTATTTTACATGGTTATCGTTGTGGTGTTTAAACCCTGATCTTGGAAGTCTTTAGTTTATTGAGTTAATTTCGTGTTTACATTCATTTTTGTTCGAAAAGTTGCAATTTTAGTTTCTGTTGTTACTCGATTTCGAGAAGATTTAGTCGACATCGACGACTTTGGTCGATGTCGAGTTGAGTTGGTCGAATTCGAGTTACTTTGTTTGGTTTTGGTTTCCGTCAGTCGATTTTGAGCACTATTGGTCGATTTTCCTACTCGATATCGAGTACCAGTGGTCGATATCGACCAGCTTTCTGTGCTTTGCTTTCTTTTCTGCTTTTCTCTGTTATTTCTGTTTGTCTGTGAGATTTGCTGCTACCTGAGATCCGCTAACTAGCTTCCTCGAGGATCGATCATGAGTCATGACTTCCCGCTGCTACATCAGGAGGAGGTCTTGTAATTATTTACAAGGGACGGAATCTGGTTTGCTTTACTTTATTTATATTTTGATTTGCAAGTCTCGATTTCCTTCTACAATAGTGTTTCTGTACTTGCTTCTACCACTCCCACCCCTCATTCTCTTGATTTTCCAGTTCCATTGGCATTCCTCTTGACGCGCTCCAGCTTTAAGCTTAAGCCTTCTGATCTTTGGGCTGCTAAGGTTGTTAAAAAAAGGTAGAAGATCAAGTCAGGCCCTTCATTTTGAGGAAGGGCTGGTCTATATGTTTGGAGGCTGCCATCAAGAAGAAGAAGAGCCTATCTGAGAAAGCTGCTAAAGATGATGGGGTTGATAATGGCCAAAAGGGAGTTGCATAGAGGATGCTGAAAATACCAGAGCTGAAAATGAAGACATGTCTGTCTGGGCTAAGGATTTGTGCTTAAAGCTTGAAGGAATGGTTCAAATGATTTCAAATAGAGTTGTAATTTTAACGAACAAAGTCACTGAACTTGAGAAAAAAGTGACTGAATGTTCTGATCATTTGTTTCGTGATCGAGAGGTGAAAACTAATGGCGGGAAAGGACAAGAGAGAGATGTGGAGGGGAACACTGATGTTAGAGTCGAAGGTCAGTGTAGTATTTGTGGTTAAGAACATGTTATGTGATGTTGTTGTTGAATTTAGAAAAATATGGTGTTTGTGGTTTATTGTTGTATTTCATTATATATGTTGATATCTGTCAAATTTGGAAAACACTATATGCTGATATTTTCATTCTTTTGTTTGCTATTTGTCATGATTTATCAGCTTATCTTCTATCCTTTGTTAGCTACTTATCATGAGTTCTGAGCTTATGTTCAATCATTTGTCAGTTGTCTGTCATTCTTTGTGAACTTATCTTTTCGAGCACTGACTTTGTTTCCAATCTTCAAAGGATGCTGAAATCTCTTTTAGGGGTGCTGAAATGGGGAGGTGATCAACTAACATTGATAACCCCATTGATAATTTAATGCTGAGAATGATATTGAAATTGAATTATTAAAGCGTTCTAATCGTATTTCAAAATCTAGTAGTTTATGTTTGGGCCCTTGTGAATATTTTTAAATCGGGAGGCGGACATTCGCGAGCGGAATTGGGAGATTTGCTGAGCGAGATGGGTTCGTTGAGCTACACTGGCATGGGGTTAGGGGTCACCGGTAGACATTTAGCTAATAAATCTCGGATAGTAGATATTTAATTAATTAAGTCTTATTATATGACCATTTATTTTTTATCATGAAAAAATAATGAACAGATGGTTTGGTTTGAGAGATTTTATGAGATTTTAGAGATGCCTTTTTTTTATTTAAAACCTATAAAATGAGTGTTTCATCTTCTATACATGAAAATATGTTAACAGAATGTTATAAAATTACATTAATTTTCTATAAAAAAAACTATAAAAAATATGACAAAAAAAAATAAATATGAATTACAATTTGAGAGTTAAAATAATAAAGATCAAAGTGTGGGTTGAATATAAAATAAAAAATTAATTTAGAGATAAATAATTTATTCTACCAAAAAATAATATAGATATAGGTAAAATAATAGCTAACAAATAATTTTGATATAAATAATTCTTTCTACCAAAAAATAATCTATGTATAAATAAAATAGGGTAAACTACAAAAAAAAAACCACCCTTAAAATATGACATACTCCCTCCGTCCAAAAATACATGGACTTTTACTATTTATGTACGCTTTTTTAGGAGTTAAAAACTATATAAAATATTAACTTTTTTATTAATTTTTTTTAATAATTACAAACTTATTATCAATAAGTTTGTAATTATTTAAAAAAATTAATGAAAAAGTTAATATTTTATATAGTTTTTACCTTCTTAAAAAAGCGTGCGTGAATAGTAAAGGCAATGTATTTTTGGACGGAGGTAGTATTTCTTAAAAACACCCCATCTATAGCTAATAATCGAGATCCACCCATAAAAGCATATTTGTTAGCAATTAACCACCCTGTTAGATTTCCGTTATGATTCCATTAACAATGTTAAATCAAATTATATCATTTAATTTTTTAATATAACTAAAATAATTTAATAAATGATAATGTTAATTGAACAAACAAAGTGAGATTTAGAGGAGATGAGAAACTTCAAGGAGGAGGAAGGCAATTAGAAAATTTGGGGCTTTTCAAGTCTATCAGTTAAAACCCTGGATCTATAGTTTGAATTTTCGATTCTCGTTTTCGTGCTCTCCTTCAGCAGATGAATCTAACGTACTACTCTTCCATTTGCATAATTTGGGACTTAGTGGAGATCTAGCAACTAGGAGGAGGAAGGCGAATCTGAGTCGCCAAATAGCATGAGATGAAGGAGTCTTTTACCGGAGTCGACTTGGCAGTGGTTCTGGTGGAGTCTGTTGCTGGAGTTGACCCGGTTGGGGTTCTGGCGGCATCCGTTGCCAGAGGAAGGCACGTTTTCCATTCGCATAATTTTCTTCCCTCAAGCTTGTAACGACCCGGGATTATCATTCCCGAGTTATGTTTCGAGGGATGAAACCCCTCGTTGGAATCTTGCACCCCAAGGTTTGTCCATTTCCAAAAATGAGGGGAGCAAGGGAGAGAAGAGGTAAAAGTCTTTTGTGGGTGTTCTTCCAAATATGGGTGGAATCTTTGACTTAGCATGCTTCCATCTTCAAAGGGTTAGGGTTGGGGTATGGGCATCTCGGCTAAGGCATGGGATGAGGGTGAGGATCTTGTTCTGACGTTGCAAGCTCGAATCCCGAGGGGCGTCCCGAAATTAGTTTCCGACGTTTGCTTCCCAAATCCCGCTCTTTTTTTTTCACGAAGTTAGAATTTGAAATCCGAGAATCGGGGTTGCCATGTTAGTTCTTAAAATTTTATTTAGGTTGGAAATCCGTTCCATGAGCTCTAAAATCAAATTTAGCGAGTTTTCCTTTAAATTTGGCTTTTAAATTCATTTTGAATTTCCTTTTTTCTGAAAAATTAGGATTTAAAAATCTGAGTCTTTACAAGGCTGAAGTTGCGGAGTCGACCTTGATGAGGAACTCGTAGGCAAGGAGGGTCGTAGGGGGATGATGACGGACGGGAAACGTCGTTAGATTTCCTATCGCCAAAGAAAATAACTCAAACAAATAAACTAAACTAGCAACCTAGTATAGCAGATAAGTAAGGGGTCGAATCCACGGAGAAACAAGTATTTCTATGCAATGTGTATTTATCAATTTGCAAGAAAAGACAAGATGTGAATGTAAACAAGCAATAAGGGATATAGGTGAAGTATGATGAATGTTAGTAAGAGTGAATAAAAGATAGAAGAAGAGTGTGGTTTCATCTACAATTCGCAACAATGATTGGTTATATTCGATCCTTGACTCAATTCCCAATTATTCAATCTCAATTTATTATTCCGACGATGGATTAACATTCCTCGCGGAGATGATAATCCTTATCGGCATAAAGGTCACCCAAACTGTCATTACCCTACACAATCTAGATCATCCTCGCGAAATCTCTCAATTATGCTTGCTACGAAAAGTTCAAATTATTCTCGCAAATTAATTGAAACCCTAGCACGATGCAATTCTACAAATATGTGAATCCAAGTCAAACTAACAACATAAATCAGCGCAAAGACAATGAAATAAACATGGGAATAATATAGAAATCAAGTCTCACGATCAACCAACCAAGTCTTGAATTGAAGACAAAACCACGAGAAACCTAGGTATTCATGACGTACCTTGGCTCGCTCAACATCAATCCTCTCATCTCTCTTAGTTAGTCAATAGTTGAATTAATGAAAACTACTGAAAATAACCTAATATAGGCCTCCTCCAATCGGCCAAACCCTAGGAAGAGTGAAGATAAAAGTTCTCATAAAGATAGACTTGGGCTGCGTATCGCAAATCTAGATCTGACGAAACGGCGGGCGCCGTGGAAAAGACGGCGGGCGCCGTCCATACAGTGCTGACAGCTTCGACATACTGAACTTGTAACACACTTTTTGGAGTTATACTTCATCCAATTGATACATATAATTAAATATGTGTTGGAAAGCTCTTTTCAAGGAATACGATTCTTATGAAGACCTCAGAAGATAATTCCAACTTCTCAGAACTTTAAAGATGGGATTTCGCAACGTTCTCCATTTCCGCTCTTGTTTCTTAGCTCGTCTTAGTCCATTTTGCTCCATTCTTTCTCCACCTTTCGAGTCCGAATCATAAGACCTACAAATAAATACTAAAAACCGTAGATTCGGAACTTCGAATACAAAATGATCAAGAATATGAATAAGCTTATTAAGCATGCAATACGAATACTTAATGCACCTAAGACCACCTATAAATGACCATATAAAATATGGATTATCAGATGACATTGTTGTTGGCCTCGTAGGCAAGAAACGGGTACAGACCATGAGGGAGAAGTCAGTCTTGCGGAGGAACTCGAGTATGGGGCGGAAGGCGGATTCGACGAGCTTCAATTCCTCCAAACGGAAGGGGTCAGAGGAGAAAGGGTATGCAGATATGAGGGAAGAGAAGGCCATGGGGAAGAGATTCTGATGGCGGAGCGGAGAGGTTTGACAATGGCATCCTAGTTAAATTTGGTGTAGAGATTATATATAAACAATTAAAAATATAAGGAAAGATTAAACTCTTATATAATAGCTTCAACTTTAACTTTTATAAAAGTTGATTGATCTTAATATTAATGTAAAAAACAAATAAATCCGTCATACGGTCGGACCGAAATTTTCAGAATTTCATATGGTATCAATACTGGTTCGATTCGGATCCATATCTTGGCTTTAGGATTAGATAAAAGAGAATGTGATGTAAAACTCATCAAAAACCGAAGTTAAAAAGATATTGAGATGGCAGGAAATAAGAAGGGGAAAAAGTTTAAGTGTCATTGTGTCCATCTGATCAAATGGAATGCTACTGAGGGTGTTAATTGTTGAGAAGGGGTAGATCCCACATTGATTAAAAGGTAAATCCAAGCCCTGTACATAAGTGGGTGGACTACTCCTCCTAACATCGATTGGTTTTAAGATGGAACTGGAACCCACTCGGCTTGGTTAGCGCGTGTTGCGCATGGACGTGCGTGGACCCCCCACGTCGTATGACCCAGTGTGATTTAATATGGTATTAGAGCAATGCGGTTCGGGATTGTAGTCTATTACTAGGATAGCCGGCCCTAAGACTTGACGTCAAGTGCAATTGGCATATATTGTGGGGTCTTGCATATAAGTTAGTGTGTCACTCCTCCACGTTATATGACCCACCGGAATTTAACAGGCGTATTGAAAAAATGGCGATCCCATATCGATCAGAGGAGATGTTTCATACTGCAACCGAGGAATTTCGGAATTGAGCACTTATTTTGTAGGATTGGATCCCGATTCTTTTATTATGTTGTATCGAATCAAGTTAAGTAACTAAAGAAACAAAAAAAAGTTATCGATTCCCTAATGGGCATCATTGGTAGCTACTGCAAATCCAGACATGTTGCTCAAACGACTCAATTCAAATCGCAAACCGTTAAAGATCGATGTAATATTATAAAATTAAACTAAACCAATGCTGTAAAACACTCCTATGATCGAGATAAACTAAGGTAAATGGGAATTGGTTTGGGCAACATCGGATGCCTGGTCTTTGCAAATCTCACATCAACGTGCTTAAAACCAGGATTTGTCATAGTAAAAAGAAACTTTATGGACACAAAATCCGAACCCTTTGTTTCTTTGGTAATTAATTAACATTTTTACTCCTCAAAGTACATAAAATGCTCTTTCAGAAGGTTTGAATAATCACCTTCTTTTACCTCCCCCCATCGATCTTCCTTCTTTTACCGTCCAATCCATCCATATTCTTAAATTCAAATGCATCAAATCCATCCATATTCTTAAATTCAAAGACTCCCCAATGTCAGAGGTGTAAAGTTGTACAACAGTAATCCAACGTGAATACCCTCACTTAAAAGTTAAATCTGTTTTTTGAGATATTTGGACCAAAAGATAATGTGGTTTTTAAATTAATAAGGTATTAAAAATAATTGGGGTTCACTCACTACACATGTTTTAGGTTAATTATATTGAATTTTATTAGACAATGAGCTGAGATCAGAACAAGCCTAGATCTCAAATTGTTAGACACGAACAACACATAAACTCAATTGACAATGAGAGAAGTAACTCGCCAAACTTATATCTAGTTCATAATATCTCAATATTTTCAATGTGGGACAACTTCACATTCCAACACGCTCCCTCAAGTGCAACCCCTCTAGCCAACAAGCGAAGTTACACTTGTCACATGCGCTTAAATGGGAACCAACACCCGCGACATGTCAACAAGGCCAGCAACGTACCCCACCAATCCGAAACTCAAACCGAAACTAGCCGAACTCGGCTCTATACCATGTAGAGGATTCCAAATCCACAATAAGAGCTAAGATCAAGCCTAGATATCTTAGATCTGTAAACCGAGAAAAATGGAAGAGAAAACCTTGAGGAATTGTCTCAATCTTAGCTTCCAACTGAATTGTCTCAAGTGTAACAAGAATTACAACCAAATAAAAGTGTCTCAAAACAAACTTAAATACATCCATTTTATTCAACACAAATTTGTTAGCTTGAGAGGTTAAAACTCTGTGTTTCGCCTCTTCTATTTGTTGTTGTGAACCAACAACTTATTAGAGCAGCTAACGAGCTCTAGCTCTACGGTTAATGTGGCATGTGGCAAGGTGTCGTATGGTTGTCGATTTTAGCTATAATATATTTCCCTAGCTAGCTAATCAATTCCCTTAATGCAATGAAAAAATGTTGCAAATCAAGGATTAATTTCCGACATTGGAAATTAAAGAAGTAAATATGTTATTGAACAACACACACACACATATATAAATTTGGTAGATGGGGTACGATATTTTGATCTCACCAACCAAATTCAGCCGATTTTGACAATTGATAAAAACCATCTTGATCTTTCATACTTGAACCCCATCTAACTTTATCTAACTTGTCATTTATTATAAGGTTAGAGCCCAGGGGCATACAGAGAGGCGAGCTGGAGTCCGCTCCAACCCGTCTTATTTTAAAAATAAAATAATAGATAAAAAAATTAAGAAAAATTCTTTATTAATTTATTAAATTAAGGAATTTATTAATGAAAATTATACTTATGAGAAAAAATTAGACTACTTAATTAGCTTACCTAAATTTTAATTTCCGATTACGTGTGTGGTTAGAGGGAAGCATTTTTTGGCCGTAATTACTTGCTAGCTAATTACTTCTGCAAAGATTGAATTTTAAACTCAAAATTAAAGTTGTAAATCAAATGTTTAGCTTATATGCTAATATATATCCCTCAAAAGTATTCACTTCTTAAATTGAATATTAGTTACTCATGCACCACTAAAGACTATCTTTTTGGTCTAAAGATCCGTTTGGAGTAGTATTAATGTATGTTATTTTTGTGTTTGAGATCCGAGCATATGCAGGTTTTCTCTTTTAACGTTATTTCATTTTTATTTTTTATACTTTTTCAAGTTGAACTACTTTAAACTTCCCATTTTGATCCCCTATTATATTGTTTAGAATATATTAGAATTGTTCTTTTTTGGTCAAGCTATGATAATTTGGGCAGACTATAAAATTATCGTATCAAGAATGTGGCGGAGCTAGAAAATTTTAGGAGGTGGGCACAATCACTACTACAAAAACTCATTTTTATGCCGGACGTAAGGGTACATTTATACCGGATATCACAAAAAATAGCTCCGGGCTTCAAGTAAGTGTAATAAAAATTTGGAGTATTATTTATGCCGGGTCTTTAAAAAAACGCCCGGCATAAATAATAAGGTATTTTTAATGCATAGAGTTATTTATGCCGGATGTTTCTAAAATACGCCCGGGGCATAAATAAAGGTGTTCCAATTTTTTTCTTGAAATGCTCAGGTTATATATGCCGGATCTGTCAAAAATATATCCAACATAAATACTCATGAGAATTTTTTTTAAAAAAAATTCTTGCACATGACCTTATATAACGGATGACATTCTGGCATGTATTCTAATTCTGTACAAAGGAGAGCACCAAATAAAACACGGATGATAAATATTCTGGGATATATAGTTTAATGTTATTTTACAAGAACATTTTAGTATATCAACATAGACCCCTGTTAAACGTACATAAATACCATCCACACAATATCAACATCCACACTACAAATCCATTGTTTGAGCCACCAACATCACACCCGGGGTACATATCTTGATAGATCAACCTTAGTACTAAAATACAAACATGCTCAAGTAGAAGTAGTCTCGTGATAAATACCCACCGGATATCTCCAAACTATGATCTGGTTTTGCAAATATCCATGGGTGTTGACAAGCTCATTGACGTTTTTAGACCAGGCTAAGTTGCAGAACTGAGTTGCAGACAAACAACCAGGCAACGGTCAGTAGCAGCAGCAATTATGTCATCCCATGTTTTAAAATTTACACGAGCAAATAACCATAGCAGAAGTATGAATCATGTCATTCACAAATATTGTAATAAATTTATATTCAATTGATAATGCAACAAAGAACCATCCAAAACTAACTGTTGCAATCAAACAAAATAAAATATGCATTGGCCAGCTAATCCTTCATCTTGTTAATTTCAAATCTGGTTTTAATATCATTATTAGTTTTTCGGTTTTCAAATTCCAACTTCAATTCCTAGTTTTTAGCCCGCTTCCCCACTTCTTCCATGTTGTTCCCCTTTACCAACAATTTAATTATTAAGTCAGTTAGTACAAGGAGTTAGTTATATTGCTTTCGCAATTATAAAAAGAAGAGAACCTGGAGCTTGTAATTGGACTAGATTATGAATTGAATTACAGATTGAGGATTCCTCAAAACTGGTTCTTCTGTGAGACACTTGCATATTAGATGTCGATCAAATCCTAGGACTAAGATGCTTCCTTCTAGTGAGATGTTAGCGAGATTCTTGCTTTCACATTCTACTTCATCTTTTTTTCGCAGTTTGGGGTTCTAAAAATAATACCCCAAATTCAAACACCCATGGTTCATTTCAATAAGTACAATGACAATTTCATAGGGATGCCTTAGAAGAACACATTTAATAAGGATCTCCATTCTCCAGCATCAAGAAAAAAAATATTTAGTTACTTCCTCGATAAGACCACAAAATGGGGAGAAAATAATAGAAAAATAAATCCCGATCAAGGAGTTACCATACAAGTGAGAGTCACAATGTTCCGGTGCTGGATAGATGAAAGATATGTACCTGGATGACAATTATAACAATTTTTATTATCAAATCATATGAATAAGATCCAGGCATAGATAAACTGGATTGCCACTACTTACATGCACAAGATATCACATGGATGCCTTGTAAGTTTTTTAATGGCAACTTAAAGGTCTAATAAAGAGCTTTTTAATAGGCACATAATGTCGAACAAAAAGGAGGGACTGATTTTGAAAAAAAAAACGAACAATCATGAGGTTAGGAACCTGAACATGCTAGATGAAGTACATCCCAACATAAAAATTTTAGTAGTCCACTACTATACCACTTTTCACACTTCCACTCCATTGCTCATGAAGAGTAAACATAGCTAAACAAACAAATTTACAAATAATAAATGTTAAGTTATTGTGATTCAGAAAAATGAATAAATCACTAAATAAATTAACTTCAAGTTCCATAAAACTGGATGCAGATATGTAAAGCTTAATCTATCATCTTTCAAATCCAGGATATCCCTTCCAAAGTGGGAAATGGAGAAACATTCTTTGATAATCTATCACCAATATGCTTTAAGCTTATTGCGTATCACACCAATAAATCTAAAACCAAGCTTATAAAAATCAACCCACAAATTACAAATTCAAAACACAAATTCATTGCATATATCTAGCAATCAACACAAACAAGTTACAATCCTACAAAAATTGAAAAAATAAAATAGTTATAAATTGATTGTCAAAGCTGGTTAAAATCCATTGAGATGGAAGGGTGCCTCTGAATTAAGATCATCATCTTAAGCTAATTAACTGTATATCAAAATCAATTGGAACCAAACACTTATCTTTGAGGTACAACTTCTGCTGCATTGCAAAGGATGACAGAAGATGCAGATCCCCTCTTCTGAATTGCTCTTTCCTCACCGCCTGATACTGAATAACATTCAACATGGGAGGAGCATTAGAAGAGAGAGTCGAGATGGGCCTGAAGAAACTTGATATACTTGAATTCTTCAACTTCATTAACTTCATTAATATAGAGTTAACCATTGCAACGTAAAAATAATAAAACTATAAATCAAATAGTTCAAAGTTTAATAAAAAATAAAATACACAGCATTATATATGTATGAGATATGTAACAGTGGGGCATCAAAAAAAAAACTAAGATTAGGAATGAAGGATACAATAAGTACAAGCACAAAAGAAGAGATTGTAATGTGATAATGTATTTAAGGAACACAAATTATGATAGTGGTTTGGGATAGTTGCAATTGGTAAGTGATTAGTTTGGGGGAGTGATGAACTGGGCTGAATAATTTCTCTTCATCAAGGCTGACAAATTATGTTCAAAGTCAAGAGGAAGACTTTGAAGCTACACCAAGCTAGCAAGCCAACGAGCAACAAGCCTAAGACACATCACGTACAACTAGTCATGGTGTTTGTAGATCAGATTAAAGAACACAAAACCTAATACTGTCATCCAGCAGCCACGAAGACAAACATGAATTCCATCCCGCATCTACCTAATTAGTGAATAACTCTCTGGAATAGGAGAACAATCCAAAATCTGAAGGAAATCGGTAAATAAATTTATCCAATGCAAATAAAGAACATAACTCAGACTCAGGGCAAAGTAACGCTACAGATAACTAACCTAACCTCGGACTCAACTCAGTGCAGGCGTCAATCCAAATTAGGTTTCGAATTGGCGCTTCAACGAAGAGTAACAAGGGTCGTTGAAGAGGACGAGGGCATGGGATTAGCGGATGAGGGCCTCCAACGAAGAGCAACCGGAGGAAACTCGAATTAGGGTTGCCGAAGAGGAGCAACAAACAAGAGCGCCGACGAGGAGCCGTCGAGAAGAGAGGAGCCATCGAGAAGAGAGATGCTGCAGCGAAGAGCACTGTCACGGATAAGATCCCCGCCGTAGAGAAGAGCGACGCCGACGAGGGAGCAGAGGACCGCCGGCTTGGTCGAGGGTTTGAGGGTTTCAGTTTCACACAGAAATTGGAAGAGAAGTGCGTGCTTGGGTTTTTTTTGTTTGCCAGAAATAAAACTCTTATTTATGCCGGACATTTATATTTGGTATAAAAAGTGTATTAAGTAATTGTATTCGGTTTTTTATGCCGGATTCCCATAATACATATGCCAGATCCGAAATCTTACACGCTCGGCATAAATAATCAAGGTCTTTTAATATTTCGTTGTCATTTATGCCGGATATAAATTGTAATATCCGGCTTTATTTTTTGGTGTTTAGTAGAATAAAATAAAACTCTTTTAAGGTTTTTATTTCATAAATTGAACCTTCGGTATAAATAATTATGTAATAAAATCTCATATTTGTACTAGTGAATTATACATATACAATACTCCCTCTATTAATTAAAACTTGTCATTTACTATTCATGTACGTTTTTTTAGAATGATAAAAACTATATAAAATATTAACTTTTTTTACATTTTTTTTATAAATTCATACTTAATAGTAATAAGTATGAAATTGTTTAAACAAATTATTAAAAAAGTTAATATTTTACATAGTTTTTAACACCTTAAAAAGCGTGCGTGAATAGTAAAACGTCAAGTTTTAATTAACGGAGGGAGTATCATTTTAGATTAAATTGGTATAAAGAATTTTTATATAGTATGACAATAAATGATGTTATTTTTATTATAAAATGTCATCGTGTGATTTATGATAAAAGCGCTATCATTTTTTCCTGTTTTTTTTTTTTTAAAAAAAATATCCGGATTTTTTTAACTAATAACAATATGAAGCACAATGTAATAAACATTAAGAAATATTAGGTTTGTTATATGAGCTAAGTAGCTTGAGCTTGACTCGAGTGTTGCTCAATAAAAACTCGGCTCGAGCTTCATTTACTAAATGAGTTAAACATGAACAAGTAAGGTTGCATAACACAATCACTAGAAAAAACCTCAGCTCGAGCTCGTTCATTTATTAAACAAGCCTACTATGAGCTCAAGTCCAAATTTAGGTTCTACTCGAGCTCGAATAATTTCTAAACGAACTAAATATAATCAAGCAATACTAGACTTGTTCGGCTTGAATAACAACCTTATTCAATATATATGTAACTTGCTGCACTTTTAACATATAATAATGTATAATTAGGTATAAATTTTTTTAACTTGCATAACTTATTATCTAATTTGTCAAAATAATTAGTACAACCTCTCATTTTGAAGTTCTCGAGATGATTTATAGCATGTAAATGTTAATTTATGTAAAATATAAAAACACTATACTTTATTGAAATAAAATTATAGTGATTAATATACCTTTAATTTTTAAACATTAATAACTTTTTACACAAATGTCGGATTATGGCGTATTATATATATCAAAACGAAGCTATCGATAAGGATAATACACCTAGTTAGTCTGTCAAATGAGAAGGGGGCACGTGACCCCCTAGCCCCTAGCTCCGCCACTCTAGCGCTTTTCCATATCTAAATGAGAAAATGGCAGCCAATATACCACTTTGTTGGGCCATTTGCAAAAATAGCTCTCCCCTTGCCCAAATTGCAAAAATGACAAAAAGGCCCAATATTTTGCAAAACTAACCGGTTAGGTTCATCTCCTATTACAGGTTAGCTGAAACGCTGCTGTTCGTCAGAGAGGGAGACGGAGAACCCGACCGCCGTTGATATAGGTTCAAGGGAGGAGAAAGAGCGCCACCGAAGATGCACCCGGTTGCGACAAGGGAAGTCGGAACTGAGAAAGAGAAGAGAAACCCTCAGGGACGAACCGCCATTGAAGAGAGGGGAGGCAACTTATGGGACGAACCGCCATTGGAGAGAGGTTAGCTCTCATTCTCTATCTCTTTTCTACCTCCTTTAATGGCATTTTGGGGTTTCAATTTATGGAATTTTGAGTTGGGATCCTTGGGGAGAATGAGGTTCAAAATATTTGAATGTACAAACCCTAACCTTATAGTGGTGGACGGTTTGGGGATAGGGGTGGGGATTCGCCATTATTGCTTAGTTGGGGATAAAATTGAAGGTACAAATAGGGTAGAAATGAAATGAAAACCCCCAATTGGGAAAGTAGGGGAGAGATGGGTTTCGAATGATGGGTCCAACTAGCTTGTCAAGGGCGAGCGGAATCGTTCGTCTGGATTGGGGAAAGTATGGGAGAGATGGGTTTCGAATGATGTTGGATGTGGTAAAGGGGAAGGTGAATGGTATACGAAATGGGTGTGTATGAGTTTGGAAATTAGGGACAAAGGAAGAAAGAAGAGGCATCGAGAGAGGAGGAATCCGGCGAAGGAAAGATAAGCGGAGGCGAAGGGATGTTGATGGTGAGAAAGTTGGTGTAAAACCAAATTAGTAAACCCTCATCTTTTAGTGTTGGATTGAATCCCAAATCTGATGTGCAGAAAATTTGTGTCAAACCCTATGTAGATAGTTTTTTTTAAATAGGGGGTGAAGGAATTTTAAGGATTCGAATGTATCTCATGCATAAGTCTTTGATATCTGTATTGCATAAGTTTGTGAGAGTTGAGACTATTGTGTAGTTGTGCCATTTATTGCATTCTTGATTCGTTTTCAGTTGAGCATTTGACCATATGAGCATCTGTCTGAATAGCATCTCTTTTAGTTGAGCGTATGAGCATGTGTAGTTGTGTCATTTTTGTGGTTGTTTGATCTGTTTAATGTTTTTTTGTAGTGACAGACATATATTTTTACTGACAAGAATTATGACTATACTTGGATCACATATTAAACCCCCCTGCCGCGATGCGTACTGTAAAAGGAAAAAAAACGTTGTTAAGCCGTCGAACAAAAAGGTAAATACTTGTATATTGACACGTCGAATAATGTCCTATATTTGTGTTGGTGATGTTAATCGTTTCGTGTGATATATGTGTAGCCGACATTAGCTCCCCCCCCCCCCCCGGAGAAGTACTTCAGAGGGAGGTCCAACCACTTCTCCAAGATGGCCCTCCTGGATCGCATGGACGAAGGCCTCACTGTTGTGGACTGGAAGATGTTGAAGGAAAGCAAGCTTGGATGCATTGTGATGATCAGGAATAACGTCTCCTACTGAAGTTTGCTCTCCTCCTCATTATAGAGGGAATCCTCCTGCCAGGGGATATCAGCAATAATATATGTCAAAGGATGGGTCGTGCGCCTTATTGAAGACGTAGTGATATTCGTTTATTTAGTCTGGCACTTTACTGCTGATGTTTGTGTTGGACTTATATATTTTATTTTGAAGTTAGGGTACTCGTCAAATTGGTTACACATTTTCTTAAAACTTTAGGGTTATGTAAGGGTGACATAACTGGTAGTTTCATTCACAACAAATAGTCCAATTGGTTATATCTTTTGTTTGTGTTGGACTACTTTTGCAGCTTCATTCACAACATTATGAAATACAAACCACAAAATCACAGTAATGTCCAAAGCACGATATTACGTAATACAAAGCACAAAATCACAATAGTTTGACGACGATACAAAACACGAATGTTTGTGATTTTTGCTTACTATCCAGTAGATAATTTTTCCTTGCCAATAAAATCGATGTCTAAGCCAATAAAAGAATAACCACTGACAAATCTTATCTATCTCATAAACTTCCCAGCAGAAGGATATCGAATATTAAACCCAAACGAAATGAGTCCATAACAACTTAAGTCCAAATGGTGAAAACGTTTAAACGCTGGTCATCAAATGTGTTAGTAGTGATGACGAGGATACTATGTACGAGGTGACCCTAGGAGGAGGGTGGTTTCCTTCCACTTGGAGAGCTTGTCAGAGAAGGATATTATGTACGGGGATGACATAAGCAAGTGTGGAATGGTAAGGTCATCATATGACACTCGTCTTAAGGACGCCTCTTCTTTTACATAGGCGAAAGATAGTTTGTGTTATTTTGCATGTACGTAACTTACACTATGGGGTTGTCCGTTTTGTTTGCCTAAGATGCGAAACACGAATGGTTGCGATTTATGCTTACTAACCAGTAAACATTTTTTTCGTTCCACTACAAACGACGTCTCAGCCAATATAGGACTAACCCCTGTCGAATCTTGTCAATCTCAAAAACTTCCCAACAGCAGGATAAACAACGTTAAACACAAACTAAAGCAGTTAGAACGCAATATTCAAAACAACCATCCATAAAACCATCCATACAGAAATCTAGAACATATAGGATCGGTCATCAAAAGGGAGGAAACGTTTAAGACCTAAAACAAACATAACGAAGTACTAAAGGTCTTAAGATGTTGCTTAAGGAAGTAGTGGATTAGGATGCAGCAATACGACACATTATTCCCGATCATTACAATGCCCCCTAGCCTGCATTCCTTTAAAATTTTCCAATCCACCGCAGATAGGGTCTTGTCCATTCCATTGAGGAGGCCCATCTTTGAGAAGTGGTTCGACCTCCATCAAAAATTATTTTCCTAATGGAGAGCTAGTGTCGGCTGCACATATATCACATGAAACGATTAACATCACAAACACAACTACAACTGCACAAATACACATGCTCATATGCTCAACTGAAACAGATGCTCATATGCTTAAATGCTCAACTGAAACGAATCAAGAATGCAATAAATGCTCAACTGAAATGAATCAAGAATGCAATAAATGACACAATTACACAATAGTCTCAACCCTCATAAACTTATGTAATACACATATCACAAATTTACAATACTCTCAAATGACAACGGATTCGTGTAGTGTATCTCTGCCCCGTTTCAATCACAACATACTTCAACACATAGCAAAAACTTATAAAGATATACAACTATCACCAATTGTGAGCATTATATTTATATGCAACTATTTACAAACAACCCCGATCTCCAAATTCTCCCCAAGTTCCCAATTTTCAAACTCATAAGCACACATTCCTTATACCATTCAAATTCCCCTTTATCATATCCAACATCATTAGAAACCCAACATCTGTCGAACTTCCCCAATTCGAAGAGCGACGCGCGGGTTACTAAATCTAGCCATCCAATCGTTTCACCAAGCTAGACGAACGAATCCGCATACCCTTCTCAAGTTTTCAAAATATAGATTTCAAATATTACTTGGGGTTTTCAATTCCTTTCTACTCTATTTTGACCTTCAATTTCATCCTCAAATTGTCCACCACCCATAAGGTTAGGGTTTATACATTCAAATAATTTCAACCCCATTCGACCCATTCTCCCCAAGGACCCCAACTCGACATTCCATAAATTGAAAACCCTAAAATTGAAAACCCATTCTCCCCAGCATCTATTGCTCCTCTCTTCAATGGAGTTACGGTTTGACAATGAAATTCCGATCCAAATTTCTCAATGTGTTAGGGTTTCAAATCGAAATCCCCCATTCAAAAATCACACATTGCAGAACAATTTGTTCGGATTTAGTTAGGGTTTCATAGATTCAAGAACGAATTTACTTACTTGTGTTCGAATTTGTTTCTCCGGATTCGGTTTCTCCGCGTCGGATTCCTCCTCCATCTTCCACCGGTTACAACTTCCTCCCACCGAACTGATTCGCCTCCGTCGATAACCTCTTCCGCCTCCTCCTTCTTCGAGAGCCTCCTTCTTCGTTGCTCTCTTCCTCTCTCTCTCTCTCTGATCTCTTTCCTGTTCGACACTTCCTTCTCCTATCCGACCTGCAACCGGCTGAGCAAGTGGACTTTTTATTTGCAAACATGGCATTGTGCCCACTGTTTGCAATTTATCAAAACTTAAATAAGATAAACTAGTACAATTTCCGCACTTTGACACATTTTTAAAAATAAAATATTAATAATATAACAAATTGTTATTGCATAATTGAATAAATACTAATAAAGTTAGCATGATATAAGAAGGTTTGGAGTTGATAAAGTAAAAAATGCACAAAAAACATAAAAGTAAGATGGTTATGACTTGTAAGGAAAAATATTTCTGAATTAATAGTTAAATATAGATAGCTGATTAAAAAATGAGTAAAATTTTCACTTGTCAATAATTTATCAGACCAAAGAAATTTTTTTCTTATTTAATAATAGATATAGATTTATATGGAGTATTTAACATTTAGATATAGATTTAAATTTTCTTATTAATTCAATATTTTGCATTAAACCAATTGATTAGAAAATATACAATATATTAAGGGAAAAACTCTATTATAATTTGACTGGTTAAAAATTTAGCATTAAAATATTTTGAATTGAACCCATTGATTAGAAAATGTGTAATATCTTAAGAAATAATTATATATTAAGGAGAGGATGTCACCTCATCAAATGATTCTCATTAATTTAAATTATCTAATATAAATTAATATAGATATAGATAATGAAAAAGGAGGAAAAAGTGATTGATTGAAAAAAGAGAGAATTAAAGTGAAGATGACACATAAGTAAAAATTGTTCTGTTTTAAGAATATAGATATAGAAAGGTATAGATATATAATCACATAGGAGTTCTGAATTGTTTGTGGAATGCACATTGATATGAGCGAATACTTAATCCGAGAACCAGAAAACTTCATCGACGAAAGCAAGAGATTACAAACATCTTTTTTTTGTTACATTAAACAATTACTTTCAAGTGATAGCTTTTATAGAAGAAGTTGATCACACTTTTTGTATCTCTTAAACTGCCTTTCTCCTAACTTGGGTGATAGAAACTTTTTTTTAAAATTTTTTTCACTAACAGACTTTGTCATAATGTTTGCTAGCAGAAGCTTGGAAGGGACATGATCCATTTGCGAAAAATCCCTCTTGTTTATCTCTAACTAAGTTAACAGTTAAGTGTTGTGCTGCTCGATTGTCACATTGAAGAGGAATTTGGATTCAGAAATCTTGACACAAACCTTCAAGCCATACTAACTCACTTGTTGTTGGCAAAGACTTAGAAACAATGAGAGACTAATCAAGCAACACATAATATAGGTAAAAAATGATCTATATAAGAATGTGCAAGCAACCCAGTCAGCGTCTACGAAGGCAAATGATTTAAGTGATGATGGTTATGAGTAGAATCAACAGGACTAATAGTGCATCTAAGATATCTTAGTACACATAGTGTACGTAGCCCAAAAATATGGAATCTTATGTGCACTCACAAACTTCGATCCTCACGATCTTCGCACCTCTTCTCAGACTTCGACCTTTTCCCTCTCATCAGACACCATGTCTGGTGACTCATCCTTCTATGCATCCGGCTCCTGTTCCAGCAAAGATGGACAACTCCTAACTGCTGCTGGTGGCCAAGTCGACACATATCACTTCCCAAACATTGTTGTTCGCCTTGATCGCACCAATTACTTTCTCTGGCGTGGTACGATCTGTTTCGCTCTCTAGGCTGACTTACAGGCTAGACGCTTTGCTCAATGCTGATTCAGCCCCCGGAGACAATTGTTACTGCTGCAACTAAGACTGATCTTTTGACGTCGGCTCCTACTAATGGAACTCTTGCTGCAAAGGTTGCCCCTAATCTGACCTCTGCAGATTGGCTCCACAAAGATCGCTTGGTCCTTCTATGGACCAGTCGACTCTCACCTTGCCGTTTCTCGCCCATGTTGCTCGCGCTGAGACCTCTCATGCCGCGTGGTCGATCCTTGAGTGTATGTTTAATGATCAAACTAACGCTCAGAGGATGCGTCTCTCTCTCTCTCTCTCTCTCTCTCTCTCTCTCTCTCTCTCTCTCTCTCCCCTTCCATTCTTGAGTATTTTGAGAAAAAGCGCTGGCTGATAGCTTAGCCGAATGTATGCACATTGTCAACGATTAGAACCTCATCTCCTACATTGTCTACAGTCTTGGTCCCGCTTACGGTCCCTTTCGTGTTGCCCTCATTATTAGGGTTGCTCATCCAGATTGACCCGACCCGAACATTCCTGGTGGACCCGAACATTATTGGGTGACGGGTTCACCCGAAAACCCGAGTTTTAAAGTTTTGTTAGTTGTTACAATATTTAAATTATATAAAAATGATTTTTTTAATTTTATACATATATATACATATATATATATGTATATATATGTATATATATATGTATATATATATATATATATATATGTATATATATGTATATATATATGTATATATATATATGTATATATATGTTTAACCCAGTTAATTGCAAGATGTGTAGTTGGAGTTTTGAAATTGCTATCAACATCACTAATTTCAAGGGTTTATGGATTTTGAAGAGCTTCAATTTTTCAGAAAAATGCAAGATTGAAGATGGTGGCGAAGACATGGAAAAGAACGGGGAAAGAAACTCACTGACGGAAAATGCGAGTCAATGGGTCAAACCCCGAAACCCGCCATGTGTGATCCCGACCCGCCCGTTGACCAGGGATTTCCTAAAATTGGACCCGAGACCCGACCCTCGGGGGTCTCGGGTCAACCCCGACCCTGTGTTTTCCGATTTGGGTCGGTTGGGGTTTCCGGGTCGGGTCCATTTTGAGGCACCCTACTCACTATGCACAGTGGAAATGTGACCAGTGATACACTTCCTAGATTGCTTCTTTCGGATGAACAACAACTCGATGAAGAGTCTAAGTCCCTCGAAGCATCCATGCTTGAAGCGAATTACTCTAATCACTCTAGAAACCGCTCTCGTTCATCCCATCCACCACCATCCAGCCTTTCTCCCGGGTGAGGCTCCTAACCGCAGCAACCCTTTGGCTCCGACAGATCGTCACATCCTCAGTGCCAGATTTTTCACAAAACCATCCATGAAACTCACAATTGCTTCAACCGGTTCAATCTCAATGAGTTTCCAGCAACTTACCGTGGTGCCCAGCAACACCTTTAGTCATCCTCACAACCATCTGCTTAGGTTGTTGCCCACTTCACCATGCCATCGTCAGCCATCTATGATCCTTGGGTTGTTGACTCAAGAGCTCCACATCATGTGGCAAGTGATCTCGACAAGCTCTCGGCTTCCACCTCTTATGATTGTAACGATGGTCTCATGGCTGGGAATGGTGAATCTTTACCCATTACAAAGTTAGGACATTCTACTCTTCCTACATTGCATAAGTCCAATCCACCCCTTACTCTTAATAATATCTTATTTGTTCTACAAATTGCCAAACATCTCATTAGTGTCTCTAAACTATCTCATGATAACAATGTTTATTTGGAGTTTCATCCTACTTATTTTTGGGTTAAGAATTTGCAGGGCTAGATAATACTAAGAGGTGAACTTGATAATGGGCTCTACCGGTTGCCATCGTCAGTGTCTTCCCCACCTCGTGTCTTTCTTGGTGTTCGGGCCTCTCTTGAGTGCTGGCACCATCGGTTGGCTCATCCTCATGAGTCCCTCTTGTTTCATCTTGTTTCTGATAATAAATTGCCTATTACGAGCAATAATTTATCTTCTGTTTATGGTTCATGTCAGTTAGGAAAGAGTCATCGTTTACCATTACCTAGTCGTGTTGAGCATGCTAAGCATCATTTTGATTTAGTACATTATGTGGTTTGGGGACCTTCTCTTTTAACTTTAATAAATGGAAATTTTTAATATGTTTTCTTTATTGATGATTGCTCAAAGTTTATTTGGGTTTACTTTTTGACAAATAAATCTTAGGTGTATACTATTTTCCAACTCTTCACCACGATGATTCAAACTCCATTCTCCAAGAAAATCAAAGCTTTCCAAACTGAATGGGAGCGAATATTGCAATGTCTCTAGCTTTCTTCAAACAAATGGGATTCTCCACCACATCTCTTGTCCATACACCCCTGAGAAAAATGGTTCTACTAAATGTCAAAATCGTATTATTGTTGAAAAAGGTCTTGCCTTACTTGCTCATGCCAAATTACCATAACAATTCTGGGAAAATGTGTTTCACACCACCATTTATCTAAATAACAGGACCTTCACCCCCACATTGAGGTATAAATGTCCTTTTGAGTGTCTTTATGAGCATAAACCCGATTATGGCTTGCTCACATCTTTTGGTTGCCTATGATATCCCTTCATTCGCCCATACAACACAAACAAATTAGACTATAGGTCTCTTCCCTGTATTTGTATTGGTTACAGTCCAAAGCACAAAGGCTATAGTTGCTATCATGTTCCCACAACTAGGGTTTATATTGCTCGGTATGTTATTTTTTTTGAATCTGTCTTTCCTTTTCTTTCTCACTCTAAGTCTCAGGATCATCCTCTAGATCCTTGTTTTTCCCCTCTTCACATTTTGCAGATGGCCTCTCAGCCGGCGCCACCATCATCCCACCTCAGTAGTCACCAATCGACCCTCCTGCGCTCAATCCCCCTCCGCCCAATCCACCGTTAGCGTTTTCTTCTTCGATGATTCCTTCGTCAATTGGTGGCCCTTATCCTCATCCACCAATGTATTATCGCCCTCTAGAGGACTCCACACACACTATGGTAACCTGTCCTCGCTCCAATTCTCTCAAGCCTAAATATTTGCTTACCACTAAGCATCATACTCCTATCTCACACATACCTTCAGAGCCCAAAACATTTATTCAAGCCTCGAAAGACCCCAATTGGCAACATGCAATGTAGTTAGACTATGATGCTTTAATGCGTAATGGGACCTGGGACTTAGTTTCCAGGCCCCTGAGCTCTAACGTCATTGGTTGTAAGTGGGTTTACAGGAGTAAACACAAAGCAGATGAATCTCTTGATCGTGTCGAAGCTCGTCTGGTTGCTAAGAGATTTCATTAAGAAGAAGGTGTTGACTACTTTGACACCTTCAGTCCAGTAGTTAAACCTACAACCATTCGATTTATCCTTAGCCTCGTTGTCACTAAGAACTGGCCTCTTCTTCAAGTTGATGTCAATAATGCCTTCCTCAATGGTGATCTCTCTGAGACGGTATACATGAGCCAGCCGGATAGCTTCTCTTCTACTCAGCACCCGGACATGGTCTGTAAACTTTGAAAGGCTCTTTATGGTCTTAAGCAAGCACCTCGAGCTTAGTTTCACAAGCTTCAACATGCGTTATTTCGGCATGGTTTCACCTCCTGCAAGTCTGACACCTCACTGTTCATCAAACAACATGAATCTCAGGTTATCTATGTTCTTGTGTATGTTGATGACCTCATCATTACTGGGTCGCAGTCTCTGTTTAACACCATGTTTATTGCTTATCTCAATTCTGTCTTCTCTTTAAAAGACCTTTGTGATTTACATTAATTCTTGGGTATTGAGGTTATGCGTTCATCTGGCTGATTACTCCTCACCTAAAAGAAATACATTTGTGATTTCCTTGATCGCGGTAAGATGTCTGAAGCAAAAGCCATTGCCTCCTTGCCGAGCCTAGCTCGTGCTTAGTCCAAAGCGGCGGTCCCTTATTAGATCCGCATCTTTATCGGAGCATTGTTGGTGCCGTATAGTATTTCACAATTACTCGTCTTAAGATCTCCTATGCAGTCAACAGAGTATGTCAGTTCATGCATCAGCCCACAGATCTCCATTGGTCTGCTGTCAAGCGCATTCTGCGCTACCTAGAGGACACGATCGACTATATATGGTCTTGTCATTTGCTCTACTTGTGATGATCGAATTATCACCTACAGTGTTGCATGATGGGCTTTTGATCTAGATGACTGCAAGTCTCAACATGATTTATCTCTTTACTTTGACGGCAACCTTATCAGTTGGGCTTCTCGCAAACCAAAGGTTGTTGCTCGCTCCAGTACAGAAGTTGAGTATCGCTCCATTGCTCTTTCCACCACGAAACTCATCTAGTTACATAAACTTCTCTGTGAGATGTATGTCCGTGTTCATAAATCCCATTATCTTATGTGACAATCTCAGTGCCACTTTCTTGTCTGCGAACCCAGTTCTCCGTCAACGGTCTAAACACATCAAGTTAGACTATCACTTTGTTTGTCAACAAGTTCAAGAAGGTGATCTCATTGTTCGTCATGTTCGCTCCCATGATCAAATTACTGACATTTTCACCATGGCTATGGGCACCGCTCGATTCCAACAGTTGCGTTCCGAGCTCTTGGTTTATACACCATGAGCTTGCCGGGGACTATTGACGCTATGATAAGATTGTGAATATCTAGATGTGATTGTAATTTTATCTTAATAGGGTTTAATATCTATATATATTCTTAGTGTTTGTGAATAAGAAAATAATCTTTTCCCTCAAATCAATATCTTTACAAGAAATGAAGAACTACAACAACTGAAAAAATCCACTGAGTTTAAGACTTTAAAAACAATTGAAAGAATTTAATATCTTTAATATTTTTTCAAAAATATTTAGTTTTTTGTTATTTAAAAAAATAGAAAAGAAAATTCTTTCAGAAAAAATTAAGGTGGTGGATGATAACGAAATTTAAAAGCAATTAATAGCTGATGAATTGTACACTAGTGTTTGTCGATCATGAAAGCTATAGAGGGAAAAATGGATCTAGGACGTCCTTGGCGGGGAGTCTGGCCTGTGGGCAGTACCAACGGGCGATCCCAAGATCACGTGATAGGCACATGTGACCTTCTAATTAAGTTCCTTTTTAACTTGTAACCCCAAATTCAGAATCCGAGAGTGAACAGCATCTCTGTCAACAGATTATCTTCGTGTGGCCTTGTTGTCGCTCTTTCCTTTCCTTTCCTTGGTATTAAGTTTCATCATCTCTTTCCCTATTATCCTCTCACAAATAATTTATATATATATTTAAAAATTATCGCTCCCATATCGGAAGAAATTATTGTTATATATATGTTAATCCCGAAAATATTGTTAAATATATGCATCTGCCAATGTATATTAAGTAGTTGATTGGATTGGTTTGAAAACCCCAAAAAGTTGAATATCTCATAAAATTTGATAGAATATTTATGTTTGGTTAAAAAATTTCATCTCTAAAATTAATCCCAAAAATTTAAATTATCATTAATTTAACTTCTTGTGAAATACGGAAAAATTCCATAAATTTAACTTCCCGTTAAATACAGAAATTGAAATTATCAAGGGTACATGGTAAGACAACTTTCATCATTTTCTTACTACGGAGTAATAAATATCTCTTATTTATCTCACAATCTCACTATATCAAATCCGTCATTATTTCATTTTTTTAACCAAATATGTTTCGATCATAAAATCCCAAAAATTATAATTCATGGGAAGAAGACTTCCCAGGAATTAAATTCCCGATGAGTAGACTTTGTACATTTATCCAAACGAGCACAAAAATTGTTACATATATTAATTAATTGGCAAAACTAATAAAAATAACCAAACTTTTAGAGGAATGTTAAAAAAATATCCCCACCTTACAATAGTAAGAAAAATAACCCAATCTTTTGGAGACGGGGTAACAAAGTATTTCGTTTTTTTACAACTATAATAAATATGGGTAAAAACAATGACATATAATTAATGAAATTAAAATTTTGGCGAATTTTGAATGACATTGACATATAATTGACTTGTTTTAATGAGAATGAGATCATTTAACCAATTTTATGTCATTGTATTGGCCTAATTTATGGTTGAAAAAATGTTTCGGGATATTTTGTTACCATCTCCCCCAAAGGTTGGGTTATTTTTCTTACAGTTGAAAAGTGGGGATATTTTCTTAACACTCCTCCAAAGGTTGAGTTATTTTAATTAGTTTCACCTAATTAATTTACGAGTTTGAATTAATGATTTTGAGTTTAACTTTTACCTAATACTCCCTCCGTTCATTAATAAGTGTCGTTTGACTTTTCGACACGTTTTTTAAGGAGCTAAAAACTATATAAAATATTATTTTTTTATTAATTTTTTAAAATAATTTTAAACTTATAACTAATATGTAAAAATTATTTAAAAAAACCAAATAAAAAATTTAAATTTTATATAGTTTTTAACTCCTTAAAAAACGTGCCAAAAAAGTCAAACGTCACTTATTTCTGAACGGAGGTAGTATTTAATTTTGGACTGACCATATAAAATACAGTATTACTTCTTTTTTTTTAAGATCGAAATATAAAATACTACTGTACCATGTAAATTCCACTAAAAAAATTAAATAAAAAGATAAATAAGTCAATAAATTTAAATAAAATAATTAAGATATTTTCAAATTTACCCCTAAAATTATTTGTCAAATTTTATAATATATTCCGTTCATAAATATAATGTAGCAACGTAGCCCAGTTTGCTTCTTCAAAATTGTGCGCGCAAATGTTATCATGTGGCGCCAGGAAGAAAAAAAAATGTGGCGCCAGGCAACGTTCTTTAATCCCTTAATTAATTCGTATTTTGTTCACTAGAAGCCAATACACCCTTACGAAAGGCGATTAAGAGCATCAAATTCTCAACAGATAATTTTTTATAACAACATTTGAGTCCAGTTAATTTGTGCAACATTGTTTTTTGACATTCTGTTTATTTACCATAGTACGTTTTTTCGACCTTTAACAATAATACATACATGTAAAATTTCATAAATTAGCCCTTGCGATTCACCGATCGAACATTCACGCGGGTAAGCCACCCGACAATTGGGGATGGATCTCGGACACAAGCAACATTGCGCGCCATTTTTGAAGGATTTGGATTTGGATTTGATATCCAACAATGCCTCTGTCTCCAATCAATGTCTAACAACTCCGATCCCATCCCATTGCAGCAGTTTTAATGTTTTCTTAATACTTTACTCTTAATAACAAAAATTAAATGCTACCTCTATAATTATATCTATATAGTATATAGTTTTAAGATTTGATGATTTCTATTTTTTTATTGGGATAATATTCTGCACAAGATGGCCCCTTTTGTCTCCACACATGCACTTGAACAATCATTTTAAAAATACTAACTGTCCACATAATTTAGACTTTATTGCTTGGTAATTGGCAAACCCTATTCTAATTATTGTTATGTACAATTGTACTTAAACCATTTTGAGCTGGCAAACCACTCAACTATACAATAGTACACTATATGATATCTAATGCATAGAAAATAACCAAATGAGCTTAACAAACTGCCTTTGTTTAGGGCTATGTGTGTGTGTTTTTTTTGGGTTAATTAATTTTTGGGACCATCTTCAAATCCTAACATCACCAAGAACAAGAGGGTTTTGGGGAGGAAAAAAGGAAGAGAGACAAAAACACTATTCATAGATTTAAGGCCTTATTGTCCCTATGTGGCTGGTTTTGGCTTTGTGTTATTGGTCAAATCTTAATTGGCCATTAGTCAAATGCAAGTTTGGTAAAGAACAATGGGTATTAAAGTTCTCTTGAGGTGGATTGTGGAGTTGGACTTAATTGGATGCTTTTGATTGAACTAAACCTTGTTTTTTAGGATTCCTTATAACTTATAATAGAGGTTTGCGTTTATTGATTAGTGTATGAACATGGTCATTTGTGCTTTCTTCATTAAAAGTGTGAGTTTAAACAAATAGATATCCACCAAAAACCTTTTGGATTTGAACGTTGAATTTCCCGGAAAAAGTAAAAGGGATAAGACCAACATAAGTCTGAGAAACAGTCTAACGATCTCTAACTCAAAACTAATCGACAATAAAATCGGTGTAATTCCTTTGTGACATAATCAACTTATATTTCATGTGCAATTGTTTTGATTGGATAGAATTAATTTTGCATATGGATAAAATAATTTTTCCAATTAATTAGGAAAGTAATCAACCAATTATAATATAGTGTCACATAATTAGTTGCATATTGGATTATAAATGAATTCAACTGCAATGAAATATGCAACTCATAAACTTTATATGTCCAATTTCTTTATACACAAAGGTTGTATCATACATTTATTTCCCTTCTTTCCTAACTAGATTTCTCAAATTTCTAGTGCAACAGAGGTTAAAGGATCCATTACCCTCTGAGCACAAACAAGGACTATTGGCCCGTGAAGCCCAAACAAAGACTTGGGCCAAAAAGCCCAAATGGCCTGATGCAGATTCTGGAAAGGTAGAGAGAGATGCCTTTGGGGAGTTTGAGCTGTACTTTGTTAATGGCTACTAACTTGGTCAGGTGTAGCCGAAGAGCAATCTCTTCTTCCGCGTCGTCGATCTTCGCATCGGCCAAGCTACGACGTCCTATTCCGATCGTTGGGGCTATTTGCGTGCTCAGCGTCGGTTTCTCCAACTTCTTCCCCGCCCTCTCGTTCTCTTCATACAGGACCGGGTGCGCTCTCTCTCCCTCTCTCTGATCTTTTGCTTTCGATCGGATTTCGAGAACACTGTAGTAGAACAGTTGAAATGTGATGGATTGATGTGAAATTTAGAATTCTGAAGTATATGGAATCGGATTCGCTTGGATACTGTTTAAACATTCGATTGCAGTCCGAGATAGTCTTGTGTTTGTTTTCTCCACTTATAATGTTCTGTCCGAGATAGTCTTGTGTTTATTGAGTGTGAGCTATGGAGAAAATTGGACTTGCTTAAGTAGATACGGCGTTTTCGTATGTGATCGATCAGAAATTTGAAGATTAAACGAACTGGCTTGATTTATCGCTGGCGCAGTGCTAGGAGGAAAAGATTGAGATGAGTTTATAGATAGAATCTACTTTGCGCAACTGTGGAGCTAGTTGTTTCCAACGTTTAGATGTTGGCTCCTTTTAGATAATGGTTTTTGAAATTTGCTAATTGCGCGTGGTGCTGTTATTTCAGACCAAAAATCAGCAGCAATAAACAATCCAAAAGCATCCACTCTGCAAGAATGGAAGCTACAAGCACCACTGTCCCGAGCATAGTAGTTTACTGCACTGTCCCTAACAAGGAAGCAGGTTGAGTGTAGTTTCTCTCATTGAGTCCTGTTGTGTTTGTAGAATTTCAACATCTATTAAGATGCTGCTTGGTTTTCTGATAACATGTCTTGAACTCTTTAGGGTTTGTGCGCTGGATTTTAATAAATTTATTTGCTTCAATAAACAGTTAAGCTTCTGCATATTCATGATATAGGTAGTTGTCAGTTGATACTTGATAATCTTATTGTTTTGATTCATACTACTACATTTTCTTTGATTTGGAAACAAAATGACCTCTTCCTGATATGTTGCAGAGGTGTTTCTGATTGTTCTCCATAATGCTTTTGCATACAAGTTTTAAGTGCCATTGATTGTTGAATTATTTTGGCAAGCAAGTTGACTGTAGCTGTTTTGGCTATTATCCCCTTTCTCTCTCTGTCTCTCTAAAATTGCTTCTTTTATTTTTCCTTTGCAGGAAAGAAGTTGGCTGAGAGCATAGTCAACGCGAGACTTGCAGCTTGTGTCAATCGGGTGCCAGGTATGAACTCCAATGCAGTGAATACTGAAAAATGCCCAAGTTGTTTACTTCTCTAATATGTGTTATCCTTGGAAAAAGATCGCTTTATGAGTTTCTATTATCTTATCCTGTGTGGAATTTGTAATTTCTGTATGTACAGTATTGATATATTGTCCCCCCGTTTTTTTTTTTCTGCTCACTGCCAAATACAACAGAACCTGAGAACATTGTTATTATTATTACTCCTGTAAGTTCATGCAAACAAAATGGTAGCTTTATTTCTGTATTGCAAGATTGCTAATTTTGATGCCAGATTGCTATGACTAAAAATGTTTATGCATGAACCAATTGTGCTTACTTCTTGATGTTAAATTAGTCGCTGGCAGCATAAATATTAAATAACTGAAATGAGCATTGTACTGCTCAGTGCTCAGTTCTTCAAAATTCAAAAGTAGCATTTGAGGTAGTTGGCCTAGTTGTCATAATGCAATATTTGAATGGAGTGTGTAACTACTCTTTCACATGATCTTTTGTTTTCTATTTTCTCAAACAATTGTCCATATGACAGTTGAGGTGGCAGCTGGTTAGCACATTGATTCCTTGGAACTTCATTTATTGCATACTTATTCCTTTTTCGAGTTGCGTACGGGTTCATGTTTTATTGTGTTGTTTGCCCCCAATGTCTTGAGTCTCCTGAACCGTCTGAAGTTTCTGGATTTTAGTTTTAAGAAACTGGATTCTACTTGTTGAGTGCTAGAGTATCACTTAAGAGTTGCAGATTTACTTGCTTCAACTATTCTTACTGGATTCTACCTGATCTTAGATCCTTTCTAATTAGGCTCTTTGTGTAATACAGGGATTGAATCAGTCTATGAGTGGAAGGGAGAGGTAACTACCACATACTTAAAAGCACTTGATTATTGTTTACTCGTGAGATCATTCATGATGGGTTGTTGTAGATTGAGCATTGCAGTTTGTGCATCAAATTGCAGTTCTAATAGGTCAAACTCAAGAAAATACTGTCAAGCTAAATCAAGGATTTGGTATTTACAGTCAAGCTAAATCCTTTGTTCCAATTTCTGCCAATCTTGCTTGCAGATACAAACAGATGCAGAGGAACTTCTTATCATCAAGACAAGAGAATCTCTTTTAGGTGAACTGACTGAGCACATCAAGACAAACCACGAATACGAGTAAGCCTCATTTTACTTATTTCGTGTTTGTTTACAACCTTCTCTTTGGTTTTTGTTTACTACAACCAAAGTTGCTATTACCATAGGATGCCAAAAGAACTTGAGAATATAACATGAAGGGGAGGGGACTACTTTTAATGCCAGACCTCAATTTTATTGGGAAGGAAATATTATCATGACCATTCCGTGTCATGTTTTTTCTGTTGTTGTCAGGGTGCCTGAAGTGATCTCGTTGCCCATATCAGGGGGCAACCTCCAGTACCTTGAGTGGCTGAAGAACAGCACTAAGGATTGATTCTAAACTTACACCAAGGAGACATGAATTTTCCAAAGGTTTGCTAGCTTTTAAATTATGTTGGTCTGCCTCTGTAAATTTAGCTCATCTTTCTCTGTCCTCTTAAACTGTGCTTTATTTTGAGAGTGAAATAGCATAAGATTTCGTTTCCTAGGTATGGATATTTTAATATTTTATGAGTTATGGCTACCATTATTTAACGAGAAAAAAAAAACATGGAGGAAGATGGGAGCAAAGAATGTCATGTAAATGCTCCAGATCCACCTAGAAAGTGGTTTTTGTAAGTTCGGTCCTAAACCGTCTCTTCTGCATATCGGTCGCTGAACTGTTGAATCCCATTGGTCCTCCTGTCAGTTAAACCGTGAAACTGTTGTTGGATGACTTGCGTAGCTGGTACACGTCTTCTAGAGTTCTACTTCTAAGTTTGTCAATTTGTCTAGCGGATGCGTGAAGGGAGTTGAAAAGCTTGGAGCTCTTGAGCAATGAGAGAAGAAGCCTTTCTCAGTTAAGATGGCAATGGTGAGACATGGAGACCGAAGAGGAGGGAGTAGTGGAGAATGTACTGCAGTAGTACCAATCTCACGGAGTATCCCTTATTGACGGAATTACTAATGGTGCGATTGTTTCAGTAGCTCAATGGCTCAATTAATTGACTCAACAATGCTACAAATGTGGGCAATCGTCGGCAGTGGACATATGCATTGTACACTCGCGTGATGGTATGAATGAAATTGTGATGCCAGTGCACTCTTGTTAGCGACCTTAAGATTTTGGGTAAGGCAAGAAATGCCAAAAGGGTTTTAAATTTCATGAAGCTACGTAAACCTTTATTTTTTATTTTTTGATAAAGTAAAAGTTCGAGATCAGACGAGTCTGACTCTTGATAGGTCGGTAACACCGGCAGATGAAAACCGTCTAAACATACAATAGAGAAACATGAAAAGGTGCAGCGAACAAGTAGAAATGAACCCAATAACAGGATGAATCTAAGCAAACCAAAATCAAACAAGTTGAGGACACAATCGAAACTCTAAGGATCACCACGATGACCTTAGTCAGTCTCGATTCCGGACTCTATGAACCCAACTAAGAAGAAGGTCGCTCATACACGACTAAACCATGCATGGCGCATGTATCTTATATTTGGTGAGACTTGATTCTCCATAGGAGCCCAACAGAGCTAAGCTTGTATAGTTGTACTTCAGGTGTAAACAACTTATGATGAGATCAAATAAATCTAGATTAATTTCCTAATTAATCACAAGATCAAGTGATCGGAGAGTATATTAGGACATTAAATCTTAAATTTATCCTAAATTGGAAATTTCTTAATGTTTTCTTTTATGTATCTAATTTTCTAGCTTTGAGAATCCTTCTTAAATAAATTTCATAAAACCATCTCTGTGTAGATCGCTTTTTTCTCAAGATTGTTAAGCTATGGATCTTGTGCCCTTTGAATAATTTCTCGATATCATTCTTAGTAGTTCATTAATGGAACAAAGCTTGCTTCAAGTGGTTTATATATATTAGAATATGGTATAGTAATAGTTCTTAATGTATATAATAAAGAAATTGAAGGTTGTAACAAAAAGAAAAAAGCTTACATAAGATGTCTTTGAATCTCTAACGAGCAAAACCTTCAACGGTTTTATGTACAGAAACTCATTGCTCTCTATCTTGTAAATTGCTTTTCTTCATGGTGCACCTTGTATTCTCCTTTGAATTTCTCTTTCTTTCTATGTTTTGTCATGAGATTAAAGATCTTTAGCCCGATCTGAACTTTTTGCCATTCATATTTTTTTTTAAAAAAAATTATATGACTAGGTAACCTAGAGCTAGCAAAATCTGACCCGACCCGAAAACCCGACCCGACTCACTCGAACCCGACCGAAACTCGAAAATCTGGAGCCATTCGTAACCCGAACCCGAGACCGACCCGACCCGAACCTGACCCGACTCGAATCAGACCCGAACACAAACTAACCCGACCCGACTCTAAACCCGACCCGACTTTGAACCCGACTTGACTATGAACCCGACCCGGCTCTATATTATTATATTTTGATAGAATTAATTATTTATATCTAGATTTGTCAAAAACTAATAATAATAATGGGTAAAAAAACTAATGGGCCAAAAGCTAAAAATGAAATGGGCATTGAAAATGAAATGGACCAATGATATAATCTAAACACAAATAAGCCCATTTGCAACTTGCTAGTTAAAATAAGGTTAAATCCTAAATGTATAATTAATTTGATTTAATTATAGCACCGATCAATTGGTTTAAATGTTTAAAAAAGTACGATGTTGCCGAATACCGAATTTCCAATTATGACTTTTTTTAAAATAGGTCGACAACCGATGAGTCAATGACAATGAGTGTATTCAACCGAGTCAAAATTAAATATTAAAGTATTCAACCGAGTCAAAATCATTTATTTTAAGTAAATTACATTTTTAAGTATTCAACCGAGTCAAAATCAACCTAATTATCCAAACGGGTCGAAGATGATTCGACCGAAAACTCAAAAAAACTATACCCACTTTGATTCGAAACTCAAATGAGACCGACCCGACTTTTGACCCGAAACCCGAACGAGCCCGACCCGCTTTAACCCGAACCCGAATGGGCATGACCCGATTTAACCCGAAACCCGACCAATCTAAAATTCATTATGACCGAACCCGACCCGAACTCGACCGACCAGTACCCAACCATAAATTTTGCCCGAACTGACCCGACCCGTCAGGGACCCGACCCGAGCAAGCCTGACCCGAACCCGACCCGAACGACCGACTTGCCAGCTCTAAGGTAACCTATCACAAGGCCCAACCTTTGAATTGTTGAAAGCTGAAGCAACAGCCCCACAACCAGCAGCTAAGAAGGAAGTTGTTATCTTATGTCCAAAGCTGATTTGGCTGATGATCTTTTCAATATGCTCTCCAATCTCCATGGAAGATGGCCCTAGTGATTCGGAGGTTTTGCTATTGGCCTTATAATGCTTTGCTTGTATGACTTTCATGCTTTAGTGATTTGGAGGTTTTGCTTATTGGCCTTATAGTGCTTTGCTTATCGAGCTTAGAGATGAAGCTCCAATTGCGTCTTCACCCCTCTAGACAAGACCTTCGTCTTCAGATCACCAATGAAGGAAGATCGGATCAACCTTGTCAATGAAATCGCCCCCCCTGTATGTGTGTGTGATCAGGGGCGGAGCCAGGGAACTATCTGGGGGGGGGGGCTCGGTTGAAATTAAAAAAAAAAAAAGAAGTCAACAGAGGTTAGCTTGAATTTTTTTTTGTTTTTGTATTTTCATCTAAAATGAGTTTTAACTTCCACAAGCAGCTACACACTACACACTGGATCCGGAGAGCAAGCTGAATTGGGATGGTCTTGGGCTATGCGGCCCAAATCTGTTCTTTCCTTAATCCGAGCTACAGAATTTAATTGTCACTTTGTTCATTTACTAAATCTAATTACAAAAAATAACTCTAAATATATATTAAAAAAATTTCAAGAACGGTTTATAAAAATAATTGAGAATTGTTTAAAAGAAAAATGTGTTCCCACCGGTTAAATTTGGTTTTGGGAAGACACTTTTCTTGTAAAACCGTGATCCTTTTATTTTTTTTAAGCACAGTTTAATCTAAAACCAGGTCAATTATTTTTTAAAAAATAAACGAGAACTGTTTCAAATAAAAGCGTGTTCCCAATAGTTAAAATTGTTTTTGGGAATACACTTTTCGGCGCTTTTCTAATTAAATCGTGTTCATTTTAAGTTTTTACAAGCACGTTTTAGTCTAAAATCGGGATAAATATTTTTAAAAAATAAAATAAATGAGGACAGTTTCTAAGAAAACCGTGTTCCTAAAAGTGTTTTTTTTACAATAGGCAAAAATTAGGTGAATCTTACATAAATAAGGTTCCACCATGATTATCCAAACGGATGATGTTACAAAGGTCCCTACATAAATTAGGTGTCTGAATTCGATGTTGTCAAAGATTGAGCTAAGTTTCCTGATAAGTTCCACTTCCCGTAGAATTTTCCATCTAACGTACTTGCTATCATTGATTGCCTTGATGACTTCCAAGCAATCTTCTTCCACTATGACTCTTCGTAAGCCTTTAGCTAGAGTTAAGTTTACACCTGCACAAAATACAACATCTTCTGTTTGGATAGTAGAGCGTGCTTCCATTTCAGATTGAAAGATATCTGAAGAGTCTATAAGGCGATGAATAATACTCTATTCACCCCCCCTTTTAGAGCATTGTTTATTACTTTATTTTATATCATCTATTACGACTATTCAATTGGTATCAAATCTTGGCTCACTGTTTTGATCTAACAATCTTGTGAGTTTTATCATTGGAGATCTTTGATGCAGATGTTCATCATTGATCAAGATCTAGAGCTATGGGACTTAGTCAAGAAAGGACCATGCATTCCAACGAAGACTGATGCTGCTGGGAAAGAAGTCGAGAAGCCAGAAGCTGAATATACTCAAACAGATTTGGAAAAGGTCGCTAAGAATTTTAAAGCTATGAAACTGTTATATTGTCATCTCGATGCTAATGAATTTAACCGTGTTTCCTCTTGCAAGAGTGCCACGAAAATTTGGGACAAGCTAGTAGTCACTTAAGAAGGCACCAGTCAAGTCAAAGAGAGCAAGATCAATATCTTTCTCAAACAGTACGAGCTTTTAAAAATGAATCCAGATGAATCAGTGACGGAGATGTTTACGAGATTCACTCAAATTGTGAATAACCTCGACTCACTTGGAAAGACTTTATCTAATATCGAGAAGGTAAGGAAGGTTCTTAGGAGCCTCCCGAAAACCAAGTGGGGTCCTAAGGTTACTGCAATTGAGGAAGCTCAAGATCTTACCACACTACCATTGGATGACCTTCTTGGAAAACTTATTACCCATGAGATGATATTAAATGAAGAAGATAGAGAAGTTCCCTCAACAGCAAAAAAATCTTGCCCTCAAATCAAAGAAGGAAGAAACACAATCGGATGATAATGAAAGTGACGACGATGATGATTCCTTCGCTCTCATCACTCGAGGACTAGCGCGAATTCTAAAGATGAAAAAGCAATTCTCTAATAGAGATAATGCCGGATCTCTAAGTTCAAAGGTAAGTCCTCTAACTTCTCAAAGAAACAAAAAGTATTAACTTGCTTTGAGTGTGGTGAAACATATCATCTCGTGAAAGAATGTCCTATGAAGAAAAGAAACAAATTCAGGAGAAATGATCAAAGGAAGAAAGCTATGCTAGCCACTTGGAGCGACTCAGATTCCTCAAGTGACTCAGATTTAGAAGAAGATCGGGCAAATCTCTATCTTATGGCTGAGCATGAGGAATCTAGAGGTCAAGATCTTGAGGAAGTGGTAAGAAGCTTAATATCTAGTCCTTCTGATATCGTTTCAGAATTTTTGAAGAATATGATTTCTAATGAAAAAGATTACAACAGTGAGATTAACATCTTAAAAGAAAGGTTGAAGGATCAACAGAAATGCATAAGTGATATGTCGCTGGAAATGAAAAATCTTGAAGCTTCTCAGTTGGCTCTTGACATTAAAGTCAAGACCTTGACATTAGAAAATTCTGATCTCAAGCAAAATCTCTCCTCTCTAAAACTTTCAAATGAGGTTTTAGAGAAAGAGAAGGTTAAGCTAACTGACATCACTCATCCAATTCACAAGATCTAAGGCCAATCTTGATAAGATGTTAGGTGAACAACAATTATCAATTAATAAAAGTGGTATTGGACACAATAAAAAATTTCCTAAAAAACCCAGTACCACTTTTGTTAAAGCAAAAGGAAATTGGCGTTCAACTACTTGTTTTAACTGTTGTAAGAAAGGACATGTGAAGGAAACCTATCCGTACAGACGGAGGGATCCCCACATCATTAGAAATACATTCCCAGTTCGCTTAAACGATTCAATTAGACATGTTTGGGTTCCAAAAGGGACTAGACTACCCAACATGGTCTATCCTCATAATGAATCCAAATCTATTTATTGTTCTAGCTGAAAAGGATGATGTTTGTCTTGCGGGATATCACCAAGAACAAAGAGCCAAAATGGATCATGGACAGCGGATGCTCTCGGCATATGAGTGAGAAGAAATCTCTATTTCAAGATCTTAAAGAGCAAGCCACTGGAACAATCACTCTTGCTGATAAAGGGAAGTGTAATATCATCGGTATAGGTAACATTGGTAGTAATTCCAATAGTTGCATCAAGGATGTATATCTTGTTGATGGATTAAAATATAATCTCTTAAGTGTTTCTCAACTATGTGACAAGGGAAACAAGGTTTGTTTTGACAGATACAAGTGTGAAGTCAGAAATGAAGAGACTGGAGACTTGATCCTCACTGCTCATCGGCACAATAATACATATGCAGTAAATGCTAAGCAAATTGCATGTACAAATCTCAAATGTCTCAAGGCTTTGACAGATGACCCGAGTCTCTGGCATAGAAGGTTAGGTCACATAAGCATGCACCCCCTCAATAAACTAAAATCAAGAGACCTTGTACGAGGAATACCTAACCTAAACTTCAAAAGCGAGGAACTGTGCAATGCTTGCACAAGAGGTAAACAAACCCGAAGTTCATTCAAACCCAAAAAGGTTGTAACTTCCTCTCGCCCTCTTGAATTATTACATATGGGTTTGTGTGGTCCTATGCGTGTCAAATCTCCTAAGGGAAAACAATACATCCTGGTTATTATTGATGATTTCTCTTATTTACATGGATTTTCTGTTTAAGAGAAAAATCAGAGGCTTTGTTCGAGTTTTCTAAACGTTGTAAGGAGTTGCAGACCTTGAAAAATCTACCAATCGTCTCCATTCGGAGTGATCATGGTAGAGAATTTGATCAACTCAAATTTGATTTGTTTTGTGCTAAATACGGTATTTCACATAATTTTTCAGCTCCTAGAACTCCTCAACAAAACGGGATTGTGGAATGAAAGAACCGCACCCTAGAAGAGATGTCTAGGACAATGCTTTTAGAAATTTTTTTGCCAAAACATTATTGGGTCGAGGTTGTTAATATAGGTAATTATATTTTGAACCGTTGTTTAATTCGTCCCATTTTGAAGAAAACTCCTTATGAACTTTTTAAAGAAAGAAAGCCTAACATTTCATACTTCAAACCTTTTGGATGTACTTGCTTTGTTCATAATAATGGCAAAGATAACCTTGGTAAGTTTGATGCTCGTAGTGATGAAGGTATATTTATTGGTTATTCTTCAAATAGCGAAGCTTATAGAATTTATAACAAGCGCACCAAAATTGTTGAGGAGAGTATCCATGTGGTATTCGACGAAAGCAATAATGGTGTGTTGAGTGAATGTTTTGCAGATCTCAATCTAAATCACCATGACTCTGATGTAGAAGAAAAAGGCAAATCTGAAAACAAGAAGGACCAAGAACGCAACATGCAAGAGCAAATTCAAGATACAAACGAGTTGTCTTAAGATCCGGAGAAGCAACTACAGAGCCTGGATGTGATCAACTCAAGCAATAAGGAATCCAACTCCCAAACCGTCTCTCAAGACCCTGAGGAGAGACCTGCTGTTGTCATGAATATTCAAGGCCCAAAGCAACGAAAGTTCAAACATGCCTTTTCACACTTAACTCAAAACATCATATCCGATCCATCCTCTGGTATACAAACTCGATCTAGATTAAAAAAATCTATGCGCTTTTTATGCCTTTGTTTCTCTTGTAGAACCAAAAACTCCTGCTGAAGCACTAAAGGACTCGGACTGGATCACGGCTATGCAAAGTGAGCTAAATGGGTTTGAAAGGAATAAGGTGTGGACTCTCCAACCCAGACCAAAGCACCAATCAGTCATTGGGACTCGATGGGTGTTCAGTAATAAATTGGATGAAGCAGGCAAGATCATTCGAAACAAAGCAAGGCTTGTTGCTCAAGGATACAATCAGAAAGAAGGTATAGACTACGAGGAGACTTTTGCTCCCATAGCAAGGTTAGAAGTTATACGTATATTACTTGCTTTTGAATCTTATATGGGGATTAAGTTATTTCAAAAGGACGTCAAATGTGCATTTCTAAATGGGGTCTTGGAAGAGGAAGTTTATGTTACTCAACCTCCTGGTTTTGAAAGCGAAGATTTTCCTAATCATGTTTATAAATTGGACAAAGCTCTCTATGGTCTCAAACAAGCCCCTAGAGCTTGGTATGAGAGACTATCTAAGCCCCTAGAGCTTGGTATGAGAGAGCTTAGTATGAGAGACTATCTTGAAAATGGTTTTCAAAGAGGAATGATCGACAAAACTCTCTTCATCAAGACCCGTGGAAATGATCTTTTGGTTTTTCAAATATATGTTGAGGATATACTATTTGGTGCTACTAATAACTCCCTTTGCAAGGAGTTCTTTTGAGATAATGTGTAGGTGATATCATTTATTTTAGTCATATTTTAGGGTTGCATTTGCATATTAGTTTAGGTCATTTTCATGCACATTTGTCATATTTTATATTTTATTTATTTTATTTTGCATTTTCGGAGTCTACATCTGGTTTTTGTTTGTTTCAGGCATTTTGAGGTGAATATTGAGGAAAATCAAGCTTTAATACGGAAGTTGCTAAGTCTTGGGGCTATTTTACGGAGTTAAATCTATTATTGGGTGCTGGGTCAGTTTTCAATTATTTAATTTTGGGGGTTGAAAATGTAATTTTCTTATAAGTCAAATATATACTCCCGTGTGTTTGGAATTCAAGGGGGGGTTCGAAGACTTTGGCTGCAGTACATGGCTTCGGCCACTTTCTAGGGTTAGGTTTTGTTTTTGATTTGACGGTATATGATTTGGATCGAGGACGAAAATTTCGGTTTGCATTCTATTCTAAACATTGATCTATTTCTGTTTATAATCTAGTTCATTGTTTATTATATTATGCTTTTCTAATTTCTCTGTTCTAGGGTTTGGGTAATCCCGACGATGTTTTGGTAGTGCTAAAATTGATATTCATTTGTCTGATTATTGTTAGATTTAATCCTATTGCGCCAGCCCTAATTGATGAAAATTAGTTAGAACTGATTTAGGGTTTGAAATCGAAAGACTAAAACCCTAAGTTAGAATATAGATGGTGAATTTAGGCCGAAAAGCTATTGGATCCATCAGAACTATAGGATTAAACATGAAGTTTGATTTATCGAAAGATAATCGAATTTCTTGAGGATTTATAGATTGTCATAGATATTTTAGATGATTTTGATATTGATCAAGATCGAAAGGCGATGTTAATGTGATTATCATCTAGAATTCTAAGAACTTAGAGGGTCTAAATTGGTTGCTTGAGTCCGAAAGGTGATTGTTAACCAATTTAGACACATTCGCTTTGATTCCGAAAGTAGATTTGCGATTACCTTAGACAATCTACCTTCAACAAATTTAGACAAGGTGAAACGAATATCAATATTAATCTACTATAGTGTCGTTGTGGTGATCCTTTACCCTAGATTTGCCTCGTATCCATTGTTTTAGTACCAATTTTGTATAGTTGCTTCCTTTTAGTTGGTTACTTCCTCTATTCCATATACTTAGTTCTCCCGTTATTTTTCTTGGCTTAGTTAAATCTGTTTGAATTAGCAATCGATACCACATAGTCCATGTGGATACGACACTCGATATACTACGACTGAACCCGTACACTTGCGGTGTTGGTTTTAGCCTATCAAGTTTTTGGCGCCGTTGCCGGGGACTATTGTTTGTATTGGTTGTTTATTTTTAGATTGATTTTCTAAGTCGTTCTTTTACTTTTGATTTCTTTTCTTTTTGTTTTTCATTAACGGTTTGTGCTCTTGATATGGATTATCTTTATTATTGTGAGTTTTGTGGAGCTTTTGGTCATGTAGCTACTGATTGTCCGGTGTTGAGAGCTCCGTTTGGGAAGGAACAAGAGGTGTACTACACTTTGCATCCTCATCTTTCTTACGAGATGGATCTCAGTGAGGGATACACACCATCTGGGTGTCGTTATCAATCTTCACAAATTTCACAAGAATCGTCCAAGCTGAGTCACATGGAGAAGTTCTTCACTGAACTGGAGACTCGACTTGCAAGGATCCAAGCCGATTTTGAAGATAAGATGTTAGAGATCCAAGAGGCTCAACAAATGAAACTCCCATGTCCTCCAAAATTTTTATCAGTTCAAGGTGAGACTAGTGACAATGACGATTGCACTTTCGTCTTTCTTGAGATGCAGGTTTTCGAAGACATGGAGATTTTAGAGCAGGAGGAGCGGGTTCCATTGTTCGAGTTTAGTGAAGACACAAAGGGACGGTGTTCTATGAAGAGAAAGAGCACATTTCTATGGAGCTTGAACTTTAATAGATCTATACTATTTTTCTCCGAAAAGACCTTACTAGATGGATGGATCGAACCATGGACCATCCACTCAGGAAGGTTCAAACGCTTTCTAAAATCCAACCATGGTAAGTTTTCTTTAATTTATTATTGTTACACTATTATTTTTATTTTGTAAATAAAGGTAAGGGAGAACCGGATCCACTCAGTCGAGCAGAATTTCCACTCAGGTCGAGTGGATTCCAGTACCTATGGCAACTCAGACACTCGGTCGAGTGGTTTGTCCACTCGGCCGAGTGAAAATCTCCTTCAACCAAAAAAAAAATTGAAAATGAAAAAATTGGGGAGATGCGTTCTTTCTCTCTCTCTTTCTCCCCCGATAACCTATTCTTCTCCTCCCTCCGGTGTTCTACTTATTATCGCCGGCCACTCCTCCTTCCCTCACCGGATCCCCGTCCGACGTCGCTCCACCACCTCTCTCGATCTTTCTCCCGCTGGAGCCCTAAACTCCTTCCGTCCCACCACTACTCTCTCTTCCTTGATCTCTCTCGCCCAGCGCCCTCCTTCTGCCGATGCCTCCACCGCAACTGCACATGCTCCACTGCTGCTTGAAGCCAGGAATCGTCCACCAGTCATCGCCGGACCACCAGAAGCCGACCACACAGCAGCAGCCCTCCATCACTGCCTCTTCTTCCCGAGTTTCCGCTGCTGCTCATTCATGTGCACCACCCGATTCATCCCTGATTGTGACGCCCATAAAAAATCCAGTCTTCAATTTCACCAGGGAAGTCACTCAATTCCACCTATCTAATCGTGCTATTGTGAAAACATAATCTGCATATCTAGTTGTTATTGGTGGATTTTGATTTTGGGAAATGTTTGATTTTGTGCTTAATTGATGTAGAATGGATTGAGTCATCAATTGAATCCTACTCGAGCTTGATTTCAGTTAACTTTCTTTGCCTGTATTCCTGATTTTATTGCTAAGTATGGGTATCAAATTTGCCATTCAACTTACTGGTGTGGTGATTGATAAGATGCTAGGAATCCTTCTACGCTGAACTTGTCTTGGTCATGAAACTGAATTGCTATGCTACATTTTTCAGGCCATGTGCATATCTTATTATGAATTTTGATGGTGGCAGCTGCGTAGGAGTTATTATCTTTTTAGGAGTTGCTTTTGATAAGCTTGATTAGGCTAGGTTCTACACTTTCCACGCCTTTTGATCTCTCTGCTGGACATTTGTTTGTTATGTGCTGATTTCATAAAGTCTGTTTGATCTTAAGTGCTCATCACCTAGTGTCGATTTTGTTCTGGTGGTGTTGATTTGAGTTGTTATAATGCTTATTTTCATTGAATATTGGATCTTGGTTGCTATGTGATATGACTATACTTGTTAGGCTTGTATCTGCTGATGTTTTTTGTGCATTGCACATGCCAAATTCCAGAGGAGATGCTACCGAAATTTTAAACACATATCACGGATGGTTCCATACAACTAGCACCATGTTGTGAGAAGGAAATCGAGTTTAAAATATAAAATATAAATCAAACCAGATTCGTGCCCCAGCAAATAATTACAAGACTCCCTCCCTATGCAGTAGTGGGAAGTCAGGATCGACCCACGAGGAAGCGTGTCAGCGGATCCTAGGTAGCTGTAAATCTCACAGAAAAGCAAACAGAAAGACAGAAACAAAGACAGAAATAACAAACGAAAGCAGAAATAAAAGCAAAGACAGAAGCTACTCGATCTCGACAAAGAAGTACTCGAGATTGACAACAGACAACGACCACAAAAACTCAAAATCGATAAACAGAAGCAACTCGATCTAGACTAACCTAACTCGATCTCGACTAACAGCCAACTCGAGATCGACTAACTTCTCCTCTAGATCGACTAAAGACAGTAACTTTAAATTTGCAAACTTCGAACACAGAATCGCAGATTTCGGAAGAAATAAACTCAATATATAAAGAACTTCCAAAGCCAGGGTATCAACGCCACAACGACAACCATGCAAAGTAACACATAAAGGCATAAAAGATCATGCTTTCTATCAAAATAACTTTCGTTATTAACAAATAGGCATATAGAGGCTTTCGCATAAACCCTAATTGTTACTAACCATTTTCACATAATTAACCCAAGTTGCATTAAGATCACTTTCTCTTCAATAACACAAACAAGGATCACCTTCAACTTTCGCAAAAGAATCATGCTCATAGGGATAGAAGACGAATTGCATCAAAAGATTGTACCTTTACCGCATCACCTCACATGGCCACCATCGGGCTCACCCCAGCCCTAGAAGTGGGTGGACTACTCGCTCTTCATCATCAAGAAAGACATTAAATAACAAAAGAAACTAACTTGCATTGAATTAAATAAAGAAAGCTTACAATCGAACAAGCCAAATCCGCTTTCGCCTTTCTACCTTGCTCTCCACAAACTCTCTCTCTCTACTCCTACTTACTAGAATGGAATTGAATTGGAATAAGATGCCTAATGCTCAGCCCCTAAGGCTTTATTTATAGCCTTCTACTCCTTGCTATTCAAGGATAGAATATCTCTATCTTTTTTAAATCTATATCTAAAAGCTTTAAAGATAAATAAATGGAAATAAAGGAATTTAATCTAAAAAGAAAATTATATCTAAAAGAGCAAAATATCTTCTTGTTGATAGGTCTTCTTTCCATAGATAGAACTTGATGGATCTCGGCAATCTCGGATTCCTTCGGCTCCAAGGACTCCCAATCCGAGTAGAACAGCAAAACCGCGTTACGCGCTCCCGGACACGGTTTCCTCGATCTCGACTAAGCCTCCTCGAGATCGAGTAAATGTGGTGTCGACTATGGCCTGGCTGGGTGTCTCGGGTAGCTGCTGCTCGATGAAGCTCGGTCATGTGGTTCTGGTGTCCTCGAGATCGAGTAATTTCCTCGAGATCGAGTAGGCTGGTGTCGACTTCCGCGCTCTTGGACTTGGTTGAGGACTCTTCCCCGACTCTGGCTCGGACTAGTGCTGTGGTGGTCCTCGAGATCGAGTTGTTTACTCGAGATCGAGTACAGTGGTGCTCGGCGTCTCCGTCCTCGACTTCTCAACTTGGCACAACTCTTCGACTCCGGACATGGCATCAGAAAGTTGTCGATCTCAACTAGTTGTCCTCGAGATCGAGTAAGGCTCCGGAGTCGGGTTGCTTTGTCTTCAGTCTCCTCGATCAGTGCTTTACTCGACCAGGTGTGCTCGGACATTCTTTGTCAAGATCGAGTAAGTGTACTCGAGATCGAGTACATCTGGGCTCTGGCTTGATTCGTCCTGGTTCCGCTGCTTCTTGACCTTGGACTTCTGTAGTTGAATTCCGAGCATTTCCAACCTTTCTCAGAACTGCTGTAATTTGCCTCGAATTCTGCGAAATTAAACAGAAACTGGTGTAGATTCCATAATTTGGCAAATAAACATAAACTACATAGATTCTGTACTATCTTAGCCCAAATGCATGAAATGTATGCAGAAAACGATATAAATGATACTGTAAAACATTGCAGATTCAGCTCACAACAAACACTCCATACTTAAGCTTGCTTGTCCTCAAGCAATACTTTTATTTGTCATTCAAGGGAAGGAATCAAAACTCTCAACATATTGGATTCATTGTCATATGTCCCTGCAATCAATTACCATCCTCGAAAAGGTACTAGTGTCACAGATCCATGCATGTGCAATTAAAAGCAACATCTACTCACAAAAGGAGGGTTATGCAAAAACAATTCATGTAACAAAGCATTAATAATCAAGAGGACTTTAATTCATCTCAATAAAGAAGTAGATTGGTAAAAGGCTAAAAGGTGGGCAATTTTTGGCAATGTGGTGCTAATAATCCGGGGAAATGGAGTATTTCCAAAACTTTAATTTCTACATTCCTTCTCTTTGAGATTTATCACCTTTCATATTGCTTTTATCTATAATAATGCTTTTACCTCTCTATCCTCAGCACTGCCTTTCGCGAGTCGCAAACATGGGTGTCATGAATGGCCCCAGATACTTAGTGCCTTGGACTCCTTACCTGGTGTCCCATCTCTCCAAACTATTATCTCAGAGAGCAGGGTCGATCTACCTTTATCTCCTGAGGTGATCGGATTTTCTTTCACTCATTAAATTTTCCATATTTTTAAACATTTTCCCGCCAAACTCCAATAATGATATAACAACACAACAACCATATAATAATCCCCATAATGTAACATCATTCTCAACATAATCCCCGGATAAGGTAAAGAATGGAAATATTTAGATCATGTGGAGCAAATATGAAATAAGGCATATTATGGCTTTTGTGATGCATAAGCATAGGTAAGGCTAGGATATAAACAATGAGCATTATATGGAAATATAAAGTCCTCCATCCTCTTATCATGCAACATGTCAAAAGCAACATCAAATTTTACCTCCTTTCATGGTTTTCAAGAAATAATGCACTTCATTGTGACTTCCCTTTACTAGGCAATTTCATGCTATATCTCTAATGAATCCAATTTTGCATCGTCGAGTTCAATAAAGCTTCCATGACATTAATCAAAATTTTTAAATGGGGGTCATTTTTCTTCAAATTTTGGAAAACATGCATATAAGCACATAGATCAATAATGCATTCCAAAATAGCCATGTATAGACAATTCAAGAAACAATGCACAAATATTGTCAAATATGGCAAATATGCACAAAGTAAGCCCTTCCCCCACCCCATACTTAAACGATACAGTGTCCTCATTGTATAAAAACAAGGGTAAAGAAAGGAACTCACTAGACAGGTGTGCAAGGCCTCTTAATATCGAATGAAAGAAATGTCTGGGCCGAGTCTGAATATAGCTTGCTTCTATCCATGGACTTGAAAAGTGTAGAAGACATATACCCACAATAGAAAAACTAAAAGGTTCAAAACCAAAAATAAACAAAAAGCAACAAAGTCTCAAAAGTCCAAAAATAAATGTCTATGTACAAGCTCTAGATTTTATAGTCGCTAGGCCGACTTCTCCATTAAGCTCAAGGTGGCATTTGCAGGGCCCATGTATCTTGGGCTTCAAATAGGACTCCATTCTTGTCCATCAGCTGTAATCCTCCGGAATGGATCTTGTTCACCACGAACGGTCCCATCCTCTTCTTGTTGAATTTGTTAGGAAACCAATGATCCTTTGATTTGGAGACATAGAGCTTGTCTCCAACTTCATACTCCTTAGGCTCATCATTGGAAATCCTACATAAGCGCACATACCAAGGCAAACCTCCCCCATGTATAGATAGATCTTTAATGGAAATAGGAGAAGAAAAATCCATACCTTGGCTTACCTTTGCAAAAACGGAATCGGGGACCACGGTGTTTGGTCGATCTCGAGTAGGAGTACTCGATCTAGAGTAACTTTCAGCTTTTGGTGGATTGCTTCTCGAGGATGCAGGGGCTGGGGAAGGCGAGGCTTGCTCGATCTCATGTAGGGTACTCGATCTCGAGGAGTTCTGGCCTTCTGGTGGAGTCAGCGTCGAGGAAGGTGAAGTCGAGTCAGCGGAGTCGTGGTCGATCTCGAGTACTCTACTCAATCTCGAGTAGTGCCGAGCTTCAGGTTGGCTGCTCGACGACGCTGGTGCTGGTGGAGGCTTCTGGTTTTGGTCGAGATCGACTACAGTCCTCGATATCGAGAAATCTTGGTCGACTATGACCCCATACTTGCATCCTATCAAGGCATCCGAAAAATAGTTAGTCCAAATTGACGTACCTTGGTTTGTGTCGAGTGGATTCTCTGTTTACTCATTCAGGATGGCCATGATCTTCTCCACTTGGGCCTCAATTTCCCTTTTTTTCAGCTCTTCGGGAGTCATATTTCTTACCTTAGGCTCCCCACAAGTAATGTAGCCAGCTGAGATAGATTTTACCTCTCCCATTGGACCTATATGCCTTTCAGTTTTATTAAAATAATACTCAATTACCTCATCGCTGATGTTGAAAGTGAGCACTCCCTTCCGTACGCTTATGTTGGCATCCACCGTCGCCTAGAAGGGCCTTCCTAGAATAATGGGACAAGCAGGGTCTTCCGCCATATCAATAACTAAGAAATCAGCAGGGACGAAAAACTTACCTACTTGCACTGGCACATTGTCCACCATGCCTGTTGGAATGACCACAGTGTTGTTGGCCATATACAGCTTAACATCCACTGGCTCTAGGGCACCTATCTTAATCTTGGACCAAATTGTTAAAGGCATTATACTCACACTGGCTCCAAGATCACATAAAGCATTAAATTTATATTGACCAAATCCAATGGTTATAGCAAACTTACCTAGATCTGGCCTCTTCTCAAGTATGTCCAAATGGCTGCACTCCTCTGTAATCTCAGCCATTGATCGCTTTTTGCTCAGAATCTCCTTGAGGAATTTGACGTAGGATGGCATCTCATTGAGAGCTTATGTGAAGGGGATGGTAACATTGAGTTTCTGAAGCATCTTGATGAAGCGCTGAAATTTCTTCTCTGTCGGGTCCTTTGGAGATTTTTTTGGGAAGGGCAGCTTCTTTTTCTGATTCGGAGCTAGAACAGATGTCGGAGGTGTATCATCCTTCTCTATCTCAACTTGATCTTCCTCGATATCGACCACTGTAGTCGATTTCGAGTTGCTGTGCAGTGCAGAAGAAGGATTTCCCAGTTTTTCCTAGAGATCGAGTTGACCTTGCTCGAGATCGACTAAGTGCTGGTCGATGTCGACTTGCTGCTGGTCGATGTGGAGTTGTTTCTCAACTTCTCTGTCCTGCTGTTTTCCGACCTCTGGCTCTTGCAGTTGATGGCCGCTTTTGAGTTTTACAGCAGCGATGTGACCAGTCTTCCCCTTGGGATTTGGTTCTGAAGATCCTGGGAGGCTTCCTGACTGTCGGGGGATTCCTGCTGCTAGCTGGCTCATCTGTGTTTCCATTGACTTTCTCTAGACATCGATTTCCCCAAGCCTAGAGTTGACACATTGTATCTGAGTGTAGACTGAGTTGAAGGACTGCCTGGTGTCTGAATGGTTCTTCCTCATCTCGTCAAGGATTTTCTGCAGATTATCCCTTTTCTGGTCCCTTTCCGGATATCCTGGAGCTCTGTAGGGTGGGGGGTTCCTAGGGGCACCTTGGTTCCATTGTGGTTGCTGAAACCTTTGGTCCCCCATATAGCGGTTGGGACCCCCTGCGTAAGCTGCCTCTTCATGGTATTCTGCCAGCCTGACCTGCTCTGTGTGTGGGCACTCAGTAGTGGTCTGCCTATGTGATCCGCATTCGATGCAGGGCCGGTTGACAGACAGATAACTGACTTGTTTGAGGAGCTTCTTATTCTGATCTCTGTAGTACGGCTCCTTTACATCAGGATCAATCTCCTTAGGGGGCTCATAGAGGGGCATGGATGGTGCTGGCCTGGCGTAGGGGTTCTCCTCATAGTTGACTGGAGTCCTATACGTGTTGTCATAGTTGGTCAGCTTGTCGAGAGCAGCCCATGCGTCAGCAGGCGGCATTGTCAGATACTCATAGTGAGTATATGTGTTGATTCTATCCTTTGTAGCCAAGTCCAGAGAATTGAAGAAGATCTCTTGAACTACACAGGGTTGCTGTCCATGTGTAGGGCAGGATCGCAGTAGATCCTTATAGCGTTCCCATGCCTTTGCTAGCGTCTCTTCAGGTTGCTGTTTGAAAGATGTGATCTTTTGGCGCAGGAGTGCTGTCTTGGCAGGAGGAAAGAATTTGTTCAGAAATTCCTGCTTCACTTGAGCCCATGTCGTGAGAGATCGTGGTTTCAGCCCTTTCAGCCATTTCAGTGCAGGACCAGCGAGAGACCAGCGGAAAGCCTTCATCAGGATGTACTCCAAGGTAGTACCTTCAGCAAGAGTACGACACATGTCAGTAAAGTTGGTAATGTGCTAAAGAGGGCATTCATTAAATCTACCATGAAATGCATTATGTTTAATCTCTATTAAGAAAGGAGTGCGAATTTCATAGTTATTTTGAGGGATAAAAATGGCTGATTCAGGCACGACGAGTGTCGGGTGCATATAGTCCTCTGCCGTGGTTGGGTACTGGGCAAGCTCAGCTTCTGCTTGTTCCCTTCCTGCTTTCTCAGCGGCGATAGCAGCATCTTTAGCGGCTAGTTCCCTGGTTAGCCTCTGTATCAGCTGTTCTTGTATTTCTGCGGTCGCCGTGATCCTTTTGAGTTTGGAGTGGATGTGTAGGAAACGCTCCGGTTCTTCTAAGGCGTCAAACTCAGGTGTTTGACCAGAACGATGCATACACCTGAAAAGTAACTTAAAGAAAACGTGATATCTTAACTACCTAAGGCGCGAATGATAGCTTCCCCGGCAACGGCGCCAATTTGTTGTGAGGAGGAAATTGAGTTTAAAATATAAAATATAAATCAAACCAGATTCGTGCCCCAGAAAATAATTACAAGACTCCCTCCCTATACAGTAGTGGAAAGTCAGGATCGATCCACGAGGAAGCGTGTCAGCGGATCCTAGGTAGCTGTAAATCTCACAAAAAAGCAAACAGAAAGACAGAAACAAAGACAGAAATAACAAACGAAAGCAGAAATAAAAGCAAAGACAGAAGCTACTCGATCTCGACAAAGAAGTACTCGAGATTGACAACAGACAACGACCACAAAAACTCAAAATCGATAAACAGAAGCAACTCGATCTAGACTAACCTAACTCGATCTCGACTAACAGCCAACTCGAGATCGACTAACTTCTCCTCTAGATCGACTAAAGACAGTAACTTTAAATTTGCAAACTTCGAACACAGAATCGCAGATTTCGGAAGAAATAAACTCAATATATAAAGAACTTCCAAAGCTAGGGTATCAACGCCACAACGACAACCATGCAAAGTAACACATAAAGGCATAAAAGATCATGCTTTCTATCAAAATAACTTTCGTTATTAACAAATAGGCATATAGAGGCTTTCGCATAAACCCTAATTGTTACTAACCATTTTCACATAATTAACCCAAGTTGCATTAAGATCACTTTCTCTTCAATAACACAAACAAGGATCACCTTCAACTTTCGCAAAAGAATCATGCTCATAGGGATAGAAGACGAATTGCATCAAAAGATTGTACCTTTACCGCATCACCTCACATGGCCACCATTGGGCTCACCCCAGCCCTAGAAGTGGGTGAACTACTCGCTCTTCATCATCAAGAAAGACATTAAATAACAAAAGAAACTAACTTGCATTGAATTAAATAAAGAAAGCTTACAATCGAACAAGCTAAATCTGCTTTCGCCTTTCTACCTTGCTCTCCACAAACTCTCTCTCTCTACTCCTACTTACTAGAATGGAATTGAATTGGAATAAGATGCCTAATGCTCAGCCCCTAAGGCTTTATTTATAGCCTTCTACTCCTTGCTATTCAAGGATAGAATATCTCTATCTTTTTTAAATCTATATCTAAAAGCTTTAAAGATAAATAAATGGAAATAAAGGAATTTAATCTAAAAAGAAAATTATATCTAAAAGAGCAAAATATCTTCTTGTTGATAGGTCTTCTTTCCATAGATAGAACTTGATGGATCTCGGCAATCTCGGATTCCTTCGGCTCCAAGGACTCCCAATCCGAGTAGAACAGCAAAACCGCGTTACGCGCTCCCGGACACGGTTTCCTCGATCTCGACTAAGCCTCCTCGAGATCGAGTAAACGTGGTGTCGACTATGGCCTGGCTGGGTGTCTCGGGTAGCTGTTGCTCGATCAAGCTCGGTCATGTGGCTCTGGTGTCCTCGAGATCGAGTAATTTCCTCGAGATCGAGTAGGCTGGTGTCGACTTCCGCGCTCTTGGACTTGGTCGAGGACTCTTCACCGACTCTGGCTCGGATTGGCGCTGTGGTGGTCCTCGAGATTGAGTTGTTTACTCGAGATCGAGTACAGTGGTGCTCGACGTCTCCGTCCTCCGCTTCTCGACTTGGCACAACTCTTCGACTCCGGACATGGCATCAAAAAGTTATCGATCTCAACTAGTTGTCCTCGAGATCGAGTAAGGAACTGGAGTCGGGTTGCTTCGTCTTCAGTCTCCTCGATCAGTGCTTTACTCGACCAGGTGTGCTCGGACATTCTTTGTCGAGATTGAGTAAGTGTACCCGAGATCGAGTACATCTGGGCTCCAGCTTGATTCGTCCTGGTACCGCTGCTTCTTGACCTTGGACTTCTATAGTTGATTTCTGAGCATTTCCAACCTTTCTCTGAACTGTTGTAATTTGCCTGGAATTCTGTGAAATTAAACAAAAACTGGTGTAGATTCCATAATTTGGCAAATAAACATAAACTACATAGATTCTGTACTATCTTAGCCCAAATGCATGAAATGTATGCAGAAAACGATATAAATGATACTGTAAAACATGGCAGATTCAGCTCACAACACACCACAACTTGCACCACTACCTCCTCGTGTGCTGATTTGATGAATTGATCGATTTTGCCTGATTCTTTGGTGAGTTTCCACCCCTTATTATTTTATCATTCTCTACTTTTGGGACAAAGTAGATTTTAAGCATGTGGTAGACAACTTCTAGTGTAACTCCGTTTTTGCATATAATTTTTTCAATTTTTTTCTTTTTTTTTTTTTCATGTGCATTTCATACATTGCATTTCATTTGCATATGGATGTTTTGAGATGAACTCTTGCTAATAAAAATTCCTTGGTCTTCTTGAAGAACATGTCACTTCCTTGATTGAAATTGGTTGATGATATCCTCTAAGGCATGTTAAAAAGCTTGTGATGATCTACATTGTTGGGTTATGCTATAATTCTTTCAAAACTAATCATCATGAGACTTGTTGAGATTGAGATTATGAGACAAAAGCCTGTGAGCTTCTGAGCCTAGGATTGACATCCATGCGTCCTCTTTCTTTTGTGTGTGAATTGCTCATCTTGATTGCTTTATCTTCAGAACTTGCGATAGAACCTCTCGAGACCACATATATGACTTGTGTGCATTGCATAAACATGATTGAGGCAATTTTGTTAGCCTATTATTCCCTTCCTATCCATTCATATATCCTTTGCTTGAAGCCGATTGAGCCTATTTGCCTATTTATTTGTAGCTCCACAAGATTATCCGTAAGCCTATTTTAGCCTCGTTTACCCATCCGGGGATTAGGATGAAATAGATTTATGTGTCGTTTTGTGGACAAGAAAGAATACTTGGCTTTGAGTGCTTATGTATTGGGTGGGGGATTTTGTGCTTCAATTGTAAGTTTCTTTTGATGAAGAAAAGAAAGAAAGAAAAAAAAAGTGAAAAAAGGAAAATAAAAGAAAAAGAAAAAAAAGGAATAATTCTTCTTCATCACTAGAGAAATGTTTGTGAAAAGGGAATGGGTTATCAAAAGTTGTGAGTTTTGAGCTTATTTGATTATGTGATGTGGTTGTGAGAAATTTGGTATGTGTGTTGAAAAAAAAAGATGAATTGTGGTGGAAGTTTAGGAAGTAATTCTATTTCCCGGATTTAGCACCACATAGCCAAAGAAATCCATACCTTATTCTTCTTACCTTGGCCCCATTACAACCCATGAAAAGACCTCATGATATATGTTTATGTGCATAGTCCAAGTGGTGGAGAGTTAGGACGCTAATTCAAGCTTATGGTAGATGAGTCTTCAAGATTTGAGTTAGAGCGAAACTTTTGTACCTTAGACACATGAGAGAGTGTTCCACAAAAATATGTCCTATTTGAGGTCTTGGAATGGATGTCTTAACTTGTCTCTTGTATGATTTGCTTGTCTTGTTTTGAACCCGATGTCTAAATCTAAATGAGCAAAAGCATTGCATGGATAGAAATCGAAATCTTTCTTGTGAATATTTACACTTGTTTTTTTTTTTATGACGAGGAACCCACCTTCGGTGGCAAACCCCGAGCACGTGACCTAGCCGGCAAGAGCCACGTACTAGGTAAACCGGCTTGCGCCGACCGGCTCGATCCATTGGTAGGGAGCAAGGTAAACCTTGGATTATTAATCCAAGGAAAGAGGCAGAGGCAAGGATTTGATAGCATCTATTTTAGTCATATTTTAGGGTTGCATTTGCATATTAGTTTAGGTCATTTTCATGCACATTTGTCATATTTTATACTTATTTATTTTATTTTGCATTTTTGGAGTCTACACCTGGTTTTTGTTTGTTTCAGGCATTTTGAGGTGAATATTGAGGAAAATCAAGCTTTAATACGAAGCGTCGAGCATGTTTGATCGGAAGCGAGGAGCTAAAGTACCAAGTGCGGAAGTTGCTAAGTCTTGGGGCTATTTTACGGAGTTAAATCTATTATTGGGTGCTGGGTTAGTTTTCAATTATTTAATTTTGGGGGTTGAAAATGTAATTTTCTTATAAGTCAAATATATACTCCCGTGTGTTTGGAATTCAAGAGGGGGTTCGAAGACTTTGGCTGCAATACATGGCTTCGGCCACTTTCTAGGGTTAGGTTTTGTTTTTGATTTGACGCTATATGCTTTGGATCGAGGACAGAAATTTCGGTTTGCATTCTATTCTAAACTTTGATCTATTTCTGTCTATAATCTAGTTCATTGTTTATTATATTATGCTTTTCTAATTTCTCCTTTCTAGGGTTTGGGTAATCCCGATGATGTTTTAGTAGTGCTAAAATTGATATTCGTTTGTCTGATTATTGTTAGATTTAATCCTATTACGCCAGCCATAATTGATGAAAATTGGTTAGAACTGATTTAGGGTTTGTAATCGAAAGACTAAAAATCCTAAGTTAGAATTTAGATGGTGAATTTAGGCCGAAAAGCTATTGGATCCATCAGAACTATAGGATTAAACTTGAAATTTGATTTATCAAAAGATAATCGAATTTCTTGAGGATTTATAGATTGTCATAGATATTTTAGATGATTTTGATATTGATCGAGACCGAAAGGCGACGTTAATGTGATTATCATCTAGAATTCTAAGAACTTAGAGGGTCTAAATTGGTTGCTTGAGTTCGAAAGGTGATTGTTAACCAATTTAGACATATTCGCTTTGATTTCGAAAGGAGATTTGCGATTACCTTAGACAATCTACCTTCAACAAATTCAGAAAAGGTGAAACGAATATCAATATTAATCTACTATAGCGTCGTTGTGGTCATCCTTTACCCTAGATTTGCCTCGTATCCATTGTTTTAGTACCAATTTTGTATAGTTGCTTTCTTTTAGTTGGTTACTTCCTCCATTCCATATACTTAGTTCTCCCGTTATTTTTCGTGGCTTAGTTATATTTGTTTGAATTAGCAATCGATACCACATAGTCCCTGTGGATACGACACTCGATATACTACGACTGAACCCGTACACTTGCGGTGTAGGTTTTAGCCTATCAGCAGGGAATTTGAAATGAGCCTCATGAGAGAACTGAACTTCTTCCTCAGTCTACAAGTTCATTAGACAAAGAAGGGGATCTTTCTAAATCAAGGGAAATATACCAAGGACTTGCTCAAGAAATACAAGATGGATCAATCTAAAGTAGCAAAAACTCCTATGAGTTTAACACTTTCCCTCAATCAAGACAAGAATGGTAAGAATGTGAACCAAAATGAGTACAGAGGTATGATAGGTTCACTTCTTTACCTTACTGCCAGTAGACCTGACATTATGTTCAGTGTATGTATGTGTGCTCGATTCCAAGCTGACCCTAAAGAATCTCATCTCATTACTGTAAAGATAATCTTCAGATACTTAAATGGGTCTCAAAATCTTGGTCTCTGGTATTCCAAGCAGAGCAACTTTCATTTAACAGGCTATTCAGATGCATACTTTGCATGATATAAGGTGGATAGGAAAATCACATCTGGGTGCTGTTAACTCCTTGACTCGTCCTTGATTAGCTGGCATTCAAAGAAACAGAACTCAATTGCATTATCTATTGCTGAGCCTAAATACATAGATGCAGGAGCCTGTTGCTCACAAATTATATGGATAGCACAACAACTCCGAGACCTTGGCATTGATCTAAAAGGTATTCCTATCAAATGTGATAATACTAGTGCAATCTCTATCACTAAGAATCATGTGCAGCACTCAAGAATAAAGCATATTGATGTGAGACATCACTTCATTAGAGATCATGTGAAGAAATGTGATGTATCTATTTCCTTCATATCTACTGAGTTTCAATTAGCAAATATTTTCACCAAGCCATTGCCTGAAGATCGTTTCAAGTTCATTAGATTGGAACTTGGTATGCTCAACAAGGAATCATTTTCTTATGTGGGGGGCAACACTCCCTTATGAAATGCATATTCGATTGCTACCTCAAGACCTTGATATCCTATTGTCCTGAGAGAACCCAAATCCGAATTATATTAATTTTTAGACCAAAATTTTTGTTAATATCTTTTTAGATATTGACAGAATTTCCTTTTTGAGAAAATTCTTGCCAATTTTCAAACTGTATCTTTTTTGAAAATTATGTCCTAAAGCTTTGTATCTTATTTCCTAAGTTAAAATTTTGAAATGCTACTATTTCCCTTTTCGAAAATATTTGATCCTTTTAAAAAAAACCCCTCCTATTTAATGATTATCCGGTTTTGGGTTAAATGAAGTGTACTTGTTTTTTGAAAAAGGGAGTGCGGTGTTTGGGCTTCTGAGTACGGCTATTAAAACCCTCTCCCTCTCTGTCACTTCATCCATCTCTCTTCACTTCATTCTCTGATTTCCTCTCCTCTTTCAAGACTTTATCTCCTCTTCCAAAATCGCTCTGTATCAATGGCTTCCAAGAGGACGGTTACTCCATCGACTGCTCCCCCATCCAAGCGCTACAAGATGACTACCAACAAAGGGAAACAGGCATGCTCTTCCCCGGAAGAAAGCTCAGAGGATTCAAGCTCCTCTTCACCAACTCCGTTGATCAGGAAATCTAAGAACACACCAGTTGCTCATCCGACACCTACTCGCCCCGATAGGTAACTTCTGAAATTTTTGCCAACTGGTTTGTCTCCTCCGACGTGGCCAAATCCTGGGAATAGGGTTTTGGACACCGTCAGCTAGGCTTTTGTGATGTTGTTGACATCAAATTGCTCGAATCCATGCCTTTGGCCTGCATTTCCCTCTTAAAATCTTCTTGCCTCTGGTCTATTCTCAATCCTGGAGATTTTGCTTACCCTCGTCTTACCCCGCTATTCTATGCCAACATGACCGCTCATCGAATCAAAGGAACCCTAACCCTCGTCACTAAGGTCAAGACTCAAGAATCACAGAATCTGTCTCTCTGTTGAAAACCTAGCTTTAATTCTTAATCTTCCTAGAGACATCCCCACAGAAGATCTTCCAGACCGAATTGATTGTGTCAATCTTGCCCGAAAAGAGTTCTTTCTCAATCCCCCTCTTGATTCCACCTTTACCCACAAACCTACCAACACCATCCTTAAAATGCAACCCAAACTAATCTTTGCAATCCTTGCTCATTGCATAAGCCCTAATAACCCCCCCCCCCACTCAGCAAACGCCAGTTGGTTTCACTGAGCCATCTACGTTGATTTTGTAGATAGCCCTAGGTGGTTTGGTCCCTTTAGAATTACGTCTTCTTTTCATAGTTTGTGATGAGGATACACTTTTAGCTTTGGTAGCACCTTGCCAATCACGGAAATCTGTTAGTTCTCTTATGGAAATCTGGTAAGGGGTGTCTGGTTTCTTACTTCTAATGATCGTTTCATTCCTAGATTCCCAGATTTTTTTCCATATGAAGCAGAGTTCTTCGATAGATTTCTTATCATAATCCATTGTCAAAACTTCATTAATATTGGTATAAGAGTTGGGTATAAGTGTTGTGGTTTTACATAACATTTATTCATAAGCAGCAATAGTAGTTCTAGTAAATGGACAAAGGAAAAAAAAAGGTGGTTGTTGTCTTCATTATTGTTATTAAAGAAGCATCAATGAGATGGGAATCTATTGATATACTTTTTTAATCTCTCTTTTGTGGCAAGACCATCGGTTGTTATCTTCCAAAGGAGGTTTTTTATTCTTGGGGGGAGATTTAATTTCCAAATCCACTTGTAATCCCGGGTATAGTCATTACTATTGTTAATCACATGTCTAACCGATCTAGTAGTGAATTGGCCATCCGAATTAAATTTCCAGATTAGTTTATCAGGTGTGTTCCAATTAGGGATTCAGATTCTGATGATATTTTGGATGATGTTATTTGGAAAATTTGCATAAATGAGGGGAACATTCCATTCCTTGTTTGGTGTGAATAACTGGTTAACTTTAAGATCGAGATCCACATGTTGTTGATAGCTTGTGAGATTATGATTGGGTACCCAAGGATCTTTCCAGACATTTATCGAATCTCCATTTCCTACTATCCACTGTAACCCTTGAAGAATTTTTTCTCTTAAATGCAAGAGCCTACCAAATTGCCAGGATGTGTTATGAGATGTCATTTCCATTAATCCTTCCTATTGGAGGTATTTTTCTTTTATTAGTTTAACCCAAATGTTGTTAGGCTCAGAATAAATTTTCCAGAGTAATTTCATTTGGAGACTGATGTTCATGTCTTCTGCCAGTTTTAATCCTAAACCTCCTTGCTCTTTAGGTTTGCAGATTTTATGCAAACTAATTAAAGTTGTGTACCTTTCTGAGTGAAGTTTGTTCCAAAAGAAGTTCTTTTATATTTGATCGATTTGGTTTAGTATGCCTTGTGGTAAGAGGAAATTTTGCATAAGATAGTTGGTTTTGGAACTCAAGTTTTCTTGAATTAGAGTTGCCCGCCCCGCCTGGGAGAGAGAGGAGGCCTTCCATTTAGATAGCTGTTTTTTCAAACTCTGAATGGCTTCATTGAAGACAACATTTTTTACTCTTCCCCTCACTAACGGGATGCCAATGTATTTCTCAAGAGCTTTTGAAATCGGGATGTTCATATCACGAGCTAGAGAATTGGCCAAATTCGGGTTTATATTTTTCGAGAATTGAAGAGAACTCTTGTTATAGTTTATGGTTAATCCTAAAAGATTTGAGAAGTTATTGAGAATATTTTTAATAGTATGGAGACTTTTGTGAGAGACTCTTGAAAAAATTATCGTATCATCTGCAAAAGTAAGAAAGGGAATTGGGATACCATTTTTGGTTAGCTTAATTCCTATCAGGGCGTCATCGTAGGCTGCTTCCTCTAGTAATTCTTGTGCTAAATTTTCCATGAACAAGATGAAGATGTAGGGGGCAAGTGCATCTCCGTGTCTTATACCTCTTCCAGGTTTGAATTGGGCGCTAGCGTGGTTGTTAACCAAGTCTGAGAATGTTTTCGTTGTAATGCAATTCATAACCCAGTTAATCCATTGGGAGGCAAAGCCAAATTTAGAAAGAGTAGCTCTTATATAGTCCCAGTTGATTCTATCGTAAGCTTTTTCCATGTCTAACTTGAGAGCCATCCATCCTCTTTTTCCTTTGTGTTTGTGGAAGTTACGAAAAATTTCATGAGCGATAAGAGTATTGTCTTAGATGGATCTTCCTTCTATAAAAGCTCCTTGGAATGGATTAATTAGTTTAGGTAATATAGGTGTCTTGGATGGATCCATCCTATTTTCTATGATCTTATAAATGGTATTGCGTAAGCTAATAGGCCTATAATGGTTAATGTTTAGAGGATTTTCAACCTTTGGAATGAGAGCATTGAAAGTTTGGTTGATTTCAGATAACATACTTCCAGAATGGAAGAATGCTTTAACTGCTTTACATAAGGAGGATCCAATGATTGTCCAGTATTTTATGTAGAACTTTGGGGGATAACCATCTATTCCAGGGGTCTTATCTTCCGCCATACTACTTAGAGTATCTTTGATTTCTGCATTTGAGGAGGGTGGGGGGGGGGGGGGGGATTAGAAGGGTGGCGTTGTCATTAGATGTGATTTGAGGTTGTATGTGTTTAATTTGATCACTTGAGATGGGAGATCTAGGCTGAGCTATAAATCTGTCAGACATTTCTTTTGTGATTTGGTCAGAGATTTCTTGCGTGTTAGTTAGTTGGATACCATTTTTGGTGACGAATGTAGCAGTAGAATTTCTAAAGTTCCCGATTTTAACAGTGGTTTGATAATATCTAGTGTTTCTGTCTCTTAATTGTAGCTGTTTTATTTTGGATCTTTGTTTCCAAAATTTCAGATTGCATTCTAAGAGCGCTGTTTTTTTTATTTCTAATCTGGAAAGCTTTCTGGTATCATTGGTTAACAAAGAAACCCAGGGGAGGTCTAGTTGCAGCTTCTGAATGTTGTTGTCGACCACTTCAAGTTGTTTGAGGATATTGTTTTTATGGTTTTTGCACCATTCCTTTATGTTCTTTTTTAAAAGCTTTTGTTTTTGCATGAATACACGAGCGAATGATCCAACAAAATTATTTTTCCATGCATACCTTATTAACTATGGGTTCAAAGTTGGGATTCGTGGACCATGCCATTTTGAATCGAAATGGAGCTCCTTTAATGTAGCCTGAGGAGCCTATTTGCAAGGTGATATATAGGACAGTGATCCGAGGAAGAGAAAGGATGATGATGAACTCTTAGGTTTTTAAAGTGCGATACGATCTCTTGGTGAGCTAGAGTCCTATCAAGACGTTCATAGGTATTGGAGATATCATTATTTCTCTTTCTCTAGGTGAATGGAGATCCTACATAAGGGATAGTATGAAGGTTTAGTTCTTCCTTGATTTCTTTAATTCTGCGAAATCTAGATAGAGATAGAGTGTATCCTCCAATTTTTTCGGTGTCGTTTTCTATGTCATTGAGGTCGCCTATGATTAAAACAGGAAGCATATATCTGTTAACTATAGAGGTGATTTCATACCAGAAATCCGCGTTTTCTTGTTCCATTGAGGGATCATAAACAAAGAGGATGGCTAAATCAAGTTGATCAATGGTGACTTTCAACATGAGAAATCTTTGTTTTTGTTCAAGAATCACTGAGTTGTCTAGAATTCTATGATTTCTCGTAAGGATCCATATTCCCCCTGAAAAAGTAAATATATAGATGTGGTAGTTAAACCAAGGTGACAAGAAAAAGAAGGATCAAACCAAGGGTACTCCCTAAAAGAAAATAAGACTATCCGCTCGAGACTTCACCCTCCTAATTACGTTTCACTATTCCTAACCACTCCCCCGTTAGCGCACCACAAAATGTAGGATTATAACAATTTTTTATACACATTTAATCATAAGGCGCTATGATTAAATGCATATGAAAAATGGTCACAGATCCCACAAAATGCACTAACAAAGGAGAGAGTAATCACCAATCTATTTCCTAATTACCAAAGGCCCACAGTGTCAAAAAGCCCAATCATATATCCTGCTCATTTCCTAAAAAGTCTATTCTCCAATCCATTTCTAATTACAAGCCCCCACAACAGATGTATATATCATCAGACAGCGATCACCCAAACAGCTCCAGTAGTTCAGACCCCGAGCAAGACAATACGCATTCAACCCGGCTGATAGTCCTCATCCGAGGATGAATCCCCGCCATCATCAAAGTCTGATTCATCATTAAAATATGCAGCGTCTCCATCACCACACTAGGATTCCTTAATTCCGGACATTACGTTGAAGAGCTCATCCATCGTTAGGGTCACCTTGTGATCACCCGAGATACGGCCTTTGGTTCCTCTAAGTCGATATGCACCCTTCTTGATGCCACTCCTAATTTTCCACCTCATGAGGTCATCCGGCATCTTACACTCGTTGATTTCGAGCCCACCGTCCATATTTGCATAAATCCCTGCCTCCGCAACCCAAGATGATGCGACCATCCGGGCACAAGAAAGGGATTTTTCATGGCTTAGACCGCCACCAGCACCCAGAACCACACATGAAGTAGCTGCTTGATCCCCAGGCGTGGTATTAGAGTCAATAGCAGGCGCTGTGCTTCCTACTGGAGCATCTTCCTTCCCACTTCCCATGTCATGACATTCTCCCTTGGGGCTTTCCTCCTTCTCAGCAAGGATACCATCACCACCACCCTTTTGAAGTACAATCCTCCTCAGTTTGGATCCCTACTGAAGACGAAGTAGCAGCCCCCCCCCCCCCCCCCACGTGATTGGGAACAGAGCTATCGGAGCCCGAGTGGAACGCACCACCATATGCAGGTGCCGAACCACCAACAGCAGCCCCAGCAGTGCCATTCTCGTCCTTGCTGCAGTCCCCAACAATGCTCAGACAACCCTCCACACTCCCACCACGCCTAGATTTCACTTTAGCATCAGATTGTAAATTCACACTAGTCGAGACTAGGCACAAGGCTTCCTTGTGACCGAAACAGTGGCAACTGCTGCAACACCATAGCAACCATTCAAAATTCACTTTCAACTTGCATTCAACCCCCTTTTCATTTCTAGTACTACATGTTTCCTACTGACTTGCTCAACATTCACCTCAACCAGCAGATGAGCGAAGGAGAGCAACTCCTGGCTCGAGGTGAACTCGTCAATGCACAACGGCAAACCAATCCCACTCCCGATCAAGCTGAGCATAGAATTAGAACAAAATATCGGAGGGATATCCAGAATTCTCACCCAAGCCAGAGCAGATTTGAAGGAACCCCAATCCATAGCCTCCCCCATAACCCACGGCTTCAAGAGCAGAGGAGACGAGCCTATAGACCAGGGCCCGTGTTCGAGAACCCATCTCATCTCCTCCTCGCTGTGGAATTTGATAATTAGGATTCCCGACCGCTTAACAAATAGCTTAGGAGTTCTTACCTGCCACTGATTTTTGGTGAAGTTAAAGATCACACCCAATGGGATCGAAGGACCCATGACAACACCCACCATCGTGGCCTCCCAGTCCGCACCTGCAGCGGCCACGTCCTCCCGAGTGTAGAGGATGCAATCCCCATTTGTGTTTAGGACGAGCTGTAGCCGTCCTCCAATTGCAGCTCTCCGGTTCCCCCGAGCAACCTGGGCAAAAGAACGAGCCCGTCCAGACCAAGCGCCAGGCGGAACCCTAGCCGTTTCTCCAATCAAGGCCGACGGCCTAGTCCCAGCAATGCCAGAAGAGGATGTGATAGAGCATATTTAGTATTGCATAATAGAGTGCATTTAGCATTATTTAGGTGTGAATATTGCATTTATTTAGTTGAATTTGCATTTTCACTGGTTGAGTTAGAAGAGGCGGAATCTACATGATTTTATGGTTTATTTCAGGAAAGTAGATTGGATGGTGAAATGATATTGAAAAGAGCGGAAACAAGTTACAGAAGGACTTAGGAGCTGCTGGAGACGAAGAGGAGGAAGCTCGGAAGAATCGCAGGCCGCCCCGCGACATTGCTGGCCGCCCCGCGGCTCGAAGGAAGAAACGAGGAACTTCGCTGATCGCCGGCCGCCCCGCGGCCTGGCCGGGCCGCCCCGCGGCCCGTGCAGTAGCTGATCATCAATTCCGGATTTTACTTAGGGTTTTATTATGTTGTTTTGGGCCGAATTTCTCTAGACTATTTAAGGCTTTTCTAGTTATTTCGTTCAAAAACCTTATGCACTTTATTCCATTGTTGAGAGCACCGTTGAGCATGAGCAACTAAACTCTCGAGGTTTCGCCTACGATTTGGATCTTTGATTGTTGAATTGTGAGTTTCTTAATCTAGTTCTTATTCCTATTGCAATGTTTTGACTTCCTTGTGCTTAATTGCTTGAATGTGTTTTATTCTCTCTGGCCTGATCAACTAGTTAGAGAAGATTCATTCAATTGCTAGGGTTTTGTAGATTCCTCGTAGCGAACCTTAACCCAAGTGGCAATCATATCCCTTTAGGACTCGTAGGACTAATTGGATGTGTAGGAAGTTGAATACATGTTGAATATCGACTCGTAGCTTGATGTTATGTGTACCTTGGTTAATTCATAATCTTAATGCTACCTCTAGGTTGAATCTTAACCGCGTTAGGGTTATTTAGAGATAAGGGTTGCTAGGACTCGTAGGACTAGTAATTTACCTAAGATCTGGACAAGGACATTGATAGGAAAAGACAAGAACTAGAGGCTGAAACAAGGATCGAATTCATCAATCGAAGTGATAAATTGTAGGTGAACCTATTTATCTCTATTGCATTCTACAATCAATTTATTTTGTTTGCTTGCTTCTGCTTTGCTAAAAGGCAGATCTTTTCACACTGAAAACACCCCCTTTTCTCTCTTAGCAATTATAATTAAACTTGAATTTGATAGATGTCCCTCTGGATCGATCTCTTACTTGCACGCTATACTAGTTAGTGAGTTTGAGTATTCTTTGGCAAGAACAACGACAGGTTTTCCTCTTGTCAGGATGGCTGCCCAGAATTCCCGGGATGTGACGGAGGAACCGCACTAGAAGAACTCCCAGGGCTTAAAGGCTTGAAATCCCCCACGTAGGAGCCGCCAACGACTCCTCCACCCAGATCCGAATTAGCCAAACCCTCAAACCCCAGATTCCGCCCCACTTGAAACGAGCCCTGACCTCCCCCTGTCGGAGAAGAGGATCCAGGAGCCCGACCACCATCTTGTAGATCTGAATCCTTCGACTTTCTCCCTCCCATATTGAAGAGAGTTTCATGAAGTTCCTTCTCCAGATCCCCTTTTTTGTCGAAATCCATGCCAGACGAGGATCCCTTCGCCTTTCCCTTTTTCCTTGCCATGCCCGGAGAGCGGATAGGCCATCGGTGGCCGGCGCCGCCACCGCCAACCAAAGCACAGGTTACTCGCCCTAAAATCGCCCTAAAAAGAGAGAGAACCAAAGCATGTAAGGATCCATAATCCACCTGTAGCACCAGAGGAGGGAATGCAGATTATCTTGTGAAATCCAGAAATTCTAACCTGATTATCCTTAGGAGGTTCACTCGACTTGGTTTCTGTTAAAGCTAAGATGTCGATCTTATTGTTGTATCTCTAATAAATCCGTGTTGATTTTGTTTTTTAAGCATGCTTTTATCATAAATCGGGTTAAATATTTTTTAAAAAACAAACGGTTTTAAGTAAAGTGTGTTGCTTTTAGTTAAATTTGGTTTTGAGAACACACTTTGCAAATTAAAGAGTTCATTTGAATTTTTGAAGCACGCATTTCTCGTAAATTGGGTTAAATATTTTTTTAAAAAAAATAAACAAGAATAGTTTTAAAGAAAAGCGTGTTGCTTTTAGTTAAATTTGGTTTTGGGAACACACTTTTAATATAAAATCGTGCTTAAAATAAAAAACAAGCACACTTGTCAAAAATCATACCAAACTTACCGTGCTTCACCCCCTATATTGTACTAGTGTGTTAGTTCAATGTTGATTGTGTTTTTAAAGTGAAGTGTTTTATTAAAAATTGTGCAAATTTCTAAAAGCCTATGTACTATAGGACAGAGGTAGTAATAGTTAGATATAAATAGATAGAAGATATTTTTTAAAAAAATACTAAAATTATAATTATAGAAGCTTAATTGTAATTGGTCAGGAGCCCTAGAAATAAGGGGAGTGTGCCACCTTATCTATTGTAATTGGCCAGGAGCCCTAGATATAAATTGGTTGAAAAAATAATTAAGGTAATGTATACATATGTGTATAGATATAGATTACTGATATTAATTTTATGTTTTCCTATTATTAATGTTATATTTTCAATTAATCCTATTGTTTTTTTAAAAATACTAAAATTATAATTATAGAAGCTTAATTGTAATTGGCCAAAAGCGCTAGAAATAAAAGGAGTGTGTAACCTCATCTATTAGAGGATGTTTGTTGGTGAGTGGTGCGGGACGAATGTCGTTGACACTTTCACCCTTTTGCCAAGTAGTAATCATATCCAAACTTAAACACAAAACCAATAGGTTAGACAACCGATCAATCACTTGATAAACCAAATAACTACTAGTATAGCGATAAAGTCCGGTGCCGAACTCACAGGGAGAAGCGATTTCCTATTCAATAACTCTAAGCAAAGACTCTTATAGCAAAGCAATGATTTGTGACAAGTAGCAAATATGTAAAAGTAACCGGATTTATGATCACAAAGTAAATTGATATCAAATTAGAAAGAACATTTCACCTGTAATTCTCTAACAATGGTTGGAATTCATGGTCCTCGGATTGATCTATTAATTATTCATATTCCTAGGTCTACATGACTAAAGTTGAGAGATCCACAGAGATTCACTCATCTTATTCTATATCACTAAAGAATAGCATTAAGAACTCAAGTAATCAAGACCAATTGGCACATTGACTCAACTTAATTAAGACTAATAGGCGCATACCGAACTCAGCCCTAATCGAGTCTAACAACATAGATCAATTGAAATCATCCACTATACAAAGACAAAGAGACATCACTATCATCAATACCTTTGTTTGCTATCGAAAAAACAACAACGGATTCAGAGCTAAGATGCAATTCCTAACATGTTGATCAAACATAAAAAGGAACACAAATGTAAATTAAGCACAAGATGATAACTAATAATATGAATAATAAAATAGAATCAAATCCTCACAATCCAAACAACCATGTCTTCGAATCACATGTGAAACTATGAGTTTAGCGACTCATAGGCCAATTCTCTCTAATTGTGTTCATCGTCTCACAATAATCAACCACACACAATAGAACTGAAAAACAACTAATAAAGCCTCCTTCGCAAAACTCTAGTGGAAAAACAGAATAGAATAATAAAAAATAATGTCTTCGGATCCAAAACCGCAAATCCGGAAAACAGGAGAACGGTGGATGCCATGCAAGGGGCGGCGGGCGCCGCTTATGCAGTGTCCATCGTTCCTCAATTGTCTTCAATAAATTCCAACGTCGCGATTCCTTGGTCCTCTCTAGCTCCTGCTTAGCCTCCATATGTTCCAAAACATGCTTCTTAAGCTCTTCCCAAAGTCCATCCAAGATCGGAATGTAATTCTGTAGAACAAACACTAAAAACACATAGATTTCGAACTGGAATACTTCACAAGCAATATAAAGAACTAGACTCAAAACATATATAGCAAAACAATTACCTAATAGCAATAAGAAATACCTATAATGCCTATATGAAATATGCATTATCAAATCCCCCCACACTTAACTCTTGCTTGTCCTCAAGCAACCATAAAGCAAAACATCATCTACGCATCCCACAAGAAATCTTTCATAACTTTACTCATCCAAAGCAACATCATAAATAGTGCAAATATAATCAAACATATAAACGTCATCACATGTATACATGGGATCAAGTTGCTTGCATGCTAAAAAATCAACCTTACCAAGGATAAAATGTGTATCTCTCACTCTCATGTGTTTAGGCTTTAAGGGCACACTCACCTAAATTCCATATACAAGCATCAACTCAAGTATTGACATTTATATCACAAAATCTCCACCGGATACATCAATGCAAAAATAAGGACATCAAGAGGACTTTGGCTTAATGGAAACCTTCATAGAAGATTCGATTCGGCGGGGTTGTAATGGGGCTTGGTAGAAACATAAGGGCAAGGAATTGTATTTCGTTATGTGGTGTAATAAATTCTGAGAAAATAAGATTCCAAAACTCCCAACATAACACAAACCAACTCAATAACATCAAGCTCACAAATACACAACATCTCTCAACATCATCAAAAATCCAAAAAATCATCATATCTCATCAAAACTCATCTCATCTCATCATCTCACATATCATGCAATCTCAACACCCAACCAATAAGACTCATAATCAACATACATCAAATTCTTCCTCATTAGGCAAAAATAAAATAAATGGCTCTTTTATTCTTCCTTTTTTTTTCTTTTTCTTTTCTTTTCTTTTTTCTTTTTTTTTTTTTTGGATTTTTTTTCTTGAGCCAAAATTCATGAAAATCAAATGCATAAGAATGAGGTACTAAATAAGCACATAGCATTACATCTCCTCAAAACCATAAACCATAACATCACACTTTAGCTTCGTTCTCCTCAATCTCCAAAACAGATTCCATAACATACTCAAAATCTCAATTCCCCCGGAATAAGGGTAAGGCTCATCAGAGGTTAGGAATAATAATTTTGTGTAGCTATCAATAAAAAGGCTAAAGGCTCAAATTGGCTTCAAAGCAAGATATAACATAAGGTAGACATGGATAAATATGTGGGTAAAAAGTGCCTCTATCATTTGAACTTATTAAGCATTGAACATGTATATAATCGGCCTTGAAAATAGATAACCATGGCAATACTCAATGATAAATGCACAGGAAGAGTAAATCACACAAGAAAAGCAAAAGGAATAAAGATGTATCCCTTATAAGGCCAAAAATATCTCACCGGGACAAATTTTTGTTGAATTTCAAGCATACTCCCAAACTTAGATCACACATGCTCAATTACATATGCTTAATCATATTTCACTAAAAACCAGTTTTCAGGATAAGATCAAATCATTCCAGAATTCCATGGGATTTATAAGATCATGCTAGTATAAAGTCAAAATAGGACAAACTCAAATTAAGATGAAAATATTTGATAACATAATATGCAAAACAACAAAACAAGACTCGCTTTTTTTTCCCTTTTTTTCCGACATTTTCCACTTTTTTTTTTTCATTTTTGAAATTTTCTATAACATAAAGGAAATAACAAGAATCAAAAACAGAAATTCAAACATGAACTAACCTTACTAATTCACTTCATTCTCCCCCCCCCCCCCCCCCACCACACTTACATGTTGCATTGTCCTCAATGCATAGAAACACAAAAAGGATTAATGAAAAATATAAAAATAAAGGATTTGAAAGACTCAAATGATCGACCAATTACCGTGAAAGCGAGGTCTGGGGTCCAGACCGCTGATTGATCAAATTCATGAACAAGAGACAAGTCTCATGTAATTGATCGATCTTCCCAACCAGAATCGCATGGGACTTTGTAAGCTTCATCAACTCGTCTGCCTGCTGCTCCAAAAATTCAGTCAATTTCTTCTCTAGGCAAGCAATACGCAAGGCATCTTGACCCGTAGGTGGTGTCACCTCGATCTGCATATCTTTGACATCGCTCGCAGGGGTCATTGGATCTTCAGGCATCCGCAAATGAGTGTCAACAGGAACATGGCTTCGGTGGAAGTCTACTAATTTCAGCCCCACAGTTAAAATAGTAGGCACATACTGATGATGAGGTTGTTGGGGTCCAGATAACCACCGAAATCTCTCAATAGCATATGGCAACTACACCTTTTCTAATATTTGTGCAGACACAAGAGCATATCTGTCCCACGTTTACGAATGGCTCACAGGCTGCAGTGAACTAACATAAACACCATAAAACATAGCCAGAAGTGTGATCATGCCTCCGAAAGGGGTGACAGGAGGATAATTCTCGCTGCGCTGGCCACGAACCCTCTCACACATCTTCAAAAATAAGAGTACCCAATCTGGTACTATAGTAGACTCAGAAATCAGGCAATATATGAAATCAATCACACTAGGATCAACAATAGTGGTGCTCTCAGAATCATAGAAAGTAGAGCCCAAAATCCGTATACAGAGACGAAGAGGGGGATGAGTAATCATATCATCAAGTATGAAATCCTTGAAGTTCTCGAGCGTCCCTGTCAGATTTCTCCAAATATCTGCTGAATCAAGAACACGCATGGCATTATTCCACTTCTTAGAGCATCTTTTCGTAACACCAAAAGCAACTCTCATCGCAGCATATGAGGAATTACAAGCTCTTCCTTGTAATCGAAATCGAACATCCTTGGGCGATAATACCTCCAAAGTAGTAAGGAACTCCTTAACCAAGCAAGGGTAGGTAGGAGCCCTTCTGCTAATGAAATCACGCATCCCTCCATGTGCCATCAAAGCGATCACCGAATCAAACAGGCTCAACCGTCTCAATGTGATTTCGTCAAAGAACATCGTGGACGTGTAGGTGCATTTTCCAAGTGCATTCTAGCATAGCACATCAGTATTATCAAAATAAACTGGCACATCTTTCTTGATAGGAGCAGACGACATAATGCAATCTTGAGGAAAAGCCGAAGAAAAACCACGAAAATGACCAAAAGACGGGCTCGCTGTAGCGGCGACGGGCGCCGTGTAAGGGGTGAAAACATTGGAAAACCGACGTCCACTCCTCCAAATTCGAACTTTTTACGAACAACTTGGTTTCAAAGGGTTCTTTGGTGGTTGGTAGGGGAATGGAATGGGAAAATTGAATTTTGTGGATGTAGGGTAATGGTGGAAAGTGTTTTGGTGGATAGAATCGATTGAAACGCAAGGCTTTAGGTATTTGGAATGGATTCCGGTATGCTTTTGGGTTTTTTGCAGATTCCTTGAGCAAGCTTGAATGATCCAAAATATGGAGTAGCAATATATGGTGAGTTGGAACGAATATCTATCAAAAAGAAGAATAGGAAAATATTAGAACTAGATAAAGTAAAAATAGAAAAGATAGAACCACTAATCCTAGGAAACAAGGAAACTAATCCTAAAAAGAAAAATATAATTCTATGATAGATAGAAAATAGATAAAAGATAAAATACGAACCTAAGATAAATAGAAAATAATCTAATCCTAAAATAGATATAAAATACTCTCATCCTAAAAAGATATAAACAAAAACTAACCTAAAACGAAAAATAACCAAAAACTAAGAAAGATAGAAACTTCCCTTCCAATATACCAAAATTCGCACTCGTCTGGCGCACAGAGGGGCGGCGGGCGCCGTGTCCACAGAATGAGACTCCGTTCTTCCGGATCAATCAAAACTCAATCCGACACAAGTAGCAACTTACCGTAACTTCCGAAATCCAACGACACGATTGATCCTATGTACTTTATTGAATTGAAAACTAATTGCAAAAATAGAAATACTACCTAACTACCTTGGGTTGCCTCCGAAGAAGTGTCTTTGTTTCACATCTTTGGCTCGACGTGATGCATTTCTTGATCAAGTTATTCCACCAAAATCCCCCACACTTGTCCTTTTCAAGACAAGAGGTGGAACTTTAGGAACTTCTTCAACATATCCTTCAACTGCATCGATTGATTCCTTCTTGAAATGAGTTACTCCTAGAGGTTGTCCTGCAATTGCAAAAACCTCGACATTGTTAGAAATCAATTTCTCACAGGAAATAGCAATAGAATCATTTGAATTAGAGTGTGACTTAAACAAATTCTCAATTTTCCTCTCAATGTCATCTTTCCCTACTCCAATTTCATCTTTGTTAGAAAACTCAAGATTCATATATTCAGTTTCAACAGAAGCATCTAACAAACCATTTGATTCATTCTTGTGATTACTTTCATTAGAGTTAAGAACATCTACGGAATCATTAGTAGAAGAAACAATATGCTCAAATATAGAAAACTCAATCTTTCTACCATCAAACTCCATAGTTAGTGAACCTTCAAAGCAATCAATCTTAGCCTTAGCCGTTTGCAAGAATGGTCTTCCCAAGATAATCGGGGTTTCAGACGTACCTTGTTCCATGTCTAGAATGAAGAAATCGGCCAGAAATATCAAATCATTCACCTTAACCAAAACATCCTCAACAACTCCTCTAGGCTTAATACTAGAACGATCAGCGAGTTGTATAGTAACACCAGTTTCACACAATGAATTGAGACCCAAAAACATATACAAATTATAAGACATAACATTAATTGAAGCACCTAGGTCTAACATAGCTTTGGTGAAGCTAGCATTACCTATTGTACATGGGATAGTAAACATACCTGGATCTCCGTACTTTTCAGGAAATCGTTTCTGAAGCAAAGAAAAAACATTCTCGCTTAAACTTACCTTTTCTTTCTTTTGCATCCTTTGCTTGCGCTTCATCGTGCATAGCTCTTTCAAGAATTTCGCATAGTGAGGCACAGTTTTAATCAAATTGAAAAGTGGAATATTTACCTCACAATGAGCAAAGGTGTCATAAAGAATTTGTTCATCTTTCCACTTACGATCAGATCTTAAGGCGTGAGGAAAGGGTGGTGCAGGTCTTCAAACCTCAGAAGACCACTGTTTAGAAGAATTCTTCGAGGATTGAACAACGTCAGCAGTCGGATCCGTCACTGAAGGAGGAGGTAGGCGCTGTGGTGAGGGGCAGCGGGCGCCGTCTATGCAGTGTGTCTCCAATTCCGTCTCTTCCTCCTTATTTCCCAAATCAACTTCCTCTCTAGGCCTCTCTTCAACATTCCTAGTGGGTACATTCCCTTGTTTACCTCCTCTAAGGATCATGGCACTAACATTCTCGTTCGGATTCACTACCACATGCGATTTTAACTTTCTCGAATCTTTCGCTTTCAATTCACCAATCTTCTTAGCCATCTGACTCGACAACTTTTCTTGAACACTCATCTTGTCTACCTACGATTGTAACTTTCCCGAATCTTTCGCTTTCAATTCACCAATCTCCTTAGCCCTCTGACTCGGCAACTTTTCTTGAACACTCATCTTGTCCAATAGCAACCTCAATGTCTCATCTCTATCTTCTTGTTGAGTGTTTCTAGGACGATTATCAAATTGTCCTCTCTAAAAAGGAACTTGTTGCTGCTGGCCTCTACCGTTGAATCCACTTTGGTAGTTTGAATTATAGCCCTGATTGTAGTTGTTACCAAAGTTGCGGCAAGGTCCATAATCCATAACATTCACTTCAGTGGTGTCCTCCTGAATCAAGGGACACTTATCATTCGGATGAGTTAGATCTCCACAAATACCACAAGGTCTAGGCTGATGGGGCTGATTCATTTGCATAACCATCTTGTTCACGATCTCCATAAGCCTATCGATATCATCCTTGTGTCCATCTCTCGAACTATCCAACTGATGAACTCCTCTAACTCCTTGGTGTTTCCCATATTGTTGCGATGCATTGGCCAACCCTTCAAAAATCTGCATTACTTCCTGAGGTGTTTTATCCAAAATATCTCCTCCGCTAGTAGCGCTAATGAAACTCCTATAGGTGTCAAGCAAGCCTTTATAAAGATACATCACTAGATCATCATCGGGTATACCATGTTGCGGACAACTACCCTTAAGCTTCATGAACCGCTCAACATACTCATAAAGACTTTCCGTAGGTGATTGCTCAATACTGGACAACTCCTTCATAAGTTTGAAGAGGCGAATCGCAGGAAAGTACTTTTGCAGGAAAGCTTTCTTCAATTGCACCCAAGTAGTAACGCTTTCTGGGGGTAGGTAGTAAAGCCAATCGCTTGCAGAATCATTCAAAGTAAAGAGGAACACTCTCAACATCAATTGGTCATCGTTCAGGCCTTGAGGTCTTAGTCTATCTCACACGCTTACAAAGGTAGCAAGGTGCTTGTATGGTTCCTCCCCAGGCAATCCATGAAAGTAAGGAAAAATAGAAGACCAATTCGACTTATACTCAAATCTCGAACCCTTAGGGAGATCAGGAAGACTAATTGCAAGTGGTTGAGCACTCAAATTAGGTTCCTTTAGGTTTCTCAGGGTCCTTCTTAGCGGATCAACAACACCGTCTTCTGCCATCTTCTCGTTTGTCTCAAACACAAGCTTCTTCTTCAACCTAAGAGATCTTTCAACCTCGGGATCAAAAGACAAAGACAATGAATTAGAAGATCTAGTTTGAACCATACAAGGACACAATAGACTCAAAGTAAAGAGTAATTGAAAGAGATAAAGAAAAGCAAACTCCTTTCTTCTCTCCGGCAATGGCGCCAAGAACTTGGTGCAGGACGAACGTCATTGACACTTTCTCCCTTTTACCAAGTAGTAATAATATCCAGACTTAAACACAAAACCAATAGGTTAGACAATCAATCACTTGATAAACCAAATAACTACTAGTATAGCGATGAAGTCCGGTGTCGAACCCACAGGGAGAAGCGATTTCCTATTCAATAACTCTAAGCAAAGACTCTTATAGCAAAGCAATGATTTGTGACAAGTAGTAAATATGTAAAAGTAACCAGATTTATGATCGCAAAGTAAATTAATATCAAAGTAGAAAGAACATTTCACCTGCAATTCTCTAACAATGGTTGAAATTCATGGTCATCGGATTGATCTATTAATTATTCATATTCCTAGGTCTCCTTCACTCATCTTATTCAATTGAACTATCTATCTATCTAATCTAACTATATATATAAAGTTGGGTGAAAGCACCATTAATTGCAATAATTAAATGATAACAAATAATCTAATATATATTGAATATTACCATGGAAAATCAAAAAGACATTCTAGCATGTGGTTGTAGGTATAGTTATTATACATGAGGTCGGGGGTTCAATTCTCTATATTTGCACTATTTTCGTTAAAATTCATTATATTAAGTTCTTTTGAAAAAATTAATATTTTTTAGGAAAATATCCATTTTATTTGTTTTAAACCTAAAACACATGCATTTCTAAAGCATTTATCTTTTATTTTTTTTGCGTATATAATTGAATTGCATGTATAAGTGAGTAAGAAGATAAATATAGAGCCAAATTAATATATTTATCGAATTTCAAAGATAAATTAACATATTGAAATCATCCACTACAAAGACAAAGTGACATCACTATCATCAATACCTTTGTTTGCTATAGAGAAAACAACAACGAATTCATAGCTAAGATGTAATTCCTAACATGTTGATCAGGCATAGAAAGGAACACAAATGTATATTAAGCAAAAGATGATAACTAAGAACATTAATAATCAAATAGAATCAAATCCTCACAATCCAAACAACCATGTCTTCGAATCACAAGCAAAACTATGAGTTTAGTAACTCATAGGCCAATTCTCTCTAATTGTGTTCATCGTCTCACAATAATACACCACACACAATAGAATTGAAAACCAACTAATAAAGTCTCCCTAAAGTCGACAAAACTCTAGTGGAAAAATGGAATAGAATAATATAAAATAATGTCTTTGAATCCAAAACTGCGTATCCGGAAAACAGGACAACGACGGGCGTTGTGCAAGGGGCGGCGGGCGCCGCTTATGCAGTGTCCGTCGTTCCTCAATTGTCTTCAATAAATTCCAATGTCGTGCTTCCTTGCTCCTCTCTAGCTCCTCCTTAGCCTCCATATGCTCCAAAACATGCTTCTTAAGCTTTTCCCAAAGTCCATCCAAGGTCGGAATGTAATTCTGCAGAATAAACACTAAAAACGCATAGATTCCGAACACGAATACTTCATAAGCAATATATGGAACTAGACTCAAAACATAGCAAAACAACTGCCTAATAGTAATAAGAAATACCTATAATACCTATATGAAATATGCATTATCAGTGAGCCTTGGGCTCATCAATATTACACATCATCCCCCAAAAAAAAACTGGCTATGTTTGCTTAGGTGGCTATGAGCCTAACAAATTTTGCCTTGCAGATGAGCCCGGACTAATTGTCAGATTGTGGGCCACTGCTCACTGTTTTATTTTATTTTTTCAAATTCCCTAATTCTAAACGAAGTTGTTGTTCACCTGTTGCGTTTCACATGCTGCTTTAGTGCTTTTCACTGCCCACTGTTTTACTTACTCTTTTGTACCTATAACTTATATATAAGCTATAAGATGATGTTTTATTTTATTTTGTTTCGATATTTACGCTTATTTCGTATAAAAAATTTTTTAAAAAATTTGAATTTTTTTTATCTACCCATAGATACTCATTTTGCATATGTTTTTTTTTTAATTTTTACACATTTAAATACCCATATAATCACCTCTTACCCATTAAAAATTACATTTCTTATCCCATTTACTATTGTTTTAATAATATAATAATAATAATAATAATAATAATAATAATAATAATAATAATAATAACAACAACAATAACAATAACAATAACAATAACAATAACAATAACAATAACAATAATAATAATAATAATAATAATAGCTTTGTTTATTTGAAGGAAAAAGGAAATAGATAAAAAAAAAAGTAAGTTAGGAGTCCGAGACGGGGTCACAAATAATTTGCTGAAAAAAGTGAAAAGTTGGGTTAGAGTTCATAAGCTAACGTGACAATTAAAAAGTAAGTTATGAGTTTAGGACGGGCTCTGATAAACGTGCTTTTAATCTTCTCTAATAACAGTTAGATATAGATAGATAGATATATAATTAAACAATGTCGAGTCGAACAATTAAGTAAAGATTCATGTAGCAAACCGGACATACACCAAATGTAAATACCAAATAATGCTACTAGATCATGAAAACTAATTATTGTTTGCGTCCATAAAAGATCCATCATGGTTCTACCCAAAAAAAAAAAAAAAGTTCCATCACATTCACATTTCACACTTTGAATTGAGGTCGATCATATTGGGCTGCACCTAGAAGGGTGGAATTAGGCCGATAACCGATCGAGCACCCACTGGCCACTGCATGGTAGCCGATCAGCCGACCAACGGAGCTTAGCAAGTCAAGCACCGTACGAACAAATTAATAACTTAGTCCTAACTTCTTTCATTATTTATAAACAATTTATTCGTACACATAGGACCATACCTGAAAAGTCGAAGCTACTAGTTGGTAAAGGATGCAAGGATGCGGCGACTGCAAGGATGCTGGACACAGCAATTGTCCAACATTATTATATCCCGTTAAGTGGCGGAGCCAGGATTTCGGGCGGGGCTGCTCAAAAAATTTCGTGAAATGTGTCGCAGAGGACTGCAAGGGTGCTCAAAAAATTTCGGGCAGGTGAATGCGACACATTCTTGATCGACCATCCTCAACGCAAGTAGTCCTTGATCCTTGATGACCTCTTCAAGTAATCGACCAAGTTCCATCAAAGAATTGGTCGCTCGCTCTTGTTCCTTGTGTCTGACCAGCCATGTAGGCAGCCACGAAGCTGTTAAACATAATTTTGTGATTCAAGGGCCAGGTCATCCTCCTGTCGTAGGAGTCAAGTTAGTAAGCCACCTGAGAGGGAATCACAAAGTTATGTTTACATCTTGTTGGCTGCCTACATGACGTGGTCCGACTCAAGGAACAAACAGGGAGCGGGCGACCAATTCGCTCATGGAACTCCATTACTTGAATAGTACTGAAACTGCGAAACGATGAAACGACTTTCTTTGTGAGCTCTCTGTTTTTGGTTTCTTCCCCTTTTCTTGTGTCTGAACAGCTTGAACTGAGCAAACCACGACTGGACTACGCCCCTTGTTAGCTTAATTGCCTTTCAAGGAGGAATTGAAATACTGGATCCTTTGTGCTGGGTGGTTTTATAAGGGGGGAAAAACAATAAAGAAGTGGCAAAAAAGAAGGACAAGACTATAACCGGAAGACCTCAACGTACGAGACATGAAGAAGAATCAAAATAGAGTTAACTTTTGAACAGAAATAAAAAAAAACAGCATCAATATTATAAATTATTTCATTAAAATAATCCTAAACAACCTCAATATCAAAATAATGCCTGAATGAACCGACCCGACCCAACCCTAATTGTCATCACACCCGAAATCGAATAACCCGACCCGACTCGTCGGATTGCCTTCTTTAAATAGAAGGCATAACGTGTGTCTTTCCTTTTGTTTTTCATTTTCTTTGAATTGGTAAATAAAGAGCGGCCGTTCCGGGGTTCGAATCGGAGACCTATAGGTATTACCCACAAGTCCTTTCCGGTGAGCCATTTCAGAATGGTTAAGTTGGTTATTTCATTAAAATACCTTGCGAAATAACTGAATTAATTTTTAGAACAAATCTCACACAAACTAAGTTGTATATACCTAGTGATCTTCTACTCTTCACAAATCAATATATACCACATCTCAATTAAATTTTCGGTCGGTTTAGGGCTTAAAACATACCAGTTGGACACGGAAATGTGAGGTTTGGCTGCGCAAAACCGATATCAAGGGCCAGACTGGAATTTACAGTCTTGGACTCTTGGGTCGGATTGAAAATATAATGGTTCGATCCACGATCCATAAAAAGTAAAATTCTGGTTTTACGGTCCAAGATCGGTACGTTGGTCCAATGGTCCGGAATGTGTGTGTACACATGTATTTTTTTAAAATTAAATTAAAGTGACCAAATGACTTATATACAAGACCCGGAGTTCCGTATTTTTCTATGTGGGACAATCATCCACACATCACAACAACTTCGATATTACCGGGGATGGTTATGCATGATTGAAAACGTGGGACATAGGTTGTTAAACGTCACTTTCGTAGTAGATAGGTTGTTACATCTTCTCACTTTCGTAGCAGGAATGGTTATGCATGATGGTTATGCATGATGGTATTGGTTATGCATGATTGGAAACGTGGGACATAGGTTGTTAAACTTCACTTTCGTAGATATTAAATAGCACATTCACATCTTCTCACTTGCATGATTGCATCATCCATTAAGGGCTCGTTTAGTTGGCCATCAAAAAACTTTATAAGTAAAAAGTCCCAGAAAGTAGAGTCAATATATATATGTTTAGTTAATTTTTTATCTCGGAAAAAATTCAAAAAGTTGAATTCATGAGAATTTAAATTCTCACATTTTGTAGAAAGTTTCCTTAACTAGTCTCCCTAGGTAAGTTCCACTTCAACCCTTTTTAATTGAAAATTTCTAATTCCCTCCTTTTAATTCTTGTATTTCAAAATCAAACCAAACATTTTTTCTCAATTCCCATAATTTTTAATTTATGGAAATTGAATTCCTAAAAAGTTGAATTTCTAGAAATTATATTTCCTCTATTTAACTAAACGAGCCCTAAGTATCATCACTATATGACTCAAGTACGTACCGAAATTGCCAAATCCAAATCCATTAACAAAGAATATCTTTGCATGAGACCATGATTGTATATCATTTTATCAAGTTGGAGCTAGAGGTGGCAAAACCCGACCCGAACCCGAAAACCCGACCCAGTCGACTCGAAACCGATTATTCTGAACACCGACACAACCCGTCCATTTTGAACTCGAAATTCGAATGAACAAAACTCGATTAACCTGAAATACATTAAGACCCGAACCCGTTATAACCGAAACCCGAAATAACCCAAACCTTAAACTACAATCTAGTAAATTTTTTAAAATGAATATTGAAATAATGAAAATCCGAGACAACCGAAACCGGAATGACCGAAATCCGATACAACCGAAACCCGAACCCGACCCAACCGATTGACCAAATTATTAGACATTACCCAAAACCCGAATGACCCGAAACCCGACTAACCGAACTCAAACCTGACCTGACTCGCCCGATTGCCACCTCTAGTTGGAGTAGACTCACCTTGGATTTAGATTATTCAACGGTAAAAAAATATTCTTAACAATACACATACCTACATATTAGTTTTTCAAAGGTTATTTGTAGATAGGTAATCATCTTTGTCTCCTGCCCAGTTGGCGTCTAAAAACGCATAAAGATGAAAAGGAAAGTACATGAGATATGAATGCCGAGATGCATTGTCCTGCAAGGTAGCGGAGTAGGCGCTTAAGTGCTTCCCAATGCACATTTGTGGGTGCCTACATAAACTGCGAAAGCTTGTTGACAGTGAAAGCAATATTTAGACGAGTGATGCACAAGTATTGCAAACTGCCAATAAAAGTCTTGTAGTTGGTAGGCTGTGGTTGCAAGGCACCCGAGGCATTAAGAAGCACGATGGAGATAGACTTCGTCGAGGAGACAGGAGAGGCAAGGTGCATTCCTGCATTGACTAGGAGATAATGGATCTACTTCCTTTGGCTAAGAAACAAGCCATCCGGTTTAGGGATAACCTCAACACCTAGAAAGTGTGATAGAGGGTCGAGATCTTTCAAGGAAAACTTTATGTCAAGTTGAAGTATGAAAGAGCATACCATATGAGTGCTACTTCCAGTCACAATAATGTCGCCGACATAGCTAATCAGGAATAGCAAATGAGAGTTATGCTGGTATATAAAGAGGGATGTATCGACAATAGAATTCGTGAACCCCTGGCAAATGAGATGCTGACGGAGCTCATTATACCATGCTCTCAGTACTTGCTTGAGGCCATAGATTGCTTTCTGCAGTTTGCAGATGTAAGAAGGCAGGTCCTTGTTGACAAATCCTGGTGGTTAGGACAGGTACACATTCTCGTGTAGAGTGCCTTGAAGAAAGGCGTTGTTAACATCCAGTTGATGTAACGGTCAACCATTGGATACTACGAGGGAAAGAAGAACTCATATTGTACTTGGCTTGATCACAGGATGAATGTTTCAATGTAATCATGGGCAGGTCGCTGGTGAAATCCCTTTGCAACAAGCCTGGCTTTGTAGCACTCAACTGATCCATATGGCTTGTATTTGATGCGAAAAACCGACTTACAGCCAACCAAATTTTGAGTAGGTATTGACCCAAGTACGATTAGTGCATAAGGCATTGAACTCTTGTTGTATAGCAGCCCTCCAATCAGGGTCTTTTAAGACTTGGGTGATGTTTTGGGGTTCCTATAATGGGGCTAGGTGAGAATGTAGGTTTAGTTTCTGAATGGGCTTGGTTTTGTTCTTTTGAGAGTTGGTGATCATGCCATTAATGCGGGTAGGTGGCTCAGTAGTAGCCGGGGGACAAGGGGGAGGCGAGGAGACGGTGGATGCCGACGCAATAGAGGCAGGGTTGCCATTGGAGGCGGAAGCGGAAGTAGGAACTGAGTTGGGTGCAAGCGAAGAGTCAAGGGCAACATCGGAGGGGATCGGTGTGATTGGAATGATATGAGCAAGGTCATGTAGGAAAAATAGAATAGGTATGAAAAAGGAGTTCCATGCATCACATGGAGGAGGAGATTCCCAATTGGAGGTGACAAGGATAGGATAAAAAAATTATGTTTCACGAAACGCACATGCCGAGAGGTATAGATTTTTTGTGTGATAGAGTCAAGGCATTGGTAGGCACTTTATGTGTTGGAGTAGCCAATGAACACAAATAGGAGAGACCTATTTTGAAGTTTATGATTGGTGTACGGACGTAGCCAAGGAAAACATAAACATCCGAAAATCTTTAATTTCGTGTAATTCGACTTAAGTTTAGTAAGAACAAAATACGGGGGTTTTTTTTGTAAGGTCGGCGTAGGCATACGATTGATTAAGTACACCGCAATCAAAAGGGCACAAGGCCAAAACTCAAGCCGTATGTGTGAAAAATTAAGCAAGGAGAGCCCAATTTCGACAATATGGTGATGCCGTCTTTTAGAAATACCAATGTGTTCTGGGGTGTGTGGTGGAGTTGTTAAGTGAGTGATTCCATGTTAATTCAGAAAGGGGCGAAGAGCAAGAAACTCCTCTCCATTATCCGAGTATAGAATCTTAATTTTTAGTCTTAAAATAGTTCTGAGTGAGCATTAAATTTAACAAACATACCATAGGTGTCAGACTTTTTCTTTAGAGCATACAACCAAATATATATTGAAAAGTGATCGAAAAAATGACATAATATTTAAAACCATCATAAGAATAAATTCTTGATGTCCAAACATCTGAGAATATAACTTCTAAAGGGAAACTCGATGCAATTTTCGACTCCTTGAAGGAGAGCTTATGACTCTTGCTTATTTGACAAGCGGTGCAATCAATTTGTTTAAAAGAAGAAGTAAACCTAAGATTCTTTTGTAAAAATGTCATCCAAGCCGAAGAGGGATAACAAAGTGTGTGATGTAGGACCGTAGAAGGGTGGAGGCTCGCAGTATTGACGGTCAAAATCCAACTTGGCCAAACGTAGACTCTATTTGTGCAAGGTCCTTCAAGGATTGTTTGAGCTGTTGAAAGTTCCTTCACGAAAAACGATCATGTAAGAAAAAGATGCCACAATCTAATTGACCAAGTCATGATTCGTAGTGGACTCCTTATAGTGAAGATATGGAGGAAGTGCCACGTCGCGGAGCAAAGAGAAGAAGAACCATGTCACGTGTGCTGAGGAGGATGATGCAACCAGTAGCGAGAACCCATTGCTCCGTCAGATGGTAGAAATCAACCAGGATCTAACCGAGCGCAACCAGAATCTAATTGAGCGGCTTAATGAAGTGGAAGAACGCAACCGGTGTCTAACGGAGAGCAACTGGGAGCTAACTGAGCACAACCGGAATCTAACCGAACGGAACCGTTAGATGGGAGAACTCCTCCTTGCATTTGTGAAGAACTAGGCATGGCTTATGTAATCGTGTCTTAATTCATGTAATGTTTTCGTTATCGTCGCTGGATTTGGTAACAAGGCGACTAGATTGTTCTAACTTAAGGCTTTTGTATCGTATTGTAGCTACTATGTCGGTTTCTTGAACATAACATTTCGGATATCGGTTTGTTGAACTTAGCATCAAGTAAAGTAGATTTTGTATCATATGATTCATATCTAATTGTTGCTTCAAGGGTGTTATATTTGACCTACAAAATACAATGGGTCGTTAAATTTGTAAAGATCAATCACATAGATCCAGCCCAATTCAACAAACCCAAGTTTCAGCAATTGACCAGACGTTGACCTCATTCAAGGGACGAACAAATATTTGTTCGTCCCTTGAATTCAACTTTTCCAACCACCGCATTAATGAATGTGTACTTGTTACCTTAAATGTTTAAGGTTTTTGTGTTGGGTATACGGGAGCAGTAGAGTGCCGAGCTTGCTCTTCCTCTTCATCCTCTCTTTCATGCTGGATCTTCAAAAAAAAATTGCACAAATTCTCCCCAAGTTTGTTACATCTGAAGAAGTATTGGTTACATTTGAGGTTTGTGTTGTGAAACATTTTTAAATCATTTGTGTATTGTGATTATATATATAATATATAGCAAATATGTGTTTATGTTGTGCTAGGGTTGAAACTGTGGAATTTTGGGTACTTTTGAAAAAGAATGAAAATCGGAGCAAGGGTTGACATATGTGTGTTTGTGTTGATTCAAATATATAATATATAGTATATATGTGTGTTTGTGTTGATAGAAGGAAAGTCCAAAGATGGTCGCCAAGCTCGCGCAACTTTAAGAAAAAAGAGGGGTGCGAAAATCTCTACATGCAAAGGGTAACGGTCAACTTCCTCCTGCACCATACACAGTCCATTCAGATTATCTTCAGCAGGTTTTTGAATGGTTTGGTGATGTGAAGTATCCTCATGGTTATGCTGGATGTTTGAAAAGTCATGTAAGTGTACGAGAGAAAAAGTTTATCGGATTGAAGACATACAATTGACATGTAATGCATCAACGTCTTCTTCCAATCGTAGTTCGGTCGTACTTACTAGTTTCCGTTGTGACGACTTTAGTGGCCCTATGCAAATGGTTTCAGAAATTAAGTTCTAGAGAATTAAGGAAGGAGGAAGTTCGACTAATGGAAGATGAGATAGTACAGATTCTAGGCAGTTTTGAGATGATTTTTCTTCCTCACTTCTTCACCATTATGATCCATCTCCTAGTTCATCTTCCTCGCCAAGTGTTGCTCACCGACCCTGTGCATTACACCTGGATGTATCCAACAGAACGGTACATTTCTTACTATCATCTTTAATTCCGTTTAATTTATACATTCTGTTTATATCGTCGCATTGAAAGTAAACCCATCCTATTTCAAACAACTTGACGCATACAAGAAATATGCCGTCAACCCTCATTACCCAAAAGGGACCATTACCACACGTTACATCGCAGAAGAGGCAGTGACCTATTTTAATTTGTACTTGGAGGTTGGAGAAGGTCAGCATGGGACATTAACCACTACTCCTTCTGTGTTCGATATTTCTGTTGTTTTCGAGCTTCTGCGCCCACAAGGCTATAATTCACATGCACGACTAAGTGGAGAGGATATTCTGGAGGCTCATTGGCAAGTCTTACTTAATTGTGAGGAAGTGTCATCCTACATAAACGCACACGAGGAGCTCTACACACAACATTATCCAGATCACAATGACAAGGATCGCAGGTTGCATTTCCATCGCTATTTCATCGGATGGGTAAGCATTCTTCTTAGTTATGTTATTCATGGGTTAATGACATTTTTGTCATCGTTGTACTAAGTAATGGACACTTATTGACAGATCTATGGACAACAAAGAGACAAGGCTGCATATGTTAAACTAGAGATTCTTAATTTGGCGAGAAAACCCCAAATCCATAGGATTTACTCATCATGTGTTGTGAATGGGGTGAAGTTCGTGTCATGGAACAGAGATAGAAAATTGCTTACCCAAAATTGTGGAGTGAAGGTAAGCACAGAGGACACCGACTATTACGGGATCCTTGAAGTTGTGTTTGAACTGTTGTACGTCAACGACATGTCAGTGGTACTATTCAAGTGCAAATGGTATGACACTGATCCCAACAATCTCGGTATCACGCATATGTTCGATCATGGGTTGTTATCTATTGACACGAATAGCAGTTGGTATGATGATTCTCCATTTTGTCTGGCAACCACGGCAAAGAAAGTGTTCTATGTTGATGACCCAAAGGTGGGCGATGGATGGAAAATGGTCAATGTAATGTCACATAGGAACATCTATGATGCTAGAACCTTGGCGACAATCGAAGGTGATATCATTCCAGGCGGAGATGAATCCTATCAAGAGGACGCCCCTGCCATTACTGGGCATTTTAACCTTGTCGTTGATCTCCAGCTATTCAACCATGTAGAAGAGAGTGACGATGAAGAAGAGAGCGAAGATACCGAAGCTGAGGAAGACTAAGAGGTCAAAACTGAAGAAGAAGCCTATGAAGAGGATGTGATTGAAACGGAAGCCGAGGACGGTGAAGACATCGAGGACGGGGAAGACGTTGAGGACGAAGAATGAAGCAAAACATATGATCAAGGCCAAGATTTCTAAATTTCATTTTAGATGAAGAAGTATGAATTTCTAATTTCTGTTTGAGATCGAGATTTGAGAGGCCGTTTCAAATCAAGATACATTGGTTTTAGTTTTATATCATATATTCGTTCTAATTTGATAGATGATCGGTTTAACCAAACACCAGAATTTCATATTTAAATATATAAGTGGTATAAAAACTAAAAAAAAATCTTACAAATATTAAATATATGAATTTATATTTATACGAGTTCATATTTTTTTAATACCTAATGTTATATTTATAAAAGTTATATTTTTTTATATAACCTTTATAAAAGTTATTATCAACACCTACAAAGTTACAAACATATAAATATCATATACACATATAAATATATTAATGTAATTGGCGGGATAATATTCGGCCTAAATTTTCAGTGAAATTTTTTAACTCTAGATTATTCCATGGAAGACACATGTGCCAATACTAGCCTCCTTCTTCAAGCAGCTTGAGAAGAAGCACAAGGATACGCTTGCCGCTTACTTGGATGTAATTAATTGTTCTCTTCCCTTGTACTATTTTGTCTTCTGGTTTACAAGTTATTGTCACTAAATTGAGGTGTTTATTTTGCTGGATTGTATAATGTGTTATTGGTATTTGCTGAATTTTGATAATGTTTTAGAAGTTTTGGGCGTGTGGTAGTTGTTGTTAGTTTTAGGAGTTTCATAGTAGCTTTTAGTTTTGTATTTGTTGTTAGTTAGTTGTCAATTTCTTAGGAGTTAAATATCCTTTGCTTTCTTCACTTGCATTCTCATTGAATGGTAGTTAGTTGTTCACTTGCATTCTCATACTTAGTTGTTCTGTGTTCACTTTGCTGATAATGAATGATAGTTAGTTGTTCACTGAATGATAGTTAGTTGTTCACTTTGCTTTCTTCACTTGCATTCTCATGGTCTGATAATGATATGATAATTTCATTTTCACTTAATGCAAGAAACTGTTTTCTTCACTTGCATTCTGATAGTTAGTTGTTATGTGTTCTTCACTTGCATTCTGAATGCAGAAAACTATTTTCTTCACTTGCATCTGTTCATTTTCACTTTTCTTTGCCCATCTATCTTCTTTTGTGTTCTTCGTTGGTAATTGATATATATAATTGCATTCTTATTTATGTAGACTATGTACGTTGTATCTCTTGATGATGAAAAATTGAAGAAGTATATTGAGACTCAGGCAGCATCAAGATATCGTAGTACATTGGAAGTACAAGTGTCATTCCCACTTCTTGAAGCATGGTCCAACCATACCTCTTGAGTTCAAACTTCGTCATGAGCAATGGCGCTACCTTGTGGAGAAGGAGTTCTTCGCCCCTGACAAACTGGTTAGCTTTTTTGTTTATTTTTCATTCAACTATTTCCATAGCTTTAGTGTTGTTCTCTGATGTTTATATGTTCTTTTGTCTTTGGAGGAAATAAGCAACCGCAACAAGCTCAACATAACTAAGAATCCCAAGCCTATCAAGCACCACTCAGGGCATAGACCTGTGTGCTAGCTACCGGGTAGAGCAGTTGTACAAGGACGAACACTTGACCCCTTTTGTGCAAGCTTCAATAGACGAATACCTCCAGGACGATGAAGACGAGTCGTCTGTGGTGAGTGTATACTAACTATTTAGCTTTCTCTGACTTCTAGGATGTCATTGTTGAGTTCCTTGGATGATTTTATTGTGTAGGATGCTAATGTTTCTTTTGTGTTCCCAGGAAATTATGCAACATGCAATTAACAACTATGTGAGTTCGTGACCAGAGGAAGAAGACCCTGATGTCCTACCAGTAGCTACTCAGTGTGAGATAATCGTCAAGGGCTATGGAGAGAGGAGGGGCACTTCTGTACGAGGCAAACCAAGTTAGGATAAGGCTTTAAAATGAGTTTAATAATTGATCAGTTATATATATAAATTGATGATTATATATATTATCATTACTATCAGTTATATATAAAACTATATAAAGCTTCAAAATGAGTTCAATTATATATAAGTTCATTCATCTCAAACTGAGTTAGGAACTTTACAATCCGATTTTCATAACTTTACATCATTTAAGAGCTACATGACACCATGAATTCCAACTGAATAAGAGCATGAAATCCATTTGATTTTAGGAACTTTACCATCATATTTTAGGAACCAATGTCATACTGTCATTTTTATGTTATCAATCTGATTTTTTTACTTTTTATATCTATGTAATTTTCATTTTCTTTGCCTTCATTTAGGGAAGGGCGTGGCTGTCAGGAAGCCTCCAAGGAAGCGAGGGGCTAATTGGTCAACTCTAGGCTCGGCAAAAAGACAAGACCTGGAAGACCAAGCCAGGGAGGCTAATGAGCGAGCAAGGAAGGATGAGGAGGACGCCAAGCTAGCCAATGAAAAATATGATCAAGTGAAGGAAAAAATGAAGCACTTTGAGAGGCTGATGGCTCGACACTTCCCTACCGAAGTGCAGGTTTGAGCACTTGGCGATCTAGGTAGGTGACAATTAATAAGAACTTGGTTGTAGCTTGCACAACTTCTTTGCTTCACTTTTTGATTAGTTTGTGCAACTTTTGGGTCACGATTCTAGACTTTAAGTGCAGTTTGTATTTGAACATGGTGTTTCTAAACTTTAATTCCGTTTCTAAACTTTAAATCCGTTTGTGTTTCACCTTATGTTCGCCCCTTCAGTTATCAAAGACACAAACTTTAGTGGTGGCCTCAACAATATCATGTCTGACAATGGCCTCGTGGGCCGGTGACTTGGATGTCAAACAAGGGACGAGGGTTCAATTGATCCGTCTTTTAAGTGCTCTAGGTGCTCTCTACAAGGCACATACCTCAGGGGACGAATGTATGTCCCTAGAGTTATTAGGCGTAGTCCAAAACCCTTTTCATGAGACGAAATTTGCCCGTGTCTAGAACGTCAAACTGGCCTAATGAGAAGAGTAAACCCTACTATCTAACCTTAGATAACAATGTCTTTTTCTAACTAGATTGATTAATAAAATCCTATAATCTTATCAACGCATAATATGTAAGCAAGAAATATTGAAATATATCCTAATACACGTAATTGAACAAAAAAAACTTGTGAATTTTTTTTTTCATGAAATGAGCACGTACATCAACAAATGCATCCATTCTTGATCGATCTCAGGCACTACTGGACCTGTTTCGTACAGTTAATGTCGATATATTGATCCTTGGTTGTCGCAGGGTGCAGTAGCTTGAGCTGCTCAAATCAAAGTGATCACACCTATCTACAGACCTAATATATAAAAGCAATCACAATCAGAAACCGAAAATGCATATGGCAGTTCAAATGATGCATAGCACACATGCATAATATACATAAAAAAATTAAAATTTACTGAAAAGAGACTTGCCATATGCCATATGCAGACATTCCAAGCTTATATTCTTAATGAGAGGTGTACTCCGCCAACTAATTGACAATGAGAGGAGTACTCCGCCAAGCTTATATTCTTTTTTTTTATCCGAACCTCTAAGTCTATATATTGTTCAAGATATCTTAATATTTTTGATGAAGACATTCCAACAAAACCAAAGTCCAAAATATATGTAAACTATACATTCATTTAGCTTTTAAGTTATAATTTATAATAAGACTCGAATATATTTATCATCCAAAATAACAAGATATAATAATTATGTAAACCCATAAATGAATTTATTCAACAATGATTTGAATACCGGATGACCTAACTTAATATACTCATTATGTTTGAAAAACATGACATTTACTATTTATGCACGCTTTTTTTAGAATGACAAAAACTACATATTCATTTTTTAAATAAATTTGTATTTATTAATAGGAAATATAATTTTTTTTAAAAATAGATATTTATATAGTTTTTATCATTCTAGTCGCCATTGCTAGTTTCTTTCCCCACTTTTCCCGATTCAAAATTTAATGTCGATTTTCGAATTTTGTTTATAATTGCAGGTAAAGATTGCCAAGGAGTCGATGAACAGAGCTTTGGAAGCATGGAATTACACTAGTACAGATGGTATATCTTACGGGCAAATTTTCTCGGGTGTTTAATAAAACCCCTGAAAGACGAAACTCGCAAGGGGGTTTTTATAAAAACTCCCGATAAATGTGGGTTTATTTGTTTTTAAAAAAATCGAGTATAATTTGTGAGGAGTTAGTAGGTGACTCACTAGAAAATACTAATTTCTATCGGGAATTATTTAATAAAACACCCGAAAGAACCCTTTTCCAATTTATATTAGAGATGGCTTTTTTTTTAATCTACCGTTCAGAATTAAAAAAAAAAAACACACACAATCGAAAGAACCCTAGAAAGTAGAAACTGTACATCGACGATGGAAGCTGCAAACCAGTTCAATCTATGGTTGAAGGAGATCACCATTGGTGCTTCAAACCTGTTCATTCCATTGTCAAATATAGCGAATTGCCCTTTGTTTGTAGTCCAAGGTGTTCGCCCTCGCCCTCGCTCTCAATTGCGTTTGTGGGTCGTTCGCCGTTCGCTCCGTTGCTCCCTCTGCTCGCCGTTTGTCGGCCACTGGCCTCTCACCAGCTGTTTGCCGTCGCCATTGCCCTCTCTCCCGCTGTTTGCTGTTCGCCGTTCGCCATTGCCCTTGTCAATTGGAGAGGTTCAACCGGTCAAACGTTGCATTCGCCCTCCTCGACAGGTCCGTATTTCTCTTCAGCCTCTGTCGCTCTTCACCCTCTCCTCCTGCAGTGTTCACCCTCTCCCGTACGAATCTGTGTTGTCCCACTAAGTAGGGTTTGCAGGTGTTGCAGGTCTCGGTGCTTCTGGGTTCGAATCTATGTCGAGTCGCAGGTCTCGGTGTTTCTTTGATTTGAACCCTTGTGCACCGCATATTTTACTCGATGAATTTGATGCACAATTAATGATGTATCATGTATCTCGGCCTAAAACAAGACTGTTGCTAAATATTCAGCACTTCCATGTTCATGTGCCTGTCATATTTTCTTTTACATGGTATTTGAGTTTTAGGGTTCTTCATATGAGGGCAGGTCTTTCTGTTCTTGCTTCTCTTATTCAATTCTAGAACTGGCTGATCTAGAATTAGAATCCATGTTCAAATTCTGATCAATCTGTTTGCTGTTTGATTCCTAGGATTAAAATGGAGTTAGTCATGTTGTAGTCAAGTGAAATTTTAGCTTAGAAGATAAGCAGCTTGAGTATTTTCTTTCTATTGTTCACTACTTGATTTTATGACAGATTTCTGGTGTATGCCTGTCCATTTTCTCCATCATGCTAAGTAATGACATTTCTACATGTATTTTATTTTATGACAGATTCCTGGTGTATACCTTACCCATCATGCTAAGTAATGACATCACCAGGGCTGTGCACTCTCTTATTCAATTCTAGAACTGGCTGATCTAGAATTAGATTCCATGTTCAAATTCTGATCAATCTGTTTGCTGTTTGATTCCTAGGATTAAAATGGAGTTAGTCATGTTGTAGTCAAGTGAAATTTTAGCTTAGAAGATAAGCAGCTTGAGTATTTTCTTTCTATTGTTCACTACTTGATTTTATGACAGATTTCTGGTGTATGCATGTCCATTTTCTCCATCATGCTAAGTAATGACATTTCTACATGTATTTGATTTTATGACAGATTCCTGGTGTATACCTTACCCATCATGCTAAGTAATGACATCACCAGGGCTGTGCACGCAGCAGCGTCTTCAACCTCGTCGGCCGCTACAGATATCGTTGTTCAAGCTCTTCGATCACCCACGCCATTTGCAGTACGTTCGATTCCACTCTTCACCCTCTTTTAATTCGTTCACTGTATTCGTTCACTGATCCCGTTGTGTTTGATTCGCTTGTTCGACTGTTTTTCAACAATTCTGATGCGATTGCCTGTTGTTCGGCGGTTGTTCGCCCTATTAGGTTTTTGTTCGGCAGTTGTTCGCCCCAGCCGGTGGCTGCTGTTGCTGTCGGGCTGCTCCTTGTGACTAGAGAGAATCGATTATTGTGGTTTTGATGGGGTTTATTGTGTGGATACTGGATAGGCTTGAGCAGGAATCTGGATTCTACTTTAACATGAAGTATTTTGAGGAGGAAGTACACAATGGTAACTGGGATGAAGTGGAAAAGTATCTCTCTGGATTTACCAAGGTGGTTGACAACTGGTACTCAATGAAGATTTTCTTCGAAATAAGAAAGCAGAAGTATCTGGAGGCTCTGGACAAGTAAGTTTAGGGTGATTGCAAAAGCTAGATAGTTATCTTGTGCAGGAGATCTTCTGTATTCTGAGATACTGTGTTTTTTTATTGGCATTTGCAGGAATGATAGGCCCAAGGCTGTGGAGATACTTGTGAAAGATCTTAAAGTTTTTGCTTCATTTAATGAAGATCTCTTCAAGGAAATTACTCAACTATTGACGTTGGACAACTTCAGGTATGTAATTAACCTTGAAAGTTTGTTTGAAATGTTGAATCTGTTGAGTTTCTGTGATTCCATACAAGTTGGGGCTTACTTCGTGCAGGGAAAATGAACAACTCTCCCAAGTATGGAGATATAAAGTCTGCTAGAGCAATTATGTTGGTTGAACTCAAGAAGCTCATAGAAGCAAACCCCTTGTTTCGGGACAAATTGCAGCTTCCAAACCTTAAAAATTCAAGACTACGAATCCTTATCAACCAAAGGTAAGTAGTTCAGACATAAATTTGAAATCAAATTACTTTATCTAGCAAAGCGTTTTTAACCCTAGAGATAAAAGAAAATCCAGTTGTATTTAGTTGTATATTTGGTTTTGAAAGCAGGGTGCTATGCAAAAGGTCACTGTTTTAGTGTTGGATTCAATGATTCATGATGAATATGGTGATGACATACTGACACTTGTTGCTAGCTGACATGTCCTTTCATTTTTCGCAATCATGGTTTCTCTTGGATTTTAATAGATGTCTAAGAATTTATCGATAGTTGGTTACATTCACTCCTTGAGTGCAGAGGCAGGAATATTATGCATAGTTTGGTCTTCTATAAGCAAGGGTTAGTTCAAATACTACTCTTCAAAGTTGAAGGGGAAGTGCTAACAGTTTAATAAATTTAGTATAAGGCATTTATACATTGTATTGTAAATTATATAATGCTCATAGTTGTCATTGTGAAGCAAAACCAAATTATACTTCACCATGTTGTGTTAACCAATAGATGGATGGCAAAATCTTAAGTTTATTGGCCTTGTCACCCAGATGCATATGCTGCCACCATTGTTGTTTTATTCAATGCTGCTTTCTGTGCAGAAAACAGAAGCAAGAGAAAGATGGGCATGAGCGTGAAAGCAACAAAGCAAGCAATGCTCTTAGCAAGAATGGTAGGAGGCGTAGGGAACTTTAGGAGAATGATAATCATCTGGTTGGTTGTGTTTATCCTTACCCTGCTCTGCACCACAGGTTATATCCTTTTGGTCTATTTGTGTATATCACTTTATTGAAGATTTATTTTTCTTTATTACAAGGAGTTTAGGAGAATGATATATATGTAGTTTGGAGATATAAAGTTATTAGTTATAATCATTGCTTTGCTGTTATTGTTGTCTTTAACTCTACGATTGTCAAAATGTTCCTATAATGTCATTAACTTGGTGTATATATATATATGTGTTGACAGATTATCATTTGTATTTATATTTGGCATCTTTTGGCCGAATTGCAATATATGGTGTATAATTAGGGTCATGATGTTCTTATTTTAGTATTTGGTGTAGAGTCTCCATTATTTTCTGCTTTGGTTCAAACCATGGCTTCCTACCGGTTCATTGAATTGGGCAGGAAGCTGGTTTTTTTTACAAAAAATTACAACATTTCTCAGGGGTTTTTAAAAACAACTCCCGACATATTCTTTCAGGAGTTTTTATAAACTCCCGTAACATGTGGGATTGGGGTGCTGGTTGGGGAAACAGACTCTCTCGGGAGTTTTTTCAAAAACCCCTGACCGAACACATTATCTCGGGAGTTTTTATAAAACCCCTGAGAAATATCTGTCAGGTGAGCGAATAAAAGGAGGCCGATAACACCCGACCGTTTCGTTAAAAAACACCCGACATAGGAGGTGAATGGGTCCTCCAAAGATGAATCCCCTTCAAAAGGTACTAAAGATGTGATATACACACTGTTTTTCAGTATCTTTCTAGCCTTCTAGGCTTGTTAAGATCAGTTGGAAACTAAATTGGCAACGAGAATTGGTTCAGAATTCCATTTTTCCTTAAGCATTTGAAGGTGAAAACTGAAAGGGATGTCTATGATTCCTTAGGTTTTGATGTTACATGTTCATGGATTGAGAACTGGTATTTGTTAGAAAAATATAGTTTGATTTAACTTCTGGTGCTTGATTTACACGACATTGTGTTTTCGGTGTGAACAAACCATGTAGCTGGCAATGAAATCACGGTTTGTGTTCTTTCAATTGATTCCATGCCTTTGTTTTGATGAGAACAGATGGCAACAATGAAAGCTCTATATGAAGTTTTGCAAAGAAGAGCATGTGGTGGTGGCAGTTTGGATGGGACATCACCTAGACCTTGCGTCCTTGCATTACACCGATGGTCCAGAGAACCCGGGGCGGATCTATGTGTAAAAAAAAAAGAGTTAATTTCTTAATATTTTTAGTCAAGCATCCCCAATTCGGAAAAAAAATTACAAGAGAATTTTTTTTACCTTTAAGCATTCTCGGAATGATGAAAAATTTACTTTCAAGTATCTCCGGAATGACGGCCCAGGATCCGCCCCTACAGAGAACCTAGAGCAGCACCTAAGGTAAAAATGCTTGATTTTTAGTGACATTTTCTGTAATTTTTACTACTGGTTCATTTTACTCGTTTTACTCACAATCAGTCAATCACATCATGAAGAAAATCACAATAAGAAGTGTCCAAAGAACAGTACGGAGGGAGGATAACTAAGAGTAAAGACATGGTGCTTATGATTCGTGAATTGTTCTTTCTTCTCCTTTTTTCCATGTGAAGGCATTTACTTGCATTGTCCTGCACTTGCTCATAGCTAGTCTATAGTCCCATTAAGTTCCGTGACAGGCGGTCATGCATGTGAAAGCTGAGATGTTTTTCATGTGTGAAAGTCGGACCTTTTTCTTTTCTCCTATAGCAACAAAGGTGGTTGAATTCACTAGTTAATGCATTTACTAGAGATTGGCACTTTTCACTCCTTAAATTTGCCACTATTTATTAAGGGTGGACATAAATTCCGCAAATTTCAGTCCCGTCCTGGACGCGGGATGATCAATCTTAATCCCGCAAACCCCGACTCGTCCCACATATGTATATAATAATGTAATGCTATATATATAGTATGTTATACAACATATATTGTATATATATATACACACTGTAATGCATACATATATACATTGATATTGTGTTTACCCTTTAGGGTATACATTGTACACAAATATTATTCGGTGAAATGTGAAACATTATTCGGTGAAATGTGAAATATTATTCGGTGAAATTTGAAGCATTATTAGGTGAAATGTGAAATATTCTGTAGAATAATGTTATGTTTTATTTTTCCGTTCAGTTCAAATGAAAACGTCCCAATTCCATTTAATAATTTGTAACATTCTATCGAATAATGCTTAGTTTTTTTATTCATCTATTTCAAATAAAAGAAACCTCAATTCCCCAAACAATACTTAGAATTTATACGAATAATGCTTCAAATTTCACAGAATAATGTTTCAAATTCCCTAAACAATACTCACATTTCACCGAATAATATTTGTGTACAATGTACACCCTAAGACTTCAGTACAAAAGACCCACACTCTATATATATACCTGTAAAATATAAACAAAATTATAGATATATATTTATTACATCTTTGAAAATTGCAATATATACATTAAATTTTTTTATTTTTCTTATAATCTTTATTATTTGAGGGACAAGGTCTGTCCGGTCCCGGTCCTGTCAAGTCTCGCAAAAATTACGCGGAATGACTCCATCCCATCCTGTCGTGCGTCCACCTCTACTATTTGTGTCATACTGTTTCGGTTTGTACGTACAGGATCACAAACTGTTTGCATTATTCATGGTGTAAGGTACTTGATTGATATAATTTTTTACTATTGTTGGCATTATTCGAGTGCTTCACCTCACCACACTCCTAAAAAAAAGGAAATCGCTACGGAAAATAGCAATAGATTTAGCCACAAATGCACGTGGCTAACCTATTTAGCCACGACATCAGCAACGGGCGGGCCATCCGTAGCCATATTGCTTGTGACAAATGGTGATGGATATGTAGCAACGGGTTTAGCAAAAAAAACAATATAGTCTTGGCGAAGCCCGTGGTGTGGTATGACCTTGGTAATGTCGTGGTTGTAGCAACGAAGTCAACAACAAAATATTGTCATCGAAAAATTCGTGGTTGATTTCACTGCTAATTTTAAGACAAAATCCGTTACTGATTTCGTGGGTGGTTTGAAGGTCGACTTCGTTGTCAACTATAACTTGTGGCTAAGTTCATTGCAATGTATGTGGCTATGTTCGTTGCAACATTGGTGGCAACTCAAAAGCCTTATTTACTAAACTAAATAGGTTGATTGCAATTATACGTATGAATATAAACTTTTATGGATACATCCTAAGGATAACAAATCCCAACATATATAAACGGCGTATAAAGATAATTCTAGATACAAAAGAAACAAACTACAAAGCAAGAAATCAAACATCCAATTTTTTGTAGACACTTCATTTTGCGTAGAATTCCTTGAACCAACCTAACCAGGCATCAAAATCACTTGTAAGATTATAAATACCCATAACTTAACTCTCAATTACAAGATTATAAATTGTGATGTAAAAACAGTATATAATTGATATTAAGATCCAATACTACTAAAAGCAGTCTTATTCAAAAATTAAGAGGGTGTATATGAGGAATTTATCTAATGATACTTACCATGAACATTGAAATCTAGGTTGCAGACCCTAAAGCGACTCCTTGACAGATATCCTGATTAACCAATATACATAATTTCAAGGTGAGATGAAGTACGAAGAAAAGCAAACTTAGAAAACCAAGCTTGTAGGTAAGGTAACCAATCTTAATTACCAATTTGTCTATGAAAGTAAACATAACTGCACATGTGTGCTCAGTTGTATTTTCGACGATGGGCGGTAGAATCACACTCAGGAAGCCAATTGACAACCCCAAAAAATCTAACCAAGGATTGGAGAAATGGTCAAATAATGAACAGTAAAACTCAATGGTTCGAATATCAAGTATAAGCATTCAATGATAAATATATGATATCAAAATCCATTTGAATAAGATCTTAATCAATAGAACAAAATTAAAAAACCCCAGAACTAGACTACTGGAGTAGATGTAGTTGGTTGCCGCATTTTGCCCCATTGTTTCATCAGTAAAATTAGTTAAACAATCAATGACCTAAGTATAAGCCCTAATGATTGTTAGCTATACTAACGCAACAGAAAATTCGCATGCTTGAAACTCAGTGTAACACCCTTGTCCCACATTGGATATCATAAGGATGTTGAAAGTGATTTATAAGTGATTCAAGCACTACTCATGTCACAACAGCTCTTCCTTTTCAAACTCCAAATGAGGACAACGTACCTGAGAGGGCTAGGTGGCATGGGTTAGCGCCTCTTATGACCTTGAGTCTTACAAATAGTATCATAGCTGACTCCTGACTCCGGGCTTGGATGTGCGCCGACAGTATGCTCGGGTACGCTCCTCCCGGAGGGCAGTACCTTGGGCCTGACTAGGCTCCAAGTTAGGAAAACAGACCTGAGAGGGCTAGGCGCATGGGCTAGCGCCTCTTAAGACCCTGGGTCTTACACTCAAAAACATCATAGATCAATAATTATTTCGAAGAACTCTTGGAGAACGAAGAGAGAGAAACATTGCTTAACTAATAAGGTAAGTAGCAAGCACTGGCCAATCTGGAACAGAGAATATTTTCAAAACTTTGTCTGCCTTGGGAGAGCTCCATTCCTTATTAACATCATATGAACCTACTAGTTCTGTATGGAATGCATATCACTTTGTAAATAAATGTATCGACATCTACACATAAAATGAGCGCCCTTAACAATTAGACATTTACAGGGTATAAGATCATCAAATTCTGGCACATAAAGTTCACTAATTACTAAGTTTTGGTAATGAAATCATCAGCTGCAATTTTGATCACATTAGGTTGAATTTCTAGGTCTTTGCAGGTTTAAGAACATATAATTTGTCAATCAAGAGATCCTTTGGAAACATAGAGGAAAATATAACAAGCTAACCCTAGTTTTCTTCAAATCAATGTCACTTATTTGATAAATTCATATTGAATCCATGCAATTAGGAAAAAAAACTCACAGAATCGGGAGTGATTACGAGGGCTGGAGGCACAAAAAGAAGCTTCTTGCCCTTCCTGGCATTCTTGAAAGCGACGAGCCCCTCTCTCCAATCTCTACCTTGTCAATCGCCATCATCTGCTCGAGAAATCCCAACTCTGACAGCTATCTCTGGAGCAACGTTCTTGAGTGCACTTTGGAAGATTCATGAGGCAACTTCCGCCATGGCTACTGATTAGAGAGAGTTTGAGTTAAAACAGGTCACATGTAAGTCGAGAAGGTTGGGAGAATAGAAATGGTAGTGAGATTTGTACCTTTGGAGTACGCTTGTTGAAGACGAGCAACTGCGAGCACTGTTGTGAGCATCCCCTTTCTCCGTTTCAGAGAGAGGTCGAAGAAAAACTTGGAAGGAGGCAGCACTCCCAGCGACTGCATTTCTCCTCCATTTTCTTCATCTACTGAAGGCGAGTCCCTTCGGGATCTACCAGATTGGATTCTCAGCCAGTGTCGTTCTCCGTGGTGGTCTGTCAACGTCACTCTCTAAGGTGGTTTGTCGACTTCATTCTCCGTAGGAGGAAGACAGAAAGGCGAAGAGGCTAGGACAACAGTGGATGAGAGACGGTGAGGATGAGATCGAGATCTGAAATCTTTGGGGAGAATGGATGAGATGAAATCTTTAAGGAGAGAGAATGAGATCAAGATCTGAAATTTTGGGGGGAGAGAGAGAGAGAGATTTGGAATGAAGAATGGAAGAGGGAGGGGCTAGAGGTGACTAACTGAATGTGTAGAAAGACACGAAGCCCTAAAGTGAATTAGGGTTATACCGCTTTTCAATTTAAAGCTCGAAAAATTTCCTGCTCCAAAAATCAATTGGGCGCTAAACAAAAATTCGAAAACAATCTTGCTTTTTTCCTTCACAATTTACATCCATAAAATAACACTATCAATACAACTATTTGTCATTAAATATATATATATATATACTTCAGATAAGTTTTTGTCAAATTTAATTAGACATTTATTCGTTCATTATATCAGTTTTCCTCAAAATATACTCTTAGAGTATTATAAAAAAAATTTATTAGTTATTATGAGTTTTGTTAAACATTTATTCATTTCTTATATGAGTTTTCCTCAAAACATACTCTTATAGTATTCTAATAAGAATTTATTAGTTAATATAATGTTTTATTAAACATTTATTCGTTTCATATTGGAGAGTTACTCAAAATATAATCTTATAGTATTCTAATAAGAATTTATTAGTTAATATAAGGTTTTATTAAACATTTATTAGTTATTTATATGAGTTTTTCTCAAATCATACCCTTATAGTATTCTAATAAGAATTTATTAGTTAATATAAGGTTTCATTAAACATTTATTCGTTCCTTATATGAGTTTTCCTCAAAACATACTCTTATAGTATTCTAATAAAAATTTATTAGTTAATATAAGGTTTTATTAAATATTTATTAGTTACTTATACGAGTTTTCATCATACATGCCGTTATAGTATTCAAATAAGAATTTATTCGTTAATATAATGTTTTATTAAATACTCCATCCATTCGGCAAAACTTGTCGTTTACTATTCACGCACGCTTTTTTAAAATGATAAAAACTATATAAAATATTCATTTTTTAAAAAAATTTTTTAACAAGTTTGTACTTATTAATAATAACTACGAAATTGTTGAAAAAATTATTTAAAAAACTAGATATTTTATATAGTTTTTTAGCTCCTAAAAAAACGTGGGTGAATAGTAAAACGTCAAGTTTTGCCGAACGGAGGGAGTACTTTTTAGTTACTTTTATAAGTTTTCCTCAAAACATACTTTTAAAGTATTCTCATAAGAATTTATTAGTTATTATATGATTATGTTCAAAACTTATTTGTTACTCCTATAAGTTTTCCTCAAAGCAATTACTTTTATAGTATTATCGTAAGGATTTATCAATTAATACTCCATCCGTTAATTAAAACTTGTCATTTACTATTCATGCACGCTTTTTTAGAAGAATAAAAACTATATAAAATATCAACTTTTTTCACATTTGTTTTTATAAATTCATGCTTAATAGTAATAAGTATGAAATTGTTAAATAAATTTATTAAAAAAGTTAATATTTTATATAGTTTTTAACGCCTCAAAATGCGTGCTTGAATAGTAAAATGTCAAATTTTAATTAACGGAGGGAGTATATGATTTTGTTCAACACTTAATAATTACTTCTATAAGTTTTCCACAAAACTTACTTTTATAGTATTTTCATAAGAATTTAGTAGTCACTTCTAGAAGTATTTCTCAAAACTTTCTTTGATATTATTCTGACGGAAGAGAAACGTCATTATATTTCACCTCGCTAAATAAATAATCCAATCAAATAAACTAACTAGCAACCTAGTATAGCGGATAAGTAAGGGGTCGAACCCACAGAGAAACAAGTACTTCTATGTAATGTGTATTTATTAATTATGACACTAACAATGGACTAGGAATATGAATGAAGATAGATAATGCAAATAAACTAAGATAAAGATATGAATGGGAACAAAGAGAAGATAAAAGGTAAGAGTGTGGTTTGCCTACAATTCGCAACAATGGTTGATTTACTTGATCCTTGACTTGATATCAATATTATTCCTAAGCCTATGTCGACTTGACTAAAGTTGAATGATCCGCAAGGATACAATCACCTTATTTAATATTACTAAAGAATAGCATTAAGAACTCAAGTGCTTAAACCAATTGGCATATCAATTCAATGCAATTAAGACACAATTGGAACAACCCTAATCAGCATAATCAACATCTAACGATATAGATCAATTGTTGTCATCGACTACAAAGACAAAGAAATATCACTACTTCAATATCTTCATTTGCTATCAAGAACACAACAACGGATTCATAGCAAAGATGCAATTCCTAACTAAATGGCAGTCATGGAAAGAAACACAAATATAATATGAAGAACAAGATTATAAGGTCTTACCAATTGGCTCAAGATGGCTCAAACAATTGCACTAGTGGACTCGGACGGTTGAATGGGCCTATTTGTTAAAAAGGGCCTATTTAACCTTACAGATCCGAGATCCAACTCTAAAGGACCAATTGTTATTGGGCCTATGTTTGAGCATTTGCTTGATTGGGCCTAAATGTGCTACTTTGGACTTTGTATTGGATTGAGTTTATATTCTATCTTTTTCTATCCATATACTCCATCCGTTCGCGAAAACATGTCATTTTAACTCCTTGCACAATTTTTAAGAAAGCCAATAATATACTCTTTTTTTACTAATTTTCCCTACAATGAGATGTTTTTATGAACAAAATCGAAACTCTAAAATGACATGTTTTCGGGAACGGAGGGAGTATTTGTTAGCTTTGGTTGAGATATTTCAGGGAACTTTCAACGTATCTCTCACGAAAGATTCTAGCAAATCAAAGATGAAGGTTCTGGAATGATTGTTCAACCAAGCCGAAGATCTCTCCCTCCAGTAAGATATGGTGCAACGTCTTTTAACCAACCGAGAGAAGATCTGGACGTTTTGTTTTGAAATAAAACGTTCTAGCCTATATAAAGGAGAAGAAGAGGATTGCAGAATAGAGATCTCCACAGCGCACATTGTCCTACTGCAAACTCATCTCCTGCGAAGCTTTTGATCTCACATCGCTCGAATAGATAAGTGTTGTATTTACTTTTGAGTGTGTAGGTTTCATTCGAGCTTTAGAGTACAATTTATCTAGGTTATACTAAGGGTTTCTGTACCCAAACATATAGGGTACCTCGGTATCCATAGGAGCTTTGTTTCACTAGTGTGCTTGGGTTGTTAGATAGGAAGTTAGTCTAGAAGAGGTTAAGTCTTCTAGAGGTTGTATCTAGAACTCATAAGATAAAGTGAAATAAAGTTTGTTGAATCCTACGGGTTGGATAACCATAGGTGGGGACGTAGGCGGTTGTGCCGAACCTCGTTAACAAGTGTCGTGTTCTTTACTTTCCGTTCTTTACTTTATTACTTGTTCTTTCGATTGATCTTATTTGCTATCTTGGCTTAACGTGGTTCTATTTTTCAGATAAGGTCTTACTTCTGGTGGTAAGGTCTTACCATTTCTGTTATCGCGAAAAGTTGACATACTTTATTCAACCCCCATTCTAGAGTATTCAGTTACTATTTGTCTGCCTATTTCGCACTTCAATTGGTATCAGAGCCTAACTCACATTCTTTAGATACTACTATCTATGAGACTAATAATGGAAGGCGAAGGACAATGTGGCTTCGGTCAAGGAAGATCTTTCTCTCGTCCACCTCTCTTCATTGGGGACAACTTCATGCATTGGAAATCTCTGATGAAAATGTTCATCATTGATCAGGATCTAGAGCTCTGGCATATCATTACACGAGGGCCGAACGTACCCAAGAAGGATGGACCCAATGGAACAAAGCTAGATAAGACAGAGGAAGAATAAAATCAGACGGATCTGGAGACCACTGCTAAAAATTTCAAAGCTGTCCATGCTCTATATTGTGGGTTGAGTACCGACGAATTCAACGGCATTTCCTCTTGCAGAACCGCAAAGGAAATTTGGGACAAATTGGTTGTGACGTATGACGGGACCAGCCAGGTTAAAGAGACCAAGATAAGTATCTATCTTAGACAATATGAATTGTTTAAGATGAATCCGGACGAGTCAGTAAAAGCAATGTTCACCCGTTTTACGGAGATCATTAATAATCTTGACTCGTTGGGAAAGACTTTCCAAAATGATGAGAAAGTCCGAAAGATACTTAGGTTCTTACCTAAATCAAAATGGGGACCCAAGGTAACAGCCATTGAGGAATCTCAAGACCTTAGCACACTAACCATTGACAACCTATTGGGAAAGTTAATCACTCCTGAAATGATCCTCAATGAGGATGATGGTGAACCTTCCACAAATGTCAAAAACCTAGCTCTCAAGGTCAAGAAAGAAGAATCACCAGAGGATTCCGAGAATGAAAACGAGGAAGATCCTTTCGCTCTTATTACAAGAGGATTGGCTCGCATTCTCAAAATGAAGAAGCAATTTTCTAATAAAGAATTTGGAGGATCATCTAGGAATCAAGGTAAGTCTTCTACCCCCTCGAAAAGAAACCGTGTCCTAACTTGCTATGAATGTGGTGAAACAGACTCTTCAAGTGATGGCTGCATGGAGTGACTCAGACTCTTCAAGTGGCTCGGATTCGGAAGAAGAACACGCTAACATATGTCTAATGGCAAAGAGCAACGACAAAGATAAACATCTAGACGGAGTGGTAAGAAACCTCTTATCTAGTTCCACTACTGTATTATCTGAATTCCTCAAAAACATGATTTCAAATGAAGAAAGTTGTAACAGAGAAATCAATAGCCTATAGGAGAAGGTGTTGAATCAAGAAATCTGCATAAGGAGGTTGTCGCAGAAACTGCAAGATCTTGACAGTAAGAACTCAAATCTTATCACCGAAGGTAAGACCTTACGATCGAAAATTTTCGAACTTAAGGCTAACCTTTCATCTCTTAAGGTTTAGAACACTGACCTTGAGAATGAAAATGTGAAATTGTCTAAGAAATGTCAAGATCAACAGACAACCTTGGTGCAATTTACTAGATCTAAAGCCACCATTGATAGGATGCTTGGAGAATAACAACTTTCCTTAAACCGAAGTGGTATAGGATATAACAAGAATTTTCCTGTTAAGCCTACTACCAAGTTCGTCAAGGCAAAAGGAAGTTGGAGATCTCCTACTTGTTTCTTCTGTTGCAAAAAGGGTCATGTAAAGGAGACGTGTCCTTATAGGAGAACAGATCCTTACATTATCCTAAAAACATTTATGGTACGCTTAAATGAACGGATAAGGCAAGTTTGGGTCCCTAAATGAATAAGGTTTCCAAATATGGTTTACCCCCATAACGGATCCAAATCGGTTTATTGGTCAAGTCGGAAAGGTTGATTTTTTGTTTTGCAGGATATCACCAAGACTAAGGATCATAAATGGATTATGGATAGTGGTTGCTCTAGGCATATGAGTGGAAAATAGTCTCTTTTTCATCATCTAAAGAAGCAATCTAGTGGTACTATAACCCTTGGTGATAAAGGAAAGTGTAACATCGTCGGTATTGGTAACATTGGTGTTGATCCAAATAATTTCATTAAAGATGTATATCTTGTGGATGGCCTTAAATATAACCTTCTTAGTGTTTCACATATGTGTGATAAAGGCAATCGTGTAAGCTTCAGTAAGGAGAAATGCATCGTACAGGGTGAAAAGACAGGAGATATTGTTCTTACTGCTTATAGAGATTCTAATATTTATGCTCACAATACAAATCGCATTCCAGCCTCCAATTTGAAATGTCTCAAGGCCTTATTAGAGGATCCAAGGGTGTGGCATAAGCGACTTGGACATATAAGCATGCACACTCTCGGTAAACTCCACTCTAAGGATCTTGTCCGAGGCCTTCCTTATTTGAATTTCAAGGTGGATGATCTTTGCAAAGTCTGCTCAAGAGGAAAACATACTCGTAACTCTTTCAAGAGAAAGAAGGTCGTTAGTACTACTAGACCTTTAGAACTTCTACACATGGATCTATGTGGACCTATGCGTGTCAAATCTCCCAAAGGTAAGCAATACATTCTTGTAGTTGTTGATGATTATTCTCGATTCACTTGGGTTTTCTTTCTCAAAGATAAATCAGAAACTCTGTTTTATTTTTCAAAACTTTGTAAGGAGTTACAAACCTTGAAAAACCTACCTATCGTTTCTATTAGAAGTGATCATGGTATAGAATTTGATCAATTAAACTTTGATTTATTTTGTGCGCAATATGGTATTTCACACAATTTTTCGGCTCCAAGAACACCTCAACAAATTGGGGTTGTGGAACGAAAAAACCGCACCCTAGAGGAGATGTCAAGGACAATGCTATTAGAGAATAATCTGCCAAAGTCATACTGGGCAGAGGCTGTGAATACAACAAATTATATTCTCAATAGATGTTTGATTCGATCAATTTTAAAGAAAACTCCCTATGAACTTTTTAAAGGAAGAAAACCAAGCTTATCGTATTTTAAACCATTTAGATGTACGTGTTACGTGCATAATAATGGAAAGGATAATCTTGGGAAGTTTGATGCACGTAGCGACGAAGGTATATTTCTTGGATATTCGACTCAAAGCAAGGCTTATCGAATATACAATAAACGTACCAAAGTAATCGAAGAAAGCATCCATGTGTTATTTGATGAAAGTGATAACGATACCTTGAGTGAAGGGTTTGCAAATCTCAACTTGAACACTTATGAGGAAGACTAGTCAGAAGGAGAAGCCAATGGACAAGGGAGGAGCAAATCAAGAAATATGCAGGAGCCATTTCAAGATCTTACTGAGCTTTCACAAGGCACTGGGATTCAGTCTCAAGGCCTTACAAATGAAGCTAGTCTTGAAAATGAAACACCTCCCGAGCCTCTGGAACTGTATCCTACTAGTCCTCCTGAACCTCAGGAGCCTTTTTCACCTGTTCCTGAAGCTTCAACATCTAATCAAGGATCGGCAAGAAGAAAATTCAAACATGCTTCTTCTCACTCCTTGGCGGATATTATTTGGGATCCTTCTTCTGGTGTCCAAACTCGTTCTAACCTTAGAAACTTATGTGCGTTTCACGCATCTGTTTCTCTCGCAGAACCAAAAAATACACTTATGCTCTCAAATAACCAGATTGGATCATAGCTATGCAAAATGAGCTCAACGAGTTCGAACGTAATAAAGTATGGACCCTTACTGCTAAGCCAAAGGGAAAGTCTATTATTGAAACTCGATGGGTATTTCGAAACAAGCTAGATGTTAGAGGTAATATTATCCGAAAAAGGCACGACTGTTTACACAAGGATATAATCAAGAAGAAGGTATTGACTACGAGGAGACTTTTTCTCCCGTAGCTACACTCGAAGCCATTCGTATGCTTCTTGCTTTCGCTTCCTTTATGAATATCAAGCTTTATCAAATGGATGAGAAGTATGCCTTTCTTAATGGATTTCTAGATGAAGAAGTTTATGTTGCTCAACCTCCAGGTTTTGAAAACAATGAATTTCCAGAGCATGTATTTAAGCTCGACAAAGCTCTTTACGGCTTAAAGCAAGCCCCAAGAGCTTGGTACGGGCGGCTTTCAAAACATCTCTTCGGAAATGACTTTAAAAGGGGGTTGATTGACAAAACTCTCTTCATCAAAACCCATGGAAAGGATATACTTGTCGTCCAAATCTATGTAGATGATATTCTTTTCGGTATTACTAACGATTCCTTGTGCAAAGAATTTTCTAATATTATGTGCAACGAGTTTGAGATGAGCATAATGGGTGAGCTGAATTTCTTTCTTGGACTTCACGTGCAACAAAGTTCAAAAGGTATTTTCCTTAATCAAGGGAAATATACACGAGAACTACTCAAGAAGTACAAAATGATCGATTCCAAGGTGGCTAAAACTCCTATGAGTTCCACTCTTTCTCTAGATCAAGATCTTACCGGCAAGGAGGTAAATCAGAAAGAATATCGAGGTACGGTCGGCTCCCTTCTCTATCTTACGGCAAGCAAACCTAACATAATGTTCAGTGTCTGTATGTGTGCAAGATTCCAAGCTAATCCGAAGGAATCACATCTGATTGCGGTAAAAAGGATTTTAAGATATCATAATGGTACTAAAGATCTCGGATTATGGTATCCTCATCAAACAAGCTTTGATCTTATCGGATATTCCGATGCCGATTTTGCAGGGTATAAGTACATAGAAAAAGGACCTCAAGGTGTTGTCAATTTCTTGGGGCATCCCTTATAAGTTGGCATTCCAAGAAGCAAAATTCAGTGGCACTTTCAACGGCCAAAGCTGAATATATTGCTGGTGGAGCCTGTTGTTCGCAAGTCTTATGGATTGCACAACAACTCCAAGATCTTGGAATCAACTATAAGGGCATTCCCATAAAATGTGATAACACCAGTGCTATTTCTATCTCCAAAAACCATGTACAACACTCGAGAACAAAGCACATTGATGTAAGACACCATTTTATCCGAGACCGTGTCGAAAAAGGTGATGTGTCATTGACATTCATCTCTACCGAGCTACAACTTGCAGATATCTTTACAAAACCTTTACCCGAAGATAGATTCAATTTCATCGGATTAGAACTTGGAATGCTTAATAAGGAAGCATCGATGTAGGGGGAGCAATCGTATCTTATTATATCAATATTATTCCCTACATCAACATCTTGAAATAAAATTTGAAGTCTTACTATGGCATAGTCTGATGTTAAATTCCTTTCAAAAACATTGAATTATGGATCACATCTCTTGGGTAAAATCTGTTTAGATTTTTACCTAAAAGATATTATTTTCTATGTGCTTGATTATTTGATAAGTTTTTATCCATTCAAAAATTTGTTGGGATTTTCTCAGATTTTCTCCTATTTAACTATGTACTTATCTCTTTTAAGTTCCAATTTTATAACTTTGTATTTGGCCAGATTTTTTTTGGGGAATCTCAACAACCGGATTGTTCTAAATAAGGGGGATTTTATTTGGAAGTTCAACAACCTTTCTCTTTCCTATTTATACCTTCACTTCCCTCTTTGTCAAATCACACACCCACTTTCTCTCTCTCTCTCTCTCTCTCTCTCTCTCTCTCTCTCTCTCCGTCTCTGTTTCTCCTCTTCCTGAGACCACTCGAGTACTCTCCTTCGCCATGGCTCCGAAGAAAAACTCTTCCCCTCCCTCTACTCGGTCTGGTTCCAAAAGGCTCCGTTTCTCTGATTGCAAGGCCAAGGGCAAAGCAATTGACGACGATTACAAGGGCAAGGCTACTCTCCGGCAATTGGAGACCTCCTCGGAGAGTGAAGAAGAAGGAACTCGCGGTCATCGGAAGATCATCAAGAGGGAGCCTCGTCTTCCTCCACGCAATCATCCCCGACAAGTAAATCCTTCTGCTCCCGAGAATGCTCCACATCAACATCGTCTTCAAACCCCTGCTGCTTCTGAGGTATTCTCCGACGCTCCTCTTTGTTGGTTTGTGAATCACAAAAAATCCGGGATGTGGAAGGACGGGTTCGTTAATCGACCCATCAACTTCTGTGAGCATGTGGATCTAGATTTTCTAGAATCCACAAATTTCCCGTGTGTCAATTTGTTAAAGAACTCTCATGTCTGGTCCCTCCTAAACCCCGGAACTATTGCCTACCCTCGCTTGACTAGACTTTTCTTTGTGAACTTCACTGCCAATAGAGAGAAGGGAGTACTCATTCTCTCCTCTTAAGTGAAGCAGTGCCAGATTACTCTTACCCGCTCCTCATTAGCCCTCATCCTTGGCACCCCTGAAACCGTCAACACCCAAGATCACCCCTCCAAAGATTACTATCTCCGCAAAGCACAAAAAGAATTCTTTGTGCGCCCTGTCCTTCCTCCTGAAGCCTTCAAGCCTAAGCCCAAACACACGCACAACATTCTTACCCTTGAGGCTAAAGTGGTCTTAACTCTCCTCGCTCGATGTATCGTGCCCAGAAAGAACTCTCGTGAGCTTGTCACTGACAACTTGCTTCACACCCTCTATCTTGACGGGTCATGAGGTTGATGTTCTGAATCTTATTCTCGCCTACATGCTTCACACTATCAGCACCCCTATTACCGCTCCACTGCCTTATGCCAATTTCCTCCCTACGATCTTTGAGTTTTTCAACATTGACACACGAGGGGAGGAACACGTCTCCCACACTGGACGAATTGATGAGGATTGCTAGAAAAGATTGGGAATTGAACAGACTCTGGTTGGTGGCTGGATTCTGAAGACGCCATCCCAAGGAGACACTATGAAGCTGGAGAAAATGGTTAGTACCTGGAAGCTGAGGTGGACGTGCTTTGAAAGGATCTAAACGCCGCCAGAGCAGACATCGTGGATCGGCAAGATGATAGTCACTAGCGGCTGATGATCATGGATGAAAAGCTGAATCAACTTTTCATGCTTTGTGGCATGAATCATAGGGTTACCACTGCTATCATGCCAATGGATGCTGCTGCTGTCAAACATGTCGAGGAAACCGCCAAGAACGTGCTCTTCAACTGTGAACGCAAGGTTCTGAACCGCTTCATCCTACGTCCACTTTTCCCTGAGCCAAACATCCTCTCTGTAGAGGAGTACGGTATTGTAAAGAAATGGCGGGATGCTGAAGCAAGAAGACAAGAGGAGATGTGGAAGAACCACCATGTCAAGAACGCAAAGGATCGCTGGCATGAGAAGATCTTCCGAGGATGCCCAGATGAAGACGGTGTTCCTCCCAAGTATGGCCAATGGTATGAGGAGGTGGTGATACTTTATGATGACGAGTGATGGTGCTGGTGGATCTGCTTCTTGTGATGGTCTTAAAACTTTCTGGTTTTTGGTCTTAAAACTTTCTGGTTGCTGGTCTTTTGAAAATTTATCTCTCTCCTTGTTGAAAGACAAAAAGGGGGAGAACAACTCTAGGGATGTAAGGCCTTACTTTATTTTTGTTGGCCTTACTTTTTGCTATGCTTAAGGTTTTTAACTATAGGTTTTTAAAACTGTGATCCAACATCCTATATAATGCTTGCTTGCTATGGTTGTATATATCTTTGACAGGAAACAGGTGCACAAGTTTTGTCTTTCAACAAGGGGGAGATTGTTAACTCCACCTTGACGATACGACCGGATTAATAGAAATTAAAGTCTTGCTTGATGAACGCCAAAACTCGGGATTCTTGAGTTTGGTAAGGTTTTACCAATTGGCTCAAGATGGCTCAAACAATTGCACTAGTGGACTCAAACTGTTGAATGGGTTGAATGGGCCTATTGGTTAAAAAGGGCCTATTTAACCTTACAGATCCAAGATCCAACTCTAAAGGACCAATTGTTATTGGGCCTATGTTTGAACATTTGCTTGATTGGGCCTAAATGTGCTTCTTCGGACTTTGTATTGGATTGGGTTTATATTCTATCTTTTTCTATCCATATATTTGTTAGCTTTGGTTGAGATATTTCAGGGAACTTTCAACGTATCTCTCACGAAAGATTCTAGCAAATCAAAGATGAAGGTTCTGGAATGATTGTTCAACCAAGCCGAAGATCTCTCCCTCCAGTAAGATATGGTGCAACGTCTTTTAACCAACCGAGAGAAGATCCGGACGTTTTGTTTTGAAATAAAACATTCTAGCCTATATAAAGGAGAAGAAGAGGATTGCAGAATAGAGATCTCCACAGCGCACATTGTCCTACTGCAAACTCATCTCCTGCGAAGCTTTTGATCTCACATCGCTCGAATAGATAAGTGTTGTATTTACTTTTGAGTATGTAGGTTTCATTCGAGCTTTAGAGTACAATTTATCTAGGTTATACTAAGGGTTTCTGTACCCAAACATATAGGGTACCTCGGTATCCATATGAGCTTTGTTTCACTAGTGTGCTTGGGTTGCTAGATAGGAAGTTAGTCTAGAAGAGGGTAAGTCTTGTAGAGGTTGTATCTAGAGCTCATAAGATAAAGTGAAATAAAGTTTGTTGAATCCTACGGGTTGGATAACCCTAGGCGGGGAGTGCCGAACCTCGTTAACAAGTATCGTGTTCTTTACTTTCCGTTCTTTACTTTATTACTTGTTCTTTCGATTGATCTTATTTGCTATCTTGGCTTAACGTGGTTCTGTTTTTCAGATAAGGTCTTACTTCTTGTGGTAAGGTCTTACCAGTTCTGTTATCGCGAAAAGTTGACATACTCTATTCAACCCCCCTTCTAGAGTAGTCAGTTACTATTTGTCTGCCTATTTCGCACTTCATGTTTTCATCAAACATAGTGGCTCTCACATCACCATACTTGTTGTGTATGTTGATGATATTGTGATCACTGCAGCAATCCTTCTGAAGTCACTTCTCTCAAAGATTTTTTGCACATCATCTTTAGCATTAAGGATCTTGGTCAACTCCACTATTTTTTTGGGTATGGAAGTCACTTCTCGTCCTAGTGATTTTGCTTTTACTCAACCCAAGTTCACAAAGGAGCTTCTGGTTGATGTTGGCCATTCAGACAGTGTCAAACCAGTTTTTACCTCTTTGCCTCTTAATCTCAAGCTTAATGATACAGATAGCAATCTTCTGGTTACAAGTTATAGAGCTTTAGTTGGCAAGCTTAACTTTTTATACAATACTGAGCCAGACCTAAGCTATGCAGTCCTAATTCTAAGTCAGTTTATGCAGCAACCTCGTTGTCCTCATCATGATGCTTTGCTTCGTACCTTTAGCTATGTCCAAGGCACAACTAGTAAAGGGATATTGCTTAATGGTTTTTCTTCTCCTATTCAATCTCAAAGCTTTCTCAAACTTCGATTGGGCAGCTTGTTCTATGACCAGAAGGTCTGTTATTGGCTATATTGTGTTCCTTGGTTCTTCTCCCATCAATTGGAAATCAAAGAAGCAATCAGTCGTCTCTAGAAGCTCTTTTGAAGCCGAGTACAGGGCCATGGCTAATGTTGAGACTGAAACTACATTGAAATTACATGGCTTGTTCGATTATTACATGATTTTTCAGTAGCTCCAATCAAGCCAGTTACATTGTTTTGTGACAATCGATCTGCTATGCAGATTTCCACCAATCACGTGTTCCATGAACACACCAAACATATAGAAGTCGATTGTCACTTTACCCGTGACAAGGTCATGGAGGGGTTGCTAAGTTTATCCTTTGTCACTTCATCTGAGCAACTAGCTGACGTCCTTACCAAAGTGTTGCCCTCTCACCAGCAAAATTACATTTTGTCGAAGCTGGGTTTGTATCACCCTCCAACTTACTAAGTCCGTTAGCACTTGAGATCTGGGTTCGTGTGCACAAGTGCGCCCTTGCACTAATAGTCTAGCACATAAGTCGAGAGGGTTCCATCCTGAAACCAATTAAAAATAGGAGTGATCCACTAGCTTATATACTAAGGCTTCTTTGTTCATATTGTCAACGTGAGACTCCTTTAGTCTCTTCACATCTTTCATTCTCTCAACACTTGAGAGGGGCCTATTGACTAGTTGTTGAAATAAGTGAACACAGTCAAAATGTTTGTTATAGTTTGGTTAGAAGTTAGAACACAGAGACGTGCGACGGTTTCCAACTTGTATAAATAGCAAAGCACAGGTGAATGTAATTGATCAAGTTGATTGAATTGGATACACACAAAATTTGTTTCCAAACTACCCCATCACATTTCCAAGCTTCTCTCCATCCCCAAAAGATCTGATCTTGAACCCCTCCCATTTGTCCCTCCCCCTCAAACCCTCCCCCGCCCTCTCTCCATACAAGCTGTCGCTCGTGAATTCTCCCCCTCCTCCAACAACAACCACCTTTTTAATTCCTTCCATGGTGGAGGAGCACGTCCTCCAGAAGGACCCTCAAGCGCTGTGGAACCGCTACATTGATTGGCTCTACCAGCACAAGAACCTAGGCCTCTGATGGTATCTATTTGTGTTCTTGTAGTCTTTGATAAGTTACTGATTTTGAACAATCTTCACATGATTCGCATAGTTACTGTGATTAATTTGTGTTGTGATCCTGATTCATCAAATTGCCCAGCATGTGCCTGAATTGGCTTCTACCCTTGTGACTGTGATTAATTTCAAAGGTATGCTATGATGTATTCATTTCCTTTTAAATGGATTAAGCCTATTAAGGCCAGTGATGTTTCTTTCTCTGACTTAAATTACGTTGTTTTGATGGTTGCTGCCTTTGGCTTTATTTTTCAGAGTGGTGGCACCCCCGAAACAAGAAACGGTTTGCTGGAGGTGCAGAAGGCCTTCCGCGAAGCTGGCTTCATATTCGCGAAACAGGTTTTGGTCTCAGCTTTTTTTTTTTCTTACTAATTGTTCAATCTGATCCCATGTAACATGATGTCTTCTTTTCAGCTCCGAATCCCATATACAGAACATAACTAATTGATTTCAATATGCCAGAATCATTGGGACATATTGTGCCCCTTGATATTTTGACATTGCATCATTCCTCTTCGCTCTCCTAGTCAACTGATGTTTATTGATTATAAGAATGGGAGTAGATGTGTATTGCAAATTGAATTGATTGAGTACCTTTCTATGCCTCCCTGATTTGCTTTGACTTAAGTTGTTAAACTCGATTTTCGAACTATGCCTTATTAATACTGTTGAGCCGTAGACCAGACAGATAAAAAAATTTGGTGCCCAAATTATTAGGTAGTATTTTTTTTTTGTGCGATTAACAAGGGCCTTTTGAATAATTTTGACCATTGTCCTGTAGGGAATCGACATCAGCTAGAGTTGATGGATGAGGCAACCAGTAGTAATGTGGTAACTCTCACTTTCACCTTTCACCACTAGTATATATGTGAATCTCATAACTACTGCTATCTTTTATCCAAGTTAGCATCCAGATTTATTGTCTAACTTATCGATAGACATGCATACATCTTGCTTGAGCTCTATATATGAAGTATGAACTTCATCATATTTCACATTTGTCTCTTCCTGCCCCTTGGTTGTTCATTCAGAACAACTCAGAAGTAACTTTCTGTGTAGTTGAGGGACAACCCTGCAGCATTGCTAGCTCTTTTAAAACAAAACAAAAATAAAAAATTCATACATATAAGCAAAAAAAAAAAAACTCGGAAAAGTTTTTGCTAATGTATTTAAACTACTGTATTCTTGATTTTTTTTTTTTTGACGCTAGATAAAGTTTAGGTCGGGTCGGCCGCAGCAAAAGCCCTTCCTAGCGCATCCTTTCGGACGAGAACCTGCAGTTCTGGATCATCCTCACAGCTGACGTCGGCAGGGGATGCATGGGCACTACGAGCAAGGTAGTCGGCCACCGCATTTGATTCCCTGAAAATATGACGAATAGCAATATAAGAAAAGGACGAAATATCAAACAATATATCCGCTTGTAGCAACTCGATCGTCCAGGGGCATTTCCAATCCCCTAGGAGAGCCTTTATGACTATTAAGTTGTCCCCTTCGATTAGAAGGTTTGAAATTTGTAGCGACTTAGCACGCAAAATGCCCATTTTGAGACCAAGGTTTTCGGCATAGACCACTAAGATGTTTGTGCAAACGGATCTGCCAAGCGCAACGACCACGCCAACCGAGTCACGAATGACGTAACCGAAGGAGACAGAACCTCTCGGGATGACGGAACCATCAAAATTAAGCTTATAGCAATTATTGGGAGGTTTATCCCAAAACCCAAATCGACGGAGCCCCAAAGGCTGCTTAGCCCCGCCCCCGTGGCTCGAGTTGGCTTTACTGCTAGTAGCATGCTGACCGGGAATAGTCCTAAAAGGATCATCCTCCATAGCCTTAGCTTGTTTCCAACAATGGATACTGGTGTTGTGGAATAGAAGAATTTCGTTGGTTGTCACCTTGTTTGTGTGGTTGAAAACGATTTGATTTCGAAAGAACCATAGTGCCCACCAAGCAGACGCCAGATCTGCAAACTTAGAGCTGCCGATTGCACATTTGATCTCATTCAGAGGGAGCACGGAATCCGATCCAGAGTTTAGAACTATGAACCTTGGCAGGCGAATACGTAAAGCTTGCATAAGGTCATTCGCCATGGGACAATGGAAAAAGAAGTGGTGTGTCGATTCATTGGTGTTTCCACAATAGGCACAGCCACAGGGTACTGACACATGCGATCTTTGAAGTCTTGATTTGGTCGGAAGACCATCGCGGGATATTTTCCAAAGAAAGTGCCTAACCTTAGGTGGTACGTCGAGATCCCAAATCCAACCGCAATCGAAATCAGACAACCCAACATTTTCTGTTAGAAAAGCGTTCGCAGAACCAGTCGAGAACCAGCCATTCTTGCTGGGGGCCCCAATACAGACGATCTGTTAACGGATTGTTTGGCAAAATTATTCCCATGATATGGTCAATCTCCACCGCTGGTAAAATGTTTGTTAAGGAGGCTTTTAACAAAGGCCTATTCCACTGGCGTTCATTGTTGATGAAATGGGCAACCCTGATCCCCCTGAGAGAGTCGGGGATCGGATTAATTGTTTTGGAATCCAACGGTTTATGGGAGGCCCAGTTATGGGTCCAAAAATCGATAGTTTGGCCATTACCGACATTCCACTGGAGCGCAGACAGAAACTGTGGTTTAATGGACATAAGCCGTGACCACTGCCAAGAGGAATGACCCCTCCTGGAGTAGCTGAACAGATCATGCCCCTTAAGATATTTGTGTGATACCACACGGACCCAGATATTTTCTGGTTGAGATATAATTTTCCATAGCAGTTTCATCTGAAGTGCAATGTTCATAGATTCCGCTTTATGGATTCCCAATCCACCTTTCATTGTGTCTGAACAAATTTTGTCCCAACCGACAAGAGGAGGCGCTTTGGAGTTTTTGTTCCAGAAGAATTGTCTGTATACCTTGTCAAGCTCATTTAGGATATGCGACGGTAGTAAGAAAGCTTGCATAAGGAAAATTGGTTTGGCACTAAGATTAGCTTTTATGAGAACCTGGCGTTCTTCAGCGGACAGGTTTGAAGCTTTCCATTTGGTTAATTGATTTTTAGTCTTGAGGACCACGTCCCCGAACGTGTCCCTATTGATTTTCCCATTGACCACCGGGCAGCCAAGGTATTTATCAAAATTATTTGCCTGAGGGATACCAAGCACAGCTGTTGTAGATGAAATGGCTGTGGTAGTCGAGTTTGGCGAAGCTTGGAAACTTGACTTATGTAGATTGACCTTCTGTCCTGAAATGAGACAGTATCTGTCTAAAATGGAAAGAACAGTGGTACATGCGGATTGTGATGCTTTACAGAAAATCAGGATATCATCTGCAAAAGCTAAGAACGGAATTTTAATGCCAGGTCGGCCGAAGGTGATCCCCACATCCTTGTTTACCAACCCCTGGTGGTGCAATGTCCGTGCTAAAACCTCTGAAGCTAGAATGAAGAGAAAAGGGGACAGAGGGTCACCTTGTCTCAAACCTCTAGTTGGTACAATCACTGTTGTCGGTTCATCATTGATGAGGACTGAGTAGGAAACTGTTGAAACACATTCCTTGATCCGGCTGATGAAGAGGTCGTCGAACCCAAACTTTGATAGCACTTGGAAAAGAAAGGACCAATCGATCCGGTCGTATGCCTTTTCCATATCTAGCTTTAGAGCCACCATGCCTGTCTTGCCTTTCTTTAATCGGAACGAATGTAAGGCTTCATGAGCAATAAGAATATTATCCTGGATCGATCTCCCTTTGGTAAAAGCACCCTGTAACGGATGTATGAGTTTGTCGAAAATTTTGGTTAGTCTTGCAGACATAACCTTTGCTATGATTTTATAAATAGTAGAACATAAACTGATAGGTCTATAGTGGTGAACCTCAGCTGGATCATCAGATTGTGGTAGTAGAGTAATGAAAGTATGGTTAATCTGTCGCAGTAGCCTACCACTGGTGAAGAAAGCCTTAACTGCTTTGATAACAGAAGGGCCAACCGTTGGCCAAAATTTTTGGTAAAAACCTGCTGGGAAGCCATCTGGGCCAGGAGCCTTATCCGGACTCATAGAGAAGACTGATGCTTTAATTTTGTTGTTGGAGACGGGAGCTGAGAGCATTGCATTATCTGCCTGTGTTACTAAGGACGGGATAACCCCCAAGTCTGCTGATATATCAGGACTACATGCCGTGGAGGCCCTGAAACGCGTACTAAAGTCTCGAAGGAACTCTTGTTGGATTGTATGGTAGTCAGCCGTAGTCTCTCCGTTTGGAAGTAGAAGTGACTTGATCATTTTCCTGCCTCGTTTAGCAGTTGCAATCTTGTGGAAATAACTGGTGTTTGAGTCATTTAGTTTAGCGTGCTTTACTTTCGCCCGCTGACTCCAATAGCAGCGGTGAAAGTCAAGCATCCTCTCTCTCTTGTTAAGTAATTGTTTAAGGATCTGCATGTCTTTGGTATTGTAGTTGGTAATAAGCGACGTTTGTAATTGAAGCAGCTTCTGGTCTGTAATTTGAATTTGGTTATGAGTGTTGCGAACCGTAGTCTTATGCCAGATCTTAGACAGTTTTTTAAGCACTTTTGCCTTTTGAACCAGTTTGAACATAAAGGAACCTCTAGGGTCCGCTCGCCAGGCTTGCGAAACCAAATTTATGTAATCCGCTCGAGATGCCCAGGCCATCTCAAATTTGAACGGTCTGTTCTTTGGCTGAATGTTATGCCGAAAGTCGGTAGATATCGGTGCATGATCAGATCTTGTAAAAGGATGAATCTGTGTACGAAGCGAGTCAAATATTGTTAACATGTCTGTGTGGATTAATAAACGATCAAGCTTTTCGAGGCATATAACAACGTCATTAGACTTTCGTTGCCAAGTGAACTTACCACCGTGAGAAGGTACTTCGAGGAGGGATAGATTATTTTTTAATTCATTTAAGCGCGTGAAACGTGCTGGCGCAGGGTAAACTCCACCAAGTTTGTCTGTTGCAGAAGAGATTTCATTTAAATCCCCCATAACACAGAAGGGAATAACCAGGGTTTGTATATACAGAGAGATAGAATCCCAGAAAGTCGTTTTCCTCCGATCGTCCGGCGGAGCATAGACTATCAAAAGGGCAAAGCACCGTTTAGTGACATAGTCCGAGTAATTGAAATGAATAAAACGGTGTTGGACCATGATTAATTCGATAGAGCCCTGAGAGGAAGGAATATCTTTCCAAAGCAGGCAGATCCCCCCCGAGAAACCGATAGCCGGATCGAAAGCAATATTTGTGAATCCACATTTACGCCTAGAGCTTTCACTAGGGATCTTGTTCGTTTTCGTTTCTAAAAGAGCCAGAACATTGATATTATTATTTTGACAGAAGATATCGACATTTGTCCAGAAATTTCGGCTCCGGATGCCACGTGAATTCCAAGTGCATATATTCATAAAAACCTTGTTTGGCGATCTGTTTGTACTAAACCACTGTTATCCTTATTTGTTTTGAATAGTTGGAATTTGTAATTTAACATCCGGATAATGTGGATGGTGCGAGTGGTAACACTTTGGAATTTTAGTAGACAATGATTTAGTGTAATCGAAGATGTCAATTGCCAAGGCTGAGTAAGATATTTGTGGTCTTGTGAGACCCATGTATGTGATGTAATACACCGATGGAGGGGTGTCCTCAAACATTTATATATAAGCCAAATTGGTGCAGTTATCTTGAGAATACAAATACATAAGGTAACACTAGCAGTGACACTTGAAACATCAAAAAGGCAAACAAGGCTAATATTACACATGTGGAATACAAACCGAAATGAGATGTGCAGCTCACAAGCTGAGCCAACAAGGAGATTAAAGACGGAAGAACAAGAGCGATCGGAGAAGATCGATTGCGAATCGAAATTCAGTAGCAGACAGAGTCTGACATATGAGCCGACAAACAGGAACAGTGGTGAACGGCGGAAGCAACAACTGAACAACAGAGCCAAGCAAGCAAGGACCACCCCAAATGAGTTGAACCTTAGCCAGACCACAACGAGTAACAACAAGAGCTGAAATAAACAGCAGCAGGCACACACCGGAGCTAGCACGCAGCACCAGCAACCGATAACCAAACCAGGAACGAATCTGCAAAGGACAGAACACACCCGAGAGTACCTCGAAAGCAAATAAAGGGTAATTGCAACCAAAATTAAACAACCATGGAAAACAAAGTAGACATAAGCCAACAGAAGTTTAGAAAGACTGATAATGACAACGAGAACAACCAAAAGCTCATTACACCATAGACAACCAGAGAAAGAAGCCCCTGGCGGCAGCCGGAAGCAGGAAAAAAGAGCATATGTGAATTCAAAGGAACCTTGTGGAGGGTAAGCCATGTTGAAAAAGCAAGCTAAACGGTAGAGCAAACCAAAAGACAGTAAAATGAAATCAGAAGCCATGAAGAAATTCATGTTAGTAAATAGGCAGTAGTACCAATAAGAATTAGATTGGGAACAACCCTGTATTTCAGACAGAGCAACCATGAAAGGCTTACACGCCATGGGCAACAACAGCCAAAGCAAGTACAACTTGCAGAAATTTGCGAGTAGGATTTTGAGATCCGAAAGTAGGGTTAAGGAGCGGTGAGCTCTAATGCCTTGTTTAGGAGTTTTATAGCCAACGTGCTTGTAAGCGATGAGATTAGTGTACAAATAAATAGTATGAGTAATACAAATAGGAGCAAAATCGTGTGTAAAGATAAAAAACACGCAAACAGCCATAGTCGGTAAACCAAACATGAGTAACTCATATCGAATGCTGTCGGCGAAGCCAAGGCATGAAAAACACACAGCTTGACTAGAAGCAAAGAGCGATGCCGGGTTTGGCGGAATAGGGGTACAATCAACAGAAATTTCACAGAAAAGATTATAATCACGCCTTGTGGATGGGGGTATGGAGTATTGAGTGGGAATACCACCATTTGAAACGCGAAGCGGCCGACCAGACCACCCACTCGAAGAGCCAGCCCTTCCACCGCCCGAAATTGCACCCACCACCGACGACCAAGGCTTGCCCGATCCTCCACGATGAGAACAAATTAGAAGCGCCAGCACCAAGGACGCACTCATTCGAAGTAGAATCAATTGGAATCGAAACCAATTGAGATTGAGATCTTTTCTTTTTTGGGGGAGAAATAAGATTGGGATCTTGAATCGGACAGCAAGAGGAGGGAGCTACCTCCTTTGGAATCCAATGCTTTGTGAGGAGGGGGAATTAAAGGCTTGGTCTGAAGCATAGGTGGGTGGGTTTAGGGCTGGGCGGCGGACGGCGATGTACGCGAAGAGGAAGAGAAGGCGCGTGAAGCGCGTTCATTTTTTTTTTCAGTAGGGGTTTACTGTATTCTTGATATAGTCTAAGAGCAAGGCCGCCAATCGCCATGGGTTGGGAATTTTGATGTAGTTGTTTTAATATAGTTGGGTTAATTATATGCATGGGCTTTATGTAGGACTATGATAGATCATATAATTAATATTTCAATGGTTATTTAGTTTTACTATAGTTTAATGTAGCATAGTTGTTTTACTATAGTTGGGTTAATTAACCAAGGCAGTTTGAACCATATAGTTAGTTCCTATTGTCTTTTTTTTTTTCTGTGACGTGGAGGTTCCGAGGTTATCGACTAATCCTCCAAGGGCCGAGTAAAGCAGTCGAGTCGGGTAAGCCAAGCGGCAAGCCGCAAGACAGGCTCACCAATGCCAAGGTAAACCAAGACATGAGTACCCACTATAGCACAAATTGCTCCTAGTGTCATTGTTGTATTTAAAAGCGAAAGAGCTTTGCTTAATTAGAAATTTGTTGTACTGAAGTCCATTGAGACTCGGGATCGGGGGTCGTGTGCACACTTGCTGATGTCATCCTCAAGCGAAAGAAGAAGGCTCCACCTTGGGAGTCGTTGAAGAAACGGCGTTAATTATTTTATTATTTATATTTCTTATTTTTTATATATATTCTATTTTTAGTAACTCCTATGTTAGTTGGAGTCTAATTATAGAATTGCTTATTTTTAGTATTTCTTAGTTAGGTCAAATAAGATGGTTAGGAGAGTCTATCCTTTAGGCTTTCTTAATTATCATATTTTATTATTTTCTATATTAGGATTTTAGATTAAGTTTTATTTAGTTAGGATATAGTTTGGTAAATCAATCCTTAGCCTGTAAGGAAGCCAACCAAACCCTAGTTATTTACCTATTTAAAAATTGTATTCCGTTTTGAATTAATCAGATTGAATATAGAATTGAAGAAACCCTTTATGGATTAAGGGTTCTTCGATTAATCAATCCAAAAACCACATTCTGGTTCGTATTCTTTCGATTAGTTAATTTCCACACAAAAAAAAAATATCACTTTGCCATTTGTTTACATAGTAAGTCAGTGAGTGCTTTCGAAAGATTGAATCCACAAAGTCACGTTTCGCCATTGTTAACTCACTCGCACAAGCTAATTAACAACTTGTTAATTAATCACCGAAGGCTATACGATCCAAATTCATTCTATATGGTGGTGAATTCTATTCATTCAAGAGAAATCAAGGAGCTACATATCATGTCTATGACTGTGATTCTTGGATTAAAAGCATTATATGAACTTGCACCACTAAAGAACCCTAATTTCTCCAGTTTCTAGCCTATTTTCCCTATTTTCGTTATTTTTGCTTACTTTTAGATCATCGTAGCTTGTTATTTTTATTTCGAAGATATTGAGTTCTTGACTGCAAGTTGTGATCTTTTATTCCTAGTTGCTACATATCATGTCTATGACTGTGATTCTTGGATTAAAAGCATTATATGAACTTGCACCACTAAAGAACCCTAATTTCTCCAGTTTCTAGCCTATTTTCCCTATTTTCGTTATTTTTGCTTACTTTTAGATCATCGTAGCTTGTTATTTTTATTTTTTATTTTATTTATTTTATTTTCAGTTACTGCATTTACAGCAGCTATTTCATAGCCAAAAAAAAAGAGAAAAAAAGAGAAAGAAAGAAAAGTTTAGCATACATTACATTGTTGAGTTAGTAACTCTTCCTTTGTTCATTCTTTTCTTGCTACTTGTTAGATGATCTAATCGGTTTTAAGCATTACAAAAGAACCCTACTTGTGTGATTTTGTGCTGTGCCGACACTGGAGCCTTGGTCACACCCCTCTTTCTCTGAACCGTGTTGCAACCGTCAGATAATAGTTGACGGAGTGTGTGCACTTGATTGCCCTTGTGATTGCTATTGTCAATTATTACACATTCATATTATTAAAGCATCACATTGTAGATCTTATTTTTTCCACATTAAACCGCTTGTTTATACTTGCTATCCTTGATATCCGACTTGTGGCTGATTTAATTTGCAATTTTGATTATTACTTGCTGTCTTCAATATTGCAAAATTCTGTGTCCAGGGGAATTGCTTGAATATTGTGCCTTGTTTTCTCGCTCTTTGATTTCTAAAACTTGAATCACTCTTCGGAATCACTAGAGCTTGCATTACTTGGTTTCTGGTCTTTGCTTCGTTTACTTGTTACTCTTCTGATATTGTAGGAACATGTCGAACGATAGCGACCCCAACTCTTCCCCTACCCCACCTACTACCATTTCGGCTTCTGACATGCAGTTTGTTATTGATTTTGCTGTCCAATCCTCTACCCTGGCTATGCGTAAGGAACTGGCAGAGGCTGCAAATCGTCGAGCTGTCGAACGTACAGAGGACCGCGTATTTTTCTCTGACCTCATCAAACAGGCAGTCACGCGGCAATTGGAGGAGGCAAAATAGGCAGAGGCTTCTGGATCTACACCTCCCTCTGGAGGTAAGCCGCCTCCACCACCCCCAAATACTACACCTCCTTCAGGTAATGTCCCACCTACAGGTAACCCCTCTTATTCGGTTAAAACTCCCCCTTCTGGTCAATTACATTTTCAAATTAAGTCTGCTACTTCTAACCCTTTCAATGGAGAGAATGACAATGATCATCTAGCGGGCTTCAATGGCCACCAGGATCGCCGTGAGCACACCCCGCCACGACATCAGCAAGGGAGGCCAAATCAACGTCATCAGCAGCCGTTTCATACCCGCGCTAACTGGGATGATAGCCGCAGCAATAATGATCTGTATGAGACGCCACATTTGGAGGATGCTTACCATGAGGTAAATCCTAACTTTGATGATTTACCCCCTCCTAATTTTGGTCATCCTAGATTTGATAATGCTCAAGCTATACAGAGACGAGATGTTAAGCTTAAGTTAGAAACCTTTGATGGTAACACTGATCCTGAAGCTTATCTTGTTTGGGAAAATCATACTGACTATCTGCTTGAACATTTACGCTATGAGGAAACGGAGAAGTTGGAAGTTGTTATATTGCATTTAGTAGGTAAAGCTCGCACCTGGTGGTTCCGCACTCGTGAGATGCGCCGTCGTCAGGACAAGCAACCTGTTGAAACTTGGCCACAACTTCGCTATCTCCTAAAAAAGAGACATGTGCCTGAGGAATACACAGAGTCTATGAGGATGCAGCTCGCGTCCTGCCGCCAAGGAACTCGCTCTCCTAATGACTACAGGGATGAGCTTGAACGACTCTCCCATCAGGCTAATGTTTATCTTACTGAACGTGCTTTGTGTACTCAATTTCTTGCTGGTCTTAATATTTCTATTAAAAATCCTTTATCTATCCATTCCATTAGAGATATTAACACTTTGACTCATAAAGAACAGCTTCTGTATGAACAACAACAACAACAGCTACGGCAACAGAGGACTAGATTCGACCAGACCTCTCAAGGTCGCAGGTTTGTTCCCTTTAACCCTTCTAGTCAATCTAAACCTTCTACTTCTAAGCCTTCTATGCAGCAAAAGGGAGTTTCCAACTCACCTCAACAGGGTTATCAGGTTGAAACTAGAAGAGTTGTTGCACCTTCTACAGATCGCAACAAAGATATCCGCTGCTTCACTTGTGGTGGTTCTGGGCATGTCTCTCGCAATTGATCTCAGAAAAGGAAGGTTCTTCTCAATGATTTGGGAGACCATTACTATGAGGAGGAGATTGTTGAGGACCATGTAATTTCAAGTGAAATGGAGGAGGACCAGCCGTCTGAGCCTATTGAGGAGATCGATAGTTCAGAGTACGACAACTTACTTTGCATTATCAACCAGCGGGTCCTACACATTCAGGAATCTCCCATGGCTGATCAACGGGAGAACATATTCCACGCTAGATGTTTAGTTCGCGAAGCTACCTTAAGCCTCATCATCGACGATGGGAGTTGCTGCAATCTCATCAGTGAAAAGGTAGTGGATTTCCTCCATTTAACTACTACTCCTAGAGCTACTCACTATGGATTAAATGGCATTACTGATGATGGTTCTGATATAATGGTCACCAAACAATGTTTAGTTTCCCTTTCTATTGGAACATATCATGATAAAATATTATGTGATGTTGCTCGCATGGATTGTAGTCATATTTTATTAGGTCGTCCTTGGTTATATGATCGTTCTGTTCTTCATGATGGTTGTGTGAATACATATGCCTTCACTTTTGATGGGAGGAGAGTTACTCTCCTACCCCTTTCGCCACACACTATTCTAAAGGACCGGGTTCGCAAGAAGCAACAACAGGACGCCCAGAAGGAAGCTGAAAGGATGGAGAAGCTCAAGGGGAGCTTGGCACATCAGGCCGCCCCTGCGGCCCAGCCTGCCACGCCCGCGGCCCCACCAGCAGCGCCCGCGGCTCCCTCGGCAACAACTCCTTCCCCCTCGACGTCCACTCAGCCCTCTTCTGCATCACTTAAGGGCTCTGTAGAACGTCGATCTTTGGTCTCTCAACCTCAAAAAGGGACCATCACATGGAATGCTCATCGACCTCATATTCTTCTGGTAATGAAACAGGTATTACTGAATGTTGAATTGAGTCATATTCCTGCACCTATTGCTGCACTTATGCAGGATTATCTAGATGTGATTCCAGCTGAACTACCACAAGGCTTGCCTCCTATTAGAGGTATTGAGCACCAGATTGACTTTGTGCCTGGGGCAGTCTTGCCTAATCGCGCCGATTATAGAGCTAGTCCTGAGGAGACAAAAGAGCTGCAACGCCAAGTCACAAAACTAATGGATAAGGGCTTCGTGCGAGAAATCCTGTCTCCCTGTGCCGTGCCTGTCATTTTGGTTCCAAAGAAGGATGGCTCCTGGCGCATGTGTGTTGATTGTCGCGCAATCAACCAAATAACGGTTAAGTATCGCCACCATATTCCTCGTTTAGATGATATGCTTGATGAACTTCATGGTGCTTGTATTTTTTCTAAATTTGACCTTAGAAGTGGATATCATCAAATTCGGATGAAACAGGGTGATGAATGGAAAACGGCTTTTAAAACTAAGTATGGCTTATATGAATGGTTAGTAATGCCTTTTGGTTTAACAAATGCACCTTCTACTTTTATGAGGCTTATGAACCATGTGCTTAGAAGACACTTAGGAAAATTTGTCGTTGTCTATTTTGACGATATCTTAATCTATAGCAAGAATATGCATGATCACTTAAGTCACTTAAAATTGGTTTTTGATTGTCTTAGGAAAGAAAATTTATATGCCAATTTAAAGAAGTGTTCTTTTGCATCCGAGTCTACCATTTTTTATGGTTTTGTAGTGACTGCATCTGGATTGAAGGTGGATGAGGAGAAGATTCGTGCTATTCAGGAGTGGGCCAGGCCGAATACACCCACTCATGTCCGCTCATTTTTGGGCCTTGCTGGTTTCTATCGACGTTTTGTCAAGGACTTCAGCCTGATTGCCGCCCCCCCTACATGAGCTGACAAAGAAAGATGTGACATTTCGCTAGACTGACTCACATCAAAAGGCTTTCGACGCCCTCAAGGATCGACTGACACACGCCCCAGTGCTGTAGTTACCCGACTTTGCTCAACCTTTTGATCTCGAGTGTGACGCTTCTGGCACTGGCATTGGAGGGGTCCTGCTGCAGAACAACCGTCCCATCGCCTACTTCAGCGAAAAGTTGGGCTCCGTTGAGCTCAACTATTCTACCTACGACAAGGAGCTATTTGCACTAGTTCGCTGCTTACAGACTTGGCAACATTATCTCTGGCCTAAGGAGTTTGTGATTCATTCGGATCATGAAGCTCTCAAGTACCTCAAAGGACAAGCAGTGCTCAGCAGGAGACTTGCTCGATGGGTGGAGTTTATAGAGACCTTTTCCTATGTGGTTCACCACAAGAAGGGAAAGGATAATGTGGTAGCTGACGCACTATCACGCAGGTATGTCCTCCTAAACCATATGGATGCACATGTTTTGGATTTTGCTTTGATAAAGGAACTGTATGCTTCTGATGGTTTCTTTAAAACTATATATGCTCAATGTGTGTCTAAAGGTGAAGTTGATTCATTTTTTCTTGATAATGGTTATTTGTTTAAGATGGGCAAGCTTTGTATCCCATCTTCTTCTATTCGCCGATTGTTAACTCAAGAAATTCATGAATCTAGAGGACATGGTGGTTTTGAAAAAACCTTAGCAGGACTTAAGGAACATTACTTTTGGCCTAAAATGTCTAATTATGTGCTAAGATTTGTCAAAAGTTGTGTTACATGTGCTAAGGCCAAATCGAAATCTAATGCTAATGGTCTATACCAACCTTTGTCTATTGCTAATGCACCCTGGGAAGATGTTTCTATGGATTTTATTGTAGGATTGCCTAGAACTTCTAAGGGTCATGATTCCATATTTGTTGTTGTAGACAGATTTTCCAAAATGGCTCATTTTATTCCATGTCATAAAACTGATGATGCTATTCATGTTGCTCATTTATTCTTCAAAGATGTTGTTCGCTTACATGGATTGCCATTATCTATAGTTTCTGACGGTGATCCTAAATTTTTAAGTTCTTTTTGGAAAACTCTATGGTCTAAATTGGGTACAAAATTGCTATTTTCTACTTCTTGTCACCCACAAACTGATGGTCAAACCGAGGTCACAATAGAACTCTTGGGGCTCTCCTTAGAGTCATGCTACGAACTAATCTCCGGAGGTGGGAAGACTGCCTACCATTTGTAGAATTTGCATATAACAGGTCTAGGCACTCTGCAACAAAGCTTACCCCCTTCAAAGTAGTATATGGCCGAAATCCACTCACTCCTGTGAACATGCTGCCTCGGTCATACAAGGAAAAGGAGAGCGTGGATGCAGCTAAGCAAGTGGACTTCATCAAGCGCTTGCATGAGCGAAGGACAAGCATCGCAAGGATGTGCAGTTCAACGTTGGTAATCTGGTCTGGCTGCATCTCAAGAAGGAAAGGTTTCCGCAACAACGGAAGTCTAAGCTGGACCCCAGGGGAGATGGACCATTCAGAGTGGTTCAGAAGATGGGTCCTAATGCATACAAGCTGGATCTCCCTGCCGATAAGTACAGCGTCCATTCTACATTCAACGTCGCCGACCTATCCTTGTTCGTGCCTGACGATGACTCTGATGACGATTTGAGGACAAATCGAAGTCAAGTGGAGGAGAATGATGCCGTGCAATTATCGATGACTCCTGGTGACATTGAGGACAACATGAAGGTTCCATTTGATGGTCCTGTTACTCGTGCAAGGGCCAAGAAGATTCAAATAGCAACTAAAGCCTTTCTTGTCCGTCACCATGGAACTTTAGAGCAAGGGTTCAGGCCACCCTGGATCACTTGGCTCAAGGTTACACCACCGGCACCAGAAGTGAGCTTGCGTCCACACACGGAGCTCATGAAGACTCGTCTACACCTGCCTTGATCAAGACATACATGACACTCGGCCCAAGGTCATGTCGAGTGGAGTTATGGGCTTGGCCGAGTGCTTCCTCTTGTGGGTCGAGTCTATTACATTAGTTATGTTATTATTTTATGCAATTAGATAAATAAGGTGGAATTAGTTATATCTCTTCTAGATATAATTCTTGGCCACCAAGTTATGAAACATTTATCTTATTAGGAAATATTTATCTTAGGTTTATTTTATTTATCTTTAGATAGAATTAATCTATCCAAACCCCTTTCCTTTGCGAGGAAGGATTGGTTAGATCTTCCCATAGTTTTCTATAAATTCATGTTATGCACCTTTGAATTAATTAGATTGAATTAGAATTGAGAAACCCCTTTATGGATTAAAGGGGTTCTCGATTATCAATCCCAAAAAGCCTTCGTGTTCTTGTGTTCTAAAGTCTCTCGGTATTACACTCATCATCGTCATCTTCATCCTTCACAATCACCATCACTGTCACCTTGGTTCACCTTCACCGAACCAACATTCCAAACACCAATTTAATCCCTACACCGTCACAAGGAGAGCAGGCCAGCCCTTGGCGTCGCTCGTGTCCAGGCTCGCTTCCAGCGAGCGCGGCCTCGTCGGCTCTGCGCGCGCAGGCGCTCGCGCCCCAGCCCTCGCTCTCGCATCCTCTTCTCTCCCGCGGCATCGCTCGCGTCTTCTCAGGCTCTCGATCGCTAGTCTACACAGCGTCTTCGGCTTCGCCGCGTCTGGTCCTTTGGATCCCTGAGACGCGCGCGCTGGTCCCCGACTTCGACGGCTCCGCGCTCACACGCCCTGAGGAGCCACCGCCCCTGCGTGTCCGGATCGTTTCCAGTGAGCCTCCACCAGCCCTGGCGCATCCATCACCCTTGCTTTCTTTGTTCCCTTCGTTGCTAATTTGCTAGTTTATATTTAATTAAGTTGTCTTTCCGCCATTATTAGTTGGTTAATTTTCTTAAGTTAAAACATGTTGCTTTTAGTTAGTTATTACTTAGTTTAGTTTAATTTTGTTAAGATAATTTCAAGACTTACGTTCCGTACCGGCAATTAATGTGTGATCGGGCCGAATCGTCAAGAGAAATCAAGGAGCTAATCAAGATCGTGATTTTTAATTTAGCAATTGGCCGGCCTAGCCAATTGCTATATATCAAGTGGTACCAGAGCCGTAGGTTTCGCAAGTTTTTGTCTTTTCTTGATGTTATTCACAATTTGATTTGATGGCTTGGGAAATTTGGGGAGATTTGGATAATGATCCCGATCCATTGGATGGATTTTTTGCTTTGGAACGTGCTAAACAACAACGACGCCAACAAGAGTTACGTCGGAGAGCTTGGCTACAACAACAAACCCTAGAGCGTCAACGCGAAGCCAAAAGACGTCAACTTTGGCTTCAACGTCAAGAGGAAGAACAACGTCAATTGGAGATCGAAGATAAGAGGTGTCGACAACGCTATCGGATTCGACTTCTCCAACAAAGAGAGGCTGCAGAAGAACGTCGCCGAGAGGAGGAGGAACGTCGACGAAAAGAGGAGGAATGACCCCGAGAGGAGGCAGAAGTACGCCGAAAGGAGGAACGAAGCCGTTGCCCAGAAAACAGCACAGCGCGCCGAACTTGTTTCGCAGATTCCCGTTGACTCCGACCTCAGAATTGAGTCAACTCAGTCTTTTTGCGAAGCTGACTCGACGAGCTTTCCAACAGTGGGTCACACGCTGCCAGAATCCTCCGGGAAGACCTCCGAATCTGCGCTGCAAGTGGACTTCAGTGCTGCACTTGACGATGTGGTTGCTTCTAACGACAACGATGAGGACGTTGGGGACACTTCTCTTGAGTTAGCTATTGTACCTCTTGAGAATGTTCCTAATGTTGAGAATTCAGAAGTTCATAGGGTTATTGAGCCTATTGATATTGTTCCTCTTGATTGCTCAATGTTCCCCATGACAGGTGTTGTTTTTGAGGTTCCTTTGCCTTAAATTCTACTGGCACCATCTCAAGTTGATTGTCAAGGAAGTTACTTTTTGGTGGTTGCTCCTTCCCCTTTGATCATTAACGACTCAATTCGAGGACGAATCGAAGCTAAGAAGGGGAGAATGATGCGGATCAAGATGGCCTTTTGTGGGTCAAACAATGATCTTGATCCAGGCGAGCTCTCAAGACCGATTCGAGGGCCATTGATAGCAAAGAGTGTGGTCCTCAAGAGGAAAAAGAAGGCACCACCATGGATTAAGGAAAAGATATTATTTAATTATTATTATTATTATTTTTAGTTATTTCTATATTTAGTAACTCCTATGTAGTTAGAGCTATTTATGGAATGCCTTATTTTTAGAAATACTTAGGTAGGTGAATAAATGTGGAAAAGGAAAGTTTATCTCTTCTAGATATTTTCCTTGACCACTAAGTAGGAATATTAATCTAGGATTGTTATTAGGATTTAATATTTATTTATCTAAGCCAAAACTCTATCTTTGCAAAAAGATAGAATTGGCATGCTTTGTTATTTAAACACTTTCCTACATTCAATAAAATTAGATTGGAAAATTATATTGTGGAACCTTAATAGGATTTTAAGGTTTCTACAATTACTACAATCCAAAGCCTTTGCATTCAAGTGATTGTTCTTACTTTCATCCAAACAAAGATCCCAACACAACCATCACCAATTCACACGTCAAACACCAAACAACCAAGGCTGCAGAAACCGTCGCAATTCAACAACCCAGAACCGTCGCAGAGAGGGAGGCTCCGTCCCTGTTCGCTCGCGCCAGTCGCTGGTGGCGGCCGCTGCAATATATGTTGCGGGCGCAGTATCCGTCGCCACCACTATTTCCGTCGCTGCTACTGCCGTGTTTGTCTGCTGGATTTTGGCTAAGTGTTAGCCGTCGCTGTTCATTGTTTTTACCTTTGTCTTTTGTTTTGTTTTTCTTACTTGCTTCCGCCGTGATAAATTCAAAGTCTTTATTGTAATTGATTGTAAACATCGAGATTAGCAAGGATAATTGCAAGATCGGGCCATCAACAGTTTGGGGTTCTTGATTCCGAGTCCACAGGCGAAGGATCGGGGATTCCAAACGTATCACGGCCATTGTCACATTGGAAGCATTTGATGGATGTTTGAAACTGTGTTTTGATGTAGGCATGGAATTTGACAAAGATGGGAAACACTTGGGACTTGAAATGCAACGGGAAAACCCATAAGAAATGAGTGTAATCATCAAGAAACAAGAGGTAGTACTTGTGACCCTCCTTGCTAGGCACAGGAGAGGTCCAAATGTCACTATGAATGATATCAAAAGGAGCAAGGGTGGAGTTCAAAGACCGTTGGAACGACAATCTTGCATGTTTGCCTAACTAACAGGAAGAGCATAAACTAGAGCGTGGCTCTTTATTACAGGTGACAAGACTTTGAGAACGGAGGATATCTAGAACGGCAGCACTGGGATGGCCCAGGCGTGCATGCCACATGCTGGACGACGATGTCGAGAGGGGGACTGGGCACGACTGACTGGACGCAGGAGGTGGTGTGACAGGGTAGAGCTCTCCGGTTCTGTTACATCTCATGCGAGTAACCCCCGTAGTAAGATCGTTCACAGAGAAACCAAAGGGATCAAACGCAATAGAAACGTTATTGTCAGTAGTGAACCGACGGACAGAGATAAGGTTTTTGACAATCTTTGGGGCAATGAGGACATTGTTAAGGTGTAGTGGGTGGGTTGGGGTCTGTAATTTGGCATGGCCAATCCCCGAAGTAGCAAGACGACCACCATTGTCGACGATAATAGAGTGTGTAGGGCCTTTAAAGGAAATAAATGAGAGGCTACCTGAGGAGTTCGTCATGTGGGAGCTGGCACTAGTGTCCATGTACCAAGAAGAGTCGGGAGATGTCGGTTGCATAGCGGAAAAAGTGCGATGCACATCAGGCGGAACATAGCCTTGATCAGACCATGTCAGATAAGCCTGAGGATCGGCATGTCGAGGGGCAGAAAGACCATTTAGCATCCAATGAGGGTTGAATCCAGGCAATGGGGACCATCGAGGGCCACCAGTCCACATAAGCTGCGGGCATGGCCGAGAGCTGCGGCTGCTGCAGGTGTTGCGGCCGCCGCTTATGCTGTGCACGAAGCCGGCCGGCGGAGAAAACTCATGAGCGAAGAGGGCAGGGGGCGAGTAGGCGGCCATGGTGCCAAGAGAAGAGAGAGAGAAAGGCGGGAGAGGGGCCGATGAGAGAGGCCGGTCGGCGGTAGGGAGGGGTGGGCCGGTGAGGCGAGGGGAGAGAGAGAGTTCGGCGGCGAGGGGACGACGTCGGCGACGGTAAGAAGAAGGGTGGGGCGGGAGGATCAAATTAGGGTTCCGTGAGGAAGAAAAGGTTGTGATACCATGTAGAATAATGGAATTGATGTAAAGTCCTCCTTGAGGGTTTCATTCATTAGACAATGATATATATAGGTTACAAGGTATTGGGTCTTTGGGTCCACTATACAATATGAGACTTATTTAATCTGTCAGTCAATAATATGCCAATATTTGCAGTAAAATTATGGGGGATATCAATCCAGGCCAGGTGTTTTATCCTCTGCCATGTTGCTTACTGTAGCTTTGATTTTAGAGTTTGAAGGAGGTCTAAGCAGCTTGTTGTTATCATCTGTCGTAATTTGGGGGCGGACGTGGGTAGGAGATCATGAGTTATAGTAGGGCGTGGCGGTTTAACGAGTCTGTCTACCATTTCTTTAGTGACTTGGTTAGAGATATCATGAGGGTCTGTTAGGATTACTCCATCATTGGAGACAAAAAGAGGAAGTGTAGTTTTTAAAGTTCTTGATTTTAACAATTGTTTGATAATATCTGGTATTCTTGTCGCCCAGTTGCAGATGTTTGGTTTTTGTTCGCTCTTTACAGAATATGAAATTATATTCAAGGAGAACTCATTTTTTTCTCCAAATTGAGGAGTTTTCTACTGTCTCAATTCGAGAGCAGGCCCCAAGGTAGTTTTGATTGAAGGTTTAGTATTTTCTTGTCAACTTCTGAGAGTTGTTCGAGGATGTTGTTGTTTTGATTTTTGCACCAATCTTTAGTATTTTTCTTTAGGACTTTTGTCTTTTTCATAAGTTTATAGGTAAAAGATACAGGATGGTATGAAGGTTAAGTTCTTATTTGACTTCTTTCAGCCTTCGAAATCTAGCAAGAGTTGGGTGTTGCCTCCCATTTTCTCGGTGTCACTTTCGATGTCATTTAGATCACCCGTGATAAGGATATGCATTGGACACTTATTGACTGTGAGGAAGATTTCATGCCAAAATTTTGTTTTTTCCTATTCTATCGACGAGGCATAAACGAAGAGGATAGTCATGTTAAATTGATCTATTGAAGTTTTAAGAAGACAGAATCTATCATTTTGATCTAGGACATTGGTGTTCTTCAATGCATTGTTACTTTTCATTAGGATCCCCAAACCCCCTTTTGCCCCAATGGAGCTTATGAAAAGGACTTTATGGAAGCCAGAAATACATAAGTGGCTATCTTGAGGATGGTCGATTAGTGGCTTTGGTTTCAAAAAGAGCTAAAATATCAAGATTGTCATTGAAATTGAATGGGATTATGGGAATGAAGCAAAAGAAATGAAATTATTTTTATTTAATTTGTGATTTTCGAGCAATCCAATGTCTTCAAATAACATGACAACATATTTTCTTTGTATCTTTCATTCGTCAATTGGCGAAATTAATTTGAATGAACTAAAAGGGGAGGAATGGAGTCTATGCTTACCATATTTCGATGAACTAGTATTGAACCGTGCTTCGCACGGTGAGTCTTTGCCTTTCAACATAGTAGACATCATTTAAATTGTACAGTATCCATTAATTTTTATGAAAAAATGAATTAGCCCAGCACAAATAAAATGTACAACAGGTCCAATAAGCCCATTTGAGTCATAAGCAAACTAAGATATGAGCCGTACATCAGTACAGTTCTGGGGAAAAACACAGGACATATAGCAGGAAGTAGAAATCGAATTGGCACTTATTTCATAATCAGATAACATTCAGTTACAGATAAACATTTGAAACTTGAAAGAGCAGCACATGTATGTTGTTACTCATTTCCACTTCTTCAATTTCCCACCTAACATCTCATGCATGTGCTTTCCATGCTTCCCATGCTTCTCGCGCTTGAACTGTCGTGATGAATCCAAACATTCTAAGCATAGTCTGCGTCCATCACCGAGGGAAATGTATCCAGTACCTTGTGGCTGCACATAAGGAAATAGAATTCGGTGGAATCAGAATAGCTTCAAGAATAAAGAACGGATGGGATATTGAGGTATTGTTACATGATATAGATCAATCAGCTGGGACTGGGAAGACATCCTGTTTGATGTACCTCCATTTGTGCGCAACTACAACACCTAGGGGTTCCATTAGTCTCATGAACAGAGCAATACTTCAGGTCCTAGAAAGGATGTGCTATATACTTGATGACACCAGTAAAATTCGATGATATCTGCTAGCGCGAATTTATATTCAAGGAAGCAAAGGAAAAATGATCAGCATACATCTTTGATTAGAGAGTAGATGAAAAATCGTATCAATCCCGATAATAATAATAAGATGGATGCTACAAAAAGCCCACAGAACTCGGCTTTTGGTTACCAAGAATGTATTTTCCTTCTTATTACTGGCCCCAAACATAGTTTCATATTCTAAAATGCGAAAGAGGGGATGGGATTGGATGATACATATCCAATTTCTCATCTGTATATAGAAACATGATTTAAAAATGAAGAGAATTGCTCAATCGACAAGCTTACTTACAAATTGGTTACATACACCACATTTTGGGTGAAACAGCTCCCTGTAACAAGGTCTATGATAAAGATAATCTTTAGACGTAAACAACTGCACAAAGACAAGAATAATGATACCTGGATGTCAATTTAAATTAAAGGATAGTTTATTTAAAAAAAAAACTCCTCATGTATGAGAAAAAACCATGGGATTGATCATAATCATCAGCATAGTTTGAAGACTATGATCTCATTAAATTAGCTTCTTATGCTAATACAGTAGTACTGCTTTCTTATGCTAATACAGTAGAAACGCTTTCTTTCCCCTGAAGCGGAAAAGAGGAAATTTTCTCATGTATGGTGAAAAATTGCATTTGGTATGAGTCAAAAGGCGAGCGAGGAGAATAGCGGTATGAAGTCCTCCTATAAGGAGAATTCCCTCAAGACATTAAACTTACAGCACTGAAAAGATGTCAATATCCGTGTATCTGACCTCATATGTGCATCTTGCCATTCTCCGTAAATAATCAGATGTATACGCAAAATCCTAGAGATTAGAATTTAGAAGTGCAGATTGGAAGCTAATCCTCACAGTTTCTGTAAGAAATCAGAAATCACATGTTAAACCACTCGAGCAAAAATAAAGATCTCTAATTTCACATTTCACATTTCACTAATGGAGACTGAACAATTTCCCCATTTTCCCACCACAACCTAAGAATTAGAAGGTCACATACCTCAGGTCCTCAGTTGTGTATGTCTTTTTGGCTGTTAGACATGACATTATCGTGGACAGTTCTACCTGTTTTGAATTTTGATAGACACAAATAGCAAAGTGATTACTGATTAGCATGAAGAATATTTATATCATCCTCCATACAATCAAAACACAGCCACACCAATTATCAAAAGCAACTGAGATTTTGAATCTAGATAAGATTGAGTGATTGACTACACATCCCATAAGAGGATGATAGATAACATGAAATCCATCCAGTTAGACCTGTCAACACTGAAGGAAAATCTATTCAAGCAGCTCGGGAAAAAAAAACAGTTTTCAATCTAGTTCAAGGCAAGGAGCATATTGAAAAAATAAATCTGCCAAAGCAACGAATTTGCGAAATCAAATTCATAGACAATGAAAGGGGAAAAACCTACAAGTTGGTAAACACAAATTCAACACAAAATTCACCAAAAAAATTCAGCAGTTACTATATCAGTAGAACGAAGATTAACAGCCAAGGATTATAAAATTAAAGCTTAGTCCAGCCCTAAAAAAATTCAGCAGTTACTATACCACTCCCTTACTTTATAGTCTTTTCTTTAAAATGCACCTCGAGCAGTTCAAGCTAGCTGGTTCAGAAAACAAAAGAGATACCATGGCATGAGCATGTCTTCCCAAATCATGGTTTGTTTGGTGATTTATGTTTCATGAATCAGCTGGAAAGATTACCTGATACCATCATAACATGATAAGTTGGATGATTACTTTGAAGAAGCAATAATGTAGTAAGCTAGATGCCCTTTTAAAACTTTTCTTAGATCCCGAATCAATAAGCTTATCCACCAACTTCGCAGCTGAAGACTGCATATGAGGAGTGTTTGTTCAATGACAAAGCATATTTATGTTAAAGTACGTGAGAACTGAGAAGATCCAAGATTCAACTTTCTCCAGCGCTGATGTAAATGTGAACGGGTCTTGCAAACCATCAAAGCTACCAGAAAAATCACCTCTTGTATCTTTCTTATTGGAGGATGAAGGTTTCCATGTCAGCTTTGGTGAGTTATTGTCACCTCTCTTTCCAACTGCGTCCTTGTGTGTCGAAGGCCCATCAGAAACTGGTAATTATTGTTGCTCAAAGGCCTGAGTTATAATTGCTCTTAAAACCACGCACAATTTGATAACCAGAATGTTAACCTGTAATAAGGAAAATGGGACATCAAAAACAATACTACTGTAATAAAACTTTCCAAAATCAAATAATGCAACATGCTATCGTGTTATCACAGGAGACGATATGTGAATTGGGTTTTATACAACTCGTTATCACATGATCCTGTGTCACACATGATGACTATCCCAGTCTAAAGCCTGAAGTTCATGAGAAAGCAAATTAAGGTGAAACTCATCCATCACAGCCATGTGCATATGACAGAAGCCAATCATGGAACTCAACTAAATTTGCAGAATGTATGGATATAAAATGAAATCTAGAAGAATCAATAATCAAAATACCTTGGAACATTATTTCCACATGCTTTTGCCACAACAACTAATCCTGAAACAGCAGTTTCAGCAGCATTTGCCCTCCTTGATTTATAATTGCCTTTGACTGCTTGAATATACATCCTGGATAGGCGTCTAGCAGGGGCATGGACTTTGCTTACGGAACTTCCATGTTCTGCAACAACTAAATAAAGACTGGCCTCAATAGCAGCACCTTCTCGCAACTGTCCCTCTAGCATCTTTATCATGCGCTCTAAATCTAGAATCTTGCCTTCTGGAGCTCCATTTCTTCTATGTGATGGATATACCTTGGCCTCCTTTCTTTCTATAGAAATGTTGTTTCTACCTACCGAACCATTACTCCTAACAGAGTCGGTGGAGGATCGAAGTGATCTCGCATGATTTAATTTAGCCATCCCAAGAGATGATTCATTCTTCCTACCAGAGACTGATGTTGATGAGTCCCTATGAGATGATTCACCCCCGGCGGAATATCCTTCATCTTCATCATCCTGCCCTTCTTTACTATCCGCACCGTGGATATCATATGTGTTCACAATCTCCGCCGAGTCCTCATCTCCATCACCAGCTTGAGGTTCAGTGCCATCTTTAACGTTTATATTCACATGAACATACATGTCAACCTAGTTCCTTTACCTGGATTTGGTGGTAAGGCGGGCAATGGCAAGAGGAAAGTGAGAAGGTGTTGAAGGCGGTGGTGAGGGAAAGAGGTAGACTACGACAATATCCCGAGGGGCAAGGGCTGCTCCACTTGTGTCATATTGAGCAAACTACTCGATATCGAGTAAGGCTCCGGGGTCGGGTTGGCTTCGTCTTCAGCTTCCTCGATCAGCTCCTACTCGACCGGGCACTGCTCGGCTTCTTTGGTCGATATCGAGTAAAGTTACTCGATATCGAGTAACTCTTGGCTCCAGCTTGATTCGTCTTGGTTCTGTCATTTCTTGACCTTTGACTTCTGTAGTTGATTTCCCAGCTTTTCGTCCTTTTCTTAGAACTGCTGTAAATTTCCTCGAATTCTGCGAATTTAAACAGAAACTAGTGTAGATTCCATATTTTGGCAAATAACCATAAACTACATAGATTCTGTATTACTCTAGCCCAAATGCATGAAATGTATACAGAAAACGATATAAAAGTAACTGTAAAACATGGCAGATTCAGCTCACAACAAACACCCCATACTTAAGCTTGTTTGTCCTCAAACAATACTTTTAATTGTCATTCAGGGGAAGAAATCAAAACTCTCAACATCTTGGATTCAAACATTAAAGTAATGTACTACAAACTGCCTAACAACATGGAAATTCATGAATAATGTAAGATTGAGGTTATATTACATTTTAAATAAGATTATATTGGGAACATGAAAGACGAAAGCCATTGATGACAAGCACGTAAAGAGTAGCACAAAGACAACAAGAAATCAGGGGTTGTGCCAAGATCAAAGAGAAGAAGAGAAAGGGAGAAGGAGCTGTGGACAGGTAGACTGTCAAAGGAAGAACAGGAAAGGCAACATGGGCACTGAAAAATCCATTTGAGATTGAAAGATGTGCGCGACATATATATAAAGAAAGCTAAGGTCTAGGTTCTACATAATTATAAATATTTTAATAAATAATAATAATAATTAAGAGACAATGTATGAGTAAGCAAGCAATAGAGCAATCCAGAAGGCACGAGAGCCTTAAATTTATTGCCCAAAAACAAAATTTAGGTCAAGCACCTCTCAAAAGAAGGCCAAAATTTGTTGCAGGGAATAGATCAAATGTATCTGTAGCAAATACTGGGAAATTTTTTTGAGTTTATAGGATTAGAAATCACCACTATTCTGCTTGAACTTTTGGTGTCTATCATGTATTTGTTACCTCAGCTGAATCAACTGAGATTTTTGTATGAGTGAGAAAGGGTTGGTTCAAACATTGCCTACTCTGCTTGAACTTTGCCTTATTTTCAAGACGAGTTGTATAGAACATAACTACACAAGTGCTGACCTTCACAGTAGTCAAACTCTTTATCTGCCCGGGCATAAAAACTCTTTAACATATCCTAAAACGCCAAATACAATGCTCGAAACACAGTGACACCTCCTGCAACATAAAAACAGAAATGCTTAGAAATCAAGACGGGGCTAAAACTTTGAAATGAAAATGCAGTCTGCAAGCACTTGAAATAAGAAAATGAGAGAGGATAATTAATGATGATTGTGTGGTTGGTTGGGGACAAGATTAAATCTAAGATTGAGGTTATAGTACATTTTAAACAAGAATATAATGGGCACATGAAAGATGAAAGCCATTCATGACAAGCATGCAAAGAGTAGCACAAAACCAGCAAGAAACCAGGGGTTGTGCGGAGATGAAAGAGAAGAGAAAGGGAGAAGGAACCGTGGACAACTACATTGTCAAAGGAAGCACAGGAAAGGCAACATGGGCACTGAAAAATCCAAGTGAGATTGAAAGATGTGCGCGACATATATAAAGAAAGCTCAGGTGTAGATTCAACTTAGACATCATTATAATAAATATTTTAAGAGATAATAATAATTAAGAGACAATAGTGACCCGTTCTTAAATTTGAAGTGGCAATTTAATAAAGATAAATAAAATGGAAATTTTCTTACTTTAAAGAAGTTCAACACAATAAATAATTTCCACGGAACAAATTAGAGTAAGCATAAAATGCATCACCTGCAACTGAACGACGGCCCCCAACAATCTCCTCATAGTGCGTCTACCAGCTACAGCTGTTCTGTATGAAGAGGAGATAAATTGAAGCTATGCAACCAAGATCAAATGGTAAAACATCATCATATGCCTTCCTAAAAGGAAAAGTAAAATTAATTAGAGTTTTAGAGATCTAAAAGTAGTAAAAGAAGCAGCCTACATGTCACGAAATAACCCGCCATTAATTAGGCAGTTGACTCTGGCAGTCCTAGGGGAAAATGTTTGAAACTCGTGACAGTGCATTATGTTGGCCAGACCCCCAACAGAACATCCTGAAAGAAGCACCTAATATTGCAAAGTATTTGTTTAGGACATGGATCAAGAACAAAAGGTGAAAATTAACCGAAAACAACTCTACCTGATGAGCATAGCGCATTCCTATAAACACAGTTCCTTATTGTATCACACCAACCTCCTCACTGTTAAAATTGGGAAAAATCAGAACAGTTTCAACAAACTAACCATGGATCACGACATGAGTTATCATATCAATTAACTTATGTATGATTCGGGGTTTTCCCGCCTCTAGTTGGATCAATCAATTGTTTGCCCCTGACCCGTATCCACGATGAATATGATAAGCTGGCCAGAAGTATGGTAAATGCCACAAGAATAAAGGGCACTACTCTGTATCTCAATTCATTAGATCAGCAATAATCATATGATACCTAAATTCCTTCGGATTCCACTTAATTATTTTAGAGCTCTTCTGCCCCTTTGTCTTGGGTTGACTAAATAAGAGGACTGAACCACTGTCCTTTCCTTAAACTTATCTCCATGAGACAAATATAAGGAGTAATTAGCCAACTTATCTTTATACCAGAAAAGAACATCATCAAAAAGATGAGAAAAGAATCATACGATATCTAAATTCCTGCGGATTCCACTTAATTATTTTAGAGATCTTCTGCCCTTGTCTTGGGTTGCCTAAATAAGAGGAATGAACCACTGTCCTTTCCTTAAACTTATTTCCATGAGACAAATATAAGGAGTAATTAGCGACCTTTTCTTTATACCAGAAAAGAACATCATCAAAAAGATGAGAAAAGAAAAGATACTCAACTTCTTTTTTTTAGTAGGTTCATCTATAACATAAACAAACACATGGGGAAAACATCAATATTCCACACAGCAAGGATAGAATGAAGATATATATATTACAAGCTTTAAGTGGTACAATGCACTTACATCCGCAGGCACACTCCTCTTCTCTTCTAAATCAGCTTTATTTCCAGCAAGTGTCATTACCAGGATTTGATTTCCTGGCATGAAAAACAGGATAAGAAAAGGTTCACTGTCACAAATCTTGCTTAAGTTGGGTCACAAGCATCTCCAATGTGTTCACTTGCGCCTTCGATTGCTTTAGTTCCGAAGCTAGGGTGTTGTAGCCTTCTGACAGGCCTTGAGTCGTTATGCCAAATCAAAGTAAATTCCTAAGATGCAAACTATAACAAGTATAGTAGGTAAGTTAGGGTCGAACCCACAGGGAAACAGAATCAATTGTAAGAGCAAGTATTATTACCCAAAAGTAACCAATTCAAGGGGGAGTTTTGTGTGTAGGCGATAATGACAGAACAAGTTGCAATAAGAGGTTGCGAATATATGATGGAAAAGTATCACACCAGGTAATTATCCGCACAACAATTGAGATGGTTCATCATCGCATTCTATGAGTCTCAAGTTCTAATGTCCAGTAATTGTTCTCAATTCAGATCGTGTAATAGCTTTTAGTCCTACCAGTCCTAAAAGCACTTATCACCAAATTACAAGGGAAAACCTTCACCGAATAATAAAGCGATAGCATTCAAACATGAATTATAATGAGACACAAGCGATTCTAACAACCCGTTAAAATAGCCTGTAATCGAATCTCCTTCACAATCTACCACAAGCAACCTGCGTATGACGATTGGGTTTGCTACAATGAATCTACAACCCCAAACCTGGAATTGGAAACCCTAGCAATATGACTAGTATCGATAAACCTAGGTGATCAATCCAGATTAACCAATAATAAGCAATCAAGCAATAAGCTCAGGAGATCGAAACAATTAACAAAGGGCGAACAAGAGTAGAATACTCACAACCAAATCAATCGAAGGCTTCAAAGAACCAAGTGCAACAACGGAGAGTTAGTTCTCCATAGGGTTTGTGAGATTCAGCAAAGGAAACTACGTCTCTGGAAAAAATAACCTCCCCCCAACTGCTGCCTTCTCGGCAATAATATAAACTAATAAAATCGGGTTTAACATCCCGTAAAAAATATAAAAAAATATAATATTAAAACTAATAAGATAGGGGAAACTCGGATAGGAATCCGTCTCCAGGGACTGACGCGGGCGCGTCAGTAGCAGCGCGGGCGCGCCAGTGTTTCGTCTTGCTACTTCCATCTGGTGCATTGACGCGGGCACGTCCTCCTAGCAGCGTGGGCGCGCCAGTAGCAGCGTGGGCGCGCCAGTAGCAGCGCGGCCGCGCCAAGGTCACCAGCTTCCAGCTGCTTCCGAACTTCTTCACTTCAACTCTTCTGTAACTTGCATGATCCTATGATTTCTTCAACTTCTTCAACAGGTTCTGAATCACCAAGTTCATACAAATATCTCTCACAATGACATGTAAATGATGACAAAAACTACTAAATGCGCTATAGAATATATCGCATGTCAAATTCCCCCATACTTAAACCTTTACTCGTCCCGAGTAAGCATAGAAGCTAAGCCTACTCTCACCATAAATCTCAAAGGTTCACAGACAGTACAAGGAAAATGAACACTAAGTACTAGTAGTTTCCACCATCTCAATAATCAGCACAAAAGACAATCAAAATAGGAAATGAGACTTACAATTGTATCTCAACCATCTACACCTTATAGCTCCCAGTGCCCTACCCGAAAACCTCCTTATCACTCCACTTCTTATGTCGCCTTCACCAAGAGATCAATCCTAAACACTCAAAGTAAACGCTCATCTTGCCAAGGCGCCCTTTCGGGTTTTCACCAAGCCACTCATTTTTTTTTTCAAAGATGGTACTCACATAAACATTCTCACTTTCCTCAAGTCTCATATTGCCAAAGCCTAAGGCTCGCCAGATTACCTGCTTTTTGCCTGAGTCGCCCTTTCGGGTTTTCAACTCATCCCAGGATTTTGATTGCTTTCTTTTTTCTTTTTTTTTTTTTTCTTTTTTTTTTCTGTTTTTTTTTTTTTTTTTTTCAGAATAACAAGTGCAGAATCTGCACACAAATAATGCGGAAATGAAATATGTACAAGATATGTAAGTCCTTTCCCTCCCCCATACTTGAATGAAGCATTGTCCTCAATGTGAAAGAAGACAGAAATAAGTAGGGAGGAAGGGACCAGAAGGACTCACTGAGGGGGTGGATAGTGGCGAGAGTAATCCTCTCGCATGCGGCGAAGCTCTTCCCTCATCTCTCTGAACTCGCCAAAGCCTTCTAGGATGTCGGCCTGCTGGTGGAGAATCTGGTTCGTCACTGTCGTCAAACTCCCCACGTCTTGGCGCAGAAGGCCAATCTGATCAACCAGGTAGCCCCACTGGTGAGGCTGCTGATGGGCATCCTGAAAAGCTTGTGGGGGCCAAGGGGCCCACTGATGTGAATCCTGCTGGCTCTGATATGTCGGTTGAGAATCCCAACCGTGAGAGGGGGTCTGATAAGCAGGCATCTCCTGCTGTGGGTTCTGTGCGAAACCCTATGTATCTGTCTGAACAAACGCCTGCGGAGCCACAGGCGCATCCTCATCCGTGGCAGCTCCAGCTGTGCCACTACTGCTACCCACCTCAAGGCGACGCCGTCTACCTAGAACTGACGTCGGAAAATAATCAGCCTCAATATACCAATCCGTCCAAGTCTCAGACCAAGGAAGGGGCTTAGGGAGCCTGAACTGATGCTCTTTCTTCTTGCCTGTACACCAAATGGCTCCCCCATCCGGTGTAGTATCAAGCATCAAACACCTTCGCAGATACTCCTCTGTATAGGTCCTCGCTATGACCTGCTCCTCCAGTGCCAGCAAACCATTTTGCCCAACGCCTGCAGCAATGGCTACCCGAGTAATAAGTCCGCTCTGGACCATTTCTGGTCCAACGGCACTGCGATCCTTTCTGACCTTGTCGAGCCCATCGAAGAAGAGCCGAACCCAGTCAGGCGTATAATCTGCAGTAGGCACAGCGCTGTAAGCAAACCTCAGGTGTGTCATGGAAAGCTTGGTATCTGTGATCAGCCCATAATATGTCCCAGAGACGATCTTGCACAACATACGGAAGACAGGATGAGTAATCCTGCTGTTGTACTCGTTACTGGTTAAGAATTCTTCTCCAGACACCGCTCTAAAGAATGCAACTAGGTCTGGGTCGGTCGCGGCTGTCACCCATCCATCAGTCGGGGCGTTAGTGACCCCCAAAGCAGCTCGCAACCTTGCTGCAGAAGCCCGGTAGGTAGTGCCATTGTATCTGAAAGCAACCCCTCTAATTCTGTTATCTCCAAGGTACAGCTGATATGTCGCGAGGAACTGCTTGCACAGTTCCGGGTATCCTACAGCTCTCAACTCCAAAAAGTCACTAATACCAGCGTGAGCTAGACACTTCTGCATACAATCTAGCATCTGAAGTCTCTGAAGGGTCTCTCTATGCAAATATTTGGTAGAACTGACACAGCTGACCTTATTATAAATAGCCCACTCCTCTTCAGACAATTCTAACCCATTATCAGATCTACTCGCCTCTTCCTCCGATGAACTCATACTCGATAGATAATACGACTAAATCGGAATCGAAATAAGGACAGCGGAAGGAACTCACAACGAACAGATGAGGTTCGGCGCAGGGGGCAGACGCGGGCACGTTGGCGAGCAGAGCGGGCGCGTCGGTTAGCAGCGCGGGCGCGTCGGGTAGCAGCGCGGCCGCGTCAGGTGTGTCAGCCTTTTGGTGGGTTTCTCTGACAGGCGCGGGCGCGTTGGGGGTGGCGCGGCCGCGTCGGCGATTTCTGCAGACCTCCAAACTCGTCGGACGCGATCGTCGATGTCTCAGTGCCGAGAGCTGAAGGAAGGGAGGGGGACGGGGTGTGGGGACCCTGGTGGGGGGTGTTTGAGTGGAGTGTGGAGGAGATTGGGTGTGAGAGGAGAGGGTGTGGGGAAGGTGAGAGAGTGTGGGGGATGTAGGGTTTTGGTGGTATTTGAGGGGATGGTGATGGGTAGTGATGATGGGGCTTGAAAATGGCGGGCTGGCCCGAAGCGGGTTTTCCAGCCCGTGGCCCTTTTTTTTTTTTTTTTTTTGGACGAAAATTAACACTGCGGAAGCAGTGGGTCCGAAATGCGGGTGCAATTCGTCGCTAGAAACTCCGTCTTTATTACCTACAAGTTACAATAAAATCGAGTTAAGGGAAAGAATGCAATACCTTGGGTTGCCTCCCAAGCAGCGCCTTTGTTTCATGTCGCTGGCTCGACTAAGCCTTTTCGATTATTCTAACTCTGCATTTAGCTCCTCCAAAGCTAACTCATCCATAGCCTCCTTTGGGAACCCTTCATAGTATGTCTTAAGCCTTTGACCATTTACCTTAAACTTCTTGTGGCTATTCGGGTCATATAACTCTACAGCTCCATGTGGGAAAACTTCAGCAACAATGTATGGTCCCCCCCACTTTGACCTGAGCTTCCCAGCGAAGAGTTTCAGGCGAGACTGAAAGAGTAGGACTTTGTCACCAGCTTTAAAGTCCTTCCTATGGATGTGCTTGTCATGCCATGCCTTGGTCTTCGCCTTGTAGATTGCCGCATTATCATAGGCGTCCAACCGTAACTCCTCGAGCTCGCCTAACTGTAGCTTCCTGTGTTCTCCAACCCCGTCACTCTGCATATTGCATTGTTTCACTGCCCACCAAGCCTTGTGCTCCAGCTCAACAGGAAGATGACATGCTTTACCATAGACAAGTCTGAAAGGAGACATCCCAATTGGAGTTTTGTAAGCAGTGCGATAAGCCCACAAAGCATCATCAAGTCTCAAACTCCAATCCTTCCTGTTAGGATTCACAGTCTTCTCGAGAATGGCTTTGATCTCTCTATTGGACACCTCTGCTTGGCCATTCGTCTGTGGATGGTATGCGGTGGAAACTCTATGTGTGACATGATATTTCTTCAGCACAGCAGTCACAGTTTTGTTGCAGAAATGGGTACCCCTGTCACTAATCAGCGCTCTAGGGATACCATGCCTGGCAAAAATATTGCTTTTCAAGAACCCTGCCACAACTTTAGAGTCATCAGTTCTGGTGGCCTTCGCTTCCACCCACTTGGAAACGTAGTCCACCGCAAGTAAAATATACAAGTTCCCATAAGAACTAGGAAAAGGTCCCATAAAGTCAATGCCCCAAACATCGAAGATTTCGCAAAAAATCATCGGTGATTGTTGCATTTCATTTCTTTGAGAGATATTCCCCATTATTTGACACCTATCACATGCCTTGCAGAAAGAATAAGCATCTTTAAAAATATGTGGCCAATAAAATCCAGATTCAAGCACTTTTCTAGCAGTTTTATTGGCACCAAAATGTCCCCCACATGCTTGAGAATGACAAAATTCAAGAACAGATCGTACCTCATTATCTGGAAGACAACGACGAATTACCTGATCAGCACAATGTTTCCAAAGGTATGGGTCATCCCAAACATAGTGGTTTGCTTCTCTTCGAATCTTCTCCGTCTGGGCCTTGGTATGATCCGGAGGAAATTCCCCACAAACTAAGTAGTTCACAATGTCCCGGTACCAAGGGTTTACAGAATGAAGTCCTAGAACGGACTGAGATGGGCTGAGAAGCAATAGCATGGGCGCGTCAGGGGACGACGCGGGCGCGTCAGAACTCAGCGCGGGCGCGTCAGCTGTTAACGTGGGCGCGCCAGACTCCGGCGTGCTTTTGTGCTCGATTCTGCATAATGTGTCATCCGGAAATGTGCCTAAAATGGGTTTCTGTGACTCCGGCTTGTCCTCCTCATTCACCAATCTGCTTAAGTGGTCAGCCACCAGATTCTCCGCTCCTTTCTTATCCTTAATCTCCACATCAAATTCGCTGAGCAAAAGAACCCATCGAATTAATCTTGGCTTTGTCTCTTTCTTTGTCATCAAGTAGCGGAGGGCTGCGTGATCTGTGTAGATAATCACTTTAACCCCAAGCAGATACTGTCGAAACTTCTCTAGTGCAAACACCACGGCTAGCATTTCTTTTTCAGTGGTGGAGTAGTTGCGCTGCGCTCCATTCAGAGTCATGGAAGCATAATGGATCACATGAGAGGCTCTTCCCTCTTTTTGGCCTAGCACTGCTCCCACTGCATAGTCGCTCGCATCACACATGATCTCAAATGGGCGAGACCAGTCTGGTGCCTGAATGATTGGTGCACTAGTGAGGCGTCCTTTCAGCTGGTCGAACGCCTCTTTGCACTCTTGTGTGAGTACAAAGGTCACATCTTTCTTCAGAAGCTCGCACAAGGGTGAGGATATCTTTGAAAAGTCTTTGATAAACCTGCGATAAAAACCTGCATGGCCTAGGAAAGAACGAACTTCGCGCACATTAGTAGGATAAGGCAAAGATTGAATTACATCAATCTTCGCCTTATCGACCTCAATACCCTTTGCAGAGACTATGTGACCTAAAACAATTCCCTGTTCTACCATAAAATGACACTTTTCAGAGTTCAAAACCAGATTAGTTTCAACACATCTTTTTAACACTAGTGCCAAATGGCTCAAACAAGTATCAAAGCTATCCCCATGTACTGTGAAATCATCCATGAATACTTCAATGAAATTCTCAATGTACTCAGAGAAGATACTAACCATACATCGTTGAAATGTCCCGGGTGCGTTACATAGTCCAAATGGCATTCTGCGATATGCAAAAGTACCGAAAGGACATGTAAATGTAGTCTTCTCCTGGTCCTCTGGCGCTATGGCCACCTGAAAATATCCAGAATATCCATCCAAAAAACAATAATAGGGGCGCCCAGCAAGGCGTTCTAGCATCTGATCAATAAAGGGGAGGGGGAAGTGATCCTTCCTGGTTACTGTATTCAGCTTGCGATAGTTTATGCATACCCTCCAACCTGTTTGTGTCCGGGTAGGGACCAACTCACCTTGTTGATTCTCCACGACTGTAATCCCTCCTTTCTTAGGGACAACTTGTGTAGGACTTACCCATTGACTGTCAGAAATTGGGAAAATCATGTTTGCTGATAGCAATTTCAGCACTTCCTTCTTCACCACATCCATCATGGGAGGATTGAGCCTTCTCTGTGGTTGGCGTGATGGCTTAGCTCCATCCTCCAACAGGATCCTGTGCATGCATGTAGATGGACTAATTCCCTTGATGTCAGCGATGGTCCACCCCAGCGCAGTTTTGTATTCCTTTAGAACCTCCACTAACTTTTCTTCCTGTTCTGCTGAAAGCTTACTCGACACAATAACTGGTAAAGTGTCATCAACTCCTAGGAAAGCATACTTGAGATGACTAGGGAGTTGTTTGAGTTCAATTTCAGGTGCCTGCACAACAGATGGAACAAGCACTTCGCTTGGAGTCAGTAGATTGGGGCCAATGCCCAAAAGAGTAGGGGACTTACCTTCTTACATCCATCTGGGCTACTAATTCCTGCATGTTAGGTGTACTTGAAAAATCTGTATAGGACTCGTCAATAGCATTCTCAATAATTGACTGCAACTCATCTTCCCTAGAAATATCAAATAGATCTTGAGCTAATGGTTCAATCACATCAATAGAGCACAGAGAATGGTCATCAACAGGATGTTTTATAGCCTTGTATAAATCGAATTTAACCTTTTCTCCATCAAATTCCATTGTTAGTGTCTCAGAAACACAATCAATTTTTGTCCTAGCTGTTTTAATAAAAGGTCTACCTAACAGAATAGGTGCATCATGCTTATCATGTTCCATATCCAGGACAAAGAAATCTGCAGGAAAAATCAGTTTATCGACCATGACCAAAACGTCTTCTACTACTCCTTTAGGGTATTTATTAGACCTGTCAGCTAGTTGCACAATAACTCCAGTTTCATGCAAAGGTCCTAAATCTAGCGATTTGTAAAGTGAATAAGGAAGCACATTTATGGAAGCACCCAAATCAAGCATAGCTCTATCAAATTTTACATCTCCAATGACACAAGGGATAGTAACCATACCTGGATCAGGGCACTTTTTCGGCATTCTCCTCTGAAACATAGCGGAGACTTGCTCACTTACTTTCACTTTCTTTTTTCCTTTCAGCTTCTGATTTCTCTTCACCGTGCAAAGCTCTTTCAAGAACTTGGCGTACTTGGGCACAGTTTTTATCATTTTCAGCAGAGGAATGTTCACCTGACACTTGCTAAATGTCTCGAAGAGCTCTGAATCATCGATTATCCTCCTCTCTTTGAGTGCCTCAGGGAACGGAGGTTTTGGTTTCTCCGACCCGAGAGGGGGAAAATCCGGTCGGACGTATGTATCGACATAGGGCTCAGATTCAGGCGAGATCGGACTCGACGTGGGCGCGTCAGACTCCGGCGCGGGCGCGTCAGACTCCGGAGCGGGCGCGTCATCTGTCGACGTGGGCGCGCCAGACCCCGGCGTGCTTTTCTCCTCATCTTCCTGACTTTTCAGCTCTTTTCCATTCCGAAGAGTTATAGCACTGACGTTTTCCTTTGGATTGACCACCGTTTGAGATGGTAGACCCCCTGACGTCTTTGCCTCTATTCTCGTGATTGCTTCAGCCATTTGCCCCATTTGTTTCTGTATATCTTTTATGCTCGATTCAGTTGTCTGAACATGCGCAGTAAAGTGCTGTGTCAGGGTATTGAGCATGGACTCAGTAGAGGGAGCGTGACCCTGCTGCCTCTGATTGTAGGGAGGTGGCTGTTGCTGTTGTGATTGGTTTGGTGGATCCCTCCATCTGAAATTTGGGTGATCCCGCCACCCTGGGTTGTAGGAGTTTGAGTAGGGGTCATGTCTGGGTCTCTGAGGTCCATTTCCACCTATAGCACTTACTTCAGCGGTGTCTTCCTGGAGTGTAGGACACGCATCAGTTGGGTGGAAGTTATCATTGCAGATTCCACAAGCCTTGATTTGTTGAGGAGTCCCTTGCAGAGTGAGCCTCCTAACCATATCCTTCAATTCAGCAATATCCTTGGCTTGGTTAGAGTCTACCGAGTTGACCCCTTTCTTTCTGGTGGATTTTCCGAAATTTCTAGTCCCCTCAGCCATTTCCTGAATCTTCTCCATGGCTCCCTCTAGCGTGGCATTCAGAATATTTCCTCCGCAGGCGGCATCAATCATCCTTCTATCAGATTCCAGCAGTCCCCCATAGATGTATAGGACTAGGTCCTTCGTGCTGTAGCCATGGAAAGGGCAATTAGCGCAAAGCTTCTTGAACCTTTCATTGTAATCATAGAGGGTTTCATCATCTTCCTGTTCTTCTTCAAGGTGTTCTCCTTCTTAGCAGGGAAGAATTTCTCCAGGAAGGCCTTGTGGAGCTTAGGCCAAGTATCGATGCTCCCTGTAGGAAGACTGTAGTACCAGTCATCCGCAGCATCGACCAGCGTGAACCCAAAAGCTCTCATCTTTATCTGTGCTTCGGATATATTGGCTGGTTTCATGCTCATGCACACATTATGAAACTTCCCCATGTGCTTGATGGGGTCTTCTCCAGCCAATCCATGGTATTTGGGCAGTTGATGAATCAGCCCAGACTTTAGCTCAAAATGGTTGTCATCCCCTAGAGCAGGGATTGTCACAGCAGGTGCCTGCTGTGTGATGTTTGATGCTGTCAGCTGTCGCAGCGTCTGATTTACATTTCCAGCCATTGGATCGGGTTGTTGGGAATGTTGGTGTTGTTCTCTAAGACGGCGGTGGTATGTCCTGTCAATCTCCCAATCAAAATCAACAAGATGGGGATCAGTAGCACGAGTGCGAACCATGCAAGAGGTTCGCACCCAAACAGGTAATAAGACAAACAAGAACAAAGATAATCCGTTTCCCCGGCAACGGCGCCAAATTTGACAGGCCTTGAGTCGTTATGCCAAATCAAAGTAAATTCCTAAGATGCAAACTATAACAAGTATAGTAGGTAAGTTAGGGTCGAACCCACAGGGAAACAGAATCAATTGTAAGAGCAAGTATTATTACCCAAAAGTAACCAATTCAAGGGGGAGTTTTGTGTGTAGGCGATAATGACAGAACAAGTTGCAATAACAGGTTGCGAATATATGATGGAAAAGTATCACACCAGGTAATTATCCGCACAACAATTGAGATGGTTCATCATCGCATTCTATGAGTCTCAAGTTCTAATGTCCAGTAATTGTTCTCAATTCAGATCGTGTAATAGCTTTTAGTCCTACCAGTCCTAAAAGCACTTATCACCAAATTACAAGGGAAAACCTTCACCGAATAATAAAGCGATAGCATTCAAACATGAATTATAATGAGACACAAGCGATTCTAACAACCCGTTAAAATAGCCTGTAATCGAATCTCCTTCACAATCTACCACAAGCAACCTGCGTATGACGATTGGGTTTGCTACAATGAATCTACAACCCCAAACCTGGAATTGGAAACCCTAGCAATATGACTAGTATCGATAAACCTAGGTGATCAATCCAGATTAACCAATAATAAGCAATCAAGCAATAAGCTCAGGAGATCGAAACAATTAACAAAGGGCGAACAAGAGTAAAATACTCACAACCAAATCAATCGAAGGCTTCAAAGAACCAAGTGCAACAACGGAGAGTTAGTTCTCCATAGGGTTTGTGAGATTCAGCAAAGGAAACTACGTCTCTGGAAAAAATAACCTCCCCCCAACTGCTGCCTTCTCGGCAATAATATAAACTAATAAAATCGGGTTTAACATCCCGTAAAAAATATAAAAAAATATAATATTAAAACTAATAAGATAGGGGAAACTCGGATAGGAATCCGTCTCCAGGGACTGACGCGCCCGCGTCAGTAGGAGCGCGGGCGCGCCAGTGTTTCGTCTTGCTACTTCCATCTGGTGCATCGACGCGGGCACGTCCTCCTAGCAGCGTGGGCGCGCCAGTAGCAGCGTGGGCACGCCAGTAGCAGCGTGGGCGCGCCAGTAGCAGCGCGGCCGCGCCAAGGTCACCAGCTTCCAGCTACTTCCGAACTTCTTCACTTCAACTCTTCTGTAACTTGCATGATCCTATGATTTCTTCAACTTCTTCAACAGGTTCTGAATCACCAAGTTCATACAAATATCTCTCACAATGACATGTAAATGATGACAAAAACTACTAAATGCGCTATAGAATATATCGCATGTCACCTTCCTTTGTTTCCAAGCGATCTGACCGAATCGCTTCCACAGCTTAATTGGCTGCTTTCAGCTACCTTAGTGTCACCGAGCCTTTCAAGATCGTGAGCTTCGAATTCCTTAGCATCCTCCAGCAGCTGGTGCTTCAATTCCTCGACCAAGTCTAGAGTTTCCGAGGGCTCAACTCTTAGGCTTTGGACCTCCTCATGTGCAGCTGAATCTGGGAAGAGAGAAATCAGCACTTCTTGGCACGAATAAAAAACTCCTGAAAGTAGCCATACAATTAGATTGACAGGATTCCAAATTCAAATAGTACAGAATACCTAGAGCATGCTTAGCTAAAGAACAATGAGATTGTTTACGAATTTGAAAGAAACATCTCCCAACAAGAACAGGGAAAAGAAGATCATTTACCAGTAGCGCCAACCAAGCAATAAAGCACACAAGGATGAGAACATGGCTTATGTCACATAATACATTAAGCAATCCTCATTTGCAAAGTTGAGATTTCATCAATCATACAAGCTCCATTCATCAAACAAGAAGAGAAAAAACTACCGTAACTAAAAAGTAGATCAATACCATCAGCCGTGTAATAATAACCCTGAAATGTTACAGTTCTAAAATTTCTCTTCTAAACCACAACATCATCATCTTGATGCACAGATTAAGTGACAATTACAATAAAATGAAGAAGGGAATGACGGGAAAAGAAGAATATAACCCATAATCCTCAATTTCACAACCCGATCCTTAATTCAAAGGTCCTCGTCAATTTAAAGGCCTTGATTCTCCATTTGAAGACCATAACCCTGAATTTCATGATCTCAAAACTCAAAGACATCAATATAAAGCTAAAGGATATGCAATATCAGCCACAAACCTTTAGATCAAACCCTAATTTCCAATTTCAAGATCCTAATTTGCATTTTCAAAACTTGTAACCTTCAATTCAAACTCTTGCAAAACCCTAATTCCGAGACCCTAATCCTCAATCTCACGACTATAACCCTCAATTCAAAATCCCCAATTATCAGATTGAAGGTCATAGGCCTCAATTTGACAACCCCGATCCTCAATTTAAAGGTCCTCAAACTCCTCATCATCCTTGACTCTCATTATTCCATTAAACAGCCTAGACTGAATACTGTTTTATGTGTTTCCTCCTGATAGGCTTTCATGAGTTCACTACAAACATTTCCCTCTATGATCCAGAAGGTTTCTTCCAATAACTATGAAGGTGTAGATGTTTTCAACCTCCTCCATAGTCAGGTTAAGATCTATCTCCATTTACCTATAACTTTCATCCTTTAATATTGATACGCTTTGAAATCCGGTTATGTCCTTGAGTTATTTTAAATACAGGTTTGGCTTGATTATGCAATGATTCAATGTAGAAAGTCTTGATCTTTGCCCCTGATGTTATTTTTATCAATTTAGGCTAAAGCCATGTTTAATGATCATGCAGTGAGGTCAATGTAGGAAAAGATGATACAATGTGCAAGCTTTGATTATCTTGGCATGCTAGAAAGGTAATGTATGAAGACCTTTTTACTGTTCACTCAGTATGTTGTAGTTAATCATATGTCATATGGTCTGACTCCTGAAATGGAATTGTAACATAGCTAGATGCCACTTCTGCACATTGGAAGGTGAATAACTTCAGAGGAAAAAAATATAAATCATAGAATGGAATGCTATAAATAAAAAATAGAGATATAAAGACATGGCGAAAATACGTCCCATTAATTTTCACAAAATCATGCCAGAAACTAAGAGCAACATGTTACAAAAAAACAACCAGTGTGTGTGTATTTATATCAGGAAACACAGGAATTTGATGACATACCTATTTATATTTCTAAGATTCACTCTCTCCTTATCAGAAGGCCTCTCTTTACCAAAAAGAGTACCATTTTCATGGTCAACCCTCGCATTAGGAGGCCGCACACCAGAGTCCGTTTGTTGTACTCCACTATCTAATTTTCCAATGCCAACAGTTCCATTGCCTACTCCAGACCTTCAAAAATAGAAAAGCAAATAGTTCACTGCATTTTAAAATATAGCACCCACAATTATCACATGATCTCACAACCTAAAAGGACTATGTGCCAGTTTAACTGCGAGTTCATATTACATAAATTCCATTACAAGGATTTATATCATACCACTCTTTTGGGAATCAAGTATAGACAAAGACTGAAGTCAGGGGCAGGCATTTCCATGAGAGCATGAGCAAGTAAAAAATGAAAATATATTAGCTTTCAAACAATCTCAGGATGTAACACCAAAAACGTAGTGCAATTAGTAGTAAAAGAACCTGGATAGTGAGACCTTAACCAAAATATGTGAGACTATTTGAGTAATCGTTCTGCACTTTGACTAACTGTGTTGAACACGGAAGGTAGATACAATGGCAGTATATAGAGCAACTTTAATACGGAGTACAAAACAAAATTCCAAACACAAGTTTTGAAGTTTTTTATTTGATCAATCCAATGAATAAGATTCATTTTCTATTCCTAAATTTCCAAATTTAATTGCCCCCTAATAGGCTAGTCAAAGCAAATAGCTAACCGTGCTGGTAATCGTCAAGTTTTGCCAATCGATGTGTTCATTTACTGTTGCTGCTACAATTGATGTGTAACTTGAAGATGATGCTGCATAGTGGTAATGAGAAGGTATTTACTGCAAAATCCACATGAGATCCTCTTGAGCCTGTAAATAAGAAAGAAAATGAGTCTAACAGTAGCTATAGAACCTCCAAGACCATCAAGCACAATGCCAGAAAAGGCTACAGCGCTAGTTGGTCCTTTCTTTATAGTTGGTCCTGATTTATTAATAGAGAATTTGCACCTGGTTATCAACAATGACTGCCTCTGCTAGCCTGATTCAACATAAAACAGAAAATGATTCAATTACAAATAATCAGCAACCAGCTTCAGCTTGTATCAAATGAAAAGGCACAACAAACAGCACAAGGGTACTTCTGCATATGACAGAGAATGCAGGATAAGATGAATGAGCAATGGACTCAAATAAGATATTTGGGCTTATAAGAAGCTTACATTGCTCCATCCAAGTAGAAGTGCAATGGTGAGATCTCTTGTATCCTATATGCAGTAACAGATTATAGTAAGGCATTCCCATCATCCATAAAAACAAAAGAGTTGGGAAGATGGGGAAGAAGCAAGCTCAAGATGAAGGAGTTTACAAGTGAAAGTACTATGACATGAGAACAAACCCAAAACAAAATATAAGGAGATGATTTTATTAAAATAAAATAGTCTAAACACGGAAATGCAAGAACATATAATCGTATTCTAGAAACTCTGTAGATAAAATATTAACCCCCCACAAGAGTAAATTAATACATAATGCTAAAGAGAAAGCGTGAGTCACTTGCAGTCTGTTCAGTACCAAGCTCATCCTAAGTGTTTGGTATGGAACCAGTGAAAGCATTTCATGTAACATGCAGATTCATCAAGTTCTCCATGCTGCTAACATAATTAGGTAGTGGACCACTGAGATTATTATCCTACAACTCCTTGGAAAAGGAATTGAATAAGCTTATTAGCTTCAGATGCATGAATGACTGATGAGAGCAGAGAGAGCAGAGAATGTTAGTGGGGAGTGGGGACTTACAGAACCTCCTAAAACTTCAGGTTAATAACAGAAGGTGAAAGAGTCTCTCTAAACCCATTTCATGAGAGGCTTGTAGATTCAAGACAGTGGGTTGTAACAAATGAGTTAGTCAGCCCACATGTGCTTTGCTCTTTCAATATCAAATTTTCTCGCTTTCAGAAGCCTGCGACCTAAATTTTTGTTATATACTGAGAGACCTATGTACTATTCCAGTAGACTTACAAATTAAAAGAAATACACATAAGCTACCTTAACATCACATGGTAATCGTCAAGTTTTGCAGGTAGAAGTTCCTCTAGCAGTAAAACTTGTCGAAACTCATCAACAGCTTGTAGCTCTTCAACATCACGAATATCCTCGATGGAAACTGAGCTAACACGGCCATCAGTCTTCCTTATGCTGCTCTTCTTTCTGAGAGAATGCTTCAACTTTGAAGATGCATTCAATGCTTTGTTTTTCAATGACCAATTTCTCGACCTCCTCTCATCTTCAGAGTTTCAAAATCAGATTTCCTCTCTCTTCTATCCTCAGCAGAAGATCCCTCAAAGCCTTCCACAGTTATACAAACATTATAAAAGTTAGTCAACAAGGGCCGCTAGAAACATTCAATGCCAGCACCTGGCTAATCATGATCCCAAACAAATCCAAGAAGCTTACATACACCAAACTGGAGAAACTCCCAATAACCCTAAAAACCAAAGTACAACTCAGAATTCCACTGAAGAAGATAACATCTATAGCTTAAAATTAACCTAAGTTACCTGTTCTACTAAACTCCATATAGATGCATAATCTCAGCACACAAAAGCAATCAAACTCGTACTCCCCCCAACCCTTGAAAACAAATATCAGACGACACCCTTAATTTCAGAAGCTGAAACCATCAAAGAACAGAATCCCTATCTCCTTGTATAAGCCTAATAGGTCAGACTACCGGAACCCTTAATTTCAGAAGCTCAAAACATCAAAGAACGGAATCCGTATCTCCCTGTATAAGACTAATAGGTCAGACTAAATTGCAAATTACAAACCCTTAATTCCAAGCCTAAACCCACAAATTGAAACTTAAATCATAGGCCGATGACCCAAAGCAAAACCCTAATTCTAGGAGAATAACCCTCCATTAAATTTAGAAGCATACCTCTTCAAATCTGAAAATTCGGCGACTACCATCATGAAACAGAGAAGCAAACAATAGCGCATAAACTTGTGATGGAAGGAGGCGACCTGAGAGAAAATAAAAAACACAAATCATGGTAGGTTAGGGCCAGAAATTCAAATACTATTTCCGAAACCCGAATTTTTAAATCCTAAGAACCCTAGGTAGTTGAAGAGAAGAAAGCATGGATTACAGGCAAAAACAACCTACCTAGAAGAAAGCACAGATCAGAGGGAACAATTCTATTTCAATAGATAGAAATTGGAGGTAAATAAGGTAAATAATCAAAAACAATTCTATTTCAATAGATACATAATTTAAGATAAGAAAGCACACAAGCCTAAAATTAGAGGGAACAAGAACATACTTGGATCCACGATCGATTAAAAAAACCAAACACGAAAATGAAGACGACCAAAGGAAGCGAACAGAAGGCAGCAAACCGTAGGGCATCGGCGGTACAGAGATGAAGATGAACAGAGGAGATCGAAAAGAAATTGGGCGAATGAAGGATAAAATTGAGAGACAGAAGATATCCAGCCGCAGAAAAAGATAGAGAGAAGAAAAAGGCGGCCACAAGGGGTAGTAGAAGGCTGGTAGTGACGGATGACGGTGGGAAGCAGGGGATGAGGCGGTGGAAAGCAGGTGGAGACGAGATTGAACGTGGACCATAGATAAAAACACATGCAGTAGATGAAGTCAGATTTGCTCAAACCATCCCTCATACTTAGGGATGGCAATGGGTCGGGTGGTGGGTGGATGGACCCCCATTTCACCCGATCCACCATGGGTGATCCATTTTCCCACCCATCACCCCACCCATATCCACTTCGCCCATATCCATCGGGTGATCGGATGAAATGGGTGATTTTCCCTAAATGTGGGTGATTTTCCCTAAATGCATGTAATTGAATTCCAATCAATTTGGTACACAAAACACTGTATAAAATATGATTATCTTACACATTTTAAGTCTTAAATAAGTCTTAAACACATACATAAGTCTTAAACACACACAATAAGTCTTAAACAACACATGCCACAAGTCTTAAACACATATCATAAGGCGCGAGTGTGAGCCGAGAGGGAGGAGGAGGACTAGTGAGGATGAGGCGCTCGGAGCCTGAGAGGGAGGACTAGTGAGGATGAGGCGCCGTCGGCGGAACTCCTTGTTCGGGCCCTCACCGGCGAGTGCGAAGGAGGGAGGATTGAGCGAGCACCGAGCGTCTTACATAACAAGAGAGAGAGAGAGAGACGAGAGGATGAAGGGAAGCTGGGAACTTTGGGAAGGGAAATTAGGGTTTACAAGTGTATATATTTTTTTATATAAAATATATTTTTTTTATATAAAATATATTTTTTTTATATAAAATATTTATATTTTATACGGGTCGGGTCGGGTGGCGGGTGGTTGGTCGGGTGGGGTGACCATATCCACTTCACCCACATCCACTTTCCACCCGCTTTTTTTCGGGTTTTCACCCACTTTTTCGGGTCGGGTGATTCGGGTTCGGGTCGGGTGCGGGTGAAATTGCCATCCCTACTCATATTTGGGAGTGTTTTCTATCTGACTTTTTAAGGGGTGGAGTGGGGTGGAGGTGGGTGATTTGGGGGTGGAGATAGGGGGAATTCCCTTATCCTGTGAGGAGGAGGTAGGAGATCCACCTCCTTAATGAAGGTGGGGGTGGTGAGCCTCCAATTTCAGAAAACAGGCCCTAAGGGCGTGTTTTCCCCCAGGCCAACTCCACCTTCATTTAGATACCCCATCCCCTCCACCCCGCCTACCCCCTCTCACAAAGGTGGTAAAATTTGCCCTATCTCCACCCAGTTTTCCCCACCTCCATCTCTTCCACCTCTTAAAAAAGAGGGGAAGAAAACACGCCCTAATAATAGTATAGAAGTATAGATTTAAATCAAAGAGATAGATGTTAGGAAAAAGACTTCAGATATCGCTCAGCTTGATTTTAATTTCTAATCTCGAATTTGATCGGGATAGGAAATTTTCACTTTGAAAATTGATGTGATGAGTTGTGACTTAAAAGTAACAGATGTGCAATCTTAACCTGTCATACTCGTATATATATCAACTAGTACAGTTCCCGCGCTATTGCGCTGTTTATTTTATAAATCATAATTATATGACAAATTGAATTTGTAAAATTTTACTAAAAGCTAGTATAACTTTATTGGTTAAAAAACTATAATTAATGTAAACCATTTCGGGTTGGTTCAGCTGAAAATGACCTGCTGGAAGTACCCAAAGATCCCTGGTTTGAATCCCGCTCCGGGTGGCCACTACAAGGTTTACCTAGTTGATAACTTCAGGGTCAATGGGATCAGTCGAGTGCTAGTAGCCCCGGATACCCATATAAATTCAAAAAACTACAATTAAATGCAATGATAACGCCTCATTAAAAATGATTCTCACTTAAAGAAGTATATAGATATAGATACTTTAAAATAATCTTATTAGAAAGAAAAAAAAAATTACTAACACTATAATATTATAAGATATGACCTCGTGCTTTTAATTTAATATAGTATAAAAAGAATTACATATAGATATCGATTATTTATTAATTCAATATTTTGAACTAAACCCCTTGGTTAGAAAATATAGAATATATTAAGTAAAAAAACTATAACTAATGTGATGATGTCACCTCTTCAAACTTACTTTTCATTAAAATTATCTATTATCTATTAATATTAATATTAATATATTTTCACTATTTTGCATTGGACCACTGGTGAGAAAATGGAGTATATATAATGAATCGAAAAAAAATGACCAAAAATATCTTTGCATAAGGAGGAGACATGTGGTAGTAGGATTATGGGTTTAATATATATATATAGGGTGGTTCCGATGTAAACACCCCTTAGGATGAAATTTGTAAACACATCTCAGCCTTTCGTTTGGGACAAATCAACCGCTGAGATTAATTCAATTTTTTAATAGAAAAAAAATAAAAACCACCTAAATTGACTTGACCAGGCGCGTGTAACACTGAAATTTGTGAACAACCGTCATCAACTACACACTACACGTACCAATGAAGCATAGAGTGAAGTAGGAGTTCATTCCCTACATCACAAAAATATTTTGACATTTTTTTAATCTTAAAAAAAATTGTAAAAATTATATTTATATTACCAAGGTCTATTTTTATATATTCATAAAATTTTATTTTAAAAAATGATGTTTTTATCATTTTTAATAATTACAATTTGTTAAATATTGCATTTTTAATTTTTAAAAATGATAAAAACATCATTTTTAAAATAAAATTTTATGAATATATAAAAATAGACCTTAGTAATATAAATATAATTTTTATAATTTTTTATAAGATTAAATAAATGTCAAAATATTTTTGTGATGCAGGGAATGAAGCATAGAGTGAAGTAGGAGATCTCCATTGGCCGTACAGGTCTAACCACCGGCCCCACTCCACCCACTGCGTATGATTATTATTTTTAGTTTTTTTTTGCCCTTGTTTACAATATAATTACTGGGTTTAGTTGGTTGTGTGAGAACGGATGATTACTGAATACGTATTTATAGGGACAATTATTCGGTCAAATTTAAGAGATTATTCGTTTATATTTAATAGACTATTCAGTTAAATTTGATAGATTATTCAGTTAAATTAGAAAGATTATTTGCATATTATAAAACGATGATTGAATCGTGTACAAATCTATTAGTTTGCGGGAGATTAAAAGAATAATAAACAAGATTGAACATTCTTCGATGGGGTAAAAAAGATGAAATTTGAAACAATTATCTATAAATTAATACTTATTAATCAGTTAAGTATGAGAGATTATTCGTTTAATTTATATAGATTATTCGGTTAATTATAGAGTTGATTCATATATAAGAGTACAATTGCTTCCATATTTATTAGTTTTGGGATGCTAAAATAATAATCAATAAAATTGTACATTATTCGGTGAATTAAATTGCATTATTCGTATATATAATTAAATTGACAATGTATATATCTAAATTTCTACCTACCGTATTTCTAGTTAATGGGAAAACATGAATTATTCACCGAAATTATGCAAGTATTCATTGATTTATGAGGAATTATTCATAGAAATTAGCAAAATTTTGCGTAATGTGTGATTTAGTGGGAAAGTATGAGTTATATATTCATCCAAATTAGGTAATTATTTATCGATTTATGATGAATTATTCATAGGAATTAACGAACAATAGTTTGGATAACAATATTTATATTTATGGTTGGGTAATGTGTGATTAAATGGAAAAATATAATTTATTGATCCAAAATCCGCAATTATGCATCGATTTGATGGAGAATTATTCGTAGAAATAACAAATTTCCGTAAATTTATACGTTGTTGTTTATTGACTCTATGTGACATTATGACCAGTTGAATAATATCTGAGTTCTTCAATGAATAAGAAGAAGCCCGGGCATCCCAAAATAATCCCAATTAGTGGCATCCATCAACATTTATGCTTTTTAAATAAAAAAACAAACAACCCATTTTCTTATTTGTCAAATAAACTAAAAAAAACCACCATTTATTGTAGTACACGCGCATGTTCAAATCCCACCCTTATACTTATTAAATTAGAAGCAGAGTCTTTGTAAAAAAATGCACCACGTGTCCTTCCCTGAGCAAACTAAGAAACCCTAATTTGCAGTTTCTCTCCACGTTCTCTCCTTGCCTACGTTCTCTACTTCTCCTCTCTTCCATTTCAATTATCTTCCTATATCTTATGAGTGCTTTAGAGGATAGATAGCCTATCCAATGGAGCTCTAGATTTTTTTTCTTTTTTATTTTTTTTTTCTGTTCTTTCGGATCTCTTTTGCCGTCTCTCTCCTACGATCTTTGTGTTTCCCTTTGCAACTCAGGAACGGGATCGAGCAGATCCGGCAAGGTAGAGATCACCGTCGATGTTTTGGTTTCCGATTGAGCATCCAGGACAAGGTACACGGTGAGTTCAATTCCGCACTTGCTTTCGATTGTTTCAATTCTCCATCCCTTAGAGATGCAACTTAGGGTTTTAATTCTGCTTTTTAGATTCGAACGGTTGATCTACCCACGTTCTTCTGTTTGAATCTTCATAAAGCTCTCCATCCAATTATTCAACCGCTTTCAGTCAGTCGAAACACAAAGACATCTTCTTCCCTACTTCGTCACCAGCTACTATGGCGAGAGGTACGAAGACAAATCGATTTTTGCCTAGACGCCTTTGTTTGATAGATCAAAGGTTTCGGTTTTGTTTTTGATTCATGTTTTCAGATCAGATGCTTGTGGTGGCCGACTTCTTCCTTCGGTAACTGAGCTAACCCTTCTTCCTCCTCTTCGTCCTTTGCATTTACGAACCAAATCGCACGGGTTGAGGGGTGAGGTGTGGGTGGAGGGGAAATTGGGTGCTGTGGTTGGTGGTTCATTCAGAGATAGTTTTTTATTGCTCAAAAAAGAGATTTTTTTGCCTATCGATGAGCCCTCACAGAGGTTCCCGATCTTCGATATAAGTAATAGAGGTTGATCAAGGTGAAAGATGATTGGCAAGCTCTTACATGGTTGGTCTCATGTTTGGAATGTCAAGTTAGGCATGTTTGGAATTGGAATCATGTTCGTTTTATTTTGCCTGCAAGGTGTTCGATAAAATGCCAAATTTTAGTTATTTAAAGTTATTAGTGTGCCAATTAATAGTTGATGGGATCAATTTTTATGCTTGTGGGAGGAACACAAACCCATGAATCTGATGAGTCTTATCTCGCTTTCCTTTGCTTAGATACTGAATTTTTCCTAGATGTTTAGATACTTTAGATGCTGAATTTTTCCTTTCAATTTAAAGTTTGAGACTTTATTCTTGACAATTAGGTTTTGTAATTGAGGTTTCTTTATTTTTGGTTCTTGAGTCGATTATGTTAAAGCAAAAATTTAGTTCAATTTTAGGGTTTTTTGTTTTCTTGGTGATTGTCTATGTTCGTTAGGCTGAGAACTTTTGTTTGAATGGATTAATTGAAGGGGTTGTGGTGTTAATGATCCGCTATCATAAACGAGTTCATTAACCCTACTATGTAGACTGATTTTCTTTTGATTTTGTTCATCTTATTTTATAAGGGATGTCATGAGAGCCCGTTTAGAATGATGGAGACCTTTGTTGATAGATATGCAATCAGTCAATCACCAAGATTTATCATCCTGAATGCATTTTCATTGTAAAATTTTGAGCAGGCACCATTTGAGGAGTTCACATAGCCATTATTTTGATTTTTAGAGCAGAGCTTGCCAATTGCCTACGTAGAAGGAGGTTAGCTTCTGGATTTAGGAAGCTTTATTTCCCCTAACCACTTTGCGAGCATATTTTTAACTTCAAACTTTTCTTCTTTAATAATATTAAAAAAAGGGTGAAGATGTATATTATAGAGGAGTCATGCATCGTGAATCCGTGATGGATGGCCGGTTCTTTAGAGCTGCTCTAGGTAAAAATTCTAGATTTAATCTTTGTAAGTTATCTGGTTTAAACTGAATGAATGTATAATTATACAAGTATTGTCATCTAACATTTCATTTTTATTGCAATTGTTTCTTGATATTTAGTAGTTGTTCACTATGATATATTTGTCACATTTTTTTCCCTTTAAGCATTCTCTATGAGCTACAATTTCTTCAGGCACCATAACACCTCTACAAATTGTTAGCAGCAAAACTGGTTGCTGGCACCCAAAAGGCTTCTTTTTCAATACAAGGTTTATGTTATTCAAATCAATCACACAATTCAAAGGATTCTTGATCTAATGGAGATGGTGGGGTGATTCCAGTCTCAAGCAGAGTTAATTGCATCGGTAAACACGGTAAGCTTCCTTGTGCTTTGGAACCCGTTGTTTAGAGTTGAGTATACTATCTTACAAGTTTTATTTTTTTGTTGTCGATAATAAAATCTGGAAGCAGTGATAAAATTGCGTGCAAAAGGGTAAAGACATATATTAAAAGATCTATTCAGTATGCATATGTTCAAGTAAGTAATAAAAAAAAACACAATTATTTATTGTCATTGTTAAAGAATTGGTTAAAGATGGTGTATTTAGTTTTGTCATTGATGTTCTCAGTGGTTGATAGTTTGGATTTGAAGTCTAAATTGGAGAGCATTCATCCTTTAGTGCTTTTAAGTCTAAAATTGGAGAGCACTCAGCAACCTATTCATGTTTCTGGATCATTACAATGTAAGCAAGTTAGGGTGGATGGTGGACCTTCATAAGCCCACCTTAGATTGTCGTCTCCTCTTGCATGATGTGATTAACTTATTTTGTTTTGTGGATTGTGATTAGTATTATCATTTAACTTTTTCTATTTTGAAGTGAAATCAATTTTTGTTATTACAATTGTAAAACTATGATACTAAAGCTTCCATCTACAATTGCCCTTAAGATTTTTACCCGCAAGTTTTAGGTTGTTTGTAGTGTCGTTAAATAAGAATTGGTAAAATGGCACCTGTTGAGAAAAAGAGTTCCTGAAGTTCTTTTTATTGGCTTTCAGCTTATGCTACATCATCAAGATTTTTGCTGTAGAATTTACTTGTAGTGTCGCTGACGATGATAGCAGTGGCGACGATGAGAATTGGGTGGCCGGTGCCAAGGGAGATCTTCTGCAGCGAAGTGGAAGAGCGGTTCTCTTCCGTCGGTGCTGATAGCGAATCGGTGCCGATGACTCAATTCCTCCACTCATTGTCTCCCCTTCCCTCTCCGAGCAAAATTCAAGTTCCTCTGTGGTTTCCCTTGAAGAAGATGAATCACTGGAGACCCATGTGCTTGTACTACACTCAGGGTAAGTGTACCAAGGTAAGCTATCTCAGTTGATTGAGTCTCCACTTTTTCTTCTGAGAGTGTTATTGTCGTTCCGGGGTGAAGAGTCAAGTATGAATGCCCTCCTTTGAATTGATTAATGGTTGTTTTGATTATTAGGCCTTTATCATGTGTGGTTGCTGTGGATGCTCTTACAGGGTGCCCGCCATGTGTTTGATTAAATACCTCGATGAATTATTTTGGAGGATGAAGAGTATCATTGGCTTTGTGATTTATCAGGATAAAATGTATTCTGTATCTAATTGTTTTTGAAGAGCCAAATTGTTTAAAATCCTTGACCTTGATTCCAGCTACTATTTCTTACTTCCATGTTTTATCTTCAAAAAAAATTACCGTATTAACAGTTGAAAGCTTGAAACTTGAAAGTGATACCACTCTAATCTGAACCACATCTGAAAGACTGAAATTAGCAAGTTCAAAAACAGTCGAGGCGTAAGCAACTAGCAAGTTTGGACACGCGGTGTAAAGGTGTGTGATGACTGAAAATCGGTTGGGGAATAATGTGAAGCAAGTTTGGATTCCGAAAAACCAGATTGGGGAAGGGAATGGAAAAGAGAGAGGCGGTCAACAGGAAAAAAAACATCGTGATTTTGAATAGATCAAATATAGTTTTTTCTTATAGCTTTAATTAGCATGGGCTTGAAGGTTGCTTCGAAAGAAACTAGAGTGCTTACTAGAGGATTTACTCGGCACAGGGTGCTTACTAGAGGATTTACTTGGCACTCCTTTGTAAGCAGAATGTCACATTTGTGGATTGAGGTCAAAAATTCTAGCTCTAAGGGATTAAAATTAAGTCCACGTAAAACTAGATGATTGCACAATATATACAAAAGAATCAATTTAGTGAAAGTAACTACTACTAAATGTTTGGGATCGGTTGCTTGATTTGTATATGAAAATACCTTCGCAAGTAATTAGTTAGCCGTCAAGTTGACTTATACTATTGAGTATTTTTTTTTTCTGAGGCATTAAAACAAGTCCATCATATTTTTGAATTATCATGGTTCCTGTTCATTTAATGGACATGAATAATCGTATAGATTGGCGATCAACTAAGAGCCTAATTTGGATGTTAGGGTGATTTTGATCAATTTTATTAAATTTAAGAAATCCCAAAGTAAAAATCAAACTTGGGTATCCATACGTGGATTTTTTTTTGGATTCGATAGAATTGTGATGAATACTTGTCCGGGAAACATATGTTTCTCAGACGAGTACTAAGTTCTATGTAGCATTTAAAACACATCTCCCCTGGCCGCGAAACCCGAAGATTGAGATTGAACAAAAAAAGAGGAGAAATTGAGAGAGGAATTGGGATTGGAATTCGGGATTAATGCTTATTAATGGGTTGGGGTAGGAGAAGATATTGGAATCTAAGATCATATATCCTAGATTATTTTTTTATTATTTTAATTTCTCCATGTAAAAAAAAAATTACTATCTAATGGGAGATTATAGGATGAGATTGTTAGAAGATGAAGTTAGGTTGTTTTGCTAACTCTATCTTTTTGTAACCACGGTTAATTTGAGAGGTATAACATTTTTTTTAATGTTTTGGCCTCTTTTTTTTTTTTACAGTAGGCAAGAAGTAGATCGACTCGGCGATCTAGAAAATCGACCCAACGATCTTGAAGCCATCAAAAGATGGCTTGAATGACCCTACACAGAGGGTCGCCAGTAAAAAATGAAAAAAATTCTAAGATTACAATTACAGAAATTTAAAATTAAAAATATCTATAAATTAAAACTATGTTTCTTCCGATCAATAATTGGAGCCTTGATTCTTGATATCTATAAATTTCCTTAATGTTTTGGCCTCTTAATGTTTATACACTTACATATAGAGTTCCTTTTTTTCTAATTAAGGGTCTAAGTATTATAAAAACACACACTAAATATCATTTTTAAAATTCTTTAGCTATATAGGGTTTATACATTTAAACTTAGGGTATCTTTATCAAATTGGTTTATAATTTAGATCAATTTAAAAAGTGTAGAATGATGTGTAATAGATAAAATATCATAAAGGATCTGAATTCGGCTTTCTTAAGCTAAAAACTATAAGGTTTCTTTTCTTTGTCTTCAATTAGGAATTTAGGATGGATACTAGGAGAAGCATAGAAGCGGGTGATTTATTTTTTTTTTTGTCAAATTTGAAGTATCGATTGTCTCAATAAAAAAGTATTTCATCATGATAATCAAAGATTTCGAAGAACAACATGACAAGAAGCAAGAGCAATATGTTAGTAGAAAATTAATGTGTCGAATATTTTGTTTAAGATATCAAACTTGAACGTAATTATGAGACTTTTGTTTGTGATTGTAAGTGTTATTGTATTATAATGAGGATTATAATTGATAACATGACAACAATTCAAATGAAATGAAATATATTCATAGTACGAGAGGGAACTAAAACGGTAAATTTCAATAAAAATACTCACCCGTACAAAGTACGGGAAAAGTACTAGTTGCAATGAAAGTGGGTGGATATTGGGTGGGGGCCCCATGTTTTTTTAATTAAAAAAATAAAAAAATGGAGATTAAATCCTCACCCTCCATTTCACACAATCCTAAGGCTCGTATTTGTTCACAGCTTGTATCCTAAGGAGTGTTTACAAAAGATCCTTTATATATATATATATATATATAGAGAGAGAGAGAGAGAGGGGAAGGTTATTTTGTAAACACTCCCTAAGATGCAATTTGTGAACAAATCTGATCCGTTAAATAAAGAAAAATGGAGGGTGGAGATTAAACATAAATTTCTGTTTTTTTTCTAAATAAAAAAAACGTGGGACCACGTCTAAACCCATCAACTCTCATCAAGATGCGTGGGTTACACTCACCTATTTCTACCCTCCATATATAATTTTGTGCATTTTAAAAAAATTAAAGTGCTGGGCCCACTATCAAACAATTCCGATAGCTAGTGTTGGTGGAGATTAGTGATGGGGCCCACCTTTCTTAAAAAATAAAATAAAATTGCGGCAATGTATTCCGTATTCGTCTGCAATCTGTATGCTTTCAAACTCCAAACCAAATGAATGATACAATCAATTTTAAACCTTCTTAGGGTTAGGGTTTTAAACCTTCTTAGGGTTAGGGTTTAGGAGTAGTAGGAATAATCTTTTATATTCATAAATAATTCATCTTTATACGAATAATATTATTTCAATGCGGATAATATTATTCCAAAATAAAAACAACAAATCATAAATAATTCATCTTTATACGAATAATCATTCACATATTATCGAATAATTCTTATATATCTACGAATAGTCTTTCACATTCATATTCACATTTATATATATAAATAAAATTTATTTTAAAAAAGAAAATTAAATTATATTTATGAATAATTTCTTTAATTGGATAATATTATTCCACACCGAAAACAAAAAATCATAAATAATTCATCTTCACACGAATAATCAGTCACATATTATCGAATAATTCTTATATATGTACGAATAGTGTTTCACATCCATATTCGCACTTATATATATCAATAAAAATTATTTTAAAAAGGCAAATTAATTTATATTTACGAATAATCCTTCATACCGTGAAATCACCAAATACATACGAATAATTTGGTGTTTGTCGCTTGAGAATCCATGGAAATAGTTATACGTACGAATAATCATTCTCAATTCAACGAATAATGATTATCGGTTTGTATGCATACGAATAAGCATTCTCAATTAACCGAATAATGATTATCGATTTGTACGATTTTTTTTTCATTCATATAATACTTTTTTATTTTACAATTTTTTTCTATCTAAATAGTAAACACAAGGAAATTGGATTTCGATCTATCTATGAATAATGATTGTCAATTAATGAATATTGTATAATTTTATTCCAAAACCACTCATCGACTTATGCACATTTTATAAATATTTGTTTCAAACCTATTATAATCTTTATGATTTCAGTGAATAATGTACAATTTGTGCACATTTTATAAATATTTGTTTCAAAATTATTATAATCTTTATGATTTCAGTGAATAATGTACAATTTTGTTGATGATTCTTTTAACTCCCCTAGAACTAACTCTTACATATGAATAATTTCTTTAATTCAACCGAATAATCTCTCAAATTTAACAAAAATAATATAGTTTTCTCACAATTATCACAAGTCTCATGTGAACAATTATAAAAAAAGGAAAAGAAAAGCGAAACAAAAAAAGAAAAGAAAAGAAAAACAAGTGAACGTACTGAAACTAGAAGTAACGTAGAAGGCCTTATTGAATGATCAAAAAAGAAAAAAGAAAAAGAAGTAACGTAGAAAGGTAACACACGCGCCTATTCCCGATTGTCATGCATGTAGTAACCGTTTGTTTTTGTTTTCCTTTTTTAAAATATAATAAATTCAATTAATCTCCACCTTTTATTCTATTCAATTGGATGGTTAAGATTTGTTCACAAATTGTATTATAAGGAGTGTTTTCACCGGAACCACCCTATATATATATACTAGTATATGTTACCCGCCCGTTGTGCGGTTTTTTTATAATTATATTATGTATTTTTTCTATTAAGTTTTTTTATTAAAGTTTGAAGGTTAAAATAGATAAGTTTTAATTAATGACGCAAAAAGATAACACCATATGATAAGTTTTCTACCTAATTTTTTTATATTGGATATATAAAAAGTGGGACCATTATTTTTTTATTGGATATATAAATAAATTAAAAATAAGTATATGGTGATGTTAACTAAAAATAAATTATTTTTTTTATATAAATTTATCATTTTTTATATATTAATTAATAATGTTATATGCTAAAAGATTTGATATAAATCATTTAGGTAAATATTAATCAGGATATGACTATATTTTAATAAAAAAAAATTAAATTGTTTAATTGTAATTATCAATTTAGGTGGACACATAAGATGATAGGTGGTTAAAAGAAAATAATTAATTGGCGTGGCTTAAATTTATTGGATACTCATTAATTAACGTGTCAACAAACCCGGGTCAGATTGCACAAAAACCCGCCACATAGGATTTTCACGTCTCTATTTTAGTATTATACTTGTTTTTGTTACTCACGTTGTTGCTCGTTTTGTTAATATATTATATTTAACTATACTAAAAATATTTTTTGTTAATTTTATATGAAGATTAAAATAGTTTATTTGAGATGCACATAGGATGACACGTAGCTAAAATATATAAGGTCATTTTCTAACATGGGTTAAATACTTAAATGTATAGATTCTATTTTATTATATGTTTAATTTATTTTTAATAAATAATAAGTATAACATTATTAAAAATGTTACAAAACATTAGTAATATGTTGCGTACATTTTTTTATACATTGTCTGTTGAATAATAAACATAAAATAGTTTAGAAAGATTATATTTTGGACATAGAGAATTGAAGTTCATTTATTTTGGATATAGCATTATAGATTGAATGATTTGAAGTACGGAAGATTTTATTATACTGTATTAGATTTTTAAGTTTTAAGATTTTTCGGAGAATTCGTTATATTCAATTTTATTTATTTTGGATATAGGGATATTTCATTTATTTTGGATATAATTTTAGTGCTTTTCTACGATATATTTATAAAGTTTTTTAATTTATCAAAATTCATTAGATTTATACTCCGTATTAGATTAGATGACAAAATTTTGGATATAGAATAAGTACGGTGGTGCTAAATTTTTTATATTGGACATATTATTAATTGATATAAAAAAAATAATACCATTTTAATTGATATACTACCTGTCCATTGTGCGATTTCTTAATAAATAAAATGATGTTTAATTTATATTTTTCTTTCTGAAATTTGAAGGTTATAATAGATAAATTGATTCCTTTTGTTCATAAATATAAATTTCGATATATTATAGGCCAGATTATATATACTGTATGCATATCAAACGTACATACGCTATAATAAGCCAAATATAGATCGTGTCTATATGTGTGTGTGCAATTAATATTGATACCCAATCACAGGTTGATTGTATTGTTAGGAATAATAATAGTCTAGTTCTTCAGATTCATAAATGTAACGTTATGGTGAGTTCGGTCATTCTAGCAGAAGCTTTTGCTGTTTATACAGGTATAAGACTGGCAGTGGAGATGGGGATTCGTAGAGTAATAGTTGAAAGTGATTGTGCAATCATCGTCAATGCCATCAATCAAGTTAACAATATACCATGGGAGGTCGCTCAAATAATCCAAGAGATCCATGCGTTAAACAAAGATTTTAAAAGCGACACAATTCAGCACTGCTATAGAGAGACAAATGGTGCAGTTGATTTTCTTGCTAAATCTCAGTTGAATTGTATTTTTATCTTGAGTTCCGGTTGTTGTGAGTTCCAAAATATCATCTTGCAAGATGATCATGGATGTCGTTAGTACATCCAATTTATTGCATACTGTAAAAAAAATAAAAAAAAATAACTAAGTTTAAATTAATTATATCTTGTAAAATAAAAACTTTAAACAATTATCTATTATATCTTCGTCCCTTGTATATTGTTTACTTTCTTCCTTTATATCAATGTTAGATAACTTCAATCTCCATCTTAAACACCTATAAATAAGAGGTTGTATATAAATTATAATAAATGTCACATATTTATTGCTTGGAATATTCAAATGTTATTAGATGAAATTTTACTCCATAAGACGTAAAAGATTAAATTAAATGATTGACATATAAAATCTTCTTAATCGATTATATATAAAACAAAAGTAATAAATTACTCTTTCAATTCCTTGTACGCGAAATCGCACATCCTCTGCTTTAGTATTTTATGCATATTATCTAGAATAGATTCCTTTGGTCTAATATATTTTACTCCCTCCGTTCAACAAAACTTGACGTTTTACTATTCATGCACGCTTTTTTAGGAGCTAAAAACTATATAAAATATCGACTTTTTAAATAATTTTTTTTAACAATTTCGTAGTTATTATTAATAAGTACAAACTTGTAAAAAAATATTTTTTAAAAAAAGAATATTTTATATAGTTTTTATCATTCTAAAAAAGCGTGCGTGAATAGTAAACGACAAGTTTTGTTGAACGGAGGGAGTAAACAACTTTTCATTTAGAACGACTACTCATTTTAATCTTATTTTAACTCCTATTTGTCATATTGAAAAATAATACAATTACATACCGTTCTAAATGAAATTAACATATTTTATTTAACATGTTAATTTTTATTTTATTTTCTCAAAAACTAAATAGGTTAGAAGTTGGGTAGATATAGAAAGGAAGGTAATAAAATAAAATTCATGTATTTTCTTAAAATGATATGTTAAATGAAAACTTTAATCTATAATTGTTAAACCAAAATCATACTTTGGATAATTTAATAAGATCATTATATTTTGATGTATAAAAACCAAAGTTTTGAAATTTGTTTATGTGTATATAGATAAATTAATAAAATTTAAAGGGTATATGTATATATGTGTATATGTATATATGTATATATGTATATATGTATATATGTATATATATGTCTAAAATGAAATAGAATAACCTATAATAAATTATAGATATGTATGAAAAGATTGAGATATATGGATAAATAATAAATAGGTTAATTGATTTATCCTAATTAATTAGATTATTGTGGAAATACACTTACCTAAAATAACTTGACATAAAATGATGACATGTGGCAAAATTGCTTCTCATTTAAAGTATAATATAGATAGATATAGATTGATAAACCATATAATGAAAATAGTATATTAAAATGGGTAAAGCATCAACATATGGTGAAAATTCAACTCATATATGCAACCCTCCATTTTAATTTGTTGTCCCTCCATTTTTGTTCTTCCATTGACCTCCGGTACCCATTGTCTTGATTAAAATAGAAGGCAGGACATAGATCAACATCGTGTTGAATGTTGGATGTAATTTCAAATCGCAAATCGCGTGAGGTACATCTTCCATCCACTTGTATATTTCCACTCGTCTAATTAGGTAACACAATTTTCCAATTGATAACTCATTCTAATATTGACGCTTAGACTACCTTCCTAGAGATGAGTTCTTCAAAGGTTACTAATCCGTTCTATCCTTCAGATGATTCCCCCACCCCATGGTTCGTGAAGATGAGTATAAGTATAGTAATCATCTTGGTACTAATCGCGATCTTGTACTGCATGAAGATGAGATACGACGCTATAAAAACCTACGGCCGAGCCTATCATCGGCCAAATGCTGAAAGTAGCCAAACGCTATAAAAACACATATAGTAGATGAAGTCAGATTTGCTCAAACCCTCCCTCATACTAAGGGCGTGCTTTCTAACTGACTTTTTAAGGGGTGGAGTGGGGTGGAGGTGGGTGATTTGGGGGTGGAGATAGGGGGAATTCCCCTATCCTGTGAGGAGAAGGTAGGAGATCCACCCCCTTAATGAAGGTGGGGGTGGTGAGCCTCCAATTTTAGAAAACAGGCCCTAAGAGCATGAGCAACCATGGGTTTTAGCAACCTTAAGGTTGCTAAAAGGTAAGCCCATGGTTATGGTCTCTACCTTAAGGTAAGAGGTGGGAAGGGGTTACCTTGGTAGAGAGAGGTAACCTCTTCCCATTTGTAATTTTCTTTTCCTTTTTTTTTTTATGATAAAGTAGGTTTATATATTTCACATTTGGATTTATTGTAAAGGCCCGGATTTTTAAATAATAAATTTCAATAAATAATATAAATGGATTTAAGTCGAAAAAAAAATAAAAATAAAAATAAATAAATAAATAATAAAAACTAAAAATGAAATTATATAAAGCGGATTTTTCCGACATGATTTTAATTTCGAATTTGACGATCTATTTTGAATTACGACGGGATAAGGTCGAGTAAACGGGTTTCGGGATTCAGTATTTGGTTACTTCGAATTTTAGAGTTGGGACCACAATTTCTTTCTCTATCTTTTTCCCTTCTTTTCTTTCTTTCTTCCCCTCCTACTCATTCGGATTCAGAACCAGCAGGCAGCAACAGAACACCTCCCTCCACTTTTGTCATCTGCAGCTCCATGCCTCAACCTCCCTCCAGCTCACTTTTGTTTGTTTGTTTCCACAAATAAGCCAAACAACCCCACCACTCAGCTTCTCCCTCACCCTATGGTTTCACCGTTTTGTTTGAACAAAGGCAAACCCATTGCAGCACCTAAAGCCCCTTTTTGAAGAATACAAATCCAAACATACTCATCCCCAATTTCACATCTCCATCCTCTGTTTCATACCCTCCAAACACCACTCTTCCATTGCCCCTTTTCTTCAGACCTGGAGAAGAGAAACAACAGGAGAGGGAGAGCTTCTGCACTCCCTGTTCGCTCCAAGCCAAACCATCCCCTGTATCTCTTCTATCTGAGCACCAGCTCTTCTTCCCCTCCCTCGGCAGCCACCACCATCTGTGTTCACCCCTAGCCGCCGGCTGAGACACCCTAGCACCACCGAGCAACGCCTGAGCCTGCACCCTCCTCGTCGGTCGTCGTTGACAGAACACCCTCAATCGGCATCACCTTCCTGCTCTTGTTCGTCGCCGGAGCCACCAGCGCAGCCGAGGGAGCTTCCTTCCCCTCTGCTTTGGTTGAAAGCGAAGCCGGAAGACGGGGAAGCGCATCCCCGGAGCCCTGTCGGAGCCGCGAGCGCACCTTGTTTCCCGTGAAGGTTCATTACGCTCTTCGCTCTCGTCTCGATTCAAATCTCTTTCGATCAAGCTTGTACTCACCCCTTACCTTTTCCTAGGCCTGAGCTCGCTCCTTCCTCGCCGATTTCGGTCGGAATCTGCCATTGCCGTTGGAGATCGACGCCTCGGTAAATCTCTCCTTTTCCTCCTCCTTCTTTGTGTGCTTCGATTCTGTTAGGTGGGTTGGGGTCGGAATTGGTTGTCGGTCTGGTCGGTGAGGTCTTGCTCGGAAAGAGGTCTGCCGGTGGCCTGAGATTTTCACCCTCCTTCTCCCGTCCTTCTTCCGTCGTGTCTGCGCTCGCTCTGGATGAAGAGCAGGGCTTTCTATCTCTCTTCCTTTGTGGGCTGGGCCGGATCCGGGTAAAGCCTCAGGGTTATATCATTTTAGAAATGGGTCTTCTGTTGGGGAGGGCAAGCAGATCCGGATCCCATTTCCTTCTTTTCTTCTATTGGGCTCGGGTTTGGGCCTTGAAATCGGGTAAGGGCTGGGCTTTTGTCTTGGGTTTTCTGGGCCGGGTTTGTTTTAAGGAGTTCTCTTAACTAATTTTTATACACTATATGATTGTTATATGTTATGATTTATATTATTGTTAGTCTATTAGAACATTAGTATTTTTAATATGTGATTTTTGGAAACGAATAAAGTAGTTGGTGTTAATTGTATATATTGAAGATAAATTATAAAAAAAAAAAAAGAAGAGATTTTCAAGTTTCGAAAATATCTCTATAAGGATTTGTGTTAGAAAACCAAAATGCCGGAAGTATTCCTATAATATGATTTTGGGAATTTGTTAAGGATTTAAATGATAAGTATAATTTGAGAAATTATTTTGAGTATGAGTTGACTAAATTTGGGATTTAAGAGTTTGGAAAGATATAGTTGGTATGATTTTATCAATGGGTTTGATTGAAAGTAAATGATTTTGGTTGATGTTGATCGTATCGGAAAGATTTTGGAAATGGTTTTACTGTCGGTTGGTTTTTAACATGTTGAGAACTTGAGTTTTGGGTGAGTATGAATGATGGACCGGTAGCTTATGGAAATGGCTTAATGATAGGTGTGTATTGCTTTTGGATTGCTCTGGACTTGCATTGGGCCCTTACTTGTGTTATCTTGCTGTTCTGCATATTCAGGTAAGTTCCCTAGGGGGCTTACTCAGGTTGGACATTCATGCCTGTTGTTGCATTTTATGTTAGGTGTTGCATATGCATAAAAGCATGCCATGTAGTATCATGTTTAGGTTTCACTAATTGATTGAGCATCTGTTTACTTTATGCGTTTGAAACAGAACGGCCGTTATCTGTGATAGTCCTAGAGTCTTTACTAGGGTCATAGGGTAGCCCAGCCTCATCGGGTACCCTGAGTCAATCGAGTCATGAACTTCCTTATATTATGATATGCCTGCGGGCTTTATTGTGGAGCGGGTTAGGCATGCGTGCCCCCCGATTATGATGGAATGCATTCACGAGCTGGCCAGTCTCCACCTATCGGAAGGGGTGGAGGTAGGAGAGGGATATGCCACTTGGCATTGTCTTGGGCCCTTTACAGTATTTCTGCACATTATTATGAACTAAGAGCATGCTAGTGTGTTTGAATTTCGTACTGCATTAGAGCATCTTTATTAGGTATAGCACATACTATGTGGCCTCAGCGAGGACTGCCGGTCCTGCATGAGTGGCTCGATCTGACTCCTTTCCCCGTTCTTTTTTTTAAGGTATTTTCTGCAGATATTGGTTGCTCCTTGCTTCTGTGACGGGAAACTCTTGGGCGAATCGAAGAACCTAGCTAATATCCTAACTTGGTAAAATAGTAATCACTCGCTTATGACTTGGTTTTGACCCGGCTTTGTCGTGCCATTTGTATCTTAACCTTGCTTCCGCTTTACATTCATTTGAATTGAATTTCGCGACATAGTCTTAAGATTGGTTAAGGGTACCCAACGACCCTTCGTGACTTTTAGGGTTTGAAATCCCTCTTTCCACTAACCTTAAAATGAGTTTGAAACCTCGACCCGTACCTGGATTGCAAGATCCGAACAAGGGTTTTCATCCCTTGAAACGTAACCCGGAAATCATAATTCTGGGCCGTTACAAAGATGGTATCAGAGCGAGGTTGTGCAATTCGGGTACAAAAGGGTCGAGTGTATGTTTTGGAAAACTGCCCATGAATTTCAAAGGTTTTGAACGTGTTTTAAAGGGGCAAAATGAATTTAAGATGTCTAACCTAAATTGGACTAAGTAATGAACTCGACTTGTAATAAAAGAGAAAAACCGACTAAACGGGGACACGAGTGGGTAGTAAAGGCGCTACACCACCCCTATTGGGTGTAGTTAGGAACGGTAGGCAAAATACTAGCTTGCTCTTTACAGATGGGTTGGGAAACTCCAAGGAGATCATTATGTGTTTTATTAACTGATTCTGTGCTGAATGCTTGCTATGCTAGAGATTTGATTTGGATGCCCTAACTATGAAATGTGTATTGACTTACCTGTGCAAACGGGATAGTGGGAGTACCTTTATTTCTATATGGTCAAGTCCAGCTTGTGTGAAACAGCCTTCAACTATGTTCTATCGAGTCTTCCTCCCAGATGTCAGTGTCTTCCACGGGGAATCGGGTCGGTAAACACATTGTGTCGGAACATGTATGGATATAAAGGTGGGTTGAGTGAGTATTGGAAGGTAGTTCTTGATGTCATTTTGAGTCGAGAGTAAGGTGTTTATGAGGCTGTCTTTCTTGATTTTTATGATGATTAACCAGTGTTTTTCCTACCACAAGAGTCGTACCAAAGTCCCACGGGAAAGAGGAGCAATGAGTCAGTTGGGAAGGTCAATGGTTGCCCTTAGGGATCTCTGTCCGGTTGTAATGGTGACTCTCTCTGAAGTGCATGACATGATTTTATAGCCTCCTGCATATACTTTGCGAATGACCATTAGTACAGACTGCTCCTGCTATTACATATGTGATTGATTATATTGCTTGAGTCTCGTGTTGTGTCTTGCCTTCTATCATGATTGTATGTTGTTATAGCATGTTTATTTGGCCTATTGATCGTATGATTGATTGGAAGGATGAACCATATGATGTGAACCTACATAATCGTTATTTCCTCTTTTATTAGGTTCATGATAGTGTGATCAACCCTCCCTGTATGAATGCTTGTACATGATCGCCTTAGCATGATGGATGATGACGTGTCAATGCTTATTATTCCTTTGTGACGAGAATCTGTAGCATGCCGATCTATTTTGTATTCGTTAAATTGACTATCATTGATGATCTTGCAAGTTAATATTGGTGTACGATTACGTGTTTTGGATGGAGAGTATGTGGTATAATTGAGTCTTGATGAATGCATGTTTTATCGTGTTATGTGTTGATTTGAACTCATGTCCCCGTATTCTAGCTATATTGTCCCATTACTAGGTTCGTATTATACACCGCTACACTTGCCCTCATGCTTCTATATCGTCGGAATATGAGTGATTGATCTCTTGCGTACCGTTGTAATTATCAATTAAATGTTTGTATGTATAGCATGTTATGTTGAGCCATTAGTGTCGTGTAGGACCCTTGGTTGTGACTTGTGTGAATTTATATTTGTCTACAATATTGCTAATTCCCTCTCGGGTTAGGTCCTTGATAGTGTGATTCTTCCCTCTTCTTAAAGTGTTTTACTCATCCTGATTAGACTTATGCTGAAATCGATGATCGACTTGCTTTTCGTGATGGTAAATCATAGTATGCTTACATGTCGTCGCTCGGTAGTGTTCCCCTATTGCTCTATGATATCCTCTTGTGCTTGCATAGATGTATGCTTTGGCACCTCGCATGATCACACACCACGTTACATCGTAATTTCGCGTACACATGACGCATGAATGTTAGAATGAATCTAGTCGAATTGCCTCGGTTGTAGTCACGTTTTGATATGTGCTAGTAGTATCTTGTAGGGCTTCCACTTTCCAATATGAGTCGTTAAATGATTACATGTTGTACTTGTTCCATAATGTGATAGTTATCGTTTTATATGCCTTACGATGGGTCATTCCTAGCATGATTATGATCTATCGTCGTGATGTTCTATTTGTTACTCTGTGGTGATCCCTCTTATTTTCATGGACATTATGATGAACTCCTTTAAACGATTCTTGACTATGATCATGCCTTATCATGTGTTGCTAGTATCATATAGGACATGTGCCTTCTAAATGTATCTCGTCGTATAATTACGTGTCATGCTTGACCTATTATATGACCAGTGTGTTAAGATGAGATAGTTACTATGATGCTCTTATGTGTTCTCGTATGATGCTTAATCTGCTTGCTATGATATACCCCGGCATGCTATATTTGAACTCAATTGTTGATGTGTGTACCATGCCCGTGCATTGTTCATATACATGATATTGGTCATCCTTATTATATACCGCATGACTTTGAATCTTGCATGATCATTACTGGTTCCGCATACCTTGCTTGAAGTTGTTAGGCATCTCTGCTTCCATGGAATAATGAACTGTTAACTTGTCTCGGATGAATCCGTGTAGGACTCGATTGTGTCTCTTGGAATGAATATGCATGTCGTTCTCCTTGAGATAGGTACATGTTAGTGTGGATTAATGTGACTGATGTGCTCCATGATGAATTCATTTTGCTCGTCACAATTGTAACCTAATAGACTTCCATAAGGGCGTTGTTGCTATTCTCGGGTCAGGGTCTTGTCTCTAGTCTTATCGTTCTTTAATCTTGGTCTATGTTTGGTTCCGAAGTGAACATTGGGTTGCCCGTCCTTGTCACTCCCCTATCTCTGCTAACTTAGACTCCTCTGCGATATTTGGTGAGCGACTGCTTGGAAGAGAAAGGAAGTTGCATAACGATAGAGCTGTGTGGCGGAAGCGTGGGCCCATAACCCACGGGCCTCAGGATCAATGATGTCGGCGGAACAAGCACGTATTGAGGATTGCGGTTACTGAGTGCGATATGACTTGCGAGCAAGAGTGTCCTTCGTTAGAATTGATAATCCTTCTGAAATTGTTGATGACGATATTGCACTGACCAGACGATGAGATTTATGTGCTGATGTGCTGACTCGGTGATGGTTGTTGCCTAATTGTTTGTTGTCCATGATGATATGATTTGATGAATTATAGATCTCATGTACCATGATGTCTTAACGTGCTACTACTTTAAGTTGTTAAGCATGATTTGAATTCCTTTGCCCATAAAATGTGAACTACATATGTTAAGAAGCATGAATTGTATCGGATAAGGTTATAATGCAACATGTTAGCTTGACTTCATTATGTTCATATATGATGTTTGCAATGATTATTGAGCATGATGGTAAACTGAGACTTGTTGAACTCATGATGTTATGTTTATAACTGCTAGTTGACATGTTGTAGACCTTATGTTTGATGATTTCCATTATTGCTTCTTCCTTAAACCTGTGGGTGAGGTCCTTGGTAGCGTGGTAGAAGAGTGGTGAAAGAGCTTGAGTGGTTAGGATGATCAGGGATGTTATGAGATAAGTCGCAAGAGAGATGTAGGCTTAGGAGAGACAGAGTGAGTCTTGGGATTTATGAGAGTCAATGCTTGGGTGATTCTATTAAGCTTTTGGGTAAATCTTCGGTGGGGGTATGGTTAGCTGGGCATGATGTTTGAGATGTCTTGTGAAGTGTGAAAGTGTAAGAGATGACCCTTGAGAGTATTCAGTACATAGTATAAGGGGGTACTCGGGCGTGAGGTTAGAGATAGGAGCGAGCTCTTAGAGGTGGATGGTGCGAGGTAGTGCTTGGTGGAATGAGAGGCGAGATTGGAGTATCAGAATGAATTGAGATTTCTTTAGGGAATTTTGTCTGCATTGATGTTGGTGAGTCTAGAAGAAGGTTGGTCTTGGCTTGGGAATTGGAAGCGAGCGAGCGGGAATTGCGTTTTATTTGAGTGGTGATGATGTCACGATCTTCTTGCTTATGTGATTCTTAATATATATGCTGGTATAATGTTAGATAGCAACCATGACAAATCTGATATGGAAAGATATTACATGTTGATATGCAATATTGAAATCTAGTTGGAAGTAACCAATGTTATCATGATATGTTGATGCATCTCTATCCTGTTATGTTGTGTTAGAAGCATATTAGGACGTGTTTTGATATGATGTATGAAATAATGATGAGTACGAACTACGAGATAATGATGTGTTACTATATGGAAGCATGATGTTTATTATGTGGTAGTAAGCATGATGTTGCAGTATACGGCTGACTAGCATGATTATTGATTATGTAAATGATGAATATGACTTGAAGTATGAACATGAGATAATGATGCATGATCTCTAAATGGTCGTTATATGGTTTTGTGACGAGTTAAGGTGATGTCTTTTAGGGCATATTGACATTTTGATGGTGATATACTTCTTGATCTTCCCTTTTTTATTGAATCTTAATAGCATGACCTTGACTGTATTGATGTGTTGATAAGTAGTTTTGTTCCGTTGACTTGTGATGAAATTTCGCTATGGCTAACCTTGCAAGTACCAATGATTGACGTGATAAAAATGTTATGCTAATGCTGGATAGAAATTGGATAGGATGACTATGTGAGTTTATGGGTTAAATGATATCCCTTGTTGTGACTGACCCTACTATGATTGCGATGACGATATGCGATAGTGAGATATCCTTTATGACTTTTGGTGTGATATCGAGCCATGTGTTATGATTTTGGCATATTGTTGAGATGTGTATTATGACCTTTAGTATGTGGTGGAGACGTTGATGTGATCTTGTGGCAGTGTGCTGGCATATGTTTGAGACTTGTTATATGATGTACTCGTTGATGATCGATTGGTTATTTGGTTATGCATTTCTTATAGCTTGTGAAGCTTGTTTGAATTGAGACTGATAGCTTGTTTTGATTCTGGAAACTAGGCAGAGAATATCGGATTAGCCCTTAGAGGTGGATGATTCCACCTCCCAGCTTATGAATTTGATTGTTTGGTATGCGAGAAATTGATCTGGTGGTTGGAAGATTTTGACGAAATCTTGATTTGAAAGGATTTGACTTGTTTTGGTATAAGGTTGCTTGATTAGACGATTGGATTTGAAGATTTTGAACGATTTTGAAAAAGGACCAACTTGGGTTGTAAAAGAATGAACGATACCGAGAATTTCAACGATTTTGGGGTTAATCTTTATTTTCAATTATGGAATCCCTCTTGAAACTTTTCAAACCCGGGCAACTCTATGATACTTCACGAAGTGGATACAAGCATTTTATGAGGGCGCTTGTAGGGTGCTTGCTAAGACCTAGTGATGATATTGTAGAACTTTTAGAGTTGTGGTACTTCCGAAAAGTCGAAGCGAGGATGTGATAGGGGCGCTTATTGCATACTTGTCAAGGCCAATTGGAGATGTCACGACCGTGACTAGGATGTTGTGAGAATCCCGGAAGACGCAACCAAGATGATTACAAGATTCTAGGACATGGTCGTCGGACTCATCAATTTCAAACTTCATCCCCTACTTTATTTTGGTTTTAGTCTCGGGGACGAGACTTGTTTTTAGAGGTGGATGATGTAAAGGCCCGGATTTTTAAATAATAAATTTCAATAAATAATATAAATGGATTTAAGTCGAAAAAAAAATAAAAATAAAAATAAATAAATAAATAATAAAAACTAAAAATGAAATTATATAAAGCGGATTTTTCCGACATGATTTTAATTTCGAATTTGACGATCTATTTTGAATTACGACGGGATAAGGTCGAGTAAACGGGTTTCGGGATTCAGTATTTGGTTACTTCGAATTTTAGAGTTGGGACCACAATTTCTTTCTCTATCTTTTTCCCTTCTTTTCTTTCTTTCTTCCCCTCCTACTCATTCGGATTCAGAACCAGCAGGCAGCAACAGAACACCTCCCTCCACTTTTGTCATCTGCAGCTCCATGCCTCAACCTCCCTCCAGCTCACTTTTGTTTGTTTGTTTCCACAAATAAGCCAAACAACCCCACCACTCAGCTTCTCCCTCACCCTATGGTTTCACCGTTTTGTTTGAACAAAGGCAAACCCATTGCAGCACCTAAAGCCCCTTTTTGAAGAATACAAATCCAAACATACTCATCCCCAATTTCACATCTCCATCCTCTGTTTCATACCCTCCAAACACCACTCTTCCATTGCCCCTTTTCTTCAGACCTGGAGAAGAGAAACAACAGGAGAGGGAGAGCTTCTGCACTCCCTGTTCGCTCCAAGCCAAACCATCCCCTGTATCTCTTCTATCTGAGCACCAGCTCTTCTTCCCCTCCCTCGGCAGCCACCACCATCTGTGTTCACCCCTAGCCGCCGGCTGAGACACCCTAGCACCACCGAGCAACGCCTGAGCCTGCACCCTCCTCGTCGGTCGTCGTTGACAGAACACCCTCAATCGGCATCACCTTCCTGCTCTTGTTCGTCGCCGGAGCCACCAGCGCAGCCGAGGGAGCTTCCTTCCCCTCTGCTTTGGTTGAAAGCGAAGCCGGAAGACGGGGAAGCGCATCCCCGGAGCCCTGTCGGAGCCGCGAGCGCACCTTGTTTCCCGTGAAGGTTCATTACGCTCTTCGCTCTCGTCTCGATTCAAATCTCTTTCGATCAAGCTTGTACTCACCCCTTACCTTTTCCTAGGCCTGAGCTCGCTCCTTCCTCGCCGATTTCGGTCGGAATCTGCCATTGCCGTTGGAGATCGACGCCTCGGTAAATCTCTCCTTTTCCTCCTCCTTCTTTGTGTGCTTCGATTCTGTTAGGTGGGTTGGGGTCGGAATTGGTTGTCGGTCTGGTCGGTGAGGTCTTGCTCGGAAAGAGGTCTGCCGGTGGCCTGAGATTTTCACCCTCCTTCTCCCGTCCTTCTTCCGTCGTGTCTGCGCTCGCTCTGGATGAAGAGCAGGGCTTTCTATCTCTCTTCCTTTGTGGGCTGGGCCGGATCCGGGTAAAGCCTCAGGGTTATATCATTTTAGAAATGGGTCTTCTGTTGGGGAGGGCAAGCAGATCCGGATCCCATTTCCTTCTTTTCTTCTATTGGGCTCGGGTTTGGGCCTTGAAATCGGGTAAGGGCTGGGCTTTTGTCTTGGGTTTTCTGGGCCGGGTTTGTTTTAAGGAGTTCTCTTAACTAATTTTTATACACTATATGATTGTTATATGTTATGATTTATATTATTGTTAGTCTATTAGAACATTAGTATTTTTAATATGTGATTTTTGGAAACGAATAAAGTAGTTGGTGTTAATTGTATATATTGAAGATAAATTATAAAAAAAAAAAAAGAAGAGATTTTCAAGTTTCGAAAATATCTCTATAAGGATTTGTGTTAGAAAACCAAAATGCCGGAAGTATTCCTATAATATGATTTTGGGAATTTGTTAAGGATTTAAATGATAAGTATAATTTGAGAAATTATTTTGAGTATGAGTTGACTAAATTTGGGATTTAAGAGTTTGGAAAGATATAGTTGGTATGATTTTATCAATGGGTTTGATTGAAAGTAAATGATTTTGGTTGATGTTGATCGTATCGGAAAGATTTTGGAAATGGTTTTACTGTCGGTTGGTTTTTAACATGTTGAGAACTTGAGTTTTGGGTGAGTATGAATGATGGACCGGTAGCTTATGGAAATGGCTTAATGATAGGTGTGTATTGCTTTTGGATTGCTCTGGACTTGCATTGGGCCCTTACTTGTGTTATCTTGCTGTTCTGCATATTCAGGTAAGTTCCCTAGGGGGCTTACTCAGGTTGGACATTCATGCCTGTTGTTGCATTTTATGTTAGGTGTTGCATATGCATAAAAGCATGCCATGTAGTATCATGTTTAGGTTTCACTAATTGATTGAGCATCTGTTTACTTTATGCGTTTGAAACAGAACGGCCGTTATCTGTGATAGTCCTAGAGTCTTTACTAGGGTCATAGGGTAGCCCAGCCTCATCGGGTACCCTGAGTCAATCGAGTCATGAACTTCCTTATATTATGATATGCCTGCAGGCTTTATTGTGGAGCGGGTTAGGCATGCGTGCCCCCCGATTATGATGGAATGCATTCACGAGCTGGCCAGTCTCCACTTATCGGAAGGGGTGGAGGTAGGAGAGGGATATGCCACTTGGCATTGTCTTGGGCCCTTTACAGTATTTCTGCACATTATTATGAACTAAGAGCATGCTAGTGTGTTTGAATTTCGTACTGCATTAGAGCATCTTTATTAGGTATAGCACATACTATGTGGCCTCAGCGAGGACTGCCGGTCCTGCATGAGTGGCTCGATCTGACTCCTTTCCCCGTTCTTTTTTTTAAGGTATTTTCTGCAGATATTGGTTGCTCCTTGCTTCTGTGACGGGAAACTCTTGGGCGAATCGAAGAACCTAGCTAATATCCTAACTTGGTAAAATAGTAATCACTCGCTTATGACTTGGTTTTGACCCGGCTTTGTCGTGCCATTTGTATCTTAACCTTGCTTCCGCTTTACATTCATTTGAATTGAATTTCGCGACATAGTCTTAAGATTGGTTAAGGGTACCCAACGACCCTTCGTGACTTTTAGGGTTTGAAATCCCTCTTTCCACTAACCTTAAAATGAGTTTGAAACCTCGACCCGTACCTGGATTGCAAGATCCGAACAAGGGTTTTCATCCCTTGAAACGTAACCCGGAAATCATAATTCTGGGCCGTTACAAAGATGGTATCAGAGCGAGGTTGTGCAATTCGGGTACAAAAGGGTCGAGTGTATGTTTTGGAAAACTGCCCATGAATTTCAAAGGTTTTGAACGTGTTTTAAAGGGGCAAAATGAATTTAAGATGTCTAACCTAAATTGGACTAAGTAATGAACTCGACTTGTAATAAAAGAGAAAAACCGACTAAACGGGGACACGAGTGGGTAGTAAAGGCGCTACACCACCCCTATTGGGTGTAGTTAGGAACGGTAGGCAAAATACTAGCTTGCTCTTTACAGATGGGTTGGGAAACTCCAAGGAGATCATTATGTGTTTTATTAACTGATTCTGTGCTGAATGCTTGCTATGCTAGAGATTTGATTTGGATGCCCTAACTATGAAATGTGTATTGACTTACCTGTGCAAACGGGATAGTGGGAGTACCTTTATTTCTATATGGTCAAGTCCAGCTTGTGTGAAACAGCCTTCAACTATGTTCTATCGAGTCTTCCTCCCAGATGTCAGTGTCTTCCACGGGGAATCGGGTCGGTAAACACATTGTGTCGGAACATGTATGGATATAAAGGTGGGTTGAGTGAGTATTGGAAGGTAGTTCTTGATGTCATTTTGAGTCGAGAGTAAGGTGTTTATGAGGCTGTCTTTCTTGATTTTTATGATGATTAACCAGTGTTTTTCCTACCACAAGAGTCGTACCAAAGTCCCACGGGAAAGAGGAGCAATGAGTCAGTTGGGAAGGTCAATGGTTGCCCTTAGGGATCTCTGTCCGGTTGTAATGGTGACTCTCTCTGAAGTGCATGACATGATTTTATAGCCTCCTGCATATACTTTGCGAATGACCATTAGTACAGACTGCTCCTGCTATTACATATGTGATTGATTATATTGCTTGAGTCTCGTGTTGTGTCTTGCCTTCTATCATGATTGTATGTTGTTATAGCATGTTTATTTGGCCTATTGATCGTATGATTGATTGGAAGGATGAACCATATGATGTGAACCTACATAATCGTTATTTCCTCTTTTATTAGGTTCATGATAGTGTGATCAACCCTCCCTGTATGAATGCTTGTACATGATCGCCTTAGCATGATGGATGATGACGTGTCAATGCTTATTATTCCTTTGTGACGAGAATCTGTAGCATGCCGATCTATTTTGTATTCGTTAAATTGACTATCATTGATGATCTTGCAAGTTAATATTGGTGTACGATTACGTGTTTTGGATGGAGAGTATGTGGTATAATTGAGTCTTGATGAATGCATGTTTTATCGTGTTATGTGTTGATTTGAACTCATGTCCCCGTATTCTAGCTATATTGTCCCATTACTAGGTTCGTATTATACACCGCTACACTTGCCCTCATGCTTCTATATCGTCGGAATATGAGTGATTGATCTCTTGCGTACCGTTGTAATTATCAATTAAATGTTTGTATGTATAGCATGTTATGTTGAGCCATTAGTGTCGTGTAGGACCCTTGGTTGTGACTTGTGTGAATTTATATTTGTCTACAATATTGCTAATTCCCTCTCGGGTTAGGTCCTTGATAGTGTGATTCTTCCCTCTTCTTAAAGTGTTTTACTCATCCTGATTAGACTTATGCTGAAATCGATGATCGACTTGCTTTTCGTGATGGTAAATCATAGTATGCTTACATGTCGTCGCTCGGTAGTGTTCCCCTATTGCTCTATGATATCCTCTTGTGCTTGCATAGATGTATGCTTTGGCACCTCGCATGATCACACACCACGTTACATCGTAATTTCGCGTACACATGACGCATGAATGTTAGAATGAATCTAGTCGAATTGCCTCGGTTGTAGTCACGTTTTGATATGTGCTAGTAGTATCTTGTAGGGCTTCCACTTTCCAATATGAGTCGTTAAATGATTACATGTTGTACTTGTTCCATAATGTGATAGTTATCGTTTTATATGCCTTACGATGGGTCATTCCTAGCATGATTATGATCTATCGTCGTGATGTTCTATTTGTTACTCTGTGGTGATCCCTCTTATTTTCATGGACATTATGATGAACTCCTTTAAACGATTCTTGACTATGATCATGCCTTATCATGTGTTGCTAGTATCATATAGGACATGTGCCTTCTAAATGTATCTCGTCGTATAATTACGTGTCATGCTTGACCTATTATATGACCAGTGTGTTAAGATGAGATAGTTACTATGATGCTCTTATGTGTTCTCGTATGATGCTTAATCTGCTTGCTATGATATACCCCGGCATGCTATATTTGAACTCAATTGTTGATGTGTGTACCATGCCCGTGCATTGTTCATATACATGATATTGGTCATCCTTATTATATACCGCATGACTTTGAATCTTGCATGATCATTACTGGTTCCGCATACCTTGCTTGAAGTTGTTAGGCATCTCTGCTTCCATGGAATAATGAACTGTTAACTTGTCTCGGATGAATCCGTGTAGGACTCGATTGTGTCTCTTGGAATGAATATGCATGTCGTTCTCCTTGAGATAGGTACATGTTAGTGTGGATTAATGTGACTGATGTGCTCCATGATGAATTCATTTTGCTCGTCACAATTGTAACCTAATAGACTTCCATAAGGGCGTTGTTGCTATTCTCGGGTCAGGGTCTTGTCTCTAGTCTTATCGTTCTTTAATCTTGGTCTATGTTTGGTTCCGAAGTGAACATTGGGTTGCCCGTCCTTGTCACTCCCCTATCTCTGCTAACTTAGACTCCTCTGCGATATTTGGTGAGCGACTGCTTGGAAGAGAAAGGAAGTTGCATAACGATAGAGCTGTGTGGCGGAAGCGTGGGCCCATAACCCACGGGCCTCAGGATCAATGATGTCGGCGGAACAAGCACGTATTGAGGATTGCGGTTACTGAGTGCGATATGACTTGCGAGCAAGAGTGTCCTTCGTTAGAATTGATAATCCTTCTGAAATTGTTGATGACGATATTGCACTGACCAGACGATGAGATTTATGTGCTGATGTGCTGACTCGGTGATGGTTGTTGCCTAATTGTTTGTTGTCCATGATGATATGATTTGATGAATTATAGATCTCATGTACCATGATGTCTTAACGTGCTACTACTTTAAGTTGTTAAGCATGATTTGAATTCCTTTGCCCATAAAATGTGAACTACATATGTTAAGAAGCATGAATTGTATCGGATAAGGTTATAATGCAACATGTTAGCTTGACTTCATTATGTTCATATATGATGTTTGCAATGATTATTGAGCATGATGGTAAACTGAGACTTGTTGAACTCATGATGTTATGTTTATAACTGCTAGTTGACATGTTGTAGACCTTATGTTTGATGATTTCCATTATTGCTTCTTCCTTAAACCTGTGGGTGAGGTCCTTGGTAGCGTGGTAGAAGAGTGGTGAAAGAGCTTGAGTGGTTAGGATGATCAGGGATGTTATGAGATAAGTCGCAAGAGAGATGTAGGCTTAGGAGAGACAGAGTGAGTCTTGGGATTTATGAGAGTCAATGCTTGGGTGATTCTATTAAGCTTTTGGGTAAATCTTCGGTGGGGGTATGGTTAGCTGGGCATGATGTTTGAGATGTCTTGTGAAGTGTGAAAGTGTAAGAGATGACCCTTGAGAGTATTCAGTACATAGTATAAGGGGGTACTCGGGCGTGAGGTTAGAGATAGGAGCGAGCTCTTAGAGGTGGATGGTGCGAGGTAGTGCTTGGTGGAATGAGAGGCGAGATTGGAGTATCAGAATGAATTGAGATTTCTTTAGGGAATTTTGTCTGCATTGATGTTGGTGAGTCTAGAAGAAGGTTGGTCTTGGCTTGGGAATTGGAAGCGAGCGAGCGGGAATTGCGTTTTATTTGAGTGGTGATGATGTCACGATCTTCTTGCTTATGTGATTCTTAATATATATGCTGGTATAATGTTAGATAGCAACCATGACAAATCTGATATGGAAAGATATTACATGTTGATATGCAATATTGAAATCTAGTTGGAAGTAACCAATGTTATCATGATATGTTGATGCATCTCTATCCTGTTATGTTGTGTTAGAAGCATATTAGGACGTGTTTTGATATGATGTATGAAATAATGATGAGTACGAACTACGAGATAATGATGTGTTACTATATGGAAGCATGATGTTTATTATGTGGTAGTAAGCATGATGTTGCAGTATACGGCTGACTAGCATGATTATTGATTATGTAAATGATGAATATGACTTGAAGTATGAACATGAGATAATGATGCATGATCTCTAAATGGTCGTTATATGGTTTTGTGACGAGTTAAGGTGATGTCTTTTAGGGCATATTGACATTTTGATGGTGATATACTTCTTGATCTTCCCTTTTTTATTGAATCTTAATAGCATGACCTTGACTGTATTGATGTGTTGATAAGTAGTTTTGTTCCGTTGACTTGTGATGAAATTTCGCTATGGCTAACCTTGCAAGTACCAATGATTGACGTGATAAAAATGTTATGCTAATGCTGGATAGAAATTGGATAGGATGACTATGTGAGTTTATGGGTTAAATGATATCCCTTGTTGTGACTGACCCTACTATGATTGCGATGACGATATGCGATAGTGAGATATCCTTTATGACTTTTGGTGTGATATCGAGCCATGTGTTATGATTTTGGCATATTGTTGAGATGTGTATTATGACCTTTAGTATGTGGTGGAGACGTTGATGTGATCTTGTGGCAGTGTGCTGGCATATGTTTGAGACTTGTTATATGATGTACTCGTTGATGATCGATTGGTTATTTGGTTATGCATTTCTTATAGCTTGTGAAGCTTGTTTGAATTGAGACTGATAGCTTGTTTTGATTCTGGAAACTAGGCAGAGAATATCGGATTAGCCCTTAGAGGTGGATGATTCCACCTCCCAGCTTATGAATTTGATTGTTTGGTATGCGAGAAATTGATCTGGTGGTTGGAAGATTTTGACGAAATCTTGATTTGAAAGGATTTGACTTGTTTTGGTATAAGGTTGCTTGATTAGACGATTGGATTTGAAGATTTTGAACGATTTTGAAAAAGGACCAACTTGGGTTGTAAAAGAATGAACGATACCGAGAATTTCAACGATTTTGGGGTTAATCTTTATTTTCAATTATGGAATCCCTCTTGAAACTTTTCAAACCCGGGCAACTCTATGATACTTCACGAAGTGGATACAAGCATTTTATGAGGGCGCTTGTAGGGTGCTTGCTAAGACCTAGTGATGATATTGTAGAACTTTTAGAGTTGTGGTACTTCCGAAAAGTCGAAGCGAGGATGTGATAGGGGCGCTTATTGCATACTTGTCAAGGCCAATTGGAGATGTCACGACCGTGACTAGGATGTTGTGAGAATCCCGGAAGACGCAACCGAGATGATTACAAGATTCTAGGACATGGTCGTCGGACTCATCAATTTCAAACTTCATCCCCTACTTTATTTTGGTTTTAGTCTCGGGGACGAGACTTGTTTTTAGAGGTGGATGATGTAAAGGCCCGGATTTTTAAATAATAAATTTCAATAAATAATATAAATGGATTTAAGTCGAAAAAAAAATAAAAATAAAAATAAATAAATAAATAATAAAAACTAAAAATGAAATTATATAAAGCGGATTTTTCCGACATGATTTTAATTTCGAATTTGACGATCTATTTTGAATTACGACGGGATAAGGTCGAGTAAACGGGTTTCGGGATTCAGTATTTGGTTACTTCGAATTTTAGAGTTGGGACCACAATTTCTTTCTCTATCTTTTTCCCTTCTTTTCTTTCTTTCTTCCCCTCCTACTCATTCGGATTCAGAACCAGCAGGCAGCAACAGAACACCTCCCTCCACTTTTGTCATCTGCAGCTCCATGCCTCAACCTCCCTCCAGCTCACTTTTGTTTGTTTGTTTCCACAAATAAGCCAAACAACCCCACCACTCAGCTTCTCCCTCACCCTATGGTTTCACCGTTTTGTTTGAACAAAGGCAAACCCATTGCAGCACCTAAAGCCCCTTTTTGAAGAATACAAATCCAAACATACTCATCCCCAATTTCACATCTCCATCCTCTGTTTCATACCCTCCAAACACCACTCTTCCATTGCCCCTTTTCTTCAGACCTGGAGAAGAGAAACAACAGGAGAGGGAGAGCTTCTGCACTCCCTGTTCGCTCCAAGCCAAACCATCCCCTGTATCTCTTCTATCTGAGCACCAGCTCTTCTTCCCCTCCCTCGGCAGCCACCACCATCTGTGTTCACCCCTAGCCGCCGGCTGAGACACCCTAGCACCACCGAGCAACGCCTGAGCCTGCACCCTCCTCGTCGGTCGTCGTTGACAGAACACCCTCAATCGGCATCACCTTCCTGCTCTTGTTCGTCGCCGGAGCCACCAGCGCAGCCGAGGAAGCTTCCTTCCCCTCTGCTTTGGTTGAAAGCGAAGCCGGAAGACGGGGAAGCGCATCCCCGGAGCCCTGTCGGAGCCGCGAGCGCACCTTGTTTCCCGTGAAGGTTCATTACGCTCTTCGCTCTCGTCTCGATTCAAATCTCTTTCGATCAAGCTTGTACTCACCCCTTACCTTTTCCTAGGCCTGAGCTCGCTCCTTCCTCGCCGATTTCGGTCGGAATCTGCCATTGCCGTTGGAGATCGACGCCTCGGTAAATCTCTCCTTTTCCTCCTCCTTCTTTGTGTGCTTCGATTCTGTTAGGTGGGTTGGGGTCGGAATTGGTTGTCGGTCTGGTCGGTGAGGTCTTGCTCGGAAAGAGGTTTGCCGGTGGCCTGAGATTTTCACCCTCCTTCTCCCGTCCTTCTTCCGTCGTGTCTGCGCTCGCTCTGGATGAAGAGCAGGGCTTTCTATCTCTCTTCCTTTGTGGGCTGGGCCGGATCCGGGTAAAGCCTCAGGGTTATATCATTTTAGAAATGGGTCTTCTGTTGGGGAGGGCAAGCAGATCCGGATCCCATTTCCTTCTTTTCTTCTATTGGGCTCGGGTTTGGGCCTTGAAATCGGGTAAGGGCTGGGCTTTTGTCTTGGGTTTTCTGGGCCGGGTTTGTTTTAAGGAGTTCTCTTAACTAATTTTTATACACTATATGATTGTTATATGTTATGATTTATATTATTGTTAGTCTATTAGAACATTAGTATTTTTAATATGTGATTTTTGGAAACGAATAAAGTAGTTGGTGTTAATTGTATATATTGAAGATAAATTATAAAAAAAAAAAAAAAGAAGAGATTTTCAAGTTTCGAAAATATCTCTATAAGGATTTGTGTTAGAAAACCAAAATGCCGGAAGTATTCCTATAATATGATTTTGGGAATTTGTTAAGGATTTAAATGATAAGTATAATTTGAGAAATTATTTTGAGTATGAGTTGACTAAATTTGGGATTTAAGAGTTTGGAAAGATATAGTTGGTATGATTTTATCAATGGGTTTGATTGAAAGTAAATGATTTTGGTTGATGTTGATCGTATCGGAAAGATTTTGGAAATGGTTTTACTGTCGGTTGGTTTTTAACATGTTGAGAACTTGAGTTTTGGGTGAGTATGAATGATGGACCGGTAGCTTATGGAAATGGCTTAATGATAGGTGTGTATTGCTTTTGGATTGCTCTGGACTTGCATTAGGCCCTTACTTGTGTTATCTTGCTGTTCTGCATATTCAGGTAAGTTCCCTAGGGGGCTTACTCAGGTTGGACATTCATGCCTGTTGTTGCATTTTATGTTAGGTGTTGCATATGCATAAAAGCATGCCATGTAGTATCATGTTTAGGTTGCACTAATTGATTGAGCATCTGTTTACTTTATGCGTTTGAAACAGAACGGCCGTTATCTGTGATAGTCCTAGAGTCTTTACTAGGGTCATAGGGTAGCCCAGCCTCATCGGGTACCCTGAGTCAATCGAGTCATGAACTTCCTTATATTATGATATGCCTGCGGGCTTTATTGTGGAGCGGGTTAGGCATGCGTGCCCCCCGATTATGATGGAATGCATTCACGAGCTGGCCAGTCTCCACCTATCGGAAGGGGTGGAGGTAGGAGAGGGATATGCCACTTGGCATTGTCTTGGGCCCTTTACAGTATTTCTGCACATTATTATGAACTAGGAGCATGCTAGTGTGTTTGAATTTCGTACTGCATTAGAGCATCTTTATTAGGTATAGCACATACTATGTGGCCTCAGCGAGGACTGCCGGTCCCGCATGAGTGGCTCGATCTGACTCCTTTCCCCGTTCTTTTTTTTAAGGTATTTTCTGCAGATATTGGTTGCTCCTTGCTTCTCTGACGGGAAACTCTTGGGCGAATCGAAGAACCTAGCTAATATCCTAACTTGGTAAAATAGTAATCACTCGCTTATGACTTGGTTTTGACCCGGCTTTGTCGTGCCATTTGTATCTTAACCTTGCTTCCGCTTTACATTCATTTGAATTGAATTTCGCGACATAGTCTTAAGATTGGTTAAGGGTACCCAACGACCCTTCGTGACTTTTAGGGTTTGAAATCCCTCTTTCCACTAACCTTAAAATGAGTTTGAAACCTCGACCCGTACCTGGATTGCAAGATCCGAACAAGGGTTTTCATCCCTTGAAACGTAACCCGGAAATCATAATTCTGGGCCGTTACATTTATTAGTTGTAGTAGGATTTAAAATGAAATAAAAATATATTTATATTTCATTATTTTTTAAAATAAAATGTCACATTGGTTAAAAAAAAAATTTCTATAATTTGAGCCTAATTTTATCCTATATATAACCTCATCTTGATCTATTGTAGTTGCACCTATTTTCTTAACCATGAATCACAATAATCCAAATACTCCACCCACCCAAATATGCCTTTTGATCCAAATCTTCTCAAAAATCCTCAATTTCAAGTGATGTTGCAAATGTTTAACAATTCTTCAACACCCGAATATCTAAATTATACCCCACATAATCCTACCAATGTGTACAATCCTCTTTTTTTTTCCAAACCAACAACATTTTGAGCATTCTCCGGGTGTTCAAGGGAGTGCCACTCGAAGTCCAACCGAAGATGCAAGGCAAGTCCATCAAGTACAAGAGAACGAAGAAGTTGTTGTATGGCTATGAGAGATGAGATTCAACGTTACCACCGGGCGATATGAAAATAGAAATCTGGGCAATTATATGGCTATGAGAGATGAGATTCGGGATAGACAAAGTCATATGAATTTGAAGAATGATTTGGTTGAGCACTTGTGGAACCAATTCCAAGGCTATGATCCGAATTTATAGGTAGTTTTATTAGTATTTACGTATTTTATAATGTTTTTAACTTTTTTATTTTAATCTAGATGTAATAAAATATATTTACATTAACTACTTGATAATTTTATTTATTTATAAAATTATAAATAAAAATAATTCACAATAATATATGATACATATATAATAAAGGGAAAGATATAAAGGAAAAGAAAAAGTGAAAATAAATTTGGAAAGAGGTAAAAGGGGTTTCCCATGGTTGTAGAGGTAAACTTTTAGAAAGAGGTAGAAAAAGTAAAAATTATTTTAAAGAAAAAAATAAATGAGTTGTAAAGTTGTGATAGGAAGATGGGAAAAAAAAAGGGGAAAGAGGTTACCCCATGGTTGCAGATGGTCTAAGAGCATCCACAACCAAGAGTTTTCACTACCTTAAGGTAATTAAAAGGTAACCTTATGGTTGTAGACAAAACCTTAAAGTGAAGGAAGGGAAGGGGTTACCTTGGTGTGTAGAGGTAGAGTGTGCTTTGGACCATGTGCAAAAGTTGATGCTTTATTTATTTATTATGTTTTTCTATTTAACTAATAATATTATGATTGGTGGAAACAATATGATGAATATAGATATGTGAGAAAAAAAAAGTAGGTAAGATTATCGTGAGTATTAATTTCTAGAGAGAAGGTGTTTGCCTTCTCTCTAGAACTCGTCTAGAGTACTCAGCCCCAAATCAATTTGAAACCCCAATTTTCTATCCGATCGTTGTTATCCTTCCAAAATAAATCTAATTCTTGACCATATTACTCCTCAAATTTTGGTTTTCGGTTCTTAGGGCCGGATTTTGCCATTTCTAGTGTCCGAATCGTGTTTCATCGCTCGGTGTGGGGAGTTGTTGTCCTCGTCCTTGCTGGACCGGGATCGTTTTCCGGCCGGCCGATGTTTGCCTAACCTTCGAGGCGGCTGTTTCGAGGTGCTGGCGCTGTCGTCGCCCTCTTCGTCCACTCTCTTCGTCACACCCTATGTCTATCAATTGATTTGAGGCTTTTCATTTTCCAAACCCTATTTCCCAAAATCTTCTGCCAGAAACCCATGTTCGAACCTGTTTTTGGGTGTTCCCGAGCTCTAGTTCTCCGATCTCGCTTGCGGTCGGTCGATTTAGGTTTCTTTCACCTGGCTTGGATTCAGACGCTTTCCCTCGCCTCCTTCTCGTTCGCCTTCGGTGTTCGCAGGTGGCGGTGGGCGTCTCTTGTCTACATCCGTCTTCGCGCACTCAGTTCGTCGCCGGCGCTGGTGGCCTCTCAGGCCGTTGGTTGCTGGTGATGTTCCGACGCTGTTGCAGCAGCGCAGCTTCATTCCGGCCATTTTTGGGCCTTTGGTCTTCCTTTGGCCCGGGGTGACCCTCGTGTGTTGCTATGGGCCCGTCGAGATTGAGCTTTGGGCCCAAGTATTTTGCTTGGGCCCGTGGCAGCCCGTGTGTCGGTGTATTGTTGTTTGCAGAGTGCTTGGCGTGCAAGATTAGTTTTTTTACCTTGCACGTCTAAGACTTAGAGAAGGGGGAAAAAATCTGTTTTTTTTATCTTCTTTAAAAAATTAGAATTTGACCAAATCCCGAAAGGGTTAGACCAAACCACCCGAAAGGGTTTGAGAAAATCCCGCAAGGGCTTGTCGTTATTTTTGTAGGTGAAAGCTTGTTGGCGTTGTGTTCGAGCAGTTTGCGGCTCTGCTTCCGATGTTTCTAGAAGATCTTCTGCTTGGTTGGGGGGCGTGGAGTCTGTAGTCGGGTCTGGCTGGGGTCGTGGTGGTGCGCTCAGGGCGACTCCGTATCCGGGATAGAGTTTCCTTGGAGTTCGTCTGCACTACCCACAGGCGTTAGTGTCCTGCTGTACTACTGGCCCGCGGTGCTACTTTTGGTGGTGCTTGGCTGCGTTCTTCGGTGTCTTCCTCAGCTTTTCGAGTGTTTGGTCTTCTTGTAACGTTTGTTGTAGAGTTTATTTCTGTTTGCTCCATTACGCTTGTTATTTGTATTTCTGGTTTTAGGTTGCTTTGTTAGACGATTCGCCGTCTACCGACTTCGGTCAGCCTCTCGATGAGTCAGGCCTGTCTAACCATCGAATTTTTACCTAATCAAACAAACAAAAAAAAAAGATATATGAGAAAAAGGGAAGGATGAGGTAAACTCATGGTTGTGAAGTAAAAATATAAAAACCTTAAAGAAAGAGGTAGATAAAGTAAAAAATTGTTTAAAAGAAAAAATAAATGAGGTGTCAAAATATTATGAAGAGAGATAAGAAAAAATAGAGAAGAGGTAACCTTATGGTTGCGGATGGTCTGCGTGTTTTCCCCCAGGCCAACTCCACCTTCATTTAGATACCCCATCCCCTCCACCCCGCCTACCTCCTCTCACAAAGGTGGCAAAATTTGCCCTATCTCCACCCAGTTTTCCCCACCTCCATCTCTTCCACCTCTTAAAAAAGAGGGGAAGAAAATAAGCCCTAATAGTAGTATAGAAGTATAGATTTAAATCAAAGAGATAGATGTTAGGAAAAAGACTTCAGATATCGCTCAGCTTGATTTTAATTTCTAATCTCGAATTTGATCGGGATAGGAAATTTTCACTTTGAAAATTGATGTGATGAGTTGTGACTTAAAAGTAACAGATGTGCAATCTTAACCTGTCATACTCGTATATATATCAACTAGTACAGTTCCCGCGCTATTGCGATGTTTATTTTATAAATCATAATTATATGACAAATTAAATTTGTAAAATTTTACTAAAAGCTAATATAACTTTATTGGTTGAAAAAACTATAATTAATGTAAACCATTTCGGGTTGGTTCAGCTGGAAATGATCTGCTGGAAGTACCCAAAGATCCCTGGTTTGAATCCCGCTCCGGGTGGCCACTACAAGGTTTACCTAGTTGATAACTTCAGGGTCAATGGGATCATTCGAGTGCTAGTAGCCCCGGATACCCATATAAATTCAAAAAACTACAATTAAATGTAATGATAACGCCTCATTAAAAATGATTCTCACTTAAAGAAGTATATAGATATAGATACTTTAAAATAATCTTATTTGAAAGAAAAAAAAATTACTATCACTATAATATTATAAGATATGACCTCGTGCTTTTAATTTAATATAATATAAAAAGAATTACATATAGATATCGATTATTTATTAATTCAATATTTTGAACTAAACCCCTTGGTTAGAAAATATAGAATATATTAAGTAAAAAAACTATAACTAATGTGATGATGTCACCTCTTCAAACTTACTTTTCATTAAAATTATCTGTTATCTATTAATATTAATATTAATATATTTTCACTATTTTGCATTGGACCACTGGTGAGAAAATGGAGTATATATAATGAATCGAAAAAAAATGACCAAAAATATCTTTGCATAAGGAGGAGACATGTGGTAGTAGGATTATGGGTTTAATATATACATATATATAGGGAAGCTTTAAAATGTAAAAACTCCTTAACGTGTAAAATATGCTTAACGTGTAAAATGTATTTTTTTTAATCAAAAGGCGCGCTCACCATCGGATTTCAAACGGAGACCAAATACCGGCCTTCTCTCTCGGCCTCCCACACCCACCTCGAGCCACCTCCGGCCACCAACCCCTAGCCGCACTCGAGCCCGCCGATGTGCGCACCTATCGAGCCCAGACGCGCCCACCTCATCGCAACACCGTCGAGCCACCAGCAGCTTCGGTTGTCGGTCTCCCACGCCACCCACGAGCCACCTCCGGCCACCAGCCCCGACCAGCTCGAACCCCCTCCCTCAGGCGCACCCCCCGAGCCCAGAACCCCTTTGGTTCGTGCCCAGCCGAGCCCACACCGAGCCATCTTCCCCAACAGCGCTAATCGGTTCTTTTGGCTCGGAATACCTTCGAAATCCCAATTTTTCTCCTTGTTTCCACTCGAATTTGGTATGATTTCTAACTCTAAACTTGTTTATTACAGTTATTTGGATTGTTTGAATGATTTAGGTTAAGATTGAAAACCTAGGGTTTGATTTAGGAGCGGAATTTGGGGCTTTTTGATAAAAGCCAAATTGATTGAAATTGATGATATGGTTGTGTTGTTGGGTTGATTTTGAGCTAATTTCATGTTCATATCATTGTCAAATTGTTTATGGATCATGAGCTAACTGAATTTTAGAATTTTAGTTTGCGATATGTTTTAGAATTTGGGGCTTTTTTCCAAAAGCCAAATTGATTGAAATTGATGATATGGTTGTGTTGTTGAGTTGATTTTGAGCTAATTTCATGTTCATATCATTGTCAAATTGTTTATGGATCATGAGCTAATTGAATTTTAGAATTTTATATTGCGATATGTTTTAGCATTTGGGGCTTTTTGCCAAAAGCAAAATTGACTTAAATTGGTGATATGGTTGTGTTGTTGGGTTGATTTGGAGCTAATTTCATGTTCATAGCATTGTCAAATTGTTTATGGATCATGATCTAATTGAAGTTTAGAATTTTATATTGCGATTTGCTTTAGAATTTGGAGTTTTTTGCCAACGGCCAAATTGACTGAAATTGATGCTATGGTTGTGTTGTTGGGTTGATTTGGAGCTAATTTCATGTTTATAGCATTGTCAAATTGTTTGTGAATCATGAGCTAATTGAATTTTAAAATTTTATTGCAATATGCTTTAGGTCGATTAGGTTCTTCTATTTTAATATAAAAATCATAATTTAGCCTATTAGCTCAATTGGTAGAGCAATGTGCGTTTGCACAAAAGATGTGGGTTCAAATCCCACATAGGTTACATAATAGACAAGAGCGCAACAATCGCAAATTGTTAATCATGCACATTATAATCTAAGTTATGCACTTTTTAACCTTAATTATGCACATTTTAATCTTATTTATGCACTTTAATTTTAAAAGCTTATACGTAAAAAAATCGATTTCAAACTTACATCTATCAACCTAAATTAGCCGAGAGGTGAACCCAAACTCTCAAAAGTAAAAAAAAAACAAAATTAAAACATCGATTTCAAAAGCACATCTTTTGTCTTATTAATACCCATTATGATCTTACATTTGCACAATTGTATTCTTAATCTGCACAATTGTATCTTACTTTTGCACAATTGTAGTTTAAATTTGCACAATTGTATCCTACTTTAAATTGGCACAATTGCACAATTAAAGTTGCACAAATGCACTTTACAGTTGCACAAATGCACTTCACAGTTGCACAAATGCACTCCACAGTTGCACAAAAGGTATCGAAAACGGGAAAAAGTGCATGTACCCATAAAATTAGACATATTTACCAATTTACCCATAAATTAAACATATTTCAATTACAAATTTTTATAATTGAAATAGACACATTTACCTATTTACCCCATAATGAATTATTTGTCTACACAAAATAAACTTATATTTGCACAATAAGATGTTATATGTGCACAAAAGCAAGTTATACTTGCACAGCAGAAAGTGTTACCACGAAAAAAAAAATCTGGGGAAAAAAAAAATTAAAAAAAAATCGGGTCCGAGAAGGGGGGCACACGCACGGGCAAGGGGGGCAGATATTCTACTAATAAAATTAGGCCCATTAGTAATTAAATTAGGCCCAATAGTAATTAAATTAGGCCCATTAGTAAATTTTACACAATAAGCATATTTTACTTGAATTTGTAAATAAAGAGCGGCCATATCCGGGGTTCGAACTGGGGACCTTCGGGTACTACCCGCAAGTCCTTTCCAGTGAGCCATTCCGGAATGGTTATAAGGACTTTTTACATTTGAAGTAAACCATATATATATATATATATATATATATATATATATATATATATATATATATATATATATATATATATATATATATATATTGATTGATTGATAGATAGAAAAATCAATTTGTAGAAATGAATAAATTTTATTAATGTAAAACAAAAGACACAACTTCTATTATTTTATTTAACATGTTAATTTTTATTTTATTTTCTCAAAAACTAAATAGGTTAGAAATTGGGTAGATATAGAAAGGAAGGTAATAAAATAAAATTCATGTATTTTCTTAAAATGATATGTTAAATGAAAACTTTAATCTATAATCGTTAAACCAAAATCATACTTTGGATAATTTAATAAGATCATTATATTTTGATGTATAAAAACCAAAGTTTTGAAATTTGTTTATGTGTATATAGATAAATTAATAAAATTTAAAGGGTATATGTATATATGTATATATGTATATATGTATATATGTATATATATGTCTAAAATGAAATAGAATAACCTATAATAAATTATAGATATGTATGAAAAAATTGAGATATATGGATAAATAATAAATAGGTTAATTGATTTATCCTAATTAATTAGATTAGATTATTGTGGAAATACACTTACCTAAAATAACTTGACATAAAATGATGACATGTGGCAAAATTGCTTCTCATTTAAAGTATAATATAGATAGATATAGATTGATAAACCATATAATGAAAATAGTATATTAAAATGGGTAAAGCATCAACATATGGTGAAAATTCAACTCATATATGCAACCCTCCATTTTAATTTGTTGTCCCTCCATTTTTGTTCTTCCATTGACCTTCGGTACCCATTGTCTTGATTAAAATAGAAGGCAGGACATAGATCAAAATCGTGTTGAGTGTTGGATGTAATTTCAAATTGCAAACCGCGTGAGGTACATCTTCCATCCACTTGTATATTTCCACTCGTCTAATTAGGTAACACAATTTTCCAATTGTTAACTCATTCTAATATTGACGCTTAGACTACCTTCCTAGAGATGAGTTCTTCAAAGGTTAATAATCCATTCTATCCTTCAGATGATTCCCCCACCCCATGGTCCGTGAAGATGAGTATAAGTATAGTAATCATCTTGGTACTAATCGCGATCTTGTACTGCACGAAGATGAGATACGACGCTATAAAAACCTACGGCCGAGCCTATCATCGGCCAAATGCTGAAAGTAGCCAAACCCCGAACTTGGAGGTGACGACAGACTCACAGCCACTTGTAGCGGCCACAGTGGAGAGATTCTTGAGCAAGGTGACCAAGGAGAAGCCACTCCGCTTCTCCTCCCAACAGCTCACGACCTTCACTCGCAACTTCTCCACCCGCCTCGGCTCGGGTGCATTCGAGGTTGTCTACAAGGGGAACTTCCATGACGGCGTCTCCATCGCCGTCAAAGTCCTCAAAGGTCAAGACCAACGGGAAAAGGAGCAATTCGTGGCCGAGGTTGCCACCATCGGTAGGACCTATCACATCAACCTCGTCCGTCTCTACGGTTACTGCTTCACCCCAATCTCCAAGCCCTCGTCTACTAGTACATGGACAACGGCTCCCTCGACCGGTTGCTATTTGCCAACCATAAAGTTATTAGTTGGCAGAAGCTGCATGAGATCGCTTTAGGAGCGGCAAAGGGGATCGCATACATGCATGAGCAGATGATCATACATTACGACATCAAGCCCGAAAACGTGCTTCTTGACTTGGATCTCAATACGAAGATTGCTGATTTCGGCCTTGCTAAGTTACACAGTAGGGACAACCCTCACGTCGAGCTGTCGGGGATGAAGGGGACGCCAGGGTATATGGCTCCGGAAGTGTGGATGCCCTACCCGGTGACACACATGTACGACGTGTACAACTTCGGGATGTTGTTGTTCGAGATCCTAGGGCGGAGGAGGAACTACGTGGGTGGGGCCAGCAACGAGTGGCTGCCAAGATGGGTCCACGAGAAGGTCGTCGTGGAAAGGAAAGAGGGGGCGGAGATGCTGGCGGAGCTGGGGGTCGAGTCAATTTCTGGGGGTCAGGGGCCGGAGAGGGTGGCCATGGTAGCTTTGTGGTGCGTGCAATACCAACCAACGAAGAGGCCCGCCATGAGTGATGCAGCAAGGATGTTGCAGGATGGAGTGGTTGAAATCCCTTATCCGCCAAATCCTTTTGCTCACCTCTCCAACGATCATTTGACCGCACCTACTTGGCAGAGTACCTCCGTAGAGGGTACAAATTATACATTTCCAAGGACTTTTGAGAGGAGAATTGATATAGTAGCAGCTAATGCTACTTGTTAAGTTGATAGGAGGATTTCGATTCTAGCATAGGGTACCTAATTTGATGAATTTAATTTGTAATTCAAGGATTTTTATGGTATTTTAATGGGTATATGTCTGTTTGATCATGGTTTCGATATCACCCGCGTCTAGTGCCGCCTATTGCTTCCCGAAACCATGATCAAACAATTGTTATAGGGGAAAGGAAAGTCGAACAATTGTTATAGGGGAAAGGAAAGTCTGGAAGCAGTAGGCGGCGCTAGACGCGGGTGATATCGAAACCATGATCAAACAGACATATACCCATTAAAATACCATAAAAATCCTTGAATTACAAATTAAATTCATCAAATTAGGCACCCTATGCTAGAATCGAAATCCTCATATCAACTTAACAAGTAGCATTAGCTGCTACTATATCAATTCTCCTCTCAAAAGTCCTTGGAAATGTATAATTTGTACCCTCTACGGAGGTACTCTGCCAAGTAGGTGCGGCCAAATGATCGTTGGAGAGGTGAGCAAAAGGATTTGGCAGATAAGGGATTTCAACCCCTCCATCCTGCAACATCCTTACTACATCACTCATGGCGGGCCTCTTCGTTGGTTGGTATTGCACGCACCACAAAGCTACCATGGCCACCCTCTGATGTGTTCCAGCCCCCGTAGGATACGACACGTTAATAAAGCATTTATTATTATATCAACTTATTTCTATTTTTGGTATTGTTTCTTAATAAGAGGTGTGGACTTACTTTACATAGTAAGTCCAACCCGTTAGTTAATTAGGCACATTAGTTAATTAGGGTTTAGTTTAAATACTCAATTAGGTTTCATTTATTGTTACGTCAAATTTAGAGGAACCGAAGAGCGTTGAGTTGAAATACCCCCCTTTCCTCCCTGACGTCACAAACCCTATCGTTCTCTTTGTTACTTGATTGATTGCTACTGCTGAATTCAATTGGATCTTCAATCAAAGGTTCTCGCTGGAATTAATTGAAGATCGGAGTCTCATTCTCATTTGGAAGAGATTCACCTTGCTTCGCCCACCATCACCTCTCCGCCTCACCGCTCCGCACCCGCCCTCGTTTTCGTAACGCTGCTACCGCCCATCGCAAGCCTTCTGTTGCTTCCGTCGACCTGCCTAATTAATTGCTAATTAATTAGATAGCTTATATATCACTGTCTCCTGTTGCCAATCGGAATCGAGCGTCGACCGCCGGTGCGTGACTCTTTCAATTGTGTATCTCTGCAGGCGTTCAATTGCCATTGAAAGTCAACTGTGCACATCGATCGACTAATTTGAAGTAATTAATTTCCTTTGCAAATCGCCAATTACATTCTGCTATATATCGATGTATGTTGGAATCGGAGTCAAGCAGGTGGAATTGAGTCAAACCGAGCCGTGAATTATTTGTTGGAATTTGCTCATTCCAATTTCACGAGATCCTTAGGCCGAGCCTATTTGCGAGCAGGGGTGATCGAATCGATTTACCTATTGACAACTGGCCGATTGGGAGTTGTACTCGCTCAACCCGAGTCGAGTACGTATCAACGGGCATCAGAGCCTAGCCGGTTTGTAAGTCCTTCGATCTCAATTTTTTTTTTTCTCTTTCGGACATTTTAATGCAATGGAGAAGCGTTATCGTTATGATCCATACTCTCAGCGAATGAAATCATATTTTTATGATCCTAAATATGGGTTAGAGTTGACTACTTTTGATGGAATTGTCGATCCGGATGAATATCTGGATTGGGAGACGAACACCGAGTATGTGCTTGATTATTATGGACTTTCGGAGACTGAGAAAGTAGACTGGGCATTATCCCTCTTCCACAGGCAGGCCGTGTACTGGAGGAACCGAATGGATGATGCCAGAGTTTCTGCTGGTCTTGCTCCGATCACCAAATGGAGGTATTTGAAATCATTGATGAGAAAAAAATATTATGCTATTTCTCCTGATTCTTGTTTTATAAGAAAGAAAGTAGCACCTCCGGCACCATCATATGCAGCGGAAGTAGTTAAGCTTGTGACAGATGTTGATGTTGCAAAAGTTTGCGAGCCTGGAGAAAAGCTTGTTCCCGAATTCGTTGCCCAGGAGACTCAGTTGACCCAAGAGCAGAGTGAGATCCAGGTCCTTCGGCAACTTGTCACTGAATTGCAATCCAAATTGGATGCCTCTAATACACTTCCAGACTCCATGGGGAAGGCCTCCGAATTTGTGCTGCAACCAGACAGTGGGAATGTTCCAGACGCTCACATTGATTCTGTTGATGAGAAGAAGGTACTTGATAACGTGTCTGAAGAGTTAGCGATTGTACCTCTTGGACATGCTCATAAAGTTCCGACAGCTGAGGTTTGGGTGAATGTTGGCTCTATATTTCTTGAAGATAAGGGTGTTGTTTTTGAGGTTGCTAGACCTCGAATTCTTCTGGCACCTATTCCAACCGTTTTTGAGGTTGCGATGGAGAAACGGTTGGAATAGGTGCCAGAAGAATTCGAGGTCTAGCAACCTCAAAAACAACACCCTTATCTTCAAGAAATATAGAGCCAACATTCACCCAAACCTCAGCTGTCGGAACTTTATGAGCATGTCCAAGAGGTACAATCGCTAACTCTTCAGACACGTTATCAAGTACCTTCTTCTCATCAACAGAATCAATGTGAGCGTCTGGAACATTCCCACTGTCTGGTTGCAGCACAAATTCGGAGGCCTTCCCCATGGAGTCTGGAAGTGTATTAGAGGCATCCAATTTGGATTGCAATTCAGTGACAAGTTGCCGAAGGACCTGGATCTCACTCTGCTCTTGGGTCAACTGAGTCTCCTGGGCAACGAATTCGGGAACAAGCTTTTCTCCAGGCTCGCAAACTTTTGCAACATCAACATCTGTCACAAGCTTAACTACTTCCGCTGCATATGATGGTGCCGGAGGTGCTACTTTCTTTCTTATAAAACAAGAATCAGGAGAAATAGCATAATATTTTTTTCTCATCAATGATTTCAAATACCTCCATTTGGTGATCGGAGCAAGACCAGCAGAAACTCTGGCATCATCCATTCGGTTCCTCCAGTACACGGCCTGCCTGTGGAAGAGGGATAATGCCCAGTCTACTTTCTCAGTCTCCGAAAGTCCATAATAATCAAGCACATACTCGGTGTTCGTCTCCCAATCCAGATATTCATCCGGATCGACAATTCCATCAAAAGTAGTCAACTCTAACCCATATTTAGGATCATAAAAATATGATTTCATTCGCTGAGAGTATGGATCATAACGATAACGCTTCTCCATTGCATTAAAATGTCCGAAAGAGAAAAAAAAAATTGAGATCGAAGGACTTACAAACCGGCTAGGCTCTGATGCCCGTTGATACGTACTCGACTCGGGTTGAGCGAGTACAACTCCCAATCGGCCAGTTGTCAATAGGTAAATCGATTCGATCACCCCTGCTCGCAAATAGGCTCGGCCTAAGGATCTCGTGAAATTGGAATGAGCAAATTCCAACAAATAATTCACGGCTTGGTTTGACTCAATTCCACCTGCTTGACTCCGATTCCAACATACATCGATATATAGCAGAATGTAATTGGCGATTTGCAAAGGAAATTAATTACTTCAAATTAGTCGATCGATGTGCACAGTTGACTTTCAATGGCAATTGAACGCCTGCAGAGATACACAATTGAAAGAGTCACGCACCGGCGGTCGACGCTCGATTCCGATTGGCAACAGGAGACAGTGATATATAAGCTATCTAATTAATTAGCAATTAATTAGGCAGGTCGACGGAAGCAACAGAAGGCTTGCGATGGGCGGTAGCAGCGTTACGAAAACGAGGGCGGGTGCGGAGCGGTGAGGCGGAGAGGTGATGGTGGGCGAAGCAAGGTGAATCTCTTCCAAATGAGAATGAGACTCCGATCTTCAATTAATTCCAGCGAGAACCTTTGATTGAAGATCCAATTGAATTCAGCAGTAGCAATCAATCAAGTAACAAAGAGAACGATAGGGTTTGTGACGTCAGGGAGGAAAGGGGGGTATTTCAACTCAACGCTCTTCGGTTCCTCTAAATTTGACGTAACAATAAATGAAACCTAATTGAGTATTTAAACTAAACCCTAATTAACTAATGTGCCTAATTAACTAACGGGTTGGACTTACTATGTAAAGTAAGTCCACACCTCTTATTAAGAAACAATACCAAAAATAGAAATAAGTTGATATAATAATAAATGCTTTATTAACGTGTCGTATCCTACGGGGGCTGGAACACATCAGAGGGTGGCCATGGTAGCTTTGTGGTGCGTGCAATACCAACCAACGAAGAGGCCCGCCATGAGTGATGTAGTAAGGATGTTGCAGGATGGAGGGGTTGAAATCCCTTATCTGCCAAATCCTTTTGCTCACCTCTCCAACGATCATTTGGCCGCACCTACTTGGCAGAGTACCTCCGTAGAGGGTACAAATTATACATTTCCAAGGACTTTTGAGAGGAGAATTGATATAGTAGCAGCTAATGCTACTTGTTAAGTTGATATGAGGATTTCGATTCTAGCATAGGGTGCCTAATTTGATGAATTTAATTTGTAATTCAAGGATTTTTATGGTATTTTAATGGGTATATGTCTGTTTGATCATGGTTTCGATATCACCCGCGTCTAGCGCCGCCTACTGCTTCCAGACTTTCCTTTCCCCTATAACAATTGTTCGACTTTCCTTTCCCCTATAACAATTGTTTGATCATGGTTTCGGGAAGCAATAGGCGGCGCTAGACGCGGGTGATATCGAAACCATGATCAAACAGACATATACCCATTAAAATACCATAAAAATCCTTGAATTACAAATTAAATTCATCAAATTAGGTACCCTATGCTAGAATCGAAATCCTCCTATCAACTTAACAAGTAGCATTAGCTGCTACTATATCAATTCTCCTCTCAAAAGTCCTTGGAAATGTATAATTTGTACCCTCTACGGAGGTACTCTGCCAAGTAGGTGCGGTCAAATGATCGTTGGAGAGGTGAGCAAAAGGATTTGGCGGATAAGGGATTTCAACCACTCCATCCTGCAACATCCTTGCTGCATCACTCATGGCGGGCCTCTTCGTTGGTTGGTATTGCACGCACCACAAAGCTACCATGGCCACCCTCTCCGGCCCCTGACCCCCAGAAATTAACTCGACCCCCAGCTCCGCCAGCATCTCCGCCCCCTCTTTCCTTTCCACGACGACCTTCTCGTGGACCCATCTTGGCAGCCACTCGTTGCTGGCCCCACCCACGTATTTCCTCCTCCGCCCTAGGATCTCGAACAACAACATCCCGAAGTTGTACACGTCGTACATGTGTGTCACCGGGTAGGGCATCCACACTTCCGGAGCCATATACCCTGGCGTCCCCTTCATCCCCGACAGCTCGATGTGAGGGTTGTCCCTACTGTGTAACTTAGCAAGGCCGAAATCAGCAATCTTCGTATTGAGATCCAAGTCAAGAAGCACGTTTTCGGGCTTGATGTCGTAATGTATGATCATCTGCTCGTGCATGTATGCGATCCCCTTTGCCGCTCCTAAAGCGATCTCATGCAGCTTCTGCCAACTAATAACTTTATGGTTGGCAAATAGCAACCGGTCGAGGGAGCCGTTGTCCATGTACTAGTAGACGAGGGCTTGGAGATTGGGGTCGAAGCAGTAACCGTAGAGACGGACGAGGTTGATGTGATAGGTCCTACCGATGGTGGCAACCTCGACCATGAATTACTCCTTTTCCCGTTGGTCTTGACCTTTGAGGACTTTGACGGAGATGGAGACGCCGTCATGGAAGTTCCCCTTGTAGACAACCTCGAATGCACCCGAGCCGAGGCGGGTGGAGAAGTTGCGAGTGAAGGTCGTGAGCTGCTGGGAGGAGAAGCGGAGTGGCTTCTCCTTGGCCACCTTGCTCAAGAATCTCTCCACTGTGGCCGCTACCAGTGGCTGTGAGTCTGTCGTCACCTCCAAGTTCGGGGTTTGGCTACTTTCAGCATTAGGACGATGATAGGCTCGGCCGTAGGTTTTTATAGCGTCGTATCTCATTTTCATGCAGTACAAGATCGCGATTAGTACCAAGATGATTACTATACTTATACTCATCTTCACGGACCATGGGGGGGGGGGGGGGGGGGGAATCATCTGAAGGATAGAACGGATTATTAACCTTTGAAGAACTCATCTCTAGGAAGGTAGTCTAAGCGTCAATATTAGAATGAGTTATCAATTGGAAAATTGTGTTACCTAATTAGACGAGTGGAAATATACAAGTGGATGGAAGATGTACCTCACGCGGTTTGCAATTTGAAATTACATCCAACATTCAACACGATTTTGATCTATGTCCTGCCTTCTATTTTAATCAAGACAATGGGTACCGGAGGTCAATGGAAGAACAAAAATGGAGGAACAACAAATTAAAATGGAGGGTTGCATATATGAGTTGAATTTTCACCATTTGTTGATGCTTTACCCATTTTAATATACTATTTTCATTATATGGTTTATCAATCTATATCTATCTATGTTATACTTTAACTACCTAGGGTTCTTAGGATTTAAAAATTCGGGTTTCGGAAATCTATACTACTATAAATGTGTGGAGAGAAGTAGATCTAGACCGTTCAAGTTAAAATTATCTACGGTCCATATTCGATTTCAGTTTCCACCGACTGTTCGTCTGATCTGATCTCTTTGTTTGGGCCGCATCTGTACACATCTCCCGCTGTCTTCAATTCCGAGCCGACTCGCCATGGAGAAGATTTCGTCGTCGCCGCCTTCCACCGCCTTTCGTTCTTCCTCCCTTGTGTAGGGATGGGCAAAATTACTTGAAATTGAAAAACTGAATTGAAAAACTGAAAAATTGCTCTATTTTGCAATTAACTGTTTTGAAATAAAAATAAAAAGATAGTTAATTGAATTGATTTTATTTTACAATTCAAATCAGTTTCAATTAATTGGTCCAGTTAACTGATTAATTGATAGAAACACTAGGGTACGCTGTTCTCTCGCTCTCATCCTCGATTCATCGCCTCTCTGTAAAATTCACGCTCGCCTCTCTGTCACTCCGACTCCGTCGTGCGCCATTGCCCGACCTCAGGAGACGAAGCCCTCACCGCCTCTCTCTGTCTCGCTCCTTTATCTCGCTCCCTCATCGCCTTCACCGAGCAGGTTTGTCTCTCTTTTCTCTTGTTCTTCTGATATTCTCTCCCTTTGGCTTGGATTGTTTGTGGTTCAGATTTGACCTTTTGCAATTTTCGATTTCACTGTCCACAGCTTCTCTCCCTTCGGATTCGGCTTGCCCTCACCAGTCCGGCGTCTCTCCCTTCGGAATCGGCTTGCCCTCACCGGTCTGGCGTCTTCGGCTTCGGCTCCTCTCCCTTCGGATTCGGCTTCGGCTTCTCTCCCTTCGGATTCGGCTTCGACTCTTCGTCCCTCCGGCCACAGCTTTCCTCACCAGTCCGTTCACCCCACCAACGGAGGTTTGTCAATTTCCCATTTTTGGGATCGAACTGGCTGTAGATCGATTTTCCTACACTCTGCAGTTTTACAAACTTCACAGATGCCTGTGATCCCCGTCATGATTGTGAATGGATGAACTTGGAATTCAAATTAATTTTTTAGGTTGTTCATAATTGACAGATGAAATATATTAGTCTTCCAATAGCAAGTGTTTCAATTTGTAAAGGCAATATATTAGTCTTCCAATAGCAAGTGTTTCAATTTGTAAAGGCTAAAGGGGGATTCATTTAACCTTAATAAAAGGGTTGCAGGCTTGCAGCGGCTTGCCCACTCAAAAATTCCAATTAGCAATTAACTAGTTAACTGTCTTGAAATTGCAGTTAATTGGTATTCAGTTAATTGCTCTTTTCAATTCAATTATGGTATTGAAATTTTAGTAATTGAAATATCAAGTAATTGCTTTGCAATTAATTGAATAAGCAATTAATTGAAAATGCCCACCCCTAATTATCGTTCTTTTCATGCACTCGTTTGGTTGAAATTTATGGGAAGGGAAAGGGGAAGAAAACTGCGGTAGTATAATTGAAATATGGAGTGAATAGGTTCTTGTTTAAGTGCTTAAATCTTGTGAGTTTAGACCAGGGTGTGAGGAATGATTATGTGATTTGTTATGTCCAAGTCCAATATGAGGAATGAAATAGCGAGTGAAATCAAATTTTAAATAGAATGACCATGAGTTTGACTGTCCGTTTATATAATCTCGCCCAAAATGGGAATGTGCTAGGGTTATGAACTTATAATCTTGGGCTGTTAAGTAGATTAGAAAAACTGTTGATGGTCACATTAAGGGTTTTGGGCAGAGTTGAACCTACACTGTATCTTTTGTGGATTGAACAAGGCAATGTAGGAAAAAAATCCTGTCAGCTAAGATAGGCCTTTATTGTTGTTGTGTTTACTGTTTAAGATAGCTATTTGTGGTTGTCCCTTTTAAATATTGATTTATAAATGACTATAATAGAGGTGATAAAATGGCCTCATTTGTTGCTTGTAAGTTGATTAAGATGATTAGGGCACAAACTTGAGCTATATCGTTTAGTTGTATAATGTGGGGAAGTGTATTGTTTGTAGTGAGAGGCTATGTAGGTAAGAGAGTTGAAAGGCATGAAATGAAGCAGCATTTCATGATACAACAATTATTCAACTTCCAAAAGTGATATTGCTTTCAGTTGGTTAGCTTGAGAGAATGTGACTCAATTGCTTGTGTATCTGTTTGAGTGTCTTAAGACATTTGTAATTTTGAATATTGATGACATGCTAAACTTACAAATGCAGGAGATTGATGGTGAGATCGCACAACATTTGAAAAGGCTTGCTCGAAAGGACCCAGTTACAAAACGAAATATCTGAAAACTTTGTTTACCACGCGAAATACGCCAAACCTCAGGGTTACCAGGCGAAATTTCCGAAAAAAAAAGGCCAAAGCAGTCGGAAACCAAAAACCTAACCCCAAATATCTTGCCCCGCTCCGACAAGCGTCCATGACTGAGGTTGGAGAAACTTCTTCTGTTCCGGCGGGTTCCGCCACTGAACGGCCATTGGTAGTCAGAGTTAAGCGCAAACCTTCTCAGTCACCGGTTAAAGCTCTTTGTGAGTGGGACAGGGTTTTATGTCTCCTACTTTCAAATTTTTGAAAGGAATTTTGTTTTTTCGTTTGTTTGATGGTGTCGCCATCTTGTGAATTAGGGCTTGAAATCAGCGAGAGGCCTCTCAAGCGCGCGTTACTTGATTTTGAGAAGCTCTCCCTTTCTGGTTCATCTGGAAAAGGTTCGATCATAAGTAATTGATTATCATCTTTTCCTTCTTATACTTGAAAGATGACTGTCTACTCGATTGGTTGGTGTTGGATTATCTGCATGTAGTTGATGCTTCTATTTTTGGTAGTGTCGAGTTTGCTAGTTTATGGACATGGTTATACCTTGCAATCTATGTTGAGACTTTGTCAAACGAAGTAATGAATGGTGCAACTATGTTTGCTTCCATTTCGTGTGTTATGGACATGTTTCAGAACAATCAAGGACTAGAAGGGTTTTTGTAAAGCATGTGGAAACAGTGAGCAGCTCTGAGAAGACCATTGATGTTCTGCAGTCATTTGTGGTGGGTATTGTGGACCTTGCATTCCTGCCTTTAGATTTATCTGCAGATGATGCATTTTCGGAAATTACTGGAGTGATATTGACATTACCATGCCATTTTATGAGCTTGGTTTTTCCAATCATATTTGGTTATTCTACTTGTACTTTAGATATTCTTTTTAGTCATTTCTAGTGTCACGTTTGTTGACCTAAATTTGTTGCAAGTTATTAACACTTCTTCCTATCCATGTGTTGTGCTTTTGCTTGCTCCAGCAAACTGGCTGTGATAATGGTTCTAGACCTAGAGCAAACAGCGGAAGAAGGTACTCTTTCAGGAAAGAGGATGTAAGCTCCCCCTCCTTTTTCGTGAATTGCTGCTGTATATTTCTGCATATGTGTGTTGACTGGTTTTGTTCCTTGCATTGTATAGCTTCAGTATTTTTCTTTCTCTATGAAAGCACATTCCACGCATTTGAATTTTTTTTCAAGGATATTCTCAATTGTAATTTTCCCCTTTTCTTATTTGTAATGGCAGAAACAAGGCCAACTATTGTCAAAAGCTAAGCAAGAGCAAGAGGTAAATTGAGCATACTTGTGGTATTACATTTCTTGTGGGTATATCCATGTGCCCTGCAGTGATGACTTTCTCCAACATCTTTTGAGGCAATAAAAACACGCTCAGGCCACATAGCAGTCTCTTAGCTCAAGAGTTCTATTTGATGTGAATTTAATGGTTAATGGTCATGATGGATGACATCAGTTTAACAGATTTGTTAAAACAATGATGTAGGATGGACGATCAAGAAAAAAAAATCTTTCAAATTACATTGTGCCCATTGTAATATAATAGTTGCACTTCAGTTTAGTCTGGACAATCAAGACAATTTTTTTTAGTATGTGTGAATTTAGAGGCCGATGGTCATGACTCATGATGGGTAAACAACATCAATTTTAACAGAGTTGTTAAGTATATTGTTATGCTGAAGGGACTATCTTCATTTTTTTTTTGGCTTCAGTTACACCCCCCTCGAAATATAATTAATAATTGCACTTCAAATTAGACTAGAGTTTTCTTGATGTGTTTTGTTCAATTACACCTCCTTCCTCGGCCAGGCATTGGCCAAAAGTGCACGGTTTGAGCAGATATGGAAGAGCAGGAGAGGAAATAAAGAGGCAGGCCATGATGAAGTACTGGATGAAGTTTGTCGTCTCTATGATGTAATTCGTGTGGATAGTGAGAGAACATCTGGAAATGCGAGCAAGTAGGAGTAAGTTTCCTTCCATAATCTACTGGTCTGTTTGGATCAACTTCCTTTGAAGAAATTTCTCATATCTGAAATGATGCAGGCGGATGTCCAAGGAGGATCAGGAGTCTTTGTGTAAATTCTTGCACATGTTAAGGGATCTTGTACCCGATGCTGCTGAAGATATTGAGTCAGATATGAACTCTTATGTTGGTGAACAAGGTTTGTCAAAATCTCCATAAATTTCAGTTCTTGTTTCATCTTCGTTTATTAAGATGGTATCTTAACTTGCTCTGTTTGTGGAAACACCAGAAGAATTCGTGTTTGATCTGTATACAGTTGAGGAAGATGCTGAAGAAATGGATGTTTCTCTTCCCTTTCCCCTGTAAGTGACATAAAACATGTGATAGCTGCACAATCACCATTACTATCCATGCTTTGTTGTCTTGTTGGTATTTAACTATTTATGTTCCTGTATTATCGCTAAATTGGGGCTAGTTTGGATTTTGAATTATGGTCCTGGTATTGCTGCCTGGTATTGATAACCTGAAGCTGTAAATGCTGGTATCAGGTACAGATGTTAACTCAAACATAACTAATCCGTACGCGTAACTGGACCACTAGGATGTACTTCCTTTAATTCTGGTGTCCTCACTTCCTATCGTAGATTAGAGCAGTTGACAATATCTATCCTGTTTGTGGCTTGAAACCCATCGGCTGCTTTGACCAAGTTAACATAGAATTGAATCAGATCGCATTCAGTAAGCAAAAAATTTAAGGTGCTCGTGTACTTTATCAAGGCATTGAAGATTTGAAGGGCAGGTTGTCTGTCACACTACCCTTGAAAGTAAAACGAAACGAAACCATCACCTACCTGATTGGCTTGTATTTTGCTCCAATCTGTCCATCATCCGCCAAACCTATTCAAATTGCAAAAAAACCCACATATAATACCCCTTTTAAGTAATTGTATGATAACACAATACAGTACTCCTTATCTAACATAAAATTGTAGCCTAGTTCGCATAGGGAATGACAGTCGTGGCACGCTTTAGGAATCGCTGACATAGGTGTATGATGTGTTACTATTGGGGGAAAGGCTAGTAGCTTCTTTTGAGATCTTAGATTGGAGCCTTATGAATAGTCACCCGAGTCCATATGGAATCGGTCTCTTACATGTGTGATGTGTAGAGAAAGGTTGCCTACATCCAAGTATCCAACCCCTAAGGGCTGACAAATTGTATTCATTTTTTCCCCTTTTACTCAACTCCTAGTTACTTCGGCTACCAAATCAAACATAGAGCAAATCGAATGCCACCAACCCCATCTTTAATTTAACCAATACCAAAATTGTTTAATTTTGTCCTAGATTTTAACACTCAGACAAAAACTGTTTGGTTAAACTTTAGATGTAATTGGTAAAGAATCATATTTATTTTAATGTAATTCGAACCTTAAAAAGTAAAAACTTATTAAGCTTTAGGTATGAGGAATTAAAAAGCCAAAACATGAGATGAAACGCTCTCTCCTCTCTCTATCATTCTAGAGAGAGGGAGCCGCCACCAACGACAAACACTCCGACGACATCGGAAACCTCTTCGGAGACTACAATCACCTCTTCGGAGGCTTCTAAATCCTCTTCGGAGGCCCCTAAATCCTCTTCGGAGGCCTTGAAATCAGCCTTGCCGGTCCGCGGTGGTGCTGGTCCCAATATGTCCTCGGAATCGTCGGGTGGTGACTGGTTCCTCCCCGTCGGTTCCTTGGGTCTTAATCCCTCGCCATCAGTCTCCTCTCCCCCTCCACGACGGTTTCCCGTCCTGGGCTTGGACCTGATCCTCCCGGCACCGCCTGGGTGTCGATTGACCTCTTCCCGTCGGCTCTCGGGGTCTCTCTCCCCCGCCCTCAATTTTTCCTACCCCCGGCCTCCTCGGTATCCATCCGACTCCGGCCTGGGGTTGTGGTCTTCCCGGCGCCGACCAGGGTGTGGCCTTGGCTTGGCCCCCCGTTGATTTCTCCGGGTCGTGATTCCCCCGCCCGCACCCTCTCCTCCCCTCCCACCTCGGAATCCTTTCTCTCGTCCGGGGTGTGGTGGTTCTGGCAACTCCGGCGCCACCTTGGTGATTTCCGGCCTCCCATCTCGCGGTTCTGGCCGCTCTCACGGTCCCGGTTCTGGATCTGTCAAATCCCGCTCGCCGATCGCCTGCCTTCCCTCATCTCCTGGTGTGTGGTCGGCGACGGCTAGGGTTACAGATCCCCTTCCTGGTTGAAGATGGTGTCAACGTGTGATCTCTTTAGCCCCTGGGCTGGGCTCCATCGTGAGCTTTGGGCCAAGGATATATTCCTTGGGCCCAAAGTATTAAAAAAAAAAAAAAAAGACCACTGTAAGTGGTGTTTTTTATATGAATTGATCTATTTATTTATTTAAATTTATCAATTCATATACATAAAAAATCGTTCCTACAATTTGTCAACAACCTTTTAAATAAGTTTAAAACTTAATAAAACTATATTTATATATGTGTAAATTGCATTAATTAGCTATAAATAAATTCCGGATTTTCTCTCGCTTTTCGCCCTACTCGCGGCCGTGCTTCATTTTCTCGTTTTGGTTGGTGTCCGTCTGTTGGTTTGTGGTTAGTTTCGGTTGAGGAGCAGTTCTGCGGCCCTGGTTGATCGAAGTGATCGTGTTGGTGGTGTTTGTGGTCTCCGAAGATCCCTCATCTAGGTGGGGGGAACGTCGTGTGATCCACACTTCCCCAGGAGTCGCCTTTGCCTTACGAGGATTTCTGCTTTACGTCTTTCCGGCGGCGAGACATCGTGTCAGCAGGTGTTGTCCCATGCGCTCGCTATCCACTTTACCACGCCGGACTTCCTTCCTCTAGACGATTGTGTCCGCTTGTTCGCTTAGGGTTTGAGGTCTCTCCGGGTTTACTTTGGGTGCTATTTTGATGTATTTTATGTTATATTTTCTATTTCGTTGTTGTATGTTTAGACGGCTTGCCGTCTGCCGACTTTGTCGGCCTCTCGAGGTCCGGGCCTATCCGGCTTCGAATTATTTCCTTATCAAAAAAAAAAAAAAAAAAGGGTATGAGGAATTTAAGGCTGTTTATAATGTTTATGTTTATATCAATTCACGCTAAACTTTTGGAAAGAGGGAAAAACGCTGCGTTTTGATCTTTTAAGGAAGGTCCGGAAGCAATGTTGACCCGTCGGGGCATCGTTACAGAGCAAAACGCCGCCTACAGCTGGCCGAAACCAAAGGCGGTGGGAAAGATTGTAATTTCAAGCTAATTCTCCCAATCAGAAAACCCTAAATCACCGAGTACTGAGAAGAAAACTCCAAGTCAGCTCACGAAAAGGGGAAGCTCCGGATAGATACCAATGGGGAGGCAAAAGGGAGATGCCGCCGGAAGCAAAGCTCGTCCTTCTAGTAGCAGGTTCGTCCCCTTTCTCTATTCCTTCATCTAATTGTTTCGGCCATCGTTGCAATCCCTACTCTTTGATGATGAGTTTTGTTTGCTGTGATCCAATTTGCAAAAGCTTGAGAAATTTTTATGGTATTTGATTGGCTTCCTTATTTGTTTTTCCCCAGCCAAGCTGATTCGCTTTTGCCCGCTGGCGCTGCGGTTGTTGGATTCGGAGGTTATGTTGGTGGTACTCGTGTTGATTCCACACTCCGCGGGGATGAACCTGTTTCTCTTTCGGTATTTCCTTCCCCAATTTCAGCACTTTGGCGGTGTTTATTTAAAGTATCAATTTTGAAGTTTTTCTAATCTATCGGATTTTATGTTTATATTAAGCTATTATCGTTCTTTTCATGCACTCGTTTGGTTGAAATTTATGGGAAGGGAAAGGGGAAGAAAACTGCGGTAGTATAATTCACGCTCGCCTCTCTGTCCCTCCGACTCCGTCGTGCGCCATTGCCCGACCTCAGGAGACGAAGCCCTCACCGCCTCTCTCTGTCTCGCTCCTATATCTCGCTCCCTCATCGCCTTCACCGAGCAGGTTTGTCTCTCTTTTCTCTTGTTCTTCTGATCTTCTCTCCATTTGGCTTGGATTGTTTGTGGTTCAGATCTGACCTTTTGCAATTTTCGATTTCACTGTCCACAACTTCTCTCCCTTCGGATTCGGCTTGCCCTCACCAGTCCGGCGTCTCTCCCTTCGGAATCGGCTTGCCCTCACCGGTCCGGCGTCTTCGGCTTCGGCTTCTCTCCCTTCGGATTCGGCTTCGGCTTCTCTCCCTTCGGATTCGGCTTCGACTCTTCGTCCCTCCGGCCACAGCTTTCCTCACCAGTCCGTTCACCCCACCAACGGAGGTTTGTCAATTTCCCATTTTTGGGATCGAACTGGCTGTAGATCGATTTTCCTACACTCTGCAGTTTTACAAACTTCACAGATGCCTGTGATCCCCGTCATGATTGTGAATGGATGAACTTGGAATTCAAATTAATTTTTTAGGTTGTTCATAATTGACAGATGAAATATATTAGTCTTCCAATAGCAAGTGTTTCAATTTGTAAAGGCAATATATTAGTCTTCCAATAGCAAGTGTTTCAATTTGTAAAGACTAAAGGGGGATTCATTTAACCTTAATAAAAGGGTTGCAGGCTTGCAGCGGCTTGCCCACTCAAAAATTCCAATTAGCAATTAACTAGTTAACTGTCTTGAAATTGCAGTTAATTGGTATTCAGTTAATTGCTCTTTTCAATTCAATTATGGTATTGAAATTTTAATAATTGAAATATCAAGTAATTGCTTTACAATTAATTGAATAAGCAATTAATTGAAAATGCCCACCCCTACCCTTGTGTATTCTCCTCGTCGTCTCCCTCTGTCTATCTCCATCACTTTCTTCTTCTTCATCTGTTGTCGTCCTTCTACCAACGCTCCGGATTCGGTTGCATAATACAGGTATGTCTTCTCTCTTCTAATTAACATTCCCAATTTCCAATTTCTCCGAATTCGATTGCATAACACAGCTGCTTATCCTCTGAATTCTTCTCTCGTTTGCATATCCAAGTTTTCGGTTCTCTGTTCTTAGTCGGTTCTCTGTTCTTAGCAGGTATCCGGTTGTTTATCCTCCGAATTGTACACCCAGATTCTTCAGAGGTTATCAGGTTAATTCGTGGGTTCGTTTGTATCCATGTATATGTATATGCTTGTTCGAATTACTTGATTGAGATTTGGGGGTTTTGCTTGAGGTTGTGCGCAGGGGTTCGTCTTAACTTAGCAATTGATTGTTGAATTTCAAATATATGGCGGTCTATCTTGTCTTCATTGATCGATCTTCGTGGAATCAGTTTTTTTTTAATTACGGGTTTTATGTTTGTGTAATCCCTCTCCTTGGTTGTTGTTGTTGTTGTTGATATTCAAGAATTTATTTCGAGTTGTATTTGCTTTCTTTCTTCTTTTGTGGTACTGCCTTCCTTGCTATTGCCTTCTGGTTACACCGCCTCTAATCTATTTTCTTCTTAATTCAGATTCACCTATTTTCTGTTTTGTTCTGTTCTTGTATATCCAGATATGTTATTGATGACTGATGTTCTTTAATTTCTATTGGGGTTTTTAATCCCTCTCTCTACTGAGTTGACCCAAGTGAATTTGTATTTCTGGATTTAACAGGTAATTCGTGTTCTTGAACCCCGGATTTTGCGGGTAATCCATGTATGCCAACCTAATCCATCCTCCTACTTTTTCTTTTATTCAGTTCTGATATCAAATCTTAGGATTAATCTATCATTTCCTATGATTCTGAATATTACACTAGCTGTTCATAATTTACGTGGCTTGCCTTTTGTGGATGATATAAATGACATGGTTGTCTTCATATATTTGACTGGTTTCAATTTATTTCAGATTTCAGGTACGAATTAGTTAGGACATTGCTCCAAAAATGCTATTTGAGCTCGCCATTGATTTCATCCTCCACGATTTTCCTGATCCCGTCTTTTATTTTGGCTCAGGTATGTGTTCCACGGTTCCACCTATGTTAGTTTTTTTGCGATTTGGATTTGATTATAATTACTCGGTTCAGTATGCTCATGCGATTTCGCATTTCGGTCGGTGATTAGGTTCAATATAGAGTTGTGCGATTTCTATTTGATGTGTGAGAGATTTGATGATCTCTGTTTCCATCGTTGATTGCGGTTGAGAATTTCATGCTCATCTGGATTCTGATTTAAGTTTTGTCTAATTATCTTCCTGAAGTTCCAGTTCCTTGTTCGTGCGCCGTCTTCTTCGCCTCCTACTTTTGGTTAAGGGTTTGTCTTCTTATTCTACATCTTGGTTTCTGCCCTCAATATATGTCTTTTAAGATTTTCGATTGTTTTCCCCTAATTATCTTGAGTAGGGTTTTTGCTTTGTGAAACAGAAAGTGTCTCCTTTCTGGATGAGGTTGCAGGTGTATCCGGGAGCCTGCATTTGGCAAAATCTGTAGCATTTGAGGTTTGCCTTCTAAAGATCTGCATTTGAGCTTGCCCAAGCATTTTTCTCACACATGATGATAAGTTGATAACTATAGTTCTGTTTATGATTTCCTGAAATGCTATTCTGAATCCTGGCTACTTTGTTAAGTTTTGCTTCGTCTTGCTGGACTTCTTGGCAATTTCAGCTTTCATTGTAGAACTTGATCAAGTTCTCTACTTATGACCTCCAAGAATCTGGTTTGTATGTACTTGATGAGCAAGTCTTGACAGCATATAGGAAAAATAAGTGATTGTTTGTCTTGATATGCCTATAATTTCTTTCTTTATTAAAAATCATAGTAATGATGTTCATAGTCAGACTTCTCTTCCAAGCTATGATATTTCCCGGTACTTTGTGAATTACTTATTTATGACAAACGAACTTGAGAACTGTGCCAAATAAAGTGCCCTCTAATACTGACAATAGTGAAAAATAGGCATTGTACTGAATAGCCCCCGTTTGCTCATACAATACTGGCCATAGAGCGTTGGCTCATGGCATTTTAGCGATTCAAATTATTGAATGATAAAAAATTTCACTGAGTCTTGAGTAAGGATATTGTCTCTCATTGCTACATATTAGTGGAGCCTTGTAATCTAATGTGCACTGGAAGGAAGTTGCTTTAATCTCTTCTAAGCTTGTAGGAAATCAGTAAATATATTAGAGCTTTTTGCTAGATCTGTGTCTTTGTTGCCTGGTTTGAAAATTTGAATCTAATGTGCACTGGAACGTAGTTATGAACAGCACACAGTAAAATTCCATCTAAGAACATGTACAAGGAGTACTCCCCCAACAAGGAGTGAGTAGGCTTAGGCCCCTTGTTTTGTTCATAAATGACATTTTATTCAAATTATTCAATGATAAAAAATTAATGAATTTAAATCCCACTATCTATTTCAAATTAGAAATAATAAAAAATTCCACATTTTTGTTTTGTGTTTTTCAATTTTTTTTCTTCTAAAGACAAATGGCACCATTTAATTGGTAGTGTATGACTTTGAAAATACACTTACTGTATGTGTACATTTATCCATTTGATTCGCATTTCTGCACATTTTGTTAATAAATGATATTTTATTATATTAATAAATCGGATTTTCTAATACATGTGTTTAGGTCATAGTTAAGCATACCTTGGGATAGGTAAAGAATAAAAAAATTACAGCACACATGTGGAACTCATGGCAACGTGGACTTTGATCAACCTACCATACCTTGTCATAACTCATAACCTTTACTCTCAAAATCTGTAAAGTTGGAAGGAAAAAGAAAAGGAGCAAGATTCCATTCCATGTAAAGAGCATTTCATGAACGGGGGCAAATTGTGGGGAGTGCATTACACACTAAAGAACATTCAGAAGGCAATGGAAAACAGGCCATTGCCTTTTCCTCTTCATGTCTTTATCTTCAACCAAAATGCAAAGCAAAGAATATATATCCATCCCCAAAACAATCTGCATCAAGAACAACTCCAATAAGATATCTAGGTTTTCTTTGATTTTGATCCATTGCTTGTTGCTGGTGAATGTTTATGGTTTTGAAATTTAGAATTCAGATTTTGTAATTCAGGGTTATTCTAGACTCAAGGCTGGATCTAGATGTTTCTGATGAGGTTGTGTTTATCTTGGATCACATGTTGATGGCTCATAGTTATGGTTTTTTTTTCATTTGTTAAGCTGCGTTGATGAGGAATAGGATTGATGTTATTGGAAAAGAAACAACCTCCCTCTGGGATTTCTAGCTTGTGTTAATTATAGCTTTTCAAATTCCCTTTAGGATTAGGTTAGCTGATATCTGTTTTTCAGATTGGGTTAATCTAGGTGATATTTTCATTCATCTGAATTTTTTTTACCCTATGGGTTTCCTTGCCAAAACTACATTTTCTGCTTGATTTAATTAAATATTGAGATGAACTTTTGCAGGTCCTTGCTGATACAATTGTGTTACCATGTTCAATTGTAAGAGGTTGCAGATACTGTTCTAGAGATGATGTCGCATCTTGATTTTATTCGTATGCATTTCATTGATTGAGGGTAGTTATATCCATTTGATTTCTGCAATCAACTGAATTAGGAATATGTTTTTGGTTTGTTATTTATGAAAATAGTTTGTTTTCATGGGTATGATCTCTGTTGTTTTAGCAAGTGCTTCAGTCTCGCTTCTTCCTTCCTCAGATCTTCTGTTCGTCATCTCCTTCTGCCTGCCTTTGGTTTCCTTTGGTTGCACTATTTTAAAGTTTCTGAATTAGGGTTCACGGGTTACAAGGCCTGGTGGGTGTTGTCCTTGCTTATTGATTCTTTTTAAGTCGGATTATTCTTATTTTTTAGTTTCTATTGATCAAGGGCCTACTTTCTTACTCTCCTTTATGTGTATGTCTTAAAGAGGTCTATTTTCTTATTATCGTGATATTGGGAACGACAACTTTTCCAGTATCTAGGCCCTAACAAACAGCTCCATTTGTCCTTTCGTTAATGGGAAATTTTTTATGTAGTAAGAAATAGACTTTGAATGTTCGACCTAAATTAAAAGAGAAAGAAGGCATAAAGAAAAAAGAGCTGTAAATAAGTGCAAAATTGAAGTTTGAGAATGTTGAAATATTATAGAATTTATAGTCTGATCTTTTTTTGGTTTTCACTCCCATTAATTTGTGGCTTGTATTTGCAGATCAAGCATACCCAATGGTCAACCGAAATTGCTTCTGACTATTATTCCAAACTATCCCTGCTTCTGGTTAAGGGTTTGTCTTCTTATTCTACATCTTTCTTTCTGCCCTCAATATATATCTTTTCAGATTTGTGATTGTTTTCCTCCAAATTTTGCGCTTTCTACTTGAAATGGAGGTTTATGGCTTCGAAATTTAGAATTCAGATCTTGTAATCCAGGGTTATGGCCTTCAAATTGTGGATATATCATTTTGGTTTACCTATTTTAACAATGAAGAAAATTGTCAATGACCATGGAAATCTGTTACTTCCAAACAAGAGGGAAAGTAGTTTGCAAAGTATCATGCAAAAGAGAGCCTAAGCAACCTAAAATTGGCCCTGTTTGTGCATAAAAATAGTTATTCATCATCTTATTTTACCACCGAATAATGTTCTATAATTGGTCAGCCAATGCAGAAGCATTGATTAACTCACTTTGTGATCTCTTGAAAATGGTTGTATCAAAGTCATTTTCAGCTTCAGATTGTTCACACACAATGACCCAAACATCAGTAGGAGGTAATGAAAATATAAGGCTACACAAAGATGAAATGTCAGAGCTTGATCTCAAATTCAATTGAAAACTAAGACAAGTAAGAGTGGGGAAGCATAGATGACATTCCATCTTTGTATTTGGTGTCCTTTGTTCTTTTTAGCAGACCATAAAACAAATAACCAATTAATCATTCTTCTAATGCACATTATTAGCTCTATCCAAGATTGGCACGCTTATCTGCTAAAACTCATCCTTCTTAATAAAGCTTCTAACATCCTTGTCCTTATTTCAAGTGTTAATGTTGAATCTCAAGCCAAAAGATTCAAGCCACAGCTGGTTGTTGTTACAAATTAATCATTGATTAGAGAACTCAAAAAAGCTCTTTCTGATTGTGATTACAGGCCTGATATCATTCCTGAAGAGGATGGAAACGGCATAGGTTCCACATGGTCTACAGTAGATGCGTATACAAATCCTAAAATCACAGTCTCGAGAAGATCTTGCCTATTCTCTTCTGGAGGCACACATGGCTAGAGTTTAGGCAATTCTAGACATCTTCTTGGTAAGGTCAGGTATTTGCCACTATAAAATGCTGTTTATTTTTTTTCTCCTGTTACACTGTATTCGATAATCAATGGAGATACGATAAATGTCATATTTTCCTCTTCTAACAGGGTTACATTGAATTCGTAAATAAGTTTCTGTTTTTTGGTTTTTAAACAACAAATTTACAGATTTGATCTATATCAGATATCAAGGGAGAAAAATATAATATTTCGGCCAAAACCCCTACCTTTTTAGATTCAGATCAGAAATAAGGCATTATTGTTTTGTATACGAAATCTCCTGATTATGTATTACAAGAGTTATGCTCAATTTGAAAACAATTTTTTTTATTACAGACTAACAATTTAAACATTCATTTTCTATGTTCTCCAGCCAATTTTTTGCCATTTTAGTTGGGACCCTCTGTTGTTCTTGCCTTTGGCTACATTGCATTCCTATAAACAATTACAATCAAGGATGGTCTTCAGTTTATTCCAAAGATCAGAATGTAGGACATAGTTACGTTGTTGAAGAAATTATATCTTTTTATCAAGTCCTGGAAATTCTGATTTAAGAAGATGAATTTGATCTCTATATTTACAATTGAATTCAAGGGCATAGTTCAAATTAACAGTTTTTGTTCATTTAAGTATTTTTTTCACAATCATCCGACGAAAAATAAAAACATTGTCAATATTTGGTTTATTATTCAAGTCATTTGATTCATACAGTTTACTCCTGATTACAGGGTCATACAATGAATCAATTGCTGAGAAGTGACATGTGATTTTCGGATACTGCACTTCTTTGAGCATTTCCGGGTCTACCCTTCTGTAGGAGGGTTAGTAGAATGTTGAAAGACGTGTTTACATCCGTGCTTCTTGATACTTGTTGAGGGCCTTGTATCAGTGCAATTGATGTTGTATACCGAAATGCTGAATAAAGCTATGCGGTGCCAAACACCCTGTGTTTACGCGTAATCTTTGTGAGGACAGTCGAAGTGATTCTGGTGGCAGATAGTCGACTCAAGATCATACAATGTCTGCAGTTTTGTGGAGTAACATGGAGGATAAAACTGGTAATGTCATGGAAAGCTATGATTTGGGAAAACTACTTGATCAAGGCACATTTGCAGGGTTTATCATGGGAGGAGTATGAAAACCGGTCAGAGTGTGGCGATCAAAATGATTGACAAAGAGAAGGTCATGAGGGTGGGCTTGATGAATCATGAAAAGCACGAGATATCTGTTATGCGGATGGTTAGGCACCCTAACATCGTGCAACTTTATGAACTCCTGGCCACAAGGACTAAGATTTACTTTGTGATAGAATATGCAAAAGGTGGAGGAGAGCTCTTTAACAAGTTGGCTAAAAGCAGGCTGAAAGAAGACGGCGCCCAAAAGTATTTCAAACAGCTGATCAATGCTGTGGATTGTTGCTATGGTAAAGGCGTGTATCACCGTGATCTTAAGCCAGAAAACTCGCTCTTGGACGAGAACGAGAACTTGTAGGTGACGGACTTTTGGATTGAGCGCGTTAGCTGAGTCCAAGCACCAGGACGGACTGCTTCATACCACTTATGGAACTCCTCCCTATGTCTCTGCTGAAGTGATTAGCCGGAAGGGTTATGATGGAGTAAAAGCCGATGTTTGGTCTTGTGGGGTTGATTTTGTTTTTTCTCTTGGCAGGTTACCTTCCATTTCTGGATTTGAATTTGATGGAGATGTACAGGAAGATTGGGAAAGGTGAATTCAAGTTTCCGAAATGCCTTTTCACAGGATGTTCGTCGACTGCTGGAGAAAATGCTGGAGCCGAATCCAGAATCAAGAGTATCCAAGCAAGAACCGATCAAGCCCATGGATCTGAATGCCTTTTATATCATATTCTCTTCATCTGGGTTCAATCTCTCTGGCTCATTTGAAGAAAGTGAACACAAAGTAGAAAACAAAGCGGAATGTTTTACTTCAATGCAACCTGCATCCATCATCATCTCAAAGCCGATAGAGACTGCAAAAACTTTAAGGTTTAAACTTAGACAAATTGACAAAGGCCTCTTGAATTTCAAAGCAGCAATGAAAGGGCAAAAGGAATCCTTATCAATTGATGTAGAGATATTTGAATTGACTCCAAAACTCTATTTGGTGGAGATGTGAAAATCCCATGGAGATGGTTTGGAGTATCAGAAAATGATGAAGGAAAATATACGGCCTGCATTGCAAGACATTGTTTTGAGTTGGCTAGGCAAGCAGCAGCCGCAACCACAACATCAGCACCAATAACTTGCTTACAGGCACAAGAAACAAGAATGAAGAATATCAAATAGAAGGTACCAAGGTTGACTAGGTATTTAATCCAATTGATGCTATCTTGACAATTATGGAGTACAATACTTCAGAAATGTTACTGGAAATTCAGGTACAGGAACTTTGCAAACTTGTAAAATAGAACTTAAGGATTGAGCCTCGTACAAATATTCTTAAACCCTCCTACTGGAAAGAAAACAAACCAGTGAGAGAACAGCGTGACAAAGAATCTCGAGTAAGAAATCTTCTTTCAATGTTTGCAGTCCACTTTAAGGAAACCAGCAGTAAAGAATATGCGAAATGCCCTCTAGATGCAATATAGTGCATGGCTGATGATTATTATGGTTTGTGCATAGTTGGCTACTATGCTTATGGTTCACCGGTCTCTGCACACCTCCCTGATCACCTTAGCAGGCCTAACTAACTGGGTGAAAATCCTCAAAAATGCTACTTCTTTTGTCCAAAATATCATATCCCAGCATGTAAGTCTCATCTTCCTACCTTTTTTATTGTCCTCTTTCAAACCTTGTTTACATGGAATCTCTGTGTTTGACTTTCTTGTATTTACAATGGGTGATGATTATAGCACATTTCAGGCTGAGTTAGCAGATTACCTTCCTATTGTGGTGATTATATTCCGGTTTACACCACATTGTAGGTGGAACTAAAATAATTGGAATATTATGTGTTCGTTAGTTCTTGAATATTTGTTCAAATGTGAATACAAAGATTAATTATTTTTTGGTTTCTCGCAATAAATAATCACAGAGGTGCAACAGGAACTTTTTGGTGGATCGGAATTGATGTTCGTTTTACATGTGAATCAGTCTATTCACAATCGGCTGGATAGGTCTCAGCTGTCCTGGGAAGTGCCATCAAATCTGAACAATCCAACTTCCCTCAATGAGCTGTGGGTATCTCATCAGATATGCATTTTCATACTTTCCATCTTTCATCTACGCGTTGTCCTATTGACTGATAAATTAAATGTTTTGTTTACAATAATTTAGCACACAAAAGATTAACAGGTCGACTGCCAAATCTGACAGGTTCAACGGTACTCTAAACATGGCCAATAGCATTAGCGGAAGCTTCAGCTTGTCGATGTTGAGGACAGCCAGATCACCATGGTGATGCTCAGCTCCTCGTTCAAAAACAAACTGATGTGAGAACTCCTCTTACAAAACCACAGTAGCTGATACTCCAATATATATTGTGTTTCAAATGAAGCTAATTTTTTATATGTTAATTAACAGATTTCTAGACAATCCATTTTGACACAATAAAAGATTGCCAGACACCAGCTACCACCAGCTGCAGCACCAACAGCTGATGAAGAGACCTTACTCAACCAGCATGGCGAGCTGTGGCCTCAAGACATGTCCACAAGCAAAACAGAAGTTGAGGCCGCAGAGCTGTGAATGCGCCTATCGATATGAGTGCCCACTCTATGTTTGTGGTCCTTTTTTCAGCGACTTAACGAATGCCACTGTCTTCCACACTATCGAGATGAGCATATGGACAAAACTACGACTGACCCCGGGATCAGTCTCACTTAAGGACCTGAATAATACAAGTCATCAGCTTGTAATCGAGTGTTTGTAGCACGGTCGAAGCAGAAATACTCTGAAGAGTAGGCCAACGTAGGTACAAGGTCAAAGGTGTAATCTTCTTCACTACTGCTGGGCGCTGGCAGCCCATGGAGACAGAGAAAGTGACCCAAGTACTTCAGCATCATTATCCTCGTCATTTCCATATTTCCATCCGGAAAAGTAGGAGTCTTACCATCTGTACTTCTGCCCTGCCCTTCCAATGGCTTACACTTGAAACATTACTCTTAACATTATATTTCATAAAATTTGGGTACTTGTTCCACCCTTTTATCGCTTACTACCAATGTGCATTGTGTCTTCGATTCCTTGTGTACAGAAAGTAGCACCTCTTCCTCCTGCTAAAGTCCAAGAAGGAAAAAGAGGTAAAAAAAAAAATTGAGATACAATAAATTCCAAAAGAGAATCCCCAAGGATATTGAAGTTGTAGGTGTGAGACTACCTCCAAGAGAGCATCCACACAAACAAAGCCGTGCAACGCACGGCCTTTCTACCTAGTAGTATTTGAATTTCTGGCCCTAACCTACCATGATTTGTGTTTTTTATTTTCTCTCAGGTCGCCTCCTTCCATCACAAGTTTATGCGCTATTGTTTGCTTCTCTGTTTCATGATGGTAGTCGCCGAATTTTCAGATTTGAAGAGGTATGCTTCTAATTTTAATGGAGGGTTATTCTCCTAGAATTAGGGTTTTGCTTTGGGTCATCAGCCTATGATTTAAGTTTCAATTTGTGGGTTTAGGCTTGGAATTAAGGGTTTGTAATTTGCAATTTAGTCTGACCTATTAGTCTTATACAGGGAGATACGGATTCCGTTCTTTGATGTTTTGAGCTTCTGAAATTAAGGGTTCTGGTAGTCTGACCTATTAGGCTTATAGAAGGAGATAGGGATTCTGTTCTTTGATGGTTTGAGCTTCTGAAATTAAGGATGTCGTCTGATATTTGTTTTCAAGGGTTGGGGGGAGTACGAGTTTGATTGCTTTTGTGTGCTGAGATTATGCATCTATATGGAGTTTAGTAGAACAGGTAACTTAGGTTAATTTTAAGCTATAGATGTTATCTTCTTCAGTGGAATTCTGAGTTGTACTTTGGTTTTTAGGGTTATTGGGAGTTTCTCCAGTTTGGTGTATGTAAGCTTCTTGGATTTGTTTGGGATCATGATTAGCCAGGTGCTGGCATTGAATGTTTGTAGTGGCCCTTGTTGACTAACTTTTATAATGTTTGTATAACTGTGGCAGGCTTTGAGAGATCTTCTGCTGAGGATAGAAGAGAGAGGAAATCTGATTTTGAAACTCTGAAGATGAGAGGAGGTCGAGAAATTGGTCATTGAAAAACAAAGCATTGAATGCATCTTCAAAGTTGAAGCATTCTCTCAGAAAGAAGAGCAGCATAAGGAAGACTGATGGCCGTTTTAGCTCAGTTTCCATCGAGGATATTCGTGATGTTGAAGAGCTACAAGCTGTTGATGAGTTTCGACAAGTTTTACTGCTAGAGGAACTTCTACCTGCAAAACTTGACGATTACCATGTGATGTTAAGGTAGCTTATGTGTATTTCTTTTAATTTGTAAGTCTACTGGAATAGTAACATAGGTCTCTCAGTATATAACAAAAATGTAGGTCGCAGGCTTCTGAAAGCGAGAAAATTTGATATTGAAAGAGCAAAGCACATGTGGGCTGGCTAACTCATTTGTTACAACCCACTGTCTTGAATCTACAAGCCTCTCATGAAATGGGTTTAGAGAGACTCTTTCACCTTCTGTTATTAACCTGAAGTTTTAGGAGGTTCTGTAAGTCCCCACTCCCCACTAACATTCTCTGCTCTCTCTGCTCTCATCAGTCATTCATGCATCTGAAGCTAATAAGCTTATTCAATTCCTTTTCCAAGGAGTTGTAGGATAATAATCTCAGTGGTCCACTACCTAATTATGTTAGCAGCATGGAGAACTTGATGAATCTGCATGTTACATGAAATGCTTTCACTGGTTCCATACCAAACACTTAGGATGAGCTTGGTACTGAACAGACTGCAAGTGACTCACGCTTTCTCTTTAGCATTATGTATTAATTTACTCTTGTGGGGGGTTAATATTTTATCTACAGAGTTTCTAGAATACGATTATATGTTCTTGCATTTCCGTCTTTAGACTATTTTATTTTAATAAAATCATCTCCTTATATTTTGTTTTGGGTTTGTTCTCATGTCATAGTACTTTCACTTGTAAACTCCTTCATCTTGAGCTTGCTTCTTCCCCATCTTCCCAACTCTTTTGTTTTTATGGATGATGGGAATGCCTTACTATAATCTGTTACTGCATATAGGATACAGGAGATCTCACCATTGCACTTCTACTTGGATGGAGCAATGTAAGCTTCTTATAAGCCCAAATATCTTATTTGAGTCCATTGCTCATTCATCTTATCCTGCATTCTCTGTCATATGCAGAAGTACCTTTGTGCTGTTTGTTGTGCCTTTTCATTTGATACAAGCTGAAGCTGGTTGCTGATTATTTGTAATTGAATAATTTTCTGTTTTATGTTGAATCAGGCTAGCAGAGGCAGTCATTGTTGATAACCAGGTGCAAATTCTCTATTAATAAATCAGGACCAACTATAAAGAAAGGACCAACTAGCGTTGTAGCCTTTTCTGGCATTGTGCTTGATGGTCTTGGAGGTTCTATAGCTACTGTTAGACTCATTTTCTTTCTTATTTACAGGCTCAAGAGGATCTCATGTGGATTTTGCAGTAAATACCTTCTCATTTCCACTATGCAGCATCATCTTCAAGTTACACATCAATTGTAGCAGCAACAGTAAATGAACACATCGATTGGCAAAACTTGACGATTACCAGCACGATTAGCTATTTGCTTTGACTAGCCTATTAGGGGGCAATTAAATTTGGAAATTTAGGAATAGAAAATGAATCTTATTCATTGGATTGATCAAATAAAAACTTCAAAACTTGTGTTTGGAATTTTGTTTTGTACTCCGTATTAAAGTTGCTCTATATACTGCCATTGTATCTACCTTCCGTGTTCGACACAATTAGTCAAAGTGCAGAACGATTACTCAAATAGTCTCACATATTTTGGTTAAGGTCTCACTATCCAGGTTCTTTTACTACTAATTGCACTACGTTTTTGGTGTTACATCCTGAGATTGTTTGAAAGCTAATATATTTTCATTTTTTACTTGCTCATGCTCTCATGGAAATGCCTGCCCCTGACTTCAGTCTTTGTCTATACTTGATTCCCAAAAGAGTGGTATGATATAAATCCTTGTAATGGAATTTATGTAATATGAACTCGCAGTTAAACTGGCGCATAGTCCTTTTAGGTTGTGAGATCATGTGATAATTGTGGGTGCTATATTTTAAAATGCAGTGAACTATTTGCTTTTCTATTTTTGAAGGTCTGGAGTAGGCAATGGAACTGTTGGCATTGGAAAATTAGATAGTGGAGTACAACAAACGGACTCTGGTGTGCGGCCTCCTAATGCGAGGGTTGACCATGAAAATGGTACTCTTTTTGGTAAAGAGAGGCCTTCTGATAAGGAGAGAGTGAATCTTAGAAATATAAATAGGTATGTCATCAAATTCCTGTGTTTCCTGATATAAATACACACACACTGGTTGTTTTTTTTGTAACATGTTGCTCTTAGTTTCTGGCATGATTTTGTGAAAATTAATGGGACGTATTTTCGCCATGTCTTTATATCTCTATTTTTTATTTATAGCATTCCATTCTATGATTTATATTTTTTTCCTCTGAAGTTATTCACCTTCCAATGTGCAGAAGTGGCATCTAGCTATGTTACAATTCCATTTCAGGAGTCAGACCATATGACATATGATTAACTACAACATACTGAGTGAACAGTAAAAAGGTCTTCATACATTACCTTTCTAGCATGCCAAGATAATCAAAGCTTGCACATTGTATCATCTTTTCCTACATTGACCTCACTGCATGATCATCAAACATGGCTTTAGCCTAAATTGATAAAAATAACATCAGGGGCAAAGATCAAGACTTTCTACATTGAATCATTGCATAATCAAGCCAAACCTGTATTTAAAATAACTCAAGGACATAACCGGATTTCAAAGCGTATCAATATTAAAGGATGAAAGTTATAGGTAAATGGAGATAGATCTTAACCTGACTATGGAGGAGGTTGAGAACATCTACACCTTCATAGTTATTGGAAGAAACCTTCTGGATCATAGAGGGCATTGTTTGTAGTGAACTCATGAAAGCCTATCAGGAGGAAACACATAAAACAGTATTCAGTCTAGGCTGTTTAATGGAATAATGAGAGTCAAGGATGATGAGGAGTTTGAGGACCTTTAAATTGAGGATCGGGGTTGTCAAATTGAGGCCTATGACCTTCAATCTGATAATTGGGGATTTTGAATTGAGGGTTATAGTCGTGAGATTGAGGATTAGGGTCTCGGAATTAGGGTTTTGCAAGAGTTTGAATTGAAGGTTACAAGTTTTGAAAATGCAAATTAGGATCTTGAAATTGGAAATTAGGGTTTGATCTAAAGGTTTGTGGCTGATATTGCATATCCTTTAGCTTTATATTGATGTCTTTGAGTTTTGAGATCATGAAATTCAGGGTTATGGTCTTCAAATGGAGAATCAAGGCCTTTAAATTGACGAGGACCTTTGAATTAAGGATCGGGTTGTGAAATTGAGGATTATGGGTTATATTCTTCTTTTCCCCTCATTCCCTTCTTCATTTTATTGTAATTGTCACTTAATCTGTGCATCAAGATGTTGATGATGTTGTGGTTTAGAAGAGAAATTGTAGAACTGTAACATTTCAGGGTTATTATTACACGGCTGATGGTATTGATCTACTTTTTAGTTACGGTAGTTTTTTCTCTTCTTGTTTGATGAATGGAGCTTGTATGATTGATGAAATCTCAACTTTGCAAATGAGGATTGCTTAATGTATTATGTGACATAAGCCATGTTCTCATCCTTGTGTGCTTTATTGCTTGGTTGGCGCTACTGGTAAATGATCTTCTTTTCCCTGTTCTTGTTGGGAGATGTTTCTTTCAAATTCGTAAACAATCTCATTGTTCTTTAGCTAAGCATGCTCTAGGTATTCTGTACTATTTGAATTTGGAATCCTGTCAATCTAATTGTATGGCTACTTTCAGGAGTTTTTTATTCGTGCCAAGAAGTGCCGATTTCTCTCTTCCCAGATTCAGCTGCACATGAGGAGGTCCAAAGCCTAAGAGTTGAGCCCTCGGAAACTCTAGACTTGGTCGAGGAATTGAAGCACCAGCTGCTGGAGGATGCTAAGGAATTCGAAGCTCACGATCTTGAAAGGCTCGGTGACACTAAGGTAGCTGAAAGCAGCCAATTAAGCTGTGGAAGCGATTCGGTCAGATCGCTTGGAAACAAAGGAAGGCTACAACACCCTAGCTTCGGAACTAAAGCAATCGAAGGCGCAAGTGAACACATTGGAGATGCTTGTGACCCAACTTAAGCAAGATTTGTGACAGTGAACCTTTTCTTATCCTGTTTTTCATGCCAGGAAATCAAATCCTGGTAATGACACTTGCTGGAAATAAAGCTGATTTAGAAGAGAAGAGGAGTGTGCCTGCGGATGTAAGTGCATTGTACCACTTAAAGCTTGTAATATATATATCTTCATTCTATCCTTGCTGTGTGGAATATTGATGTTTTCCCCATGTGTTTGTTTATGTTATAGATGAACCTACTAAAAAAAAGAAGTTGAGTATCTTTTCTTTTCTCATCTTTTTGATGATGTTCTTTTCTGGTATAAAGAAAAGGTCGCTAATTACTCCTTATATTTGTCTCATGGAAATAAGTTTAAGGAAAGGACAGTGGTTCATTCCTCTTATTTAGGCAACCCAAGACAAGGGCAGAAGATCTCTAAAATAATTAAGTGGAATCCGCAGGAATTTAGATATCGTATGATTCTTTTCTCATCTTTTTGATGATGTTCTTTTCTGGTATAAAGATAAGTTGGCTAATTACTCCTTATATTTGTCTCATGGAGATAAGTTTAAGGAAAGGACAGTGGTTCAGTCCTCTTATTTAGTCAACCCAAGACAAAGGGGCAGAAGAGCTCTAAAATAATTAAGTGGAATCCGAAGGAATTTAGGTATCATATGATTATTGCTGATCTAATGAATTGAGATACAGAGTAGTGCCCTTTATTCTTGTGGCATTTACCATACTTCTGGCCAGCTTATCATATTCATCGTGGATACGGGTCAGGGGCAAACAATTGATTGATCCAACTAGAGGCGGGAAAACCCCGAATCATACATAAGTTAATTGATATGATAACTCATGTCGTGATCCATGGTTAGTTTGTTGAAACTGTTCTGATTTTTCCCAATTTTAACAGTGAGGAGGTTGGTGTGATACAATAAGGAACTGTGTTTATAGGAATGCGCTATGCTCATCAGGTAGAGTTGTTTTCGGTTAATTTTCACCTTTTGTTCTTGATCCATGTCCTAAACAAATACTTTGCAATATTAGGTGCTTCTTTCAGGATGTTCTGTTGGGGGTCTGGCCAACATAATGCACTGTCACGAGTTTCAAACATTTTCCCCTAGGACTGCCAGAGTCAACTGCCTAATTAATGGCGGGTTATTTCGTGACATGTAGGCTGCTTCTTTTACTACTTTTAGATCTCTAAAACTCTAATTAATTTTACTTTTCCTTTTAGGAAGGCATATGATGATGTTTTACCATTTGATCTTGGTTGCATAGCTTCAATTTATCTCCTCTTCATACAGAACAGCTGTAGCTGGTAGACGCACTATGAGGAGATTGTTGGGGGCCGTCGTTCAGTTGCAGGTGATGCATTTTATGCTTACTCTAATTTGTTCCGTGGAAATTATTTATTGTGTTGAACTTCTTTAAAGTAAGAAAATTTCCATTTTATTTATCTTTATTAAATTGCCACTTCAAATTTAAGAACGGGTCACTATTGTCTCTTAATTATTATTATCTCTTAAAATATTTATTATAATGATGTCTAAGTTGAATCTACACCTGAGCTTTCTTTATATATGTCGCGCACATCTTTCAATCTCACTTGGATTTTTCAGTGCCCATGTTGCCTTTCCTGTGCTTCCTTTGACAATGTAGTTGTCCACGGTTCCTTCTCCCTTTCTCTTCTCTTTCATCTCCGCACAACCCCTGGTTTCTTGCTGGTTTTGTGCTACTCTTTGCATGCTTGTCATGAATGGCTTTCATCTTTCATGTGCCCATTATATTCTTGTTTAAAATGTACTATAACCTCAATCTTAGATTTAATCTTGTCCCCAACCAACCACACAATCATCATTAATTATCCTCTCTCATTTTCTTATTTCAAGTGCTTGCAGACTGCATTTTCATTTCAAAGTTTTAGCCCCGTCTTGATTTCTAAGCATTTCTGTTTTTATGTTGCAGGAGGTGTCACTGTGTTTCGAGCATTGTATTTGGCGTTTTAGGATATGTTAAAGAGTTTTTATGCCCGGGCAGATAAAGAGTTTGACTACTGTGAAGGTCAGCACTTGTGTAGTTATGTTCTATACAACTCGTCTTGAAAATAAGGCAAAGTTCAAGCAGAGTAGGCAATGTTTGAACCAACCCTTTCTCACTCATACAAAAATCTCAGTTGATTCAGCTGAGGTAACAAATACATGATAGACACCAAAAGTTCAAGCAGAATAGTGGTGATTTCTAATCCTATAAACTCAAAAAAATTTCCCAGTATTTGCTACAGATACATTTGATCTATTCCCTGCAACAAATTTTGGCCTTCTTTTGAGAGGTGCTTGACCTAAATTTTGTTTTTGGGCAATAAATTTAAGGCTCTCGTGCCTTCTGGATTGCTCTATTGCTTGCTTACTCATACATTGTCTCTTAATTATTATTATTATTTATTAAAATATTTATAATTATGTAGAACCTAGACCTTAGCTTTCTTTATATATATGTCGCGCACATCTTTCAATCTCAAATGGATTTTTCAGTGCCCATGTTGCCTTTCCTGTTCTTCCTTTGACAGTCTACCTGTCCACAGCTCCTTCTCCCTTTCTCTTCTTCTCTTTGATCTTGGCACAACCCCTGATTTCTTGTTGTCTTTGTGCTACTCTTTACGTGCTTGTCATCAATGGCTTTCGTCTTTCATGTTCCCAATATAATCTTATTTAAAATGTAATATAACCTCAATCTTACATTATTCATGAATTTCCATGTTGTTAGGCAGTTTGTAGTACATTACTTTAATGTTTGAATCCAAGATGTTGAGAGTTTTGATTTCTTCCCCTGAATGACAATTAAAAGTATTGTTTGAGGACAAACAAGCTTAAGTATGGGGTGTTTGTTGTGAGCTGAATCTGCCATGTTTTACAGTTACTTTTATATCGTTTTCTGTATACATTTCATGCATTTGGGCTAGAGTAATACAGAATCTATGTAGTTTATGGTTATTTGCCAAAATATGGAATCTACACTAGTTTCTGTTTAAATTCGCAGAATTCGAGGAAATTTACAGCAGTTCTAAGAAAAGGACGAAAAGCTGGGAAATCAACTACAGAAGTCAAAGGTCAAGAAATGACAGAACCAAGACGAATCAAGCTGGAGCCAAGAGTTACTCGATATCGAGTAACTTTACTCGATATCGACCAAAGAAGCCGAGCAGTGCCCGGTCGAGTAGGAGCTGATCGAGGAAGCTGAAGACGAAGCCAACCCGACCCCGGAGCCTTACTCGATATCGAGTAGTTTGCTCAATATGACACAAGTGGAGCAGCCCTTGCCCCTCGGGATATTGTCGTAGTCTACCTCTTTCCCTCACCACCGCCTTCAACACCTTCTCACTTTCCTCTTGCCATTGCCCGCCTTACCACCAAATCCAGGTAAAGGAACTAGGTTGACATGTATGTTCATGTGAATATAAACGTTAAAGATGGCACTGAACCTCAAGCTGGTGATGGAGATGAGGACTCGGCGGAGATTGTGAACACATATGATATCCACGGTGCGGATAGTAAAGAAGGGCAGGATGATGAAGATGAAGGATATTCCGCCGGGGGTGAATCATCTCATAGGGACTCATCAACATCAGTCTCTGGTAGGAAGAATGAATCATCTCTTGGGATGGCTAAATTAAATCATGCGAGATCACTTCGATCCTCCACCGACTCTGTTAGGAGTAATGGTTCGGTAGGTAGAAACAACATTTCTATAGAAAGAAAGGAGGCCAAGGTATATCCATCACATAGAAGAAATGGAGCTCCAGAAGGCAAGATTCTAGATTTAGAGCGCATGATAAAGATGCTAGAGGGACAGTTGCGAGAAGGTGCTGCTATTGAGGCCAGTCTTTATTTAGTTGTTGCAGAACATGGAAGTTCCGTAAGCAAAGTCCATGCCCCTGCTAGACGCCTATCCAGGATGTATATTCAAGCAGTCAAAGGCAATTATAAATCAAGGAGGGCAAATGCTGCTGAAACTGCTGTTTCAGGATTAGTTGTTGTGGCAAAAGCATGTGGAAATAATGTTCCAAGGTATTTTGATTATTGATTCTTCTAGATTTCATTTTATATCCATACATTCTGCAAATTTAGTTGAGTTCCATGATTGGCTTCTGTCATATGCACATGGCTGTGATGGATGAGTTTCACCTTAATTTGCTTTCTCATGAACTTCAGGCTTTAGACTGGGATAGTCATCATGTGTGACACAGGATCATGTGATAACGAGTTGTATAAAACCCAATTCACATATCGTCTCCTGTGATAACACGATAGCATGTTGCATTATTTGATTTTGGAAAGTTTTATTACAGTAGTATTGTTTTTGATGTCCCATTTTCCTTATTACAGGTTAACATTCTGGTTATCAAATTGTGCGTGGTTTTAAGAGCAATTATAACTCAGGCCTTTGAGCAACAATAATTACCAGTTTCTGATGGGCCTTCGACACACAAGGACGCAGTTGGAAAGAGAGGTGACAATAACTCACCAAAGCTGACATGGAAACCTTCATCCTCCAATAAGAAAGATACAAGAGGTGATTTTTCTGGTAGCTTTGATGGTTTGCAAGACCCGTTCACATTTACATCAGCGCTGGAGAAAGTTGAATCTTGGATCTTCTCAGTTCTCACGTACTTTAACATAAATCTGCTTTGTCATTGAACAAACACTCCTCATATGCAGTCTTCAGCTGCGAAGTTGGTGGATAAGCTTATTGATTCGGGATCTAAGAAAAGTTTTAAAAGGGCATCTAGCTTACTACATTATTGCTTCTTCAAAGTAATCATCCAACTTATCATGTTATGATGGTATCAGGTAATCTTTCCAGCTGATTCATGAAACATAAATCACCAAACAAACCATGATTTGGGAAGACATGCTCATGCCATGGTATCTCTTTTGTTTTCTGAACCAGCTAGCTTGAACTGCTCGAGGTGCATTTTAAAGAAAAGACTATAAAGTAAGGGAGTGGTATAGTAACTGCTGAATTTTTTTAGGGCTGGACTAAGCTTTAATTTTATAATCCTTGGCTGTTAATCTTCGTTCTACTGATATAGTAACTGCTGAATTTTTTTGGTGAATTTTGTGTTGAATTTGTGTTTACCAACTTGTAGGTTTTTCCCCTTTCATTGTCTATGAATTTGATTTCGCAAATTCGTTGCTTTGGCAGATTTATTTTTTCAATATGCTCCTTGCCTTGAACTAGATTGAAAACTGTTTTTTTTTCCCGAGCTGCTTGAATAGATTTTCCTTCAGTGTTGACAGGTCTAACTGGATGGATTTCATGTTATCTATCATCCTCTTATGGGATGTGTAGTCAATCACTCAATCTTATCTAGATTCAAAATCTCAGTTGCTTTTGATAATTGGTGTGGCTGTGTTTTGATTGTATGGAGGATGATATAAATATTCTTCATGCTAATCAGTAATCACTTTGCTATTTGTGTCTATCAAAATTCAAAACAGGTAGAACTGTCCACGATAATGTCATGTCTAACAGCCAAAAAGACATACACAACTGAGGACCTGAGGTATGTGACCTTCTAATTCTTAGGTTGTGGTGGGAAAATGGGGAAATTGTTCAGTCTCCATTAGTGAAATGTGAAATGTGAAATTAGAGATCTTTATTTTTGCTCGAGTGGTTTAACATGTGATTTCTGATTTCTTACAGAAACTGTGAGGATTAGCTTCCAATCTGCACTTCTAAATTCTAATCTCTAGGATTTTGCGTATACATCTGATTATTTACGGAGAATGGCAAGATGCACATATGAGGTCAGATACACGGATATTGACATCTTTTCAGTGCTGTAAGTTTAATGTCTTGAGGGAATTCTCCTTATAGGAGGACTTCATACCGCTATTCTCCTCGCTCGCCTTTTGACTCATACCAAATGCAATTTTTCACCATACATGAGAAAATTTCCTCTTTTCCGCTTCAGGGGAAAGAAAGCGTTTCTACTGTATTAGCATAAGAAAGCAGTACTACTGTATTAGCATAAGAAGCTAATTTAATGAGATCATAGTCTTCAAACTATGCTGATGATTATGATCAATCCCATGGTTTTTTCTCATACATGAGGAGTTTTTTTTTTAAATAAACTATCCTTTAATTTAAATTGACATCCAGGTATCATTATTCTTGTCTTTGTGCAGTTGTTTACGTCTAAAGATTATCTTTATCATAGACCTTGTTACAGGGAGCTGTTTCACCCAAAATGTGGTGTATGTAACCAATTTGTAAGTAAGCTTGTCGATTGAGCAATTCTCTTCATTTTTAAATCATGTTTCTATATACAGATGAGAAATTGGATATGTATCATCCAATCCCATCCCCTCTTTCGCATTTTAGAATATGAAACTATGTTTGGGGCCAGTAATAAGAAGGAAAATACATTCTTGGTAACCAAAAGCCGAGTTCTGTGGGCTTTTTGTAGCATCCATCTTATTATTATTATCGGGATTGATACGATTTTTCATCTACTCTCTAATCAAAGATGTATGCTGATCATTTTTCCTTTGCTTCCTTGAATATAAATTCGCGCTAGCAGATATCATCGAATTTTACTGGTGTCATCAAGTATATAGCACATCCTTTCTAGGACCTGAAGTATTGCTCTGTTCATGAGACTAATGGAACCCCTAGGTGTTGTAGTTGCGCACAAATGGAGGTACATCAAACAGGATGTCTTCCCAGTCCCAGCTGATTGATCTATATCATGTAACAATACCTCAATATCCCATCCGTTCTTTATTCTTGAAGCTATTCTGATTCCACCGAATTCTATTTCCTTATGTGCAGCCACAAGGTACTGGATACATTTCCCTCGGTGATGGACGCAGACTATGCTTAGAATGTTTGGATTCATCACGACAGTTCAAGCGCGAGAAGCATGGGAAGCATGGAAAGCACATGCATGAGATGTTAGGTGGGAAATTGAAGAAGTGGAAATGAGTAACAACATACATGTGCTGCTCTTTCAAGTTTCAAATGTTTATCTGTAACTGAATGTTATCTGATTATGAAATAAGTGCCAATTCGATTTCTACTTCCTGCTATATGTCCTGTGTTTTTCCCCAGAACTGTACTGATGTACGGCTCATATCTTAGTTTGCTTATGACTCAAATGGGCTTATTGGACCTGTTGTACATTTTATTTGTGCTGGGCTAATTCATTTTTTCATAAAAATTAATGGATACTGTACAATTTAAATGATGTCTACTATGTTGAAAGGCAAAGACTCACCGTGCGAAGCACGGTTCAATACTAGTTCATCGAAATATGGTAAGCATAGACTCCATTCCTCCCCTTTTAGTTCATTCAAATTAATTTCGCCAATTGACGAATGAAAGATACAAAGAAAATATGTTGTCATGTTATTTGAAGACATTGGATTGCCCGAAAATCACAAATTAAATAAAAATAATTTCATTTCTTTTGCTTCATTCCCATAATCCCATTCAATTTCAATGACAATCTTGATATTTTAGCTCTTTTTGAAACCAAAGCCACTAATCGACCATCCTCAAGATAGCCACTTATGTATTTCTGGCTTCCATAAAGTCCTTTTCATAAGCTCCATTGGGGCAAAAGGGGGTTTGGGGATCCTAATGAAAAGTAACAATGCATTGAAGAACACCAATGTCCTAGATCAAAATGATAGATTCTGTCTTCTTAAAACTTCAATAGATCAATTTAACATGACTATCCTCTTCGTTTATGCCTCGTCGATAGAATAGGAAAAAACAAAATTTTGGCATGAAATCTTCCTCACAGTCAATAAGTGTCCAATGCATATCCTTATCACGGGTGATCTAAATGACATCGAAAGTGACACCGAGAAAATGGGAGGCAACACCCAACTCTTGCTAGATTTCGAAGGCTGAAAGAAGTCAAATAAGAACTTAACCTTCATACCATCCTGTATCTTTTACCTATAAACTTATGAAAAAGACAAAAGTCCTAAAGAAAAATAGTAAAATACTAAAGATTGGTGCAAAAATCAAAACAACAACATCCTCGAACAACTCTCAGAAGTTGACAAGAAAATACTAAACCTTCAATCAAAACTACCTTGGGGCCTGCTCTCGAATTGAGACAGTAGAAAACTCCTCAATTTGGAGAAAAAAATGAGTTCTCCTTGAATATAATTTCATATTCTGTAAAGAGCGAACAAAAACCAAACATCTGCAACTGGGCGACAAGAATACCAGATATTATCAAACAATTGTTAAAATCAAGAACTTTAAAAACTACACTTCCTCTTTTTGTCTCCAATGATGGAGTAATCCTAACAGACCCTCATGATATCTCTAACCAAGTCACTAAAGAAATGGTAGACAGACTCGTTAAACCGCCACGCCCTACTATAACTCATGATCTCCTACCCACGTCCGCCCCCAAATTACGACAGATGATAACAACAAGCTGCTTAGACCTCCTTCAAACTCTAAAATCAAAGCTACAGTAAGCAACATGGCAGAGGATAAAACACCTGGCCTGGATTGATATCCCCCATAATTTTACTGCAAATATTGGCATATTATTGACTGACAGATTAAATAAGTCTCATATTGTATAGTGGGCCCAAAGACCCAATACCTTGTAACCTATATATATCATTGTCTAATGAATGAAACCCTCAAGGAGGACTTTACATCAATTCCATTATTCTACATGGTATCACAACCTTTTCTTCCTCACGGAACCCTAATTTGATCCTCCCGCCCCACCCTTCTTCTTACCGTCGCCGACGTCATCCCCTCGCCGCCGAACTCTCTCTCTCCCCTCGCCTCACCGGCCCACCCCTCCCTACCGCCGACCGGCCTCTCTCATCGGCCCCTCTCCCGCCTTTCTCTCTCTCTTCTCTTGGCACCATGGCCGCCTACTCGCCCCCTGCCCTCTTCGCTCATGAGTTTTCTCCGCCGGCCGGCTTCGTGCACAGCATAAGCGGCGGCCGCAACACCTGCAGCAGCCACAGCTCTCGGCCATGCCCGCAGCTTATGTGGACTGGTGGCCCTCGATGGTCCCCATTGCCTGGATTCAACCCTCATTGGATGCTAAATGGTCTTTCTTCCCCTCGACATGCCGATCCTCAGGCTTATCTGACATCGTCTAATCAAGGCTATGTTCCGCCTGATGTGCATCGCACTTTTTCCGCTATGCAACCGACATCTCCCGACTCTTCTTGGTACATGGACACTAGTGCCAGCTCCCACATGACGAACTCCTCAGGTAGCCTCTCATTTATTTCCTTTAAAGGCCCTACACACTCTATTATCGTCGACAATGGTGGTCGTCTTGCTACTTCGGGGATTGGCCATGCCAAATTACAGACCCCAACCCACCCACTACACCTTAACAATGTCCTCATTGCCCCAAAGATTGTCAAAAACCTTATCTCTGTCCGTCGGTTCACTACTGACAATAACGTTTCTATTGCGTTTGATCCCTTTGGTTTCTCTGTGAACGATCTTACTACGGGGGTTACTCGCATGAGATGTAACAGAACCGGAGAGCTCTACCCTGTCACACCACCTCCTGCGTCCAGTCAGTCGTGCCCAGTCCCCCTCTCGACATCGTCGTCCAGCATGTGGCATGCACGCCTGGGCCATCCCAGTGCTGCCGTTCTAGATATCCTCCGTTCTCAAAGTCTTGTCACCTGTAATAAAGAGCCACGCTCTAGTTTATGCTCTTCCTGTTAGTTAGGCAAACATGCAAGATTGTCGTTCCAACGGTCTTTGAACTCCACCCTTGCTCCTTTTGATATCATTCATAGTGACATTTGGACCTCTCCTGTGCCTAGCAAGGAGGGTCACAAGTACTACCTCTTGTTTCTTGATGATTACACTCATTTCTTATGGGTTTTCCCGTTGCATTTCAAGTCCCAAGTGTTTCCCATCTTTGTCAAATTCCATGCCTACATCAAAACACAGTTTCAAACATCCATCAAATGCTTCCAATGTGACAATGGCCGTGATACGTTTGGAATCCCCGATCCTTCGCCTGTGGACTCGGAATCAAGAACCCCAAACTGTTGATGGCCCGATCTTGCAATTATCCTTGCTAATCTCGATGTTTACAATCAATTACAATAAAGACTTTGAATTTATCACGGCGGAAGCAAGTAAGAAAAACAAAACAAAAGACAAAGGTAAAAACAATGAACAGCGACGGCTAACACTTAGCCAAAATCCAGCAGACAAACACGGCAGTAGCAGCGACGGAAATAGTGGTGGCGACGGATACTGCGCCCGCAACATATATTGCAGCGGCCGCCACCAGCGACTGGCGCGAGCGAACAGGGACGGAGCCTCCCTCTCTGCGACGGTTCTGGGTTGTTGAATTGCGACGGTTTCTGCAGCCTTGGTTGTTTGGTGTTTGACGTGTGAATTGGTGATGGTTGTGTTGGGATCTTTGTTTGGATGAAATTAAGAACAATCACTTGAATGCAAAGGCTTTGGATTGTAGTAATTGTAGAAACCTTAAAATCCTATTAAGGTTCCACAATATAATTTTCCAATCTAATTTTATTGAATGTAGGAAAGTGTTTAAATAACAAAGCATGCCAATTCTATCTTTTTGCAAAGATAGAGTTTTGGCTTAGATAAATAAATATTAAATCCTAATAACAATCCTAGATTAATATTCCTACTTAGTGGTCAAGGAAAATATCTAGAAGAGATAAACTTTCCTTTTCCACATTTATTCACCTACCTAAGTATTTCTAAAAATAAGGCATTCCATAAATAGCTCTAACTACATAGGAGTTACTAAATATAGAAATAACTAAAAATAATAATAATAATAATTAAATAATATCTTTTCCTTAATCCATGGTGGTGCCTTCTTTTTCCTCTTGAGGACCACACTCTTTGCTATCAATGGCCCTCGAATCGGTCTTGAGAGCTCGCCTGGATCAAGATCATTGTTTGACCCACAAAAGGCCATCTTGATCATTCTCCCCTTCTTAGCTTCGATTCGTCCTCAAATTGAGTCGTTAATGATCAAAGGGGAAGGAGCAACCACCAAAAAGTAACTTCCTTGACAATCAACTTGAGATGGTGCCAGTAGAATTTAAGGCAAAGGAACCTCAAAAACAACACCTGTCATGGGGAACATTGAGCAATCAAGAGGAACAATATCAATAGGCTCAATAACCCTATGAACTTCTGAATTCTCAACATTAGGAACATTCTCAAGAGGTACAATAGCTAACTCAAGAGAAGTGTCCCCAACGTCCTCATCGTTGTCGTTAGAAGCAACCACATCGTCAAGTGCAGCACTGAAGTCCACTTGCAGCGCAGATTCGGAGGTCTTCCCGGAGGATTCTGGCAGCGTGTGACCCACTGTTGGAAAGCTCGTCGAGTCAGCTTCGCAAAAAGACTGAGTTGACTCAATTCTGAGGTCGGAGTCAACGGGAATCTGCGAAACAAGTTCGGCGCGCTGTGCTGTTTTCTGGGCAACGGCTTCGTTCCTCCTTTCGGCGTACTTCTGCCTCCTCTCGGAGTCATTCCTCCTCTTTTCGTCGACGTTCCTCCTCCTCTCGGCGACGTTCTTCTGCAGCCTCTCTTTGTTGGAGAAGTCGAATCCGATAGCGTTGTCGACACCTCTTATCTTCGATCTCCAATTGACGTTGTTCTTCCTCTTGACGTTGAAGCCAAAGTTGACGTCTTTTGGCTTCGCGTTGACGCTCTAGGGTTTGTTGTTGTAGCCAAGCTCTCCGACGTAACTCTTGTTGGCGTCGTTGTTGTTTAGCACGTTCCAAAGCAAAAAATCCATCCAATGGATCGGGATCATTATCCAAATCTCCCCAAATTTCCCAAGCCATCAAATCAAATTGTGAATAACATCAAGAAAAGACAAAAACTTGCGAAACCTACGGCTCTGGTACCACTTGATATATAGCAATTGGCTAGGCCGGCCAATTGCTAAATTAAAAATCGCGATCTTGATTAGCTCCTTGATTTCTCTTGACGATTCGGCCCGATCACACATTAATTGCCGGTACGGAACGTAAGTCTTGAAATTATCTTAACAAAATTAAACTAAACTAAGTAATAACTAACTAAAAGCAACATGTTTTAACTTAAGAAAATTAACCAACTAATAATGGCGGAAAGACAACTTAATTAAATATAAACTAGCAAATTAGCAACGAAGGGAACAAAGAAAGCAAGGGCGATGGATGCGCCAGGGCTGGTGGAGGCTCACTGGAAACGATCCGGACACGCAGGGGCGGTGGCTCCTCAGGGCGTGTGAGCGCGGAGCCGTCGAAGTCGGGGACCAGCGCGCGCGTCTCAGGGATCCAAAGGACCAGACGCGGCGAAGCCGAAGACGCTGTGTAGACTAGCGATCGAGAGCCTGAGAAGACGCGAGCGATGCCGCGGGAGAGAAGAGGATGCGAGAGCGAGGGCTGGGGCGCGAGCGCCTGCGCGCGCGGAGCCGACGAGGCCGCGCTCGCTGGAAGCGAGCCTGGACACGAGCGACGCCAAGGGCTGGCCTGCTCTCCTTGTGACGGTGTAGGGATTAAATTGGTGTTTGGAATGTTGGTTCGGTGAAGGTGAACCAAGGTGACAGTGATGGTGATTGTGAAGGATGAAGATGACGATGATGAGTGTAATACCGAGAGACTTTAGAACACAAGAACACGAAGGCTTTTTGGGATTGATAATCGAGAACCCCTTTAATCCATAAAGGGGTTTCTCAATTCTAATTCAATCTAATTAATTCAAAGGTGCATAACATGAATTTATAGAAAACTATGGGAAGATCTAACCAATCCTTCCTCGCAAAGGAAAGGGGTTTGGATAGATTAATTCTATCTAAAGATAAATAAAATAAACCTAAGATAAATATTTCCTAATAAGATAAATGTTTCATAACTTGGTGGCCAAGAATTATATCTAGAAGAGATATAACTAATTCCACCTTATTTATCTAATTGCATAAAATAATAACATAACTAATGTAATAGACTCGACCCACAAGAGGAAGCACTCGGCCAAGCCCATAACTCCACTCGACATGACCTTGGGCCGAGTGTCATGTATGTCTTGATCAAGGCAGGTGTAGACGAGTCTTCATGAGCTCCGTGTGTGGACGCAAGCTCACTTCTGGTGCCGGTGGTGTAACCTTGAGCCAAGTGATCCAGGGTGGCCTGAACCCTTGCTCTAAAGTTCCATGGTGACGGACAAGAAAGGCTTTAGTTGCTATTTGAATCTTCTTGGCCCTTGCACGAGTAACAGGACCATCATATGGAACCTTCATGTTGTCCTCAATGTCACCAGGAGTCATCGATAATTGCACGGCATCATTCTCCTCCACTTGACTTCGATTTGTCCTCAAATCGTCATCAGAGTCATCGTCAGGCACGAACAAGGATAGGTCGGCGACGTTGAATGTAGAATGGACGCTGTACTTATCGGCAGGGAGATCCAGCTTGTATGCATTAGGACCCATCTTCTGAACCACTCTGAATGGTCCATCTCCCCTGGGGTCCAGCTTAGACTTCCGTTGTTGCGGAAACCTTTCCTTCTTGAGATGCAGCCAGACCAGATTACCAACGTTGAACTGCACATCCTTGCGATGCTTGTCCTTCGCTCATGCAAGCGCTTGATGAAGTCCACTTGCTTAGCTGCATCCACGCTCTCCTTTTCCTTGTATGACCGAGGCAGCATGTTCACAGGAGTGAGTGGATTTCGGCCATATACTACTTTGAAGGGGGTAAGCTTTGTTGCAGAGTGCCTAGACCTGTTATATGCAAATTCTACAAATGGTAGGCAGTCTTCCCACCTCCGGAGATTAGTTCGTAGCATGACTCTAAGGAGAGCCCCAAGAGTTCTATTGTGACCTCAGTTTGACCATCAGTTTGTGGGTGACAAGAAGTAGAAAATAGCAATTTTGTACCCAATTTAGACCATAGAGTTTTCCAAAAAGAACTTAAAAATTTAGGATCACCGTCAGAAACTATAGATAATGGCAATCCATGTAAGCGAACAACATCTTTGAAGAATAAATGAGCAACATGAATAGCATCATCAGTTTTATGACATGGAATAAAATGAGCCATTTTGGAAAATCTGTCTACAACAACAAATATGGAATCATGACCCTTAGAAGTTCTAGGCAATCCTACAATAAAATCCATAGAAACATCTTCCCAGGGTGCATTAGCAATAGACAAAGGTTGGTATAGACCATTAGCATTAGATTTCGATTTGGCCTTAGCACATGTAACACAACTTTTGACAAATCTTAGCACATAATTAGACATTTTAGGCCAAAAGTAATGTTCCTTAAGTCCTGCTAAGGTTTTTTCAAAACCACCATGTCCTCTAGATTCATGAATTTCTTGAGTTAACAATCGGCGAATAGAAGAAGATGGGATACAAAGCTTGCCCATCTTAAACAAATAACCATTATCAAGAAAAAATGAATCAACTTCACCTTTAGACACACATTGAGCATATATAGTTTTAAAGAAACCATCAGAAGCATACAGTTCCTTTATCAAAGCAAAATCCAAAACATGTGCATCCATATGGTTTAGGAGGACATACCTGCGTGATAGTGCGTCAGCTACCACATTATCCTTTCCCTTCTTGTGGTGAACCACATAGGAAAAGGTCTCTATAAACTCCACCCATCGAGCAAGTCTCCTGCTGAGCACTGCTTGTCCTTTGAGGTACTTGAGAGCTTCATGATCCGAATGAATCACAAACTCCTTAGGCCAGAGATAATGTTGCCAAGTCTGTAAGCAGCGAACTAGTGCAAATAGCTCCTTGTCGTAGGTAGAATAGTTGAGCTCAACGGAGCCCAACTTTTCGCTGAAGTAGGCGATGGGACGGTTGTTCTGCAGCAGGACCCCTCCAATGCCAGTGCCAGAAGCGTCACACTCGAGATCAAAAGGTTGAGCAAAGTCGGGTAACTACAGCACTGGGGCGTGTGTCAGTCGATCCTTGAGGGCGTCGAAAGCCTTTTGATGTGAGTCAGTCTAGCGAAATGTCACATCTTTCTTTGTCAGCTCATGTAGGGGGGGCGGCAATCAGGCTGAAGTCCTTGACAAAACGTCGATAGAAACCAGCAAGGCCCAAAAATGAGCGGACATGAGTGGGTGTATTCGGCCTGGCCCACTCCTGAATAGCACGAATCTTCTCCTCATCCACCTTCAATCCAGATGCAGTCACTACAAAACCATAAAAAATGGTAGACTCGGATGCAAAAGAACACTTCTTTAAATTGGCATATAAATTTTCTTTCCTAAGACAATCAAAAACCAATTTTAAGTGACTTAAGTGATCATGCATATTCTTGCTATAGATTAAGATATCGTCAAAATAGACAACGACAAATTTTCCTAAGTGTCTTCTAAGCACATGGTTCATAAGCCTCATAAAAGTAGAAGGTGCATTTGTTAAACCAAAAGGCATTACTAACCATTCATATAAGCCATACTTAGTTTTAAAAGCCGTTTTCCATTCATCACCCTGTTTCATCCGAATTTGATGATATCCACTTCTAAGGTCAAATTTAGAAAAAATACAAGCACCATGAAGTTCATCAAGCATATCATCTAAACGAGGAATATGGTGGCGATACTTAACCGTTATTTGGTTGATTGCGCGACAATCAACACACATGCGCCAGGAGCCATCCTTCTTTGGAACCAAAATGACAGGCACGGCACAGGGAGACAGGATTTCTCGCACGAAGCCCTTATCCATTAGTTTTGTGACTTGGCGTTGCAGCTCTTTTGTCTCCTCAGGACTAGCTCTATAATCGGCGCGATTAGGCAAGACTGCCCCAGGCACAAAGTCAATCTGGTGCTCAATACCTCTAATAGGAGGCAAGCCTTGTGGTAGTTCAGCTGGAAGCACATCTAGATAATCCTGCATAAGTGCAGCAATAGGTGCAGGAATATGACTCAATTCAACATTCAGTAATACCTGTTTCATTACCAGAAGAATATGAGGTCGATGAGCATTCCATGTGATGGTCCCTTTTTGAGGTTGAGAGACCAAAGATCGACGTTCTACAGAGCCCTTAAGTGATGCAGAAGAGGGCTGAGTGGACGTCGAGGGGGAAGGAGTTGTTGCCGAGGGAGCCGCGGGCGCTGCTGGTGGGGCCGCGGGCGCGGCAGGCTGGGCCGCGGGGGCGGCCTGATGTGCCAAGCTCCCCTTGAGCTTCTCCATCCTTTCAGCTTCCTTCTGGGCGTCCTGTTGTTGCTTCTTGCGAACCCGGTCCTTTAGAATAGTGTGTGGCGAAAGGGGTAGGAGAGTAACTCTCCTCCCATCAAAAGTGAAGGCATATGTATTCACACAACCATCATGAAGAACAGAACGATCATATAACCAAGGACGACCTAATAAAATATGACTACAATCCATGCGAGCAACATCACATAATATTTTATCATGATATGTTCCAATAGAAAGGGAAACTAAACATTGTTTGGTGACCATTATATCAGAACCATCATCAGTAATGCCATTTAATCCATAGTGAGTAGCTCTAGGAGTAGTAGTTAAATGGAGGAAATCCACTACCTTTTCACTGATGAGATTGCAGCAACTCCCATCGTCGATGATGAGGCTTAAGGTAGCTTCGCGAACTAAACATCTAGCGTGGAATATGTTCTCCCGTTGATCAGCCATGGGAGATTCCTGAATGTGTAGGACCCGCTGGTTGATAATGCAAAGTAAGTTGTCGTACTCTGAACTATCGATCTCCTCAATAGGCTCAGACGGCTGGTCCTCCTCCATTTCACTTGAAATTACATGGTCCTCAACAATCTCCTCCTCATAGTAATGGTCTCCCAAATCATTAAGAAGAACCTTCCTTTTCTGAGATCAATTGCGAGAGACATGCCCAGAACCACCACAAGTGAAGCAGCGGATATCTTTGTTGCGATCTGTAGAAGGTGCAACAACTCTTCTAGTTTCAACCTGATAACCCTGTTGAGGTGAGTTGGAAACTCCCTTTTGCTGCATAGAAGGCTTAGAAGTAGAAGGTTTAGATTGACTAGAAGGGTTAAAGGGAACAAACCTGCGACCTTGAGAGGTCTGGTCGAATCTAGTCCTCTGTTGCCGTAGCTGCTGTTGTTGTTGTTCATACAGAAGCTGTGCTTTATGAGTCAAAGTGTTAATATCTCTAATGGAATGGATAGATAAAGGATTTTTAATAGAAATATTAAGACCAGCAAGAAATTGAGTACACAAAGCACGTTCAGTAAGATAAACATTAGCCTGATGGGAGAGTCGTTCAAGCTCATCCCTGTAGTCATTAGGAGAGCGAGTTCCTTGGCGGCAGGACGCGAGCTGCATCCTCATAGACTCTGTGTATTCCTCAGGCACATGTCTCTTTTTCAGGAGATAGCGAAGTTGTGGCCAAGTTTCAACAGGTTGCTTGTCCTGACGACGGCGCATCTCACGAGTGCGGAACCACCAGGTGCGAGCTTTACCTACTAAATGCAATATAGCAACTTCCAACTTCTCCGTTTCCTCATAGCGTAAATGTTCAAGCAGATAGTCAGTATGATTTTCCCAAACAAGATAAGCTTCAGGATCAGTGTTACCATCAAAGGTTTCTAACTTAAGCTTAACATCTCGTCTCTCTATAGCTTGAGCATTATCAAATCTAGGATGACCAAAATTAGGAGGGGGTAAATCATCAAAGTTAGGATTTACCTCATGGTAAGCATCCTCCAAATGTGGCGTCTCATACAGATCATTATTGCTGCGGCTATCATCCCAGTTAGCGCGGGTATGAAACGGCTGCTGATGACGTTGATTTGGCCTCCCTTGCTGATGTCGTGGCGGGGTGTGCTCACGGCGATCCTGGTGGCCATTGAAGCCCGCTAGATGATCATTGTCATTCTCTCCATTGAAAGGGTTAGAAGTAGCAGACTTAATTTGAAAATGTAATTGACCAGAAGGGGGAGTTTTAACCGAATAAGAGGGGTTACCCGTAGGTGGGACATTACCTGAAGGAGGTGTAGTATTTGGGGGTGGTGGAGGCGGCTTACCTCCAGAGGGAGGTGTAGATCCAGAAGCCTCTGCCTATTTTGCCTCCTCCAATTGCCGCGTGACTGCCTGTTTGATGAGGTCAGAGAAAAATACGCGGTCCTCTGTACGTTCGACAGCTCGACGATTTGCAGCCTCTGCCAGTTCCTTACGCATAGCCAGGGTAGAGGATTGGACAGCAGAATCAATAACAAACTGCATGTCAGAAGCCGAAATGGTAGTAGGTGGGGTAGGGGAAGAGTTGGGGTCGCTATCGTTCGACATGTTCCTACAATATCAGAAGAGTAACAAGTAAACGAAGCAAAGACCAGAAACCAAGTAATGCAAGCTCTAGTGATTCCGAAGAGTGATTCAAGTTTTAGAAATCAAAGAGCGAGAAAACAAGGCACAATATTCAAGCAATTCCCCTGGACACAGAATTTTGCAATATTGAAGACAGCAAGTAATAATCAAAATTGCAAATTAAATCAGCCACAAGTCGGATATCAAGGATAGCAAGTATAAACAAGCGGTTTAATGTGGAAAAAATAAGATCTACAATGTGATGCTTTAATAATATGAATGTGTAATAATTGACAATAGCAATCACAAGGGCAATCAAGTGCACACACTCCGTCAACTATTATCTGACGGTTGCAACACGGTTCAGAGAAAGAGGGGTGTGACCAAGGCTCCAGTGTCGGCACAGCACAAAATCACACAAGTAGGGTTCTTTTGTAATGCTTAAAACCGATTAGATCATCTAACAAGTAGCAAGAAAAGAATGAACAAAGGAAGAGTTACTAACTCAACAATGTAATGTATGCTAAACTTTTCTTTCTTTCTCTTTTTTTCTCTTTTTTTTTGGCTATGAAATAGCTGCTGTAAATGCAGTAACTGAAAATAAAATAAATAAAATAAAAAATAAAAATAACAAGCTACGATGATCTAAAAGTAAGCAAAAATAACGAAAATAGGGAAAATAGGCTAGAAACTGGAGAAATTAGGGTTCTTTAGTGGTGCAAGTTCATATAATGCTTTTAATCCAAGAATCTCAGTCATAGGCATGATATGTAGCAACTAGGAATAAAAGATCACAACTTGCAGTCAAGAACTCAATATCTTCGAAATAAAAATAACAAGCTACGATGATCTAAAAGTAAGCAAAAATAACGAAAATAGGGAAAATAGGCTAGAAACTGGAGAAATTAGGGTTATTTAGTGGTGCAAGTTCATATAATGCTTTTAATCCAAGAATCACAGTCATAGGCATGATATGTAGCTCCTTGATTTCTCTTGAATGAATAGAATTCACCACCATATAGAATGAATTTGGATCGTATAGCCTTCGGTGATTAATTAACAAGTTGTTAATTAGCTTGTGCGAGTGAGTTAACAATGGCGAAACGTGACTTTGTGGATTCAATCTTTCGAAAGCACTCAGTGACTTACTATATAAACAAATGGCAAAGTGATTTTTTTTTTTTTGTGTGGAAATTAACTAATCGAAAGAATACGAACCAGAATGTGGTTTTTGGATTGATTAATCGAAGAACCCTTAATCCATAAAGGGTTTCTTCAATTCTATATTCAATCTGATTAATTCAAAACGGAATACAATTTTTAAATAGGTAAATAACTAGGGTTTGGTTGACTTCCTTACAGGCTAAGGATTGATTTACCAAACTATATCCTAACTAAATAAAACTTAATCTAAAATCCTAATATAGAAAATAATAAAATATGATAATTAAGAAAGCCTAAAGGATAGACTCTCCTAACCATCTTATTTGACCTAACTAAGAAATACTAAAAATAAGCAATTCTATAATTAGACTCCAACTAACATAGGAGTTACTAAAAATAGAATATATATAAAAAATAAGAAATATAAATAATAAAATAATTAACGCCGTTTCTTCAACGACTCCCAAGGTGGAGCCTTCTTCTTTCGCTTGAGGATGACATCAGCAAGTGTGCACACGACCCCCGATCCCGAGTCTCAATGGACTTCAGTACAACAAATTTCTAATTAAGCAAAGCTCTTTCGCTTTTAAATACAACAATGACACTAGGAGCAATTTGTGCTATAGTGGGTACTCATGTCTTGGTTTACCTTGGCATTGGTGAGCCTGTCTTGCGGCTTGCCGCTTGGCTTACCCGACTCGACTGCTTTACTCGGCCCTTGGAGGATTAGTCGATAACCTCGGAACCTCCACGTCACAGAAAAAAAAAAAGACAATAGGAACTAACTATATGGTTCAAACTGCCTTGGTTAATTAACCCAACTATAGTAAAACAACTATGCTACATTAAACTATAGTAAAACTAAATAACCATTGAAATATTAATTATATGATCTATCATAGTCCTACATAAAGCCCATGCATATAATTAACCCAACTATATTAAAACAACTACATCAAAATTCCCAACCCATGGCGATTGGCGGCCTTGCTCTTAGACTATATCAAGAATACAGTAAACCCCTACTGAAAAAAAAAATGAACGCGCTTCACGCGCCTTCTCTTCCTCTTCGCGTACATCGCCGTCCGCCGCCCAGCCCTAAACCCACCCACCTATGCTTCAGACCAAGCCTTTAATTCCCCCTCCTCACAAAGCATTGGATTCCAAAGGAGGTAGCTCCCTCCTCTTGCTGTCCGATTCAAGATCCCAATCTTATTTCTCCCCCAAAAAAGAAAAGATCTCAATCTCAATTGGTTTCGATTCCAATTGATTCTACTTCGAATGAGTGCGTCCTTGGTGCTGGCGCTTCTAATTTGTTCTCATCGTGGAGGATCGGGCAAGCCTTGGTCGTCGGTGGTGGGTGCAATTTCGGGCGGTGGAAGGGCTGGCTCTTCGAGTGGGTGGTCTGGTCGGCCGCTTCGCGTTTCAAATGGTGGTATTCCCACTCAATACTCCATACCCCCATCCACAAGGCGTGATTATAATCTTTTCTGTGAAATTTCTGTTGATTGTACCCCTATTCCGCCAAACCCGGCATCGCTCTTTGCTTCTAGTCAAGCTGTGTGTTTTTCATGCCTTGGCTTCGCCGACAGCATTCGATATGAGTTACTCATGTTTGGTTTACCGACTATGGCTGTTTGCGTGTTTTTTATCTTTACACACGATTTTGCTCCTATTTGTATTACTCATACTATTTATTTGTACACTAATCTCATCGCTTACAAGCACGTTGGCTATAAAACTCCTAAACAAGGCATTAGAGCTCACCGCTCCTTAACCCTACTTTCGGATCTCAAAATCCTACTCGCAAATTTCTGCAAGTTGTACTTGCTTTGGCTGTTGTTGCCCATGGCGTGTAAGCCTTTCATGGTTGCTCTGTCTGAAATACAGGGTTGTTCCCAATCTAATTCTTATTGGTACTACTGCCTATTTACTAACATGAATTTCTTCATGGCTTCTGATTTCATTTTACTGTCTTTTGGTTTGCTCTACCGTTTAGCTTGCTTTTTCAACATGGCTTACCCTCCACAAGGTTCCTTTGAATTCACATATGCTCTTTTTTCCTGCTTCCGGCTGCCGCCAGGGGCTTCTTTCTCTGGTTGTCTATGGTGTAATGAGCTTTTGGTTGTTCTCGTTGTCATTATCAGTCTTTCTAAACTTCTGTTGGCTTATGTCTACTTTGTTTTCCATGGTTGTTTAATTTTGGTTGCAATTACCCTTTATTTGCTTTCGAGGTACTCTCGGGTGTGTTCTGTCCTTTGCAGATTCGTTCCTGGTTTGGTTATCGGTTGCTGGTGCTGCGTGCTAGCTCCGGTGTGTGCCTGCTGCTGTTTATTTCAGCTCTTGTTGTTACTCGTTGTGGTCTGGCTAAGGTTCAACTCATTTGGGGTGGTCCTTGCTTGCTTGGCTCTGTTGTTCAGTTGTTGCTTCCGCCGTTCACCACTGTTCCTGTTTGTCGGCTCATATGTCAGACTCTGTCTGCTACTGAATTTCGATTCGCAATCGATCTTCTCCGATCGCTCTTGTTCTTCCGTCTTTAATCTCCTTGTTGGCTCAGCTTGTGAGCTGCACATCTCATTTCGGTTTGTATTCCACATGTGTAATATTAGCCTTGTTTGCCTTTTTGATGTTTCAAGTGTCACTGCTAGTGTTACCTTATGTATTTGTATTCTCAAGATAACTGCACCAATTTGGCTTATATATAAATGTTTGAGGACACCCCTCCATCGGTGTATTACATCACATACATGGGTCTCACAAGACCACAAATATCTTACTCAGCCTTGGCAATTGACATCTTCGATTACACTAAATCATTGTCTACTAAAATTCCAAAGTGTTACCACTCGCACCATCCACATTATCCGGATGTTAAATTACAAATTCCAACTATTCAAAACAAATAAGGATAACAGTGGTTTAGTACAAACAGATCGCCAAACAAGGTTTTTATGAATATATGCACTTGGAATTCACGTGGCATCCGGAGCCGAAATTTCTGGACAAATGTCGATATCTTCTGTCAAAATAATAATATCAATGTTCTGGCTCTTTTAGAAACGAAAACGAACAAGATCCCTAGTGAAAGCTCTAGGCGTAAATGTGGATTCACAAATATTGCTTTCGATCCGGCTATCGGTTTCTCGGGGGGGATCTGCCTGCTTTGGAAAGATATTCCTTCCTCTCAGGGCTCTATCGAATTAATCATGGTCCAACACCGTTTTATTCATTTCAATTACTCGGACTATGTCACTAAACGGTGCTTTGCCCTTTTGATAGTCTATGCTCCGCCGGACGATCGGAGGAAAACGACTTTCTGGGATTCTATCTCTCTGTATATACAAACCCTGGTTATTCCCTTCTGTGTTATGGGGGATTTAAATGAAATCTCTTCTGCAACAGACAAACTTGGTGGAGTTTACCCTGCGCCAGCACGTTTCACGCGCTTAAATGAATTAAAAAATAATCTATCCCTCCTCGAAGTACCTTCTCACGGTGGTAAGTTCACTTGGCAACGAAAGTCTAATGACGTTGTTATATGCCTCGAAAAGCTTGATCGTTTATTAATCCACACAGACATGTTAACAATATTTGACTCGCTTCGTACACAGATTCATCCTTTTACAAGATCTGATCATGCACCGATATCTACCGATTTTCGGCATAACATTCAGCCAAAGAACAGACCGTTCAAATTTGAGATGGCCTGGGCATCTCGAGCGGATTACATAAATTTGGTTTCGCAAGCCTGGCGAGCGGACCCTAGAGGTTCCTTTATGTTCAAACTGGTTCAAAAGGCAAAAGTGCTTAAAAAACTGTCTAAGATCTGGCATAAGACTACGGTTCGCAACACTCATAACCAAATTCAAATTACAGACCAGAAGCTGCTTCAATTACAAACGTCGCTTATTACCAACTACAATACCAAAGACATGCAGATCCTTAAACAATTACTTAACAAGAGAGAGAGGATGCTTGACTTTCACCGCCGCTATTGGAGTCAGCGGGCGAAAGTAAAGCACGCTAAACTAAATGACTCAAACACCAGTTATTTCCACAAGATTGCAACTGCTAAACGAGGCAGGAAAATGATCAAGTCACTTCTACTTCCAAACGGAGAGACTACGGCTGACTACCATACAATCCAACAAGAGTTCCTTCGAGACTTTAGTACGCGTTTCAGGGCCTCCACGGCATGTAGTCCTGATATATCAGCAGACTTGGGGGTTATCCCGTCCTTAGTAACACAGGCAGATAATGCAATGCTCTCAGCTCCCGTCTCCAACAACAAAATTAAAGCATCAGTCTTCTCTATGAGTCCGGATAAGGCTCCTGGCCCAGATGGCTTCCCAGCAGGTTTTTACCAAAAATTTTGGCCAACGGTTGGCCCTTCTGTTATCAAAGCAGTTAAGGCTTTCTTCACCAGTGGTAGGCTACTGCGACAGATTAACCATACTTTCATTACTCTACTACCACAATCTGATGATCCAGCTGAGGTTCACCACTATAGACCTATCAGTTTATGTTCTACTATTTATAAAATCATAGCAAAGGTTATGTCTGCAAGACTAACCAAAATTTTCGACAAACTCATACATCCGTTACAGGGTGCTTTTACCAAAGGGAGATCGATCCAGGATAATATTCTTATTGCTCATGAAGCCTTACATTCGTTCCGATTAAAGAAAGGCAAGACAGGCATGGTGGCTCTAAAGCTAGATATGGAAAAGGCATACGACCGGATCGATTGGTCCTTTCTTTTCCAAGTGCTATCAAAGTTTGGGTTCGACGACCTCTTCATCAGCCGGATCAAGGAATGTGTTTCAACAGTTTCCTACTCAGTCCTCATCAATGATGAACCGACAACAGTGATTGTACCAACTAGAGGTTTGAGACAAGGTGACCCTCTGTCCCCTTTTCTCTTCATTCTAGCTTCAGAGGTTTTAGCACGGACATTGCACCACCAGGGGTTGGTAAACAAGGATGTGGGGATCACCTTCGGCCGACCTGGCATTAAAATTCCGTTCTTAGCTTTTGCAGATGATATCCTGATTTTCTGTAAAGCATCACAGTCCGCATGTACCACTGTTCTTTCCATTTTAGACAGATACTGTCTCATTTCAGGACAGAAGGTCAATCTACATAAGTCAAGTTTCCAAGCTTCGCCAAACTCGACTACCACAGCCATTTCATCTACAACAGCTGTGCTTGGTATCCCTCAGGCAAATAATTTTGATAAATACCTTGGCTGCCCGGTGGTCAATGGGAAAACCAATAGGGACACGTTCGGGGACGTGGTCCTCAAGACTAAAAATCAATTAACCAAATGGAAAGCTTCAAACCTGTCCGCTGAAGGACGCCGGGTTCTCATAAAAGCTAATCTTAGTGCCAAACCAATTTTCCTTATGCAAGCTTTCTTACTACCGTCGCATATCCTAAATGAGCTTGACAAGGTATACAGACAATTCTTCTGGAACAAAAACTCCAAAGCGCCTCCTCTTGTCGGTTGGGACAAAATTTGTTCAGACACAATGAAAGGTGGATTGGGAATCCATAAAGCGGAATCTATGAACATTGCACTTCAGATGAAACTGCTATGGAAAATTATATCTCAACCAGAAAATATCTGGGTCCGTGTGGTATCACACAAATATCTTAAGGGGCATGATCTGTTCAGCTACTCCAGGAGGGGTCATTCCTCTTGGCAGTGGTCACGGCTTATGTCCATTAAACCACAGTTTCTGTCTGCGCTCCAGTGGAATGTCGGTAATGGCCAAACTATCGATTTTTGGACCCATAACTGGGCCTCCCATAAACCGTTGGATTCCAAAACAATTAATCCGATCCCCGACTCTCTCAGGGGGATCAGGGTTGCCCATTTCATCAACAATGAACGCCAGTGGAATAGGCCTTTGTTAAAAGCCTCCTTAACAAACATTTTACCAGCGGTGGAGATTGACCATATCATGGGAATAATTTTGCCAAACAATCCGTTAACAGATCGTCTGTATTGGGGCCCCCAGCAAGAATGGCTGGTTCTCGACTGGTTCTGCGAACGCTTTTCTAACAGAAAATGTTGGGTTGTCTGATTTCGATTGCGGTTGGATTTGGGATCTCGACGTACCACCTAAGGTTAGGCACTTTCTTTGGAAAATATCCCGCGATGGTCTTCCGACCAAATCAAGACTTCAAAGATCGCATGTATCAGTACCCTGTGGCTGTGCCTATTGTGGAAACACCAATGAATCGACACACCACTTCTTTTTCCATTGTCCCATGGCGAATGACCTTATGCAAGCTTTACGTATTCGCCTGCCAAGGTTCATAGTTCTAAACTCTGGATCGGATTCCGTGCTCCCTCTGAATGAGATCAAATGTGCAATCGGCAGCTCTAAGTTTGCAGATCTGGCGTCTGCTTGGTGGGCACTATGGTTCTTTCGAAATCAAATCGTTTTCAACCACACAAACAAGGTGACAACCAACGAAATTCTTCTATTCCACAACACCAGTATCCATTGTTGGAAACAAGCTAAGGCTATGGAGGATGATCCTTTTAGGACTATTCCCGGTCAGCATGCTACTAGCAGTAAAGCCAACTCGAGCCACGGGGGCGGGGCTAAGCAGCCTTTGGGGCTCCGTCGATTTGGGTTTTGGGATAAACCTCCCAATAATTGCTATAAGCTTAATTTTGATGGTTCCGTCATCCCGAGAGGTTCTGTCTCCTTCGGTTACGTCATTCGTGACTCGGTTGGCGTGGTCGTTGCGCTTGGCAGATCCGTTTGCACAAACATCTTAGTGGTCTATGCCGAAAACCTTGGTCTCAAAATGGGCATTTTGCGTGCTAAGTCGCTACAAATTTCAAACCTTCTAATCGAAGGGGACAACTTAATAGTCATAAAGGCTCTCCTAGGGGATTGGAAATGCCCCTGGACGATCGAGTTGCTACAAGCGGATATATTGTTTGATATTTCGTCCTTTTCTTATATTGCTATTCGTCATATTTTCAGGGAATCAAATGCGGTGGCCGACTACCTTGCTCGTAGTGCCCATGCATCCCCTGCCGACGTCAGCTGTGAGGATGATCCAGAACTGCAGGTTCTCGTCCGAAAGGATGCGCTAGGAAGGGCTTTTGCTGCGGCCGACCCGACCTAAACTTTATCTAGCGTCAAAAAAAAAAATCAAGAATACAGTAGTTTAAATACATTAGCAAAAACTTTTCCGAGTTTTTTTTTTTTTGCTTATATGTATGAATTTTTTATTTTTGTTTTGTTTTAAAAGAGCTAGCAATGCTGCAGGGTTGTCCCTCAACTACACAGAAAGTTACTTCTGAGTTGTTCTGAATGAACAACCAAGGGGCAGGAAGAGACAAATGTGAAATATGATGAAGTTCATACTTCATATATAGAGCTCAAGCAAGATGTATGCATGTCTATCGATAAGTTAGACAATAAATCTGGATGCTAACTTGGATAAAAGATAGCAGCAGTTATGAGATTCACATATATACTAGTGGTGAAAGGTGAAAGTGAGAGTTACCACATTACTACTGGTTGCCTCATCCATCAACTCTAGCTGATGTCGATTCCCTACAGGACAATGGTCAAAATTATTCAAAAGGCCCTTGTTAATCGCACAAAAAAAAAAATACTACCTAATAATTTGGGCACCAAATTTTTTTATCTGTCTGGTCTACGGCTCAACAGTATTAATAAGGCATAGTTCGAAAATCGAGTTTAACAACTTAAGTCAAAGCAAATCAGGGAGGCATAGAAAGGTACTCAATCAATTCAATTTGCAATACACATCTACTCCCATTCTTATAATCAATAAACATCAGTTGACTAGGAGAGCGAAGAGGAATGATGCAATGTCAAAATATCAAGGGGCACAATATGTCCCAATGATTCTGGCATATTGAAATCAATTAGTTATGTTCTGTATATGGGATTCGGAGCTGAAAAGAAGACATCATGTTACATGGGATCAGATTGAACAATTAGTAAGAAAAAAAAAAAGCTGAGACCAAAACCTGTTTCGCGAATATGAAGCCAGCTTCGCGGAAGGCCTTCTGCACCTCCAGCAAACCGTTTCTTGTTTCGGGGGTGCCACCACTCTGAAAAATAAAGCCAAAGGCAGCAACCATCAAAACAACGTAATTTAAGTCAGAGAAAGAAACATCACTGGCCTTAATAGGCTTAATCCATTTAAAAGGAAATGAATACATCATAGCATACCTTTGAAATTAATCACAGTCACAAGGGTAGAAGCCAATTCAGGCACATGCTGGGCAATTTGATGAATCAGGATCACAACACAAATTAATCACAGTAACTATGCGAATCATGTGAAGATTGTTCAAAATCAGTAACTTATCAAAGACTACAAGAACACAAATAGATACCATCAGAGGCCTAGGTTCTTGTGCTGGTAGAGCCAATCAATGTAGCGGTTCCACAGCGCTTGAGGGTCCTTCTGGAGGACGTGCTCCTCCACCATGGAAGGAATTAAAAAGGTGGTTGTTGTTGGAGGAGGGGGAGAATTCACGAGCGACAGCTTGTATGGAGAGAGGGCGGGGGAGGGTTTGAGGGGGAGGGACAAATGGGAGGGGTTCAAGATCAGATCTTTTGGGGATGGAGAGAAGCTTGGAAATGTGATGGGGTAGTTTGGAAACAAATTTTGTGTGTATCCAATTCAATCAACTTGATCAATTACATTCACCTGTGCTTTGCTATTTATACAAGTTGGAAACCGCCGCACGTCTCTGTGTTCTAACTTCTAACCAAACTATAACAAACATTTTGACTGTGTTCACTTATTTCAACAACTAGTCAATAGGCCCCTCTCAAGTGTTGAGAGAATGAAAGATGTGAAGAGACTAAAGGAGTCTCACGTTGACAATATGAACAAAGAAGCCTTAGTATATAAGCTAGTGGATCACTCCTATTTTTAATTGGTTTCAGGATGGAACCCTCTCGACTTATGTGCTAGACTATTAGTGCAAGGGCGCACTTGTGCACACGAACCCAGATCTCAAGTGCTAACGGACTTAGTAAGTTGGAGGGTGATACAAACCCAGCTTCGACAAAATGTAATTTTGCTGGTGAGAGGGCAACACTTTGGTAAGGACGTCAGCTAGTTGCTCAGATGAAGTGACAAAGGATAAACTTAGCAACCCCTCCATGACCTTGTCACGGGTAAAGTGACAATCGACTTCTATATGTTTGGTGTGTTCATGGAACACGTGATTGGTGGAAATCTGCATAGCAGATCGATTGTCACAAAACAATGTAACTGGCTTGATTGGAGCTACTGAAAAATCATGTAATAATCGAACAAGCCATGTAATTTCAATGTAGTTTCAGTCTCAACATTAGCCATGGCCCTGTACTCGGCTTCAAAAGAGCTTCTAGAGACGATTGATTGCTTCTTTGATTTCCAATTGATGGGAGAAGAACCAAGGAACACAATATAGCCAATAACAGACCTTCTGGTCATAGAACAAGCTGCCCAATCGAAGTTTGAGAAAGCTTTGAGATGGAATAGGAGAAGAAAAACCATTAAGCAATATCCCTTTACTAGTTGTGCCTTGGACATAGCTAAAGGTACGAAGCAAAGCATCATGATGAGGACAACGAGGTTGCTGCATAAACTGACTTAGAATTAGGACTGCATAGCTTAGGTCTGGCTCAGTATTGTATAAAAAGTTAAGCTTGCCAACTAAAGCTCTATAACTTGTAACCAGAAGATTGCTATCTGTATCATTAAGCTTGAGATTAAGAGGCAAAGAGGTAAAAACTGGTTTGACACTGTCTGAATGGCCAACATCAACCAGAAGCTCCTTTGTGAACTTGGGTTGAGTAAAAGCAAAATCACTAGGACGAGAAGTGACTTCCATACCCAAAAAAATAGTGGAGTTGACCAAGATCCTTAATGCTAAAGATGATGTGCAAAAAATCTTTGAGAGAAGTGACTTCAGAAGGATTGCTGCAGTGATCACAATATCATCAACATACACAACAAGTATGGTGATGTGAGAGCCACTATGTTTGATGAAAACATGAAGTGCGAAATAGGCAGACAAATAGTAACTGACTACTCTAGAAGGGGGGTTGAATAGAGTATGTCAACTTTTCGCGATAACAGAACTGGTAAGACCTTACCACAAGAAGTAAGACCTTATCTGAAAAACAGAACCACGTTAAGCCAAGATAGCAAATAAGATCAATCGAAAGAACAAGTAATAAAGTAAAGAACGGAAAGTAAAGAACACGATACTTGTTAACGAGGTTCGGCACTCCCCGCCTAGGGTTATCCAACCCGTAGGATTCAACAAACTTTATTTCACTTTATCTTATGAGCTCTAGATACAACCTCTACAAGACTTACCCTCTTCTAGACTAACTTCCTATCTAGCAACCCAAGCACACTAGTGAAACAAAGCTCATATGGATACCGAGGTACCCTATATGTTTGGGTACAGAAACCCTTAGTATAACCTAGATAAATTGTACTCTAAAGCTCGAATGAAACCTACATACTCAAAAGTAAATACAACACTTATCTATTCGAGCGATGTGAGATCAAAAGCTTCGCAGGAGATGAGTTTGCAGTAGGACAATGTGCGCTGTGGAGATCTCTATTCTGCAATCCTCTTCTTCTCCTTTATATAGGCTAGAACGTTTTATTTCAAAACAAAACGTCCGGATCTTCTCTCGGTTGGTTAAAAGACGTTGCACCATATCTTACTGGAGGGAGAGATCTTCGGCTTGGTTGAACAATCATTCCAGAACCTTCATCTTTGATTTGCTAGAATCTTTCGTGAGAGATACGTTGAAAGTTCCCTGAAATATCTCAACCAAAGCTAACAAATATATGGATAGAAAAAGATAGAATATAAACCCAATCCAATACAAAGTCCGAAGAAGCACATTTAGGCCCAATCAAGCAAATGTTCAAACATAGGCCCAATAACAATTGGTCCTTTAGAGTTGGATCTTGGATCTGTAAGGTTAAATAGGCCCTTTTTAACCAATAGGCCCATTCAACCCATTCAACAGTTTGAGTCCACTAGTGCAATTGTTTGAGCCATCTTGAGCCAATTGGTAAAACCTTACCAAACTCAAGAATCCCGAGTTTTGGCGTTCATCAAGCAAGACTTTAATTTCTATTAATCCGGTCGTATCGTCAAGGTGGAGTTAACAATCTCCCCCTTGTTGAAAGACAAAACTTGTGCACCTGTTTCCTGTCAAAGATATATACAACCATAGCAAGCAAGCATTATATAGGATGTTGGATCACAGTTTTAAAAACCTATAGTTAAAAACCTTAAGCATAGCAAAAAGTAAGGCCAGCAAAAATAAAGTAAGGCCTTACATCCCTAGAGTTGTTCTCCCCCTTTTTGTCTTTCAACAAGGAGAGAGATAAATTTTCAAAAGACCAGCAACCAGAAAGTTTTAAGACCAAAAACCAGAAAGTTTTAAGACCATCACAAGAAGCAGATCCACCAGCACCATCACTCGTCATCATAAAGTATCACCACCTCCTCATACCATTGGCCATACTTGGGAGGAACACCGTCTTCATCTGGGCATCCTCGGAAGATCTTCTCATGCCAGCGATCCTTTGCGTTCTTGACATGGTGGTTCTTCCACATCTCCGCTTGTCTTCTTGCTTCAGCATCCCGCCATTTCTTTACAATACCGTACTCCTCTACAGAGAGGATGTTTGGCTCAGGGAAAAGTGGACGTAGGATGAAGCGGTTCAGAACCTTGCGTTCACAGTTGAAGAGCACGTTCTTGGCGGTTTCCTCGACATGTTTGACAGCAGCAGCATCCATTGGCATGATAGCAGTGGTAACCCTATGATTCATGCCACAAAGCATGAAAAGTTGATTCAGCTTTTCATCCATGATCATCAGCCGCTAGTGACTATCATCTTGCCGATCCACGATGTCTGCTCTGGCGGCGTTTAGATCCTTTCAAAGCACGTCCACCTCAGCTTCCAGGTACTAACCATTTTCTCCAGCTTCATAGTGTCTCCTTGGGATGGCGTCTTCAGAATCCAGCCACCAACCAGAGTCTGTTCAATTCCCAATCTTTTCTAGCAATCCTCATCAATTCGTCCAGTGTGGGAGACGTGTTCCTCCCCTCGTGTGTCAATGTTGAAAAACTCAAAGATTGTAGGGAGGAAATTGGCATAAGGCAGTGGAGCGGTAATAGGGGTGCTGATAGTGTGAAGCATGTAGGCGAGAATAAGATTCAGAACATCAACCTCATGACCCGTCAAGATAGAGGGTGTGAAGCAAGTTGTCAGTGACAAGCTCACGAGAGTTCTTTCTGGGCACGATACATCGAGCGAGGAGAGTTAAGACCACTTTAGCCTCAAGGGTAAGAATGTTGTGCGTGTGTTTGGGCTTAGGCTTGAAGGCTTCAGGAGGAAGGACAGGGCGCACAAAGAATTCTTTTTGTGCTTTGCGGAGATAGTAATCTTTGGAGGGGTGATCTTGGGTGTTGACGGTTTCAGGGGTGCCAAGGATGAGGGCTAATGAGGAGCGGGTAAGAGTAATCTGGCACTGCTTCACTTAAGAGGAGAGAATGAGTACTCCCTTCTCTCTATTGGCAGTGAAGTTCACAAAGAAAAGTCTAGTCAAGCGAGGGTAGGCAATAGTTCCGGGGTTTAGGAGGGACCAGACATGAGAGTTCTTTAACAAATTGACACACGGGAAATTTGTGGATTCTAGAAAATCTAGATCCACATGCTCACAGAAGTTGATGGGTCGATTAACGAACCCGTCCTTCCACATCCCGGATTTTTTGTGATTCACAAACCAACAAAGAGGAGCGTCGGAGAATACCTCAGAAGCAGCAGGGGTTTGAAGACGATGTTGATGTGGAGCATTCTCGGGAGCAGAAGGATTTACTTGTCGGGGATGATTGCGTGGAGGAAGACGAGGCTCCCTCTTGATGATCTTCCGATGACCGCGAGTTCCTTCTTCTTCACTCTCCGAGGAGGTCTCCAATTGCCGGAGAGTAGCCTTGCCCTTGTAATCGTCGTCAATTGCTTTGCCCTTGGCCTTGCAATCAGAGAAACGGAGCCTTTTGGAACCAGACCGAGTAGAGGGAGGGGAAGAGTTTTTCTTCGGAGCCATGGCGAAGGAGAGTACTCGAGTGGTCTCAGGAAGAGGAGAAACAGAGACGGAGAGAGAGAGAGAGAGAGAGAGAGAGAGAGAGAGAGAGAGAAAGTGGGTGTGTGATTTGACAAAGAGGGAAGTGAAGGTATAAATAGGAAAGAGAAAGGTTGTTGAACTTCCAAATAAAATCCCCCTTATTTAGAACAATCCGGTTGTTGAGATTCCCCAAAAAAAATCTGGCCAAATACAAAGTTATAAAATTGGAACTTAAAAGAGATAAGTACATAGTTAAATAGGAGAAAATCTGAGAAAATCCCAACAAATTTTTGAATGGATAAAAACTTATCAAATAATCAAGCACATAGAAAATAATATCTTTTAGGTAAAAATCTAAACAGATTTTACCCAAGAGATGTGATCCATAATTCAATGTTTTTGAAAGGAATTTAACATCAGACTATGCCATAGTAAGACTTCAAATTTTATTTCAAGATGTTGATGTAGGGAATAATATTGATATAATAAGATACGATTGCTCCCCCTACATCGATGCTTCCTTATTAAGCATTCCAAGTTCTAATCCGATGAAATTGAATCTATCTTCGGGTAAAGGTTTTGTAAAGATATCTGCAAGTTGTAGCTCGGTAGAGATGAATGTCAATGACACATCACCTTTTTCGACACGGTCTCGGATAAAATGGTGTCTTACATCAATGTGCTTTGTTCTCGAGTGTTGTACATGGTTTTTGGAGATAGAAATAGCACTGGTGTTATCACATTTTATGGGAATGCCCTTATAGTTGATTCCAAGATCTTGGAGTTGTTGTGCAATCCATAAGACTTGCGAACAACAGGCTCCACCAGCAATATATTCAGCTTTGGCCGTTGAAAGTGCCACTGAATTTTGCTTCTTGGAATGCCAACTTATAAGGGATGCCCCAAGAAATTGACAACACCTTGAGGTCCTTTTTCTATGTACTTATACCCTGCAAAATCGGCATCGGAATATCCGATAAGATCAAAGCTTGTTTGATGAGGATACCATAATCCGAGATCTTTAGTACCATTATGATATCTTAAAATCCTTTTTACCGCAATCAGATGTGATTTCTTCGGATTAGCTTGGAATCTTGCACACATACAGACACTGAACATTATGTTAGGTCTGCTTGCCGTAAGATAGAGAAGGGAGCCGACCGTACCTCGATATTCTTTCTGATTTACCTCCTTGCTGGTAAGATCTTGATCTAGAGAAAGAGTGGAACTCATAGGAGTTTTAGCCACCTTGGAATCGATCATTTTGTACTTCTTGAGTAGTTCTCGTGTATATTTCCCTTGATTAAGGAAAATACCTTTTGAACTTTGTTGCACGTGAAGTCCAAGAAAGAAATTCAGCTCACCCATTATGCTCATCTCAAACTCATTGCACATAATATTAGAAAATTCTTTGCACAAGGAATCGTTAGTAATACCGAAAAGAATATCATCTACATAGATTTGGACGACAAGTATATCCTTTCCATGGGTTTTGATGAAGAGAGTTTTGTCAATCAACCCCCTTTTAAAGTCATTTCCGAAGAGATGTTTTGAAAGCCGCCCGTACCAAGCTCTTGGGGCTTGCTTTAAGCCGTAAAGAGCTTTGTCGAGCTTAAATACATGCTCTGGAAATTCATTGTTTTCAAAACCTGGAGGTTGAGCAACATAAACTTCTTCATCTAGAAATCCATTAAGAAAGGCACACTTCTCATCCATTTGATAAAGCTTGATATTCATAAAGGAAGCGAAAGCAAGAAGCATACGAATGGCTTCGAGTGTAGCTACGGGAGAAAAAGTCTCCTCGTAGTCAATACCTTCTTCTTGATTATATCCTTGTGTAAACAGTCGTGCCTTTTTCGGATAATATTACCTCTAACATCTAGCTTGTTTCGAAATACCCATCGAGTTTCAATAATAGACTTTCCCTTTGGCTTAGCAGTAAGGGTCCATACTTTATTACGTTCGAACTCGTTGAGCTCATTTTGCATAGCTATGATCCAATCTGGTTATTTGAGAGCATAAGTGTATTTTTTGGTTCTGCGAGAGAAACAGATGCGTGAAACGCACATAAGTTTCTAAGGTTAGAACGAGTTTGGACACCAGAAGAAGGATCCCAAATAATATCCGCCAAGGAGTGAGAAGAAGCATGTTTGAATTTTCTTCTTGCCGATCCTTGATTAGATGTTGAAGCTTCAGGAACAGGTGAAAAAGGCTCCTGAGGTTCAGGAGGACTAGTAGGATACAGTTCCAGAGGCTCGGGAGGTGTTTCATTTTCAAGACTAGCTTCATTTGTAAGGCCTTGAGACTGAATCCCAGTGCCTTGTGAAAGCTCAGTAAGATCTTGAAATGGCTCCTGCATATTTCTTGATTTGCTCCTCCCTTGTCCATTGGCTTCTCCTTCTGACTAGTCTTCCTCATAAGTGTTCAAGTTGAGATTTGCAAACCCTTCACTCAAGGTATCGTTATCACTTTCATCAAATAACACATGGATGCTTTCTTCGATTACTTTGGTACGTTTATTGTATATTCGATAAGCCTTGCTTTGAGTCGAATATCCAAGAAATATACCTTCGTCGCTACGTGCATCAAACTTCCCAAGATTATCCTTTCCATTATTATGCACGTAACACGTACATCTAAATGGTTTAAAATACGATAAGCTTGGTTTTCTTCCTTTAAAAAGTTCATAGGGAGTTTTCTTTAAAATTGATCGAATCAAACATCTATTGAGAATATAATTTGTTGTATTCACAGCCTCTGCCCAGTATGACTTTGGCAGATTATTCTCTAATAGCATTGTCCTTGACATCTCCTCTAGGGTGCGGTTTTTTCGTTCCACAACCCCAATTTGTTGAGGTGTTCTTGGAGCCGAAAAATTGTGTGAAATACCATATTGCGCACAAAATAAATCAAAGTTTAATTGATCAAATTCTATACCATGATCACTTCTAATAGAAACGATAGGTAGGTTTTTCAAGGTTTGTAACTCCTTACAAAGTTTTGAAAAATAAAACAGAGTTTCTGATTTATCTTTGAGAAAGAAAACCCAAGTGAATCGAGAATAATCATCAACAACTACAAGAATGTATTGCTTACCTTTGGGAGATTTGACACGCATAGGTCCACATAGATCCATGTGTAGAAGTTCTAAAGGTCTAGTAGTACTAACGACCTTCTTTCTCTTGAAAGAGTTACGAGTATGTTTTCCTCTTGAGCAGACTTTGCAAAGATCATCCACCTTGAAATTCAAATAAGGAAGGCCTCGGACAAGATCCTTAGAGTGGAGTTTACCGAGAGTGTGCATGCTTATATGTCCAAGTCGCTTATGCCACACCCTTGGATCCTCTAATAAGGCCTTGAGACATTTCAAATTGGAGGCTGGAATGCGATTTGTATTGTGAGCATAAATATTAGAATCTCTATAAGCAGTAAGAACAATATCTCCTGTCTTTTCACCCTGTACGATGCATTTCTCCTTACTGAAGCTTACACGATTGCCTTTATCACACATCTGTGAAACACTAAGAAGGTTATATTTAAGGCCATCCACAAGATATACATCTTTAATGAAATTATTTGGATCAACACCAATGTTACCAATACCGACGATGTTACACTTTCCTTTATCACCAAGGGTTATAGTACCACTAGATTGCTTCTTTAGATGATGAAAAAGAGACTATTTTCCACTCATATGCCTAGAGCAACCACTATCCATAATCCATTTATGATCCTTAGTCTTGGTGATATCCTGCAAAACAAAAAATCAACCTTTCCGACTTGACCAATAAACCGATTTGGATCCGTTATGGGGGTAAACCATATTTGGAAACCTTATTCATTTAGGGACCCAAACTTGCCTTATCCGTTCATTTAAGCGTACCATAAATGTTTTTAGGATAATGTAAGGATCTGTTCTCCTATAAGGACACGTCTCCTTTACATGACCCTTTTTGCAACAGAAGAAACAAGTAGGAGATCTCCAACTTCCTTTTGCCTTGACGAACTTGGTAGTAGGCTTAACAGGAAAATTCTTGTTATATCCTATACCACTTCGGTTTAAGGAAAGTTGTTATTCTCCAAGCATCCTATCAAGGGTGGCTTTAGATCTAGTAAATTGCACCAAGGTTGTCTGTTGATCTTGACATTTCTTAGACAATTTCACATTTTCATTCTCAAGGTCAGTGTTCTAAACCTTAAGAGATGAAAGGTTAGCCTTAAGTTCGAAAATTTTCGATCGTAAGGTCTTACCTTCGGTGATAAGATTTGAGTTCTTACTGTCAAGATCTTGCAGTTTCTACGACAACCTCCTTATGCAGATTTCTTGATTCAACACCTTCTCCTATAGGCTATTGATTTCTCTGTTACAACTTTCTTCATTTGAAATCATGTTTTTGAGGAATTCAGATAATACAGTAGTGGAACTAGATAAGAGGTTTCTTACCACTCCGTCTAGATGTTTATCTTTGTCGTTGCTCTTTGCCATTAGACATATGTTAGCGTGTTCTTCTTCCGAATCCGAGCCACTTGAAGAGTCTGAGTCACTCCATGCAGCCATCACTTGAAGAGTCTGTTTCACCACATTCATAGCAAGTTAGGACACGGTTTCTTTTCGAGGGGGTAGAAGACTTACCTTGATTCCTAGATGATCCTCCAAATTCTTTATTAGAAAATTGCTTCTTCATTTTGAGAATGCGAGCCAATCCTCTTGTAATAAGAGCGAAAGGATCTTCCTCGTTTTCATTCTCGGAATCCTCTGGTGATTCTTCTTTCTTGACCTTGAGAGCTAGGTTTTTGACATTTGTGGAAGGTTCACCATCATCCTCATTGAGGATCATTTCAGGAGTGATTAACTTTCCCAATAGGTTGTCAATGGTTAGTGTGCTAAGGTCTTGAGATTCCTCAATGGCTGTTACCTTGGGTCCCCATTTTGATTTAGGTAAGAACCTAAGTATCTTTCGGACTTTCTCATCATTTTGGAAAGTCTTTCCCAACGAGTCAAGATTATTAATGATCTCCGTAAAACGGGTGAACATTGCTTTTACTGACTCGTCCGGATTCATCTTAAACAATTCATATTGTCTAAGATAGATACTTATCTTGGTCTCTTTAACCTGGCTGGTCCCGTCATACGTCACAACCAATTTGTCCCAAATTTCCTTTGCGGTTCTGCAAGAGGAAATGCGGTTGAATTCGTCGGTACTCAACCCACAATATAGAGCATGGACAGCTTTGAAATTTTTAGCAGTGGTCTCCAGATCCGTCTGATTTTATTCTTCCTCTGTCTTATCTAGCTTTGTTCCATTGGGTCCATCCTTCTTGGGTACGTTCGGCCCTCGTGTAATGATATGCCAGAGCTCTAGATCCTGATCAATGATGAACATTTTCATCAGAGATTTCCAATGCATGAAGTTGTCCCCAATGAAGAGAGGTGGACGAGAGAAAGATCTTCCTTGACCGAAGCCACATTGTCCTTCGCCTGCCATTATTAGTCTCATAGATAGTAGTATCTAAAGAATGTGAGTTAGGCTCTGATACCAATTGAAGTGCGAAATAGGCAGACAAATAGTAACTGAATACTCTAGAATGGGGGTTGAATAAAGTATGTCAACTTTTCGCGATAACAGAAATGGTAAGACCTTACCACCAGAAGTAAGACCTTATCTGAAAAATAGAACCACGTTAAGCCAAGATAGCAAATAAGATCAATCGAAAGAACAAGTAATAAAGTAAAGAACGGAAAGTAAAGAACACGACACTTGTTAACGAGGTTCGGCACAACCGCCTACGTCCCCACCTATGGTTATCCAACCCGTAGGATTCAACAAACTTTATTTCACTTTATCTTATGAGTTCTAGATACAACCTCTAGAAGACTTAACCTCTTCTAGACTAACTTCCTATCTAACAACCCAAGCACACTAGTGAAACAAAGCTCCTATGGATACCGAGGTACCCTATATGTTTGGGTACAGAAACCCTTAGTATAACCTAGATAAATTGTACTCTAAAGCTCGAATGAAACCTACACACTCAAAAGTAAATACAACACTTATCTATTCGAGCGATGTGAGATCAAAAGCTTCGCAGGAGATGAGTTTGCAGTAGGACAATGTGCGCTGTGGAGATCTCTATTCTGCAATCCTCTTCTTCTCCTTTATATAGGCTAGAACGTTTTATTTCAAAACAAAACGTCCAGATCTTCTCTCGGTTGGTTAAAAGACGTTGCACCATATCTTACTGGAGGGAGAGATCTTCGGCTTGGTTGAACAATCATTCCAGAACCTTCATCTTTGATTTGCTAGAATCTTTCGTGAGAGATACGTTGAAAGTTCCCTGAAATATCTCAACCAAAGCTAACAAATACTCCCTCCGTTCCCGAAAACATGTCATTTTAGAGTTTCGATTTTGTTCATAAAAACATCTCATTGTAGGGAAAATTAGTAAAAAAAGAGTATATTATTGGCTTTCTTAAAAATTGTGCAAGGAGTTAAAATGACATGTTTTCGCGAACGGATGGAGTATATGGATAGAAAAAGATAGAATATAAACTCAATCCAATACAAAGTCCAAAGTAGCACATTTAGGCCCAATCAAGCAAATGCTCAAACATAGGCCCAATAACAATTGGTCCTTTAGAGTTGGATCTCGGATCTGTAAGGTTAAATAGGCCCTTTTTAACAAATAGGCCCATTCAACCGTCCGAGTCCACTAGTGCAATTGTTTGAGCCATCTTGAGCCAATTGGTAAGACCTTATAATCTTGTTCTTCATATTATATTTGTGTTTCTTTCCATGACTGCCATTTAGTTAGGAATTGCATCTTTGCTATGAATCCGTTGTTGTGTTCTTGATAGCAAATGAAGATATTGAAGTAGTGATATTTCTTTGTCTTTGTAGTCGATGACAACAATTGATCTATATCGTTAGATGTTGATTATGCTGATTAGGGTTGTTCCAATTGTGTCTTAATTGCATTGAATTGATATGCCAATTGGTTTAAGCACTTGAGTTCTTAATGCTATTCTTTAGTAATATTAAATAAGGTGATTGTATCCTTGCGGATCATTCAACTTTAGTCAAGTCGACATAGGCTTAGGAATAATATTGATATCAAGTCAAGGATCAAGTAAATCAACCATTGTTGCGAATTGTAGGCAAACCACACTCTTACCTTTTATCTTCTCTTTGTTCCCATTCATATCTTTATCTTAGTTTATTTGCATTATCTATCTTCATTCATATTCCTAGTCCATTGTTAGTGTCATAATTAATAAATACACATTACATAGAAGTACTTGTTTCTCTATGGGTTCGACCCCTTACTTATCCGCTATACTAGGTTGCTAGTTAGTTTATTTGATTGGATTATTTATTTAGCGAGGTGAAATATAATGACGTTTCTCTTCCGTCAGAATAATATCAAAGAAAGTTTTGAGAAATACTTCTAGAAGTGACTACTAAATTCTTATGAAAATACTATAAAAGTAAGTTTTGTGGAAAACTTATAGAAGTAATTATTAAGTGTTGAACAAAATCATATACTCCCTCCGTTAATTAAAATTTGACATTTTACTATTCAAGCACGCATTTTGAGGCGTTAAAAACTATATAAAATATTAACTTTTTTAATAAATTTATTTAACAATTTCATACTTATTACTATTAAGCATGAATTTATAAAAACAAATGTGAAAAAAGTTGATATTTTATATAGTTTTTATTCTTCTAAAAAAGCGTGCATGAATAGTAAATGACAAGTTTTAATTAACGGATGGAGTATTAATTGATAAATCCTTACGATAATACTATAAAAGTAATTGCTTTGAGGAAAACTTATAGGAGTAACAAATAAGTTTTGAACATAATCATATAATAACTAATAAATTCTTATGAGAATACTTTAAAAGTATGTTTTGAGGAAAACTTATAAAAGTAACTAAAAAGTACTCCCTCCGTTCGGCAAAACTTGACGTTTTACTATTCACCCACGTTTTTTTAGGAGCTAAAAAACTATATAAAATATCTAGTTTTTTAAATAATTTTTTCAACAATTTCGTAGTTATTATTAATAAGTACAAACTTGTTAAAAAATTTTTTTAAAAAATGAATATTTTATATAGTTTTTATCATTTTAAAAAAGCGTGTGTGAATAGTAAACGACAAGTTTTGCCGAATGGATGGAGTATTTAATAAAACATTATATTAACGAATAAATTCTTATTTGAATACTATAACGGCATGTATGATGAAAACTCGTATAAGTAACTAATAAATATTTAATAAAACCTTATATTAACTAATAAATTTTTATTAGAATACTATAAGAGTATGTTTTGAGGAAAACTCATATAAGGAACGAATAAATGTTTAATGAAACCTTATATTGACTAATAAATTCTTATTAGAATACTATAAGGGTATGATTTGAGAAAAACTCATATAAATAACTAATAAATGTTTAATAAAACCTTATATTAACTAATAAATTCTTATTAGAATACTATAAGATTATATTTTGAGTAACTCTCCAATATGAAACGAATAAATGTTTAATAAAACATTATATTAACTAATAAATTCTTATTAGAATACTATAAGAGTATGTTTTGAGGAAAACTCATATAAGAAATGAATAAATGTTTAACAAAACTCATAATAACTAATAAATTTTTTTTATAATACTCTAAGAGTATATTTTGAGGAAAACTGATATAATGAACGAATAAATGTCTAATTAAATTTGACAAAAACTTATCTGAAGTATATATATATATATATATTTAATGACAAATAGTTGTATTGATAGTGTTATTTTATGGATGTAAATTGTGAAGGAAAAAAGCAAGATTGTTTTCGAATTTTTGTTTAGCGCCCAATTGATTTTTGGAGCAGGAAATTTTCCGAGCTTTAAATTGAAAAGCGGTATAACCCTAATTCACTTTAGGGCTTCGTGTCTTTCTACACATTCAGTTAGTCACCTCTAGCCCCTCCCTCTTCCATTCTTCATTCCAAATCTCTCTCTCTCTCTCCCCCCAAAATTTCAGATCTTGATCTCATTCTCTCTCCTTAAAGATTTCATCTCATCCATTCTCCCCAAAGATTTCAGATCTCGATCTCATCCTCACCGTCTCTCATCCACTGTTGTCCTAGCCTCTTCGCCTTTCTGTCTTCCTCCTACGGAGAATGAAGTGGACAAACCACCTTAGAGAGTGACGTTGACAGACCACCACGGAGAACGACACTGGCTGAGAATCCAATCTGGTAGATCCCGAAGGGACTCGCCTTCAGTAGATGAAGAAAATGGAGGAGAAATGCAGTCGCTGGGAGTGCTGCCTCCTTCCAAGTTTTTCTTCGACCTCTCTCTGAAACGGAGAAAGGGGATGCTCACAACAGTGCTCGCAGTTGCTCGTCTTCAACAAGCGTACTCCAAAGGTACAAATCTCACTACCATTTCTATTCTCCCAACCTTCTCGACTTACATGTGACCTGTTTTAACTCAAACTCTCTCTAATCAGTAGCCATGGCGGAAGTTGCCTCATGAATCTTCCAAAGTGCACTCAAGAACGTTGCTCCAGAGATAGCTATCAGAGTTGGGATTTCTCGAGCAGATGATGGCGATTGACAAGGTAGAGATTGGAGAGAGGGGCTCGTCGCTTTCAAGAATGCCAGGAAGGGCAAGAAGCTTCTTTTTGTGCCTCCAGCCCTCGTAATCACTCCCGATTCTGTGAGTTTTTTTTCCTAATTGCATGGATTCAATATGAATTTATCAAATAAGTGACATTGATTTGAAGAAAACTAGGGTTAGCTTGTTATATTTTCCTCTATGTTTCCAAAGGATCTCTTGATTGACAAATTATATGTTCTTAAACCTGCAAAGACCTAGAAATTCAACCTAATGTGATCAAAATTGCAGCTGATGATTTCATTACCAAAACTTAGTAATTAGTGAACTTTATGTGCCAGAATTTGATGATCTTATACCCTGTAAATGTCTAATTGTTAAGGGCGCTCATTTTATGTGTAGATGTCGATACATTTATTTACAAAGTGATATGCATTCCATACAGAACTAGTAGGTTCATATGATGTTAATAAGGAATGGAGCTCTCCCAAGGCAGAAAAAGTTTTGAAAATATTCTCTGTTCCAGATTGGCCAGTGCTTGCTACTTACCTTATTAGTTAAGCAATGTTTCTCTCTCTTCGTTCTCCAAGAGTTCTTCGAAATAATTATTGATCTATGATGTTTTTTAGTGTAAGACCCAGGGTCTTAAGAGGCGCTAGCCCATGCGCCTAGCCCTCTCAGGTCTGTTTTCCTAACTTGGAGCCTAGTCAGGCCCAAGGTACTGCCCTCCGGGAGGAGCGTACCAGAGCATACTGTCGGCGCACATCCAAGCCCGGAGTCAGGAGTCAGCTATGATACTATTTGTAAGACTCAAGGTCATAAGAGGCGCTAACCCATGCCACCTAGCCCTCTCAGGTACGTTGTCCTCATTTGGAGTCTGAAAAGGAAGAGCTGTTGTGACATGAGTAGTGCTTGAATCACTTATAAATCACTTTCAACATCCTTATGATATCCAATGTGGGACAAGGGTGTTACACTGAGTTTCAAGCATGCGAATTTTCTGTTGCGTTAGTATAGCTAACAATCATTAGGGCTTATACTTAGGTCATTGATTGTTTAACTAATTTTACTGATGAAACAATGGGGCAAAATGCGGCAACCAACTACATCTACTCCAGTAGTCTAGTTCTGGGGTTTTTTAATTTTGTTCTATTGATTAAGATCTTATTCAAATGGATTTTGATATCATATATTTATCATTGAATGCTTATACTTGATATTCGAACCATTGAGTTTTACTGTTCATTATTTGACCATTTCTCCAATCCTTGGTTAGATTTTTTGGGGTTGTCAATTGGCTTCCTGAGTGTGATTCTACCGCCCATCGTCGAAAATACAACTGAGCACACATGTGCAGTTATGTTTACTTTCATAGACAAATTGGTAATTAAGATTGGTTACCTTACCTACAAGCTTGGTTTTCTAAGTTTGCTTTTCTTCGTACTTCATCTCACCTTGAAATTATGTATATTGGTTAATCAGGATATCTGTCAAGGAGTCGCTTTAGGGTCTGCAACCTAGATTTCAATGTTCATGGTAAGTATCATTAGATAAATTCCTCATATACACCCTCTTAATTTTTGAATAAGACTGCTTTTAGTAGTATTGGATCTTAATATCAATTATATACTGTTTTTACATCACAATTTATAATCTTGTAATTGAGAGTTAAGTTATGGGTATTTATAATCTTACAAGTGATTTTGATGCCTGGTTAGGTTGGTTCAAGGAATTCTACGCAAAATGAAGTGTCTACAAAAAATTGGATGTTTGATTTCTTGCTTTGTAGTTTGTTTCTTTTGTATCTAGAATTATCTTTATACGCCGTTTATATATGTTGGGATTTGTTATCCTTAGGATGTATCCATAAAAGTTTATATTCATACGTATAATTGCAATCAACCTATTTAGTTTAGTAAATAAGGCTTTTGAGTTGCCACCAATGTTGCAACGAACATAGCCACATACATTGCAATGAACTTAGCCACAAGTTATAGTTGACAACGAAGTCGACCTTCAAACCACCCACGAAATCAGTAACGGATTTTGTCTTAAAATTAGCAGTGAAATCAACCACGAATTTTTCGATGACAATATTTTGTTGTTGACTTCGTTGCTACAACCACGACATTACCAAGGTCATACCACACCACGGGCTTCGCCATGACTATATTGTTTTTTTTGCTAAACCCGTTGCTACATATCCATCACCATTTGTCACAAGCAATATGGCTACGGATGGTCCGCCCGTTGCTGATGTCGTGGCTAAATAGGTTAGCCACGTGCATTTGTGGCTAAATCTATTGCTATTTTCCGTAGCGATTTCCTTTTTTTTAGGAGTGTGGTGAGGTGAAGCACTCGAATAATGCCAACAATAGTAAAAAATTATATCAATCAAGTACCTTACACCATGAATAATGCAAACAGTTTGTGATCCTGTACGTACAAACCGAAACAGTATGACACAAATAGTAGAGGTGGACGCACGACAGGATGGGATGGAGTCATTCCGCGTAATTTTTGCGAGACTTGACAGGACCGGGACCGGACGGACCTTGTCCCTCAAATAATAAAGATTATAAGAAAAATAAAAAAATTTAATGTATATATTGCAATTTTCAAAGATGTAATAAATATATATCTATAATTTTGTTTATATTTTACAGGTATATATATAGAGTGTGGGTCTTTTGTACTGAAGTCTTAGGGTGTACATTGTACACAAATATTATTCGGTGAAATGTGAGTATTGTTTAGGGAATTTGAAACATTATTCTGTGAAATTTGAAGCATTATTCGTATAAATTCTAAGTATTGTTTGGGGAATTGAGGTTTCTTTTATTTGAAATAGATGAATAAAAAAACTAAGCATTATTCGATAGAATGTTACAAATTATTAAATGGAATTGGGACGTTTTCATTTGAACTGAACGGAAAAATAAAACATAACATTATTCTACAGAATATTTCACATTTCACCTAATAATGCTTCAAATTTCACCGAATAATATTTCACATTTCACCGAATAATGTTTCACATTTCACCGAATAATATTTGTGTACAATGTATACCCTAAAGGGTAAACACAATATCAATGTATATATGTATGCATTACAGTGTGTATATATATATACACTATATATATATACAATATATGTTGTATAACATACTATATATATAGCATTACATTATTATATACATATGTGGGACGAGTCGGGGTTTGCGGGATTAAGATTGATCATCCCGCGTCCAGGACGGGACTGAAATTTGCGGAATTTATGTCCACCCTTAATAAATAGTGGCAAATTTAAGGAGTGAAAAGTGCCAATCTCTAGTAAATGCATTAACTAGTGAATTCAACCACCTTTGTTGCTATAGGAGAAAAGAAAAAGGTCCGACTTTCACACATGAAAAACATCTCAGCTTTCACATGCATGACCGCCTGTCACGGAACTTAATGGGACTATAGACTAGCTATGAGCAAGTGCAGGACAATGCAAGTAAATGCCTTCACATGGAAAAAAGGAGAAGAAAGAACAATTCACGAATCATAAGCACCATGTCTTTACTCTTAGTTATCCTCCCTCCGTACTGTTCTTTGGACACTTCTTATTGTGATTTTCTTCATGATGTGATTGACTGATTGTGAGTAAAACGAGTAAAATGAACCAGTAGTAAAAATTACAGAAAATGTCACTAAAAATCAAGCATTTTTACCTTAGGTGCTGCTCTAGGTTCTCTGTAGGGGCGGATCCTGGGCCGTCATTCCGGAGATACTTGAAAGTAAATTTTTCATCATTCCGAGAATGCTTAAAGGTAAAAAAAATTCTCTTGTAATTTTTTTTCCGAATTGGGGATGCTTGACTAAAAATATTAAGAAATTAACTCTTTTTTTTTTACACATAGATCCGCCCCGGGTTCTCTGGACCATCGGTGTAATGCAAGGACGCAAGGTCTAGGTGATGTCCCATCCAAACTGCCACCACCACATGCTCTTCTTTGCAAAACTTCATATAGAGCTTTCATTGTTGCCATCTGTTCTCATCAAAACAAAGGCATGGAATCAATTGAAAGAACACAAACCGTGATTTCATTGCCAGCTACATGGTTTGTTCACACCGAAAACACAATGTCGTGTAAATCAAGCACCAGAAGTTAAATCAAACTATATTTTTCTAACAAATACCAGTTCTCAATCCATGAACATGTAACATCAAAACCTAAGGAATCATAGACATCCCTTTCAGTTTTCACCTTCAAATGCTTAAGGAAAAATGGAATTCTGAACCAATTCTCGTTGCCAATTTAGTTTCCAACTGATCTTAACAAGCCTAGAAGGCTAGAAAGATACTGAAAAACAGTGTGTATATCACATCTTTAGTACCTTTTGAAGGGGATTCATCTTTGGAGGACCCATTCACCTCCTATGTCGGGTGTTTTTTAACGAAACGGTCGGGTGTTATCGGCCTCCTTTTATTCGCTCACCTGACAGATATTTCTCAGGGGTTTTATAAAAACTCCCGAGATAATGTGTTCGGTCAGGGGTTTTTGAAAAAACTCCCGAGAGAGTCTGTTTCCCCAACCAGCACCCCAATCCCACATGTTACGGGAGTTTATAAAAACTCCTGAAAGAATATGTCGGGAGTTGTTTTTAAAAACGCCTGAGAAATGTTGTAATTTTTTATAAAAAAAACCAGCTTCCTGCCCAATTCAATGAACCGGTAGGAAGCCATGGTTTGAACCAAAGCAGAAAATAATGGAGACTCTACACCAAATACTAAAATAAGAACATCATGACCCTAATTATACACCATATATTGCAATTCGGCCAAAAGATGCCAAATATAAATACAAATGATAATCTGTCAACAAATATATATATATACACCAAGTTAATGACATTATAGGAACATTTTGACAATCGTAGAGTTAAAGACAACAATAACAGCAAAGCAATGATTATAACTAATAACTTTATATCTCCAAACTACATATATATCATTCTCCTAAACTCCTTGTAATAAAGAAAAATAAATCTTCAATAAAGTGATATACACAAATAGACCAAAAGGATATAACCTGTGGTGCAGAGCAGGGTAAGGATAAACACAACCAACCAGATGATTATCATTCTCCTAAAGTTCCCTACGCCTCCTACCATTCTTGCTAAGAGCATTGCTTGCTTTGTTGCTTTCACGCTCATGCCCATCTTTCTCTTGCTTCTGTTTTCTGCACAGAAAGCAGCATTGAATAAAACAACAATGGTGGCAGCATATGCATCTGGGTGACAAGGCCAATAAACTTAAGATTTTGCCATCCATCTATTGGTTAACACAACATGGTGAAGTATAATTTGGTTTTGCTTCACAATGACAACTATGAGCATTATATAATTTACAATACAATGTATAAATGCCTTATACTAAATTTATTAAACTGTTAGCACTTCCCCTTCAACTTTGAAGAGTAGTATTTGAACTAACCCTTGCTTATAGAAGACCAAACTATGCATAATATTCCTGCCTCTGCACTCAAGGAGTGAATGTAACCAACTATCGATAAATTCTTAGACATCTATTAAAATCCAAGAGAAACCATGATTGCGAAAAATGAAAGGACATGTCAGCTCAGCAACAAGTGTCAGTATGTCATCACCATATTCATCATGAATCATTGAATCCAACACTAAAACAATGACCTTTTGCATAGCACCCTGCTTTCAAAACCAAATATACAACTAAATACAACTGGATTTTCTTTTATCTCTAGGGTTAAAAACGCTTTGCTAGATAAAGTAATTTGATTTCAAATTTATGTCTGAACTACTTACCTTTGGTTGATAAGGATTCGTAGTCTTGAATTTTTAAGGTTTGGAAGCTGCAATTTGTCCCGAAACAAGGGGTTTGCTTCTATGAGCTTCTTGAGTTCAACCAACATAATTGCTCTAGCAGACTTTATATCTCCATACTTGGAGAGTTGTTCATTTTCCCTGCACGAAGTAAGCCCCAACTTGTATGGAATCACAGAAACTCAACAGATTCAACATTTCAAACAAACTTTCAAGGTTAATTACATACCTGAAGTTGTCCAACGTCAATAGTTGAGTAATTTCCTTGAAGAGATCTTCATTAAATGAAGCAAAAACTTTAAGATCTTTCACAAGTATCTCCACAGCCTTGGGCCTATCATTCCTGCAAATGCCAATAAAAAAACACAGTATCTCAGAATACAGAAGATCTCCTGCACAAGATAACTATCTAGCTTTTGCAATCACCCTAAACTTACTTGTCCAGAGCCTCCAGATACTTCTGCTTTCTTATTTCGAAGAAAATCTTCATTGAGTACCAGTTGTCAACCACCTTGGTAAATCCAGAGAGATACTTTTCCACTTCATCCCAGTTACCATTGTGTACTTCCTCCTCAAAATACTTCATGTTAAAGTAGAATCCAGATTCCTGCTCAAGCCTATCCAGTATCCACACAATAAACCCCATCAAAACCACAATAATCGATTCTCTCTAGTCACAAGGAGCAGCCCGACAGCAACAGCAGCCACCGGCTGGGGCGAACAACTGCCGAACAAAAACCTAATAGGGCGAACAACCGCCGAACAACAGGCAATCGCATCAGAATTGTTGAAAAACAGTCGAACAAGCGAATCAAACACAACGGGATCAGTGAACGAATACAGTGAACGAATTAAAAGAGGGTGAAGAGTGGAATCGAACGTACTGCAAATGGCGTGGGTGATCGAAGAGCTTGAACAACGATATCTGTAGCGGCCGACGAGGTTGAAGACGCTGCTGCGTGCACAGCCCTGGTGATGTCATTACTTAGCATGATGGGTAAGGTATACACCAGGAATCTGTCATAAAATCAAATACATGTAGAAATGTCATTACTTAGCATGATGGAGAAAATGGACATGCATACACCAGAAATCTGTCATAAAATCAAGTAGTGAACAATAGAAAGAAAATACTCAAGCTGCTTATCTTCTAAGCTAAAATTTCACTTGACTACAACATGACTAACTCCATTTTAATCCTAGGAATCAAACAGCAAACAGATTGATCAGAATTTGAACATGGAATCTAATTCTAGATCAGCCAGTTCTAGAATTGAATAAGAGAGTGCACAGCCCTGGTGATGTCATTACTTAGCATGATGGGTAAGGTATACACCAGGAATCTGTCATAAAATAAAATACATGTAGAAATGTCATTACTTAGCATGATGGAGAAAATGGACAGGCATACACCAGAAATCTGTCATAAAATCAAGTAGTGAACAATAGAAAGAAAATACTCAAGCTGCTTATCTTCTAAGCTAAAATTTCACTTGACTACAACATGACTAACTCCATTTTAATCCTAGGAATCAAACAGCAAACAGATTGATCAGAATTTGAACATGGATTCTAATTCTAGATCAGCCAGTTCTAGAATTGAATAAGAGAAGCAAGAACAGAAAGACCTGCCCTCATATGAAGAACCCTAAAACTCAAATACCATGTAAAAGAAAATATGACAGGCACATGAACATGGAAGTGCTGAATATTTAGCAACAGTCTTGTTTTAGGCCGAGATACATGATACATCATTAATTGTGCATCAAATTCATCGAGTAAAATATGCGGTGCACAAGGGTTCAAATCAAAGAAACACCGAGACCTGCGACTCGACATAGATTCGAACCCAGAAGCACCGAGACCTGCAACACCTGCAAACCCTACTTAGTGGGACAACACAGATTCGTACGGGAGAGGGTGAACACTGCAGGAGGAGAGGGTGAAGAGCGACAGAGGCTGAAGAGAAATACGGACCTGTCGAGGAGGGCGAATGCAACGTTTGACCGGTTGAACCTCTCCAATTGACAAGGGCAATGGCGAACGGCGAACAGCAAACAGCGGGAGAGAGGGCAATGGCGACGGCAAACAGCTGGTGAGAGGCCAGTGGCCGACAAACGGCGAGCAGAGGGAGCAACGGAGCGAACGGCGAACGACCCACAAACGCAATTGAGAGCGAGGGCGAGGGCGAACACCTTGGACTACAAACAAAGGGCAATTCGCTATATTTGACAATGGAATGAACAGGTTTGAAGCACCAATGGTGATCTCCTTCAACCATAGATTGAACTGGTTTGCAGCTTCCATCGTCGATGTACAGTTTCTACTTTCTAGGGTTCTTTCGATTGTGTGTGTTTTTTTTTTTTAATTCTGAACGGTAGATTAAAAAAAAAGCCATCTCTAATATAAATTGGAAAAGGGTTCTTTCGGGTGTTTTATTAAATAATTCCCGATAGAAATTAGTATTTTCTAGTGAGTCACCTACTAACTCCTCACAAATTATACTCGATTTTTTTAAAAACAAATAAACCCACATTTATCGGGAGTTTTTATAAAAACCCCCTTGCGAGTTTCGTCTTTCAGGGGTTTTATTAAACACCCGAGAAAATTTGCCCGTAAGATATACCATCTGTACTAGTGTAATTCCATGCTTCCAAAGCTCTGTTCATCGACTCCTTGGCAATCTTTACCTGCAATTATAAACAAAATTCGAAAATCGACATTAAATTTTGAATCGGGAAAAGTGGGGAAAGAAACTAGCAATGGCGACTAGAATGATAAAAACTATATAAATATCTATTTTTAAAAAAAATTATATTTCCTATTAATAAATACAAATTTATTTAAAAAATGAATATGTAGTTTTTGTCATTCTAAAAAAAGCGTGCATAAATAGTAAATGTCATGTTTTTCAAACATAATGAGTATATTAAGTTAGGTCATCCGGTATTCAAATCATTGTTGAATAAATTCATTTATGGGTTTACATAATTATTATATCTTGTTATTTTGGATGATAAATATATTCGAGTCTTATTATAAATTATAACTTAAAAGCTAAATGAATGTATAGTTTACATATATTTTGGACTTTGGTTTTGTTGGAATGTCTTCATCAAAAATATTAAGATATCTTGAACAATATATAGACTTAGAGGTTCGGATAAAAAAAAAGAATATAAGCTTGGCGGAGTACTCCTCTCATTGTCAATTAGTTGGCGGAGTACACCTCTCATTAAGAATATAAGCTTGGAATGTCTGCATATGGCATATGGCAAGTCTCTTTTCAGTAAATTTTAATTTTTTTATGTATATTATGCATGTGTGCTATGCATCATTTGAACTGCCATATGCATTTTCGGTTTCTGATTGTGATTGCTTTTATATATTAGGTCTGTAGATAGGTGTGATCACTTTGATTTGAGCAGCTCAAGCTACTGCACCCTGCGACAACCAAGGATCAATATATCGACATTAACTGTACGAAACAGGTCCAGTAGTGCCTGAGATCGATCAAGAATGGATGCATTTGTTGATGTACGTGCTCATTTCATGAAAAAAAAAATTCACAAGTTTTTTTTGTTCAATTACGTGTATTAGGATATATTTCAATATTTCTTGCTTACATATTATGCGTTGATAAGATTATAGGATTTTATTAATCAATCTAGTTAGAAAAAGACATTGTTATCTAAGGTTAGATAGTAGGGTTTACTCTTCTCATTAGGCCAGTTTGACGTTCTAGACACGGGCAAATTTCGTCTCATGAAAAGGGTTTTGGACTACGCCTAATAACTCTAGGGACATACATTCGTCCCCTAAGGTATGTGCCTTGTAGAGAGCACCTAGAGCACTTAAAAGACGGATCAATTGAACCCTCGTCCCTTGTTTGACATCCAAGTCACCGGCCCATGAGGCCATTGTCAGACATGATATTGTTGAGGCCACCACTAAAGTTTGTGTCTTTGATAACTGAAGGGGCGAACATAAGGTGAAACACAAACGGATTTAAAGTTTAGAAACGGAATTAAAGTTTAGAAACACCATGTTCAAACACAAACTGCACTTAAAGTCTAGAATCGTGACCCAAAAGTTGCACAAACTAATCAAAAAGTAAAGCAAAGAAGTTGTGCAAGCTACAACCAAGTTCTTATTAATTGTCACCTACCTAGATCGCCAAGTGCTCAAACCTGCACTTCGGTAGGGAAGTATCGAGCCATCAGCCTCTCAAAGTGCTTCATTTTTTCCTTCACCTGATCATATTTTTCATTGGCTAGCTTGGCGTCCTCCTCATCCTTCCTTGCTCGCTCATTAGCCTCCCTGGCTTGGTCTTCCAGGTCTTGTCTTTTTGCCGAGCCTAGAGTTGACCAATCAGCCCCTCGCTTCCTTGGAGGCTTCCTGACAGCCACGCCCATCCCTAAATGAAGGCAAAGAAAATGAAAATTACATAGATATAAAAAGTAAAAAAATCAGATTGATAACATAAAAATGACAGTATGACATTGGTTCCTAAAATATGATGGTAAAGTTCCTAAAATCAAATGGATTTCATGCTCTTATTCAGTTGGAATTCATGGTGTCATGTAGCTCTTAAATGATGTAAAGTTATGAAAATCGGATTGTAAAGTTCCTAACTCAGTTTGAGATGAATGAACTTATATATAATTGAACTCATTTTGAAGCTTTATATAGTTTTATATATAACTGATAGTAATGATAATATATATAATCATCAATTTATATATATAACTGATCAATTATTAAACTCATTTTAAAGCCTTATCCTAACTTGGTTTGCCTCGTACAGAAGTGCCCCTCCTCTCTCCATAGCCCTTGACGATTATCTCACACTGAGTAGCTACTGGTAGGACATCAGGGTCTTCTTCCTCTGGTCACGAACTCACATAGTCGTTAATTGCATGTTGCATAATTTCCTGGGAACACAAAAGAAACATTAGCATCCTACACAATAAAATCATCCAAGGAACTCAACAATGACATCCTAGAAGTCAGAGAAAGCTAAATAGTTAGTATACACTCACCACAGACGACTCGTCTTCATCGTCCTGGAGGTATTCGTCTATTGAAGCTTGCACAAAAGGGGTCAAGTGTTCGTCCTTGTACAACTGCTCTACCCGGTAGCTAGCACACAGGTCTATGCCCTGAGTGGTGCTTGATAGGCTTGGGATTCTTAGTTATGTTGAGCTTGTTGCGGTTGCTTATTTCCTCCAAAGACAAAAGAACATATAAACATCAGAGAACAACACTAAAGCTATGGAAATAGTTGAATGAAAAATAAACAAAAAAGCTAACCAGTTTGTCAGGGGCGAAGAACTCCTTCTCCACAAGGTAGCGCCATTGCTCATGACGAAGTTTGAACTCAAGAGGTATGGTTGGACCATGCTTCAAGAAGTGGGAATGACACTTGTACTTCCAATGTACTACGATATCTTGATGCTGCCTGAGTCTCAATATACTTCTTCAATTTTTCATCATCAAGAGATACAACGTACATAGTCTACATAAATAAGAATGCAATTATATATATCAATTACCAACGAAGAACACAAAAGAAGATAGATGGGCAAAGAAAAGTGAAAATGAACAGATGCAAGTGAAGAAAATAGTTTTCTGCATTCAGAATGCAAGTGAAGAACACATAACAACTAACTATCAGAATGCAAGTGAAGAAAACAGTTTCTTGCATTAAGTGAAAATGAAATTATCATATCATTATCAGACCATGAGAATGCAAGTGAAGAAAGCAAAGTGAACAACTAACTATCATTCAGTGAACAACTAACTATCATTCATTATCAGCAAAGTGAACACAGAACAACTAAGTATGAGAATGCAAGTGAACAACTAACTACCATTCAATGAGAATGCAAGTGAAGAAAGCAAAGGATATTTAACTCCTAAGAAATTGACAACTAACTAACAACAAATACAAAACTAAAAGCTACTATGAAACTCCTAAAACTAACAACAACTACCACACGCCCAAAACTTCTAAAACATTATCAAAATTCAGCAAATACCAATAACACATTATACAATCCAGCAAAATAAACACCTCAATTTAGTGACAATAACTTGTAAACCAGAAGACAAAATAGTACAAGGGAAGAGAACAATTAATTACATCCAGGTAAGCGGCAAGCGTATCCTTGTGCTTCTTCTCAAGCTGCTTAAAGAAGGAGGCTAGTATTGGCACATGTGTCTTCCATGGAATAATCTAGAGTTAAAAAATTTCACTGAAAATTTAGGCCGAATATTATCCCGCCAATTACATTAATATATTTATATGTGTATATGATATTTATATGTTTGTAACTTTGTAGGTGTTGATAATAGCTTTTATAAAGGTTATATAAAAAAATATAACTTTTATAAATATAACATTAGGTATTAAAAAAATATGAACTCGTATAAATATAAATTCATATATTTAATATTTGTAAGATTTTTTTTTAGTTTTTATACCACTTATATATTTAAATATGAAATTCTGGTGTTTGGTTAAACCGATCATCTATCAAATTAGAACGAATATATGATATAAAACTAAAACCAATGTATCTTGATTTGAAACGGCCTCTCAAATCTCGATCTCAAACAGAAATTAGAAATTCATACTTCTTCATCTAAAATGAAATTTAGAAATCTTGGCCTTGATCATATGTTTTGCTTCATTCTTCGTCCTCAACGTCTTCCCCGTCCTCGATGTCTTCACCGTCCTCGGCTTCCGTTTCAATCACATCCTCTTCATAGGCTTCTTCTTCAGTTTTGACCTCTTAGTCTTCCTCAGCTTCGGTATCTTCGCTCTCTTCTTCATCGTCGCTCTCTTCTACATGGTTGAATAGCTGGAGATCAACGACAAGGTTAAAATGCCCAGTAATTGCCACTTCAAATTTAAGAACGGGTCACTATTTTCTCTTAATTATTATTATCTCTTAAAATATTTATTATAATGATGTCTAAGTTGAATCTACACCTGAGCTTTCTTTATATATGTCGCGCACATCTTTCAATCTCACTTGGATTTTTCAGTGCCCATGTTGCTTTTCCTGTGCTTCCTTTGACAATGTAGTTGTCCACGGTTCCTTCTCCTTTTCTCTTCTCTTTCATCTCTGCACAACCCCTGGTTTCTTGCTGGTTTTGTGCTACTCTTTGCATGCTTGTCATGAATGGCTTTCATCTTTCACGTGCCCATTATATTCTTGTTTAAAATGTAATATAACCTCAATCTTAGATTTAATCTTGTCCCCAACCAACCACACAATCATCGTTAATTATCCTCTCTCATTTTCTTATTTCAAGTGCTTGCAGACTGCATTTTCATTTCAAAGTTTTAGCCCCGTCTTGATTTCTAAGCATTTATGTTTTTATGTTGCAGGAGGTGTCACTGTGTTTCAAGCATTGTATTTGGCGTTTTAGGATATGTTAAAGAGTTTTTATGCCCGGGCAGATAAAGAGTTTGACTACTGTGAAGGTCAGCACTTGTGTAGTTATGTTCTATACAACTCGTCTTGAAAATAAGGCAAAGTTCAAGCAGAGTAGGCAATGTTTGAACCAACCCTTTCTCACTCATACAAAAATCTAAGTTGATTCAGCTGAGGTAACAAATACATGATAGACACCAATAGTGGTGATTTCTAATCCTATAAACTCAAAAAAAATTCCCAGTATTTGCTACAGATACATTTGATCTATTCCCTGCAACAAATTTTGGCCTTCTTTTGAGAGGTGCTTGACCTAAATTTTGTTTTTGGGCAATAAATTTAAGGCTCTCGTGCCTTCTGGATTGCTCTATTGCTTGCTTACTCATACATTGTCTCTTAATTATTATTATTATTTATTAAAATATTTATAATTATGTAGAACCTAGACCTTAGCTTTCTTTATATATATGTCGCGCACATCTTTCAATCTCAAATGGATTTTTCAGTGCCCATGTTGCCTTTCCTGTTCTTCCTTTGACAGTCTACCTGTCCACAGCTCCTTCTCCCTTTCTCTTCTTCTCTTTGATCTTGGCACAACCCCTGATTTCTTGTTGTCTTTGTGCTACTCTTTACGTGCTTGTCATCAATGGCTTTCGTCTTTCATGTTCCCAATATAATCTTATTTAAAATGTAATATAACCTCAATCTTACATTATTCATGAATTTCCATGTTGTTAGGCAGTTTGTAGTACATTACTTTAATGTTTGAATCCAAGATGTTGAGAGTTTTGATTTCTTCCCCTGAATGACAATTAAAAGTATTGTTTGAGGACAAACAAGCTTAAGTATGGGGTGTTTGTTGTGAGCTGAATCTGCCATGTTTTACAGTTACTTTTATATCGTTTTCTGTATACATTTCATGCATTTGGGCTAGAGTAATACATAATCTATGTAGTTTATGGTTATTTGCCAAAATATGGAATCTACACCAGTTTCTGTTTAAATTCGCAAAATTCGAGGAAATTTACAGCAGTTATAAGAAAAGGACGAAAAGCTGGGAAATCAACTACAGAAGTCAAAGGTCAAGAAATGACAGAACCAAGACGAATCAAGCTGGAGCCAAGAGTTACTCGATATCGAGTACCTTTACTCGATATCGACCAAAGAAGCCGAGCAGTGCCTGGTCGAGTAGGAGCTGATCGAGGAAGCTGAAGACGAAGCCAACCCGACCCCGGAGCCTTACTCGATATCGAGTAGTTTACTCGATATCGACAACACCTTGAAGACATGCCCGGAGTAGAGGAAGCAACGCCAAGTCGAGAAGCCGAGAGCTGGAGATGCCGGGCACCAGTTACTAGATATCGACGAGTTTGCTCGATATCGACAAGATCTGCACCACCTGTTCGAGGCAGATCGAGAACCATCTACGCGACCAAGACCAGTGAAGAAGTCGTCGACACGGTTACTCGATATCGAGTAGTTTGCTCAATATCGAGGAGATCTATCTGGAGCCGCATTACGCGGTGAGCTGTCCGACGCGGTTTTGGATTACTTGGAGCCGAAGGAGTCCGATTCTATCCAAGATTTATCAAGTTCTATCTATGGAGAAGATATTTACCCACACATGGAGGATTTACCTTTTTAGATTTATTTCTTTTATTCCATTTATTTATCTTTAAGTAAGTAGATATTTAGATATAGATATTGTTGTAGGAGGAAATCGAGTTCAAAATAAAATAGATCAAACCAGATTATGTCCCTTGAAAATAATTACAAGACTTCCTCCTGATGCAGCAGTGGGAAGTCAGGATCGATCCACGAGGAAGCGTGTCAGCGGATCCTAGGTAGCGGAGAAATCTCACGGGCAGAAGTCGACCACAAGTGTCCTCGACCTCGACTAGGGTTAGTCGAAAGAAGATCGGACAAGTCGAACAGCGCATCAGCAGTCACAGGTTGTAGTCGATCTCGACTAGGCTTTACTCGAGATCTAGTAGAGTTGCCGACGTCGAGTTGTCTTGGTCGAGCACCTGCACACAGAAGCTACGGCGATTCTGGAATCGAGGATCAGTAACTCGAGATCGACCAAAGTTGGTCGAGATCGAGTAAGACAGAAACTAAAATGAAACAATGTAAAGACAAGGCTTTTCAGATTCGAAAATAAACTATGTATGAAAGACTTCCAAGATTGGGGTTAGCGACAACGATAACCAAGCATGCATAAGGCAGGAATAAAACAGATAATCATGTAAATCGCATCAAAGGACCAAGCTTTCGCCTTTTTTCAACAATTAGACAACTCTTTTAAGAAACCCTAATTGTATCTACCGATTTTATGTTTACAATCCAAGTTATTAGCATGGACCTCCATTAGATGGGTAATAAACACATAACAAGTAGTAGATGCTCAAAACACGATAAAAGTCGGATCTTTACCTCAAACACGCAGGGCTATTGTCGGGCTCACCCCAACCCTAGAAGTGGGTGGACTACTCGCGCTTCATTGCAACCTCAGACATTGATGTATGAAAAGAAACTTGCATTAAACTAAATTCAAAGCCTTTACAATCCCGGCACTCCAACTCTCGTTGGACGCCAAAACCCTAAAACCTTCGAACTCCTAAACCGTCTCTGTGGAACTACTTCTCTAACTTGTGAATTGAATCATCCTAAAATCAGCCCCATGGGCTTTATTTATAGCCTTATAATCCTTGCTATTCAAGGATAGAAATCTCTATCTATATCTAAATCTATATCTAAAAGCTTTAAAGATAAATAAATGGAATAACAATAATAAATCTAAAAAGGAAATTATATCTAAAAGTCTAAAATATCTTCAAGTGGATAGATCTTCTCTTCCATGATGGATCTTGATAGAATCGGATAGAACTCGGCAATCTTCGGCCCCAAGGAATCCAAATCCGAGTAGGACAGCTCAAACCGCGTACGCGGCTTCCGGACAGATCTTGTCGATCTCGAGTAGACTTACTCGATCTTGACTAACTTGGACGTCGACTTCAGCTTGGCTTGGCATCTCGGGTAACTGGTCTTCGACGTGGCTCGGACACTAGCTCTCCGATCTCCTCGATCTCGAGTATCCTACTCGATCTCGAGTAGTATGGCTTCATCGACTTGGCTTTCTGGTGTTGTCAAGCAACTCTTCCTTGGACTAGCTCGGATCTGTGATATGGCGTTTGTCGATATCGAGTACATAACTCGATATCGAGTAGAGTGTTGCTCCGCATCGGCTTGTCTGGTCAGGTCGATCAGTGCTCCGCGGCATCCTCGATCAGGCTCTCCTCGACTCCGGGATGGTCTTCAGGGCTTGGTCGATCTCGAGTATAGTACTCGATCTCGAGTAATGTTCTGGATACGACTTGCTTCGTTCCTCAGCTTCTCGACATAGTTCTCCTCGATCAGTGATGTGCCCGGACAGTGTTGTCGATATCGAGTAAAACTCGTCGATATCGAGTAGCTTTCATCTTCCGTCTTTGATTCTTGGTTTTCTCCCGAAATGGCTCCATATTCTGCAATATTAAACAGAAACTTATGTAGATCTCTATTTCTGGCAAATAAGCATATACTACATAAATTCGACATATTCCCAACCCGAAATATGCAATGTGTATAGAATATGGAACTAAAATATGAATAAAAACATGGCTACTTTAGTGACATCAAATCACCCCATACTCAGGCTTGCTTATCCTCAAGAAATAACCAAACAATAACCAAGACCTACAGCACATCCTTCAAGTCTTCGCCTTTGTCAAAAGCAACATCTCAAGTAGTAGCAATGTAAAACAAGTGAATTTAACGTCATCACACATATATGAGCGATCCATGGGCATAGGCAATATAAATCCAACCTCACAAGGATAATGTGTTTACGCTCAACTCTCAATGTGTTTAGGCTAAGCAGATCAACTCTCAACTCAATTCCATATACAATCTCATAAACATTGCAATTTAAATATAAATCCACTTCGCAGCCAATTATGAAAATGCAACAAGAATTATCAGGAGGACTTCTCTCAATAGAAGTCTTCAAAGAAGATTCCATTCGGCGGGGTTGTAATGGGGCTTGGTAAGAAGTAAAAGGGTATGAAATTATTTGGCCATGTGGTGCTTAATAAAATTCGGGAATCAAGACTCCTAAATCTCCAACACAACTCAACCAAACCATAACTCTCAATCATATGCATCAACCAAACTCTCCAACTTATCTCAATGAAGTATGTAATCTTTCAAACATAATTAACCTCTCCTAAGTATGTATCTTGCGAAAATGAAAGAATTAAGGTAAATTTGGCTCATGCACTTTATTTATAAACATATATATTTTTCTTTCTCTTTTTTTTTCGATATATTTTTTTTTTGAATGAAAAGAAAATAAAACTAAAACTAGTGCATTTATAGGGTGAGCCAAAGATCCTTTTACATAGTATGCATAGCAAGATAAAAATATAAAACCAACCCATATCTCAATAAGTTCAAAAATCCTCCTTACTTGAAATGAAACATAAGCTCATTCCTTCCACAAACCACAATATAACTAACTCTAAGTCTTAATTCCCAAATGGGGTCAGGCTCAATTTGGCTAAGGATAATTTTGTGGAGTTTACAATAAAAGTCTCAGGCTAATATTCTGAGTTTGATAGCATGCATTTAGGTAGGCATAATAGGTTGCATTTAGCTTAGTTAAGATGCATTTCATTGATGGATTAAGCACGGTTTGCATATTAGTTCTCTATGTTGTCGGAGTCGGAATCTACACGTTTTTATTGATTATTTCAGGTAATGGTGGATCCCAGGAAGAGACATGAGTTGATAACGTATTGGATGAGAATGTCTAGTTGATCGAAGAAGCTTACATGAAGATCTCAAGAGGTCCTGAGAAGAAGAAGCGAACCTAAACGAAGAACAAGTCTGCAGAAGTTATCGCCAGACATGCTGAACTTGTTTTGCACTTTGTGGAGGCCTCGGTTGTCCGATCGACTATTATGACCATGCGTTGGAAAGCTCTTTCAGAGACCTACAACTTTCATGTTGACGTCGAGAGCAAATTCAAGATGGATTTTCCATGAAAGACCAATGCAGCGGCCGCCGCATGGTGTGCAGCGGCCGCCGCCAGGGACGATGCAAGAGGAATCCTGATGCTGTGGCCGCAGCATCCATGCGGCGGCGGCCGCATCTGCCTTCAGCGTTTATACGCTATGTTTTGTTTAAAATTAAACCCTACAACCTATATTGTTATTTCATGGCCGATTTTGGATGATACTTAAGGCCACTTTTAGTTATTTTTCCAAATCCTTCTTTAGGGACTGTTCGATTGATAAGGGTTTCTATGACTGATTGGACTAGTAACTATATTAGGTCGGGACAAGGGCATTCATAGGAAACTGAATAGGACGAGAAGAAGTTACAAGGATCGCTTCAATCCAATAAAGTGGAAAATTGTAGGTAGAATTGTTTCTCCAAATTGTCTAAAACAAATTCCTTTACTTTGCTTTATTTACTTCGCTTTGATAAAAGGCGAAACTTTCACACATAAAAACCCCCCTTTTTGGTTACTTGATTGACATCTAAATCACACTTGAATAACGAATTTCCCTGTGGGATCGACCTCTTGCTTATTGCTATACTAGTTATAAGTTTGAGTTTTCTTTGGCGGATCAACGACATGTTTTCCCTCCGTCAAATTTGGCGCCGTTGCCGGGGAAATTTATTAATTCTTGTGTGTTTTTAGTGCTGATTTTTGGTGTGGACCATTTACATGGTCTGCACTCTTGCTACTAACATATGTTGATGGTGAGGTTATTGCAGTTACCTGGAGAGAATTTTCATCAATACTTTATCAGACTGCAGGAGTACATTAACGATGTTTATTCATGGGGATATCAAGCTAGTATAAGGGAAGTGGTTCTATGCATCTTTGATGGCATGACTGCTAAGACACGAAGTCTTGCCGAGCGCCTGAGTGATGGAGGTTTATTAGATATGGGACTCTCGGAGATGTGGGAATTTTTCTGCTACATGGATAATCAATGTGCGCAGAACGAGTCACTTTCTCCAGTATCTCAAATCGTTGAGACCTTTGTTGCACCTCTTGAAGTCATTGTGGAAAATCAAATTGAGAAGATTGAGGAAGAAGACACTCCAACTGATGAGATCATCCCTAGCTCGCCCATTGATGAATCAGGTCCAAAACCTATTGCTGAGGCTACAAAGCAGGTAAAGGTTGTCTCCTGCACTCGAGAGAATATTGGTGAATACATTGATCCATTTGACTGCTACTTTGACAAGCCACTAGTAGAACTGAATTGGTGGTATTATATACCTTTTGTGGGTAGTCAGGCTCCTGAATACAATAAGTCTAAACGGTTCTTAAATGTATTATTATTTAGTTTCAATTTATTTGTATGTAGCGCATGCTTGTTTGTTAGTTGTGCACAAGAGTTTGACAGGTTGCTGAGGGCTTTGACTATGTCTGATTAGTTTCGTAAGCTTGAGCAAAACACCGAGCCAACGACTTGAAACAAAGGCGCTTCTCGGGAGGCAACCCGAGGTAAGTTTTTTTTTTCCTTCACCCTGATTATATTTGACTTACTTTTGTTGTCTTTATTGTTTCATTGAGGACAATGAAAACTTTAAGTGCGGGGGAGAGGAATTCTGTATATATAGATGCATATAGGAGATCATATTTAAATTTCTGCACCATGTTTAATTTATTTCATTTTTTTAAAATTAATTTCTTATTTATTTTCGTAATTAAAAAAAATTCGAAAATTCCAAAAATAAGCATGCATTGCATACATATGTGTTATTCAAATACCCATCTTGCTTAGTTTGTCCTCTATTTTAAATTTCAAGCATGATCATATAAATCCCATGGAGTTTTGGATGTTTTGGCCTTATCTAGATTTGATTTTTGTGGGACATGAGCTAGCAAATATAATTGAGCATGTATGATTGAGCTAAAGTATGATCGAAGTCCTAAAAACATGACCCTGTGAGAATGTTTGGCCTTATTTGAATTCTTTTGCTCAGTTGTGTGAATTACTCTCCTAGTGTTGCTACCTCCTGGTATTGACTGCAATATCTATTTTTGAAGACCGATGCACATGTTTGATTGCTTGCGGAGTTTATGTTTATATTTTGAGTGTTTTGTTGAATTTGTGAATATTTAGTGAATAAGGTGGCAATGGTTGATGCACTTAGTAACCGGGTCTATGTATGACACCCATGGGTATGATTCGCGCAAAAAGGTGTTGAAAACTATCCACTAGGAAAGAAAGCTTGATCATTGAGTAACCAGGTTCATTCATGACACCCATGTTTGCAACTTGCGTCAAAAGATGTTCAAGTGGACTTCATATGAGTAGGTTGAGGTGTTGATAGACCAGGGTCATTCATGACACCCATGATTGCGCCTCGCGTAAGGAAAGTACCAAGACAAGAAAAAAAAAAGAAAAGAAAAAAGAAAAGAAAAAGAAAAAAAAGTGTCGCATTTTATTTTCTTTATTATGTCCCGCAAGTAATGACATTTCGGTAGAGAATTGATGATATGGTGGTCAATGTCTATGAGCTTAGTGCATGATTGGTTTGAGTTGAGAGTTGTATCTTAAAGCCTAAACACATGAGTGAAACACATATTTCTGTGAGATTGGATAATGTCTACTTCTAAGCTTTGATCAATATAATACATGATATGGCGTTTGTTTGCTTGGTTTATGTTTTCACCTGCTATGATGTTGCTTTTTGATGAGGTTGAAACTTGAAGGGATTTCCTGTGGGATGGGTTGATTCATGTTCATTCTATCATTGCTTGAGGACAAGCAAAAGTTAAGTGTGGGGGAGTTTGATAGCATGCATTTAGGTAGGCATAATAGGTTGCATTTAGCGTAGTTAAGATGCATTTCATTGATGGATTAAGCACGGTTTGCATATTAGTTCTCTATGTTGTCGGAGTCAGAATCTACACGCTTTTATTGTAATGGTGGATCTGAGGAGGAGACATGAGTTGATAGCGCATTGGATGAGAATGTCTAGTTGATCGAAGAAGCTTACATGAAGAACTCAAGAGGTCCTGAGAAGAAGAAGCGAACCTAAACGAAGAACAAGTCTGCAGAAGTTGTCGCCAGACATGCTGAACTTGTTTTGCACTTTTTGGAGGCCTCGGTTGTCCGATTGACTATTATGACCATGCGTTGGAAAGCTCTTTCAGAGAGCTACAACTTTCATGTTGACGTTGAGAGCAAATTCGAGACGGATTTTCCGTGAAAGACCAATGCAGTGGCCGCCGCATGGTGTGCAGCGGCCGCCGCTAGGGACGATGCAAGAGGAATCCTGATGCTGCAGCCGCAGCATCCATGCGGCGGCCGCCGCATCTGCCGTCAGCGTTTATACGTTGCATTTTGTTTAAAATTAAACCCTAGAACATATATTGTTATTTCACGGCCGACTTTGGATGATACTTAAGGCCACTTTTAGTTATTTTTCCAATACTTCTATTCTATTCTTTCATTGTCTGCTTTAGAGATTTTGAGCGATGTCTTCCATGAGGAACTAAACTCATTTATTCTTCCTGCAATTTGAAGCTTTATTTGGATTGATTGTGAGTTTCTAATTCTCGTTCCTTGTTTCCTATATTTGAATGCTTCAACTTCTTTGTGCTTGATTGTTTATTGATTTGTTCTATCTTGTCTGGCCAACTTGTTAGATCAATTCAATCGCTAAGGTTTTGTAGATTCCTGATTGTGAACCTTAACCTAAGTGGCAAACTTATTCCTTTAGGGCTGATTGAACTAATTGAATGAGTAGGAAGTTGAATGTGTTGTTAAATCCTTCTTTAGGGACTGCAAATACCTTGGCTAATCTCTGAACTTAAAGCTATCAATTGGGTTAAATCCTTCTTTAGGGACTGTTCGATTGATAAGGGTTTCTAGGACTGATTGGACTAGTAACTATATTAGGTCGGGACAAGGGCATTCATAGGAAACTGAATATGACGAGAAGAAGTTACAAGGATCGTTTCAATCCAATAAAGTGGAAAACTGTAGGTAGAATTTTTTCTCCAAATTGTCTAAAAAAAATTCCTTTACTTTGCGTTATTTACTTCGCTTTGATAAAAGGCGAAACTTTCACACATAAAAACCCCCCTTTTTGGTTACTTGATTGACATCTAAATCACACTTGAATAACGAATTTCCCTGTGGAATCGACCTCTTGCTTATTGCTATACTAGTTATAAGTTTGAGTTTTCTCTAGCGGATCAACGATAGGTTTTCCCTCAGCCAGGCTTCAAGCAGGGATAATGCAGGATAGGTAAAGAGAGGATAAAATTGGCTTAAAAGATGCCTCCATCATTTTAATCCTTATTCTCATAAACATATATATGCATTGGCTTTGAATAACTATCACAACACTTAGAGATGCATAGGAAGAGTAAATACACTCAAGAAAGCAGAGGGATTTTTTAATGTTCTCCCTATAAGGCCAAAATTCTCACTAGGACAATTTTTGTTGGATTTCAACCTTTAGCTTAGGATCATATGTGCTCAATTTCATCACAAGTTCACAATCCACATAAAAACAATTTTTAGGACTTAGGCTAAACCTTCCAAACATGCCATAGGATTTACATGATCAAGTCAGTCGTTATTTATCATCATAGGACATATAAGTTAGGATATAAAAACTAAGACAATGCAAAAATTAAACATGCATTTTTTTTTCCGACATTTTTTATTTTTTTTTATGCAACTAAAAACAAAACTAAAGTATGACAAAAGACTTAAATGCAGAAAACTTAAACATGAATGCATAACATAAAATTAAAATTTCACCATGTAAAACAAAAAGCAAGACCAAAACATATAATAATGATAATGAGCCCTTCCCCCACCCCATACATAAAATATACAGTGTCCTCACTGTATAAAATTAAATAAAAACAAGAGTAAAGGAAGGAACTCACCGAATAACGCATCGAGGAAGGCAAAACTGGGTATGTCGAGTTGACGAAACCGAACAAGAAAAAGTATGTGGCCCTCCCCACGTCCCCATTGGGGGGGGTATGCTTTGGATTTCCTTTTATGGAAATTGGGTAATGCGGACTTACCTGAAGCCCTTTCCCCCCAGTCGACCACCCGATCGGGGCGACAAAACAGGGGGAAAAAAGACCTTTACCTGAGCCGCTTACCCTAAAGGAAATAAGGACGGTCTTACCCATTACCTGGGATTCCCACAGATTATGGGGGTCCCACGACCGGAGCCGTCGAGTCTTTCGGGAAGACTCGCATCTTTACTTATCCGGGTTCATCAAATGACCCAATGGTAAAGGAGATACGCTCGTATAATACAGTAGAAGTTGAGGGTGAAATAAATCCACGTGCTCCCTGGCCCCTAAGACTGACGTCCGACTACCTGTCCCGGTTAGTTATGTTGTTCTTCTCTCTTAAGGCGTCCGCGGACATGTGGTCAGGAGATGAGTCAAGGTGGGAACCTCAGCGTGGCTATTTCCCTCTCAATCCCCCCTGGAACTAGCGTCTCCTCCCTTGTTTTCCCAAAAAGTCCTTTTCTTTAGCTCCCTTTCTGTCTTTTATAGTACATCTCTTCGTCTATCAAACAGAGTAGATGTTCCCCCCTTTCGGCCATTTGTCGATGTCGCATCGCCACGTGTCTAGGGAAGGAGATGCACTTGGATGGGGGGCATGAACGCCACCTGTCCATTTGTGTGCCACCTGTCCTATTTGTGCATGCATTCTTCATCCGCGGATCATAGGTTGTTGTGTTTGTTCTTTGGAGTCTATTTCCACTAACCTTTTGATCCCTCTTTAATTGTTTCTTTAATTCCGTTATCTTTTGGGCTTCATCACAGCTCCTCGGGCCGTGGGGGAACCTGATAGGTTTTACCGCGGTTCGAAAACCTCCTTCACAGTTTGTAGTTCTTTTAGGGCAAAAAGATAAGGAAGATAGGAACGTTGGGCTTCTCAGGGCCCAAATGGGTTTTTATGGGCCGGTAACTTTCAGCCCATTGGTTGATTGATAGGGGCCATGCTTTTGACACGTGGTTTGAGACAGGAGGTGAAACGTCCTGGATCATGGTGCCTATAAATAGGGGTTTTGATTCCTCTTTTATTTTTACCGTTCTCCGTTTTTACAGCCCTTCAACTTGGACATCTTCGAGGTAAATCTTGACTTTATTTTCTTTTCTTTCCTCGTCTTAGTTTTCGTTTTGATTCTAGTCTTCTTTTCTCTCCCTTTCTTCTCTCGGGCCGCGGTTAGTGCGCGTGCAATTGTCTGGATTTACATTGGCTGCCACTGGTCCTTAGGCCTCTTTCTCCTTTGCTACTTCTCTCTCACCCGGTTCGGCTATCCTCATCATGTCAACTTCCCCAAGTAGTTCGGGGAGTGTGCAAGCTTTGGTCAGACCTCCGTCTTCCCGACGTCCTGGGGGAAAACTCCTGATGGGTGAGATAGAGGTTCCCGAGAACGTCACTTTCCGGCAAACCAAGGATCTCGAGGACCCCTCTTTTTATGCTTCCCCGGGTCGCGAACGTGATGAAGACTCCTCCTCGGTTGACTCTGCGTCCTCGCGGTCGGGTGTCGGGGCTTCATCATCGGGGTCTGACTCAATATTAGAGTCGCCTGAGTCTCAGCACTCTTACAAAGAGTGGGATTCTCGTAGTGATTTGCCCTCTGGCCCGGTCTTTATGCCAAAAGAACGCCGTTCATCGTCTGCGTTGGGGGATTTTCGTCCGGTTCTGTATAACAAGAAAGTACTAGTAACTTGTCCTTTCAGGGGGAATTTTCAGCCTTCCGACGCGGGCCCGATACCCGTAGTTTTACCTTAGCGGATGATTCCTATAGCTCCGCCGAACGCTCAGAGCCGCGGTGGGGGAACATTCACGACCTTGGAGGATTTGAACGTAATCGCTCGCGTCTTTCCCTGGCCAGAGAGAGTTGCGCTGTGTCTGCTGGCCGAGGGGGGAGAAAGCCTGGATGCCTACCCCGGTTGTCTAGTGGTGTATATTGAGAGCTTGGTCCAAGGATTTCGGCTCCCTTTGCCTAATCTGTTTAAACGTTATCTGAAAGCCTGTGGCTTGAGCCCTGCCCAACTGGTCCCGAATAGCTAGCTTTTCTTGACTTCATTTGTGATGCGTTGTCTTGAGATAGGGATTCAGCCTTCTCTTGGACTTTTGAACAATATGCTTACCTTGGGCCATGGGGGTATCCACAAAAGCCTTTACCAGGCTAAGCTCAACGTCCCTATTGTGGATCGAAACACCAGCAAGCCGGAATGGCGGCATAAGTGGTTTTTGGTCCGAGATCCCTCGCGTAGGATTTTAAATTTTCATACGGAGCCGCGTTTGTATACGCGGATGAAAAGGAAAGTTGTTTCTGACCTTAAGGAGATCGAGCAGAAGTTTGTCGTGGAGACAAAACCGTCATGGAAAGATATGGTTTCCCCCTTGTGGCTGGAGATGGCTGGCTTAAGTCTTCCTCATCTGCGCATAGGTTGTAGCTCATCTCGGGGGTGGGGGGGGGGGGGGGGGGTGCCCTTGCTTTTGTCTTATCCATAGTATTTTCTCGATTCGGATTTTAATCATCTTTGATTTTTGTGGTTTTTCCTAGGTGTTGCGGAGCTAAAAACCATGGTGGACGCGGATAAGATGTCTTCGGCCCCCCTTCTTTTTCCAAGAGGAAAATTCCAACTGACATGACGAGGGCCTTGAAACGCCCCAAAATTTCAGCCCCAAAAACCAAAGGAAAGGCGGTGGTGAAAGAAAAAGCTGTGGTTGTGACTTCCTCTTCTCCGGTTGCTCCGGTGGAGCCTGAGCCTTCTATCATACTGATTGATTCTTCCCCGGTTGCTGAGGCCAAGTCCCTACCTCTCGTCTCTCCTATAGAGCGTCGAGTTGTCTCCCTTGGTGAGGTGGGAACTTCCAAACCGCCGCCGAAGAAAAAGAAACCGCGTTCATACCCAGCGTGGGAAGGTGTGAGCTGGGAGGTACCAGTTTTTCACGTGGACGCCAATGGTCGGCCCGCGTACCAGATGCCCGGTTTCCACTCTGAAACTCTCGAATAGTTGGCCTTTCCCCCAGAACTCGGGAAAGCGGAGTTACGGTACCTGGACCATCTTACTCACGAGCAATTCACACTAGAACAATAGCTCTGGTGCAACTGGGTAAGTGAATCGTGTATTATACCTCTTATCCATTTGGTTCTTTGATGTGTTCTCGATCCTCATAATGCTTTCTGCGGCTAGGGTCATGTTTTTACTCATAGCGGCTGGGGTCGATATCTTCGCTTGGGCCAGCATGCTCATGAACTAGAAGGGAAACTGGAGCACTTGGAAGGGAAACTCTAGGAGGTTGAGACACAGAGGAAGGAGGTTGAGTCTCTTCGTTCGCGGGTGAAGGAAAAAGATGAGATTATATCTGCCGAGAAGGCGAAAAGTAGCAAGCTAGCGGAAGATGTGGAGACGCTACGCGCTCAACTCGAGTCTTCTCAACAGGCAATGGTTACCCTGCAAACTGATTTCGAGGCCCAGAAGAAGGAGTTTGAGGCCCAGAAGCAGGAGTTTAAGGCCTTGAAAAAGGAGTTTGAGGAACAGCTGCTGACGGCGAACGAGGCGAGGAGTAAGGCGGTCGTGGAGGCCAACCGTCGTACGATTGAGTTGGAATGATATCAGTCTCGTACGGACGGTGATATCTGTTGTGAGCTGAATCTGCCATGTTTTACAGTAACGTTTATGTCGATTTCTGCATACATTTCATTCATTTGGGCTAAGATAGTACATAATCTATGTAGTTTATGTTTATTTGCCAAATTATGGAATCTACACCAGTTTCTGTTTAAATTCGCAGAATTTGAGACGTTTTACAGCAATTATAAGGAAGGTCAGAGAAGCTCGGAAATCCACTACAGAAGTCCAAGGTCAAAGAAGCAGCGGAACCAGTCGAATCAAGCTGAGAGCCCAGGTTACTCGATCTCGAGTGAACCTTACTCGATCTCGATGAACATGTTCGAGCACAGGCCTTGTCGACTAAGAGCAGTGTCGAGTGCCAGACCAACCCAACTCCGGAAGCCAACTCGATCTCGAGTACAGCTTGTCGAGATCGACAAAGCCTAGACGCCACACCCGGAGTCGATGAAGCTGTGCCGAGAAGCCGAGGACGAAGACGCCGAGCAGAACCCTACTCGATCTCGAGGAGATCTAGTCGAGATCGAGGACCAGCACCGCACCAGTCCGAGTCCATGCCGAGGAGGAGCCCTCGACATCACCAGCGAGCCATCCTCGACCACACCTCTACTCGATCTCGAGTTGTCCTAGTCAAGATCGAGGAGCCAAGAAGCCCAGATCCGAGCCTTGTCGAGCACCAGTCATCCGAGGAGCCAAGCCACACCAGTCGACGACAATCCTACTCGATGTCGAGTAGCCTTGGTCGAGATCGACGAGCCACGTCCGGGAGCGCGTTACGCGGTTTGAGCAGTCCTTATCGAGTTGGGAATCCTTGGACCCTAAGGAAGTCGAGTTGGCCGAGATTCTATCCAATTTGATCAAGTCTACCTATGGAAGAGGAGTTCTACCTACATTGGAAGATATTTTACAACTTTAGATATAGTTTCATTTAAAGATTTATTTCCCTTAAGCAATTTATTTATCTTTAAGCTTTTAAGTAGATATAGATAGAAGATTCTATCCTTGATTAACAAGGAATAGAAGGCTATAAATAAAGCCCTAGGGGCTGGTTTTTTATTCATTAAGAAACACAATCAATTCCATTCAAGTAAGTAGGAGTAGAGAGAGAAAGTTTGTAGCAAGCAAGGTGGAAAGGCGAAAGCGGATTTGTCTTGTGGGTTGTAAGCTTTCTTTATTTAAATTCAATGCAAGTTAGTTTCTTTTGTTATTTGATGTCTTTCTTGATGATGAAGAGCGAGTATCCCACCAACTTCTGGGGCCGGGGTGAGCCCGACGGTGGCCATGTGAGGTGATGCGGTAAAGGTCAGATCTTGTTATGCGATTCGTCTTCTATCCCTATGAGCATGATTCTTTTGCGAGAGTTGAAGGTGATCCTTGTTTGTGTTATTGAAATGATAGTGATCTTAATGCAACTTGGATTAATTATGTGAAAAAGGTTAGTAAATATTAGGGTTTATGCGAAAGCCTCTATATGCCTATTTGTTAGTGACGAAGGTTATTTTGATGGAAAGCATGATCTTTTATGCCTTTGTGTGTTACTTTGCATGGTTATCGTTGTGGTGTTGATACCCTGGCCTTGGAAGTCTTTTATTATATTGATTTATTTCGTCGGAATTCTGAGTTTTGGGTTTGAGAATTTGCATTTCAATGTTACTGTCTTTAGTCGATACAGAGGAGTTTTGGTCGATACAGAGTAGCCTCTACTCGATATCGAGTAGAACTTGTCTAGGTCGAGTTGTCAGTTTGCTTTGCTGAGTTTCTGTTGTCGACATATGTAGTCGATATCGAGGACAATTAGTCGATATCGACCAACTTCTGTGTCCTCGCTTTTGTTTCTACTTTGCTTTGTCTTGTCTGTCTTTACTGTTCTTTGTCGATCTCGAGTTGCCTGTTGTCGAGATCGAGTTAGTTGCTGCCTTTGTTTTATTCCTTGTTTTCGTTTGCTATTTTCTGTCTTTCTTTCGTTGTTCCTTTGTTTCTGTTTTCTGTTGCTTTTCTGTGAGATTTACAGCTGCCTAGGATCCGCTGACACGCTTCCTCGTGGATTCGATCCTGACTTTCTCTTACTGCATTGGAGGAGTCTTGTAATTATTTGCTGGGGCACGAATCTGGTTTGAGTTATTTCATTATATTTCATACTCGATTTCCTCCCACAACAATATCGTTCTATCTTGGTTGGACGTTCCGCACAATCATACCAAGTTAGTGGACGATTGGTTGAAGACTCCGACTGGTTTGGAATTCATGAAAAGCGCGGTTCCTGAGTGGTTGAATGAAGAGGCTGGGCAAGAGTTCATCCAAGACTGGTACAAGGATTGCTTCTACATAGGGATGAAGGCCGGGATACATCAAAGCGTGAAGAAATCTGCGGAAAACCCGGGTGTTCCTCTTCAGCCATTCTCCCCTAGTGAGGAACGGGAAGATTGGGGTCTGGTGGATGACGACAACGTGGATTTCTTTGGTGATGGATTGTTGACTTTCGTTCCCACCATCTCGGGTGGTTCTTTGTTTTAAACAACCCTTGATACTTTGTTAGGTGTCTATTTTCGGATTATGTATGTTTCTGTTTTTTACGGAAGGTCAGTGCTGGGAAACTCGGTCCGCGGTTTGTTTTTAATTGGGGTTTGCCCCATGTTTCGCGGATGGTCCGCGTCTTGCGGCGCTTATTAATAGTATTTCCTTCAGTATCTTTTTAGGTGACAAAAAGATTTGGAAACCTCGCCACCCGGGCGTCTGACATTTTTCATTCAATATTTTTATTTATATAGGCTTCCTTTTTTGACAACCTAAGCATTTAGTAAGGAGCACTCCTTCCTTAGGAAGTGTCATCGCTACCTTCACCTTCAGAGGTGTTTTCTCCCGAAGGTACATAGCTGGCTTTGAAACGTGAGTCGCCCAGATACTTGAATATGACGGCCCCTCCCACGTGGACATTCGTTGACCTAGTGAAGGCACTCCATCCTTGGGTGAGCCAGAGCACCCCTGCTTCGTCTCTCTCTATTAGGACGCGTATGCCCCTCCTTCCAGGCCCATTGGTTAGGATTATTCTTTCAACACCGGGTAATCCATACTCCTCTTCGAAGAACTCTGGAAGAGGCTATGGCGGTTTGGAGGAAAAGATTAATTGTGAGTAGGAAACTAGAAAGTTTAACCGGAGAGGTTTAAAGGGGCATTACCGTTCTTTGCAAGAGAGAAGCATTCTGGATCCATCGGAGGAAATCCCTTGAGCGGCCTCCACCGGCTGCCATGTTATCTCTGGAATTTTTTGGTTTATATTTGTTTGATAGAAAGTGTTTCACGAGGACTTTCTGGTCCTTGGCTTTTATAGAGAAGTCGTTGGCCATTGTTCCCTTACTTGTTTGATCCTTTTATTTAATATTCACACTGTTCGAGTATCTTTCAGAATCGTTCTTTCCCCAGGTCTCTAGGGAAGGAAAATTGGTCAGTAAAGGAGAAACAGCTTTATTGATTTTTTCTTTTAACCAAGAAAAAGAAAAGGGAAAACTTTTATTCATTCTCAAGTACATCGGGACTCGTGGGCTCACTTTTTATGCTTTGGCGCCTTAACGCTCTTAGGGGCTCTCAGGGGCTTCTGGTGGGCCTTGGATTTGGGCGAGCCCGTGCTTGTCGGGCCGAACTTCTTTTGGCTATCGAGGGTCGGATCTGGGTAGGACACATGTACCTCAAAGTGGGACTCCCCTTCATAGAAGAAGAGGAGCGAGCATCCCAGGACTACTCGATTAGAGAAAACGAAGTCCGGCCATCCTTTGGTAAACCAGTAGGCCCCGTTCGCGTCCTTCTCAACATCGACTTCGAAATCCTGACAAGTGGTTGACCAAAGGTAGACGAGCTGGTGTGTTTCATCTGCGAGTTGTTCGTATATTTGGGGCAGCTGTAACGTCTGCAAGTGTACGTCCTTGGTGATGAACCAGTAGAATGCTCGAGTGTTTTCGGAGCCCATGTCGGAGTCCCTCCGAAAGGGGTATTTTTAATCTTTAATAGTTCTGGTTTTGCCACTTTCTTTCTCCTCTATTTATGGTACTTCACTCGTTAGGATTGTCTGCGGCCAAGTGGTTTTTGGGGTTGGTGGCCCTTATCATACGTGGGAGTTCCTAGCAACCCACATTCTCTTCTTTTAGTAGAATGAGATCCACGTGTTCAGGAGGTATTTTGAACATACTTCCCGTGTTTCTGAAAGAGAAGAGACCGCTACATGTGGGGCGCAGAAAAACGTTGCCTCTGCTCGTGACTGGGAATGATTTTTGATGTGATTAGGAGTGGTAATGAAGGAGGAGTACTTTTCTTAGAACAGGCAAGGGAGGATCCTTTCTCAAATTGTTGAAGGTAAGAGAAGAGTGATCTTCGTAGCTTGGGCCTTTTGATCGACCACGGAAACCTCGTATAGAACTATTCATTTTACTTTGGTGGTTCAGAGGGTGGCTTCCGGCCGCCCGTGGTTACTTCAATAGTTATGAGCTGCAGGTGTTTACGGCTGTCTTTGGGTATGCAATCATGTTTTCGTGACTTCCATCCGTACCAATAAACAAGGATCTTTTATTATTCATCGGAGGTAACAGGAACAATGATTTTTCAAAGATTCGATTCCTTCGAGCCCAGAATATTTAAACTTAGATAGGGTGCATGTTACAGGGGACACGGATTTAGAAATTTCTCATCTCTACATTCCTCTGCTGTCGGGATTGATCACTTCGACTTCGAAGGTGGAGTCCCCCATGTAAGCGAAAATCAGGGCCGACCCTATAGTAACTCGGTTTGCCTGAACGAGGTGGTGCCACCCCTAGGTTAACCAGAAAAGGCCATCGCTGTCCTTTTCCACTTTCACCTCATGTTCTCGATTGGAGCGGGACCAAAGCCTGGCTTGGGATTACGTGTCATCGTCTATCAGGACATACACGAGCGGGAGTCGGAGCGCTTGAAGCTGTTCCTCCCTCATGATGACTCGGCAGAACGTCCTGGGTGGTGCCCCTGGATTCGTCTCGTCGATAGGGGGTGTTTGATTCCCTGAGTCACCTAGGCTTATTTTATACTTAAGGAGTTGAGCCTTACCCTCGATCTCACCGCCCCCTGAGAGAAAAGTTAGGTTTTTCTCTTCTCATTTTTCATCTTTCTTTGAATTTCGATAGTTTAAAAGAGGTTCACGTGCCTTTTTCTTTCCTTTCTTTCGTCACTTCTTTTCACGATAGCAGGCTTTGATCTGCACGAAGCGTCCCTTTTGATGTACATCTGTCCGTCATGCTTAGCCTGGGGCAGCGATATCCTGACCATTCTCGGGTTTCGCCCGGGTCTCTTTTCAGTGTTTCAGGTTATCGAGGCGGTGCCTGTGCAGCCCGTGACCCTTGAGGATCCCCTTTTAATTTGGGGTTCCCTGCACCTTTTATTTTTGCAAAGAGGATCTATCTAAAATGTCGTCCTCAAACCAAACGACCTGGGCCTTTTTCCGTTCTCTGGATTTCCCGGAGCAGATGTATCGCTTGGTACGTCGTAATCGTGGTTTTAATGTTTTTGTTGATTTTTATTGAGTGAACTTATCTTTATTTGTTTAGTTTGTGTATCTGAACAGCGGCTGCCTGCCCGTTTTGAAATTGAATACGGCCCGGATCTCCCCGGGCGCGTTCTGCTATCGTCGAGGATCCTTCGGGACTTCCTCGTGACGGTGTACCGGGGTGATTATCGGGTGCCTTTCTTGGGACAGGGGTGGAATCACTTCGCTTGTACGCATGGCGTCGATATAGGGTCCGCCATCACCTTTCTGCACAAGGGGAATGCACGGTTCGAGGTTCACATTTTGTCCGCGGATGGCAACGAGGTCGATGCCGAGTGGCAAGAGCCTCATCCTGAGGGTCCTCCGCCCAATGGAACTCATCTTTGTGCTGACCGGACTCGTTTGGTTTCGGATCGTCCCCGGGACACTCCTTGAGTTGATCTTGTGTTTCGTTGAACTACCTTGTCTATCTTGCTTGGTTTAGCCTTTTTGGACCATCTGCGTTTTTTTTTTATTATCTCGGGGGTTACCCCTCTCTGAATTTCAATAATTCCACTTTTGGTGAGGTTTTGCGGTTTGGTCGGGTCCAAGGTTTGGGTCCCTGGACCCAATGCATCCGTCAGGTTACCGACGTGCATCAGGCTCCAGCGTTATGGGATTAATTATTAATCTAGGAGCCCAATGCGTCCTCCAAATGTCCGACGCGGAGCAAGCTCCCGTGTCATAGGACTAAGCGTTAATCTAGGAGCCTTAATGCGTCCACCGGATGTCCGACGCGGAGCAAGCTCCAGCGTCATAGGACTAAGTGTTAATCTGGGAGCCCAATGCGTCCACCAGATGTCCGACGCGGAGCAAGCTCCAGCGTCATAGGACTAAGCGTTAATCTGGGAGCCCAATGCATCCATCAGATGTCCGACGCGGAGCAAGCTCCAGCGTCATAGGACTATGCGTTAATCTGGGAGCCCAATGCATCCACCAAATGTCCGACGCGGAGCAAGCTCCAGCGTCATAGGACTAAAAGTCGTAGAAGAATACATAAAGCACCCACTAACCGCTTTGATTTATTTACTGATAGCGGGGGTGACTGGATAAACTTCGAAAAGACTTAGAGATTACACATAGTATTTCTTTAGGTGTTCTGCATTCCACGTCTTCCGAAGAACAACACCTTCGGGGGTTTGTAACTTGTATGCTCCGACGTGAATGCATTCAACAACTACATAGGGTCCTTCCCATTTGGCGTCCAGCTTTCCTCCTGCCAGGGCCAGACGGAGGACTAGGTCTCCCTTTTCAAATCGTCGCTCTTGGAGATGCTGGTCCCTGTGCCTTTGTGTTTTTCTTTTGTACTCCCGAGCCTTAATTTCTGCGACCATCCGCCTTTCTTCTCGAAGGTGCATCTCGACTTCCAGAGCCTTATTATTGGCCTTGGATTTGTAGGCCAAGACCCGTGCAGAAGGGATCAGCCGTTCGATTGGGATGACTGCGTTCGTCCCAAATACCAAGGAAAATGGCGATTCCCTGGTTGGATGGAGTATTTGGTGAGGTCCGGTATGACCAGAGCACCAGTGGGAGGAGTTTCGCCCATCGACCTTTGGAGGTTTTTCCTAGCTTCTTCTTGATACCTTCCAAGATTTGGCGATTCGTAGTCTCTGCTTGTCCATTCGTTTGTGGGTGAGCCACTGACGAGAATTTCAATTTTATTCCGAGACCCTCACAGAAATCTCTGATGTTTTCACAATCGAACTGAGTTCCATGGTCCGTGATGATGGCTTCAGGGACTCCGAACCGACACACTAGGTTTTTCCACAAGAATTTTCTAACCTTCTCCGCGGTGATCAAGCCCATCGCCTCCGTTTCCACCCATTTGGTGAAATAGTCCACCAAGACCAGGATGTATTTTAGCTGTCCGGGGGCCGTGGGAAAGGGACCCAGAATGTCCATTCCCCATAAGGCGAAAGGACAGGCCCCATAGATGCTTTGAAGCGGTTCGGCGGGCACATTCTTCACGTTTCCGTGCTTTTGACATGCTTCGCAACTGCGCACTAAACTCTACACATCTGCTCTGATAGTGGGCCAGTAGTACCCCAACCTCAAAACTTTAGAAGACAGGGCCCTCCATCCTTGGTGATGAGCACAGATCCCCGCATGCAATTCTTTTGCAATGACATGTCCTTCCCGGCTGGATACACACAATAGATCTGGGAAAGCTGGATGAAGCTAGCGATCGAGTTCTGCGGTAGGTTGGTGAACCAAGTTAGGGCGATGCCGGTCAGAGTTGATGGGAACGTTCGACACAACATTGCATCGTTATACTCATTGATCCCCATTGCGGTCGTGAAATGGCACATGTGATCATCAGGGTCAGTGATGCCATCATATTTCATCAGATTAGTGTCTCTCCATCGCCTGGGTACTGGTGTCAGGCAGACCTCGGGGGTGAACACTGAAGGAACAAAATCCACCTTCCTCTCGTTCTCGCGGGGTGAGGCTGTCCGGGTGGATGTGGATATATCAGATGAATGCTCGCCCCTGTGATGCTTGGGTGCACGTCTATCTTCGCTCCGACGGTGTGTACCAAAATCATCAGAGAATCTGGGCCGATGATGATCTTGATAAGTACTCCCATATATATTTTGGGGAAAAACGTTGTACGGGTTCCCCTGCTGGAATGGATGGTATCCGTCATACCCGTAGAAAAAACCTTTGTTGTTGCAGGAGGATGGTCAAGTATGAAATAAATATAAAATAAAGTTCAGACTGACTTCCCTGTCTCAGCAAATAAATACAAGACTTCCTCCCGTTGTTGTAAGAGAAAATCAGGATCGAATCCACGAGGAAGCACGTCAGCAGTTCTCAGGTAGCTGTAATTCTCACAGACAAAGCAGCAGAAAAGACAGAAACAGACACAAGGAAAGAAACAGGAATAAAAGCAGAAAATAATAAACAAAAGCAATGAACTAAATGAAAACAGAAATGACAAAGCAAAGCAGAAAGTAAAAGCAAAGGCAGAGGCTCGTCGATCTCGACCACAGTCAACTCGAGATCGACCACAGACAGCAAGAACATAAACTGAAAATCGACAAAACCAGAAGAAAACTCAACTCGACTAAGACCAGTCCTACTCGAGATCGACAAGGATAGTACTCGATCTCGACAAAACCCTACTCTATGTCGACAAGAATGCAGCAAATATAAATTTGCAGAATTAAACACAGAACTCAGATTTTTGACAGAAATAAACTCAATATGCTAAAAGACTTCGAAAGCCAGGTTTCAACACCACAACGATAACCATGCAAAGTAACACATAAAGGCACAAAAGATCATGCTTTCCATCAGATAACTTTCGTTATTAACAAATAGGAATATAGAGGCTTTCGCATAAACCCTAATTGTTACTAACCCTTTTTCACATAATTAATCCAAGTTGCATTAAGATCACTTTTGCTTCAATAACACAAACAAGGATCACCTTCAACTCTCGCAAAAGAATCATGCTCATAGGGATAGAAGACGAATTGCATAACAAAATCTGACCTTTATCGCATCTCCTCACATAGCCACCGTCGGGCTCACCCCAGCCCCAGAAGTGGGTGGACTACTCACGCCTCATTGCAATAACAGACATTGATTGATGAAAAGAACTAACTTGCATAAAATAAACTCCAACTTAAAATCTCTCTTTATGTAACTAACTAATTGTCTCTGAAATTGAATGAATAAAACTGAGCCCCATGGGCTTTATTTATAGCCTTCTAGTCCTTGCTAGCCAAGGATAGAATCTCCTATCTTTATCTAAAATTATATCTACTTTGTTAAAAGATAAATAAAATGCTTAATGGAAATAAATCTAAAAGGAAAAGATAAATCTAATTTAGGTAGGTCTTCATGTCTTGATAGATCTTGTCTCCCATGGATAGAACTTGATGGATTTGGATAGAATCTTCCTCCTTCGGCCCCAAGGAATCCCAACTCTACTCGGACAGGTCTTCGTCGACACGTTTGTGGGATCCAGTCTACTCGACATCGACCACGGCTCGTCGACCTCGACAAGAATTGTTCGTCGACTGGACTCCTCGGGTGGATCTGCTCGACAGGCTCGGACCTGGGTTCCTGGGCTCGTCGATCTCGACCAAGGGTACTCGAGATCGACTAAGTTTGGTCGAGGATGGCTCTCTGGGGTGGTGTCGAGGACTCCTTCTCGGACTAGCTCTGGGTGGCTTGTCGATCTCGACCACTGCTTGTCGAGATCGAGTAAAGGTGTGCTCGGCTTCTCGTCCTCGGCTTCTCGATCAGCTTCTCTCCTCGTCGACTCCGGGTGTGGTGTCTGGGCTTCGTCGATCTCGACTAGGGCTTGTCGAGATCGAGTTGGGTCCGGAAGTCGGGTTGGTCTGGCTTTCTCGATCAGGCTCTGTCGACAAGGCCTGCTCGGACATGCTTTGTCGAGATCGTGTAAGGGCTAGTCTAGATCGAGTAGCCTGGGTTCTCGGCTCGATTCGACTGGCTCCGTTGCTGTTTTGACCTTGGACTTCTGTAGCCGATTTCTGAGCTTTTCCGACCTTCTGTAGAATTGCTGTAAAATGCCTCGAATTCTGCGAATTAAACAGAAACTGGTGTAGATTCCATAATTTGACAAATAAGCATAAACTACATAGATTCTGTACTATCTTAGCCCAAATGTATGCAGAAATCGATATAAAAGTTACTGTAAAACATGGCAGATTCAGCTCACAACAAACACCCTATACTTAAGCTTGCTTGTCCTCAAGCAATACTTTTATTTGTCATTCAGGGGAAGAATTAAAAACTCTCAACATCTTAGATTCATCTTTATATGTCCCTGCAATCAATTACCATCCTCGAAAAGGTACTAGTGTCACAGATCCATGCATGTGCAAATATACAAAAGCAACATCTACTCTCAAAAGGAGGGTTATGCCAAAAACAATTCATGTGACAAAGCAACAATAATCAAGAAGACTTTAATTTAAGCTCATGAAGGAGTAGATTGGTAAAAGGCTAAAGGTGGGCAATTTTTGGCAATGTGGTGCTTTTGATCCGGGGAAATGGATTATTTGAATTTCATACCACATTCTTTCTCATTAGATTCATCACCTTTCATAATGCTTTTATCAATAATATTGCTTTTACCTCTCTGACCTTAGCACTGCCTTCTCGCGAGTCGCAAACATGGGTGTCATGAATGGCCCCGGATACTTAGTGCGTTGGACTCCTCACAGTGTGTCCCATCTCTCCAAACTATTATCTCAGAGAGCAGGGTCAATCTACCTTTATCTCCTGAGGTGATTGGATTTTCTTTCACTCATTAAATTTTCCATATATTTCAAACAATTTCCCCCCAAACTCCAATAATGATAAACACAACACAAACAACCATATAACATCTCCATAATGTAACATCATTCTCAACATAATCCCCGGATAAGGTAAAGAATGGGCAATATTTAGATCATGTGGAGCAATATTTGAAATAAGGCATAATATGGCTTTTGTGATGCATAAGCATAGGTAAGGCTAGGAATATAACAATATGAGCATTATATGGAAATATAAAGTCCTCCATCATCTTATCATGCAACATGTCAAAAGCAATTTCAAATTTTACCTCCTTTCATGGTTTTCAAGAAATAATGCACTTCATTGTGACTTCCCTTTACTAGGCAATTTCATGCTATATCTCTAATGAATCCAATTTTGCATCGTCGAGTTCAATATAAGCTTCCATGACATTAATCAAAATTTTGAATGGGGGTCATTTTTTTAAATTTTGGAAAACATGCATATAAGCACATAAATCAATAATGCATTCCAAAATAGCCATGTAGCAATTCTAAGAATTAATGCACAAATAATGTCAAACATGATCAATATGCACAAAGTAAGCCCTTCCCCCACCCCATACTTAAATATTACAGTGTTCTCACTGTATAAAAACAAGGGTAAAGAAAGAAACTCACAAGACAGATGTGCAGAGCCTCATATTTTCGAATGGAAGCACCTCCTGGGCCGAGTATTAATGTAGCTTGATTCCATCCATGGACCTGAAAAGTAGAAGACATATACCCACAATAGAAACAACAAAAACCAAAGAAATGTTCAAAACCAAAAACAAAAACAAAGTCTCAAATGTCCTAAAAAAGTCTATGTACAAGCTCTAGATTTTATAGTCGCTAGGCCGACTTTCCATTTATGCTCAAGGTGGCATCTGCAGTGCCCATGTAGCTTGGGCCTCAAATAAGATTCCATTCTTGTCCATCAGCTGTAATCCTCCAGAATGGATCTTGTTCACTACGAACGGTCCCATCCTCTTCTTGTTGAATTTGTTGGGAAACCAATGATCCTTTGATTTAGAGACATAGAGTTTTTCTCCAACTTCATACTCCTTGGGCTCATCATTGGAAATCCTACATAATCGCACATACTAAGGCAAACCTCTCCCATGTATAGATAAATCTTTAATGGAAATAGGAGAAGAAAGATCCATACCTTGGCTTACCTTCGCAGAGACGGAATCGTGGACCACTGTGTTTGGTCGATCTCGACTAGGGCTAGTCGATCTCGACGAGACTGCAGGTTCTGGTGGTGGTCTGCTCGATGATGCAGAAGATGGCGAAGTCGAGGGCTGGTCGACATCGAGTACCCTACTCGATCTCGACAAGGGTTTTGCTCCTGGTGGCCTGCTCATCGAAGAAGGCGCAGTCGAGGAAGAGGAGTGGTGGTCGATCTCGACAAGCCTGGTCGAGATCGAGGACGATCCTGGCTCTGGTGGTCTCAGCGTCGAGGGAGATGAAGCTGAGGCCGTCGAGTGGTGGTCGACCTCGACAAGGGTGGTCGAGATCGACGAGCTCTGGCCGTCTGGTGGAGTCAGCGTCGAGGGAGATGAAGCTGAGGCCGTCGATGAGCCTGGTTTGTCTGATCTGCTGCTCGACGATGCGGGTGCTGGTGGAGGCTCCATGGTCTGGTCGAGATCGACTAAGGTTCTACTCGATGTCAATGAGCCTTGGTCGATCTTGACCCCATACTTAGTCCCTGTCAAGGCATCCGAAAAATAATGAATCCACAACGACTTACCTTGGTCTGTGTTGATTGGATTCTCTGTGTTCTCCTTGAGGATTGCCATGATCTCCTCCACCTGGGCCTCCATGTCCCTCTTTTCCAGCTCCTCAGGGGTCATATTTCTGACCTTGGGTTCCCCGCAGGTGATGTAGCCAGCTGAGATAGATTTGACCTCTTCCATTGGACCTGTATGCCTTTCAGTTTTATTAAAAGAATACTCAATTACCTCATCGCTGATGTTGAAGGTGAGCACTCCTTTCCTTACGCTTATGTTGGCATCTACCGTCGCCAAGAAGGGTCTTCCTAGAATAATTGGACAAGCAGGATCTTCTTGCATATCAACAACTAGAAAATCAGCAGGGACAAAGAATTTACCTACTTGTACTGGGACATTGTCCACCATGCCTGTTGGAATGACCACCGTGTTGTTGGCCATGTATAGTCTAGCATCCACAGGCTCTAGGGCACCTATCTTAATCTTGGACCAAATTGTTAAAGGCATTATACTCACACTAGCTCCAAGATCACATAAAGCATTAATTTTGTATGGACCAAACCCAATAGTTATAGCAAACTTACCTGGATCCGGCCTCTTCTCCAGTATGTCCAAGTGGCTGCACTCCTCTGTGATTTCAGCCATCGATCGCTTTTTGCTCAGAATCTTCTTCAGGAACTTGACATAAGATGGCATTTCATTGAGAGCTTCTGTGAAGGGGATGGTGACGTTAAGTTTCTGAAGCATCTTGATGAAGCGCTGAAATTTCTTTTCTGCCGGGTCCTTTAGAGATTTTGTGGGGAAAAACAACTTCTTTTTCTGAGTCGGAGCCAGAACAGACGTCGGAGGTGCTACAGGCTGCTCTACGTCGACTAGGGGCTCCTCGATGTCGACTACAGTCTTGTCGACATCGACCAGGTTGGGCGTAGTCGAGTTGCTGTTCGGCGCAGACGAAGATTTTTGGAGTTTCTCCTCGAGGTCGAGTTGGCCCTTGTCGAGATCGACCAGGCCCTGGTTGAGATCGACTACAGGTTTGTCGACTTGCTGTTCCTCGTGTTTCTACTGCTTTCCGACCTCTGGCTCTTGCAATTGATGGCCGCTTCTGAGTTTTATAGCAGCAATGTGTCCAGTCTTTCCCTTAGGATTTGGTTCTGAAGATCCAAGGAGCGCACCCGACTGTCTGGGGATTCCTGCTTCTAGCTGACCAATCTGTGTATCAACTGATTTCCGCTAGATATCAATTTCCCCATACCTAGAGTTGACACCTTGCATCTGAGTATAGACGGAGTTGAAAGATTGCCTAGTTTCTGAGTGGTTCCTCCGTATTTCCTCCAGGACTGTCTGTATATCATCCTTTTTCTGGTCCCTTTCCGGATGTCCTGGAGCTCTGTAGGGCGGGGGGTTCCTAGGGACACCTTGGTTCCATTGTGGTTGCTGAAACCTTTGGTCCCCCATGTAGCGATTGGGACCCCCTGCGTAAGCTACCTCCTCATGGTGCTCTGCCAGCCTGACTTGCTCGGTGTGTGGGCACTCAGTAGTGGTGTGCCTTTGCGATCCGCATTCAATGCAGGGCTGGTTGACAAAGAGATACTTTACTTGCTTAAGGAGCTTCTTATTCTGGTCTCTGTAGTACTGCTCCCTAACATCTGGATCAATCTCCTTAGGGGGATCATATAGGGGCATGGATGGTGCTGGCCTGGCGTATGGGTTCTCTTCGGAAGTTGCAGTAGACCCATACTTGGTGTCGTAGGTAGTGAGCTTCTCTAGCACTCCCCATGCGTCACTTGGCGGCATTGTCAGATACTCATAGCAAGTATAATGGTTAATTCTGTCCTTAGTGACTTGATCAAGAGAGTTGAAGAAGATCTCCTGAATGACGTAGGGTCGCTGTCCGTGAGTAGGGCAAGATCGCAGAAGTTCTTTGTAGCGCTCCCATGCCTTTGCCAGCGGTTCCCCTTGCTTCTGTCTGAAGGCGGTGATTTTCTGGCGGAGATGTGCTGTTTTGGCGGGTGGGAAGAATTTGTTCAGGAACTCTTGCTCTACTTGGGCCCAGGTTGTGAGTGATTTTGGTTTCAGCCCTTCCAGCCATTTCAGTGCAGGCCCAGCGAGAGACCAGCGAAAAGCTTTCATCTTGACATATTCCAAGGTTGTACCTTCAACAAGAGTACGACACATGTCAGCAAAGTTTGTAATATGTTCAAGAGGACACTCATTAAATCTACCATAAAAGGCATTATTTTTAAGCTCTATAAGAAATTGAGTGCGAATTTTAAAAGAGTTATCAGGGATTAGAATCGCCGATTCAGGCACAACGAGAGTTGGGTGCATGTAGTCCTCTGCCGTGGTTGGATATTGGGCAAGCTTAGCCTGTGCTTGTTCCCTTGCTGCTTTCTCAGCGGCGATAGCAGCATCCTTAGCGGCTAATTCCCTGGTAAGCCTAGCGATCAGCTGTTCCTGTGTTTCAGCGGCCGCCATGATCCTTTTGAGTTTAGAGTGGATGTGTAAGTAGCGCTCCGGTTCGTCTAAGCTGTCAAACTCAGGTGATAGACCAGAACGACGCATACACCTGAAAAGTAACTCAAAGAAAAAGTGAGAACTGACTACCTAATGCACGATTGATAACTTCCCCGGCAACGGCGCCAAATTTGTTGTTGTAGGAGGATGGTCAAGTATGAAATAAATATAAAATAAAGTTCAGACTGACTTCCCTGTCTCAGCAAATAAATACAAGACTTCATCCCGTTGTAGTAAGAGAAAATCAGGATCGAATCCACGAGGAAGCACGTCAGCAGTTCTCAGGTAGCTGTAATTCTCACAGACAAAGCAGCAGAAAAGACAGAAACAGAAACAAGGAAAGAAACAGGAATAAAAGCAGAAAATAACAAACAAAAGCAATGAACTAAATGAAAACAGAAATGACAAAGCAAAGCAGAAAGTAAAAGCAAAGGCAGAGGCTCGTCGATCTCGACCACAATCAACTCGAGATCGACCACAGACAGCAAGAACAGAAACTGAAAATCGAAAAAACCAGAAGAAAACTCAACTCGACTAAGACCAGTCCTACTCAAGATCGACAAGGATAGTACACGATCTCGACAAAACCCTACTCTATGTCGACAAGAATGCAGAAAATATAAATTTGCAGAATTAAACACAGAACTCAGATTTTTGACAGAAATAAACTCAATATGCTAAAAGACTTCGAAAGCCAGGGTTTCAACACCACAACGATAACCATGCAAAGTAACACATAAAGGCACAAAAGATCATGCTTTCCATCAAATAACTTTCGTTATTAACAAATAGGAATATAGAGGCTTTCCCATAAACCCTAATTGTTACTAACCCTTTTTCACATAATTAATCCAAGTTGCATTAAGATCACTTTCGCTTCAATAACACAAACAAGGATCACCTTCAACTCTCGCAAAAGAATCATGCTCATAGGGATAGAAGACGAATTGCATAACAAAATCTGACCTTTATCGCATCTCCTCAGATAGCCACCGTCGAGCTCACCCCAGCCCCAGAAGTGGGTGGACTACTCACGCCTCATTGCAATAACAGACATTGATTGATGAAAAGAACTAACTTGCATAAAATAAACTCCAACTTACAATCTCTCTTTATGTAACTAACTAATTGTCTCTGAAATTGAATGAATAAAACTGAGTCCCATGGGCTTTATTTATAGCCTTCTAGTCCTTGCTAGCCAAGGATAGAATCTCCTATCTTTATCTAAAATTATATCTACTTTGCTAAAAGATAAATAAAATGCTTAATGGAAATAAATCTAAAAGGAAAAGATAAATCTAATTTAGGTAGGTCTTCATGTCTTGATAGATCTTGTCTCCCATGGATAGAACTTGATGGATTTGGATAGAATCTTCCTCCTTCGGCCCCAAGGAATCCCAACTCTACTCGGACAGGTCTTCGTCGACACGTTTCTGGGATCCAGTCTACTCGACATCGACCACGGCTCGTCGACCTCGACAAGAATTGTTCGTCGACTGGACTCCTCGGGTGGATCTGCTCGACAGGCTCGGACCTGGGTTCCTGGGCTCGTCGATCTCGACCAAGGGTACTCGAGATCGACTAAGGTTGGTCGAGGATGGCTCTCTGGGGTGGTGTCGAGGACTCCTCCTCGGACTAGCTCTGGGTGGCTTGTCGATCTCGACCATTGCTTGTCGAGATCGAGTAAAGGTGTGCTCGGCTTCTCGTCCTCGGCTTCTCGATCAGCTTCTCTCCTAGTCGACTCCGGGTGTGGTGTCTGGGCTTCGTCGATCTCGACTAGGGCTTGTCGAGATCGGGTTGGGTCCGGAAGTCGGGTTGGTCTGGCTTTCTCGATCAGGTTCTGTCGACAAGGCCTTCTTGGACATGCTTTATCGAGATCGAGTAAGGGCTAGTCTAGATCGATTAGCCTGGGTTCTCGGCTCGATTCGACTGGCTCAGTTGCTGTTTTGACCTTGGAATTTTGTAGCCGATTTCCGAGCTTTTCTGACCTTCTGTAGAATTGCTGTCAAATGCCTCGAATTCTGCGAATTAAACAGAAACTGGTGTAGATTCCATAATTTGACAAATAAGCATAAACTACATAGATTCTGTACTATCTTAGCCCAAATGTATGCAGAAATCGATATAAAAGTTACTGTAAAACATGGCAGATTCAGCTCACAACAACCTTGTCCCGGGTTCGGAGGAGGGATGTAATGTTCCTTTTGCATGAAATACCCTTGAGCCATTTGTGGGGGAACGTATGGCGAGAAAACCGGAAACTCCGGCGCGCTGTTCTGACCCGGAGAGTTTACATGCAACTCGGACTCCTGGTGTCCTCCGTGGTCATGACTCATCGTCCCGTGAGAGGCCCCTCCCATGCTTTCACTCATTTTTCACCTGTACATCCAAAAGATATTAGTTAACGATAGTGTCTTAAATCATATTTTGATACTGAAAATCGGGAACCCTTCAGGGTGAGAGTGTTCCCACAGACGGCGCCAGTGACGAAACCGAACAAGAAAAAGTATGTGGCCCCCCCACGTCCCCATGGGGGGGGGGGGTATGCTTTGGATTTCCTTTTATGGAAATTGGGTAATGCGGACTTACCTGAAGCCCTTTCCCCTCGGTCGACCACCCGATCGGGGCGACAAAACAGGGGGAAAAAAGACCTTTACCTGAGCCGCTTACCCTAAAGGAAATAAGGACGGTCTTACCCATTACTTGGGATCCCCAAAGATTATGGGGGTCCCACGACCGGAGCCGTCGAGTCTTTCGGGAAGACTCGCATCTTTACTTATCCGGGTTCATCAAATGACCCAATGGTAAAGGAGATAAACTCATATAATATAGTAGAAGTTTAGGGTGAAATAAATCCACGTGCTCCCTGGCACCTTAGACTGACGTCCGACTACATGTCCCAGTTAGTTATGTTGTTCTTCTCTCTTAAGGCGTCCGCGGACATGTGGTCAGGAGATGAGTCAAGGTGGGAACCTCGGCGTGGCTATTTCCCTCTCAATCCCCCCTGGAACTAGCGTCTCCTCCCTTGTTTTCCCAAAAAATCCTTTTCTTTAGCTCCCTTTCTGCCTTCTATAGTACATCTCTTCGTCTATCAAACAGAGGAGATGTTCCCCCCTTTCAGCCATTTGTCGATGTCGCATCGCCACGTGTCTAGGGAAGGAGATGCACTTGGATGGGGGGCATGAGCGCCACCTGTCCCTTTGTGCGCCACTTGTCCCATTTGTGCATGCGTTCTTCGTCCGCGGATCATAGGTTGTTGTGTTTGTTCTTTGGAGTCTATTTCCACTAACCTTTTGAGCCCTCTTTAATTGTTTCTTTAATTCCGTTATCTTTTGGGCGTCATCACGAGTAAACTGCTTGTCGCTATCGAGTACAGTACTCGATATCGAGGAGGCTCTCTGCGTCTAGTGGATTCTGAAGTCGAGGAGCTTCTGGGCTTTGTCGATATCGAGTTGGCCTACTTGATATCGAGAAACTTCTAGGCTGCTCCTCTTGGTCGTTGTCGACTTGGCCTTCGTAGATTCTGATTGTTTTTCAGGGACTTCTTATTCCACCTTTCGCGATCCTTTTATGCTTGCTGACCTAAAAGTGTTCGATTGGACATAAAAACAAGACTTTTCACATGAAGTATTCTAAACTAAAAAACCAAAAACAAAAAACCAAAACCAAAATCAAAAGTTCCAAAGTCCCAAAATTCATAAAGTTTTATATACATGCTCTAGATTTTAGAGTCGCTAGGCCGACTTCTTCTTTTATGCTTAAGGACCATTAATGTGGGTCCCGCTTGTGCTTGGCCCTTCTCCTGGATCATCTAGGTCCTTATTGTAGTATGAAAGCTCAGCTGACAGGTGGTTGCTTGCATAGTCTCCCTTGTCTTTTTTCTTCTTCTTTCCAGCTCGCAGTTTTCGCAGATTCTCTCGCCATGGGGCCTTACCTCCCCTTGAATTATTTATAAATTTCTTAATGGACTGAGGAGGAGTAGGATTCATATCTGAACTTACCTTTTCGGGCCCAAAACAGAAATCTTCGAGCTTGGGGTTAGTCGATATCGAGTACATGGACCCCATACTTAGGTTCTTGGCAAGTCTGTGGCTTAGCAGAGGAAGTCGATGTCGATGAAGTTTCGTCGAGATCGAGTAGCACCTTAGTCAAGATCGAGTAGTCGTCGTCGATCTCGAGTTGGTTTCTGGTGTCTTCCTCCGTTGTTTGCTTGGTCCCATGGTTGCTGATGCTTTTCACCTCCAGCCATGAAATTTCCTCCTTTGCAGGGCCAAAGGAGAAATCTAAGACCTCGTCGCCTATGGTGAAGGTGAGTGATCGCTGTTTGACACTAATCTTGGCATCTGTAGTAGTTAAGAATGGTCTACCAAGAATAATAGGGCTAGTAGGATCTTCAGCACAATCAATTATAAGGAAATCAGCTGGAATAAAGAATTTACCAACCTAGACAAGGACATTCTCAACCATACCTGTAGGGATGACCACTTTACTGTTTGCCATGTATAGCTTGGCATCCACAGGTTCTATGCATCCTATTTTTGGAATCGTATTTATATTGTCCAAAACCCACAGTAACAGAAAACTTACCAGGGTCAAGTCTCTTTTCAGGGAAGTGGGGCACTTTGCATTCGCCAGCGATCTCTGAGATGGATCGCTTTTTGCTCAGTATTTCTTTTAGGAATATGACGTATCCAGGAATCTCTTCTAGAGCTTCTGTAAAGGGAATATAGAAATTCAGATCTTGCAGTATATTAACAAAGCGTTTAAACTTACCTGCAGTGGGATCTTTTAATGCCTTGGAAGGGAAAGACAGTGGCTTTTTCTTCTGTAGAGCCAGAACAGACGTAGGAGGTGTTGCAGAGTCGTCGACATCGGCCTGCATCTCCTCGATATCGACTAGGGCCTCCTCGATATCGACTAAAGTTGTCGATCTCGGGTTGCTGGGCTGTGCAGTGGAGCCCGAGCTAGGCTTCTGGTCTGTGTCGAGGAAGGTTTGGTCGATATCGAGTACAGGCTCCTCGATATCGAGTTGCTGTTGCTCGTTGTCGAGTTGCTGCTCTCCTTTGTCTTGGTGTTTCCCGACCTCTGGCGCGTGTAATTGGTGCCCGCTTCTGAGTTTGATAGCTGCGACATGTCCGGTCTTCCCCTTAGGATTTGGTTCTGTTTGCCCAGGGAGTTGTCCGGATGGTCGTGAGATCTGTGCAGCGAATTGTCCCATCTGGGTCTCTATGCTCCTCTTCCAGATATCTAGTTCCCCAAATTTTGTGTTGAAATTCTGGAGCTGATTGTTGATGGTGTTTGTAGCTTGCTGGTTTTGTGCATGATTTCCGCGCATCTCATCAAGGATAAGCTGCATATCGTCCTTCTTTTGATCCCTTACTTGATGTCCTGGAGCTCTGTAGGGTGGGGGGTTCCTAGGAGGACCTTGGTTCCACTATGGTTGATAGAACCTTTGATCCCCCATATAGCGATTGGGACCCCTTGCGTAAGCGACCTCTTCGTGTGTCTCTGCCATCCTGACTTGTTCTGTGTGTGGGCACTCAGTAGTGGTGTGCCTCTGTGATCCACATTCGATGCAAGGCTGGTTGACAGAGAGATACTAGAACTGCTCCCTGACATTTGGGTCAATCTCCTTGAAAGGCTCATAGAGTGGCATAGATGGTGCTGGCCTGGCATAGGAGTTTTCCTTATAGTTTGCAGTAGACCCATATTTGTTGTCATAATTGGTGAGCTTGTCGAGCACACCCCAAGAGTCAATTGGTGGCATCGTCAGATACTCATAGCGAGTATACTGGTTGATCTGTCCTTAGTGACTTGGTCAAGAGAGTTGAAGAAGATCTATTGAATGACGTAGGGGGGTTGTCCATGATTAGGGCCAGATCGCAGCAGTTCTTTGTACCTTTCCTAGGCTTTTGCTAGCGGCTCCCTAGGTTTCTTTTTGAAAGCTGTGATCATCTCGCGGAGGAGTGTTGTCTTGGCATGAGGGAAGAATTTGTTTAGAAACTCTTGCTCTACATGGGCCCATGTTGTGAGGGATCTTGGTTTTAGCCCTTCAAGCCACTTCAGTGCAGGTCCAGAGAGAGACCAGTGAAAAGCCTTCATCTTGACATATTCCAGAGTTTTACCTTCAGCAAGAGTACGGCACATGTCAGAAAAATTGGTAATATGTTCAAGAGGACACTCATTAAATTTGCCATAACAAGCATTATTTTTAAGCTCTATAAGGAATTGAGTGCGAATTTCAAAAGAGTTTTCAGGTATTAGAATGGCCGATTCAGGCACGACGAGAGTTGGGTGCATATAATCCTCTGCAGTTGTTGGGTATTGGGCAAGCTCAGCTTCTGCTTGCCTCGCGCACTCAGCTTCTTGTTCCCTTCCTGCTCTCTCAACGACGATAACAGTATCCCTTGCGGCTAGTTCCCTTGTAAGCCTTAACCTAAGTGGCAAACTTATTCCTTTAGGGCTGATTGAACTAATTGAATGAGTAGGAAGTTGAACGTGTTGTTAAATCCTTCTTTAGGGACTGCAAATACCTTGGCTAATCTCTGAACTTAAAGCTATCAATTGGGTTAAATCCTTCTTTTGGGACTGTTCGATTGATAAGGGTTTCTAGGACTGATTAGACTAGTAACTATATTAGGTCGGGACAAGGGCATTCATAGCAAACTGAATAGGACGAGAAGAAGTTAAAAGGATTGCTTCAATCCAATAAAGTGGAAAATTGTAGGTAGAATTGTTTCTCTAAATTGTCTAAAACAAATTCCTTTACTTTGCTTTATTTTATTTATTTCGCTTTGATAAAAGGCAAAACTTTCACACATAAAACCCCCCCTTTTTGGTTACTTGATTGACATCTAAATCACACTAGAATAACGAATTTCCCTGTGGGATCGACCTCTTGCTTATTGCTATACTAGTTATAAGTTTGGGTTTTCTTTGGCGTATCAACGACAGGTTTTCCCTCCGTCAGCCTTCAAGCAGGGATAATGCAGGGTAGGTAAAGAGAGGATAAAATTGGCATAAAAGGTGCCTCCATCATTTTAATCCTTATTCTCATAAACATATATATGCATTGGCTTTGAATAACTATCACAACACTTAGAGATGCATAGGAAGAGTAAATACACTCAAGAAAGCAGAGGGATTTTTTAATGTTCTCCCTATAAGGCCAAAATTCTCACTAGGACAATTTCTGTTGGATTTCAACCTTTAGCTTAGGATCATATGTTCTCCCAATCAATTCATCAATTCATAGAAAAATTGCAAGCATAACTATCGTTGGGATCACCCCAACCCTAGAAAAGGCGACTAATCACGCATAAACATGGTAGACATTGCGAAATTAATGAAATAAATAAAAATCAGAAAATTAAATTGCATAAAAACCTAAGAATAATGTCAACAAAGCGTCACAAAAGCCTCACAAAACGTTCTCCAATTTCGCCGAAGAAATCGCTTCAAAAAGCTCTCAAATCCGCTCACAAACGCTCTCTAAAGGTGATTTGAGAATTCTAAACTTGTGCTAAAAAAGAGGGAGGAAGCAGGAGAGAGTTCTCCAAACCCTAAAAATCCTATTTATAATTAATAGCCCATAAACTAAATTAGGAAATAACAAATATATGAATTTTATCTAAAGTCTATCTAAGGAAAAGGGGTAAAAATAATTAAATCCGGGTAAATAAGTTCCGCTGGAGCCCATACCGATGCGGAGGGCCTCGGTACCGACCCCCCTTAGGGTCGGTATGAACACTGTTGCCTTATCTCGTCTCGCCCTTCCAGATTGAGCCTCGGTACCGACCCAGGTGGGGTCGGTATGGGGTCGGTATGACGGTGTTCAATCTCGGACTTAGAGAAACGCCTGTATCTCCTTCGTTATAACTCCGATTGCTTCCGTTCTTTTACCTATGCGCTCTAAATTATCTTCCGCTTCTTTTCAATGTTGAAAGTTTCTTCAAAAAGAGCTTCAAAAATTCTGTTAAACACAGAAAAACTAGTGAAGACATCTATTTCTCGTTAAAATATGAAAACTTATGCAAAAGACAATAAACCCAATGCAAAACTTATGAAAATGACTCAAATTAATGACAAAACACATGGAAAAATATGACTAAAAACATGCACATCAAAATACCTCATACTTAGACTTGCTTGTCCTCAAGCAATAACCAAGCAATAACCAATACCTACAACACATCCTTCAAGTCTTCGCCCTTGTGAAAAGCAACATCTCAAGTAGTAGCAATCTAAAACAAGTGAATTTAACGTCATCACACATATATGAAAGATCCATAGTCATAGGCAATATAAATCCAACCTCACAAGGATAATGTGTTTACACTCAACTCTCAATGTGTTTAGGCTATGAAGATCAACTCTCAACTCAATTCCATATACAAACTCATAAACATTGCAATTTAAATGTAAATCCACTTCGCAACCAATTATGTAAATGCAAACAAGAACCATTAGGAGGACTTCGCTCAATGGAAGACTTCAAAGAAGACTCCATTCGGCGGGGTTGTAATGTGGCTTGGTAAGAAATAAAGGGTATGAAATTATTTGGCTATGTGGTGCTTAATAAAATCCGGGAATCAAGACTCCTAAATTTACAACACAATTCAACCAAACCATAACTCTCAATCATATGCATCAACCAATCTCTCCAACTCATCTCAATGAAGAACACAACCTCTCAAACTCAATAAACCTCTCAAAAGTATCAATCTTGCAAAAGTAAAGGAAATAAGGTAAATTTGGCTCATGCACTTTATTCATAACATATACTTCTCTATCTTTTTTTTTCCTTTTTTTTTCCTTCTTCTTTTTTCCGAATTTCGGTTTTTTTAACGAAAAATAACATAAATAAATAAATAAAAATAGTGCATTTATAGGGTGAGCCAAAAATCCTTTTACAAAATATGCATAGCAAGATAAAAACATCAAACCAACCCATAACTCAATAAACTCAAAAATTCTTCTCACTTGAAATCAAACACAAGCTCATTCCTTCCACAAACCATCATTCCAACCAACTCTAAGTCTTAATTCCCAAATGGGGGTCAGGCTTAATTCGGCTAGAGATAACTTTGTGGAGCTTATAAATAAAGGCTCAAGCTAATGTTTTGGCTTCAAGCAGAGATAATGCAGGGTAGGTAAAGAGAGGATAAAATTGGCTTAAAAGATGCCTCTATCATTTAATTCTCATTCATATAAACATATAAATGCATTGGCTTTGAATGACTATCACAATATTTAGAGATGCATAGGAAGAGTAAATACATTCAAGAAAGCAGAAGGACTTTTAATGTTCTCCCTATAAGGCCAAAATTCTCACTAGGACAAATTTTGTTGGATTTAAACCTTTAGCCTAGGATCATCTGTGCTCAATTTCATTACAAGTTTACAATCCACATAAAAACATATTTCAAGGACCTAGGCTAAACCTTCCAAACATGTCTTAGGATTTACATGATCAATTCAGTCATTATTTATCATCATAGGACATCTAAGTTAGGGTATAAACTCAATAAAATATAAGACAAAACAAAAGTAAACATGCATATTTTTTTCTTTTTTGACATTTTTTAATTTTTTTTTTAATTTTTTTTATGAAACTAAAAGCAAGACTAAAGTGACTAAAATATGACAAAAGACTCAAATGCATAAAAACTTAAACATGAATGCATAAAATAATCCAACTAAAATAAAATGCAACACATAAACATAAACATAATCCATAACACACATAAAACAAGTTTCTGAATCCCCACCCCATACTTAAAAATAGACAGTGTCCCCACTGTGAAAAGGAAAATCAAAGTAAAAGGGAAAAGACTCAAAAACTCACAAAATAAATTAAGAAGCTGCTGAAGACATCCATAAGCTCTACGGAGAAGGCGGTGGTGGTGGGAATGGATGCTCGACTTCAATCCGGATCAGGAGGAGGTGGTGGATCCGGTGGCTCAGCTGGAGGAGATGGTGGTGGAACGTCCTTGGGTGGTACTTCATAATAGGCCCTCAGGTGACATGACTCTCGCTCCTTGTACTTGTTTAGACCTCTTTTTCTTTCCTTATGGATGACCTTGAACCTTCCCGAGTGGACAGTCCAATCTTCCACCCATTCATATTTCTTTAGAAAGCACTCAGCATGTGTGCTTACCTTATAAATAATCCTCTTCCTCATCATTGAATTGGCTTCCCGAGCTTCCTCACCATCATACACAAATAGATGTATTTCATTGTTGAGTTCGGTGTACAATGGCGGAGGGGGAAGAGATTCCTCCACCTTGTCGTCTATCGCCTCATCCTCAATGTGCCACTTCACGAGGACCCCATACTTAAATGCGACTGTCGATTGCTCGAGATCGTCGGGAATCACTTTCACCTCGAATGACAAAGGTGGCGGTGGACTGGTAGTAATAGTAAAGCACACTTGTTCATTATGAGAAAAGAGATTAGGGATCATACCTGAGCTTACCTGTGGATTGTTAAGATCTTGACAATTCTCTACATGAGGTTCCTCTTTCTCTTCGAGTACTTCCTCTTGTTGGGGTTCCTCATATGGCTCCTCCTGAAATGTCTCAGTACCAACATGTGAAAAGAGGTTAAAGACCATACCTAACCTTACCTGTAGCTCTGTAGGATCTTTGTAACTCTGTTCTTCCTCCTTAGGACGCACAATCAAATCGTCAAGAGCCTGAGTAGAGTCAGCACAAGTGTATGTTGACTCGGTTGGGATAGGTACCAATTCATCCTCAGAATCTTCTCCACCTAAAAGCTCACAAAATATAATGTTATCATATGAACCAACCTCATACCGATAGGACGTCTCTATTGGTTGTGGGTGTGCGTCTTGTGATGTTGATTTTGACAAAGCCTGCAACCTATTCCATTCGTCCAGTTGTTCACGCATGATTGTGTTGGTCTCCCTGATTCGTCGTACTTCGGTGGCTTCAGCTTCTACTTGGCGTTGTAATTCCGCCATCTCAGCCTTCATCTGCTTGATGGTTTCACCATCTAGTGATTGTCGACACTTTTCAGCGTCGATCTCCAACGATGGTTCATACATATTTCCCCAAGATTGCTGACAAGGCCAATATGGGTCCCTGTGGTCGTATTGAACATAATACCCCTCATCTGGTTGATAGGACTCATATGACTCTTGGGCTATGGTAGAATCCTCGGAGGACTTCTTTGCTTTCTAAGTATCAAAATCAATGAAATCTTCGTCCTCCTCATCCACCTCGGCTAGATAGCTCGCATACTTCTTTTTCCTTGCTTGTCGTGTTTCTTGTTCAGCCCTTGTTTCAAAATAATCATATGCATACTACATCTTGTACCTAATCTTGAAAACTCAAACAAGTGCACATATCAAATAGCAAGGGTTTGGCACCAAGTCAGTACCGATGAGGCGGGTGGTGGGAGGTGGGATGTTCGAAAAATAAAAACTAACTAAAATAGAAGAAAATAAAATAAAATAAAATAAAATTTACAAAAGAAAAGAGATGGGCTATTCCCAAATTCTAATAGTAACTAAAACTTTGGCACAATTGAAATCTCCCCGGCAACGGGGCCAATTTGATGAAGGGTTTATTTTCAAAAAATAAATTTATAAGATCGAAACCCTGCTATAGTATAGTAGGGTCCAGTTCGTCCGCAGGGAGTAAGTCAGTGACTCAATTCTAGTTACCAAAGAGCAAGAAATAACAAGAAAAGATGACAAATATAGATATTTTTGGGATTTAATGTTGCTTAATTTTTGGAAGAAAATAAATAATATGAAAGATCTAGGGCATAAGGATCACCACAATGATAATCATACAAGCATTGCAATGGATCATATAAAAATCATGTTTTTATCTATTAAATAGGTCAACTTGCATCAACCCTAGCAAAGCAATCAATTTATTTTCACAAATTAATAGACTTTACTAACAATCTTAATTAGGTTATCAAACTTGCGTTCAAAATCCTAATTACTATCCAATTCACAATTCAATCTTTCAATTCAATTGCAAAAGGGAATTTCCCCAATTTTCATCGAGTACTTAAGCACATAAAATAGATAAAACCAATCAATTCATCAATTCATAGCAAAATTGCAAGCATAACTATCGTTGGGATCACCCCAACCCTAGAAAAGGCGACTACTCACGCATAAACATGGTAGACATTGCGAAATTAATGAAATAAATAAAAATCAGAAAATTAAATTGCATAAAAACCTGAGAATAATGTCAACAAAGCGTCACAAAAGCCTCATAAAACGTTCTCCAACTTTCGCCGAAGAAATCGCTTCAAAAAGCTCTCAAATCCGCTCACAAACGCTCTCTAAAGACGTGTTGAGAATTCTAAACTTGTGCTCAAAAAGAGGGAGGAAGAAGGAGAGAGTTCTCCAAACCCTAAAAATCCTATTTATACTTAATAGCCCATAAACTAAATTAGGAAATAACAAATATATGAATTTTATCTAAAGTCTGTCTAAGGAAAAGGGGTAAAAATAATTAAATCCGGGTAAATAAGTTCCGCTGGAGCCCATACCGATGCGGAGGGCCTCGGTACCGACCCCCCTTAGGGTCGGTATGAACACTGTTGCCTTAACTCGTCTCGCCCTTCCAGATTGAGCCTCGGTACCGACCCAGGTGGGGTCGGTATGGGGTCAGTATGACGGTGTTCAATCTCGGACTTAGAGAAACGCCTGTATCTCCTTCGTTATAACTCCGATTGCTTCCGTTCTTTTTCCTATGCGCTCTAATTTTTCTTCCTCTTCTTTTCAATGTTGAAAGTTTATTCAAAAACAGCTTCGAAAATTCTGTAAAACACAGAAAAACTAGTGAAGACATCTATTTCTCGTTAAAATATGAAAACTTATGCAAAAGACAATAAACCCAATGCAAAACTTACGAAAATGACTCAAATTAATGACAAAACACATGGAAAAATATGACTAAAAACATGCACATCAGCGAAACCTTCCAAACATGCCATAGGATTTCCATGATCAAGTAAGTCATTATTTATCATCATAGGACATCTAAGTTAGGATATAAAAACTAAGACAATGCAAAAATTAAACATGCATTTTTTTCTTTTTTGACATTTTTTATTTTTTATTTATTTTTTATTTTTTTTATGCAACTAAAAACAAAACAAAAGTATGATAAAAAGACTTAAATGCAGAAAACTTGAACATGAATGAATAACATAAAATTAAAATTTCACCATGTAAAACCAAAAGCAAGACCAAAACATATAATAATGATAATGAGCCCTTCCCCCACCCCACACTTAAAATATACAGTGTCCTCGCTGTATAAAATTAAATAAAAACAAGAGTAAAGGAAGGAACTCTAACGAATCGAGGAAGGAAAAACTGGGTATGTCGAGTAAACTGCTTGTCGATATCGAGTACAGTATTCGATATCGAGGAGGCTCTCTGCGCCTAGTGGATTCTGAAGTCGAGGAGCTTCTGGGCTTGGTCGATATCGAGTTGGCCTACTTGATATCGAGTAACTTCTGGGCTGCTCCTCTTGGTCGTTGTCGACTTGGCCTTCGTCGATTCTGATTGTTTTTCAAGGACTTCTTATTCCACCTTTCGCGATCCTTTTATGCTTGCCGACCTAAAAGTGTTAGATTGCACATAAAAACAAGACTTTCCACATGAAGTATTCTAAACTAAAAAACCAAAACCAAAATCAAAAGCTCCAAAGTCCCAAAATTCATAAAGTTTTATATACATGCTCTAGATTTTAGAGTCGCTCGGCCGACTTCTTCTTTTATGCTTAAGGACCATTAATGTGGGGCCCGCTTGTGCTTGGCCCTTCTCCTGGATCATCTAGGTCCTTGTTGTAGTATGCAAGCTCAGCTAACAAGTGGTTACTTGCATAGTCTCCCTTGTCTTTCTTCTTCTTCTTTCTAGCTCGCAGTTTCCGTAGATTCTCTCGCCATGGGGCCTTAACTCCCCTTGAATTATTTATAAATTTCTTAATGGACTGAGGAGGAGTAGGATTCATACCTGAACTTACCTTTTCAGGCCCAAAACAGAAATCTTCGGGCTTGGGGTTAGTCGATATCGAGCACGGCTGGTCGATATCGAGTACATGGACCCCATACTTAGGTTCTTGGCAAGTTTGTGGCTTAGCAGAGGAAGCCGATGTCGATGAAGTTACGTCGAGATCGTGTAGCACCTTAGTCGAGATCGAGTAGTCGTCGTCGATCTCGAGTTGGTTTCTGGTGTCTTCCTCCGTTGTTTGCTTGGTCCCATGGTTGCTAATGCTTTTCACCTCCAGCCATGAAATTTCCTCCTTTGCAGGGCCAAAGGAGAAATCTAAGACCTCGTCGCCTATGGTGAAGGTGAGTGATCGCTGTTTGACACTAATCTTGGCATCTGCAGTAGTTAAGAATGGTCTACCTGGAATAATAGGGCTAGTAGGATCTTCAGCACAATCAATTATAAGAAAATCAGCTGGAATAAAGAATTTACCAACCTGGACAGGGACATTCTCAACCATACCTGTAGGGTGGACCACTTTATTGTTTGCCATGTATAGCTTGGCATCCACAGGTTCTATGCATCCTATTTTTACCTTTCGCCAGATTTATAAGGGCATGATGCTCATACTTGCTCCTAAATAACACAAGGAATCGTATTTATATTGTCCAAAACCCACAGTAACAGAAAACTTACCAGGGTCAAGTCTCTTTTCAGGGAAGTGAAGCACTTTGCATTCGCTAGCGATCTCTGAGATGGATCTCTTCTTGCTCAGGATTTCTTTTAGGAATCTAACGTATCCAGGCATCTCTTCCAGAGCTTCTGTAAAGGGAATAGAGAAATTCAGTTCTTGCAATATATTAACAAAGCGTTTAAACTTACCTGCAGTGGGATCTTTTAATCCTTTGGAAGGGAAAGGCAGTGGCTTTTTCTTCTGCGGAGCCAGAACAGACGTCGGAGGTGTTGCAGAGTCGTCGAGATCGGCCTGCATCTCCTCGATATCGACAAGGGCCTCCTCGATATCGACTAAAGTTGTCGATCTCGGGTTGCTGGGCTGTGCAGTGGAGTCCGAGCTGGGCTTCTGGTCTGTGTCAAGGAGGGTTTGGTCGATATCTAGTACAGGCTCCTCGATATCGAGTTGTTATTTCTCGTTTTCGAGTTCCTGCTCTGCTTTGTCTTGGTGTTTCCCGACCTCTGGCTCGTGTAATTGGTGCCCGCTTCTGAGTTTGATAGCTGCGACGTGTCCGGTCTTCCCCTTAGGATTTGGTTCTGTTTGCCCAGGGAGTTGTCCGGATGGTCGTGGGATCTGTACAGCGAATTATCCCATCTGGGTCTCTATGCTCCACTTCCAGATATCTAGTTCCCCAAATTTTGTGTTGAAATTCTGGAGCTGATTGTTGATGGTGTTTGTAGCTTCCTGGTTCTGTGCATGATTTCGGCGCATCTCATCAAAGATAAGCTGCATATCGTCCTTCTTTTGATCCCTTTCTTGATGTCCTAGAGCTCTGTAGGGTGGGGGGTTCCTAGGAGGACCTTGGTTCCACTGTGGTTGATAGAACCTTTGATCCCCCATATAGCGATTGGGACCCCCTGCGTAAGCGACCTCTTCGTGTGTCTCTGCCATCCTGACTTGTTCTGTGTGTGGGCACTCAGTAGTGGTGTGCCGCTGTGATCCGCATTCGATGCAAGGCTGGTTGACAGAGAGATACTTAACTTGCTTGAGGAGCTTGCGATTCTGGTCTCTGTAGAACTGCTCCATGACATCTGGGTCAATCTCCTTGGAAGGCTCATAGAGTGGCATAGATGGTGCTGGCCTGGCATAGGAGTTTTCATTATAGTTTGCAGTAGACCCATATTTGTTGTCATAATTGGTGAGCTTGTCGAGCACACCCCAGGCGTCAATTGGTTTCATCGTCAGATACTCATAGCGAGTATACTGGTTGATCCTGTCCTTAGTGACTTAGTCAAGAGAGTTGAAGAAGATCTCTTAAATGACGTAGGGGGGTTGTCCATGATTAGGGCAAGATCGCAGCAGTTCTTTGTACCTTTCCCAGGCTTTTGCTAGGGGCTCCCCAGGCTTCTTTTTGAAAGCTGTGATCATCTCGCGGAGGTGTGCTGTCTTGGCATGAGGGAAGAATTTGTTTAGAAACTCTTGCTCTACATGGGCCCATGTTTTGAGGGATCTTGGTTTTAGCCCTTCAAGCAACTTCAGTGCAGGTCCAGCAAGAAACCAGTGAAAAGTCTTCATCTTGACATATTCCAGAGTTTTACCTTCAGCAAGAGTACGACACATGTCAGAAAAATTGGTAATATGTTCAAGAGGACACTCATTAAATTTGCCATAACAAGCATTATTTTTAAGCTCTATAAGGAATTGAGTGCAAATTTCAAAAGAGTTTTCAGGTATTAGAATGGCCGATTCAGGCACGACGAGAGTCGGGTGCATATAATCCTCTGCAGTTGTTGGGTATTGGGCAAGCTCAGCTTCTGCTTGCCTTACGCACTCAGCTTCTTGTTCCCTTCCTGCTCTCTCAACGGCGATAACAGTATCCCTTGCGGCTAGTTCCCTTGTAAGCCTTAACCTAAGTGGCAAACTTATTCCTTTAGGGCTGATTGAACTAATTGAATGAGTAGGAAGTTGAACGTGTTGTTAAATCCTTCTTTAGGGACTGCAAATACCTTGGCTAATCTCTGAACTTAAAGCTATCAATTGGGTTAAATCCTTCTTTTGGGACTGTTCGATTGATAAGGGTTTCTAGGAATGATTGGACTAGTAACTATATTAGGTCGGGACAAGGGCATTCATAGCAAACTGAATAGGACGAGAAGAATTTACAAGGATTGCTTCAATCCAATAAAGTTGAAAATTGTAGGTAGAATTGTTTCTCCAAATTGTCTAAAACAAATTCTTTTACTTTGCTTTATTTACTTCGCTTTGATAAAAGGGGAAATTTTCACACATAAAACCCCCCCTTTTTGGTTACTTGATTGACATCTAAATCACACTTGAATAACGAATTTCCCTGTGGGATCGACCTCTTGCTTATTGCTATACTAGTTATAAGTTTGAGTTTTCTTTGGCGGATCAACGACAGGTTTTCCCTCCGTCAGGCTTCAAGCAGGGATAATGCAGGGTAGGTAAAGAGAGGATAAAATTGGCTTAAAAGGTGCCTCCGTCATTTTAATCCTTATTCTCATAAACATATATATGCATTGGCTTTGAATAACTATCACAACACTTAGAGATGCATAGGAAGAGTAAATACACTCAAGAAAGCAGAGGGATTGTTTAATGTTCTCCCTATAAGGCCAAAATTCTCAGTAGGACAATTTTTGTTGGATTTCAACCTTTAGCTTAGGATCATATGTGCTTAATTTCATCACAAGTTCACAATCCACATAAAAACAATTTTTAGGACTTAGGCTAAACCTTCCAAACATGCCATAGGATTTACATGATCAAGTAAGTCATTATTTATCATCATAGGACATCTAAGTTAGGATATAAAAACTAAGACAATGCAAAAATTAAACATGCATTTTTTTCCTTTTCAACATTTTTTATTTTTTTATTTATTTTTTATTTATTTTTATGCAACTAAAAACAAAACAAAAGTATGATAAAAGACTTAAATGCAAAAAACTTAAACATGAATGAATAACATAAAATTAAAATTTCACCATGTAAAACCAAAAGCAAGACCAAAACATATAATAATGATAATGAGCCCTTCCCCCACCCCATACTTAAAATATACAGTGTCCTCACTGTATAAAATTAAATAAAAAGAAGAGTAAAGGAAGAAACTCTAACGAATCGAGGAAGGCAAAACTGGGTATGTCGAGTAAACTGCTTGTCGATATCGAGTACAGTACTTGATATCGAGGAGGCTCTCTGCGTCTAGTGGATTCTGAAGTCGAGGAGCTTCTGGGCTTGGTCGATATCGAGTTGGCCTACTTGATATCGAGTAACTTCTGTGCTGCTCCTCTTGGTCGTTGTCGACTTGGCCTTCGTCGATTCTGATTGTTTTTCAAGGACTTCTTATTCCACCTTTCGCGATCCTTTTGTGATTGCCGACCTGAAAGTGTTAGATTGCACATAAAAACAAGACTTTCCACATGAAGTATTCTAAACTAAAAAACCAAAACCAAAATCAAAAGCTCCAAAGTCCTAAAATTCATAAAGTTTTATATACATGCTCTAGATTTTAGAGTCGCTCGGCCGACTTCTTCTTTTATGCTTAAGGACCATTAATGTGGGGCCCGCTTATGCTTGGCCCTTCTCCTGGATCATCTAGGTCCTTATTGTAGTATGCAAGCTCAGCTGACAGGTGGTTACTTGCAAAGTCTCCCTTGTCTTTCTTCTTCTTCTTTCCAGCTCGCAGTTTCCGTAGATTCTCTCGCCATGGGGCCTTATCTCCCCTTGAATTATTTATAAATTTCTTAATGGACTGAGGAGGAGTAGGATTCATACCTGAAGTTACCTTTTCGGGCCCAAAATAGAAATCTTGGGGCTTGGGGTTAGTCGATATCGAGCACGGCTGGTCGATATCGAGTACATGGACCCCATACTTAGGTTCTTGGCAAGTCTGTGGCTTAGCAGAGGAAGTCGATGTCGATGAAGTTTCGTCGAGATCGAGTAGCACCTTAGTCGAGATCGAGTAGTCGTCGTCGATCTCGAGTTGGTTTTTGGTGTCTTCCTCCGTTGTTTGCTTGGTCCCATGGTTGTTGATGCTTTTCACCTCCAACCATGAAATTTCCTCCTTTGCAGGGCCAAAGGAGAAATTTAAGACCTCGTCGCCTATGGTGAAGGTGAGTGATCGCTGTTTGACACTAATCTTGGCATCTGCAGTAGTTAAGAATGGTCTACCAAGGATAATAGGGCTAGTAGGATCTTCAGCACAATCAATTATAAGGAAATCAGCTAGAATAAAGAATTTACCAACCTGGACAGGGACATTCTCAACCATACCTATATGGATGACCACTTTATTGTTTGCCATGTATAGCTTGGCATCCACAGGTTCTATGCATCCTATTTTTACCTTCCGCCAGATTTATAAGGGCATGATGCTCATACTTGCTCCTAAATCACACAAGGAATCGTATTTATATTGTCCAAAACCCACAGTAACAGAAAACTTACCAGGGTCAAGTCTCTTTTCAGGGAAGTGGAGCACTTTGCATTCGCTAGCGATCTCTGAGATGGATCTCTTCTTGCTCATGATTTCTTTTAGGAATCTGACGTATCCAGGCATCTCTTCCAGAGCTTCAGTAAAGGGAATAGAGAAATTCAGTTCTTGCAGTATATTAGCAAAGCGCTTAAACTTACCTGCAGTGGGATCTTTTAATGCTATGGAAGGGAAAGGCAGTGGCTTTTTCTTCTGCGGAGCCAGAATAAACGTCGGAGGTGTTGTAGAGTCGTCGACATCGACCTACATCTCCTCGATATCGACAAGGGCCTCCTCAATATCGACTAAAGTTGTCGATCTCGAGTTGCTGGGCTGTGCAATGGAGTCCGAGCTGGGCTTCTGGTCTGTGTCGAGGAGGGTTTGGTCGATATCGAGTACAGGCTCCTCGATATCGAGTTGTTGTTTCTCGTTTTCGAGTTCCTGCTCTGCTTTGTCTTGGTGTTTCCCGACCTTTGGCTCGTGTAATTGGTGCCCGCTTCTGAGTTTGATAGCTGCGACGTGTCCGGTCTTCCCCTTAGGATTTGGTTCTGTTTGCCCAGGGAGTTGTCCGGATGGTCGTGGGATCTGTGCAGCGAATTGTCCCTTCTGGGTCTCTATGCTCCACTTCCAGATATCTAGTTCCCCAAATTTTGTGTTGAAATTCTGGAGCTGATTGTTGATGGTGTTTGTAGCTTGCTGGTTCTGTGCATGATTTCGGTGCATCTCATCAAGGATAAGCTGCACATCGTCCTTCTTTTGATCCCTTTCTTGATGTCCTAGAGCTTTGTAGGGTGGGGGGTTCCTAGAAGGACCTTGGTTCCACTGTGGTTGATAGAACCTTTGATCCCCCATATAGCGATTGGGACCCCTTGCGTAAGCGACCTCTTCGTGTATCTCTGCCATCCTGACTTGTTCTGTGTGTGGGCACTCAGTAGTGGTGTGCCGCTGTGATCCGAATTCGATGCAAGGCTGGTTGACAGAGAGATACTTGACTTGCTTGAGGAGCTTGCAATTCTGGTCTCTGTAGAACTGCTCCCTGACATCTGGGTCAATCTCCTTGGAAGGCTCATAGAGTGGCATAGATGGTGCTGGCCTGGCATAGGAGTTTTCCTTATAGTTTGCAGTAGACCCATATTTGTTGTCATAATTGGTGAGCTTGTCGAGCACACCCCAGGCGTCTATTGGTGGCATCGTCAGATACTCATAGCGAGTATACTGGTTGATCCTGTTCTTAGTGACTTGGTCAAGAGAGTTGAAGAAGATCTCTTGAATGACGTAGGGGGGTTGTCCATAGGGCAAGATCGCAGTGGTTCTTTGTACCTTTCCCAGGCTTTTGCTAGCGGCTCCCCAGGCTTCTGTTTGAAAGCTGTGATCTTCTGGCGGAGGAGTGCTGTCTTGGCATGAGGGAAGAATTTGTTCAGAAACTCTTGCTCTACATGGGCCCATGTTGTGAGGGATCTTGGTTTTAGCCCTTCAAGCCACTTCAGTGCCGGTCCAGCGAGAGACCAGTGAAAAGCCTTCATCTTGAAATATTCCAGAGTTGTACCTTCAGCAAGAGTACGATACATGTCAGAAAAATTGGTAATATGTTCAAGAGGACATTCATTAAATTTTCCATAAAAAGCATTATTTTAAAGCTCTATAAGGAATTGAGTGCGAATTTTAAAAGAGTTTTCAAGTATTAGAATGGCCGATTCAGGCACGACGAGAGTCGGGTGCATATAATCCTCTGCAGTTGTTGGATATTGGGCAAGCGCAGCTTCTGCTTGCCTCGCGCCCTTAGCTTCTTGTTCCCTTCCTGCTCTCTCAGCGGCGATAACAGTATCCCTTGCGGCTAGTTCCCTTGTAAGCCTTTCAATAAGCTGTTCTTTTGTCTCTGCTGCCGCCATGGCTCTTTTTAGTTTAGCTCTGATGTATAGAAGGCGTTCCGGTTCGTCTAAGCCATCAAACTCAGGTGGTTGACCAGAACGGCGCATACACCTGTAAAGTAACTCAAAGTAGACGTGAGATTTAACTACCTAAGGCGCGAATGATAGCGTCCCCGGCAACAGCGCCAATTTGTTGTAGGAGGAAATTGAGTTCAAAATAAAATAGATCAAACCAGATTCTGTCCCTTGCAAATAATTACAAGACTTCCTCCCGATGCAGCAGTGGGAAGTCAGGATCGATCCACGAGGAAGCGTGTCAGTGGATCCTAGGTAGCAGATAAATTTCACGGGCAGAAGTCGACCACAGGTGTCCTCGATCTCGACTAGGGTTAGTCGACAGAAGATCAGACAAGTCGAACAGCGCAGCAGCAGTCATAGGTTTTACTCGATCTCGACTAGGCTTTACTCGAGATCGAGTAGAGTTGCCGACGTCGAGATGTCTTGGTCGAGCACCTGCACACAGAAGCTACGCCGATTTTGGAATCGAGGATCAGTAACTCGAGATCGACCAAAGTTGGTCGAGATCGAGTAAGACAGAAACTAAAATGAAACAAAGTAAAGACAAGGCTTTTGGGATTCGAAAATAAACTATGTATGAAAGACTTCCAAGATTGGGGTTTGCGACAACGATAACCAAGCATGCATAAGGCAGGAATAAAACAGATAATCATGTAAATCGCATCAAAGGACCAAGCTTTCGCCTTTTCCAACAATTAGACAACTCTTTCAAGAAACCCTAATTGTATCTACCGAATTTATGTTTACAATCCAAGTTGTTAGCATGGACCTCCATTAGATGGGTAATAAACACATAACAAGTAGTAGATGCTCAAAACACGATAAAAGTCGGATCTTTACCTCAAACACGCAGGGCTATTGTCGGGCTCATCCCAACCCTAGAAGTGGGTGGACTACTCGCGCTTCGTTGGACGCCAAAACCTTAAAACTTTCAAACTTCTAAACTGTCTCTATGGAACTACTTCTCTAACTTGTGAATTGAATCATCCTAAAATCAGCCTCATGGGCTTTATTTATAGCCTTCTAATCCTTTCTATTCAAGGATAGAAATCTCTATCTATATCTAAAAGCTTTAAAGATAAATAAATGGAATAAAAATAATAAATCTAAAAAGGAAATTATATCTAAAAGTCTAAAATATCTTCAAGTGGATAAATCTTCTCTTCCATGATGGATCTTGATAGAATCGGATAGAACTCGGCAATCTTCGGCCCCAAGGAATCCAAATCCGAGTAGGACAGCTCAAACCGCGTACACGGCTTCTGGACAGATCTTGTCGATCTCGAGTAGACTTACTCGATCTTGACTAACTTGGACGTCGACTTCAGCTTGGCTCGGCGTCTCGGGTAACTGGTCTTCGACATGGCTCGGACACTGTCTCTCCGATCTCCTCGATCTCGAGTATCCTACTCAATCTCGAGCACTGTCCTAAAAATCGCGCCTAGGCTCCGTCTGGGCACCGCCTAGGCGCTAGGCGACCCCCCTCCGCCTAGAGCTAAATGGCCGCCTAAGCACGCCTAGGCGTTCCCCTTGACCGCCTGGGTGCCACCTAGGCGTTAGGCGGCCCCTTACCGCCTAGGTGCCTGGGTGCCATACTACTCGAGATTCTCGAGTAGTATGGCTTCATCGACTTGGCTTTCTGGTGTTGTCGAGCAACTCTTCCTCGGACTACTCGATATCGAGTACATAACTCGATATCGAGTAGAGTGTTGCTCCGCATCGGCTTGTCTGGTCAGGTCGATCAGTGCTCCGTGACATCCTCGATCAGGCTCTCCTCGACTCCGGGATGGTCTTCAGGGCTTGGTCGATCTCGAGTATAGTACTCGATCTCGAGTAATGTTCTGGAGTCGATTTGCTTCATTCCTCAGCTTCTCGACATAGTTCTCCTCGATCAGTGATGTGCCCGGACAGTGTTGTCGATATCGAGTAAAAATCGTCGATATCGAGTAGCTTTCAGCTTCCGTCTTTGCTTCTTGGTTTTCTCCCGAAATGGCTCCATATTCTGCAATATTAAACAAAAACTTATGTAGATCTCTATTTCTGGAAAATAAGCATATACTACATAAATTTGACATATTCCCAACCCGAAATATGCAAAGTGTATAGAATATGGAACAAAAATATGCATAAAAACATGGCTGCTTTAGTGACATCAGATATAGATAGACTTTCTTACCTTGATTAGCAAGGGTTGAAAGCCTATAAATAAAGCCTTAGGGGCGGAGTTTTATTCATTCAATTTCAGAGAGAACAAGTAAGTAGTAGTAGAGAGAGAGAGTTTGTGGCGAGCAAGGCGGAAAGGCGAAAGCGGATTTTGCTTGTTTGGTTGTAAGCTTTCTTTTTAGTTTGATTAAATGCAAGTTATTTCCTTTTGTTATTTGATGAGTTTCTTGATAATGAAGAGCGAGTAGTCCACCCACTTCTAGGGTCGGGGTGAGCCCGACAGTAGCCATGTAATGTGATGCGGTAAAGGTTTGATCTTTTTATGCAATTCGTCTTTTATCCCTATGAGCATATTTCTTTTGCGAGAGTTGAAGGTGATCCTTGTTTGTGTTATTGAAGCGAAAGTGATCTTAATACAACTTGGGTTAATTATGTGAAAAAGGGTTAGTAACAATTAGGGTTTATGCGAAAGCCTCTATATTCCTATTTGTTAATAACGAAAGTTGTTTGGTGGAAAGCATGATCTTTTATGCCTTTACGTGTTATCATGCATAGTTATCGTTGTGGTGTTGATACCCTGGCTTTGGAAGTATTTAGTTTATTGATTTTATTCACCGAAATCTGAGATTCTGAGTTTGAAAGTTTGCACCTTTAAAGTTTCTATCTTTGTCGATCTCGGGGAGTTGTTAGTCGATATCGAGTAGTACCTTGTCGATATCGAGTAAGGGTTTGCCGAGATCGAGTTTCTGTGTCTGAGTTTGCTTACTCCTTGTAGACTTCTGTACTCGATATCGAGTTACTGTTGTCGATATCGAGTTACCTGAGATCTGCTGATACGCTTCCTCGTGGATCGATCCTGACTTCCCACTACTTCATAGGGAGGGAGTCTTGTAATTATTTGCAAGCGACGAAATCTGGTTTGCTTTACATTATTTATATTTTATTGCAATTCTCGATTTCCCCCTACAACAATGCCCAACGCGGAGGAAGCTCCAGCGTCATAGGACTTAACAAATGTTTCGATCCTGGAGGCTCCTACTATGACCGGATGACAAACGCAGAGGAAGCTCCAGCGTCCTGAGACTTAACAAATGATTCGATCCGGGAGGCTCATGCTATGACCGGATGCCCGACGCGGAGGAAGTTCAGCGTCATGTGACCTACCAAATGTTTCGATCCGGGAGGCTCGTGCTACGACCGGATGCCAATGCGGAGCAAGCTCCTACATCATGTGACTTAACAGGTGATTCGATCCGCGAGGCTTGTGCTACAATCGAATGTCCGACGCGGAGGAAGCTCCAGTCTCTTAAGACCGGATGCCCGATGCGGATGAAGCTCCAGTCTCCTGCATCATGAGACTTAACAGGTGTTTCGATTCGGGAGGCTCGTGCTACGACCGGATGCCCGATGCGGATGAAGCTCAAGCGTCATAGGACTTAATAGGTGTTTCGATCCGGGAGGCTCGTGCTATGACTGGATGCTCGACACGGAGGAAGCTCCAGCGTTCTAGGACTTGACAAATGAATCGATCCGGGAGTCTCGTGATACGATCGGATGCTCGAAGCGGAGTAAGCACTAGCGTCCTGGGACATAACAAATGTTTCAATCCGGGAGGGTCGTGCTACGACCGGATGCCCGACGCGGAGCAAGCTCTAGCGTCCTGGGACTTAACAAATGTTTCGATCCGGGAGGCTAGTGCTACGACCGGATGCCCACAGTAGAGAAAGCTCCAGCGTCTTGAGACTAAACAAATGATTCGATCCAAGAGGCTCGTGCTATGACCGAATGCCCGACGCGAAAGAAGCTCCAGCAGGTAATTCAATCCGGAAGGCTCGTGCTACGACCAGATGCCCGACGCGGAGGAAGCTCCAGCGTCTAGGGACTTAAGAAATGATTCGATCCGGGAGGCTCGTCCTACAATCGGTTGCCCGACGTGGAGCAATCACCAGCGTCCTGGGACCTAACAAATGTTTCAATCTGGGAGGCTCGTGCTACGACCGGATGCTCGACGCGGAGCAAGCTCCCATGTCCTGGGAATTAACAAATGTTTCACTCCAGGAGGCTCGTGCTACGACCGGATGCCCAAAGTAGAGGAATCTCTATCGTCCTGAGACTTAACAAATGATTCGATCCGAGAGGCTCGTGCTACGACCGGATGCCCGACACGGAGCAAGATCGAGCATCTTGGGACTGAACAAATGTTTCGATCCGAGAGGCTCGTGGTACGACTAGATGCCTAACATGGGGGAAGCTCCAGCGTCCTGGGACATAACAAATGATTCGATCCAGAAGGCTCGTGCTACGATCGGATGCCCGACACGGAGAAAGCACCAACATCCTGGGACTTAACAAATGTTTGGATTCGGAAGGCTCATGCAACAACCTAATGCCCTACGTAGAGGAAGCTCCAGCTTCCTGGGACTTAATAGGTGATTCGATCTGGGAAGCTCCTCCTACGACTGGATGCCTGAAGCGGAGGAAGCTCCAGTGTGTTGGGACTTAAAAAATGATTCGATCCGAGAGGCTCGTGCTACGATCGGATGCCTGACGCAGAGCAAGCACCAACGTCTTGGGACCCAACAAATGTTTCAATCCGGGAGGCTCGTGCTACGACCGGATGCCCAACGCGGAGGAAGCTCCGGCGTCCTGGGACTTAAAAAATGATACGATCCGGGAGGCTCATGATACGATCGGATGCCCGACGCAGAGCAAGCACCAACGTCCTGGGACACAACAAATGTTTCAATCCGGAAGGCTCGTGCTACGACCGGATGCCCGATGCAGAGCAAGCTCTAGTATCCTGGGAATTAACAAATGTTTCAATCCGGGATGCTTGTGCTATGACCGAATGCTAGACGCGGAGAGAGCTCCAGCGTCGAGGGACTTAACAAATGTTTCGATTTGAGAGGCTCGTGCTACGACCGGATGCCCGACGAGGAGCAAGCTCCAGTGTCCTAGGACTTAACAAGTGTTTCGATCCGGGAGGCTCGTTCTACGACCTGATGCCCGATGCGGAGGAAGTTCTAGCGTCGTAGGACTTAATAGGAGTTTTGATTCGGGAGGCTCGTGCTACGACTATATGCCCGAAACAGAGGAAGCTCCAGCGTTCTAGGATTTAACAAATGGTTCGATCCGGGAGGCTCGTTCTACAATCGGATGCCCGAAGCAGAGCAAGCATTAGCGTCTTGGGACTTAACAAATGTTTCAATCTGGGAGGCTCGTGCTACGACCGGATGCCCGACATGGAGGAAGCTCCAGCGTCCTAGGAGTTAACAAATATTTCGATCTGGGAGGCTAGTGCTACGAACGGATGCCTACAGTGGAGGAAGCTCTAACGTCCTGAGACATAACAAATGATTCGATCCGGGAGGCACGTGCTACGACTGGATGCCCGACACGGAGCAAGCTCCAGCGTCCTGGGACCGAATAAATGTTTCGATCTGAGAGGCTCATGCTACGACCGGATGTCCAACGTGGAGGAAGCTCCAGCGTCGTGGGACATAACCAATGATTCGATCTAGGAGGCTCGTGCTACGATCGGATGCCCGACACGGAGCAAGCACCAACGTCTTGGGACATAACAGATGTTTGGATCTAGGAGGGTCGTGCTATGACCGGATGCCCGACACGAAAGAAGCTAAAGCGTCCTAGGACTTATCAAATGTTTCGATCCGGGAGGCTAGTGCTACGAACGGATGCCTACAGTGGAGGAAGCTCCAGAGTCATGAGACTTAACAAATTATTCGATCCGGGAGGCTCGTGCTACGACCGGATGCCCGACGCGGAGCAAGCTCCAACGTCCTGGGACCGAACAAGTGTTTCGATCCAAGAGGCTCGTGCTATGACCAGATGCCCAACGTGGAGGAAGCTCCAGCCTCCTGGGAAATAACAAATGATTCGATCCGGGAGGCTCGTGCTATGACCGGATGCCCGACGCGGAGCAAGATCAAGTGTCCTGGGACTTAACAAATGTTTCGATCCGGGAGGCTAGTGTTACGACCGGATGCCCATAATAGAGAAAGCTCCAGCGTCCTGAGACTTAACAAATGATTCGATCCGGGATGCTCGTGCTACAACCGAATGCCCGACGCGAAGGAAGCTCCAGCATCCTGGGGCTTAACAAATGATTCGATCCGGGAGGCTCTTCCTACAATCGGATGCCCGACGCGGAGCAAGCACTAGTGTCATGGGACCTAACAAATGTTTCAATCTGGGAGGCTCGTGCTACGACAGGATGCCCGACGCGGAGCAAGCTCCAGTGTCCTGGGAATTAACAAATGTTTCAATCCGAGAGGCTCGATCTACGACCGGATGCCCAAAGTAGAGTAAGCTCCAGCGTCTTGAGACGTAACAAATGATTCGATCAGAGAGGCTCGTGCTACGACCGGATGCCCGACGCGGAGTAAGATCGAGCGTTCTGAGACCGAACAAATGTTTCGATCTGAGAGGCTCGTGCTACGACTAGATGCCCAACATGGAGGAAGCTCGAGCGTCCTGGGACATATCAAATGATTCGATCCAGAAGACTCGTGCTACGATCGGATGCCCGACGTGGAGGAAGCACCAACGTCCTGGGACTTAACAAATGTTTGGATTCGGGAGGCTCATGCAACAACCTAATGCCCGACGCAGAGGAAGATCCAGCTTCCTGGGACTTAATAGTATATTCGATCTGGGAGGATCGTGCTACGACTGGATTCCTGAAGCGGAGGAAGCTCCAGTTTGTTAAGACTTAACAAATGATTCAATCCGGGAGGCTTGTGCTACGATCGGATGCTTGATGCAGAGCAAGCACCAACGTCCGGGGACCCAACAAAGGTTTCAATCCGAGAGGCTCGTGCTATGACCGGATTCCCAAATGCGGAGCAAGCTCCAGTGTGCTGGGAATTAACAAATGTTTCAATCTGGGATGCTCGTGCTACGACCGAATGCCCGACGCGGAGAGAGCTCCAGCGTCATGGGACTTAACAAATGTTTCGATTTGGGAGGCTCGTGCTACGACCGGATGCCCGACGGGGAGCAAGCTCCGACATCCTAGGACTTAACCAGTGTTTCGATCAGGGAGGCTCGTTCAGTGACTTGATGCCTGATGCGGAGGAAGTTCTAGCGTCGTATGACTTAACAGGAGTTTTCATCCGGGAGGCTCGTGCTATGACTATATGCCCGACACAGAGGAAGCTCCAGCGTTCTAGGACTTAATAAATGATTCAATCCCGGAGGCTCGTTCTACGATCGGATGCCCGACGCAGAGCAAGCACTAGCGTCCTAGGACTTAACAAATGTTTCGATCTGGGAGGCTCGTGCTACGACCGGATGCCCGACACAGAACAAGCTCCAGCGTTCTGGGACTTAACAAATGTTTCGATCTGGGAGCCTAGTGCTACGAACGGATGCCTACAGTGGATGAAGCTCCAACGTCCTGAGACTTAACAAATGATTCGATCCGGGAGGCTCGTGCTACGACCGGATGCCCGACAGGGAGCAAGCTCCAGCGTCCTAGGACCGAACAAATGATTCGATCTGAGAGGCTCGTGCAACGACCGGACGTCCAACGTGGATGAAGCTCCAGCGTCCTGGGACATAACAAATGATTCGATCCGGGAGGCTCGTGCTACGAATGGATGCCTACAGTGGAGGAAGCTCCAGTGTCATGAGACCTAACAAATGATTCGATCCGGGAGGCTCGTGCTACGACCGGATGCCTGACGCGGAGCAAGCTCCAACGTCCTGGGACCGAACAAATGTATCGATCCGAGAGGATCTTGTTACGGCCAGATGCCCAACGTGAAGGAAGCTCCAGCGTCCTGGGAAATAACAAATGATTCGATCTGGGAGGCTCGTGCTACGATCGGATGCCCGACGCGGAGCAAGCACCAACATCTTGGGACTTAAAAAATGTTTGGATCTAGGAGGCTAGTGATACGATCGGATGCCCAACACGGAGGAAGCTCCAGCGTCCTAGAACTTAAAATATTATACGATCCGGGATGCTCGTGCTACGACCGAATGCCCGATGCAGAGGGAGCTCTAGCGTCATGGGACTTAACAAATGTTTCGATATGGGAGGATCGTGCAACGACCGGATTCCCAACGGGGAGCAAGCTCTAGCGTCCCGGGATATAACACGTGTTTCGATTCGGGAGGCTCGTGCTATGACCAGATGCCCGATGCGGAGGAAGCTCCAGCGTCATAGGACTTAACAGGTGTTTCGATCCGGGAGGCTCGTGCTAGGACCAGATGCCCGACACAGGGGAAGCTCCAGCGTTCTAGGACTTAACAAATGATTCGATCCGTGAGGCTCGTTCTACGATCGGATGCCCGACGCAGAGCAAGCACCAACGTCCTAGGAATTAATAAATGTTTCGATCCGGGAGGCTCGTGCTACGACCGGATGCCCGACGCGGAGCAAGCTCCAGCGTCCTGAGACTTAACGAATGTTTCGATCTAGGAGGCTAGTGCTACGACCGGATGCCAACAGTGTAGGAAGCTCCACCGTCTTGATACTTAACAAATGATTCGATCCGAGAGGCTCGTGCTATGACCGGATTTCCGACACGGAGCAATCTCTAACGTCCTGGGACCGAACAGAAAACAGGCAGACAACTCGACCTAGACAGAAAGAAGGTCGAGTTGGCCGAGATCTGAGTTTTGGGCTCGTGCTATGACCTCGTCGATCTCATGTTGATAGATCTATCAGATTTCCTTCCATAGATAGACTTGATCGACGAGGTCATAGCACGACCTCCTTCCATAGCACGCTAACTCGACAAGGACAGATTTGATCAAGTGTATCTATGGCCGAGTACCGGCTACTCGAGATCGACGAGGACTACTCTGTATCGACTGGAAAGACAGAAAACTTAAATTGCAATTTCGAACCCAAAACTCAGATTTCCGACGAAATAAATTCAATATATAAAGAACTTCCAAGACCAGGGTATCAACACCACAATGATAACCATGCAAAGTAACACACAAAGGCATAAAAGATCATGCTTTCCATCAAAATAACTTTCGTTACTAACAAATAGGCATATAGAGGCTTTCGCATAAACCCTAATTGTTACTAACCCTTTTCACATAATTAATCCAAGTTGCATTAAGATCACTTTCATTTCAATAATACAAACAAGGATCACCTTCAACTCTCGCAAAAGAATCATGCTCATAGGGATAGAAGACGAACTGCATAACAAGATCTGACCTTTACCGCATCTCCTCACATGGCCACAGTCGGGCTCAACCCAACCCTAGAAGTGGGTGGACTACTCACGCCTCATCGTAATCGCAGACAATGATTGATGAAAAGAAACTTGCATTAAACTATATTCAAAGCCTTTACAATCCCGGCAATCAACTTTCGCTGAATGCCAAAACCCTAAAAACTTTAGAACTCCTAAACTTCTCTGTGGAACTACTTGTCTTTGACTGAAATTGAATGAATGAAAAACCAGCCCCTAGGGCTTTATTTATAGCCTTCTACTCCTTGCTAATCAAGGATAAAATCTTCTATCTATATCTAAAATTACATCTAAAAGCTTTAATGATAAATAAAAGCAATAAAGGAAATAAATCTAAAAGGGAAAGATAAATCTAAACTAGGTAATATGTCTTCATGTTGATAGATCTTCCTTCCATAAATAGACTTGATCAAATTTGGATAGAATCTCGGCCAACTCGACCTCCTTCGACTCCAAGGAACTCTAACTCGACAAGGACTGCTCACGTCGACGCGTTTCCAGAAACTGTTCTACTCGACCTCGACAAGGGCTCATCGATCTCGACTAAGATTCATCGTCGACTGGACTTCTCGGGTGACTCTGCTCGACAGGCTCGGATCTGGGCTCCTAGGCGTCGTCGATCTCGACTAGGTCTCCTCGAGATCGACTAGGGGTGTGGTCGAAGACGGCTCTCTGGTGATGTCGAAGACTCCTCCTCGGCATGGGCTCGGACAGGCACTCTGGGCTAGTCGACCTCGACAAGATCTCCTCGAGATCGAGTAGAGCTGCTCGGCATCTTCGTCCTCGGCTTTTCGATCAGCTCCTCTTCTCGTCGACTCCGTGTGGCATCTAGGCTTCGTCGATCTTGACTTGTGGTACTCGAGATCGAGTAGGGCTCCGGAGTCAGGTTGCCTCGGACTTGGTTTTCTCGACCAGGCTTTGTCGACCAAGTCTGCTCGGACTTTCTACTCGAGATCGAGTAAGGTATACTCGACATAGAGTAGCTCTGGCTTCAGCTTGGTTTGCCCTGGCTCTGTACTCTCAGATTCTGGACTTTTGTAGTTGCTTTCCGAGCTTTTCTGACCTTCCTTAGAGTTGTTGTAAAATGCCTCGAATTTTGCGAATTTAAACAGAAATTGGTGTAGATTCTATAATTTGGCAAATAAACATAAACCACATAGATTCTATAATATCTTAGCCCAAATGAATGAAATGTATGCAAAAATCGATATAAACTTTAGTGTAAAACATGGCAGATTCAGCTCACAACAGACACCCCATACTTAAGCTTGCTTGTCCTCAAGCAATACTTTTATTTGTCATTCAGGGGAAGAAATCAAAACTCTCAACATCTTAGATTCATTCTCATATAACCCTGCAATAAATTACCATCCTCGAAAAGGTACTAGTGTCACAGATCCATGCATGTGCAATTATACAAAAGCAACATCTACTCACAAAAGGAGGGTTATGCAAAACATTCATTCATGACAAAGCATTAATAATCAAGAGGACTTCAATTTAAGCTTAAATAAGGAGTAGATTGGCAAAAGGCTTAAAAGGTGGGCAATTTCTAGCAATGTGGTGCTAACGATCCGGGGAAATGGAGTATTTCCAAACTGAATTTCCACATTCCTTCTCCATAAGATACATCACCTTTCATAATGCTTTTTCTCAATAATAATGCTTTTACCTCTCTAACCTCAGCACTGCCTTCTCGCGAGTCACAAACATGGGTGTCATGAATGGCCCCGGATACTTAGTGCTTTGGACTTCTCACAATATGTCCCATCTCTCCAAACTATTATCTTAGAGAGCAGGGTCAATCTACCTTTATCTCCTGAGGTGATTGGATTTTCTTTCACTCATTAAATTTTCCATATATTTCAAATAATTTTCTTCCAAACTCCAATAATGATAATAATCACAAACACCATATGACATCTCCATAATGTAACATCATTCTCAACATAATCCCCGGATAAGGTAAAGAATGGCAATTTTTAGATCATGTGGAGCAATATTTGAAATAAGGCATAATATGGCTTTTGTGATGCATAAGCATAGGTAAGGCTAGGAATTATAACAATGAGCATTATATGGAAATATGAAGTCATCCATCCTCTTATCATGCAACATGTCAAAAGCAACATCAAATTTTACCTCCTTTCATGGTTTTCAATAAAATATGTATTTCATTGTGACTTCCCTTTACTAGGCAATTTCATGCTATATCTCTAATGAATCCAATTTTGCATCGTCGAGTTCAATATAAGCTTCCATGACATTATTTCAAAATTTTCAATGGGGGTCATTTTTCTCAAATTTTGGAAAACATGCATATAAGCACATAAATCAATAATGCATTCCAAAATAGCCATGTAGTAATTCAAAGAAATAATGCACATATAATGTCAAAAAAAACCAAATATGCATAAAGTAAGCCCTTCCCTCACCCCATACTTAAACATTACAGTGTCCTCACTGTATAAAAACAAGGGTAAAGAAAGAAACTCAATAGACTGGTGTGCAGGGCTTCTAAATTTCGAATGGAAGCACCTCCTGGGCCGAGTATGAATATTGCTTGGTTCTATCCATGGACCTGAAAAGTATGGAAGACATATACCCACAAAAGAAAAAACAAAAACCAAAAATGTTCAAAACCAAAAACAAGCAAAAAACAATGTCCCAAAAAATGTCCTAAAAAAGTCTATGTACAAGCTCTAGATTTTATAGTCGCTAGGCCGACTTATTTATGCTCAAGGTGGCATTTGCAGGGCCCATGTAGCTTGGGCCTCAAATAAGACTCCATTCTTGTCCATCAGCTGCAATCCCCCAGAATGGATCTTGTTCACCACGAAAGGTCCCATCCGCTTCTTGTTGAATTTGTTAGGGAACCAATGATCCTTTGATTTAGAGACATAGAGCTTGTCTCCAACTTCATATTCCTTGGGCTCATCATTGGATATCCTACATAAGCGCACATACCAATGCAAACCTCTCCCATGTATAGATAGATCTTTAATGGAAATAGGAGAAGAAAGATCCATACCTTGGCTTACCTTCGCAGAGACGGAATCTGGGACCACAGTGTTTGGTCGATCTCGACTAAGGCTAGTCGATCTCGATGAAGTCTCAGGTCCTGGTGGTGTCCTGCTCGAGGATGCAGAAGTCGATGAAGGGGATAGCTTGTCGACATCGAGTAGACTACTCGATCTCGAGTAAGCTTCTGCTCCTGGTGGCTCCAGTGTCGAGGGAGACGGAGCTGGAACAACAGGGTTGTGGTCGACATCGACTAGTCTGGTCGAGATCGAGGACGATTTTGGCTCCGGTGTCGTCAGCGTCGAGGAAGGCGAAGTCGAGTCAGCAGAGGGGTGGTCGACATCGAGTACGGTACTCGAGATCGAGGAGAGCTCGGCTTCTGTCTGGCTGCTCGACGATGCTGGTGCTGGTGGAGGTTCCTTGGTTTGGTCAAGATCCACTAGGGTCCTCGATGTCGAGGAGCCTCGTCCAATCTTGACCCCATACTTGGTTCCTGTCAAGGCATCCGAAAAATAATTAATCCATAACGACGTACCTTGGTTTGTGACGATTGGATTTTCTGCGTCCTCCTTTAGGATTGCCATGATCTCCTCCACCTGGGCCTCCATGTCCCTCTTTTCCAGCTCCTCAGGGGTCATATTTCTGACCTTGGGTTCCCCGCAGGTGATGTAGCCAGCTGAGATAGATTTGACCTCTTCCATTGGACCTGTATGCCTTTCAGTTTTATTAAAGGAATACTCAATTACCTCATTGCTGATGTTGAAGGTGAGCACTCCTTTCCTTACGCTTATGTTGGCATCCACCGTCGCTAAGAAGGGTCTCCCTAGAATAATTGGACAAGCAGGATCTTCTTGCATATCAACAACTAGAAAATCAGCAGGGACGAAGAATTTACCTACTTGTACTGGCACATTGTCCACCATGCCTGTTGGAATGACCACCGTGTTGTTGGCCATATAAAGTCTAGCATCCACAGGCTCTAGGGCACCTATCTTAATCTTGGACCAAATTGTTAAAGGCATTATACTCACACTAGCTCCAAGATCACATAAGGCGTTAATTTTGTATGGACCAAATCCAATAGTTATAGCAAACTTACCTGGATCCGGCCTCTTCTCCAATATGTCCAGATGGCTGCATTCCTCTGTAATTTCAGCCATTGATCGCTTTTGCTCAGAATCTCCTTCAGGAATTTGACATAGGATGGCATTTCATTGAGAGCTTCTGTGAAGGGGATGGTGACGTTGAGTTTCTGAAGCATCTTGATGAAGCGCTGAAATTTCTTTTCTGCCGGGTCCTTTGGAGATTTTGTGGGGAAAGGCAGTTTCTTTTTCTGATTCGGAGCCAGAACAGATGTCGGAGGTGCTGCAGCTTGCTCGACCTCAGGTTGGGTGTCCTCGATATCGAGTAGCCCCTTGTCCATCTCGACCAAATTGGGTGCAGTCGAGTTGCTGTTCAGTGTAGACGAAGGTTTCTGAAGTTTCTCCTCGAGATCGACGAGGCCCTCCTCGAGATCGACTACAGTGTTATCGATGTCGACTTGCTGTTCTTCGTTGTTCTGCTGCTTTCTGACCTCTGGCTCTTGCAGTTGATGGCCGCTTCTGAGTTTTATAGCAGCGATGTGTCCAGTCTTTTCCTTAGGATTTGGTTCTGAAGATCCGGGGAGCGCACTTGACTGTTTGGGGATTCCTGCTGCTAGCTGACCAATCTGTGTATCAACTGATTTTCGCCATATATCAATTTGCCCAAGCCTAGAGTTGACACCTTGCATCTGAGTATAGACGGAGTTGAAGGATTGTCTAGTTTCTGAGTGGTTCCTCCGTATGTCCTCCAGGACTGTCTGTATATCATCCTTTTTCTGGTCCCTTTCCGGATGTCCTGGAGCTCTGTAGGGTGGGGGGTTCCTAGGGACACCTTGGTTCCATTGTGGTTGCTGAAACCTTTGGTCCCCCATGTAGTGATTGGGACCCCCTGCGTAAGCTACCTCCTCGTGGTGCTCTGCCAGCCTGACTTGCTTTGTGTGTGGGCACTCAGGCGTGGTGTGCCTTTGCGAATCGCATTCAATGCAGGGCTGGTTGACAGAATGATACTTTACTTGCTTGAGGAGCTTCTTATTTTGATCTCTGTAATACTGCTCCCTTACATCAGGATCAATCTCCTTAGGAGGCTCATAGAGGGGCTTGGATGGTGCTGGCCTGGCGTAGGGGTTCTCTTCATAGGTTGCAGTAGACCCATACTTGTTGTCGTAGTTAGTGAGCTTCTCCAGCACACCCCATGCGTCACTTGGCGGCATTGCTAGATACTCATAGCGAGTATAATGGTTAATTCTGTCCATAGTGACTTGATCAAGAGAGTTGAAGAAGATCTCCTGAATGACGTAAGGTGGCTGTCCATGAGTAGGACAAGATCGCAGAAGTTCCTTGTAGCGCTCTCATGCCTTTGCCAGTGGTTCCCCTTGCTTCTGTTTGAAGGCGGTGATTTTCTGGCGGAGATGTGCTGTTTTGGCAGGTGGGAAGAATTTATTCAGAAATTCTTGCTCTACTTGGGCCCAGGTTGTGAGTGATCTTGCTTTCAGCCCTTCAAGCCACTTCAGTGCAGGTCCATCGAGAGACCAGCGAAAAGCCTTCATCTTGACATATTCCAAAGTTGTACCTTCAGCAAGAGTACGACACACGTCAGAAAAGTTTGTAATATGTTCAAGAGGACACTCATTAAATCTACCATAAAAGTCATTATTTTTAAGCTCTATAAGAAATTGAGTGCGAATTTCAAAAGAGTTGTCAGGGATTAGAATCGCCGATTCAGGCACGACGAGCGTTGGATGCATATAATCCTCTGCCGTGGTTGGGTATTGGGCAAGCTCAGCCTGTGCTTGTTCCCTTGTTGCTTTCTCAGTGGCGACAGCAGCATCTTTAGCGGCCAATTCCCTTGTAAGCCTTGCGATCAGCTGTTCATGTGTCTCTGCAGCTACCATGGCTCTTTGTAGTTTAGCTCTGATGTGAAAAAGGCGTTCCGGTTCGTCTAAGGCGTCAAACTCAGGTGTTTGACAAGAACGGCGCATATACCTGCGAAGTAACTCAAAGAAAAAGTGAGAACTGACTACCTAAGGCGCGAATGATAGCTTCCCCGGCAACGGCGCCAATTTTGTTGTTGCAGGAGGATGGTCAAGTATGAAATAAATATAAAGTATAGATCAGACTGACTTCCCTGTCTCAGCAAATAAATACATGACTTCCTCCCGTTGTAGTAGAAGGTTATCAGGATCGAATCCACGAGGAAGCACGTCAGCAGTTCTTAGGTAGCAACAGATCTCACAGACAAGCAACAGAAAGAAAGAAATAAAAGCAGAAAAGAAAAAGCAAAAGCAAAGCAAACAAGGATCACCTTCAACTCGATCTCGACAACTACCTACTCGAGATCGACAACAGTAAGTCAACAACAGAAAACAGAAAACAGGCAGACAACTCGACCTAGACAAGCGTACTCGATATCGAGTACAGGCTACTCGAGATCGACGAGGACTACTCTGTATCGACTGGAAAGACAGAAAACATAAATTGCAATTTCGAACCCAAAACTCAGATTTCCGACGAAATAAATTCAATATATAAAGAACTTCCAAGACCAGGGTATCAACACCACAATGATAACCATGCAAAGTAACACACAAAGTCATAAAAGATCATGCTTTCCATCAAAATAACTTTCGTTACTAACATATAGGCATATAGAGGCTTTCGCATAAACCCTAACTGTTACTAAACCTTTTCACATAATTAATCCAAGTTGCATTAAGATCACTTTCGTTTCAATAATACAAACAAGGATCACTTTCAAATCTCGCAATCCCGGCAATCAACTTTTGCTGAATGCCAAAACCCTAAAAACTTTAGAACTCCTAAACTTCTCTGTGGAACTACTTGTCTTTGACTGAAATTGAATGAATGAAAAACCATCCCCTAGGGCTTTATTTATAGCCTTCTACTCCTTGCTAATCAAGGATAGAATCTTCTATCTATATCTAAAATTATATCTAAAAGCTTTAATGATAAATAAAAGCAATAAAGAAAATAAATCTAAAAGGGAAAGATAAATCTAAACTAGGTAATATGTCTTCATGTTGATAGATCTTCCTTCCATAAATAGACTTGATCAAATTTGGATAGAATCTCGGCCAACTCGACCTCCTTCGGCTCCAAGGAACTCTAACTCGACAAGGACTGCTCACGTAGACGCGTTTCCAGAAACTGTTCTACTCGACCTCGACAAGGGCTCATCGATCTCGACTAAGATTCATCGTCGACTGGACTTCTCGGGTGACTCTGCTCGACAGGCTCGGATCTGGGCTCCTGGGCGTCGTCGATCTCGACTAGGTCTCCTCGAGATCGACTAGGGGTGTGGTCGAAGACGGCTCTCTGGTGATGTCGAAGACTCCTCCTCGGCATGGGCTCGGACAGGCACTCTGGGCTAGTCGACCTCGACAAGATCTCCTCGAGATCGAGTAGAGCTGCTCGGCATCTTCGTCCTCGGCTTTTCGATCAGCTCCTCTTCTCGTCGACTCCGTGTGGCATCTAGGCTTCGTCGATCTTGACTTGTGGTACTCGAGATCGAGTAGGGCTCCGGAGTCAGGTTGCCTCGGACTTGGTTTTCTCGACCAGGCTTTGTCGACCAAGTCTGCTCGGACTTTCTACTCGAGATCGAGTAAGGTATACTCGACATAGAGTAGCTCTGGCTTCAGCTTGGTTTGCCCTGGCTCTGTACTCTCGGATTCTGGACTTCTGTAGTTGCTTTCCGAGCTTTTCTGACCTTCCTTAGAGTTGTTGTAAAATGCCTCGAATTCTGCGAATTTAAACAGAAACTGGTGTAGATTCCATAATTTGGCAAATAAACATAAACCACATAGATTCTGTAATATCTTAGGCTAAATGAATGAAATGTATGCAGAAATCGATATAAACTTTAGTGTAAAACATGGCAGATTCAGCTCACAACAAGCTCCAACGTCTTGGGACCGAACAAATATTTCGATCCGAGAGGCTCATGCTACGACCAGATGCCCAATATGTAGGAAGCTCCGCATAGGCATCCGATCGGATGCCTACGCGGAGAAGGCTCGTGCTATGACCGGATGCCCGAAGCGGAGCATTCTCCAACGTCCTGGGACCGAACAAATGTTTCGATCCGAGAGGTTCGTGCTACCCGAGAAGACCTACTCGACAGAGCAATCCTACTCGAGGTCGACTACGGTTACTCGAGGTCAACGAGCACCAGGAGGCAAGTCCGAGCCACATCGAGCACCAGTTAGCCGAGACGACGAAAGCTACTCGAGGTCGACGAGCCCTTGTCGAGGTCGAGTAGACCAGTTTCCAGAAACGCGTCGACGAAGTGCTGTCTGAGTAGACTTGGGATTCCTTGGGGCCGAAGGAGGAAGATTCTATCCAAATTCATCAAGTTCTATCTATGGAAGACGCGATCTATCAAGACATGAAGACGTACCTAAATTAGATTTATCTTTTCCTTATAGATTTATTTCCATTAAGCATTTTATTTATCTTTTAGCAAAGTAGATATAATTTTAGATAAAGATAGGAGATTCTATCCTTGGCTAGCAAGGACTAGAAGGCTATAAATAAAGCCCTAGGGGCTCAGTTTTATTCATTGAATTTGGGAGATACAATTACACAGAGAGATTTAGGAGTTCTAAGGTTTTTAAGGTTTTGGCAGTTTGCGAAATTTGATTGCCAGGATTGTAAAGGCTTTGAATTTAGTTTTAATGCAAGTTAGTTCTTTTCATCAATCAATGTCTGTTATTGCGATGAGGCGTGAGTAGTCCACCCACTTCTGGGGCTGGGGTGAGCCCGACGGTGGCCATGTGAGGCGATGCGATAAAGGTCAGATCTTTTCGTGCAATTCGTCTTCTATCCCTATAAGCATGATTCTTTTGCGAGAGTTGAAGGTGATCCTTGTCTGTATTATTGAAGCAAAAGTGATCTTAATGCAACTTGGATTAATTATGTGAAAAAGGGTTAGTAACAATTAGGGTTCATGCGAAAGCCTCTACATGCCTATTTGTTAATGACGAAAGTTATTTGATGGAAAGCATGATCTTTTATGCCTTTATGTGTTACTTTGCATGGTTATCGTTGTGGTGTTGAAACCCTGGTCTTGGAAGTCTTTTAGCATATTGAGTTTATTTCTGTCAAAAATCTGAGTTCTGTGTTTAATTCTGCAAATTTAAGTTTTCTGCATTTTTACTCGATATAGAGGAGATCTTGTCGATCTCGAGTGGGAGTTACTCGATATCGAGTGGCACTAGTCTAGGTCGAGTAGAGTTGTCTTCTGTTGTCGATTTCTGAAGTTTCTGTCCTTGCTTGCCCTTGTCGATCTCGAGTTGACTTGGTCGAGATCGAGTTGCCCTTGCCGGGTTTGCCTGTCTGCTGCGATTTCTGAGTTTCTGTTGTCGACTGCTGTGGTCGATCTCGAGTAGCTGTTTGTCGAGATCGACGAGCCCTTTGCCTTTGCTTTTACTTTTTGCTTTGCTTTATTTTCTGTTTCGTTTTGTTCTTTGCTTTTGTTTGTTATTTTCTGCTTTTATTTCTGTTTCTTTTTTGTGTTTCTGTCTTTCTGCTGCTGTGTCTGTGAGATTTACAGCTACCTGAGAACCGCTGACGTACTTCCTCGTGGATTCGATCCTGACTTCCCATTACTGCATTGGAGGAGTCTTGTATTTATTTGCGTGGGCCTGAATCTGGTTTGATCTATTTTGTTATATTTCATACTCGATTTCCTCCTCACAACACCGACGCGGAGCTAGCTCAAGCGTCCTGAGACTTAACGAATGTTTCGATTTGGGAGGCTAGTGCTACGACCGGATGCCCACAGTTGAGGAAGCTCCAGCGTCTTGAGACTTAACAAATGATTCGATCTGAGAGGGTCTTGCTATGACCGGATTCCCGACGCGGAGCAAGCGCCTGCGTCCTGGGACCGAATAAATGTTTCGATCTAAGAGGCTTGTGCGACGACCGGATGCCCAATATGGAGGAAGCTCCAACGTCTCGGGACATAACAAATGATTCGATCCGGGAGGCTCGTGCTACGATCGGATGCTCGACGCAGAGCAAGCACCAACATCCTGCTACTTAACAAATGATTGGATCCATGAGGATCGTGCTATGACCAAGTGCCCGGCGCAGAGAAAGCTCCAGCGTCCTAGGACTTAACAAATGTTTTGATCCGGGAGGCTAGTGCTACGAACGGATGCCTACAATGGAGGAAGCTCAAGCGTCAGGAGACTTAACAAATGATTCGATCCGGGAGGCTCGTGCTATGACCGGATGCCCGACGCGGAGCATGCTCCAACGTCCTAGGACCGAACAAATGTTTCGATCCGAGAGGCTCGTGCTACGACCAGATGCCCAACATGGAGGATGCTCCGGCGTTATGGGAAATAACAAATGATTCCATCCGGGAGGCTCGTGCTACGATCAGATGCCCGACGCGAAGCAAGCACCAAAATCTTGGGACTTAATAAATGTTTGGATCCAAGAGGCTCGTGCTACGATCGGATGCCCAACGCGGAGGAAGCTCCAGCGTCCTAGAACTTAAAAAATTATACGATTCAGGAGGCTCGTGCTACGACCAAACGCCCGTCGCGGAGGGAGCTCCAACGTCATGGGACTTAACAAATGTTTCAATATGGTAGGCTCGTTCTACGACCGGATGCCCAACGGGGAGCAAGCTCCAGCGTCCCGGGACTTAACAGGTGTTTCGATCCGGGAGGCTCGTCCTACGACCGGATGCCCGATGCGGAGGAAGTTCTAGCGTCGTAGGACTTAACAAATGTTTCGATCCGAGATGCTCATGCTACGACTAGATGCCCAATGTGAAGGAAGCTCCAGCGTCCTGGGAAATAACAAATGATTCGATCCGGGAGGCTCGTGCTACGATCGGATGCCCGACGCGGAGCAAGCTCCAACATCTTGGGACTTAAAAAATGTTTGGATCCAGGAGGCTCGTGTTACGACCGTATGCCCAACGCGGAGGAAGGTCCAACGTCCTAGAACTCAAAAAATTATACAATCCGGGAGGCTCGTGCTACGACCGAATGCCCGACGCGGAGGGAGCCCCAGCGTTATGGGACTTAACAAATGTTTCGATCTAGGAGGCTCGTGCTACGACTGGTTGCCCAATGGGGAGCAAGCGCCAGCGTCCCGTGACTTAACAGGTGTTTCGATCCGGGAGGCTCGTGCTACCACCGGATGCCCGATGCGGAGGTAGCTCCAGTGTCATAGAACTTAACAGGTGTTTCGATCCGGGAGGCTCGTGCTAGGACAAGATCCCCGACACAGAGGAAGCACCAGCGTTCTAGGACTTAACAAATGATTCGATCCATGAGGCTCGTTCTACGATCGAATGCCCGACGCGGAGCAAGCACTAGCGTCCTACGACTTAACAAATGTTTCAATCCGGGAGGCTCGTGCTACAACTGGATGCCCGACACGGAGCTAGCTCAAGCGTTTTGAGACTTAACGAATGTTTCGATCTGGGAGGCTAGTGCTACGACCGGATGCCCACAGGGAGGAAGCTCCAGCGTCTTGAGACTTAACAAATGATTCGATCCGAGAGGGTCGTGCTATGACCGGATGCTTGACGCGGAGCAAGCTCCAGCGTCCTGGGACCGAACAAATGTTTCGATCCAAGAGGATCGTGCGACGACCGGATACCCAACATGGGGGAAGCTCCAACGCCTTGGGACATAACAAATGATTCGATCCGGAAGGCTCATGCAACGATCGGATGCCCGACGCGGAGCAAGAACCAACGTCCTGCTACTTAATAGATGTTTGGATCCATGAGGCTCTTGCTATGACCAAGTGCCTGACGCGGAGGAAGCACCAGCGTCCTACGACTTAACAAATGATTTGATCCGGGAGGCTAGTGCTACGAACGGATGCCTATAGTGGAGGAACCTCCAGCGTCATGAGACTTAACAAATGATTAGATCCGGGAGGCTCGTGTTTCGATCCGGGATGCTCGTTCTACGATCGGATGCCCGATGCGGAGGAAGCTCCAGTGTCGTAGTACTTAATAGGTGTTTCGATTTGGGAGGCTCGTGCTACGACCAGATGCCCAACATAGAGGAATCTCCAGAGTTCTAGGACTTAACAAATGATTTGATCCGGGAGGCTCATTCTACGATCGGATGCCCGACGCGGATCAAGCACCAGCGTCCTGGGACATAACAAATATTTCGATCCGGGAGGCTCGTGCTACGACCGGATGGCCGACGCCGAGTAAGCTCCAGTGTCTTGGGAATTAACAAATGTTTCAATCTGGGAGGCTCGTGCTACGACCGGATGCCCACTATGGAGGAAGCTCCAGCGTCCTGAGACTTACCAAATGATTAAATCCGAGAGCCTCGTGCTATGACCGGATGCTCGACGCGGAGCAAGCTCCAGCGTCCTGGGACCGAACAAATGTTTCCATCCGAGAGGCTCGTGCTACGACCGGATGCCCAACGTGGAAGAAGCTCCAGCGTCCTGGGACATAACAAATGATTCGATCCGTGAGGCTCGTGCGACGACCGAATGCCGACGCGGAGAGAGCTCCAACGTCATGGGACTTAACAAATGTTTCTATCTTGGAGGCTCGTGCTACGACCGGATGCCCAACGGGGACCAAGCACCCCCGTCCTAGGACTTAACAGGTGTTTCGATCCGGGAGGCTCGTTCTACGACTGGATGCCCGATGCGGAGGAAGCTCCAGCGTCGTAGTACATAACAGGTATTTCGATCCGGGAGACTCGTGCTACGACCAGATGCCCGAAATAGAGGAATCTCAAGAGTTCAAGGACTTAACAAATGATTCGATCCAGGAGGGTCGTTCTACAATCGGATGCCCGACGCGGAGCAAGCACTAGCGTCCTAGGACTTACCAAATGTTTCGATCCGGGAGGCTCGTGCTACGACCGGATGCCCACAGTGGAGGAAGCTCCAACATCCTGAGACTTAACAAATGATTCGATCCGAGAGGCTCGTGCTATGACTAGATGCCCGATGCGGAGCAAGCTCGAGCGTCCTGGGACTGAACAAATGTTTCAATCCGAGAGGCTCGTGCTACGACTGGATGCCCAACGTGGAAGAAGCTCTAGCGTCCTAGGACATAACAAATGATTCGAACCGGGAGGCTCGTGCTACGATTGGATGCCCGACGCGGAGTAAGCTCAAGTGTCTTGGGAATTAACAAATGTTTCAATCTGGGAGGCTCGTGCTACGACCGGATGCCAACAGTGGAGGAAGCTCCAGTGTCCTGAGACTTAACAAATGATTCGATTCGAGAGGCTCGTGCTACGACCGGATGCCCGACGCGGAGCAAGCTCCAGCATCCTGGGACCGAACAAATGTTTCGATCCGAGACGCTCGTGCTACGACAAGATGCCCAACATGGAGGAAGCTCCTGCGTCCTGGGACATAACAAATGTTTCGATCCGGGAGGCTCGTGCTAAGATCGGATGCCCGATGTGGAGCAAGCACCAACGTCTTGGGACATAACAAATGTTTGGATTCAGGAGGCTCGTGCAACAACCTAATGCCCGACGTAGAGGAAGCTCCAGCTTTCTAGGACTTAACAGGTGTTTCGAACTGAGAGGCTCGTGATATGACTAGATGCCCGAAGGGTAGAAAGCTTCAACGTCTTGGGACATAACAAATGATTCGATCCCGGAGGCTTGTGCTACGATCGGATGCCCGATGCGGAGCAAGCACCAACGTCTTGGGACCTACCAAATGTGTCAATCTGGGAGGCTCGTGCTACGACCGAATGCCCGACGCTGAGAAAGCTCCAGTATCCTGGGAATTAACAAATGTTTCAATCCGGGAGGCTCGTGCTACGCCCGGATGCCCAACGCGGAGGAAACTTCGATGTCCTGGAACTTAAAAAATGATACGATCCGGGAGGCTCGTGCGACGACCGAATGCCCGACGCGGTGAGAGCTCCAGCATCATGAGACTTAACAAATGTTTCGATCTGGGAGGCTCGTGCTACGACCGGATGCGCGATGGGGAGCAAGCTCTAGCGTCCTAGGACATAACAGGTTTTTCGATCCGGGAGGCTCGTTCTACGACCGGATGTCCGATGCGGAGGAAGCTCCAGTGTCGTAGGACTTAATAGGTGATTCGATCCGGGAGGCTCGTGCTACGACGGGATCCCCGACACGGAGGAAGTTCCAGGGTCCTGGGACTTAACAAATGATTCGATCCGGGAGGCTCGTGCTACGGTCGGATGCTCGACTTAGAGCAAGCACCAACTTCTTGGGACTTATCAAATGTTTTGATTCGGGGGGCTCGTGCTACAACCTAATGCCCGACGCAGAGGAAGCTCCAGCTTCCTAGGACTTAACAGGCGATTCGATCAGGGAGGCTGGTGCTACAACTGGATGCCTTAAGCGGAGGAAGCTCCAGCATTCTGGAACTTAAAAAATGATACGATCCAGGACGCTCGTGTGACGACCGAATGCCCGACATGGAGAGAGCTCCAGCGTCATGGGACTAAATAAATGTTTCGATCTGGGAGGCTCGTGCTACGACCGGATGCCCAACGGGGAGCAAGCTCCAGCGTCCTAGGACTTAACAGGTGATTCGATCTGGGATGCTCGTTCTATGATCGAATGCCCGATGCGGAGGAAGATCCAGAATCGTAGTAATTAACAGGTGTTTCGATTTGGGAGGCTCGTGCTACGACCAGATGCCCAACACAGAGGAATCTCCAGAGTTCTAGGACTTAACAAATGATTTGATCCGGGAGGCTCGTTCTACGATCGGATGCCCAACGCGGATCAAGCACCAGCGTCTTAGGACATAACAAATATTTCGATCCGGGAGGCTCGTGCTACGACCGGATGGCTGACGCGGAGTAAGCTCTAGTGTCATGGGAATTAACAAATGTTTCAATCCGGGAGGCTCGTGCTACGACTGGATGCCCACTGTGGTGGAAGCTTCAGCGTCTTGAGACTTACCAAATGATTCAATCCGAGAGGCTCGTGCTATGACCGGATGCCCGACGCGGAGCAATCTCCACCGTCCTAGGACCGAACAAATGTTTCGATCCGAGAGGCTCGTGCTACGACCGGATGTCCAACGTGGAAGAAGCTACAACGTCCTGGGACTTAACAAATGTTTCGATCTTGGAGGCTCGTGCTACGACCGGATGCCCAACGGGGAGCAATCACCAGCGTCCTAGGACTTAACAGGTGTTTCGATCTGGGAGGCTCGTTCTACGGCTGGATGCCCGATGCGGAGGAAGCTCCAGCGTCGTAGTACATAACAGGTATTTCGATCCGGGAGGCTCGTGCTATGACCAGATGCCCGACATAGAGGAATCTCCAGAGTTTAAGGACTTAACAAATGATTCGATCCAGGAGGGTCGTTCCACTATCGGATGCCCGACACGGAGCAAGTACTAGCGTCCTGGGACTTACCAAATGTTTCGATCCGGGAGGCTCGTGCTACGACCGGATGCCCGACGCGGAGCAAGCTCTAGTGTCCTGGGAATTAACAAATGTTTTAATCTGGGAGGCTCGTGCTATGACCGGATGCCCACTGTGAAGGAAGCTCCAGCATCCTGAGACTTAACAAATGATTCGATCCGAGAGGCTGGTGCTATGACTGGATGTCCGACGCGGAGCAAGCTCCAGAGTCGTGGGGCCGAACAAATGTTTCCATCCGAGAGGCTCGTGCTACGACCGGATGCCCAACGTGGAAAAAGATCTAGCGTCCTAGGAGATAACAAATGATTCGATCCGGGAGGCTCGTGCTACGATCGGATGTCCGACGCGGAGTAAGCTCGAGTGTCTTGGGAATTAACAAATGTTTCAATCTGGGAGGCTCGTGCTACGACCTGATGCCAACAGTGGAGGAAGCTCCAATGTCCTGAGACTTAACAAATGATTCGATCCGAGAGGCTCGTGCTACGACCGGATGCCCGACGCGGAGCAAGCTCCAACCTCCTGGGACCGAACAAATGTTTCGATCCGAGACACTCGTGCTACGACTGGATGCCCAACATGGAGAAAGCTCCTGCGTCCTGGGACATAACAAATGATTCGATCCGGGAGGCTCGTGCTAAGATCGGATGCCCGATGCGGAGCAAGCGCCAACATCTTGGGACTTAACAAATGTTTGGATTCAGGAGGCTCGTGCTACAACCTAATGCCCGACGTAGAGGAAGCTCCAGCTTTCTAGGACTTAATAGGTGTTTCGATCTGGGAGGCTCGAGCTACGACTGGATGCCCGAAGGGCAGAAAGCTCCAACGTCTTGGGACATAACAAATGATTCGATCCGGGAGGCTTGTGCTACGATCGGATGCCCGATGTGGAACAAGCACCAACATCCTGGGACCTACAAAATGTGTCAATCTGGGAGGCTCGTGCTACGCTCGGATGCCCAACGCGGAGGAAGCTTCGGCGTCCTAGAACTTAAAAAATGATACGATCCGGGAGGCTCGTGCGATGACCGAATGCCCGACGCGGAGAGAGCTCCAGCGTCATGAGACTTAACAAATGTTTCGAGCTGGGAGGCTCGTGCTACGACCGGATGCGCGATGGGGAGCAAGCTCTAGCGTCCTAGGACATAACAGGTTTTTCGATCCGGGAGGCTCGTTCTATGACCGGATGTCCGATGCGGAGGAAGCTCCAGTGTCGTAGGACTTAACAGGTTATTCGATCCTGAAGGCTCGTGCTACGACCGGATCCCCGACACGGAGGAAGTTCTAGGGTCCTGGGACTTAACAAATGATTCGATCCGGGAGGCTGTGCTACGATCGGATGCTCGACGCGGAGCAAGCACCAACTTCTTGGGACTTAACAAATGTTTTGATTCGGGAGGCTCGTGCTACAACCTAATGCCCGATGCAGAGAAGGCTCCAGCTTCATAGGACTTAACAGGCGATTCGATCTGGGAGGCTCGTGCTACGACTGGATGCCTTAAGCGGAGGAAGCTCCAGCGTTCTGGAACTCAAAAAATGATACGATCCAAGAGGCTCGTGCGACGACCGAATGCCCGACGCGGAGAGAACTCCAGCCTCATGGGACTTAACAAATGTTTCGATCTGGGAGGCTCGTGCTACGACCGGATGCCCAACGGGGAGCAAGCTCAAACGTCCTAAGACTTATAAGGTGCTTCGATCCGGGATGCTCGTTCTACGATCGGATGCCCGATGCGGAGGAAGCTCCAGCGTCGTAGTACTTAACAGGTGTTTCGATTTGGGAGGCTCGTGCTACGACCAGATGCCCAACACAGAGGAATCTATAGAGTTCTAGGACTTAACAAATGATTTGATCCGTGAGGCTCGTTCTACGATCGGATGCCCGACGCGTATCAAGCACCAACGTCCTGGGACATAACAAACATTATGATCCGGGAGGCTCGTGCTACGACCGGATGACCGACGCGGAGTAAGCTCCAGTGTCCTGGGAATTAACAAACGTTTCAATCCGGGAGGCTCGTGCTACGACCGGATGTCCACTGTGGAGGAAGCTCCAGCAACCTGAGACTTACCAAATGATTCAATCCGAGAGGCTCGTGCTATGACCGGATGCCCGACGCGGAGCAAGCTCCAGCGTCTTGGGAACGAACAAATGTTTCGATCTTTGAGGCTCGTGCTACGACCGGATGCCCAACTTGGAAGAAGCTCTAGCGTCCTAGGACATAACAAATGATTCGATCCGGGAGGCTCGTGCTACGATCGGATGCCCGACGCGGAGTAAGCTCCAGTGTCTTGGGAATTAACAAATGTTTCAATCTGGGAGGCTCGTGCTACGACTGGATGCCAATAGTGGAGGAAGCTCTAGTGTCCTGAGACTTAACAAATGATTCGATCCGAGAGGCTCGTGCTACGACCTGATGCCTGACGCGGAGCAAGCTCTAGCCTCCTGGGACCGAACAAATGTTTCGATCTGAGACGCTCGTGCTACGACTGGATGCCCAACATGGAGGAAGCTCCTGCGTCCTGGGACATAACAAATGATTCGATCCAGGAGGCTCGTGCTAAGATCGGATGCCCGATGCGGAGCAAGCGCCAACGTCTTGGGACTTAACAAATGTTTGGATTCAGGAAGCTCGTGCTACAACCTAATGCCCGACGTAGAGGAAGCTCCATATTTTTAGGACTTAACAGGTGTTTCGATCTGGGTAGCTCGTGCTACGACTGGATGCCCGAAGGGCAGAAAGCTCCAACGTCTTCGGACATAACAAATGATTCGATCCGGGAGGCTTGTGCTACGATCGGATGCCCGATGCGGAGCAAGCACCAACTTCCTGGGACCTACCAAATGTGTCAATCTGGGAGGCTCGTGCTATGACCGAATGCCCGACGCGGAGCTAGCTCCAGTGTCCTGGGAATTAACAAATGTTTCAATATGAGAGGCTCGTGCTACGCCTGGATGCCCAACGCGGAGGAAGCTTCGGCGCCCTGGAACTTAAAAAATGATACGATCCGGGAGGCTCGTGCGATGACCGAATGCCCGACGCGGAGAGAGATGCATCGTCATGAGACTTAACAAATGTTTCGATCTGGGAGGCTCGTTCTACGACCGGATGCCCAACGGGGAGCAAGCTCCAGCGTCCTAGGACTTAACAGGTGTTTCGATCCGGGAGGCTCGTTCTACGACTGGATGCCCGACGCGGAGGAAGCTCCAGCGTCGTAGTACATAACAGGTATTTCGATCCGGGAGGCTCGTGCTACGACCAGATGCCCGACATAGAGGAATCTCCAGAGTTCAAGGACTTGATAAATGATTCGATCCGGGAGGCTCGTTCTACGATCGGATGCCCGACGGGGTGCAAGCACTAGCGTCCTGGGACATACCAAATGTTTCGATCCGGAAGGCTCGTGCTACGACCGGATGCCCAACGCGGAGCAAGCTCCAGCATCCTGAGACTTAACAAATGATTCGATCCGAGAGGCTCGTGCTATGACTGGATGCCCGACACGGAGCAAGCTCCAGCGTCCTGGGACCGAACAAATGTTTCGATTCGAGAGGCTCGTGCTACGACCGGATGCCCAACGTGGAAGAAGCTCTAGCGTCCTATGACATAACAAATGATTCGATCCGTGAGGCTCGTGCTACGATCAGATGCCCGACGCGGAGTAAGCTCCAGTGTCTTGGGAATTAACAAATGTTTCAATCTGGGAGGCTCGTGCTACGACTGGATGCCAAAAGTGGAAGAAGCTCCACTGACCCGAGACTTAACAAATGATTCGATCTGAGAGGCTCGTGCTACGACCGGATGCCCGACGAGGAACAAGCTCCAGCCTCTTGGGACCGAACAAATGTTTTGATCTGAGACGCTCGTGCTACGACTGGATGCCCAACATGGAGGAAGCTCCTGCGTCCTGGGACATAACAAATGATTCCATCCGGGAGGCTCTTGCTAAGATCGGATGCCCGACGCGGAGCAAGCACCAACGTCTTGGGACTTAACAAATGTTTGGATTCAGGAGGCTCGTGCGACAACCTAATGCCCGACGTAGAGGAAGCTCCAGCTTTCTAGGACTTAACAGGTGTTTCGATCTGGGAGGCTCGTGCTACGACTGGATGCTTGAAGGGCAGAAAGCTCCAACGTCTTGGGACATAACAAATGATTCGATCCGGGAGGCTTGTGCTACGATCGGATGCTCGATGCGGAGCAAGCACCAACGTCCTGGGACCTACCAAATGTGTCAATCTTGGAGGCTCGTGCTACGACCGAATGCCCGACGCGGAGCTAGCTCCAGTGTCCTGGGAATTAACAAATGTTTCAATCCGGGAGGCTCGTGCTACGCCCGGATGCCCAACGCGGAGGAAGCTTCGGCGTCCTGGAACGTAAAAAATGATACGATCCGGGAAGCTTGTGCGGCGACCGAATGCCCGACAGGGAGAGAGCTCCAGCGTCATGAGACTTAACAAATGTTTCGATCTGGGAGGCTCGTGCTACGACCGGATGCGCGATGGAGAGCAAGCTCTAGCGTCCTAGGACATAACAGGTTTTTCGATCTAGGAGGCTCGTTCTATGACCGGATGTCCGATGCGGAGGAAGCTCCAGCGTCGTAGAAGACAGGTGATTTGATCCGGGAGGCTCGTGCTACGACCGGATCCCCGACACGGAGGAAGTTCCAGGGTCCTGGGACTTAACAAATGATTCGATCCGGGAGGCTCGTGCTAGGATCGGATGCTCGACGCGGAGCAAGGACCAACTTCTTGGGACTTAACAAATGTTTTGATTCGGGAGGCTCGTGCTACAACCTAATGCCCGACGCAGAGGAAGCTCCAACTTCCTAGGACTTAACAAGTGATTCGATCTGGGAGGCTCGTACTACGACTGGATGCCTTAAGCGGAGGAAGCTCCAGCGTAAAGGAAGAAAAGGTAAGTGGGTGGTTAGTGAGAGAAACTCTCAAAGAAGGATTTTCCTTCTTGCCTTCCCCCTTGCTCCGGCGAGTCTCCTTCCACCTCCCTCACGGTTTTCCGGTTACCTCCCTCACCGGAGACGCCTCCTCCCTCACTCATCTTCCTCCTTGCTCACTCCCACCTCCCCTCCCTAACTTCTTCCATCTTCGACAACTAAGATTCTTTAAAGAATCTAACTGCATTGATTACAAGCCAAATACCGGTGGTTGTAAGCAATAACTCCCTTCCCTCCCTCTCCCTTACTTCCCCTCCTTGTCACAAATCTTTCTGTTTGCTGGTTCTCAGGTTCGTATAGGCGGTAATCCGCCTCCGGCGGTGGTGCTCCTTCCAGCTCCGAGCCGGAAGCACCACTCCTCACTGAACAAACCTTCTCTCGAAGTTTGAAAAAGTTACCGTTACCTCCCTTTGAACTAGCCGTTACACCTCTCAAAATAGCCGTTACTACCACAACGGTCACCTGAATTTTGAATTCAAGGTTTGACTTTTGTTGACCAACCAGCCTCTCCGAACCACCGTGCTCAGCGTCTGGCCCCTGCCGACGCTAAGCCGCCCCGACCTTCTCTCCTCCGGCGTCTCATACCCCTCCTCTTTCTGAGAAGATCCTTTTCCCTCTCCCCCCCTCTTTCTTCGTTACCTCTCCCTGTATTCCCGATGGATTTACAGTAACCTCAACAGACTTTCGTCTGGAGGGTTCCCCTGACTTCCCCAACTCCAAAATTAACCCTTCCGGCCGACTTCCCCTCCTTCCACGAACCTCCAGCCTTACAAATTTATGTCCTAACCACCTGTACCAGAAACCCCCATTTGTGACTAGGGTTACAAGTGTGTGCTTCGAAGACTTCCAGGTTTCTCAGAAAAGGATAACCTTTCCCCCACTTCTTCTCAAATTGACAACTTCCCCCTCCTCCCATCTCTCCTCCGACCTCCTAGTCTTACGAATTTTACTTGGGAAGGAGCTACGACAAAACCCCTCTTTTCTAAGGCTTACTGGCCGGCAAAACTGTTCGAAGAAGTACCCCCTGGACCTCTACATACAAATTAAAGCCGGCAATCCTCTCTCCCACTCAACAAACGCTTCAAGTCTTACCAATTCCCTGGAAAAGTGTTTGTAGGAAAAAGCCCCAAATTCTACGAGTGCTCCGAATTACAGCTCTAAACAGGAAAGTGAACGCGGGGATGAACAAAGAGGTGACCCCTGAATCGAGTAAGAGGGGTGTCTGCCTTACCCCGACTCCAATCTCAACTGCAAAGGGTGGTCCATCAAGCTCAAAGCTCACTGTACTGGGCACCCTCCTGAAGGTCTCTCTCTTTCCCTAGCAAAAATCAACTTCACAGGAGCAAAGCAATAACAATACTCCTCCAGGTTTCTCTACAGCTTCAGCCTTTGTGCCATGTGCGACTTCAAAGGTAACACCTTCTTCCTCCCTTCCCCTGGAGCTAGTCGGGTCCTCTAGGATAGAAATTGATGTGGAAAAGATCCCAATGGAGGGACATCTTACTTGCTCTATGGTAAAGAAGATCCCAAAGGAGGGACAATTGACTTCTTTAAATCCTAGCTCTCAAAAGATCCCAATGGAAGGACAACTAGATGTTTCTTCTACTCCTGACCCAAACCTTGTAAAGACACCCAACCTGTCAGTAGCTGAAGACAACCCTCCCCTGGATCTTACACAAGATAAAAACACTGGGTCGGCCAAGATAGCAATATCTGATTTTCAAACATTGGATAGGCCTCTCAATGACAGTTTGACAAATGAGAACTCTGCTCAGGGTGTGAATTTGATCTCTAGAACTGATGCATCTCTGCCTCCACAGATCCTAACCAACCCTGATCCTAATCCTTCTCCTAACCCACACCTATCTCCTCATAACCCAGATCAGCCAAGCTCATCTAACACAACCCCACATGAGCCAACACCTGCTGAGGCATACAGTAAAACCAGTGGCACACCAACAACCACCACTCCCACTCCCCCTTCCTTACCTCACACCAATCCTACCCCTCCTCAAGGTGCATGAGCTCTTAACCACAACCTGATTGGACAATACAGGAAAAGTAGAGGTCTTAAGTTAGAATTTGAAGCTTCAGGTCAAGGGGATACTATTAAAGCCTCAAGAAAAGATTGTCTCTCTTTGGAAGAAGCCTGGGGCTACTCCCTTGTAGGTTATGTTGTAGGGTGTTTTCCAGGATTGTAGACAATAGGGAAGATAAAGGAAGGTTGGCCTAAGCATCTTTTCAACAACCAAGGTGGTTGGTTGATGTTTAAATTCTTCACAGAGGAGGATAGAGATACTGTTTTAATGAAGGGACCCTTCACTGGCCCTGGCTATACCATGTTGCTGAAATGTGTGCCTGAGAGGTTTACTTTCGACAAAGCACTTTTCTCCAAGCTCCCAATATGGATTAGAATCCACAAGCTACCAACTGAGTTCTGGACACAAACTATGTTGCAAAGAATTGCTACTAAGATAGGAGATCCCTTGATGACAGACTCCTATACAGAACATAGATCTAAGAAACTCTATGCCCGTGTGTTGGTTGAAATGGATTGCACTCTAGACCTCAAACATGCTATACATATAGAGTTTGATGATGCCCCAAACCATACCTGTTTCATTGAGTATGAAAACCTCCCACCAAGATGCAGCAATTATACCTCCTATGGACATGAAACCAATAAATGTCCAGCAGCAAGAAATACAGCTCAGGCAAGAGGGAAACAAGGCTCACAGAGCTCCTCCCAGACCAATACTACCCAACAGAAAACCCCTCCCCCTTCTCATCATCTCAATCCCAACCCCTCCCTTAATAAGGAGCCTAACCCTGCACCCCAACCTCCTACCATCACTCAAGAACCTGCTTCTATTTCTTCTGAACAAAATGGATCCCCTACCCCCCCTTCTAATCTCCCACCAACTGACATCCCCTCATCTTCCAGATCACAACCCCTCCTTTTACCAACCCCACCAGAAGGCCTCCCTCCTATCATCACCCTCCCCTTTCCTAACCCTCACTCCGCCCTATCAGCACAAAGATCCTCCCCCCTGTCTCTCAGTCCACAAGAGCCAATGTCAAATCCTCCCTCTTCTCCTCTATTGACAGGATCAATAAGGCCTACCAAAAGAAGAGAGCTCTCTCCCCTCCCCCTGCTAGAGCTGTGAACATGAAATATGCACAGGATGTTGCAAGATATGCTTCAGCTAGACTGGAAAAAGAAATGAAATGGATTGAAAAACAGAAAGAGGTTGGTAGCAAAACAAAAGGTGCTTCCCAGAAAAAGGTTTCCTTTGCTGATCAAAATTCATTCCATGTCCTGGAAAACCTTGACCCATCCCAACCCCTCCCTGAGGAGATAGTGGCACCTGAAAATTTCAATCCTACCACTAGCACTGCCCCCAGGTCCAGTATTTCAGGTAACTCAGAAGAACAACAATAGGGACAATTAAAATTGGCATGGTACCCACCAGACAAAACAGTCAAAGTCAGAAGGAGTAGTAGACTGAACAAGACTGATCAACCTGATGTTCAAACAAAAGAAACCCCTGAGAACTCAGAAGAAGGTTATCTAGACATGGAAGAGGGAGATATTGATGATGACAAGAGGCAGATGGTCCTAGGTCTAAACTACTGGCCTATTCAGAGAATTAGAAGGGATGATGATCATGGAAAAGGGCCTAGCACCCTTCACAAACCCTCTAAATGATTATTGCCTCCTGGAATATCAGGGGTTAGAGCAGCACCCCTAAACAAAGAGCTGTGAAGGATTTTCTGAGGGAACAAAACATTGTGTTTTTGGGCATAGTAGAGACTAAGTTGGATGATAACAAACCGAGAGCAATCATGAGTAAAAGTTTCAGTCAGTGGAGCTATAGACATAATTTTGAATATAGTGATGCAGGAAGAATTGTAATAATGTGGGATAACCAGAGAGTTCACTTCAGAGTACATTTGATCACTGACCAGCTTATCTGTGGAGAGATCAGATGCATTGCTACAGGCAAATCTTTCTTTTTGGCTCAAGTTTATGGTCTCCACTCAGTAGTCAAAAGAAGAGGGCTATGGAATGATTTAAGATCAGTAATTAGTGGAATGACTGGACCCTGGATTGTACAAGGAGACTTTAATGCCATTATGAGATCGTGTGAGAGGAAGAATGGTTCTACAGTAACTGCTTATGAAATCTCTGATCTTTGGGATGTCTGCACTGAATTAGATCTGCATGATGCTACTAGTCAAGGATTGGAGCACACTTGGTTTAAAGGAAGGAAATCGACCAAGATTGACAGAGTCATGATAAATGGGGAATGGGACACACAGAATCTGCACTGTCAGGCTACCTTTCTCCTACCTAAGCCCTCCTTTAACCAAGTTCAAGTGGTTGTAGAAGTACTGGAGCAGCAACAGACTAAGAAAAAGCCCTTTAAGTACTTCAACATGTGGAGTAAAGCAGAAAATTTCAACCATATCATTCAAGAACACTGGAACTACTTGGGTAATGGCTCTGAACAGTTTGTGTTGTGTAAACTTCTCCAGGGTCTAAAGAGACCTCTGAAATGGCTAAATAAATCACAATTCTCTAATATTAACGACAGAGCTGCCAGTGCTGAGAAAGATTATGAAACAGTTTCTGTTGTGCTTAATGAACTAATCTCCCCCTCTCAAATTGGTTTCCTGGAAGGTAGAGCCATGTCTGAAAACATCTTTCTTCTACAGGAACTTATTAGGAAATACACAAGGAAAAGAATTAGTCCTAGATGCATTTTGAGCTTAGATTTAAGGAAAGCCTATGATACAATTTCCTGGAAATTTATCAAACAAATGCTTGTTCACCTAAACTTCCCTCCTATTTTCATACATTGGGTGATGGAATGTGTGTGCTCTCCTTCTTTTTCTATCAATGTTAATGGGGGCTTACATGGTTACTTTCTGGGAAAGAGAGGCCTTAGACAAGGGGATCCTATCTCCCCCTTGCTTTTTGTCCTCTCTCTAGACTATCTTTCAAGATTACTGAGATGTAAGACTAGACACCCTGACTTTAAATTTCACCCCAAATGTGATCTGCTAAAGATAACCCACCTTGCTTATGCTGATGATCTGATCTTGCTTTCAAGAGGAGATAGAGCCTCTATGAGTGTGTTACTGGACTGTCTAGATCACTTCTCTGCAGTTTCTGGGCTACAAATCAGCCCCACAAAATCCTCTTACTTCTTAGCAGGTGCCAAATTAGAGGATAGGCTTTATTTGGCCAACAGGACAAGCTTCTCACAAGGGACTTTCCCTTTTAGGTACCTGGGTATCCCAATATCCTCTGGTAAGCTTACTGTTTCCCAGTTCTCTCCACTGCTAGACAAAATGCTCACAAATATAAGTTACTGGAATTCCAAAACCTTGTCATATGCTGGGAAAGTTGAGCTAATTAGAACTCTTCTGCAAGGGATTAATGCTTTTTGGTTCTCAATAGTTCCCTCCCCAGCTACTCTTATTGATAATATTAATAGAATCTGTGCAAAGTTTTTGTGGAAATCCCATAGAATTAGATGGAAAGATGTATGTTTACCAAAGGATGAGGGAGGGCTGGGTTTAAAAGACCTTAAAACATGGAATGAAGCTTTCCTTTCCAGGTTACTTTGGGATATTATTAGGAAAAAAGATAGTCTTTGGATTAGATGGATCCATCACCAATATTTAAATCAAGGGAATATTTGGAACTAGCAAGCTCATGCTAAGAATGATTCCCCCCTTATTAAGAAGCTGTTAGCTATTAGAGACAAACTACTAACAACTGTAGGGTCTCCTGAAGAAGCAATCACAACACTACAGAGCTGGATACATGAAGGGTGCTTTCAAATCAATGCTGCTTATAATTTCTTTAGGAGGAGGGTCACAAAACCTCCATGGCACTCAGTTGTTTGGGACAGGTTCATCCTCCCAAAGCACTCCTTTATTCTATGGCTGGCCACAATGCAACAAATGATCTCATTAAATCAAGGGAAGTCAATCTAAACTGTCATTTTTGCAGCCTTCACCATGAATCATATGAACACATTTTCTTTGCTTGTGACTTCTCCTCTAATGTGTGGACACAGATAAAGAATTGGCTTGGAATCTGGAGAGGAGTGAGCACACTCAGGAGTGGATTGAAGTGGCTAAAGAAAGAAGCAAAAGGGAAAGGGTGGAGATCAAAGTCGAGAAGAGTGGCCTTTGCTGCCACTATCTACCAAATCTGGAAAGCTAGAAACGAAAAAGCTTTTGAAAACAAGTGCAAGAGTGCAGATGCGATTGTTCACATTATTAAAACACATGTATACAATGTCCTACAACATGACTTCTCCTTGCACTTTGCGTCTTCAACTTCCCTATCTCAAGCCCACATTCAACACAATGGAGAAGAACATACTACAAGTTGAAGACCTGCAAGGGTGCTCTGGTGGCTGCATGACCACTGTGCTACTGTCAACCAAAGGACATCAACTTTTTGTCATACCTTTGGTAAATTCTGGGATGCAGCTTGTCTTCTTCTTACATCTCAACAGCTCTACCAAGTTACAAGAAGAAACAGTACATCTAAATGGACCATAAATTGGCAACTGAAGCAGTTATGGAAGACAACTTGGATGGAGCTGATTCACATGTTACCCTAGTTCAATTCAATGATTTTCAGGGGTCACAACGTTTTGCTTCACCTCTGAATATATAATGGTTGTAACCTGGACAAAGGCTTAACTCTCCTGTAATAGCTTGTAATAGGAGAATTTTGGGTACTTAGGTGTGCTAAGGTTGTGAGGTTGTAATTCCCTTGATGGCCGAGCTGAAGGGAGAATTATAATCTTACAACCTTAGGGTGCAGGTCCGACCTTTGATAGCTTTGTCTTGAAGTAATAGAAGATGCACCGAGACTTAGAGCTCATCCCACCCTTTAGATGGTAGGCAACCATATGTTGTCAACCATAATTTTGGTCCTTAGCCTTTCTGGCCCACGGGCAAGGCACGTCCCTAGACTCTTGTACATACTTCTTCTCTGCATTTTAATACAATTAACCTTTAAAAAAAAAAAGGAAGCCCCAGCGTTCTGGAACTTAAAAAATGATACGATCGGGGAGGCTCGTGCGACGACCGAATGCCCGACGTGGAGAGAGCTCTAGCGTCATGGGACTTAACAAATGTTTCGTTCTAGGAGGCTCGTGCTACGAACGGATGCCCAACAGGGAGCAAGCTCCAACATCCTAGGACTTAACAGGTGTTTCAATTCAGGATGCTCGTTCTACGTTCGGATGCCCGATGCGGAGGAAGCTCCAGCGTCGTAGTACTTAACAGGTGTTTCGATTCGGGAGGCTCGTGCTACGACCAGATGCCCAACACAGAGGAATCTCTAGAGTTCTAGGACTTAAAAAATGATTTGATCTGGCAGGCTCGTTCTACGATCGGATGCCCGACGCGGATCAAGCACCAGTGTCCTAGGACATAACAAATATTTCGATACGGGAGGCTCGTGATACGACCGGATGGCCGACGCGGAGTAAGCTCCAGTGTCCTGGGAATTAACAAATGTTTCAATCCGGGAGGCTCGTGCTACGACCGGATGCCCATTGTGGAGGAAGCTCCAGCGTCCTGAGACTTAACAAATCATTCAATCCGAGGGGCTCGTGTTAGGACCGGATGCCCGACGCGGAGCAAGCTCCAGCGTCCTGGGACCGAACAAATGTTTCGATCCGAGAGGCTCGTGCTACGACCGGATGCCCAGCGTGGAAGAAGCTCCACCGTCCTAGGAGATAACAAATGATTCGGTCCGGGAGGCTCGTGCGACGACCGAATGCCCGACGCGGAGAGAGCTCCAGCGTCATGGGACTTAACAAATGTTTCGATCTTGGAGGCTCGTGCTACGACCGGATGCAAAACGGGGAGCAAGCACCAGCGTCATAGGACTTAACAGGTGTTTCGATCCGGGAGGCTTGTTCTACGACCGGATGCGCGATGCGGAGGAAGCTCCAGCGTCGTAGTACATAACAGGTATTTCGATCCGGGAGGCTCGTGATACGACCAGATGCCCGACATAGAGGAATCTCCAAAGTTCTAGGACTTAACAAATGATTAGATCCGGGAGGCTCGTTCTACGATCGGATGCCCGACGCGGAGCAAGCACCAGCGTCCTGGGACTTAGCAAATGTTTCAATCCGGGAGGCTCTTGCTACGAACGGATGCCCACTGTGGAGGAAGCTCCAGCATCCTGAGACTTAACAAATGATTCGATCCGAGAGGATCGTGCTATGACAGGATGCCCGACGCGGAGCAAGCTCCAGCGTCATGGGACCGAACAAATGTTTCGATCCGAGAGGCTCGTGCTACGACCGGATGCCCAACGTGGAAGAAGCTCTAGCGTCCTAGGCAATAACAAATGATTCGATCCGGGAGGCTCGTGCTACGATCGGATGCCCGACGCGGAGTAAGCTCCAGTGTCCTGGGAATTAACAAATGTTTCAATCTGGGAGCCTCGTGCTACGACCGGATGCCAACAGTGGAGGAAGCTCCAGTGTCCTGAGACTTAACGAATGATTCAATCCGAGAGGCTCGTGCTACGACCGGATCCCCGACGCGGAGCAAGCTCCAGTCTCCTGGGACCGAACAAATGTTTCGATCCGAGACACTCGTGCTAGGACTGGATGCCCAACATGGAGGAAGCTCCTGCGTCCTGGGACATAACAAATGATTCGATCCGGGAGGCTCGTGCTAAGATGGGATGCCCGACGCGGAGCAAGCACCAACGTCTTGGGACTTAACAAATGTTTGGATTCAGGAGGCTCGTGCTACAACCTAATGCCCGACGTAGAGGAAGCTCCAGCTTTCTAGGACTTAACAGGCGTTTCGATCTGGGAGGCTCGTGCTACGACTGGATGCCCGAAGGGCAGAAAGCTCCAACGTCTTGGGACGTAACAAATGATTCGATCCGGGAGGCTTGTGCTACGATCGGATGCCCGACGCGGAGCAAGAACCAACGTCATAGGACCTACCAAATGTGTCAATTTGGGAGGCTCGTGCTACAACCGAATGCCCGACGCGGAGCAAGCTCCAGTGTCCTGGGAATTAACAAATGTTTCAATCCGGGAGGCTCGTGCGACGACCGAATGCCCAACGCGGAGAGAGCTCCAGCGTCATGAGACTTAACAAATGTTTCGATCTGGGAGGCTCGTGCTACGACCGGATGCGCGATGGGGAGCAAGCTCTAGCGTCCTAGGACATAACATGTTTTTAGATCCGAGAGGCTCGTTTTACGACCGGATGTCCGATGCGGAGGAAGCTCCAGCGTCGTAGGACTTAACAGGTGTTTCGATCTGGGAGGCTCGTGCTACGACCAGATGCTGGACACAAAGGAATCTCCAGAGTTCTAGGACTTAACAAATGATTCGATCTGGTAGGCTCGTTCTATGATCGGATGCCCGACGCAGAGCAAGCACCATCGTCTTGGGACATAACAAATGTTTCGATCCGGAAGGCTCGTGCTAGGACCGGATGCCCAACGCGGAGCAAGCTACAGCATCCTTGGACATAGCAAATGATTCGATCCGGAAGGCTCGTGATACGATCGGATGCTCGACGCGGAGTAAACACTAGCGTCCTAGGACATAACAAATGTTTCAATCTGGGAGGGTCGTGGTACGACCGGATGCCCGACGCGGAGCAAGCTCTAGCGTCCTGGGACTTAACAAATTTTCGATCCGGGAGGCTAGTGCTTCGACCGGACGCCCACAGTAGAGAAAGCTCCAGCGTACTGAGACTTAACAAATGATTCGATCCGAGAGGCTCGTGCTACAACCGAATGCCCGACGCGAAGGAAGCTCTAACAGGTAATTCGATCCGGGAGGCTCGTGCAACGACCAGAGGCCCGACGCCGAGGAAGCTTCTGCGTCTTGGGACTTAACAAATGATTCGATCCGGGACGCTTGTTCTACAATCGGTTGCCCGACGCTGAGCAAGCACCAGCGTCCTGGGACCTAACAAATGTTTCAATCCGGGAGGCTCGTGCTACAACCGGATGCCCGACGCGGAGCAAGCTCCCGTGTCCTGGGAATGAACAAATGTTTCACTCCAGGAGGCTCGTGCTACGACCGGTTGCCCAAAGTAGAGGAAGCTCCAGCGTCTTGAGACTTAACAAATGATTCGATCCAGAAGGCTCGTGCTATGATTGGATGCCCGACACGGAGAAAGCACCAACATCCAGGGACTTAACAAATGTTTGGATTCGGGAGGCTCATGCAATAACCTAATGCCCTACGCAAAGGAAGCTCCAGCTTCCTGGGACTTAATAGGTGATTCCATCTGGGAGGCTCCTCCTACGACTGGATGCCTGAAGCGGAGGAAGCTCTAGTGTGTTGGGACTTAACAAATGATTCGATCCGAGAGGCTAGTGCTATGATCGGATGCCTAACGCAGAGCAAGCACCAACGTCTTAGGACCCAACAAATGTTTCAATCCGGGAGGCTCGTGCTACGACCGGATACCCAACGCGGAGGAAGATCCGGCGTCCCGGGACTTAAAAAATGATACGATCCGGGAGGCTCGTGCTACGATCAGATGCCCGACGCAGAGCAAGCACCAACGTCCTGGGACCCAACAAATGTTTCAATCCGGAAGGCTCATGCTATGACCGGATGCCCGACGCAGAGCAAGCTCCAGTATCCTGGGAATTAACAAATGTTTCAATCCGGGATGCTCGTGCTACGACTGAATGCCAGACGCGGAGATAGCTCCAGCGTCAAGGGACTTAACAAATGTTTCGATTTGAGAGGCTCGTACTACGACTGGATGCCCGACGGGGACCAAGCTCCAGCGTCCTAGGACTTAACAAGTGTTTCGATCCGGGAGGCTCGTTCTACGACCTGATGCCCGATGCGGAGGAAGTTCTAGCGTCGTAGGACTTAATAGGAGTTTCGATCCGGGAGGCTCGTGCTACGAATATATGCCTGACACAGAGGAAGCTCCATCGTTCCAGGACTTAACAAATGATTCGATCCGGGAGGCTCGTTCTACAATCGAATGCCCGACGCGGAGCAAGCATTAGCGTCCTGGGACTTAACAAATGTTTCGATCTGGGAGGCTCGTGCTACGACCGGATGCCCGACATGGAGGAAGCTCCAGCTTCCTCGGACTTAACAAATGTTTTGATCTGGGAGGCTTATGCTACGAACGGATGCCTACAGTGGAGGAAGCTCTAACGTCCTGAGACATAACAAATGATTCCATCCGGGAGGCTCGTGCTACGACCGGATGCCCAACGCGGAGCAAGTTTCAGCGTCCTGGGACCGAATAAATATTTCGATCTGAGAGGCTCGTGCTACGACTGGACGTCCCACGTAGAGGAAGCTCCAGCGTCCTGGGACATAACAAATGATTCAATCCGGGAGGCTCGAGCTACGATCGGATGCCCGACGCGGAGCAAGCACCAACGTCCTGGGACATAACAGATGTTTGGATACATGAGGGTCGTCCTATGATCGGATGCCCGACGCGGAGGAAGCTCCAGCGTCCTAGGACTTATCAAATGTTTTGATCCCGGAGGCTAGTGCTACGAACGGATGCCTACAGTGAAGGAAGCTCCAGCGTCATGAGACTTAACAAATGATTCGATCCGGGAGGCTCGTGCTATGACCGAATGCCCGACGCGGAGCAAGCTCCAACGTCCCGGGACCGAACAAATATTTCGATCCGAGAGGCTCGTGCTATGACCAAATGCCCAACGTGGAGGAAGCTCCATCGTCCTGGGAAATAAAAAATGATTCGATCCAGGAGGCTCGTGCTACGACTAGATGCCCGACGCGGAGCAAGCTCTAGTGTCCTGGGACTTAACAAATGTTTCGATCCGGGAGGCTAGTGTTACGACCGGAAGCCCATAATAGAGAAAGCTCCATTGTCCTGAGACTTAACAAATGATTCGATCCAGGATGCTCGTGCTACAACTGAATGCCCGACGCAAAGGAAGCTCCAGCTTCCTGGGACTGAACAGGTAATTCGATCCGGGAGGCTCGTGCTACGACCAAATGCCCGACGCGGAGGAAGCTCCAGCGTCCTAGGGCTTATCAAATCATTCGATCCGGGAGGCTCTTCCTACAATCGGATGTCCGACGCGGAGCAAGCACCAACGTCCTGGGACCTAACAAATGTTTCAATCCGGGAGGCTCGTGCTACGACTGGATGCCCGACGCGGAGAAAGCTCCAGTGTCTTGGGAATTAACAAATGTTTCAATCCGGGAGGCTCGATCTACGACCGGATCCCCAAAGTAGAGGAAGCTCCAGTGTCCTGAGACTTAACAAATGATTCGATCAGAGAGGCTCGTGCTACGACCAGATGCCCGACGCGGAGTAAGATCGAGCATCCTGGGACATATCAAATGATTCGATCTAGAAGGCTCGTGCTACAATCGGATGCCCGACGCGGAGGAAGCACCAACTTCCTTGGACTTAACAACTGTTTGGATTCGGGAGGCTCATGCAGCAATCTAATGCCCGACCTAGAGGAAGATCCAGCTTCCTGGGACTTAATAGGTGATTCGATATGGGAGGATCGTGCTACGACTGGATGCCTAAAGCGGAGGAAGCTCCAGTGTGTTGGGACTTAACAAATGATTCGATTTGGGAGGCTCGTGCTACGATCGGATGCCTGAAGCAGAGCAAGCACCAACGTCCTGGGACCCAACAAATGTTTCAATCCGGGAGGCTCGTGCTACGACCGGATTCCCAACGCGGAGCAAGCTCTAGTGTGCCGGGAATTACCAAATGTTTCAATCCGGGATGCTCGTGGTACGACCGAATGCCCGACGCGGAGAGAGCTCTAGCGTCATGGGACTTAACAAATGTTTCGATTTGGGAGGCTCGTGCTATGACCGGATGCTCGAAGTGGAGCAAGCTCCGACGTCCTAGGACTTAACAAGTGTTTCGATCTGGGAGGCTCGTTCAATGACCTGATGCCCGATGCGGAGGAAGTTCTAGCATCGTAGGACTTAACAAGAGTTTCGATCCGGGAGGCTCGTGCTACGAGTATATGCCTGACACAGAGGAAGCTCCAGCGTTCTAGGACTTAACAAATGATTCGATCCGAAAGGGTCATGCTAAGACCGGATGCCCGACGCGGAGCAAGCTCCAGCGTCCTGGGACCGAACAAATGTTTCGATCCGAGAGGCTCGTGCGACGACCGGATGCCCAACATGGACGAAGCTCCAACGTCTTGGGACATAACAAATGATTCGATCCGGGAGGCTCGTGCTATGATCGGATACCCGACGCGGAGCAAGCACCAACCTCCTGCTACTTAACAGATGTTTGGATCCATGAGGCTCGTGCTATGACCAAGTGCCCGACGCGGAAAAAGCTCTAGCGTCCTTGGACTTAATAAATGTTTTGATCCGGGAGGCTAGTGCTACGAATGGATGCCTACAGTGGAGGAAGCTCCAGCGTCATGAGGCTTAACAAATGATTCGATTCGGGAGGCTTGTGCTATGACCGGATGCCCGACGCGGAGCATGCTCCAACGTCTTGGGACTGAACAAATGTTTCGATCCGAGTGGCTCGTCCTACGACCAGATGCCCAACGCGGAGGATGCTCCAGCGTACTGGGAAATAACAAATGATTCCATCCGGGAGGCTCGTGCTACGATCAGATGCCCGACGCGAAGCAAGCACCAAAATCTTGGGACTTAATAAATGTTTGGATCCAGGAGGCTCGTGCTACGATCGGATGCCCAACGCGGAGGAAGCTCCAGCGTCCTAGAACTTAAAAAATTATACGATCCGGAAGGCTCGTGCTATGACCAAACGCCCGACGCGGACGGAGCTCCAGCATCATGGGACTTAACAAATGTTTCGATATGGGAGGCTCGTGCTACGACTGGATGCCCAACAGGGAGCGAGCTCCAGCGTCCCGGGACTTAACAGGTGTTTCGATCTGGGAGGCTCATGCTACGACCGGATGCGCGATACGGAGGAAGTTCCAGCGTCCTGGGTAATAACAAATTATTCGATCCGGGAGGCTCGTGTACGATCGGATGCCCGACTCGGAGCAAGCACCAACATCTTAGGACTTAACAAATGTTTGGATCTAGGAGGGTCGTGCTACGACCGGATGCCCAACGCGGAGGAAGGTCCAACGTCCTAGAACTTAATAAATTATACGATCGGGGAGGCTCGTGCTACGACCGAATGCCCGACGCGGAGGGAGCTCCAGCGTCTTAGGACTTAATAAATGTTTCGATCTTTGAGGCTCGTGCTACGACCGGAAGCCCAACGGGGAGCAAGCACCAGCGTCCCGAGACTTAATAGGTGTTTCGATCCGGGAGGATCGTGCTACCACCGGATGCCCGATGCAGAGGAAGCTCCAGTGTCGTAGAACTTAACAGGTGTTTCGATCCGGGAGGCTCGTGCTAGGACAAGAACCCCGACACAAAGGAAGCTCCAGCGTCCTGGGAAATAACAAATGATTCAATCCGTGAGGCTCGTTCTATGATCGAATTCCCGACGCGGAGCAAGCACCAGCGTCCTAGGACTTAACGAATGTTTTCATATGGGAGGCTAGTGCTACGACCGGATGCCCACAGTGGAGGAAGCTCCAGCGTCTTAAGACTTAACAAATGATTCAATCCGAGAGGGTCGTGCTATGATCGGATTCCCAACGCGGAGCAAGCTCTAGCGTCCTGGGACCGAACAAATGTTTCGATCCAAGAGGCTCGTGCGACGACCGGATGCCCAACATGGAGGAAGCTCCAACGTCTTGGGACATATCAAATGATTCGATCCGGGAGGCTCGTGCTACGATCGGATGGCCGACGCGGAGCAAGCACCAACGTCCTGCTACTTAACAGATGTTTGGATCCATGAGGCTCGTGCTATGACCAAGTGCCCGACGCGGAGAAAGCTCCAGCGTCCTAGGACTTGACAAATGTTTTGATCCGGGAGGCTAGTGCTACGAACGGATGCCTGCAGTGGAGGAAGCTCCAGCGTCATGAGACTTAACAAATGATTCGATCCGGGAGGCTCGTTCTATGACCGGATGCCCGACGCGGAGAATGCTCCAACGTCCTGGGACCGAACAAATGTTTCGATCCGAGAGGCTAGAGCTACGACCAGATGTCCAATGTGTAGGATGCTCCAGTGTTCTGGGAAATAACAAATGATTCCATCCGGGAGGTTCGTTCTACGATCAGATGCCCGACGCGAAGCAAGCACCAAAATCTTGGGACTTAATAAATGTTTGGATCCAGGAGGCTCGTGCTACGATCAGATGCCCAACGCGGAGGAAGCTCCAGCGTCCTAGAACTTAAAATATTATACGATCCGGGAGGCTCGTGCTACGACCAAACGCCCGACGCGGAGGAAGCTCCAGCGTTCTAGGACTTAACAAATGATTCGATCCGTGAGGCTCGTTCTCCGATCGGATGCCCAACACAGAGCAAACACCAACGTCCTAGGAATTAATAAATGTTTCGATCTGGGAGGCTCGAGCTACGACTGGATGCCCGACGCGGAGCAAGCTCCAGCGTCCTGAGACTTAACGAATCTTTCGATCTAGGAGGCTAGTGCTACGACCGGATGCCAACATTGGAGGAAGCTCTACCGTGTTGAAACTTAACAAATGATTCGATCCGAGAGGCTCGTGCTATGACCGGATGCCCGAAGCGGAGCAAGCCCCAACGTCCTTGGACTTAACAGATGTTTGGATCCATGAGGCTCGTTCTATGACCGGATGCCCGACGTGGAGGAAGCTTCAGCGTCCTAGCACTTAACAAATGTTTCGATCCGGGAGGCTAGTGCTATGAACGGATGCCTATAGTGGAGGAAGCTCCAGCGTCATGAGACTTAACAAAAGATTCGATCCAGGAGGCTCGTGCTACGACCGGATGCCCGACGCGAAGAAAGCTCAAACGTCCTGGGACCGAAAAAAAATTTCGATCCGAGAGGCTCATGCTACGACTAGGTGCCCAATGTGGAGGAAGCTCCAGCGTCCTGGGAAATAACAAATGATTCGATCTGGGAGGCTCGTGCTACGATCGGATTCCAACGCGGAGAAAGCACCAACATCTTGGGACTTAACAAATGTTTGGATCTAGGAGGCTCGTGCTATGACCGGATGCCCAACGCGGAGGAAGGTCCAACGTCCTAGAACTTGAAAAATTATACTATTCGGGAGGCTCGTGCTACGACAGAATGCCCGACGCGGAGGGAGCTCCAGCGTCACGAGACATAACAAATGTTTCTATCTGGGAGGCTCGTGCTACGATTGGATGCCCGATGCAGAGGAAGCTCCAGTGTCGTAGAACTTAACAGGTGTTTCGATCCGGGAGGCTCGACCTAGGACAAGATCCCCGGAAAGAGGAAGCTCCACCGTTCTTGGACTTAACAAATGATTCAATCCGTGAGGCTCGTTCTACGATCGGATGCCCGACGCGGAGCAAGCACCAGCGTCCTAGGACTTAACAAATGTTTCAATCCAGGAGGCTCGTGCTACGACTGGATGCCCGACGTGGAGCTAGCTCAAGCGTCCAGAGACTTAACGAATATTTCGATCTGGGAGGCTAGTGCTACGACCGGATGCCCAGAGTGGAGGAAGCTCCAGCGTCTTGAGACTTAACAAATGATTCGAACCGAGAGGGTCGTGCTATGACCGGATGCCCCACGCGTTGCGAGCTCCAGCGTCCTGGGACCGAACAAATGTTTCGATCCGAGAGGCTCGTGCGACGACCGGATGCCCAACACGGAGGAAGCTCCAACGTCTTGGGACATAACAAATCTTTCGATCCGGGAGGCTCGTGCTATGATCGGATGCCCGACGCGAAGCAAGCACCAACGTTTTGCTACTTAACATATGTTTGGGTCCATGAGGCTCGTGCTATGACCAAGTGCCCGACACGGAGAAAGCTCCAGCGTCCTATGACTTTACAAATGTTTTGATCCGGGAGGCTAGTGCTACGAACGGATGCCTACAGTGGAGGAAGCTCCAGCGTCATGAGACTTAACAAATGATTCGATCCGGGAGGCTCGTGCTATGACCGGATGCCCGACGCGGAGCATGCTCCAACGTCCCGGGACCGAACAAATGTTTCGATCCGAGGGCTCGTTCTACGACCAGATGTCCAACGTGGAGGATGCTCCAGCGTTTTGGGAAATAATAAATGATTCCATCCGGGAGGCTCGTGCTACAATCAGATGCCCGACGCGAAACAAGCACCAAAATCTTAGGACTTAATAAATGTTTAGATCCAGGAGGCTCGTGCTACGATCGGATGCCCAAAGCAGAGGAAGCTCCAGCGTCCTAGAACTTAACAAATGTTTTGATCCGGGAGGCTAGTGCCACGACCGGATGCCAACATTGGAGGAAGCTCTACCGTGTTGAGACTTAACAAATGATTCGATCCGAGAGGCTCGTGCTATGACCGGACGCCCGACGCGGAGCAATCTCTAGCGTCCTGGGACCGAACAAATGTTTTGATCCGAGAGACTCGTTCGACGACAGGATGCCCAACATAGAGGAAGCTCTAGCATCTTGGGACATAGCAAATGATTCGATCCGGGAAGCTCGTGCTAAGATCGGATGCCCGACGCGGAGCAAGCCCCAACGTCCTTGGACTTAACAGATGTTTGGATCCATAAGGCTCGTTCTATGACCGGATGTCCGACGTGGAGGAAGCTCCAGCGTCCTAGGACTTAACAAATGTTTCGATCCGGGAGGCTAGTGCTACGAAGGGATGCCTATCGTAGAGGAAGCTCCAGCATCATGAGACTTAACAAATGATTCGTTCCAGGAGGCTCGTGCTACGACCGGATGCCCGACGCGGAGAAAGCTCCAACGTCCTGGGACCGAACAAATGTTTCGATCCGAGAGGCTCATGCTACGACCAGATGCCCAATGTGGAGGAATCTCCAGCGTCCTGGGAAATAACAAATGATTCGATCTAGGAGGCTCGTGCTACAATCGGATGCCCGACGCGGAGAAAGCACCAACATCTTGGGACTTAACAAATGTTTGGATCCAGAAGGCTCGTGCTACGACCGGATGCCCAACGCGGAGGAAGGTCCAACGTCCTAGAACTTAATAAATCATACTATCCGGGAGGCTCGTGCTACGACAGAATGCCCGACGCGGAGTGAGCTGCAGCGTCATGAGACTTAACAAATGTTTCGATCTGGGAGGCTCGTGCTACAATTGAATGCCCGATGCGGAGGAAGCTCCAGTGTCGTAGAACTTAACAGGTGTTTCGATCCGGGAGGATCGTCCTAGGACAAGATCCCCGACATAGAGGAAGCTCCACCGTTCTAGGACTTAACAAATGATTCGATCCGTGAGGCTCGTTCTACGATCAGATGCCCGACGCGGAGCAAGCACCAGCGTCTTAGGACTTAACAAATGTTTCAATCCGGGAGGCTCGTGTTACGACTGGATGCCCGACGCGGAGCTAGCTCAAGTGTTCAGAGACTTAACGAATGTTTCGATCTGGGAGGCTAGTGCTACGACCGGATGCCCAGAGTGGAGGAAGCTCCAGCGTCTTGAGACTTAACAAATGATTCGATCCAAGAGGGTCGTGCTATGACTGGATGCCCGACGCGGAGCAAGCTCCAGCATCCTGGGACCGAACAAATGTTTCGATCCGAGAGGCTCGTGCGACGACCGGATGCCCAACATGGAGGAAGCTCCAACGTCTTGGGACATAACAAATCTTTCGATCCGAGAGGATCGTGCTACGATCGGATGCCCGACGTGGAGCGAGCACCAACGTTCTGCTACTTAACAGATGTTCGGGTCCATGAGGCTCGTGCTATGACCAAGTGCCCGACACGGAGAAAGCTCCAGAGTCCTATGACTTTACAAATGTTTTGATCCGGGAGGCTAGTGCTACGAACGGATGCCTACAGTGGAGGAAGCTCCAGCGTTGTGAGACTTAACAAATGATTCGATCCGGGAGGCTCGTGCTATGATCAGATGCCCGACGCGGAGCCTGCTCTAACGTCCTGGGACCGAACAAATGTTTAGATCCGAGGGCTCGTGCTACGACTAGATGTCCAACGTGGAGGATGCTCCAGCGTTATGGGAAATAATAAATGATTCCATCCGGGAGGCTCGTGCTACGATCAGATGCCCGACGCGAAGCAAGCACCAAAATCTTAGGACTTAATAAATGTTTAGATCCAGGAGGCTCGTGCTACGATCGGATGCCCAACGCGGAGGAAGCTCCAGCGTCCTAGAACTTAACAAATGTTTCGATCCGGGAGGCTAGTGCTACGACCGGATGCCAACATTGGAGGAAGCTCTACCGTGTTGAGACTTAACAAATGATTCGATCCGAGAGGCTCGTGCTATGACCGGATGCCCGACGCGAAGTAATCTCTAGCGTCCTGGGACCGAACAAATGTTTTGATCTGAGAGGCTCGTCGGACGACCGGATGCCCAACATGGAGGAAGCTCCAACGTCTTGGGACATAACAAATGATTCGATCCGGGAGGCTCATGCTATGATCGGATGCCCGACGCGGAGCAAGCACCAACGTCCTTGGACTTAACAGATGTTTGGATCCATGAGGCTCATGTTATGACCGGATGTCCGACGCGGAGGAAGGTCCAGCGTCCTAGGACTTAACAAATGTTTCGATCCGTGAGGCTAGTGCTGCGAACGGATGCCTATCGTGGAGGAAGCTCCAGCATCATGAGACTTAACAAATGATTCGTTCTAGGAGGCTCGTGCTACGACCAGATGCCCGACACGGAGAAAGCTCCAACGTCCTGGGACCGAACAAATGTTTCGATCCGAGAGGCTCGTGCTACGACCAGATGTCCAACGTGGAGGATGCTCCAGCGTTCTGGGAAATAACAAATGATTCGATCTGGGAGGCTCGTGCTACGATCGGATGCCCGACGCGGAGCAAGCACCAACATCTTGGGACTTAACAAATGTTTGGATCCAAGAGGCTCGTGCTAACGACCGGATGCCCAACACGGAGGAAGGTGCAGCGTCATAGGACTTAACAAATGTTTCGATCTTGGAGGCTTGTGCTACGATCGAATGCCCGACGCGGAGGGAGCTCAAGTGTTATAGGACTTAACAAATGTTTCGATCTGGGAGGCTCGTGCTACGACCGGATGGTCGATGCTGAGGAAGCTCCAGTGTCGTAGAACTTAACAGGTGTTTCGATCCGGGAGGCTCGTCCTAGGACAAGATCCCCGACACAAAGGAAGCTCCAGCGTTCTAGGACTTAACAAATGATTCGATCAGTGAGGCTCGTTCTACGATCGGATGCCCGACGCGGAGCAAGCACCAGCGTCCTAGGACTTAACAAATGTTTCAATCCGAGAGGCTCGTGCTACGACTGGATGCCCGACGCGGAACTAGCTCAAGCGTCCTGAGACTTAACGAATGTTTCGATCTGAGAGGCTAGTGCTACGACCGGATACCCAGAGTGGAGGAAGCTCTTGCGTCTTGAGACTTAGCAAATGATTCGATCCGAGAGGGTCGTGCTATGACCGGATGCCCGACGCGGATCAAGCTCTAGCGTCCTGGGACCGAACAAATGTTTTGATCCGAGAGGCTCGTGCGATGACCGGATGCCCAACTTGGAGGAAGCTCCAACGTCTTGGGACATAATAAATGATTCGATCCGGGAGGCTCGTGCTACGATCGGATGCCCGACGCGGAACAAGCAGCAACATCCTTCTACTTAACATATGTTTGGATCCATGAGGCTCGTGCTATTACCAAGTGCCTGACGCGGAGAAAGATCCATCGTCCTAGGACTTAACAAATGTTTGATCTGGATAGCTAGTGCTACGAACGGATCCCTACAGTGGAGGAAGCTCCAGCGTCATGAGACTTAACAAATGATTCGATCCGGGAGGCTCGTGCTATGACCGGATGCCCGACGCGGAGCATGCTCCAACGTCCTGGGACTGAACAAATGTTTCAATCCGAGAGGCTCGTGCTACGACCAGATGCCCAACGTGGAGGATGCTCCAGCGTTCTGGGAAATAACAAATGATTCCATCCGGGAGGCTCATGCTACGATTAGATGCCCGACGCGAAGCAAGCATCAAAATCTTAGGATTTAATAAATGTTTGGATCTAGGAGGCTCGTGCTACGATCGGATGCCCAACGTGGAGGAGTTCCAGCATCCTAGAACTTAAAAAATTATACGATCCGGGAGGCTCGTGCTACGACCAAACGCCCGACGCGGAAGAAGCTCCAACGTCATGGGAGGCTCGTGCTACGACCGGATACCCAACGGGGAGCATGCTCCAGCGTTCCGGGACTTAATAGGTGTTTCGGTCCGGGAAGCTCGTGCTGCGACCGGATGCCCGATGCGGAGGAAGTTCCAGCGTCGTATGACTTAACAAATGTTTCGATCCGAGAGGCTCAAGCTACGACTGTTTTGAGCTGAATCTGCCATGTTTTACAGTAACTTTTATATCGATTTCTGCATACATTTCATTCATTTGGGCTAAGATAGTACAGAATCTATGTAGCTTATGTTTATTTGCCAAATTATGGAATCTACACCAGTTTCTGTTTAAATTCGCAGAATTCGAGACGTTTTACAGCAATTCTAAGGAAGGTCAGAAAAGCTCGGAAATCCACTACAGAAGTCCAAGGTCAAAGAAGCAGCGGAACCAGTCGAATCAAGATGAGAGCCCAGGTTACTCGATCTCGAGTGAACCTTACTCGATCTCGACGAACATGTCCGAGCACATGCCTTGTCGACTAAGAGCATTGTCGAGAGCCAGACCAACCCAACTCTGGAAGCCAACTCGATCTCGAGTACAGCTTGTCAAGATCGACAAAGCATAGACGCCACACCCGGAGTCGATGAAGCTGTGCCATGCCGAGAAGCCGAGAACGAAGATGCCAAGCAGAACCCTACTCGATCTCGAGGAGATCTAGTCGAGATCGAGGACAACCCAGCGCCAGTCCGACTCCATGCCGAGGAGGAGCCCTCGACATCACCAGCGAGCCATCCTCGACCACACCTCTACTCGATCTCGAGTTGTCCTAGTCGAGATCGAGGAGCCAAGGAGCCCAGATCCGAGCTTTGTCGAGCACCGGTCATCCGAGGAGCCAAGCCACACCAGTCGACAACAATCCTACTCGATGTCGAGTAGCCTTTGTCGATATCGAGTAGCCCAGTTTCTGGAAACGCGTCGTTGTGAGCAGTCCGAGTCGAGTTGGAGTTACTTGGACCCTAAGGAAGTCGAGTTGGCCGAGATTCTATCCAAATTGATCAAGTCTATCTATGGAAGGAAGATCTATCAACATGAAGACATCTTGCCTATTTAGATATAGTTTCCTTTAAAGATTTATTTCCTTTAAGCAATTTATTTATCTTTAAGCCTTTAAGTAGATATAGATAGAAGATTCTATCCTTGATTAGCAAGGAATAGAAGGCTATAAATAAAGCCCTAGGGGCTGGTTTTTTATTCATTCAGAAACACAATCAATTCCATTCAAGTAAGTAGGAGTAGAGAAAGAGAGTTTGTAGCAAGCAAGGTGGAGAGGCGAAAGCGGATTTGTCTTGTGGGTTGTAAGCTTTCTTTATTTAAATTCAATGCAAGTTAGTTTCTTTTGTTATTTGATGTCTTTCTTGATGATGAAGAGCGAGTAGTCCACCTACTTCTGGGGCTGGGGTGAGCCCGACGGTGGCCGTGTTAGGTGATGCAGTAAAGGTCAGATCTTGTTATGCAATTCGTCTTCTATCCCTATGAGCATGATTCTTTTACGAGAGTTGAAGGTGATCCTTTTTTGTGTTATTGAAACGAAAGTGATCTTAATGCAACTTGGATTAATTATGTGAAAAGGGTTAGTAGCAATTAGGGTTTATGCAAAAGCCTCTATATGCCTATTTGTTAGTAACGAAAGTTATTTTGATGGAAATCATGATCTTTTATGCCTTTATGTGTTACTTTGCATGGTTATCATTGTGGTGTTGATACCCTGGCCTTGGAAGTCTTTTATTATATTGATTTATTTCGTTGGAATTCTGAGTTTTTGGGTTCGAGAATTTGCAATTTACGTTCCCGTATCGTATAATTTTTTAAGTTCTAGGACGTTGGACCTTCCTCCGCATTGGCCATCCGGTCGTAGCACGAGCCTCCTGGATCCAAACATTTGTTAAGTCCCAAGGTGTTGGTGCTTGCTTCGCATCGGGCATTCGATCGTAGCATGAGCCTCCCGGATCGAATCTTTTGTTATTTCCCAGGACGCTGGAGCTTCCTCCACATTGGGCATCTGGTCGTTGTTGTGAGAAGGAAATCGAGTATGAAATATAATAAAGTAAATCAAACCAGATTTAGGCCCACGCAAATAAATACAAGACTCCTCCAATGCAGTAATGGGAAGTCAGGATCGAATCCACGAGGAAGCGTGTCAGCGGATCCTAGGTGGCTGTAAATCTCACAAAAAAAAGCAACAGAAAGACAGAAACAAAGAAACAGAAAAAGACAGAAATAAAACAGAAAAGAACAAACAAAAGCAGAAAGAAAAGCGAAGACACAAAAGTTGGTCGATATCGACTAACTGTCCTCGATATCGACTACAGATATCGACAATAGAAACTCAGCAAAGCAAACAGACAACTCGACCTAGACAAGCCAACTCGATCTCGACCAGTGTCTACTCGAGATCGACGAGGCTCTATTCATATCATCAACATGTAATACATCTCTACACAGACGTGCATGCGAGACAACTAGCAACCTATTATCTAATGTATTCCAGGTATGTCCAACAATTTCTAGGCAAGGCGTGTGAGGGCTAGTAATGGTCAGGCGAGATACGAGGTCATGCTGAATTTAACAAGCATCACATGCATTTCATATATGAACAATTTCACGAGCATGGTATACACATTAAAAGGTAACGTCAAGTACAAGCACATCGAGATATACACCAAAGCATGATTTTATTCTAGGTAATCCAAATGGGTTCAACCTAACGTGGTATGTGATCATGCAAGGGTTCGAGTTATATATTTATGCAAATGCGAGAGGACATCACAAAAGGCATGATAAGCATCGAGGGCATCATCATCTCACATGCTAAAGAGATCATTTTATGGGGTATACATACAAGAAGAGTTGATCATACTATCATGAACCTAAATTATCATAGGGTAACAATCATGTGGATTCGTAACATGGGATACGTGAGTCAATCATTAGCAAGACAATGCCATAAGCCAAGTAGATCATGCTGGAAATGCACCAATACATCATCTTATGCAATCACAAAGAGGGCTACTACTATAACCATACGGAATCCCCAAGGGCTATCATCGACTCATCAACTTGTTTCCCCGTATAACTCATTTGGTAACACTAAAGGACATTCACACTATCTCCCGAGAGAGGATGGTAGAATCCGTGTTTAGATCCTTGTGGCAAGGAGATGTGGTTGACCATTACAAAAATGGAGAAGGATCCATAAGACCACTCACTTATAGACTCGGTGATACGTTTGGGATACCCGATCCTTCGCCTGTGGGCTCAAGATCAAGAACCACGCCGTATATTTGCTTAGATCTTGCAATGCTCTTTCATATCTCCTGATTGGAACAAATTAAACAAGTAATTAAAATTCTGAAATAGCGACAGTTCTATACTTAGTCAAATTCAGCAAAGTAAAGGCTACAGATTTAGTGACAGAAAGAGAGAAGCAAGGGACTGGGTGCGCGAGGAAGTCGGGAACGCTGGCGCTGGGACTTCGACACACAGGATGTGGAGTCCTCAGGGTGTGCGCGGGTGGATGCGCGGAGATGAGTGCGCTCGCTGGGAGCGAGACGCTGGCAAGCGAGGCAAGCGAGAGCGGGAGCGCAGGAACAGGTGTCCGCGCTCGCTAGGAGCGACGCTGGCAGCGGGTGTAGCCAAGCGCTAGGATCCTCGGTTGCACTGGTGTGTCGACTAGGGCTGTGCGCTGGTGTTCACTCGATCTCGACGAGAACAGTGAGGGTGATTTTGATGATGATTGCCGAAAACTCTCAAGAACACAAGACGATGATAGTGTTTTTGGATTGATAACCAAGAACCCTTTAATCCATAAAGGGGTTCTCAATTCTAATTCAATCTAATTAAGTCTAAGCTGCATAACATGAATTTATAGAAAAACTATGAGAGATCTAACCAATCCTTCCTTGCAAAGGAAAGGGGTTTGGATAGATTAATTCTATCTAAAGATAAATAAAATAATTCTAAGATAAATATTTCCTAATGAGATAGATATTTAATAACTTGGTGGCCAAGGATTATATCTAGAAGAGATATAATTAATTCCACCTTATTTATCTAATTGCATAAAATAATAACATAGGTAATTAACTAAAGTAACTCGGCCCACTAGAGCCCACTCGGCCAAGCCCACAAGGCCCACTCGACATGACCTTTGGCCGAGTGTCATGTATGTCTTGATCAAGGCGGGTGTAGCCGAGTCTTCATGAGCTCTGAGTGTGGACGCAAGCTCACTTCCGGTGCTGGTGGTGTAACCTTGATCCAAGTGATCCAGGGTGGCCTGAACCCTTGCTCTAAAGTTCCATGGTGACGAACAAGAAAGGCTTTAGTTGCACTTTGAATCTTCTTGGCCCTTGCACGAGTAACAGGACCATCAAATGGAACCTTCATGTTGTCCTCAATGTCACCAGGAGTCATCGATAATTGCACGGCATCATTCTCCTCCACTTGACTTCGATTTGTCCTCAAATCGTCGTCAGAGTCATCGTCAGGCACGAACAAGGATAGATCAGCGATGTTGAATGTAGAATGGACGCTATACTTATCGGTAGGGAGATCCAGCTTGTATGCATTAGGACCCATCTTCTGAACCACTCTGAATGGTCCATCTCCCCTGGGGTCCAGCTTAGATTTCCGTTGTTGCGGAAACCTTTCCTTCCTCAGATGCAGCCAGACCAGATCACCAACGTTGAACTGCACATCCTTGCGATGGTTGTCCTTCGCGGCCTTGTATTGCGCAGTCTTCCTCTCCAGTTGCGCTTTGGTACGCTCATGCAAGAGCTTGATGAAGTCCACTTGCTTAGCTGCATCCACTTCGAAGGGGGTAAGCTTTATTGCAGAGTGCCTAGACCTGTTATATGCAAATTCTACAAATGGTAGGCAGTCTTCCCACCTCCGGAGGTTAGTTCGCAGCATGACTCTAAGGAGAGCCCCAAGAGTTCTATTTGTGACCTCAGTTTGGACATCAATTTGTGGGTGACAAGAAGTAGAAAATAGCAATTTTGTACCCAATTTAGACCATAGAGTTTTCCAAAAAGAGCGTAAGAATTTAAGATCACGGTCAGAAACTATAGATAATGGCAATCCATGTAAGCGAACAACATCTTTGAAGAATAAATGAGCAACATGAATAGCATCATCAGTTTTATGACATGGAATAAAATGAGCCATTTTGGAAAATCTGTCTACAACAACAAATATGGAATCATGACCCTTAGAAGTTCTAGGCAATCCTACAATAAAATCCATAGAAACATCTTCCCAGGGTGCATTAGCAATAGGCAAAGGTTGGTATAGACCATTAGCATTAGATTTCGATTTGGCTTTAGCACATGTAACACAACTTTTGACAAATCTCAGCACATAATTGGACATTTTAGGCCAAAAGTAATGTTTCTTAAGTCCAGCTAAGGTTTTTTCGAAACCACCATGCCCTCTAGATTCATGAATTTCTTGAGTTAACAATCGGCGAATAGAAGAAGATGGGATACAAAGCTTGCCCACCTTAAACAAATAACCATTATCAAGAAAAAATGAATCAACTTCACCTTTGGACACACATTGAGCATATATAGTTTTAAAGAAACCATCAGAAGCATACAGTTCTTTTATCAAAGCAAAACCCAAAACATGTGCATCCATATGGTTTAGGAGGGCATGCCTGCGTGATAGCGCGTCTGCTACCACATTATCCTTTCCCTTCTTGTGGTGAACCACATAGGAAAAGGTCTCTATAAACTCCATCCATCGAGAAAGTCGCTTGCTGAGCACTGCTTGTCCTTTGAGGTACTTTAGAGCTTCATGATCCGAATGAATCACAAACTCCTTAGGCCAGAGATAATGTTTCCAGGTCTGTAAGCAGCGAACCAATGCAAATAGCTCCTTGTCATAGGTAGAATAGTTGAGCTCAATGGAGCCCAACTTTTCGCTGAAGTAGGCGATGGGACGCTTGTTCAGCAGCAGGACCCCTCCAATACCAGTGCCAGAAGCGTCACACTTGAGCTCAAAAGGTTGAGCAAAGTAAGGTAACTGCAGCACTGGGGCGTGTGTCAGGCGATCCTTGAGGGCGTCAAAAGCCTTCTGATGTGAGTCAGTCCGGCGAAATGTCACATCTTTCTTCGTTAGCTCATGTAGGGGGGCGGCAATCAGGCTGAAGTCTTTGACAAAACGTCGATAGACGCCAGCTAGGCCCAAGAATGAGCGGACATGAGTGGGTGTATTCGGCCTGGCCCACTCCTGAATAGCACGAATCTTCTCCTCATCAAACTTCAATCCAGATGTAGTCACTACAAAACCAAGAAAAATGGTAGACTCGGATGCAAAAGAACACTTCTTTAAATTGGCATATAATTTCTCTTTCCTAAGTCAATCAAAAACCAATTTTAAGTGACTTAAGTGATCATGCATATTCTTACTATAGATTAAGATATCGTCAAAATAGACAACGACAAATTTTCCTCAGTGTCTTCTAAGCACATGGTTCATAAGCCTCATAAAAGTAGAAGGTGCATTTGTTAAACCAAAAGGCATTACTAACTATTCATATAAGCCATACTTAGTTTTAAAAGCCGTTTTCCATTCATCACCCTGTTTCATCCTAATTTGATGATATCCACTTCTAAGGTCAATTTTAGAAAAAATAGAAGCACCATGAAGTTCATCAAGCATATCATCTAAACGAGGAATAGGGTGGCGATACTTAACCGTTATTTGGTTGATTGCGCGACAATCAACACACATGCACCAGGAGCCATCCTTCTTTGGAACCAAAATGACAGGCACGGCACAGGGAGACAGGCTTTCTCGAACAAAGCCCTTATCCATCAATTATGTGACTTGACGTTGCAGCTCCTTTGTTTCCTCTGGACTAGCTCTATAAGCGGCGCGATTAGGCAAGGTTGCTCCAGGCACAAAGTCAATCTGGTGCTCAATACCTCTAATAGGAGGCAAGCCTTGTGGTAGTTCAGCTGGAAGCACATCTAGATAATCCTGCAGAAGTGCACCAATAGGTGTAGGAATATTACTCAATTCAACATTAAGTAATACCTGTTTCATTACCAGAAGAATATGAGGTCGATGAGCATTCCATGTGATGGTCCCTTGCTGAGGTTGAGAGACCAAAGATCGACGTTCTACAGAGCCCTTAAGTGATGCAGAAGAGGGCTGAGCGGACGTCGAGTGGGAAGGAGGTGATGCCGAGGGAGCCACGGGCGCTACTGGTGAGGCCGCGGGCGCGGCAGGAGTGGCAGCGGGTGCAGCCTGCTTGGCCGAGAGCTCCTTGAGCCTCTCCTTCCTCTTAGCTTCCTTCTGGGCGTCTTGTTGTTGCTTCTTGCGAACCTGGTCCTTCAGAATAGCGTGTGGCGAAAGGGGTAGGAGAGTAACTCTCCTCCCATCAAAAGTGAAAGCATATGTATTCGCACGACCATCATGAAGAACAGAACGATCATATAACCAAGGACGACCTAATAATATATGACTACAATCCATGCGAGCAACATCACATAATATTATATCACGATATGTTCCAATAGAAAGGGAAACTAAACATTTTTTGGTGACCATTATAGCAGAACCATCATCTGTAATGCCATTTAATCCATAGTGAGTAGCTCTAGGAGTAGTAGTTAAATGGAGGAAATCCACTACCATGTCACTGATGAGATTGCAGCAACTCTCACCGTCGATGATGAGGCTTAAGGTAGCTTCGCGAACTAAACACCTAGCATGGAATATCTTCTCCCTTTGATCAGCCATGGGAGATTCCTGAATGTGTAGGACCCGCCGGTTAACGATGAAAAGCAAGTTGTCGTACTCTGAACTATCGATCTCCTCAATAGGCTCAGACGGCTGGTCCTCCTTCACTTCACTCGAAATTACATGGTCCTCAACAGTCTCCTCCTCATAGTAATGGTCTCCCAAATCATTGAGAAGGACCTTCCTTTTCTGAGGGCAATTGCGAGAGACATGCCCAGAACCACCACAAGTGAAACAGCGGATATCCTTGTTGCGATCTGTAGAAGGTGCAGCAACTCTTCTAGTTTCAACCTGATAAACCTGTTGAGGTGAGTTGGAAACTCCCTTTTGCTGCATAGAAGGGTTAGAAGTAGAAGGCTTAGATTGACTAGAAGGGTTAAAGGGTATAAACCTGCGACCTTGAGAGGTCTGGTCGAATCTAGTCCTCTGTTGCCGAAGCTGCTGCTGCTGCTGTTCATACATAAGCTGTGCTTTATGAGTCAAAGTGTTAATATCTCTAATGGAATGGATAGATAAAGGATTTTTAATAGAAGTATTAAGACCAGCAAGAAATTGAGTACACAAAGCACGTTCAGTAAGATAAACATTAGCCTGATGGGAGAGTCGTTCAAGCTCATCCTTGTAGTCATTAGGAGAGCGAGTTCCTAAGCGACAGGACACGAGCTGCATCCTCATAGACTCCGTGTATTCCTCAGGCACATGTCTCTTTTTCAGGAGATAGCGAAGTTGTGGCCAAGTTTCAACAGGTTGCTTGTCCTGACGACGGCGCATCTCACGAGTGCGGAACCACCAGGTGCGAGCTTTACCTACTAAATGCAATATAACAACTTCCAACTTCTCCATTTCCTCATAGCGTAAATGTTCAAGCAGATAGTCAGTATGATTTTCCCAAACAAGATAAGATTCAGGATCAGTATTACCATCAAAGGTTTCTAATTTAAGCTTAACATCTCGTCTCTGTATAGCTTGAGCATTATCAAATCTAGGATGACCAAAATTAGGAGGGGGTAAATCATCAAAGTTAGGATCTACCTCATGGTAAGCATCCTCCAAATGTGGCGTCTCATACAGATCATTATTGCTGCGGTTGTCGTCCCAGTTAGCACGAGTATGAAACGGTTGTTGCTGACGCTGAATGGGCCTCCCTTGCTGATGCCGTGGTGGGGTGTGCTCACGGCGATCCTGGTGGCCATTGAAGCCCGCTAGATGATCGTTGTCATTCTCTCCAGTGAAAGGGTTAGGAGTAGCAGACTTAAGCTGATAATGTAATTGACCAGAAGGGGGAGGTTTAGCAGAATAAAAGGTGTTACCTGCAGGTTGCGGATTACCTGTAGGAGGTGTAGTATTTGGGGGTGGTGGAGGCGGCTTACCTCCAGAGGGAGGTGTAGATCCAGAAGCCTCCGCCTGTTTTGCCTCCTCCAATTGCCTTGCGACTGCCTGTTTGATGAGGTCAGAGAAGAATACGCGGTCCTCTTTACGTTCGACAGCTCAACGATTTTCAGCCTCTGCCAGTTCCTTACGCATAGACAGAGTAGATTCTTGGACAACAGAGTTAATAATGAACTGCATATCAGAAGCAGAAATGCCAGCAGGTGGGGTAGGGGAAGGGTTGGGGTCGCTATCGTTCGACATGTTCCTACAATATCAGAAGAGCAACAAGTAAACGAAGCAAAGACCAGAAACCAAGTAATGCAAGCTCTAGTGATTCCTAAGAGTGATTCAAGTTTTTCGAAACCAACGAGCGAGAAAACAAGGCACAATATTCAAGCAATTCCCCTGGACACAGAATTTTGCAATATTGAAGACAGCAAGTAATAATCAAAATTGCAAATTAAATCAACCACAAGTCGGATATCAAGGATAGCAAGTATAAACAAGCGGCTTATTGTGGAAGAATAAGATCTACAATGTGATGCTTGAATAATAAGAAAGTGTAATAATCGGCAATAGCAATCACAAGGGCAATCAAGTGCACACACTCCGTCAACTATTATCTGACGGTTGCAACACGGTTCAGAGAAAGAGGGGTGTGACCAAGGCTCCAGTGTCGGCACAACACAAAATCACACAAGTAGGGTTCTTTTGTAATGCTTAAAACCGATTAGATCATCTAACAAGTAGCAAGAAAAGAATGAACAAAGGAAGAGTTACTAACTCAACAAGGTAATGTATGCTAAACTTTTCTTTCTTTCTCTTCTCCTTCTATTTTTTTTTTTTAATGATCTCGGCTTTTTTTTTTTTTTGGCTATGAAATAGCTGCTGTAATTACAAAGTAGGAACCGAAAATAAGAGAAAAAAAAATAACAAGCTACGATGATCTAAAAGTAAGCAAAAATAAAGAAATTAGGGAAAATAGGCTAGAAACTAGAGAAATTAGGGTTCTTTAGTGGTGCAAGTTTATATAATGCTTTTAATCCAAGAATCACAGTCATAGGTATGATATGTAGCAACTAAGAATAAAAGATCACAACTTGCAGTCAAGAACTCAATATCTTCGAAATTAAAGATCCAAACAAAGAATAACAAAAATAAAGTGTCAATTTTGATGGGTGAATAATAAAGATTTAACTTTTATGGAGTGGCTATGGTGAAAAAATAAGGCACGAAAAAGAAATCACTCAATAAAGAAATCAAGAGAGTAAAGAACTTGCATTAACTTGAAATCCGATACCACTTGATACGTTTGAGATACCCGATCCTTCGCCTGTGGGCTCAAGATCAAGAACCACGCCGTATATTTGCTTAGATCTTGCAATGCTCTTTCATATCTCCTGATTGGAACAAATTAAACAAGTAATTAAAATTCTGAAATAGCGACAGTTCTATACTTAGTCAAATTCAGCAAAGTAAAGGCTACAGATTTAGCGACAGAAAGAGAGAAACGAGGGACTGGGTGCGTGAGGATGTCGGGAACGCTGGCGCTGGGACTTCAGCACACAGGACGCGGAGTCCTCGGGGTGTGCGCGGGTGGATGCGCGGAGATGAGCGCGCTCGCTGGGAGCGAGACGCTGGCGAGCGAGGCAAGCGAGAGCGGGAGCGCAGGAGCAGGTGTCCGCGCTCGCTAGGAGCGACGCTGGCAGCGGGTGTAGCCAAGCGCTAGGATCCTCGGTTGCACTTGTGTGTCGACTAGGGCTGTGCGCTGGTGTTCACTCGATCTCGACGAGAACAGTGAGGGTGATTTTGATGATGATTGCCGAAAACTCTCAAGAACACAAGACGATGATAGTGTTTTTGGATTGATAACCAAGAACCTTTTAATCCATAAAGGGGTTCTCAATTCTAATTCAATCTAATTAATTCAAAGGTGCATAACATGAATTTATAGAAAAACTATGAGAGATCTAACCAATCCTTCCTTGCAAAGGAATGGAGTTTGGATAGATTAATTCTATCTAAAGATAAATAAAATAAACCTAAGATAAATATTTCCTAATGAGATAGATATTTAATAACTTGGTGGCCAAGGATTATATCTAGAAGAGATATAATTAATGCCACCTTATTTATCTAATTGCATAAAATAATAACATAGGTAATTAACTAAAGTAACTCGGCCCACTAGAGCCCACTCGGCCAAGCCCACAAGGCCCACTCGACATGACCTTTGACCGAGTGTCATGTATGTCTTGATCAAGGCGGGTGTAGCCGAGTCTTCATGAGCTCCGAGTGTGGACGCAAGCTCACTTCCGTTGCTGGTGGTGTAACCTTGAGCCAAGTGATCCAGGGTGGCCTGAACCCTTGCTCTAAAGTTTCATGGTGACGGACAAGAAAGGCTTTAGTTGCACTTTAAATCTTCTTGGCCCTTGCACGAGTAACAGGACCATCAAATGGAACCTTCATGTTGTCCTCAATGTCACTAGGAGTCATCGATAATTGCATGGCATCACTCGGCATTATGTTAATAACCATTGGTGTGCCGAGATAGAGTGTCATAGGCTTTACCGCGTCCCAAATGTAATTATGATAACCTGAACCTATTATTTCGTAGAAATGGTAAGTCCAGATGTCAATCCACAGGGAGAATACCTTTCTTGTCTACTCCAATTGCTAACAAAGGGAAAGAGATCGAAATATAATTGAATAAAAAGGAAATTGTATAAGGTGAAAGGGGTAATGGTGAATTGTGGTGATTAATAATAATGAGATAGTTTCCCCTGCAATTCATCAACAATGGTTAGGTCATTGGTCCTTTACTCTATTCTACTTATCCTTATTTAATTCTTCCAATTACCGCGGATCACTCCAAACTTTGGCAATTAAACAATATCAATAACATAAACAATTAAAGATAGAGGCGCAACCCCCTAACCCTAATCGATACAATTGGTAAAGCACAATTGTCAATATCCTACACACACCCATTCGATACTTTCACGAGATCGATTGATTATGTTTGCTACTTAGATTCAATCAAATCGCAAGAAGTAATCAAACCTTAGCAATAAAGCAAATTCCGTCTAAGATAGCTAATCAAGGGGGAATATATGCAATCAATCAATTGACAAACAAATATATTGAATCAATCAAACATATAATAGATAGGAATAAAGTCTCACAAATCATCTAACCCTGTCCTTGAATCACATATGAAACGAAAGAGGTTTAGTTCCTCATAGGAATTATTCCTTTCATTCTCTCCATTGGTTTCTCTCAAACTAGATATGTCGGAACTGCCAAGAATCGACCGAAACTATTAACCAAAAAACATAACAAATTGTTCCAAAGATAGAATTCGAAAGATCCCCGTCAACGCTGACCGGCGGGCGCCGCCTTGTTAGTAGCTTCGTTCTTCAGCTCCTCCTCACGTTTCTTCTTGCCTTTGTAATGCTTTTCTCCAGTTCCTAACTCCTCATGTTCACTCCCAGCAAATCCATAAATGCATCCTCACAAGCGTCATATTACAAATCTGTGAATAAGCACAAAAAGTACGTAGATTCCACACTTGAAAGATAAAACACCAATATTGTGAATTACTCAATAATCATGCCATATTCTCAACTAAATGCAATAATACCCTACCTATCCTAAAGGTTTAACATTATTTTACCCTAGGATTTATCTACTTTTACCATATTAGATTTATTTCCTTTTTATTAGAATTATATCTATAGTTAGATAGAGATATAGATAGAGATAGATCCCTACCTTGGATAGCAAGGATTAAGCCCTATAAATAAAGCCCTAGGGGCTAGCTTCTATTCATTCAATCTCAGAGCAAGTAGTTCACATACAATTTTAGGATTTTATGGCTTTTAAGGTTTTGGCACTCATGAAAAGTTGGAGAGTCGGGTTTGTAAAGGTTTTGAATTTAGTTTAATGCAAGTTTCTATTCCATCCATGATATCTTCTATTTTGATGACCGAGTAGTCACCCTACTTCTAGAGTCGGGGTGCGCCCGATGATAACCATGGGCGCCTGAGGTAAAGTTTTGATATTTATTATATTTTGATCATCCACTGCCTTTTATATGTTTATTGCATACTCCAAAGAATAGAGATTCATGTTAACAACTTGGATTATAAACATAAAATTGGTAGATACAATTAGGGTTACTTGAAAAGGTTGTCTAATGGGTGGAAAAGGCAAAAGCTTGTTCCGTTGATATGATTGCATAATTACTTATATTATCTTACCATATGCGTGTTTAGTCGTCGTTGTGGTAAGCCCCGGTCTTGGATATTTTCTTGCATATATTATCTTCAAATCTGTCAAACCTAGTCATTTCTGTTGATCCTTCGCTTCAATCTTCATAGTCGTCGACCCTCTTTCGCCGGCACACAGGTTCTACAAGGGTACTCGAAATCGACTTGTTTGGGTCGAAATCGAGTCTTCTGGTCGACTGGCAGTATTCTGAGCCGGTCGAAATTTAGGTACTAACTTGGTCAAAATCGAGCATATCCACTCGAAATCGACCTTTGCTTGTTTTTGTGCACTGTAGGTCCAAGTAGGAATTGATAAGGACAGGTCGAAATCAACTACACATGTCGATATTGACCACTTTCTCGTCGAAATCGACTGACTTCTACACGGCAACCAGAATTCAACTGAATGGTCGATATCAACTGCTCCCTGGTCGATATTGAGTGAGTCTCTTGAGTCGAAATCCGACGTGGACGGGAGTTATCTAGGATCCGCTGACATGCTTCCACGTGGATCGATCCTGATTCCCTTCCACAACAATGGAAGGAAGTCTTGAATTTATTTGGGCATGCTAGAACTCGGTTTGAAATTATCTCCTGAAATTTCAATTCGATTTCCTCCTACATCAACCATAAATCTGAACAATTGTCAGATAATTACAGGGAAAATATTTCCTCTACCTTATTATAAATCTACTTTGCACTCATAAAGTTGGTTACTTTACATCTTGACTATTTGTCATAAATTATTATTTGGTCATAAGAGTTCTTTTTAAGAGTTATTAAATAGGAAATCGCTTCTCCTTATGGGTTCGACTTTGGACATAATTGCAATACTAGTAGTTGTTTTGTTCATCAAGTGATTGAAATACTAATCTATTTATTTTGTGTTTGAGTTTGGATCATATTACTATTTGTAGATAAAGCACTAGGTAGGAATCTGGAAGGGAATGACCACAATAAAAGGATATCTGAAATGGCTCAAAAAGGAAGCCAGAGGAAGGAGTTGGCAATCCAAGGTGAAAAGAATTGACCTAGCAACCATAATACATTATATTTGGAAGCCCAGTCATGACAAGTTGTTTAAAGAAAACACTAGGAGCACTGATGAGGTCGTACATGTTATAGAGATCCATGTTTACAATGTGCTAAGCCAATGCTTCTCTTTACATTTCAATGTTGCACCTCTGTTAAAAAGTGGTTTAATCATTTGAGATGTCCAAGAGGAGCTGCACTGAAAGGAAAAAAACCAGCATGCCAATTCCTTTTTCTTTAGATGTTGTGTTTCAAAAGAAACTAGATCCTAATCACCAATCTCCCAGACCAAGTTCAGAAGAACGAGTGAGGGCAACCTTTTATTTCCAGTTGCCCCACCAATGTAATAGGGCCCTAGTTATTATCATTGTTTTGTGCATGGGGAGATTCATTGAGTTTAGGGTGCTCTACGTGTTAAGGTGTTACATCCTTGATGGCCGAGCCAAAGGGGAGGTCATAACTTAACACGTTTGAGGTGTGTGTCCGACTTCTAATAGAATGGATTGAAAAGACAGGATCCGCACATGGACTATGTCCCACACACTTAAGGATTACATTAGGGTGTGAGCCTAACTCGCTTGCAAGGCCACAAGAGAGCCAGCCTCGGTTGTTAATTTTCGAAATATATTTACCTTTAAAAAAAATAGATGCTCACCTACATACATATTTAAATAATACAATGACTCGGTCCACTTCTTCATCTTTCTGGATAGCAAGTGAATTTTCATCGGAGCTTACTTAGATGAATGAGCATTTAGGTAGTAATACAATGACTTGGTGCTGCAAAATCATAAGAGCATGACATTTAGTATCATTCTAGGACTTGCATAGATGAATGAGCATTCTTATTCTGTACGCATATGTAGACATGAGAGCCGTTATAGTTGTTACATGATAGGAACTTTTTCTTCATTCTTTTCATCTTATTATGTACGCATTTGCTTGCACTTGATGATGCGGTAGGCATTTGGGTAGTAAGTGCCATAGGACTCTCAGAGCCTTAGTCCTTATATAGATGTCATTTCTTGCCTTCCCTTCATAGTTAGTAGGCTCATTTCATGGGATTGGGTTGCACCATGGGGTGAGGTAGCTCCTTTAGATGTGAGTTGCTAAAGGATTCCTTAGGAACCTAGAGGGATCTGCCACTTGGCATTCTGTGTGGGCCCATTTACATTTTATGCATATATAAATTGCTAGCATGCTTGTGTGTTAATATTCCTGTTCTGCATTAGAAGTATGATATTATGATTAGCGTACATGTGTGCTTATATGTTGGGACCAGCCAAGTGCAGGCCTCAATCTGATCATATGCCCCCTTAATATTTTTAGGTATGTGATACGTACGTATGTATAATGATGGTGATATAACTTTGTGATTGCGAGATTTCTGCATGGATGAAAGGGAGTTGGGACTCTAACTTCACCAAACTATTATGGATATGGAATTTGATACATGGACTATGTTTTGACACGGCTCTGTCGTGGCACTCCTATGTATTGTTTTAGACTTATGCTTGGGTTTGAATGGATAAATGGTTTTAACGGCTTAGGTCATAGGACAGGTACAAGGGTTTTACCCTAGATTTCCACCGGACTTTACGAATTTGGGTTCAAATTAGTCCCTTGAAAGCCAGGATTTCGACTCAGAAGACCACTCGATATCATCCAAAGTGAGTCGATATCGACTGAGTCAGTCGATTCCTAAGCACGTTGTGGTGTGTACTCAAGATAGTTATAAGCGGTATAGGTGTTGATCCGTTCTTTAGTGGGCACGTCCAGGGAAAGGTGTAGATTATTTCCCGGATCAGATATGGTGCTTGCCCATGCGTAGGACTCAACAGGTGTTTGTAGCGCTCCCAGACCTGTGCATGTGTTTCCTCTGGCTTTTGCCTAAAAGTCGTGATCTTTTGTCTAAGTTGCGTCGTCTTGGCTGGAGGAAAGAACTTGTTGAGGAACAAGTCCTTGAGTTCGTTCTACGTGCGGATGGATTGGGGAGCTAAACCCTCGAACCAATGTAGAGCCTTCTCTGCAAGCAACCAACGAAAAGCCTTTAGTTTTACATATTCTAGATTAACATCATCAACAATAGTTTCTCACAAATCTAGAAATATAATTATATACTCTAAAGGACATTCATTGGGTTTCCCCTCAAATTGATTCCTCCTAATTTCAGAGATAAAAGAAGGACGAATTTCAAAAGAAATGCCAGGGAGAATGATCGGTGATTCTGGCACTTCTAGAGTAGGGTGCAAATATTCTTTTGCATTTGCAGGGATGTGCTGAAGTTGTTCTTCGAGCTCTCGTCGGCCTTGGACATCGTGATCCGCCCTCGCCTCCCACCTTTGTTGATTGTGAGCAAATTCCACCTCCTTCCGGGTGAATTCTGTTTGTTTGGTGGTGAGCTCCTCTATTGGCCTGTGGAGTTGCTCGAGCTCTTGCTGTGGCGTAAGACCTACCTCGTTCTCATTCTCTGACGACATGAGTCTTTTCCTAAGACTTTGTTGAAGAGGAAAGAAACATTCTGGTTCAAGAAGAGGATCGTATTGTGGTGTGCGATCCGAGCGTCGCATACATCTACAAAACAAAAAGAAAAAGAAAAAGGGCGTAAAATGAAACTAAGAATGGCGCGATTGATAGCTTCCCCGTCAATGGTGCCAAAATTTGTTTGGAGGGAAACTAGTCGAATAAATAACTATGAATTAAACCAACTCCCTATCCAAGAAAATAAAATACAAGAAACTCTCCCATTGTAGTAGTATAGAATCAAGATTGAATCCATGAGGAAGCGTGTCAGCACTCACAAAGCTAGTCCCTTGAAATCGATATCAACCAAAGTGAATCGATATCGATTGAGTCAGTCGATTCCTATTCAAATCCTACACAACAGAACACAACAGAATCGACGTCAAGTGGAGATCACACAATATCTGGTGAGATATACTCGATTTCGACCGGTTCTGGTCGACATCGACTAAATGTGCAGTAACTCGAAAATGTGAACAAATATGTAGATTTGTCGGAAAAGAACGTCTGAAGAATATGAGGATGAATAAGAAGTTGTATGAACAGAAAATATCAGAAATTTGGGGTTTTAATTCAATAAACTAAAAGGCTTCCAATATCGGGGATTCATGCAAAAACAATAACCATGTAAGAATTATTCCAAGTTTATAAAAGATTATGCCTTTTCATCAGATCACTTTTTTCATTAACAATTAAGAATATAGAGGCTTTTGCATAAACCCTAATTGTTACTATCATTTTTTATAATTAATCCAAATTCATATTAAGATCACTTTTGCTTCAATAATACAAACAATGATTTACCTGCTACTGTCGTAGAAGAATCATGCAAATAGGGATAGAAGATAAAATTGCGATAAAAATCATATCTTTGGTTCATTAACTCACATGGCTATTGTCAAACTCACTCCGATCTTAGAATGAGGGTGACTACTCGCGCCTCATCAATATTGCAAACATCATAATATTCATAAGGAAAATAACTACTTGCATTAAAATAAACGAGAATCTACAAGCGAACAAAGCCACAATGTATCTCAACTCTCCAACTTCACTCGGCCTTAAGCACTCTCTCTCTCTCTCTCTCTCTCTCTTTAGGTGCACAATTGCTTGTGGAATAGAATGTCTAAAATCTCAGCCCCTAGGTCTTTACTTATACTGCTCAACCTTAGCTATTCTAGGATAGAACAACTCTATCTAATTCCTAACATAAAAGATCCTACTTACTTAAGATAAAATGTTCCAAAAATAAATACATAAAACAATTAAAATTTCCTTAGGTAAATACAAGAATTACTAAATAGGATAGATGTACACTCTTGATAGAATTTCTTTTTCTTAGTATTGAAGTAATTTCCTATTGAATTCACAATGAGAATGGGATTCGGACTGTTTTTGGGCTACACTCTATATCGACCAAATCCGGTCGATATCGACTCGTTTTCGGCTCGCGTTCGATCTTCACTCAAAATCGGCTCTAGAGGTAGAAATCGATTGTTGTTTCACACGATATCATGTGCGGTGACTCGATACTGACTCCCTTGTGTGTCCTTCGAGTGCTCAGCTGATTTTTGGTGACGTCCACTCTATATCGAGTAGGTGGACTCGATATAGAGTGGACGTCTCAATGGTCGAAATGCCTCCTTTTCCCTGCTCGATTTCTGGTGTTTAGCACCTCTCAATATAGAGTTGTTCTAGTCCATTTCGAATGCCTTGACAAGTTTCTTCATCTTCTCCGAATTGCTCGTAAAATACTCCGATTTTTGGAAAATTAAACAAGAACTTGTGTAGATCTCTATAATTAACAAATAAGCATAACTTACACAATTCTTGCATTAATCTAACCTCGAGATATAAAGTATGTACACAAATCGATATAAAAGATAGTATAAAATATGGAAAACTGAGCGCACATTACTGTTGTGTAGGAATTAGCAATGACACCTTTAGTATTTGCAATGTATTCTAATTCTAGTTTTAATTAGTGTCTCGTATTTGGAGCTCATATATAATTCATTGCATAATCCACAGTACATAATACAATTGAACCCGTAAATTGTATAATTCTAAATAAATGAAATACATGGAATGGGCTACAATACTTTATCACAATATGATATAAAGTACAGGATCTAGGATGGTATATTGAAATACAATATGGTGTATTTATATATAGTACATTGAATTTAGGTGATAACTGAGTGAACTTCATATTGTATTGTAACAAAATCTTCTAGCCGATTTATTGCATTTGCGAGAGAATATAATTTGTTCAAAAATATACATTTAACGGGTCCAAATGTATTTATTATGTATTATGTAAGGAATCGGCTATGATCGGGCTTTAAATATGGGTCACTAATTCAGACTATAAATAGAGCACATTGCCAAAATTAAGCATGTCATTGCTCCATCCTACATAAGACCATCAAAAAAACTGTATACTATAAATCAAGTTTTGAAAATGAAGTGCATTTTCATTTCTGTCATCTTTTTTATTGTTCTTGTTGTGAGCTGAATCTGCCATATTTTACAGTAACTTTTATATCGATTTCTGCATACATTTAGGCTAAGATAGTACAGAATCTATGTAGTTTATGCTTATTTGTCAAATTATGGAATCTACACCAGTTTCTGTTTAATTCGCAGAATTCGAGGCATTTTACAGCAATTCTACAGAAGATCAGAAAAGCTCGGAAATCGGCTACAGAAGTCCAAGGTCAAAACAGCAACGGAGCCAGTCGAATCGAGCCAAGAACCCAGGCTACTCGATCTAGACTAGCCCTTACTCGATCTCGACAAAGCATGTCCGAACAGGCCTTGTCGACAGAGCCTGATCGAGAAAGCCAGACCAACCCGACTTCCGGACCCAACTCGATCTCGACAAGCCCTAGTCGAGATCGACGAAGCCCAGACACCACACCCGGAGTCAAAGAGGAGAGAAGCTGATCGAGAAGCCGAGGACGAGAAGCCGAGCACACCTTTACTCGATCTCGACAAGCAGTGGTCGAGATCGACAAGCCACCCAGAGCTAGTCCGAGGAGGAGTCCTCGACACCACCCCAGAGAGTCATCCTCGACCAACCTTAGTCGATCTCGAGTACCCTTGGTCGAGATCGACGAGCCCAGGAACCCAGGTCCGAGCCTGTCGAGCAGATCCACCCGAGGAGTCCAGTCGACGAACAATTCTTGTCGAGGTCGAGGAGCCGTGGTCGATGTCGAGTAGACTGGATCCCAGAAACTTGTCGACGAAGACCTGTCCGAGTAGAGTTGGGATTCCTTGGGGCCGAAGGAGGAAGATTCTATCCAAATCCATCAAGTTCTATCCATGGGAGACAAGATCTATCAAGACATGAAGACCTACCTAAATTAGATTTATCTTTTCCTTTTAGATTTATTTCCATTAAGCATTTTATTTATCTTTTAGCAAAGTAGATATAATTTTAGATAAAGATAGGAGATTCTATCCTTGGCTAGCAAGGACTAGAAGGCTATAAATAAAGCCCATGGGGCTCAGTTTTATTCATTCAATTTCAGAGACAATTAGTTAGTTACATAAAGAGAGATTGTAAGTTGGAGTTTATTTTATGCAAGTTAGTACTTTTCATCAATCAATGTCTGTTATTGCAATGAGGCGTGAGTAGTCCACCCACTTCTGAGGCTGGGGTGAGCCCGACGGTGGCTATGTGAGGAGATGCGATAAAGGTCAGATTTTGTTATGCAATTCGTCTTCTATCCCTATGAGCATGATTCTTTTGCGAGAGTTGAAGGTGATCCTTGTTTGTGTTATTGAAGCGAAAGTGATCTTAATGCAACTTGGATTAATTATGTGAAAAAGGGTTAGTAACAATTAGGGTTTATGCGAAAGCCTCTATATTCCTATTTGTTAATAACGAAAGTTATTTGATGGAAAGCATGATCTTTTGTGTCTTTATGTGTTACTTTGCATGGTTATCGTTGTGGTGTTGAAACCCTGGCTTTGGAAGTCTTTTAGCATATTGAATTTATTTCTGTCAAAAATCTGAGTTCTGTGTTTAATTCTGCAAATTTATATTTTCTGCATTCTTGTCGACATAGAGTAGGGTTTTGTCGAGATCGAGTACTATCCTTGTCGATATCGAATAGGACTTGTCTTAGTCGAGTTGAGTTTTCTTCTGGTTTTGTCGATTTTCAGTTTCTGTTCTTGTTGTCTGTGGTCGATCTCGAGTTGACTGTGGTCGAGATCGACGAGCCTCTGCCTTTGCTTTTACTTTCTGTTTTGCTTTGTCTTTTCTGTTTTCATTTAGTTCATTGCTTTTGTTTGTTTTTTTCTGCTTTTATTCCTGTTTCTTTCCTTGTTTCTGTTTCTGTCTTTTCTGCTGCTTTGTCTGTGAGAATTACAGCTACCTGGGAACTGCTGACGTGCTTCCTCGTGGATTCGATCTTGATTTTCTCTTACTACAACGGAAGGAAGTCTTGTATTTATTTGCTGAGACAGGGAAGTCAGTGTGAACTTTATTTTATATTTATTGCATACTTGACCATCCTCCTGCAACAACAAATTTGGCGCCGTTGCCGGGGAAGTTATCAATCGCGCCTTAGGTAGTCAGTTCTGTCTTTTTCTTTGAGTTACTTTTCAGGTGTATGCGTCGTTCTGGTCTATCACCTGAGTTTGACAGCTTAGACGAACCGGAGCGCTACCTACACATCCACTCTAAACTTAAAAGGATCATGGCGGCCGCTGAAACACAGGAACAGCTGATCACTAGGCTTACCAGGGAATTAGCCGCTAAGGATGCTGCTATCGCCGCTGAGAAAGCAGCAAGGGAACAAGCACAGGCTGAGCTTGCCCAATATCCAACCACGGCAGAGGACTACATGCATCCAACTCTCGTCGTGCCTGAATCGGCGATTCTAATCCCTGATAACTCTTTTGAAATTCGCACTCAATTTCTTATAGAGCTTAAAAATAGTGCCTTTTATGGTAGATTTAATGAGTGTCCTCTTGAACATATTACAAACTTTGCTGACATGTGTCGTACTCTTGCTGAAGGTACAACTTTGGAATATGTCAAGATGAAAGCTTTTCGCTGGTCTCTCGCTGGGCCTGCACTAAAATGGCTGGAAGGGCTGAAACCAAAATCACTCACAACCTGGGCCCAAGTAGAGCAAGAGTTCCTGAACAAATTCTTCCCACCCGCCAAAACAGCACATCTCCGCCAGAAAATCACCGCCTTCAGACAGAAGCAAGGGGAACCGCTGGCAAAGGCATGGGAGCGCTACAAAGAACTTCTTCGATCTTGCCCTACTCACGGACAGCCACCCTACGTCATTCAGGAGATCTTCTTCAACTCTCTTGATCAAGTCACTAAGGACAGAATTAACCATTATACTCGCTATGAGTATCTGACAATGCCGCCAAGTGACGCATGGGGAGTGCTAGAGAAGCTCACTACCTACGACAACAAGTATGGGTCTACTGCAACTTATGAAGAGAACCCATACGCCAGGCCAGCACCATCCATGCCCCTATATGATCCCCCTAAGGAGATTGATCCAGATGTTAGGGAGCAGTACTACAGAGACCAGAATAAGAAGCTCCTTAAGCAAGTAAAGTATCTCTCTGTCAACCAGCCCTGCATTGAATGCGGATCGCAAAGGCACACCCCTACTGAGTGCCCACACACTGAGCAAGTCAGGCTGGCAGAGCACCATGAGGAGGTAGCTTACGCAGGGGGTCCCAATCGCTACATGGGGGACCAAAGGTTTCAGCAACCACAATGGAACCAAGGTGTCCCTAGGAACCCCCCGCCCTATAGACCTCCAGGACATCCGGAAAGGGACCAGAAAAAGGATGATATACAGACAGTCCTGGAGGAAATACGGAGGAACCACTCAGAAACTAGGCAATCTTTCAACTCCGTCTATACTCAGATGCAAGGTGTCAACTCTAGGCTTGGGGAAATTGATATCTGGTGGAAATCAGTTGATACACAGATTGGTCAGCTAGCAGCAGGAATCCCCAGACAGTCGGGTGCGCTCCCTAGATCTTCAGAACCAAATCCTAAGGGAAAGACGAGGAACAGCAAGTCGACAAACCTGTAGTCGATCTCGACCAGGGCCTGGTCGATCTCGACAAGGGCCAACTCGACCTCGAGGAGAAACTCCAGAAATCTTCGTCTGCGCCGAACAGCAACTCGACTACGCCCAACCTGGTCGATGTCGACAAGACTGTAGTCGACATCGAGGAGCCCCTAGTCGACGTAGAGCAGCCTGCAGCACCTCCGACGTCTGTTCTGGCTCCGACTCAGAAAAAGAAGCTGCCTTTCCCCACAAAATCTCTAAAGGACCCGGCAGAAAAGAAATTTCAGCGCTTCATCAAGATGCTTCAGAAACTTAACGTCACCATCCCCTTCACAGAAGCTCTCAATGAAATGCTATCTTATGTCAAGTTCCTGAAGGAGATTCTGAGCAAAAAGCGATCGATGGCTGAAATCACAGAGGAGTGCAGCCACTTGGACATACTGGAGAAGAGGCCGGATCCAGGTAAGTTTGCTATAACTATTGGGTTTGGTCCATACAAAATTAATGCCTTATGTGATCTTGGAGCTACTGTAAGTATAATGGCTTTAACAATTTGGTCCAAGATTAAGATAGGTGCCTTAGAGCCTGTGGATGCTAGACTTTACATGGCCAACAACACGGTGGTCATTCCAACAGGCATGGTGGATAATGTGCCAATACAAGTAGGTAAATTCTTTGTCCCTGCTAATTTTCTAGTTGTTGATATGCAAGAAGATCCTGCTTGTCCAATTATTCTAGGAAGACCCTTCTTGGCGACGGTGGATGCCAACATAAGTGTAAGGAAAGGAGTGCTCACCTTCAACATCAGCGATGAGGTAATTGAGTATTCTTTTAATAAAACTGAAAGGCATACAGGTCCAATGGAAGAGGTCAGATCTATCTCAGCTGGCTACATCACCTGCGGGGAACCCAAGGTCAGAAATATGACCCCTGAGGAGCTGGAAAAGAGGGACATGGAGGCCCAGGTGGAGGAGATCATGGCAATCCTCAAGGAGAACACAGAGAATCCAATCGACACAGACCAAGGTAAGTCGTTGTGGATTCATTATTTTTCGGATGCCTTGGCAGGGACTAAGTATGGGGTCAAGATCGACCAAGGCTCCTCGACATCGAGTAGAACCTTAGTCGATCTCGACCAGACCACGGAGCCTCCACCAGCACCTGCATCATCGAGCAGCAGATCAGACAAACCAGGCTCATCGATCTCGACTAGACTTGTCGAGGTCGACCACCACTCGGCGGCCTCAGCTTCATCTCCGTCGACGCTGACTCCACCAGACGGCCAGAGCTCGTCGATCTCGACCACCCTTGTCGATGTCGACCACCACTCGGGGAGCCCAGACCCTGCTTCCTCGACGCTGAGACCACCAGAGCCAGGATCGTCCTCGATCTCGACCAGGCTTGTCGAGATCGACCACCACTCCTCTTCCTCGACTGCGCCTTCTTCGATGAGCAGGGCACCAGGAGCAGAACCCTTGTCAAGATCGAGTAGGGTACTCGATGTCGACCAGCCCTCGACTTCGCCATCTTTTGCATCATCGAGTAGACCACCACCAGAACCTGCAGTCTCGTCGAGATCGACTAGCCCTAGTCGAGATCGACCAAACACAGTGGTCCCCGATTCCGTCTCTACGAAGGTAAGCCAAGGTATGGATCTTTCTTCTCCTATTTCCATTAAAGATTTATCTATACATGGGAGAGGTTTGCCTTGGTATGTGCGATTATGTAGGATTTCCAATGATGAGCCCAAGGAGTATGAAGTTGGAGACAAACTCTATGTCTCTAAATCAAAGAATCATTGGTTTCCCAACAAATTCAACAAGAAGCGGATGGGACCGTTCGTAGTGAACAAGATCCATTCTGGAGGATTACAGCTGATGGACAAGAATGGAGTCTTATTTGAGGCCCAAGCTACATGGGCACTGCAGATGCCACCTTGAGCATAAATGGAAAGTCGGCCTAGCGACTATAAAATCTAGAGCTTGTACATAGACTTTTTTAGGACATTTGAGACTTTGTTTTTGTTTTTGGTTTTGAACATTTCTTTGGTTTTTATCGTTTCTATTGTGGGTATATGTCTTCTACTTTTCAGGTCCATGGATGGAATCAAGCTACATTAATACTCGGCCCAGGAGGTGCTTCCATTCGAAAATATGAGGCTCAGCACATCTGTCTTGTGAGTTTCTTTCTTTACCCTTGTTTTTATACAGTGAGGACACTGTAATATTTAAGTATGGGGTGGGGGAAGGGCTTACTTTGTGCATATTGATCATGTTTGACATTATTTGTGCATTAATTCTTAGAATTGCTACATGGCTATTTTGGAATGCATTATTGATTTATGTGCTTATATGCATGTTTTCCAAAATTTAAAAAAATGACCCCCATTCAAAATTTTGATTAATGTCATGGAAGCTTATATTGAACTCGACGATGCAAAATTGGATTCATTAGAGATATAGCATGAAATTGCCTAGTAAAGGGAAGTCACAATGAAGTGCATTATTTCTTGAAAACCATGAAAGGAGGTAAAATTTGAATTTGCTTTTGACATGTTGCATGATAAGATGATGGAGGACTTTATATTTCCATATAATGCTCATATTGTTATATTCCTAGCCTTACCTATGCTTATGCATCACAAAAGCCATATTATGCCTTATTTCAAATATTGCTCCACATGATCTAAATATTGCCCATTCTTTACCTTATTCGGGGATTATGTTGAGAATGATGTTACATTATGGAGATGTTATATGGTTGTTTGTGTTGTGTTTATCATTATTGGAGTTTGGGGGGAAATTGTTTGAAATATATGGAAAATTTAATGAGTGAAAGAAAATCCAATCACCTCAGGAGATAAAGGTAGATTGACCCTGCTCTCTGAGATAATAGTTTGGAGAGATGGGACACACTGTGAGGAGTCCAACGCACTATGTATCTGGGGCCATTCATGACACCCATGTTTGCGACTCGCGAGAAGGCAGTGCTAAGGTCAGAGAGGTAAAAGCAATATTATTGATAAAGGCATTATGAAAGGTGATGAATCTAATGAGAAAGAATGTGGTATGAAATTCAAATAATCCATTTCCCCGGATCAAAAGCACCACATTGCCAAAAATTGCCCACCTTTAGCCTTTAACCAATCTACTCCTTCACGAGCTTAAATTAAAGTCTTCTTGATTATTGTTGCTTTGTCACATGAATTGTTTTTGGCATAACCCTCCTTTTGTGAGTAGATGTTGCTTTTGTATATTTGCACATGCATGGATCTGTGACACTAGTACCTTTTCGAGGATGGTAATTGATTGCAGGGACATATAAAGATGAATCTAAGATGTTGAGAGTTTTTAATTCTTCCCCTGAATGAGAAATAAAAGTATTGCTTGAGGACAAGCAAGCTTAAGTATGGGGTGTTTGTTGTGACCTGAATCTGCCATGTTTTACAGTAACTTTTATATCGATTTCTGAATACATTTGGGCTAAGATAGTACAGAATCTATGTAGTTTATGCTTATTTGTCAAATTATGGAATCTACACCAGTTTTTGTTTAATTCGCAGAATTCGAGGCATTTTACAGCAATTCTACAGAAGGTCAGAAAAGCTCGGAAATCGGCTACAGAAGTCCAAGGTCAAAACAGCAACGGAGCCAGTCGAATCGAGCCGAGAACCCAGGCTACTCGATCTAGACTAGCCCTTACTCGATCTCGACAAAGCATGTCCGAGCAGGCCTTGTCGACAGAGCCTGATCGAGAAAGCCAGACCAACCCGACTTCCGGACCCAACTCGATCTCGACAAGCCCTAGTCGAGATCGACGAAGCCCAGACACCACATCCGGAGTCGAAGAGGAGAGAAGCTGATCGAGAAGCCGAGGACGAGAAGTCGAGCACACCTTTACTCGATCTCGACAAGCAGTGGTCGAGATCGACAAGCCACCCAGAGCTAGTCCGAGGAGGAGTCCTGGACACCACCCCAGAGAGCCATCCTCGACCAACCTTAGTCGATCTCGAGTACCCTTGGTCGAGATCGACGAGCCCAGGAACCCAGGTCCGAGCCTGTCGAGCAGATCCACCCGAGGAGTCCAGTCGACGAACAATTCTTGTCGAGGTCGACGAGCCGTGGTCGATGTCGAGTAGACTGGATCCCAGAAACGTGTCGACGAAGACCTGTCCGAGTAGAGTTGGGATTCCTTGGGGCCGAAGGAGGAAGATTCTATCCAAATCCATCAAGTTCTATCCATGGGAGACAAGATCTATCAAGACATGAAGACCTACCTAAATTAGATTTATCTTTTCCTTTTAGATTTATTTCCATTAAGCATTTTATTTATCTTTTAGCAAAGTAGATATAACTTTATATAAAGATAGGAGATTCTATCCTTGGCTAGCAAGGACTAGAAGGCTATAAATAAAGCCCATGGGGCTCAGTTTTATTCATTCAATTTCAGAGACAATTAGTAAGTTACATAAAGAGAGATTGTAAGTTGGAGTTTATTTTATGCAAGTTAGTTCTTTTCATCAATCAATGTCTGTTATTGCAATGAGGCGTGAGTAGTCCACCCACTTCTGGGGCTGGGGTGAGCCCGATGGTGGCTATGTGTGGAGATGCGATAAAGGTTAGATTTTGTTATGCAATTCGTCTTATATCCCTATGAGCATGATTCTTTTGCGAGAGTTGAAGGTGATCCTTGTTTGTGTTATTGAAGCGAAAGTGATCTTAATGCAACTTGGATTAATTATGTGAAAAAGGGTTAGTAACAATTAGGGTTTATGCAAAAGCCTCTATATTCCTATTTGTTAATAACGAAAGTTATTTGATGGAAAGCATGATCTTTTGTGCCTTTATGTGTTACTTTCCATGATTATCGTTGTGGTGTTGAAACCCTGGCTTTGGAAGTCTTTTATCATATTGAGTTTATTTCTGTCAAAAATCTGAGTTCTGTGTTTAATTCTGCAAATTTATATTTTCTGCATTCTTGTCGACATAGAGTAGGGTTTTGTCGAGATCGAGTACTATCCTTGTCGATCTCGAGTAGGACTGGTCTTAGTCGAGTTGAGTTTTCTTCTGGTTTTGTCGATTTTCAGTTTCTGTTCTTGCTGTCTGTGGTCGATCTCGAGTTGACTGTGGTCGAGATCGACGAGCCTCTGCCTTTTCTTTTACTTTCTGTTTTGCTTTGTCTTTTCTGTTTTCATTTCGTTCATTGCTTTTGTTTGTTATTTTCTGCTTTTATTCCTGTTTCTTTCTTTGTTTCTGTTTCTGTCTTTTCTGCTGCTTTGTCTGTGAGAATTACAGCTACCTGAGAACTGCTGACGTGCTTCCTCGTGGATTCGATCCTGATTTTCTCTTACTACAACGGGAGGAAGTCTTGTATTTATTTGCTGAGACAGGGAAGTCAGTCTGAACTTTATTTTATATTTATTTGATACTTGACCATCCTCCTGCAACAACAGTTCTCATCTTTGGTAAGATCAAAATCAAACTGTTATACATATCTTTTTCATATATATAGATGATAACTCCCTCCCTTGATGAAAATCGGAATAAATGTTTCAAAGGCTTTGACAGGATGTTTGTGTCAAAGGCCTTGGAGCATTAACGGTTGATGAAATAGAAAACCTATCTTATTAGTCCAAATATTATTTTATCTTATTATATACTTCCTTTATATTATATATATATATATGACTAATCTTTCAGGAAGTATTTTCGAGTGTATATCTTTGCTTTGGCGCATATTGAGGAGATCTTATTCAAAGAGGATCATGGCTTCGGAGTATCCATAAATAGAAGATTCAAGATCAAGCCTGATTCGAAAGAGCCGTTGGTGAAGATCCTTAGGCGCCATTCCACTTCTATATAAAGGAAAGAAAGAAGAAGACAGAAGATACACAAGTGCTACACGAGCTTTCATTCATTCAAGCGAGATCTATCTTCCAAGCGTCTCTCTACTAAGCGCTCTAGAGTTTGTTGTTTATTTCAAAGCCTTTGAGAGTCACTGTGAGCTTATAGGATATATTCATTTATAGTGTTACTCGAGAGTTTATAACTCGGGAAGTTGCACTAGGCTATTGATTTGTGAGAGTAAGAGGATTGTACTAGATAGCTGAGAGAGCTGGGGCTCTTCTAGATTGGTCTAGGACTCCAAGGGAACGTGAGTTGAATAGATTGCAATTGTATAGGAGAGAGGCTTCTCGGTGAGCTATTAGGATCCTAAGCTAAGCAAATCAATAAAGCCTTTTGAATCCTAGGGTTGTGGAAGAACCCTAGGCGGGGACATAGGCCAAGTTGTGCTGAACCTCGTAAACAATTACTCGTGTTCTTTACTTATTTGCTTTACCTTATTTCCGCACTTGGTTCGATTGTCTAACTTTGTGATTTAGGTTTAATCTCAAAGGTTTTGGTACAAGCTCCAAAAGTTTTGAGACTTTCTGCGAAAAACGGGCATACTCTATTCAACCCCCCTTCTAGAGTATTTCTTATTACTTTGTTTTTATATTATCGAACCTTCAATTGGTATCAGAGCTTTACTCACTGTTTTTGATCTAACAATCTTGTGAGTTTTCGATCATGTCTGGTGAAGCAAGCGGAGGATTTGCACAGGGAAGGTCAACAAGCAGACCGCCACTCTTTGTAGGAAACAACTTTGTCCACTGGAGATCTTTGATGAAGATGTTCATCATAGACCAAGATCTAGAGCTTTGGAACATTATAGAGAATGGTCCGAAGATTCCAGAGAAAGAAGGACCAAATGATACCAAAGTTGCAAAGAAGGAGTCTGAATACAACCAAGCAGATCTTGAAACCATCTCCAAAAACTACAGGCTATTAACTTACTTTATTGTGGTCTTAGCACTGATGAGTTTAACCGTATTTCATCTTGTAGGTCAGCTAAAGAGATTTGGGACAAGTTGGTTGTCACCTATGAAGGAACAAGCCAAGTGAAAGACACCAAGATCAGCATCTTCCTTCGAAAGTATGAGCTCTTCAAGATGAAGTCTGATGAGTCAATCAAGGCCATGTTCACACGATTCACTGAAATCACCAACAACCTTGACTCTCTCGGCAAGAGCTTTACCAACGTTGAGAAAGTGAGGAAGATACTGAGGTGCCTTCCAAAGGAGAAATGGGGTCCAAAAGTAACAGCTATAGAGGAAGCCCAGGACCTCACCACTCTACCCCTTGATGACCTTCTTGGGAAGCTGATCACGCATGAGATGATCCTTAATGAAGACGATGGAGAACTTCCAGCTAGCACTAAGAACTTGGCACTCAAGTCTAAGAAGGATGAGCCCAAGGATGGATCTGATTCCGAAGATGAGGATGACGATGAGGATGATCCTTTTGCTCTTATCACAAGAGGCCTTGCTAGAATTCTCAAAATGAAGAAGCAATTCAACAACAAGGATGGATCAGAGTCTTCAAAATTTCAAGGTAAGCCTCAATACAACAAGTATGAAAAGAAGACTAAACCGTTGTCTTGTTTTGAATATGGTGAAACAGATCATCTTGTGAAGGAATTTCCTCAAAAGACAAAGAGCCAGCCTAAGAAAGGTGACAAATGGAAGAAGAAAGCCATGGTGGCAACTTGGAGTGATTCCGACTCTGACTCCGATGATGAGAAGGCCAACATTTGTCTTATGGCCTCATAAGATGAATCCCACGATGAAAAGCTTGAAGCTACTGTAAGAGAACTTATGGAAAGTCCAAAACAGGTATTATCGGAATTCCTTTCCAATATGATTGCCAATGAAGAGAAGCTTATTGCCCAAACTAACATTCTTATTAAGAGAACTGTGGACCAGGAAAGAACTATTGAGGATCTGTCTATGAGGGTCAAAGGTCTTGAAGCTTCTTATTCAGGTCTTGACATTAAAGTCAAGACGCTTGACTCGGAGAAATCTGAACTCAAGCAAGATCTCTCCTCTCTAAGAAATGAGCATCATGACTTAGAGAACGAGAAGATCTCCCTGAATAATAAGATTCTAGACCAACAGACAACCCTCATAAGTTTTACCAAATCCAAAGGCACTCTCGATAAGATGTTGGGTGAGCAACAAAGCTCTCTAAACAAAAGTGGTATTGGTTACAATCCAAAGTTTTTAAAGAAGCAACACATTACCAGTTTGTAAAGGCAAAAGGAAGCAGAACCTCTCCTATATGTCACCATTGTGCTAGAAAGGGACATGTAAAAGAGACCTGCCCTTATAGAAGAAATGATCCATATATTATTCGTAATACATTTCCTGTTCATTTGAGAAAAGAACGGATAACACAAGTTTGGGTCCCAAAAGGCACTATTTTACCAAATATGGTTTACCCCAACAATGGATCCAAATTTGCTTATTGGTCTAGCCACAAAGGTTGATGTTTGTCTTGCAGGAGATCACCAAGGTGAAAGATCACAAATGGATTATTGATAGTGGATGTTCGAGGCATATGAGTGGGAAAAGTTCTCTCTTTCATGATCTAAAGGAGCAATCCACGGGAACAATCACTCTTGGTGACAAAGGGAAATGCGACATCGTTGGTATTGGTAGTGTTGGAAGTGATTCCAGCCATAGTATTAAAAATGTCTATCTTGTTAATGGTTTAAAGTATAATCTGCTTAGTGTTTCTCAATTATGTGATAGTGGTAACAATGTCAGATTTAACAAGAAAAGATGTATAGTGTGTAGAGAAGATACAGGTGAAGTTATTCTGACTGCATATCGTTACAACAATATATACGCCGTAAATGCTGATCAAGTGGCACAAGGAAGCTTAACCTGTCTAAAGGCTTTGACGGACGATCCAAAGCTCTGGCACAGGAGACTCGGTCATGTGAGTCCACATAGACTACAGAAGCTTGTGTCCAAAGGGCTTGTGAGAGGGCTACCTGAGATGGACTTCAAAGGTATTGACATGTGCAATGCATGCACACGAGGTAAACAAACACGTAGCTCTTTCAAACCCAAAAAGGTTGTAAGTTCTTCTAGACCCCTTGAACTTTTACATATGGATTTATGTGGTCCTATGCGAGTCAAATCTCCCAATGGTAAAAAGTACGTGCTAGTTGTTATTGATGATTTTTCTAGATATACTTGGGTTGCATTTTTGAAAGAAAAATCAGAGGCCTTATTTGAGTTTTCAAAACTTTGTAAGGAGTTGCAAACTTTAAGAAATGAGCCCATAGTGTCTATTCGGAGTGATCATGGTAGGGAGTTTGATCAACTTCAATTTGATTTGTTTTGTGCTAAATATGGCATCTCCCATAACTTTTCTGCTCCTAGGACACCTCAACAAAACGGGGTTGTGGAACGCAAGAACCGCACCTTAGAGGATATGGCCAGGACTATGCTTTTAGAAAATGCATTACCTAAAACCTATTGGGCTGAAGCTGTTAACACAGCTAACTACATTTTAAATCGTTGTCTTATTCGTTCTATCTTAAAGAAAACTCCTTATGAACTTTTCAAAGGCCGCAAACCACTTATATCTTATTTTAAACCCTTTGGCTGTACTTGTTTTGTTCATAACAATGGAAAAGATAACCTTGGGAAATTTGATGCGCGTAGTGATGAAGGTATATTTCTTGGCTATTCCACGAGTAGCAAAGCTTATAGAATCTTCAATAAAAGGACCCAGGTAGTTGAAGAAAGTATACATGTTATTTTTGATGAATGCAATGACGGTGCTATGAGTGAAAGTATTGCAGATATAGATCTTAACATCCATGAAGAGAACGAGGAAGGCGATGATGCTGCTACCAAGAACACAGAGAAGAGGAACATGCAGGAACCGATTCTCAACACTGAAGAATTGGCCCAAGGTGTTGAAGATTCGTCCAAAGCCCTTGGTGTTCAATCCAACAGTGTTGAGACGTCAGAAACTGTTGTAACTGAACCGAACAGATCCAAGGAGTCAGATGTACTACAAGTTAATCCTACTAGTGTGACGAATCAAGGAGCTGAGACTAGCAAAAGGAAATTCAAATACTCCTTTTCACACTCTTTAAAGGATATCATCTCTGACCCTACTTCTAGTGTTCAAACTCGTTCTAAACTTAAAGATCTTTGTGCTTTTCACGCGTTTGTTTCTTTTATTGAGCCAAAGAAGGTAGATGAGGCACTTCAGGAGCCAGATTGGATCATTGCTATGCAAAGTGAGCTTAATGAATTTGAAAGGAACAAAGTCTGGACCTTGAAGCCTAGGCCAAAGCATCAATCAGTCATTGGCACACGATGGGTATTTCGAAACAAGCTAGATAAGAATGGTAAGATTGTGAGGAACAAGGCAAGGCTTGTTGCTCAAGGCTACAATCAAGAGGAAGGTATTGACTACGAGGAGACCTTTGCTCCTGTAGCCAGGCTTGAAGCTATTCGCATTTTATTAGCATTTGCATCTTTTATGAGCATAAAGTTATATCAAATGGATGTCAAGTGTGCTTTTCTTAATGGTTTCTTAGAGGAAGAAATATATGTGGCTCAACCCCCAGGCTTTGAAAGTTCTGAATTTCCCAATCATGTTTATAAACTTGACAAAGCGCTTTATGGTTTGAAACAAGCCCCAAGAGCTTGGTACGAGCGCTTGTCAAAATATCTTTTGGAAAATGATTTTAAAAGGGGGTTGATCGACAAGACTCTTTTTATCAAGACCAAAGGAAAGGACATTTTGGTTATTCAAATTTATGTTGATGATATATTATTTGGTGCTACTAACACATCTTTGTGCAAGGAATTTTCTGACATCATGTGCAGTGAATTTGAGATGAGCTTGATGGGTGAACTCAACTTCTTTTTGGGATTACAAGTTCATCAATCCAAGAAAGGGATCTTTGTCAACCAAAGCAAGTACACTAAGGATCTCTTGAAGAAGTTCAAGATGGATCAATCCAAGGCAGCCAAGACTCCCATGAGCTCAACATTGTCTCTAGATCAAGACAAGACTGGAACTAGTGTCAATCAAAAGGAGTATCGAGGAATGATTAGATCTTTATTATATCTAACGGCTAGTAGACCTGACATCATGTTTAGTGTTTGCATGTGTGCTAGGTTTCAAGCTGATCCAAATGAATCTCACCTCGTGGCTGTGAAGAGGATCTTTCGATATCTCAATGGCACTAAGGAGCTTGGACTATGGTACCCAAAGCAAAAGGATTTCACTTTAATTGGATATTCTGATGCAGATTTTGCAGGCTATAAGGTGGATAGGAAGAGCACATCAGGATGTTGCCAATTCTTAGGAGCATCTTTGATCAGTTGGCACTCAAAGAAGCAAAACTCAGTTGCTCTATCCACTGCAGAAGCCGAATACATTGCAGTTGGAGCCTGTTGCTCCCAAATCCTTTGGATAGCTCAACAAATGCGAGATCTTGGCATCAACCTCAAAGGTATTCCAATTAAGTGTGACAATACAAGTGCCATCTCCATCACTAAGAATCCTGTTCAGCATTCAAGGACCAAGCATATTGATGTAAGGCATCATTTCATTAGAGATCATGTTGAAAAAGGTGATGTGTCCATATCTTTTATTTCTACTGATTATCAATGGGCTGACATTTTTGCTAAGCCTTTGGCAGAGGACAGGTTCAACTTCATTAGACGAGAGATTGGGATGCTTAACAAGGATGCACTTTCGTAGGGGGAGCATTCCCTTTACGAAAGATAAATTCTACTTAGTGTCAAGACCCTTGAGAACTATGTCAAGGTGTGTGAACTAAATGGTGGATTACATATATCGGATCATATATTTTTGGTTAGTATCTTTTTAGATATTTAATCAATTATATTTTTCATCGGATTTCAAAATTGCCCTTTTATGTGATATTCTTAACCGTTAAGATATTTTAATTTTGGAACTAAATCACTCGATTTTTCGGAAAGATTTGAATTTTGAATTGGAAACTCTTCAAATCTTGGCAATGTTATCATTACCCTCCCTTGGAACTCTAAACCCGTCCCATCACTCCATCATCTCTCTCTACTTATACCCACCTCTGTACCCAATTTCTTCACACTCTCAAACTGATCCAAACCCTCTCACCTTCTCCTTCTTCAACCTCTCAAACTTGTCTACAGAAACCCTAGCCGATTTCTTCCATGGCACCCAAAACCAAGAAAGCTGTCACACCCAAAAGACTTGGCGCCACCCCCAAGGGACGTCAGGCCACTGCTACCTCTCCCACACCTGAACCCGCTCCTCAAGCTATCGTCCCAACTGTCGTCCAGAGCACCATCGCCGAGAGCTCGGCCATTGTTCCCAAGGGCTCTCAAAAGCTCTCTGCTAAGAAGCCGATCAGTGCTAAACAGAAAGGAAAGAGGAAGATTCTAGCTGAGGAAATGGACGAGGAAGAGGAGGAAGATGACCTAGACGCCCTCCTCGAAAGAGATGCTGCCAAGGAAGCCGAGGAGAAGGCCTTAAGGAAGAAAAAGGCCGATGAGGAGGCCGAGCTTGCTAAGAAACTGGCCGAGGAAGAAGCTGAGCGGATTTGGAGGGAAGCTGAAGCCGAGGAGGTTCCATCCGAGGAGGAGCCTGAGGAAAAAGAAGAGGAGCAAGAGGGATCTGGAGAGGACGAGGAACCTGAAGGAGATGAAGCAGGGTCCGGTGAGGACTCGGGGTCTGAGGAAGAGGAGGAAGAATCTCCCTCTCCTTCTCCTCCTCCTCCCCCGTCTCCAAAGAAGCGGAAAGCCCATGCTGCTATCAAGCCTCCATCCCCCAAGCGCACCAGGAAGGGCACTGTCAAGAGTCTTGTAGCGCCTGTCAAAAGAGTTGCTCCAACAGTTGCGCGCAGAAAGAATGCAGACCCCCCGACCTATATCCAGGTAAATCAATATTTGCCCTCCTCTTGGTTTCAAGATGCTGAGACTGCTGTTAAGTGGGTAGACGAGTTTCGAACTCGTAAGATTAGTTGTTCTGATTTTTTAGATTTTGAGTTCTTTGAAGCTTTGAAGTTACCTTGCATTGAGCTCCTCAAAAAATCCCCAGCCTGGACCCTTCTTAACCTTGAGACTGTCTACTACCCCCAGCTTACTCGACTTTTCTACATTAACCTAAAAGCCAAAAACGACACCAATGGATGGTCTTTGGAGTCTGTTGTCAAAGGGGTTAGAATCTCTCTCAACTCCAATGATTTTGCAGATTTCCTAGGCTTACCTACCCCAGTTCCACCCTCTGATATCCACCCCTCAAAAGAGAACTGCATCATCCTTGCCCGAGCCAAGTATCTCCTACCTGAAGCATCCAACAGCACCTCAAAGCAACTCACCCACTCATCCCTAACCCTTGAGGCAAAAATTATTTTCAACATCATTGTTCGATGCCTCTTACCCCGTCTTAACTCTGGCTCACTCCTTACTGACAATGCCATGGTTTTGCTCTACCGCATCTTAAATAGCCTTGACCTTGATCTGGCCAACACTATCCTTGGAACCATGGCTCATGCCAGCAAAGCTAGAAAAGGCTCTCCCCTCCCCTTTGCTACCCTTTTGACCCCTATCTTCAAAGCTTCTGGAATTGATGTCAAAAATGAAGAACAGCTGCGTCATACGGGTAAGTTCGACTCTAAAGGCCTTGAAAAGATTGGCATCACTCGGTCTCCCCAAGGGACCTTGAGTCTTGCCACTCCTTCAAAAGCCTTTCCCACTGCTTCAGCTTTTGATGAACGCATGGACAACCTAGAGTTGGGCTTGGAGGAGGTTCGCCTGGATATTAAGGAGCTGCAGAAGGAGATTATGACGGAGATGAGCGGGATTTCCAAGATGCTGGAAGGACTGTGGACGAGGCTCACTGATGATGCTCCGGATGACTAAACCCAATACCCTACCCTATCCCACCCCTGAGAACTTGATACATTGCTGGTTTGTTGGAAACATTTTCAAAACTTTTGGTGACTTTTTGGTGGCTGTTTTTACCTCCGCCCTTTGTTGAAAGACAAAAAGGGGGAGATGATCTGTGGTGCTTAGACTTTGAAAACCTCTGCTTAAATGTCTTGGAAGACCTTGGTTTTTTTTTTTGATTTATGGTTTTCGGTTGGATGGTCTTTACATGCCTTAAAATTTTTTGATCCAATATTTGTCTAACCCTTGCAGGTACTTAGTCTGATTTCTATTTTATTATCTATGTTTGACTAAGTTGCAGGGCTGCACAGGTTTTGTCTTTCATCAAGGGGGAGATTGATAACTCTCTCCCTTGATGAAAATCGGAATAAATGTTTCAAAGGCTTTGACAGGATGTTTGTGTCAAAGGCCTTGGAGCATTAACAGTTGATGAAATACAAAACCTATCTTATTAGTCCGAATATTATTTTATCTTATTATATACTTCCTTTATATTATATATATGACTAACCTTTCAGGAAGTATTTTCGAGTGTATATCTTTCCTTTGGCACATATTGAGGAGATCTTATTCAAAGAGGATCATGGCTTCGGAGTATCCATAAATAGAAGATACAAGATCAAGCCTGATTCGAAAGAGCCGTTGGTGAAGATCCTTAGGCGCCATTCCACTTCTATATAAAGGAAAGAAAGAAGAAGACAGAAGATACACAAGTGCTACACGAGCTTTCATTCATTCAAGCGAAATCTGTCTTCCAAGTGTCTCTCTACTAAGCGCTCTAGAGTTTGTTGTTTATTTCAAAGCCTTTGAGAGTCACTGTGAGCTTATAGGATATATTCATTTATATTGTTACTCGAGAGTTTATAACTCGGGAAGTTGCACTAGGCTATTGATTTGTGAGAGTAAGAGGATTGTACTAGATAGCTGAGAGAGCTGGGGCTCTTCTAGATTGGTCTAGGACTCCAAGGGAACGTGAGTTGACTAGATTGCAATTGTATAGGAGAGAGGCTTCTCGGTGAGCTATTAGGATCCTAAGCTAAGCAAATCAATAAAGCCTTTTGAATCCTAGGGTTGTGGAAGAACCCTGGGCGGGGACGTAGGCCAAGTTGTGCTGAACCTCGTAAATAATTACTCGTGTTCTTTACTTATTTGCTTTACCTTATTTCCGCACTTGGCTCGATTGTCTAACTTTGTGATTCAGGTTTAATCTCAAAGGTTTTGGTACAATCTCCAAAAGTCTTGAGACTTTCTGCGAAAAATGGGCATACTCTATTCAACCCCCCTTCTAGAGTATTTCTTATTACTTTGTTTTTATATTATCGAACCTTCAATAGACTTATTTAATGTGGACCCATTTCATTAAGCATGTTGAAAAAAACAGGTAGTTCTATAATCGTTGATTCTGCAGATGGGATGGTTAAACAAGGGTGCACATCAATTAGCCTTGATTGCGAACCTTGCACGAACACGAAATGCAACAAATTGTGCACCAGTATTAATATTTCTCTTGGATCATGTAGTGGCAATTATTGTTGTTGCTACTCATTTAGTCCTTGATCGAGCGCCGTGTAATTCTTGATCCCTATTAATATATTTGGATTTGTGCACAACAAGTTCATATATATTTACAATAATACATTATTAATTAATACATGACAGATGTGATGCTTTTCTAATTTGTTGGTAGGGTTTTTTTTTATGATTTAACAGCTAGAGGTCGGATCTGAATTAGCTCGAAATAGCTCGACTCGAGCTGTTCTCTTATTTAAACAAGCCAAGCTTAAACAAAATTTTAAGCTCGGTTGAAAGCTCAGCTCCGTCGAATGAAGATCGAAAAACTTGAATTCTATGGAATTTCTAAAATTTCCTTTAAGTTAACATTTCATAACTAAGTAAAACTGCATAAAGCTCGAAAAAAGCTTGACTCAAACCCGTTCATTTCCTAAACAAGCCAAGCTTGTTTAAAAATTAGGATTGGCTCGGCTCAAACTCTTTGAAAAAATAAACCAGTCTTGAGTATGCCAAGCTCGGCTCGTACGGCTTGTATAACACCCCTATTTGTAGGGCTGGATTTATACCGTATCTACACCCACTATTACAGAATAAATTTTTAACCTGCAACATAATAGACCAGATCTAAAATATCTGGGTTATTAAATGCTCAAAAAAGATAATTATATATCCTTTTTTTAAATAAAAATAGTATATGACACAGATTTATAAAAACCTCTGGGGTATTAAATGTTGAGGCCTTCACTAAAGCATACATCAAATACCACGGAGCTCAAATATCCAGGATATTATATGATTTTAATAGCTAGTTCGTGTCTTCAATCATCTACCTCCGGGCAATTTTTTGTTGTCAATCTAAAAGTTCAAATTAAAAGCCCATTGTAAAGGTATGGGATATTAAACAACAGGTAGAAGAGAAAACAATTAAGCGTGTTGTCTTCGCCTTTAGGGTTCCCAAATTGAAATTCAAAAGCCCGTATTGTCTTCCCATTTCTCCTCGTCGTCGTCTCACTTTCTCTGTTCCTGTCTCTCGACCCGAATGACTTGCATTCTTGGCTCGGTTCAGTCATAGAGGATCGTCCTCAACTCGATCGATCTGAGGCAGTCGCATTGTGGTCTGACAGACGTAACAAGTCTTTTAACATCTTGTTTGGACTTTATCGATTCCATTTTCGCTTAAATTAGCTTTTGGAGACCATATTGTATATCAATGTACCATCCTCGATCCTGTGGATTATGCAATGAGTTATATACCTAAATTCATTTTACTTCATATAAACACACCTAAAATCAATTTACGTCATCGGCTTGAAGATTTTGTATATGAAGTACATTGAATTTAGGTGATAACTGAGTGTACTTCATATTGTATTGTAACAAAATCTTCTAGCCGATTTATTGCCTTTGCGAGAGAATATAATTTGTTCAAAAATATACATTTAACGGGGCCTAATGTATTTATTATGTATTATGAAAAGAATCGGCTATGATCGGGCTTTAAATATGGGTCACTAATTCAGACTATAAATAGAGCTCATTGCAAAAATTAAGCATGTCATTGCTACATCCTACATAAGACCATCAAAAAAACTGTATACTATAAATCAAGTTTTGAAAATGAAGTGCATTTTCATTTCTGTCATCTTGTTTATGCTTCTCATCTTTGGTAAGGTCAAAATCAAACTGTTATACATATATTTTTCATATATATAGACTTATTTAATGTGGACTCATTTCATTAAGCATTTTGAAAAAAACAGGTTGTTCTATGGTCGTTGAGTCTGCAGATGGGATGGTTCAACAAGGGTGCAAATCAATTAGCCTTGATTGCGGACCTTGCACGAACACGAAATGCAACAAATTGTGCACCAGTATTAATATTGCTCTTGGATCATGTAGTGGCAATTATTGTAGTTGCTACACATTTAGTCCTTGATCGAGCGCCGTGTAATTCTTTATCCCCGTTAATATATTTGGACTTGTGCACAAAAAGTACATATATATTTACAATAATACATTACTAATTAATACATGACAGATTTGATGCTTTTCTAGTTTGTTGGTAGGTTTTTTTTTATGAATTAACAGCTAGAGCTCGGATCGGGATCAACTCGAAATAGCTCGACTCGAGCCGTTCTCTAACTTAAACAAGCCATGCTTAAACAAAATTTTAAGCTCGGTTGAATGCTCAGCTCCATCAAATGAAGATCGAAAAACTTGAATTCTATGGAATTTCTAAAATTTCCTTTAAGTTAACATTTCATAACTAAGTAAAACTGCATAAGGCTCGAAAAAAGCTCGGCTCAATACCGTTCATTTCCTAAACAAGCCAAGCTTGTTTAAAAATTAGGCTTGGCTCGCCTCGAACTCATTGAAAAAATGAACCAATCTTGAGGATGCCAAGCTCGGCTCGTTCGGCTTGTATAACACCCCTATTTGTAGGGCTGGATTTATATCGTATCTACATCCACTAGTACAAAAATAAATTTTTAACCTGCTACATAATAGACCGGATCTAAAATATCAGGGTTCTAATATGCTCAAAAAAGATAATTATATATCCTTTTTTTAAATAAAAATAGTATATGACACAGATTTATAAAAACCTTTGGGCTATTAAATGTTGAGGCCTTCACTAAAGCATACATCAAATACCACGGAGCTCAAATATCCGGGATATTATATGATTTTAATAGCTCGTTCGTGTCTTCAACCATCTACCTCCGGACAATTTTTTGTTGTCAATCTGAAAGTTCAAATTAAAAGCCCATTGTAAAGGTATGGGATATTAAACAGCAGGTAGAAGAGAAAACAATTAAGCGTGTTTTCTTCGCCTTTAGGGTTCCCAAATTGAAATTCAAAAGCATGTATTGTCTTCCCATTTCTCCTCGTCGTCGTCTCACTTTCTCTCTTCCTGTCTCTCGACCCGAATGACTTGCATCCTTGGCTCGGTTCAGTCATAGAGGATCGTCCTCAACTCGATCGATCTGAGGCAGTCGCATTGTGGTCTGACAGACTTAACAATTCTTTTAACATCTTGTTTGGACTTCATCGATTCCATTGGAGACCATATTGTATATCAATGTACCATCCTCGATCCTGTGGATTATGCAATGAGTTACATACCTGAATTCATTTTACTTCATACAAACACACCTAAAATCAATTTATGTCATCGGCTAGAAGATTTTGTATATGAAGTACATTGAATTTAGGTGATAACTGAGTGTACTTCATATTGTGTTGTAACAAAATCTTCTAGCCGATTTATTGCCTTTGCAAGAGAATATAATTTGTTCAAAAATATACATTTAACGGGGCTAAATGTATTTATTATGTATTATGTAAGGAATTGGCTATGATCGGGCTTTAAATATGGGTCACTAATTCAGACTATAAATAGAGCTCATTGCAAAAATTAAGCATGTCATTGTTAATTCCTATAGAACAACATCAAAAAAACTTTATATTATAAATCAAGTTTTGAAAATGAAGTGCATTTTCATTTCTATCATGTTGTTTATGCTTCTCATCTTTGGTAAGATCTAAATAAAACTGCTATACATATCTTTTTCATGTATATAGGCTTATTTAACGTGGACTCATTTTATTAAGCATGTTGAAAAAAACAGGTAGATCTATGATCGTTGAGTCTGCAAATGGGATGGTTCAACAAGGGTGCACAACAATTAGCCTTGATTGTGGACCTTGCACGAACACAAAATGCAACAAATTGTGCACCAGTATTAATATTGCTCTTGGATCATGTAGTGGCAATTCTTGTTGTTGCTACTCATTTAGTCCATGATCGAGCGCCGTGTAATTCTTTATCAACATTAATATATTTGGACTTGTGCACAACAAGTTCATTTATATTTAAAATAATACATTATTAATTAATACATGACAGATGTGATGCTTTTCTCGTTTTTTGGTAGGGTTTTTTCTGAATTAACAAGTAGAGCTTGGATCGGGATCAACTCTAAATAGTCCGACTCGAGGCGTTCTCTTACTTAAACAAGCCGATCTTAAACAAAATTTTAAGCTCGGTTGAAAGCTCGGCTCGGTCGAATGAAGATCGAAAAACTTGAATTCTATCGAATTTCTAAAATTTCCTTTAAGTTAACCTGTCACAACTAAGTAGAACTGCATAAAGCTCTAAAAAAGCTCGGCTCAAACCCATTCATTTCCTAAAAAAGCCAAGCTTGTTAAAAAATTAGGCTTGGCTCGGCTCGAAGTCATTGAGAAAATGAACCAAGCTTGAGCATGCAAAGCTCGACTCGTTCGTCTTGAATAACACCCCTATTTGTAGGCCTGGATTTATATCGTATCTATACCCACTATTACAAAAATAAATTTTTAACCTGCTACATAATAGACCGGATCTAAAATATTCGGGTTCTAATATGCTCAAAAAAGATAATTATATATCCTTTTTTTTAAATAAAAATAGTATATGACCCAGATTTATAAAAACCACTGGGCTATTAAATGTTGAGGCCTTCACTAAAGCATACATCAAATACCACGGAGCTCAAATATCCGGGATATTATATGATTTTAATAGCTCGTTCGTGTCTTCAACCATCTACCTCCGGGCAATTTTTTGTTGTCAATCTGAAAGTGCAAATTAAAAGCCCATTGTAAAGGTATTGGATATTAAACAGCAGGTAGAAGAGAAAACAATTAAGCGTGTTTTCTTCGCCTTTAGGGTTCCCAAATTGAAATTCAAAAGCTCGTATTGTCTTCCCATTTCTCCTCGTCGTCGTCTCACTTTCTCTCTTCCTGTCTCTCGACCCGAATGACTTGCATCCTTGGCTCGGTTCAGTGATAGAGGATCGTCCTCAACTCGATCGATCTGAGGCAGTCGCATTGTGGTCTAACAGACGTAACAATTCTTTTAACATCTTGTTTGGACTTCATCGATTCCATTTTTGCTTAAAATTAGCTTTTGCAGACCATATTGTATTTCAATGTACCATCCTCGATCCTGTAGATTATGCAATGAATTTTATACCTCAATTCAATGTACTTCGTATAAATACACCTAAAATCAATATACGTCATCGGCTAGAAGATTTTGTATATGAAGTACGTTTAATTTAGGGGATATCTGAGTGTAATTCATATTGTATTGTGACAAAATCTTCTAGCCGATTTATTGCATTTGCGAGAGAATATAATTTGTTCAAAAATATACATTTAACGGGGCTAAATGTATTTATTATGTATTATGTAAGGAATCGGCTATGATCGGGCTTTAAATATGGGTCACTAATTCAGACTATAAATAGAGCTCATTGCAAAAATTAAGCATGTCATTGTTAATTCCTACAGAAGAACATCAAAAAAACTTTATACTATAAATCAAGTTTTGAAAATGAAGTGCATTTTCATTTCTATCATGTTGTTTATGCTTCTCATCTTTGGTAAGATCTAAATAAAACTGCTATTCATATCTTTTTCATATATATAGGCTTATTTAACGTGGACTCATTTTATTAAGCATGTTGAAAAAAACAGGTAGATCTATGATCGTTGAGTCTGCTAATGGGATGGTTTAACAAGGGTGCACAACAATTAGCCTTGATTGTAGACCTTGCACGAACACAAAATGCAACAAATTGTGCACCAGTATTAATATTGCTCTTGGATCATGTAGTGGCAATTCTTGTTGTTGCTACTCATTTAGTCCATGATCAAGCGCCGTGTAATTCTTTATCCCCATTAATATATTTGGACTTGTGCACAACAAGTTCATTTATATTTAAAATAATACATTATTAATTAATACATGACAAATGTGATACTTTTCTCGTTTTTTGGTAGGGTTTTTTCTGAATTAACAAGTAGAGCTTGGATCGGGATCAACTCTAAATAGCCCGACTCGAGCCGTTCTCTTACTTAAACAAGCCGATCTTAAACAAAATTTTAAGCTCGGTTGAAAGCTCGGCTCGGTCGAATGAAGATCGAAAAACTTGAATTCTATTGAATTTCTAAAATTTCCTTTAAGTTAACCTGTCACAACTAAGTAGAACTGCATAGAGCTCTAAGAAAGCTCGGCTCAAACCCATTCATTTCCTAAAAAAGCCAAGCTTGTTAAAAAATTAGGCTTGGCTCGGCTCGAAGTCATTGAAAAAATGAACCAAGCTTGAGCATGTCAAGCTCGACTCGTTCGGCTTGAATAACACCCCTATTTGTAGGCCTGGATTTATATCGTATCTATACCCACTAGTACAAAAATAAATTTTTATCCTGCTACATAATAGACCGGATCTAAAATATTCGGGTTCTAATATGCTCAAAAAAGATAATTATATATCCTTTTTTTAAATAAAAATAGTATATGACCCAGATTTATAAAAACCTCTGGGCTATTAAATGTTGAGGCCTTCACTAAAGCATACATCAAATACCACGGAGCTCAAATATCCGGGATATTATATGATTTTAATAGCTCTTTCGTGTCTTCAACCATCTACCTCCGGGCAATTTTTTGTTGCCAATCTGAAAGTTCAAATTAAAAGCCCATTGTAAAGGTATTGGATATTAAACAGCAGGTAGAAGAGAAAACAATTAAGCGTGTTTTTTTCGCCTTTAGGGTTCCCAAATTGAAATTCAAAAGCCCGTATTGTCTTCCCATTTCTCCTCGTCGTCATCTCACTTTCTCTCTTCCTGTCTCTCGACCCGAATGACTTGCATCCTTGGCTCGGTTCAGTCATAGAGGATCGTCCTCAACTCGATCGATCTGAGGCTGTCGCATTGTGGTCTAACAGACGTAACAATTCTTTTAACATGTTGTTTGGATTTCATCGATTCCATTTTTGCTTAAATTAGCTTTTGTAGACCATATTGTATTTTAATGTACCATTCTCGATCCTGTAGATTATGCAATGAATTTTATACCTGAATTCAATGTACTTCATATAAATACACCTAAAATCAATATACGTCGTCGGCTAGAAGATTTTGTATATGAAGTACGTTGAATTTAGGTGATAACTGAGTGTACTTCATATTGTATTGTAACAAAATCTTCTAGCCGATTTATTGTATTTGCGAGAGAATATAATTTGTTCAAAAATATACATTTAACGGGGCTAAATGTATTTATTATGTATTATGTAAGGAATCGGCTATGATCGGGCTTTAAATATGGGTCACTAATTCAGACTATAAATAGAGCTCATTGGAAAAATTAAGCATGTCATTGTTAATTCCTACTAAAGAACATAAAAAAAAACTTTGTACTATAAATCAAGTTTTGAAAATGAAGTGCATTTTCATTTCTATCATGTTGTTTATGCTTCTCATCTTTGGTAAGATCTAAATAAAACTGCTATACATATCTTTTTCATATATATAGGCTTATTTAACGTGGACTCATTTTATTAAGCATGTTGAAAAAAACAGGTAGATCTATGATCGTTGAGTCTGCAAATGGGATGGTTCAACAAGGGTGCACAACAATTAGCCTTGATTGTGGACCTTGCACGAACACAAAATGCAACAAATTGTGCACCAGTATTAATATTGGTCTTGGATCATGTAGTGGCAATTCTTGTTGTTGCTACTCATTTAGTCCACGATCGAGCGCCGTGTAATTCTTTATCCCCATTAATATATTTGGACTTGTGCACAACAAGTTCATTTATATTTAAAATAATACATTATTAATTAATACATGACAGATGTGATGTTTTTCTCATTTTTTGGTAGGGTTTTTTCTGAATTAACAAGTAGAGCTCGGATCGGGATCAACTCTAAATAGCCTGACTCGAGCCGTTCTCTTACTTAAACAAGCCGATCTTAAACAAAATTTTAAGCTCGGTTGAAAGCTCGGCTCGGTCGAATGAAGATCGAAAAACTTGAACTCTATCGAATTTCTAAAATTTCCTTTAAGTTAACCTGTCACAACTAAGTAGAACTGCATAAAGCTCTAAAAAAGCTCGGCTCAAACCTATTCATTTCCTAAAAAAGCCAAGCTTGTTAAAAAATTAGGCTTGGCTCGACTCGAAGTCATTGAAAAAATGAACCAAGCTTGAGCATGCCAAGCTCGACTCGTTCGGCTTGAATAACACCCCTATTTGTAGGCCTGGATTTATATCGTATCTATACCCACTAGTACAAAAATAAATTTTTAACCTGCTACATAATAGACCGGATCTAAAATATTCGGGTTCTAATATGCTCCAAAAAGATAATTATATATCCTTTTTTAAATAAAAATCGTATATGTCCTAGATTTATAAAAACCTCCGGGCTATTAAATGTTGAGACCTTCACTAAAGCATACATAAAATACCCTGGAGTTCAAATATCCAGGATATTATATGATTTTAATAGCTCGCGCGTGTCTTCAACCATCTACCTCTGGGCAATTTTTTGTTGTCAATCTAAAAGTTCAAATTAAAAGCCCATTGTAAAGGTATGGGATATTAATCAGTAGGTAGAAGAGAAACCTTTAAGCAAGTTGTCTTCGCCTTTAGGGTTCCCAAATTGAAATTCAAAGGCCCGTATTGTCTTCCCATTTCTCCTCAGCGTCGTCTCACTTTCTCTCTTCCTGTCTCTCGACCCGAATGACTTGCATCCTTGGCTCGGTTAAGTCATAGCGGATCGTCCTCAACTCGATCGATCTGAGGCAGTCGCATTGTGGTCTGACAGACGTAACAATTCTTTTAACATCTTGTTTGGACTTCATCGATTCTTTTTTTTCTTAAATTACCTTTTGCATACCACAATCAATGTCTATTTTGCCCTAATTTTCAGAGCAACTATGGATTCGGACGCGAAGCAGGGAGACGAGGATAAGGATTAAGAGGTTCCCGAAGCGTCGGAGCAACGGATATGGATACGATGACGAAGCAGTCTTGTTCATGTCTCTCATCATCGCCGTCTCTCTTTCTTGTCGTCTCACAAGGTTAGCTTGCTCAAATCTCTCTTCCTATCTCACCTTCTCTCTTTTTATGTCGTTGTCTTCTTCTCTAGAGGTAATAAAGATTTTCACATTCTTTACAAGGTCATAATATATTCTTAAATACCCTTAATATGTATTTTATCAAAAATTAGGACCTCGTGAAAATAGGCTCAGACCCTTTTTACAAAAACCGAACCCCTTCATTTTACCAAAAATCGACCCTTTATTTATTTCTCAAAAATTGACCCTTCTTCCATTTAAACATCAAACCGGCCCAACCCATTTCATTTTACTTTTCAAAACAAAAGGCCAACCCAACGCACTATATTTCTTTCTCTAATTTGAAAGGCGAAATTGCAAAAAGAAGCGGCCCATAAGTGAGTTGGTGAGCGAGCCCCACGGCTCAGTCTTCTTCTTCATCTTTCTTTCGGACACCCTCCGTTCGTTGTTGCCAAGAAAACGGATCCCGCAGGCGACCTTAGCCGACCCCTCCACTCTTTTTGGCTTCCTTCCTTGCACTCTCAGCCTTCCCTCTTCGTGTTCACACTTTGCTCTCTCTCTCTCTCTCTCTCTCCCTCTCTCTCTGTCTCTCTCTCTCTCCCCTCCTTTTTGTCACGCGCTCTCGCACACGTTCGCTCAAACCCACTCTCGCTCCATCTCGCCGTTTTGATTCGCCTTCACCCACTCCCTCTACTACCGGGCAAAATGAGGGAAACACGGAAGCACATAGGAATCGAAACAAGGGAAGAATGAGGGGTCGAAGCTCACCAAGAGGAGTCAACTCGCAAGAGTTCTTGAAGCTCACTGGAGGTCTTTGGGGGACCGTGTAAGAGTCTCGTGGAGCTTTCTGAACCTAGATCGATGATGGAGGTGTGAGAAAGGCGGGGCTTGGCTTTGTTTTTCAGTTAGAAATGGGGAAGGAGGCCTTACCCGGGGGTCTTTCACTCAAAATAGTGCAAGCAATTGGTTATTGCTCGAAATAGGGGTGGTGGAGCGGTGCTTGGGTTGACCTTCAGAGGAGCAGGGGAGGTTCTCGACTGGTGGCTTCCGGCATAAGGATGCTAGTGGGCGGCGGTAGGGCTTCGAGAAGGGGATGGGTTGAGCGTATGGTGGCGACAAGGGCCAAAAGGAAGGTTTTTTTTTTTTGATGAATAGAGGAAGTGAAGAGGGGGAATGGAGAGTCCATTGGGTAGATTATTTTGAAATAAAAGAAATGAGGGTGAAAAGGGGATTATGTTCTATTTGAATTCAAACAAGATAAGAGGAATGGAGGGTATTAATGACATGAGAGGCTAGATTGGAGTGGCCTGGTTTGGCATTTTTCCACAATTGGTAAAGCACGGTGGTGAGGGATGGATAGGAAGGAGTGGGTGCTGAGCCATATTTGGTAAACAGCTAGTGAAGAGGCAGGGATGGGAGTCCGTTTGAAAGCAAAATAGGTAGGGTAATAACACAAAGGTCGTCCCAATTAATGCCCGAACAAATAAATACCAAACCCGCTCTCTCGACCTTATCACGAATTGATTAAAAACTTTCAATAGCAAGAGGATGTTAACACCCGAAGACATTTTTCAAAATCCCGAGGCGAAATGATGGAGTTTATCTTCAAAAGTGCAAAAATGGGCCGGAATCCGCTTTAAGGATTTTCAATACGATTTTCAAGGTGATGATGAGGATTTTCAAATATTTGAATTTTCTGACTGAAATCCATTTTATTTTATTTATTTTAAAAATACTATTAATAACCCGATGTTTTTACATCATCCACCTCTAAAAACAAGTCTCGTCCTCGAGACTAAAATTATTATAAAGCAAGGGGATGATGTTTTAAAATGCGAGTCCAAGGACCATGTCCAAGGATATTGCAATCATCTCGAGTGCGTCTTCCGAGATTCTCACAACATCTTTTCGGAAGTACCACAACTCTAAATGTTCTACAATATCATCACTAGGTCTTAGCAAGCACCCTACAAGCGCCCCCATAAAATGATTGTATCCACTTCTTGAAGTATCATTGGGTTACCCGGGACATGGAAGTTCTTAACACGTTAAACTTTTGTCAAGGTATGTTGGAGTTGGTCACTTTTAAAACTGTTTTAAAAACTCTTTATGATGTTCAAGGTGCTCGGCAATCACAACGATATCCTTTCTAGCCACTCTAGTCCCAAAGGCTCAAGATCTCACTTAATAGTTGGTCATCCACCTCTAAAGACAAATCCCATGGTCTCACTCTGGCCTATTTCCCATGGTCTCTTCATATGTTATAGGTTTTGAATCAGTTTCAATCAATCAATCTCTGGATATCATAAAAATCAACGTTAATCCTTTTAAAAAATTAAAAACTCAAATTTCATCGTAGCAAAATAGATCAGCATATCAAATCCAAACATTTGCGATTCACATTTTATAGGCAAAGCAATCAGGTAATAATTGCTAACTCAGAATATCAACATGTCATGACATCATTGCGTATCAGAACACCATGGCATCGAAACTCATCATCATAGACGAAACCAAACAATGTATACTACCAACCCGGCTTACCAATGTCAGCACGTCAGAATTCATCATCATGTTAATTCTAGAACTGTCGCACGGTATTGTCATTACTGTATTCTGAAAGGATTAGCAATTCGAGCGGAGGATACTCATTCTTCACAAGTCATATCAGTTTTAGTGATTGCGATCATTGAAATGTGCTCGTCCTTCAATGCCGTCGATGCCATCAGTTCCGGGACCCGTGGGTTATAGGCCCACTATGCTCCCGCCACGCCACATCGGTGCTAGTTGGTTGTTCATTCTTTCTTCCATGTTGGTGTGGTGAAAAATGTCATTAACTTTCTACAACACCAAAAAGAATAATCCAAACCAACAACTTAACTAGCAAACTAGTAACTAGTATAGTGGAATAGTAATAGGTTGATCACACAGAGAGAATACCTTTCCTATCTATCAAATCGCTATGAAAAGGGAATAAGATCAAAGAGTAATTGAATGAAAAGATAATTGACTGAAGAAAAAGTAGCAATGGTGAATTTGTGATAATTTATATTAATGAGATAGTTTCCCTTAAAATTCATCAACAATGGTTATGTCTTTGATCCTCAACTCTATTTTACCTTTCCTTGTTTGATTCATCTAATGGTGGACTACATCAACCCTAAGAAATTAAACAATGCCAATAACATAAACAACTAAAGATAGAGGGGCAGTTCTCTAACCATAATCGATGAAATTGGTAAAGTAGAATTGTTAATATCGCCTGCACACCTAATCTATGCTTTCACGGGATCGATTGCCTATGGTGTGCTACTGATTCAACTAAATTGCAAGAGACAATCAAATCTTTAGCAAGAAAGAAAATTCCATCAAGGATGACAATCAAGAGGAAATACATGCAATCAATTAATTAAAAACTTAGATATTGAATCAATCAAACATAAAATAGACAGAAATCAAGTCTCACAAATCATATAACCATGTCTTTGAATTGCAGGTGAAACAGAAGAGGTTTAGTTCCTCATGGGATTTTTTCCACTCAATATCTCCATTGGAGTCTCTCTCTAGGTCTTGAAACAATCTCCAACAATAGGCTAATAGTCAGCCACAAATATAAAAACCTAAAACCTAATTAGCGTCCCATAGATAGAAATTGCAAGAGTAGCGTGTTCTTTGTCTGATCTCTTATGAATCCAAGCTAAGATCTTCCTACGCCTCTTCTTACCTTCTCCAATGTTTTCCTCGGGTTCCTAGCTCTTCATACTCATCCTTAGCAAAGTCATAAATGCATCCTTCTGAGCATCGGAAACTAAATCTGTGAATAAGAACAAAAAAAGCGTAGATTCCACACTTGCAAGACAAAAGACTAATGAAGTAAAATACTAAATAAACATGATATAAACTACTCTAAATGTAATAACAATTACCTATAATTCCTATCTAAAATATGCATTATCACATGTCGACGTTCATCAAATGGATCGCAAGGGGGTTAAAAGTTACGGAGATAAGGGAGGGACAAGGGCGGGAAACATGATTTCTGTACAGATTTAGACATGGACCAAGACTAAAGACGACGAGACCAGAGACAAGATTCCAACCCAAGAGTTACAACTATTCCATTATAATACTCTACGAGGTTGTAATTGTGGCAAGCAAGGCATGTATTCGTCATGGAGCATATCAGTCATATTAATTCACACTAGCATGTACCTACCTCAAGGGATAACAACTTGTGTATTCATATCATCAACATGTAATACATCACATGTATGTCGGACAATTTCTAGGCAAGGCATGTGAGGGCTAGTAATGGTCAGGCGAGATACGAGGCCATGCTGAATTTCACAAGCATCACATGCATTTCATATATGAACAATTGCACGAGCATGGTATACACATTAAAAGGCAACGTCAAGTACAAGCACATCGAGATATACACCAAAGCATGATTTTAGTCTAGGTAATCCAAATGGGTTCAACCTAACGTTCACATGCCATGCGTATACAAAGTCATGATGTAACGTGGTATGTGATCATGCAAGGGGTCAGGTCATATATTTATGCAAATGCGAGAGGACATCACAAAAGGCATGATAAGCATCGAGGGCATCATCATCTCACATGCTAAAGAGATTTTTTATGGGGTATACATACAAGAAGAGTTGATCATACTATCACGAACCAAAATTATCATAGGGTAACAATCATGTGGATTGATAACATGGGATATGCGAGTCTATCATTAGCATGACAATGCCATAAGCCAAGTAGATCATGCTGGAAATGTACCAACACATCATGTCATGCAATCACAAAGAGGGCTACTACTATAACCATACGGAATCCCCAAAGGATATCATCGACTCATCAACCTGTTTCCCTGTGGGATGCTAGTATAACTCATTTGGTAACATTAAATGACATTCACACTATCTCCCGAGAAAGGATGGTAGAGTTCGTGTTTAGACCCTCGTGGAAAGGAGATGTCGTTGACCATTACAAAAATTGAGAAGGATGACTTCATAAGACCACTAACTTCTAGACTCTGAATTATGTTAATAACCATTGGTGTGCCAAGATAGAGTGTCATAGGCTTTACCGCGTCCCAAATGTAATTATGATAACATGAACCTATTATTTCGTAGAAGTGGTAAGTCCAGATGTCAATCCAGAAGGAGAATACCTTTCTTGTCTACTCAAATTGCTAACAAAGGGAATGAGATCGGAGTATAATTGAATAAAAAGGCAATAGTATAAGGTGAAAGGGGTGATGGTGAATTGTGGTGATTAATAATAATGAGATAGTTTCCACTGCAATTCATCAACAATGGTTAGGTCATTAGTCCTTGACTCTATTCTACTTATCCTTATTTAATTCTTCCAACCTTGGATCACTCCAAACTTTGGCAATTAAACAATATCAATAACATAAACAATTAAAGATAGAGGCGCAACCCCCTAACCCTAATCGATACAATTGATAAGGCACCATTGTCAATATCCCACACACACCTAATCGATACTTTCACCGGATCGATTAATTATGTTTGCTACTTAGATTCAATCAAATCGCAAGAAGTAATCAAACCTTAGCAAGAAAGCAAATTCCGTCTAAGGTAGCTAATCAAGAGGGAATATATGCAATCAATCAATTGAAAAAAAAAAAATTGAATCAATCAAACATATAATAGATAGGAATCAAGTCTCACAAATCATCTAACCATGTCCTTCAATCACAGACGAAACAAAAGGGGTTTAGTTCCTCATAGAAATTATTCCTCTCATTCTCTCCATTGGTTTCTCTCAAACTAGTTCTGTCGGAACTGCCAAGAATCGACCGAAACTATTAACCAAAATACATAACAAATTGTTCCAAAGATAGAATTCGAAAGATCCGCGTCAACGCTGACCGGCGGGCACCAACTTGTTAGTAGCTTCGTTCTTCAGCTCCTCCTCACGTTTCTTGTTGCCTTTGTAATGCTTTTCTCCAGTTCCTAACTCCTCATGTTCACTCCCAACAAATCCATAAATGCATCCTCACAAGCGTCAGATTACAAATATGTGAATAAGCACGAAAAGTACTTAGATTCCACACTTGAAAGATAAAACACTAATAATGTGAATTACTCAATAATCATGTCATATCCTCACCTAAATGCAATAATACCCTACCTATCCTAAAGGTTTAACATTATTTTACCCTAGGTTTTATCTACTTTTACCATATTAGATTTATTTCTTTTTTATTATAATTATATCTATAGCTAGATAGAGATATAGATAGAGATAGATCCCTACCTTGGATAGCAAGGATTAAGCCCTATAAATAAAGCCCTAGGGGCTAGCTTCTTTTCCATCAATGATGTCTTCTATTGTGATGAGTGAGTTGTCGCCCTACTTCTAGAGTCGTGGTGAGCCTGATGATAACCATGCGCGCCTGTGGTAAAGTTTTGATATTTATTATATTTTGATCATCCACTGCCTTTTATGTGTTTATTGCCTACTCAAAAGAATAGAGATTCAAGTTAACAACTTGGATTATAAACATAAAATTGGTAGATACAATTAGGGTTACTTAAAAAGGTTGTCTAATTGTTGGAAAAGGCGAAAGCTTGTTCCTTTGATGTGATTGCATAATTACTTATATTATCTTACCTTATGCATGTTTAGTCATCGTTATGGCAAGCCCCAGTCTTGGATATTTTCTTTCTTATATTATCATCAAATCTGTCAAACCTGGTTATTTCTGTTGATCCTTCATCTCCATCCTCACAGTCTTCGGCCCTCTTTCGCCGGCAGACAGGTTCTGCAAGGGTACTCGAAATCGACTTGTTTAGGTCGAAATCGAGTCTTCTGGTCGACTGGCGGTATTCTGAGCCGGTCGAAATTTGGGTACTAACTTGGTCAAAATCGAGAACATTCACTCGAAATCGACCTTTGCTTGTTTTTGTGAACTGCATGTCCAAGTAGAAATCGGCAGGAACAAGTCGAAATCAACTACAAAGGTCTATATCGACCACTTTCTCGTCCAAATTGGATGACTTCTGCACGGCAACCAGAAATCGACTGACTGGTCGATATCAACTGCTCCTTAGTCGATATTGAGTGAGTCTCTTGAGTCGAAATCCGACTTGGACGGGAGCTATCTAGGATCCGCTGACACGCTTCCACGTGGATCGATCCTGATTCCCTTCCACTACAACAGTAGGAAATCTTTAATTTATTTGGGAATGCTGAAACTCAATTTGAATTTATCTTCTGTAATTTCGATTCGATTTCCTCCTACATCAACGATGAATCTCAACAATTGTTAGAGAATTACAGGTGAATTATTTCCTCTGCCTTATTATCAATCTACTTTGCACCCATAAAGTTGGTTACTTTACATCTTGGCTATTTATCATAAATCATTATTTGGTCATAAGAGTTCTTTTTAAGAGTTATTAAATAGGAAATCGCTTCTCCCTATGGGTTTAACTATGGACATAATTGCTATATTAGTAGTTGTTTGGTTTATCAAGTGATTGATTGACTAATCTATTGGTTTTTTGTTTGAGTTTGGATCATATTACTATTTGTAGATAAAGCACTGGCTAGGAATCTTGAGGGGAATGACCACGATAAAAGGATATCTGAAATGGCTCAAAAAGGAAGCCAGAGGAAGGAGTTGGCAATCCAAGGTGAAAAGAATTGACCTAGCAACCCCAATACACAATATTCGGAAGCCCGACCATGACAAGTTGTTTAAAGAAAACACTAGGAGCAGTGATGAGGTCATACATGTTATAGAGATCAATGTCTACAAAGTGCTAAGCCAATGCTTCTCTTTACATTTCAATGTTGCACCTCTGTTACAAGGTGGTTTAATCATTTGAAACGTCCAAGAGGAGCTGCACTGAAAGGAAAAAACCAACATGCCAATTCCATTTTATTTAGATGCTGTGTTTCAAAAGAAACTAGCTCCTGATCACCTATCTCCCAGACCAAGTTCCGAAGAACGAGTGAGAGCAACCTTTTGTTTCCAGTTGCCCCACCAATGTAATAGGGCCCTAGTTATTATCATTGTTTTATGCATGGGTAGATTCATTGAGTTTAGGGTGCTCTATGTTATAAGGTGTTACCTCCTTGATAGTCGTGCCGAAGGGGAGGTCATAACTTAACACGTATAAGATGTGTGTTCGACTTCTAAAAGAATGGATTGAAGAGACAGGATCCGCACATGAACTATGTCCTACACACTTAAGTATTACATGAGGATGTGAGCCTAACTCACTTGCAAGGCCACAAGAGAGCTAGCCTCGGTTGTAGCCTAAGGTCCGATCCAAAAACCTTTGCGTACATATATTTTATTTTTGCAATATATTTACCTTTAAAAATAGATGCTCAACTAGATACATATTAAAATAATACAATGGCTCGATCCTCATCTTCATCTTTCTGCATAGCAAGTTAGTTTTCATCGGAGCTTACTGATCATATGAATGAGCATTTAGGTAGTAATACAGTGACTTGGTGCTGCAAAATCATAAGAGCATGCCATTTAGTATCATGCTAGGACTTGCATAGATGAATGAGCATTCTTATTCTGTACGCATATGTAGACATGGGAGCCGTTATAGTTGTTACATGATAGGACCTTTTTTTTTCATTCTTTTCATCTTAGTTGGTTGTTATTATAAAAATTTGCTTGCACTTGATGATGCGGTAGGCATTTAGGTAGTAAGTGCCATAGGACTCTTAGAGCCTTAGGCCTTATATAGTTGTCATTTCTTGCCTTCTCTTCATAGTTAGTAGGCTCATTTAATGGGGTCGGCTTGCACCGTGGGGTGAGGTAGCTCCTTTAGATGTGAGTTGCTAAAGGATTCCTTAGGAACCTAGAGGGATGTGCCACTTGGCATTCTTTGTGGGCCCATTTACTACTTTTTTGCATATATAAACTACTAGCATGCTTGTGTGTTAATATTCTTGTTCTTCATTAGAAGTATGATATTATGATTAGCGTATATGTGTGCTTATATGTTGGGACCAGCCAAGTGCGGGCCTCAATCTGATCATATGCCCCCTTGATATTTTTAGGTATGTGATACGTATGTATAAAGATGCTGATATAACTTTGTGATCGCGAGATTTTTGCATGGATGAAAGAGAGTTGGGACTCTAACTTCACCAAACTATTATGGATATGGAATTCGATACATGGACTATGTTTTGACACGACTCTACCTTGGAAATCCTGTGTATTGTTTTAGACTTATGCTTGGGTTTGAATGCATAAATGGTTTTAACAGCATAGGTCATAGGACAGGTACAAGGGTTTTCCCCCAAGTTTCCAACGGACTTTACGAATTTGGGTTAAAATTAGTTCCTTGAAAGCCAGGATTTCGACTCAGAAGACCACTCGATATCAATCAAAGTGAGTCGATATCGACTGAGTCAGTTGTTGTGAGCCTAATTTGCCATGTTTTACACTTACTTTAATATCGATTTCTGCATACATTGCATGCATTTGGGTTAGAATAATACAGAATCTGTGTAATTTACACTTATTTGCAATATATGGAGGTCTACACAAGTTTTGGTTATATTTCGCAGAAATCGGACGCACTTTGGAGCTTAAAGGAAACTCATGGAGAAGCTAAGGATGGTGCAGCTGGAGAAAAACGCCATTTTTTACCATTCTTCATTCTGAATCAAGCTTTGATGTCTTCATGAGAGTTGTAGCCCTCAAAAAGAGCTTTCCAACGCATGGTCATATGTGTCAATCCGACGAACGAGGACTCAGGAAAGTGCGTTTTAAGAACAGAGCAGAATGCTCAAAGCAACAGCGTTACTCGAGATCGACCACAATGGTCGACATCGACAAGAGTTTACTCGACATTTGCTCCAGAGGACGAGATCGAGCACGAGATGAAGACAAATGTTTCTCTACGTTGAGGAGATTTACTCTATGTCGAGCAGATTTACTCTATGTCGAGGATGTTGGTTTACGTCGAGAAAGTGCTACTCGATATCGAGGAGTCCTAGTCGATATCGAGTAAACCCCAAGTGACCGACGTCGAGTAATCCGAGTCTTGTTAAGGTTCTATCCCGAATCCGATGGTGATATTTTCGAGATCAAATTCCATCCGGATCTATCAAGATCTATCAAGTTACATCAAGGAAGGAGAAGATTTATCCATTGAAGACTTTTAGATATAATTCCCTATTTTTAGATTTAATTCCTTTGTTGTTTTTTTATTTATCATTAAGCCTTTTAGATATAATTTTAGACATAGATAGGAGATTCTATCCTTGATTAGCAAGGATTAGAAGGCTATAAATAAAGCCCTAGGGGCTGGTTTTTCAAGAATCAAATTTTCAGTCAGAAACAAGTAGTTCCACAGAGAAGTTTTAGGAGTTTTAAGGTTTTTAAGGTTTTGGCTTTCTGCGAAAGTTGATTGCCAGGATTGTAAAGGCTTTGAATTTAGTTTTAATGCAAGTTATTTCTTTTCAATCAATGTCTGCGATTGCGATGAGGCGTGAGTAGTCCACCCACTTCTGGGGCTGGGGTGAGCCCGACAGTGGCCATGTGAGGTGACGCGGTAAAGGTCAGATCTTTTTATGCAATTCGTCTTCTATCCCTATGAGCATGATTATTTTGCGAGAGTTGAAGGTGATCCTTGTTTGTGTTATTGAAGCGAAAGTGATCTTAATGCAACTTGGATTAATTATGTGAAAAAGGGTTAGTAACAATTAGGGTTTATGCGAAAGCCTCTATATTCCTATTTGTTAGTAACGAAAGTTATTTTGATGGAAAGCATGATCTTTTATGCCTTTATGTGTTACTTTGCATGGTTATCGTTGTGGCGTTGACACCCTGGTCTTGGAAGTCTTTTAGCATATTGAGTTTATTTCTGTCAAATTTCTGAGTTCTGTCGAAACCTGCGATTTACAGTTTTCTAAGTTTTCAAGCCGATACAGAGGAGCTCTTGTCGATCTCGAGTAGGACCTTTGTCGAGATCGAGTAGGTCTTAGTCTAGGTCGAGTTCCTGTTGCGCTTCTGTTGTCGATTCTGAAGTTTCTGTCTTTGCTGTCCTTTGTCGATCTCGAGTGCCTTCTTATCGAGATCGAGTAGCTTCTGTCTTTTGTTTTGTTCTTTACTTTCTTTCACTATTTTCTGTCTTTGCTTTTATTTTCTGCTTTGCTTTGTCTTTCTTCCTTTGTTCCTTTGTTTCTGTCTTTTCTGCTTGTCTGTGAGAATTTATAGCTACCTGAGAACTGCTGGCGTGCTTCCTCGTGGATTCGATCCTGGCAACCTTCTACTACAATGGGAGGAAGTCTTGTATTTATTTGCTGAGACAGGGAAGTCAGTCTGATCTATACTCTATATTTATTTCATACTTGACCCTCCTCCTGCAACAACAAATTGGCGTCGTTGCCAGGGAAGCTATCAATCGCGCCTTAGGTAGTCAGTTCTCACTGTTTCTTTGAGTTACTTTGCAGGTGTATGCGTCGTTCTGGTCAAACACCTGAGTTTGGCGCCTTAGACGAACCAGAACGCCTATTTCACATCAGAGCTAAACTACAAAGAGCCATGGCAGCTGCGGTGACACAGGAACAGTTGATCGCAAGGCTTACAAGGGAATTGGCCGCTAAAGATGCTGCTATCTCCGCTGAGAAAGCAGCAAGGGAACAAGCACAGGCTGAGCTTGCCCAATACCCAACCACTGCAGAGGATTATATGCATCCAACGCTCGTCGTGCCTGAATCGGCGATTCTAATCCCTGACAACTCCTTTGAAATTCGCACTCAATTTCTTATAGAGCTTAAAAATAATGCCTTTTATGGTAGATTTAATGAGTGTCCTCTTGAACATATTACAAACTTTTCTGACATGTGCCGCACTCTTGCTGAAGGTACAACCCTGGAATATGTCAAGATGAAAGCTTTTCGCTGGTCTCTCACTGGTCCCGCACTGAAATGGCTTGAAGGGCTGAAAGCAAGATCACTCACAACCTGGGCCCAAGTAGAGCAAGAGTTTCTGAACAAATTCTTTCCACCTGCCAAAACAGCACATCTCCGCCAGAAAATCACCGCCTTCAAGCAGAAGCAAGGGGAACCGCTGGCAAAGGCATGGGAACGCTACAAAGAGCTGCTGCGATCTTGCCCTACTCATGGACAGCCACCCTACGTCATTCAGGAGATCTTCTTCAACTCTCTTGATCAAGTCACTAAGGACAGAATCAACCATTATACTCGCTATGAGTATCTGACAATGCCGCCAAGTGACGCATGGGGTGTGCTGGAGAAGCTCACCAACTATGACAACAAGTATGAGTCTACTGCAACTTATGAAGAGAACCCTTACGCCAGGCCAGCACCATTCATGCCCCTCTATGAGCCTCCTAAGGAGATCGATCCAGATGTTAGGGAGCAATACTACAGAGATCAGAATAAGAAGCTCCTCAAGCAAGTAAAGTATCTTTCTGTCAATCAACCTTGCATTGAATGCGGATCGCATCGGCACACCACTACTGAGTGCCCACAAACAGAGCAAGTCAGGCTGGCAGAGCACCATGAGGAGGCAGCTTACACAGGGGGTCCCAATCGCTACATGGGGGACCAAAGGTTTCAACAACGACAATGGAACCAAGGTGTCCCTAGGAACCCCCCGCCCTACAGAGCTCCAGGACATCCGGAAAGGGACCACAAAAAGGATGATATACAGACAGTCCTGGAGGAAATACGGAGGAATCACTCAGAAACTAGGCAGTCCTTCAACTCCGTCTACACTCAGATGCAAGGTGTCAACTCTAGGCTTGGGGAAATTGATATATGGCGGAAATCAGTTGATACACAGATTGGTCAGCTAGCAACAGGAATCCCCAAACAGTTAGGTGCGCTCCCTGGATCTTCAGAACCAAATCCTAAGGGAAAGACTGGACACATCGCTGCTGTAAAACTCAGAAGCGGCCATCAACTACAAGAGCCAGAGGTCGGAAAGCAGCAGAACAACGAAGAACAGGAAGTCGACAACGACAACACTGTAATCGATCTCGAGGAGGGCCTCGTCGATCTCGAGGAGAAACTTCAAATATCTTCGTCTACACTGAACAGCAACTCGACTGCACCCAACCTGGTCGAGATCGACAAGAACCTAGTCGATATCGAGGAGCCCCTAGTCGAAGTCGACAAGCCTGCAGCACCTCCGACATCTTTTCTGGCTCCGAATCAGAAAAAGAAGATGCCTTTCCCCACAAAATCTCCAAAGGACCCGGTAGAGAAAAAGTTTCAGCGCTTTATCAAGATGCTTCAGAAGCTCAACGTCACCATCCCCTTCACAGAAGCTCTCAATGAAATGCCATCCTATGTCAAGTTCCTGAAGGAGATTTTGAGCAAAAAGCGATCGATGGCGGAGATTACAGAGGAATGCAGCCATTTAGACATACTGGAGAAGAGGCCGGATCCAGGTAAGTTTGCTATAACTATTGGATTTGGTCCATACAAAATTAATGCCTTATGTGATCTTGGAGCTAGTGTGAGTATAATGCCTTTAACAATTTGGTCCAAGATTAAGATAGGTGCCCTAGAGCCAGTGGATGCTAGACTTTACATGGCCAACAACACGGTGGTCATTCCAACAGGCATGGTGGATAATGTGCCAGTACAAGTAGGTAAATTCTTTGTCCCTGCTGATTTCCTAGTTGTTGATATGCAAGAAGATCCTGTTTGTCCAATTATTCTAGGGATACCCTTCTTGGTGACGGTGGATGCCAACATAAGCGTAAGGAAAGGAGTGCTCACCTTCAACATCAGCGATGAGGTAATTGAGTATTCCTTTAATAAAACTGAAAGGCATACAGGTCCAATGGAAGAGGTCAAATCTATCTCAGCGGGCTACATCACCTGCGGGGAACCCAAGGTCAGGAATATGACCCCTGAGGAGCTGGAAAAGAGGGACATGGAGGCCCAGGTGGAGGAGATCATGGCAATCCTCAAGGAGAACACAGAGAATCCAATCGACACAGACCAAGGTAAGTCGTTATGGATTAATTATTTTTCGGATGCCTTGACAGGAACTAAGTATGGGGTCAAGATCGACCAAGACTCCTCGACATCGAGGACCCTAGTCGATCTCGACCAAACCAAGGAGCCTCCACCAGCACCAGCATCGTCGAGCAGCAACCCTGAAGAGCCAGGCTCGTCGAGATCGAGTAGGCTACTCGAGATCGACCACCACTCAACTGGCTCGGCTCCGTCTTTCTCGACACAGAAACCACCAGACAAACCAGCCTCCTCGATCTCAACTAGTCTTGTCGAGATCGACCACCACTCGACTCCACCAGCTCCTGTTTCCTCGACGCTGGAGCCACCAGAGGGAGAAAGCTACTCGAGATCGAGTAGCCTACTCGAGGTCGACAAGCCCTTTTCTTCATCGACTCCTGCATCCTCGAACAGACCACCACCAGAACCAGCATCCTTGTCGAGATCGACTAGCCCTAGTCGAGATCGACCAAACACTGTGGTCCCCGATTCCGTCTCTGCGAAGGTAAGCCAAGGTATGGATCTTTCTTCTCCTATTTCCATTAAAGATTTATCTATACATGGGAGAGGTTTGCCTTGGTATGTGCGATTATGCAGGATTTCCAATGATGAGCCCAAGGAGTATGAAGTTGGAGACAAGCTCTATGTCTCCAAATCAAAGGATTATTGGTTCCCTAACAAATTCAACAAGAAGAGGATGGGACCTTTCGTGGTGAACAAGATCCATTCTGGAGGATTACAGCTGATGGACAAGAACGAAGTCCTATTTGAGGCCCAAGCTACATGGGCCCTGCAGATGCCACCTTGAGCATAAATGGAAAGTCGGCCTAGCGACTATAAAATCTAGAGCTTGTACATAGACTTTTTAGGACTTTTTGAGACTTTGTTACTTTTGTTTTGGTTTTGAACATTTTTTTAGTTTTTCTATTGTGGGTATATGTCTTCTACACTTTTCAAGTCCATGGATAGAAACAAGCTATATTCATACTCGGCCCAGGAGGTGCTTCCATTCGATATTAAGAAGCCCTGCACATCTGTCTAGTGAGTTTCTTTCTTTACCCTTGTTTTTATACAGTGAGGACACTGTAATGTTTAAGTATGGGGTGGGGGAAGGGCTTACTTTATGCATATTTGCCATATTTGACATTATGTGTGCATATTTAGAGTTTAATTCTTGAAATTCTTATACATGGCTATTTTGGAATGCATTATTGATCTATGTGCTTATATGCATGTTTTCCAAAATTTTGAAAAAATGACCCCCATTGAATTTTTTTATAAATGTCATGGAAGCTTTATATTGAACTCGACGATGCAAAATCGGATTCATTAGAGATATAGCATGAAATTGCCTAGTAAAGGGAAGTCACAATGAAGTGCATTATTTATTGAAAACTATGAAAGGAGGTAAAATTTGAAGTTGCTTTTGACATGTTGCATGATAAGATGATGGAAGACTTTATATTTCCATATAATGCTCATTGTTTATATCCTAGCCTTACCTATGCTTATGCATCACAAAAGCCATAATATGCCTTATTTCATATAATTGCTCCACATATTCTAAATATTGCCATTCTTTACCCTATCCGGGGATTATGTTGAGAATGATGTTACATTATGGAGATGTTATATGGTTGTTGTGATTATTATCATTATTGGAGTTTGGAAGGAAATTGTTTGAAATATATGGAAAATTTAATGAGTGAAAGAAAATCCAATCACCTCAGGAGATAAAGGTAGATTGACCCTGCTCTCTGAGATAATAGTTTGGAGAGATGGGACACATTGTGAGGAGTCCAAAGCACTAAGTATCCGGGGCCATTCATGACACCCATGTTTGAGACTCGCGAGAAGGCAGTGCTGAGGTCAGAGAGGTAAAAGCATTATTATTGAGAAAAAGCATTATGAAAGGTGATGAATGTTATGGAGAAAGAATGTGGTATGAAATTCAGTTTGGAAAGTACTTCATTTCCCCGGATTATTAGCACCACATTACCAAAAATTGCCCACCTTTAGCCTTTTACCAATTCTACTCCTTATTTGAGCTTAAATTAAAGTCCTCTTGATTATTGTTGCTTTGTCACATAAATTGTTTTTTTGGTATAAGCCTCCTTTTGTGAGTAGATGTTGCTTTTGTATAATTGCACATGCATGGATCTGTGACATAAGTACATTTTCGAGGATGGTAATTGATTGCAAGTGACATATGAGAATGAATCTAAGATGTTGAGAGTTTGAATTCTTCCCCTGAATGACAATTAAAAGTATTGCTTGAGGACAAGCAAGCTTAAGTATGGGGTGTTTGTTGTGAGCCTAATTTGCCATGTTTTACACTTACTTTAATATCGATTTCTGCATACATTGCATGCATTTGGGTTAGAATAATACAGAATCTGTGTAGTTTACACTTATTTGCAATATATGGAGGTCTACACAAGTTTTGGTTATATTTCGCAGAAATCGGACGCACTTTGGAGCTTAAAGGAAACTCATGGAGAAGCTAAGGATGGTGCAGCTGGAGAAAAACGCCATTTTTCACCATTCTTCATTCTGAATCAAGCTTTGATGTCTTCATGACAGTTGTAGCCCTCAAAAAGAGCTTTCCAACGCATGGTCATATGTGTCAATCCGACGAACGAGGACTCGGAAAAGTGCGTTTTAAGAACAGAGCAGAATGTTGAAAGCAACAGCGTTACTCGAGATCGACCACATTGGTCGACATCGACAAGAGTTTACTCGACATTTGCTCCAGAGGACGAGATCGAGCACGAGATGAAGACAAATGTTACTCTACGTCGAGGAGATTTACTCTATGTCGAGGAGGTTGGTCTACGTCGAGAAAGTGCTACTCGATATCGAGGAGTCCTAGTCGATATCGAGTAAACCCCAAGTGACCGACGTCGAGTAATCCGAGTCTTGTTAAGGTTCTATCCCGAATCCGATGGTGATATTTTCGAGATCAAATTCCATCCGGATCTTTCAAGATCTATCAAGTTACATCAAGGAAGGAGAAGATTTATCCATTGAAGACTTTCAGATATAATTCCCTATTTTTAGATTTAATTCCTTTATTGTTTTTTATTTATCATTAAGCCTTTTAGATATAATTTTAGACATAGATAGGAGATTCTATCCTTGATTAGCAAGGATTAGAAGGCTATAAATAAAGCCCTAGGGGCTGGTTTTTCAAGAATCAAATTTTCAGTCAGAAACAAGTAGTTCCACAGAGAAGTTTTAGGAGTTTTAAGGTTTTTAAGGTTTTGGCTTTCTGTGAAAGTTGATTGCCAGGATTGTAAAGGCTTTGAATTTAGTTTTAATGCAAGTTATTTCTTTTCAATCAATGTCTGCGATTGCGATGAGGCGTGAGTAGTCCACCCACTTCTGGGGCTGGGGTGAGCCCGACGGTGGCCATGTGAGGTGACGCGGTAAAGGTCAGATCTTTTTATGCAATTCGTCTTCTATCCCTATGAGCATGATTATTTTGCGAGAGTTGAAGGTGATCCTTGTTTGTGTTATTGAAGCGAAAGTGATCTTAATGCAACTTGGATTAATTATGTGAAAAAGGGTTAGTAACAATTAGGGTTTATGCGAAAGCCTCTATATTCCTATTTGTTAGTAACGAAAGTTATTTTGATGGAAAGCATGATCTTTTATGCCTTTATGTGTTACTTTGCATGGTTATCGTTGTGGCGTTGATACCCTGGTCTTGGAAGTCTTTTAGCATATTGAGTTTATTTCTGTCAAATTTCTGAGTTCTGTCGAAACTTGCGATTTACAGTTTTCTAAGTTTTCTAGTCGATACAGAGGAGCTCTTGTCGATCTCGAGTAGGACCTTTGTCGAGATCGAGTAGGTCTTAGTCTAGGTCGAGTTCCTGTTGCGCTTCTGTTGTCGATTCTGAAGTTTCTGTCTTTGCTGTCCTTTGTCGATCTCGAGTGCCTTCTTGTCGAGATCGAGTAGCTTCTGTCTTTTGCTTTGTTCTTTACTTTCTTTCGCTATTTTCTGTCTTTGCTTTTATTTTCTGCTTTGCTTTGTCTTTCTTCCTTTGTTCCTTTGTTTCTGTCTTTTCTGCTTGTTTGTGAGAATTTATAGCTACCTGAGAACTGCTGACGTGCTTCCTCGTGGATTCGATCCTGACAACCTTCTACTACAACGGGAGAAAGTCTTGTATTTATTTGCTGAGACAGGGAAGTCAGTCTGATCTATACTCTATATTTATTTCATACTTGACCCTCCTCCTGCAACAACATCAGTCGATTCCTAAGCACGTTGTGGTGTGTAGTCAAGATACCTATAAGCGGTATAGGTGTTGATCCGTTCTTTAGCGGGCATGCCCAGGGAGTTGTAGATGATTTCCTGGATCACATATGGTGTTTGCCCATGTGTCGGACAAGACTTCAGCAGGCGTTTGTAGCGCTCCCAGACCTGTACAAGTGTTTTCTCTGGCTTTTGCCTGAAAGGCGTGATCTTTTATTTGAGTTGCGCCATCTTGGGTGGAGGAAAGAACTTGTTGAAGAACAAGTCCTTGAGTTCGTTCTACTTGCGGATGGATTGTGGAGCCAAACCATCGAACCAATGTAGAGCCTTCTCTGCAAGCAACCAACGAAAAGCCTTTAGTTTACATATTCTAGATTAACATCATCAACAATAGTTTCTCATAAATCTAGAAATATAGTTATATACTCTAAAGGACATTAATTGGGTTTCCCCTCAAATTGATTCCTCCAAATTTAAGAGATAAAAGAAGGATGAATTTCAAAAGAAACGCGAGGGAGAATGATCGGTGATTCTGGCACTTCCAGAGTAGGGTGCAAATATTCTTTTGCATTTGCAGGAATGTGTTGAAGTTGTTCTTCGAGCTCTCGTCGAGCTTGGGTATCGCGATCCGCCCTCGCCTCCCACCTTTGTTGATTGCGAGCAAATTCCACCTCCTTCTGGGCGAATTCTGTTTGTTTGGTGGTGAACTCCTCTATTGGCCTGCAGAGTTGCTCGAGCTCTTGTTGTGGCGTAAGACCTACCTCGTTCTCGTTCTCTGACGACATGCGTCTTTTCCTAAGTCTTTGTTGAAGACGAAAGAAGTGTTCTGGCTCAAGAAGAGGATCGTATTGTGGTGTGCGATCCGAGCGTCGCATACATCGGCAAAACAAAAAGAAAAAAAAGGGAGTAAAATGAAAGTAAGAATGGCGCGATTGATAGCTTCCCCGACAATGGTGCCAAAATTTGTTCGTAGGGAAACTATTCGAATAAATAATTATTAATTAAACCAACTCCTTATCTAAGACAATAAAATACAAGAAACCCTCATGTTGTAGTAGTAGGGAATCAAGATCGAATCCACGAGGAAGCGTGTCAGCACTCATAAAACTAGTCCCTTGAAAGCCCTGATTTCGACTCAGAAGACCACTCGATATCAACCAAAGTGAGTCGATATCAATTGAGTCAGTCGATTCCTTGTCAAATCCTGCACAAAAGAACACAACAAAGTCGACGTCAAATGGAGATCACACGATATCTGGTGAGATAGACTCGATATCGACCGGTTCCTATCGAAATCGACTAAATGTGCATTAACTCGAAAACGTGAAGAAATATGTAGATTTGTCGAAAAAGAACATCTGAAGAATATGAGGATGAATAAGAAGTTGTATGAAAAGAAAATATCAGAAATTTGGGGTTTTAATTCAATAAACTAAAAGGCTTCCAATATCGGGGATTCATGCCAAAACAATAACCATGTAAGAATTATTCCAAGTTTGTAAAAGATTATACCTATCGCGTTCGATCTTCACTCGAAATCGGCTCCAGAAGACATCTCAATGGTCTACTCTGTCACGAGTGCTCGGCTGTTTCTTGGTGACGTCCACTCTATAACGAGTAGGTGGACTCGATATAGAGTGGACATCTCAATGGTCGAAATGCCTCATTTGCTCTGCTCGATTTCTGGTGTTTAGCACCTCTCTATATAGAGTTGTTCTGGTCGATTTCGAATGCCTTGACAACTTTCTTCATCTTCTCCGAATTGCTCGTAAAATACTTCGATTTCTGCGAAATTAAACAAGAACTTGTGTAGATCTCTATAACTAACAAATAAGCATAAACTAATTAAGTAAACTAATTATAGCGACGGAAAAGAACTTAGACAATTTAAATAAAACTAAAGCGACGAAAGGGAAAGTGAAGGAAGAGAGGTCAGAGCGCTCGCAGAGATAAGGCCGGGTGCGCATGGAAAGGTTGGCGTCTCAGGGATCCCGCTCATTGGGAGCGAGGATCAGACGCTGGGGGCGAGACCGAGGCTTGCCGAAGATGTCGAGTGTTCAATGGAGGCAAACCCGAGAACCTGCGAAGCCGAGCGCTAGCGAGCGAATACCTGGAGTGCCGCGGGTGAGATCACTGAGAGCGAGCGAAGTCCAGAAGCAAGCGCGAGTGCGAGCGAGACCTGGAAGTCGGGGAGCGAGAGCGAAGACTCCTGGAAGTGCCGAAGAGTCCGACGCCTAGCACCGAGGCTTGTGGAACCTGGTGCCGGTGTCCACAAGCGCTGGTGCCGTGTTCTTGAGGTGTCGACTAGGTTGTGTTTGGCTTAGGGTTTTGGTCGATCAAGAACTAGATGGTGATGATGATTGTGTTGGCCGATTGTAACATAGATCACAAGAGCAAGATAGCTTTTTTGGATTGATAATCGAAGAACCCTTATTCCATAAAGGGTTTCTCCAATTCTATTCAATCAAAATAATTCAAAGTACATGTTTATGTTTAAATAGAAAAGCTATGGAAGATCTAACCAATCCTTCCTTGCAAAGGAAAGGGTTTCGGATAGATCTAATTTATCTAAAGATAAGTAAAACAATCCTAAGATAAGTAATTCTTAAATAAGATAGAATATAAATAACACGGTGTACAAGAATTAATCTAGAAGAGATATAATCCTTGTAACTTATTAATTCTACTTACATAAAATAACACTAATGAATTAAGTGCATAAATAAACTCGGCCCACAAGATGGAACTCGGCCAAGTCCAAAAGCCCACTCGACATAGGTATGGATCACTAAAAAAGAGCCCATGTCGAGTGCATGCCGAGTTCAAGGTGGGTGATGACGAGTTTGCATGAGCTTGGTTTGTAGACGTAAGCTCATCTCTTGCTCCGGTTGTGTAGCCTTGAGCCAAGTGATCCAGGGTGGCCTGAACCCTTGCTCCATCGTTTCTTGGTAACGGATAAGAAGGGTTTTGATTGCATCTTGAATCTTCTTGCCCCTTGCACGAGTGACAAGGCCATCGAATGGAACCTTCATATTGTCCTCAATGTCACCAAGAGTCATCGATAATTGCACTGCATCACTACATTCATGGAAATAGGATGGAAAATACACGATCAGCTTGGCCTATGATTTCTTTAGAAGAAAATCAACAATGACTCCTTGGTGCCCAACGGTTTGGGATAAGGAAATCATTCCCAAACACTCCTTTATACTGTGGCTAGCGGCTAAAGAAAGATTGGCAATAAAGGACAAGATCAAAGTAAGGGAAGTCAACCTAAACTCCTCATTTTGTAACCTAGATATTGAAACCCATGATCACATTTTCTTCGTCTATACTTTTTCTTCTACCCTTTGGTTGTAGATTAAGCATTTGCTAGGAATCGGGAGGGGAATGACCACAATAAAAGAATATCTGAAATGGCTGAAAAAGGAAGCCAGAGGAAGGAGTCGGCAATCCAAGGTGAAAAGAATTGACCTAGCAACCACAATATCCAATATTTGGAAGGCCATGAATGACAAGTTGTTTAACGAAAACACTAGGAGCACTAATGAGGTCATACATGTTATAAAGATCCATTTCTACAAAGTGCTAAGCCAATCTCTTTACATTTCCATGTTGCACCTCTGTTACAATGTGGTTTACTCATTTGAGACGTCCAAGAGGAGCTACTGCACTGAAAGAAAAAAAACCAGCATACGAATCCCTTTTTGTTTAGATGCTGTGTTTCAAAAGAAATTGGCTCCTGATCACCAATCTCCAAGATCATGTTCAGAAGAACAAGTGAGGGCGACCTTTTATTTCCAGTTGCCCCACCAATGTAATAGGGTCCTAGTTATTCTCATTGTTTTGTGCATGCGGAGATTGGTTGAATTTAGGGTGCTCAACGTGTTAAGGTGTTACCTCCTTGATGGGCGAGCCGAATGGGAGGTCATAAATTAACACGTTTGAGGTGTGTGTCCGACATCTAATAGCATGGATCGAAGAGACAGGATCCGCACATGGACTATGTCACACACACTTAAGGATTACATTAGGATGTGAGCCTAACTCACTTGCTAGGCCACAAGAGAGCTAGCCTCGGTTGTAGCCTAAAGCCCGATCCAAAAACCTTTGTGTACATATTTCATTTTTGCAATATATTTACCTTTAAAAAAATAGATGCTCACCTAGATACATATTTAAATAATACAATGACTCAGTCCTCTTCTTCATCTTTCTGCATAACTCATTAATTTTCATCAAAGCTTACTCAGAATGAACATAAAATGTCCCTGTTTATATGTGCATGATATACTTGGTGTTGCAAAATCATAAGAGCATGCCATTTAGTATCATGCTAGGACTTGCATAGATGAATGAGCATTCTTATTCTGTACGCGTATGTAGATAAGAGGGCCATTATAGGTGTCACCGGATATGACCTTTTTTTTCATTCTTATCATCTTAAATATTTCTTATTATAGAAATTTTCTTGCACTTGATGACGCGGTAGGCATTTAGGTAGTAAGTGCCATAGGATTCCTAGAGCTTTAGGCCTTATATAGTTGTCATTGCTTGCCTTCACTTCATAGTTAGTAGGCTTATTTCATGGGTTTGGCATACTCCATGGGGTGAGGTAGTTCCTTATGTTGCTAAAGGATTCCTTACGAACTGAAAGGGATGTGCCACTTGATATTCTATGTGGGCCCATTTACTGTTTTTTGCATATATAAACTGCTAGCATGCATGTGTCTTAATATTCCTGTTCTGCATTAGAAGTATCACATTATGATTAGTGTATATGTGTGCTTATATGTTGGGACCAGCCAAGTGCAGGCCTCAATTTGATCATATGCCCCCTTAATATTCTTAGGTATGTGATACGTATGTGTAATGATGCTGATATGACTTTGTGATCGCGGAATTTTTGCATGGATGAAAGAGAGTTGGGACTCTAACTTCACCAAACTATTATGGAAATGGAATTTGATACCTGGACTATGTTTTGCCACGGCTCTGTCGTGGCACTCCTATGTATTGTTTTAGACTTATGCTTTGGTTTGAATGCATAAATGGTTTTAACGGCTTAGGTCATAGGACATGTACAAGGGTTTTACCCCGGGTCTCCAACGGACCTTACGAATTTGGGTTCGAATTAGTCCCTTGATAGCCTGGATTTTGAATCAGAAGACCACTCGATATCAACCAAAGTGAGTCGATATCGACTGATTCAGTCGATTCCTAATCAAATCCTGCACAATAGAAAACAACAGAGTCGACGTCGTGTGGAGGGCACTCGATATTGGGTGAGATGGACTCAATACTGATCGGTTCTCATCCAAATCAACTTAATGTGTCGTAACTCAAAAACGTGCAGAAATATGTAGATTTATCGGAAAAGAACGTCCGAAGAATATGAGGATGAATAAGAAGATGTATGTGCAGAAAAGATCAAAATTTTGGGGTTTTAATTCAATAAATTAAAAGACATCCCAGATCGGGGATTCATGCCACAACAATAACCATGTAAGAATGATGTCAGGTTAATAAAATATTATGCCTTTTCATCAAATAACTTTCGTCATTAACAATTAAGAATATAGAGTCTTTCGCATAAACCCTAACTGTTACTACCCTTTTTAAGATCACTTTCACTTCAATAATACAAATAAGGATTTACCTGCTACTATCTTAGAAGAATTATGCACATAGGAATAGAAGATGAAATTGCAACAAGAATCATACCGTTGGTGCATAAACTCACATGGCTATTGTCGGGCTCACCCCGATCCTAGAAGTAGGGAGACTACTCGCGCCTCTTCACAATAGAAAACATCATAATATTCATATGTAAAATAACTATTTGCATTAAGATAAATGAGAACATACAACCGAACAAAGCCACAACGTCTCTCAACCCTCCAACTTCACTCGGTCTTAAGCTCTCTCTCTCTCTCTAACTCTATACGTACACAATTGCTTGTGTAATGGAATGACTAAAATCTCAGCCCCTAGGGCTTTATTTATAGTGCTCAACCCTAGCTATTCTAGGATAGAACAACTCTATCTAATTCCTAAGATAAAAGATCCTACTTACTTAAGATAAAATGTTCCAAAATTAAATAAATAAAACAATTAAAATTCCCCTAGGTAAATATGGGAATTACTAAATACGATAGATGTCCACTCTTGATATAATATCTCTTTCTTAGTGTTGAAGTAACTTCCTCTTGGATTCAAAATTGGAATGGGCCTTAGACAGTTTATGGGCTCCACTCGATATCGATCGGTTTCGGTCGATATCGACTCGTTTTCGGCTCGCGTTCGATCTTTACTCGAAATCGGCTCCGGAGGTAGAAATCGACTGCTGCTTCATTCGATATCGAGTATGGTGACTCGATACTCACTCCCTTGTGTGTCCTTTGAGTTCTCAGCCGATTCCTGGTGACGTCCACTTGATATCGAGTAGGTGGACTCGATTTCAATTGCTTTGCTCCTGGTCGAAATGCCTTCTTTGCTCTGCTCGATTTCTAGTGTTTAGCACCTCTCGATATAGAGTTGTTTTGGTCGATTTCGAGTACCTTGACAGCTTTGTTCATCTTCTTTGAATTTCTCATAAAATGCTCCGATTTTTGTGAAATTAAACAAGAACTTGTGTAGATCTCTATAATTGACAAATAAGCATAAACTACACAATTCATGCATTATTCTAACCCTGAAATATAAAGTATGTACTGAAATCGATATAAAAGATAGTATAAAACATGGCAAATTGAGCGCACATCAACACTGCATACTTAAGATTGTTTGTCCTCAAGCAATACTTTTAATGGTCATACAGGGGAAGAAATTAAACTCTCAACATCTTGGATCCATTCTTATAAGTGACGAGAGGGTTTCTCGACCAAATAAATTTATAGTCAAGACCTCGCTATAGGATAGTGGAGTCAGGTTCATCTTTAGGAGAGAAGTCAGCGGTTCTAGGTTTAGCTCATTTCGCGGTTTGAGAATAGAGGGAAAAGGTGGGGAGGTTGCTGTCGACGTTGGCTAAGAGTTGGTTGATGTCGAGGGATGGAGAGGGAATGGTTGTTTGATGTCGAGTGGCTGCAAGAACCTTAAAATAAAAGTGCAAACTTCCAAGGTTAGGGATCACCGCAACAATAAACATATGTTTAGATTATAAATCATATAAAGATGCATGTTTTATATCAAATAACTTTCATCATTAACAAATAGGAATAGAGAGGCTCTTGCATAAACCCTAAGTGTCACTATCCTAATTTCTTAATTAATCCAAATTCATAATAAGATCACTTTCGTTTCAATATCATAAATAAGGATCACCTATTACTCTCGTTGAAGAATCATGCACATAGGATAGAAGATGATAAAGACATACAAATTCATAAATCAAACCACATATCTATTGTTGGGATCACCCCAACCCTAGAAGAAGGAAATTAGAAACAAAATATAATAAAAGAAACTAACTTTATCATTAAACTCAAACTAAAACTTACACAATCTTCCAAACGTTCCTTTTCCTCTCCCCTTGCACCCGAAGATGACTTGACTTGAATATATGAAAATCAGCCCCATAGGGCATTATTTATAGGCCAAAATCCTTGTTATCCAAGGAAAAAGCAAGTCTATCTCTATCTGAATCGATCTATCTAAACCGTAAGATAAATGTTTGATAAATAAAATAAATAAAACAAATAAAATTCCCACTAGGTAAATTAGGGAATTCCTAATGTAGATAAATATCTTCCATAATGATAGAACATCTCGTGCCTTGATGCGTAAGCAACTTCTCTCTCGAATTCCTACTCGATCTCAACTCGGATTTGTCTCTGGGATTTACTCGACATCGATAAAAGTGGTCATCGTCGACTACGTGGTTACTCGACATCAACTAAGTGTAGTCGACGTCGACTAGATCTTCTGCTGGTCGATTTCTGGTGAAAAGTGATCGACGTTGAGTAGGACTAGTCGACTAGATCTTCTGCTGGTCATTTCTGTTGATCCTTCGTCTCCATCCTCACAGTCTTCGACCCTCTTTCGCCGGCACACAAGTTCTACAAGGGTACTCGAAATCGACTTATTTAGGTCGAAATCGAGTCTTCTGGTCGACTGGCGGTATTCTGAGCCGGTCGAAATTTAGGTACTAACTTGGTCAAAATCGAGCACGTCCACTCGAAATCGACCTTTGCTTGTTTTTGTGCACTGCAGGTCCAAGTAGGAATCAATAAGGACAGGTCTAAATCAACTACACAGGTCGATATCGACCACTTTCTCATCGAAATCGACTGACTTCTGCACGGCGACTAGAAATCAACTGAATGGTCGATATCAACTGCTCCCTGGTCGATATTGAGTGAGTCTCTTGAGTCGAAATCCGACGTGGACTGGAGCTATCTAGGATCCGTTGACACGCTTCCACGTGGATCGATCTTGATTCCCTTCCACTACAATGGCAGGAAGTCTTGAATTTATTTGGGCATGCTAGAACCCGGTTTGAAATTATCTCCTGTAATTTCAATTCGATTTCCTCCTACATCAACCATGAATCTGAACAATTGTCAGATAATTACAGGGGAAATATTTCCTCTACCTTATTATAAATCTACTTTGCACTCATAAAGTTGGTTACTTTACATCTTTGCTATTTGTCATAAATCATTATTTGGTCATAAGAGTTCTTTTTAAGAGTTATTAAATAGGAAATCGCTTCTCCCTATGGGTTCGACTCTGGACATAATTGCAATACTAGTAGTTGTTTTGTTTATCAAGTGATTGAAATACTAATCTATTTGTTTTGTGTTTGAGTTTGGATCATATTACTATTTGTAGATAAAGCACTAGCTAGGAATCTGGAGGGAAATGACCATAATAAAAGGATATCTGAAATGGCTCAAAAAGGAAGCCAGTGGAAGGAGTTGGCAATCCAAGGTGAAAAGAATTGACCTAGCAACCACAATACATAATATTTGGAAGCCCAGTCATGACAAGTTGATTAAAGAAAACACTAGGAGCACTGATGAGGTCGTACATGTTATAGAGATCCATGTCTACAATGTGCTAAGCCAATGCTTCTCTTTACATTTCAGTGTTGTACCTCTGTTACAAGGTGGTTTAATCATTTGAGACGTCCAAGAGGAGCTACACTGAAAGAAAAAAAACCAGCATGCCAATTCCTTTTTCTTTTGATGTTGTGTTTCAAAAGAAACTAGCTCCTGATCACCAATCTCCCAGACCAAGTTCAGAAGAACGAGTGAGGGCAACCTTTTATTTCCAGTTGCCCCACCAATGTAATAGGGCCCTAGTTATTATCATTGTTTTGTGCATGGGGAGATTCATTGAGTTTAGGGTGCTCTACGTGTTAAGGTGTTACATCCTTGATGGCCGAGCCAAAGGGGAGGTCATAACTTAACACGTTTGAGGTGTGTGTCCGACTTCTAATAGAATGGATTGAAGAGACAGGATCCGCACATGGACTATGTCCCACACACTTAAGGATTACATTAGGATGTCAGCCTAACTCACTTGCAAGGCCACAAGAGAGCTAGCCTCGGTTGTTAAGTTTCGCAATATATTTACCTTAAAAAAAAATAGATGCTCACGTACATACATATTTAAATAATACAATGACTCGGTCCACTTCTTCATCTTTCTGGATAGCAAGTGAATTTTCATCGGAGCTTACTTAGATGAATGAGCATTTAGGTAGTAATACAATGACTTGGTGCTGCAAAATCATAAGAGCATGACATTTAGTATCATTCTAGGACTTGCATAGATGAATGAGCATTCTTATTCTGTACGCATATGTAGACATGAGAGCCGTTATAGTTGTTACATGATAGGAACTATTTTTTCATTCTTTTCATCTTAGTTGGTTGTTATTATAAAAATTTGCTTGCACTTGATGATGCGGTGGGCATTTAGGTAGTAAGTGCCATAGGACTCTTAGAGCCTTAGTCCTTATATAGCAGTCGTTTCTTGCCTTCCCTTCATAGTTAGTAGGCTCATTTCATGGGGTTGTGTTGCACCGTGGGGTGAGGTAGCTCCTTTAGATGTGAGTTGCTAAAGGATTCCCTAGGAACCTAGAGGGATGTGCCACTTGGCATTCTGTGTGGGCCCATTTACATTTTTTGCATATATAAATTGCTAGCATGCTTGTGTGTTAATATTCCTGTTCTGCATTAGAAGTATGATATTATGATTAGCGTATATGTGTGCTTATATGTTGGGACCAACCAAGTGCAGGCCTCAATCTTATCATATGCCCCCTTAATATTTTTAGGTATGTGATACGTACGTATGTATAATGATGCTGATATAACTTTGTGATTGCGAGATTTCTGCATGGATGAAAGGGAGTTGGGACTCTAACTTCACCAAACTATTATGGAAATGGAATTTGATACATGGACTATGTTTTGACACGGCTCTGTCGTGGCACTCCTATGTATTGTTTTAGACTTATGCTTGGGTTTGAATGGATAAATGGTTTTAACGGCTTAGGTCATAGGACAGGTACAAGGGTTTTACCCTAGGTTTCTAACGGACTTTACGAATTTGGGTTCAAATTAGTCCCTTGAAAGCCAGGATTTCGACTCAGAAGACCACTCGATATCAACCAAAGTGAGTCGATATCGACTGAGTCAGTCGATTCCTAAGCACGTTGTGGTGTGTACTCAAGATACATATAAGCGGTATAGGTGTTGATCCGTTCTTTAGTGGGCACATCCAGGGAGAGGTGTAGATTATTTCCCGGATCACACATGGTGTTTGCCCATGCGTAGGACAAGACTTCAACAGGTGTTTGTAGCGCTCCCAGACCTGTGCATGTTTTTCCTCTGGCTTTTGTTTGAAAGTCGTGATCTTTTGTCTAAGTTGCGTCGTCTTGGCTGGAGGAAAGAACTTGTTGAGGAACAAGTCCTTGAGTTCCTTCTACGTGCAGATGGATTGGGGAGCTAAACCCTCGAACCAATGTAGAGCCTTCTCTGCAAGCAACCAACGAAAAGCCTTTAGTTTTACATATTCTAGATTAACATCATCAACAATAGTTTCTCACAAATCTAGAAATATAATTATATACTCTAAAGTACATTCATTGGTTTTCCCTTCAAATTGATTCCTCCTAATTTCAGAGATAACAGAAGGATGAATTTCAAAAGAAATGCGAGGGAGAATGATCGGTGATTCTGGCACTTCCAAAATAGGGTGCAAATATTCTTTTGCATTTGCAGGGATGTGCTGAAGTTGTTCTTCGAGCTCTCGTCGGGCTTGGGCATCGCGATCCGCCCTCGCCTTCCACCTTTGTGATTGCGAGAAAATTCCACCTCCTTCCGGGTGAATTCTGTTTGTTTGGTGGTGAGCTCCTCTATTGGCCTGCGGAGTTGCTCGAGCTCTTGCTGTGGCGTAAGATTTACCTCGTTCTCATTCTCTAACGACATGAGTCTTTTCCTAAGTCTTTGTTGAAGACGAAAGAAGCGTTCTGGTTCAAGAAGAGGATCGTATTGTGGTGTGCGATCCGAGTGTCGCATACATCTACAAAACAAAAAGAAAAAGAAAAAGGGCGTAAAATGAAACTAAGAATGGGGCGATTGATAGCTTCCCCGTCAATGGTGCCAAAATTTGTTTGGAGGGAAACTAGTCGAATAAATAATTATGAATTAAACCAACTCCCTATCCATGCAAATAAAATACAAGAAACCTTCCCATTGTAGTAGTATAGAATCAAGATTGAATCCACGAGGAAGCGTGTCAGCACTGACAAAGCTAGTCCCTTGAAATTGATATCAACCAATGTGAGTCGATATCGATTGAGTCAGTCGATTCCTATTCAAATCCTACACAACAGAATCGACGTCAAGTAGAGATCACACATACCTGGTGAGATAGACTCGATTTCGATCGGTTCTGGTCGACATCGACTAAATGTGCAGTAACTCGAAAATGTGAAGAAATATGTAGATTTGTCGGAAAAGAACGTCTGAAGAATATGAGGATGAATAAGAAGTTGTATGAACAGAAAATATCAGAAATTTGGGGTTTTAATTCAATAAACTAAAAGGCTTCCAGTATCGGGGATTCATGCAAAAACAATAACCCTGTAAGAATTATTCCAAGTTTATAAAAGATTATGCCTTTTCATCAAATAACTTTTTTCATTAACAATTAAGAATATAGAGGCTTTTGCATAAACCCTAATTGTTACTATCATTTTTTATAATTAATCCAAATTCATATTAAGATCACTTTTGCTTCAATAATACAAATAATGATTTACCTGCTACTGTCGTAGAAGAATCATGCAAATAGGGATAGAAGATAAAATTGCGATAAAAATCATATCTTTGGTTCATTAACTCACATGGCTATTGTCAGACTCACCCTGATCTTAGAATGAGGGTGACTACTCGCGCCTCATCAATATTGCAAACATCATAATATTCATAAGGAAAATAACTACTTGCATTAAAATAAACGAGAACTTACAAGCGAACAAAGCCACAATGTATCTCAACTCTCCAACTTCACTCGGCCTTAAGCACTCTCTCTCTCTAGGTGCACGATTGCTTGTGGAATAGAATGTCTAAAATCTCAGCCCCTAGGACTTTACTTATACTGCTCAACCCTAGCTATTCTAGGATAGAACAACTCTATCTAATTCCTAACATAAAATATCCTACTTACTTAAGATAAAATGTTCCAAAAATAAATACATAAAAGAATTAAAATTTCCCTAGGTAAATACAGGAATTACTAAATAGGATAGATGTACACTCTTGATAGAATTTCTTTTTCTTAGTATGGAAGTAATTTCCTATTAAATTCAGAATGAGAATGGGATTCGGACTGTTTTTGGGCTACACTCTATATCGACCAAAACCGGTCGATATCCACTCGTTTTCGGCTCGTGTTCGATCTTCACTCAAAATTGGCTCCAGAGGTAGAAATCGATTGTTGTTTCGCACGATATCGTGTGTGGTGACTCGATACTGACTCCCTTGTGTGTCCTTCGAGTCCTCAGCTGATTTTTGGTGACGTCCACTCTATATCGAGTTGGTGGACTCGATATAGACTGGACGTCTAAATGGTCGAAATGCCTCCTTTGCTCTGCTCGATTTCTGGTGTTTAGCACCTCTCAATATAGAGTTTTTCTGGTCCATTTTGAATGCCTTGACAAGTTTCTTCATCTTCTCCGAATTGCTCGTAAAATACTCCGATTTTTTGGAAATTAAACAAGAACTTGTGTAGATCTCTATAATTAACAAATAAGCATAACTTACACAATTCTTGCATTAATCTAACCCCGAAATATAAAGTATGTACAAAAATTGATATAAAAGATAGTATAAAATATGGCAAACTGAGCGCACATTACTGTTGTGTAGGAATTAGCAATGACACCTTTAGTATTTGCAATGTATTCTAATTCTAGTTTTAATTAGTGTCTCGTATTCGGAGCTCATATAAAATTCATTGCATAATCCACAGTACGTAATACAATTGAACCCGTAAATTGTATAATTCTAAATAAATGAAATACAAGGAATGGGTTACAATACTTTATCACAATATGATATGAAGTATATCGAATTAAGACCGAAATTGAAAATTGGAATATTTTTTTAAGTACAGGATCTAGGATGGTATATTGAAATACAATATAGTGTATTTATATATAGTACATTGAATTTAGGTGATAACTGAGTGTACTTCATATTGTATTGTAATAAAATCTTCTAGTCGATTTTTTGCATTTGGGAGAGAATATAATTTGTTCAAAAATATACATTTAACGAGGCCAAATGTATTTATTATGTATTAGGTAAGGAATCGGCTATGATCGGGCATTAAACATGGGTCACTAATTCAGACTATAAATAGAGCATTTTCATTTCTACATCCTACATCCTACATAAGACCATAAAAAAAACTGTATACTATAAAAAAAAAAACTGTATACTATAAATCAAGTTTTGAAAATGAAGTGCATTTTCATTTCTGTCATCTTGTTTATGCTTCTCATCTTTGGTAAGATCAAAATCAAACTATTATACATATCTTTTTCATATATATAGACTTATTTAATGTGGACTCATTTCATTAAGCATGTTGAAAAAAACAGGTAGATCTATGATCGTTGAGTCTGCAGATGGGATGGTTCAACAAGGGTGCACATCAATTAGCCTTGATTGTGGACCTTGCACGAACACAAAATGAAACAAATTGTGCACCAGTATTAATATTGCTCTTGGATCATGTAGTGGCAATTCTTGTTGTTGCTACTCATTCAGTCCATGATCGAGCGCCGTGTAATTCTTTATCCCCATTAATATATTTGGACTTGTGCACAACAAGTTCATTTATATTTACAATAATACATTATTAATTAATACATGACAGATGTGATGCTTTTCTAGTTTTTTAGTAGGGTTTTTTCTGAATTAACAAGTAGAGCTCGGATCGGGATCAACTCTAAATAGCTCGACTCGAGCCGTTCTCTTACTTAAACAAGCCGAGCTTAAACAAAATTTTAAGCTCGGTTGAAAGCTCGGCTCGGTCGAATGAAGATCGAAAAACTTGAATTCTATGGAATTTCTAAAATTTCCTTTAAGTTAACCTGTCATAACTAAGTAGAACTACAAAAAGCTCTAAAAAAAGCTCGGCTCAAACCCATTCATTTCCTAAAAAAGCCAAGCTTATTAAAAAATTAGGCTTGGCTCGGCTCGAAGTCATTGAAAAAATGAACCAAGCTTGAGCATGCCAAGCTCTGCTTGTTCGGCTTGAATAACACCCCTATTTGTAGGGCTGGATTTATATCGTATCTATACCTACTAGTACAAAAATAAATTTTTAACCTGCTACATAATCGACCGGATCTAAAATATCCGGGTTCTAATATGCTTAAAAAGATAATTATATATCCTTTTTTAAATAAAAATAGTATATGACCTAGATTTATAAAAACCTCCGGGGTATTAAATGTTGAGACCTTCACTAAAGCATACATAAAATACCCCAGAGTTCAAATATCCGGGATATTATATGATTTTAATAGCTCGCGCGTGTCTTCAACCATCTACCACTGGGCAATTTTTTGTTGTCAATCTAAAAGTTCAAATTAAAAGCCCATTGTAAAGGTATGGGATATTAATCTGTAGGTAGAAGAGAAACCTTTAAGCGTGTTGTCTTCTCCTTTAGGGTTCCCAAATTGAAATTCAAAGGCCCGTATTGTCTTCCTATTTCTCCTCGTCGTCGTCTCACTTTCTCTCTTCCTGTCTCTCGACCCGAATGACTTGCATCCTTGGCTCGGTTCAGTCATAGAGGATCGTCCTCAACTCGATCGATCTGAGGCAGTCGCATTGTGGTCTGACAGACGTAACAATTCTTTTAACATCTTTTTTGGACTTCATCGATTCCATTTTTTCTTAAATTACCTTTTGCATACCACATTCAATGTCTATTTTGCCCTAATTTTCAGAGCAACTATGGATTCGGACGCGAAGTAGGGAGACGAGGATAAGTCTTAAGAGGTTCCCGAAGCGTCGGAGCGATGGATATGGATACGGTGACGAAGCAGTCTTGTTTATGTCTCTCATCATCGTCTTCTCTCTTTCTTGTCGTCTCACAAGGTTTACTTGCTCAAATCTCTCTTCCTATCTCACCTTCTCTCTTTTTCTGTCGTTGTCTTCTTCTCTAGAGGTAATAAAGATTTTCACATTCTTTACAAGGTCATAATATATTCTTAAATACCCTTAATATATATTTTTATCAAAAATCAGGACCTCGTGAAAATAGGCTCAAACCCTTTTTACAAAAACCGAACCCCTTCATTTTACCAAAAATCGACCCTTTATTTATTTCTCAAAAATGGACCCTTCTTCCATTTAAACATCAAACCGGCCCAACCCATTTCATTTTACTTTTCAAAACAAAAGGCCAGCCCAACGCACTATATTCCTTTCTCTAATTTGAAAGGCGAAATTGCAAAAAGGAGTGGCCCACAAGTGAGTTGGTGAGCGAGCCCCACAGCTCAGTCTTCTTCTTCTTCTTTCTTTCGGACTCCCTCCGTTCGTTGTTGCCAAGAAAACGGATCCCGCAGGCGACCTTGGCCGACCCCTCCACTTTTTTTGGCTTCCTTCCTTGCACTCTCAGCCTTCTCTCTTCGTGCTCACACTTTTCTCTCTCTCTCTCTCTCTCTCTCTCTCTCTCTCTCTCCCCTCCTTTTTGTCACGCGCTCTCGCACACATTCGCTCAAACCCACTCTCGCTCCATCTCGCCGTTTTGATTCGCCTTCACCCACTCCCTCTACTACCGGGCAAAATGAGGGAAACACGGAAGCACATAGGAATCGAAACAAGGGAAGAATAAGAGGTCGAAGCTCACCAAGAGGAGTCAACTCGCAAGAGTTATTGAAGCTCACTTGAGGTCTTTGGGGGACCGTGTAAGAGTCTCGGGGAGCTTTCTGAACCTAGATCGATGATAGAGGTGTGAGAAAGGCGGGGCTTGGCTTTGTTTTTCAGTTAGAAATGGGGAAGGAGGCATTACCCGGGGGTCTTTCACTAAAAATAGTGCAAGCGATTGGTTATTGCTCGAAATAGGGGTGGTGGAGCGGTGCTTGGGCTGACCTTCGGAGGAGCAGGGGAGGTTGTCAACTGGTGGCTTCCGGAAAGAAGGACGCTAGTGGGCGGCGGTAGGGCTTCGAGAAGGGGATGGGTTGAGCGTATGGTGGCGACAAGGGCCAAAAGGAAGGTTTTTTTTTTTATGAAAAGAGGAAGTGAAGAGGGGGAATGGAGAGTCCATTGGGTAGATTATTTTGAAATAAAAGAAATGAGGGTGAAAAGGGGATTATGTGCTATTTGAATTCAAACAAGATAAGAGGAATGGAGGGTGTTAGTGATATGAGAGGCTAGATTGGAGTGGCCTGGTTTGGCATTTTTCCACAATTGGTGAAGCAAGGTGGTGAGGGATGGAGAGGAAGGAGTGGGTGCTAAGCCATATTTGGTAAACAGCTAGTGAAGAGGCAGGGATGGGAGTCCGTTTGAAAGCAAAATAGGTAGGGTAATAACACAAAGGTCGTCCCAATTAATACCCGAATAAATAAATACCAAACCCGCTCTCTCGACCTTATCATGAATCGATTAAAAAATTTCAATAGCAAGAGGATGTTAACACCCGAAGACATTTTTCAAAATCCCGAGGTGAAATGATGGAGTTTATCTTCAAAATTGCAAAAATGGGCCGGAATCCGCTTTAAGGATTTTAAATACGATTTTCAAGGTGATGATGAGGATTTTCAAATATTTGAAATTTCTGACTGAAATCCATTTTATTTTATTTATTTTAAAAATACTATTAAAAACCCGATGTTTTTACATCATTCACCTCTAAAAACAAGTCTCGTCCTCGAGACTAAAATTATTATAAAGCAAGGGGATGATGTTTTAAAATGCGAATCCAAGGACCATGTCCAAGGATATTGCAATCATCTCGTGTGCGTCTTCCAAGATTCTCACAACATCTTTTCGGAAGTACCCCAACTCTAAATGTTCTACAATATCATCACTAGGTCTTAGCAAGCACCCTACAAGCGCCCCCATAAAATGATTGTATCCACTTCTTGAAGTATCATTGGGTTACCCGGGACATGGAAGTTCTTAACACGTTTAACTTTTGTCAAGGTAAGTTGGAGTTGGTCACTTTTAAAACTGTTTTAAAAACTCTTTATGATGCTCAAGGTGCTCGGCAATCACAACGATATCCTGTCTAGCCACTCTAGTCCAAAGGGCTCAAGCTCTCACTTAATAGTTGGTCATCCACCTCTAAAGACAAATCCCATGGTCTCACTCTGGCCTATTTCCCATGGTCTCTTCATATGTTCTAGGTTTCGAATCATTTTCAATCAATCAATCTCTGGATATCATAAAAATCAACGTTAATCCTTTTAAAAAATTAAAAAATCAAAGTTCATCGTAGCAAAATAGATCAGCATATCAAATCCGAACATTTGCGATTCACATTTTATAGGCAAAGCAATCAGGTAATAATTGCTAACTTAGAATATCAACATGTCATGACATCATTGCGTATCAGAGCACCATGGCATCGAAACTCATCATCATAGACGAAACCAAACAATGTATACTACTAACCCGGCTTACCAATGTCAGCACGTTAGAATTCATTATCATGTTAATTCTAGAACTGTCGAACGGTATTGTCATTACTGTATTCCGAAAGGATAAGCAATTCGAGCGGAGGATACTCATTCTTCACAAGTCATATCAGTTTTAGGGATTGCGATCATTGAAATGTGCCCGTCCTTCAATGCCGTCGATGCCGTCAGTTCCGAGACCCGTGGGTTATAGGCCCACTATGCTCCCACAACGCCACATCGGTGCTAGTTGGTTGTTCATTCTCTCTTCCATGTTGGTGTGGTGCAAAATGTCATTACCTTTCTACAACACCAAAAAGAATAATCCAAACCAACAACTTAACTAGCAAACTAGTAACTAGTATAGTGGAATAGTAATAGGTCGATCACACAGAGAGAATACCTTTCCTATCTATCAAATCGCTATCAAAAGGGAATAAGATCAAAGAGTAATTGAATGAATAGATAATTGACTGAAGAAAAAGTAGCAATGGTGAATTTGTGACAATTTATATTAAAGAGATAGTTTCCCTTAAAATTCATCAACAATGGTTATGTCTTTGATCCTCAACTCTATTTTACCTTTCCTTGTTTGATTCATCTAATGGTGGATTACATCAACCCTAAGAAATTAAACAATGCCAATAACATAAACAACTAAAGATAGAGGGGCAGCTCTCTAACCATAATCGATGAAATTGGTAAAGTAGAATTGTAAATATCGCCTGCACACCTAATCGATGCTTTCACGGGATCGATTGCCTATGTTGTCCTACTGATTCAATTAAATTTCAAGAGACAATCAAATCTTTAGCAAGAAATTAAATTCCATCAAGGATGCCAATCAAGAGGAAATACATGCAATCAATCAATTAAAAACTAAGATATTGATTCAATCAAACATAGAATAGACAGAAATCAAGTCTCACAAATCATATAACCATGTCTTTGAATTGCAGGTGAAACGGAAGAGGTTTAGTTCCTGATGGTATTTTTTCCTCTCAATATCTCCATTGGAGTCTCTCTCTCTAGGTCTTGAAACAATCTCCAACAATAGGCTAATAGTTAGCCACAAATATAAAAACCTAAAACCTAATTAGTGTCGCATAGATAGAAATTGCAAGAGTAGCGTGTTCTTTGTCTGATCTCTTATGAATCCAAGCTAAGATCATCCTACGCCTCTTCTTACCTTCTCCAATGTTTTCCTCGGGTTCCTAGCTCTTCATACTCATCCTTAGCAAAGTCATAAATGCATCCTTCTGAGCATCGGAAACTAAATCTGTGAATAAGAACAAAAACAGCGTAGATTCCACACTTGCAAGACAAAATACTAATGAAGTAAAATACTAAATAAACATGACATAAACTACTCTAAATTTAATAACAATTACCTATAATTCCTATCTAAAATATGCATTATCACATGTCAACGTTCATCAAATGGATCGCAAGGGGGTTAAAAGTTACGGAGATAAGGGAGAGACAAGGGCGGGAAACATGATTTTTGTACAGATTTAGCTAGACATGGACCAAGACTAAAGACGACGAGACCAGAGACAAGATTCCAACCCGAGAGTTACAACTATTCTATTATAATACTCTACGAGGTTATAATTGTGGCAAGCAAGGCATGTATTCATCATGGAGCATATCAATCATATTAATTCACAATAGCATGTACCTACCTCAAGGGATAACAACTTGTGTATTCATATCATCAACATGTAATACATCACATGTATGTCGGACAATTTCTAGGCAAGGCATGTGAGGGCTAGTAATGGTCAGGCGAGATACGAGGTCATGCTGAATTTCACAAGCATCACATGCATTTCATATATGAACAATTGCACGAGCATGGTATACACATTAAAAGGCAACGTCAAGTACAAGCACATCGAGATATACACCAAAGCATGAGTCAGGTGATCTATTTATGCAAATGCGAGAGGACATCACAAAAGGCATGATAAGCATCGAGGGCATCATCATCTCACATGCTAAAGAGATTTTTTTATGGGGTATACATACAAGAAGAGTTGATCATACTATCATGAACCTAAATTATCATAGGGTAACAATCATGTGGATTCATAACATAGGATACGTGAGTCTATCATTAGCATGACAATGCCATAAGACAAGTATATCATGCTGGAAATGTACCAACACATCATGTCATGCAATCACAAAGAGGGCTACTAATATAACCATACGGAATCCCCAAAGGCTATCATCGACTCATCAGCTTGTTTCCCCGGGGGATGCTAGTATAACTCATTTGTTAACATTAAATGACATTCACACTATCTCCAGAGAGAGGATGGTAGAGTTCGTGTTTAGACCCTCGTGGAAAGGAGATGTGGTTGACCATTACAAAAATGGAGAAGGATGACTTCATAAGACCACTAACTTATAGACTCTGCATTATGTTAATAACCATTGGTGTGCCAAGATAGAGTGTCATAGGCTTTACCGAATCCCAAATGTAATTATGATAACATGAACCTATTATTTCGTAGAAGTGGTAAGTCCAGATGTCAATCCAGGAGGAGAATACCTTTCTTGTCTACTCAAATTGCTAACAAAGGGAATGAGATCAAAGTATAATTGAATAAAAAGGCAATAGTATAAGGTGAAAGGGGTAATGGTGAAGTGTGGTGATTAATAATAATGAGATAGTTTCCACTGCAATTCATCAACAATGGTTAGGTCATTGGTCCTTGATTTTATTCTACTTATCCTTATTTAATTCTTCCAACCTTGGATCACTCCAAACTTTGGCAATTAAACAATATCAATAACATAAACAATTAAAGATAGAGGCGCAACCCCCTAACCTTAATCGATACAATTGATAAGGCACAATTGTCAATATCTCACACACACTCAATCGATACTTTCACGGGATCGATTAATTATGTTTGCTACTTACATTCAATCAAATCACAAGAAGTAATCAAACCTTAGCAAGAAAGCAAATTCCGTCTAAGGTAGCTAATCAAGAGGGAATATATGCAATCAATCAATTGACAAAAAAATATATTGAATCAATCAAACATATAATAGATAGGAATCAAGTCTCATAAATCATCTAACCATGTCCTTGAATCACAGACGAAACAAAAGGGGTTTAGTTCCTCATAGAAATTATTCCTCTCATTCTCTCAATTGGTTTCTCTCAAACTAGTTACGTCGGAACTGCCAAGAATCGACCGAAACTATTAACCAAAATACATAACAAATTGTTCCAAAGATAGAATTCGAAAGATCCGTGTCAACGCTGACCGGCGGGCACCGCCTTGTTAGTAGCTTCGTTCTTCAGCTCCTCCTCACGTTTCTTGTTGCCTTTGTAATGCTTTTCTCCAGTTCCTAACTCCTCATGTTCACTCCCAACAAATCCATAAATGCATCCTCACAAGTGGTGGACGGTTTTTAGTCGCATAAACCATATCAAAATAAAACTCAAACCTACAAACTAGTATAGCAAGCAAGTAAGAGGTCGATCCCACAGAGAATCAAGTATTTCTCAGCAATGTGTATTTACCAATTAGTAGAAAGGGGGGTTTTGGTTGATTGCGATTGAAAAGGAAACAAAATAAAATAAAAACAAATAATGCAAAATAATTTAGAGAAGATCGCTCTACCTACAACTATCCACTTTATTTGGTTGAATTGATATTGTAACTTCCTCTTGTTCTTTTAGGTTTCCTATGAATGCCCTTGTCCCGACCTAATATAGTTACTAGTCCAACCAGTCCTAGCAACCCTTATCAATCGAACAGTCCCTAAAGAAGGATTTAACCCAATTGATAGCTTTAAGTTCAGAGATTAGCCAAGGTATTTGCAGTCCCTAAAAAAGGATTTAACAACACATTCAACTTCCTACTCATTCAATCAGTTCAACCAGCCCTAAAGGAATAAGTTTGCCACTTAGGTTAAGGTTCACAACCAGGAATCTACAAAACCTTAGCGATTGAATTGATCTAACAAGTTGGCCAGACAAGATAGAACAAATCAATAAACAATCAAGCACAAAGAAGTTGAAACATTCAAATATAGGAAATAAGGAACAAGATTCAGAAACTCACAATCCAATCCAAATAAAGCTTCAAATTGTAGATAGAACGAAGAGAGTTTAGCCGCCCATGGCGGACATCGCTCTCAATCTCCAATTGTCTGATGGAACGTGGAATAGAATAGAAGTTATGGAAAGATAACTAAAAATGGCCTTAAATATCATCCAAAGTCGGCCACAAAACAACTAAGAATAAAAAATAGGGTTTCATTCAACGAAACGCAGCGTTATGCGCTGACGGCAGATGCGGCGGCCGCCGCATGCATGCTGCGGCCGCAGCATTGGTATTCTTTTTGCATCGCCCCTGGCGGCGGCCGCAGCACACCATGCGGCGGCCGCTGCATTGGTCTTTCCCGAAAATTCCGTCTCGAATTTGCTCTCGACGTCAACATGAAAGTTGTAGCTCTCTGAAAGAGCTTTCCAACGCATGGTCATAATAGTCGATCGGACAACCGAGGCCTCCAGAAAGTGCAAAACAAGTTCAGCATGTCTGGCGACAACTTCTGCAGACTTGTTCTTCGTTTAGGTTCGCTTCTTCTTCTCAGGACCTCTTGAGATCTTCATGTAAGCTTCTTCGATCAACTAGACATTCTCATCCAATGCGTTATCAACCCATGTCTCCTCCTCGGATCCACGATTACCTGAAATAATCAATAAAAGCATGTAGATTCCGACTCCAACCACACAGAGAACAAATATGCAAATTATACTTAAACCATGCATGATATGCATCATAACTAAGCTAAATGCAACCTATTATAACTCTCTAAATGCATGCTATCAACAAGCGTCAGATTACAAATATATGAATAAGCACGAAAAGTACTTAGATTCCACACTTGAAAGATAAAACACTAATAATGTGAATTACTCAATAATCATGTCATATCCTCACCTAAATGCAATAATACCCTACCTATCCTAAAGGTTTAACATTATTTTACCCTAGGATTTATCTACTTTTACCATATTAGATTTATTTCTTTTTTATTATAATTATATATATAGTTAGATAGAGATATAGATAGAGATAGATCCCTACCTTGGATAGCAAGGATTAAGCCATATAAATAAAGCCCTAGGAGCTAGCTTCTATTCATTCAATCTTAAAGCAAGTAGTTCACATACAGTTTTAGAAGTTTATGGCTTTTAGGGTTTCGGCACTCGGGAAAAGTTGGAGAGCCGGGATTATAAAGTTGGAGAGCCGGGATTGTAAAGGTTTTGAATTTAATTTAATGCAAGTTTCTTTTCCATCAATGATGTCTTCTATTGTGATGAGCGAGTTGTCGCCCTACTTCTAGAGTCGGGGTGAGCCTGATGATAACCATGCGCGCCTGAGGTAAAGTTTTGATATTTATTATATTTTGATCATCCACTGCCTTTTATATGTTTATTGCCTACTCAAAAGAATAGAGATTCAAGTTAACAACTTGGAGTATAAACATAAAATTGGTAGATACAATTAGGGTTACTTGAAAAGGTTGTCTAATTATTGGAAAAGGCGAAAGCTTGTTCCTTTGATGTGATTGCATAATTACTTATATTATCTTACCTTATGCATGTTTTGTCGTCGTTGTGGCAAGCCCCGATCTTGGATATTTTCTTTCTTATATTATCTTCAAATCTATCAAACCTGGTTATTTCTGTTGATCCTTCACTTCCATCATCACAGTCTTCGGCCCTCTTTCGTCGGCACACAGGTTCTGCAAGGGTACTCGAAATCGACTTGTTTAGGTCGAAATGGAGTCTTCTGGTCGACTGGCGGTATTCTGAGCCGGTCGAAATTGGGGTACTAACTTGGTCAAAATCGAGCACATCCACTCGAAATCAACCTTTGCTTGTTTTTGTACACTGCAGGTCCAAGTAAAAATCAACTACACAGGTCGATATCGACCACTTTCTCGTCGAAATTGGATGACCTCTGCACGGCAACCAGAAATCGACTGACTGGTCGATATCAACTGCTCCCTAGTCGATATTGAGTGAGTCTCTTAAGTTGAAATCCGACGTGGACGGGAGCTATCTAGGATCCGCTCACACGCTTCCACGTGGATCGATGCTGATTCCCTTCCACTACAATAGTAGGAAATCTTTAATTTATTTGGGCATGCTAAAACTCAATTTGAATTTATCTTCTGTAATTTCGATTCGATTTCCTCCTACATCAACGATGAATCTCAACAATTGTTAGAGAATTACAGGTGAAATATTTCCTCTACCTTATTATCAATCTACTTTGCACTCATTAAGTTGGTTACTTTACATCTTGGCTATTTGTCATAAATCATTATTTGGTCATAAGAGTTCTTTTTAAGAGTTATTAAATAGGAAATCGCTTCTCCCTGTGGGTTCAACTATGGACATAATTGCTATACTAGTAGTTGTTTGGTTTATCAAGTGATTGATTGACTAATCTATTGGTTTTCTGTTTGAGTTTGGATCATATTACTATTTATAGATAAAGCACTGGCTAGGAATCTTGAGGGGAATGACCACAATAAAAGGATATCTGAAATGGCTCAAAAAGGAAGCCAGAGGAACGAGTTGGCAATCCAAGGTGAAAGGAAATGACCTAGCAACCCCAATACACAATATTTGGAAGCCCGGCCATGACAAGTTATTTAAAGAAAACACTAGGAGCAGTGATGAGGTCATACATGTTATAGAGATCAATGACTACAAAGTGCTAAGCCAATGCTTCTCTTTACATTTCAATGTTGCACCTCTGTTACAAGGTGGTTTAATCATTTGAAACGTCCAAGAGGAGCTGCACTGAAAGAAAAAAACCAGCATGCCAATTCCATTTTCTTTAGATGCTGTGTTTCAAAAGAAACTAGCTCCTGATCACCAATTTCCCAGACCAAGTTCAGAAGAACGAGTGAGAGCAACCTTTTATTTCCAGTTGCCCCGCCAATGTAATAGGGCCCTAGTTATTATCATTGTTTTGTGCATGGGTAGATTCATTGAGTTTAGGGTGCTCTACGTTATAAGGTGTTACCTCCTTGATGGCCGAGCCGAAGGGGAGGTCATAACTTAACACGTTTGAGATGTGTGTCCGACTTCTAAAAGAATGGATTGAAGAGACAGGATCCGCACATGGACTATGTCCTACACACTTAAGTATTACATTAGGATGTGAGCCTAACTCACTTGCAAGGCCACAAGAGAGCTAGCCTCGGTTGTAGCCTAAGGTCCGATCCAAAAACCTTTGCGTACATATATTTTATTTTTGCAATATATTTACCTTTAAAAAAAATAGATGCTCACCTAGATACATATTTAAATAATACAATGGCTCGATCCTCATCTTCATCTTTCTGCATAGCAAGTTAATTTTCATCGGAGCTTACTCATATGAATGAGCATTTAGACATGAGAGCTAGGACTTGCATGCCATTTAGTATCATGCTAGGACTTGCATAGATGAATGAACATTCTTATTCTGTACGCATATGTAGACATGAGAGTCGTTATAGTTGTTACATGATAGGACCTTTTTTTCATTCTTTTCATCTTAGTTGGTTGTTATTATAAAAATTTGCTTGCACTTGATGATGCGGTAGGCATTTAGGTAGTAAGTGCCATAGGACTCTTAGAGCCTTAGGCCTTATATAGTTGTCATTTCTTGCCTTCTTTTCATAGTTAGTAGGCTCATTTAATGGGGTCGGCTTGCACCGTGGGGTGAGGTAGCTCCTTTAGATGTGAGTTGCTAAAGGATTCCTTAGGAACCTAGAGGGATGTGCCACTTGGCATTCTGTGTGGGACCATTTACTACTTTTTGCATATACAAACTTCTAGCATGCTTGTGTGTTAATATTCTTGTTCTTCATTAGAAGTATGATATTATGATTAACGTATATGTGTGCTTATATGTTGGGACCAGCCAAGTGCGGGCCTCAATCTGATCATATGCCCCCTTAATATTTTTAGGTATGTGATACGTATGTATAAAGATGCTGATATAACTTTGTGATCGCGAGATTTTTGCATGGATGACAGAGAGTTGGGACTCTAAGTTCACCAAACTATTATGGATATAGAATTCGATACATGGACTATGTTTTGACATGGCTCTACCTTGGAACTCCTATGTATTGTTTTAGATTTATGCTTGGGTTTGAATGCATAAATGGTTTTAACAGCATAGGTCATAGGACAAGTACAAGGGTTTTCCCCCAAGTTTCCAATGGACTTTACGAATTTGGGTTAAAATTAGTCCCTTGAAAGCCAGGATTTCGACTTAGAAGACCACTCGATATCAACCAAAGGGAGTCGATATCGACTGAGTTAGTCGATTCCTAAGGACGTTGTGGTGTGTAGTCAAGATACCTATAAGCGATATAGGTGTTGATCCGTTCTTTAGTGGGCATGCCCAGGGAGTTGTAGATGATTTCCTGGATCACATATGGTGCTTGCCCATGCGTAGGACAAGACTTCAGCAGGCGTTTGTAGCGCTCCCAGACTTGTGCAAGTGTTTTCTCTGGCTTTTGCCTGAAAGCCGTGATCTTTTATTTGAGTTGCGCTGTCTTGGTTGGAGGAAAGAACTTGTTGAGGAACAAGTCCTTGAGTTCGTTCTACTTGCGGATGGATTGTGGAGCCAAACCCTTGAACCAATGTAGAGCCTTCTCTGCAAGCAACCAACGAAAAGCCTTTAGTTTTACATATTCTAGATTAACATCATGAACAATAGTTTCTCACAAATCTAGAAATATAGTTATATACTCTAAAGGACATTTATTGGGTTTCCCCTAAAATTGATTCCTCATAATTTCAGAGATAAAAGAAGGATGAATTTAAAAAGAAATGCGAGGGAGAATGATCGGTGATTCTGGCACTGCCAGAGTAGGGTGCAAATATTCTTTTGCATTTGCAGGGATGTGTTGAAGTTGTTCTTCGAGCTCTCGTCGAGCTTGGGTATCGCGATCTGCCCTCGCCTCCCACCTTTTTTGATTGCGAGCAAATTCCACCTCCTTCCGGGTGAATTCTGTTTGTTTGGTGGTGACCTCCTCTATTGGCCTGTAGAGTTGCTCGAGCTCTTGCTGTGGCGTAAGACCTACCTCGTTCTCGTTCTCTGACGACATGCGTCTTTTCCTAAGTCTTTGTTGAAGACGAAAGAAGCGTTCTGGTTCAAGAAGAGGATCGTAGTGTGGTGTGTGATCCGAGCGTCGCATACATCTACAAAACAAAAATAAAAATGAAAAAGGGAGACCACTCGATATCAACCAAAGTGAGTCGATATCGATTGAGTCAGTTGATTCCTAGTCAAATCTTGCACAAAAGAACACAACAGAGTCGACGTCAAATGGAGATCACACGATATCTGGTGAGATAGACTCGATATCGACCGGATCGGGTCGAAATCGACTAAATGTGCATTAACTCGAAAACGTGAAGAAATATGTAGATTTGTCGGCAAAGAACATCTGAAGAATATGAGGATGAATGAGAAGTTGTATGAATAGAAAATATCATAAATTTGGGGTTTTAATTCAATAAACTAAAAGTCTTCCAATATCGGGGATTCATGCCAAAACAATAACCATGTAAGAATTATTCCAAGTTTATAAAAGATTATACCTATTCATCAAAAAACTTTTTTCATTAACAATTAAGAATACAGAGGCCTTTGCATAAACCCTAATTGTTACTATCATTTTTTATAATTAATCCAAATTCATATTAAGATCACTTTCGCTTTAATAATACAAATAATGATTTACCTGCTACTGTTGTAGAAGAATCATGCAAATAGGGATAGAAGATAAGATTGCGATAAAAATCATATCTTTGGTTCATTAACTCACATGGCTATTGTCAGGCTCACCCCAATCTTAGAAATATGGGGACTACTCGCGCCTCATCAATATTGCAAACTTCATAATATTCATAAGAAAAATAACTACTTGCATTAAAATAAACGAGAACTTACAAGTGAACAAAGCCACAATGTATCTCAACTCTCCAACTTCACTCGGCCTTAAGCGCTCGCTCTCTCTCTCTCTCTCTCTCTCTCTCTCTCTCTAGGTGCACAATTGCTTGTGGAATGGAATGTCTAAAATCTCAGCCCCTAGGGCTTTATTTATAGTGGTCAACCCTAGCTATTCTAGAATAGAACAACTCTATCTAATTCCGAACATAAAAGATCCTACTTAATTAAGATAAAATATTCCAAAAATTAAATACATAAAACAATTAAAATTTCCCTAGGTAAATACGGGAATTACTAAATAGGATAGATGTCCACTCTTGATAGAATTTCTCTTGCTTAGTATGGAAGTAATTTCCTCTTGGATTCAGAATGAGAATGGGCTTCGGACTGTTTTTGGGCTACACTCGATATCGACCAAAACCGGTCGATATCGACTCGTTTTTGGCTCGCGTTCGATCTTCACTCGAAATCGGCTCCAGAAGACATCTCAATGGTCTACTCTGTAACGAGTGCTCGGCTGTTTCTTGGTGACGTCCACTCTATAACGAGTAGGTGGACTCGATATAGAGTGGACATCTCAATGGTCGAAATGCGTCCTTTGCTCTGCTCGATTTCTGGTGTTTAGCACATCTCAATATAGAGTTGTTCTGGTCGATTTCGAATGCCTTGACAACTTTCTTCATCTTTTCCGAATTGCTCGTAAAATACTTCGATTTCTGCGAAATTAAACAAGAACTTGTGTAGATCTCTATAACTAACAAATAAGCATAAACTAATTAAGTAAACTAATTATAGCGACGGAAAAGAACTTCGACTATTTAAATCAAACTAAAGCGACGAAAGGGAAAGCGAGGGAAGAGAGGTCAGAGCGCTCGCAGAGATAAGGCCGGGTGCGCATGGAAAGGTTGGCGTCTCAGGGATCCCGCTCACTGGGAGCGAGGATCAGACGCTGGGGGCGAGACCGAGGCTTGCCGAAGATACCGAGTGTTCAATGGAGGCAAACCCGAGAACCTGCGAAGCTGAGCGCTAGCGAGCGAATACCTGGAGTGCCACGGGTGAGATCACAGGGAGCGAGCAAAGTGCGGAAGCAAGCGCGAGTGCGAGCGAGACCTGGAAGCTGTTGTATGAGGAAATCGTGGATGAAATATAACAAAATAAATCAAACCAGATTCTGCCCACGTAAATAATTACAAGATCTCCTCCTAATGTAGCAGCGGGAAGTCAGGATCGATCCACAAGGAAGCGTGTCAGCGGATCCTAGGCAGCGGAGAAATCTCACGGTCAGAAGTCGACAACAGGGTCCTCGATCTCGACTTTAGGGTAGTCGACAGAAGATCGGACAGTCGAACAGCGCAGCAGCAACTCGGCAACGGTGGTCGATCTCGACGAGGGCTACTCGATATCGAGTAGGGCTTTTGTCGATTTCGGCTTATCTTGGTCGAATACCTGCACAGGAGAAGCTACAGCGACTTGGTCGAGGATCAGTTTACTTGATATCGAGTAGTGCAATTCGAGATCGAGTAGAAGGACAGAAAATAAAACGAAAGAAAATAAAAAAACAAATGCTTTGGGGTTCCGACTAAACTTAATGTAAAAAGCTTCCAAGATTGGGGTTTGCAACGACGATAACCAAGCATGTATAAGGCAGAGATAAACAGATAATCATGTGAATTGCATCAAGGACAAGCTTTCGCCTTTTCCAATAATTAGACAACTCTTTCAAGAAACCCTAATTGTCTCTACCGATTTTATGTTTATAATCCAAGTTGTTAGCATGGATCTCCATTAGATGGGCAATAAACACATAAACAAGTAGTAGATGCTCAAAACATGACAAAATTCGGATCTTTACCTCAGGCACGCAGGGCTATTGTCGGGCTCGCCCCAACCCTAGAAGTGGGTGGACTACTCGCGCTTCATCGCAACCTCAGACATTGTTTGATGAAAAGAAACTACTTGCATTAATATAAATCAATGTTTACAACCGCTTGAAGCCAATTCCGCTTTCGCTTCACAACTCCAATTGGCCGCTCACTCTCTCTCTCTACTTCTCCTACTTACTTCTCTCTGAATTTGAATGAATCTAAAATCAGCCCCATGGGCTTTATTTATAGCTTTCTAATCCTTGCTACTCAAGGATAGAAATCTCTATCTATATCTAAAATTATATCTAAAATGCTTAAGGATAAATAAAACCAACAAGGAAATTAAATCTAAATATATATAAATGTCTTTAATGGATAGATCTTCTCTTCCATGATGTATCTTGATAGATTGGATAGAATCGGCAAACTTCGAGCCCAAGGAATCCCACACCGAGTAGAATTGGTCAAACCGAGTAACGCGGCTTCTGGAATTTGTCGTCGATCTCGACAAGGATCTTGTCGATCTCGAGTAGGATTGTTGGTCGACTGGCTCAGCTTTGTCGTCTCGGCTAGCTGGTGCTCAACAAGCTCGAACAAGGCTCACAGGGTTGGTCGATCTCGAGGACCCCTTGTCGATGTCGAGTTGGGTGGTTCGTCGACTAGGTCTTCTCGGGTGGCTCTGCTCGACAGGTTTGGATCTGGGCTCCGGGCTCACCGATCTCGATTAACTCTTGTCGAGGTCGAGTAGGGTGTGGTCGAGGATGGCTTGCTGGCGATGTCGAGGACTCCTCCTCGGCATGGACTCGGACAGACGCGGTGCTGGTCCTCGATCTCGACAAGTCTTCCTCGAGATCGAGTAAGGTGTCTCGACGTCTCTGTCCTCGGCTTCTCGACCCTGGCAGGTGTCTAGGCATGGCTCGTCGAGATCGACCAGGGTTTGTCGATGTCGAGTAGCTTTGTGCTCCGGTTCTTGCCTCTTGGTTTTCTCCCGAAATGGTTCCATATTCTGCGATATCAAACAGAAATTTATGTAGATCTCCATTTCTGACAAATAAGCGTATACTACATAAATTCGATATATTCCCAACCCGAAATATGCAAAATGTATAGAATATAGAACTAAAATATGCATAGAGACATGGCTACTTTGGAGACATCAAATCACCCCATACTTAGACTTGCTTGTCCTCAAGCAATAACCAAACAATAACCAAGACCTACAACACATCCTTCAAGTCTTCGCCTTTGTCAAAAGCAACATCTTAAATAGTAGCAATGTAAGACAAGTGAATTTAACGTCATCTTACATATATGAGCGATCTATAGGCATCGGCAGTATAAATCCAACCTCACAGGAATAATGTGTTTACAATCAACTCTCAAATGTGTTTAGGCTATGAAGATCAACTCTCAACTCAATTCCATACACAATCTCATAAACATTGCAATTTAAACATGAATCCACTTCGCAACCAATTATGAAAATGCAACAAGAATTATCGGGAGGACTTCGCTCAATAGAAGTCTTCAAAGAAGATTCCATTCGGCGGGGTTGTAATGGGGTCTGGTAAGAAATAATCAGGTATGGAATTATTTGGCCATGTGGTGCTATATAAAATTAGGGAATCAAGACTCCTAAATCTTCCAACACAACCAAACCATAACTTCTCAATCATATGCATCCACCAAACTCTCCAATTTGTCTTAATGGAGTATGTACCCTTTCAAACTTTCTAAATCTCTCTAAAATATGTATCATGCAAAATAATGAAAGAAATAAGGTAAATTTGGCTCATGCACTTTATTCACAAACATATGTACCTTTTCTTCTTCTTTTTTCGGATTTTTTTTTTTTGAAACGAAAATATAAAATAATACTAGAGGTGCATTTATAATGTGAGCCAAAAATCCTTTTACATAATATGTCTAGCAAGATAAAAAATGTACAACCAACCCATATCTCAATAATTTCCATGATCCTAATGCAACATAAGCTCATTCTTTCCACAAATCATCATTCCAACCAACTCTAAGTCTTAATTCCCAAATGGGGGTCAGGCTCAATTTCGCTAAGGATAATTTTGTGGAGTTTACAATAAAAGTCTCAGGCTAATGTTCTGGCTTCAAGCGGGGAAAATGCAGGGTAGGTAAAGAGAGGATAAAATTGGCTTAAAAGGTGCCTACATCATTTAATTCTCATTAACATAAACATATAAATGCATTGGTTTTGAATAACTATCACAATATTTAGAGATGCATAGGAAGAGTAAATACACTTAGGAAAGCAGAGGGATTTTTAATGTTCTCCCTATAAGGCCAAAATTCTCACTGGGACAATTTTTGTTGGATTTTAACATTTAGCTTAGGATCATATGTGCTCAATTTCATCACAAGTTCACAATCCACATAAAAACCATTTTGAGGACTTAGGCTAAACCTTCCAAACACGCCATAGGATTTATATGATCAAGTCAGTCATTATTTATCATCATGGGACATCTAAGTTAGGGTATAAAACAATGCAAAAATTTTAACATGTATTTTTTTTAATTTTTGACATTTTCTATTTTTTTATTTATATATTTTTTTATGCAACTAAAAAAATAAGAATAAAGTGTGACAAAAGACTAAAATGCATAAAATTTAAACATGAATGCATAAAAATTTTAAATTTCACCATATAAAACCAAAAGCAAGACTAACACATATGATAATGATAATGAGCCCTTCCCCCACCCCATACTTAAAATTTACAGTGTCCTCACTGTATAAAATCAAATAAAAACAAGAGTAAAGGAAGGAACTCACAGGATAACACATCGAGGAGGGCGAATCTGTGTATGTCGAGTAGGTTTCTTGTCGATATCGAGTACAGTGTACTCGATCTTGAGTAGCTTCTCAGCGTCTGGTGGAATCTGAAGTCGAGGATCGTCTGGCTTTGGTCGATGTCGAGTACGTCTACTCGAGATCGAGTAACTTCTGGGCTTCTCCTCCTTGTCGTAATCGACTTGGCCTTCGTCGATTCTGACTGGTTTTCAGGGACTCCCTATTCCACTTTTCGCGATCCTTATATGCTTGCCGACTAAAAATTGTTAGATTGCACAAGAAACAAGACTATCCACATGAAATATTTTAAAAGACATAAAACCAAAACCAAAAACAAAAACCAAAAAGTTCAAAAAGTCCCAAAATTCATAAAGTTCTATATACATGCTCTAGATTTTAGAGTCGCTAGGCCGACTTCTCCATTTGCGCTCAAGGATCATTATTGTGGGGCCCGCTCATGCTTGGCCCTTCTCCTGGATCATCTAGGTCCTGATGGTAGTATGCAAGCTCAGGTGACAGGTGGTCGCTTGCATCTTCTCCTTTCTCTTTCTTCTTCTTCCTTCCAGCCCTTAGTTTTCGCAGATTCTCTCGCCATGGTGTCTTATCTCCCCTTAAATCATTGATAATTTTCTTTATGGACTGAGGGGGAGTAGAATTCATACCTGAACTTACCTTTTCGGACCCAAAACAGAAATCTTCGGGCTTAGGGCTAGTCAAGATCGAGTACAGCTGGTCGATCTCGAGTACAGGGACCCCATACTTAGGCTCTTGGCAAGTCAGTGGCTCAGCAGAGGTTGTCGAGGTCGACAAGGTCTTGTCGAGATCGAGTAGAGGCCTTGTCGAGATCGAGTTGGTCTTGTCGATCTCGAGTACAGTGTTGGCACCTTCCTCCGCTGTTTGCTTGGTCCCGTGGTTGCTGATGCTTTTCACCTCCAGCCATGAAATTTCCTCTTTTGCAGGGCCAAAAGAGAAATCCAAAACCTCATCGCCTATCGTGAAGGTGAGCGATCTATTCTTGACACTAATTCTGGCATCTGCAGTAGCTAAGAATGGTCTACCAAGAATAATAGGGCTAGTAGGATCTTCAGCACAGTCAATGATAAGGAAATCTGCTGGAACAAAGAATTTACCAACCTGGACAGGGACGTTCTCAACTATACCTATAGGGATGACAACTGTATTGTTTGCCATGTATAATTTGGCATCCACAGGTTCTATGCATCCTATTTTGACCTTCCGCCAGATTGATAGAGGCATGATGCTCACACTTGCTCCTAAATCACACAGAGAATCATATTTATATTGTCCAAAACCCACAGTAACAGAAAACTTACCAGGGTCAGGTCTCTTTTCAGGGAAGTGGAGTACTTTGCATTCTCCTGCGATCTCTGAGATGGATCGCTTCTTGCTTAGAATTTCCTTCTGAAATTTGACATATCCAGGCATCTCTTGCAGGGCTTCTGTAAAAAGGGATAGAAACATTCAGTTCTTGCAGCATATTAACCAATCTGGTAAACCTACCTGCAGTGGGATCTTTCTGTGCTTTGGAAGGGAAGGGCAGTGGCTTTTTCAGTTTCGGAGCCAGATCAGCTGTCGGAGGTGCTACAGAGTCGTCGACGTCGGCCAGATGCTGCTCCTCGATCTCGACCAGGGGCTCGTCGATCTCGAATTGGGTTGTCGACCTCGAGTTGCTGGGCTTCGCAGTGGAGTCCGAGCTCAGCTTCTGGTCTGTGTCGAATAGGGTCTTATCGAGATCGAGTAAGGGCTCCTCGAGATCGAGTTGGGTCTGTTCTGTCTCGAGTTGTTGTTCTGCCTTGCCTTGCTGTTTCCCGACCTCTGGCTCGTGTAATTGATGCCCACTTCTGAGTTTGATAGCTGCGACGTGTCCGGTCTTCCCCTTAGGATTTGGTTCTGTTTGCCCAGGGAACTGTCCGGACGGTCGTGGGATCTGTGCAGCGATTTGTCCCATCTGGGTCTCTATTTCCCTTTTTCAGATGCCCAGTTCTCCAAATTTTGTAGTGATGTTCTGAAACTGGTTGTTGATGGTGCTCTGATTCCGACGCATCTCCTCAAGGATCAGCTGCAGATCATCCTTCTTTTGATCCCTTTCTGAATGTCCTGGACCTCTATAGGGTGGGGGGTTCCTAGGAGGACCTTGGTTCCACTGTGGTTGATAGAACCTTTGATCTCCCATGTATCGATTTGGACCCCCCGCGTAGGCTGCCTCTTCATGTGTCTCTGCCATTCTGACTTGCTCTGTATGTGGGCACTCAGTAGTGGTGTGCCGCTGTGATCCGCATTCGATGCAAGGCTGATTGACAGACCGATATTTGACTTGCTTGAGGAGCTTGCGGTTCTGGTCTCTGTAGAATTGCTCTCTGACATCTGGGTCGATCTCCTTTGCTGGCCCATAGAGTGGCATAGATGATGCTGGCCTGGCATAGGAGTTTTCCTCATAGTTTGCAGTAGACCCATATTTGCTGTCATAATTGGTGAGCTTGTCCAGCACACCCCAGGCGTCAATTGGCGGCATCGTCAGATACTCATAGCGAGTATAATGGTTGATTCTGTCCTTAGTGACTTGATCAAGAGAGTTGAAGAAGATCTCCTGAACGACGTAGGGTGGCTGTCCATGAGTGGGGCAAGATCGCAGCAATTCTTTGTAGCGTTCCCATGCCTTTTCCAGCGGTTCCCCTTGCTTCTGTTTGAAGGCGGTGATTTTCTAGCGAAGAAGTGCTATCTTAGCTGGCGGGAAGAATTTATTCAGAAACTCTTGCTCTACTTGGGCCCATGTTGTGAGTGATCTTGGTTTCAGCCCTTCTAGTCACTTCAGTGCAGGCCCAGCGAGAGACCAGCGAAAAGCTTTCATCTTGATATATTCCAAAGTTGTACCTTCAGCAAGAGTACGGCACATGTCAGAGAAATTGGTAATATGCTCAAGAGGACACTCATTAAATTTGCCATAAAAAGCATTATTTTTAAGCTCTATAAGAAATTGAGTGCGAATTTCATAAGAGTTATCAGGGATTAGAATCGCCAATTCAGGCACGACGAGAGTTGGATGCATATAATCCTCAGCAGTGGTTGGATATTGGGCAAGCTCAGCTTCTGCTTGCCTTGCGCGCTCAGTTGCTTGTTCCCTCGCTGTCCTTTCATTGGCGATAGTGGTATCCTTTACGGCTAGCTCCCTTGTGAGCCTGGAAATCAGCTGTTCTTGTGTCTCAGCGTCCGCCATGATTCTTTTGAGTTTAGAGTGGATGTGTAAGAAACGCTCCGGTTCGTCTAAGCTGTCAAACTCAGGTGGTAGACCAGAACGACGCATACGCCTGTGAAGTAACTCAAAGAAAACGTGAGATTTTAACTACCTAAGGCGCGAATGATTGCTTCCCCGGCAACGGCGCCAATTTGTTGTATGAGGAAATCGAGTATGAAATATAACAAAATAAATCAAATCAGATTCTGTCCATGTAAATAATTACAAGACCTCCTCCTAATGTAGCAGCGGGAAGTCAGGATCGATCCACGAGGAAGCGTGTCAACGGATCCTAGGCAGCGGAGAAATCTCACGGTCAGAAGTCGACAATAGGGTCCTCGATCTCGACTTTAGGGTAGTCGACAGAAGATCAGACAGTCGAACAGCGCAGCAGCAACTCGGCAACGGTGGTCGATCTCGACGAGGGCTACTCGATATCGAGTAGGGCTTTTGTCGATTTCGGCTTGTCTTGGTCGAATACCTGCACAGTAGAAGCTACAGCGACTTGGTCGATGATCAGTTTACTTGATATCGAGTAGTGCAATTCGAGATCGAGTAGAAGGACAGAAAATAAAACGAAAGAAAATAAAAAACAAATGCTTTGGGGTTCCGACTAAACTTAATGTAAAAAGCTTCCAAGATTGGGGTTTGCAACGACGATAACCAAGCATGTATAAGGCAGAGATAAACAGATAATCATGTGAATTGCATCAAGGAAAAGCTTTCGCCTTTTCCAACAATTAGACAACTCTTTCAAGAAACCCTAATTGTCTCTACCGATTTTATGTTTATAATCCAAGTTGTTAGCATGGATCTCCATTAGATGAGCAATAAACACATAAACAAGTAGTAGATGCTCAAAACATGATAAAAGTCGGATCTTTACCTCAGGCACGCAGGGATGTTGTCGGGCTCGCCCCAACCCTAGAAGTGGGTGGACTACTCGCGCTTCATCACAACCTTAGACATTGTTTGATGAAAAGAAACTACTTGCATTAATATAAACCAAAGTTTACAACCGCTTGAAGCCAATTCCGCTCTCGCTTCACAACTCTAATTGGCCGCTCACTCTCTCTCTACTTCTCCTACTTACTTCTCTCTGAATTTGAATGAATCTAAAATCAGCCCCATGGGCTTTATTTATAGCCTTCTAATCCTTGCTACTCAAGGATAGAAATCTCTATCTATATCTAAAATTATATCTAAAATGCTTAAGGATAAATAAAACCAACAAGGAAATTAAATCTAAATATATCTAAATGTCTTTAATGGATAGATCTTCTCTTCCATGATGTATCTTGATAGATTGGATAGAATCGGCAAACTTCGAGCCCAAGGAATCCCACACCGAGTAGAATTGGTCAAACCGAGTAACGCGGCTTCTGGAATTTGTCGTCGATCTCGACAAGGATCTTGTCGATCTCGAGTAGGATTGTTGGTCGACTGGCTCGGCTTCGTCGTCTCGGCTAGCTGGTGCTCGACAAGCTCGGACAAGGCTCACAGGGTTGGTCGATCTCGAGGACCCCTTGTCGATGTCGAGTGGGGTGGTTCATCGACTAGGTCTTCTCGGGTGGCTCTGCTCGACAGGTTTGGATCTGGGCTCCAGGCTCACCGATCTCGACTAACTCTTATCGAGGTCGAGTAGGGTGTGGTCGAGGATGGCTTGCTGGCGATGTCGAGGACTCTTCCTCGGCATGGACTCGGACAGACGCGGAGCTGGTCCTCGATCTCGACAAGGCTTCCTCGAGATCGAGTAAGGTGTCTCGGCGTCTCTGTCCTCGGCTTCTCGACCCTGGCAGGTGTCTAGGCATAGCTCGTCGAGATCGACCAGGGTTTTTCGATGTCGAGTAGCTTTGTGCCCCGGTTCTTGCCTCTTGGTTTTCTCCCGAAATGGTTCCATATTCTGCGATATTAAACAGAAATTTATGTAGATCTCCATTTCTGACAAATAAGCGTATACTACATAAATTCGATATATTCCCAACCCGAAATATGCAAAATGTATAGAATATGGAACTAAAATATGCATAGAGACATGGCTACTTTGGAGACATCAGAAGCCGGGGAGCGAGAGCGAAGACTCCTGGGAGTGCTGAAGAGTCCGACGCCTAGCGCCGAGGCTTGCGGAACCTGGTTCCGGTGTCCACAAGCGCTGGTGCCGTGTTCTTGAGGTGTCGACTATGTTGTGTTTGGCTTAGGGTTTTGGTCGATCAAGAACTCGATGGTGATGGTGATTGTGTTGGCCGATTGTAACATAGATCACAAGAGCAAGATAGCTTTTTCGGATTGATAATCGAAGAACCCTTATTCCATAAAGGGTTTCTCCAATTCTATTCAATCCAAATAATTCAAAGTACATGTGTATGTTTAAATAGAAAACCTATGGAAGATCTAACCAATCCTTCCTTGCAAAGGAAAGGGTTTCAGATAGATCTAATTTATCTAAAGATAAGTAAAACAATCCTAAGATAAGTAATTCCTAAATAAGATAGAATATAAATAACACGGTGTACAAGAATTAATCTAGAAGAGATATAATCCTTGTAACTTATTAATTCTACTTACATAAAATAACACTAATGAATTAAGTGCATAAATAAACTCGGCCCACAAGATGGAACTCGGCGAAGTCCAAAAGCCCACTCGACATAGGTATGGATCACTCGAAAAGAGCCCATGTCGAGTGCATGCCGAGTTCAAGGTGGGTGATGGCGAGTTTGCATGAGCTTGGTTTGTGGACGTAAGCTCATCTCTTGCTCCGGTTGTGTAGCCTTGAGCCAAGTGATCCAGGGTGGCCTGAACCCTTGCTCCATCGTTCCTTGGCAACGGATAAGAAGGGTTTTGATTGCATCTTGAATCTTCTTGCCCCTTGCACGAGTGATAGGGCCATCGAATGAAACCTTTATATTGTCCTCAATGTCACCAAGAGTCATCGATAATTGCACTACATCACTACATTCATGGAAATAGGATGGAAAATACAGGATCAGCTTGGCCTATGATTTCTTCAGAAGAAAATCAACAATGACTCATTGGTGCCCATCGGTTTGGGATAAGAAAATCATTCCCAAACACTCCTTTATACTATGGCTAGCGGCTAAAGAAAGATTTGCAATAAAGGACAAGATCAAAGTAAGGGAAGTCAACCTAAACTCCTCATTTTTAACCTAGATATTGAAACCCATGATCACATTTTCTTCGTCTATACTTTTTCTTCTACCCTTTGGTTGTAGATTAAGCATTTGCTAGGAATCGGGAGGGGAATGACCACAATAAAAGAATATCTGAAATGGCTGAAAAAGGAAGCCAGAGGAAGGAGTCAGCAATCCAAGATGAAAAGAATTGACCTAGCAACCACAATATCCAATATTTGGAAGGCCATGAATGACAAGTTGTTTAACGAAAACACTAGGAGCACTGATGAGGTCATACATGTTATAAAGATCCATTTCTACAAAGTGGTAAGCCAATCTCTTTACATTTCAATGTTGCACCTATGTTACAATGTGGTTTACTCATTTGAGACGTCCAAGAGAAGCTACTGCACTGAAAGAAAAAAAAACCAGCATACGAATCCCTTTTTGTTTAGATGTTGTGTTTCAAAAGAAACTGGCTCCTGATCACCAATCTCCAAGATCATGTTCAGAAGAACGAGTGAGGGCAACCTTTTATTTCCAGTTACCCCACCAATGTTATAGGGTCCTAGTTAGTATCACTGTTTTGTGCATGGGGAGATTGGTTGAATTTATGGTGCTCAACGTGTTAAGGTGTTACCTCCTTGATGGCCGAGCCGAATGGGAGGTCATAAATTAACATGTTTGAGGTGTGTGTCCGACATCTAATAGCATGGCTCGAAGAGACAGGATCCGCACATGGACTATGTCCCATACACTTAAGGATTACATTAGGATGTGAGCCTAACTCACTTGCTAGGCCACAAGAGAGCTAGCCTCGATTGTAGCCTAAAGCCCGATCCAAAAACCTTTGTGTACATATTTCATTTTTGCAATATATTTACCTTTAAAAAAAAATAGATGCTCACCTAGATACATATTTAAATAATACAATGACTCGGTCCTCTTCTTCATCTTTTTGCATAGCCAATTAATTTTCATCGAACCTTACTCAGAATGAACATAAAATTTCCCTGTGTATATGTGCATGATATACTTGGTGTTGCAAAATCATAAGAGCATGCCATTTAGTATCATGCTAGGACTTGCATAGATGAATGAGCATTCTTATTCTGTACGCGTATGTAGACAAGAGGGCCATTATAGGTGTCACCGGATATGACCTTTTTTTCATTCTTATCATCTTAAATATTTCTTATTATAGAAATTTTCTTGCACTTAATGATGCGGTAGGCATTTAGGTAGTAAGTTCCATAGGACTCTTAGAGCCTTAGGCCTTATATAGTTGTCATTGCTTGCCTTCACTTCATAGTTAGTAGGCTTATTTCATGGGTTTGGCTTACTCCATGGGGTGAGGTAGTTCTTTACGTTGCTAAAGGATTCCTTACGAACCAAGAGGGATGTGCCACTTGTTATTCTATGTGGGCCCATTTACTCTTTTTTGCATATATAAACTGCTAGCATACATGTGTGTTAATATTACTGTTCTGCATTAGAAGTATGATATTATGATTAGCGTATATGTGTGCTTATATGTTGGGACCAGCCAAGTGCGGGCCTCAATCTGATCATATGCCCCCTTAATATTTTTAGGTATGTGATACGTATGTGTAATGATGCTGATATGACTTTGTGATCGCGGAATTTTTGCATGGATGAAAGAGAGTTGGGACTCTAACTTCATCAAACTATTATGGATATGGAATTTGATACCTAGACTATGTTTTTCCACGGCTCTGTCGTGGCACTCCTATGTATTGCTTTAGACTTATGCTTTGGTTTGAATGAATAAATGGTTTTAACGGCTTAGGTCATAGGACATGTACAAGGGTTTTACCCTGGGTCTCCAACGGACCTTACGAATTTGGGTTCGAATTAGTCCCTTGATAGCCCGGATTTCGACCCAGAAGACCACTCGATATCAACCAAAGTGAGTCGATATCGACTGATTCAGTCGATTCCTAGTCAAATCCTGCACAATAGAAAACAACAGAGTCGACGTCGAGTGGAGGGCACTCGATATTGGGTGAGATGGACTCAATATCGATCGGTTCTCATCCAAATCAACTTAATGTGTCGTAACTCAAAAACGTGCAGAAATATGTAGATTTATCGGAAAAGAACGTCCGAAGAATATGAGGATGAATAAGAAGATGTATGTGAAGAAAAGATCACAATTTTGGGGTTTTAATTCAATAAATTAAAAGACATCCAAGATCGGGGATTCATGCCACAACAATAACCATGTAAGAATGATGCCAGGTTTATAAAATATTATGCCTTTTCATCAAAGAACTTTCGTCATTAACAATTAAGAATATATAGTCTTTCGCATAAACCCTAAATGTTACTACCCTTTTTAATAATTAATCCAAATTCATATTAAGATCACTTTCGCTTCAATAATACAAATAAGGATTTGCCTGCTACTATATTAGAAGAATTATGCAAATAGGAATAGAAGATGAAATTGCAATAAGAATCATACCGTTGGTGCATAAACTCACATGGCTATTGTCGGGCTCACCCCGATCCTAGAAGTAGGGTGACTACTCGCGCCTCTTCACAATAGAAAACATCATAATATTCATAAGTAAAATAACTATTTGCATTAAGATAAATGAGAACATACAACCGAACAAAGCCACAACGTCTCTCAACCCTCCAACTTCACTCGGTCTTAAGCGCTCTCTCTCTCTCTAACTCTATACGTACACAATTGCTTGTGTAATGGAATGACTAAAATCTCAACCCCTAGGGCTTTATTTATAGTGCTCAATCCTAGATATTCTAGGATAGAACAACTCTATCTAATTCCTAAGATAAAAGGTACTACTTACTTAAGATAAAATGTTCCAAAATTAAATAAATAAAACAATTAAAATTCCCCTAGGTAAATATGGGAATTACTAAATACGATAGATGTCCACTCTTGATATAATATCTCTTTCTTAGTGTTGAAGTAACTTCCTCTTGGATTCATAATTGGAATGGGCCTTAGACAGTTTATGGGCTCCACTCGATATCGATCGGTTTCGGTCGATATCGACTCGTTTTCGGCTCGTGTTCGATCTTTACTCAAAATCGGCTCCGGAGGTAGAAATCGATTGCTGCTTCATTCGATATCGAGTATGGTGACTCGATACTCACTCCCTTGTGTGTCCTTTGAGTGCTCGGCCGATTCCTGGTGACGTCCACTTGATATCGAGTAGGTGGACTCGATATCAATTGCTTTGCTCCTGGTCGAAATGCCTCCTTTGCTCTGCTCGATTTCTAGTGTTTAGCACCACTCGATATAGAGTTGTTCTGGTCGATTTCGAGTGCCTTGACAGCTTTCTTCATCTTCTTCGAATTTCTCACAAAATGCTCCGATTTTTGCGAAATTAAACAAGAACTTGTGTAGATCTCTATAATTGACAAATACGCATAAACTACACAATTCATGCATTATTCTAACCCTGAAATATAAAGTATGTACTGAAATCGATATAAAAGATAGTATAAAACATGGCAAATTGAGCGCACATCAACACTGCATACTTAAGATTGCTTGTCCTAAAGCAATACTTTTAATGGTCATACATGGGAAGAAATTAAACTCTCAACATCTTGGATCCATTCTTATAAGTGACGAGAGGGTTTCTCGACCAAATAAATTTATAGTCAAGACCTCGCTATAGAATAGTGGAGTCAGGTTCGTCTTCCAGAGAGAAGTCAGCGGTTCTAGGTTTAGCTCGTTTCGGGGTTTGAGAATAGCGGGAAAAGGTGGGGAGGTTGCTGTCAACGTTGGCTTAGAGTTGGTTGATGTCGAGGGATGGAGAGGGAATGGTTGTTTGATGTCGAGTGGCTGCAAGAACCTTAAAATAAGAGTGCAAACTTCCAAGGTTAGGGATCACCGCAACAATAAACATATGTTTAGATTATAAATCACATAAAGATGCATGCTTCGCATCAAATAACTTTGATCATTAACAAATAGGAATAGAGAGGCTCTTGCATAAACCCTAAGTGTCACTATCCTAATTTCTTAATTAATCCAAATTCATAATAAGATCACTTTCGTTTCAATATCATAAATAAGGATCACCTACTACTCTCGTTGAAGAATCATGCACATAGGATAGAAGATGATAAAGACATACAAATTCATAAATCAAACCACATATCTATTGTTGGGATCACCCCAACCCTAGAAGAAGGAAATTAGAAACAAAACATAATAAAAGAAACTAACTTTATCATTAAACTCAAACTAAAACTTACAAAATCTTCCAAACGTTCCTTTTCCTCTCCCCTTGAGCCCGAAGATGACTTGACTTGAATATATGAAAATCAGCCCCATAGGGCATTATTTATAGGCCAAAATCCTTGTTATCCAAGGAAGAAGCAAGTCTATCTCTATCTGAATCGATCTATCTAAACCCTAAGATAAATGTTTGATAAATAAAATAAATTAAACAAATAAAATTCCCACTAGGTAAATTAGGGAATTACTAATGTAGATAAATATCTTCCATAATGATAGAACATCTCGTGCCTTGATGCGTAAGAAACTTCTCTCTCGGATTCCTACTCGATCTCAACTTGGATTCGTCTCTGGGATTTACTCGACATCGATAAAAGTGGTCATCGTCGACTATGTGGTTACTCGACATCAACTAAGTGTAGTCGACGTCGACTAGATCTTCTGCTGGTCGATTTCTGGTGAAAAGTGATCGACGTTGAGTAGGACTAGTCGACGTCAAGTATTTCTGTCAGCTTTCAGCATTCTGCTCCGTCTTGAAACGCACTTTCCCGAGTCCTCGTTCATTTGATTGACGCATATGTGTATGCGTTGGAAAGCGCTTTTCGAGGGGTTACAACTCTCATGAAGACATCAAAACTTGATTCAGGATGATGAATGTTGAAAAGTGGCGTTTTCTCCAGCTGCACCATCCTGTACTCTTCCTTAGCTTCTCCAATGTCTTCATGACTTTCCTTTAAGCTCCAAAGTGCTACCGATTTTTGCGAAATCAGACAGAAACTTGTGTAGACCTCCAGATATTGCAAATAAATATAAACCTTACAAATCTCATTATTCTTTCCCAATATAAAAGTATAAAATATAGACAAAAATCGAACTAGATGTGAGCGAAAAACATGGTAAATTAAGCGCACATCAACATCCCATACTTAAGCTTGCTTGTCCTCAAGCTATACTTTTAATGGTCATACATGGGGAGAAATAAAATTCTCAACATCTTAGATTCATTCTCATATAACCTTGCAATCAATTGCCATCCTCGAAAAGGTACTAATATTACCAAATCCATGCATGTGAATAAAAGCAACATCACACATAAAAGGAGGCTTATGCAAAAACAATTCATGGGTGACAAAACATTTGATAATCAAGAGGACATTTATGCACATGGTGAAGAAAGGCTAAAAGGCAAAGTGGTGGGCTATATTTGGAAAATTTGGTGCTAAATCCTAGGAAAATTCTTCAAACTTGCTTTCTTACTTTGATGCACTTTCTCCCTTCGTATGATATTCCACATCACTCATCCTTTCATAATTCACTCTTTTCTTTTTTCAATTATATGCTTTTACCTCTCTAATCTCAGCACTACCTTCTCGCGAGTCACAAACATGGGTATCATGAATGGCCCTGGATACTTAGTGCTTCGGACTCCTCACCATGGTGATCCATCTCGCCAAACTAACATCTCAACGAGCAGTGTCGATCTACCTTTATCTCTTGAGGTGACCGGATTTTCTTTCTCTCATTAAATTTTCCATAAAATATTATTCTCCTGCCAAACTACAAATATATGATACAACACAACAACCATATAATAATCTCCATAATATGACATCAATTTCTCAACATACCCCCCAGATGGGTAATAAGGTAAAGAATATGCATTATTTAGAACATGTGGAACAAAATAGGAGATAAGCTTCAAGATGGCTTCTGTGATGCAAATAAGCATAGGTAATGCTAAGATATGTAAGAATGTATGAAAAATAAAGTCATCCGTCCTCTTATCATGCATGTGTCAAAAGCATCTTCAAATTTTACGTCATTTCATGGTTTTCAATAAAAATATGCACTTCATTATGACTTCCCTTTACTAGGCAATTTCATGTTTCTCTAATGAATCCAATTTTCCATCGTTGATGCGGGACGAACATCGTTGGTACTTTCTCCCTTTATCAAATAGTAATAATATCTAAACTGAAAAACAAGACAAATGGATTAGGCAGTCAATCACTTGATAAACTAAATAACTACTAGTATAGAAATGAAGTCCAGTGTCGAGCTGATGTGAGCCTAATTCGCCGTGTTTTACACTTACTTTTATATCGATTTCTGCATACATTGCATGCATTTGGGTTAGAATAATACAGAATCTATGTAGTTTACACTTATTTGCAATATATGGAGGTCTACACAAGTTTTGGTTATATTTCGCAGAAATCGGACGCACTTTGGAGCTTAAAGGAAACTCATGGAGAAGCTAAGAATGGTGCAGCTGGAGAAAAGGCCATTTTTCATCATTCTTCGTTCTGAATCAAGCTTTGATGTCTTCATGAGAGTTGTAGCCCTCGGAAAGAGCTTTCCAACGCATGGTCATATGCGTCAATCCGACAAACGAGGACTCGGGAAAGTGCGTTTCAAGAACAGAGCAGAAAGCTGAAGCCAAGTGTACTCGATATCGAGTACACCTTACTCGATATCGAACCAACTTTGTTGAGCAGACCTGGTCGAGCAGAGCTGATCGAGGACACTGAGTCAGAGACAACCCGACTCCCGGAATCCTACTCGATGTCGAGGAGGCCTTGTCGAGATCGAGGAGCCATGTCCGGAGTCGACGAGCTGTGCCAAGTCGAGAAGCCGAAGACGGAGACGCCGAGCCAACCCTACTCGATCTCGAGGAGGCCTTGTCGAGATCGAGGAGCCACCCTGCGCCAGTCCGAGCCCATGCCGAGGAGGAGTCCTCGACAACATCAGTCCGAGTCATCCTCGACTGCACTCTACTCGATCTCGAGTACCCTTGGTCGAGATCGAGGAGCCAGAACCACCAGATCCGAGCCATGTCGAGCAGGGCCACCTGACCAAGCCAGCCAGACGACGAATCCTACTCGATCTCGAGTAGCCCTGGTCGAGATCGACGAGCCGCGTCCGAAGCCGCGTTACGCGCTTTGAGCAATCCGTGTCGAGTTGGGAGTTCTTGGAGCCGAAGGAGATCGAGATGGCCGAGATCTATCTTACATCTATCAAGTTCTATCTATGGAGACAAGATCTATTAACATGAGAAGACTTACCTATTTAGATATTATTTACCTCTTTAGATTTAAATTCTTTATGACATTTATTTATCGTTTAAGCTTTTTAGATATAGATAGATATATTCTATCCTTGAATAGCAAGGATTAGAAGGCTATAAATAAAGCCCTAGGGGGCTGATTTTCATTCATCGAAGCAAAGCCGTCTTCGGGCGCAAGGAGAGGGAGGAGGCGAGAGAGAGAGAAGGAGAGAGAGAGAGAGAGAAGGAGAGAGAGAGAGGAGGCGAGAGAGGAGAGAGAGGAGGCGAGAGAGGAGAGAGAGGAGGAACGTTTGGAAGGTTTTGTAAATTTTAGTTTATTTTATGTTAAAGTTAATTTCTTTCATCATGTTTGCTTTCTAATTCTCCTTCTTCTAGGGTTGGGGTGATCCCAACATAGATATGTGTGTTTGATTTATAAATCCATGAATTTATATGTCTTTATAATCATCTACCTATGTGCTTAATCCTTTGCGACAGTCGAGGACAATTTCTTATTTGCAATTATGAAGCGAAAGTGAATTAATTATAAATTTGGATAGTAATTAGGCTTTGCTTGCGAAAGTTGGTTGATCCTAATTAAGAAAAGGTAGTAACACTTAGGGTTTATGCGAAAGCCTCTATATTCATATTTGTTAATAACGAAAGTTATTTGATATAAAGCATGCATCTTTATGTGATTTATGATTTGCGCATATGTTTATTGTTGTGGTGATCCCTAACCTTGGAAGTTTGCATCTTTATTTCATTATTTTTATCCTGCAAATTTACCCGACACCGACCACCTCTTCTTCTATCATTCCCTTGACATCGACCAAGTCTTAGTCGACATCGACAACAACCTCCCCACCTTTTCCCGCTATCCCTGAACCCCAAAACACACTAAACCTAGAATCGCTGACTTCTCTCCTGAGGACGAACCCGACTCCACTATCCTATAGCGGGGTCTTGACTACAAATTTATTTGGTCGAGAAACCCTCTCGTCACGAACCCACATGAAGAAGCGATTTCCTATTCAATAACTCTAAGCAAAGACTCTTATGACAAAACAATGATTTGTAGCAAGTAACCAGAATGTAAAAGTAATCAAATTTATGATTGCAAAGTAGATTGATATCAAAGTAGAAAGAACATTTCACCTATAATTCTCTAACAATGGTTGGAATTCATGGTCCTCGGACTAATCTACTAATTATTCATATTCATAGGTCTACTTGACTAAAGTTGAGAGATCCGCAGAGATTCACTCATCTTATTCAATATCAATAAAGAATAGCATTAAGGACTCAAGTAATCAAGACCAAATGGCACATTGACTCAACGCAATTAAGACTAATAGGCACATACCGAACTCAGCCCTAATCGAATATCCTCAACATAGATCAATTGAAATCATCCACTACAAAGACAAAGAAACATCACTATCTCAATTCCTTTGTTTGCTATCGAGAAAACAACAACGAATTCATAGCTAAGATGCAATTCCTAACATGGTGATCAGTCATAAAAAGGAACACAAATATGATAATTAAGCACAAGATGCTAACTAAGAATATGAATAACCAAATAGAATCAAATCCTCACAATCCAAACAACCATGTCATTGAATCACATGCGAAACTATGAGTTTGGAAACTCATATGCCAATTCTCTCTCTCTCTCTCTCTCTCTCTCTCTCTCTCTCATTGTATTCATAGTCTCACAATAACAATAACCTAACACCAACCACGACGAATAATACTGAAATAACCTAATAATTAAGCTTCTCAAAAGAGTCGGCCAAACCCTAGTAGGAATAGAAATAAAATAATAGGAATTAATGTTTTCGGATCCAAAATTGCAATTGCTGAAAAATGCCCCACGGCTGGCGCCGTGCAAATGGCGGCGGGCGCTGCCTATTGAGTGTCCGACTTTCCTCAATTGGCTTCAACAAACTCTAATGTCATGCTTCCTTGCTCCTCTCTAGCTTCCTCCTCAGCTCCATATGCTCCATATCATATCTCTTAAGCTCTTCCCAAACTCCATTCAATGTCGGAATATAATTCTGGAGAATAAACACTAAAAAGGTGTATATTTCGAACTAGAATACTTCACAAGCAATATAAGAAACTAGACTCAAACAATAGCAAAACAACTACATAATTGCAATAACAAATACCTATAATGCCTATATGAAATATGCATTCTCCATCGTCGAGTTGAAATAAAGCTTCCATGACACTAATCAAAAAATTTTGAATGGGGGTGATAAAAATAAACTTTGGACAAAATCATGAAGCATATAGACAATAAACATATCCAAAGTACCATGTAAAGAGCAATTTGAGAATTATGTATAAATAGAATATAAGTAAGCCTTTCCTCCACTCCATATTTAAAGAGTACATTGACCTCACTGTATAAAAACAAGGATAAAGGAATAAACTCACAGAATTAAGTGCAGAAGCTGGAAAATAGGTGTTGTAAAGTGCTCCCAGGAGTCAACGTCGAGTGCGCTCAGTCGACATCGGCTAGGGTTCACCGATTCTTCTTTGTACTCGATTCCTAGTGCACCTTCTACTTGCAACTCCAATCGAAGTCAACTATATCCATTCGACGTTGAGTAGACCTTCAGAACTCTGAATATGAAAAAGAAATACCTTGCACGAGGTAAAGATAATAAAATAAAGTAAAATTATCTAAATAAGAAATAAGAAATAGCGGGTTGCCTCTTGTAAGCGCTAAATTTTAATTCTTTAGCTTGACCTACTTCCCTTTTAGTCTTAGCATGGCTCATCTTTGTCAGGAGGTATAGGTAGATCTAGTGGTTCCTCCGGTGGTGGGAAGCGTGGGATGTCATCCAAGGGCATCGTGTGGAGAAGTTTAAATCTCCCTAAGTGAATGCTCCATGGCTTCACCCATTCGTCTTCTTGGGCTCCAGCTAGCCTGCATAAAGGTAGACATAAAGGAAGTAAACATACCTCACACTAGTACAAAAAAGCCCTTACACAACGGTTATTTTACAAAACGCACAACGGTTTTGGAACCGTTGCATCAACCCGTGTGGTTTTTAAAAATGCAACGGTTGAGTTTATCACAACGGTTCACTTAGACAACGGTTATAACCGTTGTGATAGATTCCGGATAACCGTTGTCTATGCACCTCCAAAATTGGTTCCGAATCATATTAAGCGGTTCTAACCGTTGTCTCGAGTTAGGATATCCGGTTTGAACTGTTGTCTAATCACATTCTAACTGTTGTCCAAGGAGATTGTAATTGTTGTCTAGGTACATGTTAACAGTTGTCCAAGACAAATGCAACCGTTGTATAAGTATATTGAAACCGTTTTCTAATTAGTAACTTTCACCGTTGTCTAAATAATTTTCAACTGTTGTCTAAGTAATTTTCAACCGTTGTCTAAATATTGTAGTACTGTTGTCTAAGTATATTGTAACCGTTGTTTATGTATGTTCTAACCGTTGATTAAGCAATTATTAATCGCTGTCTATGTTCCTTTGAACCGTTGTCTATATAATCGTTAACTGTTGTCTAAATTCCCAGTTTAATTACCTAGGTAACTATTTAATCCCCTGCCTTTTCCATTTCACTATAAAAATTCACAATGACACAATTCCACCACAACCACACAAAGAAACAAAACCACAAGAAAAATAATCTTACAATTAAATGTACAATTCTCATACATACCTATGGTAGGCATCAAGGAGGATGATTACCATGCAAGTTGGTAATGAACAATTCCATCAGAATAAGTACTTTCATAAACAAAAATTTATACTTCGCTAAGGTACCCTGAGCTAATTCAAGTTGACTTCTTGGTTAAACTGCTTTTGCAGTAGTAACATCTCTTGATAAAATAATTCATCCTCTCCTTGAGCAAAGTTAGGCTGCATTAAATCAAATAAGCCAGATTACACAACAAAAAAAGGGCCAAACAAGGAGACTGGCCAGAATGGCAATCAACTCAGCTTAAATACAATGGTCACACTAGATATCTCCTTTTGTATTTAAACCAACAAGGAATACAGATTTGGGCTGGACTCCATTAAGCAATATATTTGTAACATTTTATTTGTTAATACCATTAGTCAAACAACATTCAACAAGCAATATAAATGATTTATCGAATGAAATATGTACATAATTAATGTAGTAAAAAATAACAAGTAAACGGACAGGGAAGATGAGCTTACCCTACATTTCAGAAACTATGGCCATCAAGGTGCTAAGAATGGATTGTATCTTCATTATTTTGGAAGATAAGGTGGCTTGGTCTGTAATTTTGAGGAAGACCGGATTGTCCCAAGACTGGATTGTATCTTCATTATTTTGACGAAGTCATGAAGAGTGATCCAGAAATAAGCTTCAAGGTGGCATGATCTGAAATTTTACTTCATTCAACATCAAACAAGAAAGTGAGTCATGGTTGTTAAAAAAGAAGTACAAGAAAAGGTTTCAAAGCTTCAAATGGAATTTAACAGGACATATTCATTAAAAGTAGATGCAATTGAAGAGCTCAAATCAATTTCAATAAAAAACCTAACTGAAATATATATCTAGTGATAGCATTGATCACACAACTTGAACTAGCCAATCATAGATGATGCACATTATTAGTATCAAGGCAGAGTGAGGCTTGAAGGACAAAATTGTGATTACCTGAATGCCAATATAAAGAACCAGAGAGTTGATCAAAGGTACATTGTACTTAGCCCCTGTTCGGTTAGCCTCATTTTGTGGAAACAAAAGTTTCTATTTCAGTTCAATCAGGAAAGAGGAACCTTGCTATTTTCTCGCCTGTGAAAAATAAATAGTCAGATTATATGTGTTTAATGTTAACAAACTAATTAAAGGAGCCTTGCATAAAAAGCATCAGAAGAGAGTATTACCTTCAGGTATTCATCCACATCAACCTTTTTCTGTTTTGCTCTTAGAGTTGCATCAACCCCAGAGAGAATGTGAGGTGATTGGCTCATCTCCTCAAGCAGATCAATCTGCACAAGTAAAAAAAGTTACAGGCACAAAATAAAACCTACCACACAACAAACTAAAGAGCTTATTTGGATATCATGATTGCAAAAAAACAACCTTCAAATTAGGAATTTAAGGATCTGGAAGCCTCATATTTCTGAGAAAAGCATTAAGTACAATATTTCTCAACTGTATGCACCTGGGAGAAATTACATCCAGAAACTGAAATGATAATCACCTAAAAACTCTGGAAAATCATGCAGCAGAACCACTAGCACTCTGAGAGTTCCTCTATTAAGAAAATGTATCTTCACATAACAAAAATGGCAAAATCAATAACATGATGTACAAACAGAAAAGTACAAGTTAATCTAGAGCCAAAGACAAATCACTTGTCCCAATTCAGCATTTTCTAAAGAATGGCTCCATGAACCGAAACAAGTCGACCAACAACAGGTGCAGATAAGGCAAACCCTTCTGAGAATTTCAAGTAGGTAATTTAAGCATGAAGGTTCTGTGACTAACTGGTTCAAGACATGCAAAACTGAAATTAAACCATGCAATAAAAACAATACTCCAAAGATTAAGCATAAGAGAAGAATGCACTAGAGAAAGAGAGCAAATAGAATTATTTCAATCTTTCATTAAGAACAGAAACAACAACAGCAGTAGTCTGTCATAGAAAAGATAGTCAATGGAAACTAAACAAACTAGGAGATGAAAGGGAAATACAAACAAACAAGAAAAATCATACAAAGTGTTCTTCCATCATTGACACAACTGAAAAAGAAAAGTGGCCAAGACAAATAAAATCTAAATGTTGATCGAATTTCTTTTATAGTAGGTTATGTAGTAAAATTTTGAAATATTAGTTAATATGCTCATGAATGATGGTCATTGCATCTACCAGATGCGGTATCGAATCCTTATAGGAAGAGAGTTCAGCAAGGGCCAAAACAACTATGCATAGTCCTGCGGTTATGTTTGGATTTGTAGTGCCAATCTTTTATTAAATTAATATGTGATCTATAGAATAACGATGCCTAATTATATCATGTACATGATTATTGATCTATAGAAACACATGTTGTCAACTAGTACTTCCTCAACTAACCATGAAGCTTATAAACACTTACTGGATGAAAATTGTTGTGGCGAGGGAGGGAATTTACCATAACTGTCACCACACCAGTCGATGGGCCACCAGTCGCCAAACCCGAGCAGTGAGAACCGCCTGCAGTGGGAGGTTTTGAGGAAGAGTTCAGCACCACCTTGGAAGCGGGATGAGAGGAGGAAGAGCCAGCCCCTCTCGGACCCAAGAGCCCAACCGAATCGACCTCATCTCCTTCCGAATCACCCAGATCTGGCTGAACAACCTTCCTTGTGCTCATTACGAACAATTTCCTAAATCAATCTCCCCAAATCACAAATCCCCAGTTTCCTAAATCAATCCCTCAAACCCTAACAATTTCAAATCTTCAACATAATCAACTAATCATCAATTAATATAAAAATAAATGCAAAAGAGATTAGAGGGAAAAGGGTTTACCAAGAAATTGAAATAATAATGGAATCTATATATACTAAGAAGACAAGGGATGGAGGAGGGTGAAGGGGATGCTGCTGCTCGGGTCAGCGCGGGTCTGGTGGCCGGCCTGAGGGTGCGCGATCGGCAAGGGAGAGCTGCTGGCGAGGTGCGCACGGAGCTCCGGTGCAATAGAGCGAGCGCGAGGGAGTGTGAGCACGAGGCTGTGCGGGAGAGGGCTGAATGAAAATAGAGGATGCAGGTAGGACTTACGAGAGGGATGAAGAAAAAGAGGTTTTTTTTAGAACAAAACACGAGAGGTTTTTTTAGATCAAAAAAAGAGAGGTTTTTTATAATACATAAATATAATTAAAAGCAACAATTAATTGGGTTTAGACAGTGGTTTTCTATTGTTTTTACTATTAAATAGACAACGATTTTAATTGGGGGTAGAGAATAATGTGAACCGTTTTTTTAACGCGTCTTTTATACATAACAACGGTTTTATTTATAACCATTGTCTTATGGTGTAACAGATAATGATGTGAATTACTCTTAGACAACGGTGTTATTAACCATTGTATTTGATGCGACTTTTATATATACTACGTATATAACAACGGTTTTATTCATATTCGTTGTCTTTATCACATACTGGACACCGTTTTAATAAAATCGTCTCACTCTCAGATAAAATGCAACCACTATATTTAATTCAAATTTATTTAAGAGAATTCTAAAAAAATTAATTAAATTAGGTACGATAAGTCAAAACAACATTTTTAATTAAGCATAGACCATGGTTCTTTTAACCGTTTTCTTTTAGATGTCTTCTATAAATATAACAACGGTTTTTTAAATATTCGTTGTCTTTATAACGTTTAGACAACGATTCTAATCGGCCATACACAACGGCTTTATAAACCGTTTTCTTTGAGAAGTCTTTTGTATATATAACAACGGTTCTTTAAATATCCGTTGTCTTTTAAACTTTGCTAAAAGCCGATTTAATTGAGCCTTAGAAAACGGTTTTAATAACCGTTTTCTTTGAGACGTCTTCTATATATATAACAACGGTTTTTTAGATATTCGTTGTCTTTATAACCTAATAGACCACGATTCTAATCGGCCTTACACAACGGTTTTATGAACCGTTTTCTTTGAGAAATCTTTTGTATATATAACAACGGTTTTTTAAATATCCGTTGTCTTTTCAACTTACTAAACGCGGTTTCATTGAGCCTTAGACAACGGTTTTAATAACCGTTTTTTTTTAGATGTCTTCTATATATATAACGACGGTTTTTTAAATATTCGTTGTCTTTATAACCTAATAGACAACGGTTCTAATGGACCTTACACAACGGTTTTATGAACCGTTTTCTTTGAGAAATCTTCTGTATATATAACAACGATTTTTTAAATACCCGTTGTCTTTATAAATACAAACACACCCAAAGACAACGGTCAAATTCATAACCGTTGTCCGTCCCAAAAATCTCTAATTTTTTTAAACATAGATACCATCTTTAAAGAAACCGTTGTCTATTAATATAAATTTTGTACTAGTGATCATTATACCTCTTCCGCTTCATAGGTTGACTTGGTTGTGTATCTCCACCATAGCAGAACGATGGAGCGGGAAGAGATATTTCCTCCTCTTCATGCGGAGCTTCATGCAACTTTGCTAGGACCACATACTTAAATATGAACATCGGTTGCTCAAAATCATTGGGGATGACCTTCACCTTGTAAGGTAAAAGCGATCTTGGAACACCCTGGGAAACAATGTCTGCTTTCTTCTCCTCTAGTGCTTCTTCTTCTTGGGGTCCTTCAAATGGTTTTTTAAAGATACATGGGTTTCTGTAATGTGGTCAACGTCGACAATGGGGTAATCGACATCACCTGGCGTTGTTGCTCTCATGTACCGTGGGAGTAGCCATTGTTCGTGCCAATCTTCTTCTTCCTTGTCACTTTTCATAGATGTAATTTCCTCATAAGAAGGAGGCTCTAATCCTTTAGAACGATAGGAAGCATCAAGCCTTCGGACTTCGTCTTCCTGCCGGGCTATTTCCCTTAATTGTGCCTCCTAAATTGCGATCCTACTCCCCCGTCTCATATTTCGAACCCATCTATCCCATTCAGGGTCCCCTTCCCAAAAGTCATCCATCTTTGTACCTAAGCATTGAAATCACAATCAAGAACACAAATTAGTAGCAAAAGCTCTGCACCTAGTGATGAGGTAGGTGGTGGTAGGGTATTTGATAGGGTAAGAAAAAGGGGTGGGCATTACTAAGCCTTAAATACAACTCAACTAGGGGCGATGATACCTCCCCGACAACAACACTAGTTTGACGAGAGGGTTTCTCGACCAAATAAATTTATAGTCAAGACCCCGCTATAAGATAGTGCAGTCAGGTTCGTCCTCAGGAGAGAAGTCAGCGGTTCTAGGTTTAGTTGAAATCGGGGTTTGAGAATAACGGGAAAAGGTGGGGAGGTTGCTGTCGATGTCGGCTAAGAGTTCGTCGATGTCGAGGGATGGAGATGGAATGGTGGTCTGATGTCGAGTGGTTGCAAAGACCATAAAATAAAAGTGCAAACTTCCAAGGTCAGGGATCACCGCAACAATAAACATATATGTAGATTATAAATCATATAAAAATGCATGCTTTATATCAAATAACATTTGTCATTAACAAATAAGAATAGAGAGGATCTCGCATAAACCCTAAGTGTTACTATCCCAATTTCTTAATTAATCCAAATTCATAATAAGATCACTTTCGCTTCAATATCATAAATAAGCTAGGATCACCTACTACTCTCGTAGAAGAATCATGCATATAGGATAGAAGATGATAAAGACATACAAATTCATAAATTCATAAATCAAACCACATATCTACTGTTGGGATCACCCCAACCCTAGAAGGAGGAAATTAGAAACAAAAAATAATAAAAGAAACTAACTTTAATACTAAACTCACACTAAAACTTACAAAACCTTCCAAACAATCCTTCTCCTCCCCCCTTGTGTCCGAAGATGATTTGGCTTGAATATATGAAAATCGCTCCCCCCCCCCCCTAGGGCTTTATTTATAGGCCACAATCCTTGTTATCCAAGGAAGGAGCAAGTCTATCTCTATCTAAATCTATCTATCTAAACTCTAAGATAAATATTTGATAAATAAAATAAATAAAACAAATAAAATTCCCCCTAGGTAAATAAGGGAATGACTACGTGGTTACTCAACATCGACTAAGTGTAGTTGACGTCGACTAGATCTTTTGCTGGTCGATTTCTGGTGAAAAGTGGCCGACGTCGAGTATGACTAGTCGACGTCGAGTACTTCTGTCAGCTTTCAGCATTCTACTCCGTCTTGAAACGCACTTTCCCGAGTCCTCGTTCGTCCGATTGACGCATATGAGTGTGCGTTGGAAAGCTCTTTTCGAGGGCAAAAACCCGCATAGAGACATCAAAACTTTATTCAAAATGATAAATGGTGAAAGGTGGCATTTTCTCCAGATACACCATCTTGTGCTATTCCTTAGCTTCTCCAATGTCTTCATGACTTTCCCTTAACCTTCAGAGTGCGTCCGATTTCTGCGAAATTAAACATAAACTTTTGTAGACGTCCATATATTGCAAATAAACATAAACTACACAAATCTCATGCTTTGCCAATATAAAAGTATAAAATATAGACAGAAATCGAACTAGATGTGAGCGAAAAACATGGTAAATTGAGCGCACATCACCTGCAATCAATTACCATCCTCGAAAAGGTACTAGTGTAACCAATAGCCGATGTCTATTGATATCTATGTGGGGATTGTAAAAAGTCAAAACTTTTTAACATCGGGTAATAGCCGATGTCTTTGTATGTTATAACATCGGTTATATTTTTAAATTTGATGTCTTTGATAAGGTATAACATCGATTATAAAATATATCCGATGTTATAAATTACAAAGACATCGGCTATTAGCCGATGTTAAAAAGTTTTGACTTTTTACATCCCCCACATAAACATTGATTTTTTTTAAAGACATTGCCTATTATCCGATGTTAAATGACATATTTGTATTTTTTTTATTGCATCCTATATGGGATTTGAAACCACATCTTTGTGTTTGAACGCAACGCTCTACCATTTGAGCTAAAAGGCTTTAAATTAGATAGGATGTTCTTACATAATAGCAAAAAGAGCATGTGTAAGCACTACTTGTCCAAATATTGAAGTTTATGTTTTAATACATCTAAAAACTTGTAACGGCCCGGATATAAATACCCGAGTTACGTTTCGAAGGTCGGATACCTTCGTTCAGATCTTGCAATCCAGGTACAGGTCGAGCTTTCAAACCTCTTTAAACATTAGTAGTTAAAGCGGGGATTTCGAAACCCAAAACCATCGCAGGGCCGTTGGGTACCCTTAACCTATCCTAAGGACTAAGTCGCGGAAATTCGTTTAAGGAAAGCACAACGGAAAATATAAGTAAAGTACAACTTGCCACAACGGAGCCGGATAAAAACTAAAACCATAAAACATAATTAAATAACACTTAGTCAAATTAGCGGGTTAGAACGTATCTTCGCTTTCGCCCAAAAGGATTCCCCGTCATAGAAGCATGGAGCAAGCAAGGAGCAAGTATCTAACACTATCCACGAAGTCAGGCCCAAAGATGCATGCGAGCCCTAAATACCGAGCTGAGGCCATATAGTATGCCTATACCTGGAATAAAGAATGGTCTAATGCGGTACAGAATTTAAACACACAAGGCATGCTTTATCAGGATATAATATAATGTAGAAAAAATGTAAAGGGCCCTAGACAATGCCAAGTGGCATATCCCTCTACATCTCCCCCCTTCCCGTTAGGGCAGACATTGGCCAGTTTTATGTTATAGCATAGCAATCTCATCATATATGCACATCATAACCGATCATCATCTCATAATATCAAGCTCCTAAAATAATCGAGCTCGTCTCATTTCATGTGACGATAATGACTCAGGACGAACCCGATGGAGTTGGGCTATCTAATGACCCTAGCAAAGACTCTAGGACTCAGAGATAACGGCCGTAAGCTCCCATAGGATATTTACCTGGAAATGTCGAATAATAAAAGATAACGGAAACAGAGTCAACCCAGCAACAATCAACTAACAAATATACAAGTATGCATAATTCTATCTAAGTCTCAAAAGGTGCCCTTAACTACCATACATAACTTCACATATCTCATTTCAGATCATTCCCTCTTATCTCATCATATATCATATATCACTTCATGTTCATATCATCTGAACATATAATGTCTCATCCATCATCCCATTTTTCCTCATCATGTAACACTTCATATTTTATTTAAAATTCAAATAATTCTCAAGCAGGATTCAACAATAAATTCCCCGAGTTAAATCAAGTAAATCATTCTCCCAAAGTTTTCCAAACTCTTAAATCTCAAGTTAAGTCAACTCATATTCAAAAGATTTCTCAAATAATATTTGGCCAAAACCCATTTGAAAAACATTAAATCTTTAATCAACTCCAAAGCTTATACTATTAAAATTATCCCGACATGTTCCTTATTTCAACATCATTATATAATAATGTCCGGCATTTTGGTTTTCCAAACACAAATCCTCAAAAGATATTGTCAAAAGATTGGAAACTCCTGTTAGATACTTTATCATAATATATGACTAAAATAAGCACCAACGTATTTGTAAATAAATTATTTCAAAATTCCCGAAATTAAATATTTAAATCCTCACAAAAATTCATAGTCCAAATTATATCACTTTTAAAATAATTTAAAATATATAATAAAATCTCAGACAATATATTTTCCAAATACAAAATAACATATAGTAATATTCTAATACTAACTAATAAATGTAACAAATTTTTATAATCATAAATAAACACGCATATAAAATAGGGTAAACTGCAGAAAACCACCCATTAAATAGGGCCATTTGCCCAAAACCACCCCTTAAATAATTAATTGCCGAAAACCACCCCTTATAATGCTTCCGTTAGCGAAAGACCACCCCTCGTAGGGTTCCGTCATATTTCTCAGTTAAATGTGTGAAATTACCAAATTGCCCCTTCTCCTTTAATATAAAATAAGTGTAATAAAAGAGGGGTGGAATAAAAAAAATTAAATGCAATTTATCATCTTTATTTACCATCTTCAATCGATCGATTAACACAGAGATTCAAAAGCTCCATGGATGAAGGTGATCTGAATCGAGAAGGTTAATCCGCTTCGGTTGGAGTCGATTTCAAGGAGCAAGGGGCAAGGCGAAGGTGCTGATTTGCTATTTACGAACTGGACAAGGTAAACCCTAATTGGTGCGAATTCGTCCTCAAATTTCCAGTTTATGGTTGTCTCTAATTTGGGCGAAAAAGCTCAGAATCACCTGGAAGTATTTCTATTTATGTGATTTCCGCCACTAATAAGGTAGTTTGCTTGTGTAATATTATTTGTCTGGCTTTGTGGTTTGGGTCGAAATTGTGCATCTTTGCCTTTAATTGTGTTATGTCATTACAAATAGGAGATGTCGAGCTCAAGTTATTCTTCCAACAACCAAATGAGGACCTCCTTTTGTGGCTTTGGAGCAAGGCAATTCACCGCTCGTACAAAGGACAACTTTGGGAGAAGGTTTGTCACTTGTAGTCGATATGGGTCAATTGACAGATGCAAATATTTTGTATGGATGGATGCTGAATATGGAGAAAAGGCAAAGGAAGTAATCAATGAGTTGCTGAAAGAGAAGCAAGTGTTAGTCGATAAGAACACCGAGTTAACAAAATTATGTGAGTTGCGTGATAATGAAAATGCGAATTTGTCAAACAAGCTTGCAGCTGCAAAATCCCTGACAGATAATTGGAATATGGAAAAGGATGATCAGATTGAAGTTGTTACGAAGAAACTAAAAGCCGAAGAGCATAGCCGAATGATGGTGCTTGTGTGTTTTATGATAATTTGCTTGCTTATAAATGCTGTAATGGTGAAATTGGCAAGATAGGGTGGATATCTTTGGTTGTAACTAAATTGTAATGGTACATGTCTCCATTCAGTGTAATGGCAAAATCAAGCTTTGTAATGGATATCTCGAGCAAATTGATCAAGAGATGTTTTTGTTATGTGAATGGCTTGCCCTTTTACTTTGTTTTTGTCATTGCACTTAGGCTGTTTTTTGTTCAGCTTTGGCTCAAAAAAATAATGACAACAACCCATACAATGCAAATGTGTGCAGCTTTGGCATAGGGCTGATTTTTGTGCAGTTTGGGGCTGATATTTGTGCAGATTTGGCTTAAAAAAATTATGACAGCTTTGCCTAATGAATGGGGCTGTTTTGCAATGACAGTAGCAGTGCAAGCAACCCTTTTATCTTTGTTTTTTGTCATTGCATTAGGGGCTGATTTTTGTGCAGATTTGGCTTAAAAAAATAATGAAAGCTTTGCCTAATGAATGGGGCTGTTTTGCAATGACAGTAGCAGTGCAAGCAACCCTTTTATCTTTGTTTTTTGTCATTGCATTAGGGGCTGATTTTTGTGTAGATTTGGCTTAAAAAAATAATGAAAGCTTTGCCTAATGAATGGGGTTGTTTTGCAATGACAGTAGCAGTGCAAGCAACCCTTTTATCTTTGTTTTTTGTCATTGCATTAGGGGCTGATTTTTGTGCAGATTTGGCTTAAAAAAATAATGAAAGCTTTGCCTAATGAATGGGGCTGTTTTGCAATGACAGTAGCAGTGCAAGCAACCCTTTTATCTTTGTTTTTTGTCATTGCATTAGGGGCTGATTTTTGTGCAGATTTGGTTTAAAAAAATAATGAAAACTTTGCCTAATGAATGAGACTGTTTTGCAATGACAGTAGCAGTGCCAGCAGCCCTGTTTTGCAATGACAGATTAGGCAATGACAGATCAATAAAACCTCTTTGAAAAATCAGTAAAATGCCATGACACCATCAAGAAACATTATATTACTTGCATCCTACTGCAATACAAAAGGAAGAAACCATCATTCCAAGTTATGACCATAAACCTAGAGTTTAAGAGTGGAATAAACCATAAACCGGCTAAATGTTATACATGGCCACCAAAGTTTGAATGTATAGAATATAATCCATGTAATTCGATAACAAAAAGAAAATCAACTTTGGACTAAGGCCAGCAATACAACAAAAAAATGATGAGCTTCAACAGATGCTAAGGCAAAGTAGTGTCATGCTTCCTTGGGCACGTTCGTGGCATACTTTCTTGTTGAATGTTGATCGATGAAGTCAGCTGAGAACTTTGTGCAGACGATCCTTGTGTTTCGACATTGAAAGTGGTCATCATCTCCTCATAAAGTGTAGATGAACTAGGTTGAACATGTGTTGCTACTTGAGAATTTTCTGGACATGAGCTCGGCTGATAATTTTGGGCAACTGATCCTTGTGCTTGCTCATTCTGTAAAATCAATAATTTGCACATGTTTCAACCCATAAATGTACATGATATCCCTCAGTCGACAAACTTCAACCATAAAAATACATGGAGTAGTAGAAAAAAACAGTACCTTCCTCACATACTTCCTCTTTTGGGACCCAATTTTGACAGTTTGTGGGTTTCTTGGCCTTCCTCCACGATTTTGAGGTTTAGGTGGCTCTGGTGCTTTGGGAGGATTCCCACATCTGTTCTTGTAATGACCTTCTTGTCCACATTGAGCACATCTTGGCCTGCATATATTGCATGAATTTATAAATACCAAATCATGCAATTTTTTTTACAAAGAATTTAGAAATGGAATGAATACCTTTGAGACTTAACTCGTGATTTTATCCTTGATTTCTCTTCTCCAACTTCCTTTCTCCTAGCCTTTTTAGGCCTTCCAGGTTGTACCACAAACGCTGGTGGTTCTGGTGGTGTATGAGTAGTCTTCTCCCAATCTGCAACTCCCGGTAATGGTTCAATTAGGTAGTCATATGCCTTCATATAATTGTCTTTAGTGTAGTATTGATGCACATAATCTTCCACCTTCAGCCTACTCTTCAAAATACAGCTGATTGCATGAGGGCATGGGATGTCAGTCAAGTCCCACTTGTTACAACCACATGTTCTTTGAGCCAAGTCAACAACAAATGTTCTCTCCATGTGGTCAACTTCGTATCTATTCCCTCCACCCCAATGGACTCTGCACATCTTCAGTCCTTCTTCTTTTGCAGTTTCTATCCTTTTCATTGCTGTAGGAGTGATTGTTCCAGTGTACTTGCTCATTCCTTCACGCTTTTTAACAAACCTCTTCATTAGCTGCCTTCTTATCCATTTACACATGGTTAGAATAGGTTTGTCCCTAGCACGAAGTATGTATGCATTAAAACTCTCACACAGATTATTCAGGAGCATGTCTGATTTAGAGTAATGCCTGAAGGCATGTTTGGACCATGTCTCTGGATTAGCATTCATCAAATAAGTGTATGCCCCTTCATCCAGCTTTTTTATTTCCTCCATGGCTTCTGTAAAATCAGAGGTAGTGCAAGCCCTTGCAGCAGCCCATAACATATCCTTGAAAGTCTTACCTGGCCATTTCACCTTGAAGTTGTTGTATAGATGTCTCACACATACTCTAGTATCAGCCATTGGAGCTATTTCATGCAATGCTTCAATTAATCCCTACAAATAAAAATTGACATTAAATAATGGATATAACTTTGATAAATTGATGAAATCATAATCAAATACTAAACTAAAATAGATATTTACCTTCTGTCTATCAGACATGAAGGTAGGCTTTGTGTCTCCAATATCCCTCATAAGAATGTCTAAGAACCATGTCCATGTCTCCTTCCTTTCAGCTTCAACCACAGCATATGCAATAGGGAAAATGTTCTCATTCCCATCCTTGCCAACTGCCACTAAATTTTGGCCTGAATAAGCACCTTTCAAATGACATCCATCAAGTCCTATTATGGGTCTACAGCTCACAATGTATCCCTGCTTACATGACTCTAAACCCACATACAATCTCTGAAAAAGAGGTCTTTCTGGATTATCTAAACACACCTTCACATATGCCGAGCTCCCAGGGTTGTGCTTCACTATTGTTGCTGCATAATCCCAAACTTTCCTATACTGAACCCTAGCATCTCCTTGAGTCAACAAATTTGCCCTTAATCTAGCCCTCCAAGCCTGGTTATATGTAATCTCCATGCTATAGTCCCTCTTCACAGCATTCATGAACGCTGTCAACTTCCAATCTGGGTCATCCTTATGGTGCTCAATGTACTTCTCTACAAGCCACGTGGAGGTTACCTTTGTGTTCACATGCTGCCATCCACACTCATGAGTTGGACAGAAAGACTTCAGCTGGAAAGTTCCATCAGCTCCCATACGTCTACCGGTTGCTTTAAATGGACAAGAATTTTTGTTGCAAACACAAGCCTTTCTACCATGCTTTAAAGGACAAGTACACTTATTCTTGCAATAAACAGAAACTTTCTTATGATCATTATGCAAGTAGTAATAATCCCCTCCAACTTCAATGGAAAATTGCCTCAATGCCTTTCTAAAGATATCAACTGATCCAAATCTCATTCCAACCTTCAAACATATTTTCTTTTTAAAATCAACTAAGGGGTTAAACTCGGGGTACCTCAGTCGTGGTTCACCATCAGATTCACTCAAGCTCTTCAATTCTTCGGAATCATCATTTGATAGCTCAACCACATCTTCAACTGGAAATGCTTCAGAAGGAAACAGATCATCTACATCAACATCCACATTATCTTCAAACAAGTCATCATCCTCTTCACCACTATCTTGAAAAGAGACATCGCCATCTGAGCTAGAAGATTCTGACCCTATTATACTCCCTTCATTTTCACTATCAAGACAACCCTCATTTGCAATAGGTTCTTCACCAGCTACAACATCCCTCTTTCTTAGGCTAGATTTGGTTGAGTTTTCTGATAATGATGCATCTTCTAAAAGAGTAGGATTCACAACTGTGGTTGGAGAAGATGCAATCCTAGATTCTAGAATGGGCTGAGAGGTTGGGCCTTGCCTTTTTTTACATCCCTTTCTCCATGTAAATGGACTAGGCTCACCATCTTGGACAACATACAAGTGCACAACCCTATTATTTCCACTACAAGTGACCATGTCAATAACATCTTTGTTTGATTCAACATAAACTAGCCCATTCTGTATTGTCTTTCCTGGTTCTGAATACCAAATCTCCTTCATAGTTTCGATGTCTAGTTTTTCTTTTACCATGGCTTCTAATGCCACCTTTGACAATATATTAGGATCAACTTCTTTATACTTAACTAACCCCTTTTTGTAACACATCCGACCCAAATTACTATTATAAAATTGCCCCTTGTGAAGAATTCTTAGGTTTATATTCATCTTTGCATTCAAACAAAAGGGAGTGTGTTCACTTAATATAATCAGTAGACATCAATAGGACCACAACAACAATAAATAATATGGTATTATGCCACTCACCTACTTTTCAAGTGAAATAAATGACCTATCTTCCCAAATTAGACAAGTAAACAAAGAAAATGGTAGAAAATCAACAGTAGCATACTCACTACTCGACAAGCTTGTCCCCACTGACTCACATCCAAAGGAAAAGGAGTCTTACCTGGTCATTTCCAATAAGAAAGACAATCCCGAACCCCCAAATATTCCCATGAACATGAGTTTTCAAACTCTGAAATTCAATACAAATCACAAACAAGAAATGACACAAATTAGGGTTTTTTACCTTACCTTCTCTGTTCGCAGACAACAAATCAACAGCTTCTCCCTTTGAATCAGTTGAAATCGAGCAAATCAGCACCTTCGCCTTGCCCCTTGCTCCTTGAAATCGACTCCAACCAAAGCGGATTAACCTTCTCGATTCAGATCACCTTCATCCATGGAGCTTTTGAATCTCTGTGTTAATCGATCGATCGAAGATGGTAAATAAAGATGGTAAATTGCATTTTTTTTTATTCCACCCCTCTTTCATTACACTTATTTTATATTAAAAGAGAAGGGGCAATTTGGTAATTTCACACATTTAACTGAGAAATATGACGGAACCCTATGAGGGGTGGTCTTTCGCTAACGGAAGCATTATAAGGGGTGGTTTTCGGCAATTAAGTATTTAAGGGGTGGTTTTGGGCAAATGGCCCTATTTAAGGGGTGGTTTTCTGCAGTTTACCCTATAATATATCAATCTAATACTCCCTCCGTTCCAAAATACATGGGTTTTTAGTTTTCGGCACGCTTTTTAAGGAGCGGAAAACTCTATGAAATATTATTGTTTTAATCAAATTTTTTATATCATTTGATACTTATTACTAATAAGTATCAAATGATATAAAAAATTTGATTAAAAAAATAATATTTCATAGAGTTTTCCGCTCCTTAAAAAACGTGTCAAAAAAGAAAAACCCATGTATTTTGGAACGGAGGTAGTAGGAATTTCAAACAACCCACCCAAACTCAGCCCAACAGCCCAAGATTCAATCAGAAGAAGAGACCCGGGTCCAACTTCCATACCCGGATCCATACCCGGCCCGAGAGCCTAAACATTGAATTCTCCCAAACCCAGAAAAATAGGCCCATTACCGGTCTTCAACCTCAAATCTCATATTAGGAGACAAAGACAACGGAAAACAAAAGAGAAGTATGGAAAGAAACCCGGCCCGTCGGCGACCAACTTCAGATCCCAACCACTCCCAATCCTAACCAACGCATATTTTCGTCCTCACTCAACTCAAAGAGAACAAAATGTGAGTAAGAATGAGTAAGGAAGAGAGAGATTACCGAGGCGCAGTTTTTCCGACTCCGAGGGAAACTCCGGCTCCAATGGCAGCTTTCCGGATGAGATCGACGGGGAATAAACTTGTCATGAGTCTAGGAAGGGATAAGGGATGAGCAAAAATGGATTTTGATGATATTTGAACCGGAATCGAATAAGAAAAATCAAAAATCGACCTTGGAGACGAAACAGGGCGGTGAGGTGCGACGTAGTGCCGAGGGTTGTGGTTCAGACCCTTGGGTGAACTCCTAGCTTCGTTGGCGTCGAGGTAGGACGGAGGTGGTTGCTGTTGCTGCTGGAGAAGGCAAGAGCGCTCAGGTTTTGTCCTCACTCGATTCAAAGAGAACAAAATGTGAGTAAGAATGAGTGAGGAAGAGAGAGATTACCGAGGCGCTGTTTTTCCGACTCCGAGGGAAACTCCGGCTTCAATGGAAGCTTTTCGGATTAGATCGATGAGGAATAAACTTGTCATGAGTCTATGAAGGGATAAGGGATGAGCAAAGATGGATTTTGATGAGATTTGAACCGGAATCGAATAAGAATAATCGGAAATCGACCTTGCAGACGAAACATGGCAGTGAGGTGCGACGCGACGCCGAGGGTTGTGGTTCAGACCCTTGGGTGAACTCCTAGCTTTGTTTGCGTCGAGGTAGGACGGAGGTGGTTATTGTTGCTACTGGAGAAGGCAAGAGCGCTCAGATTGTTCTTCAAACAATTGAGGGAGACGGTGTCGCTTAAGAGGTGTTGGTAGCAGTACTAGTGGCCTACAGTGCTCAGAGAGTGGAGTGGTGATGGTGGTGTTGCGAAACAAACAAGGAATGGTGGTGTTATGGCTTCCTAAGGCTGCGACTTCAATAGAGATGAAAATGGGCTGTTTTGAAGCTGATTCAGTGGAGAATAAAGGACCAGATGTGTTGGTGAGGGGTTTCTGTAAGGACCGAGATTTAAAAAACATTATTTATATAAATTATAGATTTTATTCTAATTTAAATATCATTTGGGTTCTAAGACCCCAGAAGATTTTGAAAATTTGTGTCCTCATGTAACCAATTTATTTTATTTCTCGAGTCCGATCCCGGCATAAACTTGTTATTCAAACATGGAAATGAAATTATTGCGCCTTATATGTTCGAGGATGGCTTGAAGATATTTTTGGGTTTCGTTATTTAACTCGATTTCACATGTTTATATTAAACTTATTTTAATCGCGTCGGATTATGATCAGAAACGGGTTTCGAGATTTATTTTCGGGTAATTAAGATTTAACACTTACACTTATTACCCCTCCCATCCAGCCACCCTACACCTAACCCCCTGCAACACCCCTAACCTCTTTCCCCTACTCCTAGCTGTACACCCGCTCCTCCCCTGTCTATAAACCCATCACCACCCCATCGTTGTCTTTCACATCTGATCTCCCTCCACCCTCCTGATGTCTTCCAAATCCCAGCTACTCCCTCCTTTCATTTTCATCATCAATCATCCCCCTTCATCACCGTAACTCACCTTTCCTCGTTCCGCGACAACCCACGACACACCACCATCGTCTCCTGCTGAACACCTCCACCACCCAAAGCTCGAGCCTCGGCCCTCCGCTAGCAAGGTCCATCGAGCCAAAGCATCTCTCGGGGCTCTTAATGCCACCACCGAACCACCGAGGCCTTTTCGCCTCCGTTTGAGCGCGAACCAACCATCCGGTAAACTGTTCTCCTTTGTTTCCGATCCAAGCAACTTTCGAGCCCTACCATCATACTCACCAACATCCGACGCAGGTCCGAGGAGCCATAGAGTGCCTCCGACGATGCCCAGAACTCCGTTCGAAGCTCCGACATTTGCGAACCTCGGTGAGATTCATTCCTTTCTTTCTATTAGCCTTTCATTTCCTTTTCGTTTTTCAGAGTCGGGAAGGGAGTGTGTGAGCTAATAGTGGAGAGCTTGGGCAAACTCGAGAGCTCCGGCGAGCTCGAGAGTCGGCGGGCGAGAGGGAGACAGCATGTGCGAAGAGGATCGAGCGAGGCGCTGTGGGTAGGGCGCAGCTGGTGTGAGGGTCGAGCGAGGGTGAGTTTGCAAGAGTGGTGCGAGCAGCGTCTGAGCGGGGCGAGTCTAGGCACACCGGAGGGGCTGTCCGAGGCGGCCAGCGTCGAGCAGCTTCAGGTGGGAGCAACTGCTGGCTCCTTTCGAAAATGAAGGTAGGAGATGAGGCGTGGGCCCTCCCCTTTCCTAGTCAGTCGTGGGGCCCTGCCCAGTCAGCGTGGGCCCACCTCATTTGTTTCATTTTTTTCGTTTAGTTTAACCGATCGGGCGGGTTTGGTTCGGTTTGAGTTAAAAGCGTTTGGTCGGATCGTTTTTATTCGTTATTTATTTATTATTTTGATTTATTAATTAATTGCTTAACCGATTTCCGATAATTGTTTATTTAGAAATCGATTTGTGTGTCGATATTTAAAAAGAGTCGGTTTTAAAGTATATAAATTGAATTATTTAGTAACGGTTGAAAGTTACTTAAGCCCCTATAATGATGATTTTAATTAAAGTAAAGTATGTCGGGGTTATTTAATCAGATTTTTGAAAGTAGTTTTAAAGATTAAATATTTTATGAATTAGAAATGGCTAAGTAGAATTTTGAAGTAATTGTTTTGACTAACAACTGGACTAGCTAGTGAGATTATATGGATTGAAGTATGATTGAGCCAGTTATGGAAATGACAATGGAATAAGATGATATAAGATGTTGAGATAAGTTGAGATAAAGGATGCTGATGATGCTATGATTAATGGATTGATGAGCATGTTTTGTAGTGGTAAATGGATCATGTGTTGTGCAGTTTACTTATGCATATTTATTAACAATTGCTAGGTGATCTGCAATCTGCTTGCTTATATCTTGTTGCTTTAATAATCTTGCTGATCTGCTACTCCAGGTAAGTTCTTTGAACTTACTCATGATGGGCGCTCTATGCACTGGGTGTTACATAGTAGGCTAGTGTCCATGCACCATATGACTTAGAATCACGCCTAGGAGCTAAAATGAAAATCATATGATTGCTATATGTCCTTGCAAGAGAACGGTCGTTATCTGTGAAGTAACTAGGGTCTTTGCTAGGGTCATAGGACGACCCAGTCCCATCGGGTCCCGTCCTGAGTCAATCGAGTCATGGAACTTCCTTTACTTATATTATGAGCATGATTGCGAAAGCTGCATGCAGGCTTTATTATTTCTTATGGGGCGGGTTGGGCATGCTTGCCGCCCGATTATTATGGAATGCATTCACGAGCTGGCCAGTCTCTGCCCTATCGGAAGGGGGTGGAGGTAGGAGAGGGACATGCCACTTGGCATTCGGTGTGGATCCATTTATCGCTTTCTACATTATATGAAACTGTCAGTATATATATATATATATATATATGATTTAATTTTCACATCGCATTACGCATTTCATCTTAGGAATAAGATGCTTATTATATGCCTCTCAGAGTATGGTTATATACGCGCATGAGTGACTTGATAATTGACCCAGATCCCCCTCATTTTTTTTAGATTCAGGTAACCGTTAGCCGTTATCGTTGCTTATGTGGATGCTTGGTGGGTTCAGACTTTTGGCGTTAGATCGAGAGGTTGAGAGACGACCACACTTCCTCTCTTTTATACCCCTTTTTGGATTGTATTTAAACTCAACTTTATTTCTGCTTTCCCTCGATTTCACGATTAGACTAAGGCAGGTATTTGGTCCCCAATGGATCTGCGATCTTTAAGGGTTCGAAATCCCTTCTTTTTGTACAATTATTTTGTTTTAAAAATCAACTCGTACTCGAATTGCAAGATCCGAACGAAGATATTTAATCCTTCGAAACGTAACCCGGGTTCTTTAACTTGGGTCGTTACAAAGGTGGTATCAGAGCGAGGTTGTGCAATTCGGGTACACAAGGGTTGAGTGTATGTTTTGAGAACCGCCCACAATTTTCAAGGACTTTTTGAAAAGGATTTAAAGGGGTAAAATGAACTTAAGATGCCTTACCCAAATTGGACTAAGTAATGAACTCGACTTGTAATAAATAAGGAAAATCAACCAAACGGGGACACGAGTGGGTAGTAAAGGCGTTAGACCACCCCTATTGGGTGTAGTTGGGAACGGTAGGCAAAATACTAGCTTGCACCAAGGTGGTTGGAGTGGCGAGTTAAGTAGGATCACGAGGTTTTTGCCCTTTCGGTCAGTCGCTCCTCGAAGAGCGACTTTAGATAGCTTGATGTGCTTTATATATTGAGACCGAGTACGATGTCCCTCGAATGCGGTCATTATAATTGTCATTGACTGATTCTATGCTGAGTGCTTGATATGCTAAAGTCTGATTGGTATGCCTAACAATTAAATATATATCGACTGTTCTTGTGCAAACGAGATAGTGGGAGTACCCTTAATTCTGTGTGGTCAACCCAGCTTGTGTGAAATAGCCCCTTCCACTATGTTTGTTAACCCTTTGACGGTATGTACGAGTCTTTCTCCTGGATGTCAGTATCTTTCATGGGAATCGGGTTGGTAAACACATTGCGTCAGAAACTCATGTATGTATATGAAGGTTGTTTGAGTGAGTACTGGAAGGTAGTTCTTGATGTCATTTTGAGTCAAAAGTAAGGTGTTTCCGGGGTTGTTTTCCTTGATTCTTATGATGATCAACTGAGGTTTTCTTGCCACAAAGAGTCATACGTACCAAGGTCTCACGAGAAATAGGGGTGATGAGTCAGCTCGGGAAGATCAATGGTTGCCCTTAGGGATCTTTGTCCGGTTGTAATGGTGACTCTCTCTGAACTGCATGACATGATTTGTAAAATGTTGCTCATGTTATTACATCTGTGATTAGTTACATTGATCAAGTCTTGTGTTATGCCTCACTCTCTATCGTGATTACGTTGTCATAGCATGCCTACTTGACTTATTTTATTAATTGTACTACTGATTGATTGGAAGCATATAAACCACATGATATGAACCTACATGATAATTGTTTTCTCTTGGGTTAGGTCCATGATAGTGTGATAAACTCTTCTTCGTATGAATGCCTGTAAATGATCTCTTTAGCATACCAGCTGATGACGCCTTGATGCTTATTACTCTTTTTATGACAAGAATCTACAACATGCCCATCTATTTTGTATTCGTCAGATTAACGATTGTTGGTTGTTTTGCACTTGATATTATTGTGTGATTAGTTGTGTTGGATGGGGAATATGTGGTATAATTGTCAATTGAGTCTTGATGAATGCATGTTTTAATGTTCATGATGGCCATTGTGTGAGTCCAAGTTACACATGTTAAGTCTCTATCATCCCAGCATGCCTTACTCAGTATGTTGCATCGTCATACTAGTGCATGAATGGAAATTTCATGTGGTAGGAAACCGCATGATTAATGTTCTCCCTGTAAATAGGTTCATGATAGTGTGATCGTTCAGTTCTGGTATCATGATAGAGTGAGTTCCTTACTTGATGGATATGTGTTACAACTTGATGTCAACATGCCTTATATGATACGTAATTCCCAATACATGTTAAGATGATGATCCTTAATGTAAATTCGTGGTTGTATGATATTCTGTACCCATGCTTTCCCCATTGCTTAGGTCCCGTGTTGCACCTTGCTTCTTGTCCTGATTATATGTCGCCTTCGCATGTCTAATTGACCTGTTGTATTGGTCGCACTAACGACTGATTTCAAGCACTCGAAATCCGAATGAACCGAACCCGATTAACTCGAACCCCATTAAGACCCAAACCCGTTATAACCGAAATCCGAAATAACCCGAACGCAAGGCGATCCTAGAGCGAGCCAAGGTGCAGCTGGCGCAAAGCAATGCGGAGATGGAGCAATTCACGCAGTTGTCGTCGTACATAGACCAGAGGCATAAGAATTTGTTACACGAGGGAGAGCTAGATGACGATGAGGGGTGAGTATTTTATCCATTTTTATACCTTCAAAATTTTGATTGTTGGATCAATTTATATGCAAATTCAAAAGTTAATGTATGAGACAGGGATGATCGAATTTGATGTGTCACAGCATGGATGGCTACATCTTCTTGAAAACAGGGAACCATGATCCTTTAGAGATTTTATGAATTGCCTTTTGATTGATTTCCTATTGAAGGACAGCTTATAGCTTAGTTAATGGATTGAAATTGAATTTGCAGGTTTCAAGAACGTCCCCGCTCTGTGCATTGTTTTTGTGATCTTTGTCAACGATATCAGTGTTTGATGAAAAAGAATTTGCCAACTCATAGGCTAAAGTTGGAAGAGGATAAAACAGTTTTCGAAGCCAAGATAAAGAAATTGGATGATAGGAAGAATACAATTGAAGCCAAGGAGACACAATTTTTGGAGGAATGGAAAGCTGAAGAACACTTTAATGGAATCCTGCAGAATGAAATTGCAGTTTATATGCGCAGGTTTGAAGAGTTTGATCAAACCAACAATCCAGATGTTCCTCCTATTGAAGGGTGCCCTAACTCTGATGGGAAGGGGAATGATTTGATCGGGTAGACTGCCTAGTTTGTTTTTCTTTTTAATTACTATAACTCTTTAGCAAGTTGTATCAACTTCAACTTAAGAGCATATGCTCTTCTGTTGGTGTTGAAATGCTTCTGTTAGTGTTGAAATGCTTTTTAGACTCCAAGTGGCTTTGCTTTGGTAAAAAATGCCTAAAGAAAAATTGTGGGCGGGTCCAGGTCATCTTGAGTTTGATGTTTTATAAGTATGATGAGTCTGTTTTAATGGAAAAACAAAGTTGGTGAAGGAATTTTGCAGGAATCAAAAGACAATATATACTCCTTGGATTGACAACATGAAAGATCGGTTGGGCAACATCTACTGCATCTTAAGTCACATATTTACCTCAAAACACATCCGAGTGATGGTAATGGTGAATTTCCATCTCGACATGTCTACCAACAACTCAGATGACTTGAGTAGCAACTAATGCAAAGCTAGAAAGCATGGAACGATGAAGAATTTGCCCTCGTTGATGCAGAAAATGGACTGCTTAAGGATTAAGATTTGGTGAACCGGATCAAATTACTAAGCATCTTGACATTTTCACCTGTTTCGGCTTGCAAAAGATGTGAATTCACCAGTTCACTGAGTGCCTCCCTCCCTTTATTATTTCTTTTAGCCAATGTCTCATTGTCGTCACTTAGCAGACTGGTCGGTTTAAAACCAACACCCCGCAAGTGTACAGTGTCAATTTGTAGTAATCGGGTGTCGAATCTCAGGGACCATGTGAATATCAATTGCAAAACTTCAACTAGTTTACTAAGTCAAATAGAAGAGTTGATTTTTGAAGAAATAAGAAAATAAGAAAAAGAAAAATAACAAATTGCAAGTTTTTGTGAATATATAAAGCGAAACATTCCAGAGTCAGGGTTTACCACACCAATGCATCCTCGATAGACTATATAATTTTCATGCCTGAACATATTGAAAAGAGATATTTGAAGGTAAACTATCTAAATTGATTATTGCTCAGCCTACGCATGTTGCAATAACTATGTCTGTTTCAATTAATTACCACTCAGATTACGCATGTTGCAGAATCAAACAAGTTGGAATCTTTAAATAGTCGCGTGCACAATCTGCATAATCAATTCAAACCTAGGTTATTTATGATAGTTTATTATCCTCATAAGAATTATATAGATTGCTCATAAACAATTCTCAAGTTCAATCCATGTTTTCCAATAAAATTACTCCTTTATCTATATATCCAATCTCAATTCGCAGCCGACGCATATTGAACATTAAAAGGATTCCAATCAATCATATAACTAATCGTATTACACACTCATGGATCAAATCATAAAAATAATAGAATTAATTCATGCAATCATCACACACAGGTCTATCTCTGCATCGTTGGGATCACCCCAACCTCAGAACAAGAAAATTAGTCAGACATGAACTCAGACACAATCAAAGAAATAATGATGAAAGAATATCAAACAAGATTAAAAGAACTTACCTTGAATCCGGCAAAACAAACCTTCAAGAAGAAACATCTAAAAAAGTCTAAAACTCTCAATGTCTGCAACTAGGGTTTACGGCGTGAAAATTGGATCTCCTCAGAGCCAATCCTAATTCTCCATCTATATTTCTCAAAAAGATTTGAAAATAATCCTAAAATAATAATAACAGATACCAAAAATTCGTTCCAAAATACATAGAATCAAATAAAAAAAATCCGATGAAATAACGCGGAAAGAAATGTATCGACTCGATAGTTGATGGTATCGACTCGATACTTAGCTACTATAAAGCTTTTTTTTCGCTCGGAAGGATCCGGTATCGTCTCGATACATCCTGGTATTGATTTGGTATGTCGTGTTTTCTGCTCTGCTCGTTGTACCGACTCGGAAGGTGTGGGTTCTAACTCCGTATCCACTTTGCTTCTTTGAATTTGACCTTGATTGCATTGACTCATGGCTATCGAATGCTCTCCATAGGATTACTCCGATTTCAATGATCATCCTCGAACATGACTCTTTCCTTGCTCCTTTTTCTTGGCTCATGAAATATTGCAAAATATGCACCGAAACACCTGAAATTTCACACACACCATGTGTAGACCTCTATACTTGAAATAACATATAAATCACATGAAACACATAAACTAGCACTTAAATAGACATAATACCTACTCACAACACACCTAAAATCACATAAAATATGATGATATCAAAATACCCCATACTTAGACATTGCCTCAACTTATTCAAGCTCTTTTGAAAATAACAATGCAATCAAAATCTCAGGGCAAGTGCCATCATAGTATGTTTCCTCATTGCCGAAAACAAAACAATCAAAAGTCCCAAACCTCAAATGGATATTTTATATGAATCACTCTCACTCAAATGTGTTTAAGGAATGAATTTTACGCTCGGTCTCAACAATTGCGCTTATCTATACCATAGGCTTGCCTAATGATAATTTACATTTAGATAGGCATTATAGATTAGTTTTAGTTATGTTTTATGGTTGTTTGGTTAGGTTTTAGAGTTAATTTCGTATTTTGCTCTTTTGGTTGGAAAGTTCGGAAACTACGATATTTTGATTGTTTTTTGTTGGTTCGTAGTTCGGGCTTGTGGCTTGCTTGAAAAAGTCTTATTGGAGTGAAGAAGAAGAGAAATGAAAGCAAGGAAAGCAAAGACCAAAAGAAGAGAAGAGCAAGAGAACACGTGATGTGATCGTAGTCAACCATGGGCTCGACTCTTTTTTCCTACAAAGGTTTGTCTTCGGAGCTGAACATCAACTTTCATTTCTGAAAACTGTTTGGCGACATGTCGGTGTTTTGGCTCGTTATGGATTTATAAAATTCCGATTGAAGCCGATGAGAACTTGTTGGAAAGATATTTTAAGTGGCTACAACTTTATTGAAGGATTCAATCGTCAATTCAGCTTGGAAGATGGCCGAAATCGGGGATCTTCGCAGCAGTCCGAAATTCTGGAAGCTCATCGGAAATGCAATAAATAAAGACGGAATGAATTCAATAAGGTCAGATTAAATGACGGAGCTTTAGGGATTTCCGACCTTCCATCTCTTTGATGGCAAACAAGACAATTCATTTTCCCCCATTATGGTTGCCCATCTCTCCGTCATAAATCTCGGAAACCCTTTCGTATTATCCGTCATTAGTTTATCAATTTATTTTAATTTCTTTTATTTTTCATAGATTCAATATTTTTTCTATATAAAGGGATGTAAGAACTTCTTTTGGGAAAAAGTTGAAATTTGAGAAAAAGTGAGTCTTTTAGCTTCTTGTGATTCGGGTTAAGAATCTCGTTCTTAGGTGAGAGGCCGGGAACAAAACCTTCGGTGAGAGGCTGAAGGAGATTCCTTAGTGAGAGACGACGGAATCAAGGGGTCGGAAACACTCGGAGTGCGAGGCCAAGAGTGTGGAAGATCGAGTGTTGGAGAGAGCTCGGAGTGCGAGGCCGAGAGCGATCTTGCATCACATATCCCTCAACCCCATACCCCTACTTTACCACCATTCTAAGGCCTTCCACAGCCCCATCATCAACCTCCATTCATCCCCAAAACGTCACCCCAAAGGAGCCCTTCAATCGCTCTCAAACAAGCCCCGTTTAGAATCGCCTCTGCATAAGCAACGTCTTGGTAAAACGCGATTTCCCGCATATGATGATGGGTATCTTCGTTGGAGTGACATGGATGGGGCTACATATGATGTAGTTGATCAAAAGCTCCGTAGGATATATTGAAGGAGAAAGGCTCGAGAGGATGAGGCTCGGCATAAGAAGAAGGTTGAACCTCCTTGAGAAGAGATCCGCAAGCTCATAGAAGATTCAATGAAACAAGTAAAGGAAATTCGAAATCTTGTCACCTCATTGGGGTCAACGCAATCAAAGTCCACAACAGCCCCACCTCCCTCTTCAAAGATGACATCCTCTACGGCCATGGGTGTGACACTTGACATTAAAGAAGGCAAGTCCAAGGATGTCCCGATTGAGATTGCGAAGGTCAACCCCAAGCTTAAGAAGGATGAAGAAATCATCCAAGTTCCCAAGGTTGCGCTTTCCAGGAATGAGAAATGAATGCCAACCAACATGCCTAGCTTTCTGAATTCCATGTCCAGTAAGTGGTTGGATGTGACCTCTTTCATTCCGTCTTACTTGCCTTTCATGATTCAAGAAGAAGAGAAGATTCAACATCCTTTCAAAGACGATGCCACATGTCCAAAGAAGTCGGTCACTTCCATCACGCATTCGAGGACGAATCCTTTTCAAGGGGAGGAGGATGATGTGAGCGTAGTTGCCCATGAGGTCGTCTCTTGTTTCCTACAAAGGTTTGTCTTCGGAGCTGAACATCAACTGTCATCTCTGAAAAATGTTTGGCGACACCTCGGTATTTTGGCTCGTTCTGGCTGTATTAAATTCCGATTGAAGCCGATTATCACTTGCTGGAAAGATATTTTAAGTGGTTACAACTTTATTGAAAGATGAAATCGTCAATTCAGATTGGAAGATGGCCGGAATCTGGGATCTTTGGAGTAGCCCGAAAATCAGGCAGCTTGTCGAAAATACAATAAATGAAGACGGAATGCAATTAGTAAAGTCGGATTAAATGAAGGGCCTTTAGATATTTCCGAACTTCCATCTCTTTGATGGAAACCAAGACCTTTCGGTTCCCCCCCCCCCATTATGGTTGCCCCTCTCTCCGTCATAAATCTCGGAAAACCCTTTCGTATTATCCGTGTCATTAGTTTATTGATTTATTTTCATTTCTTTTATTTCTCATAGAATCCATATTTTCCTATATAAAGGGATGTAAGAACCTTTTTGAAGACAAGTTGAATTTTAGAAAAATCTGAGCTTTGTGCTTCCTTCGTTTCAAGTTAAGAAACAAAATCTATCTTGGTGAGATGCCGGATAAAACTCTTGGTGAGATGCTAAGAGCGATTCCCTAGTGAGAGGCGTCGGAATCAAAGGGTCAGAAACACTCGAAGTGCGCGGCCGAGAGTGCGGAAGATCGAGTGTTGGAGAGAGCTCGGAGTGCAAGGCCGAGAGCGATCTTGCATCACATATCCCTCAACTCCCATCCCCTACTTTACCACCATTCTAAGGCCTTCCACAACACCATCATCACCCTCCATTCACCCCCAAAACGTCACCCCAAAGCAGCCCTTCAATCCCGCTCATACAAGCCTCGTTTGGACTCGCCTCTACACAAGCGATGTCTCGGCAAAACACGATTTCCTGCTTCGTCTAACCTCTGATGGATGAGATCTCCCCCAATCCGCGACCATGACTTCAAGATCTAAAAAGGTAGTACTTGCACGTCCCCATAAACTGAGTCAATCGACGGGGAATCGGAAATCTTTGAAGACTGATCTTTTTTCCTCAGAAGCTGTCCACAATTTCCCGACTTCTCGGAACTCTCGTCGCCGGTCCTTTTGCTCAAGCCCGGGTCTGAGCACGTCAAGTGGTATCAGAGCAACGACAAGGGTTCCTCAAGCTTTCGGGTCAAAATGTTGAAGAAAACGAGTTGCAATCCTTTGTCCGAAGAGTACATCCAATGGGCTATTCGAGCCTATGATGATGGGTATCTTCGTTGAGTGACATGGATGGCGCTACATATGATGTAGTTGATCAAGAGCTCCGTATGAGATATCGAAGGAGAAGGGCTAGAGAGGATGAGGCTCGATGTAAGAAGAAGGTTGAACCACCTTCGGAAGCGATCCGCAAGCTCGCGGAAGATTCAATGCAACAAGTAAAGGAAATTCGAAATCTTGTCAACCCATTGAGATCGACGCCATCGAAGCCCACAACACCATCACCACTCTCTTCAAAGACAACATCCTTTACCGTCATGAGTGAAGCACTTGAGATCAAAGAAGGCAAGTCCAAGGATGTTCCGATTGAGACTGCAAAGGTCATGCATAAGCTTAAGAAAGATGAGGAAATCATCCAACTTCCTAATGTTGTGCTTTCCATGAAGGAGAAAAGGACGCCAACCGAGGTACCTATCTTTTTGAATTCCATGTCAACGAAATGGTTGGATGCCACCTCATTCATTCCGTCTTGCTTGGCTTTCATAATTCATGAAGAAGTGAGGATTCATGATCCGTTCAAGGAAGAAGAAGCGGGTTTGAAGAAGTCGCTCATTTCCATCACAGATTCGAGGACGAATCCTTTTCAAGGGGAGGAGGATGATGTGATCGTAGTCACCCATGAGCTCGACTCTTTTTTCCTACAAAGGTTTGTCTTCGGAGCTGAACATCAACTTTCATTTCTGAAAACTGTTTGGCAATATGTCGGTGTTTTGGCTCGTTCTGGATGTATAAAATTCCGATTGAAGCCGATGAGAACTTGTTGGAAAGATATTTTAAGCGGATACAACTTGATTGAAGGATTCAATGGTCAATTCAGCTTGGAAGATGGCCGAAATTGGGGATCTTCGCAGTAGTCCGAAATTCTGGAAGCTCATCGGAAATGCAATAAATAAAGACGGAATGAATTCAATAAGGTCGGATTAAATGACGGAGCTTTAGGGATTTCCGACCTTCCATCTATTTGATGGCAAACAAGACCATTCATTTTCCCCCATTATGGTTGCCCATCTCTCCGTCATAAATCTTGGAAACCCTTTCGTATTATCCGTCATTAGTTTATCAATTTATTTTAATTTCTTTTATTTTTCATAGATTCAATATTTTTTCTATATAAAGGGATGTAAGAACTTTTTTTGGGAAAAAGTTGAAATTTGAGAAAAAGTGAGCCTTTTAGCTTCATGTGATTCGGGTTAAGAATCTCGTTCTTAGGTGAGAGGCCGGTAACAAAACCTTCGGTGAGAGGCTAAAGGAGATTCCATAGTGAGAGACGATGGAATCAAGGGGTCGGAAACACTCGGAGTGCGAGGCCGAGAGTGTGGAAGATCGAGTGTTGGAGCGAGCTCGGAGTGCGAGGCCGAGAGTGATCTTGCATCACATATCCCTCAACCCCATACCCCTACTTTACCACCATTCTAAGGCCTTCCACAGCCCCATCATCAACCTCCATTCACCCCCAAAACGTCACCCCAACGCAGCCCTTCAATCCCTCTCAAACAAGCCCCGTTTGGAATCACCTCTCAATAAGCAACGTCTCGGTAAAACGCGATTTCCCGCTTTATCTGACCTCCGATTGACGAGATCTGCCCCAATCCACGACCGCGACTTACAGATCTACAAAAATAGTACTTGGACGTCCCCAGACGCCGAGTCAATCGATGGGAAATCGGAAATCTTTGAAGACTGATATGTTGCCTCAAAAGCTGTCCACAATTTCCCGACTTCTCGGAACTCTCGTCGCCGGTCCTTTTTCTCGAGCCCGGGTCCGAGCACGTCAACACGTTCTATCTAATGTCGCGGTCGCGAGTCCTAAGTCTCCGCCGTGAGATTCATGATTCCACCATGAAGACTTGGCAGCGAGAAGAGAAGTTGAAGACTACAAGTCGCAACCACAAGTCCTTGAGTTGCAACCGCGAGATCCACCATTCCGTCGTGGAGAGATTGCCCGCGAGAGGTTTGCTGAAACCATTGAGTCGTAGCCGTTAGTTCCTAGTCGCGACGGCGAGTTCGTCCAGAGATCATAAGTTCGAGATCATAATTATATCTTTTCGGTGGGAGATTTGATCCAATCTTTTGAAGACTTGTTCCTTAGTTTTTAAGGAAGATATTCTGAGACTTATTTAGTACTACCTCCGTCCAAAAATACATTGCCTTTACTATTCACGTACGCTTTTTTAAGAAAGTAAAAACTATATAAAATATTAACTTTTTTATTAATTTTTTTTAATAATTACAAACTTATTATCAATAAGTTTTTAATTATTAAAAAAAATTAATAAAAAAGTTAATATTTTATATAGTTTTTAACTCCTAAAAAAGCGTGCATGAATAGTAAAAGTCCATGTATTTTTGGACAGAGGGAGTATTATTTTTAGTTTTAATAATTTTAGGATATTTTATATTATTTTATGATTATTTCCGCATTATCTTTAAGGAAAGTATCTAGGTTTTCGGGATCTTTTCTTGCCTATCAAGGGGAGCCACAAAATTATACTAGAGAGATTTTTTAGAGAATGTTCTTTCTCAGACCTCGAGACATATTTCGCAGAAGTTCAATCAACCATTCAAGTGTTCTTATTTTCCATCAATTCGAAGGAGATTTAGGTACGCTATGAGTGGCTAAGTTCGTTATTTGTTTCACATGTGTTTCGGAGACTTGGTGGTTTGTGAGGCTTAAACTTAGTTGTTTCCTACTGTTCTTTTGATTTCTCTCGATCATATTGATGATATTGTTGTGATTGGCCATCATAATAGTGTCTTGCCAGATTTGGTTCTTTCGTCATTGAATGGATTCTGTAGCAGCTTGCTTAGGATTGTGAGAACCTTCGTTTGATCATGACTAAGTATAGATTTCAATATATGTCTTAAACATCGGTTACCGTGTTTACTTTTTGTTATTCATATGTCTAGATTCTTAGGAACTTGTGCTATCTGTATGTTAAATCTTTGTATGTGCTTAGGTTGCATAAATGTGTAAGGGGCTAATTGTGCTCGTTGCACTTTCATCTATTTAAACTAAGATAGGAAAAATGTTAGTTAAAGGAATCAAACAACTTGAGTTTATGTCTTGGACTAATTAAGCTAACCAATGTCGCTGAATGCGCAGATGGAACTATTTTCTCCATTGATTTGTTACCGAAATCATCATTCTTATGCTTTGTTACTTCAATTGCAATCTTGATCTTTTAGTTCTATTTCCCATATTTCTTTGTTTATTTCCCACTTTTTAAGTGACGTAGCATTTAGATTGATTCTTAGATTTCCCTGTGTGTTCGACCCTGCACTTATCGTTATACTTAGTTATTTGTGTGGGAATTCTTTTGGCGAGGTTTACACATGACGATAATCCTCCTACCAATTTTGGCGCCGTTGCCGGGGAAATCTATTGATTCATTGTCTAATTGTTACTTTACTTTGGTGTGAACCATTGTATGGTTCACATTCGTGCTACTAACACATCTCTTTTGTCTTTGGATCCAGAAATTGAACGCACTCTTTCTATGTTGTGAAGAGATCACTCTTCTAACTCAGAAAGCGCAGAAGAGATGGCTGAGAATGCTAATAAACCAAATGGCAACAATCAAGTGCTGAATGAGAATAACAACAACAATCAAGTTCTGAATAACGCAGATGATCCTCCAAGGAGGACTCTACAAGAGATTAGGGAGCCGAATCTGAATGTTCAACCTTTGGCTATTGTACTCCCTCATCTTCTTGAGGGTTCTAGATTCAAGTTTGAGTCTGGATGGACTGGTTTCCTGCCTTACTTTCATGCTCTTTAGAACGAGAATCTGAACAAGCATCTCACTATGTTTCATGTTGTCTGCGACCGCATCAGAGTTGGTGGTTTGAATGATGATTAGATGTTTTTGAGAGTCTTTCCCTTCACTCTAAAGGATGTAGTTAGCGATTGACTGTACTATCTTCCTACTGGAAGTATTCGCACCTGGATTGAGCTGAAGAAAGCATTTCTGAATACGTGTTATCCTGCTAGCAGACACAGCAAGATGAAGCGAGAGATCACTATTATTGAGCAGCTTGCTACAGAATCACATTATGAGTATTATGAGCGTTTCAAACAGACTGTTGTTGCATGCCCCTATCATGGACTTTCTAATGATGATCTAGTCATTGCACTCTATGAAGGACTGACTAATAGAGATAGAGGGTCAGTAAATAATGGTTGTGGAGGAGATATTTTGCTTAAGACGCCACAAGAGGCTACAGACATGTTCGAGAAGCTTGCAAATTCATCTCAGCAATACCCTATGACTCTATGAGCTAGAGGAGTTTTAAGGATGCAAGCCAATCTCGGAGCCAATCGACCACAATACGAAATCTCGGAGCTGAGGGAGTAAGTGAATAGACTTACCCTGGCAATGCAAGGAGCTAATCAAGAACAACATTCTTGTGGACTCTGCGGTGATCCGACACATCCGACTGATTTATGTCCGCAGATTCAGGAGAATGTCGCTGATGTCAATGCCTTGGGAGGTTATCTTCCTCGTCAAAAATTTGGTAACGTTCCCTACAATTCCAACTTCAACAATTACCAAGGATTTAACCAAAGGTTCCAACAGAATCAAGCTCCTTACCAGCAGAGGAGGCCTCAAAACCAACAAAGGCCACTTCTGCAGGCCAATCCAGACCAAGGTGAAGCTTTCAGAATGATCATGGACAAGATGACTGCTTATGAGAAGACCACGGGACAATTCCTCCTTCGCCACGTGAGAATGTTAACGCCATACATCTAAGAAGTGGTAAGGTTCTACCTTTGAATTATCCCCAAGAAAGAGTTGTGGAAGATTGGGTAGAGAGTGATGATAAAATCGGACAAGGAAGTCCGAAATTACCGGAATCGCCGCCGCGGCATGCTGAAGTCGCCGCTACGAGAGAGTCAATCCAACCTACCCCTGACTGCCGCGAGTCGCCGCTGCAAGATATTCCACTCGCCGCCGCAATAGAACCCATCCTAGAGCTTGAACTGAATGCCGAGTCGCCACCGCGAGATACCCCACTCGCCACCACGACACTGTCCCTGGAGGACGAGATTGTTGTGTCTGATACTGCCGCTATTCCGAATCCGGTTCCGCAGTCTGAGCTTGATCCTTACAAGCCCATAACTACATTTCCTGAAGCCTTGAAGGACACAGGAATACCGGAGAATGATAAAGAGTTATATGAGACATTTGCTAAGTGTGAAGTCAACATTCCGCTTCTCAACCTCATCAAGATAGTTCCTAGATATGCTAAGTTCTTGAAGGAGCTTTGTACGATCAAGAGAAAGCAGAAGTTGAAGGGGAAGCAGAAGGTTCATGTGAGTGAGCACATCTCCGCCATGGTTGAAAGACGTATGCCTGAAAAGTGTGGAGATCCGGGTATGTTCACTATCCCATGCATTATCGGTGAAACTAAATTTCAGCATGCTATGCTGAATTTGGGTGCATCGATTAATGTGATTTCGTACTCATTATTCAAAACCTTGAAGCTTAGTGAATTGCAAGATACTAGAGTAGTTGTCCATTTGGCTAACCGTTCTCATGCTTATCCTAGAGGTTTTGTTGAGGATGTCTTAGTTATGGTTGATAAGTTGATTTTTCCTTCCGATTTCTTTGTGTTGGACATGGAACCTGGTGTTGTGGAGGCACCTATTCTTTTAGGCAGGCCATTTTTTAGAACAGTGAAAACTAAGATTGATTGTTGGGAAGGTAAGCTCATGTTGTTGCATGTGGATAGTCAAGTATGAAATATAAATAAATATAAAAGCAAACTGACTCCCTGTCTCAGCAAATAAATACAAGACTTCCTCCCATTGTAGTAGAAGGCAGTCAGGATCGTATCCACGAGGAAGCGTGTCAACGCCCACCTTTTCACTCCTAGATCTCAGCACGATTTCGACCAGGAGAGTACTCGATATCGACTTATCTAGTCGATATCGACCACACTGTCGACAAGTCTGCAAAACAGAAGAACATCAATGCAATACGAAACAAGACTGGTCGATATCGACCAAAACTACTCGATATCGACTAACTTTTCCTCGATGTCGACCAACAGTGCTCAAACTCGAGAAAACAGAAACCAAAATTGGTAACTTTTCGCAAGATAGAACACGAAACTGATGAAATAAATCAATAAACTAAAGATTTCCAAGATCAGGGTATCAACACCACAACGATAACCATGTAAAATAACACATAAAAGTATAAAAGATCATGCTTTTCATCAAATAACTCTCGTTATTAACAAATAGGAATATAGAGGCTTTCGCATAAACCCTAATTGTTACTAACCATTTTCACATAATTAATCAAAGTTGATTTAAGATCACTTTCACTTTAATAACACAAACAAAGATCACCTTCAACTTTCACATAAGAATCATGCTCATAGGGATAGAAGAGTGACAGGCCTAAGGTCGTTATGCCAAATCAAAGTAAATTCCTAAGGTGCAAACTATAACAAGTATAGTAGGTAAGTTAGGGTCGAACCCACAGGGAAACAAAATCAATTGTAAGAGCAAGTATTATTACCCAAAAGTAACCAATTCAAGGGGGAGTTTTGTGTGTAAACGATAGTGACCGAACAAGTTGCAATAAGAGGTTGCGAATATATGATGGAAATGTATCACACCAGGTAATTATCCGCACAACAATTGAGATGGTTCATCATCGCATTCTATGAGTCTCAAGTTCTAATGTCCAGTAATTGTTCTCAATTCAGATCGTGTAATAGCTTTTAGTCCTACCAGTCCTAAAAGCACTTATCACCAAATTACAAGGGAAAATCTTCACCGAATAATAAAGCGATAGCATTCAAACATGAATTATAATGAGATACAAGCGATTCTAACAACCCGTTAAAATAGCCTGTAATCGAATCTCCTTTACAATCTACCACAAGCAACCTGCGTATGATGATTGTGTTTGCTACAATGAATCTACAACCCCAAACCTGGAATTGGAAACCCTAGCAATATGACTAGTATCGATAAACCTAGGTGATCAATCCAGATTAACCAATAATAAGCAATCAAGCAATAAGCTCAGGAGATCGAAACAATTAATAAAGGACGAACAAGAGTAGAATACTCACAACCAAATCAATCGAAGGCTTCAAAGAACCAAGTGCAACAAAGGAGAGTTAGTTCTCCATAGGGTTTGTGAGATGAAGAAGGGGGAAAATACGTCTCTGGAAAATAACCTAATGGATCCCAACTAAAACTGCCCCCTTCGAAAATAATATAACCTAATTAAAGGGTTTTAAAATCCCGTAAAAATATAATATTAAAAACTAATAAGATAGGGGAAAATCGGATAAGAATCCGTCTCCAGGGACTGACGCGGGCGCGCCAGTAGCAGCGCGGGCGCGTCAGTGAGTGTCTTGCTACTTCTCTCTGAGGCAACGACGCAGGTACTCCCTCCTAGCAGCGCGGGCGCGTCAGTAGCAGTGCGGGCGCGCCAGCTCACCAGATTCCAGCTGCTTCCGAATTTCTTCACTTCAACTCTTCTATAACTTGCATGATCCTATGATTTCTTCAACTTCTTCAACAGGTTCCGAATCGCCAGGTTCATACAAATATCTCTCACAATGACATGTAAATGATGACAAAAACTACTAAATGCGCTATAGAACATATCGCATATCAAAGAGGAATTCGCATCAAAAGATTGTACCTTTACCGAATCACCTTACATGGCTACCGTCGGGTTCACCCCGACCCTAGAAGTTGGATGACTACTCGCTTCATATCATGAATAAACACATTAATAATTTCTGGAAAATAAACTGCATTGAATAAACTAAAAGAAAGCTTACAACCAATCGAAGCAAAATCCGCTCTCGGCCACAATGCGCTCTCTCTCTCTCTCTCTCTCTCTCTCTCTCTATATATATATATATATATATATATATATATATATATATATATATATGTTGTAAGGAGGAAATCGAGATTCCAAATTAAAATATAAATAAATCACAACAAACCAGATTCCGTCCCTTGCAAATAATTACAAGACCTCCTCCTGATGTAGCAGCGGGAAGTCAGGATCGATCCACGAGGAAGCGTGTCAGCGGATCCTAGGTAGCGGAGAAATCTTACAGAAGTCGACAACAGTGTCCTAGATCTCGAGTACAGCAACTCGACAGAAGATCGGACAGTCGAACACAGCAGCAGCAAGCACAGGCACTGGTGGTCGATCTCGACAAGGCCTTACTCGAGATCGAGTAGAGTCTTAGTCGACGTTGGTTTGTCTTGTCGAGCACCTGCACACAGAAGCTACAACGACTTTGGGTCGAAGATCAGTAGTCGAGATCGACGAGTGCTATTCGATCTCGAGGAAGACAGAGAATAAAAACAAAATAAAGTAAATGCAAAGGCTTTTTGGGGATTTCGAACTAAACTTAATGTAAAAGGACTTCCAAGATTGGGGTTTGCAACAACGATAACCAAGCATGCATAAGGCAAGAATAAAACAGATAATCATGTAAATTGCATCAAAGGACAAGCTTTCGCCTTTTCCAACAATTAGACAACTCTTTCAAGAAACCCTAATTGTCTCTACTGATTTTATGTTTACAATCCAAGTTGTTAGCATGGACCTCCATTAGATGGGTAATAAACACATAAACAAGTAGTAGATGCTCAAAACATGATAAAAGTCGGATCTTTACCTCAAACGTGCAGGGCTATCGTCGGGCTCGCCCCAACCCTAGAAGTGGGTGGACTACTCGCGCTTCATCGCAACCTCAAACATTTATTGAAAGGAAATAACAACTTGCATTAAACTAAATTCAAATGACTTTACAATCCCGGCGATCCAACTCTCGTTGAATGCCAAAACCCTAAAACCTTCGAACTCCTAAACTGTCTCTGTGAACTACTTCTCTACTTCTGAAATTGAATTACTAGAAATCAGCCCCATTGGCTTTACTTATAGGCTTCTAAACCTTGCTATTCAAGGATAGAAATATCTATCTATGTCTAAAAGTATATCTAAAAGCATTAAAGATAAATAAAGGAATTAAATCTAAAATAGGGAACTATATCTAAAAGTCTTCAATGGATAGATCTCTCTTCATCATGATGGAACTTGATAGATCGGATAGAATCGGCAAACTTCAGGCCCAAGGAATCCCAATCCGAGTAGAACTGCCCAAAAATGCGTTACGCGGCTTCTAGAGTCCTCCTCGATCTCGAGTAAGGCTACTCGATATCGAGTAGGATTGTTGGTCGACTGGTGTGGCTTAGCGTCTCGGGTTGCTGGTCCTCGACAAGCTCGGACATGGCTCACATGATTGGTCGATCTCGAGGACCCCTTGTCGACATCGAGTAGAGAGGCTCGTCGACTAGGTTTGGCTTGGCTGGTCGGGCAGGTCTTTCTCGATGTGCTCGGACACAGGCTCCTGGGCGTCGTCGATCTCGAGTACCCGTACTCGATATCGAGTTGGGTGGCTCATCGACTAGGCCTTCTCGGTAGCGTCGGGTAGATCTTCTCGACATGCTCGGGTGTGGGCTCTCAGCCTTGTCGATCTCGGGTACCGGTCCTCGATCTCGAGAAAGATGTCCGGGCATGGTCGGGTAGTCTCTCCTCGACTCCGGGTAATTTCTCCCTCGATCCGAATAATCTCTCCTTGGTTCCGGATAATCTCTCCTTGGTTCTGGATAATCCCTCCTTGGTTCCGGATAATCCCTCCTTGGCTCCTCGACATGTGCTCTTCGACTAGGGTGTGTCTAGGCGTGATTCGTCGAGATCGACTAAGGCTAGTCGATGTCGAGTAGCTTTGAGCTCCGGTTCTCGCTTCTTGGTTTTCTCCCGAAATGGTTCCATATTCTGCAATATTAAACAGAAACTTATGTAGATCTCCATTTCTGACAAATAAGAATATACTACATAAATCCGACATATTCCCAACCCGAAATATGCAAAATGTAAAGAATATGGAACTAAAATATGCATAAAGACATGGCTACTTTGGAGACATCAAATCACCCCATACTTAGACTTGCTTGTCCTCAAGCAATAACCAAACAATAACCAAGACCTACAACACATCCTTCAAGTCTTTGCCTTTGTCAAAAGCAACATCTCAAGTAGTAGCAATGTAAGACAAGTGAATTTAACGTCATCACACATATATGAGCGATCCATAGGCATAGGCAATATAAATCCAACCTCACAGGGATAATGTGTTTACACTCAACTCTCAATGTGTTTAGGCTATGAAGATCAACTCTCAACTCGATTCTGTATACAATCTCATAAACATTGTAATTTAAATATGAATCCACTTCGCAACCAATTATGAAAATGCAACAAAAATTATCAGGAGGACTTCGCTCAATAGAAGTCTTCAAAGAAGATTCCATTCGGCGGGGTTGTAATGGGGCTTGGTAAGAAATAATAAGGTATGGAATTATTTGGCCATGTGGTGCTTAATAAAATTTGGGAATCAAGACTCCTAAATCTCCAACACAACCAAACCATAACTCTCAATCATATGCAACAACCAAACTCTCCAATTTATCTCAATAGAGTATGTAACCTTTCAAACTTTCTCAACCTCTCCAAAGTATGTATCTTGCGAAATAATGAAAGAAATAAGGTAAATTTGGCTCATGCACTTTATTCACAAACATATGTACTTTTTTTTTTTTGAAACGAAAATAAAATAAAATAATACTAGTGCATTTATAAGGTGAGCCAAAAATCCTTTTACATAATGTGCATAGCAAGATAAAAATATGAAACCAACCCATATCTCAATAATTTCAATAATCCTTCCTACTTGATATGAAACATAAGCTCATTTCTTCCACAAACCATTATTCCAACCAACTCTAAGTCTTAATTCCCAAATGGGGGTCAGGCTCAATTTGGCTAAGGATAATTTTGTGGAGTTTACAATAAAAGTCTCAGGCTAATGTTCTGGCTTCAAGCAGGGATAATGCAGGGCAGGTAAAGAGAGGATAAAATTGGCTTAAAAGGTGCCTCCATCATTTAATTCTCATCAACATAAACATATAAATGCATTGGCTTTGAATAATTATCACAACATTTAGAGATGCGTAGGAAGAGTAAAATACACTCAAGAAAGCAGAGGGATTTTTAATGTTCTCCCTATAAGGCCAAAACTCTCACTGTGCCAATTTTTGTTGGATTTTAACCTTTAGCTTAGGATCATATGTGCTCAATTTCATCACAAGTTCACAATCCACATAAAAACCATTTTGAGGACTTAGGCTAAACCTTCCAAACACGCCATAGGATTTATATGATCAAGTCAGTCATTATTTATCATCACAGGACATCTAAGTTAGGGTATAAAATAATGCAAAAATTTAAACATGCATTTTTTTTTCGACATTTTCTATTTTTTTTTTCTTATGCAAAAATCAAGACTAAAGTATGACAAAAGATTTAAAAGGCATAAAATTTAAACATGAATATATAACATAAAAATAAAAATTTCACCATGTAAAACCAAAAGAAAGACTAAAACATAATAATGATAATGAGCCTTTCCCCCACCCCATACTTAAAATTTACAGTGTCCCCACTGTATAGAATCAAATAAAAACAAGAGTAAAGGAAGGAACTCACAGGATAACACATCGAGGAGGGCAGATCAGTGTAGGTCGAGTAAGTAGGCTTGTGGATCTTGAGTACAGTGTACTCGATCTCGAGGAGCTTCGTCTGCGTCCAGTGGTTTTTGAAGTCGAGGAGCTTCTGGTGGCTTGTCGATATCGAGTTGGCCTACTCGATATCGAGGAGTGTCTGGGCTGCTCCTCTTTGTCGTCGTCGACTTGGCCTTCGTCGATTCTGACTGTTTTCAGGGACTTCATTATCCCACTTTTCGTGATCCTTATATGCTTGCCGACCTAAAAGTGTTAGATTGCACACAAAAACAAGACTATCCACATGAAGTATTTTAAAAGACATAAAACCCAAACCAAAAACAAAAAACCAAAAAAACTCAAAAGTCCCAAAATTCATAAAGTTTATATACATGCTCTAGATTTTAGAGTCGCTAGGCCGACTTCTTCGTTTGCGCTTAAGGACCATTAGTGTGGGGCCCGCTCATGCTTGGCCCTTCTCTTGGATCATCTAGGTCCTGATGGTAGTATGCAAGCTCAGCTGATAGGTGGTTGCTTGCATCATCTCCCTTCTCTACCTTCTTCTTCCTTCCAGCTCTTAGCTTTCGCAGATTCTCTCGCCACGGGGCCTTACCTCTCCTTAAGTTATTGAAAATTTTCTTTATGGACTGAGGGGGAGTAGAATTCATACCTGAACTTACCTTTTCGGACCCAAAATAGAAGTCTTTGGGCGTGGGGCTAGTCGATGTCGAGTACTGCTGGTCGACCTCAAGTATAGGGACCCCATACTTAGGTTCTTGGCAAGTCAGTGGCTCAGCAGAGGTTGTCGACATCGACAAGGGCTTGTCGAGATCGAGGAGAAGCCTAGTCGAGATCGAGTTGGCTTGGTCGACCTCGAGTACAGTGCTGGCGCTTTCCTCCGCTGTTTGCTTGGTCCCGTGGTTGCTGATGCTTTTCACCTCCAGCCATGAAATTTCCTCTTTTGCAGGGCCAAAAGAGAAATCTAAAACCTCATCGCCTGTGGTGAAGGTGAGCGATCGATTCTTCACACTAATTCTGGCATCTGCAGTAGCTAAGAATGGTCTACCAAGAATAATAGGGCTAGTAGGATCTTCAGCACAATCTATAATAAGGAAATCTGCTGGAACAAAGAATTTACCAACCTGGACGGGGACATTCTCAACTATACCTGTAGGGATGACCATTGTATTGTTTGTCATGTATAGCTTGGCATCCACAGGCTCTATGCATCCTATTTTTACCTTCCGCCAGATTGATAGAGGCATGATGCTCACACTTGCTCCTAAATCACACAGAGACTCATATTTATATTGTCCAAAATCCACAGTAACAGAAAACTTACCAGGGGCAGGTCTCTTTTCAGGGAAGTGGAGTACTTTGCATTCGCCTGCGATTTCTGAGATGGATCGCTTTTTGCTCAGGATTTCCTTCAGAAACTTGACATATCCAGGCATCTCTTGCAGGGCTTCTGTAAAAGGAATAGAAATATTCAGTTCTTGCAGCATATTAACAAATCTGGTAAACCTACCTGTAGTGGGATCTTTCTGTGCTTTGGAAGGGAAAGACAATGGCTTTTTCTGCTTCGGAGCCAGATTAGACATCGGAGGTGTCGCAGAGTGGTCGATGTCAGCTTGCTGTTCCTCGATCTCGACCAGAGGGTCCTCGAGATCGAGTGGGGTGGTCGACTTCGACTTGCTGGGCTGCGCAGTGGAGTCCGAGCTCAGCTTCTGGTCTGTCTCGAGCAGCTTCTTGTCGAGGTCGAGTACAGGCTCCTCGAGATCGAGTAGATTCTGCTCTGCCTTGTCTTGATGTTTCCCGACCTCTGGCTCATGTAATTGATGCCCACTTCTGAGTTTGATAGCTGCGACGTGTCCAGTCTTCCCCTTAGGATTTGGTTCTGTTTGCCTAGGGAGCTGTCCGGACGGTCGTGGGATCTGTGCAGCGATTTGACCCATCTGGGTCTCTATTCCCCTTTTCCAGATGTCCAGTTCTCCAAATTTTGTAGTGATGTTCTGGAACTGGTTGTTGATGGTGCCCTGATTCCGACGCATCTCCTCAAGGATTAACTGCAGATCATCCTTCTTTTGATCCCTTTCTGGATGTCCTGGAGCTCTGTAGGGTGGGGGGTTCTTGGGAGGACCTTGGTTCCACTGTGGTTGATAGAACTTTTGATCCCCCATATAGCGATTGGGAACCCCAGCGTAGGCTACCTCTTCATGTGTCTCTGCCATTCTGACTTGCTCAGTGTGTGGGCACTCAGTAGTGGTGTGCCTCTGTGATCCGCATTCGATGCAAGACTGATTGATAGATAGATATTTAACTTGCTTGAGGAGCTTGCTATTCTGGTCTCTGTAGAACTGCTCCCTGACATCTGGGTCAATCTCCTTTGCTGGCTCATAGAGTGGCATAGATGGTGCGGGCCTGGCATAGGAGTTCTCCTTATAGTTTGCAGAAGACCCATATTTGTTGTCATAATTGGTGAGCTTGTCTAGCACACCCCAGGCGTCGATTGGTGGCATCGTCAGATACTCATAGCGAGTGTACTGATTGATCCTGTCCTTAGTGACTTGATCAAGAGAATTGAAGAAGATCTCATGAATGACATAGGGTGGCTGTCCATGAGTAGGGCAAGATTGCAGCAGTTCTTTGTAGCGTTCACATGCCTTTGCCAGCAGTTCCCCAGGCTTCTGTTTGAAGGCAGTGATTTTCTAGCGGAGGAGTGTTGTCTTGGCGGATGGGAAGAATTTATTCAGAAACTCTTGCTCTACTTGGGCCCATGTTGTGAGTGATCTTGGTTTCAGCCCTTCAAGCCACTTCAGTGCAGGCCCAGCGAGAGACCAGCAAAAAGCTTTCATCTTGACATATTCCAGAGTTGTACCTTCAGCAAGAGTACGACACATGTCAGAAAAATTGGTAATACGTTCAAGAGGACACTCATTAAATTTGCCATAAAAAGCATTATTTTTAGGGAATTTCACAAGAGTTTTCAGGGATTAGAATCGCCGATTCAAGCATGACGAGAGTTGGATGCATATAATCCTCTGTAGTAGTTGGATATTGGCCAAGCTCAGCTTCTGCTTGTTCCCTTGCTGCTTTCTCAGCGGCGATAGCAGCATCTTTAGCGACTAGTTCCCTGGTAAGCCTGGCAATCAGCTTTTCTTGTGTTTCAGTGGCCGCCATGATCCTTTTGAGTTTAGAGTGGATGTGTAGGTAACGCTCCGGTTCGTCTAAGCTGTCAAACTCAGGTGGTAGACCAGAACGGCGCATACACCTGTATAGTAACTCAAAGCAGATGTGAGATTTAACTACCTAAGGCGCGAATGATAGCCTCCCCGGCAACGGCGCCAATTTGTTGTAAGGAGGAAATCGAGATTGCAAATTAAAATATAAATAAATCACAGCAAACCGGATTCCATCCCTTGCAAATAATTACAAGACCTCCTCCTGATGTAGCAGCGGGAAGTCAGGATCGATCCACGAGGAAGCGTGTCAGCGGATCCTAGATAGCGGAGAAATCTCACAGAAGTCGACAACAGTGTCCTAGATCTCGAGTACAACAACTCGACAGAAGATGGGACAGCCGAACACAGCAGCAGTAGGCATTGGTGGTCGATCTCGACAAGGCCTTACTCGAGATCGAGTAGAGTCTTAGTCGACGTCGGTTTGTCTTGTCCAGCACCTGCACACAGAAGCTACAACGACTTTGGGTCGAAGATCTGTAGTCAAGATCGACGAGTGCTATTCGATCTCGAGGAAGACAGAGAATAAAAATAAAATAAAGTAAATGCAAAGGCTTTTTGGGGATTTCGAACTAAACTTAATGTAAAAGGACTTCCAAGATTGGGGTTTGCAACAACGATAACCAAGCATGCATAAGGCAAGAATAAAACAGATAATCATGTAAATTGCATCAAAGGACAAGCTTTCGCCTTTTCCAACAATTAGACAACTCTTACAAGAAACCCTAATTGTCTCTACTGATTTTATGTTTACAATCCAAGTTGTTAGCATGGACCTCCATTAGATGGGTAATAAACACATAAACAAGTAGTAGATGCTCAAAACATGATAAAAGTCGGATCTTTACCTCAAACGCGCAGGGCTATCGTCGGGCTCGCCCCAACCCTAAAAGTGGGTGGACTACTCGCGCTTCATCGCAACCTCATACATTGATTGAAAGGAAATAACAACTTGCATTAAACTAAATTCAAAAGACTTTACAATTCCGGCGATCCAACTCTCGTTGAATGCCAAAACCCTAAAACCTTCGAACTCCTAAACTGTCTCTGTGAACTACTTCTCTACTTCTGAAATTGAATTACTAGAAATCAGCCCCATGGGCTTTATTTATAGGCTTCTAAACCTTTCTATTCAAGGATAGAAATATCTATCTATATCTAAAAGTATATCTAAAAGCATTAAAGATAAATAAAGGAATTAAATCTAAAATAGGGAACTATATCTAAAAGTCTTCAATGGATAGATCTCTCTTCATCATGATGGAACTTGATAGATCGGATAGAATCGGCAAACTTCGGGCCCAAGGAATCCCAATCCGAGTAGAACTGCCCAAAATGCGTTACGCGGCTTCTGGAGTCCTCCTTGATCTCGAGTAAGGCTACTCGATATCGAGTAGGATTGTTGGTCGACTGGTGTGGCTCGGCGTCTCGGGTTGCTGGTCCTCGACAAGCTCGGACATGGCTCACAGGATTGGTCGATCTCGAGGACCCCTTGTCGACATCGAGTAGAGAGGTTCGTCGACTAGGTTTGGCTTGGCTGGTCGGGCAGGTCTTTCTCGATGTGCTCGGACACAGGCTCCCGGGCGTCGTCGATCTCGAGTACCCATACTCGATATCGAATTGGGTGGCTCATCGAGTAGGCCTTCTCGGCAGCGTCGGGTAGATCTTCTCGACATGCTCGGGTGTGGGCTCTCAGCCTTGTCGATCTCGGGTAGCGGTCCTCGATCTCGAGAAAGATGTCCGGGCATGGTCGGGTAGTCTCTCCTCGACTCCGGGTAATTTCTCCCTCGATCCGGATAATCTCTCCTTGGTTCCGGATAATCTCTCCTTGGTTCCGGATAATCCCTCCTTGGTTCCGGATAATCCCTCCTTGGCTCCTCGACATGTGCTCTTTGACTAGGGTGTGTCTAGGCGTGATTCGTCGAGATCGACTAAGGCTAGTCGATGTCGAGTAGCTTTGAGCTCCGGTTCTCGCTTCTTGGTTTTCTCCCGAAATGGTTCCATATTCTGCAATATTAAACAGAAACTTATGTAGATCTCCATTTCTGACAAATAAACATATACTACATAAATCCGACATATTCCCAACCCGAAATATGTAAAATGTAAAGAATATGGAACTAAAATATGCGTAAATACATGGATACTTTGGAGACATCAATATATATATATATATATATATATATATATATATATATATATATATATATATATATATATATATATAACAAATTATAATTGGAATTCAATGTATAAAACTCAGCCCCTAAGGCTTTATTTATAGTGTTCATTCCCCGCTAATCTAGGAAAGAACAACTATATCTATATCTAAACTTTCTATCTAAAACATTAGGATAAATTTTGGGAAATAAAACAATTAAATCTAAAAGGAAACTATATCGAAAGTGGATAGATCTCTCTTGGACTTGATAAATCTTCCATTGAGTTGATAGAATATCTCTTGCTTCATGTGCAAGAAAGCCAGCTCAGCACTCGGACTCGAAATCGACTCGAAATTGGCTCTGGGGGTTAGTCGATATCGACCTATGTTGGTCGATATCAAGTTGATTGCTAGGATTCATCGTCTGCTCGCTCGATATAGACTCTGACATGGATTATCGACTTGGTCTATTGTCGATATCGAACACATAGGTCGATATAGACCTGTCTTTGCTTCTTCACTCGATCTCGGCCTCCGGGTGGAAATCGACCTGTCTTGACTCGATATCGACCAACATTGGTCGATATCGACCTCTCCTGTTTCGCTCCCATTCTCTGGTCGATTTCTGGCATTTCTGGTCGGTTTGCTCCACTTGATATCTACCTACTCTAGTCGATATCGACCTTTTTGTGATTTTCTTCCTTTCTCCGAATTGCTGTAAAATGCCTCGATTTCTGCGAAATTGAATATAAACTAGTATAGATTCCATAATTTGGCAGATAAGTGTAAACTGCATAGAATATGTACTATTCTAGCCCAAATGCATGAAATGCCTGCATAAATCGATATAAAAGTAGATGTAAAATATGGCGAATTAGGCTCACAACAAACACCCCATACTTAAGCTTGCTTGTCCTCAAGCAATACTTTAAATGATCATTCATGGATGGAAATCAAAACTCTCAACATCTTAGATTCGTTGTCATATGTCCCTGCAATCAATTAACATCCTTGAAAAGGTACTAATGTCACAAATCCATACATGTGCAATTAAAGAAAACATCTACTCACAAAAAGAGGGTTATGCAAAAACATTTCATTCGTGACAAAGCATTAATATTTAAGAGGACTTTAATGAAGCTCAAAAGGGAGTAGATTGGTAAAAGGCTTATGGTGGGATATATTTGGTCATGTGGTGCTAATGATCCGGGGAAATAGAGTGATTTCCAAACTTTTAATACCACATTCCTTCTTCATTCGATTCTCACCTTTCTCTCATTGCTCATTGCTTTTTTCAATATTATGCTTTTACCTCTAAAACCTCAGCACTGCCTTCTCGCGAGTCGCAAACATAAGTGTCATGAATGGCCCCGGATACTTAGTGCTTAGAACTTCTCACCTTTGTGTCACATCTCGCCAAACTATTATCTCAGCGAGCAAGGTCGATCTACCTTTATCTCCTGAGGTGATCGGATTTTCTTTCACTCATTAAATTTTCCATATATTTCAATTTCCTGCCAAACTCCAAATAATGATATATAACCACACAAACACCATATGACAATCTCCACAATGTAACATCATTCTCAACATAATCCCCGGATAAGGAAATAAGGTAAAGAATGGGTAATATTTAGATCATGTGAAGCAATATATGAAATAAGGCTCAATATGGCTTTTGAAATGCATATACATAGGTATGGATAAGGATTATAACAATATGAGCATTGTATGGAAAATATAAAGTCCTCCATCCTCTTATCATGCAACATGTCAAAAGCAACTTCTATTTTACCTCCTTTCACGGTTTTCAATAAAATATGCACTTCATTGTGACTCCCCTTTACTAGGCAATTTCATGCTATATCTCTAATGAATTCAATTTTGCATCGTCGAGTTCAATTAAAGCTTCCATGACACTAATCAAAATTTTCAATGGGGTCATTTTAATAAACTTTGGAAAACATGCATATAAACACTTAGATTGATAATGAATTCCAAAATAGCCATGTATGAGCAATTCAAGAGATAAACCTTAAATATGCACACATATGGTCAATTAAAATCAAATATGCATAAAGTAAGCCCATCCCCCGCCCCATACTTAAACATTACAGTGTCCCCACTGTATAAAAAAATAAGGGTAAAGAAAGAAACTCACTAGACAGGCGTGCTAATTGTCAGAATCGAGTGGCATAGCTTCTGTAGCCCTTGGTCGATTTCGAGTGAACTGGTCGATATCGATCTTTATTACTCGATATCGAGTGAGTCTGCTGCTTCTTTGTACCTGCAAAAATTGTTAGAAAAGAAATACTCACAATAGAAAAACTTAAAAATAATGTCCAAAAACCAAAAACCAAAAACCAAAAGCAACAATGTCCAAAAATTCAAAAACTAATTGTTTTATTTACAAGCTCTAGACTTTATAGTCGCTAGGCCGACTTCTCCATTGGGCTCAAGGTGGCATCTTCAGTGCCAATGTAGCTTAGGCTTCAAACAAGACTCCATTCTTGTCCATCAGTTGTAGTCCTCTGTTGTTGCAGGAGGATGGTCAAGTATGAAATATAAATAAAATATAAACCAAACTGACTCCTTGTCTCAACAAATAAATAGAAGACCTCCTCCCGTTGTAGTAGAAGGTAGTCAGGATCGTATCCACGAGGAAGCATGTTAGCGCCCGCCTTTTCAGTTCCACATCTCTGCAGAATTTCGACCAGAAGCGTACTCAACTTCGAGTAGGGTACTCGACTTCAACTACGCTGTCGACCAAAACAGAAATAGAAACAAAACAGCAAACGAAAACCAACAGAAAGTACTCGACCTCGACTGATCCTACTCGACGTCGACCAAGTCGTACTCGACGTCGACCACGCTTTGTCGATTTCGAGTGAAAACAGAAACGAAAACCGAAACTTTAAATTGCTTAAAACTAAAAGTAAAGATGGAATTTGTAATAAAAAAAATCAATAAACTAAAGCACTTCCAAGATCAGGATTTCAACACCACAACGATAATCATGTCAAATAACACATAAAGGCATAAAAGATCATGCTTTTCATCAAATAACTTTCGTTATTAGGAATATAGAGGCTTTCGCATAAACCCTAATTGTTACCAACCCTTTTCATATAATTAATCCAAGTTCCATTAAGATCACTTTCGCTTCAATAATACAAACAAGGATCACCTTCAACTTTCGCAAAAGAATCATGCTCATAGGGATAGAAGACGAATTCGCATAAAAAGATTGTACCTTTACCGCATCACCTTACATGGCCACCGCCGGGCTCACCCCGACCCTAGAAGTTAGGTGACTACTCGCTCTTCATTATCAAGAAACTCATCAAATAACAAAAGAAACTAAATTGCATTGAATTAAATAAAAGAAAGCTTACAACCGAACAAGCCAAATCCGCTCTCGTCTTTCCACCTTGCTCTCGCCACAAGCTCTCTCTCTCTCTCTCTCTCTCCTACTTACTTGTTCTCTCTAGAATTGAATTGGAATAAGATCTCTAAAACTCAGCCCATAAGGCTTTATTTATAGGCTTTAAGTCCTTGCTAATCAAGGTAGGAAACTATATCTATATCTAAACTTTCTATCTAAAACATTAAGATAAAACATTATGATAAAGGAAATAATATCTAAAAGGAAATAAAGCTAATGTGGATAAATCTCTTCCATCTTGATATATCTTCTCTTGATTAGATAAAATATCTTGTTCCTTTCCTTGCAAGTAATCTATCTTCTCCATACTCCACTCGATCTCGGACTCGGATTCGGCCTCTGGATCGTACTCGAGTTCGACTAGAGTTAGTCGACGTCGACTAGAACTTTTCCTCCTGGGTTGCACTCGAGCTCGGACACCTTCTGGACTCGACATGTGTACTCGACTTCGATTAGGTGTACTCGACATCGAGTAGCTCTGGGCTCTCGAGTGGCTCTGCTCGACTCCGGGTGACCTTCTGGCTCCTGGTGTACTCGACTTCGACTAGACGTGGTCGACGTCGAGTAGAGCTGTCAGCTTTCAGCATTCTGTTCCGTTCTTGAAATGCACTTTCCTATGTCCTCATTCGTTGGATTGACGCATATGACCATGCGTTGGAAAGCTCTTTTCGAGGGCTACAACTCTCATGAAGAAATCAAAGCTTGATTCAGAATGATGGATGGTGAAAAGTGGGCTTTCCTCCAGCTGCACCATCCTTAGCTTCTTCATGACTTTCCTTGAAGCTCCAAAGTGCGTCCGATTTCTGCGAAATATAATAAAAACTTGTGTAGACCTCCATATATTGCAAATAAATGTAAACTACACAGATTCTGTATTATTCTAACCCAAATGTATGAAATGCATGCAGAAATCGATATAAAAGTAAGTGTAAAACATGGCAATTTAGGCCCACATCATCCTCCGGAATGGATCTTGTTCACCGTGAAAGGTCCTATCTTCTTCTTTTTGAACTTGTTAGGGAACGAATTATCATTTGATTTGGAGACATAGACTTTGTCTCCTACTTCATATTCCTTAGGATCATCATTGGAAACCCTGCATAAACGCACATACCAAGACAAACCTCTCTCATGTATAGATAAATCTTTAATTGAAATAGGAGAAGAAAGATCCATACCTTGGCTTACCTTTGTAGATTCGGTGTCATTCAGCTCCCGAGGATCTGGTCGATATCAAGTTGTGTTGGTCGATATCAACTGCTGCTATTCTGGTGGAGAGTCAGTCGATGTGGACGAAGGCGTCTCGATATGGATTGGTCGACATCGACCAATGTTGGTCGATATCGAGTGATATTGCTCGATTTCTGTTGGCTTCGTCTCTGGAATTGGAATCGACTCGATATAGGTTGGTCGATATCGACCAAGAGTGGTCGATATCGAGTTGTTATGATCGATTTCTACTGGTTGAGTTGGCTCAATATGAAGTGGTCGATATCGACTGCTGTTGTGGCCTAGTTGACTCAGCTGTAGAATGTTGGTCAATTTCAACCCCATACTTAAGGCCTGTCAAAGCATCCGAAAAATAGTTAGTCCATATCGACTTACTTTGATCGATGTCGAGTAGTTCCTCTATATCGTTGTTTAGGATGGCCATGATCTCCTCCACCTGGGCTTCCATATCCCTCTTTTCCAGCTCCTCGGGGGTCATGTTTCTTACCTTAGGCTCCCCGCAAGTGATGTACCTGCTGATATTGACTTGACTTCTTCCATGGGACTTGTATGCCTTTCAGTTTACTAAAGGAATACTCAATTACATCATCGCTGATTTTGAAAGTGAGCACTTCCTTCCACACGCTTATGTTGGCATCCACCGTCGCCAAGAAGAGCCTCCCTAGAATAATTTGACAAGTAGGGTCCTCCGCCATATGAATAACTAAGAAATCAGTAGGGACAAAGAACTTACCTACTTGTACTGGTACATCGTCCACCATGCTTGTAGAGATGACAACCGTGTTGTTCGCCATATAGAGTTTAGCATCCACATGCTCTAGAACACCTATCTTAACTTTGGACCTTATAGATGGAAACATTATACTCACATTGGCTCCTAAGTCACATAAGGCATTAAACTTTTATTGACCAAATCCAATGGTTATAGAAAACTTACCTGGATCTCGCCTTTTCTCTGTGACGTCCATCTTACTGCATTCCTTCGCGCTCTCAGTTATTGACCGCTGTTTACTTAGAATCTCCTTGAGGAACTTGATGTAGGATGGCATCTCATTAAGAACTGCTGTGAAGGGTATCGTGTATTGATCCTTTGAAGCATCTTGATGAAACGCAGGAATTTCTTTTCTGTTGGATCCTTCAGGGATTTCGTCGGGAACGACATCGTTTCCTTCTTCGGAGGTGCTGATGTCGAGTGGAGGGGGTCAATATCGACTGTTGTTTGGTCGATATCGACTGATGTCTGGTCGATATCGACTGATGTCTGGTTGATATCAACGGGACTGGTCGATTTCTAGGCTAGCAGGGCGTTTTGGTCGATATTGAGTGGGGACAGGTTGATATCGACTGGTTTGGTCGATATCGACTCGTCTCTAGCTCCTTCCTCCTCCGTCGTTTGCTCGGGCGTTTGCATCTGTCCCCCAATCCTTAGATTCGTGACAGCCACCTGTCTTGTAAATTTACCCTTAGGGTTAGGTTCAGAGGTTACAGGGAGCGTACCTGACTGCTTGGGGACGGATGTAGCCAGTTGACCAATCTGGGTGTCGCTTGATTTTCGCCAAATATCGATTTCCCCAAGCCTACAGTTGACACCATGCATCTGAGTGTGGATCGAATTGATAGATTGCTTGGTGTCTGAATGATTCTTCCGCATCTTCTCAAGAATGGTCTGCAGATCATCCTTCTTACCTTCTCTGTCAAGGTGACCAGGAGCTCTGTAGGGCGGGGGATTCTGATGCTGAGGCTGGCGATAATAGCTCCTGTTCTAGTTCTGATGTGTCCCTGAGTAGTGTCCCCCTGCATACCTTACCTCTTCGTGGGTTTCTGCCGCTTGTACTTGATCCACGTGTGGGCACGAAATGGTGTTGTGCCTCACAGACCCAATTTCCAAACAAGCTTTATTTTTAGAGAGGAATTTGACTTGTTTGGTAAGACGAGGTACCTGGTCATTCTGGAATTGCTCCCTGACGCCTGGATCAACCTCCTTTGGTGGCACATACAATGGCATAGATAGGGCAGACCTTTCATACCTTTCTTCAGAAGAGGCCGCAAAACTCCCATATGTGTTGTCGTAGTTGGCCAGTGTCTCAAATACCTCCCAAGCACGGCGTGGAGTGTATTCGAGATACTCATAGACGGTGTAGTTGTTTATCCGATCCTTAGTAGGCACATCCAGGCAATTGAAGATGATTTCCTGGATGACGTAGGGTGGCTGTCCATGCGTAGGATAGGATTTTAGAAGCCTTTTGTAGCGTTCCCAAACCTGTGCAAGTGTTTCCCCTGGCTTCTGTCTGAAAGCCGTGATTTGTAGTCTGAGAGCAGCTGTCTTTGCAGTAGAAAAGAACTTGTTGAGGAACAGGTCCTACAGTTCGTTCCACGTGCAAATTTATTGTGCAGGCAGTCCTTCCAGCCACTGTTGCGCTATTCCTGCAAGGGACCAACGAAAAGGCTTTACTTTTAGATATTCTAAATTAGCAGCATCTGCTATAGCTTCACATAAATCTATAAAAGTGGTGACATGCTCTAAAGGACATTAATTGATTCTTCCCCTAAATTAATAGCGGGAAGAACGATTGGCGATTCTGGAACTTCCAGAGTAGGATGCAGATACTCTTTTGCGTTGGCTGGGATATGCCCCATCTGCTCCTCAAGTTGCCTCCTCGCGTTGATCTCGCGATCTACCCTTGCCTCTCACCGCTGATGGTTCTGTGTATATTCCGCCTCTCGTCGGGCGTGTTCTGCTTTTCTGGTGGTGAATTCCTCTATCCGTAGGCGGAGTTGCTCAAGGTCCTATGCTGGTGTGAGCTAACCCATATTCTCATCATTGGGTGGAGTCGCCATAAGTCTCCTCCAAAGCCTTTGCTGAAGGTTGAAGAAACGCTCAGGCTCGAGAATTGGGTCTATGGGTGTGCGATTAGTTCTTCGCATGCACCTGAAAAACAAAAGCAAAAAGAAACAAGTAAAAAGGAACTAAAAAGAAAAATCAAATATAAAGAAGAGAAAAATAACTAAAAAAGGCGCGATTGATTGCTTCATCGACAATGGCGCCCATTTGTTGTTGCAGGAGGATGGTCAAGTATGAAATATAAGTAAATATAAAAGCAAACGGACTCCCTGTCGCAGCAAATAAATTCAAGACTTCCTCCTGTTGTAGTAGAAGGCAGTCAGGATCGTATCCACAAGGAAGCGGGTTAGCGCCCGCCTTTTCAGTCCTAGATCTCAGCACGATTTCGATCAGGATAGTACTCGATATCGACCTATCTAGTCGATATTATTGTTGCAGAAGGATGTGTCAGGTATGAAATAAATATAAATATGAAATCAAACTGACTCCCTGACTCAGCAAATAAATACAAGACTTCCTCCCGTTGTAGTAGAAGGCAGTCAGGATCGATCCACGAGGAAGCGTGTCAGCGCCCTCCATTCCAAATCTTAGCAGCAAATCAAACAGACAAACAGCAAACACAGAGAAAAGCAGAAAAGAAAGCAAAGAAGCAATCTTGGTCGATATCGACCACTGTTACTCGATATCGACTGGGAAAATCGACCAACAGTGCTCAAAATCGACTGGAAACAGAAACAGAACACAAGGCAGAAATCTGGTCGATATCGACAAGTGCTACTCGATATCGACTAAACAAATCGACTAAAATTAACTCCAAATCGGCTTAGACAGAAACTTAAAAACTCGGAACTTTGTGAAATAAATCAATGAACTAAAATACTTTCAAGATCAGTGTTTCAACACCACAACGATAACCATGAAAAATAACACATAAAAGCTTAAAAGATCATGCATTTTATCAAATAACTTTCGTTATTAACAAGTAGGAAGATAGAGGCTTTCGCATAAACCCTAATTATTACTATCCCTTTTTCACATAATTAATCCAGGTTGTATTAAGATCACTTTTGCTTCAATAACACAATCAAGGATCACCTTCAACTTTCGCAAAAGAATCATGCTTGTAGGGATAGAAGATGAATCGCATAAAAAGCTTGTACCTTTACCGCATCACCTCACCTGGCTACTGTCGGGCTCACCCCGACCCTAGAAGTTTGCTGACTACTCGCTCTTAATCATCAATAGACTCATCAATAATAAAAGGAAATAACTTTGGATTAAAATAAAACTAAAAGAAAGCTTACAACCGAACAAGCCAAATCTGCTCTCGCCTTTCCACCTTGCTCTCGCCACAAGCTCTCTCTCTCTCTCTCTCTCTCTCTCTCTTTCTCTCTATTTAACTAATTGTGTATGAAATTGAATGAATAGAAATCAGCCCCTAAGGCTCTATTTATAGGCTTCATTCCCTAGATAATTAGGAAAGAATTACCTATCTATGCCTATATCTATCTATCTACTTTATTAAGATAAAAACATGGAAATAAAGAAATAAATCTCTAAAGGAAATATATCTAATTGTGGTAAATATCTTCTCTTGACTTGATAGATCTTGATAGAATTTGCTCTTGCGGATATCACCATGGGACTCGGGATAGAAACTTAACAAGACCCGGATACCCTCGGAATCGGCTAATGCAGGTCACTGGATATCGAGTTGGCTCACTCGATATCCACCAACATTTCCTAGCTTCTTCAGCGACAACTCGATCTCGGCCTCAGGAAGTGAAAATCGACTTGGTTGTTACTCGATATTGAGTTGGCTTCCTCGATATCGACTTGCATGTTTTAGCTCCAGCTTCTCGGATCGATTCCTGGGTCTTCAGCTCGATATGAGGCACTCAATATCGACTTGCAATAGTCGATATCGACTTCTTCTCTTCAGCTTCACTAGGTTCTGGGCAACTCTAATGGAAATCGAGTTGTGTACTCGATATCGACAAGGCTTAGTCAATATCGACCAAGGTATTGTCGACTCGGTTTTCTTCTTTCCAGCTCGATTTGTCCTTGTTCCGGTACTCCTTGACCTCGTACTTTTTGTAGTTGACTTCGAGCTTTTCCTCCTTTCTCAAAACTGTTGTAAATTGCCTCGATTTCTGAGAAATTAAACAGAAACTGGTGTAGATTCCATAATTTGGCGAATAAGCATAAACTACATAGATTTTGTACTATTTTAACCCAAACGCATTAAATGCATGCAGAAAATGATATAAAAGATAGTATAAAACATGGCGAATTAGGCTCACAACAAACACCCCATACTTAAGCTTGCTTGTCCTCAAGCAATACTTTTATTTGTCATACATGGGAAGAAATCAGAACTCTCAACATCTTAGATTCATTCTTATATGTCCCTGTAATCAATTACCATCCTCGAAAAGGTACTAGTGTCACAAATCTATGCATGTGCAATTAAGATTCATTCTTATCTATACATGGGAGAGGTTTGCCTTGGTTTGTAGACCAGGTGCTCTGTAGGGACCTGCAGATCAGGTGTTCTGTAGGGAGGGGGATTCTGATGTTGGAGCTGGCGATAGTAGCTCCAGTTCTGGTCCTGATGCGGCCTTGAGTAGTGTCCCCCCGCATACCTTACCTCCTCGGGGGTCTCTCCTTAATGTACTTGATCGACGTGTGGGCACGCAGTAGTGTTGTGCCTCACAGACCCACATTCCAAGCAAGGCTTATCCTTAGACAGAAACTTAACTTGCTTGGTGAGACGGCGTACCTGATCGTTGTGAAATCGGTCTCTTACGTCTGGATCATCTTTTTTAGGTGGCACATACAACGACATAGGTGGGGCAGGCCTTTCATACCTTTCATCAAAGGCGGCCGCAGAAGTCCCATAGGTGTTTTCATAGTTTGACAGTGTCTCAAATACCTCCCATGCTCGGCATGGAGTGTATCCAAAATACTCATAGTTGGTGTAGTTGTTGATCCTATCTTAAGTAGGCGCATCCAGGCAGTTGAAGATGATCTCCTGGATGACGTAGGGCGGCTGGCCATGAGTAGGACAGGATTTCAGGAGCCTCTTGTAGCGCTCCCAGACTTGTGCTAGTGGTTCTCTTGGCTTTTGTCTGAAATTCGTGATTTGTTATCTGAGGGAAGCTTTCTTAGCATGAGGAAAGAACTTGTTGAGGAACAGGTCATGTAGTTCGTTCCAAGTGCGAATTGATCGCGCAGGCAATCCTTTTAGCCATTGTAGGGCTATTCCTCCAAGGGACCAACGAAAAGCCTTTAGTTTTAGATATTCAAGATTGGCACCATCAGCTATAGCTTCGTATAAGTCTATAAAAGTGGTGACATGCTCTAAAGGACATTCATTTATTCTTCCCCTAAATTGACTCCTTCTAATTTCAGTAATAAAAGAACGACGAATTTCAAAGTTAATAGCAGGAAGAATGGTCGCTGGTTCTGGAACTTCCAGAGTAGGATGCATATACTCCTTTGCATTGGCTGGGATGTGCCCAACCCGCTCTTCTAGTTCCCTTCTCGCGTTGATCTCGCGATCTACCCTTGCTTTCCACCGCTGCTGGTTATGTGCATATTCCGCCAATCGTCGGGCGTGTTCAGCTTCTCTGGTGGTGAATGCCTCAATCTGTCGGCGGAGTGGCTCAAGCTCTTGTGCAGGTGGGAGCTGGCCCGCATTTTCATTGTCGGATGTTGACATGAGTCTCTTCCTAAGCCTTTGATGAAGGTGGAAAAATCGCTCAGGCTCGAGAATAGGGTCTATAGGCGTGCAATCAGTTCTTCGCATGCACATGAAAAGTAAATAGAAAAAGCAAGTAAAAAGGAACTAAAAAGTAAAAACAAATACAAAGAAAAAAAAAGAACTAAAAAGGGCGCGATTGATGGCTTCCCCGGCAACGGCGCCGATTTTTTGTAGCAGGAGGATGTGTCAAGTATGAAATAAATATAAATATGAAATCAAATTGACTCCCTGTCTCAGGAAATAAATACAAGACTTCCTCCTGTTATAGTAGAAGGCAGTCGGGATCAATCCACGAGGAAGCGTGTCAGCGCCCACCTTTTCAGTTCCAAATCTCAGCAGCAAATCTGACGGAGGTAAAACCTATCGTTGATCCGCTAAAGAAACTCAAACCAATAACTAGTATAGGAATAATTAAGAGGTCGATCCACAGGGAAATTTGTAATTCAAGTATGATTCAAGTGTCAATTAAAGTAATCAAAGAGGGGGTTTTTGTGTGTGAAAGTTCCGCCTTTTATCAAAGCGGAGTAAAGGAATTTGTTTTTAGACAATTTGGAGAAGCAATTCTACCTACAATTTTCCACTTTATTGGATTGAAGCGATCCTTGTAACTTCTTCTCGTCCTATTAAGTTTCCTATGAATGCCCTTGTCCCGACCTAATATAGTTACTAGTCCAACCAGTCCTAGCAACCCTTATCAATAGAACAGTCCCTAAAGAAGTATTTAACCCAATTGATAGCTTTAAGTTCAGAGATTAGCCAAGGTATTTCCAGTCCCTAAAAAGGGATTTAACAACACATCCAACTTCCTACTCATTCAATTAGTTCAACCAGCCGTAAAGGAACAAGTTTGCCACTTAGGTTAAGGTTCACAACCAGGACTCTACAAAACCTTAGCAATTGAATTGATTCTAACTAGTTGCGCGGGCTAGATAGAATAAAACAATATACAATCAAGCACAAAGAAGTTGAAGCATTCAAATATAGGAAACAAGGAACGAGAATTAGAAACTCACAATCAATTCGAATAAAGCTTCAAATTGCAGGCAGAATAGATGAGTTTAGTTCCTCATGAAAGACATCTCTCAAAATCTCTAAAGTGTCTAATGGAAGAAAGAATAGAATAGAAGTTAACAAAATAAATTAAAACTTGGCCTTTTAAAACATCCAAAGTCGGCCACAAAATAAACAAATAGGTTCTAGGGTTTTTCATTAATCAAAACGCAGCGTATAATCGCTGACGGCAAATGCGGCGGCCGCCGCATGGATGCAGCGGCCGCAGCATCATCATTTCTTCCTAGCCCTGCTGCATCGGCCCTGGCGGCGGCCGCTGCACACCATGCGGCAGCCTCTGCATTTGTCTTTCACGGAAATTCTATCTCGAATCTGCTCTTTTTGTCAACAAGAAGGTTGTAGCTCTCTGAAAAAGCTTTTCAACGCATGGTCATAATAGTAAATCGAACAACCGAGGCCTCCAGAAAGTGCAAAACAAGTTCAGCATGTCTAGCGACAACTTCTGCAGACTTGTTCTTCGTTTATGTTCGCTTCTTCTTCTCATGACCTTTTGAGATCTTCATGTAAGCTTATTCGATCAACTAGACATTCTCATCCAATGCGTTATCAACCCATGTCTCATCATCGGATCCACAATTACCTGAAATAATCAATAAAAGTGTGTAGATTCCGACTCCACTAACATAGAGAACTAATATGCAAATCGTGCTTAATCCATCAATGAAATGCATCTTAACTAAGCTAAATGCAACCTATTATGCCTACCTAAATGCATGCTATCAAACTCCCCCACACTTAACCTTTGCTTGTCCTCAAGCAATGATAGAATGAACATGAATCAACGCATCCCACAGAAATCCCTTCAAGTTTCAACCTCATAAAAAAGCAACATCATAGCAAGTGAACACATAAATCAAGCAAACAAACGTCATAGCATGTATTTTAGTGATCAAAGCTTAGAAGTAGACATCATACAACCTCATCAGAAATATGTGTTTCACTCATGTGTTTAGGCTTTATGGTAGAACTCTCAACTCAATCCAAAATGCACTAAGCTCATATACATTGACCACCATATCACCAATTCTCTACCGAAATGTCATTACTAGCGGGACACAATAAAGAAAATGAAATGCGACACTTTTTTTCTTTTTTCTTTTGTTTTCTTTTCTCTCTTTTTGTTTTCCTTTTTCCTTTTCTTATCTTGGTGCTTTCCTTACGTGAAGCGCAAACATGGGTGTCATGAATGGCCCCGGTCTATCAACACCTCAACCTACTAATCTGAAGTCCACTTGAAAATCTTTAGACGCAAGTGGCAAACATGGGTGTCATGAATGAACCTGGTTACTCAATGATCAAGCTTTCTTTTCTAGTGGATAGTTTTCAACACCTTTTTGCGCGAACCATACCCATGGGTGTCATGCATAGATCCGGTTACTAAGTGCATCAACCATTGCCACCTTATTCCCTAAATATTCACAAATTCAACAAAAGACTCAAAATATAAACATAAACTCCGCAATCAATCAAACATGTGCATCGGTCTTTAAAAATAGATACTGCAGTCAATGCCAAGAGGTAGCAACACTAGGCGAGTAATTCACACAACTAAGCAAAAGAATTCAAATAAGGTCAAACATTCTCACAAGGTCATGTTTTTAGGACTTTCAACCATACTTTAGCACCAATCATACATGCTCAATTATATTTGCTAGCTCATGTTCCACAAAAATCAAATATCGACAAGGCCAAAACATCCAGAACTCCATGGGATTTATATGATCATGCTTGAAATTTAAATTAGAGGACAAACTAAGCTAGATGGGTATTTGAATAACACGTATGCAATGCATGCTTATTTTTGGATTTTTCGAAATTTTTATTTTTTCTTTTTAAATTCGAAAATTTAAAATTTAAAATTAACTAAACTGAACAGAAATTACAGAAACTTAAACATGATGCAGAAAATTAAATATGATCTCATATATGCATCTATATATACAGAATTCCTCTCCCCCACACTTAAAGTTTTCATTGTCCTCAATGAAACAGTAAAGACAACAAAATTAAATCAAATATACTCAGGGTAAAGGAAAAGGAAAAGGAAAAAAGAAAGAAAAACTTACCTCGGGTCGCCTCCCGAGAAGCGCCTTTGTTTCAAGTCGTTGGCTTGACGTTTTGCTTAAGCTTACGAAACTAATCAGACATAGTCAAAGCCCTCAACAACCTGTCAAACTCTTGTGCACAACTAACAAACAAGCTTGCGCTACATACAAATAAATTGAAACTAAATAATAATTCATTTAAGAACCGTTTAGACTTATTGTATTCAGGACCTTGACTAATGACTACCCACAAAGGGTATATAATACCACCAATTCAGTTCTACTGGTGGCTTGTCAAAGTAGCAGTCAAATGGATCAATGTATTCACTAATATTCTCTCAAGTGCAAGAGATGACCTTTACCTGCTTTGTAGCCTCAGCAATAGGCTCTGGACCTGATTCATCAATGGGCGAGCTAGGGATGATCTCATCAGATGGAGTGTCTTCTTCCTCAGTCTTCTCAATGTGATTTTCCACAATGACTTCAAGAGGTGCAACAGAGGTCTCAACGATTTGAGATACTGGAGAAAGTGATTCGTTCTGTGCACATTGATTATCCATGTAGCGGAAAAATTCCCACATCTCCGAGAGTCCCATATCTAATAAACCTCCATCACTCAGGCGCTCGGCAAGACTTCGTGTCTCAGCAGTCATGCCATCAAAGATGCATAGAAGCACTTCCCTTATACTAGCTTGATATCCCCATGAATAAACATCGTTAATGTACTCCTGCGGTTTGATAGAGTATTGATGAAAATTCTCTCCAGGTAACTGCAATAACCTCAACATCAACATATGTTAGTAGCAAGAGTGCAGACCACAAGAATTAATAAATTTCCCCGGCAACGGAGCCAAATTTTACGGAGGTAAAACCTATCGTTGATCCGCCAAAGAAACTCAAACCTATAACTAGTGTAGCAATAAGAAGGAGGTCGATCCACAAGGAAATTTGTAATTCAAGTATGATTCAAGTGTCAATTAAAGTAACCAAAGAGGGGGTTTTTGTGTGTGAAAGTTCCGCCTTTTATCAAAGCGGAGTAAAGAAAGCAAAGTAAAGGAATTTGTTTTTAGACAATTTAGAGAAGCAATTCTACCTACAATTTTCCACTTTATTGGATTGAAGTGATACTTGTAACTTCTTCTCGTCCTATTAAGTTTCCTATGAATGCCCTTGTCTCGACCTAATATAGTTACTAGTCCAACCAGTCCTAGCAACCCTTATCAATAGAACAGTCCCTAAAGAAGGATTTAACCCAATTGATAGCTTTAAGTTCAGAGATTAGCCAAGGTATTTGGAGTCCCTAAAGAGGGATTTAACAACACATTCAACTTTCTACTCATTCAATTAGTTCAACCAGCCCTAAAGGAACAAATTTGCCACTTAGGTTAAGGTTCACAACAAGGAATCTACAAAACCTTATCAATTGAATTGATTCTAACTAGTTGCGCGGGCTAGATAGAATAAAACAATATACAATCAAGCACCAAGACGTTGAAGCATTCAAATATAGGAAACAAGGAACGAGAATTAGAAACTCACAATCAATCCGAATAAAGCTTCAAATTGCAGGCATAATAGATGAGTTTAGTTCCTCATGGAAGACATCTCTCAAAATCTCTAAAGTGTCTAATGGAAGAAAGAATAGAATAGAAGTTATCAAAATAACATAAAACTTGGCCTTTTAAAACATCCAAAGTCGGCCACAAAATAAACAAAGAGGTTCTAGGGTTTTTCATTAATCAAAATGCAGCGCATAATCGCCGACGGCAAATGCGGCGGCTGCCGCATGGATGCTGCGGCCACAGCATCAGCATTTCCTCCCAGCCCTGCTGCATCGGACCTGATGGCGGCCGCTGCACACCATGCGGCGACCGCTGCATCTGTCTTTCACGGAAATTCTATCTCGAATCTGCTCTTCTTGTCAACAAGAAAGTTGTATATCTCTGAAAATGCTTTCCAACGCATGGTCATAATAGTCAATCGGACATCCGAGGCCTCCAGAAATTGCAAAACAAGTTCAGCATGTCTAGCGACAACTTCTGCAGACTTGTTCTTCGTTTATGTTCGCTTCTTCTTCTAAGGACCTCTTGAGATCTTTATGTAAGCTTCTTCGATCAATTAGACATTCTCATCCAATGCGTTATCAACCCATGTCTCATTATCGGATCCACGATTACCTGAAATAATCAATAAAAGTGTGTAGATTCCGACTCCACTAACATAGAGAACTAATATGAAAATCGTGCTTAATCCATCAATGAAATGCATCTTAACTAAGCTAAATGCAACCTATTATGCCTACCTAAATGCATGCTATCAAAATCAAACAGACAAACAGCAAACACAGAGAAAAGCATAAAAGAAAGCAACTGATATCTGCGAAATCGATATCGACCAAGGTGTTGTCGACTCGGTTTTCTTCTTTCCAGCTCGATTTGTCCTTGTTCCGATACTCCTTGACCTCGGACTTTCTTTAGTTGACTTCGACCTTTTCCTCCTTTCTTAGAACTGCTGTAAATTGCCTCGATTTCTGCGAAATTAAGTAGAAACTGGTGTAGATTCCATAATTTGGTGAATAAGCATAAACTACATAGATTATGTACTATTTTAACCCAAATGCATGGAATGCATGCAGAAAATGATATAGAAGATAGTAAAAAACATGACGAATTAGGCTCACAACAGATATCGACCACACTGTCGATAAGTTTGCAAAACAGAAGAACAGCAACGCAATACGAAACAAGACCGGTCGATATCGACCAAAACTACTCGATATTGGCTAACTTTTCCTCGACGCCGACCAACAGTGCTCGAAATCGAGTAAACAGAAACCAAAATTCGTAACTTTTCACAAGACAGAACACGAAACTGATGAAATAAATCAATAAACTAAAGACTTCAAGATCAAGGTATCAAAACCACAACGATAACCATGTAAAATAACACATAAAAGCATAAAAGATCATGCTTTTCATCAAATAACTCTCGTTAATAACAAATAGGAATATAGAGGCTTTCCCATAAACCCTAATTGTTACTAACCATTTTCACACAATTAATCCAAGTTGTATTAAGATCACTTTCGCTTCAATAACACAAATGTTATGAGGAAAATCAAGTATGAAATATAAATTCCAAATTTGACTCCCTGTTCTCCGCAAATTAATTACAAGACTTCCTCCCGCTGTAGTAGAAGGCAGTCAGGATCGATCCACGAGGATGGGTATCAGCGCCCGCCTTTTCAGTCCCAGAACTCAGCTTGATTTCGACCAGGAGAGCACTCGATATCGACCTATCTAGTTGATGTCGACCACACTGTCGACAGAAACTGTAAAACACATAAACAAGCAAAAACGAACAGAAAACTAAAACCGGTCGATATCGACCTATACCACTCGATATCAACCACTAATTTCGACCAACAGTGCTCGATTTTAACTTATCACATAACCAAAGATCGAAACTTTTTGCAAGACAGACTTCAAAACTTGATGAAATAAATCAAAGATCACAACGATAACCATGTAAATAACACATAAAGGCATAAAAGATCATGCTTTTTCATCACTGCATCTTCCCATCTCAACCCCTTTGAGCGCCGCGCTGATCTCCAGCCGACTACCAGGAACCGCCACCCGTCCGCCACCGATGGTAAAGCATACCCTTCCCCGGATCGCCGGATCTCCCCCGCCGTTCGCTCTCTCTCTCAATCTCTCTCTCTTTCTCTCTCTCCGACCTTCTTCCTCGCCCATTCCCTCTACTCACCATTCCCATCTCGCCTAATCTCTATCACCGCTGCTGCGCACCAGACGCCCGCCACCGGCCATCAGTCCTTCCTCCTTCCCTCTCCATCCCGCTACTTTCACACCATCTACTTCCAGCCGCCTCTAATCCCACTGGTGCCCTCTTTACCTCTCTCCTCACATATCTCCTCACATATCTCTGCCATACTCGATTTCAATCGGGTAAGCACAGGTTAGTCTTTCTGTGTTTCCATCTACAGTGTTGAATTTACTGTCTAATAGTGCTGAATTTGTGAGTTGGTGAGTCTTGGATGAACAATTGATGTTTCTTGTTGGAGATTCTTGATTGGGATAGTGTTGTTGGAGATTTTTCTTGCATAAGTAATGTTGTTGGTGTTGCTCTATTGTCCTATTTTGGGTGGATTATTTCGAGAAGGATTGCTGCTACTCTGATTTGCTATTGGTTATCACTTTAGTCTTTTGTTTGCTTTGAACTTCCCATGATACAGCATTGGCTGAATTATGTGTGCTATTTCAACCTCTCGAGCTAAGATAGCCTGCCCTTTGTAGTTAAAGTTTCTATTGGTGACTTGTGTAGATTATGTGAATTCTAGTGTGCTCATGCCTCTAATTCTTGTGTGTTTTATGCTACCTGCGTCCACCAATTTTTCATGATTATAGTTGCATAATATGGATGAGCATAATCTATTGGGCTGATTTATGCTAAATTGATAATTGCTATTCGTTGCGCTTGGATGTTTTTATTATGCTTGGAATGTTGGACTACTTTGTCTTTTGTGCTTTCTTTACGTTTTGTTTTGGCCAGGACAAATTGCAAAGGAGACTACCTAATTTTTTTTTCGACTATAAGAAGGTTCACAAATCCCAATTGCACCCAAGAGTTGCTGACAGCTTCTGCTGAACACCTAGGGCTGTAATTTCTGTTCTCTTATCATGTTGTAAGGGTGTTAGTGCTTAGGAATAGTCACCTATCTTGCTGAATTTTATGCTATGATATTCCTTTGTTACTTAACTGATTTGGTGGCTAATTGCTATGCAAGTTTGGCTTGTTTTTTCTGCTGTTTGTGGTGTTGAACAGGTCCTATAACTATGAAAAGTTGCTGAATTTTTTGGGTCTGTTCAGAGGTAACACCACTACCTCCTCTTGAGTGGAAGATTAGTTTTGGAATGCCTGATTACATTGTGAGTTTCCTCTACCTCTTTTTATTCATTTTCTTTACTTTGAGGACAAAGTAAGATTTTAAGCATGGGGTGGGGAATTCGAGTGTAGCTCCGTGTTTTATGTATATGTTAGTCTTTTGTTTTTTTTTTTCAATTTTCGTTATGCATTGCATTGCAATATAGGTTGTATTATAAGTGTTTGATAATTATCCCATGTTCATAGTATAAGTCATTGAGTTTTTTTTTATTTGTTAGTTTTCTTTGTTTAGTTTTGTTAGGAAAGATATTTCTATGATTGGTATGACCTCGATGATGATATATGGTTTTTCATGGCTTAAGAGTTAATAAATTTGAATTTTAATTGAATAACGACACTTGTGGGATTTCCATATATAATCTGGATTATGAGCTTTAGTTATAACTTGATTATTGGTTGGATGTTCAGTTTAGAGCTATTTTTAAACTTTTATATGATTTCTAATGTCTATGTCTAAACCCCTGATGAAAAGCACTAGTAAATTCGGTTATTTGTTTGATGTGATATTTGATGTGATATGAATATGTGTTGGGTTGATGAGTGTAAGGATGATAAAATTCACTTAAACTGCTCGAGGAGGATAAAATTCACTCGAGTGAAAAGAATAATCAATAAACCAAGCTTCATAAAAATGTTCGAGGAGGATAAAATTCACTCGACAATCATGAAAAAAGAAAAAAAATACGGTTAGTAACCGATCTTGTTTGTGGAGGATAAAATTCACCCAAGGAGGAAGAGAAAGTGTTTAGAAAAAAAAAATAAGTGCTTTATTGAAACTCCGAAATAGAAAAGGCCTAGTAATCTATGGTGGTTTGTGATGATTTTTATGTGCTTAACGATTTGATTGCTCAATACATTCTGAATGCAAGCATTCCGTGAACTTAATTTGAGTTTAAAGCAATAAGTATAAAGGGTTTGATGTGGGTCTCATAGTGTCATAATTATTTTGAGCTTAACATAATAAATACTCCTGAAGCCATGACAACTATACTGATGAATGATTATTCATAGAAATTTCTTTGAGTCTCTTGTCTTTCATTTTGAGTCTGTCTTTGTTTTGAGTTAGTTTGCTTGGGGACAAGCAAAAGTCTAAGCATGGGGTAGTTTGATAGGGTTTATTTTAGTCATGTTTTAAGTAGAGTTTTACATATTAATTTAGGGTATATTTACATGTTTTATAACTTATTTAGTATCATTTGCTTTTCAGAGTCTACACAAGTGTTTTTAATATATTTCAGGTATTTTTGGACTGGATCATATGAAATGCGGGGTTGATCATAATTTAAAGGATCATTGGGCAAACTAAAAGCATGATAGCCGAGCTATGTTCGTAGGGTATCTTGATGAATTGGAGAGATGCAGATTGTGTAAATTACAGTTGGGCTAAGTCCTAAGGCCACATTACTGGGTTGATGAAATTCATACGGGAGGAGCCCACATACGGCCTGATGCGCCAAACATGTGAAATTGGAGTTCGGAAGGTTCCCGTTCATGGCAGCAATTGCTTACTACCTTATATAGAATTATATTAATATTATATATTTATATATATTTATATTAGATTAGATAGATTTAGGTTAGGATAGTTTATGTCATATATAAATGTTCATTCATAAGGGAAGTTGTGTACACGGTAGCCGACTGACTGCTTTGAACTCTTAACTCTAATTATATTTTGTTTTATTTTTATGGAGATCCAAACTCTTCCGTTTTGTCTATGGATTGAAGCTTTGGTTTGATAAAGTTGTGAGATTTCTATTCTTGTTCTATTCCTATTGATTCATATTGATTCTTTTGGGTAATATTGTTGATTTCTTCTAGTCTGTACAACTAGTTGAGATTATTGCTAGGATTTTGTAGATTCCTCGTTGCAAACCATAATCCATAGTAGCAATCATGCCTTTTTAGGAGTCGTAGGACTAAACTGGTGTGTAGAGAATCAATTCCATGTTGAATGCCGACTCGTAGCTTGGTGTTGCATGTATCCTGGTTAATCCTTAATCTTAATGCTACTATTAGGTTGAATCTTGACCGTGTTACGGTTATCTAATTAGTAAAGGTTACTAGGACTCGTAGGACTATTAATTTACACAAGATCATGACAGGAACAATAATAGGATGAAAAGAGAGCTAGAAGAAGAATCGATGATCAACTAGTCACACTAAAGTGGATGTTTATAGATGAAACTAGTCATTTAATTGTTATCTCTATTATTTTGCTTATAGTTTATTTTATTTTCTTTCTTATTCTCACCACTCAAAAAACCCCGTTTTGTCTTAATTGGTAAATAGACTTAACTTATGAATAACTTGATTCTCTGTGGGATCGACTCGTGCTTACCATGCTAAATTAGTTAGTAAGTTCGAATTTATTTTGATACGGTTTACGCGACTGAAAACCGCTCATCAATTATACTTTTACCTCTCTAACCTCAACACTACCTTCTCGCGAGTCGCAAACATGGGTGTCATGAATGTCCCCGAATAGTTAGTGCTTCGGACTCCTCACCTATGTGTCCCATCTTGCCAAACTATTATCTCGGCGAGCAGGGTCGATCTACCTTTATCTCCTGAGGTGACTGGATTTTCTTCACTCATTAAATTTCCCATAATTTTTCAATTTCCTACCAAACTCCAAATATGATAATAACAACACAAACACCATATAATAGTCTCCATAATGTAATTTCATTCTCAACATAATCCCCGGATAGGAATAAGGTAGAAAATTAACATATTTAGATCATGTGGAGTATAATATGAAATAAGGCTCAATATGGCTTTTGTGATGCATAAGTGTAGGTAAGGCTAGGATATAACAATATGAGCATATATGGAAATATAAAGTCCTCCATCCTTTTATCATGCAACATGCAAAAACAATTTCAAATTTTACCTCCTTTCATGGTTTTCAAGAAAATAATGCATTTCATTGTGACTTCCCTTTACTAGGCAATTTCATGCTATATCTCTAATGAATCCAATTTTGCATCATCGAGTTCAATAAAGCTTCCATGACACTTATAAAAATTTTCATTGGGGGTGATTCCTTCAAACTTGGGAAAACATGCATATAAGCACATAAATCAAATATAATTTCCAAAGTAGCCATGTATAAGCAATTCAAGAAATAAACTTCAAATATGCACACATAATGTCAAATATAATCAAATACACACAAAGTAAGCCCTTCCCCCACCCCATACTTAAACATTACAGTGTCCACACTGTATAAAAACAAGGGTAAAGAGAGAAACTCACTAGACAGGCATGCTAATCGTCAGAATCGAGTGGCATAGCTTCTGTAGACCTTTGGTCGATTTCGAGTGCACCGGTCGATATCAACCTAGGTTACTCGATTTCGACTGAGGCTACTGCTTTCTTCTTTTTACCTGAAAAAATTATTAGAAAAGAAATAACCACAATAGAAAAAATAATGTCCAAAAACAAAAACAAAAGCAACAATGTCCAAAAATCCCAAAAAAAACTAATTGTTTAATTTACAAGCTCTAGACTTTATAGTCACTAGGCCGACTTTTCCATTAAGCTCAAGGTGGCATCTGCAGGGCCCATGTAGCTTGGGCTTCAAACAAGACTCCATTCTTGTCCATCAGGTGTAGTCCTTCGGAATGGATCTTGTTCGTCGTGAAGGGTCACATCTTCTTCTTTTTGAACTTGTTAGGGAACCAATGATCATTTGATTTGAAGACATAGACTTTGTCTCCTACTTCGTATTCCTTAGGCTCATCATTGGAAACCCTACATAAGCACACATACCAATGCAAACCTCTCCCATGTATAGATAGATCTTTAATGGAAATCAGAGAAGAAAGATCCATACCTTGGCTTACCTTTGCAGATTCGGTGTCATTCAACTCCTGAGGATCAGGTTGATATCGACCAATATCAGTCGATATCGACTGCTGCTGTTCTGGGTGGAGGTTCAGTCAATGTAGACGAAGACGGGTCGATATGGGTTGGTCGACATCGACCAAGTTTGGTCGATATCGAGTTCTTCTGCCCGATTTCTGCTGGATTTGTCTCGCGAGGAGAAATTGACTCGACATGAAGTGGTCGATATCCACCTAGAGTGGTCGATATCGAGTTGTGTTGTGGCTTAGTCAATTTTTCCTGGTCGATTTCGACCCCATGCTTAAGACCTGCCAAAGAATCCGAAAAATAGTTAGTACATATCGAATTACCTTGGTTGATGTCCAGTGGATCCTCTGTTTCTTCGTTCTGGATGGCCATGTTCTCCTCCACCTGGGCGTCCATATCCCTCTTTTCTAGCTCCTCGGAAGTCATATTTCTTACCTTAGGCTCCCCGCAAGTGATGTACCTGACTGATATGGATTGGACCTCTTCCATGGGACATATATGCCTTTCAGTTTCATTAAATGAATACTCAATTACCTTATCACCGATGTTGAAAGTGAGCACTTCCTTCCTTACGCTTATATTGGCGTCCACTGTCGCCAAGAAGGGCCTTCCTAGAATAATTGGACAAGTAGGGTCCTCCGCCATATCAATAAATAAGAAATCAGCAGGGACAAAGAACTTACCTACTTGTACTGGTACATCGTCCACCATGCCTGTAGGGATGACTACTGTGTTGTTCGCCATGTATAACTTTGCATCCACAGGCTTTACAACACCTATCTTAACTTTGGACCATATAGATAGAGGCATTATACTGACACTGGCTCCCAAGTCACATAAGACATTAAACTTATATTGACCACATCCAATGGTTATAGAAAACTTACCTGGATCTGGCATTTTCTCTATGACGCCCTTCTTGTTGCACTCCTCTGCTATCTCAGCCATTGGCCGCTTTTTTATTAGGATCTCCTTGAGGAACTTGACGTAGGATGGCATCTCATGAAGTGCTTCTGTGAAGGGAATGGTGACGTTGAGCCTTTGAAGCATCTTCACGAATCGCTGAAACATCTTCTCTGTTGGATCCTTTGGAGATTTCGTCGAGAAAGGCCGCTTCTTTTTTGTCGAAGGTGTTGATGTCGATTGGAGGGGGTCGATATCGACTGGTGTCTGGTCGATATCGAGTTGTGTTTGGTCGGTATCGACTGTACTTGCAGGCCTCAGATTCTGTCGAGGAGTTGGGTCGATTTTGACCCTATGGGGGTCGATATCGAGTGGGGACTGGTCGATATCGACTGGGTTGGTCGATATCGACTCGTCTCCAGCGCCCTCCTCCTCCGTCGTTTGATCGGGCGTTTGCATCTGTCGCCCACTCCTTAGATTCATGGCAGCTACATGTCATGTAGTTTTACCGTTAGGGTTAGGTTCAGAGGATCCATGGAGCGTATCTGATTGGTTGGGGACGGATGTTGCCAGCTGGCCAATCTGTGTCTCAGTCGATTTCCGCCAAATATCGATTTCCCCAAGCCTAGAGTTGACACCATGCATCTGAGTGTAGATGGAATTGATAGACTGCTTGAATATCTCAATACCATCAAGCTATCAAGCACCATCAAGCTATCAAGCATTCATAATCATTCTCTAAAGCTTGAGGTTAGAGTTTCAGACACCACTTTGCCATTCACATTTCAACGTCACCAGTTCCCTCATAGCCTCTATTTTGCGATGACTATCAACAAGAGTCAAGGCCAATCCCTTTCACGCGTTGGGTTATATCTCCCAAGACCGGTGTTCACTCATGGACAACTCTATATGGCATTATCAAGAGTTAAAACCCGGGCAGGATTAAAAATTCTAATTTGTGATGATGAGGGTCATACCACAAACACTACAAAAAATATAGTTTATAAAAGGTCTTTCATAACATTTAATGTACTTCACTCATTCATTAATTTTATACAACTTTCCCTTTATTATCAGTTTCGGTCTATGAATTAATCTTCATGATAGTTCTGCGTTTAATCTACTTAACTCATTTATCGTTACACTCAAATATATAAACCGTCGTGCATGGCACATGTATTAATATTAGTTCTGGTATAATCCAAGTGGTTTTTAGGCCAAATTAAATCACATTAATGTGCTCCGTATTAAACTACAACTTCAAACCCATCAAATACTATAATAGCATTCGAAACGCAAAATGGGCCTACTTCACTACTACTCTAAAAGCAGCAAGTGCTGCAAGTTTTATAAAACCTGAGGTTGGTTCTGAGCCGTCGGATTAGGTTTTTATAAAATTTTGGAAGGACCGGATCGTTTTTGTCTAATTTTACCACTTCACCCTTCAAAGTTTTAATTTGAAAATGTTTATTTTTTTTGTTTAAGGGGCCATTTCAGTAATTCCATCTAATTCCTAAACCCACCCCTTCTCTCTACTCTCCCTAGCCGCCTCTCTCTCTTTCACAAACGGTCACCTCTACGACCGCCTCCACCACCTCCCTCCTGCCACCAGTCCTCGACGCCACCTTCCTTAGGATCGTCGGTAAGGATCTTTCTCATCTCTTCTCTTCGATATTCTTCTGCGCTATGAGTCTGGCTTGTGCTTTGTCGTCCACTGTCCCGTCCTACCAATTTCAAGCGGTCCTTTCCCCCTTAGCAGGTATTAGGTGTCGGTGTTCGTCTTCCCGGCATAAACCTCGCTTATGAAATTTCCCAGATCTTGGGTGTCGTTGTTGTTTCAATTCCTGTTTTGCTTCTTCTATAAACTTGTAAACACGATTGTATTTGAGATGAATTCCTCTGTGATTTCATTCAACTAAAGAGTACAATATATATACTACAAGTACAGGAGCTAATGCTTACTATAAGAGCATATAAATAAGGGATTACAAGGAGAGTGGAGTAAATTAAAATATAGAAAAATAGGAACTAATAACAACTCCTTTGAATGAGCAAGATACACGTTATTACCCCCTGGTAAGCCCAAGAGCAGGGCGAACTTGGAGCTTGGATCAAAGAATGGATAGGCGGTCCTTGTGGAAGGATTTGGTGAAGATGTTAGCCAGTTGATCAACTGAAGCGACACGACTAATCTTTATATCACCGGAGTCCAATTGCTCTCGAACGAAATGGAAGTCCAGCCAGATTTGCTTAGACCGAGAGCTTATGACTGGATTCTTACACATGAATGTAGCGCCGACATTGTCACACAATATAGTGGGAGCAGAATGAACCTTGATATGCAGATCCCGTAGGAGGTGATGCAGCCACATGAGCTCGGCAGTGGTGTAAGCAAGAGCTCGATATTCAACCTTGGTGCTTGATAGAGCAACAACCTTCTGTTTCTTTGATGTCCAGCTTATTAAATTGCTTCCATGGAAAATTGCAAAGCCATATTAGGAGCGACTGTCGTCTAGGTCAGATAGCCAGCCTGCGCCGGAGTAGGCAATGAGAGAACCAATAGAGGTTAGACGGAAGTGCAAGGTGTGATCGAGGGTGCCATTCAAGTACCGAAGGATTCGTTTCACTGCTTGCCAGTGAAGAGTTGTAGGGGACTCCATAAACTGACATACACGGCTAACGGCAAAGGATATGTCCGAACGAGTAATGGTGACATACTGGAGGGAGCCTACGGTTCGGCGATATAAAGAAGGGTCCATGAAGGGTTCACCTTGACTGCAAAGACGGGTGGAAGGATCAGTCGGGGTGGTTATTGGTTCGGATTCAGACATGTTACTCTTGAGTATAATGTCACGAAGTAGTTGGTCTGAGAGAGAGAGAGAGAGAGAGAGAGAGAGAGAGAGAGAGAGAGTTAAACCAGTGGATGATTTGATGATTTGCAAGCCAAGGAAATGGTGGAGATCACCAGTGGATGATTTGATGATTTGATGATTTGATGATTTGAAGGTTGACAGTGAAGGCACGGATAAGAGCATGGTTGTTGCCGGTTATGATTAAGTCGTCCACATACACTAGGGCATAGATAATGGCAGCCGAGGACTTATGGACAAATAGAGAGGAGTCGGATTGACACACCTGAAATCCATTTTGGACAAGAAATGGTTTGATCTTGGTAAACCATGCTCGGGGAGCCTGTTTGAGACCATAGAGTGCCTTGTGCAGGCGACATACATGGGTCAGGTGAGTCTGATCCTCAAATACTTTTGGTTTCTCCATATAGACAACCTCCAATAAATCACCATTGAGGAAGGCGTTGTTGATGTCAAGCTACTTGATATGCCAACCTTATGAGAGAGCCAAGGAGAGGACAAGCCGAATTGTTGTTGGCCGAATTACCGAGCTGAATGTGTCGAAAAAATCAACACCCTTTTCTTGGCTAAACCCCTTCGTGACAAGCCGAGCATTGTATCGTTGGATCAAGCCATCTAAGTTCTTTTTAATCCTGAAAATCCACTTGCAACCAACAAGGTTAAGTTAGAGTATCGAGGACGGGGAACAATTGACCAAGTGTTATTTCGCATTAAAGTATCTTATTCCTCCTTCATCGCAAGTCGCCAACAGTCATGTTTTAAGGCTTGGGAAACCATTTTCGGCTCAAGTGTGGGAGGGGGAGTGATGGTGGCCGAGAAGGACTTAGGTTTGAGACTATTGGAGCGAGCTCGGGTTGCCATTGGATGGGTGGTTTTGGAGGCAGGGCGGAAGTCGCTAGGTGTGGCATGGTTTGTGGGTTGTTTGGCTCGGGAGCTCACCTTGTGTTGCTAGTAACGAGGAGATGGATTGGGAGGGGCGGCTGGTGGAGTTTGGCAAGGTGTGGAGATGCTGCTTGTCAGGGATGCCTGGTGGGGTGTGGGTGCCGGGATCACAACCAAGGAGGTGGAAAGGCCAGGGAGGGTGGGCGTGATGGGGTTGTGAAGCGGTGATGGCGAAAGGCAAGAGCAACTCGAAAGGGGCACTGCATATGGGAAAACATCCTCATTAGACACTACATGGTATATATATATATATATACATATATATATATACATATATATATATATATATATATATATATATATGTATATATATATATGTATATATATATATATATATATATATATGTATATATATATATGTATACATATATATATATATATATGTATGTATACATATATATGTATACATATATATATATATACATATATATATATATATGTATATATATATATATATATATATATATATATATATATATATATATATACATATATATATATATATACATATATGTATATATACATATGTATATATGTATATATACATATATATATGTATATATACACATATATACATATATGTATATATACATATGTATATATGTATATATACATATGTATATATGTGTATATACATATATGTATATATGTATATATACATATGTATATATATGTATATACATATATATACATATATATATATATATATATATATATATATATATATATATATATATATATATATATATATATATATATATATATATATACATATATATATATATACATATATATATATATACATATATATATATATACATATATATATATATATATATATATATATATGTATATATATACATATATATATAGAGTGCGAATGTCCATTTTGGTTGAATTGTAGGGGAGGAGGAAAGGATAGCAAAGGCAACCGAATGTCTTTAACAAGCAGAAATCAGGTTCCTTTTTGTAGAGAATTTGATAAGAGGAGGTGAAATTTTAGAGTAGGGAGATGGGGCGATTGTGGAGGTAGGTTGCAATTTTGAAGGCATGTTCCCAAAAAATATTCGGAAGGGAAGATTGGGCTAAGAGGGTAAGGCCTTTTTCGACGATGGTTCTATTTCGCCGTTCAACTACACCATTTTATTCTTAAGTGTAGGGGCAAGAGACGCGATGAATAATCCCAAGGGAACGGAGAAGGGATGAGACATTGCGAAACTCGCCACTCCAATCGGTTTGGAGGCTTTTGATATCACATTGAAATTGAGTTTGCATCATCATGCGAAATTTCATAAAGGATTGGAAAATCTGCGATTTATGAGATAGAAAGTATATCCAAGTAAATTTAGTGCAGTCATCAACAAACTAAAGAAAATAACGATTACCACTCAATGAGAATGTCGATGGTCCCCTAACATCGGAATACACCAAATCAAAGGGCTTTGGGGAAGCAACATGTGCAGAAGAAAAATGAAAACGGTGGCTCGTGCCTAATTGACAAGAGTCACAAATGTTCGGAAATTTATTCGAATTGATAGGAAGCTAAAATTTTTAAACTAATTGCCGGATGATGGATTCATGAGGGTGCCCTAATCTGCAGTGCCACTAGTGGAGGGATGTGCGAATGCTGGAGAGGGAGGTAGGTGTAATGGGGACGCTGGAAGTGGAGGGCAACCGATAAAGGCCATTTTCAACGGTTCCTTGGAGCAGAAGCCGACCCTGAAATGTCTTGACACGGCAGAAATTAAGCCAAAATTCCATCATAACTTGATTATCCCAGCACAATTGGAGAACACTAATTAAATTTTTGGTAAGGCGTGGGACAACAAGAATGTTAGACAGCTTGAGATTATGAATAGAACACGATCCAATATGCGAAATAAGCAAGTGGTTACCGTTCCCGACTTGAAGCTTGTCGGGGCCTAAATAATCATCCGAGATTGTGAGCTTGCAAAGGTCCGGAGATACGTGGTCCGAGGCCCCGGTGTCGAAGTATCAGGTAGGGTCTATGGCGGAGAGACTGTTATGCTCAACGACATTGGCTTGCTTCATTGAGTCTCGGGGATTAGGACGACGGGAGGGAAAGTCCACCTTATTCCCCCTCTGCCAACAATCGATGGCCTGGTGACCCGACTGACTGCACAACTGATAGTGGGGTCAACGCCGACGATTGTCAGGGTTAGAGAAGCGATTGATGTGGGTCTCTGAATTGCGAGAATCCTGATGGCAAGGGCCAGAAGAGCGCGCAGGATTACGAGAATCAACATTGGCTGATGGTAAGTCTGAGATCAAGGGCACCGAAATTGGATGGGAAGCAGCCTGCCGAGCAAGGTCTCGGGCCAATCTATCTTCCTCTTGAAGTAGCAGACCGGCGAGATCATCGACGGTGACATCGGCTGAGTGCATCATGAAGGAGGTGGTGAAGGCGCTCTAGGAGGAGTCCAAGCCATGAAGGATATTACCCATAAGGTCGTCGTCGGATATCGGCTGAAGATCCTCAGCCAGGGCATGAACGAGAGCCCTCTTCTTCTCGATATAATCAGCCATGGAAAGAGCACCTTTGGACATAGATTGAAGTTGAAGCATCATCGACATTCGGTGAGCCCTGGACTAGGCCTAAAAGGTGCGCTCGAGCGTAGTCTAGGCTGATGCGGATCAAGATGGCCTTTTATGGGTCAAACAATGATCTTAATCCAGGCGAGCTCTCAAGACCAATTCGAGGGATATTTATGGCAAAGAGTTTCATGCTCAAAAGGAAGAAGAAGGCTCCACCATGGAAGAAGGTCCAAAGGAGCAAGGTGAGCTGAATAACACGTTTTGATTCGTTCATGAGGTTTGACATCTTTTCGACGTCTCAGTAAAATGGGTCGTTCGGAGTCTATATTTTGGAGTCTATATTTATCGGATTGAGTCGTGCCAAACGTTGTTGGAACAAGGACAAAAAGATCTACAACTTTGTCGTTCAAGTTTTTTCCAGAATCAAACTCAAAGTTGGCCGAAATTCATCATCTTTGCAATTGTCACTGTTTGGACGAATTTCTACATAATTATTTAATTATTTTCGGATTTTTATTAATTAAATTAGATTTAATTATTTTATGTATTTAGGAAATAATGTGGAAATAATTATATCTCTTCTAGATATAATTCTTGTCCACCAAGTTGTTTGTTTTCTATCCTTAGTTTTATTTATCTTAGGAAAGAATTACTTATCTTTAGATATTTTGATCATTCCAAAGCTATTTCCTTTGCAAGGAATAATTGGTTAGGGTTTCCATTGTTTTTCTATTTAAACAACATTATGTACTTTGAATTAGTTAGATTAGAATTAATATTGTGGAACCTTCATAGGAATAAATGTTTCTACAATTTGTCAATCCAAAGGCTTTCAACTATCTTATGCTCTTGTTCATTCGACAACACAAAATCCAAACACAATTCCCTTTCAATTCACACGTCAAAACCAACACCAAATCAAAACCATCCGGCCAAACACAACCCAACACCCAAGCTGCAGAACTGCTGCAGAAACCCAGAATTTGTCGCTATTTACTGGTTTTCAAGTTGCTGAATTTTACTAAGTCCTAAACTGTCGCCAAATCAGATTCTTATTCACTTGTTTAAAATGTTTCCAACTCAAGAGAAATCAAGGAGTTAAGCAAGATCGTTCGCTTTTATTTTAGCAATTGGCCGGCTTAGCCAATTACTATACATCAATTTGTATTCAGAGCCAAGTTGTACTACGCTCTTTATTTCTTTGAGTTGATATTACTAATTGTTTGATTCAATGTCTTGCACTGTCTATTGGGATTGGGATGATGATCCCGATCCATTGGAGGAATTCTTCGCTCTTGAAAGGGTGGCCCATCAGCGTCAGCGACAACGAGAGGCTCAAAGGCGCTGTCTTTGGCTTTAACGGCAAGCGGAGATCGAAGAGGAGAGACATCGACAACAACGTCGCCGTCAGATTTGGTTTCTTCAACAAAGGGAGGATGATGAGGTACGACGGCGAGAGAAAGAGGAAAAACTTCTAGCCGAGATTCAAGCACGTTTTGACGCATTGGACGTACAACGTCCTCCTGGGATGAGTGATGCCGAAAGCATGAGGTATGACTTGGAGGCAATGTCGAAGGACCTCCGTGATGCCTTTCTTGTTGATAATCCAAATGCTTGGGCCATCCCATATCTTCCTGCTCCAGCAGCTATAGTTGCCTCAACCATTGACGAGGCGATTGAGCCTAAGGAGTTTTCTATTGAAATCGTTGCCCCGGATTCAGCACAGCACGCTGAACTTGTTTCGCAGATTCCTGTTGACTACGACCATATAATTGAGTCAACTTAGTCTTGTTGCGAAGCTGACTCGTCGAGCTTTCTAACGGTAGGTCACACACTGCCAGAATCCTCCGGGAAAACCTCCGAATCTGCGCTGAAATTGGACTGCAGTGCTGCCAAGATGATATGGTTGCTTCTGACGATAACGATGAGAACGTTGGGGATAATTCTCTTGAGTTAGCTATTGTACCTCTTGAGAATGTTCCTAATGTTGAGAATTCTGAAGTTCATAGGGTTATTGAGCCTATTGATATTGTTCCTTTTGATTGCTCACTGACCGCTATGACAGGTGTTGTTTTTGAGGTTTTATGCCTCGAATTCTACTAGCGCCATCTCAAGTTAATTGTCAGGTTAGTTACTTTATGGTTGCTGCTCCTTCCCCTCTGCTCTTCAATGACTCGATTTGAGGATGAATCGAAGCTAAGAGGGGAAGAATGATGCGGATCAAGATGGTATTTTGTGGGTCATTGATGGCAAAGAATGATCTTGATCCAAGCGAACTCTCAAGACCGATTCAAGGGCTATTGATGGCAAAGAATGTCATCCTAAAAAGAAAGAAGAAGGCTCCACCATGGAAGAAGCTCCAAAGGAGTAAGGTGAGTTGAATAACACGTTTTGATTCATTCATGAGGTTTGACAACTTTTCGACGTCTCAGTAAAATGGGTCGTTCGGAGTCTATATTTATCGGATTGAGTCGTGTCATACGTTCGGAGTCTATATTTATCGGATTGAGGACGAAAAGATCTACAACTTTGTTGTTGATAGTTTATCCAGAATCAAACTCGAAGTCAGCCGAAATTCATCATCTTTGCAGTTGTCACTTTTTGAACGAATTTCTACATAATTATTTAATTATTTTCAGATTTTTATTAATTAAATTAGATTTAATTATTTTATATATTTAGGAAATAATGTACAAATTATTATATCTCTTCTAGATATAATTTTTGTCCACCAAGTTGGTAGTTTTCTATCCTTAGTTAGTTTTATTTATCTTAGAAAAGAATTACTTATCTTTAGATATTTTGATCTATCCAAAGCTCTTTCCTTTGCAAGGAAGAATTGGTTAGGGATTCCATTATTTTTCTATTCAAATAACATTCTGTACTTTGAATTAGTTAGATTGGAATTAATATTGTGGAACCTTTATAGGAATAAAGGTTTCTACAATTTGCCGATCCAAAGGCTTTCAACTATCTTATGCTCTTGTTCATTCGGCAACACAAAATCCAAACACAATTCCCTTTCAATTCACACGTCAAAACCATCCGGCCAAACACAACCCAACACCCAAGCTGCAGAACTGTTGCAGAAACCCAGAATCTGTCGCTATTTACTAGATTTCAAGTTGCTGAATTTTTATTCACTTGTTTAAAATGGTTCCAACTTGAGAGAAATCAAGGAGTTAAGCAAGATCGTTCGCTTTTATTTTAGCAATTGGCCGGCTTAGCCAATTGCTATACATCACATGCCGAGTGGGAGGAGGTGGAACGAGCCATAAGAGCGAGGGCCCTTTTAGACAACGTGGACTTAATCCATAATAGAACAAATCGATCTTTCTTCTTCCACATGGCATAATCTGGATTAGGGAAAGCAGGAAGGGCAGTGTCCGGATTCGGAAAGGTCTCCGACGGTGGAGTCTGGGAGAGAACAAAGGCTTCGAGATCCAAGGTCTCAAGCGCATACATTATGGTGGTTTCCAAAGGGAGTAATTCTCCCTGTCTAATTTCATACTGATGTTAGGGAACTGGAAAGAGAGATTGGAGGTGGAGCCACCAGCTGCAAGGAGCAAGTGTTGCTTGGTGTTTTGAGCCATTGAGAGAGGAAGGATAGGAGCGACGTTGAAAAAAAAAAATTCAGGGCTCCGATAACATGTAAACACGATTGTATTTTAGATGAATTGCTCTGTGATTTCATTCAACTGAAGAGTACAATAATATATTACAAGTATAGGAACTATTGCTAACTATAAGAGCCTATAAACAATGGATTACAAGGAGAGTGGAGTAAATTAAAATACAAGAAAATAGGAACTAATAACAACTCCTTTGACTGAGCAAGATACACGTTATTAAAACCTATTCGAATTCCTATGATAGTTTACAAATTGCTGATACCTTGGGCTTCTGTTGTTGCTTTCCGTTAGAATTTAGGGTTATTTTGGTTAATTTCTTGTTGATAGAAGGTTTGGATGTGTGTAGAACAAATTGCAAGTAAATTCCGGGAGCATCGCGGTGAGAGGTAAGGGATTTGTGATGGCAGCGACACGGGCGGTGGAGAACCCTACCAACCAGTTTGAGGTTCCAACAATGGCAGCTTTACAGGCAGTAAATGTGGGAGTGGCATGCCCAAACAAAACTCAATTCCTCAGATGAAGAAGAAGAGGGGTAGGCCAATGAAGTATGACCTGGATGGTTAATTAGAAGGTACAGTGATAGCTCGAATTGTCGCCTGTTGATGTTCACTTCGGGTGGGTTTTGATTTTGCGCCGGCCAAGTCACCTTCATCATTCTATGCTTTCTTCCATTCACTTAGTTTCTTTCTCTATAGGCCATTGATCGAAGCAAAATGAAAGGCTGGGATTAATTAGATTTTTTTTAAAATAAAAAAGGTGGGACCCACTACTTTTCTTATATAAATCTCATTTTTTTTATACGTGTGTTTCAATCTCTGAGGGATGAAAAAACTCTAAACCGTATCTCCCTCCATCCTGCTTTCTCCCTCACGAAACTCCCATGGCCGCTCCTTCTCAATCACTGCCTTCTTCCTCCATGGACTCTTTCCCTTTGCCAGTTGACGTAGACAGTGGCGACCGACAAGCCGAGGATGTACACCTCTGCAAACTCCCTCGGGTCGAAGTTTTGTCACCACCCCAGCCTGAAAACCGTCTGCCTTCCCAGTTGTCGGAACAGTACGAACACCGTGCGGTGGATACACGACGTCGGTCGGTTGCGATGGCGGTCGTAGAATAGTTTGACGAAGATGAAAAGGGTGAATGCAATGGCGGTTGTAGAAGGCTAATGTGGTCTAACAAACACAAGAATTGATGCGGATCAAGATGGCCTTATTATGTGGGTCAAACAATGATTTTGATCCAGGTGAGCTCTCAAGATCGATTCGAGGGCAATTGATGGCAAAGAGTGTCTTCCTCAAGAGAAAGAAGAAGGCACCACCATTGAATAAGGAAAAGATATTATTTAATTATTATTATTATTATTATTTTTAGTTATTTCCATATTTAGTAACTCCTATGTAGATGGATCTATTTATGGAATGTCTTATTTTTAGAAATACTTAGTTAGGTGAATAAATATGGAAAAGGAAAGTTTATTTCTTCTAGATATTTTCCTTGACCACTAAGTAGGAATATTTATGTAGGATTTATTTATTAGTATTACTAGGATTTAATATTTATTTATCTAAGCCAAAACTCTATCTTTTGAAAAGATAAAATTGGCATGAGTTGTTATTTAAACCCTTTTCTACATTCAATAAAATTAGATTGGAAATTAAATTGAGGAACCCTTTTTAGAATTAAAAAGGTTCTTCAATCTCCCAATCCAAAAGATTTTGCAATCTTCTATGTTCTTATTGTTCATTCATACAATCAAGATCCAAACACAACTCACCCAAGCACAATCCCAAACCAAACACAAAGGTGAAACCCATCTTGAGAAACCGTTGCTAGATCAGAGAAGCTGTCGCTGAGTCTGCCTAGAATCGTCGCCACTGTCAGGGCAGCCCCGCGGCTCCCTTGGCCGCCCCGCGGCCATTACAGCGCTGTCGCTATTGCTTGTCTTTTCCGTGGTTGTTTGCCTTTATTTGGTGTTGCTTTATTATTCTTACTTGTTTCGGCCATAAGTCAAAACATTTATCGTAATTGATTGTAAACATCGAGATTAGCAAGAATATTGCAAGATCGGGCCATCAACAAGTTTGGTGTTCTTGATTCCGAGCTTATAGGCGAAGGATCGGGTATCCCAAACGTATCAAGTTGTCTGGATCAAGATCATTTTTTGACCCACATAAGGCCATCTTGATCTGCATCATTCTCCCCTTCTTAGCTTCGATTCGAGGACGAATCGAGTCGGTGATGATCAAAGGGGAAGGAACATAAACCTTCAAACATGATGATGATGGAGGTATGGGAAAAATAGGTGCTAGAAGATTTCGAAGTATAGGAACCCCAAAAACAACACCTTTAGGTATGATTGTTGAACGGACTTGATCTTTAATGGGATTAGGCTCAACAAACACTTCAACTTCAGCATTGACAACTTTATGAACGTTCTGCAGTCTCATGCGCAACACTGTAGTCTACTTTTAGTGCAGATTCGGAGGTCTTTCCGGAGGATTCTGGCAGCGTGTGACCCACTGTTGGAAATCTCATTGAATCAGCTTCGCAACAAGACTGAGTTGACTCAATTCCGAGGTCGGAGTTAACGGAAAATCGGCGAAACAAGTTCGACGCTCTGTGCTGTTTTCTGGGCAAAGAATTTGTCCACCATCTCCGCAATCAAAGCCTCCAACCATTGGCTTTGTTCCTCCTTTCGGCGTCGTTCTGCCTCCTCTCAGAGTCGTTCCTCCTCTTGTCGGCGTTCCTCCTCTCGTCTTCTTGCCTCCTCAGCCTCTCTTTGTTGGAGAAGCCGAATCTGATAGCGTTGTTGACACCTCTTATCTTCGATATCAGCTTGATGTTGAAGCCAAAGGCGGTGCCTTTGAGCGTCTCGTTGTCTCTCTACGGCTTGTTGTTGCAAAGCTCGTATTTGCAACTCTCGACGGTGTCGTTGTTGTACAGCCCGTTCCAAAGCAAAGAACTCATCCAAGGGATCGGAATCATCATCCCAATCGCCCAAGATAGCGCCAACCATTGAATCAAACCGTGAATAACATCAAGAAAAGACAAGAACTTGCGAAACCTAAGGTTGTGATGCCACTTGATACATTTGGGGTACCCGATCCTTCGCCTGTGGGCTCGGAATCAAGAACACCAAACTTGTTGATGGCCCGATCTTGCAATATTCTTGCTAATCTCGATGTTTACAATCAATTACAATAAAGGTTTAGACTTATGGCGGAAACAAGTAAGAATAATAAGGCAACACCAAACAAAAGCAAACAACCACGGAAAAGACAAGCAACAACGACGACGCTGGAATGGCCGCGGACGGCCAAGGGAGCCGCGGGGCGGCCCTAACAGTGGCGACGATTCTGGACAGAATCAGCGACAACTTCTTTGATCCAGCGATGGTTTCTCAAGATGGGTTTCACCTTTGTGTTTGGTTTGGGATTGTGCTTGGGTGAGTTGTGTTTGGATCTTGATTGTATGAATGAACAATATATGAATGAACAATAAGAACATAGAAGATTGCAAAAGCTTTTGGATTGGGAGATTCAAGAACCTTTTTAATCCTAAAAGGGGTTCCTCAATATAATTTCCAATCTAATTTTATTGAATGTAGAAAAGGGTTTAAATAACAACTCATGCCAATTCTATCTTTGCAAAAGATAGAGTTTTGGCTTAGATAAATAAATATTAAATCCTAGTAATACTAATAAATAAATCCTAGATAAATATTCCTACTTAGTGGTCAAGGAAAATATCTAAAAGAAATAAACTTTCCTTTTCCACATTTATTCATCTAACTAAGTATTTTTAAAAATAAGACATTCCATAAATAGCTCAAACTACATAAGAGTTACTAAATATGGAAATAACTAAAAATAATAATAATAATAATTAAATAATATCTTTTCCTTAATCCATGGTGGTGCCTTCTTCTTTCTCTTGAGAAAGACACTCTTTGCCATCAATTGCCCTCGAATCGATCTTGAGAACTCGCCTGGATCAAGATCATCGTTTGAATCACATAAGGCCATCTTGATCTGCATCAAGAATAGTGTAGCCTGAACCAACCTCGGAAGAATACGAGATCAATTGCATTATACGGATATCGATCACGAGGATTATATATGTATCAATTGTTATCTAGAACTAATAAGCTAAGCCAAGAAAGAGGGATTTGATTTTTATCTAAACTAAGAAAAACAAGCAAAGATTACGAAGAAAATATATATTAGAAATAATTCCAAGGTTAAGGATTCCGACGACAATGCCACAAAGAATTCAACCCGATGTTCGCTCGAACTTCATCTTCTTAATATGTCAAATTGAAGGTAAATTATCTAAAGTCATCGCTACGCAGCTGTCGCATGTTGTAGTAATTGTGTATAAATTAACCAAATCTAGACCCTTTAAGCTCTTTATAAACCTTAGGAGAAAATCAATTAAACTTTCGCTGTCGCGTTCCGCCTAACCGATTCACACCTAAGAATCTACGATAATTTATTGATCCGCAAGAGTCCTCAACAATCGTTTAAATGTCACAATAACAATTTTCGATTCCTAAAGTTCAATCCTAGGGTTCCGATGAAACCAATCCTCCTTTCGACATCAAGAATTTCATCTAGTTATCCAATTTCAATTCGCAGCGGTAGCATCTTGAATCTAAAAAGGATTCTAATCAATTGACATCAATTAGGTTAAGCAACTAGGATCAAATCAATTCATAAAATTCAGACTAAGTTCAAACAAACATCAAAATCAAACAATTCGCGACATTGCCGGGTTCACCGTAACCCTAGAACGGAGAATTTAACTAAACATAATATAGAAAGTAATGGAATAAATTAAAAATATGCTTAAAATATAATGTAAACCAGAAATCTTCGTCTTCAATCTAAAGAGCAGTACCCAAAACAAAAGAAACAAAACTAAACTAAACCTAATCCAAATCGGTCGAAGCCTATAAGTAGCGTTCCCCAAGTCCAAACAAAGAAGAAGCCCCAATTTCATTCTAACAAGAGTATATATATAATGTAAATTTAACAAAATTATAAATCCAACCCACAAATTTAAATAACTAAAATCAAGTCCAACACCTAATTATAAATTTTAATCCGTCATCCAACTTCCAAATTAATCTGTCTGTTTCCGCACTTTATCATTCGAGGTTCAATCCAATCATTCTCGCCCCTCCGTATTGACTCTTTAATTTCCTCAATATTAGTTCCAAAATGCCTGAAATAAATAAAAAGTAGGTGTAGACTCCGAAAATGCAAAATAAAATAAATAAACTATAAAATATGATAAATATGGATGAAAATGACCTAAATTATTATGCAAATGCAACCCTAAAATAAGACTAAAATACATGTTATCAAATCACCCCATGCTTAAACCTTGCTTGTCCCCAAGCAAGAACAAGTGTAAAGATTTGACAAGAAGGATTTCGATTTCTATCCAAGCTATACATTTGCTCATTTAGATCTAGATATTGGGTTCAAAACCAGGACAAGCAAATCATATAAGAGACAAGTCAAGAAATCAATTCCAAGACCTCACATAGGACATATTCATGTGGAATGCTCTCACACTCTTGTGTTTAAGGTTGAATATTCCGCTCAAGCTCAAATCTTGAAAAGTCATCTACCATAAGCTTGAATTAGCGTCCTAACTCTCCACCACTTGGACTATGCACATAAACATAAATCATGAGGTCTTTTCATGGATTGTAATGGGGCCAATGTAAGAAATGAAGGGTATGAAATTCTTTGGCTTGTGATGCTAAATCCAGAAAATAGAAATACTTCCTAAACTTCAGCCACAACTCAACTCTTTTCTCAGCACACATACCAAATTTCTCACAAAAACCACATCACAAAATCAAATAAGCTTATACACTCAACTTTTGATAACCCACTCCCTTTTTACAAATTATTCTGCAGTGATGAAGAAGAATTTATTCTCTTTTTTTTCACTTTATTTTTTTTTCTTCTTTTTTTTCTTCTTTTTTTTGTTAACTTCATCACAAAGAACTTACAACTCAAGCACAAAATCCTGACTCAATACATAATAACTCAAAGCCAAGTATTCTAATTTCTTATCCACTCAACTCAACCATAAATCTACTTCATCCTGATTCCCGGATAGGTAAATGAGGCTTAAGGATAATCCTGTGGAGCTACAAATGAATAGGCTATTAGGCTCAACGGGCTTCAAGCTAAGGATATACTCATAGGTAGGAAGGGAATAATATGCTAACAAAAATTGCCTCAATCATGTTTATGCAATGCATACAAGTCATATATGGTTGATTTAGAACGCTATTGTAAGTATATGGTAGATTAAGCGAAATGGTTGAGACCGAGCGTAATGTTAAACCTTAAACACATTTGAGTGAGTGTGTCATTAAGAAAAAAAAAATCCTTGTGAGGTTTAGGGGCTTTTGATTGTTGTGTATTAATGATAATGAGCAAACATGTGATGATGGCAATGGTCTTAAGCTTCTGATGACAAAATATCATTTCAAAAAGGGGCTTGAATAAGTTGAGACAATGATCCTATCTTACACTTGTGGTTTATTACTTAGTGAGTCTTGCTTGGGGACAAGCAAGGTTCAAGTATGGGGTATTTTGATGTCATCATAGTTTGCATTATTTAGGACATGCATTTAGCATAGGTTTGTGTCATTTCTCATGTATTTTATGTGTTTTTAGATGTTTTCGTTTAGTTTCTAGGATAGAGATCTACTGTCTTTACGGTGGTGTTTTCAGGAGTTTTCGGGAGCTAAGCGGAGATTGCTAAAGGATATGTGAGATGGGTACAGACGCTAAGAAGAGCCGAGCGGAAATCATATAGGATGAACGAGGATAAAAGGCGAAGAAGCAAAAGCATAAAGAGCAAGGCGGTCGTACATCGTGGGCTTCACGGCAGAACAGAAGTGCACGGGCGTGCACATTGGCCGCACGGGCGTGCACATTGGCCGCACGGGCGTGCAGAAGCTCGACCGGAGAAGAAACCCATCAGAGGATGGATGCGCGGGCGTGCACTATGGGCGCGCGGGCGTGAACCAGAGGCGCGCGGGCGTGCACCCTTCAGCTCGGACCAGATTCGGCTGATTTCGACTCGGTTTCTTTCGACATTATTTTCTTATTATTTTAAGGGTTTAATAATATTATATTAGGGGTTTGTCTCGGACTATAAAAGGGGGCGAAAACATTTCTTTAGGGGGATCTAGGAACCCTCGTTGGAACGCTCTCTTTGGAAGACCTTTTGTTGAGTTAGATTTGGAGAACTTTGGACAGATTTGCTTGGAGATTGCTTTGTTTCAATTCAAGATTGGTATTTCCCCTTTACTCTTTGCTTTTCTATTTATTTCCATGTTTCAATTTAGTGATTTGATGATGAATTCTTCCATGCTTGGCTAAATTCTCCGTTCTAGGGTTAGGGTGAACCCGACAATGTTGCGAATTGTTTGATTTCGATGGTTGCTTGAACTTTATCTAAATTCTATGAACTGATTTAATCCTAGTTGCTTTACCTAATTGATGTCAATCGATTAGAATCCTTTTTAGATTCGAGATGCTACCGCTGAGAATTGAAATTGGATATTTGGATGGACTTCATGAACCCGAAAGGGGAATTGTGTCTATTGGAACCCTAGGATTGAACTTGAGGAATCGACAATTGTTATTGTGAAATTTAAACGATTGTTGAGGACTCTTGAGGATTAATAAATTATCGTAGATTCTTAGGTTTGAATCGGTTAGGCGGAACGCGACAGCGAAAGTTTAATTGATTTTCTCCTAAGGTCATTAAATAACTTAAAGGGTCTAGATTTTGTTAATTTAGACACAATCACTACAACATGCGACAGCTGAGTAGTGATGGCTTTAGATAATTTACCTTCAATTTGACTTATTAAGAAGATGAAGTTCGAGTGAACATCGGGTTGAATTCTTTGTGGCATTGTCGTCGGAATCCTTAACCCTGGAATCAATTCTCATACATATTTGATTCAGAATCTTTGCTTGTTTTTCTAGGTTTAGTTGAAAATCAAATCTCTCTTTATTGGCTTAGCTTATTAGTTCTAGATAACAATTGATACAGATTTAATCTCCGTGATCGATACCCGTATACTGCAATTGATCTCGTATTCTTGCGAGGTTGGTTCAGGCTACACTATTCTTGTGTTGGTTTAGACCACATCAAGTTTTAGCGCCGTTGCCGGGGATTGTTGATAGTATTGATTGTTTCTACGGACTAGTTCTGCTAGGCCTTTTTATTTGTTTTGATTTGTTTCTTGCTTGTTGGTGATTTCAGGTGACTCTTGAAGCCTATGCGAACAGGATTACGTTCTAGCAAACTCAACGATTACGATCCCGAGCATGAACGTACTTTTCATAGGAGACTAAGAGAAAATCTTGTGATTGCTAGACAAGAAATGGCGGAAGATAACGATGATGTTGCTCAGCTGCGCCAACAGTTGAATGATCTTACTGCCCAACTCCAACGTGAACGTGATAATCAAGGACAAGGTGTGCCGGCGCTTGAGTATGCTCCCCAAACTTTAGGGGACTATATGATGTCGCCATGCACTGGTCCACTTTCTGGTGTGGTCCTCCCTGAGTTGCAAGCTCGTAACTTCGAGCTAAAGTCTGGACTGCTGAATTTGATCCAGTCTAATCAGTTTGGTGGATCGCCATCAGAAGACCCTCACCAACACATGGAGACGTTCCTCGATCTAATGAGCACGGTGCATATGGAGAACGTTTCTCAGGAGGCCATCCGTCTATATGCCTTCCGTTTCTCTCTTCACGGGAAGGCTAAAGCTTGGTATAGATCCTTACCTGAGAACTCCATTACAACATGGAACCAACTATATGAGGTATTCATGAGCAAATACTTTCCACCCAAGAAGATATCTGAGATGAGGGCGAAGATCAATGCCTTCGCCATGCAACATGGAGAGACCTATCATGAAGCTTGGGAGAGGTTCAAGGATTTGCTGATTCAGTGCCCACATCACGGGCAAACCAAGTATGTTCTCCTTCAAATCTTCTATCAAGGAGTTGATGATGCTACTAGACTGCTTATAAACACCTCTTCTAATGGAGGATTTATGGAGATGAGTTTAGATGATGCTTGGGCTTTGATTGAGAAGACTGCTCTTCATGCTGCGAGGTACTCTAATCCCCGCTCTTCTATTTCTGCTACAAAAAGGTCTGCAGGTCTCTATGAGGTTGATGCTAAAACTCACAAGTCAGCCCAGTTGGAAGCTCTACAGCGTGACATTGCATTATTAAAGAAGGAGTTTCTTGCTAAGCCAAACTCATCTAGTGCGGCAGGGGTGCCTCCCCCCGTTGTTGAATGTCAATATTGTGGTATGCTGAATCACACATTATCCAGTTGCCCTGCTTTTCTAGAAACACAACCGGGCACGGCTCAAGGGGAGGTAAACTTCACTAGAGACAACTACAGAAACCCCAAGAATGACCCATTCTCCTCTACTTACAATCCTGGTTGGAGGAATCACCCGAACTTCAGGTATGGGAACAATTCTAATGTGCAGAATCCACAGTCATTCCAGAACCAAGCATCATATGGAAATGGAGTCCCACCTGGATTTCAGAATGCACCAAATCAGGGATACCAGAATAGGGCGAATCAGCCTCCGCCCGTGGCTCCTAAGAAATCACCTGAACTTATTGCTATTGAGAATCTGGTTTCTGAATTCAAAGCTATGGGTACCAAGATACAAATGATTGATCAAGAACAAAAGATTCAAGCTAATCAGTTGGCTCAACAGGCTGTCAATGCTCCTAGACCGTCAGGTCAACTTCCAGGCAAACCAGACGAGAATCCAAAAGGACAAATTTCTGTTGTGTCTTTGAGGAATGGTAAACAGTTAGAGGAGGTAAAGAAGCATGAACCTCCTAAAGCTAAAGGGCAAGCTGCTCCACCAGAGGTTGAGACTGAGGCAACAGATGAGCCTGAGAAGGACACGGTATATGTTCCCCCACCGTCATATCAGCCTCCTCTTCTGTTCCCGTAAAAGAAGAATCAGGCTATATTGGAGAAGAAGTTTGGGAATTTTGTAGAGATCTTGAAGAAGCTGCACATAAACATCCCATTCACCGAAGCTCTCAAGGAGATGCCGGCATATGTCAAGTTCTTGAAGGAGATCCTCTCTAATAAGAGGAAGCTTGATGAATGCTAGACAATAGTTCTTAGTAAGGAGTGCAGCGCTTTGATTCAAAACAAGCTACCACATAAGCTCGAGGATCCAGGTAGTTTCTGTGTCCCTATTAACTTTGGCAGTCAGCATGATTATAATGCTCTTTGTGATTTGGGAGCTAGTGTAAGCTTGCTTCCTCTCTCAATTTGCAATAAGCTTGATCTAGGAGAGCTTAGGCCGGTGAGGATGCAACTATTCATGGCTAATAGGTCTATTGCCCACCCAGCTGGTATTTTAGAGGATATCCCTATTAGGGTGGGAAAATTTTTTGTGCCAGTAGACTTTGTAGTGTTAGATATGGATGCGAATATGTCTGTCCCTATTATTCTTGGAAGGCCTTTCTTGGCCACTGCAGGTACTGTGATAGATGTAAGAAAGGGGACTCTCTCCTTCGACATTGGGGATGAGAAAATAGAATTTAACCTTCCTAAAGCTATGAAAACCCCTTCTTATGAGAATGATTATTTCAGGGAAGATGTGATAGAAAGGACAACCCAGGAGCAAATGATGTCTATTGTCATTAGGGACCCTTTGGAGCTTTGCTTGACGACTAGTGTGATGACGAGGGGAGAATGTCCACCACTTGCTGAAGTTGTTGCTGATTTGGAGTTGTCGCCAAAAGCTCCTACCTTCCCTAAGTCCAAGGTCGAACTTCTAACCACGAATGATGTTCCTGAAGCGCCTAAGCTAGAGATGAAGCCACTCCCATCTTCTTTGAGGTATGAATTCCTTGGACCCAACTCTACATGGCCTGTGATTGTGAATGCTAATTTGAGTGATGATCAAAATGAGAAGCTTTTAATTGTCATTCGAAAACATAAAAAGGCCATAGGGTATTCAATAGATGATTTGAAAGGGATTTCGCCTTCTTTGTGCATGCATCGTATTTTCATGGAAGATGACCACAAACCCACCATAGAACACCAAAGGAGACTCAACCCAAACATGAAAGAGGTAGTGAAAAAATAAGTCCTGAAATTGTTAGATGCGGGGATCATTTTTCCTATTTCCGATAGTAAGTGGGTAAGTCCGGTGCACGTTGTGCCTAAGAAGGGTGGGTTAACGGTTGTAAGAAATGAAAATAATGAATTAATTCCCACTAGGACCGTCACCGGGTGGAGAATGTGCATAGACTATAGAAAGTTGAACACCGCTACTAGGAAAGACCACTTCCCTCTTCCATTTATTGATCAAGTGCTAGAAAGGTTGGCTAAGCATTCATACTTTTGCTATCTAGATGGGTATAGTGGGTTTTGGCAAATTCCCATTCATCCCGATGATCAGGAAAAAACTACATTCACTTGCCCGTATGGCACATTTGCATACAGAAGGATGCCTTTTGGCCTATGTAATGCTCCTACAACTTTTCAACGATGCATGATGGCCATATTTTCTGATATGATTGAGGAGATTGTGGAGGTGTTTATGGACGATTTCTCCGTCTGTGGCACTACTTTTGATGTTTGTTTGTCTAATCTTGAAAGGGTTTTAATGAGATGTGAAGAGACTAATGTTGTGCTTAATTGGGAAAAATGTCATTTCATGGTTAATGAAGGAATTGTGCTAGAACATTTAGTCACTAATAGAGGAATTGAGGTGGATAAAGCTAAAATTGAGATAATTGATAAAATGCCACCTCCTACCTCTATAAAAGGGATTAGAAGTTTTCTAAGACATGCCGGTTTTTATAGAAGATTCATCAAGGATTTTTCTAAAATCACCAAGCCTTTGACTAACCTGTTGCTGAAGGATGTAGCCTTTGATTTTTCCACAGATTGTCTTGAGTCTTTTTGCAGGCTAAAACAAGCATTAGTGTCAGCCCCTATCATGCAATCACCGGATTGGGATCTCCCTTTCGAAATTATGTGTGATGCAAGTGACTTTGCCGTGGGTGCTGTACTTGGGCAAAGAAGGGATAAGAAGCTTCATGCTATTTACTATGCCAGCAAGACACTTGATGAGGCTCAGATGAACTACACCACAACGGAAAAGGAGTTGCTTGCAGTGGTGTTTGCCTTTGAGAAGTTTCAGTCATACCTTGTGGGTTCTAAGGTAATTGTCTTTACTGACCATGCTGCTGTGCGATACTTGATGCAGAAAAAGGATGCGAAACCACACCTCATCCGCTGGATTCTGTTGCTACAAGAGTTTGACTTGGAAATTAGGGACAAGAAAGGGGCTGAGAATGTTGTAGCTGATCACCTTTCTAGGCTTCCTCCCGAGCAGATTGAGAAGGGAAAATAAGGATTGCCTGTTGACGATTCTTTCCCAGATGACCACTTGTTTCAAGCCACAACCTCTGCCATCTCTCATGTCACCGAAGAGCTCCTAAACTTCTCCATTGAGGGGCTTCCTTGGTATGCTGATTTTGTGAACTACTTGGCTTGCAAAGAGTTGCCACCTGGACTGTCATTCCACCAAAAGAAGAAATTCCTTCATGATGTTCAACAATATTATTGGGATGAACCGCTGCTCTTCAAGCTAGGCAATGATGGGATTTATAGACGGTGTGTCCCAGATGATGAGATTGAAGGTGTGATTAAGCATTGTCATAACTTGCCTGCTGGAGGACATGCTAAAGCTTTCAAGACTACCGCCAAGATCTTCCAATCCGGTTTCTTTTGGCCCACCATGTTTAAGGATGTGCAGATGTATGTAACTTCTTGTGATGAATGTCAACGTTCAGGGAACATATCTTGGAGGAATGAAATGCCACTCACCAAATTCCAAGAGGTGGAACTTTTTGATATGTGGGGGATCGATTTCATGGGTCCTTTCCCGAGTTCTGGAGTCTACAAGTACATCTTGGTTGCTGTCGATTATGTGTCGAAGTGGGTGGAAGCAATCGCCACACCTACTAATGACTCTAAAGTGGTAGCAAAGTTCTTGAAGTCTACCATCTTTCCAAGTTTTGGGGTTCCACGAGTGCTTATTAGCGATGGAGGATCACACTTTATTGAGCGGAAGTTTGAAGCACTTTTGAAGAAGTATGGGGTGAACCACCGCATTGCTACTCCATATCACCCCCAAACAAGTGGTCAGGTCGAGGTCTTCAATAGAGAAATCAAGAGTATTTTGGAGAAAACGGTTTCTCGGACAAGGAAAGATTGGGCACTAAGGCTTGATGATGCTTTTTGGGCATACAGAACGACATACAAGACCCCCTTTGGCACTACACCATACCGGCTTGTATATGGAAAATCTTGTCATTTGCCGGTCGAGTTGGAGCATAAGGCATTTTGGGCTATTAAGGCGCTGAATTATGACTTGAAAGAAGCCGGTGAGAAGAGAATGTTACAACTTCATGAGCTTGAGGAGTTGAGACTTGAGGCATATGAGAATGCCCGGTTTTACAAGGAGAGAACAAAGCGATGGCATGACAAGAGAATTGTCCCTAAAGACTTTTTTGAAGGTGATTTGGTTTTGCTCTTTAATTCTCGCCTAAAGCTATTTCCGGGTAAGTTGAAATCTCGATGGAGTGGTCCTTTTGAAGTCCGAAAAGTTCATCCTCACGGTGCAATAACAATTTGGAACGAAAAGTGGGGTGAATTCAAGGTGAATGGACATCGTTTGCAGAGGTACTATAGCGGAAACCCGATTGAGAAGGTGAGTCCTACTCACCTCAAGGATCCAAGTGCTTAGGAAGAAATGGAAGTCCGGCTCAAGAATCTAAAGAAGCGCTTCTCGGGAGGCAATCTGAGGTAAGTTTTCTTTTCATGCTTAATAGAATAGACTTGTAAATATTTTTGTTAAATTTCCCTTTTAAAAAAAAAACGCACCTAACCTGCTCATTCTCAGGGGCAATGTGAGCGGGCGTGCGCATAAGGCGCGTGGCCGTGCAAATCCATTCCTTTCTTAAAAAAAAAAAATTAAAAAATTAAAAAAACAAGACGTCAACACACAGGTAACAGGTAGGTCTCTTTCTTTCTTTCTTCTCACCATCATTCACACGCACACATTCAGAAAACCTTCACAGCTCACGCACACCAGCCCCGCCTCTCCTCCCTTGCGCCGAACCCTCCCTAGCCTCGCACCAGTCCCACCGCCCCACCGGCCGGCCACCGCTGCACCACCACGCCGCCGAGCCGCCACCGGACCCACCGTCAGCGCCACCCGCCAGCCAACAGCCATCGGCCTTCCTCTCCTCACTCCCTGTTTGCTTTCCTTGTCTTATTCCTCCTTCTCCCCCTTAAACTTGAAGAAAATTGGTATGTTTCATCACTTCTCATCTCTTTTACTTCAATTTTCTTTATCAATTGATAATTTTGTTGGTTGATTTAGAGATTTTGAAATTCTAGGGTTTAAGTTGATGGACTTGATTTGGGGAATTCTTGAGTTGTATAAATTGGGGGTGCCCTTGCATCAAATTGTGTCAAGTTGATGATTATTGATGCTCATGAAATGTAGTTGATGGTTTGGTTGTGATTTATGAGGTGAAATTGAATTTTTGGGAATTGTTGTATATGTTCTTATGGGAGATATGCATAATTCCTAAGTAAATTGTTCTATTTGGTTGATTGCTTGGCTTTGTGGTGGTGATAGCCCCTTGAAATTTTTGCAAGTGAAGCTTGAAACTTTGATATTTATAACTTGTTTCAAATTTCAAGTATGGGGTTATTTGGGGTTGAATTCATGATGGTATTTGAATTGAGCATATTGCTTTTGGTTGTGTGATGAGTTGTGACGAGATGTGTTGGTTCTCTATGCGATGTCTACGAGTTTCGCATATTGGTGAGATTTTGATAAACTTGTGGACTTGGTGAATTTCTAAGTATGGGGTGATTGTGTTGGAGGCTTGTGTTAGTTCTTTGGGAGATTTCTTACTTGATATGTGTGTTGTTTGGATTTGAAGGTTCTTGGAATTCACAATTAACTCTTGTGCTTGCTTGTGTTCGTTTTTGTTCTTTTGTGGGTTTGTGGTTTTATTGTGCAAGGTAGAGCTACTATGGCTAAAGGTAGTGCATCCCGAAAGCGGCGGATAACTCAAAGTATGGACAAGGTAGTATGTGAAGGAGGTCAGCAGGATCTCTTTACAAACTTCATGGCTCGGACACATCTTAGTACTCGATGGCCTAGGGTAGTTTCTCTATCCAAATTGGATCTAGAAGATAAGATCATGAAACTGTGCTCGAGGATTGGTGCTACATCTTTGTTCCATTTTAAGTGGCATTCTTATCCGGCCATCACTTCTGAGTTTATGAGCTCTTATAAATTTGAGAGAGGTGTTGATGAAGGCTCAGGGACGCTAACATTCCGGATAGGAAACCAAGCTCAGAGAATGACCATAGCGGAATTCAATGAGGCCCTTGGCTTCCCGGCTGATAAAGGGAGAGTAACGCTCTCCAGTGATACCCATAATGCCTTCTGGTACAAGCTCACGGGCTATTGGCCTTATAGATCGCAAAATGCAACCGCTACCTCTATAGTTCATCCTTGCTTCCAAATCTTCCATCGCATCATGGCAAATACTGTCTTTGCTCGGGATGAACCTTCTAAGGTGAACAAGGGAGAGCTTGAGATGCTCTATGCCATAGCCTATGATCGTCCTTTTGACCTTGGCTATGAGTTAGCTCGCAAGCTAGAGGGAGTAGCTGAAAGTACATCTGGTGTAATTTGCATTGGAGGAATGATCACCCCGCTAGCGCATCATTTTGGGGTTGACTTGGAGAGGTACACGCCCATTGAGACGGAAAGAAGGGTTGATGAGAAGCATCTCCTAACTGGTCACACTCTTAAGAAGGAGCGAGGAATCTTTTGCTATTATCTCTCTCAGATCTCCGCCACTCGCCCGCTCTCTGATTCACCGTATATAAGCACAGATGTGGAAGCCAACTGGTATGAGGCTTGGATTGGTGCTCCTCGTCCACCACTCTCCACTACTGAGAATGTGAAAGAGGATGAGACTCTTCCCGATGCGTCGCCTACCCATAACTACGAACAGGGGGACTCTTCTGGCGGAGCCTATTCTACTGATGACAGAGCTTACTTTCAGAGCCAATTTGACAGTTTGTCATCTCAGTTATCTGCCCTCTCTACTCAACAAGATGCTCTACAAACTCAGATTGCGGAGCACATCTCTAGTGCGTCTCAACGCTTCTCATCTTGGGATACTCAACAGCAACAAGATCGTCTACAGCTCCAGCAGATTATGGTGATGTCCCAGCACAACTATTATCATCTCCATGGACATCATTTCGATCCTTGCGCCCCGTATCCTCCCCCACCACCTCCACAGTAGTAGTGTCTTTGTGAGTACCTTCTCATCTTTTATTTATTTTCTACATTGGGGACAATGTAGGGGATAAGTATGGGGTGGGATGTTATTCTTGTATGTCTGCATTTGTCATTAGTGTCTTGAGTCTTTCTTTTGGCTTTCTGATGTATTTTGGTAGTCTAGGTTGATGACAGGTGTCCCCTGAACATGTTATGTAGGCTACAATGATGGGATAATTGTCTAAGATGCTAATATTCGCCCTAATCTGTATGTGTCATGTCTTGAGACAAATTGCCTAGCATGAAGTTCTTGAATGAGTTTGCATGATTAAGTCCCTAGACAATTACCTTGTGAGATTCTGAGCCTTATGGAAAAATCTTGATGAATCCTTTCATTTCCTATATTGTGTGACACTCACTTTGTGCTTGATCTCTAGAACTTGCTTTAGACTCTTTATTGAGGCCGTATTACTTGAACTGTGCACATAGCTTAAAGATGATTGAGGCAACACTTTTTGTTAACCATGTCTCTCAATGCCTATCCTTGTATATGATCCTATGCTTGAAGCAAATCTGAGATTTATTAGCCTATTCATTTGATAAACTCCACTAAATCTTCATAGTCAATTATTAGCCTTTGACCCATCCGGGAATTAGGAAATAATGTTGCTTATTTTTATGAGTGGAGATGCTTTGAGTGTCTGGTAATGTTTGGTTTGGCATGCGCTATGAGATCTTGAGACCTGGGGAGGATAAAATTCACCCAGGGGCAAAAGTCAAGAAAAAGAAAAAGAAAAAAAAAATGGTTAGTAACCGATCCTCCTTGTGGAGAATAAAATTCACACAAGGAGGAAGATATGCATGTAAGGAGGCTGAGACACTTAGTAACCGGGTACATTCATCACAAATGTTTGTATTCGCGCAAAACGGTGTTGAAGCTAGAGAAAAGAAAAGAAAGGGAGATCGAATGTGGTTCACAAAAGTTGAGAATGAAAACATTATTGTAATGGAGTTGTATGGTGGTTTGGTATGAGTTTCTGTGAAGTGGTTGTTTTTCTGGTTGGTTCCTAACCCTTTTTCCCGGATTTTAGCACCACAAGCTCAAAATTTTCCATACCTTGTCTTTTTTCCACCTTGGCCCCATCACAACTTTATAGAAGACCCTCATGATTTCTGTTATGTGCATGATCCTCAGCGATGGAGATTTAGAACGCTATTGCAAGCATATGGTAGATTAAACGAAATGGTTGAGACCGAGCGTAATGTTAAACCTTAAACACATTTGAGTGAGTGTGTCATTAAGAAAAAAAAAATCCTTGTGAGGTTTAGGGGCTTTTGATTGCTGTGTATTAATGATAATGAGCAAAGATGTGATGATGGCAATGGTCTTAAGCTTCTGATGACAAAATATCATTTCAAAAAGGGGCTTGAATAAGTTGAGACAATAATCCTATCTTACACTTGTGGTTTATTACTTAGTGAGTCTTGCTTGGGGACAAGCAAGGTTCAAGTATGGGGTATTTTGATGTCATCATAGTTTGCATTATTTAGGACATGCATTTAGCATAGGTTTGTGTCATTTCTCATGTGTTTTATGTGTTTTTAGATGTTTTTCGTTTAGTTTCTAGGATAGAGATCTACTGTCTTTACGGTGGTGTTTTCAGGAGTTTTCGGGAGCTAAGCGGAGATTGCTAGAGGACATGTTAGATGGGTACAGAAGCTAAGAAGAGCCGAGCGGAAATCATATAGGATGAACGAGGATAAAAGGCGAAGAAGCAAAAGCATAAGGAGCAAGGCGGTCGTACATCGTGGGCTTCACGGCAGAACAGAAGTGCACGGGCGTGCACATTGGCCACACGGGCGTGCACATTGGCCGCACGGGCGTGCAGAAGCTCGACCAGAGAAGAAACCCATCAGAGGATGGGTGCGCGGGCGTGCACCATGGGCGCGCGGGCGTGCACCAGAGGCGCGCGGGCGTGCACCCTTCAGCTCGGACCAGATTCGGCTGATTTCGACCCGGTTTCTTTCAACATTATTTTCTTATTATTTTAGGGGTTTAATAATATTATATTAGGGGTTTGTCTCGGACTATAAAAGGGGGCAGAAACATTTCTTTAGGGGGATCTCGGAACCCTCGTTGGAACGCTCTCTTTGGAAGACCTTTTGTTGAGTTAGATTTGGAGAACTTTGGACATATTTGCTTGGAGATTGCATTGTTTCAATTCAAGATTGGTATTTCCCCTTTAGTCTTTGCTTTTCTATCTATTTCCATGTTTCAATTTAGTGATTTGATGATGAATTCTTCCATGCTTGGCTAAATTCTCCGTTCTAGGGTTAGGGTGAACCCGACAATGTTGCGAATTGTTTGATTTCGATGGTTGCTTGAACTTTATCTGAATTCTATGAACTGATTTAATCCTAATTGCTTTACCTAATTGATGTCAATCGATTAGAATCCTTTTTAGATTCGAGATGCTACCGCTGAGAATTGAAATTGGATATTTGGATGGACTTCATGAACCCGAAAGGGGAATTGTGTCTATTGGAACCCTAGGATTGAACTTGAGGAATCGACAATTGTTATTGTGACATTTAAACGATTGTTGAGGACTCTTGAGGATTAATAAATTATCGTAGATTCTTAGGTTTGAATCGGTTAGGCGGAACGCGACAGCGAAAGTTTAATTGATTTTCTCCTAAGGTCTATAAAGAACTTAAAGGGTCTAGATTTTGTTAATTTAGACACAATCACTACAACATGCGACAGCTGAGTAGTGATGGCTTTAGATAATTTACCTTCAATTTGACTTATTAAGAAGATGAAGTTCGAGTGAACATCGGGTTGAATTCTTTGTGGCATTGTCGTCGGAATCCTTAACCCTGGAATCAATTCTCGTACATATTTTATTCAGAATCTTTGCTTGTTTTTCTAGGTTTAGTTGAAAATCAAATCTCTCTTTATTGGCTTAGCTTATTAGTTCTAGATAACAATTGATACAGATTTAATCTCCGTGATCGATACCCGTATACTGCAATTGATCTCGTATTCTTGCGAGGTTGGTTCAGGCTACACTATTCTTGTGTTGGTTTAGACCACATCACTGTTGATATGTCAAAACCCACCTCCCCTCTGATTTCGTTTCAAAGACACAAAATCCCCATCCCTCTCACAAACACAACCCCATTTCTTTCCTCTCCCCTTGAGTTCTGCCGAGAGCCCAAAGCTCCATTTCCTCTTCTCCTTGCCATCCGGTTGTCGAAGCCGTCACCACCGTACTACCAGCCCCGTCTCGACTTCCTTCTCGGATTTTGAAAACAGCTAGCCACCACCATCACGCTGCCATCACCGAGCCCTGCAGCCTTATTCTTCGAAGTTGAGGCCAAGCTCTAATCGCTCTCGTTTCCTTCTCTTCAGACGCGTACCGGCATACCCTTATCTCCTCCGACGAAGCCCGAGCCCAGGAGCCGCCGATGCCCATCCCCGAGTCGCTCCTCCTCTGTCTTCTCGTGACCAGCTTGGTAAGACTCATTCCGCCCCCTATCGTTCACGAAAACCATAAAGAATCCACCTTTAATCACCTATTGTCATCCTAGGCCAAGCTCGTTTGATTTCCATCACCGACGAAGCCGAATCAAGCTCCGACAGCGTTTCCGGCGAGATTCAAGCCCCTCGGTGAGCTCACCCTCTCCCTCCTCTTATTTGGTTTCATCTAGGTCTCTTAGGGTCCTTGGGGTCGGCAAAAGCTATCTAGGTTGAGACGCAACAGATCTCCGGCGAGGACCTCGCCTTCCTTCTCCTTCGGGCGAACAGAGGATGGGCTGGGGAAGAAGAAAGGTCTCCAGGCTTCCCATTCTTTTAATTTGATGGCCCGGTTCAATGAATTGTTTTAACTAAAACTAGACCGGTTTGGTTTGATAAAAAATCAGATTTTTGGGTTGGGTTTTATTGCATCCGAATTTAAGAGAATTTTGGGCCTTTTCTCATGGGCTAATCTTGTTGGGTTAAGTGTGTTTAAAGGAAAAGAAAATAGATTTTAAAGACTCATATATTTATGAAAATATTATACCAATGGGATATAATTTGCTATAAAATATTATTAAGATTTAAGGATATAATATTAAAAATAATTTGACAAACATTTTCCAATGTCGGAATTTCTAACAAGTTAATTCGGATTTTGAAATGGTTTCGGGACTAACTCGGGAATTATGTGATCGGTGACTAACTAGCATGATTGATGTGAATGGTTGACTAATATCATGATTGGTGTGTACTAATGGCATGATTGATTGACTAATGGCATGATGAAGTGTTAGACTTGTGTATCGTTAATTTATGCTTTCGAGATATGATGAATATGATGAACTTGATATATGTGATATGCGGATTATTTTTGTGGATATATTATGGCAAATACATGAATGTGGCTGAATGGAATGATGAGAATGATATGGTCTTGTGGAATGCGGCAATATGATGAATGGTTGAACTTGATTGAACGATGATTGCGATATGGTTGCTATTCTCGTTGAATGATATGCTTGACTGTTTCGATGATTAGACGTAGACTTATATATGTGTTCTGATATATGTTTAGGTGATCTTTAATCTATTATAATGCTTGCCTTGCTATTCTGCACTGCTAGGTAAGTCTCTTCGGAGCTTACTCAGATTGAAATAGAGATATTCCCTGCTTTAGGTGCATGATATACTAGGTGCTTGCATTCATGATCAGCATGTCATGTAGTACCATGCTAGGTTGCATTGACCGTTGAGCATTCTATTTCTTTATGCGTATGTAAACAAAACGGCCATTATCTGTGAAGTAACTAGAGTCTTTGCTAAGGTTATAGGATGGCCCAGTCCCAACGGGTCCCGTCCTGAGTCAATCGAGTCATGGAACTTCCTGCTTGCGGGCTTTATTTTGTTGTGGATACGGGTTGGGCATGCGTGCTGCCCGATTATTATGGAATGCATTAACGAGATGGCCAGTCTCCGCCCTATCAGTAGGGGGTGGAGGTAGGAGAGGGATATACCACTTGGTATTCTGTGATAAGGCCTTATTATTTTTATTATTATGCACTTGATCTTAGGAGCATGTTAGTGTGTTAATGTTCCACCTTGCATCTAGAAGCATCTTTATTAGGTATAGGGTATATGTGTGCTTAGGGCTGGGATGCAGAGCCAAAGTGGGCATCGATCTGATCCCGCCCACTATCAATTTTTTTAGGTATCTGTTATGCTTACTTCCATTGATGCTGATTTGGCTCCATGATCGCGGGGTCTAATATGGCGGAAAGAGAGAGTTGAGATTCCGACTTCACCACTTTAATTACGGTTTGGATTTGAATGGTTGATCATGTTTTGACCCGGCTCTGTCGTGACACCCCCCCTTTGTATTATGCTTTACTTCCGCTATTTGTGTGACCTTTTGTTTTCCACGCTTAGACTTACGACAGGTAAAGGGGACTTCCCCGGGGATTCCAACGATCCCTTCGAACTTGGGTATGAAATCCCCCTTGAAAACGTCAGTTTAGAATTCAAACCTTCAACCTGTACTCGGGGCGCAAGGACATAACGAGGGGTTTCATCCCTCAAAACGTAACTCGGGAATCATAATCCCGGGCCGTTACAAAGTTGGTATCATACTCGGTTTTGCAAACCGAGTATGATAGGTTGAAGTGGTTTTGAAAACGGCCCAAGATTTTCAAATGGTTTTCAAAATGTTTTTGAAAGGGCAAAATGAATTTAATTGGACCTAGAATGAGCAATTAGGAAGGCAATCTCACAGGGTAGAGACTATGCGGTAGGCATCTCTTATGGATGTAGAATTCGGGGAAGGTAGGCAAAATACTAGCTTTCTTTTACAGATGGGTTTGAAGACTCCAAGGAGCCTGAGGGTTGAAGTAGCATGGGTTAGGAGGTCGTGAGGTATTTGCCCCTCCGTCTAGCCGTCCTTGGATGGACGGCATAGATCGTCTCTGTGATCGTATGCATTATATTTAACCGAGCCCGAGGGCAATCCTCCTTAAAGAGGATCATATTAATTTCGTTGATTGCTTCCGTTAGGATAGAGAACTAATCAGTATGCCTTCACTTGATCATGTATTGAATGTGTAAACGGGATAGCGGGAGGAAACCTTGACCTTGTCTAATCGGAATACATGTCATGTCAGAATAGCCATTCCATAACTCAACCCCCCTTGATGATTTCGATTTCGTCATCCGTCCCACCAAAGCATCTAGGCATGTTAGCAAAGGTCGAGAAGCCTCTGCTCTCCCTGTTTCCGGTCCTGTTGGTTCCCCACTATCTATGCTTCTATCGAGTCTCGTACACGAGGTTGGTGTCTTCCACGGAAAATTTGGGTTGGTAAACTAAATACCTTCGAAAATCGTGTCGGGTGTGAGGGTTACCTAGTACGTTAGTGGGGGAGATGATTGAAGTAGTTTTGAGTTAGAAGTGAGTTACCTCATAGAGTCATCCCTTTCGATCATTGTAATGGTCAACCATGTCTTCTTGCAGTAAGAGCCTAAGCACGAGTTCTACCCTCACCTCTCGGAAGTAGTGTAAATGTCCTTGTGTCATATTGAGTAAGTCATACTAGCATCCCACGGGGAAACGGGGTGATGAGTCAGTGATTGCCCTTAGAGAATTCTGTCGGTTATAGTAGTAGCCATTCTTGTGATTCTATGACCTAGTACATTGATGTATTTCAGCATGACTTGCCTAATATCTTGCATGATTGCTTTTATGAGGAAATATATGTGCGATATGTGTGGAACTCCATAATTATTGTCTTTCCATGAATTAGGTCCAGGATAGTGTGGACAACCCTCATTGCATGTTAATACGAGAAATGATTGTCTTAGCATGCTAAATTGATCTAATTGGACCTTGTTAATTGTGTACTTGCTTGATGAGTGTTGCTAGTATCATGTAGGACATACCCCTTCCCATCATAGGACCTCGCATGATTATTTGTCATCATTGTCTTACTATGCGAATATGGATGTATACGATGTGATGGTTGCTACCCCTATATGACCTCCCCTTATCCCTTAGCATGATTAGTAGGGTGTAACTTAACATGCTTGCATTGACACCATGTTGTCCTGACCTGCGTATGTGCGTACCTGAGTGAGTAATACATTGTACATGTGATATCTTGTGATGTTTGCTAGATCTTACACAACTTATTCCGCATGTGTCCCATGTCAATTCGTGCATGTATGCCCTTAGTATGTCGAGCATGATTAGTGAATGAGATGATAGATTGCTAACTTGTTCTGCGCACATGTAGAGTTGATTATATGAACATGTTACGAATGCATGGGTCACTATTCCTCGAGATAGGTGCATGTCAGTGTGGAATGATGTGACGATGTTGTGATTATTATGTGTTTGTGTGCAACAATTATAACCTCATAGGATACCCTAAGGGCATCATTTTAATCCTCGGGTGGGGATTCTATCTTGGTCTCATCGACCCTAATCCTGGTCTATGTCTGAATCCTTAAGGAAGTCGTGTTGTCCTCCTTTGTCTCTCCCCTATCTCCGTAACTCTTAATCCTTGTGATCCTTTGATGAGCGCCGACATGAAAGAAAGAACTGACAACCAAGTGGCACCAGAACGACACAGTGGAAGCATGGTTGGTCCATGACCCATAGACTCCTTGGACGACGTCATCGTTGGCAAGAAAGACGAATGTGCTCCAAAGACGATGGTTGTGAACAGTACCCTCCCAAACGATTCGAGGAAGAGCATTCTTGAATCAAATCGCGGAATCTTCTATACTAATCGGACTTGATGTGGTGCGGTAGGCCTAGAATTGACATAGTTGGGTATGTGATGATTGATATGTTGAACTAATAGTAGATGGTTGCCTGACTAACTTGCGCTTGTGATGATGTGCCTTTTGCTTAAGTGTACTGACCTGCTGGTAAATCGATTATGGGTTATATAGGTGGTGGTGTTTTCCTCTTGAGCTTGAGTCATGAGATTCTTCGGTGAGACAGGTCGGAAAGTAGGAGGTAGATTGAGGTCTTTGGATTGGGTCAGTGGTTGTGTGAGATGGGGTGCAGGAAAGATGCGACAGCAAGAGTAGAGTCGAGTGAGTTGGGATTTTTCATAAATAGTAGTCAGCGAGTATAGTTGAGCTTCCAGGTAGGTCTTAGGTGAGGGGTGGAGTTAGCATGGCGAGATCTTGAGGAAGAGGGTGCAAGTATAGTTGAGCTCCCAGTCGGTAGGTAGTGGGGGCAAGTATAGGTGGTTAGTGTAGTCTAGAGGTGGATGAATGAGCTAGGAATGGATCGGAGGGATTCTCAAAGGGAAGTGTTGTTCGACGGATTGGTGTGCTAAGGAAGGTGTCTAGATGGTATAGGAGCAGATTGTGGGCGGCATCGACGATGATCGGTTAAGGAATGTCTAATGAATCGTGGAAATCGAGACTAGGTTGTATGTGTGGCGAATGGGAGCGATCTTGGTAAATGCTGAGGTTGAGGAATCGCTAAGGAAGAGTAATATAAGGTTGCTTGGGAAATTATCGATCTTGGGTATTAGGTTGTTCATATTGGGTTATACGTGTGATGAGTATTTGGGGATTGTTTCGATAGGATTGGTAGTGCTTGGAGAATCCGTGAGTGAACAATTTTTAGATGCGTTGTTGGAGGATTTTAGCCTAGGGAATAAATCCGGATTATGAGTGGAGGTTATTGTGGCTATTGAGGAATCCTAGGATGTGAGATGAGTCTTCGGGGAAAGATCGGTAGCTAGGCGAGGATGTCGTTGAGATTTCGAGTAAGACTGTGTCCTTAAGGGTGAGATAGAGAGGTTCAGAGCTTGGAATTGGGAATTGAGTAGAGCAGAATGTATTGGGAACGTTAAAGGATGAAGGATTTTAGAAGGTTGGCGAAATGGCGGTGCTTGGGAAACTCGAATGAGGACGATTTAGGGATTCTGCAGAAATGATGATCGGTAAAAGAGAGCTTTGAATGGTAAGGTATCATGGTTAAGAAGTAGGAGCTTGAGACAATTTGGGAATATGAAGAGATGAGGAACTGGAGTAGGACGACTTGAGGAGTCGTGATTGGTTCAGGGTTTTTGAGATTTAAAGTGGGACAAGTAGGTAGAATTTGTGATTGGTCATTGAGGATGGACTCGGGTGATGAGAAACTCGGTGATTCGTTGTTATGAGTTAGCACTAGACGGTTTTCTGCGTTAGAGTTAATCGAGAGTGACAAGTGTGAGATGGTCAATATGAGTTGGGTTTTTAGAGGTGGATGGTTACTGAGAGTGGTTAGTGGTGCGGGATGTATGATCATGTTAGCAAGGTGATTCGAGATGTCTCTTTAGGAGATGTTGGTTAGGCGGAGTCTTGAGAGCCTAGGAAAAATAAGAGAGATTGTTAAGAAGTGTCTAGATCGATCGTGAGAGCAATTCAGTCGAGGACTTGGGATTTCTCTTAGAAGGTGAAGATGGGACCGGTAGAGGACCCTTAGGGCGAGGATGTGTCTATAGGGAGTCTTGGTAGATGGTCGAAGTGTTGAGCTTGACAGAATAGGGAACTGGGAAATCGTGAGCTCTGAGGTATAGGATTCGATGGTTGAGTGGAAGATTAGGACTTGAGATTGGGATATTGAAGCAAATTGATCCTTAGAGGGCTTGATGACATAAGAGTTGGGGTACCTAGTAATTGGTTAGAGATGTGGGCCTTGAATCGAGGATAGTTATGCGGCTAGAGAGATTGTATGCTAAGCTTAGTGCAATGGTAGTATCGGATTTGAGTTAGTAGACCTAGATGAGGTTAATCTCGATGCGAGAGATGATGAGTAGTGGTCGTGTTCTGTTATGGTTGGTAGTGGTAGACAGGTTTTCTCGAGGATGTGGCTTATGGGTATGCGGTACTTAGGACCGAGTAATGTGAAAATTTTATGCTATTAACAATGCTGATTCTCTGCGATATTGCCATAGACAATAATGAGGTATGAGTGCTAATATATCTACTTCTTGAGTTTGATAGAATGCTGGTGTGCGACGGCACTTAAATGATTCTGACGTGATAATTCTTGGTAGTTAGTGTAAGTATGATGTGCTTATCTGGTTGATATGACGTGCAACATCTGTGATATGATGGATCCAACTATGTGTGATATTATGCTAGATCTGCTATGGTACGTGACTATCCTTGAAATGAGTATGATATATTTTCGAATGCGTGATACGATTGCTATATTATATAATACCTTGGACTAGAATTGCTGGGATGCTAGAACTGAATTGATGAAATTTGATTCTGACTTGGAACATAGGAGGGAAATATGGGGTTAGCCCTTAGAGGTGGATGATTCCACCTCCTGAGATTTGAAACTTGCTTGACTAACGTCAGATTTAAGGGATACTGAATGGTGTTTAAAAAAGAAATAACTTGAATTTTGAGAAACCAAACGCGATAGAGAATTCTAATGATTTTGAGACCAATCTTTTTCAAATTGTGGAACCCTTTTGAAACCTTTCCGGCCCGAGCTTACATTATGACGCCCCACGAAGTTGATACATGCATTTTATAGGGGCCCTTATAGACTGCTTGCTAAGACCTATTGGAGACGCTATAATGCTTTCGAGTTATGATATAATCGAGAAGTTGGGGTAAGGATGTGGTAAGGGCCCATATCACACTCTCGCTACGACCTATTGGGGATACTATGATCATGACAACGATGCTGTGAGGATCTCATAGGGGCACTTATGAGGCACTTACGGGATCAATGAAATGGTCCTTGGACTCACCTACTTCCAACTTCATCCCCTACCTTGTTTTGGTTTTAGTCTCGAGGACGAGACTTGTTTTTAGAGGTGGATGATGTAAAGGCTCAGATTTTTAAATTCTAATTTCTCGTAAAAAAGAAAATCAAAATGAATTTTAAAGCCGGATTTAGCGGAAAAACTCTCCAACTCGGATTTTAAGACTCTTAAAGCATATTCCGACCAAAATTTAAAATTTATGGAAAAGAGATTTTATTCCGTTTTCATACGCCGAGAATTTGAAAAATGATATTCGGATTTCATTATTAAATTCGGATTAGAAAATTTAAAACCTTATTTTGATCGGGATAAGTTCGAGAGAGAGCGGGCTTCGAAATTTATTTTCGGGTATTTTGAATTTGGGGTTTTTGGGACCATATATTACTTTGTTTTCTCACGAAATCCGAAAAATTGCCAGCCTAGGTCCCTCTCTCTCTCCTTGTGACATGTCTAATACACCCCTCTCTAGCCTTCCTTTTCTTCTTCTGTCAAGTCAAACTCAGCCTTACCCTCCTCCCTCACCCTTGCTTCACCATTTGGGAATAAGGTCAAGCCCCCTCTCTCCTTCTTTCTGAAAATTATCAGCTCCACCTTGCTCTGCAGTCTGCTGCCACGCCAAGAAAAGAAATAAAATTGCAGGGAATCTCATCTCACCTTTTTTCACTTTCAATTCAAAGATACAAAACATCCCCTCTTTTGATATGTCAAAACCCACCTCCTCTCTGATTTCGTTTCAAAGACACAAAATCCCCATCCCTCTCACAAACACAACCCCATTTCTTTCCTCTCCCCTTGAGTTCTGCCGAGAGCCCAAAGCTCCATTTCCTCTTCTCCTTGTCATCCGGTTGTCGAAGCCGTCACAACCGTACTGCCAGCCCCGTCTCCACTTCCTTCTCGGATTCTGAAAACAGCCGGCCACCACCACCACGCCGCCATCACCGAGCCCTGCAACCTTGTTCTTCGAAGTCGAGGCCGAGCTCTAATCACTCTCGTTTCCTTCTCTACAGACGCGTACCAGCACACCCTTATCTCCTCCGACGAAGCCCGAACCCAGGAGCCGCCGACGGCCATCCCCGAGTCGCTCCTCCTCTATCTTCGCGTGACCAGCTTGGTAAGACTCATTCCGCCCCCTTTCGTTCACGAAAACCATAAAGAATCCACATTTAATCACCTATTTTCATCCTAGGACAAGCCCGTTTGATTTCCGTCACCAACAAAGCCGAATCAAGCTCCGACGACGTTTCCGGCGAGATTCAAGCCCCTCGGTGAGCTCACCCTCTCCCTCCGATTATTTGGTTTCATCTAGGTCTCTTAGTGTCCTTGCGGTCGGGAAACAGTATCTAGGTTAAGACACAACAGATCTCCGGCGAGGATCTCCGGCGAACAGAGGACGGGCTGAGGAAGAAGAAAGCAGTCCACGCTTCCCATTCTTTTAATTTGATGGCCCGGTTCAATGAATTGTTTTAACTAAAACTAGACTGGTTTGGTTTGATGAAAAATCAGATTTTTGGGTTGGGTTTTATTGGATCCGAATTTAAGAGAATTTTGGGCCTTTTCTCATGGGCTAATCTTGTTGGGTTAAGTGTGTTTAAAGGAAAAGAAAAGAGATTTTAAAGACTCATATATTTATGAAAATATTATACCAATGGGATATAATTTGCTATAAAATATTATTAAGATTTAAGGATATAATATTCAAAAGAATTTGACAAACATTTTCCAATGTCGGAATTTCTAACTAGTTAATTCGGATTTTGAAATGGTTTCGGGACTAACTCGGGAATTATGTGATCGGTGACTAACTAGCATGATTGATGTGAATGGTTGACTAATATCATGATTGGTGTGTACTAATGGCATGATTGATTGACTGATGGCATGATGAAGTGTTAGACTTGTGTATCGTTAAATTATGCTTTCGAGATATGATGAATATGATGAACTTGATATATGTGATATGCAGATTATTTTTGCGGATATATTATGGCAAATACATGAATGTGGCTAAATGGAATGATGAGAATGATATGGTCTTGTGGAATGTGGCAATATGATGAATGGTTGAACTTGATTGAACGATGATTGCGATATGGTTGCTATTCTCGTTGAATGATATGCTTGAGTGCTTGGATGATTAGATGTAGACTTATATATGTGTTCTGATATGTATTTAGGTGATCTTTAATCTATTATAATGCTTGCCTTGCTGTTCTGCACTGCCAGGTAAGTCTCTTCGGAGCTTACTCAGATTGAAATAGAGATATTCCCTGCTTTAGGTGCATGATATACTAGGTGCTTGCATTCATGATCAGAATGTCATCTAGTACCATGCCAGGTTGCATTGACCGTTGAGCATTCTATTTCTTTATGCGTATGTTAACAGAATGGCCGTTATCTGTGAAGTAACTAGAGTCTTTGCTAAGTTTATAGGATGGCCCAGTCTCATCGGGTCCCGTCCTGAGTCAATCGAGTGATGGAACTTCCTGCCTGCGGGCTTTATTTTATTGTGGATACAGGTTGGGCATGCGTGCCGCCCGATTATTATGGAATGCATTCACGAGCTGGCCAGTCTCCGCCCTATCGGAAGGGGGTGGAGGTGGGAGAGGGATATACCACTTGGTATTCTGTGATAAGGCCTTATTATTGTTATTATTATGCACTTGATCTTAGGAGCATGTTAGTGTGTTAATGTTCCGCCTTGCATCTAGAAGCATCTTTATTAGGTATAGCGTATATGTGTGCTTAGGGCCGGGATGCAGAGCCAAAGTGGGCATCAATCTGATCCCCCCACTATCAATTTTTTTAGGTATCTGTTATGCTTACTGCTATTGATGCTGATTTGGCTCCATGATCGCGGGGTATAATATGGCGGAAAGAGAGAGTTGAGATTCCGACTTCACCACTTTAATTACGGTTTGGATTTGAATGGTTGACCATGTTTTGACCCAGCTCTGTCGTGGCACCCCCCTTTGTATTATGCTTTACTTCCGCTATTTGTTTGACCTTTGGTTTTCCACGCTTAGACTTACGACAGATAAAGGGGACTTTCCCGGGGATTCGAACGATCCCTTCGAACTTGGGTATGAAATCCCCCTTGAAAACGTCAGTTTAGAAATTCAAACCTTCAACCTGTACTCAGGGCGCAAGGTCCTAACGAGGGGTTTCATCCCTCGAAACGTAACTCGGGAATCATAATCCCGGGCCGTTACAATATCCGTATACTGCAATTGATCTCGTATTCTTGCGAGGTTGGTTCATGCTACACTATTCTTGTGTTGGTTTAGACTACATCAAGTTTTGGCGCCGTATTCGGGGATTATTTATAGTATTGGTTGTTTCTATAAACTAGTTTGCTAAGTCTTTCTTTTGCTTTTGCTTTTTTTTTCTTTCTTTTTGTGATTTCAGGTGTGTTCTTCTAGAGATGAACAGTGTTCTATATTGTGACGTTTTTTCATCTTTTGGTCATGCCACTTTGGAAAATCAATTCTCAACGTATGGGACTCATGCGCATTACGAGTTTTGCTGGGGTTTTGGGCATATGATCTCTGAATGCCCAGTGTTGTGGGCCCGCACCTATGAGGATGCTTATGATATGTACCAAAGGTGCAATTCCGATGAGTATTATGAGAGCAATCACGCTCATGAAAGGGCTCCGATAGGATTTCAGTTTTGACCTCCACAACCTCCTCCCGAGCAAGGACCTTATTCACACCTATCAATGGAGGAGCTACTCGCTAAGATTGCGGCAATTGAATCTCGAATTGCTCAAATTACCATGAATGCTCAAACTATTCCAGGGAGCCTCTCGAACCAAACAGATGTCAGTGATAGTGAGAATGACGATTGCACTGTCGTATCTATTGAGATTGACGAAAGTTTGGAAGAGCATATACATGAGTCTAAGGTGCCTGAGGCTGAGATTGATGATCCTAGGGAGGAGGAATCCAGAGAAGAACCCGGATTGGTTGTTCCCCGAGAATACATCTCACTGTCGTTATTTTCTGAAGTGATGGATCAAGAGAATGTTAAGGAATGATTCGGGGCGTTCGCTGGAGTGCTCTCCAAGTGGCATATAGATGAGCTTTCAAAGGAAGTTCTCATTGACATACCGCCATACACCAAATCCCAAGAGGAAGTCTTTCTTCTATTGGAAGATGGTGGTAACGGTGAACACACAAAGGGACAAGATGCTAAGGAGAAGAGTACATCTTTCGGGAGCTTGAGCTTCAATAGAGCCCAATTATATCGCCCCGAAAAGACTTTATTAGATGGTTGGATCGAGCCATGGACCATCCATTCGGAAAGGTTCAAACGTTTTCGAGTCAACCTAAGGTAAGTTCTCCCTTTATTTTATTAAGTTAAGATTGTTATTATAAACTTCAAAAAAAAAAAAAATTGCACGGTCGTGTGCCATAGCGCGCGGCCGCGCGTTCTGTCTCTGTTTTCTACCATTGTTCAAAATAAAAACAAAAAGAAAAAAAAAAAAAGAAGAAAGAACGCTTATGCGTTCCCCTCTCCCAACCCCACCTCTCTCTGTCGCCTACCTCTCAACCCGGCAGAAGCACACACCACCACTCTCCCTCTCGTCTCCCGGATTTCGCCCACCACTGCTCTCTCCCTGCCCACCAGCCCGCTTCTCATTCTCCCTCTGTCTGGTGCTGAAACCCAACATCACCATCTCTCCTTCTCACCTAGGCACTCGCGCAGCAGCAACTCACCAACCCCGAGCACCCTCCTCGTCTGCTTTGTGTGCTCAAGCTCAATCCCCTATTCCTCACATCTGCTCCACACTTTCAGCATATATCCTCACGTCTTGTCCCTTGTACTTTGATTTTTCCTAGACATTTCTATGGTTCATGATAATTTGGAAATTTCAATTTTTAGGGCTAAAGTTGATGGAATTTATTTGGGAAATTGGGGATTTGGATGAGTTCATGAGACTTAATTCTTACCTATTGCATCTCATGATCCTTGTGGTTAATGTGATTGGTTGATTGAATTTGATGAGTTTGTATTCCATTGAAGCTTGTGTTATTTTGATGGTTGTGTTCTTGAGTTTTTGCAAGTTATGTGAGAATATTGATAAATTTAGTGAACTGCTTAAATTTTGGATTCGTGGTCAATTGGAAGTCAAATAAACACATGTATCAGATTCATCAATTCGTCCTTTTGAATTTGTGAGAATTGTGCTTAGAAATTTTCAAGTTTGTGTTGTATTGAATTGACTTGTGAACTTGCAAAATCAATTAAACATCACAATAACAATTGTCGATTCACACCTACGAATCAATAAAACTTTCGCTATCGCGTTCGGCCTAACCGATTCACACCTAAGAATCTAAGATAATTTATTGATCCTCAAGAGTCCTTAACAATCGTTTAAATGTCTCAATAACAATTGTCGATTCCTCAAGTTCAATCTTAGGGTTCCGATGAAACCAATCCTCCTTTCGACATCATGAATTTCATCTAGTTATCCAATTTCAATTCGCAGCGGTAGCATCTTGAATCTAAAAAGGATTATAATCGATTGACATCAATTAGGTTAAGCAACTAGGATCAAATCAATTCATAAAATTCATACTAAGTTCAAACAAACATCAAAATCAAACAATTCGCGACATTGCCGGGTTAACCCTAACCCTAGAACAGAGAATTTAGCTAAACATAATATAGAAAGTAATTGAATAAATTAAAAACATGCTTAAAATAAAAGAAACAAAACTAAACTAAACATAATATAGAAAGAAATATTCGTCTTCAATCCAAAGTGCAGTACCAAAAACAAAAGAAACAAAACAAAACTAAACCTAATCTAAATCGGCCGAAGCCTATAAGCGACGTTCCCCAAGTCCAAACAAAGAAGAAGACCCAATTTCATTCTAACAAGAGTCTATATATAATGTAAATTTAACAAAATTATAAATCCAGCCCACAGATTTAAATAACTAAAATCAAGCCCAACACCTAATTATAAATTTTAATCCATCATCCAACTTTCAAATATGTGTGTTTCCGCACTTTATCATTCGAGGTTCGATCCAATCATTCTCGCTCCTCCGTATTGACTATTTAATTTCCTCAATATTAGTCCCAAAATGCCTGAAATAAATAAAAAGTAGATGTAGACTCTGAAAATGCAAAATAAAATAAATAAACTATAAAATATGATAAATATGCATGATAATGACCTAAATTATTTTGCAAATGCAACCATAAAATAAGACTAAAAAGATGTTATCAAATCGGCGGAGGCGGAGCCGTGAGATCGGACGACAACAGAAACGGCGTAGAAGAATCCAGCAGAAGCATCTCGTCCGGTCTCCCACACCCGACGCTATCGATCAACCCATTCTCCGGTAAGCCGGTCCTCTCTCTTACTCTCTTTCGTGCTCGGAGGGATCGGGAACGTGCTCGGAGGGATCGGGAACGTGCTCGTGGACCTTGTTGTCGATTGCAACCGGTCGAGGACCATGTTGTCGATTGCATATGTGATGAGTACGCAATCACATACGTTCAATTGTTTTGTTCTTTTTTTTTAGGAATGAATTGTTTTGAGGAATCAATTGCGTATGTGATGAGTACGTTCAATTGTTTTGTTCTATTTGATCTTTGTCAATGTCAAATCTTTGTTGCAAATGCAAATTGTGTTCATATATATATTTTTCTAGCTTTGTTCTCCATTAATTTCACATTCAGAGTCACTATTCGGCAAGTTGATAGTTTTATTTGTTGATAATAAGGAATTATGCATTTATATGTGGTTAATTAGATGTGGGAAATAAAAAATTACATTTACATACTCTTTCAACCTAGCGAATATTTACTATCAACTTAGCGAATAATTATTATCAACGTAGCGAATAGCTGAAAAATTGACCAATCATTTGGCTATTATCTAAATGATAACTCCTATTTACAAACGAATAATAACAATAGATTTAGCGAATAATTACTTTTAACCTAGCGAATAGTTGCAAAATTGACCAACCCTTTTTCTATTATCTAAACGATAACTATACACGCGAATAATAATTATAAGTTAGCGAATAATTAATATCACCTTGTCGAATAGTTCAAATAGTGCACCACACAAAAAACAACGTTACCCCCACCAAAAAAAATGTTACGTCACAAAGTGCAAGAAAAATCCGAAAGTTCAGAGTCATTATTCATTGATAATCTGGAATTATTCGGCAATTTGTTCATCATTATTCATCGAACGCACAGTGCAAGCAAAATCTCCTCCTCCCAAAAAATAAATGTTACCTCAAAAAAATAACTAACACACACGCTTCTGCTTCAGCAATTTGGATATAAAAGTGGTGGGGCCAACTCTTTTTATTTAAATAAAAAGGGAAAATCTCAATTAATCTCATTCATCCATTTCAAATCAATCAATGGTCTATATTTGTTAACACTTAACACCATAAGGGATAGAAACACATAACCCAACCTCTATATATATTTAATTAAAAAAGGTGGCTCCTGTGGGAACAACCCTTAAGATGGGAACCTAGGAACAAAATATTATTCGTAGAAAATGAATACATTATTCGGAAATAGTTAGTGTTTGTGCAAATGGTGTGAAATTCGAAATATGATTCATCGACCAAAGAAAGACTATTCGTAGGAAATCATAAATTATTCGTCCGAATTGATGTTAAAACTATATTATTCGGTTAAATTAAAAAAATTATTTCATTAAATATGATATATTATTCGGTTAAATTGGAGAGATTATTCGGGTTGATTATAAATATTATTCGTATGTAAGATGAAAATTATATTAGTAATATTATTCGGTTAAACTTGATTTATTATTCGGTTATATTACAGAGATTATTCGTATGTAAGAGGTTGATTATTTACATATTTATTTATTTTGGAATGTTAAAATAGTAATCAATAAACTTGTACATTATTTGGTAAAATCAAAAAGAGTATTTATAGTTACGAAGAAGTTTGAAACAATTATGTATAAAAATTAAACATTATTTGGTAATTATTATTTGTAGATAATTTAATAATCATTAATTGGTTAATTTTGAGAGATTATTCGGTCACATTACATAGTTTATTCGGTTAATTTTGAGAGATTATTCGATGATCCAGAATTGTTCTTACGTTCTCACCCTAAGGGGTGTTCTCATTAGATAAATATATATATATATATATATATATATATATATATATATATATATATATATATATATATATATATATATATATATATATATATAGTTGAATTTAACTTCTTCTCTAGTTGTGGTGGTTTTCTTTTTGCAACTGATTGGCTAAGTTGTGTTTTATTGTCCATGGCTTTAGGTAGTTAGGGAGTATCAGCCTAAGTGCGTTTATCCTCAACTCCTTTAATAGGTGAGTTATCTTTTTTATAACTCCTCCATCCCTAGATTTGCTATTCTATATTAATCCTAATGGATAATAATAAAACTCTATGTTATGATGATTAGCTTTTTCTAATGTCCATAATGTAGATTGAGAAAGATCCACAAGAAACAACCCTTTTTACTAATATTCATCATTTCACTGTGAGTGAATTGGATTCCTTCCTTTTATTCTAACATGCAATTTCACTAACTCATAAACTGAAATACAGTAGTTTATTGTTGTGAGGTTGAAATCGATTATGAAATATAATAAAATAAATCAAATCAGATTTAGGCCCACGCAAATAATTAAAAGACTCCTCCAATGCAGTAAGAGAAAGTCAGGATCGAATCCACGAGGAAGCGTGTCAGCAGATCTCAGGTAGCTGTAAATCTCACAGAAAAGCAAACGAAAGACAGAAACACATAAACAAAGAAAGAGAGACAGAAATAACACACGAAAGCAAGATATAAAAGCAAGACAGAAGCTTAACTCGATCTCGGCAAGCTGTTACTCGAGATCGACAACGGAACTGGACAACAGAAACTCAGAAATCACAGCAAACAGCAAACCCGGCAAGGGCAACTCGTTCTCGACAAGCTGTTACTCGAGATTGACAAGTAATAGCAGAAACAGAAATTGCAGAATCGAAAACAGAAACAGAAACTCAACTCGACGTAGACAAGAGCCAACTCGAGATCGACAAGAGCCTACTCGATCTCGACAAGACACTGCTCTATCTTGACTAAAACTTAGAAAACTGTAAACTTGCAGATTTGAATGCAGAACTCAAATTTCGACAGAAATAAACCAATATATGAAAGAACTTCCAAAGCTAGGGTATCAATACCACAACGATAACCATACAAAGTAACAGATAAAGGCATAAAAGATCATGCTTTCCATCAAAATAACTTTCGTTACTAACAAATAGGCATATAGAGGCTTTCGCATAAACCCTAATTGTTACTAACCCTTTTCACATAATTAACCCAAGTTGCATTAAGATCACTTTCGCTTCAATAACACAAACAAGGATCACCTTCAACTCTCGCAAAAGAATCATGCTCATAGGGATAGAAGATGAATTGCATCAAAAGATTGTACCTTTACCGCATCACCTTACATGGCCATCGTCGAGCTCACCCCAGCCTCAGAAGTGGGTGGACTACTCGCTCTTCATCATCAAGAAAGACATCAAATAACAAAAGAAACAAACTTGCATTGAATTTAATAAAGAAAGAATTTGCAAAACAGGCACTTTATATGAACGTATTTGCAAAATAGCCACGGGTTTGGACAATTTAGCAAGATGTCCCATATATATACTAATTCTAAAATTTTTTTTTTTTTCTGAGAATCCAATCTCTCTCTCTCCAATCTCTCTCTCCGCCAAATCTGAAAATTCGGACGAGGAGCCGCCATGGACGGAGGAGGAGCGAACTCGGAGGTCAAGCGAGCGGCCGGTGGCGGTGGCGGAGGCGGAGAGCGAGTGAGCGAGTCGAGTCGAGTGGCCGGAGAGAGGCCAGAGCAGAGGCCAAAGCGAGCGAGTGCTAGGGAGCGAGCGCTATCTCCGACGAGGCGGTTACAGATCCGGCCAGATCTATGGCTAGGTGGTCAGATCTATGGCGAGCGAGCGAGGCCGGAGTGAAGGAGGCCGGAGCTTGCGAGCGAAGCCGGAGGCGGAGCCGGAGGCAGTGCGAGGGCGGTGCGAGGGCGGGTGCGAGATCCATTAGATTTGGCGAGCGTTGGAATCGGGGAGGGAGAAGATGTTTTGTTAAATTACAAAACTTACCCCATAAATATGGGAATTACAAAAAAATATCTATATTTTATTATGTGATTCACATCTACTATATTTTTATTTTTACATTTGCACAAAATAAAGTTATATTTGCACAACAAATTATTATATTTGTGCAACGTAAAGTTATTTTTGCACAACAAAAAGTTCTGAAATGAAAAAAAAAAGTGGAAAAAAATATTATATTTTGCACAATAAAATGTCATATTTGCACAACTTACGGTTAAATTTTCACAACGTACTATTATATTTGCACGACAAAATGTTAAATAAAATAAAATTAAAAATTAAAAATTAAAAAAAAAATCATGCATCGCTCACGATCTGTTTTCCGGACTGCGATCTGAATGGGAGAGAGACTACGATCTGAATGTGAATCTCGTCGCTCGTCGATTGCGACTCGATCAGTCCATATATGTGCACAACCTAAAGTTATTTGTGCAAAACAAAAAGTTCTGAAACGAAAAAAAAAAGCAGAAAAAATTATATTTTACACAACATACGATGTAAGAGTTGCACGACTCTGTTGTAAGAGTTGCACGCCTCTGTTGTAAGAGTTGCACGCCTCTGTTGTAAGAGTTGCACGACTCTTGTTTTAAGAGTTGACTGAGTGCTTGGATAAGCTTAAGATGATGCAGGGTGGCGTTTCTATCGATTTTAGTGGGGTTGACATCGACAAATTCGTTGTTAGATACTTGGTAGGTTATTTTTGCACAATAATTGAGACTTTGTGAAATTGTTCTCAACATGATCTTATTTTCTCTCAATATAATTTCATACGTTCTCAATGAATTATTGCACAACATGCTCTTATTTTTGCTCAACAATTCTTTATTTTTGCACAACAATCGAGACTTGTGAAATTGTATCTCCTCATAATCTTGTTTTTTGTAAATATAATTTTATACTTTTTTAATAGATTATTGCACAACACGGTCTTATTTTTGCTCATCAATATAGTAAAATTGCACAACATGGGGGGATTGGTGGAAATGTGATCAACATTATCTTTAAGAGGTTGCACGACTCTGTTTTAAGAGTTGCACGACCCCGTTGTAAGAGTTGCACGACTCTGTTGTAAAAGTTGCACGACTCTGTTTTAAGGGTTGCTCATCAATAGACAATAACTGCACTACATGGGGGATTGGTGAAATTTTGTTCAACATCATCTTATTTTTGCTCAACTATATGTTATTTTTGCACAACAATCGAGACTTGTGAATTTATACTAAACATGATCTTATTTTATCTCAATATAATTTCATACTTTCTCAATAAACTGTAAGCGATTCAGAATAAATTGAAGCAAGTCTAGTTTTATTTTTATTTTATTTTTTAACATGTTGTCGTGCAAATATAACCGTAAATTGGGCAAATATAATCGTATGTAGTGCAAATATAACATTTTGTTGTGCAAAAATAAAAATAAAAATATAGATTACGGATCACGTAATAAAATATAGTTAGTTTTTTTAATTTCTCATATTTGTAGGGTGATTTTTGTAATTTAACAAAAAAGTCTTTCTTCTTCCTTCCGTCGCTGGACTAGGGCGCCCGCCTTTGTGTACTGGCTCCTCTCTCTTCCAGGAACCGCGGCCGCTCGACCTCGGAAACCTCCAGTCCCTCGTCGGATCTCCGGCGGCTCGACCTCGCTTCGTCCGAATCTAAAACCTCTAGTCCCTCGCTCGCTCGCTCAACCTCAATCGCTCCGCCTCGCTCGCTCACGATGTCGTAACTCCAATTGATCCACCGGCTTCAGATCGGCTTCGAATTAATTGATTCTGATTCAATTGATTTGTCGAATCAATTAATCGAATTGAATTCAGACCTGGAAGAGCAATCGGAGGATGCGAGATCCATTCCAGTTCTTCAAATTGAATCCGAAAGCAAGAACGATGGCGATCTGGAGGATGCCAGATCCGGCGACGTCGAAGCTTCGCCTCCAGATCCGGCGACGAGCGAGGGCGAGGGCGAGAGATTGAGAGGGTGAGCGAACTCGAGGAGCGTCCGGAGAAATCGGGAGAGTCGAGAACCTTGCTCCGATGTATCTGTTTGTTTTGACATATAATTGGGGAATTAGTATATATAGTGGATAATTCACCAATTTGTCCAAAAAGGTGGACATTTCGCAAATTATGTCCAACTTCGCGGCTATTTTACAAAATACCCCTTTAATAAAAGAAAGCTTACAACCAACAAGATAAATCCGCTTTCGCCTTTCCACCTTGCTTGCCACAAACTCTCTCTCTCTACTCCTATTTACTTGAATGGAATTGTGTGTGTGATTGAATCATGAAAAACCAGCCCCTAGGGCTTTATTTATAGCCTTCTATTCCTTGCTATTCAAGGATAGAATCTATCTATCTATATCTAAAAAGCTTAAAAGATAAATAAAAGCAATTAAAGAATTTAAATCTAAAAGGGAAAAAATAAATCTAAATAGGTAAGTCTTCTCATGTTGATAGATCTTGTCTTCCATAGATAGAACTTGATGGATATCGGATAGACTTGGCTTCCTTCAGCCCTAAGGATTCCCAAGCCAAGTAGAATAGTCAAACCGTGTAACGCGCTCCCGGACACGGCTCGTCGATCTCAACCAAGCCAACTCGAGATCGACTAGGGTTTGTCGTCGACCATGGCTGGCTGGACTTGGTCGGGTAGCTCTGCTCGACAGGCTCGGATCTTGGCTCCTTGGTTCCTCGATCTCGACTAAGCAACTCGAGATCGAGTTGGGCTGTTGTCGAGGATGTGTGACTGGTGATGTCGGACAACTTCTTCCTCGACAGGCTCGGACAGGTGCGGTGCTGGTCCTCGATCTCGACAAGGCCTCCTCGATATCGAGTAGGGTTGGCTCGGCGTCTCCGTCCTCAGCTTCTCGACTTGGCACAGCTCGTCGACTCCGGACATGGCGCTGAAGTGTGGTCGATCTCGACAAGAGTTACTCGAGATCGAGTAGGCTTCCGGAGTCGGGTTGTCTCTGACTCAGTGTCCTCGATCAGCTCTGCTCGACCAGGTGTGCTCGGATAGCCTTTGTCGAGATCGAGTAAGTGTACTCGAGATCGAGTAGAGTTCTCTCAGCTTTCTGCTCTTTTCTTGAAACGCACTTTCCCGAGTCCTCGTTTGTCGGATTGACGATAAGACCGTGCGTTGGAAAGCTCTTTTCGAGGGCTACAACTCTCATGAAGACATCAAAGCTTGATTCAGAACGAAAAATGGTGAAAAATGGCCTTTTCTCCATCTACACCATTCTTAGCTTCTCCATGAGTTTCCTTTAAGCTCCAAAGTGCGTCCGATTTCTGCGAAATATAACAAAAACTTGTGTAGACCTTCATATATTGCAAATAAACTTAAACTACACAAATTCTGTATTATTCTAACCCAAATGTATGAAATGTATGCAGAAAACGATATAAAAGTTACTGTAAAACATGGCAGATTCAGCTCACAACATTTATGCAGATAATTTCTTGATTTCTTTCTTGGGACTTGCTTGTTTACAATTCTGCATAACCAAGATTGTGTTAATGGCAAATTGCATTCGGGTTATGTGGTTCTTTACTTCTTGGTTTCAATATCTTCTATTTATAGTGTTACAATTTTTTTTCTTGAGAAGGTGCTATGCAGTTTCAGAGCTATTTGTTGCCTCTATATTACTCCCACGGTGCCTGCAATGAGAATACTAACGGCATCACAAGGTCCATGTATATTGGCCATGCGACGTGAATTTACATTTAAGGATCAGGTATACTTGATTGACATCCCTTTTTTTTTCTTTTTATTGTCTTGTCTACTGAGAAACAGGATTAGTTGGGCTGACGTCACCGGTTACCAAATGTGTATGTTTCAACTGAAATATCCAAACCATACATTCATTACTCTACTACCAAAATGCGATGACCCGACTGCAGTCAACCACTACAGATACATCAGTTTATGCTCTACGATTTATAAAATCATAGCTAAAGTGATTTCAGCAGGGTTAACCAAAATTTTCGATTTTCGATAAACTAATTCACCTGCTAAAGGGATCCTTTACGAAAGGAAGATCTATCCAGGACAATATCCTGATTGCTCATGAAGCTTTGCATTCATTTCGGCTAAAGAAAGGCAAAACGGGCATGGTTGCTCTTAAGTTAGATATGGAAAAGGCATATGATCGCATCGAATGGTCTTTTCTGTTCCAAGTATTATCAAAGTTTGGTTTCAACGATCTTTTTATTAACAGAATAAAGGAATGTGTTTCAACTGTATCCTACTCGGTCCTTGTTAATGATGAACCTGTTGGGAAAAATACGCTCAACTTTCCCGGAAATCAGAATAATGAGAATGACAATGATAGATAACACACACGAGATGTTTCTAATCTGCCGTAAAACTTTGATAGAATGATAACGTGATTCCAACTAAATTACTTAACACCCACACCCAAAACTACACTCTGGAATTTTACGCCGAAAATTCTCCCGAAAGCTTCTCTAAGTTTAATGCTTTAAACTAAGCTTTTCTCTCTATGTTTTTGGATTGGATATCTAACAAATGAAATCCTATGATTTTATATAGGTTTACAAGATTTGAAATGGATGGTGGAACTCTCAATCACCTCTCATTGTAATTGCCACTTTTTAAACAACCAAATAAAAGAATGGTTGTTATTTTCTTTTATTAAAACTAAAATTAGAATTTGCTATTTCTTCAACAATCTCCCACTTGAAGACTGATTTCAATCTGTCTTCACACACATGGTCTTTTCATTCCTGTAGGCCAACTGAAGTTGAACACAACTTCAATTTGTCACTAGTCACCATCTTTGTTAACATGTCTGCTTGATTCTTACTGCCTTGGATCTTCTCCAGTTTCAATACATCATCTTCCAACAACGATATGATGAAATGGTATCGAAGTCCAATGTTCTTGGTTCTAGAATGAAATGCTGAATTCTTTGCCAAATGTATTGCACTCTCACTATCACTGTACAATACATTATTCTCTTGCACGAATCCTAGCTCTGTTAACAAGCCTTGAAGCCATATCATCTCTTTACTAGCTTCAGTCACTGCAACATACTCAACCTCTGTAGTTGATAGAGCAACAATCTTCTGCAATTGTGACATGCAACTAACAGTTGTATTTCCAACAGTGAATATATAACCAGTTGTGCTCTTTCGATGATCGACTTCACCTCCAAAGTCAGCATCTACATAGCCTTGTACTTTTAATTCACCATTACAAAGTACAAGCATTTTTCTGTCGTTCCTTGTAGGTACCTTAAAATCCATTTCACTGCTTCCCAGTGAATTTTCCCGGGATTTGACATAAACCTACTGATAGCTCCTACTGCTTGTCCAATATCTAGTCTTGTACAGACCATTGCATACATCAAACTCCCGATGGCCGAGGCATAAGGAATCTTAGCAATGAGAGCTCTTTCTTATTCTGTTTTAGGGGATTGATCCTTGGATAAGCGAAAATGATTAGCCAAGGGTGTCTCAACTGGTTTTGCATTGCCCATGTTGAACCTTTGTAAGACACGTTTGATGTACTCTGACTGAGACAACTGCAATGTCCCTTTCTGCTTATCTCTTGTAATTTGCATTCCAAGAATCTTCTTGCTTGGACCCAAGTCCTTCATGTCAAACTCTTTTGATAACTGGTTCTTCAACCTTTTGATATCAATCATATCAGAACCCGCTACCAACATATCATCAACATATAAGAGTAAAATGATATAACTGGACTGATATCTTTTGAAGTAGCAAGAGTGGTCGGCGTTACACTTCTGGAGACCTTCCTTGTGCATGAAGCCATCAAACTTTTTGTACCACTGTCTCGGAGCTTGTTTAAGGCCATACAAGCTCTTCTTGAGTTTGCACACCATCTTCTCTTTTCCCTTTTCTGAGAAACCTTCTTGTTGATGCATGTATATCTCCTCATCTAAGTCTCCGTGAAGAAATGCAGTCTTCACATCTAACTATTCAAGATGGAGATCTTCAATGGCAACAATACTCAACACAGATCAAATAGTAGTGTGCTTCACAACTGGGGCAAAAATCTCTATGTAATCAACGTACACCTTCTTTTTGCTGAAATCCTTTGACAACTAGTCGGGCTTTGTACCTCTTAGAGCCGTCATGCTCATCTTTCACCCGGTACTACCATCTGTTGTGAAGTGCCTTCTTCCCTATGGGCAACTTAGCAAGTTCCCACGTTTGGTTAGAAATCAAAGACTACATCTCATCTTTCATTGCAAGCTCTCATTGGCTTGCTTCGCTGCTCTAGCAAGCTTCATCATAACATCTGGGCTCTCCTCCATCAGTCAACAACAAATAATTCATATATCTCCTGTTAGGCACATGCGGCCGAGAAGACCTTCTCAATACATGAGTTGGAGTAGAAGGTAGTGTCGTTTTAGACTGTTGTGCACTACTTTCTCCAACGTGCTCCGATGGTTGAGGATTTGTTGCGATTGATTCTTTAATAGGAAAATCTAGGATATAATCTGCATCTGCAAATACTGGCCCACTCTGCTCGAAGTTAATGGCATCACTTATTGTGAAGTCCTTAAACATGACTGACTCATTGAAAATCACATCTCTGCTACGGATCACCTTCTTCTTTTCATCATCCCAACTGCGATAGCCAAACTCATCCTCGCCATAACCGATCAAAGTACATTTCTTGGATTTCAGATCAAGCTTATTCCTTCCATGATCACTAATATGCACATATGCTAGCTACGCACCCAAAAACTTTCAAGTGCGGAAGTTTTATGCCTTTACCGCTCCATACCTCTTCTGGTATTTGGTAATCTAACGGAACCGAGGGACCTCAATTGATCAAGTAACATGCCGTATTGATTGCTTCTGCCCAGAACTGCTTCGGTAGACTTGACTGTATACGAATGCTTCTGGCTCTTTCTCTCAATGTTCGATTCATACGCTCAACTACACCATTTTGCTGAGGTGTACCTGGAACCATTCTCTCCATTCGGATCCCATTCTCATAACAAAAGCTTTTGAACATGGTGTCTACATACTCGCCACCATTTTTGTTTCTAAGCCTTTTAGCTTTCACGCCTGTTTCATTTTCAACCATAGCTTTCCATCTTTTGAAAGCCTCAAAAACTTCAGACTTGTGTTTTAGAAAGTACACCCATACTTTCCGAGAGTAATCATCGATGAAAGTCACAAAATAATGTTTTCCGCCAATGGATGAGGTAGTGGTTGGCCCCCAAACATCGGAGTGGACAAGCTCTAGCCGATTCTTCTTTGGAGATCTGCCATTTGTTTGAAAGCTTACCCTCTTCTTCTTTCCAAGTTTGCAATCTTCACACATGCTCATTTCAACTGAGCGTAAACCTGGAAGCTTTCCCTTCGAATGCATGAGTTTCATCCCTTTCTCACTCATGTGGCCAAGTCTCGGGTGCCACATTTTAGAATCTTCATTTCCTGATGCAACTGCAATTGAGCAGCGTGCCCCTGCTGTCATGTAAAGAGTACCGCTCTTTTTCCGTGAACTATTGTCATTGCACCCTTTGAAATCTTCCATTTATCACCATTGAAAATTGTATTGTATCCTTCATTTGCCAACTTCCCTACTGATATAAAGTTCTTTCTTAGATCAGGAATGCGTCGAACGTCCTCGAGCTCCCAGACAAAGCCATTCAACTTAATTTTCATAACACCTTTTCCGATAATTGAACAAGGTTGATCATCGCCAAGATATACATTTCCAAGGTTCCCCGGGACATAGCTCTCAAAGAGCTCTTTCTTTGAAGTAGCATGAAACGATGCTCTAGAATCTAACACCCAAGATTCGTCCTTTCTCTCCAAGGAATATATCAATGCATCATCTCCTCTAGAATTAAAGCTAAAATTTTCCTCCACCTTCATCTCTTGTTTCTGTGGAGCGCCCTTGCATTGGTTTTTATAGTGCCCGGTATTCCCACAATTCCAACACTCGATGGTATTCGAGCTAGAGGAACTATTGGGATTCCTTGACCTCGACCTCTTGTCCTTTGTTTTTTCTTGATTGTGAGATCTTCTGCGTCCATTTCCTCTTGTTGAATTTCTCCCTCTTAACTCTGTACTTAAAACTGAATAGGTTGATGATTCACCCGACCCTCGCCGTCGGATCTCTTCACTGAGCACCAGATCATGAACATCATCGAACTTTAACTTATTGCTTCCCGTTGAGCTACTCACATCCGTGACAGTAGCATTCCAACTATCTGGAAGAGAAGACAAAAGTATCAAGGCTCGTACTTCCTCATCAAATTCAATCCCAACTGAACTCAACTGGGTTGTGACTGTGTTGAGTCCTTTGAGATGTTGACCTACCGATGCGCCTTCTGTCATTCGCAAATTGAATAATCGCCTCATCAAATGAACTTTGTTAGAGGTAGATGGCTTCTCGTACAAATTAGAAAGGGTTGCCATAAGACCCGGCGTGGTTGTTTCCTTTGCTATATTGAAGGCAACATTGTGTGATAACGTCAGTCGGATAACTCCAAGGGCTTGTGTATCCAGGAGATTCCAATCTTCATCCTTCATGCCCTCTGGCTTCTTTTCTGACAAAGGTTGATAAAGATTTTTCTGGTACAAATAATCGTCGATTTGCATCTTCCAAAATCTGAAATATGCACCATCGAACTTGTCTAGTTTAACCTTTCTATCTTCTGCAGCCATTGCTCCCACTCAAATCTGAATTTCTATGGATTGTTTATAACCAACGCTCTAATACCAATTGTTGGGAAAAATACGCTCAACTTTCCCAAAAATCAGAATAATGAGAATGACAATGATAGAAAACACACACACGAGATGTTTCTAATCTGCCACAAAACTTTGATAGAATGATAACGTGATTAAAACTAAATTATTTAACACCCACACCCAAAACTACACTCTGGAATTTTACGCCGAAAATTCTCCCGAAAGCTTCTCTTTGTTTAATGCTTTAAACTAAGCTTTTCTCTTTGTGTTTTTGGATTGGATATCTAACAAATGAAATCCTATGAGTTTATATAGGTTTACAAGATTTGAAATGGATGGTGGAACTCTCAATCACCTCTCATTGTAATTGCCACTTTTTACACAACCTAATAAAAGAATGGTTGTTATTTTCTTTTATTAAAACTAAAATTAGAATTTGCTATTTCTTCAACAGAACCAACCACAATATTTCAACCGACTAGAGGATTAAGACAAGGAGACCCCCTATCTCATTTTCTCTTTATTTTAGCTTATGAGGTATTAGCACGTACCCTGCATAACCAAGGGCTAGCAAGTAAGGATCTTGGTATCACTTTCGGTCGGTCGGGTATCAAGATTCATTTTCTAGCGTTTGTTGATGATATTCTCATTTTCTGTAAAGCTTCTCAATCGGCATGTACATTTGTACTGTCCATTTTAGATAGATACTGTCTGATTTCGGGCCAAAAGGTTAATCTGCGTAAGTCTAGCTTCCAAGCCTCTCCTAACACGACTTCCACTACCATCGCGTCCACGATTGCAGTGCTTGGCATTCCTCAGGCAAACAATTTCGACAAGTGATAACTCTACTCCCTTGTTGAAAATCAGAAATGGTTTCAAAGGCTTTGACACATGGTTTGTGCCAAAGGTCTTGAAGCTACAATTGTGTTGATGAAACACAAAACCTGTATTATGTGCATATTATGTCCGAATGTTATTATTATATATTTCCAGATATTATCATATATTCTATACACTAACATTGTAGCAAGATATTTCGAATTGAAATTTCCTTCCTTAATCTAAAGGACAAAAAGATCGAATCTGGTGGATCATGGCTTCCGAGTTTCCCCAAATAGAAGATTGTGAAGATTCCGTCTCAAGCCATGATCTGTTCTAGCCGTTGAAGAAGATCTTTAGGCGCCGATTTGATTTTATATAAAAAAAAAAGATGAAGGGAAGACAGACATACAATCGTTGAACACAAGCATTCATTCGCACTCAAGCCTTCAAGTCAATCTGTCTTCTTCGTGTGCTATCTGCTAGTTGTTAAGAGTCGTATCTTTTGTTTCAAAGCATTTGAGAGTCACACAGTGAGCTCATAGGATATATTTCGAGAGAGTGTTATACTTGAGAGTTTGTAACTCAGGAAGTGGACACTAGGCGATTAATTCACAAAGTGTAAGAGGATTGTACTAGATAGCTGAGAGAGGTGGGGCTCTTCTAGATTGGTCTAGGACTCCAAGGGAACGTGAGTTGACTAGATTGCAATTGTATAGGAGAGAGGCTTCTTGGTGAGCTATTAGGATCCTAAGTCTTGTGAATCAATAAAGTCGGTTGAATCCTAGGGTTGTGGAAGAACCCTAGGCGTGGACGTAGGCCAAATTCGTGCCGAATCTCGTTAATAATTCATTGTGTCCTTTACTTATTGCTTTACCATATTTCCGCACTTGTTTCGAATTGTATAACTCTTCTGTGTTTCAGGTTTTCTAGAGGAAAGAATTAAGTCCTATCTCAAAGGGTTTTGCAAGTGTTTCAAAAGTCTTGAGATTATCAGCGAAAAGTTGGCATACTCTATTCAACCCCCCTTCTAGAGTATCTTTATATTACTTTGTTATACATTATTGAACCTTCAACAAGTATTTGGGATGCCCTGTAGTAAACGGTAAGACCAATAGGGACACATTCGCTAATGTGGTTCTTAAGACAAAAAATCAGCTCACCAAATGGAAAGCCTCGAATCTGTCTATCGAAGGGCGATGGGTGCTTATCAAAGCAAATCTCAGTACCAAACCGATTTTTCTTATGCAAGCCTTCCTGCTACCTTTGCATATCCTTCATGAGCTTGACAAAGTGTATAGACAATTTTTTTGGAATAAAAACTCTAAAGCACCACCGCTTATTAGTTGGGATAAAATTTGTTCGGACACAATGAAAGGTGGTTTGGGGATCCATAAAGCGGAGTCTATGAATATAGCACTTCAGATGAAGCTTCTTTGGAAAATAATTTCTGAACCAGACAACTTCTGGGTTCGTCTTATCTCACAAAAATACCTTAAGGGGCACGATCTTTTCAGTTACAACAAAAAGGGTAACTCCTCGTGGCAATGGTCCCGCCTTATGTCCATCAGTCCTAAGTTCCTCCCTGCTCTGTAGTGGAGTGTCGGTAACGGGGAAACCATTGACTTTTGGTCCCATAACCGGGGCTTTCTGATGTCTCTAAAGTAGCCATGTAGTTCAATATTCTATACAGTTTGCATATTTCAGGTTGGGAATATGTCAAATTTATGTAGTATATGCTTATTTGTCAGAATTGAAGATCTACATAAGTTTCTGTTTAATATTGCAGAATATGGAGCCATTTCGGGAGAAAACCAAGAAGCAAGAACAGGAGCCAAAAGCTACTCGATATCGACTTTATTTCTTCGATATCGACAAGCCATGTCTAGACACACCAGGATCGAGGAGCACCATGTCGAGAAGCCGAGAGACGAAGAACCCGACTCTAGAACTTTCCTCGAGATAGAGTTGCTTACTCGATGTCGACAAAGCCCCAAAGACCTCCCGGAGTCGAGGAGAGCCTACCCGAGGATGTCGAGGAGCGCAACCTGACCTGGCCGGGCATGCCGGACACAGAGTAACAACACTCCTCGATATCGAGGAAAGTCTTCGATATCGACAAAGATCAAAGGTACTTGTCCGAGCAACATCGAGCAGAGGTTACCCGACACCACCAAGCAACCTAGTCGATGAGCCACCTTTACTCGAGATCGATTTATTTGCTCGAGATAGACTAAACCCAGGCGCCAGAGTCCGAGCCATGTCAAGGACCAGCTACCTGAGATGCCGAGCCACTGAAGTCGATGACACCCTGTTACTCGAGATTGAGGAAACTCCTCGAGATCGAGGAACCTTCTAGAAGCCGCGTAACGCGTTGAGCTGTCCTACTCGGTTTGAGAATCCTTGGAGCCGAAGATTGCCGAGTCTATCCGGGATCAATCAACATCTATCCACATGAAGATACTTTAGTCTTTTTAGATATAATTTCCTTTTTAGATTTATTATTGTTATTTTATTTATTTATCTTTAATGCTTTAGATATAGATAGATGTTTCTATCCTTGAATAGCAAGGATTAGAAGCCTATAAATAAAGCCTTAGGGGGCTGAGTTTTATTCATTCCATCACACAACAATTAGTAGTAGAGCGAGAGAGTAGCCAAGAGGAGTTGGTGAAGCGAGAGCGGAATTGGCTTCCTTTGGTTGTAAGCTCTGTTTGATTTAATGCAAGTAGTTATTTCCTTTCAATCAATGTCTGGGGTTGCAATGAAGCGCGAGTAGTCCACCCACTTCTAGGGTTGGGGCGAGCCCGACGATAGCCCTGCATGTTTGAGGTAAAGATCCGACTTTTATCATGTTTTGAGCATCTGCTACTTGTTATGTGTTTATTACCTATCTAATGGAGGTCCATGCTAACAACTTGAATTGTAAACATAAAACCGGTAGAGATAATTAGGGTTTCTTGAAAGAGTTGTCTAATTGTTGGAAAAGGCGAAAGCTTGGTCCTTTGATGCGAATCATATGATTATCTGTTTTATTTCTGCTTTATGCATGCTTGGTTATCGTTGTTGCAAACCCCAATCTTGGAAGTCTTTTACTTTACAGTTTATTTCGAAATCCCACAAGCACTTGTCTTTACTTTCTTTTATTTCGTTTTAGTCTCTGTCTTCCTCGATATCGAATAGCACTCCTCGATATCGAGTTACTGATTCTCGATCAAGGTCGATGTAGCTTCTGTGTGCAGGTGTTCGACAAAGCCAACCCGACGTCGACAAAGTTTACTCGATCTCGAGTACCCTCTGCTCGATCTCGACCAAAACGCCTGTGACTGCTGCTGCGCTGTTCGACTTGTTCGATCTTCTATCGACTAACTCTAATCGATATCGAGGAAATATATGGTCGACTTCTATCCGTGAGATGGATCCGCTGACACGCTTCCTCGTGGATCAATCCTGACTTCCCACTACTGCATCGGGAGGGAGTCTTGTAATTATTTGCAAGGGACAGAATCTGGTTTGCCTTACTTTACTTATATTTTATTTGCAAATCTCGATTTCCTCCTTACAACAAATTGGCATCGTTGCCGAGGAGGCTATCATTCGCGCCTTAGGTAGTTAAATCTCACTTCTACTTTGAGTTACTTTACAGGTGTATGCGCCGTTCTGGTCAACCACCTGAGTTTGACGGCTTAGACGAACCGGAATGCCTCCTACACATCCGAGCTAAACTACAAAGAGCCATGGCAGACGCAGAAACACAAGAACAACTTATTGAGAGGCTTACAAGGGAACTAGCCGCAAGGGATGTTACTATCGCCGCTGAAAGAGCGGGAAGGGAACAAGAAGCTGAACGCGCGAGGCAAGCATAAGCTGAGCTTGCCCAATACCCAACCATGGTAGAGGATTATATGCACCCAACTCTCGTCGTGCCTGAATCGGCGATTCTAATCCCTGAAAACTCTTTTGAAATTCGCACTCAATTTCTTATAGAGCTTAAAAATAATGCTTTTTATGGCAAATTTAATGAGTGTCCTCTTAAACATATTACTAATTTTTCTAACATGTGTCGTACTCTTGCTGAAGGTACAACTTTGGAATATGTCAAGATGAAGGCTTTTCGCTAGTCTCTCGCTGGACCTGCACTGAAGTGGCTTGAAGGGCTGAAACCAAGATCTCTCACAACATGGGCCCAAGTAGAGCAAGAGTTTCTGAACAAATTCTTCCCTCCTGCCAAGACAGCACTCCTCCGCCAGAAAATTACAGCATTCAAACAGAAGTCTGGGGAACCGTTGTCAAAAGCATGGGAACGATACAAAGAACTACTGCGATCTTGCCCTACTCATGGACAGCCACCCTACGTCATTTAGGAGATCTTCTTCAATTCTCATGACCAAGTCACTAAGGACAGGATCAACTAGTATACTCGCTATGAGTATCTGACGATGCCACCAATTGACGCATGGGGTGTGCTCGACAAGCTCACCAATTATGACAACAAATATGGGTCTACTGCAAACTATGAAGAGAACTCCTATGCTAGGCCAGCACCATCTATGCCCCTCTATGAGCCTGCTAAGGAGATTGACCCAGATGTTAGGGAGTAGCTCTACAAAGACCAGAATCGCAAGCTCCTCATACAAGTCAAATATCTATCTGTCAACCAGCCTTGCATCGAATGCGGATCACTGAGTGCCCACACACAGAGCAAGTCAAGATGGCTGAGACACACGAGGAGGTAGCTTACGCAGGGGGTCCCAATCGCTATATGGGGGATCAAAGGTTCTACCAACCACAATGGAACCGGGGCATCCCAGGAACCCCCCACCATACAGAGCTCTAGGACATCCAGAAAGGGATCAAAAGAAGGATGATCTACAGCTTATCCTTGAGGAGATGCGCCGAAACCAGGGCACCATCAACAACCAGTTCCAGAGCATCACTACAAAATTTGGAGAACTAGATATCTGGAAGAGAGGCATAGAGACTCAGATGGGTCAAATCGCTGCACAAATTCCACGACCATCCGGACAACTCCCTGGGTCAACAGAACCAAATCCTAAGGGGAAGACCGGACACGTCGCAGCTATTAAACTCAGAAGTGGGCATCAATTACACGAGCCAGAGGTCGGAAAGCATAAGGATAAAGCAGAGCAGCAACTCGACAATGAGAAGAAATAACTCGATATCGAGGAGCCAGTACTCGATCTCGACAAGAATCTGGTCGACACAAAGGAGAAGCCCAGCTCGGACTCCACTGCCCAGCCAGCCGACTCAAGGTCGACAACCCAACTCGATGTCGAGGAACCTATAGTCGAGATTGAGGAGAATCTAGCCGACGTCGACGACTCTGCAACACCTCCGACGTCTGTTCTGGCTCCGAAGCAGAAAAAGCAACTGACATTCCCTTCCAAAGCACTGAAAGATCCCACTGCATGTAGGTTTAACAGATTTGTTAATATACTGCAAGAACTGAATGTTTCTATTCCTTTTACAGAAGCCCAGCAAGAGATGCCTGGATATGTCAAATTTCTGAAGGAAATCCTGAGCAAGAAGCGATCCATCTCAGAGATCGCCGGCGAATGCAAAGTACTCCACTTCCCTGAAAAGAGACCTGACCTAGGTAAGTTTTCTGTTACTGTGGGTTTTGGACAATATAAATATGAGTCTCTGTGTGATTTAGGAGCAAGTGTGAGCATCATGCCCTTACCAATCTGGCGGAAGGTAAAGATAGGATGCATAGAGCCTGTGGATGCCAAGCTATACATGGCAAACAATACAGTGGTCATCCCTACAGGTATAGTTGAGAATGTCCCCGTCCAGGTTGGTAAATTCTTTGTTCAAGCAGATTTCCTTATTATAGACTATGCTGAATATCCTACTAGCCTTATTATTCTTGGTAGATCATTCTTAGCTACTGCAGATGCCAGAATAAGTGTCAAAAATCGATCGCTCACCTTCACCATAGGCGACGAGGTCTTAGATTTCTCCTTTGGCCCTGCAAAGGAGGTAATTTCATGGCTGGAGGTAAAAAGCATCAGCAACCACGGGACCAAGCAAACAGCGGAGGAAGGCACCAGCACCGTACTCGAGATCGACCACGTTTCCTCGATCTCGACTAACCCTCTACTCGATCTCGACAAGACTTCATCGACATCGACTTCTTCCTCTGCTGAGCCACAGACTTGCCAAGAGCCTAAGTATGGGGTCCCTATACTCGATATCGACCAATCCTGCCCGATATCGACTAACCCCAAGCCCGAAGATTTCTATTTTGGGTCCAAAAAGGTAAGTTCAGGTATGAATCCTACTCCTCCTCAGTCCATTAAGAAATTTATCAATAATTTAAGGGGAGGTAAGGCCCCATGGCGAGAGAATCTACGGAAGTTGCGAACTGGAAAGAGGAAAAAGAAGGAAAAGGAGGATTATGCAAGCAACCACCTGTCAGTTGAGCTTGCATACTACCATCAGGACCTAGATGATCCAGGAGAAGGGACAAGCACAAGCAGGCCCCACATTAAGGGTCCTTGAGCGCAAACGGAGAAGTCGACCTAGCGACTCTAAAATCTAGAGCATGTATATAAGACTTTATGAATTTTGGGACTTTGAAACTTTTGGTTTTGGTTTTGTTTAGTTTAAGATACTACATGTGGAAAGTCTTGTTTTTGTGTGCAATCTAACACTTTTAAGTCGGCAAGCATATAAGGATCGCGAAAGGTGGAAAGAAGAAGTCCCTGAAAAACAGTCAGAATCGACGAAGGCCAAGTCGACAACGACGAGGAGCAGCCCAGAAACTCCTCGATATCGAGTAGGCCAACTCGATATCGACTAAAGCCAGAAGCTCCTCGACTTGAGAAATCCACTGGACACAAACAAGTCTCATCGAGATCGAGTATTGTACTCGAGATCGACAAGACAGTTAATCGACCAACACTGTTCTGCCCTCCTCGATGTGTTATTCGGTGAGTTCCTTCCTTTACTCTGGTTTTTATTTGATTTTATACAGTGGGGACACTGTATATTTTAAGTATGGGGTGGGGGAAGGGCTCATTATCATTACTATATGTTTTAGTCTTTCTTTTGGTTTTACATGGTGAAATTTTAATTTTTATGTTATGCATTCATGTTTATATTTTATGCATTTTAATCTTTTGTCATACTTTAGTCTTGTTTTTAGTTGCATAAAAAAAATAGAAAATGTCGAAAAAAGAAAAAAAATATGCATGTTTAAAATTTTTGCATTGTCTTAGTTTTTATACCCTAACTTAGATGTCCTATGATGATAAATAATGACTAACTTGATCATGTAAATCATATGGCATGTTTGGAAGGTTTAGCCTAAGTCCTCGAAATTGTTTTTATGTGGATTGTGAACTTGTGATGAAATTGAGTACATATGATCCTAAGCTAAAGGTGAAAATCCAACAAAAATTGTCCTAGTGAGAATTTTGGCCTTATAGGGAGAACATTAAAAATCCCTCTGCTTTCTTGAGTGCATTTACTCTTCCTATGCATCTCTAAATGTTGTGATGGTTATTCAAAGCCAATGCATTTATATGTTTATGTGAATGAGAATTAAATGATGGAGGCACCTTTTAAGCCAATTTTATCCTCTCTTTACCTACCCTGCTTTCTCCTTGCTTGAAGCTAGAACATTAGCCTGAGAATTTTATTATAAACTCCACAAAATTATCCTTAGCCAAATTGAGCCTGACCCCCATTCGGGAATTAAGACTTAGAGTTGGTTAAAATAATGGTTTGTGGAAGGAATGAGCTTATGTTTCATTTCAAGTGAGGAGGATTTTTGAATTTATTGAGATATGGGTTGGTTTTAATTTTTATACACACTATGTAAAAGGATTTTTGGCTCACCTTATAAATGCACTAGTATTATTTTAGTTTATTTTCGTTCAAAAAAAAATCGAAAAAAGAAGTATATATGTTTATGAATAAAGTGCATGAGCCAAATTTACCTTATTTCTTTCATTATTCACAAAATGCATACTTTGGAGAGTTTATGTACTTCATTGGAGAGTTTGGTTAATGCACATGATGGAGAGTTATGGTTTGGTTGAGTTGTGTTGGAGATTTAGGAGTCTTGATTCCCGAATTTTATTAAGCACCACATGGCCAAATAATTTCATACCCTTATTTCTTACCAAGCCCCATTACAACCCCGTCGAATGGAATCTTCTTTGAAGACTTCTATTGAGCGAAGTCCTCCTGATAATTCTTGTTGCATTTTCATAATTGGTTGCGAAATGGATTTATATTTAAATTGCAATGTTTATGAGATTGTATATGGAATTGAGTTGAGAGTTGATCTACATAGCCTAAACACATTGAGAGTCGAGTGGAAACACATTATCCCTGTGAGGTTGGATCTACATTGCCTATGCCCATGGATCGCTCATATATGTTTGATGACGTTAAATTCACTTGTCTTACATTGCTACTACTTAAGATGTTGCTTGTAGGTCTTGGTTATTGTTAGGTTATTGCTTGAGGACAAGCAAGTCTAAGTATGGGGTGATTTGATGTCTCTAAAGTAGCCATGTTTTTATGCACATTATAGTTCCATATTCTATACAGTTTGCATATTTCGGGTTGGGAATATGTCAAATTTATGTAGTATATGCTTATTTGTCAGAAATGGAGATCTACATAAGTTTCTGTTTAATATTGCAGAATATGGAGCCATTTCAGGAGAAAACCAAGAAGCAAGAACGAGAGCTCAAAGCTACTCAATATCGACTTTATTTCTTCGATATCGACAAGCCATGTCTAGACACACCAGGATCGAGGAGCACCATGTCGAGAAGCCGAGAGACGAAGAACCCGACTCCAGAACTTTCCTCGAGATCGAGTTGCTTACTCGATGTCGACAAAGCCCCGAAGACCACCCGGAGTCGAGGAGAGCCTACCCGAGGATGTCGAGGAGCGCAACCCGACCTGGCCGGGCATGCCGGACACAGAGTAACAACACTCCTCGATATCGAGGAAAGTCTTCGATATCGACAAAGATCAAAGGTACTTGTCCGAGCAACATCGAGCAGAGGTTACCCGACACCACCAAGCAACCTAGTCGATGAGCCACCTTTACTCAAGATCGAGTTATTTGCTCGAGATCGACTAAACCCAGGAGCCAGAGTCCGAGCCATGTCGAGGACCGGCTACCCGAGATGCCGAGCCACTGAAGTCGACGACACCCTGTTACTCGAGATCGAGGAAACTCCTCGAGATCGAGGAACCTTCTAGAAGTCGCGTAACGCGTTGAGCTGTCCTACTCGGTTTGAGAATCCTTGGAGCCGAAGATTGCCGAGTCTATCCGGGATCTATCAACATCTATCCACATGAAGATACTTTAGTCTTTTTAGATATAATTTCCTTTTTATATTTATTATTGTTATTCCATTTATTTATCTTTAATGCTTTTAGATATAGATTTAGATATAGATAGATGTTTCTATCCTTGAATAGCAAGGATTAGAAGCCTATAAATAAAGTCTTAGGGGGCTGAGTTTAATTCATTCCATCACACAGCAATTAGTAGTAGAGAGAGAGAGAGAGAGAGAGAAAGTGAGTAGCCAAGAGGAGTTGGTGAAGCGAGAGCGGAATTGGCTTCCTTTGGTTGACCGGGCATGCCGGACATAGAGTAACAACACTCCTCGATATCGAGGAAAGTCTTCGATATCGACAAAGATCAAAGGTACTTGTCCGAGCAACATCGAGCAGAGGTTACCCGACACCACCAAGCAACCTAGTCGATGAGCCACCTTTACTCAAGATCGAGTTATTTGCTCGAGATCGACTAAACCCAGGATCCAGAGTCCGAGCCATGTCGAGGACCGGCTACCCGAGATGCCGAGCCACTGAAGTCGACGACACCCTGTTACTCGAGATCGAGGAACCTTCCAGAAGCGGCGTCACGCGTTAAGCTGTCCTACTCGGTTTGAGAATCCTTGGAGCCGAAGATTGCCAAGTCTATCCGGGATCTATCAACATCTATCCACATGAAGATACTTTAGTCTTTTTAGATATAATTTCCTTTTTAGATTTATTATTGTTATTCCATTTATTTATCTTTAATGCTTTTAGATATAGATAGATGTTTCTATCCTTGAATAGCAAGGATTAGAAGCCTATAAATAAAGCCTTAGGGGGCTGAGTTTAATTCATTCCATCACACAACAATTAGTAGTAGAGAGAGAGAGTAGCCAAGAGGAGTTGGTGAAGCGAGAGCGGAATTGGCTTCCTTTGGTTGTAAGCTCTGTTTGATTTAATGCAAGTAGTTATTTCCTTTCAATCAATGTCTGAGGTTGCAATGAAGCGCGAGTAGTCCACCCACTTCTAGGGTTGGGGCGAGCCCGACGATAGCCCTGCATGTTTGAGGTAAAGATCTGAATTTTATCATGTTTTGAGCATCTTCTACTTGGTATGTGTTTATTACCCATCTAATGGAGGTCCATGCTAACAACTTGGATTATAAACATAAAATCGGTAGAGACAATTAGGGTTTCTTGAAAGAGTTGTCTAATTGTTGGAAAAGGCGAAAGCTTGGTCCTTTGATGCGAATCACATGATTATCTGTTTTATTTCTGCCTTATGCATGATTGGTTATCGTTGTTGCAAACACCAATCTTGGAAGTCTTTTACTTTACAGTTTATTTCGAAATCCCACAAGCACTTGTCTTTACTTTCTTTTCTTTCGTTTTAGTCTCTGTCTTCCTCGATATCGAATAGCACTCCTCAATATCGAGTTACTGATTCTCGATCAAGGTCGTTGTAGCTTCTGTGTGCAGGTGTTTGACAAAGCCAACCCGACGTCGATAAAGTTTACTCGATCTCGAGTACCCTCTGCTCGATCTCGACCAAAACGCCTGTGACTGCTGCTGCGCTGTTCGACTTGTCCGATCTTCTGTCGACTAACCCTAGTCGAGATCGAGGACAACTGTGGTTGACTTCTGTCCGTGAGATTTATCCGCTGCCTAGGATTCGCTGATACTCTTCCTCGTGGATCGATCCTGACTTCCCACTACTGCATCGGGAGGGAGTCTTGTAATTATTTGCAAGGGACGGAATCTGGTTTGCCTTACTTTACTTATATTTTATTTGCAAATCTCGATTTCCTCCTTACAACACTTTCATAACCCGTTGGGTTCCAAAACACAAAGCCCCATCCCGAATACGCAAAAGGGAGTTAGGGTGGCTCACTTCATCACCAACCGCCAGTGGAATAAGGCATTTCTAACCGACTCCTTAACAAATGTTCTGAAACAAGAAGACATTGACCACATCATGGGTTTAACTTTTCCGAACAACCCCATCACGGATCATCTATATTGGGGCCCCAGTAAAAATGGTTGGTTTTCAACCACCTCTGCTAACTCCTTCTTATTAGAAAATGTCGGGATGCCATATTTTAATTGCGGTTGGATCTTGAGTCTCGATGTGCCCCCAAGGTTCGACACTTCCTCTGGAAAATCTCTCGTGATGGTCTTTCGACCAAATTCAGATTACAGAAGTCACACGTGGTTGTGCCTTCTGACTGCCCTTTCTGTGGAAATACAAATGAATCGGGTAATCACCTTTTTTATTCACTTCCTCATGGCTACTGATTTGCTTAAAGCTTTACATATCCATATTCCGGGGTATATCACTGCAAATGTCGGAATGGGCTCTGCCCTTCCACTTACTGCGATTAAATGTGCGATTGGGACCAATAAGTTTGCCGATTTAGCCTCAGCTTTGTGGGCCCTGTGGTTCTTTAGGAACCAAATCGTCTTTGATCACTCTAACAATGTAACCATTAATGAAATACTGTTGTTCCACAACACAAGTACACATTGTTGGAAACAATCAAAGCTTTTGGACGATGATCCGACTAGTCTGATGATTCCTAATTGTCGAATTACTGGCAGTATACCACAACCGGTTCTTAGAGGTAGTGCGTTTCCAGCCAGGTCTCAGAGTCGTTATGGGAAGTGGGAGAAACCAGCTCCAAATTGCTACAAGCTTAACTTTGATAGATCGGTCCTTTCATGTGGTAAAGCTTCATATGGTTTTGTCATCCGTGACTCTGATGGTATGGTTGTCTCCATTGACAGGTCTGTTTGTACAAACATCTCAGTGATTTATGCTGAAAATCTTAGCCTCGGAATGGGTTTGTTACGAGCCAAGGAGTTGCAACTTCCTAAACTTTTGATCGAAGTAGATTACTAGTGATTAAGGCTCTACTTGGGGATTGGAAATGCCCCTGGACAATCGAGATGCTACAAGTTGATATTCTGTTTGATATCTCGTCCTTTACTTGTGTTGTTATTCGTCATATTTTCAGGGAATCTAATGTTGTGGCCGACTATCTTGCTCGTAGTGCCCATGCATCCCCTGCCGACGTATGCCGTGAGGATGATCCAGAACTGCTAGTTCTCGTCCGGAAAGATGCGCTAGGAAGGGTTTCTACTTCGACCGACCTGACCTAATCTTTATCTTGCGTCAAAAAAAAATCGATGAATAGACCCAACATATGGTTAACGACGAAATATCATGTTGTTGGGGGCAACACGACTCTTGAGAGCTCAAGATAGCCATTAACAACGAAATATCATGTTTTTTTTTATCAACGGTTTTTATTTAAAATATTTTCGTTTAATGCAAGCTTCACACAAAATGTAATATACGATCTCAACTCGTTCCTAACGAGTTCTCTCACCCTTCTACAACCAAAACATTTCACATAAAATGTAATATGCGATCTCAACTCGTTCCTAATGAGTTCTCTCACCCTTCTACAACCAAAACATTTCAGTTTCTTGCAGCAAAATAAAAGCTCCATCTTGACGGTAAGAAAAAATCATACTTGGGCTTGAGATAGGGGTGTAGAAAAGCTTCAATTTCAGCCTAAAAACCCAGTTGGAATAAGAAAAAAACATTGACTATGCCCTTCATTTCAGGTAGCATTAAAACATGACATTAATAAAATCAAGTACCATCAACAAGGTGGTATTCAGATAGTAGTATTCAGATAGATCAGCATATGAATTCTCTAGCAATCTTGAATTCAGAAATACATATCACAAAAGCAATAGAAGTACTGACATATCATAAATTCATAACACCAAACAATAGAAGAACTGACATATCATAAATTCATAACCCCAAGGGAAGATATAAAAACATTACATAAGACTAATCAGAACTGCCGTCAACCTGCTTCCTTTACCGAATGGATATGTCGGAACTGCTGTCAACGTGCTTCCTTTTCCGAATGGGTTTGCCAGGGCAAAACTCATGTGGAGGAATATTTTTTGTTGGATTCCCAGGTACAGCTATGTATTCTTGAAATTTCTCAAAGTACAAATTCCACGAGCGTCCGTCAAAGCAGGACTCCCTGATTAGCAACCTTTCAGCTTCGTCTTCTAGATATTCCTCCTGAACTTCCAACCTCTCCTTCTGCGCTTTAAAATATGCATCCATTTCAGCCTTCTTAGCTTGATGTTTCTCGATTTTAGTTGCCAATGTCTTCTTTAAAGCTTCCACCCGTTTCCTACAGCCCTTGCAATAGCAAACGCCCCTGCTACCATCCTCCTTCCTACGAATTCAAACCGAAATTCACATTTCATTTTACCCCCATTAATGGCTAGAACAGACCATTCAAAGAATCAGAACAATTCACCGATGGTGAGAAAATTGCAACCATTCAAATTCATCAAATTCGAATAGAACCAATAGTGAGATATTTTCAACCATTCAAATTCATCAAATTCTCACTAGGTATCTGTTTTATAGAGCCTATGAATGAAATTTATGCAGATCGATATCTGCAACACGTATAATTAAGAACATAAAATACTCACACAACATCCATGATTCGAATCGGCCCTTCAATCGCCTTCTTCCTTCAAGAACGCCTTCTTCCTTCAAGATCGCCTTTTTCCGTTGTAGCACTCAGAAATGGTTCTGATTTTCAAAGGGGATTTTTTAGGGTTGGAGTTCCGTCTAGATTCGTCTAATGGGGTTATGGGATGCGGAATTTACACTTCCAAATTTACCCCTCATTTCATTCTGTATATGAAAAGTGCCACTTAACAGTGGCCCACATAGTCTTTGGGCTGAAATTCTGTTAAAAAGAAGTGGCCCATATATTCTGGGCTTTGCTCCATTAATTTTCCCTTCCCTTTTTTACCCTCTTCTACTACTATATATAAAATTAATTTTGTTTTTTTAAATGACAAAAAATAATATATACAAACTATTCTACATTAGATTGCATTTCTTTACAAATAATTTCACATAGATATATCTATTTTACTCTTTATAAAAAAATAAAATAAAGACATGTCATTACACCTATCTATCTATCTATCTATCTATAATACTAAAGCAGGGGCTTGAAACGGCATCTGTTGCGATTTTGCGTCCATGTAATTTTCTAAATTAAAACGGAATTATTTTTGCTTACTTGTCATATTTTGGATTAAAATGGTATTATATTTTTTGGTCACGTGAATTAATAAGTCAATATAGTTATGTAAAAAAAACTTATCTGTTTATCCAATATTTTTTTTATTTATAAAATATTATATTGGTATTTATTTGTGATCTTTCCGTTTTATTGCACAGGCAGTCCAGCACTACCCAAGCTATCCTACAAATTCATAGATAAAAATATACAAACCTTCACTTAAAAGTCTTAAATACATTATGCACTATTTATTTTACTTAGAATTAGAATTCGAATTGTGCTTGCATAAAAATTTAAAAAAAAAAATTGGAATTTAATTGTGATATCTTTTTTAGTCACGTCGTTAATAAGCCAATATAATTTTTTCAATGGTCTCACTTATCTTTATAAATATTCAATCATATATCTTAATTAGGTAGAAAACTTATCTTATTAGATCCAATAATATATCCAATATTTGGTTCATTATTAATAAGTAATATAATTTTGTCATCCCAATTAATGGTCTCACTTATTTTTATAAATATTCACCCTTGTATGTTAATTAGGTAGAAAACATATATTTTTAGATGAAATAATCTATCCAATATTATCCATACATGTCTTCGTATTAGAGCTGGCAAAATCTGACCCGACCCGAGAAACCCGACCGACCGACCCGAACTGAAACCCGACCGAACCCGAAAATTTAGCGTTATGCATAACCCGAACCCGAAACCGAGCCCGACCGACTTTGACCCGAAACTCAAAGTGACCCGAATACAGACAAACCCGACTCAACCCGGATCCGACTCAAATAAGACCCGACCCGAATTCCAACCCGACCCGAATTCCAACCCGACCCGACACCCAACCCGACCCGACTCCCATAAAGATGTAAAATATTAAAAACAAACTAAATATAATACAGTATAGATTAACTAAATATATTATAAATATCTTAAATATAAAGGGTAAATATTAGAAATTTCTTATAATAGACATTTTATAGGATCGTTATAATCGCAATAAAGGACCGGGATCATTTTTTCCATTTTTAGATCGTAGGATCGAATCGAGAGTTTAACAACATTGAGTTTACGAGCCAATGAGTAGATTATTTATTGAATCATATTTAATTTTACTAAAAATGCTTTTTGAAATCCATAAATAACATGAATTACATATTCAATTTAATAAAATTGATTACCAAAAAGCAAGATTCTAACTTCTAAATATCGCTTATCGGGGTTGTATTATATTTATACTTCAAATTTTAAAAATAAACATGAAAAATTAATATTTAAATTGTATAATTACCCATAAACTTGATAAAATAAAAAGTTTACATTCAAATTGATATACATTTAAATTTTGATCCGATATACCTATATGATATATGGCTATATGATAAATTGGTAACAAATTCTAAATATCTCTGACATATCGATCGATATATCGGGGTCCGACCTGAGTACCGACCCGAAACCCGAACGAGACCGACCCGATTCTGACCGAAAACCTGAATTGGTCCGACCCGATTCTGACCGAAACTCGACCAATCTGAATTTCATTTTGACCGAATCCGACCCGACCAAGCCCGACACAGAAATTTTGACCGAGTTGACCCGACTCATCAGTGACCCGACCCGAATGCGATCGACCCGAACCCGACCGAATGACCCGAATTGCCAGCTCTACTTCGTATTATAGGTTTATGAGATAAGTATAGAAACATGGTGTAAAACATGGACATCACATATGTATGTATGGATGATACATATAGGACCGACCCACCTTAAGACTCTACAAAAAGGGATTGCAGAGTTTTAAGTTGAACCATGATTAGTAGATTCCTCATACATGAGTATGTTATGGTCTCTCATGATGATTGATATTTCTTTGACACGGCTAAACGCTTTCCGTAACTGTGAGTTATAAAGGTCGTAGTTGGGATTGCAAAAAATTGAGTGGGAGTCATAGTCATACAAGAATGGAGATGTCCTCCTTCTTCATGCATACCGTGATGCATCGAAAAGGAATGATGTCTAGGCCACTTGAAGATCAACAACTGAAAATGCATGGTCATGCTTAGATGGATTATTTGTAATCATCTACTCCCTCCGTCTCAAAATTTAAGTCGTTTTAGAATTTTGTACGAGTTTTAATAAAACACTCCTTCATCAATCAACATCATCATCCATCTAACTTTTTCATAAATTTTATTATCCACTGCATTTTTTAACCAATCAAAACCTTTAAAAAAAGTCAACAACACACAAATCAATACAAATCATTACTATCCCCTACCTAGAAAACCTAAAATGACATCTATTTTGATACAAAACTAAAGAGCTAAAATGATATCTATTTCGAGACAGAGAGAGTATTTATTTGACAGTTCGAATTCAGAGTTCAAGAAACATATTTGATAATAGATATGAATGTCACCATATCATCAAATAAGACATTAAGAGACAAATGTATCTTATATTGCACACTTGTTTAAGGACAAGTGGAGGATTGAAGAAATTGTGTCCTTTAATTTAATGTTCAATGACTAAACATGAAATATGACAATTGATAGAGATATTCAATCTGATTATTTTAGGAGTTGTAATACTTTGCTAGAAGTCAACTACGATTAATGGGTTTAAACAGTTTAAGTGCATGACTATTATAATCAGGTCCTGTGAGGTCACACACTCACACACTTAGAGTTTACGGACTAGATCAACGAGATTGATTATTAATAATATATATGTGATTTATTATTAATAAGTTATATTATTTATTTTGGAAATAAATAATTAAAAAGTTTAATTAGGGAGTTATAATTTGATAATCTATCTATCTATCTATCTATCTATCTATCTATCTATCTTCTATATCTATAAAAATTGTGTCCCTAGCCACCTTAATGACCCTCCCCCTAATAATTCTCCCACCAATTTACTCTTTTTTTTTCTTCTTGCACTAATATTAATTATTATTGTAAACAAACTCTAAAACTTCTAACCTTTTACATTCTTACTATTAAAGGCATAATATGTATTCTCAATATACATTAAAGGCATAATATGTACGTACTACAATATCATCTAGCTATGTTCTAATCTATTTATCTATAACTAAGCATGCTAAATGGCCCATTGAAAGAAAGATAGCACATATATATACTACTTCCTCCGGTCCAAAATATATGTCGTTTGACTTTTCAATACATATTTTAAGAAGCTAAAAACAATACGACAAAATATCAACTTTTTTATTAATTTTTTTTAATAACTTAATATTTGTTAGTAATAAGTACTACCTCCGTTCCATAATACATGGGCTTTTCTTTTTTGACACGTTTTTTAAGGAGCGAAAAACTCAATGAAATATTATTTTTTTAATCAAATTTTTTATATCATTTGATACTTATTACTAATAAGTATCAAATTATATAAAAAAATTAATTAAAAAAATAATATTTCATATAGTTTTTCACTCCTTAAAAAGCGTGGCGAAAACTAAAAACCCATGTATTTTGGAACGGAGGGAGTATTAAATTGAAAAAATAATAGTGAGAGCATTTTTAATTTTAAGGTTCAATTAAGAGCATTTTTTTATTTTAAACTATATTAATAACAATAATTTATGATCTTCTCTCTCTATATATATACTAGGTAAATGGGGCGTGCTTTGCACGCCTCGAAATGAGAAAATTGCTGGACAAGTCCCACTGCTCCACATCTCATCCGTCATGCGATGGGACAAATTTTATACCAGCAAGAATTGATTTTTTTAGCTGCAAGAAAATTATATAAAGAAATAATAAGCCAATAACCAAAATATAGAAGTCAAAATCAGCTTACCCATCAGTTTTCATTCATGCATATATGCAAACACAGTCTTCATTACATATCAATGGCAAAAATAATTCAGACATAAGTCCTCTAGTGCTTTGGAGGCTTTCACACCTTGAAGCAAAGTAGAGCATCGTCCACTAACCCACCACTATATTTCTTCCATTGGATGATGACAATTGAAATGAAGAAGCTACAAATGTTATGTATCTAAGGCTATCATTAAGCTGGATAACCCAATTAAACTTATACTATCAGCTCTAACTGATACACAAGAATTGTTGTTCACCAAGTAACTGTAGACAGGATATCAACTCACAACGACGCCTTCCAACTATAGGTTTATCTAGACTTTGAGCCACGGAGAAGCATTCAGACTCTTTAGTCACAATATTTTCTTCCTCCTCAATGATATTGCCAACTATAAGTATTGTGATGGAGATGAGGAACAAGACCCTCGGTAGGATTCCTTTCCTAAAAAAATGAGAATACAGTCAAACCTAATTGAATAAAATTGGACAAAGATTTTGCAGTCAATGCTTATCCGGTCATGCAAGAAGTAACTAGGAATAAAACTTTTTTTCTTAAGAGGATCCAAGGACCATCTTTCTTTGACTATAGAAATAGATTTACCACATATATTTTCAAATGTGAATTCTGGATGGCCAAATTCAGACGAGGTTTTCGGCACTCCATCACAATAGCGGCCACACCTTCTAGCTTAGATTTGTTCTTTTTCTCCAACAATATGTTCCTCTTTCAGTAAATTTTTTTTATCACTTTTACGTATGCACTTGTAAACCCATACCTTGTTCCAAACCATCAGTTTAGGAATTGAAGAAACATCCAATTCTGACAGAACCTTCTCAACAACATTCATCTGTTGCTGAGCCAAGGGATGGCTGAAAACAAAAAGAAAAGTAAGGATTGGAAAATTTTCAGAAAATCAATAAAAAGAAATCCAAAACAGAGACCCAAATATACCTGATATCTTCTACCACATGTACAAGAGTTGACAACTTTGATATTTCTTCCAGGGTAGCTCTGAAAGCAGCAACCTGCATATAGAAGCATTGCTCAGCCTTTTTGAAACTTTCTAGATGCCTTAATCTACTTAAAATTAGAAACTTTCTTGTCCCTTCACAAAGATCTACTACTTAGATTCGATTTCGGTCAAGCCACAATTCATGTAAGTTTGTTAGACTCTGAATTCTCAATCCCCTAGAATGAATATATCACAATACAGGAGATTATAAATAAGAAATTTAAATTTATGGAACTTCATAAGACAGTAAAAGTTCTTTTTGCTTCTTAGAGATATTTATTAATAAACGGATATTCGCAAATATGAGTAGCAATACATGGAAACAAGGAAAAAAAATTACAAAAAGCTCTAAACAACCTTATAAAGCAGGGGAATTTTCTGGGGGAAAAAAAAGACCAAAAGCCCTCAATCTATTGGATCCACACAACTTCCGCTCGTTCTAAACCACATCCAGACACATAGGTTGATAGTTTTATTTGTTACAATGAGAAATGCCCAAAGTTATGCATTAGCATTATTCAATAGGGTTGGAATTGTAACACCTATTTGTCTCCTACTTTCACATTTTCTTATCACCACAGATCTTCATGAAAGGTATTGTTTTTCTTATTCCGAATTCATCTTCCTGGATTTAGCACTATTGCCTCTTATAACAATATTGCCATTATAGAATCATTGGGGCCAATGTTTTTTTGAATTGATAATTGTGCTTAGTGCTCCATATACCATGCTTTTTATACCAATGAACATTGCAGTATATAGACTTTAGGAAAACAAGTTTATTTTTATGAACCTGTGACATATTGCCATGTAGCCTTATCCAACTATTTAAAGACTCAAGATTTGTTAACTAATCTGTGTTCATTGAATCTTTGAAGATGTGAATTTTTATAAGGAAACGTTTGTAGCTATGCTAAACATGTTTGAAATCAAATCTCACAATTATGGTAAAAAGAAAAATAATTGAAAACTGAACTGAAAGATGGAGAATCACAACGACAGCCGACCTGACAATTGACAATCGACCTTCTGAGCCCTAGCCGCCGACCGTCCGAAGCAATCAATCACGACGTCGTCGTGGGTCGCAACCAGCCATAGCTCCCCCAAACGGCCATTCAATTCGACTTGGAAGAACAAAAGATATAAAGGGTTCGATGGCCCACCTTAAGACTCTCCAAAAAGGGATTGCAGAGTTTTAAGTTAAACCATGATTAGTAGATTCCTCAGACATGAGTATGTTATGGTCTCTCTTGATGATTGATATTTCTTTGACACAGCTAAACGCTTTCCGTAACTGGGAGTTATAAAGGTCGTAGTTGGGATTGCCAAAAATTGAGTGGGAGTCATAGTCATACAGGAATGGAGATGTCCTCCTTCTTCATGCATACTGTGATGCATCGAAAAGGAATGGTGTTTAGGCCACTGGAAGATCAACAACTGAAAATGCATGGTCATGCTCAGATGGATTATTTGTAATCATCTATTTATTTAACAGTTCGAATTCGAAGTTCAAGAAACATATTTGATAATAGATATGAATATCACCATATCATCAAATAAGACATTAAGAGACAAATGTATCTTATATTGCACACTTGTTTAAGGACAAGTGGAGGATTGAAGAAATTGTGTCATTTAATTTAATGTTCAATGACTAAACCAATGACATAAAACCAATTTGATGAACGTTTTTAGTCGCGTAAACCGTATCAAAATAAAAATCAAACCTACAAACTAGTATAGCAAATAAGTAAGAGGTCGATCCCACGGAGAATCAAGTATTTCTCAGCAATGTGTATTTACCAATTAGTAGAAAGGGGGTTTTGGTTGATTGAGATTGAAAACAAAACAAAATAAAATAAAAACAATTTGATGCAAAACAATTTAGAGAGAATCGCTCTACCTACAATTATTCACTTTATTTGGTTGAATTGATATTGTAACTTCCTCTCGTCCTTTTAAGTTTCCTATGAATGCCCTTGTCCCGACCTAATATAGTTACTAGTCCAACCAGTTCTAAAAACCCTTATCAATCGAACAATCCCTAAAGAAGGATTTAACCCAATTGATAACTTTAAGTTCAGATATTAACCAAGGTATTTGCAGTCCCTAAAGAGGGATTTAACAACACATTCAACTTCCTACTCATTGAACTAGTTCAACCAGCCCTAAAGGAACAAGTTTGCTACTTGGGTTAAGGTTCACAACCAGGAATCTACAAAACCCTGGCAATTGAATTGATCTAACTAGTTGGGCAGACAAGAAAAAACAAAACAATCAATCAATAAGCGCAAAGAAGTTGAAGCATTTAAATATAGGAATTTAGGAACGAGAATTAGAAACTCACAATCAATCCAAATAAAGCTTCAAATTGCAGGTTGAACAGATGAGTTTAGTTCCTCATGGAAGACATCGCTCAATCTCTAATTGTCTGATAGAACGTGGAATAGAATAGAAGTCCATGAAAACTAATAATATTCGGCCTTTTAAAACCAAAGTCGGCCAAAAAGCCTCATAGAAAACTAGGTTAACTTAATGAAACGACGTGTCTGATTGCTGATGAACAATGCGGAGGCCGCGGCATATGGCTGCTACTTAGACGTCTCTAGCTGCAGGAATGCGGCGGCTGTGGCGGCCGCGTCATAGATGCAGTGGCCGCTGCATCGGTCTTTCACGGAAAATCTGTTACGATTTTGCTCTTCTTGTCAACGGGAAAGTTGTAGCTCTCTGAAAGAGCTTTCCAACGCATGGTCATAATAGTCAATCGGACAATCGAGGCCTCCAGAAAGTGCAAAACAAGTTCAACATATCTGGCGACAACTTCTTCAGACTTGTTATTCGTTTAGGCCCGCTTCTTCTTCTCATGACCTCTTTAGATCTTCATGTAAGCTTCCTCGATCAACTAGACTTCCTCATCTAATGCTTCATCAACCCATGTCTCCTCCTCGGATCCACAATTTCCTAAAATAATCAATAAAAACGTGTAGATTCCGACTCCAACAACATAGAGAACAAATATGCAAATTATACTTAAACCATGCATGATATGCATCATAACTAAGCTAAATGCAACCTATTATGACCCTCTAAATGCATGCTATCACCTATCAAACAATATTGTACGTTGTTTCTTGTTTGGTATAGTTGTGTTTAGTTTCGTTTTTTAAGAGTGTTTTGCCTCTACATTAACCATTTCATACATTTTTTTTATTAAATAGGGATGATTATATATTTTTCTAAGGGAAGTCGTTGATATTTTTTATATCTAGATAGTTTTTGAGTTCTCTAATTATCTTGTCTTCGTTTCATTTTTTTTTATCATTGGTAATGGTCCTTTCGTTTTTTCAAGCGTTTATCTTTGGCTATTTTAACGGGAGGGGTATCTAGAACCCAATTATTGAGTAAAAAGTTAGAGATGTGAATGAGACTTCTTACTTATTTTAACGGGAGGGGTGTTATTAGAGATGTGAATGAGACCAAAGTGTCCCACATCGGAAAGTTGAACATATTAAGCCATAGTATATGAGTCGGTGGACTACTCCTTCTATTGTCAATTGGTTTTAGAATGGAACCTCATTCGGCTTGTGTGCTATGTTACTAGCGCATGTGCGCCCATGCACACGACCCCCAGTCATCGGTCCGAGTCGGACTTTGATATGGTATCAGAGCGGTTAGCCTAACGGCCAGTGTCGATCCTGGTCTGGGTTACCCAGTTGTCCAAGTCTCAACTAGATGGTCATTCCTAGTTGGATTTGCTGGGGCGTGTTAGAGATGTGAATGAGACCAAAGTGTCCCACATCAAAAAAGTTGAACATATTAAACTCTAGTATATGAGTCGGTGGGATACTCCTTCTATTGTCAATTGGTTTTAGAATGGAACCTCACTCGGCTTGTGTGCTATGCTACTAGTGCATATGCGCCCATGCACACGACCCCCAGTCATGGTCCAAGTCGGACTTTGATAGTATTATCATCCTCTACTTGCCACTTAAGACCCAAAGCAAAAAAAAACTCCTTTAAGATCCCTACCTCCGCCTCTTTCCTTGTGTGAAAATCTAAGGTTTACCTTGCTCCCTACCACCGGGTCGAGTCGGTCGGCGCAAGCTAGTTTACCTGGTACGTGGCTCTTGTAGGTTGGGTTACGTGATCAGGATTTACCAAAAAAAGTGGGTTCCTCGTCATAAAAAAAACTTCTTTAAGAACAATAGTTTATATATATATATATATATATATATATATATATATATATATATATATATATATATATATATATATATATATATATATATATATATATATATATATATATATATATATATATATACACACACACACACACACACACACACACACACTAGTGTAGATCCCGTCCCGTGTACGGAGAATGCGTTAATCTAAATATAAATTATTTTTTCCTCCAAAAAATAATATAAATATAAATAAAATTAGTTCGATAGGTCATATATAATCTAAATATCTTTTAATTAGTTTTTCTTAAAATATAAATAAAATTCACATTTATAAGGTACTATGTAAAAGTTTTTTTTTTCTAATCTATGGTTAATTAAATCTCGTGTAATTTAATTAGATAGTTGATTTTTAAAAATATTTTAATATTCCTTTTTATTAAATATGTAGTATATATTTATTACAATAGTTTACTAAAATATCTATGTACGGATGGATTGTGGCTACATATATGACTATATAATATTTTAATTATTTATTTTGGCCTCAAAAAATAATATAGATAGATAGATATAAAATAACAATTATTAAATGATTGATTTTGATATAAATAATTATTTCCACCAAAAAATAATCTAAATATAAATAAAATAGCACCTATCAAATATTACATATGGGTGTTGCTATATACACCGCAAATCACAAGGTTAATATTGCACGTCCTTAAGAACGTGCAAGCCTTGTGTCTAATATTGCACGTCCTTAAGGACGTGCAAACCTTTTAATCATGCACGTTCTTAAGGACGTGCATGATTTGCGGTGTATATAGCCGGAACGTTACATATTTATCTACTAATATTTTTGGTAAGTATGACTATGAAAATTAGTTTTATTAATTATTTTTATTATTACTATTACTACGTTTAATTATATTGATATAGTTTTTTCCTTATGTAATATTTACTCTTTTATAAGATATTCAATCTATCCAATTATATGTGTTAATGGTAAAATAAAATAATTATTTTTATTAGATTTCATTTTTGACGGGAGAAAGCTTTGCCAGACGCACTCTCGTGCAGCCACATAGGCAGATTCACTTACGTGCCGCCACGCAGGCACCAATGCATCGTTTTTGTATATGTGTATGTATATATATATATATATATATATATAGTACCATACTCAATATGGAGTATTGTTGTCTGTATTCCATTAGATTGCAATTTCTTAGGTATTTTTGTTTCACAATTTTAACTCAAATGTTATTTTCCTTAATAACTTAAATTGCAATACAATATTGATATTTCCTCGGGTTTTACCTATTATGCCTTTTGAATTTTTTAGATAATTAGATTTATATATATTCTCCCTCCCATCTAATTATAGGGTGGTAGTTTAATTCTTTATTTCTATAAAAGTTTTTATTGACTTTATCTAGTTTCGAGAGGATATTCTTTGGTAGATAAAATAATTTGCATACTAGTACAGTCCTCGCGCCATGGCGCGTCCGCGAGGAAAAAAATATAAAATATCTATTATAAGGATGAACAAAAATAATAATGAAAAAAATACAAATGGTGAAATACATTAATGAATATAAAACTAAATATATGAATGGATGTTGTCGTTACGGTAGACTTCGTCCATAGGATTCCTGGGGAAAAAAAATAGTTTGGTTATATGAAGAGATGAAAATGTATATAAAAAGAAATAATGTAAGGCTAATCTTACAAAATGAGGATAATAAGGATTATGGGTGGGTGACACCAAGTCCTCCAAACTCTAAGTGAATGTAATCCGTCTGTATAAATAAATTAATAAACACAATAAGACCAATATTATGATTAGCATATTGAAATAAAAGTTATAAAGGCAAAAATAAAAAATAACAGACAAACAGTAAATAGAATGTACCTATTAGGCTAAAGTATGTAAGATTTCTTTGTACACGACGTTAACAGTAGTGTTGAGCGAGTTACCATTCTTATCACATGATAGAATTTTCAAGCCAGATTTGGATGTAACCCTTAAGACAGCAACATACAACTGGCCATGGGTGAAGACTGGCATCCTCAAGTACAGCCCAACGTGAGAAAGAGATTGGCCTTGACTTTTGTTAATCGTCATGGCAAAACAGACCGACACTGGGAATTGTCGCCGTTGAAACTGGAATGGTAAAGATGCTGTCTGTGAAGGGCACATGACCATACGTGGTATGAACACTTGGTCACCAACATTTCGCCCTGCCATAACACTCGCCTCAATGACATGGTTACCGAGCCGCGTAACAATCAACCTGGTTCCATTGCACAAGCCAGCGGATTGGTCTATGTTCCTCATCAGCATAATAGGAACACCAACCTTCAACCGTAACACATGGTTTGGTATGCCCGAAGCTTTGATGGTATTAAGGAACTCAGTAGAATATAACGGCTGACCAGAACTTATACACCCATCTGTCTTCAAGATGCTATCAGAACTGAGGTACACCTTATCATCTCCTGGCATATTATTAAGTATGTAGTCATTGACTTCATCCACAGATTCATGTGTCGGAGAAAGGATGGCCCTGTCTCGGAAATAGGTCACATCTGAAAAGTGCTGCATTATAGAGGGATAAGTATGTTCAACAATTGCTGCAACAGGATTTCCGGTGTAAGTGAGCAGCAAATCAGAAGGTATCTCTATGGTAGAATCGCCACAGCTATGATCACCCAAGGTACCATCACCCACTTGAAGAATCCATTCAGAGAAGGCACGGAGTTCTTGCACAGTGGAATCTGAAGAATCTCCCGAGAGCCGCATATTTCTAGTCAGTTTCAGCACTTTGCATGACTTCCACAAATAGGAAGAATTAATTGAGGCTGAAACAATATCATGCCTAGTTCCTCGAGGAATAACAGGCAAGATCTGCCTAAAGTCGCCGCCAAGAACAACAACCTTACCACCAAATGGCTGAGATGAGCTATGCGGATTTGAGAACCTGAGAACATCCCTTAAGCTTCTATCCAATGCTTCAAAACAATACTTATGCATCACAGGTGCTTCATCCCAAATAATAAGACTTGCCTTGCATATAAGCTCTGCCAACGGAGTACCTGACTTTATGTGGCAAGTTGAATGAGAATCAACGTCTATGGGAATTGCAAATCTAGAATGTGTTGTCCTGCCACCTGGGATAAGTAGAGAAGCAATCCCACTCGAAGCAACAGTCAGAACAATGCCACCCGTAGAACGTATAGCAGCGGCAAGGGCTCTCCATAAATACGTTTTACCTGTGCCACCGTAGCCATATAGGAAGAAGAGTCCTCCTACGTCGCGAGAAACAGCCTTCATGATATCATCATAAACTGCACGCTGCTCAGCTGTAAAGTTCGATAGTAGGCTAGTATGCTCCAGAGCCAACTTGGATCTATCATAGTTGAGTTCATCCTGAATGAGCTTGTTACATCCCTCTGTAATGAGGATATCATTGGGAAGAGGCATTGGAGGGTGGGCTCGAAGAGAGCTACCATTACGCTGCAGTGATTTCTCAATCTCTGCAAGAGCATAATTCTTGAGTTGTTCTTCACTTAACTGCAAATCTGCAAAAATAAGTAAGATAGTGAATAAACTACTATATTGTAACATGTTCAAATAAGAAAACGAATAAATTCCTATGTACACACCTTTCATCCGAATTATTTTCCGTTGACGGTGAAGAATACCATCGGTCAGGAGATGCCATGTTTTCTCCCAAATAAATTCCGGTCTGGACAAAGTACCAGTTAATAACAACATGACAAAAAGTCTCCGCAAGTAGGAAGGATGTCCTGAAAAGCTAGCTTCTTCTATGGCCTCTATGTACTCCTTTTTATCATCCAACAATCCCAATGCATAACACGCTTCCTTGAAAGAACCATGGACGACTCCATTCACCGTTCGTATATCTTCATATGAGGTAGGACCTTTAACCGTATTCAATAAGATACGGAGGTAATACAACTCCTTTGCGGCGGGAGTGACATGAAACATTCTACCGATTGCAAAACCTCGTATTCTAGGAGTCCATTCACGCTGTTGCGGCTTCCACACGAACTCGGTAGGGAACTGAGCATAAGTTAAGGCTCTAGCGGCGTCATACTTCTTATTACACTCCATCCATGCCAAAAACATAGTTTGTCGCCCCTCGACTTTGTTGATGACATCATTGATGGACTCAGCATCACGAAACACAACATTCTGTTGGTTTGGCAGATGAAAATTCAACCGCTCAACAGAGGTAGCCCTGTAGTGGATAGGAAACTCGTATATTCGCCAAAGCGCCTCAATAGGAGATAGATACCTGAAGATAATAATGAGGGTGAACAGATGCAAGAGAACGTAAGTAGAAATCATTCAGTTGGAGACTTGGAGGTATAATGGATGCAAGAGACAATATGAACAAACTAATGCGAAATATGCAAAGTAAATGTTCAATTAGAAATAAGAATAGGTGAATTACAAAAACAGAACAAATTAGAATATACCATGGTAATGAGATAAAACAAAAGGTAATTAGTAGTAATACGCTAAATTTCAATTGAGGAAATAATAATGGGAAAAGTAGACGAAAATAAAATGAGTATATTATGATAAATTTGAATGTTAACATTATAAGTAACATGAGAGATGGAAGAGGATATATATAATAAAAATACACAACCCCATTTGTGGTAAAATTAGAAAATTTAATTAAAACATAAAAGAGTACCTGGCATCGCAGAAATTCTGTATTTCGTCAATCTCTTGTCCATCTTGATCATCATTGGATATCGTTGCCATGATTCGATCATCGCCCTTGCTAATGTACTTGAATAAATACTTTATTGACCTCGACTGATTGCACCATTCAACATTGATGTGTGCTTGATATTTGAGTAGGAGTGCTGGATTATAAGGAACAACAAATCTGTTGTCCAGCTCATGTTTACCCTTCTTAACCGTTAACCCGGTGTTTGATCTCCTATATAAGGGATATCCATCATCATCAAATGTGGTTCTTTCAACATACCCTTTGGGAAAATATTTGGTGCAAGCTCCTTGCTGCATGCACGGGGATCGAGAATTATGCTTTCCGCAAGGGCCGTGCATTATGAAACTACTGACCGCGGCATACAAATCTGGATTGCGCTGTGGATCGGGGATTTCTGCAGAAATGACTCTATCGATATCATCTGAAGTAGACAACTTATCAGCCTTCTCTAGCCACAAAACAATGTGAGCATGGGGCAACCCACGTTTTTGAAACTCAATGGTATATACAACTGCAAAAGGGGAAAAACAGAGAATTACATAAAATGGAGTAAAGTTAGAAAGATAGGCACTATGCGGAGAATAAGCACAACAGACGTTCAAGAGGCAGAAAATATTTGTTAGGTAGCATGCAATTTTTTGTATAAGAAATATCATATAAATAAATAATAAGTAATAAAAAAACGTGAAAACCATATAAGGACATGGGTATACGAAAGGAAGGAAAAGGGTGACATACGCGATTGACAACGCCCGAAGATGTTATTGAATCTCAAGTCTCTTATGAACTCATGCAGTTTGATACTGAAGAGTCTGCAGGAGAAATCAAATATCTCTTCGGTTCGAACACCAAGGAATTGAGATAAACGTAGGATTTCTGGCCATTTTGAATTGCAAGTGAAGGTAATGAAGAGATCAGGATGACCATAATACTTGCAGATGGCCATAGCATCTTGATAGTTTTGCAACATATACCTAGGCCCACCAGTAAAAGAGGATGGCAAGAGAATACGCTTTCCCGCAGAAGCAGGTTCGGTGCTTCCTTTAGCAGCTGCAGCAGTAAGATTCAAATAAGTGTCCGACCGTAAATCTTCCTGATGAAACCGAAAGTACTTCAACCGAGAAGATTCGATCATAGTATAAGCGTCAACTACTAACTGTTGGAACAACTTCTCAGCGAACAGATACAGGGCTTGCTCAGTTAGCCTGTGCTGGAATCTATAAGCAAAAAACTCCCTCAAAGTCAGCTTGGTTGTCTTGTTGGTCCCATCAATATCACGATGCTCAATCTCAATCGTGTAACCATCTTCAGCATATGGAAATAGCAACGGATATTGAAGAGCAAGATAAGAAGGATGTAGCTCAGTAATACGTTGTAGTTGACCGGTCCGTGTCTCAATAACAATATCTCTTCCACCATTTTCAGAACTCCCATCATCGAAAATAATAGCTGCAACTTTAGAGGTAGTCGGAAGATTGTATCTCCTGCCATCGCGCCCTCTCCTACCCAATAGCTTCAGCTTGAGAGTGGAAGAAATGCCATCTACAAACCTATCTCTGGCCATTCGAAATGATTGAGCTAGTGGGTTATGCTCATCAAGCATATTCTTCAAATCACGCACAAGAGATTCATCAAATTCCTCACCCGCACTTGTCCTGCGTGAGCATTAAAAGGACTTGTGATATAGTTCGTAACCACTTATAAGAAATCACAATTGAAAAAGGGAAAACCGCAAACCTGGCTGCACTCATGCGATTTGATTCCTCATTATGGGTATCGTATATATACAACTGCGAGAATTTAGGAGAATCTCCGTCCACTGGCAGAAGACTTCCTATCATATGAATATTTTGGCCCTGTATACGATAGACGTAAGGCCCATGACCAGGAGGAGGTGAAAACTTCGCACCCATCGATGTGAATGCAAACATGTTGTTGTAGTTCCGAATATACTCAAAGAAATTTCTACTCCTTGGGTCAACACGTGAAAATATATCTCTTAATAAGGTTGGTGGATCTTTAACCCTTGGAAGTTGAACCTTTCCCTTTGAACAACACAAACTGAAAGTTGGATTAGTCGGATTATAGGACTTAATACTCCGTTCCTCATACCACATCATCGCATTGCAATAAGCACAATTCCAGGACGGAAGGCCAATATCATGATACCCTACAGAATAGGAAAAAATGGAATCAAATATAACCGAGAGATTATTTATCGTTGTGGGAATAAAATTAAAGAATAATTGAATGGATGATGACTGAATACATATTGATGAACTATTTCGATCAAAAAACACAGTTATGAAACATAAGAAAGGGGAATAAAAATGAACAAACTAATTGAAATATAACCGAGATTATAGAATCGATAGGTAAACTCCAAGTTAATTGGTCAATGTTGTGAAAAAATGTGGTGCGTAAATTTGATACCATTAGGCACAACGATGGTAGGGGAATCCAAGCGTAGGGAGTAATTCAACGGAGCGGGAGGAACAACTGCAAATAAAAGAACGCATTATTAGTTGATGATTCAATGTATTAGAGATGTAGATATTTTAAAAATAAGGGTGAAATTGAATAAATGAAGCAAATCACCTGTAGATGCGGTCGTCGCAGTGGGCGTTACAGAAGTGGCACTTGTAGATGACGGTGAGATGTTATTCCCTGTTAACATTAAACAGGAGGTAACCAAAAAGTTAATAAATAACCCCTTTCCATTTAAAGGAGCAAGCATTCAATCTCCGTAACCGTAAAACCATCTTAATAAATAATTTTTATTATAAAAAAAATAATAAGATATTTACATGAAATTATTATGCACCTGTTGAAAGCGCAAAACCATATATGTGGATATATTAAAGAGAGACAAAGGTAACGGAAAGTCTTGCTTATAATGAAAAGCACATATGCAATTAATTAGAACATGGAAAAATATACTTGTAGGAATTAACCAACTTTCCTCCGTACACATTTTACATTGCAGAGACCTCCATCTACCTAACATATTACTTAATTAAATCTATTAGGTTATATCTGTCCAATTTGTTCTTCACGCAGGACAAGTGCGGCTGATTTTAATGAATCAATGTGGTAAATGGGAAGAATCAGGTGTGAAAACCAAGTGATTGGCAAGGATTCCTTAGTCAAATGCCCCTAAACGTACATTGATGGGAATAATCCGAATAGAGGAGGAGTAATGAAATACCATATGAGATTTCACGGATAGGAAGGTTATGACTTCTGTCGGAATTTGGGGTAGTCGATCGTCTTTGACCTTGGTCCCGTGATTGACGCTTTGATGCCATTGAAAGTCGTCGGTTCAATCTAAGCTCTTTCGGAGTAAGACTTTCAACCGTGGTGTCTTTTGTATTCCGCCGACTTGTAGAGGCATGAACGGGTGTAGTGAAACAAACTGGACGAATAAACGAAAATGAAGTGTTGGAAAAAAAAAAAAGGAATCTATATTATATAATTATATAATTCTCACAGATTAGTGCGGGTGAGGAATGCAATATCAATCTTAAAGAGAGAAAGACACTCGCAACCAATTACACGGAGAACGTAGTATTCTCGTATTTGCAAAGAGATAAAGGAATATATATTATATAATTGAATGTAGATGGAGTACGTTTGAATGAAATGCAAAGGCATACCATTAGAGAGGTCTGTCAAAGGGATCCTCGTACGTTTGGAACTACCGTTAGGCATGTCGGTGATGGAGGTCCTTTTATGATTTGTAGAATCTGGGGTAATGCACTTACCACGATCTGTGGAACATATATGTAAATGGAAATCGATTATAGTGAATACAACAGATAACAAAGATAAACATTCCTCGGTGGGGAAAGTTTCGATAAGAAGTCGTTTACCGGGTAATTGGTTGCGAGCAGGAAAATCGTTTTCCATTGGCAAATGCGACAATGTGAGGATATATTGGATCCAAAGAGAATGCCGGATCGGGGGAAATGGGGATGGGACTGATGGGTTGGAAGGGTGGGAAGGGAGCAATATATATAGGAGAATTAATCCGTAAATACCAAAAAACAAAAAAAATAAGATGCATTCAAAAAATTTGGCGGGATTATGTTAGTAAAATAAAATCTTGATAAGTACTCTAATTCTCTAATTAGTTAAGATATACAGAAATTAGATATTGATAAGTAGTCTAATTATCTAATTATCTAATTAGTTACTAAAATCTTGATAGGTGTGATCGGGAATGGATATTTGCAAATCACCATACATACAAAAAATCGGCGGGCTCAATCTATCAAATCTTATCTAATTTATTTAATTAAGTAATTTGTTAGGATAATTAGTTAGGATATACCCTAATACTAATTAGATTTTGTGGCAGGAGTGTGATCGGAAATGGATAAAAGCAAATCTACCTACCTATAAAATATTGGCGGGAAGATGTTAAGTTCAATATATCAAATCTATCTATTTATCTAATTGATTTAATTAAGTAATTTGTTAGGATAATTAGTTAGGATATAACCTAATAGAAATTAGATATTGAAAACAAAGCTGATTGTAAAAGATGGAAAAATGTTGTGAATAATGCCATGGGAAAAGAAAGGTGCTCTCACATAAATGAAATAATAACAATACCAAATAACAACACCAAAGTACCTAAAATTCAAAATGACAAAGCAACATAATAGACCCAAATCTGCATGATAAAGACTTTATTGTTCGCCTAAATAGTGGATGAGACACAATAAACACTGGGAAGACCCAAACCAACACAAAACTCAGCTTAGGCCTCAGCCGGTTCAATCTTCACCTCGACCTTATTCTGCTTGGTGGTTGACAGCTGACCCTCGGCATCATCATCATCGTCACTGTTAACTTCCACGTAAGTGCGTCGCCTTTTTGGAGTAGACAGTGAAAGATGTCCAGAAGAGCAAACGTCCGAATGAGACTCCTAAGGTATGTATTCAAGAGGGTGAGTGATAAATATGAATGAAAAAAGTACAATTGAAGATGAAAGATATCCACATGAAAAAAAATAGAAAGGATGTTTATAAATCATAGGCAAAATTGCAGTAAAAAAGTGAGTAACCAACACAGAGTCTCACATGAAATAAGACAAAAGAAGCAGAACTTGAGCAAAAGCTATATCAAAAGAAGTTAGTTAACCTCATTCAAGTCTAATTGATAAATACCATTCAAATTTTCTGTTACAGTGCATACTAAAGTTATAAATTCACTAATTATTCAGCAAAGTATTCAAGATGAGGTATTCACCAAAACAACCTTTGAAATAAGACAAAAGAAGCAGAACTTGAGCATCACTTTTTGTGTGAGTATATAAATATGAATGAAAACGAATTACCTGCAACGAAAGAGTAGAAGATTTGCACTGGCCAATCAAGGCCACATTAGCTGTCATCATGCGTATTCGGTGCGCCTTTTTGCCTTGCTTAACCCAAAAAGCATCGAACTCTATTGTGAACAAATAACTCTTATTGAGCAATATATTAAAATCAGCCGGGAATGCATCGACATCACCAATCTACACGATAAACATGATAGGTGTGAGATGTAGTTGGTTTGGAGTAATTGACGTAGAAATGTAAGAAGTCCCATAGGTGAAACTGGAAATGGAAGATAAGGAATAGAATTTTAGGCAGAGGATAATACCCTAGCTTGCTTCTCTCTCAGTGAGGTCACAGTACAATGAACAATATCTTGAACATCTTGGTCGAACATCATCAATGACCCGGTACCCGTGTCATCTTGAACCTTGAGCTGCAGTGCAAACCTACATGTGAAACATAATGGATACTCACTTTGATCGCAGGGACAACATAGGCAAAAATGCATTAATACGTAAGGTAAAAGACAACGAATAAGACCTTTGTACAGGAAACTGAACTGGTTTATCACAGGTAATACAATGCGATGACGAACCATCGGTTGCCACAACCTTCCTACACTTTATGCAGGCATTGTAAAACCATTTGTCACGGTTTTCAAAATCGACGATTGTGGCCACAAATGTAAAGTAACCATTCTATTAGGATGAAACAAAGATCGTTAGAATAATGGGAGATTATTTAGCATGATGCATAATAAATAAGGAAAAGGAGAAACCGAACCTCAGTTTTTGTTTCCAGCATAGCTAGAGTTGTAGTTTCAGCATCCTTCAAGTATTTCTGCGCACGCGAAAGGTAGGGTTGGCTGGATACATGTGAGATGGTGCTGGAAGAGGAATCTCCATCCAAAAAACCACTGGACATAAACAAAGAGTTATGAGTAACGACAACCGATAAACAAAGAGTAATGAGTAACTATAACCGATAATGGATAAAAAGGAGTAACACATTTGACAGTGAACTAACAAAGAAAAATTAGATATTTAAAACATAAAAGTTGTAATATTAATAACAAATTGACAACCTCTTGAACTCAATAATGGCGGGATGCTGATCATCTAGGATAAGACGTGAGCCCCATTTAGCATTCGACACTCTTAACTTACCTGCCATTACGCAGGACACACGAAGTGTTGAGAAGATATTATGAAAAACAGAAAAGAAAGAAATGGGACATTATGTATTCAAGGGAACAATAGGGTAGTTACCGTAGAAGGTCAGCTTTGCAAATTGCAGGATCACAATAACTGTAGACTCTTTGTGGGAGTCCATGTGAGAACGCAATTCCATCGCATAGTCGTCCCAAAGAGTAACGGGCAAGATTTCATGGCTACAAAAAATAAGGTAAGTAAACGGAATTATAATATGAGATAAGAAGTAAAACATTCATTTATCATTGGTATATTTAACCATACAAGCAACCCTACAGATGACTCACCTATGATCCTCCAATTCAATCTCCACCCGATTAGTCGCAGACTTGTCTTTATGTTCATACTTGATAATATCAGTGTGATGAATGACTCGGCCAATAACATCTGCAAATGAAATAAGGTGGTTAGCAGTAAGTCCACATGAGAAGGAATATGTAATGGCAAAGACGAAATAAGTATAAATCATTACCAAAAAAACAGTCGGCAGATAGGGTATTTGACAAAACAACTTTAAACTCCTTAAACTCCAACCCATTTAGGGGTATATGAAGAGCATCACCAGCAGAATTGATGACAGTGTCTTCACTGACAAGGATTTTCCACGTATGATCAGCAAACTTGAATGAACCCTTGGATTCGGTGAGTTTGAACTTAGACATCGTAATGGTTGCAAACTCCTTCACATGAGCAGCACTTTTCCATACCAAATTCGCGTTGATATTTGCCTCAATTCGACAGCCCTACGTTTGACAGAAATTAAAAAAAATATGAGTATTAGATGTGAGAACAAACATGAAGACCAACGGAAAAAAAAAATGAATGAAACATAAAAGGAAATGGAAGTTAATTGTGCATACCATTTCATCAATAAGTACCAACTGCAACGGTGGTCTGAATCTGCTACCAGGAAATTGAGACTTGGAAAACACCCTAGCTACAAAAACCTTGATCGTAGAGGATTCTTCAATGTCCTTAAGGCTTGTGAAATGAACAATGGAACCTGCCATTACTCAAAAGATAAACGATTTACTTTGACTAAGGTCGTTGGTGTGCTAGGAGATGGAGGGAAGTGCTAAGTATATATAATAGCATAGGGCCAGAGGATATGCTGAATTATCAGATAATCTGAAGGGGAAAAAAGAAAAGGATCTTCAAAAAAATCTGAGATATTCTAAAAAGGATCTTATAAAAATCAGAAATTAATGTATTAGGATTAGGATAAATCTGAAATGTCAAATAATCTGAATGAAAAAAAATAAAGCATTTCGGTAAATAAGAAAAGGAATATGAATATTTGAAGGGGAAAAAAGAAAAGGATCTTCAAAAAAATCTGAGATATTCTAAAAAGGATATTAAAAAAATCAGAAATTAATGTATTAGGATTAGGATAAATCTGAAATGTCAAATAATCTGAATGAAAAAAAATAAAGCATTTCGGTAAATAAGAAAAGGAATATGAATATTTGAAGGGGAAAAAAGAAAAGGATCTTCAAAAAATCCGAGATATTCTAAAAAGGATCTTAAAAAAATCAGAAATTAATGTATTAGGATTAGGATAAATCTGAAATGTCAAATAATCTGAATGAAAAATAAAGCATTTCGGTAAATAAGAAAACGAATATGAATATTTGTAATCTAAGAGTAGAGAGAGATTTTATGAAATTACAGTAAGGAATATGAATATTTTTAATCCCAAGTGGGATATTGGGTAAAATATGAGTATGAAATTAAAGTAAATGAAAAGGAATATTGTTAATATCTAATAACAAACTTATAGTAATGCGTATGACTATTTTTAATCCCAAGTGGGATATTGAGAATAATTTGATTATGAAATTAAAGTAAATGAAAAGGAATATTGAGAATACCTCCTTGAACTGCACGAAATAGCATAAGGTAGCGAAATGGCAGAGGTATCCTCCGAGTACATCTCCTACTGCCTCCTGCCCTTGACGAAATCCATGCCACGCACTGCGTCGTCCTGTATACCATAAAAGGAACATGTAATAGTGCATGAGAAACTGCTCATGATAACCCCGACCCAACTAAATGCTACATATATTATAGACAGAATGCGTAAGCTATAAATTTTGCAATTAAAAGGCAAAAATAAATGGCAACTTACAATCAAAATGCCCAGAGAATTGGACATCACTGTCAAAAAAAGTGCCAGTGCAGAATTGCCACCAGCAATCTGCCAAAAAGGGAAAAAAAAGGAAAAAAAGTTGTTGAAATGTGATAGTAATTTTGAAAGACAACAACAACACAAATCGTGACTGAATTTACCTACTTGTGTAAGTGCAACTCCACTTGTTAATGTTGTTGGCATGCAGCTAAAAATCGTCAGTCCTGTTCCATAAACATTCCAGTTTCGGTTATTCAGGTAAAGGTCTTTAAAAACTATTGAGCTATTTTTTTCTGCAAAGAAATAATTAGTTTAGATGCACATGCATACCTGTTGAAAATTCTTATGGCATCAGCCGAACTTTGAGAATAAGCCTCGAGAACTTCAAATGGAATGTAAAACAAATAAGACATGGGTCCTAAACATAGAGATCAGGAGAAAGAAGCTCATAAACTATAGGAAACATGAATCACTAACAGATTAAGGAATATATTAAAATTAGACAGTGGGTACCTGGTCATTCACATGTAAATCAGCAAAGGCGGATGAAGAAATTAGACAGTGCCACCTTATGACCAGAAGCTACTGGTAGCAGCTCTTCTTGTGCATGGAATGCAAGAGAAGCAACTGGGGGACCTGAACAATTAAACGAAAAATGGATTAAATATAATGTGATGGTCAATGAGAAGACAAAAAATGAGGGGATATAAAGATGATAGGGATTTACATCATTATATAGCTTTGATGTTGTAATTGGTTGCAGAAAACTTGTGTACCTGAAATCAACAAAAAGACAAGGGTGGAAAAAATGATCATTTGCACTTCTGGGGAATAAGTCAAATAGAAGGGGAACTTTAACAGCTAATTAACAGTACGATGGGTGCAAAAATGTTGGTTCCTAGTGAAAAGAATATCAGATTTCTTTTGGAATTATATTAGGATTTTGGACAGCTTCTTGGATTTTATTTTCCAACACCACAAATAGATTATGAATATCTTCAATTTACTTATGATTAAAGATATACTTTAAATAAATAGATATATACATCTACCAGACAGAAAAACATTAAATGTTGTACCCAAAAATTTATACTCTGGGGATGAACTTGAAGTTTGTTCATAACAACCAACTACTGGCACTGGAATTTTTTTAGGGGCCTTGTGCACTGGAATAAAAAAGTTAGGCAGTGGACTTTTCTATCTCTAAGGTATCAGTTTGACACATTGAAATTGACATTCAAATCCATCTACAAAGAAAAATAAATCAAGAGGCATGAAAAATATAGTGGCATACGATGACGGAATTGAGATCCCATCAGATTTCAGAAACCTCTGTGCTCCATCAAGGCACTCAGGTGACAGTTCATTGTCACCAAACGAACCAAGCAATTCATAGGTTGAACAATCTGGAGACGTCTGGATGCCCTTGATCAGCTTGAAGCTCCTTGGCAATTATCTCGGTTCCAAAATGCTAAATAAAGTCCCAACAAAGACAAATTCATCACAGCTTGTAACGAAACCAATGATGATGAATTTACTATGTAAATTACCTTATAGATAAGACCAGCACTGGTGAGCTTGGTAGAGAAGCAATGGCCAAAAACCAGACCGAATCCCTTCTCGTGGTGATCGTGGGTACCTGGTCATTCACATGTAAATCAGCAAAGGCGGATGAAGAAATAAGCAAGAGTAAAAGATAACTATTATAAGGATGAACAAAAATAACTAACCCCACTCATATTTTTTTAATCTACACACGGGTCTTACTGCCTAAAGGTATTAATTAAGCTTATTATAGTTAATTATGTGGGTTTGTGGGATTGTTGTGGAACCAATGCTTGCCTGCTTGGGTATTTATAGCGGTTTTTCTTATTGCATCATCCTAACCCGCATACACTGGCCGGGTTATCCACTTATCCATCCAATCAAAAAGTGGAACTAAAGTGTGTTGAACATTGTCTAATGATATCTTATTGTGCATTTATTTAAAATGGCGGCATACCTTATTGAGCATTTATGCAGATGGTTCTCAATGGGAAAAGTAACATTGTCCAAGAAAGAGATATGCACAGAGCGGCTGCTCAGCTGTAGCAATGAGATATTTGTCATCTCCCTCACCAGTGACCCGCATAGATGTAGTTAGAATCAAAATTAAGTTAATTAAGAAATTTGTGGCAGCACAAATTCTGCAAATACAAGCAAGAGATGCTCAAGGCAAAAAGCACACGATTTGAAGTAGACATACAATCAGTGTGACATCATGTTATACTAAGATAACGTAATTTATCCGTACCCATATCATATAATACCTTATCCAGCATTTGCAAATACGAGAATACAGTTAGTAAAAAATATAAACTGATAAACCAAAATCAGCAATCAAGAATGTGGGAGTCAGCAATCCATAAATTCCAAAAGAAACAAATGAGAGAAGGGCAAGGACTCAAATCGAACAGATTAGGATTTTCGGGATTAGACGAACTTGTCTACTTCAACTTGATAAATGTCAGTATTCACATCAAGTAGCACATTGGTTAAACAATCAAAAAACACAATCCATCTTGTAAGAATCAATAAGTCAATAAGTATAACTATACAAACCATGTGCATCAAAATATCTAGCTAAGCTAAAGCCGTAATTTGTTCTCCATTGTTATGTGCCCAAACTTCGTTCGATTCAAGACATTCAATAGATTGAAGAAAGAGAGGTGAGGCGAAAAAACCTGGCTAGAGGGGAGCAAGAAGATGAATCATCAAGTTTCCAGCCCATCAGTGAGTAAATTTTGGAAGCAAATAGAACGACGGTGAGTAAGATCTTGACCTTGAGAGCAGCGTCGATCACCCTCCGAAGCCACCGAACCACGGTCGAGCGGCTTGTGTAAGCAGCAAAGATCGAGAGGGTGAGACCACTTGTGAGCCTCGATCGGAACAACGCCGTGCAAGGACTCCTTCAGATGATGAATTTCCGGTACTGTGGGCGGGGAGGAAGACGACGGTGGGCGGGGAGGAAGACGACGGAAGCGGCGAGGGTGGGCGCGGGCGAATGTTCGGAGGAAGCAGGAACCCTAGGCCAATTTGGGGAAAAAAATTAAAAAGACGGGAGGCAAGTTCAAGGCACCGAGCAACCGAAGCGGCGAGGAGATTCGAGGGAGACGACGGTGGGCGGGGAGGATGACGACAGAAGCGGCGAGGGTGGGCGCAGGCGAATGTTCGGAGGAAGCAGGAACCCTAGGCCAATTTGGGGAAAAAAAATTAAAAAGACGTAGTTGTGGTTGTGGGTTGGGGAAAACAAAATTAAGTAGAATAAATAAAATTGATTGGTTAAATTACCTGAATTTAAGGAGAGAAAGACACATCAGCCAACTCTTCTGTTTTAAAGTTATATATAGATTGGTATATATAAGTTTACACTAATATTTGATTTTATCGGAAAATTTCTTCCCTATTGGATTAAAGAGTTTGCTTTCCATTTTTCTAAAGTTGTTATTTAGTGTTAGTTAAGATTTACTCAAATGCCTCCTTGTTTACTCTACCATTAACAATCGGACAACCTAGACATTTATCGAGAGTCATCATTGAGGCGATTCATAGATTGTGTTGTATAATGTGTTTGACATGGTTGGAGATATTTGTTGTGGTTTGGAAAACATATTTGTTGTAATTAACAACTTGCATTGACCTAATCTATAATATCTATAATATAACAAGAAAAGTTGTGTGCAAGACTCATAAATGCGTACCCAATAAATAACTATCCGATTATGCAAAATCGGTTATCCGATCGTAGTTTTAGAAAATTGATCACAATTTATGCTTCATAAATGCACCTAGCCGTTTCCGCTACCTAATATAACAAATTAGCCTTTTCATGAACTGATTGTTTGTGTCTTGTACAGTTAATTCATAGAATTTATTATAGCCTTTTCATAAGCCGATGGTTTTTTTCCTCCTCCCTATAATATAGGGGTTCCTTCATGTGTAGGTTTTCACCCGGAGTAAGTAGAAAGCCGCAGTAGGTTTTTCAGATTCAAGGTCGCCTGGGGCGAGAGAAGCTATCGAGACCAGCAGAGCAGGGGCGACTGGCGAAGCGCGAGGGTTGCTCCGGGCGAGGGCTGCTGCGTCGCTGCATCGGCGCCGCTACTACCCCTAGCTTCGCAGGTGTTGCTGCGGCCGAAGGCGAAGACCGCGAGACATAACAGTAAGTTTCTCCTATTTTAGGCCTGATCTTTTGTCAATACTTCAATTAATTCGAGATTATTGAATTGATTTTGTTGAATTGTTAAATTGATTTTGGAAATTGAAATAGATTTGTTCGATTAGGGTTTGTGATATGAATATGGGGTTTCAAGGGTTTTTTTTTTTTTTGAGGAAGGGGCTTTTCAGTTTTTAGCATCCCACGTTTTGAAATTGTAATCAAAGTGGGCAGCTTGATTTGCCCCTCTTCTAATAAAATTCCAGCCCCTTATATCAAAGCTTTCAGCGATCATCAAACACTCCTCAACTATGCTTCCAGTTTCGCTGAAATTAGGGACCCTCCGTCGCAGCCTGGCGCTCAACGCTTGGCAATCCGTTTCGACCTCGATCACCTGGATACCACTCCCCCTCAGCGACTCGAGAGCCCACCACACTGCCTCTGCTTCAACGGGTTTCAGGGTTTGTGTGCTCCTATTCTTTCTATTGTTTATCAATCATAATTTAAAATTTTATGACTGTGTCATAGTTATTTTTCTAAAAAAAAATTTTCTTATCTTTTGTTTTGCAGATAAGTTGGGAAGAGATATATATATCTAATTCCCTCGATCATTCGATAACCCATAATAATTTTTTTGTTCCCTCTTCGATCTTTCATATTTTAGTTAATCAATTTGTTTGTTGTTTTAGATATATATCCTTTCTCATATTTAGCAGTTGGCCCTGTCTTCCAAGTCCAAGTAAGTACACTTCGTCTCTATGCCTTTAAACCGTTCTCTGTCAGTTAGATCACATGATCTCTTTTGGATTTCTCTGAATTATCTTGCATTTTTATCATTTCGCTGAATTTTTTATTGTGGTAGTTTGATTTGTGTTGGATCTACTGTCTAATTTTCGGGTCAACTGGACGAAATTTGGATTTCAGTCTTTTTGTTTGCTTTATTTAGACATGGAAAATGCTGATCAATTAACTTATAGAATTTGGATTATATAATCCCCACATAGTAGATGGCGTTGCAGTAAAAGTGTTTGTTGAAATGGCTCAATGAGGATGCAGGGCTCTTTGTGATTTGCAACCGTGGCTTATATTATGCTTTGAATTGATGGGCAGATCTGGTTTATCTTATACTCCGGGCAACAAGGCTACACCAGCAACCCCTAAGGCTTCGAAGGTTGGCAGAGCACCTAAATTCCTTTATTTTATCAATTTAAAATTTTAATTTGTATTTTATTGAATTAAAAATAATAGTTATCTTTCATCTTCCCCATGTTTATTTATTAATTTAACTTATTATGTATCGGTTACTCTTCTCTTCAAATTCTCGAGTAATAAATTATAGGAGTTATGAGTTGTTATAAATAAAAAATTTATGAGTTAAACTAATTTATGAGTTGTTTGCTAGGTTGAGAGTGCTCAAAGATTGCTCACTGGCCTCGAAACAAGGCAAAGCACCCGAAACAAAATTCGCAGCAAGACTAAGAAAAACCAAAGGCCGGTAAAACTCCCTCAACCCTACTTGCAGGCCATTATTAGAGAGGTCCAAGTACTTGAGTGACTCCAACTAGAACAAGCTCTCAGGTATCTCTCCTCAAAATGAATTCGAACCCAAATCAATCCGCACGAGAATCCTCGAGAAATTGCCAATCCGGGGGGGCAAATTCCCACCCAAATACCCATTCTCATTCAAAACAAGCTCCCTTAACCGCCTCGATCTCATAATTGAAACTGGAAGGGGACCTGTCAGGTCGTTATGGCTAAGATTCAAAGTCTTCAAGGCCAAAAGCCTCCCCAAACAAGCAGGAATCTTGGAACTAAAGTTGTTATGAGACAAAACAAGACTCAAGAAATGAAAGGTTACACAAGCTAGAAGCAATCCCACCTGACAAGCTCATGCAGCCAAGGTTCAATGAGATAACCCGGTCGGAGCCGCCCTCATCACAGGTGACACCGCCCCAATTGCTGCAGTTGGAGCTTACCCATGTGGCCAAACCAGGAGTCGGGCCAATCAACTTGGATTTGATCACCAAAAGTGAATTCCTGTCTTGTGGGTGAAGCTCAACAGCAACAGCACAAGGGGTTTTAACACACACCACCAGTACTAGTAAGAACATGATGAATACGAGAATCTTCCATTAAACTAATCTTCTATTAAAAAAATTATGAGTTAATTCATAGTTATTTTTATTTTTGCTATGTTTTGATACCATTTGGAGTAAGGGGAATACGATGAATACAAGAATCTAACTAAGAGGCACATAACAAGAATGTAATTTAATTTTATTGTTTTGTATTATTTTATTTTCAGCTATTTAATAACATTTTTTTATATTCCATTAAATGTTTGAGCATGATAGAGATTTATCAAGAATATAAATAATTTGAATAAATATATTAAAAACAAATGAAAAACACACAACAATATATATACATATAAATCTTAAACGCACAACAATATGTGATCCTAACGCCTAACAATTACAACAAAAATACACACAAGTATTTGATCTTATTTTCGTTAATAAGAACCAAATATATATAATTTTAATAGGTTAAGATTCAATTTTATTGAACCATGCCCCGTGCGTAGCACGGGTATGCTCACTAGTAACAAGAAAAGTTGTGTGCAAGACTCATTAATGTGTTTTTAATTTTTTTTTTTTCCATTTGCTTAATTAATATCTAATTTATTCGTGTGTTCTACGGTTTGGGTGTGTTTTCATTTTTTTTTATGGCCATTTACTTAATTAGTACGAGTATTGATTCAATTGTGGTAGCCAATTTATCCAATTAATATGTTCTGCCGTTTGGGTTAGAACAAACCCAATTAATTAATGAGCCTTTTGGGTTAGCTCAAAAAATTTCACAATTGGGTTGCCCAGCCATATTCTTTGCATATTTTCTGTCCTTTGGATGGAGTATAGTTAATTAACCGTTACAGATTGCCCAGTCATACGGGACTAGATATTATCCAATTAATATATACCTCTACAATATGATTTTTGTAACAACCATTATCCCTTGACAATAATCATCCATAATCCATAATTACCTAAGATTTTTGTAACAGTCCCTCACTCTTCTTCCTCCTTTAATGTCATATAAGCATTCAAATTAGGCGTTTTAGGGGATTCTTTATAGCCTTTTCATCTACTCACAAATCACTGTACTGATCCACGCTTTAATTTGTGCAATGGCAAATTAATGAGCCGTTTAGAGGATATATATAGGGTCTGCTATGCTATCTCCCATTCACAACCACACACAACCACAATCCCATTCAGCCCCAACGTAGACGGGTAGAGGTAGTAGTGCTAGCGCTCGATTCCGTCATGCGTTAATTAGTCAATCGTCATGGGGGAGAAGGCTTGATCAAGACTCAGGCGAGAGCGCGGTCGGACAGTCGATTCGTTGGTGGCCGACATGGGCAGGCGATTCGACGGCGGCGGCTTCCTTCTGGTTGCTGTTGTTGGGAAGGGAATGAAGAGACTGAGGAGAAGGACGGAAGGAGGCGATAAAGAAAAGGCTCAGAACTTTTTACTTCTGAAAATCAGATGAGGATTATTATGCAAGCGTTGGACCCGTTCTAAAATACAGATAACTAATTATATCTATCTAATATATTAACAATCAGCAAGGGAAAATCCAGATTTTTTTTATGTGCGGGTTATTATGCAACCCTTTAGGATCTTATTTAATCCAGAATTTTTTCATAAGTATCTCATATGGGGGTTATTATGCAACCCTTTAGGATATTATTTACAGTTAAACCCTTTAAAAAATAGGGATACTTATCAAATCTTCCGTGTACTGTTATGCCTGATAAATCTTTAATTTTTTTTTGATAAATATGGAATTTTTATATAGAAATTTACATTTGTCCAATCCTAGAATTAATGGGATACTTATCAAATCTTTTCGTAACAAACTAAGAATTAAATAAAACTATTTTCTACTTTTAATTTAGAAAATCCTCTACTTTTGAAGTTTTATATACGTTATTTCAAGTTTGCAATAGGTAGGGAAAACATAGAGCTTTTATAAACTTCATGAATTACTCTGATTAAGAATAATTACATGAATTTTCCTTATTGAATATATGTTGAAATGTTTTCTCGATGAAAAAATACGGTAAGAAAAGAGGAAGGACATAGGGGCAAATTGAGAGTTAAAAATATTAAAGAGAAGGAACAATAGAATGACTTCATAAAATAAAATAAAATTAGTTAGTTAATATACTTTTTAATACTCCATATGGAAATTCTATATTTAAATTAGTTAGTTAATATATTTTCAATTTTTATAAACCTTCTTTAAATTATAAATATCCTACCAAATTAAATTATAAAATGTTTTAGCCATTTTTTCCAAGACAACGATTGTGGGAAAAAAATTAATTATTTGCATGATTTACTTCCTAGATGAAATATAGAATTAGATGGGAAGTAAATCATGCAAATAATTAACTTTGTATCCAAAATTAATTATTTTTCAATACAATATAATTTCAATCCCACATAATTGAAAATAATTTTTGTAGCCATATTAAGAGCGGGCACTATTATCCCTCAATTTGAAAATTTTTGTAGAATTAGATGGGAACGTTTTTTTACTACGTGTTATTGGTTAATTTACAATGATATATAAGTAACAACAACAACACTAATAAAAATATTTTTGAGTGTAGACGCTAATCTTAATAATAAAGAATATGTAACTCTTATTCTCTCTCATTGTGTTTCAATTTGCTAATTTTATGCATTGGAGACTATGAATACTATTTTTTTTTCATATTTTTAATATATATGTTGATTATTATTTTGTTGAAATATTATATGATTTTTTTTATCCCTAACTTGTATTTTTAACTTTAGTTGGAACATATAAAGATGAAAAGACCGTCACTGTTTTTTTTGTATTAAATTGAATGTATTGGATTTAAAGAAATAAATTGCCCTCTTTTCATCTTCTAAGTGATTCAAAGCTAACTTCCTTGGATTCCAAGTAGTAAACTTCACCTCATAAATCTCATACCATTATAAATATATACCTAATAAATCTTATATATATATATTATTCAAAATTACATATACTCTTAAATCATATCTTATAAATGAATTTATTTTCTTGCAAAACAACCCTATATATTTGATATAAGTCAATTAGGAAACAAAATATATAAAAGAGAAGATGTTCATAGTTGCGCTAAAAAAAAAAGTTCATAGAAAAAGAGTCTCAATTGAAAAGAAACATGCCCCGTGCATCGCACGGGCATGCTCACTAGTATTTTACAATAGTTATACAAGATTTGCATTAAATTAATAGTTATACAAGATTTCCTTAATGAAAAAGCATTCAATTCTTTTTTAATCTCTTTGCTAATTTTTTTTTCAAAGCTAATTGTTAGCCCCTTGGCATTGGTAGAGGATTTGATTTTTTCCCGTCTCCTAGTAGTCATGTGATGGAAGTAACTCGAGTTGAAATTTATAGAATTTATATGTTTGTTTTTTATTCTTTGTCTCTAATATTACTTATGATAGTTAAATAATTGTCCTAGTTTTTTCAAAAGTCTAGATTCTTTATTTTCTAAAAGATTATTTGGATTTCTCGTAATAATATCTTGGATTCTTTGTAGCCCATTTTCAATTTCTCTAATTTATTTGAAGATATTTACAAATGTTAATTTCTTTTTAAAAGTTGTATTTTCTTTATTAGGTTGTACGCGTGAGTATTACCATAATTTAATCTCCACGTTGATTATGTTTCAAATAACCAAACATCTTTTGAAACAAAATCACTAATCTTTTTACTTAAAAAAAACACAAATGCACAATGTTTCTGAAACTGTTTAATGAAGAAATATAAAATTATTTTGTACATGTAGTGTATAAAGAGATTTTTTGAGAGGAAGGTAAAATGATGTAGAATGATATTAAGTTGAACTAGATGCCAAAAATGATGAGAAAGAAACAAAAGTGCAAAAAACAAAGACAAAGGTTGCAGAAAAAATCGAATAAAGATTCTCCATGGGATGGAGATTCAAGAGTTTGTGAAGCAGAAAGCTACAGATGGCCACATCATCGTCAACCCCAACCAAATGGAGCATCGCTTCTGCAACCTCTTTACACACATATTTTAGTTGTTTTCCCAAATTATTTTCTTTCAAAACGAGTGGTCATTCAATTTGTGTGGACATTTTTATAAGTGTAAAATTATTTTTTAATTTTAAATTATAAAAGTTAGTGTATATGTGTGACTGTAAATGTTTTTCTCAATAATAAAAATATAATTTAATTGAGTGTTGAAAATGTTATGCCTAAATGTAATCTAGATGCATATGTACTAGGGGCTTTGGATACTTGGATGACTAGGCAAAAACTAGGATCCGGATCTATGGTGGCTCATGCTAAGGTTCAAGTGGAAGAGGCTCGGCTAAGACCTATGGGTTCCATGATGACAAGCTAACTTGGTGTGGCTCTATGTCCTAAGGCTGTAGCTGAAGACGTTGGCCCATCTCTGTAGCTTTGGCCCAACTCTCTACTCTATCTCGGCCCAGCTGTTTCTGAAGGCTCCAACGGCCATTTTAAGCCCATGACCTCGCTTGATGAAACGCTGCGTTTCCTTTAGTAAGGGCTCGGGTATATAGCCTCGCCTTATGGAAACCCTAAAGGGTCAAGAGTTCATTCCATCGCTTCCGCTTCCGAGAGAGAGAGAGAGAGAGAGAGAGAGAGAGAGAGAGAGAGAGAGAGAGAGAAACCCTAGCGGCGATCCGCAGCGACGCTTGCTACTCCACACTCCGACGAGCTTGATTCCTAAGCTCCTGACGTGATCCAAGGATTCCGAGCTCATCATAGGAAGAAGAAGCTGCTTGGTGTTCAACCTCGGCCTCTTCACCAACTTCAGTTCGTCTTCATCTTCTCAGATGGAGTGAAAGGGAGTATCTGTTCCTATACTTCGAGTTTCTCCTTGATTACCTGCTTGCCTGAGCCGCTAGATCTAGGGTTACTTTCTAGTTTGTCTATCATCTGCATCCATGTCTTGTATTCGATCATACTTAGTGGATTCATGGGTTTGAGTCTCTCCCTCTTGAGGCTCCGCAGAGTAGGGTAACCGAACTGTGTCATCAATCCTTGTGTCCTCTCTCGCTTTCATTTATCTGTGCTTAGCTCTTCACTATCTCTATTCTAGGGTTTAGATCCGAAATCTGTGTTTTAACAAAGTGGTATCAGAGCTTGATTGTCCCTTTTCTTGCTTTGTCTCGTCTCTGTAGACGAGGGAAATAGATATGGGGGCGTGGACATTGGGCAGGCCGCATATAGTGTCCACCGGCCAGGCGTTGTTCCTCTCCCGTCCGACGTACCACACCGTTTTTCAAAAACATATATGTTTTCAAAACGTTTTCTCTGTGCTTATGTGTTAGTTTTTCTTATCTGTTAGCTTATTTGTTGTCTTAAGCCTTCAGTTGAACAAACTAACCCTGTTCTTCTTCCTGTCTCAGATACCATGGCAGATTCCTATGTCAAAATCAAGCCATTTGATGGCAAGATAGACTTTGCCATGTGGCAGGTCAAGATGAAAGCTATTTTGATCAAAGAAAAATGCTGGAGAACTGTCTCACCAGCTGCTCCACCCTCCACACCACAGGGAGACCCTTCAGTACAAAAAACACCACCCACCACACCTGTAGTACCACCAGTCCCTCCAGAAGTTTCAGAACAAGCTCATGCCGAGATCATGCTCAGGCTCACAGATGATGTGGCCAGACAGGTAGTCAAGGTAGATGACCCCAGGGCCCTTTGGTTAGCCCTGGAGGACTTGTTTCTTGTTAAATCCCTACCTAGTCGCATCTCTCTACTCTGTAGGCTCTTCACTTTTAAAATGGACACATCTATTACATTAAATGATAATCTGGATAAGTTTTTAAAAATAACACAAGAGCTAGAGAGATGTGATGATAGCATTAAGGATTCTCATCAAGCCATTTTGTTGTTAAATTCATTGCCCTCACAGTTTGATCATTTTATAAGGATGTCAGTCAGTTCTCAAGAGAGCCTCTCACTAAGGAACGTATAGTGGAGACTATCTCTGAGAAGAATGAGATGCTCAAAGTGTTCAAATCCAAGCATGGTGTCAAATCTGACACCTCTGAGAAATCTGAGGTTTTGTTTGCCAAAACAAACAAACCAAAGGGCAATAAATCTAAAAACAAAAAGAAAAAGGAAGATGAAAATTCAAATGCTCCCAATCCTGAATCCAGTTCCAAGGTACCCAAGGATTCCAAGTGCAATTATTGTGGACACCTTGGACACTGGATAAAGGACTGCAGGAAGAAAAAGAGGGCTGATGAAAATAAACTCAAGAATTCCATGTCTGTTTCTTTGCTTGAGTCTGATGTTGGTAACTATCCTAATGAACTTTTCATGTGTATTTCAGATGATAGTGATCCATCCTCCTGGATTCTTGACTCTGGCTGCACCATACATGCCACCCAACCAAAGCTTGCTTTGATAACCTTGATCAGAGTGGGAGAGGGGTGGTCAAACTTGGTGACCACCACTCTCTTGCCATCAAGGGGGTGGGGGATGTATCACTGAAAATGTTTGATGGGAATGTTATCACCCTTAAAGATGTTAAGTGTGTGCCTGAGTTAAGGAGGAGTCTTATGTCTAAGTCTGTCTTTGATTGCATGAACTATGACATCAACACTAGTAATGGCATTAAAAGAGTCTTCTGGAATGGAAAATGCATTGTCAAGACCATTAGAAAGAAGGGCTTATATCATGTTATTAATCCTGAAAATGAATGCAATCTTCTTGCTAACTCTGCACACATGACTTCCCATTTGACTAAGCTGTGGCATCTTAGGCTAGGTCATATAGGAAACAAAGGTCTTTATTATCTGCATAAGCATGGTTTGTTATCTGAAAAACCTACTGATCTATCTTTCTGTGAGAATTGTGTCTTTGGGAAGACTACTAAACAGGTATTCCCCAAGTCCTTGTACACAACCAACAAGCCTCTTGAGTATGTTCATTCAGATCTATGGGGGCCTGCACAGGTGGATACAATTGGTGGGAAGAGATACTTTATATCATTCATTGATCACTTCTCCAGGAAAGTTTGGCTCACTCTTCTGAAAACAAAAGATGAAGCTTTCTAGGCTTTCAAAACCTGGGAAACTAAAGCGGAGCTCCAAACTGGTAACAAACTTCTATGCTTCAAAACTGATAATGGACTTGAGTTTTGCAACAATGCCTTTGATGAGTTTTGCAGGGAGAATGGCATCAGAAGGCAACTTACAGTGCCTGGCACCCCTCAGCAAAATGGTACAGCTGAGAGGATGAACAGGACACTATTAGAGAAGGCCAGATGCCTTCTCTTCACAACAGGCATGAAGCACACTCTCTGGGGAGAAGCTGTTGTCACTGCAGCTTATCTAATCAACAGATCCCCCTCCTCTGCAATTGGCTTCAAAACTCCACAAGAGTTGTGGATTGGCAAGAAACCCAGCTTGACATACCTGAAACCCTTTGGTTGCACAACATATGCTCAAGTCTCTCAGGGCAAGCTACAACCTAGGGCCCTCAAAGGTGTAATGCTTGGGTATCCAGAAGAAGTCAAAGGCTATAAGATCCTCCTAGTTCAACCTGGAGGATACAAAGTCATTGTCTCTAGAAATGTTACCTTCAATGAATCTGAATTTCATTTTAAGAGTGTTCTAACACCTAGAAATGAGAATACAGGTAACTCTGATCAGACTTCAAAGTTCTTTGCTCCAGATGACCAGTTGCTGTCATCCACCACCTCTGAAGAAGGAGATGATGAGTTTGACATAGGCTATGTCCCAACTCATCACAACTCTCCTCCTGCAAACCAAGCAATCCCAGTTCAGCAAACACAACAATTAGGAGGAGAACACCAAAAAGAGCTACAACCTGAAGGAAATGAAGAGAACACAGCTCAGGGAGTACCACTAAACCCTCATTCTGATTCTGAATCTCCCAGTTCTTCTTCTTCTGGGCCTTCTATGTCTGAACATGTTGCTTCTTCTTCCTCTTCTGCTCAATCTGTGCCTCTTGTTGATAATTCTGTGCTGCATGACTATCAACTTGCTAGAGATAGGAGTCCTAGAACTAGAATTCCTAATAGAAGGTATACAGATGACATTAATATTGTTGAGTTTGCTTACATTGCTTATGAGATTGTCAAAAATGTTATTCCTGAGACTTTTGAATCTGTTATGAGATCCCCTGATTATGTGAAATGGTTTAAAGCTATGCTTGAAGAACTTGAGTATATGAAAGTTAACAACACTTGGATCTTAGTTCCCAAACCTGAGCATGCTAAAACTATTGACTGTAAGTGGGTTTTTAAAGTCAAAGAAGGGATAAAATCCGATGAACCACCTAAGTATAAAACAAGACTTGTAGCAAAAGGGTTTAATCAAAGAGAAGGGTTAGATTATGATGACATATTTGCTCCAGTTGTTAAATACAAAACCCTTAGATTACTTCTTGCTATTGCTATTGTTTTTTATTGGGAACTTGAACAAATGGATGTTAAGACTGCCTTTCTTCATGGTGATCTGGATGAAACTATTTTCATGAGACAACCTAAGGGATTCACTGATAAAAACAAACCTAATCATGTATGTCTGTTGAAAAAGTCTATTTATGGTCTTAAACAGTCTCCAAGACAATGGAACATAAAATTTGACTCATGCATGAGATCTCTTGGTTTTATTAGAAGTGAATATGATTCCTGCTTGTATATCAAAGGTGTTACTACTAAATTTCCATTATTTATCCTGCTTTATGTGGATGACATTCTCCTTGTCTGTGCATCTATGAGAATTATTTCTGACACAAAAAGAAATTTACTGAAACACTTTGATATGAAGGACCTTGGCCATGCCAAGAGAATTTTAGGGGTCATGATCCTCAGGGATAGACCCAAGAGGAAACTTATGCTTTCCCAGGTTGATTATATTGAAAAAGTTCTCAAAAAATTTAGTATGTTTGATTCTAAATCCTCACCTATACCCTTAGGAGGGCATCTTGAGCTAAGCAAGGCTCAATGCCCTAAATCTGAACATGAAAAAAAGGCTATGTCTGATGTTCCCTATGATGTTGCTGTTGGTTCAATCATGTATGCCATGCTATGTACTAGGCCTGATTTAGCCTTTGCCATTAGTGTTCTTAGTAGATACATGTCCAATCCTGGAATGCCTCACTGGAATGCTATGAAATATTTGCTTAAATATTTAAATGGCTCTAATCATCTTGGCCTTGTGTACTCAGACTATGCACCTGCTGGTGATCTCCAAGGGTATGTGGACTCTGACTATGCCAGTAACAAGGATACAAGGAAGCCCACCACTGCCTATTACTTCACCTGGGCAGGCAACTGCATATCCTGGAAGTCTCAACAACAATCTGTGGTTGCCTTATCCTCAACTGAAGCTGAATACATAGCAGCAACTGAAGCTGCAAAAGAAGCTATCTGGTTGAAAGGCATTCTTGGAGAGATTTTCAGAAAGAAGTTTGTACCTGTTATAAACATGGATAGTCAAAGTGCTTTGTATTTGTGTAAGGACCCTATGTATCATGAGAAAACCAAGCACATAGATGTTAGGTTTCACTTCATTAGGCACAGGGTTGAAGACAAAGCTTTGGACGTCAAGAAGATCAAGGGAGACCTCAACCCAGCTGACTTTGGCACGAAGATAGTTCCCTCCAGCAAGTTCTACTATTGCAGGAACTTTCTTCACATACTTGATGTTCACTAACCATGCAGGTACACGAGCCGAGGACGGACGGATCGAAGACTTAAACCCATTTCCACTACTTAAATGATCGAATACCACATATGGTGGCTAGATTAGGAGGGCAAATTGTTATGCCTAAATGTAATCTAGATGCATATGTACTAGGGGCTTTGGATGCTTGGATGACTAGGCAAAAACTAGGACCCAGATCTATGGTGGCTCAGGCTAAGGTTCAAGTGGAAGAGGCTCGGCTAAGACCTATGGGTTTCATGATGACAAGCTAACTTGGTGTGGCTCTATGTCCTAAGGCTGTAGCTGAAGACATTGGCCCATCTCTGTAGCTTTGGCCCAACTCTCTACTCTATCTCGGCCCAGCTGTTTCTGAAGGCTCCAACGGCTATTTTAAGCCCATGACCTCGCTTGATGAAACGCTGCGTTTCCTTTAGTAAGGGCTCGGGTATATAGCCTCGCCTTATGGAAACCCTAAAGGGTCAAGAGTTCATTCCATCGCTTCCGCTTCCGAGAGAAAGAGAGAGAGAGAGAGAGAGAGAGAGAGAGAGAGAGAGAGAGAGAGAGAGAGAGAAACCCTAGCGGCGATCTTGGCGATCCGCGGCGACGCTTGCTGCTCCACACTCCGACGAGCTTGATTCCTAAGCTCCTGACGTGATCCAAGGATTCCGAGCTCATCATAGGAAGAAGAAGTTGCTTGGTGTTCAACCTCGGCCTCTTCATCAACTTCGGTTCGTCTTCATCTTCTCAGATGGAGTGAAAGGGAGTATATGTTCCTATACTTCGAGTTTCTCCTTGATTACCTGCTTGCCTGAGCCGCTAGATCTAGGGTTACTTTCTAGTTTGTCTATCATCTGCATCCATGTCTTGTATTCGATCATACTTAGTGGATTCATGGGTTTGAGTCTCTCCCTCTTGAGGCTTCGCAGAGTAGGGTAACCGAACTGCGTCATCAATCCTTGTGTCCTCTCTCGCTTTCATTTATCCGTGCTTAGCTATTCACTATCTCTATTCTAGGGTTTAGATCCGAAATCTGTGTTTTAACAGAAAACATACATCTCCAATATATAGAGGATCGGATCCAAAATATTACAAATAGAATTTAGAAATTGTAAAATAGTCAATATAAGAATTAAATACACGGAGCTATGAATTTCCTAGAGTTAGCATTGGTATTAGCCTAATGACAACCATTTTAGATCTTGACCTTCCCTATCGAACTTTGATAGATATGGTATCAAGAAAGTTTAGATAGAGTAAAAGAATTAGTTTACAAGATTTATAGGATTAAATGAGTTGAAATACAAGCGGCGGTAGAGTGCTCATGCATAATTCATATAAGACAACCCATAACTCAACAATTAAAGAAGAACAAACCCCACCGAAGGAAGAAAACGAATTTAAAAAACACATTAGATGCGTTATAAAATAAACTTCTTCCTTCAGAAAGACCCGAGTTGTCTTTTTCCGAACACACCATCAATATTAAGTTACAAAATTAATAGAATTTAACATAACCTAAACCAAAGTCCAAAATATATGTAAACTATACATTCATTTGGTTTTAAGTTACTCCCCCGTCTCAAGATTTAAGTCGTTTTAGAATTTTGCATAAGTTTTAATAAAACACTCACACATCAATCAACATCATCATTCAACTAACTTTTTCATAAATTTTATCACCCACTACATTTTTTAACCAATCAAAATCTTTAAAAAAATTAACAACACAAAAATCAATACAAATCATTACTATAACCTACCTAGAAAACCTAAAATGACATCTATTTTGATACAAAACTACAGAGCTAAAATTACATCTATTTCGAAACGGAGAGAGTATAATTTATAATAAAACCCGAGTATATTTATCATCCAAATTAATCAAATATAATAAACTAATAATCATCTAAACTCGTAAATGAATTAATTCGACAATAATTTAAATGTTGGATGACGTAAGTTAATATCAATTCATAATTATTATTAAGTCTTATAGAACTACAACCTTAAATGTTCCAATCCAAATTCCATTACCCTATCGATATGTGTGAGATTCCGAGAATTCCGGTCGGGTCGTATCAAATCGGGAGTCGTGTCGGATTTATTTTATTTTTGTTTATAAGGTTGAGATCCGCCACTTTACACAAAAGCTTAAGCCAATGTGTAAGGGCTTCTCCCAACCTTATATTTTGGTTTGTTACAATCAATGTGGGATGACTATTTATCCCAACACGCCCCCTTCAAGTGCAACCCATCTGGTTCGAGTTGACACTTGAACAATTTTTTTTTCTTCTTCTTCTGGGTCGACACTCACAATCTCTTTATAGCTCGCCCGGTTTTTGTTTTTTTACGACGGGTTTCAGCATCGCAATCGCCTATCCCGAAGCCAGGAAAACCGACCCGACTCGGACCGGCTCTGATACCATGTGAGATTCCGAGAATTCCGGTCGGGTCGTATCAAATCGGGAGTCGTGTCGGATTTATTTTATTTTTGTTTATAAGGTTGAGATCCACCATTTTACACAAAAGTTTAAGCCAATGTGTAGGGACTTTTCCCAACCTTATATTTTGATTTGTTATATCCCACAATCATTTATCCCAACAATATGAGATAAAAATGATCCAACCTTTTATGGTCACAAACCAAAATGGTCCGATCCAAATCCGATCACTATCGCAAAACTAACTAGAATGAGGTATAAACCCCCAAATATGCTTACTGGCTACTTGGCTAGTCTACTCCATTCTCCAATCTCCATCTCCCTCCCTCACAGTCTCTCTCCTCTCAGCCCCCTTTGGCAAAATCTGTCATCTTCCCTTATTTAACCTCAAAAATCAAAATCCACCTCATCTCACCTGTCAACAGCCACTCAAAATATCAACAACCCCACCACCCCTTCCTTTCTCCCTCCTCTCTCAATTCCCAATTCCCAATTCCCAATTCCCAATTCCTGTTTCTGCTGACTTCAAATCCCTAACCTCCTCTGTGGAGAGAGAAAGAGAGAGCCTCCAACAATGGCTTCCATCTCAGGCCGCCTGTGCTGCACCCACCCCCGTCACACTTCCAATTCCAATTCCAAGCTTCTCTCCATCCCCAAAGATCCGATCTTGAACCCCTCCCGCTTGTCCCTCCCCCTCAAACCCTCCCCCGCCGTCTCCCGCCCTCTCTCCCTACAAGCCGTCGCTCGTGAATTCTCCCCCTCCTCCAATAACAACAATCTTCCATCCATGGCGGAGGACCACGTCCTCCAGAAGGACCCTCAAGCGCTTTGGAACCGCTACATTGATTGGCTCTACCAGCACAAGGACCTAGGCCTCTACTTGGACGTCAGCCGGATCGGCTTCACACCCCAGTTCGTCGAGGAAATGGAGCCCCGCTTCCAGAAGGCGTTCCGTCACATGGAGGAGCTCGAAAAGGGCGCCATTGCTAACCCTGATGAAGGTCGAATGGTCGGTCATTACTGGCTCAGGAAATCCGACCTCGCTCCCACCCCCTTCCTCAGGAACCAGATCGAGAAAACCCTCGATTCCGTCTGTGACTTTGCCAACGACGTCATTTCCGGCAAGGTCTATCTCCGTTTCTGCCCTTTTGATCTGATTTAATTGGATTTTGGGGCAATTGCTAAGCTGACCCTCTTGTTAAGCTGATTTCTAAACATAAAAACCAAAATCTTTATTACGTTTGAGGTGATCAAGAAGAAAATAAAGCAACTGGATTTAATTGTGTTATGGACAATGCATTTAGTTACAAATCTTTAAAATGAGGAGCAATGCATTCAATTGGATTAAGGGACAATGCATTCAGGTTTATTGTGTTGCTGACATGAAGATGGTTGCAGATTCGAACTCCTTCAGGCGGACGGTTTACCCAAATACTTTCTGTTGGGATTGGAGGCTCAGCACTTGGACCACAGTTTGTTGCTGAGGCATTGGCCCCTGATAACCCTCCTCTGATGGTATCTATTCATGTTCTTGAAGTCGTTGATATGTTACTGATTTTGCACAATCTTCACATGATTCACATAGTTATTATACGAATGTGTATTGTGATCCTGATTCATTTTTAAACTCATTGTAGATAAGATTCATTGATAATACTGATCCAGCTGGAATTGATCATCAAATTGCCCAGCTTGGGCCTGAATTGGCTTCTACCCTTGTGATTGTGATTTCAAAGGTATGCTCTGATGTATTTATTTCCCTGTAAATGGATTAAGGCCGGTGATGTATCTTTCTCTGACTTAAGTTATGTTGTTTTGATTGTTTCTGCCCTTGGGTTTATTTTTCAGAGTGGTGGCACCCCCGAAACAAGAAACGGTTTGCTGGAGGTCCAGAAGGCTTTCCGTGAAGCTGGCTTGATATTCTCAAAACAGGTTTTGATCTCAGGTCTTCTTTTTTTTCTACTAATTGTTCAAACTGATCCCATGTAACATGAGCTCTTCTTTTCAGTTCCTAATCCCATATACAGAACTAATTGATTTCAAGATGCCAGAATCATTGGGAGATATTGTGCCCCTTGATATTTTGACACTGCATCTTTCCTCTTCGCTTTCCTAGTCAACTGATATTTATTAATAATAAGAATGGGAATAGATGTGTATTGCACATTGAATTGATTGATTACCTTTCTTTACCTTCCTGATTTGCTTTGACTTAAGATGCTCATTGGTTCTAGACACTGTTGGGTAATGTGGATGCCAAACACTTCAGAAAAGCTTAGCTTGCATAAAAAATTTCCACTTGGGTACAGTTCGGTAGCTTTGTCAGAATGCATTGATATTGTTTTTTTCGTCCTATTTGCGGTTCTCTTATTACAGTAAACCCTACAGGGCGTTGCTATAACTCAAGAAAACTCATTGCTAGACAACACTGCAAGAATTGAGGGGTGGCTAGCTAGATTTCCCATGTTTGATTGGGTGGGTGGTAGAACGTCCGAAATGTCTGCTGTGGGTCTACTGCCAGCTGCACTACAGGTTTGTTCCATTTCGCATTTCATTTGATTCTGCACTAGTCATAATTTTGAATAATTTTGACCATTGTCCTGCAGGGAATCGACATCAGAGAAATGCTTGCAGGTGCAGCATTGATGGATGAGGCAACCAGGAGTAATGTGGTAATTCTCACTTTCACCACTAGTATATGTAAATCTCTTAAATGCTGCTATCTTTTATCCAAGTTAGCATCCAGTTTTTTTGTCTATAGACATGCATGTTTCTTGCTAGAGCTCTATGAACTTCATCATATTTCACATTTATTTCTTCCAACCCCTCAGTTGTTCATTCAAAGGTAACTTTCTGTGTAGTTGAGGGAGAATCCTGCAGCATTGCTAGCTCTTTGTTGGTATTGGGCTTCTGATGGCATTGGATCCAAGGTGATGATAGTAGTATATGCCCGCTTTCAATGTGGGCTCAGATACCATTTGAATGTGATTTATTTTGTTAGCTCCGCTATTGAGTGTCTTTAAATCTTTCGTTTTCAAACCTTTTTTTTCACAGGATATGGTTGTACTTCCTTACAAGGATAGCCTATTGCTCTTCAGCAGATACCTGCAGCAGCTGGTCATGGAATCACTTGGGAAGGAATTTGATCTGAATGGTAACAGGGTATGCATGCAAGCATGACCTTTTGACTCATGATATGTTTTTTGGGACATGTGGATACAAGCTATCAAGATCCTTTAAATGACATTAACACTTTTTTTTTAAATATAACAGAAGCATTAATCTAGTGTATTGTAAAGAAAATAACCAAGTCATATGGTTGAAAATTGTCTTCCAAGATTACACAATATGGAACTAAAGATAGCATTGACAAGGTGGAAAAATGATGAGAAATTTGTTTTAAGTCATGGAAACAGGGTATGCATGCAAGCATGACCTTTTGACTCATGATATGTTTTTTGGGACATGTGGATACAAGCTATCAAGATCCTTTAAATGACATTAACACTTTTTTTTTTAAATATAACAGAAGCATTAATCTAGTGTATTGTAAAGAAAATAACCAAGTTATATGGTTGAAAATTGTCTTCCAAGATTACACAATATGGAACTAAAGATAGCATTGACAAGGTGGAAAAATGATGAGAAATTTGTTTTAAGTCATGGAAAAGAGAACGTGGATGATGGATCTGGTGTGGTTTGTCTTGGACCCTTGGTAGATTAAGAGCAGCACTACTTCTGAACATTAGATTGGTTTTTTCCATCTTTTTCTCCATTTATGACTATTATATTTGGATGATGATATAACAGGTCAACCAAGGGCTTACAGTCTATGGAAACAAAGGAAGCACAGATCAACATGCGTGAGTTTCTTTATATGCTCCAGTTCTATCTGTAAAACCAATGCATTGTAAAGTATTTACATATCATAATGCCTGATATGCATTTTATGTTGTGTAGCTACATTCAACAACTGAGAGAAGGTGTCCACAACTTCTTTGCAACATTCATTGAAGTATTGCGTGATAGACCTCCTGGTCATGATTGGGAGCTGGAACCTGGTGTCACATGTGGGGACTACCTTTTTGGCATGTTGCAGGTTAGAGTTTCTCGAATTTTAATGTCATGATCTCTGGTGACTTTGCACTGCTTGTATTAGGAAGATGAATCCGTAGCTGGTAGATTCATTTGATTGTTTCCTTATTTTCTTTTCTCCTCTTTTTGATGTTGATACGTCCAAAGTTTCTGATTCGATCAGTTTGAAGCCCATCGACATCCATTATCTAACCATACCATTATACTACTACATTAACCTATTAACACACCACTTCAGGATCAGTTGCACATTTTGCACTAAATTAGGGATAGAACCTTCACCATTCATATTTGCCAAGTCTAATAAACTTTTTCTTTTCTCAATTATTATATGTTCATTTGATTCTCATTCGTCAGGGAACACGATCAGCTCTCTATGCCAACAATCGTGAATCCATCACGGTTACTGTTCAAGAAGTGACACCCAGAACTGTAGGCGCTTTAGTAGCACTATATGAACGAGCTGTTGGGCTTTATGCCGCCTTGGTAAACATTAATGCGTATCACCAACCTGGTAATGCTGACTTGGCACCCATTTCCGATATTTACAATTCCTTTTACTCCACCCCCTTTTGCAGTTTGCTTATTTATTAAAGTTCTAAAATATTTTGTTGTGCTGTAAGGTGTTGAGGCCGGGAAGAAAGCTGCTGCAGAAGTTCTAGCTCTACAAAAGCGGGTTTTGGCTGTACTGAACGAGGCCACGTATGATCTCCTGTTTTTCTTGTCTTCGTATAATTGTTCTTTTAAGGTCATTTAGTAAGGCGATTGATAAATATTAATTAATTTATCAAAGGCTGCCCTTTCCTGGGGATTATTACTGGATCCTGATTACACTTGTGGAAAGGAAAAAAATGTGTTGATTTGTAGAAAACTTGGCCCAAGTAGCTTCCAAAATGTAATTGATGCTCAAAATTTTGACATGTGACGATTCACACACTCGTCTGTTTTCTAAAATCTGCAGCTGCAAGGAGCCCCTTGAGCCACTAACAATTGATGAAGTAGCTGAACGTTGCCACTGCCCAGACGATGTAAGGCTTTTAACCCTCTTAAAAACAATCTTGAATCTTGATATAGTTCAGCGGCTCTTGAATGCTCTAGGGTGGGTTTGATATGAAGATATTAGCAATTGGAAATTGCTTCAGTTTCTGAAACTGGCCAATTTCCAACTTCAAATCATTCCTAAACCAGTACGAGCATTGAAAATCTAAATCTTAATGGAATTTCAACTCCTCAATGAATTTCTCCTGCAAAATTGACTTCTTTGGTTTGGGTCATTTTTGACATTTAATGTCAAGTTGTTTTGGGTCATGGGTTGGAAGATGCTCTATACAGATGTTGCAATTTTTAGGTCTGGTTGAAAATCCAAACGCTCCCTTGACTAGTTCAGGGTAAAAGTGCATATATCCCGACCATTCAGACCCTGCTTCATTGCAGGATACACTGGGTTATGACACGGAAATCCAATTTTCAGGTTATTGTAGATTCCCTATTATTTTGAGCTTAGGTTTGGATTTAACATTCATTACCATAGCATAGTATTTGTGTCGGGTTTTATCGCTTGGACTATGTTATGACATGTTTATCCATACCCTTTCAATTGACGATTCCTCGTGCATACTGCTTGCTCGAAATCCATTTTGGGTTCAGATTCGAATGCTAATTAACTCGTCTCCTTAACCAATTCACCTGCAGATTGAAATGATCTACAAGATCATAGTCCACATGGCAGCAAATGACAGAGCTCTAATCGCAGAAGGCAGCTGTGGCTCTCCCCGGAGCATCAAAGTTTTTCTTGGGGAATGCGACGTCTACGAATAAAATCTACACCGAACCAACAGGTGCTGGTGTGTTGTGATGAGTATAATTTTATTGTGTTTATACATGGCGAATTGAAACAAGAGGATCTTCCCCAGGGCAAGGTTTTCATTCTAATTCTAGTTCTTCATAAGCTTTTCCAGAGAGGTTGGAACTATTCGTCGAATAAATCCCTGTCCTTGGCCCCATTGGCTTGTGTTTCATCTCTATATTTCTGGTTTTGACCTCAATGTTTAAGGGATGAAATCCTTGTCCTCGGCACCTCCACTGCCCGATTCCTGAGGCCTTATGGAGATGTAATTTTTCTTTCGAAGGGAAGTGATTCGATGTAACCTACTAGGGTAGCCTACTGGTGCGTCAAGAGGCCGAAAAACTCATCAACCGAATAGACTGGCCAGAGTAAATGGTTGGTGTTTTACAGATTAAAACCCTTGAATGATTTTTAGCTCATCTGAATTCCTCTTCAGCAAAAAGATTCAATCAACCTATCCTTGATGCCTAGCTTAGTGGCCGTTTGTTTGATCTTTAGTTTAATTGGTGCATCATTCAGACCAATTTTTTTTACATTAAAAAATAAACCCTTAATTATGTATTTTTGTGTACAGTAGATAATGTACCAATTAGATTTGGCCTTCATAATCAAGCTTAACATTTCCAACTTCAACCGTGTTATTTGAAAAACTTTGTAGGATTATAAATTATTTTGGAGTTTAAATAATAAGTTTTATTTGAAGATAATTTGAGTTTATTTGACCTCTAATAACAATTAAATAAGGTTAAATTTGGTGAATATCCATTTTTCATGTCAAAATTAAGTAAATGTCCACTTTTTTACATAATTAAGTAAATGTCCATTTTTTCCAAAAATACCCCTCCTTCCCCATTCCTAACCCTTCCTCCTTCCCCCTTTGACTATTTTTAATTTTAACATTGACTAATCAACATTGACCATTCCGGTCAACGCCTGCATTTAGTGACAATTTTTTGGTGACAGTTGAGTATATTTTTCTGGTGACAGTTAACTGTCACGATTATTTTGGTGACAATTGATTTTTTGTGACATTTTATTTTTTCTGGTGACAGTTAGGGGAAAATCTTTTCTAGTGACAATTGATTTTTTTTTTCTTGTGATAATTGTTGGTGACAAAAAAATTTGTATGACAGTTGCCAGTAACACTTTTCATCGGTGACAAATGGAGTTTTTCTGCTAATAGATGATTTTCCTGATGATAATTGTTGGTGACAACTATTAATGACGAGGTTGATGACAATATATTGTCACCATGATATTATAACCTTAAAAAAATTGTCACCGTAACATTATACATCACCAAGACATTGTCACCAACTACAGAACATTGTTTTCATATTGTTTAATCAACCGTATTGTCATCAACTTATAAAAAACATTGTCACCAACCTCTTTTCAGTAATCTATTGACACCAACAATAAAATAGTGTAACCAACCTATTTTCATCAAGCTTTGGTCAATAATCTACTGTCAACAATCACAAAAATTTGTCACCAATCTAGTGTCAACCACCTATTTTTAGAAATTAATTGTCACAAACGACAAAACAGTGTCACCAACCAATTGTCACCAACTACAAAGCACTTTCATCAAACTAAAATGTTTACAATGCTAATGTTATCACATTTGTCATCTAATATTAACACATTTTTGTTACAAAACTGAAACCCTAGGACAAGGGGATCATAGACCCAAGAGGGGCTAAACCTGAGCAGGCGAAAATTTAATACCTAAACCCTAAATCCTAAACCCTAAAATGTGTGTACAGTACCAATGTTATCAGATTTGTCATCTAATATTAACGCATTTTTGTTACGAAACTGAAAGCCTAGAACTAGGGGAGCATAGACCCTAGAGGGGCTAAACTTGAGCAAACGAATAATTCGATGTACAATACTATAATGGTATCACATTTGTCATCTAATATTAACGCATTTTTGTTACAATAATAACCCTAATAGATGAAATTTGATGTAAATTAAAGTTTAACTTTGTAATCCTTAATTGTCACACTACATCAACTTGCAAAAATATCAAAACAAAGGGGAACAGTGGAGACATTCATACTTAACATCCAAAATAGCAAGACCCTCTATAGCCATCCTCTCTCTCTATACGCATCCATATACTTGTCTGAAATAGCTTCAATACCACCATGAAATGCAAGACCCTCGATATATTTGATGGTATAGATACCACAACTTCCACTACAATTGAACAGAAGGATAATGAAAATTACATTATAGCTAAATGAGATATAAATTCCATTTGTCACCAAAACAGAATATATAACTCTACCAATTGTCATCAATCTAAAAACAACAACATAATAGAAACATAAATTCTATTTGTCACCAAAACAGAATATATAACTCGATCTACCAATTGTCACAAATCTAAAAATAACAACATAAATTCCATTTGTCACCAAAACAGAATATATAACTCTACCAATTGTCACAAATCTAAAAATAACAACATAAATTCCATTTGTCACCAAAACAGAATATATAACTCTACCAATTGTCACCAATCTAAAAATAACAACATAAATTTCATTTTTCACCAAAATAGAATATATAACTCTACCCATTATTACCAATATAAAAATAACAACATAAATTCCATTTGTCATCAAAACAGAATATATAACTCTACCAAGTGTCATCAATCTAAAAATAACAACACAAATTCCATTTGTCACCAAACAATGAAGCAAACCCCTGATAGTCTCATTTAAATTGATGATATAGAATCAAGCTAAATACTAATTGTCACCAAACAAGCAATTGTCACCAAAACAAATAAGCAATGATCAACACTTGAAATTGAACAACCTATAAAGTAAGAATTGTCACCAAACAAACAATTGTCACCAAAACAAACAATTGTCACCAAAACAAACAAGAAATAATAAACAATTGAAATTGAACAACCTATAAAGTAAGAATTGTCACCAAACAAACAATTGTCACCAAAACAAACAAGCAATGATAAACACTTGAAATTGAACAACCTATAAAGTAAGAATTGTCATCAAACAAACAATTGTCACCAAAATAAACAAGGAATGATAAACACTTGAAATTGAACAACCTATAAAGTAAGAATTGTCACCAAACAAAAAATTGTCACCAAAACAAACAAGCAATGATAAACACTTGAAATTGAACAACTTATAAAGTAAGAACGAATTAGATTTATCAATAAGAACACTAACCTGGATTATCCATTTGAAGTAGATAGAAACACATAAACCCTAAAAAAAGCATAAATAAATTGTCATCAGATCAATATATTCACACAAAAATCTGCAACTGGTGTCCCAAATCATAAAATTAACATCTCAAAATGATCACATTTAACAAATTGTCACCAGAGATTAAACAAATTGATATATTTTGCAAGTTTAACAAATTTTCACCAAACATTCTAGGTTTGTTTTCCCAAATCCGAATCCAAACTTGTTTGTTAGACACAAATTTTCAAATATGCAATCGGAGAACAAAGGAGGTTTGAGGCTGAGAAATTAGCCCCCTGGCGACACCTATGGCGGCTCGGTTCCAGATTCATTATGAATCTTAAGGATTCCACCAAGGAAACACCTTAAAATGGCTACTCATTGCACTTCCAATGTCACTAAGTACAAAAGTGATCATATCAACTATCTAAAATCTTAGTAGTAGAAAGTAGAAACACATCAGTGAGGGAACCTAATCAAAACAGGGATTGATCAACTCTATTTTCATATCCGAATTCATGGACAAAAAAATGCAAACATTTATCAAGGATGATTAAAAAGAAACATAAAAATTATATTATAAACAAATCAACTCTCCCAACTTCAATAAAAATAAAATAAAATTGGTGTGTCACTGTAATAGAGCGAACTGAGAGATACCTTTGTACCCTGAGTGGGACTGGAGATGAAGACGATTGGAAGTGTCGAAGAACAAAAAGTATAAACGAACACCCTGGGTTCCCAGTTCCACTGACAAGATTTCACATGCTCTCAAAGTTGATAGAAGTAAAAGTAGAGTCCGGCGGCGCAGATCCAAGCGAACTCCAGTGACTGCGAAAATGGAGCAGGACAATGGAGATGGAGCGGCGACGAGTGGGACTGGAGATGGCGGCGACGAGTGGGACTATGAGGCCGGACGGAAGGGCGGCGATGGAGCGGCGACGTGTGGGGCTGGAGATGGCGGCGACGAGTCGGACGGAAGGGCAACACCACTCAAGGCGATTTTAGGGCAACAGACCAAATTTTCCAAAGAAAAAAGAGGCTCGACGGAAGGAATTAGGAGGGTATTACAATGGTAGGGGTAAACTTGGAATTACAATAAAATTATGGACACTTTCTTAATATCTTTTAAATATGGACATTTACTTAATTGGCTTTTCTAAATGGATATTTCACCAAATTTTTCCTTAAATAAATCTCAATTTATACGGAAACTAAGTACACTACAAATCAGGATTCAGGGCACCACATCGGTATAAACGTGGTGCCATAAGCCCTGATTTGCATTCGATTTCCAGTGTATATTTGCACGCTAATTTGGACGTGCATCACGCCAATAAGGATGTGCATTTGCTTAATATGGATTTGCGGTGTATCTAATGCCACCCCTCAATTTATTACGTACGTAGTATAAATAATACTCCCTTTGTAACTCCATTCTCCAAAATATGTAATTTTAGCTTCTTCTTTTTTTACAAATTTTAAGGAAATCAACAAATATACTATTATCCTAATTTATTCTACTCTATCAAAAACTACAAATAACAATCTACTAATTATTACAAAGGTATTTTTGTAAAGTAGATATCAAAATACTTACAATAACATGTTCTCTTAAACAAAATTACTACCTCCGTTCATTAATAAGTGTCGTTTGACTTTTCAGCACGTTTTTTAAAGCGATAAAAACTATATGAAATATTAACTTTTTTATAATTTTTTTTAAATAATTTTAAACTTATAACTGATAAGTATAAAGTTATATAAAAAAATTTATTAAAAATTTGATATTTTATATAATTTTTAGCTCCTTAAAAAAATGTGACAAAAAGTCAAACGTCACTTATAACGGATGTAATAACACTTGAAAATGATACTCCCTCCGTCCAATAATACATGGGTTTTTAGAGGTGAGTTTTTATCCAACAATAGATGGGCTCTTATGTTTTTTAGGTAGGAAATTGTAATGATTTGTATTGAGTTGTGTGTTGTTGACTTTTTAAAAGAATTTGATTGGTTAAAATGTGTAGTGGGTGTTAAAAAATAATAAAATTAAAAAAAAAGGTAGTGCAATGATGAAGTTTTTTTAAAAGTGAAGTGTTTTATTAAAACTTGTGCAAAATGCTAAAAACCCATGTATTTTTGGACGGAGGTAGTATATTTTACCAAATGGAGTGAGTATTTTTTTCATCATATGACATAATCATTTAACTCCTATTTCACCCAATTTATCGACTTTGGACTCTTAATGGGTCAATTCTGACGTTCATGTCTTGTTTAAAACTTGTGCAAAAAGTAGATGGGATTGCATTCCTTGTCGTTTAGCTTGATTTAAATGGGCCGTTGATTACAACACATGTCATTTGTCTTCATTTCAAAGTTGTACTATCGAGCTATAAATAATGAGTTGTTGGTTTTTTTTTCTCATTCTATAACGTGGTTTTCAGGGTCATTGAGTAACCTTGTAAGACCAAGTGACCAACCTTAATGATTTTGGGTAAAATGTACACATTTGTACACATCAGTTTTTAGTTACTTGCTCCATTGGTAAAAAGTGCACTTTTTACACACCTTTGAAATACAATTCATTTATAAAAAAAATTATATGAAAATAAACCAATAAAATTATCTTACTTGTTGTAAAAGTTTATGCACATGAAGGATGTGGTGTTCTCAAATTTGCACATTATATGATCAAATGTGTACATTTACACATCCAAACACACAATGGTTTATAAGCTACGAGACGGGCTCACACCCACTCTTGCGCAATGCCGCAATATTACCTCCCCTTTACGGTCTTACCAGGCTATGGGATCATTGGTATGAGTTGTTGATTACTTGATGAAGACAACAAAATGAGAGAATAGCCCAACGTTACTCTGGAACATATATCTCCACAAATTCAAAATTAATGGAGATTTTTGTACAAAAATACAACTCTTCAGTAGTCTAAAAACTCGGAAAATTCAAACTATCCAATTAAAAATAACATTTTTTTTCTCAATTCATTGTTAGTGTTTGGTTTATCATAGTTTCGCAATTAAATGCCCTAATATATCCCTGCAGCCTGTGCTATGAGCGTTAGAGATATGCTGGAGAATGGTGTGGAGAAGTAGTGTCTTTTCATTCTAGGTTGTCGTAAATGCGAAGGGGCGGGCTTATAAACACTTGGAGCTGCATAATGCAGCTTACAAACACAAATCAAGAAGATTTAACATGTTAAAGGAAATTGTCGATTGAGTAGTTAGAGGAACATATTTACAGTGTTTTATTTCAATCAATCAAAGCAACTTCCCAATCTATAGCACATTTCCACAAAAGAATTTGAGTGGAAATATTTCAGGATGCCCCCTTCATATGTAATGAAGGCGTTTTGCAGCGCAGATAGTGAGCCACATACACTGAATTGCGCGCACAGCCATTTCAACAGGCCAATCACAGGGAAACTACAAGAGCTTTGATATGGCTTGACATGAGGTCCAGAATGCTGTTGTGGCTGCCGTAAGAAGTGCAGGATTTTGGTAAACCCTGTTTCCGAACAACCAGAGAAAATGCACAATTTTCAGAGAGCAAACAAGGAGGATTTCATTTCACTAGAGCAAATAACAAGTAAATTATCATTCCACTTTTTAGCAGATGCCTCCAAAGGGGAAAATAACAAAGGAATTTAGTTAATAAACACATGAATTAAAAAACAAACACATCACAATCATCAAACATATTATATTGTCCGAGACACTCCAAAAGATAGCACACCATGTTCTTTGTATCCTAATAATCTGAGATATGAGACTAAGGTCATTAGTTATTGCAAAACCTCTCTTCTGTACTCACAATGCATCTTGTACTTTTTGCAAGTCTGAAATTGATACAGTTTCGTTTATTTTTTATTCCTTTACAGAGTTGGTTTCTCAGACATCCTAATAAGACCTTACAGTTTTCTTAAACATTATATCAAATATTTAGTGAAAACGAATGAGTGAAAACAATAACGAAAGTATTGACTTTCAAGTTACCCCATTGCAGTTGCACTCCAAGACGCTACATTGTAAATAACTTGAGTTCCATCCCATGCTTTTCGAAGCTTTCCCTTCCTCTTCTTTATCGAAAGGGTCTTGCCAAGGGCTTAAGAAATGTTAAACATGGTTAGATGCTTATATTCAGCAGTTGATTGTTAAAGCTAGTAAGCAATAAAAGCAGCCCAAAAAATTCCAACTGAAATAAAAAAGGCTCTATAATAAACAACGATATCTGATATTCTGATCTCTCTGTTCATCATACGAGATGAACAGGATGGTTAGGCTAATAAACCAACTCACCTTCTTGCAGCTGGCTAGGCGACAAGTCCTGGAATAGAAACAAGGAAATCCTCAGGCGTAAAAAAAAAAAAAAAGGGAACAGTTTTGCTCTATGTGATATCTGAGAAGCGAAGATCATATAAAAGAATTTGACTTTGTTTAGGAACAGAATCAGAACAAATGCACCAAATTACATTAAAAACAAACTAGTTCAGAACACTGCTTCCAGGTAGGTGATGCAAATTATGTGTTTATATTCTAGATAATACCACCTCTAGAGATGAGGATGACTTTCATGTTAAAAACCCACCACCAGCACAGCCACCATTCAACCCCAACCCCCCCCCCCCCCCCCCCCCCCCCCCCTCCTCCTCCATTCTTATATTTTTCTCAATTTGATTACTCTTTTTTAAAAACATTCAATTCCCCATGCTTTCGTTTAGTTTCTCTTTCATTTTTGTAAATTTCATTAGTAGATTGTATTCAAAGTACTTTAAAAAGGAAACACTTCAAATTCCAACCTAAAAATTGGTTTTGGTTTTGAATCTTCCCCATCCCTCAGAACACAGAGAAGTCAACTACATGGACAAATTTCTAATTTTCCTTTGTTTTATGCAATACTTTCTATCATATAGTCAGCCTGATACAAATCCAGGGCACTAGTGGCCAAGGGTGTAGAGGACATTCACATACCTTCGTCTGTTTAAGAGACAAGAGATACGCGGCCATGAAGCCTGCGATTCCATCTACAATGTCTTCCTGCCTGACAAGAACATAGTCTTCTTGTTCCAAATCCTCATTTTCCGCTTCCCACAAATCATTCTTACTAACCATGTCCCATGAACTACCATCTTCTGCGACAACCAATTGTCACTTATCATCATCACTACTCGTGAAATACATAACCGCCAAAAAGCATTCAAACTGAAATTGATAACCACCACAGATCACTTGAAAAATCAATCCATACCTGACTCTTTTTTATGAACTGATGCCTGAGCAGCCTCAATCTTTTGAAGGAATTCAGCCCCTTCAACTTGAGACTTGATCATATCACACAACTGAGTTATACCAAGATAAACACACACATCAAGCAAACATCTAAATTGATGATTCTAATTTTCTAATAGAGGTAGTATAGAAGTTGGCCTGATAAAACCTGGAAATTCAGGTATCCAGGTGATTCGTTCTTCCACAAAAGTAATGATTTCTAACAACAATCACACCAAACAGGCATCTTTAAGAGACACAAACTTTCACAAGAGAGGAAAGTAGGAAACTACCTCATCGATCTCTGGATCTCGATCAGAAGAGGACGATTCCTTGCCATCGTCGTCTTTATCCGAATCAACGACGTCGCTGAGCAACTCGAGAGCTCTCTGGCACTGCTCAAGCACAGCCTGCAGAGCTTCTCTCCTCACTCGAACCTCGTCTTTCTCTCCCCTCTTCCCCTTCGGAGCTGACGACGACGTGTTTGAGCCGCCGGCCTCTGTAGCATCCATGGAAAGATCAGGAGCTGCTTCCGCTCAAACGAATTGCAATTCAAATCCGAAAAACGTAATCTTCCCTGCCAAACCCAACGTGCTTGCCCTTGGAAACCCTAATTTGTGCAAACATGAGTCTTGAAGTCTCCAATCTGGATGCAAAATCACTATCTTTTAACAAAAAATAATTCCCTCCCTTATCTTTGGCTTTGATCGGTGTTCGATCATGGATAGGATTTCTATATCTTGGAAGATCCAATCCTGGAATTTGTGGAGAGATGTTGGTTACTTGGTTAGATCCTGCTCAACCGCGGGCCAATATTAGGCCCGGATGCCCGGCCCGATCTCTTTTTTTTTGACTAATAACTACGTTTTTTTATAAGGTAAAAATTCGAAGGTCAGACAGACCTGACTCATCGATAGGCCGACAAAGTCGGTAGACGGTAAACCGTCATACATATAATCATAAAATAAAAGGTGCAATACAAAGGCGACAACCAAACAGTCATAGAAAAACAGACGAGCCTAATCCAAAAAAGTTAGGGACAACGAAGACAGAACGAAGACAATCGTCATCAAGAGATAACACCGTTGGCTAGCGGTATATTAGGATATCCTGTGGCCGATGAAGACGAAACTCCAAGGAAATTTTCGTAATGCGGAGCCGCTTCGATGCACACCGCCACAACCCCAGTCACACCCGAAACGAGACGCTAGAGCCCCAACTCAGATCAGGAACGCCAAGAACAACCAGCAACGCCGCCGAGAACCACCTTCGCATAGAGCGCACCTACAAGTCTTTTCGGGAGTTAATCAAGACCCTTTCGGGATTTGTAACAAACCCTTTCGGGATTTAGTCTACCCTTTCGAGTGGAGTTTTTTTATTTTTTTTGTTTAATTAGCTTTGACACATCTAGCTTTTTGGAACTTATAATTTTGATATTATATAATTTTAAATAAAACAAATATAAGATTTTAGTGTATTTAGGTTTTAGAATATGAGTTTATCAATGGCCTCACCCGAACTTTTCATTTTCTATTTACAAATTTTTATCAGCTACCCTATGAGCTAAGTTTCTCAAATATTATATTAGCTTATTAACATATATTCAACACAAAAAAATCATCAGCTTCGGCTATCCTTTTACCAAATATAGCCTAATACACGGATGAAATCTCCTATCCTCAAAATGTTCATCCAATCTCACGTAGGCTTGTTTCGTAACTCCCTCCCCCTCACAAGTGTGTGATTGCAGAGAGGTTTTAAAAGTTTTTTTTTAAAAATAATATTTTAAATTAGAATATTTGATTTATAAAAGTTAAATAAAGATGGGGTTTGAAAGTGGGAGAAAAATGAAAGCTTGGAGAAAAATATAACCATTCCGGGATGGCTCACCGGAAAGGACTTGTGGGTAGTACCCATTGTCCTCGGTTCGAACCCCGGAATGGCCGCTCTTTATTTACCTATTCAAGGAGGTGAAAAAATATATATCAATTTTATTATTTCCCTCGTTATCTCAATTATCACAATTACTATCCCCTTACAAATGCCCTTCTCAGTTGTAATGCCAATTGGATATTCGTTGATAGTGGACACCATGGTCGTTGCCGGGTCGTCGATGGTTTTCCTAATTCTTATCCCGCTTCCAAAAAAAAGGACGCACACGGTGTAAAGGCTCGGATTTTCAAATCCTAATTTTCTGGAATAAGAGAATTAAAAATGAAATTAAATCGGTTTTAAAACTTGTTTAGCGGATTCCGACCGGAGTATAAATTTAACGAACAATATCCTTTTGGATTTTAAAGATCTAATTGATCGAGGAAGCGAGAGTCGGGGAAACTAACATTCGAAAACTAATTTTGAGATTCAAAATTCGCGTATTCATGATTTAATTCCGGGTATTTGTTTAACCAATTCCACGCACAATCCCTCACCCACTCCCATCACTCACCTTACCCTTCAAATTCAACCCACCCCTCACCTTGTCATTCCCTCATCGTCATCACCCTGTCACCCGTCACTCTTCTGTTGCGCTTCCTCCCTCCATCCTTCATCTCCTCCATTGGCAGTCCTCCATCCCCACCTGTGCACATCGACAGCAACATACACCATCACCATCTCCTGCTCAACACCTCAAACTCCTCCACGCCCCTGTTTTCACGAGCCCCGAATTGAGCTCCGATAACCCATTTCTTCTTCCTCTTCAAAGGGCAGCAGCAACAACATCACCCTACATCTCCCTCGACGTCCACCAGTAACTCGAGGCAGCCCAAGGAGCCCTGAACGCCACCACCGAGCCACCGAGGCTTCGTCGCCCCGTTTGAGCGCGAAATCACCTTCCGGTAAGCCGTTCTCCTTCGTTTCCAATCCAAACCACCCTCGAGCCCTACCATCATACTCACCGACATCCGACGCAGGTTCGAGGAGCCATCGAGAGCCTCCGACGATGCCCAGAAATCCGATCGAAGCTCCGACGCCTGCGAACACCCCGGTGAGCTTCGTCCCTTACCTTTCCTTTGCCCATTCCATTCCTTTTGTTCCTTATGGTCGGGGAGAGGGTATGAGAGTCGAGTGTGGGAAAGGATGGCCAAGCTCGAGAGCTCCGGCGAGCTCGAGAGCCCCGGCGAGGGTCGAACGTGAGTTCGAGTGAGGCAGAGGCGAGCGCGAGAGCGGCTGGGAGCGTATGTGGGGGTGCGACTGGGCGAGTGTTAGTGAGTTGCAGGCGGGGAGTGTCCGGGTGATGCGGAAGAGTTGAGGCGGACGCGGCGTCGCGCTGGGAGGAGCCAAGGCGGCGGAGGCAGGCGTCGAGCCCTGCAGGCGAGCAGGCGGGAGTTTGAAATCGGAGGAGGAAGAGGAGATGTGGGCTCCATCCGCTGCCCAGTCAGCACCTGTGGGCCCCCATACTAACATATATACATTGTATTGTGTTTAATGCTAATCGGTTGGGATTAATTAGCGGGTTTGGTTGGGTTCGGTTCGGCTCGGGTTAAAAGCGTTGGTTCGGTTCAAGTTTATTCGTTATTTATTTATTAATTAATTGCTTAACCGATAACCGATAATTGATTATTTAGAAATTGATTTGTGTGTCGGTATTTAAAAGGGCTCGGTTTTAAAGTATATAAATTGAATTATTTAGTAACGGTTGAAAATTATTAAGTCCCTAGAAGGATGATTTTAATTAAAGTAAAGTATGCCGGGATTATTTAATCGGATTTTTGGAAGTAGTTTTAAAGATTAAATATTTTATGAATTAGAATTGGCTAAGTATAATTTTGAAGTAATTGTTTTGACTAACAACTTGACTAGCGAGTGAGATTTTATGGATTGAAGTATGATTTAGCCCGTTATGAAAAATGACAATGGAATAAGATGATATAAGATGTTGAGATAAAGGATGCTGATGATGCTATGATTAATGGATTGATGAGCATGTTATGTAGTGGTAAATGGATCCCGTTGTGTGCAGTTTACTTATGCATATTTATTAATAATTGCTAGGTGATCTGTAACCTGCTTGCTTATATCTTGCTGCTTTTCATCTTGCTGATCTGCTACTCCAGGTAAGTTCTTTGAACTTACTCATGATGGGCGCTCTATGCACTGGGTGTTATATAGTAGGCTAGTGTCCATGCACCATACGACTTAGAATCATGCTTAGGAGCTAAAAATGAAAATCATATGATTGCTATATGTCCTTGCAAGAGAACGGCCGTTATCTGTGATAGTCCTAGAGTCTTTGCTAGGGTCATAGGGTAGCCCAGCCTCATCGGGTACCCTGAGTCAATCGAGGCTATATGAGCATGATATGAAAGCCCAGCACCATCGGGCAAGCGATGAGATGATATGATATGATGATGCCGTGGGTTGTGCACCACCACGAGGAAATTGATATGCTATAGCACCGAACTGGCCAGTCTCCGCCCTATTGAAAGGGGGTGAAGGTACGAGAGGGACATGCCATTTGGCATTCTGTGTGGATCCATTTATCGCTTTCTGCATTATATTAATCTGTCAGTATATATATATGTGATTTAATTTACGTATGGCATTACGCATTTCATCTTAAGAATAGGGTGCTTATTATATGCCTCTCAGAGTGTGTTTACATACGCGCATGAGTGACCTGATGATTGACCCAGATCCCCCTTATTTTTTTTAGATTCAGGTAACCGTTAGCCGCTATCGTTGCTTATGTGGATGCTTGGCGGGTTCAGACCTTTGGCGTTAGATCGAGAGGTTGAGAGACCACCACACTTCCTCTCTTTTATACTCCCTTTCGGATTGTATTTGAACTCAACCTTATTTTTGCTTTCGCTCGATTTCACGATTAGACTAAGGCAGGTATTTGATCCCCAATGGATCCGCGATCTTTAAGGGTTCGAAATCCCTTCTTTTAGTACAAATATTTTGTTTTAAAACTCAACCCGTACCTGAATTGCAAGATCCGAACAAGGGGTTTTATCCCTTGAAACGTAACCCGGAAATCATAATTCTGGGCCGTTACAAAGATGGTATCAGAGCTCAGGTTGTGCAATTCGGGTACACAAGGGTCGAGTGTAAGTTTTGAAAACCGCCCACGAGTTTCAAGGACTTTTTGAAATGGATTTAAAGGGGCAAAATGAATTTAAGATGCTTAACTAAAATTGAACTAAGTAATAAACTCGACTAGTAATAAATGAGGAAAATCGACCAAACGGGGACACGCGTGGGTAGTAAAGGCGCTAGACCACCCCTATTGGGTGTAGTTGGGAACGGTAGGCAAAATACTAGCTTGCTTTTTACAGAGGGTCCAGAAGACTCCAAGGAATTTGCATCAAGGTGGTTGGAGTGGCGAGTTAGGTAGGATCGCGAGGTTTTTGCCCCTCCGGTCAGTCGCTCCTTGAAGAGCGACATTAGATAGCTTGATGTGCTTTATATATTGAGACTGAGTACGATCTCCCTCGAAGGAGGTCATTATAATTGTCATTGATTAATTCTATGTTGAGTGCTTGATATGCTAAGGTCTGATTGGTATGCCTAACAATTAAATGTGTATCGACTGATCCGTACAAACGAGATAGTGGGAGTAACCTTAATTCTATGTGGTCAACCCAGCTTGTGTGAAATATCTCATTCTACTATGTTTGTTAACCCTTTGATGGTTCTATCGAGTCTTTCTCCCGGATGTCGGTATCTTTCATGGGAATCGGGTTGGTAAACACATTGCGTCATAAACTCATGTATGTATATGAAGGTTGTCTGATTGAGTATTGGAAGGTAGTTCTTGATGTCATTTTGAGTCAAAAGTAAGGTGTTTTGGGGTTGTCTTCCTTGATTCTTATGATGATCAACCGAGGTTTTCTTGCCACAAAGAGTCGTACGTACCCAGGTCCCACAAGAAATAGGGGTGATGAGTAAGTTGGGGAAGGTCAATGGTTGCCCTTAGGGATCTCTATCCAGTTGTAATGGTGACTCTCTCTGAATTGCATGACATGATTTTGTAACCTCCTGCATGTATCTTGCAAAATGCTTATTTGTAAAATGTTGCTCATGTTATTACATCTGTGATTAGTTACATTGATCAAGTCTTGTGTTATGTCTCACTCTCTATCGTGATTACGTTGCCATAGCATGCCTACTTGACTTATTGTATTAGTTGTACTAATGATTGATTGGAAGCGTATAAACCACATGATATAAACCTACATGATAATTGTTTTCTCCTGGGTTAGGTCCATGATAGTGTGATAAACTCTTCTTCGTCTGAATGCCTGTAAATGATATCTTTAGCATACTAGTGGATGACGCCTTGATGCTTATTACTCGTTTTATGACAAGAATCTACAACATGCCCATCTATTTTGTATTCATCAGATTAATGATTGTTGGTTGTTTTCACTTGATATTGTTGTGTGATTAGTTGCGTTGGATGGGGAATATGGGGTATAATTGAGTCTTGATGAATGCATGCTATAATGTTCATGATGGCCATTGTGTGAGTCCAAGTTACACGTGTTATGTCTCTATCATCCCAGCATGCCCTACTCAGTATGTTGCATCGTCATACTAGTGCATGAATGTAAATGTCATGTGTAGGAAGCCGCATAATTAATGTTCTCCCTGTAAATAGGTTCATAATAGTGTGATCGTTCAGTTCTAGTGTCATGATAGAGTGAGTTCCATACTTGATGAATATGTGTTATAACTTGATGTCAACATGCCTTATATGATACGTAATTCCCAGTACATGTTAAGATGATGATCCTTAATGTAAATTTGTGGTTGTATGACATTCTGTACCCATGCTTGCCCCATTGCTTAGGTCCCGTGTTGCATCTTGCTTCTTGTCCTGATTATATGTCGCCTTTGTATGTCTAATTGACCTGTTGTATTGGTCGTACTAACGACTGATTTGAAGCATGAATTGCATGATAAGTGTCTGTATATAGTTATTGTCTTCCCCTAGATTAGGCCCATGATAGTGTGCTACACTTCCCTTGTATGAATGTCGTAAGATGATTTTCCCTGCATGATTAGTCGATGTTACCCGTGGTTTGTTAACTAAATTAGTAGTTCAATTGCGATAATGCTATTTGACGTGATGTCTTGGTAAATGCATGCCTTATTAAAATGGTTGTTGAGTTGGAATACATACCTTGTATGCTTGTCATATTGCCAGTTGCGTAGGTTTGCATTATGCATTGCTATATTCCTCCCATGCTTCTATATCGACGGGCTATGTTAATATGATTTCTTGCACATGGATGTGTTGGTCATTCAAGCGCATGTATGTATCGAATGTCATGTTGAGCCTTTAGCATTATGTAGAGTCCTTGTTTGTGACTTGTGCGGATTTATACCTTGCTTGCATTATTACTGATTCTCTCTCGAGCTAGGTCCCTCATAGTGTGATCCTTTCCTCTTCCCATCACCTTGAAATATCTTACTCATGTAAATTAGATTGATGTTGAATTCGATGATCAATTGCTTTATGTGGTGGTTTATCCTGGCATGCTTACATGTTATCACTCGGTAGTGTTTCCCCTATTACCTTATGAATTCCTGTAGTGTTGGCATAGATGTATGACTTGGCACCTCGCATGATTACACACCACGTTATATCATTTCGCATATGTATGACGCATAAATGTTACAATGAATTTAGGCGAGTTACCTTGATTGTGGTCATGATTCGATATGTGCTAGTAGTATCCTGTAGGGCTTATGATTTCTAGTATGACTCGCTAAATGATTACATATTGTACCTGTTCTATGATGTGATAACTATTGTACCTTTATATGTGTCGCTAGTATCATGTAGGACATGTGCTTTCTAAATGTATCTCATCATATGATTACGTGCCATGCTCGACCTATTATATGACCAGTGTGTTTGGATGAGATAGTTACTAGGTTGCTCCTATATGTTCTCGTATGACGCTTAATCTAGTTGTTATGTTACACCTTGCCATGCCATATTTGACCTCACCTATTGATGCGTACACCATGCTTGTGCATTCGTTCATATACACCATACTCGTCATCGTCGTTAAATCCCACATGACCTCGAATCCTGCATGCTCATTCTTGATTCCGCATAACTTGCTAGGCATAACTGCTTTCATGGAATAATAGACTATTATCCTGTCTCGCATGCATCAGTATAGGAATCGATCGTGTCGTTGGAAATGAATACGAATGTTGCTCCTCTGAAATAGGTACCTGTTAGTGTGGATTATCGTGATTGATATGCTCCATAATGAATTCGTGTTTGCTTGTCGCGATTATAACTTAATGGACTTCCATAAGGGCATCGTTGCTATTCTCAGGTCAGAGTTTCGTCTCTAGTTGTCGTCCTTAGGGTTGGTGTGTGTTCGTTCCGAAAGGAACATTGGGTTGTCCGCTCTTGTCCCTCCCCTATCTTCGCTAACTTGAAATCCTACACGACACGTTGGACGATTGACGACATGAAAGAGGAAATGGGAAGTCTGATAGCGATAGAGCAACGCCGCGAAGGCGTGGGCCCATTACCCACGGGCCTCAAGATCAACGATTTCGGCAGGACAAGCACGTTTTGATGATGACGATTACTGAGTACGCTATGACTTGCGAGCGGGAGTGTCCTCCGTTCTAACTCTTAATCCTTCGAAATTAGTTGATGGCGATATTGCACTGACCTGACGATGAATTTACGTGTTGATGTGCTAACTTGGTAATGAATGGTTCCTGAGGGTCCATTGATTATGATTATATGATTCAATGCCTTGCAGTTCTTATATACCATGATGTCTTGATGTGTTGCTAATGTGAGTTGTTAAGCATGATCTAAATTCCTTTGTCTATAAAAGTATGAACTGCGAATGCTAAGGAACTTGAATTGGTATCTGATAAGGTTATGATGAAAGTTGCTAGCTTGAATTGACTATGTTCATATATGATGTTTTGCAATAATTTTGAGCATAATAGCAAATTGAGACTTGTTGACGTACTGATGATAATTTGGGAATTTTCTTGCTTACATGACTTGTAAATATGTACTGGCATGATGTTAGATAGCGACCATGAGGAACTTGGTATGGAACAATACTACATGTTGATATGCAATATTGAAATCTAGTGAAAGTGACAAATGCTATCATGAGATATTGACGATTTGCTATCCTGTTATGTTGTTATAAAGGAATGTTAGGATGTGTTACGATAAGATATATGAGATAATGATGTGTTATTATACGAAAGCATGATGTTGTATTATATAGTTAAGCATGATTATTGATATGTTAAATGATGAACATGACCTAATGGTGCCTGGTTACTAAATGATCGTCATTCGATATTGTGATGAGTTGAGGTGATGTCTTTCAGAGCATGCTGACATGTTGGTGAATTATATACTACTTGATCTTTCTTTTCTGAATCTTAATAGCATGACCTTGATGTGTTGATATGTTGACATGGTAAATCTGCTATGACTGGTTCTACTTGTAGTGCAATGTTATGCGATTGTGAGAATTGATGTGTACTAACATACTTACCCCGTGACACCTAGCTCATTGATCTCTTGACATGTGTGCTTACATGATAACTTATGAGAATTCGATCATGGACTTGTGATGCCTTCAGTATGATGTAGATATGCCTTATGGCTTGTGGTATGATGTTTAGATTTTGTTATTGCTTTTGACATGTTTTGAAGGGATGGTATGATTTATGTTATGGGTAAACATGTTATGTGGTTGAGATTATCATGATTGATGTTGAGATTTGCCACATGAGAGGTGGCTGATGATGTTATGAGTTGATGAGTTGGTTTACTTTTGTTCATGCTGAGTTGAGAATGATGATTGATCTGATTCGAAAACTTAGGAAGAAAATACGGGATTAGCCTTAGAGGTGGATGATTCCACCTCTTGAGATTTGAAAATTGCTTGATTAACGACGGGTTAGGGAATTTTGAATGGTGTTTAAAAAGGACTGAGTTGGATTTAGAGAAATCAAACGCGATTGATAACTTCAATGATTTTGAGACCAAACCTTTTCAAACAAAGGACCCTCTTGAAAATTTCTCACCGAGCTTGCATTATGACTCCCACGAAGTGGATACAGACATTTTATAAGGGCCCTTATAGACTGCTTGCTAAGACCTAGTGGAGATGCTGTAATGCTTTTTGAGTTATGATATGACCGAGAAGTCGAAGTAGGGATGTGGTAGGGGCCCATATTACATTCTTACAACGATTTCTTGGGGATATTATGATCACGACAACGATACTGTGAGGATCTCATAGGGGCACTTGTGAGGTGCTTACGGGATCAATGACAAGATCCTTGGACTCACCAATTTAAAACTTCAATCCCCTGTTTTTAAAACGATTTTAGTCTCGGGGACGAGACTTGTTTTTAGAGGTGGATGATGTAAAGGCTCGGATTTTCAAATCCTAATTTTCTGGAATAAGAGAATTAAAAATGAAATTAAATCGGTTTTAAAACTTGTTTAGCGGATTCCGACCGGAGTATAAATTTAACGAACAATATCCTTTTGGATTTTAAAGATCTAATTGATCGAGGAAGCGAGAGTCGGGGAAACTAACATTCGAAAACTAATTTTGAGATTCAAAATTCGCGTATTCATGATTTAATTCCGGGTATTTGTTTAACCAATTCCACGCACAATCCCTCACCCACTCCCATCACTCACCTTACCCTTCAAATTCAACCCACCCCTCACCTTGTCATTCCCTCATCGTCATCACCCTGTCACCCGTCACTCTTCTGTTGCGCTTCCTCCCTCCATCCTTCATCTCCTCCATTGGCAGTCCTCCATCCCCACCTGTGCACATCGACAGCAACATACACCATCACCATCTCCTGCTCAACACCTCAAACTCCTCCACGCCCCTGTTTTCACGAGCCCCGAATTGAGCTCCGATAACCCATTTCTTCTTCCTCTTCAAAGGGCAGCAGCAACAACATCACCCTACATCTCCCTCGACGTCCACCAGTAACTCGAGGCAGCCCAAGGAGCCCTGAACGCCACCACCGAGCCACCGAGGCTTCGTCGCCCCGTTTGAGCGCGAAATCACCTTCCGGTAAGCCGTTCTCCTTCGTTTCCAATCCAAACCACCCTCGAGCCCTACCATCATACTCACCGACATCCGACGCAGGTTCGAGGAGCCATCGAGAGCCTCCGACGATGCCCAGAAATCCGATCGAAGCTCCGACGCCTGCGAACACCCCGGTGAGCTTCGTCCCTTACCTTTCCTTTGCCCATTCCATTCCTTTTGTTCCTTATGGTCGGGGAGAGGGTATGAGAGTCGAGTGTGGGAAAGGATGGCCAAGCTCGAGAGCTCCGGCGAGCTCGAGAGCCCCGGCGAGGGTCGAACGTGAGTTCGAGTGAGGCAGAGGCGAGCGCGAGAGCGGCTGGGAGCGTATGTGGGGGTGCGACTGGGCGAGTGTTAGTGAGTTGCAGGCGGGGAGTGTCCGGGTGATGCGGAAGAGTTGAGGCGGACGCGGCGTCGCGCTGGGAGGAGCCAAGGCGGCGGAGGCAGGCGTCGAGCCCTGCAGGCGAGCAGGCGGGAGTTTGAAATCGGAGGAGGAAGAGGAGATGTGGGCTCCATCCGCTGCCCAGTCAGCACCTGTGGGCCCCCATACTAACATATATACATTGTATTGTGTTTAATGCTAATCGGTTGGGATTAATTAGCGGGTTTGGTTGGGTTCGGTTCGGCTCGGGTTAAAAGCGTTGGTTCGGTTCAAGTTTATTCGTTATTTATTTATTAATTAATTGCTTAACCGATAACCGATAATTGATTATTTAGAAATTGATTTGTGTGTCGGTATTTAAAAGGGCTCGGTTTTAAAGTATATAAATTGAATTATTTAGTAACGGTTGAAAATTATTAAGTCCCTAGAAGGATGATTTTAATTAAAGTAAAGTATGCCGGGATTATTTAATCGGATTTTTGGAAGTAGTTTTAAAGATTAAATATTTTATGAATTAGAATTGGCTAAGTATAATTTTGAAGTAATTGTTTTGACTAACAACTTGACTAGCGAGTGAGATTTTATGGATTGAAGTATGATTTAGCCCGTTATGAAAAATGACAATGGAATAAGATGATATAAGATGTTGAGATAAAGGATGCTGATGATGCTATGATTAATGGATTGATGAGCATGTTATGTAGTGGTAAATGGATCCCGTTGTGTGCAGTTTACTTATGCATATTTATTAATAATTGCTAGGTGATCTGTAACCTGCTTGCTTATATCTTGCTGCTTTTCATCTTGCTGATCTGCTACTCCAGGTAAGTTCTTTGAACTTACTCATGATGGGCGCTCTATGCACTGGGTGTTATATAGTAGGCTAGTGTCCATGCACCATACGACTTAGAATCATGCTTAGGAGCTAAAAATGAAAATCATATGATTGCTATATGTCCTTGCAAGAGAACGGCCGTTATCTGTGATAGTCCTAGAGTCTTTGCTAGGGTCATAGGGTAGCCCAGCCTCATCGGGTACCCTGAGTCAATCGAGGCTATATGAGCATGATATGAAAGCCCAGCACCATCGGGCAAGCGATGAGATGATATGATATGATGATGCCGTGGGTTGTGCACCACCACGAGGAAATTGATATGCTATAGCACCGAACTGGCCAGTCTCCGCCCTATTGAAAGGGGGTGAAGGTACGAGAGGGACATGCCATTTGGCATTCTGTGTGGATCCATTTATCGCTTTCTGCATTATATTAATCTGTCAGTATATATATATGTGATTTAATTTACGTATGGCATTACGCATTTCATCTTAAGAATAGGGTGCTTATTATATGCCTCTCAGAGTGTGTTTACATACGCGCATGAGTGACCTGATGATTGACCCAGATCCCCCTTATTTTTTTTAGATTCAGGTAACCGTTAGCCGCTATCGTTGCTTATGTGGATGCTTGGCGGGTTCAGACCTTTGGCGTTAGATCGAGAGGTTGAGAGACCACCACACTTCCTCTCTTTTATACTCCCTTTCGGATTGTATTTGAACTCAACCTTATTTTTGCTTTCGCTCGATTTCACGATTAGACTAAGGCAGGTATTTGATCCCCAATGGATCCGCGATCTTTAAGGGTTCGAAATCCCTTCTTTTAGTACAAATATTTTGTTTTAAAACTCAACCCGTACCTGAATTGCAAGATCCGAACAAGGGGTTTTATCCCTTGAAACGTAACCCGGAAATCATAATTCTGGGCCGTTACACACGGGCCATGTGTCCGATGCGGGAAATCCAGAACCTACAGGTCCTCGTCAAGCGCGGTTGGATCAATATTTGCAGACAGCTTCGTGGTCGCGTGACCACTGGATTCAAGCCTTCCCTTTGAGCCCCCTGATCGGGGAGGAAATGTAGGTAATATATGTTCGTCCATGGGTAGCGAAGAGGAAGTAGGCTCCATATTTACTGGTTGGGAGGCATGTGTCCGTTTAAGGTTCTTGGTAAGGGTTGGAAAGTTCAACATATCTGCAAAATAAACAAAGCTACATCAGAGGTTAAAATCGTCAAACACAAAGGAAATAATATTTCACAATAAGGAGGATGGCGAAGCAAATGACAAGTAGAGACACACCCGGGGCATGAGGAAGGCTCGGCCCAGCCATTTCCAACCTAAAGAGGGTAACTAATTGTTTGTATGATTTCTTTCCCTTTTTATTGGGAAATTCTCTTTTCCATCGCTCGATCTCCGCCTTATTATTCTTCACGGGGCGGTTTTAAACTCTATGAATGATGTGTAACCCAAGAGCGCGATACAAACGGTCCCTCACCAAAAACCTTTTTTCGTGTCATCTAGACTTGCTGGTCATACGCTCAACCAAACCCCCGCTTAAGACTTCCATGAAATGACCTCGTGAGCCTACTCTAAAGGTTAGGAAGGTAAGAAGATGGTCCATCTCCGGTTGCACGTGGAGTTTTTTTACAGCGCATTATGCACACGGCCAAAAACATACCCATGTTGGCTGACGATTAGGCAGGGCACAAAGTTGATTTTATCCAGAAGCTCTGTGTAGACGGGTAACAAGGGCATGCGAAAACATTAGACCAAACTCTCAACGTGAATGACGACGCATCCCGGTTATGCGTTTAAGCATCCCTCTTCTTCGACCATTAGCCAAAGTTCTATCCTTTCTAGCCAAGGGAATGCACGGGCCAAGATTCGAAGGTCCGCCATGTCCAGAATTGAATGCTCTCCCGTGTCCGTCCTAGTGCTCACGGATGATGGCAATATTCTCTCCTCAAAGAGGGATGGTATTAGGGAAGGTGGAGCGGGAGTGTAATCGTTGCAGAAGTTGGATTCAACGATCTCCGCGACATTGTAAGGAGCCGATTGAAAATCACTTAAATGTTCCCGAGTATTCTTCAATCACTTTGCGGACCCATATGATCCTTCTTCCCCTCACTTCGAAGCATTAAAAGGGTCAGATGAGGGATAGTAGCCAGACTCGCCTCTGCTTTTCGATTGCTTAATCATCTCGGCCAAAGGGTAAGGGGTTGTTTTCTTTGTTGTTGTAGTAGAGGTAGAAGCTCCACCTCCTTCGCAAAGCAGCGCCATGGCTTAAAGGGGCATCGCAAAAGTCGACGAGTCGTTCAAATCCTTCCGATCAATCAAGCTCGCAATGTCCAGTGAGCTGCTTTTTTCCTCCGCGTAGCCCACATTCTCGTTTTGGCTATCACTCAACGACTCCAACATGATGATTTAGAAATCCCTAAAAGAGTCCTAAAAGTACACGAAGTACATGAAGTTAAAAAGGGGGGAGAATCGACACCATTTATTTGCGATCTCATAGGAAATAGGCGTCAAAATCCCTAAACCCTTATTGCTGCCTCACGCGCCTTAAGCATAGGTAACGAAGAGACGCTCGCCGCAGAAAACGTAGTGTTGCCCCTTCATCCCCCCCCCCCCGGGTGCAAAATGTCGTCGTCCAACCTTAAAGAACCCTCTCAAAGAGCGGTTACCTTCCCAAGAAACCGTCATCACCGCCTTTCCACTAACCCTTTACAAAATAAAACTCAAGAGGAAAACCCCCAGGGCAGGTGACACCACCAGACATCGCTGCTCGTTGCTAACCCGTTAGTGTGAAAGGGAGAAGAAGACAAAGGAGGAAGGAGGAAATCAGGCCAGATACCGGGAGATTTCAGGGAATACGAAAAGATGGGTAGAAGAGTTCTTTCTTCCCGTCCCTAGGTTTTTGTTCTCCTTCCCTCTCTGCAATCTCTCTCTCTCTCTCTCTCTCTCTTTCTGTACAAGGTGTAAGGAGGAAGCCTCCAAGTTGCTTCTCGTCTCATTTATAGTCTCTGAGGGCCCATCTCCCCGTTTATTTTGGGCCTCGTGGACCTGGTTCGGATTGTTATTGAAGTAGCCCACAACCCAATAAGAAGAAGGCAATAAAATAATATCGTTTTATCGAAACCTGCTCGGTCCACTGCATGTTTGTGATCCGATCCCGAGGAGATATGATGATATCCCAATAAACGACCATCCTAGAAAGTTATTTTTTACGTCATAAATAGGACACCCGATGCAAAAGATAGCAAGTGCTTGAAATGGCCTTCACGATCAATATCATTAGTTCACTTGTTTAATATAACGTATCGTGATCATATCCTACACGTCCAGCACCGATATTCTCACGTTAGTGCCATCTGCACGTCATAAAGATCGCAAGCCTGCCTTCTAAGGTAGTTCGCGATCACAATAATCGTGCGTTTCTTTTCACTCCCACAACAAGACTCATTGCTTATTTGAAACATTACGATCATAAACGATCATTCGTCATTTATCTTGTATTCGCAATCAAGTGAAAGAAGGTCGGTTGCAAGGGCTCATGCTTGGCTCACTGTCCAAAAACCATTGGCTCATCATGTGTGGTGTTTGCCATTCCAAACGACGTCATTCTTTATTGCGTCAACTTAAAATCATGTTGGAAAGAGTGTGCCTTATGCACCATCTCGTTGGTAATGACCCATTGGTCCACGTATCGCGTTCTCCCCACAAGGTCTCACTAGCAACCCGCGCATAGTCCTATAAATCCCCCCTCCACTTCATAATTCAGGATAGATTTCTGAAAAAGAAAAAATGAGCTCTACAATTACCTCCCAAAATTAAAACCTTCGAAGTTGAGTTCTCAAGTTTCTTGAACGGGAAAGAATAAGCTTTTAGAACAACTCAATCATCTCAAAGTTACTTCAAAGACGACATTTGAACAATAAGATATAACTCGAAACCTATCGCGGAGTATTCATCGCGAAGCAGGTTTATCGCGAAGCAATCACTAGATCACGCGCCAAGTTTTTAACACAAGAAACATCTTAAAGCTTCCATCCAGATTATATTATACAGGTATTATCCGCCATATTCTTATAAAATAGGAAACACATTTAGACCATCTGCCATCGTAAGGGATATATCCCTAAATCTGTATTTATACCCTATACCTCACTCCCACCATACCCTATATCCCATCTCCCCAAATATTTTTTTTACCTTTCATTCTCACAATGTGCTATATATGCCAAGTGAAGTCACTTGCTATATTGCTTCCATATTTTAATGTTTTCCTATTTTCTTCCATTTTTACCCATTTTCATTCTTGTTATTACAACTATATCCTTTATTAATTTATATTGACAATTTAGTTTTACTCTTTAATTTAATTTTATTAATGTTTGATAATAATAAAATTTATACCATTATATTAATCGTAATAAACTCTTTCATATGAGTCTAATATTGAATATAATCGGACTATATTACTTTAATACATAATTATAAAATACTAATTAATAACACAATTAAAAAAAAATTTACACAATGTGATAAGGGCCTCTTCAAAACCTTCTCGGAGATGGTCTCCAAGCTCGGAAAAAGTACCACACTCACTTATGGAAGGAAATAAAAAAGCGATACAAAAATATAATAAAAACGTTATTGAAAATAATTAGTATTCCGGAAAGACATCATCATTTCTGCTTTGTTCTTCCAACCGGCCATAGTTGACGGAGTCATCGAATTGTTGTGTTCCTTGCATACCATTTGAACTAGATCCACTGTTTCCTCCGTAATTAGGGACTCCATCATATGTAACCGTTCCTCCTTGGTGCTGTCCACAACCGGTAAGTCCACTTGGATAATGGAATGGAGTAGGAATCTCAAATGTGGTAGGTGGTTGTCGTGGTTGGGAGTGATGAGCTCTTCTCTCCATTATTTCAGCCTTCTTCATTCGTAAGTACTCACGACCTTCTTGATCGGTAATTGAATCCATGCTAGTAAGCATGATTTTTTTATCCTCACGTTCCTGTTGAATAACTAATTTTCTAGATGCACGTTCCTCGATACATAGTAGAAAATGCATTTTTTTCTAACAAACTTTTTTCAAATAACTCCTTTAGTTTTTTTATTGGACTCGTTGATTTGTTTAACTAGCTTGGACTTCTCAGTTTCCTCGTACCTTTTCGCCTTCGCTTTCTTTATACCAATAGGTCGACTAGTGGTACCAAGCTCCTCATTGTGTAGCTCTTGTTCATCCTCGTCTTCATTTAAATGGACGGCAAATGATCCGCTCTTTGACGTTTGAGACATTGAATCATATATCTTTCACTTGAAACGCTCCTTTGTTTGAACTTCTACCATTGAGCATTTTAATTAATTACAATACATGTAAATTAATTAACTGCATTGTGGAAATGCCGAGTGCCGTTGTATTTGAAAGTTAAAAGAGCTGTTGAAAGTTTTACCAATTATACATATAACCTACCATGCTAATCCAATGGATTTTGCATGCAAGTTTCCCATAGAATATTCCCATATAAAATGCTATATTTAATTTTATACCTTATATTTTTCCCTTACCATGCAGAAGCTCTTACATCATGAAGATAAGATAACAAATATCGAAGATTTTCTATAAACGCTTCGTAACCATCAAATGATACGTTAATCTTTCCCTTCACGTCATTACTGAACCCTTGAGATCAATATGTAGAAAAAAAAAAAAAAAACAGCAACTTGATTAATTTCAAATCTAATTAAAAAGAATATTGTAACATTATTAAAGTTTGCAAAAAGTTATAGATTTTGGCCTCTTGTCTATACTTATATATTTTGATTTCCCAGCATATATAAATTATTAATCATATATGAAATATCTTCCAAACATAATATAAAATATCGATCATGCAAGAGGATGGGACCCTTTTAATAACAAGGTCCAACTAATCTTTCATCTCCATGAATTCATCTAGATGATGTAGAACATTGATGTACATTATATATATACATAGAGATTCATCCCGATTGATATATTTTTATTAATGTAGCCAATCAATCCATCATTACAAGGCGTGGATGATTTGAATCCCCAAATTTTAATTTATTTATATCAACATTATATTAAATTGAGTTGTCAATATTTTCCTTTTTAATTTGCATTGGAGGAAAATCGAGCTAATATCATGTTTAAATGATTTTATAGTTGTTGTTGTTGTGCCGGGAAGCAAGGGACGTCAGACACACCCTTTTACACACGAATCGGGATGGTCAAGAACTGTAAACCAGAGAGCCAAACTCAAGCAACCCAAACCAACAATCAGACACAAACAGAAGATAAATAACCAAGCACAAAGAACACCAAATTTACGTGGAAACCCCAAAATGGGGAAAAAACCACGGGAGCCAGAAACTTCCACTATCAACAATAACAAGTGGGTACAATCTTCCCTAGACAAGGCTAGAGGCATACAACATCATCAAGCATCAACAAGCTTGGCCAAATCTCCACATTTCATCACCCAATTGGTGGAAATCAACAAAACCCAAGAGAGGACACTAGCAAAGGGGATATGAGATTGGAGGCTCAAAACGACGATCCAACCGTACAAAATGAAGCCTATGATGAGGTGAACAACATACCAGAAAATCGTCTCAATCGGAGGTCGTTTGGTCGTCGATCGGGGCACTTCAAATTGGGCTGAACAATGGCATACGGGATTCTCTCCAAAACTCTCTCTTTTCTCCCTTTCTCACTCTTTGTTTTCTCTCTCTTACTTTCCCAAATGAAAAAGGCATCCCCTTTTATAAAGGAGGTAGGGTAAAACTTCACATGGTAAAAACCATATGGTAAATAGTCCATTGGACTCTTCCCCATATAGGAGGGAAACCCAACATAGCTCCCCCTCAATCCTATATGGGGGGCTCGAGCAAGCCCGCCTTTGAGCGGCACTTGATGAGCTTCTCCTTTGACAAAGTCTTCGTCAGCATATCTGATCCGTTGTCATTTGTGTGGATCTTCATGAGCTCAAAATCTTCATCTTCTACTCTTTCTCGAAGCCAATGATACCTTCTTCGGATGTGCTTGGTTCGAGAATGGTAGGCGGCATTCTTGGCAAGGTGGATGGCACTCTGATTGTCACAATAGAGTGGGTAGCTAGCTTGCTCCACTCCCAACTCCTCTAGGAAGTCTCTCATCCATATCAGCTCCTTACCAGCTTCAACTGCAGCCATATACTCTGCTTCTGTCGTTGACAAAGCAACACACTTCTGCAGTCTCGATTGCCATGAGACTGCTCCCCCTGCGAATGTAATCAGATATCCAGATGTGGATCGGCTCGTGTCAATATCACCTGACATGTCTGCATCTGTAAAACCATCAAGCATAGGTTTTCCAGGACCAAAGCACAAACACACTCTCGAAGTGCCTCTGAGATACTTGAGAATCCATTTCACTGCAGCCCAATGCTCCTTTCCAGGATTACTCATGAACCTGCTGATAACCCCAACTCCATAGGCGATGTCTGGCCTAGTGCAAACCATGGCATACATCAGACTACCAACGGCTGAAGCATAAGGCACCTTCTTCATCTCCTGTTTCTCTTTCTCACTTATAGGACACTTATCAAAACTCAGCTTCATGTTCACTGCAAGTGGAGAACTCACGGGTTTAGCCTTGTCCATGTTGAATCTTTGCAGCACCTTCTCAATGTATCTTTCTTGTGATATCCACAACTTCTGATTCTTTCTGTCACGGGTAATCTGTATACCCAAAATATTTCTTGCAGGACCAAGGTCCTTCATAGCAAAGGACTTCTTCAACGCAGTTTTCAAACTAGCAATCTTGTTGGTATCTCGACCAACAATAAGCATATCATCCACATAAAGCAAGAGAATCAGAAAGTCACCTTCGGCGTAATTCTTCACAAACACGCAGTGGTCGGCATGTGTCTTGTGAAATTTGTGGTCGATCATAAAAGACTCGAACTTCTTGTACCATTGCCGAGGCGCTTGTTTCAAACCATACAAGCTCTTTCTGAGACGACAAACCATCTTCTCTTTTCCCTTGACTTCAAAACCTTCAGGTTGCTCCATGTAGATTTCTTCTTCCAAATCACCATGAAGGAAGGCGGTTTTCACATCAAGCTGCTCGACCTCTAGGTCCATGCTAGCAGCCATGCCTAGAACAACCCGGATGGATGACATCTTCACAACTGGAGAGAAAATTTCATCGAAATCTACACCCTTTTTCTGCTCAAAACCCTTCACCACAACTCTGGCTTTGAACCTGGGAGGTGTATCATCTTCTCCAGACTTCAAACGAAAAACCCATTTGTTCTTGAGAGCTTTCTTGCCCTTAGGCAATTTCACCAAGTCATAGGTGTGGTTCTCATGCAAGGAACTCATCTCATCCTGCATGGCATTGTGCCACTCCTTCTGATGCACATCTGACATAGCTTCCTCGTAGCATTCAGGCTCTCCTGAGTCAGTCAACAACACATAATCGTTGGTTGAGTATCGGGAGGAAGTCTGTCTCTCTCTGGTGGATCTTCTCAACTCAACTTCAGGTTGGATAGGGGGCTCCTCTTGTTGAGGTTGTGGAACTTCTGGTGGATCAACATCACCATCATCATGCTCATCTTCCTGCTGATTCTGAACTGAACTTCTCTGCACAACTTGAGGAAAAACGGGATCAAAGGTGACTGGAGCAGGAGAGGAAGACGACGGTCGCTGGAGCTTCCAGTCATCAATAGTCTTGTCTTCCATGAACACAACATCTCTGCTTCTGACCACTTTCTTGTCTGTAAGATCCCACAATCTGTACCCAAATTCATCCTCTGAGTACCCTAGGAAGATGCATGGCTTTGTCTTGCTATCAAGCTTGGATCTCTGATCTCTAGCAACATGAACATATGCTAGGCATCCAAAGACTCTCAGATGCTGGAAGGAAACATCTCTCCCAGTCCAAACCCTTTATGGAACATCACCATCAAGAGGAACTGAAGGCGAGCGGTTGATGAGATACACAGCAGTCAACATTGCCTCCGCCCAATAGGACTTTGGCAGCTTTGCAGTCGACAACATACTTCTGACTCTTTCTGCTATGGTTCTGTTCATCCTCTCTGCAAGGCCATTCAGTTGTGGCGTCTTCGGAACTGTTTTCTCAAGCCTGATGCCCTGACTCTTGCAGTACTGCTCAAACGGACCCCTGTATTCTCCACCATTATCTGATCTGACACACTTTAACTTCAAACCAGTCTCTCGTTCAACTCTGGCTTGGAACTCCTTAAAAACTGTCAGAACCTGATCTTTGCTTTTCAACACAAAAGCCCACAATTTTCTAGAATAGTCATCAATAAAAGTGACAAAATATTGTGCACCACCAAGTGACTTGCAATCCATAGAGCACACATCAGTATGAACAAGATCTAATGCATGCTTTCTTCTAGATGGAGGTCGAGTATGAAAGGCTACTCGATGTTGCTTTCCAGCTAGGCAATCAAGACAAGGTTTGAGAGAAATACCTTGCATATCCGGGAGAATGTCTTTCTTGGCAAGCATTTGCAAACCCCGCTCGCTCATGTGTCCAAGCCGCTTGTGCCATAGCTCTCCGGCACCATCATCAATCACATTTGCTTCTTCTCTGCAAATCTTGGCTTGCATCACATACATGGTATTTTGCTTTTTTGCCCGGGCTACAATCAAGTTTCCCTTGGAGCACTTCCAAACACCGCCTTGTGCATTTTGAGCATAACCATCATCATCAAGTATCCCAGAAGATATCAAATTCAATCTGATATCAAGAACATGGCGAACATTTCTCAAAATCAAGCTGCAACCAGTGGATGTCAACAAACAAACTGTGCCCATGCCAACAACATTGGACACGCCATCATTTCCCATCCTCACACGGCCAAAATCTCCACAAGTGTAAGACGAGAAGTACTCCTTGTGTGGAGTAATGTGATATGAAGCAGCTGAATCAACAATCCAAGTGCACTCACCACTTGCAAGATTCAAGGAACCTTCATCAGCCGCCACAAACAACTCCACTATTTCATCACTGATTGTAAGAGCGGCAGTGTCTTTATCTTCTTGATTTCTCGAAGTCTCCGACTTCTCAGGTTCTTTGCCTTTGTCCCTCTTGAACTTTCGGCAATACTTTTGAATGTGACCCGGCTTCTCACAATAATAGCAAATGTACTTGCTTCGAGACTTCGATCTCCCTTTGGACTTGTCTCTATTCTGCTGCTGTCGTTGCTTACTCCTTCCTCTGTTGTTACCAGAACCCTGCGTCACATTAGCCTCTGACTGTGAGGAGACACCCATCTCCTTCCTTCTAGTCTCTTCGTTCAAAAGACTAGCTTTCACACATTCCATAGTCAGCTTGCCTTCCGGAGCGGAATTACTAAGTGACACGACAAGTGTATCCCAACTATCCGGCAACGAGGAGAGTAGTAGTAGAGCCTGCAACTCATCATCTAACGACATCTTCGCAGAAGCCAACTGATTCACAATCCCTGAAATGTGCTCAAATGCACAACAATGCTCTCACCATCTTTGTACTCCAATTTCACAAGCTTTCTCATCAATGACGCCTTGTTGAGGGCATTCTTCCTCTCATACATCCCTTCAAGCTTATACCATAACTCATAAGCATTCGTGTCATTGGCAATATGCTGGAGCACACTCACATCAACAAATTGTCTAATCGTAGCAACCGCTTTTCGATTCAGAATCTTCCATTCAACATCAACGACACCCGTTGGAATCTCTTTGTGCACAATCGGCTCATACAGATCTTTCACATACAAAAGATCTTCCATCTTTATCTTCCAATCTGAGTAGTTGCCTGAATTCAACACAATCATTCCCTGAAAACTGTTCTTTTCCTCCATCCTAAACCAAATGCTCTGATACCAGTCTGTTGTGCCGGGAAGCAAGGGACGTCAGACACACCCTTTTACACACGAATTGGGATGGTCAAGAACTGTAAACCAGAGAGCCAAACTCAAGCAACCCAAACCAACAATCAGACACAAACAGAAGATAAATAACCAAGCACAAAGAACACCAAATTTACGTGGAAACCCCAAAATGGGGAAAAAACCACGGGAGCCAGAAACTTCCACTATCAACAATAACAAGTGGGTACAATCTTCCCTAGACAAGGCTAGAGGCATACAACATCATCAAGCATCAACAAGCTTGGCCAAATCTCCACATTTCATCACCCAATTGGTGGAAATCAACAAAACTCAAGAGAGGACACTAGCAAAGGGGATATGAGATTGGAGGCTCAAAACGACGATCCAACCGTACAAAATGAAGCCTATGATGAGGTGAACAACATACCAGAAAATCGTCTCAATCGGAGGTCGTTTGGTCGTCGATCGGGGCACTTCAAATTGGGCTGAACAATGGCATACGGGATTCTCTCCAAAACTCTCTCTTTTCTCCCTTTCTCACTCTTTGTTTTCTCTCTCTTACTTTCCCAAATGAAAAAGGCATCCCCTTTTATAAAGGAGGTAGGGTAAAACTTCACATGGTAAAAACCATATGGTAAATAGTCCATTGGACTCTTCCCCATATAGGAGGGAAACCCAAGAGTTGTCCACATAATTGTACAAACTCCAAAATATCCCTTATTTTCCCGTCCCCCTTTCTCTTTGACATATTTAACTCAACATATTCCAACTTGACCACTTTTTAGTTTTTTTTTTTCACATGGCGAATGAAACATCTCCATATGCTATTTAGGCCACATTCTAAGTAAGTTTGGTACGAGACTTCCTCTCACTTTGATTATAAAAAATTATAAATAGTGGATTATAAGAAAGAGTGAATTTCTACACAATAGTTTAAACTTTTATGTTAAAGTGAATTCTGATCTGATTATAATAATAATTTTAAATCATAATAATAATGAATCGATTAATCTGACACCTGTTTGTTTATAGCCCATTGGATATTTCACATACGCCATGTGGAGACTGAGTAAAAATGTTCCATGTGGGAAAATGTTATCGATCTACTATCTAGGTATGTTAAGTAAAAATAAAGGTTTTTGTTCTCCTCAAAAGCGCTTTATATAATAGAGTATTTCTTAACAAAAACACTTTTTAAGTTTTTAAAAGAAAAACACCTTTTATCATATAATTCATTCAATTAACATAATAATTTTTATTTTTCGGCCAAATATTTTAATTTTTCGATGATATATTATTTCTATAAACAAAATGTCTTTATTTTACTAATGATTTTTATTAAAAAATAAATATTATATAATAGATTTTTTAAATAAAGCAGCTTAGTTTAAAAAGAATTTAACAAAAAAAACTTTATACAATATTTTTTTGCAGTAGATAAACATTAGGAGCTGCTACCTATACAGTAGTCTAACTCCACGATCATCCTAAGGAAGATGTTACAAAAATCCTTGTGATATGAGATAGTCTGCAAATTACAGATAATTCCTTTTCAAGCTATATAATCCGTTGACTTTTTTTATTCTCTATAGACATGATGGCTATCTGCCATCGAAAATTCTGATTGAAGCTTAATAATATCTTCAACTTGTCGCATGACTTCCCATCTTGGCGTTTGCTGTCGATTACTAGACTTAACCAGAACTTGGTTATCACTTTCTGTTGGGAGAGAAATCAAATATGAAATAAATATAGAATATTAATATCAAACCGAATTCCAAGCCCACACAAATAAAATTACAAGAATCCCTCTCGCTGTAGTGGTAAGGAATCGGGATCGATCCAAGAAGAAGCGTGTCAGCGCTCGCATAGATAGTTTCTCGAAAACATGCTTTGAAATGCGCTAAGGAGTCAAAGGGTGCAATCAGCACGTTGCATACACCCTAAGTGTGCGATCAGCACGTCACATACACTTGTAAACCATACACTAGAAATCAAAGGGCGTAAAAAGAAACTCAAAGGGTGCGATTGATTGCTTCCTCGCCAACGGCGCCAAAATTTGTTAGCAGGGAAATCAAGTATGAAATAAATATAGAATATTAATATCAAACTGAATTCCAAGCCCACACAAATAAAATTACAAGAATCCCTCCCGCTGCAGTGGTAAGGAATCAGGATCTATCCATGAGGAAGTGTGTCAGCGTTTGCTTAGATAGTTTCTCGAAAACAGCCCTTGAAATCGACCAGAAGATCACTCGATATCTACTGGAACAGTCAAAATCGAGTCGAGTAGTCAACATCTAGTGAAAAACCTGCAACAACATAAACAATAGACTCGATTTCGAGTAGAAGGCCACTCGATATCGACTTAGTGGACTCGATATCGACTCAGAAGGGTCGATTTCGAGTGAGTTGTGCAGAGTAACATAAACATGCAATGATGTCGGGAAAGTACGTCCGAAGAATAAAAAGGATGAATAAGAAGGTAATGAACAGAAATATCGGAAATTGGTTGTTTTATATATCGATTAACTAAAGAACCTCCAAAGTTGGGGAATTTATACCACAACGATAACCATATAAGTATATGCCAAATTCATAAAGATATATGTTTTTCATCAAATAACCTTCGTTATTAACAAATAGGTGGATAGAGGCTCTCGCATAAACCCTAAGTGTTACTACCCTTTTTTATAGTTAATTCAAATTCATAATAAGATCACTTTTGTTTCAATATCATAAAATAAGGATCACCTTCTACTCTCGTAGAAAAATTATGCAATTAGGGATAGAAGATGAAAATCACATAAAAATCATACCTTTAGGCGTATACTCACATGGCTATCGCCGGGCTCACCCCGACCCTAGAAGTAAGGTGACTACTCGCGCCTCATCATCATAGACATCATCTTTGACATGGAAAAGAAATAACTTGAATTGAAAATAATGTCGGAAAGTACAACCGAATGCTCGAACTCTCACCGTTACAATCGACCTTCTCTCCTTCTCTCAACTCTAAATTGCCTAACTAGTTGTGTGATGGAATGAATGAAAAACCAGCCCCCTAGAGCTTTATTTATAGACTTCAATTCTAGCTAATCTAGGAAAGAGAAACATCTATCTTCTATCTAATTCTACCTAAAGATAAAAGTCCCTTAATTAAAGAAATAAAACAAATAAAATTCCCCTAGGTAAAATAGGAATTCACCAAAGAGGATAGACGTTTATCTAAGAATGTTGACTCCACCTTGATGATAATATGTGATATATTTTTGTAGAGATGATGGAAGACAAACAAGGTAAGATTTTCTGCAAATATCAATTATATTATATGGTTCTTTTATTTGATTTATTATTCCCGAAATATATTTATTTGACTCACAAATTGTAAGTCTTGTTTAAATCTATTTATAGTATTGATAGGATAACGTGCTTAGCTAGATAATCTTGGTTGCTATTCTCTTAGAGTATTTTTAAATTTAAGGAAAAATAACCAAAAATAATACCAACTATCCACCGTGAACCAAAAATAATACGAACTTTATAATTGACAATCTCATGTACAAACTATCACCATATTAACCAAAAATAATACGGACCAAAAATCCGACAAAGATTCCGGCAATATTTGCCACATGTACACTGGAGATACCATGTGGATGCCATGTCATGTGGACCCATTGTCCACCTCATCAAATAAAAAAATAAAAAACAGAAATCAAACCCAGATTTGCAGAGAGGAGGAAGAAGGCGTTCGACAGGGTTCTTTGGTTCGCACTTCGCAGAGGAGGAGGGAGGAGGACCACCCGCCTGACAAAGACGCTCAGGGAGAAGAAGCTAATAGATGGGTTGATGACAATGAAGGCAACGTACGCAGGAGGTTGGAACGGAAGGGATGACAGAGTCTTCAAGTTCATGTCGAAGAGGGATATCGTTAGTTCGAAAATGCCTCCATGGCCTCCTCGCAACCCTTCAAACTTGCAAATACACTGAAAATTCTGGAAATTGATTCTGTGGGTGTACATTGTGGAAGGTAAGATTGAATTGTAATTGGATTTCAATTGATTAGGGTTTCTGATGCTTTCTAAACGAATTTCAGTTTTAGGGTTTCTGATGCTTTCAATCGATTAGGGGTTTGAATTGGTTTTGATTTTAGAGTGTGGCACTAACATTGAATTAGATTTAGATGTTAAAGTTTCGAATTGACTTCCAATTGGGTTGGAATTTTTTTGATTCTATAGGCAATTTGAAAATTTAGGAATCCAAATATAGCGCTTTCAATTGTGGATTCAGCACTATTGTTGTTTAGCGTGATTCGATTATTGTGACTTTTCACTAATAGTCTTAATTTTTATATTGAATTACAGACAAATGCGAAATGCACTTACTTCTAATAGGTGGATGATCACGCTTATGGTATTAGAGGCAATAAAAATATCTACAACTTGAGAGTTGACGAAGATCTTGGTACCTGATAATGCACATTTCTAATGGGCATTATAGGGTAGTTTATTTGCATTTTCATTGTAGAATAAGCATATTTTAGTGTTAATTTAGATTAAACTCTTTTCATGGAAAAGTTCGGAATCTACGCTATTTCGGTTGAATTGTGCAGAATCGTAGATCCGACATGGTGGAAAGAAAGTGATGAGACCCGAGGGATCGATCGACCAAGCCTCGAACTTTCGAACACTCTTTTTGTGGGGTGATTTTTTGGGATTTATAGAAAATAAAAGACAAGGATATGGATTGCTAGATCTTGGAGCATCTCACCACAAGATCTACAAAACTCACTCTCTCAAACGTCGGAATCTCACTTTCGAATGATTGAGTCTTTGTTTGGGAATCAATCACAAGCATCTCACCGGTAATGATTCAACAAACGGGTTTCTCTTTGGCATCTCACCTCAGAGGGTGTTGAAGGCATCTCACCAACAACAATTTAGAATCATCTCGATTCAAAGGAAACACACTTTTCATTAATCTCAAATCTGATTTTTAAGTGAGCATACAAGCTCTTTATATAGGAAAAATAATGCTAAATGAAAGGCCAAAGACTAGCTAAAATACTTATTGAGCGGATAATATAAAAGGTCCCTCGAAATGATGGAAAAGGAGGTTGGAAACCAAGGGACGGAAAGGCGAAGAGTCGACAACCTTCAACACCATCAATACATATTAAAATATGCATCTTGATTGCACCAATTTATTCGGTTTCATTGAATGCGTTCCGTCTTCAATAAACGCCTTTCTCACAAGCTGCCAGATTTCATGTTGCTGTAAAGAACAACATTTTCGGTCATCTTCAAGCCTGATTTGGCAACAATGTTCTTCATAGAAGTTGTAGCCACTTAAAATATCTTTCCAACAAGTTCTCATAGGCTTCAATCGGAATTTTATACAGTCCGGTGGATCCAAAATACCGATGTATCGCCAAGCTGTTTTCTCAATTGAGATTTCGTGTGACTTGGGCTCATATGGTAATAAGATCACATCAGAAAGGGAAAGCTGTTAAACATGGCCAAGTGAAGTCAGGAAATCAAGCTAAGAAGAGAAAGAAAGGAGGAAAGAGAGAACGAGGAAAGAACAAAGAAAGACAAGCTTCTGGGCATCTGTCGCTGCTAGCGAGTCATCTGTCGCTACCAGCGAGTGGAACCAAGGTGAACAGCAGCCCGGCAAGCGAGCAAAGGAGAGCCAGCGAGAGAGCAAGTGAGCAAAGGAGAGCCAGCGAGGGAGCCAGTGAGAGAAGAAGAAGCCAAAAAGAGAGGAAGAACCGAGCGTGCAAGCGAGCAAGCAGTGTCCGCTGCTAGCGGCATGACTCGCTGCAGCGAGATATTCGCTGCCGCGGAAATCCTCGCTGCTAGCGAGAGGCACCAGGACGATGAAGACTCGGCTACTCGCAGCTGCTGAAGGAAGGACTCGCTCCAGCGAGTTGGAGCTCTCGCGGCAGCGGAAGGAGTGGCTCGCGGAAGCGGAAGCGAAGGATCCGAAGAGGATGGAAAAGTTTCTAATGCATGGGACTTTCGCTGACAGCGAGTGTGGTAGCGAGGTGGTAGCGAAAATCGAACAGTAGCTCAATCAAGGCCATTCGCTGCTAGCGGAAATTCTCGCTGCCAGCGGAATCTGACACTGAATTAAATTTGGAAGTCTATCTTTTATCTAGTTTGTTTAAGAAGTTTTTATCTAGTTTATCTATCTTTTACCTTGTTTATGGAAGACATTAGGCTTATAAATAGGATGTTCTAGGGTTAGTTTCTAATTAATTTCAAGTGGAGCAATCACCATAGAAAAGAAGAGAGCTTAGGTAAGCCATGAGCGGCTAATTTTCCTAGTGTTTCGCCTACGTTTTCGAAGACTTGGTTGGTGAATTGTGAGTTTTTAATTCAAGTTATCTTTCCTCTATTATAATTCCTTCAACTTCCTTGTGCTTATTGTTATGTTATTTATGTTATCTTGCTTGGCCAACTCGATAATATTGATTTCGTGCTATGATTTAATGCTTTCGTATTTGTGTTAATTTCATAGTAGCATGCATAAGATTGTGGATTCCGTGTTTGAAGCATGATTATGTAGGACGTTTACATATATCTTAAACATCGATTTACCTTGTTTAATCGGTGTTATTTATGTGCTCAAGTTCTTGGGATGTCGTGTTATCTCTTTTTTAAATCTTAACCGTGTTATGATTGCATTGAGGTGTAAGGGATTAATTGGACTCGTAGGATTTTTAATCTATATAAACCAAGATGAGAGGAATTTGTAGGAAAGTTAATAGCTTGAAAAGAATTCGATGATCGATAAGCCAACCAATGTCAAAGAATTCGTAGGTAGAACCGTTCTCTACTCTTGATTTTACAACAAAATTCCGTCTTTACTTTACTTTACTTGTTCTTATTTAAAAGTTGCATCTTTTCCGACTTTTGTTACTTGTTGGTGATCAAATTGCATTGTGAAATCTTAAATCTCCCGAGGGTTCGACCCCTTTCTTGCCAATTATACTAATTTGTGAGAGTGTGAACTATTTGATTGGGAATTAACGATTTTCATCCCGTCAGTACCTCTACGGATGGATGCCCACATTGTTCAGATTGCAAGAATCTCGTGAAGAAGATTGTAAGAGAAAATCTAGTGTTGAAAATTGTAATTGGTGTGGTGTTAGTTATATTACTCATCGTATTGGTAAAAATATGAAAGTATGGGTGAATTTAGATTAGTTTAGTGTTACTCTTAATGTATGGTTGTGTCGTGTATTCAAATTAGAGCTATATTTCCTAATGACTTCTTATCTCTAAAGACAATGTTGTAAGATGCTTATTAATGCAATAAAAGTGTTTATTTTGTTTACCAAGAGTTGTTGGTGTCATTTAAGACACAAAATGTTGCTGCTGTAGTTAAAAACTAGGGGATGGGGGTTTGGAAACAAGATGCAAGTGTAGGTTCTGCAGATTCATCCTTTATAAGGGACTAGATACTAAAAATGCTTCTGCTATATCATGTTATTGTATATCTCAACCTCACTTAAGCTACTGCATGGCTAGATACTGAAAATCAGTGCTTATAAAACTTGGAACTAATTCTAGCCTGAGACAGTTTACCGTATGACCGGATTTGCTCTACCTTCTTAAAAAATAGTGTTTTCGTATATCGATAATGGACATGTATCTTACAGATAATTTTTAGTAACACAAACGAATGCTACAATAGTGCAGGTTCAACCAAACGAGCTAGGATACACTACAAGAAAAACAGCATATCGCAACGGCAAAAGTCGTTGGAATACAGGGGTTGTCGTTGCAATAGACACATTTTGCAACGACATTTGTCGTTGCAAGGTCGTTGCAGGTCAAGGCGTAGCTAAAGGGAATTGCAACGACATTGGTCGTTGCGAAAAATAAATCTATTACAACAACATTTTGTCGTTGCAATACATTTGTCGTTGCTAAATACTTGTATCTTGTAAAAAATATTGGCACATTTAAGCAACAAAAAATGTCGTTGCGTATGGTATCATTCTTTTGCAACGACTAATATCGTTGCTATAAAACTAGCCTTTGGAAACAGCCACTGACGTTGCTATAAATGTCATCTTTTGCAACAAAAAAGGTCGTTGCAAAAGACTATATTGCAATAAATAAAATATTTCGCAACAAAAATAATCGTTGTGAAAGATAATGGTCATATTTGGCAACGGTTTTTTGTTGCAAAGAGATGAGGTTCTTGCAATTCCCTCTTTCAATACACGCAATTCCTGTAGCCTGTAGGTTCCTTGCACATTCATTTGTACCATTGTATACAAATACACAAGAGTTTCTTCAAATCAACTATACACATAGATTATGCATGAGACCATACAAAATGTACATGTTCCAACCTAACTAGCAGAATATGCATATTTCCAAATCCTTCTCTAAGACATGCTACATATATCAATGCAAAATTTATATACAAATTCTTCCATATGCAAACTAACCCACAAAAAGATCAAAAGTTTACATCCACCATCCTCGTTCATTTTCCAAATCCTGCAAAAAAGGACCAAAAATATACTTAATATTTAAAGCTTCCAAAAAATTCGAAATCTTGAAGGCATTGTAGGAAGCTTTGACAAAGCTTGGGAACCGATCTCTAATGATCCTGGTTGAACATTGTTGGGAGTTGTGACAAAGTTTCCAGAAAATGTTAAATTTGTAGCAATAAATAACAATCGACTGCAGCAAAAAAACTCAACCCAATTATACCAGCAATGAACATCAATATACAACAGAAAAACTAGCAAAATACAATAGAAAAAACAGCCAAAACAGCAATAAACAACACCAAACTCAGCAACAAACAACAAAGGAACTGCTTGGTACAGTTCCAACAAATCAACAACATTCCCTGCAACATTTCCCTTTTTGAAGGACAACATCATTTTATCACAATTAACATATCAAAAGGTAGTACAACAGAACCATACAGAATCTTTGAAGTATATTTGGCTACAGACTTTGAAAGGGGGAAGAATGAATAATTTCATTAGAAAAGTGCTTATCCCTCTCAATGCCCATATTTTGATGGTCATTCAAATAGCAGCATCTTTTAGAACACAAAAAGATGGACATATAAAGAGGAATTCCATGTATTGCAAGAAGGGTTCTTTTTTCGGCTCCTATAAAAAGTAAATTGCAGAGGGAAAAAAAAAAAAAGAAGAAAAATCTAGCACAACATGACGTGTCATCAAATCAAGTTATTGGTGACCTAGCCAAATGCAAGGATATGTTTTTAAAAGAAAGGCAACAATTTTAGAAAAAAAAACGACAATCTACATTTGTAAGACAATTATTGTGCAGACTTCAGACCATACTAAACAAGACTGGCCTACGGAGAGGAGTGTTTAGCCTAGAGATGGGAGAAGGTTGTGCTTGAATAGAGGTTAGAGAACCTGAGTGTTTCAGCAATCGAGATCATGGTGTATCAGGATAACCCTTAATACTTTTACAAGTTAGAAAAAAAAGTTATGCAATCTCAAAAGAATGAAATTTAAAGAAATCCAAAAAAAAAAATATAGAGATTTCAAAAAAGAAAATGATACCTTGATATGATGGATCTTCTGCCCAGAAACATCCATGATAATATCCAGAATACCACCCATTGCCCATTTCCTAACGGATCCTAAAAAAATAAAACACAATTAGATATAAAGCATAATTTCACAGAGACGATGCTACTTGGAACTATTTTAAGTTTTTATAAACAAAATATGCCCTTCATTTGGGCGCTTAATTAAGATACTCACAAGAAGAGCATGGCTCTGGTGATCCACATTGTCCAGGAAAATACTCTGTGTAATCTCTGGCTCTGTGCTACTCTAATTGAGGGTACTTTTGATGAAATACTGCGCATATCCAGGAAACTCTTCTAAGAAATTCATCATGGTTGATGATCACTGACCAATATCTTGAAACATTTGAAAGTAATCACTTTTAAATTTTACACCTAAGTAATTTCAAAAATGAAAGATATCTTCATGACCACCTCTGACCAGAGGAATGTAATCTACATCACAGTTCAGCATCCTACTAGAAGCGGCCATATCTAATCCGAGAAACTAAGTACCTCCATAAAAAAAATGAAACACGAAAAAGTGAATGTTCAATCACAATAGTAAGAAAACACAATAATGGGATACTACACTACGCATTGAGTAGACAAACTGGCAATCAAGATGCACTATGAAGACACAATTTAGCATGGAAGACATGCACGACAGTAGGCAATTCAGGTGCATCTAATAAGTTAGCTATTGAAAAAAAATAGCGGAGAAATGTGCTTATTCAGCAAGTATGACAGCAACAAAATATGTGCAGAACTGGGCTGCTGTTTGCGACGAGTAGCAAGAGAATGTGCTCAAAAACAAGATTACAGAGTATGTGCAACACCTTTCCATCATGAATGACGAGGATGACGTGCTCCCGAGTGACGTGTAGCAAAAAAAATGCAGAACATGCCCCAGGAATGCAGGTTGTGTACACCCAAACCATAAGCAAGATGGATACAAACCCATAAAAGCAAGTAAATGAGAATTGAAATGGAGGTTCTATAGTGAAAATGATCACCACTCTAAGGGAAAGATGATAGCTGATTTTGTTGGAGTAAAGGTTAAGAATCGGCAGTTGACAGACCCAAAGCAAAATAAAGGGATAAAAACAAAATCAATGATGCATGAAGAGCTGGATTCTATGACAGCTGGGCGCCAAATTTCCAAATAAATGGTGGGTGGTAACAATAAAAAAAATATGGGTTGTCAGCTGGGGGGGTGCGCCTCTGATCAGGTACAATTAGCATCCATAGCTACACCTTAGATACAAGTAAACCTAACTTCTAACACTCACAACAAGGAAAAAAACATTCAACAAATAGATGGAAAGTCTCTAACCCTAGGTGATAAGAGAATCATACATAAATTCAATGAAACATAGAGGGCAAGAGATACCTGAGTACAATTGGGTGATTTCAACAAATAGCTGGAAAGTTCCACCCATTTCTTTTTACTTATAGTAGAGTTGAATTTTCCTTATTTACTCTATTTCTGAAAAAACACAACGTGTAAATAAGCAACTTTCTAGTACTAAGATTCCAATATAGATCACACTTTCACACACAGAAATAAAATAAAGATGGGAATTTAAGAGCTTGGACAATGATTATGATACATTTTAAAGTGCTATTAAAATCAAGAACAAATTATACAATGTGAGGACTTGAATTACATAATAATAAGTGCAGAAGGCAAGGTCACATTAGGTTTCAACTGTTTGTAGAAATGTCTATTAGAAATCACAAACAAACACATAAGAATATGTCAACACATAGCCTCTGAATTGGAATAAATTCAAATTACCATATAACGTCTCATTTGGAAAGAACAATTTGAGGCCAAAATCAAACCATGAAAAACTATAAAATTAGGAAAACACATCAACTTGCAAAATAAATTCTACTTCCATTCTTCAATAAGAAGTACAATAGCATTTGACCTAGGCTATATTGGAGAAAAGAATAACATTAATCACATTCAGCATCCTCCGCATCAGATTTTTTTTATCCACATTGGTAAACCACGTTACACTATTTATAAAAGAATCAAGAACCTACAAGGCATCTGCCACAATTTTACCTCAAAGAGCATAGAGATCAGCTGGCCAGAGAGCTCAAAGCGCTTGTTCTCAACATAGTCCTAACCAAAGAAAACAACTTACTAAGACTTTATACTTGAACTACCAGCTTTGTAGCATAGGCTCAAAAGGCAAAACAACTCAGAAAATAATTTACTCGATTGGTTGAAGTAGAAACCTAGACTAATTATTAAGCTTTCTTATTAAATCAAGGCAATAAATGCAATAATGAGTGAAAATGTGGTCATAGAATCAGGATAATAAAAAATAAAGGGAATACACAAATGTAAAGAACAACAAATATTAAAGAATGAAGAGTGTAAGAATTAGTAATAGAACTAGAAACCCTATTCAAATTAGATGCAAATTAGAAGGCTCAATGCTTAGTAAAGGGGAAAAAACTGGTCAGGGATGATCTGCCGAACCTGCCCCCGTAAGAGAGAAGGTTAAGCAAGAAGATGAGAAAGCAAATGAATTGGCTGCTTGTTATTCAGCAATACATACTTCCCATCAGATAATCATATTCAACAATACATATTATTGAAAGTGAATGCCTTACGAGAATAAACCTACTTCCCATCAGATTGGGTAGATTCTACATAGATATTGCCCATTTGAATAGAAAGTAGCAACTTTCTTAAAAATTAAACATAATATATAAAAATATATAATTCATATTTGATTAATAAGGTGAAAAGAATCATATATATGAGTTTTTCTGATGTAGAGATAGACAAACATGATCACAATCATTTTATGTGACCCTAAATTCATTTATCAGAAGACATTGATAAACAAGAAAAACTAGTTTAAACCATACCAGATTCACAATGATTAACTGATAAACAATTAGAACCTTGTGACTAAAAAACAAGGATAATTTTTTTAATGATTCAATCATTAAAACTCCATGAAAATTACCCCCTAAACTAACCCATACCCACCCCAGCGTTACCCGTCCCCCCACCCCCACCCACCACCAGATCCAAACCCTCCATCCCACCCTCCCCGTATCCACCTACCAGTTCCGAGCCATCAACCCACCCACCCCTTCCAGCGCTGCCCCTACCCCATCCCCACCCACCACCGGATCCGACCCCCCCCCCCCCCTAGAAAAGCCACTCGGAATCAAAACCCTAAACTAAATTAAGTAAAATTCTCTTTCGTAAAATCGACACCAAATACTCATAATCGATCCAGGTTTGAGATTAAGCAAGGAATATGTGCACAAAGGTCTGAAATTGAGAGAGAGAGAGAGAGAGAGAGAGAGAGAGAGAGAGAGAGAGACCTCATAGATATCGATTCTGCACCCATGTCTTCGGAGCAGCAAGAGAAGCCAAACGATTGCCGAAGATCGGATTGAAGATTGGAAAGAGACAGCCGAAGATTCATAGGCCATCCATGGATGAAGAGCGATTCAGAGCTTCACCGTCACCCATTTGAAGACAAAGGGAAACAAATGGGTAAACGAGGGTTTCATACTTGCATTTGGGGCCAGATTTGGGTTTCCTCTTTTTTTTTTTTTTTTTTTAAAGGTTGGTGATTTAACAAGTACTTTTATTTTTCTTATAAAATTTTGTTTACTTATAGCAACAACCTTTTCTTGCTATATTTTTATTTGAGTTTTAACAATGAAAATTGTCGTTGCCAAAAATAATTAATGTATAGCAACGATAAAACTTATCGTTGCGTTACTCATGAAAGTCATATTGAAACGACAATGTCGTTGCAAAACATATAACTCAAATTTCATACCACCCGCCAAAATCGAGGGAGGCGGGAAAATGGAATTCTCTACTATTGCAACAACATTTAACAACGAGAATTTATAGTCGTTGCTAAACAATATCTTTTGCAACAACAATAATTATGTCGTTGTAAAAAGTCGTTGTGATAAGCAGTTTTTCTTGTAGTGATAGAATTACATAAAATTTATCCAAAGCTATTGATTGAAAAAAAGAACCTGCTGCTAAGAAATAAATTTGCAGGTTCAATCAAAATAAGGCAAGCTACCATATCCAAAGCTATTGATTGGAAAAAAGAAACTCCTACTAAGAAATAAATTTGCACCAATCAAACAAGTCTTATTTCATTGAACAATTCACAATAGCTGCACATATCCACTATGTTATCCAAAAGCATATTTACTCTAATTAGCAGGAGATGCAAAGAATTGACATAAATTACAAAAATGAGACTGAAAAATGAGTACAACAATGGGAAGCAAGTCTAAAGTAGTACATAAGCACACAGTAGCACCAAAATGAGACTGAAAAAAGGGAGGTTCTAATTCAGTCTTCGAGAAAGACACTGAATTACAAGAAAACCCACTTCTTAACCCTTCAAAACAAAGAAAAAACCTTTGAAATGTCGGAGGACTAGATGGGATTGTAACTAATTCAAAGGCGCTTCTTCCATTTGTTCTTCTTAGCTCTTCAATGAACCTTCCAAGCTTGTTATAGTGCTGGTTGACTGAGCCATGTAATATCTTATATGCAGCTGTCTTTGCCTTATATGCAATCCATCTATTTATGATTACACCATATCTTCTCCTCACACTTTGAACCATCTCATCTGCTGGCCAATGAGGGTTCTCCTTGAAACGACCAATATATTCTCTAGCAAGCCATCTTGATGTAAGCTGACGATTTCTTTGCATATCCCTCACACAATGATCCTCAGTGGTAGCAGATTTCACGAGAATGCATCCCTCCTTTTGATGCCATGATGCGTAAATCTTGAATGGGCAATCCTTCTTACAAGTTACCCTAACCTTCACCTTACGTTTATCACATACAACAAATTTGAAACTATATCCATTGTAAATACCATACATTCTCACAACTTCCTTGAACATTTCCAAGCTTGGAAATCGCAATCCAACTTTCCACAATAAATCTCCATAATTCTTTTTTCGTCCAACAGTCATATCCCTTCTTCTTCTCCTCATTGAAGCATCGGCATCATCCTCATTTTCTGAAATCAAATCCATGTCACCATCAGACTCCTCATATTCACTTGACTGCCCCTCCCTTTGTTTCTCAACTTCTGTCTTGTATTCAATCACCCTTTGTCTAACCATTTGAAACTCTTCATCGGAAGTGTCTATGTCACGTGCTGCCAAGCCATAATCTCCTTCATCTTCTTCGGAAGACTCATCTAGTTCATACAAAAAAAATTCCCTTTAAAACTCCTCATCGTGCGACTTGTCATTCCTTCAGGAATATTGTCTTCTTCAGCTGCATCAATGTTGTCTTCCTGGTCTACTTCTTCACCATCAACTTCACTTGAAGAGTATTCCTCAAAGCCAATAAAATCATATTCATCCTTAGGCATTACACTATCCGCATTCTCAGCCAAAAATTCTTTCCAGTTCACAGTAGGAGCATCATCAAATTCGGATCCTTCAAAAGCCCTATTTTCATCCTCATGAGAATTATTTTCAGGTCATCTTCACCATAATCAACTTCATCCATCATTAAACACCAATTATGAATCAAAAAGTACATAAAAAATTCAAAATTGCAAATCTCAAACCCTAAACTAAAACATGTGTTTCAACCCTAAATCAAACGATGAACTTACCTTTGTGTATGCTTAGAAGAAACTCTGCGAATCGAAGATGTTTGCAGATCGGAGTATGCTTAGAAGAACCTCAGGCCCCAAACGATGAACTTACCTTCCTCCTCCTACCTTCTCTGCGATCCTCTGCGAATTGAAGAACTCCCTTTCGAACGTCTTCTCCCCCTCAAATCTGGGTTTAATTTCTTTTCTTTTTTTTTTAATTAATGAGGTGGACAATGGGTCCACATGACATGGCATCCACATGGTATCTTCGGTGTACACCTGGCAACTATTGCCGGAATCCTTGTCGGATTTTTGGTCCGTATTATTTTTGGTTAATATGGTGATAGTTTGTACATGAGATTGTCAATTATAAAGTTCGTATTATTTTTGGTTCACGATGGTTACCTACACTGCCGCTGGAAGACTAACATGTTTATCTGAATATATATGATTGTTTATTTACATTATTTCTATAACAAATATTTGAAAGATGGTTGAGATTGTGTGCAGATTTTAAATTCAAACTAGCTTCAAACGGCTGGATGAATTTGTTGAAATTGTGGGCTGATTTTGTGGAAGAGCAAGTGGAGAATTCAAATTCAAACGGGTTGATTTTTGGTGCAACCAAAAATCAGATTTTGTGGAATTTATTCAAATTCAAACCAGCTAAAATTCAAGCTAAAATCTAGAAATTTCAGCAGCAACAAATCAGTCGATATAGCCTATTAAAAGAATGAGCAAGTGGTGAAGAAAGACAACAACACAAGCACATCATTCAAGCAAGCACTTCAAAGCCAAATCAATCATCTTCAAGCTTATATATTTTCTTCCTCTCCCTCGTTGTAATTTTTTTTATTTTCTAGTTGAGAGAGAAGAAAAATCATGAGCATTATAGGATAAATCATTCTTGTTATACTAAGAGTATCCCTATAGTCAAACGTATACACACATTGGTATGGTTAGGGCTATTATTTCACGAGCGTTTTGGGTTGACTAGATAATAGCGGGTGAGGTTACGAGAAGGGTTGTTCTTCTAAATGGTATCTATGACTCAAAGGGATCTGAGTTGACTATATAGAAGTGGGTGAGGCTTCGAGTGTTTAGAGGAAGAAAATATCTTCTCTGTTGTATCTAGGATCCATAGGAAGTGAAATAATAGTGCTTTTGAATCCTACGGGTTGGATAACCCTAGACGGAGACGTAGGTTGGTTTAGAGGCGAACTTTGTTAACAATTCACGTGTTCATTATATTTTATTTCCGCACTTATAATTAACATTTTATTTTCGTAGCAAAACAGGTTACTGGAGTTATCTCAAGACCCTTAAAGTCTAGTTCAAGGTCTTGAGATCAGTTTCAAGACCCTTGAAGTTGCGTATGCAGAAAGTTTACGAAAATCTCCTATACTCTATTCAACCCCCCCCCCCCCCCCCCCCCGTCTAGAGTACGTATTTGTCTTATCATTATTTATATTAAGTACTCGGATCTTCAAAGGAGATAAAAGATCATTTTCTTCCAAATTAAGCAAATCTCTTCGGATTAGGACTCGTCAAGACATCGGATATCTCTCTGCAGGTCACTCGATATCGACTCATGTGTAGGTCTCGAGTGTGCAACACTCAACATCGAGTCTCCAGTGTAGGGTGTCGAGTGGTCTTCACTCGATATTGAGTAATAGGACTCGATATCGATTGCTCTTTTTTCACTTGGATCGATGTGTTTGCTTATGGACTAGACATCAAGTCAGTCAGTAGACGTCGAGTGGATTTCCAGCTTGATTTCTTCTTCTTCTCCGAATTGCTCCAAAAGTGTTCCGATTTCTGCTAAATTAAACAAGAACTTGTGTAAACCTCCATAATTTGCATATAAACATGAACTACACAATTCCAATACTCCCTCAACCCAAAAGTATAGAATATGAAAAGAAAACGGAATAAAAGTAAGTGGAAAATATGACAAATTGAGCGCACGTCACTTTGAAGGATGATCTTCACTAAACCTTTCTCCTTAGCGCATTGTAGCCCAAATAGAATTATTGAGGCCTCCATTTGAATAATCAAACCTTCAGTAGTTTCCTTATGAAAGATATCAATAATCTAACTTTCGAAATCCCAAATGATTCCTCCAATCTGACACTTGCCATAAAGAGGAATAGAACCATCTACATTAATAATACAAATAGTTCTGGGTGATCTACTCCACTCGGCAGTAGCCTTTCTGTTTCTGATCTTTTTGGCTTCTAAGCTTCTACAATCTCCCTGATCCCAGTCGAGCAGAGTTTGTCTGATTCTTTGGACTATTTGAGCTGCACCATTCGATTTCTTTTGCTTGAAAAATTGCTCATTCTTAATTTCCCAAATAACTTGCCAAATGCAAGCTAGATCTTCGAATTTGCTATTTGCTTTGCTAATTTGTTCTAAATTTGCATGGATAAGGCTTGGATTATTAAGCTCCAGAAAGAACGTACATGTTTGTTGTTCATATTGCGCTATTACTTCTCTAAAAAAAAATGTACATCTTGTGAATAGGTGATTCATATTTTCATCTGAATGATCACAGAGAGAGCATTGACTAGGAACCCCGTTAACATATCTGTTTAGACGGGCAGCTGTCGGAAGGCCATCTATTTTTATTTTCCACAAAAATTTCTTAATTCTAGGGGGTAGTTTTAGCTTTCATATCCAGGTGTGAGTATTCGGCTCATGACTGAGTGGCGCTATAATATGCCTAGCTGATTTTGTGGTGAAATTCCCTTCTGGATAAGGCTTCCATATCATCTTATTATTATCTTGACAAGTAGAAATTTTGATAGTAAGGATCTTTTGGATTACCTCATGAGAAAACATTTGTTTTAGGAGGTCTTCATTCCATAGGTTCCTGTCAGAGATAAGAGCATTAACTTTCATTGATGGGTCGTAGGAACCCATTTAGTTTTTTAGGTTGATGGTCGAAATCCATGGGTCATGCCAAACAGTGGCGGATTTGTGGGGGGGGGCTCGGGATGGCTGAAGCCCCCCTATCGTAGAAAAAGGTGTAGGTATATATTTATATATCTGTCAATTTTGTAATATATATAACTGTGGTAGAATGTAATCACAAAGTCGTCTTGGCTCAACGGAAAGGGCACGGGAAATGTCTTGGGGGAGAGCTGTCAAACCCAGGTACAAATCCCATTATCTCCAATTTTTGCATTTTTTTCCACAGACCCCTTCACTTTTTTTTTACAGACCCGTCTTTTTTTTTACACAGTCCCCCTTTTGTTAAAGTCGAACATGTCGATTCTCCGACTGGCCGAGTCCCAGCCAAGCCGACCTTAGGCTGACCCTGTCACCGACGACCACCGCAGCCCAGCCAGAAGTCACTCCGTTGTCCGCATGTCCCTGGCGCACTCCCGCACAGCCGGCCACCTCTTCAATCTCCATTGTTCGATCTCCTTCTCCATTCCTTGGAGAAATAACTTAAAGGTTAGTTTTCTTTCTCTTCCTTTTAATTTTATTGTTTTCCCGTTCAATTGATTGAATTAGAATCAATTTAGATTATAATGTGTAGATTTGAGAATTAATTTGGGGGAAATTTGATTAGGGTTTTTGAATTGGGAGAAATCAATTTAGATTAGAATTTGTGTATTTGAGAATAAATTTGGGGGAAATTTCGATTAATTTGATTGTTTTTAAGTTCAATTGATTGAGTGAGAATCAATTTAGATTAGAATTTGTACATTTTAGAATCAATTTGAGGGAATTTTGATTAGGGTTTGTAACTTGGGAGAAATAAATTTTTGAACTCGGGGTTTGATTTTGAGAATCAATTTTGTGAAATTTTGTTTAGGCTTTGTAAATATATATGGTGTTGATTGAGAGCTTAAAGGACCTATGTCATTTGTTAAATTCAAAGGGTCTAAACATGCCATGAATAAAGAGGGCAGTGAAATAAAACCTTATTTGTTCAACAGAGTTATTTGTGGTTGTGCTTGATAATGTAGAAGTATTAATATATTCATGGCCTTCCGTAGGAACATATAATATGGACAAGTCGATTACTTGAGGCATTGCGTTTTCGGTTGCTAGAAAAGTGAGTGCAATGAAAGAAAATAATGAATATCCAATATAAAGTCATTGTCACCTTGTTGCTTTTAACAAATCAGGTATATGCTTTCTCTTTTTTTGTTTCCTTTTTTGTTTTTAAAGAATGCAGTTGAAGGGCTTGAGAGTTGTTGGTGAGATTTATATAGATAGTTTTTCAATAGGCAGCTTCGAGGTTTTGATAACAAATAGACTCATAGATAGGGACTGCTTGAGGGTTTGAACTAGCAGCTCTTGTGATTTTATAGAGTAGTTTTTAGGTTTTAATTCAAACCGTCATTTTTCGGAAAAAAAAAAGATTCAGCCTCCCCTTACAGAAATTCCTGGATCCGCCACTGATGCCAAACATTAATGCTTGAGCCATCCCCAACGAGTCAGTGAAGTCCTTCTTCAAATTTCTGCCTAAGCGTGAGGAGTCTACCAAATTGCCAAGAAGTTTCCCTGTTACTAAATTTTCTTATATTTTCATGTTGAAGGTATTTTTATTTTATGATTCTCACCCAAATATTGTCCTCGTTGTTATAGATTTTCTAGAGGAGTTTCATCTGAAGACAAATGTTGAGATCTTCCGCTTTTCTGATGCCCCATCCTTCTTACTTTTGCAGATGTAATCTCAGCTAATAAGAGGGGAATATCTGTCTGGTTGAGATTTATTCCAGAAAAAGTCCAATTAATTTTGTCGTAAGCTTTTTCCATATCCAATTTTAATTTCATCCAACCTTTCTTGCTTGTTTGTTTATGGAAAGAGTGAAATGTTCATGAGCAATTAGAGTATTATCCTAGATTGATTTTCCTTCCACAAAAGCTCTTTGAAAAGGGTTTATGAGCATGGAAAGAATTGGTTTTAATCAATTTGCAATCATTTTTAAGAATATTTTATAAATAGTGTTACAAAGACTGATAGGCCTGTAGTGATTGATTGTTGTAGGATTATCAATTTTTGGGATAAGAGAAATAAAAGTTTGATTGATTTCAAATAATAGTTGGCCCGAGTGAAAGAAAGCTTTGATAGCCTTGCAACAAGAGAGACCAATAATATCCCAGTATCGTTTATAAAATTCAAGGGGGTAGCCATCAGGGCATGGAGTTTTATTCTCTGCCATACTAAGTAGTGTTCGCTTGATTTCTGCATTCGAAGGTTGAGCTATAAGACTATTATTTTCAGTTTGGGATATATGGGGTTGGATATTCCAAACTTCATTTTGGGTAATTTGCTTTTGATTATTGCTTATGAATCTCTCAGCCATCTCGTTTGTGATGTGATCCTAAATTAAGTCTTGATCAGTTAAGATAAGGTTTTGTTTCGCTGTGAAGGATCTAGTGGACCATCTAAAGTTTTTTTATTCTTGTTGTAACTTGGAAATATTTAGCGTTCTTATCACCTAGCTGAAGGTGCCTCATCTTAGCTCTTTGTTTCCAAAATTTATGATTGAACTCTATCAAGCGGAACTTTTTATGTTCTAGCCTTGCTAGTTTAAGTTCTTCTCTGGTTGAAATTTTACCCCAAGGTAAGCGATCTTGGATAGTTTTGATTTGGTTGTTGACATTGGATAGATGTCTAGAAATATTTTTTGGGTGAGATTTGCACCACAATTTTATTTTCCTTTTTAACAGTCTTTGACTCTTTGCTTCTGCATGAGTGTGTATCCATTTGAACCTTTCATTTTGTAAGACCATACTTTTTGGAACATGGCTTCAAGGGTGTCATTAGTTGCCCAAGCCATTTTGAATCTGAAAGGAGAACCTTTCTTCTTACTTTGAAGATCAATTTCTAGGGAGATCAGGCTATGATCTGAATTAAAGAAAGGGCGGTGTTTTGTGCAAAGGTTAGGAAACCAATTCAAGATTTGTTGATGAACCAGGATTCTATCTAGACGTTCATATGTGTTATTAGGAGAGGATCTGCTCTTCCTCCATGTAAATGGTGACCCACTGTAAAGAAGAGTGTGTAGGCCTAGTTCCTCTTTAAAATTTCTTAACCTTCTAAATCTGTTAAGGGTGGGAGTAACTCTGCCAACCTTTTCTTTATCATTTTCGATATCATTTAAATCCACAATAACAAGAATTGTGAGATTGTATTTGCTTACAGAATGGTAAACTTGCTACCAAAACTGGTCTTTTTTATTTTCTATCGATGGGGCATAGATAAGCACAAGCATCAACTCATGTGTTTCTATACTTATTTTGATCATAATAAACCTTTGATTTACTTTAAGGATTTCACTTACCTCTTCAATATTTAATTTTTGAAGTGCCCAGACGCCTCTTTTTTCGTCCATTCGATTTGATGGAAACCAATTTGTGGAATCGAGAGGTCTTTAGTTGAGTTTCCAAGGGAGCTGTCTCTGATTTGATTTTGAAAGGACTATCAGATCAAGGTTATTTGTGAAGCGAATTGATTGATTTCTTGCCACAAAAGTGGCCTCTTGGTACCTCTCACATTCCAGTAGGCAATATTAATTATATAACAACTTGATATAACAAACTTTCTGATGTTTCTTCATATAATGAACTTTATACTTTACAAAGTTAAATCTACATTTCATAACTCTAGTTTGATCAAGCTCTTGGCAAATGCAGCTGTAGATGGTAGCCTTCATTTCTCTGTGTACTCCCAAGTTGTCCATAGTCTCGATCCTCTTGTATTTGCCTATGTCAACCTTTCTTGGATGCTGGATCAAGTGAAGATTTTGCATCTCATACATTCTTTTTCTAGACCCTGGTGTGTACACTAGTACAAAAATGGTTTTAGACAACACCGTATAGACAACGATTTTTGAAATAATGTTGTCTATATTGGTAGAAATTATAGTTTTTGGGTACGCACAACGGTTATTAGTTATAACCATTGTCTTTGTAATTGCAAAGACAACGTATATATAAAGAACCGTTGTCATACATATATAAGACATCTCAAAGAATACGGTTGACAGAACCGTTGTCTGTGTACAATTGAAACTGTTGTCTTTACAAAGACAATGAATATACAAAGAACTGTTGTCATAGATATAGAGGACATCTCAAAGAATACGATTCACAGAACCGTTGTTTATGACTAATTAAAATTGTTGTCTCTATTACTATAAAGACAACGAATATAAGAAGAACCGTTGTCATAGATATCGAAACATCTCAAATAATACGATTGACAGAACCGTTGTATATCTCCAATTAAGACCGTTGTCTTTGTAATTACAAAGACAACAAATATATAAATAACCATTGTCATATATATAGAACACATCTCAAATAATATGGTTGATAGAACCGTTGTATTTATCCAATTAAAACCGTGATCTATGCCCAATTTAGGGTAAGTGTTTTATCTTCTCAAATTAAAATCTCTACAATATCTATATCTATATCATCATTACTATATAAAAGCTAGAGTTTGACATACTGTTCATCAAGTATATTTACTTTTTTGTCCTTCTTTTCTTTCTTATTTCATCACCCAATTTAGGGATAGTTTGGGCATTTTCTTTGTTTCTTATTTACTCTATGCTCTGCCTCTATGATTTGCTTTCTTCCCTTTCTTTCTGCCTCCCCCAGCCCTAAATCTCCCCATTCCAAATCCACCGAACCAGTCTTCAATCTTAAATCGGCATGGGCTTTGCTTCTCCACACCACCAGGTACACCGCCCTCACATCCTACCTTCTATTGTGGTTTTTTGATGTCGAGATCGTGTCCTACCTGTCAAACAAGGGCCTTCCAAATTGCCGTCGTCTCTTTCAGATCCATCTCTCTCGTCACTGCACCTCGCTCTGATGTTGTTGGCTCCCCTCCGGCGTGGCGGCGATGACGATCCCGCTCGGCTCCTCCTACACAGATGGCGGCTACTGCTGGCTCCTTTGTTCTCTTCCCCGATCGCCCTTGAAGTGGAATCTCAATTATTCTTCCCAAATTCCAAATCGTATTTGAGTTGAAAAGGTTAGGTTTTTTTTACCTTATAGCTTATAATTTGTCAATGTGTGCTTTAAATTTTGATTTGAGATTCAGTTTATACGTAGGACTTCAGAATTCGTTTAGGATTTTGATTTTGGAAACCAATTTTGTGAAATTAGGGTTTGTAATTTATAGAGTCAATTTTGTGAAATTTTGATTAACCATGAAATGGCTTGATCATGGGAATATGTCACAAATCATCAAACCTTGCAGTAGCTGATTGGTTTGGTAAGTAGTTGATTGTTGGTGGACATATTGTTACAACTACTTATAATTGAGAATGTTATTTTGTTAAATTTAAGGTCAGTAGGGTTATAATTGGTTTGATAATTATTTACAGTACCTGATTTTTTTAAGAATATGTCACAAAACATAGTCTTAGAACATTTGGATTTACGCCTTGCAGTATGCATCCCCAATTATGTTTTCACATCAAACCTTCCATTCTACCCTTCACTTCCAAATCTTATTCTCTACTAGCCTCTGTAATACCAAGGGTGCTAATCTTATGTCTCATTCATTTAGTTTTGACTCAGGAGCCATTAGGCCGGTTGTCTTCCGTCCTTCCTAAAATCATAATCTGACTGAAAAAATAGTTATCCTACAAAGCTTATAATTTATGATCCTGAAGGGAAATATGCGTTTACATTTATATGTCAGGCTTGAAAAGTTGAAAACTTTCTTGTCCCCTCTAAAATCATAATCTGAATGATTTTTAAAAAAAAAAGTAAATTTAAAGAATGTATGTAGTCATTCAGAAACAGCTTCCACCTTTTAGTTTTCCTTTTCCTATTTACTAGAGTTTTCACTTTTCAATCCTTGGGATTATTTACCAAATTTGGTGTTTTTTTTTAATTGTGCAGTGTCATTTTTTATTCTTTATCTGATTAAAATATATAAAAAGAAAAGACAGTTTAGGCTTGCTATAGTGGCATTAGTTTGGCACGTTATTCACTTGTTCATATAGAAGTACAAGCACATTCATACCATCAACCTACTTCATTACACCACATAAGAGTACCCATTGCAAACACAACCATCCCTTGCAACCTACTGACCTAGGTTAACAAAAAGGTTAGTGGGTCATACATAGATAGCTTAGAAAAACTCAAAAACATTGTCTTGATGATAACATTGCAGATGATCGATTTATTAGAACTGTTTATAGTTATGAACTGTTTAAGATCAGAAGTATCAATGTGATGGAGAGATTAATGTTTGTTGTTGAATGAAATTTTAGTCATGATGAGGGTTAACAAGCACATTGATCAGCAAGGTCAATGTGCTTGCTTTAGACCTGTTTTTTTAGCTATGTCGAGGTGTCTTTAGGATGCGCTCATAAAATATACATACTTTTGTATTCACTTATTACAATTAATGCAACGCCTGATCTCTTCGTGCATATGTCTTAGGATGGTTTTCTTGATTATCTTAGAAAAATTGACTGCTTAGATGTTGAAGTCTATGTTGTCCCTGAAGGGTCAGTTGTTTTCCCTTGGATGCCACTGATAAGAGTGGCAGATCCAATAGCAGTAAATCTTAAAACTATTTTGCTCATTCTTCTAACCCTGAAGGACTTTTTTTCCTTCTGTCAAAGATTTGATATCAAACTCAAACTATGTAGTTGGTACTTTCTTATGAATTTGCTTTTGTTGATTGTTGATTGTGCCAACCTGAACTTGTTGCATGAGATTAATTTGAGAAGGTTTCTTCTATGTATCTATTAAGATGGCTCAACTTCTAGAAACTACTCTTGTAAATCTTGTCAACTATGCCTTGCTGGTGGCTACTAATGTCGCAAGGCACAGATTTGTTGCTGGAAAATCCAAACTTTTGCTTGAGTTTGGACATCGAAGAGCGCAGGTGAAGTTTTATTTTTTTATGTTCTTTTCTTCCCACTAAGTGCTTTCATATTTATGTACAGAGTCCTGATGGTGGAATTGGAGCATCAAAGTACTGTTAAATTGGTGGTTTTGATGCAACATGGTAAATCATACTCCCTCCGCACAAATATAAGATTGTTGACTTTTTGCACGTATTTTAATGAGTGAAAAACTATATAAAATATTAATTTTTTTGCAAAAGTTTTTTCCGTAATATAATATTTATTAATAATACATACTATATTGTGAAAAAAATTAATTAAAAAATTAATATTTTATATAGTTTTTTACTTCTTAAAATACGTGCAAAAGTGAAGTGATCTTATATTTATGAACGGAGGGAGTATAAGTCTCTTTGGCTGTTCATTTTCTGAAATGCAATCATGTTTTGGTGTTGAAAATGTCACAAAAAAGCAACTGAACATAGACTTAGTGGCGAGAATACAATTAATAATCAATTTGTGCATTAAAAAAATTACCGATTCCTTTTCAAGACATAATAGTATAATACTGATAGGCATGTACCATTAGTTTTCCTGTTTGCTATTTTTAGTGATCCCATTAACTTCTTAGGAAATATAGAAATTTCTGATTGCTGGTCTCTTGGTTATGCCTTTTCTTTTCCCCTCTTGTTTGATCTTCCTTTGTGTCCCTTGAAATTTGTTTTTGTTCCTTGATGCAGCAATGTAGCAGCAGGGAGATTATTTGGAATTCCACTGAAAGGAACACAATCACATGCCTTTGTGAGCTTCCTCATGGTATGTACTGTGTGTATTAATGGTTTCTTTCTGATATCCTCAAAAGGAGTTCTAGTAAGACGCTACTTGAATTATTTTTTTTCAGTGGAAATGGTAAGATTAAGCATTTTGATTATTACCCTGAGCGTAAGTTCATAACGATGATGGGTTTATATATTGCCCGATGCTCGATCAACTAAAATTGAGGGACTGAGGTTGTTTACACACAGTTGATTGATATCAGTGATCAGGTTTTGCCGCTTTGAAGTTGACTGCCACTAGGTTTTCCCCTCTAATGGTCCAATATCATAACAGGCTTTTGAGAGGGTTCGCACAATATTAGGTCAATTTTCAAGTTTCCTGCTTTGTTCATTTTCTTTTCTACACATAATTGTTTTTTATTTAAGGTTTGTTTGCCTATAATGTGATTTTTTTTAGTGAGGGAAGGTGTAGATTTATGGTTTATTCTTCCATTTGTTGTAGACTAATTGTGTTTTACCGGGAAAGAAATGTTTGAAAGAAATTGAGGAAACAAATAAATTTATGGGCGTTCTCAATTGCTAAGAAACAATTTTTTATATTAGGTTCTAAATATGTAGAAATAGTTTGTTTCTGCAATGATATGGTCGTAAAATCAAAGTGCCATTGTTCATTTTGACCTCCTCTTTCTACATGTTCCAATTATAGTTTTTCGTGGTTTTGAAAGATTTGATAGTTTTAATCTTGGTTGATATGTTTTCCAAATGGTTCAAAGCCTGCTAATTTGGGTTAGGATCATGAAGCACATGCAGTGCAGAAGTGGAGAGCTTCTGCAAATGGTAGCAATGGGAAGAAAAGCCGCAATGGAATCTTCTTCATGCCCTTCATCTATTATACCCCTTCATAATGATTCTGTAATGACAGTATTGAGCAAGGTTCTTTACGGTTCATTACATGTAAAGTCATATGATTGGATGGATGTACTTGATATTATATACTAGTAGTAATCGATGTCATTGTCTTGTGGTATTTTTCAAAGATAATTTTGAGCGGATATATTACAGGTGCTTGCATTATTGTGTGTAAATATGCTAAAATTAACAATATGCAAAAAACAGGGATAGACAACGGTTAGTTTAACCGTTGTCATTAGTTCGTTCAAATTTAAAAATATGTTATTCACAACGGTTGAAATATACATATACAACAGTTATATTGTATATAGACAACAATTTATTTATATTTAGACAACGGCTAAATGGAGTTTAGACAACGATTATTTGGTACATACACAATGGTTGAAATATACATATACAACGGTTAGATTGTATATAGACAACGGTTGTATTGTATTTACACAACGGTTAAACGGAATTTAGACAACGGGAATATGTGATATAAACAACGGTTATATAGCACATAGACAACGGTTATAGTCCACCTAGACAACAATTAGATTGTACATAAACAACGGTTATATAACACATAATCAACGGTTTAATGGCACATAAACAACGGTTATATGACACGTAAACAACGGTTATAACTGTGTAATATTGATTGTTGAAAATTTTGGAGTCTCATAGACAACGGTTATATAGTATCTTAGACAACGGTTATAACCGTTGTTTATAAGAACCGTTGTCATAGGTCCAACCGTTGTTTCATCTAAAAACGCACTGACATAGACAACAGTGCAATAACCATTGTTTATGTTAATAAATAACCGTTGTGTAAGACCTTTTTTGTACTAGTGGTAGGTGAACTTTGTAGAGACAAGTTTGGTAGCAGCTTTGTTTTGCAAAGGTTTGAGTGTAGGGTTGGGACAACTTACCACCACCTGATTTCCAAGGATTTCAATGGGGTTCAGCTTGAAGCTTGTTATTTGAGTATGGAGAATAAACATACCTGTCTCTCCTCCTTGGTGCTTCTTTATTGTCTTCATGATAGACCTGCACTTGGTTAGTATATTCTCACCCCTAAAATTGGACGAGAGGTAAACAACTATACATACATATAAAAACATTTGTAATAGAGACCAAAATGGTGATAGACTAAGGCAGTAGAAACCATGGTCGCATAGGGATCTAGGCAGTGATGGCTTCCAAGAGAAAGATACGAAAAACCATCACCCCACAGATCATTGATGTTCAAGAAATTACAACCACAATCCAACAACAAAGAGTTAAATCACAAAACATAGTTCTTAAAACGAGGAAACTGGGGATTATTAATATGGTAAATATGAGCTTTGTGCTGCTCCTCTCCGCACCAATAGATGATGATAATGCTAATCATCAGTTCTTCTTCTTGCGAGACTTCTTCATAGTTGGAGATGATGCTTCATTATTGTCTTCCTCATCCTCGCATTTGACCACTTCGCCTTCACTCTGAGACATGTCCTCTTCATTTTGCCTGATGATTATGCCTCCCATCTTCCTTACCACTGAGCTGTCTGATTTGATTGAATGTCTTGATTCTTCCGTCTCCTCTCTAGTTGCAATCATCTTTCCCTTCTGGTGAGCTTTGATGAGTTCATCCAGAGTGCCTTCTATGAGAGTGCTACCATTTCCAGTAGTAGCATTATTGGTAGAGAGGATGGTGTGTAGAATAGAGGGAGCTATGTCAAAGGGAGGGGTGCTCCACTCAATAGAGAGTTTAGCCACATGAGCACTGTTCAAAGAGATCACCAAATGAACCACCAACTTCTAATTTTCAACCAAATGTTGTAATTTTTATGATATTTTATTTTAGTGATCGAAATTCCCTTATTTAATTAATTAGTTAGTTTAAAAATAAAATGATTCTAGAACAAACATTATAATATTATCTTTTTTAATCCCAATCCGCATCTTTTTTAATCATTATTTAGGATTTGAAATAAATTAAAACACATAAAATATAACCTTTAGTTTTTTTAAAATAATAAAACATATACAATGTCGCTTTTAATTGTTTTTTAAAAAAAAGATTATAACATTATATTTTATCCAAATCAGCTACAGTGAATTCCCTTCAAAATTTATCCAAAATCTCGAGGTATGGAAGGACAGGTTTAGCCTATTTGTAAGACAAATTTAGTCTATTGGTAAAACAGGAAGTGTCCAGTTTCTTTAAACGAACGGGATGCTTTTGCCCTCACCTTTCCACTCGTCGTCTATATTGTCTCTCTTTTTGCAGAGCATTTAATGAGGATTATCACCCATCAATCAAGCTTATAAATGTGTTAATTGACACCCTTAACTTCAATCATTTCATTTTTCCCCTTTTTCTATATTGAGATCCCCTTTTTGGCATCATTTCCCTCAATTCCTCCTGACATAAACAGTGGTTCCCCCCTCCAAATCTCCCTCTTCCACAGCCGGGCTACGGTGTCGGCCTTCCCCTCTTCACCTGCTACTTTCCTTTTCCATCCGGTTGCTCCCAAATTTTACAAAACTAGACAATATTCTACCATTAGCAAATTTTCAATATACTAGTCTAGTTTTGCCATTTTTTTTTTTTGGGTCTAATTTTGCTGATCGGCCTTTGTAAATAATCAATTAATTTCAAAATTATTGGCACTAAAAGTGTAGAGCCCATACATAGTACGCGTAGCATACCGGGAAACTGAAGAAAAGGTGTACCGGGAAGGGAATTTACTTGCCATTTTAGTCAAAGTCCCCTTTCACCAAAACCCCCATCAATTTCTCTTCATTATCTGCCGTCAGATCTGAACACCCACCCCCGTCACTTTCCTCTTTTTTCTTTTCTCTTTCTATCTACAGTTTCTTTTTAAAAAAATAAATACTCCATCCGTCCTAAAATACATGGTCTCTTAGACTCTTTCACGTTAATTAAGGAAACTTATTTATATTTAAATCTCATTATTTTTATAGAGGTGGAAACTCTTTAATTTTAATTATTATTGTACTTTTTAGGGGTAATAATTACCCTATAACCCTAAAAACCCATGTATTTTTGATAAAATTTCAAGACTAAAAGCCCATGTATTTTAGGACGGAGGGAGTAAAATATAAGAATTTACACGAAATCCCGGGTCCGTCCTGGTCCCATTCTGATCCCGATGGAATTTCGAAAAAAAATAGTGAATCCCGTCCTGGTCTCGTCCCGTAAAAATTATGCGGGACAGGACGTGGGACGACCCGTTCTAATCCCGCAAATTTCATCCCGCACATAATAATAATAATAATAATTATTATAATAATATCTTACACATTATGTATTACATATATGAGATCACTTACACTTATACAATGTAATATAGACTATATACATACACACATATACATTGTGTATATATATTACAGTAGATCACATACATACACACATATACATTGTGTATATACATAATACATACACGGTGAGTCTGTAATAGTGTAGCATCGGTGTAATGCTACTGGATCGGTGTGTATAAATAAGAGAATTCGTAAGATATAAAAAAAATGTAAATTTATATGTGTTACGTTTTTATAAAATCGCAAAATATACATAAATTTTTAATTTTTGCATAATCTTTTTTATTTGTGGGACAAGGCCCGTCCCGTCCCGTCCCATGTGGAACAAGGCTTGTGCGGGATTAAGAAAAAAAGAGTCAATTCCGTCCCGGTCCCGTCCCGCAAAAATTACACGGGACGGGACGCGAGACAACCTCCGTCCCATCCCGTCCCGTCCCGCGCCCACCCCTAATTTTAATGGTGATATTTAGATGAGCATTATAACTTATTTTAAACAAAAATTACAATAAAAATGGCAAAAATACCAAATTGGTATTTTAAACTGATAACGTTAGACATTTGAGTATATAAAAAGACTTCAATGTCAATTTGGTATTTAAAACTGCACCGATGGACCAATTGGTATTTTTTCTGGTCGGAATTTCGGTTTTTATGCGCGTGACTCCTACACGTATACTGAACCCTTTTTGTTTAGCTTGGACCGATTTCTTTCTATTAATAAAATATTTGAATCCTTATTGAATCAAATAGTGTTAGTGTGTTACGCGCATGAAAACCGAAATTCCAACCAGAAAAATACCAATTTGTCCATCGGTGCAGTTGTAAATATCAATTTGACACCGAAGTCTTTTTAAATACTCAAATGTCCAACCTCACCAGTTTTAAATACCAATTTGGTATTTTGACCATAAAAAAATGGCCGAGTAATTTATAATTATGTGATACACATCTCACATTATTGCATTGGTTTGAAAAAATATCTAACTTTTTATCTTATTTTTCTTGTTTTGAAATGACTTAGGTACGCCACTATATGTATTATGATTAAAGATAGTTTTAATGGGGTTAAAGATTTGCCCATTGCGATACTGCCGGTGGTATTCTTCCAAGTATCCCGGCAATACCTGAGCATGGGCCGGGCCGGGCGGGCTTGGGCCGGGCCTCGGCCAAAATTTCAGCCCATTGCACCGGGCCGGGCTTGGACAGGCCCGGTATTTGGGTCTAATCCCTTGCCCAAGCCCACCCTCTTTGTCGGGTCGGGCTGCCCATCGGGCCAAGCAGGCCTAGCATCTCAAACTCGTTTTCTGTTTGAAATCGAACTAAAAAAAGTGGCAAATTACAACATTGTATAAATACTTTCAAATGCGAGGCAAATCTGGACAATATTAGCTTACTAACAAATACAAATCAATGTTATAGTGTACCAATACTTTCGAGCGGCACTCGGACTATGCGAGAGAGAGCATTTAGGGTTTTTATTTCATAATTGGATTTGATTTTGAAGATGAGAGCGTTTATGATTGGGAATAGTTAGCACTGAGCACTAGTATGACACCGGTAATATAGTTCTAAATTATAAAAATTATGTATATATTTTTACAATACTCTATATAATTTATATAATTATAATTATATATAATAATATTATAAAACCGGGCCGGGCTCGTCGGCCCGCTTGGGCTTCACCCTCTGCCCAAGCCCCGCCCTCTGGGCCTACCGGGCCGGGCCCGTCGGCCCGCTTAGGCCAACTGGTCTGCCCAAGCCCACATATTTTGCCGGGCAGGTTGGGCGGGCCGGACGGGTTGGCCCATGTTTGCTCAGGTCTACCCGGCATCATGAAGGGGCCACGTGTTGACGCGGGAGGGGAGGGATAACGAACGGTTGTGATATATCTTCGGGTTGGATGGTTGCGATTTAACCTGTTGGGTGATTTTTCACAAGTAGAAAATGCAATTTTTGACATTGAAAACAAAAAAATATATAAAAATAACCAAAATATTAGATTCATTTTTCTCTACACATAGACATCAATTTTTAATATATTTGATAAAATTTCAAAAAAAATATTTTTTGTTCAAATCCAATTATATGTAATAATACCTTAAAAATTATTTTTACTTATATTTCATTAACTTTGACTATTAGTAATAATTAACATTTGAATAATTTATAATGTTGTTTAAAAACATATAAAATATGTAATAGTTGGTAATGATTTTCATGATTTATCTACAAATATGGTAGAAATTGGTGTTTTTATAAAGTGACTTGTCATATAGAAGAGCATGCATTGCTTCTTATTGATGCATTGAGTAGTCTCATCTTTCCATTAAGTAGTCTAATCACTATGGTTCAGATTTTCAACTTTAACTATTACAAAATATGTGACTTCTCTATGAAGTTTGCCTATAAATACATACACTCACTACCGTTGCATTCCACACTAACTACACTTCTTCCTTTACTTCCTCCTAATGGATCCTTCCCAAAATCAAAATGAGAAATTCTTCTTTTTTAGGTTGAGAAACATGTCGCTTTCTTCTGAGTATGATTTGATCTATTACGAGCAAGTGCTCACTTCAAACCCACAAAATTTTACCTCGAGCATGGCTGGAAGTGCAAATGCTCAACTATCGCTGACGATCCCAACATACAGCACCCAACCAAGTGTTGTTGAGGTCCAAACAAGTGGTAGTGGAGGCTCTCGTGGTCGAGGTTGGGAAGATAATGAGAGCATGCATCATTCTACACAATATGATCGTAGAGGATGAGCACCAAGACTATAGCCACCATGGATATGAGATTCCGCAGTTTGAAGAAAGGCATAAGTGGCGAACCTATCCCGGTGGACAACCCTGCTTGGATGCACTCGACTACGACTCCCAACGTCATGCGAGAGTACATACAAGCGAGGAATCGACTACGTGATAGTGTTACACACTGTCGTCTTAGAGAATACTTGAAGGAACACATTTGGCAGAAATTCGGGTCCAATGTCGGAGATAATTAGTGGTTGTCAAGTTTAGTATTATGTTTGTTAATATTTAGGTTTATGTATTACTCTTTTGAAGTAATCAATGTATTTCAACTTGTTTAAATGAAATTTATATATTAGGTTACATATGCAGTCACCGAGTTCGTTTATAAATAATATTAATTTATGAATAATATTTTTTATGAATATTATAAATTAATATATTTTTTACGAATATTTAAATGAAATTTTTTATGAATAATATTTTTAAATGAAATTTATGAATATTATATATTAATATAGATTGGAGAAAATGAGTTGAGAGGGGTATAATCGTAAATTGATTTGGTAGGAAATGATGATTATGGGAGATGAGTATAATTGTAGATTAAATTGATAGAAAAAGATGAGTTTTACGACGTTAGAGATACTATTGATAAAATGGAAAAAGTGAGAATGAGATATTAGGATGATGTGGCAGAAAGAGATGGATAAAATAATAGTATTCCTAGTATCCCTTGATAAACATAACATAAACTCTAGAAAAACAAGTCACTTTATCTACAACTTAATTAAACTCTCGAAAAATATGTTGACAAACTTTCATTGTTCTATTTATTTCATTTGCATCATTAAATATATCGATACAATCGGGTGGATGGATTCAAAATCGGATAGATAAATTCAGTTTTCAGGTAAGTAGTGGATGATATCTAACCATGGACTAATAGGTAAGTAGTGCTTTATATACAGGCGTTGTGTGGCTTTGCGGTTGGCGGGGTCGAGCCTTTTCTTTCTTGAATTGGTAAATAAAGAGCGGCCATTCCGGGGTTCGAACCGGGGACCTATGAGTACTACCCACAAGTCCTTTCCGGTGAGCCATTCCGGAATGGTTTCGAGCCTTTTCTTCCGCTGATGGGGTTTTGGCTGTTGGAGTCGGGACATGCAAGGACCGTAGTAGTGTGTATCGTGGCGACTCCTCTGTCCGAATTGACTGCTTCCTTGGTTTTGTCCTCACTGCCCACAGGATGTTCGGGTCTTGATGTGTCGTTGGCCTGTGATGCTGCTTCTGGCGGTGCTTGGCTTTGTCCGATATTTTCATCATCATCTTGTTTGGTTTTGTTGGTTTTGCTTCGTTACTGTAGAGCTCTCTTGTCTGTATTGTGCACCCCTTTGTATTTTCTTTGCTTGACGGTTCACCGTCTGCCAATTTTATCGGTCATCGAGGTTCAGGCCTGTCTGACCTCAAATTATTACCCAAAATCATTTTTTATTCATCTATTTATGTTTGAAGTTTTAATTTTTAGCCAATGACTTGTGTATTTAATTTTTAGCCATAGACTAATATGCTTCTTTACCTACACTTTTTTAAGAAACATATATAAAATATTTTATTTTATTTTTATTTAATTTATAATTTCAATCTTAATACTAAAAAGTACTCCGAAAATTTAAGAAACATATATAAAATATTTATAAAATATTTTATTTTATTTTATTTTATTTTATTTTTATTTAAGAAACATATATAAAATATTTATAAAAACTTTGATATTTAATATAGCTTCTATGATGTTATAAAAAATATTTATAAAAAGCTGATATGTAAGAGGATGGTTCATCATCATTTTCCCTTATTTAAATTTTTAATCACAATTTCTAATTGTTTAATCACTCATTAATAATTACAGTAATAATTTGTATTTTTTTTCGTGTTATTGATTAATGTTGAACTCCTAGTCTATCCATCTCCTTCGAAAATTTTTCTTCTCTTGCCACGTATGACGTAAATCCATTAAAAAAAATGTACTTAAGGATTTCTTCTTTCCACGCTCTTGTCTCAGCTTTGATAACTGGGCAAAAAGGATACTCGTTCATTTCTTATAGACCCAATTTGTTTTATGTTTGGGAATCATAAATCCAATTATGAAGTTTCTGTTATCTTATAAGGATCCGTCCAAAAATAGTTTGAAGTCAAACCTATTAATCAACCATGCATTCAATTGACCTGAATTAGAAAGTAAAACAATTGATTAAAATTTGTAGACAAAAGCCACCCATAAATATACGGAGTATGTGTTGAATTGAATTAATAAATGAATGAATTAGTCGGCAGCCGTACAAGTACAATACAAGGGGCGGGCCACACAAAAACAATGGACGGAAAGGCGTGTAACCGGAACATGCCAACCCCAACCTAAATCCACTTAATAATAGTAATTAATTAAAGAGTATACTCCGCGTATATTTTCCTTTACTATGAACCATGCAATGATTAAACTAATATTTAATGTTTTTAATTATTAAAGTGGAAGTCTATCATTTTCAAAAGCGATTACCCCCCATATCATTAATCATTCTATTCTAACTCACACCCACTCCTTTCCTTTCGATCCATCCATATTTCGTACAGGGACGTTTCGTACAGGGACGGAGCTAGACAATTTTGATCGGGGATCACCATAACAGCAGACAATACGACAATAAGATCGAAAGAAAAAAATCGTAAAACACACAACGTGTTCGATAGTATAAACTAGTGCGAAACGATATTACAAACTAGTGTCAAACGATATTACAAACTACTACAAAGATATAAAATGAAAATAAGGATATAAAACGCAATAAATAAACATTGTATTCTTAATATGTAACAATGTATAACTAGATATAAAAAATTTAAACTTGCGTAACTTCTTACAAAATTCTCAAAATAAGTAATATAACCTATGGTTTTGAAGCTCTCAAGATGAATTATAATATGTGAATGTCAATTTAAGTAAAATATAAAAGTATTATAGTATATTGAAATAAAATTAAAGTAATTAATACACCTATAATCTTCAAACATTCATAACTTTTTACTCAGATGTTGAATTAAGATGTATTATATATCAAAATGAAGCTATCAACAAGGAGAATACACCTAGGCAATTTGTCGGATGAGGGGAGGGTCACGTGACCCCCAGGACCCCTCTTAGCTCCGCCTCTGATTCCATAATCCATAAGGTCTTTTAATTCTTTTCTTCAAATCTTAATTTTTTTTATAGTGGACAAGAAGTAGATCGACAAAGCGATTTTAAAACCATCAACAAATGGCTTTGATGACCCTACGCAGAGGGTCGTCGGTAAAAAAAAAAATTTATTTAAGAGTACAATTAGATAAATTTAAAATTAAAAAAGTCTAGAAAATTAAATCTTTCTTCGGATCTAAACTGGCGGCTTGGGCGGCATAGACATCTTGCATGCAAGGGTAGACATGTCATTGTTGGCTTTGAAAGTGGTGACATTGCTCATCGATTATGTTGCATGTGATGCCTCGGACTCGAAAACTTTAGATTTGAAGGTTGATCGACAAAAACCATGGTTTTTTGTAAATAGGTTTTGTTTGAAGTTTTAGATCAAGGGATAGGAACACGAAGATTTGTTGTGGGTGTGTGGAGGGTCCTGAAGGGAGCACAATTAAGAAGCCCTAGTTGGATCTAAGAAAACGGTTCGGGGGTGAGGAAGGAGTTTTTTTTTATCAACACCTTCGAGGGAGGCAGAGAAACCGAGACGACGAGACCCAGGAAGGGCGATGGGGAGTGCGCCGAAGGGTGAGGAAGGCGGCAAGGAGACACCAACCACCAGAACACCTGCGGACGAGTGGTCGAAGAGGAGGGAGACGACGGAGGGATTGCCGGCCAGAACGGGCGTGGGTGGTTCGGGCAGCCAGCCATCGCATGCATCGATGGAAGACAATCAGGGTGGAGGGGTAGATGCACCAGGCCGCCGGAGGGAGAGTCGGCGACGGCATACAACTATGTAGAGGAGGATCGAACGCGGAGGTCGTTGCACAAACCAACAGGGAGGAGATCTCGAAGTGGCGGCGACGACTGCGGGAGCTTGGGCACGGCGATGGCGACAGAGGAGATCAACAGGGTGGCCCTTTAATTCTTGTTGAAGGAGGAAAACAAGTTCTTTAATTGGGGCTGAATTGCAGGGGGGAGTATTGGATAAGAAGTGAGGCAAATTGAAGAACTATGGTGGCGGTTCTACTAGTGTTTTAGGTTTTTTTTTTTTTGGTGTTGGGTTTTTTGTGTTGAGAGGTTTTTGGGTGTTTTTTTTTTAACCGAAAAGAATTTGACAAGTGAAGTTAGTCACTTGTCAAAAGCATCCCTGAGGATGATTTCCTGAAATTCATGATTATCGTAAGAGATATCCGAGAAAGCGAGATTAAGATGTGAGAGATAGTCTGCTGCCTGGTTTGCTTCCCGGAACATATGACGAGCTTGGAATGAGCTAAAGCAGTTCACGGAGAATAGAGCGTATGAGACAATCATTTCGATTTCTCTTGGGGGTCCAACAACCATTGAGGTTGTTAATGACCGAGAGGTTATCACCTTCAACTATGATGTTTGTGATATGGGTTTCAAGTGCAGCGGTGATCCCTTTCCATAATCGGAAGCCTTCAGAGCCAATAACTGAGTTAAAAGGAGAAGGTCTGGAACCCATGAGGGTTGGCCGTCCAGAACTGTCTCTTATTATGTATCCAAATGTTTCTTTCCCAGACTCCGAAAAGCCATCATCGAAGTTAAGTTTGTGTGTTCCTGTCGGGGGTTTTTGCCAAGATGCTTTTGCCCTACTTCTCTTGTTTGTGCGCACTTTATTTTGGTTATCTAGGTTGTCTGTTTCAGATTTCGCTTGGTTCCAGTATTGTATTTGGGTTTTTACATAAGATGAGATATTCCTGGGATCTGGGTCTATATTGTCAAAAATGGATTTGTTCCTGAACATCCAGATGGCCCACCATATCCATGCTAGCTTTGAAAATTGTTCCCTTCCTAATTTTGTTTTTATGTCCCATAGTGTTGTCTTCATGTCGGGTCCTTCAGTGAAGCTTGTTGTTTACCATGTGTGTGTTTTAGGTGCTAATAATCTAATCGTCGCTAGCGTTATAGGGCAATTCCAAAGTAAGTGTGGGGTGTCTTCGTAGCATGAGTCACAGAGTGGGCAATTTGTGGGAATACCCACCCCCCTAGCCGCTAGCCTAGCAGTAGTTGGTAGCCCATTTTTTGTTAGCTTCCAGATGAATGTTTTTACATTTGGTATGGTGTCAATGTTCCAAATCCAGCTGTGGTTTGATCCAATGTGGTCCTGGTTTTTCTGAATAAGTTCTACATCGGAAGCCGTAGAAAACCACCAGTTTTTGCTGTATTTCCAGTAGATTCTGTCTTGGTGGATGTGTTTGGGTATTGGTGTCAGCAAGATAGCTTCGATGATTTCGTCACCGACCTTGTTCTGAAGGTGTGGCCATAACAGTTGTGTGTCCCAAGTTTTGTCCGGCTTAATAAAATAGCTTGTTTTTAACTGGATCAATGGTCGTGGGTTAAAGACAGGAGTTCAATAAGGGAGAATTGTCAAGCCAAGTGTTAGTCCAGAAGTTAATATAGTTCCCATCCCCTATTGACCATCTAATGCCATCTTTGAAGAGTTCAACAAGTCCACTTAGTTTAGTCCATTGCCATGAGCAGTTGCCTTTTTTCTTATAGTTCAATATGTTCTGTCCCTTTAGGTATTTGTGAGTGATTACTTTGACCCATGGGGTATCTGGTTCAGCGAGGATCTTCCAGATTAGTTTTAGTTGGAGTGCTTTGTTCATGTCTTCCGATTTTCGGATACCTAATCCTCCTTTCTTCTTTGCTTTGCATACTTCATACCAACTAATAAAAGGTTTATGGTCGGGTCCTTTGTTCCAAAGGAAGTTTCGATTGATTTTGTCAAGTTCCTTATGTATCGAAGTTGGGGGCATAAAACATTGCATTAGATGCAGAGGTTTTGATGATAGGGTTGCTTTTATTAGAGTACAACGTCCAGCTTGGGATAAAGTGTTTGCTATCCATTTGTCTAACTGGGTTTTTGTGGAATAGATCAGATCATGGAAAGTATCCTTAGAGACTCTCGAGGAGATAATCGAACATCCCAAGTATTTTCCAAGGTTCCCTGTATGCGAGATGCCTAGTTCATTTTGGATTAGGCTTTTGTGTTTGCTGAAGCATTATTTGATAATTGGAATTGCGATTTAGCCCTATTTATTCTTTGTCTTGTGAGGGAACATTATTCATATAGAGTTTTGTTAATCTGGTCACATGCCGTTTTGGTTGAAGAGGCAAAGATAATCATGTCGTCAACAAACCCCAGGAAGGGAATTTTGACCCCACCTCTCATTAGTGTAATTCCTATATGGCTTTGTGGTTTCTGTGTTTCATGTTGAAGACCCCTGGAAAGGACTTCAGATATGATAAGAAAGAGATATGGAGATAATGGGTCACCCTGCCGAAGCCCCCTGGATGGTTTGAAAATTTCAGTGGGTTCGTTGTTTACCAACACCGAGTATGTTACAGTAGAAATGCATTCTCTTATCCATCCTATGAATTTTGGTGGGAAGCCTAATTTATAGAGGACGGAAAAAAGACATTCCCATTCCACCCTATCAAAAGCTTTTTCCATGTCGAGTTTGACCGCCATCCAACCAAGATTTCCTTTTTTCTTTTGAAAGGAGTGAAAAATTTTGTGTGCTATAAGAATATCGTCATGTATTGCTCTCGTCGAAGAGAAGGCACTTTGTAGTGGGTGTGTAATTTTGGACATTACCTTTTTGACTCTATTTGCTAGGATTTTTGATATGATTTTATAAGTTGTTGTACATAAGCTGATGGGTATGTAGTGTTTCGAAGTCGTGGGGTTGTCACATTTTGGTATGAGCGCGATAAAGGTATGGTTAATTTGTTTTAAAATTCTTCCACTTAGGAAGAAACCCTTTATTGCTTTTGTGACCGTGGGTCCAATGATGTGCTAGTATTTCTTAAAAAAGCCAGCGGGAAAACCATCCGGGCCTAGAGATTTGTCGTTTGCCAGGGCGAAAACAGCCTCTTTGATTTCCAAATTGGTAACTTGTCTTGTGAGTGTGTTGTTTTTAGAATCTGCTATTTCACAGATTATTAGTTCTTCCCAGTTATGGCCATTCTTCCGCACACCCTGGGAGGTGAACCTGTTTATAAAGTCATTTTGTACATGTGATCTGATTTCCATATCTTGTGTTATGACAATACCTGCGGCCGTTTGGATTGATTTACTGTTGTTTCTGTTTCGCCTTCCAGTAGCTATCATGTGGAAATATTTTGTGTTGGCATCAACTACTTTGATGTGGTTACGTTTGCCTCTTTGACCCCAGTAGCATTTCTGAAAGTTTAGAAGAGAGGCATGTTTTGCTGCCAATCTGTTTAGTTTGCGCTCTATTACCGGGTTATAGTTCGAGTAGAGTTGGTCTTGGGTATCTTGCATGTGTTTTTCAGTTTCCGCAATATGTCGGAACACATTTCCCAAAGACCTTTTGCTCCATTGTTTACTTTTCTTTTTCACCTCTTGTAATTTTTTGGTTAGTTTGTATAGATTTGAGCCCGAGTAGTCGACTCTCCATGTGCTTGCCACCACATGCTCAAAGTCCTTTCGCAAGGTCCAGACCATCTCGAATTTGAACGATTGTAGTTTAGGTTTTTTATTATCATTTAGGTCAATTGTGACTTGGGCGTGATCAGAAGAGGTGAAGGTGAAGTTTTTGCTTTCAAGTTAGGGAATGTGTTGAGTAATCCGGTACTAGCTAGACACCTATCCATTTTTTCATACGTGTTGTCAATCTCCATTTTCCTTTTTCTCCAGTTAAATTTATTACCTATTGTCGGGAGGTCAATGAGATTGTTCGTTGTTTGGAAATCTGTGAGTCTTTTAAATCGGATTGGAGTAGGCAACGCACCGCCTAATTTATCCGATGGAAGCAAAATTTCATTTAAATCTCTTATGACTAGGTATTGGTTAGGTGTGATAGCTATTATACCTGAGAGATTGTCCCAGAAGAGATCTTTATCCTTCGGGTGGGGTGGGGCATAAACAAATAGTATTGTCATTGTCAGGTTCAAGTGGTTGTTTACATACGTGGCTTGTATTATTCTGTCATTTGAGAATTCTATACTAAAAGTTTCATTGTTTAGGTTTGTTGATTTCCAGAGTAGGCAGAGTCCACCCGAGAAACCCTTTGAAGGGCAGAAATGTAGGTTATCAAATCCAGCTTTACGCCAGCACCCTTCAAGAGGAGGGGTTGCCATTTTTGTTTCTGTTAATGCTAAAATTTGAATGTTTTCCGTTTTGGTAGTTATTTTAATTTGGGTCCAAACGTTTTTATGCTTAAGTCCGCACATTCCAGTAGCTTATTTTCATGTAGTGTTTCTAGCATTATGGTAATATGGGAAGGGTAATGTAGGCGGGCTAATATCATGATTCATATGTAATTTCTCATTTACAAACCACCAAGGCCAACAAAGATTTATATTGACCCGAGTACTTTGTGCTTGATGCTGGTGATCTCCCGCAAATTGTAAGTCAACTGTAAAAATGCACAACCGCAAGGGCCAATGTTGATTTAACTTGATCTGTTTGCAATGTAATTGGTAATGGTAATCTCCTCTAAATTGTTTGTAATAAGGAACCATACATATCCACCTGTTAGTCGCAAAGCATGGTAATGGTAGTGTACTGTTACAGTGAAGACCAATATCAAAGCCAATTATACATGTGAGCCCCGATCCAAAACAAGTGAGCCTCGAGACAGTAGTAAAGATGATTTGGGTAGAGCAATTGATTTCCTGATTGGTTTTCTGAAGTCTGGCAAGTAAGGTGAGAGAACAGCCGAGATCATGAGGTGGCGCCTTCCAAATGACCAGAAGTTGCATTGCTTTGTGGGTATCAGTTCTTGCGAATACTTTATCTTTTTCCTGCATCAACATGAAGGTTACAGTGCACTCGAGTGGGGAAGCCACTCGAGAAAGAGTCAGATATTGTGATTGTAATGGAATTAAGTTTTTCAATATGATATAGTAATCAGACTTACATGATGCACATATTTTATGTGTTATTATGTTATGTGCTATAATGATTGAATATTTGGTTGTGTGGTTGATTTCAAGTTTACCATAAGTCTGTGTAAAGATTTGATTGAGCATAATTCATGCTAGCTCTCTTGCTAGTGTTTTTCCCTCATATGGTTTACACTTAAGGGTTTCATGGAGAGATAGAGGTTGGTATGACCTATTGGTCATGGTTTTGTTTAAGCAAGGTTTGTATGTACTGCATGAGTTGGATATCACGAGCCAATTTATTACCAAGATTAAAAGGTGATCAAGAGTTTGAAGAACGCAAACCACCGAATACATGAAGGTTATAGTAGCATATGGATATTTCACAAAAGTTGTAGATTTAACATAGATTTCATGGTTACAATAGTAGCTAGAGCATACAACAACTAGATGTTCATTTAGTACAATACAACCATGACAATGGTAGCTAAAACAGTAGTAGAAATAAGGTGTAAACGTACCAAGTTTTTGCCTAGACTTGGAGTAGAAGTAGCTATAGCATACAACAGCTAGAAGTTCATTTAGTGCAATACAACCATGAAAATGGTAGCTAGAACAGTAGCAGAGATAAGGTGCAAAAGTACCAAGTTTTTGCCTAGAATTGGAGTAGAATAGGCTAGGAAAAGGGTAGAGTTTATTGGGTTTCAGAGACTGGAATTCATGGATTCCAATTCTATGCAAAAGCTTCATCATTAGAAAACAAATTAGTGGTTGGGTTTGGTCCTATTTAGGGTTGAGCAGGTAGTATCCTCCTCACCCCCATTTGCCTTCCTCTTGATAGAATCTGAGTTTGATGCTTCTTTGGGTAGCATCTTCATGGTTTGCATCATTTTGACAACTGTAGAGCTAGAGTTGACAGTGTGGTAGGAGGGCTCAGAGAGCAGCTCATGTCCAGTCCCTACATCATAGTTGCAATCAACCATGTGATCCTCCTCCACAAGATAGTCCACTTCCTCCAGCTCATCAAAGAGGTCACCTTTCTCTAGGTTGTATTGTAGACATTCCAGGGTGGATGAATCAACCTCAGCTCCTAATCCTATCTCAAAGTAGTGCTCGGGGTCAGACATGTCTATCCCAGGCTCGACATAGTCATCATTAGAGGTTGGAGATGCTACATTTGGTGATGTAGGTGCTTCATTTTGTACATCATTGGGGTAAGGGGCTCCAAGAGCTCCAGGTGCAGTAGTGATAGGATCCAGGGTGAAAGGGATGTTGCAATTCGTAGAGGAATTTACAGGCTGTAAGATGTTCTCCAACCCAGAAGTGACCTGCACTAAGGGGACACAATCCAAGCCAGCTGGCAACCCAGGGCTAAGGACTGCATCCAGTTGTGGTGCAGGCACTAAGAGAGGGTCAGGAAGAGTATTCATAAGCCCAACCCCAGCACCAGCAACAGCTTGAATAGAGAGGTCAGTGTGTACGGTAAGTGAACACACGGAGTGCCAGTGGAGGGGCCAGCAACATGCAACTGATCAGAGGTAGTTTTTGAGTCTCTGGATGATGAGGATGAAGTAGATAGGGTATCAAAGGCAACAGAACCCCCCACTTCCCAACTACATATGGTTTGTTGTTGAAGGCTACTATGGGGTTGAGGAGTTTAGGAGATTTCCCTTTTTTTTGGGACCTTGGTCCATCCATCTTCATCTTGTGTGGGTTCAACAATGGGGGTCTTTGCTGTTGGTTTTTTTATGTTGACTTGAATCTTTTTTGGCTTAGGGATGAAGTGTGTGCATTGGATGAACAAATGATCAGGTGCACCACAATTTCCACACCCATGTGGAAACTCCTCAAACCAAATGATGTGAGCATACACTTCTTCCTTACTCACAAGTATGAGGATAGTGTTAGGGATGTGCCCAACAATGTCAAGGTTAATGCAAACCCTGGCATACCTAGAACTTGGATCAACTGAAGGATCAAACTTGATAAAAGTGCCAAACTCATTGTTTGTGATGATGGTTTCCACAACCCCAGCTTTCTTGTAAAATTCAGGGATAAGAGTAATTCTTACCCACATATCAAGAGAGGCAGTGTTTTCGAACAAAGGGTCGAAATGGGGCTTCTAAGGTCTCAAAATGATCAGTTGCCCATAAACATGGTAAGGCATGTCCTCCCAAATGAGTTTAAGATCAATGTGTTTGGAAAATCTTAATTCAAACCAATGATTAGGTAGTTCAAGGAGCTCAAACTCCCCGGACAACCCCTGTCAATCATTGTTGAATTTGGATCGAATCTTTTGAATGTCAATAGGCGCACCAAAGGCCCAGCCATACAGGATAGCAACGGTTTCAAATTTATATTTTAGTGCATATTTATGGAGTTGAGAGTAGAAGGAGGTAAAACCTAACTTTCCCTTGCCCTTAACACCTTTGTGTGACTTGGAGGGAGGTTTTGAGAGATGTTGGGGCATTTCTGCCTAATTTTTCTATGTCATTCTAAATATTATTAAGATTGCCCATGATCAAAATAGGCAATTTGTGTTTATTTACTAACGTAAAGACTTCCTCCCAGAAGATCGATTTCACCTCCTCATCTGTGGGAGCATAAAAAAAAAAAATGGCCAACTTAAAATTGGTTTTAAACATGTACAATATGTTATTCTGCTCTAGAATAGCTAAAGTGTCCAATAAATTTGCGCACCTACTAAGAATCCAAAGCCCCCATTTGTAACCATTAGACTTGATAAAAAAACATTTATGGAATCCATCTTTTCGAATTTGGAAGTCAGTCGGTGGTTCTGACGATTTTGTTTCAGCGAGCGTTAGAATATCAAGTTTGTTAACTTATCGTAGGTAACTTATCTCTTTCCAAAAGAGGGGTCTACCAGACCCCATAACATTCTAGTATCCTAACTTAATCATTTGTATCAATGAGTATTTGCCGAGAAGGCATGTTGTTGTTCAATTTATTACCCTTGAGAAAGATGCTTTCTACTGCATATATTTTCCTAATGATCACTTCATGTCTGTAATGACTAATGAGACTTATATATAAATAGGGTAAAAAAACCTCCCCCTTATAAATTCACCAATAATGCCTCCATGAAGAGGTGTAGAGATAGTTTAATCCACATAGGGAAATTGTTGAGGACATGGATTCTTCATTGATGAAATAGAGTTGTATGAAAAGGTTGGTGTGGAGGTTTTGGTAAAATGTTTTGGTTCAGCCTACCCCCACCCAACCATTAGCGGGCCTGATGGGGATTAACTTCGAGTTTTGTTTGGAGCAAAAAGGAAGGGGCATACCTTTGCTCACTTGTAAACCACTTTCTGGGTTGGTTTTGTTGAACAAGCTGAGCAGAAGAGCAACAAAAGTGAGTATTCCATCATTATCAATACTCTCAATGCACCAGAAAATAACCTTCTCCCTGTCCTTAGTTAATGCATTCAAGCAGCATTTTGCAACAATATATAAATCATAAAAAATAAGCATTATGATCAGAATCATCATAAATACAGACAGATTTCCCTAACAACAATGGAAAATAAGGGAAGCACATAAGGGAACTACTATTGCATTTCGGTTTGCCATACTTAACTAGAACATAATCAAGCTTAAAACTAGCATCAAACAACATAACAAAATAAGGATTAAGGAGGCTAATATTCCTTATTCTAATAGAAGCTTTAGTTAACTTACAGCCCCTTCCAAATAACATATTGATGATCATCACTAGTTCTTTTTCTTCCTAAACTTCTTGTTACCTAGGGGTGTGCAGAAAAACCCGGCACGACTAATACGACACTAAAACACGACAATACGATACGAAAAAAACAAAACCAAAAAAAAACACAATATGAATATGACATGATCAGACATATCCCCTTATCGTATACCCGACACGAACCGTTTTTTTTTTACTGTATAGGTACGGTAATATAATACTAGTATATTTACAATTCCTAAAGTAACAATGAATTCTTATAACTCAATTGGTAATTGTCCGAAGAAGAGGCATGCATGTTATAACCTATCCCTAGTTCGATTCCCACTACTGACGTTTTTATGCCCCCTCTTCCTCTCTTTTTTTAATTTTAATTTTTATTTATTTTTTATGGAGTATATTCTTTTAACTACACTAAACCCTAATACATCTTCATTCTTTCTTTTCATCTGTCGTCCTTTTTTCTCTTTCTAAAAAACATTCTTTTCCTTCAACATCTCTCTCAAATTCAGATCTGGTCAGATCTCCCCATCTTCGGGTGCCATACTGCCAAGTCGTTATCTTCCTCTCGGCTTCCCGGAGGTTCGGTACTCCTAGCGCCAGCCACCACCAGATGCCACTTACCATCTTCTCCGCCGGCTACTGCACATTGCCCCTGACCTCCGCTTATTTGACAACTTTGACCCCCCTTCCTCAGCCTCCCGCCACACCACCTTCCGGGTTAACGGTACACAGAATTTAGATCTAAATGAAGATAAGGTGTATGTTGGATAGATTAAGATTTCTGTTTGTGTTAACTGAAATCCCAATGTTGATTTGGGGAAATTGTATTGTGTGAATTTGTGAGGAAACATTAGAAATTCAAAATAAATTACAATTACAGATTAATTTGTCATTTTTTTTATCTCTACTGTAAAACTATCCAAATACTATGATTTTGTGATTTGGGAAAACTATCTCAGGAAAAAAAAAAAAAAGTTTTCCATAAATGGTTCGTGTCGTATTACACGGGTATCCGACACGGAACCGTTTCATGTTTTCGTGTCGGATACCCGATACTCCATGTCGTGTTTGGATCGGCCTTTTTAATGTTATCGGTTTCGTGTATCCGACATACCGTGTCGTGTCGTGTTGGATACCCGGTTATGCACAATCCTATTGGTAACGGGGGATGAAGTTTCAGCCTGATCACCGTCCTCCTTAGCTTGCCTTGATCATTGGTGTTGGAAGTCGTCACATCCTCATGGGGCTTGATCACGATATTGCCCATCTTCCTGCTATCAAAGCAGTCAGACTTGAGTGAGAGGTGGGGATGAAATGTAACCATTGCAAAAGTTGCATTACACGATCTCTTCAACATTATAGGGAACCATTTGAAAATAAATCAAAATCACCCGAGCTTTTTTCCAACATTTTGCGGGTCTAGGAGACTCATCTCCTCGCCCGGAGCCGCTCGCGGAGTTGGACATTGCTTCGTAACCAGGATCACTCCTGACCAGTGGTTTCTTAGTAGACCCAATGAGAAGAACTCCACCTAATTGGAGCAGAAGTAGAGGTCTGGCCTTGTCCGTGATCAAGTGCTCTGGCCCAAAAAGGTCGCACGGAGGAAAATGTGTCATCTAAATCCTCCATCATAGGCATATTTCGCAGCATCTAGCGAACTACTCTTCTCATCCACGAATCCAGCACTCACATTCTGACTATCACTCACTGACGCTGACATGATGACCCGAGAAATGTCCCTAGAAAGATCCTTAAAATACGTGAGGTATTAGAATTAACGAAAGGGGGAGGATTGATATTATCCATATGCAATCTCGTAAAAAGGTACCAAAATCGGGGTGAAAAACTCTCTTTTTTTTCGTCCACGTGCGCCCTAAGGTACAGGTGAACGAAGAGGCGGCCAACCTCAAAAAAGAAAGCGACGTCTCTCTCTCTCTGAAACTCCCATTTCCAAGGAAAGTAATGCCTCACTCTCCCCAGAACTCCACCGCCCCCATAAAAACCTATCCTACGAGGGCGGTTACATCCCCAAACCACCACCAATACTATCCTAAAAAAGAGAAAGAAACCTTAGGTCAGAGGCTTTAACCCACGTAATCCGACGACGCCACTAGCAACCGCCGCCCACAAAACCCTCCGACAAACAAAATGTAAAATAAACGCTTCATGTATGAAAGATGGAGAGGAAAACAGATACAAATGAGAGAAGGAGAAAGAGGACGAGTCGATTACCTGGAAATCTTTGAATTCGAAGAAATAGGTGGCCACTAGCATTATTTTTTTTCCTCCTTATCTACAGATCACTTCTCTCTCTCTCTCTCTCCCTCCCTCTCTCTGCAATCCTCTCTCTCTCTCCCTCCCTCCCTCTGCAATCCTCTCTCTCTCTCCAATGCGTAAGTGGGAAGCCTCTAAGCTTCTCCGCACCTTATTTATAGTCTTTGATAACCCTGATTTTTCCTAGGCCTCATGGGCTTAGGTCGAATCATTGTTAAAGCCCATGGCCCCATAATAGATAGCAAGTATACAAAGTGATATCGTTTTTTTATCGAAACCCGCTCGGTCCACTATGTGTTCGTGATTAGACCCCGATGAGATATGACAATATCTAGATAAATGGTTGTCTTGAAATTATCATTGGTACATCATAAATAGGTCGTCCAACACAAAAAATAGAAAAGACATGAAGATGCCTTCACGATCATATCATAAGCTTGCTCTTCAATATAGTTTGCGATCACACTGACCATATAATTCATCCACTTCCCTGGTCAAAACTCCTTATTTACCATAAACACCGCGATCAATAACATTCATTTACCTTTTGTCTTTTGTTCGCAATCATGTAAAAGAGGGTCGGTATGAGGGCACAATGGGTACTTGCTTGTCTCGCTGTTGGGTAACCACTAGCTTGCCCTGCACGGCACCCGCCATCCCAAACGACGTTGCTCTTACTATGACGAAACTAAGTCGTGCTGGAGAGAGTGAGTCTTACGCACCATCTCGCAAGCAACACCCCATTGGTCCATGTATCACGTTCTTACCACGAGCTCTCACCGACAACCCACACCTAGGCCCATAAATACCCCCCCCCCCCCCCCCATCTTTCATAATTAGGGATTGTTTTCTAAAAGAAGAAGAAGAGCTTTGCAATTATCTTCTAGATTTAAAACCCTCAGAGTTGAGTTCTCAAGTCTTTTGAATGGGAAAGAATCGCTTTTAGAATAACCCGATCATCTCAAAGTTATAGGTATTATCTACCTTATTCTTATGAAATAGGGAACACGTCATCAGAGTGAGGTAATAAATATCGATGATTTTCTAGTGACGCTTTACTTAGGTTATTGACATTTTTCAGTTTACGATCGATCTGGATCAATACTATAAATGGAAGCCGGGGCTTTCTGTAATGGCTTAAAGGTAGCACTTGAAAAAAGTTATAAAACACATCATCATCGAAGGGGTAGTCTTTTTGTAATCAATGCTATTGAGGATGCTGACAAAGTATCATGGGAAATCCTCAAAACGATCGAAGAGATAATGATGCTGAGAAGTCACTTCACGGCCTTCCAAGTCAGATACTACTATAGAGTAGGGGTGGGCATTACCGGGTATCCGACACGAACCGGATAATCGTGTCGGATACCCGAAACCGTTTAGACTAAATAGGCCGAACCGTGCACGAACCGTTATGAACCGGGTATCCGACACGGTAAAGCTATTCGGATCCGTGTCGGATACCCGTGTTATCCGACACGAACCGTTAGGCTCTCCTTTCTCCTTTTTTTTTCCTAGACCTTGTCGATGTGGTGGATGTTGCTGCAACAACAGGTGACTGGTGGGAGGAGGGATGAGTCCGGCTGGCGCCTGGGCTTCAGCCTCCGTTGTCGTTGGTCAAGGACACCGCCGGCGTGAGAAAGGAGGCGGCGTTGGTGATCGAGGTGTGGGGAAGCGAGATCTGAGACTGAGAGAGAGACCGGAAGGGAGTTAGCGCAGCTGACTGGCTTCGGCTTCGATAAGCGCAGGTGCGATGAGGAGCGAGGGCGGTTTCGACAGCTTCAACCGTTCCTCCTCCCTTCGAATCGACAAGGTGAACGGAGGTCGGAGCAGGAGACGGCGTCGGCGGCCGGGCTTCAGATGAACGGAGGTGAGGAGGATGGAAGGAGCAAAAGGGAGAAAGTCAAAGAGCAAAAGCTGATCGGAGGTGTACGTCGGCGGCAGGGGCTTCGGATCTGGCGAGGAGGATGGAAGAAGGGATCCTGTCGACGAATCTGGACCAGTTCCCCGCAAACTGTTGCTTCGGTCTGCGAAGAGCAAAAGGTGCGGCCGAGAGAGACAGTGAGTTAGGGATTTAAAGAGGCTAGGGTTTTAAGAGGTTAGGGGAGAAAAAAAAAGGGGCTATAGATGGGATTCGAACCCCGGATCAAATTGATTTTGGCCCAGTCCCTCCGCTCCAGTGAACCAACTGAGCTAATAGAACATTTTGTTATTTTAGGGATCTTTTTTATACAAGTATTAATACTGCCAGATCTAAAAATTAAAAAAAAAAAATTAAACGGTTCGTGTCGGGTATCCGACAATGTGATATTGCCGAACCGAACACGAACCATTTATAGCCGTGTTTTTTCGGTTCGTGTCATTATCGTGTCGTGTCTTTTCGGTTTCGTGTTTTTTCGTGTCGTGTTTTCGTGTCGTGTCTGCCGTGTCGGGTTTTTTTGCACACCCCTACTATAGAGAGCAAATCAGAACGTTAACTTCATAGCTAAGGCTAGTTGTATTTGTAATATAGACACACTTCCTATAAATAGAGAGCTCTTTGCCATCCTCTTCCGGGATGATTAAGGCTGACCAATGCCTTGCCAATGTCATCTTACTGTTTGTCTACAGTAAAAAAAATCTTAATTAGTTAATACTTCGCTAGGCTTGCTCAGAATGTGGCCCGGCCCGAAAACCAACCCATAACTGAAATTCGGTTTTGAAATGATAATCGTAGCCGAACCAAATTTTTTGTTTCGGACCTAAAAAACCGATTTCTTTAAATAAAAAAAACTAATAGCCTATGACTTCCTTTAGTTGGTGAGTGACTGAGTGGTGACCCTTTCCGTTGAGAGAGCCATCCTTTCCTTTCAATTTTTCAGTTTTGCTCTTCGCAGTCGCCAGTCGCTCCTCGCTCCCGGATCTCGCTGCCTGCCTACCTGCAGCCCCTCGCCGCCATCGGAGTCGATATCCCGACGTCGCCTCCCTCTCCCACAGTCGCGTCACGAGCCATGAACCCACAGTCCACAACAGTAGCATGTAGCAGCGGAAGCAGGCTCGCCCAATCCTCTCACTCGCACTCAACACTCTCTGAAGTCCCCTCGCTACCTCACCGGACTCGCTCACCCCCACCATTGCTGTCTTCGTCCCCCATGGCCGCTAGTACTGCTCGCCTTCTCTCTCTCTCTCTCTCTCTCTCTCTCTCTCTCTCTCTCTCTCTCTCTCTCTCTATCTATCTCTCTCTCTCTCTCTCTCTCTCTCTCTCTCTCTCTCTCTCTCTCTCTCTCTCTATATATATATATATATATATATATATATATATATATATATATATATATATATATATATATATATTAAAATTTCGATCCGGATCTTTAGAATCCTAAGATCCTACTCAGGAGACTGATTCGAATCTATGCATTAAATCTTTTTTGTGTAGGATATACTGTAGGATCTTTAGAATCTTAATGGATCTATAGGATCTTACGATCCTACTCAATTCTAAAGATCCTATTTTTATTAACAATATGTATTTTTCAAACATTTGTTTTGTTTCCTCGGTTGATGTTAGGGAGTTTAAATATATACATTCATGTATAAAACGCGAAAAGTGGATTACTCGATTCTAAAGATCCTATTTTTATTAACAATATGTATTTTTCAAACATTTGTTTTGTTTCCTCGGTTGATGTTAGGGAGTTTAAATATATACATTCATGTATAAAACGCGAAAAGTGGATTAGAGACAATTGTTTTCGAGTCTTTTAATCAATATGACAATATTTAAGGTCGTAAATGTAGCTTTTTATCTTTTGAAACCAAAATATATTGTGTAACTAACATTTTTTTCTCATTCTAGAACTTTAAATTAAGCCAATTTGTTGTATTTTTTTTATTTTATATATTATTATTTTATTATATTTCGAGGATCTTACGATCCCCTAATGGGATCTTACGATCCGATCCACAGACCCTGTTGTGAGTCGATCCTAGAATCCCGATCCTAATAACCTTGCCCGTAGCCGCATTTCCAAATCCCAAATACAATTCAATCCTCCGTTTTAAATTTTCTTCCCAAAATTTCTCCGTTGTTATTTTGCACTTGTAATTTCAGCTTTATAGAGCAGTTGTTTAGTTTTAGAATTTCATAATACACCAGAGTTGAGTTTTTCAGGCCTAGAACCGAAAATCGATTGGCCGGTTTCGGTTCATGCATCGGTCCAGTCGTACAAAAAATCCGGGTCGTCGGTTCTAGGCCGAACCGTTTGAATCGGTTTGGTTGGGCCGTTTGCGTCCCCTATAATCTATATGTCTTTGGATGCATATTAGACACCAAAAAAGAAAAAAATAATTTAATGTCAATACACATTGTTTGTTCAATCTAATTGTTTTCCTGTTTCAAAAAAAAATGTATTAAAAAAAATGTATTAAAATAAAAAAAATACTTTAAAAAAATATTTTTTTTCATTTTTAAATTGATTAATGTGTGTCAATTGTCAAAGTACATTTTTTTTTTTTTGAAAATACAATTGTCAAAGTACATTCATCGGAAAAAACCTTACGGAGTGTAATTAATAAACCTAATCTTTGATAAAACTTCCGGCTTGAATGCAATAAATGGACCCTATCCCTACCGAAACGCACTACGGAAACGCTAGTTTGACTAGGCGATATATAACACCATAATATCGCGGCGAGATAAGGCTGGACATTGGTCGATCGGGAGATCATATTCATATCATATCCTCCTCCTCCCTCACGGTCACGGAGGGTGACCCGCCGTAATTTTACAGCTTCTACACGTGTTTTCTGCGGAAGCCGCCGGTTGCCGGTATACCCTCACCCTAATTTCGCTTGTGGATCACCTCCATTATACTCTCCGTAGCATAACTCTATAATTATTCTACTCCGTATTATTGGGGGGAAAAAAAAGAGCCACCGGTGTGATACTGACAATTCCCTTTATAATCATCAAATTTTAAAATATTTAATTTATATCTAAGGATATATTTTAAAATTTCAAATTTTAAATACTCTGATTTAAGCAAAAATTCCCTCATTATTAACGACACTCTCTATTTTTAACATATTTTTTAAAAAGGGAAAAACTATATAAATTATTATTTTCTTTTAATAATTTTACATTTATTACAAATAAGTACTCAATCCGTTTCAAAATAGATAGATTTTTAGACAATAGTTTTTGTTTTAGACAATAATTTTTGTTTCAAATTTATGTTTTTAGGTAGAAAATCATAATGATTTGTGTGTTGTTTATTTTTTTTTAAAGATTTTGATTGGTAAATATGTGTAGTGAGCATTAAAAAATAATAAATTTGTGAAAAATGTAGTGGAATGATGATTTTTTTAAAAGTAAAGTATTTTATTAAAACTTGTTTAAATGATTAAAAACTCATATATTTTGGAACAGAGGGAGTATAAAATTTTATGAAAAAATATTGATATTTTACACTCCCTCCGTCTCAAAGGAATTATAAAATTTTATTAAAAAAAATTAATATTTTACACTCCCTCTGTCTCAAAATATAAGTGATTGTACTTTTTGACACGTTTTTAAGAGCTAAAAACTATATAAAATATTAAATTTTTTTATTAACTTTTAAAATAATATTGTACTTATTAATAATAAGTATAATAATTATTTAAAAAAATTAATAAAAAAAATGTCAAAAAGTCAAATAATATTTATTTCTAAACGGATGTAATATTATACTATTGTTATGTTAATTATGTTTGTAACGAAGTAGTACGAATTCTGAGTAAGTGGGTGAGATTTCTTAAACTTTACCAATAAATTATTTATCAACTCTACACCATTACAATTTACTGATTTACAATCTCATTCCAATCTCTAAGTACCTCCTTGTAAGTGGTATGATATCATCTTAGGATGGGAATTCATGTCTAAATTTGCTCATGTCAAAATAATTTTTTTTTTAAATAGCGGGTAAACATCAGAGTGTCTTGTCAAAGCAAGGTTCACTCATGATTTTTCGAGAGGATAATATTATAAAACTCCCTATGCAAAGAGATATTCAATAACTTACAACCACTTTTATTATTCGCAATATAGTCAGCAGCTGCATTTGCTTCTCTGAAGCAATGTTTGAATTTGATATCTTCAAACCGTGTCTTCAGCATGTTAATCTTCTCAACTATTATGTAGATTTCCCAATCCACACTACTATCGTTGTTGATGGCTTTAACTACTCGCATGCTATCTCCTTCTATAATGACATTCCGAAGCAGTACGTGGCGACCGCAGGTCTCCCCGAAAGGTGGGGCAAAATTCTAGACTATGTGTAAAGTTCTAGACTATGTGTAAAATTCTAGACTATGGATCAGCTGCAAATCGAGATGAAAATGGAAAGGATGAAGTAATCAATGAGGATTCTAGAATAGGGTTGTGCCGCCCTCTTCTGCATTCATGACACCCTCATTCTCTCACACATTGTCCGAAAAAACATATGTACAAAACTATTTAAATGTCCTCACATGGACTTATTTGCAAAGAGAGATTTTAGGCTAAGGCAAGGAAAAACAAGGTAATTGCATAACTTGGCTCAACAAATATAAATTGATGCATTCCTCAATACCCCCTCCTTAAGTTGGAGTAGGAGAGGTGTTGATGAGCCCCAACTTGTAGAAAAATGATCTGCATTGCTCCTCACTGAGTGGCGTCATCATGTCTTCCACCTGCATATGTGTCCTGATAAATGGTGTGGAGATGAACTCTTCTAGCACCTTCTCTCTAATGAAATGACAATCAATACGAATGTGCTTCATTCTCTCATGGAACACTGGATTTGCTGCAATGTGGATGGCAGCTTTGTTGTCACAATACAAAGGTATTGGCAATGAAGGATGAATGTGCAGCTCATTGAGTAACCCTTCCAGCCACACCAATTCACTTGTTGTTTTGGACATGCTACGATACTCTGACTCTGCTGATGATTTAGATACTGTCTGCTGTTTCTTTGTCTTCCATGAGATCAATGACTTTCCAATGAAGACACAGTATCCTGTCAATGACCTTGCACTGAAGGCACATGTCCCCCAATCTGCATCACAGTAGCCCTTTATATCATAGCTATCATCTTTGGCATAGAACAAACCATAATCTACAGTTCCTGCCAGGTATTTCACAACATGCAAAGCTGACATCATGTGTGTATCTCTGGGGCTGCTCATGAACTGGCTTAAGTGTTGTATAGCATATGACAGATTTGGCCTTGTAAAATTCAGAAATAGCAATATCCTAATCAATCTTCTGTACTTCTCTGGATCCTCCAACAGTGCACCTTCATCTGGTGTCAATTTGAGCCCCTTCTGCATTGGTACTGGACTAGGCTTGCAATCTTGCATTCCACAGTCCTTTATGATGTCTATAACATACTTCCTTTGATGTAGAGAGATGCCAACAGTGGATATCTTGTGACTTCCACACCTAGAAAGTACCATGCATTTCCAAGGTCCTTTATAGTGTAGGCCTGGTGCATCTTCTTCTTTATCACACTGATCTCCTCCATATCATCTCCTGTCAGTACGTAGCAGGTCATCAACATACACAAGGGCAACCACTTGCCCTTTTGGCACTTTCTTCACAAAAAGTGAGTAATCACTCTTGGATTGTTCATATCCATTGTTGACTAGGAATTGAGATAGCTTAGTATTCTATTGTCTTGAAGCCTGCTTGAGTCCATACAAGGACTTCTCAAGTCTGCATACCTTCCCTAGCATCACATCATACCCTTCTGGTGGTAGCATGTAGACTTCTTCTTCCAAGCTCCCATGCAAAAATGCATTGTTCACATCCAACTGGTACACACCCCAGTTCCTCTTTGCTACTATGGAGATCACCAGCCTCACAGTTTCTAGCTTAGCCACTGGTGAGAAAGTGTGCTTGTAACCCTTTCCTTCTACTTGTGTATAACCCTTGGCTACAAGCCTTGCTTTGTACCTCTCAACTGTACCATTTGGCCTATACTTGACTTCATAAACCCACTTGCACCCTAAGGGTTTATGTCCTGGAGGCAGCTCAGTCATTGTCCAGGTTCTGGTTTGCTCTAAGGCATTGAGCTCTTTGCTCATAGCTTCTTGCCACAAACTGCATCTTACTGCTTGCTTGAAAGTAGTAGGTTCTGTGACAGCTCCCATGTTGGCAAAAGATTGCACAAACTTAGGCGTGCAGTGACTGAGATCACCTAAAGCCTTTGCCAAAAATGCATTTGATTATGATGAAGAACCCGTCTGTGTCATTCCATACATAAAGTCCTGGTATTTGGATGGCCTCCCTGCCTGTCTAGTGGACCTTCTAAGAGGTGGGAAATCTTCCTGGTTCAAAACAACACTTGGCTGTCCTTGTGCAGCATCAGGAACCCTCCATGGAGATGCTGTCATTGGATTGCTTGATGATGATGAGCCTTCTGTGTCCTTTTCTATCTCCATATTCACAGGATGACTGCCAGCTTGACTGCTAGATTGTTGTTGTTGCTGCTGCATAGGCCACTCCTCAAAATCTGCTGCTGGGTTCACAAGAGGCAGTGCACTTTCTTTCTCTTCCTCTTCTTTCCCTTCCACCTTCTCATCTTTGAAGAGAAACTTACTTTCATAGAATATCATATCTCTACTGATGAATATCTTCTTAGTCTTCCAATCTAACACCTTGTATGCCTTTTGCCCATGTGGATAGCCAAGGAACACACACTTCCTTCCTCTAGCATTCAATTTATCTCTTTCTGAATGCTTTACTGGAGCATAGCATAGGCTCCCTACTACTCTCAGCTCATCATATGCTGGTTCTTTCTTGAACAGAACCTCATATGGGCTCTTCCATCCCAACACAGGTGTTGGCAATTTGTTGATAATGTGTGTTGCAGACAACACACATTCCCCCCAGTATTTCAAAGGTAAGTTCCCATGTATCCTCATTGCTCTTGTTGTCTCTACCAGTTGCCCATGCTTCCTCTCCACTCTTCCATTTTGTTGAGGAGTATAGGGAGCACTTCTTTGATGTATGATTCCTTCCTCACCAAAGAAATCCATACAATTCCTTTGGACAATCTCATTGCCATTGTCACTCCTGATCACCTTCACCCTTCTCTTAAATTGTGTGTTAGCATAGCTAACAAAATTCTTAATGGTTTTAAAAACCTTTACTTTGTCCCTTAACAAGAAGGTCCAAGTAGCTCGATTGTGGTCATCCACAATTGTCAGGAAGTATCTTGCTCATGTCACACTTGGGACCCTATATGGTCCCCATAGATCAACATGGATCAAATCAAACAAACCATTTGCCACTGAGTTGCTCAACTGAAAAGGCAATCTGTGATGTTTTGCTAAGTGACATGTCTCACAAAACATATCATCTACATCATAGTCATCAAGGAACCTTAAATGCTTCAACTTAGAAACTGAAGTGTGTCATAGTCTTGCATGATGCACACTAAGGTCGAGTTTGGTTGTAGCAAAAACTGATGGAACAAAAACTTTGTGACCATTTACCAGCTTCTCTTCATAACCTTCAGTTAAGGACTACAACACCTTACTCCTGTCAACAAGATTCCTTCACATCCAGGGCCCTGCAAATGTACAGGTTGCTTCAAGCTCTTCTTATCATGGAGAACATGCTCATCATTTACCATGTGATCACTTGCACCAGTGTCCACAATCCACTCCTTTCTATGTTCTGATCTATCTACAGGATTAGTTGTAATGCAACAAAATTTACCTGCAAAATTGACTGATGAAGTGTTCTCAACTAGAGCTTTTCCTTTCATCATTTTGAAGACCTCATGGCACACAGCATTGATGAGAGCTCTGTCAACTCCCTGTTCACCACTTTCCTTCTGAGATTTCTCTTCTTCCAATGGACTCTCTTGGTCACATTGTCCTGCAGAGTTCACTGATGACCTCACTTGGTCTCTCTATCCCTGTTGCCAGTCCGGATATCCATAAAGCTTGTAACACTAATCCATGAAGTGTCCCTGCTGGTGGCAGAAGTGACATTTTTTGCTCGTTTTCTCCCTTCTCTCACCCTTCCCTTGGTACTCCTTTCTCTCATCTCTTCTTTCTGGAGGAGCACCACTCTGTGAAGAGCCTTTCTGATATCCTTTGTATCCCTGCCTTCCTGCTGCAAGAGCACTTGAATCCTGGGTGGTCTGATTGAGATCATTTCTCTAAGCTTCTGCCTAGTTTACCAAGTAGTATGCTCTATTGATGGTAGGCATAGGATCTGTTGATAGCACCTGGCTTCTCACCCCTTCATATACATCATTCAATCCCATGAGGAACTTCATTAACTTGTTCCTTGCATCAGCCTCATTCAATCTCTTGTGCAGATCACACTTACAGTTGGCAATTCCTCCACAGGTGCACACTGGGATTCCTTCAAGCACCTGAAGTTGATCCCAAATCTTCTTCAACTTGTTGAAATAATCTGCTATAGACAGATTCTCCTGCGTAATGCCACTACATTTCTTCTTTAACTGAAAGATAAGAGGTCCATTTGACTGTCCATATCTCTAATTAATTTCATCCCACAGCTGCTTTGCCGAATCCACATACACAAAGCTTTCTTTGATTGAGGCCGTCATCGAATTCAGTAGCCAGCATCTCACCATAAAGTCGGCCCTTACCCACTTCTGAGATTCCACGGAACCATGGGCTTCACTCTAACACATGTACCATCTATGAATCATAACTTGTTCTTTGCCCCAAGAGCCATCACGACTCCTCTCATCCAAGGCAAGTAGTTTAACCCATCAAACACGGTAGTCACAAGTTGGGATCCAGGATGATCTGAGTTAGCTAAAAACAAAGGATCTCTGAAATTACCTTGTCCATCCACTGCGACATTGTCCATTGGGTTGGCCATTTGATCAACAACGATGAGTGTCAAGTTATGAGCAGCTACAACTTCTCGTGAAACCCAGATTCGTCCCTTGGCTCTGATACCATGTAAAGTTCTTAGCCTTCAACTACAGAACAACCTGATCACTATTGGATCAGCTGCAAATCGAGATGAAAATGGAAAGGATGAAGTAATCAACGAGGATTCTAGAATAGGGTTGTGCCGCCCTCTTCTGCATTCATGAAACCCTCATTCTCTCACACATTGTCTGAAAAAACAGATTTACAAAACTATTTAAATGTCTTCACATGGACTTATTTGCAAAGAGAGATTTTAGACTAAGGCAAGGAAAAATAAGGTAATTGCATAACTTGGCTCAACAAATATAAATTGATGCATTCCTCAGTATTATGAAAGTGTTGCATCGTCAATTCATCAATAAAATAGCATTTAATCACTAGTATTAGTATCCATCGTTTACGGCTATGACAACTGGTGTATCTAATCCCAAAATATAGGGGGTGAAGTACGGTAAGTTTGGGTGCAGTTTTTTACAAGCATGCTTGTTTTTTAAAGCACGGTTTTGTATTAAAAGTGTGTTCCCAAAACCAAATTTAACTAAAAGAAACATGTTGTTCTTTAAAACCATTTTTGTTTCATTTTTTGAAAATGGATTTGGAAGACAAAGCTTCCAAGTCCATTTTATGTCCATATTATCTTGGACGTTCTCATTCCTAAGTCGATAGGTCGGTTTCGTTGTGAATTTTCCATCTGGGTTCAATTTTTAAATTAATTTGTCTAGAGTGTCTCAATTCGGAATCGGAATTGCACTAATGTCTTGTGCAATGTGGTTTAGGAAGATTTGGTTTATTTAACTTATATTGCATTGTTTTTGTTGGCTTAGAAAGATTTGCTCATGTCAAAATAAAAGATAATCCTTGAAGGTAAACAACCATTTTCCATAGTATCATGATTCATAAGACAAACTGTAATACATCAAATATGCATCGATCCTTCTCCGCCGATCGACCTTCCTGCACATATTAGAAGGAGAAGAAGAGGCGGGGCTGCGTCCCCGTGGGAAGCCTCCGACGCTCAAGTCAGATAGTGTGTCGGCCGAAAGAAGCCTCTCAAACCCTAGTCGTTCACCCGAATATATAATGAGGATTTAGGGTTTGTGATTGGGGTTTACCTTGTAAGGACGATTATACCCCTTGATCTTTTATCGAATTACTTTTGCTATATCAATTGCCCCTCGGGTTTCCTTATCACGATATAGTGATGAGGGAAGACGAATAGTTTGATATTCTTCACTTGTTATGATCAAAGATCACTAGTAATGCTTGCCCCTTGTCTTTGTTGTATCCTACAAGCTTGAGCATTCTCAACCGAATAACACAATATAATGCATGGTGCGTTATTAACCGATCAACTGAAAGTTGCTGCTCAAAATGATTAGAAGAGTTTTTTGCCATAAAGGAGAAACAGTGTCAGTTGATGACATTATTGCTTAAATGTTATTTATGATTGACAATTTGACGGTTTTCATTAGGGTTGAGCATTTCGCTTTAAATGGCATTCTTATCGCTTGATTTTGACTTTTGTCGGCCCTTAACGGCGTTATTATGGCTTAGAATTGGCTTTAGGTGGTCTTAAGTGACGATTCTTTGGCCATAAATGGCGATCTATTGACCTTGATTGGCATTTCATTGGCCTTGATTGGCGTTCTATTAGCCTTGATTGGCGATCCATTGGCCATGAGTGGCGATTCTTTTGGCCTTAAATGGCGATCCATTGGCCATGAGTGGCGATCCATTGGCCATGAGTGGCGATTCATTGGCCTTAAGTGGCGTTCTGTTGGCCTGAAATGGGCGATCTTTTGGCCTTAAGTGGCGATTCTGTTGGCCATGAGTGGCGATTCGTTGGCCATGAGTGGCGATCTATTGGCCATGAGTGGAGATTCATTGGCCTTAAGTGGCGTTCTGTTGGCCATGAGTGGCGATCTTTTGGCCTTAAATGGCGATGTTGTTGGCCATGAGTGGCGATCTTTTGGCCTTATGGCGATGTTGTTGGCCATGAGTGGCGATTCGTTGGCCATGAGTGGCGATGATTTGGCCATGAGTGGCGATTCTGTAATTGTTTTTTATGACTTTGATATATAACGTTGTTCTATATATAGATGCGCATGTAAGCATTTAAAAAATTGATAATTCACTGATGCAATTAACCATGTAATATGATTAACTAAATAGTAAACTTTTCATCAAAAATAGGACGTAGAGGACTTAGCTTTTGGGTCTCGTATGCTTGACCGGCGGGGCACGATATGTCGCATTTCCATGTGAGAAATTCTGCCTTATGAAAGTTGGGCCTTTTTTCCGTAATTATCTTGAATGCATAGGCTAAGTTGCGATTTCCAAAAACTCCGGGCTGATTTTGTAATTAAAACAAACCATAATCGAAACATACCGTCTTCTACCTTAGGTTTTGCAGATGGCGGCGGCTGGATCTCGAAGCTAATCTCGAGCTTCCTCTCCGGATCCGAAGGCAGCAATTCCACCGTCACTTCAATGGCGGGCGTCGATGGCGGGCGAGAGCTGATCTCGAAGATACATCCTCGGCATTCATCCCGACTCTGGCCCCAGTCTCGACGGCGGCGAAGGGCTTCGAGGGCGTGCCTGGCGCATCAGCGCTTTGTGTGTGCTGCGCTGGGCATCCATGTCGTCTTCGGTGCGACGATGCTTGGTAGCGGCGGCTATGGCGCAACCCCAAAGCAGGTCCAATCGGAGGGGAGTGCTTTCGGTGCGATCCCAAACCAGACCTGGGAGGACTCAGTAGCGGCCGGACTCGGCAGCTGTGTTTGTGAGTACTGGATCTGGGCGTGCTTTCGGTGCGATCCCAAACCAGGTCTGATCGGAGTCACACCAAGAGCGACAGAGCAGGCCGAAGTCGGTGGCGATGGTGGCGACGGAGGCTTGACGGAGGACCCCGTGGCGGCTGCGGTGGCCATTGCTACTCCCGCGGATCCACCACTTCGTACAACCTCACCCACGATCGATCTTCGTTTCTTTCGATCTTCGTTTCTTTGTTCATTGAGAGATCCGATCTCATGGCTTTTTGATCGAATCCCCACAGACGGCGCCAAATGTAATACATCAAATCTGCATCGATCCTTCTCCGCCGATCGACCTTCCTGCACATATTAGAAGGAGAAGAAGAGGCGGGGCTGCGTCCCCGTGGGAAGCCTCCGACGCTCAAGTCAGATAGTTTGTCGGCCGAAAGAAGCCTCTCAAACCCTAGTCGTTCACCCGAATATATAATGAGAATTTAGGGTTTGTGATTGGGGTTTACCTTGTAAGGACGATTATGCCCCTTGATCTTTTATCGAATTACTTTTGCTATATCACAAACAAACAAATAATCCGGTACTTTCTACTTTCCCTTGCTTAATATCCTCATCTAATTTATCGATTTATATAATATCTTAAATTCAAATTATAAAACCAAAATTGCTTCATCCTAAAAAATAATAATAAAAGAAAATTCGCTTAACTAACAAAAAGGAGATAGAATAGAAATAAATAAGAAAGAATTATATGTGTCCATTCGTCGTATTTTCAATAAAGTTAATATTATTGTAGATAAAAGCACGCATCAGACTTATTTATACCTATCTACAAAGATTTGAAGACAAAGAACTTCGTATTTTCATTCAAAAGGAACGCTTTAGAACGAAACATTGACATTTGACGATTGCCCGATTCTAAATTTATTTCCTGATTTATTAAAAAAAATATTAATTATATGTTTCCAATTCCAATTAAACTATTTCTCTTCTCTAATCGGTCTCTTTTTTTATTTTTCTCCTTCAATTTCATCATCTTCCTCTTCTTTTTTTATTTTTCTAATTCTTGTTCTTTCTGCATAATACCAATTTTGTTCGATTCCTCGAGTTATCAATGTTGTACAATATATTCTCGAATCTATTTTTTTTTAATTTTTTTAAAAGAAAGGACGAATAACAGTGGGGGTGATAATTACTGTTACTGTTACTGTAGTTAGAAAGAGAGTCCAACAAACTCCACTCTACATAGAGAACGCCAAGAAAAGAAACCTTCTTCCTCCTCCTCCCCTCTTTCTTCTTCTTCTTCAGATTGAGATCGGTCGATTGACAGGTAGAGATAGAGAGAGAAAGGGACTAGCTTTCCTCTCCTTCCACATTCAGATTCAGATTGGCGTTTGCGTGTTCCAGTTTCTCTTCTTCTTCTTCCCAAATCGACTTCGAATCCCCCAATCCGCCCTCTCTTATCCACTTCGGTAAGTCTCTCTTGTTCTTTTCCTCCTCTCTACGCATTTCCTTTTCTGCCAGCGTTGATTTGATGGTTGTTCTCCAGTTCCAGCTAATTTGTTTCGGTTTTCTGGTTGTGTAATTGGCGTCTACAGATCCAATTTTAGATGTCGATTGTGTGCACTGTGAGATTGGGGTTTCAATTTGATCATTGCCGAATCATTTCACTTGCGAATCTGAAAAAGGGCTTCTTTTTTTTGTTCTCTCTTTTGGGGGTTGGAGGGCGTCTGTTCTGATCTCGACTTTTGAGAGATCTACTATTCCTATTTCGCTTCTTCTTACTTTCGTGAATCTTATTCCTTTGCGGTGGATTCGCCATTTCATCTGTGATTTTCGATCAGATTCTTAATTCGGCTTTATTTCCGCATCTATGAGTTTCAATACAATTGAAACATCGTGTTAATTGAAATCGTTCTTGATTGATTCCGTTCTGCTTTTTTTTTTTAGGTTTTCTTACATCCCTGGAGTATCCATCAATGAATTTGAGGTTGTAGATTGAGGGTTTGAACAAGGGTTTGTTTTTGGATTAGGGTTTGCGGTGTGTGGAAGCTTTGCCCCAAAACTAATTTGGTTGAATTGCCTAAAGACATGTTGGAGGGTCGTTCCTGTCTGGTCTCAAGAGCCTTGCCAAGCTCCTGTGAACAAGAAAGCAAGTGGGCTTACATGACTTACAGGCTTGAAGTTGAAGTCTCTAATGGTAAGCGGCGCTTGGACTCCGTGGAAGAGGAGGAAGATGAAACTGGGTTGAGGAAATCAGCAAAGCTGTCTGATGTACTGGACGACGTTCAGAACTTCCAGATTGGGTCATCCTCTACCTCCAAAGAGCTGGTGCATCACTCGCAGGGCCAGCATCAAGCTGGAGATCAATCAGACACAGGCTCCCTCATCAACCCTATTGGCCGTGACATCACCATCAATTGCCTCCTCCGTTGCTCGAGAGCTGATTACGGTTCCATTGCCTCTTTGAACCAGAGCTTCCGGTCGCTGATAAGAGATGGAGAGCTTTATAGACTGAGGAGGATGAATGGTGTGGTTGAGCACTGGGTTTACTTTTCTTGCCAGTTGCTTGATTGGGAGGCCTTTGATCCAGTGGCCTGTCGTTGGATGCAACTTCCTAGAATGACTTGCAATAATGAATGCTTCATGTGTTCGGACAAGGAGTCATTGGCTGTTGGAACACAGCTGCTGCTTTTCGGCAAGGAAGTGACCTCTCCTGTTGTCTATAAGTACAGTATTTTGACGAACTCGTGGTCTCTGGGCAAAAGGATGCAAGCTCCCAGATGCTTATTTGGTTCCGCAAGTCTTGGCCACATTGCAATCCTGGCTGGTGGTTGTGATTGTCTAGGTAACATTCTCAGCTCTGCCGAACTCTATGATTCGGAGAAGGAAACATGGGATGTGCTTCCTCCGATGAATAAACCCAGAAAGATGTGCTCCGGGGTGTTTATGGATGGGAAATTCTACGTCATTGGGGGAATAGGGGGAAGTGATTCCAGGCTATTGACTTGTGGGGAGGAGTTTGATCTACACACGAGAAGCTGGAAGGAAATCCCAAACATGTCACCAGTGAAAACTGGTCCTCCAGGGGAGAATGAGATTTCGCCTTCTATTGTGGCACCTCCTTTGATCGCGGTTGTGAATAACCAACTATATGCTGCTGATTATGCTGACATGGAGGTGAGGAAGTACAACAAGGAAACCAAGGCGTGGTCTACTGTGGGGAGATTGCCTGAGCGTGCAGACTCAATGAATGGGTGGGGTGTTGCATTCAGGGCTTGCGGTGATCGTCTGATTGTTATTGGTGGGCCTCGGAGTTATGGTGAAGGAGTCATTGAGGTGAATGCGTGGACGCCTAGTGATGGCCCCCCTCAATGGGTCTTGCTTGGCAGAAAGCCGTCTAGTAGTTTTGTCTATAACTGTGCTGTGATGGGCTGTTGACAAGATTCGTACACTTGATGGCACTGGGGAATCAATCATTGGGGCGGTGTCTTTGTTGCCGACAGAATTGTACAAGATTGGATCATCCATCAGAGGAAAATTCTCGCTGATGGGTAACGATTTTATTGCTGCTTTTTTCTTCATTTATGTTTCAGCTGGGCAGATGGGAAGGACTGGGGATTGTCAGCCCAGATTCAATTGAGAGGTTTTCTAGGAAAAAGTCCTTCAGGTTTTCCTTCCCTAAAACTCTCACTTCTTTGATATATCCTTCCAATTTGCGTCGCATAACACAGGGATAGGTTTAATAATTTGAAGCACCAAAACACATTTGTAGATCGCCACTAGCAAGTGGCTCATAGCTTTGGAGAATCACAGAAGTAATTTTAAGGGTTTCCTCATCGTTATTTTTCCTGACATTGTGATTGTTGTGACCCAAAACGGGATTTCAAGGGTGGGAAAGAGCAGGGAAGAGAGAATAAACTCTTGAAGGGGTAAACTTGTTCATGTACTGATTGAATTGTCTCTTCGCCGTTAAGGGTCTTATATAATTTGTCCATTTGACCTGATATTCTAATGATAGTTCTCCGAATTCTCTGTCTCCTCTTTCGGTTTTCATATTGTATTTGTACGCATTTGAATGCATCATCCGGTATTCTGGATCTTCAGTGAAGCCTAACATGCTTTTAGTACCATTACTCTCGATTTGGTGACCGTCTGTTTTGTGGTGTAATCTAGATACTGAACTACCAAAATTGACAGATAAACGACCTCGCCTGCTGATTATAGAATGTAATGATTGATCATTTGATTTGATTCGTCGGTTTCCATACGTGTGTGATCAAATATTTCTGCAGTTTGTGTTTTGTGAACAAACTGCAGATGGGCATCTCCCAGTCCCATCTTCATCTACTGAACTTTCAAAATTGACAGACAAATGACCTCTTCTGGTGATGATAGAGCTTAATGATTTGATTCAGTTCGATTCATGTGTGTGGGATCTGATATTTCTTGGCTGTGTGTGTTTTGTGAACAAACTGCAGATGGGCATCTCTCAGTCCTCATTGCTTCTTTATCTCTTCTTTTATTTTTACCAACACAAGCTATCTTCTTGCAATAACAACCTGGCTGGTCCAGTTTTTTTTTGGTTTTGAAAATGAAATAAAATAATTTATCTTCCCAACCCAAGTCGCCAAAACTGAATTAAATTTTCCTTCTACAATTTTAAGGATTGGGCTTGGAATTATTTGACTGAAAACTCAAATTATATTAATTTATGTGGCTACATGGTGTAGTGTCTTAGGGACTTGTCAAAGGTCAACCCTTGAATGCTCATAGTATTTTTTTTTTTTTATTTACCGTAGGCAAGAAGTGAATCGACAAGCGATCCTGAAGCCATCCGAAAATGATAAATGATTTGTTAGACCCTGCGCAGAGGGTCGCCGAACAAACGAAAAGAAAAAAACAAAAAAAAAACTAAAACAACTAGAAAATTACAACCCTTTGGCTTGAGCTCTTGTCTTTGAGCTCTTGTCTTGATTCTTGATATCTGGACTGCTGTTGAGATCACTTTAGGCGGTGACGAAGTCGGATTTAGACCCAAGGTCGTAGATCAAAGCGCCTAGCTAAATTGGGCTTATCGAAATTGTGGGTTTTCCGATTTTTGGTGGGTTTATCAGATTTGGGTATTCGATTTGGGTAAAAACAGATTTGGGTTAACAAATCGGTAGATTAGGGAGTAAAAACAGATTTGGAGAGGACAATTGGGTGTGCATGTTCACAGGGCCGATTGAAACAGGGTTTGTTAGAACCGGGAAAAGACGGAGACCCGGAGAGGTTACCTGAGAAGCGGGAGACGGAGAGGAAGGATAGGCGGAGGTCTTTGTGAGACAAAACCGCACAAAACCGGCAGGCGGTGGTGAGCTGGAACTAGGAAGACGAACGGTGGTGGCGTGATCTGTTAGCGGAAGCGCCAGTTTGAGGGCGGCTGAACAAGGGGAGAACCAGGAGAGGCCGGTAGGGGCGATGGTGAGCCAAGGTCGAAGGCGGAGCCGAGGATTGGTGATGGAGAGCCATGGTAGTGGCGGCGTTTGGTGGACCGATGGACGAGGGCAAAATCTGTTGTTGGGCACGAATTGGTGGAAACCGACGTTTGGAGGTCGAGGCGGCGGCAAACGCTCTCAAAGAGAACTTTTAAGGTTTCCAAAAAAAAATAAGGCGGTGGGGGATCTGCACTGAACCATGGAAAATAAGCCAGAGGCGGCTGGATCTAGGGGTTGAAGGATTGGGTTTGTATTTGGCATGTTTAATTGGGGTTTTTTGTTTTGTAAAAGAGCGATGGCGGAGATTCAGGGGTCAGGGGGACGCAACGATGGCAGAGAAACAGGGGCAGTCGAAGGCTGGCTGAGCAGGCAGCAACGGCGACGACGGGGGCAGCAACGGCGACGGCGGGGGCAGCAGCGGCGACAACGGGGGCTTGGGTGGGCTCCGGCTGACTCGAGAGGGAAGGGGGCGACGATGTAGATGTGGAGGAGGAGGGTCGAGGGAGGTGCAGCCATGCTGGCCATCGGAGAAGACCCCCAATAGTGGCGGCGGCTGTAGATGATACCACTCTAGGGTTAGGTTTTGTGGGTTTTTTTTGGGAAGAGAGAGCCGGATGTGATTGCCTTTTGTTTGTTTTCGAATGCTCATAGTGTCTTGATAGCTTGCATTTGCACTGTATTGGTAGTTCAAATATCTTCTTCACCAACAAAAGTAGAGATGTATGAATCTCCGGTCGTTGGCAAATGGCAAATTGGCAATAAACTCTCTTAATTACAGCTGTCCAATTCATCCTTCGAAATCAGAAACTCCGTATGCACCGCGTGCAGGTATTACATGCATTCATATGCTTGGATCTTAGATCCATTTTATCCTCTATATGCCCTTAATTATTATGTTAAGTAAAAAAAAAAAAAGTCATTGACGCATCCAAGATCTGTTTTAGAAAAGGAAAATGAAATTTTATTTTTTCAAAATGGATAATAGATTTGTTCGTAAATCGTAATCAATCAAGGTCCTTTTTTACTTTTTTCCCCTTCAAATAAACTCGCTTAAAATGAGTATAAATTTCCAGCAAAACAATTCTTAAAAAATTTATAAAATCAACTTTATGTGCCGAATTCACACTATAAATAATTTCCCCCCTAAAATCCGTTTTCAAAATGAAATAAATCTAAATAATTCATAGATTTTGTTCGTTAAAGACATCAAATTATCAAACTATATTAATAAACTTTAATCCAAATTTCCTTCCTCAATCCAAGGCAAACTACCAAAAAAAAGGGGACAAAGAAAAAAAGGGCAAACAAATATATTTAAAATAGGAAATAAATATATTTAAAATAAGAAATAGATATTTTAAAATTTCAACAATAATATTGACCAACAATAAAATACCATTTGAATAAAAAAATCAACTTTAATTATACGTGTGACACGTCAGCAAAATGCTAGCCAAATTAGTAATATTAATAGATAGATAGATAGATAGATTTTCAATTTATAAAACTCATTTAGTAATAATATATGTTTTGATTTTTTAGGGCCATTAATATTTTATTTTACCATTTGAGTCCATAAAATAACAAGACCCTGAGGCCTAGTAATGTAATGAATCCCTGACTCATAAAACATCAAGAGGTTCCTCATAAATCTCTCTTTTGTTCAATATACATATATTGCTAATGGCATTAATACATATTATAATATTCTTCATAAATCTCTCTTTTGTTCAGTATACATATATTGCTACTTCATGGTAGTAAAGCTCTCGAGATGAAATGTTCAATGTGGCAAAAAAAAGTCCAAGCAAAAAACCAGCTGAAAATGCAGCATATAATGTTTCGTAAATGCAAAAAAAAAAAAAAAAAAAAAAATCTCCAAAGAAATTCATCACGCAAGTTCATCACAATTATTTACATCATAAGCATGTTACCAAACACACCCTAACTCAGCTCTATGTTATGATAGTATTTAATGTCTTGATTTGATTCCATAATTAGTTTCCTTCTATGTGTGATCAAAAATATTTCTTAGTTGTGTTTTTGTGAAGAAACTGTCATCTTAATGCAAAGTTTATATTATACCAAATTGCTTCTTTATCTCCCTCTAATATTTTTTTCGGTTTTTCTTTCATATGCCTCAAGGGCATAGGATAAACAACCCATATTTGGAAAGATTCTCTATATTTGAATGCATAAACCCTAGGAAAGTATTATTAAAAATGGCTAAAATTATTTAAATTTGAAAAATCTTTCTATTTGTAGCCTTTTATTCTATGCCCTTGGATAGAAAAATCGTATTTTTTTTTCCAACACAAGTTATCTTATTAATCTTCTTTCTTATTTTCACTATTTGTGTTTAGGGTCAAGTTTGTTTGGTGTTGAAAGAAAATAAAATAATATATCTTCAAAAGTTGCCAAAGCTGAATTAAAATTTCTCTCTGTTATTTGGAAAGTCAAATTAGATATCTTTGATGGGTCTTTCAAACAATTATGCAATTTTTGGGATTTGGCTTGGAATTATTTGACTGAAATGTCAAATTAGATGATGGGTCCTTTCCAAGAGTTGTAACTATTGTATTTAAGTGGCTACATGGTGAAGTGTCTTAGGGACTTATTAAAGGTCAAACTTGAATGTTTATAGTGCCTTGATAACTTGCATTTGCACTTTATTGGCAGATCAAGCATCTTTACCGGACACGACACAAGTAGAGCTGTAAGAATGTACTTCCTCGTTGAATTGGTAAATAAAGAGCGGTCATATCCGGAGTTTGAACTGCGGAACTTTGAGTATTGCCCGCAAATTATTTAACGTTTATAAATAAATCACACAAATTAAGGCAAATTTACTTCTCGTACTCTCCCATCAATTCAAGAACTCTCATCTTTAATTTTGAAGGCTACGCAACTCTCATGTTAATCATTATACTTTAAACTAACCAATCCAAATTGCTCTGTACAAAAAACTTTTTTTGAATTTCATTTTCTAGATTTAAAATTACTCATAATTTCAGGGAAAAGAATGAAAAGGTGGCGGGATGAAGTAGTGGAGTAATTAATTACTTGTTGGAACGATAATTAATTTGACATATAGAAGATTGGGTAAAACGTCGTTTAAAACAGAACGGAGGGAGTACTGTATTGGTAGATCAAACATATTTTCTCCGTTGTACAAGGTGATGGACGGTTTTTAGTCGCGTAAACCGTAACAAAATAAAACTCAAACCTACAACCTAGTATAGCAAGCAAGTAAGAGGTCGATCCCACAGAGAATCAAGTATTTCTCCGCAATGTGTATTTACCAATTAGTGAAAGGGGGGTTTGGGTTGATTGAGATTGAAAAGAAAACAAAATAAAATAAAAACAGATTGATGCAAAACAATTTAGAGAAAATCGATCTATCTACAACTATCCACTTTATTTGGTTGAATTGATATTGTAACTTTCTCTTGTCCTTTTAGTCTTCCTATGAGTGCCCTTGTCCCGACCTAATATAGTTACTAGTCCAATCAGTCCTAGAAACCCTTATCAATCGAACAGTCCCTAGAGAAGGATTTAACCCAATTGATAGCTTTAAGTTCAGAGATTAGCCAAGGTATTTGCAGTCCCTAAAGAGGGATTTAACAACACATCCAACTTCCTACCCATCCAATTAGTTCAATCAGTCCTAAAGGGATAAGTTTGCCACTTGGGTTAAGGTTCGCAATCAGGAATTTACAAAACCCTAGCAATTGAATTGATCTAACTAGTTGGCCAGACAAGATAGAACAAAACAATAAACAATCAAGCACAAAGAAGTTGAAGCATTCAATATAGGAAATAAAGAACAAGATTCAGAAACTCACAATCAATCCAAATAAAGCTTCAAATTGCAAGTAGAACGAAAAGAGTTTAGTCGCCCATGGCGAACATCGCTCTCTCTCTAATTGTCTGATGAAAAGTAAGAATAGAATAGAAGTTTTTTTAAAATAACATAAAACTTGGCCTTTTAAAACATCAAAGTCGGCCATAAAAGAAATCAAAAGCATCTAGGGTTTTTAATTATTCAAAACGACGCGTATCCGCGCTGGCGGCAGATGCGGCGGCCGCCGCATGCATGCTGCGGCCGCAGCATCGGTATTCTTTTTGCATCGTCCCTGGCGGCGGCCGCTGCACACCATGCGGCGGCCGCTGCATTGGTCTTTCACGGAAAATCCGTCTTGAATCAGCTCTCGACGTCAACATGAAAGTTGTAGCTCTCTGAAAGAGCTTTCCAACGCATGGTCATAATAGTCGACCAGACAACCGAGGCCTCCAGAAAGTGCAAAACAAGTTCAGCATGTCTGACGACAACTTCTGCAGACTTGTTCTTCGTTTAGGTTCGCTTCTTCTTCTCAGGACCTCTTGAGATCTTCATGTAAGCTTCTTCGATCAACTAGACATTCTCATCCAATGCGTTGTCAACCCATTTATCCTTCTCGGATCCACGGTTACCTGAAATAATCAATAAAAACGTGTAGATTCCGACTCCACCAACATAGAAAGCAAATATGCAAATTCTACTTAAATCATGCATGATATGTATCTTAACTAAGCTAAATGCAACCTATTATGCCTGCCTAAATGCATGCTATCACAAGGTCTTGTGACCTTCACAACATGCTCTTGCAATTAATATTATCTCCACTTCTCAACTTGTTCGTCAAGGCCTTCTGGATTTTAGCAACTTCAAATCTTTGCATTGACAAAGATCTATCGTCACCTCTTCTTACAAGGACAAAGTCAAGACACCTTCACCAAATTCTAACTCCGTCGTTAACCAGAATCCCACTTGATCCTAACTCATTCGTGAAGCTGAATCAAGCTTTTGAGTTTTCCAACTGTTCTCCTCTAAGGATCCATGGCAATACACCTTCCTGTCAACGGCCATGCCATCCTTGAACTCAATTTGTCCATCACGGACAATCTTCCTATAAGGTCTTCACGACCTTCATCTCTTAACAACTCATCCCAGCCTTGGACTCAGTCACCTCACCGACAAATATGCTCATGAGAACACAACAATCATAAAAATAGTTTGTTCTTGACAAGCCTCCTGGGCACAAAGGTCACTAAGCCCTCCAATTGGAATGTAGTATAATGTGACATGTTATGCGTCAAACAACCCTAACTTTGAATTTGAAACCATTACCAAAAATTCCAAAATAGAGTATTCTTTACCCAAAAAAATTAAAATAAAGAATATAAATTAATCACAGTTTAATTGAGCCCTTGAGCTTAGATATATTACATCTAGCATACCCCTCAGTCGAAACAACAAGAGAGCGGATAGGGAGATTGATCGAAAATCGAGAAATAATGGACGAGGCAAACCCTTGGCGAAGATATCAACATATTTATGTTGAAACCGGGATGGGACATGTAAGATACACATATGACCCAATGACAACCTTCTCACTAGCAAAATGGATATCAATCTCAACATGCTTGGTTCTGTGATGGTGAACCGGGTTGTGAGCAAAGTAAGTAGCACTGACATTGTCTGTATACCCAATAGACGTTTGAATAAGAGGACAATGAAGCTCAAGCAATAAGTTACGAAGCCAAGATCACTCGACCACAACATTAGAAACACCACGATATTCCGCTTCAACATTAGAGCGGGAGAGAACATGTTGCCTCTTTGATGACCAAGAGACAAGTGAGTCGTTGAGAAACACGTAGCATCCTGACGTAGATCTTCTATTGTCCGAACAACCAGCCCAATCAACATCCGTGTAAGCAACCATAGAAAGAGGTGAAGCCAATGGGGTAATAGTGATGTCAAGAGCAGTAGTACCCTGAATGTAATTGATTGCATGCACTTAAGAGCGACAAAGTGAGACTCACTAGGATCATGCATAAATAGATAAACTTGCTGAAGAATATAACTAATATCAGAACGGGTGAACGTCAAGTAAAGTTGAATCAGTCAATCAGACACAGGCTCATCCGCCACTTGGGTCAATTTGGCGTACATTCATGTTCAAATGGGTTTTATCCATGTGTTATATATTATCTAATCAAGATATAGTACAATATTTCTCATGTTAGATAGCTTTCATTTTCCACAAACTATACGTGAAATAGTTTTTTGACTTTTCCCCCTTTCACCGCTATTGCATTTGCATTGCACTTTGAAGTTAAACCTTTGGTGCTTTGCCACAATTTAGTCAAAAGAATGGCACATTCGAGATTTAAGACGAAATAAAATTTCTGGGCCTAATGGGCCGCCCGGATCGTTATGGGGATAGTGGCCGTTCTTATTGGGCTTCGAATCTACACAGTGTTTTTTTTGGGCGCAACAAAGATCTCCTACTTCACAATCACACCCTACACTACTAAATTGTTTTTGTTTAAAATATATCTTTAATTTTTTTAAAAATTATATTCACATTTTAAACAATTCTATTTATATATTTATAAACTTTTATTTTTTATGTTTTACAATTTTTTAGAAATTAAAAGGACAGTTTTTTTGCAAATTATATTTTAAATTTTTTTAAAATAAAAGTTTATAAACATATTTTTAAAATGTAAATATAAATTTTAAATTCTTTTAGAAGATATATTTTAAATAAAAATAATTTTGTGATATAGGAAGTGATATAAGATGGGAAATAGGAGATCTTGATTTTGGGGAGGGTGGGGGTGGGGGGGGGGGGGGGGGTATTGGCCTTCCAAATAAAAGTAATTACCTCTTCAAATAAAAAAAGTTATTAAATACACCGTTAATTTTTACTGGATACACCGCTAAACTTCGCAACTCCTTGCGGAACGAGCTACGCTACCCCTTACGAACCTTCCCAGACATCGGACCAAATAGCGTGTTGCGAACAATGTTAGTCCACATGAGGTTGTGGACTGTTACGAACAACCTTTAGTCCGCAACTACTTGCGGACTAGATTGGAGATTTAAAAAAAAAAATTCGAGTTCCGCAGTAACCTGCGAATTAAAACAAAATAGAGAGTGAATTTATTCAAGTGATTTGACTTGCTTTAACGATCTTAGCTTCATGGTCAAAGCCACAATCTAGTATTTTTCGCTTTCATTTGTCTCTCTTTAAGAGGAATGAAGAACAAGTCGGTTCGAACCCCGGATGACCGCTCTTTATTTACCAATTCAAGCAATGAAGAGTAAGTTAAAAAAAAAAAAAGGTCCGCACCTACCTGCGGAACTTTTAAAGTTTTTTTTTTAAAAAAAAATTAGCATATAGGTTAAGGATCCGCATCCTAACGCGGACCTCTCTCCGCAACGTCTTGCGGACGTTTTGTCGAGGGCTTTTTAGGGCGTGTTTGGCACGATGTCCGGGGAGGTCCGTATCTTGTAGTGTAGCTCGGTCCGCACGGAGTTGCGTAGCTTAGCGGTGTATCCAGTAAAAATTGCCGGTGTATTTAGCTTTTCCGAATAAAAAAAAGCTGTTATATGAGTAATATAATACTCATTGGTTTTGTTATGATATGACGAATTTCTAATATATGTATTATGTATATCATATTATTATATTATTTTTTATTAAATACAAGAAGAAAACAAAGGATGATGTTGAACCGCATCTCCACGGATTCGGGTCATGCTTTCCCGACCCATGACTCGGTGGGTCTGACCCGTGGACATGCCTATGTCCAGTAGTGTCACCATGGTGGTGCTAGGCTTGAGCCTTCGTCTGTTTCTTTGACCTGATGTTTCATTGGTCACAAATTTCTTCACTGCTCACGGGTTAGCCAATTGCTGCCCTTTTATGTTTTGTCTTGTGTTTGGGCTTGTAATATATCGTAATGATTAGTCTGTATGTCGATTCGTCGATCTCTCGAAGAATTAGGTAGTGTGTTACCCGTTTTCTCGAATATTTTTCTATATATAAAAAAACTAGAAAGAGAAAAAAAAACACAGAAATTCGTATCGAGCACAAAGGTGTTACATTATTTTTCAAAGATATAACTTTGGCTTTTATATATTTGATAGATGTTGAATTAAAACAAGAAAGAAAAGATCAGTTGTCCATTAAGAATAAATGTATTTTTGTGGTTAACATAGAATATGATTCGACTTGGTCTGTTTTCTTTTCATTATGTGATTCAAAATAAAGTTAATAAGGATTACACCATATATTTAAAAGGTCATTTTGCATAACTAGACCAAAAAAAAAAACTTTGCACAAATAGTCATGTGCCTTGTTTATTTGCTAGGGGTAGAAAGTGGCTAATTTTTGCAAATAAAAATTGCAACCGGGAGAAGAAGTAGCAGGTGAAGGGGTGGGACACTGTAGCTACATTGTAGCTGTCAGTAGTTGTCGGTGACATGTGACACCAAAAGGTATCCTCCGTTCATTTCATAAAACTGTACACTGCCCATCTTACCAATAGAATGAATTGATCCTACCAATAGGCTAAACCTGTCTTTCCATACCTGGAGATATTTTGGAGAGAATCTGAAGGGGATTCACTGTAGCTGATTTGGCGGGCTGTCAATGCAGTTTTGGCGCCAAAACAGGGCTCCTCCTTTGGGGAAAAGGGGAGAGCATTTATGAAGGGAAAATGCAATGATTGCATTGATGGGTGTCCCCAATAACATATATAAGCTTGAGAGGAAGATCTAAAACACCATAACATTCTCTGCAAAAAGTGAGGCAGAATAGGATAGAAGCGGAAAGGACGGGAAAAAAGTTACCCGTTCATCCCAGGAAACGCTACAGTCCCCATCCTACCAATAGAATATTTCCGTCCTACCAATAGTGTACAACTGTCCTTTCATACCCGAAAAAGTGCAAAAAGTTTGTCCGATGACAGTGGTAGCGATGGGTAAGTGATCTTGTACCTACCCTTTGTAGTTGTTCCTTTTTCTTATAACAGAACTACTCCAAGGTGACGGTTTCACGAGACCAGTTGCAGAGAGTTCGTAATTTATACTCTCTCTTTTTGATCAATTGCATAACTTGCAAATTAAGATTACAAATTTATAAACTCTATTTTTGATCAAATGCAGAACTTGCAAATTAAGATTACAAATTCAAGCGCTATTTTTGCTTCCTGCGAAATTATCACTTCTTGATGCCTAGACGATCATAAGGACCCAATATCGTTGTTTTCTACTTCCTGCGAAATTATGATCCTACCAATATCATTGTTTTCTCATACCATTAGTTTCCATCAATCCTACCATTCTAATCCTACCGATATCGTTGTACCTATCATTTGTCCGATGAGAGTGGCAGCGATGGGTAAGTGATCTTGTACACCTATCATTTGTAGTTGTTCCTTTTTCTTATAACAGAACTACCCCAAGGTGACGGTTTCACGAGACCAGTTGCAGAGAGTTCGTAATTTATACTATCTTTTTTTTTTTTATCAATTGCATAACTTGCAAATTAAGATTACAAATTCAAGCACTATTTTTGCTTCCGGCGAAATTATCACTTCTTCATGCTTAGACGATCATAAGGACCCATTGACAATAGCCTATTAGCTCAATTGGTAGAGCGTTGTGTTTGCACACAAAGATGTGAGTTCGACTCTCACATAGGCTAATACGGAGTATGTGTTCATGAATCTCTCTAAACTTATACAATTATGAACCCGTCAGAAAAAATATATAATAATGGTAGGACAAATTTACGAACATGTTAGGACAAATTCATAAGTCTCTCTGAACTTATACGATTATGAACTTGACAGGAAATAACTTTAGTCTCTGCCTGTGGAGCCTACCTTCTTCTTTTGCTTTTCTGAGATTCATGTGGAAGTAAATTTTTTTCGTAAAGTCAATTATGCATTTACATTTTTCCAATAGTATAAATATATCGTACCATCAGTGTGCATATATCCTACCATTAGTGTCAAGTTATACAGGAATTACTGGGTTTCCATTATGATCCTACCAATATCGTTGTTTTCTCCTACCATTAGTTTTCATCAATCCTACCATTCTGATCCTACCGATATCGTTGTTTTCTTCTACCATTAGTTTTCATCTATCCTACCATTGTTGTGCATCTATCATACCAATTTAAATAGCTTTAAAGGAAAATCAAGCTAGAAACCGTAGCAAATTATGTTCCACGTTTTTCAGAAAAACAACCAAGGGTAGAGGGTTTCCAGTCTACAATAGAAGATGAAGGAAACCTAAGTAACACTATATCCAAAGGTAGAGGCTCTAATTCCGTCGTTCTAGCATTGAATTAGATTGGATTCATGAATTTTGATTGATAGAAATTGGATTGAGATTGGGATTTATGGATTGGTAATTGAGATTGAGATTATGATCAATTCACGCCTCAATGATTACTAGTCTGGGATTTGTGGATTGGTCAATATTAATTCTACTTCTTTGCCAATAGTACAAATATATCTTACCATTCGTGTACATCTATCCTACCATTAGTGTCAAGTTATACACTTAGGAATTTCGGTGATTACATTTTTATCATACCAATATCGTATATTTATCCTACCAGATTCACAAATTTGTCCTACCACTAGTCTATATATTTCATACCAAGTTCATAATTTTACAAGTTCAGAGATATTCATAATTCATAAATTTGTTGTACTAGATTCATAAATTTGTCCTGCCATTAGTGTATATATTTCCTACCATGTTCAATCGTATAAGTCCATAGAGATATGAACGCATACTCCGTTTTAGCCTATGTGAGAGTCGAACTCACATCTTTGTGTGCAAACACAACGCTCTACCAATTAAGCTAATAGGCTACTTTCCATCCATCTTCATTATGAACGCATATTAAGATCAGTACAAACCATATGAATGTTCCAATATCAAGCGGAGAGGCTTGAATTTTCTGACCTAGTTGTGTGTGGAGAGTTGGAATTATCCCAAAGCTACTGCTGCATTTGAGATAGTTGGAATTCCCTTAAATGGAATTATCAAGCACTTGGTTGCCAAACTGATACAAAATGTTATAACATCGTGTATCATAGTAGTGTCAAAAGAGTGAAAATGTAAATTAGCAAGCACTTGGAGGTTAAAATAGAGAGCTTGATCACTTGTTGGCCAAGGTCAAATAGATTATGTACAGATTTCACAACTTGTTTACTGATTTTAATTGATACAAATTTTTTTTTTCAGATTATAGATTAACTGATTTTAGCTTTCAACAGATTTTTTTTTACAAATTACAGATTTTACAGCTTGTACATATTACAGATTAACTGATTTTAGCATTCAACAATATTTTTTTTTTCAAATTACAGATTTTACAACTTGTACATTTTCACTAATTTTAGCTTTCAACTGAATTTTTGTACAAATGACAGATTTTACAGCTTGCACAGATTACAGATTCACTCATTTTAGCTTTGAACTGAATTTTTTTACAAATTACAGATTTTATAGCTTGCACAGATTACAGATTCACTGATTTTATCTCCCATTCTACATACAATGACCAAGTATAATCAAGAGATACATATAACTATAAAAGAAAAGATGCAACCTAAGCTTATATATGTATCATATATAAGCTTCAGCTTCGAGGCCGACGACGATCCGTGGGGATCAATTCGACGATGATCCATGGGGATCAACTTCGAGGCCGCCTAGTTTTTTAATAGGTGCCAAGTAAACAGCACCCATTCCAACAAATTACCAACCTACACTGCTACACAAGGGTAAGTAGGGTGTAAACATACCAAATTTGATGGGAAATTCTCATCATCATCGTCATCATCATCTTCATCAGCGCTCTCACCACCAAAGTTCTTCATGTTCATTAGCTCTTCCCTGGAGTACATCTTCATTCCAGGTGCCCCACGCATACCCTAAAGGTGGCATTTTTAACCAGTAATATGAGCTTGGTAAGAAGCATGAGATTACACGGAATTAAATTCCATAACTAGAATCTTTTCTCAATCAGCCAGCAAACCAAAAATGAATGTTACCTCCATGCTGCGCAACATCTTTTCCATTTCAGAGTCTTTAGTCGGTTTTGGGATGAATGGCTCTCCTGGTGTCCTATTCTGAATGAACATCATAAGGTTGAACAACACTGACATTAGTATGGCCAGCCAATGTCTGTTGGATAATCCATCAATCTTGCAGCAAATTGGAGTTATGTATAGAAACAAAAAAGGATTTACGTTCTCATAGAAAGAAAAACTGTAGTAGCGGAAACTTTTTCAGCAAAGTAAAAGAACACAACTAGGAGCCAAGACTACATCTATATGGTTATCTACATGGTAGTCTTTGTACAAAAGAACAATTTTGAAAATTATCACACTTGTATAGAATGACAACACGTCCTTGCTTAATTCATATCTATATAAGCTAATATTTACGGTGTATGTCTCATGAGTTGTGACATTTTAATCAACTATGAAAGGAGATATCAACATTTCACAAGGTAAATTAGCATCAAGAAACCAAAGTTGATCACTCAAATCAATATACAAAGTTTAGGTGGATGCATTACCTTTGGTACTGGAGGGGGCTTTTTAGCGCATGATTCAGTGAGGTCCTTGCACAGATAGTTTATCAGATCTTCCAACTGAGACTTTCTCTTGTATAGATATTCAGCAAGATCAGTATCAGAATACCCAACAACCTGCATCCACAAGTTACATGGTAAGAAGACTAACAAATGATCATTGTAGGATCATGATGCCTGTTTCACTCCGAATAGAGGATCGTGAAGAATGTAACCGGGAAAAGAAAATCCAATTTGAAATATGGTTCTGAAAGAATATCAGGGGCATAAGAACAAAAACTAACCTCTTGGCAAGCTCGTTCAATCGTCTTGCACTATGAATTGCATTGGCCTTCAACACCCTGATCAACAAGCTGAAAGGAACAAGTATTTAGGGATGTTGATTGACAAATTATCATACTTGCTCATCAAAATAATGCTGTTAGATGTAAACAAAGTAATGGACTTGTCTCTTGTCCTTGTAAGGTTTGAAGTCGAGCCTTGGTAACAAGCACTTAAAAATTCAAGTTGAAATTGAAATTTGGTGATATCTAATATCTTTCTGTACCCACATCAACATGGCAACTCAATTTCCAGTTACAAAGATCACAAAATCCTTTCTGTTTGAACAAGATTTATCAACCGCCCTTTGACGAATAAATGCACTATCAGCGCATAAAAGCTCCTTGATCAGACAGAGAACACATTGGCTAATGTTGTGGCTCCTAACCCTAACCCTAGCCAAATCCAAACAAAGCTTCCAACTTTAACAAGTAGAAAACGATCAAATCGAGGCAGTATAAGTGTACAATTCTTACCTCCAGCTTATCCCCTTGCTCAACAATATCAACTTTCAGAATCCAGTCAGCTTCTTCCTTCTTCAAATTACACACATTCTCAGCCATCTCAATAACCTGATACTCTGAGATCTGCCCCCACAAACAACCAATTTCAAAACAATTTTTTTCCTAATTGAACGATCGAAGTAGAAGATCATTAAGAATCGAAAGAAGGGGAGAAGAGAGAGTACCTGAGAGCGCAGAGAGAGCTGAGAGCGCAGAGAGAACGGGCGAGCACCACATCCCCATCCCCCACACCCACCGCCTCCAATCCACCAAAACCCTAATCCCTCCACTCGCTCCGCCGCCGCCATCCTCCACAGGCAGCACCGACTGCCACGGCCCAGAGTGAAGCTGCTCCCACGCCATCTCCCTCGCCGCCTCCCTGCTCGTGCCGATTCTGATTTTCCAATGCAGTGTGGCCGTCTCTCTCCCTCCTCTGGTTTACCCTCTACCGCTGGTTCCAAACAGTGCCAAAAAAACTTGAAGTTTTATTTGCTTGGGTAGAAGGGATATTTTAGCTCATTTTTTTACCTTGTTGGCTAATTGTGCAAATAGGCCCAAATTTTGGTCTAATTACTACCATTTCCTCTATTTAAAAAGAATCAGAATTTTGTCAAGTCTGGTTTCAGATACACCAATGACAGAACAAGTAATTTTCAACTTTTGGACATATTTAACCAATAAAGTGATTATTCTCCAATAACAAAACAAAAAAAAAATTCATCCTATAAAATTCAATCCTATTGATTTTATTTTTTAACTTCAATTTGTCACTAGGATTTATCAATTTTACCAAGAGCAAATCAATTGAATCCAAACCAGTTTAAACTTGTTAAATACTTGGTAATACTTTTTAATGATAGTGTTGCATCATTCATTACATATAATCAATGATAATGCTACAAATCAATCATTTGTGCTTGCTTTAATCCTCACAATATAATCATATCTTTTGATTAATACTACTATTGTCTAATGAAAGCAAAGTGCAACAAGCAATTGCTTTTTTTCTTCCTTTTTTCCCCCTTTTTTTTTTTTTTTTTTAATGTTCTTATCAGTGGGTAGGGGGTCTTCACGGAAAGGGACCCTCCACATTTGTACATTAGAGATTAAAATTGCACAATTCTTCAAATCTAATCTAAAGTACTTGATCCCCTGTCGGATTTTGACTTTAAATATGGCTCTTTTGTTTATTTGATCCAAAGGCTGGTACACAGTCCGGTAAGGATGTTCATCGGTCTAAAGCCCGAACCAAACCAGGTCAAACTGAATCGAACCGAAAATCGAAATCTCAAAAAATGTAAATCGAAAATCGAACAGAAAGTAATAGGTTTGATTCGGTTTTCAACCGGTTTGGCTTTGGATCGATTCGGTTTTGAACCTAAGTGAACCGAAATTAATTGAGCAATTTGATTTTGAGCTTGTGGAGGGAATTTCATAGAAAATTTCGAATTAACATGACATTAAAAAAAATCATAAACACAAACCAATATAGATAGTATATTAATACACAAAACAAGAGTGTCAATAAAAGATGAAAGTACTTTCTGAAATCCAGATTCTCCATTTTTGCAGAGCATACACAAGAAGAAGAGAGATTTACATGTAAATTGGCGGGTAGGAATACGGATGAGAGAGAGATCGCCGTTTGTATTGAGATTTTGTGGCGAAGACTCGAGTGGAGTGGACGGTTACAGTAGGCAAAGCTAACCTAATTGTGTTAAATTAAAATAAAAAAATAATACAAAATAAATTTCGGTTTTTTCTCGGTTTAACCGAAACCGAACCGAAAACCGAAATTGAAAATTTTATGAACCGAAAACCTAAACCGAAACACCTCGGTTCGGTTTGGTTTCGATTTTTTTGGTTCGGTTCGGTTGAAAAAATCGATTTAAACCGAATTTTGAACGGCCCTAAAGTCCGGATCTCCCGTAACATCCGATATTATATTCAGTGCTATTTATTTTGGGTATAAATTGACATTTAAAAATTTATATTTATATTCTAAACACTTGTATGAACACGTTTATACAATTTTATTGTGAAAAAATATTATTAAAAAATATGGATAATGATTTTAGAAAATATTTTAAATTTTTTTATAAAACATATATTTTAACAATTAAAATTTATAAACATATTAATATAAGTGTATAAAGTATAAATATAGTTTTTAAATTTTTTTTGATGTGAATTTATTTTCAAAATAATTAAATATAACACCGGATGTAACATACAAAGTGTTATAAGGAATCCAGAATGGCTTTTACATAGCTAGTGACGAATAACATAATTTTTTAAAAATAATATAACTTTCCTTTTTAATGAAGACAGGACCTTGCATCCATGTATCATAGGGGTGGGCACAAATCCCGCAAATCCCGATCCCGTCCCGGTCCCGTTCCGATCCCGGTGGGATTTAGGACAAAATAGCGAATCCCGTCTCGATCCCGTCCCGCAAAAATTATGCGGGACGAAACGCGGAACGATCCCGGTGGGATCCCGCAAATCCCGTCCCGTCCCGCATATAATAATAATAATAATAATAATAATAATAATAATAATAATAATAATAATAATAATAATAATAATAATAATAATTTTTATAATAATAATAATATTATAATATTATAGAATAATAATAATATATTATTAGTATTATTATTTTGAGAAAATATTATTTATAACTATAATAATAATTTTCAATTTATAATAATAATATTATAATATAATTTCATAATAATATTAATTTATAATAAAATTGTTATTATTATTATTATTATATCATATTATATTTTTTTCTTGTAAAGTATAATTATTTTATAATAATAACAATAAAAATAAGTAGTATTATTTTATTTTATTTTTAATTATAACGTGCTATTATTATTATTATTATTATTATTATTATTATTATTATACCCATTTAGAGTTACAAGAGGCAAATAGCTAATTAGATACGGTATTCTTCCTAACTATCAATCGATAATTAGACAATATTGGTAAATCTCGTCTCAATTCCTTTCCGTCCTGATCTAGTAAGATAATGTAGCCAAATATGTTAAACATTATAATTAATTATTCAATCATTGTATGAATTAATAATAGTATTATAATATTAATAATAATAATATTATTATTATTATTATTATTGAATAATATAGTTGAGAATAATACCTTATTCAACATATTATACTAAATAATGAATTATGAAAGTATTTTTCACTTTGCAAATTTATATAATATTTTATTATTTTTATATGCGGGACAAGGCCCGTCCCGTCCCGATCCCGTCCCGTCCAGACACCATCCCGTCCCGATCCCGTCTCGAAAAAAAAATGTCAATCCCGTCCCGAAAAAATTTCGCGGGACGAGTCCCGTCCCGGCCCAATCCCGTCCCGTCCCGTCCCGTGCCCACCCCTAATGTATCATGTTGTTGATCTCAAGTTCTCACTTTTATATTGTGTTTTTTTTTTTCCGAGATGGTAAAGAACTAAAGAACACTTTGATAGTTTAAACCTATGAGATGTGATCATTTTTTTATTAATTAAAAATTAGAGGTCAGGAGATGTGTATGATTGTAAGAATATAAAAAAAATTTGGATTATTTCTTCTAAAAAATGATTTTTCTATCCAATGTCCAATGGTATAGGATAAGACTCTGAATTTGGAAATTTTTTAAAATTCTTAATTAGTTTAGCCATTTTTTAATTAGATTTTTAGGATCGCTTACCTTTTTTTAGGAAAACTTTCCCAATTTAAGGTCTTATCACATAGGATAGAAAAACCGTCTAAAAAAATTATGTAAATGTCAAGATATTGATCTGAGTGCAAGTTTATCGATCTGTCAACCATGGGGAAACCTCTTTCCCCTTTTTTCCCCCATCATCCTATCACAATTTTACAACTCATTTATTTTTTAAAAAAAAACATTTTTCACTTTTTCTACCTTTTTTTAAAAGTTTTCCTCTACAACCATGGGAAACCTCTTTTACCTCTTTTCAAATTTATTTTCACTTTTTTCTTTTCCTTTATATCTTTCCCTTTATTATATGTGTATCATCATATATTATTGGGAATTATTTTTATTTATAATGTTATAAATAAATAAAAATAGCAAGTATTAATACAAATATATTTTATTACATCTAGATTAAAATAAAAAAAAAGTTCAAAACATATTTTATTGTGACCAACAACTTCTTCATTCTCTTGTACTCGATGGACTTGCCTTGCATCTTCGGTTGGACTTCGAGTGACACTCTCTTGAACACCCGGAGAATGCTCAAAATGTTGTTGGTTTGGAAAAAAAAAAGGATTGTACACATTGGTAGGATTATGTGGGTATAATTTGGATATTCGGGTGTTGAAGAATTGTTAAATATTTGCAACATCACTTGAAATTGAGGATTTTTTAGAAGATTTGGATCAAAATACATATTTGGAATGGGTGGAGTATTTGGACATTGTGATCCATGGTTAAGAAAATAGGTGCAACTACAATAGATCAAGACGAGGTTATATATAGGATAAAATTGGGCTCAAATTATAGAAAAAAATAAAATTAAACCAATGTGATATTTTATTTTAAAAAATAATGAAATATAAATATATTTTTATTTCATTTTAAATCCTATTACAACTAATAAATCTAAATGTAAAATATATCAACCTACTTTATCATAAAAGAAAAAGAAAAAGAAAAAGAAAAATAGAAAAGGGAAGAGGTTACCTCTCTCTACTAAGGTAACCCCTTCCCACCTCTTACCTTAAGGTAAAGGCCACAACCATGGACTTACCTTTTAGCAACCTTAAGGTTTCTAAAACACATGGTTGGTCATGCTCTTAGTAATAAACAATATTGAATCTGTATTTTAACAAAAGCAAGCACATCTATTATAGAATAATGGCTATGATTATAACTTTAATTTTTTCCATAGTGTTTTCCCTCGGCTTAACTACCTGTTTCTTCATCCACGAATAAAGATTACTTCACTCAATGATGTAAACGTATGTTTTATTTTTTATTTTTAATTGGAAAAAATTCAAATAGGGTTACTCGTGTTAAAGAGCATCCAATCGAATGAGGTCTATCAAACCTTGGTCATTCTACATAAATTGCTCACGCGTTGAGTGACCAAGGTGAGCAGCCTTGTTTGTCACTATGTTTCCTGAGTGAAGCTCGTGTGAGAGCACAACATGACTAGCTCCCAACAAATATCATCTCTTAATGTCTGTCATTATATATCATGCATCTCAATCTTACAAGGGCAATATCCTTCTCCTTTTAGATTTTTTTTATAATAATAATGAAGGAATCATCTTCAACATGTGTTTTAATTAATACCAAAAACGTGATGGGTTTGGTTCAACAATCCCTATTTCCCCCCCACATATTTGGATCTTGTTAATATCAACCATGATAACACACGACATTGTTGAAATATTTATTAGTTGGAAAAGCATGTCCCAATACGCATCTTTATCGTCAGTAGCTTGTATCGTCGTGGCAGTAGTACCGATTTCTAATAACCTTTCAAGATGAAGCTGAAGTTATTGCAGTTTTAAGATGAGAATTTTCACCAATATCTTACGAGAGTGCATATGATAGTAGACGTCGGCTATGCGAGGGCATGACTCCTGAGACATGAGACCTTGTTCAGTACATGATTTACGTAGGCCTTTCAACGTTAAGAGTGCCAGAGCTGTCGAATCTTTTTTTGCTACTTGGGTCACTAAGTGGAACAGGACATGGAGTTTTCACACAAGGTCTTATGGGAGCGGTAAATGAAGCAAATTGAGAGAGAATTGAACCAACTCGCTCAACCAGTGAGTGAGATGGCAACAGAGCAAACATTAAATCATCAAGTTAATGAAGTCATCTAAGATGCAGACAACGATGGTTTAATCGATGTCGGAGGAGAGTGTCCGATGCCCCTTAATTTGGAGTCTCATGATTCGAAGCATGGGTTTCCATGTGTTTTGGCTCCTAATCCACTCGAAGAAATCATCCCTGGCTCACCTATCGAGGAACCAAGTCCAAAGCCAATTTATGTTGCTCTTGAGTGAAAAATTGTTAACCTATGCACTTTTGAGGATTATGGTGAATGCATCGACTCTTGGGAGCACTACATCAACACACCACCAGTGGAACTGTGTTGGAGACATTCTTCAATATCACACCTTTTGACTCAAACTTTTTCATGTGGTGTGTGTGTGGTGAGGCATCCTTGCCAATGATAATCTCAACTCAATATGCTAGTATAGCGGTAGAATAGAGGTTGGTCCCACAGAGAGAGTGTGTGACTTATGTATATTCCTTGTTAACAATAAGAGAAAAGAGAGAAGTATAGAGAAAGCAATAGTAAAGAGCAAGAGTAGGTAGAAAGAGTAGTGATAATTGGTTGAAAGCAATAGAAAGAAATATAGTTCCACTCACAATTCACAACAATGGTTGATTTCCTGATCCTTGGGCTTTCCTTTAGGTAAGTTGGTTTCTACTTAGTTATTCTAGGGTTTGGTTTGTGTACAGACTTTAGTAGGCCGCCTATTCGATCACCACTAAGATCCCTTACTCTAGCGTAGGAGGCTAGTAGCAATAGGTCTCAAACTCCTAGCACATAGGCACTATCTCTCCCGTCTTGTCGATCTTCTCACCCGACTGTCATCCCAGCCATTGCTTCCACTAAAAGAGATAATTCCTACCTGTCAATCTTCCTACACCATCAAGATTCTCGAACCATTCCTACAAGACATAATGACACTACTAGAAATGTCTTCATATACGTCGGTTAAAAACCGACGTCAAACAAAAAAAAATTCAACGTGTTAGTGGGAGGCGTTAGAGATCCAAAATTTACCACATCGGTTTTTAACCGAAGTCTATAATTATTTATAACATTGTTTTTATTGTTGATAATTTAAGTACGTTGATATAATTACGTTTTGGTTGGTGAACCTAGTGTTCAACCATTGTTATTTTGCATTTCTAGATGTTTCAAACATTGTAGGGTAATAAAAAAAATTGACATTAACATCACTAAATTTTTTAAAATAGATGTTTTATGTTGATATACACATCGGTTATAAATTATTCATTTTGTGTGCACTCTTTATTCTTTTATAAGTTTATGATATTAATTTATATAAATAAAATATATCATATTGAATATTTTGAAGTCGATTTCATTAGTATATTTTCAAATCATCTTTCAATTGAAAAACAATGTTATTATGTTTTAAAACATCGATTTATGTTGTTTTCACGATGGAAGTATTTCTATTTACATCGGGTAACATTTCAATTTTGATGTTTTTCGAGCCTTCATAAATCATTTTGTGCCTTTACGGTCGACATATGTAAAAAAATAGACATCGTTTTTTTGCCTGGATGTATGAATTTTTTCGGTTATTAGAAGTATTTACATAGCTATGTCATACATTGATACACCTGTTCCAGCTAAAATATCATCCACCAACATACATTGACCATATTCAATATACCATTCAAGATACATTTACCGCAACCAGTACACAACAAAAGGCAAAATGCATGCATTCTCTCTTCCCCTACCGAATCATGTTTCAAACACTTTATGATTACAAATTTAAGTCAACTGCCATATTAGCAAGAAGATAACAAAACTCTGAGTTTAGCCAATGCTTGGGATCAAGACCAACAGTACAAAGCAAAGGCTCAAGCATTTCTTGCGTTGGAATTGGATGGCGCCTGCTGATATATTCCAAAATCATTCATATAAATCTTTGCAAAAATAAATGTGAGAAATTCTCATAGATAAATAATACAGTAATAATTGACATGGATAATTAAACCGAAAATCAAGTCTAAAAAAGGGGATGCTTTGTAACTTGGAACCGATGTGTATATTTTATTCTTAAAGATATATAGCTGCGTTAAGAATGCCAAATAATGGCAACATAACTTGGCTACGGATATCAAAATTTGTGATATATTTCATTTCCACATTACAATAGGACAATGATACCAAAATGTGACTATTTCTTGGCTACGGAATTTAAAATTTCCCCGAACTTTTTGATATGCTTCAAGTGATGAATCTAGAATTAAAAGAATTGAGCTTTTTAAAAAAGATCTAAAAGACATGAATGAAGAGTGCTCAAACCTCAACAGTGAACATAATGGAAAATGTTTCAATATTTTCTCTGCAACAGATGCATTAGCAGCAATCATAGCATCTGATTTGCTTCTCAAAGTTGATACATTCATGTACAAGAAGGTAACTCTATTAATACTAACAAACAAAAAAAATGGTGCGAGTAAGAAATTGCACTATTTAGTGCATTTTGTTTGAAATGCCCAAATCCTCCAAGACTCGGATCAAGCAAGGTCTGAGCTACTATATCAAGGACATGAAGACATACAAAACTACCTAACAATTCATTTACAGGACTCACACTGGGAAATGCTGAGTAGATATTTTTAGGCTACAATAATACTGCATAACAAAATAGGGAGAGCCAATTAAAAAATATTTAAAGACCAAACCGCCATCAAATAGAGTAATTTTTAGAATTTTGGAAATGAACATTCAAACAGTAAAGATATTTATTTGAACAAAGGAGAATATAGACCAATATCTAGAGGGTCAAGAGTCTCTGTATCAATCTGGAACTTAACCTTAGCAGATGCAAGGCAACTTCATTTTCAAGCAATTGAACCAGGAGTCTCTTGTTTTAGCAATCGGCCATTATGATTCCAACTACAAGAACACTTCAAAACATCCATTACAATTCACCACTAGAAAACTTCAATTAGACATCTGTTGTCAACAGATGTCTTTCAAAAAAATTTCCGATCTCTTTGTGCGTGTAGTAAAAGATCCAAACTTTACACATCGGTTTTAAGCATATGTCTTTTCTTAATTAGAACCCCTAAATTTTAGTTATAACATATTCACTTGTTGATGAACATCCCTGATTTGTCATTTGAAAACATGTGAAGATGTCCTCCTAAAGCAAAAAAGTGACATTTACATCTTTATTTATAAAATACCTAATGTCTTAAGACATAATGCGATGTCTTTTAATTCGATACACAACACGCTTTTGTTGATAGAACAACGCATTTTATTTGTTCTTCGAAATGATATGTCGTTTAATGAAAACATGTACATAAATACTAGCATCATATTATAACATTTATAAAATACAACGCCGCTATTCATAGCTAAAAAATCGGCTCACTTCCATCTTTTATGTTGTTCGGCTCAGCAGGACCTTGTGAGTCCTCATCTGATCCATTTGATGGCTCATTTCTAGTCTTCCTTTTTGCCACTGAAGACCTTACCCAACCTTGCTCTTCTTCAGAACCTTGCTCTTCTTCTTAGAACCCATTGTCCCAAAAAATCTGCAATGGAAAAATGTAATAAATTTAAACAGAGTTTAAGAATCACACCAAGACGGAGCATGTCACTCGGTTGGGTAGCACAACATAACAGAAAGATAAAAATATGAAATTGAAGAGAGTATTCACTATCGACAATTTAAGAATCACAACATGAAAACGAGATGAATTAACTCCTCATCTCTAAGAAATTGAAGATAATAAATATGTATGAAACCAATTCGTATTTTTTTATCACTCCATTCCTATCCCTTAAAATTAAGCTAAGAAGCCTAATTTCAGATATTCATACCATCTAAAAATAATATTTTATATAGTTTTTCTTCCTATCCCTTAAAAATGAAATTAAGGAATAAACAATATTTTCATTCAGACTTCAATTCCTGCCACTTAAAACTCCCACCACTTAAAAATTCAGCATATATAGTGTGCCTAAAAAACCCCTACATCTTATACTTCCAGAATTAAAAGAGATACTTCTTTGTGGGTGATCGAATATCACACACCTCAATGTAGGTTCTTGTACTTTTGTTTGATTATAAGTACTCTTCGCTCCAACCCATTGCTGCCCCAACTGGTTCCAAAGTAGTAGACCTACATCCATAAGAAGATACAAGGGTAAGCACTTTGCTTCAGTTATGTTTGAAAACAGGGATATTGTATCCTGGATACAAGGCATCACATTAAAGATTATGGTAAATATTGAGCATTAACAATAACAGAAAAGGAACCATCGGCCATCACAAAACAAAGGACCAGTGACAGCCCTGAGGTAATCCTCAATGGCAATACAAATCAATAACCTTTATATAAGCTGAATTGTTACCCACATAGTAGGAAAAAGACACATGACTTGAAAGGTCCAAGAATATTCAGCTAAATGTAGAAGAATGATAAAATTATTGAAAAGTGTAAAAAACACACGCCATGATTCACAAATTCAGAAGGATTGCTTGGGCATCAGGGTTTTGGTTTGAAGTGAGGATGGACGAGATACTTCTTTATAGGTGATCGAATAGTGTCATGCATAGAAAGCTTGCTCAGTCCTGAAATTAAAAGAGAAACAAGGACTGTATTTGCGATTAGTTAAAGAGAAGCAATCAACACTCAAGCAAGCACAAAAATATAGCAATGGATACAAAAAGAAATGACCAAAAAAAAACTTTTTTATGACGCCATATGGAGGGAGGATTGAGTGGAAAAAATATATGACACAGAAATTAAATAGGTTGTGTGGGACAAAAAATTGCATTAAACAGGCTTAAGGAGTAAAACAACTGTGCAACAAGAACAGATGCAAGTAGCAAAGGTGAGAACAACAAACTTACAAATTTGAGCTATTTGGATTTGCAAGTTTGTCAATCAGTACTTATTAGCACTTTATATATCAAGTCATATTCTATATTAAAATTTTTAGTTTTCAATTATAAATTAATAAATTTCTTATTTTGATCATTTACAAAGATGTCCTAAATGAACCCTAGATTGACACTTTTGAGGTGAATCAAACAGAAACTTACATGTAGACAACTTCGATATTTGTATCAGAATGTTGTAGTTATCATTATGCATAAGAAATTCAAAATCAAACTCCTTCCCTGATGAAGTAAATGGGATAATTCTACGAGAAACTCTTTTGGGTTAGCATTACCACAGTATGATGCCCATGAAGGGAGAATTCGCTTCCGATCACATTTTGCAACAATTGGAGCTCTAATCACAAAATAAAGGTAAAAACCAAACACTCCTTATACTCTGATTCAACATTAACTAATGCTCATAATGTCATCCATACCTATTTATCTGGCAAGGTTGATTAATCCTAAAGGGCAATGAGAAAATCAGGCAGTTTATACTATTGCAGTTATCAAATTACCAATTTACCATCATTTGGTGAAACAACTCAACAAGATGCTCAATATCCCAATAATTAGGTAGTACTGCAGACAATTCAACCTTTAATTCCAACTGCTAAGCACATACATATAAGAAATTGAATCCTATTTTTCTCCCCTAACATAAATGAACAGTCAAACCAGTTGTGGTAAAATATCATGTGAATGTCCTAGATAGTCTATATATGATAGAATTTTTTTTAACTGAGGAACCAATATCAGAATTCGATCTCATCATCTTTAAAGTAATTGTGTTGCTAGTGGATAAATATTTGATCCTTCACAAAAAATTATTGGGGCATCATTACTCAAGTAATACTCACATAATCAGCTAAAAGACCATTTAATAAGTTATGCCTGGTGATAATGTTTCTTCATACTAAATGCCAAAACAACTCATAGCAGGTTGAAGAGAACCACAAAGTTAAGTTGATGATGCAAAATGTTGAAGCATGATTAATAATCTGTGCATGGTACAAAGCAATCTGGATTCTGGAAAGTTGTAGGATTCCTTAAGGTTTATTCCTAAGGTCTTTATTAGCCATGCAACTATGCCAACTGACAGCTTGTACTAAAAGACAATTGATAATTATTTAATATCTTCCACTGCTGTCCATTAATCATTGATTCATGAAATCAACTCCATAAAAGTTTAGCCCATGCTACATAGTCTAAATGGGCATCATTTAAACTAGGAAAATTTGAAAAATGATAATTCATTACCCAGGCTCCCAACCGAGCACTTTTGTCATCCCTACAAATGAGAGAAGAAATGGAGCTCCAACTTTTGGTGCTTAAATTGCCAGTTCCCGATGACCAACGTGGAGGGCATCAAACTTTCCTAGTGCAACAATGCCTCCTGAAATGCAGTGAGAAAAGAATTAATTGTACTAACCCATTAGACTAAATAAAAGTATTTGAGAGGAACAAAAAAAACCGATCTTCTAAAAGGCAAGACACATGTAGACTTGTCCCATTTACTTCATCAGGGGAATGAAGTTGATCCTTTGGGTGATCACAACAGTTCCTTATCCTTATATTTGATGGCATATGTACTGACCTGGAAAAAATATCATTAGAAGTTGGTGAAAAACGTGTCACCTCCCAAACATGTGAGACATAAGTTCCTCGGACAAATGAGGCTTGTTAAGAATAATGGAGTAACTCAAACAAATTTATGAGACACACCTCTATGCCACAATTCATATTCCTTGGGCAAGGTTTCACCATAAAGAATCTCTACAATAATAAAGGAGTTATATTATAACTATAGATAAAAAAATCAGCGCATGATAGTTTTAGAAGTGTGGATAAAATAAAATGCAAGAGAAAAGCAACGATCATGTTCATGTACAATTCTATATGCATGTAGCACATTTAAAAAAAATAGATACAATCACCAGCAAAAAATTAAGATATTTTTCTATGGAATACCTACTGAAATGGTTTTTTTTTGGTGCCTCTGGAATGGCTGGAAGAAAAATCAAGAAAGATATAATAACTATAGTACTATGAGGAGACAAAATAAAATTTGCAAGCCCTACATTTGCAAATCTCTAATCTAAAAAAGCATAAAATAGAAGATTGACTAGCAATTCATAATTCCCACTTACAAAAACAAGACTTGCAAACCAATCCTCGTGAATCAAGGAAAGTTGAGACCTAATTATTTTAGTATATACCTGCCTCCGGATTTGGAAATTTGCTCAGCGATTTAGCACATATCGCTTCAACCAATCCTCGTCTAAAAGGTAGTGCCCTAAGATTACATGGCAAGCAAATAATCAGCTAACTAGCTATATAGTTGTTTCAATTGCAAGTGAACTCTAAACTCATAAAGTGAAAACCATAAAATCAAAGTGGCTTGCCATTTTATCAAACACCTTATGATTGCAGACAATCACATATATAGTTCATAATCACACAATTTATTGTGCTCACTGCCAATACCAGTAATGCTTAAAATAGATTTATTGTGTTCCCTCCCATTATTAGTAATGCTTAAAGTGTAATTTATCTCAATCTCAAATATGAACTTGTGACGATATATTTAAAACATAAAAAATCCAGGCATCTATAAAATAGAACCCTAGGAAATCATAAAGAGAATGAAAATTTTGATCACAATTTCTATAATTTATTAACATGACAATTGACAACAATAAAAACTACCTAGATCGACTCTCTGTATCCTAGTTGAGACCAGCACGACAGGGAGAGAACACAAGGAGGCTCTAAAACCACCAGATCTAGACCCTCCACCACCCTAAACACTATCGTTGAAAATCTCTTCTCACTTGAAACTACCAGATCTACACCCTCCACCACCTTGTTAACCAAGAGCAACAATAGGAACAGAGAGAGAGACCTTACATCAACAAGAACCACGACTTAGGCCATCGCCAACCCGCCTTTGCCATAACATAAACCTTCTGAACTTTTCTTTTCTCCTAGATCTAGCCTTGTTGGATCAAAAAGGTTCTCGATTTAATTGGGAGCTTCTCCAAGATCTGGTGCTCGACATGGCGGAACCCCTAAATTCATACATAGAAAAGAAAGAAAAAGAAACCCTAAGAACCATAGAAATATAGATCTGTAAAAAAAACTGAGAAAAAAGAAGAAGCATGGATTAGGTTTTCACCAGAGCGAACGTCAGCCTGTTAGGGTTGAATAGAGTAATCGAAGCATGAAGGCGGCGAAGGAAGAACGAGACCAGAGCCAAGAGAAGGAAGTCGGATTCAGAGGAAGGAAGCCGGTGCCAGAAGAATAATGAGTTGAGAAGGAGGGGAGTCGACGATTTAGGGTTCTTCGAATCCCATCCATTTTCGCAGCGGCCGGGTCATCGGAGTGAGCACTAAACCAAGGAGGAGGGTCACCGGAGTGAGCTAGAGGAAGCTCGGATCTGGAGAGAGGTGAAGATTTGGTTGGGGATTTGGGGGCTCAGGTTTGGAGAGAAGAGAGTTAGAACGAGGTTGAATGTGAGGGGAGAGAGAAATTAAAGAAGATAGAAATTTTAACAAGGTTAAAAAACTGAGTCTGAAATTTTTTAAGTGTTAGCACAGTTTTTTCCATTTTTTTTTGAAAGTGAGCCTTTCCTCCAAAGCCCGCTCCAATTTTTTTCCAAGTCTTTTTTAATTCCGCCCCTTTTTTCAAACCGTGCGCGTCTGGCTTTTTTCATAACTAAGAATTTTACATCTGTCCTTATATTTGACAATTGTGTAAACTATTTTACACATCACAAAAAAAATTACTGATGTAATAAAATGATTTAACATCTGTTGATTTTTTGACAGACTTAAATTACATGATGTCTAATTACAGTATTCTAGTAGTGATCGCACAAAACCTAATAGAAAAGAAGCTCAATGTTTAGTAAATCAATTCAAAAGAAATCCCAAACCATGACAAAGAAATACGAGTGATAACGTAGAAAAAGAGGGAGGGGCAACTCTTGAGGCTGATTACGAGTTGCACATACTTCCATTTCACTTGTAAGAATATTAGATTGAGGATCAGAGTATGACTATTTATATAACGTAATAAAAAAGGGAATTGCTGATAAGGCTTTCTCCCTTCCCTTTAGTGTGTTATAGAGGGTTCAGTGTGTATGTAATGTGGTGTATTGTTGATAAGGATTTCACCTTTCCCTTTAGAGACAATTCAATTTAAAAATAAATAAATTGAATATGTGAACATCCTAAATTTCTCACCCCATGCTTAAAATCTTACTTTGTCCTCAAATTAAAGAAAAAGAATGAAAGAGGTAGAGGAAACTCACTAAGTAATCAATCAGGCATTCGAGACAAATCATTCAGCTCAAGAAGAGGTAGTGGTGTAGCCTTTGAACAACCCCTATAATTTAGCAACTTCTCATAGTTATAAGACCTGTCCAACACCACAAAAACAAGCAAAACTTGCATAGCAATTAGCAACAGATTTAGTTCAATAGCAAAAGAATATCAAAGAATAAAATTCATCATAATAGGTGACTATTCCTAAGTACTAACACTCTTAAAACATGATAAAAGAGTAGAAATTGCAGCTCTAGGTGTTTCAGCAAAAACTTTCAGCAACAACTTGGATGCAATTGGTACTTGTGAACCTTCTTGGAGTTGGATAAATATAGGCCTATCCTCTTTGCAATAACGCATGACCAAGACACAAAACAAAAAGAAAGCACAATAAATAAACACATTCCAACATCCAAGAAAAAGATATCAGCCAAGAATGAAGAACAACAAAGACCGGTCAAACACAAATCAGCCCCTGCAAGTCATGCTCAATGAATTATGTCAAACTAAAAATATGGAGTTCAAGTGATTCCAGGGAGCAAGAATTAGCAAGCAAAAATTGAAGCAACACCACCTTGATGGACACCATCTCAAAGTAGCTAGACTTATCACGATAATAGCACTCAACAATAACAAACTAAGCATGACGCCATATCCAGTGGTAAAGAAGTATAAAAAATCAAGTAAGTCATCAACTCAAGCAATAACTTAGCAACCGGGAAAAAAATAATCAGCCCTATAGATCATACTCGTCCATATTTTGCAACTAAATTCATAAAATTTTTATATGGACACAGGGAGCATGAGACAAGCAAACAAAATCATGAAGGGACACAATCCAAAGGCATACAAACAAAAAAACTCAACTGCCAGATCAATTACATAGTGAGTTAAACAAAAATAAGGAGTAGCTACACATTATATCCAAGCAGTGATTCTCAGCCACACCTAATCCCTCAATCAAGAAAACTCTACTCAATAGCAAGGACTGAGGCGGCGTCCGCTAGGGCTCTATGTAAACCGGGCGGCTATGGAGTAGACGACGACCATCGGAGGATGAAGAGGCGGTGAACGGGGGCGAGGTAAAGGACGAAAGATGGGAGGAAATGAGGGAGGTGGATACCAGTGCTGGCAGAAGAAAGGTCCAACGGGGGGAGTGGAGAGGGATGGAAAAGAAAGACGGCTCGAGGGAAGATCCCGGTGAGGAGGAAGGTGGAGTGCTGAGAGAAAGAGAGAGACGTCGTGGTGAGGAGCGGCGTTGAAGTGTATTATCCGTGAACTTATTAAAAAATGGCTCAAGCACTCGGGATGGAGCGAATGAAAGGAAATCGAGATATGGAAGAAACGAGAGGCAGTGAGCTCATATCTGATCAACTGTCCTTATCGTTCGAGAAAGCATCAATAGAGAGGGCACAAATAAGAAAGTCAAGAGAGACGTTCCATGGATTGACAGTGGGAGAGGGGGATCGAAAGGTTAGATAGGGAGGAGAGAGAGAGAGAGAGAGATGAGATCTGGTTAGGGCCTATCGCCTTAGAAGGTTCAGAGAAAGGGTTTGGGTTTTGCCTATCGCCATGGATGGATCTGAACGAGAATGGGTGGTTTGAGGATATTTGAGAATTTTTGGTTAAGTGTTGGGATTTGGGTTTTAATTTTTTTTTAGCCAAAATCCAAATTTCAAACTTTTTGGCTAAGGGTTTGGGTTCCGTCGGCCTCTTTATTTTTTAGCGCTTTTATTTTGCCAAAATTTCAACTAACTATATTACGCGCCTTTCGATTTTTTTAAATAGAAGTTTTAACATTGTACAAGAAGTTAAACTGATGTAAATAATGCCAATGACTTGTAAGTATTTTAAATTGATGTTATAAATATATTTAACATCATGCGTTTTTCTGACCGATGTAAATAATGTGATGTCTATGAACAGAATTCTAGTAGTGTGACTACTTGTGGATTAAGGCCCTATAAAGAATGAAGCTATGACCCTAGTGCGATGCGACTCTATCTTAGTAACCAATTAAGACACAACAACATTAGCAATATCGGAACAAAGAATATTGAAATAAACTTAAATAAAATTAACCATAGATCAGCTTTCACAATCCATCAACCATGTCTTGAAATGTAACCAAAAATAAAGAAAAGATTAGTCACTCATGGCTTACCTCAAAACCCTAAATCGTAGGGAAAAGTTGCTGATGAATGTTCTCTGAATTGCTTGATTAAAACCCCTAAATGAACTAAGCCATTTATAAGTCTAAGGTTGGCAAAAAAAACCCTAGAAAAACCGGTCAAAATAAGATAAGACAAAATCTTTATAGGATAGGAAATAAGCTCTTTGGATAGACTTCGGAAGATCGTACGTGGATCCGGCCTTATTGCTATCGAAGGGCCCCGATCCTTTGTGTCCCGGATTCCTTATCTTCGCTTCTTTGCATTTAACCCGCTTATTTTCGGGGCTCATTTAAGCTCTTTTTTGGACATATTTTCTCCTTTCCTTAGCCATCCTTAATAGCTCCAGCAACTCTAGTGTAAAGACCGAAAATTTTAATTATTATTTTTAATTACCCGATTTAGAAAGCTTTCCAAAAATCCGCCCTCGAGCGACTTGCTATTTTTAGAAATCCTTTGAAATGATTACGACATCCTTTTGAATTCGAATTTGACGAGTCTTATTTCTGCTATTGAGTTCGGATTTGAAAACTTAGAGTTGTAAAGGCCCGAATTTTCAAATATTAATTTTTGGAAAAAGGAAATTAAAAATTGAATTTAAAGTGAATTCCGACCCAATTTTTAAATTTTAAAGATCGAATCTGTCTTTCATTTCGGGATTAACGGGTTCAAATTTGAATGTCGGGTATATTCTCTTTACAATTTATGTTTTCAGGACCACTCTTACTTTGGTTCTTTCCCTCTACCTTGTCTTTTCTTCCCAATGAGATCCGAAAATCCCAGCCTTGTGATCCTCCTCTTGTATGAAATTGACCCAAGAAATTTCCATCCACCTTCCTCTTGCTTCTTTGGGTTAAACATGTCCATTTCACTTTCCTTTTCTCCAACCCTGCACTCTCTTGTTTTGGAAAACAAACAACACCCTACTGCATCCTCTAATTTGACCGAAGACTGCCCCCTCCTTTTAATTGAATCCTTGCAACATAAAAAAAAACCACAGATCCTCTACCACGTTCCTTTCTCTGCAGACAAACTGAAAAAGCCAATTACATATAAGTCTCTCTCCCACTCTTCACTGCTCAGAAAACCACCAAAGGAAACCATCCTCCCCTTCGCCTCTGCAGAGGACCAAACCACCATCACCGATTCCAGCCATTACCTTCTTCCTTTTGATGATTCTTCACACCACCTCTCCCTCCATTTCTGCCGACGAAATAGCAATCACCAGCTCCTCTTTTCGCTGCGCCTCCGCCACCAGAAATCACCCAAGACGCCATCGATTTCTCCGAGCTATATTTCGTTCACGATTTCGAAGGTCTGCCAAGCCAAGCATCACAGGCACCTTCTTCCTTCTTCCTCGTTTCTAAGCACTAGCAGCCGGAAGATTTCCCGGAGACCGAGACGGAGCCCCGGAGCCGCCCATTCCTCCATCGCCTTCCCTGTTTTTCGAGTTTACGCGCGGTGAGGCTCTTATCTCTCTCTCCTTTCACTCCCTTCCACCCTAAACCTAGGTAAAGTTCTGCCTTTAAGCAATTTCCCTCCCTGCTAGGCCGAATCCGATGACAATCCACCACCAGCAAGGCTCCGACGGCATTCCGGCGAGAGCTTCGATCTCGGTAATCCCTCTCTTCTTCCTCTCCTTCCCTCGCGTTTGAATCTGTGTGTGTGGGTTATGGTCGGCATTTCCAGTCGGTCGGGATGGAGCGGTTTTGGTTTGAGAATAGTCGCCGACAAGGGCCTGTATTCTCCCTCCTTTTTTCCGTTCTCCGTTGGCGTGGGCAAGGGGAATGGCTAGGGAGGAAGACGAGCCTGCGGGATCTTATCCCTTCCTTTCTTTCCTCCTGGGTTGGGCCGGGTCCAGCTTGAATTCGGGTTATATCATTTACAAATCCGGGTCCTTCCTCTTTTCTTTTCTGATATAGATGGGTTGGCCTAAGGACCCGTTTCTTCTTTCCTTCAGTTGGGCTCGGGTTGGGGAGTGGGATATTGGGCTTTTTGGGTTTTGTTTTATAAAGTGTTAAGTTGTTGTTGTGTTATATATTAGATGTTATGACTTTATGTTATTCTAACGTGAGGTATGTTATTATTGTTGTTATCTTATTTTGGACTTATAAAAGTATATTTTTGGAAATTTTATTGGAAATGATAATTTGGGATAAGTATTGTGTAATGATTTAGATACGTGATTTTTGGAAATGAATTATTAATAAAGTAGTTGATGTTAATTAAATATATTGATGATAAATTATTTTAAAAGGAATTTTCAAATTTCGGAATTGTATTTTATGGATTTGTGTGTGGGAAACCAAAATGCCGGAATTCTTTCTATAATATGATTTTGAAAGATTGGTTTCAAGGTAAATGTTTAATGTCGGAATTAATTATGTAATGATTTTGAAAATGAACATACCGGGATTGTGTTAATAAAATGATTTTGGTTGATGTTGATCGAAGCGGAAAGGTTTTGGAAAATGGTTTTACTATCAATTGGTTTTGAGGATGTTTGGAACTTGGGTTTCGTGTGTATGAATGTTGGTCCGGTAGCTTATGGAAATGGATTGATGATAGGTGTGTATTGCTTTTGGATTGCTTTGGACTTGCACTTGGGCCCTTGTTTGTATTATCCTGCTGTTCTGCATCTTCAGGTAAGTTCCCTAGGGGGCTTACTCAGGTTGGACATTCATGCCTGTTGTTGCATTTTATGTTAGGTGTTGCATATGCATAAAAGCATGCCATGTAGTATCCTGTTTAAGTTGCACTAATTGAATGAGCATCTGCTTACTTTATGCGTTTGAAACAGAACGGCCATTATCTGTGATAGTCCTAGAGTCTTTGCTAGGGTCATAGGGTAGCCCAGCCTCATCGGGTACCCTGAGTCAATCGAGTCATGAACTTCCTTATATTATGAGATGCCTGCGGGCTTTATTGTGGAGCGGGTTAGGCATGCGTGCTGCCCGATTATGACGGAATGCATTCACGAGCTGGCCAGTCTCCGCCCTATCGGAAGGGGGTGGAGGTAGGAGAGGGATATGCCACTTGGCATTGTCTTGGGCCCTTTACAGTATTTCTGCACATTATTATGACTAGGAGCATGCTAGTGTGTTTGTCTTTCGTACTGCATTAGAGCATCTTTATTACGTATAGCACATACTATGTGGCCTCAGCGAGGACTGCCGGTCCCGCATGAGTGGCTCGATCTGACTCCTTTCCCCGTTCTTCTTTCAAAGGTATTTTCTGTAGATTTTGAGTGCTCGATGTCTATATGACGGGGTTCTCTTTTGGCGAATCTGAGAATCTGGCTAACATTCTAAGTTGGTAAAATGATAATAACTCACTTAAGATTTGGTTTTGACCCGGCTTTGCCGTGGCCCTTGTATCTTAACTTTGCTTCCGTTTTACTTTCGTTTGAATTGGATTTCGCGACATAATCTTAGGACAGGTTAAGGGTACCCAACGGCCCTACGAGGTTTTAGGGTTCGAAATCCCTCTTTCTACTAATCTTAGAATGAGTTTGAAACCTCGACCTGTACCTGGATTGCAAGATCCGAACAAGGGGTTTTATCCCTTGAAACGTAACCCGGAAATCATTATTCTGGGCTGTTACAAAGATGGTATCAGAGCTGAGGTTGTGCAATTCGGGTACGCAAGGGTCGAGTGTATGTTTTGGAAAACCGCCCATGAATTTCAAAGGATTTGAAAGAATTTAAAAAAAAGGGCAAAATGAACTTAAGATGCCTAACTTAAATCGGACTAAGTAATGAACTCGACTTGTAAAAAAAAAGAGGAAAACCGACGAAACGGGGACACGAGTGGGTAGTAAAGGCGCTAGACCACCCCTATTGGGTGTAGTTGGGAACAGTAGACGAAATATCAGCTTGTTCTTTACAGATGGGTTGGGAGATTCAAATGAGATCATTATGAGTGTTATTAACTGATTCTGTGATGAGTGCTTGCTATGCTAGAGATCTGATTTGGTATGCCTAACAATGAGATGTGTATTGATTGATCTATGCGAATGGGATAGTGGGAGTACCCTTGTTTTTTTGTGGTCACCCCTTTCCGCTATGTTAACCACTTTTTCGGTCCTAACAAATCTTTTCTCGGATGTCATTATCTTTCATGGGAAATTAGGTTGATAAACACACTGAGTCGGGGATCATGGTTGGATATTAAGTTTGTTTGAGTGGGTGTTGGAAGTTCTTGATGTCACTTTGAGTCAAAAGTAAGGTGTTTCTGGGGCTATCTTTCCTTTTTCTTATGATGATCAACCAGTGTCTCCTTACGAAGAAGAGTCGTACCGAAGTCCCACGGGAAAGAGGGGTGATGAGTCGGTTGGAAAAAGTCAATGGTTGCCCTTAGGGATCTCTGTACGATTGTAATGATGACTCTCTCTGAGTTGCATGACATGATTTAATAGCCTCTTGCATATACCTTGCGAATGACCATTAGTATAGGCTCCTCATGCTATTACATTTGTGATTGATTATATTGTTTAAGTCTCGTGTTGTGTCTTGCCTTCTATAATGACTGTATGTTGGTATAGCATGTACTTAGCCTATTGATCGTATGATTGATTGGAAGAATGAACCTTATGATGAGAACCTACATGATCGTTATTTCCTATTTGATTAGGTTTATGATAGTGTGATCAACTCCCCTTTGTATGAATGCTTGTAGATGATTGCCTTAGCGTGCTGGGTGCTGAGGTGTCAATGCTTATTATCCTTTTGTGACAAGGATCCATAGTATGTCGTATGTTCTGTATTCGTCAGATTAATTAACCTTGGTTGTTTTGCAATTTTTATTGTTGCGTGATTACTTGTGTTGGATGGAGAATATGTGGTATAATTGAGTCTTGAGAATTGCATGTTTTATCCTAGTATGTGTTGATTTGAGCTCATGCCCCCGTATTCTAGTCATATTGTCATTACTTAAACTCGTGTTATACATCGTAAAACCTTCCTCATGTTCTATATTGTTGGAATGTGATAGAATTGACTTCTTATGTGTCGCCATGATTAGTTGCATGCATGTATCATATGTTATGATAAGCCTTTAGCATCATGTGGGATCCTTAATTGTGACTTTTGTGAATTTATATCTTGCCTACCTTATTGCGGATTTTCTCTTGAGCTAGGTCCCTGATAGTGTGATCCTCTCCCCCTTTTCCTATCATCTTAGATTGTTCTACCCATCGTAATTAGGTTGACGTTAAATTCGATGATCGATTCACTTCCATTATGGTCTATCCTAGCATGCTTACATGTCATCGCTCAGTAGTGTTCCCTCATTTACTCTGTGTTATAATCTCGTGCTTGTATGAACATATGACTTGGCACCTCGCATGATCACACACCACGTTACATTATGATTTCGCACACGCATGACACCTGAATGTTAGGATGAATCTTATCGCATTATCTTGATTGTATTCATGTTCGATAAGTGCCAGTAGTGTCATGTGGGGCTTATGATTCCCAATATGACTCGTAAATGATCACGTACTTGTTCTATGATGTGATGACTATTGTACCATATATGTGCTCTATGATGGTTCGTTGTTGGCATGATTGTGATCTATCGCCCATGTTGTCTTCTTGTTACTTTTGATGATGCCTCATGTTTCGTGAATATTATGTTGAGCTCCTCTTAATGGCTCTTGACTATGCTTGTATCACATCATGTATCGCTAGTACCATGTAGGACCCATGCTTTCTAAATGTATCTTGTCATATGATTACGTGTCATACTTGACCTATTATATGATCATTGTGTTAGATGAGATAGTTACTATGTTGCTTCTATATGTTCTCGTATGATGCATACACTAAACTCGTGCATTGTTCATATATGTGATAATCGTGATGCCCATTAAATCCCGCATGACTTCGAATCTTGTATGATATTACTGGTTCCACATATCCTGCTTGAAGTTGCTAGGCATATCTTGTTCCATGAAATACTAGACTGCTAGCTTGTCTCACATGCATCAGTGTATGACTTGATTGTGCCTTTTGGAATGAATATGCATGTCGTTCTCTTTGAGATAGGTACATGTTAGTGTGGATTAATGTGACTGATGTGCTCCATGATGAATCCATTTTGCTCGTCACAATTGTAACCTAATAGACTTCCATAAGGGCATCATTGCTATTATCGGGTCGGAGTCTTGTCTCGAGTCTTGTCGTCTTTAGCATCAGTCTGCGTTTGTTTCCGAGAGAAACACTGGGTGTCCGTCCCTGTCACTACCCTATCTCTACTAACTCGAACTCCTACGCGATATATCGGACGAGCGACGCATGGAAGAGGGGACGGAAAGTAGATAGCAATAGAGTAGTGCAGCGGAAGCGTGGGCCCATAACCCACAGGCCTCAGGATCAACGATGTCGACGGGGCAGACATATTTCGAGGATGGCGGCTACTAAGTACAAATATGACTTGCAAGCAGGAGAGTCCCCTGTTGGAATTGCTAATCCTTCTAAATTTGTTGATGATGATATTGCACTGACCCGACGATGAGATTTACGTGTTGATGTGCTGACTTGGTGATGACTATTGCCTGATTGTCTGTTGCCTATGATAATACGATTTGGTGCCTTATAGTTCTAATGTGCCATGATGCCTTGATGTGTTGATGCTCTGAGTTGCTAAGCATGATCTGAATTACTGTACCTATAAAAGTATGAACTGCAAATGTTGAGAACCTGAATTGTTGATCTTCTAAGGTTATGATGCAACTTGCTAGCTTGACTTAATTTATTATGTGCATATATGATTATTGTAATAATGATTGAGCATGACAATAAATTAAGACTTATTGATACATTTGTAATACTTGACGATGAACTTATGACGATATTAATATAAATGCTAGCTGATATGATGTGGGTCTTATGTGTGATTGTTTCATGATTGCTTCTTCTTTGAATGTAAGGGTGAGATTATTTTGTGGACTGGTCGGAGAATGGTGGGGGAATTTGAGCAGTTATGATGATCGATAGTATTACGAGGTAGGTCGCAAGAGAGGGAGGTTAGTTGAAGTAAAACCAAGTGAGCTATGAGAGTTAGAAGCGGCAATGCTGGTGGTTTTCGGTGAGCTTCTAGGTGAATCTTGGGTAAGAGGATGGTTAACCATAGGTCGACTTAGCGGTGATCAAGGAAATTTCTAGAAGAGGTGTGGCTAGCAGGGCAGAATGTTGTGATGTCTTGGGTAATACGGGGAGCGTAAGAAGTGACCTTCGTGAGAATTGGGAACATAGAGTGAAAGAGTACCCGGGTGCGAGGTTAGAGATAGGAGTTGGGTTCTTAGAGGTGGATGGTGTGTGGGAGGGCTTGATGGAATGAGGGGTGAGATTGGAGTATCGGAATAAATTGAGATTTCTTCAGGGGATTTTGTCGGAGTTAGTGTTGTTGAGTCTAGAAGAGGATTAATCTTGGCTTGAGAGTGGATATGGGTGAGTGAGGATTGTGTTTTATTTTGACTGGTATGATGCGAGGAATTTTCTTGATTTTGTGATTTATTTATATCTTCTGGCATGATGTTAGGTAACGACCATGATAAAACCTGATATGGAATGACATTATATGTTGATACACAATGTTGAAATCTAATTGACAGTGACAAGTATTATCATGATATATTGATGCTTTGCTATCCTGTTATATTATTTTGGAAGCATGATAGGATGTGTTGTGATGTATACATAAGATTATAATGTGTTATTATCTGAAAGCATGATGTTATATTATGTGGTGGTACTCATGATGTTGTATTATATGGTTGGTAGCATGATTATTGATATGTTAACTAATGGATATGACTTTGAGGATGAATATGATTTGTATATATGAGATAATAATACCAGATTTCTAAATGATCGTTATATGTCATTGTGATGAGTTAAGATGATGTTTGGTGAATATGCTGACATTCAATGACTGATATACTGTTTCACCTCCCCTTTCGCGGAATCTTAATAACATAACTTGTTGTGTTGATGTGTTGACAATGAGTTTGATTCGTTGACTTTATGATGAGGATGTACCTGTTATGACCTTGGTGTGATATCAAGATGTGTGTTATGATTCTGGCATAGATAAATATTATGACCGTTAGTATGATGTGGAGACGTTGATGTGATCTTGTGGTAGTGTGCTGGTATATGTTTGAGAATTGTCATATTATGATGTACTCGTTGAGGATCGATTGGTTATGTGGTTATGCATTGCTTATGACTTGTGAATCTTGCTTGAATTGAGACTGATAGATTGATTTGATTCTGGAAACTAGGAAGAGAACATGGGATTAGCCCTTAGAGGTGGATGATTCCACCTCCCAACTTCTGAATTTGATTGTTTGATATGCGAGAAACTAATCTGGTGGTTGGAAGATTTTGACAAAATCTTAATTTGAAAGGATTTGACTTGTTTTGGTGAAAGGTTGCTTGATTAGACGTCTTATTTGAAGATTTTGAACGATTTTGAAAAAGGACCAACTTTGACTGTAAAAGAATGAACTATATCGAGAATTTTGAGTCTAATCTTTATTTTCAATTGCGGAATCTCTTTAGAAACTTTTCAAACCCGCGCAACTCTATGATACCTCACGAAGTGGATACAAGCATTCTATGAGGGCGCTTGTAGGGTACTTGCTAAGACCTAGTGATGACATTGTAGAACTGTTAGAGTGTGGTACTTCCGAAAGGTCGAAGCGAGGATGTGATAGGGGCGCTTATTGCATACTTGTCAAGGCAAATTGGAGATGTCACGACCGTGACTAGGATGTTGTGAGAATCCCGGAAGATGCAACCGAGATGATTACAAGATCCTTGGACTCATCAGTTTCAAACTTCATCCCCTACTTTGAAATGGTTTTAGTCTCGGGGACGAGACTTGTTTTTAGAGGTGGATGATGTAAAGGCCCGAATTTTCAAATATTAATTTTTGGAAAAAGGAAATTAAAAATTGAATTTAAAGTGAATTCCGACCCAATTTTTAAATTTTAAAGATCGAATCTGTCTTTCATTTTGGCATTAACGGGTTCAAATTTGAATGTCGGGTATATTCTCTTTACAATTTATGTTTTCAGGACCACTCTTACTTTGGTTCTTTCCCTCTACCTTGTCTTTTCTTCCCAATGAGATCCGAAAATCCCAGCCTTGTGATCCTCCTCTTGTATGAAATTGACCCAAGAAATTTCCATCCACCTTCCTCTTGCTTCTTTGGGTTAAACATGTCCATTTCACTTTCCTTTTCTCCAACCCTGCACTCTCTTGTTTTGGAAAACAAACAACACCCTACTGCATCCTCTAATTTGACCGAAGACTACCCCCTCCTTTTAATTGAATCCTTGCAACATAAAAAAAATCCACAAATCCTCTACCACGTTCCTTTCTCTGCAGACAAACTGAAAAACCCAATTCCATATAGGTCTCTCTCCCACTCTTTACTGCTCAGAAAACCACCAGAGGAAACCATCCTCCCCTTCGCCTCTGCAGAGGAACAAACCACCATCACCGATTCCAGCCATTACCTTCTTCCTTTTGATGATTCTTCACACCACCTCTCCCTCCATTTCTGCCGACGAAATAGCAATCACCAGCTCCTCTTTTCGCTGCGCTTCCGCCACCAGAAATCACCCAAGACGCCATCGATTTCTCCGAGCTACATTTCATTCTCGATTTCGAAGGTCTGCCAAGCCAAGCATCACAGGCACCTTCTTTCTTCTTCCTCGTTTCCAAGCACTAGCAGCCGGAAGATTTCCTAGAGACCGAGACGGAGCCCCGGAGCCGCCCATTCCTCCACCGCCTTCCCTGTTTTTCGAGTTTACGCGCGGTGAGGCTCTTATCTCTCTCTCCTTTCACTCCCTTCCACCCTAAACCTGGGTAAAGTTCTGCCTTTAAGCAATTTCCCTCCCTGCTAGGCCGAATCCGATGACAATCCACCACCAGCAAGGCTCCGACGGCATTCCGGCGAGAGCTTCGATCTCGGTAATCCCTCTCTTCTTCCTCTCTTTCCCTCGCGTTTGAATCTGTGTGTGTGGATTGTGGTCGGAATTTCCAGTCGGTCGGGATGGAGCGGTTTTGGGTTGAGAACAGCCGCCGGCAAGGGCCTGGATTCTCCCTCTTTTCTTTCGTTCTCCGTCGGCGTGGGCAAGGGGAATGGCTAGGGAGGAAGACGAGCCTGCTGGATCTTATCCCTTCCTTTCTTTCCTCCTGGGTTGGGCCAGGTCCAGCTTGAATTCGGGTTATATCATTTACAAATCCGGGTCCTTCCTCTTTTCTTTTCTGATTGAGATGGGTTGGCCTAAGGACCCGTTTCTTCTTTCCTTCAGTTGGGCTCGGGTTGGGGAGTGGGATATTGGGATTTTTGGGTTTTGTTTTATAAAGTGTTAAGTTGTTGTTGTGTTATATATTAGATGTTATGACTTTATGTTATTCTAACGTGAGGTATGTTATTATTGTTGTTATCTTATTTTGGACTTATAAAAGTATATTTTTGGAAATTTTATTGGAAATGATAATTTGGGATAAGTATTGTGTAATGATTTAGATACGTGATTTTTGGAAATGAATTATTAATAAAGTAGTTGATGTTAATTAAATATATTGATGATAAATTATTTTAAAAGGAATTTTCAAATTTCGGAATTGTATTATATGGATTTGTGTGTGGGAAATCAAAATGCCGGAATTCTTTCTATAATATGATTTTGAAAGATTGGTTTCAAGGTAAATGTTTAATGTTGGAATTAATTATGTAATGATTTTGAAAATGAACATACCGGGATTGTGTTAATAAAATGATTTTGGTTGATGTTAATCGAAGCGGAAAGGTTTTGGAAAATGGTTTTACTATCAATTGGTTTTGAGGATGTTTGGAACTTGGGTTTCGTGTGTATGAATGTTGGTCCGGTAGCTTATGGAAATGGCTTGATGATAGGTGTGTATTGCTTTTGGATTGCTTTGGACTTGCACTTGGGCCCTTGTTTGTATTATCCTGTTGTTCTGCATCTTCAGTTAAGTTCCCTAGGGGGCTTACTCAGGTTGGACATTCATGCCTGTTGTTGCATTTTATGTTAGGTGTTGCATATGCATAAAAGCATGCCATGTAGTATCCTGTTTAAGTTGCACTAATTGAATGAGCATTTGCTTACTTTATGCGTTTGAAACAAAACGGACGTTATCTGTGATAGTCCTAGAGTCTTTGCTAGGGTCATAGGGTAGCCCAGCTTCATCGGGTACCCTGAGTCAATCGAGTCATGAACTTCCTTATATTATGAGATGCCTGCGGGCTTTATTGTGGAGCGGGTTAGGCATGCGTGCCGCCCGATTATGACGGAATGCATTCACGAGCTGGCCAGTCTCCGCCCTATTGGAAGGGGGTGGTGGTAGGAGAGGGATATGCCACTTGGCATTGTCTTGGGCCCTTTACAGTATTTCTGCACATTATTATGACTAGGAGCATGCTAGTGTGTTTGTCTTTCGTACTGCATTAGAGCCTCTTTATTAGGTATAGCACATACTATGTGGCCTCAGCGAGGACTGCCGGTCCCGCATGAGTGGCTCGATCTGACTCCTTTCCCCGTTCTTCTTTCAAAGGTATTTTCTGTAGATTTTGAGTGCTCGATGTCTATGTGACGGGGTTCCCTTTTGGCGAATCTGAGAATCTGGCTAACATTCTAAGTTGGTAAAATGATAATCACTCACTTAAGATTTGGTTTTGACCCGGCTTTGCCGTAGCACTTGTATCTTAACTTTGCTTCCGTTTTACTTTCGTTTGAATTGGATTTCGCGACATAATCTTAGGACAGGTTAAGGGTACCTAACGGCCCTACGAGGTTTTAGGGTTCGAAATCCCTCTTTCTACTAATCTTAGAATGAGTTTGAAACCTCGACATGTACCTGGATTGCAAGATCCGAACAAGGGGTTTTATCCCTTGAAACGTAACCCGGAAATCATTATTCTGGGCCGTTACAAGAGCCACGTTGGTCGTTTTGAAATGATTGAAGTTTCGAGTTGGATTTTCGAGAGTCGGGATTTGGCCGGACCTAGCGGGACCATATCTCTCTCTCTCTCTCTCTCTCTCTCTCCCCGCCCCTCTCTCCTACATTCTCCTTCACTCTTTTGTCATAGTGAGCCCCTTGCCTCCACTATAAATAGAAGCATAGAATGCTCCAATCCCAAGAGACCCTAAAATCATTCTAGAAATCTGAGCCTCTAATACCCAAAACCCTAATCTCTCTCTCTCTCTCTCTCTCTCTCCATTTGAAAATCCAAAAGAAAACCCTCAAACATTTTCCTCCATTCTCTATGTCAATATTCAAACCCACCTTCAAAACCCTTCTTTTGTGTTTCCTCCAGCTCAAAAACCCTCAAACATACCTTCTTTCCCTCCTCCTTGAAGATCTAGCCAAGAAGACAATGGTCTGACGTCGATTCAAGTAAAAACCGTAACTTTTGGAAGATTTCGTTGCAGCAAGTTCTGAGTCGCTGCCGCTAGTTGGAGCCCAGAAGCTGCAGAAAACCCTTTCACCGCCGCGAGTTCTAACTCGCCGCCATGAAACTGAGGCCAAAACCTCCTATTTGTCTTTTCTCGCGGTAATCTAGCTCGTTTTCCCTCCTCTTGCTTTCTTTTCCTTCCAAACCATTTAAAGGTGTACATTTACTAAGTTTCTTATGTCCCTGTTTTATACCATATTTTTATGCTCCTTATTCTATTATTTTGGGATGAAATTATTAGGAATTTGTGTAGTTATGCTTAATATTGCCAGATATGGAGTCTACACAAGTTTGATGTGGTTTTCAGGAGTTTAGAGCTAATTTAGAGAAGTTTGGACCCACTTTGGAGCTTAAAGGAAAGTCATGAAGACATTGGAGAAGCTAAGGAAGAGCACGTGATGGTGCAGCTGGAGTAAATGTCATTTTTCACCATTTATCAATTTGAATAAAGTTCTGATGCCTTCATGAGAGTTGTATCCATCGAAAAGAGCTTTCCAATGCATACTCATATACGTCAATCGGACAAACGAGGACTTAGGAAAGTGCGTTTCAAAATGGAGCAGAATGCTAAAAGCTGACAGTGCACTCGAAATTGACCAAGCTACTCGACGTCGACCACTTTACTCGACGTCGACCAGAGTTGAAAGACATACTCGAGTCCGACTGAAAGAAGTACTCGTGATGCAAAGAAGAACCCGAGATCAAGCAAGATCTACTCGACGTAGACCACTCTACTCGATGTCGACTACAACTCTGCTGGGCCGAGAACGAATTGGGTCGATCCTAGGACGAGGAGAAGACCTGGCCACGAAGAATACATCATCTATCAAGTTCTATCCACATGGAGGAAGATTTATTTACCATAAGGAGAATTGTTATTTTACCATTTTAGATTTATTTCCTTTTAGCTAAAATTATATCTTTAGATAGATAGAGATATAGGATAGATATTGCTTTCCTTGATTAGCAAGGATTAAACCCTATAGATAAAGTCTTAGGAGCTAGTTTTCATTCATTCAATTTCAGAAAGACAATCTCCATAGCAAGAAGAGAGTTTAGCAGTTCAAGGCTTTTAGGGTTTTGACGCTTTTGCGAAAGTTGGAGTGCCGGGATTGTAAAGGTCGTGAATTTAGTTTAATGCAAAGTTATTTCCTTTCGTCAATCCTGGTTCCTATGATGATGAGCGAATAGTCGCCCTACTTCTAGGGTCGGGGCGAGCCCGACGATAACCATGCACGCCTGAGGTAAGTTTTGATATTTATTATGTTTTGATCATCCACTACCCTTTATATGTTTATTGCCTACTTGAAAGAATAGAGATTCATCTTAACCACTTGGATTATAAACATAAAATTGGTAGATACAATTAGGGTTACTTGAAAAGGTTGTCTAATTGTTGGAAAAGGCGAATGTGATTACATATTTATTTATATTATCTTGTCTTATGCGTGCATGGTCGTCTTTGTGTTAAGCCCTGGCTTTGGAAGTTTTATTTCATATATTATCTTCAATCGTTATTCAACCCTGGTTTATTTTTGTTCATCCTTCGTTTCCATCCTTACAAGCTTCGGCCATCTTTGCCGATGTTACTAACGTTTCTGCAGGTTACTCGATATCGACTAATCTAGTCGACATCGAGTACAATTGGATCGACTGACAGTCTTTTGAGCTTATCGACATCGACTACTGACACTCGACATCGAGTACCCTACTCGAGATCCATTACTGTTTTTGCTCTCGCAGGTACTCGAGATAAAAATTTCTACTCGACATCGAGTACATCTGGTCGACGTCGACTAAAACTGGTACCTGCTGCTGTTGATTCTACTCGAGATCGACTGCACTGATCAACGTCAACTGCAATCCAGTCGAGATTGAGTGCTTCTGAGTCGACTTTTTAACATGATTTGCCTACTATCTGAGATCCGCTTCCTCATGGATCGAAGCTGACTTCCTTCTACTACAACGGGAGGGAGTCTTGAATATTATTTGTACGGAAAGGAATCGGTTTGCTTTAGTTTATTTATATTTTATTTACAATTCTAAATATTCCCTCCACAATAGTTTCCTACCTTCTAAGGTTGAATCGGAGTGGATCTAACCTCTGTAAACGTAGAATCGAGCCCCTTCTTTCCTCTTTCCCCTGTTTTTTGAAGGTGAGCTAAATCTCTCTCGTTCTTGCTCATTTTGGTCTCAATCTTTGTAAATGAGGAATTTTACTCATCCTTTACCTTTCATAGGCTTGATTGTTTACTTTCCTTGTCGATCGATTTGAAGCTCGAGAGGCCACCATTGAAGTTTGGGGGAGTTTTCTTCGAAGACCTCGGTAATCCCTCTTCCACTCTCCCCCTCTGGTCCTCGTTTGAGTCTTTATATGTTGGTTATGGTCGGGATGGGTTTTTCTTTGGTTTAAAATTGGGTTGGTAAAGAACGGAGTTGATTCAAGGCAAAAACGAACCGCAACATTCAAATCTCGTCGTAGCGAAACCCTGGTCGCCGCAGCGAGTTAGAGCATAAACCAGGTAGGTAGAAGGCAGGTTTTACGAACCTTGTTTAACGAATTGCTTGTCAGATTTGAACTTCTTTTAACCAAACACCTTTGAATTGTAATATGATTGGAACCAGACTTGAGATTTAACTAGGCATGTGAATGATGACGAGATATGAGAATTGATGAGAATTGGAAATCTTTGGATGTCTTAGCTTTCAGATGTTTTCCCGTGTTTCGAAATGGTTTTGAAATGATTTGGATTATCAGATGTTTTTGGGAAAATGGTCTCGTTTGTGTGGTTAGTAGCATGATAGCTTATCACATTCCTTATTACTTATAATAGTTGCTTGTTGACTTGATTGGATTTCACTACCTACTTTTTCCTTGTTGTTCGGCTTTGCAGGTAAGTTCCCTCGCAGAGCTTACTCGATCAGTTTGATTCTCATATGCATGTAGTCACATGATATACTAGGTGTTGCATATGCATAAGAGCATGATTCATGTAGTATATATCATGCTTAGGGTTTCACACTTGAATGAGCATTCGTTTACACAATGTGTTTGGAAACAGAACGGTCGTTATCTGTGAAGTCCTAGAGTCTTTGCTATGCGCGACATAGGATATCCCAACTCCATCGAGTTTGCATAGGGTTTCACACTTGATGACGATGACTGATTATCGATGTGCACATATATTATGATGATTGCTATGCTATAGCACCGTACTGGTCAGTGTCTACCTTAACGGAAAAGGGGGTAGAGGTAGGAGAGGGATATGTCACTTGGCATTCTTTGGGCTGTTTATCGCACTTTCTGCATATTATATATCCTGATAAGCATGACCTTGCATGTTTAAATTCCGTTCTGCATTAGAAACATCTTTATTTAGGATTAGCGTATATGTGTGCCTATAGTGGGACCTAGTCACGTGTATGAGCCTCAGGCTGATCCCACGCCATGTATTATTTTTAGGTTTGTATGCAGATTGATGTTTGCTCGATGCTTTTATGATGGGGATATTTATCGGATGATTGCCGACTGAGAGACTGACTCCCCATACTTAACCTAAGTATTTAATAGATTCGTGCTTTTCGTATTTTGGTTTTGACCCGGCTCCGTCGTGGCAAGTTTTATTTGGTTTCATCTTTCATGCCTTCACTTGAAAATGCATTCGAGCGACTTAGTCTATAGGAAATGTTCTGGGTACCCAACTGCCCTTCGCTTGATTTGGGGTTTGAAATCCCCACTTTAAAAGATTAACTTTTGAGGTTTAAAGCCTCGACCCGTACTTGGATTGCAAGATTCGAACAAAGGTATCTAACCTTCGAAATGTAAGCCGAATATTTTTATTTGGGCCGTTACATCTAGGGCTCCAGCATTGCCCTCTTGATCCACCATTCAAGTTCGAATCCGTGATAATGCGCAATTAACCACAAAAAGCTTAGATTCTGAACTTCGACCACTAAATAATAACTAGAAAACATGTAATATGCAACCTAAAACTACCATAAAACCTCCCAGAAGACCTATATAAAATATGCGTTATCAGTCCGCTTGCCTCTTAAGTGGGCACAAGAGTTTGATTTGCTTGTGAGAGAGTTGACAATGTCTGAGTAAGTCTTGAATGTGCAGACAAATAAACCTTCGAGTCTAAGACATTAAACAATGACGCTTCTCGGAAGGCAATCCAAGGTGTAAGTGGTTTAGATTCTTTTATTTTCTTTTTTAGTTAATTGATTTCAAGAAATTAGTATGAGTTTAGATTATATATGGATATATTGAGGGTAAGGGCTTCATATCCTATTTTGATAAAATTGTAATCGTCCAACTCTTTGCACCATATTGAAAACGGAAGGCCTTACCATCATCTTGTAGACTTGACTTTTAAGTTTCAAAGGTACTTTTCTAATACATAAGAAGCCTGAGTAGTCTTCGATTGCTCTACTTGAATCTAATGCTTGATATTTATCCACACTTCAATTGTTCTGCATGATCAGCTCCAAATAATTAAAATTGTCATTCGATACAACATCACCCAATATCAATTAATCCTCACTTCTCGTCTCAACCAGTTTTCACGACAAATATTTACAGTTTAAATATTTAATTAAGTCAAATGATATTGTGACTTAGCTAATACGTAGTAGTACATCTACTAATTTTCAACCTCTTAATACATCAAACGTTTTTGATATATCGAATAACTTTCCTTTTAAATTTTTGGTAAAGCCTGGAGGGTTTACATTCTTGTAAACCTCCAAGGTTATCATGCATAGTACCCAGGCCATAATTAAATTAATGAATTGGATTTTTTTTTATAAATGAATTGGGCTTTTTAATATATGGGGCAAATTATTTTCTTGAGTATTTTAAAATTCAAATATTTCTTTAGGGTTTTGGCCCGCTTCCACAACTATATGAAATTATGTGAAGAGATAGAATGAGCATATGATATAGTTAACTTGACGTGTTTCATCATCATATATATTGACAGCCATGAAATAACACACCATGTGGTAGGTATTGTTTCATTCATATCATTATAGTTTTTGGTTGTAGGCACTAGACATGCCTGCAGCTGTAATTAAGCTTTCGTATGCATCTCCAACAAACAAAATCATGTGAGTTTTTGCTCTCAACAATTTTTCATATTTATTATTTATTATATATCAAATTGATAATTTGAACCTATTGTTTAAGGATGTCAATAACAATCCTTTGTGTACGTCTACCTTTGCTTTAGTTTTTTTTTTTTACTAGGAAATAATTCAAGAGCCAGACATACATGGCAATTCGAGAGGCCGACTAGATCGACAGACGGTGCAACCGTCTCTACATATAAAAAGGTGTAACAACAACAAAGTGGGAGGCGTAGAAACCCGGATGAGCAAGCAAGCCAAACCCGTATATGCTGGAGACAACGTAGACTAGGATCTGATGCCAAGCATCCCCAGACGGCGACACCGTTGGCCGACGGTAAATCAGGGGCAGTCCTGTGGGCGGTGAAGACGATCCTCCAAGGAATTTCCTACACACGGAGTCGCCTCAATACACACCGCCACAACCCCAGCCAATCCCGACATCGGTTGCCAGAGCTCCAACACGGAAGAGGAAAGCCAAAAGCAACAGGGATCACAACCAAGAACCACCCTAGGAGCCGTGCACCTTGAATTCCTTTCAGACGAAACCCTAACAGGATATTCAAGCCCTTACGGGATTTAGGCCCTTTCGGGGTATGCTCAAAGAGTGGTTTCAACCCTTTCGGGTTTATTTATTTATTTATTTTATTTTTTTCCCTTTCCTAAACATTGGGCCCAAAGGACCCGAAGCTTAGGCCCGAAGGACCCGAAACTTGGGCCCCAAGGACCAAGGAGGAGCGGGAGGATCTCAGCCCTAGATGCGGGCGAACGCCGATGAGCAGCATAGGCATGCGGTGAGTGTGAACGCCGATGATCAGCCTAGGCAGGCGGTGGGAGCCATCATCGGCACGAGCAACCAAAGGAAACCAGCGCACCGGAAACCAAGTCGGCGGCCCATACCCGCGAAAACAGTTGAGGGGAACTCAAAATCGGACATAACCGGCGGATTTGAACACAAGAGGACGGATTCAGGGATGGAATCGAGATTAAGGGTTTGGTGGGGAACTGGAAAACGCACGAACACGGGGTTCATGGGGGATAACGATGTTGATGTGGTGGTCGAGGACGACGCCAGACAAAGAGGGAGATGCGATGGTGGTGGACAAGAAGGTTGCGTGGTGGTGGTGGTGGCGGAATTGTGGGATGCTCGTGGTGGTAGTGTTTGTGTTAGGGGTTTTTTTTAGAGAGAGACTCTGAACTCTCTCTCTATCCATAAAAACTTCATATTTTACTTTAGTTTTTTTTTTTTTTACAATATACAAACAGTTGGAGTTTGCTATGAGAACCGTAAGAACTACCAGGATCATCCCTAAGAATGATGGAGTACAACTCCTTAGTATGAGGAGATGTAGATCTAATACAATCGATACCTTTTCTAGCTATGAAGTCAGCTACATAGTTGACTCTCTATAACAATGTCTAAACTGTATAAACTCGAACACTTGAGCCATAATCATAATCTTCTCAACTTGATGGATGACTTCCCATGGAGTATTGATTTCCTTGTTTATTGCCTTGATGATAGTCTGATTATCACTTTCAATGATAGCCTTCTGGATTCCCTCTACTTGTTGCCTGCTGCATGCCCACAATGATTGCTTCTACCTAGACCTGGGCAAACGCGGGCCGGTCCGCCCGACCCATCCCTCCCGCCCGCAGAGTTGGACAGGCTTGGGAAAAAGAAAAAGCCCATGCGGGCCGCTAAGCCCCGCCCATCCCGCAGCGGGTACGGGATTGGGTAGGCCAACCCGTAACGGGTACCTACAATTATATATATATATATATATATATATATATATATATATATATATATATATATATATATATATATATATATATATATAAATATAAAAATAATATATACAATATAAATTATTAATTATATAAAAAAAATATCTATATACAATATAAGTATACATACAGACTAAGGTTTACCGGCTAAATGCCTAAATTCCTAATTCTTTGTTGGACAAGTATATATATACAGTATATGTTAATAATTTGTGTGAGCAATATTATGGACTTTGTTATTTACTTATCTTTCCCTGATTAACGTGTAAACAATACGTAGTAGCTACTACCAGCAACACAGTAAGTATTTGCACCTTTTTTTTTACCCGTTGTACAGTAGTATAGGGTAAAATTTAGCGGGTACCCGCGGGTCGCCCGTGCCCGCAATGGCGGACAGGCTCAGACAAAGTTTTCAACCCATTAAGCGGGCTTAGCCCGGCCCGTGCCCGCAACATCGGGATAAATTTTAGGCTAAAGCCCGTCCCAAGCCCGGCCCGCGCACGCATGGCAAGAGCTCGTGGGCTTAACCTCTTGATGTGTTTTGAAATAATACATCTGATAAACCGCTCTCCGAGTCACGAATGACTCCTCCCACATGGCAAGAGCCCGTGGGCTTAACCGAGCCATCTATATTAATTTTATAGATATTGCTCGGGGGTTTAGTCCACTTAATATTTCTTCTATTAGTGATTTGTGTGGTTGGTTTATTTTCCAACACCCAGCATTTTATATTTGAGACTACTCCAAAAGCTAGATTGATTATTGAGTTGAGATTTTTATTTTTAAAGATAACATTATTTCTGGTGTCCCAAATTGTTTGCCATATAAAGCCTAATTCTTTTATTGTTGATTTATTCATTTTTTTTTAATGAAGGATGTCAATAATATCTTCATTATAATCTTCTATAAAAAGTAGTTTTTTGCCATATGCAGTTTCATAGTTTTGGATAAGTTTTCTGGCAAAGCTACAATTAATAAATAAATGTGTAGCATTCTCATCTTCACAATTACAAAGTGAGCATTGTGCTGACACTCTATTGTAGTGCTTATTTAATCTTTGGGTGGTGGATAAACCATCAATCATTATCTTCCATATGAGGTTCTTGATCCTTGAAGGTATTACTTTAGTTCTTCTTATTATTAGCATTCATTGTACTTCTATTGTAGTTTTTTTAAAAAAAAGGGATGCGCGTATACGAGAGCTTTCTAGAAGGTCTAGTAGTATTATAGCTCAATAGTACTTCTATTTGTCTTCGGAGTGGCTATATGCACTCATAGCATGTGCTATGTGCACTCTAATAAGACAAATCTAGGATCGACTTCACCTATGAGATGATATCTGTCCATCCATTATTATAAGTTATAAAAAAAAATATACGAACGGATCTAAGATCCGCTCGTGTTTTGCGGTCATATAATACGAATCTATGATCTGTCGTTATATTTTTTTCCTTATTACATCTTCCTTTTTTGGTACCAAGGAGGGATCCATAACCCACACTTGTTTTTTTTTTATTATTATTTTTATTTTTGGAAGTGATTATGTTTTGCTATAATCTTTTTTTTTTGTGTTTTAATTTGTTAGGACGGATCAAGGATATGTCCTTTTATTTTTTTTTACAACAAATGGATCCTAAATCCGTCTGTGTATTTTTTCTACAACTTGCAATGATTACTAGACATATGTCATGTTATAGTTGAAACGAATCTAAGATTCATCTATTGGAGTGCATATAACATTTGCCTCTTGTGCATACAACACAATCCTTTGTTTTTTTTTTTTGATACATGCAAGAATTTTACGGTGTCAACCAGGGTTGTACCACCACCCAAGAGCGTCCATACGGATGAGAGTTTAAAACTCTAAATCAGAACTCCGAGACGCCGAGCCGGACTCTAAGACCATATAGGTGAGTCGATCAGCCGCTTTGTTCGCCTCCCTAAAAACGTGGGACACGGAGGCCGTCTTGAAAAAGTGAAGCAGACGGAGAGCATCCAAAATAAGGATCTTGATCACCCAAGGAGTCGACCAAACACCATTAATCACATTCATGATCGCAAGGCAGTCTCCTTCCAATACAACTTTTCAAACCCCCAGCCTCCGAGATTCCAGCAACCCAAGCTACAAACCAACTACTTCAGCCTAGACAACTAACATCGTCCCACACCTACTGGCATCGCAAGCAATCATTCTACCGTCGTCATCTCTGATTACAAACCCTGCAAAAGCAAACCCAAACAGAGATTTAGCGCCATCAAAATTTAGTTTAAAGACGCCCGCCTCAGACTCACGCCATCTTATGATATTCCTTTTGCGAGGGTTGTTTCCGAGTTTAAATCTCATTGTTTTTCCATCATCTTCGTCTGACGCGTCTTGTTTAGCTGTTTTCCATTTTTTCTTGTGGTTTTTTTTTTATTATGGCTACCAACTCATCTATTGTTTGTAAATTCTGGTTTTCAAATATAATCTTATTCCTTTTAGTCCAAATGCACCACCAAGAAAAAGCTTAAGTAGGTTTTTTTTAGGGTTTAGATGTCAAAAAATTTCGTTGGTAATGGTCTTTATACTTTGATTACTTTTGTCATTGCTATTTGGCGTTCAATATCTCTATGGAGAGATCCAATGGTTCTTAATGTTGTGGGGCACTCCATTTGGAGATGTATAGCGTCTTAATCCCTAATGTTATAGAAGATACAATCAATGGGTGTGTGTATTCCTTTATTTCGTAGTCTAGCTCTAGTAGGTAATCCGTCCAATCCCATTTTCCATAGGAAATTTCTCACTTTCGGTGAACAATCAATTTTCCATAGTCCCAGAAATAACTCTATCTCATTGTCATTGGAGTTTGTGATTAATTTTAAAGCGCTAGATGTTGATAACCATCCATCGAGGCTAGGTTTCCAACAGAGTCTATCGTCAATCTCCTGTGAAGAAAGGGGGGTACTTGTAATTATCTCAATAAAGTCAATAGGTAGGATTTCCCACATCTTTTCTTCATTCCATGTCTTATTTGGTAGGATATAGTTTTCAACTCTTTCTTGTTCATCAATCTGATGGATTAAACTGCGATCCTTAAGTTTTCTATCATCATTTAGCCATTTGTCCTTCCAAAATTTTACTGTCTTTCCATTTCCAATTTGCCAGATGAGCCTTGCGCATAACTCTTCCTTTAGGTCAATCAACTTGGCCCATTGCCAAGATAAATTTTTCTTCCTTTTGTAATCCCAAATCTGATCTTCTTTTAAGTATTTTTCTCGAATGATTCCAACCCATTGTTTGTTGGGTTCCGCCAGGATTTTCCAAAAAAAAAATTCATTTACAGGGCTTTATTCATATATTTTGTTTTACTAATTCCCAAGCCTCCTTTTCTCTTTGGTTTACATGTTTTGTCCCGACCTAGCAATGGTTTTTAATGTTGGTCCTTCTTCCAGAAGAAACATCTATTTATTCTGTCTAATTCGTTGTGCGCACTTGTCGGAAGAATAAAGTTTTGCATGGCGTAGTTGGGTTTAGCCAAAAGGTTCACTTTTATAAGAACCACCCTTCCTTGTTAGGAGAGGGAGTTCGCTTTCCATTTTTCCAGTAGCATTTTTATTTTTTCAATAACATCTTCAAAGTTTTCTTTGTTGACTCTACTGTTTATTATGGGGCATCCTAGGTATTTGTCCAATGCAACTTGGTTCATTATAAGAAAGGTGCTATGGATTTGGATTTTTTGGTTTGTGGAAACCCCCTTAGTTACTTGGAAAGCTGATTTGTTGAAATTTACTTTTTTTTTCCCCGAAATTTGATAATATTTGTCAATTATCTTTTTCACCTTCGCGCATGATTCCTGAGATGCCTTAAGGCAAAGATCATGATATCATCTGCAAAGGATAGGAATGGAATCCGCGATCCATTTGGGGTTGTTTTAAACCCAATCGAATCTGTCGATTCATGACATTGTTGTTGTAGTTTTCTGGCGAGGATTTCCTCACCAATGATAAACAGGTAGGGGGATATCACCTTGTCGAATCCCTCTTTGTGGGCGGAAAGTCTCAGTGGGTTCATCACACTAATACTGAAAATACACGGTTTGAATACATTCACTTTCACTAGTACAAATAAGACGTTTATCGGGTTTTTTTTAACAAAGCATAAGGGAGTTTTTGAACTCCTTTTATTCTTCTCGCTGATAGATGTCTCTCAGGGGTTTTTTAAAAACTCCTGAAAAATAATGTTCGGTCAGGGGTTTTTAAAAAACTCCCGAAAGAGCCCGTTTCCTATAAGCCGTCCCAACTCTAACTTTCTCAGGTGTTTATAAAAACCCCTGATACACTCTCTCTGGAGTTTTTTCAAAAAACTCACGAGAAATGATGCATTTTTATTAAAAAAAAAACAGGGTGCTTCCTGTCCGGTTCACTGAACCAGATAGAAAGCCCTTTTAAAAGAAAAACATACAGAACTTTAAATTGAATAATTAACCCCTTTTTTAATAATAATAAAAAAAATTGGTCCAAAACAGTCGATAAAGCCATTTTATACTATAAAGATGGTAATACCTTTTTAGATTTCAAGTACAGTAGGTAGCTTCTAATGCTCACAATACAGTACAAGTACAACACAGTTGATGCTTGTTTTTTCTCAATCTACCTAAGCATGTAAGACTTAAGAGAGACTTTCATGACTTGATGCATTGAGGCTCTATGCATCAATGCAAAAACGACATAAGCTACGAAGAAAAAACATCACCTTCTGCATAAGTCCTATCTAATCAAAGTTATCATGGAGTTCGGTTGATTCTCACCATCTATCATAATCTTCTTTTTTTCTTTCTTGGTAGGCTCCTTAACTTGAGGTTCATCACTCCCATTTACAATGTCCTTGGCATCTGAATCCTTCTTCTTCTTATCCATTTTCTCTTTCTTTTTAGTATATGGAGCATCCTCTTCCATCTTCTGCGTGGTTCTCCCATCTTCCTTTTTCCCGAGTAGAGAATCTGCTGCAGGATTGTAAAAGATCAGGGGTTTTTACACCTTTGTGTGACAATAAAGGGCTTTACTACTTTGAAAAATGTAGATAACTCATATTTTGGCGGGAGTGATAAGTCCTTCAACCATCTTCTTACGATCTCTTTCGTAGACATCTATCTTAAGCCTACCCCTTGGCAGATCCAGCTAGTAATCATAAAGTTGAACTATGTACTCAGAAAGGGACATCACTTGGTCGCAGAGTTCTTAATGTTAATTAAATCAAGTTCACTAACTTCCGTGCCCATAGATATCATAGCAGCCTCTTTCAGCTCTGCCTCAACCTCTTCGGGAAATATTTGAATATAAGACGAAAAATATTAGCATTTTACCATAGAGAAAGTCCAAAATTTAGATTGGGAACATGCGCTTGCCTCGAAAAAATCTAATTTGGCTGCATTATAAACACGATTACCCATCAACTTCACTATCTTAGCATAATATGTATTATCTTGTACAATCTTTCCAACCATACCACTCATTGTCATTGCAAATGTGTTTAGCTCTTTATCAAGATCATCCAACAAACCAATAGCTTAAATTATCATGATATCCACCTAGTGAACAACACAAACATCATAACCATAATTCATAAGCAAATTCTATTCAAAATCCTCCAATCACTAAGCCTAAACAAGTGCATTATAGACTAACCTTATCAGGAATAAACTTTAACTTGTATCTCGACAAGCTGTGTGGCGAACCCAAACTCATCAGAGCCGGATCCTGAGAAGCTTCACAAACAACTACTTGAGAGATAAATAGCATCCTACTGTCTGTATTTAGGAGTACTTTTAAAGGGCGTCCATTGAAAGAAGACAAAACTTAACATAGAATCATCAAATACTCACCTTGCCAACTAGTGACGGTGTTAACATTGATAATTACCTGCAACACTGAGCATCTAATATTTAGATACAAACATCAATGAGATTGTTGTATATATGGTCTGAATTAATCACTTGGTGCTCTAATCCTTAGACCATCTATAGCATCAAAATAACCTGTTACCTCATGCATGTTTGGCCAACTGAAGCTTAATGTACAGTATGCATCTTCCATAATATAGCATTCTATAGACAAGAAATATAAATAAGTGACCATAAGCATGTAGTATTATACAAAGCTGCAACATCACACACCCCTTCCAAATCTTAGGTCAATAACAGCTTACCCCGACAGCAGAGATTTCCACAATTCACAACTAGGCACCATAGCAATTCACCACAAATTCACAGTTCACAATTCAATAAAATGACTAACAAATTCTCGAGCTCAACTAACTAAAAACACCTATTGGAGCAGAGGGAGAAAGAGAGGAGAAGTGATAACCTTTCAAGTTAGATGAAGAACGGCTTAGCAGAGCAGTAGCGAGGGATTCGCTTGGCAGATCGAGATGTATGATTAGAGAAAGAGGGAGGGAGAGCGTTGCACGCCGTCGAGATAGAATTTGTGTTCGTCACTCCAGCAATCGGTAGAGAGAGAGGATGACCCGAAAACCACCATATAAAGGGCGAAACCCTAAGTGGCAAACATCCTGTTACCAACAGATCGAGAGAACATGTGAACTGCTGCACCAAAAAAAGCTAATTAGATTGATTGAAAGTGTTCAATTCATGAATCAATACTCATCTAAGTTCAATTTTGGTGAGGAAACAAGCAGGGAGAGATGACAAGCCTAAACCACCATAAAATAGGGCGATGACAGAGCAAAGAGAGGGCGAAGCCGGAGAGCAAAAAATCAAGGGATGAATAGCGAAAAGGGCGAACCAGAGGAAGAAGGTCGAATAGATCGTCGACGTCCTCTACGAATTTGGGGAATTTTCATCGACCATCTTCTGCGTGAAAGCAGTTTAACAATTGAGAGCGAGGGTGAAGGCTGCCAGGTCGAACTTATCGAAAGGGATAGTTTCTTTCGAGAGTTTTAACTAAAAACTCCCTTGCCAAAGCGATAGTTCTAAGGAGTTTTAATTAAAACTCCCGACATAATATTTTATATTTTCTTTTGAAAAAAAAAAATATTTAACGGGCTTTTTTTAAAAAACTCACGACCGAGTTTGTTCTCTAAGGAGTTTTTAAAGACTCGAGATTATTCTCCTGAGAGATGTTATATCTATATAATCCACCCAACGAATCTAGAAGAGCAAACCAAATTTCTCCAAAACCGCTAAGAGAAATCACCGTCCACTCTATCGTAGGCTTTTTCCATGTCAAGTTTTATTGCAATCTATCCTTGTTTTCCTTTTCTTGTTCAAAATGAATGAAAAATTTCGTGAGCTATAAGCACATTATCCTGAAACGCACGATCAGCCATGAAAGCTCCTTGAAGCGGGTGAATAAATTTTCGTAGAACGTTTTTCATTCTTTTCGCGAGAATTTTTGCAATTGCTTTGTAAATAGGTGAATAATTTTTCGTAGAACGTTTTTCATTCTTTTTGCAATTGCTTTGTAAATTTTTCGTAGAAGGTTTTTCATCCTTTTCGCGAGAACGTTTTTCATTCTTTTCGCGAGAATTTTCGCGAGAATTTTTGTAATGTCTCATTTATATGGCGTAAAATTTTCCCATATGTGAAGAATCGTTTGATGGCCTTATTCATCGATTGTCCAACAATGTCCCAATATTTTTTGTAGAATTCTGCTGTCATCTCGTCGGGTCCCGGAGATTTGTCTTTACCAATAGAAAAGAATGTTGTTTTTATTTCCTAATTGGATACCGGTTTGGTAAATTCTTTGTTGTCATCCGTATTCATCTCCTTGTCTATCAGTGTTAGATAGTCTTGCAGTAATCTGCCATTAATATTCTCTTCCTGAATCTTTTTTCGAAATCATCTTTAATTTCTCTTCGAATGTTTTCTTCCCCAATTATTTCTATGCCTTCGTGCATTCTAATTTCCCTTATAATCTTCATGCTTCGTTTACCCGAGGCTACTCTATAGTGGTATCCGGTGTTTGAGTCCAAAAGTTTTAAACGTTTTATTTTTGCTCGTTGGCTCCAGTATTGTTTGTGATAAGTCAGTAGTTGTTCCTTTTTCTTTATCATTTGTTATTGGCGTCTATCGTTCTCATTTTGTTGTCCTTGGCTATTGTCCTCTTGTAGTTCTAGTAATTTTTCTTCTGTCTCCCTTAATTGTCTAAAGATATTGCCGAAAGTTTTCTTGTTCCATTCTTTCGTAAATCTTTTCAGCAACTGAGTTTTTTTCATTACATTGAACATATAGGATCACTCATAGTTTGATGTCCGTGCTTGGGAGACAATGTTTGTGTAATCTTTCCTAGAAAGCCACATTTTATCAAACTTAAAAGGTCTAGCCTTTCTTCTATCATTTGTTTGGAGTTGTACAGAAATTGGGCAATGGTCTGAGGTCGAGAAAGCATGGTTCCTAGTAGCAATATTTGGGTACCATTGAAGTATTTGATCTTGTATCAATGTTCTGTCCAACTTTTCATAAATATTGTTTACATCCGTCTTGTTCTTCCTCCATGTGAAAACATTTCCACATGAGGGGATATCCAACAAATTGCATTGATCCTTGAAAGAAATCAATCTATGAAAACGAGAAGGGTGAGGAGGAATACTACCCGTCTTTTCACTAGAGTATTGAATCTCGTTGAGATCACCCATCAGAATGATCGGTATCATCTGGTTCTGAATGTAAGTTGATAAAGAAGGATAGAAAGAGATCTTATCACTCTCATGAGGAGGGGCGTAAACAAAACAAACCGCAAAAGTTATTTCCTTGTCTTTGTTTTCAATTTTCAATGTGATAAAGCGTTCGTCTTTGTGCATGACAGTAATTACATCATCAGTCATCTAGTAGTTTTTCCATAGCACACAAATCCCCCCAGTCCTACCGACCGCTGGGGAAAAACAGATATAATCAAACCCGGCTTTTTTCCAGATTGCATTAAGGGGTTGAACATCGGTTTTGGTTTCTAAAAGAGCTAGACTTTGGATATTTTTAATTTTGCAGAGGGTTTCAATGTCTGTCCATCTATTTCTTTTTCCAACTCCGAAATAATTCCACGAGCATATTTTCATCTTGGATACAATTTATAGCGTGTGATCATGGTTTCTGTTTTCCTGTTCTGAATGTTTGTCAATATATCGATTCTCTTTTCCATGTTTCCATTAATTGTGTTGATTTTGTCTGGGACTTGGGTTAGAGTCCTCGAAGAAGCCATGAAGTTGCACCCCTTAAGAGTTTCAGTTTGGTTAGTATTAGGAGGATTAAATCCTTTTACTGTCAAGCTTATTTTGACTTGTGTTGAGGAGATCTTGTCATAGCAGAGGAATTTCGATTTCCTTGTTCTAAGACTATGTCCGGTTGTTACTCTATCGACATTAGGTTCATGAACTAATGACAAATTATTCATCTCTTGGAAGCTCGCTATTTTACTGACCTGGGTACTATCTTCCTTTTTAAGTATCATTTGTTCTCGTTGACCAAGCCTGGGTTCGAGTGGGTTCATATTAGGGTGGTTTTTCCTAGCTGTAGCAGCTAGATTCCCATTGTTCGGGTTTTTTTTCCCTGAAGTTTTCTTTTTGGATCATTTGTCTATATGTAACAGAAATAAACGGAATAACAGTACAAAAAAAGGGCATGGGAGTCATGGGGTAGAAAGTAACATAAAGAAATTTCCCAGTGAGCATATGCAGAAAGTTTCCAAGTTCGCAGACATAACATAGAAAGTTATATTTAAGTAATCTATCAAGGCACAATCAATTTTCATGAGCAACATAAAAACAATAGAAGTCATAGATACGTTGAAATCTCTTGTGTTTGGTTCTATATTGATAAGTCCAATCGGTAATAAAAAAATGCATAAAACAAATAAAAAAAATCATCTTTTATGGGTTAACAAATCTTTCTTTTCCTCCTTTTATTTCCTTGGAAAAAGCATATCCTTTAAAAATGAAAAGAAAAAGGGCCAACAAAATGATTTAATGATGGATTACAATATGGATTACGTTTTATTTGGCACATTAGATTTTATATTTTTTTAGGGCTTATAGGTTCTCACGAGAAAACCATGGGCTATGTTAGTTATTTGGTAAATTACAATGTAAAATTGTATCACCAAATTAAAAAAATCTAAAATATCAATCAAATGTCAGGCTTATTATGTCTATTTATTGGAAGACGGATCTCGACCTTATAATATAAAAACATAAAGAACCCAAACATAAAGAACCCAATACGACTCTCATTTCATATGGTACATCGGTGATTCTCGTGATTTAATAAAAAAAAAGCCCTTCAACTTTTGGACATGCAACAATATGCTCAAAGTAGAAGACATGAAAAAAGGAATATAAACAGTGAGAACATATATTGGATAGAAGGAGGTAACACGACATCTCATTGTCGGAAAGATGGAAAACGAAAATCTATGACAAAAAAACATACCACTCCGGTAAAAGTGCGGATCACAAGACATTCTCTACACATATTATTTGGTTTTTGCAAAAACCAATATATATTCTTTGGAGACCAAGCTTTTCGCTAACATTATCCACACATATGATTTCTAGAATGGCCTAATTTAAGGCAATTATTGGTTAAATGTCCACCAAATTAGCAAATTAGTAAAATGTCCACCTCACTTCTCTTGCCCGTTGTGCACATTTGCCCTTCCACGTGAACCCCATGTCCCCCCACTCCGGTTTCAGTAATTTTTTTTCCGCGTTGCTAAAACGGAGTCGTTTTTTTTTTCGCGTCACTACTTCGATACCGGAGTTGCTCAAACTGTATTTGCAAAAACCGGAGTTATTTTGAATTTTTTTTTCGTGTCACCACTTCGACACCGAAGTTGCTGAAATCGGAGTTTTTTTTTTCAAAAAATGCTGAAATGCTAATTTTTTTTTTTCAAAAAATACTCAAATGATAAAATATATGCAATTTTAGTATAACGAATTTTGCTAATAAGAATTAATTTCAGCAGATGACACAAAAATGTCACACTACAACTCTTCCATGAGAAAATAAGAAATTTAATGGGAAAACAAAAGAGTAAAAGATCAAAACGAAGGCTTATCAAGAGAGATCCAATTAGCGCCTGCTACTTAAATTAGAACAAATTGCAAGACCGGAAGAAGGTAGCCAATAGTAAGGAATTCAATTAGGTAAGCAAAAATGCCTAGTGATAGAGCATGATTAGTATTGCATTATAGATTACATTTAGCATAGTTTAGTTGTGAATAATGCATATTTTAGTTACAATTACATGTTTAACAGTGGTATTGGAAGAGTCGGAATCTATGCAATTTTATGATTAATTTCAGGTAAATGTGGATCCGACGAGAAATGAGGAGACTCTTGGATGAAGGAAGATTCAAGTTGAGGAAGAAAAGTGAAGAGCACGGGAGCGGAGTCGAATTTCGAGAGCCTAAATGAATAACAAGTCAGACAAAGTTGTCGATAGACATGCTGAACTTGTTTCGCACTTTCTGGAGACCTTGGTGGTTCGATTGACTATTATAACCATGGGTTGGAAAGCTCTCTTCGAGATCTACAACTTTTGTGTTGACATCGAGACCAAATTCCAAACAGAAAAATCATTGTGAACAGTAAAAGCCGCCCCGCGGCTCGGAGCTCTGAAGACGGATTTCGCTGATTGCCGGCCGCCCCGCGGCCTGGGTTGGCTGCCCCGCGGCCCTCGCAGAAACGCCGATTCAGAATTGGAATTTAATTAGGGTTTTAGTTTATTTTATTAGCCGACTCTTGGAGGCTTTTATAAGACTTTTCTAGTTAATTCTTTCATGGACCTTATGCACTTTATTTAATTGTTGAAAGCGCCGTTGAGCATGAGCAACTAAACTCTCAAGGTTTCGCCTACAGTTTGGATCTTTGATTGTTGAATTGTGAGTTTCTTAAGCTAGTTCTTATTCCTATTCCAATGTTTTGACTTCTTTGTACTTAAATGCTTGAATGCGTTTTATTCACTCTAGCCTGATCAACTAGTTAGAGTAGATTCATTCAATTTCTAGGGTTTTGCAGATTCCTCGTAGCGAACCTTAACCCAAGTGGCAATCATATCCCTTTATGACTCATAGGACTAATTGGATGTGTAGGAAGTTGAATACATGTTGAATATCGATTCGTAGCTTGATATTATGTGTACCTTGGTTAATTCATAATCTTAATGCTATCTCTAGGTTGAATCTTAATGCTACGAGTCCTAGAAACCCTAACACGATTAAGATTCAACCTAGAGATAGCATTAAGATTGTAAATTAACCAAGGTACACATAATATCAAGCTACGAGTCGATATTCAACTTGCCAGATAGGAGTAATTCCTCCACGTAACTCGCCTAACAATTCCAACTACTACCAATCCAAGATGGGAAGAACCAATCCAAATCTACGAGACACAAATTACTTGCAGAAACGATCATCCCGTACATCGTCCGAGAGATTCGCCGGTGGTTGTCTGTTGCTTGATCAGATTCGAATCAGATTCGATTCCTTCGAAGTTGTCGATGTTGATGAAATCATATCGATCTGCATCAGATCCAGGGGATAGCAAGAGCACATATGAGGAATAGATCGGAGGAAGGATGGAGGAAACACTGGATCTGATCGAGCTCCGTCATCGCCTCCGTCTCTAACCTCCGCCTCCACTACGCCGTCTCCTCTTCCTCCACTGCCTCGACAACACTAGCGCCGCCTCCGACCTCGGCCCGCAAGGCTCCACCACCACCGCCTCCGATCTTGTGCTGGCGCCGCATTGGCGAGAGTTAGAGAGAGCTCGAAGACGAAGATGGTGTAATGCAGAGATTAAACGTCGTTGCTGAAACCATCCCGATTTCTGAAACTCGGAGCTTAGTGCTGAAATTCCTGTTACACATGAATTTGGGAGAGGACGCCTCCTCGGCCAGATCCTAAACGAAGTCGCCTCCTCGGATGATGGATGTTGAAATTCCCGTTGCAGATGTGGGAACGCGCGGGCGACGATGGCGAGAGAGGAAGAGAGCAAAGGCCGGAGGCTTCGGTGCGGCGAGAAGAAGACATTGAGCGATAGAGCGGTCTCATGTTGCATATTTGAGATCAAAGATTAGGATATGGATGAAAACATCGATCTCTTGTTGCAGATCGGAGGCTTCACCCGCTCCCTCAAGGATGATGAAGACGTGCCGGTGGACAGCAACTTCGCCATGGATAAGCTCCTGTTCGATCTCCTATTTCAGATCAAAGGTTTCGGTCTAGGCAATGGATTTGCTGAGACTCCTCTCTCCGTCCCGATTTCTCCGTCGCTGATAACACTCATTTAGATGGTCATAATAAGTTGCATTTAACTCAGTTAAGATGCGTATCATGCATGGTTTAAGTACAATTTGCATATTTGCTCTTTATGTTGGTGGAGTCGGATTCTACACACTTTTATTGATTATTTCAGGTCACTGTTGATCCGAGGACGAGGCATGGGTTGATGACGCATTGGATGAGATTTTTTAGTTGACCGAAGAAGCTTACATGGAGATCCGAAGAGGTCCTGAGAAGAAGAAGCAAGCATAAACGAAGAACAAGGTTGCAGAAGTTCTCCCTAGAAATGCTGAACTTGTTTTCCACTTTCTGGAACCCTCAGTTGTCCGATCGTCTGTTATGACCATGCGTTGGAAAGCTCTTTCAAAGAGCTACAACTTTCTTGTTGACGTCAAGAGCTAGTTCGACCTACATTTTCCGTAAAAGACCGATGCAGCGGCCGCCGCATAATTGTCACATAAAATTTATGCAGCGGTCGCCGCATTAGTGCAGAAGCCGCCACATGTTCTAGCAGCGACGCGTTTTGGCGCAACGACGTTTGTTCCATCTAAAACCCTATTTTATCTATTGTCTTTTGGCCGACTTTGACATTACTTTGGAGGAGATTAGAGGGGCTTAGCCCTAGGTTTTCTTTCATTCATTAGGTTAGGGTTCAAGACGATTTTTGTTGGAAATTGAGAGCGATGTTCGCCATGGGCGGCTAAATTCTCTTCGTTCTACTTGTGATTTGAAGCTTTGTTTGGATTGAGTTGTGAGTTTCTGAATCTTGTTCCTTATTTCCTATATTGAATGTTTTAACTTCTTTGCGCTTATTGATTGATTGTTTTATTTTATCTTGTCTGGCCAACTTGTTAGATCAATTCAATTGTTAGGGTTTTGTAGAGTCATGATTGCGAACCTTAACCCAAGTAGCAAACTTATCTCTTTAGGGTTGATTGAACTAATTGGATGGGTAGAAAGTATGATGTGTTGTTAAATCCCTCTTTAGGGACTGTAAATACCTTGGTTAATCTTTGGTCTTAAGGCTATCGATTGAGTTAAATCCTTTTTTGAGGGACTGTTCAATCGGTAAGGGTTTCTATGACTGATTGGACTAGTAACTATATTAGGTCGGGACAAGGACATTCATAGGAATCATAAAAGGACAAGAGGAAGTTACAATATCAATTCAACCAAATAAAGTGAATAGTTGTAGGTAGAATGATCTTCTCTAAATTGTTTTGCATCAATCTGTTTATAGCTTATTTTGTTTTCTTTCTATTTCAATTCAATCATCAAAACCCCATTTCACTAATTGGCAAATACACATAACTTAGGAATACTTGATTCTCTTGGGATCGACCTCTTACATGCTTGTTATACTAGTTTGTAGGTTTGAGTTTTACTTTTGATAGGAGACACAACAATTTCCTCCTGTCAATCGCCTTCGAGATCTGGATTGCCGGGAAAAGGATTCAGGGAAAAAGGAAGGAGTAGAGGAGGGGGGACCTACCTGAGATTAGAGTTTATTAGATGGACTTTTTACAAATAAAATAAATTCGTGGAAAGTGTTTTTTATTTGGTCTGAATAAATGACCTGCGACGCAAATTTTCTCAAGCTATATTTAGTTTTTGCAAACAGAAACCAAAGAATATATTGGTTTCATAATAAAATCATACCTACTTGTGCAAGAAATTGGTTTTTCAAAACACAGTCCATGAGATTTGTTGATTCTACTTGACAATCCACAGAAAACACAGTGAACTAATTTTTTCTTTACATCCCAACCATCATTATTAGTGATATATAAAAGCTAATTAACTAACTTCATTATCTAGATGGTTTCATTAGCTAATTCTTGTACGTAAGACCGACCTTGAACAAGTGCAATACGGGCAACCGTCCATAACATCTGATAATATATTTCTATGTTGATTAAGTGAAATTCTATATAAAAAAATTCTTATCTTTAGTATATTTCTACTTCGTATATTGTATTAATTAATAGGGAAAATATAATTGGTTAAAAATATTACTACAATTAAGGAGAAGCTGAAACATGCCACAAGCGACTTCTTCTTTATTTACTCCGTATAATTAGACATGAGCATGGGCGGGCTTGGGCCGGGCCTATGAGAATATCTTGACCCATTTTAGTGGACCGGACTTGGGCTAGGCCCGGTTTTTTGGCCAAATCTCTTCCCCAAGCCCGCCCACTTGGACAGGCCGGGTAGCTCACCGGGCCGCCCATTATAATTTCGTAAAATATTATTTTTATTTTATTATTTTTGCGTTTGATCTCAAACTACAGAAATGTGTTAAGTGTCTCAAAAGATTGAAATTTTATACCAAACAAAGGTATACAAGTTACACAAATGTGAAATTACACACTATAATCTTTATGTAGGTTCATTTCAATGACAAAATCTTGAAAATAATTTATTTAGTACTATTGTATTCCTTAATTTATATGTGATGTAAATACTATTAATATTTATAAAGTAATAGATGTAAAAGTTTAGATATTATATATAAAAAATAATATAAGTAATATATATAGGCTGGTTGGGCCTACTGGCTCGCTTGGGCTTAACCTTTAGCCCAAGCCTGACCCTATGGGCCAACCGGATCGGGCTGGCCCGCTTGGATTAATTGTCTTACCCAAGCCCGCATATTTTACAGGGCGGGTTGGGCGGGTCGGGCCGGTTAGCCCATGTTTGCTTTTATGTATAAGGGTATTGATAGATACACCGCAAATTGTAGTTAAGGATTTGCACGTCCTTATTGACGTGCATGCACGTTGTTAACAACGTGCAATTGTGGAACTGTGCACGTCGACTAGCAAACTAGGGTTTGCGCGTCCTTAACAACGTGCAAACCCTAGTTAGGGTTTCGCGTGAAGGGTTTAGGGTTTTAGGGTTTAGGGTTTTCCGAGGGTTTTTTAGCGTTAATTGAAAGAAATTGAAGGGTTTAGATAGTAGAGTTTAAGGATTTAGGGTCTAATTAAATGGCAAGCAATAATTGTTAAGGTTTTCATTCGGATAATATGCGAATAATGTTACAAGGAACGGAAAAAAAAAGGTTTACATCCATAATTGTAATAAACTGGTGGAATAAAATCTAGGAAAAGTGTAAAGGGCGACCGGACTCGACACGTAAGGCTCGAAATCTCTCAAACTGAGCTTGAAATGGAGCATCCCATCCTTCGACGCTCTGTTGATGATGTGCGACCCATTCTGGCGGGGGCGGCGGAATAAGAGCGTTAGGACGCAACCAGATCTATGAGCACGGAAAATTAGAGTTAAAGTATTGACATATAGATGAAAAGCAAGAATAGGTAATAAAAAAAGACATTTGAAGTCGTACCGCGGCAAAATGGTCTTGGTTTCCGATGCAGGCCAAACCAAGGGTTGCTGATTGAGGGTTGTTAGCAGGTGTCGGCGAGGTCATGTGGAGACATGTGAACGGATGATGCCAAGCTAGGACTACGAGAGGAATCTGATATACGGTAAATACCGTTGCAAATACTAAACACATGATGGGTAGCTCTATCCACCGTCTCCTATCACCATGGACATGTCCCTCCCATCTCTGGTAGTCGACGAACTGCTGAAATGGGTACGCTCCCATATAACAATCGGCGTATAGATCGGTGTGATCCTCCAAGTGATTGCATAATAACGTTTTGAGTTCCGGGAAAGCAGACTCGCCGATCAGTGATGTCAATGATGCCAAAGCACGGTAGCCACAATGACCATCTCCAACAGTGTCCCTCACACCCTCAATATGACCGAGCATGAAGGGATCAACGTTGTTTCGACCCCAGTTGAACCCTCCGAACACATCATCACGTCCACATCGAGCTGAGGTCGCTTGTGGACGATGTCGAGCAGCATTTCTAGCAGCACGTGCTTCTTCTCTCTAAAATCTTTCCCTTAACTCCTCGTATGGCAACGGGTTGGTTCTGCAGACATTCCTCGACCCCCGAGGCCTCACTTTCCTTCGGACGCTTGCAGATGAGGGTGGGTGGAGCTCATCGTCGCATACATCGTTGGAAGCTGTGTGTGAAGATGGCAGCTCATACGGTAGTGGGGTGTCGTCGATGTTAGTCCATGACAAATCCATCCAGAACGGGTGGATGTCCTCGGCGGGTATCGGAGTACCGGAGTTGAAGTATGCCTGAATCTCATGGACACAAGGGATTCCATAACAAACCCTTCAATGTCGGTCCGTGCATTCCAAATGAATGTTTTGGTTCACGACATCCTGCCACATCTTGTACAGATAATCGAATCACTTTTTGGAGATTAAAGACTTTACCTCGTTAAAAAGGTTGACTTTATGCGCCGCTGTTGGCCATTGGAAGCGGTCGATCTCCAAAGCAGTCTGCAACTCATGCAGTTGACAATCGTTGACTCTATGGATTGCATCGATCACGATGCGAAAGTCACCACTCGATGAGTATAGCGCCTCCTTCAGAACCTTGTGTTGACCCTCAGCTCTGTAGACATTGAAGTGCATACCACTAAATGTTTGAAGTCATATCATATTGTAAAGGGAGATATGAAGTAAGGTGTACCTTTTTGTCGTACGGGTGCTGAGATGGAAGACATTATCTGCGTAGCATCGTACGATGCTCCTGCTGTACGGAAGCCACACTGTCTCTGAATACGCCACCACACCTAGGAATGGGTGCCATGCAGCGTGTAGTGCCCGACGACGGCGGTTGAATGATTCCTCCGACCTCGATTAGAACAACCCCCAACAGTTGCCCTTGAAGGTGCCAGCGTGGTTTAAATTCTTTGTGATCTTCAGAGCAGCTTCCTCACATCTTCTCGTCGCGTGTAACCAGCAAAGGAGATGTTGGACGTTGGGGAAGACAACATTCAGCGCCGCCAAGAGGCCTAGCTCCCGATCAGTCATAATAGCTTGAGGTTGAACCGTCCCAAGCAAGATCTAAAGTTGACGCAACACCCAGGTGTATGTCTCTTCGTTCTCGTGCGACATGAAGGCATAGGCGATGCAGTAAGTCTTGCCTAAGGGTGTGAACCCGACCACCTCGCACAATGGAATCTCATATCTGCAAGTGTAAATATGTTACATGTACACTACTTTATAATTGGCTATATGCACAACAATGTAATCCTAGATAAGTAACTTACGCATTTGTTTTGTACGTGCTGTCCAATACGATGACGTAATGGAACCTTCAGAGAAGCCGTATCCCGTCGGGATGCACTAGGAAGAGCTCGCTCAAGACATTGTCGTCATCCGGATGTCGTCTGAAAGCGTAGTAGTACCCTCTTTCCCGCAGACGATGCAGGGTATCTTGGGTCATCGTCCGACTACCCCTTTCTTCGACGACCATCTTGTTGAGCGTGTTGTTAACGGAATGCGACGACGTGACGGTGGTCTCATCCAACCGCCTCAATCCATACCCAATGGATTTTGGAGGAGTGTCAATTTCCTTTATCCACCTAGTCATCTTCTTTTCCCCCTCTGTCATCTGGCGTGACCCTTCAAGCTCGTGGGAAGCCCGTGGTTATGAACACCGTGGGTTACCGTCATACCCCAGTGACCCGACGGAGTTTCGTGCCCGTGTAGATAGAATGGACAACCGTTTATCTTCGATTGCGTGCTTCGGAGCTTCCTCCCGTGTGGTCGGTACTCCCCATACTGCTCGCAAGCTAGGAGAATCCCGCCTAGACGGTTCGACGCCCCCGTCCAAGACCGCTTGATTACTAAAATCATGCAGTGTTTTAGACCCAAGTCCTTGAAATGCGTAACCATTTCGTTAGAGCCATTCCAAACCCTTGGGTCCGAGAACTCTGAGGTGAAGTCTCGAAACTGTAATAATATTAGTGGAAATATGAACAAAACGCAAGGCATACGAAATATATTCACTATACGAAACGTATCCGTACTTGGCAAACTTAGAGACGACGACTGCCTTGCGACTCGGCCATATCGAACTACGTGGGACTTTCTTTGGTTTTGGATGGTGCGAATTCAAGCTATTCCGCTCCGCTTCAAATAGGCAGGGTAGACGTCAAAAGAATGCTATTTTGCACGTCCATAAGGACGTTCATATGATGCACGTCCTTATAGACGTGCAAACCCTAACCCTCCCGCCCTATCCAACCCTAAACCCTCCCGCCCTAGCCCCTCCCTTACCCTAAACCCTAACCATTCTTGACGTTTTCGTTTTCGTTTTTGACGTTTTCATTTTCGTTCTTGACGTTTTTGTTCTTGACGTTTTCATTTTCTATGACTTTATAATTGGCGTAAGATAAAAGTATAATATCTACTCAAGATAGAAAAATAGAAATAAATACGAAATCCGTAACATAAAAGTATAATACATAGATACTGCAAAAGCTATAAAAGTATAATACACATAGATACATCAATGTCTAAGTGGATGACGTACAACCTCATCCAAAATCTCCGTCACCTCGTCTAAAAGCTTATCAATGCGAGGGTCGGTAGTCAGGGCCCTCCAATAGCCCTCTAGCTCATGCAAGCAGGTCGCTACCGCCGGAGGGATAAGAGGGGGATGAGGCAGGTCCACCCATGGATCCAAACTGATCAGGTGGACGGGCGTCGGAGGGTCCGGATGGGGTGGCGTGGTGGGCAACACGTACGGCTGGCTCTGCGACGCGTACCAAGCTAGGTAATCTGCAGTGACACCGGCCTGACACTCCTCGCTGGTGCGTCTGTGCTCGGTCAGCCTGTAGAACCGACACTCGTCCTCCAAGTCCTGCCACTTGTCGTGCCCGCGGTCATATTTTAATATATTTTTATATGTTATTCTATTGTCTTTTGATATATTTTAATGACTTTTAATGTTATTCTATTATCTTTTGATATATTTTTATATGTTTTAATATGTTTTAATATATATTAATCGCTTATAATGTTTTTTATTATCTTTGAATTTTAATGTATTTTAATGAAGTTTTTACTTTTTGTACAAACTATAATTGAATCTATCAAACTATATTATAAACCATAAAAAATGTATACAATCAAATCCATAAAACTATAAACATATAACAAATCATAATAACTATATACTATCAATTATAATATATCAAATTATATTATAAAACTAAACTATATTATAATATATCAAACTATATTATAAAACTATAAATCATTCAAATAAAATAAATCATTCAAATAACATACCGGTGGGGTCGGGAGAGGAGACACCTCTGTAGACCGCCGCGAAAGCGGCGGTAATAGGGTCTCCTCCACCGAAACCGCCGCATCAGCCACCGGAATCGTCGCCTCCGCCACTATCTCCGGCAATCTCTCTCTCTCTCTCTCTCTCTCTCTCTCTCTGAGCTCGTCGATCGCTGACCTCTCTCTATCTCTCTTGGATCTAGAATTGGGAACGACGAAGCACGTCGGCTTCGAATTTAGAAGACGAGCTTGCACGTCCGTGCTCGGGTGGTTGCAAACCCACCTGCACGTCCTTAAGGACGTGCATGCACGTTTCTTTTGACGTGCATGCACGTCCTTAAGAACGTGTGGATTTGCGGTGTATATAGCCGAAACTTATGTATAACCCTTGAGTTGAAACTGTGGGAAAAAACATAAAAGTGAGCTCAATTTTTTTTTTTTGAGGGAAAAAAAGTGGCATCTTTCGAGAAAGCTCCGACCGACAATTTGGGAAGTCCTCAAAAGCCCACATAAAGATACGCATAATAGAACGGGCAAACTTGACCCGGGAGGCCATTTATTTTATTTAAATCAACAAATAACTAAGAGGTCCAAGAAATCTCCATTTACATATACTCATTTCTAAAAATCTATATTCTTTTAATATATATATATATATGTATATATATATATGTATATATATGTACATATATATATGTATATATATGTACATATATATATGTATATATATGTACATATATATATGTATATATATGTACATATATATATGTATATATATGTACATATATATGTGTATATATATATATATAGGTAAAGATTCAAATGAAAATGGGGCTTAAGATGAAAATACTCCTTAAAGTGAAAATGGTCCAATTTAAAGGTAAATGGGCATAATTTAAAAGTAAATGGGCCTAATTAAATGAGTAATAGATAAATGAGCCTATTTAATGTGTAAATGGGCCTAATTTTATGGGGTAAATGGATAAATGGGTAAATGACCCTAAATATGAGATAAATGTCACCACCTCTCCCATATTTTCTATTTCTACCAATATCGCCCTTATTTCAATTTTAAAAATTACATATTTTAGCCCGTAATTTTTATTTGAAATAATATTATAAGGTGCATCTACAAGATTACAAAATGCAACAAAATATGCTACATCACATTTATTGTCTTTATTTTAAAAAGGGAAAAATATGAGATTACAAAATATAAAGTGAACAAATAATACAATAAAGATTATTTTTAATAAATTTGATATTCCTAATGTAAAGTAAGTTTCCTACCAAATATTTTCTTTATGGGTTGCTATTTTTATGGCGGTTTTGTACTTTAATGCGACATGTGTCATTAAAAGTCTATTAGCTCAAAATGGTATAACGATGTGCCCACGCACAAAGGTTTGAGTTCAAAATCTCGCACGTGCTATTTATGATTGTCTCCTTTTTGTTTCCGTTTATGAATAAGATTATAAAGTGCAATAATAAAACGATAATGTGCACAAATAAGATGAAATAATGCGTATATAACATTATGGTGTGCAAATATAAAACTATGTTTTGCAAATATAACATTATGTTGTGCATATCTAATAATATAATGTTACGTTGTGCACATATAATATTATGTTGTGCGAATATAACATTATATTGTGCAAATATAACTTTAAGTTGTGCAAATATAACACTATGTTTTGCAAATGTAACATTATGTTGTGCATATCTAATAATATAATGTTACGTTGTGCACATATAATATTATGTTGTGCGAATATAACATTATATTGTGCAAATATAACTTTAAGTTGTGCAAATATAACACTATGTTTTGCAAATGTAACATTATGTTGTGCATATCTAATAATATAATGTTACGTTGTGCACATATAATATTATGTTGTGCGAATATAACATTATATTGTGCAAGAATAAATTCATTGAGTGCATGAATAAGATTATGGAGTGCACAATTAAGATTACAAAGTGTATAAATAAAATTATAAAGTGCAAAAATAAGATAGTAAAGTGCATAATTAAGATTATGAATTGCACTTTTACCATAAAATAATGTAAACTATTAAAATTAAGCAATTTAGCCTAGGTAGGAATCGAACCCACATTTCTGCGCATAAGCACATTGCTCGACCATTGAGCTAATAGGCTTTCAAAGCTTATTAAGTACAATAATAGAGATAAGAATCATATACTTCTAGCATATCATATAACATTCAAGGGCTCAAAATCTTATGTTATGCAAATCAAATGATGACCACAGATGTGCAACAGAGATATCGATGATCTCTTTTGGCCACCTAGCTTTCTAAGCCCCTTGTATTAATGGATAATAGTTAGATTAGCTTTGATTTCCTCCAGATTTGATCTCATGGTCTAAGCTTCAAAAAGCAATCATCTGAATGTCTTGATTGCAACAATACCGATTTGATTCCTCAAATCCTGTTTAAGCAATCAGCAGATTCAACAAGCGATAACATCAAACGAGAAAAGGCACATAACTCGATTGTCAAATATAACTCATTTAGAACTTTTTTTGCAGAACTCGTTCAGCAAGCACCAATTCATGATTTGTAGAACTCGATCTGCCTAGTTTCATCTTAAGAGATTCAGAATCAATTGAATTGGCAAAATTATGCAGACATTCCCAAAATTCATCAAAATCAAATTCAAAATTCCAACAGGGAAGAGTAATTCGGTAGGCCGATATCAGAATTTTTCTGAGAAATGACATGAATTGTTGATATCCATCAAGGGGGAATGAAGAGGCTTACCTGATGGCGCTGAGTCGGGGATTTCATCGGAATCAACAACATCGCTTGTGGAATCGAAGTGTTGGAATCAAAAATCGTGGGGGACAGTCGGTGAGAGAGCAGAGAGGGCGTGATAGGGCGAGAGAGGAAGCGCGAGACCTAGATCCGAGGACGATGGGAGGATGACGAGCGAAATCGAGCAGGACGGCAAACACGTGGTGGCGAAGACGGTGGAGAAAGCAGCGACGATCCTCCTGTCGTTCTCGCGCGCTGAATCTGCTCCTGTACATTGAGGTGAGGCCGGATCCGATAGCGGTGTCGTTGACCAGCGCGAGGCCTTCCTGCGCGTGGATCTCGAAGAAGTCGTCGACGCCGGGGAGGCGGATGGCCTCGGAGATGATGGAGCTGTGACGAGGTGGAGTGCGTGGATCTGGCCCTTGCGAGAGATGAGAGAGGGAGGAGAAAGGGATTACTTGATTAGGGCTCTTCGTGGGCCGGACTCCAATGTTTTATTTTAAATCTGATACATTTTCACTTTAAGGAGAATTTTCATCTTAAGCTCCTTTTTCACTTTAACCTCACCCTATATATATATATATATATATATATATATATATATATATATATATATATATATATATATATATATATATATATGTAAACCTTAAAAGTTGTGTTCATGGGCAATTTATTGCCATTATTAACTCTACAAAAATTTTGCTATTTTTTCTTATATTTTCAATTTCCATCAAAATAACATCTTTGGCCCAATGGTAGTAGTTGTTGATGAGAATCTCATCATCCAAGGTTCAAAACTCAACAACTACATCTTTTATTTTATTTTCCTACTTTGTCATTTTTCTACTTAATCACAATCTAATCTAATTAATTTATATATAATAATAATAACAATAAATTTACTTCTCTGTTGTTTTGGATATATTTATTTTATGTTTAGACTTTTGTTATATTTTAAAAGCCTTTTTTAAAAAAAAACACATTATTGGTTTTACTTTATCAAAACATCACAACTAACAATTTACTAATTAACTTATCAAATATGAGGTCTTGAGTAGTAATTTTCACCCCGGTTACAAATTTGAGGCTTTGGGCAATAATTAAAAAAAGGATTATCGAATATTAAGAGATCTACCGTTATAAAATAATAACTAGTGTAATACCCGCGTCATGGCGCGGTTGCGATGGGAAAAAAAAAAGAATATATAATATTTATTATAAGGAATGACCAAATAAAATATAAACAAATGTTTGGAAAGTATAAAACAACAAAATTATTATTGAATGACATATGTGTTTAGAAAAGGCACAGATTGAGTTGGTGATGTAGGCATGAATTATGAACCGCTTGAGCATAAAAAGAACCAAGTGTTAAATCGATGTAGGACTTAAAACATTCTAGTCATGGCGAAGAAAAAGAAATCAACACATCATGCCTAGAGAAACACGGAAAATACAAACTGACAATTCAACAAAGATACAAAAGGCGAACCCTAAATTTTCATTAAAAAGAACAGGAGAGAGGATGAAACTAAAAGAAAAGGATTTGGGGCTTACGGTTTTCCATTGGCACAAAAATATCATGGATGCTGAACTACAACCGTCGAGGGTCAAGAGCAGGAAGTAGAGGGAATTTGTGGCTGTCAAGTGTCAACCAGCTTCCAATCGTTGGCGTAGCCATTGAAGGTGATGATTCTTGGTCTGACCTCGGCAACAATCCAGGCGTCTGAGTTAGAGTTGCAGATCCAGTCGCTCGATTCGGTGTGCGATTGGACAAAGACGGCGAGCGAAATCAGCGAAAAGGTAAGGAAGAGGAGGGAACCGGCATAGGTAAGATCAAACTTCGATTTAGGAGAAGAGGAGGCTTCTGGGAGAGAGGAGGTAGAAAGAATGGGAGAAGAGGCGTGCGGGAGAAGGAGGGAACCGGCAGAGGCAAGGCGTGGGAGAGAAATCAACCCTAATCATTCTTTAGTGCAAATTGTGGGAAAGAAAAACAAAAATTGAAACTCAGTGAGGAAGATGGTGACGGGAGGCGGTCTAACCTCGGCGAAGGAAGAAGACGGAGTTCTGAGGCGGGATATCTTCAACGGAGGAGGAGAACGAAGGCATGAGGCGCGAAGGATGCCACAATCGAAGTCGGCGGAGAAGAACTGAACCCTAACAAAGCGTTCTTTCCCAATTGTGAAGAGGGGGAAGAAAATTGAAAGAAAATTAAAAAAAAAAGGAAAAAAAGAAAAGAATGTGATTGGTCAGAAAGGAGTGAAATAAGGAGAACGCGTCACGTCAGCGGAAAGTATACGAAATTAAGTAGTTATATAGATTAATTGACCTAACTCTCTACCTTCATACTAAACGTTAAAACTAAGAGTTATAAAATGGTCACTACTCATATGGATGACTTTCAATCTTCCTAATTAATTTATAGGACTTAAATTACAATAGTAAAAGTCCATTGATAGAGTTCTATAAGTATATATGTTTGCCGTTGTCAAGTATATGTAGATTGAGAAAGGGATATGATCAACAGATCAAGTATAGAGAAAACTCCAGATTTGTCAAAGTAAATCGAGAAAGCTTTGGATTTGTTCCTAACCATGGCTTCACAAGTTCAAATGTACGTCAAGTACAATCTCTATACTCATTAGTTTTAGGTATGTTATTTTGAACTCAATACTTTTGTATAATGCTTTTATATGATTAACTATGATTTTTTTTTACCGCGAATTATAAACGTGTTAACCACTTGAACATGAAAGCGGATAAATTTTATAAACATAAGGGGAACCATACCTAATGAAGAGATAGGTTAGTACGTACCATTCTCATGATATCATTTTTCATCATTCCATTTTGTTTAGTAATGATCGAATTGATGAATTGATTCAATCCGGGCACAACAGTGTTGATTAATTCATGATGTTTAAGTTGTAAGTATCATTTTAAATTTCCGATTCCTCAAAATAAGCTAAAATGTGCATTTGTATATATTTATAATAATGTGTAGGTTTAATTGTATATATATCTATATGTATTCTGTTGAAATGAAAAATAGATACCAAATAGCAATTTCTTTTGATTTGTAATCCCCTATTATTACAATTTCAAAGAAACAAATTTATAACATTGTTAATTGCAATTTGAAAACAAAGTAAGCCTTCGTTGGGATTATAATGATGTAGTGTTAAAAAATGCTTCTATACTATTTTTTTTATCTATCTATCTATCTATAATATATATCTATCTATATAATAATAATACATAAAAAAAAGTTGTGTTCAAGGGCAATTTACTGACACTATTAAGTTCTTGAAAATTTACACTATTTTTGTATTCTTATTCAATTTGGATCAACTTGCATTCTTTAGCTCAATGACTATAGTTGTTCGGGACTACCTCTTTTTCAAAAGTTCAAACCTTTTTGAAATTCTTTTTTTTTTATTAAATGCCAAATTAGATGTCTTTGTAGTTTCTAAGCCATTTTATTGCTAATTTAATGGCAAATTAGATGTCTTTGCATATATAAGGATGTTGATGTACGAAAGGGAGGTGATCGAATGATTTATTTTAACAGAACCGACAAATTAAAAACACACAAAAGCTTAGGAGAATGGTGAACAGAAAAAACCGAGCATCAAGTACCTATTTTGATTTAATTAATCATATTTTTAGCAATTTTGTAACTAAATTGTATGTATGATGGATTAATTGTTTTGAAACAGTGATTTTATTTATTTATTCGTAAATTATAGACCGATTCTATTTGATTGCCAAAACCATATCAACCTATACCAAGTTAAGAATGCTCGAAGAAAGGTCAAAGGCCCACACTCTAATATTTTATACAGTGATTTGTGATCATATACCGAATTGATGAGATTATCTATTTTTTAAAAGTTTATTCATCTAAATATTATTTAAGTAGTTTCTCAAATTTGTTCGCATATATACAATATATATTTGGTCATAGTACCCTCAATCACATGTTTCTTCCTTTTCTGTTTTTATAATTGTTATTGTACAATCTAAAACATATGTTGAGATCTATTTTAATTTAGTTAACATTACAACAGAGGAAGAGAATGGAGGCCGCATAGAGAGAGCTCGGGAGGAGAGAGCATGATGAGAAAGTGGTGCAAATTGACTACTTGATTCAATAATTAGATTATAATAGATGTGCGAAAATGGTAGATTTTTGCTATAAACAAAGTAGTATATATGTGTGGCATCTCATGAACACAATTAAGTTTGAAGTTGATTCATAGACTTATAAATTAAAATACACAGTGTGGTAGTATATATGTGGGGACTTATAGTGTATTATCTACATTTTTCGTACCCCGACCAATTTAATACACATTGTGGTATATATATTGAAATTACACTATAATAATAATAATAATAATAATAATAATAATAATAATAATAATAATAATATTAATAATAATAATAATAATAATAATACAATGATATCAGAGAGATTTACTCATGTGTTCTATGTTAATGGTGACAATTCAGTAAGGTCTACTATAAGACATTGCGGGATTTCATATTTCTTTGGTGATTACTTCAAGTCGTTTTTTCTGCAATCTATGAATATCTCAACATTTTAAATCTCATGTGTTATTTCTCCAGTTATTTATAGACTAAATCCGATTAAACTGACATATTTGACACAAAACTTTTCTCGTGCGTAGCACGAGCATGCCACCCTAGTAAATGTGTATTTTTATGAACCTAGAATTTAAATAGCTTCCGTCATCGACCATCCCAAAAAATATTCCGTCCAAACCCAATGAAGTATGGTAAAATAAGTTTATAAAAAAAAACTATGGTAAAATAAGTTTATAAAAAAATGGGTTGAAGAAATCAGTTGATAAACAGTCCCACTAACAACACCAATCTCGCTGACGACAACCATGATTTACACTCCGATATCGGCTATACCTGGCGACGGAGTTAGGAATTTTTTTAGGAGTGGGGGGTGAAGAATCATGCACATTATCATTTTAGACTAAAATAACATCTCTTTATTCGTTTATTTATCTGGAAAAAAAATATTTTTAATACAACAATAATTATGACATTTTATAATAAACATGTGAAGTTTAATGAGTCAATGTTACACATGAAGGAAAATATTGATTTTTCGATTTCTGTTAGAATACTACGATAATATTGTTTTTCTGATAAAAGAACGAAAAATGGATAAATATATGAAATATAATTGAAGAAACAAGCTAAGAAAATAGGAATAGTAAAAACAGTTTCAAAATAATCGTATTGTTCACAAAAAAAAAAGAGTAATATGATGTTCAAATCCTCATAACTTTTTACTCGAATATTGAATTAGAGGGTATAATATATCAAAACGAATCTATATAGGTGGTTCGTCAAAAGAAATTAAGGATGGGGCGAATACTTGTAAAGGCCTCGGATTTTTAAAATTAAAAAAAATGAATAAAAAAAAATGGATTTAAGCCGGAAATTTCACACATTTGGAAATCCTTTAAGCGGATTCCGACTTGATTTTGAACGTTGAAGGATAATTCTATCATTTTACTTCGGGATTTAAAGTAAACTTTGGGTTGTCGATATCTTTGCAATTTTGAAGCGTTATTTCGATCGAATCGGAATAAGATTGTGAGAAAAGGTTTTAGGATTTATTATCCGAATATTATTTTATATGGTACCACTTATGTTATATTTTTCCCATCTTGTCATCTTCCTCCCTCTGAAAATGAACCTAGCCCCTTTGTTTCTTTTCCAATTGTGGGCAAACACCCACACCCATTCCTCCTTCTTCACCCACACTTCACTACTACATTGGGCAGTCAAACCCAGCAAACCCCACGCCAAACCTGCGGCTGTAGTACACCCTCACTTCTATTGTTGATTTCAGAAGGCATAAACCTCTCTCCCCCTTGTCTTGATTTCAAACGCAGACAACCCAAACACAGATCCACACCATCTCCCCCTTGGCTCTCTTTCCGGAAGCCACTAGTCGAGCACCTCCTGAGCGCAGACTGAGCACCACTACTCCTCCATCTCTCTACCTCCTCCCAGTAGCAGCAGCCATCTTCTCCCCTTTCAATTTTCGATTGAAGTCGAGAGCCGAGAGCCATTGTTGCCCTGTTTGCGAGTCAGGGTTGAGCCCCGAAACTGAGCAAACTTTAGCTTCTTCCTCTTCCTCCTTCAGCCAACAGTAGCAGCAACGTTTCCATTGCCTTCCTCGATGCGTCCGAGCAGTAGCATCACCCCGGAGCCTCCAAACGCCGCCGTCAGCCCCACGTCGTCGTCGTTTCCATGTTCTTCCGTTCTCAAGGTCGATTTCGTTTTCTGATTCGATTCTGGTTTAAATCTTGTCAAAATCCGTCTTTGCTCATCCCTTACTTCTCCTAGGACTCGAACGGAGCTCCTTCCTCGTAAATCGCAGCCGGAAGTCCGCCATTGCAGCCGGAGCTTTCCTCGGAGTCGGAATCGTGCGATCTCAGTAACCTCTCTTATTCTCCCTCTCCTTCGCTTGCGCTTTGCTCTCTTTGGGTTCGGTGTGGTCGGAATACCTTGTCATTCAGATGGGAAGTAGTCGGGGTCGGAAAAGACTATGTCGGAACCTGGGTTTCGTTTCCTTTCCTTCGGTTTTCAGTCGTCAATGTCGGAGATCTGTTTTGGGGAAGTAGGGTCCAGCAACCCGGTTTCTTCTTTTCCTTGTGAACCGGTGGTTCGGTTTAATTACTCGGTTCACTTAAAATCAGTCATGGGCTTGGGTCCGGGTTATATTGTGACTTGTGAGGGATCCGGGTTGGGCCTTTCTTTGATTCCGAGTTTCTCTGTTGGGCCTGCTGGCTATTTCCATTTCTTTTGGGCTCTCAGGTTGGGCTTGTTGGGAGGTTTCCTTGTGTTGTTATTTGTTGTTTATACTATTATGTCACTATTTTGATATATATTGTGATTAGTAATTAATTATTTTTAACGTATCATTTTATTACAGTTTGAGATTTGTGAAATATATTCCAAAGATTATTGTATATTATGAAATGGTTTTAGAAATGATATTAATTGGCTATGCATTTTATGTTGTTTAAAAATGTGATTTTAGGAATTTTAAAGTGATTTGTCGATTTGAATTTATAAATGAGGTTTATAAAGATGGATTTATTTTGGAAATGTTTATCAATGTCTTAAATTTCTTGAAACATTAGAGTTGAGGTTTTGAAATAAAATGCCGGAATTATTTCTATAATATGATTTTGAGAGATTGGTTTTAAGGTTTAAATGTTTAATGTCGGGATTCTTTGTCTTGGTTTGATGATGTTGGTTTTGAAAAGGATGTTTGGAAATATGGTTGGTATGATTTTATCAATGGATTTGATTACAGAATGGTTTGGGTTGATGTCGATCATATATATCGGAAGGGTTTTGGAAATGGTTTTACTATCGGTTGGTTTTGAACATGTTAAGAACTTGGGTTTTGTGTAAGTATGAATGATGGACCGGTAGCTTATGGAAATGGCTTAATGATAGGTGTGTATTGCTTTTGGATTGCTTTGTACTTGCATTGGACCCTTGCTTGTATCATCCTGTTGTTCTGCATTTTCAGGTAAGTTCCGTAGGGGGCTTACTCAGGTTGGACATTCATGCCTATTGTTGCATTTTATGTTAGATGTTGCATATGCATAAAAGCATGCCATGTAGTATCCTGTTTAAGTTGCACTAATTGAATGAGCATCTGCTTACTTAATGCGTTTGAAACAGAACGGCCGTTATCTGTGATAGTCCTAGAGTCTTTGCTAGGGTCATAGGGTAGCCCAGCCTCATCGGGTACCCTGAGTCAATCGAGTCATGAACTTCCTTATATTATGAGATGCATGCGGGCTTTATTGTGGAGCGGGTTAGGCATGCGTGCCGCCCGATTATGATGGAATGAATTCACGAGCTGGCCAGTCTCCTCCCTATCGGAAGGGGGTGGAGGTAGGAGAGGGATATGCCACTTGGCATTGTCTTGGGCCCTTTACAGTATTTTTACACATTATTATAACTAGGAGCATGCTAGTGTGTTTGACTTTCGTACTGCATTAGAGCATCTTTATTAGGTATAGCACATACTATGTGGCCTCAGCGAGGACTGCCGGTCCCGCATGAGTGGCTCGATCTGACTCCTTTCCCCGTTCTTCTTTTAAAGGTATTTTCTTCAGATTTTGAGTGCTCGATGTCTATATGACGGGGTTTCCTTTTTGCGAATCGAAGAACCTAGCTAATTCACTAACTCGTTATAAATGGTAATCACCCACTTATGATTTGGTTTTGACCCGACTCTGTCGTGGCACCTTGTATCTTAATTTTGTTTCCATCTTACTTCCGTTTGAATTGATTTTCGCGACATAACCCATAGGACAGGTTAAGGGTACCCAACAACCCTACGATACTTTTAGGGTTTGAAATCCCTCTTTTTACTTATCTTAAAATGAGTTTGAAACCTCGACCCGTACCTGGATTGCAAGATCCGAACAAGGGGTTTCATCCCTTAAAACGTAACCCGGAAATCATAATTCTGGGCCGTTATAAAGATGGTATGAGAGCTGAGGTTGTGCAATTCAGGTACACAAGGGTCGAGTGTATGTTTTGGAAAACTGCCCATGAATTTCAAAGGGTTTGAAAGGATTTTAAGAAGGGCAAAATGAACTTAAGATGCCTAACCAAAATTGGACTAAGTAATGAACTTGACTTGTAGTAAAAGAGGAAAACCGACCAAACGGGGACGCGAGTGGGTAGTAAAGGCGATAGACCACCCCTATTGGGTGTAGTTGGGAACGGTAGGCGAAATACCAGCTTGTTCTTTACAGATGAGTTGGGAGACTCAAAGGAGATCATTATGAGTGTTACTAACCGATTCTGTGTTGAATGCTTGCTATGCTAGAGATCTGATTTGGATGCCTTAACTATGAGTTGTGTATTGACTGATCTGTGCAAACGGGATAGTGGGAGTACCCTTATTTCCGTGTGGTCAAACTCAGCTTCTGTGGAACAACCCGTTCCACTATGTTAACCCCTTGACAGTTCTATCGGGCCTTTCTCCCGGATGTCAGAGTCTTCCACGGGGATTGGGTTGTAAACACATTGTCTTCGGGAGATATGTGCGGATATGAAGGTTGTCTAAGTGAGTATTGAGAGGTGGTTCTTGACGTATTCCGAGTTAGAGAGTAAGGTGTTTCTGGGGCTATCCTTCTCTATTCTTATGACGATCAACCAGTGTCTTCTTGCCACAAAGAGTCATACCAGAGTCCCACGGGAAAGAGGGGTGATAAGTCAGTCGGGAAAAGTCAATGGTTGCCCTTAGGGATCTCTGTCCGATTGTAATGGTGACTCTCTCTAAATTGCATGACATGATTTTATAATCCCCCGCATGTAACTTGTCAACGATCATTAGTAAGAAGCTTCTCATGTTATGTCTTGCCTTCTGTCATGGTTATATTGTTTAAGTTCATGTTGTGGTTAGTTACCTTGCTCAAGTCTCGTGTTGTGTCTTACCTTATATCATGACTGTTTGTTGTTATAGCATGTTCACCTGGCTTGTTCACCGTATGATCGATTGGAAGCATGAACCACATGATATGAACCTACATGATCGTTATCTCCTCTTGAATTAGGTTCATGATAGTGTGATCAATTCCTCTTTGTATGAATGTTGATAGATGATCATCTTAGCATGTTGGATGATGACGTGTCAATGCCTATTATCCCTTTTGTGAAAAGAATTAATAGCATGCCCGTTTGTTATGTATACATCAGGTTAATTATTGTTGCTTACTCTGCAATTTATACTATTGTGTGATACTTGCACTGAATTGGGATTATGTTGGTGTAAATGAGTCTTGATAAACGCATGTTTTATCCCAGTATGTGTTGGTTTGAACTCATGTTCCCATGTTCCAACTATATTGCTCTGTTGCTTAAACTCGTAGTATACATCGTAAAACCTTCCTCATGCTCCTATATTGTTGTAATGTGACTGAATTGATTTCTTACGTGACCTCATGATTAGTTTCATGCACGTATCGTATGTTATGTTGAACCTTTAGTATCTTGTAGGATCCTTGGTGGTGACTCGGGTGAATTGTATATTGCCTGCATTATTGCTAATTCTCTCTCGAGCTAGGTCTCTGATAGTTTGATCCCTCCCTCTTTATATCATCTTGAAATGTCTTACTCATGCAAATTAGATTGATGTTGAATTCGATGATCGATTGCTTTCGGTGATGGTTTATCATAGCATGCTTACATGTTATCACTCGGTAGTGTTTCCCTATTATGTTATAAATTCCTCTTGTGATGGCATAGATGTATGACTTGGCACCTCGCATGATCACACACCACGTCATATCATTTCACATATGCAGGACGAATAAATGTTAAAATGAATCTAGTCGAGTTATCTTGATTGTGTGCATGTTCGATATGTGCCAGTAGTGTCCTGTAAGGTTTATGATTTTCAATGACTCGCTAAATCATTACGTGTTGTACTTGTTCTATGATGTGATAACTATCGTACCATTATATGTGCCCCATGATGGTTCGTTCCTAGGATGATTATAATGTGTCGCCCATGATATCCTTCTTATTACTTTCGATCACGCCTCATGTTTCTTGAACATTATTTTGAACTCCTTTTAATGAATCTTGATTATGCCCATGCCTTATCATGTATCGCTAGCATTGTGTAGGATTTATGCCTTCTAAATGTGCTTCGTCGTATGATTACATGCCGTTTTCAACCTATTATGTGATTATTATTGTTCGATGTGATAGTTACCATGCTGCTCTTATGTGCTCTCGCATGACACTTAGTCTGGTTGTTATGATATACCTCGTCATGCTGCATTTGACCTCATTCATTGATGTGCATACCATACTTGTACATTGTTCATACGGGTGATAATTCCTATGTTTATTCCGCATACCTCGTTTAAGATTGCTAAGCTTGTCTGCTTTCATGAAAGAATATGCAATTAGCTCATCTCACCTGCATTAGTGCCATACTCGATTGTGTTTTCTGAAATGAATGCGTATGTAGTTCATCATGAGTTAGGTACATGTTAGTGTGAACTAGAGTGATTGATATGCTCCATGATGAATTCGTGTTTGCTCGTCGCGATTATAACCTAATAGACTTTCATAAGGGCATCGTTGCTATTCTCGGGTCAGAGTCTTGTCTCTAGTCTTGTCATCCTTTAGCCTTGGTCTGTATTTGTTTTCGAAATGAACATTTGTTTGTCCACCCTTATCACTCCCCTATCTCCGCTAACTTGGACTCCTACGCGATACATTGGACGAATGACCGTCTGGAAGAAGGAATGGAAACTTGGATGGCGATAGAGCAGTGCGGCGGAAGCGTGGGCCCATAACCCACGGGCCTCGGGATCAACGATTTCGGCAGGACAAGCACATTTTGAGGAGGGCGATTACTGAGTACGATATGACTTGCAAGTGGGAGTGTCCTCCGTTCGAACTGCTAATCCTCTATGAATTAATTGACAATGATATTGTACAGACATGGTGATGAGATTTACGTGTTGATGTGCTGACTTGGTGATAATTGTTGTCTGATTGTCTATTGTCTAAGATGATATGATTTGATGCCTTATAGTTCTCATATACCATGATGTCTTGACGTGTTGCTACTCTAAGCTGCTAAGCATGATTGAATTCCTTTACCTGTAAAATGTGAACTATATGTGCTAAGAAGCCTGAATTGTTATCTGATAAGGTTATAATGCAACATGCTAGCTTAACTTGATTATGTTCATATATGATGTTTTGCAATGATTTTTTTTAGCATGACGGTAAATTGGGACTTATTGATACAGTTGCAGTGCTTAAAGATGAACTAATGATGTTATTGTTATAAATGCTAGTTGATATGATGTTATGTGTAATAATATCCATGATTTCTTCTTCTCTGAACTTGGGGGTGAGGTCCATTGGTAGAGTGTTCGGAGAATGGTGAAAGGGTTGAGTCATTTGAATGATTGATGGTGATATAAGGTCGAGTTGCAGGAAGGGATGTTGGCTTAGATAAGATCGAGTGAGTTTGGGATTCTATAAGATACAAGGCTTGGTGGTTTCCGATGAGCTTCTAAGTGAATATTGGGTGAGAGTATGGTTAAGAATGGATCGGCTAGGTGGTGATCGAGGAATTTCCTAGAGGGGATGTGGTTAGAAGGGTAGGATGCCTGTGATGTCTTTAGTGGTATGGGAAGTGTGGGGAATGGCTTTGAGAGTATTGAGAAGATAGTATGAGAGGGTACTTGGGTGGGAAATAGAGATATGAGTTGGATCCTTAGAGGTGGATGGTGTGTGGTAGTGCTAGGTGGAATGAGGGGTGAGATTGGGGTATCCAAATGAATCGGAATTTATATAGGGGATTTTGTTTGAGCCGGTGTTGGTGAGTGTAGAAGAAAGTTGGTCTTGCTTTGGGAATTGGAATCGAGCGAGTGGGGATTGCATTTTATTTCGGTTGGTGATGATGTGAGGATTTTCTTGATTATGTGATTTGTGATGTGCATTAGCATAATGTTAGATAACGACCATGGTGAACCTGATATACAATGATATTACATGCTGATCTGCAATATTGAATTCTAATTGATAGTGACTAGTATTATCGTGATATATCGATGCATTGTTATCCTGTTATGTTGTTTTAGAAGCATGTTACGATATGATATATGAATTGTGAGATTTGATGTGTACTGACGTACTAACCCCATAACACCTAACCCTTTGATTTCTGGACATGTGTGCTTACGTGACAAGTGATGAACATTCGATTACGCACTTGTGATGTCTTCAATATGATATGAGCTATATCTTATGATTCATAGTATGTTGAGGCTTATTGTTTCTTTGGTACTTAAGACTTGTTGGCATGTTTATGTTTATGTTATACGGTTATGTGATGCTTTGTGACTATGATATGATGTGGGACTTGCCACGTGTGAGATGACTTATGGTATTATGCTTATATAAGAGTTGATGTGACTTTTGGTTATGGTACTTGTTGAGTTGTGAATGATATTGCATGATCTGGAAACTAGGAAGAGAATATGGGATTAGCCCTTAGAGGTGGATGATTCCACCTCCGAGTTTCTGAATTTGATTGATTGTTATGCGGGAAACTGATTTGGGTTTAGAAGATTTTGACGAAATTCTGATCAAATGGATTTTACTTGTTTTGGTATAAAGTTGCTTGGTTAAACGTCTTATTTGAAGACTTTGAGCGGTTTGAAAAGGAATTACTTGTAATTTTAAAGAATAAATGTTACCGAGGATTTCAACGATTTTGAGGTTAATCTTTTTCAATTGCGGAGTCCCTCTTGAAACTTTTCAACCCGGGCTTATATTATAACGCGGATTAACGCCTCGCGAAGTGGATACAAGTATTTTATAGGGGCGCATATAGAATGCTTGCTAAGACCTAGTGGGGGCGCTATAGTTACTTTCGAGTTATGATATAACCGAAAGGTAATAGTAAGTGTGGCGGTAGGGGCCCATATCACATTCTTACTATGACCAATTGGGAATATTATGATCACGTTGAGGGTCCTGTGAGGATCTCATACGGGACCTTATGAGGTGCTTACGGGATCAACGACATGATCCTCGGACTCATAAATTTCAAACTTCACCCCCCTTGCTTTATAATAATTTTAGTCTCGGGGACGAGACTTGTTTTTAGAGGTGGATGATGTAAAGACCTCGGATTTTTAAAATAAAAAAAATGGATTTAAGCCGGAAATTCACACATTTGGAAATCCTTTAAGCGGATTTTGACTTGATTTTGAACGTTGAAGAATAATTCTATCGTTTTACTTCGGGATTTAAAGTAAACTTTGGGTTGTCGATATCTTTGCAATTTTGAAGCGCTATTTCGATCGAATCAGAATAAGATTGTGAGAAAAGGTTTTAGGATTTATTATCCGAATCTTATTTTATATGGTACCACTTATGTTATATTTTTCCCATCTTGTCATCTTCCTCCTCTCACATCTGAAAATGAACCTAGCCCCTTTGTTTCTTTTCCAATTGTGGGCAAACACCCACACCCATTCCTCCTTTTTCACCCACACTTCACTACTACATTGGGCAGTCAAACCTAGCAAACCCCACCCCAAACCTGCAGCTGTAGTACACCCCCACTTCTATTGTTCATTTCAGAAGGCATAAACCTCTCTCCCCCTTGTCTTGATTTCAAACGCAGACAACCCAAACACAGATCCACACCATCTCCCCCTTGGCTCTCTTTCCGGAAGCCACCAGTCGAGCACCTCCTGAGCGCAGACTGAGCACCACCACTCCTCCATCTCTCTACCTCCTCCCGGTAGCAGCAGCCATCTTCTCCCCTTTCAATTTCCGACTGAAGTCGAGAGCCGAGAGCCATTGTTGCCCTGTTTGCGAGTCAGGGTCGAGCCTCGAAACTGATCAACCTTTAGCTTCTTCCTCTTCCTCCTTCAGCCAACAATAGCAGCAACGTTTCCATTGCCTTCCTCGACGCGTCCGAGCAGTAGCATCACCCCGGAGCCTCCAAACGCCGCTGCCGGCCCCACGCCGTCGTCGTTTCCATGTTCTTCCGTTCTCAAGGTCGATTCCGTTTTCTGATTAGATTCCGGTTTAAATCTTGTCGAAATCCGTCTTTGCTCATCCCTTACTTCTCCTAGGACTCGAACAGAGCTCCTTCCTCGTCAATCGCAGCCGGAAGTCTGCCATTGCAGCCGGAGCTTTCCTCAGAGTCAGAATCGCACGATCTCGGTAACCTCTCTTATTCTCCCTCTCCTTCGTTTGTGCTTTGCTCTCTTTGGGTTGGGTGTGGTCGGAATACCTTTTCGGTCAGATGGGAAGTAGTCGGGGTCGGAAAAGACTCTGTCGGAACCTGGGTTTCGTTTCCTTTCCTTCAGTTTTAAGTCGTCAATGTCAGAGATCTGTTTTGGGGAAGGAGGGTCCAGCAACCTGGTTTCTTCTTTTCCTTGTGAACCGGCGGTTCGGTTTAATTACTCGGTTCACTTAAAATCAGTCATGGGCTTGGGTACGGGTTATGTTGTGACTTGTGAGGGATCCGGGTTGGGCCTTTCTTTGATTCCGGGTTTCTCTGTTGGGCCTGCTGGCTATTTCCATTTCTTTTGGGCTCTCGGGTTGGGCTTGTTGGGAGGTTTCCTTGTGTTGTTATTTGTTGTTTATACTATTATGTCACTATTTTGATATATATTGTGAATAGTAATTAATTATTTTTAATGTATCATTTTATTACAGTTTGAGATTTGTGAAATATATTCCGAAGATTATTGTATATTATGAAATGGTTTTAGAAATGATATTAATTGGGCTATGCATTTTATGTTGTTTAAAAATGTGATTTTAGGAATTTTAAAGTGATTTGTCGGTTTGAATTTATAAATGAGGTTTATAAAGATGGATTTATTTTGGAAATGTTTATCAATGTCTTAAATTTCTTGAAACATTAGAGTTGAGGTTTTGAAATAAAATGCTGGAATTATTTCTATAATATGATTTTGAGAGATTGGTTTTAAGGTTTAAATGTTTAATGTTGGGATTCTTTGTCTTGGTTTGATGATGTTGGTTTTGAAAAGGAAGTTTGGAAATATGGTTGGTATGATTTTATCAATGGATTTGATTACAGAAAGGTTTGGGTTGATGTCGATCATATATATCGGAAGGGTTTTGGAAATGGTTTTACTATCGGTTGGTTTTGAACATGTTAAGAACTTGGGTTTTGTGTGAGTATGAATGATGGACCGGTAGCTTATGGAAATGGCTTAATGATAGGTGTGTATTGCTTTTGGATTGCTTTGTACTTGCATTGGACCCTTGCTTGTATCATCCTGTTGTTCTGCATTTTCAGGTAAGTTCCCTAGGGGGCTTACTCAGGTTGGACATTCATGCCTATTGTTGCATTTTATGTTAGGTGTTGCATATGCATAAAAGTATGCAATGTAGTATCCTGTTTATGTTGCACTAATTGAATGAGCATCTGTTTACTTAATGTGTTTGAAACAGAACGGCTGTTATATGTGATAGTCCTAGAGTCTTTGCTAGGGTCATAGGGTAGCCCAGCCTCATCGGGTACCCTGAGTCAATCGAGTCATGAACTTCCTTATATTATGAGATGCTTGCGGGCTTTATTGTGGAGCGGGTTAGGCATGCGTGCCGCCCGATTATGATGGAATGCATTCACGAGCTGGCCAGTCTCCTCCCTATCGGAAGGGGGTGGAGGTAGGAGAGGGATATGCCACTTGGTATTGTCTTGGGCCCTTTACAGTATTTTTACACATTATTATAACTAGGAGCATGCTAGTGTGTTTGACTTTCGTACTGCATTAGAGCATCTTTATTAGGTATAGCACATACTATGTGGCCTCAGCGAGGACTGCCGGTCCCGCATGAGTGGCTCGATCTGACTCCTTTCCCCGTTCTTCTTTTAAAGGTATTTTCTGCAGATTTTGAGTGCTCGATGTCTATATGACGGGGTTTCCTTTTTGCGAATCGAAGAACCTAGCTAATTCACTAACTCGTTATAAATGGTAATCACCCACAAATGATTTGGTTTTGACCCGACTCTGTCGTGGCACCTTGTATCTTAATTTTGTTTCCATCTTAGTTCCGTTTGAATTAATTTTCGCCACATAGCCCATAGGACAGGTTAAGGGTACCCAACGACCATGCGATACTTTTAGGGTTTGAAATCCCTCTTTTTACTAATCTTAAAATGAGTTTGAAACTTCGACCCGTACCTGAATTGCAAGATCCGAACAAGGAGTTTCATCTCTTAAAACGTAACCAGGAAATAATAATTATGGACCGTTACAATACTCCCCCTTGCCCCCTCAACTCCGCCTGAAAACACCCTCCACCACATCTGACATCTCCATCAAGTTTTAAAAATGTAAAGTGGGTTTAAAAAAATATATAAAACACCAAAAAAGAGTAAAATAAAAAAATATGGCAAATTTTAATATTTTAAAATTAGAACTATTTTTGAAATACATGTCATTTGATTAAAAAAATGAAAAAAAAAACTTGGTTTCAACTCTATACATATTAGATTCTGTTTCTTTCATTCTTTTAATAATTTGCATTACATATATTTTTTAAAATTTATAAAATGGATATTTTTTTTATCTAATTTTAACAATGGAAGTTTTAGAGAATTTTTTAAAAGTTACACCTTGGATAGTTTGATGAAAAATTGAAAGCAAGATAGGAAAAAATCAAGAACTTTAAATTCAAACTTTGATGGGCAAAATGACATTTGGATTTTTTAATGAAAAGACAAAAAAGTAGACATACCAATTTGGGTAAACGACAACGTTTTAAACAAATTGTATGGGTAAAATGGGAAATTTAAATAGGATATGAATAGGATAGTTTTTAAAATTTTCATAAGAGTTATAATTTGGGTAGTTTAACAAATTAAATACCATAAAATTGAATAAATTGTAAATATGGACGGTGTTTTAAAAATTTTAAAAGTTATAAATTGGGTAATTTAATGAAGAAATCAAATTAAGTTATTTTATGAACATATAACTTGGATAGGTTAATGAAAAACATAAAGTATGGTGATTTTGAAAAATTATTTAAAGCTATATATATTTTTGAAAAGACATAAAAGGATACAGAAATTAAAAAAATTAATATTTTTAAATTCAAACTTCTAAGAGTTAAAAAGGGATTTGAGAAAATAAGATTGAAATTAAAAATAGACTTGGCATATGGATTGAATATCACCTAATAAACAAAATTAACAAGGGCAAAATGAGAATTTTGATAAAAAAAAAAAAACAATTAAAAGTCATAGTGAAATCACTATTCATTCAAGTCCTTCATGCTTTTATAAATACTAGGTTAGGCGCCGCGCGCTTATGCGCGCGGTCTATTCGTATTTAGATTGCAAATGTTACGTTTTATATATGTGTAAATATTCATATGTGCAAATAAGTATGATTGAGTTATTTTCCATATAAATTAAATTTTATAGTAATAAAAACAATAATTATATCATTATAAGAAACTGGAAGGATAGTCTTTTAAAAAATTTCATCAAAGCAGTAAGAATGATGACTTTCAATTAAAAAAAATAAAGAAGGGTAGTCTTTTAAAAAATTTATTAATTAAAACAGAAAAGAAATCCAAAACTATAGAGTTCGGAAATCATGATCATTAAACATAAAAAATGATATAATAATAATAATAATAATTATTATTATTATTATAATTATTAATTATTATCTAATTAAAAATATAAAATCGGTTTTATTTGAGAAAACCTTAAAGTTACAACTTGGGTACCTAAATTAAAAATACAAAGTATAGTTGATTTGAGATAATCTTGATATTGTAACTTGGATAGTTTAATTAAAATTATAAAATAGAGTTGATTTGAGAAAAGTTTCAAGTTGTAATTTGGGCATTTTAAGAAAAAAATATATAGTTAGGTGAAATTGATGAAATATGACAATTTATAATTTTGAAAAGTCATAAAAAGGACCTTGAAATAAAAAAATATATTTAAATTCAAACTTTTAAGGGTAAAAAAGACATTTTATAAAAAAGATGAAAATTACTTAAAAGGAAATAGTTAATATAAGATGATAATATAATTTCTGAGGGCAAAATAGGTATTTTTTACCCAAAAAACAATTAAAAATTACAAATGGGAAGTTTTCATATGTACGTACGATTGAGTTATTTTTCCATATAAATTAAATTTTATAGTAATAAAAATAATAATGGTATCATTATAAGAAACTGAGAGGATATTCTTTTAAAATTTTCATCAAAGTAGAATGATGTCTTTCAATTAAAAAAAATAAAGAAGGCCATACTTTTTAAAAGTTTGTTAATCAAAACAAAAAAGAAATCCAAAATTATAGAGTTCATAAAAAAATGATATAATTATAATTATTAATTATTATCTAATTAAAAATATAAAGTTGGTTTGATTTGAGAAAACCTTAAAGTTACAACTTGGGTATGTAAATTAAAAATACAAAGTATAGTTGATTCGAGAAAATCTTGTAATTGTAACTTGGATAGTTTAATTAAAAATATAAAGTGGAGTTTATTTGACAAAAGTTTCAAGTTGTAATTTGGGCATTTTAAGAAAAAAAATATATAGTTAGGTGAAATTGATAAAGTTGGTTTAATTTGAGAAAACCTTAAAGTTATAACTTGGGTAGTTAAATTAAAAATACAAAGTATATTTGATTCGAGAAAATCTTGTATTTGTAACTTGGATAGTTTAATTAAAAATATAAAGTAGAGTTGGTTTGAGAAAAGTTTCAAGTTGTAATTTGGGCATTTTAAGAAAAAATATATATAGTTAGGTGAAATTGATAAAGTTGGTTTAATTTGAGAAAACCTTAAAGTTACAACTTGGGTAGTTAAATTAAAAATACAAAGTATAGTTGATTCCAGAAAATCTTGTAATTGTAACTTGGATAGTTTAATTAAAAATATAAAGTAGAGTTCATTTGAGTAAAGTTTCAAGTTGTAATTTGGGCATTTTAAGAAAAGAAAAATATATAGTTAGTTGAAATTGATGAAATATGACAATTTATAATTTTGAAAAGACATAAAAGGATCTTGAAATAAAAAAATTAATATTTTTAAATTCAAACTTTTAAGGGAAAAAAGACATTTTATAAAAAAAGATGGAAATTACTTAAAAGGGCATGATTAATATAAGATATGATATATGTAAAGGCCGGATATATTTTTATATTATTATTTTAATCAGATATATTATTATATTCAATTTGTATAAGTGAAATAAAAACCCGTCCTCGAGCACCAAGTTTCGATTTTAAAAATCCTTTCGGCATCGTTTTTGAATTTAGATTTTGACGGAATTTGATTCCTCTTTCGAATTTCGAGTCTTAATAAATTAATTTAATTTCGATAATGACTTAGATTCGATTTAAATTCTCTAGTGTCGGGATTTTGTTTTACCGAGCAGGATGAAGGTCGAGTGTCGGGATTCTAATTAGTATTTTGAGTGGGACTATTCTTGAATTTGTATTTACCTTTTCTTGACTCTCTCTCCCTCTCTCGTTCTCAAAATTTCAGTTGAGGAATCCTCACCTTTTCACCCTTGCCTTGCAATTCACAGCTATAGAATTGTCCTCTTGTGCACAATTTCACCCTACAAAACCCACCTTCTCCTGCCTCATTTCCCTTATCATCACACAAAACCCACAAAGGAACGCCAATCCTCACTCCACTTTCCCTATTGTCTGCAACTTCCAGTAGAACCCCGGAAATAAATCATCCACCATTGTCGCCTTGCCCAACCCTGTTTCCCCCCTTGCCTTCTCCCGTTTTCTTCGATCCTCCACCACCATCTCGCCGCGTGCAGCCGACCATTCCGAGAAGCCGAGAGCGCAACAGCAGCATCTCTTCCTCCTCCCTGTCATTCCCCGTCGCCGTGACCAACACCAAGAGCGCTTGTGTCCACGAGGAATCAGCGGAGTACCCCAGGAGGCTTCTTCCTCGCCGTCGGAGACCAGGAGTGTAACGGCCCGGAATTATGATTTCCAGGTTACGTTTCAAGGGATGAAACCCCTTGTTCGGATCTTGCAATCCAGGTACGGGTCGAGGTTTCAAACTCATTTAAGATTAGTAGAAAGAGGGATTTCAAACCCTAAAAACCTCGAAGGGCCATTGGGTACCCTTTACCTGTCCTAAGACTATGTCGCAAAATCCAATTCAACCGAAATTAAAGCGGAAGCAAAACTAGGATACAAATGCCACGACAAAGCCAGGTCAAACCAATCATAAGCAAGTGATTAACATTTTACCAAGTTAGAATATTAGCTAGGTTCTTCGATTCGCCAAAGGGTTCCCGTCACAGAAGCAAGGAGCAATCAAGATCTGCAGAAAATACCTTAAAAAAAAGAACGGGGAAAGGAGTCAGATCGAGCCACTCAAGCGGGACCGGCAGTCCTCGCTGAGGCCACATAGTATGTGCTATACCTAATTAAGATGCTCTAATGCAGTACGAAAGTCAAACACACTAGCATGCCCCTAGGTATAATAATGTGCAGAAATACTGTAAAGGGCCCAAGACAATGCCAAGTGGCATATCCCTCTCCTACCTCCACCCCCTTCCGATAGGGCGGAGACTGGCCAGCTCGTGAATGCATTCCATCATAATCGGGCGGCACGCATGCCTAACCCGCTCCACAATAAAGCCCGCAGGCATCTCATAGTATAAGGAAGTTCATGACTCGATTGACTCAGGGTACCCGATGAGGCTGGGCTACCCAATGACCCTAGCAAAGACTCTAGGACTATCACAGATAACGGCCGTTCTGTTTCAAACGCATAAAGTAAACAGATGCTCAATCAATTTGTGCAACCTAACATGATACTACATGGCATGCTTTTATGCATATGCAACACCTAACATAAAATGCAACAACAGGCATGAATGTCCAACCTAAGTAAGCCCCCTAGGGAACTTACCTGAAGATGCAGAACAGCAAGATAGCACAAGCAGGGCCCAAAATGCAAGTCCAAAGCAATCCAAAAGCAATACACACCTATCATCAAGTCGTTTCCATAAGCTACCGGTCCATCATTCATACACACGAACCTCAAGTTCTCAACATGCTCAAAACCAATCGATAGTAAAACCGTTTTCCAAAATCTTTCCGATATGATCAACATCAACCAAAATCATTCTTCTCATTTCCTTCTCAAAACCAACATCATCAAACCAAGACAGAGAATCCCGACATTAAACATTTAAACCTTAAAACCAATACCTCAAAATCATATTATAGAATTAATTCCGGCATTTTGATTTCAACACATCAAATCCTTTAAGAATCATTTTCGGACGACTTAAAACATTTTCTAAATAATTTAGCAACAATGTTTATCTAAAATAAATCCATCTTTATAATCCCCATTTATAGAAACATATTAAATAAATTACTTTAGAATTCCTAATCACATATTAAAATATCATAAAAATACATATTCCAAACAATATCACTGTTAACCTATTTTATAATATAATAATAATAATTTCAGAAAACCAATAATTATCTAAAATCATAACATATAGTTTATACTATAATCATACATAATATAACGCACATGTATCTAATAGCCAAAACAAAACAACAAATAACACTTGACAAATATTTAACCTTAACAAATAACAAAACCCAACCCAATCACCTCACATAGTATAACCCGAAAGAAAGAATAGGATCCGGCCCAGCTCAAAACTCAACCCGAGCCCAATGAGGAAGAAAAAGGCGTCGGCTTCAACCTCCAGACAGAACACAGACGGCGGAGGCGTTGAAACGGAGGGAAGAAGGGAACAGGTCCCTGCCGGCGGCCGTTCAAGCCAACACCGTCCCCATTCTGACCGTCAATCAATTCCGACCAAAACCCAAGCAACCACAGCAAAGCGCGAGCAAGGGGAGAGAGAAAAGAGAGATTACCGAGAACGGGAGATTCCGACTCCGACGGTGGCTCCGGCTGCAATGGCGGTCGTCCGTCTGCGAGAGCTCGATAGGGATTCGATTGAGGGCCTAGGAAGGAATAGAGATGTGTGAGGGGTAATTGGAGGGTGATTAAGTCGGAATCGAGCGGAACCCATGAACGAACCTCGATCGGGAAGCACGGAAGGAGAGGCGCCTACGACTGGGCCCCTGGCGGCTCTGGGCGCTCACTTGACTGCTGGCTGCTCAGTGTACTTGGGAGGTGCTCGGAAACAGGAACAAGGGGAGCTCGGGGAGTGCTCGGCAATTGCTGGAATCATTCGAAAGGGGAGGGTGGTGCTCGGATGAAACAGGGAGCAAAGGCTTCGGCTGCTACTCAGAAGAGGCGGAAGTAGGGAATGCCGGCAGTGACGTGGTGGTCCGACTGCGAAAGGGGAAAGGTGATGCTGGTGCCAACTGCTGCTGCTCGTTCCGAAAGAAAGAGGAGGTGAAGGCTGTGATGCTGAAACGAAGTGAAAAGGAGGGAGTTTGTGGCTAAGGATGTGAAGGGAAGAAGGGGAAATAGGTTTGCTGGGAAAACAAAGTCAAAAAGGGGTGAGGCGTGCTTCTGAAATCAACAACAGGGGGTATTGGCAATTTGGCATACAGAGGTGCAGGCAAGAAGACAAGGAGGACAGATTTTTGGTTGCTTGTAGAAATGAAAGGTAGAAGGGAAAAGAATATAAATTAAGATGGTCCCAAAACTCCAAATTTCAAATACCCGGAATATAAACCTTAAACCCGCTCACTCGATCCAATCCGACTAAATTAAAATTTAAATCGAACCCTCAAAACCGAGTAACAATAAAATTCAAATTATATTTCTAAATCCGAATTAAATAACGAAATCCAAACATTATTTTTCAATTTTCGGTATATAAAAGCAGAGTATAACATATATTAAATTTCCAATTAAATAATGCCGGAACTCGTTTTGAAATATTTAAAATAAAACCAATAGCTCAATGACGGAAATTCCAAACCTCCCGAATCTTAGAAATCGGAATGATTATTAATCACTATTTTAATAATTTAATATTCTAAAATTTCCCGGTCTTTACAAGGAGGTTCCGGAGAAACCGCCACCACCAGTTTCCCCTTCCCTGTTTGTTCCAAGGTCGATCTCGTTTTCTTATTCCATTTCGGTGGGAACCTCATCAAAATCCAATTTTGATCACCCCTTACTTCTCATAGGACTCAACCAAAGCTTATTCCCGTTGTCGAACCCGAATTCCACCATCGAAGTGCCGGAGATCTCCTCGGAGCGAGCTGTGAGTCCCTCCCCTTTTCTCCCCTCTCTCGCGTGCTTGCTTCTTTCTGTTTGCTTGAGTTTTGGTCGGAATGGAGAGTCTATCAGATGGGGGTGAACTTGGGTTGGAGAGGAGCCGCCGGCAAGGGCTTGGATCTGCTCCTCCTCTTCGTTTTTCGATCGGTAGTGCAAAGAGCTCTGTTCTGTCACTAGTACAAAAAAACACATTAAGAGCGGTTTTTTATTGGGAAGCATAGCGGTTTTCAAGAAGCTGTTAACGGAAGCACTGACAACACTATTGAAAGCGGTTTTTGAAAAGCGATGTTGGAAAATACAAGGATAGCATTTTTTTAAATAAGCGCTGTCTAACTTCAATTTTGTAAAATAATAAAATGAAATTGAAAAGTGCTGGTTCTTGGAAACATACAATCGATTACCGATCCGAATTCTATTCCGCATTGCCATAACAGATTTAGCATGTCAATTCAAACATTAGCATTGTAAAGATAGTCATAGCAGAATCTCATCATAAGGTCAACGGACTAATACTAATTGTCAACACATTAACACACAAGGTCATGCTATTTAAGATTCAGAAAGGGAAGATCAAGCAGTATATAAACCACCAAAATGTCAGCATGCTCTGAAAGACATCCCCTTGACTCATCACGATATCGAATGACGATCATTTAGAAATCATGCACCGTTATCTCATATATACCAATCATGATTATACTTCAAGTCATATTCATCATTTACATAATCAATAATCATGCTTAACCATATAACACAACATCATGCTTACTACCACATAATAAACATCATGCTTCCATATAGTAACACATCATTATCTCATAGTTCATATATCATATCACACCACATCCTAACATGCTTCTAAAACAACATAACATGATAGCAATGCTGATAATATATCATGATAACACTTGTCACTACCAACTAGATTTTAATATTGCATATCAACATTTAATTAATTCCATATCAGGTTCATCATGGTTGTTATCTAGCATCATGCCAGCGAATATAAATAAATCACATAATCAAGAAAATCCTCACGTCATACCAGTCAAAATAAAACACAATCCCCACTCACCCATCTCCACTCTCAAGCCAAGATTAATCCTCTTCTAGACTCGATAAGAAATCCCAGTTCATTTCGATACTCCAATCTCACCCCTCATTCCATCAATCACTCCCACACACCATCCACCTCTAAGAACCCAACTCCTATCTCTAACTTCACACCCGAGAACCCTCTCATACTATATCCTCAATACTCTCAAAAGTCATTCCCCACACTTCATATACTACTCAAGACATCACAAGCATCATACCCTACTAACCACATGGATCCCTCTCTCGCGTCTTACCTCGTAATACCATCGATCATCCTAACTGCCTAGAATTCTCTTACCACTCATCAACCACTCCACGAGAGAACTCTCACCCACAAGTTCAAAGAATAAGCAATCATGGACATTATTACACATAAGGACCACATCATCAACCAGCATTTATAGCATCATGGGTTCTTCAACAATTATTCCAACTATGTCAACAAGTCCCAATGTACCGGCATGCTTAATAGTTATCACAAAACATCATATACGAGCATAGTCAATTCAATCTAGCAAGTTTCATCATAACCTTATCAGATAACAATTCAGGTTCTCAGCAATTGCAGTTCACATTTTATAGGCAAGGAATTTAGATCATGCTTAGCAACTCAGAGTATCAACACATCAAGGCATAAGGCACATTAGAACTATAAAGCATCAAATCATATCATCGTAGACAACAGACAATCAGACAACAATCATCACCAAGTCAGCACATCAACACGTAATTCTCATCGCCAGGTCGGTGCAATATCATCAACAAATTCAGAAGGGTTAGTAATTCGAACGGAAGACACTCCTGCCTTCAAGTCATATCGTACTCGGTAGCCGCAGTCCTCGAAACGTACCTGACCCATCAACACCGTCGATCATGAGGCTTGTGGGTTATGGGCCCACGCTTCTGCCACACAGCTCTATCGTTATGCAACTTCCTTTCTCTTCCAAGCAGTCGCTCACCAAATATCGCAGAGGAGTCTAAGTTAGCAGAGATAGGGGAGTGACAAGGACGGGCAACCCAATGTTCATTTCAGAACCAAACATAGACCAAGGCTAAAGAACGACAAGACTAGAGACAAGACTTTGACCCGAGAATGACAACGATTGCCCCTATGAAAATCTATGAGGTTACAATTTGTGACAAGTAGCAAGGGTTCGTCTCAATCAATCAACCATATCAACCCACACTAACATGTACCTATCTCGAAGATCAACGACATACATATTCATTCTGAAAGACATAATCGAATTCTACACGGATGCATGTGATATAAGCTAATAGCCTTTTATTCCAGGGAAGCAGATATGCCTAGCAGTTTCAAGTAAGGTATGCGGGATTTATTGGGCATCACAATTATTTCATCTGACACAATGATCATATAATAGGTAAAACATGGCACGTAATCATACGACGAGATATATTTAGAAAGCGTGGGTCCTACATGATACTAGCGATACATGATGTGATACAAGCATAGTCAAGAGTCATTCAAAAAAGTTCATCATAATGTTCATAAAAATAAGAAAGATCATCACAGAGTAGCAAAAAGAACATCACGTCGATAGATCATAAGCATGCTAGGAATGAACTGTCGTAGGGCACATAAAACGGTACAATAACTATCACATTATAGAACAAGTATAGCATGTAATTATTTAGCGAGTTATATTAGAAAGCATAAACCCTACAGGATACTACTAGCACACATCAAACACGACTGCAACCAAGGTAATTCGAATAGGTTCATTCCAACATTTAGGTGTCATGCGTATGCGAAATCATGATATAATGTGGTGTGTGATCATGCGAGGTGTGAAGGTCATATGTTCATGCAATCACGAGAGCATATCATAGGGTAATAGGGGAACACTACGGAGCGATAACATGTAAGCATGCTAGAATTAACCATCACGGAAAGCAAGTCGATCATCGAATTCGACATCAGTCTAATCATGAGTAAAACACCTAAGATGATATGAAAGGGGAGAATCACACTATCAAGGACCTAGCCCGAGAGAGAATTAGCAATACTGTAGGCAAGATATAAATTCACACAAGTCACAACCGAGGGTCCTACACGACACTAATGGATCAACATAACATGCTATACAAATAAACATTTATTCGATAATTACAACGGTACGCAAGAAATCAATCGCTCATATTCCAACAATATAGAAGCATGGGGGCAAGTGTAGCGGTGTATAATACGAACCTAGAAAGGGGACAATATAGCTATAATACGGGGACATGAGTTCAAAACAACACATAACATGGTAAAGCATGCATTAATCAAGACTCAATTTTCCACATACTCTCTATCCAAAGCACGTACTCATACAACAATATTAACTTGCAAGATCATCAATAGTAGTCAATTTAACGAATACAAAATAGATGGGCATGCTACAGATTCTTGTCACAAGGGAATAATAAGCATCGACATGTCATTATCTAACATGTACTGGGAATTACATATTGCATAAGGCATGTTGACATCCAATTGCAACATGTATCCATCAAGTAAGGAACTCACTCTATCACGGTATCAAACTGAACGATCACACTACCATGAACCTATTCACATGGAAGACATCAATTATGCAGCTTTCAAACATATGACGTTTACATTCATGCACTTGTATGATGATGCAGCATACTAAGTAAAACATGTTGGATTTATAAGAATGTAACAATTGTAACTCGGACCCATACAATGGTCATTATGAACATCAAACATGTAAGCACAATTTCACATTAAAGATTAATCCGTAGGTCAAGGAGTAGTACATGTAGAATCATACGATCAGTAAGCCAAGTAAACATGCTATAACAGTAAACACGTAATCATACAACATGATATAAGGCAAGACACAACACGAAACTTGAGCAAGGTAATTAACCACAACATGAGCTTAAATAATAAAACCATGACAGAAGGCAAGGCATAACATAAGCAACTTCTTACTAATGATCATTTGCAAGGTACACGCAGGAGGTTACAAAATTATGTCATGCAGTTCAGAGAGAGTCACCATTACAACCGGACAGAGATCTCTAAGGGTAACCCTTGACCTTCCCCAACTGACTCATCACCCCTCTTTCCCGTGGGACTTTGGTACGACTCTTCGTGGTAAGAAAACACTGGTTGATCATCATAAGAATCAAGAAAGACATCCCTAGAAACACCTTGCTTTTGACTCAAAGTGACATCAAGAACTACTTTACAACACTCACTCAGACAACCTTCATATACACACGTGACTCCGACACAAAGTGTATTTATCACCAACCCGACTCCATGAAAGATACTGACATCCGGGAGAAAGACTCAATAGGGGCGTCAAAGAGTCAACAACCATAGAGGAAGGGGCTGTTTCACACTAGCTGAGTTGACCACACAGAAACAAGGGTTCTCCCACTATCCTGTTTACATAGATCAGTCAATACACATTTAATTGTTAGGCATACCAATCAGACTTTAGCATACCAAGCACTCAGCATAGAATCAGTCAATAACACTCATAATGACCTCCTTAGAGTCTTCCAACCCATCTGTAAAGAACAAGCTGGTATTTTGCCTACCGTTCCCAACTACACCCAATAGGGGTGGTCTAGCGCCTTTACTACCCAGTCGCGTCCCCGTTTGGTCGGTTTTCTCCTTTATTACAAGTCAAGTTCATTACTTATTCCGATTTCAGTTAGACATCTTAAGTTCATTTTGCCCTTCTTAAAATCTTTTCAAAAGTCCTTGAAATTCATGGGCGGTTTTTCAAAACACACACTCGACCCTTGCGTACCCGAATTGCACAACCTGGCTCTGATACCATCTTTGTAACGGCCCGGAATTATGATTTCCAGGTTACGTTTCAAGGGATGAAACCCCATGTTCGGATCTTGCAATCCAGGTACGGGTCGAGGTTTCAAACTCATTTAAGATTAGTAGAAAGAGGGATTTCAAACCCTAAAAACCTCGAAGGGCCATTGGGTACCCTTTACATGTCCTAAGACTATGTCGCAAAATCCAATTCAACCGAAATTAAAGCGGAAGCAAAACTAGGATACAAATGCCACGACAAAGCCAGGTCAAACCAATCATAAGCAAGTGATTAACATTTTACCAAGTTAGAATATTAGCTAGGTTCTTCGATTCGCCAAAGGGTTCCCGTCACAGAAGCAAGGAGCAATCAAGATCTGCAGAAAATACCTTAAAAAAAAAAAGAACGGGGAAAGGAGTCAGATCGAGCCACTCATGCGGGACCAGCAGTCCTCGCTGAGGCCACATAGTATGTGCTATACCTAATAAAGATGCTCTAATGCAGTACGAAAGCCAAACACACTAGCATGCCCCTAGGTATAATAATGTGCAGAAATACTATAAAGGGCCCAAGACAATGCCAAGTGGCATATCCCTCTCCTACCTCCACCCCCTTCCGATAGGGCGGAGACTAACCAGCTCGTGAATGCAGTCCATCATAATCGGGCGGCACGCATGCCTAACCCGCTCCACAATAAAGCCCGCAGGCATCTCATAGTATAAGGAAGTTCATGACTCGATTGACTCAGGGTACCCGAGGAGGCTGGGCTACCCTATGACCCTAGCAAAGACTTTAGGACTATCACAGATAACGGCCGTTCTATTTCAAACGCATAAAATAAACAGATGCTCAATCAATTTGTGAAACCTAACATGATACTACATGGCATGCTTTTATGCATATTCAACACCTAACATAAAATGCAACAACATGCATGAATGTCCAACCTGAGTAAGCCCCCTAGGGAACTTACCTAAAGATGCAGAACAGCAAGATAGCACAAGCAGGGCCCAAAATGCAAGTCCAAAGCAATCCAAAAGCAATACACACCTATCATCAAGTCGTTTCCATAAGCTACCGGTCCATCATTCATACACACGAACCTCAAGTTCTCAACATGCTCAAAACCAATCGATAGTAAAACCATTTTCCAAAATCTTTCCGATATGATCAACATCAACCAAAATCATTCTTCTCATTTCCTTCTCAAAACCAACATCATCAAACCAAGACAGAGAATCCCGACATTAAACATTTAAACCTTAAAACCAATACCTCAAAATCATATTATAGAATTAATTCCGGCATTTTGATTTCAACACATCAAATCCTTTAAGAATCATTTTCGGACGACTTAAAACATTTTCTAAATAATTTAGCAACAATGTTTATCTAAAATAAATCCATCTTTATAATCCCCATTTATAAAAACATATTAAATAAATTACTTTAGAATTCCTAATCACATATTAAAACATCATAAAAATACATATTCCAAACAATATCACTTTTAACCTATTTTATAATATAATAATAATAATTTCAAAAAACCAATAATTATCTAAAATCATAACATATAGTTTATACTATAATCATACATAATATAACGCACATGTATCTAATAGCCAAAACAAAACAACAAATAACACTTGACAAATATTTAACCTTAACAAATAACAAAACCCAACCCAATCAGCTCACATAGTATAACCCGAAAGAAAGAATAGGATCCGGCCCAGATCAAAACTCAACCCGAGCCCAATGAGGAAGAAAAAGGCGTCGGCTTCAACCTCCAGACAGAACACAGACGGCGGAGGCGTTGAAACGGAGGGAAGAAGGGAACAGGTCCCTACCGGCGGCCGTTCAAGCCAACACCGTCCCCATTCTGACCGTCAATCAAATCCGGCCAAAACCTAAGCAACCACAGCAAAGCGCAAGCAAGGGGAGAGAGAAAAGAGAGATTACCGAGAACGGGAGATTCCGACTCCGACGGTGGCTCCGGCTGCAATGGCGGTCGTCCGTCTGCGAGAGCTCGATAGGGATTCGATTGAGGGCCTAGGAAAGAATAGAGATGTGTGAGGGGTAATTGGAGGGTGATTAAGTCGGAATCGAGCGGAACCCATGAACGAACCTCGATCGGGAAGCACGGAAGGAGAGGCGCCTACGACTGGGCCCCTGGCGGCTCTGGGCACTCACTTGACTGCTGGCTGCTCAGTGTACTTGGGAGGTGCTCGGAAACAGGAACAGGGGGAGCTCGGGGAGTGCTCGGCAATTGCTGGAATCATTCGAAAGGGAAGGGTGGTGCTCGGATGAAACAGGGAGCAAGGGCTTCGGCTGCTACTCAGAAGAGGCGGAAGTAGGGAATGCCGGCGGTGACGTGGTGGTCCGACTGCGAAAGGGGAAAGGTGATGCTGGTGCCAACTGCTGCTGCTCGTTCCGAAAGGAAGAGGAGGTGAAGGCTGTGATGCTGAAACGAAGTGAAAAGGAGGGAGTTTGTGGCTAAGGATGTGAAGGGAAGAAGGGGAAATGGGTTTGCTGGGAAAACAAAGTCAAAAAGGAGTGAGGCGTGCTTCTGAAATCAACAACAGGGGGTATTGGCAATTTGGCATACAGAGGTGCAGGCAAGAAGACAAGGAGGATAGATTTTTGGTTGCTTGTAGAAATGAAAGGTAGAAGGGAAAAGAATATAAATTAAGATGGTCCCAAAACTCCAAATTTCAAATACCCGGAATATAAACCTTAAACCCGCTCACTCGATCCAATCCAACTAAATTAAAATTTAAATCGAACCCTCAAAACCGAGTAACAATAAAATCCAAATTATATTTCTAAATCCGAATTAAATAACGAAATCGAAACATTATTTTTCAGTTTTCGGTATATAAAAGCAGAGTATAACATATATTAAATTTCCAATTAAATAATGCCGGAACTCGTTTTGAAATATTTAAAATAAAACCAATAGCTCAATGACGGAAATTCCAAACCTCCTGAATCTTAGAAATCGGAATGATTATTAATCACTATTTTAATAATTTAATATTCTAAAATTTCCCGGTCTTTACAAGGAGGTTCCGGAGAAACCGCCACCACCAGTTTCCCCTTCCCTGTTTGTTCCAAGGTCGATCTCGTTTTCTTATTCCATTTCGGTGGGAACCTCATCAAAATCCAATTTTGATCACCCCTTACTTCTCATAGGACTCAACCAAAGCTTATTCCCGTTGTCGAGCCCGGATTCCACCATCGAAGTGCCGGAGATCTCCTCGGAGCGAGCTGTGAGTCCCTCCCCTTTTCTCCCCTCTCTCGCGTGCTTGCTTCTTTCTGTTTGCTTGAGTTTTGGTCGGAATGGAGAGTCTATCAGATGGGGGTGAACTTGGGTTGGAGAGGAGCCGCCGGCAAAGGCCTGGATCTGCTCCTCCTCTTCGTTTTCCGATCGGTAGTGCAAAGAGCTCTGTTCTGTCACTAGTACAAAAAAACACATTAAGAGCGGTTTTTTATTGGGAAGCATAGCGGTTTTCAAGAAGCTGTTAACGGAAGCACTGACAACACTATTGAAAGCGGTTTTTGAAAAGCGATGTTGGAAAATACAAGGATAGCATTTTTTTTAAATAAGCGCTGTCTAACTTCAATTTTGTAAAATAATAAAATGAAATTGAAAAGTGCTGGTTCTTGGAAACATACAATCGATTACCGATTTACCCTCAACCTACCACCACCAGTAGTACCCTTCAATTACTCCTAAAATCAATATAACAAAAAATAAAAACAGCAATTGAGAAAATCACACCAAGCATCAACCATCAAACTAAATATAACATCAAACCTATATATTAATACGGAGAAATTACAAAGTAACTTATACAAAAAAAATGAAACTAAAGAAATGAATCTACTGAACAAGACCAGCTTACTTGAACTATATCTCCTAGAAATTGAAAAGCCTAAACACAATAAAAGACACAAACCCTAGAAATTCAAAATTCCTAAAGTTGAACCTAATGACATCTTCAATTGCGGTGAGGTTTGGCAATTTGAATGGATCTTGTAGATCTGACAGGGGTTGAAAAGATTTGGCGATTTGAAGCTTGTAGATCTTGCGATCTAGATCTCGCATATCCCGATCCGAGCGGTGTTGTTGGCGTCGATGCAGATGGAAGGAGGAGGAGAATCTGAGGAGGAGGAGACTATTGAAGCAGTCGAAGGTGCTGCTGGCGTAACCGTGGATGGAAAGAAAAAGAGAAGGAGCCAAGGAGGTTGTGGAAGGTGCCACTGTTGCCCGGTGTCGGTGCAGATGGAAGTAGGAAGAGGAGGAGCCGAGGAGAATAGATTGTGGAGGTTGTAGGGTGTCGCTGTTGGTGTCGAGGCGGATGGGAGGAGGAGGAGCCGAGGAGGCGGTGGAAGGTGCTGTTGGTGTCGACGATTTTGGGGGAAGGAGAGGAGGAGCCTGGAGGCGGTGAATAGATTGAGTAAAAAAAAAGTCAGGAGGAGAAGATTAATTTATCCAAATCGATCCTAGGGTTCGCTATTTTAAACTTTTTTTTATGACTTAAAATTAAACATTAACAGCGCTTTTATTTGAAAACCGCTATCCTTCCCAATTGGTATAGCGCTTTTTGGTATAAAGCGTTGTTAAAAAAATGTTGTTTTTAAACATTAACGGCGCTTTTACTTGAAACCCTCTATCCTTCCCAATTAGGACAACGCTTTTTGGTATAAAGCGCTGTTAAAAAAATGTTTTTAGCGGTTATTTTATAAAGCGTTATGCGAACTTTTAATTAACAACGTTTTTTTTAAACCGCTTTAAAATTTGTGCCATTAATCTACAAGTTTGTACTAGTGTGTGATTTGGGGAAGGAGATGGTTTCTGGGCCTAATTCTTCGGGTCTAGGCCAGATCCGCTTCCAGCTTTCCGGGTTGCCTTATCTTGTGTGTGTGGGTATCCGAGTTTGGGAGAGAGGGATCCTGTTTTCTGTTCCGGGTTGGGTTTTGTGAGGGAATCCGGTTTGGGCTAAGCTTTGGGCGGGTTTGGATCTTTCTTTCGGGTATATTGGGTGGGCCTGTTTGATGTTGAGTGTTGTTCTAAATTAATGGTTGTTAATTGTTGTTTTATGAATAATATACATATATCGTTATATAATTGTTATGTATTTATATAATTTATATGTTATATGATTGTCACTCGTATATTATTATTTTGCGACTAAACGTCGGAATTTATTTATGTAATGATTTGAAAATAAACATGCCGGGATTGTATTAATAAAATGATTTTGGGAATTTGTTAATGATTTAAATGATAAATGTCGGAATTCGGCCAAGTATGATTTGAGAAATTATTTTGAATATGAGTTGACTTAATCTGAGATTTAAGAATTTGGAAAATATGGTTGGTATGATTTTATCAATGGGTTTGATTTGAAGAATGACTTTGGTTGATGTTGATCGTATCGGAAAGGTTTTGGAAACGGTTTCACTATCGATTGGTTTTGAGTATGTTGAGAACTTGGATTTCGTGCGGATGAATGTTGGTCCGGTGGCTTATGGAAATGGCTTGATGATAGGTGTGTACTACCTTTAGATTGCTTTGGACTTGCATTTGGGCCCTTGCTTGTGTTATCTTGCTGTTCTGCATCTTCAGGTAAGTTCCCTAGGGGGCTTACTCAGGTTGGACATTCATGCATGTTGTTGGCATTTTATGTTAGGTGTTGCATATGCATAAAAGCATGAACATGTAGTATCCTGTGTAGGTTGCACTAATTGGATGAGCATCTGCTTACTTTATGCGTTTGAAAAGAGAACGGTCGTTATCTGAATTTTTAGAATCGTTGCTAGGGTCATTGGGGCATTCGTGTTTCATATCGTTTCAGTCCCAGTCAAGTCTTATATATGATCTGGCTGCGGCGGTGACCGAGCGTTCTACCTGGGCTGCTTCGGAGCGAGGTACGGACATATATGCCCCAGGGTGGGCACAGATCGTGGGATATGCCTTTTGGCATTGTCTTGGGCCCTTTACAGTATTTCTGCTTATTATTACAACTAGGAGCATGCTAGTGTGTTTAACTTTCGTACTGCATTAGAGCATCTTTATTAGGTATAGCACATATTATGTGGCCTCAGCGAGGACTGCCGGTCCCGCATGAGTGGCTCGATCTGACTCCTTTCCCCGTTCTTCTTTTAAAGGTATTTTCTGCAGATTTTGAGTGCTCGATCGATGTCTATATGACGGGGTTCCCTTTTGGCGAATCGAAGAATTTGGATAATATCCTAACTTAATAAAATGGTAATTACCCACTCATGATTTGGTTTTGACCCGGCTCTGCCGTGACACTTGTATCTTTACTTTGCTTCTGCTTTACTTCCTTTTGAAATAGATTCCGCGACATAGTCTTAGGACAGGATAAGGGTACCCAACGGCCCTTCGAGGTTTTAGGGTTTGAAATCCCTATTTCCACTAATCTTAAAATGAGTTTGAAACCTTGACCCGTACCTGGATTGCAAGATCCGAACAAGGGGTTTCATCCCTTGAAACGTAACCCGGAAATCATAATTCTGGGCCGTTACAAAGATGGTATCAGAGCCGAGGTTGTGCAATTCGGGTACGCAAGGGTCGAGTGTATGTTTTGCAAAATCGCCCATGAGTTTCAAAGGATTTGAAAGTGTTTAAAGGGGCAAAATGAACTTAAGACGCCTAACTCAAATTGGACTAAGTAATGAACTTGACTTGTTATAAAAGAGGAAAACCGACCAAACGGGGAACGAGAGGGTAGTAAAGGCGTTAGACCACCCCATTGGGTGTAGTCGGGAATGGGTAGGCAAAATACTAGCTTGCTCTTTACAAATGGGTTTGGAAGTTTCCAAGGAGATGATTTTGAGTGTCATTAACTGATTCTATGTTGAGTGCTTGTTATGCTAGAGATCTGATTTGGATGCCCTAACAATGAAATGTGTAATGACTTGTCTGTACAAACGGGATAGCGGGAGTACATTTATTTCTATATGGTCAAGCCCAGCTTGTGTGGAACGGCCTCTTCCATTATGTTAAACCCTTTCCAGTTCTACCAAATCTTTCTCCTGGCTGTCAGTGTCTTTCACGGGGAATCGGGTTGGTAAACACATTGTATCGGAATCATGTATGGATATGAAGGTTCTCTGAGTGAGTATTGGAATGTGGTTCTTGATGGCATTTTGAGTCAAAAGTAAGGTGTCATGGGGTTGTCTTTCTTGATTCATATGATGATCAACCTGTATTTTCTTACCACAAAGAGTCGTACCAAAATCCCATGGGAAAGAGGGGTGATGAGTCTGCTTGAGAAGGTCAATGGTTGCCCTTAGGGATCTCTGTCCGGCTGTAATGGTGACTCTCTCTGAACTACATGACATGAACCAATATGATTAATGTTTTGCCTAGGTTAGGTCCATAATAGGGTGATCAACTCTCACTTATATCAATGCTTGCACATGATCTTCTTAGGATGCTAGATGATGACGTGTCAATGCTTACTACTCGTTTTGTGACAAGGATCTACAACATGCCCACTATTTTGTATTCGTTAGATTAACGATTGTTGGTTGTTTTGCAATTGATATTGTTGTGTAATTACTTGCGTTGGATGGGGAATATGGGGTATAATTGAGTCTTGATGAATGCATGATTTGATGTTCATGATGACCATTATGTGATTCCAAGTTACACATGTTACGTCCCTATCGTTCCAGCATGCCTTACTCAGTATGTTGCATCGTCATACTAGTGCATGAATGTAAATGTCATGTGTTATAAAGCTGCATGATTAATGTTCTCCCTATAAATAGGTTCTATGATGTGATGACTACTGGACCATATATGTGCTCTATGATGGTCATTCCTAGTGATGTCTCCAAAGTAGCCATGTTTTTATGCATATTTTAGTTCCATATTCTTTACATTTTGTATATTTCGGGTTGGGAATATGTCGAATTTATGTAGTATATGCTTATTTGTTAGAAATGGAGATCTACATAAGTTTCTGTTTAATATTGCAGAATATGGAAACATTTCGGGAGAAAACCAAGAAGCAAAGACGGAAGCAGCAAGTTTACTCGATCTCGACTAAGATCTCATCGATGTCGACAAGTGCCAGACCACATTCCCCGAGCCATGTCGAAGAGATGCTGCTCGACAACACCAGGCCAAGCCATGATCTACTCGAGATCGACAAGACCCTTGTCGAGATAGAGGAAGCCCAGGAGCCTGTGTCCGAGCATGTCGACAAGAGGCCACTTGACAACACCAAGCTGTCCAAGTCGATGATCCGTTATCGTCGAGATCGAGGAGCGTCATCGATGTCGACAAGCCCACATCCGAGCATGTCGAGAAGGGTTGCTCGACAACCTCGGAAGACCAAGTCGATAACACAACAGTCATCGAGATCGAGAGCTCTCCTCGAGATCGACTAAGGCCAGGAGTCGTGACCGAGCCACGTCGAGGACCTGCTAGTCAAGACGCCAAGCCAGGCCCAGTCGACAACTTTCCTACTCGAGATCGAGTACGCCGTACTCGACATCGACGAAGATTCCCGAAGCCGCGTGACGCGATGATGCAGTCCTACTCAGAGTTGGAGTCCTTGGAGCCGAGGATAAGCCTAGTCTATCCGAATTATCAACATCTATCATGAAGAAGAGAGTTCTATCCACTTGACACACTTTAGATATTATTTCCCTAATTTAGATTTAATTTCTTTGTTGCTTTTATTTATCTTTAAAGTCTTAGATATAGTTTTAGATATAGATATAGATATTATATCCTTGAGTAGCAAGGTTTAGAAGGCTATAAATAAAGCCCATGGGGCTGATTTTAAATTGAATTTCAGTTAGAGAAGGAGTTCCACAGAGACGGTTTAGGAGTTCAAAGGTTTTAAGGTTTTGGCGTTCAACGAGAGTTGGATCACCGAGAATGTAAAGTCTTTTGAATTTAGTTTAATGCAAATTGTTATTTTCTTTCAATCGATGATGTCTGAGTTTGCGATGAAGCGCGAGTAGTCTACCCACTTCTAGGGTTGGGGCGAGCCCGGCGATAGCCATGCACGCTTGAGGTAAAGATCTGACCTTTATCATGTTTTGAGCATCTACTACTTGTTTATGTGTTTATTACCCATCTAATGGAGATCCATGCTAACAACTTGGATTGTAAACATAAAATCGGTAGAGACAATTAGGGTTTCTTGAAAGAGTTGTCTAATTGCTGGAAAAGGCGAAAGCTTGTCCTTTGATGCAATTCACATGATTATCTGTTTATCTCTGCCTTATGCATGCTAGGTTATCGTTGTTGCAAACCCCAATCTTGGAAGTCTTTTACATTAAGTTTAGTTCGAAATCCCAAAGCACTTGTCTTTATTTTCTTTCGTTTTGCTTTCTGCCCTCGTCGATCTCGACCAAGCCTGGTCGATCTCGACTACTGATTCCCGATCCCAGATCGTCGTAGCTTAATTGTGCAGGAACTCGACGAGCCCAACCCGAAGTCGACGAGGACTGTACTCGATATCGAGTAGCCCCTGGTCGATATCGACTACACCCTGTGCTTGCGGCTGCGCTGTGTTCGACTGTCCGATCTTCTGTCGACTACCATAGTCGAGATCGAGGACCCTGTTGTCGACTTCTGACCGTGAGACTTCTCTGCTGCCTAGGATCCGCTGACACGCTTCCTCGTGGATCGATCCTGACTTCCCGCTGCTACATCAGGAGGAGGTATTGTAATTATTTGCAAGGGACGAAATCTGGTTTGCTTTGCTTTATTCGTATTTTATTTGCATTCTCGATTTCCCCCTTACAACAAATTGGCGCCGTTGCCGGGGAAGCTATCATTCGCGCCTTAGGTAGTTGAATCTCACGTCTACTTTGAGTTACTTTTCAGGTGTATGCGTCGTTCTGGTCTATCACCTGAGTTTGACAGCTTAGACGAATCAGAGCGTTTCTTACACATCCACTCTAAACTCAAAAGAATCATGGCGGACGCTGAGACACAAGAACAGCTGATTGCCAGGCTTACAAGGGAGCTAGCCACAAAGGATACCACTATCGCCAATGAAAGGACAGCGAGGGAACAAGCAGCTGAGCGCACAAGGCAAGCAGAAGCTGAGCTTGCCCAATATCCAACCACTGCTGAGGATTATATGCATCCAACTCTCGTCGTGCCTGAATCGGCGATTCTAATCCCTGATAACTCCTTTGAAATTCGCACTCAATTTCTAATAGAGCTTAAAAATAATGCTTTTTATGGCAAATTTAATGAGTGACCTCTTGAACATATTACCAATTTTCATGACATGTGCCGTACTCTTGCTGAAGGTACAACTCTGGAATATGTCAAGATGAAAGCTTTTCGCTGGTCTCTCGCTAGACCTGCACTGAAGTGGCTTGAAAGGCTGAAGTCGAGATCTCTCACCACATGGACCCAGGTAGAGCAAGAGTTTCTGAACAAATACTTCCCACCCGCCAAAACAGCACTTCTCCGCCAGAAAATCACCGCCTTCAAACAGAAGCAAGGGGAACCGCTAGCAAAGGCATGGGAACGCTACAAAGAACTGCTGCGATCTTGCCCTACTCATGGACAGCCACCCTACGTCATTCAGGAGATCTTCTTCAACTCTCTTGATCAAGTTACTAAGGACAGAATCAACCATTACACTCGCTATGAGTATCTGACGATGCCACCAAGCGACACATGAGGTGTGCTAGACAAGCTCACTAACTACGACAACAAATATGGGGCTCCTACAAACTATGATGAGAACGCCTATGCTAGACCAGCCCCATCTATGCCACTCTATGAGCCGGCAAAGGAGATTGACCCAGATGTCAGGGAGCAGTTCTACAGAGACCAGAATCGCAAGCTCCTTAAGCAAGTCAAATATTTATCTGTCAATCAGCCTTGCATCGAATGCGGATCACAAAGGCACACCACTACTGAGTGCCCACACACGGAGCAAGTCAGAATGGCAGAGACTCATGAAGAGGCAGCCTACACTGGGGGTCCCAATCGCTACATGGGAGACCAACGGTCCTATCAACCACAGTGGAACCAAGGTCCTCCCAGGAACCCCCCACCCTACAGAGCTCCAGGACATCCAGAAAGGGATCAAAGGAAGGATGATCTATAGCTGATCCTTGAGGAGATGCGTCGGAATCAGGGCACCATCAACAACCAGTTCCAGAACATCACTACAAAATTTGGAGAACTGGACATCTGGAAAAGAGGAATAGAGACGCAGATGGGTCAAATCGCTACACAGATCCCACGACCGTCCGGACAACTCCCTGCGCAAACAGAACCAAATCCTAAAGGGAAGACCGGACAAGTCGCAGCTATCAAACTCAGGAGTGGGCATCAATTACACGAGCCAGAGGTCAGGAAACAGCAAAGCAAGGCAGATCACCAACTCGAGACAGAGCAAAGCCAACTCGATCTCGAAGAAGGTGTACTCGACATCGACAAGCCGCTACTCGACACAGACCAGAAGCTGAGCTCGGATTCCGCTGCGCAGACCAGCAACTCCAGGTCGACCACCCTATTTGATGTCGAGGAGCCCGTGGTCGAGATTGAGGAGCAGCATCTGGCCGACGTCGACGACTCTGCAATACCTCCGACAACTGATCTGGCTCCAAAACAGAAAAAACCACTGCCTTTCCCTTCAAAAGCACAGAAAGATCCCACTACAGGTAGGTTTACCGGATTTGTTAATATGCTGCAAGAACTGAATGTTTCTATTCCTTTTACAGAAGCCCTGCAAGAGATGCCTGGATATGTCAAATTTCTGAAGGAAATTCTGAGCAAGAAGCGATCCATTTTAGAGATCGCAGGCGAATGCAAAGTACTCCACTTCCCTGAAAAGAGACCTGACCTTAGTAAGTTTTCTGTTACTGTGGGTTTTGGACAATATAAATATGAGTCTCTGTATGATTTAGGAGCAAGTGTGAGCATCATGCCTCTATCAATCTGGCGGAAGGTCAAAATAGGATGCATAGAACCTGTGGATGCCAAACTATACATGGCGAACAATACAGTAGTCATCGCTACAGGTATAGTTGAGAACGTCCCTGTCCAGGTTGGTAAATTCTTTGTTCCAGCAGATTTCCTTATCATTGACTGTGCTGAAGATCCTACTAGCCCTATTATTCTTGGTAGACCATTCTTAGCTACTGCAGATGTCAGAATTAGTGTCAAGAATAGATCGCTCGCCTTCACCATAGGCGATGAGGTTTTGGATTTCTCTTTTGGCCCTGCAAAAGAAGAAATTTCCTGGCTGGAGGTGAAAAGCATCAGTAACCACGGGACCAGGCAAACATCGGAGGAAAGCGCCAGCACTGTACTCGAGGTCGACAAGAGCTACTCGATCTCGACAAAGGCGCTACTCGACCTCGACCAAGACTTATCGATGTCGACTACCTCTGCTAAGCCACTGACTTGCCAAGAGCCTAAGTATGGGGTCCCTGTACTCGAGGTCGACCAGCAGTACTCGATCTGGACTAGCCCCAAGCCCAAAGATTTCTGTTTTGGGTCCGAAAAGGTAAGTTCAGGTATGAATTCTACTCCCCCTCAATCCATAAAGAAAGTTATCAATGATTTAAGGGGAGATAAGGCACCATGGCAAGAGAATCTGCGAAAACTGAGAGCTGGAAGGAAGAAGAAGAAAGAGAAAGGAGATGATGCAAGCAACCACCTGTCAGCTGAGCTTGCATACTACCATCAGGACCTAGATGATCTAGGAGAAGGGCCAAGCATGAGTGGGCCCCACAATAATGGTCCTTGAGCGCAAACGGAGAAGTCGGCCTAGCGACTCTAAAATCTAAAGCATGTATATAGAACTTTATGAATTTTGGGACTTTTTGAACTTTTTGGTTTTTGTTTTATGTCTTTTAGAATATTTCATGTGGATAGTCTTGTTTCTTGTGCAATCTAACACTTTTAGGTCAGCAAGCATATAAGGATTGCGAAAAGTGGAATAAAGAAGTCCCTGAAAACAGTCAGAATCGACAAAGGCCAAGTCGATTACGACAAGGAGGAGAAGCCTAGAAGTTACTCGACCTTGAGTAGACGTACTCGACATCGACAAGCCAAGACACTCCTCGACTTCAGAAACCACTGAACGCAGAAAAGCTACTCGAGATCGAGTACACTGTACTCGAGATCGACAAGGATGTCTACTCTACCTACACTAATTCGCCCTCCTCGATTTGTTATCCTGTGAGTTCCTTCCTTTACTCTTGTTTTTATTTGATTTTATACAGTGGGAACACTGTAAATTTTAAGTATGGGGTGGGGGAAGGGCTCATTATCGTTATCATATGTGTTAGTCTTGCTTTTGGTATTTACATGGTGAAATTTTAAGTTTTATGTTATGTTTAAATTTTATGCCTTTTAAATTTTTTATCATACTTTAGTCTTGATTTTTGCATAAATAAAAAAAAATAAAAAATGCATGTTTAAATTTTTGCATTGTTTATACCCTAACTTAGATGTCCTATGATGAAAAATAATGACTGACTTGATCATATAAATCCTATGACATGTTTGGAAGGTTTAGCCTAAGTCCTCGAAATTGTTTTTATGTGGATTGTGGACTTGTGATGAAATTGAGCACATATGATCCTAAGCTAAAGGTTAAAATCCAACAAAAATTGTCCCAGTGAGAATTTTGGCCTTATAGGGAGAACATTAAAAATCCCTCTGCTTTCTTGAGCGTATTTACTCTTCCTATACATCCCTAAATGTTTTGCTAGTTATTCAAAATCAATGCATTTATCTGTTTATGTTGACGAGAATTAAATGATGGAGGCACCTTTTAAGCCAATTTTATCCTCTCTTTACCTACCCTGCATTATCCAAAGTAGCCATGTTTTTATGCATATTTTAGTTCCATATTCTTTACATTTTGCATATTTCGGGTTGGGAATATGTCGAATTTATGTAGTATATGCTTATTTGTTAGAAATGGAGATCTACATAAGTTTCTGTTTAATATTGCAGAATATGGAAACATTTCGGGAGAAAACCAAGAAGCAAAGACGGAAGCAGCAAGTTTACTCGATCTCGACTAAGATCTCATCGATGTCGACAAGTGCCAGACCACATTCCCCGAGCCATGTCGAAGAGATGCTGCTCGACAACACCAGGCCAAGCCATGATCTACTCGAGATCGACAAGACCCTTGTCGAGATCGAGGAAGCCCAGGAGCCTGTGTTCGAGCATGTCGACAAGAGGCCACTCGACAACACCAAGCTGGCCAAGTCGATGATCCGTTGTTGTCGAGATCGAGGAGCGTCATCCATGTCGACAAGGGTTGCTCGACAACCTCGGAAGACCAAGTCGATAACACAATACTCGTCGAGATCGAGGAGCTCTCCTTCAGATCGACTAAGGCCAGGAGTCATGACCGAGCCACGTCGAGGACCTGCTGGCCGAGACGCCAAGTCAGGCCCAGTCGACAACTTTCCTACTCGAGATCGAGTACGTCGTACTCGAGATCGACGAAGATTCCCGAAGCCGCGTAACGCGTTGATGCAGTCGTACTCAGAGTTGGAGTCCTTGGAGCCGAGGATAAGCCTAGTCTATCCGAATTATCAACATCTATCATGAAGAAGAGAGTTCTATCCTCTTGAGACACTTTAGATATTATTTCCCTATTTTAGATTTAATTTCTTTGTTACTTTTATTTATCATTAAAGTCTTAGATATAGTTTTAGATATAGATATAGATATTCTATCCTTGAGTAGCAAGGTTTAGAAGGCTATAAATAAAGCCCATGGGGCTGATTTTAAATTGAATTTCAGTTAGAGAAGGAGTTCCACAGAGACGGTTTAGGAGTTCAGAGGTTATAAGGTTTTGGCGTTCAACGAGAGTTGGATCGCCGGGATTGTAAAGTCTTTTGAATTTAGTTTAATGCAAATTGTTATTTTCTTTCAATCGATGATGTCTGAGTTTGCGATGAAGCGCGAGTAGTCTACCCACTTCTAGGGTTGGGGCGAGCCCGGCGATAGCCATGCACGCTTGAGGTAAAGATCTGACCTTTATCATGTTTTGAGCATCTACTACTTGTTTATGTGTTTATTACCCATCTAATGGAGATCCATGCTAACAACTTGGATTGTAAACATAAAATCGGTAGAGACAATTAGGGTTTCTTGAAAGAGTTCTCTAATTGTTGGAAAAGGCGAAAGCTTGTCCTTTGATGCAATTCACATGATTATCTGTTTATCTCTGCCTTATGCATGCTAGGTTATCGTTGTTGCAAACCCCAATCTTGGAAGTCTTTTATATTAAGTTTAGTTCGAAATCCCAAAGCACTTGTCTTTATTTTCTTTCGTTTTGCTTTCTGCCCTCGTCGATCTCGACCAAGCCTGGTCGATCTCGACTACTGATTCCCGATCCCAGATCGTCGTAGCTTAATTGTGCAGGAACTCGACGAGCCCAACCCGAAGTCGACGAGGACTGTACTCGATATCGAGTAGCCCCTGGTCGATATCGACTACACCCTGTGCTTGCGGCTGCGCTGTGTTCGACTGTCCGATCTTCTATCGACTACCTTAGTCGAGATCGAGGACCCTGTTGTCGACTTCTGACCGTGAAACTTCTCTGCTGCCTAGGATCCGCTGACACGCTTCCTCGTGGATCGATCCTGACTTCCCGCTGCTACATCAGGAGGAGGTCTTGTAATTATTTGTAAGGGACAGAATCTGGTTTGCTTTGCTTTATTTGTATTTTATTTGCATTCTCGATTTCCTCCTTACAACACCTAGCATGATTATAATATGTCGCCCATGATGCCCTTCTTGTTACTTTTGATGATGTCTCATGTTTCGGGAATATTATGTTAAACTCCTCTTAATGACTCTTGGCTATGCTTGCATCACATCATGTATCGCTAGTAGTATGTAGGATCTGTTCTTTCAAAATGTACCTCGTCGTATGATTACATGTCATTCTTGACCTATTCCATGATCATTGTTGTCAGTTGTGATAGTTCTTGTGCTGCTCTTATAGTTCTCGTATGACGCTTAATCTACTTGTTATGATATACCTCTCAATGCTATATTTGACCTCACTTGTTGATGCATACACCATGCTCGTGCATTGCTCACATATGCGATAATTGCTATGCTCAATAAATCTCGCGTATCCTGTTTAAAGTTGCTCAGCATATATGCTTCCATGGAATCACATACTACTAGTTTACCACGCATGCATCCGTGTAGGACTCGATTGTGTCTTTGAAAATGAATACGAATGTTGTTCCCCTTGAGATAGGTACATGTTAGTGTGGATTAGTGTGATTGATATGCTCCACGATGAATTTTTGTCTACTTGTCACAATTGCAACCTAATAGACCTCCATAAGGGCGTTGTTACTATTCTCGGGTCAGAGTCTTGTCTCTAGTATTGTCGTCTGTAGTTGTGGTCCGTGTTTGTCCCCGAAAGGAATTTGGGTTGTCTTTTCTTGTCACTCCTCTATCTTCCCTAACTTGGACTCTTGCGCGATACATTTGGGTGAGCGACCGCATGGAAGAGGGAACGAAAAGTTACATAGCGATAGAGCAGTGCAACAGAAGTGTGGGCTCATAACTCACAGGCCTCAGGATCAATGATGTCTGTGGAACGAGCACGCATCAAAAATTACGGTTACTGAGTACGATAGGACTTGCAAGCGGGAGTGTTCTCCGTTCGAATTGCTAACCCTTTTGAATTTGTTGACTATGATATTACACTGACCTAGCGATGAGATTTACGTGTTGATATGCTGACTTGACGATGACTGTTGCCTGATTGCCTGTTGTCTATGATGATATGACCCGATGCCTTACAGTTCTAATGTTTCATGATGTCCTGATGTGTTGCTACTTTGAGTTTTTAAGCATGATCTAAATTCCTTGCCTATAAGTATGAATTGCAAATGCGGGGAAACCTGAATTGTATCTGATAAGGTTATAATGCAACATGTTAGCTTGACTTGATTATGTTCATATATGATGTTTGCGATGGTTATTGAGCATGATAGTAAACTGAGACTTGTTGACTGATGATAATGTGGGAATCTTCTTGCTTACGTGACTTGTTAATATGTACTGGTATGATGTTAGATAGCGACCCTGATGAACCTGGTATGAAATGATACTACATGTTGATATGCAATATTGAAATCTAGTTGGAAGTGACAAATGCTATCATGATATATTGATGTTTTGTTATCCTGTTATGTTGTTTTAGAAGCATGTTAGGATGTGTTGCGATAGGATATATAAGATAACAATGTATTATTATATGAAAGCATGATGTTGTATTATATGGTTGACAAGCATGATTATTGATATGTTAAACGATGAACGTGACTTGTATACATGAGACAATGATGCCTGGTTACTAAATGATCGTCATTTGATATTGGGATGAGCTAAGGTGATGTCTATAGGAGCATGTTGACATTTTGATGATCTACATACTACCTGATCTTTCTTTTCTGAATCTTAATAGCATGACCTTGTTGGTATTGATGTGTTGATAAGTAGTTTTGCTCTGTTGACTTATGATGAAATTTGGTTATGGCTAACCTTGCAAGTACCAATGATTGACGTGATAAATATGTTACGATAATGCTGGAATGAAATTAGGTAGGATTACTATGTGAATTATGTGTTCATGAAAAACCCCTGTTATGACTGGTTCTACTTGTATTGCGATATTGATATGCGATCGTAAGATTTGATGTGTACTGACGTACTAGCTCCATGACACCTAACCCATTGATCACTTGACATGTGTGCTAGTGTGATAAGTTATGAGAATTCGATTATGCACTCGTGATGCCTTCAGTATGATATAGATATACTTTATGACTCGTGATATGATGCTGAGATTTTGTTATTGCTTTTGACGTGTTTTGAAAGAATGGTATGATATATGTTGCTGGTAAACATGTTATGCGGTTGAGATTATCATGATTAATGTTGAGATTTTCCATATGAGAGGTGGTTGATGATGTTATGAGTTGATGAGTTGGTTTACTTTTGTTCATGTTGAGTTGAGAATGATGATTGGATGATTTGGAAACTAGGAAGAGAATATGGGATTTGCCCTTAGAGCTGGATGATTCCACCTCCGAGCTTCTGAATTTGATTGATTGTTGTGCAGGAAACTGATTTGGTTTTGGAGGATTTTGACGAAATTTTGATCGAAAAGATTTTACTTGTGTTGGTGTAAAGTTGCTTGGTTAAACGTCCTAATTGAAGATTTTGAGCGGTTTGAAAAGGAATTACTTGGAATTTTAAAGAATAGACGTTATCGAGAATTCCAATAATTTTAAGGCCAATCTTTCCCTTTACAACACTGGATTTACATTGTGACGCCTCACGAAGTGGATACAAGCATTTATAGGGGCACTTATAGATTGCTTGCTAAGACCTAGTCTGGACGTTATGATGGTTTTGAGTTATGATGTAACCGAGAAGTCGGGGTAAGGATGTGATAGGGGCCCATATCACATACTTATTACGATCAATTGAGGATATCATGATCACGTCAAGGACTCTGTGAGAATCTCATACGGGCCCTTATGAGGTGTTTGCGGGATCAATGGCATGGTCCTCGGACTCATCGATTTCAAACTTCATCCCCTTGCTTTAGAATGATTTTAGTCTCAGGGACGAGACTTGTTTTTAGAGGTGGATGAATGTAAAGGCCGGATATATTTTTATATTATTATTTTAATCAGATATATTATTATATTCAATTTGTATAAGTGAAATAAAAACCCGTCTTCGAGCACCAAGTTTCGATTTTAAAAATCCTTTCGGCATCGTTTTTGAATTTAGATTTTGACGGAATTTGATTCCGCTTTCGAGTTTCGAGTCTTAATAAATTGATTTAATTTCGATAAATTGATTTACCGAGCAGGATGAAGGTCGAGTGTCGGGATTCTAATTAGTATTTTGAGTGGGACTATTCCTGAATTTGTATTTACCTTTTCTTGACTCTCTCTCCCTCTCTCGTTCTCAAAATTTCAGTTGAGGAATCCTCACCTTTTCACCCTTGCCTTGCAATTCACATCTATAGAATTGTCCTCTTGTGCCCAATTTCACCCTACACAACCCACCTTCTCCTGCCTCATTTACCTTATCATCACACAAAACCCACAAAGGAACGCCAATCCTCACTCCACTCTCCCTATTGTCTGCAACTTCCAGTAGAACCCCGGAAATAAATCATCCACCATTGTCGCCTTGCCCAGCCCTGTTTCCCCCCTTGCCTTCTCCCGTTTTCTTCGATCCTCCACCACCATCTCGCCGCGTGCAGCCGACCATTCTGAGAAGCCGAGAGCGCAGCAGCAGCATCTCTTCCTCCTCCCTGTCATTCCCCATCGCCGTGACCAACACCAGGAGCGCTTGTGTCCACGAGGAATCAGTGGAGTACCCCAGGAGGCTTCTTCCTCGTCGTCAAAGACCAGGAGGTTCCGGGGAAACCGCCACCCCCAGTTTCCCCTTCCCTGTTTGTTCCAAGGTCGATCTCGTTTTCTTATTCCATTTCGGTGGGAACCTCATCAAAATCCAATTTTGATCACCCCTTACTTCTCATAGGACTCAAACAAAGCTTATTCCCGTCGTCGAGCCCAAATTCCACCATCGAAGTGCCGGAGATCTCCTCGGAGCGAGCTGTGAGTCCCTTCCCTTTTCTCCCCTCTCTCGCGTGCTTGCTTCTTTCTGTTTGCTTGAGTTTTGGTCGGAATGGAGAGTCTATCAGATGGGGGTGAACTTGGGTCGGAGAGGAGCCGCCGGCAAGGGCCTGGATCTCCTCCTCCTCTTCGTTTTCCGATCGGTAGTGCAAAGAGCTCTGTTCTGTGATTTGGGGAAGGAGATGGTTTCTAGGCCTAATTCTTCGGGTCTGGGCCAGATCCGCTTCCAGCTTTCCGGGTTGCCTTATCTTGTGTGTGTGGGTATCCGAGTTTGGTAGAGAGGGATCCAGTTTTCTTTTCCGGGTCGGGTTTTGTGAGGGAATCCGGTTTGGGCTAAGCTTTGGGCGGGTTTGGATCTTTCTTTCGGGTATATTGGGTGGGCATGTTGGATGTTGAGTGTTGTTCTAAATTAATGGTTGTTAATTGTTGTTTTATGAATTATATACATATATCGTTATATAATTGTTATGTATTTATATAATTTATATGTTATATGATTGTCACTCGTATATTATTATTTTGCGACTAAACGTGGGAATTTATTTATGTAATGATTTGAAAATAAACATGACAGGATTGTATTAATAAAATGATTTTGGAAATTTGTTAATGATTTAAATGATAAATGTCGGAATTTGGCCAAGTATGATTTGAGAAATTATTTTGAATATGAGTTGACTTAATCTGAGATTTAATAATTTGGAAAATATGGTTGGTATGATTTTAACAATGGGTTTAATTTGAAGAATGCCTTTGGTTGCTGTTGATCGTATCGGAAAGGTTTTGGAAATGGTTTCACTATCAATTGGTTTTGAGTATGTTGAGAACTTGGATTTGGTGCATATGAATGTTGGTCCGGTGGCTTATGGAAATGGCTTGATGATAGGTGTGTACTACCTTTAAATTGCTTTGGACTTGCATTTGGGCCCTTGCTTGTGTTATCTTGTTGTTCTACATCTTCAGGTAAGTTCCCTAGGGGGCTTACTCAGGTTGGACATTCATGCCTGTTGTTGCATTTTATGTTAGGTGTTGCATATGCATAAAAGCATGAACATGTAGTATCCTGTGTAGGATGCACTAATTGGATGAGCATCTGCTTACTTTATGCGTTTGAAAAGAGAACGGTCGTTATCTGAGTTTTTAGAGTCGTTGCTAGGGTCATTGGGGCATTCGTGTTTCATATCGTTTCGGTCCCAGTCGAGTCTTATATATGATCTGGTTGCGGCGGTGACCGAACGTCCTACCTGGGCTGCTTCAGAGTGAGGTACAGACAGATAGGCTGCGGCACCGACCGAGCGTCCTACCTGGGCTGCTTCGGAGCGAGGTACAGACATATATGCCCCAGGGTGGGCACAGATCATGGGATATGCCTTTTGGCATTGTCTTGGGCCCTTTACAGTATTTCTGCTTATTATTACAACTAGGAGCATGCTAGTGTGTTTAACTTTCGTACTGCATTAGAGCATCTTTATTAGGTATAGCACATATTATGTGGCCTCAGCGAGGACTGCCGGTCCCGCATGAGTGGCTCGATCTGACTCCTTTCCCCGTTCTTCTTTTAAAGGTATTTTCTGCAGATTTTGAGTGCTCGATCGATGTCTATATGACGGGGTTCCCTTTTGGCGAATCGAAGAATTTGGCTAATATCCTAACTTAATAAAATGGTAATTACCCACTCATGATTTGGTTTTGACCCGGCTCTGCCGTGACACTTGTATCTTTACTTTGCTTCCGCTTTACTTCCGTTTGAAATAGATTCTGCGACATAGTCTTAGGACAGGTTAAGGGTACCCAACGGCACTTCGATGTTTTTAGGGTTTGAAATCCCTATTTTCACTAATCTTAAAATGAGTTTGAAACCTTGACCCGTACCTGGATTGTAAGATCCGAACAAGGGGTTTCATCCCTAGAAACGTAACCCGGAAATCATAATTCTGGGCCGTTACAATATAATTTATGAGGGCAAAATAGGTATTTTTCACCTAAAAAAACAATTAAAAATTACAAATGAAAAGTTACTATTCATTTGAAAGTTCACACCGTTATAAGGTGTAAGATAAGGATACAATTATTATTTTTATTATTATGAAAATTTATGAGCACATATAAATAAGGAAATTTTTGCTAAGTGTTCATTTTGATTATGACCTTTTGCAAAATGTCAATTTTCATATTTCCTTTTGCAAAATGTTCATGATGACATTTTTACCCTTCCTTTCCATTTTTAATTTAACATCCTTCATTCTCATTTTTAATTTGACCATTGACCGGTCAATGTCAATGACTTTGGTGACAGATTTTTTTTTGTGACAATTTTTTTCACGAGATTAGTGTTACAACCTTTATTAGTGGTGACACATGTGGTGACAATTTTTTTTTTTGTGACATCTTAGTTTTTAGAGTTTTTTTTACGGGGTCACTGTCACCACCCTTATCGCTATTACCACCCTTATCACTGCCCCCGCCCTTATTGTTGTCACCACTCTTATCACTATCACTACCCTTATCATTGTCACCACCCTTATCATTGTCACCACCCTTATCACTGTCACCACCCTTAACAATGGTCACTGCCACCACGCTTATCACTGTGACCACCCTTATCGCTGTCACCACCCTTATCACTGTCACCACCCTTTATCACTGTCACCACCTTTATCAGTGTGCACTAACACCACCCTTATCACTGTCGCTACCCTTATCGATGTCACCACCCCTTATGAGTGATCATTGTCACCACCCTTATCAATGACAACTTCTTTTGGTGACAACTTTGTTTTTTAGTGTAAATAATGGCGTCATCAACAGACGATGCACCATTGACAATGTTTACCATTGCAATCAAACATTATATGACCAAAATAAAAAAGAACATATAATTTCATGAAAAATATAGTGTAATCAAACACAAAATCACCAAAAATATAGTGTAATAAAGCATTCAAGTGACAAACTCGACAAAAAATATGTTCACCATAAACACCAACACTTGCGTACGTACACAAAAGAGTAATTAAATCAGTAACACTACCTACATCATATCTATATTCGAGTGCAAAAGCATAATTTAGCTTAGAGGTGTTGCATTTGTAAAGGCCTAACCCTAATAGGGAAATCAGCTGCTTTAAAGACCGGATTTTAGAATTTCAAATATATATATATATAGGAAAGTTTTTTGCAAAACCCGTCCTCGAGCGATTTCTATTTTTGGAAGGTCTTTAGAAAATATCCCGGCACTCGTTTAAATTCCAAATTTGACGGACTCTAAGCTCTTACCCATCAGATTTCAGTTTTAGAATCCTCGACAGTCATTTGAAATGAATTTAAACTTCGGATCAGATTTTTTTTCAAAATGTCGGATTTCGAGATAAGATGTCGGGATTCGGGGTCGGATGATAGGAATCACTCCTCACTCTCTCTCCCCCTCCCTTCCCACACTCTTCCTTAATGTTTTTGTCTTCTTCCTCATTATAATCATAATGAACCTTACTCTCTCTCCTATATAAGTGGGCTCAAATTCCTAAATTGCTCCTCACACCCCTTAAATTCCGAGCCATCCAAAACCCTAGCCACCCCTCTTCCCTCCCAAAGGAGAACCAAAAACCCTAGGAGCTAAAACCACCTTTCCCTTTATTTGATCCATTAGCTTTCTCTCTTCCCATCTTCCATTTCTTGTTTTTGAGCCAATAAATAACCATAAAATACCCTCCTTAAGATCTCCCCTTTAAAAAACAACCTAAAAATTGGAATCAGAAGGTAATTTCTAATCGAAAACCACGTTCTGTTCACTCTCGTCGTTGCGGCCACCATTTTCGCCGCCGCGAAGATGAACCCAGACGAAGAGATTCATCATCGTTGCGGTAACGTTGACCCTCATCGCCGCGAGTGGGAGCCAAGTTCCTTCATCAGCTCGATAAATCGCCTCGTTCTTCCTCGATTTTAATCCTTTCTCAATTCTGATTGTTTCCGCTTGTTCCTTACTCTTCCTCTATCTTCAAGGTCAAGAAGAGTCAGATTGTAAAGGCACAAAATTTTGAAATATTATTTTATGAATTATGATTTAACTTCAATATTAAATTTATGAGATTCCGAACTTATTGAACCCATTGAGCCAGGTGTGACCCCTTTGATCACATTTTAAATTAAATAGAGATTGTTAGGTTAAATTTCGTTATCTATTAGGAGAGAATTTTACAAAATAAATTAGCGGATTAATTTCTTTGGTGAATTTTTGTAACTTAAAGCTTTAGGATTATATATATACCTTTGTAACCTAACCCTAGCCGCCTATCCCAATTCATCTGTTCCCCTCAATTTCAAACCTGGGAGCAATAGCTCCATCAGTTGTTCTGACTATGAAACTCTATGGTTGAGTTGATAAGAAATATTTATGGAATTCAACTTCTTGATATAAATTGTTGATTTATGCTTACATGATAATGTTTTCATAGAGTCGACACAAGTATTTTACAGGGACGCCTGTAAAGTACTTGATCGGATCTACTGAACACTGTGATGATTTTGTGATACTTATACAAGTATTTCATGGGGACGCCTATGGAGATCTTGTAGGGATCACAAAATGTATCGCTTATGTGCTTATTTGAGATGTTGTGACCTGATATTATCCCATGATCTATTTAGCTGATGCTTTACATGATTTCCATGTGTATGTAACTCGACTAAAAGGTGTGTGAATCAATGAATAAACATAATTCGCTTATTCATAAAATAGGACCTATGTGATTAATATGACGTTGTGCCTTCTACTCTCTCCGTGTTATCGTTTATATATTGCGACTCTATGAGATTTTGTGAAGAAATGCCATGCCCCTCTATCTTATTCGTATGGATGTGGATAATTAATTATGATGTTTTGCTTATGCGACTACTCGATATCCTATAATTGTTTGACTTGTATAATTGATGTTTTACATGTCCCTTATCTCAATAAGACGATGTTATTCTTGCTTGTTTACGTGTTTAGGAAAAGAGACTTATACAACTTGACCAGTATAGGTTGAAATAATGAATAGATGTATACTCGAGCTAACTTGTTAATTGAGAGACTCGATAAGATAGTAAGCTCAATTTGTTGATTAATCTCCATGGATTCTTGGTGAAGTTTTCCTTGCGATGTTTGAGAAACTCGATGAAATGTCATGCAACTCTTTGTCTCTCTTTCTATCAATCTCATCTTGGTTATCTAATTCGTTAGTTTGAACTTTAATGAGTAAATGTTATCCTCTCACTTGATGAGTTCTCTTACCCTACCGTATTTATTTGTTGTGCCTTATTGCCATCATCTTTCCTTTTGTTCTAAGAGTATGTTTTCTCACCATCTTATTCACCGATTTCAACTTGGTTGTCCCTTACTCGTGTTGCTCCTAATAGTTAGGGTTTTGGAATGGCAATATGTCACATTTCCAGGTATTCCCTTTCTTAGGTTGTTAACGAGTCTTGAATTATGAAGGTTGCCCTATCCATTTCATCGATTCGATGCTCTTATTTTATTTTGTTGTCTCTTTGATTCCCTCTCATTTCCTTCTTTCTTTCATGCTGGTTATCTATGTTCTGAATCTTAGGGACTTATCCTGTTGCGGACATGTACAAATAAGGTGGAGAGTTAATTGTCCTGAGGAAGTACAACACAAAAAGGGGTCCTTAATGAGTATCTCTTAAAAGTAGTTGGATGTCATTCTTTGTAGCAAGAGTCTTTTGACGTAATTATTCACTCGAGAAATTTCGTTTGAATGTCTTCCATGTGGTCGGTGTCAACCCAAAGGATTGTCTCCCTAAGAAACAACTAAGATTCTTTTCGGAATGGGTTATGGAGTCAACAGGGATGAGTCGATGTTGCCCTGGGAAACTCCTATTTGGTGATAATTGTAGTCTCGTTATGTTTCATGTTTGGATGTGCGATTGCGTTATATACTTGTTTTATCTAGATCTACTTTGATATGTATAATCATATGTTTATGTGCTCATAGGCCTATTTGATGTTACTAGTGTCATATAGGGTCCGTGACTTGTGAACTACCTGATTTTATGCGTCATCTATGTTATTGTTTATCACTCTGAATCATAGATTCATGATAGTCTCTTCATTCTTCCTTTTGTTACCGATTGTCCTTTGGAATGCTTAAGAATGATAGGTATAATTGAATTAGTTATGTTTTTCTTGTATGTCCCGTCTACATCACGCCTTTACTAATTCGATGCGGTTTCGTGGTAGACTTGTCATACTTCTTGCGTCTTCTCGTCACATGCTCCTTTGATCCGTGTATGCTTATACTTGTTAAATGCTATTGAGTTCGCTATGTTATGATTTTATGCCTTATATATGTGGTTAACGTCTTGCTTAGATGTGTATCTCTCATCATTGTCTCTTCTTAACTTGTTCTATAACTCTATAATTATCATGCTTTAAGGACCTTACACATCGCATGTTTACCTACCATGATAGCCATATAAATTTATGTGATGATCCTGTGATATATGCGTGTTATTCTCTTGTAGTATGTCCCCCTTGAAAACTGTTATTGGATTTTGATGGTAACCATACTTGAGCAATCCATGACTTGATATGACAGTACATTTAGTTACATGTAATATTCATGCTCATGTTGATACGTATATGCATATCACGACGTCGGTATAACTATAGATAGTCAATGTTGCTTCATGGTTGTATTATTCCCTTTTACCCATCTCTCATGCTCCTACTATATTTCACATGATTATTTTGGGCTTAGTATGAGTTGACATGTGTATTGTTACATGCTACTTATATTTATATAGTCCCTACTTTCGAGAAAATGATTACTGGGGTTTATGCCCTAATTATAACCGTGATTGATTACTAGTACTGCATAACTCATGGTAACTCAGTCGTGTCATTTCTATATGTACCTTAGTTGGTATCCATATCCATATCGTTATACTCTATATATATGTATGCATGTTTAGTCCTCACCATTTTGTTCTCATCGTTTTCGATTATATTTAATGTATTTTAATGTGGTGTAGTTATATAGTTGTTTTGACTTGTTGTGTATCCTCATGTTAGATAATAGACCATAACCTCGCATGCTTACGTCTTACTATATATTATTAATACTAACTGGAAATTAAGTAGTTGAGAAAATGATTATGTGATTTATTGCACTCCCTATATTATTTGTATGATCACTCTTATGATATGGATGGTTTGACTTATTATGTGTTGTCTCGTTTGTTGTTAAGGTATATTTTCATTTACTTACCCATCGTCCTATGTTATCGATATAGTATGTAGAAATTTTGCATCAATGATATGGTATGTGATCATTTGCACTATTTACATTATCTTTTTTTATCACTCGTTTAATAGGGTTTTGGTAGTATACCTATGTTGTACGCTGGCTTGTTATATGATCTTATGAAATGATGATTGCTTACACACTTTGAATGTTATCATTATAGCTATCTTGTTGCCTTTTGACACCATCACACTCTATTTTATATGAATAGGACCATGCGTAGGCCATAATATTTTCCATGCTCCCTTTTACTTACCATATGATGCCTTTATATACTTGTTATATCACTACAACAAAACTGGTTATTTGTGAGGAATTTTTTCCTCACAGAAAATGAAGATTTCGTCGCTACAAGTGTTCGGCGAGGAATTTTTTTCCTCGCGAGTTCGTCGAGGAAAGCTCGTCAAGGAAAGTATTAACGAGGAAAAAATAATTTCCTTGCGGAGGCCTTTTAACGATGGGAATAATGTGTCGCTATTGTAATTTAGCAACAATTATTTTCCTCGCCAAAAGTCATACAATTTCGTTGCCAAATAAGTTCAAGGATTAGAAAATGGTCGTTAAATGTATTTGTCGATAAAATAAATTTCATCGCTAATGTTTTTATTTCCTCGTTATTGATGAACATATCTCATTTTAGCGAGAAAACTTGTTCAGGCAAAATACACGGATCAAAGTGGAAACTATAGTTTCGTCGTTATAAATGTTTATTGATTGCAAGGAAATATGGTAGGTCCTACAAAGGAGCGAGGAAATGCATATTATAACTCAAAAATAATAATAATAAAGTATTTAAAAAATGTTACCATTTGATCATAAATAACAAAATATATATTACACGTTTACCGATCGACCTAATGATTGGATTAATGTAATCTACATTCCAAACTAAAAATGAGCTAGAGTGTTTAGCAATTATTTGCACCTGTCTATTAGAAACTAAACTTCCTCCATTCTAATGCATTGAGCATGACATTTTGAGCTTGTATAGTACGTTGTTGAGTCTCCTCGAGCTCCTCATCCAAGCCTTTGTTCTTCTCAATCATTTAATGTAATTCAGACTAATAAGTGTTAGTTGGTGTAGATCGACGTTTGACATCATAACTATAGCCCGATTTTGCTCTAAAGACATGATTGCAGATTTAGTAAACAGTCATAGTGCGAGTTTGATCCATCTTCTTGGGTTGTCTCTGTACGCGTCATCACCATATTTCATACTGCAAGAATATAAAGACATTAGAAAACAACCACCAACAAGAATATTGCAGTAAACAACTAACAGAAATCAGCAAGAATATTGCAGTAAAAAGCTAACAGAAATCAGCAAGAATATTACATACAAATGGATCTCATTTCAAAGGTTTTGAGGTTTCTTTGTTTTTTATAGCCAACTTCAAACAGATACATTGTACAAAATCCTTTAATACAAACAGTAACCAATGACATACCCGGTTTTGTTTGGCTCCCAAATCCCAGCCTTCCTAAACCGTTCAATTACACCTAGCACCTCACCTATAAGTGCAACCTATATCATTAAACAAAATGTTTTGGTAAGGCATACATAAAACATTACTCATTCTAATAAGGACACAACAACCACAAAATAGTCGGATATGGTAGGGCATGAATTTTCATATCTTTTTTTTCACTAACAACTCTCTTAGTTGCTCTAACAAGTAAAATAAGAGTGATCGGCACCAAAGCATTCAGAAAATGGATCTCACATCCAAAAATATATAGTAGATATAAAAGCCAATATAATAAACTTATAATACAACACCAGAGTTATATTATCTGGCATCTCATTTAAGGTCCATAAATGCGACCAATTCAATAGCAATAGGTCAATAAATCGACCACCCCTAGTAACTACATCTAGCAAATTCCAATCAAGCAAGGCAAACTCAGGAACAAGCAATGCCACAAACATCACCATAGCTAAGCCACAACGACAAAACCAAAAACACCAACAAAAAGTGGAAGCAAGCTAGTAATAGAGCATGTGCAAGTGTGCAACTATCAACAAATTGTCCTCGCGGTAGTTTATAACATTTTTTAGCAGAGAGGACAATTCTAAATTCACTTCTAAATCTTCAGAAAACATAATTTATCCGCCAATGATCGACAATCACAAGCAATTTCAAGTTACAACCTTTCCAATTCCAATTGAGCGAAATCAGCATTCAGGAAGCAACATCGATCGCACGACCATTACATCACATAAGGAAAAAAACAACAACACACTAATTGCAGTAATCAGGCAAGCAAAGTAATCCATGATTCAATCAGTTCGGCGTCAATTAAGCACAAATTCAGCCCAACACTACCAAATGGAATCATCACTCGATCATCAGAGACACAAAAAAGTCACAAATTCAGCATTATTAGATGTTTAATTCAACGCTAAAAATTGAAGCATTGGAGAGACGAACCTGCACTTACCCGAGGCAAGATTGAGTTGGAAGTTGAAACTTTCGAAGGGTGAATTGAATAAAATCCCGATCAAGAAGCAAGGATCTCGCAGGGGGTAAAGGATGCCGGTGATGGCGACACAGAGAAGGTCGGTGCTGCGAAACAGAGAAAGAGATCAAGAGGCGGAGGAACCGCAACCATCCGGGAGAAGCAACGCTGACGGTGGAGAGCGAGACTGCGGTGGTCGAAGGAGATGACCATGGTCGATCGTTAGGGTTCCGGCGGTGGCTCCGATTGGATGGTGGTGAAGAGGCGAAGAGGAAACGAAGGGGGCGGCGACTTGGGAAGGTGATGATTTAGGGTTTGGGGACGGCGCGACGAGCGAGAGAGATGGTGGATGCGCCGACTGCTGAGATTGGAGGAGAAGGGAGGCGCTCGGACTGGTATAGAAGGCAAAGAAGAAGAACAAATGTAACCTACATATGCCTTGGGATTTTTTTACTTTGTTGATTAATATATTTATTAATAAACTTTTTCCTTGAAAAATATATTTATGAAGAAATTAAAATCTTTGTGACTAAAAAATTTGGCAAATAACTTAAAGTTTTCTCGCTAATGAATTTTAATAATTTTATCTATTTTCACCCAACTTATTAGGGATGAAAATGGAATTTCATTGTTAATTATATAATTAGCGACAAAAAAATTCGTCGATAAAGATATACTTTTAGTGATAAATTCCAATATTTGTCGCCAAAAAATTTGGTGGGTTTTAAATATTTCACATCAAACATATAACGACAAAATTTAAAATTCCTCGATGATTATACTTTTAGTGAAGAAAATATTTCTCATTAAAAGTTTCAAATTCGTCGCTATTTTCCTTATCTTTTAGGCGACCACATTATGATAATAATTAGCGATGAATAAAAAAAATTGTCGTTGAATGTCACTTTTAGCAGGGAATATAAGTTTCTAACTAAAGTTCATCCGTCCTTTTACGTCGATTGGATATTTTTGTCGCTAAAGGTCACATTTACCGAGGAAATATAATTCGTCACTAAAATTTTGGTCGCTAATAAACATTTCTGTTGTAGTGTTATGCATTAATAGTTTTAAGCTCCTATGCTCGCATGTCCATCCTTATAGTTTATATTGCACTTACATGTCTACACACAACCCTTTTCCTTAAGATTTGTTGATATTGTACTATCTACCATGTTGAGGTTATAGTGGTATGAAATATGTGTTGATGTGTGCCTTGGTGACACAATTGCATGAAGCACACACTTGCACTCGCCTTTCTCTAGTGAACTATATGATATGTCTTTCGTGACATTTAAGACATGTTGATACTATTTCTTACATGTTTTGTTCAGTTTCCCTCACACCATAGTGGCATATGGGACTCCCTCAAACATGTACTGAATCTGGTTAATTATATTCGGGTTACAGATTGTTAGATCTATGTTATGTATATATGAATGGTGTAACTTAATAGCATTTTCTGACCACTATATGAGAAGATCCCTTGCTAGCGATGATTTGGTTGATAGTAGTGTGTGTTGATACTGCTATGATCATGATAGGTTATTACCTTGTATTTTTCTACACATTGTGACACTAGTACTAGAATCGTATTGTCATTACCCCTTGAGATAAGTTCATGTTAGTGTGCAATATTTCAACCTTGTTTGTTTCATTGACTCGATATTTTACATGATGATATGAATTATGCGATCGTAACTATATAAGGGTTTCTCATGGGCATCGACAAAATTCTCATGTCCAGTCTCACCAGCTACCATTTGGGTCTCTCTTCATGTCAAGAGTTAGTCAAATCGTCCCTTAGCGTCTCTTTCCTTTGGTCAGAACTTAGGCCCCGCGTTATCCTTGTATAATTGTTTATAGTGTTATCAAGAGCGTGTCGTTTAGATTAGCCTTTAGAGGGGCGCGTTTCATTTGTCCGGTTCTATGCTCTTCATGATGCTTGGTTGTGCCTTTTAGGTTGGTGGTGATGTGTGAGTATGATGATTAGGGCCTTTTATGGTTGATAACAATATGTAGATTTATGTGATTATATGATCCGCTGATGAGGTGCTCTACTGATTATGGGATTTGATAGTATGATGAACTCTGCTACGCTGATATCTTGAACTTGAAATGTTGAGATCTGACATGATGATGAATTTTGTCATAATGATATTTTGGGTATGTTAATATTGAGTTCGATGTTGAAACTGGTCATGAAAAATGAACTTAGGAAGTTAAATCTGGGATTAGCCCTTAGAGGTGGATAAAATGCTTCTAAAATCCTTGAAAATCTGGTTCACTAGCTTATGAGGAGCTAACTTGAGTCTTCAAAACATTTTGCTGCTTTTAAAAAGGGATTTTAGTCTCGAGGACGAGACTTGTTTTTAGAGGTGAATGGTGTAAAGGCTCGATATTTTGAAATATTATTTTATGAATTATGATTTAACTTCAATATTAAATTTATGAGATTCCGAACTTATTGAACCCATTGAGCCAGGTGTGACCCCTTTGATCACATTTTAAATTAAATAGAGATTGTTAGGTTAAATTTCGTTATCTATTGGGAGAGAATTTTACAAAATAAATTAGCGGATTAATTTCTTTGGTGAAATTTTGTAACTTAAAGCTTTAGGAGTATATATATACCTTTGTAACCTAACCCTAGCCGCCTATCCCAATTCATCTGTTCCCCTCAATTTCAGATCTGGGAGCAATAGCTCCATCAGTTGTTCATCCTCCCCGCCGCTCTTCATCGTCAACCTCAAGCTCCGCCTATGGCTTCTCCCACCCTCGATATGGTTTCCTCTTTCCCCGTTCTTGAGCCGAGCTCCCTCTCGACCTTGCTTCTTCTCGCCCTCACTCCTCTCGCGAGCCTCTCTCTCCTCCTTCCTCGTTCAGATCTGATAGACGCCCCTCCTAGCCTCCTCGTCAGTCGCTAGTCTCGCTACCCCGTACCTTGATCACCGACGAAGCCTCCTGGTAATGAGGGAGACAATGTCGCAGCTTCCCTGGGTGGATCTGGAGCCGATCGTGAACTTGACGACGGGAACAAAGCCCACACGGAGCCACTGCTCTCCTCTCCTCTCGCCATTGTCCATTTGTCCGGCCCTCTCTCTCGCTCGACTTCGCCGACACCCGTACACCACCGAAGATGCCTACCCGGGAGCTCTGCTGCCCTGCCAATCTCTCCTTTTTCCTCTCGGCTGAGCCGTGCCTCGTCCTGCCTCCTACGCCACCGATGGGCTCGATTGAGGACGACGCTGAGCTCGAACCTCCTGATGTTGGAATGCCGTCGATGCTGAGCCACCTCCGAGATGGGTCCAGCAGCTGCCGGCCACCACCTTCAATCCCGATGGGGGGCTGATCCGATTCCCTCCACCAATCCTCCGTTTGATCAATTTCGGGCTAGTGTGATTGGGTGATTCTCTGAGTGGCATACTTGCTGATGGATTATTCTCTGAGTGGCTTGTTTGCTGGCTAATTGGATGTCAAGACTTCAGGTAAGTATCCTACGGGACTTACTCAGCAACCTGGACCTCCTGCCTGATGTGTCATGTGATGTGTAGTTTTGTTGCATATTAAAGCATGCCATGTAGTATCATGCTAGAATTGCATTGAACTGAGCATATGGTTACTATGTGTGTTTGAAACAGAACAGCCGTTATCTGTGATAGTCCTAGAGCCTTTGCTAGGGTCATAGGGTAGCCCAGCCCCATCGGGTTGCCCTGATTCAATCGAGTCGATATGATAGCCCAGCACTATCGGGCAAGCGATGAGATGATATGATATGATGATGACGTGGTTTGTGCACCACCACGAGGAATTGCTATGCTATAGCACCGAACTGGCCAGTCTCTGCACTAACGGGAAGGGGTGCAGAGGTAGGAGAGGGATATGCCACTTGGCATTGCCTTGGGCCCTTTATAGTTTTTCTGCATATTATAATTGTCAAAGCATGCTTATGTGATTTAAATCTTGTACTGCATTAGTCATCCTTTATTTAGGTATAGGCATGTTATATGGCCTCTGTGCGGTCAGAGGACCCGCAGGCGATTACCGGGCCTGACTTCGTGGATAGTGTCAGGTACCCGCTCCCTTTTGCTTGCTGATCGCTTATATGGCGGGGTTTCTAATGGGACGAGAGTGTTAAGAAGACTTCGCAGCTATTGCAGTGGATTTACAAATATTTTGGTTAAGGTTGTCATTTAGAAATGTTTTGTATTTACCTTGAGCTAAACTCATTTTGTTCCTTTGTGAGTTTTGACTAGTTGGAATAGGACAGGTGCCCGTGCGAAAGCACAAAATCATGTTTGGATTATTTGAACGTTTTGAGGGTTTAAAATCCCATTTTCTTGAATTCCATTGCTTACTTCTCAAGACTTAACAGGGTTATAAATTAACATAAGCAATATACAACTCGTACTTGGATTGCTAAGATCGGGAAGAGGGGTAAGCCCTCCCTCTAAACGTAACCTGAATATTTTTCTATCTCCTTTTTCCTTACTAGACTCAGGTGGAGAGTAAGTGTGGGAAAATAGGATTTAGAAAATTATTTGGGCCGTTACACGGATCTTACATCTTTTGGAGCGGATTTGAGCCATTTTCCTTCCTTCTCCTCTGTTTTGAGCAAGGTAAGGTTCTTCCTCACAAATCCTCTCGTTTTGGAGCTAAACATTCATAAAGGTCCTCTTTTAACCAAGATCTATCCCTCCTAGGCCTTGTCGCTGAAAAATTTCGTCGAATCGAAGCCAAGGGACCCTCATCTTTCAAGATTTTCGAAGAGGCCTCAAGGAGGCTAGGTAATCTCTCTTCTGCTTTCTCTTCTAGTCCTTGTTTGGAGTCATTTATGTTCTCTTAGTATTGCTTTTTGAGTTATAAATGTTTTAAAACAAGTTTGGGTTTAAATGGATTTGAAACGAAAAAAAAACGAACAAAGAAGTTTCGAATCTCGCCGTGGCAAAACCATGGTCACCGCAGCGAGTTAGAACACTGACCAGAGGTTGAAAAAGGGTCTCGCAGCTGTGAACGCGGGTTTCACCACGAACAAAAACCTTGTGTTGCGGCCAATGAGAGACATCTTCTCGCGAGGAAATTGGGGAGGATCTCGCGGCCACAACCGGCCCTCTCGCCACCTCGAACCCCCCCCCCCCCCCCCACACACACACACACACAGTGAATTGGCTGAGTCACTCCTTGATCCTTTGGACTTTCTTTTGCTGATTTTGGTTCAATCCTTTTTTAATCGAGTTTTAGTTGAGGATGTTTTCGAAAAGCGAGATTTTAGGATATTATTTTAAAATGGGATTTTCATGGAATTCGGTCTATCGGATTTAATGCTTAGAAAACGTATCGAAGGATTTCATTTAAAGTACCGGCATTCCTTGTTTTGGCTAAATGATCGATGTTGATTTTGGAAATGAGTTTTTTGATTGAGTATTGATGGGATTTGAAATTATCAGATGGCTTTGTTTTGGTGTTTTGTCACATCGGAAAGATTTTGAAATGGTTTCACTCCCGCTTGGCTTTGGAAACGATTTGAAAATCGATTTATGTGTGCATGAGTGGTAGTATGACATGTTATCATAATCTATGTAATTATAGGTGATTGCTGATTGTTGGATTCCACATTCGATATCTTTTGCTGTTCGGAACTTTCAAGTATGTTTCTTTATGGACTTACTCAAACCGAAGAGAGAAAAACCTTCTGCTTGTAGTCATATGACATACTAGGTGTTGCATAAGCATTGAAGCATGCCACCTAGTATCATGCTAGGGTTGCACACTTGAATGAGCATTCGGTTACTCTGTGTGTTTGATAAATAGAACAACCATTATATGTGAGTCCTAGAGTCTTTACTAGGGTCATTGAATAGCCCAGCACCATCGGGTTTGTCCTGAATCATTGGTGTCGATATATGAGACGAGCTTGATTATTTTGCTCAGCATGTCATGATATGATGATATGATTATGATGTGCACATATACCACTTGCGAGTGGAAATTTCCTATGTTATAGCACTGAGCTGGCCAGCGTTCGCCTTAACGGGCAGGGGGGTAAGGTAGAAAAGGGATATGCCACTTGACAGTCTTTGGGCCATTTATCGTATTTCTGCATATTATATCCTAATAAGCATGACTTGCGTGTTTAATTTCCGTTATGCATTAGAAGCATCTTTATTATTGGTGTAGCGTATATGTATGCCTGCTTGTGGGACCCAGAATGCGATGGAGCCTTGGTCTAATCTCGCCCCGCATATATTTTTTTAGGTCTGTGTTGCAGTTATGCTTGCTCTATGCTTTTATGGCATGAGAAACCTCCTAGGCGATTGCAAAAGGTCTAACCCTGCTAATTTGGCTTAATAATTTTCGATGAGATGTTTTATGGTTTGGTTTTGACTCGGCCTCGTTGTGGCAAGTTGTACTTTACTTTTCGCTTTTGCAGTTTTTTCAAATGAACTTCCGCAACTTAGTTTTTAGAACAGGCTAAGGGTACCCAACGACCCTTCTAGTGTTTTGGGGTTCGAAATCCCCACTTTAAAACACTGATCCTTTGATGTTTGAAACCTCGACCCGTACCTGAATTGCAAGATTCGAACGAAGGTATCCAACCTTCAAAACGTAACCCGGATATTTATTTTCGGGCCATTACATCCGACACTATTCATCTCCCTCCTCTCCTCAATTTCGGATCTGAGCAAAAGCTCCATTTCACCGCCCCTGTTCATCCTTGTCGATGATGTTCACCTTCAATCTCATGCTCCTCCCATGGTGATAATGCATATCTTATATAAGCATTTTTAGGCTAGTTAGGTTGCATGTAGTTCATGATTTGGAGTTAAATTGCATCTTATGACTATTTTGAAAGAGTTCGGATTCTGCGCGAATTTGTGGTTATTTTGCAGAGATGGATTCGAATACCATTGAGAGATTCAATAATCTTGGAACGGAGATGCAAATAACAAGAAGCAAAAATGGAAGAAGACAAAAGCTACTCTCGGATGCTGGCAGCGAGTGGAAGCAGCGAGCAGAGGCAACAGTCGCAACACCTATATCGCGGCCGTCGCAAGGAGAGGAAGCAGCGAGCTGAGAGATCACGCTTGCAGCGGCCGCCGCAGTGGGCGTCAGCGAGACGCATTTTAGTTAGATAAAACCCTAGTTGTGGATGTTCTTTTGGGTCGACTCGACTCCTTTAAGGCCGATTATTACTTGTTTTTGAATCACTTCTATTCTATTCCACTTTCATTAGACAATTAGAGATTTGAGCAATGTTTTCCATGAGGAACTAAACTCATATGTTCTGCCTACGATTTGAAGCTTTATTTGGATTGATTGTGAATCTCTAATTCTCGTTCCTTAATTCCTTTATTGAATGTTCCAACTTCTTTGCGCTTATTGATTGATTGTTTTGTTCTATCTTGTCTGGCCAACTAGTTAGATCAATTCAATTGCTAGGGTTTTGTAGATTCCTGATTGCGAACCTTAACCCCAAGTAGAAAACTTGTCCCTTTAGGGCTGATTGAACTAATTGCATAGGTAGGAAGTTGAATGTGTTGTTAAATTCCTTTCCGAGGAACTGCAAATACATTGGTTAATCTCTGAGCTTAAGGAAATCAGTTGGGTTAAATCCTTTTATGAGGGATTGTTCAATTGATAAGGGTTTCTAGGACTGATTAGATTAGTAACTATATTAGGTTGGGACAAGGGCATGCATTCATAGGAAACTTAAAAGGACGAGAAGAAGTTATAAGGATCGTTTCAACCAAATAAAGTGGAAAAATTGTAGGTAGATCTCATCAATCCGCTTTGATAAAAGGCGGATCTTTTACATTCTTCATAAAAAAAACCTTTTGGTTACTTAATTGGCATCTAATTCACATTTGGATAACAAATTTCCCTGTGGATCAGCCTCTTGCTTATTGATATACTAGTTATAGGTTTGAGATTTATTTTGGCAGATCAACGACAGGTTTTCCTCCCATCACATGGCGGCCCTTTCGCTCTCCTCCCGTCTTTTACCCCTTCGAGTGTCCATTGATGTCGAAATCCCTCCTCGTTCTTCTACTTACTTCGACCCCCTTGCTCATCTTTTTTATTGGCTCCCTATGTCGGAAAAGAAGAATCGGGTGCTCCTCTCTCGTCCTCTCACTTACCTTGGGCAGCCGAAGCTAACACATGGGTCGATGAACTGCCAGGGCTAAGGTTGGGCTGCTCCGTCGACCACGAATGTTCCCTTGCATCCGTACATCCACCATGTGGACTCCCTTTCCATGGATACCTCCTTCACTTTCTGCTCCTCCCCGTCGACTAGAAGCTCCGACATCGACCTGCTCAAATCCCGCCAGACCTGGGGCTTGTCTGGACAGAATATGGAAGGAAGAACGTGAGAGGGGCCGAGGGGGAAAGTATGGGGCGAGGGGGGTCGGAGCTCGGAGAATAGACGGGAGGAGGGGGTTAATTAATATTGGGGTAAGCTTGATATTTTGGAGGAAAAAAATGGACATTTAGCAAATGGGGAGATTAGGGTGTACATTTAGTTAAAAGGTTATATGAAAATGGACATTTAACCAAATTATTTCTATAAATCAATGCACATGAAAAACAACATATACATAAACAAATATGATAAGCCCGCACGCATATGCACGCGGGAACCTGCCTAGTTATGTTTAAATGAGAGAACGATCTATTTGGCTTGAAGGAGCTCGTGAGGTGGATTCAGATTAGTCTTCGATAAATTTGAAAAATGAAAAAAAAAAAAAAAAATCCACGATCCTAGAAGTTGCTTAAATATTAGGTGTATAGAAACCCTAAAATTTAGGTGTACTTACCACGTGCAATTAGGGTTTTATAATTAGGTTATGGGTTGTTAGTTTCACAAATGTCCCAACACGATCGGGTGGGAGCACATGCGTTGATCACCGATAGATGCACATCACTCCATCATGCGTTAATTATAAGATTAGGTGGTGGTTAATGATGATCACTTCACATGCTTGTTAATAATATGTTATTGCTCGCTTTTCTCTCTCCTCCCCGTAGTGAGCCCCGATGGGTGACTCAATGCTAAAGAGTGAAAGAGGTTAATAAGAGCTTCTGGTTCGATCCCCGCTTTCATCCTTTCTCTTTGGTGAAAAATCAAGGTTTGTCTTGCTTTTTACTATTGAATTTATTCGTTCGGTGCAAGTCGGTTTATCTGGTATATAACTCTTACCGGCTGAGTCACGTGCTTTACTACCAAAGGTGAATTATCCTCGTTATAAAAAAAATGAATTATTATTTTAAAATAAGTCCATATACAACAGTGGCGGCGATAGGAATTTATAGAGGGAGGGAACACTAAAAATGAATGGAAAATATTGAAAGAATATTATTTTAAAAATATGTCAATTATTATTTAAATATGACAGTTCTAGTAAAAAAAGATTCATATGAATAAAAATTAGTAGAATTTTTTAAAATATATGTATATCATAATAAATACTTTTGTAAAAATATTGAAAAAAACTATAAATTTTTATTTAAATATGACATTTTTATTTTAAAAAAATGATATGAGTTAAAATCATTGTAAAAAGTTAAACAATGAGCTTTAAACTAATGATCTATTGCATTAATTACATTTCTTTTCAAAGGCACAAGGAATATACTCCTCTAGTTAGGCAAAACATGTCACTTTACTATTTATGCACGCTTTTTTACGAGATAAAAAAACATATAAAATATCTAGTTTTTTAAATAATTTTTTTAACAATTTCATAGTTATTATTAATAAGTGCAAACTTGTGAAAAAAATTATAAAAAATGAATATTTTATATAGTTTTTATCATTTTAAAGAATCGTGCGTGAATAGTAAACGACATGTTTTGCTGAACGGAGGGAGTAACATTCATGGTACTCACTTTGTTCCTCTTTAAATGCAGACCTTTTATAGTCACGTATGTTTTTTAGGTTAATAAAAATTATATAAAATATTATTTTATTAAATTTGTAGATTAAGTTGATGGGACTTGATCGGTTGTAAATCATAAAATTAAAATAGTTAGGACACATAAGTAAAAATGTTTTTTATTTAATAGTTATATATAGTTATATAGATAAGTAGATAGATAGATTATATTTTAGTACAATATTTTAAATTGAACCAACTGATTAAAATATATATAATATGTCCAGGAATGAAGAAACCCTGTTACCAGTTGATTGGTTGAAAATTCATTGATTCAAATGTTTTGAATCAAACCAATTGATTAGAAAATGTATAAAATATTAAGAAATAAATTATATACTAATTTAATATAAATTAAACCAATAGAATATGTTAAGAAAATATAAAAATAAATATAATCAATTTTAATTTGATTACTTGAAAAACTTTATAATTATGGTGGTCATGATACCTCGTAAAAATGCTTCTCTTTTAATAGTTAGTTGCAGATTATAGATTATACTATGTAGATAAATATTAAGAAAAAAATTATATATTAATTTAATATTTTAAATTGAACCATTTGATTAGAGAATGCAAAATACGTTAAGGAAATTAAAAAAATGACTTTAATTTGATTGGTTTAAAAAAAAATTGAACCATTTTATCAAAAATATTTTCAGTTTGCTTTTCCACAAACTTTTATAAACATATCATATAAAACGAAAATGCAAATCAAATTTCATAATATAAAATTTAAAAAGAAAATTGCATTTTTTTGGAACATTCCATCAATTTTTCCTCCCCAAAAGGCGAATGAGAATAGTTTCGGTAGAAGCAACAGTCTCATATACTTTATTGATCGAGATGATAATTAACGGTGCCCGTGATTATCAAAGATTTTTTATCTAGGTGGGAGAAACGTCGCTTATCCACATTTTTCCAGAGATGTCTTTTCCCATTATGGGCTTGTGCTCCTGTCTCATGGTGTTGAGAAATGCAGCGTGCCAGGCTGCCAGCGTCCCATGCTTCCAGAGGATCAACATGCCTGGTTCCTTTGAGCAACGTCAGAATCATCCGATTGTGTCTAAAGCGGTGTTTTTTCTTCGTTGTATAGTGGTTTTCCCGTTCACCATTTTTAATTCGGCCTCTCAATTTCTAAGACGTTGGAGGTGTATGAGATTTCGAATCCTTACCTTGAACCAAAAAAAAAAAGACGAAAGAGAAAGGGAAAAAAAAAAGAAAAAAAAACAGTGAGAATAGAGGGAATATAATATAGTGCGGGGAAGTGCATGTGCTGTGCACCGAGGAGTAAAGAAATGGGCAGATCTTAGATGGACGGTTCAGATCTTTGATCTCCGTCACGCAGACATGGAGTGTAAAAGATGCACGACTATCGGAGCTTGACCAGTCTTTCCCGCATCTACATGTCTGTCGCATATAAACTCACAAAACCTCCCCTGCTCACGTTGCCTTACATTTACAGCTGCTATCTTTTTTTCCTTTTTCCTTTTTCCTTTTTAACAAATCAAATATTATCCTTGATGATCTTGAAGTATGATACTAGTAGTATATAGCTGATAGCTCCATATTCAAAGGGAGAGAGTTCACTCTGATTTGATTCTTTATAGCAGTGTTTAATTTCGCTTTCTGTAATTTACTTTTTAAAATCTGGATTTCTTCAATCGTTCTGAGAATCTCTCATTGAACTTTGTTGGAATCCTAGGAGCGTCGACAACTATAAGGATATCTCTCCTTCAGTGACGATGTTCCTTATACCCTTTTCAAGTGCCACCTTTAAGACAATACAAAAAGCGGAAGCTTTTGTTTGCAAAAATGTCCCGACGATATCTCAAACTGAAAAATATCAATAACCGAACGATTGCATTCCCTAATGATTCTCCGACTCCGCATGCGTCAGAGCTATTAACAAAACCATCTATCCTTAGTTTGTAGATGTCTCTAGGTGGTCGGACACTCCCACTTTACAGTTCTTTGATTGAGTAGTGTGGTGTTATTTTTTTAGTTATTATATGATTCTTCATGTAAAATTGTAGAAAAAATTGAATCTCCCTAAGTTATTACATGTATTAACTTTGAATAATTAGTTGATCAAATTTAATTGATCAATTATACCTTTTTAAATTGAAGTCTCTTATTCTTTCATAAAAAAAATTGAAGTCTCTTATTCTCTAGCTTAAATAATAAAGAAGATGAGATGGATATATTATATTTAAAAATAACCTTAAATAAAATTTGCCCTGTGTGGACGAATAAAAACCACTAGTTAATATAGCAATTAATTTTAGAAAAAAATTGCAAAACAGGCACTTTTTTGGACAAATTTGTAAAATATCCACGTTTTTGACAAATTAGCAAAATGTTCAATATATACTCTTTTCCAAATTGTAAAACTTTTTCGCACGCTCTCTCTCTCGTCCTCGCCCTCTCGCTCGTCGTCGGATCTAGAGGCGAAGCTTCGACGTCGCCGGTCGTGGCACCTCATTCCCAGTCGTCTTCGTCGATGAGGAGCAACACTTCGCAACATGGCGATCCAGGGCCGAGCTCCTCGCTCCATCACCGTCTCCTCGTGCCCGGGAAGAGTCCTCGCCATTGGAGGTGCAATTGGACGGCGATGACGATGACGTTTCTCAGGATCCTCTCTCCATGTTCAGATAGGTTCCACCTCGGTCCGACGATAGCGTTCTGCACAATTTCCAGGTTAATTGACCTCCAATTTCATATTTCTCGTGTTGATTTTGGTTTAGTCGAGCCATGAAATCCGAATTCAATGTGTGTGGTTTATTTTAGGGTTTGTACTGAACCGAATCTTCGAATCCATTACCGTAGCCTCTCATTCCTCTTCCTCTCTCTCTTTGCTGACCTCTTTCTCTGTGTTGTTTGCGCTCTTCCTCTTCCTTCGACTCCTTGGGGACCTGGATATGGAGGTCCCGAGCCTGGACGATGAAATTTCTAACATTGAACTATGCATTATTTTTGCACTACTAAACTATGCATTAGATGAGCAAACCTGAAGCAATTTCACTTTCTGTTGATGATTGCTTTCATTTGAAAATCTATTATGGCCAAGGATTAAGAACAAGTCATTTCAAAACATTTTCCTTTTATTTGTTGATTCAAGGACCCAAAGTTTATCCACGCCCTGTTTGTTATTCAGGCATAGGGTATAACTTGTTTAGATTACCTTTCATCAAGTCGCCTTCATTCAAGGCTAGGAAGACTTCAAAAAATGTATTTCATAAAACATCACAAGTCGCCTTCATTATTCAATTTGAATAGTCATTGGTTGTTTGATTCTATTGCTGGTTCCCAATATATAATATGAATATCCCACCCTTTCTGTAACTAATACAAGCCTATTGTGTATGCTAGAGAAATGGTCTAGCAGAAACTGGCTATTTATCAAGGAGTAATGCCCATATACATGATGTTTTCAGATGATGGTTAGTGTTGGTGAAAGTTCACATTTCAGATCTCTCAATGTATGTTCTTTTGCCTGCACTTTTCATGTGCCCCTTGAGTTTAAATTTGTGGATGCTGCATTAAAACTTGTAGAGCTCTCGACTCCTCCTCAGATAACATATTTATCACTCCTAGATAAGGATTTGTGCTCAGTGCTCTTATATTTATCATTCCTAGCTAATTTGACTGAGGACCAACTAGTTGACACACTGCAGGTTCTTTTTATTTAGCTCTTATATCTTCTACATTTGACATACTACTCATTCATATATGCTGCTTAAACATCTTATAATTAGACCATGTTATATATATCATATATGTTGCTTAAACATCTTATAATTAGTCTTTGGCTATGCATTTATTTCACATTAAGGAAATGTGGGGGTGCTCTTTGGCTATGCATCTTATAATTAGTCTTTGAGAGGTGTGCTTATTTTAGTCTGATGGAGCTTTTCCTTAATGACTTTTTCTCTTTATAAGACATTTGAGTCTTACATGCTGCTACAGAAGAAATATTATTGCTTTATTCATGAATTTAGGATAAGCTATGCTTATAAACCAGTGTGAATTTGTTGGTGAAGCTCTATATCAGCATGTATTTGTTCACGTGTGCTTCATTTCCTTCACTCTTCTCCTTCTCCGTCTTATAATGAAGCTTAGTTGCTAAACCGGCAAGAATAGATGCAACCTTAACCAATGTTATCTCAAATAACTTAGCTCCCATTTATTGCTGGAGGTTATTGTCACAAAATCAAACCACTAGTTTTCAAGGAATTTGCTTTTGTAGCTAGATGCCTAGACATGCCTGCCTTGAATCTTAATTTTGGTTTTGTTTGCTAAAATTTCTGATATTTCCCTTATGATGCTTGAACATATTTGAATGGAACCTTAACTAATGCTAGCACCATGGGCATCCTCTCATTTACCGAGAATATGTAAGGATCTGGATCGGATTCTCTGAAAGATGGAGTTTGTCGTATGAAGTTGAGTCACCCGATGAGGCAGCATTTGTGGTAGCAGCAAAAGAACTTGGGTTTGAGTTATACGAAAGGAGCAGCACAAGCATCTCTCTACGCGAATTTGATCCTCTCTCTGACACAAAGGTTGAAAGGTCAGTCCTTTTTGTTAATGCCTTATCTGGATTAAGTTCTCAAAGGCTGAATCTATGGAGTTACATTTGTCAACACCTTCCTCTTTTCCTATCTGTTGCAGAAGTTATAAACTATTTAATGTCATCAAATTTAGCAGCTCTAGGAAGCGAATGTCGGTGGTTGTACAGAATGAGGAAGGAAAACTTCTACTTCTCTGTAAAGGTGTTGACAGGTTTGTATAACTTGACATTCAAAATTAGCCTTGGAAAAAAGTTTACCTCTTGCATTGAATTGCTAGAGATGGTGTTAGAGTTCATTGTCTTGTTTGTAAACATTCATTCTCTCTCATCGCCGGAGATTTTTCTGAAGAGGGACAAGCCAGTTGAAGAAGGTCAGCCTGATTTATTCACATAAAACACTTCCCAGCCTATCTCGAGCTCCAGTTGCTTGCAGTCCACCTCAAACCAAGGTTGTTTCAGCATTGACAATTGATCCCACAAGTTCTCTAGTTCTCTCTAGTAGTTATGATTACAATGTTCGAATGTATGACTTTCAAGGGATGAATGCTTGCTTGGCTTCATTTAGACAACGGGGACCATCTGAAGGACACTAAGTTCGGGCATTGAGTTGGAGTCCTACATCAAGATTCTTTTTGTGTATGACTGGATCTGCTCAAACTAAGGTACGATATCATGTTGTATTTCAATTATTTGTTTGTGCAAATTTTTTGGGGTACCAGTACTAAAAGTATGTGCATAATGGTCCAGATTTATGACTGTGATGGGATTACTATAGTTGAGTTTATGAAGGGTTTCATGTATATTCGTGATCTAAAGAATACCAAGGGCCACATGTCTGGATTAACTTGGGGTGAATGGCACCCTAGAACGAAGGAGACTGTTTTAACGTCTTCAAACGATGGGTCACTGCGTATATGGGATGTTAATGATTTCACAAGCCAGAAGCAGGTATCTATTTCCCGGTCCACCTAGTCTGCTAGTTTCTTATTTGCTTCAACTGTTTTCGTTTGAAAGCTTTTATTCCTTTTCACATTTAAAGTTGAGATGACATTAATCCCCAAAAAACCTTCAAATAACTATTTCTAAGTTCTCTTGACTGGATGGGGAAGCAGGCCAGATCTGCATGTTCAAAAGGCTCAATCAGATGACATTTAAAGCTTGCTCACCAGCTGAAGAAGATGCTGAAGGATCTGAATGAGTACGACGAAGCTAGGGCTTTAGTGAGGACCTTCCATATCAAGGATGTTGTTTGAAGTCTAAACCTTGCTATGGATCTTCTGATCTTCTGATCTTCAAATCATATAGTGCATTTGGTCAAATGACATATATATTGGTAATAAATCTCCACCCGTCTTGTTTTATTATTTTCTGAAGCCTATTAGCTCAAATCGGTAGAGCGTTGTGTACAAACACAAATATACGGGTTCAAATCCCGTATAGGCTATCGTGTTGTTGGTTGTGTACACTTTGGTTGAACACTGAGCCACTTGAATTGGAGACAAATAGAATGAAAAGTATTTCTTAGAGGTGCTGACACAAATAGAATAAAATCTTTTTAAAAAAAAGTGTTGACACAAATAGAAATAAAAAGTTGTGCAATTCCAAGAAATAGTTGTGTAATTTTAAAATACAGTTGTGCAGTTATAAAATACAATTGTGCAACTCTAAAATACAATTATGCAACTCTAAACTACAGTTGTGCAACTTTAAGGTGCGGTTGTGCAACTCTAAACTATAGTTGTGCAACTCTAAACTACGATTGTGCAACTCTAAAATATATTACAGAATGCGAAATATATTTGTGCAACTTTAGACTTCTAGAGTTGCACGACTCTGTTGTAAGAGTTGCACGACTCTGTTTTAAGAGTTGCACGACTCTGTTGTCAGAGCTGCACGACTCTGTTTTAAGAGCTGCACGACTCTGTTTTAAGAGTTGCACGATTCTGTTATAAGAGTTACATGACTCTATTGTAAGATACTTTAGTTCCTAAAGATACATGCCTCCACGATAACTTCATATTTCCAATACAAGCTCCAAAGTTACTAGAATACGCACAAAAACGATGTCATCACTAAAAAAATAAGCATAAAAACGATGTCAGCATATATAAATTTCACATAAAAACTATGTCAACACTAAAAAATTGCACTAATGTATCTTATTATTGAAAATTTATTACAAAATTTTATAAATTAATGGAATTATATAAACTTTAGCCTATGCGAGAGTCGAACCCACATATTTGCGTATAAGCACATCGCTCTACCATTGAGCTAAGAGGCTTTTAAAACTCAATAATTACTATACTAGATATAAATCGAATACTTGTAATCTAACATTAAAAAAAAGTGCAAAAATAAGATATACTAGTGCTGACACAGTTATTAGCTCAAACTCACAATTTGATTACCAAAACCCCTAGGAGAAAGAGTCGAAATCACAATTTGCTAAAGAAATTTATCATTATTGGATAATCAAACCTTTCGGTTTCCAATATGTATCCTCTAGTAACAGAGAACAGATTTACATTTTTTGATTATATATACCTTGTGCAGACAAGATTTCCCCTGCATATAAACCAGATGTGACAGTAAGGAGGTGCGTGCGACTTCACATAGATAGCTTTGCTGGACTTCGGTTCGAGCATCTTCCTGAAATACCAAAAGTGATATTGTAAATTAACTGAATTCAATTCTTAACTAAGAAATACTTCTTTTATTGGCTAATCATTTTCAGCCAACAACAGATTCCCTTAAACAAATTCACCTTGTAGTTCACTTACATATCATAGTTTTGGTCTGCAGCAGCCCCCATGATTAGATTATGAATCTTGTGCTGGGAAATGAGCTCCAAGATCCCCTTTTCAACAGTATGCACATGTGAAGCCTATTAGCACAACTTATTCAAAGTATTAATTGTGTACGATGCTGTCAGCACTAGCAAGTTTACTTCCGAATTGAAATCCTAAAATTGCTACAGATCACTCCCTTGTTCTTCTACTTACAGTAGTCAGCTACACTTGCCTATTCTGCTCCTGTCAGGCTATCCAACCCAACCACTTGAAACTGAAAACAAACAACACTGTAAATTGCATGATGGCCAACTTGAATTGAAACTAGACGTCCATCTTCAACAAGAACTATCTTTTATTCTTGACAATTGATGTGGTTATTTCTTTTTTTTTCCAGGAATTACTTTTGGAATTTCTCAATATAGCCCAACACAGTTCTATCTATCGGGTAAGTTCTTTTTTTTTTTTTGACGTATATCGGGTAAGTTCTTTGCATATGCTCTCTTGTTGTATTTAAATTTTATGCGCTTTTATTTGTTTTTATCCCTCACTTTTGTGTTTCTTTGTTTAGTTACAAGTTATAAAATTTAATTTGATGGGTCTTTCAATCATAATAGATTATATATGGATCGTAATTGGATTTTTGCAAATCGTTGGGTGGTAGTAAAGGTTAGTTTTTAAAAATTGCTATATTATTTATGTAGAAATAAATGCGGATTGCATCGTTACTTGATCATACATTTGTATTATTGGTATTGCAAGGGTCTTCGTCAGCCAAATAATTTTAGATTGTGGTTATTATGTATTGAAGAATATGCGGGAGATTATCGACCAAAGAGCAATTTTAGTCCCCATTGAGGTATGTGCTCAATTTATGGTAAAATATCCTTATATATGGGGTATCTACATACCTTACATATCCAGTATACATAAGCATACTTTTTAACTTCATTTCACGCGTTTATCATCTCCTTACACTGTATTTCAAATAGATGAAGTAAGAGAAGAGTGGGTTGAGTTTGTTGAAAAATATGTTGCTTGGTAATTATAATTATATATTTACATCTAATTTTTTTTATCACACTAGTTATCTATATATGTTCGATGACTTCAAATTGACTAATAATATACTTTTACATCGTCATATCGATGCAAGTAATCGACCAAGGGAAATCGTCAAGCATTATCAACAAATAAGTTCGATGGAGTATGCACAGGAGTTCAAATCATTTATATATTTATATATTTGCTTATATATACTCTTTGTTATAGCTAGATTTTCGTAGAAATACATATACACATTTTTTCCCAAGACTATGACAAATGTTAGTTGTTTTGTGATTGATATTACATACTAGTAGTAATTAATGTCATTCTCTTGTGGTATTTTTCAAAGCTAATTTGGAGCGGATCCATTACAGGTGCTTGCAGTATTGTGTGTAAATATGCTAAAATTCAATATGCTATACAACGGTTATAAGTACATTATACAATAGTTATTCTTACCATTTGTACTCAATGACAACGGTTGAAATATACATATACAACGGTTAGATGGTATATAGGCAATAGTTCAATTGTATTTAGACAGCGGCTAAAATGAAGTTTAGACAACGGTTATTTGGTACATACACAATGGTTATGGTGTACCTAGACAACAATGAGATTGTATATAGACAACGGTTCAATTGTATTTACACAACGGTTAAAATTAGAATTTAGACAACGAGGATATAGGATATAAACAACGGTTATATTCCACATAGACAACAGTTATGGTGAACCTAGACAACAATTAGATTGTACATAAACAACGGTTATATGACACATAATCAACAGTTAAACGACACATAAACAACGGTTATGGGACATATAAACAACGGTTATAACTGTTTAATATTGATTGTTTAAAATTTTGAAGTCTCATAGACAATAGTTATTGAGTATCTTTGACCGTTGTTTATAAGAACCGTTGTCATAAGTCCAACCGTTGTTTTACCTAAAAACGCACTGACATGGACAACATTGCAAAAACCGTTGTGTATGTTAATAAATAATCGTTGTCTAAAACCCTTTTTGTACTAGTGTAGATAAAAATCAAGGATATATAACATTCACTGTAATTTTATTATAAACATAAGCTAATTTACAAAGCTCCAAATTAAAGTACACATCCTATACAATCTGAGGAATATGACTTGTGGAAGGAAATGATCACAGTTTAGTGAAGGATGGAATTTCAAGTCACAAAGCCTAAATAGAAGCTTACCACAGATCATTGCTGGATGAAACAGCTGATCTTGAGTGCCCTAGAGATGCTTTCTTGAGGCTGATCAGGAGGCTAAACCCCGACATCTTCATTCACGGAGTTATCAATGGCTCCTATGGAGTTCCATTCTTCACCTCACGGTTGAGAGAGGCCTTGTTCAACTTCATATCCATGTTCGACATCTATGAATCGACAATGCCCTGTGAAGACAGCGAGAGGAAGCTGATCGAGCAAAACTTGCACGGGACTGAGATCTTGAACGTTGTAGCTAGTAAAGGAAACAAGAGAGTGGTTAGACCGGAGACGTACAAGCAGTGGCAGGTTCGCACGTTAAGGGCCAGCTTTAAGGAGCAGCCTATAGGCAGGGATCTAGTTCATAAAGCAAAGGACATCACTAAGGGAAACTACCAAAAGGATTTCGTTGTGGAAGAAGACGGTCACTGGATCCTTGAGGGCTGGAAAGGCAGGATTCTATTTGCCCTCTCTTGTTGGAAAACTGCAGGAAAGAACTAAACACTTGTAGGATTCATTCGTCGATCATCCTCTCGTGAGGAACACAACCGATGAACTGACTGACATGTATGATGTTGAATCTATTAGATGTGAAACACTCACTAATGTATCAATTTGCTTCATAGTTAGCTTAGTTTTTGGCCTTTATCTTTGCTGACTTTGTTGCTTAATCCCAAATACAAATGTGGAGTTTGAGAGTTATTTATACAGTATGACAGATGGTCAAGAAACTGCAATCAAGAACATCAATACATAATGTAACACACACCACAGATCATGCTGGCACTGACATCTCAATAAACCAAATCAAATAGAAGAACTGAAGATCAAACACAAATCTGTGGGGATTCCAAGCCGTAATTTCTTACAAGCAAGATCATATTCACTCCACGAATTGATTGATTCCTCTATGCAGTAATTTCTTACAAGCAAGATCAAATCTGATAACTGATTAAAGAGATAGAGCAAAGTAAGAGTTTTACAGAGGCGTTGAACATCTATCACAGAGGAGGAAGGGTGGGAGGCATCATGGATTCCGATTGAGACCTCGATTCGATACACATGACTCTCCTATTATTCCTCCGATGCTCATCGATTAAGGCTTCGGATTGCCTAATGTTGTCTTGTTGGCGCTCGTTGTCGCGAGAGAGGGAGAAGAGGGAGGCGGCAGTGTCGGAGCTGTCATCGGAGTTCCACAATCAAGAAGCGCTGATCTGAAGCCCTAGATCTGAGGAGGGGAGAACGAAGATCTGAGAAACGTCAAAAATCGAAGAAAATTTGCGCCGAAGGCACAAATTTTCCATGATTCTATTGAAGAAACATTGAAATTCGTGGTTTTGATGCGATTGGAGAGATGATCGGGATTGAATCGCTATGATCGGCGACGAGCAGTTGAGCGAGCGAGAGAGAGAGAGAGTGCGGAGAGGGAGAGCCGGAAGAGAGAGAAAGGCGCGTGGTTGAAGAGGGAGGTTTATATTTAGGACATTTTACAAATTTGTCCCAAAACGTGGACATTTCACAAATTAGTCCCTATTTCGTAGCTATTTCGCAAATTGTCCCTTAATTTTATTCAACTAGTATTTAAGGTGTGCAAAACAATCCATTAAGCAAAATGTTACGAGTACTTTATTATTCCAGTATTTTTTTTAAGTTTAAAATTATTCAAAATATCAACCTTTTTATTATTTTTAAAAATAACTAGTGCAGTAATCATGCGTCAGGCATCATATTTATAAAATATTATATATATGATTTTAATGCATAATACTCAAACATGTTTTTATCTTACACAAAAATTCCTAACACATTCCTATATTATTTGATGGAATACTTCAAAACATAGACCATACAAACAAACCTAATGCCGTCATTCCTACTTCCGAAATGAATACTTCAAAAGATAGACCAAATAAACAATTTTTTTTTCTAGAATAAACTAAGTAGTGAAAGAAATAACTCATTTATGAGTTGAGATAGACTTTGTACCCCCAAAAAACTGGGCGGTCTGGGTTTCAGGAAAGTCGAAGATATGAATGTATGTCTACAAATGAAACTACTCTAGAAATTATACACAAAATGCGAACAGTATGTGGGTCAAAATCATTAAAGAAAAATATCTATAAAACGAATCAAATTTATAAAGATCCTGACACAACACTTCATAGCAATTTGGACGACTACTAAATCTTCGTAATCGATCGCTTCCATCAAGGATTACACTAGGTCGTCATTGACAAATTTATAAATGTTTGGAATGACCCATAGCATGACCTTGCCCTCGATTGTTTCAAGGAAAACCATGCCGCCAACCTACGAGTGGCCAACCTGCTAGACAATCAGAAAAATTAGAATGTAAATACACTGCAACAACTATTCCCAAGAGAAGTAGCTCAAAAAAATTTACAAACTCTGACCCCGGAGTGGGATATGTCGGATAGGATGTTAAATAGATGTCATTGATTTTTGACACATTTTTTACAGCCCTATAAAAACTATATAAAATGTGAATTTTTATTATTTTTTTCACATAATTTCATACTTAATAGCAATAAGTAAAACATTATGTAAACAATTAATAAAAAATTTATATTTTATATAGTTTTTAGCTCCTAAAAAAAATATGTTAAAAAGTCAAACGGTATGTATTGACAAATGGATGTTATATTTAATAAGGGAACCAAACTATAATATTGGAGAAAAAAATCAAAATATAAGAAAAACCAGATAAAACTGAATATTTTCTTAATTCACTCATTTTTTTTTTACAGTAGGCAAGAATTAGGAGCGATTACACAAACTGTAATCTGGCTCCTTTATCATCCTTAAGGATGATGGTACAAAGTTCCCTATTAAAAGAAATAGTAGAACTATTACTAATAATACCCTTCCGAGCTATGAAGTCGACTATTTGATTCACTCATTTATTATACACATAACCTTTCTAACTTTCTTTTATTAATAAGGAAAGTTTTCTGCCTCATCAGCCTAGCTATTTACTGGTGCCAAATGCTAGCTGGCCGGAATATTGGAAATGCATGCAAGTTGCTTAATTATGTCTTTATCTATTAGATTTTGCAATATTTAGATACTTTATAAAAACTGTATTAGGCATTTAGGCCAGCTTCGCTTTATTAAATGAAACACTTAAAAATTAGGTATTATAATGTTTGACCAAAATATTATTTATAAAAATATACTAGGTTTTGCCCGTGCTATGCACTGGTTATCACTATGTCTGTAATGTAAATTTTAATTTATTATGTTTTACAAAAATAACTGAGTTGTTGATATTCAAATTTAAATTGTTAATAATTTCAATATAGTAATTAAAACCCAAAAAAGGACAAAAATTACGGGTAGTATTTGTTATGTTTATTTATTTTAAAAAATAAACATGTATACTCCATTCGTTCCAAAATACATGGCTTTTACTTTTCGGCACATTTTTTAAGGACCGAAAAACTCTATAAAATATTATTTTTTAATTAATTTTTATATATAATTTAATAAGTATCAAATTTTGAAAAAAAATTAATTAAAAAAATAATATTTTATAGAGTTTTACCTTTGTTAAAAAACGTGTCGAAAAGTAAAAGTCAATGTATTTTGGAACGGAGGTAGTATTAGTTATGGATTGTTTAATATTTTTATTACATTTTATTATATATTTTGATCAATAATTAAAAATTATTTGTCAATCATTTTATTCTTGAAAGGTCAGAAAATGATGCATCGCAAGAAAAGTAGCCCGTTTTAAATGACTCTTATTCTAACTTGAAGAACAATATTTCTAACTTATGAATTATGATCCTCCTATTTTAGAAACATACTCTTTTTCTACCATAAAATAGATTACCTTTGATATTATTTTAAAAATTTATGAATAATTAACCAAACTTATTAGGAAATAATTCTTAATTTATAGTATAAGTTTAAAACCTATATGAAGGGGAGAATATAATGAATATTAATGTTTTATTTTATTTTAAATATAGAGTATATTTGACATGTTTTAAAATTATAAGAGTAATATCTTATTAAAAAAAAAATCATATTGTTAAATGAACACACACATATATAGTTTGGTTTAGATGAGAACAAGTACTCTCGTTTTTTTTTTTTTTATACAAGTAAGGATTCAATATACCAGACAATCACATCTGATATACTGAGAGATCGAAAAAATCGGTAGATGGACAAACCATCATGAGATACAACCGAACAACAAAGAAAAAGCAAGCTAACACTACCAAACACTAACTATCGGAAAGCAGGAGAGTGAATGTCATGAAATCAATAGCGGTCACCAACGGGGAAAAACAACACAGGAAAGCCTCCTGGGGAACAACTGCGGACGCCTCAGATTTGGACTCCCTCGCGAGCCTTCAGGTGTCGATCGCACATCCACGATTTCTCCAAACACCGGCAAGCATGAAAGGATAACCACACACCCTCATGCAAATGGACAGCTCCAATCATGATCTTGATCGCGAACGAGTCTAGTGAGAATGTTGACCCCTAATCAAATAGGGGCCTTCATTTGTGTTTTTAATTTGGGTAAATTACACATAACCACCCATAAATTATAGTACTTTTCACATAACCACCCATAAAAACTTAAATTACAATAAACCACCCATAAATTTGACTTGTTTTCATAAGACCACCCACACATTAAACCTCTATTTGTTTTGTTTAAAATTACTAAAATACCCCTAATTCAAGCTTATTTGTTTGTACTTTGTAAAGGGAAAATGTTGCATGTATATAAGTGTTTGGATTCCAATGGTATTATATTTATAATGCAAAATAGACAAGGTCGTTTTTGGTAAATAAAAAATTTAAGGTACATTAAGGGTGTGTTTGGATTTCGTAATTTATTAATTATATATGATGTAATAGTTTTATCCCAATGTAGGTGATTATTTGGTTAAATTACTATTTTACCTCAATTTTTATGGGATTTTTAGTTATACAATAAACTGCTCACATAAACCGAGGTAAATAATTGAATTATAATTAAATGGAATGGAATTCAAACCCATCCTAAATACTCCAACCAATATATATCTAAATTGGATTTGCAACGTGAAGAGCCGAGACTTGCAATAGCTCCTAATAGTCTCATATTTTTCAAATGTTGAATAAGATAGGGATAAACTCTAAAATAAAACAAGAATATTGCTTTAAAAGAAGGGTAAATGAGCTCATATCTTAAATTATAAATCATATCATTTAAAAAATAAGCTAAGCTTATATATACATATCATTTGACAAATTAGCCGAACATGAATAATTTTATTATAATTTATCATTTTTTAAAAGGGTAAAAGTAAAACCAGCTTATTTAACAAATGGGAAATCTTATGAAAACAAACCATTGCATTAATCAAATACAAATAAACTTAGACAAATCATTGCATTAAATACAAATAAGCTTGAATTAAGGATATTTTAACCTTTTTAAACAAAACAAATAAAGGTTTAATGGGTGGGTGGTTTTATGAAAAAATAACTAATTTATGGGTGGTTTACTATAATTTCAGTTTTTATGGGTGGTTATGTGAAAAGTAACACAATTTGTGGGTGGTTATGTGTAATTTACTCTTTTAATTTAACCTGAACTTTTGAATGATTATAGAGTTAAAAAGGGTTACCATAATTAAAATTAGGGCCCCCTCCTTTCTTTCTTTTTTTAATCGAACTTTGACCGGATAACATTACCAACCAAAGATTTAACCCTTTGTTAAAAATTGGTAAGATTTTGAAGAATGTGGGATTGTGTAGCCGGTATGCTTAATTCAATTAGGGGATAAAAGCCCAATTAGCATTTAGCCCAATTAAAATCATCAAGCGTACATAGTACGCAGCAGGAGAAGGCGGTCACGTGGTGGTGGTTGATAGCAGATCTGTGCCAAAAACCTCCGGATCTGTAGAGGAATCGGCCGGATCTGAGATTTATGAGGGTGGGGAGGCTCACGGTGGGGGTGGAACCTCCAGCCACCACCCATATCGGAGTAGATATAGATTTTGAAATCGTAGACAGCTTTGTTTTTAAGGTTAAAATCTATGTTTTCCGATTCCTGTGGGAGATTGAGGCTGGGAGTAACTCCCTGCTTGGTGATTGTTGTTGTGAGCCGTGTTGATAGATGATGTTAGATTTTGGTTGTTGATTAGAGATGATAAAATTTGTGGATGGTTCAAGAGAAACAAGACATATCTGCCTAGGGGTTTTCCCATTCTCTTTCTAGGGTTTTCTAGATAGAGGGTAGAGCTTTTGAACAAGTACTTTCGCTGAAAACAAAAAAAACAATCTCATAAATCAAATAAAATCCTTGTTAAAATAACAATTAATACCCTAACGTGCTTATCTAGACCTGTCAAAACACAATCCGATCCGGTGATCCGACCCGAACGGTCCAAAAATTTTCTGACCCGAACCCGGAAATTTTGACACGAAATTTTTTTTCGACCCGAACCCGAAAAATCCGAAATTTTCCGGGTAATCTGGGTTTCGACCCGGTGACCTGATTGACCCGGTAATTTTGACCCTATTTACCCGATTGACCCGGTGACCCGGTTGTTTATAATTATATATAATTAATTTTTTTATATATAATTAAAATTTATCACAAAATTATCAAATCATGATTTTTAAATTTAAAAAAGAAAAAATTGACAAACCCGAAATGACCCGAAACCCGGTCAAATCCGCGTTCGAGTCAACCCGAAAAACTCGAAACCCGAAGTGACACGACCCGAACCCGACCCGAATGACCCGTTTGACAGGTTTATGCTTATCTCTTGCATTCCTATCTTGCTTTGACAAATCCTCTCCTGCTCCCCTTCCTACTCTCTATCCTCCCTTTATCGCCCTCTTCCGTCGTCGTTGCCACCCTTGGAAGTTGTCAGCATCTATGGCAATGAACGTCGTCGGGGCGTTCTTGAAGGGTCGAGGCCTCCTCTTTGTCATGAGATTTTACCTCTACGCCTCGGTCGCATCACCACCTCCCCTCCCCCACAGCAAATCCTCTACCCCAAATTAGGGGCAACCAAAAGGGAGAGGGGGGCAATTGCTTTTCCATCAGATAGCGAAAAAATTCGGATTTAAAAAGAATATATAAAAAATAAAAATAAAGGTAAATAAATATATAAAAAAAAGGAAAAAGACGACAAATATTGTATAGTTTAGGTGGTAAAGAAAGTAAATGAAGTATAAATAATGCAAGAGGTCATGGGTTCAAACCTCATTGTTCACTTTTTTGTAATATTTTTTATTCCTACCAAATTTTTTCTATTATAAATATCATATTTAAATTAAATTTTATACAAACCTGAGGAACAATTAATGATCAGGAAACAAATGAATATTTTGTAGAAAATTAAGGGATAACCTCCCCATGAACATTGTGGCGGATATACTGAATATTCATATCCCCACAAATGAAATTGAGGATAGATTGTATTGGAAAATGAGCAGAAATTGTTGGTTTTCGACGGCAAGTGCTTTGGACCACATCACTACAGCAAGAAGGACTAACTCTGAACCAACGGATTGGCTATGGAGAATCGACTGCCCTCCTAAAATTAATTTTTTTTTCTATGGAAAAATCTTCTCAACGAAACTCCATCAAAGGTCAGACTACGAAACAAAGGCCTTGTTGTTCCTCTGGATTGCCCCCTTTGCTGTCATCGTGAGGAAGACGCTACTCACCTATTCACGGAATATCAGACAACTTTATCACTGATCGGAAGAATGAACACAAGAATTGAAAGAATCGTACAATGTACAGACAAAACGGACAAGGCATACACGGACATTCTTTTAGAAATCTTCTCCAAACTTTCTACCGACCTAAAACCGGAACTAGCTTTCTCCCTTTGGGGTGTTTGGTCTCTTAGGAACAAAATCTTTTTTGAAAATTATGATATAAGAAACATATGAAAGAATGGATAAAGCATATAAAACAATATAGGAAAAACTGAAAGAAGGCGCAAGTTGACGAAACAGACGAAGGAGACACTACTACCCGAGCAAAAAATACTCAAAACAGAACCACACGACAGAAAAAAGTGAAATGGGGAAAGCCAAATGAAGGCTTCCTGAAACTTAATTTCGACGGCGCTAAGGCCGCCACCAGTCAGGCTAGATATGGATTTGTCATCCGTGATCACCTAGGTTGCGTAATTTTATGTGGTGCGCGTAGTCATGGCAAGGCTTCTGCAATCCAAGCGGAGTGCCTTGGCCTTCATGCTGGTCTTACGGAAGCTGTTAAGCTAGGTTTCTCTCACCTTGTGGTGGAAGGCGACTTCTTGGCTATTATTAGCGCCCTCAAAGGGTCCCGATCGTGTCCTTGGGAGGTGGAGATGATGATCGTTGATGCGCTCGGCCTTTGCAAGGCTTTCGAGGTTGTATCTTTCTCTCACTCCTACTGTGAGGGAAACCAAGTGGCGGATAGGCTGGCGCATCTTGGGCTATGTTCATCCTTCACTAGGGCGTGTTGTCCTGAAGAGATCGAAGACCTCATCCGAAAGGACGCCCTTGGGTTGTGGTTTACTCGCGATTAACTACATCCAAATTATTGCCTTGTATAAAAAAAAATGATCAGGAAACAAATAAATTAAAATGCCTAGAAAATACATGAAACCAAATATTAGCGTTTAACCACAACTTCTGAAAACAAAGAGCTATGATTAAACACTTCAATTTGGAGATAGAAATACAAAGTATAACTAATGTGTAGCCAAAATCAGAAACTTTAGAAATAGAACAAACAGTTTCTAAAACAAAAATGGACTTATTAATTATAGAAGACAAAAAATAAGAAATGTAAAACGAAAGTACTTCTGAACTGTAAGAACGATTTAAAATGCAAAACAAGTAACCCATAAACCCCAAACAACTGAGGCACATTAGAAACGTGATTGCAAAAGAAGAAAATAAAACTCTAATAAGACCGCTAACTGATAAAGAAATCAAAGATACTATATTTGCAATGACAGTCGACAAATCATTGGAGCCAGATGGATTTCCACCAGAATTTTATAAGCCTTTCTAGCATATAGTAGGAAACTCTGTAAGGAGATATGTCAAGGCATTTTTTTTTCATTTTGGCAATATATATGCTCATAGAGTTCACTCAAACCTTTATTGCACTAATACCCAAAACTGACAATCCGTCAAATATAAACCATTATAGACCTATTAGCTTATGCAACACAATATAGAAAACAAATGCTAAAATTCTCGCAAATAGATTAAAACATATTTTGCCATGAATTATTAGTCCCTTTTAAGGTAATTTTATTGAAGGAATAGTTATAAAAGACAATATTCTTATTGCCCATGAAATCTTTCACAATTTCCATAAGCAGAATGGCAAAAAGAGGTGGATTGCGTCAAAGTTAGGCATAAAAAAAGCTTATGATAAAACTAATTGGAACTTTATCGAGACTATAGTGATAAAAATGGGGTTCCATTCACGTTGGGTGAATTGGGTCATGAAATGTATTACTACCAGTACTTTCTCAGTACTTGTCAATAATACCTCAGGGAAACAGTTCAAACCAGAAAGAGGAATCAGGCAAGAAGAAAGTTTGGCATGCACCATACATCTTTGCAATAGTCAAGGAATTCTTAGCAAGACCACTACAAGAGGAAGCAGATTCAGATGACCCTTTGATTGGTATTAATTAAAATAACCCCACGAGAAACTTCAATCACTTTCCTCACATTTGCGGATGATACTCTAATCTTTGCATGAGCCTCAAATAAGAGTCTACACACGATATAAAATATACTTAATACTTTCTCCAATTATTTCGGACTAGTAATCAACTAAAACAAAAGCTCCCTCCAAATCTCTGTTAACATTAGTGCACTCACATCATGATCACTGGCCCAACAGATGAATATCCCTATATCAAGAGAAATGAAAAAACATCTAGGTATCTACTCATTAATGGAAGAGTAAAAAACAATGTGGAGTTATTGATTTTTGTTTCGCTTGATTCTTAAGATCATAGGATTCAAAGCTACTGATTTTTTTTATGTTGATGCAATGGTTTTTTTTTTTTTGAATTATTCCAAGTTGTTGACTTTTGATAATTTTTTTTTTTTATGTTGGCGCAGTGAAATGTGAAGTTCTTATGCGAAGATAAGAACAACCAGACTAGAGACTTACCGAAATAAGTGTGATGAAGATAACGACGTCAGCAATGTCGATACTGACCTCGATGTCAGCGACGTTAGCAAAGTCAACGGTGTATGTAGTCAGCAATTTCTCAATTTGAAAATTTCTCGCCAACATTTTTCGTCCACAAATTTGTCTGTAATATTAATTAAAAATCAGTTCGATGTAAGTAAAATAATTTTATTAAAACACGTTAAGCGATTACCAAAAAATTTATTTTTATTATAGATCTTTGTCAACAATTTTTTTCCATTAGGAAGCAAATTTCAATGTGTTATATGAACCCACTTTATGATCTCCGCACATTAAAGCCTCGTCAGCAACGTCGACTTCAACAACATCAACATTACTGGCGTCTGCAACATCGACGTTAGAAACATCATTGTCAACGACGTCAATAACATCTGCATCAATAACGTCGGTGACAGCTGCGTCGACATTAGTGTCTTCAACATCAACGTCCTCAACATCGGCGTCTCCGACGTCAGTGTTAGCAATTCTCTTGGTGTCAGAAAAATAGAGAAAATTGATGACGTCGTGATGCGAGAAAAAAAAAAGGAAAAAATATTAAAAATTAATTTTAATCGTGTCAGCAAATGTTCGGTGTAAGTGTCTCCAATTTTTTTGGTATTGACAAAATAGATAAAATTGCTGACGCGAGAAAAAAAAAAGTGTTGAAGCGAGGGAGGAAAAAATGACACGCGAGGGGGTGCACGAGGGCATGGGGAGACACGCAGGTGGATATTTTGCCAAGGGGTGGACGGAATGCAAATTAGGGTCCAAAATATGGACAATTAGCAAAATGTTCCTATTAACTACTAACTAGGCTAGTATAGTTTATGCTTTCAATGTGGATCTCTTTTGGTCTATTCATATCCTAACAATTTACCACAGGTTAAAGTTGATGATTATTTTAGATATATTCTTATAATAAATAGAAATATTTACATGGTTTTTCTTTTATATAAATAGAAAATGATGTATTTTTATAAAAGAAAAGTTTATAATAGAATAAATATATTTATATGATTTTTCTTTTATACCATAGAATGTTACAAATAATAATATGTTTTTATAAAACAAATCTTTAACATGTATATTTTTAAAATTATTAATTAAATCAAATTAGAAGAATTAAAGGGAGAACGACATGTAGATTTAAATTTTTTTAAAATATAAATAAAGTATTAATGTTTGATTGATATTCCATATAGTACATGAGTGACCTATTAATTTGTGTAATGAAGGCTTGGTTTAGTATTAAAATTAGGTTTTGAAAACTTTAGGTTTTAATATTATAAAGTTCTAAATGAGGTAAGAATAAGATTTCTATTTAATTAATTTTTTAATTGGATTTTTAACCGCTATCCGCCTCAAGTTTTTTAGAATTTTTTTCTATATTCACAAATTTATTTGTTTTTTTCTCTTTTTCGATCATAAGCTAGTTTGTATCGGGTACGGGTAGTATATCAATTAGGATTTTCAAACATGTTGTTAGCATATATATAAATTAACAATTTAATTTAACATATATTTAACCTACTTAATTTATAAATTTCAGTTACCCCATCAACTACGTGTATCGAACTAACCCGAAATCACTTCGATCCATCGTTACCACTCATTTATATTTAAAAAAAATCTATGATATTATATTTAGAAAAGGATATTTTTTTTATTTGTCTCCTATCTAGTTTTCAATTATTATGAAATCAATAGAATGCATGGACATCCTTCTTCTTCTTCGATCCGTCTAAATGAAAATTATGGGTTCTCGCTTTCATGACTTTTCGCTTTCATGGGCAATTACTCTCGGTCTCAATTATTTTTTTTTTAACAGTAGGCAAGAAGTAGATCGACGAAGCGAAAAGATGACTTGATAATCCTACACAGAGGGTTGCCAGTAAAAAGAAAAAAGAAAAAAAAACTCTACCTTACATCTAAGATTACAACCACTAATAAGAATTAAAATTAAAAAACATCTAAAGAGGAAGCCCTTGATTCTTGATTCTTGCGGTGATGTTGCAGTGATTGCGGACTGGATCCAAATACGGCCGAGCAAGCTTGCTCGACAATATTTTGCATGTGATGCCTCAAACATGGGTAATTTTGTGAATTAGGTTAGTAATGAAGAGATCGATTTAGGTGGTGGTGATGCCGAAACTAGACCCCGAGGACATAGATTAGCAGGGGCGGATCCTCTTGTATGGATGGGGATGCTCAAGCATCCCCTAAAAAAAATAAAAATTTAGTGTTAATTTCCTAATATTTTACGTCAAGCATCCCCAACCCGGGAAAAAAATTACAAAAGAATTTTTTGTTATCTTTAAACATTCTCGGAATGATGAAAAAATTACCTTCAAGTATCCCCGGAATGTCGGTCCAGGATCCGCCCCTGTAGATCAGGTCACCGTCAACTGGGTAATTTTAGGTGTTTAGATTTTGTGGGTTTTTTTTTTAGGGGTTTGTCATACTCGAAAGGAGAAGGATAACATCAGATTTGAGTTTTTCAATTTTGTGGATTAGGGGATAAAATCAGATTTGGGGAAGGAGATGGGTTTGCAATTCAATTTTGTGGATCAGGGATAAAATCATATTTGGAGGAAGGAGATGGGTTTACAGGTTGACAACTCCGATTGAATCAGAGGAAGGAGAGTTGGATATAGAAGGGTTCAGTGGAGTGGAAGTGCTCAAGGGGCTGTGGAGAAGTGCGAAGGCGTGGATGGTGAGGCCGGAGTCACAGGAGCTTGCTCTTAAAGGAGGTCGTACATCGCCCATAGTTCAGGGCCAAGAGCAAGGCCAGGGAGACGGACAACGGCATCGATCAAGCATGACGCTCGGCCGGAGAGACTTGGAGATGATAGAGGCGGCGAATGAGATGGAGACGAGGGTGAGGAGCATGAGGTGCGATGCCAGGGGCTTTACATCGAAAGAAGTCAGGGCGGCGCCAGGGGCTCCCTAGCTGGGAATTGTTGGGGATTGGGGGCCATGGAGATCGAATGAGGAAGAGGAGTTACCGGCAGGCGGTAGCCATGGGGATCGACGGAGGACACCACTCCGACACCGCCAGAACCCAAGGAAGGACCCGAGAGATCTCGCAGAGGGCGGCGGCGCCGGAGCAAGGTTGGATATGTTTGGCGACTAGGGTTTTTTTGAGGTTTTTTTAGAGCGTTTTGTGGGCTGCTTCTTCGGGGTTGGATCATGTTACATAATGTTTACATACTTGTTTTATTAGTCAGCGTGTCTTTTAAAGATAAAAAAAAAAACTTTTTTCAATTAATTTGTAATTTTTTTTTATTAGGAAAAAATTCGATGTCAGACATATCTGAACCTCGATGACCGACAAGTCGGCAGACGGATAACCGTCAAAGCAAACATAAAGATACAAAGTTGGTGCAAAATACAGGCAAGAACTCTATAAAAGCGAAACTAAATACAACTACACCGAACTAGACGAGGACGTAGACGAAGGACGAAGCCAAGCACTCCCCTGAAGCAGTACCGTAGGCCATTGGCACATCAGGACGCACCTGTGGACAGTGAAGACGAACCTCCAAGGAACCATTCTTCCGGAGAAAGGAGACGCCTCGATACACACTGTCACGGCCCCAGCCTATCCCGACTCCGACTGCCAGAACCTCATTAAACGGAGAAGAAAATCTAGTCACGCTAAACATAAAGCTCCACACCGCCGGTATCGAAAGCACCAGAAACCCCTACAGAAAATATACCAAACCCGACGGGGAATTATTTATTTTAAAATATTTAATATTATTTAATGATTTTAATTTTATTTTATTTTGTACCAAAAACCTATGGGCCACCTTTCAGCCCAAGGCAAAGCCTTGGGCCAAAAGCACAACCCATAGGCCTGACGGAAAACAGACAGCCCAGTGATACGGGCCGCATAGGGCAAACCCGCATCACCAGAGCCAACAAACGAGCCCTAACTGACCAAACGGGGCAAAGAAGCCCCCAGGAGCCAGAAAGCAACACGGGGAACTGAGGAAGACGGAGCCGAAGCCCGAACAACCGGCGACAACCACCACTACCCGGGAAGGATCAGCGAGGGCAGCCACCGGAGACTGCAAGTGAGCAACGGGACAGCAGACCCGAACAAGCCGACGGTGAACCAGGAACCACCACCGACGACTGCTCGAACCGCAAAGAGCCCGATGAAGAAGATGCTAGAATCGAGGCACAATTTTACGAATTGGGCGAGAGCGACCGGAGGATCGAGCTCCACAACCAACGAGCAATCAAAGCCCCAAATAAATTGAGCACTTTGATCGACAAAGGAGGGTGCGAAAGAAGGACAAAACGCTCCCCGTGACAGAGGATTGAGGATTGATTAATTGAGGATTTAGGCATGAGAAGACAGCCCCGTGGGGTGCTTTGCCGAAACCCAGAGGGAAAGAAGGAGGCGGAGCCTCGAGGGGGTTAGGCAAGCCCGAGACTTGACCGACGGGATAGAATCAACGGTTTTAGACCTCCGAAGAGGTTGTATTAGGCCTCCGAATTAGGGTTAGTTGGCCTCCGAAGAGGTGGTTGCTTACCTCCGGAGAGGTGGTCGGCGATGAACGGCGGAACCAAAGCACCGCCACCATTGGCTTACAAAGGGCCTCCGAAGAGGGATTTCTTTCACATGTGTGCACTTCCTTGCCTCAATGGTGAAGATATGCTTTTTCAATTAATTTGTAAATAAATAACAAGTTTTAAAAAAGATAGTTAAAATGTTGATATTTATATAATTTTTTTTATCATTTTTAAAAAGCGTAATGAATATTAAAATACACAAATATTTTGAAACAAAGAGAATATAAATTTCTGCATTATTTTCTCAATAATCCATAAGTAAGACTAGTTCTTTTCCTGCACCATCGCGCGATTTTTTAAATCAAATTACAATAATATAATAAATTACTATTATAAAATAAAATATTAATAAAAGTTAGAATAAGATTAGAAAGGTATAATTTGACTGGTTGAAATTAATGTAGTGACAACACCTCATAAAAAACGGTTCTCATTATTTAAAGAGGTGTATAGTTACATATATAGATATTTTAAAATAATCTCATTAGAAACCAAAAAAAAAAAAGTCACTGTAACAATATTTTAAAGATTTAAATAAAGATAATATATAGTATATAAAGATTTATATGATATAACATATGATATTCTCATTCTTCTAATTCAATATAGTATATAAAGATTTATATGTATATATGATATATTGATTTAACATTTTGAATTAAACCTATTGGTTAAAAAATATAGAATATATTGAAGAAAAAAACGATAATTAATATGAAAGATTGAATTTTTTTTTCCACCTAAAACATCTAAGCATAATACGATGGCATGCATATGCCGGTAGGTGGAATGGGTTTTAAGTATATATCGATCTAGACAGATATAGATGATTAAAAAATGGAGTATATAATGAATCGAAAAAATGCCTAAAAATATATTTGCATAAAGAGGCGACATGTCACGGTCCTATTGCTCATTTTACAATGATAATATTTCTACAGGTGTAGATGTGTAGTAGCCTTAGTAGAGAGATGATTGTAATCTATATCTTTATACTTGGGTGGATAATATCTTACGTGGTGTTCTATGGTTAAGCACGTGTTTGGCAGTAGGTTATATTTTTTAAGGAGGAGATTTTTTTTTTTTGGAGATTATGGGGGTGGATATTATTTTGGAGATGTTGAAGGTGGATTTTTTTAAAAAATCTAAATGGTGTTTGATGGTTACAAGGTTTATAATTAAATTGATATTTGCGTGAAAATATCCAAAATATCCTTCTCCTTGCCCTTCCTCTTCCTTGCCCCAATCTCACCCAAACATTGAAATCTGTCACCCCCTAACTGTTCATCCTCCTCCTTCCATTCAAAGAGCACAAATTAAAATGCCCTAAAACCAGAGCTCAAAATCAATCGACCCTTAACTAGTCATCCTCCTCCCCCTCCTTTCATTCGCAGTCCGACCCACCCCAACGAGAAGCCCAACATGAGGGATTCTTCTCCGGTGTTGGAGTAGCAATCCCCACCACAATCATCGCCACCCTTCGCGCCGCCATCCTCCTCTGCATCCTTGTTGCCAATGGTTGTACATGCATGTTTTCTTCACACTACATTAATCGAAAGCAATTGAAAAGAAAGGGTAAAAAAGTGATTAATTTTAGCACGTTCCAAATAAACTCTAGAAGCTTGCAGCCCCAAGGTGCCAAATCCATGATAAATAACCCTCACTTGCAACTTCTGCACCTCTCATTACACCTCTTACCAAACAACACATCTCCAACTTTTTTTTTTAATCCCCTGCACCCCCAAACCTCCTACCAAACCCCTCACCAAACACACATTAATTTGAAAAGAAAACTTAAACTGATATTTAAGGTTAAGGAATAAACTAGTATTTGACTAATTTCCTTGTTATGAGATTAAGGTGACCCCAGTGATGCTAAAATAGACATGTGTTTATAACTACCTAAATAAATTATATTTCTTATTTGATTTAATCCTTGCTTGCTTTGATGTTCAACGTATGAAAATGGTCGATTGTGATTGGATAAATAGATAAAGTGCAAACTTTATTGGAAAACTATAAAACCTGAGAATTATTTATTAGTAATCTATTTAATTCTATTGAGGAATAATAAACTAGTGTAGATAACCTAGCTCAAAATTGGTTATACGTATCGTGCATGCGAATGTTTAATCGATTTTCTTGCTAAGGTTGAAATGCTTTAGGATCCATTTTGATTAATTTTGCAACTTACATAAGCTAAGTAGTAATTAATTAAACTGGGCATATTGATTAAAACACGCACATGATGAGTAATAATGAATTTAGATAGTTTACCTTCAAAATATATTTTAATTTGTTTAGGCATAAAAATTCAATTGGTCTATCAATAAAGTATTATTATAATGAACTCTAACTCTCGAATGTTTCACATCATATTATTTACAAAAGATTGCTTGTTGATATTGTTCTTATTTCTTAATTTTACAAATTCCTCAAAATTATTATTTTTATTTGACTTAGTTAATTGTTTGAGGTTTTCCAATTGATGTTCCATAATCCTTGAAATTCGACATTTTTAATATACTACAATATATCGACATTGTACGCTTGCAGATGTGTTGGTTTTAGATCAATCATGAAGCCACCGAAAAGGTATATGATAAGGCCTTACCAGGGCAAGGTTGTCTTCTAAAGAGATCCTTGTACAACCTCAAGAAATCTAGTAGGTAGTGGAACTTGAAGTTTACAAAGTTTTCTTATTTCCTTTAGATTTATTCCATCAAAACAAGACTACTCATTATTCACCAAGCCTCACCAAGCCTGTTGCTAACGGTATATGATGATTTCGATCTTTGATGCTTTCGAATAGACCTACTTATCCCGAATTATTTCCTAATAATAATATAAAAAAAAATCTTTAAAACAAATATTTTGATCTATGTTTCCTCCTTAAAGCATGAGCAACCATGGGTTTTGCTCAACTTAAGGTTGCTAAAAGGTAATCTCATTACTGTAGGCAAAACCTTAAGGTAAAGAGAGAAAAGGGGTTACCTTGGTGTGGATAGGTAGGAAGTGTCTTGGACCATGTGGAAAAGCATGATACTTTATTTATTTTTATGTTTTTTATTTAACTAATAATATTATGATTGGTGGAAATTATATAGTGGGTATAAATAAATGGGAAAAAGAGAAGAATGAGGTAAACTCATGGTTGTGGAGTAAAAATATGAAAACTTTAAAGAGAGAGGTTGATAAAGTGGAAAATTATTTAAAACAAAAAATAAATGAGATGTCAAAATATTATAGGAAGAGAGGAAAAAAATTGGATAAGAGGAACCATGAGGTTACCTTTTCTTCATTTTTTCCCCTCTCTTTTCATAATATTTTGACACCTCATTTATTTTTTCTTTTAAATAATTTTTTACTTTATCAACCTCTTTCTGTAAGGTTTTCATATTTTTACTCTACAACAATGAGGTACAATGAGTTTACCTCATTCTTCTCTTTTTCTGTAAGGTTCCTCTTATCCAATTTTTTTCCTCTCTTCCTATAATATTTTGACATCTCATTTATTTTTTGTTTTAAATAATTTTCCACTTTATCAACCTCTCTCTTTAAAGTTTTCATATTTTTACTCCACAACCATGAGTTTACCTCATTCTTCTCTTTTTCTCATTTATCTATATTTATCAAATAGTTTCCACCAATTATAATATTATTAGTTAAATAAAAAACATACTCCCTCCGTCTCGCAAAACTTGTAGTTTTATCTTTATGCACATTTATTAATAATACCTATATTTCCTTTACTTTTATAGGATAAAATACCTAAAAGCACCAATTATTACCTATAAAAAGAGCAATTATTACCTATAAAGACAATAACTATAGCTAAAACAACGAGTTTTTTTATGTAAGTTTACTACTCTAAAACTACAAGTTTTGCGAGACGGATGGAGTAAAAAATAGATAAAGTATAAACTTTTGCACATGGTCCAAAATACTTTTTACCTCTCTACATCAAAGTAATCCCTTCTATCTATTCATCTTAAGGTTTTGTCCACAATAATATGGTTGTGGTTGCTCTTAGACCATGTGCAACCATGGGTTTTACTTACCTTATAGGTCTTAAAAGGTAAACTCATGGTTGCAAGTCAAACCTTAAGGGAAGAGGTTTGAAGGGGTTACCCCTTCCCACTAAGGTAACCTATTCCCTTTTATTTTTACTTTCTCTTTAATTTTTTAAATACACAAGTGTCCCACTACATGTTATTTATATTTGTTTAAACACACAAGTGGGGAACAAGGTAACCCCATGGTTGCAAGGGTAACCTCTAAAGAAGAGGTAGAAAAAGTAGAAAATAATTTAGTGAAAAAAATATATGAAGTGGCAAATTATGATAAGGGGGTGAAAATTGAAAAGGGGAAGAAGTAAGAGCATGTGTAATGGTGAGCCCCAACCTCGGACCCTTTACTTACTTTTCTTATGCCACATCAGATTAAGGGCCTCATTCTAACTTTTAAAATTTTCACCTTCATTCGTGAGCCCAAGTCTTGGGTTCTTAAATTACATTTTATTATTTTTCTTTTTTATTATTAATAATAAAAATATTAAGTAATTAATTTATAATAACATAGCATAAAAATATTAATTTTTTAATGTTTAAAAAGGAAAATATGGGTATTATTCAAATGATTTTTTTTTCCGACAAACATATGCAAGAGGGGTGTCTATGTGTAGATAAAAATAAATTAAATTCAAAAATAAATTTTTTATTTTTTTTAAACAAATGAAAAACAACCGAAAATCATTTAAAAGTAAATAAAACACAAGTTCTGCCACGTGGCAGTTATGAGCCCTATTTTTTGGGTCTCATATATAAGAGACTCAAACAATGGGCTCTTACATTAAATTTTTATTTTCTCCCATTTTTTTCCTATGTGGCAACTATAAGAGCCCAAAGGCTCACCATTGCGCATGCTCTAACCCCATGGTTGCACATGCTCTTAAGGCTTAGAACATGAGCAACCATGGATTTTAGCAACCTTAAGGTTGCTAAAAGGTAAAAGCCCATGGTTGTGGCCTTACCTTAAGGTAAGAGGTGGGAAGGGGTTACCTTGGTAGAGAGAGGTAACCTCTTCCCTTTTCTAATTTTCTTTTTCTTTTCTTTTTTATGATAAAGTAGGTTGATATATTTTACATTTAGATTTATTAGTTGTAATAAGATTTAAAATGAAATAAAAATATATTTATATTTCATTATTTTTTAAAATAAAATATTCCATTGGTTTATTTATTTATTTTTTCTATAATTTGAGCCCAATTTTATCTTATATATAACTCCATCTTGATCTATTGTAGTTGCACATATTTTCTTAACCATGGATCACAATAATCCAAATACTCCACCCATTCCAAATATGTCTTTTGATCCAAATCTTCTAAAAAATTCTCAATTTCAAGTGATGTTGTAAATGTTTAATAATTATTCAACACCCGAATATCCAAATTATACTCCACATAATTCTACCAATGTGTACAATCCTTTTTTTTCCCCAAACCAACAACATTGTGAGCATTCTCCGGGTGTTCAAGAGAGTGTCACTCGAAGTCCAACCGAAGATGCAAGGCAAGTCCATCAAGTACAAGAGAACGAAGAAGTTGTTGTTCACAATAAAATGTGTTTTTAACTTTTTTTATTGTAATCTAGATGTAATAAAATATATTTATATTAACTACTTGCTATTTTTATTTATTTATAACATTATAAATAAAAATAACTCACAATAATATATGATGATACACATATAATAAATGGAAAGATATAAAGGAAAAGAAAAGGTGAAAATAAATTTGAAAAGAGGTAAAAGAGGTTTTCCATGGTTGTAGAGGAAAACTTTTAGAAAGAGGTAGAAAAAATTGAAAATTATTTTAAACAAAAAAATTAAATGAGTTGTAAAATTGTGATAAAAAGATTGGAAAAAAAAGGTGGAAGAGGTTTCCCTATGGTTGCGAATGGTCTTAGTCCTCTTAAAAGTTGAAACGCCCATCGAACAAAATCTCTAAGAGCATCCGCATCCCTAGAACTCATTTGGGTTTCTTAACTCGACTTTTTATCTTTCTCTCTCTTTACTATTTTTTAAACAACACATTATACATTTTCACTCACATCCCTAGAACCCATAAGAGTTTCTTAACTCCATTTTTATCTTTTATCTCTTCACTCTTCTTTCAACTTTTTTTTTGATGTGTTCCCCAATTTATCTCTTTTGTAGGGTGTTTAAAAGTTTCTTATGAGAGAACATGTCAAATCGTTCCTTAACCCATTTTTTACAATCTCAAATAACATAATATTAAATTTTTTAAATTTGGGTTAAAGAATCCTCATTGCCCATGCTCTAATCTAATCCGTGCAATTAATCTCCCACCAAACACCATCTACACCGTCCGTTCTTTGAAGCATGACGTGCGGGACGGGTATAATAAAAGTAGATAGACGTTACTTTTGGAATAAATGGCAAAAATGGACGTTATTTGCAGCCAGGAAACAACCGTTGATAAAAATTATCAGCAAACTTCTCGTGGGTCTTATTATTACATTACGTTACTTGTTGTTTTTCCAAATGTGAGTACTCCTCTCTTTCAAAGATGGATAAAAGTCTATATCGGAAAAATATTAATCGGTTAGAATAATATCCGTGGCCATTTAATTTTTGCTCTATTATGTAGTATATTGGTTAAAAAAAATTATCATTTATTATGGGATTCATAAAAACACCGTTAATCTTTACTGGATATACCGCTAATTTACGCAATTCCTTGTGGACCGAGCTGCGAACTACCTTGGGCGTCGTGCCAAATAACCTTCGATCCGCACCAACTTGCAGACTAAATTGGAGATTTTTTTTAAAAAAGAAAAAGAAAAATACACACAAAATATTTAATTAAAAAAAAGTCCGCACCTTCATGCGGATTTGAAACAAAATAATGAATTTACAAATACTGATTGAACTTTGCCTCCAATGAATAGAGCAACTCATCTTGTAATTAGTCCGCATCCTAACGCGGACCTCTTTCCGCAATGTCTTGCGGACGTTTTGTCGAGGGTCGATCTTTTAGAGAGTGTTTGGCACGATGCCCGGGGAGGTTCGCAACTTGTAGCGTAGCTCGGTCCGTATGGGGTTGCGTAGATTAGCGGTGTATCCAGTAAAAATTACCGGTGTATTTAGCTTTCCCATTTATTATTTATACACATTTTGTAGGGGTACGACGGACAACAAAGGGGTATGGAGGAGTGCATTCACAAAGCTGCAGGGGAAGTGTTAGGTGTGTCCCATGGTAGGAGGGAACACAGAGGTGCCAAAGCTTGGTGGGATGGTCAAGTGCAGCGGGTGGTCAAGGCCAAACATAATGCGTTCAGGTTGTGGGCTTGCAACAACAATGACGCTGATAGAGTTGAAAGATGGATTGAGTACGTACATAAGAAAAAGGAGGCTAAGGCAACTGTGGCTAGGGCTAAGGAAAGGGTCTTCGAGAATATATACAAGGCATTGGATGAGATCGAAAGGTGGAGAGAGATTGTTTATTTCCCTAGCGTGAGCCAGAGAGAGAAAGAGTAGAGATTTGGACTAGGTCAGGTGTATTAAAGATGAGAATGGTCAGGTTCTTGTGGAGGAGATTTGGAATTGCATTGGAGAATGGGGTTTTGAGTGGCTCTCACAGTTGTTCAATGTTATACTCGGGTCAACAAAGATGCTAGACAAGTGGAGACTTAGCAAATTGGTTACAATGTTCAAGAATATAGGAGATGCTCAGGAATGCGGTAACTATAGAGGGATCAAAATCCTAAGCCACACTAAGAAGATTTGGGAGAGAGTGATAGAAGGGAGAATGAGCGGGGGGGGGGGGGGGGTATGCGTTTCAAAGAATTAGTTTGGTTTTATGCCAGAGAGATCGACGACAGAGGCCATCTACTTGTTGCGATAACTTATTGAAAAGTACAGGGAACGTAAGCAGAATCTGCACATGGTCTTCATAGATTTGGAAAAAACGTACAATAGAGTCCCAAGGAATCTCATCTGGGATTGTTAGCACGCTAGGGAAGTACCTGAAAACTAAATTAGGATCATTAGAGATATGTGTGATGGAGCTTCGACAAGTGTCTAGACTCCCGTAGGAGACACCGACTACTTCCCAGTACAGGTAGGCTTACACCAAAGTTCAGCTCTAAGCCCTTTCCTCTTCACTTTAGTTATGGATGTGATCTCGAGACCTATCCAATGAGAGATTCTTTGGTGTATGCTTTTCGCGGACGATATTGTCTTGGTGGATGAAAAAAAGAAGGTATAAGCAACAAGTTGGAACTTTGAAGGGAAACGCTAGAAGCTCGAGGTTTTAGATTGAGCAGAACCAAAATAGAATATATGGACTTCAACTTCAGAGGGACGGAACTAGCGGATGAAGTTTTTATACTACAAGGGAATCATGGATAATTTCAAGTACCTGGGATCGATGCTGCAGACTGATGGAAGAGTTGATCTAGATGTCAAGCACCGGATTCAGATGGGATGACAGAAATGGAGGGCAGCCTCAGGCGTCTTATGTGATAAGAAAGTGCCCTTGAAATTAAAAGGTAAATTCTATAAGGTTGTGGTGAGGCCAGCTATGTTGTATGGAGTAGAGTGTTGGGCGCCTACGAAGATTTAGGAACAGAGCCTAATGGTAGCTAAGATGAGGATGCTCAGATAGATGTTCGGGCACATCTGCTTAAACAAAATAAGAAACGAGATAATCTGTGGGAAAGTAGGAGTTTGTTGTATAAAGGACAAGTTGAGGGAATCTAGGCTCAGCTGATTTGGCCATGTGTGTAGAAGAGTGCCGAAGGCTCCAGTACGAAGATGTGATATTCTTCCGATAAAGCGTTTGCGGCGTAGCAGAGGTCGACCAAAGAAGTTCTTGAGGGAGGTCATCAGGCGCGATCTTACTTTATTACACACACCCGAGGGTTTAACGAGGGATCTCAGTCAGTGGAGAGAGGATATCAGGGTCAACGAGGGCTAAACTGATCTTTCCGAGATAATATCTTTTTTATGAGCTCTACTCCTCTATTTCTATTTCTCCTAATGGTGTAACTGCCCGGGATTATGATTCATGGGTTACGTTTTGAGGGATGAAACCCCTAATTAGGATCTTGCGCCCCGAGTACAGGTTGAAAGTTTGAAATCAATAATTTCTCTTTTAAAGTGGGATTTCACACCCAAAGACCGAGAGGGACCGTTGGAATCCCCGAGGTAAGTCCCCTGTACCTGCCCTATGACCTAAGTCGCGAAATTCATTGATCATACCACCACGAAAGGTTCATTGATCTTGCACCCCGAGTACAGGTTGAAGGTTTGAAATCAATAATTTTGCTTTTAAAGTGGGATTTCACACCCAAAGACCGAGAGGGACCGTTGGAATCCCCAAGTTAAGTCCCCTGTACCTGCCCTATGACCTAAGTCGTGAAATTCATTGATCATACCACCACGAAAGGTTCCAAATTCATACATAAGATTTCCACGACGGAGCCGAGTCAAAACATGATCAAAACATCCAAAACCAAACCGTTAATATATTGGTGAATTTAGAGTCTCGACTCTGTCTTTCCACCATGTTAGACCCCGCGGTCATGGATCCAAATCAGCAGCAATAGTGATAAACGTAATGGATACCTAAAAATGTTAATGGTGAGCGGGATCAGATGATGCTCACCTTCTCTTTCCGCTGCCCTAAGCACACACATACGCTATACCTAATAATCATGCTTCTAGATGCAAGGCGGAATAGTAACATACTAGCATGCCCCTAAGTTCACGTGCATAATAATAATAATGAAGGCATTAACATAGAATACCAAATGATATATCCCTCTTCCTAACCACCGCCCCCTACCCGATAGGGCGGAGACCGACCAGCTTGTGAATGCATTCCAATTCATTAATGGGGCGAGATTCGTATTGGTACTCGGCCCCATATTGCATGCATTTTAATAATCATGAATGTGAACTTAAAAGAGAAAACGAATAAGATAATGTGAAAGGTAAAATAAGAGTAATGAGTAAAGTGGTAATTAAGACTCGAAAGACTCAGGACGAACCCGATGAGACTGGACCATCCTATGACCCTAGCGAAGACCCTAGATACTTCATAGATAACGAGCGTTCTGTTTACATATAAAGAAATAGAATGCTCAATAGTCAATGCAACCTAGCATGATACTACATGGCATGCTGATCATGAATGCAAGCACCTAGTATATCATGCACATAAGACATAATAGAAGGTCCGACACACATCAATCATAATAGAAGAGACTTACCTGGCTATGCAGAACAACATAATAGAAGGTCCGGCACACATCAATTATAATCACAAAGTATCACCTAGATATATATTAGAACACATATAAAAGTCTACGTCTAATCATGCGATCAGTTAAAGCATACATCATTCAACGAGAATAACAACCATATCGCAATCGTCATTCCATCAAGTTCAACCATTCATCACATTGCCACATTCCGTAAGACCACATCATTCTCATCGTTCCGTTTAACCACATTCATATGTTCATAGAATTCTTATATCCGTAATAATAATCCGCATAGTCATATATCTCAAGGTCATCATATTCATCATATTGATCAAAAGGCATAAGTTAACGATACATGGGTCTAACATTTCATCATGCTATTAGTCAATCAATCATGCCATCAATCCACACCAATCATGATATTAGGTAATCATTCACATCAATCATGCTTAGAGGTGGCAGTCGGGCGAGTCAGGTCGAGTTCGGGTTGGGTTATTCGGTTTCTGGTCATATCGGACTCGGGTTGATATCGGGTATGATGACAATTCGGGTCTGATCGGGTTCGGGTCGGGTTTACTCACGCATTATTTTATCAGATACAATTGGGTTTTCGGGTCCTATTCGGTTCGGGGGAATTGAGTTTCGGTCTAAATGGGTTCGGGTGAATTGGGTTTCAGTCTAAACGTATTCGGTTGAATCGGTTTTCAGTCGAAACGGGTTCGGGTGAATCGGTTTTCGGTCACAACGGTTTTGGTCGAATTAGGTTCAGTCAAATCGAACCCGCAAGAATTATATTTAATAAAACAAATCAATTTTTTTTTACCTATGAGATATTTATCCTTCTATATAGATTAAGCTATTGTTCATCAATTCTTAATCAATACTACATTCGTTAAAAAAATGTAAGTCTTCTCACTTTTTAGAATTTTTTTCAAAAAAACTCGAAATTATATAAAATATTATTTTCCAATATTAATTTCATATTTATTACTCATAACTACAAAATTATAAAAATAACTGAAAATTGAGATTTATATAGTTTTGGTGTCATAAAAAATGCTAAAAAGTGACTTTTTTTTTAATGGAGGGAGTACAAAATTATATTTAATTATGGTATATGCATGATAATATTACAATCCATTATTAAGTAATCAAATACTTGGGTTGCTTTGAGTAATTTAGCGAAAAATGATAAGATTTTTGTTCGTTTCGGATATAATCGAGTTAGAGTTATTTCGAGTTTCGAGTAAAATCGGGTTCGGGTAATTTCGGGTTTCAGATATGTTCGGGTCGAGCAATTTCGGGTTTTGAGTTGATTTCGGGTCGGTCCATTCGAATATAATCAGGTTCGGGTTATTACTAGGTTCGGATTGCTTTCGGGTTCGGGCTTAACTCAAATCGGGTCGGTCGGTCTCGAATCCAAACTTTTTTTTCAATTATTCGGGTGTTGGACGGGTTCGGATTGGTTTTCTCGGGTCGGTTCGAGTATTGCCAGCTCTAATCATGCTAGTTAGTCACCGATCACATAATTCTTGAGTTAGTCCCGAAAGTCGATTCGAAAACCAAGTAACCAATTAAAACGTTCGACCTTAAAAGCTCATGAAGTTCATTTCCCAAACCCCCAAATCAGACCCTTAAATCAGTTCTTGAAATCCCCTAAAAGCGTTGAAAACAAGTCGCGAAAACGATCGTCGAAAACGTCGAGAAACATAGTAAAAAAACATCGGATAGGTAGTGAGTCGCGGCCGTGCGAGCCCTCTGCATCTCGCGCCCGTGAGACCTCGAGTAGCGACCGCGAGTCTGGGGTCTCCTCCTAGGGCATCCCAGACTCCACCTCGCCACCACAAAACCTTCCTGTCGCGGCCGCGAGCAATAACCCTAGACATGGTGTTCTTCCTTGCGGTCGCGAGTTCCTTCTCGCGGTAGCAACAACGGTCCTGAATCTTTGATTCAAGGACCATTTGTGGCCTCTTTTGGAGTTGTTCAAAGCTTCCTTTTTCCCCAAAATTACTCATGACCCCCAGGCACATGTTAGTACAAAAATAACTCGAAAAACATGAGGGTTTGAAGAGATTTCTCACCCAACTCTTCCTTGCTTCACTTTCTCTTGTCCCGGGTGGCTCTTGAGGAGATTTGAGGCCGAATCTCCTAGATCTGCTTATTTGGTGAGTGAGAGGAGTTAGTTTTTGAATAAAAGAGAGAACTTGGAGGGTTTGGAAGTGAAAGGAGGATAAAAGGTGACAACTTACCCTTCCTAGACTCAAAATCGAACAAATGGACTATAGGGCTTTGATTCTTGACTTCCGGGTTGTTGAGGCTTCTTCTTCCACTTGGATGACACCATGGGTTGCTTGGGAAGGCTGTTGTCGTTTCTCATGGAGGTGGGAAGAGAAAGGGGCTTGCTTTGAGCTCGTGAGGGGGGGGGGGGGTTGGAGCTCCTTTGACATGGACTGGAGAAGGGAGTTGAAAGAGGTGATTAACTAGGGTTGGTGTGATGGTGAGGGTGGCCGAAGATGGTGGTGGTGAGGTGGTTATGGTGGCGGCACAAGGAGGGAAAAAAAGCAGGTGTTTTATGTTTTTTGTCTCTCTAAGGTTTGGATGAGAGTGTTAGGATTTTCTTCCATTTTTTAAGACAAGGTTGTGTGAATGGGTGAGAAAGAATAGTCAGAGGTCTTATCTTATGGGTATTTTCTTTGATGGAAGAGAAGTGGATGGATAAGCTCAAGAAGGTGTGGGTGTCTCACCTATATTGGGTAAGCATCTTAACCGAGTTTGAATTGTCTCCTTTGGCTCTAACTTTTGGCTCCAACATGGCTAGGGTTTGGGGTAAGAATTTTCGGCTAGGGCTAAGGAGAGCTGAGGGAGAGATCCTTGTTCCGATGTTGCGAGTTGAATTTAGTTGTCTCACCTATATTGGGTAAGAATTTTCACCTATATTGAGTTGAATTTTCGGCTAGGGCTAAGGTGTAGGTGTCTCACCTATAAAGTTGATGAATTTACAATCCTAACTAATATGCAAAAGCCTTTAATTTAACATAATTGAATTTAGATCAGTTTACACTCCTAAATATGGTAAATGCCTGAATTTTCAATGAATGACGAGAAACCACTACCATAGCAACCAATCAAATGCAAGTCTAGTTTTCTACAACCCACTGTTAAGTTGAAAGTTATAGCTTAGGTAAATGAGTTTATTCAACACCAATATCTCAGTACACACTAGAAATTTCGCCCTACTTTTCAAAGGATCATGCGGCAGTCACTGTGAATACTCCCTCTCTATCAAAATTAATACTCCCTCGGTTAATACTCCAAATTTCCCTATTATTATTTGTTAAATTTTAGCTAATCTTTTTTCTATTTTTAGATTTCTGAAAAAGTGTGAAATTGATTAAAATGTCAATTACTCCTCGTGTACCGAAAATTTATGTAATTATTTTTTTTTTTAAAAAAATTAACAGAGAGGGAGTATTGATTTTTACCCCTCGTGTACCGAAAATTGATTTAGCGTACCAAGTTCAGGCTTATCGAGGTTTGGATATTTCTCCGTAATTTTCAATAAAATTATAGGAGGGGTGGGGCCGTGGGTGGGGTACTTCCCAAAATAAATAAAAATAAAATAAAATTGTAAGGAGTACAGTTTTTTTTTAATAAAAAATATACGGAGTACTTGATTTAAAGTGGTGGTGGGGACAAGGGGTGATTTCCTAAGCATCTCTCTGTCCCTCTTGTTGGATAGGCATTAAATATTCCCCTGCCCCCCTTTTTTTTTTATTTCTTCAAAGTTTGGAAATTTCTTTTTGTTTGTTCACAAACTATTTTCAAGTCTTGACCATAAATCCCACTTTACCCTCTAATATAAAATCCCCTCCGACCCCCCCTTATCTCTCCTCATCTCAAACCCTATTTCCCTCTCTCTCTCAAACCAAACAAGGAATAAGAAAAAAAGAAAAGCTCTGTTTGTGTTTCTCCCCTTTCCCCTGTTTTCCCCTGTTTCCCTCTAAGCCATTTCCCTTTGTTTCCTTCCCAATACTCCTCTGTTTTCCCCTGTTTCCAATGGAGGAACCCAACAAATTGAAGAGGCAGAGAGAGGAGGAAGATGAGGCAACAGAGATTGTGAAGAGGCAGAAATCATACGAAGACATCCTCTTCATCCTTGACGATGACGAGGAAGAAGCCCCCAACGACTTGTCCTCTCTCATCACGACCCTCCAACAGGAGATCGTCTCCTCCTCCGATGAATCCCCCCAGATTGAAGATGGGGAGGCAGAGGATGAGAGAGAGAGGGTCATGAAGCACCTTCTGGAAGCTTCCGATGACGAGCTGGGGATACCCAATACTGAGCCTGGTGATGGGTTTGAGGGGCCCCAGGCGCAGGGGCTGGTGTCGGTGGAGGAGATCGATGCCGGAGATCTGTTGCTGCAGCCGGTGGGCAGTGGCGGTGGGTTCGGAGATGGGTTGTTGTGGGAGATTGAAGATGAGGCGGCTAACTATTACACCCTGTTGCAGTCTGAGCTTTTCATGTAGGGTGCTAGATTCGAAATAGTTGAAAAGTTAGGGCGTTAAAACGTGAATATCAGAAAAATGAGGGACTAGAGAATCAAGTGGGTTTTTTTTTTTTGACGGGGTCTCATTTTGGTGCTCTCTTCTATTGTAAATTGGGATATTGACCTCAGGTTGTTAGAAATTTACAAGTTAGATGCTAATTCTTTTATTTCCCAAATGTTGCATGTTTACTCAACTGCTTTCTTTCTGCTTTAAAAGTTTAAGCACTTTCTTCACCAAATATCAATTTTTTAAATGACATTTACTAAGAATATATCAATTTTATTTTTATTATTATTATTTGTTAGAATTTCCTTCTTTTTAGTTTGAATCATAAAATTATACATAGTATATAACTAGGTGAATCAAAGTGGATGAAAGTGAATCCCGGAATAGCCGTTCTTTATTTACCAATTCAAGGATGAAAGAGAATCAAATGGTTGTAAATTTCATGTGATAAAAGTGAGGTATGAGAATTATCAGTGTAAATTAAGCAATAAAACTCAATGGCAAAATCATAAAATAACCTTCGAATATAGATAATATAATTATATATATTTTACGTAAGAAGTAAATATCATGTTGGTCTTGAAAAAATATCAAGTAAATAAAAAATCCCCATAACACCATAATGTATTTGTTGACTATAAGTTGTAAGATGACATTCTATGATGCGTAAATACTTAATGGGGTATAATAAAAATAAATGAAACATTTGAAACAAAATAATTACAAAAATTGATATTGAATATATTTTATTAAATAACTATGAACTAAATAAAAAAAGTAATAGAAAAGCTTCACTGAATATACGTGGACTCTTATAAAAAAGATATACTTCATCTATCCCGGATTAAAAATTGTTCTTCCTCTGTCTCGAATTAAAAATCGTTTGATTTTTCAGCATGTTTTTTAAGGAGTGAAAAACTCTATAAATATATAAAATATTATTTTTTAATTAATTTTTTTACATAATTTCATACTTATTTTTGGGTGCAATAAAAGTGAATCGGGACTAAATTTTTATATGATAGGAAATTAATCTAATCATGTATAATTATGAAGTTTAAAAAAAACTATTTTTAAATTTGTCTTTTTTTCTTAACTATTTTTTTTGTTTCAACTTTCACTAAAATATTAATTATATAGAACTATAAAAGAAGAACATTTCCTAAGTTAATAGTAAAAACTAATGTTATTTAATTCTTAATTTGCTATGAAAAGATTTGATAGGGATTGTATTTTAAGAATTGGATAAATTAATATATATATATATATATATTCTATATTTATGATTATTTACCCTTTACAAAATAGAAAAATAATGTTGTAATTCCCACAATTTAACCTATCTTGGATCCCTGGTGTCGAAGTCATGAATCGCTAGGTCGATGCCGCGCTTGATTCCGATCAAGAGCAAACCAAGGAAATTCTCCATCGGAGGCATTTGTAGACTGCAGTGTGCGCGATTGGAGATTTCGATGAAGGAGATGAGATTTGAATATTTGATGGCAGTGTGTAATAAACTAAAGGTATGTTTACTTAATGGGTATTTATGTGTTTATTGATAGTGGTTAAGCAAGAGAGATTTATTTTAATTTGAAATTTTGTGAAATTTTTTATTAAGTGTTTGGTATTTCAAGATTTATAGTAGGATTTCAAGGTGGAAATGACCAATTTGGGTTTCGAACAGAAAGAAAAAACAATACGGAGTATAAAAATTGCTTTAAATGGGCAGTGTGTGAAGCAACTTCGAACGAAACACATATTCGTGCACTCTATTTAACAGCATTCCCAATCTCTAACCACATAGAAGTTATCATACACCCCTCAATAATAGTTATAAATTAGGTGGGGGAGTTTTACACCAAAACACTGAAAATCGTAGCTTGTTGAACTTGCTAGAATTCAAAAGATTAGTGCAACAGATGAATTCCCGATGGGACAACTGCGGTCAGGAGATGAATTCGAACATGATGATTACATGAATCACAATAGGAATCTCGAACACCAGGTTGCAGTCGCAGTCACTGATTGCAGGTTGATGGCAAAGGCTGCTGAGAGGCGACTATTGACTAAAATGTTGCCCGTTGACAGAAGAAAAGGCGAGTGTTAGCAGCCATGGGTAGCTACAAACACAACAGGGCTCTGAGTGTTTTGGAGCGCGGATCTTGTTCACTGATAGTCAGGGAAATCTGCAAATATAACCCATCAACGGATGCAAAGAGACCCACAATCAGATCAAAATGGCGGTACTTGTTAGTAGAATTAGACATCGAAAGGGCGATAAATTAAGATTGAGTTTACATACCCGATTTCTATCGGTTATTCGATTGTTCCCAAATCTTGAAGTCAATAGGGGAGTATGCATTCCAAGCATGAGTATGAAAAGTATAATGGAACGACATTTGTTGTCCATTGTCTCCATGCTCCTAGTGTATCTCTCGTTCTTCCTCCCCAGCAAGAAATCAGAAACGGAAACAACTGAACAAAAAGGCGAGATCTTTCGGACGCTACCATTGAGAATCGAAACATGGAGAAAAAAGGAGTTGGGAACTAACCATATGTACTCGGCGGTGGGTTTCTCGGTGACGTCTAAGGGGTTGAGGTTCAAGAGATCGGCTCGGCGATGGGCTCATCGGTGAAGTCTGAGAGGATGAGGTTCAAGACATCGGCTTGGCAACAATTTAATTAGACGTTTCATCTAAGTACATAAACACAAATCATCAGGCACATGTAGGTTGATTTCTAACATATCTCACAATTAACAAAGAAATCAAAGCACAAACATGGATCCAGATCCGAAATTCTCAACAAAATGAACCAAATTCACCAAAAAAAAATACACGAATCACTTCAAATGAATGTTTAAATAAACCAAAATTATCAAAATGGTGATCAATCTAAAGATATCAAAAATTCCCGTAAATCAATGCTTTCACAATGCGAGAGACGGAACAGATCTGTTGAGAGAGAAAGGAGAGACAATGCGGAAAATGGAATGGGAATGCCGAGATCAAGTTCACCGAAATTGGGGAATATTTTATATGTGGGATTTGGGATCTTGTAATTGAATCAATCAGAGGTGAAAAGCCATTTGCTATTGAAACGCCTAATTATTGGATGAAATGCATAATTAAATTGTAGATGAAACGACATTAACCCACCTTTACAATCATCTAAAAATACATAAATCCAAAATAATCAAAATATATTCAAATATGCATATGCATATATATATATATATATATATATATATATATATATATATATATATATATATAATGCTGTAAATTCACTCCTGAAAGTTTAACGATGATAACCATGATCTAAGATGAATGTTACTATACTGGGTACTACCTAATACAGAGGAAAAACCTTAATATTCCTTCTTATAGAGAGATATGTAGGTTTTGTGAAAGAAAACAGATGGTTAAAATCTAGGAAATGAATAAATTACTACACTGCCTCTACCAAAAAAATAAAATTACTGCACTGCATTACAAATAGCACAATGAACTGCACTGCATTAGGAATTCAAATGTAGGAATATGTCTTGTTTACCTAAAAATGGAAACTCTTTGAGTCCCCTGCCTAAACACCAGACTTCATCTCAAATCCTCCACCTCAAACTCGGTGATCTTCCTTTACAGGCTAAACACTGACAGCATAGACAACCAAAACAGAATCGTAAGCAATCCACACACTGAAACCCAAGAAATGACTTATTGCCCCTATTGGAAAACATGTCATTCTCCAGTTGGAACATGAAACATCTAAGCTTATTTTTAAATTAGTAAGAAAAGCACAAGTAATATAAAACCTGAAATGAAAAGAACCCAATACAAACACACAAAAAGGGGCGAAATTGATAGATTTTATATCACTAAACCAAGCAAGATACCCAAGAAAGAGTGTGACAGAGAGAGAAAGTGGCAATCAACCACCAGGCACCTTTGAACCAACTTGAGAACTCGGATGTGTTTTTGGATTTGTCTCAGGAAATAGGGTACATCATTGTTAGTTGACGCCATCGCCCTTTTTACTCTACTCTACCAATATCTTGAGGCCATCCGTGACTGCTCTAATTGTTACTCTACAAACTAAAAAACATACACAATCTAAAATATGGAATTAAGAACAATGATCAATTTGTTTGCAAATGCTCAACAAAATGCATAAACGCATAAATGAAAGCTAAGCCAAACATTGAATTAGAGGTTCAAGAAAATTGAGCATATCAAATTAACAATTCAAGCAATGCATTGACTCGTTTCTTGAGTCATAATCTGAACTACCCAAGCCAAAAAGTCCCAAACTGCACAGGTGATGTTCCTAAAAACTGCAAACAAAAATTGGTTAAACTTAAATCAAACAGAAGTACAGAAGCACAAAGTGTACAATTGCAAACTTTCCTAATTACAGAGAAAAAAAATCTGGAAAAAAGGATGGGCAATTAAGCATTAAGCAATTTCATTATAATGCAAGATGGAATAAATTACCTAAAAGCTAAACCAAACATTGAATTAAAGTTTCAGGAAAAGTAAGCATACCGAATTAACGATTCGAGCGTTGTATTCACTCTCTCTTTGAGTACTAATCCAAACTCCCCAAGCCGAGAAGCCCCAAATTGCATAGGTGACTATCCTAGAAATTGCAAACATAAATCGGTTAAACTCAAATCAAATTAGAAGGATTACAAAGTAATTCAAACTTTAAATCAAATTAGAACGATTTTAAAATGATTCAAACTTTAAAGTCTACCTTTGATTGATATAGGGTAAAGCCAAATTGATAGAAGACTGAAGAATACGGCAGCAGCAACTCTAAAAAAAAACAAGCTGACAGGATGAAGACGTGCACCAGAACTTGGAGGTGATGAAGAGCTCCTCCGGGGAGTGGATGAGGCCATTGCGCAGCGCCTCGGCAACGGCTTCGCCCCGAGGCTTCTCGGAGCCATACAAGAACGCGGTGTCAAAATGCTGGTAGCCGACCTTGATGGCACTGAGGATTGCCGCCTTGGTTGCGTCCACGCCGCCTCCCGAGTTTCCGAAGTCGATCAACGGCATGCTCGCTTTGCAATCAGGTTCACCGCTGCAACTGATCTTCACTTCAGGGATCCTGATTGCCATTACTCCAAATTTAGGGTTACAGAAACTGGAAAAGGGGAGAAACTAAAGAATGGGGGAGATTGAGAGAGGAAAAGCAAATTACAGGTCGAGAATATAGAGGCTTCAAAATTCAAATGGAGGTGATTGAGAGAGAAATCGATCGACATGGGAATCGCCTCAATTATTTGTTGAAAGTTGAAACGGTTGGGTGCACTAAACGCCCCAACTTTTGAGTGACCATGGTGACATAAATTGTGATCAGTTTTCTAAAATTATAATCGGATAACCGATTTTGTATAATCGGATAGTTATTTATTAGGTACGCATTTATGAGGCTGAACACAACTTTTAATAGATATATATATTATATATTATAGATATATAAATTGATATTTTATACTATAATTTTTATCATCATTAAAATCATACATGAATATTAAATGATATTTAAATGTAAATAGATGGAGTATTTTTAATGACTATTTACATAATTCCTAAATCTAAAATTGTTATTTTATACCCTAATAATAGTTATATTGTTGAAAAGAAGTAACTAATGTTGTTGTATTAGTAATATGTATTTATATATATAACAATTTGTAATGTTAAATTATAAAGTAAAGTTAATGATAAAAAAGACAATATTCAATCCTAAATATTATTAGTAATAAATTTTAATATTAGATTAAATTGTAATTTATTTATGTTTTTATTATCTTATCTCTTGACACAACGGGTGATTTACGGGTTGATCCAATCCGACCCAGAAATTTGCAGTTTAAACGAGTTCGGGTTGATTTGGATTTTGGGTTGAAATATTTGCGCCAAAATCCACGTTTTACGGGTTGGGTTGAGTCGGATACTCGAATTGGGTCACATTTTGATAAGTCTAATTAAAATGCATTGGAATCCAAACACACTTTAGGATGTGTTTGAATTCAATTGTATTTTAATTACGGGTGTTTGGATTTCAATTAATTACTTCAATTTTTTTTAAATAAATCATTTTAGAATTTACAAATTTTTTAAAAGTTTTAAATATAATCGAAGTGTTAACTTTTTATTTTATTTTTTTCTTATAATTTTTGCTAATATGTTTGAAATTATAACGAAATTAAAAAAAAACTTAATATTTTACTATAATTTTAGCTTCTTAAAAACCTTACAAATCCTAAAAAGACATACAATATATTTTTAAACAGAGGCAATATAATGCATTTATAATTTTACTAACTTAAATAGTGTTTAGTTACATTTTTTTTAATATGTTTAAAATAACATAAATTTTAAATAAAATATCTTATAAATTGTGTCAATCAAATATTCATTATTGTATAAAATTTAAAACTAAATTATAAATTTAATATATAATTAATTTATAGTATTTAACACATTAAAAAAACTGTATAGAGTCAAATACTCGTGTTCCAATTAATGACATTGATGACCGAATCTACTATAAAACAAGCAAAAATGATTGATTTTCCACAACCAGTGTATTGGACTTTATCAGAAATGCAAACTAGATATCAAATAGAGATACATATTTTTCTTTGCAACAGTGAAAGTACCTAGGAAGAAACACGACGACGATTAGTGCATCTTTTGCATAGACCGTCCTTTTGAACGAGAACAGACACCTCTAAATCTTGTATCAAAGCATCGTCGGCAGGGCTACCATAAGCAAGACGAGCGATCCTGTCAGCCACAACATATGGCGAATAACAACATTAGAAAAACGGAAATTCCGCGAGGTACTCTTGAGGTATTGCAATTTTCGCGAGATATATATACAACTCTTTTTGCATATTTCACGTGGTACCCCGGAGGTTTTGAATTCTTTCGCCTCGCACCCTTGGGGGTTAAATCTAACAGATTCCGTTAGTTTTCAATTAAAAAAAGAAAAGAAAAAGAAAGAAGGAACGGACACCGTTAGTTTTTGAATTAAGAAAAGAAAAGAAAAGAAAAGAAAGGTTTCCGAAGAGTCACCGCCCACCCACCATCCCACCCTCCTTCCACCCAACTCCGATCCGGTGAGGCTCAGAGCCGCAGGTCACCGTCCAAAGTTAAACGTTAAATTCTGCACAGACGCTCAAACTCAATTCAAGGAACCGGAGGTGGGAAGATAGTGGGAGGAGGGGAGCTGCTCTGCCGAAACCTTAGTTTGCTGCAACCCTTGTAATTCTCTCATACTCTTTCCCAACTTTGATTACGATACCTAGATTCTCATTCCATGTGCCTTAATTTCCCCTTTTCTGTTCTCTCGTGAACCCTAGAATCGTGCGCAAGAGTCCACACTCCTCTTGCTTTGAGACTTCAAATTTCAATCAACAGATCATCAGTTGGATCCTAAGCGATAGAGAGAGTAGAGAAATGGAAGGAAACCCCCAAGAGTTTACCTAGAACGGTCGAGATCGTCCCCGAGCTCTTCAAGGGGAGGATCAACACGCAGTCTGACAAGGTTGATCTGGAATTCAAGGCCAAGTGCTCGTTGCGACGGTGCTGATGAGCGACGAGTCGAACGACGAGATGAGGAGAGGGGGCAGCCAGAGGCTCGATAAGGAGGGGAAGGTGGTTTTGACTGGTTAGCAGTGACGTTGGAAGCTCCAATCAGAGGTGGATGGATGAGATTAGTGGTGGCGGCGGCAGTTGGATGTCTTGTGTTCCTCCTCCAGTAGGGTGGCGACTCTCTCTGTTTAGGTTTATTTTGGGCACTTTCTCTTTCCGTCCTCAAGATCCACTAGGGTATACGCCAGATCCGTGCCCCCAATGGCCGGATCTGTGTTCTTGTCTATCACCCAGTCCTCCGCGCCGGTGCAACTCCTTCAATCGACCCCGATTCTTTTCAATTGCTGTTGCAGCCGCTATCGCCATCACCAAATTCCCCTTCCCCAGCCTCCTCACCGCCCTTCAATACCTCACCTCTGTTGCCGGCGTCCTCCTTGGCAAAATCGGCCTCCTCCACCAGCCCTCCCCTTCCCGGCTCACCTTCATCCCCCTCGTCATCTTCGCTCCTCGCCGGAGAAGGTCATGGGTTGGCTCGGGGAGAGAGAAAAGCTGAGAGGGTAAAGTGTGTCTGTTCCTTCTTTCCTTTTTTTTGAAAACTAACAGAATCTGTTAGATTTAACCCCCGAGGGCGCAAGGCAAAAAAATTCAAAACCACAGGGGTACCACGCAAAATATGAAAAATAGTTGTATATCTTGTGAAAATTGCAATACCTCAGGGATATCTCGCGAACATTTCCGTTAGAAAAATATCGCAAAATCAATATCGTATCAGACTGCAAAAGATCCAAGTTCCAATGACACATCTAGTCTTCAAGAAGAGCTTTTACAACGACGGGATTGTCACCCTCAATAAGAAGGGTTTTAAAGCCTAATTCCATAGCCCTTATGATCCCATGACGAAGCCCCAAAGCATCGGCTATGTAATATCAATACATAACCAAAAACTAATAACTTTTTTTATGGAAACTAACACTAGACTGACTATCCGCCAAAACCAAGTTAGTAGAAGTTGTTGTCTGAACAACTAAACTTGTATCGCACTTTATGGAGGCATTGACCGTCCGATTGACTATTATAAGTATATTTTGGAAAGCTCTTTCTGAGATCTACAACTTTCATGCTAACATCAAGTTCAAATTCAACCAAGATTTTCTACATGAACTAATAGAGTTTTCAAACCTACATCTATGTGTATTTAACACATTGCTATGCCTTTTGAACTAATAGAGGTTATCTAGTTAAGATTATAACAACATAGTTAAGGATCACACCAAGTTGAAATATGACATGACAATACCTAACAATAATACGAAAAATACAATTGATGACAAGATACACTCACCAAACTGAATACATTGTTTTGACATGGAAAACATACGCAAGCGATATGCATAAACTTATAGATTTGACAATGAACCACCAAAAGTCCCTTTTGTGAAGACCTAAAAATGGAAGATATATGAAAAATGATTAGCCTTAGACATTTGTGAATCGAAAAAACTCCCAGATCTAAGAAGGAAAGAAGAAGAACTTAGATCTAGGTGTGAGTGAGTATGACCTCTTCTAACATATAATCCCAACAAATTAATCAGTACATTAAAAAATTATAGACGGATACTAGTCTTACAAAATTTATTGGGGAGGTCTAGTTTTCCCAAAACTTTTACTTAGTTATTGCCATTTACTCTAATAAATAACCAGAAAACTAAATATATGGGCTATTTGATAATACAATTTGTAAAAATTGTATAGAGTTAGGGTTCATTTGGTTAGAGACTTAGAGGTAATAAAAGTAAAGGAAATCATGCCTTTAAATAGAAGGAAAAGAAAATGGAAAGGATTAAATTCAAATTGTGTTTGGGTGATTTAAAGAAAGGAATCATTAACTTTGAGATTTTTAATAACTAAACCTGATAACTGGTATAGAGTTTGGATTCTGACTTTTAAGCTATGTAGCATAGCTGCAAATTGGTTTTATGATTAGGGTTGGATATTGGTACATCAGGGGTTCCAGAAGGCCCCTTCTCTGGCATGAAATCAATCAAATCAGATACAACAATAAACTTGACATACTAGCGTTAACTGAAACCAAAACAGGTTAACCTCCCACTGACTACCATCTTAAAGAATCTGGCTTCCACAAGGCTCTAACTATTACCTCTACTTGTGCCAAAGGAGGCATTTGGATCCTCTCTAAAAAACATAAAACCAATGACAGATACATAATCCTTGAACAACATCAAAGATTCTGCATGGTCAAAATTACAATAGAACAAATGGATATTGCTATCATCTTTGTATATGCCCCTTCAGTTGAATCTGATAAAGACATCTTTTGGCTTGAGGTCATCACTGTCGTCAATAAACATATGCTTCTTATTCTACTCATAGGAGATTTAAATGATATAGAAGATGACACAGAAAAGGTTGGTGGTTGCACCCCATCTGTACACGGATTTCGTAGAATCAGAGAACTTAAAGAAGAGCTTAATCTCCAAACTGCCCCATATATAGACTCTCCTTTCACCTGGAGGAAAAACTCTAACAACAATCCGAACAATACATACAAGCGCCTTGATAGAGTTCTTGCTCACCAAAATGTTATGTCTCACTTTAAGAATCTTAGAATCCATCCCTTCTCATCCTCTGACCACTGCCCCATCACGGTACAATTAGAAACATCTGAATGTCTTAAACGAGCCCCCTTCAGATTTGAGATGGCCTGTTCCACTAACCCCATCATTGAATCCACAGTCACTAAGGTTTGGAACAACAAGGTGACAGGCTCCTTTGCGTACTCTTTCATGCAGAAACAAAAGCTTCTTAAAAAAAATCAAGAGTTGGTGCAAAAAACACAACCAAAACAACATTAAAAAATAGCTCTCGGAAGTAGAAACCAACATTCAGAAACTTCAGCTTCAACTACCATGTGGTACCCCGTCACCTGATGATGCTAGGAAACTCACTAGATTGGAAAAGAAAAAAACTGCACTCTTAGACTATAGTCTTAAATTCTGGAAACAAAGATCTAAGATTAAACACCTTCAACTAGGAGATAGAAATACTAATTACTACCAAACCATTGTCAAAATAAAAAACTTTAGAAACTCCACTGCCACTTTTATCACAAAGGAGGGAACTCAACTCACAAAAAATGAAGAAATAACTAACCAAATTACTAAATAAATGTCTGACAAGTTTTTAGCTCAAAACAGAACCCCTATTTCCAGTGAACAAATTAAGCACATCCAACCACAAATCACATCCAATGATAATGTAGCCCTTTTAACTCTCCCAACTAACAAAGAAATTAAAGACACAATCAATAGTATGGCTGAGGACAAGACACCCGGCCCTGACGGCTACCCTCTAGAATTCTATCTCAAATACTGGAAAAGAATTGGAGCTTCTTTATGCAAAGTAGTGAAAGCTTTCATTCATTCTGGTAGTATGTTAACACAAATCAATCAAACCTTCATTGCCCTCATCCCCAAGGTAGAGAATCCTCTAAATATCAATCACTATAGGCCTATCAGCCTATGCCACACCATGTATAAAATCATAACTAAGATCATAGCTAACAGACTCAAACCAATCTTAAATAAATTAATCAACCCCTTTCAAGGTGCCTTTATTGAAGGAAGAGAAATCCAAGATAACATCCTCATAGCTCATGAAATATTTCACAACTTCCACAAACAAAAAGGAAAAAAAAGGCTGGATGGCCCTCAAACTAGACATGGAAAAGGCCTATGACAGAATCAATTGGGACTATATACGAGCACATCTTACCAAATTTGGCTTCGCCCCACAATGGATCAATTGGGTCATGAACTGTATTACTACGACCACCTTCTCAGTCCTAGTGAACAATTGCCCCGAAACCCCATTCAAACCAGGCAGGGGAATTAGGCAAGGAGACCCCCTTGCTCCCTATATTTTTATCTTGGTCATGGAGAACCTAGCCAGAGAATTAATTGAGGAAGCGAGCTATGATGATGCTCTCATTGGAATCAAGCTTACAAAAAATGGTATCAGCATCCCTTTTCTTACTTTTGCAGATGACACAATTATTTTCTCCAGAGGTTCTCACAAAAGTCTTCACACTATCAAAAACATTCTCAACAATTTCTCAAACTTCTCAGGACTAACCATAAACTACAACAAAAGCTCTTTGCAAGTTTCAGGAAACATTAGCTCAAATCTGGCTAACTCTCTAGCTCGAGATATGAACATTTCTATATCTAAAACTCTAGAAAAATATCTAGGTATACCTTTGGTCAGAGGAAGAGTTCAAAATGAAATCTTTAACGAGGTTGTTCAAAGCCTTAAAAAAAATTATACAAATGGAAGGCATCCTTTCTTACCCAGGCCGGTCGTGCAACTTTAATCCAAGCCAATTGAAGCTCCAAGACTAATTACTTGATGCATAACTTTCTCCTCCCAAAAGGAATTTTAAACCAAATTGACCAAGTACAAAAGAATTTCTTTTGGAACAAACTACATTAAGAAAAGTACACCCCCTTGATTAGTTGGGAAAAGATATGTAAACCAAAAGAACAAGGTAGTCTAGGGCTGAAACTGGCTGAAGAAATGAACATAAGTCTCCAAATGAAACTCTTATGGAAAATCATTCATGAACCAGGTAACATTTGGGTAAAAGTCATAAAAGAAAAATATCTTCAGTATGAAGGATCAATGGAAAAATCCCTGCAGAATTCTTCTTGGCAATTTAGGAGACTTCTTAACCTCCGAGAGAAATTCTCCCAGGGACTACTATGGCTAATAGGAAACGGTGAATCTATAAATGTTTGGAAAGACCCTTGGGTACCAGATCAAAATTTAACGAACTTCCAACAGCACTTTGATCCCGATCTTAAGGTAACCCATCTTATTAGTACTAATAAACAGTGGAATATCCCTCTATTACATGAGATCTTCCCCAACAACATTGTCCTAAAAATTATAAAAATCAGAGTCCCACTTTGGAATACCCCTGAAAAGTTAATATGGAAATACAACTCCAACGGTCAATTTACAACTAGATCAGTGAGACAAATGACGACTAATAGCAACAACCATACAGACGATTACAAATGGATTTGGAAACTAAACCTCCCCCCTATAGTTAAGAATCTCCTTTGGAAAATAATCATTGACAGCCTTGCCACAAAAAATTAGATTAAATAGATACTTCAATAGGGTCCCGTCAAACTGTTGTTTCTATAATAACAATAACGAAGACAGTGACCACCTCTTTCTCTCATGTCCGTTCACGAGGGCTATCATTGCCTCTTACGGGCAACTGGTAGGTAAAAAAAGCCGCTAACACCTAACCACTGTAACAACATCAAAGACCTCCTAACTATAAGTCAAAACAAGAAGGACATTGAAGAACTCTGTTTTATATGGCAAAAAATCTGGGAATCAAGAAATGACTTGATTTTCAGAAACAAGAAACCAGGCACATCTCACCATTTAGCAACCCGAATTTTGTCTGACCTTGCGGACTGGAAAACTGCAAATAAACTATCATCTCCTCAAGCCAACCATAGTGCTAAAAGGAAAAGAAAATCTAAATGGACTAAACCACCTAGGGCTATCTACAAAATTAACGTGGATGGCTCGCTAAAACCCATGGGTGAATGCCATGTGGGGTCATTATTAGGGACCATTATGGTTCAGTGATTGATATCCTTCAGTTGGAAACGGCAGCTACATCTGCTATCCAAACAGAAGTTGACGCAGTTTGTGCAGGTATAAACTTAGCCATATCAAGAGGCTTAAGGAGAGTCATAGTGGAAGGAGATTGTCGGGAAGTGATCAAGACGATTAATGATAAATATCATGGAAGATGGGAAATATCAAGGGAAGTAGAACTGATCAAGAATCTTAGTGCTAGCTTTGACAACATTGAGTTTAGACACTGCTACAGAGAAGCTAACAAGGTAGCAGACTTCATAGCTAGATCTAGAGACAACTGTATTGTTTATAATCTCCCTAATCTTAGGGATCTCTGTACCATAATCCGGTCGGATGATCATGGTGGCGCCTTACTGAAGTAAGGCGCACCTACTTTTCGCATACTATAAAAAAAAAAACTTTGAGATTTTCAAATATTTTGATGTATACATATTCAATTGCACATTATTTATGAAAACAAAAATCCATACGCATTAGAAATCTCATGAAGAAAAAAAGCCCCATCCTATCCATCACATCCCAATCGAGAAAAAACCTAACTCAATTGGTGAAAAATTAATAAAATCAAAATCCTAATTATGATAATTGGTACTCAACTAGAAATCGAAATCCTAAAACAAGATTCTATTGAGCAAAACAGTGGTCTTACATCAATCATCAAATATGCCGAAGACATAAAACAACAAAAAGACAGAACCATCAAATTACAATGGTGCAGTTATAGGCGAAGAGTATTATAAATGAAGAAAGAACTAGAGCAGTATGCAGCAACTCATCTGTCGGTAGAGGCAACGCTGGAAATCCCCGGGAAATAAAAAAAATATTGAAACAAAAAATAATACTCTTGTACCATGTAACTTTACACGTTACACAAAATTATTTATGTTATATATTGTAATATTTTTTTTTAAAAAATTATATTTATGTCTTATGTTAGCAAGTGTTTATAATAATATTTGATGAACAATTCTGATTTACATTTTTATATAAGTGAAATATCATTTTTTGCAATATTATTTTTATAAATACCATATTATAAACATGTATTTTTTTATATCAATTTTGTTTTATAAACATATATCAAAAAATGTTTGAAAACTAATTATATTTTTTTTACAAAAATTACAATTTTTTTATATGAAAGATTACAATTCTTATTCAATCTCCAAATCGCCAAACAAAGTGTTAAAGAGACACTGCTAGAAACACGTTGTATAGCCTCGAAGGTTTTGGCTACCAATTATTTTGAGGGTACCATCGTAGCCAATACCCTCGAATTTGGGCTCAAAAAAATATTTGGAGGCTAAGTACCATTGAAATAAAATTGGAGTTATTTTTCCATGCCATATAACCACGAAAGTAAATTTCGAGGGCGTAGGCGAGTGTATATTAGCCTCGAAGTAAAAGTCGAGGGCACATTTTTGAAGCTATGGCCAAGCGAGATTAGTAATGAAGTTGTTAGAGGGTAAACCGGAGGTTACATTCGAGGGCAGATAGGATCGAATATTTTTTGGAGGGTAGGGTTGGCGGCGTAACAACTTAATATATATTACGAGGCTAATGTCGAGGGGATGTTCGATCCTAAATAGTTACGATTTTTTTGGGTGATAACAATGTAGCTAAGTAACCTCAAATTAGGGATTGGAAGGTATATTTCTAGGTACATAACCTCGAAAAATTGAATTTTCTTCGAGGGTAAGATTGAGGTTAAATATGTCTTCCCTACTTAATGCATTAAATGCCCCTAACTACCTATGTTACTTTACCAATTTGTACAATGTTCATCTCTTCCACTTTGCACTTTCTCCAAGCCACAACGTTCAACCATTCTCACATTCCCTATCTACTTTTCACTTTGCAAATTTTCTTAAATTCGATCAAGAGTGGTATTTGATCTTCATTTTTGGTAAGTATAATCATTTTGACATTTATTTTCTTATTTTCATACAAGTTACATGGTGGAAAAGCAAGAAAATTTATATGATTTAGAAATCGTTAGAGAGATAGCTTGAAAATGGAGTCACATACTATGTAAATATTAACATCGAATATGCCATCGAGTTCATAATTTCGAGGGTAAACGAGTGCATAAATCCTTTCCCAGTAGCAACAATATTATGGTTTCGAGGGCAAATTTAATGCTAAATATAGCCTCCAATCATCGATTTGAGGGCGCGAACAAGAGTGTGTTCCTGGGTAAATGTAGAATTGAAGAAATGTATCAAATTGAGCTCGGAATCAATGAAGAACAATCATGATTGAGCTATTAAGAAGAAACTGAAACCAATTGTTCATCAAGAAGTGATCTGTTACAACAAGGGAGTTCAATTTATACTCCTTCCCACTAACAGACGTCTAACAAACCTCCTAACAACCTTCTAACTTCAATTACAGAAAAACCCCTTTTATTCCCTTTATTACAGAAATGACCCCTATATTTATGTGAATAGAACATATACTATATAGTCCATAGCCCCCCCTCAAGCAGGACTTGACAAGGGAAGGACAAGACCAAGCTTGGAGCATAGAAATCTATGTTGAGCAGCACCCAAGGCCTTAGTGAATATATCAGCTGTCTGCAGTGTTGTTGGCACATGTGAGGTCTGTAAGAAGCCATCTTGTATAAGCTCTCGAATGAAATGATAGTCTACCCTTATATGTTTGGTTTTCTCATGAAACACAGGGTTAGAAGCCAAGTGTTGGGCAGATTTATTGTCACAAAAAAGCTTGATTGGAAGAGGAACTTCAATATGCAGATCCTCCAATAAGCTAGTAAGCCAAATGAGCTCACTTGTAGCATAGGACATGGCTCGATATTCACTTTCTGTTGATGACTTAGAGACCACTCTTTGCTTCTTTGTCTTCCAAGACACAAGAGAGGACCCAAGAAAGACACAATAACCAGATAAGGAACGACTAGTGAAGGTACAATTAGCCCAATCTGCATCACTGTAAGCAGATACAACCATAAGAGAGGTAGCATGATAGAAAAGAGAGAAGTTAAAACTTCCCTTCAAGTATCTTAGCAAGTACTGAACACAATTCCATTGAGATATCAATGGATGTTGAAGGAATTGGGTCAATTGTTGAACTGTAAAGGAGATATCAGGCCTAGTCAGTGTGAGATAGAGCAACCTACCCACAATACGCTTATATTTCTCAGGATCATGAAAAACATCATCACCATCAACTGTCAATCTTGCACCATGTTGCATAGGAAAGTCTGTAGGCTTACAACTGATCATGTCTGCATCTTTTTGAATATCAAGAACAAATTTCCTCTGATTCAATAGAATGCCAGCTGAGCTCCTAGATATTTCCATTCCCAGAAAATATCAAGCAACACCTAAATCCTTAATGGTGAAAGCTTCATGCAAAGCAGCTTTTGTAGATAGAATTTCAGAATCAGAATTTCCCAAGAGCAACATGTCATCAACATATACTAAAGTAACAGTCATACAGGAACCCTGTACTTTAACAAACAAAAAATAGTCATGCTTACACTGAATGTAGCCCAACTTAACCAGGAATTTTGTCAACTCAAAATTCCATTGCCTACTTGCTTGTTTGAGCCCATATAATGATCTTGTGAGCTTACAAACCTGTCCTTGTGGAACCTTGAGGCCAGAAGGAGGTATCATATATACCTCTTCATCCAGAAAACCATGTAAAAAAGCATTATTTACATCTAATTGATGCAAATTCCAATCCTTAGCAGCTGCAATAGCCAGTATAGCTCGAACAGTGGCAAGCTTAGCCACATGTGAGAATGTGTGTTTATAGTCCTTATCTTTGACTTGGTTATAGCCCTTGGCAACAACCCTTGCCTTAAGCCTTTCTACAGATCCATCAGGATTATATTTCACTTTATAAACCCACTTGGATCCAATGGCCTTTTTGCCATTTGGAAGGGAAGTCAGTTCCCAAGTATGATTAGATGCCAAAGCATCTAGTTCTTTCTGCATTGCCAACTGCCACTCAGGCAAATCCTTGGCCTGATGGTAAGAATGAGGCTCAAAAACACTGAGCACTTTGAAGAGAGATGCCCCATAACTCTGGGAGAGATGAGAAACATCTCTAATATTCATTATGGAAAACACCTGGCTAAGAGAGTCAGATGAAGTAGCTGTTCTGGATGGCAATTTCCCACAAACAAACTCCTGTAATCTGGCTGGTCTACAAATAGGTCGCTTGTCATTCAGCTGATGTTGTGTGACAATCTTAGTGTGACTGTTAGTGGAGGGAACTGAAACTGAAGCTTCTCTGAGAGAAGGATCTGTGTTGCCAACTGAAGTGTCAACTGTATCAGATACATAGGCAGGAGAGGTGACTGAATCCTCATGATGATCAAGACCAGGTGTAACAGGAGAAAAAGTTGACTCAAGGGATGGTAAAGGGCCAATACCCATAGATGAATCAAGAGTACTGTCAATAGGAATCACTGAAGGAACATGAGTAGGATTTACTAAAGGAAGGGAGACCCTACAATCCTTATGAGATGACTGTAGTATGCCATCCTTAAAGGGAAATACATTTTCATGAAATATAACATGTCTACATACAACTATTTTCTTTGTAGACAAATCAAAAACCTTATAGGCTTTCTGACCTGGTGGATAGCCAAGGAAAACACATTTCCTAGCTTTGACACCCATCTTGTCACATCAGCAAAACAAAGGCAGCCAATGACTCTGAGATTAGCATAGTCTGGAGGCAACTCATATAAGATTTCAAATGGATTCTTCCAATGGAGAATGGGAGACGCCATTTTATTAATCAAATGTGTGGCTCCTAGAACACATTCACCCCAGAATTCTATAGGTAGGCCAGCTTGGAGCCTAATGGCTCTAGCTGTTTCAATAAGATGTATGTGCTTGCGTTCTACCCTTCCATTTTGCTGTGGAACACCAGGAGTAGAACGTTGATGCAATATTCCTTTAGTAGCAAACAAATCTTTGCAAGAAGACTGAGTGAATTCAGTTCCATTATCAGATCTGATCATCTTGACACCTCTATGAAACTGAGTTTCAACCATTGCCAGAAATTCAGAAATAACTCTGTATACTTGGAGTTTATTTTGCAACAAATAAACCCAAGTAGTTATGCTACATTCATCCAAAATAGTAAGAAAGTACTTGGCTCTACATAAAGAAGGAACCTTGTATGGACCCCATAGATCCATGTGAATCAAGTCAAAACAAGTAGAAGCAATTGAGACACTTTTCTGAAAGGGCAATCTGTGATGTTTTGTCATAGCACAAATGTCACAAGAAAAATTGTCTATATCATCCTTATTACAACCATCAATGTGTCTCATCTTTGACACAGATGTATGACCAAATCTAGAATGCAAAGTCTGTAAACTGGCAACAACATTACAATTCTTAGTATGAGTGAAACTATCAGTACTCTTGTCTGCATCTCTTAGCTTGTATAGTCCTTGATCTTCATGTCCTTGCAGCAACTGACCCTTAGTTGTAAGGTCCTGCAAGGTACATGACACTCCATCAAACTTAAATTCCAGTTTCCTATCCTTAAGGATCTTAGAAACAGATAAGAGGTTATGTCTGAACTCTGGTACATATAATACATTGGCTAACTGTATATTATCAAAAATACCAACCGTACCAGCCCATTGTACAATCTTAGTAGTTCCATCTGGCAAGCCAAGCATAATATGTATATCAAGATGTTTCATATCAATGAAAATAGATTTATCAAAAGCAATGTGGTCAGTAGCACCTGAATCCACAATCCAGTCCCTCACATCAGACTTGTGAGAGCCAATAAAGAAGGAAGAACTGAGTTTACCTGCAAAATTGACCACTGCCTATCCAGTAGACATATCAGTCATAGAACATTCAGCTTTCTGCTTGCCCTTCATCATTTTAACAATCTCTTGATATATGGCATTCACCATGCATGGATCAGGCTTCCCATTGCCTTCAAGAGGGTGATATGCTTGTGAATATTCCACATTGGCAGCAAACTTTCCATCTCCAGTAGGACGAGGTCCTTTGAACCAGTCAGGATACCCTACAATCTTGAAGGAATAATCTTTGGTATGCCTTTTTTCCTTGCAAAAATCACAGCATCTATCATACTTGGCCTTCTTAGAATCCCTCTTTGACTGATCATATGAGGGAGACACAGATTGCTTTTGCTGAGATGTTTGTCCAAATGATCCTTTAGATTCTGGCTTTCCAGAGTTTGAGAAGTTTCTCCCCACAGCTAGAGCACCTGCATCACTAGGAGGAAGTGTAGATGCACCACAACCTCTTTCAACCTGAATAGCCAATTGAAATACCTTGTTGATTGTAGGAAGTGGATCCTTAGTGAGAACATTATTCTTTAAGTTCTCATAACCATCATTAAGCCCCATAAGAAATTGCATAACCTTGGCCCTAGTTTCCTTTTCTGCAATCTTTTTCAACACACCACAACTGCACTGCAACATAATTCCACAATCACAAGCTGCAATTCCCTCAAGAACTTGTAACTCATCCCAGATGCGTCTCATTTTGTTGTAATAAGCTCCTACTGGAAGATTCTCTTGCCTCAAATTACAAAGATCCTTATGTAGTTGGTATATCAGAGGATCATTTGACTCAGAGTATCGATCTTTAATCTCATCCTACAGTTCCTTGGATGATTGCACAAACATAAGACTTTCACTAATTTCACTAGTCATGGAATTCAGTATCCAACACCTGACCATATAATCGGCGTGGATCCACTTCTCATAGTCATCACTAGACTCATCTGGTCTCACACAACCACCAGATATAAATCCTAGTTTGACCTTTGCGCCTAGCGCCATCCTAACACCCCTATTCCATCTCGTAAAGTTCATACCACTGAACAAAGTGGAAACGAGTGCCATACCAGGATGATATGAGTTTGCCAGATACAAAGGATTGATATGAGCTCCATTGAATTGCTGATTGAATTCTCCAAACTGCAATCCTCCAAATGGAGGTGGAGCCGTCGGACGAATTGGTGGTGCTTGGCCAATGTTCGGATTCGAATTAGGAGGTGCACCTCCAGGAGCACCTCTGCCAGCGCCAGAACCTGCAACAGATCCTGAACTCTGTCCATTCAATGGAGATCCACGACCTGGCATGACAATCAACACCAAAAAACGAAGAAAACTCGAAATTCGTAAGCGGAAGCAACAGATGAACTCGGATCGAGTTCTCTAAACGCAGATTTCAATTCCTGCGCTCTGATACCATGAAGAAATGTATCAAATTGAGCCCGGAGTCAATGAAGAACAACCATGATTGAGCTATTAAGAATAAATTGAAACAAATTGTTCATCAAGAAGTGATCTGTTACAGCAAGGGAGTTCAATTTATACTCCTTCCCACTAACAGACGTCTAACAAACCTCCTAACAACCTTCTAACTTCAATTACAGAAAAACCCCTTTTATTCCCTTTTATTACAGAAATGACCCCTGTATTTATGTGAATAGAACATATACTATATAGTCCATGAGAACTTTTTTTTTTAACTATCTACCGATCTTTTGTTCTATTGTACTTATCACACTCTAATTTTTGTTGTTGCTCTTGTAGATGAGTAATCGTGATTGGATGTACATGAGGTATTTGCCACATGGAGGTGGTTGGAATGAATTATTTCTCGATGGAGTTGAAGAATTCATCAATTTTGCAAAATCACAAGTTCAATTTATGGACACTGAGAAGATCATGTGTCCTTGTGCAAAGTGTACGAATACAAAATTTAAAGATGTTGAAACGGTACGTCTTCATCTTTATAAAAAAGGTTTTGTTGATAATTATTATTGGTGGATTTCTCATGGAGAACCACCATTTATTTCAACCCTTCCAACCAAAGATCAGTCTAGGTCAAGCATAAACGAGTTGAACTTCTTTGGAGTAGGAATGGATCTATTTGATAATTTGAAACCTTGTCTGAGAATGGTATTTGATGCAGCTGGGCCTACTTTTTTTTTTGAGCACGCTGGGCCTACTTTTGTTCCTCCTCAGTGGTTACATGGTTTAACTTGTAAAGAATCAACAAGAGTTCCAATCCACCATCATTCGTCTCCTTCAAGCAGGTCAAGCTTCATCACCACCTTCCGGTCTTGCAAACTGTAACTCTTAGGTAGCATGGGTATGGTGGATATATAGTGTAAAAACTAACGATTACACTAATTGGTGTGCAAATATTTTGGACTTGATTTGCACCTTTTGTTTTAGATGGTTGGGTGGGAATATATATTGGTTGATCTAATTAATTGGGTTATAACTTGGAGGTAGCACCTTTTGTGCCACAATGGCATGTTTATGGTTGTGGGTATGGTTGAACTAGCATTTTTATTTTTATTTTGATTAAGTAAAAATTCGAAGGTCAGACAAGCCTGACTCATCGAGAGGCCGACCGAAGTCGGCAGACGGCGAACCGTCTAACATAGCAACCTAAAGACAGTAATACAAATAATAGACATAATGAACCAAATAGAAATAAACTCTACAACAAACGTTCCAAGAAGACCAAACACCCGAAAAGCCGAGGAAGCCACCGAAGAACGCAGCCAAGCACCACAGAATAGTAGCACCGCGGGCCAGTAGTACAACAGGACACTAACTCCTGTGGGTAGTGCAGACGAGCTCCAAGGAAAACTCTCCCGAATACGGAGTCGCCTTTAAGCGCACCACCTCGACCCCAACCAGACCCGACTACAGACTCCACGCCCCCCAACCAAGCAGAAGATCTCCTAGAAACATCGGAAGCAGAGCCGCAAACTGGTCGAACAAAATGCCATCAGGCTTCCACCTGCAAAAGTATCGACAAACCCTTGCGGGATTTTCTCAAACCCTTTCGGGTGGTTATACTCAAAAACCCTTTCGAGTGGTTTTACTCGAAACCCGAATTGAGTTCTTGATAAAACCCAAAACGAACCTTGGGAGGGTTATATGAAAAGTATGTATAGCCAAGCAAAAAATTAAAAGTATAAGTATAACGCCCATTTTTAAAAGCCCTTGCAGGAAAGTGATTTCACAAAAAAGAATATTTTAATAGTAATTTCCCTTGCCTTGCAAGCAAGAGGAAACCAGTCCCATCATCCAAAGGATTACGGCACCACACCCGTGCACCGCAAGCCAAGGAAAGCACTGCACTGCTGACGAACAGTCAAGCCAGCCAAACAACAAGCCAAGCCCCAACAGTAACGAACCCGGCTAACCGGCGGCGACATACGTGGCAAGTACATCACCCCAGCCACCCGAAACTGAAGCACCCACGAGGACAGGAGGTAGGCGACACCGGACCGAGAACGGCAAAGGAGATCAGGTAGATCGGAGGGTGGCAACGACCAGCAAGGCACCACAAAACCACCCTGAATTAGAAGAGAAGGTGGACGGCCAAGCAGGAGGAACTAAAATCCACCAGGACCAAAAGCCCCAAATCGATTTAACCAATCGAAGAAGACAAAACGCCCACCCAGCAACGTACACACTCGTACCACACGATGCTGGAGCAAGGGCGAAGGAGATGAACAGGGGAGGGACAAGGTGAACAAGGAGCAAGGGACCCCTGCAACACCGGATGAAACGAAGGGGGATGGACCAACAGTACAAAGATGTGATACGGAATTAGGAATTTGACATAGAGATTTGGGGTAAAAATGAAGGCAAATTTGGATTTGGTATAGAAATTTGGGACGAAGTTGTAGGTAAAAATTAGGGATTTTACATAAAGATTTGGGGGAGAAATGTAGACAAAATTCTAGAGAGAAGGCCTCTGCCTTCTCTCTAGAAATTCTTCCACGTTCATATTGCCATGGTTGAACTAGCATTTTGTGCATGCTTTAATTATGAAATATTGGTTTTTTCAAGCATCTAATGTTTTCTTTATTTATTGTTGTTATTTAAAGTAAAATCTATGTTTTATGCATGCATAAATTGAAAAATAAAAATGCATTACTAATGAATTTAACCTCAAATTTGGCAACAAATTTTATAATGTTTATTAAACTTAACCTGAAATTAGGCAACCAAAATATTAAATTTAACCTCAAATTGACTATAAAATGAGTTGATAAGACTTCTTGAGGTCGACTTCGAGGGCACTTTCGACGGTAATATATTTTGGCATCTCTTACTTGAACTCTAGCCATTTTATTTTATATTCTCTTTATTCTACCAATTAAGCCATAAGACTTCTTTGTTTGAATATTAATTTAGACCTCTTATATTATCATAAATAGCTATATATACATTATTAAAAAACTAATTTTTTAATCAAAATTTTACTTAAAAAAATAAATTACGGAAATTTCACGAGGTACCCTTAAGATAAGGGCTAATTCACAAGATGTACAATTGTTTGACATATTTCATCTGATACCCTAAAAATTTTTTTTTTCCGCCTCCGACCCTTTTTTGGTTAAACATAACTAACACCATTAGTTTATTTAAAAAAAAAAAAAGAACTAGGGCAGCCAACGAAAAAGAGCCAATACCACCCAACGGTGATGTGGAGTCCGACTTGGCGGGGGTGGGAGGCGGAAGGCGGTGACAATGCCGAGGTTGGTAGACATAGGGATTTCAGGAGAGGGAGGAGAGGCGATGGTGGAAGTTGTGATGGCAGGTGCAAGTGGCACAATTGAGGGTGGAGGCAGGGTCGGACATGAACCCGATTTAGCTGTCAAAAGAGACGATGTTACGGGAACCGGCGTGGTTATTCAAGAACTCCTTCTAGGTGGGGGGCTACAGTGGGAAGAGGTGGCGCCTGGAGGTTGTCCTAAGGGTGGATTCGGACGGTCGAGATCCAGAGGTTATTTGGGGATATTGGGGAATTAGAGGTTGCGATGCTAATTTCTGTAGCTTATTGCAAAATTGCCGTAAATTCCATACTTGATATTCTTAACCAACATATTCACATATTTAAAGTCCTTAAATGTTCATAAATCATACACTTACATATTACTCCCTCCGATTTTTAATATAAGGCATTTGACTTATATGCACGTAGTTTAAGGAGCTAAAAATTATATAAAATATTAATTTTTTTAATTAAATTTTTTGACATTATAATACTTATTAATAAAAAGTATTATAATGTAAAAAAATTCATTAAAAACATTAATAATTTATATAGTTTTTAACTCTTTAAACTACGTGCACACAAAAATCAATTCCTTATATTAAAAATCGGAGGGAGTATTATATAGAGTAGTCGGTAAAAAACATATTTGAAAGGTACTTCCCTCGACTCATGCTGATTGTTTAGTCGGTAAACAACATAGAGTAGCCTTCCAGAGATCATTTCCACCCACAAGGAGAAAGCATGTCCTAGACCTTGTACACACAGACGTGTGCTCAATGACCGAAAAATCTAATGGAGGTGCACTGTATTTTGTGACCTTCATTGATGATCACTCAAAGAAGGTATGGGTGCGCTTGCTAAAATCAAAGGATCAAGTCCTCGAAGCATTCAAGGAGTTCCATCCCAAGGTGGAACGGGATACAGGTCGGAAGCTCAAGTGTGTCCGATCAGACAACAGTGGTGAGTACCGAGGACCCTTTGAGGCGTATTGTAGCTCCTATGGGATCGGGCTTGAAAAGACACCGCCTAAGACGGCACAACTGAACGGGGTTGCTGAGAGAATGAACTGTACTCTCACAGAGAGAGTCCGATGCATGCTCTCTCATGCCAAACTACCCAAGTCATTCTGGGGAGAAGCCTTGATGACCGTCGTCGACATTATCAACCTCACACCTTCTGTCCCTCTAAACGGAGATATCCCAGAAGAAGTCTGGTCAGGGAAGAAGGTCTTCTACAATCACTTGAAGGTGTTTTGGTGCAGGGCGTTTGTCCACAGAGACGAGTTCGGCTATCGTCTATGGGATTCGGCTACCGGAAAGGTTATTAGAAGCCGAGATGTGGTATTCTTCGAAGATCAAACGCTTGAAGATATCCGAAGATCAACAAAGCCAACACTAAGACGAAGGAGGGAAGAGGAAAGCCCCTCGAATGCACATCGGGACGATTCAGAAGAAGATCCAATCGAGAGCGATGACGAAGCTGATGATGAAGATCATTCTCAAGAGCAGAATGACCAAGAAGATGCCCCAGTTGATCCAGAAGCAGAATCCAGCACTCCGCTAGAACCTGAGCTGAGGCGGTCCTCTAGAGACAAGCGACCTTCCAACCGATACAGCTCAGATGAGTATGTGACCCTCACGGATGAGGGGGAGACTCAAAGCTATAAGGAGGATATGGATGATAGCCACAAGGATGAGTGGTTAAGAGCCATGCAAGAAGAGATGCAATCCTTGCATGAGAACCACACCTATGAGCTGGTGAAGCTACCAAAAGGGAGACGAGCCTTGAAGAACAAATGGGTGTATCGATTGAAAATCGAGGATAGTAACTCGAAGCCCCGATACAAGGCTCGATTAGTCGTGAAAGGGTTCAACCAAAAGAAGGGCATCAACTTCGAAGAAATATTCTCTCCGGTCGTGAAGATGTCCTCTATCCGAGTTGTTCTAGGCTTAGCAGCAAGCCTAGACTTGGAGATCAAACAACTCGATGTCAAGACAGCATTCCTCCATGGCGACCTTGAAGATGAGATATACATGGAGCAGCCTAAAAGATTCAAAGTTCCAGGCAAAGAGAATCTGGTGTGCAGACTCACAAAGAGTCTCTATGGCCTAAAGCAAGCACCAAGACAGTGATACAAGAAGTTCGACTCTTTCATGGCGGATCACAACTTCAAGAAAACCATGAATGACCACTGTGTCTTCATGAAAAGGTACGCAAGCGGCGACTTTCTCATACTCTTGCTCTATGTTGATGATATGTTAATAGTAAGGCAGGACCGCGATAAGATAGCTGCTCTAAAGAAAGACTTGAGCAAATGCTTTGCCATGAAAGACTTGGGACCGGCAAGGTAAATTCTTGGGATGACAATCACTCGTGATAGAACGAGTAAGCTTCTATGGATATCCCAAGAGAGATACATCGAGAAGGTGCTGGAGAAATTCAACATACACAAAGCCAAGCCGGTGAGCATGCCACTTGCTGGACACTTCAAGCTGAGCTCAAAGCAAAGTCCAACAAGTGAGAAGGAGAAACAAGAGATGAAGAGTACCCCATATTCATCCGCGGTAGGCAGTCTCATGTATGCAATGGTATGTACGAGGCCCGATATCGCCTACGCCGTCGGGGTCGTAAGCCGCTTCTTGGCAAATCCGGGGAAGGAACACTTGGCTGCAGTGAAATGGATTCTCCGGTATCAACGGGGTACTTCTAAACGGTGCTTATGCTTCGGCAATGGGAAGCTTGTGCTAGAAGGATACACAGATGCAGATTGGGCCGGAGACAATGATTCCAAGAAATCAATGTCAGGTTATCTGACTACCTTTGCAGGGGGAGCTGCTTCCTGGCAATCAAAGTTACAGAAGACCGTTGCCTTGTCCAGCACTGAAGCAGAGTATATCGCAGCCACGGAGGCCTGCAAGGAGATGCTATGGATGAAGAGCTTCTTGCTCGAGTTGGGAGTAGAGCAAGACAAATATGTCTTGCAGTGTGATAATCAAAGCGCTATTCATCTAGCAAAGAACCCGACCTATCACTCTCGCTCGAAGCACATCGATATCCGATATCATTGGATCCGAGACATCCTCGAAGAGAAGCTTTTACATCTTGACAAGGTGCATACAGAGAAGAACTGGTCTGACATGATGACCAAGGTAATCCCGACAAATAAGTTTGAAGACTGTTGTTAAGGATCCGGCCTCGTAACACGTGATGTTGCTCGAGTTGGGAGTAGAGCAAGACAAATATGTCTTGCAGTGTGATAATCAAAGCGCTATTCACCTAGCAAAGAACCCGACCTATCACTCTCGCTCGAAGCACATCGATATCCGATATCATTGGATCCGAGACATCCTTGAAGAGAAGCTTTTACATCTTGACAAGGTGCATACAGAGAAGAACTGGTCTGACATGATGCCCAAGGTAATCCCGACAAATAAGTTTGAAGACTGCTGTTAAGGATCCGACCTCGTAACACGTGATGTTGCTAAAACCAACCCCGCAAGGATACGGTGTCGATTGTAGTATTCAAGTATCGTATCACAAGGACTGGTGGAGTGTCAATTATTAGCTTTAAACCAGTTTGACCAAGCCCAAAAGTAGCAGACAATTTAAGAGAAATTGTAATTGAAAGTGACAAATAACAATAGAATGATGAGAAATATATATGTGAGAGACATTCCAGGGCTAGGGATTCTGCGAACGATGCATCCTCAATAGAATAAAATGTAGTCTCACCCGAATCATTTCCAATTCTATGTGAAGGTAGGTTATCAAATGTAATTGCAAATCTCCTTTCGGTCTCAATGCAAATGTGTCTGAATTGGATAACAATCTCCTTTCGGTCTCATGCAACCAATTCAGACCCCTTGAGCTCTTAGAATCTAGGTGATAATCATATCAATATCTCCTTTCGGTCTCAATCAATATCAATATAACCTAAGATTTCTACGACAACCTATTGATCCTCAAAAAGCTTAATTCACTTTCGCACAATTAAACTTTAGGTTTAATCCTATAGTTCTGATGGATCAGGTCACCTTTCGGTCTCAATTCACCATCTAAATTCCAACTTAGGGTTATCTTCTTTCGATCTCAAACCCTAAATCAGGTCTAATCCATTCACATCGATTAGATTAAGTACAATAGGATTAAATCACAATTCAAATGAGAAATCATTTGGGCGATATGAAGAGCAAGTCTATTTCTGCATCGTCGGGATTATCCCTAACCCTAGAACAAGGAGAACTAGCCTAGCATGAAGATTTTCATATTCAATTCAATTAGACTAAGCATAGAAACCAAAGACAAACAAGAGATAAGAGTAAAAGTACCAATTATGAATTGAAACGACTCGAATCTCCGCTTAGGGTTCTAACAAGTTCTTCAAAAGCCCCAACAATGTCAGATTTTTCGGTCCCCCTTGTTCTCTAAAAAACGTCCCTTAAATACCCCCTCAATAAAATAAATTAAAAACGGAATAAAAACGGTTCAGGGGCCGACACTCGGGCATAACACATCTCGAGTGTCAAAGGCACTCGGCCGAGTGTTTGGTTCTGTAAAGTACTGGAGGCCACTCGAGACCATAACCTCTCGAGTGTCAAAGGCACTCGACCGAATGTTTGGTTCTGTAAAGTACTGGAGGCCACTCGAGACCATAACTGCTCGAGTGTATAGGGCACTCGACCGAGTGTTTGGTTCTGTAAAGTACTGGAGGCCACTCGAGACCATAACTGCTCGAGTGTATAGGGCACTCGGCGGAGTGGGTGTTATTTCTCACTTCTGAGGGCCACTCGAGCATACAACCACTCGAGTTCAAATTCACTTGACCGAGTGTCTGGGTTTCTTTACTTCTTTGTCTTTTGCCACGCTCGTCACGATTCCGGTGCTCCACATCCTTGATTCCGTCCCTCCTAGTGCATCTTTGACGCCTTCCGAGTGCACCGAAAAGCCTCGAAGCTTGTCATTCTCCATTAGCTCTCTCATTGGCACCAAAACCACTCAAAAGCACCTGAAATCATAACAAACGAGCGGTAGACACCGATTCCACCAAACTAAACCAAAAAGGGCCAAAAATATATATAATACTTAACTCAAAGACCCTAACCCGATGCAAACATGCCCTATATTCATCGCTAAATAGATGCTATCAAAATACCCCATACTTAACCTTGCTTGTCCCCAAGCAAGATTAGGACAATAATCACAAAATAGCATCTACTTTTTCAAAATATTCGACGAATGTCGTCCTAGCATATCATAGCCAACAACCAAGCTTGACTAGCTCTTCTAATCTCAACCTCAAAACTCATCATCCACAAAGCTTGAACAATCCCAGAAATCTCCAACGCTTGGAATTGCGCACACAAAGAAATCATGAGGTATAAGGTTATGATGGGTCTAAGACAGAAACAGTTAGGTATGGAAAAATTTAGGTCATTTGGTGCTAAAATCCGGGAAAAAGGATCATGCGAGAACGACTAGAAGAAACACCAACTTCAAAGAATCATATTCATACCAATCCATCAAACAAGCTCCATCACAACCACTTTTTCATCTTAACTTTTGTCAACCACACCAAAAATTCTGTTTTTTCTTCTTTTCTTTTTTTTTTCAAGATTTTTTTGTTTCTTCACTCTCTAGTCTCGACACCGTTTTACGCGAATACAAACATTTGTGATGAATGCACCCAGTTACTAAGTGTCTTGACCATCTCACTTTGCACTTTTTCCTCCTTGTGTGAATTTTATTCTCCACAAGCAGGATCGGTTACTAACCGTATTTTTTCTTTCTTGACTTTTGCACAAGAGTGAATTTTATCCTCCTCTTATCCCAAGACTTTTTCTCTTTTTTTTTTTTTTTAAATCACAATCAAGAGAAATCATCTCATACTTGAAGCACATCCACACAACAAAACACACTATCATGACCCAAAATCCCGGATTGGGTAAAGGCAAATAGCGGGCTATGAAAATCTTGTGGAGCTACCAAAGAAACAAGCTTCTAAGGCTCAGAAGGCTTCAAGCAGATGGTCAAATGTAAGGGAGGTAAAGATAAATGGGCTAACAAACTGCCTCAATCATATTTCAATTTGTGCATATAAACCAAATAATGCGGTGACAAGCTTGAGTATCCAAGAATGAGGCGAGATATAAACATAATCGAGCAAGAGGATGTACATGTTATCTAGTCAAACAAGGCAGCAGCTCAATGCTCAAGCAATCATCAAATATTCCAACCACCACAACATTCTAGAATCAGATCAAAAGAAGCAAGACTCATGACCCATGATAAAAAATATATACATGACACAAGATATACACATGATAAATACGATAATAATAAAAGTGCAGACTCTAAATAGAAAGGAAAAACAAAAGGAAAAAGACACAAATAGTACACCAAATGTGAAGTTCACCCCACCCCATACTTAAATGAAACATTTTCCTCAATGAGACCACAAAAAGTAAAATGAGACAGAGTACTCACAATTTGGTGATTAGCGCGGAGGGCAAGTGTCTAGAAAGTATCCGACTCGCCCTCAACCGAGTCATCTGAGTCGTTCTGCTCTTCCTCCTCTTCCTCTCAGAGTCCTCTTGATGCTCCTCTTCTTGTCGAGACTGCAAGTTGTGTAGCTGGGTGTCGATAGCATCAAAGCGCCTATCGAAGTAAGATCGCAGCTGGCCGAACTGGTAATCGAAATAAGCTCTATCGCTGGTAAACTGAGGAGGCTCGCTCGGTGCAGCGTCCATGTAATCAGCAGCATTGGGGGCATGCGAGGTCCTAGAGGGCCCAGCAACATCAGAAGGCTGCGCAGCTGCAGCACCATAGAGAGTATCCAAGTGGGCCGAAATCCCGTCATACCAGTTGTGTGCATTCTGGACCGTCAGGTGTGGTGGAAGGGGGAGCGGTAAATGGCGCTTCGTCGTAGACCTATCCTTGCATAAGGCTTGCTGCCCGTTGAACACAAGAATCTGACATCGCTCTAGCTCCTCATGAGACCACTCGATCTGAGGGGTGATCTGCTGATAGATGGAGATGTCGATATTGACGGCATTAGCAAGCATGGAAACCATTGCCCCAATAGAGATAGCGGATGAACCTCTCGCTTCCTTCTCCCACCGCGTTGCCATTATATGCCCCAGATTGACAGGTCGGTCGCTGAGGGCGGCATACAAGGTTCGCAACTCAAGTGCCCCCAAGCACCCTTGACTTCCCTCTCGAGCAAAGACTGTACTCGCGAGGAAGCGGTGGAACAAGCGGATAGCCGGATGTAAACAGGAAGAACTCTTAGCCCTATCGGCACGATAGCCAGATTCGTGCGTTAGCTGATACCAGAAGCGGTCCCTCTCTCCCTGCCCCAAAGTAGACGTCTCACCGGTGTTAGGGATGCCGAAGACAGTGCAGAATTGCTCCAAGGTGAGTGTGTGATTCTTATTCCCCAAGTGGAATGTCACCTTGTCCGTGTTGTACTTGAATGTGCATACCAACTCCCTAATCAACTGAGGGTAGGAAGGCAACCGACAATCCCAAATAGCTCGAAGAGAGAGCTTGTTGACAAGAAAATTCATATCATCTAGTAGACCCAAATTCTCCAAGACTCTAGTGTTCATAAACTGAGTTGAGCGAACATCTCTTTTCTGTACTTTGGCATAAAGCTTCCTCTGCTCGGATGTGGTCAAACGGATGGGTGGTGGGTCTCCCATTGAAAGTACCTATAGCAAAGCATACAAACCATCAACCACATTACACAAGTAGCGGAACCAAGGAGTTAGCAAATAGGTACAAACAAGCACACACTATCACCCCATACTTAGAACACTGGCATCAACATATATGGTCAAATAAGGGTCCATGCACAAACCACCAACAAGCCATAATATCTACTCAAGAACACCATCAAGCAACTTTAAACAAGGGAGTACAAAGAAATATTCTCATGGGAATCGAACTCTCACAATTCACACAATACCAACAAAACTATAACAATTGATGCACACATGCCCCACAACAAGAATCTCAAGTAAACCATGGAGTACAAAATCACCCTAAGAGCACATCAAGCTCAATAAAATTCAAGCAAGCCACAAGATTTATTAGAATGCACACAAGACTTGGAAAAATTCAACAACATATTCATCTCCTCCAACAATCAAATTTAACCACATTCATCAAAATTTCCTCAAAATTCAACCACATTTCCACATTAACCATTAATAAACAAACGCAAGAGATGCACAAGCACAAATTCACTTATAAACTCATCCAATCCTCAAAACCCCAATTTTCCCCCAACTCAATCTCCACAAACCCTAACAATTTCAATTCCTCAAAACAACCGCTCAAACCTCAAATTAGTTGAAGAAGTAACCGAATCTGAGTAAAATAGATTAGAAGAGGAGGAGACTTACCAAGTTCTTGAAGAAAAAGAGGAGAAAAGAGAGACTAGCAATGGAAGAAAGAGAGGGGAATGGGAGTGGCGGCTGATGGCGGCGCTGGCGGCTGGTGGGCGGCACTGGGAGGCGGCGCCGGCTGGGCACGAGGGCGGCGGCTGGTGCGCCGGTGGGGTGGCCGGAGCAAGTGGGGTGGGGCTGAGTGAGAGGGCGAGTGAGTGAGAGAGCGTTCGTTCAACAGGGGCCGAGTTTGTGACAAGAAGGGTGAGTGAAGGAAGAGAGAAAAAGAAAGAAAGTAAAAGAAAGAAAAAAAAAACTCTAGCAGATCCCACTCGGCCGAGTGGAATAACCACTCGACCGAGTGGCGGTCTTTCTTCGGAAATACCACTCGGGCCTTTTTTTTTTTTTTTAACAGCAGAAAAAGAGATTAAATTAAGAATACTTACCTCGGGTTGCCTCCCGAGAAGCGCTGGTTTATGGTCTGAAGCCGACCTTCCATTTCTTTCAAGCAATCGGATCAAGAAGGTCAATGGAAACCACCTTCTCAATCGGATGACCGACGAAGTACTTCTTTAACCTTTGCCCATTAACTTTGAACTCACCGGTCTCTTCACTCCATACATCGACCGCTCCATGAGGGTATATCTTCTTCACCTCAAATGGACCTCCCCACTTAGATTTTAGCTTGCCAGGAAAAAGCTTCAATCTAGAGTTATAAAGCAACACAAGATCACCAATCTTGAAAGTCTTGGGGATGATATGCCTGTCATGCCATTTCTTGGTTCTCTCCTTGTAAATCTTGGCGTTCTCATATGCATCTAGCCTCAATTCCTCAAGCTCCTGAAGTTGCAGATTCCTCTTCTCACCGGCCTCCTTCATATCAAAATTGAACAACTTGATTGCCCAATAGGCCTTGTGTTCAAGCTCCACAGGAAGATGACAAGACTTCCCATATACTAGTCTGTAGGGCGTAGTACCTATGGGAGTCTTGTACACCGTTCTATAGGCCCAAAGTGCATCGTCTAGCTTCATTGCCTAATCCTTGCGAGATCGGGACACGGTCTTTTCCAAGATGCTCTTAATCTGCCTATTAGACACCTCAACCTGACCACTAGTCTGCGGATGGTATGGTGTCGCCACCTTATGGGTCACCCCATACTTGCTCAAAAGTGCCTTAAAATTCTTCTCAATAAAATGGGAACCCCCATCACTAATGACAACTCGCGGAGTACCAAATCTAGGGAAGATTACCTTGTTGAAGAATCTAGAGACCACTCTTGAGTCATTTGTTGGAGACGCAATGGCTTCAACCCACTTTGAAACGTAATCTACCGACACCAAGATGTACTTGTTATTGCAAGATGGAGGGAAAGGACCCATGAAGTCGATTCCCCATACATCAAAAATCTCCACCTCTTGTATGGTGTTCAATGGCATCTCGTTCCTTCTAGAAATGTTTCCTGTTCTCTGACAAGCATCACAAGAAACAATGAAACGGTGAACATCTTTGAACAAAGAAGGCCAGAAAAATCCAGATTGTAGTATCTTGGCGGTGGTTTTTGAAGAGCTCATATGACCACCACAAGGGAGAGAATGACAGTGGTGTATGACACTCTCCACCTCCTCTTCTGGAATGCAACGCCGGTAGACTCCATCACCGCACCTTTTGAAAAGAAAAGGCTCATTCCAGAAATAATGTCTCACATCTGACATGAACTTCTTCTTCTGCTGAAATGATAAACCACTAGGCAACTCATGACAAACAATATAGTTCACGAAGTCAGCATACCATGGTACCTCAGAAGTGGCTATATTCAAGATCTCGGCAGTGATCCTGAGTAGATGCTCATCGGGGAAAGAATCATTGATGGGAGGCTCAGTAGTAGTGTGCTCTAACTGCTCTGGCGGTAGCCTAGATAAATGATCAGCAACCAGATTCTCAGTCCCTTTCTTGTCCTTGATCTCCAAGTCGAACTCTTGGAGGAGGAGGATCCATCGAATGAGACGACGTTTAGCATCCTTCTTATGCAGCAAGTACCTGATCGCAGCATGATCAGTATACACAATAACTTTGGCACCCACCAAATATGACCGAAACTTTTCGAAAGCAAAGACGACAGCAAGCAACTCTTTTTCGGTGGTAGCATAGTTCCTCTGAGCTTCATCCAAAGTCCTGCTAGCATAATAGATTGCATGGAGCTTGTTGTCTTTCTTTTGGCCCAGAACAGCCCCAACTGCATGATCGCTGGCATCACACATGATCTCAAAAGGGAGATCCCAGTCAGGCGATTGCATTATAGGGGCTGAAATCAATGCCTGCTTCAACCTGCAAAAAGACTCATGACACTCTGGAGAAAAGTTAAACGCAACATCCTTTAGGAGTAAATTGGTAAGAGGTTTTGCAATCTTTGAAATTTTTTTAATAAACCTCCTATAAAACCCAGCATGACCCAAAAAACTCCTAACTCCCTTAACCGACGTAGGAGGTGGCAATTTCTCAATCAAGTCTATCTTAGCCTTATCCACCTCGATACCTCGATTTGATACTAGATGGCCTAAGACAATCCCTTCCTTCACCATGAAATGACATTTCTCCCAATTTAAAACCAAGTTGACCTCTTCACAACGCTGCAAAACTCGAGATAAGTTAGACAAGCAGTTATCGAAAGAAGATCCATACACAGAAAAGTCATCCATGAAAACTTCCATTATGTCCTCTATGAAATCAGAAAAAATGGCCATCATACAGCGCTGAAAAGTGGCAGGGGCATTACACAAGCCAAAAGGCATCCTCCTGTAAGCGAAGGTGCCATAAGGGCACGTGAAAGTAGTCTTTTCCTGGTCATCCGGATGGATGGGAATCTGAAAGAACCCACTGTAACCATCCAAATAACAGTAATAAGAATGCCTAGCTAATCTTTCAAGCATCTGATCGATGAAGGGGAGGGGGAAGTGGTCCTTTCGGGTTGCAGCATTCAACTTCCGATAATCTATGCACATCCTCCACCCTGTGACAGTCCTAGTGGGAATTAATTCATTCTTTACAACTGTCATCCCACCTTTCTTAGGGACCACATGCACAGGACTCACCCAATTACTGTCAGAAATAGGAAAAATAATGCATGCATCTAACAATTTTAGCACTTCTTTTCTCACAACCTCTTTCAAGTTTGGGTTAAGTCTTCTTTGATGCTCTATGGAGGGTTTATGATCATCTTCCATTAAAATTCTGTGCATACACATTGAGGGACTAATCCCCTTCAAATCATCAATTGAGTATCCTATGGCCTTTCTATGCAATCTAAGCTCATGCAACAACTTCTCAGTTTCATCAGGATTCAGAGTAGCAATCACAATCACAGGATAAGTAGCATCAGGGCCTAAAAACTCATACCTCAATGTGGATGGAAGTGGCTTCAACTCCACTTTTGGTGCTCCTTTAGCTTCGCCCTTAGAGTCTCCGTCATCTTCCTTCAAGACCTCAAACACCGCTTCAGGATCTTCCTTAGCAACTTCTAAATCCTGAACTACAGCAGCAAGTAGTTCATCTTCATCGCCTTCAGTCACACTTTCAATCAAACAAAGCTCCAGAGGGTCTTGAACGACCACCACCTTCATATCGACCTGAGTTCCTTCATCTACCACATCAATCCTGTAACACTCATCCTCAAAAGCAGGTTGTTTAATAGCATTAGAAAAATTAAACTCAAGTTTTTCATCTCCCACAGTGAAGGTAAGAACAGCGTTCTTGACATCTATATTGGTACCTGCAGTAGCTAGGAAGGGCCTTCCTAGTATAATAGGTACAGGATAATTTGCTTCAATATCAAGAACTATAAAGTCTACTGGGATGAAAAACTTACCAACCTGAATAGGAATGTCTTCCAGTATACCTGATGGATGTCTAACCGACCTATCAACCATGCAGAGCGTCATCCGGACTGGTCTGGGGTCTCCCAATCCTAGCTTCTTGCAGATGGAAAGGGGAATGATACTCACGCTAGCCCCCAAATCGCAAAGGGCAAAGTAGGTGAAGTTTCCCATGGTGATAGGGACACAGAATCTCCCAGGATCTTCAAGCTTAGGAGGGAGCTTGTTCTGAATGAGAGTGCTGCACTCCCGATTCAACGAGATAGTCTGACACTCTTCAAGCTTCCTCTTGTTTGACAAGATCTCCTTCAGAAACTTTACATAGGATGGCATTTGAGATAGAGCATCAGTGAAAGGAATGTTGATGTAAAGCTTCTTCAGCACCTCCAAAAATTTCCCATACTGCTTTTCGATTTGGGCCTGAGCCTTTCTTTGTGGAAAAGGAAGGGGTGGCTTGTAAGCGGGAGGCGGAACATATACAGATTGTTTCTCTGGCTTAGGAGCCTTTTCCTTCTCAGTTTTAACATTCTCCTGAGCTTCTCTTTGCTCTGCAGGCTTCAACTCTTCTAGTTGCTTTCCATTCCTTAGGGACACAGCAGAAATCTGTCCTTTAGGATTATCTTCGGTACGCCCTGGAAATTGACCATTCTGTCTAGGGGCATTGTTGGCCTGTTGAGCTACCTGTGTCTCAAGCATCTTTTGGCTCTTACTAAGGTTTTGTACTTCGCCAGCCAAATTCTGAACGGTGCCCATAAGTTTTTCCATCATCAACTCCATTTTATCCTTCTGAGGTTGGCCTTTCGGTGGGAATCCAGGTGGTGGCGATTCTGCAGCTTGCTTATTAGCATATGAAAATCCAGGGTGATCCCTCGCTCGAGGGTTGTAATTATTGAAGTTCCTGTTATAGCCCTGACCCCTGTTAAAATTCCCCATGTAATTTGCTTCCTCCTCCTGACTGCTGATATCTTGAGAGGCATAAATCTAACAGCCAGAAATGGTGTGATCTTGAGCTCCACAAAACTGACAAGGCACTGGTCTTGTATTTGTAGTAGCACTCACTTCTTTGACAGACAAAGACTTCTCCAATGCTGAGCTCAGACGTTTGATTTCAGAAGCCAATGCATCATATCTAGCATCCTTGAAGGTTTCAGCTCCCACTTCGTAGATCCCTGAACCTCTTTTGGCATTAGAAAGAGCCCTGGGTTGTGAGTACTTCCCACATCGCTTAGCGGTCTTCTCGATGAACGCCCAAGCATCTTCAGCTCCCATTTCCAAAATTCTCCTCCAGATGAGGAATCGATAAGCACCCTAGTGTTGTCACTGACAGCTTTGTAGAAAATTTCTAACAGATTCAGCTTCGGTATCCCGTGGTGCGGACACTCAAACAAAAGGTCTTTGAATCTCTCCCATGACTCATGTATGTTCTCCCCATCACTAACCATGAAAGAATTTATCTTCCGCCTCATCTCATCAGTCTTGGATGGCGGGAAGAACTGATTCAGAAACTCATATGACAATTCCTCCCAAGTAGTAATGGTGCCAGCAGGGATAGAGTTGTACCAGTGTCTAGCTTTTCCAGCAAGTAAGAAGGAGAATGATCGCATTAAGAACTCTTCAGGGGTGACACCTTGAACCTTCACAGTATCCATCAATTCCTTGAATGTGGATATGTGCTGATGGGGGCTCTCAGCAGGAAGCCCATTGAACATGTTCTGTCTTATCATATTCAATAGTGCAGGCTTTAGCTCAAAATTGGCAGGTGTTAATGTAGGAAGAACTACACCCGGCTGAGGTAGGTACTGAGCCGGATCCATACGCTCTCCTAGAGTTTGCGGCCCTTGGGGTTGTGGTAGTGGATTCCCCACAATTTGTCAATTAGCAAGCTCTTGTCGCAGGGCAGCATTCTCTAGATCTCTCTGAGCCATCAGTCGCTCGAGTTCAGCTAAACGATTAGCGTTGTCACCCATTGTTTGATTTCTAGCAGTGCGTTGTTCAGCTCTTCTTCTACGAAAGGTGCGTTCAGGTTCAGGATCAAAAGGGAATAGATCACTAGAGCTTTCAGTTTTTCGCATTCAGAGCAAAGCACAACCTGAAACCAACGACAAAAGGAAACAAATCAAAGCAGAAACAAGGACTTAGCAAACCAGTTGTCAGGAAACGATTGATACTAGCACCAGTCCCCGGCAACGGCGCCAAAAACTTGATGTTGCTAAAACCAACCCCGCAAGGATACGGTGTCGATTGTAGTATTCAAGTATCGTATCACAAGGACTGGTGGAGTGTCAATTATTAGCTTTAAACCAGTTTGACCAAGCCCAAAAGTAGCAGACAATTTAAGAGAAATTGTAATTGAAAGTGACAAATAAATATAGAATGATGAGAAATATATATGTGAGAGACATTCCATGGCTAGGGATTCTGCGAACGATGCATCCTCAATAGAATAAAATGTAGTCTCACCCGAATCATTTCCAATTCTATGTGAAGGTAGGTTATCTAATGTAATTGCAAATCTCCTTTCGGTCTCAATGCAAATGTGTCTGAATTGGATAACAATCTCCTTTCGGTCTCATGCAACCAATTCAGACCCCTTGAGCTCTTAGAATCTAGGTGATAATCATATCAATATCTCATTTCGGTCTCAATCAATATCAATATAACCTAAGATTTCTACGACAACCTATTGATCCTCAAAAAGCTTAATTCACTTTCGCACAATTAAACTTTAGGTTTAATCCTATAGTTCTGATGGATCAGGTCACCTTTCGGTCTCAATTCACCATCTAAATTCCAACTTAGGGTTATCTTCTTTCGATCTCAAACCCTAAATCAGGTCTAATCCATTCACATCGATTAGATTAAGTACAATAGGATTAAATCACAATTCAAATGAGAAATCATTCGGACGATATGAAGAGCAAGTCTATTTCTGCATCGTCGGGATTATCCCTAACCCTAGAACAAGGAGAACTAGCCTAGCATGGAGATTTTCATATTCAATTAGACTAAGCATAGAAATCAAAGACAAACAAGAGATAAGAGTAAAAGTACCAATTCTGAATTGAAACGACTCGAATCTCCGCTTAGGGTTCTCACAAGTTCTTCAAAAGCCCCAACAATGTCAGATTTTTCGGTCCCCCTTGTTCTCTAAAAAACGTCCCTTAAATACCCCCTCAATAAAATAAATTAAAAACGGAATAAAAACGGTTCAGGGGCCGACACTCGGGCATAACACATCTCGAGTGTCAAAGGCACTCGGCCAAGTGTTTGGTTTTGTAAAGTACTGGAGGCCATTTGAGACCATAACTGCTCGAGTGTCAAAGGCACTCGACCGAGTGTTTGGTTCTGTAAAGTACTGGAGGCCACTCGAGACCATAACTGCTCGAGTGTATAGGGCACTCGGCCGAGTGGGTGTTATTTCTCACTTCTGAGGGCCACTCGAGCATACAACCACTCGAGTTCAAATTCACTCGACTGAGTGTCTGGGTTTCTTTACTTCTTTGTCTTTTGCCACGCTCGTCACGATTCCGGTGCTCCACATCCTTGATTCCGTCCCTCCTAGTGCATCTTTGACGCCTTCCGAGTGCACCGAAAAGCCTCGAAGCTTGTCATTCTCCATTAGCTCTCTCATTGGCACCAAAACCACTCAAAAGCACCTGAAATCATAACAAACGAGCGGTAGACACCGATTCCACCAAACTAAACCAAAAAGGGCAAAAAATATATATAATACTTAACTCAAAGACCCTAACCCGATGCAAACATGCCCTATATTCATCGCTAAATAGATGCTATCAACACGCCCATGATTAAATCGGGAAGGGGGCCCATGATTAAATCGGGAAGGGGGAGAATATTGTTGGGTCGATCCCTCCTTAATCACCCACCATAAGATCCAAGTTTACGGGCCCAAACCAAATTCCAAGTAAGTGACCCAAATTAAATTAGAAATTATGGGAGAAGACTAAGGCATTCTAGAGTTCTCTAGTGTCTTCTTGCAAATGCAAGAATCATTAATTAATCTAGGCAATTCTAAATTTAAGACTAGAGAAATCTAGTTAATTCCACTTAGAAGAAAGTGAAAGTTGGTGGAGTATCAAACCGACATTGTAGCCTATAAATACCCATTTGGGCTTTGGGTGGAGGCATCCAAGGAAAACACAAACCAAGTGTAAGTGAGAGCAAGTGACTAAGCCTAGTAAGAGTGAGTGTGAGTGAGCCACAAAATTATATAGTGAGAGTTATACCCTTGTAAAGTTTTCTACTATATAATACAAGTTCCACTTTTATACAAAAGCGAGTTTTGCCCATCTTAATCCTACGAAGAGGGAAAATCCGAATTTTCCCAACATATATGCTTAATATATGTAAAATATACTTTTGATATTCATAAGGAATAAAATATTCAAAACTATAAATTTTGCTTGTAATATCTTAAATCATACTTGAATGGATGAATAAAAAAAGTAAAATATAACAAAAAGACCACTTGCCATCACGCGGGATCGAACTACGGACCTTCGGTTTACAAGGCTGACGCTCTACCACTGAGCTATAAGGGCTTGTATGCTTCAAATTTGTCGCTTATTTATAAAGAACAAATGCTGATCTGATTATTCATATCACAGAACAGCTTGGTGAGTTGGTTGAGACTTATTTCATCCTTACCCAGATTTGAGGTTTGCATCCTATGAAGTTTTGAAAAAAAAATTTGCATATTACATTGTCAAATTTTTAAACGAATTTTTTTCCCAACATGGGATAGCATCGCCAAAAGAATGGCTGTGTGCAAGTTTCTGGTGAGCAAATGTGTCTGTACATGCTTTCTGCTCTTCCATTTTTTGTACTGATGAATCCTTCCAACATTTGTTCAATCCACTAAGGACGATGGTAGAAATTTACTGATGAACCATTTTTTTTCCCAACATATTTTTTTTTGAATTTTTAAAATCTGGATTGGCAACTAAAATGTAAGCAGCTTTCATTCTAGTATACAAAACTACAAGTGCAATGATTGTGTTATGTGTACAATCAGATGTAGAAATCAATCTACCCTATACAATTACATTTCCCTGCACATGGATGTGTATTGTATGTTTCCTGCTAACAGCTCAGTGGGAACTCAAACAAAAAAAACACTGAACCCTCCTAGTAGGATTGGCTATATTTAGAATTTTCACAAATTTTGGCAGCCGTTCGCCTATGTTCTTCACTCCTTCTCCACTATGCATCTTCTCTCCTACCTTTTCGTGGCATTACTCAAGCTCATTCGAACCTGCAGGTGTCGTCGAATGGGGATGCTTGAGCACCCCACTTGCAAAAAAAATAGCCGTTCAATTTTCACTTTAGATGGAGGAAAGCGATGAGAATAGCTTTCTTAGTCTCTCCTCTTAACCACTTAACAGACATGGTATGTAAGCTCTACTGCTTCTGTATATTGTAGCGTTCACATACGCTGTTGCTGTGCTCAGCCCACCACTTCTCTGCTTGATCCTCGTTGAAACGTTTGCGGCTGCACAGAGAGAACAAACCATGATCTGTTCATTTAAACCGATCAGGAACAGTGGCTTGACAATAATTCATTGCAGGTGATAGTTGGACAAACTTAGAGAATCTTTGAAATGACAAGAAACTTGGGTTTGATGTCAAATATCACTATTTATGCCATTTCACATTATCAAAGCATTTTGGCATTAGTTGATATTTTTCTGGTCAAGTAAACAGAGCCTGTGAAGTTAGAAGTTGCATTCACATTGGTTGACAAAATAGATCTGATGATTCTATTATATCATACTAGATGAGCAGGACCCCCCTTCAACAAACAAACAGAAAACTAGTGTTTTCCATGTTATCAGATTATTGAAATTAGGAAAAGCATGCGAGCAATGTGACTAATTAGAAGAAAATAGTGGAGTTTACCTGAACCGGACGCGCTTGAGTTCAGTGCCCCCACCTGGCAAGGAGCCAAGTGTTACATACACACCCGTCTCATCCTGTACAACCCATTCTGATTTCTCAGATTGTGTCTTGGTTCCATTAGATAATGTGCTTTCATTTCTTGGAGGCACTACCATAGTTTTCAGGGAAATGTTATCAGAGGCAAGATGATCATTGGAGGTATTTAGAGAGTCCATTTTGCTGCCTCCACTGTTTCCTTTTTGAACCCTTTCATTCATTTCCTTCAACTGTCAGAAATTAGATGGTATGTTTTAGTTATGAGATTCAACTATATCTAAAGACAATTCGAAAAAAAGTGTCTACAAAAGAATTTTCCATCCTAACTCCTTTGCATAAACATGAGAAAAGCTGTGACGTAATGCCTGTTTGGAGAAATTTCAAAGAATGAAGGATGGATACACAGATTGAAGGTGATAAATGAGCGTCATTCACGCCTGCTGCTGGTATATAATGAGCATATAATGTTCATGTATAATTTCATTTTAGAACACACAATTTTGTTTGTACAGCATATAACTGACCTGTGCAGTCAAAGTTTTGATGACTTCTTTTGCAGCTTTTGCGCTTTTAGCTTCATCAGCTGCCAGTGCCTTTGCTTCCTTATGTTGCCTTGATTTTTTCTCTAGTTCAGACTCCAGCAACTGAACTTTACGGGACAGTCTTTCCACCTGTTCAGTTTCATAGAAGTTATATTTTCTAAGCAGTGCGAAGTGAAGAGCTACTAGAAACCGAAAATCAAGACTTATGGTAGCAATGACAGAAACATCATAGTGATTAATGAAAACAGATGACACTTCATTAAGAATAACCACATGCTGCATGTTCTATGAGTATAACATGACTTTATAAGCTATCAATGATTCAATGCTACTCAATACTCTGAATGGTATGCTTTTGATGTACTAGGATTTCAAGATCAATTAGACTTGGGCAGAAAATGTAACTTAACATCATAAAGTTGCAGCGGTCATATAGTATCCATCCTATTCTTCAAATCAATAACCTTCAAAGAGTCACTCCGTACTTATACAGAAACAAACATCAAGGAAACGACAAGGTGAACTTGGGACATTTTCTTCTCTAATAATTTAGAAGTTGGATGCTGTATTTATAAATTGCATAACAGAGAGACGAGACATGCAAAGGAGAGAAAAAAAACAGCCACACATGAACTGTGGCATCAGGTTACCTGTGCTCTCAGGTCGATGATTTCTTGGCTTGGACTCTCATACACATGCTGTGAACTATCTCTAGTAACTTCAGGTGATGCAGGGAGACTTAGATGTGGTATAGATAATGCAGGTTCATCCACTCTTGGATTTAATGAAATGGGGGATGACGATCTTGAGACTATCCTGGAACCAGGGGCAGAGGCCGAGACACGTGTATTTGAAGCTCCAAACTGAGGTGGTGGAGGACTTGGGTAAAATCCTGGCCAACTATTTTCATTGGCAATGAGAGAACTGCTACTGTCACTTTTTTCCAGTTTCACACTGGACTTTGAGCTTGCAATGTCGTTTTTCCTGAGAGTATCAACAAATGAAAGTCTGGAGAGGTGTCCAGTAAGTTTGGAAGCCGCTGTCTCTTTTTCCATTGATTCACTGGACCTTTGAATATTATTTTTACTAGAAGGTCTAGGGATTTTTAAAGGCTGTCCAGGCTCCACGGTCTTCTTCAGTTTGGTAAAACAATCATCACAAACCCGATAAGGTTTGGTCATGTTTGGAGCTAGAGAAGCTTTCACAGTTTTGCGGCTGCTGCAAGCTTTGCAGAAAACAAGTCCACAGTTGTAGCAGTTGTGACGTTTTCTTCTGAAATTAAATGGACTGTGGCAAGCAGTGCAAGAAGAGTGGTCAGCACTTGTCATCCATTTATGAAGGCAAATAACTGCAGTGAAATTTGTTCCACATGCTACACCCTTAACTTGTTTATCCTTCAGGAACTCCACCAAAGTGGGTTCCGTTCTGAGATCTGTATCTCCGTGCCCCAATTGTCCATTTGTACCCTTTCCCCATGTATAAACTTCTCCTTTCGATGTCAAAACTGCAACATGATGTGAACCACAAGCAATCTCCTCAATAACGATATTTGCAAGTTTACCTTCAACACGAAGAGGAATCATTCCATCAGCATCAGAATATCCCAGCTGTCCAAACTTGGTACTGCCCACAGTATAAACTTGTCCTGACATTGTCAGGCCTACTGTGAAATCACGTCCACACGCTACTTGACTAAAGCTTATATCTTCTAACGTCGTTACACATTCTGGAATGAATCTGGTTTCTTTATCACCATGTCCAAGTTGACCATTATCACCATCTCCCCAGGTGAACAGCTTTCCTAATGAAGATCTGTCGGAATCAACAGTACTAACTTCAGGTACCATTTCGACAATAGCAGCTGTATGCCAACCACCACAAGCCACCCTAACTGTTCGTAACCCTGCTAAAGCTCCCACTTCTTTTGGCTTTCTAACGCTGGTACGATCTCCGTGGCCTAGGGCACCAAAAGTCCCATCTCCAAACGTGAACAACTGGCCAAATGAAGTCAAAACTGCAGTGTGCCAAGGTCCACAGGACACCCAGGTAACATGCAAACCTTCCATAAGTCCCCCTACCTTTTTGGGAACCCAATGACTCGCCTCACTTCCATGGCCAAGAAGACCAGAGTTGCGAGTACCGTCACCCCATGTAAATAGCTCCCCAGAAACAGTAACAGCACAAGTGTGATACTCCCCACATGCAACTAGTTCAACATTAACGCCAGTGAGGGCTTTAATGAGCTTTGGGTGTGGAACATCTACTTCTACTCCATGTCCAAGTCTGCCACCTGACTCCTCCCCCCAACTGAAGATCTCTCCTTGCTTTGTGACCAGTGAAGCGTGGCGCCCCCCACAAGCAACATAGTTCACATCCAGCACAACTGTTGACTCAAGTGCCTTGGGAAGAAGAGCATCAATTTTGTTGCCAGTTGAACTACCAACTCTTTGAGTGCCACCACCCAGGATCCCTTCACCAAGGCCTTCTCCCCAGAGAAAAGCATCTCCCAAGGAATCAAAATCATCATAGCCAGAACCCTGGCTAGACGAACTAACTACACTTGATAGGCTGACCCTCACATTGTCAGATGCTGAACTTCGGTTATTATTGTTATCTAAACTAACTGATTGCAAAGTAAGAGAACTTCCACTAGATTCAGCAAGGCTTTGACTCCTGGATGTTCCAGTGTACAAAACTAAGTCAGAAAATGCCTTTCCAAGTCCAACTTGTGGTTGAGATTGAGAATGAGTATGAAGGCTCTTCAGTTCCCCTGGCTCCTGATCGCAATCATAAATGAGGCACAAAATAAATCAAAATGGCCAATTAATGAGCGTTTAATCAGCAGAATGTGGAGAAAGGTATCAGATTTAGCTACTGACAGATGAAGCAAATGCCTGAAAAAATTTCCTTGCATTTGGAGGAGTATCGGATGATGGATTGATATCTTTTTCTGACTTGCACTTGCGCCATCCAACATTTGAAATCAGTGCCTTGAGACCAACAAACCAAACTTCTGCTTCCTCTTTGTCCTTACATATCTATATGTTTGAAGGAAAAAAAAAACTTCAAATTAACTCCAAACTTGTTTCATCCACCAAATAAAGCAGTACAATAAAATTTAGCCCCACAATACATATATCTACTCAAAAGCCAATTGATTCCTTTGATAACAATAGTTTCCATCTCTATCTGAAAAAATTAACAATCTTGAAAGTTGTTAAACTTACCAAATCCAAAGATCTGTCGCTGCATATCAGTGAAAACGATTGATATTCCTTCTCTGGCCGGGGGTATCGTTGAAAAGTGGCCTGGAAACATATAATTAACCAAAAATGATAAAAATGCAAATGAGGGTACAGGAAAATTAGAGGAAAAAAAACGGAAAAGAAGGAAAAGTGTTAGACCTTAGAGAGACAGGTAATTAACCAAACTTTTTACTGCTTCCTTATTGTTGTGTGTCAACTTTGAATTCTCTGATCAGATTACATATCTTCTAAGTAAAAAGTTGCTAAGAATGAACCTAGACTTTAGCATAGAGAAGAAATGAAAATCTAACTATCAGATGCAAAAAAAAAAAAAAAAAAAAAACACTATTTATGGACCATGGATTAACAGAATGTGGAAATTTTAAATATCAGCATCAGCAGTTCAGCAGAACATTTTTAATACTCAATGATAGAAAGGAGAGAAAGGACAGATAGTAAAATTAAAATTACCGTCCGTTGCCCAGGGATAATCCTTAGTACTTGGTTAAGTTTAATCTGTCTCTCCTCTTTTCCTGAATACCATACCAGTGAAGATTCATCCTACACAAATGAAATTGAAAGCAAAGATGAAACTGGACACATAACAGAGAGAAATTTGGAACGAAATGTAATGATAACTTCTATTCCCTTTATGCTATTGACATGCAAGGGAGGATGCGGCAAATTCACACATAGCTTGCCAATATCAATGGCTTACATTCGACAATCTAAATGGAGAAAATTTAGGCTTTCCCCTCCTTCCATACTTGAGCAAAGTTGCTCCTTTCTTCAATGCAGTGATTGCCTGCAAATGAGAAAAATGTCGTCGACAGGTTAGTGTCTTCCCCAGGAGTAAATCAAGGACTCACTTGGACAGGCTAGCAATAATTATAAAAAGAAAAAGGATATTCATTTTCTCAGAGGGGGTAATGTAGAGGGCGGAATTAGTTAGCAACATTACTAACAGAACTTAGAGCCTGGGTTTGAAAATGTACCCTACAAATTGTTTTTGCCCCAAGGATACAAGGCAGCAAGAATACAAGAGCAAAGCATAGGCATTCACTATATAGGACCGTGGCCTGTTTTAATACTCCAGGCACCCTACATGCATGATAGAAGAGCCACCTAAGGAACTTATTCCCACCCATACAGCAATATCAGTGTAAAATTTTTAGGAATTGAAAGCAAAAATTATAAAATCTTTTCAGGAAGCAACGGTATCTTTGCAATACCATATAACATATCTGCCCACGTTTAGGTTAAACTGTGCTCCAACTATAGAAATTACACAGCATACATATTCTGTACAACATCTCTGCCCAAGCTGAGAGTTATTATATTATTTTTCTTTGTTTTCAAGAGGTGAGGTGAAAATGACAGCATCAAATCTTTGGAAGACAGATATACACAGGAACCGATTTAGGAAAGAACAAAGATAGGAGTAAGATGATTTCAGGATCAGTACCTGCTCAATATCCCTCTCGGCAGAGCTGCTTCTAAGCGAATCACCCATTTAAGTTGCAGAATCCCAATTCTTGAAGAAATATCCATCAGCAGAACCCCACAGACAGCAAACTCCCAAACTCACCTCCATTTAAGTATTACTCGACAAAATCTCGGCTCTGAAATATAGAGCAAAATCTCGTACTCTAATCTTACTACCATCATGCAAGAATACCAAAAACCATGCTTCGATCAGGAAACAGCACACTCACTAACAACAGCGTTCTGATCACATCAACCAGAACAATTAAAATAAGATAAACGAAAATGCTCGATCAGAGAAACTGATCACATCCGCACTGCCCCCACAGTGCTCAAATCCAACTCAAGAAATCCAAACTCCCCGCCTAAATGCGTGAACCCTAGCTAATCGACAATCGCAGTATCCTCGGTCCACCAAATACTTCCAAATCCGTATCCGAAACAAAATCGGATCGCCGAAACGACAGTGAGATCGCTCGAATGAAAAAACTAGAGCAAGAAACGGCGATCGGACGAATCTTGTACCTGCATTGACCTAAGGACCGATCACGAGAGCGAAATCGGAAACCCCAAACGACTCCGACGAGGACCTTGAAGCTTCGAATCAAAGTTGCTTGAAGAATGCAAGGAAGAGAGAAAAGGTGAGATTTGGGAGGAATTTGGGGATTTTGGTGAGCTCGATTTTTGTTTCTCCGTGGAGACGAGATGAAGAAATTCGGTGAAAATGCGAAGGAAATTAATATTTTTGCGTATATTTTGGGCGGACGTATACTAAACGTGCAGCCCTGTTCGGGCTCTCTCTCGCGCCGTGTAATAATGAAATCTTTAAACCCTTGTTTAATGTTTTTTTTGCACTAAAACTTTGTTTTTTCGTTTATTTTATTGTCATTTCCTGAGATTAGGGTGCCACGTAAGCAACTCCTGTGGCTCCCCCAATTAACTGCAGAATCTGGGAGTTGAGGGTGGGCCCACGCTTGAACAGTCAGCACATGAATTATCTTTTTGGAATCATTGGAAATATGAAGAGGCACAAATGTTTTGGGCCTTTCGGATTTATTCGCGGGCTCAATTTTCGGAATTGTCAATACGAGATTGTGTACTAATTTCACCGGTCCGAACCGTAATCTGTAAGAGCAAGCCCAAAAAAATTCTCCACCTTGAATTTTTGGAGAATATTGAGATGGTTTTTTATCAAAAGCTTTTCGATTACATTCTATAAAATAGAGAAAACAGAGAAAATATGAAGATTATTCCCTAAACTTGGAGAAAACTCTATATATTTTGAGGTAAATTTTATAATGGGGGAAGCTGTTGAAATAGGGCAAACAAAAATTTGGAATATTTGACTTATAATTCTCGGTTTTAGATGTTATTTTAGGGAAGTTGTTGGGTATGCTCTAAGACCGTCTCCAACAGTTTCCCCAAATTTCTCCAAAGTGGGAAAACAAAACACATATTCTTCAAATTATTTTTGATTCAACTCCACGGCTTCCCCATTTCGCAGATTTGGAGAGTAATTTAGTTTTGGGGAAGGCTGTAGATTAAGGGAAGTCTATCTATTTTTTCTGCTGCTTTCCCATTTCGGAGAAGAGATGGATAATCTGGTGGACCATTAAACGTCTTAAAATTCTCCAAAAAATCCAAAATCTCTAAAAGCCTATTTGGAAAGGGTATATAGATATATGCTATGAGTATGAGATATAGATATCAAGCAATGGGTATTGGGTATGGGTATGTGATTAATATCTATATCTTACATCTGTTGTTTGAAAAGGGTATATAGATATCATAATTAAAAAAGTGTAAAATTAGACTAATTATTCCACTTCTCCCTAAAATTAGTCAACATCTCAGTGACTATCAAAGAATGCCCTTTCTCAGCAGCTCACATACAGCTCACATACAGAGGAGTCTCCCCCTCTTGGTTTTGCCTACTCAAAAACCCATTGGAAGAACCCTTTTCACGACCCTCATCACTTTCAAATTCCTGCTTGATTTTGGCATTTCATCACTAGGGATGACAATGGGTGGATAATCTAGCTACTTCCATCACCCAACACACCACCCAAAACCCTTCACCCTACCCGACCCATCACCCACTAAATATTTCACCCGCCCCGTCCAACCATCACCCACCGGGTGATCGGGTGGATCAGGTGATCATTCGAGTGAAATACAAGACATCAAATTTAGCAAAAAAAAAAACATATATCGAACACATCGACGAATAAACATTAATTACGAGCTCATTGCATTCACGTTTCCATTTTTAATAGGAGCGAATTGCATTACATATCTTCAAATGAAAATTGCATAACTTACTTTAAGACAAGATATTTCCATTTTAATTGTTTGATAGGTATCTTGAATTTGGGTTTAGAGGGTATATTGGTAATTTCACATATAAAATATAATTATATAATATAAGTCGGGTGACGAGTCGAGTGATGGGTCAGGTGACGGGTGGGGAATGTCTTCCCCCAAATCCGACCCGACCCATCACCCGTTCACCCATCACCTGTTCACCCATCACCCATTTAATATCCGCTTTATTTCGAATTTTCATCAACTTTTTCGGGTCAAGTGAGACGGATATCCGTCGGGTGCGGGTGAAATTGTCATCCCTATCCATCAGCTCCTCTCTTTTGTCTTCCAGAGGATTCCTTGCTCCTGCTTTTCTAATTTTTTTCTCCTTGAAGCCATTTTGTTTCTCCATGAATGAAATCAATCCAAACCAAATCAAAACCGAATTAAAGAAAAAGAAAACCCAATTCTGGAAATTTCTAACAGATGCATTAGGATTCAAATTTTTTTGAAAAGATTTCGAATAGACTTTACACAACACAAATTCGAAGAGATGCAAAGCAACACGTTCGAACAGATGCAAGCAGGAGATTAGAAAAGGAGAAGAAGGAAAAGAGATGTCTATAGCCCCCAATTTTTGTAGATATTCAAAAGTTTAAAAAATCCTAGAATTAGTATATGAGGATATATAATTGATATCAATATACCAATTTGGATAAATATACCAAATATGGTTTATAGATATTGAGCCTTCTATACCCATAGACTATATCTATATACACATCTCAAACAAGCCATAAATTGGAGAATCTGTTGGAGATGCTCTAAAAGACTCGAACTGATAAGTTAGGAGGCAAGTCACCAAACAAGCTCACCCAAATCAATGAAGGCTTAAATACCCACTATAAATTGCACAAAGTGTAAGAAGTGAAATTTGAACTTTTAATCCCTTGCCAGGGTCACTTCTAACTAGAGGTTATTATGGGTTAAGTAGTATACCCTATTGGCTTCGGATCCTAGAGACGGTTAAGTAGTATTTACCCCGGCCCATTGATCGAGATATGATGCTAGATAAAACGATGAACTCTATTGAGCGATTTCTATTGAGAGGTTGATCATCGATTATGAATAACTCGATGATGTAAAGGTACTTCATGATGTTATGAAGATGGATGATTAGTAGAGATTCAAACCCACGAGGCCATGACCAACATTTCTAAAATCCTTTACTAACAATCTCTCAGACGACATCAATTAAACATTATATATATATAGTATCAATTTCAATGTGGTGTACGGCTACCATTGGGTCAAAAAGTTAAACGCATATTTCTTGTTAAATAGATCGCTCGTTCACACATGAATCTAAGAAACCATTAAAATTTTACATCATCGCGCCAATTTTATTGTGTTAATATGTAAATTCTTCTATAAACTCTCAATAGTATTATCTTTTTGAGAATCTCAATAATATTCTCGGTGTAACATTCAGCATTCCATTTAATGATTTCAATTATAAATCAACACCAAATTATTTTTTTATCGTTGATACTCATATGTTGATATTTTTTTTTACCAACTTTTATTATTAAAAATCACGCTTTAGAAAAATAGAAACACCATTTTTAAACCTATTTAATCTTTTATTTATCTATAGTATAAAAACGTGTTTTTCATAAACATTTTGATCAAAACGTGTTTTTCATATTTAAAATTTGGGGAAATTACATAAAACCACCCCTTAAATATGGATGTTTTCACTTAACCACCCCTTAAATTCAAAATTACAGAAAACCACCCTTTAAATAGTTTTTACTTACAACTCACCACCTCTTCATCTATTTTCATTAATTTATCATTACATATATTATATTTTAATAGCTTTAAACTTAAATTTGATTATAAATATGTTCAAATTTTGAATTTAAGGGCTTGATTATACTTTAGTGATCATTTTATTTATTTTTAATAAATAGTTAATAATTTTCAACTTAAAATATGAATTTGATCCATTTTATTTGTTATATGTAACTTTTTTCTTTAAATTTACCTAAATTTTAAAAAAATAGGTTATCAATTAATCATATAACTTAAATATAATTATTAAGATAATAATTTTTGGCTATATTTATTATTGTTTTTTAAAAATAAATAAAATTATCACTAAAATATAATTGAGCCCTTAAATTAAAATTTTGAATATATTTATAATCAAATTGAAGTTTAAAAGTATTAAAATATAATATATTTAAAGATAAATTAATGAAAATAGATGAAGGAGTGGTGAATTGTAAGTAAAAACCATTTAAAGGGTGGTTTTCTGTAATTATTAATTTAAGGGGTGGTTAAGTGAAAACACTCATATTTAAGGGGTGGTTTTCCGTAAATTTCCCTTAAAATTTATAAGCATTTCGATTGAGGTAACACAAATATAATTTTAAAATTTTTTTATCCACGAAACTTTACAACCCGAAAGTAATAATTAAAAGAAAAGTGATGGAGATCATGGAATACCTCTCCCATGCGTGTCCTTTTTCACACCAAATAAAATGTTAATTCTTCTGTAATGCGGAATAATAATTACTCATAGGCTTGTGAAAAAAAAAAATTACTCATAGGCTTGTGAAAAAAAAAAATTACTCATAGGCCAACCAAGGATATTAATTAGATTTCATAATCCTATCGCCATTGCAAATTAGGGTTGAATCCCCAATTTATCATTCATCCCTAACATCCCCAACATCTTTAGTTCAACTCCAAATTCTGATGGTCCAAATGGGAACTCCAATCAAATCTATAGTTAGGATAAGTAACAAAAGGATGCATAGCTAATTAAATTATCTCTTCTACGTACTCTCAAAGCATCAACTGTTAACGTTAATTAACATACAAAACTCTCACCATTGTCTCCTTTTCTTGAAAATTAATGTACAGTCTCAATCCATCAAGGGGGTAACACTCAATCCGAGCCACCAACGATAGATCGAACACATTTCCGTCTTCCCAGCATCAGTAGTACCCATCATATTCGTCGAAACCCATGTAGTTGCTCCTCTTCGCCTTCGCCCCCCTATCCGCCTTAAAGAAGAAAAAAATCATCAATCTAAGTTCCGAGTCAGAATCCTGTAAATAAAACACCTTTAAAATCCGCATTTTATTTACCTTACTAATAAGTCTCTGAAAAGCCTCCGTGCCGTTCTCCTCAATGTACCTCTCAGCGGCGGTTAAAACATCATCCGGTTGCCGGAAAATGTTCTTCTTCTTGGGCAAGTACCAGACGGCGGTGGTGGCCGGATAAGGGTTGACGTAGAAAGGTCTAATGAAGTTCTTGTAAAGGTAGGCGGCGCCGTTGAACTGGGGTAACACCAGCCACAGTATCAAGAACAGCTTAGCATACCCCCAAATGGGGAGCCTGCATTTTGATACACATTTCAGTTGCACATTTTTTATTTTTGAATTTTTTTTTTAGAATCACATGGAAAAATAACATACGATTCGATGAATTTGGAGCAGGTGAGCTCGAACAAGGCGAGTAAGGAGTACAAGACCCAGTAGGTGAGCCATTGCTGATCGTCGGCTCGGGATCCACTCTCTATCGCTTTGATCGAAGCATGCCTATTGATTCACATTCAGTACAAATAAGCTCATTATCAGCAATCAACACATTGCGTCAAACAAGACAGGGAGAAACTCGTAACTTACAATGGATATACAAGCGATACGACGGGTCCGGCAAGGACATCGAAGTTGTTGGCGACAACAGTGAGGAAGTTGGAAGAGCCCATCTTTTATAAGTCGTCGTCGTCGTCGTCTTGGAGTGTCTGTAATGCGGAGCTCTGTTGTAGGGTTTGAAAGAGGAGCTTTTTTTTTCTGGGTGGTTCACTGCTTTAAAGAAGCCTTTAATTGGGGTGTTTATTGAAAAGGGGGTGGGTATAATTTATAAAAGGGAAAGACAAAGAAAGGTGGAGAGATTGAATTGAAGTGGGAAAGGGGGGAAAAATAAGCCTCGGATTCGGATGGAGGTGAAACAGAGTCACCGGAATTACGGGCCTATGTGTGTGGCTGTATGCAACTGCATTGGAATTCGAGTACTCACCCTTCCTATCTGTTTTATTACAGGTTTTCAAAAAAACATTGGTCTAAAGTGACCATGTTAACAGTCCCTCCGACTAAAATATGTAAATAAAAATTACACAAATATTACATTTTTTAAAAAAGATATCAAACTTATATTTGATTTAAAAAAATTAATATTTTATATTGCTAAGGGAAGTGTTAAATAATAAAATATATGTCCGTATTTAATATAGTTTTTAAATTGCTAAAAACAAGTGTTAAATAATAAAATATCATATATTCTTAATTGGAGAGAAGTAAATTTTTTTAACCGGAAAAAAATTTGGCGGAAAGGTGACCCTTTCTAACCAAGATCATCCTTGCGAATGAGAAGGACAAGATTAGAATCGTCAGGGATTGAAGATCTAGAGCAGGCATAGTCAATGTGCGATAGTCGATCAACAACCTGGTTAGCTTTCTTGAACACGTGACGAATCTGGATAGAAGTGAAAGACTGGAGAGAGAAAGTGGAATTTGAGATGAGCATCTCATTTTCACCAAGGCAGACCAACGTCCCAGGAGACTGTTAATAATTGTAAGATTGTCTCATTCTATCATAATGTGGTTGAGATGAAGATTTGAGGTAGGAAGAATGCCTTTCCAGAGCACGTAGGTCTCGGAGCCAAGTATAGAATGTAGAGGTGATGGACTAGCTCCGCTTGAAACAAGGGAGCCAGCAGAGTCCCGAATAATAAAGCCAAAACGACCCTTATTCAAGGGGGAGAAGGCACCATCAAAATTTAGTTTATGCCAGTCTAGTGGAGGCTTGTTCCATTTTGCAGTAGGTCGTTTGTTTTTACTGTTGGTGCTGGCTTTGGTTGTATTGAGGTCATCATCAATCGTTTTGCCATATTCCGGTTAAAATTTTGTTCCGCAGAGAATGATGCAATTGCTTTATAGTCGGGCTTGTTGAAAAGGGCTTTGTTTCGGAAGAACCAGATACTCAACCACACAATAGCCAGGTTTGTGAAGGTATGCTTTCCAAGGTTTTCTTTTATGTTAGTTAGGAATTCATTGATATTGGTTGACTACAAACAGAAAGTCCTTAGCTTTGGTATTAGTGTGGGGTTCAGCTCATGGATCGAAGCAAGCGAAATAGGGCACTGGAGCAGAAGGTGCTCTAAATCCTGATAGTGGGAGTCATACATAGGGCAGTCTATAGGGATACCAAAGAAAATCCTTAACTTTGGGTATGGTGCCAAGATGCCAAATCCAGAAAAGATCTGATTTCATGTTATGCTTTTCGGTATGTATCATTTTGATAGCTGATTGTGTTGAGTACTAGCCATTTTTACTCCATTTCCAATAAAGCATGTCTTGGTTAATATTTCTAGGGATAGGAGTTTGAAGAATGGAGTTTATCGTGGTGCCATAAAGTTGCTCTTTGGTGTAATCATGAATATTTTGGGTATTCTAAGTTTTGTCGTCATTTAGAAACTATTTTACAATTACTGTAGTATCAATGGTTGATGGCTTGGATGGTAAAGTAGAAAGGGGTTGATCTTCAAACCAAAAGTCATTCCATAAGTCGATAGCTTCGCCACAATCAATGGATCGATAATCTAATAACCGCTTTGAGCTTTGGTCCTTTGTTCCAAAGAATGTTTCGGTTGATTCTGTCTAACTCATTTTGAATGGAAATAGGGTTGGTCCTTTGTTCCAAAGAATGTTTTGTTTGATTCTGTCTAACTCATTATGAATGGAAGTAGGGAGCATAAAACACTGCATGAGATGTAGTGGTTTGGCCGCTAGGTTTGAAAGTGGAACACCCTTGTTGGGAGAGACCATTAGTTTTCCATTTGTGAAGTTGGGTTTTGGTTGAGTCTAGTATGTTACTAAAGGTGGATTGGGTAGCCTTACCAAAGATAACAGGGCTATCAAGGTATTTTCCAAGGTTGGTAGCGGATGGGATACCCAAATCATTATCTATTGTATCTTGAAGATGCGATTTTGTGTTTGGAGTAGTCTAGAAAAAAGATTTATGCATGTTCATCCTTTGCCCAGAAAGTGTACAATATTCATGAATTACTCTATTTAGTTGGTCACATGCCCGCTTGGTGGAGGAGGCAAATAGGGAAATGTCATTAGCAAAGGCAAGAAAATGGATCCTAATCCCTGATCGAGTAATAGAGATACCAATTTGGCTATGAGGGAGGGTTGATTCGTGGGCAATACCATGCACAAAAACATCATATACTAATAAGAAGAGGTACGTAGAAAGAGGGTCTCCTTGGAGAATGTCGCGTTCAGAAGTGAAAAGTTCAGTAGGTTCATTGTTTTATGAGGACAGAGTAGAAAACTGTGGTTATACATTGTCTGATCCAATTTACGAAGTGAGGGTCAAAACCAAATTTCTCAATGATAGTGAATAAGAACTGCCAGTCAAGCATATTAAAAGCCTTTTCCATGTCCAGTTTATGAAGGTGTGGTTTATTTGTTTGAGAATTCTTCCACTGAGGAAGAAGCTCTTGACTGCTTTTGTTATAGTTGGTCTGACAATGTGCCAATATTTCTTGAAAAACCCAGTCGAAAAACTATCAGGTCCTGGAGACTTGTCGTTAGCAAGACTAAATATGGCTCATTTAACCTCGTAGTTGGTGACTTGTTTAGTGAGGCAATTGTTGTCATGCGGGGTAATTTCTAAGGTGATAAGATCAAGTAGGTTGGTTGTTAGAGAAGTAATTATTTGTTGCAGTGGCATCCAAATGATTCTGTAGGCGAAAGTCGATATTTTGGGGAATTTTTGTTTCAAATATATACTATAAGAAATTATTAAAAAAAAAATTGAAAAAAATATTAATGTTTAAATATAATTAAAAAGTTGACAGGAATAAAAAAATTATTAGAATTATATATATAACATGAATAATAATTTTTGAAAAAAGAAAACCATATCATAAAATTAGGTTTAAATATATCAATTTTAGTTTAAAAAGGAAATAATATAAAGAAAAATTGGTAGTAAAATAGAAAGTGGGGATTGAACTCTTGACTTCTTACCTCATTTATTCGATTATTTTTATTATCTATTTTTCTCTTTTAACCTTAATTTTTTTTTATACATATATAAAAGGGTGCCATGGTGAAGGGATATGCGACTACCCTCATACTACCTGACAGAGGATAAAGTCATTGTTCCCTGTCAAAAATAATAATCCAAATTTACTAACTAGTATAGTTGATAAGTGCGGAGTCGATCCACGGAGAGATACCGTTTGAATGTGTTTCTATGCTAACTAGAGTAATGAAATAACAAGATTGACAAATATAAAATAATGCAAAAGAAATAAAGAGAGAAATGATTGCGAAGTTGATAACAATAAGAGTAAAGTGCTTCACCTGCGACTTCTCAACAATGGTTGATGTTCATGATGCTTGACTTGGTTTCTAGTTATTCCAATTAAATTAGTTATTCCGACTTTAGTTTAAATGGATTGTCATTCCTTACAGACATGACAATCCATTACACTTACATACAACCCCTAGCCTTGCTAGAATTTAACATACAAATAGCACAAATTTCCAAAGTACTTGGCAGAATGGTCGTACTATCCCTCCTAAGCAACTAGCATATGTCGAGAGTTGTCATCCCCTTCAACTCTAGCAACTTAAGAATCGATGTTTAACCAAGCTTTCATTACCCTACACGGCCGAGATCTCCTTACAGACTTTTTTTTATTATTTTGATCGCTACAAAAGGTGTATTTATTCTTACAAACTAATTTAAACCCAACAAGATGCAATTCTATCAAGTTGATCCGTCAAGAAAGAATTAACAACATAGAATAAGTACAAAAGTAAAGAAATAATCATAGGAATAACATAGAAATCAAAGCCGCACAATTCAGCCAACCATGTTTTCAAATCACAGACGAAACAATGAGTTTCGTTACTCATAACTTGAGAAACTCTCTACTTCAATTGTAAAGTATGTTCTCATAAAAAAAACCTCTGAAAACAACTTAAATAAACTGAATGTCGTGCCTAGAAAACCCTAGAAAGTTTGGAAAACTATTTCCTAAATTAATGATTCATAAAAGATCTCGTAAATCTTCTAAAACTGCGAAAATAGCGGGCACCGCGCCGGTATTGGAGCGACGGGGCGCCGCTTTTTCTATGTTTCGTTTTCTTCCTTTATCTTCGATCCTCGTCTCCTTATATCTTCTTGTGATTCTTTTTATTTCCCTTATATCTCCAAATCAGCCTTTTCCCAACTCCCTTGATCCAACATTCGCCTCTCTTCAAGCTCGGAATGTAAATCTGCATAATAGGCACAAAATTGCGTAGACTCCAAACTCGAATGCCCAAATGAACAACAATGCAAATTAACTATTAAACATGCAATATACACACTCTAATGCACCTAAAACCATCTATAATGTCTATCTAAAATATACATTATCAAACTCCCCCACACTTAAGCTCTTGCTTGTCCTCAAGCAAAAAATTAGAATAATGCATACATCATCCATCCCACATGAATCTCTTTCATGTCTTAACCCTATCAAAAACAACATCATATAGCAAGTGCAAACACGAATAAAGCAAACAGACGTCCTAGCATGTATTTGAGTGATCAAGTAGCCCGCATGCCTATCCATCCAACCTCACAGGGAATAATGTGTTTCTCTCATTCTCATGTGTTTAGGCTTTAATAACAACTCTCAGCTCAATTCTATATACACAAATCATTTTAAGCATTGAAATTTATATAGAAATATCTCCACCAAATACATCAAAGCAAATAAAAAACATCAAGAGGACTTTTGATCAATGGAAGACTTCAAAGAAGACTCCATTTGGTGATGTTGTGATGGGGCTTGGTAGAAATAACAAGGGAAGGAGTATATTTAGCTATGTGGTACTTTCAAATCCGGGAACTAAGATTCCTACAACTTCCAACATAACTCAAAACAACTAAAAATTACATCAAGCTTCCATCAGAATACGAACAAACCCTTAACCAAACATTCATCCAACTCTCACATGCAAAAATGAAACTAAGACTCTTTATTTCAATGCATAATATTTTTTCCTTCTTTTTTTTTCTTTTTTTTTTCTTTTCGATTTTTTTCTTTTTATTTTCATTTTTTATTTTTCTTTTTCTTTTCTTTAGATCCACTAATCAATACAATATGAAGAAAATAAAGCACATAACATTATAACTCTTTGCCAAGCATTCAATGCATATAAACCATATCTTTTCTTCTCGAAATGATCAATCCGTAATCAATTCTAAATTCTTATTCCCAGATGGCTCAGACTTATTGTTGGTTAAAGATACATGTATTTTGTGGAGCTTCAAAAGAAATGGGTAAAGGCTAAAAAATTGGCTTCAAACAAAGGTATAATGTAGGGTAGATATGAATAAATATGGGCTAAGAATAATTGCCTCTATTATTTGAAACTCATAAGCAATGGTCATGTCTTTTAGTCAGTCTCAATAATATTAACCATATCAATACTCAGAGATAAATGCACAAGAAGAGTGAATCACACAACATAGTAGCGGGAAAATAAATGTAATCCCTATAAGACAAAAGATTATCGCTAGAACAAGTATTTGTTAGATTTCAACCATATCTAGGAACTTAGACCATACATGCTAATCCATCTAAAATTCCAAGGAATTTATATGATTCTATTGAAATAGAAATAGAGGACAAAATATAGCAAGACGGGTGTTTAGATAATACATAAGTGCAATGCATGGTATTTTTGTAATTTTTTTTTGACATTTTTCACTTTTTTCTTCTTTGATTTTCTGAAATTTAGACATACTAGAAATAAACATGATGCATGATAACAAAGACTAAAACTGTAAAATGGACTAAACATGAAACTGGAACCATAAACATGAACTAAACTAACTAACTAATATCACCTCCCCCACACTTAAATGTTGCATTTTGCTCAATGAAAAAACACAAAGAACAAAGATAAAGTGCAAGTGTAGGAAGGGAGAAACATACCGCTCATTGGCGGCCAACGTTTGGAATGGTGAATGTTGTTGTCGAAAAGACTCCCGTAACTTAAACATGAAACTGTTGAGACTAAGCTGGAGCTCATCTATCTGCTGTCCCAGGGCCTCCTACTGACGAGCCAACTCCTGAAAATGAATAAAGAGTCGTAATCCATGAAAACGGGTAAAGGATCTGTCAGATGACGGTCGACATCATCCATGAAAATGGGTAAAGGGTCGTAACTCATATCCATCTCTGAGTCGGTCCCTCCATCAAGCCGCCCCTCCTCTATGTGGGGTGATTCCTTAGCCGAGTCTCCATCATCCGCCTCCTCATAGTCCGAAGAAAGCTCATGGAGGAAGAGGATCGGGTCTTCATGTGCGATGCGAAAGTCATGAAGTAAAGCACAAATATGCAGCTCGGTGGGGAGATACTGGTCGTACTCTCCCTTGTATTCTGAAATCCAACGGAATCTCTCTCTAGAGAATGGGATGCAGACCTCCTTAATGATGTGAGCAGTTAACACAGTGATATCATAAGTGTATGAGGCATTCAAAGGCCGTAACTCGCTTAAATCAACTCGAAAATGATATGCGAGCACGGTTATAAGACCACCAAAAGCAATAATACGAGAGTGTTAGTGCCTTATCACGGACCATGTCCATGTAGGTCTCTAGAAAAATGATAACCCCATCAGGAGTGACAACGTATCATGGCTGGGGTGAGATAGTAAGTACCAGACCAACTCCTCATCGTGACAAAGCAACGGTTCGCGAGGTCGTAGAATGTCCGGCTCAAGACTCTATAACAAAGGCGGAGGGTGGGGTGCGTGATGAAGTAATCGTAGTCACCCCTCTCATAGCCACTAGGAATGCCCATCATATGAAACCAAGTCTCCGTAGTAGGAGAAGCGGACATAGCACACTACTAAGCTGCTAAGGGCAAAACCGAGCAAAAACCCCATCGGTAGAGAACAGCGGGCGCCGATTGAAAAGTAGCGGGCACGGGTTTTTTCTGGGCAGTGTCTACGCGAACTCCGAATTTCGACGTCGTTTGGGCATCGAAAAACCCCTCAAAAGGCTTCCTTGATGCTCAAATTTTGACATTAAAACCCTTTATGATCGTGATGGATGGGTGGTAGTGGTTGTGGATGTGAAAAGGAGAGATTTTGGTGGTGGTTTGTGGTGGGAACTTAGAGGTGATGTAATGTGGATGAAAGATGATGAAGAAGGTGGTATGAGGGCTGAGATAGGGTGGTTTAGTAGTGGTGGGTCGGAAAAGTTGAGCGTTTTGGTCGGATTCTGGGCTGAGGTGGCTAGAATTGGGTTGTGGGAGGTTGTAGGGTTTAGAGTTTATGGTTGCTTGAGGAGAGGGTTCAAGAGAAGAAAGGAGAGGAAGATGGTGTTTTTTTTTAATTCATATGGAAGGGTAAATTAGATATTAGATAAAAGATAAAGATAAGTGGTCCAATGTTCCCCTAAGTCGGTTCCTTTTTTTTTTCCTGAAAATCCATGGAGCGACGGACACCAATTGGAGCGACGGTTGCCGTGGCTGCTGGGAAGACCGACGGGCGCTGGTTTTGGGCGGCAGATACCGGTTTTCCTACAACTCTTCCTTTGTTCTTTTCTCAACCAATTCACTTCGGCCCCATTTGTGAGGAGGCACCCCTTCTACTTACAACCTAGTTCCGACAAAGAGTACACAACAAAGAAAACTATATAGAGATCTATCCTACTTTTATTGAATTGAAAAACAAATGCTAGAATTGGAGACCTAACTAATCACATCGGGTTGCCTCCTAAGAGGCACCTATGTTTCACGTCGTTGGCCCGATGTTCTTGCTTTCTTGTTAAGTTCCTTGACCTGGGTCACCCAAGCCTATCCTTTTCTTTGACAAGTGCAGACACCTATGTAAGATGCATCGTTCTATCCATGTACTCATCTAGCTCTTCAGTTAACTTCTTCTCATATTCTTGAGTTTGCTTTGGTGGTTGTCCTGTAATGATCACAAAAGTTTACACATTATTTGGAAACAACTTTTCATAAGGCAAAAGTAGGGCTATGCAGAAAAATACGACACGGTTGACACGACACGAAAGTGTAACAAAACAATACGAAAAAACACAAAACGATATAGATACGACACGATTATGACATGAAACGGTAAAACACGGTAATAATCGTGTCGTCTTTGGATCGACATATTTTCCTTGTCTAGTATCCGACACGACACGATAATTTATTTATTTTTAATATTAGTATTCTGTCTCTGATAGTTAAAACTATAATAAGTGTTTTAAGTATCATAAAAGTCACTTGACCCAGTTGATAGAGCGCTAGTGCTCGCGTGTCGCTCTGGCCTAGAGGTTTTGAGTTCGAATCCAGGATTCTTTTTTTTTTCAAGATTTACTTTTTCCATTTTTTTTTCTGCTATCTACTCTAGGGTTGCCTTCAATCCTTCACCCGTCTTCATCTTCCCTATCCAGCGACTCTCCTCTCCTCAATCTCTTCATCGATTCTTTAGATCCGGAGTTCAATCTTTACTTTTTTTTTTTCAATTTTTTTCTACTGTTTAGGGATGCCTTCTTTGCCCTTCTTCATCTTCGTCCTTTCGCAGCCTCGCGGCTCGACGACTCTCCTCTCCTCAATCTCATCTTTATGCTTCAGATCTGGAGTGCTCGGTGAGGAATCAATGGCGTCTCCTCCTCGGCCATCGCAACTCCTTGTTCAGATATGACACTCTCCCTCGGCCGCGATTCGGTTTCGCCCTCTTTTAGTCTCCTCTCCTCTCATATCCTCTTGTCATTCACATCTCGAGTCCTGTCGCTCGGCTTCTTGAGCCTCGGTTCAAATCTGGAAATCGCCCTCGACTTCGCTTCAGATTCGGCACTCGGCCTTGCTATAGATCAAGAGATCTATCCTTGCTTCAATTGGCCTTGCTGAAGATTGAAGAAGCTATAGGGCACTACATTCTACAGGTCTACATTCAGAAAAAAGGAAAAAACAAGATTTTATAAATGTCGTGTCGTGTCGTGTTACACGGATATCCGATACGAAACTGTTTCGTGTTTTCATGTTGGATATCCGGTACTTATCGTATCGTGTTCAGATCGGCCTTTTAAGTGTTATCGGTTTTGAGTATCCGACATATCGTGTCGTATCAGATACCCGGTTATGCACAACCATAGGCAAAAGTATAGGCTTTTGCGTTTCATGCAATTTCTCAATATTAGGTTTAGCTTCTTTTTCCAAGGAAAATCCTACAGGTTGTAAGTCAAAATAGAATTAGAAGGGTCCTCAACATGAGGACCTCTAGAGTAACTTGTGAACAATTACTGCAATCAATTTGGTTAGTATCCTACATGTTCAACAAATTTACAGGACGACCTTCAAGAGAAGGAATTATAGAACAAAAAAGAAAGTATTCCACCTTCGTACCGTCAAACTCCATTTTTAGCGAGCCTTCACAACAATCTATTTTTGTCTTTGTAGTCCTTAAGAATGGTCTATATAAGATTATTAATGTCTCTGGTGCACCCTGTTTCATATCTAAGACAAAAAAATATGTAGGAAATATTATATCATTAACCATAACCAATACATCTTCAACAATTTCTCTAGGCTGGATATGTGATCGATCTGCAAGTTGCACTACCACCTTAGTTTCATTCATAGCACTAAGACCCAAAAAATTGTAAAGATTGTATGACATAACATTGATTGAAGAACCTAAATTCAACATAGCTTGCTTGAATCTAGTGTTTCCAATTGTATAAGGAATAGTAAACATATCCGAGTCTCCGCACTTTTCTGGTAAGCGCTTTTGAAGCACATCGGATAGATGCTCACTCAAATTAGCCTTTTCTTTAGTTTTTATCTGTTGTTTTATCTTTACAGTAAGGTACAAGTTTAATTAAATTGAGAAGTGGAATGTTTACCTCACATTTAGTGAATATATCATAAAACTCCTTTCCGTTATCCCACTTTCTGTGTTCCTTTAGAGCCTCTGGAAATGGTGGTTCCGGTTGTAGTCATCAAAGGACCACTCATTTGGAAGGCTATTCAGGTTATCTGCAGGGAAAAAAGCAAGTGCCAATTCTAGAGACGCGAGCACCAATTTTTCTACAGAACCGTTGTCTTGCTTTTTCCTTTGCTTGATCACGTCGTTGCTTGCTTTAGGCTCTTCATTAATGTTTCTTGCTGGAGTTTTTACCTCTTTTTCTCCTCTAAGGATCATGTCACTCACATTATCCTTGGGATTCACTATAACTTGTGAAGGTAATTTGCCAGAACCCTTGGCCTTGAGTTCTCATATCTCTTGAGCCATTTGGCTCATCAATTTCTCATGAATACTCATCTTGTCCAACAAAATCCTCAAGGTCTCACCCTTTATTGAGTGATCATGTCGAGGATTCTTTGGCTTTTTCCATATTGACCGCTTCCTTGATAAGATGCTTACTGTTGTTGCTACCTGCTGGATTTATATATCCTTGATAAGATGCTTGCTGCTACTACTGGATTTACTGTTTTTAGTGCTTATTTGTATATCATAAGATCCTAGCTTGGAAGGGGAAGAAATCACGGAGAAAATGGAGCTAAGAAGAGCTAAGGAACATACTAAGATAAGCCAAGGAGCAAGGGAGACAGAAATCAAGGTCTAAGAGCTGAAACGACAGCGAGCCGCCAAAACTGTCTGCACATCGACTTGAACTTAAAATGCAATTGACTAGGGCCTCGGATGTCCGATTGTCTATTATGACCATGCGTTGGAAAGCACTTGATGAGCTCTACAAGTCTTAAAAAGCACAGATTTGTCCACGGCGAAATAGCCATTTCTTAACCGCGAGAGTACGACGCACACCAATTTACAGAAAAGCGGCACCCGTCGGTTATATCTTTATGGAAACGGCAGTGCCCGCCGTTTTCCCTGTTTTCATAATCTGCGAGAAAAGCCCAATTATATCTTTATGGAAACTCTATCTAAGCTTTCTAGTGTTTTTAGCAGATGACTTTAGCCTTATATTAAGCATATTTTCAGTACGTTATCTTCATTCAATTCATTCATTTGTTTAGTTTTATGGAGGGCTTTTGAGGATTGAAGTGTAGAAATCCAAGATACGATATGAACACTTCGGATTCTTGTGGTTTTGCCTATGATTCAAGACTTGGTTGGTTGAATTGTGAGACTTGATTTCTATGTTATTCCTTTGTTATTTCATTATCCTTGTGCTCATATTGTTTGATTGCATGTATTCTCTCTTGATTGACTATCTTCGACAGAATTTGCATGCATGCTAGGTGTTAATTGATTCGTTAGAATAGGTAAGCTGTAATAGCAAGCAGAGGTAATTGGTCCCTGGAAAGCATCAATTGGTTGTGCAAGATAATTACATTGGGTTAAATATCTGTTCCTAGGAGATTAGGTTTGAAGGGTTAACAACCTTTGACACATGCTAGTTGATTAAGAGGGTTCGTACTGTCAAACTGCCAAGACTTTGGGAATTTGTGCTACTTTATGTTTGAATCCAAATAGGGTGAGGATTGGATATTGTGTAAGGGATTGTCAGTCTATTCAAACCAAAGTCGGAATATCATCAATTGCATTCATTGCATTAGAATAACTAGGGATTGGATCTAGGATCAAGTAAACCAACCAATGTTGCGAATTGTAGATGAAACCACACTACTCTTTTATATTTTATTCGTTCTTATTAACATTCTTTATAGTTTATTTACATTCCTTATTGGTCATTCCCATTCAGATATTCTCTTATTAACAAATACACATTGCAATAGAAGTACTTGATTCTCTGTGGGTTCGACCCCTTACTTATTATACTAGTAATTTGTTAGTTTTGGTTATTATTTCTTTGGCAAGGTGAAACCCATGATACTTCAACCCTGCCAAATTTTGGTGTCGTTGCCAGGGAATCAAGTTTATTGTTTTGTTTTGTGTATTTATTGATTTTTGTACATATATCTAACCCTATTGTGGACCTATTTTATGGTTCACAACACCCCAATACTAATTCTTCTTTCAAGATGTTGAGATTATATTAGGACTAGGGAGAATGTTTTCACCATTTCGCAAGAGTACAAGTATGGTGCATTTGGGAGGGCATGCTTCCCAAGGTACAAGAACTCCCTCAATCTTTGAGAAATGAAGACTTTCGTGGTTTGGATTGGCCATAAGTGTAGGATTTTTCCTTCGCGTGGGTGTCATGGCAGAGGTGGAAGATGACCACAAGCTAGCATCCATACCCTTACATTTCGAATGAATGATGGTAAAGAAGCCAGATGAATGTCCCGCAGAAGAACCGACTCCCACCGCTGGAGACCAACTTTCGCCCGTCGTTTGTGATCGGTGCCCACCACTTTTTCCTGAAGAAGAAATGACGCCCACCATTACTGTTGTAGACAGCCTAGACACGGGCAATGTGCTAACTGAGCTGGAATATTTAGATAAGTATAGCTTCTTTGATGAGGACTGGGATGAAGAAGAAGATCTAGTGTTCCCTGACATGGAATCGCATGAGTCAACAGATAAGGTTTCATATGTTATGTCTCCTTCTCCATCATATGTTATGTCTTCTTCTCCATTATATGTTATGTCTCCTACTCCAACTGACATACTCATAAGTTATGAGGATCCTTGTATTTTAGCGCTTAATTTATCCAAAGATCATACTCTCATCACAACTATCAAGGAACCAAGTCTAGAGCCGATTGATGTGGCTCCTGAGCAAGGTAATGAGATTTCTAACAGTTTTGTGGATTCTGGTGAATATGTAGATCCCTGGGAGCATTACTTCTATAAGCCACCAGTGGAACGGTGCTGGTGGTTCTACATACCTGCAATGGGAAGTCATGCTTGCACATATGAGTAGTGGAAGACATTCTTCAATTTCACATCTTTACACTTTATTTTTTTCATATTTAGTGTTTACTCAAATTATGGGTGGACACAAGAGTTTGATTTGCTTTTAAGGGCGTTGAAAATGTTTGAATGAGTTGATGAAGGGTTTTATTTCAAACAAATAAATTTATAAAATCGAAACCCCGCTATAGTATAGTAGGGTCAAGTTCGTCCGCAGGGAGAAAGTCAGTGACTCAATTCTAGTTACCAAAGAGCAAGAAATAGCAAGAAGAGATGACAAATGTAGAGATTTTTTTGGGTTTTAAAGTTGCCGAATTTTTGGAAGAAAATCAATAATATATAACATGAAAGATCTAGGGCATAGGGATCACCACAACGATAATCACACAAGCATTGCAATGAATCAAGTAAAAATCATATTTTTATCTATTAAATAGGTCAACTTGCATCAACCCTAGCAAAGCAATCAATTTATTTTCACAAATTAATAAACTTTACTAACAATCTTAATTAGGTTATCAAACTTGCGTTCAAAATCCTAATTACTATCCAATTCACAATTCAATCTTTCAATTCAATTGCAAAAGGGAATTTCCCCAATTTTCATTGAGTACTTAAGCACATAAGATAGATAAAACCTACCAATTTATCAATTCATAGCAAAATTGCAAGCATAACTATCGTTGGAATCACCCCAACCCTAGAAAAGGCGACTACTCACGCATAAACATGGTAGACATTGCGAAATTGATGAAATAAATAAAAATCAGAAAATTAAATTGCATAAAAACCTGAGAATAACGACAACAAAGCGTCACAAAAGCCTCACAAAACGTTCTCCAACTTTCGCCGAAGAAATCGCTTCAAAAAGCTCTCAAATCCGCTCACAAACGCTCTCTAAACGTATGTTCAAAATTCTCAAAGTGCTGAAAAAGTGGTGGGAGGAAGAAGAAGATCCTCCAAACCCTAAAAATCCTATTTATACTTAATAGCCCATAAACTAAATTAGGAAATAATAAATATATGAATTTTATCTAAAGTCTATCTAAGGAAAAGGGTAAAAATAATTAAATCCGGGTAAATAAGCTCCGCTAATGACAAAACACATGGAAAAATATGACTAAAACCATGCACATCATGAGTCTTGAAGGAAGAAGGATAAACTGTCGAGTCTATGACGATAACCAAGGACACTTCTTAGGAGGCAACCCAAGGCAAGTTTTTCTAATTTTCAACTTTTTCAATTGTTAGTTAAGTGTTTAGTCTTTAAATTTCAATAAATTATAGAGTTTCATATAATAAAATAAGTGTTTATGGAAGAGTTGTGAGCTAACCAGGCAGGATAGGTAAGAAAGATCGAGAAAAGATTATCGAACAACATAGACAGAGCCCATTTTACCGCGAGGACTCACCACTTTCGCCACCGCTAGTGCCCCCATTTCTCAGGGTGAGATTGTACAATGTCTCCACGGCGAAACCACCCTTTCGCCTCCGCGACATCTTCTAGTGGCCATGGAGCTCCAAGCTTGCCCGCCACGGCGAAATCACATGCTTGCCGCCGTGAAAGCCTCTAGAAGCTACTGTTTGGGCAGATTGGCTGATTTAGTTGACAATCACTTCCCTAGCAACCACCACCACTATGATCAAGTAGGTTCTCCTTTTTCTCACTTGTGATTTTAATTTTAAATTTTGTTATCTTTATTTGATTTTCATTAAGGACAATGAAAAGTTTAAGTGTGGGGGAATGATACAGTCATAGATTCATGTATTCATATTTATGTTCCATTGTTTTATTGCATTTCCATATATTCATGTTTACTTTTCCATTATTTTATTACATTAGAAAAAGAAAGAAAAAATTAAAACATGACAAAAATCCAAAAATATCATGTATTACATATATGTGTTATTCGAATATCCATCTTGCAATGTTTGTCTTCTATTATATGTTTTAACATTACCATATAAATCCCACAACATGTTTGGATTGTTTTGCCTGTCCTACACTTATGATTTTCATGTGGAACATGTTTGGTGGATATAATTGAGCATGTATAATTTAAGCTCCTAGGCATAATTGAAATCCAACAAATATTTTTCCTAGTGAGAATCTTTGGCCTTATAGGGATTACATCTATTTTTCCCTCTTTTTTTGTTGTGTGATTTACAATTACCTCTTAGTATTGACATGGATATCTATTTTTGAGACCAATTATATACATGTTCGTTGCTTATAAGTTTCAAGTGTTAGAGTCACCTTTTAGCCTATATTTATCCATATCTACCTTACATTATGTCTTTGCTTGAAGCCAATTTGACCATTTAGCCTTTTCTTTTGAAGCTCCACATAATATATGTATTTTAGCCTATGATAAGCCTGACTCATCTGGGAATTAGGATTTAGAGTTGGTTAGGGATTAATCATTTTGACTTGAGAAATAAATGCCATGGTTTGTGCTTAGTGTTGAAAGTTTCAAGAAAGAGATGTAATGTTATGTGCTTTATTTTCCTTATTTTATCTTTCATTTGATTGGATCTAAAGAAAAGGAAAAAAAATAAAAAAAGGAAACTTTTGGAAAAAGAAAAGGATAAAAGAAAAAAAAAAGTGATGAAATAAAGAGTCTTAGTATTCATTTTTGCATACGAGAGTTGGATAAATGTTTCGTTAAGAGTTTACTTTGAGAAGTTTATTTTGAGAGTTTATATTGTTATTGCTTATGAGAGCTTGAGTATTTTTGACTTGTTTGTGTTATGTTGGAAGTTTTAGGAATCATAGTTCCCGGATTTGAAAGCACCACATAGCTAAATATACTCCTTGCCTTCATGTTCATACCAAGCTCCATTACAACCCTGCCGAATGAAGTCTCTTCTTTGAAGTCTTCTATTGAGCGAAACTCCTCTTGATGTTGCTTATTTGTTTTGACGTATTTGGTGGAGAATTTATGATATAAATGTCAATGCTTATGTAGCTTTTTGTGTAATGAATGAGTTGAGAGTTGTTCTTAAGAGTCTAAACGCATGAGAGCGAGAGAAACACATTTTCCTTGTGAGGTTGGATGGATAAGCATGCGTGCTACTTGGTCATTTATATACATGCTAGGATGATTGTCTACCTTGTTCATGTTTGCACTCAATTGAAATGTTGCTTTTGATGAGGCGAATGCATGATGAATATGTTTGTGGGGTGTTTGGTTATTGCTTTATTTTGTTTTTGTTGAGGACAAGCAAATGCTTAAGTGTGGGGGAGTTGGAGTTAGGACGATTTGTTTGCTTCATTCATGTTTTTACTTGCTATGATGTTATTTTTTGTAGACATGAAGAAGTCTCTATGCTCTACTCTATATTCACTAGAGGACTAGCGAAACTTAAGTGTGGGGGAGTTTTGATGATGCATATTATGTACATGCATTATAGGTAGTGTTAAGTGCATTAGAGTATCCATATTGCATGTTTAACAAGCTCATTTTCATTGTTAACCATTTGGGCATTCGAGTTTGGAATCTACTGTTTTTAGTGCTTATTTGTAGATCGTAAGATCAGAGCTTGGAAGGTGGAGAAATCATTGAGAAAATGGATTTAGGAAGAGCTAAGGAACATGCTAAGACAAGACAAGGAGAAAGGGAGAAATGAATTAAGGTCTAAGATCTGAAACGACAGCGAGCCGTCAAAGTTTTCCGCACGGCGAGCTGAACTTAAAACGCGATTTTCCAGTGTCTCGGATGTTCGATTGCCTATTATGGCCATGCGTTGGAAAGCTCTCGACGAGCTCTACAAGTCTGGAAAAGAACAAATTTCTCTGCGGTGAAATAGCCATCTCGCCACCGCAAAAGTACGACGCCCGCTGGTTTCCAGAAAAGCGGCACCCGCCGGTTTCTACCGGCGCCCACCGTTTTCCCTGTTTCTAGAATCTACGAGAGCGACCCAATTCTATCTTTATGGAAACTCTATCTAAGCTTTCCAGTGTTTTTGGCCGACGACTTTATCCTTATATTAGGCATATTTTTAGTAGGTTATCATCATTCAATTCATTCTTTAGTTTAGTTTTATGGGACACTTTAGAGGATTGAAGTGTAGAGATCCAAGGTATGTTATGAGAACTTAGGATTCTTGTGGTTTTGCCAGTGGTTCAAGAATTTGTTGGCTGGATTGTGAGATTTGATTTCTATGTTATTTCTTTGTTATTTTATTATCCTTGTGCTCATATTGTTTGATTGCATGTATTCTCTCTTGATTGGCCATCTTCGACAGAATTTGCATGCATGCTAGGGGTTAATTGATTAGTAAGAATAGTTAAGTCATAGTAGGAAGCATAGGTAATTGGTCCCTTGAAAGCGTCAATTGGTTGTGCAAGATAATGACACTTGGTTAAATATCGGTTCCTAGGAGATTAGGAATGTAGGGTTAACAACCTTTGACACATACTAGTTGATTAGGAGGATTGGTACTGCCAAACTACCAAGACTTTGAGAATTTGTTCTACTTTATGTTTGAATCCAAACAGGATGAGAGTCGCATATAGTATAAGGGACTGACAGGTCCGTGAGGAGTGTTAGTCTATTCAAACCAAAGTCGGAATAACATCAATTGCATTCATTAAAATAACTAGGGATTGAGTAAAAGATCAAGTAAACCAACCAATGTTGCAAATTATAGATGAAACCACGCTAGTCTTCTATCTTTTATTCGTTCCCATTAATATTCTTTATAGTTAAATTCCTTATTGGTCATTTCCATTCAGATCTTCACTTTACTTGCATATTAATAAATACAAATTGCAATATAACTACTTAAGTCTCTGTGGGTTCGACCCCTTACTTACTTACTATACTAGTTTGTTAGTTTGAGTTATTATTTCTTTGGCGATGTTCAACCCACGATACTTCACCCCCTCCAAATTTGATAATGCATATTTTGTACATGCATTCTAGGTAGTTTTAGGGTCATTTAGGTTGCATTAGATATGAGTTTAAAGTTAAGTTGCATCTTTATACATTTTATATTCAAAGTTCAGGATCTATGCGCGCTTTTCGATGTTAGTTATGTAGATTTATGAATCCGAGCTCGAAGAGATGGTGATGGATCCTAAAGCTAGCTAGGATGGCTTAAAGAAGAAGATGTAAGACCATGAAGAAGCTAGGAAGAAGCCAAGTGAAGAGAAGAGGAGAAAATGCTAAGGACACAAGAGCGGTGCCGCCAAGCCAGGCGCCCGCCGGGAATTGTTAGTTGCCCACAACGAGAGGATATGTATGTGGAGTCATCCTTATCCGAAGAAGATTCTTTCCTATCCTTTGGAGATATTGTTTAGCCTCCAAGGACGACGCATTAGGGTTTTTTTTTTTCCAGTCGATTCAAGGCCTATAAATACCCATTTAGACTTGGGGTTTTTCATATACATAACACATTCAGAGTTAGACACAGATTATAAACAACTTTCAGTTCAGCTTTAGTTTCGATCGTGGTGAGCCATGCTCGGCTAACCTCGCTTTACAGGTTTGCTTACATTTGAATACAATGGTTAGGGCATCTGAGGGTTGTGATGTCTCCAAAGTAGCCATGTATTTATGCATATTTTAGTTCCATATTCTTTACATTTTGCATATTTTGAGTTGGGAATATGTCGGATTTATGTAGTATATGCTGATTTGTCACAGATGGAGATCTACATAAGTTTCTGTTTAATATTGCAGAATATGGAGTCATTTCGGGAGAAAACCAAGAAGCAAGGACGGAGGCCCAAGTCTACTCGATATCGACTAACCCTAGTCGATCTCGACAACCCAGTTCTAGGCACCTGCACTGATCGAGGAGCCCATGTCGAGAAGCTGAAGACGAATGAACCCGACTCCAAGAGGTTCCTCGAGATCGAGTAGTTACCTCGAGATCGACAAAACCTCGGAGACAACCCGGAGCCAAGGAGGGATTATCCGGAGTCGAGGAGAGATTACCCAGAGTCGAGGAAAGATTACCCGAGGAGACCGAGGAGCATTACCCGACCTGGTGCCCGGACACCACAACTCGATGTCGAGGACCTTCCTCGATGTCGACGAAGCTGAAGACCTGTCCGAGCATGTCGAGGAGGGTTGCTCGACAACACCAGAAGGCCAAGACGAGAGACAAGTCAACTCGAGATCGAGGACACCTGTGAGCCATGACCGAGCCACATCGAGAACCAGCTAGCCGAGACGCCGAGCCAGCCAAGTCGACGCCACCTCTACTCGAGATCGAGTAGGTTTACTCGAGATCGAGGAAGCTTCCAGAAGCCGCGTAACGCGTTGTGAGCTGTCCTACTCGGATTGGGATTCCTTGGGGCCGAAGATTGCCGAGTTCTATCCGATTCTATCAAGTTACATCATGAAGGAGAAGATTTATCCACTTGAGACTTTTAGATATAATTCCCTTTATTAGATTTAATTATGTTCTTGCTTTTATTTATCATTAAGCTTTTTAGATATAACTTTAGCTATAGATAGATGTTTCTATCCTTGAGTAGCAAGGTTTAGAAGCCTATAAATATAGCCCATGGGGCTGATTTCTAAGCATTCAATTTCAGTAGGAGAAGTAGTAGTAGAGAGAGAAAAGGGAGGCCGAGTGGAGCAAAGGAGCGAGAGCAAGTTGGCTTTGTTCGGTTGTACTTTCTATAGTTTGGTTTAATGCAATTAGTTTCTTTTCATCAATCAATGTCTGAGATTGCGATGAAGCGCGAGTAGTCCACCCACTTCTAGGGTTGGGGCGAGCCCGACGATAGCCATGCGTGGTTTGAGGTAAAGATCCGATTTTTATCATGTTCTAAGCATCTGCTACTTGTTATGTGTTTATTACCCATCTAATGGAGGTCCATGCTAACAACTTGGATTGTAAACATAAAATCGGTAGAGACAATTAGGGTTTCTTGAAAGAGTTGTCTAATTGTTGGAAAAGGCGAAATCTTAGTCCTTTGATTGTGATTCACATGATTATCTGTTTAATTCTGCCTTATGCATGCTTTGTTATCGTTGTTGCAAACCCCAATCTTGGAAGTCCTTTTTATACAATTTAGTTCGAAATCCCAAAGCAATTGCCTTTACTTTATTTTCTTTCGTTTTAGTTTCTATTTTCCTCGAGATCGACTAGCACTCCTCGATCTCGAGTTACTGATCTTCGATCCAGGTCGTTGTAGCTTCTGTGTGCAGGAAGTCGACCAAAACCGTTGTGCTTGCTGCTGCGCTGTTCGACTGTCTGATCTTCTGTCGAGCAACTGTACTCGAGATCTAGGACCCCTATTGTTGACTTCCGTGAGATTTCTCCGCTGCCTAGGATCCGCTGACACGCTTCCTCGTGGATCGATCCTGACTTCCCGCTGCTACATCAGGAGGAGGTCTTGTAATTATTTGCGTGGGCAGAATCTGGTTTGATTTATATTTTATATTTGAAACTCGATTTCCTCATATCAACAAATTGGCGCCGTTGCCGGAGAAGCTATCCTTCGCGCCTTAGGTAGTTAGTTCTCACGTATGCTTTGAGTTACTTTACAGGTGTATGCGCCGTTCTGGTCAACCACCTGAGTTTGACGGCTTAGACAACCCAGAACGTCTTATACAAGCCCACGCTAGACTGAAAAGAGCCATGGCTGCCGCAGAAACCCAGGAACAGCTAATACAGAGGCTTACAAGGGAACTGGCCACTAAAGATACTGCTATCATCGTCGAGAAAGCAGCAAGGGAACAAGCAGAAGCTGAGCTTGCCCAATATCCAACTACTGCAGAGGATTATATACATCCAACTCTCGTCGTGCCTGAATCGGCGATTCTCATCCCTGAAAACTCTTTTGAAATTCGCACTCAATTTCTTATAGAGCTTAAAAATAATGCTTTTTATGGCAAATTTAATGAGTGTCCTCTTGAACATATTACCAATTTTTCTGACATGTGTCGTACTCTTGCTGAAGGTACAACGCTGGAATATGTCAAGATGAAAGCTTTTTGTTGGTCTCTCGCTGGGCCTACACTGAAGTGGCTTGAAGGGCTGAAACCAAGATCACTCACAACATGGGCCCAAGTAGAGCAGAAATTTCTGAATAAATTCTTCCCACCCGCCAAGACAGCCCTACTCCGCCAGAAAATCACCGCCTTCAAACAGAAGCCTGGGGAACCGCTGGCAAAGGCCTGGGAACGCTACAAAGAACTACTGCGATCTTGCCCTACTCATGGACAGCCACCCTACGTCATCCAAGAGATCTTCTTCAACTCTTTTGATCAAGTCACTAAGGATAGGATCAATCAGTACACTCGCTATGAGTATCTGACGATGCCACCAATTGACGCTTGGGGTGTGCTAGACAAGCTTACCAATTATGACAACAAATATGGGTCTACTACAAACTATGAGGAGAACTCCTATGCCAGGCCAGCACCATCTATGCCACTTTATGAGCCAGCAAAGGAGATTGACCCAGATGTTAGGGAGCAGTTCTACAGAGACCAGAATCGCAAGCTCCTCAAGCAAGTCAAATATCTGTCTGTCACTCACCCTTGCATCGAATGCGGATCATAGAGGCACACCACTACTGAGTGCCCACACACTAAGCAAGTCAGGATGGCAAAGATACGGGTTGGTTTTATATTTTTATCTTGCTATGCCTATTATGTAAAAGGATTTTTGGCTCACCCTATAAATGCACCATTAGTTTTTATTTTTCGTTTCAAAAAAAAAATCGAAAAAAGCAAAAGAAAAAGTACATATGTTTGTGAATAAAGTGCATGAGCCAAATTTACCTTATTTCTTTCATTATTTCGCAAGATGCATACTTTGGAGAGGTTTATTGAGTTTGAAAGGTTACATACTTCATTGAGATAAATTGGAGAGTTTGGTTGATGCACATGATTGAGAGTTATGGTTCGGTTGAGTTGTGTTGAAGATTTAGGAGTCTTGATTCCCGAATTTTATTAAGCACCACATGGCCAAATGATTCCATACCCTTATATTTCTTACCAAGCCCCATTACAACCCCGCCGAATGGAATCTTCTTTGAAGACTTCTATTGAGTGAAGTCCTCCTGATAATTCTTGTTGCATTTTCATAATTGGTTGCGAAGTGGATTTATATTTAAATTGCAATGTTTATGATAGTGTATATGGAATCGAGTTGAGAGTGGATCTTCATAGCCTAAACACATTGAGAGTTGAGTATAAACACATTATCCCTGTGAGGTTGGATTTATATTGCCTATGCCTATGGATCGCTCATATATGTGTGATGACGTTGAATTCACTTGTCTTACATTTCTACTACTTGAGATGTTGCTTTTGACAAGGGCAAAGACTTGAAGGATGTGTTGTAGGTCTTGGTTATTGTTTGGTTATTGCTTGAGGACAAACAAGTCTAAGTATGGGGTGATTTGAGGTCTCCAAAGTAGCCATGTCGTTATGCATATTTTAGTTCCATATTCTTTACATTTTGCATATTTCGGGTTGGGAATATGTCGAATTTATGTAGTATATGCTTATTTGTCAGAGATGGAGATCTACATAAGTTTCTGTTTAGTATTACAGAATATGGAGTCATTTCGGGAGAAAACCAAGAAGCAAGGACGGAGGCCCAAGTCTACTCGATATCGACTAACCCTAGTCGATCTCGACAACCCAGTTCTAGGCACCTGCACTGATCGAGGAGCCCATGTCGAGAAGCTGAAGACGAATGAACCCGACTCCAAGAGGTTCCTCGAGATCGAGTAGTTACCTCGAGATCGACAAAACCTCGGAGACAACCCAGAGCCAAGGAGGGATTATCCGGAGTCGAGGAGAGATTACCCGGAGTCGAGGAAAGATTACCCGAGGAGACCGAGGAGCATTACCCGACCTGGTGCCCGGACACCACAACTCGATGTCGAGGACCTTCCTCGATGTCGACGAAGCTGAAGACCTGTCCGAGCATGTCGAGGAGGGTTGCTCGACAACACCAGAAGGCCAAGACGAGAGACAAGTCAACTCGAGATCGAGGAGAATTCCTCGAGATCGAGGACACCTGTGAGCCATGACTGAGCCACATCGAGAACCAGCTAGTCGAGACGCCGAGCCAGCCAAGTCGACGCCACCTCTACTCGAGATCGAGTAGGTTTACTCGAGATCGAGGAAGCTTCCAGAAGCCGCGTAACGCGTTGTGAGCTGTCCTACTCGGATTGGGATTCCTTGGGGCCGAAGATTGCCGAGTTCTATCCGATTCTATCAAGTTACATCATGAAGGAGAAGATTTATCCACTTGAGACTTTTAGATATAATTCCCTTTATTAGATTTAATTATGTTCTTGCTTTTATTTATCATTAAGCTTTTTAGATATAGTTTTAGATATAGATAGATGTTTCTATCCTTGAGTAGCAAGGTTTAGAAGCCTATAAATAAAGCCCATGTGGCTTATTTCTAAGCATTCAATTTCAGTAGGAGAAGTAGTAGTAGAGAGAGAAAAGGGAGGCCGAGTGGAGCAAAGGAGCGAGAGCAAGTTGGCTTTGTTCGGTTGTACTTTCTACAGTTTGGTTTAATGCAATTAGTTTCTTTTCATCAATCAATGTTTGAGATTGCGATGAAGCGCGAGTAGTCCACCCACTTCTAGGGTAGGGGCGAGCCCGACGATAGCCATGCGTGTTTTGAGGTAAAGATCCGACTTTTATCATGTTCTAAGCATCTGCTACTTGTTATGTGTTTATTACCCATCTAATGGAGGTCCATGCTAACAACTTGGATTGTAAACATAAAATCGGTAGAGACAATTAGGGTTTCTTGAAAGAGTTGTCTAATTGTTAGAAAAGGGAAAGCTTAGTCCTTTGATTGCTATTCACATGATTATCTGTTTAATTCTGCCTTATGCATGCTTGGTTATCGTTGTTGCAAACCCCAATCTTGGAAGTCCTTCTTATATAGTTTAGTTCGAAATCCCAAAGCAATTGCCTTTACTTTATTTTCATTCGTTTTAGTTTCTGTTTTCCTTGAGATCGACTAGCACTCCTCGATCTCGAGTTACTGATCTTCGACCTAGGTCGTTGTAGCTTCTGCGTGCAGGAAGTCGACCAAAACCGATGTGCTTGCTGCTGCGCTGTTCGATTGTACGATCTTCTGTCGAGCAACTGTATTCGAGATCTAGGACCCCTGTTGTCGACTTCCGTGAGATTTCTCTGTTGCCTAGGATCCGCTGACACGCTTCCTCGTGGATCGATCCTGACTTCCCGTTGCTACATCAGGAGGAGGTCTTGTAAATATTTGCGTGGGCAGAATCTGGTTTGATTTATATTTTACATTTGAAACTCGATTTCCTCCTATCAACAGGTTGTTTTATGTGTTTTATTATCTTTCTTTAATTCGTGCATTATGATTATTTTAATTCTCTTCCTGCTGATATTGCATAAGTGTTGTTTGTTTATCTTAACTGCCTAATATGATAGATTTGCATCATTATAGGATTATAGCTTCATTCAGCTATTGCAGACCTTAATCCGTTAGTAGCCAACATGTCATCTAGCGATAGGTATGGACTCATGATATTGTAGGAGAATTGACAAGTAAATGTTATTTCTTTTAGTGGAAGCGATATCTGGAGATGAGAACCTGGCGACAAGCTAAGTCGAATGTACAAAAGAAATAATGTTTATTTACTGGGTGTTAGGAACTTAATGCTTCTAGCTTGTCCCCAATATGCAAGAGTTTAGGGATTTAGATGGTGTATCGGATACGTCGGCCTATCTATTTCTATACTTAAACCGACCTAGGATATAAATTGCATAACAATTCAATGATCATAGAATTACCATTGTTGAGAATGTAAGTGAAGGTATATTACTCATCATATTATTATTTCATATCTCAATCATTGCTAGTCTAGATTCATATTGCTTTCTATTTACATTATTCTATTGCTTTATTACTTTGCATTGCATATGCATTTAAGGATACAATTTAAGGTATATTACTCATCGTATTCTTCGTGGGATCGACCCCTTGCTTTACTCTTTATAATTATCTGTTAGTTAAATAAGTGGGTTTGGGTACTATTTAAGGATAATTAAACCATGGCATTTAATTGTCCGCTAATATCCATGTAATTTTATTAGGGATAAGGAAGAAGATGGAGTACGTTTTGGGATAAGAGGCATCTGTGGAAGGTTGGGGGGGGGGGAGGGGGAGTAAGGTTTTAGGGAGAAAGGGGTAATTGGATTTCTCATTAATTCCATAATGGTTATTATAAGGTCTTGGGGTATATTTATATCCTAAGTACTACATGGGTCATTACACATTTGAAGCAATGATAAAAAAAAAAGATATTGAGTTGGCATGCTTAGTGTGGTCAATAGGGTATCTATAAATCTTGAAACACCTCTTCTTAGAGTGTCCAAGTGATCACAGTGATGAAAATTTTTCTTGAATCAAGAATCGGTAGAAGCAACTCTTCCTTTGTGGAGTGACAAATGCGTTTATTGGCCGAATTAATTATTTAGCAACACTTAAAATCAATATCAAAAAATTAAATTTATTCATTCCTTAAAATAGGGAAATGATCAAACACAAGAAAGCTCGTAATAACTAATGTTGTTGCAGGAGGATGGTCAAGTATGAAAATATAAATAAATATAAAAGCAGACTAACTTCCTGTCTCAGCAAATAAATACAAGACTTCCTCCCGTTGTAGTAGAAGGCAGTCAGGATCGATCCACGAGGAAGCGTGTCAGCGCCCGTCTTTTCAGTTCCAGATCTCAGCAGACAATCAAACAGACAGACAAAAATAACAGAGAAAAGCATAAAAGAAAGAAAAGCAGCAACTTTTTGGTTGATATCGACTACCAGTAGTCGATATCGAGTATGAAAATCGATCACAAAAGCTCGCCATCGACTCAATAGAAAGCAAAACCAAAGCAGATAACTCGACCTCGACAAACCTTCCTCGACGTCGACCAGTTTCCTCGACATAGACCAAAATTCGTCAATTTTGAGTAAAAATAGAAACAAAGATTTGCAACTTTTCGAATGAAAACGAATGTGAACACGAAATTAACTCAATAAACTAAAGACTTCCAAGATCAGGGTTTCAACACTACAACGATAACCATGTAAAATAGCACATAATGGCATAAAAGATCATGCTTTTCATCAAATAACTTTCGTTATTAACAAATAGGAATATAGAGGCTTTCGCATAAATCCTAATTGTTACTGACCCTTTTCACATAATTAACCCAGGTTGTATTAAGATCACTTTTGCTTCAATAACATAAACAAGGATCACCTTCATCTTTCGCAAAAGAATCATGCTCGCAGGGATAGAAGAAGAATCGCATTCAAAGATTGTACCTTTACCGCATCACCTCACATGACTACCGTCGGGCTCACCCCGACCCTAGAAGTTGGGTGACTACTCGCTCTTCATCATGCATAAAGACATTAATAATAAAAGGAAATAACTTTGCATTAAATAAACTAAAAGAAAGCTTACAACCGAACAAGCCAAATCCGCTCTCGCCTTTCCACCTTGCTCTCGCCACAAGATCTCTCTCTAGTCTCTCTCTATTTTACTACTTCTTCTCCTTCTCTAGAATTGAATAATGAATAAAACTCAGCCCCTAAGGCTTTATTTATAACCTTCATTCCCTCTCTAATTAGGAAAAAAAAACTATATCTAAATCTATATCTATCTATCTTTTATCTAAAGATTAATTAAAACATGGAAATAAATAAATAAATCTAAAAGGAATTATATCTAATTGTGGATAAATCTTGTTGGACTTCATAGATCTTGATAGAATTTTCTCTTGCGGATATCTCCATTGGATTCGGGATAGAAACTTAACAAAATTCGGATAGCTCGATGTCGGCCACTATTGGTCAACTCGATATCGAGTAGCTTCCTCGATATCGACCAGAATTTCCTCAACTTCACTTCAGCAGCTCGATCTCGGCTCCCAGGATGCATGTCGACTTGATGATTACTCGATATCGAGTAAGTTAACTCGATATCGACCAATTTTCTGGACTTAGTCGATTCTGGCTCTTTCTGGGTGGAAATCGACTGATGTACTCGATATCGACAAGGCTTAGTCGATATCGACCAATGTGTTGTCGAGTAGATTGCTTTCTTTCCAGCTTGATTTGTCCTGGTTCCACTGCTCCTTGACCTTGGACTTCTGTAGTTGACTTCGAGCTTTTCCTCCTTTCTCAGAACTGTTGTAAATTGCTTTGATTTCTGCGAAATTAAACAGAAACTGGTGAAGATTCCATAATTTGGTAAATAAGCATAAACTACATAGATTCTGTACTATTCTAGCCCAAATGTATGAAATGCATGCAAAAAACGATATAAAATTAACTATAAAACATGCCGAATTAGGCTCACAACAACTAACATATATTAATAGTGTGTTTGGTAAGATGAACTTTTCGGGTAGTTAAAATTAATGGGATAATTGAGGTTAATTAGAATGATCATTTGTTGCATATATTTTTATAAGTTAATTAGATGCTGAATAAAATAGATTGTGAATTATTTTTTATTTTTTTTACAGTATGCAAATATTTGGTATATACTACAGAAACTGTAGCATACTACTAGGATCATCCTTAAGGATGATGGGGTACAAATCTCTATTAAGGGGAATTGTAAGCCTATTACAATTGATACCTTTCCTGGCTATATAGTCATCAACCTTGTTGGCTTTCCTAAGACAATGATTAAATGGAATATTATCAAATGAACTAGCCATATGATGAATCTTTCCTACTTGATGGATGATCTCCCAAGGAGTGTTTTGGTCTCTTATGATACCCTTGATTGGTGTCTGATTGTCACCTTCAATGATCGCATTACGTATTCCTTTCCTGATTGCCTGTTGCATTCGTAGGATGACTGCTTCTGCCTCTGTCTCTAACACTGAACCTTTAGATGTATTTTGGAAGAATACATCTATTTTATTATTGTTATAGTCTCTAATGACTCTCCTCCCCACCTGACAAATGCCCGTGAGCTTAACCGAGCCATCTATATTAACCTTATAGATAAAGCTCGGGATTTGGTCCATTTAGCTTCCCCCCTTTTTGTCTGGGCTAACTTTATAATTGGGCTTGTTTCAGCATTCCAATTTTTAATATTTGTAGTGATAGTATGTGGTAGTATTGTTGGTTGGGGAGGAGCTTTATTTTAACAAATACAATTATTTCTAACTTCCCATATAAGTTGCCATATAAAACCTAAGTCTTGAATTACCTTTATCTTTGTTCGTCATCATAAGACCGATCATATATTGATAGGTTATTTTCAGCTTGGGTGATTAATTAGTTTCTTACCATTTATTATTTCATATTGAGCTATCACATTTTTGATAGATTGTGAATTACTTAAATGTGGTAAAAATTGACCAAAATAAGTATAAAAATTAGAGAAGATAAAGTAAAGAGAATTGATAGTTCACTGGAAAATATATTATTTTTAATCCCAAAAACTTAGTATGATTAGCATATGAAAACCTTTGTCTATCTGATTTTGGATTCAATTGGGTCCAAAAGGGTTGAGTATACATGAACGGTACGTAGCTAGCTATAGCTAACAAGTGTAACAAATAATTGAAAAGAGACGGGAGTAAGTTACAGTAGATCTGAACAGTGCAGATAATAGAAATGAAATACATGGCTGGCTACTGCACGACTTTGATATAGTAAGAAATTAAGGGAAAGTGGGGAACACAGCACCTGAAATCCCACCTGAAAGGCTGATACTCTCCATGTGTTCCCTCTTCTCCACACCTGTTATATCTGTACCCCTCCCTATTTCTGTCTTAACTAATCCCCTCATCCCTCCTCTATTTAGCCCTAATTCTTTTTCTTCTCCCTTTAATTTTTTATTTTCATACATATTTTAACCCTAGCCTAATGGTTGATTTCAACCTGCATTAATTATATATATGATCCACATGCAAAATTATATACATGTCATTTTATATACCTTTTCCCATCATCATTTTTGGCCAGAATGCATATCAATATTTTGTAGAAGAGATTGCATATTTTGTGTTTTTTTTATGTGTATCGTTTTAATCTAAATATGTATTTTTTAAAATTATGTACATCATTTTCCTCAAAATGTCTATTACATATACACTCATATTCTCACCTATATATAACAAATACTTGTACACATAAAAATAAAATAAAATAAGGCTAACTTATGTAACTAATTAATTTAAAAGTGATAATTTAATTGCTTAAGCCATTTTAAATATGAAATGTATTGTACGGGTTGTTTTTAAAACCAAAATTATATGTATGGGTAATTTAATGTGTATAATTTCTAATTTAAGAGAGATGTAATTTATATACATATAATAAAACTGATATGCACAGTGTTCTATATGGGCTGTGACTTGTGGTTGATTATAGGAAAACACTTATAGGAATTTTTTTTATCAAAGTAATATGTTATCAAAAATTTTGGGAAGTACGTTATATCATAAGCCATAACCAAGCCGAGCACAAGCGCTAACCAAGCCGAGCACACAAGTCGAGTGGGGTTCCATCCTAAAACCAATTGACGTTAAGAGAAGTAGCCCACCCCCTTATGTACAAGGCCTGGATTCACTCATATTTTCCATGGGGATACTATCGATCCCATATCATATTATCAACACAACCCCCTTAAGTGCAACTGTCCGGCCACACATTATTTGCCAGTTGCAGTTGACGACTCAATGCTTTAAGGTCGCCCAACCAACTAGACCAGGAACCCAAACCGCACCACACCCAACCGTACCTGGCTCTAATACTATTTGAGATCACGCCCAAGCTAGCACACATGTGATAACCAAGCAGAGCACACAAGCCGAGTACCATACTCTACCCACCTTTGGGTGTGTATGCTACCCACACTGAGTTCCCTACAATTCATTGAAGCTATGAAAGCCCGGGCTTGGAATGACGAACATTTCAATGGTAGAGCTCTCTTTCATTCTTCCCGATTATTAGTGATATGAATTCTTGCTAATGCAATCTAGATAACTGCTTGACGTAATTCATCGGGTTCACATGCTTTCATTTTTAGATGTCTGGAGCGAAAACAACTCACCGATGATAGAAAGCTTTCTCTTGTGCGTGTACGAACAACAAAAGATACACACACACATGTATGTATATATGTATATGTGCGTGTGTGTATTAGATCACTTGTGAACCTCTGTTACGGTGTAATTTGTGAATAAATGTGGAGCGTTGGATTAAGTAGATTAACGGTTGAGATTTAAAAGAAAAGTTAAAGAGCAAAATTATTCATCTGAAACAAAATAATTATTCGTACATAACTCACGTGAATAATCATGTTACAATACACAAATAAATTTTATATGAAAAGACTACTAATATATATGAATAATTACATTACATCAGATAAATAATTATATTGTTATGTACGAATAATCAATATGTTCATAGTGTAAAACCATCATCTCTCTATATATATAATATAATATAATATAATATAATATAATATAATATAATACTCCTATTGAGATTGAAAGTTGTAAGGTGATTTTTGAAGATATATACATCATATCATATTTATGCTTTCTAATTAATAAGTTGCAACCTAAAATTAATCATTTGCTAATCAGAACTTGGATCGAATACATTGCATTCTATACATAGCAATAACACCACCAAAAAAACACTTCACCAAAAAAAAAAAAACATACCAATAACACACCATCAAATGGAAACTCAAGAAGTTATTATACATTTGAATAAGTATGTACAAACTATGAACCAACAAAATTCCGTTGAAGGGAATCTTAATGAACTCAATTCCCAAATCCATGATATCCATAATCATAGAATGCAATATCAAGTCACCTGCAATTAAAAATCAAATCACACACGTCCTAATTTTTCTGTGGCAATACCCCTCCATCACCACAAAATTAATAGTGCTGTAATGATTAATTAATTAAAATCTCAAACACACCGACATCGACATATATATTAAATCCACACTAATACAAAATCAATCTTGTCATCAAATCCACACTTACACAAATCAATAACAATCAGTCATATATAATTTTATTATTTATGATAAATCAAGATGTTTCATCTTGATCGCTCGCCCTACTTTGGCTCACATTCGATTGCTGATCATTCCCCTGATGATGTTGATTACTGTCTCCTGAAAAATTCCTAAACGAATTTAGTGACATCAGCATCCCAAATTGCCCCTCTCCGCCACCGCCACCGACACCTCCCCCGCCGTAGCCCGCCTGCTGGCCCGACAGTAAGGCCATGGGGGTCGCCAGGTTCATGAAATGCAACCCATTGCCGCCGCCCCCCGTCGGAAACGCCCACATTGCATTATTGTTCTCACCGCTTACTAGCAAGTTTCCGCCGCTTCCGTAGCCGCCCGGGACCATCCGGACTGCGGGCGGGCCGGATGTCGGGCCTGAGCCCGGCCCGCCAGATACTAGATGGAGGATGTTTCCAGCCGTGTGATCACGGCTGTGGCTGTGGTTGTGGTCGTCGACGTCGGTCTTGGTGGGCCCGGGAGGAGGCTGACACCTGGATGTGTCATCCAGGAAGCTCTGGGCCTGCCTGGCCTGCAGCAGCACAGCGTTCACATTATTGTTGGAGCACAATTCGAGCCCGGAGCCGGATAACGGATTTCTCCGGCGAGGGTCGACATCTGGCATCAGGAAGTTCCGGCCGGAGAAGTACCCTGCAGCACCGGGGAGGCCGAGGCCGGCGGAGACGGTGGAGGAGGACCGGGAGCTGCGGAGGGAGAGGTTAAGGGAGGAGAAGTTGGCGGGGATGGTGCCGGTCCCCGTGGCGGCGATGACAGCGGGCTCGGCCTGGTGGAGGAGCCACTCGATGGTCTCACCGTCGGTGCGGTGTCCGAGCTCGCGTGTCAGCTGGAACACCCGGGCGGCGCAGAGAGCCGGCATCCGGATCCGCCGCCCCCGGCCGTCCACCTTGGTGTGTCGGTCCTTGGTGGACGCCCGCTTAACAGTAGTGGTGGCGGTGGACGCCTTCTTTGCCGGTGGGGAAGGCGTGGGTGGGTGCGAAGGAGGCGGCGGCCATTCAGATGTGGCGGCGGTTGTGGCACCGGCGCCAGAGTGATCGTCGGTGTTGAGTTGGGGGAGGGGCTTTTGGTGGAGGAGGTGGAGGTGGAGGTTGGGGCGGGAGAAGGAGGGTTCGTCAGCCATGGAAATCATCAACTAGCTACCTACTAGACTATATTGATCGATTATATGAGCTGGAGGGTAACCCTAATTTCGAATCGGGTGTCGATCTCGATCTCAATCTCGATCTAATTAAGGGTTTGTTGAACAATAGATTGGAGGGAGGGAGAAGGAAGCTTTAAGGTAAAGGAGGAGGGTAGTGAAGTGAAGAAATGAGTAGTGAGAAGGATAGTGCAGGGTGTCAATTTACAGTTCCGTATGTCACCTTTGTCTCGCAATTTGTGACATCTTCATCACCACCATTTTATCACCATATAACTATACCTTTTATGGTGTAAGGGCCTATTTTATTTAGTGCGAAATTTGTAGATTTAATGAAATCTAACTTATCAATTTATCGGTCAATTTCTAGACTAGATATTCTCTTGCCATTTGCTTTTTCATTTTGGATCTTTGTTTTGGTGTTAGACTTATCTGCATATTAACTACTTTTTTCTAGATTAAAAAATCATTTTCTCAATTTTGGAAACCTATATAAAAATCGAGTCTCTTCCCTAGTGAATCCGGCCAATTGAAAAATCTATCATAATTAATATAGAAAACACTATAGTAAATCCATCTTAAGACTTTTTTCATTTGACAAAAGGAGTCACCATTAATATTACAAGAAAAATAGTTCGACTCTGTTTCTCATTTCCTCTTCATTCTTGCTTATTAATGAAAATTTTGGATCTTTTTTTAAAGTATTTAGTAAGGGGTTTCAAAATAAATAAACTTCTAAATTATTGAGGATGATTAATTTCATGACTACTTCCTTTTCATATAAAAATAATTTCACTTGGTTAAAAAAATAATTTTTTTTTAAAAAAAAGATTTGTACCCTACAGCTTGAGCTCTTTGTTCAACAATTTCAAAAAAATGAAAAAGAAGGATAAATATATGTATATTTTAATTAGCTGCGTATTTTAATATTGAAAAAACACGGGAATTTGATTTCATAGGAATTCAAATTCTCATAAAATTGGGGTATTTCGTTTAACTAATTAATGGGGATTAGTAAGATTCTATTTGGAAATTGAAATTTATGAGAACTTACTTCACATGAATTGAATTCCAATAAGGCTTCTTTCATGAGGATTGTGAAAATGTGTTTAGTTGATTTGTATGTTATTCTAGATGACTAAATGGGGGAATTCAATTTTTTTTAAATACGAATAGGTGAAAGTTGAACTTACATAGGGGCTAGGTAAATGAACTTCCTCTAAATTACGAGAATTTAACCATCTAGGAAGTTGAATTGTTAGGTTTTTAGATATTAAAATATCAACCAAATGCATATATTTTTCTTCTTTTTGAGATTTTCTACTTTCTAGGGGTTTAGAGTTGCCAACTAAAATAGGCCAAGTTGCAATTTCACCCTTTTTTTATGGGAAAAAAATCCACATTACTCTATTTAAATTTCCTATATCTTATAACTTACCCAAACATGTTTTTTTTTTTTAATTTATAGGAATTGTAATTCATGGTAATTGAATTTATGTAAAGTAACTTCCTAGGAAATATACTTATGTTCAATCAAACAATTAAATAAATGAGAAATTTAGATGGCTTTTAAAGTTTGTTCACAAAATGTTGTTTTTATTAATTTAGATGGGTCCTTTATTAATTTTCCCTAATTATTGTGATATGTCTTTGTATGGTACTTTAAAGACATTAAACCATTTATAAAGACACAACTTATTAGATAAGTAGCACTTGTCTGTCCCCATCGTTGTTCCCATCTCCTGTCTCTCCTCACAAATCTTTCGATTTTTTTTCTTTTACTATATAATTTGTGGGGAATGGAGAATATGGCTCCATAGTTTAAATACATTTTAGGCATTACATATAATTAAAGATCAAAATGTAAAATTTTTTATTGGTAAAGGATTCCTAGCCTTTTCGAATTTGAATACATTAAATATGCAATGGAGTACTTTTATTAATTTATTATTAGACCTATATATCCGATAAACAATTGTACAATCTATTAGATAGATATGTGGGGAATAAAAAGTTCATCTCACATTGATTTTATTGGGGCAAATCAAGTACCAAAATATAAAGGATGGTGAGACCTTATAACAACAAAAAAAAAATTCTAACATGACTCTCATTTTGAAACGACACGATCGTAGTTTCTCGGAATTTCACATGGTATGAAAGCAAGTCCGAGCGAAGTCAGTTTTCTTGGATTTTGGGTTAGTCTAAAAGAGAATGATATTTCGAAATCCGTCGTAAAAACTAAAAAAAAAAATCGGGTGAGCTTTAATGAGCTTAAGAGTCTTGACCCAAAAGAAGAAGAAAAAATGTCCATGTTTCAACCTGATCTAGGCGGGTTGCACTTGATGGAGCGTGTTGGGAATATAAAGTCCAGCCCCATTGGTTTAGGGGACGAATCTAATGCCAAAATATAAGCGACGTTGAAGCCTCTACACAATAGTTTAAACTTTGTGTAAGAACGGTGGATCTGGACTTTATAATAGAAAATAAAATAAATCCAACACAACTCTCATTTCCAAATGATCCGACCAGGGTTTCTCAGAATTTCACATGATATCAAAACAAGTCCGAGCGGGTCGGTTTTCCTGGATTTTGGGTTAGGCAAAAAGAGATTGAGATGCCGAAACCCGTCATAAAAAAACCGGGTGAGATCTGAAGAGCTTGAGAGTCTTGACCCAAAAGAAGAAGAAGAATAAATATTCAAATGCCAAACGGAGCCCATTCGTTTGGCAAAATACTAGCTGATGGGCTAGCTGAAGGTGATGGGCTAGCTGAAGGTGATGAATTATTTGTGTTAAATATATGTTAATAAGCTAGTATGATCGATGTTTGGTAAACCTAGTGGTTGGAGTAGCTGATAGAAACTTGTGAATAGAAAATCATAAGCTGCGAAAAGCTTCAGGGAGTAGCTGTTAAAATATTCTCCTTCCAAAAGTTAATTAAACTAAAATCTTATAATTTTATTTACAACGATATATATAATATCAAAATGAAAAGGTCCAATAAGCTAGCTGATGGATTTTGTTTTTTCCAAACGGAGCCTTTACAAGGCGTGTTGGGAATAAAAAGTCTAGCCCCATTGGTTTTGAGGTCAAATCAAATATCGAGCTCCAAAAAGGTTAAACCGCTCACCTCGGGCGCCCCTTACCCTTCGACCCGACGGAGATTGTGAGAGGAGGTAAATCATGGTGACTCAACCGGTAATAAGGGCTTAGTACTCATTGCGCACAAAGGAGCCCCCCTCATTTGAGAGGTTGCTCCCACACTGCCGCTGGTGAGACTCGATCCTTGGTCTATGCTCCAAATGTCACCCCTGTCACTGGTTGAGCTAAGCCCATGCAGGATGTTGAAGCCCCTATACAATAGCTTAATGAAGCGCAGACGAAACTCCAAGGAAGCTCCTCCCCGGTTTCAGAGTCGCTCTGAATGCACCCCCTCGACCCCAACCAGTCTCGACTCCAAACTTCACGTCCCCAACCAAGAAGAAGACCTCTAAGAAAACGCCGAAAGTATAGCCACACAAAGCTCGTGCAAAAAGGCCAAAAGAATTAGCCAATTGGAATTTTTAGACAAGCCCATACGAGATTTAGACAAGCTCTTTTGGAATTTTATCAAGCTCATTCGGGATTTAGTCAAGGCCTTTCTGGCTAGCTTAAGTTTGAAATCGTTCGAGTGGTTCCATTGGAAAATATATATATAAAGCGTTTCTTTTTTGTTTTTCTTTTTTTGGTTAATGGGGTGTTTTGGGCCCAAGACAAAGTTTTTGGGTGCAAATAACAGCTTTTGGGCCGAAACATCGGGCCACTCAGGCCCAAGGCACCCAAAGGCCATAGATGCAAACGGAAGGAGCGGACGCCATCGGAGAGACAATGAGGCACCGCTCAGCACCGAAACTAGTCCCGACCACCGGAGGAGGCCGAAACTAGCCCAGGCCCACCAGCGACAACGGCGAGCCCAAGCAACGCCAAGCTAGACGAGATGGGATGTCGAAACTGGCACGCACCCGCAAACCTCGGATGAATCGAGGACGAGTGTCGGCGAGCGGGCAGGACCATGCTGAAGCCAACGCAGAGGCATGCGGGAAGGGGGTGGGGGGGATGAGGGCCGTGAGGCACAGTGCAAACACAAGTTGAGAGCCGAGGACGGAGGGTTGTGTTGTCTGCACAAATTTCACAAGGCTCAAACTCAAACTAATAGCCGTGGGTTGAGAAAAGGGGTTGTTTGTAGAATTGGACAAGGGGAACGATGAAACCGGGAAGCAGATCCCAAAAGCATCGAAAGCCCCAAATTAATTTCGGTGTTTGGACGAATCTGTAAAATAGCGGGTTGTACTTGAAGATGTGTGTTGGAAATACCCACATTGATTTAGAGGAAAAAATCAACTACAAAAATATAAGGGATGGAAAACCCATACACAATAGTTTGAACTTTTGTTTTAGAATGGTGTATCCCGACCTTATAACAAAAATAAAATAAAACCAACAAGATTCTTATTTTCAAACGACTGGCCTGACCGGGTTTCACAATCTCACAACTTATTCCCGAAAAAGAATGGGAAAAAGTAAAAAATGAAAAATGAAAACGTAGGTACAGTGGATGACAAGATGAGTAAGAACAATATATACTCCATTAATTAAGACAAGATGATAACTAAATTAGGGAATATTTGGTTTAAGGAATCCACAAAACCAGATCTATAATTAAGATAATCCACATATATATTTTTTTCAAAAAATAAGTACACTTGTCTTGACTATGTGTAGGTGAGTACTATAATGAAAATCGGGTAGATAGTACACAATTTTATCTTGGTGGTTGGACGGTGGGTTTATTTGATATATATCTCACTCACAAATTCACAAGTTGCAGGGAACATTTGAAAGTTCTTTGAAAATACAAACAAATAAGATGAAATTAAATAAATCAATTTTATAAGGGGTGGGGCCCAACACGTCTAGTGCAGCACCAGCTAGCTTATCTGCATAATTGCACTACCCATATCTAACGAGTAACGACTAACGAGTTCATATTATACATATAACATATATAATATATATTTTTTTATAATATAAAAGCTTCATTTATACATTAAAGTTTTATCTAAAACATATATGCTTTATATCTTGATGAAAGATACGACGAATGCCCATCATCATTCATTAGGTTGATCAATTAACTAAGTCATTGTCCCTTAATTTAATTTATAACATTATATATTATATGGATAGCTGATTTAAAGATAGGTTTGTCTACATTATACATTATAAAGTTTTTATTTATTTTTCTAGGTTTCTTTATAATCGTCTGAAATAAATAGGTCGGAAAATATGTTGATAAAAAAAAATATAAGACGATATGATGTCATATAAACTTTTATAAGACGAATTTTAAGGTTGTTTCATCGGGTGTGAAGATAGACATTATATAAGTTACTTATCATACAACCTAGCTCTATTGTATTTTCACAACATCTGGTTATATCCGCACATATTACTTATATTTCTTATTAGCTAGTTATAAGCAAAAAGTATAGGATCGATTAGCACACAAAATAATTTCCTTTTTCTATATAAAAAAGAGAGAGAGAGGGGGGGGTAAAGAAATGAAAGCATGGTGCACGTGATATGTAGGTACATGTTGATTAGGAGGGCCCAAAGGAGCAGATGCTTCAAGTTGTTTTCCATATTTGCTGGATTGGTTTTGGCTGACTTTGACACCTTCATTATTTCTCTCTTCTTTCTGTATTTTGTATTGCCCATTGTAGTACTCCACTCTCTATTTACCTTGCCCCGAGCCCTCCTATCTTTCCCAAGTTTTACCGGCCTTATATAACCTAGTAACTTGTCGACAAATATTTACCAAAGAGCTAGTTTCACATTTAAGTATCAAATAAACAAGCTTAATTACTGAACTACTATTTTTGTCACTATTTGTTTTTTTTTTAATGAAACCTTAATTACTTGGCTTATGTGCTTGACGTACAATTAGCGCATTTGCCGATTCAAACGACCCCCGGATCATGGATCCCAACTTAGTTCAGTATATGGTATCAGAGTGGTTTAAGTCAAACGATCCATACACTACGTTAGTTTGCCGTTCAGATGACGGATCCAAGGACCTGAGGCATATTGAGAGATGTAAAAAGACCAAATTGTCTCATACTAGAAGTATGTATCAACTAAATAAGTCTCGTATATAAGTTGGTACGCGACCACTTCTCCCATTGCCAATTTGTTTGAAACCTCATTCGACTTGTATGTTTAACTATTAGTGCCTATGTGCCCGTTTACATGACACGTACCGATTACAAGTCCTGATGGTCAAGACAGTGCCGGCCCAAGAGGTGGGGAAAGGTGTGCAACTGATCCGGACCCATTTTCGGTAGGGGTCCATTAAAAATATATGTTATATGTGTGTATGTAGAGTTCAAATATCTCCAATAAAAATGTGTTAATTTAAATCTTAACAAAATTTCGCTTCTTAAACGTGTAGAGTTCAAATATATCAATCTGCATTTTTTATGTTTTTATAGAGATGCCCTATATCCATTATTTTTTTTTAATATTTTTTTTAGAGGGGCCTATATTCATTTAATTTAGACACAATTTTTTTGTACTTTTACCTTTTCAACACAATTTTAGACTTTTTTTATGTGACAAATAAAGCACTATTGTTTACATATATAACTCTTTCTATTTTATTTGAGAAAAATGTATTGTTTTTATTTCTTCATATATATATATAATTGATGTATCTAATTTACCCTTTTATTTTTGTTTATAAAAAAAATCCCTTTTTTTAATTTTTTGGTTTTAGTTCATATATAGGTGATGACATAGGAGGTCACATATGTGATATCTTAGAAGAAAAACTATGTTTAGTATTGTTAGACAATTTTTTAATATTTCTCTACACAATAACTTACGTACTTATGGACATATTATACTGGATACCAAGTAAAAATAACTAGTTTTCACTACAATTATATTTTTGATTTTTTTATTGTATACTGTATTATTTTTTATTCATTGACCTAATTTTATTTTCTCAAAATTTGAAAAATAATTCAAATATAAAAATAATATGAAATTTTTATGAAGTTATAAAAAAAATTTACTTTTTAATGTTTACCGGACCCTTTAGATTTTAGTTTGCGTTGGGCCTATAAAATGATAGGACTGACCCTGGGTCGGGATTCACCTCACTAATCTATCAACTGGGTTATTAACATTCTGAATTGATGGATCCTTAATCTATTAAATGGTCTATTTAATATTCTGTACAATATCTTTCAGACATGAAATTAGAAAATAAAATTTGGGTGGACTAGATAGACTGATTTTTTTCATTTATTCATAATTGTCATTAACAAAACTTTTATTCTAATAAACAAATACATAATATTTTTTTAACCAATTTTATGTTTTTTTTTAAAAATGAGGCAGGCTGGAGCAAACCTCAGACCGCCCCTAGTTACACGTCTGTCCATTTTGATCCCTATGACACCTCTTTCATAGTTTCATGCATATATGCCATAGTAATTAATAAGTTTAATTTTAAACATATTCTTCACCTCTTAATTTTTATTATACATAACAACACTATTTGATCAGATTCACAATCCTACATGCATGAGCCTAAATCCAATAATTTTGAAAGGAGAAATATAAGTGAAAACTAAACAGTTTAAATTAAATTGCTAGGAGGGAGGTAGAGAGAGAAATATAAGTGAAAACTAAACACTATTTGATCAGATTCACAATCCTATGTCGCAAAAGTGGAGAGAACATCCTATGTCTATACATAATATCTCTCTCTCTCTCTCTCTCTCTCTCTCTCTCTCCTAGATTCAATCAACATCATCATCATGAATCGATGTTGCTTGTCATGGTATCAGAGTTGTAGGCTCGTTCTTTTAGTTTTCTTTTGATCAATTTGATCGATTACTGCTTTCGTGATCTTGCTTCATAGATGTTGATACTCGGTGTTTCGTATTTCTTCGAATTTTATTGTTTCTTGAAGATGTCTAATATTTTTCTATGGCATCAGATCTTCAGTCCGAAACTTTGAATCGAGTTAACCTAAACGATCCACTAAATATTACGTCTATTTGACAATCCAAGGGCTCAGCTTATCACGTTCTAGTTTGCTAGAAACCACTTTCTAGTTAGAGCAGGGGAGTAAGGTTTGCTCTAGGAACCAAGAACAAATTGGGGTTCATCGATGGGAAACCCGCTCCTGATTTACAATGTTGGTTGAGGAGTAATTACATGGTTCAATGTTAGCTTCTAAAATCCATGTTAATTCACTCTATCTAGAAAGTATATTGCATGTCAATTCCACTAAATATTTGTGGGCAGAGATTAATGGGTGTATAAGCAAACAAATGCTCCCTTGATCTTTCATTTGTTGAGAGAGTTGGAAACCAGAGTAAGGTATAGCATGTTGATTCCTACGTATTTTTCTAAGTTAAAGAAAATTAGGGATGGGTTGTAGTGTCAATAAGGGATTCCTAAGTGTTCTTGCGGTGCTATGAGAGCTTGTAATTGTGATTTGTTAAAGAAATTTTTAGGAAATTGAGGCTCGAAATAGATTGATGCAATTCTTGATAGGGTTAGGTACGTGATGGTTTTGAGTTTGTGGGGAACAATATATTTTTGAAAGATCCACTTTCTACAGTCAACAAGAATTGTTATCTTATTAAGCAGATAACTAAGTGCCAAAAGGGTACTATTTATTGGGAATTACCATATCTTGGTTGTTATAGATAGATAGATAGATATCTTCCTTATTATCTTCTTTACTAAGATAGAATATTCAGTTGTAATTGTGTTATTTAAACAAACATCAATCAATGAAAGCCATCATCTTTGAGCCTTAAACAATTCTTCATGGTATCAAAGCCAAACAATTCTTCACTATTGGTTCAATTGCAACTGAGAGCATAACTTTAGCAGCATTTCGGAATGGATGGCATTATGAGAAAAATGATTACACAAGAAGGATATAAAGATATGGTGTGTTCTCATTGTAGAGGAAAATGGCATTTAGTTGATTCTTCCTTCAAACTTCATAGAGTACCATATTGGTAAAGGGTCTAAGGAGAGGGGCAAAGATTGTTCTAGGGATTAGAGATATTTTGGCAAAACAAACGATGTAATAGGGATTTTAGAGCTCTCGAATGTCATGGATACTCCACTAAGCTTTCGGATGGCACAAGCAGCAAAATGGATCAATGTTTTGTGAAGGTTATATGTCAAGAGGTTAACAAAGCAATGCAAGGGAATTCTGAAGCTAATCACACACCTTCTACTAGCATGGCAGGTACGTGTTCTTATGGTGTGGCTATATAGCACTTAATGCTCATACTCTAGATGATCAAAATTGGTTTATAGATGCAAGTGCTACAAATCACATGACTGCATATGCAAACTTGTTATTTGATATACAAATTTGCATCATTCCATACATATTGGATTAATTGATGGTAGTGTTTCAGTTATTAACATCAGCTATTACTTTGGTCGCATAGTGTTTAAAATATATGTCAAATCCCTACATAATCGTGCTTCAAACATGGTATTCACAATCATATGCGTGTTACTATGAAAGTAAAACAAATACGAAAGTATATTTAAATCCTAGAAAGAAATTGATGTGAGCCTAATTCGCCATGTTTTATAGTTACTTTTATATCGATTTCTGCATACATTTCATACATTTGGGTTAGAATAATACAGAATATGTGTAGTTTACACTTAATTGCAATATATGGAGGTCTACACAAGTTTTTGTTATATTTCGCAGAAATTAGACGCATTTTGGAGGTTAAAGGAAAGTCATGGAGAAGCTAAGAATGGTGCAGCTGGAGAAAAGGCCATTTTTCGGTATTCATCATTCTGAATCAAGCTTTGATGTCTGCATGAAAATTGTATCCCTCGGAAACAACTTTCCAACGCATGGTCATATGCGTCAATCCGACGAACGAGGACTCAGGAAACTGCGTTTCAAGAATAGAGCAGAAAGTTGAGAGACTTAGTCGATATCGAGTTGTTTTACTCGATATCGAGTAACCCAGATCGATTAAAGACCCCAGAAATCGACAAGTGAAGCTGGGAGCTGGAGCAGGTTGGTTGATATCGACAAGAATTAGTCGATATCGAGGAAACACTTGGGTCGATTTCCATGTCCAGAGCCGAGATCGACGAATCTGAGCACTGGGGAGCTGAGCAGAAGTTAGTCGATATCGAGTAACTTTACTCGATATCGAGGACAACCCAAGTCGACATGTGTTTTGTTGGCCGACATGGAGTTGCTGAGCACAAGACGAAGAAAATGCTAGTCGATATCGAGGACTCCTACTCGATATCGAGTTGACCCAGGCGGCGGATTCCGAGCTATGCGGATCTCTTCTTAAGTTTCTATCCCGAAGCCAATGGTGATGTTTTCGAGACGAAATTCTATCCACATCTATCAAGAGCTATCAAGAGGAGAAGATATTTATCCACTTTAGATATAATTCCTAGTTGATTTAATTATTTATTTCCATGTTTTATCTTTAGATAAAACATAGATAGAATTAGATATAGATATAGTTTTCTTTCCTAGATTAGCTTTGAGTGAAGCCTATAAATAAAGCCTTGGGGGCTGATTTTCATTCATTCAAGTCAAGTCGTCTTAGGGCGCAAGGAGAGAGGAGAGAGGGAGGAGGCGAGAGAGAGAGAGAGAGAGAGAGAGAAGGAGGAGGAAGGAGACGAACGGTTGTAAGTTTAAGTTTTATTTTGAATGTTAAAGTTAATTTCTTTCATTATGTCTTGTTTCTAATTTCTTTCTTCTAGGGTTGGGGTGATCCCAACATAGATATGTGTGTTTGATATATAAATCCATGAATTTATATGTCTTTATCAACATCTACCTATGTGCTTAATACTTTGCGACAGTTGAGGACAATTCCTTATTTGCAATTATGAAGCGAAAGTGAATTAATTATGAATTTGGATAGTAATTAGGCTTTGCTTGCGAAAGTTGGTTGATCCTAATTAAGAAAAGGTAGTACCACTTAGGGTTTATGCGAAAGCCTCTATATTCCTATTTGTTAATAACGAAAGTTATTTAATATATAGCATGCATCTTTGTGTGATTTATGATCTGCACATATGTTTATTGTTGTGGTGATCCCTAACCTTGGAAGTTTGCATGTTTATTTATTTTATTTCATTATTTTTATCCTGCAAAGTTACCCGACACAAACCACCATTCTCTCTCAATCCCTCATCATCGACCCCTCTATTCTTTGTCGACAGCCACTAGGGGTGTGCATCGGTCTAAAACCTAACCGAACCGTGCCGAACCGAACCGGGCCGAACCGAAACCAAAAATCTCAAAATTCTCAAACCGAAAGCCGAACCGAAAGTATTAGGTTCGTTTCGGTTATTTGCCGGTTCGGTTTGTGTTCGGTTCGGTTTAAACATAATTGAACCGAATTTCCAAAAAAAAAAATGAAGTATACAAATATATATAAAATATAGTATATATACACATATATACACATATTCCAATATAAAGTATACAAATATAGTTACAAATATATATATATATATATGGTTACAAATACAGTGTGTATATATATATACTCACATACATTGTAGTTGTATGCTTTCTAAGACTAAAGTATACAAAATTAAAATATATATACAATTGCAAATACAATTATGTGTATATACACTTTATATATGTATATACAATAAGACTAGTAAGTATGTGTGTACGTATATATATAAAGTATACAAATATATATACAATGTATTTATGTAGTGTATAAAAAAAATTCGGTTTAACACAAATCGAACCTAAACCGAACCGAAACCGAAAAATGGAAATTCTCGAACCGAAAGCCGAACCAAAAAATTTCGGTTAGGTTCGGTTTGTGTTGGTTCGGCCCAAAAATTCGGTTTGGGCCGAATCATGCACACCCCTAACAGCCACCCTCATCACCTTTTCCCGCTATCCATGAACCCCAAAACACACTAAACCTAGAACCGCTGACTTCTCTCCTGAGGACGAACCTGACTCCCCTATACTATAGCGGGGGTCTTGACTATAAATTTATTTGGTCGAGAAACCCTCTCGTCAAAAATCAACATTATCTAGGCCGCGAATAAATATAAAATCAATAACATAATTAATAACTTGACTTACAAACTCACAAACTATTAACCAAGTCTCGAAAGTGAAGACGAAAACCTAGAAAATTAGTCAAGCATGGCTTATCTAAACTTTCTTTTCTTCAAAGGTAATTGCTCTTTTTCTTTTCGCTCTTATGCCTTTATTCTGTGCTCCGTTTCTCCTTAGCTTGTTTCATACTCTTCAAGACTTCTTTCTTAACCAGACCCGACCCCGGGCAAGTGCAAGGTGAGTGACTGCATTGGGCCTCCAATTTTACGGGGCCTAGCTATTTTACTAATTTTAGTGTGTATAAACAAAACATTTTGGAAAATAACATAACCGTGTAATGGCATAGTGTTGTTGAACGATTGCTACGCAGGGCACCTCTGGTTTCTTGTAGTTAGGGATTCGAAACCCAGTTTTAGCACATCTTTCTCTGCACTTATATTTACGAGACCGCATTAAGTTTCATCAAGTCAAAGTGTATTAAATTATTAATCCAAATTTAAACACATGTACACTCTGATTTATTTTATAATTATTTAATTCAGGAACAATTTTAGTTTTATTAACATGGACATTCAAGAAAAAAAGCTATATATTTATACAAATTGAACCGAATGGAATGACTTAAGGACTATTTAAAATTAATAACACGTTTCAAGGAGTTTTAGAATATTATATGATTTTTTTTAAAGGAATTAGAATATATAAAGAAAAATACTAGGGGATTGCGTATAAAAATAAATGACACCATTTTAAACGTGTAGTATATGAATTATTTTTAATATTGTATACATTTTATAGAGCAAAAGTTTGATAAAAATAACTTGCGCATATAATCTCTATTATGAATTAAAACCTTTTGTATAAAATTTTTAATACAAATTTTACCTGTCGTTTTTTAAAAAAAATCTTATTTTAAAGTTAGTTTTCTATAATTTTCCTTAAATATCAAAAACAAAAATCTGAAAATTTTAACCTACTCCTCCTTGAGATAAAAATTTCAAAAATTACATATAAAATTTATAATTAATGAAATTATGAATCGGGCCTCCAAAAATGATTAGACGGTAGCCTCCCTTAGCTTTGTTTATCGTGTTCTTCGTCTCGGATTTACGAATCTACATAAAACCATCGAAATAGTGTAGATTCTAAACTTTCTCACAAAATGAGTGATAATCTAAATTAAAACGAAAACATGAATATATTACAATGAAATGTACCAAAACTAACCTATAATACCTATTAAAATACGCGTTATCAAACTTTGCCGCACTTAGTGATAGAGCATATTTAGTGTTGCATAATAGATTGCATTTAACATAGTTTAGTTGTGAATATTGAATTTATTTAGTTGAATTTACATAATTACTTGTTGAGTTAGAAGAGGTGGAATCTACATGATTTTATGGTTTATTTCAGGTAAAGTAGATCGGAGGTGGAATGAATCGGAAAAGAGCGAAAATAATCTAAAGAAGAGTAGAGAAGCTGCGAAGACAAAGAAGAAGCAACTCGGAAAAATCGCAGGCCGCCCCGCGGCTCGAAGGCAGAAACGGAGGACTTCGCTGATCGCCGGCCGCCCCACGGCCTCGCCTGACCGCCCCGCGGCCTGGCCTGGCCGCCCCGCAGCCCGTGCAGAAACTGGACATTCGATATCAGACTTTACTTAGGGTTTTGGTCTAGTTATTTGGCCGACTTTCAACAGACTATTTAAGGCTTTTTCTAGTTATTATTTTCATTCACCTTATGCACATTATTCCATTATTGAGAGCACCGTTGAGCATGAGCAACTAAACTCTCGAGGTTTCGCCTACAGTTTGGATCTTTGATTGTTGAATTGTGAGTTTCTTAATTGTTGTGAGGAAGAAATCAAGTATGAAATATAACAAAATAGATCAAACCAGATTTAGGCCCACGCAAATAATTACAAGATTCCCTCCAATGCAGTAGTGGGAAGTCAGGATCGATCCACGAGGAAGCGTGTCAGCGGATCCTAGGTAGCTGTAAATCTCACAGAAAAGCAAACAGAAGACAGAAACAAAGAAACAAAGAAACAAAGAAAGAAAGACAAACGAAAGCAAGAAATAATGCAAAGCAGCAACTAACTCGATCTCGACTACAGTAACTCGAGGTCGACAAAGGATAGCAACAGAAACAGAAAGCAAATTCAGAATCGATGATAGAAGCTCAATGCAAACAAATCAGTACTCGATCTCGACAAGATGCCACTTGAGATCGACGAACAGGAGTAAAGACAGAAACTTCAGAAATTGAAAACAGAAACTCGATCAAGACAAATATGTACTCGATCTCGACAAAGCCTACTCGAGATCGACTAAGGCTTCCTCTAGATCGACAAAGAATGCAGAAAGTATAAATTGCAAATTCGAACATAGAACTCAGATTTTGACAGAAATAAATCAATATATAAAGAACTTCCAAAGCCAGGGTATCAACGCCACAACGATAACCATGCAAAGTAACACATAAAGGCATAAAAGATCATGCTTTTCATCAAAATAACTTTCGTTACTAACAAATATGCATATAGAGGCTTTCGCATAAACCCTAATTGTTACTAACCCTTTTCACATAATTAACCCAAGTTGTATTAAGATCACTTTCGCGTCAATAATACAAACAAGGATCACCTTCAACTCTCGCAAAAGAATCATGCTCATAAGGATAGAAGACGAATTGCATAAAAAGATCTGACCTTTACCGCATCACCTCACATGGCCACCGTCGGGCTCACCCCAGCCCCAGAAGTGGGTGGACTACTCGCTCTTCATCGCAATAGCAGGCATTGATGTATAAAAAGAAACTTGCATTAAACTAAATTCAAAGCCTTTACAATCCCGACAATCCAACTTTCGCTGAATGCCAAAACCCTAAAAACCTTAGAACTCCTAAACTATCTCTGTGGAACGACTTCTCTTGCTCTGAATTGAATTATGAAAAACCAGCCCCTAGGGCTTTATTTATAGCCTTCTATTCCTTGCTAATAAAGGATAGACTATATCTATCTATATATAAAAATCTTAAAAGATAATTAAATGCCATAAAGAAATTAAATCTAAAGAGGGGAAATTAAATCTAAATAGGTAAGTCTTCTCATGTTGATAGATCTTGTCCTCTATAGATAGAACTTGATGGATCTCGGCCAACTCGGATTCCTTCGGCTCCAAGGACTTCCACAACGCGTAGGATTGCTCAAACCGCGTAACGCGGCTTCGGGACGCGGCTGATCGATCTCGACCAAGGCTCCTCGAGATCGAGTAGAACTAACGTCGACTTGGCTGGCTCGGCGTCTCGGGTTGCTGGTCCTCGATGTGGCTCGGACAGGGCTCCTAGGCTTAGTCGATCTCGAGGACCTTACTCGATCTCGAGTAAAGGTGGCTCGTCGACTAGGTCTTCTGGTGTTGTCGAGCAACCTCTCTTCGACATGGCTCGGGTGCCGGCTTCCGGGTTCCTCGATTCGAGTAGGTTTACTCGATCTCGAGTAGAGTGTAACCCGACATGTCTTCGTTTTCAGCTTCTCGATTAGCTCCTCCTCGACCAGGCACTCCTTGTACATTTTTGGTCGATCTCGAGTAAAGGTACTCGATATCGAGTACATCTCTAAGCTTTCTGCTCTGTTCTTAAAACGCACTTTCCCGAGTCCTCGTTCGTCGGATTGACGCATATGACCATGCGTTGGAAAGCTCTTTCCGAGGGCTACAACTCTCATGAAGACATCAAAGCTTGATTCAGAACGAAGAATGATGAAAAATGGTCTTTTCTACAGCTGCACCATTCTTAGCTTCTCCATGAGTTTCCTTTAAGCTCCAAAGTGCGTCCGATTTCTGCGAAATATAACCAAAACTTGTGTAGACCTCCATATATTGCAAATAAGTGTAAACTACACATATTCTGTATTATTCTAACCCAAATGCATGCGATGTATGCAGAAATCGATATAAAAGTAAGTGTAAAACATGGCAAATTAGGCTCACAACATTAATCTAGTTCTTATTCCTATTCCAATGTTTTGACTTCTTTGTGCTTAATTGCTTGATTGTGTTTTATTCTCTCTGGCCTGGCCGACTAGTTAGAGTAGATTCATTCAATTGCTAGGGTTTTGTAGATTCCTCGTAGCGAACCTTAACCCAAGTGGCAATCATATCCCTTTAGGACTCGTAGGACTAATTGGATGTGTAGGAAGTTGAATACATGTTGAATATCGACTCCTAGGTTGATATTATGTGTACCTTGGTTAATTCATAATCTTAATGCTTTCTCTAGGTTGAATCTTAACCGTGTTAGGGTTATTTAGAGATAAGGGTTGCTAGGACTCGTAGGACTAGTAAATTACCTAAGATCTGGACAAGGACATTGATAGGAAAAGACAAGAACTAGAGGCTGAAACAAGGATCGAATTCATTAATTGAAGTGATAAATTGTCGGTGAACCTATTTCTCTCCACTGCATTCTACAATTTATTTACTTTGTTTTCTTACTTCCGCTTTGATAAAAGGCGGACCTTTTACACACAAAAAACCCCCATATTCTCTATTAGCGATTAGAATTATACTTGAATTGAATAGATTCCCCTGTGGATCGATCTCTTGCTTACCCACTATACTAGTTGTGAGTTTGAGTATTCTTTGGCAAGAACAACGACATGTTTTCCTCTTGTCAAATTTGGCGCCGTTGCCGGGGAGCTCTTATTGAATTCTTGTGTTATTTTAATTGCTAATCTTGGTGTGGACCACCTAATGGTCCACACTCGTGCTACTAACTCATCTTTATTGTCTTTAGATTCAGAGATTGAGAGGACTCTCTCTAGATTGAGGCGAGAAGCTCGTGATCACTTTCGTGAGTTACCTTTCGATCAAGGAGAAGAAGAGAGTATAGAGATGGCTAACGATGATAATCGAACATTGAAGGAGCTCACAACACCAAACTTAGCCCAACAACCATTGGCTATCGTGTTCCCTGAACTTGATGAAGGTGTCAATTTTGAGCTAAAGTTTGGGGTGGTTCATCTCTTACCCAAATTCCATGGGTTGAGTGGTGAGGACCCCACAAGCACTTATCTGAGTTCCATACTGTTGTGGTGGGGATGAAACCAGGCAACGTTACGGAGGAGCAAGTCAAGTTAAGGGCATTCCCCTTTTCGCTTAAGGACACTGTTAATGAGTGGTTCTACTACTTGCTACCAGGTAGTGCAACAACATGGATACAGTTGAAGCGTCTCTTTCTGGAAAAGTACTTTCCTGCAACCAAGTTGAACAGTCTGAAAAAGGAAATCAGCAGCATTGACCAGCAGGCTACAGAGACACCCTATGAGTATTTTGAGTGCTTCAAGAAGCTTTGCTCTAGTTGCTCTCACCATGGTTTCTCAAAGAAGGATTTAGTGTTCTTTCTATTCAATGGATTGCTTGACGAGGAGCGCAAGACGGCGAACTCTGTTCGTGGAGGCAATATTTTGAACAAAACACCCAATGCTGCTTGGGAGGTGTTTTCAGAGCTTGCTGATGGCTCTAGACAATTTAGCAAGGGACTTCATGCTAGAGGGGTACTCGCCGTTGACTCCTCAACTTCCGCATTACATAGCGATGTGGCTGAATTGAAGGATATGATAAAAAGGTTCATGCTACAAGGAACCCCACAACAACTTAAGGCATGTGGCATTTGCGCTGATCTTTATCACCCGACGGACACTTGTCCAATGCTGCAGGAGCCAAATGTAGAGTTGAATGCCATGGGGAACTTTTTTCCTTAGCGACCCAGGTATGGTAACTATTCTAATCCCAATCATTATAATAACAACTATAATGCAGGTTACCAGGAGTATGGCTATGGTAATAACCAAGCCCCTTTCAATCCACAAGGAGGATCGCAATTCAGACCTCAGCAACAATTTGATGCCAGACAGAGAGGACCTCCACCAACTGATGATCAATACAACGAGGATCATATCAAAGCTCTCACAAAGATCGTCCTGGGTCAAGATGAGCACCAAAAGAGATAAGATGAGCACCAAAAGAATTTGGAGAAGCAAATTAGCCAATTGGCTCAATCGTTGAGCGAAATGCAGGCGAAGGACTCAGGAAAGCTACCATCTCAAACGGTGGTGAACCCCAAGGAGAATGTCAGCGATGTGACGCTAGGAAGTGGTAAGGAACTGATTACCACTCCCCATAATAATGCTAACATAGAGGATTTTGAAACAAGTACGAACGAGGAAGAAGAAGACGTTCGCAATCGCCGGTCGCCCTGCGGCACCCCTGAGCCGCCCCGCGACCAAGGCGATTCTGACGCTGCAGAAATTGCCAGGCCTCCCCGCAACCAAGCCCAGCCGCCCCGCGGCCCCTCCAGTAACTTATCTGATGGGTACGTTCGACCTGATTTTCCTCCTCTAAATTCTTTCAAACCTATTCCTCCCTTTCCTGAAGCACTCAGAGACACAAAAAGACCAGACAATGACAAAGAGATCTTTGAGACGTTCAGTAAGTACGAGGTAAACATCCCCTTACTCAATCTGATTAAAAGTATTCCTCGTTATGCCAAATTTCTCAAGGAACTTTGCACAATAAAGAGGAATCAAAAGTTGAAGGGGAAGCAGAAAATTAAGGTAAGCGAACATGTGTCTGCTGTGTTTCAAAAGCGTATGCCTAAGAAATGTAGCGACCCTGGCATGTTCACAATCCCATGTGTGATAGGTGAAACTAAGTTTGATAAAGCTTTGTTAGACTTGGGTGCATCTATTAATGTGTTACCTTATTCTCTGTATGAATCATTGGGTTTAGGACCTTTGCATGAGACTAGAGTGGTGATTTAATTAGCGGACCGATCAAATGCTTTTCCTAGAGGCATAGTTGAGGATGTTTTAGTTATGGTTGACAATTTGATCTTTCCTGCTGATTTCTTTGTCTTAGACATGGAGCATGGTAACCAAGAGGCTCATATTCTCCTAGGAAGGCCCTTTTTAAAGACTGCTAGAACAAAAATTGATGTGTATTCTGGCTCTTTGACTATAGAATTCGATGGTGAGAAGGTTGAATACAATATATATGATGCAATGAAATTCCCTTTTGATGATCATTCCTTATGCTTTATGGATGCCATTGATACTTGTATGCAGGATACCTTTGATATAAGTTGTGTAGATGACTTGCAGGCAGCTTTAGAAGCTCCTATTGAGGAGTTTTCATTGAACTATGTTTTGACTACTAACCTGCAGGATACCATAAGAGACTTGTCTTTCCTCCATTCGAAATCACAAGAAGAAACCTTTATGGCATTAGCCATTCCAAATGAAAAGCTCTTACCTTCTATAGTACAGGCACCTGAAGTTGAGCTCAAGCCTCTTCCTGAGCATCTGAAATATGCATTTGTGGGAGAGGGTGACACCTTGGTTGTCATCATCTCTAACAAGCTTATCAAAGAACAGGAAGATAGGTTGGTAGGAGTGCTCAAAGAGCATAAGACAACTCTGGGATGGACCATAGAGGATATCAAGGGAATCAGCCCAGCTACTTGCATGCACAAGATCTTATTAGAAGAGGGAGCCAAACCTTCAAGGCAACCTCAACGGAGACTCAACCCACCTATGATGGATGTAGTGAAGAAGGAGGTGCTCAAACTCCTTTAGGCAGGTATGATCTATCCCATCGCTGATAGTCAATGGGTTAGTCCAACGCAGGTAGTACCAAAGAAGGGAGGCATAACAGTGGTTGAGAATCAAGAAGGTGAGTTAGTCCCTACCAGAGTCCAATCAGGCTGGAGAGTTTGCATCGATTATCGTAAGCTGAATGCGGTAACTCGAAAAGATCACTTTCCCTTACCATTCATTGATGAAATGCTTGAAAGACTTGCTAGTTGTCCGTATTATTGCTTTTTAGATGGATATTCAGGGTACTTTAAGATAGCCATCGCACCAGAGGGTTAAGAAAAGACAACATTCACTTGTCCGTTTGGTACTTTTGCATATCGCAGAATGCCTTTTGGCTTGTGCAACGCTCCTGGGACATTCCAACGGTGTATGGTTAGTATCTTTTCTGAATATATAGAGCAATTCATTGAGGTTTTTATGGATGACTTTACAGTCCATGGTGATAGTTTTGACACTTGCCTCAACCATTTGGCGCTTGTGCTTAGAAGATGTGTCGACACTAACTTAGTGCTCAATTCAGAAAAGTGTCACTTTATGGTTGAGGAAGACATTGTTTTGGGTCACATTGTCTCCCATAAAGGGATTGAGGTTGATAAGGCAAAGATTGACATCATTCAATCATTGCCTTATCCTACTAATGTGCGTGAAGTGCGCTCCTTTTTAGGCCATGCAGGATTCTACCGCAGGTTCATTAAGGACTTCTCAAAGATCACCTCACCCTTGTGCGAGCTGCTGAAGAAGGAAGTCACATTTGCTTTTGATGAGAAGTGCACCTATCATACAAGCACCAAATTGGTCTCAACCGTTCGAATTGATGTGTGACGCTAGTGACTACGATGTGGGAGCCGTGCTTGGACAAAAAGAAGAGAGAAGCTCTCATGTCATATAATATGCATCTATGACCCTGAATGGAGCTCAAAGGAATTACTCAACCACAGAAAAGAAACTTCTTGCTATAGTTTTTGCACTTGAGAAATTTAGATCCTATTTGCATGGTACAAAAGTTATTGTTTATACTGATCATGCAGCACTTCGTTAACTTTTGACGAAGAAAGAGGCCAAGCCAAGACTGATTAGATGGATCTTGCTTTTAAGTGAGTTTGACATCGAAATCAGGGACAAAAAGGGTGCTGAGAACCTAGTTGCTGACCATCTAAGTCGTATTGTGTAGGAGGAGAATGGACAAGAAGGCATATTGGGGAGCTTTCCTGACGAAGAGCTGTTACAGGTCTTCACAATCGCCAGCCGCCACGCGGCCACCCTAGGCCGCCCTGCGGCCAAGTCTTCGGAGGACGGTTCCTTCGCAATCGCCGGCCGCCCCGCGGCTAGCCCTGGCCGCCCTGTAGCCTCTGCAGAATCTGACTTCGAACTCCTCCTCAAGGTAAGTTCTCTCCTAAGCCCTTGGTTTGCTAACTTGGTCAACTTTTTTGTGTCGCAAGAGTTTTCACCCAACTTTTCGAAGGCTCAAAAGGACAAGATACGCCACGATGCTCGCTTCTACGTCTGGGATGACCCCTACCTATGGAAGCATTGCGCAGATCAAGTGATACGTCAGTGTCTTTCCGACGATGAGGTACAATCTGTCCTTAATTTTTGTCATTCCCATGAATGTGGTGGACACTTTGGACCACAAAAGACAGATAGGAAGGTACTTGATGCAGGATTCTTTTGGCCACATATATTTCGTGATTCATATGCTTTTTGCAAATCTTGTGATCGCTGTCAGAGAGTTGGGAATCTTTCTAAGAGGAATGAGATGCCACAAATATTTTGTGAAATTTTTGATGTTTGGGGCATTGACTTCATGGGACCATTCCCTAACTCCTTTGGAAACTTATATATTTTGCTTGCGGTGGACTACGTCTCCAAGTGGGTGGAGGTGAAGGCCACCAGAACTGATGATTCAAAAGTAGTTGCAGGTTTCCTGAAGGAGCTATTCTCTAGATTTGGAGTTCCGAAAGCACTAATCAGTGATAAAGGGACCAATTTCTGCAACAAGACTGTGAGTGCGCTCTTAAAGAAATATCATGTGACTCAGAGGGTGTCTACTGCATACCACCCCCAGACCAATGGGCAAGCTGAGGTGTCTAATCACGAGATAAAGACTATCTTGGAGAAGACGGTTGCCCCAAACAAGAAGGATTGGAGTGTCAGACTTGATGATGCTCTATGGGCTTATCGAACAGCTTACAAGACTCCCATTAGGATGTCTCCGTTCAGATTAGTCTATGGAAAGGCTTGCCATCTTCCTGTCGAGCTCGAACATAAAGCATATTGGGCGGTGAAGTAGCGCAACATGCAGATTGATGAAGTTGGGGAGTTCAGGAAACTACAGATGCATGAGTTGGAAGAGTTGAGATTGGATGCCTATGATAACTCCGTCACCTACAAGGAGAAGACAAAGGCATGGCACGATAAACATATCTTGCGAAAGGATCTCAAAGTTGGGGAAAAGATCCTTCTATTTCAATCGTGCCTACAAATTTTCCCAGGTAAGCTTCGTTCTAGATGGACAGGACCATATGTGATTACTAATGTCTTTTCTCATGGTGCAGTAGAGCTACTAAATGAGAGGAATGGAGACATCTTCAAGGTAAATGGTCATAGAGTTAAACCCTTTTATGAGAGCTTTGTCAAACAGAACACTGATGAGTTGGTTCTCACTGAACCAAATGTTGAGGATCATTAGGGGTTCATAACGTCGAGCCAACGACGGTAACCAAAGGCGCTTCTTGGGAGGCAACCTAAGGTAATAGTTAAGGTATTGTTTTCTTTTTACATTAAGTTTTTTTAGTTTAGTTTAGATTGGTTCGGCATACTAACATGGAAGGGAGAAAGAGCAAAGGAAAAGGACGACAAAGAAGCGGGCCGCCCCGTCGCCTACCCTGGCCGCCCCGCGGCTGGGTCTCGGCGAAATCTATTCGCGAGAATCGCCGGCCGCCCCGCGGCCCCAGTCGGATAGGAAATTTTTTAGGGGGCCGTGTGGGCCCCCACTTGCCACACAAAATAACCATAACCACTCCTTTTTCTTCCCACTCTATCACCTAGCCGCCCCCACGCTAAACCTCTATCTTTTTCCTCTTTCAAGCTCCCTTTTCAAAACCTCCATTAAAACTCCTCCTCCAAGCTCTCTATTTTCACCCAAAATCATCCGTCTTTTTCATTATTCCCATCTTCTTTCTACAAAAAACTCCACCATACCACCTTACTTGCCCAGATCTATACACCAAACCCGCACTCCCAAGGTTTTTCAAGGAGGTTCTTTCGGATCCACGCCGGAGTGAGAGAGTTTGGGACGTCGGAGAGCAAATCCGACGTCGGGGTGCACAGATCCGGAATTTCTCCGGCCGCCCCGTCGCCTATCGAGCCGCCCCGCGACCAATCTCGTCGCCGGCCGCCCCATCGCCAACCTTGGCTGCCCCGCGGCCTCTGCAGCGTCTCGCCGTTTGTGAGTTTTTTTTCACTTTCATTCTTGTGTGGTAATTTTTAGCTCGGATTCACAATGTCTCGACCACATGGAATGAGTCGAAATCAGAAGGAGAGATGGAATGCTCTAAACACTAGAAATTTCTTTGTAACAAAATTCTTTCATGAGCCTACGCTTAGATTGTTACAAATGGATGTATGCACGATGCAATTGTTAGAGCATGGGGGCTTAGGGCAATTTTTAGGGAAGAATGCTCCTACTTATCCAAGCTTATGTAAAGAATTTTTAGCAACTTTGAGTGTGGGGCGTACCTTTATTGATTTTCAACTGCTTGGGAGAGTTTCACGCTATCGAAGGAGAGATTGGCACATATTTTTGGTATTACTGTTGGGCCGACTACTGGTTGGCTTGATGTATGTAAGGGAGAGGGCACTGTGGCTTTTTGGATGGCGTCTACTAGGGTGCCTTTTGAGGCCAAGAACGGCCAGTACAATTCTAGCATTCGCCATCCTGCATTATGACCGATTCACAAGGTTCTGGCGAACACTTTCTTTGCACAGGCTGAGGTCAACAAGATCTCGCTTAAGGATATGTCATTTCTGTGGTGTCTGACGCCAGAGAGCCCAGTGATTCGAGGTTGGGTGGATCTGTTTCTGATGAACTGTAAGGACATCCTGGACAAGCGCAACAAGGCGACCATTAGCTTCGGGGGTCTTATCACCCTCATAGCTCGAGCATGTATCGATGTGAGCGCTGTCCATGATGCTCAGCATGGCTCATTTTGTATGATGAAGCCCAACTAAGGAAAGCTGGCCACCTGGGGGGCAGGGCGCCAATGTGGATCTGGAGAGCAGACCATCAGGGGAGGATTCAGTTGAGATTACCCCGACATCTCCCTTTTGGCCCTACAACAGCTGATTTTTATATGGGGTATGAGATGGATGAGGATGATGATGATGAGGAGGAGGAGGCTCCTGATGCTGAGCAGGAAGGTGCTGATGATGTTCCCAGAGTTCAGATGGATTTTGGAGGTAGTGGTGCTGGACCTTCTGGCACAGCTGGAGGTGCTAGTCCAGACTACTACACGTTGGAGCAGAAGATGGCTGAGGCAGGAGGACTTCTATCGGTTCACATATCCACAGTTTCCACCTTACCCGCCGCCTCCACCACCTCAGCAGTGAGCATGTCAGTTGTTTCTTTTCTTTTCCCTTTTCTTTTTATTTTGATGTTTTTGTTCTCTTTTCTGCATTGAGGACAATGTCAGAACTAAGTGTGGGGGAGAAGATTTGCATATCACGTTTGTATTTTGGTTTGCACTGCATTTTTTACTTTTAAGTTTGCATGTTTATTTCTATGGGTTGTATGCATGTTTAATTTTCTACCATTGTTACTCCTATTCTAAAAAGAAAAAAAATGAAAAATGACAAAAAAAGTTTTATTTCTTGCATTATTAGGAATATGTCTTATTTCCCCATATGGATGTCGTTTGCCATCTAATTTTTCTATTGAGATTTATGTCCCATGATGTGCTTGGATTGTTGAAGCCTTCAATATATGTTTTCTATACTATTTGGTGGGCATGATTGATTAATGATTGAGCACATAAAATCTTGAATTTTTAGGTGATCTTGAAGTTCTAGACATGTCCTGGTGAGCTTATTTTGGCCTATGCAGGACTACACTTTATTGAGTTCTCTTGCTTGTTGTGTGTACTCTCTTCCATTGCTTCCTCTTTGGCTTGCATTTAGATATCTTGTTCAAAGCTGCATATTATGATTTCTGCACATGACTTAAACATGATTGAGGCACCTTTATTAGCCTTATTTGACTCTATTCCCACCTTACATATTATCCTCTGTTTGAAGCCAGTTTGAGCCTAATTGCCTATTCTTTTGTAGCTCAAAAAGATTTTTCCATAGCCAATGATAGCCTGACTCCATCCGGGAATTTAGGAATAGTTGGTGAATATCTAGAGTGTAGATGATGGTTTGTAGTGGTGGATTGTATGTTTGAGATGTATTTATGAGGTGTTTGATTCTTGCTAGCATATTTATTACTTGGGACCTAAGGAGGATAAAATTCACTTAGGGGCAAAAGTCAAGGAAAATCATTTGAAATAGCATGAAAAAAAAAGAATAAAGGAATTAGTTGAATTGGTTTGTAAAGTTTTATGCTTGAGATTGGTGTTGTTTGGCATTATAGAGATATGGTATGAGATGTTTATGAGTGGTTTTATGATTTGGTAGCTTCATTAGTTCCCGGATTATGAGCACCACATGACCAAAATTGTTCCATACCTTATATGTTCTACCTTGGCCCCATTACAACCCAATTAAAAGACCTCATGATTTTTGTTGTGTGTAGAATCACCAACGGTGGAGAATTAGAACACTGGTGCAAGACTCTAGTAGCTAAGTTTTTGAAGATTGAGTTTTGAGCGTAAACATTTAAACCTAAACACTTGAGCGAGAGTGAAACACATTTCCGTTGTGAGGTTTAGAATGGATATGGTTTCCTAATTTCATTGATTACTCCAATTATGTGCTATGATGTTGTTAATCTATTGTGTTTGCTAGTTTTTCATGCACTTAAATAATATTGAGGTGTGGATACATGAATTGCTATTCTGTGGGGATGCAGAGTTGAGTTTTCTATTTGCTTGAGGACAAGCAAATGTTCAAGTGTGGGGGAATTTGATAGAGCATATTTAGTGTTGCATAATACATTGCATTTAGCATAGTTTAGTTGTGAATACTGCAATTATTTAGTTGAATTTACATAATTACTTGTTGACTTAGAAGAGGTGGAATCTACATGATTTTATGGTTTATTTCAGGTAAAGTAGATCGGAGGTGGAATGAATCGGAAAAGAGCGAAAATAATCTAAAGAAGAGTAGAGAAGTTGCGAAGACAAAGAAGAAGCAGCTCGGAAGAATCGCAGGCCGCCCCGCAGGATCGCTGGCCGCCCCGCGGCTCGAAGGCAGAAACGGAGGACTTCGCTGATCGTCGGCCGCCCCGCGGCCCGTGCAGAAACTGGACATTCGATATCGGACTTTACTTAGGGTTTTGGTCTAGTTATTTGGCCGACTTTCAAAACACTATTTAAGGCTTTTCTAGTTATTATTTTCATTCACCTTATGCACATTATTCCATTGTTGAGAGCGCCGTTGAGCATGAGCAACTAAACTCTCGAGGTTTCGCCTACAATTTGGATCTTTGATTGTTGAATTGTGAGTTTCTTAATCTAGTTCTTATTCCTATTCCAATGTTTTGACTTCTTTGTGCTTAATTGCTTGATTGTGTTTTATTCTCTTTGGCCTGGCCGACTAGTTAGAGTAGATTCATTCAATTGCTAGGGTTTTGTAGATTCCTTGTAGCGAACCTTAACCCAAGTGGCAATCATATCCCTTTAGGACTCGTAGGACTAATTGGATGTGTAGGAAGTTGAATACATGTTGAATATCGACTCGTAGCTTGACATTATGTGTACCTTGGTTAATTCATAATCTTAATGCTATCTCTAGGTTGAATCTTAACCGTGTTAGGGTTATTTAGAGATAAGGGTTTCTAGAACTCGTAGGACTAATAAATTACCTAAGATCTGGACAAGGACATTGATAGGAAAAGAGAAGAACTAGAGGCTGAAACAAAGATCGAATTCATTAATCGAAGTGATAAATTGTAGGTGAACCTATTTCTCTCCACTGCATTCTATAATCTATTTACTTTGTTTACTTACTTCCGCTTTGATAAAAGGCGGACCTTTTACACACCAAAAACCCTCATATTCTCTATTAGCGATTAGAATTATACTTGAATTGAATAGATTTCCTTGTGGATCGATCTCTTGCTTACACACTATACTAGATGTGAGTTTGAGTATTCGTTGGCAAGAACAACGACAGGTTTTCCTCTTGTCACTTAGCGTTTTACTTGTCCTCGGGCAATGAAAAATCGAGAGCAAAACCAACATCCCACAAATATTAACCTTAAAGTACTATCATTGTCAAAAGCAGCAAAGGGCATGAAAGTTAACATCCTAGCAAGTATTTGAGCAATTCAAAGTAAAAGGCACTTAATCCAACGTCATCAAGATAATGTTTTTAATTTTAACTCTAATGTGTTTAGGCTTCATAAACCAATCTATCAACTTGATCCAAATGCAAAAAACTGCATTGAAATTGACAAATATGTAACACATTTTCTACCGAGGATGTCGTTTCTCACAATCAATAGATCTTTTCATAAGGTTGTAATGGGGTTTAGTAAGAAATTAAGGTAGAGAAATATTTATGTTTGTGGTGCTAAAAATCCGAGAAAAAATGATCACTGAGAACAACCGAAATAACACTAAAAACCAAATAGTTCCAAAACAAAAATAACTCAACAAAATAGCTTTCTTTCAACCATACATTTTTTTTCTTCTTTCTTTCAACTCACATATAAAATAAACTAGCAGGCTCTTCACTTTTTTTTCTCTCTTTTCTTTTTTCTTTTTTTTTAGAGCCAAAAATATAATAAGCACAATGTGAGGAATAAATTAATCACCCAAATACATCAAAATCCAATTATCAAACATATTTTAGAAATATGAAGCAAATTTTCCTTTTTATTCAAATTGGTTCAAATGTCACCAACTTTAACCCTAATTTCCCGAATGATAAGGCATATAATCAACTAAAATAAAATAATTTACGTGCAGCTTCAAAGAAATAGGCTAAATAAGGCTCAAATGGGTATCAAGCAAATGATATCAATGTAGGTTGGATAAGGAAATAATACTCCTAATAAGAAACATGCCTCAATCATTTAAAACTTACAAGTAACGAACATATAAAATCGGCCTCGAAAATAGATTAAAAAATAATCAATTTAAAGAGGTAATTGCACATGCAGAGTAAAATATCACATAAGAAAACAAATGGAATAAATATGTCAAATATCCCTATAAAGCCAAAAATTATCACTAGGGCAACAAATCATACCTTGCTCAATTAAACTACTAGTCTATCAGAATAAAAATTGAAAGTGGATATTAATTAATCAAGCGAAACTATTTTCTCAATTGTTAACTTTACTATTTTATTTATAGTTTATTTAGTTCTATACGTAACGGCCCGGGATTATGATTCTCGGTTTACGTTTCGAGGGATGAAACCCCTCGTTAGGATCTTGTGCCCCGAGTACATGTTGAAGGTTTGAAATCAACAATTTTGCTTTAAAGTGAGATTTCACACCCAAAAATCGGCATCGCTAGAATCCCCTGGGTTAAGTCCCATGTACATGCCCTATGACCTAAAGTCACGAAATTCATTGATCATACAACCAAGAAAGTTTCCAAATTCATACATCAGAATGCCGCGGCAGACCCGAGTCAGTACATGATCAAAACATCCAAAACCAAACCGTTAATAAATTGGTGAAGTCAGAGTCTCGACTCTCTCTTTCCACCATGTTAGACCCCGCGGTCATGGAGCCAAATCAGCAGTAATAGTGATAAGCATAACAGATACCTAAAAATGTTAATGGTGAGTGGGATCAGATGATGCCCACCTGCTCTTTCCGCTACCCTAAGCACACACATATGTTATACTTAATAATCATGCTTCTAGATGCAAGGCGGAATATTAACACACTAATATGCCCCTAAGTTTGAGTGCATAACAATAATAATGAAGGCCTTAACACAAATTATCAAGTGGTATATCCCGCTTCCTAACCACCGCCCCCTTCCCGATAGAGCGGAGATTGGACATCTCGCGAATGCATTCCAATTCATAAATGGGGCGAGGTCTGTATTGGTACCTGACCCCATGTTTGCATGCTTTTTAACAATCATGAATATGGACTTAAAAGAGAAAAAGAGTAATATAATGCGGAAGGTAAAATAAATAAGAGTGGTAAGTAAAGTGGGGTAATTGTGACTCGAACGACTCAGGACGAACCTAATGAGACTGGGTCATCCTATGACCCTAGCAAAGACTCTAGGTACTTCACATATAACAGTCTTTCTGTTTACAAACGCATAAAGAAATGGAATGATCAATGGTCAATGCAACCTAGCATGATACTACATGACATGTTGATCATGAATGCAAGCATCTAGTATACCATGCACATAGGACAGAAAGTCTCTCTATCGGTCTGAGTAAGCTCCGAAGAGACTTACCTGGCTATACAGAACAACATAATAGAAGGTTCGACACACATCAATCATAATCACAAAGTATCACCTAGATACATATCAGAACACACAATTTTTTTTTTTGATACATGCGAGAATTTAAGGGGTGTCAACCGCGGTTGTACCACCACCCAAGAGCGTCCTTGCGGACGAGACTCTGAAACTCAGAATCAGTGCCCCAGGACGACGGAGCAGACTCTAAAGCTAGGTGCGCGAGACGATCAGTTGTTCTGTTGGCTTCCCTAAAGATATGAGTAATAGAGGTCACCTCAAAACAACGAAGCAAGCAGAGAGAATCCAAAAGATGAATCTCAATCTCCCAAGGAATCGACCAGACACTGTTGACTGCGTAAACAATCGCGAGACAATCACCTTCCACCTCAAGACTATGGATCCCAAGCCGACGAGCTTCTGACAACCCAAGTTGTAGACCGACAACCTCAACCTGAAGTGCAGACATCCTCTCGCACCGTTCAGCGTCACACGCAAAGATTCTCCCCTCAGAGTCTTTGATCACAAACCTTGTAGAAGCCAACCCAGAAAGAGATTTAGCACGGTCAAAATTGAGTTTGAGAGTGTCGGGATCAGGTTTAAGCCACCAAATGGCGTTCCTTTTGCGAGTGTTATTTCTGGGTTTAATTCCCATTGTTTTTCCATCGTCTTCATCTGGTTCATCTTGTTTTGTTTTTTTTTTCCAATTTTTCATATGGTTCTTGATTATTGCTACGAGCTCATCTATTGTTCGTAGGTTTTGGTTATCAAAAATAATTTTGTTTCTATTAGTCCAAATGCACCACCAGGAGAATGTCAGGGTAGCCTTTTGTTCAGGGTTTAGTTGTCGAAAGATCTCATTAGTAATGGTGTTTGTACTTTGGTTGTTTTTGTCAATATTTCTCACATGTCGTTCAATTGCTCTATCGAGGGCTGCAATGGTTCTTAAGGTTGTTAGGCATTAGATGGCTTACCAATTAAAGTGAGGCTACGAAACAAACAACACACATATAAGTCTACGTGAAATACCCTCAATTTTTTTTGGGCATTTCTGTTTTAATTTAAATAAAAATAAGTTTTTGATATAAAAGAAGTCATAAGATTTTTGCAATGAAATATATAGCTTATAATCAAGTTCTTATTATTTAGAACATAAAATTCGGTGCAATATTTTGATTTTAAGAGTGTAACTAAAATAAAACTTTAATTTTGTTATAAATATAAAGGTTGACGCAAACCCATTATGATTATCCATTATTATTATTATTATTTTTCATGCATGGTGTTTTGATTTAATTAATTAAACAACCTCTTTGTTATCATTTTATGTAAAATAAGTATTTATGACCCAACATGTTATATTTAACGTATCTCATAGTTAAAAGGTTAGAGTGGAATTTTTAATCTAATAATATTTACTATAAATGTTGAAAGTTATTTCTAGTAAATATTTATTTTATATAAAAAATTTCTTTCCAATAATTATTTAAATAAAAGCACATATTGTGATTTATTAAAAAGAGTATATACATGATTTATCTTATATTGTATCTATGTATTTTTTTAATCTATGTCACATATATGTAAACATATATAAAACTATTGGCTTTTATTGTGTTGAACCGGTTAAACCGGACCAAACCAAAATAAATAAATAAAATTGAAAACCGGTTCGGGTGAACCACCTTCTTCTTCCTCCTCCCTCTCATGCGTACGGTCACCTTCAACCTTCCAAGGAGGTTTGTCACATTCAATTTTAATTCAAAACGTTCTAAACACGAAACTTATCCTAAATTCAATTCTAATAATCAATGTACAATCAATTTGTGTTTAAAAGGAGGAATCGAGCCCTAATTCCGTCCAAATTCAAAACCATTAATTCTTCAATTCAACCAATTTGGTAATTTATGCGACGGTTTCATCCAAATTGAGTGAGGTAATTTAATGGAGACATCAATGTGATGATAATGATACATTCAATATTAAGGATCGGTTACGAAATCGTGCGAATAGATATAAAAGGGTTTTCTTATGTCTGAAACATATCTCTCCATTTCTAAGAAATTAGAACTCGAAACACATCTCATCGAGTTCTAAATTCATCTAGGAACATTTTCCCTCAAACATTTTGTCCCAGATCACCCCCAGTCGAAAAACCCCAATTTCACCCCAACTTTTCCGCCGTCGCTGGACCACTGTAACGCCGCCTGTGCCGCCCGGAGGTGCGCCGATTGCTGTCGGAGTCACCACCCACGGAAGTCGGAGCCACCGAGCCACATCGAGCCATCCGCGTCAAGCCACCATGGTCGCATTCCAGTAACAAATGACGTCTTCACTGTAAACATATATGGCAGCCACGGTTTTGTGAAGAAGAAGACAATATCACACAAAATGCCCCATACTTTTTGCTCCAACAATAATTGCCCTTTTAGTTATAAAACTTACAGATTGTGTCCGTGATTTTTATTTGGGTTTAAACCGCTAATTATGGTCATTATTCTTTTGAATTCCAACCGCTCCCCAAACCCTTACATGCTTAAATCGACACAAGAAACTCAAGAGAATTGTTCGTCTCCACCAACCTCCGTGTCATATTTTTTTCTCTCGATTCAGGAATGTCAAAAGATGCAAGTGATATTCTGAGCTTTCTACGCTCATTTGTGTGCTTTCGTGTCTAGTTGTTGTCTATAGTTGAATCATGTCAAATTGCGTTAAATAAATTACAGTCCATTTGTTTGGTTGATTTATTAAATTGATAATCTATTTTGGCATGTTAAATTGGCAATGTTATTTTTATAGGTTATTTAAGTACATAAATGACATTATGTGCCCATATTCCATAAAAGCATGATTTATTATTTTCTCTTCATGTTAAGTTTAATTATGTGGTAATTATGTGGTATACCTGTTTTCATATCCATAATTGTCGTTTATTCCATTCGGTTCCGAACTAGTTTGCATATTAGTTCAATCACTTTGGTGTGGACTTAGGTTATCTTTTGAATCTATTCCTTGTAAAATATACAAATATGTTCACTTAATTTATGAATTTTGGAATTGTAGTTTAGTGTATTATAGAATGTGAATATTATAAATTAAAGTTAAGGAAGATGATTGAGCACTTCATAGTAAAGTATATGAACGATAATATAAATTAAATATGGAAGAGGAGCGCTTCCAAATTATATAAAATATTTATATTATTATAAACCAAGAAGATGAGTTCTTTTTACCCTGTTTTATGAAGATACGTTTTCGGACCCGGAAATGACCCACTGAGTGGACCTGTTGAGTGAATTTGATCGATAAGAAAATCCGAGCGAACCCGTTCGGTACAGTTGATACTAAAAGAAAATTCGAGCGGACTCGTTCGGTATAGTTGATATCTAAAATAAAATATGAGCGGACCCGTTCAGTACAGATTAAATATATAGATCTTATTATTACACGATTTTTGTTTAGCGCAGGGTGTTTTGTCGTTTAGCGCATGCTCAAATGGTCGCAATCACCATATTCCAAATGGTTGCTGCGACCATTTTTTTTTAAAAGAACTTTGACGTGGTCGCAACAACCAACCCCAAAGGTGGTCGCAACGACCAAACCCCGATTGGTCATTGCGACCAGACCATGAAGTTGTCATTGCGACCAATCCCAGAAATGGTCGTCGCGACCAGTTTATTTACGTAATTAAAACCTCAATTCGCCTACGGTATATAGAACAATCAAGTTGTAAACATGTCAAAAGGGAACGATGAGTTGAGTAAACGCCTCAAAGACATATCGTTGGAATTCGGACTCCAACGGGTATGTATCTCATCCTTTTGTTTATGTGTCGAATGTTATGATACTTGTAGAAAACATTATTTTTTATGATTAATAAGTATATATTGATGATGTTTACATATTATGCATAATATATAATTGTAATACTACGTATTTTTTTAGGGTTAATGAAATTTTGCAAACTTTCTAATGTTAAAAAGAATTAGGGTTGATGAAATATTATGCGGGACGGATATTTCCATCGCAGATTTTTACTATTTACACCGCAAACCCACCGCATACCTATGCGATGGCTTAATCCCATTTTCCTCTCACCCACCACATAAGTATGCGGTAGGTGCGTTGACCGTATACTGACCCACCGCATATATATGCGGTGGGTTAGGATATAACGGCGTCCGTTATACCCTAACCGAATTGCTGGAAGATATCCGAAACCCACTGCATAGGCATGTGGTGGGTTTGTTGAATTTAAAAACTAAATTTACAAAATCCACCGCATACATATGCGGTGGGTTTGTTACCGTTAAAGCAACGGTAAAAAAAACTCACCGCATAGGTATGCGGTGGGATGTTACCGCGGATGAGGCCCATTATAAATAGGCCCCATCATCCGACACAATTTCCGACTCTTCTCCGATTCCAATCCTTGTCTTGCTTTTCGAGCCCGACCTTTTGTTCCGTCGTTTCTCTCGTCCCCTCTTTCTATACCCACTTTGAACCCGAGTGTTGAGATGGTGAGAGACAACGGTCGTGGAAGAGATGCGTTTCATGGTGCCGGTCATTTTCGGAGACATCCGTTACATGTAACAACAAAACTATATTAATATCGAATCACATTATTTTTAACCGGAAGGAGATAGTGTTAACGTATTATTGTTATATATAATGTAACCGGATCCAACTATTCAGAGACGTGAGTCTGCTCATCTGGCCGCACTTAGGAGAAGGAGGACAAACGGCTCGCCACAGCCTCAAGTATGTTGAAATCGCTTAATTATGGTTTTCTGTGTTGTTCTTAAACGATAGTATTAGGTTGAAATCATTTACTAGGTGTAGGGAAATTGAAATCGAATAAGTATATTTTCTGTTTTGTTAGGAAACGATAGTATTAAGTTGAAACCATTAATTAGGTGTAGGGAAATCTTTCAACATTTGATATGATATAGTAATGTGTGTAACAAGTAAAAAGTATCATATTTGAGCGATAGGTTTGTGACAAATATTTTTTATGGTACACATACCACATTATCGAGGGGGTTAGGAGATAGGGTGGTTCTGCAATCTGCGAGGAGGGCTGCCGCCAGGGAGAGACATACGTTGGACGATGTAAAGGATCCTATGGATAGGGAGAGTGAGGCGGTAGGTGCAGATACTGGGGTTAAGCCATCGAGTCAGTCAGGTGTTGACCATAGTGACGGATTGGGGCAGACGTCACAGTCGTCTATAGAGACATATTAGAGTTTGGTGCAGATTGAGCTAGATATGATGACTGACAGCATCGATGACCTAGTGGTGCAGTTGGCGAATGAGTCTAGTCGAGCGGAGGCTTTGGAGATGATGCAGGAGTATCTACGGGGGGACCCAGCATTGCAGGCTGGAGCGGAGCGAGTGGGTGAGCAGTCGCAGACTCAGCACGATGGGTATGAGGCGTACTTTGAGACTGCGTTTCAGAGCGACCAGCTGAACTTGTATGACGACACGACACCTCTGGTCGGAGATGTGGGTGTTGGGACGAGTCATGCTCTAGCGAGAAAGCAGGAGCCATGGGTCGTGGGGCAGATATATTTTATGTCGTAGAAGGAATCTCTCAATATGTTTTATCCAATTCAAATAATCAAGTCTCAAATCTCAATACAGTATATTAATTTATATGATGCATCAGGTCTCTATACAATATATTAATCAAGTCTAAACGAGTAAACGGGAATATGCATTAGGTATCCAATTCAAATAATAAGTCTAACTATTGGTCGCACGGACCACCATCTCGGTTGGTCGCACCGATCACTCTGCGGGTAGGTCGCAACGACTAGGAGAGCCCTTCTTCTACCTCCGACAAATCCGATTTCTCCACACCCAAAACACAATTTCTGACCTTTATGGATGTAGATCTATGTCATCCTGACCTATGGACTACTAATCTAAGCACAAATACACAAAATCATTCCCTTTTTCACACAATCTTCCAATCCCTAAAATCAAATCACCCAAAACCCCTTAAACCAAATTAATATACACGAAATCACCATGAAAGTGAAGAAAATGTACCTTAATGTCGAGAGATTGTCGATTTGGATGTGTTTACTTGAAGAAATAGAGATGAAAGTTACAATTTGTGGGCATTAGGGGTTGCGGCGTTTGCTCCAGGAGTAGAACGAGAGGGCTGAGAGATTGTGGCGTGAGATCTGTGGACGAGAGGTAGGGTTGGTTAGGGATGTAATTTAATTTAATTGTAGGGGCAGTTTTGTCCTGTTCTATAAAAGAAAATTTACCTTCTTCTAAACAGTAGAGGCCTATTATTATAGGTCATTGTTAAATACTAGTTGTAACTTTAAAGTTATACAATTATTCATAAGACGGTGATGGTAAATAAGTTGGCCATAATTTCAACGTTAATTATATTCTAGTCTCATTTCAAAATATAATTTCCTGGAGTGATTTATCACTCACATCCATTATTCTTCCTAACTTAAAAATTCTCAAGTTGCGTCAAGTATCTATTTTGTATTCTGTAATTCACATTTAAATAATTTGTATTATTCTCATTTGGACTATGTGGTTCATACCGTTTTATGGTCAATGAATCTTTAGTATAAAGTGATCTTTTATTTCGTGTCATCCCTTGCTTGTTCTTAATTGAACTAACCACCCTATGGATTGTGGCAGTTGGTGCCTCTCATTTGTATACGATGCATCAGACCTAAGTTGCAGGTATAGCCGTATAGAGATCGTAGTGAAGAAGTTTTGTGAGCTGAATTTGTCATGTTTAACAGTAACTTTTATATCGTTTTCTGCATACATTACATACATTTGGGTTGAATAGTACAGAATCTATGTAGTTTGTGTTTATTTGCCAAATTATGGAATCTACACCAGTTTCTGTTTAAATTCGCAGAATTCGAGACATTTTATAGCAACTCTAAGGAAGGTCAGAAAAGCTCGGAAAACCACTACAGAAGTCCAAGGTCAAAGAAGCAGCGGAACCAGTCGAATCAAGCTGAGAGCCCAGGCTACTCGATCTCGAGTAAGCCTTACTCGATCTAGACGAACATGTCCGAGCACATGCCTTGTCGACTAGGAGCAGTGTCGACAGCCAGACCAACCCAGCTCCGGAGCCCTACTCGATCTCGAGGACCACTAGTCGAGATCGACGACACCTCAGCGCCACACCCGGAGTCGACAAGAAGAGAAGCTGGTCGAGAAGCTGAGGACGAAGACGCCGAGCACATCTCTACTCGATCTCGATGAGACCTTGTCGAGATCGACGAGCCACCTAGCGGTTGTCCGAGTCCGTGCCGAGGAGGAGTCGATGTCGATGAACCCTAGTCGAGATCGACGACGCCCAGGAGCCCAGATCCGAGCTTGTCGAGCAGAGTCACCCGAGAACACCAGTCGATGACGAATCCTAGTCGATGTCGACAAGCCCTTGTTGATGTCGAGTAGACCAAGTCCTGGAAACGCGTCGCCGTGAGTAGTCCGAGTAGAGTTGGGAATCCTTGGGGCCGAAGAAATCCGAGATTGCCGAGATACATCAAGTTCTATCCATGGAAAGAAGATTTATCATCATGAAGAGACTTACCTAGTTTAGATTTATCTTTTCCATTTTAGATTTAATTGCTTTATCACTTTTAATTATCATTAAGCCTTTTAGATATAATTTTAGATATAGATAGAAGATTCTATCCTTGAGTAGCAAGGTTTAGAAGGCTATAAATAAAGCCCATGGGGCTCAGTTTTATCAATTCAATTTGAGAAGTAGAGAAGTAGTTCCACAGAGACGGTTTAGGGAGGTCAGAGGTTTTAAGGTTTTGGCAGTTTACGAGAGTTGATTGCTAGGATTGTAAAGGCTTTGAATTTAGTTAATGCAAGTTGTTATTTCTTTCCAATCAATGTCTGAGTTTGCGATGAGGCGTGAGTAGTCAACCCACTTCTAGGGTTGGGGTGAGCCCAACGATAGCCATGCGCGTTTGAGGTAAAGATCTGACCTTTATCATGTTTTCAGCATTTCCTACTTGTTTATGTGTTTATTACCCGTCTAATGGAGATCCATGCTAACAACTTGGATTATAAACATAAAATTAGTAGAGACAATTAGGGTTTCTTGAAAGAGTAGTCTAATTGTTGGAAAAGGCGAAAGCTTAGTCCTTTGATACGATTTACATGATAATTTGTTTGGTTCTGCCTTATGCATGCTTGGTTATCGTTGTTGTAAACCCCAATCTTGGAAGCCTTTTAAATTAAGTTTAGTTAGAAATCCCAAAGCCTTTGCATTTATTTTCTTTCGTTTTTAGTCTCTATCTTACTCGAGATCGAATAGCACTCGTCGATCTCGACTACTGATCTTCGACCCAAAGTCGTTGTAGCTTACTTGTGCAGGTACTCGATGAGACGAAGCGAAGTCGACAAGGACCGTACTCGACATCGAGTAGACCCTCGTCGATATCGAGTAGCCTGTGACTGCCGCTGCGCTGTGTTCGACTGTGCCTGACCCCTGTCGACTAACCCTTAGTCGAGGTCGAGTACCACTGTTGTCGACTTCTGACCGTGAGATTCCATTTCTGCCTAGGATCCGCTGACACGCTTCCTCGTGGATCGATCCTGACTTCCCGCTACTGCATTAGGAGGAGGTCTTGTAATTATTTGCGTGGGCAGAATCTGGTTTGATTTATCTTGTTATATTTCATAATCGATATCCTCCTATCAACAAGAAGTTCTGAAGGCATTAGAGAACATCAAGGGTCATTTTAAATGTTTTGAAATAAAAAGGAAATTTGGTTAATTATTTAGCCGGTGTATTTAAAAGTCTTTCGTTGTACTGGTTAAACGATTGTAAATATTTTTTAAAAATATAATTTCCTTTTGGTAAAAGTCTTCCGCTGTATTTATTTTAATGCATGTTATCATCTTGTTTATGGGAGCATGGTTGCATGTCCCTATAAGCCTAAAGTGGTTATGAAGACATTAAAGTCCGAATAATCACTGGCGGTGCAACATTCCCTCGTTTACAGAAAGGGGTGTTACACTACGTCTAATTATTCAAGCACTCAAAGCATACATCATTCAACGTGAATAACAACCATATCGCAATCGTCATTCCATCAAGTTCAACCATTCACCACATTGCCACATTCTGCAAGACCACATCATTCTCATCGCCCCGTTTAGCCACATTTATATGTTCATAGAATTCTTATATCCGCAATAATAACCCCCATAGTCATATATCTCAAGGTCATTGTTAGGAGGGAAATCATGTATAATATAAATATCAATATAAATATCAAACCAAATTCCAAACCCACGCAAATAAATTACAAGAAACCCTTCCGTTGTAGTGGCAGGGAATCAGGATCGAATCCACGAGGAAGCATGTCAGCGCTTGCCAAATTAGTTCCAAAATCAGCCCTTGTATCGACTCAGTAGACCACTTGATATCGACTCAGATGGGTCGATATCGTTTGAGTCAGTCGATTTTCACTTAAAACTTACACAACAGAAAACAAACAACTCGGCGTCGAGTGTGGAGCACTCGATATCGACTTCGGTAGGACTCGATATCGACCAGACAGGGTCGAAATCGACTGTGTATGCAGAAACTGTAAAACGTGCAGAAATATGTAAATTTGTGTCGGAAAAGTAGTCCGAAGAATATAAAGGATGAATAAGAAGATGTATGAGCAGAAAAGATTGCAAATTTGTTGTTTTATAAATCAATTGACTAAAAACATCCAAAGCCAGGGAATTATGCCACAACGATAACCATATAAGACTTATGCCAAGTTCATGAAAATTATGCATTTTCATCAAATAACCTTCGTTATTAACAAAAAGGAATATAGAGGCTCTCGCATAAACCCTAACTGTTACTACCCTTTTTAGTATTTAATCCAAATGCGTATTAAGATCAATTTCTCTTCAATAATACAAATAAGGATTTACCTACTACTCTCATAGAAGAATCATGCAAATAGGGATAGAAGATGAAGTCACATATAAAGATCATACCTTTAAAGCATAAACTCACATGGCTACTGTCGGGCTCACCCCGACCCTAGAAGTAGGGTGACTAGTCGCGCCTCATCACAATAGTAAACATCATAATCATAAAGGAAATGACTTGAACTATATAAACTAAAATCGAAAGAGGAAAAACCGAACAAAGCCAAAACGATTTCGCCTCTAAATCCACTCGACCTATCTCTCTCTCTCTGTCTACTCTTTATTGCCTAACTATATGTTTTCACAATTGCTTATGAGCTGGAATGATTAAAAACTCAGTCTAAGGGTTTTCGTTATAGGCTTCAATTCTAGCTATTCTATGAGAGAATATCTATCTATCTCTATCTATCTTCCTAAAAGATAAAATGTTCCTTAATTAAATAAATAAAACAATAGAAAATCCCCTAGGTAAATATGGAATTAACCCAAGAGGACCGAAAGTCTTCCATCTTGATAAAATATCCCTTTTCTTGATATGAAAGTAATTCCACTCGGATTTGGACTCGATATGGGCTTCAGACAACTTCTGGGCTCCACTCGATATTGACCAAACTAGGTCGATATCGACTTACTTCCTTCTGAGTCCTTCCTTTTAGTTGATCTCTGCTCCAGGGGTGTGTTTCGAGTGGATAACACTCGATATCAAGTGTGGGACTCGATATCGACTCTTTCCCGTCGAGTCAAGTGGCTTCCTTTCTTCATGGCTCGATTTCTGGTCCTCAGGATCCACTTGATATCGAGTTGTCTGGTCGATATCGAGTGCCTTGACAGCTTTCTTCCTCTTCTCTGAATTGCTCGTAAAGTGTCTCGATTTCTGTGAAATTAAACAAGAACTTGTGTAGATCTTCATATATGACAAATAAATATAAACTACAGAATTCTCATGCTTTCCTAACATAGAAATATTAAATATGAGCAGAAATCGAAATAGATGTAAGCGAAAAACATGGCAAATTGAGCGCACATTAGTCATCATATTCATCTTATCTCATATGGCATAAGTTAACGATATATAGGTCTAACATTTCATCATGCTATTAGTCAATCAATCATGCCATTAGTCAACACCAATCATGATATTAGACAATCATTCACATCAATCATGCTAGTTAGTCACTGCTAACATAATTCCCGAGTTAGTCCCGAAAGTCGATTCGAAGACCAAGTAACCGGTTAAAACATTCGACCTTAAAAGCTTATGAAGTTCATTTCCCAAACTCCTAAATCAGACCCTTAAATCAGTTCTTAAAATCCCCCAAAAGCGTCGAAAACATGTCGCGAAAGCGATCATCGAAAACGTCGAGAAACAGAGTAAAAAACCATCGGATAGGGAATCAGTAGCGGCCTGTGAGATCCCTCAGAGGGTTCTCACGACCGCGAGCATCTCGCGCTCACGAGACCTCGAGTCGCAACCGTGAGTCTGGGGTCCCCTCTTAGGGCATCCCAGACTCCACCTCGTCACCGCAAAATCTGCATGTCGCAACCGTGAGCAAGAACCCTATATAGGATGTTCTTCCTAGGGGCCGCGAGTTTCTTCTTGCGGCAGGGACAACGGTCCTGAATCTTTGATTCAAGGACCGTTTGTGGCCTCTTTTGAAGTTGTTAGAAGCTCCCCCTTTTCCCAATTTTTCCCAAGGCTTCTAGGAACATGTTAGAACAAGGATTGAACATAAAAATTGAGGATTGAAAGAATTTCTCACCCAAGTTTCTTCTTTTCCTTCAGTTTGCTCGTGAAGCTTCATTCGGGCTCTGATTGGACTCATTCTTGCGCGAGGGTGCCTAGAATTGCTAGAGGGTGTTAATGGTGTAAACTTTGAGTTAGCATGAGGTGGGAGTAGGGGAAAATGAGCTGTTACCTTCTTGAATCCGAAAAAAAAAGAGTTTAAGTCTTCTAGGGCTTCTCGGGGCTCCCCCGACTTCTCCGGGTCATTAGGGATTCTTTTTACACTTTGAGGACTTCAAGAAGGTGTTGCAGGAGGTGCTGGTCATCCATGACAAGAGGGGGCTTAGAGTTCTTCTCTTGGCTTCAATGGAGGAAAGGAGAAGAAAGGTGTTGTTGTGGAGTTGTGTTGTGATGTTTAGCTGCTGGAATAGAGGGCCTTGGGCTATTGGATTCTCTCATCAAAGGAGGAAAAAGAAGGGAGAAAGGAAGGAAGAAGTTAAGGTTTCTTTGGAGCCTTTGGATTAGATTTTGGGAGAGAAGTTTTAGGGACTATGTTTTGTTTTATGGTGAGGGAAGGGATCCCCAAAATCTGATTTTTAAAGAGGCGAAAGGAGGTTTGGGAGATGGTTGAAACAGATGGGCTAAAGGGAGAGACATGGAGCTTGTCTCCTTAGCTACTTTGAGTATTGTCAAAGATGGGAGATGGGAAAGCAAAATCGGGGTGTTTGGCTTCTTTGGGTAAGGAGGAAGCTTCCTTTGCATTTCAAATTAGCTCCATGGGGACCATTGTAGGGATGAGATTTCGGATCCCACATGGGAGAATGAGACAAGATGTGTGGTCTTAAAGCGCTAGTTTGAATTTCTGACGTTAGATCCCGATGTTAGTTTCCCAAATCCCGCTCTGTCTTTCACGAAATTAAAATTTGAAATCCGATAATCGAGGTTTGCATGTTAGTTCTAAATTTTTTATTTTGGTCGAAAATCCGCTTTATGAGTTCAAATTCGAGTTAGAGAATTTTCCGTTAAATTCCACTTTTAAATTCATTTTAATTTTCCTTTTTCAGAAAAATTAGGATTTAAAAATCCGAGTCTTTACACTATTATCTCAATACGCAACTACCCTCTTTTCTCTTGATTGGTAGATAGACTTTTCTTGGAAATAAGTAGATTCTTCGTGGGATTCACTCCTTACTTGCTTACTATACTTAGTTAGTTTGGATTCCTTTTGATAGGGATTGAGGCAACTTAACATCAAAGAGAGTTAAAGGAAGAGAAATATTGGAAGGATGAGGCACGATGTCAAGCAAGGCTTGATGGTATTGATGCCAGGAGGAGGTAAGCTTGGATTAGGGAACTTCTTGATTGTTATTGTCACATGCCTTCTCCGACAGTAGTGCCTTCCTATAAGGTCGTGGTTGATGCTCCTCCATGGTTCAACGATTTTGTTTTGTAGATTGTCGTTGATTCCAACCTCAGAAGCACCTCATCTCAGATTCTTTGTGTAGATAAATTTGCGATATTTCCAATGATGTGTCATATGCAACCAGACTCATGGAAAACCCCTTCAAATCTGATATGCAAGTGGACTGTAGTTGTGCTGAGGATTAGTTGAAGGTTTCAATTAATGAAGATGAAGTAATTGATAAAATTTATCTTGTGTTAGATATCATATTTGTTGAGAATTTTCATGATATTGTAGATGATTAACTCCAAATGATTCTTGAGGCTATTCAAGTTAAAGATTTTGTTTGTTCAATGACTGAAGTGAAAGTTTTTTTTTTTTTTTTTTGCGATTTCAATACCTCGAATTCTGCTGGGACCTATCTAACCCCTCTCTCCCATGACTCACACAATAATTACTACTCCCATATTGCTCCTCAACAACTCAATTCAAGGATGAATTAAAGATAAAGAGGGGGGGGGGGGAGAGTGATGCAGTCAAGATTGTCCTACAATGGGTCAAACAACGATCTTGACCTGGGAGATGATTCAAGCGAGGTTCGAGGACTACTTGAGCAGAAAGATGTGCACCTCAAGGCTAACAAGAAGGCTACACCTTGAGACTCTATGTAGAAGACAGTTCATTTATGTTATTCTAGTTATTTTCATTAGCTTTCACATTCTTATAATCATACAACTCAAAACATCCCACAAACAGCCTCGAACAAGTTCTCAAAAACAAACTCTAACAAGGCACCGTCTTTCATAATTCGTTTGTAGAGGCAGAGGCCAAATTCCGGGTCGGAACTCTTTTATTCCTGATCAGAACTCTTCCTCTGTCGAGTTGACGAATTTGCTTCCAAAATCTTTATCCTAAACCATCACCAAGGAGAAGTTTCAGCATTAAGAATTATTGAAGAACATGTGCAATATCGGACCTACAACACGACCTTTTGGTTCTACGGAATTATCACACATCAACACTTTTACTAAGAACATTATTCCAGTAGTTAGAAGATCTTCAAGGATACATGTTCCTCTAGTCAAATTAAAGGACTTTATTTGTCCTTCACTTGGCAAGTCTGAATCTCTCTCAAACCTTTCTATTTGAGGTTTTTTGTGGATACAAAGTGTTTCTCTGCTTCCTTCATCGGTTCCTTTGCCAATATGGTACAAATTATAGAACCACACACATATTCTAAAAGCCAAGCATGACAAAAAAATGGATAGAGCTTATGGATAAAGAAATCCAAGCATTGGAGAACAACAACACATGGATACTGAATTCTCTCCCACCTAACAAGATAACTATTGGCTCTAAATAGGTGTATAAGCTCAAGCATAAGCCCAATGGATCAATTGAGAGATACAAGGCCAGACTTATAACTAAAGGATATAATCAAGTGACAGAAAAAGATTACAAATATACTTTCTCTCCAATGGCTAAGTTCACTATTGCCAGCTGTTTAATACCTCTTCCAACTATCAACCAACAACGTATTCATCAAATAGATATTAGTAACACATTTTTACATGGGTATCTAGATCAAGAAACCTTTATGCTTCCTCCTACTTCCCAAATATAACCCGAACCCACACATTCGTTGTAAAGGCTCGGATTTGTAAATCATAATTTTTCGGAGAAAGAAAATCAAAATGAATTTAAAAGTGAAATTTAACGGAAAACTACCTAAATCCGATTTTTAAACTCATGGAATGAATTTCCGACCTAAAATAAAATTTTGAAAACTAACTTGACAAGACAACATCAATCCTCGGGATATGGGATTAACTTCGAATATAAATATTCTCTTATTTTTAAAGCGTTATTTACTCGAGTCGGAATAAGATCGAGGGAGCGGGTTCTGAGATTTATTTATCAGGTGTTTTTGAATTTCAATCGGGACCACTTGGGTTGTCTTTTATCCTAGACTCCTAGCTTTGTTTGACCTTCCAATAGCTCTGTCCACCTCCCTTCTGCATCTCCCACGCCACTCTCCTCCCTCTATCTCTCTCCTTCCCCATTTTTGGTAATCAAAACACTAAACACGCCAAACACAAACCTGCAATTTTGCAATTTGATTCTCTTGGATTTCAAACCAAACACAAACCCAAATACCCAAACACCAAACCTCCCCTATCAACTCCCTCCCTTGTGCTGTTGTCGTGAGCTTTCAAGCTCCAAAGTTGCTCCATTTTGATCAACCTCGCCAGCCCCAGCGCCACCACGCCGCAGCACCTCCACAGATTCGTCGTCGACACCATTGAAGCCGCAAAGGGGAGCTCCGAGCCCTGCTTTCCGCGAGCCACACGAGCAGCCCTTAGCTCGCCCTTTTACCCTCCTTCTCCGACAACCAGAAGCAGAAGCACCACACCACTGTATCCGAGCACCAGAAGCAGCAACAGGGGCCACCGGAGCACCGACGCCGAACAGCCGAGCTCTCCTTGCTCCTCTATCTCCCCTGTTTTCCACCCAACACCTTTGGTAAGGCTTCCTTTCCGTTTCTTTCACTTCCTCCCACCTCCAAATGAAAAAAAGGAGCAGCTTTAAACACTCCCATCCTTCCTAGGTTGTCTCCGACAAGAGTCCGACTCTGGTGAGTCCGAAGGGCTTCGATCGAAGCTCCGACGTGTCCGAATCGATTCCCCTCGGTGAGCTTCCCCAACCCCTCTTTTTCAATCCTAGTTCCGATTTCGTGCTTCCTTATGCTAACTGGTCGAGAAGAGAGAGTGAGAGTGGGTCGGAGTGAGTAACGGCGAGATCGAGAGTGTGAACGGCGAGACGAGTCCGGTTGAGCGAGCGAGAGTGTGAGCGCGAGCGTGACGGGGAGGGAGGGAGCTGCGAGTGCGAGATGGCCGGAGAAACGGGCTAAGCAGCGGAGAGGACGCCGAATCGAGCAAGGCAAACCGACGGAAGCCAAGGGAAGCGCCGACTTTCTTCCCAACGAACAGAGGCAAGAGAGCAGAGGTTGAAGGAGACTGGCGGGTCCCACACCTCCACCTGGCGCCACGTCAGCTGGACCCACCCGTCTTTTCTTTTCCGAGTTCTGGCGTTGAGAGTGAGCAAGTGAGAGTTGGTCATGGGCTGAGTTGGGAATTCGGGCCAGACTTCTTATAATATAAGGGTTTGGGCCTATTTATACCAAATGAATATGATTTTGGGTAATTTCAACAAAAGGCTCGATTTTAGGATTTTATAAAATAAGGGTCGGTTTTGGTAAATTAATAAGAGGCTGATTTTAATAAATAAAAATTATTGGGATTTTAAAGGATTTAGAAATAATATATGAAGTGTTTAAAATGAAATAGCATTTGAAATATTATGTAATATAATTGAGATTTAAAATATAATATTATGAGAGTTGGAGATTTAAAAAGGTATTTGACTAACATTTTCCAATATCGGAAATTCTATCTAGTTAAATTGGGTTTCGAAACGGTTGCGGTACTAACACTGGGATTATGAGATCGATGACTAACTAGCATGATTGATGTGAATGGTTGTTTAATATCATGATTTGTTTGAACTAACGACATGAATGAATGACTAACGGCAAGATGAGATGTTAGAATTTCGTATCATTTGACTTATGCCTTATGAGCTATGATTAATATGATGAACTTTGGAGGTATATGATCATGCGGATATATGAGTATTATTGCGAATATATGAATGTGGTGGAACGGAATGATGATAATGATATGGTCTTATGGAATGTGGCATCATGATGAGTGGTTGAACTTGATGTGATGATGATTGCGATATGATTGTTATCCTCGTTGAATGATGTGTGCTTGAATGCTTGAATGATTAGACGTAGACTTATATATATGTGCTGATATGTATCTAGGTAATATCTTGTGATTATGAATGATGTCTGCTGGATCTTCTATTATGTTGTTCTGCATAGCCAGGTGAGTTCCTATATGAGCTCATTCAGATTCGAAAAGAGATCTCCCTGCTTGTAGCCATGTGCATACTACGTGCTTGCATTCATAATAAAGCATGTCATGTAGTATCCTGCTAGGATTGCACTCATGATTGAGCATTCGTTTACTCATTGCTTTTGTAAACAGAACGGTCGTTATCTGTGAAGTAATTAGAGTCATTGCTAGGGTTATAGGACGACCTAGTCTCATCGGGTCCCGTCCTGAGACAATCGAGTCATGAACTTCTTTATATTATGAGATGCCTGCGGGCTTTATTGTGGAGCGGGTTAGGCATGCGTGCCGCCCGATTATGAATAAATGCATTCACGAGCTGGCCAGTCTCCGCCCTATCGGAAGGGGGTGGAGGTAGGAGAGGGATATACCACTTGGTATTCGGTGCTAAGGCCTTATTATATTTATGCACTTGATCTTAGGACCATGATAGTGTGTTAATATTCCGCCTTGCATCTAGAAGCATCTTTATTAGGACTAGCGTGTGTATATGTCTGCTTGTTTGAGATTATATTGCGTAGGGCTTCGATCTGACACTGCCCCGCATACATTTTTTTTTAGGTTTGTTTTGCAGCATGATTATTCCTTGTTTCCGTGACGTGGGAACTCTCTCGGGCGATCTCAAAGAAATGGTTTAACTCCACTAACATTGTATATTAAATTTCGATAAATACGCTTACTGGTTTGGTTTTGACTCGGCTCCGTCGTGTCACCCTCTTGTATTACACCTTGATCCTATTATTTGTACGATTATTGATTTTCCACGCTTAGACTTATGACAGGTACATGGGACTTCCCCGGGGATTCCAACGATCCTTTCGAATTTTGGGTAAGAAATCCCACTTTAAAATGTTAGGATAGAATTTCAAACCTTCAACCTGTACTCGGGGCGCAAGATCCTAACGAGGGGTTTCATCCCTCGAAACGTAACCCGGGAATCATAATCCCGGGCCGTTACAAAGTTGGTATCAGAGCTCAGGTTTTGCAAACCGAGTATGATAGGTTGAATTGGTTTTGAAAAGGGTCGAAGGTTTTCAAATGGTTTTTCAAAATGTTATAGAAAGGGCAAAATGAATATAATATGGCTAACTCGAATGGACTAAATATGAACTTGACTCAATAAATGTAGTAATCAAACAAAGGGAAACGATGGGGTAGTAAAGGCGCTAGACCGTCCCTATTGGATGTAGGTTGGAACGGACTCCAAGGAGCTCGAGGGTTGGAGCATCTTGGGCTAGGGGGCCGTGAGGTATTTGCCCCTCCGGCAGCCGTCCCTCGAAGGACGGCATAGATCGTTTATGTGATTATATGCATTTTATCCAATTGGGCCCGAGGGCGATCCTTCTCGAAGAGGATCGTATTAATCTCGTTGATTGCTTTCATGCTGAGTGTTATTGTGCTTAGGATAGAGAACTAATGAGTAATCATGTATTGAATAACTGTGTAAACGGGATAGTGGGAGGAAACATTGTCCTTATCTAATCGGAATTCCTGTCTTGTACGAACAGCCCTTCCATAATTCAACCCCCTTGATGATTCTGATTCCATCATCCGTCCCACTGAAATATTTAGGCATGTTAGCAAGGGTTGAGGAGTGTCCGCTGTCCTCGTTTTGAGTCTTGTTGATACCCCACCGTCTATGCTTCTATCGAGTCTCGTACCTGAGGTTGGTGCCTCCCACGGGGAAACGGGGTCATGAGTCAGTGAATGCCCTTGGAGAATTCTGTCGGTTATAGTAGTATATGTTCTTGTGATTGCGTGACATAATATATTGATGTATTTCAGCATGACTAGTTGCCTGATATTTTGCATGGTTGCTCTTATGAAAAGATGTATGTGCTATATGTATGGAACTTCCATGATTATTGCCTTTGCATAAATTAGGTCCATGATAGTGTGATCAACCCTCGTTGTATGATTAATATATGAGATGATTACTCTAGCATGCCGAATTAATCTAATCAGACCTTGTTGACTGTGTATATGTTTAATGTGCAATTCTAGTATCATGCAGGACATATGTCTCCTGATTGTAGGTCCTCGTATTATCACGTGTCATCCGTGTCTTAATCTGTGAATATGAATGTACATGATGTGATAGGTACAACTTAGTCTGCTTGCCTTGACCCCATGATATTATGACCTCTTATGTGTGTACCTAAATGAATGATAAGTTGTGTACATGATACCCTTGATGTTGCTAGGACTAGCATAACTCATGCCCCACATGTCCCCTGTCAGTTCGTACATGAATATTCTTGGTCTGTCAAGCATGATTAGCGCATGAGATGATAAGTTTTAGCCTGTTCTGCGTGCATGTAAAGTTGATTATGTGAACATGTTATGGATGCGTAAGACGCTATTCCTTTTAATAGGTACATGCTAGTGTGGAATGATATGATTGAGATATGTTATGATTGTTGTGTGTTTGTTTGCCGCACATGTAACCTCATAGAATACCCTAAGGGCATTGTTGTAACTCTCGGTTTCGCGTCTTGTCTTGAGTCTCGTCATCTCTAGCCATGGTCTATGTCTGAACCCTTAAGGAAGTTGTGTCGTCCACCCTTGTCTCTCCCCTATCTCCGTAACTTCTAATCCTTCAATGAGCACCGACATGAACGAAAGAACCGACGACCAAGTGGCACCGGAACGACGCAAAGGAAGCGTGGTGGGTCCGTGACCCATAGACTCCAAGGACGATGTCACCGATGGCAAAAAGAACGGATATGCTTCAAGAATGGCAGTCGGGAGCAGGATCCTCCTAGCTGACTCGAGGAAGATCATTCTTAATTCAAACTGTGGATTCTTCTATTAATCGGGATTGATTTTGTGCGATAAGGCTAGAACTGACATGAGGGGATTGGTGGTGACGAATATACTGAACTAGTAGTGAACAATTGTCTGACTAACTTGTGCTCGCGATGATGTGCCTTGATGCTTGAGTGTACTGATTTGTTAGTAATTAGGTTACGGGCTATATATGTGGTGGTGTTTTCTTCTTGGGCATGAGTCGAGTGATTCCTCAGTGAGATGGGCCGGAAAGTGGCAGGTAGATTGAAGTCTTTGGGTTGGGTCATTGGTTGTGTGAGATGGGGTGCAGGAAGGATGCGTCAGCTTGAGTTGAGCCGAGTGAGTTAGGAGTGGAGTCCGTATGGTGAGATCCTGAGGGGGAGGTCTTCGTTAGAGGTAGTGTGGGGCAATAGAGTGTGCGGGTAGTGTACTTCTAGAGGTGGATGAGTGAGACAAGAGTGGATCGGAGAGATTCTGAAAGGGATGTGTTGATAGACGAGTTAGTGTACCAAGAGAGAGTGTCTAGATAGTCTAGGAGCGGATCGTGGGCGGCGTTGGGGATGATCGGTTAAGGAATGTCTAAGGAAACGTAGAGTTGGGACTAGGTTGTATTTGTTGTGATTAGGAGCAGATTTGGTAAAGGATGAAGTTGAGGAATTGCCAAGGATCAGTAGTATAGGTTGCTTGGGAAATCATCGATCTTGGGGATTAGGTTGTCCATATCAAGGTTGTGTGTGTGATGAGTAATTGGGTTGTAGAGATAGGATTGGTAATGCTCGGAGAATTTATGAGTAACGGATTCCTAGATGCATTGTCAGAGGATTTTAGCAAAGGGAATTAATCAGGATTTATGAGTGGAGGTTATCGTGGTGATTGAGGCATTCGAGGATGTGAGGTGAATTTTCGAGGGAGGACTGGTAGCTAGGCAAGAGTGTCGTGAGATTTCCTAGTAAGATTGTGGGCTTGAGATGGTGATAGAAATGTTCTAAGCATGAAATTGGGAACTAGGCAAGAGTAATGTATTGAGAATGCTAGAAGATGAAGGATTGTGGCAGGTGTGGCAAGATTGCGGTACTTGGGAGATTCAGATGAGGATGTCACATGAATTATGTGGAATTGATGATCGGTACATACGAGCTTAAGTGGTAGAAAATTTCAGGTTCGAGGAAGTGTGAACTGGAGCTATTTGGGAACGTGCGGAAATGAGGAAATTTGGGAATATGCTGAGAAGAGGATCTTGAATAGGTCGGCTTGAGGAGTTGTGATTGGTTCGGGTTTCATGAGATTTGAAATGGGGCAAGTAGGTAGAATATGTGATTAGTCATGGAGGATAGACGCGGGTGATGAGGGACTCGGTGATTCGTAGTTATGAGTTAGCACTAGACAGTTTTCTACGTTAGAGTTGTCGAGAGTAGGTGGTTGAGTGGATTCTAGCAAGGTAGGATGCTTGTGTTGGTGATGCCGAGGATAATGATGGGAGTATCAGGTGTGAGATAGTTAGTATGAGTTGGGTTCTTAGAGGTGAATGGTTAGTGAGAGTGGTTAGTGGTGCGAGAAGTATGATCAGGTTAGCAAGGTGATTTGATATGTCTCCTTGGGAGATGATGGTCAGGCGGAGTCTTGAGAGCTTAGGAAGATGGGACTGGTAGAGGACCTCTAGGATGAGGGTATGCTTTATAGAGAGTCTTGGTAGTCGGTCGAGTTGTTAAACTTGTCGGAATAAGGGAATTGTGCAATTGGGAACTCCGAGATATGGTTTTAGGTGGTCAAGTAGGGTTTGAGGTCGAGATGTCGAAGTGGTCTTGTCCTTAGATGGCTCGGTGGCATGAGAGTTGGGATACCTAGTAATTGGCTTGGGATGTAGGCCTTGAATTGTGGATAGTTTTGAGGCTATAGAGATTGTATGCTAAGCTGAGTGCAATGGTATATAAAACTAGTATTAGACTTGAGTTGGTAGACCTAGGTGAGGTTGATCTTGATGCGAGAGATGATGAGTAGTGGTCGTGTATGCTATGGTTGATGGTTTTAGATAGGCTCTCTTGAGGATGTGATCTAGTGTTATGCTTCACGCAAGGCCGAATGTTGTGCGATTTCAATGCCATAGACAATAGTGAGCCTGTTAGTACTAACATAATTATTCTTTGAGCTTGATGTAAAGCTGGTGTGTGAGAGTACTTATTTGCCTCTAACGTGATAATGCTTGGTGGTTAACGCGAGGATGATATGATTTACCTGTTTATGATGACGTGTAACTTCTGTGGTGTGATGTGATGAATCCTACTATGTGTGATGTTATACTGGATATGATATGGTGTGTGTTATCCTTGATGGGACTTGGACATGCTATTGAATGCGCTACATGATTGTTGTGTTATATGATGCTTTGAATTGTGATTACTAGGATAATAGAACCGAATTGATGAGACTTGATTTTGACTTGGAACCTAGGAAAGAAATATGGGATTAGCCCTTAGAGGTGGATGATTCCACCTCCTGAATTTGAAGCTTGCTTGACTAACGTCGGGTTAAGGGATTTTGAATGATTTTTAAAAAGAACTAACTTGGATTTTGGGAATTGAACGCGATCAAGAACTTCAATGATTTTGAAAACAAACCTTTTCGAATTGAGGAAACCTTTTAAAACTTTTCCAACCCGAGCTTGCATTATGACACCCCACGAAGTGGATACAGACATTTTATAGGGGCCCTTATAGACTGTTTGCTAAGACCTAGTAGAGACGTCGTAATGCTTTTCGAGTTATGATATAACCGAGAAGTCGGGGTAAGGATGTGGTAAGGGCCCATATCACACTCTTGCTACAACCTATCGGGGATATTATGGCCATGACGACGATACTGTGAGAATCTCATAGGGACACTTATGAGGAACTTACGGAATCAACGGAATGGTTCTTGGACTCACCTATTCCAACTTCATCCCCTACCTTGTTTTGGTTTTAGTCTCGGGGACGAGACTTGTTTTTAGAGGTGGATGATGTAAGGGCTCGGATTTGTAAATCATAATTTTTCGGAGAAAGAAAATCAAAATGAATTTAAAAGTGAAATTTAACGGAAAACTACCTAAATCCGATTTTTAAACTCATGGAATGAATTTCCGACCTAAAATAAAATTTTGAAAACTAACTTGACAAGACAACATCAATCCTCGGGATATGGGATTAACTTCGAATATAAATATTCTCTTATTTTTAAAGCGTTATTTACTCGAGTCGGAATAAGATCGAGGGAGCAGGTTCTGAGATTTATTTATCAGGTGTTTTTGAATTTCAATCGGGACCACTTGGGTTGTCTTTTATCCTAGACTCCTAGCTTTGTTTGACCTTCCAATAGCTCTGTCCACCTCCCTCCTACATCTCCCACGCCACTCTCCTCCCTTTATCTCTCTCCTTCCCCATTTTTGGTAATCAAAACACTAAACAGGCCAAACACAAACCTGCAATTTTGCAATTTGATTCTCTTGGATTTCAAACCAAACACAAACCCAAATACCCAAACACCAAACCTCCCCTATCAACTCCCTCCCTTGTGCTGTTGTCGTGAGCTTTCAAGCTCCAAAGTTGCTCCATTTTGATCAACCTCTCCAGCCCTAGCGCCACCACGCCGCAGCACCTCCACAGATTCGTCGTCGACACCATTGAAGCCGCAAAGGGGAGCTCCGAGCCCTGCTTTCCGCGAGCCACACGAGCAGCCCTTAGCTCGCCCTTTTGTCCTCCTTCTCCGACAACCAGAAGCAGAAGCACCACACCACTGTATCCGAGCACCAGAAGCAGCAACAGGGGCCACCGGAGCACCGACGCCGAACAGCCGAGCTCTCCTTGCTCCTCTATCTCCCCTGTTTTCCACCCAACACCTTTGGTAAGGCTTCCTTTCCGTTTCTTTCACTTCCTCCCACCTCCAAACTACAAAAAGGAGCAGCTTTAAACACTCCCATCCTTCCTAGGTTGTCTCCGACAAGAGTCCGACTCTGGCGAGTCCGAAGGGCTTCGATCGAAGCTCCGACGTGTCCGAATCGATTCCCCTCGGTGAGCTTCCCCAACCCCTCTTTTTCAATCCTAGTTCCGATTTCGTACTTCCTTATGCTAACTGGTCGAGAAGAGAGAGTGAGAGTGGGTCGGAGTGAGTAACGGCGAGATCGAGAGTGTGAACGGCGAGACGAGTCCGGTTGAGCGAGCGAGAGTGTGAGCGCGAGCGTGACGGGGAGGGAGGGAGCTGCGAGTGCGAGATGGATGGAGAAACGGGCTAAGCAGCGGAGAGGACGCCGAATCGAGCAAGGCAAACCGACGGAAGCCAAGGGAAGCGCCGACTTTCTTCCCAACGAACAGAGGCGAGAGAGCAGAGGTTGAAGGAGACTGGCGGGTCCCACACCTCCACCTGGCGCCACGTCAGCTGGACCCACCCTTCTTTTCTTTTCCGAGTTCTGGCGTTGAGAGTGAGCAAGTGAGAGTTGGTCATGGGCTGAGTTGGGAATTCGGGCCTGACTTCTTATAATATAAGGGTTTGGGCCTATTTATACCAAATGAATATGATTTTGGGTAATTTCAACAAAAGGCTCGATTTTAGGATTTTATAAAATAAGAGTCGGTTTTGGTAAATTAATAAGAGGCTGATTTTAATAAATAAAAATTATTGGGATTTTAAAGGATTTAGAAATAATATATGAAGTGTTTAAAATGAAATAGCATTTGAAATATTATGTAATATAATTGAGATTTAAAATATAATATTATGAGAGTTGGAGATTTAAAAAGGTATTTGACTAACATTTTCCAATATCGGAAATTCTATCTAGTTAAATCGGGTTTCGAAACGGTTGCGGTACTAACTCTGGGATTATGTGATCGATGACTAACTAGCATGATTGATGTGAATGGTTGTTTAATATCATGATTTGTTTGAACTAACGACATGAATGAATGACTAACGGCAAGATGAGATGTTAGAATTTCGTATCATTTGACTTATGCCTTATGAGCTATGATTAATATGATGAACTTTGGAGATATATAATCATGCGGATATATGAGTATTATTGTGAATATATGAATGTGGTGGAACAGAATGATGATAATGATATGGTCTTATGGAATGTGGCATCGTGATGAGTGATTGAACTTGATGTGATGATGATTGTGATATGATTGTTATCCTCATTGAATGATGTGTGCTTGAATGCTTGAATGATTAGACGTAGACTTATATATATGTGCTGATATGTATCTAGGTAATATCTTGTGATTATGAATGATGTCTGCTGGATCTTCTATTATGTTGTTCTGCATAGCCAGGTGAGTTCCTATATGAGCTCACTCAGATTCGAAAAGAGATCTCCCTGCTTGTAGCCATGTGCATACTAGGTGCTTGCATTCATAATAAAGCATGTCATGTAGTATCCTGCTAGGATTGCACTCATGATTGAGCATTCGTTTACTCATTGCTTTTGTAAACAGAACGGCCGTTATCTGTGAAGTAACTAGAGTCATTGCTAGGGTTATAGGACGACCTAGTCTCATCGGGTCCCGTCCTGAGTCAATCGAGTCATGGACTTCCTTATATTATGAGATGTCTGCGGGCTTTATTGTGGAGCGGGTTAGGCATGCGTGCCGCCCGATTATGAATGAATGCATTCACGAGCTGGCCAGTCTCCGGTGGAGGTAGGAGAGGGATATACCACTTGGTATTCGGTGCTAAGGCCTTATTATATTTATGCACTTGATCTTAGGACCACGCTAGTGTGTTAATATTCCGCCTTGCATCTAGAAGCATCTTTATTAGGACTAGCGTGTGTATATGTCTGCTTGTTTGAGATTATATTGCGTAGGGCTTCGATCTGACACCGCCCCGCATACATTTTTTTTAGGTTTGTTTTGCAGCATGATTATTCTTTGTTTCCGTGACGTGGGAACTCTCTCGGGCGATCTCAAAGAAATGGTTTAACCCCACTAACATTGTATATTAAATTTCGATAAATACGCTTACTGGTTTGGTTTTGACTCGGCTCCGTCGTGTCACCCTCTTATATTACACCTTGATCCTATTATTTGCACGATTATTGATTTTTCACGCTTAGACTTATGACAGGTACAGGGGACTTCCCCGGGGATTCCAACGATCCCTTCGAATTTTGGGTATGAAATCCCACTTTAAAATGTTATGATAGAATTTCAAACCTTCAACCTGTACTCGGGGCGCAAGATCCTAACGAGGGGTTTCATCCCTCGAAACGTAACACGGGAATCATAATCCCGGGCCGTTACATTTATGGGCTCAGCGACAATCTTCTAGAGAAGTTTCGTTTGTAGTGCGATGTTCAACGTTTCTGCTTTATAGATCCTTAGATCACCGTTCAGGGTCTTAGCACATATATTATCCCAACTAATAAGTAGTTGATACAAGAAAGTTGTGCATAGATAAGTGTCTTCTAAAGAGATCCTTATATGGTTTTAAACAAGCAAGTAGGCAGTAGAATGTAGAGCTTACTACGTGTTTGATTGGCCTTCAATTTGTGCAATCCAAGCAAGATTATTCTTTGTTTGTCAAGCGTAATCCAAAGAGAATCATCATTGTACTAGTTATGTATAGATGACTTGCTCATTAAAGAAGATGATGAGGATCAAATAGTTGAACTTCACTAGGCATTTACTATGAAAGATCTTGACTTGGTAAGGTATTTTTTGGGATTAGAAATCTTAAGATCATTTATGGCCTTGTGGGTATGATGATTCATCAAAAGAAGTATATCATAGAACTAATAAGAAATACAAAATCTCTGGATTGTGAACCGTACCATTTTCATCAACTCGGGGCCTCAAGTTAACTGCAAAAGAACTGCAGAAGACTATATCACTGCAAAAGAATATGAACTATATCCTGATCCAAATAACTACAGAAGACTTGTAGGAAAGTTGCTCTTTCTTAATCTCACTTGTCTTAATATTTCATATGACGTGCAACACCTTTCTTAACTCATGAGCGCTCCTAAGGTCCTTCTCATGCTACTGTGTAATGCTTGATAGTCTCTTATATAGCCAGTGAAATAGTGTGGTCTGAAGGGTTGTTGCAAGATTTTAAAATCGAAGTACGTCTGTCAATCCCACTTCATTGCAATAATGAAGCTGCATAACATTTGGCTGCAAATCATTTGTTTCATGAACACAACAAACACTTGAGAATTAATTGCCACTTTGTTAGAGAAAAACAGTAAGAAGGTTTCTTGATCACTCATTATATACCTTCAGGTCTACAACCGGTTGACCTGATGATAAAAGCCCTTGGTGAATAAAATGATATCACTTCCTTCCACACAAGTTAGGATAAGTGTTTGCACCATCAGATCCAACTTCGGGGGTGGCGGTGGGGAAGGCTGGGGTTGAAACAAGATATGTATATAATCTAGATAGATCAATGTATATAAGTTATGTTAACAAATTTTTTAAGTAGCACGAGTTAGTTATCTAAGAGAAAACGCCTTAGGTCTACAATTAGGATGATTAGTTATAGAAACACAATTTATGACAATTTTATTTCTAACACACTCTTCCTCTTTTTATGTGCTCTATCCTCCGCGATTTTTGGCTTTTGTTTCCATATTTAATCAACATCATCATCATCATGAATTGATGATGTTTGTGAAGTTCCATATTTCAAATAGATAAACTCAACTACAACGGAATGTCAAATTCGAATGAGCCCAATGGGGTCAAGTGATAGTGAAGAAGGGTTTTGTATGGTCCAACATATGAGAAAAAACCTAGCTTGCATATAAGTCCAATAAAGTTCTATCTCGAAACCAATTTACGATGGAAGGAGTAGCTCATCAAACTTATATATTGTTCAAATATCTTTTATGATTTTCGATAAGAGATAGTTTTTTATTTCAACAATTCTTTTTCAGCAAACCTGATTCAAAGGTCCATACGAATGAGTGTCCAATACTAACTAATGTCTAAGTGAGATATATTGAATTTATTATTGTTATTGTTGCACACTAAATGGAGTTAGAAACAAAATTATCTATTACTAGATTGAATGTTTCTTAATTATCCATCTCAATCCCTGTATTTATTCTAAAAAGTTTTAATATTTCTTAAACATCGTATTACTCTCCAAAAATCTATTTACTCATATGTTTAAGATCAAGGACCTTCGACAGGGTCGTTTTATTGTGTTATATTTGATCTCGCCATCTTGGGAGAAAATGCCAATCAATATTTTTTTTTTAATATTGTGGAGAAAGAGGGAAAGCTATCATTAAAACACATAAACTAAACAAGACGGACTATACAAAGATAAAAGGAGGAGTATCCCTTCCTCTAATATGCACCCACATTAAAGATAAATAACCCTCGATATAAGATGCAAAAAAATCACCACCTCTTTTTTTTTTATTATGCGAAATAACATGCAAAAAAAAAATGGATATAAGATTTACGATGGAAAACCTCAAACGACACATAGGTAGTGCGAAATAAAAATCACCACCTCCTTTTTGCTTTGAGGAGGAGTTTAAAAAAAGTCTACCTATTTTATTGGTAAAAACACATAAAACTTCATCGACACAATCTGAAGTGTTGGCTTCCTGCCCATGAACCTTACAATAATCCTAAACAAACCTACTCAAAACCCAATCACAACAAACAACCAAAACAACGAAATAAACAAACATAAAACATAAAACAAACCTCACAAGGGACAACGCTTGGTTCCTTAGAAACTTTGATTTCTTGAACAACGCACCGACAACAACGCTTTCGTCTTCAAGCTCTTCGGTTTTCCTTGACTTTTTAAAAGTCTTTTCCACTTATGTTAGCACGAAAGAGGTTCGCCGTTTTCATGAAAATCAACTACAGTCATAACCTTAAACGTTTCTTTCTCTCCAAAGGCAAGATTATTTTCAAACATCAAAACAAATATTTAGCTCATAAAATATTTTCTAATCAATGGACATTTTCCATCCATAAAGGTATGGTTCAAACATTCAAGCTCCATAAGGATATTTTCCAAATTTTCTAAATCATGCATTTACCTGATCTTCTAAAAATACATAACAACAATATAATGTGTGAAGCCAACCAAAGACTTCTTCAATCTTCCACCCCGTCATTGGGTAGTAGGGTCTGCAAAAAAGGTTCTCATCAGGACCTCCTCTGCCGGAACTTCTATGTGTCTTCTCTTGACTCTATCACGTCTTTCAAAGACTTTCTCTAGTGTCTTTAATTTATAGGTTTCACAAAACCTTTTTGGACCAATGTTTGGGGTTCTCCAGGACACCACTCTACTTCTCATGTACCTCTTTCTCAATCTTTGCATGGTTTATTCTACATGCATCTTCATAGGTTATACGTATCTCACTTTAAACTTATTTCACCGTCTGCAAAGCATCTAGACAAACAAATCATATACTAATGTTTGCTATCACCAAAACATTAAAGTTCTTGATGATTTAACATAATACTTTAAATAAGAAGAATTTTTTTAAATATTTTTCAAATATATTTTTAAGATAACAAGAATTTTTTTTAAAATATTTGTCTTGGTGTTAGGATTGTACTAGTTAGATATATATATATGTGTGTGTTTCAATATTAAAAGTAAATTGCACGCCTTAAGATTTAAAAAGAAACGACCAAAATTGGGATAATACATTGTTGAGGGAGATGTGGATATGGATATTCAATAAAAAGGCATCTCGCATCAGTTAACACCACTAGAATAGGCTCTTTATAAGGGAATGTGAAATATCTATATTAATGACTTAAGATTTTGTATTAGAAGGTGAATTCTGATCACTTATAGTCCTCCAAGGCAACCACAATATGTATTGTCTCATATATGACCGACGAGCTAGATATAGACTTACTTGGACATGAAACTTAAGTCGATAATCATCTAACTCGAGAAATAAGAAGTATTAAAAAAAGGTCGCAAACCTTGAATTCTCTCCAAAACGCGTGTACAATATTTTTACAAGCATATAGCTAGCCAATAGAATGAAATGTGTCTAATTAAATAGAGCATGGGATATACATAGAGAGGGACAATAGAAGATTTGTGAACACCTTTTAAGGTATAATTTGTATATAAATTTGAACCGTTAGATTAAAAAATCAACGCTTAAGATCGATTTAATGGAAATTGTGAAGAGAAAAATAATTCTTTTGTAACAACATAATTATTCGTACATAATTCTTATGAACATATATACGAATAATCATATTGCAGTAGATGGATAATTTTCATATGAAAAGATTATTAACACATATGAATAATTATATTACGCCAAATGAATAATTATGGTATTACATGAATAATCAATTGATTTACAGTTCACAACATAAGAGGTGTTTACACCGGATCTATCCTCTTTATATATTATATATAGAATAACTTTATCATGAGGACATCCCTTACCATGTAACGGGGGTAACAATTGTGGTTTCTTGGATATAAAAAAATAAAGTGAGGAGATTGATTGAAAAAAAAACACAATTAACTGTACAACTAACTAGTATTCATATTGAACATTAACCATGAATATTAGTTGGTGTAACAGTATCTTTAAATATGAATCGTAATATGCAATAGTGAATTTTCAGTTGTATCTAAAAATATGAATACTTAATAATTTAGATTTGAATAATTATATCATGAAATATGAATATTTTCATATTTGATGAGTAATAGTTAATTTTTTTTATAAGGTAATGATTTGGGTGTAGCCCGGCACTACTAGACTGTCATCCAATGGTATCCTTTTGGATGAGGACGTGCAAAGTCGAATTGGAATGTCGTAGTGAATAGTTGGTGGTTACAGTAAAGAACGGAATTTCGAGTTTCTAAAAAGGGAAAGTTCCAAAAAACCGTCCTTGAGCAATTTCTATTTTTAGAAGTGTTGCAAACATATCCCAACATGTTTTAAGATTTAATTTGACGGATTTTAAATCCTAGTTGCTTGATTTCGATTTCGGGAATTTGGATGTCTTTGGAAATGAATTTGGGAATGGGGTCGGATTTTTGGAATGTTGGATTTCGGGATGGGATGTCGGGATTTAAGATCAGAAGAGCGGAATCACCCTCACACTCTCACTCCACTCGTCTCTCTCTCTTTCCCCTCATAAAGCGTTTTGTCCTCTTGTGAATTAAAACCCTAGGGAGCTTCTTTTGCCTCCACTATATAAAGCACTAAACGCTAAATGGATCTCTAATTTCACATCACTCAACTCAGCCCCCAAAATTATGAGAATTAAGCCTCCAAAGATCCCAACTTGAAGAATCAAAAACCCAAAAATCCAAAAACTCAAAATCCCCTCTTTTCTCTCCTCTCATCTTCCATTTCTTGTTTCTCATACCCTACACAACCTCTAAACTCCCTCAAGAAGATCTTCTCTCAAGAAAAGAACCCCAAAATCAGATTCAGATCGTCGTTTCCATCGGAAATTGACATTTTTGGGCAAAGTCGCCGCCGCAACTAGGCTCTGCCACCCCCACGAGTATGAACTCAGATGAACAAGTTCATGCTTGTTGCCACGAGTTCTTGGTCACTGCCGCGACTAGTTGTTTTCGCCGCCGTGACTCCGAGCCCAGATTTGGCAATGTCTCGGTAAAATCCTTCGTTCTCCTTCGTTATAGCTCCGTTTTTTCCCCTGTTTCTTTCTAGTTTCTCCTTACTCTCCCCTCTACCTTATTAGGTCAACAAAAAAAGTCAGATCTAACAACTTGGGGAGTGGATCTGAGCCCATTACTTTCTTTTCCCTTTGTTTTTGGGCAAGATAAGTTGTCCCTCTTCATATCCTCTCATTTTGGATCTAAATCTTTGCAAAGTCCTCTTTTAAGCTAGATCTATCTCTCCTAGGCCCTTTCATAGCAATGTTTTGTGGAATCGAAGCCAAAAGACTCTCTTCCTCCAAGATTCCAAGGAGCCTCTAAGAGGCTAGGGAATCCCTCTTCCGCTCTCCCCTTTAGTCCATCTTTTAAAACAAGCTTGAACGGAAATGGATTTGAAACAAGCAAGAACAAGCAAAAACGAACAAGGTTGGGTTTGTTCTCGCCACGGCGAAACCATGGTCGTCGTCGCGAGGACGAACCCAGATTTTAGAGGATGAGGATGGCATGTCGCGGACGTGACCACAGGTTTCGTGACCGCGAGATCCATGTGTCGCGGCCTGCGAGGGCCATCTTTTGGCGGTGGGAACTTGGGAGCATCTCGCGGCCGCGACCAGCACTCTCGCGACCGCAAGATGTTCTTAGTGAGTTGGCCGAGTCACTCCTTGCCTCCTTTGGGTTCCTTATTGGTTTTTAACCGATTTCTTTAGAATATGTCTTAGTTGATTAATGATTTCAGAAATGGGATCTTGGGATATCATTTATTTGTTAAATAATTATGGGGTTTTGACGGAGTTCGAATGATCGGTTTTATCCTTGGAAAATGTATTGAAGGATTTCATTTCCTTTTCGGGATTCTGTAATTTGGTTTTATGATCGAGTTGGTTTTGGAGATGAACTTGATGAAATCAGTTTGGAAATATTAGTTGTGAGATTTATCGATGGTTTTGATAGGAAGTAAATGATTTTGGTTGATGTTGATCATATCATAAAGGTTTTGGAAAATGGTTTTACAATCAATTGGTTTTAAGGGTGTTGAGAACTTGGGTTTCGTGTGTATGAATGTTAGCCCGGTGGCTTATGGCAATGGCTTGATGATAGGTTTGTATTGCTTTTGGTTTGCTTTGGACTTGGATTTGGGCCCTTGCTTTTGTTATCTTGTTGTTCTGCATCTTCAGGTAAGTATCCTACGGAACTTACTCAGTAACTTGGACCTCCTGCGTGATGTGTCATGTGATGTGTAGGTGTTGCATATTAAAGCATGCCATGTAGTATCATGCTATGATTGCATTGAACTGAGCATGTGGTTACTTTGTGTGTTTGAATACAGAACGGTCGTTATCTTTGATAGTTCTAAAGTCTTTGCTAGGATCATAGGGTAGCCCAGCTCCACCGGGTGCCTTGAGTCAATCGAGTCAATATGAGTATGATTTGATGGCCCAACACCATCGGGCAAGAGATGTTATGATGATGAGTTATGATGTGATGAGTTATGATGTTGAGCATGCTATGATTTTGTGGTCCGTGCACCACCACAATGAAATGGGGTAGCGTACTAGCCAGTTACACTCATGAAAAAGAGGGTGGAGTAGGAGAGGGATATGTCACTTGTCATTGTCTTGGGCCCTTTACAGTTTTATGCATATTACTATAACTGTCAAGCATGCTTATGTGATTTAAATCCTGTATTGCATTAGTCATCCCTTATTTAGGTATAGGCAAGTTATGTGGCCTCAGCGCAGTCAGAGGACCTGCAGGCGATTACCGGGCTTGACTTCGTGGATAGTGTTAGGTACCTATCCTTGCTTGCTCCATACTTCTGTGAAAGGAAACCCTTTGGCAAATCGAAGAACTTGGCTAATCCTCTAACTTGGTATAAATGGTACTAATTCACTTATGTTTTGGTTTTGACCCGGTTCTTCCGTGGCACTTTGTATCTTAACTTTGCTTCCGCTTTACTTTCATTTGAATTGAATTTCGCGACATAGCCTTAGGACAGGTTAAGGGTACCTAACGGCCCTTCGAGGTATTTAGGTTTTTAGGGTTTGAAATCCCTCTTTCTACTAATCTTAAAATGAGTTTGAAACCTCGACCCATACCTGAATTCCATGATCCGAACAAGGGGTTTCATCCATTGAAACGTAACCCGGAAATCATAATTCTGGGTCGTTACAAAGTTGATATCAGAGCCGAGGTTTTGCAATTCGGGTACACAAGTGTCGAGTGTATGTTTTGAAAACCGCCCACGAATTTCAAGGACTTTTGAAAAGGATTTAAAGAGGCAAAATGAACTTAATATGCCTAACCCAATTGGACTAAGTAATGAACTCGACTTGTGATAAAAGAAGAAAACCGACCAAAAGGGGACACGAGTGGGTAGAAAAGGTGTTAGACCATCCCAATTGGATGTAGTTGGGAATGGGTAGGCAAAATATTAGCTTGTTCTTTACAGGTGGGGCTGGAAGATGCCCATGAGATCATTATAATTGTCATTGACTAATTCTATGTTGAGTGTTTTTTATGCTAAAGATTTGATTGGTATGTCCTAAGAATGAAATGTGTATTGACTAATCTGTGCAAACGGGATAGCGAGAGTACCCTTATTTCTATATGGTCAAGCCCAGTTTGTGTGGAACAGCCCCTTTCACTATGTTAACCTCTAGATGATTCTATTGAGTCTTTCTCCCGGATGTCAGTGTCCTCCACGGAAAATTGGGTTGGTAAACACATTGTGTCGGGAATCATGTGTGGACATGAGGGTTGTCTAGGTGAGTATTGGAAGATGGTTTTTGACGTCATTCTGAGTCGGAAAGTAAGGTGTTTTCGGGTCTGTATTTCTCGATTCTTATGACGATCAACCAGTGTTTTTTGCCACAAAGACTCGTACTAGAGTCCCACGGGAAAGAGGGGTGATGAGTCCGTTGGGGAAGAGTCAATGGTTGCCCTTAGGGATCTCTGTTCGGTTGTAATGGTGATTCTCCCTGAATTTGCATGACATAATGAGATTGTGATCTTCTGCATATACCTTGTGAATGGCCATTAGTAAAGAGTTGCTTATATTGTTGCATCTATGATTGGTTACATTGCTTAGGTCGTGTTATGCCTTGTTTTCTATCATGATTATATGTTGCCATAGCATGTCTACTTGGCCTATTGATCGTATGATTGATTGGAAGCATGAACCCTATGATATGAACATTGCTTAGGTTCATGATAGTGTGATCAACGCTTCTTTGAATACCTATATATGACCTCCTTAGCATGCTAGCTGATGCGCCAATGCTTATTACTCCTTTTGTGACAAGAATCTATAACATGCCCATCTATTCTGTATTAGTCAGATTAACTATTGTAGGTTGTTTTGCAATTGATATTGTTGTGTGATGACTTGCGCTGGATGGAGAATACGTGGTACAATTGAGTCTTGATGAATGCATGTTTTATCCTAGTATGTGTTGATTTGAGCTCATGCCTCGTATTCTAATCCTATTGCCCATTACATAGACTCATGTTATACATCGTTAAACTTTCTTCATGCTTCTATATCATTGGAATATGATTGAATTGATTCCTTATGTATCGTCATGATTAGTTGCACGCATGTATCGTATGTTATGTTAAGCCTTTAGCATCATGCATGTAGGATCCTTGGTTGTGACTGGTGCAAATTAATTCTACCTTGCCTATATTGTTGTTGGTTTTCTCTTGAGCTAGGTCCCTAATAGTGTTGTTTCCCCTCCTTCTGTCTTCTTAAAATGTTTTACGCATGATTAGATTGATGTTGAATTCGATGATCTACTTGTTTTTCGTGATGGTTAGTTCTAGCATGCTTATATGTTATCGCTCGGTAGTGTTCCCGATTACTCTATGATATCCTCTCGTGCTTGCATAGATGTATGACTTGGCACCTCACATGATCCTGCACCACGTTATATCATTTCGCATATGCATGAGCATGAATGTTAGAATGAATTTAGTCGAGTTACCTTGATTGTGTTCATGATTCGATATGTGTTAGTAGTATCCTGTAAAGCTTATGATTTCCAATATGACTCGCTAAATAATTACATGTTTTACCTATTCTATGATGTGATAACTATTGTACCAATATATGTGCCTTATGATGGTTTGTTCCTAGCATGATTATAATCTATCGGCCATGATGTCCTTCTTGTTACTTTTGATTATGCCTCATGCTTCGTGAATATTATGATGAACTCCTTTTAATGACTCATGACTATGCTTGTATCACACCATGTATCGCTAGTATCATGTAGGACATGTGCTTTCTAAATGCATCTCGTCGTATGATTAAATGCCCTTCTTGACATATTGCATGATCATTGTTGTAGATGTGATAGTTACCATGCTGCTCTTATGTGTTCTCGTATGAGCTTAATCTGATTGCATTGAACTGAGCATGTGGTTACTATGTGTGTTTGAATACAGAACGGTCGTTATCTGTGATAGTCCTAGAGTCTTTGCTAGGGTCATAGGGTAGCCCAACTCCATCGGGTGCCCTGAGTCAATCGAGTCGATATGAGTATGATTTGATGGCCCAGCACCATCGGGCAAGAGATGTTATGATGATGAGTTATGATGTGATGAGTTATGATGTTGAGCATGCTATGGTTCCGTGGTTCATGCTGTTGTGAGTTGAATCTGTCATATTTTACAGTAACTTTAATATCGTTTTCTGCATACATCACATACATTTGGGTTAGATAGTACAAAATCTATGTAGTTTATGTTTATTTGCCAAATTATGGAATCTACACCAGTTTCTGTTTAAATTCGCAGAATTCGAGACGCTTTACAGCAATTTTAAGGAAGGTCAGAAAAGCTCGAAAAACAACTACAGAAGTCCAGAATCCGAGAGTACAGAACCAGGACAAACCGAGCTAAAACCAGGGCTACTCTATGTCGAGTACACCTTACTCGATCTCGAGTAGAGAACCCAAGCGGACTTAGTCGACAAGGCCTGATCGAGGAAACCAAGTCCGAGGCAACCTGACTCCGGAAGACAACTCGATCTCGACAAGACCTAGTCGAGATCGATGACACCTCAGCGCCACACCCGGAGTCGATGAGAAGAGAAGCTGATCGAGAAGCCAAGGACGAAGACGTCGAGCACATCTCTACTCGATCTCGATGAGACCTTGTCGAGATCGATGAGCCACCTAGCGCCTGTCCGAGTCCATGCCGAGGAGGAGTCCTCAACATCACCAAAGAGCCATCCTCGACCACAACCCTAGTCGATCTCGATGAGCCCTAGTCGAGATCGACGAGCACCAGAAGTCGTGTCCGAGCACGTCGAGCAGAGCTACCCGAGAAGACATAGTCGATGAACTTTCCTACTCGATGTCGACAAGACTGTCGTCGAGATCGAGTACACCCAAGAGCCATGACCGAGCCTGTCGAGGACCAGCTAGCCGAGACGACGAAGCCGAGCCAGTCGACCAACTTTCCTACTCGAGATCGACTAGATCTTTGTCGAGATCGAGTAGACTTCCAGAAGCCGCGTTACTCGGTTGGATCAACTCTACTCGGATTGGGATTCCTTGGGCTCGAAGTTTGCCAAAGTCTATCCAAAATCATCAAGACACGTCATGGAAGAGAAGATCTATACATTAAAGACATTTAGATATATTTAGATTTAATTTCCTTATTGCTTTTATTTATCCTTAAGCATTTTAGATATAGTGTTAGATATAGATATAGATATTCTATCCTTGAGTAGCAAGGATTAGAAGGCTATAAATAAAGCCCATGGGGCTCAGTTTTATTCATTCAATTTGGAGAGAGAAGTAAGTAGGAGAAGTAGAGAGAGAGAGTGAGCGGCCGATTGGAGTTGTGAAGCGAGAGCGGAATTGGCTTCAAGCGATTGTAAACTTTGGTTTATTTTAATGCAGTTAGTTTTCTTTCAATCGATGATGTCTGAGTTTGCGATGAAGCGCGAGTAGTCCACCCACTTCTAGGGTTGGGGCGAGCCCAACGATAGCTATGCGTGCTTGAGGTAAAGATCCAACCTTTATCATGTTTTGAGCATTTTCCTACTTGTTTATGTGTTTATTACCCGTCTAATGGAGATCCATGCTAACAACTTGGATTATAAACATAAAATCGGTAGAGACAATTAGGGTTTCTTGAAAGAGTTCTCTAATTGTTGGAAAAGGCAAAAGCTTGTCCTTTGATGCAAGTTACATGATTATCTGTTTTATCTCTACCTTATGCATGCTTGGTTATTGTTGTTGCAAACCCCAATCTTGGAAGTCCTTCTACATTAAGTTTAGTCGAAACCCTAAAGCATTTGTTCTTTATTTTCTTTCGTTTTATTTTCTGTCCTTCTACTCGATCTCGACCAAGCCTGGTCGAGCTCGACTACTGATATTCGACAAAGGTCGCTGTAGCTTACTTGTGCAGGAACTCGACGAGCCCAACCCGAAGTCGACAAGGACTGTACTCGACATCGAGTAGCCCCTAGTCGATATCGAGTAGACTCTGCCTGCGACTGCTACGCTGTTCGACTGTCCGATCTTCTGTCAACTACCCTAGTCGAGATCGAGGACCCTGTTGTTGACTTCTGACCGTGAGATTCCATCGCTGCCTAGGATCAGCTGACACACTTCCTCGTGGATCGATCCTGACTTCCCACTGTTGCATCAGGAGGAGGTCTTGTAATTATTTGCAAGGGACGGAATCTGGTTTGCTGTGATTTATTTATATATTATTATTGCAAGTCTCGATTTCCTCCTAACAACACATGCATCACCACGAGGAAATGGGGTACCGTACTGGCCAGTTCCACTCATGAAAAAGGGGGTGGAGCAGGAAAGGGATATGCCACTTGACATTGTCTTGGGCTCTTTACAGTTTTATGCATATTACTATAACTGTCAAGCATGCTTATGTGATTTAAATCATGTACTGCATTAGTCATCCTTTATTTAGGTATAGGCATGTTATGTGACCTCAGCGCGGTCAGAGGACCCGCAGACGATTACCGGAACTGCCTTCGTGGATAGTGTTAGGTACCTATCCTTTATTGCTCCATACTTCTGTGACGAGAAACCCTTTGGCGAATCGAAGAACCTGACTAATCCTCTAACTTTGTATAAATGCTAATCATTCGATTATGTTTTGGTTTTGACCCGGCTCTACTGTGGCGCTTTGTATCTTAACTTTGCTTCTGCTTTACTTTCATTTGAATTGAATTCCGCGACATAGTCTTAGGACAGGTTAAGGGTACCCAACGGCCCTTCGAGGTTTTTAGGGTTTGAAATCCCTATTGCTACTAATCTTAAAATGAGTTTGAAACCTCGACCCGTACCTGAATTGCAAGATCCGAACAAGGGGACATCCCTTGAAACGTAACCCGAAAATTATAATTCTGGGTCGTTACAGTTACATGTTTTATGCATTTAACCAATTAGTATTTATCGTATTTAACGTTAAATGTGAATATTAGCTAGTTGCACGCTTTTGTCAAAATAATTATAAACCTTTGATTCTTTTATATATAATGGCTTAAATTTGTTCATGTAATAGTTGTTTCACCGAAAAGTATATATATATATATATATATATATATATATATATATATATATAACGTTTTGATATTTTTTTTTATTTAAAAAAACTATTCTTTTAAGTCACGTTAGGTGGGCGATAACCTTTTGAATGTTGCAATAATTTATTTTGTTATTTTCTACCCAATTTTCCTTCTACCATAAGAGGGGATATATTATTAAATTATAAACCAACAATCATTTGCTTCCTTGTCTAGACATATATATAGCGACGTTTGTGACTTCTTATTTGATAGGTTCGAAGAAAAACTATATGCATTATTGATAGCTTTCACATTAATCAAAACTTCTTCGTAGAGGTGGGCACAAATCTTGCAAATCCTTATTCCGTACTGATCCCGGTGAGATTTTAAAAAAAAAAAGTAAATCCTGTTCTGGTCATGTCCCGCATACCCGTCTCAATCTAGCAAATCTCGTCCCGTCCCGCATATTTATATTAATATATATTTTAATACGGTAAATATAATATATTATGTTATATAGTATATAATATATATAATATGTACTGTACAATATATTATGTTATATATAATATATATAGTGTATATATATATTTATTACATATGTACAGTGGGTGCATATTCACATTGTAATAGTGTATATATATAGATAACAGTGTATGTTCATAGTAATTACAGTAGCAATTTAATTAGCGTACATAAGATAACTATATTATAGTGTGTGTCTATATATATAGTGTAAGTTTATGTATAATGTGTCCAATGCATATACACATTGAAAAAAAATCGTGAAATATAAAAAATATTATAAATTTATATATATTATGAATTTAAAAACCGCAAAATATATGAGAATTTTAGTTTTTTTTTTATAATGTTTTTTATTTGAGGGACAGGGCCCGTGCAGGAGTGAAAAAAAAGTAGTGAATTCCGTCCCGGTCGCGTCCTGCCCCGCGCCCACCCCTACTTCTCCGTATTATACAAAATTAAAAAAATTTAAATAATATAATGGTATTTGGCAACAAAAATACTACGGAGCATTTATTGATTAACTGTTAATGCATATTTTTTTACTCCACCAAAATACGGACAATAAAATATGTCTTTTTTCTCGGTGAGGATCCTCTAGTCCGTTTTTATGGTCCATTTTATACTCCGTTTTCTTTTATTGGTTGAAAACAATTATAAATTCCCCATTTATTAAGAAAAGTAATAAAATTGTGGACTAGGGGATCTCAACCTCTTTTTTTCTGTATGGTATTTGGCACAGATTTCCACTAAATAAATACTCTTTCAGCAAAATATATGGTTATCATTTATACACGTTTTTTTTAAAGGATAAAAATAATATAAAATATCTATTTTTAATAAAAAAAAATCAAAATAATTTCATAGTTACTATTAAAATTAAAAAAAACCACGGAGTATTAATAAAAATTATAAAAAAGTGAATATTTTATATAGTTTTTATTGTTATAAAAAATCGTACAAAAATAATAAACTACATGTTTTTTCGAACGGAGTGAATACAGATTAGCTAATTCTGTTTGTAACAAATTATTTCCTGAAAATGACATGTGATTATAATTAGTAGGTTATAAGATTGAATTCCCTCGCAAGAAACAATTGTTTCTGTGTGACATACGTTATTAAAAAATACAAAAAAATATTTAAAAAACATTATTCGTTCAACCTCTCAATGGAACCCTAGATCTGAGATCTTTGCCAAATTCGAAGGTGTTCTTCATCCCTCTTCACTCCTTTGATGTTAATCCCTTCTATGGACGCCCAGCCTTTTGCCGGCTCCGACGAGCCTCGGCTCGGCTGTTTGCTGGTGCTCCGCCGTTTCCAGCCTCTTTCTCTCCCGGCGTCCCGCTCCTGGTGCCTTCCCCTCTGCTGTCGCGGTGGGCTAGCCCTGGATTCGGCGGCGCCGGCGTTCCTCCCTCCGTCTCCGGTGTCTTGACCCTCTTCCCTCGCGTGGGTGGTGGTCGCCCGCCGCTAGGGTTGTGGACATCGGTGCGGTCATCGCCGGCGGCTATTGCCTCTTGCCTTTGCCCTGGCGTGTGGGTTTGCTGTCAACCCTAGCTTCCTGTGCATAGGGCCCGAATTTGTTCTTTAGGCCCAAGGCAAAGCCTTGGGCCCAAAGTTGGCCCGATGAGTGGATCCCATAGAAGGAATAATTAAACAAAAGAGTTAATTTTAAATCATATTAATTGTACTAAATTATATACATAAATAACTGAAATAAATCCGGGATACTCTTGCGCTTTTTGCCCTTTCGCGGTCGTGCTTCATTTTCTCGAGTTAGTTGGAGCTCTGTTTGTTGGTTTGTGGTTAGTTTCGGTTGAAGAGCAGTTCTGCGGCCCTGGTTGATCGAAGTGATCGTATTAGTGGTGTTCGTGGTCTCCGAAGATCCTTCATCTAGGTGAAGGGAACGTCGTGTGATCCACACTGCCCCAGGTGTCATCTTTGCCCTACGTGGATTGCTGCTTTCCGTCTTTCCGATGGCGAGACATCGTGTCAGTTGTGCTGTCCCATGCGCTCGCTATCCACTTCACCACGTCGGGTCTCCATCCTCTCGTTGCTGTGTCCGTTTGTTTGCTTAGGGTTAGGGGTTTTCGGGTTTGTTTCATGTAGTTTCTTTTGTTGTATTAGGTTTTGTTTTATGTTGTATTTCTTTTACTATGTTGTATGTTTAGACGGCTTGCCGTCTGCCGACCTTGTCGGCCTCTCGAGGTCCGGGCCTGTCCGGCCTCGAATTATTTCCTTATCAAAAAAAAAAAAAAATTGTTTCTTGCGAGGCAAAACATTGTGGTTTTGCGTCCATTCTTATGCTAATGCTCATTGACTCCACTCAGGGATTGCAAAATCTAAGGGACTTGGCCTTCGCATAATTGAGGTAGAGGGAGACAACTTCGTCATCATGAATGTTGTAGCTGGGATATGGAAGATTGGAGATATCCTTGGGAGATCAAAATATTGTTCTTGAGCACGCTCTCCATCATGTAGTCCTTCAAGGTGATAGATTACCGCCACATTTTAGAGAAGTTAACAAGGTTATAGATTATGTGACATGATTTAGACATTCGATAGATCTGAATTGGTGCAATGATTTCAAGCTCAAAACTGTGTGCTCTCGTTCTTCTAGGAGGTCTTAAATGGTGATCATATCGGAACTGACATTGCCCAAACTAATGTCTTCTATAAAAAAAAATTTAAAATCTGGACTAGGTCTTTGCTTTTTTTTTTTAAATCGGTTGGCTTATAAATTAATAAATTTCAATTATATAGTATGCTATGTAACTATTGTGTCAAATCTATTCCGCACACCATACTGGAGACAAATATAGTAGATTAGTGAATGTTTTTTTAAAATTTGTTTTTATCCAAATATTAGCTTTTTTTTGTGGGGTAAGGATTTGGAGGGGTCAGGCTCTATTGGGCCACATCCAAAGGCATCGTTTTGAATGAGTACACCCAGTTTCAGATCGGCGAGAAGATGTGGTTTAGCTGTACCTCACCAAAGTGCTAGGAGAGGAAGAGAATATCTGAGATCAGCATCTCAATGTCCCACAAACATTTCCACAACCAACATAAGCAATTGATGATGATGAGGTTGTCACTCTCAATCATAATGTTTGAAAGTTCGAGAGCCTTTGCCTTGATGATGCCTACTTTGAGTGTCATGGCTTCCGCTACAAAGGTAGATCTAAGTCCACACTGAACACCGCCACATGCCATTATGGAACCATTGTGGTCCTAGATGATGAAGCATGTTGATGCCCCACCAGAATGCATAAAAAAACCATCGAAATGGATTTTGAAGAAGCCTTTCACCGGTTTGCTCCATCTCATTTTTCTTCTTTTCCTCAAAGGATGATAATTTTCTGTCCGAGGGTATTCCTCAATGTTTTTCTTTGAAGTGTTCAAGTTTAATAATTGTTGGTAGGCATATTTTTTTATGTTTTGGATGGTTGTTGTATTCAGATTGTTGAAGATATTTCTATTTCTACTAGCCTTGTCCATAGACACCACAAGGTTGTGGCTAGTTTTCCATTTTGCTGATTATCAATCTAGAATATAATATCTCTAACAATGATTCTGTAACATAATAGCAATAGTTTATAGCAAATTGATGACAAAGTAAAGTGAATAGAGTAATGATTGCAAAGTATTGATGATAAGATAGAAAAGCATTTCACTTGTAATTCTCGACAATGGTTGAGGTTCAAGATCCTATAATTGATTCAATAGTATTTATAAAGCATATGTCGACTTGACTATATGGTTGATTTATCCGCAAAGATGCAATCTTCTTATTCAATATAACTAAAGAATAGCATTAAAGACTCAAGCTCCAAAGACCAATTGACATATCGATTCAATACAAATAGAAGACAAGGGAGCAACCCTCTCAACTCTGTGCACATCTACTTGACATAGATCAATTCAAAACATCCACTACAAAGTGATAGAAATATCACTAAATCAATGACTTTGTTTTCTATCTAGAAAACAACAACGAATTCATAACATAGATGCAATTCCTAATATGGTGATCAATCATTGAAATGAACACAAATTCATATCAATAAGAACAAGATGATAAATATACTTATAAATAACTGATTGAAATCAAATCCTCACAATTCATTCAACCATGTCTTCAAATCAAAGGCGAAACTATGAGTTTAGCAACTTATAACCAAAGTAACGCTCATCTCTCTCTAATGTATCTCGCCTTCCAATAACGTGTGTCTCTCAACAAATGAATGAAAATAACTTAAATAGAGTCATGAAAAAACCCTAGAGAATAAGATATTAATATAATAATCAAATAGAATCTTCGGAATAAAATCGGCAATTGTTGAACACGGGGTAACGGCGGATGCCAGTGGAATAACGGAGGGCGCTACTCCATCTGATCCACAATCCTCTTTAGCTTCGACGTTGTGCTTCCTTGCTCCTTTTATGCTCCTTCCTTAGCCTTCTTATGCTCCAAAATCAATCATTTAAGCTCCTCTAAGATCTCATCCAATGTCGGAATGTAAAACTGCAGAATAAACACTAAAAACGCTTTGATTCCGAACTCGAATACTTCACAAGAAAGATATAGAAATAGACCAAATTATATGCAAAACTCCTATCTAAATGCAATAAGAACTACCTATAATGCTGACAGGACAAAATCGTCGTATTCCTATCAAAAGAATTTCCAAACTAACCAACTAGTATAGCTAGTAAGTCCAGAGTCGATCCACAGGGAACTACAGTTACTTTATGCCTTATAATCACCAACAAGAGTAAACAAGGGGGTTGTAGAAATGTAAAGATGAAAAGAACTCAAGAAGTGAATAATAGTGATGGTTGTAAACAATGATGAATGAGATGTTTCCCCTACGATTCTCAACTTTGGTTCGTCTACTTGATCATAGTTCTTCCTTCTAGTTGTATCTTTTCTAGATCCACTCTTATCTTGATTTAAATAAATTATTAGTCATATGAGTCCTAATAATCCCTTACTCCTAAGCAATCTCAACACGGATTAAGGTTTAATCCTAGGAATAGCACTAAGTATCAAGATATATTAAGCTTATAAGCAATATTAATTCCCTAAAGAACTAACATTTAACCTATAGTCAATTTATTATACAATCAAGCTTTTCTATGAGATCCACTTAATTGTATTTGCTACTTTGGATTAGGTTTCAGAAACATATGAATCAAAACCCTAGCAATGATGCTATTCTAACGAGGTCGCGAATCAAGGTAGAATCAACACCACAAGCAATTAAAGCACAAAGAAATTGAAGTAGATGATAGAAAACAACTAGAATTCCAAACTCAAAATTCAACAAAACAAGTCTTGATCGTAGGCAAAACAAGATGAGTTTAGTTGCTCATGCTCCTAAACGAAGTCTCTCAATTCTTCAAAGGCTAAAAGATAACTAAAAAGCATCTAAAATAACTCTTTATAAACCTAGGAACATCATCAAAATAACCTAGAAAGTGTTTTTCAAAGATAGGCCCAACATAGAAAATATGTAAAATTCGCATTGAATCGGCCAAGGAAAACCGCGGGTGAGGCCGCGACCAGGCCGCGGGTGCTGCCCAGCATTGGCGATCTGCTAGATTGGCCGCGGGTGCGGTTTCTGTGGCCGTTGGTGCGGTTTTCTGGCTTCCTTTGTTCCTCTGGCCGCGGGTGCCGTTTTGGCTCTTGTATGCCCTTTGTTTTTTTCCTTTTGCATTCCAAGTTGCTTCTCTAGCTCGTTCTTGCCTCCATATGATCCATATGACTCTAATGAATGGCCTCCTCCATTCTTCGAATCCAAAATCTGCAATTACTCGCTAAACTTGTGTAGATTCCGCACTTAAGTACCAAATGAGCAAACAAGTAAACTAACCCTTTAAAGTAAAATATATACATCTAAATGACCCTAAAATTACTCTATAATGCATATCTAAATATGCATTATCAAACTCCCCCATACTTAGCCTTTTGCTTGTCCTCGAGCAAAACAAAACATTTATGAGTCATTCATCCCACAAACACAATCCTTCGTGCAATAGCCTCATCAAAAGCAACATCTCATCAAAGTGCAAACATATACAAGGGTTTAGGTTTATCAATGATTAAGTAACCCGCATTCTTACACATCCAACCTCACCGGGAATAAAGTGTTTTCGCTCTCACTCAAGGGTTTAGGTTTATCAATGATCATTCAAACTCTATACAAAATACAACTAAGCTACATAAGAATTGAAATTGAATCACAATCTCCACCATGGATGTCATTACCAGCAAAAATCATCATGAGGTCTTTTTATGGGTTGTAATGGGGCCAAGGTAGAAAACATAAGGTATGGAACAATTTAGGTCATGTGGTGCTCATAATCCGGGAACTAAGGAAGCAACCAAATAACAATACCACTCATAAACTCATAACATAACTCTACAATGTAACATATAACTTTACAAACCATCCTCAACTCATTCCTTTTTTTTTTATCTTTTCTTTTTCTTTTTTTCTTTTTCTTTTTCTCCCTTTTGTTTTCATGCTATATCAAATGATTTTCTTTGACTTTTACCCCTAAGTGAATTTTATCCTCCTTAGGTCCCAAGTAATGAATATACTAGCAATATTCAAACATCTCATAAAGGTAAATCAAACATACAATCCACCACTAAAAACCATCATCCACAATACAAATATTCATCAACCATTCCTAATTCCCGGATAGGGTCAGGCTATAATTGGCTATGGAAATTCTTGTGGAGCTATAAAAGAATAGGCAATTAGGCTCACATTGGCTTAAAGCAAGGGATCATATGTAAGGTGGAATAGAGTCAAATAGGGCTAATAAAGGTGCCTCAATCATGTGAAATTCACCAATAACAAACATATAAGTACAACCTTGAGATAGATAACAAAATCAATTCCAAGAGGTAGAAGCATTGGAGTGTATTCACACACATAAAACAAGAGCAAAAAGGACTCAATGAAGTGTAGTCCCAATAAGGCCAAAAATCAATCTTACAAGGTTAAATTTTTATTGGATTTCAGTCATGCTAGGAACTTAGATCATACAAGCTCAATTATGTTCACCTAGCTATGTTCCACATAAAAAACAATAAGTGGGATAAGGCTAAAGCAATTCAACCATCTCATGGGACTTATATGATCATAACTTCCATAAAATTTTGAGGACTCACTTGGCTAGGTGGTTGTTTAGACAATGGCATAATTTATGCAAATGCATGATTTTTTTTTCATTATTTTCAATTTTTTTCTTTTTCTTTTTCTTAAAATAAAACTAAGATGCAAAACATTAAAACATGAATGTTATGCATAATTATTTAAACATGCTCGATATGCAATGCAACCTACTATGTACACTGATCCTCTCCCCCACACTTGAAACTTTCATTGTCCCAATGAAATTAAAACAACAAAAATTAGAAAGAACAAGGGAGGAGAAACGTAAAACTCACGTGCTCACTGGTATGGATCGAGGAGGTGGAGGTGGGCATGAAAGAAAGAGCATCGAAAACGAATGAAAAGGAGGCTGCAGGCTGCGGCCGCGAGTGCTGCCATTCCAGAACTCTCCCCAATATTGGCCGCGGGTGCGGTTTCAGTACTGTTGCCCAGATTTGTCGTGGCCACTGCCTTTCCAAAGCGTTGCCTTTCCTACCTTCTTCGTTCTTCCCCCTGAAAGGTTAGTCTAACATGGCAGAAAACAACTTCCTAAAATCTACGATGGTTCTAATTATGCTAAGAAAAATGAAAAATTAAAAGAGAAAAGAAAACTTATAGTCGACTTACCTCGGGTTGCCTCCCGAGAAGCGCTTTTTTTTCTCGCCCTCTGCTTGGCGTTGTGTTGAAGCTTAAGACACTAATCAGACATAGTCAAAGCCCTCAGCAACTTGTCAAACTCTTGTGCACAACTAACAAACAAGCATGCACTACATACAAATAAATTGAAACTAAATAATAATACATTTAAGAACCGTTTCGACTTATTGTATTCATGAGCTTGACTACCCACAGAGGGTATATAATACCATCAATTCAGTTCTATTGGTGGCTTGTCAAAGTAGCAGTCAAATGGATCAACGTATCCACCAATATTCTTTTCAGTGCAGAAGGTAACGTTTCCTTGCTATGTAGCCTCAGCAATAGGCTCGGGACCTGATTCATCAATGGGCGAGCTAGGGATGATCTCGTCAGATGGAGTGTCTTCTTCCTCTATCTTCTCAGTTTGATTTTCCACAGTGACGTCAAGAGGTGCAACAGAGGTCTCAACGATTTGAGATACTAGAGAAAGTGACTCGTTCTGCGCACATTGATAATACATGTAGCAGAAAAATTCCCACATCTCCGAGAGTCCCATATCTAACAAACCTTCATCACTCATGTGCTCAACAAGGCTCCGTGTCTCAGCAGGCATACCATCAAAGATGCATAGAAGCACTTCCCTTATACTAGCTTGATAACCCCATGAACAAAGATCATTAATGTACTCCTGCAGTCTGATGAAGTATTGATGAAAACTATCTCCGTCTAACTGCAATAACCTCACATTCAACATATGTTAGTAGCAAGAGTGTGGACCATATAAGTGGCCCACACCAAGGATAGTAATTAAACACACAAAGTAAACAAAATAATAGTTCCCAGCAACGACGCCAAATTTTGACAGGACAAAATCGTCGTATTCCTATCAAAAGAATTTCCAAACTAACCAACTAGTATAGCTAGTAAGTCCAGAGTCGATCCACAGGGAACTACCGTTACTTTATGCGTTATAATCACCAACAAGAGTAAACAAGGGGGTTGTAGAAATGGAAACATGAAAAGAACTCAAGAAGTGAATAATGGTGATGGTTGTAAACAATGATGAATGAGATGTTTCACCTACGATTCTAAACTTTGGTTCGTCTACTTGATCATAGTTCTTCCTCCTAGTTGTATCTTTTCTATATCCACTCTTATCTTGATTTAAATAGATTATTAGTCCTATGAGTCCTAATAATCCCTTACTCCTAAGCAATCTCAACATGGATTAAGGTTTCATCCTAGGAAAAGCACTAAGTATCAAGATATATTAAGCTTATAAGCAATATTAATTCCCTAAAGAACTAACATTTAACGTATAGTCAATTTCTTATACAATCAAGCTTTTCTATGAGATCCACTTAATTGTATTTGCTACTTTGGATTAGGTTTCACAAACGTATGAATCAAAACCCTAGCAATGATGCAATTCTAACGAGGTCGTGAATCAAGGTAGAATCAACACCACAAGAAATTAAAGCACAAAGAAATTGAAGTAGATGATAGAAAACAACTAGAATTCCAAACTCAAAATTCAACAAAACCAAGTCTTGATCGTAGGCAAAACAAGATGAGTTTAGTTGCTCATGCTCCTAAACGAAGTCTCTCAATTCTTCAAAGGCTAAAAGATAACTAAAAAGCATCTAAAATAAGTCTTTATAAACCTAGGAACATCATCAAAATAACCTAGAAAGTGTTTTCCAAAGATAGGCCCAACATAGAAAATATGTAAAATCCGCGCTGAATCGGCCTAGGAAAACCGCGGGTGAGGCCGCGAGTGCTGCCCAGAATTGGCGATCTGCTGGATTGGCCGCGGGTGCGGTTTTCTGGCTTCCTTTGTTCCTTTGGTCGCGGGTGCCGTTTTGGCTCTTGTATGCCCTTTGCTTCTTCCTTATGCATTCCAACTTGCTTCTCTAGCTCGTTCTTGCCTCCATATGATCCATATGACTCTAATGAATGTCCTCCTCCATTCTTCGAATCCAAAATCTGCAATTACTCGCTAAACTTGTGTATATTCCGCACTTAAGTACCAAATGGGCAAACAATTAAATTAACCCTTTAAAGTACAATATATACATCTAAATGACTCTAAAGCTACTCTATAATGCCTATCTAAATATGCATTATCAAATGCCTATATAAAATATGCATTATCACGGACACAAAAGGCGAAGAGTCATGAATCACGCGCATGAAGGCCACCTCCCAAGCGATATGAGTCACAGCTGGACAGTACTCTCGTAACAGCAATGCTCGACAGTCCTCGTAGCTCCACTCCGCTCAATCCGCCTTATAGACGAACCATCCATCGAAGGCGCCCTTCCACAGGCAACCTATGGACAACCTTTGGTGCTTAGTAGCCGTAGCGCTAATAAATTAGAAGATGTTATCGATCTGTCTGAACCAAGCCTCAATGTCCTCGTTGGTCACTCCAAGAAAATATAATGGGTCACATTGTCCTAAAGCTCCCACCCAGTTGATTCGCTTCTCATGGCGTGCACCGACGATGACAGGCTCAACCGGCTACTCGATGGGAATGTCCACCTCTGGTTTAGCAGGCTACTCAGCGGGGATCTGAATCTCGGGCGCAACTTGCAGAGGGTCTCTGATAAGTCCTCTCAACATCTCAATCAGCTCAGCTCGATCAAGCTTTTCAAGTACATCCTCGAGAGGAGGAGTCGGGATATCAACACCCTTTGGGGCCTGAACCCCAGCATATGCCTCGTCTGCTATCACTCGGTTAGGAGGCCGCCCTTTCCCTTAACGTGTTGGCCCCCCACGCCCAACTGGTCCTTGGTGTGTATCAACCATAGTTGCTGCATAATTGAGGGTTAGCTTAACACCCAGCATAGAAGCACTCAACCAAAATTAATATGATCCTTTTCGAGGGGGGTCGCCCTCAGGCCAAGTTTATATAGCACAATCAAGCTAACTAGAAGCCGCTATTCAAGGAGCGACTGACCAAAGGGGGCAACTACCTCTCGATCTCCACCTAACCCCGCTACTCCAACCACCACGGTGCAAACTCCTTAGAGTCTTCCATGCCCATCTTTCCTCCAATCTACGTCTAATAGGGACGGTCTACCATCTCTCTACCCACTCGATTACCCATTTCATTTTTCTTTCCTTAAGTTAGGTCCAATTAAATTCATTTTACCCCTTTGAAATCTTTTCAAAACCCCTTGAAATTCGTGGACGGTTTCCAAAAGATACACTCAACCCTTTTGCACCCGGATTGCGCAACCTCGCTCTGATACCAACTTTGTAAAAACCCAAATATAAATATTCGGGTTATATTTTGAAGGTTGGATACCTTCGTTCGGATCTTGCAATCCAGGTATGGATTGAGATTTGAAAACCCAAAAATTAGTCTTTGAAAGAGGGGATTTCGAACCGCAAAACAAGCAAAGGGTCGTTGGGTAACCTTAACCTGTCCTACTGACTAAGTCGCTTAAAACTATTTCGGGTTCAAACAAGTAAAAGAGGAAATCAGAGTACAGCTCACCACGGTAGAACCTGGTCAAAACCAAAATACAAAAATACGAGTACAAAATCATTCAAGTCTAAAGTCTATTGGAAGGTAGTCTCTCGATTGAAGTAACGCTAAAAGGATAACCCGCCATAGAAGCATAGAGCAAGCATCAATCTGTAATCATACCTTAAAAAATAATACGGGGAATAGGATCAGACTGAGACTCATACATAAGACTCGGTACCACTACAATCACACTATACACGCTAATTCTAAATAAAGATGCTTCTAATGCAAGACGAAATTTAAACACACAAGCCATGCTTATCCGGATATAATATGCAAAAAGTGAGGTAAATGGCCTGCAGAATGCCATGTGGCATATCCCTCTCCTACCTCTACCATCTTTCCCATTAGGGCAACCACTGGCCAGTTTGACGCTATAGTATAAACAATCCATCATCGTATATATATGCGCATCATAAATTATGCTCATCGATCATCATATTCATCTCGTCATCATGCTCATATCATACATCATTCTCATAATAAATCAAGCTCATAAAACAATCAAGCTCATATCGTATCTAATGAAAATAATGACTCAGGAGAAACCCTATGGGGCTAGGCAGTCCTATGACCCTAGCATAGACTTTACGATTCATAAATAACGGTCGTTCTCTTATGCATATGCAACACCTAGTATATCATGTGACTACATGCATATGAGAATCAATATGAGTAAGCTCCACGAGGGAAATTACCTACAAAGTCGAACCGCAAAGGCAATAACATGTAGCAGAAGTCCATTAAGTCAATAAGCACATGATATAAATAATAAGGATGTGATAAGTCTAAATTCACACTAACTAACCACAAAGAGAACACATACTCAAAAACGTTACATTTCAAACCACTCGAAACGCGAGAAAACATCCGAAAGCTGAGATATCCAAAGATTACCACTTCATATCAATTCTCATAAATCATCATCATTCATACATCCAGTATCAATCTCAAAGTCTAGTCCATTCATATAACAGTCCAACGGTTCAATCAAGTATCTAGGTAAAGTCCAAGTCAACTTCGGTTAATTAGTCCAAAGAATTCCGGTTAAAATAGGTCCAAAAGTTTGACAAGTTAGATCAGTCTCTTAAACAAGGTCCGTAAAACATAGTTAATACAAGGTCATTCTCAAATCATTAAATCTAGTCATTAGGTCAAATTTATCATTAAAGGAATCCCGACATCTCGGTTTGAAAACACAAGACCTTTCAAAACATTCCCGAATTCAATATCTAAATATCTTCAAATAATTGGACAACAACTAGGGTTCAAAACCTTTCAAGAGATTTCAAAACAGCCAAAGCATCTCAATACATTTAAATCAATACTGTCGAACACATTTCAAAATCCTTAAAATCATATTTTATAACATATAATAATCCCATAAAATGAATATGTTCAAAATCCACATTTTAAAATCAACAATCGACAATAAACCCAACATAAATTGGTTCAACCCAAAACCAAGCCAAAGGATCAATGTGATCAAGGGAGCTGCTTTGCCCAAGACTTTTCACCACGGCAAAGTGGCCGCTCCCCGCGGGGAAACTCACCTTTTGGCTCCCGCAAAGGAGAGCTCCTCACTGACCTCGAGAGACCCATTTTACCTCAGAGAAATGGTCACTTGTGGCCGCGAAATGTCGCCTTCCTCTTCCCTGGCTTCTGTTCTAACTCGCCGCGGCGACCATGGTTTCACCGGAACGAGATTCGAACATTTTGGCTCGTTTTTACCTTAAATCATTTTCGTTGTTTTCCAAATCAATTCTAAGCTAAAGCATTACCTTTCCTGACCATAAGAAACACAAAATGACTCAAACACGGACTAGAGGGGGAAAGCGGAAGAGGGATTATCGAGGGTCTTCAAGAAACCTTCACAAGCTCCAATGGTGATCCTTCAAGCTTCAAATAAACGAGGAAAGTGAACGATCGAGCCTAGTAAAGATAGAGGATGAGTAAAAGTCCTCTTTTGCGAAGGTTTGAGACCAAAATGAAAGAAAACAACCAAAACCGAGTTCACCTTTGAAAACAGGGGGAAAGGAGAGAAGGGCTCGATTTTGCATTTCCAGGGGTTGGATCCACTTTCTTTCGATATTGGAAGATAGAAAACTTAGTAAAGGTTCACCTTTAAAAGGTTTTGGAAAGAAAGGAAGCAAGGAGAGGGAGAACAAGGAAGATTACCACGAATACGACAATCAGAGAACCTCTTGGATTCTAACTCGCGACGGACAAGAACTCGCAGAGGTGAAACACGGAGACAACTTCTGTTTTGGCTTGGATCGGCGGTTGGACTTCGTCTTCTTCACTTGATATTCAAAGGGAAGGGGAATGAGGTGTTTAAGGTGATGTTTGAGGTTGGAGAAACACAAAATAAAGGATTCGAGGAAATGTTTGAGGATTGAACAAGGGAGGAAGAAAGGATGAGAATATGAAGGTTTCTCCTAATTGATTTCAAAACGAGATAGAATGTTTTAGGGTTTTGGGGTGGCTCAAAATTTGATGTTGATTTTAGAGTTTTGGGGATCGGAGCTTACCTTTTATAGAGGAGGCAAGAGGGGTTTTATGAGGGTTTATGAGCAAAAGGACAAAAGAAAGGAGAGAGAGAGAGAGAGAGGGAGAGAGGATGATCCCGCTAGGTTTGACATTGAATCTCGACTCTCGAAAATTCAAATCGAACTTCAAATCATTTCAAAAAGACCACCTAGACCCCAAGTTTTCAAATCCGAATCTCAAGAGCGAAAATTCAATCTGTCAAAATCTCAAATTTAAAGGATGCCGATATTAGTTCAATTTTTTCCCAAAATAGCAAGTTACTCAAGGACGGTTTTCGAAATCTTTCCAAATTGGGTAAATAAGATATTAATTAAATTCTTATCTTTACAGATAGGGGGAGAGTGGGTCTCCTTGTCTAATGCCTTTTTCTGGTAAGAATAGTTCAGTGGGGCCATCACTAACGAAGATAGAGAAGGTAATTGTTTTGATGCATTGTCCAATAGATACGTGGATATGTTGTTTGTGCAAGAATGTTCATATTAAAGCACAAAGCTATGATAACTTCGCAACCCTATAATAAACTGCGCGACAAAAACAAAACCCTGCAAAAACTGCTTATGGAAAGGGATTCACCTAAATAAACATAAACATGCATATACCTCTTCCAACATTAACCAAACAATAACTTTCCCCCAAAATCAAACCATAACCACATGGCAATCAAGCTTTTGGATTGAATTGAAAGAGATTTAAAGATATTACCTCACAATTGAGATGTCGAAGATCTAAGAAAAGTGCATGAGAACCAATTCTGTCGAAGGTTCCTGAGATCCGACAAGTGGAATCGAGCTACACTTCAATCAAGCAGGTTCACGGCACATGCGGCGTCATAATGGCATGGGGACGAGTGGCAACACGACGGCGTGAGGACTAGCTGCTCTAGCGCATATGCGAAGGTCGATGGGGTTTGGAATCGTCTTTGTGTTTGAGAGAGAGAGAGGTCGAAGAGGGATTCAGATATGCAAATATGTGAGGGTGAAGATGCGGAGAGGATGGGGAGGGAGGGTGGTGTATTGATCGGGATGAATGAGAGGCGAATAAGACACACTCATTCATTATCGTCTTGCATCTTCAGCTGGAGCAGATTTGGAGATGGAGATGGGGCTTTCGCTCTAGCGAGAGAGGAGAGAGTCAAATAAACATGTAAATGGGGAAGTGGGAACCCTTAGTATGAAATGGAGTAGAATAGGGTTTTGTTCTCTACGCTGGGTCGGGTTACTTGAGTGGGGTTTTAGATTAATTCAACATTTCTATTCGTGCTTCACGATTTTTGTTTGAAAAAGTATTTTAACATTTGTCAAAAAAAAATTCGTGGTGTCGCTTTTATTTCCAACATCACAATTTTAAAAATCGATGTTAAAAACTTGTTTAACATTGCGTGTTTTTCTGACTGATGTTAATCCACCGATTTTAAATGACATAATTCTAGTAGTGAAAGAAGTCGATTTACTAGATAACTCGAAACCCCAAAGGTCATCAATTCATAGTGTATTCATATAGATCGATGTAAATCGTTACTCATTTACTCATGTAATAAATTATGAATAATCAACTTGAATTTAAAATTCTCATTTCTCACTAACAAAATATGAGTACAGTCAGGATATTATAACTTGAATCATATATAATTTTATTTGAAAACTATTTTTTGAAAGACACAAACACACAATCACACAAATAACGTGAATTATCTTTTAGATAAGAAATCAAGTATTCTTTTGATAACAATTAGACCTGTCAAACGGGTCATTCGGGTCGGGTTCGGGTCCGGTCACTTCGGGTTTCGGGTAAAACGGGTCTCGGGTAAAACGGGTTTCGGGTTTTTCGGGTTGACTCGAACTCGGGTTTGATCGGGTTTCGGGTCGGGTTCGGGTCGATTTCGGGTTTCTCAAATTTTTCTTTTTTAAATTAAAAAAATCATTATTTGATAATTTTGTGATAAATTTTAATTATATATAAAAAAAATAATTATATATAATTATAAATCAACCGGGTCAATCGGGTCATCGGGTCAATCGGGTAAATCGGGTCAAAATTACCGGGTCAATCGGGTCAACGGGTCGAAATCCAGATTACCCGAAAAATTTCGGGTTTTTCGGGTTCGGGTCGGACAAAAAATTCGGGTCAAAATTTTCGGGTTCGGGTCGGAAATTTTTCGGGTCGGTCGGGTCGGGTCACCGGGTCGGGTTGTGTTTTGACAGGTCTAATAACAATATATTGCCAAATTTCAATGAAATTAATGATGAATAGAACGAGCTTACGAGCCAATAAGTAGATTATAGATTCAATTATTATATTTAATTTTACTTAAAAAAATAATTTTTGAAATACACAAATAACATGAATTACATGTTCAACTTAATAAAATTGATTAACTGAAAGTCTTGAACGAACATGATTCAACAATATCAACTCAAACAATTGAATGTTTGAAACAAATTTAGAGCCACTTCTACTTGAAACCTAGATGAGACCGACCCGAATACTGACCTAAAGCCCGAACGAAACTGACCTGATTTGACCGAAAACCCGAATGAGTCCAACCCGATTCAGACCGAAACCCGACCAATATGAGATTCATTTTGACTGAATCCGACCCAATTCGACCCGACCAAGCCTGATGTAGAAATATTGACCGAGTTGATCCAACTCATCAGTGACTCTACCCAAATATGATCGATCCAAATCTGACCGGGGATCCGAATTATTGTCAGCTCTAATCAGAATCTGGAGATTGGAGAGGTTGGGGGGAAATGTGTAACCCAAAATCCTAATAAATTCTTGATATTTCTCATACCTTTTACAATTAGAAAACTCAAAAATCAAATTTGTAGATTTTTTTTGGGTCATTTTTAAAATAAGAAAATAATTTTAAAGTACTGCTATAAATTCACCTTTTAATATGCAATCGTTAAAGTGGGAAAAAAAATTCAATTTTAATATACCACAATACTCTAATTATAATATTTCATTAAAATTTGAAACATATAGATGATCATGATCATATTTAAAAAAAAAAAAAAATTGAAGATATCTCTTTTTATTTTATCACCGATTTGATCAAGCTAAGTAAAAGGTTAATGAGTTGGAGATGATAACTAGCTAAACGATTAATGAGTTGGAGATGAGTTGTGAATTAGATGTGTGTACATTATATATATATTTGGTTGCAAATCCACAGACATGTACTCAAATAAAGGCCAAACCTTATTTCAATTTGAAATTGAATTTGTCGAACAGTAGCATAAGGGGAAATTTCAAGTTTATGCTGCACGTGGAGGGTCACGTGACCTGTCATCTTTCCCTATCTTTGCATTGCGACGGTGATGGCTCACCTTCCATTTTAATGCCCAACCACGTATGGTGTTTCGGCTAAGTTTCACAACGGGTATTTTTAAATTTTGTGTGTTTCAAACAGGAATCCCAAACAGGACCAGTCGAGGTGGCCTAGTGGTGTGGAGTAAGGAGAGTTGGAAGGAGGTTTTCGGGTTTGATCCCTACCTCCGTCTCTTTCCTTGGAATTTTCATCTAAGATTTAAAATTTCTTCAAAATGAAAAATTAAATATATATTTTTTAAATTATTTTTGTTTCAACTATAACAATTTTATCATTACCAAATTTAGGAGAATGATTTACTTTTGAAGAATGTTGCATATTTAGGGAATCTTCTTTATTTTTCTGTTTTTTTCCTATTTTTGAGAATGAGATGAGAAATCTATTAGACCATAAAACGTCTTAAAGTTTTTCAAAAACTCCAAAACCCCTAAAATAGAGAATCTGTTGGAGATACTCTTAAAATACCGAGGGAAGGAGATTCGAATTCACAACCTATTAATCACTACATTTAAATGTCATCTTTACCAACTAAGTTAATAAGATTTGACTGCTCTAGGATTTTTATGCGCTAATCATATACTACGTATGATATATATACACAGGTATGAAACCGGAAATTAAAACTTGGATGGACTGAATAGTTTAAAATTTTCATATATGTATAATTTTCATTAATAAAACCCTTCTAATAAATAAATATATGGTTTTTTTATATTAATTTTCCTTTAAAAAAAATTAGGACGGACTAGAATGTACCCTAGTCTGCCCCTAGGTCCATGCATGTATGCACACATACTTTTCGAGAGGTGAACATTCTAGTTGACAAAGTAGCTAAGCTGCAATACCGGTGCTATGACGTTGGTGTGATCTTAACACCATTTTGTCTCCTCCAAAGTTCTTGATTCTTATTTGTAAGGATTTGATTTTGCCTCCTCCAGCGTAAGGAGCTCGGGGATCACCATGTCGTATGCCTCTTTCTGGTTTGAACTGTTTCCCTGGGCAGTTGTTAACTAGAACAAAAAAGGTTGTGGTGGAAATTCACTTCATAACCCATGGAATTTGTAGGTGAAATCTGAATTATATTAGCCCTGTTTTAATGAAATCTCAATTAATCTTATCATATGCTTTCTTCATATCTAATTTTAAAGTCTTCCATCCTTTTTTTTTTTTTCATTTTTTGTTTGTGGAATGAGTGAAATATCTCATGGATTATCAGTGTATTATCTTGGATAGATCTTCCCTCTACAAAGGCCTCTTGGAAGGGATTAATGATCTTTGGTACGTAGAATTGGTTTAAGTTTGTTAGCTAAAATTTTTACAATGATTTTATAAATGATATTGTAGAGGCTAACCGGTCTATAGTCGTAGATGGTTGTTGGATTATATATCCACCTTAGGATGAGCGATGTGAATGTTTAATTTATCACGAAGAGAAAGAATCCAGAATGGAAAAGGGCTTTAATTGCCTTACAATTCGAATTTCCTACAATGTTCCAGCGTGTGCTGTAAAATTCCGGAGGGAATCCATCGGGGCCAAGAGTTTTATCTTCTACCATACTGAAGATAGTATCTTTGATTTTCTTATTTGTTGGTTGTCTTATAAGGTTTTTATTATGTTCAGTCATGATTTCTGACTAGATATAAGGCGGATTGTTGGAGTTAATCCTCATCTTGGTACCACCAATAAATCTAATTAAATTCGTGTCCGTGAGTCGAAATCCATCCTTAGTGATGAAGCTGGACATTGAGTTCTTATAGTTTTTTATTGTTACAGAGGTTTGGAAAAATTATGTGTTTCTGTCCACAAGTTGAAGATGCTTGATTTTTGCCATTTATTTCCAAAACTTTAGGCTAAATGCTAAGATATGATTTCTTTTCTTTTTTTTCTAATCTCTTTAGTTTTTCTACCTCTTTTGTGGAAATATCCAAGGAAGGGATTGTTGCAAATCTTCGATATCCTTATCAACTTTGACAAGGTGTTTTTGTAAGTTGTTTGTATGCGTCTTGCACCAATATTCTTTTGTAATTTTCTTACGATGTTTTTGTTTCTGTGCTAGTTTGTACCCAAAGGAACCATCCATCTTGTTCTCTCAAATTCTTTTTATCATACTTTCATATTTTGGACATGTAGACTATGTAGTCCAAAGTTTGGACTCCAAACCATCTCAAATCGAATGGGAGACCCCTTCTCATTTACCGGATTTCCCATTTTTAATGTGATCAAAAAGTGGTTTGAAGAGGTGAATGGGTAATGTTGGAATTTTAAGTCCTTAAGCGTTGTCATTATGTCTTGGTGCACAAGAACTCGATCTAGCCTCTCATTCATATATATTGTTATTGGTGTTACGATTCTTCCTCCACGTAAAAGGAGAACCTTGGAACGGGATAGTGTGAAGATTTAGTTCTTTCTTGACCTCCTTGAGTCGTCTAAATCCGAATAAGGCCAATGTGCACCTACCAACCTTTTCTGTATCATTTTCAATATTATTGAGGTCTCCATTAATCATTATTGGAAGTAGATCTGGCAAAATCAGACCCGACTCGAAAATCCGACCAGACCCACCCAAACCCAGACCCAACTGAAATCTAAAAATCTAGTGTCATGTACAACCCGAACCCGAACCCAACCCATTTTGACCCGATACCCGAATGGACTCGAACATAGATAAACCCTACCCGACCCATACTCGACCCGTCATTGACCCGACCCAAACAAGACTGACTCTTCCTTATATTAACCTCAATTTTCTTAATTTTAAATATTCAAATAACATGAATTACATATAATGAGACCTAATATACTAAATAAATGAAGTTTAATAGTTAATAATTAAGATAAACAAAAAAAATTATCATTTTATAATAAAACTTAATGTGACCCGACTTGACCCAACCCGAACCTGAACCCGAACCCGACCCAACCCGAAATCCATTTGACCCGAACTTATCCGACCCGACCGAACATACAATATACCCGACATATGACCGAACCTGAATGGGTATACCCAAACCTGACCCGAACAACCGAATTACCACCTCTAATTGTAAGCATGTGTTCCGCCCAAAAAAAAAATTGTAAGCCTGTGTTTATACACTCTTGAGTATATAAAAGATTACACAGGGAATTGATTGTAATCTCTGTTGATCTCCCTAACAAGAGAAACGTTATATTTATAATTGAGGTTACAAAGTATAAGGTAAGACAAAATCATATACAAAAGATATGGAAAGTAAAGATAGATACAAATCTCTTTTACAACTACTTTCCTAATACCCCCCACAAGCTCATGGAGGGGCAACAACATGAAGCTTGGACCATAACAACTCAAAACGGCGATTGCTGAGAGCCTTAGTGAAGATGTCCGCAGTTTGATCATGACTCCCAATGTGACGAACCACAAGTTCACCAGCATCAACCTTTTCCCTGACAAAGTGAAAGTCGACAGGAATATGCTTGGAGCGACTGGAGAGAACCGGATTCCGGGCCATGAATGTGGCACTTAAGCTATCACAAAGGACGACGGGGATGGATGGAACGCGTTGACAAAGATCCTGAAACAGTTGAGCAACCCATCTGAGTTCAGCAACAGTCTCAGCAATGGCTCTGTATTCTGCTTCCGTACTGGAACGGGCAACAACACGTTGCTTCTTGGACGTCCAACTGATGAGGGAATCACCAAGATAAATAGCAAACCTGTATTGCGAACGACAGTCATCCGAATCTGACACCCAGCCGGCATCAGTAAAAGCGGTGATGGAGAAGCGAGAGCACAGACGAAGCTGAAAGGTGTAGGATAGAGTGCCTTTCAGATAGCGAAGGATGCGTTTGACTGTCGACCAATGATCCTCTGTAGGGGACTACATATACTGTCACACTCGATTGACCGCATAAGCGATCTCAGGACAAGTGATAACCACATACTAAAGTGCACCGACGATGTTCCTGTAAAGGGACGGGTCGGCCATGGGATCACCAGCGCGCTGAAGACGCGAGTGAGGCTCAACGGGGCTGCAAATAGGCTTAGACCCGTCCATCTTGGACCGAGTAAGCAACGAGCGGATGTACTGCCGCTGGGACAGAAGAAGCCGAGTGGGTGTGCGAGTGACCTCAACTCCTAAGAAGTAGTGCAGCGGACCAAAATCTTTGAGCGAGAACATCTCGTTAAGTTTGTTGATGAAGCGACTAATGGCGGGGGAAGAGCTACCAGTGACGATGATGTCATCCACATACACAAGAATGTAGATCACATCGGAAGAGGAAGAGAACACGAATAGGGAGCAATCTGACTGACAAGCCTCAAACCCCGACTGAAGCAGAAAGGACTTAAGCTTACCAAACCACGCCCGAGGAGCTTGCTTGAGACCGTAGAGAGTCTTACGGAAATGAAAAACAAACGAAGGGCATGAGGAATTAACAAAACCTGGTGGTTGATCCATGAAAACAACCTCAGACAAATCCCCATTAAGAAAAGCATTATTGATGTCAAGTTGCCGAATAGGCCACCCCTTTGTCAGAGCAATGCACAGAACAAGACGAACGGTGGTGGGGGGAACGACTGGGCTGAACGTTTCAAAGTAGTAAACCCCTTCCTCCTGATTGTAACCTTTCGCAACGAGCCTGGCTTTGTAGCGATCAACAGAGCCATCGACTTTCCGTTTAATCCGAAAGACCCACTTGCAGCCAATAACGTTCATAGACGACTGACGAGGAACCTGAAAAAGCTCGATCGATCAAGGCCTCCATTTTTAGTGGGACCCGGGAATCTACCTGGTGAGATTATCAATATTACCAATGGGCTTACCTGACCCGCATCGAAAAAATCGACGCGGCCCAACCTGTGCCGCGGGAAGAAAATCTACATACGAGTTCGAAATGTTATTCCCTTATCGAGTTTTCTCTGGACAATTCGGGAAATTGGTTTGTTTACCTGTCGTCGTTGATTATCTCGAGGACCAACAACAACAGACTTTTAATTTTAGTGGAAAGTTTTACTAAGGATGAACAAGGTCTACATCCGCGGAGCAAGTCTCCTCTGGAAGAGATTCTTGATGGCGCGTATGACTTCTTCTCTCTATCCTCTATGTTTCAGATTTCTTTCTTAAGTTGTCTTGACCTTGATCCGTTCCTTCTTTCTCCTTTTCTCTCCCCCCTTTTTCTACCAAAAAGTCTCCCTTTTTCTTGATGAAATTTCTTGCTTTTATAGGTCTTTGGCGGTCTCTGAATGTTGTGCCACGTGGTGTTCGCCACTTGATACGTGTTCTACTCGTGGGGTGAGGGCATGGTCGCCACGTTCCCCCTCTTTTCTATCCGCGGATGACTTTGTTTGAGCTAGGTTTACAGTTCTTTCCACTGGATATTTGTCCGCGGACGACTTTTTATGATGATGTAATTATTCCTTTTTGCTAACCGGTTTTGTGTTCTTTACTATATTTTTATGTTTTTACAGATGTTTCTAATATTGGTTTAGTCAGAACCAGAGTCCACGTGTCTGATCTGGAGAGGGCATCAAACTCAGACTGCATGGCAGAGGCCCACTAGGGGTGTCTCTCGGCTTGGCGGTAGTTTTTGGGTTCAGTTTCAGGGAGGGAGGATGGGGGTAACGGATGACGAGACGTGGTGAGGGCTCGAGGTTTGAGGTGACCTTTCTGAGCACGTGGTGAGGACGCGGAGCCTTCATCTATTTCCCAGTCTGCAGATCAAGAGGCGGAGGACGTTTGGATTCCTTATGAGCTTCCCCCAATTGGCTTAGCAGAAAAATCGAAGAAGATCCGTTCTAAAGAGAATTTGACCGATTTGGACACCCCAGTGTATAATTTGGGGGATCTGGATACTTGCCTTTTTTGGGGGGGATTTTAAACCTCTTTCGCCTACATCCAACCGTCCACTAGTTGTGACCGATAGGATTCATCCGTGGAGGTCTCCTGTGAGTGAGTTGAGGGGTTGCACTACTCTATTGAATTTGGAAGATCTTAATGCTCTTTCACAAATCTTCCCATGGCCAGTGGGTGTAGAATTCTGTCTTCCTGAGGAAGGGGGTGGTTGCCTAGACACTTATGAAGATTGTATGGTTGTATATGCAGCTAGCTTGTCTCAAGGCTTCCGACTTCCCTTACATCCTTTTTTCTCAAAGTTTTTGGATGAGTACAATGTGAGTCCTGCCCAGATCGTTCCTAATGGCTGGATTTTTTTTACCAGTTTTATTATGAGGTATAAGGAGATTGGTGTTGCTCCTTCTTTGAAGTTAATGTTCGGTATCTTTTCCTTAAAAAAGGGAACTCAGGATTCAAGGTTTTACCAGTGCAACTCAAGTTGTGGGTACATGGATAGGTTGTCTAGCAAACCGAATTGGTAGTACAAGTGGTTTTTGGTCCGCGACAGATCTAGGCAAGGCTTTAATTGCCGAACAGTTCCAGGGCGTTTTTGCCCTGCGAAGAAGCCAAAAATTTCCAATCTTTCTCAGTTCAAGCAATCGTTTTCTCATACTCCTAGATTTCCGTGGGATAAAATGTTATCTGCGTTTCGTCTTGAGATGGCTGGCTTGAGTATGCCTCATCCGCGACTAGGTGGCTCTATTATTTTATTGTTTTTCTTGGTATATAAATTTGTGTCTTCATGTTTCGTCTTTCTTTGACGGATGAATTATCGTGGAATGTTTTTGTGTTTAGATAAAATGGATTTAGACGCACTTTTGAAGCGGCATAAAGCCAGATCCAAAAAGAAGAAAAAGACAAGTTCGGCAGCCAATGATCCTCATGCTCCTCCTCCGGCCCTGGAAGTGGCCTCGACTGTTGATATGAGCATCGCGGATGAGACCGGTGCTTTAGTTGAGTCTTCTTCATTGGTTCCTGTGCCTCGAGAGAAACGGGTTTGTCCATCCGCGCCCGAGACCTCCAAATCAAAAAAGAGGAGAGTTAGCATTGTTGTTGGGCCATCGGCCACGGATGAAAGGGGGCTCTATCTAGAAGGTGAAGCAACTCTTCGCGAGTTCCCTATTCCAGGCTAAAAAGCGTTGTTGTTGGGCCATCGGCCACGGATGAAAGGGGGCTCTTTGACGCGAGAGTTAGCATTGTTGTTGATCCAATTGACTTACGAGGTCTTGCTTTTCCGGCTAAGAAGCGTTGTCTCCCTGAGTAAGGATATATCAGTCGACTGGATGTCGTCACTCTTTCAACTAACCTGGATCGTATTATTCAATGGGAAGGTTAACTTTCCTTTGTTTTACTTTTTGGAATGATTTGACGCGGTTTGATTTCAATTTTTTCTACTCTACTTTCCCTGGCTCCAGTTGAGGGTAATTCAACCAGATGTCGAGAAACGCATGGTGTGTGGAGAAGAAAATCTTAGAAAGAAAGAGGAGGGGATTAAAAGACTGTCTCATCGGCTTCGAATCATGGGAAACACTGTGGGTGACCCAGCCTCAGTGGAGAAGTTCAAAAAGAGGTCGGCGGACCTTCATGAGGAGGTGCAAGCCCAGAAGGAGCCCATGGCTGCTTTGCGGAAAAAACATGACAATTTGAAGGTTTCTTTGAGCACTGCTGTCTCTCACGTCAAAGAGCTGGAAGCGGCTAAAGAGGCTTCACGGGAGCTTCTTCAAACTCGACAAGCCAGCATTGATAAGATGGAAGAAGATCTCTCCATCCTTCGCGAAGAGGTGTCCATCACTAAGCAAGAACTTGACACAATGAAGGCGCGTCCGGATCAAGATGTGGCCCTCCAATGGCTTCAGAGCCCAGAAGGTTTGGCTTATCTATCTTTTGAGTGGATAAAAACTAAGGATGGCATCTTCTTCCTGTCCTCTGTGGCTAAAGCTTGCCTCCAGACTTCGAAGGGCACTAGTATCTTAAAAGATAGGTGTTTTAGCTATTTCCGAAAGGGAATGGTTGCAGGGATCAACCAAAGTGTTACGCGTTCAGCAACTAACCCTGGTGTTCCCCTGGAGAAGTTTGAGCCTAGCATGATCAGTGTCGACTGGGGGCTTTCAATGGAGGAAATGGCCGCGGAAGATTCTTATTCTGAAGATGAAGACGCTGAGTACGCGGAGGAAGAAGTTGAAAAGGCAGCTACCCCCCCTTAAACTTTGATTTTTAGTTCTTTGTTGGATGGAACATTTATGGATTTGGGAACCTATGTTTGGTTTCCTGTTTTTTGCGTTCCATTGAGATACTCCCTTTGTTTTGAGAATTTGGGTTAAAGATCTCTTTGGATAAAATATTGGTATCGCTTGTATATTTTGTTTGCAGTAAATATCTATATATCTACGTTCTGACATCTCCAAGTGTTGAAAGGGTCGGTCCGAATGTATGAAGTCTTTTACCAATTGTCTTTATGCTTCAGGGTGGAATTTTCCTTTTTATAGCCTTAATTTTTATCTCCTTTGTCGCCTCTTACATTTTGACAACCGATTGTGCCATTGCAAGCATTATGTCATCAGGAAATTTTAATCCTTGGGCCTTTTTTGAAAAGATTGAGAGTGTGGAGCAGCTTTCTCGGCTAGTGAGTTTTCTTTATTTTCATTCCAACAAAGCTCGGGTTACCTATATTAAGTTTTAATTTTATCGGTGTGCAGGTTATGCCTCCTCAGTTTGAGGCTGAATATGGGCCTCTTCCGCCTCGGTGGGCTTTTCTTTCATCGTATCTCGTTCGTGATTTTCCAGTGGTTGTATCTTGGAGTGAGAATGGTCTTTTTCAGATTGACAGCGGTTGGGATGAGTTTCTTATACTTCACCACCTGAGGATAGGAAGTGCTATGATGTTTTTTCATAAGGGTAATGTTTCCTTCCAAGTCTGTCCTCGTCGTGAAATTGGGGATGACCACGAGGCCACCTTAAACTCGGATTCTTCATCATGCAGTTCTAATTGAGCTGTTTCTGCATCATGCTTTGGGAGTTTGTAAACTGATCTTTCGATTAAATTTTCGTGAATAAAGAAAAAAGCGAACCTATGATTCTCTTTTACTCCTTATTATGTTCTTGTGATTTTTAGAAATAAAAATAGAAGGAAGGATCTTTTATTATTCATAATACGAAGCAGCGTACAAAAACCTTTCTAGAGGTTGGATCCCTTTAAACTTGATACATCATTTTAGAGATATTGACGCGAAGGATAGGGTAGGAACCTAAGGACGTCCTACCTCTCCATTTTCCTCGTTGTCAGGGCTGACAACGTCGACTTCAAAGATAAAGTCTCCCACGTAGGTGAAAATCAGGGTCGATCCTACATTGACTCGATTTGCTTGTGTGAAGTCACACCATCCTTGAGTCAACCAGAATAGGCCTTCTTCATCCTTATCCACCTTCACTTCGTGCTCCTGGTTGGAGCGGGACCAGAGTCTAGCTTGGGTGTGAGCATCCTCGTCGATTGGAACATACATGAGGGGGAGCCGAAGTGTTTGAAGTTGTTCCTCCCTCATGATGACTCTATAAAAAGCCTTTGGCGGCAAATTTGGATCCATCTGGTTTTAGGATGTTCATCATTTTAGGACACCCTAGCGTGTTTTATACTCGTTGTGCGAGGTTTTCCTACCCTTGGTTTTATCGCTTTTTATCGAAAAGTAATTTTAGTTTTTCTTTTTGTAATTCACTTTTACTGGTTTTGAGAAAAGACTCTTCTCTGATTAACTTTGTTTTTAGAGAATGGGAGACGCGTGCCCTTGGTGGCTGTGTCACTTGTTGCGTGTTATGCATGCAATTCTTCTTTTTCCTGTTCGACTGTTCCCTCGTGATTGATGATACAAATAAGAGGGTTTTCACTGTTTCCCTCTAATTTCATCGAGATGCGGGGATCCATCATAATTCCTCCTTTATCATTTAGGGCAGACGGGGTTTTTGGGCCAGAACCACGATGGGCCTTTTTCCAAGCGATTGATTATCCCGAACAGTTCTTGCAATTGGTGAGATATTTATACTTAATTTCTAATTTCCTTATAAAACTTCCTTTTAGCTTATACTCCTCTTCTATTTTTTAGCTGCTGCCACTTAGGTTTGAGGAGGTGTATGCGGTTGCTGTTCCTAGCCGGGTTTTACTTTCCTCTCATCTGCTGCGCAATTTCCTAGTTTGCATAGAGCGACGCAACGGTGGTCTATTCTACCTTGGCCGCGGATGGAAAGATTTTGTGGAATCGCATGGTTTTGAAAGGGGGGTTTCTATGATTTTTACTTACACGGGTGAGGCCTGTTTCGAGGTTCGGGTGGTGGATTCACGCGGGGGTGGTCGTGAGGTCCATCATGATGATCCTTCTCCCGGCGACGTAGCTTCAAATGGATCTTAAACCGTACTTTCATAACGAAATAAAGCCTTAAGCTTGTTTATTAGCTTTATTGGTCTTGTGGATGTGTTTTGAGATTCTAGCGTGACATGCCTTTTATCTTTTGTCTTGGCCTATTACTGGATGTGAGTAACCTTCTCCTTGGTGGAAGTTTTCGAAAGATTGGCTACAATTTTGTTAATTGCGAAGCCTTTAATAATTGCTTCTGGGAGACTTTAAAGTCATGCATGCCACCAGTATGACTGGTTTTAGTCTTTAGAGGCTAATTCGTCATGATGTGTCGCTCACGGGATCTCTAAGTAGTTCAGCAATAGTGTTCACTTTTTATTTCATGCATGGCGTGCCTGTGGCTTTTGGCTCAACGATTTGACCTTTCGAACTTATTTGCCTCGTATTCCTGTTTACGACATGTGTCCAGTATTGTTCATGCGCTTTATAAAAGAGAGTATGGGGGAAAGGACACCTAGACCTGTTAGTACACTCTTTAAAATCTGTCTCTTTCTAGTCTTTACCACTATGTTTCGAAGATAAACTTGGGCCAGATCTTCCCAGGAGCATTCTTTTGTCAACCAGGATTCTTCGAGACTTCTCAGTGGAAGTTATACGCGGAAATTACAGGGTTCCTTTTTTAAGGGGAGGTTGGAATGATTTCGCCGAGTCACATAGCATTAATATTGGTTCCACTTTAACCTTTATCCATAAAAGGGGAAATCGCTTCGATGTACAGATCTTAGATGCTGTGGGAGATGAGGTAGATGCGGAGTGGGCCTCTCCGGAGTCAAAAGGTCCTCCCTCTAATGGATTTCGCCTGAGTCAAAGCAGAACTCGTCTCATCCCGGCTCGGGCTCGGCGGACATGAGCTGATGGGGGCATGTTTTTCATTCTAGACTGACAACTCTTTGAATGTGCTAGTGTATTTCATCCCTGGTTGTTTTTATTTTATGTTAAACGGTGGATCTCAAGCCACAATTTCCTTCGAAAATTAGAAAGCTTTGGGTGCTCCAGAAAGGTTTATGAAAACCATATCTTTCATTTCTAGACTGTCCTAAACAGAGATATGACGCGGGGTTTGGATCTTAGAGTGTTAGATTTGATCTGTGAGAATAGAGCTCCGATGAAAATCCCAATGCGGAGCTAAGTTCTAACGTCTTTGGAGTATAAGTGAAACTTTATTCCCGAGATTGTGGTTTCGTTCGGAGGCCTAACGCGGAGCCAAGCTCCAGCATCTTAGGACTTATTATAAAATATCATCTCTGAGAATGCAGATTCGATCAGAGGCCTGATGCGGAGCCAAGCTCCAGCGTCTTAGGACTTATTATAAAATATCATCTCTGAGAATGCGGATTCGATCAGAGGCCTGACGCGGAGCCAAGCTCCAGCGTCATAGGACTTATTATAAAATATCATCTCTGAGAATGCAGATTCGGTCAGAGGCCTGATGCGGAGCCAAGCTCCAGCGTCTTAGGACTTAATATAAAATATCATCATTGAGAATGTAGATTCGATCAGAGGCCTGACGCGGAACCAAGCTCCAGCGTCATAGGACTTATTATAAAATATCATCTCTGAGAATGCGGATTCGATTAGAGGCCTGACGCGGAGCCAAGCTCCAGCGTCATAGGACTTATTATAAAATATCATTTCTGAGAATGCAGATTCGGTCAAAGGCCTGACGCGGAGCCAAGCTCCAGCGTCCTAGGACTTAATATAAAATATCATCTCTGAGAATGCAGATTTGGTCAGAGACCTGACGCGGAGCCAAGCTCCAGCGTCCTAGGACTTAATATAAAATATCATCTATGAGAATGCGGATTCGATCAGAGGCCTAACGCGGAGCCAAGCTCCAGCGTCTTAGAACTTAATATAAATTATCATCTCTGAGAATGCAGATTCGATCAGAGGCCTGGCGTGGAGCCAAGCTCCAGTGTCATAGGACTTATTATAAAATATTATCTCTGAGAATGCGGATTCGATCAGAGGCCTGACGTGAAGCCAAGCTCCAATGTCATAGGACTTATTATAAAATATCATTTCTGAGAATGTGGATTCGATCAGAGGCCTGACGCGGAGCCAAGCTCCAGCGTCTTAGGACTTATTATAAGAAGTTCTCCGGGAGACAAATATAATAAAAGCGCATTCTAACCGCTTTATTTAATTTTTGCGGGGGCGACTAAGCTTTTTGTTTCATACAACCACTTGGTAATTATACAGAGTACTTTTTTAGATTATCAGCATTCCAAGTCTTGTTCAAAACAATGCCTTCAGGGGTTCTGAGTTTGTATGCTCCTTCTTGAACCTCTTTCACGATCACATAAGGTCCTTCCCAGTTAGGGTCCAGTTTCCCTCCTGAGGTAGCTTGTCGGAGTACCAAATCTCCTTCCTTGAGATGCCGCGGGCGAATTCGTCTATCCCGATATTTAGATAACCTCCTCTTGTATTCTTGTTCTTTCAAGGATGTTGTCATCCTACTCTCCTCTATGAGGCGGAGTTCAAGTTCCAATGCTTCATCGTTGGTTTCTTGGTTGTATGCCATTATTCGTGCTAAAAGAACCAATCTTTCAACTGGGATGACCGCGTCCATACCAAAGACTAAAGAAAACGGGGTTTCTCCAGTCGGAGTCTTTGCTGACGTGCGGTAGGACCAGAGAACTAATGGTAGAAGTTCTGCCCATCGCCCCTTTGCTGTGTTCCCGAGTTTCTTTTGTATCCTATACAGTAATTGTCGATTAGTTGTTTCTGCCTGCCCGTTAGTCTGTGGATGGGCTACAGACGAAATTTTGAGGTTTATGCCTAACTCGGCGCAGAAATCTCTAATCGTTTCACAATCAAATTGTGGTCCATGATCTGTGATTATCGAGTCGGGTACCCCGAAACGGATGACGATGTTTTTCCACAAGAATCTTCTCACCTTTTCCGCGGTGATTAGTCCCATTGCTTCGGCCTCTACACACTTTGTGAAATAATCAACCAAGACTAGCACGTACTTCAACTGACCGGGGGCAGTAAGAAATGGTCCAAGAATTTCCATTCCCCAGACAGAAAAAGGGCAAGCACCAGTTATACTTTTCAGTACCTCGGAAGGGCGGTGAATCAAATTTTCGAACCGCTGACACGCGTCGCATTTCTGGATATAACTTTGAACATCTCGCTTCATAGTTGGCCAATAATATCCTAGTCTAGTTGCCTTGGCCACAACAGCCCTCCACCCTTGGTGGTGCGCACAAACTCCATCATGTAATTCTTCCACAACGAGACTTCCCTCCTTTGTTGATATGCACAACAGGTTGGGGAGACCGTAGCCTCTCTTGTATAGCCTTCCCTCCCTGATGGTGAATCGAGAAGACTTTGCAATTACCCTCTTAGCAGTGTCTCTTTCTTCGGGTAAGACGCCCTTACCCAGATAGTCCGCGATCGGCGTTCTCCAATCTTCTATTTCAATTCCCTGCACTTGGTAGACTTCTTGGATAAGTCTTCGACTGTTCATTCTTTCGAGGATCACTTCCTTTCCTACTTCCTCAGGCATAACAGCTCCTAACCGAGCTAACGCGTCTGCTTGCTGATTGTCCCCTCTAGCAACAGCTGTTAGGCAAAAACTTAAGAAAGCTTTTGACAACGCCCGTGCCTTTCTTTGATAATTAGGCATTAAGTCAGTTTTGGCTTCATATTCTTCTGTTATCTGCCGCGTCACTACTTCCGAATCTGTGTAGACTGATACTTGCCTGGCGCCTTTGACCAAAGCTACCTCTAGTCCTGCGAGCAGGGCTTCGTATTCAGCCTCATTTTTTGTGGCTTGGAAGTCCAATTTGTAAGCGTAATTGTATTGTCGTTCATTAGGTGCAGTGAGAGTAACTCCAGCTCCGCACCCATCTTTATTGGCTGCACCGTCCACCTTGAGCGTCCATTCACTTTTTTCTGTTTCAGCATTCAGTTCAAAACTTGTTTCGCTAATAAAATCGGCTAAAACCTGAGCTAGAGCTGCTTTCCGCGGGGTATATTCTATTTCAAATTTTGTCAGCTCGACTGCCCACTTCATCATTCTCCCTGACATGCATGGGGAGTGGAGGATGGCCTCAACCTCCTTGCCGCGAATATCAGACACAAAAAATCATTTTCTCCACTGGTTCATACCGTGTTTCAGCATCCTGCAGCACACAACTGATGTAATAAACTGGGTATTTTTCTTCTCGCATCAAGACTGCACTGATTGTGACGTTCTTTACCGACAGGTATAGATGTATAATATCTTACTTCTCGGGTTGATGAAGAGTGGGGAGTGTTGACAAGAAAACTTTCAAACTCCCGAATGCTTTCTGTAATTCGGGAGTCCACTGTATCGGTCCCTTTTTCTTGAGCATAGCAAAGAAAGGTAATGACCTGTCCGCCAGGCAGGAGCAAAAAAGACTTAAGTAATTTACTGCTCCATTTAAAGACTGCAATTCTTTGATCGTCCGCGGTGGTTGAAGATTTTGAATCGCTGTGACTTTTTCGGGATTCACATCGATTCCTCGATGGCTAACCATGAAGCCAAGGAATTTTCCGGAATCAACCCCAAAGACACACTTTTCCGCATTCAAGTTCAAACCTCCTCTGCGAAGGGAATCAAAAGTCTCCTGCAAATCTGCCGCGTGATCCTCTACCCTCTCGCTCTTGACCACGATATCGTCCACATAAATTGACATATTCCTACCAATCTGATCACGGAAGATCCGATCAACCGCTCTCTGAAATGTAGCTCCGGCTTTCCTAAGTCCGAAAGGCATGACGCGGTAGCAAAATATCCCCTGATTGGTGATGAAGGTAGTAGCTTTCTTGTCTAAAGGGTTCAAATTTATCTGATTGTATCCAGAGTAAGCATCAAGAAAACTAAGGACCTTATTACCCGCGGTTCCATCGATGAGTTCATCTATGGACGGTAATGGGTAACTATCCTTGGGGCAGGATTTGTTAAGGTCGGTAAAGTCAATGCACATTCTCCATTTCCCGTTAGATTTCTTCACTAAAACCACATTTGAAAGCCAATCTGAGTCTTCTACTTCCTCTATGAACCTTGCTTCTAAAAGCTTATCAGTTTCTTCCTTTGCCACGACAGCTTTCTCAGGAGCCATCTTCCTTTTCTTCTGTACTCCGGGTTCTGTTCCTGGACGAATTCTTAAGGTATGCGAAGCAATCGCGGATGGGACTCCTAGCAGATCTCGTGGAGTCCATGCAAAAACGTCTCTTGACTTCGTTATGATTTCCAAGACCCGAACTCTTTCTACTGTCTCCAGTGCCTGCCCTAAATAGACTTTCTCCTACGGGTTTGGGAATGGTGTATATGTAATTCTTTCATCCGTGGTTGGTATTTTTGCTTCTGCCGGTCTCACCTCCAGTTCAGCCTCTGAAAGTTCTGTCGGATTGTTGTCCCCGACTACGGATTCACATTTTTCACTAATACACATCACTTCTCTGCTTTTCTTGATAGAAGTCAGGTAACAACTTCTACTTTCTAGTTGCTAACCGCGGACCTCACCAATTCCTCCTCCTGGCAAAGGGAACTTCCCCACAAAGTGGTAGATTGATACTACCATCTGGAATTTATAGAGCGAGACGCGGCCCAGTAAAGCATTGTATAGAGTAGGAATCTTCACTAATGTGAATACAATGCTTTCCACGCGTCTTCTTGGGGTTGTTCTCAAAACTACTATAAGCTCGATCGTGCCTGCCACTTGTACCTCTCCCCCTGAGAACGTGATTAAAGTTCCTGAATATGGTTTCAATGATGCTGCGGATATCCCCATTTGAGAGAAAGCCTCCCACGATAAGATATTAACTGATGAACCAGTATCAATAAATACTCTTTTGACTGTTTTGGCAGCTATCTGAGCATGGATGATTAAAGGATCTGAGTGCGGAATTCTTACTTCCTCAGCATCCTTTGGGGAAAAGGAAATGTTTTCATGTTGTGCAAAAGAGATTCTTCTACTTGAACACTGACGGAGGCTGTCTTCCTTCTCTTTCATAATTTCTCTTTTCCTGTCTACTGGATCCTGCCATGGAAAAGCCCCCTGCGAGGGTATTGATGAAACCCTCAGGTTCCGGTATTTGGCCTGCTTCTGATTTTCGAGCTTCTCTCTGATTGACGGATCTCTGGACTGCAAGCGTATAGTTGCGCCTACCTCTGCGTCCTCTTCTTCCCCTCCCCCTTCCTCGGTTATGAAAATGGAGATCTCTACGCTGATCCTGTTGCCTTAAATAACGATCCTGCTGATCACGAGAGTCATCAAACCTAGGTTTTCGGTCTTCCCAATCTAGCCTCTGGTTTGGTCGATTCTCCCTTTTTGGTGGAAATCTCATTTCTTGACCTCCATAGCGGGTATCTCTTGGATGATAGGAACGCGAGTGATCTTCCCTATGACGAGATCCTTGCCCTCTTTCTGAATTCATGTGCACTTCGTCGCGGTGGGGATGAAAATCTACAGCTTCTGAATGATGTCTGGGTGGCTTAGCTTTCTCCTTCCTGAATTTTCCAGCAAGCTTCCCAAAGAGACTTTGATTTCCTCTATTTGCCTTAGAACTGGACGCGGCTGCTTCTTCTGCCTCAATCTGCCTTGACACCCGCTCTCTCAAGTCATCGTAACTAGTTGGCTTCTTCCGAAATAGGTTTGTCTTGAAGTCTCCTTCTACTAAATTCCCCATGAGTATGATGATTTTCGATTCATGATTAAATTTGGGGATTTGTACTACCATACTGGTAAAACGGGTGAAGAAGTGCCTCAAAGATTCCCCAGCTCCCTGTCTAATGGAATTCAGGTCGAGCATGGTCTTTTTTCTTGATCGCGCACTTCCGAAATGGGACGTGAAGACGTGGGACAATTGGATAAAATTGGTTACAGGGCCTTTTGGAAGGTTTGTGAACCAGGTGAGTGCGATCTTTGTTAAAGTTGAAGGAAACATTCTACACAACATGGCATCATTGTATTCATTTATTCCAATCGCGGTCGTAAAGTGGCAAAGATGATCTTCAGGATCAGTCGTCCCGTTATATTTCATGAGGTTCACATCTCTCCACCGCTTTGGCACTGTCGCGGAAAAAATTTCCTTGGTAAACACCGATGGAAAAACCGCCGGTGTGTTTTCGTTTCTCTTCTCCGCCGAGTCGGATTTTGTAGAGGTGGAAACGTCTATTGATCTTTCTCCGCGTCGATGTTTAGTTTCTCGGTGCCACTAATCATTCTGCCATGTCTGGCGCGGTATTTCCTGATTCTGAAAACCGTAGTTCCAGTTGCTGAGGTTATCATACGCGGTGTTATATCTATCAAAATTTCCATACTGTTCTTCATGTCGATAATTTCCCTGTTGACGCGGATTCTGTCCCCACTGATCATAATAAAAGTATTGAGACTGCTCTTGCTGAAAGGGGTTGGGTTGTTCGCGACGTGTACTCTCCTCCTAATCCATGCTGACTGTTATGATGATGCGGAGGGGTACTGAGGTGTTGATCTCCCATTTCGCCATCCGGATATGGTGGTGGCGTTAAAGGGATATACATGCTTGAGGCCTCCTGATCCTGGTGAATCCCTTGGCTCATATCCTGGGTTGGATTGTTTTGGCTATCACTCATCTTCTCAGGGTTGCGAATCTGTCAATAGTGAAAGGTTTAATTTTACATACAAAAATTCATATTTCTAAATTCAAACGCGGACCCTAGCTTTCTTCAAAGGTCTGAGGGTCTTTGTCTGACTTAATCGAATATAAAGAACTTTTTTAAGAGAACCCCTTAGTGTGAGGGGGTTCCCACAGACGGCGCCAGTGAAAAAGCTCGATCGATCAAGGCCTCCATTTTTAGTGGGACCCGGGAATCTACCTGGTGAGATTATCAATATTCCCTATGGGCTTACCTGACCCGCATCGAAAAAATCGACGCGGCCCAACCTGTGCCGCGGGAAGAAATCTACATACGAGTTCGAAATGTTATTCCCTTATCGAGTTTTCTCTGGACAATTCGGGAAATTGGTTTGTTTACCTGTCGTCGTTGATTATCTCGAGGACCAACAACAACAGACTTTTAATTTTAGTGCAAAGCTTTACTAAGGATGAACAAGGTCTATATCCGCGGAGCAAGTCTAGTGAAAAGGCTTCGATCTTCTTCTGGAAGAGATTCTTAATGGCGCGTACGATTTCTTCTCTCTATCCTCTATATTTCAGATTTCTTTCTTAAGTTCTCTTGACCTTGATCCTCTCCTTCTTTCTCCTTTTCTCTCCCCCCTTTTTCTCCCAAAAAGTCTCCCTTTTTCTTGATGAAACTTCTTGCTTTTATAGGTCTTTGGCGGTCTCTGAATGTCTTGCCACGTGGTGTTCGCCACTTGACACGTGTTCTACTCGTGGGGTGAGGGCATGGTCGCCACGTGCCCCCTCTTTTCTATCCACGGATGACTTTGTTTGAGCTAGTTTTACAGTTCTTTCCACTGGATATTTGTCCGCGGATGGCTTTTTATGATGATGTAATTATTCCTTTTTGCTAACCGGTTTTATGTTCTTTACTATATTTTTATGTTTTTACAGATGTTTCTAATATTGGTTTAGTTAGAACCAGAGTCCACATACCTGATCTGGAGAGGGCATCAAACTCAGACTGCATGGCAAAGACCCACTGGGGGTGTCTCTCGGCTTGGCGGTAGGTTTTGGGTTCAGTTTCAGGGAGGGAGGATGGGGGTAACGGATGACGAGACGTGGTGAGGGCTCGAGGTTTGAGGTGACCTTTCTGAGCACGGGTGGTCATGGGATGAACTGAGGTGTAGAGGGACGAAGGTGAGGTAGGTGAGGTGGGGGAGACGGTAGGGGAGTGGTGATGGGGCTAGTAGACGAGGCCGGTTCTGTAGAGGACTGGGGGCTGTCATGTAGGGAAGGGGAGATAGGTATAGGCTAGGGCTGGAGCGAGGAGGAGGATACCGGCTCACTAACGGAGGAGGCGGCTGCAGGTGTTGACGATGGAGAGGGCGCCACTGGGAGCTCGTTGACAACAGGCTCAGCCAAATCAGAAGAGGCCGCAAGGGAGGAAGAGGCGGTAACCGGGAGGTCTGCCGGGAGGGACGACGATGAAGGGGTGGACAGTGAGGAGGTCGGGGAGGTGATGGAAGGGAAGACAGACTCATGAAAGACAACATGGCGACTGACATAAACTCTTGTGGTAAGAGAGTCATAACAAAGGTATCCCTTGTGGCTGGAGCTGTAGCCAAGAAAAATGCAAGCTTTGGTTTTGAACTCAAGTTTATTGGATCGATAAGGGCCAAGGAAGGGAAAACACAAGCAACCAAAATTCAGCGGGAAGTTTAGAGTGAGCTAACAAGGTGAGACCCTTCTCTTGAATGGTGCGGTTGCGACGCTCAACAATACCATTCTGACTAGGGGTGTGGGGATAAGAAACCCGATGAAGAATACCCTGTGTTTGCAGAAATGATGAAACGTTGCGATATTCGCCACCCCAATCAGTTCGTAAAGCTTTGATGTGTTTCCCAAATTGAGTTTTAACCATTGATTGAAAAAGTTTGAAGTAATGAAAGACCTGGGATTTGTGAGACATAAAGTAGATCCATGTGAATCGGGTACAGTCATCCACAAATAGAACAAAATAACGGCATCCATTTATTGATAATGAAGGGGAAGGCCCCCAAACATCTGAATAAACAAGTTCAAAAGGAACAGACATTGACACATGCGTAGAAATAATAGGTAATCTATGACTCTTTCCTAGGGAGGAGGACTGACATTGAGGCAACGACGCGGTGCCAAGAACAGGAAGCTGGAATTGACGGCAAAGAAGACGAAACATTTGATGATTTGGATGACCTAAGCGATGATGACAGAGAATCACACTTGTGCGTTCACCAACGAAAGCACGAGGAGGGACGGATAGCGGCAAGCGGTAGAGCCCATTGTCAACAATTCCTTTGAGCAGCACCCTTCCCTGCAAGTTCTTCAACACACAATGTGAGGGATGTAATTCAAGATAGCCATTAATGTCTTTTGTTAAACGAGAGATGCTGATAAGATTTTTCTGCATAGAGGGGACAACTAAAACATGGTTGAGGGTGACAGGATTGGGTGATTGGACAGTATGGCCAATGTGAGAGATAGGAAGGGTGTTACCGTTGCCGAGAGACAATTGATCACCTCCGCCAAACGATGAGTCTAACGACACCTTGTTGAGATCACCGGTGATGTGATCCGTGGCACCAGAATCAAAGTACCAATTTGGGTCAGTGATTGTCGATGGAGAGACCATGTACGCCGAGGGGTTGGATGACGATGTATGTTGCAGACACTCAGGAGGATGCCGGGATGGGAAGGACTGAGTGTCAAGCCTACGGAAGCAATCCTTGACCGCATGACCAGTGCGATCACAAATCTGACAGGGAACTTTCGGGCAAGAGCGAGTACCCTGATTGGAGTTGTCGGAGCGATCCGAGGAGTCGGAGGGACCAGACTGACGAGGCTGAGACGGCCGGCCAGAGGAGCAATCAGATGAGGAGCGTTGCTGAGAGGATGGCGGATGACGAGATTGGGCATAGTTGGCCGACGGCTGCTCGACGCCGGAGCCACGACTCTCATCAGCGAGTCGCTGCTCCTCTCGCAGAAGGTGGCCGAGCAGAGCTGTGGTTGTAACTGGTTCGGAGCACATATTCATAGCAGCCTGGAAAGGACCATATGACGCATCCAGACCTTGGAGCATACAAGCAGCGAAATCGTCCTCTGAACCTGGTTAGAGACAGTCGGCGAGGGCATCAGCCATGGCCTACTTCTTCTCGTAGTATTCGAGCATAGAGGAGCCGGCCTTGGTGACGCTGTGGAGATGCTGTTTGAGGAACATGGCTCGAGCACGAGCCTGATGTTGAAACATGTCTTTGAGGGCGACCCAAGCCTGACGAGAAGTTGTCGTCTTGACCAGGTAGCAGGCGAGGGTTGCAGGGACGGTGGTTCGAAGCCAGATGAGGATGGACTTGTCCTTCCTCCGCCAAGCGGCGAAGTCGGGATTAGGAGCAGTGGTGGCAGGAGCGGTGTCGGTGGCGGCAACCGGAACCGTTTGAGATGGAGCCGAGCCAGTGAGCACGAAATCCTTTAGATCGAAGGTATCAAGAGCATCAAGGACATTCGCGCGCCACACAGAGAAGTTGGAACGATCCAATTTGACGGAAAATTGAGGAAATTGCAGGCCGAAATTGGGATTGGAACCGATGGCAGGGGAAAGAAGGTTAGCGGAATTGTTGGGTGTGTTTGGGGTTTGGTTACCGACGCCGTCAAGGACAGTGGAGGAGGCGGAGGTCGACATGGTGGAGGAGGAGAGAAGAGGGCGGCGGTGGTGGAAAACTAAAATTCTAGGGTTCGGAACCTGCTCTGGATACCATAAAAGATTACACAGGGAATTGATTGTAATCTCTGTTGATCTCCCCAACAAGAGAAACGTTATATTTATAATTGGGGAAAACTAATTAAAATACCCCCACCTTTGGGGGTATGGTAAAAATATATCCTAAACTTTTAAATGTAATAAAAATATCCCGACCTTTGAGAGTAGTGTTAATATACTACCACGGGTTTTCTCATGAGTCAAAAAAGCTGACAGGGCAACCTACGTAAATGTTTTTGACAAGGGTTTTCTTGGACGGTTTCCTTAGGTAAAAAAAATAAAGAGTTGGACCGGGTATGAACCCAATGCCTTTTCCTCCCTCTTATATTCTTCCGTGGTCGCTTGTTAAGCTGGTGTGGATTTAAGGAGATTGATCGAGATTCGAGGAGGAGTAGTTGATTTACTAGGTTTGAGGTTGATTTTTTCATCATTAAAAATGAAAATCAGTCGTTGGGTATGAACTCGGTTTAACTTTTTTTTTTGTTTGTTTCTTAAAGAAACCGTTCAGTAAAACTCAATTTTAGTACTAATTTGTAAAACGCTTTCAATTAGGCCGCCCTGTCAAAAAAAATTCCACATAAGTTGTCTTATCAGCATTTTTGGCCGGTGAGAAAACTCGTGGTAATATATTACCACTACCCTCAAATGTCGGGATATTTTTATTGCATTTAAAAGTTTAGGATATATTTTTACCATACCACCAAAGATGGGGGTATTTTAATTAATTTTCCCTTATAATTGAGGTTACAAAGTATAAGGTAAGACAAAATCATACAAAAGATATGGAAAGGAAAGATACATACAAATCTCTTTTACAACTACTTCCAAATAGTATATATCATCTAGGGGTGGGCATTACCGGGTATCCGACACGAACCGGATAATCGTGTCGGATACCCGAAACCGTTTAGCATCAAAAGGTCGAACCGTGCACGAACCGCTATAAACCAGGTATCCGGCACGGTAAAGCTATTCGGATCCGTGTCGGATACCCGTGTTATCCGACACGAACCATTAGCCTCTTCAATTTTTTTTTCCTGGGTTGTGTCTCTGCGGTTGATCATTTCTTGCCATAGAATGAAGTTTACGATCAATAATTTGGTAGAAATTGGTAGAAACTCAGTTGATGGGGTAGAAATTGGTAGAAAACCAGTAGATGACAAGGAAAAGGGAATTTCTAACCCTAATTTATCAAACAGTAAACATGAACAACCAAACATACATAGCCTATATGAAATTGAAGACATAATTGTTCAAATTTGACAAGGAGGATGATAGATCTGAGAACATTGACCTAGAATCTGCTTTTTACATACTCAATTTGGTCTTCTTCGTGATTGAAGCTTGAGATATGGGTTTTTGGATTCTTTTGTTCTTGAGCCTTGTCACCGTGAGTCGACTCTTCGCCTAAGCATCGCCGTGAGCCACCTCCTATCTTTGTCGTTCCGTCATTGTGAGGTGCCTTGTCGCCGCCTAGTTATGATGGAGTGGAAGGCGTTGTCTTTGTTTTGATTAGGGGTAGCGCTGGGAAGTGAGCCGCCTCATCGGCCATCGCCGCCTCCGTCATGAACATGGTCTCCGTCGCCGCCTCGTCGAGCCACCAGAAAATTTGAGAGGGAGAAAGAGTGAAGTTTCTCTCTAAGATTTGGAGAGGATGCGTGAGACAATGAGAGTGAGAGAGAGGGGATGCGGAATTGTGGCTAGGGTTTATTGTAGGAAGTTTATATACTTTTTTTATAAAAAAAAAAAGAAGAAGGAAGAGTTAAAAAAAAAGGCTGCAACCGAATTCGAACCCTGGGCAAGCTGAACACGCATGACCAAACTTCGGCCGCAACCAACTAGGCAAGATGACATTACTGATTCTTAGAGGATTTTATTATTATTAGTACTATATCAGTTGACCTATAAATTAAAAAAAAAAAAATTAAACGGTTCGTGTCGGGTATTCGACAAGGGGATATGCCCGATCCGAACACGAACCGTTTAATGTCGTGTTTTAGCGGTTCGTGTCATTATCGTGTCGTGTCTTTTCGGTTTCGTGTTTTTTCGTGTCGTGTTGTCGTCTTTTCGTGTCGTATCAGTCGTGTCGGGTTTTTCTGCACACCCCTAATATCATCCCATAATACAGATTTTTCATTCTCATTAGTTGGCGCATAAACAAACATAATGCCCAATTCACAACCATCAATATTAATTTTAAACATAAAAAGTCGATCATTTTGTTCAAGTATAGACGCATCATCAATTAATTTAGCATGTCTAAGGAGAATCCAGAGTCCTCCTCTACGACCATTAGCTTTGATGCAAAAGCACTCATTTTGGACTTGAGGGTTATGAGTCCACCACGCTTCCGCTGTGACATTCTGATTTCTGATTCGATGACATCTAGATCTGTTTATAAAGTATTAAACACATATCTCAAATCTGAAATTGGGCCTTGATAATGGGCTTAAGCTGAGCCTATTCAACATAAAAGCCCTCCTAGCATTAAACAACAATAAAAAGTGGTCATGCCCATTGCGTAACCGGTTTGATGCAATTTTATTTTATGAAAAATTGTTATTACAACTAAGAGCGTGTTTGGATTACAACTATAAGTACACATTTGAATGATGTTTGGTTTATAACGTATTTAACATAACGTAAATTTTAAATAAAATATTTTTTAAATTATGTCAACCAATTACATTAAGTTTATAATAATAGATAATGTGATTAATTATTCGATTAAAACAATTTAAAAGGTATTTTAATTAAAATTTATATTATTTTAAATACATTGTAAAATATGTTAACCAAATACCATTTAAGTGTTTATATTATAAGTGCATTATAATTATAAATTTATAATGCATTAGAATACAAACACACCTATTGTTTTCCATTTAAATTATTAACTAAATATACATTTGGATACACCAAAATTGTTTCCAAAAATTAAAAAATAATTTATAGGGAGTTTTATAACAATGAAGGTTGATCTTTAGTGAATAAAGACTTCCTACTTTTTGTCTACTATATATTTATATATAAAACCACTTTGGCGAGTTATAAGATTTTTTTACTCTCTTTGAAATGAAAGTAACAAAAAACCAACATTCATGTTAAATTTAATGTTATTTGGCTTACAACCGTACATAGGCATATATAACTACATAACGTAACATTTTCAAATATCCAAATACTCCGTATTAATCAAACATTTTTGATAATATTTCGTACGGAGTTGTAGGTTCCAATTGTTCCGACCGCAACCCCTAATCCCAAAATCGCCCATAAAATCACCATTTCAAACTTGTTCTTCCGGAGTCCATTAAGCTTAATATAGCAAAGGCAGGGCAAAACTATAGACAGTGTGACGATCAAGAACGATCCGATAAACGCCATCACATACCCGAATAGCGGGACAACCAACGCAACTATGACGGTGCTAACCACAAGCGTCGTCCTTACCACAATGCTCACCAATCTATTGGCGGTCTGAAGCTTTTCCTCCATAGCAATTGATATCGGATTGACTATCAACGCGTACTTTGTAAGGGGACTCATCAATGTCGTGTATATCGCAATTTTCGAACTTAGTTCTTTTATCGGAAGATTTAGAGTCACTTGTGACTTGAGTTGCTCTCCGTACATGAGGTACCCGAGAATCGCCATTGATCCATAGCCTATAGTGCTCATCGTAAAGCTTACCACCAATACCTACAAGAAATTGGATTTAGGTCAAATGGATGATCTATGTTAAGAGAATGTGAATAAATCAAAAAGAGTCTTACATTGAAAATATGAAAGATCAAGCCTTAGTATATAAGCTATTGGTTATTTCTATTATTGACAATTGATTTTAAAATGAACCTGAAAATATATTGTGTTTTTTTTTACCTTAGGAAATTTGCTCTTATCTTTCATTGAATTGTAGAGGGTCGGAAAAACCGCGTGGCCACCAAAGCAAAAGATAAACAAGCTCACCGCGGTGGGCATATCTTTGAAGTTGAGAAGCGAGCCATGTTCATGGAACCCGACACCACCAAAAGCACCGACCCAAGAGACCGAAACCACCACAACCACGGTGGCTAAGATGCCACCCGCAGAGATGTAAGCTAGCAATCCCAAGCTCCTAAGCCAAGTGGTTGGCAAGATGATAAGAGAGGTTAAGACTATGAAGCCTTCTTTGACACCAACCCTTATGCCTAAGAGGCCACTTAGTCCATGTGGAAATAGTTTAGCCAAATTGTCGCCTTCAAGTATAAGCATCTCAACCGCGACTAGGTAGAGCTCAAGGTACAGGAATACCGACACCAAGATCCTGCCTCTTGTCCCGAAGGCCAGCTGAGCAATGTCGGGGTATGATTTGGTGAGCGGGTTCGCGTCTATGCAACGTTGAAGGAGGAGGCCGGTGTAGCAGCAAATAAACGTGGCGGTGAAGAGGACGGTGAGGCTAATCCAGCCTCCTTGTGAGAGTGCATATGGAGTCGCCAATATACCAACACCTGTGACCAATTCATAGGATCGAATCCATATACATTATATTGTAATATATAAGGAAGGATGAAACTCCTACACAACGATCAACAATCAAATCTTTTATGTTAGAAATTACCTAAAAGGGTGTTGAGTGCATTGAAACATGTACGGATAAAAGTGGTGCCCTTTTGAGTTGCTTGCTGTGGTTGATTCGGATTGAAGCCACTCTCCATTCCCTCCGCATTCACATTAAACGACACCATTTTACAAATTTTACCAACGAACCGATGGATATAGACTATAGCAGTAGTACTTCTGGTAGGGTATTTAATGTGAGGCTTAATTTATAAAGTTCCTACATATGAATCTTATATATATACACAACACAAGGGTCTCCTAGCTATCGTCTTTGATTGGGGCCCATACTAGTATTATTTAATAAACACAATTTTTTTGGTCAGTTTTTTTCTTGATCAGTGTAACTTTGCAAGTCCAAGTCAATGGGACTTTAGAGTATGGACTATATAGAGTATGCATAAGTCATCTTTGTTTTGTTAAGCTTTGTGATTTTCTAAGATTAGTGGTCTTGGAGATTTTTTTGATGCATACTAGCAGTGGCGGAGTCAGGATTTCAGCTAGGGGGTGCCAAAAAAATTTCGTAAAATATTTTTTTGTTGTGTATACTTGATAAGAAGACTTTGTAAATTTTTTTTGAAAAAACACTAAAATTGTTATTTTTAATGTTTTTTTTGTATTTAAATAGTTGAGAGTAACTAAAAAAATAGAAGAGAAACAAAAAATATAGATAAAAATGATGAAGAATTATTTTTAGTCCAATATTAAAATAAAGGGTTTAATATATAATTTAAACATAAAAATGATATTTTTTTAATGAAATAGTTGATAGAAACAAAAAAATAAAGAAAAACTAAGAAGAATTAGTGATAGAGTAAAACAAATAAAAAGCGAAGGAAGTGCCTTTTGATTCTCCTTGATTTCTGCCTTTTTTCCCTTACCACTTGAACTAGATAGCACTTTTGTTTCAATTATCATTTAAAGGTATTATATTACCTTAAAAATACTAAATATATGCAAAAAAAAAAAATTGTATTTTTTTTCCGAGCCAGGGGGTGCTCGAGTACCCCCAGCTCCGCCACTGCATACTAGCTACTTCCGCTAAAAATATAGATTTTTTTTTTGAAGATTTACAAAGCTAAAATATAGTCAAATATTCATTTTTAAACAACTTTTTAGCTTTCTAAAAACGTCTAAATCCTAAAAGAACCTATTCCTCTATCCAGAGGATAGATCCTGTAAACAAGTTTTCCTGTGTAATTTGCAAGTAAATCTGGAGCGTCAGATTAAAAAGATCAAACGGTTGAGATTAAAAGTAAGTTGTGAGCAGTGACATTATTCGTAGGTATCAAGTGATTATTCATATGTATATATATGAATAATCCTTTGTTACATACAAATAATTACATTTGTTCATACATACGAATAATTACATTATTATACACGAATAATCGTTTGGTACCTACCAATAATTTCTCTGCTCACAAATCACACCGTAAGGGCTGCTTACACAGGAACCAGCCTCTCTATGTATATAAACAACGGTAGTGTTTGAAGAAATTTTTAAAACAAATATTTTATTAAAAAATACTAAATTGTGTTTATTAAAATGCTTACTCTAGCTCTTTTTTTGTTGATCGGCAAAATGCTTTCTCTTTACTAACTAAATTTAGGTAAATTATGTGACTTATCACTCTTTTAATTACTTATTATGACCCTAATTCTGCCAAGGTAGAGGTCTTTTCTTTCCAACAAAAAAAGGTATAGAGCTCTTTTCTTTTATTAAAAGAGAGGAAAATAACCCATTACAAGTTGTATTCTATGCTAAGAAGTTCAAAGTTCAAATCTCCTTATAAACATGAAGTCAATTGTGAATAGGAAGGTCAGCCTCTTAAATGGGTCACACAATACCCGATTCAGATCCCGACAAAATCTTCAATAATTTTTGGGAATTTATCAACTCATATTGAACCACAAATAAAATGCATCTAAAAAACTACGTGCAATAAAATGTTTTATCCTCGTGTTAAACTTGAGAATTGAAGAAAACCAAGGGAACAAGAATTAGGCGATACTAAAGCTGAGATAGAAAGTAATTTTTTAAACTTGAGAATATTAGAAATTCCAAAATGTATCTATATATTCCCTTTATTAATTAAAGCATGTCATTTTTTTTATGACACATTTTTTAAAAGATAAAAATTATATAAAATGTTAATTTTTTTTGACAATTTTCTTTTATAATTGAAATTATGAAAAAAATTAATAAAAATTTCCATATTAGGATAGTTTTTAGCTTTTGAAAATTAAAATAAAATGTTTTTTTTGTACGCTAAAATAAAATGTTTTGCCCCAGTCGGGGGGTGGCCCAATGGTAAAGAGCAAGGGAAGGAGTAAGAAGGTTCTGAATTCGATCCCTGCCTCCGCCTCTTTCCTTGGGTGAAAATCCAAGATTTACCTTGCTCTTTACCATTGGGTAGAGCCGGTCGGTGCAAGCCGGTTTACTTGGTACGTGGCTCTTGCCGACTGGGTCACATGCTCGGGGTTTAGCACCGAATGTGGGTTCCTCGTCATAAAAAAATAAAATAAAATAAAATGTTTTTAAAAAAAAGGAAAACAATATATTTTAGGTCGGCCTTGCAGCAAGCTCGTCCGAAAGTAGATATATTTTTATTATACACTCATAGTCATACATATGGTTATAAATTAAGTCAAGGGATCCATACTTACTTATATAAATATATCTAATGATCCTTGCAACCTCATTCACATTTGATACTGTTGGTTGAAGTCTTGTTGGGCCCGATCAGAAAGTCCAACATATAAGTCGGACCGGGGCACCATCTCAAAATCAATTGGCGTTAGGTGGAGTAGCCCATCCACTTATATGTTAGGTTCAGAATCATCCCACTTCCGATGTGGGATTCACAAGTGTCCCAACAAATCCCCCTCTCACTTGCGAATCCATCACAAGTCTAGCCCGGTTGGAATTGAGACCCCCACGCAACGGGTTTGACTAACCCGTCATTGATACAGATGTGGAGTACATCTCAATCTTCGGTGCAACCGGCCCACCCGCCGAACCCGGCTCTGATACCAGTTTGTTAGGGGGGGAGTCTTGTTGGGCCCGACCAGAAAACCCAACATATAAGCCGGACCGGGGCACCATCCCAAAACCAATTATTTGTTAATATGCCTTGAATTGAGCTTATTATTTGTTTTGGGTTTAGGCCCATTGTTTGACTAGGTTTCTTGAGGCACTATATATACTCATAAACCTACCAAATTGTAACCCTAGTTTCTTATTTGCCTCCCTAATAAAGATCCCTATTTCTCTGCCCGTGGACGTAGGTAACACACCGTTGCTGAACCACGTTAAATCTCTATGTCTTTCTTCGTCTGTTATCGTTCTTGTTATAACAAATTGGTATCAGAGCCGGGTTCGGCGGGTGGGCCGGTTGCACCGAAGATTGAGATGGACTCCACATCTGTATCGATGACGGGTTAGTCGAACCCGTTGTGTGGAGGTCTCGATTCCAACCGGGCTAGACTTGTGATGGATTCGCAAGTGAGAGGGGGATTTGTTGGGACAGTTGTGAATCCCACATCGAAAGTGAGAGAATTCTGAACCCAACATATAAGTGGATGGGCTACTCCACCTAATGCAAATGGGTTTGTTAGGGGGAAGTCTTGTTGGGCCCGACCAGAAAGCCCAACATATAAGCCGGACCGGGGCACCATCCCAAAACCAGAAAGCCTAACTTGTTAGGGGGAAGTCTTGTCAGAGCTTGGTTGTGATTTCTGTCGAGAATGATGTCTAGACCTGTAGTGAAGATTGACAAGTTTACTGGAAGAAACTTTTTCAGTCTGTGGCAGATAAAGATGCGGGCTTTGCTGAAGCAACAAGGTTTATGGGCACCGTTAACCGCCGACAAGAAGGGGGCATATACAACCACCGCTGAGTACGTCCTTCTGGAGGAGAAGGCTCATTCGACGATCATGTTGTGTCCCGCAGACGATGTCATAATAGAGGTTGCTGATCAGGAAACTACTGGCGGCTTGTGGCTGAAGTTGGAGAGTTTGTACATGACAAAGTCTCTGACGAACAAGTTGCTTCTAAAATAACGGTTGTTCGGGCTGCGTATGCAGGAAGGTACATAACTCAGAGACCATCTTGATCAACTTAACACGTTATTACTTGAATTGCGTAATATTGATGTTAAGGTGGAGGACGAAGATGATGCCCTAATTCTGCTAGTATCCCTACCCCCCACATACGAGAACTTCTTCCAGTCATTCGTCGTTGGGAAGGATACCATCACATTGGAAGAGGTTAGATCGTCGCTTCACAGCAGAGAGTTACGTCTGAAGGCAACCGCGTCGGTTACAGACAATCAGGCTTCCGGGCTTATGGCCAACGGAGGCAATTCTGAAGGTAGAAGGGGCAAGAAGCAAGGTCGCAAATCAGGCCCTAAACCAGACGACGTCTGTAACTACTGTAAGGAGAAAGGTCATTGGAAGAATGATTGTCCTAAGAAGATGCAACAAGAGCAGAAATATGGATCTGCAGCAGTAGTTCATGGTGGAAATACTTCTGAGGAAGATATTGTTCTACTAGCAGGTAATCGCACAGATCATGATGTGTGGTTTCTTGACTCAGGTGCGTCATGTCACGTATGTCCTAGAAGAGAGTTGTTTACAACATATAGATGTGTAGACAAGGGCAATGTTTCTATGGGAAACGATGTCATCTGCAAGGTTGTTGGGATCGGCTCAGTCAGGCTTCGGACAAACGATGGAAAGTTTCGCACATTGGAGGAAGTTAAACATGTGCCATCTATGACAAAGAATCTGATATTCCTAACTGTGTTAGACGACAAGGGTTTCAGATACACATGTTATGGTGAAAAGTTGCGCGTGTTTAAGGGCTCTAATGTGGTTTTGCAAGGAGTCAAGCAGGGAAAGGGGACTTTGTATACCCTACAAGGTTCAACAGTCACGGGTGCTGCAGATGCTGTTTCAGTCAAAGTTAGGGAGACTGTTGCTGAGGAGGTGGAGTTGAACTTCACTCCAGCAGAGACTCATGCACCTGAGTTGGTCACTGACCAATCATCACATACAGGTACTACTGAGTCAGATAATGGTGAGACAAAGAATATACCACTAGACACAGGAACAAGTGGAGCTGTACATCGGAGTATTGCTCTAGATCAACCAAGAAGGGTTGACATCAGGGGGCCTGCGAGATACAGGTCTGACCATCTGGTGGGATATGCTTTGCATGTGGCCGAGGAGGAGGAGGATGGTGTTCCATCCAACTACAAGGCTGCTGTTTCTGAAGGTGAGTCAGCACACTGGCAAGCTGAGAAGAGAATCAGGGTGAAGAAGGTGGAAACATCTGATAATCCTGCTGATATGTTCACCAAACCAGTTTCGGAGAGCAAGTTCCAACACTGTTTGAACTTGTTTAATATCACCAACTGTTGAGCTGCCCTGCGGGGCAATCTGGGTCCTCCTACGAGGACAAATCTGAGGTAGAGGAATGTCTAGCACTTGTCACGGTGCATCTGTTTCTGAGAGGAGATTCTGGGATATCCGGCATTGAAGCGCATCTGGTACATCTGGCATGGCATTGCATTTGGTACGTCTGGCGCTGCAATGCGATTGGTACATCTGAGAGGATTCAAGTCAAGGTGGAGATTTGTTAATATGCCTTGAATTGGGCTTATTATTTGTTTTGGGTTTAGGCCCATTGTTTGACTAGGTTTCTTGAGGCACTATATATACTCATAAACCTACCAAATTGTAACCCTAGTTTCTTGTTTGCCTCCTTAATAAAGATCCCTATTTCTCTGCCCGTGGACGTAGGTAACACACCGTTGCTGAACCACGTTAAATCTCTGTGTCTTTCTTCGTCTGTTATCGTTCTCGTTATAACAGATACATTAGAGAATACATATATTTGTGTCTAATCATATAAGCCTAAACTTTGCCATGTGCAAGTGTTGTTGTTGTGTTTCCCTCATATTAGAGTGGCAAAATCTGACCCGAATCGAAAACCCGGCCCCACTCACCCGAACCCGAACCCGACCGAAACCCGAAAATCTGGAGTCGTTCATAACCCGAACCCGAGACCGAACTCGACCCAAACCTGACCCGACACGAAACAGACCCGAACACAGAAAAACCCGAGCCGACTCTAAACCCGACCCGACTTTGAACCCGACCCGATTCTCAACCCGACCCCACCTGAAAAGGTTATTTAACATCAACATTTTAATACTTGAATGTTAAATGTTTTTTTTAATTTTAACACAAGTTTATGATTATACTTTAACATATAAAACACCAAATATTTTTGTTAATTGTTATCATATGAATAAGAACCCAAATAAAATAGATAAGCAGATAAGTCAACAAGTCAAATAAGTCAACCGTCATACATCAAAACATCGATACATACTATGAGTCAGAAATACTAAAAGTTCATTAATCGTTGCAGATGATATAGCGTGCAACCCAACAACATATCCTTTCAACAACTTTTGATAGAATTAATTATTTATATCTAGATTTGTTAAAAACTAATAATAATAATGAAAAAAAAAACTAATGAGCCAAAAGCTAAAAATGAAATGGGCATTGAAAATGATATGGGCCAATGATATAGTCAAACCACAAATAAGCTCATTTGCAACTTGCTAGTTAAAATAAGGTTATAACATAAATGTACAATTAATTTGATTTAATTATAGCACCGATCAATTGGTTTAAATGTTTAAAAAAGGACGATGTTGTCGAATATCGAATTTCCGATTATGACTTTTTTTGAAAATCGGTCGACAACCGATGAGTCAATAACAATGAGTGTATTCAACCGAGTCAAAATTACATATTGAAGTATATATTCAACCGAGTCAAAATCATTTATTTTAAGTAAATTACATATTTAATTATTCAACCGAGTCAAAATCAACCTAATTATCCAAACGGGTAGAATATGATTCGACCGAAAACTCAAACTAACTATACCGCTATACCCACTTTGATTCGAAACTCAAATGAGACCGACCCGACTCTTGACCCGAAACCCGAACGAGACCGACCCCCTTTGACCCGAACCCGAATGGGCATGAGTCATGACCCGACTTAACCCGAAACCCGACCAATCTAAAATTCATTATGACCGAACCCGACCCGAACCCGACCCGACCAATACCCGACCATAAATTTTACCCGAATTGACCCGATCCGAGCAAGCCTGACCCAAACCCGACCCGAACGACCGACTTGCCAGCTCTACCTCCTCATATGGGAGTTTATTAATCCATGTGATGATCCCTTTTTTGCCTATGAAAAGGGAAGTTTTTCCGTTTGAGAAAGTAAGAGAGCGTAAAGTAAAGAGCGAGAAAAAAAATGGAAAGAGAGATTCATTGAAGTAGGGCTGTTACTTGAGCCGAGTAGCTCGAGCTCGGTTCGGGCTCGGCTCGAAAAAAACTCGACTCGGGCTCGCTCGAATTAAATATGAGCCAAGCTTGAGCAGAAGTCTGAGCTCGAGCTCGGCTCGAGTAGCTCGTATAACTCATTTTATGGGTGAAATTACAGTTCTCCCCTATGTTTTATTTAACCCCATTTAAATAAGTTTTATTTAACCCCTTGTAAATAGGGCGTATATCTCGTTTCGTAGGTGAAATTACAGTTCTGTCCCTAGGTTTTATTTAACCTCTTCTTCTAAAGAGTCTGTCAGCCGTTTTGCCTTTTGGACTCCATTCACTTTGAATCACAGATCTACATTTTGTGAGTAGCTCGAGCTCGACTCGGCTCGAGAAAATGAGGCTCGAGTTCGAGCTCGGCTCGTTTGTAAACGAGTCGAGCTTGAACACCCACTACTCGAGCTCGTTAGCTCGTATATCAGCCCTACATTGAAGGTTTGATTCCGGTATACAATTGCTCACTCCACATTGAGTTGCCTCAATGACGACCAAACGACCTCCGATTTGAACGATTTTATGGTATCTTGTTCACTTCATTGTAGGCTTGATTTTGTATGGTTGGATCATTGTTTTGAGCTTTGAAACTTTGGTTCCCCTCCAGGGACGGACTGAGGGGTGGGTTGAGGTCTGCTCCAACCCGCCCCATTTTATAAAAATCAAATAATAGGTAAAAAAAATTAAGGGAAATTAATAAAAATTATTTATTAATTTATTAAATTAAGGGTTTTGTTAAAAAAAATATGAGTATGAGAAAATTTTAGCCGATCTAACATACCTAAATTTTAATTTATGGTTCAATGCATGTTCCCCTCGATGTTGTCAACTTGTCATCTCTTGATATTTTGTGGAATTCCACCAAGTTGGGTGATATATTTTGGAGATTTGATCAAGCTTGTTGATGCTTGATGATGTTGTGTGCCTCGATCTAGCTTTGTCAAGGCAAGATTGTACCTACTTGTTATTGTTGATAGTGTAAGTTTCTAGTTTGTTGTGGATTTTTCCCGTTTTGGAGTTTTTCACGTAAATCTGCCTCTGGTATTCTTTTTGCGTTCTTGTATTTATCTTCTATTTATGTCTGATTGTGTGATTTGTTTGCTTGGGTATTGCTCCCTGATTTACCATTCTTGGCTATCCCGATTCTTGTGTGAGAAGAGTTTGTCCGACGTCTCCCCAACAATTATTGTCTCACTATTCCAACAACTAAGTTTATAATTAAATGTGTAAATCGATAACAAACGATGTCGATCATTGAATTGGTAAATAAAGAGTGACCATTCCGGGGTTCGAACCGGGGACCTATGGGTACTACCCACAAGTCCTTTCCGGTGAGCCATTCCGTAATTGGTAAACGATGTCGATCCGACCAAAGAGATCTAACTGGTTTTTCTAAACATAAAACATGACTTTATAATCAAATGTACGCAAATCTTAATATACGAATTAATTAAATTGAGTTAATACACTATACAATGATTAAAAGGTATATATAAAAAAGAGGGCCAAGAGTAAAAGGCCAGTATTCTAGAGTATCGGATAAAAATAAAAATAAAAAAGTATTAAGTATCGTCTCATATTGGGTCAATTAATATATGCTGACAATTGAGAGGTTAGGCTTCCTTCTACTAAAAAATGCTATGGAAATTATGAGGTAGTAAGACATCGTCGTGACTCGTAAGTAAGTCGGGAGTGTCTCATTTGAATTGGTGATAAAAAAAAAAAGTCGAAAAGACGCAAAACTAAACAAGAAAAAAAAAACCGAAATTTAATTCTTTCCGCAGACACGTACGTTGAAGTCAACTTTCCAAGGGATCGTGAAAGGTTGACTCTCTGTCAACGTCCATTTGTGATGTAATTCTTCGATTTCCCTACTATTTCAAACACATGAACTCCAAGTTCGGCCCACAAAGATCTAATTTCTATTACCTTTCATTTCATTACTGGTGGAGCCAGAAAATTGTAATAAGAGATGCACAATATACATATACACAAAGGCGGATTTAAACGGGGCATGTGCTCCACATGTACTCCCATCCTGTTGGGACACTTGTGAATCCCACATCGGAAGTGAGAGAAATTTGAACCTAACATATAAGTGGATGAGCTACTCCACCTAACGCCAATTGGTTTTGGGATGGTGCCCCGGTCCGGCTTATATGTTGGGCTTTCTGATCGGACCCAACAAGACTTTCCCCCTAACAAACTGGTATGAGAGCCGGGTTCGGCGGGTGGGCCGGTTGCACCCAAAGATTGAGATGGACTCCACATCTGTATCGGTGACGGGTTAGTCGAACCCGTTGCGTGGAGATCTCGATTCCAACCGGGCTAGACTTGTGATGGATTCACAAGTGAGAGGGGGATTTGTTGGGACACTTGTGAATCCCCCATCGGAAGTGGGAGAAATCTGAACCTAAAATATAAGTGGATGGGTTACTCCACCTAACGCCAATTGGTTTTGGGATGGTGCCCCGGTCCGGCTTATATGTTGGGCTTTCTGATCGGACCCAACAAGACTTTCCCCCTAACACACCCTCATCCGACGAACCCCATATATGTATTATCATCGTCGATAGCTTCGTTTTGATATATAATACACATTAATCTGATATCCGAGTAAAAAGTTATAAATGTTTAAAAATTGAAGGTATATTAATCATTTTAAATCTTATTTAAATAACTCACAATGCTTTTATAAATTTTTTGTAGATTGACATTCTGATATTATAATTTATCTTGAGATCTTTAAAATGAGAGATTATATTATATTCTTATACAATTAGGTAGAAAAATTACAAAAGTTTAAATGAAGAAAATTGTCAAATTTTCTACTGCGATGTTAGTGATGTTTTTAAAAAATGATCAAGGTAGGAATTCACAAAGCTTTGATTTGGTATATCGTCTAATCTAGTTGGTTTCAGTGTTAATGGTTGCAAAAACTATAGTAAGTGGGAAAAATCTTTCTCAATACGAGTGTTATCAAGCCATGAGTAGGTTGATCGAAAAATATGTTTTCAAGCGCATTGATAATGAGGTTATCATTCAACATTTTTAGGGTATGAAAACCCACAAAATGTACGTATTTTTCCCTGTCGAATTGAACTATTTCATTATAAAACTCTAATTAGTAATGAATACTACCTACATTCGAAAAAACTTGTCACTTTACTATTCACGCAAGCTTTTTTAGGAGATAAAAACTATATAAAATATCTAGTTTTTTTTAATAATTTTTTTAAACAATTTCGTAGCTATTATTACGAAGTACAAACTTGTTAAAAAAATTTATAAAAAAATAAATATTTTATATAGTTTTTATCATTCTAAAAAAGCGTGCGTGAATAGTAAACGACAAGTTTTGCCGAACGGAGAGAGTATTTTTTTGTACTAGTGAACTCTTTTATTTTTTTATCGGTATTTTGTGTTGAAGACGTTATGTGTTGTATGAGTTCGTGTTATTCATTCTTGTTTATCACTGGTGTGCCCCGACTTCGGGCCGCCACTACATGTACGATAGCGTTTTGGATTAAATCAACCCTAAGTCACCAGAGAGAGAGAGAGAGGGAGAGCATCCACCTAATCACCAAGCGTCGGAACACCTAAACCTCCAAAAGACCATAGTCAACCATCTTCTTCTCCACACTTGCTCCAAGAACAGATGACAAGGGATGAAAGAGCAAACCCTAGAAACCCTAATGAAGCGTATGAGAGGGAGAAATCAAAGAGGGGTGGAGTTGAACAGTGAGCAAAGCAACCAGGAGAAGAGGTTTTATAGCTAGGTCACCATATGAAGCATCTAAACTTTTATAGCTATATATGTATTATCACTAGCTTCACTATTGTCCACTAATCCCATTAGAAGATCAAGTTAATTTCTCGACTCAATTCTATTCAGTCGGAACTATCTACAAATATGTATCCATACATAATATAATATAGTATATATTATATGTATCACTCATCACATACACATATATGTTACAAACAAGTATATAACAAATATTATATGCTAAACGTATAAAATAAGACATAGAAAAGTAAACACATACATATCATTACAATAACTAGAAAAAAAAAATATTAACACTTTAAGAAAAAAAAAACGATTGATTTATATCATTAGACTTGCTAAAGATATCCAAAGGTCAAATATGTGTTCACAATTGAATAGGTAGATAGGTTTCTTTCTACTCAAAATGCTATGGAAATAATTACTCCAGATGGTAGGAAGAAAGGGCAGGCTGCTGCTCAGCTGCTGGAAGGCATCGCCTTGCCTCGTAAGTCGGGAGTGTCTCATTTTGGTGATTAAAGGTCAAAAGACTCGAAACTAAACAAGTAAAAAAAAAAACCCGAAATGTAATTCTTTCTTTAGACATGTTGACGTCAACTTTCCAAGGGATCATTTGACTCTCTGTCAGCGTCCATCTGTGATGTAGAAGCTTCTTCAATTTCATACTATTTCCAATACATGAATTCCAAGTCCGACCCATTTAAGGATTTAAAGCTAAACCAATGACTCGTCCAGCTAATTAGGTTTTTTTGTTGGCTAATGTTCGACCTATAAAAAAATTAGTGAAATAGTTGATGGCGGAGGCGGATCAGGGGGGACTATGGTGCCTGAAGTCCCCTTGTCAAAAAGAAAAATAGTGTTTTTTTTTTCATAGTAATTTTTATTAATTTTAATAATGAAAGATTAAAAAAAAAAAAATGAAAGAGTATAAAAAAGAGTAAACAATTATCTAATATATCTAATATCTAATATCTAATATCTAATATAATACTAAAACAGATGTGAAAGATACACGTGGCCGCCTCTCCTTAAACCAAGGCTTACGTGACAGTTTTTCATTAAGTGTGGCCCCACCTATATAACTAACATAATTTAATTAATTATTAATTAAAATAAACTTAATGATAATTTAACAAATTTACTAGAATATTAATTTCTCCCAAACTTTTTTTTACCCATTTCAATTAATGATATTTAAATTTTTTTAATTAAATTAACCAATTAATTACTTTCTATTGTAAATTTAATTTATTTTTTCTCATTTATTTTGTGTTAAAACTTAATATCTTTGTTATTTAGAAGATCATTGCCCAAGTTGAATTGGAGGAAGTCTGACGTGTTCGAGACGAAGGCACGCTTTGATAACAAAGTGCTCAAGAAACAGGGATCGACAGCATTGCAATCGACCACTTTTCAGGTGTTAAGTTAGATTTGTTGGCGGGTGATGACAATAAGTTATCCATTGATGGAATCTTGCTTCTTGATGCACATTTATTGCCGCAGTGACTACTCTCGATGCATATGCCGATCCAGCATTGTAGTCGGTCACTGCATAGGTTGAATTGGAACTCTATCTTGACGCATATGTAGGAACGTTGAATTGGTGTTCTTCACATCACTGCTAATCTCCCAAACATCAATGATTGTTGAATTATGTGTGTTTTACTATTTCATTCCAACATAGAAATTGTTAAAATCCATCTTTTTTCTATTTACAAACAAAAAACGATTGTAATATCATTTTACCCGTTTTTGGTAAGATTTCTACTTATCTCGAAAATTTTGTGGGATTTTTTGTACTGACTTATTTATAAAATGATTTTTTAAAATCTAATTTTTTTTTCTATTTACAAATAAAAATATTGCAATCTCATTTTACCCGTATATGGTAGGATTTCTAATGCTATCTCAAAATATTTGGTGGGATTTTTACTGCTGAATTATTTATACAATGATTTGTTAAAATACAATGTTTATCTAATTACAAAAAAAATTACAATCTCATTTTACCTGTATTTGGTAGGATTTCTGCTATCTCAAAATTTTGGTGGCATTTTTATTGCTAAATTATTTATACAATAATTTGTTAAAATCCAATATTCATCCATTTAAATATAAAAGAAGTTCATCATATATCTCTACTCACACTTGGTAGAGTTGATCTTATCGTGAAGAATGATAGGCAAGTTCATTTTTATATGCATTAATTTGTATATTTTGTTACAAGTTATTTGTTTTACCACCTTTACTATTGAATTCTTTCACATGAATCGTATATTTAAGTGCCCTGTTGGTTCGAAATTATTTAAACAACTATATATATATACCATCAATATGGAGCTGAATAGATACATCATTGATATATTTCAAATTTCAAATTCTTATTGTAAAAGATGTTGGACGCAAGTTTCAAATCATATTTCTTATTTAACTATATTTATTGACCTTATTTCTCAATATTACCAATAATTACAATTTCTAATGACCTTATTTCTCAATATTACCAATAATTATAATTTCTTTTATTTTACCTCGTGAACATGCATTCTTTACTTTTATACGTTTAACTTTTGTTGTGTGTAGATGAGAGAATATTGTCAACTTTAATTTAGCCGATGTGACAACGTTGTATATAAATTCGATTTTTTTTGAAACTAATGCATATCAAAGAAGGTAATGCCTTATTTTACTTATTTGTTGTATCTATTATTACTTAATATACCATCTTAATATGAACTATATTTATTTTACAGGTTTTTTAAATCCGACAATACCTCCAAAACCAAATCTGTACAACGATGCTATGAATTCTCCAACATTGTGGATTAATGAAGTTATCGTGATCTATATAACACACTTTTAATTATTGATCGAAGATGTGAATCGAGTGAGCAAGACCGGTTTAGCATATTTATCATTTTGATATTTGGATTTAATATTATTTTTCTATATCGTTTCATATTATCATAATATTATTATTATATATATAATATAGATAAATTATGATAATATCTTTTAGAACAACATAATATATTTTACAAATCCCGTGCATCATGCACGGGTACCGTGCTAGTAATATAATACTAAAATAGATGTTGAAGATGAGCTGTCATACGCCCATTACAAAACCAAGTTGGATTAAAACTTGGTAGCCTGCTTTTTAATAGTACGATCTTTGCTAAATATTGCTCATATTATGCAAATATGAGATGGGCTAAATGCAGGGACAGAGCCATAAAGTTTTGAACCGAGGGTCATCATAGTAGTAGACAATAAGATCGAGAAAAAAAGTCGTAAAATACACAACGTATTTGATAATACAAACTAATGTCAAACGATATTACAAACTACTACAAAGATATAAAACGAAAATAATGATATAAAACGTAATAAATAAACATTGTATTCTTAACATGTAATATAACTATCTATAAAAAATTTAAACTTGCGTAACTTCTTACCAAAATTCTCAAAATAAGTAATATAACCTATGGTTTCGAAGCTCTCGAGATAAATTATAATATGTGAATGTCAATTTAAGTAAAATATAAAAGTATTATAGTCTATTGAAATAAAATTAAAGTGATTAGTAGACCTACAATTTTCAAATATTCATAACTTTTTACCCAGATGTCGGATTAGGGCGTATTATATATCAAAACGAAGCTATCGATAGGGAGAATACACCTAGGTAATTTGTCGAATGAGGGAGCCACTTCTTTTTATCAAGCCAAGTTTTCATCCTATTACCTCTGGGTTATGGGCCCACCACCTTCGGCTGTGCATATCGGAATTCTGAAATCTGAAATTGGGCCTTGATAATGGGACTAACCTGCGCCTATCAACATAAAAGCCCTCTCAGCATTAAACAACAATAAAAAGTGGTCATGCTCATTACCAAACCGGTTTGATGCAAATATATTTTATGAAAAATTGTTGTTACAACTAAGAGTGTGTTTGGATTACAATTATAAGTATACATTTGAATGATGTTTGGTTTAATGTATTTAACACAACGTAAACTTTAGATAAAATATGTTTTAAATGGTGTCAACCAAATACATTAAGTTTATAATAATAGAGGATGTGATTAATTATCTGATTAAAACAATTTAAATGGTATTTTAATTAAAATTAAATTTTATATTATTTTAAATAAATTATAAAATATGCTAACCAAATACTATTTAAGTGTTTATATTATAAGTGCGATATAATTATTATAATGCATTAGAATCCAAACATAACCTAAATTGTTTTCCATTTAAATTAGTATTAACTAAATATACATTTGGATACACCAAAATTGTATCCGAAATTTTTTAAAATGATTTATAGGGAGTTTAATAATATTATCATTAGGAATGACTTCGGTTGATCTTTAGTGAGTAAGGACTTCCTACTTTTTGTCTACTACCTAGTATATATTTATATTTTTAGGGGTGATATTCGAGCCGAACGAGCTGAACTTGACATGTTCAAGTTTGTCTCGAACAGAAAACGAGCCGAACCGAGCTCGAGCCCAAAAATTATTCGAGCTTTTTTTGGCGCTCAAGCTCAGCTTGCGAGCCCAAAGTGAAACTCGAGCTCGGCTTGGTTGCTCGAACAAGCTGAACGAACGAGCTTAGCTCGTTCGAGCTCGTCAGTTGGGCTCGTTCGAGCTCGTTCAAGCTCGGTGCCTAAATGCAAATTACAATTACAGTGTGTAGAAGCAAACAATTATCAAGCCAAATTCTTCAATTTCACATGTCCAAAATCTGAAAATCCTTAGAATTCAAGAGGTACATATTCTAATCACCTTAATTAAGCTATACAAATTTCAAATTGGGCAAAAATCTTCACAAGCTGTACGAATTTCTAAGCTAGTGAAATTCTTCAATTTCATATTCCATAAATTTCTAATCACCTAGAAAATTTCTAAGCAATATGTACAAATTTCACAGAGAATTTTTTTTTCAATCTAGGCAATAAGCACTCCCGTATCAAGCAGCCAGCACAGTAGTCATATCAATCTCGAGCGACTAACCTCCATAAAACAGGAAGATGAACAAAGAGGGAGTAAGAGGAATGAACCTGTGCTGCTGGAAATCCAAACAGCCATGAAAGAGGAAGCACGAGGAGTCGAGGAGGAAGTAATGGGTATGGCGGCATGGCGCAGTCGCGCAGAGGAGTTGGGGAGGAGCGAACCCGTGCTGTGCGCTCGAAGAAAGATGAAGCTGCTACAATAGTCCGCCGGTGCCGCCTGATAGAAGGAAGAAAGGAGCGACAGAGGGAAGGAAGCTCGGCACTTCGACGGCGATAGGCGATTGAGCAAGCCACATGAGAAAGAGGGAGATGCGGCTGAAGCAGTGAAGCGGCATCTTAGAACGCCAAAACTAATCCAATAACCCTCATAACCCTAGATAGAGGTAATTTCGTAAATTTGGATATCGAGCTTTCGAGCTCGACTCGGGCTCGATTCGAGTCTAAAAAGCTATTCAAGCTCGGCTTGTTTTACCCATTCGAACGAGCCGAACTCGAGTCGAGCTGTCGTCTCGGATAACAGCCCTATTTATATATGGAAAAAAAACAGTTTGGTGAGCGAGTTTTAAGATTTTTTACTCTCTTTGAAGTTTAAGTAACAAAAAACCAACATTCATCTTAAATTTAATGTTTGGCTTACAACCGTACATAGGCATATATAAGTACATAACGTAACATTTTCAAATTTCCAAAGTGAAAGCAAATACTCCGTATTAATCAAACATTTTTGATAATATTTCGTGCGGAGTTGTAGGTTCCAATTGTTCCGACCGCAACCCCTAATTCCAAAATTGCCCATAAAATCACCATTTCAAACTTGTTCTTCCGGAGTCCATTAAGCTTAAGATAGCAAAGGCAAGGCAAAACTATAGACAGTGTGACGATCAAGAACTTGTTTAGCTTGTCTCTTCAGTTTCCAAAAAGGAAATTTTGATGGTGGTAGTGGCTACAGATTAGCCAAAGCAGGGTAAAAACAAACTCAAAATATGTATGTATGTAGAAGATGAACATTCATCATTTGAAAGCTCTCATTTTTAGGGTTAAGCAGACGACAGCAGAGCTGCTATTCATTCATTCTCACACACCTCAAAATAACAGAAATGCAAGGTATATATAGTCCTTACAGTTGGCCCACACATTTGGCCTTATTCGGACAAGAAACTAAACATGAAAGATCTAGAAAATGCTAAATAAAAGATAGATGTAAGAGTGTGTTTAGCTAGCTGATTATTTCCCAATAAAGCCAACTAAACACCAGCTTAAGGAGCAAGTCTCTCAATACCCCCTCCTCAAGTTGGAGTTGGGGAGAAATCCACAAGTCCCAACTTGCTGAAGAAGTGTTTGCATTGTTCCTCTCCCAATGCCTTAGTCATCAAATCAGCAACTTGAAGGCCAGTACGAATGTGAGGGGTGCATATGAAACCTTCAAGTACTTTCTCTCTAATAAAGTGGCAATCCACCTTAATATGTTTAGTGCTCTCATGGAAGACGGGATTTGCAGCAATGTAAATTGCTGCTTTGCTATCACAGTGAAGGGGAATAGGTAAAGTGGGAGATACGGAGAGATCCTCAAGTAACCCAGTAATCCATACAAGTTCACTTGCAGTTCGAGACATGCTCCTATATTCAGATTCAGCTGAAGACTTTGACACCGTTAGTTGCTTCTTAGTCTTCCAAGATACCAATGATCTCCTAAAGAACACAAAAAAACCAGTCAATGACCTGGCACTATAGGTACATGATCCCCAATCAGCATCACAATACCTTGTGATGTTGTAGTCTCCATCCTTATCAAGAAATAAGCCAGTTCCAACTGTCCCTGCCAGATATCTGATCACGTGTAATGCAACTTCCATATGAGGCTCTCTCGGATCATTCATGTATTGGCTTAAATGTTGTACAACATATGACATATCGGGTCTGGTCAGGTTGAGAAACAACAACCTTCCTATTAATCTTCAGTACTTGTCAGGTTCTCTTAGAGGAGTCCCTGTGCTTAATGACAACTTCAAACCTCTGGGTATTGGCAAACCACTAGGCTTGCACCCTCCCATTCCACAATCATCAATTATATCTAAAATGTATTTCCTCTGGTGTAAAGAAATACCTGCTTCTGATCTAGTAACTTCAAGCCCCAAAAAATATCTTGCTATGCCCAAGTCTTTGATGGTATACGCCTGATGCAATGACCTTTTTACAGATTCAATAACTTCTTCATCATCTCCAGTCAAGAGGAGATCATCAACATAAACAAGAGCTATCACAAGCCCCTTTTTCACAGACTTAGTGAAAAAGCTGTAATCATTCTTGGATTGCTTGAAGCCAAGAGAGACAAGGAAATGAGTTAACTCAGTGTTCCATTGCCTAGACGCCTGTTTAAGTCCATATAAGGACTTCTGCAACTTACAAACAAGACCTGACTTGGCTGCATAACCCTCTAGTGGCCACATATAGAATTTCCTCTTCCAACTCTCCATGCAAGAATGCATTGTTAATATCCAATTGAAAGACTGAGGAGTCCTTCTTTGCTGCAAGGGAAAAAACAAGTCTCACTGTTGGTGTTGTAAGGAGGATATCGAGTATGAAATATAATAAAATAAATCAAACCAGATTCTGCCCACGCAAATAATTACAAGACATCCTCCTGATGCAGCAGCGGGAAGTCAGGATCGATCCACGAGGAAGCGTGTCAGCGGATCCTAGGCAGCGGAGAAATCTCACAGAAGTCGAAAACAGTGGTTCTCGATCTCGAGTACAGTTACTCGACAGAAGATCGGACAGTCGAACACAGCGCAGCAGCCACATGCGATTTTGGTCGAGATCGACTAGGGCTTCCTCGAGATCGAGGAGACTTGTCGACGTCGGGTTTTCTTTGTCGATCACTTGCACACAGAAGCTACAACGACCTTGATCGAGAATCAGTAACTCGATATCGAAGAGTGCTATTCGATATCGAGTAAGACAGAAAACTAAAATAAAATGAAAGAAAGTAAAGACAAATGCTTTGGGATCTCGAAATAAACTGTATGAAAAAGGACTTCCAAGATTGGGGTTTGCGACAACGATAACCAAGCATGCATAAGGCAAGAATAAACAGATAATCATGTGAATTGCATCAAAGGACTAAGCTTTCGCCTTTTCCAACAATTAGACAACTATTTCAAGAAACCCTAATTGTCTCTACTGATTTTATGTTTACAATCCAATTGTTAGCATGGACCTCCATTGAATGGGTAATAAACACATAACAAGTAGCAGATGCTCAAAACATGATAAAAGTCGGATCCTTACCTCAAACGCGCATGGCTATCGTCGGGCTCGCCCCAACCCTAGAAGTGGGTGGACAACTCGCGCTTCATCGCAACCTCAGACATTGATTGAAAGGAAATAACAACTGGCATTAAATCAAAACAGAGCTTACAACCAAAGGAAGCCAATTCCGCTCTCGCTTCACTAACTCCCCTTGGCCACTCACTCTCTCTCTACTACTCCTACTAATTGCTGTGTGATTGAATGACTAGAAATCAGCCCCATGTGCTTTATTTATAGGCTTCTAAACCTTGCTATTCAAGGATAGAAACATCTATCTTTATCTAAATCTATATCTAAAGCATTAAAGATAAATAAATGCCATAACATAATTAAATCTAATAAAGGGAATTATATCTAAAAGGACTAAAATCTCTTCAAGTGGAGAGATGTTGATAGATCGGATAGACTCGGCAATCTTCGGCTCCAAGGAATCCCAATCCGAGTAGAAAAGTCCACAACGCATTACGCGGCTTCTGGAAGCTTCCTCGATCTCGAGTAACTCGGACATCGACTTCAGTGGCTCGGCGTTTCGGCTAGCTGGTGCTCGATGTGGCTCGGACATGGCTCTTGGGGTGTACTCGATCTCGAGGAGTGTCCGGGCGCCAGGTCGGGTAACTTCTCCTCGGTCTCCTCGGGTAATCTCTCCTCGACTCCGGGTAATCTCTCCTCGACTCCAGGTAATCTCTCCTCAACTCCGGGTAATCTCTCCTCAACTCCGGGTTGTCTCCGAGGTTTTGTCAATCTCGAGGTAACTACTCGATCTCGAGGAACCTCTTGGAGTCGAATTGCTTTGTCTTCAGCTTCTCGACATAGGCTTCCTCGATCAGTGCAGGGTCCGGACATGGGTTGTCGAGATCGACTAAATTTGTCGATATCGAGTAGATTTAGACCTCCGTCCTTGCTTCTTGGTTTTCTCCCGAAATGACTCCATATTCTGCAATATTAAACAGAAAATTATGTAGATCTTCATTTCTGACAAATAAGCATATACTACATAAATTCGACATATTTCCAACCCGAAATATGCAAAACGTAAAGAATATGGAACTAAAATATGCATAAAGACATGGCTACTTTTAGAGACATCAAATCACCCTATACTTAGACTTGCTTGTCCTCAAGCAATAACCAAACAATAACCAAGACCTACAACACATCCTTCAAGTCTTCGCCTTTGTCAAAAGCAACATCTCAAGTAGCAGCAATGTAAGACAAGTGAATTTAACGCCGTCACACATATATGAGCGATCCATACGCATAATATAAATCCAACCTCACAGGGATAATGTGTTTACACTCAACTCTCAATGTGTTTTGGCTATGTAAGATCAACTCTCGACTCAATTCCATACATAATCTCATAAACATTGCAATTTAAATATAAATCCACTTCGCAACCAATTATGAAAATGCAACAAGAATTATCAGGAGGACTTCGCTCAATAGAAGTCTTCGAAGAAGATTCCATTCGGCGGGGTTGTAATGGGGCTTGGTAAGAAATATAAGGGCATAGAATTATTTGGCCATGTGGTGCATAATAAAATTCGGGAATCAAGACTCCTAAATTTTCAACACAACTCAACCAAACCATAACTCTCACTCATGTGCATCAACCAAACTCTCCAATTTATCTTAATGAAGTATGTAACCTTTCAAACTTCCTCAACCTCTCCAAAGTATGTATCTTGCGAATAATGAAAGAAATAAGGTAAATTTGGCTCATGCACTTTATTCACAAACATATATACTTTTTTTTCTCTTCTCTTCTTTTTTTTTCGGATTTTTTTTTATGAAAAGAAACTAAAACTAATGGTGCATTTATAAGATGAGCCAAAAATCCTTTTACATAATATGCATAGCAAGATAAAAATATAGAACCAACCCATATCTTAATAAATTAAAAAATCCTTCCTACTTGAAATGCAACACAAGCTCATGCCTTCCACAAATCATCATTCCAACCAACTCTAAGTCTTAATTCTCAAATGGGGGTCAGGCTCAATTTGGCTAAGGATAATTTCGTGGAGTTTACAATAAAAGTCTCAAGCTAATGTTCTGCTTCAAGCAGGGATAATGCAGGGTAGGTAAAGAGAGGATAAAATTGGCTTAAAAGGTGCCTCCATCATTTAACTCTCATTAACATAAACATATAAATGCATTGGCTTTGAGTAACTATCACAACATTTAGAGACGCATAGGAAGAGTAAATACACTCAAGAAAGCAAAGGGATTTTTAATGTTCTCCTTATAAGGCCAAAATTCCCACTAGGATAATTTTTGTTAGATTTTAACCTTTAGCTTAGGATCATATGTGCTCAATTTCATCACAAGTTCACAATCCACATAAAAACAATTTCGAGGACTTAGGCTAAACCTTCCAAACATGCCATAGGATTTATATGATCAAGTCAATCATTATTCATCATCATAGGACATCTAAGTTAGGGTATAAAACTAAGAACAATGCAGAAATTTAAACATGCCTTTTTTTTTTCTCATTTTTGGACATTTTCTATTTTTTATTTATTTTTATTTTTTCCTATGAACTAAAAATAAGACTAAAGTATGGCAAAAGACTAAACTGCATGAAATTTAAACATGAATGCATAACATAAAAATTAAAATTTTCACCATGTAAAACCAAAAGCAAGACATATAATAATGATAATGACTAAACTGCATAAAATTTAAACATGAATGCATAACATAAAAATAAAAATTTTCACCATGTAAAACCAAAAGCAAGACATATAATAATGATAATGAGCTCTTCCCCCACCCCATACTTAAAATATACAGTGTCCTCACTGTATAAAATCAAATAAAAACAAGAGTAAAGGAAGGAACTCACAGAATAATACATCGAGGATGGCAGATCAGGCATGTCGAGTAGAATCTTTCTCGATCTCGAGTATAGGGAACTCGATCTCGAGTTGGATTGTCTGCGTTCAGTGGATTCTGATGTCGAGGAGCTTCTGGGCTTTGTCGATATCGAGTTGGCCTACTCGATATCGAGGAGTTTCTAGGCTGCTCCTCCTTGTCGCCGTCGACTTGGCCTTCGTCGATTCTGACTGTTTTTCAGGGACTTCCTATTCCACTTTTCGCGATCTTTTATGCTTGCCGACCTAAAAGTGTTAGATTGCACATAAAAACAAGACTATCCACATGAAGTATTCTAAAAGACAAAAGACCCAAAACCAAAAATCAAAACCAAAACAAAAAAGTTCAAAAGTCCAAAAATTCATAAAGTTTTATATACATGCTCTAGATTTTAGAGTCGCTAGGCCGACTTCTCCGTTTGCACTCAAGGACCATTAGTGTGGGGCCCGCTCATGCTTGGCCCTTCTCCTGGATCATTTAGGTCCTGATGGTAGTATGCAAGCTCAGCTGACAGGTGGTTGCTTGTATAATCCTCCTTCTCTTTCTTCTTCTTCCTTCCAGCTCTTAGTTTTCGCAGATTCTCTCGCCACGGGGCCTTAGCTCCCTTTAGATTATTGAAAATTTTCTTAATGGACTGAGGGGGAGTAGAATTCATACCTGAACTTACCTTTTCGATCCCAAAACAGAAATCTTCGGGCTTGGGGTTAGTCGATGTCGAGTACGGTTGGTCGATATCGAGTACAGGGACCCCATACTTAGGCTCTGGGCAAGTTAGTGGCTCAGCAGAGGTAGTCGACATCGACAAAGGCTTGTCGAGATTGAGTAGCACAGTAGTCGAGATCGAGGAGTGTTGGTCGATCTCGAGTTGGCTTAGGGTGGTTTTCTCCATTGATTTCTTGGTCCCGTGGTTGCTGATGCTTTTTACCTCTAGCCATGAAATTTCCTCCTTTGCAGGGCCAAAAGAGAAATCCAAAATCTCATTGCCTATGGTGAAGGTGAGCGATCGATTCTTGACACTGATTCTGGCATATGCAGTAGCTAAGAAGGGTCTACCAAGAATAATAGGGCTAGTATGATCTTCAACACAGTCTATAATAAGGAAATCTGCTGGAACAAAGAATTTACCAACCTGTACGGGGACATTCTGAACTATACCTGTAGGGATGACCACTGTATTGTTTGCCATGTATAGCTTGGCATCCATAGGCTCTATGCATCCTATTTTTACCTTCCGCCAGATTGATAAGGGTATGATGCTCACACTTGCTCCTAAATCACACAGAGACTCATATTTATATTGTCCAAAACCCACAGTAACAGAAAACTTACCAAGGTCAGGTCTCTTTTCAGGGAAGTGGAGTACTTTGCATTCGCCTGCGATCTTTGAGATGGATCGCTTCTTGCTCAGGATTTCCTTCAGAAACTTGACATATCCAGGCATCTCTTGCAGGGCTTTTGTAAAAGGAATAGAAACATTCAGTTCTTGCAGCATATTAACAAATCTGTTAAACCTACCTGTAGTGGGATCTTTCTGTGCTTTGGAAGGGAAAGGCAGTGGCTTTTTCTGCTTTGGAGCCAGATCAGATGTCGGAGGTGTTGCAGAGTCGTCGACCTCGGCTTGTTGTTCCTCGATCTCGACCAGGGGGTCCTCGAGATCGACTTGGGTTGTCGATTTTGAATTGCTGGGCTGCGCAGTGGAGTCCAAGCTCAGCTTCTAGTCTATGTCGAGCAGGTTCTTGTCGAGATCGAGTAGTGGCTCCTCTACATCGAGTTGATTCTGGTCCGTGTCGAGTTGTTGCTCTGCCTTGTCTTGATATTTCCCGACCTCTAGCTCGTGTAATTGATGCCCACTTCTGAGTTTGGTAGCTGCGACATGTCCGGTCTTCCCCTTAGGATTTGGTTCTGTTTGCCCAGGGAGCTGTCCGGATGGTCGTGGGATCCGTGCAGCGATTTGACCCATCTGGGTCTCTATTTCCCTTTTCCAGATGTCCAGTTCTCCAAATTTTGTAGTGATGTTCTGGAACTGGTTGTTGATTGTGCCCTGATTCCGACGCATCTCCTCAAGGATGAGATGCAGATTATCCTTCTTTTGATCCCTTTCTGGATGTCTTGGAGCTCTGTAGGATGGGGGGTTCCTAGGAGGACCTTGGTTCCACTGTGGTTGATAGAACCTTTGATCTCCCATGTAGCGATTGGGACCCCAGCGTAGGCTGCCTCTTTATGTGTCTCTGTCATTCTTACTTCCTTAGTGTGTGGGCACTCAGTAGTGGTGTGCCGCTGTGATCCGCATTCGATGCAAGGCTGATTGATAGACAGATATTTGACTTGCTTGAGGATCTTGCGATTCTGGTCTCTGTAGAACTGCTCCCTGACATCCGGGTCAATCTCCTTTGCTGGCTAATAGAGTGACATAGATGGTGCTGGCCTGGCATAGAAGTTCTCCTCATAGTTTGCAGTAGACCCATATTTGTTGTCATAGTTGGTGAGCTTGTCTAGCACACCCCAGACGTCAATTGGTGGCATCGTCAGATACTCATAGCGAGTATACTGGTTGATTATGTCCTTAGTGACTTGGTCAAGAGAGTTGAAGAAGATCTCTTGAATGACGTAGGGTGGTTGTCCATGAGTAGGGCAAGATCGCAGTAGTTCTTTGTAGCGTTCCCATGCCTTTGCCAGCGGTTCCTCAGGGTTCTGTTTGAAGGCTGTGATTTTCTGGCAGAGGAGTGCTGTTTTGGCGGGAGGGAATAATTTGTTTAGGAACTCTTGCTCTACTTGGGCCCATGTTGTGAGTGATCTTGGTTTCAGCCCTTCAAGCCACTTCAGTGCAGGCCCAGGGAGAGACCAGCGAAAAGCCTTCATCTTGACATATTCCAGAGTTGTACCTTCAGCAAGAGTACGGCACATGTCAGAAAAATTGGTAATATGTTCAAGAGAACACTCATTAAATTTTCCATAAAAAGCATTATTTTTAACCTCTATAAGAAATTGAGTGCGAATTTCAAAAGAGTTTGCAGGGATTAGAATCGCCGATTCAGGCACGACGAGAGTTGGATGCATATAATCCTCTGTCGTGGTTGGATATTGGGCAAGCTCAGCTTCTGCTTGTTCCCTTGTTTCTTTCTCAGCGGCGATAGTAACATCTTTTGTGGCTAGTTCCCTTGTAAGCCTCTGTATCAGCTCTTCCTGGGTTTCTGCGGTCGCCATGATCTTTTTAAGTTTAGAGTGGATGTGTAGGAAACGCTCTGGTTCTTCTAAGGCGTCAAACTCAGGTGTTTGACCAGAATGATGCATACACCTGAAAAGTTAAGGCGCGAATGATAGCTTCCCCGGCAACGGCGCCAATTTGTTATGAGGAGGATATCGAGTATGAAATATAACAAAATAAATCAAACCAGATTCTGCCCACGCAAATAATTACAAGACCTCCTCCTGATGCAGCAGCGGGAAGTCAGGATCGATCCACGAGGAAGCGTGTCAGCGGATCCTAGGCAGCGGAGAAATCTCACAGAAGTCGAAAACAGTGGTTCTCGATCTCGAGTACAGTTACTCGACAGAAGATCGGACAGTCGAACACAGCGCAGCAGCCACAGGCGATTTTGGTCGAGATCGACTAGGGCTTCCTCGAGATCGAGGAGACTTGTCGACGTCGGGTTGTCTTTGTCGATCACTTGCACATAGAAGCTACAACGACCTTAATCGAGAATCAGTAACTCGATATCGAAGAGTGCTATTCGATATCGAGTAAGACAGAAAACTAAAACAAAACGAAAGAAAGTAAAGACAAATGCTTTGGGATCTCGAAATAAACTATATGAAAAAGGACTTCCAAGATTGGGGTTTGCGACAACGATAACCAAGCATGCATAAGGCAAGAATAAACAGATAATCATGTGAATTGCATCAAAGGACTAAGCTTTCGCCTTTTCCAACAATTAGACAACTCTTTCAAGAAACCCTAATTGTCTCTACTGATTTTATGTTTACAATCCAAGTTGTTAGCATGGACCTCCATTGAATGGGTAATAAACACATAACAAGTAGCAGATGCTCAAAACATGATAAAAGTCGGATCTTTACCTCAAACGCGCATGGCTATCGTCGGGCTCGCCCCAACCCTAGAAGTGGGTGGACAACTCGCGCTTCATCGCAACCTCAGACATTGATTGAAAGGAAATAACAACTGGCATTAAATCAAAATAGAGCTTACAACCAAAGGAAGTCAATTCCGCTCTCGCTTCACCAACTCCCCTTGGCCACTCTCTCTCTCTCTCTCTCTACTACTCCTACTAATTGTTGTGTGATTGAATAACTAGAAATCAGCCCCATGTGCTTTATTTATAGGCTTCTAAACCTTGCTATTCAAGGATAGAAACATCTATCTTTATCTAAATCTATATCTAAAGCATTAAAGATAAATAAATGCCATAACATAGTTAAATCTAATAAAGGGAATTATATCTAAAAGGACTAAAATCTCTTCAAGTGGATAGATGTTGATAGATCGGATAGACTCGGCAATCTTCGGCTCCAAGGAATCCCAATCCCAGTAGGAAAGCCCACAACGCGTTACGCGGCTTCTGGAAGCTTCCTCGATCTCGAGTAATTCTACTCGATCTCGAGTAACTCGGACGTCGACTTCAGTGGCTCGGCGTTTCGGCTAGCTGGTGCTCAAATTGGCTCGGACATGGCTCTCGGGGTGTAATCGATCTCGAGGAGTGTCCGGGCGCCAGGTCGGGTAACTTCTCCTCGGACTCCTCGGGTAATCTCTCCTCGACTCCGGGTAATCTCTCATCGACTCTGGGTAATCTCTCCTCAACTCCGGGTAATCTCTCCTCGACTCCTGGTTGTCTCCGAGGTTTTGTCGATCTCGAGGTAACTACTCGATCTCGAGGAACCTCTTGGAGTCGAATTGCTTTGTCTTCAGCTTCTCGACATAGGCTTCCTCGATTATTGCAGGGTCCGGACATGGGTTGTCGAGATCGACTAAATTTGTCGATATCGAGTAGATTTAGACCTTCGTTCTTGCTTCTTGGTTTTCTCCCAAAATGACTCCATATTCTGCAATATTAAACATAAACTTATGTAGATCTCCATTTCTGACAAATAAGCATATACTACGTAAATTCGACATATTCCCAACCCGAAATATGCAAAACGTAAAGAATATGGAACTAAAATATGCATAAAGACATGGCTACTTTTAGAGACATCAGTTGGCAACTTTGCCACTGGTGAGAATGTGTGTTTGTAATCCTTCCCTTCAATCTGTGTATATCCCTTGGCCACTAGTCCTGCTTTATATCTTTCCACAGACCCATCTGGCTTATACTTTATCTTATACACCCATCTACACCCAATTGGCTTATGACCATGAGGTAGAGGTGTGAGAGACCAAGTCTCATTTTGTTCCAATGCCACAAGCTCTTTGCTCATTGCCTCCTGCCAAAGTGAGTTCTTTGATGCCTCTCTGTATGATCCTGGCTCAGGGATGCTCACCATGCTAGAAAATGACTGTATGAAACTACTCTCATATTGATTCAAATCTCCTAAAACTCTGGCTAGAAAAACATTAGACCGCCTTTCTGCTACTACATTGCACACATAATCAGTAAATCTTCTTGGCTTGTTAACCTGCTTGGTTGATCTCCTCAGAGGTGGAAAATCCACCTCATTCAACACTTGTTGAACTTCTTCAACATTAGGAATAACTCCTCAAGGAGACTGATTTGAACTGTGATCACTCACTAGAGTATTGATCTCAGGTAATGGGTCTGTTGATGCAACATGAGTGGGACTGTACTGCACATATTGCTCTTCAAGGTCTGCTGCTGGGTTCACCAAGGGTAAAGTCTGTATCTCCTTTACCTGGTTCTCTTCCACCATCTTACTTCTGTAGGGAAAAATCTCCTCATTGAAGACCACATCTCTACTTACAAATATTTGTTTGGTCTTCAGATCAAACAGTCTATATCCTTTCTGACCATGTGGATATCCTAACAACACACATCTCCTTCCCTTTGCCTTAAATTTATCTCTTTCTGAATGTGCAACTGGTGCATAACAAAGGCACCCTATAATTCTCAAATCATCATAGGAAGGTTTCCTTTTGAACAAAACTTCAATTGGTGCTTTCCACTGTAAAACATCAGTTGGCATTTTATTAATCACATGTGTAGCAGCCAGTATGCACTCACTCCACATATTAAGTGGAAGATTTACATGGATTCTCATAGCCCTTGCAGTTTCCACAAGGTGTCTTTGTTTTCTTTCTACTCTCCCATTTTGCTGAGGAGTGTATGGAATGCTTCTTTGGTGAACTGTCCCATTGTCACCAAAAAACTCTTCACATTCTCTGTTCATAATCTCAGTTCCATTATCACTTCTTATGCACTTCACTTTCTTATTAAACTGAGTATCTGCATACCTCACAAACTTCTTAATAATGCTACTGGTTTCCCATTTCTCCTTCATCAAGAAGGTCCAAGTGGCTCTACTATGATCATCTACCACTGTCAAGAAATGATTTGCACCTATGATGCTTTGTGTCCTATAAGGACCCCACAAATCAACATGAATCAAATAAAAAAGATCATCTGCCTTAGAATTACTTAACTGAAAAGGCAATCTGTGATGTTTAGCAAGATTGCAAGTATCACAAAACATGTCACTCTTATCACAGTGATTTAAATACTCTAAGTGTCTCAATTTAGATAAGGACGTATGTCCAAGTCTTGCATGATGCACATGCAGATTAACTTTAGCAGAAGCAAAAACTGAAGACATAGTTGGCCTGTGTCCTATGACTTCATTATTCCTGAGCTGCAACACCTTGTAGAGACCTCCTCCTCTGTATCCCTTAAGCAAGACTCCATCACATCCAAGGCCCTGTAAGACACACCCATTCTTATCAAAGACTGCCTTAAAATTTGTGTTATCAACTAACCTTCCAACTGACAACAGATTATGTTTGAATCCAGGCACATATAAGACATTCATCAGTGTCACATGTTGATTCAAGAAAACTTTCCCTGATTCTGTAACCAGAATAATATGGCCATCAGGCATGCCAACATAAAAAGGCTGTGTTAGCCTCCTTTTATCTAGTATCAGTTTCTCATCATTCACCATATGGTCTGTGGCACCTGTGTCTATTATCCACTCCACACCAATTTCTTCTTTACTAACAGAGTCAAGAGTAGCAAAGCAGTATGTACCTGCAAAGTTGGCTGCAGTGGATGACTCAGCATGGCCCTTTCCCTTCATCATCTTCATAACTTCTTGGCATACAACATTGACTAAGCTCTTGTCGAGTCCTCCATCTCCTGCATTCCTTTGAGCTTTCTCATCATCAAGCGGAGTGTCTTGATCCTGCATCCCTACTGAATTAGCTGCTGGCTTTACATTATCCTTTGGGCCTTGCCACCATTCTGGATATCCATGAAGCTTGAAACAATGCTCCATATAATGACCCCTCTGATTACAGAAATTGCACTTTCTGTTGGACTTGTCAACTCTGTCACCCCAGTTCCTGTCATTCCAGTTTCTGTCACTCCTCATCTGGCCTTCCTTTCTAAAATCTCTCTTGTCTGGATTCCCACTACCCTGGTAGTTTCCTCCTTGCCCAAAGCTTCTGCTAGGAGGCCTGCTCCCTTGCTTGCCAGCTGCAAGAGCACTTGCATCCTGAGATGATGCTCCAACACTTCCTCCATCCTTCTGGATTTCAGCTTGACTAGCAAGGTAATATGCTCTATTCAGATTAGGCATGGGGTATGTTGATAAAATCTGAATTCTAACACCTTCATATGAGTCATTTAATCCCATCAAAAACTGCATCATTCTATTTCTCATTTCCATATCATTCATTCTTTTCTGTATATCACATCTACATTGTGCTATACCACCCCAAGTACATACAGGGGTACCTTCTAAGACCTGCAGCTGGTCCCAAATCACCGTCAATTTGTTGAAGTAATCAACAACTGAAGAATTTCCCTGCACAATCAAACTAAGTTTCTTCCTAAGTTTGAAAATTAAGGGCCCATTCGCTTGACCATACCTCTCTGCAATTTCATCCCAAAGCTATTTTGCAAATTCAACATACACACAACTCTCCTTGATGGAACTCACCATGGAGTTCAACAGCCAGCATCTCACCATAAAGTCGGCCCTTATCCATTTCTGAGCTTCTATGGATCCCTCTGGAACCGGCTTAACACAAGACCCATTTATAAAACCTAGCTTGTTCTTGGCTCCTAAAGCCAATGTCACTCCCCTCATCCAAGGAAGGATGTTCAAACCATCGAAAACTGTGGTGACCAGTTGTGCACCAGGATGGTCTGAATTAGCAAGAAAAAGAGGATCACCGAAGTTACCTTGTGGCTCCTGTGATCCATAGCCACCATGAGAAGGTGTCCTATCTTCAGGTGGTATTGTCTGATTCTCCATGCTCCTTCTAGCTTCGTAATGACAAACAGAAAATCGCCCCTACAGCTTTGATACCATGTAAAAAGGAAATTTTGATGGTGGTAGTAGCTACAGATTAGCCAAAGCAGGGTAAAAACAAACTCAAAATATGTATGTATGTAGAAGATGAACATTCATCATGTGAAAGCTCTCATTTTTAGGGTTAAGTAGACGGCAGCAGAGCTGCTATTCATTCATTCTCACACACCTCAAAATAACAGAAATGCAAGGTATATATAGTGCTTACAGTTGGCCCACACATTTGGCCTTATTCGGACAAGAAACTAAACATTAAAGATCTAGAAAATGCTAAATAAAAGATAGCTGTAAGAGTGTGTTTAGCTAGCTAATTATTTCCCAATCAAACCAACTAAACACCAGCTTAAGGAGCAAGTCTCTCAATACAATAAGGATGTGCCACCTTTTCTTATTGGTCAATATCGCGCGCGCCTTGAAGGGCAGTACACTTAAAGCACTGTAGCCGCTCCGGAACATTTAACTTCCAAATTTATTCATACACCTGCGCATCAACCTTTTTTATTGGCCACCTCATTCCAAAATTACAAAACAGCAAACATAATCAACAAGATAAACTTGAAGAATGAAGTTTTTGAAGCCAATTGGAAAACCCAACCCGAAAGAGGGAAGGCATTAAGGTAACCACGAAACCCTCGAACGATTACATGTAGTGTTCGATCCCTCTTTTTATTTTGGAAAAACTAGATAACTTAGTACTAAACTCTAGCTCAAAAAAAAGGTTACATTGTGTAATTAGGAATCAAAGGGACTGAAAACGTCGACCTCCCGCCTGGCGTTCTTGAGCTTGAGAGCCTCCTCCGTGGAGATATCAAAGGCGCAGGCCAGCACCTCTGCCGGAATGGCCCTCAGCAATGAACTCCCACCGACGATGGGGCTGCTTATAGGGTTGTCGCTGGTCTTCACATCCACCCACTCCACTCCTTTGGGTCCAGCCTTGACCACCAGTGCGAACCCCTGCGGGATCACCAGGATCTGTCCTCTGTGTAAAACGTCGTCGAAAACGGTGTTCCCTTCGTCTCCCACCACCTGCGCTCTTCCTCCTCCCTCGATCACATACAGTGCACTGTGTGCATTCTGGTTCCATCTTGGACCAATGATTGCGTTCTGCTCCCGCACACATACATATATAGTACAAGAGTATATATAAGGTGTAATTAATCAGATGAACTCAATTAAATTTGGAGGCAAAAGACGTTTGACTATTGCACACATACATACCCTGTAGAGGACGACGTGTTGGGCGCTGAGGCCGAGGCGTTTGAGGATGGGGAGAGATTTGCTGTTGACGGTGTTGATTCGGCCGGCGCCCTGGTTGAAGACGTCAGCGTGAGCTGGGCTGTCGATATTGTGCTTGAACTTGAGGCTGCAGTCATCGCCGGTGCCATATACGGCATTATAGCGGGAAGAGCCTCTCCTTTGTTGATTATCCTCCTCCTCCTCCTCGAGGACTGTGATGTTGAGAACGCCTGCGTGGACGATGGATCCTCTCTTGTCGTTGTTGCCTTTGAGCTTGCGGATCGTCTCTGGGTCAGTGCCTGTGAAGATTTCACCGAGGATCCCATCGTCCAAGCCGCTGAGTACTCCACCGGTCCAGGCTTGCTGGCTTTCGCTGCTCTGTTGTTGGCTTCCGCTTCCCACGCTTTGCCTCCGTCCAGATAGGAAGAAGCTCTGTTCATCAAAATTACAATTAAAATTAAGACATACCGATCGAGTATATAATTAAATTGAAGATGTAGGTATATATATGTATCAAAATTCAAAAGCTCACCCTGACGATGTCATCCAGCTGGTTGTGGAAGCTGTAGGAGTCAATAAGGCTGACCCTGACGAGGTCGGTGTCACCATCGTTGTATGTCCACTGGACCGCACCGGTAGGGGCAGCCATGATGTCCCCCTTTCGGATGCGGAACACCTTCTGGAACTGGTCTCTCTCCCCGCCCAACCGTCGTCTCTCCCTTGTTGGCCTGGAATGTTGGCGTATTGAGTACTCTGCTTCCGACTCATCCCGCCCAGATTGGAATGTCTCGGGACATCCTTGCATGATCATTGACTGCACTCCGCTACCTGCATTGCAATAATTATCATATCTATTTATATCCATCGATGGAGTTTATCTTAATTTGTGGATGGATCAAGTAATGGAAACATGCCTTTCTGGATGAAAGTGAGGTAAGGGGCGATTGTGTAGGAAGGAACCAAGAGGCCACCGGGGTGGGTGGTGCTACGGAGGGCGATGAACCCAGTGCATCGGAACTCCGTGGAGTTGTGCTCCCATATGTCAACGACTCCACCTTCTGACTTGACGCTCCGGCTCGGCTCCGAAGCTATCAGCCGCTGGATGTCACACACCTGCTGTTGCGAGCCACGGCTTTGCCCCACCCTCAGCTGGCCAAAGCAGACGATCACCAGGAGGCATAGTATCAGTTTGGAGGCCATGCTTGCAGGTGTTGCTGCGTCTACAATTAATCTATTGCTGCCCGGTTGTTTTTATACCCATTAAGTAACATTCATTCACTAAAGGCCAAAATACTTAAAATTGGAAGAAAAAGTGGGAAAAATTAAGGAAAGAAACGCGGGTTGAAACGGCGTTTCTACCGGTAATTTTATTTTGTGATAAATTTTGTTTTTATAACGTCAAACCGCGGTTTAGAGATTTTTTTTTAGAAATAGCAAAAAATTGAAAAATTATTTGCAAAATAGCCAATATCTGAAAATTATTAGTGAAATAGCCAAAACAGGGTAAAATCGCTGTTACAAAAGCGACTTTACCCAAGATTTTTTTAAAAATTAATAAAATAGGTAACAACGACTTAAATCTATTTTGTATTTTTTTAATTTTAGGTTAAAAAAATGATTTTATCTAAAAACTTTTATAAAAAAATTAATTTTGGGAGAGTCGTTGCTTCAAACAACGACTCTCCATTTTATTTTATTTTGTTGAAAACGTGGATGGTTGAACGGGTTACTCCCTCATCCTCCCTCTTTGAATTCTTCTTCTCCAGTTCGAAGAACAACGTTCTTCCATGGTCTCGTTGATAGTTGATTCGAGTTCTTCGATTTGTATTCGCCGTTGAATCAACCGATTTGGAATCGGATCCATCTATCTATATACATAAAATGGATTCGCAAACCATGATTTTGGTCATCGGGGCTACAGGATACATCAGTTCGTCATCGAAGCGAGCGCGAAAGCAGGTCACCCGACCTTCACCCTGATCCGTCGATCGACGCTTCTGGATGCCGCCAAGGCTCCGTTGATCGAGAAATGTAACAATCTAGGCATCAATTGCATCCTTGTCCCATTGCGACCTCGGCAGGCAAAAATCCAATCGCTGCTCCACAATCTCAGTCGATTGCTCCTTGGAGAAGAACTTAGATAGATGGATCGCGCTCGCGCTCCCCCTGCTCCACTTCCGGCTCGCGCTCCCCCTTCTCCTCGTTGAATTCAATCAGAATACTGTTTGAATTGCTGAATTTGCCTTCGACCTGGTCGGCTCCGGCCCCAATTGCAACCCTAGAAGAGGAGGAGTCCCCGTCTTTGGCGGAATTCGCAGCGGCATGCAAATTGGCGGTGGACTCCTCAATCCTGTTTGTCGGCTGCAGTGGTGGATTGCAAATCGGCTTCCTCTCCTCTTCGTCGGCAGTGGACTTCAAATCGGCGTAGGGGAAGGTCCTCTCCCGGCGCCTGCTTCCTCTGATCCTACTTCGGCTTCCTCTACTCCTCCAAACATATCTCTGACGAACCTTGTTCAAGAGGAGCGGTGTTTGAAGGGGGAAATCGATCAGAGGAATTTGGGATGACCGGATGAGAGATGGAGATGGGAGGGTGGGTGGATATTAGCGTACAGTAGGATTAAATAAAAATAAAAATTGGAGAGTCGTTGTTTCAAACAGCGACTCTCTCGAAATTAAATATTTTTTTTTAAGTTTTTAGATAAAATTAATTTTTATTAACCTAAAATTAAAAAAAAATACAAAATAGAGGTAAATCGGTGTTAGATGTTTGTAACAGCGACTTACCTATTTAAAATCTTGGGTAAACAACGACTTTACCCTGTTTTGGCTATTTTGCTAATAATTTTCAGATATTGGCTATTTCGCAAAGAATTTTTCTATTTTTGGCTATTTCGAAAAAAAATACTGGTTTAGAACCGCGTTTTTAGTTTTTTTTTTTTTTCCTTTTTGCAATTTCTGGGAAATGAGGAATTGGGAAGGTTTTGGATTTTGCAATTGTAGGGAATTGGGAACGGGGAGGTCGAGCTCTTCGGCAACTTCAGAAACCCAGAGCATGGCGGAGTGGAGGCCTAGCTCTTCGGTGACATCGGATGTCGGAGGAGAGAGGAGGCCAGAGGTCGGAAGTCGGACACCCAAAGGATGGGCGAAGGAGAGGCCGACTGGACCCGACCATGGCGGAGGGGAGGCCGAGCTCGTCGACAACGTCGAAGGTCAGAGGAGAGTGGAGGTCGGAGGTCGGAGGGGAGTGGAGGCCGGAGGTCCAAGCTCGGCTTGGCAGCGGGGAGGTTGAAGAAGGAAGATGAATGAATAGTAAACCTTCTCAATTCCCCATTTCCCTAAAATTGCAAAAAGGGCAAAAAAAAAAAAAAAAAAAAACTAAAAACACGGTTCTAAACCGCGGTATTAGGTTAAAAAACAAAATTTATCACCAAATAAAATTATGGATAGAATCGCGTTTCTATCATTAACTTTTTCTCACTTTTTCTTCCAATTTCAAATATGCCATCTTAGGAATAAAACGCGGTCTTAGACCGCGTTTTTCCGGTAGACTTGCAAAAAAAAAAATCAAATTAGGATTTACCTATTCAAGGCAAAAAAAAATTAAATATTTTTGTAAATATTTTAAAAATGTGAATATTTTGTTAAATAATTATTTTTTCTTGAATATTTAGAAAAATAATTCCTTGTCGATATCATGGTTTAACAAATTTATTTCTTTTATTTATGCAGTTAACTTGAAGCAAGCTCTTGTTGTATCTCAAAATTTACTGGGCATCGTCGAGCCTTCAAACTTTCCCCCATTTTGGGAAGTAAACAGTTGTGGATTTATCAACCCCATATATATTATTACCAAAAAAAAAAAAATTCAACCCCATATATATTATTACCAAAAAAAAAAAAATCAACCCCATATATATACTTTAAGAATGAATTCGATTAAATTACAAGTGCTGCTCATGCTCATTCCAACGTAACGAATTAATCTCGATCTCTTTCAAGTTTCACCCCCTTATCTACTCACAGTATTCGCGGAATCTCAACCGCACAAATCGCATCAAATCGATCTGCAAACAACAGACACTAATGGGCGTTTTTGACGTTAGCAATCATTTTAAATTACAATGCATTTTCCTGCTCATCTTGCAGTGAAGGGTGATGGCCTTTTTTAACATTACTTCGGGCAGTCTGGATCATATGCTCTTTACAGTGCAACACAAAATTATATAGTATAAATAAATATTGAATTTTTTTTAAAAAATTAGTCCTAGATTCTATACCCCTGTATCGCGTTCTCTATATACACATCAAATAATTTGTCAGATGCAACATTATAGCAACGTTCTACAACGTCGAATCCAACGTTGTATTTGGTGGTATAATTGCCTTAGGGAAAATAAATTGGGCGTTGTAACAATGTCGGATTGGACGTGGTAGTCTGGAACCCCAACGGGCTCGGTCGGGCTTAGCAACGTCCATTTGGACGTTGTAACAACGTCGAATCCGACATTCTTACTACGTCCAAATTTTCTCCCAAGACAAAATAATGGTTTGAGCAAAACGTCGGATCCAACGTTATATGCCAAGTAAGGTCAACAACCCTTATAAAAGGGAATGAGGAACCGTATTTGAAAATGCAACACAACAATTCCACATTTTCTTTCCTTCCATGGAGCCGGTTACAACTGGACATCGCAGATCAAACCCCCACATTGATTTTGTAATCAAATGGGTTTGGTACCCAATGCCCCCGGAGGAGTCCGACTGTGCTTGCCACAATCCAGAATACAATGACATTCATCCTTGCGCGTTGTTTCGGGTCGAGTGTGAAAATGAGACTCACATTTCCGCACCCTTGCAGTTCGGGTGTGTGTACAGTGTACTACAATCATTTCCATCAGGGCATTCCTAGAGCATATTACTGGAGGGTTGGAGACCTTCTCCTTCAACCTATTCGGTCATTCTTCCCCGATTTAAGCAGAAATGACCTCATTGACCTAACTCAACAGGCAGGGATACTTGTGAGGGAAGCAAATATGGAGGTCTGAAGCTTTGCATTCAATGAGTTAAAGATTGAACTCATTCCGAAGACGAATTAAGTTAGCCTAGTCGACTATTAAAAAAAATTATGTTGTTATTCGTGGTGTATTTGTTTGTTTTAGTAACCTTGATGTGTTATCTAATCGTTATCTATGAAGTGAAGCGTTTGTATGTGAATGTGTTATGGAGTACTTAATTCATAATTGGGGAGTTATAGATCCATCAAGTTTAATTACTCCTTACTTGGTAATTGGGAGTTACACACATCAAGATGAAGTGTGTGCTGATGATTATACTGCAGGAAATGCATATACATACTCCATATGAGTATGATTATATTACAATAGTTTTAGTCTCTAAGCAACAACACACACAAATCCTTCTCCAGATCTCCCCATCAACAACAGCACACAAATCACTCTCCCTCCAATATTGTAGATATGGAGCTGGTACCTAATTGGTTCGACCAGCAATGGATGGGGAGAAACAATGACAATGGATGTTTGTGAAAAACAATTATGTTGTTATCCGTGGTTTATTTGTTCATTTTAGTAACCTTGATGTGTTATTTAATCGTTATCGATCTATGAAGTGAAGCGTTGACATGTGAATGTTTGTTGTTGTCAATAGATAGAAACCATCAAAAACAATAATGCAAACAAAATGAACAACATAAATAAAGTATTATAACCACCCAATATGGACTGTATGTCATAAACAAAACAAATTAAAATATATTGCATCTAATGAAAAGATCTAATGTAGCTCATGATATACTCGTACATCTGGTCTAGATGAGGATGTCCGACCAATGCCTGAATATCCTAGGTAATCTCGTCCACCCGGGCCCTGGCACTCGATAGCCTCAGCTGGCCCGATCACGTCGTCTGGATGCGTAGGCGCAACCGGTGGATCATATATCTTCTCGTACCATTGTCGTGGGCAACATATGACCTCGACTCTAAGACTAGAACCAGGCGAGGTAGTCGGCTGAGACGCCTCCCTGACAGCTCTCGTCAGTCCTCCGGTGACCAGTGACAGGGTAGAATCTGTCAAGGCCCTGTGATGTCCAATGGTCGTGTTGTAGGCCGAATGTCACGATGTAACGCTTCTTCAAGCAAAACGGTCGTTGCGCCACGGTGGGAGGGACGACGTCCAATGGGAGCTCTTGCACGCGGCCAAACTGTCGGAGCACCCTATCTGGCATGTACGGCTCATAAACGCTACCGAATCTGATGGTGCCTCGATAGGTGGAGGAGCGAAATTGACCCCTAAAATCTAGGTCTCTGCCAAAAGGCATCCATGCGACCTATGTTGTAAAAATGATATTAAAGAAACAATCTTACTTGACATATGAAGTTAAAATCAAAGAAAGTGAGAAACAAGTTACATGATCTATGATCATGCGCTCAAGTTGTGTCCGAAACTCCCCCTCACGCTTGTGCATCTCCCTATGGTTCCCCCTCTTTATTGCCTTCGACGGGTCAATTCATACCATGTATCGAGGATCAGCCTATGCACTCTTGTCCGGGTGAAACGGACCCACAAAACAAGAAAAGTACGACCAGATCCATGCCTAAACAGTATATAAACCATTAGAGCACTTATTATATGTACGTAAATAGAACAACATATTTACCGTATGAAACCCACACTTACCTGCAGCAGCACAGCACACCCCCGTAGACCCACAGCCTCGCCTCTCGTGGCCTCCCCTAATCCCCAGTAGAGGAGAGCAAGCACTCCTACTCCCCAAGCTAGTATCCCAACGTGCGGTAAGTCCCAAACTGCAATCCTCTCTCTTCCTCCCATGCGACTGTCCTCCCTCCTCATTGCAACCGCCCGCCGGCGTCCTCCTGGGGGCATCGCACCGCCCTCCAAACTGCAATCAACCAACGCCCATCCCTTCCTCCCTCCCTGAGATTTTGAATTAAGGTTGTATGATTTGGGATCTGTGTGATTTTTTTTATTTTTGTTGGTAAAATTTGTGAATTTTAATGGCATATTCCAAGACAATACCAAACAACATGCTTCGGTAATGACCGATTCTAATTTTTTATCCCGGTTCCGATTTTTATTCCCATTCCGATTACTACATTCATACCAAATGGGTCCTAAATGTCTTAATTTTATGCATTTGGGTACAAATATTAATTAACAAATGGATAAAATTTTGTCTCTAATTACAAATATTTAAAGTTCTTTTCACCGTTAACTATATACTACCTCCGTTTGGCAAAACTTGTTGTTTACTATTTACGCACGCTTTTTTAGAATGATAAAAACTATATTAAATATTCATTTTTTAAAATTTTTTAAACAAGTTTGTACTTATTAATAATAACTACGAAATTGTTAAAAAAATTATTTAAAAAACTAGATATTTTATATAGTTTTTATCTCCTAAAAAAGCGAGCGTGAATAATAAAACGGCATGTTTTGCCGAACGGATGGAGTAATAATTAACAATGTTTAGATGTGAGGTATACTTAGAATTTAAAGTTTACTTAAAAAAAAATTTTGTACATTTTTTAATATTAAATATAGCAATTTAAAAAAAACAGACCGCATAAAAGTGCGGGTACTGAACTAGTTTGATCACCTAAAAAAGTGTGCTATGGAAGGTGAGCCAAGCACTATCACGTGGCTCAAAAAGATAATATCATTTTAATCCAAAATATGACACGTATGCAAAAATAACATTATTTTAATCCAGAAAATTTCATGTATGTGAATCACATCAGGCCTCTGTTTTATTATATTACTAGTACAGTACCCGTGCCTAAGGCACGGGTTTACTATTTCAGATGTACTCATGTCAACAATGAATACGTATTGGTATACAAAACCGGATAGGATGCTATCAGGTAGGTCATCCCTCCCGAATCATTGCCTAAACCAAAAAAAAAAGTGTATTGGTATACGGAAGACTTTTAATTTATACCAAAAAAAAAAACCTATATAGAGCTAATCTTGCTCTATTAAGGTAATCTAGATATACAATTTATCTGTTACCCTAATAGAAAATAGTGAACCCTAGAAAAGCTAAAATAAAATTAATGACTTTAAAAAGTAAATCATTCAATTGTTTGTAGCGGTTATAATTTTTTTTAACTCTGCCCATATAGTTGTTACACAACTCTACTTTAACTTAAGTTATAAAAGCATGTATATAGTTTTCTAAATATTTGTTGTATCATTTTAACGTCAATATATTTGGGATTATAAAAGAAGCCTAAAGAGATCAAGTTTATTCAAGTAAAACTTTCACAATTATTCCAATAATTTTATATAAGACACGCGCGCATACACCCATACCTTAATACAAATTAATTAATAACTTAGGGATTAAAGCATAAGATTGACAAAGAAGTTGCTATTATATATGGTTAGCCGAAAATGGAGCGTACGTGAAGCTCTTTGAATTGTGCAATTTTATTAGTTGAAATTACGTGAAATAAAAATGGTTGAATTACCACTTTCTTATCAATACCTTTAACGCAAACATTCGTATATTTTTAAAGTCAAACATTTCCGGGGCAAAGGTCATTTGTTATGATTCCCTCTATATTAATTATATTAATTATGAGTTATTTAAGGTGTGGGTACGGAGTATCATAATTGTATTATTCATTAGTCTTAATTTGATATTTGATTGATTTCTAATTTTAAAATGGTAAAAAAAATCTAAAATTAGCAAAAGTGATTTGTGTAAGATTTAACCCTAATAAACCATCTAAAATTATTAAGAAGGTAAGCTTTTTTTTACCGTTCAACATTTCAAATAATTAAGTTTTTTTTAAGTAGTTAAATATATAAATTAAAGTAAAAAATCTGAAAATCTAAAGTTGGATTATATATGTTAATTAATAAAATTAGATTTATCAAAATAAAGAGGGACCCACCAGTAATTGTAAACCAATGAAATTATAGAACTCTATGGGGGATGTGACATAAGTTTTTGGTCGCGATGTGACGTTTTTAACGTATGACTATCATGTATTATCTTAAGAAGCTAGTTTGGTATCCACACCTTGTGCGAGTATTGATATAAAATTGGTTTCATTACATGTAGTGCCCGCTACATATAACACAAAATTTGAATTATTAATTATTTAATTAAAATATAAGTATGAATTATATAGTAAAAGATAATAATTTTAAGTTATCTCAACCTAAATTTTAAAATATAATATAATAGACATAGAAAAATATTTAATTTTAAAAAAATTATCCAAAGTTTATAACATAATTTATTAAAAAAATTATTTATAATATTTTTTCGAAACTTTCATATATTGTATTCGATCTGTTCATTTCATATTCTCATTTTTTAAAACTTAATCCTATTTTTCAAAAAGAAATGTTTGATATCCAATATATTTTACAACTTTAAAAAAAAATTAATTCATGTAATTAACTAAGCATATTATTTTTAACCGGTTCGGCTATATACACCCCAAATCATGCACGTCCTTAAGGACGTGCATGATTAAAAGGGGTTAATTTTTTTAAAAATATTAATTAAACACAAGGCTTGCACGTCCTTAAGGACGTGCAATTTTAACCTTGTGTTTTGTGGTGTATCTAGCAACACCCTTTTTAACATTGAGCATATATCTTTTTCAAATCCAAGTATATAATTGAAATATCCTCCGTCTTTCATATTAATTATAAGTTTATAACATATACAGAATACTAAAAGAAGTAATGATACCATTTTCATTATAATGTTTGACTAATAGTTGTACATATAATTGAAAAAATATATGTACAAATATTTGAATAATTTAACTATGGAATCGACCATCGTTTACAGTTGTACTCATCAATGTCATCATCTTTATTGCAAATATTTGTTAAAATCAAACCATAATTAAATAATATATAATTAAAAATTCAACTAATTAAATAATAATTAAAATTTTAAAACAAATCATTTTATTTTAAATCAATCCATAATAAAAAAAATATATGTTTAATTATTAATTTCAGGTTTGTTATGAAGGTAGCCTTAATTTGTTGGAAAAAAGCGGATTAAAAAATATTGTTGTTTGATTTGGGTGTAGAGAACAAAAATGGAAAATATGAGCTAGAGTGGAGTAGATTGTATGATAAGTGAAATAGATGACACGGTTAAAAATATTCATTCTAATTATTTCATGTTTGTTATGAAGATGGTCGAGCCTTAATTTTGTTTTAAAAAATTATTCTTTTTTTTTATTTGGGTTAATGAGAAAATGTTAAATCTATGTCAACGTAAATTGTATGGTAAGTTAAACAAATCGTTTTTTGTTTTAAAAATTAAAGATATGCTCGAGAGTAATTAGAAAATTAGGTTAGCAATTAATTAGATAAATATGCGATCTTTTAAATAAAAAGTGATAAGCATCCGAATTAAAAAAAAACACAAAATTTTATTGGGCCAGATTGGAAAATCTTATTAAATCTCATTTGTTACTAAAATCACTTCTCTACAATCTGAATTATCAAGTGTGTAATTGTATTAGATATTGAAATATTTTGGTTAGTAAAGACATAAACATCCCTCATTTTGAGGGATTCGAGAAATAGATAATGGTTATAAATATTGGATGAATTGGTTTGATAAATAAAAGTTTAATTTGAGAAAATGTTTTTTAAATCAAATGTGGACCCATCTTTAAGTACATGATGCCACATAGGATGATTGAAGGAGAATCTGTCATGTGGCATCTCCAACACGTTTTTTAGTATTATATTAGATATTAGATATTAGATATTTCAATCATTGTGAAATAATTACTAAATAAAAAAAATTAATTTTTGGGTAAAATGTGGTAACTAAAAAATATATTGAGTTTTAATTCAAAATAAATGAGAAAAAATAAATTAAAGTTATCATAGAAAAACAATTATTTGATATTTAAAAATTTTTAAATCACTTTAATTCGAAAAAAAAAGATATGAGATTTATTTTAATTAATAATTGAGCAAATTGAATTTAGGTGGGGCCACATTAAAGGAAAACTTGCCACGTAAGCCTGATTTAATGATGTGTCGCCATGTGGCATCTTCTAACATCCGTTTTAGTATTATACTAGTTTTAATGCCTGTGCCTTGCACGGTTACTTATAAGTTTTTGAATTTTTTCGTGGATATTTATGTAGCTTGAATGTATATTGGAAAGAAAATATATGTATTAAATATATAACAAATATATACATTCAGTAGAGAATTTTGAGGTGAAAAGGGTATTGTCATGAATCCGTTAGTTTGACTATGTATCATATGAAAAGAAGTCCACATTGTAATAAGAAAATAGTATGAAAGGAAAACTTAAAATGTGAAATATATATATATATATATATATATATATATATATATATATATATATATATATATATATATATATATATATAGCTATAAATAAGAGTAGCTGGGTAAAACTAAAAATGTTATTGTTTGAATAATTTCGGGAGATTGTACATCATCAAATATTATGGAAAACCTCTTTGTACACTATGTTTTTTGTAGTGTTAGAAGTATTGCCCTGCTCATCACAAATTAGTACTCTTAATCCCGATCGGCTTGTTACCCTGGATAATGCAACATATAGTTGGCCATGAGTGAACACCGGTCTTGGAAGAAACAAACCAACACGCGATAGAGATTGACCTTGACTCTTATTAATCGTCATAGCAAAGCAAACACTGATAGGAAACTGACGACGTTGAAATGTAAAGGGCAAAGTTGTGTCTGAAGGTGTAAGTAGCAGTCTAGGGATGAACACTTTGAAGCCAATGTTTGTACCGGATATGATTTTTGCCTCAATTGTGTGATTCAAAAGCCTGGTGATGATTAATCTGGTGCCATTGCACAATCCCGATGATTGGTCAATATTACGGAGCAGCATTACAGGAACCCCTACCTTAAGTTTAATGGAGTGATTGGGAATGCCGGAAAGCTTGATAGTATTTAGGTAGTCAACTGAATATAAACCTTCATCACCTTGGGTTTTGCACATAGAATCCGGGCTGATATAAACTTTTTCATCACCTGGTAGCAATGACATAACATATTCATTGATTTTGTCAACGATATCATGTGTCGGAGCTAGTATGGTTCTGTCCTGATAAAAAGTGGGATCTGAGAAGGTTTCTAATAAACAGGGATAAGTATCTTCAACAATACTCTTAACTGGATCACCTGTCGACTGAATCAACAAATCTTCTGGTATCTCAATGGTTGCTTCCCCGTCATTAGGCTCATTAACTGTACCATCACCAACCCTTAGTATCCACTCTGAAAATTCTCGCAGACGTAGTAAATCAGAATCCGGTGAACCAATTTGAAGCCTCATGTTTCTTGTCAAACGAAGTACCTTACAATGCTTCCATAGATACGACGAATTGATTGTGGCTAACACAATATCTTCTCTGGTTCCTTTAGGAACAACCGGTAAAATCTGTCTAAAATCTCCACCAAATACAACGACCTTACCACCAAATGGTTTTTGTAAACTGTTGGGGTTAGAGCGACGAAGGACATCTCGCAGACTTCTGTCTAATGCTTCGAAACAGTGCTTGCTAGTCATTGGTGCTTCATCCCAAATAATAAGTGCAGACTTTGCAATAAGTTCGGCTAATGGTGTGCCTGGTCTGATTTCACATGTTGAATGTCCAGTCATATTTAACGGTATAGCAAACCTTGAATGCGTTGTTCTTCCTCCGGGTATTAAAAGCGATGCTATTCCACTCGAAGCTACAGTGAGTACAATTCCACCTTTCGACCTTATTGCAGCAGATAGTGATCTCCAAATAAATGTTTTACCTGTTCCCCCATATCCATATAAGAAAAAGATTCCGCCATCGCCTGTGGAAACTGAAAGTAATATTTTGTCATAGATTTCTTTCTGCTCAGGTGTAAATGTAGACATCAACTTTTTATGTTCATGTTGTAGTTCTGTTCTGTCATAGAGAAGCTCATCTTGAATGAGCTTGTTGAGGCCTTCTTCTATGAGTACTTCATCAAGAGTTGGCATTGATGTAAATCTACCAAGGCTACTGCCGTTACGTTGGAGGAAAACATCTATCTCTGCAAGAGTGTACTGCTTCAATTGGTCCTCACTTAATTGGAGATCTGTATGTTGTATATTTTGTGAAAAGTGTTAATTAAGAATTAAAAGTTGAAACGATAATGATAATATTGTTATAATATTAGGATATTGTTATAATATTAGTATATATGTAAGTTTAATGTGTAACTATGCATAACCTAACAATATAATAAGATGATATGTATAAATAAAGAAAAGGGGAGACATACCTTTATTTCGAAATTTAACTCTTTGATTATGAAGAATATCCTCCGATAATGCATGCCATGTTTTCTCCCACACGAATTCAGGTCTTGCTAAGGTACCAGAGAGTAATAACATAGCAAAAAGATTCCTCACATAATTCCCAGAACTCCATGAAATTGCTTCTAAAATACCATCAATGTATTCCTTTTCATCGTCAAGCAATCCCAAAGCGTAGCAAGCATCTTTAAATGGTGGAAAAAGCGTTCCATTTACGGTCTTTAAATCATCATATGAGGTGGGTCCTCTTATATGATTTAATAATATTCTGAGATAATACCTGTCACCACTCCCAGGGGTAGCATTGTATACCCGACCAATCGAGAATCCAGATATTCTGGGCGACCACTCCTTTTGTTGCTTCTTCCAAACAAACTCTGTGGGTAATTCATGATAAAGTAGTTGTTTTGCTGTTGGGAACTTCTTGTTACACTCCATCCAAGCCATAAACATAGAAGTATTTGCATCTTGATTTTCCAAAACTGAGCGTATGTTATCAGTATCACTGTAGACAACGTTCTGTTCACCGGGGAGGTGGAAATTTAGCCTTTCCACTGGAAGGGTTCGGTAATGGATATCAAATTGAAATATCCTCCAAACGGCTTCACATGGAGAGATATATCTGGACATTTTAATATGAAAATTAATTCATGAGATACGGTAAATGTGTTATATGTGTACGTAAAGTTTAGTAATTTGTATTATGGGTTGATGGTTCACATACCTGCAGTCGTAGAATTGCTGAATTTCATTAATGCACTTAGGAGTCGCAGTGTTCTTGTATGTAGTTTCAATTGCTGTCATGGCACGATCATGTCCCTTGCTAATGTATTTGAATAAATATTTGACAGATCTAGACTGATTGCACCATTCAACATTTATGTGAGCTCGATACCTCAATAATAGAGTTGGATTGTATGGAACCACATATCGATTGTCCAATACATTTCCATTCTTCTCCACAGTGTTCCCATTATCTTGTCTTCTATATAATGGATAGCCTTCGTCGTCTACAGTTGTTCCTTGAACATAATTCCTCGGGAAGTATTTTGAGCACTTTTTGTTGATCATGCAGGGAGAGTTTGGGTTCATAGTGCCACATGGACCATGCATCATGTATTCCTTAACAGCTTCGTACAACGCAGGTTTAGTTGCTCGATCAGGAAGTTCAGTCGATATAATTCTGTCTATGTCACCAGCAGTATTTAACTTGTCAACATGATCTAAGAACAGGACAATGTGTGCATGTGGCAAACCTCGTTTCTGGAACTCAATAGTATAGATCACTGCAAAGATTGTAGATATATATATTATTGATAAATGTGGGAGCCATATGAAAGATTATTAAATTTGATTAATAGGAATGTATTTCTTACCTGACTTAACCTTTCCAAATATGTCGTTGGCATTGAAGTCCTTGATCATCTGATTAAGTTTGATTTGGAATATTCTGGCAACAATATCTGGCCGATCCTCTGGGGAAAGATTGTTTTTATTCAAATATCTTGTGATCTCAGGCCATTTAGGATTGCAGGTAAAAGTAATAAATAGGTCCGGGTGTCCAAACCACCTGCAAATCGCCATTGCATCTTGATAGTTCTGAATCATGTATCGACTACCACCTGTAAAAGTAGAAGGCAGAACAATTATTTTCCCCGTAGAGGTTGGATCAGTGTTACCTCCTACAACAGCCTCCGAAAGACTTTTGTAATTATCGCTACGCAAATCCTTCTGATGTGTTCGAAAGTAATGAATCCTCTGAGATTCAACTCCAGTATAACCATCTACTACAAACTGCTGGAATAACTTTCGACAAAGTAGAATTAAGGAGTGCTCACCATCTCGGTCTTGAAGTCGAAATGCAAAAAACTCCCTCATAGTCAATTTAGATCTTTTTGGTTCAGGCTCCTCTGGTTCAGGATCACTATGTTTGACATCAGTCCTGTAACCATCTTCTCCATACGGGAATAATAATGGATATTGTAGAGGTAAATATAGAGGATGTAATTCACGGATACGATGTATCTTCTTACTTTTCGTTTCAATAATAATATCTCTTAGGTCACCGTTCTCTCCAATGTCGTCTACAATTAAAGCTGCTACTTCTGAAGATGTTGGAAGATTGTAAGTTCTTCCAACTGATTCCCTATTGAATATTAGCCTCAGTCTCATATTAGGATGTGGACTGTTTCCGATTCTTTCCCTGGTCATTCGGTATGTTTTTGCCACTGGATTATTCTGATCTATCATTATCTTCAACTCCTTTACGATTGACTCATTCAATTGTAATCCTTTATTTTTTGATCTGTACAATTTTGTAAGGACGAAGATATAAGATTATCGTGAAATATGTAGAAACATTTGTTATTTAATGTATATGTAATCGAAAGAATGCAAATTTTTTGTTGTTAAAGTAAAATAATCAACTTAAATTGCAGTAATGTTAATGTTTTTATTAAGGAATGGACACATAATCAGAAAACTAACCTCACTGCATTGATGCGATTTGTCTCTTCATTCTCAGTGTCATATATGTACAGTTGTGAGAATTTTGAGATGTCGTCATCTGGTAATAGACTTCCGATTCTGTGGCAGTTCTGACCATTCAATTGATACACATAAGGTCCTTGACCCTTATTTTCAGTAAGCCTTCCTCCCATTGATGTGAATGAGAACATCATGTTGTACGATCTAATGTCTCGAAGGAATTGATTGCTTCTTGGATCTTGTTTCTGTATGAGATTGCTGAGTAATTGTGGAGGAGCTATTAAGAGAGGTAACTGAACCTTCCCTTGCATGCAACATAGGGAGAATTTTGGTTTATACTGTTCTCTGGTTTTCCGTGTTCTTTCTTCGTACCACATTATAGCACCACATAATTCGCATGTGTAGCTTGGGTCTCCAATATCGTTATAGTCTAGATATTGGTTGATTAAGTTAGTAGCCATAGATACATAAATTTGTGAAAAAAATTATCTAGAAAATACAATAATAATACCTTGTTCCAAAATTGTAGTGCTATTTGCGGCTTTCAGTTGACGTTTTTGTAGAAGCTTTGATTTTGTATTCATTCTATTTTGTCTCTACAATTTTGCCCTATCTTCTGAGTATAAGGAAAATAAACTGGTTACTGTAACTGTTTATATTTCTTACGGATTTTGACCGATAAACATAGAAAGGAATTTCACACATTGTGCTGGTTGATGTATATGTATATTTATTCAGTAATCGGTAAACATATAATTACAATAATAATACCTTCTTCGAAAACTGCTGCATTATTTCCTGATTTCATTTGAAGTTTTCTTAGAAGCTTCAATTTTCTTATCATTCTATTTTGTCTCTGCAATTTTCCCTTTTCTTCCTGTGAATAACAATAATAAAATGCTTATTAGATGCTTATATACTAAGCGAAATTTTACAACTGTATATATTCATTACATATTTTGACCAATAAAAACAGCAGAGGAAATTCATACATTCGATATAATATGTTCATTCTGGACCGCAGGAGAAGCTCTTGAGATATTATTCAACAATTTTGTGTAATTTCCTGTCATATGTATAAATATGTAAATATTTATATTCAAAGATATGTATGTGTATTTAATCAGAAATCGGGAATATATAAAAATAATATGTAATTATAATAAACTGCGAATGCATAGCATCGAAAATTTTATACAAATTAAAAGGTTCAACAACTAACCGTTATTCTTGCACATTGTCGGCGGTTGTTGTTGTGAGTTATTTATAGAAGTTGTACCATGGTCATGATTTGGATGAAGTTGGCGTTTCCTTATAAGCTCACATTTTCTTCTCATGCGATTTTGCTTATAAAACTGTTTTTTTTCTTCCTGCATAATACACGAAGAATAAAGTAGTTATTTCCAGGAATTATATATTGACTTTTTTTATTTGACCTCTATATATTTTTTTTTATAACTTATGAACAATATTAATGAAAGAAGAAGTGCATACATTGGAAAGATAATGTTGTATCTGTATTGCAGCTGAAGCATTTGTGGTTTCTTTTCCCAATGATGTGTAAGTTCCTAAAATATATATTTATAAAGAGACCATTTAATCATAAATTTATCAAATAAATGTAATGTATTAATTGTAAATTTAAAAATATTGAACATCTAACCTTCATTTTCACAAACTCTTCGACGTCGTTTTTGTTCCATATTGACGGTTTTATTAGGGGTTGTCAGTTGACTCTTTTTTCCCCTATCCATGGCTTCTTCCCTGGTGTATAAAAAATAATGTATAGTGTCAATATTTTGACGAATGTATTATGATTTTTTTTAATGGAGTAAGAGAAACTGCTTGTATTCATATCACTTTCATCTGCTTCATCATCCTAATATAAATTATGGCGTGAATTGGTAATTAGCTAGACAAAAAACTTATCTTTTTAGATCTATAATATGTAAACTTATATCTTAATTAGGTTTTTCTATAAATATTCAGCCTTATATCTTAATTGGGTAGAAATATTATCGTTTTAGATAAATCTATCTAATATGTATATGTGCTTCATACCGGCAATTATTTTAGATAAATCTATTTGATAAGGTTTAACCAACTTATAAAAATATAATGTAGATAATTTTTTTTTAAAGGAACGTGTAAGCCTATAAATCTATTTGGATAATGATTTGCATGATTTAGTCAATTAAATATAATTATAAATATAATTTTGTTAAAAGTAATGTATGTATATGTTAAGTGGTTAGTTTAGATCAAATTAAATAAATAATAAAAAAAACACTAAAATTATATAACGCATTTCATTGTGGCATTTTGTCGAACAGGTTATGGACGGTTCTGTAAAGGGTCGACTGAATTTTATATTTATCCTAACCTAATCCCAATTTGATATAGAAGTTGAGAAATTGAATGGACGATGATATGAGACCATAGATGACCTACGTTATTGGTCGGATTCTATTTTCAATTTCGTATTCAATTGGTGGAATTGAAGTGAAGAGGGGAACTTACTACACCCAATTGAGTTATTTGGGACATGGCGCCACGGTGTTCTCCGTCGTCAATGTCGTCTTCAATGGTATTCGGCCTCTTTCTGGTCTAGGACGGGGTGACGATGTTGTTCAATCGTCGAACGGTCGGATTGATGTTGGAAATAGACCAAGTGGTATAGGAGGAGGAGTCGCCATCGGTGGCTTCGTAGTGCACCTTATCGACCTCCACCGACCACCGCAACACTCTCTTCGGTAGTCCTTTGTTTGTAAAGAGAAAGAAAAGGTCGGTGCCATCTTTGAGAGTAATAGATAGATAATAAATCTATGGCACTTAGTGGGATAGGAGAAGAAGCCGCCGTAGGTGAATTCGGCCTTTACCTTGTCGATCTCTTGTCCTTATCTTTTTTCTTTTCCTTTGTTGTCCTTGAGGGTTTTGTGTGTCTTGGAGTTGCAAATTTCAGTCGGTGGTCAATTTGAATTGGCACTTTTTTATGCATCTATTTATAATCATAAAAATGAATTATTATTTTTGAATTATTTATTTAAAATTTTTTGTTGGATTATTGCGCTGCAGTTATTTGAAATATAGATATTCAGATAACCAAATGATTAAAAATAAAATAAGATAACATTTAAAAATTTGTCAAAGAATATAAAGGGTAAAAAATTCTCATATATTTTGAATAACGATAATATAAACTGGGAAATTGCAATAAAGAAACAATAGTTTTAGCTAAATGTATCTTAAATATTTATCTAAAACCTATAATAATTGACCTAATAAGCAAACATATCCTAAATTATTAAAATTATTATAACAAACTTATAATATAGTTAAATAACAGTCTTTAAATGTCATCCTTTTCAATCTTCACCGGTTTTAACTTTATAGTTGGTATCATCTGACAATCTTCATCTTCACCGGTCTTTGATGACTTGAACTTGGTATTTGATATAACCTGGCAATCCTCATCTTCATTGCTATCATTAATAGTTTCATAATTACGCTTCTTGGGTGGGCCTGAATCGCTCAAACTCAATGTGGATTCCTTGCCCTCTATTGTCGTATCCTACAAATGTTAATTGCTCCGTAAGTAAGAATCATTATTCGATAACATAATAGTGCACTTTATTTAAAGTCTTCAAGAATTTCACTTAGAATAACAATAATAACACGGAGTAAACAAAACAAACAAACCTCTAGCGTATTTGAAAGGTTTCTAAAATTTTGAATGACTTCTTCATCATTAGTCGCATCACTGACATAGTATGATGATTTCGCCTTAAATTGTAAATTGTAATCTCTAATTTGTAGATAGAACAAAAATGTCTTGTCAACAAAATTGTTGAGATCAGATGGGAATGATTCCTTGCCACCATCCTATACACAAAATAAATACATTTTGTAAATTAATTTAACTATTTTAAAAATATTAATTAAATTAAGTTATAGAATACAATATTAGATACTCATATGATATGAGTGCGTACCTTAGCCAATTGATCAAGTAAAAAAGAAGCGGATTTTCCAATGAAAGACTGGACAACTTTGTCAAACAAAATAAATACTCCATTTTTCCAACTTCATCACATACTCTAACTTGCAAGAAATATCTGCATTAAAAAATAAGGGATTTAGATGATAATCAAAAAAATTAAGAGATATATATGAATATAAAACAGAAATATAATTTTACGTTATTACATATAAATACATATACTCACCTAATACATGGGATATCGATCAATAACGCGCAATTACGGCAATAGAATTTAGACCCTTGCTTATAAACCCTCTTAATACACTTTTTGCAAGCATTATTAAACCACTTTTCTTTATCTTCAATATGAACAATTTTTGCCAGAGTAACAACGCGATCAGCAACCTGAAAAAAAAATATATATTAAAAAAAACTATTTATGAAGTTCTTATAATAAATTACATAAAATAAAGAACAAATTATAACAATTTAACTAAACATACCTTAACACTCTGGTAAATTTGTGTTATGGATTTGAACAGTGATTGTTCTAAAAAGAGACCACTTTTTGAAGAAGAATTGTTATTAGGTGTATGAGTGATGCCGGGTTTCACAATCAAATTGTCGCTCAATTCAGAATCACTGCATAAATAATTAAAGTGTTTACAAAATTTGTATAAAAAAATTACGTACATAAAGTTTTAAAATTATTTTAACTATATCCAATTAAATAAAAATCTAACCTTTTGTTAAACTGGATAATTTCAGGAATGCTCTGATCAAAATGAATCTTAGTTGCATAAATGACGTTTCCTATGGACACGTTATCTGCACATAATGTAGATTGTAAATTTATAAATATAATTAGACAAAAACGTTACATTAATTCAAACTATTATTTAATTAAGATTGATAGTAGAAAGATAACCTCGAAAAACCTTCACAGTAGCAAACTGAATTACCACAGTCAAGTCATCGTGGACACGTTTTTGTATATATCTTGCCATTTGCTCGACATAGGAGTCCCACAAAGTGCAAGGAAGCTCATTGCCACTGTAAAATATTATAAATATAACAAAATAAAAACTCATTAGGTCAATCATATTTATATAATAAAATAGAGTTATACCAAATATATTATACAATCTAAAAGACCAACCTTTGATTCATAATTGTAATTTCTAGCATTTGCGCTTCCCTGTTCTTCCTCTTAATTGTAGTTACATCACCAAATTTGATGACGTTTCCAACAATATCTACAAAAATAATTAAAGTTTATAATTACACTGATATTATGAAATAAAATATTGTAGCCACGTAATAACATAATTAATTAGGAAACAAATTAAGTAACTGCATAAATACTCACCTATGCAAGAACCTTCTTTGATTTCTCCAGACAAAATTGTAGCCACATAATAACATAATTAATTAGGAAACAAATTAAGTAACTGCATAAATACTCACCTATGCAAGAACCTTCTTTGATTTCTCCAGACAAAATTGGTTGAAATTCAACTAATTTCAATCCCTTAGACGAAATATCACCATCAGCAACTTGCACACGTGTATTATTTGTAAATAATATTCTATAACGATGTTGAGTGACTTTATATTCATCATCGTTTTCCTCAGTAGTGAAATTTGAAAGTCTATAAATTGAATATTCCTTCAAAATCGAAGAAAATTTATTTGAGATAAAAAGGGGACCGTAGCTTCTATCATGGAATCCTGCATGACCATTCAAATAAGGAAAAATTAATACTTTAATCAAAACTGCAATTACCTTAAATTAAAATAAGATGTCATTAAAATAAGAACTTACCTCTTCATCTAAGAGAACCATGCCTATATCTTCTTTATCCGTTTTTTTCTTCTTCACTGTCCACAACCGTATCACACGAACTTTAATGACCCAATCACTTCCGTCTGAATTAAGTTCGTTAACCTTATTGTATACATTCGCCATTGTAACAACTGGAAAATAAACGATAAATATATGAATATAAAGCTATTTTAGGGATATATATATACACGTATAGGAATTATATATGATTAATAAATTGTCAAAAATACTATACCTTTATTGCAAATTGCAATTTGCTAATGAATATTGAAAATTGATGTCGGCGTACTCCACCAATTGAATGTTGGCGTACTCCACGAATTCAATGAAGAGGCTAGTAGGATGAAAGTTGCTTGGGCAAGTAGGATATTGAGAGTTGTTTGGGAATACCTCGTAGATAACCTATGTATATATAAGAATTACAATATTCTATCCTACACACTTAATTAATTATCTATTCAACATAAAATTTTATGAGATATATATCCATACATACATATATATTTTATATACAATCATAGATAGATTTCTAGATAATTTAGATATAAGGTTGAATGTTAATAATGAACCAGATATTAGATAGATTATTTATTTTAAAAAGATAAATATATTCAATTTCATCTAAAAAAGATAAAACATAAGTTTTAAAATAGATAGATTTTCTACCTAATTTAGATATAAGGTTGAAGGTTAATAATGAACCAGATATTAGATAGATTATATATTTTAAAAAGATAAATATATTCAATTTCATCTAAAAAGATAAAACATAAGTTTTAAAATAGATAGATTTTCTACCTAATTTAGATATAAGGTTGAATGTTAATAATAATAAAAAGATATTAGATAGATTTTATGTTTAATTAAAAAAAAATTCTATAATATTACAGTATGTACGTACTAACGAAGAAAGTCGGCGGATTCACATTGAACTTGCATTAGGTTTGCCTTGGGCCTAATTAAGATATAATTTTTTTAGGCAAAATATTAATTATAAATAAACCATGCTAAAGTGATATATTTTGTAACCCTCTTAATATATAAATATTAATATCAAATATCTATAAAAACAACTGATGTGACAAAAAAAAATACCGGTTTAATCCAGAAAATGCCACACAGGCGAAAATAATCCCGTTTAATCCAGAAAATTCCGCAGCAGCGAGGTCGCTTCAGCGGTCTCTGTTTTAGTATTTTACTAGCGCAGTACCACCCGTGCGTGACGCACGGGATTTGTAAAGTATATTATATACTTTTAGAATATATTATCATAATTTAGTTACATTATATACATATTATAATAGTATAATAATATGAAAAACGATATAGCCAAATAATATTAATTCTGAAAAAATAATGCTTGTATTATATTAGTATATAATATATGTGGAAAAATGTCAATATCTCACCTTTCTAGATAGAAATAGTTGTATGCATGAATGTAGAGAGTGTTTAATTTAATTATTTTTTTCACCTTCTATGTTTTTTTAGTAAGTTGATTGGTTACTTTGAACATTAAACAAATATTTGTTTATTGTAATGGGCTGAAAAGTAGAACCAAATACTTTGTTAGGTGTAGACTACATATTCGACAAACGCTAGGTAAATGAAATTTTAAGAACTTTGAGATGAACAACACATAAAAAATGTTGGAGAAGATTCAGTACGACTCACATTCGACAAATATTTTTTTATTTAATCGGCTGAAAGGTAGAACCAAATACTTTTATTGAATTCCTTATTTTTTTAATTTGAATTATTTTGTACTTTATAAAATATATATCAATTTTTTAAAATAAAATTTTCATTTTAATCTTTTGCCACCTCTCCATACATATATATTATATCAAATTTTATTCTATAGAGCATAAAATAGTATAACCAAATTTTTTAAAGGTAAATTAATTTATGATCTTTTCTTGAAATTTTTAGTGTATTACAATCATAAGATTATATTTATTAGTTTGTTTTCAAATGTGCTCTTTAAGTTTACTAATTATGGGCAAAATAACTGATCGATAATCAACTTAAATCCAGTTGTAAAAATTAAATACATTATTTGCACAATAATAATAAATTAAATTAACTAAATATTTATTAAATAATTTTCAAATTAATAATAAATTAAATATAAGATTATTAAATATTTTATTTATATATCGGGTCATATATTACCCTTAATTAATGGTGTGTGTCAGTGTGTGAAAATGAAATTTTGGAACGGTTGAGTTATGATAAAGTTGTAAAAATATCTAAAATGCCCAAATAATTTAAAAAATTCAAATTTAAAATCCATGAAAACAATCTAGATTTTATAGGTGGCTAGTTATTCGTTTAAACTCAATCTTCAATTTAATTAATTTAAGTTCATTTTAATTGTCCATCTATATCTATTTACTAAATAATAAACAATTTTAATTTTTATAAATTTATGTATTAGGAATATATTATTTACATACTCATAAAAAAATATTATCGGTTTCTCTTATTAGAAATATGTTTTTATTTATAAGTATGTAAAGGATTCCTTTTCAATATTTGTGCTAACCATCTTTCAAAATATACTTTTAATCAATCCATCACAATTAGACCTGTCAAACGGGTCATTCGGGTCGGGTTCGGGTCCGGTCACTTCGGGTTTCGGGTAAAACGGGTCTCGGGTAAAACGGGTTTCGGGTTTTTCGGGTTGACTCGAACTCGGGTTTGATCGGGTTTCGGGTCGGGTTCGGGTCGATTTCGGATTTGTCAATTTTTTCTTTTTTAAATTAAAAAAATCATTATTTGATAATTTTGTGATAAATTTTAATTATATATATATAAAATAATTATATATAATTATAAATCAACCGGGTTAATCGGGTCATCGGGTCAATCGGGTAAATCGGGTCAAAATTACCGGGTCAATCGGGTCGAAACCCAGATTACCTGGAAAATTTCGGGTTTTTCGGGTTCGGGTCAAAAAAAAAATTCGGGTCAAAAATTTCGGGTTCGGGTTGGAAATTTTTCGGGTCGGTCGGGTCGGGTCACCGGGTCGGGTTGTGTTTTGACAGGTCTAATCACAATTGTAAAGGAATTACTAATTTATGGAATTCTATCAATCCATCACAATTGTAAAGGAATTACTAATTTTATTATTTTTACATTTATAAGACATTTTAAAATTCATATATAATTTACTATTCAAACCTAATAGAGTAATAGGTCATGTGTGTAAGATATATATTAAATTGAACTATTTTTTTTATATAAGCTATGAAGATATTTGATAATCTTATCTGATAGGGTAATTTATACAAATAGGGTGATGAAAGAGAAGATAAACAGTATATTTATAAATATAAAAAGTAGAGAATTTTTTTTTCGATACAATAAAAAGTAGAGAATTGAAAAGTTTAAGATGGTATCCAGTTAAGAAAATTAAAGAAAAACATTATCTCAATTTTAGCTTCTGCAAAGCTATATATTATTAAAAAAAATTATAAAAAACTATTAATTATGCTAAACGGGGTCTAAATAGTTGATATATATTTATCTAGTTACGTGAAGCAAAAGTAATTTAATTTTATTTTTATTTTGTGAAAAGAAAAGTAAGTTTTAAATTTGAAAAAAATTGGTTAAGATAAAATTAATTAAAAAAGGTTAAAGTTTGGTTATAATATTCAAACATAAATAACGTATATGAGATTTGGTTAATAGTTTCAAATAGATCAATTTGGGTGAAAATATAGGTTAGTAAAATCTTATCAATTTGTTTCAAATAGATCAATTTGGGTGAAAATATAGGTTAATAGTTTCAAATAGATCAATTTGTTTGATTAACCGTATATATCTCGAAAGAAATTACCTAACCAAATCAATATTATGGGTAAATAATTAATTATTTAATTATTAAGTCAATTAAATATAAAAGTGGGACCACAATTCAGATTTGTTTTCAAAAAAATCTTAAACATGAGAAGAATTTTAAACAATTTGAGAAGTAATTGGGGATTTATCCTAAATTTTCAACTTTTAGTGTATGGCCGCCACGTGTCCCAGAAATGCAAGTGTTTTAGTAGTATATTAGACTAGTCCTATACCCGTGCTATGCACGGATTCAACAGTTATACTTATTTTTTTACAAAAACTGTGTATAAAATCAATATAGTATTATCTTATACTATTAAAATACTAAATGCTTGAAAAAAAGTTATCCATACAATCTTATCCTAATATGCAAAAAATTAACTTCAAAGGAAGAACTTTTTTTCGAACTAAATCAAACTCAATGGGCCGCGGTTTGTAAACATACTTATTAAAACAAAATATGTTCAATAACCATTCAAATAAATTATACAATATTTTTTATTTTGTTTTTATAAAGTATGTGAATATTTAATTTAATTAGTGAAATAATATGTTTTCCTAAAAATATTATGTCATTAAAAATTAAAAAATTTCTTCTATAAAAATCATTAAAATTATAAAAACAACTCATATTATTCTTTATAACTTCATTTCCAAATTCTTGTATGTGAACTTCATTTAACTTGTAACTTAAAACTAATAAATAGAATAGATAGTAAAATTATATTTTTTGGACATTAAATATATCTACAAAAATAAGTGTTTTGATACTAATACAGTGATAAAAAGAGGAGGAGATGAACTAATACAATAATAAAACACATCAATATCAATCATATTTCTAATTTTATACTTTTTTCCAATATGGTTTCTTAACTTATGCCCATAGAGCATATGTTAAAAAAATTGATGATTTTAAAATGAGAAAAAATGCATATAGTAAACTATGTCTTATATTCAAAGCTCGAGAAAATACTAATTAATTTCAAACCATTTAGTGTTTATAGTATTTTAGATAAGGTAAGATAAGATATAAGATAAGATTGAAAAAAAAAAGTATTTTTTAAAAACAATACATTAGACTCGGGCAAATACTGGTGCGGGCCGGGCTTGGGATAGGTTTTACCCAAGATTTTGCCCCGTTGTCGCGAGCGCGAGTTGAGCTAAGCCCGCTTAACGGGTTGATGTCGTGTCCAAGCCTGTTCAGGATTGCGGGCGCGGGCTACCCACGAGTACGAAGATTCCATAAAATTTTCTTATTAAAATTTAATATTATTTATTATATATATTATAATTAAAAAAATAGTGAGTAGCGACCCATAATGGGTACATTGGTCTGCCCAATCCCGTACCCGCTAAGGACGCGGGCTGGACTTAATTAGCAGCTCGCATGGGCTTTTCCTTTTTCCATGCCTGCCCATATTAACGGGCGGGGTGAGCTGAGCGGACTAACCCGTGTTTGCCCAAGTTTAGAATACATTTACATGCCATATAATTGATAGAAAATGAAAGTAGTGTTGTGGCTCATATTGAGCTCTTAAACAATGCTATAATAGCATTGTTTAAGAGCTCAATATGAGCCACAACACTTAATTGAGTAAAAAATATTTTATGCGGAGTTTTTATAAATACAATTAATTGAGTAAAAAATAAAATATTATTTAAAAAAACATTTACTTGCCATATATATCATTAATCGTATTCTCCCAGACCACGCTATTTTCTCTCTATATCCTAATTCTACACAGAATCTTCGCATCAAGTAATATATTCAACTCTTAAGGAAATGCATCAAGTAATATATTCAACTTTTAGAATCAACAAAATCAAACCAATATGCACAAATTCTAAGTTAAAAAAACGGAAATTTCGCCAGGTACCCTGGGGTATTGCAATTTTCGCGAGGTATACAACTCTTTTGCATATTTCGCGTGGTACCCCTGTGGTTTTAAATTATTTTGCCTCGTGCCCTTTCCGGTTAATTTTAACGGTTTTGTGTTTCTTCCGTTACTTTGCAATTAAAAAAGAAAGAAAGAAAGAAAGACAGGAGAACAACGCGGCGATACACCAGAGAGCAAAGAGAGGACCCTGCTGCTCCAACAGGAGACCAGCGCTGCTCGAACAGGAGAAGGACCCTGCTGCTCGAAGGCCGGCTCGGATCTCTGCTCGAAGTCCGGCTCGCTGCTGCTGCAACCAAAGGAGACCAGCGCTGCTCGAAGGGCTGTCATGGGAGGAGATGTGGGAGGCGTTGTGCCTGACCGCGAAGACGGTGGCGGCCCATTGCCTCGGCTGGCGACCGGAGGTGGAGGAGAAGAAGCTACTACTGCAGAGAGGTAAGTTAATGTCAATCGAATTTTTTGGATTTAGGTTGAAATTGAAGCATTTGGGGCTTTTTTGTGATGTGAAATTTAGGGTTTAGGTTGAAATTGATGGATTTGGAATTCGATTAGTTACATACTAGGGGTTGAATTTTTGGTCTAGACTGGCATATTGGTTGTTACGCTTTGGAATGAATTATTGTTGATGCAAAAATGGTGTTAATACTTAATACTAAAGCAAAATAAAATGATCTAATGTGTACACTTCTCTCCAATACCGTCGAGCCCTTTTTGGGTCTGCACAATAAACATCAGGTGAGTCGAGATTCAAATCTCAATGTCTTTCTTTCTTTCCAATTTGGCTTTCATTGATTGATAAACATCAGGTGAGTCGAGATTCAAATCTGAATTTAGCTTGTGAATAATGAGTTGGTGAATTGGTGAGTTAAACAGTGGGAATAGTTATGCTTGAAGTTCAAAGACTGAATTCAATGGGAAATAACTCATTTTTGTCAAAAATTTGTAGTTTGTTCTTGACAGAGATTGGAATTTCTGTTTGGAGATGTAGGGTTTAGGTTCCTAGGATTGTATTTTACTGTAAAGTTCAATTTCTGTTAGGTTCCTAGGGTTTATACAAATGTACTTATAGCTGAACTGAATTACTTACCTTGTTACACTGATTTCAAATACATTTAGAAAATTGATAGAGAACTAAATTTAAAACTGAACTGAATTGCTCACCTTGCATATTTTTACTAATTGGTGTTGCCTTATAATCAACTTGTTACCTTACATAAATTAGTCTATGTGGTTTCTTATTAGCATTGGTCATGACAGTGAACTAAACACCAATTTCTTGGGTACTCCAACAACTAGTTAATGATCATTAGAGGTGTAAGGGTTGACGCTTCAAGGGAGACAAAAACACAGAAGCTACATGATTTTTGTCAATTTAAGAGGTCCATTAGGGTTTAAATATTTATTTTAATTTAATGGTTACTAAAGCACTTGCCTTCATTGCTTAATGTTTCCTAACTAACATAGTAACCTTAGAACGACCTTGATCACTGTCTGATTCAGAGCTGAGTTCCATTTATGTATTCAGATTTTTAGTCTTTTATTTTCAGTTTGAGTATTCTACATTTCAGTTTTTTGTATTTTAGTTTCTGCATTGATTTTCCAGATTTCAGATTTTTTTATGCAGATTTTCTGTATTCAGATTTTTAGTCTTTCACTTTCTTCATTCATTTTCAATTTCAGTTTATGTAATCTGTATTTCAGATTTTCAATTTCAGTTTATGCATTCTGTTTTTTCAGTTTCTGTATTCTGTTTTAGTTTCATTTTCACATGATGTAATTTACAAAAACTGGATGCAATTTACAGATTTATAGAGCAGGATGTACAGAAACTGATGATTTGGAACTGATTTATATAGCATGATTTATACAACAAATGTTATAGAAGTGAGCATTGGTTTGAACTTATTAGCCTACTAGCTCAATCGGTAGAGCATTGTGCTTAGGCACAAGATGTGGGTTCAAATCCCACGTAGGTTGTCTACTAGATAACATACACATGTATTTTCTTCTCCATTTGTATCTTTGATTGAATAAATGAACAAAATCATTCAAATCTATGACATCAAAAACATCAAAATCAGAGCTAAACTGAATGGCAAATACAGTAGCCCATGGTCAATAGACTTGTTAAAGACCTACATTACAAAAGCTCTGTCAAAATTTTCAAAGCAAGAGGTTGATACAAGGTATGTGTGGCTTATGTGGGATTCGAACCCACATCTCATGCCTAAGCACAATGCTCTACCGGTTGAGCTAATAAGCCAAAATTTTTAAAGCAAGAGGATTGCTAACATTTATGCTCTAACAGCTGAACACCTTTCAGTGTTTGCTCCAAATCCCTTTATGAATGTTCAATCAGTAGAGTGATGCTTTTTTTCATGGTTTTTAAAGAGCTTTTACTTTCAAGTTCTAATTTTCGTATGAATGTCCAAATCCCTGTGCTTGAGCTGTTTCAATCCGACGCTTGGCAAGGGGAAGAAACCGCAACAGCAGTGCATCAACAATCAAAATCCTTAAAAGCACACCAATCCAAATTGATCAGTCCTAGATCAGCAAGGTCCTTTATTTCCTTTGAACCTCAGTCAGCGTGATTATGTCGTATACCTTCTTTCATTGTACTAGGATTAGAGCATTTGATCAATATGGAAACCATAAACAAAAATCAGAAAGTCAAGCAATGTCTATTTCATTTCAATTAGTTGTATAAGATTCTTCAAGGTAACTTACTGAAATTGTTACTAAAACTTGACATCCTAAGAATTCATATATTATCATGAAAAGATTGGCTTACAATTGCCTTCTAAGCCCTCCTACGTAGATATTTTTATTTTGCATAAAACGAGCAAGCCTGTAAAATCTATAGCATATCTATCAACTAAGGATTTCCATCCAACTTGCCAACGGTATTATTTTCTTTCTCAATGAAACCCCCTTTTTAGCTTTAAACTATAGTCAAAGAGCAACAACAAGCAACTCTAGAGGGCTTGTTTCACTAGAATGTACAGTTCCTTCGAAATAGCAACATAAACCCTAATTGATATTAGTTCGTTGGAATCGTAACATAAACACTTAACTCCAAATTCACATGAGCAACCAATTGAGTATAGAATGGAAGTTCATTTTTCAACCTAAACCCTAATTAAATGTCAGAAATGGGGAGAAATTTCAGGAGTAAAGAGAGAAAGCTAATCATACAGAGAAGGAAACAAAGAAAGGGTTCTTATAGTAACAAAAGAAATGGCAGTGTACACTATTTCACTATCAATAACAGAGAATGCCCTTATTTAGTTCTTCCAATACACATCTATATAGTTCTTCCAATCAACATCTATCTAAATTCCGAACTCAAACTCAAAATCCCCAATTCAAAACCCTAATTTTCAAAAATCGATTTACCTTCTATGCCTTACTCCGATTCCAATGTCGCTCCACCGAAAAAGACTAGTCCATACCGCTGGGTGTCGCCTCTCCTTCCTTGGGTCACTGATCTCCCAATCGAGCTTTCTCCTCCCCCCTTCTCAATGTCGCCAGCAGCATCGCCTCTCCTAGCCGGGGACGATGTTCTCTCTTCGCTCTCTCCTCGCCCAGGTCCTCACCCAGGTCCGAGCGCAGGTCCGAGCCCAGGTCTGAGCAGCGGTCCGAGTCGAGCAGGGAATGGCGCCTTCTCCCTCGCCCGAGCGTTCTCTCTTCGCTCTCTCCTCGCTCTCTGTATCGCGTCGGCCTTTTTTTTTTCTTTGCAAACTAACGGGATTAAGTGAAAACAGTTAAAGTTAACCGGGAAGGGCACGAGGCGAAATGGGTTAAAACCTCAGGGGCACCACGCGAAATATGTAAAAAAGTTGTATACCTCGCGAAAATTGCAATACCCCAGGGGTACCTGGCGAAATTTCCGTTAAAAAAATTACGAATCTACAAAATATAACTATATAAAGAATTAAAGGTCAAATAATATTGTTCAAATATAAAATACATTCAAATATTAAACACGTTCATACAATATGTCGGTGTTATTCTTCAATTGATCAATTAGACCATTGAGATATGAATTAGAAATGGAAGAATTCAATCTAAACTCTACAAAACTAATATGTACAAATTAAAAGTTAAAAAATGTAAAGAAAACATCCTATAAATATAAAGGCTATTGAAGGATCAAAGTTAACTTGATCAAAAGTTAACTTTCAATAATGCATCACGAAGATCTTCAACACTTTTGTTGATCATATGAAACTAGACCTGTCAAAACACAACCCGATCCGGTGATCCGACCCGACTAACCCGAAAAATTTCCGATCCGAACCCGAAAATTTTGACCCAAAACTTTTTTTCGACCCGAATCCGAAAAACCCGAAATTTTCCGGGTAATTTGGGTTTCGACCCGGTGACCCGATTTACCCGATTGACCCGGTGACCCGATTGACCCGGTTGATTTATAATTATATATAATTAATTTTTTTATATATAATTAAAATTTATCACAAAATTATCAAATAATGATTTTTTTAATTTAAAAAAGAAAAAATTGACAAACCCGAAATCGACCCGAACCCGACCCGAAACCCGATCAAACCCGAGTTCGAGTCAACCTGAAAAATCTGAGACCCGTTTCACCCGAGACCCGTTTTACCCGAAATCCGAAGTGACCCGACCCGAACCCGACCCGAATGACCCGTTTGATAGGTCTATATGAAACACATCTCAATCGAACAAAATTAATGAAGTGCTATCATTGACAACTCTCATTTTCACTTTAAATTTAATATTATTTATACATTGAGCGCGTATTAAAATTGTTAGGATATACACAATTAGTAAATATCGACAAAACGTATATAGATACTTAAAAAGTGAAATTAAATTGGGTAAAGTAAAAAAAAATGTCCGGAAATGAAGATATATTTATAGCTGATTGATGTCACATTCTTTTTGTATAGACTACAACATTACACACTAAAGATTGATTTTGTTGTTGCATACTTTTATGCCTTTCGCATAATATAAGTAAGATATATAGATTCTCAAGAGTAACTATAGTAGAAAGAGTGACAATTTAACATGCTTATTTGTAATTAAAGTAAAATTAGTACAATTCCCGCGCCATGGCGCGATGTTTTAAACTAAAATCTTAACAATATAAAAAATAATATTATAAAATAATAATAAAAGTTAAGATAAAATTCATTAAAATCTTTACCATAAATGTATCTTATAAATATCTCAAAAAATTATTTTTTTAAAAATATCATGTAAAAGTATAATACATAAATATGGATATTTAAATCACTTAGTAAAAATAATAATATCATTCTAACTTTATTTAAATGTGATGTGGTATAACAGTTATCTAAAAAGTATTGGTTATGTCATATCATCGTAAAGGCTTATATATATATTAAGTAGTATATATAGATTAGATATTTATAATATAAAAATATTTACATGTAGATTAATAGTAAGCTTTAGATTATATTAAATTTGTCAAGCCTTGCTAGCTTAGCTGGTAAGGATGACATGTAGTGACCAATAGGTCACGAGTTCGAATCCCCCCTCCCCCATATTGTAATGGCCTAAGTGCCTACCTATGAACCAAAAAAAAAAATTTATATTAAATTTACTGTTTTGAATTAAGCCTAATAGTTAGTAAATATATTAAAAATAAAAAAAGAAATGTGATTGGTGTAGAGGGAAGAAGAAGAAAAATTAAAGGAAAAAATAGATTGATTTAAAGAGATAAAAAAGTAGGGATATCATATAGGCTAAAACTCTTTTATTTTAAGAATATATATATATATATATATATATATATATATATATATATATATATATATATAGTAAATGTGATAAAAATAAAAGAAAAATGTAATTTGTTAGAAAAGATAAAAAGAAGAAGAAACAAATAATTAAAGGAAATAAATTTGAGTTAAGCCCAGTAGCTATATTAAATTAAATTCAATGTTTTGAATTAAGCCCCATTGTTAACAAATATGTATGAAATAAAAAAAGAATAGAATTGATTTAAAAATATAAAGGGAAAAATAAAAAGAATTATTAAATATAGGAGAGAGGAAAAAATAAAATAAAAAAGTAAAAAAAATAGGATTGTTTGAATTAACTAAAATTAAGGAGAACATGGCATATAATCAAACTCTTCTAATTTAAAGTATTATATAGATTGTTAACAAATATGTATGAAATAAAAAAAGAATAGGATTGATTTAAAAATATAAAGGGAAAAATAAAAAGAATAATTAAATATAGGAGAGAGGAAAAAATTTAAAAAAAAAGTAAAAAAATATAGGATTGTTTGAATTAACTAAAATCAAGGAGAACATGACACATCATCAAACTCTTCTAATTTAAAGTATTATATAGATTGTTAACAAATATGTATGAAATAAAAAAAGAATAGGATTGATTTAAAAATATAAAGGGAAAAATAAAAAGAATTATTAAATATAGGAGAGAGGAAAAAATAAAATAAAAAAGTAAAAAAAATAGGATTGTTTGAATTAACTAAAATTAAGGAGAACATGGCATATAATCAAACTCTTCTAATTTAAAGTATTATATAGATAGATTGTTAACAAATATGTATGAAATAAAAAAAGAATAGGATTGATTTAAAAATATAAAGGGAAAAATAAAAAGAATAATTAAATATAGGAGAGAGGAAAAAATTTTAAAAAAAAGTAAAAAAATATAGGATTGTTTGAATTAACTAAAATCAAGGAGAACATGACACATCATCAAACTCTTCTAATTTAAAGTATTATATAGATTAGATTATTACCATCTTTGAATACATAACATAAAAATGGGATAAATGAAAATAAAAATAATAAAAAGTGCGTTAATATGTAATATTTAATGAGAATATTAATATAAATGTTTAATATTTAATTGCAATAAAAAACAAAAAAATAATGTGAAAATAATAGATATAAAAAACGTTTATTTTTTAAACCAATAAAAAAAAAAAGGAAAGTGCGTTTTTTTAGCAAGGAAAGTATGTTTTGGTGGCATATTTACACACAAAAAAATGAAAAATAATGATACGTTATGGGCAAAAAATATTTTCAAAATAGAAATGTGTAGTTAGTGATTATTAACATTGGAATAAAAGAAAAAAATATTGTAATATATATGTGGCACAATATTTACACATGTCAAAAAAGAACATTTGATAGACAAAATAGGCGGAAAAATAATTAACCAGAAGCTGACACGTGGCAAGTCGGCTTCTGCTTTAGTATTGTTTAGGATTAGATATAGATATATAGATATAGATAGATGTTGATATAGTGATATTTTGATATTGATTGATTGATTATTTATTTACACCAACATATTATCACTATATAACCAAAAAAAAAAAAGCCATTTCAAAGTTGATCTTTGAACTTAATTAATAACATCGTAAACATTTACAATTCCAAACGTGCGGTTTACAAACAATAATAATCAGAGATTTTTGATGATGTTTCTTATGGAGTTATAGGTTCCAATCGTTCCGATGACAACCCCCAATCCCAAAATCGCTCGTACTATCACCATTTCGAGTGTGTTCTTCTTCCCTAGTCCTTTAAGCTTCAAGTAAAAAAGGCAAGGCAACACAATAGAGAGTGTTCCGATCAAGAACGAGCCGATAAAAGCCATCACATAGCCAAATAGAGGGACCGCCAATGCAACTGCCGTTGTACTAACCACAAGCGTCGTTCTCACTATAATGCTACCCAATCTATTGGTGTGGCCTAACTTGTGGACTTGAACCCTTTCCTCCAATGCAGTTGTTATCGGATTGATTACCAACGCGTACTTTGTAAGGGGACCGATCAAAGTTGTGTATATAGCGATCTCCGTACTTAGTTTCTTCATGGGGAGATTTAATGTCACTTGAGACTTGAGTTGTCCTCCGTACATGAGGTACCCAAGAATCGCCATTGATCCATAGCCGATGGCACTAGTCGCAAAGCTCACCACCAATACCTTCAATCAGTTTGTAATGATATTGAGTTCGGATTTGTATACATAAGAAGTAGAGATTTTCATTTTTAATTTGTACCTTTGGAAATTTGGTCTTATCTTGCATTGAATTGTAGATTGTCGGAATAACCGCATGACCACCAAAACAAAAGATGAGCAAGCTCATCGCGGTAGGCATGTCTTTCAAGTTGAGGAGCACGCCTTTCTCGTGGAACCCGACTCCACCAAAGGCGCCCACCCAGAAGATCGAAACGATGATAACTGCAGTGGCTATGATGCCACCCGCGGAGATATAAGCTAGCAACCCCAAGCTTCGCAACCAAGTGGTTGGCAAGATGATTAGAGAGGTTAAGACTATGAAAACTTTTTTAGCACCAATCCTTTCAGATAGGAAGCCACCGAGTCCGTGTGGAAATAGTTTGGCCAAGTTGTCTCCTTCGAGTATAAGCAACTCAACCGCGATCAAGTATAGTTGGAGGTAGAGAAATATCGACACCAACACCCTTCCTTTCATCCCAAAGGCCAGCTCAGCAATGTCGGGGTATGATTTGGTGAGCGGGTTTGCGTCTATGCAACGTTGGAGGAGGATGCCGGTGTAGCAGCAAATAAGGGCGGCGGTGAAGAGGACAGTGAGGCTAATCCAGCCTCCTTGTGAGAGTGCATATGGAGTTGCCAATATACCAACACCTATGAGTGTGACCAATCCATAAGAATTCCAAATTCATATATACTCTATTGTAAATTTGTAATATATAAGGAAGGATGAAACTCGTACATCGACTTACCTAAAACGGTGTTGAGTGCATTGAAACAGGTCCGAAGGAAAGTAGTGCCTTTGGGCGATGGTTGTTGTTGTGGTGGTGGATCAAGGACGCCGTTCTCCAACCCATCCATAGTAGGAGATAGAGATGTACTGTGTGGTAGTAGTCCTAGTAGGAGATATATTGTGAGATTTAAACAAGTAGGAATATTATTCAATCAAAACAATTCAAGTGGGACTAGGTTTATGACTAACTCACTTGGACTATAGAGCATGACTAAGTCTTGTTTGTTTTCTTGTAGGAAGGAAACTTCTATCAATCATCAATCAGTTGGGAGCTACGTAGGTAAGTTCATTCTCTTTGATTTTTCGTCTTTGATTGTCATTCAACAATTTGAAGTTTCAATGGACTTGTTAAAAACATATTGAGTAAAAATCTATATAAATTTGTAAAATACGGAGTATAATTTAAAGGTAAGATGAAATGACCATTTTTTTTTTTGAAAATATATCAAGTGTGAACACTTAAATGGAAGGAATTAAATTAATTTTAACTCACCATGGACTTAGTGAAATCTTAATCAATTAAATATAATTAACGGCTAAGATTTTACTCCTTGTTTTAAAAATTTTTTGTAGGCTTGTTTACACGATAAATATTTTTTTTTATTAGATAAGAATTTAGACAATGTCAATGTTTATTCGACCACTATCAAATAGAGGTGGCAATCGAATTGATCAGATTAGGTACAGGTTACTCTTTCGGGTTTGGTAATGTCTGGTCATGTCATATGTTGCATATATTGTGTGTTCGGATCAAGTTGGGTAAATTCGAGTCAAAATGGATTTCGAATTGGATCAGGTGGAGTCTAGTTCAGGTCGGATCGCTATTAGTTTTATTACAAAATGATGACTTCTTTTTATTTATCTTAACTATTGACCACTAAACTTCATTTATTTAATTATATTAGGTCTCGTTATAGTTAAGTCACATTATTGGTGTGCTTAAAAATGATAAAATTAAAGTAATTATAAAAATGAGTCGAATCTTATTTAGGTTGAGTTCGTCTATGTTCGTGTCTATTTGGGCATTGGGTGAGGTTTAGATTTGAGTTCTGATTATGTATGATGCTAGATTTTAAATTCAATAAAGCCTTAATTCAAGTGGGTTGGGTTAGATTTTGCCACCTCTACCATCAAAGTTATCAAACAACACTAGTGTGTATGAGAACTTTAAATTTTGGATTGTCTCATAAAATAGAAATCTAGCTTCTTTATTTGAATTTATAGACTTTGCCCATTGTTTTAGAGATGCAAACAAAGTAGCAGACTATATAACTAGAAATGATGTCATCTGTAATTGTTTAACAATAATAAGAAACTGTATTTCATCATCCCTCAGGATGATTAGGGTCATGTCTTACGCCAAGCGTAAGGCATTCCCAATTTTTGCCTAATGTTAGGGTCATGTCTTACGCCAAGCGTAAGGCATCCCCAAATTTTGCCTAATGTTAAAAAAAAAAAGGGTGATAAAGGTTGGCAAATTCATTTCATGAGTCGCTTAATGGACTACTACGTGATTAATCTAAATGATGGCCCAAAGGTAAAATCTTGAGTCAGTTCGGATTTATTGATCAAAACTGACTAATGGGCCAGTCCCAGCCCAAACCATTATATCACCGTAATGTCGATCTGTACAATGTTCGGTTGAATTGAAACTATAATTGTAAGGCCTTTTTGCATTGTTCCTTAATTTTAGATTTCTTATGCAATCTTGCAACCTGTTAAATCAAACTTATATTATTCCTTGGCTATGATTATTCGGCGTATGCTTGTTTTTAGTAACTTTGTATGTTCATTAACAAGTATAGGCTGGATTCACCAGTCTATAGAAAAATGTAGTTGGCAAGACACAAATGGTTTGTTGTCTTCAAGAACATGGAAAAATATATTATAACCATAAAATCTAAAATATGTTCTAAGAAATTAGGTTTGCTTGATTCTACAACCAGAACACCGATGAACTTCATCAAAATCGCGACAAAAATTGTTGAACTCAAAGCAAACAAATCAACAAAAATCAAACCCTCTCTCTTTCATTTCTATTTGGAGAAGGTGAATTCATCTATACTTACTCACAAGCTGTTAGAATAGTTCTCGAAATATCATGTAACTGTTTGATGGGGTGATCACCTCCCATCAAACTCGTCTATAATCTCCCGCAATATGATAAAAGCATGTAGAAGCATTGTAGGGATGAGACACATTGGGTTTGGCGCGTAACTCATCCTTTTCATATCCAAAATTTGCCCGAAGAGAAGTAGAGTCCTAGGCCATATCCCTCAATGTTGTGTTATGACCTGTTATGGATAGGATCGGCACCTCTTCGAACCTTTCTTTTGCTTGCTTGGTAGGGATCATTCTCCTTCTTTGCAGATTGTGATCGTTCCTCTATGGTTTCCACCTTCTGTGTTGAAGTGCCTGTTAAAGTGCGACTCTTCATTCCTAGTTGCTTATCTTCTTTGCTTCCGTGAAGGACTGTATACCTTCTTATGCCACTAACATTGTATGGCATACAGGCCAAAAGGCCAATAAGAAGCAGAAGAATGAGTGCTCTACGAACACTTGACATGGCTTTAGATAGAGGAGCTTTAGGACCGAAATCTATGAATGTGATGAAGAATGAGCTTGTGTTCCTCTGATCCAATTCCTGTCGACACAGTGCATATTATATGCCTTGTGTTTTCGCCTCCTCAGCTGCACTCATAGCAGAAAGCCAATTAAGGAACTTCCTCTCAATCTCTCACTAGGATGTATAAAGGCTCTCTTCCCTTCTGCTAGCTATTACATCCCTGTCAATTGCCTTATATAGCCCTTTTTCAAGTATATCCTCAGTACCTATTCTTGCCATGCCTGCTTCGATGTATGCTGAGGTGTCAACCGCTCGTTGGCTGATTTTTTTTTTATGTTTCTGTTATGTATAATATTTCCATTCCTTTGCTGCTAAGTTGGGTTTTGTTGGGTATTAAATTCTATAGTTTGAATGTATACAGTAGCCTTCTTTCCTTCCTAGAAATAATCCAAATTGCAAGATTTTTGATCCCACTGAGAGTTGTGGATACTTTTGAATTCTAAGCGCCTTAATCTATGGAATAAAAAATAAGTTGTATTGTACAGTGGTATTCAATCCCTTGGTTTCTTGTGCTGAATCTGTTTGTATCATGCTTTTAATTTCTCTTTTTCCCTTTGTCATTGTTTTCTGTTGTCATACTACATATTATATAGTATATGGTTTATCGATCCATCCAAACTCTCCCTTTCCCTTTAATCCTTGTTCTTTCCGTTTAAAGGTGAATGCAAAAATAGATGCATCTAGGAACATTCCAAAGCACAACTCTGAAAGGGGACTTGGTCATAAATCAAATTGTCCAGCTAGTTAAGGTAATGTAACACCAGCTCATTATTATGTGTTAGCTGCTTTCCTCTTATTGTATATATACAGCCTTTTTCTTTTCGGACCAAGGCTTTCGATCTCGTATATTGATCCTTCCTAGTTGAAGGGTTTAATGGCACTCGGTGACAACATTAATCTTTGTTTTGGACTTGTCATCCCTTCAAGACCTGGTCGATCTTACGCCTTCTCTTATTAAGAACTCGGGATCTCTTCTGTTCAATGCAAGCTGGTATTAGTAAGAGTAAAATTCATGGTTTGCTATTTTTTATAGATTAATTGTGTTGATTACCTCTGAGTTAAGCAAAGTGTAAACTGTTGCCAGATATATACTACCAAAAGGCTAGATGGGACTTGTCACCACATCCATGATATGAGGTTAGGGTATATTAGTTGCAAGCCGGCCTATTGTACTAATTAATTAAGATACCTGTTCTATTCTCATTTAGGCTTTAGCTAAAGCAATCAGAATCTGGGGATAGGGCCGGGGAGGCTTAATCCTTTGATATCAGATAAAAGTAAGTTTTCTTATGATGAGAAACTTAAAAAATAAAGAGATGTTGTTGGCTTGTGGCTTTATCTTTATAGATTCTCTCTTGGCTTTGGTCCTCAAAAATTGGCCTTTTGAACACTTTAGTTTGAATGGAAATAAGCCTTCAAAGAAATATCCCAATAGATTTTATGTATGACCAACCTTTGGTGGTCATTTATTGGTGCCATCGTTCATGTTCTTACCTTGGGTGTTGGCGGGAGTTCTTATCGACACACATTATAATTATATACATTATAAGCTCCTTATCGGAGGTATGGAGTTTAGTATCAGCTCCTTGTAAGCACCACACATTGCACTAAGGGCGTGTTTGAAAGTGTCTTCTAAGAGGTTTTCAGAGGTGGAAAAAAAAAGGAAGCTCTTCTCCTCCATGTTTGGATGCATCTTTGGCCGGAGGTTATGGAGTTGGAGGTGGAGTTTAATTTCTCTGATTTTGGAAGCTAGGGAGGGTAGCTTTGGAGAGTTTATTTAGTAGGTGCTCCAATTTGTTCCCCTTTTGCCCTCCTTTTTTCACACATTCCTCCCCAAAGCTTTGGGTATTTTAGACATTTTGCCATAAATACAACTTCCAAACCTTATAACCATCAAATATCATTCATCTTTTTTTACAAGGTTATTTTTTTTAAAAAAAATCTCCACCTCCCACATGCCCATAATACACAAAATAAACTCCATCTCCTAAAAAATACCCAACTCCTAAAAAAAAATCCCGTTTTTGCCAAACACAAGCTAATTAGACCCTTTTGTGTATACTTTATGTGCATTGCAATGAAGTTAATTTGGCCATGAAAGTATATATAGAAAGAAATCTATGATTAAGTACTTATATGATCTAAACCAAAAGCAATTAACATATATATTCATTGAAGTGCAACCCTAGCTTCTTTGATGGTGGGGAAACATTCAATGCAATAGGAGTTGGAGCCAAGAACCCATTTTTCTAAAGTGTTTTCTAAACTTGGTGAGTTTTCTGCCATGTATTGTATATGTGCTTAGTTTTGAATGCTTGAAATCTATATTTGATGATGCTTGTGATGTGTTTGGGCATATTTGGGCGGACTTCCGTGGAAGTATACATCTTGGTAGTCCTAACACTAGGAAATGTAGTGTGTTATGCTGGGTAGTTGTTACAATTTTTCGGATTAGCTAATGTCCTTATAAAATTATGATCTTTTATTATGTTATACTCTATCATGTTTGGGAGCTTCTGTAATTTTTGCGGAAATTTTAAAGATGTTTTAATGTACAAAATGATTTTTTCAAACTCAGGTTGTGATATTGGAATTCCTTTCATTGTTTGTTCTTGGGAGGATATATACTATGATGTAACGGTGTGAGTGTGAGGGTACAGAGTAAGGATTGTGTATTGTAACTCTAGGAGATTACCTCCTTCCTAACTAACTCATCCACACTATAAATAAGGGATGAGCCACATTACTGTAATCAATTCAATGAAACTCAGAGACACATTGTTGAACAAAAGCTCTCTCTCTAGTTCTTCAATGTCCGATCATACAGTCCATAGATTTCTGTATGTTATCATGGTATCAGAGTAGGAGAAGCTCTGAATCTCGCTTCCGCACCATCAATTCATCTGTCTTCGTCTTCAATTACTGTATGCTTCAGAGATTGCTCCTTCAGTGTTCGTGTGTTCAAGAAAATGGCAGAACGAACTGGAGAGCGTCGTCGTGATCAGATCACAACATCCGATCTGCAAAATCCTCTTTTCATTCATCCTTCGGATAACTCAGGTATGATAGTCTCTACGATAAAGCTTACTGGAGATAACTATCGACGTTGGAAGAAATCGATGGTTAAGGCTTTGTCTGTTAAGAGTAAACTGTGGTTAGTTGAAGGTGTTGATCTTAGAAATGAAGAAAATGGATTACAATGGATTAGGTGTAATGATATGGTATGCTCTTGGATCCTCAACACAGTGTCAACTGAGATCTATAACACATTAGATGAATACGACACTGCTAGGGAAATGTGGAAGGATCTTGAGGAGAGCTATGGCCAAAAGAATGCACCGTTGATCTTTCAGATTAAGAAAGAAATCCAAAATTGTGATCAAAAGAATCTGTCGCTTACTGATTTCTTTACGAAATTGAAGGGATTGTGGCAACAATTGAGTGTAGTTGCTACTCCATTGATTTGCAAATGTGGGAAATGTGAATGTGATTTACAGAAGCATATTGAAGAAGCAGATCATGAGGACAAACTAATGAAATTTCTCATGGGACTGAATGAGAATTTCGATATTGCCCGTCGTCAGATCTTGATGAGCACTCCTCTCCCATCTGTCAGCACTGCATACTCCTTGTTGATGCAAGGAGAAATGGGGTCAAAGGCTTCCACTTCTCTCTCTTTGAGATGACTGCGATGATGGCAAAGCAAGGGACCACCTCCAACACTTCCCAGAGTGAAGACACCAAGCGCAGAGAGAAGTGTGCTCATTGTGGTGGGAACCACAAGCTAGAAAGGTGTTGGGAATTGATTGGTTATCCGAGCTGGCATCCCAAGAGTAAAGACAATCCTCAAGCTCCACGTTTTGATGATCAGATGAGGTATGATAAGAGCTCTGAAAAGAAGAAGGGGAACCAGAAACAACACTCCACCAAAGCAAATTCGGTGGCTTCTTCATCTGTGCAAGACTTTATTCAAGCTCAGACCTCCAACAAGGGATCTCTGTCTGCAGATCATCACAAATTGGTTGCCAACTTCATTCAATTCCTTGAGCAGTCCAACACCCCAAGTCATGAGTCTCACCTTGCAGGTACTCTGTGTTTAAATACTTTCAGAACCGGAAATTTGTGGATCATGGATAGTGGGGCAACTGACCACATAACTTGTGATTTATCCATTCTTGATCAACCTAAACCTACACCAAATACTTACATTCATCTACCTGATGGTAACATGCATCCTATTACACATATTGGTAACCTCAAGTTACCTCACTTTACCTTTACAAATGTTTTATGCATCCCTGCTTTTCACTTCAATCTATTGTCCCTTCCCCAGCCCTTAGCAGACTATGTTCCATCACCTGTTCCCATCACATTTGACCATGCTCCTGCACCTACTGTACCCATTAGACAATCCTCTCGATCCCATAAACCACCAACCTGGATGAGAGATTATGTTGGACCGGCTGTCACAGTGCCATCTTCTGCTTCATCATCCTCTGCATCTCAGGTTCATCAGTATCCTATCTCTGCTTTTCTTTCTTATACACAGTGCTCACCATGTTATCAAACCTTTGTTGCAAATGTTGCTCCCTATACTGAGCCCAAATCTGTCAAGAAAGCTATACAGGACCCGGCTTGGTGTGATGCCATGATCTTGGAGTTAGATGCTCTTGAATGGACGAGTACTTGGGAGCTTGTCCCCTTACCAGCAAATCAGTCTCTGGTCACTTGTAAGTGGCTCTTCAAATTGAAGTTTAAGTCTGATGGGACTTTGGACAGACACAAAGATCACCTAGTGGCTCGAGGGTTCACTCAGATTGAGGGCATAGATTATAGTGAAACCTTTGCCCCGGTTGCTCGAATGATTTCAGTTAGAGCTCTTCTTGCTGTTGCAGCTGCTAAGGGATGGGCAATATCTCAAATGGATGTAACGAACGCCTTCCTTCATGGGGACTTAGACGAAGAGGTGTTCATGACCTTTCCACCAGAATACAAATTCTTGAAGAATTACAAGTCCTCAGGATCTATGACATCCACTGCATCAACACCTCTAGTGTGCAAATTGAAGAAATCACTCTATGGGTTAAAACAGGCTCCTAGGCAATGGTTCCTGAAATTCTCCCAAGTGGTTCTAGATGCAGGGTTTGTGCAATCTCACTCAGATTATTCTCTCTTTACTCGAGCTGCAAAGGGGTCTTTCACTGCTCTCCTAGTGTATGTTGATGACATGATCACCACTGGGGATTGTTCTAAGGCAATTCAGTCTCTCAAAGACCATCCACACATGCACTTTCTAATCAAGGATCTAGGGCCTATTCGGTATTTTCTAGGGATTGAAGTTGAGCGCTCGAGTGTTGGGTTTCACCTCAACCAGAGAAAGTATACTATGGATTTATTAACTGAAGCGGGCATGGAAAATTCCAAACCATTGCTTACACCTTTAGATGTGCATCACAAGCTTTCAAGTGAGGGGGAGCTCCTCTCAGACCCGGTTCAGTATCGCCGGATTGTAGGAAAGCTAATCTACTTGGCAATAACAAGACCTGACATCACATACTCGGTTCAGGTGCTCAGTCAATTTGTCCGAAATCCAACCACTGATCACTGGGTGGGGGCTAAGCATCTTCTTCGCTATCTCAAATCAACACCTGGCCAAGGTCTCCTCTTGAGCAGCACGTCCTCTCTACATCTTCGAGCCTACTGTGATGCAGATTTGCAGGCGTGTCCCATGACACGAAGATCATTGACAGGATTTTGCATCTTCCTTGGTAATTCCCTCATCTCCTGGTGTACCAAGAAGCAAGGATTTGTTGCAATGTCTACAACAGAATCAGAATATCGGGCAATGGCAGCAACATGTTGTGAAATTACTTGGTTGATCAGGTTATTCAAGGATCTTCAGGTTCATATGCCATCACCAGTTGCTCTGTACTGTGATAATCAGGCAGCGTTGCACATAGCTCGGAATCCTATATTCCACGAGCGTACTAAGCACATAGAGGCGGACTGTCACTTGGTTCGCGGCATGGTTCAGCGAAAGGAGATCAATACAAGCTATGTCTCTACTTCTGAACAACCAGCAGACCTCTTAACCAAGACTCTATCTGTATATAGAATGTCCACACTTTTAGTCAAGCTAGGAGTCGAGAATCGATTCTCCCACTCTTAGCTTGAGGGGGAGTGATGTAACAGTGTGAGTGTGTGCAATGTAACAGTGTGAGTGGGAGGGTACAGAGTAAGGATTGTGTATTGTAGCTCTAGGAGATTACCTCATACCTAACTAACTCATCCACACTATAAATAAGGGATGAGCCACATTCCTGTAATCAATTCAATGAAACTCAGAGACACATTGTTGAACAAAACCTCTCTCTCTAGTTCTTCAATGTCCGATCATACAGTCCATAGATTTCTGTATGTCATCATACTACTTGAGTTTTTATGATAAAATTATGTGTAATATCAATCTCTAAAGTAGACTTCTGGATCGACAATATTGTTGTTGAGAGTTTTAGCAATAACCTTATGAATGATGAGGAATTTGGGTTGAAAGTATACACTGATTGTTGAAAGAGGAACATCTTAGACACATTTATGTGAAAATTATTAAGGGATTTTTCCAAAATCTATTAATGATATTCAAGACTCTAAATTGTATTTACTTTTATGGAAAATGCGGTAAAAATGGGACATGTGTGCATTAGAGTTTCAAAGATTTTATGTCTGATTTTTTAACTAAGCCTATAATTTGAGAGAAACCGAGAAGTTGCTTGTATATGAGTGCCATTGAATCTTATGCTTGGTTTATGTTAATATTTTAGGCATTGTGTGACTTGATCCTTCAAAGACCTCAGGCGAGGTAAGTTCTCTGTGACCCACTCATGACATCGGACTCTCATGCCTCAATGTTATATAGTATGCTAGGTGTATAACATGTAGTAGCATGTTTAGGAACTGCACTAATAACTGAGCATATGTTTTCTCTTTGCGTTTGGTAGAACGATCGTTATGTGAGTTTAGGAGTCTTTGCTAGGGTCATGAGATCATTCGTGCTCCATATCGTTTCGGTCCCCAATCGAGTCAATGAATTGAAATGAGATGAGAATTGATGAGCATGCGGGCACTCCACTAGGTCGGGGCTCAACGTATCATAAGCCCATTTGTGTAGTGTAGGATAGATGATGAAATGAAATGAGATGAGAACCGAGCCTGCGGGTGCTGCATTAGATCGAAGCTCAGCGTATAACGAGCCCATTGGTGTAGTGTAGGACTAGAAGGATATGCCACTTGACATTCTTTGTGGGCCCATTTATCGCATTTTTTTATATTATGTCATCAACATGCTTGTGTGTTTTAAATTTTCTACCGCATTAGACATGATTATTAGGATTATGAGGTATATTATGTAGCCCTCAGTTGTGTCTTCAACACACACATGACATGGCTCGACGATTGACCCCGTGGTTAGTTTTAGATACCCCACACCCTTCTGATGCTTGCTGATGTGCTTCTATGACATGCTTCTATGACAGGGTTCGGGCCTTGGTGCTAGAGTGAGCTTGAGAGATTGACTCTACAACTGGTTATTTATGCACACTTTATCTACTGTTTTGGTTTTGACTCGACACTGTCGTGGCGAATACTTGTATGCTTTTCTTTGGGTTGCATTCTGCTTTTGGGATTTCTAAGAACCGTGTTGCGAGTAGTGACATTAGGACAGGTACTGGTGCGAAAGTACCAAGTCCTTAATGGACTTCGATCGTTTTAGAGTGTGAAATCTCTTCTTTCGAAATTAACTCTTTGTTTTTAAAAAACAACTTGTATTTGGATTGCAAGATCTATCGGATAGTAATCCTAACTTCTAAACGTAACCCGGGTTTTATAATCTGCAAGGAGTTTGGATTTTTCATATGCAATTTACTTAAACCATATGAATCATATTGACCTCTGAAACTTAATCACAATAGATGTTCAACTTTTATCTAGTAGACTCGTTTTTGTTTGAGTAGGCTCACAAACTATCCTCCTCCAAAAGAAATGATTGACGCCATATAAAACCCATCTCCTCAATCAGGATGCCTTTGGTTTCCAGTAACAGAACGCAGAAGAAGGTTGTCATGACGGTAATCCATCTAGGAAAGAAGAGGAATGTACCGTACTTGAGGGCACAAAGTAGATCAAGGAAGGATTACGCAATGATGAAGGTGAAGAAGAGATTCACTGCCACAGTGATACTTTCTCTTGCTGATTGGGTCTCTAGAGGGAAGATCTCCCTTGGGACAGTCCACCCTAAGGGTCACCATGAACACCTGAAAGCTAGGATCAAGAGGTAGAACACGGTTACAACCACTACAGAGTCAGCTCTTGAGAGATGTGTGTTGACTCCAAACTTTTAAGTCCTAGTATACTCGCCACATAACCTAGTTCATCATCATAAGATGTGTCAACCTATTGAGAATCATCAGCAGTTGCGAAAACATTAGACCTTGACATCTTGCATATAAATTGAGCTCAATCACGGAATATGGGAACTATAAAAATATTTTGTTTCCATAAGGGCATGAAAGGGATAGTGTTGATTTGAATCACTAGCATATAATCATCTGAATTCTTCCACTAACCAACAAAGCTTGTCGTCTCAGTCGATCAACTATAGTGATAGAAGTTAGAGTTGATAATGCAAGCACATCGCCTGTTAATGCAGAAGCATTCCCTCCAAACCCCATGCATAAAAAGAGCACTGGAGCATAAAAAAGGATTGGGTTTTATCCCTGTCAGTATATGAAATGCGAGCATGTAGACATCCATCACCAACTGAGGCCTATTTTTCCTCCTAAAGATATTTCTGAAAGGATGCCTGATTGTGTTAACATGCTCACTTGTGTTGATCATGTCTTGGAACTCCGCATCCACATTCCCCATTCCTTTGATCAAGTCCATCCCAACCATGCTTTCTGAGCTATGGAATTGATGGAACTGAGAGGGAGCTATGGAATTGATCGAACAGTGATGTGGTTGCTCCACCATTAAAGCTTGTATGAACTGGATTTGAAACAGAAATTAAGATTGGGGTTAAAGAATTAATGTTCACATTGAATTCAATTGAGAGTGGACTTTGAATAGCTGTTTTGCAAAATGACTTAACCTTTAAACATCACAACCCATAAATCAAAACCCTAATTCCCACAGAATAAACCCAATTCAAACCCAAATTGATTTCTTAGTTCAAATCGAAGCAACATACATATGAAAGAAGCAACTCTCAACCCTCTTAATTCACTGTCGACATCATTGACCCATCGGAAGAAGAGAAGCAACCAAATTGATGTTTGAGGGAGTCAGGAAACCCGACCTCCTAGTTTTTGGAGATCAGTACCCTTGTGCGGTGGTTCGTGTTCGTCGGTGGCTTACTGGTTTCACATCTAAATCTTGGATAAAGAAAACAAGCCATCGAAAAGTGAGATCAGAGGGGGCATATTCGGAGGGGAGTAACAATGGGGAGAGTCGAGAGGTGATGAGTGATTTAGTAGATTACAGAAGGAAATATAACCAAGTAAAAACAGAGTTAATTGAGAGTGTTAACTTACTGTTCATTTACAAGTTGGTTCTTTAATAGTATTGTCAGTTGCTGCAATATTTTCTTTTATTGATTTCTTATTAAAAGCCAAATGTTAACTATATAAGTTATGTTATAAACTAATGAAATGCAATTGTTAAGTTATGTAACTCATTAAAAAAAGTCACTTTTTTATACATTATACTTTCAATATGCTTAATTATATTATACATAAAAGTCATTTTCAGGATTATTATAAGTTTTTTAAGAAGCTAATATATATATATATATATATATATATATATATATATATATATATATATATATATATATATTAAAATATTAATTTTTAATATTAATTTTTTAAAATAATGTCAAACTTTTAATGTATAAGTATGAAATTAGTTTTAAAACTAATTTAAAAAAATCAATATTTTACTATTTTTTTACCTTATTAAAAAACGTGTAAATTTCAAAGGGACTTTTATATATATATATATATATATATTAAAAAGAGAGTATTAAATAAGTATATATTACCTTATTAATTTCAAGTTGGGCTATATTATATTTCGATAAGATTTAATAGAAATTCAAAATATATTTAAAATACTTAAATCAACAATCAAGCTTATTATATTAGATACGTAAGAGTTATCCCACGTGTAACAAGGTATGTATACTAGTAAGAGAAAGAGTACTCTCTCTATGGCTGAGACTTCCTCCATATGGAACCCGAAAAACCCCAAAATCCCCCAAACTACGCGCCTACCCACGCGCCCCTAATCCTCCCAAAACCCATCTCCCCCGAAACGAAACCAAAAATCATATCTGAAAAGTTCTTCGATTTGCCTACAAATCTCGGCCACAACCCCCCTTAAAACCAAAATCAGTGTTGTCCTATCATAGCCAAATGCTTTTTATTTTGGATCTGGGACAAAATTTGGATCCTGATCGTGATCGGTACTCTCTTTCTAGATCTAGGGTTAAGCTCTGTCTGTTCGTTCAAATCGCTACCTTGGAGATGACTAACCATAATCATTGCTTCAACCAATGGCTCTATCCCTACCATCCCCCTCTCTGGACGTCCCGTTCGATTTGGCGTGTTGATAGAGTATATTTTAGTCATGTTTTTAATGTGGAATTGCATATTAGTTTAGATCATTCTTACATATTTTATAGCTTAATTTATATTATTTGGTTTTCGGAGTCTACACTAGTGTTTTTATATATTTCAAGTATTTCTAAGATTGGATCGTATGAATTTAAAAGATTGCTCGTTATCCTTGTACGAATTGGAAGGCAAGATATACGAGTCACGGCTGATTCGTCAACTTGTACGTGAATTTGGAGTTCGGACGGTGCAAGAACGAGGGAGCCGTATGTGCTGCTTCTTCATACTATTATATTAGTCAATATATTTAGATAGCTTAGTACGTTAGATAAAATAGGAGATATATTTATGTAATATTATATAAATTAGATAGATTTAGGTTGGAATTCGGAGTATGTTATCTACTATATATATACATTCATACGGAAGTACAAGAAGGAGGCCGAATGTGAGCCGTGACCGGCCGACTACCGTTTCCACTCTTAACCCTAAGTATGTTTTGTTTTATTTTTATGGAGATCTAAACTCTCCCGTTTCGTCTACAATTTGAAGCTTTGTTTGGATTAATTGTGAGTTTCTAATTCTTGTTCCTTATTCCTATATTTGAATGTTTCGACTTCTTTGTGCTTGATTGTCTATTGTTTTATTCTATCTAGCCCGCACAACTAGTTAGAATCAATTCAATTGCTAGGGTTTTGTAGATTCCTGGTTGTGAACCTTAATCCAAGTGGCAAACTTGTTCCTTTAGGGCTGGTTGAACTAATTGAATGAGTAGGAAGTTGAATGTGTCGTTAAATCCCTCTTTAGGGACTGCAAATACCTTGGCTAATCTCTGGACTTAAAGCTATCAGTTGGGTTAAATCCTTCTTTAGGGACTGTTCGATTGATAAGGGTTTCTAGGACTGGTTGGACTAGTAACTATATTAGGTCGGGACAAGGGCATTCATAGGAAACCTAAAAGGACAAGAGGAAGTTACAAGGATCGCTTCAACCAAATAAAGTGGATATTTGTAGATGAAACTATTTTATTAATCGTTATCTTCTTCAATTTGTTTATAGTTTATTTTATGTTCTTTCTTATTTACACCATTCAAAACCCCCCTTTTATACTAATTGGTCAATAAACATAACCTAGGAATAACTTGATTCTCTGTGGGATCGACCTCTTACTTACTTGCTATACTAGGTTGTAGGTTTGAGTTTTATTTTGATACGGTTAACGCGACTAAAAACCACTCACCACGTGTCCTTTCTCAACGGGTGTGAGCTCCAGTCTTCCTAGTCTGTGTTCCGGTTTTCTGGGTTCCGACGACTGTCCGTTCTTGATTGCCACTGCTATTGCCTGATCCCGTTGAGCCCTCGATCACGCTTTTACGGGTATGGCTCTAAATCCTCTTGTCTTCTCTCTAACTTCCAGATCCTTTCTAGTTTCTGGTCAAATCCTCTTTCTTTGGATGGCATTCTACTTCTCTACTGCTGTTCTACTGCTGCTCTTCAACTAAAGTGTATTGATCTCCCTGCTTTGCCTTTCTTTGTATTTTACTACTCTGCCTTTATGGTTAACAACCCAACTGCAAAAGGGAAGGGGATCATCATTGAGGATTCACCGAAACCCACAAAAACCAAACAAAAAGGGAAGCCTTCGGGTGATACCCGCAAATCCTCCACTCCCTCCAAGTCACTCAAGAGTGACAAGGGCAAAGGGAAACTTAACCTTGATTCCTTCTTCACCCAACTACAGCAGTTCCAACCCAAATACCGACTTGAGACTGATGCATTTCTTGCATGTATATGTAATGTTTGGATCTCCTTTAAAATTATGTTTGATAAGAAATATTATGAATTTCCTTGTGTTTATCCTTGTACCTGCAAAGTTCTAACAAACCTCTTTCCTGACATTATTTTACCCACTTTGTCTAAACTATTTTGCACACAAACTACACAAAACAATTTCAATTTACCTGCTAAAGTATTTTTTCTACTGCTGCAAACCCTTAGTTAATTGCACTAACTTGGCTCGAGAGATGCTCTCTCTCGAGCCTTGTATACATCACTATACATTGTAGAACCCCCCTGAAGGACAAAGTACATCACCCTTGAGCCTTCATTCGGACTTGTCGGTTGCCAGGTATTTTTCTCTGGTCCGAGTACAAATGGCTTTGATGCAAGACCAAATTGTAAGCTTGAATCCCATTTCCCATTGGATTATGTATCATTGGAAGGTCCATATTACTTATAGTTTGGTCACTAATTATAATAAACACTCATACTTTGGTCATTTTGCTCCAATTACTCATCAGTACTCACACTGCACTATATGCTACACGAACAATCCTGGGCTAATTGGTCTTGCTACCTTTTTGGTCTATCATGGACGGTATGAACTCATCATCATACTTCTACATGACTTGTATGGACAGTGTAAACTATATGAACTCAATAACATACTTCTAGATAACTTTCATCCTCCTTTAGAAGCTCATACTTCTAGTAAATTGCTTAGATCATCTATTATCCTGTATATGATTTCAAGCTTGACATATCCTAATTGGTGGCCTCTATGGGTAGGGTCACTTACATCCAAGGATCATAATCTGAACTTGATTGTATTTTTTCTTCATTTTCCCTGTGTTCTTCTGTCCTTGAAGAATTTAGGAAAACTGCTTTTCATGTTCAAGATATATTTCCTTAACGAAAATAAACCCCACCCATATCAATACCATAAATACCACCACATGAGATGGCACTTAATCAGCCATATTCTGCTTACTAAACAGATTTTCCTTGATTGGATAATTATAACGGAGATACAATCTTAAACATATTATACCATTGTTAAGACTGAATCCTATCTCCAATGTAACCCATTTTCTAGAAATAATATAAAATTATATTATGAACTATTACTGGATTCTCATATTATTTTTGCTTGCCTTTCTTCTGCTAAATGTTGTTACTTGTTGTTTTGGCAGTTTAAGGGTTCGCAATACTATTATTTACCAACTGTAGCTTCCAAACAAATTCTTATTTTACCTCTTAATTTGTGGTTTGAAGCATCTGTAAATGGGTGCTTCCAAAACTCATACTCTCATCTGCACCATGACTCAATAAGGCTAACCATTATCTATCTCATCTTGCTTAGAAAATTACCACATTATCATTGCCTCACCTTAGCTATGGTTAAACTGCTTTCTTCATTATCAATTATTAAGAAGACTGCTACAGGATATATTACTAACTTTGCGCGAGAGAGTCCTTCTCTCGAGCAACATAAATTCTTCCAAACCATGCAGCATATAGAATTGGACACTTGGGCTCGAAGAATTTTCTCTTGGATCAACTGTTGTCATCAAGAATCCGAAGTCACCAAACACACCACAACATTCTGGTGGAAGCTAAACACTGCAAGACATAGGTTTGACTCTTGCTACATACCAACTGATTTGCTATATGTCAACTTAAGCATCACACTACCCTATTTTTGCTATATTCTCCACATGATCGATTCTATTCTCGTCATGGTTGCATGTATGTACATTGTAAACCAAAAACAATATAAGATCTATAACTTATATATAATTTTTATTATCATGCTCTTGAATTTACACAATAGAACGGTACATCCAGGTCATTGCAAACCACTGATCTTGATTTACAGAACTACTGCACTAATAGTACTTCCTATATGCTTAAATTTATTACAGTTCATCTATGGTAATTCTGGCTTGAATCGAACCATTGTTTTCTACCACACCATGTTTGGAGTTTACTCTTGTCTTACTGAACTAGTTTCTAAATCCTATCATGAACAATATCCACATTTCACATACGTTAAAAATATAGCAACAAACAAGTTTAGGGTGCGCATAGGATTCTCCTTGGGCATCCTATCATACAACTACCATATGAAATCCTTTCTTCTTCTCAAACAATTACTAACTTGCTTTATAAACCAGGGACACTATACACTTAAGAAAGGATTTTCTCTGAACCGCCTAAATAAAATAGTCCTTGGTGCCAACACTTAAAATTTACCAATCACTCGTTACATACAGGATACGACAACTAACAAAAACAACTCAGAATTCTATCTAATCCAAGAATCGTCGAGGTTTGTATTTCTGCATTACACAGTCACTCAAACACTCATAGAGATAAAAAAAACCTATAACAATGACCTGAAATCAATCAAAATGCACATTAACTTGCGAGTCTTTACTTTTTTAAGTAAGATTCTAACCTTTCTAAGTACCATTTCTCCCACAATTGGTTATAATGAAGTTTAGCTTATGGAATGTAAGGGGCCTAAGTAGAAAGAACGTTTGGACTCACGTTGAATCTACCACTAAAGCAGAACACATAAAAATCTTAATGCTAGCCGAAATAAAATTAACAAATCCTCCTCCGGATAAGTGCTGGAGGAAACCGGGCTTTGATAAAATGTTCTTCTGTCCGTCAAAAGGACTAGCAGGAGGTTTATGCCTTCTTTGGAAGGAATCCCTTTTCCAGAATGAAACTTTTACTATTAGAAACTCTACAGACCGTATCATCCAGGCAGACTACACGAACACAGCTCTTAATATTAACATCGAAATTTTATTTGTTTATGCAACACCTTATGCAAATGAAAAAAAAACTCTTTTTGGGCCTCATTCTCAGACTATATATGCAATGCAAAGGGCGATCTTATTATATTGGGGGATCTAAATGAAATATTAGAGCCGAACGACAAAAGGGTGGAAAGTTTCCATATGCAAATAGATTTACAAGACTACATGATATTATTAGTACTTACAACTTGGTAGACTCACCTACATGTGGAAACAATTACACTTGGAGAAAACACGAACATGGTAATGACAATATATTTGAAAAACTAGACCGCGCTGTGATTAGCCACTCTATCCTAAAACAATTCCCTAACCTATGCACCAAAAACCACGCCTTCTTAAAATCAGACCATGCACAGATTACACTGGACCTCATGGATAACCTTAAACCAAAATTACAGCCTTTCAAGTTTGAAATGGCATGGACAACGAAACCAGAATATGAAGCTGTTGTGCGCTCTGCTTGGAGGCTTGACTCTCCCGGCTCTCAAATGTTCAAATTAACAAAGAAATTACAAGAGGTCAAAAGGAAAAGCAAGCTTTGGAACAAAGTAACGTTTGGAAACGTCTTTCGCGAAATTAAACAAGTAGAAACAGAATTATTGGAATTACAGAAAAATCTTTGCAATGCCTATAACCAAAACCTAGATAACAAAATCAAAAGGCTCACAACAAACCATACCTCTCTCCTTTCCTTCCAACAAAAATATTGGGGGCAAAGGGCCAAAAGAATACACGTAAAATCTATTAACGCTGACACAAAATACTTTCATAAAATTGCAACTGGAAGACGAAACAGAAACATAATAAAGCACATTCAAACCACCGCTGGTATAACACTCAGCGGCGAAAAAGACATCAGAGAGCTAATCAAAGCAGGACTTTAGCCAGAGATTTTCACAACAACCCAGGCAACAAATACCAAGCAATTTACTCCATCATGTAGGAAATGAAATCTCGAACGAAGATAATGACTGTCTGACTAGCCAAATCATAAATTATGAAATAAAGAATGCGGTTTTCAGTCTTGCCAATAATAAATCCCCAAGACCTGATGGGTTTCCTGCTGGATTCTTCAAAAAATACTGGCACATAGTTGAACCATCCGTCATAAAGGCGATCAAGAGCTTCTTTCTGAGTGGAAGAATTCTAAAACAGACAAACCATACGTTCATAGCATTAATACCGAATATAGACAACCCGACCACAACATCCCACTATAGGCCTATCAGTCTATGCTCAACAACATACAAAATTATATCCAAAATACTAGCATCAAGACTAAAAAGGATTATCCCCAAAGTAACAAACCCACTTCAAACTGCCTTCTCTTCAGGCAGATCAATACATGATAACATCTTAATTGTAAATGAAATATTCCACTCTTTCTCAAAGAAAAAAGGAAATTCAGGTTGGATGGCGGTCAAGCTTGACAGGGAAAAAGCTTTTGATATGGTCGACTGGAACTTCTTACTCTCCACCATGCTTAAACTTGGTTTCTCACCCAAATTCACGGAATGGATCAAAGAATGTATTACAACTGTAACATACTCAGTACTAGTAAATAATGAACCCACGGATATGTTTTTCCCCAAGCGGGGATTACGCCAGGGATGCCCGCTCTCACCATATCTATTTTTAATAATATTAGAAATTCTAGCTTGAGGGCTACAACATGAATCAGAAAGGCCGCAAAGCCATCTAGGAATCAAACTAACATGCGGTGGTACGAAAATCCCCTTCTTAGCCATTGCCGACGATATTGTCATCTTTGCATCAGCAACCAAAACCGGTTGTGACCAAATTAACAAAGTACTACAAGAATACTCATCTTTGTCAGGACAACGAGTGAACAGGCACAAATCTCTATTGAATAGGTAACAAACACATAAAGGGTAGTAGATGCTCAAAACATGATAAATGTCGGATCTTTACCTCAAACACGTATGGCTAACGTCGGGCTCGCCCCGACCCTAGAAGTGGGTGGACATTTCGCTCTTCATCGCAATCGCAGACATCATTGATGGAAAATAAAATTCATTAAACTCAACCAAAGCTTACAACCGATCAAATCCAACTTGCTCTCGCTCCTTAACTCCTCTCGGCCTCCACTCTCTCTCTCTCTCTCTCTCTCTCTCTCTCTCTACTTACTACCTCTTCTTCTTCTCTAGAATTGAATGAATAAAAATCAGCCCCATGGGCTTTATTTATAGGCTTCCAATCCTTCCTAATCAAGGAAAGAATATCTATCTAATATCTAAAGATAAAACTTAATTAAAAGGGAACATTTATCTAAAAGGAAAACTATCTAATTATCTTCAAGTGGATAAAATCCTTCTCTTCATAGATAGATCTTGATAGAATTGGATGAATCCAGCCTTGCTTCGTGCCCAAGTAGTCCACATATGCTCGGAATGGCCCAACAAGCTCACGGCCCAAAGATGCGTAGTCGACTTCGACCAAGCCTGGTCGACTTCGAGTACTCTTCACAGTTTCTCGATCTGGTTGTTCTCCTCGAGCTCGGGTGCAGTTCAGTTCTAGTCGACCTCGAGTAGGGTTTACTCGAGGTCGAGTATATGTTGAGCTCGAGTTGTCTTCTCCTTCCATCCTCGATCAGTCTTCGCTCCTAGCTGTAGTCGACTTCGAGGAGCTTCTGGTCGAAGTCGAGTAGAATCCCGTCCTTTGGTTTTGTCTCGAAATGGCTCCAAATTCTGTAATATTAAACTAAAACTTATGTAGACCTCTATTTCTTGCAAATAAACATATACTACACAAATTCAACATATTCCCAACCTAAAACATGCAAAGTATATAGAATAAGGAGCTAAAATGTATATAAGGACATGGTCACTTTAGTGGGCATCAAATCACCCCATACTTAAGCTTGCTTGTCCCCAAGCAATAACTTGGATGGTCATTCAGGGGATGAATTCAAAATTCTCAACATAATGGATTCATTCTTATATAACCCTGCAATCAATTATCATCATTGAAAAGGTATTTGTGCCACAAATCCATGCACGTGCAATAAAAAGCAACATCTACTCACAAAAGGAGGGATATGCAAAAACAATTCATGTGAAAAAGCTACGATAATCAAGAGGACTTTAATTAGGCTCAATAAAGAGTAGATTGGTAAGAGGCTAAAGGTGGGCAATTTTTGGCAATGTGGTGCTAACGATCCGGGGAAATGGATTATTTCCAAACTTTCATACCACATTCCTTCTTCATAAGATTCATCACCTTTCATAATGCTTTTATCAATAATAATGCTTTTACCTCTCTAAGCTCAGCACTGTCTTCTCGCGATTCGCAAACATGGGTGTCATGAATGGCCTCGGATACTTAGTGCTTTGGACTCCTCACATGTGTGTCCCATCTCACTGAACTATTATCTCAGTAACCAGGGTCGATCTACCTTTATCTCCTGAGGTGATCGGATTTTTTCTCACTCATTAAATTTTCCATATATTTCAAACAATATCCTACCAAACTCCATTAATAACAACACAACAACCATATAACATCTCCATAATGTGACATCATTCTCAACATAATCTCCGGATAGGAAATAAGGTAAGGAATGACATTATTTAGAACATGTGGAGCAATAATTGAAATAAGGCATAATATGGCTTTTGCGATGCAATAGCATAGGTATGGCTAGGATATAATAATATGTCAAAAGCAACTTCAAATTTTACCTCCTTTCATGGTTTTCAAAAAATATGTACTTCATTGTGACTTCCTTTTACTAGGCAATTTCATGCTATATCTCTAATGAATCCAATTTTGCATCGTCGAGTTCAATATCGCTTCCATGACACTATTTCGTTGAACAATTTACAAGCAATGGGTGATGTCTTATAAAACTTTGTGTTTAGCAATTAAGCACAAAATTTTTAAAATTTACTCAAAATTCACCATGTAAAACCAAAAACAAGAATAAAATATAAATAAATAATGTTAAGCTCTTCCCCCGCCCCATACTTAAAATATACAGTGTCCCCACTGTATAAAATCAATATAAAACAAAGGTAAAGGAATGAACTCACCGAATAACGCGTTGTAGAGTCAAAACAGGGCCGTCGAGTAACTGAGGTAGTCGACGTCGAGTAGGCGTGGTCGACGTCGAGTACAGATCTGCTGTGTCGAGTGAAAGATGAAGTCGAGGAAGCTCCTGGCTTGGTCGACGTCGAGTAGCTAGGTCGACTTCGAGTAGATTTGTGCTGCTCCTCTTGGTCGATCTCGATTGGCCTAGTTGATTTCGACTGTGGTGACAGGGACTTCTTTTTCCACTCTTTGCGATCCTTTATGCTTTCTCGACCTAAAAAATGTTAGATTTCACACAGACAAGACCTTCCACATGAAGTATTCAAAACCAAAAAACAAACAAAACCAAAACCAAAAGTTTCAAAGTCCCAAAATTCATAAGTTTTATGTACATGCTGTAGATTTTAGAGTCGCTAGGCCGACTTTTCCGCTTGTGCTCAAGGACCGTCAACGTGGGCCCCCCTTGTGCTAGGCCCTTCTCCTGGATCATCTAGGTCTTGATTGTAGTATGCAAGCTCAGCTGATAGATGGTCGCTTGCATAGTATCCCTTTCCTTCCTTCTTCTTATTTACAGCTCTCATCCTTCGCAGATTAGCTCACCACGGGGCCTTACCTCCCCTTAAATATTTATTAAATTTATTAATGGACAGAGGAGGGGTTAAAATCATACCTGGACTTACCTTTTCGTGCCCAAAACAGAAATCTTCGGGCTTAGAGTTGGTCGACGTCGAGTAGGTCTGGTCGACGTCGAGTACATGGACCCCATACTTAGGCTCTTAGCAAGTCGGGTGTTCAGGAAAGGAAGTTGACTTTGAGTAGGCTTGGTCGAAGTCGAGTTGGTTGGTCGACGTCGAGTAGTGTTGGTCGATGTCGAGTAGCTGTTTGGCGCCTTACTCCGTTGTTGTTTGCTTGCCCCCGTGGTTGCTGATGCTCTTCACCTTCAGCCATGAAACTTCCTCTTTCCCGGGGCCAAAAGAGAAATCTAAGATCTTGTCGCCTATCGTGAAGGTGAGCAATCGCTGCTTTACGCTGATTTTAACATCTACAGTAGCTAGGAATGGTCTACCAAGAATAATAGGGCTAGTAGGATCTTTAGCTCAATCTATAATAAGGAAATCAGCGGGGATATAGAACTTACCAACCTGGACAGGGACATTCTTGACCGTACCTGTAAGGATGACCACTGTATTGTTTGCCATGTATAGCTTGGCATCCACAGGCTCTATGGACCCTATCTTCACCTTTCGCCAGATTGATAAGGGCATGATACTCACGCTTGCTCCTAAATCACACAAGGACTCATATTTATATTGTCCAAATCCCATAGTAATAGAGAACTTACCAGGGTCAGGTCTCTTCTCAGGGAAGTCCATCCTTTTGCATTCGCCGGCGATTTCTGAGATAGATCGCTTGTTGCTAAGGATTTCTTTGAGGAACTTGACATATGGAGGCATCTTTTGAAGAGCTTCTGTAAAAGGAATTGAAGCATTCAGTTCTTGAAACATCTTAACAAAGCGTTTAAACCTACATGCAGTGGGATCTTTCAGCACCTTGGAAGGGAATGGCAACGTTTTCTTCTGTTTCAAAGCCAGAACAGATGTCAGAGGTGTTGCAGAGTCCTCGATGACGAAACCAACAATAAAAACATCTGGATAGGCGTTAAAATAATTCACAACAATAGGCGAAAATAGTAAAAATCATCACAGAAGTCACCTCAGACAGTTACCAAGATCATCCGCGGACGAGCATCCAACAGAAAACCAGCACTCACATAAGTTGTATCATCCGCGGATGGGAGAGAGGGGCACGTGTCAGACATGTCCACACTCCACGAGTTGGATTATGTCAAACAACAAACCCCACGTGGCAAATCATCCGAAGGTCACCCATCACCTAGAAAAGCAAAAACTAACATACAAAAAAGTGACTTTTGGACGGCAAGAAAGGGAAAAAAGAAGCGGACCTGGATCGAGTATCCTTAGAAGAGTAAAGAAAAAGAGAGAGAGAAGGAGAGAAAGCCGGACACACGGAGAACTCTTTTTCCGGAGAAGGAACTGTTCCGCAGACATAAACTAAATGGTTGATTCCCACTTCGTTTGAGGAAACATCGATAAGGGGATAATCAATCGAAGCGCCTGATAAAATTATTCCCGCGACACAAGTCGGGCCATATCGATTATTTCGATACGGGTCAAGTAAGTCCGTCGGGAATATTGAAGGCCCCTTTGGGTTTATTCCCGGGTCCCATTAAAAATGAAGGCCTTTTTTAGTTCGAGTTTCTTCATTGGCGCCGTCTGTGGGAACCCCCTCACACTAAGGGGTTCCTCTGAAAACTTTCGTTTTGAAAAATCAGGCAAAGACCCCCAGATCATTGAAAGGAATAAGGGGTCTGCGTCTAAATATGAAAATATAAATATATACATATGAGAATGAGTCTTTCACTATGACAGAATTACGACGCTGAAAGAATGAGTGATAATCAAAACAACGCGATACAGAGCATGAGCCAGGGGATCCACCAAGAACAGGAGGCCTCAAGTATGTATGTCTCGTTGACACCTCAACCTGATCCAGAGGGTGAAACAGGAGATCAGCACCACGATTACAATCAGTACGGAGCAGAGGGAGAGCATATACCTCAGAATTTCTGGTATTATGAAGTCCATCATGAGCAGCCTAACCCCCTTCAGCAAGAACAAACGCAATATTACTATTATGACCACTGGGGACAGAAGCCGCATCAGCAGGGGAATATCCATTACGAAGAACAACGTGGAAATTTTGATAGATATTATACTACATACAACAACCCAGGCAACATGAACTACGCCTTCCAGGGCCAGGCAATGTCGCACCAAGCATGGCAAACAGATCAGCGGCAGCATGAGAACAAACACCGACACGGAGAAAGATCCACGAACGTTTCCACCTTCACAAAGTCTGACTCAACAGATAAAAGGGCAGAGGGACCGGCGGCCTTCCCATCTGTGTTCACCAAAGAAATCGGTTCCGCGATAGTACCAAAAATATGGAGAGATGTTAACCTTATGAAGTATGATGGAACGACTGATCACGAAGATCATCTCTGCCATTTTACAACCGCGATGGGGATAAATGAATACAACAATGCTATGCTATGCCGAACTTTCCCTTCAACCTTGACGAAAATCGCCCTTACATGGTTCACTAACCTGCCAAAAAATTCCGTAACCAGTTTCACCCAACTGTCTGACATCTTCACATCCCAATTTGGAAGTGCGCGGTCGAGAAAGAAGACCATGCTTGATCTAAATTCGACCAGGCAAGGAGCTGGGGAAACCTTGGGGCACTTTTTCACTCGTTTTACTAGTGTGGTGGTACAAATCCCCAACTTTAATCATGAGTCAGCAATCATCATATTCATGGGAAATTTGGCAGAAGGAGATTTCAAGACATACTTGTTTCGAAAGAAACCAACCAGTTATGATGATTTGAGGGAACGGGTGCCAAGACAAATCAAAGCTGAAGAGGCAGCTGCGTCCAGTTCAAGAGCTAACACAGGCAATCCGGGCTTTTTTGGGAAACTCGCTGGAAAATTCAAAAAAGAGAAAGTCAAACCGCCCAGACATCAGTCAGAAGCAGGAGATTTTCATCCCCGTCACGACGAAATACACATGAATTCTGAGAGGGACCCAGGGTCTCGGCCAAGAGAAGACAATCCGCGGTCATATCATCTAAGAGAAGAACATCCGAGGTCCTATCATCCAAGGGAGAATCCCTATAGGAACCAAGAACTGAGATTTCCACCACGGAGAGAAGATTGGCCCAATCGAAGACCAAATTAGGAAGACCGTGACCCAAGACCAGATGTCCCCCGCGATCGACAGAACCGTTAACAAGGACAACAAGATCAGCGCAGAGATCCCCCGTATTACAATCGAGGAAGAGGCAGGGGACGAAGAGGGCGCGGAGGTAGACACAACCATGCACCCACTATGGAAAGATCCGTTAATCAGGAAGGAGCTCGAAGACCAGGAGAAAGCCACATACCAGAACCCGAGGGTTTCATCAATACCCTCGCATGAGGATACTTCATGGCGAGATCACGTAGACAAGAGAAGAAGAACTACGAGCGAGAAGGAAGGCAACCGCCCTCCGCGTGAAGCAGAAGGATTTCTCTGTCACAACATGAAGATATATCTTTTTCGCCGAAAGACGCTGAGGAAGTAAGGATGCCACACTCAGACACTTTGGTCATCCATGCTCAGATAGCCGCCAAAACAATCAAAAGAGTATTTATTGACATCGGTTCATCTGTTGCTATTTTATCATGGGAGGCTTTATCTCATATGGGGATCTGCGCGGCATCATTAAAACCATACTCCGGCACGCTGATAACGTTCTCAAGGGGAGAAGTGCAAGTGGCAGGAACGATCGAGTTGACAGTGGTTTTAGGAACAGCCCCAAAAAGGCGCATGGAGACTGTCGTATTCACAGTGGTAAAAATACCAATCGTGTACAATGCTTTGTTGGGACGCGTCTCGCTCTATAAATTTCAAATGATAGTGTCAATCTATCACTTTGTCGGAAAGTTTCCTTTACCAGGAGGAGGAGAAGGTGAGGTTCGCGGCCAACAGCCAAAAAGCAGAAGCTGTTACTTAACTTCTATCAAGAAGAGGAAAGAGGTGATGTGTATTAGCGAAAAATGTGAATCCACGGTGGGAGACAGTAGCCCATCGGAGCTCTCGGAGGCTGAGCTTGAAGTAAGATTGACAGAAACAAAAATACCAACCGCGGACGAAAGGGTTGCCTACACGCCTTTTCCAAACCCCGGAGAAAAAGTCTATATGGGGCAAGCGTTAGAGCCAGAAGAAAGAGATCGGGTCTTGGAAATCATAGCAAGGTCAAGAGATGTTTTTGCATGGACTCCGTGAGACCTGTTAGGAGTCCCGTCCACAACTGCTTTGCATACTTTAAGGATCCGTCCAGGAACAAAGCCCATAGTACAAAAGAAGAGAAAAATGGCCCCCGAAAAAGCAGCCGCGGCAAAAGAAGAAACTAATAAGCTATTGGAAGCAGGATTCATAGAAGAAGTGGAAGATTTGGATTGGCTCTCAAATGTGGTTCTAGTGAAAAACTCTAATGGGAAATGGAGAATGTGCATTGATTTCACTGATCTCAATAAATCCTTCCCCAAAGACAATTACCCCTTGCCATCCATAGACGAACTTGTCGACGGAACTGCGGGTAACAAGGTCCTCGGTTTTCTTGATGCTTATTCTGGGTACAATCAGATAAGCTTGGACCCGCTAGATAAAAAAGCAACTACTTTCATCACCAACCAGGGGATATTTTGCTACTGCGTCATGCCTTTTGGACTCAGGAATGCAGGAGCTACGTTTCAAAGAACTGTAGATCGAATATTTTGTAAACAGATTGGGAGGAATGTGTCGATATATGTGGATGATATTGTGGTTAAGAGCAAAAAAGCAGAAGATCACGCGGCAGATCTGCAAGAGACATTTGATTCCCTCCTCAGAGGAGGGCTGAACCTGAACGCGGAAAAATGTGTCTTTGGGGTTGATTCTGGAAAATTCCTTGGTTTCATGGTTAGCCATCGAGGAATTGATGTAAATCCTGAGAAGGTTGTGGCAATCCAGAATCTTCAACCACCGCAGACGATCAAAGACTTACAGTCTTTAAACAGAGCAGTAAACTACCTAAGCCGATTTTGCTCATGTCTAGCAGACAAATCATTACCTTTCTTTGCTTTACTCAAGAAAAGGGGGCCGATACGATGGACTCCAGAATTACAAGAAGCGTTCGGGGAGTTAAAAGTTTTCTTATCGACACTCCCCACTCCGCACCAACCCGAGAAGTAGGAGGCTCTACACCTGTACCTATCAGTCAAAAATATTACCATCAGCGCGGTTTTGATGCGAGAAGAGAAGTACCATGTATACTACATCAGTCGTGTGCTACAAGATGCTGAGACGCGGTACGAACCAGTAGAAAAAATGATTCTATGTCTGGTGTTCGCGGCAAGAAGATTGAGGCCCTACTTCCGGGATCACGTCATCAGAGTAATGACTGACCTACCTTTACGACAAATTCTTCATTCCCCGTGCTTGTCAGGAAGGATGACGAAGTGGGCAGTTGAGTTGACAGAATTTGAAATTGAATACACCCCACGGTGGGCGGTACTGGCTCAGACATTAGCCGATTTCATCAGTGAAACGAGTTTTGAACTAAGTGCTCAAACAGAAAGAAGCGAGTGGACACTCAAGGTAGAAATAGCTTTGATCAAGGGAGCCCGACAAGTATCAATCTACATCGACTCAGAGTTGATGGCACGACAGATAACCGAGGAGTATGAAGCCAGTTTGAGGACTAAAACATATACTATCAAACACCACCACAAACGCATCCGCTGACTAAAAAGGTCAACACACAAGTTCTAAAGCTTTGCTTTATTAAACACAGACATAAGGGGCCAAGCTCAAAATTCATTCGAGGCTAAGCCATGAGAGGAATGATCATTGTGATTAATCTCGCGCTCCCCTCCGCGGGAGTCCACCACCTGAACTTCAAAACATGCCTCGCCCATATGAGTAAAAGATCATAGAAGCCCCCCTCTCAAAACCGTGCGACTCTACAAAATCTTTCCATCCGCGGCCAAAGTAGAGAAGACCACTATCCCGACGTTCTACGCAAACCGGGAAATTACGTAATTGATGAGAAGAAAGTAAGACTCGACCAGGGACAGCGTCCTCATACACTTCTTCAAACCTGAGTGGCAGGAGCTGAAAAATAGAAAAAGATAAAAACAAGGAAGGAATTCGTGAAGAAGATATGAAAATTAGACATGAAAATCTTACCAAACGCAAAAACTGCTCAGGATAATCAATTGCTTAGAAGAAAGCCCATCGAGGTTCTAGCTCAGAGGCCATTTCAGCCCTAAATGCTAAAGGAGGAACTATAATGGATCCCCGCATCTCGAGAAAAGCAAGGGGAAAACAATAGTCAAATAAATAAGGAAGAGATGCATGCATGATGCGCAACAGGTAACACAGTAACACAAAGCACGCGTCCTCTTCTTTCCGAAATCAAAATTAATTTTATTGACCATCTCGCTAAAACACAACAAACTTCTCAAAAGAGGCCCTTAAAGCAACCAAGAGTAAGCCGGAAAAGAAAAACTAAATAAATTACCTTCCAATAAAGGGCGATAAGACCGAGGACAAAAAACCTCACTCAACAAGTATAAAACACACAAGAATGACCAAAGTGATAAACACCCTAAAACAAAATGGATCCAGGGTTGCCAGCAAGGGCTTTCTATATGGTCATCATGAGAGAGGAACAACTTCAAACACTCCGGCTCCCGCTCATGTATGTCCTAATCGATGAAGATGCTCACACTCAAGCTAGGCTCTAATCTCGCTCCAACCAGGAACACGAAGTAAAGGTGGAAAGAGACGGAGACGACCTTTTCTGGTTAACACAAGGGTGGCACGACTTCACACAGGCAAATCGAGTCAATGTAGGATCAGCTCTGATTTTCACCTACATGGGAGACTCCATCTTTGAAGTCGACGTCGTCAGTCCTAATAGTGAGGAAAATGGAGAAGTAAGATGTCCTTAAGTTTCTATTTCATGTATCGCATTACCGTCTCTAGTATGATGTATCAGGTTTAAAAGGATCGAGCCTCTAAAAAGTTTCTGCATGTTACCTCTTATTATGAATAATAAAAGATCCCCCTCTAAGCCTATTAAAAATCACAAAATATGATAGTGATAGAGTATATTTTAGTCATATTTTTAGTGTGGAATTGCATATTAGTTTGGATCATTTTTACATATTTTATAGCTTAATTTATATTATTTGATTTTCGGAGTCTACACTAGTGTTTTATATATTTCAGGTATCTTTAAGCTGGATCGTATGAATTTAGAGGTTGATCATAAATTCTGGGATTATTTTGGAAATTAAAAGGAAAGATGGGCCGGATCGGATCGAATGTACAAGGCCGAACTTCTTTGGACTGTCCGTACGTGGAGAATGGAAGGAGCCCACGTGATTGGCTATTTGGGTTCATACTGCTTTATTTTATTTAATTACTTTAGATAGTTTAGATACATTAATATTATATGATGAGATTTTGATATATATACATACATTCATACGAAGATACGGGGAGGCCGGCCGTTATTAACTTTCCAACTCTAAACCTAGTTGTCTTTTGTTTTACTTTATATGGAGGCTTAAACTCTTCCATTTCGTCTACAATTTGAAGCTTTGTTTGATTGATTGTGAGTTTCTGAATCTTGTTCCTTATTTCCTATATTGAATGTTTCGACTTCTTTGTGCTTGAATGTTTGATTGTTTTATTCTGTCTTATCTGATCAACTTGGTAGAATCAATTCAATTGATAGGGTTTTATAGATTCCTGGTTGTGAACCTTAACCCAAGTGACAAACTTGTTCCTTTAGGGTTGGTTGAACTAATTGAATAAGTAGGAAGTTGGATGTGTTGTTAAATATCTCCTCAGGGACTGCAAATATCTTGGTTAATCTCTCAACTTAAGGCTATCAATTGGGTTAAATCCTTCTTTAGGGACTGTTCGATTGATAAGGGTTTCTAGGACTGGTTGGACTAGTAACTATATTAAGTCGGGACAAGGGCATTCATAGGAAACTTAATAGGGTGAGAAGAGGTTACAAGGATCGTTTCAACCAAATAAAGTAGATATTTGTAGATGAAACTATTTTATTAATCGTTATCTCCGTCAATTTGTTTATAGTTTATTTTATTTTATTTTCTTATTTTCAACACCCAAAAACCCCCGTTTCATACTAATTGGTAAATAAACTTAACTTATGAATAACTTGATTCTCTATGGGATCGACTCGTACTTAACACACTACATTAGTTAGGTAGTTTCGAAATTATTTTGATACGGTTTACGCGACTAAAAACCGTCCATCAAATTGGCGTCGTTGCCGGGGAATCAAAGTTTATTTCTTTCTTTTGTGTGTTTGCCGATTATTGTATATAACTTAACTTTGTTGTGAACCTATCTTACGGTTCACGACACCCTTACTACTAACATTTAAAGATGGGATTAATGCAGCATCAGGGCAAAAATTTTCACCAGTATTTCACAAGAGTGAATAATTTACTGGACGCCCGTTATGCAAGGGGTTACCAAGATAGTTTGCAAGATATGGTTGTTTGTGTACTTGAGGGCATGACTCCTGAGACCAAAGAACTTGCCGAGTCTATGAGTAACGGAGGCTTGGCAAGTTTCAACTTATCAGAGATGTGGGATTTTTTCTGCTACATGGGTCACCAGGTGGAGCAGGAAGAAGCTTTCACACGCCAGTTTATGTTGGAGCAGGTGCTTAAAAGGATGGAGTGAATTGAGGAGAAATTCAACCGACTTAATCAACCGATGAGTGAGTTGGTAGTAGAGCAATACTTTATTCCTCAAGTTGATGAAAGCCAAGACACAAACAATGATGGTTTGATCGATGAGAGCCCAATGCTCTCTGACATGGAGTCTCATGAGTGCACGCATGAGGATCCATGTGTTTTGGCTCCTATTTCATCGGAAGAAATCATCCTTGACTTGCCTATCAAGGAATCATTTACCGAGCTGATTTCTGTGGCTCCCGAAGAAGGTATTGATATTTCTTACACTTTTGTGAATTTTGGTGAATATACAGACCCTTGGGAGCATTACTTTGAGAAGCCACCAACGGAACTGTGTTGGTGGTATCATATCCCTTCGGTAGAGAGTCATGCTAGACTCTTTGATAAATTGAAAGAGTCTTTAACTTTTATATTTTATAATTTCAATTTATTATGCTATTATGTTCTGTGTAAGATGTGTGCACAAGAATATGATAGGTTATTGAGGGCTTTAACAATGTCTGAAACGATCTTAGAGATTGTGAGTCAACCAAGGTAATTTTCCCCCCTTTTTATTTTTAGTTAGGATTAAATTATACTTTTTTTTATTTTCGTAAAAAAAAAAAAGAAAGAAAAGAAAAAGAAAATGGCGGTCTCCCTCGTTCTTTCCCTTCTGCCCATTCCATGGAGTCTCTCGCTCAGTGTCGCCCTTCCCCACCGCCTTTCCTCCCACACCAAGGCCACCGGTGAAACTCATTCCACCACGCCGCCATCCGCCTCTGATCACCAGATTTCCCCTCCGGACTTCTCCTTCCTTCCCTCGCCCTTTGTACCGCCGTCCTCCTTCCCTCGCCCTTCGCCCCCGCCGTCCTCCCCGGATCCATCCCCTTCTGCTCGCCTGTCTCTCGCCACCGCACCTCCGCCCACTACTCCTGCCGTCAGCCACCATATCCAGCCGCCTCAGATCGAACAACTCCATCCATCTGAGACCGCCTCTTCCTCATCGGCTCTCCCCATCACCGCACCGCCCATCGCCTCTCGCCAGACCGTCGAGCCACCAGCAGCCCCATCGATCTCTTTTGCGCCATGTTCGCGCCGGCCGCCGGCAATCACCACCGCCTTCCCTCCTAATCGCCGGCACCCTCGCCACCTGACCACCGGCGATCTTCCAGAACCGCTGGAATTCCCCAGCAAGTCTCACCCCGCCAGTTCACGCCAAGCCAGAATTGCCCAACACCAGCCCTCTTGGAATTTCTACTGCTAGTCGCGCTGTTGCCTCAAACTGCTTGTGATTAACCTTCATCCAGGCCGGGATTTCACTTAGGTAGGTGCAGGTATGTCACCCTTTTTCACCCTTTCATTGATTAGCTGATTCTCATGAGTTACTGAAGCGGATGATGAATTGATTTTGCTGAAATTGTTTGTATCTTATTTTCGATTCTTGTTGCTTCATATTCAGGGGCTGATATGAATTTTCCATTCATTGTCAAGATTGAGTGCAATCTATGTCAATTGTTTGAGATTTATTGTTCATGTTGGGTTGATGGAGATCTTCTTAAATTAATAGATTGGTTTTGCTTTGTTGTTCTGGTTGCACAGTAGCTAAGGAGTTCAGTTCTGGACATGCTATATGATTTTGAGCATTCTCCTGGACTAGATTATGTGTACTATGAGATTTTTCCATTGAGTCTGTCTGCTCTCAAGTCGGTTTACTATTGATTTTGTTAAGATGTCTTAATGCTGATTTTAAAACTCTTTTTGTCTTAAACTCTATGTAGCTGATCAATTTGTTCTCATCTTGTCTAAAATCAGTGAGGTATTTTTGCTACTCTCTAAATTGGTTGGGTTGTGCTTTATGTTGGCCTAAGTGATTTTTTTTAAAGTGGTTCTTGTCCACTTGCTTGTCTCATACTCTCTTTATCTATTGATTTTTCATGATTTTACTTGTAAAATAGGGACGAGCATGACTTGCAGGGGCTGATTTGTGTTTGGTTGATCTTTGTTGTTCTTAATTCTTGGATAATATATTTTTCTTGGATGTTGGAATGTGTTTGGTTGTTGTGTATTTCTTTGCCTTTTGTCTTGGCCAGGACCTTTTGCAAAGGAGACGATGTCTATATTTTCCCACCTTCAAGACGGGTCACATATGCCAATTGCATCCAAGAGCTGCTGAGAGTTTCTGCTGCACACCTAGGGCTGTACTTTCTGATCTTTTATCATATTTTAAGGGTGTTAGTACTTAGGAATAGTCAGATATCTTGCTGAATTTTCTGTTTTTGATATTCCTTTGTTACTAAATTGAATTCGCTGCTCATTTCTATCCTAGTTTTGTTTGTTTTTGCTGCTATTTTGGTGTTGGACAAGTCCTACAACTATAAGAAATGCTGAGTTTTATGGTCTGTTCAGAGAAAACACCACCGCCTCCGCTTGTGCTAAAAGTTTGTCTCGAATGCCTGATTACTTTGTGAGTTTGCTCTACCTTTCTTTCTTTCTTTTTATTTACTTTGAGGACAAAGTAAGATTTTAAGCATGGGGTGGGGAATTCAAGTGTAGCTCCGTCTTTATTATATGTTAGTGTTCTGTTTTTTATTTACTTTGTGAGTTTGGTTTAGTTTGTTCTCTAATTCATTTTTATGATCTTAATTGCATAAATCCCATGAGTTGATTAAATTGCTTGAAAATGATTTTGGAGCATGATTTGAGAATATAATTGAGCAAATATGATTCATAGTTGAGATTTAATTGAAATCTAAAAAAATATAACCTTTGTGAGTTTGTTTTGGCCTTATAGGGACTTTACATATTATTTCCCTTTTGCTTTTATTGTGTGATTATGCTCTCCATATGCTTATTTTTCATGACCGTATTGCACATGTTTGTTGCTTGTGAATTTCAAATTGTTGAGGCATGTTTTCTTTAGCCGTATTATACCCTATCTACCTTACATATTATCCTTTGTTTGAAGCCGAGCTGAGCCGTAAAGCCTATTCTTTTTGATAGCTCCACAAAAATATATCATAGCCAATGATTAGCCTGACCCTATCCGGGAATTAGGAGGAGAAATGGTGAAAAATCTTTATGTTGGAGTTGCTCTGAGTGGAGATGATGTATGTATGGTTGTGTATTGCGAGAGGCATAACCAAAATAAGGTAACCATTCTTGCATAATAGAGATGACTTATTACTAGGGACCTAAGGAGGATAAAATTCACTTAGGAGTAAAAGTCTAGTAAGCTTGGACCTAGGGAGGATAAAATTCACCTAGGGGCAAAAGTAAGCATAAAAGGAAAGAAAAGAAATCATCAACCAAATGGAACAATGCATGAGTTGTATGACTATTGAATTCGAAAGTGCTTATTGATGTGTATTGGAGTTTATGTTATTGGAATGGTTTGCGATGTATGGAAGTTTCGGTGTTGTTCTAGTTGGTTGTTGTTCCTTTTTCCCGGATTTTTAGCACCACAAGCCTAAATATTTCTCATACCTTATTTTCCTACCAAAGCCCCATTACAACCTATAAAAGTCCTCATGATGTTGTTTGCAAGTGATAACTTTCACGGTGTATAGAGTATTTTGGATTGAGTTGAGAGTTGGAGTTTAAAGCCTAAACACATGAGAACTTGAGTGAAACACATTATCCCGGTGAGGTTGGATTAAATTTGCCTTTACTATTGGATCGCTCATATACTTGTTAGGATGTTTGTTTTCTTATTCATAGCTCCTACTACGTGATGTTGCTTTTCTAAATTATAGCATGAAGATCTTATTTGTGGGATAATTAATTCTATATTTGTTTTTCATTGCTTGAGGACAAGCAAAAGTCTAAGCATGAGGTAGTTTGATAGAGTATATTTTAGTCATATTTTTAGTGTGGAATTGCATATTAGTTTGGATCATTTTTACATATTTTATAGCTTAATTTATATTATTTGGTTTTCGGAGTCTACACTAGTGTTTTATATATTTCAGGTATCTTTAAGCTGGATCGTATGAATTTAGAGGTTGATCATAAATTGTGGGATTATTTTGGAAATTAAAAGGAAAGATGGGCCGGATCAGATCGAATGTGCAAGGCCGAACTTCTTTGGACTGTCTGTACGTGGAGAATGGAAGGAGCCCACGTGATTGGCTATTTGGCTTCATACTGCTTTATTTTATTTAATTAGTTTAGATAGTTTAGATATATTAATATTATATGATGAGGTTTCGATATATATACATACATTCATACGAAGATACGGGGGAGGCCGGCCGTGATTAACTTTCCAACTCTAAACCTAATTGTCTTTTGTTTTACTTTCTAAGGAGACTTAAACTCTCCCATTTCGTCTACAATTTGAAGCTTTGTTTGATTGATTGTGAGTTTCTTAATCTTATTCCTTATTTCCTATATTGAATGTTTCGACTTCTTTGTGATTGAATGTTTGATTGTTTTATTCTGTCTTGTCTGATCAACTTGGTAGAATCAATTCAACTGTTAAGGTTTTGTAGATTTCTGGTTGTGAACCTTAACCCAAGTGGCAAACTTGTTCCTTTAGGGTTGGTTGAACTAATTGAATAAGTAGGAAGTTGGATGTGTTGTTAAATCTCTCTTTAGGGACTGCAAATACCTTGGTTAATCTCTGAACTTAAAGCTATCAATTGGGTTAAATCCTTCTTTAGGGACTGTTCGATTGATAAGGGTTTCTAGGACTGGTTGGACTAGTAACTATATTAGGTCGGGATAAGGGCATTCATATGAAACTTAATAGGATGAGAAGAGATTACAAGGATCGTTTCAACCAAATAAAGTGGATATTTGTAGATGAAACTATTTTATTAATCGTTATCTCCGTCAATTTGTTTATAGTTTATTTTATTTTATTTTCTTATTTTCAACACCCAAAAACCCCCGTTTCATACTAATTGGTAAATAAACTTAACTTAGGAATAACTTGATTCTCTATGGGATCGACTTGTGCTTACCACACTACATTAGTTAGGTAGGTTCGAAATTATTTTGATACGGTTTACGCGACTAAAAACCGTCCATCAGATAGATAGCGAAAGAAAGTCTTGGTCCCCCTTCGAGTCACTCGCAAAAGTATAATCCATAAACAAATTACAAACTCTCAAAGCATGTCATTGGAAAAGCTCAGTTTGAACTACACGAGGAAGAACTGAGCTAAGATTAGCCTCATTATCATTCCTAATCTCGCGACGCGGGCAAACTTTAAAAGAAATATTGCCCCTATGAAAAAACATCATGACACTTCCTATCCTAAGATGATGAAGGGCAAGAAACTCGTCCAATCCACTGTCAATTTGAAAAAGACCGTTCTCACTCCAGGACACAGTGATAGACGGTTTTTGTTCGCGTAAACCGTATCAAAATAAATTCGAACTTACTAACTAATGTAGTGTGGTAAGCACGAGTCGATCCCACAGAGAATCAAGTTATTTCTAAGTTAAGACTATTTACCAATTAATAAAAAAGGGGGTTTTGGTGATTGAGAATAAGAAAGAAAACAAAATAAACTATAAACAAGTTAACGGAGATAACAATTGAAAGACTAGTTTCATCTACAAATATCCACTTTAGTTTGACTAGTTGATCCTTGATTCTTCTTCAAGTTCTCTTTTCATCCTATTATTGTTCTTGTCATGATCTTGTGTAAATTACTAGTCCTACGAGTCCTAGTAACCCTTACTGATTAGATAACTCTAACACGGTTAAGATTCAACCTAATAGTAGCATTAAGATTAATGATTGACCATGATACATGCAGCACCAAGCTACGAGTCAACATTCAACATGTAATTGATTGTCTACACACCAGTTTAGTCCTACGAGTCCTAAAAAGGCATAATTGCTACTATGGATTATGATTCGCTACGAGGAATCTACAAAATCCTAGCAATAATTTCAACTAGTTGTACGGACTAGAAGAAATCAACAATATTCACAAAAGAATCAATACAAATCAATAGGAATAGAACAAGAATAGAAATCTCACAACTTTATCAAATCAAAGCTTCAATCCATAGACGAAACGGGAGAGTTTAGATCTCCATAAAAATAAGACAAAACACAATTAAGGTTTTAGGGTTGGAAAGTTAGTCGGCCCTCTTGTTGCACACGGCTTCGGTCTCTAGTAGGAATGTATATATAGTATATGAAAAACCTAAGCTATCTAAATTTATATAAATATAATATATTTCTATCTATCTAACTAATCTAACACGGAGTATATTAATTCTATCTATATATAATTGAATCTAATTTCTAGAAATAATGGCAAAGTAATACTAGCACTAGCAGCACTTCGTGAGGACACTTCCGGGAGCCGCGCATATCTCAATTCATCATCAGCCCATTCTCGTATACTTTGAGTAGTTCGACCCAATTTTCCATAATTCGCTCTAAAATACTTGAAATCAATAAAATACGGGTGTAGACTCCGAAAACTAAATAATAACAAATTAACTATAAATTATATATAATATGCATGAAAATGTCCTAATATAATATGCAATTATACGACTAAAATAGACCCTATCACACAACCACTGGGAAGTCGCGAACCAGATACGATGAAAGAAAAGCCCATGTGGGCGGTAGCGGCCATATTCAGCCTCGAATTGAGTAGGCAAAACCTGCGCACAAACAAAAATATATGTAATTCGGAGAACTAGCCTGAACTTTCTAAGGAAAAACAAGGAGAAAGCTCACAAGTCGAGAAAATTGATCCTCATTTTCGATCTTTTGAAAAAAGATCCAAGGATTAAAACCTCCCAAAGACATGATGCGTATGAAAACGCAATTAGTTGTCAACAGATGAGAAGCAGTAAAAATTATAGGAGGATTGAGGCCTTAAAAAGGGAAAAATCTCATCTTGAGAATTAAAGACAAGTGGGAAAAGGCTTTGTACATTCGGACTAACCCTTTCAACACTTGGAAAAAGATCAGAGCATTAACGAGCAAAAAATATACAAGAATACGAAGTTTCATCTAAGAAGTCTCGAGCCCAACTTCACAAAAGACAGATGTCATATAGAGCGCCAAAAAGGAACCATCACAGGTTCTCAAGATAGAAAAGTTTCATTCCCAAATTACCGATTAAAGCTAAAACATAAAAGATCAAATAGTAGTGGTCGGCGTTCCAACGTCATCACCAGGGTCCTCGGCATCTTCATCCTCAGAGTATGACTCTTCCGCGGACATCTCCTCCTTTGAAAGCCCCCAGTCGGCACTGGTCATGCTCGGCTCAAATTTTTCCAAGGGAACTCCGGGATTAGCCACCGAACGTACTACACTTTAATTAATCCCCGCGACCATCCCCTTTCGAAAATAGCTAAAACAGTTGTCCTTCAAAATGCTGGCGCCTTTCGGAGTCTGGAGACAAGCTTTGGCTACAGAAGACATGAAAGATGCGCCAGCCTCAGTTTTAATCCACTCGAAGGACAAATAAGCCAAAACCTCTGGACTTTGAAGCGATTGAAGAGCCACATCTTGGTCTGAACGCGCTTTGATATTATCAAGCTCTTGTTTAGTAATAGATTTCTCCTCACGAAGGATAGAAAAATCTTCTTCCAGCTTATCGATGCTGACCTGCTTTGCTTGAAGAAGTTCCCGTGAACACCCTTCCGCAACCTCAAGTTCTTTGACGTGGGAATTGGGAACGTCCAAAGAAGTTTTCAGATCACCACGTTCTTTCTTCAAAACCTCCATAGCTTCTTTTTGTGCCTGCAATTCTTCATGAAGTTCCACAGACCTCTTTTTAAACTTCTCAACCGAAGCTGGGTCACCAACGGTGTTCCCAAGGATCCGCAGCTGGTGAGACAATCTCTTAATCTCCTCATCTTTCTTACTAAGGTTCTCTTCACCGCACACCAAACGTCTTTCGACGTCCTGTTGGATCACCCTCAGCTGAAACCAAAAACAAATCGAACAAAGACAAAGAAGAGAAAGGCTAGAGATGAACCGCATCGGATTTTTTTCTAAAAAGCAAAACAAAAGGTAACTCGCGAAATATAAAAACTTACCCACTGGTTAAGACGGTCGAAATTAGTTGAAAGATTAAGGGCATCTAATCGCTTGACATACCCTTGCTCGGAAAAGCAACGTTTCTTGGCTGGAAAGGTGAGACCTCGCAGGTCAACTATATCACAACCTGGAATGGAAAACTCGCGAAGAGTCGCTTCACCCTCAATAAAGAGCCCCGTTTCATCCGCGACAGACGATCCAACAACTATGCTAACTTTCCTCTTCTTCTTGGGGGTTTCAGGAGCAGATGGACAAACACGTTTCTCCCGAGATACAGGGGCTAATGAAGAGGACTCTACAAGAGCGCCAATATCTCCTGCTATAGTCATGTCAATAATCGGAGCTGCCTCAGGAACTGAAGGGGGGACAGAGGGGTCACGAGCGTCTGAACTATGACGCTTCCCGATGGAAATGGGCCTAATGGGCCCTAAATGGGCCGACACAAAGAAGCAAAAAGCCCATCATCGATAAGATAAAGAAAAATTTAGACAACCACAGAGAGTAAGATGTTTTCTAAAATTTTTTTATTGGCCCGCATCAATCCCTGAAGGAATCGACCCAGCCCGAGGAGCTGTGACTAAACCAACAATAAAAACATCTGGATAGGCTTTAAAATAAGTCACAACAGTAGGCGAAAATAGTAAAAATCATCACAGAAGTTGATGTCTCTACAGTAGCCATGTTTTTATGCATATTTTAGTTCCATATTCTATACACTTTGCATATTTCGGGTTGAGAATATGTCGAATTTATGTAGTATATGCTTATTTGTCAGAAATGGAGATCTACATAAGTTTCTGTTTAATATTGCAGAATATGGAGCCATTTCGGGAGAAAACCAAGAAGCAAAGACGGAGGCCACACTTTACTCGATATCGACTAGTGTTTGTCGATATCGACAAAAGAGCCCGGACACACCAGGATCGAGGAGCACCATGTCGAGAAGCCGAGAGACGAAGAACCCGACCCCAGCACTTTACTCGATATCGAGTTTCTTACTCGATGTCGACAAAGACTGAAGACCATACCTGGAGTCGAGGGCACCCTGATCGAGGATGCCGAGGAGAGTTGCCCGACCAACCCAAACCAACCTTGGTCGATCTCGAGTTACTGATCTTCGGTTCCATAATCGCCATAGCTTCTGTGTGCAGGTGATCGACAAGAGCCAACCCGACGTCGACGAACTTACTCGATCTCGAGTAAAGCTTCCTCGATCTCGACCGAAACCGCCAGGAGCTGCTGCTGCGCTGTGCTCGACTTGTCCGATCTTCTATCGACTAACCCTAGTCGAGATCAACAATCTGTGGTCGACTTCTGTCCGTGAGATTTCTCCGCTGCCTAGGATCCGCTGACACGCTTCCTCGTGGATCGATCCTGACTTCCCACTGCTGCATCGGGAGGAAATCTTGTAATTATTTGCAAGGGACGGAATCTGGTTACTACAACAAATTGGCGCTTTTGCCGGGGAAGCAATCATTCGCGCCTTAGGTAGTTAAAATCTCACATTTTCTTTGAGTTACTTTAAAGGTGTATGCGCCGGTCTGGTCAACCACCTGAGTTTGACGGCTTAGACGAACCGAAACGCCTCCTACATATCCGAACTTAACTACAAAGAGACATGGCGGCCGCTGAGACACAAGAACAGCTTACTGAGAAGCTTACAAGGGAACTAGCCGCAAGGGATGTTACTATCGCCGCTGAGAGAGCAGGAAGGGAACAAGAAGCTGAGCGCTCGAGGCAAGCAGAAGCTGAGCTTGCCCAATACCCAACTACGGCAGAGGATTATATGCACCCAACTCTCGTCGTGCCTGAATCGGCGATTCTAATCCCTGAAAACTCTTTTGAAATTCGCACTCAATTCCTTATAGAGCTTAAAAATAATGCTTTTTATGGCAAATTTAATGAGTGTCCTCTTGAACATATTACCAATTTTTCTGACATGTGTCATACTCTTGCTGAAGGTACAACTCTGGAATATGTCAAGATGAAGGCTTTTCGCTAGTCTCTCGCTGGACCTGCACTGAAGTGGCTTGAAGGGCTGAAACCAAGATCCTTCACAACATGGGCCCAAGTAGAGCAAGAGTTTCTGAACAAATTCTTCCCTCCTGCCAAGACAGCACTCCTCCGCCAGAAGATCACAGCCTTTAAACAAAAGCCTGGGGAGCCGCTAGCAAAGGCATGGGAACGATACAAAGAACTACTGCGATCTTGCCCTACTCATGGACAGCCACCCTACGTCATTCAGGAGATCTTCTTCAATTCTCTTGACCATGTCACCAAGGAGAGGATCAACCAGTATACTCGCTATGAGTATCTGACGATGCCACCAATTGACGCATGGGGTGTGCTCGACAAGCTCACCAATTATGACAACAAATATGGGTCTACTGCAAACTATGAGGAGAACTCCTATGCCAGACCAGCACCATCTATGCCCCTCTATGAGCCTGTCAAGCAGATTGACCCAGATGTCAAGGAGCACTTCTACAGAGACTAGAATCGCAAGCTCCTCAAGCAAGTCAAGTACCTATCTGTCTACCAACCTTGCATCGAATGCGGATCACAGCGGCACACCACTACTGAGTGCCCACACACTGAGCAAGTCAGGATGGCAGAGACACATGAAGAGGTAGCCTATGCTGGGGTCCCAATCGCTATATGGGGGATCAAAGGTTCTACCAACCACAATGGAACCAAGGTCCTCCTAGGAATCCCCCGCCATACAGAGCTCTAGGACATCCAGAAAGGGATCAAAAGAAGGATGATCTACAGCTTATCCTTGAGGAGATGCGTCGGAATCAGGGCACAATCAACAACCAGTTCCAGAACATCACTACAAAATTTGGAGAGCTAGACATCTGGAAGAGAGGCATAGAGACTCAGATGGGTCAAATCGCAGCACAAATTCCGCGACCATCCGGACAACTCCCTAGACAAACAAAACCAAATCCCAAAGGGAAGACCGGACACGTCACAGCTATCAAACTGAGAAGTGGGCACCAATTACAAGAGCCAGAGGTCGGGAAGCATCAAGACACAGCAGAGCAGCAACTCGATATCGAGGAGCCAGTACTCGATATCGACCAAACCCTCCTCGACACAGACTAGAAGCCCAACTCGGACTCCACTGCATAGCCCAGTAACCCGAGATCGACAACCTTAGTCGATATCGAGGAGGCCCTTGTCGATATCGAGGAGAAGCAGGCCGAGGTCGACGACTCTGCAACACCTCCGACGTCTGATCTGGCTCCGAAGTAGAAAAAGACACTGCCTTTCCCTTCCAAAGCACTGAAAGATCCCACTGTAGGTAGGTTTAACCGTTTTGTTAATATGCTGCAAGAACTGAATGTCTCTATTCCTTTTACAGAAGCCCTGCAAGAGATGCCTGGATATTCAAATTCCTGAAGGAAATCCTGAGCAAGAAGCGATCCATCTCAGAGATCGCCGGCGAATGCAAAGTACTCTACTTCCCTGAAAAGAGACCTGACCCTGGTAAGTTTTCTATTACTGTGTGATTTGGACAATACAAATATGAGTCTTTGTGTGATTTAGGAGCAAGTGTGAGCATCATGCCCTTATCAATCTGGCGGAAGGTAAAGATAGGATGCATAGAGCCTGTGGATGCTAAGCTATACATGGCAAACAATACAGTGGTCATCCCTACAGGTATAGTTGAGAATGTCCCCGTCCAGGTTGGTAAATTCTTTGTTCCAGCAGATTTCCTCATTATAGACTATGCTGAAGATCCTACTAGCCCTATTATTCTTGGTAGACCATTCTTAGCTACTGCAGATGCCAGAATTAGTGTCAAAAATCGATCGCTCACCTTCACCATAGGAGATTAGGTCTTAGATTTCCCTTTTGGCCCTGCAAAAGAGGAAATTTCATGGCTGGAGATGAAAAGCATCAGCAACCACGGGACCAAGCAAACAACGAAGGAAGACGCCAGAAGCCAACTCGAGATCGACAAGGACTCCTTGATCTCGAGTAAAATGTTACTCGATCTCAACCACAGTTCATCGACATCGACTTCTTCCTCTGCTGAGCACCAGACTTGCCAAGAGCCTAAGTATGGGGTCCCTGTACTCGATATCGACCAGTCCTTCCCGATATCGACTAACCCCAAGCCCGAAGATTTCTGTTTTGGGCCCGAAAAGGTAAGTTCAGGTAGGAATCCTACTCCTCCTCGGTCCATTAAGAAATTTATAAATAATTTAAGGGGAGGTAAAGCCCCGTGGTGAGAGAATCTGCGAAAACTGAGAGCTGGAAAGAAGAAGAAAAAAGAAAATGAAGAATATGCAAGCAACCACCTGTCAACTGAGCTTGCATACTACCATTAAGACCTAGATGATCCAAGAGAAGGGCCAAGCACAAGCGGGCCCCACATCAATGGTCCATGAGCATAAAAGAAGAAGTCGGCCTAGCGACTCTAAAATCTAGAGCATGTATATAAAAACTTTTTGAATTTTGGGACTTTTGAAACTTTTTGGTTTTGGTTTTTGTTTTTGGTTTTTTAGTTTAGAATACTTCATGTGGAAAGTCTTGTTTTTGTGTGCAATCTAACACTTTTAGGTCGGCAAGCATAAAAGGATCACGAAAAGTGGAATAAGAAGTTCCTAAAAAACAGTCAGAATCGACGAAGGCCAAGTCGACAACGATAAAGAGGAGCAACCCAGAAACTCCTCGATATCGAGTAGGAAAACTCGATATCGACTAAGCCATCACAGTCTCCTCGACTTCAGAAGCCACTTGACGCAGAGAGCCTCCTCGAGATCGAGTATTGTACTCGAGATCGACAAAGACCATTTCCTCGACCTGCACTGATCTGCCTTCCTCGATGCATTATTCAGTGAGTTCCTTCCTTTACTCTTGTTTTTATTTGATTTTATACAGTGGGGACACTGTATATTTTAAGTATGGGGTGGGGGAAGGGCTCATTATCATTATTATATGTTTTAGTCTTGCTTTTGGATTGCCATGGTGAAATTTTATTTTTTATGCTATGCAATCATGTTTAAGTTTTATTCATTTTAGTCTTTTGTCATAATTTAGTCTTGTTCGTTAGTTACAAAAAAAAAGAAAAATAAAAATAAAAAAATAAAAAATGTTGAAAAAAAAGAGAAAAAAATGCATGTTTAAATTTTTGCATTGTCTTAGTTTGTATACCCTAACTTAGATGTCCTATGATGATAAATAATGATTGATTTGATCATGTAAATCCTATGGCATGTTTGGAAGGTTTAGCCTAAGTCCTCGTAATTGTTTTTCGAAATTGTTTTTATGTGGATTGTGAACTTGTGATGAAATTGAGCACATATGATCGTAAGCTAAAGGTTGGAATCCAACAAAAATTGTCCTAGTGAGAATTTTGGCCTTATAGGGAGAACATTAAAAATCCCTCTGCTTTCTTGAGTGTATTTACTCTTCCTATGCATCTCTAAATGTTGTGATAGTTATTCAAAGCCAATGCATTTATATGTTTATGTGAACGAGGATTAAATGATAGAGGCACCTTTTAAGCCAATTTTATCCTCTCTTTACCTACCCTGCATTATCCCTGCTTGAAGCCAGAACATTAGCCTGAAACTTTTATTATAAACTCCACAAAATTATCCTTAGCCAAATTGAGCCTGACCCCCATTTAAGAATTAAGACTTAGAGTTGGTTGGAATGATGATCTGTGGAAGGAATGAGCTTGTGTTTCAATTCAAGTAAGAAGGATTTTTGAATTTATTGAGATATGGGTTGGTTTTATACTTTTATCTTGCTATGCATATTATGTAAAAGGATTTTTGGCTCACCCTATAAATGCACTAGTTATTTTCGTTTCAAAAAAAATCAAAAAAAAAGAGAAAAAGAGAAAGAAAAGTTTGTATATATGTTTGTGAATAAAGTGCATGAGCTAAATTTATCTTAGTTCTTTCATTTTCGCAAAATACATACTTTGGAGAAGGTTAAGGAAGTTTGAAAGGTTACATATTTCATTGACATAAGTTGGAGAGTTTGGTTGATGCATATGATTGAGAGTTATGGTTTGGTTGTGTTGGAGATTTAGGAGTCTTGATTCCCGAATTTCATTAAGCACCACATGGCCAAATAATTCCATACCCTTTTATTTCTTACCAAGCCCCATTACAACCCCGCCGAATGGAATCTTCTTTGAAGACTTCTATTGAGCGAAGTCCTCCTGACAATTCTTGTTGCATTTACATAATTGGTTGCCAAGTGGATTTATATTTAAATTGCAATGTTTATGAGATTGTATATGGAATTGAGTTGAGAGTTGGTCTACATAGCCAAAACACATTGAGAGCTGAGTGTAAACACATTATTCCTGTGAGGTTGGATTTATATTGCCTATGCCCATGGATCACTCATATATGTATGATGACGTTAAATTCACTTGTCTTACATTGCTACTACTTGAGATGTTGCTTTTGACAAAAGGCAAAGACTTGACGGATGTGTTGTAGGTCTTGGTTATTGTTTAGTTATTGCTTGAGGACAAGCAAGTCTAAGTATGGGGTGATTTGATGTCTCTACAGTAGCCATGTTTTTATGCATATTTTAGTTCCATATTCTATAAACTTTGCATATTTCGGGTTGGGAATATGTCGAATTTATGTAGTATATGCTTATTTGTCAGAAATGGAGATCTACATAAGTTTCTGTTTAATATTGCAGAATATGGAGCCATTTCGGGAGAAAACCAAGAAGCAAAGACGGAGGCCACACTTTACTCGATATCGACTAGTGTTTTTCGATATCGACAAAAGAGTCCGGACACACCAGGATCGAGGAGCACCATGTCGAGAAGCCGAGAGACGAAGAACCCGACCCCAGCACTTTACTCGATATCGAGTTTCTTACTCGATGTCGACAAAGACTGAAGACCATACCTGGAGTCGATGGCACCCTGATCGAGGATGCCGAGGAGAGTTGCCCGACCAACCCAAACCATCCTTGGTCGATCTCGAGTTACTGATCTTCGGTTCCAGAATCGCCATAGCTTCTGTGTGCAGGTGATCGACAAGAGCCAACCCGACGTCGACGAACTTACTCGATCTCGAGTAAAGCTTCCTCGATCTCGACCAAAACCGCCGGGAGCTGCTGCTGCGCTGTGCTCGACTTGTCCGATCTTCTATCGATTAACCCTAGTCGAGATCGACAACCTGTGGTCGACTTCTATCCGTGAGATTTCTCCGCTACCTAGGATCCGCTGACACGCTTCCTCGTGGATCGATCCTGACTTCCCACTGCTGCATCGGGAGGAAATCTTGTAATTATTTACAAGGGATGGAATCTGGTTTGCTGTGATTTATTTATATTTTAATTTGCATTATCGATTTCTTCCTACAACAGAAGTCACCTCAGACAGTTACCAAGATCATCCGCGGACGAGCATCCAACAGAAAACCATCACTCACTTAAGTTGTATCATCCGCGAATGGGAGAGAGGGGCATGTGTCAGACATGCCCACACCCCAAGAGTTGGACACATGTCAAACAACAAACCCCACGTGGAAAGTCATCCGAAGGTCACCCATCACCTATAAAAGCAAAAACTAACATACAAAAAAGTGACTTTTGGACGGCAAGAGAAGGAAAAAAGAAGCGGACCTGGATCGAGTATCATGAGAAGAGTATAGAAAAAGAGAGAGAGAAAGAGAGAAAGCTAGACACGCGGAGAACTCTTTTTCAGGAGAAGGAACTGTTCCGCGGAAATAAACTAAACCCATATTTGCCTTTTGAAAGCCCGAAGTAAGAATCAAGAATTTGTTGTTGTTGGATCCCAACCTAGCCAACGGCGACAGGTAAGTAGTTGATTCTCACTTCGTCTGAGGAAACCTCGATAAGGGGATAATCCATCGAAGCGCATAATAAAATTATTCCCGCGGCACAGGTCGGGCCGTATCGATTATTTCGCTACGGGTCAGGTAAGTCCGTCGGGAATATTGAAGGCCCCACTGGGTTTATTCCCGGGTCCCACTAAAAATGGAGGCCTTTTTTAGTTCGAGTTTCTTCACTCGACTTCGAGTGGGTGTTCCTCGACTTCGACCAGGTCCTTCTCGACTTCGACCACACGAGTAGTTTACTTTGAGTTCTGTTGTCGTGCAGAAGTTCCCTCGATGTTATGTGGCTGGTTGACTTTGGGTACTTCTACTCGACGTCGAGTAGACTGGTCGACGTCGACTATGCTCTGCTCGATCTCGAGTAACTTCTCAGCTTCGTCTTGCTGCTTTTTGACCTCTGGCTCGTGTAGTTGGTGTCCACTCCTGAGCCTTACATCCGCGACGTGTCCGGTCTTCCCCTTCGGATTTGGTTCTGTATGCCCAGGGAGCTGCCCGATCGTTCGTGGAATTTTCTCCGCGAATTGACCCATCTGGGTCTCAATATTCCTCTTCCAGATGTCCAGCTCTCCAAATCTCGTATTGATGTTCTGGAGCTGATTGTTGATGGCGCTTATTGACTGCTGCTGTTGTGCCTGATTTTTGCGCATCTTATCGAGGATCATCTGTAGATCATCATTCCGCTGATCTCTTTCTGGATGCCCAGGAGCTCTGTATGGCGGGGGGTTCCTAGGGGCACCTTGGTTCCACTGTGGTTGCTGAAACCTTTGGTCACCCATATAGCGATAGGGACCCCCTGCGTAAGCTACCTCTTCATGAGCTTCTATCATCTTGACTTGCTCTGTATGTGGGCACTCTGGAGTGGTGTGCCGTTGTGAGCAACATTCGATGCAGGGTTGGTTGACAGAAAGAAACTTGACTTGCTTGAGGAGCTTACGATTCTGATATCTGTAGTACTTCTCCTTGACATCTGGATCAATCTCCTTAGAAGGCTCATAGAGGGGCATGGATGGGGCTGGCCTTGCATAGTCATTCTCATCATAATTTGTCGGAGCCCCATACTTATTGTCGAAGTTGGTGAGCTTGTCGAGGGTAGCTTATGCGTCCGCTGGTGGCATCGTCAGATACTTATAATGAGTATAATGGCTGATCCTATCCTTAGCGGCCAGATCAAGAGAGTTGTAGAAGATCTCCTGAACGACATAGGGTGGTTGCTCATGTGTGGGGCAGGATCGCAATAGATCCTTGTATCGTTCCCATGTTTTTGCTAGCGGCTCCCAAGGCTTCTATTTGAAAGTTGTAATCTTCTGGCGGAGGATCGTTGTCTTGGCAGGAGGAAACAATTTGTTGAGAAATGCCTGCCTTACCTCAGTCCATGTTGTGAGGGATCGTGGAGTCAGTCCTTCAAGCCACTTCAATGTTGGATCGGTAAGAACCATCGAAAAGCTTTCATCTTGACATATTCCAAAGTAGTACCTTCAGCAAGAGTATGACACATATCAGAAAAATTGGTAATATGTTCAAGAGGACATTCACTAAACCTTCCGTAAAATGCATTATTTTTAATATCAATCAGGAAAGCAGTGCGAATTTCAAAATTATTTTAAAGGATTAGAATGGCTGATTCAGGCATGACAAGAGTCGGGTGCATGTAATCCTCTGCAGTGGTAGGGAATTGGGCAAGCTCAGCCTCTGCTTGCCTCCTTCGCTCAGCTTCCTGCTCAGTGCGTGCTCTCTCAGCGGTGAGAGCAGTATTTTTGGCTTCTAATTCCGCCTTAAGCCTCTCAATCAACTCAGCTTGTGTTTCTGCGGCCGCCAGAGCTCTTTTCAATTTAGCGTGGACGTGTATAAGGCGTTCCGGGTCGTCTAAGGCGTCAAACTCAGGTTGTTGACCAGAACGGCGCATACATTGCAAAATCAAAACTTAAAGGAAAATGTGAGATTTAACTACCTAAGGCGCAAATGATTGCTTCCCCGGCAACGACGCCAATTTGTTGTAGGAGGAAATCAAGTTCAAAATATAATATAATAAAATAAATCAAACCGGATTACGCCTACGCAAATGATTACAAGACTTCCTCCCGATGTAGCAAGAGGAAGTCGGGATCGATCCTCGAGAAAGCTGGTCATCGGATCTCAGGTAGCAGCAAATCTCGCGGGCAGGAATCGGCCACAGGGGTACTTGACATCGACCAAGGGTAGGCGACAGAGGTCAAGCACAGTCAATTTCGAGCAACAGAAGACACTAGTGGTGGTCGATGCCGACCAGGCCTTACTCGACGTCGAGTAGTCTGTCGAGTACTACAGAGACACAAGCAACATCGATCTTGCTCGATCGAAGGTCAGTGGTCGAAGTCGACTAGAGTCTAGTCGAAGTCGAGTAGAAACAGTAACTTAAACAAATGCAAATTTTGAACTTTAAACAATGTATGAAAAAGACTTCCAAGATCAGGGTTTGCAACAACGATAACCAAACATGCATAAGGCAAGATAAATAATGATAATCATGCAAATCGCATCAAAGGATCAAGCTTTCGCCTTTTCCAACAATTAAGCAACTCTTTCAAGATACCCTAATTGTATCTACCGATTTTTATGTTTATAATCCAAGTTGTTAACATGGATCTCTATTGAATAGGTAAGAAACACATAAAGGGTAGTAGATGCTCAAAACATGATAAAGGTCGGATCTTTACCTCAAACACGCATGGCTAACGTCGGGCTCGCCCCGACCCTAGAAGTGGGTGGACTACTCGGTCTTCATCGCAATCACAGACATCATTGATGGAAAATAAACTTGCATTAAACTCAACCAAAACTTACAACCGATCGAAGCCAACTTGCTCTCGCTTCTTAACTCCTCTCGGCCTTCACTCTCTCTCTGTCTCTACTTACTACCTCTTCTCCTTCTCTAGAATTGAATGAATAAAAATCAGCCCCATAGGCTTTATTTATAGGCTTCCAATCCTTGCTAATCAAGGAAGGAATATTTATCTAATATCTAAAGATAAGACTTAATTAAAAGGGAACATTTATCTAAAATGAAAACTATCTAATTATCTTCAAGTGGATAAAATTCTTCTCTTCATAGATAGATCCTGATAGAATTGGATGAATCCAGCCTTGCTTCGTGCCCAAGTAGTCCACATATGCTCGGAATGGCCCAACAAGCTCACAACCCAAAGATGCGTAGTCGACTTCGACCAAGCTTGGTCGACTTCGAGTAGAGTGTGCTCGACTTCGAGTACTCTTCACAGTTTCTCGATCTGGGTCTTCTCCTTGAGCTCGGGTGTGGTTCAGTTCTAGTCGACCTCGAGTAGGGTTTACTCGACGCCGAGTATATTTTGAGCTCGAGTTGTCTTCTTCTTCCATCCTCGACCAGTCTTCCCTCCTAGCTGTCGAGTAGAATCCCGTCCTTTGGTTTTGTCTCGGAATGGCTCCAAATTCTGTAATATTAAACTAAAACTTATGTAGACCTCTATTTCTTGCAAATAAGCATACACTACACAAATTCAACATATTCCCAACCCGAAACATGCAAAGTATATAGAATAAGAAGCTAAAATGTATATAAGGACATTGTCACTTTAGTGGACATCACCTATTAAAGTTGAAACTCCCATTTCTCAACCAAAACAAAAGCTTTGGGTGCGACGCAAAAAGTTTCGAAACCCTAGGGTTATCAGGCGAAACATCTGAAACTCTTGTTTACCACGCGAATTACGCAAAACCTCAAGGTTACCTCGCAAATTTCCAATTAATATAATACACTGTAACAATTAACACATTCTATAACTTACTAGTTTATAAGATGTTGGTGATTGAGCAATACTTTGTGTCACCACCTCTTGATGATTCATGATTCGTTCACGCAATATCAATTAATGCATTCAGTGTTTATAGTTTATTAGGTTAGGTGTAGATGAATACTGGACAACAATTTGAATTTTAGCCCTTTGATAGTTTCTCATCTCTTCATGTAGTATCAGTTAACACATTTTATACCTTAGTAGTTTATAAGATACATATGATTAAGCAATATTTTGAATTATGACCTTTTGATGATTCATCATGTGTTCACATAATATAAAATAATGCATGCATTAAATACATTAATAGTTTATAAGATGCAGATTAATATTGGTAATACTTTGAATTATAACATATTTTCAATTTATCATCTATTCACCTAATATTTATTAATTCATTTTTATACCTTAGTAGTTTGTAAGATGCAAATGATTTAGCAATATTTTGAATTATGACCTCTTGATGATTCATCATGTGTTCACGTAATATAAAATAACGCATGCGTTAAATACATTAATAATTTATAAGATGCAGATGAATATTGGTAATACTTTGAATTATAACATATTGTCAATTTATGATTTATTCATATAATATCAATTAATACATTTTATAACTTAGTAGTTTATAAGATGCAGATGATTGAACAATATTTTGATAATTATGACCTCTTGATGATTCATCATGTGTTCACGTAATATAAAATAATGCATTCAATAAATACACTAATAGTTTATAAGATGCAGATGAATATTGGTAATACTTTGAATTATAACATATTGTCAATTTATCATCTATTCACATAATATCAATTAATACATTTTATACCTTAGTTTTTTATAAGATGCAGATGATTGATCAATATTTTGAATTATGACCACTTGATGATTCATCACGTGTTCACGTAATATAAAATAATGCATGCATTAAATACATTAATAGTTTACAAGATGCAGATGAATATTGGTAATACTTTGAATTATAACATATTGTCAATTTATCATCTATTCACATAATATCAATTAATACATTTTATACCTTAGTAGTTTATAAGATGCAGATGATTGAGCAATATTTTGAATTATGACCTCTTGATGATTCACCACGTGTTCACGTAATATAAAATCATGCATGCATTAAATACATTAATAGTTTATAAGATGCAGATGAATATTAGTAATACTTTGAATTATAACATATTGTCAATTTATCATCTATTCACATAATATCAATTAATACATTCAATACCTTATTGGTTTATAAGATTCGGATGATTGAGCAATATTTTAAATTATGACCTCTTGATAATTTATCATTTGTTCACATAATATCAGTTAATTTATTTAATATCAGTAGTTCATAGGATGTTTATATTGGGAAATTGAAATATTTTGAATAATGGTCTCTTGAAAATTTGTAATATATTCACATAATCTCGATTCACGTATGAAATATATACCTTACTAAGTGATAAGAATTGGATGATTTGGCAATTCTTTGAATTATGACCTCTTGAAAATTTATCATTTATTCAGATAATATCAATTAATGTGTTGAATACTTGCTAATATATGTACTAGATGCAAATGATGTATTGTACAATACTTTGAACTATGACCTGATCATGACCATTTCTCACCTATTCACATTATATCAATTAATGCCTTAAATACCATTGGTTTATGGGAAGCACTGAATTGGTGTATAATACTTTGAATTATGATATCTTGAAAATTTATCATCTATACACATAATCTGGATATTTTAACCAAGATATTTTAACAAATCAACTTTATTCATATTTTGAAATAAATATGAATTTTGATCATTTCTTTTAAAAACATAACCATTGGATTAATTCAAAATATAATATTAATAATAGTTGATGAAATTGTTATAAATCATAACAATACAATTAGATCAAAAACATTACATTACCAATTGTGATTCTCACGTACTTAAATTTTATTTTAATAATATAGAGTAATGGTTTTAAAGATGAATCAATCTTTATACAATTATTTGTACCAAATCTCAATTTCTAGAATAATTTAGAAAATATTTGTACACATACTTTTCACTTGTTCACCTGCTTAATAAGAATGTACAGGGTTTGGTGTGAGTTGACGTAAATATGTATTTTTTTTTACTTTAATAGAGAATATGTTGTCTCATTTACGGGACATGCTCGTGTAATTTTTAATACCTTAATATTTAAATGATACTAATTTCATATGCACAAAACTTTGTGAAATAGAAGCTCATTTCGGCATATATTATCATCTTTTGAAGAAAACATTGTTGGCAAAATTGAATAATCGTTTTGATAATTTATTAAAATTCTAAAAAAATGTATAAAATGCCTAATTTTTGCCTCATCAACACAAATATCAATGTTAAACATATACCAAAATATGTATTTTGGATATTTTACACATTTGTTTTCTGTATTTTTATTAAGAATACATTGGGCAAGTTGCATGTGATTGTAAGAAAAATATTGATAAAGAATGATCAATAAACACGTGTTAAAAACGATACTTTGAAAATTTCTCATCCGTTTTTTCATCATGTAAGTTGAATTAATAGATATATAATCCTAACAAATGACATTGATGTGAACTTGATAGATTTACGAGATATAAAGCTAGAACAATATATGATAGTCTACATTAAGCGTGCTTTAGTGTTGCAAGAATATTATGATGCAAATTTGATTAATACAATAATGAGTTGACTTTCACTTGTGGTTATGTATTTATATTATGTGGTAGTGTACTTGCATATAATTCATCAAATCAATATAAGATTCTACATAAAATCCACTATGAAATCTAATTTCACATAATTATTGGATTTAATTTGTGAAGAGATCACATGGTTATAAAGCTTATTGGTTAATGTTTTTTTAAAGAGTTTAGCTCCTTCATTTTTATATATTATGACTCACAAATGAACATTTATCTTGGTAACACAATGCAAATGTTTGGGCCAATTAAAATTACGGATTTATGCAAACAATAAGAATACATATTTTTTTATGAGAATTGGGAAAATAAACTCAATCGCCTAGGTGATCACTATTGATCAACTCACATTTGTTTGGGCCAATTAAAATTACGGGTTTTTCATAACTCATTCTTTCAATCGATCTTAATTTGGTAAACATATTTTGAGTTTAATTATTTTTTCTTATCTATTTGATTGAAAATATTTTATGGTGTACCGACTATTGAAATCAAGGGCCAATTTATTGCAGCCTGATTTGGGTTTGATATTAAAAGAAGACTTTTCACGCATATTTGAATACATCGAAAAATATTCTTCTTCTCCTCTACTAATTTCAAAACTTTTCTCAATGCACCCCGAGCACTTTTCCAAATTCTCATTAGGATTTGTGTTAGATCATTCGGGTGATGTGCTGATAACTTACCTGCATCCTACTCAAGGTGAAATAGCCTCTAAATGTTGTGGATCAATAGCCAGGCCATATCATCGTTGTCTACTTTGGCTTTCAAGCATCCTCAACATTTTATATGTCTTTGTAAGTTTTTTTTTTCATTTCAGATCTAATATATTCTTATACTACATCCAATGTTCCAAAAAAACACTTTGCGGGTGCTTGGCGGTAGGGTAGGGTCAAGGGTCTAGGCGGGGTCTAGGCGGATTTGATGGCGGAGCTTTGTTGTCTAGGCGGGTTTTGACAAACTTGACGGCCTTGGCGGTGGGGCGAGTTCAAGGGTTTAGGCGGGGTCTAGACGGGTCTTGAAGGGTTTTTTAGAATAGTGACTACATCATCGATATGGGTCTTTAGACAATTAGATGATAAAATTTCATGTGCATCTCTTGTTTACTACAAAACAATATCATCATTGTGTTGTATTAGCTATGAAACAAGAAAACATATTATAAACTTGAAGAGTTAAATCAGTATACAGAGGCTTGAAGATGCAATATCTTTAAAGAAATTGAATAGCCCATTTGATGCATAATATACTTAGTGTATAAAACATAAATTAAGCAATAGTAACTGGACTTGTGTCTAAAAAGTTTAGCTCCTCCACCAACTAGTTCGTTGGGTTTATAATCCCTCTTGTTGTCACTTATAAATTGTAATATGATGGTCCTTTTACTCATTTGAACAAGCACCCCCCACCCCTTTTGAAGACTAAGAATTAGGGTAAAATGTAATGGGCAATAGTATGTCTTTTAGGATACACCATGTTTATGTTATCATCATTTTATCACTTATAGGTCTAAATGTTATAAATTGATGACATATAAAAACAATGTCCTTTTATGAGAATTTATTAATTAGATTCTCATTTTTGAACCATTTGTAACCTTATGAAAGAAAACAAATATTGATCCGATTGAGGGATCGATGAAACAAGTTTGAAGCTCAATCAAGCACAAAACAAAACTAAACGCACACAACTCTTTTATGGGAATTATATAGGTTTATTCTAAAATAAAAATATGATATTTTTTTAATTTTTTTTCACAGTAGGCAAGAATTAAGAGCGATTATACAAGCTGTAATCTGGCTCCTTAATCATCCTTAAGGATGATGGTACAAAGTTACCTGTTAAAAGGGATAGTAGAGCTCTTACTAATGATACCCTTCCGAGCTATATAGTCGGATACTTTATTCGCTTCTCGTTAGTAGTGTCTTTATTCAACAAGGTCAAAAGCAGATTCCATTTGCTTGATCTTTCCAATGTAATGTATAATCTCCCATTTGGCATTATTGCTGCTTGTGATGGCTTTGATGAGCTGTAGATTATCCCCTTTTATTATTACTCTTGGAAGTCCTTTCCTAATTTCTCGCTCCATACCTGTCTGAATAGCGATAGCTTCAGTTTGAATGACTGAGGCTTTGACAGTTTCCTTGTAAAACATGTCAATGACATGGCCTCGAGAGTCTCGAGTAACCCCTCCCACATGGCAAGCGTCTGTGGGATTAACAGATCCATCCACATTGATTTTGTAGACAGTCCTGATGGTCTGATCCATTTAGGTTTAATTCTTCTGTTTGTAACTTTATTCCTATAATCATCTTTTTAAATTTGGGACCAATCATTGATGTTTGCAATGATTCTTAGAATGATATTTTCTATTGGTGCCAGAGCTTTATTTCTAAAGATAACTTCATTTCTGATTTCCTAAATAGTTTGCCAAATGAAGACTAGTTCCTCGAAATTCTTATTTCCAAGTCGGATTTCATCTATATTAAGAGGGTGGGATTCATTTATATTCATATGTTGGAAGTATTTTCCTATTTGTATCTCAAAATGGGCAACTGTATTCCTAGTGAATAGGCAGCTTCTCATTAAGTGTCCCGCATCTTCTTTCGCTTGATTACAAAGACTACGCTAGCTGGGAACTCGGTTAACGTATATATTAACCCTTTGAGTGGTAGGAAGACCATCTACCATTATTTTCCACATAAAGCTTTTTATTCAAGGGGGTAGATTTAACTTCCAAATCCAGTTATGATCTTTTGAGATTTGAGTTACGTTGTTTATCATGCATTTGCCCGATTTCGTAGTGAAGTTTCCAATTGGGTCAAGCTTCCAGATAAGTTTGTCTGGTGTATTCCAATTTGGGATTTGTATATTTAGAATTTTACAACAGACTTCCGGGGGAAAGAGGCTATTTACTAGTAGAGTGTTACAACATTTTTGTTAGGTTAAAAAGCTGGGATACTTTCATTTTCGGATCAAGGTTTCTTCTAAATTGTTCAAGATCTTGATTTGGGAACCCAAGGGTGCGACCAAACTTTTATGCTATTTCCGTTCCCAATTAACCAAAGGAGACCTTGTTCAAATTTGTTTCTTAAGGAGAGTAGTCGACCGAATTGCCAATAAGTAAGATGATTGGAGCGGTTTATAATATTTTCCTTTTGAAGATACTTTTCCCTGATGATCTGGATCCATATGGTATGAATATCTAAATATATGAGCATCTCACTCATAGATTCATAAAACTCACCCTTTCACTCATCAGCATGTCACTGCCGAGGAATATAAGTTCTCTATCAAGTACGCACATGTTTTCCCACAGCCAATATAGCTAACATATTGTAGCGTCATCAACATCATGGTTCTTAGATCACATTAATAATTCTTCTTATAGAAATGTGTAGAATAGATTTTCATTTGGTTTAAATTTGTTGCTCTTAAAATATAATTTATTGCATTGTAAATTATTTTATTGCAATACAAATTTTATAAAATTGAATATGGTTTTGCATTATGTGTGGTTTGATGTTCATTCTTAACTTCAGAGTAATGTTGTCATTCAATTCTCTCTGATTCTACCAACTTTATGTGGGAAAATAGATTTTGTTTTAAAAAAAAAGAATATGACCCATTGATTTTCAAACTATTTTTAATCAATTTTATCCCTGTTTTTTTTAAAAAAAAAACATATCAACCATTAACAGTTTACCTTATTTTAATGTATAATTTTGAAAAACATGCATAAGATTTTCAATATACTCATCATAATCAATACTATGCATGTTAAAATATATTCGCAAGAAATATTTAGACATTCCATATCATATTCTATTATTTTTACAAGGTAAATGGTATTGGACAAACAAAATATAAATAAAGGGTGCTTAAATACATTTTTTAAAATAATGTTAGTTTTATGCAAAATGACTTCAATTTATTTAACCCATATTACCATATTGCCCCTCAAAGCCTCTATAAATTGAGTTGAGTCTTCAACTTTACAATGTCTTTTTTGTTACATATCATGCCCCGCCCAGTTCTCTCTCTCTCTCTCTCTCTCTCTCTCTCTCTTGTGGAGACTAAGGAATGGGGTGAAATTTTTCCACCAATAGAGATTATGTTCTCGTAAATGGGACTTGTTCATGGCATTTTTTCAAGTAAACGTCTAGAGGCTACAATTTGATGAAATGCCATGAATAACGTCCTCTTTACGAAAATTTTTCAAACACATTCTAATTTCGATACGATTTGCACTTTTCGAAGAAAAATTTATCGTAAATATGATGTATTCATGGCATTTCATCAATGAAATGTTCAAAGACTAGAAATTGATGAAATGCCATGAATAGCGTCCCCTTTACGAAATTTTAACAAATAGATTCTCACTTCGATACAATTTGTGGTATTCTGAAGGAAGATTTACGTAAATAGGACGTGTTCATGGCATTCCATCAATTTATTCCATCAACTTAATGCATAAAGGCTATAAGTTGATGAAATGCCATGAATAACGTCCTTTTTACATAAATTTGTCAAATATAATCTCATTTTGAGGCTATTTATTTTCTTTTAATAAATGGTTTGTTGTTAATAGTAAATCCTTACTATGAGAATTTTTTTATATATCTCATTTTTGGTCAATTTTATTACATATACCAAAATATCCCAACAATTCAAAAGAATTTTTTAACACTAGAGTTTCTAAAATTTCATAAATTTTAACATGAAAATGTTAAATGAAGGAACCTTTTATATATTTATTGTAGATGGTGTAATTTTACAATAAATTTAATTACAATATATTTATAATTTTTCATATATTACTAAAATAACAATTAATATGTTGAATGTATTAATATTTATTATATTATATCAAAGATTTTATAGTAGTTTAAATTTTGAATTCCTGACAATTTATGATTTATTCACATAATAGCAATTAATATATTAAATACATTGTCATTTATAAGATGTAAATAATTTGGCAATACTTTGAATTATGACATCTAGACAAGTTTTTTTTAATCATCCATTCATAATACAAAACTAATGACTATTAAGAATGGATGATAAAAACTTTATCAAGAAGATTTAATTCAATGTATTGCCAAATTATTTGTATCCTAAGATACTGTATTAAACATATTGATATGTAGTACTATATTCAATGCATTAGTGACTATTATGAATAGAGGAGAGAGACTTGTCAAAAAGTAAAATATCTTATTGATAATAAATATAAGGGTAAACTGCAGGAAACCACACCTAAAATATGTTGTATTGCTCAAAAACACCCCTTATATACTTAATTGTTGAAAACCACCCTTTATAAGCCTTCTGTTAGCAATCGACCACCCTTCATCCAAAGTTCCATTTATTTTCCGTTAAATCCCTGAAATTACTCTTATACCCTTTGTGTTTACAATTTTTTAAAAGAAAAATAAAACAATTAACATTGAAAAAAAAACCTCCCTTAGTCATCCGTCATCACCCCCCCATCCACCTTCTTCTAAAGGCTGCTTTTCAATGGCGGTCCATCTACAATGTCAACACCTTTTCTAAATTTTTCATCTCTGTTCCTCCATTTCCAATCAAATTCAACTACCTAATTTATGCATTCCTAATCTCCATCCACATCACCAGTCATCACACACCCCCAATTCAAGAACCCTTAGTCAAAACCCTAACAATTGTTTTGCAAATTTCCAATTGAATCTGTCAATCAAAAGACTCAGCCCCTTTCTTCTCTTCGTCAATCGGATCTTTGGAAATATCACCACTAATTAATGGAGGATATGCACTCGTTAGCACCGATAGAGGCAGAAAGGGGCCGAGGGAGAGTTGGAGCGAGGTTGAGGAGAAGGTGGTGAAGGAGACGGTAGTCGAGAGAGAAGAGAGAGCCGGAATCTGGAAACCAGCGGTGGCGGTCGGAAGAAACCAACGAGGAGAATTTTTTTATATATAATTAAACTCAATAATTTATCTTTTCAATTTTCAAATATAAACATCACGATTTATTCAAAGAAAACAATTAAAAAGTAGAATGTGGGTCCAGGTTTCACGGTTCTGTGAATGTACAGTGCCGGGGGTGGCTTTTGGCAACGGAAATTACTTTAAAGGGTGGTTTTCGGTAATTAGGTATATAAGGGGTGGTTTTGAGAAATATATCATATTTTAGGGGTGGTTTCCTGCAGCCTACCCTAAATATAAATAGCTAGGCAATACTCTGAATATTATTTAATGTATGAATATATCGTAGTAGAATTTTTTTTAATTAGCCACAAATAAAAAAGGTAGAATGTAATATATCTATATATAACAAAATTGAGTAAAATCTTATAAAAATATATCGATATCTAAACAAATTGAGTAAAATATTATCTTGAGCATATCTTTCTATATTGATTGAGTGGTGTTGGATAAAAATTTGATAAAATCTATCTTTAGCATATAGAAGTAATTTGGTGAAATTTTCATTTTCATATCCCTCTTTTGTTAAATGTCCACCCTAATCTCCCTCTTTCTAAATGTCCAATTTTGTTTTGATAATACCAAGTTTACCCTTTGTACTAAATAAACTTCCCATATTCCTCTTTTCAATCAGTTGAACCCTCGACTGCTTCATCTTATTCAACCAGCGACTGCACGAAGAAGCCCGAGAGAGGCCCACACAACCACACCACGCTGGATCCCTAGCTTCTGGATGTACGACGTCAGCGACCTATCCTTGCTCCGGATCTGTGATGGTTCTGGATCGCCAACTCCGGACGAGCTTTGGCATAATGGCGGTGGTGATGATCTATGATGTTCAGCGCTCGGTCCTTGCTGTCCTGGATGATTTTACCCCTCCTCTAGTTTCCCCCATTCTTGGATTTGACGCCTTCGCTGACGAGGTTGCTCCTAGAAGGCTGAAGGCGATGAAACCAACCTCAAGAAGATATGCGATGACTTCCAACTATACGATGAGGACAACAACGGCCTCATCTTTGAGGCCGAGTTGCACAAGGTCCGGAATAGGGTCGGCTAGTGCTGCACCGTCCACGATTGCACCAAATGATTAAAATCGTCAATCTCGACGGCAAAATGATCCAATGCTTTTAGTTTCATGAATCAAAGGTTCTGTCCTCCACTCCAAGAAGAAGAATTTGGGATTCGAGAGACGTGTTGGGGTCCGAATATAGTTGACCAATTTGCAGTTCAAGAAGAATCCTTCGCAGCAATTGAACAATGTGGATTTTGTCACCATTTCTAAATCTGAAACCATGATTGCTGAGGAAGATGCAAAACTATTGCAACCATATGGGATGAATTTGAAGTGGTTTCAAAGCCGACTGAAACTTTTATGTGGTTGTTGGAAAGACTTTCTGAGTGAAGGCCAATTGAAAATCATGTTTGAAACCTTATGCAAGTTGATCAAATCATTGTTTTATTTTGAATATTTTTCTTGGTGATACCTTGTTCTCTGGCTCATGTTCCTATCTAAAAGCTTCTGTTTTCATTAAGAATGTATGCATGAATCTCCGGGTGCGTTAATGATTTTTCTTGGTGCCCTAAACATAATCGTAAGTGTAACGACTCGAATATAAATATTGGGGTTACGTTTCGAAGGTTGGATACCTTTGTTCGGATCTTGCAATCCAAGTGCAGGTTGAGGTTTCAAACTTCAAATAATTAGTATTTAAAGTGGGAGTTTTGAACCCCAAAACAATCTAAGGGTTGTTGGGTACCCTTAACCTGTCCTAATGACTATGTCGTGGAAATTCATTTTGAATGGAAAGTACGCGAGCGGAAATTAAAGTACAACTTGCCACAGCTAGGCTGGGTCAAAATAGAAACCAAAAAAACATAATAATAAATGTTCTTAAGCCCGGATTAGCAGGGTTAGTCCGCTATTCGCAATCGCCCATGAAATTCCCTGCCATAGGAGCACGAAACAAGCAAATTTGAAAAATAAACCTAGAAACAATATGCGGGGAAAGGATTAGACCGAGGCCCAATCCCATTGTGGGTCCCACAAGAAGGCATACACATACGCTATTTCTATAATAAGGATGCTTCTAATGCAGAACGAAATTTAAACACGCAAGTCATGCTTATCATGATATAATATGCGAAATAAAATAAACTGCCCAAAGAATGTCAAGTGGCATATCCCTCTCCTACCTCCACCACCCTTTCCGATATGGAAAAGCCTGGCCAGCACGATGCTATAGCATAGCAATCTCATCATATATATGCGCATCAATAATCAATAATCATCTCATCATGCTCATATGGTGAGTCGAGCCCGCAAGCTCAACTCGATACAGTCTCGATTGAGGACAAGCCCGATGGGACTGGACCATCCTATGACCTTAGCAAAGACTCTAGGACGCACATATAACGACAATTCTCTTTTCCAAACACATAGAGTAACCAAATGCTCATTGAAGTATGCAAGTCCTAGCATGATACTACATGGCATGCTTCAATGTTTATGCATCACCTAGTATCTCATATGACCACAAGTAGGAAGTTTTATCTAATCAGTCCAAGTAAGTCCATATAGGAACTTACCTGAAAAGTCGAACATCAAAAAAGATATCGAAAGTGGAATCCAAACAATCAGCAAGCACCTATAATAATTACATAGAATACAATAAGCTACCATAATACCACTCATACACACAGAAACCATGTTTCAAATCATTTTAAAAATCAAGAGGGAGTTAAACCATTTCTAACCCTTTCCGATACGAGAAAACGTAAAAAGCAAAGTTACCCGATGATTTCAAGTCCCATTAATACTCGAGCCAAATCTCGTTTCCAAAACCAAGCAACAATTATTTAATCTTAATCAAGTCAAATAATCTCGACACTTGAAATGAAACCTTCAAAACATTTTTGAAATATTCAATTCGACAAACCTATATTTCAAATTCTGTGAAAATCTCTTTTAAAATATTAATATAATTATTAATATAATATTTTGAAACCTCGTTTCCCAACATCGACGTAGGACCAAAATCTGACTTACAAGATCGAAACAAAAAACCAAAAAAATATTCCAAAGGGTAAGAGAGCAGCTCAGCCAAGCTACTGGGTGGTTTTCACGGCGGCGAGAGAGCCATTCGCAGCCACTAAAACCTATACCAGGTCTCCTACGAGAAGGGAGCTCTCATTGGCCATAAAGGGTGGATTTTTCCGCAGCGAAACCCGCAGTCGCGGTCGCGAGAGGCGTCTCCTTCATGCCTCTGGTTGTTTTCTAACTCGCCGCGGTGACCATTGTTTCACCGCAGCGATATTCGAAACATTTTGCTCGTTTTGCCTCGATTCAAATCCATTTTAAACCAAACTTGTTTCAAAACAATACTAAGATGATTCCGACCCTAAAGAGGCATGAAAGACTAAAACGAGGACTAGAAGGGAGAGCGGAAGAGGGATTACCTAGACTCCTTGAGGCTTTTTAAAAAATTTCAAAAGGGAAGGGTCCTCTGGGCTCCGATTCAACAAGATATGGTTACGACAAGGCCAAGGAATGCTGGCTTATGGTTAAAAATGCACCTTTACAAAGTTTTAGATCCAAAATGAGAGAAACGAAGAAGGGGAGTTTACCTTGCTCAAAAACAGAGGAAGGGGAAGAAATGGGCTCAAATCGATTTTCAGAGGAGTTAGATCTATCGTTTCTTGACCTTAGAAAGTAGAGAAAAGAGTGAGTAATAAGCGAGAACAAACAAGAAAGGGAACGGAACCAAAATGAAAGAGAACAAGGTGATTTACCAAGCTAAAAACGGAGCTGGGCTCCCAACTCATGACGGCGAAGAAGAACCTATGTTCGCGAAAGGAGATTTTCTTCTTCTGGGCTCGTGCTTGCGGCGGCGAAGAGGAACTCGCGGTCGCAAAATGAGAAAATGGAAATCATCTTCCGACTTCGATTTTGGGCGAGATTTCTGAGATGAGGTCATTATAAGGATATTTTGGGGCCTTTTGATGGGTGAGAAACAAGAAAGAAGTGGTGAAGGGAGAGTGAGATGGATTGAGGAGAGTAAAAGTGAAGGTTTTGAGATTTAGGGTTTGGGTCTCACTTGAATGTGAGAGAGAGAGTGAGAGAGAGAGAGAGAGAGAGGTAGGTGGCTAGGGTTTTTGGAGAGCTCAGATTTTTAGGAGAGGTGAATCATCTTGAGGATTTGGGCTTCTTTAAATAGGGAGAGCAATTTGGCTCTCTAGGGTTTTATGGAGAAAAAGACGAAATAATTAAGAGAAAGTGTGGGGAGGGAGGAGAGAGAGAGAGAGATGAGGCGTAAGAGGGAGAGAGAGTGTGTTTCCAGTCATCCGACCCCGAGTCCCGACATTCTATCCCAAAATCTGATTTCCAAAAATCCAACTCGAAGTTTAAATTCATTTCAAATAAATCTCGAGAATTCTTTGTTTGAAATCCCATTGATAATGGGCTTAGGACCCATCAAGTTAGGATTTTAGTTAGTGCTAGAATATTTTTAAAGGATTGTCTGAATATAGAAATTCGCTTGATGACGGGTTTTCTGAAACATTTCAATTTTGGATATTCAATAATTATTTAAAATCTGATCTTTACATTCATCCACATCTAAAAACAAGTCTCTTACCCGAGAGTAAAACCATCAAAATTCAAAAGCAGCCTTTTTCTCAAACCACTCAAGCCTTTTAAATCCAGGTGAGTCGCTTTTGAAGCATCAGAGAACATCACAACAAGCATACTAGCACACATGCCATGAGAATCCATCTCCAGCCACATCACCTCAGCACGAAATCTGCACAGAGCAATCAATCATAAGCATAACAATCACAGAGATAACCACCACCCAACTAAAGACTACTAACTCACCACTAGCTCACGGGGTCAAAGATAGGTCAACACTCGGCTCAAGATAAGAGGCTAAGAGCTCATCTACGACATTCTCATAACTTGCCCGAAGGCTATCCTCTATCTCCTAAGTCACCTCCTCGGGACTCTTCCTAGCCCACTGAACCAGAAGAAGAGGAACCTCTTTGGCTTGGTCCTCAACTTCTTGACTCAACGGTCAATAACCTTGACTGGGCTCTCTACGAATGTGTGGTTAGGCTCTATCCGGAGGTCGGAATAATCAAGGATGTGGCTCTGGTCATGAACATATTGTCGAAGCTGGGACACATGAAACACATCGTGCACGCTGGCTAACAATGGTGGTATGGATAAATAGTGCGCGACGAAATCTGTATTTTCTGCTCGCATCCTCTGCCACAAATAGGATCCCTTTAAATCCTGATACATCTTATTCATCCCTAGATGGACAGAATAAGGGGTAGTGTGGGCCTTCTAGATAATCCTCTGCCTCAGATCTGACATTGACGGCACCATAATCCTTCTCTGGAAGGTCAGCAACCCATCTGATCTCTTTGCGAGTTCACTAGCTTGTCCCTGAGCCATCCGCTCCGTCAATGCTGCTACCTCTGTACACTCTGCTTGCTCTTTGTGAATCTCCTCTCTTAGCTTTGACTGAATCTCCAAAAAGGATAATTGCTCGCGGTCCCTCTAAAGCCATACCTCGATGCCGCACATCATCAACTCTCCTTGCAATATCTGTTGCACTATTAGTCGGGCCACGGTCGCCTTCTACTGAGTCTTCTGGCTGAGAGCATCTGCCACTACATTGGCCTTTCTAGGATGATAGACAATGTCCAAATCCTAGTCCTTCAGGAGCTCTAACCAGCGCCTCTGCCTCTTGTTGATATCCTTTTGGGTGAAAATGTACTTCAAGCTCTTGTGATATGATTTCTCCAAAGTAGCCATGTTTTTATGAACAGTTTAGTTCCATAATCTATACACTTTGCATATTTCGGGTTGGGAATATGTCAAATTTATGTAGTATACGCTTATTTGCCAAAAATGGAGATCTACATAAGTTTCTGTTTAATATTGCAGAATATGGAGCCATTTCGGGAGAAAACCAAGAAGCAAAGACGAAGGCTAAAGTTTACTCGATATCGACAAAGCCTTGAAGACCAACCCAGAGACGAGGAACACAAGCTGGTCGAGAAGCCGAAGACGAAGACAGGCCGAACACCACTCATCGATATCGACAAGACTAGAGTCAATATGTCCAAGCAGATCGAGAAGGAGCTACCCGACATGCCGAGTCAGCCAAGTCGATGAAGTCACCTTCCTCGATATCGAGTAGTCAGCTCGATATCGACAACACCTGAGAGCCAGCACCCGAGCATGTCGAGAACCAGTTACTCGAGCAAAGTCAAGCCAGCTAGTCGATGGACCCAGCTCCTCGATATCGACAACATTAGTCGATATCGAGTACACCCACATCACACATCCGAGCCAGTCCGAGGAAGAGCTAGTCGACCATGACGCTGAAGCTGAAGTCGATGACCCCTTTACTCGATATCGACAAGAACTAGTCGATATCGAGGAGATCTATCCGGAAGCTGCGTACGCGGTTTGAGCAGTCCTACCTAGTTTTGGATTCCTTGGGGCCGATGTTGTCCGAGTTCTATCCAAAGTCTATCAAAATCCATCCCATGAAGAGAAGATTTATCCACTTGAAGATATTTTAGGCATTAGATGTATTTCCCTTTCATAGAATAATGTTTCTTTTTTATCCTTAGATATAGATAGAGATTTCTATCCTTGAATAGCAAGGATTAGAAGCCTATAAAAAAAGCCTTGGGGGGCTGAGTTTTATTCATTCCAACACACAACAATTAGTTACATAGAAGTAGTAGAGAGAGATAAAGTGAGTGGCCAAGAGGAGTTGGTGAAGCGAGAGCAGAATTGGCTTCCTTTGGTTGTAAGCTCTGTTTGATTTAATGCAAGTAGTTAGTTCCCTTCAATCAATGTCTGAGGTTGCGATGAAGCGCGAGGTAAAGATCCGACTTTTAATCATATTTTGAGCATCTACAACTTGTTATGTGTTTATTACCCATCTAATGGAGGTCCATGCTAACAACTTGGATTGTAAACATAAAATCAGTAGAGATAATTAGGGTTTCTTGAAAGAGTTGTCTAATTGTTGGCAAAGGCGAAAGCTTGAACCTTTGATGCGATTTACATGATTATCTGTTTTATTCTTGCCTTATGCATGCTTGGTTATCGTTGTTGCAATCCCCAATCTTGGAAGTTGTATTTTATAAAGTTTATTTTCGAATCCTAAAAGCCTTTGTCTTTATTTTATTTCGTTTTTACTTTCTGCCCTCCTCGATATCGACTACCCCTTGTCGATATCGAGTTACTGATCCTCGATCCCAGATCGTCGTAGCTTCTTCTCTGCAGGTACTCGACAAGAGCTTCATCGACATCGACAACTCTACTCGATATCGAGTAAAGGCTAGTCGATATCGACTAAAACTGCCTGTGACTGCTGCTCTGCTCGACTTGTCTGATCTTCTGTCGACTAACCCTAGTCGAGATCGATAACCTGTGGTCGACTTTTTTTCGTGAGATTCCACCGCTACCTAGGATCCGCTGACACGCTTCCTCGTCGATCGATCCTGACTTCCCACTTCTACATCGACAGGAAGTCTTGTAATTATTTGCATGGGACAGAATCTGGTTTGCTTTATTTTATTCATATTTAATTTACATTCTCGATTTCCTCCTACAAAAAATTGGCGCCGTTGCCGGGGAGGCTATCATTCGCACCTTAGGTAGGTAAATCTCACGTCTACTTTGAGTTACTTTACAGGTGTATGCGCCGTTCTAGTCAACCACCTGAGTTTGACGGCTTAGACGATCCGGAACGCCTCTTACACATCCAAGCCAAGCTAAAAAGAGCCATGGCGGCCCCAGAAACACAGGAACAGCTGATACAGAGGCTTACAAGGGAACTGGCCGCTAAAGATGCTGCTATCGCCGCTTAGAAAGCAGCAAGGGAACAACCAGAAGTTGAGCTTGTCCAATACCCAACCCTACAGAGGATTATATGCACCCGACTCTCGTCGTGGCTGAATCGGCTATTCTAATCGCTGAAAATTCTTTTGAAATTCGCACTCAATTCCTTATAGAGCTTAAAAATAATGCTTTTTATGGAAAATTTAATGAATGCCCTCTTGAACATATTACAAATTTTTCTGACATGTGTCGTACTCTTGCTGAAGGTACCACTCTGGAATATGTCAAGATGAAGGCCTTCCGTTGGTCTCTCTCTGGACCTGCATTGAAGTGGCTCGAAGGACTGAAACCAAGATCCCTCACAACATGGGCCCAAGTAGAGTAAGAGTTTCTCAACAAATTCTTCCCTCCTGCCAAGACAGCACTTCTCCGCCAGAAGATCACAACTTTCATACAGAAGTCTGGGGAGGCGTTATCAAAAGCATGGGAACGATACAAGGAACTGCTGTGATCTTTCCCTACTCATAGACAACCACCATACGTCATTCAAGATATCTTCTTCAACTCTCTTGACCAAGTCACTAAGGATAGGATCAATCAGTATACCCGATATGAGTATCTGACGATGCCACCAGTTGACACATGGGGTGTGCTTGACAAGTTCAACAATTATGACAACAAGTATGGTTCTACCACAAACTATGAGGAAAACTCCTATGCAGGCCAGCACCATCTATGCCCCTCTATGAGCCTTCTAAAGATATTGACCCAGATGTCAGGGAGCAGTTCTACAGATACCAGAATCGCAAGCTCCTCAAGCAAGTCAAGTATCTCTCTGTCAACTAGCCTTGCATCGAATGCGGATCACAGCGGCACACCACTACTGAGTGCCCACACAGAGCAAGTCAGGATGACAGAGACACACGAAGAGGTAGCTTACGCAAGGGGTCCCAGTCGCTATATGGGGGATCAAAGGTTCTATCAACCACAGTGGAACCAAGGTCCTCCTAGGAACCCCCCGCCATACAGAGCTCCAGGACATCCAGAAAGGGATCAAAAAAAGGATGACTTACAGCTCGTCCTTGAAGAGATGCGCCGGAATCAAAGCACCATCAACAACCATTTCCAAAACATCAATACAAAATTTGGAGAGGTGGACATCTGGAAGAGAAGCATTGAGACTCAAATGGGTCAATTCGCGGCACAGATCACACGACCATCCAGACAACTCCCTGGGCAAACAGAACCAAATCCTAAAGGGAAGACCGGACACGTCGTAGCTATCAAACTCAGAAGTGGGCACCAATTATACGAGCCAAAGGTCGGAAAGCACCAAGAAAAAGCACAGCAGCAACTCGATATCGAGGAGCCCTTGGTCGATATCGACAAAAACCTCCTCGACACAAACCAGAAGCCAAGCTCGGACTCCACTGCACAACCCAGCAACTAGAGATCGACAACCCAAGTCGATATCGAGGAACCTTTAGTCGATATCGAGGAAAAGCTGGCCGATGGCGACGAATCTGCAACACCTCCGACGTCTGATCTGGCTCTGAAGCAGAAAAAGACATTGCCTTTCCCTTCCAAAGCACTGAAAGATCCCACTGCAGGGAGGTTTAACCGTTTTGTTAATATGCTGCAAGAACTGAATGTCTCTATTCCTTTTACAGAAGCCCTGCAAGAGATGCCTGGATATGTCAAATTTCCGAAGGAAATCCGGAGCAAGAAGCAATCCATCTCAGAGATCGCCGACGAATGCAAAGTACTCCACTTCCTTGAAAAGAGACCTGACCTTGGTAAGTTTTCTGTTACTGTGGGATTTGGACAATATAAATATGAGTCCTTGTGTGATTTAGGAGCAAGTGTGAGCATCATGCCCTTATCAATCTGGCGGAAGGTAAAGATAGGATGCATAGAGCTTGTGGATGCCAAGCTATACATGGCCAATAATACAGTGGTCATCCCTACAGGTATAGTTGAGAATGTCCCCGTCCAGGTTGGTAAATTCTTTGTTCTAGCAGATTTCCTTATTATCGACTGTGCTGAAGATCCTACTAGCCCTATTATTCTTGGTAGACCATTCTTAGCTACTGCAGATGCCAAGGTTAGTGTCAAACAGCGATCGCTCACCTTCACCATAGGCGACGAGGTCTTAGATTTCTCTTTTGGCCCTGCAAAAGAGGAAATTTCATGTCTTGAGGTAAAGAGCATCAGCAACCACGGGATCAAGCAAACAACGGAGGAAAGCGCCAGAGGCCAACTCGATATGGACAAGCCCTCTTCGATATCGACCAAACCTTTCCTCGATATCGACCACCCTTCGTCAACATCGACTTCCTCTATTGAGCACCAGACTTGACAAGAGCTTAACTATGGGGTCCCTGTACTCGATATCGACCAGTTCTGCCCGATATCGATTAACTCCAAGCCCAAAGATTTCTGTTTTGGGCCCGAAAAGGTAAGTTCAGGTATGAATCCTACTCCTCCTCGGTCAATTAAGAAATTTGTAAATAATTCAAGGGGAGGTAAGGCCTTGTGGCGAGAGAATCTGAGGAAACTAAGAGCTGGAAAGAGAAAGAAGGAAGAAAAGGGAGATTATGCAAGCAACCACCTATCAGCTGAGCTTGTATACTACAATCAGGACCTAGATGATCCAGGAGAAAGGCCAAGCACAAGCGGACCCCACATTAAAGGCCCTTGAGCATAAAAGAAGAAGTCGGCCCAGAGACTCTAAAATCTAGAGCATGTATATAAAAACTTTCTAAATTTTGGGACTTTGAAACCTTTTATTTTGGTTTTGTTTTTTGTTTTTTTAGTTTAGAATACTTTATGTGGAAAGTCTTGTTTTTGTGCAATTTAATACTTTTAGGTCGGCAAGCATAAAAGGATCGCGAAAGGTGGAATAAGAAGTCCTTGAAAAACAGTCGGAATCGGCAAGGCTAGTCGAGAACGACCAAGAGGAGTAGCCCAGAAGTTCATCGATATCGAGTACGCCAACTCGATATCATCCAAGCCAGAAAGAACTCCTCGACTTCAGATCCACTGGACGCAGACAGTTACTCGATATCGAGTACAGTACTCGATATCGACAAGAAATTTACTCAACATGCCCAGTTTTGCCCTCCTCGATGCGTTATTCAGTGAGTTCCTTCCTTTACTCTTGTTTTTATTTGATTTTATACAGTGGGGACACTGTATATTTTAAGCATGAGGTGGGGGAAGGGCTCATTATCATTATTATATATTTTAGTCTTGCTTTTGGTTTTACATGGTGAAATTTTATTTTTATGTTATGCATTCATATGCATTTAGTCTTTTTTTTTTTATACTTTAGTCTTTTTTTAGTTGCATAAAAAATAAGAATAAAAATAAAAAAAATGAAAAAAATGAAAAAATGTCGAAAAAAAGAAAAAAAATGCATGTTTAATTTTTTTGCATTGTCTTAGTTTTTATACCCTAACTTAGATGTCCTATGATGATAAATCATGACTAATTTGATCATGTAAATCCTATGGCATGTTTGGAAGGTTTAGCCTAAGTCCTCAAAATTGTTTTATGTGGATTGTGAACTTGTGATGAAATTGAGCACATATGATCCTAAGCTAAAGGTTAAAATCCAACAAAAATTGTCCTAGTGAGAATTTTGGCCTTATAAGGAGAACATTAAAAATCCCTCTGCTTTCTTGAGTGTATTTACTCTTCCTATGCATCTCTAAATGTTGTGATAGTTATTCAAAGCCAATGCATTTATATGTTTATGTGAATGAGAATTAAATGATGGAGGCACCTTTTAAGCAAATTTTATCCTCTCTTTACCTACCCTGCATTATCTTTTCTTGAAGCCAGAACATTAGCTTGAGACTTTTATTATAAACTCCACAAAATTTTCATCCTTAGCCAAATTGAGCCTGACCCCATTTGGGAATTAAGACTTAGAGTTGGTTGAAATAACGGTTTGTGGAAGGAATGAGCTTGTGTTTCATTTCAAGTGAGGAGGATTTTTTTGAACTTATTGAGATATGGGTTGGTTTTATATTTTTATCTTGCTATGCACACTATGTAAAAGGAGTTTTGGCTCGCCCTATAAATGCACTAGTTTTAGTTTATTTTCGTTCTTTCAAAAAAAAAAAAAGTTTGTGATGTTGAATAAAGTGCATGAGCCAAGTTTACCTTATTTCTTTGATTTTCGCAAGATTCATAATTTGGAGAGGTTAATTAAGTTTGAAAGGTTACGTACTTCATTGAGATAAGTTGGAGAGTTTGGTTGATTCATATGATTGAGAGTTATGGTTTGGTTGAGTTGTGTTGGAGATTTAGGAGTCTTGATTCCCGAATTTTATTAAGCACCACATGGCCAAATAATTCCATACCCTTTTATTTCTTACCAAGCCCCATTACAACCCTGCCGAATGGAATCTTCTTTGAAGACTTCTATTGAGCGAAGTCCTCCTGATAATTCTTGTTACATTTACATAATTGGTTGTGAAGTGGAATTATATTTAAATTCCAATGTTTATGAGATTGTATATGGAATTGAGTTGAGAGTTGATCTTCATAGCCTAAACACATTGAGAGTTGAGTGTAAACACTTTACCCTGGTGAGGTTGGATTTATATTCCCTGTGCCCATGGATCGATCATATATGTGTGATGACGTTAAATCCACTTGTCTTACATTGCTAATACTTGAGATGTTGCTTTTGACAAAAGGCGAAGACTTGAAGAATGTGTTGTAGGTCTTGGTTATTGTTTGGTTATTGCTTGAGGACAAGCAAGTCTATGTATGGGGTGATTTGATGTCTCTAAAGTAGCCATGTTTTTATGCACAGTTTAGTTCCATAATATATACACTTTGCATATTTCGGGTTGGGAATATGTCAAATTTATGTAGTATACGCTTATTTGCTAGAAATGGAGATCTATATAAGTTTCTGTTTAATATTGCAGAATATGGAGCCATTTCGGGAGAAAACCAAGAAGCAAAGACGAAGGCTGAAGTTTACTCGATATCGACAAAGCCTTGAAGACCAACCCGGAGTCGAGGAACACAAGCTGGTCGAGAAGCCGAAGACGAAGACAGGTCGGACACCACTCTTCGATATCGACGAAGTTTCTCGATGTCGACAAGACCAGAGTCAATATGTCTGAGCAGATCGAGAAGAAGCTACCCGACATGCCGAGTCAGCCAAGTCGATGAAGCCACCTTCCTCGATATCGAGTAGTCAACTCGATATCGACAACACCTGAGAGCCAGCACCCGAGCATGTCGAGAACCAGTTACTCGAGCAAATTCAGGCCAGCAAGTCGATGGACCCAACTCCTCGATATCGACAACATTAGTCGATATCGAGTACACCCACATCACAGATCCGAGCCAATCCGAGGAAGAGCTAGTCGACCATGCCGCTGAAGCTGAAGTCGATGATCACTTTACTCGATATCGACAAGAACTAGTCGATATCGAGGAGATCTATCCGGAAGCCGCATACGCGGTTTGAGTAGTCCTACACGGTTTTGGATTCCTTGGGGCCAAAGTTGTCCGAGTTCTATCCAAAGTCTATCAAGATCCATCCCATGAAGAGAAGATTTATCCACTTGAAGATATTTTAGGCTTTAGATATATTTCCCTTTTAAAGATTAATGTTTCTCTTTTATCCTTAGATATAGGTAGAGATTTCAATCCTTGAATAGCAAGGATTAGAAGCCTATAAATAAAATCTTAGAGGGCTGAGTTTTATTCATTCCAACACACAACAATTAGTTACATAGAAGTAGTAGAGAGAGAGAGTGAGTGGCTAAGAGGAGTTGGTGAAGCGAGAGCAGAATTGGCTTCCTTTGGTTGTAAGCTCTGTTTGATTTATTGCAAGTAGTTATTTCCCTTCAATCAATGTCTGAGGTTGCGATAAAGCGGGAGTAGTCCACCCACTTCTAGGGTTGGGGCCAGCCCGACGATAGCTCTGCGTGTTTGAGGTAAAAATCCGACTTTTAATCATATTTTGAGCATCTACTACTTGTTATGTGTTTATTACCCATCTAATGGAGGTCCATGCTAACAACTTGGATTGTAAACATAAAATCAGTAGAGACAATTAGGTTTTCTTGAAAGAGTTTGAAGGTTCGATAAAGTAAAACAAAGTAATATAGAAATACTCTAGAAGGGGGGTTGAATAGAGTATGCCGGTTTTTCGCAGATAGTCTCAAGACTTTTGAAGCTCGTGCAAAACACTTTGAGATTAGACTTAGTCTTTTCTCCGAAAAACTGAATCACAAAGTTAAATAATCGAACCAAGTGCGGAAATAAGGTAAAGCAGCAAATAAAGGACTCTATGAGTTATTTACGAGGTTCGGCACGAACTTGGCCTACGTCCCCGCCTCGGGTTCTTCCACAACCCTAGGATTCAACCGGCTTTTATTGATTCACAAGACTTAGGATCCTAGTAGCTCCCTGAGAAGCCTCTCTCCTATACAATTGCAATCTAGTCAACTCACGTTCTCTTGGAGTCCTAGACCAATCTAGAAGAGCCCCACCTCTCTATGCTATCTAGTACAATCCTCTTACACTTAGTGAATCAATCGCCTAGTGTTGACTTCCTGAGTTACAAACTCTCGAGTATAACACTATAACTGAATATATCCTATAAGCTTACTATGTGACTCTCAAATGCTTTGAAATGAAATAACAGACTCTTAGGACAAGCTGAGAGCACACAAAGACAGATTTCTCTTGAAGGCTTGGAGTTTATGAAAGGCTCGTGTTCAATCAATGTGTCTTCTGTCTTCATCTTCCTTCTCTTTATATGGAGACAAATCAGTGCCAAAGATCTTTTCCAACGGCTAGTCTAGATCATGGCTTGAGCTGGATCTTCTATCTTTTGAAACTTCGAAGGCCATAATCTTTCCGATTTGAATCTTCTCAAATTGCATCATAAGGAAGGAAATAATATTCGAAAATACTTCCTGAAGGGTTAGTTATATATAATAGTATAATGGAAGCATATAATAACATAAAATAATATTTCGAACATAATATCATATAGAATAGGTTTTGTGTTTCATCAACACTGTGAAATCTTCAAGACCTTTGACAGAAACAAACTGCCAAAGCCTTTGAAACCTATTCCGATTTTCATCAAGGGAGTGGAGTTACCAATCTCCCCCTTGATGAAAGACAAAACCTGTGCATCCTTGTAACTTAGTCAAGCATAAATAATATAAGTGAAATCGGACTAAGTACCTGCATGGGTTAGACAAATGTTGGATCAAATATTTAAAGCATGGAAGGCCATCCAACCGAAAACCAGAAATAAAAAACCAAGGTCTTCCAAGACCTTTACAGCAAAAAGTTTTCATGTCTAAATCACAGATCATCTCCCCCTTTTTGTCTTTCAACAAAAAGAGGAGGTAAAACAGTCACCAAAAGTTTTGAAATTGTTTCCAAAATCCAGCAATGTATCAGATTTGGGATAGGGATGGGGTAGGATAGGTTTAAGCTTCGTCGTCCGGAGCATCATCAGTGAGCCTCGTCCACAAACCTTGCAGCATCTTGGTTATCCCGCTCATCTCCGTCATAACCTCTTTGTGCAGCTCCTTGAGATCTAGGTGAACTTCCTCCAAGCCCAACTCCAGGTTGTCTATGCGCTCATCGACAGCTGAGGCAGTGGGAAGAGCTTTTGAAGGAGAGGCAAGACTCAAGGTCCCTTGGGGAGACCGAGTGATGCCTATCTTTTCAAGGCTCTTGGAGTCGAACTTACCCATTGTTGTTGCAGGAGGATGGTCAAGTATGAAATAAATATAGAATAAAGATCAGACTGACTTCCCTATCTCAGCAAATAAATTCAAGACTTCCTCCCGTTGTAGTAGAAGGTTGTCAGGATCGAATCCACGAGGAAGCACGTCAGCAGTTCTTAGGTAGCAACAGATCTCACAGACAAGCAACAGAAGACAGAAACAAAGGAACAAAGAAAGAAAGACAGAAATAACAAACGAAAGCAAGAAATAAAACAAAGACATCAACTAACTCGATCTCAACAAGCTGCTACTCGAGATCGACAAACAACAGTAAAAGACAGAAACTTCAAATCGACGACAGAAGCTCGACTCAGACAGCACAGTACTCGATCTCGACAAGATGCTACTCGAGATCGACAAGAGACAGTAAAAACAGAAATTGCAGAATAGAAAACAGAAATAGAAAATCAACTCGACATAGACCAAAACCGTACTCGAGATCGACTACAACCTACTCGATCTCGATGAGCTCCTCCTCTGTATCGACTAGAAAGACAGAAAACTTAAATTGCAAATTCTCAAACCAAAACTCAACCTTTCGACATAAATAAATCAATATAATCAAAGACTTCCAAGGCCAGGGTATCAACACCACAACGATAACCATGCAAAGTAACACATAAAGGCATAAAAGATCATGCTTTCCATCAAAATAACTTTCGTTACTAACAATAGGTATATAGAGGCTTTCGCATAAACCCTAATTGTTACTAACCCTTTTCACATAATTAATCCAAGTTGCATTAAGATCACTTTCGCTTCAATAACACAAACAAGGATCACCTTCAACTCTCGCAAAAGAATCATTCTCATAAGGATAGAAGACGAATTGCATAAAAAGATCTGACCTTTACTGCATCATCTCACATGGCCACCGTCGGGCTCACCCCAGCCCCAGAAGTGGGTGGACTACTCACGCCTCATCGCAATAGCAGACATTGATTGATGAAAAGAAACTTGCATTAAACTATATTCAAAGCCTTTACAATCCCGTCAATCAACTTTCGCAGAATGCCAAAACCCTAAAAACTTTAGAACTCCTAAAACTTCTCTGTGGAACTACTTGTCTCTCCCTAAAATTGTATTGAATGAAAAACCAGGACCTAGGGCTTTATTTATAGCCTTCTAATCCTTGCTAATCAAGGATAGAATATCTATATCTATATCTAAATTTAAATCTAAAACTTTAAAAGATAAATAAAAGCAATTTAGGAATTAAATCTAAAAGGAAAATAAATCTAAAATAGGTAAGATGTCTTCCATGTCTTCTCCATAGATAGAACTTGATAGATATTGATAGATCTCGGCCAAATTGGATAGAATTGGATCCAAGGACTCCCAATCCTAGCAGGACAGCGAAACCACGTAACGCGCTCCCGGACACGGCTCGTCGATCTCGACTAGGGCTCCTCGAGATTGAGTAGGATTGTCGTCGACGGGTGTGGCTCGGCTTCTCGGGTGACTGGTGCTCGACAAGGCTCGGACATGGCTTGGAGGTCTAGTCGATCTCGAGTAGCCCTACTCTGTATCGAGTAGGATTCGTCGTCTGGCTGGCTTGGTCGGGTGGCTCTACTCGACATGCTCGGACCTTGGCTCCGGGCTCGTCAATCTTGACTAAGCCTCCTCAAGATCGAGTAGAGGTGGTCTGCGTCTTCGTCCTCGGCTTCTCGATCAGCTCTTTCTCGACCAGGCTCTCCTCGATCTCGAGTAAAGATTTCTCAGCTTTCTGCTCTGTTCTTAAAACGCACTTTCCCGAGTCCTCGTTTGTCGGATTGACACATATGACCATGTGTTGGAAACTCTTTTTGAGGGCTACAACTCTCATGAAGACATCAAAGCTTGATTCAGAACGTAGAATGGTGAAAAATGGCCTCTTCTCCAGCTGCACTATTCTTAGCTTCTCCATGAGTTTTCTTTAAGCTCCAAAGTGCGTCCGATTTCTGCCAAATATAACAAAAACTTGTGTAGACCTCCATATATTGCAAATAAACATAAACTACATAGATTATGTACTATCTTGGCCCAAATGAATGAAATGTATGCAGAAATTGACATAAAAGTTATTGTAAAACATGACAGATTCAGCTCACAACACCCATATGACGTTGTTGTTCTTCATTTTTTAAATCAATTCCAAAAGCTTTGAAGATTTAGGTCAAAAGGGTGGCAAATGGGAGGGGAGTTCCTTTCCTGGCTTTTATTGTGTGAGCCATGGATCCTAAAATGGTGGTGGCCAGATCAAGATCAAGGCCATTGAGGATTCGGTAAAGGAGGACCATGGCATTGTCAGTAAGGAGCGAGCCAGAGTTAAGACGGGGTAAGAGGCATCGAAAAATGATGTTGAATATAATTTTTGCCTCTAAGTTAAGGGATGAGTGGGTGAGCTGCTTTGAGGTGTTGTTAGATGCTTCGGGTAGGAGGTATTTGGATTGGGCAAGGATGATACCGTTTTCATTAGAGGGGTGTAATTCAGAGGGTGGACATGGGCTAGGCAAGCCAAGGAAATCTGCAAATTCAGTGGAGTTGAAAGAGATTCTAACTCCCTTGACAACAAATTCCAAGGACCAACCATTGGCATCGTGTTTGGCTTTTAGGTTTATGTAGAACATGCGAGTAAGCTGGAGATAGTAGACGGTTTCAAGATTGAGAAGGGTCCAGGCTGGGGATTTTTTTAGAAGAGCAATGCAGGGTAACTTCAAAGCTTCAAAGAACTCGATATCCAAAAAATCAGAACAACATATCCTACGAGTTCGAAACTCATCTACCCACTTTCCAGTCATCTCAGCATTTTCAAACCATGAAGAGGGTAAGGATTGGTTTACCTGGATGTAGGCGGATGGATCGGCATTTTTCCTTCGAGCCTATGTTGGAGCAGTTCTCTTGACAGGTGCCTCAAGACCTCTGAGGGTGCCCTTCCTGGTACGCTTGGGAGATGGAGGTTTGACAGCAGTTGGGGCTTTCCTCTTCTTTGGAGATGGGGGAGGAGGAGAAGAAGAAGGAGAGGCAACGGGTTATGGCTCCTCTTCCTCCTCATCCTCAGACCCCGAGTCCTCACCGGACCATGCGTCGTCCCCATCAACTTCCTCGTCCTCTCCAGATCCGTCTTGCTCCTCGTCCTCTTCCTCAGGCTCCTTTTCAAAGGGAACTGTTGTAAGAGGAAATCGAGTTTAAAATATAATAAAATAAATCAAACCAGATTCTACCCACGCAAATAATTACAAGACCTCCTCTTGATGTAGCAGCGGGAAGTCAGGATCGATCCACGAGGAAGCGTGTCAGCGGATCCTAGGCAGCGGAGAAATCTCACGGACAGAAGTCGACCACAGATGTCCTCGATCTCAACTAGGGTTAGTCGACAGAAGATCGGACAAGTCGAGCACAGCACAGCAGCAGCTTCCGGCGATGTTGCTCGAGATCGAGTAACCTTTACTCGAGATCGAGTAAGGTTGTCGACGTCGGTTTGGCTCTTGTCGATCACCTGCACACAGAAGCTACGGCGATTCTGGATCGAGGATCAGTAACTCGAGATCGAATAGTGCAATTCGAGATCGAGTAAAACAGAGAATAAAAACGAAATAATGTAAAGACAAGTGCTTTGGGATTTCGAACTAAACTGTATGTAAAAGACTTCCAAGATTGGGGTTTGCAACAACGATAACCAAGCATGCATAAGCTAGAAATAAAACAGATAATCATGTGAATCGCATCAAAGGACTAAGCTTTCGCCTTTTCCAACAATTAGATAACTCTTTCAAGAAACCCTAATTGTCTCTACTGATTTTATGTTTACAATCCAAGTTGTTAGCATGGACCTCAATTAGATGGGTAATAAACACATAACAAGTAGTAGATGCTTAAAACATGATAAAAGTCGGATCTTTACCTCAAACATGCATGGCTATCGTTGGGCTCGCCCAACCCTAGAAGTGGGTGGACTACTCGCGCTTCATTGCAACCTCAGACATCATTTGAAAGGAAATAACAACTTGCATTAAACTAAATTCAAAGGCTTTACAATCCCGGCAATCCAACTCTCGTTGAATGCCAAAACCCTAAAACTTTCGAACTCCTAAACCTTCTCTGTGAACTACTTCTCTAGCTGTGAATTGAATGATCCCTAAAATCAGCCCCATGGGCTTTATTTATAGTCTTCTATTCCTTGCTATTCAAGGATAGAATATCTCTATCTATATCTAAATCTATATCTAAAGCATTAAAGATAAATAAATGGAACAACATAATTAAATCTAAAAAAGGGAATTATATCTAAAAGTCTTCAAGTGGATAAATCTTCTTCTTCATGATGGAACTTTGATAGAATCGGATAGACTCGGCAATCTTCGGCTCCAAGTAATCCCAATCCGAGTAAAACTGCCCAAACCGCGTTACGCGTCTCCGGAAGATTTCCTCGATCTCGAGGAGTTTTCTTTCATCTCGAGTAAAAGGGTCGTCGACTTCCGCTTCATCGGCATCCCGGGTAGTAGGTCCTCGACATGGCTCGGGCACTGACTCACAAATCTTTGTCGATATCGAGGACTCTCCTCGATATCGAGTAGAATGTTGCTCGGCCTTGTCTTGTCTTCGACTTCTCGATCAGGTGGTCTTCCTCGACTCCGGGATGACTTTGGGTCTTGTCGATATCGAGTAAAAGTACTCGATATCGAGTAAGGTTCTGGAGTCGGGGAGCTTTTCCTTCAGTTCCTCGATCTGGCATGTCTTCGACCAGGCACTGCTCGGACACTTTTGGTCGATATCGAGTAAATGTACTCCATATCGAGTAAATCTCTCAGCTTTCTGCTCTGTTCTTAAAACGTACTTTCCTATGTCCTCATTTGTCGGATTGATGCATATGACCATGCGTTGGAAAGCTCTTTTAGAGGGCTACAACTATCATGAAGACACTAGAGCTTGATTTAGAATGATGAATACCGAAAAATGGCCTTTTCTCCAACTGCACCATCCTTCGCTTCTCCATGAGTTTCCTTTAAGCTCCAATGTGCGTCCGATTTCTGCGAAATATAACAAAAACTTGTGTTGTCCTCCATATATTGCAAATAAACATATACTACACATATTATGTATTTATTCTAACCCAAATGCATGAAATGCATGCAGAAAACGATATAAAAGTAGGTATAAAATATGGCATAAAACATGGACATCAGGAACCTCCTCGGCCTCGGCTTCCTTCCGAATTCTCTCAGCTTCCTCCTCGACAAGTTTCCTTGCAAGCTCAGCCTCCTCCTCGGCCTTCTTCTTCTTTAAAGCTTCGTCTTCGGCTTCCTTGGCTGCATCCCTTTCCAGAATGGCGTCGAGATCATCTTTCTCCTCTTCCTCGTCCACCTCCTCAGCGATGACTTTCTTTTTCCCTTTCTGCTTTGCACTGAGAGGTTTTTTAGCAGAGCGTTTTTTAGAGCCCTTGGTAACAGTAGTCGTGCTCTCAGCGATGGTGCTCTGGAAAACAGCAGGGACAATGGCTTGAGCAGTGGGTTCAGGTGTAGGGGAGGTGGCAGTGGCCTGGCGTCCCTTGGGGGTGGCGCCAAGTTTTTTGGGTGTGGAAGCTTTCTTTGATTTGGGAGCCATGGAGGAAATCGGCTAGGGTTTTTAGAATAGTTTGAGAGGTTGAAGAAAGAGAAGTTGGAAGGGTTTGGATAAGTTCTGAGTTTGTGATGGAATCGGGTACATAATTGGGTTTAAGTAGAGAGAGATGATGGAGTGATGGGACGGGTTTAGAGTTCCAAGGGGAGTAATCATAACATTGCTTATTTTGAAAATTTCCAATTCAAAATTCAAATCCTTTTCTTAACCAAAAAATAAGAGGGAAAAATATCCGAAATAATTTTGTTCCAAAAATACCTCAACCGGTAAAAAAAATAACATAAATAAAAGATTTTGAAATCCGATAAAAATATACTTGATTAAATATCTAAAAAGATATTAACCAAATATATGTGATCCGATATATGTAATCTACCATTTAGTTCACAAACCTTGACATAATACTCAAAATTCTTGACACTAAGTAGAGTTTATCTTTCGTAAAGGGAAAGTTCCCCCTACGAAAGTGCATCCTTGTTAAGCATCCCATTTTCTCGTCTAATGAAGGTGAACCTGTCCTCTGCCAAAGGCTTAGTAAAAATGTCAGCCCATTGGTAATCAGTTGAAATAAACGAAATGGACACATCACCTTTTTCAACATGGTCTCTAATGAAATGATACCTTACATCAATATGTTTGGTCCTTGAATGCTGAACATGATTCTTTGTAATGGAGATGGCACTTGTATTGTCACATTTAATGGGAATGCCTTTGAGCTTGATGCCAATATCTCGCATTTGTTGAGCTATCCAAAGGATTTGGGAGCAACAGGCTCCAACTGCAATGTATTCGGCTTCTGAAGTGGATAGAGCGACTGAGTTTTGTTTCTTTGAGTGCCAACTGATCAAGGATGCTCCTAAGAATTGGCAACATCCTGATGTGCTCTTCCTATCCACCTTATAGCCTGCAAAATCTGCATCAAAATATCCAATTAATGTGAAATCCTTTTGCTTTGGGTACCATAGTCCAAGCTCCTTAGTGCCATTGAGATATCGAAAGATCCTCTTCACAGCCACGAGGTGAGATTCTTTAGGATCAGCTTGAAACCTAGCACACATGCAAACGCTAAACATGATGTCAGGTCTAGAAGGGGGGTTGAATAGAGTATGACGGTTTTTCGCAGATAGTCTCAAGACTTTTGAAGCACGTGCCAAACCCTTTGAGATTAGACTTAGTCTTTTCTCTGAAAACCTGAATCACAAAGTTAAACAATCGAACCAAGTGCGGAAATAAGGTAAAGCAGTAAATAAAGGACTCTATGAGTTGTTTACGGGGTTCGGCACGAACTTGACCTACGTCCCCGCCCAGAACCCTAGGATTCAACCGGCTTTTATTGATTCACAAGACATAGGATCCTAGTAGCTCCCCGAGAAGCCTCTCTCCTATACAATTGCAATCTAGTCAACTCACGTTCCCTTGAAGTCCTAGACCAATCTAGAAGATCCCCACCTCTCTATGCTATCTAGTACAATCCTCTTAGACTTAGTGAATCTATCGCCTAGTGTTCACTTCCTGAGTTACAAACTCTCGAGTATAACACTATAACTTAATATATCCTATAAGCTCACTGTGTAACTCTCAAATGCTTTAAAATGAAATAACAAACTCTTAGGACAAGTAGAGAGCACACGAAGACAGATTTCTCTTGAAGGCTTGGAGTGTATGAAAGGCTCGTGTTCAATGAATGTGTCTTCTGTCTTCATCTTCCTTCTCTTTCTATTGAGACAAATCGGCCCCAAGGATCTTCTCCAACGGCTAGTCTAGATCATGGCTTGAGATGGATCTTCTATCTTGGAAACATCGAAGGCCATAATCTTTCTGATTTGAATCTTCTCAAATTGCATCATAAGGAAGGAAATAATATTCGAAAATACTTCCTGAGAGGTTAGTTATATATAATAGTATAATGGAAGCATATAATAACATAAAATAATATTTCGAACATAATATCATATAGAACAGGTTTTGTGTTTCATCAACACTTTGAATTCTTCAAGACCTTTGACAGAAACAAACTGTCAAAGCCTTTGAAACATATTCCGATTTTCATCAAGGGAGTGGAGTTCTCAGAGTTGTGTAATTGTTGGCAAAGGCCAAAGCTTGATCCTTTGATGTGATTTACATGATTATCTATTTTATTCTTGCCTTATGCATGCTTGGTTATCGTTGTTGCAAACCCCAATCTTGGAAGTTGTATTTTATAAAGTTTATTTTCGAATCCCAAAAGCCTTTGTCTTTATTTTATTTCGTTTTTACTTTCTGCCATCCTCGATATCGACTACCCCTTGTCGATATCGAGTTATTGATCCTCGATCCCAGATCGCCGTAGCTTCTCCTGTGCAGGTACTCGACAAGAGCTTTATCGACATCGACAACTCTACTCGATATCGAGTAAAGGCTAGTAGATATCGACTAAAATTGCCTATGACTGCTGCTGCACTGCTCGACTTGTCCGATCTTCTATTGACTAACCCTAGTCGTGATCGATAACCCGTGGTCGACTTCTGTTCATGAGATTCCACCGCTTCCTAGGATCCGCTGACACGCTTCCTCGTGGATCGATCCTGACTTCCCACTACTACATCGGGAGGAAGTCTTGTAATTATTTGGAAGGGACAGAATCTGGTTTGCTTTATTTTATTCATATTTAATTTACATTCTCGATTTCCTCCTACAACATGATATGTCATCACCTTGTATGAAGTTTCGTACAAATAATACCTCCAGATCTTTACAACGCGAATAACTGCTGCCAACTCTAGATCGTCGGTGGGTAACTCCCCTCTCCGGGCTTCAAATGGCTTGAAGCATAAGCAATAACACGATCCCTCTGGTGCAGAACACATCCCATGCCGGCTCGTGAAGCATCGGTGTAGATAACAAAGTCCCCCAACTTCACTCTGAACTGGTGATACCCTGACCTCAAATCAATCTTCAAAAACACAATGGCACCCTAGAGATGATCCATCAAGTCATTGATCCTCGGAAGCAGATAACGGTTCTTCACAGTCGCTCGATTCAGCTCGCAATAATTAATGCATAGTCTGAAGGACCGTTCTTCTTCTTGGCGAATAGCACTGGTGCTTGATGTGCGCTCAAATAACCATGATTTTCTCTTACATCCATATCGATTTATGTATACATTGTATATTTCTGGGTTTGATTTATGCAGAATTTGTGTAGTTTATGCTCATTTGCCAAATATGGAGATCTACACTAGTTATTGTTTAATTTCGCAGAAATCAAGACGTTTTACGAGCAATTCGGAGAAGAGGATAAAGCTATCTGAAGTCGTTAATATTGATTACAGATGGTTGATATCGAGTAGACCAGAGTCCCAAAAGTCGAGTGCCCAAAGACCAGAAATCGAGGAGAAGAAGAAAAAGGTCGACGTCGACTACTTAGGTCAATGTCGAGTAAAGATCCAGTCGATTTCCATCCCTGAAGCCAAGATCGAGTAAAGCTAAGCCGAGATACAAGATCGGGTCGACGTCGAGTAACCTGCTCGATGTTGAGTGGACCATCAGAGCCAATCCGAGCCGATTTCTAGTAGGAATTCGAGCTGGCCATTACTTCCACGCCAAGGCACGAGATGATCTATCAAGTTTGAAGACTTTATCCATCTTAGTAATTCCCACATATACCTTAGGGGAATTTTAATTATTTTATTTTACTTAATTGTTAAACATTTATCATTAGGTTACAGATAGATAGGTTTAGATAAAGATAGATAGTTTCTTCCTTGGATAGCAAGGAGTGGAGCCTATAAATAAAGTGCTAGGGGCTGATTTTTTCATCATTCCATTCCTCAAGCAATTGTGCACCATAGAGTTAGAGAGAGAGCTTTAGGCCGAGTATGGTTGGAGCAAGGCGAGCGGTTTTGGCATTATTCAGTTGTAAGCTTTTGTTTATTTTAATGCAATTATTTATTTCTTTTATGATTTTGATGTTTGTTACTATGATGAGAAGCGAGTAGTCACCCTACTCCTAGGGTCGGGGTGAGCCCAACGGTAGCCATGTAGGGTTATGCATCAAAAGTATGATTTTTATATGCGATTTCATCTTCTATCCCTATTTGTGATTCTTCTGCGAAAATAGTAGGTGATCCTTATTTGTATTATTGAAGCGAAAGTGTTCTTAATATGAATTTGGATTAATCATTAAAAAGGGTAGTAACAATTAGGGTTTATGCCAATACCTCTATATTCTTAATTGTTAATGACTAAAGTTTTTTTGATGAAAAGGCATAATCTTTTATACGTTGGCATAGTTCTTACATGGTTTATCGTTGTGATGTTAAAACCCTGATCTTGGAAGTCTTTCATCTTATTGAATTCAATACTACAAATCTGTGTTATTTCTATTCATCATCTTCTCATCCATCATATATTATTCGGAAATCTTTTCCGACATCCTTTATTGCAAGTTACAGTTTTTCTGCACATACACACTCTACATCGACTACTCTAGTCGAGATCGAGTTAACCACGAAGTGCTTGAGATACCTTTGAGACGTTAGCAAAACTATGACAACACTTATGAGACTGCTGTGGACCCCGACAAAAGGCCTGCCCCATCTATGTCAGTGTACGAGTCATCAAAGGAGATTGATCTAGACGTCAGGAACCAAGTCCACCAAGACCAGGTACGCAGTTTCACCAAACCAGTTAAATTCCTTTCTAATAACCAACCTTGTTTGAAGTGTGGGTCTTGGAGGCACAACACTACTGTGTGCCCACATGCCGACCAAGTGCAGCTAGCAAAAACCCACGAAGAGGCGCACTATGCAGGGGGAAACTACTCAGGACAACACCAGCAACAGAACTGGGATTACTATCGCCAACCCCAACACCAAAGAGACCCCATGCCCTATAGAGCTCCTAATCATCCTGATAGAGAAAGTAAGAAAGATAACCTGAACATCATTCTTGACGAGATGCGGAGGAATCACACCAAAAGCAAGCAATCCATCAATTCCATCCACACTCAACTGCACGGCACCAACTCACGATTGGGAGAAATCGATATTTTGAGGAAGAACATAGAGAACATAATTGGTCAATTGGCTACATCCATACCCAAACCATCAAGTACGCTCCCTGGATCTTCTGAACCAAATCCTAAAGGTAAATCTGCAAGTCAAGTGGTGGCTATGATCTTAAGAAGTAGGCATCAGCTGCAAACGCCCGATTAAAACGCGGAGGAAGAAGCCACCGGAGATGACTTGACATCGACTCACCCAGTCGACGTCGACCAAGAGGCAGTCGACGTCGAGTCCCCCTTACTCGATGTCGAGCCAGAAGTTGAGCGTCCCCAAAAATTGACTCCTCCAGTTGATGTCGACTCAATCTAACTCGGCATCGACCCAAAATCAGACAACCCTCCATCGACTGAGCAACCCAGAGAAGCAAGAAGTTACTCGACGTCGAGTTCTTCCACTCGATGTCGAGTGAAAAACATCGACTCACCCTCACCTCCTGCATCAAGCCGCCCACTGGATCTAGAACTTGACTCGACGTCAAGTGATTCTACTCGACGTCGAGTGGATCCCTAGAAACCGAAAGAAGACATTACAAAGGTAAGCCGAGGTACATGCCTTTCTTCCCCTATTTCAATAAAAGATTTATCTATACATGGAAGAGGTTTGCCTTGGTATGTGCACTTATGCAGGGTTTCCAATGATGACCCAAAAGATTACGAACTAGGAGACAAGGTGTATGTCTCCACATCAAAGAATCATTGGTTTCCCAACAAGTTAAACAATAACAAGATGGGACCCTTTACTTTGCACAAGATCCATTCCAGAGGACTACAACTAATGGACAAGAATGGAGTCTTATTCGGGGCCTAAGCCACGTGGGCTCTACAGATGCCACCTTAAAGAATAAAAAAAGAAGTCGGTATAGGGACTATAAAATCTAGAGCTTGTAACAAGATAATTAGTTTTTAGGGTTTTGGATACTTTTGGTTTTGTTTTGAACGTTATTTTAAATTACTTTATGGTTTTTGTTTTTCATTCTAACAAGATTGCAGGTACAAGACGCTGAAAAAGGGACTCGACATCGAGTATACTATTTGATGTCGACTGCACATGTCGAGTGAAGAGGAGCATGTGGTGGACTCGAGACCACCCTGAGGCTTCAACACACCCGACGTCAAGTGAGTCTAGTGGACGTCGATTGACCCACTCGACATCGGTTCACCCTGCAGCGTGCTTCATTACTTGTTTCGAGGATATGTACATCTGTCTAGTAAGTCTCTTTCTCTACCCTTCTTTTTATACAACAAGTACACTGTAATATCTAAGTATGGGGTGAGGGGAAAAGACTTACTTATATTTTATTTTATCCACGTTTGATATTTCTTCAATTTCTCCATACATGGTTACTTTGGATATATGATTATTAATCTATATGCTTACATGTTATTTACCAAAGTTCATTTGTATCACCCCCATTGAATTTTTTTTGAATTAGTGTCATGGAAGCTTTAATTGAACTCGATGATGGAAAATTGGATTCTTTAAATATATAACATGAAATTGCCTAGTAAAGGGAAGTCACAACAAAGTGTATATTTTTATGAAAACCATGAAAGAAGGTAAATTTGGAAGTTTCTTTTGACATATGCATGCTAAGAGGACGGATGACTTTATTTTCCATATATTGTTACCTTGTTCCTAGCGTTACCTATGCTAGTATGCATCACAAGTCATATTTATGCCTTATTTCAAATTTTGCTCCACATGATCTAAATATTGCCCATTTTCTACCTTATTTCCTATCCGGGGATTATATTGGGAATGAAAGTTACTTTTGGATATTATTATATGGTGTTTGTGTTGTTGTTATTATCATTATTGGAGTTTGGCAGGATGAATGAAATATTATGGAAAATTTAACGAGCGAAAAAAAATCTGGTCACCTCAGAAGATAAAGGTAGATCGACCCTGCTTGCGTTGAGATGTTAGTTCTGCAGGAGGGGAAACCGCGGTGAGGAGTCCGAAGCACTAAGTATCTGGGGCCATTCATGACACCCATGTTTGCGACTCGCGAGAAGGCAGTGCTGAGGTTAGAGAGATAAAAGCAATATAAGTGAAAAAAGAAAAGAGTGAATTATGAGAGGATGAGTGATGTGGAATATCAAATGAAGAGTGAATGTGTATCAAAGCAATAAAGAAAGTTTGAAGAATTCTCCCCGGATTTAGCACCACATTGCCCAAAAATAGCCTACCACTTTGCTTTTTACCCTTCTTCATCATGCGCATAAAAGTCCTCTTCATTATCAAATGTTTTGTCAATTATAAATTGTTTTTGCGTAACCCTCCTTTTGTGTGCAAGGTTGCTTTTATTCACGGGCATGGACTTGGTGACATTAGTACCTTTTCGAGGATGGTAACTAATTGCAGGGACATAGGAGAATGGATCTAAGATGTTGAGAGTTTAATTTCTTCCCCTGAATGACCATTAAAAGTATTGCTTGAGGACAACCAAGCTTAAGTATGGGGTGTTGATGTGCACACAAATAACCATGATTTTCGCTTACATCCATATCGATTTCTGTATGCATTGTATATTTCTGGGTTTGGTTTATTCAGAATTTGTGTAGTTTATGCTTATTGATAGAGCATATTTAGTGTTGCATAATAGATTGCATTTAGCATAGTTTAGGTGTGAATATTGCATTTATTTAGTTGAATTTGCATTATCACTTGTTGAGTTAGAAGAGGCGGAATCTACATGATTTTATGGTTTATTTCAGGTAAAGTAGATTGGAGGTGAAATGGATTTGAAAAGAGCAAAAATAAGCTAAGGTACATAGAAGCTGCTGAAGGAAACAAAGAAGAAGCAGCTCGGAAGAATCGCAGGTCGCCCCGCAGCATCGCTGGCCGCCCCGCGGCTCGAAGGAAGAAACGTTGGAGTTCGCTGATCGCCGGCCGCCCCGCGGCCCGTGCAGAAGCTGAATATTAATTTCGGACTTTACTTAGGGTTTTTGTCTAAGTTATTTTCGGCCGACTTTCTCTAGACTATTTAAGGCTTTTCTAGTTATTCTTTCACTTACCTTATGCACTTTATTTCATTGTTGAGAGCGTCGTTGAGCATGAGCAACTAAATTCTCAAGGTTTCGCCTACAATTTGGATCTTTGATTGTTGAATTGTGAGTTTCTTAATCTAGTTCTTATTCCTATTTCAATGTTTCGACTTCTTTGCGCTTAATTGCTTGAATGTGTTTTATTCTCTCTGGCCTGATGAACTAGTTAGAGTAGATTCATTCAATTGCTAGGGTTTTGCAGATTCCTCGTAGTGAACCTTAACCCAAGTGGCAATCATATCCCTTTAGGACTCGTAGGACTAATTGGATGTGTAGGAAGTTGAATACATGTTGAATATCGACTCGTAGCTTGATATTATGTGTACCTTGGCTAATTCATAATCTTAATGCTATCTCTAGGTTGAATCTTAACCGTGTTAGGGTTATTTAGAGATAAGGGTTGCTAGGACTCGTAGGACTAGTAATTTACCTGAGATCTGGACAAAGACATTGATAGGAAAAGACAAGAACTAGAGGCTGAAACAAGGATCGAATTCATCAATCGAAGTGATAAATTGTAGGTGAAAAAGAGAAAGAAAAGAGAAAAAGAGAAAGAAAAGTTTGTATATATGTTTGTGAATAAAGTGCATGAGCCAAATTTACCTTAGTTCTTTCATTTTCGCAAAATGCATACTTTGGAGAAGGTTAAGGAAGTTTGAAAAGTTACATACTTCATTGACATAAGTTGGAGAGTTTGGTTGATGCATATGATTGAGAGTTATGGTTTGGTTGTGTTGGAGATTTAGGAGTTTTGATTCCCGAATTTCATTAAGCACCACATGGCCAAATAATTCCATACCCTTTTATTTCTTACCAAGCCCCATTACAACCCCGCCGAATGGAATCTTCTTTGAAGACTTCTATTGAGTGAAATCCTCCTGATAATTCTTGTTGCATTTACATAATTGGTTGCGAAGTGGATTTATATTTAAATTGCAATGTTTATGAGATTGTATATGGAATTGAGTTGAGAGTTTATCTACATAGCCAAAACACATTGAGAGCTGAGTGTAAACACATTATTCCTGTGAGGTTGGATTTATATTGCCTATGCCCATGAATCACTCATATATGTTTGATGACGTTAAATTCACTTGTCTTACATTGCTACTACTTGAGATGTTGCTTTTGACAAAAGGAGAAGACTTGACGAATGTGTTGTAGCTCTTGGTTATTGTTTAGTTATTGCTTGAGGACAAGCAAGTGTAAGTATGGGGTGATTTGATGTCTCTACAGTAGCCATGTTTTTATACATATTTTAGTTCCATATTCTATAAACTTTGCATATTTCGGGTTGGGAATATGTCGAATTTATGTATTATATGCTTATTTGTCAGAAATGGAGATCTACATAAGTTTCTGTTTAATATTGCAGAATATGGAGCCATTTCGGGAGAAAACCAAGAAGCAAAGATGGAGGCCACACTTTACTCGATATCGACTAGTGTTTGTCGATATCGACAAAAGAGCCCGGACACACCAGGATCGAGGAGCACCATGTTGAGAAGCCAAGAGACGAAGAACCCGACCCCAGCACTTTACTCGATATCGAGTTTCTTACTCGATGTCGACAAAGACTGAAGACCATACTTGGAGCCGAGGGCACCCTGATCGAGGATGCCGAGGAGAGCTGCCCGACAAACCCAAACCAACCTTGGTCGATCTCGAGTTACTGATATTCGGTTCCAGAATCGCCATAGCTTTTGTGTGCAGGTGATCGACGAGAGCCAACCCGACGTCGACGAACTTACTCGATCTCGAGTAAAGCTTCCTCGATCTCGACCAAAACCGCCGGGAGCTGCTGCTGCGATGTGCTCGGCTTGTCCGATCTTCTGTCGACTAACCCTAGTCGAGATCGACAACCCATGGTCGACTTCTGTCCGTGAGATTTTTCCGCTGCCTAGGATCCGCTGGCATGCTTCCTCATGGATCGATCCTTACTTCCCACTACTGCATCGGGAGGAAATCTTGTAATTATTTGCAAGGGACGGAATCTGGTTTGCTGTGATTTATTTATATTTTAATTTGCATTCTCGATTTCTTCCTACAACAGAAGTCACCTCAGACAGTTACCAAGATCATCCGCAGACGAGCATCCAACAGAAAACCATCACTCACTTAAGTTGTATCATCCGCGGATGGGAGAGAGGGGCATGTGTCAGACATGCCCACACCCCACGAGTTGGACACATGTCAAACAACAAACCCCACACGGCAAGTCATCCGAAGGTCACCCATCACTTATAAAAGCAAAAACTAACATACAAAAAAGTGACTTTTGGATGGCAAGAGAGGGAAAAAAGAAGCGGACCTGGATCGAGTATCCTGAGAAGAGTATAGAAAAAGAGAGAGAGAGAAAGAGAGAAAGCTAGACATGCGGAGAACTCTTTTTCAGGAGAAGGAACTGTTCCGCAGACATAAACTAAACCCATATTTGCCCTTTGAATGCCCGAAGTGAGAATAAAGAATTTGTTGCTGTTGGATCCCAAGATAGCCAACGGCGACAGGTAAGTGCTTGATTCCCACTTCGTCTGAGGAAACCTCGATAAGGGGATAATCCATCGAAGCCCCTAATAAAATTATTCCCGCGGCACAGGTCGGGCCGTATCGATTATTTCGATACGGGTCAGGTAAGTCCGTCGGGAATATTGAAGGCCCCACTTGGTTTATTCCTGGGTCCCACTAAAAATGGAGGCGTTTTTTAGTTCGAGTTTCTTCACTCGACTTCGAGTGGGTGTTCCTCGACTTCGACCAGGTCCTTCTCGACTTCGACCACAGGAGTAGTTGACTTCGAGTTCTGTTGTCGTGCAGAAGTTCCCTCGATGTTATGTGGCTGGTTGACTTTGGGTACTTCTACTCGACATCGAGTAGACTGGTCGACGTCGACTACGCTTTGCTCGATGTCGAGTAACTTCTCAGCTTCGTCTTGCCGCTTTCCGACCTCTAGCCCGCGTAGTTGCTGTCCACTCCTGAGCCTTACAGCCGCCACGTGTCCGGTCTTCCCCTTGGGATTTTGTTCTGTATGCCCAGGGAGCTGCCCGGTCGTTCGTGAAATTTGCTCCGCGAATTGACCCATCTGGGTCTCAATGTTCCTCTTCCAGATGTCCAGCTCTCCAAATCTCGTATTGATGTTCTAGAGCTGATTGTTGATGGCATTTATAGACTGCTGTTGTTGTGCCTGATTTTTGCGCATCTTATCGAGGATCATCTATAGATCATCCTTCCGCTGATCTCTTTCTGGATGCCCAGGAGCTCTGTATGGCGGGGGGTTCCTAGGGGCACCTTGGTTCCACTGTGGTTGCTGAAACCTTTGGTCCCCCATATAGCGATTTGGACCCTGTTGGTAGGAGGAAATCGAGTATGCAAAAATAAAATAGAAATAAATCACAGCAAGCCAGATTCCGTCCCTTGCAAATAATTACAAGACCTCCTCCTGATGCAGCAGAGGGAAGTCAGGATCGATCCACGAGGAAGCGTGTCAGCGGATCCTAGGTAGCGGTGGAATCTCACGAACGTCGACAACAGTGGTACTCGACCTCGACTAAGGGTTAGTCGATAGGGGTCAGGCACAGTCGAACACAGCGCAGCAGCAGTTACAGGGGCTCGTCGATGTCGACAAGGCCTACTCGATGTCGAGTAGAGTCTTAGTCGACTTCGCTTCGTCTCGTCGAGTACCTGCACAAGTAAGCTACATCAACTTTGGGTCGAATATCAGTAGTCGAGATCGACGAGTGCTATTCGATCTCGAGTAAGACAGAGATTAAAACGAAATAAAATAAATGCAAAGGCTTATGGATTTCGAATAAACTTAATTTAAAAGGCTTCCAAGATTGGGGTTTCCAACAACGATGACCAAGCATTCATAAGGCAGAACCAAACAAATTATCATGTAAATCGCATCAAAGGACTAAGCTTTCGCCTTTTCCAACACTTAGACAACTATTTCAAGAAACCCTAATTGTCTCTACTAATTTTATGTTTATAATCCAAGTTGTTAGCATGGATCTCCATTAGACGGGTGATAAACACATAAACAAGTAGGAAAATGCTCAAAGCATGATAAAGGTCGGATCTTTACCTCAAACGCGCATGGCTATCGTTGGGCTCGCCCCAACCCTAGAAGTGGGTGGACTACTCACGCCTCATCGTAAACTCAGACATTGATTGGAAAGAAAATAACAACTTGTATTAACTAAACCAAAGAAAGTACAACCGAACAAAGCCAACTTGCTCTCGCTCCTTTGCTTCACTCGGCCTCCCTTTCTCCCTCTACTTCTCCTACTTACTTCTCTCTCTAGAATTGAATGAATAAAACTGAGCCCCATGGGCTTTATTTATAGCCTTCTAATCCTTGCTAATCAAGGATAGAATATCTATATCTATATCTAAAACTATATCTAAAATGCTTAAGGATAAATAAAGCAATAAGGAAATTAAATCTAAATATATCTAAAAGTCTTTAATGGATAAAAACTCTCTTCCATGATGTGTCTTGATGATTTTGGATAGACTTTCGGCCTTCTCGACTTCCTTCATGCCCAAGGAATCCCAACTCTACTCGGACTGCTCACGTTGACGCGTTTCCAGAAACTGGTCTACTCGACTTCGACAAGGGCTCGTCGATGTCGACTAGGACTCGTCGTCGACTAGACTTCTCGGGTGCTCCGCTAGACATGGCTCGGATTTGGGCTCCTGGGCGTCGTCGATCTCGACTAGGGCTGGTCGACATCGACTAGGGTTGTGGTCGAGGGTGGCTTTTTGGTGATGTCGAGGACTCCTCCTCGGCATGGGCTCGGACAGGCACTAGGTGGCTCGTCGATCTCGACTAGGTCTTGTCGAGATCGAGTAGAGATGTGCTCGGCGTCTTCGTCCTCGGCTTGTCGATCAGCTTCTCTTCTCGTCGACTCCGGGTGTGGCGCTGAGGTGTCGTCGATCTCGACTAGGTCTTGTCGAGATCGAGTAGTGTTCCGGGAGTCGGGTTGGTCCGGCTCAGCTTTCTCGACCAGGCTTTGTCGACCAAGTCCGCCGGGCTCTCTACTCGAGATCGAGTAAGGTGTACTCGACATAGAGTAGCCCTGGCTTTAGCTCGGTTTGTCCTAGTTCTGTACTCTCGGATTCTGGACTTCTGTAGTTGTTTTCCGAGCTTTTCTGACCTTCCTTAGAATTGCTGTAAAACGTCTCGAATTCTGCGAATTTAAACAGAAACTGGTGTAGATTCCATAATTTGGCAAATAAACATAAACTACATAGATTCTGTATGATCTAACCCAAATGTATGCAAAGTGTGCAGAAATCGATATAAAAGTTACTGTTAAACATGGCAAATTGGGCTCACAACAAACACCCCATACTTAAGCTTGCTTGTCCTCAAGCAATTCTTTTAATTGTCATTCAGGGGAAGAAATCAAAACTCTCAACATATCAGATTCATTCTTATATAACCCAGCAGTCAATTACCATCCTCGGAAAGGTACTGGTGTCATAAATTCATGCACGTGCAATTTAAAGAGCAACATCTACTCACAAAAGAAGGGTTATGCAAAAACATTCATTAGTGACAAAGCATTGATAATCAAGAGGACTTCAATTTAAGCTCAAATAAGGAGTAGATTTGGTAAAAGGCTAAAAGGTGGGCAGTTTCTGGTAATGTGGTGCTAATGATCCGGGGAAATGGAGTATTTCCAAATTTGAATTTCCACATTCCTTCTCATAAGATTCGTCACTTTTCATAATGCTTTTTCTCAATAATAATGCTTTTACCTCTCTGACCTCAGCACTGCCTTCTCGCGAGTCGCAAACATGGGTGTCATGAATGGCCCCGGATACTTAGTGCCTTGGACTCCTCACAATGTGTCCCATCTCTCCAAACTATTATCTTAGAGAGCAGGGTCAATCTACCTTTATCTCATGAGGTGATTGGATTTTCTTTCACTCATTAAATTTTCCATATATTTCAAACAATTTCCTTCCAAACTCCAATAATGATAATAATCATAAACACCATATGATAATCTCCAAAATGTAACATCATTCTCAACATAATCCCCGGATAAGGTAAAGAATGGAAAGTATTTAGATCATGTGGAGCAATATTTGAAATAAGGCATAATATGGCTTTTGTGATGCATAAGCATAGGTAAGGCTAGGATTTCAAACAATGAGCATTATATGGAAATATAAAGTCCTCCATCATCTTATCATGCAACATGTCAAAAGCAACTTCAAATTTTACCTCCTTTCATGGTTTTCAAGAAATAATGCACTTCATTGTGACTTCCCTTTACTAGGCAATTTCATGCTATATCTCTAATGAATCCAATTTTGCATCGTCGAGTTCAATTAAAGCTTCCATGACATTAACCAAAATTTTCAATGGGGGTCATTTTTCAAACTTTTGGAAATCATGCATATAAGCACATAAATCAATAATGCATTCCAAAATAGCCATGTAGCAATCCAAAGAAACAAATTCTAAATATAATGTCAAATATGGCAAATATGCATAAAGTAAGCCCTTCCCCCACCCCATACTTAAAATTTACAGTGTCCACACTGTATAAAATCAAATAAAACAAGAGTAAAGGAAGGAACTCACAGGATAAAACATCGAGGAAGGCAGATCAGTGCATGTCGAGTAGAGGTAGGCTTGTCGATCTCGAGTACAGGGTACTCGATCTCGAGGAGCCTCGTCTCCATCTAGTGGTTTTCTGAAGTCGAGGAGCGTCTGGGCTTGTCGATGTCGAGTTGGCCTACTCGAGATCGAGTGGTGTCTGGGCTGCTCCTCTTTGTCGCCGTCGACTTGGCCTTCGTCGATTTTGACTGTTTTTCAGGGACTACTTATTCCACTCTTCGCGATCCTTATATGCTTGCCGACCTAAAAGTGTTAGATTGCACACAAAACAAGACTATCCACATAAAACATTCTAAAAGACATAAAACCCTAAAACCAAAAACAAAAAACAAAAAAGTTCAAAAGTCCCAAAAATTCATAAAGTTTTATATACATGCTCTAGATTTTAGAGTCGCTAGGCCGACTTCTCCGTTTGCGCTCAAGGACCATTATTGTGGGGCCCGCTTATGCTTGGCCCTTCTCCTGGATCATCTAGGTCCTGATGGTAGTATGCAAGCTCAGCTGATAGGTTGTTGCTTGCATCATCTCCCTTCTCTTTCTTCTTCTTCCTTCCAGCTCTCAGTTTTCGCAGATTCTCTTGCCACGGTGTCTTATCTCCCCTTAAATCATTGATAATTTTCTTTATGGACTGAGGAGGAGTAGGATTCATACCTGAACTTACCTTTTCGGACCCAAAACAGGAATCTTTGGGCTTGGGGCTAGTCGACATCGAGTACAGCTGGTCGACTTCGAGTACAGGGACCCCATACTTAGGATCTTGGCAAGTTTCTGGCACTGTAGTGTTTATCGACATCGACGAAGGCTTGTCGAGATCGAGTAGGTCTCTTGTCGAGATCGAGTTGGTCTTGTCGATCTCGAGTACAGCGTCAGCACCTTCCCTCGCTGTTTACTTGGTCCCGTGGTTGCTGATGCTTTTCACCTCCAGCCATGAAATTTCCTCTTTTGCAAGGCCAAAAGAGAAATTCAAAACCTCATCGCCTATGGTGAATGTGAGCGATCTATTCTTGACACTTATTTTGGCATCTGCAGTAGCTAAGAATGGTCTACCAAGAATAATAGGGCTAGTAGGATCTTCAGCACAGTCAATGATAAGGAAATCAGCTGGAACAAAGAATTTACCAACCTGGACAGGGACGTTCTCAACTATACCTGTAGGGATGACTACTGTATTGTTTGCCATGTATAGCTTGGCATCCACAGGTTCTATGCATCCTATCTTTACTTTCCGCCAGATTGATAAAGGCATGATGCTCACACTTTCTCCTAAATCGCACAGAGACTCATATTTATATTGTCCAAAACCCACAGTAACAGAAAACTTACCAGGGTCAGGTCTCTTTTCAGGGAAGTGGAGTACTTTGCATTCGCCTGCGATCTCTGAGATGGATCGCTTCTTGCTTAGGATTTCCTTGAGGAATTTGACATATCCAGGCATCTCTTGCAGGGCTTCTGTAAAAGGAATAGAAACATTCAGTTCTTGCAGCATATTAACAAATCTGGTAAACCTACCTGCAGTGGGATCTTTCTGTGCTTTTGAAGGGAAAGGTAGTGGCTTTTTCAGTTTCGGAGCCTGATCAGCCGTTGGAGGTGCTGCAGAGTCGTCGACATCGGTCAGATGCTGCTCCTCGATCTCGACCACGGGCTCCTCGACATCGAGTAGGATGGTCGACCTGGAGTTGCTGGTCTGCGCAGCGGAGTTCGAGCTCAGCTTCTGGTCTGTGTCGAGTAGTGGCTTGTCGATGTCGAGTACACCCTCCTCGAGATCGAGTTGGTTATGCTCTGTGTCGAGTTGCTGCTCTGCCTTGCTTTGCTGTTTTCCGACCTCTGGCTCGTGTAATTGATGTCCACTCCTGAGTTTGATAGCTGCGACATGTCCGGTCTTCCCTTTAGGATTTGGTTCTGTTTGCCCAGGGAGTTGTCCGGACGGGCGTGGGATCTGTGCAGCGATTTGACCCATCTGAGTCTCTATTCCCCTTTTCCAGATGTACAGTTCTCCGAATTTTGTAGTGATGCTCTGGAACTGGTTGTTGATGGTGCCCTGATTCCGACACATCTCCTCAAGGATCAGTTGCAGATCATCCTTCTTTTGATCCCTTTCTGGATGTCCTGGAGCTCTGTAGGGTGGGGGATTCCTAGAAAGACCTTGGTTCCACTGTGGTTGGTAGAACCTTTGATCTCCCATGTGTCGATTTGGACCCCCAGCGTAGGCTGCATCTTCATGTGTTTCTGCCATCCTTACTTGCTCAGTGTGTGGGCACTCAGTAGTGGTGTGCCTCTGTGATCCGCATTCGATGCAAGGCTGGTTGACAGATAGATATTTGACTTGCTTGAGGAGCTTGCGATTCTGGTCTCTGTAGAACTATTCCCTGACATCTGGGTCAATCTCCTTTGCTGGCTCATAGAGTGGCATTGATGGTGCTGGCCTGGCGTAGGAGTTCTCCTCATAGTTTGTAGGAGCCCCATATTTGTTGTCGTAGTTAGTGAGCTTTTCTAGCACACCCCATGCGTCGCTTGGTGGCATCGTCAGATACTCATAGCGAGTATAATGGTTGATTCTGTCCTTAGTGATTTCATCAAGAGAGTTGAAGAAGATCTCTTGAATGACGTAGGGTGGTTGTCCATGAGTGGGGCAAGATCGCAGTAGTTCTTTGTAGCGTTCCCATGCCTTTGCCAGCGGTTCCCCTTGCTTCTGTTTGAAGGCGGTGATTTTCTAGCGGAGAAGTGCTGTCTTGGCGGGTGGGAAGTATTTGTTCAGAAACTCTTGCTCTACTTGGGCCCAGGTGGTGAGAGATCTCGGCTTTAGCCCTTTAAGCCACTTCAGTGCAGGTCCAACGAGAGACCAGCGAAAAGATTTCATCTTGACATATTCCAGAGTTGTACCTTCAGCAAGAGTACGACACATATCATGAAAGTTAGTAATATGTTCAAGAGGGCACTCATTAAATTTGCCATAAAAAGCATTATTTTTAAGCTCTATCAAAAACTGAGTGCGAATTTCAAAAGAGTTATCAGGGATCAGAATCGCCGATTCAGGCACGACGAGAGTTGGATGCATATAATCCTCAGCAGTAGTGGGATATTGGGCAAGCTCAGCTTCTGCTTGCCTTGCGCGCTCAGCTTCTTGTTCCCTCGCTGCCCTTTCATTGGCGATAGTGCTATCCTTTGCGGCTAGTTCCCTTGTAAGCCTTTCGATCAGTTGCTCTTGTGTTTCAGCGGCCGCCATTATCCTTTTGAGTTTAGAGTGGATGTGTAGGTAACGCTCTGGTTCGTCTAAGGCATCAAACTCAGGTGGTAGACCAGAACGACGCATACACCTGCGAAGTAACTCAAAAGAAACGTGAGATTTAACTACGTAAGGCGCGAATGATTGCTTCCCCGGCAACGGCGCCAATTTGTTGGTAGGAGGAAATCGAGTATGCAATAATAAAATAGAAATAAATCACAGCAAACCAGATTTCGTCCCTTGCAAATAATTACAAGACCTCCTCCTGATGCAGCAGCGGGAAGTCAGGATCGATCCACGAGGAAGCGTGTCAACGGATCCTAGGTAGCGGTGGAATCTCACGAACGTCGACAACAGTGGTACTTGACCTCGACTAAGGGTTAGTCGACAGGGGTCAGGCACAGTCGAACATAGCGCAATAGTAGTTACAGGGACTCATCGATGTCAACAAGGCCTACTCTATGTCGAGTAGAGTCTTAGTCGACTTCGCTTCGTCTCGTCGAGTACCTGCACAAGTAAGCTACAGCGACTTTGGGTCGAAGATCAGTAGTCGAGATCGACGAGTGCTATTCGATCTCGAGTAAGACAGAGATTAAAATGAAATAAAATAAATGCAAAGGCTTTGGGATTTCGAATAAACTTAATTTAAAAGGCTTCCAAGATTGGGGTTTGCAACAACGATAACCAAGCATGCATAAGGCAGAACCAAACAAATTATCATGTAAATCGAATCAAAGGACTAAGCTTTCGCCTTTTCCAACAATTAGACAACTCTTTCAAGAAACCCTAATTGTCTCTACTAATTTTATGTTTATAATCCAAGTTGTTAGCATGGATCTCCATTAGACGGGTGATAAACACATAAACAAGTAGGAAAATGCTCAAAGCATGATAAAGGTCGAATCTTTACCTCAAACGCGCATGGCTATCGTTGGGCTCGCCCCAACCCTAGAAGTGGGTGGACTACTCACGCCTCATCGCAAACTCAGACATTGATTGGAAAGAAAATAACAACTTGCATTAACTAAACCAAAGAAAGTACAACCGAACAAAGCCAACTTGCTCTCGCTCCTTTGCTTCACTCGGCCTCCCTTTCTCCCTCTACTTCTCCTACTTACTTCCCTCTCTAGAATTGAATGAATAAAACTGAGCCCCATGGGCTTTATTTATAGCCTTCTAATCTTTGCTAATCAAGGATAGAATATCTATATCTATATCTAAAACTATATCTAAAATGCTTAAGGATAAATAAAGCAATAAGGAAATAAATCTAAATACATCTAAATGTCTTTAATGGATAAAAACTCTCTTCCATGATGTGTCTTGATGATTTCGGATAGACTTTCGGCCTTCTCGACTTCCTTCGTGCCCAAGGAATCCAAACTCTACTCGGACTGCTCACGTTGACGCGTTTCCAGAAACTGGTCTACTCGACTTCGACAAGGGCTCGTCGATGTCGACTAGGACTCTTCGTCGACTGGACTTCTCGGGTGACTCCGCTCGACATGGCTCGGATCTGGGCTCCTGGGCGTCGTCGATCTCGACTAGGGCTCGTCGACATCGACTAGGGTTGTGGTCGAGGGTGGCTCTCTGGTGATGTCGAGGACTCCTCCTCGGCATGGGGTCGGACAGGCGCTAGGTGGCTCGTCGATCTCGACTAGGTCTTGTCGAGATCGAGTAGAGATGTGCTCGACGTCTTCGTCCTCGGCTTGTCGATCAGTTCCTCTTCTCGTCGACTCCGGGTGTGGCGCTGAGGTGTCGTCGATCTCGACTAGGTCTTGTCGAGATCGAGTTGTGTTCCGGGAGTCGGGTTGGTCCGGCTCAGCTTTCTCGACCAGGCTTTGTCGACCAAGTCCGCCAGGCTCTCTACTCGAGATCGAGTAAGGTGTACTCGACATAGAGTAGCCCTGGCTTTAGCTCCGTTTGTCCTGGTTCTGTACTCTCGGATTCTGGACTTCTGTAGTTGTTTTCTGAGCTTTTCTGACCTTCCTTAGAATTGCTGTAAAACGTCTCGAATTCTACGAATTTAAACAGAAACTGGTGTAGATTCCATAATTTGGCAAATAAACATAAACTACATAGATTATGTATGATCTAACCCAAATGTATGCAAAGTATGCAGAAATCGATATTAAAGTTACTGTTAAACATGGAAAATTGGGCTCACAACAGACCCCCTACGTAAGCTACCTCTTCATGAGCTTCTGCCATCCTGACTTTCTCTATATGTGGGCACTCTGGAGTGGTGTGCCGCTGTGAGCCACATTCGATGCAGGGTTGGTTGACAGAAAGAAACTTGACTTGCTTGAGGAGCTTACGATTCTGATCTCTGTAATACTTCTCCTTGACATCTGGATCAATCTCCATAGAAGGCTCATAGAGGGGCATGGATGGGGCTGGCCTTGCATAGTCATTCTCATCATAATTTGTCAGAGCCCCATACTTATTGTCGGAGTTGGTGAGCTTGTCGAGGGTAGCCCATGCGTCCGCTGGTGGCATCGTCAGATACTCATAATGAGTATAATGGTTGATCCTATCCTTAGCGGCCAGATCAAGAGAGTTGTAGAAGATCTCCTGAACGACATAGGGTGGTTGCCCATGTGTGGGGCAAGATCGCAGTTGATCCTTGTATCGTTCCCATGCTTTTGCTAGCGGCTCCCCAGGCTTCAGTTTTGAAGTTGTAATCTTCTGGAGGAGGATCGTTGTCTTGGTAGGAGGAAATAATTTGTTGAGAAATGCCTGCCTTACCTCAGTCCATGTTGTGAGGGATCATGGAGTCAGTCCTTCAAGCCACTTCAATGTTGGACCGGCAAGAGACCATCGAAAAGCTTTCATCTTGACATATTCCAAAGTGGTACCTTTAGCAAGAGTATGACACATATCAGAAAAATTGGTAATATGTTCAAGAGGACATTCATTAAACCTTCCGTAAAATGCATTATTTTTAATATCAATCAGGAAAGCAGTGCGAATTTCAAAATTATTTTCAAGGCTTAGAATGGCCGATTCAGGTGTGACAAGAGTCGGGTGCATGTAATCCTCTGCAGTGGTAGGGAATTGGGCAAGCTCAGCCTCTGCTTGCCTCATTTGCTCAGCTTCCTGCTCAGTGCGTGCTCTCTCAGCGGTGAGAGCAGTATTTTTGGCTTCTAATTCCGCCTTAAGTCTCTCAATCAACTCAGCTTGTGTTTCTGCGGCCGCCATGGCTCTTTTCAATTTAGCGTGGACGTGTATAAGGCGTTCCGGGTCGTCTAAGGCATCAAACTCAGGTTGTTGACCAGAACGTACACTGCAAAATGAAAACTTAAAGGAAAATGTGAGATTTAACTACCTAAGGCGCAAATGATTGCTTCCCCGACAACGACGCCAATTTGTTGTAGGAGGAAATCAAGTTCAAAATATAATATAATAAAATTAATCAAACCGGATTACGCCTACGCAAATGATTACAAGACTTCCTCCCGATGTAGCAAGAGGAAGTCAGGATCGATCCTCGAGAAAGGTGGTCATCGGATCTCAGGTAGCGACAAATCTCGCGGGCAGGAATCGGCCACAGGGGTACTCGACATCGACCAAGGGTAGGCGACAGAGGTCAAGCACAGTCGATTTCGAGCAACAGAAGACACTAGTGGTGGTCGACGCCGACCAGGCCTTACTCGACGTCGAGTAGTCTGTCGAGTACTGCAGAGACACAAGCAACATCGATCTTGCTCGATCGAAGGTCAGTGGTCGACGTCGACTAGAGTCTAGTCGAAGTCGAGTAGAAACAGTAACTTAAACGAATGCAAATTTTGAACTTTAAACAATGTATGAAAAAGACTTCCAAGATCAGGGTTTGCAACAACGATAACCAAACATGCATAAGACAAGATAAATAATGATAATCATGCAAATCGCATCAAAGGATCAAGTTTTCGCCTTTTCCAACAATTAAGCAACTCTTTCAAGATACCCTAATTGTATCTACCGATTTTTATGTTTATAATCCAAATTGTTAACATGGATCTCTATTGAATAGGTAAGAAACACATAAAGGGTAGTAGATGCTCAAAACATGATAAAGGTCGGATCTTTACCTCAAACACGCATGGCTAACGTCGGGCTCGCCCCGACCCTAGAAATGGGTGGACTACTCGCTCTTCATCGCAATCGCATACATCATTGATGGAAAATAAACTTGCATTAAACTCAACCAAAGCTTACAACCAATCGAAGCCAACTTGCTCTCGCTTCTTAACTCCTCTCGGCCTCCACTCTCTCTCTGTCTCTACTTACTACCTCTTCTCCTTCTCTAGAATTGAATGAATAAAAATCAGCCCCATAGGCTTTATTTATAGTCTTCCAATCCTTGCTAATCAAGGAAGGAATATCTATCTAATATCTAAAGATAAAACTTAATTAAAATGGAACATTTATCTAAAAGGAAAACTATCTAATTATCTTCAAGTGGATAAAATCCTTCTCTTCATAGATAGATCTTGATAGAATTGGACGAATCCAGCCTTGCTTCGTGCCCAAGTAGTCCACATATGCTCGGAATGGCCCAACAAGCTCACAACACAAAGATGCGTAGTCGACTTTGACCAAGCCTGGTCGACTTCGAGTAGAGTGTGCTCGACTTCGAGTACTCTTCACAGTTTCTCGATCTGGTTCTTCTCCTTGAGCTCGGGTGTGGTTCAGTTCTAGTCGACCTCGAGTAGGGTTTACTCGACGCCGAGTATATGTTGAGCTCGAGTTGTCTTCTTCTTCCATCCTCGATCAGTCTTCGCTCCTAGTTGTAGTTGACTTCGAGTAGAATCCCGTCCTTTGGTTTTGTCTCGGAATGGCTCCAAATTCTGTAATATTAAACTAAAACTTATGTAGACCTCTATTTCTTGCAAATAAGCATACACTACACAAATTCAACATATTCACAACCCGAAACATGCAAAGTATATAGAATAAGGAGCTAAAATGTATATAAGGACATTGTCACTTTAGTGGACATCACCTATTAAAGTTGAAACTCCCATTTCTTAACCAAAATAAAATCTTTGGGTGCGACGCAAAAAGTTTCGAAACCCTAGGGTTATCAGGCGAAATATCTGAAACTCTTATTTACCACGCGAATTACGCGAAACCTCAAGGTTACCTCGTAAATTTCCGATTAATATAATACACTGTAACAATTAACACATTCTATAGCTTACTAGTTCATAAGATGTTGGTGATTGAGCAATACTTTGTGTCACCACCTCTTGATGATTCATGATTCGTTCACGGAATATCAATTAATGCATTCAGTGTTTATAGTTTATTGGGTTAGGTGTAGATGAATACTAGACAACAATTTGAATTTTAGCCCTTTGATAGTTTCTCATCTTTTCATTTAATATCAGTTAACAAATTTTATACCTTAGTAGTTTATAAGATACAGATGATTGAGTAATATTTTGAATTATGACCTTTTGATGATTCATCATGTGTTCACATAATATAAAATAATGCATGCATTAAATACATTAATAGTTTATAAGATGCAAATTAATATTGGTAATACTTTGAATTATAACATATTTTCAATTTATCATCTATTCACATAATATTTATTAATTCATTTTTATACCTTAGTAGTTTGTAAGATGCAGATGATTGAGCAATATTTTGAATTATGACCTCTTGATGATTCATCATGTGTTCACGTAATATAAAATAACGCATGCGTTAAATACATTAATAATTTATAAGATGCAGATGAATATTGGTAATACTTTGAATTATAACATATTGTCAATTTATCATCTATTCATATAATATCAATTAATACATTTTATAACTTAGTAGTTTATAAGATGCAGATGATTGAACAATATTTTGATAATTATGACCTCTTGATGGTTCATCATGTGTTCACATAATATAAAATAATGCATTCAATAAATACACTAATAGTTTATAAGATGCAGATGAATATTGGTAATACTTTGAATTATAACATATTGTCAATTTATCATCTATTCAGATAATATCAATTAATACATTTTATACCTTAGTTTTTTATAAGATGCAGATGATTGATCAATATTTTGAATTATGACCACTTGATGATTCATCACGTGTTCACGTAATATAAAATAATGCATACATTAAATACATTAATAGTTTACAAGATGCAGATGAATATTGGTAATACTTTGAATTATAACATATTGTCAATTTATCATCTATTCACATAATATCAATTAATACATTTTATACCTTAGTAGTTTATAAGATGCAGATGATTGAGCAATATTTTGAATTATGACCTCTTGATGATTCACCACGTGTTCACGTAATATAAAATCATGCATGCATTAAATACATTAATACTTTATAAGATGCAGATGAATATTTGTAATACTTTGAATTATAACATATTGTCAATTTATCATCTATTCACATAATATTAATTAATACATTCAATACCTTATTGGTTTATAAGATTCAGATGATTGAGCAATATTTTAAATTATGACCTCTTGATAATTTATCATTTGTTCACATAATATCAGTTAATTTATTTAATATCAGTAGTTCATAGGATGTTTATATTAGGAAATTGAAATATTTTGAATAATAGTCTTGATAAAATTTATAATATATTCACATAATATCGATTCATGTATGAAATATATACCTTACTAAGTGATAAGAATTGGATAATTTGGCAATTCTTTGAATTATGACCTCTTGAAAATTTATCATTTATTCAGATAATATCAATTAATGTGTTGAATACTTGCTAATATATGTACTAGATGCAAATGATGTATTGTACAATACTTTAAACTATGACCTGATCATGACCATTTGTCATCTATTCACATTATATCAATTAATGCCTTAAATACCATTGGTTTATGGGAAACACTGAATTGGTGTATAATACTTTGAATTATGATATCTTGAAAATTTATCATCTATACACATAATCTAGATATTTTTGTTGAAGAAAAAAAATTATTTTCCTCGTGTTATCATTTTCTTTAACTAAGATATTTTAACCAATCAACTTTATTCATATTTTGACATAAATATGAATTTTGATCATTTCTTTTAAAAACATAACCATTGGATTAATTCAAAATATAATATTAATAATAGTTGATGAAATTGTTATAAATCATAACAATACAATTAGTTCAAAAACATTATATTACCAATTTTGATTCTCACGTACTTAAATTTTATTTTAATAATATAGAGTAATGGTTTTAAAGATGAATCAATCTTTATACAATTATTTGTACCAAATTTCAATTTCTAGAATAATTTAGAAAATATTTGTACACATTCTTTTAACTTGTTCACCTGCTTAATAAGAATGTACAGGGTTTGGTGTGAGTTGACGTAAATATGTATTTTTTTACTTTAATAGAGAATATGTTGTCTCATTTACGGGACATGCTCGTGTAATTTTTAATACCTTAATATTTAAATGATACTAATTTCATATGCACAAAACTTTGTGAAATAGAAGCTGATTCGGCATATATTATCATCTTTTAAAGAAAACATTGTTGGCAAAATTGAATAATCGTTTTGATAATTTATTAAAATTCTAAAAAAATGTATAAAATGTCTAATTTTTGCCTCATCAACACAAATATCAATGTTAAACATATACCAAAATATGTATTTTGGATATTTTACACATTTGTTTTCTGTATTTTTATTAAGAATACATTGGGCAAGTTGCATGTGATTGTAAGAAAAATATTGATAAAGAATGATCAATAAACAGGTGTTAAAAACGATACTTTGAAAATTTCTCATCCGTTTTTTTCATCATGTAAGTTGAATTAGTAGATATATAATCCTAACAAAGGACATTGATGTGAACTTGATAGATTTACGAGATATAAAGCTAGAACAATATATGATAGTCTACATTAAGCGGGGTTGTTTTAGTGTTGCAAGAATATTATGATGCAAATTTGATTAATACAATAATGAGTTGACTTTCACTTGTGGTTATGTATTTATATTATGCGGTAGTGTACTTGCATATAATTCATCAAATCAATATAAGATTCTACATAAAATCCACTATGAAATCTAATTTCACATAATTATTGGATTTAATTTGTGAAGAGATCACATGGTTATAAAGCTTATTGGTTAATTTTTTTTTTAAGAGTTTAGCTCCTTCATTTTTATATATTATGACTCACAAATGAACATTTATCTTGGTAACACAATGAAAATGTTTAGGCCAATGAAAATTACGGGTTTATGCAAACAATAAGAATACATATTTTTTTTGTTGAGAATTGGGAAAATAGACTCAATCGCCTAGGTGATCACTATTGATCAACTCACATTTGTTTGGACCAATTAAAATTACGGGTTTTTCATAACTCATTCTTTCAATCGATCTTAATTTGGTAAACATATTTTGAGTTTAATTATTTTTCCTTATCTATTTGATTGAAAATATTTTATGGTGTACCGACTGTTGAAATCAAGGGCCAATTTATTGTAGCCTGATTTGGGTTTGATATTAAAAGAAGACTTTTCACGCATATTTGAATACATCGAAAAATATTCTTCTTCTCCTCTACTAATTTCAAAACTTTTCTCAATACACCCCGAGCACTTTTCCAAATTCTCATTAGGATTTGTGTTAGATCATTCGGGTGATTTGCTGACAACTTATCTGCATCATACTCAAGGTGAAATCGCCTCTAAATGTTGTGGATCATTTGCCAGGCCATATCATCGTTGTCGACTTTGGCTTTCAAGCATCCTCAACATTTTATATGTCTTTGTAAGTTTTTTTTTTCATTTCAGATCTAATATATTCTTATACTACATCCAATGTTCCAAAAAACGCTTGGCGGGTGCTTGGCGGTAGGGTAGGTTCAAGGGTCTAGGCGGGGTCTAGGCGGATTTGATGGCGGATCTTTGTTGTCTAGGCGGGTTTTGACGACCTCGACGGCCTTGGCGGTGGGGCGAGTTCAAGGGTTTAGGCGGGGTCTAGACGGGACTTGAAGGTTTTTTTAGAACAGTGACTACATCATCGATATGGGTCTTTAGACAATTAGATGATAAAATTTCATGAGCATCTCTTGTTTACTGCAAAACAATATCATCATTGTGGTGTATTAGCTATGAAACAAGAAAACATATTATAAACTTGAAGAGTTAAATTGGTATACAGAGGCTTGAAGATGGAATATCTTTAAAGAAATTGAATAGCCCATTTGACGCATAATATACTTAGTGTATAAAACATAAATTAAGCAATAGTAACTGGACTTGTGTCTAAAAAGTTTAGCTCCTCCACCAACTAGTTCTTTGGGTTTATAATCCCTCTTGTTGTCACTTATAAATTGTAATATGATGGTCCTTTTACTCATTTGAACAAGCACCCCCCCCCCCCCCCCCCACCCCTTTTGATGACTAAGAATTAGGGTAAAATGTAATGGGCAATAATATGTCTTTTATGATACAACATGTTTATGTTATCATCATTAGAGTTTATGGTATCTTAAATATGTCGTGTTAATGTCATTCTCATTTTTGAACCATTTGTAACCTTATGAACGAAAACAAATATTGCCAACAATAATTGATCCGATTGAGGGATCGATGAAACATGTTTGAAGCTCAATCAAGCACAAAACAAAACTAAACGCACACAAATCTTTTATGGGAATTATATAGGTTTATTCTAAAATAAAAATACGATATTGTTTTAATTTTTTTTTACAGTAGGCAAGAATTAAGAGCGATTATACAAGCTGTAATCTGGCTCCTTAATCATCCTTAAGGATGATGGTACAAAGTTACCTGTTAAAAGGGATAGTAGAGCTATTACTAATGATACCCTTCCGAGCTATATAGTCGGATACTTTATTCGCTTCTCGTTAGTAGTGTCTTTATTCAACAAGGTCTAAAGCAGTTTCCAGTTGCTTGATCTTTCCAATGTAATGTATAATCTCCCATTTGGCATTGTTGCTGCTTGTGATGGCTTTGATGAGCTGTAGATTATCCCCTTTTATTATTACTCTTGGAAGTCCTTTCCTAATTTCTCGCTCCATACTTGTATGAATAGCGATAGCTTCAGTTTGAATGACTGAGGCTTTGACAGTTTCCTTGTAAAACATGTCAATGACATGGCCCCGGGAGTCTCGAGTAACCCCTCCCACATGGCAAGCGTATGTGGGATTAACAGATCCATCCACATTGATTTTGTAGGCAGCCCTGATGGTCTGATCCATTTAGCTTTAATTCTTCTGTTTGTTACTTTATTCCTATAATCATCTTTTTAAATTTGGTACCAATCATTGATGTTTGTAATGATTCTTCGAATGATATTTTCTATTGGCGCCAGAGCTTTATTTCTAAAGATAACTTCATTTCTGATTTCCCAAATAGTTTGCCAAATGAAGACTAGTTCCTCGAAATTCTTATTTCCAAGTCGGATTTCATCTATATTAAGAGGGTGGGATTCATTTATATTCATATGTTGGAAGTATTTTCCTGTTTGTAGCTCAAAATGGGCAATTGTATTCCTAGTGAATAGGCAGCTTCTCATTAAGTGTGCCGCATCTTCTTTCGCTTGATTACAAAGACTACGCTAGCTGGGAACTCGGTTAACGTATTTATTATGCCTTTAAGTGGTAGGAAGACCATCTACCATTATTTTCCACATAAAGCTTTTTATTCAAGGGGGTAGATTTAACTTCCAAATCCAGTTATGATCTTTTGAGATTTGAGTTACATTGTTTGTCATGCATTTGCCCGATTTCGTAGTGAAGTTTCCACTTGGGTCAAGCTTCCAGATAAGTTTGTCTGGTGTATCCCAATTTGGGATTTGTATATTTAGAATTTTACAACAGACTTCCGGGGGAAAGAGGCTATTTACTAGTAGAGTGTTCCAACGTTTTTGTTAGGTTAAAAAGCTGGGATATTTTCATTTCCAGATCATGGTTTCTTCTAAATTGTTCAAGATCTTGATTTGAGAACCCAAGGGTGCGACCAAACTTTTATGCTATTTCTGTTCCCAATTAACCAAAGGAGACCTTGTTCAAATTTGTTTCTTAACGAGAGTAGTCGACCGAATTGCCAAGAAGTAAGATGATTGGAGCGGTTTCTAATATTTTCCTTTTGAAGATACTTTTCCCTTATGATCTGGACCCATATGATATGAATAGCTAAATATATGAGCATCTCACTCATAGATTCATAAAACTCACCCTTTCACTCATCGGCATGTCACTGCCGAGGAATATAAGTTCTCTATCAAGTACGCACAGGTTTTCCCACAACCAATATAGCTAACATATTGTAGCGTCATCTACATCATGGTTCTTAGATCACATTAATAATTCTTCTTATAGAAATGTGTAGAATAGATTTTCATTTGGTTTAAATTTGTTGCTCTTAAAATATAATTTATTGCATTGTAAATTATTTTATTGCAATACAATTTTTATAAAATTGAATACGGTTTTGCATTATGTGTGGTTTGATGTTCATTCTTAACTTCAGAGTAATGTTGTCATTCAGTTCTCTCTGATTCTACCAACTTTATGTGGGAAAACAAATTTTTGTTTTTTTTTAAAAAGCATATGACCCATTGATTTTCAAACTATATTTAATCAATTTTATCCCTATTTTTAAAAAAAAAAACATATAAACCATTAACAGTTTACCTTATTTTAATGTATAATTATATAAAAAAAAATGCATAAGATTTTCAATATACTCATCATAATCAATACTATGCATGTTAAAATATATTCGCAAGAGATATTTAGACATTCCATGTCATATTCTATTATTTTTACAAGGTAAATGGTATTGGACAAACAAAATATAAATAAAGGGTGCTTAAATACATTTTTTAAAATAATGTTAGTTTCATGCAAAATGACTTCAATTTATTTAACCCATATTACCATATTGCCCCTCAAAGCCTCTATAAATTGAGTTGAGTCTTCAACTTTACAATATGTCTTTTTGTTACATATCATGCCCCCCCCCCCCCACTCCTCTCTCTCTCTCTCTCTTGTGGAGACTAAGGAATGGGGTGAAATTTGTCCACCAATAGAGATTATGTTCTCGTAAATGGGACTTGTTCATGGCATTTTATCAAGTAAACGTCTAGAGGCCACAGTTTGATGAAATGCCATGAATAACGTCCTCTTTACGAAATTTTTTCAAACACATTCTAATTTCGATACGATTTGTACTTTTCGAAGAAAAATTTATCGTAAATAGGATGTATTCATGGCATTTCATCAATGAAATGTTCAAAGACTAGAAATTGATGAAATGCCATGAATAGCGTCCCCTTTACGAATTTTAAACAAATAGATTCTCACTTCGATACAATTTGTGGTATTCTGAAGGAAGATTTACGTAAATAGGACGTGTTCATGGCATTCCATCAATTTATTCCATCAACTTAATGCATAAAGGCTATAAGTTGATGAAATGCCATGAATAACGTCCTCTTTACATAAATTTGTCAAATATAATCTCATTTTGAGGCTATTTATTTTCTTTTAATAAAAGGTTTGTTGTTAATAGTAAATCCTTACTATGAGAATTTTTTTATATATCTCATTTTTGGTCAATTTTATTACATATACCAAAATATCCCAACAATTCAAAAGAGTTTTTTAACACTAGAATTTCTAAAATTTCATAAATTTTAACATAAAAATGTTAAATAAAGAAACCTTGTATATATTTATTGTAGATGGTGTAATTTTACAATAAATTTAATTACAATATATTTATAATTTTTCATATATTACTAAAATAACAATTAATGTGTTGAATGTATTAATATTTGTTATAGTATATCAAAGATTTGATAGTAGTTTAAATTTTGAATTCTTGACAATTTAGGATTTATTCACATAATAGCAATTAATATATTAAATACATTGTCATTTGTAAGATGTAAATAATTTGGCAATACTTTGAATTATGACATCTAGACAAGTTTTTTTTAATCATCCATTCATAATACAATACTAATGACTATTAAGAATGGATGATAAAAACTTTATCAAGAAGATTTAATTCAATGTATTGCCAAATTATTTGTATCCTAAGATACTGTATTAAACACATTGATATGTAGTACTATATTCAATGCATTAGTGACTATTATGAATAGAGGAGAGAGACTTGTCAAAAAGTAAAATATCTTATTGATAATAAATATAAGGGTAAACTGCAGGAAACCACCCCTAAAATATGTTGTATTGCTCAAAAACACCCCTTATATACTTAATTGTTGAAAACCACCCTTTATAAGCCTTTTGTTAGCAATCGACCACCTTCATCCAAAGTTCCATTTATTTTCGGTTAAATCCTTGAAATTACTCTTATACTCTTTGTGTTTACAATTTTTAAAAAGAAAAATAAAACAATAAACATTGAAAAAAAAATCATCCCTCAGTCATCCGTCATCACCCCCCCATCCACCTTCTTCTAAAGGCTGCTTTTCAATCGCGGTCCATCTACAATGTCAAGACCTTTTCAAAATTTTTCATCTCTGTTCCTCCGTTTCCAATCAAATTCAACTACCTAATTTATGCATTCCTAATCTCCATCCACATCACCAGTCATCACACAACCCCCAATTCAAGAACCCCTAGTCAAAACCCTAACAATTGTTCTGCAAATTTCCAATTGAATCTGTCAATCAAAAGACTCAACCCCTTTCTTCTCTTTGTCAATCGGATCTTTGGAAATATCACCACTAATTAATGGAGGCTATGCACCCGTTAGCACCGACAGAGGCGGAAAGGGGCCGAGGGAGAGTTGGAGCGAGGTTGAGGAGAAGGTGAAGGAGACGGTAGTCGAGGGAGAAAGAGAGCGAAAGCAGTAGAAGAGAGACGAGAGAGGTGGAAGGGCAGAGAGAGAAGAGAGGAGGAGGTTCTGTGGAGAGAGCCGGAATCAGGAAACCAGCGGTGGCGGTCGGAAGAAACCAACGAGGAGAATTTTTTTTTATATAATTAAACTCAATAATTTATCTTTTCAATTTTCAAATATAAGCATCACGATTTATTCAAAGAAAACAATGAAAAAGTAGAATGTGGGTCCAGGTTTCACGGTTATGTGAATGTACAGTGCCGGGGGTGGCTTTTGGCAACAAAAATTACTTTAAAGGGTGGTTTTCGATAATTAGGTATATAAGGGGTGATTTTGAGCAATATAGCATATTTTAGGGGTGGTTTCCTGCAGTCTACTCTAAATATAAATAGCTAGGCAATACTCTGAATATTATTTAATATATTAATATATCGTAGTAGAATTTTTTTTAATTAGCCACAAATAAAAAAGGTAGAATGTAATATATCTATATATAACAAAATCGAGTAAAATCTTATAAAAATATATCGATATCTAAACAAATTGAGTAAAATATTTTCTTGAGCATATCTTTCTATATTGATTGATGGTGTTGGATAAAAATTTGATAAAATCTATCTTTAGCATATAGAAGTAATTTGGTGAAATTTTCATTTTCATATCCCTCTTTTGTTAAATGTCCACCCTAATCTCCCTTTTTCTAAATGTCCAATTTTGCTTTGATAATACCAAGTTTACCCTTTGTACTAAATAAACTTCCCATATTCCTCTTTTCAATCAGTTGAACCCTCGACTGCTTCATCTTATTCAACCAGCGACTGCACGAAGAAGCCCGAGAGAGGCCCACAGAACCACACCACGTTGGATCCCTAGCTTCTGGATGTACGACGTCAGCGACCTGTCCTTGCTCCGGATCTGTGATGGTTCTGGATCGCCAACTCCGGACGAGCTTTGGCATAATGGCAGTGGTGATGATCTATGATGTTCAGCGCTCGGTCCTTGCTGTCCTGGATGATTTTACCCCTCCTCTAGTTTCCCCCATTCTTTGATTTGACGCCTTCGCTGGCGAGGTCGCTCCTAGAAGGCCGAAGGCGATGAAACCGACCTCAAGAAGATCTGCGACGACTTCCAACTATACGATGGGGACAACAACGGCCTCATCTCCGAGGCCGAGTTGCACAAGGTCCGGAATAGGATCGGTGAGTGCTGCACCGTCCACGATTGCACCAAATGATTAAAATCGTCAATGTCGATGGCAAAATGATCCAATGCTTTTAGTTTCATGAATCAAAGGTTCTGTCCTCCACTCCAAGAAGAAGAATTTGGGATTCGAGAGTCGTGTTGGGGTCCGAATATAGTTGGCCAATTTGCAGTTCAAGAAGAATCCTTCGCAGCAATGGAACAATGTGGATTTTGTCACCATGTCTAAATCTGAAACCATGATTGCTGAGGAAGATGCAAAAGCTATTGCAACCATATGGGATGAATTTGAAGTGGTTTCAAAGCCGACTGAAACTTTTATGTGGTTGTTGGAAAGACTTTCTGAGTGAAGGCCAATTGAAAATCATGTTTGAAACCTTATGCAAGTTGAATCAAATCATTGTTTTATTTTGATTTTTTTTCTTGGTGATACCTTGTTCTCTGGCTCATGTTCCTATCTAAGAGCTTCTGTTTTCATTAAGAATGATTGCATGAATCTCTAAGTGCGTTAATGATTTTTCTTGGTGCCCTAAACATAATCGCAAGTGTAACAGCTCGAATATTAATATTGGGGTTACGTTTCAAAGGTTGGATACCTTTGTTCGGATCTTGCAATCCAAGTGCGGGTTGAGGTTTCAAACTTTAAATAATTAGTATTTAAAGTGGGGATTTTGAACCCCAAAACAATCTAAGGGTTGTTGGGTACCCTTAACATGTCCTAATGACTAAGTCGCGGAAATTCATTTTGAATGGAAAGTACGCGAGCGGAAATTAAAGTACAACTTGCCACGGCTAGGCTGGGTCAAAATAGAAACCACAAAAACATAATAATAAATGTTCTTAAGCCCAGATTAGCAGGGTTAGTTCGTTATTCGCAATCGCCCATGAAATTCCCTGCCATAGGAGCACGAAACAAGCAAATTTGCAAAATAAACCTAGAAACAATATGCGGGGCAAGGATTAGACCGAGGCCCAATCCCATTGTGGGTCTCACAAGAAGGCATACACATACGCTATTTCTATAATAAGGATGCTTCTAATGCATAACGAAATTTAAACACGCAAGTCATGCTTATCAGGATATAATATGCGAAATAAAATAAATTGCCCAAAGAATGTCAAGTGGCATATCCCTCTCCTACCTCCACCACCCTTTCCGATATGGAAAAGCCTGGCCAGCGCGATGCTATAGCATAGCAATCTCATCATATATATGCGCCTCAATAATCAATAATCTTCTCATCATGCTCATATGGTGAGTCGAGCCCGCAAGCTCAACTCGATACAGTCTCGATTAAGGACAAGCCCGATGAGACTGGACCATCCTATGACCCTAGCAAAGACTCTAGGACGCACATATAACGACAATTCTCTTTTCCAAACACATAGAGTAACCAAATGCTCATTGAAGTATGCAAGTCCTAGCATGATACTACATGGCATGCTTCAATGTTTATGCATCACCTAGTATCTCATATGACCACAAGTAGGAAGTTTTATCTAATCAGTCCAAGTAAGTCCATAAAGGAACTTACCTGAAAAGTCGAACATCAAAAAAGATATTGAAAGCGAAATCCAAACAATCAGCAAGCACCTATAATGATTACATAGAATACAATAAGCTACCATACTACCACTCATACACACAGAAATCATGTTTCTAATCATTTTCAAAATCAAGAGGGAGATAAACCATTTCTAACCCTTTTCGATACGAGAAAACGTAAAAAGCAAAGTTACCCGATGATTTCAAGTCCCATTAATACTCGAGCCAAATCTCGTTTCCAAAACCAAGTATCAATTATTTAATCTTAATCAAGTCAAATAATCTCGACACTTGAAATGAAACCTTCAAAACATTTTCGAAATATTCGATTCAACAAACCTATATTTCAAATTCTGTCAAAATCTCTTTTAAAATATTAAAATAATTATTAATATAATATTTTGAAACCTCGTTTCCCAACATCGACGTAGGACCAAAATCTGACTTACAAGATCGAAACAAAAAACCAAAAAAATATTCCAAAGGGTAAGGGAGCAGCTCGGCCAAGCTACTGGGTGGTTTTCGCGGTGGCGAGAGAGCCATTCGCAGCCACTAAAACCCATACCAGGTCTCCTAAGAGAAGGGAGCTCTCATTGGCCGTAAAGGGTGGATTTTTTCGCAGCGAAACCCGCATTCGCGGTCGCGAGAGGCGTCTCCTTCCTGCCTCTGGTTGTTTTCTAACTCGCCGCGGTGACCATTGTTTCACCGCAGCGATATTCGAAACATTTTGCTCGTTTTAGCCTCGATTCAAATCCATTTTAAACCAAACTTGTTTTAAAACAATACTAAGATGATTCCGACCCTAAAGAGGCATGAAAGACTAAAACGAGGACTAGAGGGGAGAGCAGAAGAGGGATTACCTAGCCTCCTTGAGGCTTTTTCAAAAATTTCAAAAGGGAAGGGTCCTCCGGGCTCCGATTCAACAAGATATGGTTACGACAAGGCCAAGGAATGCTGGCTTATGGTTAAAAATGCACCTTTACAAAGTTTTAGATCCAAAATGAGAGAAACAAAGAAGGGGAGTTTACCTTGCTCAAAAACAGAGGAAGGGGAAGAAATGGGCTCAAATCGGTTTTGAGAGGAGTTAGATCCATCGTTTCTTGACCTTAGAAAGTAGAGAAAAGAGTGAGTAACAAGCGAGAACAAACAAGAAAGGGAACGGAACCAAAACAAAAGAGAACAAGGTGATTTACCAAGCTAAAAACGGAGTTGGGCTCCCAACTCATGGCGGCGAAGAAGAACCTATGTTCGCAAAAGGAGATTTTCTTCTTTTGGGCTCATGCTTGCGGCGGCGAAGAGGAACTTGCGCTCTCAAAAGGAGAAAATGGAAATCATCTTCCGACTCCGATTTTGGGCTAGATTTCTGAGATGAGGTCTTTAGAAGGATATTTTGGGGCCTTTTGATGGGTGAGAAACAAGAAAGAAGTGGCGAAGGGAGAGTTAGATGGATTGAGGAGAGTAAAAGTGAAGGTTTTGAGATTTAGGGTTTGGGTCTCACTTGAATGTGAGAGAGAGAGAGAGAGAGAGAGGGAGGGAGGGAGGTGGCTAGGGTTTTTGGAGAGCTCAGATTTTTAGGAGAGGTGAATCATCTTGAGGATTTGGGCTTCTTTAAATAGGGAGAGCAATTTGGCTCTCTAGGGTTTTATGGAGAAAAAGACGAAATAATTAAGAGAAAGTGTGGGGAGGGAGGAGAGAGAGAGATGAGGCGTAAGAGGGAGAGAGAGAGAGCGTTTCCACTCATCCGACCCCGAGTCCCGACATTCTATCCCAAAATCTGATTTCCAAAAATCCAACTCGAAGTTTAAATTCATTTCAAATAAATCTCGAGAATTCTTTGTTTGAAATCCTATTGATAATGGGCTTAGGACCCATCAAGTTAGGATTTTAGCTAGTGCTAGAATATTTTTAAAGGATTGTCTGAATATAGAAATTCGCTTGAGGACGGGTTTTATGAAACATTTCAATTTTGGATATTCAATAATTATTTAAAATCCGATCTTTACATTCATCCACATCTAAAAACAAGTCTCGTACCCGAGACTAAAACCTTCAAAATCCAAAAGCAGCCCTTTTCTCAAACCACTCAAGCCTTTTAAATCCAAGTGAGTCACTTTCAAAGCATCAGAGAACATCACAACAAGCATACTAGCACACATGCCATGAGAATCCATCTCCAACCACATCACCTCAGCACGGAATCTGCACAGAGCAATCAATCATAAGCATAACAATCACAGAGATAACCACCACCCAACTAAAGACTACTAACTCACCACTAGCTCACGAGGTCAAAGATAAGTCAACACTCGGCTCAAGATAAGAGGCTAAGAGCTCATCTACGACATTCTCATAACTTGCCCGAAGGCTATCCTCTATCTCCTAAGTCACCTCCTTGGGACTCCTCCTAGCCCACTGAACCAGAAGAAGAGGAACCCCTTTGGCCTGGTCCTCAACTTCTTGACTCAACGGTCAAGCACCTTGACTGGGATCTCTACGAAGGTGTGGTTAGGCTCTATCCGGAGGTCAGAATAATCAAGGATGTGGCCTTCTAGATAATCCTCTGCCTCAAATTTGACATTGACGGCACCATAATCCTTCTCTGGAAGGTCAGCAACCCATCTGATCTCTTTGCGAGTTCACTAGCTCATCCCTGAGCCATCCGCTCCCTCAATGCTGCTACCTCTGGACACTCTGCTTTCTCTCTGTGAATCTCCTCTCTTAGCTCTGACTGAATCTCCAAAAAGGATAACTGCTCGCGGTCCCTCTAAAGCCATACCTCGATGCCGTACGACATCAGCTCTCCTTGCAATATCTGCTGCACTAGTAGTCGGGCCACGGTCGCCTCCTAATGAGTCTTCTGGCTGAGAGCATCTTCCACTACATTGGCCTTTCTAGGATGATAGACAATGTCCAAATCCTAGTCCTTCAGGAGCTCTAACCAGCGCCTCTGCCTCTTGTTGATATCCTTTTGGGTGAAAATGTATTTCAAGCTCTTGTAATATGATGTCTCTAAAGTAGCCATGTTTTTATGCACAGTTTAGTTCCATAATCTATACACTTTGCATATTTTGGGTTGGGAATATGTCAAATTTTTGTAGTATACGCTTATTTGCCAGAAATGGAGATCTACATAAGTTTGTGTTTAATATTGCAGAATATGGAGCCATTTCGGGAGAAAACCAAGAAGCAAAGACGAAGGCTGAAGTTTACTCGATATCGACAAAGCCTTGAAGACCAACCCGGAGTCAAGGAACACAAGCTGGTCGAGAAGACGAAGACGAAGACAGGCCGGACACCACTCTTTGATATCGACGAAGTTCCTCGATATCGACAAGACCAGAGTCAATATGTCCGAGCAGATCGAGAAGGAGCTACCTGACATGCCGAGTCAGCCAAGTCGATGAAGCCACCTTCCTCGATATCGAGTAGTCAACTCGATATCGACAACACCTGAGAGCCAGCACCCATGCATGTCGAGAACCAGTTAGTCGAGCAAAGTCAGGCCAGCAAGTCGATGGACCCAGCTCCTCGATATCGACAACATTAGTCGATATCGAGTACACCCACATCACAGATCTGAGCCAGTCCGAGGAAGTGCTAGCCGACCATGCCGTTGAAGCTGAAGTCGATGACCACTTTACTCGATATCGACAAGAACTAGTCGATATCGAGGAGATCTATCCGGAAGCCGCATACGCGGTTTGAGTAGTCCTACACGGTTTTGGATTCCTTGGGGCCGAAGTTGTATGAGTTCTATCCAAAGTCTATCAAGATCCATCCCATGAAGAGAAGATTTATCCACTTGAAGATATTTTAGGCTTTAGATATATTTCCCTTTTAAAGATTAATGTTTCTTTTTTATCCTTAGATATAGATAGAGATTTCTATCCTTGAATAGCAAGGATTAGAAGCCTATAAATAAAACGTTAGGGGGCTGAGTTTTAGTCATTCCAAGACACAACAATTAGTTACATAGAAGTAGTAGAGAGAGAGAGTGTGAGTGGCCAAGAGGAGTTGGTGAAGTGAGAGCAGAATCGGCTTCCTTTGATTGTAAGCTTTGTTTGATTTAATGCAAGTAGTTATTTCCCTTCAATCAATGTCTGAGGTTGCGATGAAGCGCGAGTAGTCCACCCACTTCTAGGGTTGGGGCGAGCCCAACGATAGCCCTGCGTGTTTAAGGTAAAGATCCGACTTTTAATCATATTTTGAGCATCTACTACTTGTTATGTGTTTATTACCCATCTAATGGAGGTCCATGCTAACAACTTGGATTGTAAACATAAAATCAGTAGAGACAATTAGGGTTTCTTGAAAGAGTTTGAAGGTTCGATAAAGTAAAACAAAGTAATATAGAAATACTCTAGAAGGGGGGTTGAATAGAGTATGCCGGTTTTTCGCAGATAGTCTCAAGACTTTTGAAGCTCGTGCAAAACCCTTTGAGATTAGACTTAGTCTTTTCTATGAAAACCTAAATCACAAAGTTAAATAATCGAACCAAGTGTGGAAATAAGGTAAAGCAGTAAATAACGGACTCTATGAATTGTTTACGAGGTTCGGCACGAACTTGGCCTACGTCCCCGCCTAGGGTTCTTCCACAACCCTAGGATTCAACCGACTTTTATTGATTCACAAGACTTAGGATCCTAGTAGCTCCCCAAGAAGCCTCTCTCCTATATAATTGCAATCTAGTCAACTCACGTTCCCTTGGAGTCCTAGACCAATCTAGAAGATCCCCACCTCTCTATGCTATCTAGTACAATCCTCTTACACTTAGTGAATCAATCGCCTAGTGTTCACTTCCTGAGTTACAAACTCTCGAGTATAACACTATAACTAAATATATCCTATAAGCTCACTATGTAACTCTCAAATGCTTTGAAATGAAATAACAGACTCTTAGGACAAGCAGAGAGCACACGAAGACAGATTTCTCTTGAAGGCTTGGAGTGTATGAAAGGCTCGTGTTCAATGAATGTGTCTTCTGTCTTCATCTTTCTTCTCTTTATATTGAGATAAATCAGCGCCAATGATCTTCTCCAACGGCTAGTCTAGATCATGGCTTGAGCTGGATCTTCTATCTTTGGAAACTTCGAAGGCTATAATCTTTCCGATTTGAATCTTCTCAAATTGCATCATAAGGAAGGAAATAATATTCGAAAATACTTCCTGAAAGGTTAGTTATATATAATAGTATAATGGAAGCATATAATAACATAAAATAATATTTCGAACATAATATCATATAGAACAGGTTTTATGTTTCATCAACACTGTGAAATCTTCAAGACCTTTGACAGAAACAAACTGTCAAAGCCTTTGAAACATATTCCGATTTTCATCAAGGGAGTGGAGTTATCAATCTCCCCCTTGATGAAAGACAAAACCTGTGCATCCCTGTAACTTAGTCAAGCATAAATAATATAAGTGAAATCGGACTAAGTACCTGCATGGGTTAGACAAATGTTGGATCAAATATTTAAAGCATGAAAGGCCATCCAACCGAAAACCAGAAATAAAAAACCAAGGTCTTCCAAGACCTTCACAGAAAAAAGTTTTCAAGTCTAAACCCCAGATCATCTCCCTCTTTTTGTCTTTCAACAAAGGGAGGAGGTAAAATAGTCATCAAAAGTTTTGAAATTGTTTCCAAAAACCAGCAATGTATCAGATTTGGGATAGGGATGGGGTAGGATAGGTTTAAGCTTCGTCGTTCGGAGCATCATCAGGGAGCCTCGTCCACAGACCTTGCAACATCTTGGTTATCCCGCTTATCTCCGTCATAACCTCTTTGTGCAGCTTCTTTAGATCCAGGCGAACTTCCTCCAAGCCCAACTCCAGGTTGTCTATGCGCTCATCGACAGCTGAGGCAGTGGGAAGAGCTTTTGAAGGAGAGGCAAGACTCAAGGTCCCTTGGGGAGACCGACTGATGCCTATCTTTTCAAGGCTCTTGGAGTCAAACTTACTCATATGACGTTGTTGTTCTTCATTTTTGAAATCAAATCCAGAAGCTTTGAAGATTTGGGTCAAAAGGGTGGCAAAGGGGAGGGGAGTTCCTTTCCTGGCTTTTATTGTGTGAGTCATGGATCCTAAAATGGTGTTGGCCAGATCAAGATCAAGGCCATTGAGGATTCGGTAAAGGAGGACCATGGCATTGTCAGTAAGGAGAGAGCCAGAGTTAAGACGGGGTAAGAGGCATCGAACAATGATGTTGAATATAATTTTTGCCTCTAGGGTAAGGGATGAGTGGGTGAGATGCTTTGAGGTGCTGTTAGATGCTTCGGGTATGAGGTATTTGGATCGGGCAAGGATGATACAATTTTCTTTAGAGGGGTGTACTTCAGAGGATGGACATGGGCTAGGTAGGCCAAGGAAATCTGCAAATTCAGTGGAGTTGAAAGAGATTCTAACTCCCTTGAAAACAGATTCCAAGGACCAACCATTGGCATCGTGTTTGGCTTTTAGGTTTATGTAGAACAGGCGGATAAGCTGGGGATAGTAGACGGTTTCAAGATTGAGAAGGGTCCAGGCTGGGGATTTTTTGAGAAGAGCAATGCAGGGTAACTTCAAAGCTTCAAAGAACTCGATATCCAAAAAATCAGAACAACATATCCTACGAGTTCGAAACTCATCTACCCACTTTCCAGTCGTCTCAGCATTTTCAAACCATGAAGAGGGTAAGGATTGGTTTACCTGGATGTAGGCGGGTGGATCGGCATTTTTTCTTCGAGCCTGTGTTGGAGCAGTTCTCTTGACAGACGCCTCAAGACCTCTGAGGGTGCCCTTCCTAGTACGCTTGGGAGATGGAGGTTTGACAGCAGTTGGGGCTTTTCGCTTCTTTGGAGACGGGAGAGGAGGAGAAGGAGAAGGAGAGGCAACGGGTTCTGGCTCCTCTTCCTCCTCATCCTCAGACCCCGAGTCCTCACCGGACCCTGTGTCGTCCCCATCAGCTTCCTCGTCCTCTCCAGATCCGTCTTGCTCCTCGTCCTCTTCCTCAGGCTCCTCTTCAAAGGGAACTGTTGTAGGAGGAAATCGAGTTCAAAATATAATAAAATAAATCAAACCAGATTCTGCCCACACAAATAATTACAAGACCTCCTCCTGATGTAGCAGCAGGAAGTCAGGATCGATCCACGAGGAAGAGTGTCAGCGGATCCTAGGCAGCGGAGAAATCTCACGGACAGAAGTAGACCACAGATGTCCTCGATCTCGACTAGGGTTAGTCGACAGAAGATCGGACAAGTCGAGCACAACACAGCAACAGCTTCCGGCGATGTTGGTCGACAGAAGATCTTTACTCGAGATCGAGTAAGGTTGTCGACGTCGGTTTGGCTCTTGTCGATCACCTGCACACAGAAGCTACGACGATTCTGGATCGAGGATCAGTAACTCGAGATCGAGTAGTGCAATTCGAGATCGAGTAAAACAGAGAATGAAAACGAAATAAAGTAAAGACAAGTGCTTTGGGATTTTGAACTAAACTGTATGTAAAAGACTTCCAAGATTGGGGTTTGCAACAACGATAACCGAGAATGCATAAGGTAGAAATAAAACAGATAATCATGTGAATCGCATCAAAGGACTAAGCTTTCGCCTTTTCCAACAATTAGATAACTCTTTCAAGAAACCCTAATTGTCTCTACTGATTTTATGTTTACAATCCAAGTTGTTAGCATGGACCTCCATTAGATGGGTAATAAACACATAACAAGTAGTAGATGCTTAAAACATGATAAAAGTCGGATCTTTACCTCAAACATGCATGGATATCGTCGGTCTCGCCCCAACCCTAGAAGTGTGTGGACTACTCGTGCTTCATTGCAACCTCAGACATCATTTGAAAGGAAATAACAACTTGCATTAAACTAAATTCAAAGATTTTACAATCCCGGCAATCCAACTCTCGTTAAATGCCAAAACCCTAAAACCTTCGAACTCCTAAACCTTCTCTGTGAACTACTTCTCTAGCTATGAATTGAATGATCCCTAAAATCAGCCCCATGGGCTTTATTTATAGTCTTCTATTCCTTGCTATTCAAGGATAGAATATCTCTATCTATATCTAAATCTATATCTAAAGCATTAAAGATAAATAAATGGAACAACATAATTAAATCTAAAAAAGGGAATTATATCTAAAAGTATTCAAGTGGATAAATCTTCTTCTTCATGATGGAACTTTGATAGAATCGGATAGACTCGGCAATCTTCAGCTCCAAGTAATCCCAATCCAAGTAGAACTGCCCAAACCGCGTTACGCGTCTCCGAAAGATTTCCTCGATCTCGAGGAGTTTTCCTCGATATCGAGTAAAAGGGTCGTCGACTTCCGCTTCAGCGGCATCCTGGGTAGCAGGTCCTTGACATGGCTCGGGCACTGACTCACAAATCTTTGTCGATATCGAGGACTCTCCTCGATATCGAGTAGAATGTTGCTCGGCCTTGTCTTGTCTTCGGCTTCTCGATCGGGTGGTCTTCCTCGACTCCGGGCATGACTTTGGGTCTTGTCGATATCGAGTAAAAGTACTCGAAATCGAGTAAGGTTCTGGAGTCGGGGAGCTTTGCCTTCAGTTCCTCTATCTGGCCTGTCCTCGACCAGGCACTGCTCGGACACTTTTGGTCGATATCGAGTAAATGTACTCGATATCGAGTAAATCTCTCAGCTTTCTGCTCCGTTCTTAAAACGCACTTTCCTGAGTCCTCATTTGTCGGATTGACGCATATGACCATGCGTTAGAAAGCTCTTTTCGAGGCCTACAACTCTCATTAAGACATCAGAGCTTGATTCAGAATGATGAATACCGAAAAATGGCCTTTTCTCCAGCTGCACCATCCTTAGCTTCTCCATGAGTTTCCTTTAAGCTCCAAAGTGCGTCCGATTTCTGCGAAATATAACAAAAACTTGTGTAGACCTCCATATATTGCAAATAAACATATACTACACATATTATGTATTTATTCTAACCCAAATACATGAAATGCGTGCAGAAATCGATATAAAAGTAGATATAAAATATGGGATAAAACATGGACATCAGGAACCTCCTCGGCCTCGGCTTCCTTCCGAATTCTCTCAGCTTCCTCCTCGACAAGTTTCCTTGCAAGCTCGGCCTCCTCCTCGGCCTTCTTCTTCTTTAAAGCTTCGTCTTCGGCTTCCTTGGCTGCATCCCTTTCCAGAATGGCGTCGAGATCATCTTCCTTCTCTTCCTCGTCCACCTCATCAGCGATGACTTTCTTTTTCCCTTTCTGCTTCGCACTGAGAGGTTTCTTAGCAGAGCGTTTTTGAGAGCCCTTGGTAACAGTAGTCGTGCTCTCAGAGATGGTGCTCTGGACAACAGTAGGGACAATGGCTTGAGGAGTGGGTTCAGGTGTAGGGGAGGTAGCAGTGGCCTAACGTCCCTTGGGGGTGGCGCCTAGTCTTTTGGGTGTGGAAGCTTTCTTTGATTTGGGAGCCAAGGAGGAAATCGGCTACGGTTTTTAGAACAGTTTGAGAGGTTTAAGAAAGAGAAGTTGGAAGGGTTTGGATAATTTCTGAGTTTGTGATGGAATCAGGTACATAATTGGGTTTAAGTAGAGAGAGATGATGGAGTGATGGGACGGGTTTAGAGTTCCAAGGGGAGTAATCATAACATTGCTTATTTTGAAAATTTCCAATTCAAAATTCAAATCCTTTTCTTAACCAAAAAATAAGAGGGAAAAATATCAGAAATAATTTTGTTCCAAAAATATCTCAACGGGTAAAAAAAATAACATAAATAAAAGATTTTGAAATCCGATAAAAATATACTTGATTAAATATCTAAAAAGATATTAACCAAATATATGTGATCCGATATATGTAATCTACCATTTAGTTCATAAACCTTGACATAATACTCAAAGGTCTTGACACTAAGTAGAGTTTATCTTTCGTAAAGGGAAAGCTCCCCCTACGAAAGTGCATCCTTGTTAAGCATCCCAATTTCTCATCTAATGAAGGTGAACCTGTTCTCTGCCAAAGGCTTAGTAAAAATGTCAGCCCATTGATAATCAGTTGAAATAAACGAAATGGACACATCACCTTTTTCAACATGGTCTCTAATGAAATGATGCCTTACATCAATATGTTTGGTCCTTGAATGCTGAACAGGATTTTTTGTAATGGAGATGGCACTTGTATTGTCACATTTAATGGGAATGCCTTTGAGCTTGATGCCAAGATCTCGCATTTGTTGAGCTATCCAAAGGATTTGGGAGCAACGGGATCCAACTGCAATGTATTCGGCTTCTGCAGTGGATAGAGCGACTGAGTTTTGTTTCTTTGAGTGCCAACTGATCAAGGATGCTCCTAAGAATTGGCAACATCCTGATGTGCTCTTCCTATCCACCTTATAACCTGCAAAATCTGCATCAGAATATCCAATTAATGTGAAATCCTTTTGCTTTGGGTACCATAGTCCAAGCTCCTTAGTGCCATTGAGATATCGAAAGATCCTCTTCACAGCCACGAGGTGAGATTCTTTAGGATCACCTTGAAACCTAGCACACATGCAAACACTAAACATGATTTCAGGTCTACTAGCAGTGAGATATAGTAAAGATCCAATCATTCCTCGATACTCCTTTTGATTGAGACTTTTCCCGGTCTTGTCTTGATCTAGAGATAATGTTGAGCTCATGGGAGTCTTGGCTGCTTTGGATTGATCCATCTTGAAATTCTTCAAGAGATCCTTAGTGTACTTGCTTTGGTTGACAAAGATCCCTTTCTTTCATTGGTGAACTTGTAATCCCAAAAAGAAGTTGAGTTCACCCATCAAGCTCATCTCGAATTCACTGCACATGATGTCAGAAAATTCCTTGCATAAAGATGTGTTAGTAGCACCAAATAATATATCATCTACATAAATTTGAATAACCAAAATGTCCTTTCCTTTGGTCTTGATAAAAAGAGTCTTGTCGATCAACCCCGTTTTAAAATCATTTTCTAAAAGATATTTTGACAAGCGCTCATACCAAGCTCTTGGGGCTTGTTTCAAACCATAAAGTGCTTTGTCAAGTTTATAAACATGATTAGGAAATTCAAAACTTTCAAATCCTGGGGGTTGTGCCACATATACTTCTTCTTCTAAGAAACAATTAAGAAAAGCACACTTGACATCCATTTGATATAACTTTATGCTCATGAATTATGCAAATGCTAATAAAATGCGAATAGCTTCAAGCCTGGCTACGGGAGCAAAGGTCTCCTTGTAGTCAATACCTTCCTCTTGATTGTAGCCTTGAGCAACAAGTCTTTCTTTGTTCCTCACGATCTTACCATTCTCATCTAGTTTGTTTCGAAATACCCATCGTGTGCCAATGACTGATTGATGCTTTGGCCTTGGCTTCAAGGTCCAGACTTTGTTCCTTTCAAACTCGTTAAGCTCACTTTGCATGGCAATGATCCAGTATGGCTCTTGAAGGGCCTCATCTACCTTCTTTGGTTCAATAAGAGAAACAAACGCGTGAAAAACACAAAGATCTTTAAGTGTAGAACGAGTTTTAACACTAGAAGTAGGGTCAAAAATGATATCCTTTAATGAGTGTGATGAGGAGTATTTGAATTTCCTTTTGCTAGTCTCAACTCCTTGATCTGTTACACCCGTAGGATTGATTTGTGGTACATCTGACTCCGTGGTCCTGTTAGGTTCAGTTACAGCAGTTTCTGACTTTTCAACACTGTTGGATTGGACACCAAGGGCTTTGGATGAATCTTCAGCACCTTGGGCCAATTCTTCAGTGTTGAGAATATGGTCCTGCATGTTCCTCTTCTCTATGTTCTTGGTAGCAGCATCATCACCTTCCTCGTTCTCTGCATGGATGTTAAGATCTAGATCTGCAATACTTTCACTCAAAGAACCGTCATCACATTCATCAAATATAACATGTATACTTTCTTCAACTAACTGTGTCCTTTTATTGAAGATTCTATAAGCTTTGCTACTTGTGGAGTAGCCAAGAAATATACCTTCATCACTACGCGCATAAAATTTCCCAAGGTTATCTTTTTCATTGTTATGAACAAAACAAGTACAGCCAAAGGGTTTAAAATAAGATATAAGTGGTTTGCGGCCTTTGAAAAGTTCATAAGGAGTTTTCTTTAAGATAGAACGAATAAGACGACGATTCAAAATATAGTTAGTTGTGTTAACAGCTTCAGCCCAATAGGTTTTAGGTAATGCATTTTCTAAAAGCATAGTCCTGGCCATATCCTCTAAGGTGCGGTTCTTTCGTTTCACAACCCCGTTTTGTTGAGGTGTCCTAGGAGCAGAAAAGTTATGGGAGATGCCATATTTAGCACAAAACAAATCAAACTGAAGTTGATCAAACTCCCTACCATGATCACTTCGAATTGACACTATGGGCTCGTTTCTTAAAGTTTGCAACTCCTTACAAAGTTTTGAAAACTCAAATAAGGCCTCTGATTTTTCTTTTAAAAATGCAACCCAAGTATATCTAGAAAAATCATCAACAATGAGTAGCATGTACTTTTTACCATTGGGAGATTTGACTCGCATAGGACCACATAAATCCATATGTAAAAGTTCAAGGGGTCTAGAAGAACTTACAACCTTTTTGGGTTTGAAAGAGCTACGTGTTTGTTTACCTCGTGTGCATGCATTGCACATATCAATACCTTTGAAGTCCATCTCAGGTAGCCCTCTTACAAGCCCTTTGGACACAAGCTTTTGTAGTGTATGTGGGCTCACATGACCGAGTCTCCTGTGCTAGAGGTTTGGATCATCCGTCAAAGCCTTTAAACAGGTTAAGCTTCCTTGGTCCACTTGATCAGCATTTACAGCGTATATATTGTTGTAACGATATGCAGTCAATATAACTTCACCTGTATCTTCTGTGCACACTTGACATCTTTTCTTGTTAAATCTGACATTGTTGCCACTATCACATAATTGAGAAACACTAAGCAAATTATACTTTAAACCATTAACAAGATAGACATTTTTAATACTATGGTTGGAATCACTTCCAACGCTACCAATACCAACGATGTCACATTTTCCTTTGTCACCAAGAGTGATTGTTCCCGGGGATTGCTCCTTTAGATCATGGAAGAGAGACCTCTTCCCACTCATATGCCTCGAGCATCCACTACCAATAATCCATTTGTGCTCCTTCACCTTGGTGATCTCCTGCAAAACAAACATCAACCTTTGTGGCTAGACCAATAAGCAAATTTGGATCCATTATTGGGATAAACCATATTTGGTAAAATAGTGCCTTTTGGGACCCAAACTTGTGTTATCAGCGCCAATGATCTTCTCCAACGGCTAGTCTAGATCATGGCTTGAGCTGGATCTTCTATCTTTGGAAACTTCGAAGGCCATAATCTTTCCGATTTGAATCTTCTTAAATTGCATCATAATGAAGGAAATATTATTCGAAAATACTTCCTGAAAGGTTATTAAATATATAATAGTATAATGGAAGCCTTAGTCTTTATTTTATTTCGTTTTTACTTTCTGCCTTCCTCGATATCAACTACCCCTTGTCGATATCGAGTTACTGATCCTCGATCCCAGATCGCCGTAGCTTCTCCTGTGCAGGTACTTGACAAGAGCTTTATCGACATCGATAACTCTACTCGATATCGAGTAAAGGCTAGTCGATATCGACTAAAACTGCCTGTGACTGCTGCTGCACTGCTCGACTTATCCGATCTTCTGTCGACTAACCCTAGTCGAGATCGATAACCTGTGGTCGACTTCTGTTCGTGAAATTCCACCGCTGCCTAGGATCCGCTGACACGTTTCCTCGTGGATCCATCCTGACTTCCCACTGCTACATCGGGAGGAAGTCTTGTAATTATTTGGAAGGGACAGAATCTGGTTTGCTTTATTTTATTCATATTTAATTTACATTCTCGATTTCCTCCTACAACATGATATGTCATCACCTTGTATGAAGTTTCGTACAAATAATACCTCCAGATCTTTACAACGCGAATAACTGCTGCCAACTCTAGATCGTCGGTGGGTAACTCTCCTCTCCAGGCTTCAAATGGCTTGAAGCATAAGCAATAACACGATCCCTCTGGTGCAGAACACAACCCATGCCGGCTCGCGAAGCATCGGTGTAGATAACAAAGTCCTCCAACTTCACTCTGAACTGGTGATACCCTGACCTCAAATCAATCTTCGAAAACACAATGGCACCCTGGAGATGATCCATTAAGTCATCGATCCTCGGAAGCAGATAATGGTTCTTCACAGTCGCTCGATTCAGCTTGCAATAATTAATGCGTAGTCTCAAGGACCGTTCTTCTTCTTGGCGAATAGCACTGGTGCTTAATGTGCGCTCAAATAACCATGATTTTCTCTTACATCCATATCGATTTCTGTATACATTGTATATTTCTGAGTTTGATTTATGCAGAGTTTGTGTAGTTTATGCTCATTTGCCAAATATGGAGATCTACACTAGTTATTGTTTAATTTCGCAGAACTCAAGACGTTTTACGAGCAATTCAGAGATAAAGCTATCTGAAGCCGTTGATATCGATTACAGATGGTTGATATTGAGTAGAGTAGAGTCCCAAAAGTCGAGTGCCCAAAGACCAGAAATTGACGAGAAGAAGAAAAAGGTCGACGTCGACTACTTAGGTCGATGTCGAGTAAAGATCCAATCGATTTCCATCCCTGAAGCAAAGATTGAGTAAAGCTAAGCCGAGATACAAGATCTGGTCGACGTCGAGTAACCTGCTCGATGTTGAGTGGACCATCAGAGCCAATCCGAGTCGATTTCTAGTAGGAATTCGAGCTGGCCATTACTTCCACGCCAAGGCACGAGATGATCTATCAAGTTTGAAGACTTTATCCATCTTATTAATTCCCACATATACCTTAGGGGAATTTTAATTATTTTATTTTACTTAATTGTTAAACATTTATTATTAGGTTATAGATAGATAGGTTTAGATAAAGATAGATAGTTTCTTCCTTGGATAGCAAGGAGTGGAGCCTATAAATAAAGCGCTAGGGGCTGATTTTTTCATCATTCCATTCCTCAAGCAATTGTGCACCATAGAGTTAGAGAGAGAGCTTTAGGCCGAGTATGATTGGAGCAAGGCGAGCGGTTTTGGCATTATTCAGTTGTAAGCTTTTGTTTATTTTAATGCAATTAGTTATTTCTTTTATGATTTTGATGTTTGTTACTATGATGAGAAGCGAGTAGTCACCCTACTCCTAGGGTCGGGGTGAGCCCAACGGTAGCCATGTAGGGTTATGCATCAAAGGTATGATTTTTATATGCGATTTCATCTTCTATCCCTATTTGTGATTCTTCTGCGAAAATAGTAGGTGATCCTTATTTGTATTATTGAAGCGAAAGTGTTCTTAATATGAATTTGGATTAATCATTAAAAAGGGTAGTAACAATTAGGGTTTATGCCAATACCTCTATATTCTTAATTGTTAATGACTAAAGTTTTTTGATGAAAAGGCATAATCTTTTATACGTTGGCATAATTCTTACATGGTTATCGTTGTGATGTTAAAACCCTGATCTTGGAAGTCTTTTATCTTATTGAATTCAATACTACAAATCTGTGTTATTTCTATTCATCATCTTCTCATCCATCATATATTATTCGGAAATCTTTTCCGACATCCTTTATTGCAAGTTACGGTTTTTCTGCACATACACACTCGACATTGACTACTCTAGTCGAGATCGAGTTAACCAGGTCGACATCGAGTACCTTTACTCGACGTCGAGTTCGTTTTTGTCTTCTGTTGTGCAGTTTTGCAGGAGAGAACGACTGGTTAGTCGACGTCGAGTCATCCAGTCGACGTCGAGCAATCTTCTGAAGTTGACATAAGGGCAGATTTTGGAACTATTTAGGCGAGCGTTGACACGCTTCCTCGGGGATACGATCCTAAAACCCTACCACTACAACGGGAGGAATTCTTGTATTTTTTTTGCTTGAACGGGGAGTTGGTTTAGTTCGTTCTTATTTATATTTACTTACTTGACTAGTTTCCCTTCTAACAAATTTTGGTGCCATTGCCGGGGAAGCTATAATTCGCGCCCTTTTTAGTTCCTTTTTACTCCCTTCTTTTTGTTTTTTGTTTTAAAGGTGCATGCGAAGAACTGGTCGCACACTGATCCTCTTCTCGAACCAAAACGCTTCTTCCATCTTCAACAAAGGCTAAGGAGAAGACTAATATCTACTACCAATGAGAACGAGGTACAACTCACACCAGCACAGGAGCTTGAGCAACTCCGCGGACAGATAGAGGAGCTCACCACCAGGCAGAAAGAGTACGTCAGATGAGAGGCGGAATATGAACAGAATCAACAAAAGGTGGGAGGCAAGGGTAGATCGCAAAGTCCCTGCCAGATGAGAGCTCAATGAACAGATTCAGCACGTCCCTAGAAACGTGAAGGAATATCTGCATCCTACTCTGGAAGTTCCAGAATCACCGATCGTTCTCCCTCACGTTTCTTTTGAAATTCGTCCTTATTTTATTTATGAAATTAGGAGGAATCAATTTCTGGGGAAACCCAATGAATGTCCTTTAGAGCACATACCTATTTTTTCTTGATTTGTGTGAAACTATAGATGATGATGCCAATCTGGAATATCTAAAACTAAAGGCTTTTCGTTGGACTCTTGTAAGGAAAACTTCACAGTGGTTCGAGGGTTTTGCTCCACAATCCATTCACACGTGGAATGAAATATAGGATTTATTTCATAAAAAATTCTTTCCTCCACCAAAGACAGCGCAGCTCAGACAATAGATCACGACTTTCAAGCAAAAGCCAGGGGAAACACTTGCATAGGTCTGGCGCCGCTATAAATGTTTGCTGAAATCTTGCCCTACTCATGGACAAGCATCCTATGTGATCCAGAAGATCATCTTTAACTCCCTGGATGCACCTACAAAGGAACGGATCAACACCTATATGACTTATAGGTATCTCGAGCACACACCACGAAGTGCTTGAGATACCTTTGAGACGTTAGCAAACTATGACAACACTTATGAGACTGTTGCGAACCCCGACAAAAGGCCTGCCCCATCTATGTCACTCTACGAGTCATCAAAGGAGATTGATCCAGACGTCAGGAAACAAGTCCACCAAGACCAGGTACGCAGTTTCACCAAACCAGTTAAATTCCTTTCTAATAACCAACCTTGTTCGAAGTCTGGGTCTTGGAGGCACAACAATACTACGTGCCCACATGCCGACCAAGTGCAGCTTGCAAAAACCCACGAAGAGGCGCACTATGCAGGGGGAAACTACTCAGGACAACACCAACAACAGAACTGGGATTACTATCGCCAACCCCAGCACCAAAGAGACCCCACACCCTATAGAGCTCCTAATCATCCTGATAGAGAAAGTAAGAAAGATTACCTGAACATCATTCTTGATGAGATGCAGAGGAATCACACCGAAAGCAAGCAATCCATCAATTCCATCCACACTCAACTGCACGGCATCAACTCACGATTGGGAGAAATCGATATTTGGAGGAAGAACATAGAGACCATAATTGGTCAATTGGCTACATCCGTAGCCAAACCATCAGGTACGCTCCCTGGATCTTCTGAACCAAATCCTAAAGGTAAATCTGCAAGTCAAGTGGTGGCTATGAACTTAAGAAGTGGGCATCAGCTGCAAACGCCCGATTAAAACGCGGAGGAAGAAGCCACCGGAGATGACTCGACATCGACTCACCCAGTCGACGTCGACCAAGAGGCAGTCGACGTCGAGTCCCCCTTACTCGATGTCGAGCCAGAAGTTGAGCGTCCCCAAAAATTGACTCCTCCAGTTAATGTCGACTCAATCTAACTCGACATCAACCCAAAATCAGACAACCCTCCATCGACTGAGCAACCCAGAGAAGTAAGAAGTTACTCGACGTCGAGTTCTTCCACTCGATGTCGAGTGAAAAACGTTGAGTCACCCTTACCTCCTGCATCAAGCCGCCCACTGAATCTAGAACTTGACTCGACGTCGAGTGGATCCCTAGAAACCGAAAAAAGACATTGCAAAGGTAAGCCGAGGTACAGACCTTTCTTCCCCTATTTCAATAAAAGGTAAGCCGAGGTACAGACCTTATGCAGGGTTTCCAATGATGACCCAAAAGATTACGAACTAGGAGACAAGGTGTATGTCTCCACATCAAAGAATCATTGGTTTCCCAACAAGTTAAACAATAAGAAGATGGGACCCTTTACTTTGCACAAGATCCATTCCAGAGGACTACAACTAATTGACAAGAATGGAGTCTTATTCGGGGCCTAAGCCACGTGGGCTCTGCAGATGCCACCTTAAAGAATAAAAAAAGAAGTCGGTATAGGGACTATAAAATCTAGAGCTTGTAACAAGATAATTAGTTTTTAGGGTTTTGGATACTTTTGGTTTTGTTTTGAACGTTATTTTAAATTACTTTATGGTTTTTGTTTTTCATTCTAACAAGATTGCAGGTACAAGATGCTGAAAAAGGGACTCGACATCGAGTATACTATTCGATGTCGACTGCACATGTCGAGTGAAGAGGAGCATGTGGTGGACTCGAGACCACCCTGAGGCTTCAACACACCCGACGTCAAGTGAATCTAGTCGACGTCGATTGACCCACTTGACATCGGTTCACCCTACAGCGTGCTTCATTACTTGTTTCGAGGATCTGTACATCTGTCTAGTAAGTCTCTTTCTCTACCCTTCTTTTTATACAACGAGTACACTGTAATATCTAAGTATGGGGTGAGGGGGAAAGACTTACTTATATTTTATTTTATCCATGTATGATATTTCTTCAATTGCTCCATACATGGTTACTTTGGATATATGATTATTAATTTGTATGCTTACATGTTATTTACCAAAGTTTATTTTTATCACCCCCATCGAATTTTTTTGAATTAGTGTCATGGAAGCTTTAATTGAACTCGATGATGGAAAATTGGATTCTTTAAATATATAACATGAAATTGCCTAGTAAAGGGAAGTTACAACAAAGTGTATATTTTTATGAAAACCATGAAAGAAGGTAAATTTGGAAGTTGCTTTTGACATATGCATGCTAAGAGGACGGATGACTTTATTTTCCATATATTGTTACCTTGTTCCTAGCCTTACCTATGCTAGTATGCATCACAAGTCATATTTATCCCTTATTTCATATTTTGCTCCACATGATCTAAATATTGCCCATTTTCTACCTTATTTCCTATCCGGGGATTATATTGGGAATGAAAGTTACTTTTGGATATTATTATATGGTGTTTGTGTTGTTGTTATCATCATTATTGGAGTTTGGCAGGATGAATGAAAGATTATGGAAAATTTAACGAGCGAAAAAAAATCTGGTCACCTTAGGAGATAAAGGTAGATCGACCCTGCTTGTGTTGAGATGTTAGTTCTGCAGGAGGGGACATCAAGGTGAGGAGTCCGAAGCACTAAGTATCCCGGGCCATTTATGACACCTATGTTTGCGACTCGCGAGAAGGCAGTGCTGAGGTTAGAGAGGTAAAAGCAATATAAGTGAAAAAAGAAAAGGGTGAATTATGAGAGGATGAGTGATGTGGAATATCATATGAAGAGTGAAAGTGCATCAAAGAAATAAAGCAAGTTTGAAGAATTCTCCCTGGATTTAGCACCACATTGCCCAAAAATAACCCACCACTTTGCTTTTTACCCTTCTTCATCATGCGCATAAAAGTCCTCTTCATTATCAAATGTTTTGTCAATTATAAATTGTTTTTGCATAACCCTCCTTTTGTGTGCAAGGTTGCTTTTATTCACGGGCATGGATTTGGTGACATTAGTACCTTTTCGAGGATGGTAACTGATTGTAGGGACATAGGAGAATGGATCTAAGATGTTGAGAGTTTAATTTCTTCCCCTAAATGACCATTAAAAGTATTGCTTGAGGACAACCAAACTTAAGTATGGGGTGTTGATGTGCGCACAAATAACCATGATTTTCGCTTACATCCATATCGATTTCTGTATGCATTGTATATTTCTGGGTTTGATTTATTCAGAATTTGTGTAGTTTATGCTTATTGATAGAGCATATTTAGTGTTGCATAATAGATTGCATTTAGCATAGTTTAGGTGTGAATATTGCATTTATTTAGTTGAATTTGCATTATCACTTGTTGAGTTAGAAGAGGTGAAATCTACATGATTTTATGGTTTATTTCAGGTAAAGTAGATTGGAGGTGAAATGGATTTGAAAAGAGCAAAAATAAGCTAAGGTACATAGAAGCTGCTGAAGGAAACAAAGAAGAAGCAGCTCGGAAGAATTGCAGGCTGCCCCGCAGCATCGCAAGCCGCCCCGCGGCTCGAAGGAAGAAACTGACGAGTTCGCTGATCGTCGGCCGTCCCGCGGCCCGTGCAGAAGCTGAATAATAATTTCGGACTTTACTTAGGGTTTTTGTCTAAGTTATTTTCTGCCGACTTTCTCTAGACTATTTAAGGCTTTTCTAGTTATTCTTTCACTTACCTTATGCACTTTATTCCATTGTTGAGAGCGTCGTTGAGCATGAGCAACTAAACTCTCAAGGTTTCGCCTACAGTTTGGATCTTTGATTGTTGAATTGTGAGTTTCTTAATCTAGTTCTTATTCCTATTTCAATGTTTCGACTTCTTTGCGCTTAATTGCTTGAATGTGTTTTATTCTCTCTGGCCTGATCAAGTAGTTAGAGTAGATTCATTCAATTGCTAGGGTTTTGCAGATTCCTCGTAGCGAACCTTAACCCAAGTGGCAATCATATCCCTTTAGGACTCGTAGGACTAATTGGATGTGTAGGAAGTTGAATACATGTTGAATATCGACTCGTAGCTTGATATTATGCGTACCTTGGTTAATTCATAATCTTAATGCTAACTCTAGGTTGAATCTTAACCGTGTTAGGGTTATTTAGAGATAAGGGTTGCTAGGACTCGTAGGACTAGTAATTTACCTAACATCTGGACAAGGACATTGATAGGAAAAGACGAGAACTAGAGGTTGAAACAAGGATCGAATTCATCAATCGAAGTGATAAACTGTAGGTGAACCTATTTCTCTCCACTGCATTCTAAAATCAATTTACTCTGCTTGCTTGCTTCCGCTTTGCTAAAAGGCGGATCTTTTAACACTAAAAAATCCCCCTTTTCTCTCTTAGCAATTAGAATTAGACTTGAATTTAATAGATTTCCGTGTGGATCGATCTCTTTCTTGCACGCTATACTAGTTGTGAGCTTGAGTATTCTTTGGCAAGAACAATGACAGGTTTTCCTCTTGTCACTTATTTTCCAAATATGGAGATCTAAACTAGTTCTTGTTTAATTTTGCAGAAATCAAGACGGTTTATGAGCAATTCGGAGAAGAGGAGAAAGTTGTTTGAAGCAGTTGATATGGAGTACAAATGGTCGATATCGAGTAGAGCAGAGTCCCATAAGTCGAGTTCCTAAAGACCAAAAATCGACCAGAAGAAGAAGGAGGTCAACGTCGACTACTTTGGTCGATGTCGAGTAAAGATCCAGTCGATTTCTATCCCTGAAGCCAAGATCGTGTAAAGCTGAGCCGAGACACAAGATTTGGTGAACGTCGAGTAACCTGCTCGATGTCGAGTGGACCATCAGAGCCAATCCGAGTCGACTTCGAGTAGGAATCCGAGCTGGGCATTACTTCCACACCAAGGCACGATATGATCTATCAAGTTTGAAGACTTTATCCATCTTAGTAAGCATTTATCATTAGGTTATAGATAGATAGGTTTAGATAAAGATAGATAGTTTATTCCTTGTATAATAAGGAGTGGAGCCTATAAATAAAGCTCTAGGGGTTGAGTTTTTCATCATTCCATTCCACAAGCAATTGTGCACCATAGAGTTAGAGAGAGAGCGTTAGGCCGAGTGAGGATGGAGCAAGGCGAGAGGTTTTGGCGTTATTCAGTTGTAAGCTTTCGTTTATTTTAATTCAATTAGTTATTTCTTTTATGATTTTGATGTTTGTTACTATAATGAGAAGCGAGTAGTCTCCCTACTTCTAGGGTCGGGGAGAGCCCAACGGTAGTCATGTAGGGTTATGCATCAAAGGTATGATTTTTATATGCGATTTCGTTTTCTATCCCTATTTGTGATTCTTATGCATATAGGATAGAAAACGATAAAGACATACAAATTCTAAAATTCATAAATCAAAAACACATATCTATGTTGGGATCACCCAAACCCTAAAAGAAGGAAAGTAGAAAAAAGACATAATAAAAGAAAATAACTTTAACATTAAACTAAATAAAAAACTTACAACCATTCGCTCTTTTCTCCTCCTTCTCTCTCTTGCATCTCTCCTCTCTCCTCTACCTACCTTATTCCATCCGAAGATGCTCTAAGCTTAATTCTTTATGTTTTATACTTACTTTTATATCATTTTCTGCATGCATTTCATACATTTGGGCTAGAATAGTACAAAATCTATGTAGTTTATGTTTATTTGCCCAATTATGAAATCTACGCCAGTTTCTATTTAATTTTGCGGAAATCGAGGCAATTTACAGCAGTTCTGAGAAAGGAGGAAAAGCTCGAATTTAACTACAGAAAGTCCGAGGTCAAGGAGTATTGAAACTAGGACAAATTGAGTCGAAACACAGAGGTCGATATCGAGTTCAGATAGTCGATATCGAGTGAAGTCAAGCCGATTTCCACCAGAAGAAGCCAGATCGAGTGAAGACGAAGTAAGCAGGTCGATATCGACTTAACTTAGTTGATATCGAGTTAGGCCAACATCGAGCAGAGATCCGGAATCGACCAGAAAACTAACTAAGGAAAAACGAAGGTCGATATCGACTTAGCCAAGTCGATATCGAGCTGAAGCTGGTCGATGTTCATCCTTCGAGACGAGATCAAGTCGAGAAGCTAAAGACAAGAAGTTACAGGTCGATATCGAGTGAGGCTAGTCGATATCGACTTGACCAACAATGGCCGATTTCGAGCTAGTCCGAGTTCTAATCAAAGTTCTATCCAAAGTCCAATGGAGATATCCACAAGATCAAATTCTATCAAGATCTATCAAGATGGAAGAGACATTTATCTACTTTAGATATAATTCCCTTTTAGATTTATTTCTTTATTTCCATGTTTTTATCTTAAAGTATTAGATAGATAGATAGATATAGATATAGATAGGTGTTTCTTTCCGAATTATCTAAGGAATGAACACTATAAATAGAGCCTTAGGGGTTGAGTTTTATTCATTCAATTCCAATTCAATTTCAGAGACAATTAGTTACATAGAGAGAGAGAGAGAGAGAGAGAGCTTGTGGCGAGTGGAGCAAGAGAGGTATTGAGAGCAGGATTTGGCTTCGATTGGTTGTAAGCTTTCTTTGATTTTATTTAATGCAATTTAGTTCTCTTTTATTATTGATGTGTTTCTTGATGATGAAGAGCGAGTAGTCACCCAACTTCTATGGTCGGGGTGAGCCCGACTGTAGCCATGTGAGGTGATGCGGTAAAGGTACAAGTTTTTGATGCAATTCGTCTTCTATCCCTATGAGCATGATTCTTTTGCGAAAGTTGAAGGTGATCCTTGTTTGTGTTATTAAAGCGAAAGTGATCTGAATGCAACTTGGATTAATTATGTGAAAAAGGGTTAGTAACAATTAGGGTTTATGCGGAAGCCTCTATCTTCCTATTTGTTATTTGATGAAAAGAATGATCTTTAATGCCTTTATGTGTTATTTTACATGGTTATCGTTGTGGTGTTGAAACCCTGATCTTGGAAGTCTTTATTTCATTGATTTATTTCATAAAATTCCGGATTTTTAAGTTTCTGTCAGTCGATTTCGAGTTACTTTCAGTCAATTTTCTCACTCGATATCGAGTTACTGTCGGTCAATATCAACCAAAGTTTTCTGCTTTTCTCTGTGTTTGATGTTTGTCTGGTTGATTTTCTGTTAAGACCTGAACTGAAAAGGCGAGCGCTGACATGCTTCCTCGTGGATACGATCCTGACTGCCTTCTACTACAATGGGAGGAAGTCTTGTATTTATTTGCTGAGACAGGAAGTCTGTTTGATATTCATATTTTACATTTATTTTCATACTTGACCATCCTCTTGCAACAACAGAAGATGATTTGGCTTGAATGAATGAAAAAACAGTCCCTATGGCTTTATTTATAGGGCTCAATCCTTTCTATCTAAGGAGAGCAATCTTTCTATCTCTATTTTTATCTATATAAAAGATAAAAACTCCAAATATATAAATAGGAAATAAATGAAATTCCCTTTGGTAAATATGAAATTAACCATAAGGGATAAAAAGTCTCCAAAGTGATAAAAGATCATTTCCTTCCAAGCTAAACAATCTTCGCCCTTGGATTAGGACTCGAAATTCGCGTAAGAGGCTTCTGTGGTCTCACTTGATATCGACTAACTCAGTCGATATCGAGTCAACTTGGTCGATTTTGGGTGGTCACTCACTCGACGTCGGGTCCTCATGTAGACTTCGAGTATGCTTCACCCGATGTCGAGTCTTTGGGTCAATTTTGGACTAGTCTTCACTCGATATCGAGTCTGATGGTCGATTTCTGGTGAGGCTCCACTCGATATCGAGTGATATGATAGGACTCGATATCGAATTCTTCTTCAGTCGAAATGGCTTGTGTTCTTCAAGGGACTTGATTCTTGGTGAGGCTTCACTCGATATAGAGTATAGACTCGATATCGAGCCATCTTGGTCAATATCTGGTGATTCAGCCGAAATTGCGTGAGTTGAAAGCTTTTTTCCTTTTCTCCAAATTGCTCCGAAAATGTCTCAATTTCTGCGAAATTAAACAAGAACTTGTGTAGACCTCTATAATTTGCAAATAAACATAAACTACACAAATCCTATGCTTTCCCAGCCCAGAAATATGAAATATGAACATAAATCAAAATAGATGTAAGGGAAAAATATGGCAAATTGAGCACACATCAACACCCCATACTAAACCTTGCTTGTTCTCAAGCAATACTTTTAATGGTCATACAGGGGAAGAAAACAAACTCTCAACATCATAGATTCATTATCATATAAGCCTGCGATTAATTACCATCCTCTAAAAGGTACTAATGTCACCAAATCCATGCATGTGAATAAAAGCAACATCTTCATACAAAAGGAGGGTTATGAAAAAACAATTCATATGGAATATAGCATTAATAATCAAGATGACTTTTATGCGCATGGTGAAGAAAAGGTAAAAGGTATAGTGGTGGGCTATTTTTGGGCAATGTGGTGCTAAATCCGGGAGAACTCTTCAAACTTTATTTTCTTGATTTGATGCACTTTCTCCCATCATAATTTCCCCATCACTCATCCTCTCATAGTTGACTCTTTGTTTTTTTCACTTATATGTTTTTACCCCTCTAACCTCAGCACTGCCTTCTCTCGAGTCGCAAGTATGGGTGTCATGAATGGCCCCAAATACTTAGTGCTTCAGACTCCTTACCTTGATGTCCCATCATGCGGAACTAACATCTCGACCCAGGCAGGGTTGATCTACCTTTATCTCTTGAGGTGACCAGATTTTGTTTCTCTCATTAAATTTTCCAAAATATGATCATTCTCCTACCAAACTCCAAAATAATGATACAACACAACACCATATAATAATCTCCATAATATGACATAAATTTCTCAACATATTCCCTGGATGGGTAATAAGGTAAAAAAAAAAAGGCAATATTTAGAACATGTGGAGCCAAGTATGAAATAAGGCATAAATATGGCTTGTGATGCATAATAGCATAGGTAAGGCTAGGAATAAGGTAATAATAAGTATGTATGGAAAATAAAGTCCTCCTTCCTATTATCATGCATATGTCAAAAGCAACTTCATATTTTACCTTCTTTGATGGTTTTCAAGAAATAATGCACTTCACTGTGACTTCTTTTTACTATGCAATGTCATGCTATATCTCTAATGAATCCAATTTTGCATCGTTGATTTCAATTAAAGCTTCCATAACACTAATCAAAAATTTTGAATGAGGGTGATAAAAACAAACTTTGGGTGAAACATGTAGCATATAGATTAATGAACGTATCCAAAGTAACCATGTATAAAGCAATTTGAAGAATTAATTGTAAATAGCATAAAATTAAGCCTTTCACCCACCCCATATCCTCACTGTATAAAAATAAGTGTAAGGGAAGAAACTTACTAGACAGTTGCGCAGAAACTCGAAAATAGGTGTTGTAGATGGTTGCATGGTGAGTCGATATCGAGTGAACCATTCGATATTGAGTATCTCCACTCGATTTCTGGTGGATGCAAGCTTTAGGGTTGTCCCCGGTCGACCACAAGCTAGCTTCCTTGACGGGCTCAGTCGATATCGAGTCCCTTCGTAACTCCTTTGCACCACTGTCTGCTTGCAAAACCAATAGACGTCGACTAGACTTCTAGTTCTCCGAGTTGCCAAAAGTCATCAAGGAAAAAGAAAACCTTGCACGAAGTAAAGAAAATAAAAGAAAAACAAATTTATTAAAGCAAAAAATTAATAGCGGGTTGCCTCCCGTAAGCGCTAGGGTTTAAGTCGCTAGCTCGACCTACTTCCTTTTAACCATTAGCCAGGCTCATCTTTGTCCAGAGGTAGAGGTGGATCTAGTGGTTCCTTCGATGGTGGGAAGCGTGGGATGTCATCTGGGGGCATCGTGTGAAGAAGCTTAAACCTCCCCGAGTGAATGCTCCATGACTTCACCCATTCATCTTCCTGGGCCTCATCTAGCATGCATAAAGGAAGATATAAAGAAAATTCACATACCTCATAATTGTATCTCTTCCGCTTTATATGTTGACTTGGTTGCGCATCTCCACCACCGCAAAACGGTGGAGTGGGAAGAGATACTTTTACCTCATCCTGCGGAGCTTCATGCCACTTTACGAGGACCCCATACTTGAACACGAACATTGGTTGCTCAAAATTATCGGAATGGCCTTCACCTTATAGGGTAAAAGCGACCTTGAAGCACCATGGGCAGCGACATCTGGCTTTTTCCTTGGTAGCTCTTCTAGGGATCCTTCAATTGGTTCATCAAACAGAGATATAGTTAAGACGTAAACGAGCCCAAGGGAGGACATATCTGGGTTTCTGTAGTACAGTCGATTTCGGCTAGCGTTTCTGGATTAGTTCCTCCAGAATGTGCATATATCGAGTCAAGGTAGTCGACATCGATTGGTTCATAGAAGGGAACATTGTCGGTTCGGGCGATTCGGTTAGATGTTCTGATAGAGCATATTTAGTATTGCATAATATATTGCATTTAGCATAATTTAGGTGTGAATATTGCATTTATTTAGTTGAATTTACATTTTCACTTGTTGAGTTAGAAGAGGCGGAATCTACTTGATTTTATGGTTTATTTCAGGAAAAGTAGATTGGAGGTGAAATGATATTGAAAAGATTGGAAACAAGTTAAGGAGAATACTTAGGAGCTGCTGGAAACAAAGAAGTAGCTCGGAAAAATCGCAGGCCGCCCGGCAGCATCGATGGCCGCCCCGCGGCTCGAAGAAAGAAACGGAGAAGTTCGCTGATCGCCGGCCGCCCCGCGGCCTAGCCTGGCAGCCCCGCGGCCCATGCAGAGACTAATCTTCAATTTCGGATTTTACTTAGGGTTTTTATTAAGTTATTTTGGGCCGACTTTCATAAGACTATTTAAGGCTTTTCTAGTTATTCTTTCATTCACCTTATGCACATTATTCCATTGTTGAGAGCGCCGTTGAGCATGAGCAACTAAACTCTCAAGGTTTCGCCTACGATTTGGATCTTTGATTGTTGAATTGTGAGTTTCTTAATCTAGTTCTTATTCCTATTGCAATGTTTTGACTTCTTTGTGCTTAATTGCTTGAATGTGTTTTATTCTCTCTAGCCTGGCCGACTAGTTAGAGTAGATTCATTCAATTGCTAGGGTTTTGTAGATTCCTCGTAGCGAACCTTAACCCAAGTGGCAATCATATCCCTTTAGGGCTCGTAGGACTAATTGGATGTGTAGAAAGTTGAATATATGTTAAATATCGACTCGTAGCTTGGTATTGCATGTACCTTGGTTTATTCATATTCTTAATGCTATCTCTAGGTTAAATCTTAACCGTGTTAGGGTTATCTAGAGATAAGGGTTGCTAGGACTCGTAGGACTAGTAATTTACATAAGATCTGGACAAGGATATTGATAGGAAAAGACAAGAACTAGAGGCTGAAACAAGGATCGAATTCATCAATCGAAGTGATAAATTGTAGGTGAACCTATTCCTCTCCACTGAATTCTAAAACCTATTTACTTTGTTTGCTTGCTTCCGCTTTACTAAAAGGCGGATCTTTTCACACTAAAAACTCCCCCTTTTCGCTCTTAGCAATTAGAATTAGACTTGAATTTAATAGATTTCTCTGTGGATCGATCTCTTGCTTGCACGCTATACTAGTTGTGAGTTTGAGTATTCTTTGGCAAGAACAACGACAGGTTTTCCTCTTGTGAAATTTGGCGCCGTTGCCGGGGAATTTTCTGATTGAATTCTTGTGTTGTTTTAATTGCTAATTTTTGTGTGGACCACTTATATGGTTGACGGAGGGAAAGTCGTTGATTCACCTCGCCAAAAATAAATCCCAAACAAACAAACTAGTATAGTATGCAAGTAAGGGGTCGAACCCTAGAGAATCAAGTATTTCTAAATATTGTGTATTTATCAATATAAAAAGATAATATTTTTATGAATGAAAATAAAAGAAAATAATATTGACAAAAGCAAATAAAGGATAGAAGAAAAGCGTTTCCACCTACAAATTCTCGACTTTGGTTGGTTTTATTGATCATCGAATCCTTTTCAAGTTATTATCTTTTCCTACGAATTCCTCCCATCTTGGTTTATATAGATTAAAAGTCCTACGAGTCCAATTAATCCCTTACACCTCAATGCAACCTTAACACGGTCAAGATTTAACAAAGAGATAGCAAATAGTCCCAAGAACTTGAGCATATAAATAACACCAATTAAACACGGTAAATCAATGTTTAAGATATATGTCAACTCCCTACATAGTCATGCTTCAAACACGGAATCCACAATCTTATGCGTGCTACTACGGAAATAACACAAATACGAAAGTATTAAATCCTAGCAAGAAATCAATATTATCAAGGTAGCTAATCAAGATAACATCAATAACATAATCAATATTGCACAAAGAAGTTGAAAGAATTATAGAGGAAAAATAACTTAAATTAGAAACTCACAAACCACCAACCAAGTCTCGAAAGTGTAGGCGAAAACTACAAAATTAGCCAAACATGGCTTACCTAAGCTTTCTTCTCTTCAATGGTGATTTCTCTACTTGGAATTTTAATTAGAAAACTAAGCCTAGAACATCCTATTTATAAGCCTAATATCTTCCATAAATAAGGTAAAAGATAGATAAAAGATAAAAGCTTCCTAAACAAACTAGATCAAAGATAGAACTTTCCTAATTTAATTCAGCGTCGGATTTCGCTGGCAGCGAGAAATTTCCGCTAGCAGCGAGCGGCCTCAAACAAGCTACTGTTGAATTTTCGCTACCACCTCGCTGGCAGCGACTTTTCCATGCCTTAGAATTCTCTCAAGCCTCCATGGTCCCTTCCTTCCGCTTCCGCGAGTAGCTGGTCCCGCTGTCGCGAGCTGGGCCTTCCGCTGCCGCGAGAGCTCAAAATCGCTAGGGCGAGTTCTTCCTTCCGCAGCCGCGAGTAGCCGAAGCTTCGTCGTCCTGGTGATTCTCGCTGGCAGCGGATTTTTCCGCGGCAGCGAACGTCTCGCTGCAGCAAGTCATGCCGCTGGCAGCGAACGGTGTTGGCTTGCTCGCTTGCTGGGCAGCACTCTCTCTCGTTGGCTCTATGCTTCTGGTTCCACTCGCTGGCAGCGAAAGAAATCCCGCTAGCAGCGAAATCTGCCCAGAGATTTGATTCTTCATCGTTCTTCCCTTGTTCTTTCTTTCCTCCTTTCTTTCTCTTCTTAGCTTGATTTCTTGACTTCACTTGACCATGTTTAACAACTTTTCCTTGCTTTCCACCATGTCGGATCTACGATTCTGCACAATTCAACCGAAATAGCGTAGATTCCGAATTTTTCCACAAAAAGAGTTTAATCTAAATTAACACTAAAACATGCATATTCTACAATGTAAATGCAACTAAATTATCCTATAATGCCCATTAGAAATGTGCATTATCAAACTCCCCCACACTTAACCTTTTGCTTGTCCTCAAGCAATGCAAAACAAAGAAGAGCAAAACCATCATCCCACACATATAATCTTCAAGCACTAACCTTGTCAAAAGCAACATCAAAGTGAAGGAGCCATGAACATGAAAGCTAACATCCTAGCAAGTATATGAACGATTCAAAATAAGGCACATTTCATCCAACCTCACCGGGATTATGTGTTTGCTCTCACTCTCATTGTGTTTAGGCTTAAAAATATATCGCTCAACTCAATCCATCATGCAAAAAGCTACATAGAAACTGACGCATATATCACATATTCTCCACCGCGGATGCCATCACTCATAAGAAACATCAAGAGGTCTTTTATCAAGGCTGTAATGGGGCTTGGTAAGGAATTAAGGGCAAGGAGAATTTATGGTCATGTGGTGCTCAAAATCCGGGAATCAAGATCCTAGACAATCAAACATCAACCATCAACTCTCTCAAAAACATCATCTTAAACTCAAACTCTCAACAACTTTACAAAAGACATTCATCTCTCAACCAAAAATTATTTCCAACTCTCTCATTCATAATAAAGATAAAAGGCTCAAACTCATGCTTTTTTTTTCTTTTGATTAATTTTTTTTCTTTATTTTCATTCATTTTTTTTTCTTTAGAGCCAAAACAATAATGCACAATGTGAGGAATAAAACTAAAATTACATACTCATCCAAACTTGTAACTTTCTCAACAAAATCTCTTTTTCACTCAACCAAATCAATCGTTCACCAACTCTAATCCTAATTCCCGGATAGGGTAAGGCTCATCATCGGCTAGGATAAATTTTTGTGGAGCTTCAAAGAATAGGCTAAGGCTCAAATTTGCTACAAGCAAAGGACACATATGTAGGGTGGATATGGATAATAATATGGCTAAGAAAATCATGCCTCTATCATTTGAAACTCATAAGCAATAGACATATAAATTCGGCCTCAAATATAGATAACAATGTCAATCTCAAGAGGTAAGTGCATATGGAGAGTATAATGCCACACAAGAAAGCAAAAGGGAATAAATATGATGAAAATCCCTTATAAGGCCAAAATTTCTCACTAGGACAAGTTTTGTTGGATTTCAATAATGCCTATAAGAATCATACTTGCTCAATTAAACTAACAAGTCATGCTCCAATGAAAATCAACACAAGTATGTGACAAGATTATCCAAATCAAACATATCATGGGATTTATAGGTTAAGCTCAAAAACTCAAATAAAATAGAGGACAATTAAGGCAAGATGGGTATTTGAATAATACATGAATGCAATGCATGATATTTTTGGATTTTTGATTTTTTTGATTTTTTTTTTCTTTTTTTTTTCTTTTTTCTAATGCAATATAAATGCTAGAAAATAAACATGATATGCATGCGAAAATTTTAAATATGACCTAACTAATGCAATATGTACACTAAACCCCTCCCCCACACTTGAATATTTCATTGTCCCTAATGAAATAAAGACAACAAAAATTAAACAATTGAAATAGGTGAGGGAGAAGGAAACTCACGAGCTCAATGTGGCGGTGGAAATTGGGTTTGCCACCCAAAGGGCGCCCAAGCGGTGAATTGGGACATGATCTCCTCATGATTCTTTCTTTGTTGCTCCATGAGAATGGCATGGTTCTCCGCAATTTGTCGGTCCGTGGCATCTTGACGCTCGGTGATTTGACGGAAAGCACTCTCAAAATAGCCATGAGAGGGAAATCCATCATAAGACTCGTCATGGTATCCTCCATGTGAAGAACTTGCTCCCCGACAACGACGCCAATTTGACGGAGGGAAAGTCGTTGATTCACCTCGCCAAAAATAAATCTCAAACAAACAAACTAGTATAGTATGCAAGTAAGGGGTCGAACCCTAGAGAATCAAGTATTTCTAAATATTGTGTATTTATCAATATAAAAAGATAATATTTTTATGAATGAAAATAAAAGAAAATAATATTGACAAAAGCAAATAAAGGATAGAAGAAAAGCGTTTCCACCTACAAGTTCTCGACTTTGGTTGGTTTTATTGATCATCGAATCCTTTTCAAGTTATTATCTTTTCCTACGAATTCCTCCCATCTTGGTTTATATAGATTAAAAGTCCTACGAGTCCAATTAATCCCTTACACCTCAATGCAACCTTAACACGGTCAAGATTTAACAAAGAGATAGCAAATAGTCCCAAGAACTTGAGCATATAAATAACACCAATTAAACACGGTAAATCAATGTTTAAGATATATGTCAACTCCCTACATAGTCATGCTTCAAATACGGAATCCACAATCTTATGCGTGCTACTACGAAAATAACACAAATACGAAAGTATTAAATCCTAGCAAGAAATCAATATTATCAAGGTAGCTAATCAAGATAACATCAATAACATAATCAATATCGCACAAAGAAGTTGAAAGAATTATAGAGGAAAAATAACTTAAATTAGAAACTCACAAACCACCAACCAAGTCTCGAAAGTGTAGGCGAAAACTACAAAATTAGCCAAACATGGCTTACCTAAGCTTTCTTCTCTTCAATGGTGATTTCTCTACTTGGAATTTTAATTAGAAAACTAAGCCTAGAACATCCTATTTATAAGCCTAATATCTTCCATAAATAAGGTAAAAGATAGATAAAAGATAAAAGCTTCCTAAACAAACTAGATCAAAGATAGAACTTTCCTAATTTAATTCAGCGTCGGATTTCGCTGGCAGCGAGAAATTTCCGCTAGCAGCGAGCGGCCTCAAACAAGCTACTGTTGAATTTTCGCTACCACCTCGCTGGCAGCGACTTTTCCATGCCTTAGAATTCTCTCAAGCCTCCATGGTCCCTTCCTTCCGCTTCCGCGAGTAGCTGATCCCGCTGCCGCGAGTTGGGCCTTCTGCTACCGCGAGAGCTCAAAATCGCTGGGGCGAGTTCTTCCTTCCGCAGCCGCGAGTAGCCGAAGCTTCGTCGTCCTGGTGATTCTCGCTGGCAGCGGATTTTTCCGCGGCAGCGAACGTCTCGCTGCAGCGAGTCATGCCGCTGGCAGCGAACGGTGTTGGCTTGCTCGCTTGCTGGGCAGCTCTCTCTCTCTCGCTGGCTCTATGCTTCTGGTTCCACTCGCTGGCAGCGAAAGAAATCCCGCTAGCAGCGAAATCTGCCCAGAGATTTGATTCTTCATCGTTCTTCCCTTGTTCTTTCTTTCCCCCTTTCTTTCTCTTCTTAGCTTGATTTCTTGACTTCACTTGACCATGTTTAACAGCTTTTCCTTGCTTTCCACCATGTCGGATCTACGATTCTGCACAATTCAACCGAAATAGCGTAGATTCCGAATTTTTCCACAAAAAGAGTTTAATCTAAATTAACACTAAAACATGCATATTCTACAATGTAAATGCAACTAAATTATCCTATAATGCCCATTAGAAATGTGCATTATCAATGGTCCACACTCGTGCTACTAACTCATCTCTATTGTCTTTAGATTCGGAGATTGAGAGGACTCTCTCTAGATTGAGGCGAGAAGCTCGTGATCGCTTTCGCGAGTTACCTTTCGATCAAGGAGAAGAAGAGAGTGAAGAGATGGCTGCTAACGATAATAATCGAACGCTGAAGGAGCTCACTACACCAAACTTAGCCCAACAACCATTGGCTATCGTGTTCCCTGAACTTGATGAAGGTTTCAATTTTGAGCTAAAGTCTGGGGTGGTTCATCTCTTACCCAAATTCTATGGGTTGAGTGGTGAAGACCCCCACAAGCACTTATCTGAGTTCCATACTGTTGTGGTGGGGATGAAACCAGGCAATGTCACGGAGGAGCAAATCAAGTTAAGGGCATTCCCCTTTTCGCTTAAGGACACTGCTAATGAGTGGTTCTACTACTTGCCACCAGGTAGTGTAACAACATGGATACAATTGAAGCGTCTCTTTCTGGAAAAGTACTTCCCTGCAACCAAGTTGAACAGTCTGAAGAAGGAAATCAGCAGCATTGACCAGCAGGCTACAGAGACACTCTATGAGTACTTTGAGCGCTTCAAGAAGCTTTGCTCTAGTTGCCCTCACCATGGTTTTTCAAAGAAGGATTTAGTGCTCTTTCTATTCAATGGATTGCTTGACGAGGAGCGCTAGACGGTGAACTCTGCCTGTTGAGGCAACATCTTGAACAAAACACCCATTGCTGCTTGGGAGGTGTTTTCAGAGCTTGCTGATGGCTCTAGGCAATTCAGCAAGGGACTTCATGCTAGAGGGGTACTCGTCGTTGACTCCTCAACTTCCGCATTACATAGCTATGTGGCTGAATTGAAGGATATGATGAAAAGGTTCATGCTACAAGGAACCCCACAACAACTTAAGGCATGTGGCATTGGCGCTGATCTTTATCACCCGACAGACACTTGTCCAATGCTGCAGGAGCCAAATGTAGAGCTGAATGCCATGGGGAACTTTGTTCCTCTACAACCCAGGTTTGGTAACTATGCTAATCGCAATCAATACAATAACAACTATAATGCAGGTTACCAGGGGTATAGCTATGGTAATAACCAAGCCCCTTTCAATCCACAAGGAGGACCCCATTTCAGACCTCAGCAACAATTTGATCAAAGACAAAGAGGACCTCCACCAGCTGATAATCAATCCAATGATGATCCTCTCAAATCTCTTACAAAGATCGTCCTGGGTCAAGCTGAGCACCCAAAAGAGACAAGATGAGCACCAAAAGAATATGGAGAACCAACTTAGCTAATTGGCTCAATCGATGAGCGAACTGCTGGCGAAGCACTCGGGACAGCTACCATCTTAAACGGTGGTGAATCCCAAGGAGAACGTCAGCGTTGTGATGCTAAGAAGTGGTAAGGAACTGATTACCACTCCCCATAATGATACTAACATAGATAATTTTGAAACAGGTGCGAACGAGGAAGAAGAAGAGGTTCGAAATCGCCAGCCGCCTCGCGGCACCCCTGAGCCGCCCTGCGACCTCTCCAGTGACGCCTCTGACAGGTATGTTCGACCTGATTTCCCCCCTTTCAATTCTTTTAAACCTGTTCCTCCCTTTCCTGAAGCACTCAGAGACACAAAAAGACCAGATAATGACAAAGAGATCTTTGAGACGTTCAGTAAGTGCGAGGTAAACATCCCTTTACTCAATCTGATTAAAAGTATTCCTCATTATGCCAAATTTCTCAAGGAACTTTGCACAATAAAGAGGAATCAAAAGTTAAAGGGGAAGCAGAAAATTAAGGTAAGCGAACATGTGTCTGCTGTGTTTCAAAAGCGTTTGCCTAAGAAATGTAGCGACCCTGGCATGTTTACAATTCCATGTGTGATAGGTGAAACTAAGTTTGATAAAGCTTTGTTAGACTTGGGTGCATCTATTAATGTTTTACCTTATTCTCTGTACGAATCATTGGGTTTAGGACCTTTGCATGAGACTAGAGTGGTGATCCAACTAGCGGATCGATCAAATGCTTTTCCTAGAGGCATAGTTGAGGATCTGTTAGTTATGGTTGACAATTTGATCTTTCCTGCTGGTTTCTTTGTCTAGGACATGGAGCATGGTAACCAAGAGGCCCCTATTCTGCTAGGAAGGCCCTTTTTAAAGACTGCTAGAACAAAAATTGATGTGTATTCTGGTTCTTGGACTATGGAATTTGATGGTGAGAAGGTTGAATACAATATATATGATGCAATGAAATTCCCTTCTGATGATCATTCTTTATGCTTTAGGGATGCCATTGATACTTGTATGCAGAATACCTTTGACATGAGTTGTGTAGATGTCCTGCAGGTAGCTTTAGAAACTTCAATTGAGGAGTTCTCATTGAATTATGCTTTATCCACTAACCTGCAGGAGACCATGAGAGAATTGTCCTCCCTACCTATATACTCACAGGCAGATACCTTTATGGCATTGACCGTTCCCAATGAAAAGCTCTTACCTTCTATCGTCCAGACACCTGATCAAGTTGAGCTCAAGCCTCTTCCTGAGCATCTGAAATATGCATTTGTGGGGGAGGGTGACACCTTGCCTGTCATCATCTCTAACAAGCTTACCAAAGAACAGGAAGAGAGGTTGGTAGGAGTGCTCAAAGAGCATAAGACAGCTCTGGGATGGACCATAGCGGATATCAAGGGAATCAGCCCAGCTACTTGCATGCACAGGATCCTATTAGAAGAGGGAGCCAAACCTTCAAGGCAACCTCAACGGAGACTCAACCCACCTATGATGGATGTAGTGAAGAAGGAGGTGCTCAAACTTCTTCAGGCAGGTATGATCTATCCCATCTCTGATAGTCAATGGGTTAGTCCAACGCAGGTAGTACCAAAGAAGGGAGGCATTACAGTGGTTGAGAATCAAGAAGGTGAGTTGGTCCCTACTAGAGTCCAATTAGGCTGGAGAGTTTGCATCGATTATCGTAAGCTAAATGTGGTAACTCGAAAAGATCACTTTCCCTTACCTTTCATTGATCAAATGCTTGAAAGACTTGCTAGTCGTCCATATTACTGCTTTCTAGATGGATATTCAGGGTACTTTCAGATAGCCATCGCACTAGAGGATCAAGAGAAGACAGCATTCACTTGTCCGTTTGGCACTTTTGCATATCGTAGAATGCCTTTTGGCTTGTGCAATGCTCCTGGGACATTTCAACGGTGTATGGTAAGTATCTTCTTTGAATATATAGAGCAATTTATTAAGGTCTTTATGGATGATTTTACAGTCCATGGTGATAGTTTTGATGCTTGCCTCAACCATTTGGCGCTTGTGCTTAAAAGATGTGTTGACACTAATTTAGTGCTCAATTCAGAAAAGTGTCACTTTATGGTTGAGGAAGGCATTGTTTTGGGTCACATTGTCTCCCATAAAGGGATTGAGGTTGATAAGGCAAAGATTGACATCATTCAATCATTGCCTTATCCTACTAATGTGCCTGAAGTTCGTTCCTTTTTAGGCCATGCAGGATTCTACGGCAGGTTCATTAAGGACTTCTCAAAGATCACCTCACCCTTGTGCGAGCTGCTGAAGAAGGAGGTTACATTTGCCTTTGATAAGAAGTGCAAGACGGCGTTTGATAAGTTAAAGACTTATCTTACCAGTGCACCAATCATACAAGCACCAAATTGATCTCAGTCGTTCGAATTGATGTGTGACGCTAGTGACTATGCTGTGGGAGTCGTGCTTGGACAAAAAGAAGGGAGAAGCTCTCATGTCATATACTATGCATCTATGACCCTGAATGGAGCTCAAAGAAATTACTCAACCACAGAAAAAAAACTTCTTGCTATAGTTTTTGCACTTGAGAAATTTAGATCTTATTTGCTTGGTACAAAAGTTATTGTTTACACTGATCATGCAGCACTTCGTTACCTTTTGATGAAGAAAGAGGCTAAACCAAGACTGATTAGATGGATCTTGCTTCTAAGCGAGTTTGACATTGAAATCAGGGACAAAAAGGGTGCTAAGAACCTAGTTGGTAACCATCTAAGTCGTATTGTCCAGGAGGAGAATGGACAAGAAGGCATATTAGGGAGCTTTCCTGACGAAGACCTTCTACAAGTCTTCGCCATCGCTAGCCGCCCCGTAGCCACCCTAGGCCGCCCCGCGGCCGAATCCTCGGAGAAAGTTTCCCTCGCAATCGTCGGCCGCCCCGTCGCCATCCCTGGCCGCCCCGCGGCCCTTGCAGAATCTGAGCTCGAATCTCTCCTCAAGGTGAGTGCTCTTCCACGCCCTTGGTTTGCTAACTTGGTCAACTTTTTAGTGTCAGAAGAGTTTCCACCCAACTTTTCAAAGGCTCAGAAGGACAAGATACGCCACGACGCTCGCTTCTATGTTTGGGATGACCCCCACCTATGGAAGCATTGCGCAGATCAAGTAATACGTCGGTGTCTTCCCAACGATGAGGTACAATCTGTCCTAAATTTTTATCATTCCTATGAATGTGGTGGACACGTTGGACCACAAAAGACAGCTAGGAAGGTACTTGATGCAGGATTCTTTTGGCCACATATATTTCGTGATTCTTATGCTTTTTGCAAATCCTGCGATCGCTGTCAGAGAGTTGGGAATCTTTCTAAGAGAAATGAGATGCCACAAACTCGCATGATATTTTGTGAGATTTTTTATGTTTGGGGTATTGACTTCATGGGACCATTCCCTAACTCCTTTGGAAACCTATATATTTTGCTTGCGGTGGACTACGTCTCCAAGTGGGTGGAGCCGAAGGCCACCAGAACTGATGATTCAAAGGTAGTGGCAGGTTTCCTTAAGGAGCTATTCTCTAGATTTGGAGTCCCAAAAGCACTAATCAGTGATAAAGGGACCCATTTCTGCAACAAGACTGTGAGTGCGCTCTTAAAAAAGTATCATGTGACTCATAGGGTGTCTACTGTATACCACCCCCAGACCAATGGGCAAGCTGAGGTGTCTAATCGCGAGATAAACACCATCTTGGAGAAGACTGTTGCCCCAAACAGGAAGGATTGGAGTGTCAGACTTGATGATGCTCTATGGGCTTATCGAATGGCTTACAAGACTCCCATTAGGATGTCTCCGTTTAGATTAGTCTATGGAAAGGCTTGCCATCTTCCTGTCGAGCTTGAACATAAAGCATATTGGGCGGTGAAGCAGTGCAACATGCAGATTGATGAAGTTGGGGAATTCCGGAAACTACAGCTGCAGGAGTTGGAAGAGTTGAGATTGGATGCCTATGATAACTCCGTCACCTACAAGGAGAAGACAAAGGCATGGCACGATAAACATATCTTGCGAAAGGACCTCAAAGTTGGGGAAAAGGTCCTTCTATTTCAATCGCGCCTACAACTTTTCCCAGGTAAGCTTCGTTCTGGATGGACAGGACCATATGTGATTACTAATTTCTTTTCTCATGGTGCAGTAGAACTACTAAACGAGAGGAATGGAGACATCTTCAAGGTAAATGGTCATAGAGTTAAACCCTATTATGAGAATTTTGTCAAACAGGACGGTGAAGTTGGTTCTCACTGAACCAATTGCTGAGGAGCATTAGGGGTCATAACGTCGAGCCAACGACGGTAACCAAAGGTGCTGCTTGGGAGGCAACCCAAGGTAATAGTTAGGTACTATTTTCTTTTTGCATTATGTTTTTTTTAGTTTATTTTTAGTTTGTTTGGGTATACTAACACTGCAGGGAGAAAGAACAAAGGAAAAGGACGAAGGAGCTGCTAGCCGCCCCGTCACCAGCCAGGCCGCCCCGCGGCTAGGTCACAGCGAAGTGACTTCGCGGCAATCGCCGGCTGCCCCGTCGCCCACCCTGGCCGCCCTGCGGCCTAAGCCCGATAGAAAATTTTTTAGGGGCCCGTTTGGGCCCCCAATTTCTACCAAAATTAAAACCCTATCCATCCCTTTCTTCTCTATCTCTATCAGCCGCTGCCCCCTCACAAACCCTCTATCTTCTTCCTCCTTCAAGCTCCCTCTTAAACAAAGAAAACCTCCATTAAAACTCCTCCTCCAAGTTCCCTTCTTTCACCAAAAATCATCCTTCTTTACCATTATTCCCATCTCCCTTCTACAAAAACTTCACCCCCCACCTCATTCTCCTAAATCTCCACACAAACCCGCAACCCCAAGGTTTTTCAAGGAAGTTTCTTTCGGATCCACACCGGAGAAGGGAGGATTTGTGACGTCGGAGAGCAGATCCGACACCGGAGTATAGAGATCCGGAAAATCGCCGGCCGCCTCGTCGCTAGACTAGCCGCCCCGCGGCCACGCCTGTCGCTGGCTGCCCCGTCGCCACCTTCGGCTGCCCCGAGGCCACTGCAGAGGCCGTTTTCCGTGAGTTCTTCTTTGATTTCAATTCATTTGGGTAATATTTCTTAGCCCCGATTCACTATGTCGAGGCCACAGGGAATGAATAGAAATCAGAAGGAGAGATGGACTGTGTTGAACACTAGAAACTTCTTTGTAACGAAATTCTTTCATGAGCCTACCTTGAGATTATTACAGATGGATGCCTGCACTAGGCAGCTATTAGAGCATGGGGGCCTAGGAGGGTTTTTAGAGAAGAATGCTCCTACTTACCCGAGTTTATGCAAGGAGTTTCTAGCCACTTTGAGTGTGGGACGTACATCCATTGAGTTTCAATTATTGGGGAGGGGTCATGATATGTCAAAGGAGAGATTGGCATAGATTTTGGGTGTTACTGCTGCGCCGACTGCTGGTTGGCTTGATGTCTGCAAGGGAGAGGGCCATTTGGCTTTCTGGATGGCATCTACAAGGGTTCCTTTTGAGGCCAAGAAGGGCCAGTACAACTCCAGCATTCGCCATCCTACCTTACGACTGATTCACAAGGTTCTGGTGAACACCTTCTTCGCACAGGCTGAGGTCAACAAGATCTCGTTGAAGGACATGTCATTTCTGTGGTGTCGGACACTAGAGAGCCCTGTGGTTCCAGGTTGGGTAGATCTGTTTCTAATGAACTACAAGGATATCCTGGACAAGCGCAGCAAGGCAACCATTAGCTTTGGGGGTCTTAACACCCTCAGAGCTCGCGCATGCATCGATATGAGCGTTGTCCATGACATTCAGCATGGATCATTTCTTTATGGTGAAGCCCAGCTGAGGAAAACTGTCCACCTGGAGGGAAGAGAACCGATGTGGATCTGGAGGGCAGGCTATCAGGGGAGGATCCAGTTGAGATTGCCCTGTCATCTCCCTTTTGGCCCTACAACAGCTGATTTCTATATGGGGGATGAGATAGATGAGGATGATGATGAGGAGGAGGACTAGGTTCCTGATGGTGAGCAGGAAGATGCTGAGGATGTTCCCAGAGTTCAGACGGATTTTGGAGGAGCTGGACCTTCTGGCACAACTGGAGGTGCTGGTCCAGATAACTACTCGCTGGCACAGCAGATGGCTGATATGTGTCTCCAGCAGAACACTATGTGGGAGCATCAGCAGATGATGTCGCGTCATCAAGACGCAATGTGGGAGAACCAGCAGCGGATGCACCAGCACCAGGACGTGATGTGGGACCACAACCAGCAGCTGTACGTGGAGGTCGGCGACATTCGTCGAGATGTACGTGGCTTGACTTCCCACCTCGAGGAGGTCTCTGAGAGCCAGGCGGCGATCCGACGGATGCAAGAGCAGATATGGCAGAGGCAAGACGACTTCTATTGATTCGCCTATCCACAGTTCCCACCATATCTGCCGCCTCCACCACCTCAGCAGTGAGCATGTCAGTTGTTTCTTTTATTTTCCCTATTTATGTTTATTTTGATGTTTTTGTTCTCTTTTCTGCATTGAGGACAATGTCAGAACTAAGTGTGGGGGAGAAGACTTGCAAACTCTATGTATTTTGGTTCTAATTTGCACTGCATTTTAAGTTTTAAGGTTGCATGTTTATTTCTATTGGTTGTATGCATATTTAGTTTCTACCATTATTTCTTATTCAAAAAAAAATGAAAAAATGAAAAAAAAAATAGTTTTAGTTCTTGCATTATTAGGAATAGGTCTTATTTCCCCATGTGGATGTCGTTTGTCCTCTATCTTTTCTATTGAGATTTATGCCCCATGATGTTCTTGGATTGTTGAAGTCTTTGATATATGTTTTCTATACTATTTGGTGGACATGATTGATTAATAATTAAGCACATAAAATCTTGAATTTTTGGGTGATATTGAAGTTCTAGACATGACCTGGTGAGCTTATTTTGGCCTATTCAAGACTACACTTTATTGAGTCCTCTTGCTTGTTGTGTGTACTCTCTTCAATTACTTCCTCTTTGACTTGCATGGAGATATCTTGTTCATGGCTGCATATTATGATTTCTGCACATGACTTAAACATGATTGAGGCACTTTTATTAGCCCTATTTGACTCTTTTCCCACCTTACATATTATCCTCTGCTTGAAGCCAGTTTGAGCCTGATTGCCTATTCTTTTATAGCTCCACAAGAATTTTCCATAGCCAATGATAGCTTGACCCTATCCGGGAATTAAGGACTAGTTGGTGAATATCTATAGTGTGGATGATGGTTTATAGTGGTGGATGGTATGTTGGAGGTGTATTTATAAGATGTTTGATTCTTGCTAGCATATTTATTACTTGGGACCTAAGGAGGATAAAATTCACTTGTTATAGCATGAATGATTGAAAAAAAAAAGAGAAAAAAAAAAGAAAGAAAAAAAGGAAAAAAAAAGAATAAAGGAATTAGTTGAGTATGGTTTCTAAAGTTTTATGTTTGAGATTGGTGTTGTTTGGCATTATAGAGATTTGGTATGAGAAGTTATGAGTTTTTTATGATTTGGTAGCTTCCTTAGTTCCCGGATTATGAGCACCACATGACCAAAATTGTTTCATACCTTATATGTTCTACCTTGGCCCCATTACAACCCAATTGAAAGACCTCATGATTTTTGTTGTGTGTAGAGTCACCAGCGGTGGAGATTTAGAACACTGGTGCAAGGCTCTTGTAGCTAAGTTTTTCAAGATTGAGTTTTGAGCGTAAACATTTAAACCTAAACACTTGAGCGAGAGTGAAACACATCTCCTTTGTGAGGTCTAGAATGGGTATGGTTGCCTGATTTCATTGATTATTCCAATTATGTGCAATGATGTTATTAATCTTTTGTGTTTGCTAGTTTTCATGCACTTAAAGAATATTGAGGTGTGAATACATGAATTGCTATTCTGTGGGGCTGCAGAGTTAAGTATTCTATTGCTTGAGGACAAGCAAAGGTTCAAGTGTGGGGGAATTTGATAGAGCATATTTAGTATTGCATAATATATTGCATTTAGCATAATTTAGGTGTGAATATTGCATTTATTTAGTTGAATTTGAATTTCCACTTGTTGAGTTAGAAGAGGCGGAATCTACATGATTTTATGGTTTATTTCAGGAAAAGTAGATTGGAGGTGAAATGATATTGAAAAGATTGGAAACAAGTTAAGGAGAATACTTAGGAGCTGCTGGAAACAAAGAAGTAGCTCGGAAAAATCGCAGGCCGCCCCGCAGCATCGCTGGCCGCCACGCGGCTCGAAGGAAGAAACGGAGAAGTTCACTGATCGCCGGCCGCCCAGCGGCCTGGCCTGGCCGCCCCGCAGCCCGTGCAGAGACTGATCTTCAATTTCGGATTTTACTTAGGGTTTTCATTAAGTTATTTTGGGCCGACTTTCATAAGACTATTTAAGGCTTTTCTAGTTATTCTTTCATTCACCTTATGCACATTATTCCATTATTGAGAGCGCCGTTGAGCATGAGCAACTAAACTCTCAAGGTTTCGCCTACGATTTGGATCTTTGATTGTTGAATTGTGAGTTTCTTAATCTAGTTCTTATTCCTATTGCAATGTTTTGACTTCTTTGTGCTTAATTGCTTGAATGTGTTTTATTCTCTCTGGAGCTGGCCGACTAGTTAGAGTAGATTCATTCAATTCCTAGGGTTTTGTAGATTCCTCGTAGCGAACCTTAACCCAAGTGGCAATCATATCCCTTTAGGACTCGTAGGACTAATTGGATGTGTAGGAAGTTGAATATATGTTAAATATCGACTCGTAGCTTGATATTGCATGTACCTTGGTTAATTCATATTCTTAATGCTATCTCTAGGTTAAATCTTAACCGTGTTAGGGTTATCTAGAGATAAGGGTTGCTAGGACTCGTAGGACTAGTAATTTACATAAGATCTGGACAAGGACATTGATAGGAAAAGACAAGAACTAGAGGCTGAAACAAGGATCGAATTCATCAATCGAAGTGATAAATTGTAGGTAAACCTATTCCTCTCCACTGAATTCTAAAACCTATTTACTTTGTTTGCTTGCTTCCGCTTTACTAAAAGGTGGATCTTTTCACACTAAAAACTCCCCCTTTTCGCTCTTAGCAATTAGAATTAGACTTGAATTTAATAGATTTCCATGTGGATCGATATCTTGCTTGCACGCTATACTAGTTGTGAGTTTGAGTATTCTTTGGCAAGAACAACGACAGGTTTTCCTCTTGTCATGTTCCCATCTATGTCAGGCGTCCAATTGTTCCTCCATTCGCCGTCTTTCAACGATAGCAGCATCCGCGCAACGGTTAGCTTCTGCTATCTGTTGGTGAAGCTTTGCAATCTCGACCTTCATATCATATGTTTCTTGCATTGCTTATGTAGATCAAGACAAGAACACACAAATTAAATAGCAAGGGGCCTTGGTGTCGATGAGGCAGGTGGTGGTAGGGTATGTGATAGTAAGAAAAAAAATGGGCTATCCTAAACCTTAAACACAACTAAGCTAGGCGTGATTGATATCTCCCCAGCAACGGCGGCAATTTGACGAGAGAGTTTCTCGACTAAATAAATTTATAGTCAAGACCCCGCTATAATATAGTGGAGTCAAGTTCATCCTCAGGAGATAAGTCATTGGTTCTAGTTTTAGTTGGTTTCGGGGTTCGGGAATAGAGGGAAGAGGTGATAGGTTGTTGTCGGCGTCAACTAAGACTTGGTCGAGGTCGAGGGATGGAGAGAATGGTGGTTGGTTTTGAGTAGAATCTGTGCAAAATAAAAATAATGAAATAAAACAAATAAAGATGCAAACTTCCTAGGTTAGGGATCACCGCAACAATAAATATATGGGTAGATTATAAATCACATAAAGATGCATGTTTTATATCAAATAACTTTCGTTATTAACAAATAGGAATATAGAGGCTCTCACATAAATCCTAAGTGTTACTATCCCAATTTGATAATTAATCCAGATTCATAATAAGATCACATTAGCTTCAATATCATAAATAAGGATCACTCACTACTCTCGTAGAAGAATTATGCATATAGCATAGAAGATGATACAAACATACAAATTCTTAAATTCATAAATCAAACATACATATCTATGTTGGGATCACCCAAACCCTAGAAGAAGGAAATTAGAAACACGACATAATAAAAGAAAATAACTTTAACAGTAAACTAAATCTAAAACTTACAACCATTCATTCCTTCCTCCTCCTTCTCTCTCTCTCTCTCTCGCCTCTCTTCTCTCTCTTCTATCTACCTTATTGCGTCCGGAGACGATTTTGCTTGAATGAATGAAAAACAGCCCCTAGGGCTTTATTTAAAGGGTTCAATCCTTGCTACCTATCTTTATCTATATCTATCTAAAAGATAAAAGCTCCAAATAAATAGGAAATAAATGAAATTTCCTTTGGCAATTAATATGGAATTAACCATAAGGGATAAAAAGTTTCCAAAGTGATAAAAGATCCTTTCCTTCCAAGCTAAGCAATCTTCGCCATCGGATTAGGACTCTAAATCCGCGTCGAATGCTTCTGTGGGCTCACTCGATATCGACTAATGATAGCATGCATTTAGGTATGCATATTAGGATGCATTTAGCGTGATTTAGATGTGCATAACATATAGTTTAAACTAGATTTGCATTTATACTGGTGTTGTTGGTGGAGTGAGAATCTACACGCTTTTATGGATTATTTCAGGTATATGTGGATCCGACGAGGTATGAGGAAGCTCATGGATGAAGGAAGAGTGAAAAGGAGGAGGAAAACTGAAGAGGCCGGGAGCGGAATCGAAGTTAGACAGCCTAAGTAAGAACAAGTCAGCAGAAGTTGTCGCCAGACATGCTAAACTTGTTTTGCACTTTCTGGCGGTCTCGGTGGTCCGATTGACTATTATAAGCATGCGTTGGAAAGCTCTTTCTGAGATCTACAACTTTCGTGTTGACATCGGGGCCGAATTCGAAGAGGAAAAAATCATTGTGATAGCCGCCCCGCGGCCAAGATAGCCGCCCCGCGGCCTGAAGCTCTAACGAAGGATTTCGCAATCGCCTGGCCGCCCAGCGGCCTGGGTTGGCTGCCCCGCGGCCTCTGCAGAAACGCCGAATCTACTGAATAGAATTATTATTTGGCCGACTCTTTTGAGGCTTTTTAAGGACGTTTTATGGTTTGTTTTAAGTATCTAATTCCATATCTCTTCTACACTTGGAGATTACGAATTGAGAGAACCCAAGAGGGAAGCCTCCATGGCAATGGAGTGCTAAACTCTTCCGTTTCGTCTATGGATTGAAGCTTTGGTTTGATAAAGTTGTGAGATTTCTATTCTTGTTCTATTCTTATTGATTCGTATTGATTATTTTGCGAATATTGTTAATTTCTTCTAGTCCGTATAACTAGTTGAGATTATTGCTAGGATTTTGTAGATTCCTCGTAGCGAACCTTAATCCATAGCAGCAATCATGCCTTTTTAGGACTCGTAGGACTAAATTGGTGTGTAGAGAATCAATTATATGTTAAATGCTTACTCGTAGCTTGGTGTTGCATGTATCTTGGTTAATCCTTAATCTTAATGCTACTATTAGGTTAAATCTTGACCGTGTTAGGGTTATCTAATTAGTAAGGGTTACTAGGACTCGTAGGACTAGTAATTTACACAAGATCAGGACAGGAACAATAATAGGATGAAAAGAGAACTTGAAGAATAATTAAGGATCAACTAGTCAAACTAAAGTGGATATTTGTAGATCAAACTATTTTCTCAATTGTTATCTCTACTAACTTGTTTATAGTTTATTTTCTCATCTTCAATCACCAAAACCCCTCTTTCCTACTAATTGGTAAATATACATTGCTTAGGAATACTTGATTCTCTGTGGGATCGACCTCTTACTTGCTTACTATACTAGTTTGTAGGTTTGAGTTATACTTTGATAGGAACAACGACAGTTTCCTCCTGTCAACTAACTCAATCGATATCGAGTCAACTTGGTCGATTTTGGGTGGTCACTCACTCGACGTCGGGTCCTTATGTAGATTTCGAGTATGCTTCACCCGATATCGAGTCTTTGGGTCAATTTCGACTGGTTTCACTCGATATCGAGTCTAATGGTCGATTTCTGGTGAGACTCCACTCAATATCGAGTGATAGAACTCGATATCGACTTCTTCTTCAGTCGAAATGGCTTGTGTTCTTCAGAAGACTCGATTCCGGATGAGGCTCCACTCGACATCGAGTCGTAGACTCGATATCAAGTCATCTTGGTCGATATGTGGTGATTCAGCCGAAATTGAGTGACTTGACAACTTCTTTCCTTTTCTCCGAATTGCTCCGAAAATGTCTCAATTTCTGCGAAATTAAACAAGAACTTGTGTAGACCTCCATAATTTGAAAATAAACATAAACTACACAAATCCTATGCTTTTCCAAACCAAAAATATGAAATATGAACAGAAATTGAAATAGATGTAAGCGGAAAACATGGCAAATTGAGCGCACATCAGGAATCTCATTTGGGATGCATTGATTTGTGTTTACTCTTCATTTGCTTGAGGACATGTAAGAGCTTAAATGTGGGGGAGTTTGAGAATGCCTATTTTCGATAGGCAATATAGATATTTTTAGGTGCATTTAGATAGGTTTCTTACATGTTTTATAGTTAATTCGCATTGTTATCCATTTGGGCATTCGAGTTCGGAATCGACGCTATTTTGTGTTTATTCTGCAGTTTTACAATCCGAGCTTGAAGGGAGGCTTAAGATGTCCAGAAGAGGCTGGTTTTGAGCATAAAAGAGGCAAAGGAAAGATCATTAAGAGAGGTAAGGACAAGAACGTCGAAGACAAAAAAGAATCGCGGAGCCAGAGTATTGGCGCCCGCCGTGAGCTATTCCAACAGCGCCCGCCGGTTTCGCAGATTCAGCAAATACGATTTCGTCCGATTCTATTTTAAGTAGTTTATTATTATTTTACCTTCTAGGGTTTTTAGCCGATACTTTTATGCTATATTACTCATATTCTCAGCCGTTTGAGAAGAGGAGGTGATTAGAGCGACAATTTACAACCACTTTTCCAATGATTGTTGTGGTAGACTATGAGTTGCTAAACTCATATAGTTTCACATGTGATTCGAAAACATGGTTGGTTGAATTATGAGGATTTGATTTCATATTGTTATTCATGAGTTATTTCAGTATCTTTGTTCTTATAATTCTTATTTGCACATGTTCTCTCTTGATTGATCGATCACCTTAACAGAATTTGCATATGTGCTAGTGATTGATTTCTTAAGAATAGTTAATCCATGGTAGCAAGCAATAGGTAATTAATCCCGTAAAAGCATCATTGTCTTTGCAGGATAATGACTAATTGTTGAACGTTGATTTCTATGAGATTAGGGTTGAGAGATTTGCACTCTATGAATAGGTAAATATATAGATAATGGAAAAGCCAAGGGGTAACATGAAGCAATACCATACCAAGGGTCTTGCGAAAAATAATAGAACTACCCACAACCGTCCTACCTCCAAGATACATACTCTAAATTCCTATCGCTCCTACCGCAGTCAAACCACAAACGAAGTGAAGAGGGCGCCAGACCAAATCCACAATACTACCCCAACCCAATCCATACTAGGACAAGCATAATTTTTTAAGCTCATAATCAACTGTAGCTTGTCGATATGGGGTTGCGGAAGAATTATAAATATGACACAAACGAGAGATTTGCACTCTTGTGACATTCTAATTGCATTGAGATTTGATGTTACCAATCGGCCAAGTACTTTGGGAATTTGTGTTATTCTATGTTGTGATTGCATAGAGTTTAAGGGATTGGTAAGCCTGTGAGGGGTATCAATCTATTTAAACCAAAGCCGGAATAATTATTGATATCAATTGCATTGCATTTGTTTGAAAATAACAATGAAATCATTCCAAGGATCATGAACCCCAACCATTGTCATGCGTTGCAGGTGAAGCGTTTTCCTCACATTGGTAACACTTTGCAATCATTACTACTTTTACTTATTTGTTTGTTCTAGTCATCTTAACCTTATTATTGTTGTTTGCTCTTGAATCATCATTGGATACATAAATCTAGTCTTCTCTTTGGGTTTTACCCCTACTTGTCTGCTATACTAATCTATTGTTTAGCTTGAGTTAGGGTTATTAATTGCATTTAGGACTAGGATACATGATACATCACTCCTACACGTCACCACATTCCGTTCTTTATTTCAATTACATTACTTTACTTTTCTCAATCTTGTTATTTATTTGTTTTAGTTGGCAATAGAATACATTCAAAGCAGGATCTTTCCGTGGGTTCGACCTCTTGCTTTCTCACTATACTAGTTTGCTAGTTAGAGTTATAAATATTTTATTTGACAAGATCAACGACTATACCACGGCCATCATTTGCATACAAGATATATCCTAAAGGGTGAGTACAAATGATCTATACTCTCTAAATTATTTATAATATTGTATTAATGTATATTCTTTGTGCATGGTACGGGACCTACACTAATTTATAATTATAAGTGGATAGTTCCTAGTTCTTATCCGAACGAGTATTTCCACATAGGAAAGTGAACCAATCTATCTATCTATCTATATACATATACTAAAATCAATGCATAGTGTCCTATGTGGCGCATTATGGATGATTCTATAGGAAAAAATTAATAAAATAATATGTTGTCATAGTTTATAGAAAGTTATATAAGCCACAACAAATCTATGTATATATTTTAGTTAATTGACAAAAATAAAAATAAAAAATATTTCATAGTCATACTTACCAAAAATATTAATAGATAAATACGTAATATTTGATAAGTGCTATTTTATTTATTTAGATTATTTTCTTGTGGAAAAAATAACTTATATAAAAATGATTTATTTAATAATTATTATTTTATTTATATCTATATTAAATTTTTGGTCAAAATAATTTATTAAAATATTATGTAGCCATAATATCCATCCACACATAGTTATTTCAGTAAACTAAAGTAATAAATATATACTATATATTTAATAAAAAAAAATATTAAAAATATTTTTAAAAATCAGGTTTCGATTAATTTACACTAGATTTAATTAATTGTAGATTAGAAAAAAAAATTCTTTTACCTTATAAATGTGAATTTTTATTTATATTTTGAGAGAATCTAAATAAAAGATATTTAGATTATATATAATTTGTTGAACTAATTTTATTTATATCTATATTAATTTATAAAGAAAAAAAAATTTATATTTATATTATTTTTATTTATTAAAAACTATGAAAGTTATTCATAATATTGTATTAATGTTATAAAATTTATCCGGAAAAAATATCTAATAATTAAAAAAAAAGATGGGGATAAACCCGGAAATCCAGAATACAAGGTGATTCTTAGCCGCCGCCTCTAGGTAAGTAATTGGTCAAGTCCTTCCTCGCTTTAATTGTGGCTTCATCTTACGGGTGGACACGGCAACGGCGGATAATTTCCGATAACACACGATGATAGCAGAAGAGTTGTGGCCAGACATCATCAAGAGGCTGCCATTAAAAGCCGTAATTCGCCTCCGATGCGTTTGCAAGTCATGGAACTCTCTCATTTCGTCATCCTTCTTCGCCACCCATCACCTTCGCTTCACTGCCGCCGCTGCCCGCAGTGCTGAAACCAGAACCTACTTCCAAGTGAAGCATTATTCGTCTCGTGATGGGCCCATCTTTGGTCTCCATCATCGACAGGATAACACCTTCACCCCTCTCGATCACCCCCGAGTCTACGGCCCCAACACAACATGTGTTTGGGGGCTGTTCATGGCGTGGTCTGTCTTTGTTACTTCTTGAAGGACTGGTTCCCTGCCAGTACACCTTCAAGGTTGATTGCTCTTTGGAACCCCGTCATCCGTAAATACGTCTCCATCCCGTTAGTTCATCAATACAACTATTTTACAGGATTTGGCTTCGACGCTGCAAACAATGATTTCAAGGTCGTCGTTGTAAGCCCATCTAGGGATTCTTTCGAGGTATTCTCGGTTCACGATGGTCTGTGGAGGACGAAACCACTTCCTTCTTGGTTCGACTCTGTTTCAATCAAGCAGCTGTCCCATTATTTCGTCAATGGAGCCATTTACTGGCTCACAGGTCCCAGAAGGTTTAAGCCTCCCTATACTTTGTTGGTGTTTGACTGTGGGAATGAGGAATACAGAACCATGGAACTGCCAACACATTTTTCGCATCATCGATCAACTTGTCCCCATATTGTTTGTAAGCGGCGGTTTACTTACAGTCGTAAAATTCGTATCTCCTGTGATTTGTGAGCTGTGGACGATGCAGGAGGAAGGAGACGTGAGTACATGGAGTAAACTTCATCAGATGGACCATACAGCTGGGGATGTTATAGTCTCGGGACGTCTCAGATTCAAGGCTTTGCTAAACGAGCAAGCACACTTCCAGAAGAGGGATGAAGGAGATGAGTATGCCTATGTTTTTTAAGAAAGCTTGCTTTTGATGGACATCGGAAGCCATTGTGATCAGGATGAGGTGGACACGTCGACGCAGGAGGTGTCAAGAACCACAAAGAGCACCTAGTTTGTTTGTTCTTTACCATTAGCTGGGAGGCCTTTCAAAGAATTCAACCTCACGAGATCAGTTGGATCCCTTGTGTTTTATGACAGGTATAGCGGATTATATGAATTCCATCGGTTGAATTGTGCTTATTATTTACTTATTTAGGGCTGGGAATTTATCATTGTATGATTTTGCTATGGATTGGTGGTAGAATATTTTTTTTTTTTTTGGTCAAGCAAAATTTGTTTGATTGCTTTTGCACTTGGGGAGATCGGCATCGAGTTCTTATTGGTTGAAGCAAATTTCTTCCAAAATTGGGACCTAATTAATATAAAGCCATTTATGAATTGCTGACCTTCAGCCTGGTGGATACTTGCCATGGCTTCACCCGTAGAGACTGGGAGCTCCAGTTTCGACACACTTACAGGGAGGCGAACTCCCTTGCCGATTACCTGTCCTCGTTTGCTTTTTCTTTCCCTTTAGGGGTGTGTTTCCTCGACTCACCGCCGCATGGTGCTGAACATCTCCTCCTCAGGGATACACAAGGGGTGTCTTTTACCCGCTTGTGTCCTGCGTAGGGGGTCCTTTGCTCTTCCTTTTTGTATTTCGTTATCCCTGGGCTTGCCTAGGTTTGTTCACCAAAAAAAAAATGAATTGCTGAATTTATTTTGGTTAAAAGGCAATCTAAACAACCGAGCTACCCTGTATAAGAATGTGCTGCTAATCTATCCTATAAGGGTCTGTATCAAGGGTGGGCACTGAGTCTATTTTGCAGGGACGGTCTTCATCTTGGAGATCCACAATTACGAACAAGCTAGTATTGAGCCGATAATGCTACAAGAGTTGAAGACATGAGCTTTTATCCACTATTGTTGAATCAAGAATACGAAAGTTTAGAACCTAGATTACGAGGGAAAATTGTAATGTCATCTTAATCATGTTCTAGATCTTTAGGGGTTTTGAGTTAGACTTATGATAGATTAAGGGCTTTATATAGTTTATACTTACATATTATATACTCTCCTACATATTATATGTTACACATTAGAATTGCACCTTTAAACACTTGTGAACATGTGTGATATATAATATATGGTTGAAGAGTTATAATATATATGTGATATGTGTGTATCCGATTTGGGCCAATCCAGCCCATAACTCGGAAAAAAAAAAACTCAATGGATGCTCTCAGCTTGTGGATGCTTGCCCTAAAGCTAAACACTTCGTTTTAGCTAGTGGAGCTCGCCTATATAAGCATGTGAGGGCTCTAGGGTTTGCTCACTTCAGACGGCGCATCAGGCAATCCACTCCCAAGAGAGACAGAGAAAGAGAACAGAGCGACGCTAGGGTTTTTCTCAGGCAATCTATCCCTTTCCCGATGTTCTTGCTCAGATATGAGGCGTATCTCTTCAAGAGACCTCCGATCTGACCTACAAAGATCAACACTCCAGTTGTGTGATCCGTTATCCGGCGTTAGTTGTCTCCTTCGATGACCCTTGGGGTAGATATGGTCTCCGACACCAGATCCAGGGAGTTTCTTCGTCGCTTTACCACTTCTCCTCATTTTATTCCTTGATACTTGTTATTCCCTGTTGTATAAGTTGTATAAGCCTTAGATCTAGCATGTCGACCTCGAAACCTTCTAAACCTGATTTGATATAGTGGATTGAGCTCGAGTCTCTTCTTCTGAGGCTCCGTGGATGTAGGGAAACCGAGCCACGTAAAAATTCGATGTGTCTTTCTTGTTTCTGTGTTTTCGTTCTCGCACTTTCGATTCTTAGTCTTGATCACCGATCTATGAGTCAAGATAGCTTCAATCCACATACATATACTAAAAACAATGCATAGTGTCCTATGTGGTGCGTTATGGTTTATTCTATGGGAAAGAATTAATAAAATAATATGTTGTCATAGTTTATAGAAAGTTATATAAGCCACAATATATCTATGTATATATTTTAGTTAATTGACAAAAATATCAAATATAAAATATTTCAGTCATACTTACCAAAAATATTAATGGATAAATATGTAATATGTTATAAATGCTATTTTATTTATTTAGATTATTTTCTGGTGGAAAGAATGATTTATATCAAAATTAATTATTTAATAACTTTTATTTTATTTATATCTATATTATTTTTTAGGTCAAAATAAGTTATTAAAATATTATGTAGCCTTAATATCCACCAACACATAGTTATTTTAGTAAACTAAATTAATAAATATATACTATATATTTAATACAAAATAATATATTTGTTTATATTTTGAGAGAATCTATTAAATTACACTAGATTAAATTACACTAGATTTAATTAATTGTAGTTTAGAAAAAAAAAATCTACTACCTTATAAATGTGAATTTTTGTTTATATTTTGAGAGAATCTAAATAAAAGATATTAGGATTATATATAACTTATTGAACTAATTATATATATATATATATATATATATATATATATATATATATATATATATATATATATATATATATATATATATATATATATATAGGGTTTGCTTCAAATGTAAAAAATGCTTAACGTGTAAAATTTGCTTATCGTGTAAAATTTGCTAATGGGCCTAATTTAATTACTAATGGGCCTAATTTCATTAGTAGAATGTCTGCCCCCTTGCCCATGCATGTGCCCCCCTTGCCCCCCCTTCTCGGACCAGATTTTTTTTTTTTGTCCCAGAATTTTTTTTCGTGTTAACACTTTCTGTTGTGCAAGTATAACTTGCTTTTGTGCACATATAACATCTTATTGTGCAAATATAAGTTTATTTTGTGCAGACATAATAATTCATTATGGGGTAAATAGGTAAATGTGCCTATTTCAATTATAAAAATTTATAATTGAAATATGTTTAATTTATGGGTAAATTGGTAAATATGTCTAATTTTATGGGTAAATGCACTTTTTCCCGTTTTCGACACCTTTTGTGCAACTGTGAAGTGCATTTGTGGAACAGTGAAGTGCATTTGTGCAATTGTGAAGTACATTTGTGCAACTGTAAAGTGCATTTGTGCAACTTTTAAGTGCAAATATAAGAACATAAAGTGTGAAAATAAAATTGTAATGTGCAAATTTAGAATACAAGTGTGCAAAAGTAGGATACAATTTTGCAAATTTAAACTACAATTGTGCAAAACTAAGATACAATTGTGCAGATTTAGAATACAATTGTGCAAATCTAAGATCATAATGTACATTAATAAGACAAAAGATGTGCTTTTGAAATCGATGTTTTAATTTTGTTTTTTTTTTACTTTTGAGAGTTTGGGTTCACCTCTCAGGTAATTTAGGTTGATAGATGTAAGTTTGAAATCGATTTTTTTACGTATAAGCTTTTAAAATTAAAGTGCATAAATAAGATTAAAATGTGCATAATTAAGGTTAAAAAGTGTATAACTAAGATTATAATGTGCATGATTAACAATTTGCGATTGTTGCGCTCTTGTCTATTATGTAACCTATGTGGGATTTGAACCCACATCTTTGTGCAAACGCACATTGCTCTACCAATGGAGCTAATAGGCTAAATTACGATTTTCATGCTAAAATAGAAGAATCTAATCGACCTAAAGCATATCGCAATAAAATTCCAAAATCCAATTAGCTCATGATTCACAACCAATTTGACAATGCTATGAACATGAGATTAGCCCCAAATCAACCCAACATCACAACCATATCATCAATTTCAATCAATTTGGATGTTGGCAAAAAAAAACCAAATTCTAAAATATATCGCAATAAAATTCTAAAATCCAATTAGATCATGATCCATAAACAATTTGACAATGCTATGAACATGAAACTAGCTCCAAATCAACCCAACAACACAACCATATCATCAATTTCAGTCAATTTTGCTTTTGGAAAAAAGCCCCAAATTCTAAAACATATCGCAATATAAAATTCTAAAATTCAATTAGCTCATGATCCATACACAATTTGACAATGATATGAACATGAAATTAGCTCAAAATCAACCCAAAAACACAACCATATCATCAATTTCAATCAATTTGGCTTTTGGCAAAAAGCCCCAAATTCTAAAACGTATAGCAATATAAAATTCTAAAATTCAATTAGCTCCTGATCCATAAACAATTTGACGATGAAATGAACATGAAATTAGCTCAAAATCAACTCAACAACACAACCATATCATCAATTTCAATTAATTTGGCTTTTGGCAAAAAGCCCCAAATTCCGCTCCTAAATCAAACCCTAGATTTTCAATCTCAACCTAAATCATTCAAACAATCTAAATAGTTATAATAAACAAGTTTAGGGTTATAAATCATACCAAATTCGAGTTGAAACAAGGAGCAAAATCGGGATTTCGAAGGTATTCTGAGCCAAAAATGTCGAACAGCACTTATGGGGGTGATGGGCTCGGTGTGAGCTCGGCTGGGCTCAAACCATGGGGGTTCCAGTCTCGGGGGGTGCGCCTGAGGGAGGGGGTTCGAGCAGGTGGGGGCTGGTGGCCGGAGGTGGCTCGTGGGTGGCATGGGAGGCCGACGAGCGAAGATGCGACATGAGGCTTCAAATGGTCAGGGTGGGCGCGTATGGGCTCGAACCAGGCCAAGCCAGAGCTCGGGGGTTGCGCACCAGGGTGGGATCGAGGGCGGCTGGTCGCTGGTGGCCGGAGGTGGCTCGAGGTGGGTGTGGGTGCGGGAGTCCGAGGGCTCGAGGGTTGCGCGCGTATGTTTATGTTGATTTAAAAATTTTACACGTTAAGCAAATTTTACACGTTAAGGATGTCTTACATTTTAAAGCTTCCCTATATATATATAGGGTCGCGCTCCGGTGAAAACCAAAATTGCGGTAGAAACCCGTGAGGACCGGCTTTTTAGCTCGGTTCACTTGCTTTATAGCCCGGTTATGAATAGAACCGACCTATAAAGTAACAAATTTTAGCCCGATTCTGAATAAAATCGAGTTATAAAATCACTATATAATTTTAAAATATTAGCTTTTTAGCACGATTTTTCGGTTTGAACGAACTATAAAGTCATGTGTTATTTTAAAATTGGAGTTTTTAGCACGGATTTTAGGTTGAACCGAGTTGTAAAGTCACCGTGTGATTGAGGTTTTTAGCACGGGTTTCAAAAAAACCGAGATATAAAGTAGTCCTCACGGTTTTTACCACAATTTGAGGTTTTCACCAGAGTCAATCCATATATATATATATATATATATATATATATATATATATATATATATATATATATATATATGTATATATATATAGTATGGATCACATGTACTCAGCCCTTATTGTGTATCATGTACACAAATCTGGGCCGTTGATCTATAGAAAATGGAAGGATAAGATAGTGCCACGTGTATTGATAGCTTTTTAAAAAAAGGTGGAAATTTTCACCCAATTTCACCCAACCTAAACGTGAAGCGCGTGGGCATAAGTTACAAAACCTAAATCTCTAAATGGTTCCCAAATTAAAAGAGAGCCGCCTCCTTCTTGCTCCCATGGAGGATAGCGAATGAAATGGTGATGGCGATGGCGGATGGCGGATGGCGATGGTGATAAGCCCCGACCTTCTCCGGTAAGTCCTGACCTGTCTCCGGTAAGCCCCGACCTACCCAGCACTCCCTCGCGCTCGCAAACAGCCTCGCAGGCCGCAACACGCCGCCCCTGCCTCACCCAATAGAGGCGGTGTTCGAAGGAGATGGCGGAGGCGATGATGGTCGGCGAAGGCGGCATCCCGAGGTGCGGTGATGGCGGTCGGAGAAGGCGGACGACCCACAAAGGCGGTGTTCGATTAGGATCTCAATATCTTCTCGATAGGGCGTCGAAGAGGCCGGAGTCTTTGGTTGTTGGTGGTGGGAGGCGGCGATTGTGAGTCGTTGATTCCAACGCCACCGATAACACCTTCTGGCAGGCGTAGGCAGAGGCCAACCAAAGCAATCGGAGGAGGAGGCCAACCAAAGTAATTTCACGTACATGTAACAGGTGATTCCAATTACTTTGATTTTGATTTCTTTTAATTTCACGTACAGGCCAACCAAAGTCATTTTGATTTCCTTGATGTATGAGATTGGTTTTTTTTTAAGGTTTATGAGATTGAATAAACTTTTGTATTTTGTAAATTTGCTTGAAATTCTTGGGTTGTTGAATCTTTTCAGTTGATTTTGATTTGAACTGACATTTTTTAGGTTGTATCTTTGATATTTTTGGGTTCTTGGCTTCCAATCCCGGATTTAAGAGGTATTCGGGGGGGAAAAGCTGAATTATTCATATGTATTTAGTGAATTATTCATTTGTATTGACTGATTTTGTGCTATAGAGAGGTAGGTTTTTTTTATGAAACGGTTATAAGAATGAAAAATGCATCGATACCATTGAATAATTCAGGGAAACCATCGAATAATCTATCGATACGGTCGAATAATTTATCGATTCGATCGAATAATTTTTCTTTCAATTAAAGTTGTCCATGTTTCTCAATGTATTCATAATTCTTGTGGTTATATGCTCCTCCATATTTGACTGAATTCTTTAGACTGATTATGTCTTTAGACTGATTATTGTTGCAATTTTTTCCGCTATGTAGGAGGCTTGGGATCACTTCAACACTCTTGGGTCACTTTTTGTTGCCTGCAATTTTATTTTTGAAGGTTGAATGTTAAAGTTGTCTGCAACTTATTCAATGTCAGACGTATTCGGTAGAAAAGCCGAATTATTCAGGTGCATGGAGCGAATTATTCAGGTGTATGAATCGATTTTGTGTTTAAGGATATGAGTTTTTTTTTTTAGGTTGGCATTCGTATGAATGAAAAATGCATATACTATCGAATAATCATGTGATACCATTGAATAATCTAGCAATACCATCGAATAATATTTAGTTATTTGTTAAAATGACAGCCGAATAATATTGTAACATCATCGAATAATCAAGCGATATCATTGAATAATCAAGCGATATCATCGAATAATTATTAGTTAAAAGTTTAGGGCGTTTTCAAGGTGGTACCCAATTAGAATAATTCATCGTTACCATCGCATAATCGGTCGATACGATCGAATAATCTAGATATGTCATCGCATAATCCGTCGATACGATCGAATAGTCCAGATATACCATCGCATAATCCGTCGATACGATCGAATAATCCAGATATACCATCGAATAATGTCAAGAGAGTGCATCACACACGCCCCCAATTCAGCAAGTTGGCAAGAAAAAATGTGGGCCCCAGTGATTTTTAATAAAAAAAAAAAGCTAAAATTGTCTTTTAATCTCAGCCATCAATTTCATTCAATCAACAGCTCAGATTTGTGTACATGATACACGTTAAGGGTTGAGTACACCGGAACCAACCCATATATATATATAGGGGTTGGTTTTCGGCAGTCGAGGGCGACGGAGACGAGGTTGTTTTGCATATCCGATAAGTCTCGATCGAAGACGAAGGCGATTGGATTATTCGATGCCTATGGTGGCAGCGTCGGTCGGAGTATCCCATGGAGGCAACAGCGATTTGATGCCCGGATCTGGGTTTCTCTCCTCATATTTGGGTTCCTCTCCTTCGGGCTCCCATGGCGGAAGCGGCGATCGGATTATTCGATGCCCATGGTGGCAGCGGCGGTTTGATGCCCAAATCTGCAATTTCATTTTTAAAGGTTGAATGTTCAAATTCAAATGCATCTTGCCAGCAATTTCAATTTCATTGTTGCCTGCGATTTCCTAAATTGTCGGTTCATTATTCAATCTCAGAGGTATTTGGGAGAACAACCGAATTATTCAGGGGTATGAACCAAATTATTCACGTGTATGAACTGATTTTGTGTTTACGGAGATGAGTTTTTTTTAAATGTGGGGTCATATAAAGGAAAAATGCATCTATACTATTGAATAAGCATGTGATACTATCTAATAATCCAGCGATACCATCGAATAATATTTAGTTATTTGTTAAAATGACAGAAGTAATCGAATAATATTGTAACACCATCGAATAATCAAGCGATATCATCAAATAATCAAGCGATATTATCGAATATTTATTAGTTAAAAGTTCAGGACGTTTTCAAGGTGGTAGCCTCTTAGAATAATCCATCGATACTATCGCATAATCCGTCGATGCAATCGAATAATCCAGATATACCATCGAATAATTTCAAGAGAGTGCATCACACACTCCCCCAATTCAGCAAGTGGGCATGAAAAATCGTGGGTCCTACTTATTTTTAATTTAAAAAAAGGCTAAAATTGCCTTTTTAATCTCGACCATCCATTTCATCCAATCAACGGCCCAGATGTGTTCACATGTTACACTACTAAAAAAACAGGAAATAGCTACGGATTTTTAGACACGAATTATAGGCGACCCTGAATTTGTGGCAGCTAGCGATGACATTGGCCACGACTGATCCTGACCGTGGCTATGTTCGTGGCTGACACTGAACCTGGGATGCCAAGTCCGGAAATTCGTGGCTAATAGCAACGGACATTTTGTCCGTGGCTGATTTTGTGGCTCGGTGGGTCGGTGGCACTGGAAAATAGCCACGACATTAGCCACAACACAATATCCGTAGCTAACGCCATGGCTATTCAGTATCGGAAATTCAGCAACATGTGGTGAGTGGGCTTGGATCACTAATCGAAATTTATGGGCTTGGATCATTAATGGGCTTGTCATGGTTCAATCATAGAACCTCGTAGCTGAATTCGTGGCACAACTTCTCCCAAATTTAATGGGCGCGTTATGGGTCAATAGCCCATCAGAATTGAAAAGGCCCAATTAGCTTATTGGCCCAAAGAATGAAATGGTAATTTAGCGACGATTCTATCCGTGGCTAAATCCGTTGCTATTACGGATGAGGCCAACATTAAAGCGCTTGTACTTTACCTGCCATATTGGTTGGGTGCATTAATTGGGGCCGGCCCACTTGGGTTGTCTTCTAGCTTCCACTGTCGACATTGGGCATTTGCATAGTGAGGAAGACCATTCAACATCAGGCCTCTCTGTACGTCCTTGGAGTTGAAGGTAAGTATTTTTTTTTTTAAAGAGGTCACGAAATAAGGTGTAATTAGCTAGGTAGTTTTGTTGACTTTACATATGTATTACATTTTATATTATTCCTTATTAATTTAAATATATACAGTTAAGATTATATATATAATGGGTATATAGATTTATTTGGGATTACAAGAGTTTGAAATGGTTTGGGTTTTGGAAGAATTTAAAAATGGTTTGGGTTTTGGGATTACATTAATTTGTATGCTCAATTAATACAATTTTATTCAATTTGTTGTAAGTTCACACTTGTAATTAATTATTTGGAAATTTATTAATGTGTGTTTAAATAGAAATGTAGGAATGTTCCATTATTATATTATAATTAGTAATGTACGTGCTTTATTATATCTACCGTACAGTTTGATCGAATTTGATAAAATGGAGGATCGTACATGGATGTATGATATGTACTTGGAGGATCGTAGAGGATTAAAGCCTGAATATTACGAAGGGGTGGATAGGTTTATAAATTTTGCTTGTGCTCAAACTTATTATGTCGATGAAGGTAAGATAAAATGTCCATGTCGGAGATGTAAGAATTGTTATTTCGAGAAAATAGATGATGTGAAGAGGCATTTATACCACCGTGGTTTTATGTATGGTTATTATCGTTGGACGGCACATGGCGAACCTATTGTACATCCAAACCATGAGCAAATGGTTTGGGGCAACCAGATGTATGATCAGTTAACTGCGGAGCAAAGGATGGTGTTTGACATTGCAGGACCGAACTTTGTTCCTCCTTCATGGTTTAGTGCTTGTAATGTCGATGGTAATGATGAATTCCAACCAGCTGAAGTGAATGAGGTAGATGAAATGAGGGAAGATCCAGTAGCGACCGAGGAGGCTGATTTGTTGTCCACGCGGTTTGCAGACGTGCTAAGAGTCGCTGATGAACCGGTGTTTCCAGGGTGTACTACACATACACAGTTGTCCTTTGTGAGCCGACTTATGAGCTTGAAGTGCGATTATAATGTTCCCCAAAGCCTATTTAATGGTTTCGTGCAGTTGTATGATGAAGTGTTACCTTCTGACCACAAGATTCCCACCAGCTTCTATGAAACTGAGAAGATAGTTCGAAATTTGGGGTTACCGGTGGAAAGAATACACATGTGTCCCAACGGTTGTATGTTGTATTGGAAGAATGATGCCAATGAAGAATCATGTAAGTTTTGTGGTGAAGCAAGATATGTTATGGGTGCAGACAAGCGTCGTGCACAGAAGGTTTTATTCTACTTGCCTCTTATTCCGAGGCTACAGAGATTATATGCATCGGAGGTGACAGCCAACCATATGACTTGGCATGCAGAACACGTAGCAGAGGAGGGGATGATGTGTCATCCTTCAGATGGAGATGCATGGAGGAGGTTAGACATGACGCATCCTGATTTTGCTTCCGAGCCTCGTAATATTCGTTTGGGGTTATGCACAGATGGTTTTGCTACATTTAACAAATCTGGTCAGAATTATTCCTGTTGGCTGGTGATTGTCACTCCTTACAATCTTCCACCTCATTTGTGCATGAGGGCCGAGCACATGTTTATGTCGTTGATAGTCCCAGGTCCTCGAAACCCAAAGAAGTTAATAGATATTTGCCTCCAACCTCTTGTTGATGAGTTGATGCAGTTGTGGGAAGTTGGAGTTGCTACCTATGATGCCTCGAGGAGAGAAAACTTTATTATGCGTGCGGCTCTACTCTGGACTGTCAGTGATTTCCCTGCATATGCTATGTTGTCCAGATGGAGCACTGCAGGTCAATTGGCTTGTCCGATTTGCATGGAATCGGGATCTGATGCATTTCGCCTCCAAAACGGTCGGAAAGCTTGTTGGTTCGATTGCCACCGAAAATTTTTAGAGAGTGATCATCCCTTCCGTAGAAACAAGAAAGACTTCTATAGAGGGCATGTGGAAACAGGATCACCACCTCCATTGTTATCGGGGGAGCAGATATGGGAGCGGGTTCGTGATTTGCCAACGGTCATGGAGGATCCTTCCTACAAGTCCGATGAGTACGGGATTTCTCATAAGTGGACAAAACAAAGCATTTTCTGGAGACTTCCATATTGGAAGGACCTTCTAATCCGACACAATCTCGATGTTATGCACATTGAGAAAAATGTCTTTGACAATGTGTTCAACACTGTGATGGATGTCCCTGAGAAGACGAAGGATAACTTGAATGCCCGGAAGGACATTCGCATATATTGCCACCGACCTGAGCTGGAGGTAGATGATGATTACACGGGTGCGAAACCTAAAGAAATATATACCTTGACAAGAGATGCGAAGAAAAAGGTGGGTCAATGGTTGAGGACTGTCAAATTTCCCGATGGTTATGCTTCCAACATAGGAAGATGTGTATAGAGTGATGACTGCAGTCTTAGTGGGATGAAGAGTCATGATTGTCACGTGTTTATGGAGCGACTCTTGCCGATTGCTTTCAAAGAGTTGTTGCATCCAAGCGTGTGGGTCCTTTAACCGAGTTGAGTATCTTCTTCCAAACAATTTGTTCGTCGTCATTGTCAGTTTCTGTCATGGAGCAGCTGATATCCATGATTGTTCTATTGGTATGCAAGTTGGAGCGTATCTTCCCTCCATCATTTTTTGACTCTTGGAGCATCTCATTGTCCATCTTCCATATGAGGCCCGTGTGGGAGGTCCGGTTCATTATCGATGGATGTATCCGTTCGAGAGGTTTTTATTTAAGCTGAAAAAGAAGATCGTTCAAAAGATTAATGTAGAAGGGTCGATCGTGATGGCGTACTTACGGGAAGAAATAGCTAATTTCTCCGTGCACTACTTCCCTTCGCATGTTCCTTCCAGCTTGAGGAGACCCGCCAGAAATGATGTCCACGAGGGGGAATTTTGTGCCTTATCTATTTTCAATTACCCTGGCAAGGGTAAGGGGAAGGAGAAAGTAAGGTGGTTGACTGAAGAGGAAGAGTGGATGGCCGCACACACATACGTGTTGCTCAACTGTCCGGAAGTACAACCGTACCTTGAGTAAGGAAACCGAGTACATACAATTTATAGTTCTTATTGTCATGAATATATTTACTTACCATTTTTTTGCTTTTCTTATATATGTGTAGGATATTTGAGAGTGTCATGGGGGATAATGTGGGAGATGACCTCATTGAAAAGGAATTTGCGAATTGGTACAAGACAAGGGCTCGAAACAGGATAGAACAAAGGTGGGCATCCACGGGCCAAGCTGACACAGAGGCTTATCAGTCTGATGAAGTCATCACCCCGAAATTATCCATCGACATAGGAGTAGGAGAATCACCGACAACCTTGCGAGATCCTTCAGGTGCGTTTGAAGTATGCGATGACACCAGCTACACGATGGACTCCGAGGGGGGTCAACATGATCAATTTGTCGTACCAGCTGATGATGCGGGAATTGATGAATTAAATGATGAAGAGGAGGATGAGTTTGAGGAGACAACAAGCTGCGAAGAAGGCTCGGACTGACCATTTTAGTGCACTGCAAGGTCTGTCATATGCACTGCTGAACTGGTTTAATAATTTCACCAAAAAATCTGTCTTAGCACAAATAATGTTACAAAAAAAATTTGTGTGTGGATTGTTATATGCTTAAAACTCTCATATGCACATACACGTTTTCTAATTGAGGTAGATATATAAAACAATCAGGAGCATTTACTAATTTGCTTTGGACTTATACTTTCTTACAGGATTTCAGAGCATATATGCACTGACAGTTACCAATCAGGAGCAATATCAAGTATGGTGCGCTGCTGCATTACGTAGGTTATGAACTAATGTCATTTTGTTCTACATGTACAATTGGCCTATGAGGGAATCGAACCCCCATCTTTGTGCGATGCACAACGCTCTTCCATTGAGCTAACATGCATTCCAATGGAAATTTCACATTATGCAATCGCAAATCAGTTTCTAATTGAGGTAGATTTCGGACTGACTGAAATTGGTTTATATATTATTGCATCAGTTTGAATTCCCAATTGGTAGATTCATAAACTCATGAAATGTATGAAGGCAGATAGTTCAAAAACTCTTGATATCTATGAATTCCCAATTTTCAGATTCATAAACTCATGAAATCTTTGAAGGCAGACTAATAAACTCATGAAACCCTCAACTGAAAACCCATTCACGAATTCTCAATTTCAATACCCCAATTTCAGTAACTCAACTGAGAACGATCAGATACAAATCCATACAACATAACAATCAGCTTAATTAGCTAGTGTTTGATCAACATTTACCTGTTTCCCCATCTACCATGAAGATCAACAATGATCTTCTCCTCTTGTGGAGTGATTTGGCCTCTTTTGAGATCCGGCCTCAAGTAATTCACCCACCTCAATCTAAAAGTCTTCCCATTCCTCCTCAGTCCTGCATCCATGGACAATTCCAACACCATAAGTTCTAACACTAAACATAAGGTCTGTTAGAGATTAACAAACTCATGATTTTGTCAAATAAACACAACTTTACATGAAATTAACAAAACACTGTATGAGACTTTCATATGCTAGAATTGAGACTGGGCTTGCTAAGCCAACCTGTGAGGCGAGAAACGGAGTTCCATCTGCCTTCGCCGTGCTGCTTGACATAGTAACTGGTCCTCATCGGTTGTCCACGGCCCCTTCGCTCCAGCAGCCATAGCCATGAGCTTGTCGTCCTCCTCCGGAGACCATAGCCCTCTCTTCACCTTCTCATGATTTCAACAAGAATGGTGTCCCATTCTCGGATTCAGAACGAACCCTAGATGCCGATTTGGGCCTTTTTCGATTTGGGCTTGTACCCGACCCGAGCCCAGCCCAGCACCCGACTTTTGTAGAGGGAAACCCAATTTTTTAGAGGGAAACCCAAAATTTGTAGAGGGAAATCGAAAAGTCAAAATTAAAACACGGATTTTTTTTTCACTTTCCATTTCAATTTGACAAACCCTAATCCACAAACCCTCTCTTCTCTTTCCTCTCACGTCTGAAACCACAAACCCTCTCTTCTCTTTCCTCTCGCGTCTGAAACCCTAACCACAAACCACAAACCACAAACTCAATAATGCGGGGAGGGGGACTGAGGAGATCTTCACGCACATCTGGAAGCACGAGACCACCATTGGCTCCGACCACAGGAAGAACTAAGACGCAACCGGAATCCACTCAACCGGCTGCTCAATCTCCACCGCCGACCGCTCTACCCCTCACTGCGCCATCTCCACCAGTCAACTCTCCTACAAGGGCTTCGCCCCGGAGACAACCTCCAGCGGGAAGGACAAATGCTCAACTGGCTGCCCAATCTCCACCAGTGACCGCTCCACCCCCCACTGCGCCATCTCCACCAGCCAACTCTCCGACGAGGGCAGCACCCCGGAGCACAGCTACCACCAGGGCGTCACCCCGGAGAAAACAAACCACTGTGCCTCCTCCACCGGCGAGAGCTCCCACCACTGTGCTCCCTCCCCCGGTGAGAACTCCTACCAGACCCCGCTCAAGATTTCAACCCTCTCGCGTCCCCCCTTCTGCTGTCACTGAACCCTCCTTGCCGGTTAGCCCCCGACCTTCTACGTCTTCCCAACCCACCACCTCTCAACCTAGGCCATCGCCATCCTCAAGAGGTATTGTGCTGTCATCCCCTGGTAATGTATCGAACAATGAGGGGGAGTCATCTTCAAGGTCTGCAGATCCCGCAGTTTCTCAAAACCCAGAGGAAGAGGCTGTCATAGCAACTGACGAATCTAGTAGGTGGAACAGAAAAGTGCAGATTCAACTGGTGAATGGAACGTAAGGCCTTTCCCTTTCAATTTTCCTTCTCTGATTTTCTGCACATTGAATACTGTGTTTCATTTTATGGCTTAGAGTGCATTTTAAATTACTCAAACATGTGGTAATTGGATCTTAAGAATGCTTATGTGGTTATTGAAGCTTATAAATTATTTTCATGGCTTAAGAATGCTTCTGTGGTGATGGCTTAAGAATGCTTATGTGGTTATTGAAGCTTATAAATTATTTTCATGGCTTAAGAATGCTTCTGTGGTGATGGCTTAAAAATGCTTTTGTGGTAATTATGTACATATTGAATGTTGTGTTTCATTTTATGGCTTAGAATGCTTTTGTGGTAATTGGAGCTTAACTTATACATTATGTACATGTCATCTATAATGACAGCTCTGTGACAAATGTATTTGCTGAATTATTTACATGGCTTAGTAATGTTGTTATATCTATCTGATTTTTCATCCCATATCAGTTTTGTTGCATCTATAATGACTTCATAAGTTTGTTACATCTATAATCAGTTAATAATTCTGTGACAAATGTATCTGCTGCTGAATTATTTACATGGCTTAATAATTTTGTTACATCTATAATGACAACTCTGTTTCATTACATGGCATTCTATAAATTCTTAACTCACCGTTGTCTTCATTCTGTGTGTTGAGCAAGTCACCACAACTAATACCCTTTCTTCTTCTTTTGGGTATTGAATGATGGTCAGATTTGATGCAACCAACCCTGCATTTGCAGTCCTCACCCAGGTTATTCATTCTCATTTCAATGGCCCGTATATACGGTGGAGTGATGTTCCTGATCAAACAGTTGAGTTATGGTGGGAGATGTTCAAGGTATGACACAATTCAATCAAATGCTTACATATGTTACTTTATATTAAATGGCTTGAATATATAACTTCTATTTGTTTGTTGAATGTACCTAGAGTCGATGTACATGGGACGAAAATGAATACCCAGAATCAGTGGTTCGCAAAGCTTTCCAAACATGGGGAGGAGACCACCTAAGAAACGTATTTGGGAAGGCTCGCACGGGAAGAACAAAGAAGAAGCCTACATGGGTGAAGCAAGTTATATGGGCCAAGATGTGGGAGATATGGAAGAAGGAGGATAAGTTTCTACACCAATCTGAAGTGAACAAGCAAAACCGAGCTATCGCAACAGAGAAAGGCACCCCAATTTTCAGCGGTGGATTAGTTTCAACTACCGTCATCAAGAAGCGACTGGAAATTTCCTCTTGTTGTTTTCCAATTTTCCATAATCTCAATCAATTGCTTTTAACTTACTATCTATATACAGTTTATATATGTATTATGTATACTAAATGATTGAATTTAATTCTTGCTTTTAACTTACTATCTATATACAGTTTATATATGTATTATGTATACTAAATGATTGAATTTAATTCTTATAGAGGGATGAGCTTGGAACGGAGCCAACACCAAAACAAACCTTTGAAAGGTGTCATAGAAAAAAGGATGGTTCTTGGGTCGGCGCTCAGTGCCAAGAAGCTGTGGTAAGTACTTACTAACTCCAGTGAACCTTCATTTAATTTTTCCTGTTTTCAAGTGATGTGCATGGTTTAGATGATTTGTACTACCCATCACTTGGAATTGTTGTTATATGTTGTTTGGAATTGTTGTTATCTGTTATTGGTGTTGATGTCTTTCATACGTAAAATCTGGTCTGGTTATGAAGTACGGTTGTTGATGTGTTCATGTGTTTTACTTGGAATAATGGTTGTTGATGTGTTGTCTATGAGTTTACAATCTGGTCTTGTTATGAAGTAGTTCAACTATAAGATAATAAGTTCCAACACCAACAGTTTGATATCATATATTATTTCCATATTTTCATTTTGGTGTTACAAGTTATGACCAACAGTTTGATATCATATATGATTTGCAGATTTTCATATTTTCATTTTGATGTGTTACAAGTTGTGGTTGCTTTTTCATCTTCTTTTCAGTATTTTGTCATATTCTTTTCAGTGTTTTGTTTGCTTGTTACAAGTTATGTTTGCTTGTCATGTTTTTCATGTTACAAGTTATGATTTGCAGATTTTCATGTTTTGTTTGCTTGTTACAATTTTTATTTTGGAATGTCGAACGCTGGTTGCATATCATCTTCATTTTATTCATGTGTATGATGTTTCTTCTGGTCCTGTATTTTTTCATATATGTTCTTGCTCAGCCTTAATATTGCATTCTCTGTCTATGAACTTGTAGGACAAGTATGACCAATTGCTTGAAGAAGAAATCTTAGATGATGATGCAATCTCTGAGAATGCATCCCATTCTGTTGACACAAACTCTGTGTGGCTCAAGGCTGTTGGTGGTTCGAAGAAAGGCAGGGTATTGGGCATGGGATCGGAGTCTCAACCTATACTACAAGCTGCTCAGCATACGTCCAGTGTTGCTGAAGTTCCTGCTGCTAGTGGCAATTTAAAGGAGTATGTGAGGACTGAACTCTCCACCTTCAAGGAAGACTTGAGGAAAGAAATGGTGGAGTTGGGGGATCATGTGCAGACCCAGGTGGCCACAAACCTCAGGGAGGAAATCTCCTCAATTGGCGATAGAGTGCAAGAACAAGTAAGCACAAGCGTAAGGAACGATATGGCTGCTATTGGGGAGCAACTGATGGGTGAGACTAAGAAGTCCAATGAAGAGTAGCAGGAGAAGCTTCTCAGCACCATGATGCAGTTCTACAAGGGCAAACGCCCGGCAAAGTAAGTTGGTATTTTTCTGTTTCTGAATGGTTGTTGGACTTGCCCTATTTTGGTTAAAACTGGCGGATGTACTTTTGGTTTGTCGAACTGGCGGATGTACTTGGTTTGTCGAACTGGCGGATGTATTTTGGATTGTTGAACATTGATGACTAGGGTTGTGTATGTATTTAGGATGAACATTATGTGCATGATGTGTGTTGTATTTGGACGCATTAGATATTACGTTATATATTCTCTATCGTATAAATAGTGCATCCAAATAATAGCAACAATGTAAGCCACGAATTTAACCACAACCAAGGCCACGACCATAGCAACGACTCAGCCACGGAAAAAGAAACAACACCAGCATCGACTTTAGCCTCAAAGTTACCAACAACGTAAGCATTGGCATTAGCCACGACCATAGCAACGAACCAGCCACGGAACCAGCAGCACCCCTGACATATTCCTCGCAACGAACCCAGCCACAAACTTAGCCACGACTTCTGCAATGACCATATCCGATGCTATTGTCGTCGCTACAGCCACGACTTTCACAATGCCATCCCCAGCCACGGAATTAGCCACGATTATATAGTTCGAAGCTAAAATCCGTGGCCATATCAAGCTCAAATTTAGTCACGAGGCATATGGCTACGGATGGCCCGCCCGTTGCTGAGTCCGTGGCTAAAGCGTTTAGCCACGACCATTCGTGGCCAAAGCCGTTGCTATTTTTCGTTGCTAAATCCTGTTTTTTTAGTAGTGTTACACAATAAGCCTTGATTACACTTGAACCATCCCTATATATATATATATATATATATATATATATATATATATAGAGAGAGAGAGAGAGAGAGAGAGAGAGGTTGGTTCCGGTGTACTTAGGCTTTATCGTGTATCATGTGAACACATCTGGGTCGTTGATTTAATGAAATGGAAGGCTGAGATTAATAGGCAATTTTGGCTTTTTTTAAATTAAAAAACAGTGGGACCAACGTCTTTTTTTTGCCCACTTGCTGAATGGGGGCGTGTGTGATGCACTCTCTTCTAATTATTCGACAGTATATCAAGATTATTTGATTGTATCGTCTGATTATGCAATGGTATCGACATATTATGCGATGGTATATGATTTTTTTTGTTAATCTTTATAAGTGGTTGATTATTCGATCGGTCGCCTATGAATGATTATTCGGTGATATGTAGATGATTATTCGCTCGTACATGAGTGATTATCGCTTGATTATTCGATGATATCGGTCGGTTATTTGATGATATCGATGGATTATTCGATGATATCGCTTTATTATTCGATAGTATCACTTGATCATTGACATCTTTAAATTCACCCATAAACAAAACCCACCAAATTATCCTATATACATATGACCAAAGTTATACAAACAAATAAACCTTTTATTACAGCACGACAATCAAAATAGTCGATGCATAAAGGATACAAATTCGATCAAATCAGGCCAAGCAAAACTCCATTTGAATAATCCAAAATAAATTTAAGAAGAATGAATTGAAAATAGGCATTACGTTTTTGGGAGAGAGACTTGGATGAACAAGCAGTAGGTATTTGATTCAGTGATCGCCGCTGAGCCGCACCTCTCAGATCCACCTTCGTCGCATCCTCCTCCACCTTCGCTAGTCACCATAGCCATCTCCTTCAACTTCCTCCTTCGACTTCCGCCTCCTTCGACTTCCGCCTCCTTCGACTTCTATTGCGGCAAAGCAGGCCAAATCCAAAAGCGAAACGGGCGGCGGCGGTTGCTGAAGTCCGCCTCCTTCAACTTCCGCCTCCTGGACAGGCTTTGCAATCGCGAGTCCATCGTCTTCAATCTGCCAATCGCGCGTCTAGGCGCCCTTCGCAATCACCTCCTTTCGCCCAGATATACACCTCATGGCTCCGGCTTCGCAACCGCCGCCGTCTTTCGCCTAAATCTGCACCTTCGCAACCACCGTCGGCCACCTTCGCAACCTCCGCCTTTCGTCCAGGCGCCCTTCGCTGCACCTCTCATAATCGCGCGTCCAGGACGAGATCTGTAGATCGAGGAGAAAGAACGGAGGCGGACCATCGCACCTCCATCGTCTTCATCTGTAGATCGGGAAGAAGAAGTCGGCCTTGTGATTTTATACGGTTTGTGTGATTTTAGGGTTGAGATTAGGTGTGTATACACGCGCTACCTATAGGATTTGGTGGGATGTTTTTTCCAATTTTATTTTTAATTAACAATTATTTCGGATTAATCTCAGTCATCCGATACCTCTAAATCAATGGTTATGATGTGTTCACATGATACACAATAAGCATTGAGTGCATATGATCTATACTATATATATATATATGGAATAGGTAACTTGTGCACACCCCTTAGGGTGTACTTTGTGCACAAATCTAGACCTTTGGTTTAGATGGGATGAAGGGTTAAGATTAATTCAATTTTTTTTCTACTTTTTAATTAAAAAATTGTGGACCCCATTCAAAATTAACCCCCAAAACTTACCTTCACGCGTGTGTACAATCTCTTCAACAACCCTCCCTAAAATCTAAAATTTCAGATCTTCAAAATTTGTCTAATCCTCCCAATCGAGTGTGCTCTCGGCGGTGATTTGAAGTGGACGATGGAACGGTGGTCCAACCCCTTCCTTTCGACCTCGCTACTAGCCAGTGGCGAGTCCAGATGGTCTTCTTCTTCATCCCTGAGGACCCGTGGAGCCAAAGCAAACCCAGGTGAGGTGGAGGCGCGAGGCGAAGGCGATTTAGGCGAGAAGAAAGCCCCTGGTAGTCCTGATGGAAGCCCAGATCTCTCTCGCACCCTGTTCTCCTTCGCGCCAGCGACTTGTGCTCGGACATCACCGCCATCTGAGGCAGGACATGGCTAAAAGCGCATTAAGTTGGAACACCCCTGGTAAAATTGCTTCTGTCTTTTGAGCAATAATTTGTGAAAATTAGGTCAAAGAAAGAAGGGGAAGTTCGTTTCTATTTGTTTTTAGGTTGTTGAATTGATCACGGTGTTGCCGTTAGTTTTCTTGCTTAGTTTTGCAGATTTTGATCCTTTTTTTTTGCCATTGATTGTTTTGGTCTTGATGTGGAATTAAGTGCAATCGGTTTCAAAGTGTTTCTTGCCCAACAAATACATTGTTTAGTTCTTTAATTGAAAAAAACATATAGCTAATATGAGAGCTTACCAGTTATATTCAAGCCTTCAAGGGCACTAGTTGCTATCTGTTCTATCGATGAATTTTAATCTGTGTTAAACTTATCAATTGTGAAAATTGCAAATTTGGGGATTATTGAGTTGTATGCATTGAATTGATATCAAGCACACCCACTGGTTGAGATTTGTTGTTGCATTGAATTGATATCAAGCACACCCACTGGTTGAGATTTGTTGCTTAATCAATTGGGTGAGATGAGAGGTAGATTATTGTGTATTTATGTGATTCCCGCATTATTCGGGGGAAAACGACGAATTATTCAGACATATATGTCGAATTTAGTGTAGAGTTTGCGAGATGTATAATTTGATTCATTATTCGTTAATTATTCAGACGTATGTGTCGAATTCTGATTACTAGTGTTAATGAATTGGTTAATTATTCAGTCAAATCTGATTTATTATTCGTGGATATGTGGTAAATTAGAGGTCAGAAGTAATTGCATATGTGCTTCTAGTTATGGAATACAGTGTATTTAAACGATATTATTCAACTAAATATGAAGGATTATGCATTCCATTGAATAATTATTTAGAATTTAAAGAATAATATCGAAAACCTAAGATCCCAATCACACATTGATTTCAAATTACAAAATACACACATTTTATTGAATAATTATTTAGAATTCAACGAATAATATCCACAATATCATATCAGATCTCGATCACATATTTATTTCAAATTATAAAATGCGTGCATTCCATTGAATAATTATTTATAATTCAACGAATAATATCAACAATATCAGATCCCGATCACACATTTATTTCGAATTACAAAATATGCGCATTCCATTGAATATTTATTTAGAATTCAACGAATAATTTCGACAATCTAATATCTCAATCACAAAATACACACATTTCATAGAATAATTATTCATAATCCAACTAATAATATTGCAACTGGGATTAACTTGTGCTTCACCAAATCTCATTCGGAATCCCAATTGATTTGCTTAATTGCTTTTATGGGGTAGTTCTCATCTTCATAAAGTGGTCCCCACAAAAAATTCTCTATCAACCTAGATGTGGACCCATTTCTTGTCAACTGAAATATCACGTATCTTCAAAAGAATCAAAATTGGAGTATGGAAATTTGATCACACGCGCCTGGCATATTGGGTTTGAGTAATTTTCAGCGCGGGTCCCACGCTTCTTTTTTTTAAAACAAAAAAAACTTCTTTAATCTTAACCATCCATTTTCTTCCCATTAATAGTCCATATTTGTGCACAAGGTACACCCTAAGGGGTGTGCACTCTGGAACCAATATATATATATATATTTTTTAGTGGAACAAATTATTTATACTTATATTTTTATTATTTTTATTTTTATTTATTTTTATTGGAATCTATCTAAAAAATTTTAATATTGTATTAATATTATAAAGTTTATCCGGAAAAAAAGATCTAATAATTAAAAAAAACGACGGGGATAAGTGATAACCCAGAAATCCATAATACAATTAAGGTGATTCATATCCGCCGCCTCTAGGTAAGTCCTTCCTCGCCTTAATTTTGGCTTCATCTTACGAGTGGACACGGCGACGGCGGATAATTTCCGATAACACACGATGATAGCAGAAGAGTTGTGGCCCGACATCCTCAAGAGGCTGCCATTAAAAGCCCTAATTCGCCTGCGTTTGCAAGTCATGGAACTCTCTCATTTCGTCGTCCTTCTTCGCCACCCATCACCTTCACTTCACCGCCGCCGCTGCCCGCAGTGCTGAAACCAGAACCTACTTCCAAGTGAATCATTATTCGTTTCGTAATCAGCCCCCTGATGGGCCCATATGTGGTCTCCATCGTCGACAGGACAACACCATCACACCTCTCGATCACCCCCGAGTACCCCAACACAACATCAAGTGTTTGGGGGTTGTTCATGGCGTGGTCTGTCTTTGCTACTTCTTGAAGGACTGGTTCCCTGTCACTCCACCTTCAAGGTTGATTGCTCTTTGGAACCCCGTCATCCGTAGATACGTCTCCATCCCGTTAGTTCATCAATACAACTATTTTACAGGATTTGGCTTCGACGCTGCAAACAATGATTTCAAGGTCGCTGTAAGCTCGTCTTGCGATTCTTACGAGGTATTCTCGGTTCGCGATGGTCTGTGGAGGACGAAGCCACTTGCTGCTTGGTTCGAATCTGTTTCAATCAAGCAGCACTCCCATTATTTCGTCAACGGAGCCATTTACTGGCTCACAGGTCCAAGAAGGTGTAACACTCCCTATAGCTTGTTAATGTTTGACTGTGGGAATGAGGAATACAGAACCATGGAACTCCCAGCACATTTTTCGCATCATCAACTTCACCCCATAGTGTTTGTGCACGGAGGTTTACTTATAGTCGTAAAATTCGTATCTCATGTGATTTGTGAGCTGTGGACGGTGCAGGAGGAAGGAGACGTGAGTAAATGGAGTAAACTTCATCAGATGGATCATACAGCTGGGGATGTTATAGTCTCGGGACGTCTCAGAGTAAACGAGCAAGCACAGTTCCAGAAGATGGATACAGGAGATGAGCATGCCTATGTTTTTGAAGAAAGCTTGCTTTTGATGGACATCGGAAAGCATTGTGATCAGGATAAGGTGGACGCGTCGACGCAGGAGGTGTGAAGAACTACAAATAGCACCTAGTTCGTTTGTTCTTTACCATTAGCTGGGAGGCCTTTCAAAGAATTCAGCCACACGAGATCAGTTGGATCCCTTGGGTTTTATGACAGGTATCACGGATTATATGAATTCCATCTGTTGAACTGTGCTTATTATTTACTTATTTAGGGCTGGGAATTTATCATTGTGTGATTTAGCTATGGATTGGTGGTAGAATATTATTTTTGCTTGGTCAAGCAAAATTTGTTTCATTGCTTTTGTACTTAGGGAGATCGGTATCGAGTTCTTATTGTTGAAGCAAATTTCTTCCAAAATTGGGACCTAATATAAAGCCACTTATAAATTGCTGAATTTATTAGTTAAAAGGCAATATAAACGAGGTGCAATTGCTATACAAGTCATATTTTTTTGCCTATATTAGGAAATTGTCTATCACCCTCTCCATATTAGCTAAAATGAACTTGCCTAGTTTGGTACCAAATGGATGGGGTCAGTAAATCTTCGCCCCAATCCCACCATATAGTTTGTTATAAATGAAAGTCTGTTACTAGAACTGCATAGCTATAGGTAAAAAGACCTTTTGGATAGAAATTGATGCATTATGTAAAAACGAGTATATCCAAATAATTTTGTCATTAGCTGAAACAAAAGCGGAATCCACTCCGAAAAACAAATTTTGGAAGAATATCGGTTTTGACGAGGCTATTTGGTCTCCAAGCATTGGACGATGCGGGGGGTGGGGTGGGGGGGGGGGGGTTAGTGTGTTATGGAAATCTCATCAACTGAGTAACATTCTCATTTCCGTAAAAATGCATTTGCCTCGTATTATTGGGTTGAGATGTGAAAACTGCAATGATTGTAAAGTCATCCTCATGCTTTTTGCTTATGCCCCCCCCCCCCCCCCCGATCCTCAGGAAAAGGATGAGTTCTGGAAAACTTTTACAACTATAGTACACACTTCGTCCGTCCCGTGCATTATTATGAGCGATTTAAAAGAAATTGCCTATAGTGAGGACAAGTTGGCAGGGACTGCCTCCCGTCCTTCTCGCTTCACACATTTGCTACAGTTCAAGAACAACTGCTCCCTCGTGGACCTTCCCTCGTTCGGAAACCCTTTCACTTGGAGAAAAGGTGTTGATGGAAAGTATAACATCTTCGAAAAACTCGATAGAGTGCTAGTCCATGATTAGATCCTACACGATTATCCAAACCTTACCACTAATAACGGGGCTTTTTCCACATCGGATCAATGTCCTATCTTTATTTAACTTGAGAATGGTGTTGCTTTTAAAGCTCCCCCGTTTAAATTTGAGAACGTCTGGCTGCAGCGGAAAGACTTTTGTAACATTATTAAACAATCGTGGCAAGCTACTTGCCCCGGCTCGGCTATGTTTCAATTAATGTTCAAACAACAAATTCTGAAACAAAAGGCAAAAATATGGAATAAGTCAACTTTTGGAAATATCTTTCGACAATTACTTGAAGTTGATGAAGAGTTGCTCAAGATTCAATCTGCTAACCCAATGGGGGGGCTCAGTACCTTTGCTTACCACGATACCTTCATTTACCAGAGAACAACGCCTTATAAAAAAAAAAGGAAAAGCTCCTCCTCTTCCAAAAGACGTTCTGGAACCAAAGTGATACGTTTGGAATCCCCGATCCTTCGCCTGTGGGCTCAAGATCAAGAACCACGCAGTATATTTGCTTAGATCTTGCAATGCTCTTTGATATCTCCTGATTTGGAACAAATTAAACAAGTAATTAAATTTCTGCAATAGTGACGGTTTCAGACTTCCTAATTTCAGCAACTAAAGAACTCAGGGAATAGCGACAGAAAATAAAGAACAGCGAGAGACAGAAACGAGGGCTGGGCGCGCAAGGGTCTGGGCACACAGGCGTCGAAGCCTCAGGGTGTGCGGGTACTGGCGCGCGGATAGGGTCTCGCTGGAAGCGGGCGTGTCAGCGAGCGAGAGCGGGGGTGAGCGCGCCTGGGAGCATGCGGAAGCGGACGCAGAAACGCAGGAGCGAAGCGCCTGGGCGTCCGCGCTCGCTGGGAGCGGGTTGCTAGCGAGCGACGCCAAGCACTAGGCTTCCTCGGATGCGCTGCATGTGTCGAGTAAGGTTGCTCGCTAATCTTCCTCGATCTCGACAAGAACAGGGAGGGTGATTTTGTTGGTGTTGGCCGAAACTCTCAAGAACACAAGACAATGGTAGTGTTTTGGGATTGATAACCAAGAACCCTTTAATCCATAAAGGGGTTCTCAAATCTATTTCAATCTAATTAATTCAAAGTTGCATAACATGAATATATAGAAAACTTATGAGAGATCTAACCAATCCTTCCTTGCAAAGGAAAGGGGTTTGGATAGATTTATTCTATCTAAAGATAAATGGAATAAATCTAAGATAAATAAATCCTAATAAGATAGATATTTAATAACTTGGTGGCCAAGAATTATATCTAGAAGAGATATAATTAGTTCCACCTTATTAATCTAATATGCATAAAATAATAACATATTTATTAACTAAGAAACTCGGCCCATGCATAGGACAACTCGGCCCACTCTCTCGACAAGGCTTCTGGCCCACTCAGCCGAGTGACCCAAGGACATGTCGAGTGAGGTTGCCTCATGGTGGGTGCAGACGAGTCTTCATGAGCTTCGTGTGTGGACGCATGCTCACTTCTTGTGTTGGTGGTGTAACCTTGAGCCAAGTGATCCAGGGTGACCTGAACCCTTGCTCTAAAGTTCCATGCTAACGGACAAGAAAGGCTTTAGTTGCAGTTTGAATCTTCTTGGCCCTTGCACGAGTGACAGGACCATCAAATGGAACCTTCATGTTGTCCTCAATGTGACCAGGAGTCATCGATAATTGCACGGCATCATTCTCCTCCACTTGACTTCGATTTGTCCTCAAATCGTCGTCAGAGTCATCGTCAGGCACGAACAAGGATAGATCGGCGACGTTGAATGTAGAATGGACGTTGTACTTATCGGCAGGGAGATCCAGCTTGTATGCATTAGGACCCATCTTCTGAACCACTCTGAATGGTCCATCTCCCCTGGGGTCCAGCTTAGATTTCCGTTGTTGCGGAAACCTTTCCTTCCTGAGATGCAGCCAGACCAGATCACCAACGTTGAACTGCACATCCTTGTGATGCTTGTCCTTCGCGGCCTTGTATTGCGCAGTCTTTCTCTCTAGTTGCGCTTTGGTACGCTCATGCAAGCGCTTGATGAAGTCCACTTGCTTAGCTGCATCCACGCTCTCCTTTTCCTTGTATGGCCGAGGCAGCATGTCCACTTGGGTGAGTGGATTTCGGCCATATACCACTTCGAAGGGGGTAAGCTTTGTTGTAGAGTGCCTAGACCTATTATATGCAAATTCTACAAATGGTAGGCAGTCTTCCCACCTCTGGAAGTTAGTTCGCAGCATGACTCTAAGGAGAGCCCCAAGAGTTCTATTTGTGACCTCCGTTTGGCCATCAGTTTGTGGGTGACAAGAAGTAGAAAATAGCAATTTTGTACCCAATTTAGACCATAGAGTTTTCCAAAAAGAGCTTAAGAATTTAGGATCACGGTCAGAAACTATAGATAATGACAATCCATGTAAGCGAACAACATCTTTGAAGAATAAATGAGCAACATGAATAGCATCATCAATTTTATGACAAGGAATAAAATGAGCCATTTTGGAAAATCTGTCTACAACAACAAATATGGAATCATGACCCTTAGAAGTTCTAGGCAATCCTACAATAAAATCCATAGAAACATCTTCCCAGGGTGCATTAGCAATAGGCAAAGGTTGGTATAAACCATTAGCATTAGATTTCGATTTGGTTTTAGCACATGTAACACAACTTTTGACAAATCTCAGCACATAATTAGACATTTTAGGCCAAAAGTAATGTTCCTTAAGTCCAGCTAAGGTTTTTTCGAAACCACCATGCCCTCTAGATTCATGAATTTCTTGAGTTAACAATCGGCGAATAGAAGAAGATGGGATACAAAGCTTGCCCATCTTAAACAAATAACCATTATCAAGAAAAAATGAATCAACTTCACCTTTGGACACACATTGAGCATATATAGTTTTAAAGGAACCATCAGAAGCATACAGCTCCTTTATCAAAGCAAAACCCAAAACATGTGCATCCATATGGTTTAGGAGGACATACCTGCGTGATAACGCGTCAGCTACCACATTATCCTTTCCCTTCTTGTGGTGAACCACATAGGAAAAGGTCTCTATAAATTCCACCCATCGAGCAAGTCGCCTGGTGAGCATTGCTTGTCCTTTGAGGTACTTTAGAGCTTCATGATCCGAATGAATCACAAACTCCTTAGGCCAGAGATAATGTTGCCAAGTCTGTAAGCAGCGAACCAGTGCAAATAGCTCCTTGTCGTAGGTAGAATAGTTGAGCTCAGTGGAGCCCAACTTTTCGCTGAAGTAGGCGATGGGACGCTTGTTCTGCAGCAGGACCCCTCCAATACCAGTGCCAGAAGCGTCACACTCGAGCTCAAAAGGTTGAGCGAAGTCAGGTAACTGCAGCACTGGGGCGTGTGTCAGGCGATCCTTGAGGGCGTCGAAAGCCTTCTGATGTGAGTCAATCCAGCGAAATGTCACATCTTTCTTCGTCAGCTCATGTAGGGGGGCGGAAATCAGGCTGAAGTCTTTGACAAAACGTCGATAGAAGCCAGCAAGGCCCAAGAATGAGCGGACATGAGTGGGTGTACTCGGCCTGGCCCACTCCTGAATAGCACGAATCTTCTCCTCATCCACCTTCAATCCAGATGCAGTCGCTACAAAACCAAGAAAAATGGTAGACTCGGATGCAAAAGAACACTTCTTTAAATTGGCATATAATTTCTCTTTCCTAAGACAATCAAAAACCAATTTTAAGTGACTTAAATGATCATGCATATTCTTACTATAAATTAAGATATCGTCAAAATAGACAACGATAAATTTTCCTAAGTGTCTTCTAAGCACATGGTTCATAAGCCTCATAAAAGTAGAAGGTGCATTTGTTAATCCAAAAGGCATTACTAACCATTCATATAAGTCATACTTAGTTTTAAAAGCCGTTTTCCATTCATCTCCCTGTTTCATCCTAATTTGATGATATCCACTTCTAAGGTCAATTTTAGAAAAAATAGCAGCATCATGAAGTTCATCAAGCATATCATCTAAATGAGGAATAGGGTGGCGATACTTAACCATTATTTGGTTGATTGCGCGACAATCAACACACATGCGCCAGGAGCTATCCTTCTTAGGAACCAAAATGACAGGCACGGCACAGGGAGACAGGCTTTCTCGAACAAAGCCCTTATCCATCAATTCTGTGACTTGGCATTGCAGCTCCTTTGTTTCCTCAGGACTAGCTCTATAAGCGGCGCGATTAGGCAAGGCTTCCCCAGGCACAAAGTCAATCTGGTGCTCAATACCTCTAATAGGAGGCAAGCCTTGGGGTAGTTCAGCTGGAAGCACATCTAGATAATCCTGCAGAAGTGCAGCAATAGGTGCAGGAATATGACTCAATTCAACATTAAGTAATACCTGTTTCATTACCAGAAGAATATGAGGTCGATGAGCATTCCAGGTGATGGTCCCTTTCTGAGGTTGAGAGACCAATGATCGACGTTCTACAGAGCCCTTAAGTGATGCAGAAGAAGGCTGAGTCGACGTCGAGTGGGGAGGAGGAGGCGCCAAAGGGGCTGCAGTTGCAGCTGGAGTGGCCGCGGGCGCTGCTGCTGGGGCCACGGGCGCGGCAGGCTGGGCCGCGGGGGCGGCCTGTTGTGCCGAGCTCCCTTTGAGCTTCTCCATCCTTTCAGCTTCTCTCTGGGCATCCTGTTGTTGCTTCTTGCGAACCTGGTCCTTCAGAATAGTGTGTGGCGAAAGGGGTAGGAGAGTAACTCTCCTCCCATCATAGGTGAAAGCATATGTATTTGCACGACCATCATGAAGAACAGAACAATCATATAACCAAGGACGTCCTAATAATATATGACTACAATCCATTCGAGCAACATCACATAATATTTGATCACGATATGTTCCAATAGAAAGGGAAACTAAACATTGTTTGGTGACCATTATATCATAACCATCATCAGTAATGCCATTTAATCCATACTGAGTAGCTCTAGGAGTAGTAGTTAAATGGAGGAAATCTACTACCTTTTCACTGATGAGATTGCAGCAACTCCCACCGTCGATGATAAGGCTTAAGGTAGCTTCGCAAACTAGACACCTAGCGTGGAATATGTTCTCCCTTTGATCAGCCATGGGAGATTCCTGAATGTGTAGGACCCGCCGGTTGATAATGCAAAGCAAGTTGTCATACTCTGAACTATCGATTTCCTCAATAGGCTCAGACGACTGGTCCTCCTCCACTTCACTCGAAATTACATGGTCCTCAACAGTCTCCTCCTCATAGTAATGGTCTCCCAAATCATTGAGAAGAACCTTCCTTTTTTGAGGGCAATTGCGAGAGACATGCCTAGAACCACCACAAGTGAAGCAGCGGATATCTTTGTTGCGATCTGTAGAAGGTGCAGCAACTCTTCTAGTTTCAACCTGATAACCCTGTTGAGGTGAGTTGGAAACTCCCTTTTGATGCATAGAAGGGTTAGAAGTAGAAGGCTTAGCTTGGCTAGAAAGGTTAAAGGGTACAAACCTGCGACCTTGAGAGGTCTGGTCGAATCTAGTCCTCTGTTGCCGAAGCTGCTGCTGCTGTTGTTGTTCATACAGAAGTTGTGCTTTATGAGTCAAAGTGTTAATATCTCTAATGGAATGGATAGCTAAAGGGTTTTTAATAGAAATATTAAGACCAGCAAGAAATTGAGTACACAAAGCACGTTCAGTAAGATAAACATTAGCCTGATGAGAGAGTCGTTCAAGCTCATCTATATAATCATTAGTAGAGCGAGTTCCCTGGCGGCAGGACGCGAGCTGTATCCTCATAGACTCCGTGTATTCCTCAGGCACATGTCTCTTTTTCATAAGATAGCGAAGTTGTGGCCAAGTTTCAACAGGTTGCTTGTCCTGACGACGGCGCATCTCACGAGTGCGGAACCACCAGGTGCGAGCTTTACCTACTAAATGCAATATAACAACTTCCAACTTCTCCGTTTCCTCATAGCGTAAATGTTCAAGAAGATAGTCAGTATGATTTTCCCAAACAAGATAAGATTCAGGATCAGTATTACCATCAAAGGTTTCTAATTTAAGCTTAACATCTCGTCTCTGTATAGCTTGAGCATTATCAAATCTAGGATGACCAAAATTAGGAGGGGGTAAATCATCAAAGTTAGGATTTACCTCATGGTAAGCATCCTCCAAATGTGGCGTTTCATTCAGATCATTATTGCTGTGGCTGTCATCCCAGTTAGCACGAGTATGAAACAGCTGCTGCTGACGCTGAATGGGCCTCCCTTGCTGATGTCGTGGTGGGGTGTGCTCACGGCGATCCTGGTGTCCATTGAAGCCCGCTAGATGATCGTTGTCATTCTCTCCATTGAAAGGGTTAGGAGTAGCAGACTTAATTTGAAAATGTAATTGACCAAAAGAGGGAGGTCTAGCCGAATAAGAGGGGTTACCAGTAGATGGGACATTACCTGAAGGAGGTGTAGTATCTGGGGCTGGTGGAGGCAGCCTACCTCCAGAGGGAGGTGTAGATCCAGAAGCCTCTGCATGTTTTGCCTCCTCCAACTGCCGCGCGACTGCCTGTTTGATGAGGTCAAAGAAGAATACGCGGTCCTCTTTACGTTCGATAGCTCGACGATTTTCAGCCTCTGCCAGTTCCTTACGCACAACCAGAGTAGATTATTGGACACCAGAGTTAATAATGAACTGCATATCAGAAGCAGAAATGCCAGCAGGTGGGGTAGGGGAAGGGTTGGGGTCGCTATCGTTCGACATGTTCCTACAATATCGGAAGAGCAACAAGTAAACGAAGCAAAGACCAGAAACCAAGTAATGCAAGCTCTAGTGATTCCTAAGAGTGATTCACGTTTTTAGAAATCAAAGAGCGAGAAAACAAGGCACTATATTCAAGCAATTCCCATGGACACAAAATTTTGCAATATTGAAGACAGCAAGTAATAATCAAAATTGCAATTTAAATCAACCACAAGTCGGATATCAAGGATAGCAAGTATAAACAAGCGGCTTATTGTGGAAGAATAAGATCTACAATGTGATGCTTTAATAATAAGAAAGTGTAATAATCGACAATAGCAATCACAAGGGCAATCAAGTGCACACACTCCGTCAACTATTATCTGACGGTTGCAACACGGTTCAGAGAAAGAGGGGTGTGACCAAGGCTCCAATGTCGGCACAGCACAAAATCACACAAGCAGGGTTCTTTTGTAATGCTTAAAACCGATTAGATCATCTAACATGTAGTAATCAAAGAACTAACAAGGAAGAGTTACTAACTCAACAATGTAAATGAAAGAATGCTCTTTTTTTTTTTTGAATTATGCTCGGCTTTTTCTGTTTTTTTTTTTTTTTAACTATGAACTAGCTGCTGTAATAGGAAGGCAGCAACCGAAAAATTAAGAGCAAGAGAAAAAAAAATAACAAGCTACGATGATCCAAAAGTAAGCAAAAATAAAGAAAATAGGGAAAATAGGCTAGAAACTGGAAAATTAGGGTTCTTTAGTGATGCAAGTTCATATAATGCTTTTAATACAAGAATCACAGTCATAGGCATGATATGTAGCAACTAGGAATAAAAGATCACAACTTGGAGTCAAGAACTCAATATGTTCGAAATTAAAGATCCAAACAAAGAATAACAAAAATAAAGTACCAATTTGAATGGGTGAATATTAAAGATTCAACTTTTATGCAGCGGCTATGGTGAAAAATAAGGCACGAAAAAGAAATCACTCAATAAAGAAATCAAGAGAGTAAAGAACTTGCATTAACCTGAAATCCGAAACCACTTGATACGTTTGAAATCCCCGATCCTTCGCCTGTGGGCTCAAGATCAAGAACCACGCCGTATATTTGCTTAGATCTTGCAATGCTCTTTGATATATCCTGATTTGGAACAAATTAAACAAGTAATTAAATTTCTGCAATAGCGACGGTTTCAGACTTACTAATTTCAGCAACTAAGGAACTCAGGGAATAGCGACAGAAAATAAAGAACAGCGAGAGAGAGAAACGAGGGCTGGGCGCGCAAGGGTCCGGGCACACAAGCGTCGAAGCCTCAGGGTGTGCGGATACTGGCGCGCGGAGAGGGTCTCGCTGGAAGCGGGCGTGTCAGCGAGCGAGAGCGGGGGTGAGCGCGCCAGGGAGCACGCGGAAGCGGACGCGGAAACGCAGGAGCGAAGCGCCTGGGCGTCCGCGCTCGCTGGGAGCGGGTTGCTAGCGAGCGACGCCAAGCACTGGGCTTCCTCGGATGTGTTGCGTGTGTCGAGTAAGGCTGCTCGCTGATCTTCCTCGATCTTGATAAGAACAGGGAGGGTGATTTTGTTGGTGTTGGCCGAAACTCTCAAGAACACAAGACAATGGTAGTGTTTTGGGATTGATAACCAAGAACCCTTTAATCCATAAAGGGGTTCTCAATTCTATTTCAATCTAATTAATTCAAAGTTGCATAACATGAATATATAGAAAACTTATGAGAGATCTAACCAATCCTTCCTTGCAAAGGAAAGGAGTTTGGATAGATTTATTCTATCTAAAGATAAATGAAATAAATCTAAGATAAATAAATCCTAATAAGATAGATATTTAATAACTTGGTGGCCAAGAATTATATCTAGAAGAGATATAATTAATTCCACCTTATTAATCTAATATGCATAAAATAATAACATATTTATTAACTAAGAAACTCGGCCCATGCATAGGACAACTCGGCCCACTCTCTCGACAAGGCTTCTGGCCCACTCGGCCGAGTGACCCAAGGACATGTCGAGTATGGTTGCCTCATGGTGGGTGCAGACGAGTCTTCATGAGCTCCGTGTGTGGACGCAGGCTCACTTCTTGTGCTGGTGGTGTAACCTTGAGCCATGTGATCCAGGGTGGCCTGAACCCTTGCTCTAAAGTTCCATGGTGACGGACAAGAAAGGCTTTAGTTGCAGTTTGAATCTTCTTGGCCCTTGCACGAGTGACAGGACCATCAAATGGAACCTTCATGTTGTCCTCAATGTCACCAGGAGTCATCGATAATTGCACGGCATCACAAAGGGTCAAAACAAAGCATATCAAACTATCATATTCAAACAGCTCTTATTTTCATCGTGTGGCTTCGGGGCGGAGACACTGAAAACAAATCCGCAACATTCTTTCTAGTAACGGCACTTTAATTATCGGCGAACAAAATGTCAAAAATGAAATTAAGATGGACTTTGAAAAACGTTTCAAAAAGGAATCAACTGATGACAGATTATTAGAAAAGTTGCTTAATCTTATACAGTCGGTTATCTCGGAGAAGGAAAACGATTTCCTTATTCGACACCCGTCCAACAAAGAAATAAAATCGGCAGTATATAACCTTGGTAAGAACAAATATCCTGACCCTGATGATTTTACTACTGAGTTCTATAAAGAATGCTGAGATATTGTTGACATTTCCATTATTAGAACAATTAAGGGTTTTTTTCTTATCTGGGAAAATCCTAAAGCAAATAAACCATACTTTTCATCTCTCCTATCTAAAAAAGATAACCCGATGGCCACAAACCATTATCGTCCGATCAGCTTATGTTCCACAATCTACAAGAGCATATAAAAAATACTCACTGAAAGGATCAAATCTATCATTGGAAAACTAATCCACCCGTTTCAGAGTGCTTTTGTATCGGATAGGGCTATACAAGATAACGACCTTATAGCCCAAGAAATATTTCATTCCTTCAGATCTCGAAAGGACCGAGTGGGCTGGCTTGCGATAAAACTTGACATGGAAAAAGCATATGATAGAGTTGACTAGAATTTCACCAACAAAGTTCTCCAAAAATTTGGTTTCCACCCGACTTTCATCTCCTGGGTTATGGAGTGTGTCTCGACTATTTCTTTCTCGATACTGGTAAACAATGGCCTAACAGAAGTGTTATTCCCCACACGAGGCATCCGTCAGGGTGACCCCTTTCCCCTTTTCAATTTATTCTCGGTGCGGAGCTTCTAGCGCGAAGTCTAACGGCGGAATCAAATTCAAAAAGAAGCCAAATAGGTTTCACATTTTGATGAGGTGGTCCCCGAATACCTTTCCTCTCCTTTGTAGTCGATATTATCATCTTCTCTTAAGGAAGTACCAAGGCATGACACAAGGTTAGAAAAATAATTGAATCATACTGTAAAGTTTTTGGCCAAAAGGTTAATTACCATAAACCTAGCTTCCAAGCAACCAAAGGAATTACGGACTCACAGATTTCCGAGCTTGGTAAATGTCTAAATATTTCAAACGTCTCCTCCCTAGAGAAATATCTAGGTTGACCCATCATCAATTGTAGGGTAAGCAAAGCCATGTTTAAGGACATCATATGCAGATCCAAAGAACAATTAAGTAAATGGCGGGCTAATGCGCTATCACAACAAGTTCGCGCCATCCTAATATACACAAATTTAGCATCCAAACCCCTATACACTATGCAAAACTTCTTGTTACTGACCTCGATACATAAAGAATTAGATCAAATGAACAGAACATTTTTCTAGAATAAGGATCTTCAACACCACCCTCTTATGAGCTGGGATAGGATTTGTAGACCGAAACGAGCTGGTGGACTTGGAATCCATAAATCATAAGATATGAATGAAGCCCTCCAAATGAAACTTTTATGGAAGATTCTAGCTGAACCAATAAACGTATGAGTTTCCATTATTAGACATAAGTATCTCCGGTCTTCTAATTTGCTGGAACATAGAAAAAAAAGGTGATTCATCTTGGCAATGGGCCAAACTGACAACCCTCATTGATTCCTTCAAAACCAGGCTGATCTAGTCAATAGGAAATGGAAAATCGGTAAAATTTTGGTCAGACAACTGGATCTCGTGCCTCTCGATGAATGATAGGGGTGAATGCCCTCCAACTGTTAATCTTGAAGAGAGCGTTAGTGATTATATCATGGTCGGCAGATGGTGGTCCGAGAAGCTCTATCAGGTGCTACCTTCAAACATTGTCAACGAAATCCTTGATATTCCATTGATGTCTACTCCTTTTGAGGACCGACTATACTTGTGGTCAGACAGGGAGGGTTGGTTCTCCACCTCGAGTGCATATAAACTGATTTCAGGTCGGTCTTCTCAATGTCCTGATCCTAATTTATGGATTTGGAACCTGGACATTCCACCAAAGGTTAAAAATTTCTTATGGAAAATATCCCAGGATGGTCTTCCCACGGTCGTTAGCATAGCACAACGGAGCGCTTCGGTGCCTCTCACTTGTTGTTTGTGCAATTGTGCGGCAGAAAATGATGCTCATCTTCTATTGGAATGGCAATACACGACCTCTCTCCTCAGTTTCCGAAACTGACACCAATACAACTATAGCAACAATCGAGAGACATTAAACCAGTTATGGCCTATATTGGGAACAACATCAACAATAAATCCAAAGCTAAGCTAGCCTTCTGTTGGTGGACTGTTTGGTATTCTCGAAATCAGCATATCTTCAGGTTAATTCCAATTCCTAGTAGAGATACCAAAACCACGCTCCACATTATCAAAACACGCGGGTTAAATTGGAGCAAATCTTCTAATTTTGAGGGTGAACTCGGGGTTGACCCCAACATGCAACCACGAACCAAACCTGATGACAACGGAAAACGCAATGCACAAACATTACCTGGCATAAGCCACCCAAAGAAACTCTTAAATTAAACTTAGATTGTTCTTCCCTTTTAAACATGCCCAGGACAGCTGAGACTATTATCCGCGAGTGGGAAGGTCGACCACTCAACATAGGATATAAAAAACTCGGTAATCAAAGTCCATTAAAAGCTTAAAGCTCTTGCTTTAAAACCCGGGCTACATAACGCAATAAATTTACTAATTACCAAACTTCAAATTGAGGGGGACTCTAGAATAATTATTCACCATCTCAACAGAAAAACAAAATGTCCATGGGAAATTGAACTTGATCTGTCAGATATTACTATTATGTTAACAAATTTTGGAAAGGGTTTCTTTCCTCCATGTACCCCGAATAGGCAATATAGTGGTTGATAAGGTTGCACACATTTTCCACTCTGTCTGTGGTACTAATATTCAGAATAATCATGGTCTTCTAGACCTCATCCGAAAGGATTCCTTTGGGTAGATATTTCTCCCTCAAAATTTTTCTTAATAAAAAAAAGGCTTAAAAGCAAAAAGGGTAACATGAGCTTACATAAAGGTCCTCAAGGATATATAAAAGGCGCTCAGAGGAGATACACACTCAGAGGAGATACCGAGTACTTTTCAATGTAGGTGGGTTTGTATGAAGGGTTGGCATTGAGTCTGTTTCTCTTTACAAGAGTTATGGATGTGGTTTTGGTACCTATCTATATGATAAGGCCCCATGGTGTTGCTTTTTGCGGATGATATTGTTTTGCTGAATGAGACAACAACAAGGATTGGTAGCAAATTGGAGCTCTGGCGGACAAAATTAGAAGAGAAGGGTTTTATATTGAGTAGGACTAAGATAGAGTATGTGGAGTTTACTTTAGGCGGGGAAGGAGAGGGGGGATGAAGACTTGAGGTTGGGTGAGGATATTATACCAAAGAAAGACAATTTTAAATATTTGGGTTCGATAATGCAGAGCGGTGGTGATATCAAGGACATCAAGCATATGACTCAGGTAAGGTGGAAAAAATGGAGAGTTGCATCGGGAGTCATGTGTGATAAAAAAAAAAGTTTCATTAAAGCTTAAGGATAAATTCTACAGAGTGGTAGTGAGACCTGCTTTACTATATGAGGCAGAGTTTTAGGCGATTAATAAAGCACGTGAGCAAAGAGTCATGGCCGTGGAGATGAGAATGATCGGATGGATGTGCGAGCACACAAGGCTTGACAAGATCAGAAATGAAGCTATTCGTGAGAAGGTAGGGGTAATCAGGATTCAGGAGAAGATTCGACAGTCAAGGCTTCAAGGGTTTGGACACATGAAGAAGAGAGACCCAAGTGCGTCAATGCGCAGATGCGACAACTTGATGATCGAGGGGGCTTGATGAGGAAGAGGGCGACCAAGGAAAAACTGGAATGAGGGGATTAGACTAGATCTTGATGTTGTGGGGCTCACCGAGGACATGACGTGCAATAGGATACAATGGAGGTCTGTTATTCGCATCGAGGATGATTAGCTTTGCGAGGTGGCGTATTGTTTGGGTGGCATAAAATGTACCCATACTTCCATTTCCCTCCCTTATAACGTTTTCTATCTGGCGATTTGGTTTTCTGTATTTTTTTGTGTTTTCCTTTCTTCCTATTTATATTTACAATTGTATTATATTATATTTATTTGTACTATGGGTCTCTCGAAAATACCTTCTCGATTTTGTCAGAGAAAATGGTGCGTACAATCCGTCCCTCTAGACCCCGCTTCCTAATGGCAAAATTCATTTGATGTGGTTGTGATTCTGCATCCTTTATACAACCCTCCTAGCCTCCCTAATCTCGCTTGAGAGTTTAGGGACACTTAATCCTAATACTCACTAGAGAGTTTAGGGACCCTTGATCCAAATACAAAGGTAAATCTTATCAGTATGAAAGCAACCCTAAGAACCACAAGTAACATGAAAGAAGAAAAGTTCAAGAATTAGGGTTCTTCGTTAGCTGAAAGCCTGAAACCGGTTCCTTTTGTTTTTTTCGTTCTTCATATCCGATGAACTTCTTTTGTTTTTTAAGGTATTAGACTAACTTGTAATTATTTTGTAGAGAAATTTAATAAAAATAATCATATCAATAGACATTTTAACATCTTGTCAATAACTTTTATGTTTATTTTTTGGTAATGTACCCTAATCTAGGGGTGTGCATAGGACGGGACGGGATTGGGGTAATCTCGCGTCCTATCCCGCGTATTTTTTTTACAAGACGGGATCGTGATGGAATTGATTTTTTTTTTCAAATCCCGCCAGGTCTTATCCCTCGGGGGACGGGGCGGGATTTATCCCTCGTAAAAAAAGATTAAAAAATAATCCAATTAACTAAAAAAATAGCAAGTAGCAAATTAAATTCTTACATAATTCCATTACAAAATTCAATAGCAACTAGAAAATTTTAATGTTTTATTATTATTTTAAATTTTAGGTTTAAATAAATGTTAATGTATAATATAAATATATTCTTAAATATTTTTTAAAGAGGGAATTTGGTTATTTAAACCCTTTTGTACATTTGATTAGGCGGTTAGACCCTTTAATTATTTTTATAGGCAACGTAGACCTTATTAATTTTTAATTAGGGGTTTAAACCCCTTCCTCCTTTATTCTTCACTCGTGACCCGACTCTCCTAGTCTCCCTCAACCTCCGTGAACCTCTCGCCGCCCTCTCCTCCTAGCCGCGTTTCCGAGCTCCTCCGGCCGCGTTTTCGAGCTCCGCCTCCCATTCCCAAGCTTCCATCTCTCCGGTCCGCTCTCTCCCTCCTTCTCCGGCCTCTCCTTTCTCCGCCGTCTCTCTCTCTCCGCTCCAACTCCTTCAACGTCTCCCTCCCTCCCTCCCTCTCCCTCCTCCGTGTAATCTTCCTCCAGTACAACTCCTTCTCCGGCAACTCCCTTTCCGACCCGGTCCCCTCCGATTACCTCCCACCAAATGTCAAATTCCTCGATCTCAACTCCAACTCTCTAATTTTGTTTTTGGGAGAGGAACACACGAAAGAGACGGTGAATAGTGAACAAGTTTTTGAGATCTGGCCCACAAGATGACGGATCTGACATCAAACCAAGGGGACCTGAGAGACCCTACCCCGTTCGCTCTCTCGCTCTCTCTTGCGCTCTTTCTACGTACGCTCTTACGAACTGTTGAAGGAGGCTCGCGAGATGCGCACATCTACCATCCCGATTGCATCCTTCCATGGCTATCACTGTGAATTTCGTACTCCCAGACCTCCCTATTGGAAGTGGGTTGAACGCTAGGAGCTTTGACGGGGTTTTCTGGGTTTGCTCAGTTGTCCGGCAGCGCAGGAGGGATGTAATGGTGGCTTGCTGGCGGTTTGATGGGGGTTCTTCAGGTGTGTGTGTGGGATGATGCCCGGGCGGCTTCGTCTTTCTTCGTTGGCAGGGACTGCATGTGTCTAGGAGTATGCGCTGAATGTGTGTTGTTCCTCGGTGAATCAGTGGAGAAGGCGTGTGGCTGACCGGTGCGTCCATTGGCGCGTGTGTGAGGGAGGAGTTGTGTGCCTTCTTGTCACATGAGGTGGTGTGTGGGTTCAAGCTTACTTTGCTTTATAAAAGCTACAAATTTGTTCCTTTTATTTAGCTTGTAGCTTGGAAGGGTTGACCAAATTTGAAATTTGAGTTGTAGTGTGAGAGAGTTGTTTGTGGGGGGGTAGCGTGTGGGTTGTTGTGATGTATGGGATAAAATTTGTGACCAAATAATTATATTAGAAAAGTGTCATCAAAACACGAATTTGAAAAGGTTGAATCACATTAAAGAAAAAATGTCATCAAAACATTACATTAAAAAAATATTGCATCACGGTAAAAAAAATATCATCAAAAAAATTGACATAAAAAAAATGGCATCAATAGTCAACAATATAAAAAATGGCATCAATGAATTGTTTCATTGGCCAATCATAAATGTGTTATGTGATATTTCATGTTATTAGATTCTTAAATGTCATCATAAATGTGTCACCAATAAAAATGTCACCAATGAAATGTAATCAAATTTTATTCTCATATATTACCAATTAGATAAATAAAATGTCAGCAACATACAATGTCATCACAAAATGATTGAGATCAAGGATGCCGAATCACAAATGTCATCCATGAATAAAAATCATCATTAAAAGATCTCATCAATAAAGTTTAATCGTAGTTTATGTCCTTGTGTGATTAATTCTATAAAAATGTCACCACAAATAAATTGATATACAATTGATTAAATTAAAAAAGATGGGATCAAACAATTTGATTTAAAAAAGTGGCATCAAATAATTACATTGGAAAAATTACATCAAAACACTACATTGAAAAAGTTGCATCACATTAAACAAAAAAATGTCATCAAAACCCTACTTTGAAAAAATATGGCATCGCGGTAAAAAAATATCATCAAAAAAAATGACATAAAAAGTGTCATCAGTAAAAAAAAATAGCATCAATAATCAACGCGACATCACAGTAAACAAAAAAATGTCATCAAGGTTTAAAAAATTGGCATTAAAAGTGTCTCTAAACATTTCATTAAAAAAAATGGCATCAAAATGAAAATAAAATATAATTAAAACATGGCATCAAAACGTTAAAAAATGGCATAAAAAAAATGAGTTAGTCAACCGTTGACAAGTCAATAGTCAACCGTTGACTCTATTTGGATAGGTCTACCATAAACTAATTAAATTGGTTTGGGGTCTAAGTACCAATTTAAACATTCAAAAAGGGCTATCCACCAAAATCACCCTATTTTAAATTTTAATTATATATATATATATATATATATATATATATATATATATATATATATATATATATATATGGAGGACGTGATTTGCGGAATGCGAACTCTCCGTTCCGCGTAATTTTTGTGGGATGGGATTGAACTTTTTTTTTTTTTTATCTTATTCTAGTTCAATCGACTCAGTCGCTCGCTCTACATCTGGATCAGGTACGGTATGGCCCATTTAAGGAGTCGACCCTCCCACTCACAAGCATCTCCATATTTCCAAATCCTATCGGAATCAGGATGGGATGCGAGACATGATTTGCCAGATTTGTGCCCACCCCTAACCGTAATCTATGGCAGCATTCAACGGCTTCAAACATAAGACACGTCCTTATTTTGATCCTTTTTCATCCGTTGATGAAGAAACACAGTACAATCACATAACCAAAAATTGACTAAAACAATGCAACTCTACAACTGAAAAGCATTTTCCTTCTCATCTCTCCTGCACAAGATACAATTCATTTGTCTTGGGGTTGAAAGTATCGGACAACCCGTGTCGTTTCAGTCTAAAAGCCAGTGTGTAATTACATATGGGCGATCAATCAACTTACAATCACAATTCTTATAACATCTCCTAGATGCCCTGTAGAAACTCAGTAGGTATAATTCTGCGGTCCGATGAAATGTAACCCAGCAGGGTATGTCCCAAGGCCAATGCGTGATAACCACCGTAGAAAGGGACCAACTAAAGGAAGCACTTGGCAGGCAATGTGGTATTATAAGGTCTAACTACCCCAGAGGATCCCAAATTTGTGGCTATCCTGGTGGATTTGCTGAACTGAATCGGCTAATCACTAACACGGGTGACTATGTACCGGCCTTTTTCCAAGTCATAGATTGTTTTGAGGCAGGGTGTCCGCCACTTTGAAAAAGACCAAGCAACAAACATTAGGATGCTGGAAGCAATGAGTATCAAGAGAAGATTAGGAAATTCTTCCCTGGAGAAGCTTGGCATCCATTCCGGGCGATTTGCATTGAGATTCGCTGTGGTCTGTAAGATGAAAGCTCCCAGAGCCCAATCAAGCGGAACATTCTCAACTTTGTTAGTATATTTTATCCTGCCATTGGAAATAGTTTCAAGATTAAACTCTAGAGATGCGGTAACGACTGCCAAGTAATCTGTAATCAGCAATACCTTTCATCATCCAACGCAACTTTGAGACTGTCGTGAAGAAAGGCCAGAATGTAAGCAGAAGAGAAACATATTGGCAACAGATCTTCATCGTTGGCTGACGGGTATTTCTGTCTTATACTGGACCAGTCCTCTCCACAGAATTCCTGACCAGCTGCCATCAGATCTGATAGAAGCAACTCTGGAGCCAACCCCAAAAACTAAACAAGAAGGAGAAAGCTGCTTAAATATCGGGCAACCGAAGTATCAAGTCCCATTCATCGGTATGACCAACATTTCAATGGCAACAACTCCCATAGAGTTCAACAAAGTGAAAAGGGAAACGAGAGGAAGAGACGAAGGTATGTAAATCAACTGAACAACAGAAGAGGACCTCAATGAAAAAGGAAGTTTATATCATTTAACCAATATGAGAGGACAGGAAAAAAAAAACCACCTTTGATGTATGGAAAAAATTCTCTGTAGCCAGAAATTTCCCATCAATCTTTGGAATGAATGTTGATCCCACAGAGCAATGGTGGTAGGAGCATTCCTCTATTTCCAATGCAAAAAATCAACAGATTGTCAGTAACCATTATTTGAGATGATTTACAATACAAGCAGCTAATCAGATCATAAAACCTTTTCTTTGCTGTAACAGCATTAATGCTGCAGCCCTGCAATCTGAGAAATTGCCCCTTGCATGTAAAGAAGTTGCGTACTTTTGAGCTGAAGGACTGGGGGAGTAGTTTCTTGCTTTAGCATTATGTGGGTATCCCGGGTATCCCGTGGGAGTGCAGGGATCTACATCTAAGCCATTAATTGGAGCTTCATGAGAGGAAAGCCAATTGCACAGTTCAGAAATTACCAAAGCAAAGTTCAAAAGACATCCACCAAAATTTTATGCATCAAATATGAGGCCCTAGGGGGAAAATCTATGAAAGTTAAGGATTCCAATGAATCCATGCCTTTTAATAAGATATGTCAAATTGGCTTACCAAAAGGTGAGCCACCAGAACTAATTAACTCTTTCAGTGAATCATATGCCACATTCTGCAAAGAATTAATGAACTGTGCATCAAAAAACTAATTTTCAAATTATTTGGTACCTCTAGGTCAGCAAGAAGCTTGCAGACACAAAGATGATTCATGTTAATGATTAAGGAATGAATTTTTAAATAAGTAATGAACTTCTTCAATTTACCTGACCCAGCTGAAGTAGGCTATGACTGTATAGATTATATGTGATGTTTCCATATTTAAGGCTACGAGAGAACTCACTGGGCATCGTCTCACTTGGAACAAAAGTCACCTGTTATAATATCAGACACTGTTAAAGCACTTAAATTAAAGTCCAACATATCACCCAAAGGGACATTTAAGCTTTTAGAACGCAAGAAAAAAACTCGGGCTCCTTGGTCCAAACTCCAAAAATGACAAGAAGTATTGAAGACATCTCTTAGAAAGATCTCATGTGAACAGAAGACAACAAAGCCCGCAACATTTCCAGGAAGTACCAGAACATCTGCTTTTGGAGTTGCAGACTTGCAGTCCGCCAAAAAAATTAATAACACATTGAGGACAAAGCGTAAAATAAGTCCTCAAATATTGGCTTCATACTATGAAACGCTATGCAAACATGAGGGGAATAAAGTTGAAGAGAAAGGGATTAGCAACTAATTTATTGTACAGCCCTACTTCCTTAGTGCTTGGCTGTTGAAGAAGGATGATCACATTTATGAGATTCACTACAATTCATGAGGAAAGAGGAGGTTGTACCTGAGCAGAAGCCCCACCAAGCTCAATGATTCCGGTTGTTTGCAGAGGATCACCTCCAAGGCTGCCAAGGGCATAGTTCGCCACAACCCAAGCATACAGACCCTCATCAGATCCTAAAACAAAATATAACAACAATATTCATACATTATTCAAGGGTGTAACAGATCCTGAGTGTTACTAACACAAACCCAACAGCTGCACAATCAGGTGATATCTGTAAGAGAAGATTAAAACCTCGAGTGTGCCTATTAATTTCAAGAGATACATCAAGTAAAGGAGGGCGAGAACACCATAAAGCGAAAAACTCAACTTGGCAGGAGTAACAGCTATCTGTATCATTGACATTATATTTGTAATAACTCATTATAATCAAACACACTCTTGAATGGTTTGGGGTTGTTTGAAGTTTGAACTTGGAAGCACATCCATGAAAATATCCATCTAAAAGGATCATAAGGAGAGACACAAGCAACATGGAATCAATTGGATGAATTGCCATCAGCCAATCCACCTCACTTACATAAATTCAATAACTCATAAATTTCAGTCTTCATGATTTTCTCTCAACTCTACCCAATCCATTCTATAAATGCAAGTGTCCAATCTACTATCTTTTCAAATGCAATCACAATTCACAACATTACCAAACATTTTCAAAAAATGAAAAGATAAACATTTCCATGATGTCACAAACCTGTGATCACAGATGCCCAATCTTTGTGGAATTTAAACCCCGAAGAACTCAGAACCCTCCTGCACGATTCCAGAATGTGCTCTTGCACCTTCAAATCAAGCAACCGAAGCCCGGCCGTAGCCATCAGCCTAACCTCGGTCTCCTTCCAAAGATGCTCCGGAACCCTCCTCTTCCCGAATTCCAACAACTCCAACAACGACCCGCCCGCTTCCTCAGCATCACCCGCATATGACGACAAGCCCGGGCTAACCCGCATTGATTCCAATCCCCGAGGACCGAAGTCGAATATCGGCGCCGCACCATCGATCCTATATTCGAACACATGGATTCTGGTCCCAGTGCTTCCACCGTCGATTATAATACCATATCTCGGCCCATTTTCAGGGCTTTTGTATCCGAAGGCAACGAACAGAAGGCAGAAGATGATCGACAAAACAGTGGCGACGATCGAGACGGTTAGGAGATTCGATTTGGCCGAGGAAGGGTGATTCCTAGGGATTTTGGAATAGGAACTGGATCGGTTTTTAGGGTTTGGCTTGAAAGGGAGGGATTTGAGGGACTCCATTTCAGGCTTTCTGGGATTGGCAGGATCCAGATTCCTTACCCCCGCATTCAATCGTCGCATCAAAGTGGACAATCGAAGGTATACACATATGTAAAATTCAACGCGAAATATAAAAATTAAATAAAAATAATTCGTAAAAACAGGAAAATGAGGGGGGGGGAAACCTTATTAAAAATCCAAGTGGCGATGAACTGTAAGACCGTTTCAAAATCAGAACCTCCTCAAGGAGAGAGATGAAGCGAAGGAGATCGAATTGGCCGGCCAGAACCAATTGTACCTCAAAATTTCTGATTTTTTTCCCTCCTTTTTGAAGAGAGGGCCTGAAAATCGATGCCCTCTCTTTGTTCGTTTATGAGATCGGCGTTCCGTCTTCGTCCCAATCGAATCTGTTGGCTTTGTAGTGGTGGGATGATGCCGTGTTGGTCTCCCGATCTCCTGGGGGAATGGGGATCGTAGGTTTGCGTGGACACCCCGAGTTTCTGATTCCGGGTTTAGGTTTTTACGCTGTGATTTATGTTGGACCGGTTCGGTTGAACCGCAAGACGTTGTCGACTCTGGAACGGTTCGACCCGGTGTTTTCAGAAGTCAAGCGTCGTTGACCGGTTCGTTACCTTGTCAAATGTTAATTGAATTAATTTTGTCCTTTTTTTGTTGTAACTAGTTGGATTTGCGTGCTTCGCACACAAGCTAACTAACTTTTGTCTAGTATTTTTAATACGGATTTTCTATGTTATATGTCGGATAAAAAATGAAATTGGAAAATATATTTCTTAGATATACTTGGTTTAAGCATTTTTAAAATAGGTTATGCGATTCACCCATTTCTTTTTAGGTTTTTTTTTATAGAATATTGTTATTCTATGTCTTTAATTAAGGCACACAATAAATAAACCGTTTTTAATGAATATACTCCATAACTATTGAAATATATGTTAATTAACCATAATTTTAAATTGAGAACACGGTGATGTACTGGGCATGTTGAAGGGGAGTTGTTCAAGTTAAGAGCTAGGGTGTTTGGTTTAGGACGGTTTGAAATTGCACATTTTATCTTTTCTTCTTTGTTTTGTTCTTTTATTTGTCTTTATTTATTGTGTTTGCTTATTTATATTTGCTCGCTCTCATTCTCAGCAACTTCTCCATCTACTATTTTATATGACATCTCGATTTGTCGAAAACCGTTTTGTCTAATATTTTGAATTCTTTATTTTTTAACAAAATATTAATTGAAAAATAATAGGCAATCTTGTACACAATCTAGATAAACTAATGATAGGATTTATAATTATTATACATTTTAGGGAGAAACTAAAAATAGAATAAATTGTACTGCCTAATACTTCATAAATAACCACAACATTAAAAAAAAGGACATAATAATTTTTATAAGGCACAATGGCATTTTTGTGATTAAATGAAAAACAATGGGCCATTTTTAATAAATAACAACAACATCATTAAAAAAAGAAAAAAAAAAGGAAATGATCACAATGGCATTTTTGTAATTAAACGGAAAATAATGGGTCATTGTCAAAAGCACTATTCATAGGCCAACTCTCCCTTTTATATAGTTAAAGAAGTACACAATAATTAGGATGTTTTTACACAGAAAGATATCCTTTATCATCGTGACGGATGATGATAGAGAGTTTCCTATTCCAAGGCAGAGCCGATCCTACTGTTATATAAGCCTGAGGCAAGCAAAAAATTTGGGCCTTAATAATTTAAAATTAAATTATTTATTAAAAATAAAAACTACATTTCAACAGTCAATAATATATTTCAATCACTAAAAATCTATTTATTTTCTACAATACAATACTAAAATATATAAATAAAACACAATTTCTGCTTAATTACCAAATCAATTTTTTTAAGACAATTAAAACTACTTAATATATAAAATATTAATTTTTATATATATAAATAAACCACAATAACAAGGGAATTTTTTTCGGGTGAGAAAACAATAACAAGAGATTGATACAATAAGTACATAAACACAACAACAATAAAACTAGTTGACAATAATAATACGACATACCCAAACACGTTATAAATTTTATGGAGTTAATAAGAAAAAGAGTAAGGAAATAAAAACTAAAAGCAAAACACGTTATAAATTTTATGGAGTTAATAAGAAAAAGAGTAAGGAAATAAAAATTAAAAGCAAAATATATCTTCACAATAATGGGTTTAATTTTAGAATAATTTTAATTAGTTTTATTGAAACTTTGAAAGTTATAAATTATATAAACCCAATCCGAGCGTCTTGTTTATAAACATTTGAAAATGGATAAAAGGTAAGTTGCTATTAATTTCTTGTTGCTTGTTGTCCATTGAATTGTTTATGTATAGGCTTTTATTTGTTAAGTAGTACTGTTTTTTTTTGGGTCAAGATTTGTTACGTAGTACTTAATCATTTTAATATACAACTACTACTTAATAAGTTATGGGCCTCTGATTAAGAAATTAAACTATGGGCCTATTTATTCAGTAATGGGCTAAGAAAATGGGCCTAAAAATTAGGGTTAGAGGTAATATATACACAATTTTTTTTTTATTATTGGGCCCCAAATTTGTTTGGGCCCTGGCTGTCGCCCAGTCTGCTCTTGCCTCTAGGTCGGGCTTGTTCCAAGGGAAGACATAACAATTACAATTAAGATCAAATCTAGCAATAAAATCAGCTGTTGAGTTTGCCCCTCTAAAGCAGTGGCAAAATATTGTTGACGTGAACGTTTCTCTTAGTCTTAGTCTTTCAATCTTCTCAATACCTCTGAGGATCTCCAATGGAACTCTAGAGTTATCCTTAATTGCATTGATCACCATAAGGCTATCTCCTTCGACTATAACACTTTTCCATCCTCTATTGTGGACTAACTCTAACCCCATACAAAACACAAGGGATTCAGTTAGGAGTATTGATTCCTTCGGTACCTGTTGTTGGAATATTTCAATTACTTGTCTAGTCCAGTCCCTAACAATACCTCCATTCTGCATTCCCCATTACTTTTAATCGATCCATCTACATTTTTTTTACTTGATACACCACAAATATATGTAACTTCTTATGGACCTTACTCGTGAACTTGTTGTAGAGAACATTGTCTAAGGCGCCAAAAAACCATAGGTAAAAATAGAAAATTAAATATGGGACTATCCCTTTTTTTTTTGGCTCCAAGTGGTTCCATGCATAGTGGTTTGGTGGGCAATACTCCGTAAATACTGGAGGATGATACACATACACTTGGTGTATGTTGGTGTATCTTTTTCCCATGTGTAAAAATTTGTAAAATTTATCCACTACTTTTAAAATTATAAAAATTAACCCTGAAAATTTTCTTTAAAACTCTATTATACTCATATTATAAAGAATAAACCCTAAAATTTTCAATAACCACTAATAATACCCTAAATTTTAAATGGTGAACCCTAAAAAAATAAAATTTCAAGAAAAAAAAATGGTGTATACATACACCAAGTGTATGTGTAGCCTTTTCCGTAAATACTTGCGTACTGTTTTGTTTTAATATGGATGAGAATTCTACAAATTTTTGTTTTATAAAATTTTAGCCCATCTGACAGTGGTTTTCCCAACCTGTTATGGAATTAATAATTTTTATCTTATAAATTGGAGATATATATATATATATAAATTTTGTCCGAGGTAACAAATTTTTGTCTTACAATTTTTTTTTAAAATATATATATATAATTTTTTTAATATAAATATATTAGAAAATTTTGAAATTTTTTATTTAAATAGTCGTTTTTAGTAGATAAAACAAAATTATAAAAAAAAAGTGAGATATTTTAATATTTATTTATAAAAAAGAATGTTCTGTTTAATTATATTGGAGAAAAATTTAAAATTGTTATTTAATTAGGCATTTTTAGTAGAAAAAAACTAAGAGAAATAAAAGAAGAGATTCGCTCAGTAGATTTTGTGGTGGAAGAAACATCATACAAGCCGCTATGTAGCAGAGGAGGGTTTGAAGTTACATGACTCAACATTCCCTCGGAAGAAGAAGATGAAAAACTCTCCGAAACCCTCTCCAAACAAAAATGTTAATGCCGCCACCACAACCCACCGGAAAACCCTAAACTCCACCGCCACCACTCTTTGCTCCCAAGCCTCCTTCACTAGATCTATTCCCACTCTCAACTCCCAAACTAAATCTAGTTCCCAATCCCTCCACTATCCCAGCAAAAGTCATTTGAAGCTTAAAAAGAGGGACAAACATGGGGGGAATCTCTCCAGAAGATACAAAAATTTCAAGAGAAGAAAAAAAGGGAATTCAATCGAGGGCTGGAAGGGCCGGATTATGCGGCTCCGGTGGTTTCGATTCTTGGAGGTGCGGTGGCTGGCGGCGTTTGGTGGTGGGGGAGTCCTTCAGCATACAACGGATTCGCTCCCGTCTCATCCCGATGGCGGGTGGAGCGTCGCACTCTCTTCCGTATTCAATCCCGGATGTGGCTCTTCTCCAGCGTCACTGGTTGGCTCGGCTTCGGCGCCTTAGCCGCCGAACCACCTGCTTATCTCTAATCTACACCAATTTCAAACCATTAAAAAACAAAACTACAAACCCAAAATTTCCAACCCAAATTTTTACAACAACAAGCTCAAAACTTTTGGATCCCATTTCTCCCCTTTCCAGGTTCAATCTCTAGCATACAATCGGACATCTCACAATAACAGCCTAAAAATAGGACTACTTATGCAGTCCTCGCTTGACGTAGGCTACAGTTCCGAGCGCTCAGCCCTGAGGACGGATACAACTCCTCAATCCCATTACGAATATGGAAAAAGTCAGGTCATGCAAATAGATAAGTCTACTTATAAATCTTTATCCGTTTCAAATCTCAATAGCTATACCTTTTCTCATATTCTTAGATTATGCATGATTCATGGCTATTTTAGAAAGTTGGATAAGATTGATTATCACATCTATAATCTTAATCTGTTTATCTTTTTGAATTGGAGATGCCCATGTTCCCTTACAAACCCTTCCTCCCTCTAATTACACAACCATTATTTATTACAGATTGGTCGATCCTCATTATAGATTGCAAGGTCTTAAGAAAAATAGTTCCGATCTTTTGACTTCTATAGTTGCTAAGATCAGAATTAGTGTTAATTGTGATCTTATGATTTATAATGATATCTACAAGTTGATGAAATCTCTGATAAACCAGGGCTTTATGGATCTGATGATGGTAAGGTGCTTCAATATGTCTCTTCACAATATGTTGTATAACTCTCTGCCTAAACAGTATCTTAACAAGCATTTCTGCAAAACCCTCTCTGATTTTAAACTCTCCCATGCTGCTATTATTCCTTATTACCTCTGGATTTCTTTTATGTATAAGCCTAATAGCTGCTCTGATGGTTATTTAAGTTGCCCTCCTATATTTTCAGCCTATGATGGAGGCAACTGTAAAATTTCTAAGCACTCTTCCTATTACTATATTTATATCTATCACTACTCTATTCCTTGTTGTTTTGCATCCTTCCAGTTTTTTAAAAGGATGATCAAGGTAAGAAGGAATAAGAACACCCGAATGATCATAACCATAATGGCTGTTGAGAATGGAAATAGTAAGAAGAGGTCTTGGGCTAGAGATGATTTACCCTATGTTCCTTGGAACTTTGGCTCTGGATGCTCTCTGCCTTGCTTCAAATCTCTCATAAGATGCAGCATCAGTAGAGCAAAGAAAATTCAAGGTATGTTTTCTATACAAACTCAACCAAAACTTCGGCTAAGCCCCACATCTCTGCCTCAGGGCGATGTGGTGGCATGCCAACCCAACCTTACACATCAACACTTCAACCAAAACTTCAGTTACAAACAAACAGGTTACTGTCAAAAATCAGATGATCTCCTCCAAGCAAAGTGGACAAGACCTCAACAATACAAGCATTTAACAGAAGCTTTTACTCCTTTTACTGAGAATGATATCTACTATGTAACAGTTTATTTAATGCAAATGTTGAACCAAATTGTGTGTACCATTGTAAACTTTCACCAAAGAAACAGCCTAATAGGCAAAAGTTACAAATATGAGATTGTTCATGCAAAAAGGTCGAGATCTCAGCAAGGTAAGCAGTTAAAGGTAGTATGTATTCATCATACAGAAAATGAGATTGAATTTATCTTATCTTTTGAAAAGCAAACTCTGAAGTATAACAAGAACTTATTAATCGTTTCCTTTATTATTATTTCTTACTACGTTGGTAGTTGTACTTGTGAAACTTATGGTTGTTTGTTTGTTGGTTTTCGATTGTTCTCTCAGACATGGCTAGGCATTCCTGTTGGATTGCATGTTCTTGGACTCTGCCTTCCCCTTTGTTTCTCTTATGTTGGGGACAGATCCAGGAACATCTCTATCGTTAATATAATGCATAACTATATCAATTTTCACATCTGCGTCTATCATTTTACTGTTGTCGGTCTTACTTCTGATGTTGCTCTTGGGAGCTGGTATTGTGGCTTCTCTGATGCATTACTTAGTAATGATCGACACCATAACAGCTGCTCCATAATGCAAACTAAAGGTATGCCTTCTCTTACAACTCCAAAACTTTGGTTGCGCCCCACTACCTTACCCATGGGTCAAGTGGTGGCAAACCACCCCAACTTTACTCATCAACATTCAAATCAAACAGTTGAGCATAAACATTTATCTGGGAACCATCTAGCTGTATGGCTAGACCAAACAAGAGCACAAGGAAACAATCAACTCAAGTGTTTTAAATTTCTGCCCAATGATTCCAATCTAACAAATATTGTTTCCCCTTGGTCTGGATGGAAGCTTGCTTCTATGCATCCAATGGAACCCAAGTCAAAATACCAAATCTATAGCAGCCTAATAGGCAAAAGAAAAGATTACAGTTATGATTAAGATAGGCTATTGGAATGTTAGGGGGTCTAAACGTCCCCTCCTTCTCCAAGAAATCAACCAACTCAGATGTAACAATAGTTTAGACATATTAGCAATTTCTGAAACTAAAACAGAAGCTGCACCTACTGAAAATCAAATAAGAAGCACAAGTTTTAATCAAGCCTTATTAGTAAGCTCAGTTGGCCACAAGGGTGGCATCTGGATCTTATACAAGAACAGTCTTATACTTAAAAACATGCAATGTCTTGAATCTGGGAACAGATTTTACATGATCCAAGTAACAATTGACAATTTCACACTAGTACTACTCTTCATCTATGCACCCTCAGTAGAACGTGAAAAAGAAGAATTCTTGGAAGAAATCTTCACAGTAGTAAACAAACACAGACTACCAGTCATAATCATTGGAGACCTAAATGATATAGAGAAAGACACAGAAAAGATGGGAGGTAATAATCCAGCCTTATCAAGATTTAGAAGGATACTAAATATCAAACAAGAACTTGATCTACACACTCTACCTTACATTGGATCCATATTCACATGGAGGAAGAACAACTCATCCACAAACAATACTTATGAGAGATTAGATAGAGCTCTGGCACACCAAGATATTGTAACTAAATTCAACAATTTAAGAGTTCAACACCATTCTTTTTCCTCCTCTGATCACTGCCCAATTACTCTAGCAATTGGCTCAAAAGACCAGAAAAAAAGATTCACCATTTAGATTTGAGATGGCTTGGTTTTTACAACCAAAAATGAAAGACATAATTACAAGAGTGTGGCACAGTAAATTTCATGGATCTCAAGCTTATAACTTTATGAAGAAGCAACAACTACTAAAAAGAAATATCAAGAAATGGTCCAAAAATCAAAATAATAATATACAAAAACAGCTACAAAAAATAGAACCTGAAATAATGCAATTACAGAAGTTACTCCCCTGGGGATCCCTTACAACAAACCAAGAAACAAAACTAGCTAATTTAGAAAATAAAAGGAAAAAAATGTTAGAATTTAATTATAAATTCTGGAAACAGAGAGCAAGAATTAAACATATACATCTAACAGATAAAAACACAAAATACTTTCAAATCAATACAAAAATAAGAAACCTTAAGAAAAGAATGAACTCCTTCACAACCAAACAAGGTCAAATTTTAACTGGAATATTGTGGGTAATTCCTTCATACATTTAATAAACAAAAAGGTAAAAAATGATGGATGACACTAAAACTAGACATGGAAAAGGCATATGACAAGATTAACTGGTCATATATAGAAGCGGTTCTAAAAAAGATGGGTTTCCACCCAACATGGATCAACTGGACAATGAAATGCATTACTACCAATACCTTTTCAGTTCTAGTCAACAATACGGTCGGTAACCAATTCAAACCAAATAGGGGAATCAGACAAGGTGGTCTTTTATCCCCTTACATATTCGTAATAGTAATGGAAAGTCTTGCAAGAGAATTACACCATGAGGCAATAAAGGAAGATGCCTTAATAGGCATCAAACTAACTAAGCAAGGAACACCGATACCCTTTCTTACGTTTGCAGATGATACCATAATTTTCTCCAAAGCATCTCACTTGAGCTTGCATACTATTCAAAACTCCCTAAATAATTTTGCGAACATATCTGGATTAACCATAAACTACAACAAAAGCTCTATCCAATTCTCAAAAAATGTTAGCTCAACACTAGCTACATCCCTAGCATCGCAAATGGGGATCCCCATGTCGAAAACAATTGAGAAATATCTCGGAATACCCCTCGTCAATGGTAGGGTTAAAAATTGCGTCTTCGAGGACGCATTACAAAATCTAAAAAAACAACTCTCCAAATTGATACGTACTCGACTCGGGTTGAGCGAGTACAACTCCCAATCGTCCGGTGTCAAGGTAAGTCGATCGAACCTCGAAACGGAATTCACAATTCCAATCCCCCAGTTGACTTTGGTTCCGAATTGGCTACGTAATTAGCAAATGATTTGGTGACCTTCAACTTCCTATTGCAAACGGAGGCGGTGATCTCGCATGCGGCTCGACCTTTGCAAATAATTAATTAACCAGTGCCCCGTTGACTTCACTTTCGAATTCCAATTGCAAATCAGTGGCGGCGAGTTGAACTAGGCTAATTAATATATATATATATATATATATATATATATATATATATATATATATATATATATATGTATGTATATGTATACGGCACGATCGATCGACAATAGCTTTCTATCTCAAGGCAAGCGCAACGACAATGGTGGACATGAACCGGGATTCCGACGGCAATGGTGGTAGTGGTGGTTGTCGGTAATGGGTGATGGCGGTGGTGCAGCGGGACGGTAGCAGAGAGGCGGTGGTGGACAAAACTAATCTCTTCCAAACGAGGATGAGATTCCGATCTTCAATCAATTCCAGCGAGAACCTTTAATTGAAGATCCAATTCAATTCAGCAGTAATCAGTAGCAAACGAAAGATAGGGTTTGTGACGTCAGGGAGGAAAAGGGGGAGTTTCAACTCAAAACGCTCTTCAGTTCCTCTAAATTTGACGTAAAGATGACAATTAACCCTAATAGAGTATTTATAGGAAAATACTAATAAACCTAATTAACTAACGGGCTGGACTTACTATAAGTCCACACCATTATTAATAAATAATCCTAAAAATAGAAATGAGTCTTAATAATAAATAGTTTATATGAACGACGTCGGAAAGGTATCCGACGGAGGCTAAGACGCATCACATGGAGTGTCAGCGACAGATACTAATAAGCTCAATGATGGTGGTTGCTCCGGTTTAGAAGCGAAGCCTCGAGTGATAATGGACGCGGTAGCACTTGCGATCGCCTTGACTCTCGCTCTAGTCATTGGTCCGTCAGAACGGACACTCATGGCTTCCTCCTCTTCTTGTACGGTCAATGAGGGAGATTGGGACATATCATCCTCCCCCCCTTGAGAGGGAAGCGTCCCCGCTTCCTCATCCAAGTACTCAGGATCCTCATATGGCGACAAGTCGGAGACGTTGAAGGTAGCATGGACTCCGTAAGAATCTGGCAACTCCAGCTTGTAGGCATTGTCACCAATGGCCTGAATAACTCTAAAGGGGTCGTCGCCTCTGTTGGACAACTTCGACTTCCTCTTCGATGGGAAACGATCCTTCCGCAAGTGTAACCACACAAGATCACCAGGCTTGAACCACATCTTCCTGCGGCCTTTACTCCGCTGAGTCTCAATCTGTGTAGCACGGCGTTCCAGCTGCAGCCGTGTCCTCTCATGGAGTTCCTTGATCATCTGAGCGCGATTTCCAGCTTGCAAGTGGTCATCCTTCAATGGCTTAGGCGTCAAGTCCAATGGTGTCAATGGATTCCTGCCGTAGACGACCTCAAAAGGAGACAAATTGGTCGCTGAATGCCTGCACTTGTTATAACAAAACTCCACAGTAGAAAGTAAGTCCTCCCAACGCCTGGGGTTGGCGTTGAGCATGGTCCGAAGTAATGCTCCCAATGTCCTATCGGTCACTTCTGTTTGGCCATCTGTTTGGGGATGATAGCTGGTTGAAAACAAGAGTTTTGTACCAAGCTTTCCCCATAGAGTCCTCCAAAATTGTCCAACAAATTTAGAGTCCCTATCAGAGACGATGGTATGCGGTATCCCATGGAGACGAACGACATTGTCAAAGAATAGAGTTGCAATCTCATAGGCCCTATTTGTGGTTTTACAAGCCACAAAGTGGGCCATCTTTGAAAACCTATCAACAATGACAAATATGACATCTCGTCCCCTGTGAGACATCGGCAAACCAACGACAAAGTCCATAGACAAGTCCTCCCACGGGCCTGATGGAATAGGCAATGGCTGGTAAAGGCCATGTGGCTGAGAACTTGCCTTGTCACGGTGACAGGTGACGCAAGCTCGAACGTAGCGCGTTACCTGTCGTGCCATATGGGGCCAAAAGAAGTGCTCACGTAGAACACCAAGAGTCTTGGAAATACCAAAATGACCTCGGCCATCATGTGCTTCCCGGACCAAGAGTAAGCGAATAGAACATGATGGAATGCATAAATTACCAGCCTTAAACAGAAAACCATCATGCAAATAGAAACTAGCATGCTCCCTGTTACTCAAGCAAATGTCTAGAATGGGCTTAAAAAATTCATCAGAAACATATAAATCACGAATTAAGCCAAATCCTAACACACGTGACTGAACAGAAGTAATGAGAACATACCTCCTAGACAACGCATCAGCAACAACGTTGTCTTTACCTTTCTTGTGCTGGACGACATAAAGAAAGGTCTCTAGAAATTCCACCCAGCGAGCATGTCTCTTACTCAGCAGCGCCTAACTCTTCAAGAAACGTAAGGCGGCATGGTCGTTTTGGATCACAAACTCACGTGGCCAGAGGTAGTGTTGCCACGTTTTCAGCACTCGGATCAGGGCATACAACTCCTTGTCATATGTGGAGTAATTCAGCTGTGCACCTGTCAACTTCTCAGAAAAATATGCAATAGGTTGTCGGCCTTGGTGTAAAACACCTCCAATGCCTATGTTAGAAGCATCAACCTCTATCTCAAAAGTCCTAGAAAAATCAGGCAATTGCAGCAAAGGTGCATTACACAAAGCATCTTTCAACCTATTAAAAGCAGCATCTAATTTTGGGTTCCATTCAACAACGGCATTACGTTTTGTTAAAGTATGCAAAGGGGTTGCAATAGTAGAAAAATCCTTAACAAAACGCCTATAAAAACCAGCTAACCTAAGGAAAGATCGAACCTGTGTGGCCGTAGTAGGCGGAGGCCACTCACGAATAACAGCAACCTTCGACTGGTCCATGTGTAAACCCTCTTTGGAGACTACAAACCCCAAGAAGATGGTGGACGGAGCACAGAAGCTACATTTGGCCAGATTTCCATATAGCTGCTCTTGTCGAAGTCTCTCTAACACCAGCCTGAGATGCTCAGTATGATCTGCAAGATTGGGTGAGTATACAAGAATATCATCAAAATAAACCACCAGAAACTTACCCAAATAGTCTCTGAAGACGTGATTCATCAGTCTTATAAAGGTCGAGGGGGCTTTGGTGAGACCAAATGGCATGACAAGCCACTCATAGAGCCCATACTTGGTCTTGAATGCCGTCTTCCACTCGTCACCTTCCTGCATCCTGATCTGATGGTATCCGCTTCGCAGATCTATCTTAGTGAAGACGCATGCACCATATAGCTCATCCAGCATGTCATCTAATCTCGGAATGGGATGCCTGTACTTCACTTTAATCTGATTGATCGCTCGACAGTCGACGCACATGCGCCAAGAACCATCCTTCTTAGGCACCAGGATGACCGGGACTGCGCAAGGGCTTAGGGATTCCCTCACATAGCCACGATCCAACAAATCCTGAACCTGTCGCTGAAGCTCCTTAGTTTCTTCTGGACCAGCCTTGTAAGTAGGGCGATTAGGCAAGCTAGCTCCAAGCACCAAATCAATTTAATGCTCTATCCCTCGAAGTGGTGGTAGTCCAGAAGGGAGCTCATCAGGGAAGACATCAGCATAGTCTTCTAGCAGCTTTGCAATAGCCGGTGGCAAAGCACTATCCCCGGCATTGCTCTCTTGAAACGGCTGTGGAATCAGCAAAAAACAAGGCGCCTTTCCCCGTAAAGGTGCCGTGATAGTGGAGGGTCTGGCAAGCATTAGACGTGGTTCCACTTTTCCTTGAAGTCCTGCAGGCGGCGGTGGTGTAGGGGAAAGACTATACGCCGCTGCAGTTCTATCTCGCTCTACTTGGTCCTGTAAAATCTCACTCGGGGAAAGTGGTAAGAGCTTGACGCACTTCCCGTGGTAATTGAACACATAAGTGTTCAGAAAACCATGGTGAAGAACACGTCTGTCGAACTGCCATGGACGTCCTAACAGCAAGTGGGTGGCGTCCATAACAGCGACATCACAAACAATAGTGTCCTTGTAAGGACCAATAGCAAAAGAAATAGAATATTGTTCAGCAATAGGGTTACCTTGTTGAGATGATAACCATTGAATACCATAAGGTTGAGGATGTTGCGTTGTAGGGATCTTTAGGTGATCAACAACCTTTCTGCTGACAAGGTTGCTGCAGCTACCACTATCAATAATCACGGACAGCGCAAGAGACTCAACCAAGCATCTCGTGTGAAATAAGTTTTCCCTTTGAGACTCAGGATTGACCTCTTTCACTGTAAGCACCTTTCGATTTACCAATGACAACATGGTGCCTTCATGAGTAGCTGGAGCATAACAAGCTTCTTCTTCTTCAACATGATCTTGGCTATCATCCGCAACGAGCTCAGGTTGCTCGTCGTCATCCAAAGAATCATAACCCACCTGGTCTATAAACATTACCCTTTTAGCATTAGGGCAATCTCTCTTCCAGTGTCCCTTGCTTCCACATCTGAAGCATTCCGCATCTTTAGACCTATCAGACGCGCAGGGAGCTGTGTTTTTGGCTAATGGCTGGCGAGGAACAGCTACACTAGCTTTATGAGGAGTCGATCTAGTGTTGGAACCTATTCCTGCACTCGGCTGACGCACATTAGAACTAATAAAATGACCAGAGCTAGAAGCATACTTGGCAGCAGTTGCTGCTTTTCGTTTCACCTGATTGTAAATCTGCATGGCCGTGTGGGTTAAGGTATTCATGTCGTGAATTGGAAGGATTTCCAATGGATCACGAATATTAGCATTTAACCCAGTCAAGAACCTCGTTCTCAAGGTAGAAGGACTCCCTGAAATGTTAGCTTTGTAATACATATCCTCAAGCTTAGAAAAGAACTCTAAAGGAGTAAGGTTACCTTGAGAAGCCGTAGCTATCTGAAATCTCATCTGGTCTCTGTAGTTCTGAGGAACATACTTCTGCGTCATCACATAAGCTAGCTGATTCCATGCAGTAACTGGTGGCTTGTTCCTCCATAAGCGGTCATCAACAAAGCGATGCCACCATACTATCGCTGCCCCTCTAAAGTGCAAAGTAGCAGCTTGCACTTTCTCATTGTCAGGTATCCGACAGTAGCGAAGAGTGTACTCTGTAGCCTGTAACCACTCTAGAAAAACAGCAGGATCGTATTCACCCAAAAATTCTTCAATTTTAACCTTTACCTCATGGCGAGCGCGAGGTGCTTCGCCTATATGATGGCGATGCCCGCCGAAATTGGGTGATGGAGAATGCTGGTGTGGTGCACGATGGCAACGCTGCGGGGGACGACGATGTTGGTGGTGAGGAGGCGTGGCATCATGCATAGGCTGGCGACGATCGTCCCTGTGGTTAGGACGATGGTCCCTGGGGTGATGGTCAACTCTGTGTCCATGGAAGTGATCATTAACATCAGATGGTTCCGCATTCGGTATCCAATCAGTTGGGTTGTGCTGCAACTCATAAGGGTCACCTAAAAGAGGAAATTGATGAGGATTAATCATACCTTGGTGAGGGAGCTCCTCGGCGTCATACTCCTCAAAGTCATCATAGTGGGGTGTCTGGGAGTAGTAACCAGCTTGGCCTGGCCGTGGAGTACGAGATAATGGATGATCTCGGCGTGTATCATACTCCGAAGGCAGGTCGTCATGGTGAGCAGGGCGCCTGGTACGGCGATGGCGAACATCTCTAGGCGAGGAATGACGGTTTCGGCCACCAGTGTGTGGCGTCCGTGGCTCATAGCGATCCGAGAAATGGATGGGACGCTGCTGACGTCGTCCTGAGTCATACTCATCGTCATCGGATGGATCATCAAAGACAGGATTGTCTTTGTAAGTGTAACCAGGAGTAGCTGAATGCAGAAACCGGTGACTCTCAATGGTGTTGTGCATGCGCTGAAACTGAGCCTTGGATGTCGAAGGATGAACTGTACCCTTACCCTTGTCTATGACAGGGTTAGCGCCACCCTGTCCACCTGGCTGCTGAGAAGTGCCATGAGAGGCATCTAATTTGGCTTGCAACTCAGTGACAAGCTGCCGCAGAGTCTGGATCTCACTTTGCTCTTGATTCAACTGAGTCTCCTGAGGTGTGTCATCGATGACTCTAGGGAGAACAGTGGTGTTCCCCTGTCTATAGTCACCTCTATTACCATCTCCCGTCACTGGGGTGTTGATATCACCTATGACAATACTGGACATGGCGAGTAAAATGCACAAAAGAAAGCAACAAGCACAGATATGCCAACGAACTTAATTGTTCAACACCAAAAATCGGCTAGTAGGCTATGCCGTGAGGGCGGCTTAAGGCTGTAGGCGAAGATGGTGTTTATAGCAACTAGTTCACAAACACTAACAAGAGCAAATCCCAAATCAAGCACAAATAGTGGCAATGAGAAGATGAAATGTGAAGTAGAGATGAGAGACAACAGAAGTGAACACGGTCCTGGTTTACGTTATTTTGGCTATGTCGAACCAAAGGTCCTGAGTTACCTTATTTTGGCTATGCCGAACCAAAAAGGTGAACGATTACCTTATTTTGGCTATGCGTCACTAAAATGCAATTTTTTTTTGAAGGTGTTCTTCAAATCACCAAATATGAGGGGTTATTTTTTTTTTTTTCAATGAGGTGTTCTTCGAATCACCAAACTTAGCACTGCAAGAAAGCTAATGATGCAAAAGAACTAATAAAAAGCAATGGTGTATAGAAAAGATTCAATGCACGTTCAGAACAAGCAACAAGCTAATGCAATGAAACTAATCACTTCACACCACACAAATCGCAGAGTAAAAAAAATTTCGGCCAAGTTGATGAACTTGTAGAAACCGATTAAGGACAATTTTTGCAAAACAAATAAGGATTAAGGGGATGATGAACAATTGAAGATCGAAGGACTTACAAAATCGGATTGGCTCCGATGCCAGTTGATACGTACTCGACTCGGGTTGAGCGAGTACAACTCTCAATCGTCCGGTGTCAAGGTAAGTCGATCGAACCTCGAAACGGAATTCACAATTCCAATCCCCCAGTTGACTTTGGTTCCGAATTGGCTACGTAATTAGCAAATTTCAACTTCCAATTGCAAACTGAGGCGGTGATCTCGCATGCGGCTCGACCTTTGCAAATAATTAATTAACCAGTGCCCCGTTGACTTCACTTTCGGATTCCAATTGCAAATCAGTGGCGGCGAGTTGAACTAGGCTAATTAATATATCTATAATATTATAAAAGCGTGAAGTTTTGAATGAACAGTAAATTGACACCGTCACTTACCACCGTTTTCATTTGGTCGATCGTGTTTCCAGTTGTATGACACTCACCGCTTGTTTGTTATTCCCCTGTGAATCCTCTCACTCCAATGATCCAGTCTCGCTCTTCGATCGTTGCACTCCCCCATTCTGTCTTTGATGGCTTGACCTCTCCATCGCATCTCCTTCACCGAAAGCGCGCCACCGTGATGGCGCAGGTCAGACGGATGATGCGGCTATAGGAGAGCAAGGAGAGGAAGGTCTGGGCGTTTCAGAATTTGCACTCCGGAGCAAAGGGCGGTGGAATCGGGAGGATGTTTAGGTCTCCCACGCTCTTCGAGGACATGGTTAAGTGTATCCTCCTCTGCAATTGCAAGTTAAGCCCTCACCCCCTTTTTTTGTCCCTAAACCCTACCTTTTCCTGATATCAACTAACGGTTTGAAACTGAATAGATCGGAATATGCTGTTTGATGAGATGATGATTCATGTTTGACATTGCATATTAGTTCAGAATCGGGCATTGCATATTATAGTAGTTAGTTGTACTATTGTTGTAGTATCAGATAACTTGATTTGCCAATTAGGGTTAGGAATTATGTTGGAATTTGGGTTTGATTTGGAATTAGGGTTTCGGTTTGGGGTTATGATTTGTCAATTATTCCAAAAGACCAGTTTATCAAGGGACCATAACCTGATTGTGACTCACAAGGCAGTGAGTTCATGAATCATTTTTCCCCCGATCTTCAGAACATGTCCTATTAAAATGATTTGTGTGTTTAGCTCGTGGTTAAGCAATTACAGCATTATTTTGGAGGTGAATTCGAAGATGGATAGATTTTGGATCACTCCATAGGTTTACATGGTAGAAACATAATAGATAGAATAAGGTGAAGAGATCATAGTGGCAGTACCCTACGTGTTTGGGATGTTCCTCTTCTTCAAGTGGTCCATGTTTTTCATATTTATTTATGTGGGCTTGATGTCTTTAATTTTTCGGGTACTTCTGGTCCATGTTAAGAGTTTATTTTTACATCTATTATGAACTGGCTTTAGAAAGCTTAAAGTATTGAATGAGAGAAGTTTGTTTTCTATTAGTGTGTTAATATCTGGTTTAGGGTAAGCTTTTCTGTTGTTTTTCAGTTTTTTTTGGTTAGAAAACCCGAGTATTGGATCTGTTAAAATGATTTTGATTAAGAAAATTGATCTGTGTAAATATTTTTCCATTGACTTCTCTATATAATGATGAACATCAAGCTTTCATTCTTCAATTTTGCAACATAAAAAGGGAATTATCATAATTCAATAGTTATATGTTGTTGCCTTTTAAAGAATTTTGTTGCTGCAGTCGGTAGGTCATTGGTTTTGTAGATAGTATAAATGCTCGTGTCCTTAACTATGATGATGGTGTGATTGACATGGTATCTTTTTTTGACATATGCCCAGCAGATGCACTAATGAACCTGCATCATCTTGATTATGTCAATAGGATTTTGCCCAATTCCGAGTCCTTTAAGATCAGGCTGGACTTCTACAGGTGCAAACTTCTTGTCCAATCTCAACTCTACAGTACTTATGTTTAACTGACACTTAAATTTGATGCTGTTTTTTATGCTTTAGTTAAACTAAAAGAGATTTTATATTTCTTTTCTATTGATTTGGAAAAAGTATCTCAGGCACATGAAAAAGTTTAAGGCATCAATCAATTTCTTCTTTAATTTTTACAGTATCGTTTTTGTCCATATGGCCATTTAGCTAAATCCAACTTTCAATACTTAATTGCAGGTGAATGTGTTGATATATATGGTAGATGCCCTATATAGCATAAGCACTTAAAATGATCAATTGGACACAAAATCACAATCAGGGCTCCTTTATATGATTCTTAACCAAGGTAGGCTTTTGTTCCCTTTTATTCTACTATTTATAGAAATGAAGTAGAAACCGAGTGTTTATTTTTATCTTTCTCTGTGGCTTGTGTTTGTTTTTCTTGAAGCACTATGTAAGATGCTTAGACCAACATAGATGTAAGTATTATTGGAAATCTTGATTTTTCCTGACGTTTCACTTTTGAAATCAGAAGGGTTATGCAGAGACAAGAATAAAAGATGCAGAGAATGGGATTGATAGAGAATCTCACAAAGAAGATGAGAATTCACTAGAGTAGTTTCAGGCACATGAAGATATGAAAGACATGGATATAAATATTCATGAGCAGAGGGTTGGTAAGTGTAATTCAGGCAGTGACGAGAAGGTTCTTAAGAAACCTGACAAGGTCATACCTTGTCCTCATTGCAATAGCATGGAAACCAAGTTTTGCTGCTACAATAATTACAACGTCAACCAGCCTAGACATTTCTGCAAGAGTTACCAAAGGTACTGGACAGCTGGAGGAACAATAAGAAATGTACCTATAGGTGCTAGCCGTCGTAAGAATAAGCAACTACCTTCCCATTTCCAACCCTTGGTCATATCTACCAATGGAGGACAAGTGACCCACGTTAACCTCCTTAGTTCTGCTGATCCATGTGGTGTGTCTTCTGCTGGACTTTGTAGCCCTACTGGATTTGCATGGGAAACTAAGGAAGTATATCAGAATGGCCATGAATCACCTCTTTGTAAGTCTGTGACAACTCTACTTAGTCTTCAAGACCAGAATAAAGCAACAGACAGTTATGTATGAGAATAAATCTTTAATTTTTATTTGAAGTATGAGTTTATACTTATTTGTCAGGAACTCATGCCATGTAACTAAAAACATTAGCATGTGTTTCCAATCTACATTCCCAGCTTTGCAAAATTCAGCAATGCAACGTAATGTTACAAAAATAAATAAATGTTTTGCAAACCCTGAATAGACCACGCGTGCATGCGCGCGGCTTTTTGGCCTAGTGTATATATATATATATACGGCACGATCGATCGACAATAGCTTTCTATCTCAAGGCAAGCGCAACGACAATGGTGGACATGAACCGGGATTCCGACGGCAATGACAATGGTGGACATGAATCGGGATTCCGACGGCAATGGTGGTAGTGGTGGTTGTCGGTAGTGGGTGACGGTGGTGGTGCAGCGGGACGGTAGCGGAGAGGCGGTGGTGGACAAAACTAATCTCTTCCAAACGAGGATGAGATTCCGATCTTCAATCAATTCCAGCGAGAACCTTTGATTGAAGATCCAATTCAATTCAGCAGTAATCAGTAGCAAACGAAAGATAGGGTTTGTGACGTGAGGGAGGAAAAGGGGGAGTTTCAACTCAACGCTCTTCAGTTCCTCTAAATTTGACGTAAAGATGACAATTAACCCTAATAGAGTATTTATAGGAAAATACTAATAAACCTAATTAACTAACGGACTGGACTTACTATGTAAAGTAAGTCCACACCATTATTAATAAATAATCCTAAAAATAGAAATGAGTCTTAATAATAAATAGTTTATGTGAACGACATCGGAAAGGTATCCGACGGAGGCTAAGACGCATCACACGGAGTGTCGGCGACAGATACTAATAAGCTCAATGATGGTGGTTGCTCCGGTTTAGAAGCGAAGCCTCGAGTGATAATGGACGCGGTAGCTCTTGCGATCGCCTTGGCTCTCGCTCTAGTCATTGTTCCGTCAGAACGGACACTCATGGCTTCCTCCTCTTCTTGTACGGTCAATGAGGGAGGTTGAGACATATCACAAATGGAAATCCTCCTCCATATCTCAAGCGGGAAGAACCATATTAATCCAATCTAATCTCAGCTCAAAGACAAATTATCTTATGCAGAATTTCTTACTCACAAAAGGAATACTTAACCAAATAGATCAAATTAACAAGAATTTCTTTTGGAATAAATTACAGTCTGAAAGATATACATCGCTAATTAGTTGGGATTCAATATGTAAAAATAAAAATGAAGGAGGACTAGGAATCAGAAAAGCAGAATCTTTAAACGAAGGTTTGCAGATGAAGCTTCTTTAGAAAATTTATACAGACAACTCTAGCATGTGGGTAAAAATAATAAAGGAAAAATACTTACATACAATGGATATAAATGAAAGGGACAATCAAAATATATCTTGGCAATTTGGGAGACTTTTATCCCTAAGGGAAAAATTCAAACTTGGGATCAAATGACTTATTGGCAATGGAAATCAAATAAATGTCTAGAGGGATCCTTGGCTGGATGGAATCAGCCTAAGTCAATATCAAAATTTGGAAGATACAAATCTCAAAGCTTCCCAGTTAATAAACAACCAGAAGCAATGGAACCTAACAATCCTACAACGATTGTTCCCAAGTCATATTATTGATCAGATCATACAAATTAAAATACCCACTTGGGATACCAGTGACAAATTAGTTTGGAAACTAGAAAAGGATGGTAGATTTTCAACCAAATCTACTACCCTTATCAATCATAACACTAATAATAGAAATATGGAAGATTGCAAATGGATATGGAAACTTGATATACCACCGAGGATCAAAAACCTTATATGGAAGATAATGATAGATGGATTACCTACCACCCAGAGATTAAACAAACATTATAATAGAGTTCCAGCACAATGCTCACTTTGTAATAGTGAAGATGAGAATGCTTCCCACTTATTCATCAATTGTAGCTTTGCTAGACAACTCATCCAAAACTATGAAAATGCAAGTGTGAAAAAATTAATTCTTAGAGAAGATTACAATGAAGATATTAAGGACATCCTACAGTTCAAAAAAATTAATAATAAATCAGCGATAAAAGAATTAGGATTTATATGGCAAGCAATTTGGAACTCCAGAAATAATTACATATTTAAAAATAAAAATCCCAACTCAACTATCAATATAGCCTTTGAGATTATATCAAACATAAAATTATGGAACTCTCAAATAGAAGTAGAAAACAAGTCTACCACTCGAAACACTAATAGGAATAAGATCAAGTGGACTAAACCACCGAGCAATATCTATAAAATTAATCTAGATGGCTCGGTTAAGCCCACATGCTCTTGCCAAGTGGGAGGAGTCATTCGTGACTCCGAGAGCGGTTTACTAGATGTATTGTTTCAAAATACATCAAGAGGTACGATTTTACAGACAGAGGCAGAAGCAATCATTGTAGGCATCCAGAATGCAAGAAGTAAAGGGATCCGGAAGGATATCATTGAAAGTGACAACCAGACTATCATCAAAGCTATAAGCAAGGAGATCACTACTCCATGGGAAGTCATCCATCAAGTTGAGAAGATCATCATTATGGCTCAAGAGTTCGAGTTTATACAATTTAAGCATTGTTATAGAGAAGCCAACAACGTAGCTGACTTCGTAGCTAGAAAAGGTATCGATTGTATTAGATCTACATCTCCTCTTACTAAGAAGCTGTACACCATCATCTTAAGGGATGATCCTGGTTGTTTGTTACGATTTTCATAGCAAACTCCAACTGTTTGCATACTGTAAAAATAAAAAATAAAAAATAAAAAACTAAGAGAAATAAAAATTATAAAAAAAGTGAGACTAAAGGGGTTTGAACCAATAACCTCAATGTAATAAATACGAACTAAACTAAGTTGTCTTAGTGATTTTTTACTCATTTACATTCTTTTATCCCTAAAATTAGTATAAATTACCAAAAATCCAAAATAAAAAGTCGAAGTTTTTCTTTCGGGTTAAGGGGGGCTTTAGCCATCCCAAGCCCCCAATAGATCCGCCACTGATAACACTAAAAAAGGAGTACACTACACATGTGTCACCTTTTCCATAATTTCCGATCATATGTAGCATTTCTTTATTCCACCATGCTTATGTGTCGAATATCTTCAGGGAGACCAACAGGGCAGCCAATCGTCTTGCTCACCGGACCTCTTATTCTATTTCTTCTCCTTGGAGTTCCGATCTTGAGTTTTAGACTCTCGTCCAAAAGGACGCTCTTGGGTGGCAGTACAATTGCGGTTGACACGCCCCAAATTTTTGCCTTGTAACAAAAAAAATGGAGAGACATGTTTTATGTTACATTTCAATCATACCTAAGAACAATGTATTAGACATGCTCAATTATTTTCACCCAATCATGCTTCATAAAACACTATTATATGAAAAGACTAAGCAATTCAAATGTGTCATGGAACTTGTGTGATTATGCTTTAAAAATAAAATAGAGAACTAACTAGGCAAGATGGGTATCTAGAATAATGTGTGTGCGCGTGCAATGCATGATATTTTCGGTATTTTTTTTGAAAATTTTCAATTTTTTCTTTCTTTTTGATTTTATTAATGAAAATAAAAGTAAACATGAGTACAATAAATCTAAACATGATCTAACTAATACAAAAATTAAATATGAATGAAAAAAATAAAACTATTAAACCCCTCCCCCACACTTAAACATTTCATTGTCCTCAAAAATCCAATTAAAGACATTAAAACATAAAACACATAGGAGGGAAGGTGAACTAACCATATCATCTTGGTGGTGGGTGGTTTAAATGGCCCTATTGTTGGTACATGAACATCAAGATCAACTGCTCAACGTTGTAGTTTGTAGCAGCAAGTAATCTGGTTTGGTCATCCAATTTGTAGAGGCTCTCTTCTCGAGACTCCCTGAGCCCCTGATATAGAACATCGTCGGCATCTTTCAGAGCCTGCAGTCACTTCTTTATGTATGCTAAATAGGATGGATCGACGTTCTTGTCCTTCTTGGCTGCGTCATGATCCATGTCTTCCATTCCTCTAGAGTTAGACTCGGTATCCTCATCGGTAGTATCATGCTCCTCCTCTTCTTTAGGCACAAACCCCTCCAAGTCTAAAATTTCAGGACCCATCGATATGCGCATAGGGAGGTGCAACCGATGTCCTGGGCCAACCCTCCAAAGAAAGGGTTCCATTGGACCTTCCAATTGGGTGGAACTTCACAGAGTTAACAGATCTCATTTATAATCCTTGCCTATGTGGGCAAGGTTAAGGGTGATCAAGCCTCCAAAACCTACCAGGTGGGCGTCTTTTCCCATATAATAGTTCCTCACATGCATAAAAGAACATCTACAGCTAGTCAAGTACCATCATCGCCTACCAGATTAAGCAGTAAAGCCAACTCCATGTCGCCATCGAGACCCTGATGGTGTCAACTATAGCCCGAACAAAGTGGTATTCAACACCTTAAGGCATAGGCACAACAGTGGATGAGTGATGCTAGCGAAAGGGGTGGCCGAGATGCCAAGGGATTGGTGGAGCTCTCCCTTTGTAACTTGAAAATGTTGATCACCTTTTAGCCTGAAATAGACATCAAAGTCTCCGTTTACCTCTAGTGTAGCAATAAATTCTCGAGTGAGATCAGGATAGGTTGGAGTAGCTTTAGCCATGAAGGATCTGAGTCCTCCCTTCTCTAACAATTTCTGAACAAAGTGATGGCAAAAGTTCACAAAAAAAAAACAACTTCTATAAATGTTAGCAGGCACGGCAAATGATCGGCGGACGCCGATGCTCCTGTACTCTTGAATGACTCTTCAAAATCTCCTTGAAACCCAATGTTGATGATGGATTCTTCAAGCCTAATCTCAAAGTGCAGAATTTGGAACAAGAAGGTGCAAGATGCAATAAGATAGCTCTCAATAGGGTTAAAAAATGGTATGAACGAGGGAAGAGAGAATTAGAGTTTATATAATGAATGAAAGAGGATATAAGATAGAATTTTTTTAAATGAAAAAAGTTAAGATAAAAGATATAAATTTAATATGCAAAGATCGAATGTAGACTAAAAAGATAGAAACTTAGAGAATGTGAATTTCCAAATCCAAATCTTACCCAAATTGGATTAATGGTGTGGGCCCCAGCCCCATTAAATCTATCAAGGGGACGTTGGCGTGCACTGCATCCTATTGACGGGTGTTGACCACGGGCGGCGGGTGTCGACCCCCTGATCTTCATTTCTCTTCTTTCTTCTTCCTTTAACTTCGTAGCCTCGACCTGAAATTGTTATCACGAAAACAAAACACCAACAAAACCTTTGAAAATCCTCAAAGTTGTCCAGACTCTATCCTAACTTATTCCAAAACCAAACCAATGTTTAAAAAACTAAACAGATTATTAAAAGGTCTCTAGGTTGTCTCCCGAGTAGCGCCTTTGGTTAAACATCGTTGACTCGACGTAGTGACCCATTAGTGGGTTTATTAAGAAGCTTTGTCTCTTGAGTTCACCACCACATGCTTCCTCGTATTTCGTGCCTTTAGCTCTCCTATCTCCTGAGCCAATTGCCCCACTACATTCTCTGTGGCAGATAACTTGTCTAAGATTAGACGAAGAGCATCATCTTTTTATGGCTGATTAATTTGCTTGCATAGGGGCTCTAGGACGAGAGTCGAATGCCCTCTTCCTTGATATGGTCCTTGAGCATTCATCCTATTTCCAAAACCTTGATAAAAATTTGGATTGAAGTTAGAGTAATAGAGATTGTTACCATAGCATCGGGGATCCTACGTAGTCGCCGACGAGTTGACCTCCATGACTTCTTCTTGCACTTGTGGGCATAAATCATTGGGGTGCGATGGATCTCCGCAGACCCCATAAGATCTATCTTAAACCTAGGCTACATGGGTGTTGAGGTTCTTCACAAGGTCCGTGCACCTATTTATATTATCCCGTTGGCTCATCCTGGCGTTGTTATTGTCTAAGCAGTGAACTCCTCGCAAAACCTAGGATCTTCCATATTGCTGAGAGACATTAGAGAGCCCCTCAAAGATTTTCATAGCCTACTCCGGCGTCTTCTCTAGCTCATCCCCTCCGTTGGTAGCATTGATGAAGCTCCACTCGTGGTCCAGTATCCCCTGATAAAGATAAAGGACTAGATCATCCTTTATTATTCCATGCTGCTAGAAATTTGCTTTGAGTTTGTTGAAGCGTTCAATGTACTCATAGAGCGACTTAGCCAAAGACTGCTCAATGCTTGAGATCTTCTTCTTTACCTTGTTGTTGTGGGTGGTGGAAAAATATGTATGCAGAAACGCCTTCTTCATCCCCACCCAAGTTTTAATGCTTTCTGTTGGCAAATAGTATGCTTTCCGGTTAATCATTAGTTGCATCCTTCAGCGTGAATGGAAATACCCAGAGCATCAGGGTAAATAGATGGTCATCATTCATGCCTGTAGGTCATACACGAATGCAAATGACTGTAAACTTCGCCAAGTGCTTGTTTGGATTTTTTTCGCTTCTTCCATGAAAGCTTGGCAATATAGATGCCTAGTTGAACTTGAACTTAAACTTCTACCCTTCAAAGAAATCTGGGAGCTTTATCGCTATGGGTTGTGATGTTAGATTGACAACTTCTGATCTCGCAACGTCCTCCTAGGTGGGCTACCTCCTGGAGGTTGGTTGTTGTTGTTGATGATTTGCTCCTCGTTGTTAGCCATTATGCTTTTATGATCTTTTCATAGTCTTGAGAAAGTTCTTTTAATTTCTGAATCCAAAGGTACAAGCGAGAGATTAGTAGAACGATTGCAGACCATACAAGATGATCCACACAATCGTTAACGAATAAACACACACAAAAATTCGGCACTCCAAACAACGGTACCAAAATTTAGACGGGGATAAATAGGTCATTAATCCCATCCAAAGATAATCTCAAACTCAGCAACTTAGAATAGTGGAAGAGAGAGTAGAGATCAATCCCGTAGAGAGAGTAGAGATCAATCCGGGAGAGAAAACAATAGTAAAGATGAGAGTAATCGCAAAGTAATGAGAGCAATGTTGATTGATTGAAGGTAATATAAAGAAGTATAGATTCACTCACATTTTGCAATGATTGATTTCCTTATCCTCGAGATTTTCTATAATTAATTGGTTTCTACGTAGTTTTCCTAGGGTTTGGTTTGTGTACGAACTTTAGTAGGCTACCTATTTGATCACTACTTAAGTCCCTTACTCTAGCATGGGAGGTGAGTAGCATTAGGTCCCAAACTCCTAGTATCTAGGCATTATCCCTCCTGTTTTGTCGATCTTCTCACCTGGTTATCAGCCTAAATATCGCTTCCACTAAAAAAAGAGATAATTTCTATATGTCAACCTTTCTACACCACAAAGATTCTTGAACTATTCTTGCAAGACGTGCTAGCTACTCGTGGATTAAGGTCCTATTAATGATGAAGCTATAATCCTAGCGCGATGCGATTCTATCTTAGTGGCCAATTAAGACACAATCAACAACATTAGAAATATTGAAACAAGAAAGACTGAAATAAACTTAAATAGAATTAACCATAAATCCCGACCCTTACAATCCATCAACCATGTCTTGAAATGTAAGCAAAACTAAAGAAGGGATTAGCCACTCATGACTTACCTTGACACCCTAAAATGATGAAAATGCTAAGCTCTGAATTGTCTTCTAAAATGACGTGTGAAAACCTTAGGGAAACTAAGCTATTTATAGAGTTAGGGTTGGTCAAAAACCCTAGAAAAACCAAACAAAATGAGATAAGAATGAATCTTCAAAGGATATAAATAAATCTTTCCAAATAAACTTTAGAAGATTAACGTGGATCTAGGCTTATCAATATCGGCAGGTGCCGACCCCCATCGATAGACGTCTATTCTTTGTGTCCGAGATTCCTCGTCTTCGCTTCCATACATTCAGCCGACTCTTCGTCGACGTGGCTCATTTTATCTTCTCTTTGGACATGATCATTCCTCTTTTACAACCATCCTTAGTAGCTAGCTCCAACAGCTCCAAGGCTCCAGCATCGCCCTCTTGATCCACCCTTTGAGTTCGGATTCGTAAATCTGCACAATTAATCCATAAAAAATGTAGATTCTAAACTTCGACCAACAAATGATAAGAGATTGAGAAGTACTGTAGTTTACTACTTGTATTGCAACATCATTTGTTAATCTTAACATTATCTTCGAGTTAGCCATCATGCATGTTGAGCTCAATATCCATGACACTTGTAGTGGGTATAGTAGTCGGAGTTTCTTTTGACTTAGAAAGTTCATCTAGGTCCATATTATTCAGAGGATCAGTGGATGCAGGGTCATGATCCTCTTTCTTGCCCAAGTTTATCGAGGTTGCTGCGACAATGACGACCAAGTATGACAAACGACTTTCTAGCGCATTTCTTGGTAATAATAATCGCTCCCATCGAACAACTTGATCTCTCATGGTACCTGAAAGTTCACATGGGTAGTCACGATTCAAGGGAATCAACAATATGCGATAAAATGACCTAAGATTGAACACTTAGGGTTTTGAAAGCAATTGGGGTATATGTGACAGGAGGAAACTGCCATTGTACCTATCAAAGTATAACTCAAACCTACAAACTAGTATAGTAAGCAAGTAAGAGGTTGATCCTACCTAGAATCAAGTATTCCTAAGCAATGTATATTTACCAATTAGTAGAAAAGAGGGGTTTTGGTGATTGAAGATAAGAAAAGAAACTATAAACAAGTTAATAGAGATAACAATTGAGAAAATAATTCCATCTATAAATATCCAGTTTAGTTTGGTTGATTGATCATCGATTCTTCTTCAAGTTCTCTTTTCATCCTATTATTGTTCCTGTCCTGATCTTGTGTAAATTACTAGTCCTACAAGTCTTAGTAACCCTTACTAATTAGATAAGCTTAACACGATCAAGATTTAACCTAATAGTAGCATTAAGATTAAGGATTAACCAGGATACATGCAACACCAAGCTACGAGTCAGCATTTAACATATAATTGATTCTCTACACACCAGTTTAGTCCTACGAGTCCTAAAAAGGCATGATTGCTACCATGGATTAAGGTTCGCTACGAGGAATCTATAAAATCATAGCAATAATCTCAACTAGTAGTACGGACTAGAAGAAATCAACAATATTCGCAAAAGAATCAATAGGAATAGAACAAGAATAGAAATCTCACAACTTTATCAAACCAAAGCTTCAATCCATAGACGAAACAGAAGAGTTTAGCACTCCATGGCCATGGAGGCTCCGCTCTAGGGTTCTCTCAATTGATAATCTTCAAGTGTATAAACTAATGAATTAGATCATTCAAATAAAAACTCTAAAACTTCCTTAAAAAGCCTCAAAAGAGTCGGCCAAATAATAATTCTAAAAACCTAATTAAAGAGATAAAAAGTCCATTAAGCAGATTCGGCGTTTCTGCAGAGGTCGCGGGGTAGCCAACCCAGGCCGCGGGGCGGCCAGGCGATTGTGAAATCCTTCGTCAGAGCTTCGGGCCGCGGGGCGGTTTACTTGGCCGCGGTGCGGCTTTTACTGTTCACATTGATTTTTCCGTTTCGAATCTAGTCTCGATGTCAACACAAAATTTGTAGATTTCGGAAAGAGCTTTCCAACGCATGCTTATAATAGTCAATTGGACCACCGAGGCCTCCAGAAAGTGCGAAACAAGTTCAGAATGTCCGACGACAACTTCTGTGGACTTGTTCTTCACTTAGGCTCTCTAACTTCAATTCCACTCCCGGACTCTTCACTTTTCTTTCTTCTCTTGACTCCTCCTTCATTTATGAGCTTCCCCATTCCTCGTTGGATCCACATATACCTGAAATAATCCATAAAACCGTGTAAATTCCGACTCGACCAACAAAATGAGTATCAATGCAAATCTAGCTTAAACTATGCATTATGCACATCTAAATCATGTTAAATGCATCCTAATATGCCTACCTAAATGCGTGCTATCAATATGTCAGACAGAAGAGAAATAGCATTAAGTGACGAGTCCTTTCTTGATCTACCCAATGTCCTTCATTAGCATCCGCTCCTCAACACAACAGTGACTCAAGAAGGTAAGATAAAGGGCACTCGTGCTCTAATACAACGTTGTTATGGAAATTGCTTCCAAAAACGTTCGACAATCGCAAGATAATAAAAAATGAAATGAACAAATATGCGAGAACACGAATAAATGTTGACATGGTTTAGGAAACCCTACTTCATGGAGCCTTAGAGGGGAGACTCACAAAAAATCCACTAAATCAAAGGTTTAAAAGTGGATCTCGGTTTACAAACACATAAGCCACGTATCAACAAAGTAAAACCTGTAGAAAATGAGAACATGCAAGAACGAGAGATGAACACAAGAACAAAAACAAAATAGGCGATGAGAATCCCCCTGATGCTAGATCTAAGCTTCGCTACTGGAAGCTTGGCTTGATCTAGGATAATGAAACAAGTAGCGTCGCCAAGGATAACTGTCTCATAGCCTTTGTCGGCGATATGTCCTTCTTCTTCCTCTCTCTCTCTCTCTCTCTCTCTCTCTCTCTCTCTCTCTCTCTCTCTCTCTCTCTCGGGTTTTCCCTGCTTAGCTCAAATGAGCTCTTCAGCTTTTAGGGTTTGCCTTATATAGAGGTGTCTCGAATAAAAAGGTTGCGTACTTGCGTTCCACTTATGAGCTAACCTATAGCAAGCTAGGTATACCGATCGCAAATCTTGGCCGAATATATGGCCTAGGAAGCACGGAAACGTCATTTTATAATTTCTGGAGGTGTTCGACACCGGGAAACGGGGAAGCGCCCAAGAAGCGACGGGGAAACGGTCAAGAACGGCTGGAAACGGTCAACAAAACGCCATGTCATCTGGACACGCCGTGGACACGGACCGGTGATTTTCGGAAACGAACCGGAAACGCCACCTCATCGCACTTCTCACCTTTAGCAGGTGCGAGAGGGGAGGAAGCACAAATTGATCTCAACAATCGATTGAATCTCGGCGACATGCCCTTGAAATCGATAACCACAAGCACTGCCAGAGCCACAATCGTGCTAGCAATGGCAGCGATCTCGCTATTCCTTGTCTTCTTCTTATCGGGCACTCCCCAATTCCCGTCCGCCTCCCCTTCTCCTCCCTCTGAACTCGCCGCAAAGAGGTCAAACTACTCTAGCCCGCCCGATCCCTTCACCGACCTACTCACCGCCTTCAGAAAGTGGGACTCTCAGGTCGGCTGCCATAGATTCAGGGAGGAGTACAACGGTTTCGGCTCCAACGGTGCCCCTTCCTTGCAGGGCTTTGCGGGATCCGATTGTCGATGGATGAAATTAGGGTTTGTTAGTGTTCTTGGATTCTTTTGATATATTGTGGGCTGAGCTGCTGGTGGGCCAAATCTGATCTCATGGCTGATAAGCCCAACGCTTGGTTGTTTGAGACAACTACTCCCCCTGGTTTTATATTGGATTATTAATTGTTGCTTTCCGCATCTTTATTTGGTTGAATTGTGGCATTGTTGAAGGGTTGAACAATTAATTTTCTATTTTTATATGTTTGTGAGAGTTGAGTTAAATTCTATTTCCGAGTCGTTATCTTTTTATGTGTTAGTTGGAGTTGGACATCATATATGTAACTGTTATAAAGATATATGTATTAGCCTTTGTGTGAGCTTTAAAATAACATATAATTCATATTGCCGTTTCCTCGCCGTTTCCTGATTTTTGTTTTTTTAGAATTGCCGCTTCCCCGTGTCCCCGTTTCTCGTTTCCGTTTCCCGTGTCCGTGCAACCTAGTATATGGCAGGCCCAATAATACAATGTTAGCAACTGAGCCCAAAACCTTGATCCTCGCGCATGATAGCAACTGAGCCATCCAATGACTCAATGCTTACCTTCCAATGTGATCTAAGGACCTATTTGGTAGCCACGAGTCATAGTTGCTCATTAGGTCTACTTGCCAGTTGCCACTCTTCGAGCCTTGTGACTCTGTCTCAGAACAAGGCGATTGTTTGTGTGCTGTGTGTCATACAAGAGATCATTCACTTGGGAAATTTACAGACTACAAGGACTTTTACAAAAACTTATACCCCAATTAACAAGTACAATAGGTTAAGCATCTAAATAAATATAGTACACTTTTCTAATATCATACGTACGTTAATTTCAACATATAAATCTAAAAACTTTTATTTTCGCACCAAACTAACTTATAATTGTTCAGCTTCTATGTTTATGATCTCTGATGTGGAATACACCAACTCACAGTTATTAAATCTAGTTGATATTTTTTTTTCTACGTGAATTTATTTTAGCAAAAAATATATGCGTGTTTCATTTATATATAGGTCTCAATTTTGTTTCATTTTGTTAATTATGAACATTTTTTTTTGAAAAGTTAATTATGAACATTTTGATTTCGTCATTTAGGAGAAGTTGGTTAGGAAAAAAAAACTATTTAATATATTAGTAATTTATAAAGAAAACTGAACCATGATCTAAAATCGCAAAATCTACTCTACTAAGGACTTTTGAGACTCGTGATCGGGGTTTGTACACGTGCACGGGTGTTTGCATGTTAATAGCCTAATACATAAGTCGAGTGACGTTTCATTCTAAAACTAATTGACGATAAATGAATTAATGAGTATCCCTTTGACTTATATATTAGGCTTTTGTTTTTGTTCAACTTTTAACGTGAAACTTACCCCTCGTTTGTTTTTCGGTAAGGAAAGTTAATTGTTATCCTTTCGAATCTAGTCCATTTTTTATTTAAGATTCATTGATTATTATTCTAATCATTACTCTTCTTCCCTCATTTATATACAAAATCTATTTCATTTCCCCAATTTGATTACCTATTTTGAGCATAGGGTAACCATATCCCTTAGGATGCTCTAACTATTACCCTCTCCCATTTATCTAGACTCACAAAAAAGTGTTGATCATACAAATTTTCCATATAAAATTTGATTCATTTTCCTTCTATTCTTTTCCCTTAATCTCTTCACATCTCTCAATATAATCTAATGTTTCCAAGCACAATTACATTATCAATTACAAATTAATGACAAACATCCCAGCTATCACTACTAAAAATGCAGGAAATAGCTACGGAAAATAGCAACGGCATTAGCCACGAATGCCCGTGGCTAACCGGTTTAGCCACGGATTCAGCCACGGGTGGGTTGTCCGTAGCCATATGCCTTGTGACTAATAGCGACGGCTGTTTAGCAATGGATTTAGCATCGAATCACAAATTCGTGGCTAAGTCTGTGGCTAATAGTGGAAGACATATGCCGTGGCTGTGGCTACGAAACCAGCTTCGAAAACAGCATCAAAATGAAGGCATCACTGAATTCGTGGCTAAGTTCGTATCTGGATTCGTTTCTACAAATAGGTCATGAGCGTTACTGATTCCGTGGCTAAGTCGTTGCTATTATTGTTTCTATCGTTGTTGCTCGTTTCGTTGGTAATGTTGTGGCTAAGGTTGTTGGTAACGTCAATATTTGTCATTGCTATTGTTGTTGCTCATTTCATTGGTAATGTTTTATATACTTAAAAATGTAAAAAACTTTTATGGATACATCCAAAACAATAACAAATCCAAACATACATAAATAGGGTACAAACATAAAAGAATATATTCTAGATACAAAATAACCCAAACTAGAAATGAACAAATCCAAACATCCAATTTCTTGATGACACAAACTCATGTTTATAGCATTCCTTGAACCAATTGACACCCCCAATAACCTGAGGCAGCCTGTAAGATGAAATACAATATTGTAAGATGAAATAAAATATTGTTCAACTAGTAATCCCCAACTTATTTAGAAGAAATAAAGCAGTAATGAGTTACAAAATCATGAGTATCAAGGATATTTTCAAAAAAATGATCTACATGTTTTCTGCTATACAATATAAATCTTATTTAAAATAGCTAACAACATGTATTATCAAGATTCGATCTAAAACACAGCACAGAACAATAATAGCAGTAGATGCAACAACAACAAGCAACTTCATTATCACAACTCAAAAAATTAACTAGCTAACTAGTCTCACCAGGAAAGACTAGGAGACTATGAATACCTTGCAAATGCTGACGGATGAAAACGACGAGAAGAAGCAAAGAAAAGGGTAGGATCTGCTCAATCCAGCGAGCAGCCTACTGTATATCATATTTCAGAAGAAATAAGGTATTAAAATCTAGATTCGATCGAAATTAGGTATTAAAAAATCTAGACAATCTAAGTTTATACCACCTGGAAACGAAATTTGTGAAACTAAATTTATGTGAAACAGAAAAACGAAATCGAAATTAGGTATATTAAAGACTAGGAAATTGAAAATCGAAAAGAAGCAAAGGAAAGGGACAACCTTGGAGTATTCAGCACCTCCGCATCCAATGGCTTATTCCCGGTCGCCTGGTTCGATTTCGAGGATTTCAAGAACAGATTTCTTCCGCTGGTTGTGCGCTTTTTTTTTACAGGGAGGAGAGATGGGGAAGAAGGGGAAAGGAGAGGGCAGCGCTTTTGAAAAAACAGTGAGAGGGGGATGTGAATTTCAGAAATTATACAGCGCCTCCTCCCACCTCGTTCTCCATGGTGCCGAAAGCGTCAATCCCTCGAGTCCACCTTCAGATTCGAAGGAAGGAGGGAGCAGAAAGAGTGAATCCCTCCCGCCTTGTTCTCCATGGTGTTGCCTCCTCCAATCTGACCACCGACGCCAGAGTGTAGAACGAAAGCGGCGAAGGTCTGAATTTGGGCCAAGATCTGAAATTTTCGGGGAGGGAGAGATCTTGAACGAAGGGCGAGAGGAAGGACTGAGGGTGAGCGAGGGGGAGGAGCAGAGGAATGGTGGCAGCCATGGAAGGGGAAGGCCGAGGCGCAGAAGAGGCGGCTATGGACTCTTGGAAGCGGAAGAGAATCAGTGAAGAGGGAGAGAGGAAAGGAAACTGGATTTTGCACCTGGCAAGCGGCGCTTTTAGGGTTAAAAGTCTCCTTTTTTACCCCTTTAAATTTTGGCCTAAATTTTTGGGGGGAAATTTCCCGCTCTAAAATACATTGGGTGCTAATAATATTTTTGACAATGTGAATTGCTTTTTTTTTTCTTCATAATTTACATTTAGAAAATAAACCTATCAATACAACTATTTATTATAAATATATATTTCCAATAAGTGTTAGTCAAATTTAATTAGTTATCTATATTTTTTATAAGATTTTACCCAACATCATTAAACTAATTTAGTATCTGTATCTTATGCGAATTTTTTAAATATAAATTTTAATATTTATAGGTTTGGTATAGAAAAATTCATATAAAAAAGTTTTTAATTGCATAGTATTCATACAAACTTTTATTTCTTAAAATAAGTTTTTTTCAAAATTTATTGAATAGCGTTATTTTTTCCTCAAAACATACTCTTAGAGTATTCTAATAAGAAATTTATAAGTTAATATTAAGGTTTTATTCAAAATTTATTAGTTACTTATATGAATTTTCCTCAAAACATACTCTTATAGTATTCAAATAAGAATTTATTTGTCAATATAAGGTTTTATTAAACATTTATTCGTTACTTATTTGAATTTTACTCAAAACACACTCATATAGTTTCTAATAAATTCTAATAAGAATTTATTTGTCAATATAAGGTTTTATTAAAAATTTATTCGTTACTTATTTGGATATTCCTCAAAACACACTCTTATAGTTTCTAATACGAATTTATTAGTTACTATAAAGTTTTATTAAACTTTTATTCGTTACTTATATGAGTTTTCCTCAAAACATAACCTTATAATATTATAATAAGAATTTATTACTTTTTTTTTATTAATTTTTTTTTTACAGTAGGCAAATATTAGAGAGAATTACATAAAATGTAATTCACTCCCTGGATCATCCCGACGGATGATGGTACAAAGTTCCCTATTAAAGGGATGGTATTTCTATTCATAATGATACCAGTTCTAGCTATATAGTCCGCAACCTTGTTAGCTTCTCTGTAGAAGTGGTTGAATTCGACATGATCAAAGTGCTCTCTTAGCCGATTGATGTGTTGTACTTGACGTAAGACTTCCCACTTTGTGTTCTTCCCTTCCTTGATTGCCTCTATAATCTCTTGGTTATCTCCTTCAATGACAATTCTCCTTATACCTAATCTTCGGGCGTGCTCCATTCCTATTTGAATAGCATAGGCTTCAGTTTGGATGATACTTCCTCTTTCCGTTACCCGGTAAAAAATATCCTTAATATGACCCTGAGAGTTTCGGATAACTCCCCCCACATGACAGGCGCCCGTGGGTTTCACGGAGCCATCTACATTAATTTTATAGATAGATGTTTGGGGTTTGGTCCACTTTGCTCTTAATCTCTTGTTCTTTCTTCCTGGTTTGATGTTTTCTTGTTTTGCATAATTCCATTCTTTAATGGCAGAGATAGCAGTTTGAGCTACTATGTTCGGAGGGGTTATATGTTTTGTTTTGAAGATGTGGTTGTTTATAGCCTCCCAATTGGCAAGCGATATGAAGACTATATCATTAAAATTACGGTTGTCCTCTTTGACTTGTTCAATGTTGATTAGTTTACCATCTCTGTTAGGGAGTTGAAAATAATCCTTTGTCATTTGTTCATAACGGGCGATTACTTCTCTCATATATTGACATCCTAAGAGGAGATGATGTAGGTCTTCACTTGTTTGATTGCATAGGCAACATTGACTCGGAACTCTATTAAAGTATCTATTTAGGCGTTCTTTCGTTGGGAGGCCATCTGACATGACTTTCCAAAGAAATTTTTTTTGTCTTGGTGGTATACATAGGTTCCAAATCCATTTGTGGTTTCCTATTACTTGTTCTTCATTTCTTGATATAGTCTTTGCCGATTTTGTGGAGAAGTTTCCAGAGGGACCGGGTTTCCATATAAGCTTATCTTGGACCTGCCAATCTGGGATGTAGATTTTGAGAATTTCATTCTGAATGTTAGATGGAAACATGTTGCTAATTAGATGGGTATTCCATGTTTTGTCATTTAAGATGAGATCACTAACCTTCATATTTGGATCATAATTATTTAGAAAATTTGTTAGCCTTATGTTTGGGATCCAAGGATCATTCCAAACATTGATAGATTGACCATTGCTTATGTGAGTTTATTACTTATGTGAGTTTTATTAGCTACTTATGTGAGTTTTATTACTTAATATAACCTTCAAATAAGAATTTATTACTTAATATAAGGTTTTATTAGCTACTTATGTGAGTTTTACTCAAAACATAACCTTATAGTATTATAATAAGAATTTATTACTTAGTATAAGGTTTTATTAGCCAGTTATATGATTTTTACTCAAAACATACCTTATAGTATTCTAATAAGAAATTACTAGTCAATATGAGGTTTTATTGAACATTTATTCTTTACTTATATGATTTTTCCTCAAAATACACTCTTATAGTTTCTAATAAGAATTTATTAGTCAATATAAGGTTTTATTAAACATTTACTAGTTAGTTATATGAGTTTTCCTCAAAACATACTCTTATAATAATCTAATAAACATTTACTATATGATTCTGTTCAACACTTGTTAGTTACTTATATGAATTTCTTAAAAACTTACTCTTATAGTATTCTAATAAGAAGTTTTAGTTAATATAAGGTTTTATTAGTTACTTATATGAGTTTTCCTCAAAACATAACCTTATAGTATTATAATAAGAATTTATTACTTAATATAAGGTTTTATTAGCTACTTATATGAGTTTTACTAAAAACATAACTTTATAGTTTTATAATAAGAATTTATTATTAGATATAAGGTTTTATTAGTTACTTATATGAGTTTTACCCAAAACATACCTTATAGTATTTTAATAAGAACTTACTAGTCAATATAAGGTCTTATTAAACATTTATTTCTTACTTATTTGAGTTTTTCTCAAATCATACTCTTAATAAATATTTATTAGTTAACATATGGTTTTATTAAATATTTATTAGTCACTTATATCAATTTTCCTTAAAACATACTCTTATAATATTCTAATAAGAATTTATTACTCAATATAAGGTTTTATTGAACATTTATTCTTTACTTATATGAGTTTTTCTCAAAATACACTCTTATAGTTTCTAATAAGAATTTATTAGACAATATAAGGTTTTATTAAACATTTACTAGTCAGTTATATGAGTTTTCCTCAAAACATACTCTTATAGTAATCTAATAAACATTTACTATATGATTATGTTCAACACTTGTTAGTTACTTATAAGAGTTTCTTAAAAACATACTCTTATAGTATTCTAATAAGAATTTTTAGTTAATATAAGGTTTTATTAGTTACATATATGAGTTTTCCTCAAAACATAATCTTATAGTATTATAATAAGAATTTATTACTTAATATAAGGTTTTACTAGCTTCTTATATGAGTTTTACTAAAAACATAACCTTATAGTATTATAATAAGAATTTATTATTTGATATAAGGTTTTATTAGTTACTTATATGAGTTTTACTCAAAACATACCTTATAGTATTCTAATAAGAACTTACTAGTCAATATAAGGTCTTATTAAACATTTATTTCTTACTGATTTGAGTTTTCCTCAAAACATACTCTTAATAAATATTTATCAGTTAATATATGGTTTTATTAAATATTTATTAGTCACTTATATCAATTTTCCTTAAAACATACTCTTATAGTATTCTAATAAGAATTTATTAGTCAATATAAGGTTTTTTGAACATTTATTCTTTACTTATATGAGTTTTCCTCAAAATACACTCTTATATTTTGTAATAAGAATTTATTAGTCAATATAAGGTTCTATTAAACATTTACTAGTCAGTTATATGAGTTTTCCTCAAAACATACTCTTATAGTAATCTAATAAACATTTACTATATGATTCTGTTCAACACTTGTTAGTTACTTCTATGAGTTTCTTAAAAACATACTCTTATAGTATTCTAATAAGAATTTTTAGTTAATATAAAGTTTTATTAGTTACATATATGAGTTTTCCTCAAAACATAATCTTATAGTATTATAATAAGAATTTATTACTTAATATAAGGTTTTTTTAGCTACTTATATGAGTTTTACTCAAAACATAACCTTATAGTATTATAATAAGAATTTATTATTTGATATAGAGTTTTATTAGTTACTTATATGAGTTTTACTCAAAACATACCTTATAGTATTCTAATAAGAACTTACTAATCAATATAAGGTCTTATTAAACATTTATTTCTTACTGATTTGAGTTTTCCTCAAAACATACTCTTAATAAATATTTATTAGTTAATATATGTTTTTATTAAATATTTATTAGTCACTTATATCAATTTTCCTTAAAACATACTCTTATAGTATTCTAATAAGAATTTATTAGTTAGTATAAGGTTTTATTAAACAATTATCAGTTAGTTATATGAGTTTTCATCAAAACATACCCTTATAGTATTCTAATAAGAATTTATTACTTAATATAATATTTTATTAAACATTTATTAGACACTTATATGAGTTTTCTCTATAACATACTCTTATGGTATTCTAATAAGAATTTATTACTTAATATAAGGTTTTATTAGTTACTTATATGGGTTTTACTCAAAACATACTCTTAGAGTATTAATCTAATAAGAACTTATTAGTCAATATAAGGTTTTATTACTTACTTATATGAGTTTTCCTCAAAACATGCACTTATAGTATTATAATAAGAATTTATTACTTAATATAAGGTTTTATTAGCTACTTATATGAGTTTTACTCAAAATACACTCTTAGAGTATTCTAATAAGAATTAATTAATTAATATAAGGTTTTATTAGTTACTTATATGAGCTTTTCTCATAACATACCCTTATAATATTCTAATAAGAATTTATTGGTTAATATAAGATCTTATTAAACTTTTATTAGTTACTTATATGAGTTTCCTCAAAACATACCCTTATAGTATTCTAATAATAATTTATTACTTACTATAATGTTTTATTAAACATTTATTAGGCACTTACATGAGTTTTCCTCAAAATACCCTTATAATATTCTAATAAGAATTTATTAGTCAATATAAGGTTTTATTAAACATTTATTATTAAGTTATATCAATTTTCCTCAAAACATACTCTTATAGTGTTCTAATAAGAATTCATTACTTAATATAAGGTTTTATTAAACATTTATTAGTCACTTATATGAGTTTTCCTCAAAACATACCCTTATAACATTCCCATAAGAATTTATTAATTAGTTAATATATATTTTTTTTCAACACTTGTTAATTTATGTAAAAAAAATTCATAAGCATATTTGGGCCCGTCAATGGGCCAATTGGGGAAAACGTAGTCATATATGGGCTGATCTGGCCATGGTTTTAGCCACGGATTCAATCGTCGCTAAATCATTACTTTATTCAATGGGCTGAGATAAAATGATTGGGCTTTCACTAGCTTCTAATGGGCCGAGCATATAAATTTTGGAAGAGTTTGTACCCGAATTTAGCCATGGATCGAGTGTTATCGGATAGGCCATTCATGATATATATCCGGCCTACCTACAATTAGTGACCCAAGGCCCACTCACCACATATGTTCATTTGATTTCCGATGATTAATAGCCACAAATTTAGCGACAGATAATGTGTTGTGGCCATATCAGCGTCGAAAACAGCCACGGCAATCCTATTCGTTACTACGTTCGTGGCTATTTACTGACACTGATAAATATCAAACCACGAAATCAGCTACGGACATCTGGGTCGTCGCTAATAGCCACGAATGTTTTGGCATGTCCTATCAGGATGAGTATTAGCCACGAATATAGCCACGGTCAGTAACTGTCGTGGCCAATGTTATCGCTAATGGCCACGAACACAGGGTCACCTATAATCCGTGGCTAACCATCTATAGCTATTTCCTGTTTTTTTAGTAGTGTATATTAAAAAGATCAAACCTATCGCCAGAATACTACCTCTATGCCTCAAACAATGAGGACTACCAACATCTTTTTCTAACATGCCCAGTTGCTAGGTTGATTATAAACAACTACTCCCAAACAACATGGTCGTTCCTTTTTATTAATCTAATTAAGATTAGATAATGAGCTTTAGAAAGACCTCTTTGCCATAAGAAATGAAAACCTTCATTCGAAGATCTCTGCTTCTTATGGCAAGCAATATGGGAAACTAGATAGGGATGATAGTCACTCGAGTAATATCCAACATTACAAACTGGATTAAGGGTGTGTTTGGCAAAAGCAAGTAGCTTTTCTGATGCGGGACCATCTTCTACACCTCCGGACACGCCAATCATATTAGGAGACGGACCTATGACTCGAGCCCGAGCCCGAGCCAAGAAGCTGTAGAGAGACTCATTCATGTTTGTGAGTCACGCCTTATTCTCGAGCATGGTTCAACTCCCCGAGCCTGCATTGAAGACATACATGTGCATTGGGATCAAGATTCTCGAACCATCCTAGGCACATGTTGGAGCCGAAATTACTAAGTCATGGAACCTTGTTTATTTCCTATTTTAGCCACTTTCCTACTTAAGCTATTTTAGGAAACTTTTAGGGTTATTTTTATTATTAATTTTGGTTAATATTTTTGTTATTTTTATTAATTATTTTCGGCCAGAAATTCCTTCTAGGGTTTATATTAGCCAACCTTCATTGTAGAACAATTCACAACTTCCATTATTTAGAATACAGTTCTTTGTGTGAAACACAACTGTGAGAAAAGTCAATCGATTCGAAGCGTTGCTCATCGATTGCAAATTGGTTCTTGATCTTGCTTGGTTTTCTTTGAGTTCATCAACCTCGCGAGAGCTTGGTGATCCTGGTAATCACAAGTCCCCTACTTGTGCCTCCAAGTTGTCCGCTTGGTTGTGTAAGGTTGTAGAAGCGGGCTTTGAATTCGTTGATACTTGGTTCCTACCCTCTTAGGAGACCAGGGGTCTTTATCTCATTCTATCTTAGTTCGAATCACCCTTCTATCGGTCTTTTTTATTACTTTTGTCGAGTCTTGTTATTGCTGAATTTTCGAGTCTTGTCTTTTTTGTTTCTAGTCAATATCGAGTCCATTGAGTCACATCGAGTCCTTGTTGCTGCTTCGTCGTTCTTCTTTCTTGAGTCTTGGTTTTCGTTCTTGAGTTTGTTTATTGATTGTCGAAGATCGGGCCATCCTACGGCTTACCCCGTATCAAATTGGCATCAGAGCTTAGGTTTCCGACATCAAAAGTTGTGTCTTTTGTTTCCCTAAACACAAAAACTACAAAAATAGAGTCTTTTTTTGTTCTTGGTTTTTACTTTTTGATTTTTTTTTAATTTGATTTCTACTAATCCTTGTTTGTTTACTGTGGTTGCACTTAGCCAAACACAGCCTAAGCCGAGACCCCTTGCAAGCCGAGCAGCCTTGGTCGACATCAGCCCTTCCTTAGTCGAATTCGGCTACCTTTGTTGCTCAACAAACCCTAGTTTGTTTGCTTGCTTCTATCTTTTGTTATCCTAGATCTATCTACTTTGTTTTGCCTTATTTAATTTGTTGAAATTTATGGTAGATATATCTCATATTTTCTATCATAGATTATAAAAAGGCATAGATAGATTTAATTACCAAATTTAGCCAAAATCCATCTATATATATTTCATTAGGCTATACATATTTTATTTTTCTTCACCATAGTTTAAATTTTCAAGAGTCCTCTTGTTTCATAGAATAGTTTTCTTGCATTAGTTAAAAAAAAAAAACAGTCCGCATTTTAAAAAAAAAATATATACATTCAAGCTTTGACCTAGGAGGATAAAATTCACTAGGGGCAAAAGTAAACTTAAAAAAAAAGAGAAGGATTGTATCTAGTGCAAGAAAGCTTAAGGACCAAATTTGGTGAATTTGTTATAGCCCTAGTCGACAACCTTCAAACACATACCTCCCAAACCATAAATTTTTTTTTTAAGCCCTACCATGCAACTACAACATCCTTGCTAAGGGTTTGAATCAAAAAGAGGTAAAAGTCCAAGTCTTCTTTGTTTTTTTTTTCCTTATTTTTCTTCTATTTTGTCGAATCGTTTTGTGTGTGTCGAGTTGCTTGATTGCTATATCGAGCCTCTTTGTCAAGTCCTGCCCAGCTGTGTCGAGTACTCCTGCCCGGAATCGTGCACTCTTTTCCATACCGAGGCCTCCCACCCACATACCTAGCCCAGACACCACCTACCGAGTCGTTACATTGCTTCTGTCGGGTTTACACTTGGTCGATTTCGAGGCCTGCAGTCGATATCGACCTCATCGCTTTTCCAGTGCCCATACCGACCCCCTACAACCTCGTTACTATTCTTCTATTGGTTTTCTTCGGTCGATTTCGAGCTCTCGAGGTCGATATCAAGTCGATACTTCTTCCTTTCGACTCGATACTTTTGTTTTGTGGTTGTCGGTTGCTTGTTTCTTTGTACTTTCTCTTGATTACTTTCTTTTGATTGTTAAGTCCTTGCTTGAGTGTTGATTTGCCCAAAGCAGATTGCCCCAACAATCTTGTCATACCAATTAGAGAGAAGTGTGTGAGAGAAACACATTGTGAGATTGTTTATGTTTTGCTAATCTTGACATTGTTCCATGTTTGTCTTTATTTGCAATGTCTCAGCAGGTTAACAACGGGAACAATGCCAACAATGTCAACGATGACAACAATTCTGAGGCCACTGTATCCGTCGCGGTGTTCAACACCCAAATGAACACCCTTAACGCCACCTTGACGGCGATAATGGATAGGCTGACAGCCTTGGAGGCTAGAACAACGGGTTCTAACAACCTTGGTGGTCAAGGTAATCAAAGGCGTGACGAGACGCCTAATGATGAAAGGGAAGTCCGAAATCCTAACCCTCCTCCTAACCCAGATTTGCTAATGCGCAAGGGCAAGGACGGGGAAGAGGAAGAGGCCGTGGCTTCCATGAGGAGTTCTACTACTCGGAGCGTGATGATGACTTCCAAGATGAGAACTATTGGGAGCAACGCCCGAGGCGGAACGACAGAGGAGGACGTTACCAATACCGTGAGCCTAGAGATCCTGATCAAGACGGCATAGGTAAGGTAAAGGTAAAGATTCCTTCCTATGATAGTAAGACAAATCTAGATGCTTATATTGACTGGGAGACAAAAATGGATCAAATCTGGAATTGTCACACATTCTCTGAACCTGAGAAAGTAGAATTGGCTTCTTTAGAATTTCAAGGGTTTGCTCTTATTTGGTGGGATAATTTGATTAAGGAAAGAAGAAGAGCCCTTGATGTGCCTATCGCGTCTTGGAACCAATTGAAAGCTTTAATGAGAAATAGGTTTGTCCCTCAACATTATGCTAGAGAGCTTAGACAACACTTAGAAAACCTTAAACAAGGTAATAAATCTGTTCAGGAAACCTTTAATATTAAGCAAGAAACCATGGCTCGAGCTAATGTTGTTGAACATTACGAGGATAAAAATGCTAGGTTTCTTCGTATTTTGCATCCCGCCATAGCTCAGGACATTGATTGTTTTCCTTACTCTACTCTTACTGAATTATTACATTTGGCTATTAAAGTTGAACGTGGAGCTAGATACAGGAACCAAGGCGGAAGAATGACGAGTGGACCGCCTGAACCATGGCTCCAGAACCGCCCTCAACGGCCCCAAGGACGCTCTGAAGGTACCTATGGCTCTCAGCCAAACTAGTACCAAGGGAAGGGAGAAGGCCGATCCAACCAGAAGTCAGTCGATAAGGGTAAGGCACCTTGGACTGGACGAGATTCATCTGGGGTATCTAATGGCCCCAAAGGGAGTAATCCTAACCCCTCTACTACTAGATCTAGGGACATTGTGTGCTTTAAATGTCAGGGTAGAGGTCATGTTATGAAGAATTGTCCCAATAAGAAAACTCTCATGATTAATCACTTTGGTGAATATGTGTTTGACAATTCTTGTGATGAAAATAAGGAACATGCTAATGATAATGATCAAAACCTTAACCTGCTTACTTATGATGAAGATGATGATGGCATTGATTATGAACATGGAGAATCATTGATTGTTAGGAGAGTCTTAAGTGTTTTTCCTGCACCGTGTGATGACAATCAGCGTGAGAATCTGTTTCATACTAGATGCTTAGTTAAGGGTAAGTTGGTTAATGTGATCATTGATGGGGGAAGTTGTTGTAACTTAGCTAGTCAGGAAATGATTGATAAATTACAACTTCCTACTATTCAGCATCATAGGCCTTATAGATTGCATTGGATGAATGATTGTGGTAATTTGAAAGTGAATAGGCAAGTCAAAGTGCATATCAAATTAGGACATTATGAAGATGATGTGTTATGTGATATAGTACATATGCAAGCCTATCATATCTTATTAGGTCGTCCTTGGCAATTTGATCGTAAGGTCTTGCATGATGGCTTTACTAACATATATTCTGAAGAGTCTATAAGGGGATGAATAATACTCTAGAAGGGAGGGGGATGAATATAGTATGAACGATTTTCGCAATAATAGAAATTTAATGCAACTTGTCAAGACCTTGATATAGGCTATCAGGACTTGACAAAGTGAAATCGAATACGATAATGTAAATACGGAATATAAAAGATGAACACACGAATTGTTGACGAGGTTCGGCACAAACTTGGCCTACGTCCCCGTCTAGGGTTATCCAACCCGTAGGATTCAAACACTTCTTATTTCAATTCACTTGAGCCTAGAACATCCTAGAGAAACTACCCTTTCTCTATACAAAGCCTCACCGCTTCTATTCTAGCTCTCAACCTTACAAGTGAAATAAAAGCTCACACCACACACCAAGTGTGCTTGATCGAGTATAAAATACTCTAAGTGTAAAATGAATGACTTGTACAATAAGTGCTAGTGTTTCTCTCAACTCTTAAACAATGAACAACACTTAGGCTTTTAGAGAATGTAAGAGAAACTAGAGATGACAAATGCTTTAGGATGCTATGATTGCTCGAGTGCTTGCTTAGATAATTGTCATCTTTTTGCCTTCATCTTTATATAGACGAAACACTTTGAGAGCTTCTTGGAGGGATGACCGCTTGAATTTCAAATTCTTTCCAAGACATTTGAATTCTTTCCATACGTGATCCTTCCATTTGTGTGCTTTCCAAGATTGTTCCTTCAATCTTCTTCATGATCATGTATGATCAAATATGGATCGGTTCTTTCCTTGTATGGCAAATGAAATCCTAAAAGAACATACATAATGTATCTAGCACACAAAATGGGTTAGATGAGAAACACATATATAAATCGATTAAGACCAAATCATAGCCCAAGATAAAGCCCATTATAATTTAGGCCCAATAAGGTTGGCCTCAGATCATTTCCTGTGAGAGAACAAATTTATAGAGAAATGCAAAAGTGATTATCCAAACATTTGAGTCTGGGTTTCAAGACCTTGAAACCCAGCCTTTTGTCTTTCATCATCCTTTAGATCACCTGCACGTTAGGTCTCAAGATCTTACAATCAAGGTGGAATCTTCATATACCTTTACTTTTCAGGGCAAGAATGTTGTTCTCAAGCCCATGACGCCAACCCAGGTGGCTGATGCGATTGAGAAGCAGAAGGTAAGTAAAGGTGAGTTAGATAAGGAGGCTCAATCGAGCCATGTGTCTACCCCTACTCGGCCTAGAGAGGTATTCTTGACTTCCAAAAGTACATTTTTAGACGAGTTTGCGGATGGGAAAACAATCCTCATGCTCCTATGCAAAGGGTTGACCTTGTTGAGTGAGGAGCTTCGAGCTACCCTCCCTCCTCACATCCTATCTCTTATTGAAGAATATAAGGATGTATTCCCCGAGGACATATCAGCAGGTCTACCCCCTGTTAGATGAATTGAGCATCAAATTGATCTCATTCCAGGGGCTTCTTTGCGTAATAGGCCTGCTTACAGAATGAATCCCACTGAAACCCAAGAGGTTCAATCCCAAGTCCAGGAACTGTTCGATAAGGGATACATTAGGGAAAGTTTGAGTCCATGTGTTGTGCCTGTGTTGTTAGTGCCTAAGAAAGATGGTTCTTGGAGAATGTGCGTAGATTGTAGGGCTATTAATAACATAAATGTGAAATATCGCCATCCTATACCCCGCTTAGATGATATGTTAGATGAGTTGCATGGTTCTTCTATCTTTTAAAAAATTGATTTAAAAAGCGGTTACCATCAGATTAGAGTGAAGGAAGGCGATGAGTGGAAAACAACCTTCAAAACTAAATTTGGACTCTATGAGTGGTTGGTTATGCCTTTTGGCTTGACTAACGCTCCTAGTACTTTCATGAGACTAATGAATCAGGTGCTTAGGAATTTCATAGGTAAATTTGTTGTTGTGTATTTTGATGACATTCTTATCTATAGTAAATCACCTGAGGAACATGAAGCACATTTGAGGGAAGTACTTTCTACACTTAGATTAGAACACTTGTATGCCAATCTTAAGAAATGTATATTATGTAATAATCAAGTGTCTTTTCTGGGGTTTTTAGTAAGCTCAAATGGATTGCGAGTCGACGATGCGAAGATCAAAGCAATCCAGTAATGGCCGACTCCTACCAACATCGGCCATGTGAGGAGTTTCCAAGGCTTGGCGAGCTTCTATCAGAGATTTGTGCGCGACTTCAGCTCCATCGCAACCCCTCTCACGGAACTCACGAAGAAGAGGTGCGACTTCAAGTGGGGCCCAACTCAGGAGGAAGCCTTTCGGCAGCTTAAGAAGAAGTTGACACAAGCTCCATTGCTTGCTCTTCCTGACTTCACTCGACCTTTCGAGGTTGAATGTGATGCTAGCAGAGTTGGCATAGGTGGAGTCCTCATGCATGAAGGTAAGCCTATAGCCTTCTTTTCTGAGAAGTTAAGAGGTGCATGTCTTAATTACTCTACATATGACAAAGAACTTTATGCATTGTTTAGAGTCCTTAAGACATGGTCCCATTACCTTTGGCCTAGAGAGTTTATACTTAGGACTGATCATGAATCTCTCAAACATTTTAAGAGCCAAGATAAACTTGATAGGAGACATGATAGATGGATGGAATTCATAGAAACATTTCCTTATGTTATAACATATAAGAAAGGGAAAGACAATGTGGTTGCTGATGCTTTATCTAGGAGACATGTCCTTTTGACCATTTTGGATTCTAGAGTCTTAGGCTTTGTATACATTAAGGAATTGTATGAGAATGATGCTGATTTTGGGGATTTATTTAAGCTCTGTCGAGGCAAGGGTCCTAGTAATAGCTTCTATATCTTTGATGGATTCTTGCTTAGGAAAGACCAAGTGTGTATATACCTAGGTGTTCTCTTCGGTTATTATTGGTGAATGAAGCCCATAGTGGAGGTTTAATGGGTCATTTTGGGGGAGATAAGACCTATCATACACTTAAGTCACACTTTTATTGGCCACATATGCTTAGGGATGTAGAACATTGCCTTAAGAGATGTATTGACTGTTTAAAGGTCAAGTCTAAGCTTATGCCCCATGGTTTATATACACCCTTGCCGATCCCTTCAGCCCCTTGGGAAGATATTTATATGGACTTTATTGTAGGATTGCCTAGAACTAAGAAGGGGAGGGATTCTATCTTTGTGGTGGTGGATAGATTTTCTAAGATGGCCCACTTCATAACATGCCATAAGACTGATGATGCTACCAATGTCGCTAACTTATTCTTTAGAGAGGTAGTTAGGTTGCATGGAGTGCCTAAGACCATTGTGAGTGATAGAGATGTTAAGTTCTTAAGTCATTTTTGGCGTACTTTATGGAACAAATTGGGAACTAGATTGTTATTCTCTACCTCTAGTCAACCCCAAAGTGAAGGCCAAACTGAGGTGACCAATAGAACCTTAACCACTATCCTTAGAGCCATTTTAAGGAAAATTTTGAAGCTTTGGGAAGAAGCCTTACCTCATGTGGAGTTTGCTTATAATAGGACATTGCATTCCTCAATTAAAATTACTCCATTTCAATGTGTATATGGTGTTAATCCACTAACCCCTTTCGATCTTACTCCATATCCTATGAGAGAGAATGAGTCTTTTGACGCAGGTAAGCATGTTGAGTTCATCAAGGAGCTACATGAACGAACACATCATCAGCTCATGCGGAAGGGTGAGTACAACGCCAAGAAGGCCAACAAGGGGCGCAGATTGGTGACGTTCCAGCCTGGGGATCTAGTATGGGTGCACCTGAGGACGAAGAGGTTTCCCAATGAGAGGAAGAGCAAGCTTGCACCACGAGGAGATGGACCTTTCAAGGTTCTATAGAAGGTGGGTGATAATGCCTACAAGCTGGAGCTTCCTGGAACTTATGGCGTGAGTGCTACCTTCAACGTCGCTAATCTTATTCCATACCTTGCCGTGGACGAGGACTTGAATCCGTGGTCGAATCCTTTCTAAGAAGGGGAGGTTGATGCGGGACCATCTTTTACACCTCCGGACACGCCAATCATATTAGGAGACGGACCTATGACTCGAGCCCGAGCCAAGAAGCTGCAGAGAGACTCATTCGTGTTTGTGAGTCACGCCTTATTCTCGAGCACAGTTCAACTCCCCGAGCCTGCATTGAAGACATACATGTGCATTGGGATCAAGATTCTTGAACCATCCTAGGCACATGTTGGAGCCGAAATTACTAAGTCATGGAACCTTGTTTATTTCCTATTTTAGCAACTTTCCTACTTAAGCTATTTTAGGAAACTTTTAGTGTTATTTTTATTATTATTTTCGGTTAATATTTTTGTTATTTTTATTAATTATTTTCGGCCAGAAATTCCTTCTAGGGTTTATATTAGCCGGCCTTCATTGTAGAACAATGCACGTCTTCCATTATTCAGAATACAGTTCTTTATGTGAAACACAACTGTGAGAAAAGTCAATCGATTAGAAGCGTTGCTCATCGATCGCAAATTGGTTCTTTATCTTGCTTGGTTTGCTTTGAGTTCATCAACCTCGCGAGAGCTTGGTGATCCTGGTAATCACAAGTCCCCTCCTTGTGCCTCCAAGTTGTCCGCTTGGTTTTGTAAGGTCGTAGAGGTGGGCTTAATTTGTAGTCGTTGATACTTGGTTTCTACCCTCTTAGGAGGCCTGGGGTCTTTATCTCGTTCTACCTAGCTTAGTTCGAATCATCCTTCTATCAGTCTTTTTCATTACTTTTGTCGAGTCTTATTATTGCTGAATTTTCGAGTCTTGTCTTCTTTGTTTCTAGTCGATATCGAGTCCATTGAGTCACATCGAGTCCTTGTTCTTGCTGCGTCGTTGCTCTTTCTTGAGTCTTGGTTTCCGTTCTTGAGTTTGTTTATTGATTGTCGAAGATCGGGCCATCCTACGGCTTACCCCGTATCATTTTCGGAGCTTATGGTTTTGATATTCTATAGTCTTAAATGAAATAAATATAAGATTTTAGTTTAATTAGTTTTTGAAAGCTTTTGAAATTTAAGCTTTTCAACAACTATTTACCTAAGCTTTTCGGAGCTTTTGTTTTTTTTTATTCACAAGTTTTCAACAGCTACCCTAACAGCTAGGTTTACCAAACACTATACTAGCTTATTAACATATATTTAACTCAAATAATCCAATAACTTCAGCAACCCAACAGCTTCAGCTCCTCCAACAGCTACCATTTTGCCAAACGCACCCTAAAGCACAACAAAGGAAACACCCTCAAAACCAAAACATCGCAAAGTTATTACTAGATGGCTTAAACCACCAAGAGGCTTCTACAAAATAAATGTAGACGCTTCAGTTAAGCCTCCCAGAGAATGCTATGGGTCAGTTTGGTAACACGGAGCTGATGGGGTAGCTGAAGCTGATGGATTAAGTGTGTTAAATATATGGTAAATTGGAGTTTTCATAAACTAGTAAGGTGTTTGGTAACCCAGCTGATAGAGTAGCTGATACAAACTAGCTGATCAGATAGGAGAAAATGAATAGAATTCTGAAAAGTTTGCGATTAGTAGCTGTTGAAAATCCAATTTCAAAAGCTAATTAAATTAAAATATTAAATTTAACTTATTTAAAACTATAAATTATTAAAACCAAAAGCTCCGAAAAGCTACATGCATTGCCAAACGGACCCGTATAGGTGGTATTGTTCGGAATAGTGACGATCAGGTTGTTGATATTTTCCAGTATAAGGCCCACAATGGGTAAGTGCTTACCGAAGTCTATGTTGTTTGTGTAGGCTTACAACAAGATCTAGATAAGGGTTTCCGAAATGTAATTATTGAAGAAGAAGTCTTGGTGTTATCAACTCTATAAAAGCATATTCCAAACCCTCCCCCTGGGGAAATCGCAAGAATCCCTGAGAAGATTAATCGCTACAGAAATAAATTCAACAATCTTCACTTCATGCATTGCTACCGAGAGTCTAACACTATTGTAGATCATATCGCAAGGGCTATGAATATTTGTAATATCTTAACTCTTCCTATAAATGGAGAATTGTATTCCATCATCCATAAAGATATAGGGATGAACCTTGACTTGTCAAGACATTCTTTTCCTTATCAGCTACTTTATTTATATATAAAAAAAACCATCATCTGCATTTAAAAAATAGAAACACACACTTTGAAATGGATTCTCGGGAAGATCCAGTGTTCTTTCTTCAGAAGCAATTATTAATTCAAACATGCAAATGGCAACATTTATACATCAGCACTTTAGTGTTAGTTGATTTATATATCCTGACTTGCAAATTAAAGGAGCCCTTTCAATTGTACTTTATTTTTGCCCACTTTCACATCTTAGTCGTGAATTGTATGGGCTCCTATTCCTACAATTTTTATTTCAGCTTTCTATAAAGCTTTCAGCACTTTAGTCTCTACATATTACAAATTAACTTCAACTAAAAATCCCACCCAATATGTTTTAAACATAAAATTCAATTAAAACTTTTATATTTATATTGACTATTGAGACGAACTGATTTTTTTTATTTTCTGATACAAGACGAACTGAATTGCTAAAAGACTACTGCTTAATCACAATCAGAAAATTAATTAATATTGAATTCAAGTTGTAGAGTAATGTGTGTGTTAGCTGTAAGGGCATATTTGTCTTTTCAAGTGTTCATATGGTTGTTAGGGGTTGTTAGAACCGCCAGAAGCTTCACCCTCTCTCTATCTGTGTTCTGTATAAAAGGGGTGAAGGATTGCTGTAACAGATAAGCTTGTTAGACACTTTTCCGATTCTTCCATACATATCTAGCTATTTTTTCCTTCTTGATTCATTCCTTTAGCTCAAATGGTATCAGAGCTGTGTGAATCTCATTGAGATTCAAATTGTGATTTCGATCTTTGTGGGAGATCTGTGAGATCTAGCAGTTGCTGTGTTCGTGATGGCTGGAAGAGGAACTGGTTCGTCTCCAAATCAATCGGGAAATGGATCTGGAAAAGGTGCTGGCAATGGCGTCGGTCGAGGGACCTTCATGACGCCACCAACAAACGGATTTGGAAATGGAATGCCTGGAACTAGCCGAGGTGCTCCAAGAGGTGCAGGATCTGGCACTTTTATTCCGAATTTTGCTCCGAATCAGATGCAATTTGGAGAATTCGCAAAAGGTATGAACAACATCCATGTCAATCCTTATTACCTTTTGAACTCTGACCACCCCAGGATGCAACTCGTATCCACCTTGTTTAATGGAAGCAATTTTACTAGCTGGAGTAGGGGGGTTAGGATGGCACTAGGTGCGAAAGCGAAATTAGGATTCATTACTGGGAGTTGTGTGAAGCCACTAGATGAAACGAGTGAAGAATTTGAGAGATGGAGTAGAGCTGATTACATGATCATGTGCTGGCTCATCAATTCGATGACTAGCGAAGTTGGAGAACACTTCATGTATGTGCAATCTGCAAAAGAATTGTGGGACGAAATTAGGGAGAGGTTCTATGAATAGAATGATCCTCTCATTTATCAGTTGAGAAGAGAAATTGGGAATCTCCATCAGGAGAATTTGTCGGTTACTGCGTATTATGGCAAACTTAAGAGGATCTGGGAGGAATTGCAGCTCCTTGATCCCTTGCTTGTTTGTAGCTCTGAGGGAATCAATCAGTTTGGTTGCTCGATCTTGAAAAAGATTGTTGATAGGGAGACTAAAGCAAAAGTCATGCAGTTCTTGATGGGACTCAATGATGGTTATGAACATCTTCGAAATAATGTGTTGTCTATGGATCAAATTCCTGGAATTAACAAAGTGTTTCAGATGGCTGTGCAGATTGAGAGGCAGAGAGGAACTACTTCTCCTCAATCTGATCTGAATGCTCTTGCTGTAGGGAGGAATGGTGCCAATGATGGAAATATTTTTGTTGTGAGCAAAAATTTCCAATCTAAAGTGCAGGATCAGCAAAGAAAGGAATACAAGAAGCCTAAGTTTGACAGGTTCTGTGAGCGTTGCAAAGAGAAAGGGCATACAAGGGACTATTGCTTCAAGCTGGTGGGGGTATCCAGAGTGGTTTAAAGGGCCACGTGATGAGGAAACTCAGAAAGGGAATGGTAAATTTGCTGCTAACATTGATGGTTTTCAGGGTACTAACAGTAGCCAGCTTGAGCATCCCATGGAATTTGATGAAGCCAAGCCATATCCTAGCATGGTCAATGCTATCTTTCAGGAAGTCATGAGGATGATGAAAGGGAAAGCCAAGATGGATGAGTCTGATTCCTCTGTGAATCATGCCTTTTTCAATTTTGTTGGTAAGATGAGTCATTCATTTCTTGTTGGTGATAATAAGGCAGACAAATCAATGTGGATTGTAGGCTCAGGAGCTACAGATCACATTGCTTTTGTCAAATCTGTCTTCACTGCTCTATATCCTTTAAGTAAGGTGGTCTCACTGGGGTTGCTTGATGGAACCACCTTCCTTGTCCGTGAGCATGGAACTGTGGTTGTTTTAGACATGTTGTGTCTCAAACATGTCCTATATGTACCTCAGTTTCGACATAACCTGTTATCTGTATCCAGAATAGTATCTGCTCAGCAACTGAGATGTTGTTTTGATTCCATCTCATGCATATTACAGGACCTTATAACTGAAAATGTGATTGCTAAAGGAAAAGAAGAAGGAGGATTATACTACTTGAAGTCTCAGTTTGCTGGATGTGCAGCTGTTGGTGTATCTCAGTTTGTTTTTGATAAGGATTTGCAGTCTAGTGCACAAGCTGTTTGTAATAAAATTGACAATGTGTCACTTGTTCATGCCAGGTTGGGGCATCTTTCTGTGTCAAAGATGCAACATCTGGACATCTGTAGTGGTTTTGATTTCAGTTCCTTCTACTGTGAGTCATGTAATATGACCAAATATCACAGATTGCAGTTCAATAGAAGTACTTCTATGGCTGAATTTCCATTTCAATTGGTTCACATGGATGTATGGGGCCCTTACAAAGTAGCATCAATGTGTGGTGCAAAATATTTCTTGACTGTCTTGGATGATCACTCCAGGGCCACTTGGGCTTACTTGATTCAGGATAAGACACGGGTTTACAGGGTTATATGTGATTTTGCTCAAATGGTTGAAAATCAATTTAATTCTACTATCAAGATCATCAGAACTGATAATGGAACTGAGTTCACACAACAGGCTTGTAAAGTTTTGTTTGAACAGAAAGGCATTGTGCATCAAAGATCTGCTCCAGGGGTGCCTGAGCAAAATGGAAGGGTAGAACGCAAGCAAATGCACCTTGTAGAGACTGCTAGAGCCATTAGACACCATGCTAGCCTTCCTATTCAATTATGGGGAGACTGCATCCTAAGTGCTACTCATCTGATCAATAAGATGCCATCACAAGTGCTTCAGTGGAAATCTCCATTTGAAATCCTCTATAAAGTTCCTCCTTCCTATGATAGTTTAAAGACTGTGGGGTGTTTATGCTTTGCTTTTCAACCTAATGATCTGAAGGACAAGTTAGGAGTTAAGGCAAGAAAGTGTGTATTTCTTGGTTACCCTCCTGATCAGAAAGCTTTTAAGGTGTTTGACATGGAGAGAAGAACTGTCATCATCAGTCGTCATGTTAAATTTGAGGAGCATATCTTTCCTTTCCAAAGTCAGTCCCACCTTTCATGACCTTCTAGCTTCAATCCTCCTAACAAGTTACCTTTGGTCACACCTCACATAGATGACAGTTCCCATCATACTCCTCATCCTGCATCCTCACACCCTTCATCTCCTTCCCCTCCTCCTCTTGTTCCACCCTCCACACATTCCCCTACCTCACACAGCAGTGACAGAAGTATCACATTTCTAGTTTCAGTTGACTCTCCAGTTATCCCAGACTCGATAACCAGTTCTTCTCCCACTCCTGAACCCATCCATCAAGTTGAGATTGGAAGAGCCAAGAGAGTTATCCATAGACCTCCTAGATTAAATGAGTACATATGCTCCAACTTACCCACCAGACATCACCACTCATCTGATTTTGAGAGTCAGTCTTTTGCTGTTTTCTCAATACAGAATTTGAGGCATCTTGGTCCTGAGTATGTTCAGTCTCTTGTGAATTTATGTTCAGTATTTGAGCCTAGAACATACAATCAAGCCAAGGATGATCATAGGTGGCAGTTGGCCATGAAAGCAGAATTGGATGCTCTAGAAAGTAATCATACTTGGTCTCTCACATCATTACCACCAGGAAAGAGGGCTATTGGTTCTAGATGGATCTATAAGGTCAAGTACAGACCTGATGGAGAGATAGAGAGGTTCAAAGCTAGACTTGTGGCCAAGGGTTATACTCAAATCAAAGACAAAGGTTACAAACAAACATTCTATTCAGTGGCCAAACTGTCCACTGTCAGAATTGTTCTTGCTATTATTGCAGCAAAGGATTGGAAGCTTCATCAATTGGATGTTAACAATGCATTCCTCCATGGTTTTCTAGATGAGGAGGTTTACATGGATCCCCCTCCAGGCTACACTAGAGCTTTCCCTGATCAGGTGTGCAGATTACATAGATCACTCTATGGGTTGAAACAGGCTAGTAGGCAATGGAACTTGGAGCTCACAAAAGTCCTCTCTTCTCTTGGATTTTGTCAATCATTACATGATTACTCCTTATTCACCAGGGTGGTTGGATCATCTGTCATAATAGCACTGGTATATGTGGATGATATGTTGATATTAGGCAATGACAGTGCTATGATTGATCACACTAAGGCTGCTCTTCACTCTGCATTCACCATCAAGGACTTGGGAATGGCTAGATATTTTCTTGGGATGGAGATATCGAGGTCATCCAATGGCATTCTACTAAATCAGAGGAAATACATTTTAGACATTTTGCAAGATGCTCACATGACTGAGTGCAAGGTTGCTTCATTTCCTATGTAGAAGGGGGCTAAGCTGTCTATTGACAATGGTGATCCTATCAGTTCTTCAGAGAGCTACAGAAGATTGATTGGTAGACTGCTTTATTTGACACTCACAAGGCGATATATCTTTCACTGTCCAACATCTCAGTCAATTCCTTCACAATCCTTTACAGCCTCACTGGAATGCAGCTATGTACTTGCTCAGATATCTCAAAGGAAGTTTTAATCTTGCCCTATTCTATTCAGCTCAATCCAATCTCCAATTACAAGCATACTGTGATGCAGATTGGGGCAATTGTCCATACACAGGTCGTTCTTTATCTGGTTACTGCATGTTCATTGGCTCGTCTTTGGTCTCTTGGAAGTATAAGAAACAGAAAGTTGTCTCAAAATATTCTACAGAGAGTGAGTATAGGAGCATGTCATATGCTTCTAGTGAGATCATTTGGCTACAAGGCATCTTAAATGATCTCCAAGTGACAGTTCAGACCCCATTAAGCTCTTCTGTGACAATCGTGCTGCTCAGTGTCTTGCAGCCAATCCAGTTTTCCATGATAGGACTAAACATGTCTGGATTGATGCACACTTCATTAGAGAATTGGTTCAACAAGGCCTCATTGTCACCTCTCATGTCTCCACTGATATGCAATTGGCTGATCTAATGACCAAGGCCTTAGGAGCTCATCAACACCATGTGCTTTGTTCCAAGCTTGGCCTTATATGGTACCATCCACACGTCCAGCTTGAGGGGGGTATGTAGAGTAATGTGTGTGTGTTAGCTGTAAGGGCATATTTTTCTTTTCAAGTGTTCATATGGTTGTTAGGGGTTGTTAGAACCGCCAGAAGCTTCACCCTCTCTCTATCTGTGTTCTGTATAAAAGGGGTGAAGGATTGCTGTAATAGATAAGCTTGTTAGACACTTTTCCGATTCTTCAATACAGATCTAGCTATTTTCTCCTTCTTGATTCATTCCTTTAGCTCAAACAAGCATAGGAAGTTTTAAAAAAAAAATTAAGAAAAAGGGTCAACCATATGAAGAAAAACGACTCAAAATAATTCCACTTATACATATGTGGAAAACTGATTTTACAATTTACCGACAGATCTTTAATTAGGCTTTTTATTTTTTGCATGGATATCATCTTTCCGGAAAGTGCTGATTGCTTCATAAAGAAAGCAAGCTAGTGATGATAATGTGATATCTGCATTTGTGCCTAGCAAAATCATATACGCTAGCTTGTTAGTCATGCTTGATAATTGCATATGACATCAAAAAGATTATCTTAGAAACGGGTCACGAGAAAATCATGCATAAATCGAAGATTTATTATAAAACTAATTGGTAATAAAAATAAATAAATTTACTAGTCGTATTTATTAGACATATATGAATTTTATTACTTTTTAATGTTCGACACTTGTTTTTTCATATCTCAAAATGGTAAACTTGTCCTGTTAGGATAAAAACATGGTCATCCCACATTGATTGTGGGTGGTATAACAAATCAAAATATAAGGAAGTGGAAAACCCTTACACAATGACTTAAGCTTTTGTGTAAGGTGGTGGATCCCGACCTTATAAAACAAAAATAAAATAAAGCCTGACACGACTCCCGATTTGATACGAGCCGACTCGGATTTCTTGGAATCTCACATGGTATCAGAGCAGGTTCGAGTCGGGTCGATTTTCCTGGCTTTGAGTAAGGCTAAAAAGAGATTGAGATGCCGGAACCCGTCGTAAAAAAACAAAAAACCAAAAAACCGGGCGAAGGAAGGGGGAAGCCCCTACACAATGACTTAAGCTTTTGTATAAAGTAGTGGATCCCGACCTTATAACCAAAAACAAAATTGAAACCCGACACGACTCCCGTTTTCATACGACTCGACCGGTTTCTCGGATTCTCACATGTCTCCCGGAATCAAGAAATATGGATAACTTATCTACGTCAGTGCTAAGCTCAATCATATGAAAGTTTAGCACATTCGTTAAAGAAATGGTTGCTTGTGGAAAATTTAGATTAATAAAAATAAGAAGGCAAGTGGGTTAGGTGTAAAAGCTTAGCAAGGGATCAATGGGGAGCAAGACAAGAGAAACCAAAAAAAATATACAGCCATTTTGAGAAGATTCCATATGATCTAATCGTCGACGATAAATAGTATGATTGTAAGGTCCACAAGCTAGCCTTTTGTTTTTAGAAAAAGAATAGTAGTACTGAAATCCACTAGTAGGCTAGACCAATTTGGTAACAAGAGAAGTAGTAAACAAGTCAACTTTTAACGTGGGACTGTTTTGACCTCTTCATATCTCTTAATAAGCTGGATCGACCAGCGCGCTTTCTCAATTACAAGTCTATTTTAACTATACTCTTTTTAGATCCATTATTCTCGCTCATTTTAAAAATGAAATTAAGATTTCTGGTTTTTAAGCGGTAGCAGTTCAATATCTTACCACCGATGGAGAATATAAGATTCATGAAACTATTTTCAGTGTTATGATATATTGATATGTGGTGAAAGAAACGTGAGCGTCGTCGATTAATTGAAACATGTGAAAATGGAGCAGATTTTTTTCGTGTAACTGTTAGGACATGAGGCATATAAATACTGTAATATGGAGCTGAACTCATTCATTCAGAAATTCAATGAAACAGTTTGTTACTCACACTCTCTATCTCCATCCGAATTAGTTAGGAATACTCTCAAGGTCCTAATAAGTGGTATCAGCTAGCTTCAGATCTTCGGCAATGGCGGACGGGACGCGCCACAAGGCAAACGAGAAACTGGATTCACAGCTCCATCACCTCCAACAGTTCTCGACATCAACACATGAAGCACTGATGGAGGCGATCAAGAAACAGGATGAACAATTCAAGACTCACCAGCAGGAGATTCATGACATCAAGAAGATGACGGAGGACTTCCAATCACAGATCACAGACTGGATGCGGCTGTTCATCCCGAAAGGTCCTCATCAATCCAATCTGGGAGGACCATATCTTGAGCAACCGAAGAAAACCCCGTCAGTAGTAAATCGCGAGCGCGAAAATTGGGAAGACACAAATGCCTACAGACCTCCTCCGATGAGGAATGATGGATTCCTCAACAACCAAAATCGATTTCCCAAGGTCGATTTCCCACAATTCGACAGCAAAAAGCCAAGAAGCTGGGTTAGGAAATGCGAAAAGTACTTCTATCTTTTCGGAATTCAGGAAAACCAGAAAGTCGAATTGGCCGCGATGTATATGCAGGATAGAGCGAATACGTGGATTCAAGGATTCCTGATGCAGCGGAGAGGGATTCGTTGGAAGGAGATGAGCGAAGTGTTGTGTATTAGATTCGGGGAGAAGCAGGGCGTCGAAATCGTCGAAGAATTCAATAAGCTGAACCAGATCGACGAATTGGAAGACTATAACGAGATATTCGAGGACTTGCTCGCCGGGATGTTGTCATACAATCCGCATCTTCCGGAGAGCTAATTCGTCACTAGCTGCATAAGCGGATTGAAGGCAGAGCTGAAGCCTTTGGTCAAATTGGGACGTCCTCGGGATCTTGCTGAGTGCTTGGAATTAGCTCGCTTGCATAACGATGTTGTTCAGGCTTTGATCAAGATGAGCAAACCACCTTGGCGACCAGGGTCCAGTTGGAATCAAGAAGGGGCAAAGGCAGGAACCTCAGTTTCCAAGAATCAGGGAGAATTCAGAAGAACTCCAGGCCTTTGTTTTCGATGTGGTGATAAATACTTCGTGGGTCACCGATGTAAAACTTCAGCTGTAAAGCACATACTGGGTCAGAGTTTGGACCAAGAAGAGGATGATGAACCTATGGAACCCCCAACAGATGAAACAACACTGACAGATGAAGACAATGGGAGTTTTGTGAGAGCTCTTACAGGGAATGAGGGTTCAGATACCTCAATTATGGTTAAAGGTTTTGTAGGGAAGCGACTGATCAACATTCTAATTGATAATGGCTCCACTCATAGCTTCGTTGATCCCTTAATTGCCAAAGAAGCCGGATTCAAGCTGTCTTCTGCAAGTTTGATGGTGGTAGAAGGATTGAATAAAGGCAAGATGTATTGCATGCAAGAGTGCAAAGGCTTTAAGTGGGCAATGCAAGGAGAAGGGTATTCATTTGATATAAGAGCCTTGAAGGTTGGAGAGTTTGAGCTCCTACCGGGAGTAAATTGGATGAAAACCTATAGTCATGTCCAGTTTGATTACAACAGGATAACAATTGCTTTTTCAAAAGAGGGAAAAAGAGTGGAATTGCAGGGAATAGTGGACCACAACAAGGGACCAAGTGTGACACACATCACAGGCAAAGAGTTGCAGGTGTTGGTAAAAGATGAGCTGGTGGAATTTGCTTCAGCAGTGGTCCCAACCTTCCAATTGTGTGGAAATGAGGAACCTGTAGAGGCTGAGGTGAAAGAAGTGTTGGAGCAATTTCTGGAAGTGTTTGCAGAACCCTCCCACCTGCCACCTGAGAGAGGATGTGAGCACAACATACCCTTGAAGCCGGGCACACATGCCATTTGTTCCAAGCCCTATAGGTACCCTCACACACAGAAGGATGAGATTGAGAAGCAGGTTACGGATATGCTGTCTACTGGCCTCATCAGACCAAGCCAAAGTCCCTTTGCTTCACCTACATTACTAGTCAAGAAGAAAGATGGCACGTGGAGATTTTGTGTAGACTATAGGAAAATCAATGAAGCTACTGTGAAAGACAAGTTTCCAATCCCCAACATTGAAGAGCTAATGGATGAGCTACATGGAGCAGCTGTATTCTCAAAGCTGGACCTGAGAGCTGGATACCATCAGGTTAGAGTTGCTGAGAATGGCATTCCTAAAACTGCATTTAGGACACATAATGGGCATTATGAATTTAATGTGATGCCCTTTGGATTGACCAATGCTCCAGCCATATTTCAGTCATTGATGAATGTTGTATTTGCTGAGTTTTTTAGGAAACATGTACTGGTTTTCTTTGATGATATACTTGTTTACAACACTGATTTAGAGAAGCACATTGAGCATCTGAAATCTGTGTTGGAAAAGATGAGGCAACATCAGCTGTATGCTAAGAGATCCAAGTGTAATTTTGCTGTTCCTATGGTAGAATACCTAGGACATGTTATCTCTGCAGCTGGGGTGGCAACTGATCAATCTAAGATTGAAGCCGTCTTGAAGTGGCCAACACCCAGGAATGAGAAGGAGTTGAGATGCTTCTTGGGTTTAGCAGGGTATTATAGAAGATTTATTCGGAATTTTGGGGTGATATGTAGACCTTTAACAAAGCTGCTCAAAAAGGATGCCTTTAATTGGGATAGTGGTAGCACTGTTGCATTCAACCAAATCAGGAAATTGCTCTTCTTTCCTCTAGTGCTTGCATTGCCCAACTTTGCTCTTCCCTTCCAGATAGAAACTGATGCTTGTGATATGGGTATAGGGGCAGTACTGATGCAAGAGGGAAAGCCACTAGCATTCATAAGTAAGGGACTTCATGGCCAGCACCTCCTCCTCTCTACTTATGAGCAAGAGCTCTTAGCAATCCTATATGCTGTTGAGAAATGGCGCCATTACTTAGAGCCTAAGCACTTCACAATCATCATTGATCACCAGAGCGTTCGGCACCTGCTAGATCAACAAGTGACAACTAACCTGCAAAAGAAGGCTGTCAGGAAATTGCTAGGCTTGACGTACTCCATTCAGTACAGGATGGGAAGGAGCAATGTTGTAGCAGATGCCTTGTCAAGGAGGGGACTATCTGATCAACAAGCTGAGGGTGTGTGCCATGCCTTAGTGATATTACATCCAGCTTGGGTACAAAAAGTGAGAGACAGCTATCAAGGAGATGCTGAAATTGAAGAACTGAAACCTGCAGCTGTTATTGATGCCAATTCACCTTTCAAATGGCAGGGCGAAATCCTTCGATATAAGGGTAGAATTGTGATAGGACTGAACTCAAATTTGAGAGCCAAGATCACTCTAGCATTCCACACTGAAGCTATGGGAGGCCATTCTGGAGCAAGAGCCACTTACCATAGAATCAATGCTCTATTTTACTGGCCTAAGTTGAGGGAATGTGTGGAGCTGTTTGTCCAAGAATGTGATGTTTTCCAGAGGCACAAGCATGAGACTATAGCCTACCCTTGGTTACTACAGCCCCTACCAGTTCCAGAATCACCATGGTACTCAGTGGGTATGGACTTTGTTGAAGGGCTGCCAAAATCAGAGGGATGGGATGTGATATTAGTGGTTGTGGATAGGCTCACTAAGTATGCCCACTTCTTGTTGTTGAGCCACCATTTCTCTGCTGCTCAGGTAGCTCGTCTGTTCTTAGATAATGTGTACAAGTTACATGGCTTGCCACATGACATTGTATCCGACAGAGACAAGATTTTTACTAGTCATCTGTGGAGAGAGCTCTTTACCAAGCTAGGCACCACTCTCAAAATGTCAACTGCATACCACCCTCAAACAGATGGGCAGACAGAGATGGTCAACCAATGCTTAGAAACATACCTCATATGTATGTCATCAAGCATGCCAAAGCACTGTGCAAAGTGGATTCCACTGGCTGAATGGTGGTACAACACCTCACACCACACAGCACTGAAGATGTCACCATTTCAAGCTCTCTATGGCTATACTCCTCCACAGCTAGGACTCCATTCAGGCAATGTGACAACAACATCAATAGAGACCTGGGTGCAGGAGAGGGAGAATGCCTTGAACATCTTAAAAGCAGGATTGATGGAAGCACAAGAACGCATGAAGTTCTTTGCAGATGCCAAACGAACAGAAAGAGTACTGGAGCTGGGAGACATGGTATATTTGAAACTTCAGCCATATAGACAGTCATCCTTAGCATTGAGAAAATGCTTAAAACTAAGTGCTACGTTCTATGGGCCCTTTGAAGTAATCAGTCGAGTGGGTGAAGCTGCCTACAAATTGGCCTTACCAACCTCATCTCGGATCCATCCAGTATTCCACGTTTCTCAGCTAAAGAAACGAATTGGACTCCTCATTACAGTGCAACCCGAGCTCCCAACAACAGATGAAGCAGGATCAATCATCATTGCTCCTGAAGCTGTGCTGGACTCTAGAGTGCAGTAACTGGCTAATGGGGAACCAATGGTGGAATGGGTCATCAATTGGACTAATCTGCCTATAGAAGATGCAACCTGGGAACCAGCAGGCCATCTTCTTCATCAATTTCCAGATTTTGATGTAAAGCAACCTTGAGGATAAGGTTCTTTTCTAAAGAGAGGGGTATTGGTAGGACATGAGGCATATAAATACTGTAATATGGAGCTGAACTCATTCATTCAGAAATTCAATGAAACAGTTTGATACTCATACTCTCTATCTCCATCCGAATTAGTTAGGAATACTCTCAAGGTCCTAACAGTAACATTAAATTCGAATGTGGGTCGAGCTATCTAATTGATTTTTTTATGACATGGAAGTTGTTGGAAAAAGAAAGTATATTTGACCCTAAAAAAACCCACAAAATATATACAAGGTTTTGTAAATTTCCTATATAACGGCTTAAATTTTTATATCAAAAGGTTAGATTTTGACGCTATAACCAAAAATAAAAATAAAATCAACTCTAAAAAGAGATGGAGATGCGATGTTCGAGTGCAACCCGCCTGGCGTGTTGGGAAAAACTAGGCCAAAAAACACCACAAAAAAGAAATCAATGCTAAACAGAGATTGAGATGCAATGTTAAGTGCAACCCGCTTAGCGTGTTGGGAAAAACTGTGATATAAAAACACAAAATATACAAGTATCAACTTTTGTGTCAAAAAGGAAGATTCTAACTTTCTAACTAAAAAAATACTACATCCGTTTCAAAATAAAAGTCGTTTGACTTTTTTACGCTCATTTTAAGAAGGTAAAAATTATATAAAATATTTTTTTTTAATGAATTTTTTTCGATAAGTACTAAGTATTAAATTATTAAAAAAAAATTATCAAAAAAATAATATTTTATAGTGTTTCTATCTCCTCAAAAAACGTGCAGAAAAAGACAAACGACTTTTATTTTGAAACGAAAGGAGTAAAAATATATCTAATACGACTTCCATTTTCTTACTATCTATTCGGGTTTTTATACCACTAAAAAATGATGCAAATCTTATAGAGCAACCAGAGGCGGATCTACCGGGGGGCTCGGGATGGCTGAAGCCCCCCCCCTTACGTTTTTAAAATGGAGCTGATAACCTCAGGTTCGATCCCCCATTACCCTAACTTTTTGCATTTAAAAAAAATCAGAAGCCCACTTTTTTTTTTTAACACACCACCGCTTTTTTTTTATTCTTTATTTTTTATTTTTTATTTTTTGATAAGGAAAAAAATCGGGTGGTGGTTAGCCTACCCGAGAGCATCCCGAAGGATGAGATCACGAAGATCTGAAGAAATACAAATACAGAATGCAACAAAAGAAACACCCAAAGCAAATCCGGAAAAACCTCAAACCCTCAGCAAACAAGTTTACCGCTTTTTTTTTAATAAAACACAAAGGAACAGCCTTTCCCAGACAGTGAAAGCGAAAACCCCCGCACCGCCTATCCCCGATCTGGCCGCCGCCGCCAGCTACCTCCGGCCGACACTGACACCGGCACACCACCGCAACCCATCCTTTTTTTTTTGTCTACTGTCTCCCGCAGTCCACAGAGTTGGAGTGGTTCAATCTTCATAGTTAGTTTTCTTCCTCTTCCTTTTAATTTGACAATTGGTTGAGATGGGATTTAATTTAGATTAGAATTTATAGATTTGAGAATCAATTTGGGAAAAATTTCAATTAGGGTTTGTGATTGGTGAGAAATAAATTTGTGGTTTGTGATTTGAAATTGTAGTTTGTGATTGTGAGAAATGAATATGTGAATTTGCGGTTTGTGATTTGGAATTGTGGTTTGTGGATTTATATTTTTATAGGAGAATAAAATATGGACAACGATTGATTTAAGTTGAATTTTAATTAGATTGTTTTTAAGTTAAATTCGTTGAGATAAGAATCAATTTAGATTAAAATTTTCGGATTTGAGAATCAATTTGGATAAATTTCGATTAGGGTCTGTGATTTTGCTAATAAATTTGTGAATTTATGTAGCAATTTGGGGTAAATATGTGGATTGGGAGTAGGGAGTTTTAAGTTGAATTTTATATATTGATAGAGTTTAGTTTGAATGATCTGTGGAATTTAGAAAATAATATTAGTTATAATGACTTATTTGGTTCATAAGGACAAAAATCTTGTTTAATGAGAAGCATCGATCTTATTGTCCTTCGTAGTTTTCAGCCCCCCGCTAACAAAAATCATGGATCCGCCACTGAGAGCAACACCCCAAGCTCTCTCCACGCATATATTCCGAGGTTCTTTAATAAGGGTCCACCTAAAACATAAATTATCAACCATTAGATTCCAGCGATATGGGAATCTAGTCACCCTCACTAGCTATCTTCCATTAAGACCCAAAACTAAGAAACACAGTATGGGCCACTTAGGATCCAACCCTGCCCTTAAATACATGTAGTAGACAAACCATATTCTTCCTATCCTTACTTCTATAATCCTCACACCTACAACATCGCGGATACTATATTCATTGTCATGGAAACCTTCAACATTGATTCAATGGAGAACCAGATATCGTCGTCCCAACAACAAACAGTCGAGAAAGGTACCACCTTCGTCCGGACGTGCTTCAATGGAATCAATGCTCTTTCAGGTGATGCATATATCTATCATAATTTTTATTGGAAACCATTCTTTACAAATGAAATTTTGAATAAATTTATGACACTTGGTTTTTTTTCTAAAAAAAAATTTAGGTGTTGGTATAATGACCATACCATTTGCACTATCTAAAGGAGGATGGCTAAGCCTCACAGTGCTTTTCATGGTGGCCGCTCTATGTTGCTACACCGGCTTGCTTCTTCAACGATGCGTTGTTGCCAACCCACAAGCCAAATCCTATCCCGACATAGGAGAGCTTGCGTTTGGGGCAAAAGGAAGAGCCTTGGTGTCAATATTTCTCTACCTAGAGCTATATTTGGTTGCTGTCGAGTTTCTAATACTTGAAGGCGACAACTTAATGAAATTGTTTCCGAATGGACTTGGAGGCTTCCTAGGCTCAAAGGTAGGAGTCAAGGAAGGTTTCATGATCTTAAGCGCTCTTGTCATCTTGCCAACAACATGGGTGAGGAGTTTGGGATTGCTTGCCTACGTCTCCATGGGAGGTGTTTTCGCCTCCTTGGTCGTCATCGTTTCCGTGTTTTGGACTGGTGCCTTTGGTGGCGTAGGGTTCCATGAAAAGGGCTTGCTTTGGGACTTCAGAGGCATGCCTACAACTATAAGCTTGTTCACGTTTTGCTACTGTGGGCATGCAGTTTTCCCCACTCTTTGCATTTCTATGAAAGATAGAAGCCAATTTAGAAAGGTAAATTATGCTCTCTTTTTTTGCTAAGTATTTATGATTTCTTGATGATGAAATATATAAATCATGAGCTAAGTATGTTTTTTACTTATTATACATGTGCGCTCAGACAAAATGTAACTAAAGTATTTTAGGCTCTGTTTGCATGGCTAGTAATTATAACTTATAATGCACAATATTACATTATAATATATATTATAATGCAATATATTGTGTATTATAAGTTATAATTACCGTCCATGCAAACAAACCCTTAAGAGATTTTCTACACATTAACATCAGTTAATGTTTCTATGACCTTTTTCTTGTGTTAGGTCCTTCTCATATGCTTTGTTTTAAGCACCATCAGCTATGCAACAATGGCGATCTTTGGCTATCTAATGTACGGACAACACTTGGAGTCTCAGATCACCTTAAACCTCCCTATCACAAAAATCAGCTCGCAAATCGCAATATACACAACCTTGATCAATCCTCTGACGAAGTACGCCTTAGTAATCACTCCAATAGTGACTTCCATTGAGGACCGACTTCATCTTCTCACCGAAAACAGATGGATTCTCGGAATCACCATAAGAACGATGCTAGTGATCAGCACTGTGATAGTCGCACTGATAGTCCCATTCTTTGGGTATGTTATGGCATTCACTGGATCATTCCTAAGTGTAGCATTTTCGATACTTTTCCCATGTCTTTGCTACTTGAAACTTAGCGGGTTTCGAAAATGTAAGTTAGAAACTAAGATTATACTCGTCATTATCGGAGTAGGGGTTCTTGTTGGGCTAATGGGGACATACATATCCGTAAGAGATATTGTTAAGAACTTCAAATGTTCTTAAATTCCAATGGTATATGATGAATCAAATGTGTTAATTTTTAGAGCATCTATTTGAATATATGAACAACTTATCTTTTAAGGTTTTGCACTAATTAGTATAGATAAAAAAAAAAAAAAATTCCCCTGAAATCTTTGTTTTTAATATTCGAAACACAACCCAAAATCACAAACGGAAGTCTTTACGTAGCAGCTAGCGGAAGCAACATACGCAACAGTTGAAGACGCGAAGGGCCGGGCTCAAACAGTAGCTGTAAATTGTAATGGAGGAAAAATAATCAGCACAAAAATAGTAGCTATAATGACAAAAACAGTATTCATCTGTTAAAAAAAATCAGCAAAAAATCACCCTAGGGGATCCCGAATTCCCGATCGAGAGAATGAGAGATGGGAGGCGGGGATGGTGGGAAGGGTAGGGAAAAATTAAACTTAGGGGTAAAAACGTAAATACATTAAAAAATGATCATATTCGAGTTCATAAGGGCTTTAGGAAAGATGTCGGAATGACTATTAACAAGATAATTTCACCTAAATTGTCACAAGTCTTTTTCATTTTTTTCGAACACATAGCAAAAAGGCTCAAAACTCTATTTTCTCGAATCGAAACCTAAATCTGTCGAACGAATTGTTTTGATTGAAAACATCCTAAAATCGATAAAATTAATCAAAATATCAATTGATCGACACGTACACGAATGGGTATATCGCTCGCTTTACATGATTATCGAATTGCGATTTTTGGTCTTCGTTCGAAAAAACCGTCGAAGGAAGGAGCTCGACAGATAGGAACGACCGAACGAGGTGCATGATTAATGAGCTCGGCAGGTTTAGACGAGGTTAATAAGTAACCTCGGTGCATAAAAATGAGGTTATGACGGAGCCTCGTCTAGTTTTTGCGAGGTATATATAGTGACCCTTTTGAAGATCTTGTGTGAAGCCTCATTGACATAAGTCGAGCTCAATAAATAACCTCGGCTTCTGTTGTTGAGGTTAAGGAAGAAGCTTGGCTTTTGTTGTTGAGCTTAATGAGGAAGCTCGGCTTCTGTTGTTGAGGTTAATGAGGGAGCTCGGCTTCATTGACACGTAATGCATAAATTCATTAAATTGTGCAGAGGTATGTGTGATGGATCTTGCTATAATGCAAACTCATATGCTTCTAATTAAGAATGAGACAGACTAAATGACTAAATCTGTTTAGAAAATTTTGTTTTCCACATTTCTGATTGCAACTCTCAATGACTAAATCAATATCATAACTTTATCCAAATAGTAAATTAGTTGTTCTTAAGCAGACCTGAAACAAATTAATGCATATTTCAATGTTTTATCTTACAGTAATTGTTTCAATTGGCCACCTCCCACCTATCCTCAACCTAAGGATTAATGGCGAGTCCGTCAAGCCAAGCGGTTAATAACGAGGGTCACATAGGTTTGCCTGATGTTAAACTAACATATGTCCAATCAAACATGAGCTTTAGAAGTGATGATCTTCAGTAATATTTTCCTTATACGTTTGATGTTTATATCCTTGGTACAACTTGTATATGACATATAATGCAAATCTCTTTTATAGTTAGGATTTTATCCAATAATTTAATTAAAATTATCAAAAAATAATTTTGATAGATGATAAGATGTTAGTAAATTCACGGGTGAGTAGAATAAGATGAACCTCGGTTATATTTTATGAGCTTATTTATGAACCTCATTTCTGTCAACCGAGCTTATAGCATAAACTCGGCCAGGTTTTTCGAGGCTATATTATAAACTAATTTAAATGTATTGAGCTTATTTATTATGCTCGATCGCCTTCTCAATTTTGTATTGATATCCGACGATAGTTTACACAATCATCGCTACTATGTAACATCAAAACATATCGATTGAAATCTGACCTTTTATTGATAATAATAGTCTCATTACAATCTAACATCCATGGAAGAACAAACTATAAATAAAGCTAATGATTCGATTGAAATAGATCAAGAATAAATATTAATTTTTCTTCGACTTCTTCACTTTAGGTGATCTTTTAGGACCTTCTTCTTTGACGATACATAAATCCGCAACCGGAAGTGCAAGCACCGGTTTGTCCGCTTTAACCAATTGTTGAAGACTGGGATGCTTACTTAGCTCGTAGTGGTTCAATTGCTCTTCATACATCACCTCTAGGGTATATTGATGCCCCGTTCCTTTGCGAATGTTCGATGCGACAAGTGAGGGCCGAATTCCTCCATCAAATTCCGCATGAAAGTTCGAACTTCAACAAGGCCGCGAACATGTTGTTTGTATTTTTCCACCATCTTTTGGAGTTGTGACTACTTTGTACCACTATGGAGGTCTTATATATTTATTGGCGGCCAAACCCTAAATTTTCCCTCCCAATTCATTTATTTTTCCCTCCAAAACCATCCCGGGATTTTGTAGGCGCCGTTGTGGTAAATTCAACCTTATGACGAGGTGACGTGTTAAACTTATCAAAGTTTGCCGAGCTCACTCACCTCACTAAATCAAGCTGAGGCTATTTCATAAGCTCGATAGATTTTGTCGAGCTTCTTCTATATCCTAAAAAAAAAAATTGAAGTAAAAAATTCATGGGTTATTTGAAATCGAACCTAAGATGTTGTGAAATATGTACAGGGGTAGAACCAATGGGATAGCGACTTTCATTGACTAATATTATATTTCAATACTATTTGTTCATAAAACAACTGTCAAACTGTTTAGATTAATAATATACCCCTCTAATAAGAAGTCAATTAAAAGCTTCAACCATTAGTACAAGTCGATAAAAAATTTAAAGTTTTTTTTATAAATATTAATAAATCTAAGAGGAAAAATTAGAAAGATTTTTTTTTAACATAATGATAAGTCTAGAATTTACCCTAATAAAAATAAATAATAATATAAATAAATGAATAAATCTATATAACTTATAAAAGAGGATTTCGTTTTGCACAATAAATTAAATGCATTAACAAAATATATCCTTAACAATTAGGAAAACTTTTAGATTAAAAATAATAACAATATACTTATCTATTTAGATTAACCATTTTAAAATTAATATTGTAAATCATAATAATCATATTATTTTTAGAAGTAATTTGGTCCAAAGGCCGAAGGCTTTTGGACCAATTACTAAATGTCCTAAAGGCTTTTCTTTGCTAGTAAATGGCCAAAATATTTTCATAATACCAACACTACCCCTGATTTAATTTAACCTCTTCCTTCCCATATTTCCCGTCCTCCCTTGCGCGATCACCTCTGCAGTTTCTTCTCCAATGTCTCTCTCTCTCAGGCGATTTGGTTTTCGACGGTTGCTTCTGATCGGTGTCGCTCTCTACGCCGTTCTCGCTAACTTGTTGTCGGACTTCCTCTTCTACTTTCTCTTATCGTCGTTTTCGCAGTCCCTTCTCTTCCTTTCGACTCTTCTGCTTCAATGTTCTCGACAGCAACCTCTCATCTTGTTTCCTTTTAGTTGTCGAGATCTAGTATCCATTTTTACATGCAATTTCTCCTATTCGTTTGTTTAATTTAGCCCTTTCCTCCCGTATTAGGGTTTGTTTGTTGCTTCAGTTGTTGTCTACTGCTATCAGTTGGTGCTATGGTTAATGTCTCTTCTTCTGATTTCGTTTACATTATTGTATTTGTGGCATTTGTTGTTTCTCTTTGTTTTTTGATAATTGGTTACAGTCTGGTGTTAGGGTTACGGTTTATGGATTGTTTTATAAAAGGGTTGCATGTTATTACTTGTTTTAATGGTTGGTTACAGTCTTGTGACAGGGTTATACAATTCATTACTTGTTTTTATAGGTGGTTACAGTCTGGTGACAGTGTTACAAATGATTCATTGTTACAGTTTGTTGATTTGTTGGTGATAGGGTTACAGTTTATGACTTGTTTGGTGATAGGGTTGCATTTTATTACTGGTTTTAATGGTTGGTTACAATCTTGTGACAGGGTTACAGTTTTTACACTATTTTGGTTACATTGATACAGTTCATTACTTGTTTTTATGGTTGGTTACAGTCTGGTGATAGTGTTACAATTGATTCATTGGTTCAGTTTATGACAGGGTTACAGTTTGTTGCTTTGTTGGTGCTAGGGTTACATTTTATGACTTGTTTGGTGATAGGGTTGCATTTTATTACTGGTTTTAATGGTTGGTTACAGTCTTGTGCCTGGGTTACAATATATTAATTGTTTGGTGATAGAGTTATAGTTCTTTACCTGTTTTAATTATGGTTACAGTCTGGTGACAGGGTTACAATTGATTTATATTTACAGTTTGTTACTTGTGTTGGTGATAGGGTTCCATATGACATTCTGCTTGTTGTGTGTTTGCAGTTTTTGGTGTGGTTACAATGTTAGTTTATGTGGTTGTTCAATTTGTTGTTTGCTGGTTTTTTGTTACAGTATCTTATTTGTTGTGAAACCTAATCTTTACACTACATTTATGCTATTTAGGTAAAGAAATTGTTGTCCATACAGAAGTTCCTACTGTGGTTCCACCATCTGCTATTCAACCTGCTTCCTTCAAGTTTGTTGTTCCCAAAGAACAACGTTTTCATGGGCACATTAATGTGTATTCAAAGCCTGAATTGATTACAATTATTAAGAATGGTCTGTCTCATGATGACTGGGTGTCTCTTATAGATGGTTGTTTAGGTTCAATTCTACGGGCTAGGGATTCTCTATATTTTTATCAGCAACTTGTGCATCAGATGCTCTTACATGAAGTTGAAACTTCTAAAGTTAATGAGATGTTGTTTCAAGTTGGGCAACATTTGTTTAGGTTTTCTCTAGCTAAATTCTGTTGTGTAACTGGTTTGAGTTGGAAAGAACCTGGTGATGACATGCCTCCTTCTCCTCATGTGGATATGGAGGAGTTTTTGGGTGTATCTGAATGTACATTTATGGGTCTTGTTCAACTTTTCCTCAAGGAGCCAACTCAGTCTCCAAAGAAGCTTTCCATGGCGTACTTGTTAGTGATTGAGGGTGTGTTGCTCCCTCAGCGTTCTAAAGCTCTTGTTCGTCAATGTTATGTGGACCTTGTCTGTGATTTGGATCGTTTAAACCTTTATACCTTTGGTCGGGTTGTTTTTATGGAAACCCTTGGTTATTTGAAGAAGTGTATGACGTCTGAGCCACCAAAAAAGGGTTCAAGGTTTGGTTATAATCTGCTTGGATATCCCATAGCATTCTTGGTATTTCTCTTTCCTTTCCTTTTATGTTTCCATGCTTTTTCCTTTTTATTTATTTTTCTTTACTTCTATTTCTGTTCTTACTGTTGCTTTCTTCCCAGGTTTGGATTTTAGAGGCAATCCCTAAGCTTGCTGGCATCTGTAACTGTCACTTTCTTTGTTGTGATGGATTACCAGCATCTCTTGTCTGGTATACTAGTGTCCGTGATTACGGCATTATATATGATAAGTGTCATGATATTTTCTCCAAAGATTTGGTAAGCATACTTTCTTGTCTTATCTTTTATTATTCTGATCTCAGTTTCCCTCTTCCAATTTTTATATTTGTTGTTGTTTAATTGTATTTTTTGTTTTCTTGATAGGGGACTGTCTACTCTTTGTATGCGTCGTTTATGGATTGCCCTGGCCTCTCCTTTTCTGATGAAGTTACTGATGACAGTGTCAATTCTTACGTTTCTTGTTTTGTTGGTATGGATGCCGATGCCAGTGATGAAGTTTCTCCAAGGAATTTACGGATCCAAGCGTATCTGCTCAGGCAATCAAGTGGCCGTCTTTTTGATGGTGGTGTGGAACCTGTCATCCCTTCTACTAATATTCCTACTAGGAAGAAGGACATAGTTAGAGCCCCCCCTTTGAAGAAAAAGGTGGTGGTGACACCACGAGTTATCACAGAGGGTAGTTCTGACTTTGAGAGTCCTGTCTAACCCAAGAAGCGGTTGGTTAAAAGGTCAATGGGAAGTGGTGGCAGTCCTCTTCTTGTGAAGAAGGGTAAGGTGGTGACACGCACTCCTGTTGTTGATGAGTCTGTCAAGAAGAAGAGGGTTTTGAGAAGTTCTTCTACTCTAGATCATCCTGTTACGAAGAAGGCAAAGGTGGTTCCATCTCGGAAATCGTCAAGGACTGAGTCTCCTGCCAAGGTTGAAGTAGATGCATTGTGTGGTGAAAAAGGTGTAGATCATGGTGACATGCTCAGGAGGTTCAAGTTTAAGCTCCCTAGATCTATCCCTCCCACAGGTGAAAGTGTTGTTAATTCATTTAAAAAATCCTTTGAATCTTTTGAAGCTCAATTGCAAGAGTGTGTTTCTAGGATTCTTTCCCTAGAGGAGAGAGTGTTTTACCTTGAAAGACGTGTCTACCACCCCAGTGATGACAGTGAGGCTGTTCTGAAAAGGGAACGTAAGGTATGGGATGATTCTATGAAGGATATTTTGGATGGGATTATTGAATCCTGCTCTCAGAAGACTGAACATGGGCATGTAATTGAGCAGTCGGTTGAAGGTGATGACAATGAGGGTGATGCAGCTGATTCTTCCAATGATTCCCCAACTCCTCCGGAGTATATTGTTGTTAAGTCAACTAAGGAGTCAACATCAGGAGATGCTGATGTTGTTTGCACTGATGATGACACTCTTGTGGGTTCAAAGGAAACACTTGATGACAGTGTTGTCCCTTCTCCTGGCATTGCATCTCCTTCTCTCAAGATTGATGACAGTGTTGTCCCTTCTCCTGGCATTGCATCTCCTTCTCTCAAGATTGATGACATTGTTGTTGCTATTACTGAAGTCCTTGTATCACAAGATGTGCCTGTTAACAGTTCTATCCCTCTTACTAAAGTTATTCCGTCAAATGAAGGAATCCTCAATTCTAGTGCAGCCATTACTGAAAAAGGTTGTTGATTCTTCTTCTGCTGCTCCTACTGAAATCCTTCCTTCGTTTGATGAAACTGTTGATTTGAGTGTTGCCCCAACAATGAGAACAGGGTTGCTTCCAAAGAGGTTCCTGGTGACAATGTTGTTTCCACTACTGTTCTCCCTTGCTCTACTGATTGTGGTGATGAAAGTGGTATTGTTGCAACTCTTGTACTTCCTTGCTCCAATGATGCATCTGATGACAGTGGTGTTGTTGATCCCAAAGTTGTGGTTACAGCTAATTTGAATGATGATAGTAGTTGTCTTCCTCCTGAAGAAGCTGTTGGTGGAACAGTTGATCATGGTATTGGCATCATACTTGGATATAGTTCTGATGTCCCAAAGGATGTGCCTACTGACAGTGGTGATGCAACTGGTGTTATTGATGATAAAAGCAGTCTATTTCATAACATCACTGATGTTGCCTACCCTATTCCTTCAGATGGTGAGGATGATCTTGAAGTTTCGCTAAGGCGTTCTTATAGGGCATTGAAATATGCTTCTGCAACCCATACTCCTTACATCAATCCTTGTAAACCGAAGAAACCTTGCCTTCCTAAAGTACCTAAACATTCTATTCTCAGCTCGGAGGAGCGTGTTGAATTTTATACCGCTTTTAGAGATCTTGGGTAATTATCTACTTTTGTTTTGATATGTATTTTCTTCTTAGTACTGCCACTTATTATAATATGTTTATTTAACTTGTTATCTTACTTTGTAGGCGTAATGGAAAAGTCAGTGGCTGTGAGGTTGATATGAACAAGGTGTTTTTCACTAAATTATCGGGGAGGACAAAATGGCTTCGTGATATTGTAAGTTCATATTTATATGTATTGTTACAACTATATATTGGTGCCATCAGTTTGGTGACAGTTAGTGTTTGTTCTGTTTTCTTTCACGACACATAGACGAAGCACTTCATCATTTTAGAAAGCGTCTTCATGATTGTCCTGATCTAAATCCCACCAGTTTTGTTTTAGACACCATTTTTTCCCCTAAGGTTGTGAACTGTGATGTTAATCTTTTTAAAACTGGTGATGCCATTCCGGACGAATTCTTCCATTACTTCCTTGGTCTTTATCCTGGCAATTATGGGAAGTCTTGGGAAGGTGCTCAGAAGATTTACGATCCGTTCAGTCTTGACAACATGCACTGGGTAGCCGTTGAAATTGTGTTGGACGACAAGATGATTCTTGTTTATGATTCCCAGCGTAGTTTCATTAAAAATGAAGATCTGCTTTCGAAGTTTGCTAAAACGTGTGAAGTGCTTGCTGTTATGTTGAGTAAGACTGGTCTTTTTCCTAAGATGGATGACACTCCCTTTGAAATGGACCGAGTAGATGACTTGCCTCAAAATGAAGACGGGTAACTTCTTCTGTTTTTCATCTTGTTGTATTTTGTTTTGTGACATTTTATCTGTCCACCTTTTGTCTCTTATTGTTTATTTTTTGCTTCTTATGTAGAGGTAGCTCTGGTGTCTACGCCATCAAGCACATTGAGTCTCTGGTTTTTGGTGGTGATATTCAGCTTGTGAATGATGAGTATGTTAATGCATATCGTGAGAAGATTGCATATGATCTCATGAAGAAGTAGTGGACATTTGTTTAGTTATGAAATTTAAGTTTGTGTTAGTTGAACTATGTGGTGACAGTGTATTTGCTGACAGTTTAGACTATATTTTGTTGTTGTAGCAGTCGTGGTGATAGCCCATGGTGACACTTGAATTGGTGACAGGTTATTGTGTATTGTGTTGATGTAAAACTCGTGGTGACAGCCATTGGTGACACTTAGATTATGTATTTGTAGGCTATTGCTCTAGTAATTTATATGTTTCTTTGAATTTTTTACTGTTTTATCCCTATTATATATTACAACAGTCTATAATTTCACTTTAAAGTCAAGGTTTTATTATTTTTGTTGTCATCCTCAAAGTTTTCACGTTTTGTTACAGTGTCCATGGGCATGTTTTCATAGTGGTGACAGCGCATATGTCATTGTTTATGCCTCTACTTTAATAGTTTTGAAAACATCTATAAGTTTTACCTGTGATTACAGTCTCTATTCCCTGTTTTAACTGTGGTTACAACGTCTATGTTTGTTTTAACCATTCATATGATGAAGGAGAACAGTCCATCACATGTCTTTTGGCTTCTCATTAGCCCCTTTAGGGTTTTTGTTGGCCTTGTCCTAGGGTTTTCCATTTGATTACAACAATCATCTCTTAACGATGTACTGTACTTAACATTTTAGGGTTTAGGGGTTTAGGATTTAGGGTTTAGGGCCTTGGCCCTAAACCCTAAAGACTTAACCCTAAACCCTAAACCATACTGTACATGACATGTTCTTTTGGCTTCTCATTAGCCCCTTTGGGGTTTATTCTTCCATAATCATAGGGTCTTCCTTTTGGTTACAGTGTCCATGGGCATGTTTTCATAGTGGTGACAGTGCATATGTCATTTTTTATGTCTCTATTTTAATAGTTTTGAAAACATCTATAAGTTTTACCTGTGATTACAGTGTCTATTCCCCTTGGTTCATAGTGGTGACAGTGTCTATGTCCCTGTTTTAACTGTGGTTACAGTGTCTATGTCTGTTTTAACGATTCATATGATGAAGGATAACTGAAATATTTTCAAAATTGTATTGATAGAAGAAGAAAAAACTGAAATATGCTCACTGTTTACATTCTTTCTAGTGTAATGATCTGTTTACAGTGACAAATTTATTCAATATAAGAAAACGATAAAGTAAATCGTATTGTCTTCCTTAATCCTTTGCTTCTGATTTGCCTCTGATCTCTAGCTCTTGACAATCTTCTTTGATGCTTTCCCTTTGAATTCTCCAGTTGAAAGCTTTCTATTCTTTTCAGGTCGACCACATCTTCTACGTACCATTGGTGGGTGACATTGCTGGCTTTTGATGTCCTCTGGTACAGCCCACTGATCTACATTTAGAGTAGGATATACTGTCTCATGATAAGCCAATTTCCAAGCTTCAGTTTTGTAGTAGCTGCTAATATAACTCAGAACACTCTGGTTTTTTTCCTTGATTACAGCCAGAGCATGTACACAAGGTATCTTTTCATAATCAAATACCTTGCAAGTACAAGAGTTCTTCTTTAAATCAACCATAACCCTTTTCATTCCACCAATAACCTCAAACTGGAATTGATTGAGGTGCTTGATAGTATACATTCCAGCATCACTGCATCTTATGTACACTATATCACTTATATGAGTTGGAAGCTCAAAGCTGTTGTTTTCATATTCATTTCTACGATCATTGAACCATTTTGTTATCTTCTCTCTGATTGCATTCAGTAACCCTATAATTGGGAAAGCTCTATCCAAACCAAAGGCATTATTTAATGATTTTGCGTTGTTTGAAGTCATCATATTGTACCTGTCACCTTTTGAATAAGCTCTTGCCCATTTCTCAAACTGTAATTCTTCAAGATATTTCCCCATCTTGCTGTTTGTAGTATTGATGGAAGCAAAGTAGTTGTTGAAATCTTCTTCTGTGTAACTGTTTGTTGCGCTTTCAAACCACTAACAGAGTGCTTTCTTCTTGAATTTTGCCATTATATTATGCTTTAAGTGCCATCTGCAGTTGTAATGCTTTGCATTTGTGTAAATCAACTCTATAGCTCTTGCAATGCTTTGATGACGATCATAAACAAAACCAGCTCTTCACTTGATGGGATGACTATTGCTAGCTTGTTGAAGAACCACTCCCAAGAGTCGTTGTTTTCTGAGTCAACCACTGCAAAGGCAATAGGGTATATTTGATGATTTGCATCTTGTGCAGAAGATGTGAGAAGAGTCCCTTTGTATTTTCCTTTTAGAAATGTACCATCTACCACAAGAACATGTACAATTGAATTCTATTCAGTAATTATTTGGTTACAGTGTAATTTTTCCTTATGAAATGAATCTGTACCTTTCGTAGGATTGGAAATGCTCGGATACATGGTCCAAAGGCAGTGAACACATACTTGAACTTTGAGTTTCTCTCAAGTTCAATGAAGGTGACAGTTCCAGGATTCGCTTGCTTCAGGACCCAACAATATGATGGCACTAATTCATAGTTGTCTTCTGCAGTCCCCATTGTCATCTCTATTGCTAAATCACGAGCCTTCCAAGATTTCCAATAGCTAACATTCTCTTTGAAATCATTCATCATCGTCTTTCTAATTTGTCTTGGAGTTGGACCTTGTTTCTCATCTTCAAAACTGTATATACTATGTACAACAGTGAATAAAATATGAAATGAAGCATGATTACAGTGAATAAAATATGTAATGAAGAACTGATTGTAGCCTATGTCACCTGTGTTTTATCCTTTCGGCTATGACTCTGTATTTTAGAGGGTGTTGCTTTCCTATTCGTACTTCCATGTTGAAGGTGTGTTCCTTAAAGTATTTCTTAATTATAAATACAGTTGAACCACCAATTATGGCGCCATGTATTTTCCAGGTGCAGCTGCTATCCACACACGCTGTTCTGTAATAACATGGTGTTGTCTTCTTCACTTTGTAAGCAAACACCTCTTGTGCAGCCAACAATTCAATAGTCTGTTTGAGATCTTCCTTTGTTCGGAACAATTGTCCCAAAAATATAAAAATTTCTCCCTTTCTTTCACATATAGGTTGTGTTGTATATTTTGTGGACATTGTACTGCCTGCACTGATGCGACTTTCAATCCCTGTGTCATCTCCATTACTATTCATATCACATCCATCGTTTATGGATTCTGCAGTTCCAGCCTGCACATTAAAGTCCTCTTCCATAGCATTTGTAGCATTGGCATAACTGTAAGCATGTAATGCCAATTGATTTTCATCATGTATAGATTCTGTAACCTGTTCTTCAGTGATTTCCTTCGCAGCTGTAACATATAAAGGCAACGTCCAATTCACATTCTTCAATTCATTAATTTGCAAAAAAACTGCTGAAATCAGTCTCATTCTCTATTGAAAATGGCTCAGTAGTTTCCTTGAATGGATGCAAGTGGTTGAATTGAAGAGTAGGAGACAAATTATCACTCGTGCTGAATCTGTTCAGTATCTCAGACTTCATCTCATGCAGAGTTTTAGCCTGATTGATGACAATTACCTTTGATGACACATCCCCAGCAAAAACTAAATCACCATCTTCCAACTTCCATTTTCCTCCAAATTTTATTGTTAACAGATTGGCCTTCATTGTACCTGATCATTGGTGACACGTATTAAATTTCATTAATACAGTGATTACAGTCTATAGGTTACAGTGTAATTTTGGTTACAAGCTACACAGATGCACTCAAACTCAGATATCCACCTATAGGTTACAGTGTAATTTTGGTTACAGCTACACAGATGCACTCAAACTCAGATATCCACATACAAGTTACAGTGTAATTTTGGTTACAGCTACACAGATGCACTCAAACTCAGATATCCACATACAGGTTACAGTGTAATTTTGGTTATAGCTACACAGATGCACTCAAACTCAGATATCCACATACAGGTTACAGTGTAATTTTGGTTACAGCTACACAGATGCACTCAAACTCAGATACCCATATATAGGTTACAGTGTAATTTTGGTTACAGCTACACAGATGCACTTAAACTCAGATATCCACATATAGGTTATAGTGTAATTTTGGTTACAACAGTATAATCAAAACACAAGCATCTTAAATCAGCAACTACATCAACAATACAATCTAGATTACACTTCTATAATCACAACACCAGTCACTTATATCAAAATCGACATCTGATGTCAAAATCGCAATCTGATATTTATGTAATCAATTGTTTTCCAAATTGTTATCCAAATCCGCAACTCGCAATCGCAATCGCAATCGCAATAATTGTGATTCAAAATACAGTACTATATTCAAAGCAGATTACAGATAATGCTGTTTTCGAATTTTGGCTTCCCTGTTGAAACTCGAACTTTGGCTTACAGTGCTATTTCCGACCAGATCTCTCTTCAGATCTGAATGAAGAGCTCGAAGTCATCGAAAATTGGGGCTGAAATCAATTGCGTTGCTGGAGAAATTGAAGCCAGATTGAAATCCCCCTTGTTCGTCGCTCCGAGCTGTGTTGTGTTTCTCTCCTTCCGTGAATTTGAAGAAACAAACGGGATTAGTAAGGCAGGGGTATAATTGAAAATTGTGGACACTTACCTAATATTGTAACCCTTGTGTCCTATGACTTAAAATTTGGTCTCCAAATGGCCACTTAGCAAAAAACCTCTTATTTTTATTAGAAATCATAATAATCATATAAATTGGCATAAACATCATTTTTTTAATTAAAAAATCAATATATTAAATTGTAACAATGAACTTACTAAAGAGATTTTTTTGCCCAATAAATTCATTCACTAAATGCTTTCTCATCAGTTAGAAATATCATTTTTATTCACTAAATGCTTTCTCATCAGTTAGAAATATCATTTTTAGAGTAACATTACTCATTTATTTAATTTAATCATTTTAAAATTAATATTAGAAATCATAATATATCATATTAATTTGAATAAACATTATCTTTCTTTATTACAATGACAATAAATTAAATTTCAGAATCAATAGATGCAAGAAAAAGGTTAATTGTATAATGTTTGTGGTGTTAAATATAAATATTAGTATGAAGCACGAAAAACTATACATTTGATAACAGTTTAGCGGTTAAAGTTCATCATAAATAATCTCAATATATTTATACAAAAATAGGTGGGAAGTGGCCACTTGAAACATTTATTGTAAGATGAAATATTAAAATATGCATTAATTTGTTTCATATCTGCTTAAGAACAACTAATTTACTATTTGGATAAAGTACTTATGATATTGATTTATTCATTGAGAGTTGCAATCAGAAGTGGGGAAAACAACGTATATTTTCTAAACTGATTTAGTCATTTAGTCTGTCTCATTCTTAGAAGCATATGAGTTTGCGTTATAACAAGATCCATCACACATACCTCTACACAATTTAATGAATTTATGCATTACGCGTCAATGAAGCCGAGCTCCCTCATTAACCTCAACCATAGAAGTCGAGCTTCCTCATTAAGCTCAACAACAGAAGCCGAGCTTTTTCCTTAACCTCAACAACAGAAGCCGAGGTTATTTATTGAGCTCGGCTTATGTCAATGAGGCTTCACACAAGATCTTCAAAAGGGTCATTATATACCTCGCAAAAACTAGATGAGGCTCCGTCATAACCTCATTTTTATGCACCGAGGTTATTTATTCACCTCGTCTAAACCTGCCGAGCTTATTCATGCACCTCGTTCCTATCTGTCGAGCTCTTTCCTTCGACGGTTTTTTCGAACGAAGACCAAAAATCGCAATTCCATAATCATGTAAAGAGAGCGATATACCCATTCGTGTGTCGATCAATTGATATTTTGATTAATTTCTTCGATTTTAGGTTGTTTTCGATCAAAACAATTCGTTTGACAGATTTAGATTTCGATTCGAGAAAAGAGAGTTTTAGGCCTTTTTGCAATGTGTTCGGAAAAAATGAAAAGGACATGTGGTAATTTTGATGAAATTATCTTGTCAATAGCCATTCCGACATCTTGCCTCTAGCCTCACTCATTCGAGTTTGGCTCAAGCTTCCCGAGTCGAGATCGATCAAGCTACTCAGCCCTACTTTTGGTGAAAACTTCACAAAATCACCCTTTATTTACCAGTATTTGCACAAAAGCACATAAGATTGATTATTATGGAAAGGGTCTCCTTATATACACCGTAAATTCGGCCTAATTAGCCGGTAATCTACGTCGAATTGGACGTTGATTACCACAACAACATTTACTTGGACGTTGCGTCGTTGCATGATATCCAATTAAAGTTGTAGTGGAAAAGTTTCAATTGTGGGGTGGATGAATGAAATTAAGAATAAGAACTTAAGGCAAGAAAGAAAAGGTTTTGGGATTGATAATCGAACAACCTAATTCAATCTTAATTTTCTAAAGTAAAGAACGTACATTAAATAGAAATTGCGCAGAGCCAATCTTTCCTTGGAAATGATTGAATTCGCTGAACTAAAATTATAATAAACTAAATAGAATCCTAGATAAGATAGATAATGATTAAGGAAAATCCTCTAAGATATTGTCCTTCCTCACATTTATTTCCTAAATAAATAAAATATAAAAGAAACTAATTAGACATAATATCAATTAATTGAAAAGTCAACTAATAGATATTATTTTAACTTACCTTATTCCTAAATAAATATAATACTTAAATAATAAATTAATTATATAAATATTTGAAAATTCGTCCACACAGTGACAACTGTCAAGATGATGTTTTTCGGCCATTCTCGAGGTTGATTCTGGAAAAACCTTCAACAACAAAGTTGTATATCTTTTCGTCCTCATTCCAAAAAGGTATGACACGACCCAATTCAATAAATATGGACTTCGAACAACCCATTTTACTGAGACGTCGAAAAGCTTTCAAACCCTTATGAAAAACTGCTCAGCAGTCAACTGCGGGGCTGCAATGTGAGTATCTCGAAGTACTTCTAAGCAAAGAAGGAGTTGGTATCGAATTATCGATAGGGGGTGATGCAGGGTACACGTACGCATTGAATTCGGGGTCGTTGGATGACTTTGGTAGCGGTGGAGTGGCCCGACAGGGAGGCTGTCAAACACACTTCTGCAGAAACTTCCGGTGACGTTTCAGGGTGATTTCCGGCTAGCTGCTGCGGTGGGGCTTTCACGGTTGTCACCTGGGTGTTGGAGGAACCCTGTGCTGGTGAGTTTTAGCCTTGGGGTCGTCGAATTTGTGGTCGTGCGAAATTGGAAGCGGCGAGGACGTGTGTATGGTTGTGTTCTTTTGAGCAGATGAAGAGGGTGAATGAGAGGGTTAAATGACACTTATGAGGTATGTATGAGTAGTCTGCACCGAGATCTTCAGATTTCCGTAATCGGTTCCTTGAATTGTGCGATCGTGTGCTCGATATGAAGGCATGAAACCCCCCTCCCGCGTGCATGACAACGAAGGAAAGATTTTTTAAAAAATCGGAGCCTGATTACTGGAATAAGAAGGCTGGCATGGGTTACGTGTACATGGGCCATTCCTTCATCTAATGGGCTGATATTAAAATGTTATGATTTCTTTCACTAGCTGCCGCGACCTAATGCTTGCGGGTTTCTTTGCCAAGCTTGAGGCCTTATCTTCAACGGCTACATATACTCGCTTGGCCTTTTGTATTAGTGGATTTTAGTATGTTTAAAATTTGGTGGGCTTTTGAGGTTGAGGTGCCTGCATGCACTCCTGGTATTGTAGGCACATGTTTTGGTGATGGGTGTGTTAATATGGAGTAATGATAACACCCTTGATGGCTTTACCGAAAGAGGTATTAACCTTATTCTAAATTAAGATGTGTGTTTGAGTTCGGATAGCCATGGTTTGATGACATAGGATCCGCACCAGGACCAGGGGCGGATCTTTGTGTTAGCAATATATATATATATATATATATGTGTATATATATATATATATATATATACACATATATATATATATACACACACACACACACATATATATATATATATATATATATATATATATATATATATATATATATATATATATATATATATATATATATATATATATATATATATATATATATATATATGTATACATGTATATATGTATATATATATATATATGTATATGTATGTGTATGTGTATATGTATGTGTATGTATGTATGTATATGTATGTATATATATAGAGAGTGGTTCACTTGTGCACACACCTTAAGATGTATCTTGTGCATAATTATGAACCGTTGATTGAAAATAGATGAAAGACTGTGATTAAAAGAGGTTTTATTTTTTTTTCTTTTTGAAATGGTGGGACCCATGTGCCAAAAAGAACCCCATCTCCTCACTTTGTGCGTGTGTTCCACTCCCCACCCATATTTTGGCCCCTTTTTTTATTTTTATTTTTTTGGTATTTTCTTTTTAAAAATATTTTGTGAAAAATAAGTGATTTGATGATGATATGCACCTGATTTCGTTTTTTCAATTTTTGTAATTCCACCGAATAATATTTAACATTTTATTGAATAATGTTAGGTTATGTTTTTCAAAGATATTGTTCATAAATATCGATTTCTACTTACAAAATTCACATATTCCATTGAATAATTATTCTAAATTCAACGAATAATATATCGAAAATCGCATAACTCAATCACAAATTGATTTCGAATTACAAAATATACTCAATTTCATTGAATAAGTATTCAGAATTCAACGAATAATATGAATCAACAATCTCAACTCTCAATTACACATTTATTCGAATTACAAAAAACACACATTCCGTTGAATAATTATTCAGAATTCAACGAATAATATCGACAATCTCATATCTCGATCACAAAATACACGCATTCTATCACAAAATATACACATTCTATTGAATAATTATTAGAGATTGACTGAATAATGTTAGAATTCCACCAAATGAGTAACCTATTGAACAGTATATCGATTTCGAAGGAGCCTCTTCCTTCATCTTCAATGCCCATCTCCGGCCACCAACACCACCTACAGACCACCGCGAGTCCAAATCCGACCACCACACCCGCCGCCGAAACAGTCCTGCCCAGCCAGATCCGACAGAACCACCCTGCTTCTCTCCACTTCTCTCTCGCCTCCCAGTGTCGGAGTCCAGAAGTTCCTCCAGATCTCTAGGACCTGCGTTCATGGCGGCACTCACAGCAACCACCACCCGCGGATCTGAAATTTCACCTCCCTCCCATCCAAATCCCGGCCTGTCGACCGATGAAACGCCGATCTCCTTCCGCCGGCGAAGAGGATCGCCGTTTAGACGGATCAGACTCCGCAATTCCGGCGGAGAACGCCCTGAATCCGTCGACGGCGAAGCCGAGGGGTGCTTCAATCGAAAAAATTGCAAAAAGATGAGGGAAAGGAAGGAGGGAGGAAGGATGGGCTCACCTTTGAATTGCCTCGCCAGGGCTCGCGCTTCGCCTCGCCATGGCTCACGCTCCACCTCGCCTCCATCTTCACTGCCCATCCCTCGCCACCATCACCACCTGCAGACCACCACCAACCATCCCCGCCACCATCTTCACTGCCTAGATCCGGCACCACCATCACCCGACAATGGACACCCCATCCTCCCTCCTCTTCGCAGCCACCACCCTTTTCATCGACCACGATTCGAACTTGCTTCCCATCCATTGGAGGCTGATTTGGATCGCCGGCTCCACAGCTCCACAGTACCGCCTTCGCCTCAGCCTCCACAGTACCGCCTTCGCCTCAGCCTCCACAGTACCGGCTCCACAGTTCCGCCGATTGAAGAAGCCCCATAAGGAGATTAGATCCGGCCGCTCAAACGAAGAGGAAGCTAAATACGAATTTGGGGTTTCTTTCACACATCACACGCGCCTACATAAGGAGATTTAATCCGGTTTTCATCAATTTTATGCGGGGCCCACTTGCTTTTAATTAAAAAAAATAAAAAAATTTCTTTTAATCTCATCCATCCATTACCTTCCGATCAACGGCTCACACTTGTGCACAAAGTACACCCTAAGGGGTGTGCACAAGTTACCTATATATATATATATATATATATATATATATATATATATATATATATATATATATATATATCCATACTACTATAATACTGAGGGAGAGTAAGAGCAATCCTGGACGTTGATTCCTTATATGTGTTTTTATCTACGGTGTATATTGGATTCTCCATCCACCAGCTTTCCTTCCTCTGATTCCTCTGGTTGAATCACAGCCCTTCACTCAAAGTTCCGTCAAGTTTTAGCTGAAATTAACGGTTCAGATCAAATTCAGAAGGTAATGTCTAGGTTAACCTCAAAAGTTTCAATTTAAAATGATTAATTTTTTTCCTTAGAGGGGTGTGCCCGGCTTTTCATCTAATTCCAGCCGCCTTTTTCTCACCGCCCCTTCTTCGTTCTCTTTCTTGCCTTCTTCTTCCTCCACTGCGCTCTGCTCTCCATCGCCTAACCCTCCCTATCAGTTCTTCCGCTCACTCTCTATTGGTGCTGAGCTCTCAATCAGCGGGCGAACTACAACCTGAATATCGCCCCTGCCCTACGGTTTGATGCCGACTTCTGTTCTCTGTTGTCCATCTTCGTCTTTGTCTCTCCTACCTTTTGGTTCTTTCTTTATTCATCTTCATCTTCGGTTTATTTAGCGATCGTGGGTCCAGGTATGTTCTTGTTTCCTCTGATTTTTGCTTTCTTCTATTCAATTAGGTTATGCAATTTAGGTTCTGCAATTTATTTTGTCTGTGCTCTTTTGAATCAAGAAATTATACCTCTGTGCTTTTCAATTAGGTTCTTATCTTTTCAGTATAGAATTGATTTCGATTGATTACCTCCAATTTCTCTGCCTCTGATCTGTGCTTTCTTCTAGGTTGCTGTTGCCTCTAATCCATGCTTCCTTCTCTTCAATTAGCTAGGGTTCTTAGGATTAAAAAATTAGGGTTTCGGAATTAGGATTTAAATTTATGTGCTAACTTATCTTTTATTTTGGTAATATGTATGTAATATTCATCTCTAAATCATGCTTATTGTGAGTAATTAAGTGTCCGAAAGGAGACGTTGGAGCTATAGACCACGTATGTGCTCTCTTCACCAACGCAAAAAATAAACCCCCGTAGGCTCCCGAAATATAGGTATGGTATGCTTTTCATGAATGTTAGTTGATTGTGCTGTCAATTTTGATGCCCACACCTTAATGAGTATGAACTTTTGGTGGTAGTGTGAAACTCACCTGACCTGCTATTGCATATAAAGAGTTCCTTGTATTATTGGAAAAAAAAAAAGTGTTTAGGTAGAAGATTTAGAGTTTTGTGGTTTCTATTGGGTCATGGATAAGTTTTGACAGTCTAAACTAATGTGAAGATTAAGGTTTATTGTTGAATATGATTCATTCATTCAACATGTCTTAGCTACGATCCTTTCCCTTTCTTGGTTTGCTCAGGTTGAATGCTAGCTTGTCTTCAAATTTTTTTTTCCCTTTCCTCTATTTCAAATCCACATATTTAGCAAACTTGTCAAGGGAATCCCATCGACGGGTAAGAAGGAGCAAAGTGTTTCGCACCCCGAGCTCTTAGGCACAAAGGTGGATAATGGAGTAGATGGCTGATCTAAATGTTCATTGTAATTGTAAAGCTCCTTGTTCTAAATTGAGATCAAAATCCATTTGTAATGGGTTTTGGGCTTGTTAGATTCCTAACCAAATGCGATCTAATTGAGCTAAAGGGGTGTGACAAATAGCTTCATGTTAACTGTAATTGTTAGCTTTGTTCTATATCAATTACTCATGTTTTGAGAAGGTGTGTCTCTGAGAAAGTTTTATTTGAAAAGTTCAGTACTGGTGTTATGAGAAGCTATTTAGCGGTCTGGGTTTAGGACTTTAAAGTTGAGGCCTTGGAGATTTAATTACTACATACTTTTCATATATGTTTTTGTTAATTAAACTGAATATATTTGTCCAAATGATCATTTTTTTTTGTTTTGATTTATTGTCCAATGACTTACCTAATGAGTAAGAGGCATATTTCTTGTCTGTGCCCATGTCAATGGCCTTTCATGGCCTTTTGTTCAGCCTGTCATGACAAAACAAAAACCAACAGATAATATTTCAACCAGTTTCTTGGTAACTACAGTGGCAAAAGGAAAACCAAACAGAAAGTGGTAGGAACACCTTCTCCTGGATATGTCTTCCTCTTGGTCCACAGGGCTCAGCAATATTATTGTTTTAAGAGCAAAAACGAACAAAACACGGGGTATATTAGTTTGTTCAAGACTTGACCTTGACAGCCTCTAGAAGTTTTGGGTTATCATGGAGGTACTTGATGATCCATGTCATAACACTTGCTTTGGTGTCTTGAGCTGCAAACAGAACTCCTATGACATTTTATCTGCAACCTCATTTTCAAATATTTATTCAAAAAAATTCAATCCTCTTCCTAAAATTCTGTCCTTGAAATTATTACTTATATAGAAATTTTCCTTCGGGTAATGAGGTTTTAGTTTGAGCAAATTCCTTAAAACATATTCTTAATTCTTTATTACTTGTGAAACTGAAATCTTTAAGGTTTCAATGCATTATATATAGCTATTCTTTAATATATGAATTTGCTGGAAGTGGTCATCCTTTGAAGGGAATTCCATGATCTATTTTTGCAAGGCTTTAGAGGTTTAAGGGGTTTTGTTGTCTCATAAAAAATTGTCCAATGGAGGATGTACAATCAAAGATAACTAAATAGCACTACAAATATTGAGTCTTTCATTCACTGAAGATAATTGAGTATTTCATGTGTATTTGTCTGTGTACAAGATTCAATGCTTCACAAGCAATTGTATGTGTTCTAGCAACTGCCAGTGTTGTATCTTGTGTCTATTCTATTACGATGTTCGAATTTGAGTTGTTGCCCTTGTGTGTTCTGTGTTACCTACTATGATGTTCGGATTAGAGTTATTGCTCTTGTGTGTAATGTGTTACCTACTATGATGTTCGGATTTGAGTTATTGCTCTTGGTTGTACTGTGTTACCTGCTGTCCTACCAAATTTAACTGATGTTCCCTTAAACTCTACGTATATGCTTTGATATTTTTGTAACAAAATTTAATGTCCATAAGACACTTGCAAACATATCGTCCCTGCCCTCCGGTTTGTTGCCTGCTTCTCTTCTCTTTTTTTCCTACTTCAAACTTTTATTTGTTTCCCTACTTCCAGTTCCCTCTTCTTTATACTCCGACTTCTGATCCAGTATCAAGGTCTGCGTTCGTCTCTTCCTGCTCTCCGCCCTGCCTTTCTCCTCTCCATTTCGGCAGCCTCCGGTGCCTAACGTTTTCTCGCCCCTGTTAACTGTTCTCTGGTCCGCTCTAGGTAACCTAACGACGCTTCTAATAGTTTATGCTTTCATTTTTATCTTTCGAGCTTGTTTTCAACCCTACTTTATGCCCAGTTATCTACTTTAGCTCTACTTGTTTCGTGGTTTGGTTTCTAAGTGTCGATTTCCGTGCTGCGTTTTTCGTGTCGAATTCCCTGCTGCGTTTTTCTCTGTATGTAATTGGAGCCTAAACCCCCAAATTGGAACTTAGATTATAGCCCGTTGACAGCCCCAAAGCCAAACCCTAATTGTAGGAGAATAACCCTGACATCAAATTTTAGATGCATACCTCTTCAAATCAAATTTCAGATGCATACCTCTTCAAATATGAAAATTCGGCAATTGTCATCATGAAACAGACAAGCAAACAAAAGCGCTTAAACTTGTGATGGAATGAGCCGGCCTGAGAGAAACACAAAAATATCATTGTAGGTTAGGGCCATAAATGTAATTCCTAATTCCGAAACCTTCATTTTTTATTGTTCTTGGGTGGTCTTTTCAGGTTTGTCAGGTGTAGAAATATATGATTTCTTAATGCTATTAGTCATTATTTCATTCATTAATGCAAAACTGAATTGTGACTGTGATTCAAATTGGGATTCAAGAATCATGGATTTAGGTTTTGGGGTTCTTTCATTGCCGGATACTAATGCTAATGAAGAATTGTGATTTGAATTCCATAAATGAAGTGATTTGGAGAAAAGGGTTTTTTGCCATTGGTTTTTACTTAGAAACCCAGGGTCAATTTTCTCATAGGTTGATAGATGTGATACGATGAAACAAGATTCCTCAATAAACGCCATAACCACAAACCTTGTAATAAAGTAGTTAAAACCAGCAGGGAGAGTCATTAGAAACATTTTAATCCACACTCTCAAATGTAAGATTCTGGTAAAGCCGATACTTTTAATCCACATTACAGCTGCTCTGATTGTTTTAGTTCCATCCTATCTATCATTTTCATTCCCATTTACAAATTACCTGTTTATGTTGGAAAATAAATTATTGCCGCTTTCTTTTGAATAATATACATTTTCTCTCTTCATTTATGAATAACTAAGTAGTGTGGATACTTAGGTTTATGAAATTTTATTTCCCGATTTGTCTTTTTTGTGTCTCTTTTTGTTTGTATAGTTAGTTCCACTCTTTCTCTATTTTATTAATTTATTTCTCATTAACGAAGTCTATTGACTATTCAGCATATTTAGGTTTATGCTTTTGCTAATTATTACATTAAAAATTGGCTTTGATGTCTCCTTTATACCAATAAATACATTCGTCATGTATAATGAGAAGATGATAAATTCAATGTTCTCTCATGTCTTCTGCGGCTATTCTATTATGATGTCCGGATTTGAGTAGGTGGTTTTGTGTTTACTGATTTACCTCCTATTATGTTCGGATTTTAACTGGTGCGTTTGTGTGTAGTGAGATACCTGTTGTCCTAACATAACTAACTGATGTCTATGTAGAACCTAGATCGGAGCTTCCTTTATATATGTCGCGCATGTTGCCTTTCCTGTGCTTCCTCTGATGGTGTACCTGTCCACGGCTCCTCCTCCCTTTCTCTTCTTCTCTCTGATCTCTGCACAACCCCTGATTTCTTATTGGCTTTGTGCTACTCTTTATGTGCTTGTCATCAATGGCTTTCATCTTTGATGTTCCCTATATAATCTTATTTAAAATGTAATCTATCCTCAATCTTACTTATTCATGATTTTTCATGCTGTTAGGCAGCTTGTGGTACATTACTTTAATGTTGTCTCCAATCACAGAATCACCATTAACTTCCCTCTCACTTTCTTATTTCAAGTGCTTGCAAAATGCATTTCATTTCAAAATGCACTCCATCAGAGATTTTAAGCTTTGGCCTCAATATTGCAACATATGTTTTATTCATTTGATGATGCTTTGTGACCACCATCACTTTTTAAAAGAAGGTTTCTTGCCTCAACAGTTGTGATCAGTTTAATCTCAAATTCATTTATTCTGTAAGTAATGTGGTGTAGTAAGTAGATGAGTCAAACATTAGCACTTAAAAGATGGACCTAGGCATTCTTGTCATCAATGGCTTTCATCTTTGATGTTCCCTATATAATCTTATTTAAAATGTAATCTATCCTCAATCTTACTTATTCATGATTTTTCATGCTGTTAGGCAGCTTGTGGTACATTACTTTAATGTTGTCTCCAATCACAGAATCACCATTAACTTCCCTCTCACTTTCTTATTTCAAGTGCTTGCAAAATGCATTTCATTTCAAAATGCACTCCATCAGAGATTTTAAGCTTTGGCCTCAATATTGCAACATATGTTTTATTCATTTGATGATGCTTTGTGACCACCATCACTTTTTAAAAGAAGGTTTCTTGCCTCAACAGTTGTGATCAGTTTAATCTCAAATTCATTTATTCTGTAAGTAATGTGGTGTAGTAAGTAGATGAGTCAAACATTAGCACTTAAAAGATGGACCTAGGCATTCTTGTCATCAATGGCTTTCATCTTTGATGTTCCCTATATAATCTTATTTAAAATGTAATCTATCCTCAATCTTACTTATTCATGATTTTTCATGCTGTTAGGCAGCTTGTGGTACATTACTTTAATGTTGTCTCCAATCACAGAATCACCATTAACTTCCCTCTCACTTTCTTATTTCAAGTGCTTGCAAAATGCATTTCATTTCAAAATGCACTCCATCAGAGATTTTAAGCTTTGGCCTCAATATTGCAACATATGTTTTATTCATTTGATGATGCTTTGTGACCACCATCACTTTTTAAAAGAAGGTTTCTTGCCTCAACAGTTGTGATCAGTTTAATCTCAAATTCATTTATTCTGTAAGTAATGTGGTGTAGTAAGTAGATGAGTCAAACATTAGCACTTAAAAGATGGACCTAGGCATTCTTGATGACTCAAAAATCCTAAAAGGATTTACAAAATTGGGAAACACCCATAAACTTATAGTTTTGTCCCATGAAGATGAAATATTTGATTAAGATAATAACCTGATATTGATTAATAACTTTGAAAAGAGGCTAGGCAAAATATAAATTGAACTACGTGTATTTAATGTTCTAAGAAAGCTTTCAAATCTTGATCAAATTCATGAGAAGAGGATTATGATCATTCCAAAAGCAAGGCACTTCATACGAACTGAATTTACCCAACCCTATGCATATTAAATGCAAATTAGTATCTTTAAATTGAAAATTAGGGTCAGATTTCTATTTTTTTCTAATTTCATGTCATATGAGATTATTAAAATTCCGGTTGACTGATAATCACTCAGTTTGCATCAGCCCACATATACCTCCCATGTTTGTGAAATATTAGCTAGAGTTGTTCCTTCATGAGCCTATCTTCTTATTTCAATTAAGGTAAGGTTTCGTATAATCCAAAACTTACGTAGAAGAGAGCTTCTTTTCTATAGATCATTTCTTCTGCAAGATTCACACACTTGAAAGATAACAACATAAACAGGAAATAAGAGTAAAATCTCCAGGAAAATCGGATTCAGATGACCATAAATATTCATCTAAGAATGAAACTTACTGCCCCACACTACTGTCACTCACTATTTGAGTATCTGTTATGCCATATTGCATATTGTTTAGCTCAATGATTAGAAGATCGTTCTCTACTTTTAGAAGATGTGTAAATGTGCAACTTACCTAAATATTTGAAGACCTTAAAAATCAGCAGACTACAGGGCATGAGTAGCAAAGAAAAGCTATTTGAGGAGTCTACTTCCCCGTGGGTAAAGTATACTAACCTGCTAATTCTCTTTCGAGATAGATGATGAGCGCCCACGTGCCAAATAAGGACTAAGAGGATATCCGAAGGGCTTATGTTGTGTGGCCTTAGCGAAATCCGTACCAGGCAACTCAACTCTAAATTGAAGACAAATTGAGAGACAACAAGACAAAAACGAGCAATCTAAATGGCTTTGATGTCTCCTTTATACCAATAAATACATTCATCATGTATAGTGAGAAGATGATAAATACAATGTTCCCCCATGTATTCTGTGGCTATTCTATTATGATGTCAGGATTTCAGTAGGTGGTTTTGTGTTTACTGATTTACCTGCTATTATGTTTGGATTTTAGTAGGTGCGTTTGTGTGTACTGAGATACCTGTTGTCCTAACAGAACTAACTGATGTTCCTTTAAACTCTACATATATATAGGATCATGGACTCTATTCCTTCGCCGATAGAAATGCATGCTCTGATAATCTCTTTTATCGAAATAGCTCTTGGTGCACCCATTTCAACCGCTAAACATTTTCTACAAGTTGGGTTCTTCCTCCTTCATCCACCTCTGTTATGTTGTGGTTCATTTCTATATTCTTATTATTCCATTATGTTGGAATGTTATATTATAGGAAGGGAAGTGGAGGATTGAAGATGCTTCGGAAATTTTTTATGCAAGCTCTGAGGTTGAAGTTCCCAATTCTACGCCTTCTTCAACTCCTGAGACTCGAGTGGCTGATTCTACCTCTATTCCTACTATGGGTTCATCTGGTTTGCCAGAGTTCGTAACCCGCCGTCGTCAGCGAAGCCATGCTCAGGTTATGATTTATCTATTGTCTATGTCGTCTCCATATTCTAAATTTTTTACTTTATGCATTTGTTGTGGTTTTAGATTGCTACTGATGCTGCAGCTAGAGCGTCGCCTTCTGTCCATACTGACTACATCACATGTCGGCGCCGCAGAACCCGTGCAGAAGTTTGTATCTTCAGCTAATTAATTTTTTCCTTCTCTCACACTATTTGTAACCCATTATTTCTGATGAATTGTAGATGACTATGGATGCGGCCTCAGCTGCAACGAATCCTCTGGCCTTAACATCATCTTCTCGTGGTGCTCGTAGGCCACGCCACCCTACTACTAGGGTAATTCTATTGATATGTCTTCTTGTCAATTTATTTCATATAATTATTATTTGAAATATTTTATAGGTAACGCTTCAAATGTATAGGTAACAAGTGATTCTATATGTTGGAAATGAGGCTATATCACTTGTTGCTGAGACTCCCCCCGACAAGGTTAGCTGGTTCTCCATTGAACATTATGTTTACTTGGTGTTCATTTTCAAACTGCCGACTTCATTTCCCTCTTGCTTAATGTTTGGTTCTCCTTCCTTTGATACATTTCACTATATTTTTCAGGTCAGTGAGCATCGACCTCGCCGCCGACGAAGAACCCGAGCTGAGGTGTTAACCTTATCTCTTTTCCTTGCATATATGTACCCTCCTCTTTTTCTTCCAAATTTTTTGAATCTGCAGCCTTTTGGTTTACCCCATATTGTATTTGTTTAGATTGTATAGCTTATGTTGCCCTTTCCTCATTTCCAGATGACCTCTGCTGAACAAATGCTTATACCTCCTTCTACATCACCACTTTCTCCTTCTGTGAGTCTTGAGGTATATTACATAGATTTTATATTTATTTTTTTCACGGTCTACAATTAACTCTTCCATAAGTAACATGCTTATATAATGTTATTCTTATTTTGCTCATAATGAATAGAATCCGTGTTTCTGACTTCTAACTTATGTTATTCTTATTTGCAGCCTCATGTCATCCAAAATAACTTCATTAATACGCCTTCTTTTTTTGAAAATCCTATGAGTTCAACAGAAAGCACGCAAACAGGCCCACTACCCGAAGTAATACTCTATATTCATTTGGTATGCTTGTTGGTTTATTTCCAGCCCGATGAGGCTAACAGTTAAGTTTGTTTATAGGTTGTTGACGTAGTACCCACTCGTACTGTTCCTCGTCCAAGACGCACTCGTCTTGAGGTCAGTTTGTTACTGTTCACTATAGTTTGTGCTATCAGTACCTCAAATTTCATTTACACCCAGCAGAATTTATACTCCCATCTAAAAACATGGTAATTTAAACTTATTTTTATGTCACCCTCAGCTTGATGTTGCATTTGCACCTACCGGCGTCTCTACCTATTCTAAATCATATTCGGTTCGTTGTGCTCAACCTGCGGTTGGATTAGGTATGTCTAATCTTCTACCTATGCCTATGTGTTTGCCTTTGCCCTCGCAATGCAAATATTGTGGTGCCACTAAATTTGCATTTGAATGTCCTACATTTTGTTGCAATAACGGTCGTGTGAAATTGGTAAACGCAGAGCTACGTCCCGACTTATATGATTTATTTACTCGAACCGATTCCATTGGAGAGCATTTCCGTCAATACTCAAGAGCGTACAATAGTTTCTTTGCTTTTAGTTGTCTAGGTGGTAACTTCACGAAAGACAATTCAAAAGGAATCTACACATTTGTGTTAAAAGGACAAATCTATCATTTCTTGCCAAATCTCTTGCCTACGGATGGCCATCCTAAATTTCTCCAACTCTATTTTTATGATGGTGCATCTGAATATGAAACTCGTTGTAGCACTTTTGATGATCTTCGACCAGATATAATAGAACATTTAATTGGTGTAACGTCTTCCAATCCATATGCGACATTCTTCCGATCGTTACGAACCATTCCTTTAACAGCCACTACGGAAATTAGGATCTTCCAATCTCCTACTTTAGACCAGCGCGTTTACAATTTGCCAACTTCTGATGAAGTTGCTGCGATTATTGTTGATGACTGTTCTTCAGATCGTATCAACAGTCCGTATATCTTAGTGTACGGAAAGTCTAGCCATGAGCACCGAATCTTCCATTAGTATGGCTGCTATGACCCTCTCCAATATCCACTTCTGTTTAATAGAGGGGAATCTGGATGGCATCAGGGCCTCCAATTTGTTAATTCTGATAGTGACCAATGTTGTAATACCACACCATTTCCAATTTCTGACCTTGACCGCCAAAATGTTGATGATCTTTTAGTTTGTGAGGCTAATGGTACGAGCCTGACTTACTATTTCCATACCTCTTTTCTTTTGCTCTTCCCCTGAGTTTTTGCTTTCATGTGTCTGAAATATATATCATTTATAGCATCGGCGGCGCCACCTCCAATAAAAGGCCGAGAGGTCTCATGTCGCCAATACTATGCGTTCAGGTTCCAGATCCGTGTGACTAATTTCCTTATTCATGCGGGCCGTTTATTCTTGCAATACATTGTTGATATGTATGTAAAAATGGAGAATACAAGACTAGATTTTATCAGGCGTAACCAGGTGCTTTTACGAAGTGAACTTTATCAAGGCATAGTAAACAGCGTCAACGACGGACATTGTACAGCCTCTGATGTTGGGCGACGCGTAATACTACCTGCCTCATTTATAGGTGGCCCTCGAGACATGAAAGCTCGATATTTGAATGCAATGGCTCTGGTTCATAAATTTGGGAAGCCTGATATCTTCTTGACTATGACATGTAACCCTAATTGGCCTGAGATCAAAAACAATCTTCTTCCCGGTGAACCACCTGAAGTTAGGCCTGATCTAATTGCACGTATCTTTTGTGCAAAGGTAAGACTCCTAAAGAAGTTAATATTGAAGGACAATGTTTTAGGACCTGTTGCAGCAAGTGTCGACGTTATTGAATTCCAAAAGCGTGGCCTCCCTCATTTACACATGCTACTTATCTTTGCACCGGGCTCTAAAATACTATCAGCTGATTGTTTTGATCAGTATGTGTGTGCAGAGTTACCATCGCAAGATTTCCCTCATTTAAGGCATTTGGTTATCCAACATATGATGCATGGTCCTTGTGGTGATAAGAATCCCAGTTGTCCATGTATGCAAACGATTGGACTTGTTACAAAATGTAAAGCAGCCTATCCCCGGTGTTTTACAGATGTCACTACCCGGACAGATGATGCATATCCTATTTACAAAAGACGTAATAATGGAGATGTTGTGGTGTTACGTCGTGTAGAATTGGATAATCGATCTGTTGTTCTGTATAATCCCTATCTTCTAGCTGCTTTTGACTGTCATATGAATGTTGAAATATGTTCCACCATACAGGCCGTTAAATATATATACAAATATGTTTATAAAGGCCATGACAAAGTTCGTTTCGATATTAATATGACAAGAAACAATGCTGAAAATGAAATACCATCTTACCAGTCAGGAAGATGGATAAGTCCGCCTGAATCGGCTTGGAGAATTTTTGGTTTGCCCTTGTATTCAATGTCACCCTCTGTTTGTCCCTTGCAAGTACATTTACCTCATATGCATCTTGTTAACTTTAGTGAGCGAGAAAACTTGCAAAATGTCATTGACAATGAATATAGGCATGTAACAATGCTAACCGAATTCTTCACTGCTAATTGTACACTTGAAAAGGCAAGAAACTTTTTGTATTCTGAATTCCCAGAGTTCTTCACTTGGAATAGTGCATTGAAAACATGGAAAGAAAGAAAAGGCCCTAAATGTGTTGGTAGATTGACGTATGTTAACCCGTGTGAAGGTGAAAGATACTTTTTAAGGCTTTTGTTGATTAATGTGAAAGGGTCAACATCATTTGAAGATCTGTTGTTAGTTGATGGAGTTATTTGTGCGACTTTCAAAGAATCTGCTGAAAGACATTTATTATTGGAGAAGGATGATTATGCTTGTGGAAGTCCATATGCCTTGTGCTTTGCGTCGCCTATTTGCAACCTTACTAAACTTATGTGCCTCGGTTCACCCTCAAATACTTTGGGATGAATTCTACCCTTACCTATCTGAGGATTTCTCTCATAAAAACAAGGATCAGTCTGCAAAAGTTCTACAATTGACTTTTTTTGAGGTTGAAAAGTATTTAGAAAGTATGGGTCGAAATATGGCTTTTTATAATCTCCAACTTCCTAGCCTTCCTGATATGATAGGGAATAGAATGACGAGAGACATTAGCGACACTCTTGATGCCAACATCCCCCCGGAATATGTTAATGCATGTTCGAGTCTTAACATTGAACAACGTGCTGCATATGATATTATTATGCACCATGTTGTACATGATCTTCCTGGTGCATTTTTCATTGATGGCCCCGGCGGAACTGGTAAGACTTTTTTATATTGTGCCCTTTATGCTACTCTTAGAGGAATGGGCAAAATTGTGCTCCTAACAGCATCTTCTGGTATCGCTGCTTCAAATATACCCACTGGTCGGATAGCACATTCTAGATTCAAGATCCCTATGGGAGACACAGGCGGTATGACTTGTAGTGTATCAAAACAAAGTAGCATGGCTGCTTTGTTACGAGCCACTACAGTTATTATTTGGGATGAGGCTTCTATGGGTAAAAAAGAGAACATTGAAGCAGTAGATGCCCTTCTACGGGATGTATGTGATTGTGAACTACTTTTTGGCGGGAAAATAGTTATATTTGGTGGTGATTTCAGACAAGTACTACCGGTTGTTCCACATAAATCGCAAGCAGAAGTGGTAAATTCCAGTTTGGTCAGTTCTTATATTTGGCCACGTTTGAAGAAATATCGATTATGTACCAATATGAGAGCACAAGATGACCCCGAGTTTGCAAAATTTCTTTTGGACCTTGGAAATGGAAACCTACAAACACCAAACACTTCGATGGTTTTTCTCCCTGATTTTATAAAGTGTTTTTATATTCAGTCTGATTCTGTTGACATATTAACAAAGACAATGTTTCCTGAAATAAACATGCCTGATTTTGACCCTTATATATTTAGTGGTCGTGCAATCTTGACTCCTACTAATGAGGGTGTTGACGACATCAACCGTTCCATTATTTCAACCTTCCCCGGTGTTTCTCACGTGTACACAAGTTTTGATTCTGTTGTTGATGATAACTGCAATCTATATCCATCGGAATTTTTACATACTTTGTGTTGTTCGGGAATGAGCCCCGATGAATTAGTGTTGAAAATCAATTGCCCGGTAATACTTCTTCGTAATTTAGATCCTGCAAATGGCTTGTGTAATGGTACTAGATTAATATGCCGACAATTTCGAAACCAAGTCATCCTATGTGAAATCTCGAGTGGCTATTACAAAGGTACACAAGTCTTACTCCCAAGAATCAATCTGAGACCTACCGCAGGAACTTATCCTTTCCAGTTTGAACGGAAACAATTTCCAATCAAATTGTGTTTTGCAATGACTATTAACAAATCCCAGGGCCAAACATTGGAAAAAGTATGTGTGTATCTGAATGAACCTTTCTTCTCTCATGTGCAGTTGTATGTTGCCTTTTCAAGAGTACAGAATCGTGATGCATTAGAAGTTTTCTTACCCCCATCTTTACCGACTGATGTTACTCGAAAGCAAGTCCTCAATATTGTTTGTTTGGATATTTTACTCAGAGCTGGTGTATTGTCTCTTGCATGATTAACATACATAATAGCCTTTAATAATGTACAGATTTTGACAAGTAGGTTGTTTTTATTAATATACAAACAAAAATTTGTTGATGACCTGGGATCCTCCTCTACCTGCATGTCACTCACCCAAACCTCATGTAAAAAGCTAATTTTTCTTACCTTATTTTGTTATGTATTTGTATGTCTGTTATATAGATGCCATAAATATAACCTGACTGTATTGATCAGTACATAGATTGTAATGTTATTTGTTTCACTATATACAGGCCCCGCATATCTAAACAACTGCTTCTCATTGAAGCATCGAATACTACTTTGGTGACTAAGTCAGGTGACTCAAGTAGATTTTAACAGGATCTGGTGTCATTCTCTGACCCTGAGCAGCAGAACAAGCCACTCTCATATTCCAAAGCACTTGTCCCGATTCTACATGATGCAGAATCTGTAGATGTAGTTCCCATGAGTCAAAAACTCCGCCACTCTAAATTGGGCAGCGGCGCATAAGGAGGCCCTTAACTGTGTCAGAAGTGGAGAGTGTGTTGCAAGCAGTGGAAACATTTCGAACAGGAAGGTACATTCTAATGAGTCCTTTTTCACAGAGTATTTTTTTACATTTTATATTTAGGTCCTTCTAAGTACCTATAGGTGATTCTCTATAGAGATGTATCGCCTGTTATTCGTTTGCAATTTAGGTTTTCTGTCCTTCATGGTTTATCAGAAACAATATAAGGTGTGGAAAATGAAGATTCCCAGCTGCTTCTGTTGTGGTTGAGGCAGTGCTTATCTGATTTCTGCAGACGTGCTGTTTGTTTTGGTGTTTTACTTCTTTCACAGGGTTTGCATTTAACTTGTATCTCTATGTGGTTTATACATTTGCCAATTTTAATTCCTTTGGCTGATATGATTTCAAAATTATATGAAAAACTTATACCATTTTTCAATTACCAAGTTTCTGCCTAGGCTTCTTACCAACTCTACTCACTTTTGTTTTTTAATTTCCCAACAACCTTTAACTAATGGCAACACTGATTATGACTCACGATCAGGTTTTATCAAACGCGATTGAAATCTTTATTTTTTCCGCTTCCTTTTATGGTTACTTTGTCTCTTTGTATCATTTGGGCTCACAAATCACGTGTCTGAAATTTCTGATCCAGTAAGGTCTTTATCTCCCCCCCGCTCTTCACAACCTCTTCGTCCAAAGTCTTGCATAGAGGTATACACTTTTATCTTTTCCTTGGTAGAACAGCATTTGCATGTATCCTTTTGGACACAATCAACACCAACACTCCCCCATACAAAAGCTCTGATATCTTACCTGCATTCAGCTTAACATTCATTCACTTATGAAATCAAACTAATTTAACGATTTGGTGATGACGTGATGTTTGAATGATCAGTCATATTTATCTCAAATAACAAAGCTCTAAAATTACAAAGTACCAATCATTGCTCATCTGATTGCTTCTGTTTCTGGACTGACAGAGTTAATGAATGGTTTATATGACTTAGTCAGCTAGGATGACTTTGTGGTCAGTTGAGGTTCGTTCATGCATGGTGAAAGACCGTGAAAGGAAGTAATTATGTCTCCAAGAACGTTCTTGAACATATATCTGGTCTCAATCCATCACAAATGGATCTGTTCTTGATATATAGTTGATAACCCCATTAGTCGGCAATGAGAGTGTACATCATGGAGGTATTTTTCCTTTCCCTTAATTAGCATTTAGGATTAATGATATTATAATTATATTGAATTGTTTACATTTTTCTTTAACCACTTGTTCAGTATTGCTGCCTATTTATTTTACCATTCTCTGCCAATTTGCTTGATATAATGTAATGGTAAAGAGTATTTACAAGAAGCATATCTTCTTCTCATAATTACTTGAAAAAAATTTAGGATATGGACCTTCAGGCCACAACTACATGGTTTGGAGCATTTGCTTTCGGGATTTCTTTTTTAGGGTGAGGGTGTACCTGCACGTGTTGTTGACAATTTAGTTCTACGACTCCAGGCTCATGCAACATTCACACAGGTCAGAATGCCAAAATAGTCTTTTATAATGGATTCTAATCCTTCATTCTATTCAGGTTTTGAAAATAATGCATTGTGATCTCATTTATGATCAGTTTATTCACATGGTGTATGAAAACACAGAAACAGTTAGTCATGGTGTTGGTGGAGGCTTTTGCTAAATTGTTGTTCAGTGGAACTCAAAAAGTTGATTTACAGTAATATTGTTCTTGCTGTTTGCTCAACTTTATATAAAAGAAATATATTTCTTTCTGCTTCAAATTTAGTAAACCAGTCCTTTTATGCCTGCAGAAGTTTTATATCTTATGATTTTGAACTTGGTTATTTGATTCATTTGCTTATGTGCGTGTCTATGTAGTGTTTGAGCTCTAATTCGCGAGGTTCTCTTTTCCTACTACTACAGGTCAGCCAGAAATTACTGGTTCAAGGATATTCTAGTCATGCAATATATGATGGTGGCCTACATGTTGTAAGCAAGGTTTTAAAAGTAGATGGACTTCGAGGGTTATACATAGGGTTTGTACTTTGGACTATCAGTGATAACATATGCTCCAAGTAGTGATCTCTGGTGGGCGTGAATTTTGGAGGTAAGATACTAACGACACTCTTATCATCTTGGCATATAAATTTTGGTGTAGAATACATGTTCATGCTTCATTTTAATACAGGATATTTAGCTGATATAATGAACTTGCTGCTTGTTCTGATTTAAGTCTCAGATTCTCTTTTTATATGGCTAAGGAGTTTGCTACCTATTTGGCTGCAACCTTAGCAGAAGAGCATATTTTAAGATATGCCCATTACTTTTGGAAAAAAATTAATCTTGTTTTGGCATTGTTACCTTAAATGCCTTGGCCTTTCCTGAAAATGGTTTCAGGCTGCTAAGTCGTGGGAATTATCATGAAAGGGCAGATCCAAGTAAGTGAACAATTGTGGGTGTTCAAGCGGCTGGTGGTTTCATTTCTGGTCTCACAGCTACTTGTGTTACAAATCCTCTCAACACCATCAAACTTGCTTGCAGGTGATAGTTCTGATGCTCTATATTCACATAATTAATCATTCATGAATTAAAATTTTCAATTCTTTGTTTTTCCCCTTGTGAAAGAGTTGGATGATTAGTTGGGTGATTAATCGTCATGTATAATGAGCAATCCTAATTGTGAATTTACTCTTATGTGTTTTTATCTATGGTCCAAATTCATTCTGGTTCCGACCATTTCATTAGATACAGCTTCTGCTTCTTCTCTTCTTACCTCCGGCCCAACTTCTGCTTCCCTTCTTTACTTTCTTCTCTTCTTACCTTCGTCGTCTTCTCATCGCCTATACCTGTTCATGCTTCCTCTTTCTTTCTCTCGGTTGCTTACCAGCCTCTTTCTCTAACCTTTATCTCTTCAGATAAGTTCCTTTTAAAGACATCAGTACTTGCCACATATAAGTACTCTATGAACAATCAGTACATAATGTCAAACAGACTGTGTATTTTACAATCTGATTGTTCAAGCTGTTTTTTCTGCAGACTCCTTTCAGATTTGGTAGTTGTTATTGTCTCTGCAACATGTGGTGGCATAATTTGGTTTTACTAACTAAGCATAATACTGATATCTTATAATCAACTAAAAACAAGAACATAATATGTTTACCAAGAACAAGTGTAATGCACTATCTATAACTACTTGAGATCCCACTCTCACTTTCCCAATAAATGATTTTCACTTTGAGCTTCTCATCGCTTGTTTCCTGCAATGAAGTTGTTATTTTATAGTATCTTGCATGGTTAGCCTTTTAAAAGGGTGTCTTCTGTTGGTTGCTACCTTGGTTCTTTTTTTTTCCTCTTCCGATTCTTGCTTTGGCGGCTTGATTTGAATAGGGAAGGTGTTCCACTCCTTGAGATTGTATCTGAAACTCATATGAGAACTGGTATAGAGGCTGCAGGGTATGGGGCTGATTTGCAGAGGTTAGTGAGGTACCTAGGGAGTAGCAACGGTAATATGCAGGAGGGTTCACTTCGCTGTGATGTGAATGTATCAATACAACCAATTGGGCAATCAGAATTTGGCACAAAGGTAGTTTTGTTTAATAAAAAAATTGTTGGCCTCGTTACTCAAAACTAAATATTGCATTGATCAAGTTGCTCACTTTCCATCATGACCATTTGGTTGATTTCAAAAGAATTTTTATGCTCAATAATTTTGGCCATAAACATATAAATTCATTTGGTTGTGCTGGTCAGTGACATTCTTTTGCATCCCCTTTTGTTGGCAGGTTGAAATAAAAAATTTGAACTCCTCAGTGCTAAATAGGGCAATTGATTATGAGATTTTGCAGCAACCATAACTCTATAACCAAGGAAAGAGTGACCTGATTGTCTAGGACACTCGTCTTTGGGAGAAGGATGCTCAGGTCATTTCTAATCAAAACACATACCAAGAATGAAATGCCCATTGGTCTTATTCAGGTACTGATTTGTTTTACTTATGTACTTAACTAAAAAACAGTGACAATGCGGAAGAAGGAAGGACTTGCAGACTACTGTTATTTCCCAGAGCCAGATTTGAAAGAAGTAGTTTTACAGAATATACGTGTCTCCATCCCTTTGTATCTTTTATATCCATTAAATGGAAAATATCAGTATGTAGTGCTTCTGCACCTTTCAAAAAAAATATTCATAGTATGAGATTTGTTTTCATTTGTGATTTGATTACCAGGTGGCAGAGTTTTTGGATGAGACTCTTGCTAAGGGTGCTGAATCGAATCTGGCTGCTAACTGGATTATGGGTGCTATTGCAGCTTACATGAAGAATGAGAAGCTGTCAATAGATGAAATCAAGTTGACTTTAATCTGATTGCTTCCATTAAAAGTGAGACCATAGACGGAAAGATAGGCGAAGAAGTAAGTGAGACCACGACTCGATAAGGCAATAACTGCTGTTATCCATCTTTTGAATAATCTCCTCTATCCACTTTTGAATTCAGGACGGGTGGTTGGTTAAGTCCTAAAACCTACAGATTCATGGATCTCCAGTTTTTTTAATCTGTTAAGAGATTCTCCCAGCAAAATTATCCTAGACTGAGCAACTTTTCCCTTTTCTTTCTTTATGAGCGTTACGAGTTTTACAATAATTTCTTTTATTCTGCAGATAATTTCTGAGCTGATAGCCAAGGGAGGAACTATGAAAGGGATGATGAAGGAAAAAAACTTGGTCCAGGCATGTCTCTTTCTTCCCCTTCTACTGATCTTTTTGCTCCACCGTATGCTACCATCTGTATGCTCAGCACGATCAATGCAAAAATTGTGGCCTCGCTGATATTTTTTGGGTCTCTTTTTGTTGATGTGGACACTGGCTTCTGGTGAAGGTTTCTATGTATAGATATAGCACAACATTTAACTTTATATTGATATGTTTTAGTTTTGAGATGTTGAAATATAGTGTTATGGCCTTCAAATTGAGAATGAATGCCTTTAAATTGATGGTGAGGACCTTTAAATTGAGAACCAGGGTTGCGAATTGAGGGTTATGACCTTCATGCTGATAATTGAGAGTTCGATTTAAGGGTTATAGTCTTCAGATTGGTGATTATGGCATCGGGATTGAGTATTGTGTCCATGAGATTTGAAATAAACTCATATCCAATCATGAAGTACTCCTTGCATTGATATTAATTTTACAGAATTGGAAAGGTCAGACATCACACAAGGCTTGGTCTCATACATGGAAAGGTTATCTGGTTATCATTGGTTTCACAAGCCTGTCTAGCTAAAAGGAAATTGCCAGTAACTTATTTTCCAACATAACCAGGTAATTTATAAATGGGGAATGAGAATGATAGATAGGATGGAACTAAAACAAAAATATGCCAACTATAATGTGGATCAAAAGTAATGGCTTGAAGACTTTAAGCATGTAGGGCTTCTTTTACATACTTTTACATGACTTCTCTTGGAAAATTGGTTTAATGAAGTTTGCGACGTTTGAATACAGAGTGGAGCAGATTTACAAGCAAGCCATCCCGCCACCTAAAGATCAGTGCAGCAGTTCTCTACAGTTCGGTGTGAGCTTCGATGGAGGGTATATAGCTTGCACCATTGTGTCCCATCCTGCAGACAACTCGGTTTCGTTCCTCAACAACGCGCAGGATGCATCTGTTGGCTATGTAAATCCACATTCATACTCCATTTTAACTAACCAGCACTCACTTTTTAAACCAGTAATCCTTGAGCTGATGCCGAGTTCTTGCAGGCTGTTAAGAAACTTGGTATGTGAGGACTGTTCACACGGGTCTTCCTCTCCGTATAGTCATGACTGGGACCCTAACAGGTGCTCAGTAGGGTATTTACGACGCCTTCAAAGTCTTTTTTGGCGTGTAAGTTCTCTCTAAACAAACCTTTCTTGTTTTCTTGGCCTTTCTTTCTTATGTCAAAATGAAATTACCATATTTGTTTCTGATTCGAAGGCCGACTACTGGCTGAGCTGCTCCTGCTGCAAAGTTAATCCTTGGTTTTTAATGCAGTCAGCTGTGGCAGGCACAAATTATATATACAGATTGCTTGATGTTTGAATGCTATACCAACTGCTACTTATAGGAAATTCCAGACGAAATTAGTTTCCAAGTTTTAAGAAATTGGAGGCATTTGTAGAGTAAGCACTAAGCAAGAAGGACACAAGAATGTATAATTATCAGTATTAGTATCTGCCAGCCATGAAATGATTGTACAACTTAAATTTTCATCTCTTTTCTATTAGGCACTCAACAATTTACATATACTTTCCAACACCTGCTAAAATTGTGGACACTAAGCTCCAGCTTAACCAAAATTACATTTACTTTCCACCAGCTGCTGAGTAATTTAACAGGTGTCTTTCCAAATTTGGTCTCCAAAGCTTAACCTTTATGACTCAGCACACCTATTTATATAGCCTACCATGTGTAACACACCCAGTACATATAATTCTGCAGCAGCCCACCTTTTTTGACTGCTTCATATTATTGTAGTCGGCAACTGTTCAATCTCTACATTATTATATTAATTTTACATTTCTAAACTGATTTAGCATAGGTGTGCATTCACAAGTCTGTCTTCTCAAAATTACAACACCTCTTCCTTGGCAATTCCATTTCTACTCCAGGTAAAAGCTCATAACACATTTTTTTTTAAAATTTCTCATCACCAAATATAAATGACCTTGCTGTTGCACTACCCTATACCCTACATTTATGTACAGTCTTTTTCTTCTGATTTATGCTTATATTAAATTATACATATGTTTTGACATTCACTTTTATTTCATCTTGTTTACAGATATCAAAACAATGTGGCAATGGAAACTCCCAAAACATACCTCCAAGATCTTGTCTGCAGTAACACACCCATCAACAAAACTGTCGTACTCAAATTTGTCTTCAAATGGAAAAATGACAGTAACACAAAAGAGGAGCCTGATTTCATCCATATATCAAGTCAATTTAAATAAGGGAGTGAAGGGAGGAAGTACCGATCATCTATGGTCTGTTTCAGTTGTCCGGGTTGATCAAACGCATGAACTGACATCCAAAACCAGTGGCAATCCTGTGGATTTGGCCTATATATTTGTCACAGATGATAGGTTCATTATTTCTAATCTCCTTCACCATTATTTTCCAATAATATAGACTTTCATTATAAGACTATCTTCCATTTCGTACAGCATTGATTACACCATCCAAATGACGGCATGGAAGACATATGCTCATCAATGTCAGGCAATACCCGAATGGAATATAACTCGAAATATCATAGTGTTCAATGATGTTCGGGCTATGTTATATGAAGGTACATCTCCATTAATTTTTAGTGCATTTTTATTCGTAACCATTTACAATTTGTATTTCGTTCTGATAGGTAAACTGACTTTGTCTACCACCTTTGGAACTCAAATTGATGTCAATGCAAATGGAGAGAGACCCACTGCTTTAAAAATATGGTATTTGCTGTCTTCATTTACATCTAATTCACTTTCACAGAGTTTTCCATAATCTCTTATTCAATAAATATGAACAATACAGGGCTGAATCAAACAAAGACATGCTTCTTGATCGAAAGCTCAGTATTGCAGATATCCAACCTCGCAAATTGAAGGCTGAGACTTGTACTCTTACTCAAGCACTGAATATGGATGTAAATTTCATACATACTTTTTCCATTTGCAATAGCATTGTTTACCTACTCATCCTTTATAAACCCTTTGATTTTAACCACCTTTTCTGCTTACCTACAGCCGCTGGAAACCCAAATTGGCACCAACATCAGGGTGTTTGCCTCAATTTCAGCTTTTGGAGACAGCAGCCCCCGTACTCGCATTTCATGTCCTAGGTGTTTCACTCCTTTCTTCGGGAAAGCCAGTGCAACCCAAACATGCCAAACTTGCACTGATCCAACCCTCTGCACTATCAAGTAAGAATAAACCACCTCCTGCATATCAGAATGTTTCTGGATTTCACGGTTGAAGAGGACGGCAAGAAAACAAATTTCTTAGCCATGACAAAGACTGCAGAGAAGATGCTTAAAATCAAAGCCCTCGACTTCCACAACATGTCAACCAAGGTTTGCAACCTACAACGTCTTTCCTATAACTCCATTGTTTGTTTGCCATAAAATAAACATCATCAATACTCGTGTGTTCACAGGAAAAAGAATCCTACAGTTCTCATGCTCTACAAACCTTGGGACTGAAGAAGCTTGCTCTAATCCTGACACCAAATGCATTACATTTAGCAAATGGAGATATGGAGTGGGAGCTTAGGTATATCGAAGGCAACTAAATGCTTTGGACTGGACCTTACATTTTGCCACCAAAGAGTCATTTTGTTGCACAACTCTCACCCATGACTCTTGTTCTAATGTAAATACAACTTGGGTGACTTTTTATGTTCACGTTTGTTGTCCAACGCTTCACTTTTAAGTCGCGTGTCGACTACCTGGTGTTTACCAAGCCTTGGGATGGGGTCTGCCCTTTTGTTGCTTGTGCAGCCCCCCTTCTGTTGTTGTTTACCCTGGGCTTGCTATGCCCCCATGTATATTTTTGTATATTAATAAACCTCTTTTAGTGTATCTTCTTGTGTTTGATTCCTGTCACAGTTTGATAAATTACCCGAATACTGACCACCACTTCACTATGACACCATTTGCTTCATTACAAGGCACAATCACACAGTTTTGATCTTAACTACAATCCGGTTTGCTTTGATGGTTTCAGTTTTAATCATACAAGGGTTTTGACTTCATTACTGCAATCCTTCCTTTATTTATGCTGTCACTACTCTCATCTGCATTTATTTTATAAGTTCCGCTTCTGCTGCATTTGTTTAATCTCGCCTGCAGCTACGCTGTTTCCGATCTTTTCCTTGAGTTGCTTCAAATTGAGGATTTGAGTTTGAAGTATATAATTATAGGGATAGATTATAGGTGAGCTGAGATTATTGAGTTATCTGTCTCTTCCTATTCCTGCTATGAATCCGTTGAAGCATAAGTTATTTGGTCCATCATATTACGAACCTGCTAGCTAATATTTTTAAATAACCTTTCTAGCATTTCATCGACATATGGGGCTGGTGCTCAGAAGCTGAAGGAAGACTACTTCCAAAAATTTAATGTCCTTGCCACACGTGTATGGTTTGATCTTCATGCTTTAGCAACCTATTCTGAAAATCCAGTATTCTTAAGTTTGACTTTTGAGCTGTATCATGGTTTGCACACCTTTTATTTCTTTATTTTTTGGTTCTTAGCAGCAACAAAAGCACACTGTTAGCATTTCTTCTTCTTCTCACTTATTGATTGTAGTCTTCTAGAGTTATAATACTATGATATCTGTCATGAACATTGCATACAACAGATCAAGAAAAGTGGCATACACCTTTTATCTTGCCTTCCAAATATGGTGCCCATTTACCGTTGCCAAGCAATCCATCTGTGAGGATCACTGAGGCACCAAAGAAAACAGTGGCGGTTGCTGCCTTTTCAGGTAATTCTTTTGAAGATATTATCTGGTGTGTCAACATAGAAAGTATATATTCTGCTCAAAACATGCCTCACAAGATGCATTATGTTTTCATGTAAAACCAGGTTTTATTACAGATGAAGATGTTCAATGAAGAGAGTCTACTCTGAGAAAGGCACTGAAGAGTGACAGAGAGTTCCAAGTTAAGGAAGGAGCTGAAGTAGAAGTTGCGCAGGTATATGAGTCTTCTCATTCTTATTCCACCTGCCTGATAAACTGGGAGGAAAATCTTTTAACTTGGTTAAATATGATTATAACTTCCAGTGAATGATTTTGCAGTACAGCCCTCCATTCACACTACCATTTTCGCGTCGCAATGAGATTGCTTTGGAAGTTGAAAGGAGACAATAGCTACTCTGTTGCTGGTAATGCTTTTGGAATCAAATTCTTATTTTGCATTGTCCTGTCCATCAAACTATATACCCTGACATAAAATACAGACTATATAGTAATATGTATTCATTGAAGAATAATATACCTTTGGTGATGTTTTGTGTGTGTATATGATGTTTATTTCTCACCACCACTATCTCTCTCATTTTCAAGTGGGTTTGCCTCATCCAACACAACAAGAGCAGCTGGAGGGGGTCAGACTACGGTCCTTGCATGAAGGTGCAGTGAAGGAGGTGGACTTGATTCACAGTGGGACATCTGCAATTGCTGACGAGATTATCAAGACATTTGCCAATTTCCGAAAGCTGATATTGAGAGGGAACAAGAATGTGGAATATGCATGCAGATGAATAGCTAAATAGTCTTGCCAAACTGCAACCTTTTTATGCGTCTCAAATGCTACTGAGAATGGTATTTATCCTTTGTCCTTGTACCTAATTTTTCCCCCCTGCCTTCTTTAAAGCTTTAACATCTCCCTTGCCACCCGCTACCATGACCATCTATCATGCATCTTCTAGCTTTCTTGATTCTGTTTTACTTGCAAATTATATTGCTCTGCATTTTGCCATTCAGATATACACTTACCAAATTCTGACATGGTTTTAAATAAATCAGCATACTTCTTGCTTTATCTCCTTTCTTTTCGGACGATAGATTCGATCAATTTTTTGCCTACACCCATTTGAGACATGAGCAAACTCAGAGAAAACCAATATAATAGCAATAATTCAATCTGAACTTGAACTTATACAACAGTGAGGGAAGAAATTACAGATAATTCTAAAATAGCACAACTATTAAAAGACCATCTATTGTATTTAATAACTAATACCCACTTTATTATCTAAACATCGAAACTCATATTTTAATACATAAGACTTGAAAATAAAACACCTCCATAGTACATCTAACATTACATCTCATCACCATTGCTAACTTCTCCATTGTCTAAACATCCAGAATTCGTCTCCTCTTCATCATCCATGTTTCTTTCATAAATAGAGACATCTGCTAAATCATTTGCGCAATGACAATCATATATATATGTAGAATTCAGTTGTTCATCTGAAACATAGATCTCAAGTTTATTACACAAAATACTCTGCATAAGTAAATCCATATCATCATTGGTTGATAACAACATATATTGAGGCGGATAAAAACGATGCGGTCCCAAAAAATAAATATTCTTAGAAAAATTTTTACACATACGATGAATTAAAGGCACTGTCAATTTCCCAAAATCAATACGAGCTGAAACTTTTGAACCTCCAACATAAGCTGGCATGCCATCTCTAAAAGACCCACCACTCCATACACACAATTTAATATCAAAAGATTTAGACATAATAGCCTAATTAAACCACAAACATAAAAAAAAAAACAAATCTCGATTTGAATCATTAAATGAAACACTCACTCTATATATAGGGAACAAAATATAATCCCTCCTCAAGTAGGCAGCATCATCCTACCTTTCTCCCCTCGTGGTCACTGAAAAAAAAATTCGCTATATACATTAAATTCGCAAATTTAGACCGACTCACCCTCTTCTTCATGAGTCTTCGAACAAATATTGACTACAGTATAGCCTAAGCCTAACCAAATCTTATTTACATTATATTATCTTATATTTTATATAACTTATCAAAATAAATTACCAAATTTTATTTCTGAATAAAATATAGCCTGCAATTTTAATGACTATTTAATCCAAATAACATAACTTCACCAAATTCTTTTAATACAAAGTTTGGTATTAAATTCAAATTCAAGCTCTTCTCGTCATATATTCAATACAAAATCCGGCTTCATTATTGATAAAGTCGGATCCAGAATTCAACAAAATCGTTCATTACTAAGCTTTTTTATATGAAACAAAACAAATTTTACAATTTCAATATGCATATTGATTACAACACAAATACAATCGACAATAACGACTACTAATACAAAATGATAAATTACAAAAATACACATACTTAGAAAAAATGCTTATATCAAGTATACAACTGTTACATACTACGGTAACTCAGCCTTATAAAATTCAACTACTGACATGAAACTACAACATCATAATCAGTAGTATTACATACCGCACCTACACAATTAATTAACAATTGCAAATACTTTCATCTCCTAGAGTGTAAATGTCGCTAATTGACTCTAAATAAAGATACTTATAACGTAAATCAGTCCTGCAAACATATATATAGATTTTCTCATGCTCGCTCATATATCTCATTAAATCAATATCAGCATTCCTAATCATAGGAATATATTTACTCGGTTTTAACCATTTAGGACCACGATAATAGAAATTATATGGAAAAACCGACTCTCTGTAATCCTTACGCATATTATAAACATATTTAAACGTAAACTCGTGAACTGGTATAGTGACACTTGTTTTAGACCCCCCTATATATGTTGGGATCCCTCTCACAAAATCTCCTCCTTGCCACACACGGACTCTCATTATTCTTTCAGATTCCATTTTCTCATATATTTTTGTTTCTTACGATTATACAATACTCATGTTCAAATCATTGTATATATAGAGATCTATTTTGTAAACCGCTAAAAAAAAAATTATTACACCTCCCTCGTGGCCACTCCCATCGTCTGCTTCCCCTTGTACTTGCCGTTTTTCCTTCTGCCTCTACATCAAACAGTGATCTCCTCGTATCACATTCTCTGAAATTCTCATTCACCGCCTTATAAATCCATCTTCATCTTCTTCTTTATTTGTTCATGTGATGCACCGCCTTTACTTCCTCTTATCTAAACCACACGAGGCTACTCTTTTTTTTTGTCACCTTCAAACATTGTTGTCTGCTTCAATCAAATATATTTTGGAGGACCATTAAATACAACCCTGGGCTTCCCAACACGTAGACTCTATCTACCGCCCTTGTTTACCCATTCCAGCGCTCAGAACCCCCCTCGTGGCCGCCGTCTGATATCTAAATTTCATCTTCTGCTCGACACGTACAAGACCCTCAGCAACGTCCCTTCCGCCACGTTAATTCTGAATCTGTCGACAAGACCGCCGCAATCTCTATTGAATTTACGCACCGATCCAGATCGGCAACTTTGTTCGCCCACTCTCTGTTTGCTCTCCTATCTATTCGGCCAAAAAAACCCAACACAACCTCTGCCGCCGCACTATCTGTCGAAGTTGAACACGCCCAGCCAACCTCTGCCGTAGTTCTTCCCTGACTACAGATTTCTGGGTAAGTTTCTTCTTTCCCCCTCCTACATCAGGCCGTTGGTTTTCCTTACGGTCCTCAACGTTCCTGCTCATCCTTGCTGAGATTTCGATTTAAATTAGGGTTTAGATATTGCAACTTTGTGGTTGTTTACTTTTATGCCTTGAAGGTGTTCGTCAAAATGCTTCAGACAGATTTTGGATTGATAGGGTTTAGATATTGCAACTTTGCGGTTGTTTACTTTTATGCCTTGAAGGTGTTCGTCAAAATGCTTCAGACAGATTTTGGATTGATAGGGTTTAGATATTGCAACTTTGTGGTTGTTTACTTTTATGCCTTGAAGGTGTTCGTCAAAATGCTTCAGACAGATTTTGGATTGATATAGGTACCAATACGTATTAAATTGTACGCTTATTTGTAGTGAATGCGTCTATGTTCCTCTGTCTGTGTAGAGATCCCCTTCGACAACCTTCCATATCGCTCTCCTTCGTTCTCTTTCCCTCGCCATTGCTGCGCATGCGTTTCCCTCCCTCGCCATCGCCGCCAATCTCCGTCGTCCCTAACCCATACCACTTTCAATTTAGGGACCCGACCCCCAACAAGAATCGACAGGGGAGTACTCTTGTTTTTTGATTCGGGTTAGAACCAATCTAGGGTTAACAGTTGTTCACTGTCTGCAGATTGGGTTTTGGATTTCGATTTGGATTAGAACCAATCTAGGGTTAACAGTTTGTTCACCGTCTGCAGATTGGGTTTCAAGTTTCGGATTTTTTTCCAGCAGCTGCTGTCCTTTAAATTTAGGATTTAATGTCCTTCAATTTGAGAATTAAGAAAATTTAGGAAGTTGTTATTCTAATTATGAAGTTGTTGTCAAAAGGAGGAAGGAACATGTAAAGCTAAAATTGAAACTTTCAGCTGAATAATTCAACCTTTAACTGAAAAATGATCAAAATGTAGAAGTGTAGAACACCTACCTTTTTCTATGTCCTACATTTATTTGTTTTTATCTTGGTCAATTCACAACCGATACTACTTCCCTGTTGTAATTTCTGTTGAACTTCTCAAACTCAGAAAGACAATAGATGCATCCTCTTTGTACTTTGTGCCCATGAAAAGAGATGTGGATGGTTTTGTGACACCCCGAGCACGTACAATGAAGCCGTGTATAGGATAATTGTGATATTTTTGTATGTTTAAATGTTCAATGAGAAGATCTTGAAGGCAATAATTCTTGTATATTTCATAATATGGGAATAATAATAAAGTGATACACCTTTGAATGAAGATATATGGTGCCTGGCCCATTGAGACACATTAACCTTCTTTGTAGTGTCTACTCATAATCTATGCTTTGCCCTGAATTACTACTCAATCAGTTCAAGCCCCATGGTTGCACAATTGGTTTGAACCCCATGGTTGCTCAATTCATCTAGATTGACTTGATATATGGATGAAATCAGGCTCCTATTCTGTGTTACTATCATTTTTTCGTTTCAAGACAAACATTTCCTTAATATCGGAGCTTGAGTCTTGGCTTTAGCATCACTCTACTTCTATTGAAATATATTGAATGTGATAGTCCGTTTGAAGGTGAAACTGTATTCAAGGATTCCAGCTCAAGTAAACATGCAAGTTTAATCTGTACTCTTAGTCTAATATATCAAAATACTAACTACAATCATGTTTTACTATTGCAGGAGAATACATCTACACACAATGCAACCACTTTTTGGCAATACCCCGAACCCACAGCCATCACAGACACAACACAATCAGTATATCCCTAGCTCTATTTTACAAGAAATACTAAGCAGACTCTCAGTTAAAGAATTACTAAAATATCAGTGTGTATGTCGCCACTGGCGATACTTAATTAGAAACCCTGATTTCCAACAAATGCATCTTCAAAACTACAAGCCAAATATTCAAGAACATACACTTCTCACCATTGAAAACTTAAATCAAGAATGTGTTCTACGTTCTGCAACCTCTCTTACTCAACAAACACAGCCAATTGAAGCTCTAGGACAGAATAACCAAATCGGAACTTGGAATATACATCATAGCGGGTATGGCTTAGTTCTACAAAAACAACACATCATGACACCTACAATAAGACCCTTTCGATTATGGAACCCATCTATTAAAAAAATTCTCAATTTCCCACCTATAGATACAATTTCAACAGCCTCCGTCCAAATAGTAGACCACTTAGATTTAGGAATAGGCTACGCAAAACAACATAAGGACTACAGAGTTCTAAAGCTCATATTTTGCAATAACAAACTTCATTCAATAGCATCCTATAGCCTTCTAACCAATCAATGGACAACAAAACCTTATCAACAATCCCAGCTAAAATGGACACTATCATTAAATTCAAAAACAAGTGGAGTGCTTCATAAAGATAGCTTGTGTTTCCTCCAACACAACTACAACAACAAAACAACAACAATAGTATCTTGCAATTTAAACACAACCTCACTGACCATGACTTTATGTCCACCTACCATATACCAAGCAGCTCTAGGATTAAACGGATTTAAGCTAATTGTCCTCGATGAAGGCTCAACATTAGGATTGTGTGATTTCACCTTATCTCTCTGGATTCTTAGCAACGATTCAGCCTCATCATCACAAGAGTATACGTGGAGAAAAAGATACAACCTCAATCTCCCAGAAACGATGGTATACCACATCAATGTTCACAACGAAATAATGGTACAGCGGTTCGATAGGATTGACTACTTTGAAACATCAACCACCGGATCTACAACTATGAAGATTGAGCTTGCAGTATGTTATGACTTGTCAACACAACAAACAACAAATTTAGTTGTGCCAGCAACAGACTACGTTTACTTTGTACAAATGCATGCATATATTGAATCTCTACTACTACTAGCATAAACATTTTAATGGTTACAGTTCTCATATGATTCTCGTTGTCATATCTTCTATATCAACTCCTTCTCATATCATGTATAATTTCATTATGTAAATTAGTGCATATTGCTATCGTTGTTGTATGAAATATATAATTCAATATAACATTTCCACTTCTCAACAAATATGAACATTTCGAATCATATTTCATTCTTGATCGACCATTCTACTTAATGTGCAAGTGTACGTGACGGGTGACCAATTTGAATGCTGTACTCAAATTCAATTAAGATTAAAGGAGATAAATTTCAATTTAATCCCCCCTCACTCACAACATCTCATCCAAAATTGTTTCACTCATAGAGAAATTAGAGCTCACCACTTGAATCTCAATCAATGAAACTGAAATTTCACAGCCCTCACTCCATCACTTATTTATTTACTGACTTCTAAATACTATATTAGAGAGTGAATTTCACGAGCTCCTGTTACAAATTGTAGAAATAAATTTAGATTTTGCGTTGCTCATAGGGTCAACAAAGGAAATACATATATATATTATTTGTTTATATTTGAAGCTTCAAAATGAATACATGCAATTTAACCTAATTCATCAATCACAACTATTCCTTTTTCCCTTGAATGTTTCTTCACCGTAGCGATCAATTACGATGTATTCATACATTATATAACCACCCGACTCAGCTTCAAGTACCTCCGCCTCCAGGGAGGGCTCAAGGAAATTTCAAATACCCTTCAGGAGGAAAGAGAAACATCGCCAAAGAAGCATAATTAGTACCTCAGCCCGACCGCTATAATTCGAAGACTATTTGTCCACTTCCCATCATCTGACTCGGACTGTGCTAAAGAGGAGGAAGGCCAAGATCTTTAAATTAATTTTGCATGGAGTTTTCAATTGCTCTACCGGCTCGATTGGTCCCTCTCCTAAGGAACACCTTGAAACCATATAGTTAAGGTATAAGTATTCAAGATGCCGGTACCAATTTCATTCAATCAATCTCCCTCATTAGACTGAACTCCACAGTGCGACTATGGTACAAACTTCACAAAGCTCATTTGTATTAAGAAACCTATAATCTATTTGAGATTTAGGAATTTGTAAAAGATGCCTCTCATTTTCATTTTTTTAGGACAAATTCGACCATATAGTTGGAAGGCAGACACAAATACAACATGTTATACCAAGAGTAGCAAACACGATTTATTGTTCAGATCTGCCTATGAATCAAGATTAAGGTTCGTTGTTTAGAATGTTGTTGTAAGTCCTTTAGTTGGTTTCGTCCAATTGTAACAAAGAGGTTACATTCACTTGTTGATTTCATCTATTGTGCGAGTAATTTGTAATCATTATGCTCAACAGTCAACACCTTCAAATATGTCTTAGATATACGATTCTTTATGATTTTAACACATTATTGTCTTAGATATACTCAGATAAAAAAAAAATTCTTAGATAATCATTCTTTCAAACTGCTGGTATCATTGCAATGATTTCTTCAAAGATCTTTTAGAACTTAACATTCATCATGAATATGTTCTAAACACAATAATCATTCTTTCAAACTGCTGGTATCATTAGCCTCGATATTTACATTTATAACCCAATAATTAAGTTGCTTGATGGGTTGGTGAATCATCTTTCCTTGTACATAGTATGTATATAATATTTAATCAAATCCTGATAAGCAGTTGTGCTCTTGATAAGTAATTGTGCTATTAAACGGGTAGTACCTAAAGGTCTCCGGATCACCGCACACACACACACACACACACACGCGCGCGCGCGCGCGCGCACGCACGCACGCACGCACGCGCACACACACACACACACACACGTATATGTATATACATATATATATACATATATATATGTATATACATATATATATGTATATACATATATATATATACATATATATGTATATACATACATATATATATACATATATATGTATATGTATATGTATATACATATATATGTATATGTATATGTATATACATATATGTATATGTTTATGTATATACATATATGTATATGTATATGTATATATGTATATGTATATGTATATGTATATACATATATGTATATGTATATATGTATACATATACATATATGTATATGTATATACATATATGTATATATGTATATATGTGAAAATGAGGTTTTAATGGTTACCTGGCGCGCGGGTGTTAATTAAAAAACCGAACCGGACTGAACCGGAAAAAAAAAACACAAAAGCCAACCCAGTTTGTCAATCAGACCTAATCGCTCCTACCTCAAGCTTCCCCTTCAATGGCTTCCCTTCTTCCCCTTTCACTCTCTCTCCACTCCAGAGCTCTCTTGGATCCACACCTACACCAAACAGATCTCTCTTCAATGTCGCCCCACTCAGAGGATGAGTCCCTCCAATCAACTTGCCACCCGCCGGATCTCTCGCGCAAAACTCTAGAGGATGAAGGAGACGCCGAGTCGCCGACGATGACGCTTGCAAAGATGGAGATCATCCTTCTTCTGATTACAGACCAAGGAGAAGGAGAAGGAGAAGATGAAGCTTGCAACGGGTACAGGTGATTTTGGATATCCTTTTTATGAATTTCTTGAGAAATTGTTGTGAGGTTAGTGATTTCTGTGAAATTGGAGGAGATCGTACTTCAATTGAAACCGTTATCTACAAATCTTGTTCTGTAATTTTATGTTTCTTCATTCGTCGATTGAAGTGTTCTCCTAGTTTTGTTTTTGTTGCTCAATTTTGGTGGTGTTCTCGCCTTACTCATCGGAGAGGTTTGGCTTTTGTGAAGTGGTTTTGCTGTTGCAGGTGTCTTCTTCTCACCCCTCTGTTGTTAAATTGAATCTGATTCCCATCCAATCTGCACAAAAAAAAAAAGTTGAGCTTTCTGTGAGCAAAAAAGAAATTGTTGCTTCTGTAAATTGTTTCATGAATATATGTATCAAAACTGGGAAGTTTGTTGCTTCTGCGAATTGTATGATCCTCCAGATTTCTAGGAGCTACATAAATATATGTATCTCCTACATGGAATATATGCAGCTCCTTGAAAATAGTATACTCTATCGTAATCAACCATTTGTACCATTCAACAATGAATAATTGGGAAAGGAAATTGCAGTATGTGTTGGTGTTTAGCATTCAATGGTAGATGATTGAGAGGCCTTTGTGCTAATTTTAGAACTTAAATGTGCAGTTTTAGTTTGAAAAAGTGCAAATATAAAACTAAAAAGTGCATTTTTAGAACTTAAATGTTCTTAGCTTGTCCATATTTGGGTTAACTTGTTACTTGTATTAAGATCCATAAGCTTAAATAGGAATGAGCGTCTGAACAATTGTTGTTCAGGAGGTAGGTGGTTCGACTCCACCTGTCTTTTATTTCAACGTCCAAAGTTTAGATCTATTGTTATTTGTGTACCTAATGAGTTTATTTATGAACGTTTTTATCTCAGTTATGCACTTAATTCTAGAAGCTCAAATAGAAGGTTCTAAAGAAATTTACTTAGTTTTTTTAGTCTTAATAACTCATGTTATTAGATTTGATTGCATATTTCGCTTGTTTATGTTGTTGTGCAGACTCCAACAACCCTCGTAGTTGCAAGATCATGTGTAGGTTCACTTTGGATGCAAATTCCATTTTTGGTTGATTTTTCTTATGCTTTACATTGAGCTTATACAATCTCTAAGTAATATGCCTTAGTTCTTATTTCTGTTTGTTTCATTTAGTTCTTTTTTTAGTGCTGGTTTGCTAAAGTTTTTGAGGTGGCTTTTATTCCAAACTTGATGCAGTGTTGGTTTACTAATGGAGTTTGGAAGCTCAAAAGAAGATACCCAAAGAAACCTGCAACTGTAGTCATGCTAAAGCAAAAATTGTTGATGATTTGGAGTCTACGAAGTATAAAGAGCTTGCAGATCATAATGAGAGGAATTTCGCAGAAGAAAGGTTTTATGCTGATATTTTGTTGAAGCAATCTGTGAAGGTTGAATCATTATAGAAGGAACGTCTGGCACTAAGGTCATATCATGAATCTGTTGAGACTGATTTTACAGTGCAACTTTCTGAGAAGGAAGCAGACCTAAACCATCTTAGAGATCTTCTTGAGGTGGAAAAATCAAGGACGGATGCTGAGCAAAAGAAAGCATCAACATTGCAGGAGACTCTTGAACTTGAGAAAAATCAGTCTCTTAAATACTCTAATCTTGCTCAAGCCAAGGAGAAAAAGCAAAGGATAGTCTTCTAAAAATGGATAGATTGAAGAATGAAGTGTCAAAATTAACTTTAGAGCAATCAAAGAGTGAAGACATGAACACAAAGTATTAAGCTGAAAAGAATAATGTTCTTACGGAAAGGCAATGTGTAGATGTATGTAGAGAAGGTAAAAGTTGTGAAGCTAAAAAAGCTTGCAGAAGAAAATGAGAAAAGGGTCATGGAAGAAAAATCCAACTCTGACCGGCTATTACAACGGGTGGAAGAAGAAAGGCAAAAGGTGGAGACATTGCAAAATAGGTTCAGGAATTGTTGTCACATGTTAAGTCTACTGCGATTGCTCATTATGATAACTTGGAACTAAAAGAAGCTCACTTAAAGCTTGAGACTGAGCACAGAAGATTAATCAAGGAGAAAAAGCACATGGAAAGGGCAAAAGGCCAAGAGCTAATAAGACATGTAGGAGAAAATGAAAAAAAGGTCATGGAAGAAAGATCCAACTCCAAGCAATTGGCTCAGCGGATGGAAGTAGAAAGAGAAAAGATCAAGGTGCTGCAAAAATAGGTCCAGGAACTGTCCTCGATTTCTAAGTCGACAACAAGTGTTTATTCTGATTACTTGAAGATAAAAGAGGCTTACTTAAAGCTTGAGGATCAGAATAGGATGTTAATTAGGGAGAAAAAAAGGATTGAAGTAGAAATGGGTAAAGTATATGGCCTAAGAAAGCTTTCAGAAGAAAATGAGAAGAGATACTTTGAAGAAAAGAGTCGCGCTGATCGTTCATCTCATGATTAAGAAACGAGTAAACAAAAACTTAAGGAACTTAAAGAGGAACTTCGTAGTCTAAATCGTAATATATAGTGTCTTGTAGTGTGAGTTAAGGAAATTAAAGAAGGATTTTATTGAAACAGTGCAACACCCGAATATGTTACTTTTGCACAATTTTATTTTACTTTTGCATAGTTGTATTCTAAATCTGCACAATTGTATCTTATTTTTGCACACTTTTATTCTAAATGTGCACAATTATATTATAAATCTGCACAAATGTATCTTACTTTTGCACGATTGATTGAGATAAGATCGGCCAGATTCCTTCCCTCTTTTTTAATAATTGTTGTATGCACACTTGTATTCTAAATCTGCACAATTGTATCTTACTTTTGCACGTTATAATATTAGTAATTATTGTATGCACACTTGTACTCTAAATGTGCACAATTGTATTCTAAATCTGCCCAAATGTATCTTACTTTTGCACAATTGATTAAGATCTGTCAGATTTCTTCACTCTTTTTTAGTAATTGTTTTTGCACACTTGTATTCTAAACTTGCACAATTGTATCTTACTTTTGCACTTTATAGTCATATCCATGAACTATATATTCTTAATTATGCACTAATCTAAAACACAAAAAATTATTCATGAACAAAAGCAAAAGATCACGTAACCATAGACAATTTATTTGCCTATGTGGGATTTGAACTCGCATCTGTGTGTGTTGGCACATTGCTCTACCATTTGAGCTAATAGGCTTTTAATGACACATCATGCATATTAATGCCATTTTAGAACCCAATTGTGCAATTTGAACAATACTAAGTGCAAAAATAAGACATTTTAGTGCACCAACATTGACAAGGGTTAGTTCGTATAACTATCAACGGTTTTAGAATTATGAAGGAACTATGTATAAATAAGATGTTTTTAACCTTGCTTTAGGCAACTAGAAAATATCATTGTAAAAGGCTTTAACCTTCACTTTATAAGGGGGAAAGATAGAAAATATCCTTGTGAATTGCACCAATTTTTTTTTATAAAAATAAATCAATTTCCTGAATGTAGGAAGAAGAATCAAGAAGGTGAAATTCACTCCGGTCTTTTAGAAGCAATTAAATGGAAATTCCTAACTAGTGATATGAATGTAACTAGGTATGAGGTTCAAATACAACTCGAACACTACTAGGTATTTCTCAAAGTGAATTATTCATATTTACAAAAGCCCATGCCAAAATGTGCACTTTTGTTCTTTATTCATACACTTTTTAATATTAAATATGCAACATTACCTCTTAAATATGCACTTTGGTTCTAAACACAACAAGAGCAATTCAAAACAGCCCCTAAAACACTTTAGTTCAGTAGATCACAACAATTAATTATAGAGACATCAGCACTTGTCATTACTTGCCACCTAACACTAAATCTAACACAATAAGAAAACTGTATAAATATCAGCACAAAGCCATTGACAAACCTATTTCAGAGAGCAACATGAATTGTGGGGGATAAGCTCATCCATGAAGCTCAATAGTTGACTCTTTCCAGCACTTGTCATAACCTCACTTAAACCAATGCAAACACCCTGTAACATTTTAATTATGAGAACTAAAGGAGTAAAGGTAGGGAAAAAAATAATGGGTTGAGGTTTACCACCACAAATCTGAACTAGCCAGCACGCAAGAGCCCTAGCCTTAATTTCTAGCCAATGCATAAAATGGAGTGCACCTTTAATGCCAGAGTTTTCGCATTGAGTAGGCCTTTCATACATCCAATCTCATGATTCAGTGCCTTTAGATGCAGAAGACAAGTATATCAACACAAAACAAACACCCAAATCCAACAAGTTTTCAATCTAGTGATACTTGCCTTATCTTTACCAGAATTCAGTTCCTGAAGAATGAGAGAAAATGAAACCAGGATCAGCAAAGTAGAAATGGAAAATAATAAATAGAAAAACAAATAGCAAGAGCTGAAGAAACATGAGAGCGAGTTAAGATATCAGACCGCTAACAGTTGGTTGTTTGCTTGAGCGAGTTGCAAGTTCTGTTGATACGTGTTCTGCAAATGCAGCCCTAACTTTTGTAGCTCAGTGGAACTTATCTCAGTGATTTTACTTTCAGCTTTGATTAAGGTCACAACTTATGTAATAAGAAAAGAAGACAATAAATGAGAAGGAAGAAAGAAACCTAGAAAATTTGGGCGAAAAGAACATATACATCAAGAAAGTATGAGCAGTTATGTTGAGAAAATTTTCACAAACACCTTGTGTGCACCAAGGTTTCTTCGACAATCAAAAGAATTCATTATTAAATCAGCCCAGCTAGAGAATTTTAGCTAATCTAATTTCCACCAATTCAATAAAAAAACCTAACCAATTTAGCTAAATTCTTGACCTCACCATCAAAGATCACAACATCACATGAATTGGGACTTACCTCCACCGGATGACGAGCAAGGAGATTGTTCGAATCTCATATCCAAGGAGCTTTTGTGAAAAACGATGAGCTCTGATGTTCATTTACTACTAATAGTTCTCGGCTGAAGAAGCATAGAGAGAGGAGAGAGGGAGCAAAGATCATGTCCATTCCACCTCTATCCAAGCTTACACCATCACAAAAACTGCCAAATAAATTTTCCACATATTGACATATCCACTGTTCTATAAAACTGAGAATAATCTGTAATCCTAATTCTACCTAAACAAATAAGGACCATCATCAATAAACATCAGACAGTTGGAAAAACCAGGATTTCAACTCTTATGCAGTACCCAAATTGGGATACTTACAGTACAGTAATATGACACCATTGACTGATAATCCAAATTAAGTTTGAATCACCCCGAAATACGAGCTTCTGCACAGACCCCATCAATTGCAACAATCATCTACGATTGATCGGTACACTAATAATTGACCGATAATAGACTCTAAAGACGCGAAGTTTTGGAGCTACAGAGAAAAGTCTCGGTTTTTACATTATTTATGGGTTTTTTTCCTGTTCGAGATAAAACCTAAGATCTTGAAGGGAGAAGAGGAACGACAGAAGAAGATAAGAAGAGATCCTCTTACATTTGAGAGAAGCAGTGCAGTGAGAATAGAAAGAAGATCGGAGATCCTAGCAGCACTTGGATAGGGCGGTGGTGAAGTAGTTGCCGATGCCATGGTTTCAACTTCTCGAGCTCTGAGTTTTTTTCTCCCCCTCTCGCGTAAAGTGGAGGCGGTGCGTGAGGGCGAGAGAGGAAGCGAACGAGGGTGAGCCATATCTGAGGACGGCGAGGGGCAACGAGGAGCAGCGAGGGGCGATGAGGCGATGGGAGTGTGTCGATGAGGAGGGAGGAGAGAGATGAGAGATTGAGAGGGACGGACTGCCATGGGAGCAAGGAGAGGAGGGAGAATGTTCTGGACCTGACAAAGGAGAAACGGGTATACGCATAAATTGGGCCGACCCATTAAAACACAGTCCCAGATCCGCGCCCTAATTAACCCATTTTCACTTTAATGGTTTTTTTTCATTTTAAGCCCTATTTTCATTTGAACTTTTACCTATATATATATAGTGTTAATTTCTTAATATTTTCTGTCAAGCATCTCCAATCCGAGAAAAAATTACAAAAGAAATTTTTTTTACCTTTAAGCATTCTCGGAATGATAAAAAAAATTACCTTCAAATATCCCCGGAATGACGGTCCAGGGCAGAACCTTTAAGTATTATCGGAATGATAAAAAAATTACCTTCAAGTATCCCCTATCCCCGGAATGACGGTCCAGGATCTGCCCTGACCAAGACCTCGTGTCCAATACCCCCCATAGGAATAGAACCATTCTCAATGGTTTCCATAATTTTGGTAATTTTTGCCAAGTGATCTCCAACTCACTTTGGTCATTGATCCTTGAACTTCTCTTGTATATATTTATTTACCTTATATATATTTTAACCTTGAAAAAAAAAAAGTTAACCAAAATGTTTATTTTTGTAATTTCTGGATGAAATACAATTGAAGTGAGAGTAACACATATCAAACTTATCGCGATAAAATGATCTTGCTTCCATATGCATATCAACGCTAGTACAACCTCCTGAGGGACAATATTTTTTTTGTTGGGTGTATATACGGAGGCATGTAACGGGTTGTTGCAAAGATAAGACAACAAGGGGCACTTGATAGACCGTCACAAACACAAGACTCATGATTAGTAGCTTGATCCCGTAATTTCGATCACCTCCCACTAAACCCGTGTAATTTTGTTGGTCAACAAACTCTGGCAATGAATAACCTCTCATCTATCAACCAACATAAAGTTGACCATTTTATTCCAAATGTGGTTGCATAACAACTCTTTCATGACTTTGATCTTTGACTACCCTTGCGATACCACCGTTTGTGACATAGTGCGATATTTGCATTTATCATCTCCTATAGTGCTCACAATCGATCTAACGTGCCTTAATATGAAAGGGTCCACATTGTTGTGACCCTAGTTGAAACCTTCAAATAGGTTACCTTCTCTTAGTCGGGTTGATCGGACCTGATGGCGTCGACGTGCTTTGACTTCTTCGATTACAAAATTCGCTCATAGTTCCTCATAAAACAACGAATTTGTTCTACAAGGGTTCCTCCCCCCTCTAGGTTCCCCTTCGAACGTACACTACCAAGTGTAGGTGGGTTCATAACTGAGTCACAGACTTCATTCGAGGCGTTGTACGAGGACGTCATGGTGTATAGGGTAACACGACATTGCCAGATTCGTCTCACGTTAGATCTTTCCACAATGGGTCGCTGGATGTTGTCTTCTCTGACTAGAAGTTCATCAACGACGCAACGCTTAACATTGTGCACACATGGTAACCATAGACGGATTTAGGCGGGGGCAAGCGGGAGCATACGCCCCCCCTTTCATCCGAAGAATCATCTATATTTGTTTTACGCGTCGATAGCTTCGTTTTGATATATTATAAGCCTGAATCCGATAAACGAGTAAAAAGTTATGATCATTTGAAAGTTAAACACAGATTAATTATTTCAAATGTCTTTTAATAAAGCATGATTCTTTTATATTTTACTTAATTTGATATTTTGGAAATATAATTCAACCAAAGAGCTTCAAAACAAGAGGTTATATTACTAAATTCGATAATTATATAAGAAATTATGCAAATTTAAAGTTTGTATATCTTGTTACACGTTAGTGCATGTTAAGAGAACAACAAGGTGCATTTTGACTTTGTAGGTTTCAAACGACATATTTTTAGACGAAAAAAATGTTATTATCGATTAAAACGGCATCATTTTATTGTTTAAAGAGAAAAATATATAAAATAACACAATTTTAAATTAAAAGATCAACGTTTTGAAAAAAAAAAGTTGTGTTTCATACTAGAAATTAAAATGTATGTTTAAACTAAAATATCATCGTTTAATCTAAAATATTATAGTTTTGGTTCGCTAAACATATTATAAAAAAACACTATCGAACAACGAATAAAAAATTTGTATCAAACTTCGCCTCCCCCCCCTCCCGATAAATTTCTAGCTCCGTCCCTGATGGTAACCCATAATAAATTCCCTAATATCGGTTCCATGAATCTTGAGATACTTTTTCAACAACAACGTTTCTCCAATGATCGTGATGTAAAACACTTCTTCAAAATTATGTGCTTCGCCTCTTCGAATAAGTGGACGTTGTATACGTCAATAGGTCATTTAACAGTCCATTTTCAAGTCAGTCTGTAGATCATGCCATCAATAGCGGATAGCCTTTAGACATTTTTTGTTGATTCTCATCACGATTATAATGAGCAACTCATATTGCTAGAAATTAATATTGATTAAATATTATAATGAGTGGTAAAAGGCCTTATAATTTATTGGGGTGTTTCCGGTAGAACTTAGAAGTACTTAACGACATGCAAATAAATACAAAGCCTTCAGGTTTTTTTTGTTGCTTTCAAGTGCATTTTAATTAATTAAGTAATTTATTTATTTTTATGAACAAGTACATTTTAGTTGATTGCTTTGTACTGGTATGAAAGGCTTGACTTGGCTCAAAAACATAGCGGCTTATCCAACTCATTTGACGATGACGCTTCTAGGGTTCTTCTACTCATCGTCAACTACACACATTAAAACAAGATTTCAATATAATGACACAGAAGGAAATTAAAATTGAAATAATTATTTTTATATAAGGATAATTTGAAATAACTCTCAAAATAAAGGAAATAAAGAAAAATTGATCCTTCTCTATTTCCCTTCTTTTAAAATCTAATCAATTCTTTCCTTTCAATTAGGCTATTAGGAGTGGAGTCTCCATACATATAAAAATGAAAAAATTTGCAAATTAGCACTTTATTTGGACGTATTTGCAAAATAGTCGCGTTTTTGGACAATTTAGCAAAATGGTTACTATATATTCTTATTCTCGGTTGTACGGACATTTTTTCCCTCTCTCCCAAATCCTCTCGCCCTCTCAATCTGTTTTCTCTCTATCGACGCCGAATTCGGCTCCGATGGCGGTGAGTCGCCGGACCTCCATCTTCCTCCTATTCGCCGGACCTCCACTCGCTCGCAGCCGCCCTCACTCGCTCGCTGCCGGTCTCCAAGCCTCATCGCCCTTGCTCGTTGCCACTTTCCCCCTTGTCCTCGCTCGAACCCTTGAAGCCGCCGACGATTCGCTCCGCCTCTCCCCTTCCTGTTCTCCAGCGACTCGCACCTCCCCCTCGCCTCGTCTCCGTCACTGCATCGCTCCTCCTCTCCACCTCCTCCTCGCCTCGTCTCCGTCTCCGGCGATCGAGCATAAGATAAGGTACGGTGTTTTTGTGAGTTGATGATTTTGCTGGATTTTGGTTGCCTTGCTTCTGAATTTGAGCAAATTTGTTGATTTTTTTGGAATCTCAGCTGCTTCTAGGGTTTCACAGTTGAATCTAACAGCTTTCATGAATTTTCACCATTTATGTGGCCCTTTATCTATAAGATGAATTGTAGATCTAAGTTGGTCAATTATAATTTCAATTTTGGAATCTCATCCATTCTTATTCATAGTTGTAATTGATCATCTTGTGCAGGTTATAGATGAATGCAGCAGTAACCAGGTGACTTGTTCTCCTTTGTACTCTTTTTGGTGAAGGTGAAGTGCAATTTATGGATAAACTGTTCGGTCTTTTTTGAAAACAGGAAATGCAGTTTATGGATAAGTTGGTCAATTATAGATGAATGAGTTTACTATTGGATTTGTGCTGTTGAACATAGTGACTTGTGGTGACTTGTATCTAGTTATCTGCCGTTTACTTATGTGTTATTGAGTTCCTATTATACATGAATGTGTAGGGTTGCACAACTCGGGCCTAGGGTTGCACAACTCGAGCCTAGGGTTGCAAAACTCGAGTATTATTGTGTTTTCCGTGATCTAGTTTGTGCTTTTTTTCTTAGTGAAATGTGTTCCTTGGTGATCTTGTTTGTGCTTTGATTGCTCATTGCTTGGATTTGATATTGCTTAGTGAAATGCGTTCCTTTGCACTAGTTAGAGCTACTAAAGTCACCAAATTTTGTCAAGATCAGCTATTAACAAATTTTAAGTCAGAAGTTGTAGCCTTTTGCACTAACTAAACATAGTGTTTCAGAAAATGACCCTTGATAGAATGAATGTGAAGCCAAAGGAATCTGATCTCTCTCCATATTCACATATCCTTTTATATTATCCATTGGATGTTCATGAATGATTGAATTATGTTAGAATCTGCGGGTGCTGTCTGATTGTGATTGAGAGGTTGTATTTTATGCTGGAAATGCGACGTTGATGTCAAGGAAGAATGACATTTAAAATGTTCATCCGTCCCCCAGGATTGCCAGAATATTACTGTCCAACTTGAACTGTTAGTTTATGTAGTCCCAATTCAGGACTGGCTGGATTTGAGTTTACCTGGAATTGATAGTGAACCCCCCCCAAAAAACTCGAACAAGCTGGTTAGATGGGGCGAATTTGCAACTTTAATGCTTTAGAGAATGTGTCATGCTCTTAAAATTTCTTGATTCATGTTATGGTGTTTCCATCAGTATGCTTCATAACACAAAAATATGTCATGCAACTCCTGATCTTATGTCATGCAGCTCAACTTGTATGAACACTATTTCTTGATTCATGTTATGGGATTGTGATTTCATTGAATGTGATTTTATATGGATGACATCTGGGAGTTGTGCAACTCCAAGAGAGAGTTGTGCACTGTGATGGGAAGATCTAATATTTTTCTTTGCATCTCATATTGATAGATACCTCACATTTAGTCATTGAAAATTTAGTAGATAGTTGTTTCAACAAGTTTTAGGCTTGAGTACATGTTTCATCTCACTCTCTTAATATCATCTAGTTGAAACTTTTGCCCAAGGCTAAAACGACACGTTGATGTGAGGGACTAACTAAAAAAGTATCTACTTCAGGTAGGGCATCCTAAGGAATCTCAGCCTTGAATAGATATCTGTTCTTTCTTTAAAAGATTCTTCTGGATGCATTTATGTTTTAATTGATAATAGGTAGTCCACCCCCCTTGTTTATATGACTGAAAAAAGAGAAAGTCAAGCACTATGCTCTTAAGTATGAAAATGCTAAAATTGGGAGCTATATGTTAGCACTTACTACTTCAAATATGTCTTTGTTAAAATTGAGAGTTCAGCATTATGCTTTTTTTTTTTGGAGTTATCTTGCAATTTCTTTTTATTAATCATTAATGCAGTATATGTTCCTTAGTTTTGTTTGCAATGTGAGTTTGTTGGTTTTCAATTAACTTTTTTCCAATTTATAGATCTTTTCCTCTCACTTGTTGACCATAAGTTTGAGTTTATTGGACTAGCTTTCCCAAGAGGGCACAGTATTGTATAAACTTCATTCTTTTTCTTCAATCTTGCAGCTGCTTAGCAGAACTACATTTCGATCTTGATTGAATGAGTCCTGTTTCTTAGAGTGACATTCACTGTTTTTTCTTGACATGTTTTAAGCGCAGGAATTTCATAGGATGCGATCAAGCCTTAGAGCTAAGCAAGAACATGCCTCGCTTTTGGAGGACTTTTGACAGTTTGATCGGAGTAAACTAGACTTGGAACAAGGTGACAATTTGGAAGAGCAAGTTCTTCTAAAAGAACGTGCATCTATTAGCAGGAACATGGGGCAGGTAAATAGTGACAGAGTAGTTTTATTTTGGTAGTTGATCTCAATGCATAAGTTAAACAGATTAAATTACTAATGTATCTGGGTAGTGTTGCGCATCTCTGTGCTGTTTTTAGATATGTGCTAGTCCAAAGGGCAGTTCCAGCTTTTTGTAGAGGTTCTCATCTGATTCATTTTGCCCTGTTTTGAAGAGTTCAAATATCATATGCTTGTCCAAATTGCCTCATTTGGCCAGACCATTGCTCAGTTTGCTATCACCTGTCCAGACCATTGCTCAGTTTGAAATACCTTTTCTTCACACCCTATTTCTGAATCTGCTTATGATTATAATTAGGGCTTCGACCATCTGTATAATAGTAGATGCTTAAGTTTCAATATACTGATTAGCATTTTGATTATTGTTATGGAATTATAAATATGGATTCTTTATTTGCAATGTTACTGTTATGGAATTATAAAGCTTTCATATGATTGTTTTTGGTTTAAAAATTACTTTTTATATATTTAGAGAGACAAGTGCACCTAAAATTAACCATTGCGATTTGAATTATAAAGCTTTCATTTGAAACTCAGCCATATGAATGGACCGTTTGTACCACTTTTGAACTATTTTGATATGAGGATTTATTATTAAAAGCAGCTTAGTTTTTGGTGACACTGGTATGCTTCTAGTTCAGCAGATTTGCAAATCTCCTTGCTCTAATTAAGGTATTCTCTTATCCAGTTACATTTAGTCAGCTAGATCCTGGAGGCAAACTTATCACAGGTTCTCGTAAGGCATCAAATTATTTTGAAACACAGGTTATTTTCTTTTCAGTTTTACACTTCCTTTACCAAATTTGTATGCTATTTACATTTTAGATACTCACATAAGACCGAGTTGTGCAACTTTTAAGACCGAGTTGTGCAACTTTTAAGACCGAGTTGTGCAACTTCTAAGACCGAGTTGTGCTGCACTTCATTTTTCAATTTATCTTTTTCAAACAAAAAGAGTAGGAAAATAAAAAATCAGTTAGTCATGAATTGTTGAGAGAGATGTATAAGCTAATGATCACTTGCTATCCTATATACATTTGAGAGCTTATAGGTTTCACCCTTGCTGACCTTTTTATCTGCTATTGCTTATGTCTCTTCCGTTTGTCTCCTAATAGGAACTTGGAGGAATTAACACTTCCTTGGAAAGACAAAAGGTTGTTCTGCAAGAGTTGATGACCATGGTGAAAGACATGTTGTGGAACACTGACAGTTTGCTCGTGAGTTCCTTTTGCAAAAATGATGAATATTTGGCGGTGGATGCATTTGTTGATATATCCTTGTTCTTTTTTTGGCTTTGGTAACTCTGATTTTCTTTTCTCTTATCTTGATATATGTTGTTAATTGCTGGATGGTATGTCTAAGTGAAATGGATGTTTATTGCTTGCACTGCTGCTCACACATAAATACAACTTGTGCTGCCTTTTCAGGTTTCAACATAATGCAATATGTCAAAAAGCAAGTTAAGGGATATTGAATGCCCGTGTCAGATATATTTGAATGCTTGCAATCAGTAAGTAATTCAGCCTATTTTGCTGTTAGATTTTATTCTAATTGGCTATTCTGTCTCAATTTGAGGAAAGGTGTAATCTTGTAATACTTGACCTTGTCATTATCCAAGTGATTGTCAACTTGTTCTCTTAAGAGCTGCTACTTGGGTCTGATGGTTGGATATAATTTCTAGGATGCTAGCATTAATAAAATATTAGTTTAAAATAACGTACTTATTATCTTAGGAATTATGGTAACTTATGGTGGAATGTCCAAGAGACCAATTACTGTCTCAACATCAGCTTTCATCTTCAAGGTAAGTTGTGATGTTTCTCGTAGCCGACATATCGCTTAGTTTGGGCTAACACTTGGAATGATAGTTATGAATGCCTCTTTGAGCAATACCCTGACCAACGACGTAGAACTTTGATGTTTGTTGTGTAATTGTATTTTGCAGGAGCTGTCGCTGAAGGGTTTTTATTTGTAAAGCTGGTGTGGAATTCTACCCTCATCATGTGAGCTTCATAATTTTAGTCGTTGTGCAATATGCATTGGGAATCAATAATGTAACTATATTGACATCAGTTTTGAGTATATATGAATTCGTTTATAGCTTCAGTAGAATCAATTGGTCAAGATCTCTATCTTTATTTTTTTGTTTCAAACGAGTTGTACTAAGGATTAACACACACAGAGAAATGTATTCATTACTTCTACATATTTCCTTATATGAAGAATTCCAGCTGAGATATGCATCAGTTAAACCTGAAGCCCTGAAACTGTCTCGTGAGTGTGTCAATCAGAGAACAAAAACTTCGTTATCGCCACAACAAATGCAACCTAATTTAGCGTATTAGAATGCGGAGTTCCAGTTATTGACGAGCATAGTTTGTCACCGTAACAACTATAACTATTAGATCAACTAGAATGCAAACGGGTTGTACTAAGAATATAAGGTGCAAGAATAATATTATAATGTGCCCAAATTAGATTTTTAGTTTAATAAGAATCAAATTAGATTTTAGTTTGTATGAATAAAACTATAAATTTCATGAATACCACTATGAAATTTTAGAGTTGCACGATGATGTTGTAAGAGTTGCATGACTCTGTTGTAAGAGGTGCACGACTCTGTTTTAAGAGTTGCACGACTCTGTTGTAAGAGTGGGACGACTCTTGTTTTAAGAGTTGCACGACTCTCTTGTAAGAGTTGCACGACTATGTTTTAAGAGTTGCACGACTCTATTGTAAGAGTTGCAAGACTCTTGTTTTAAGAGTTGCACGACTCTGTTGGAAGAGTTGCACGACTCTGTTTTAAGAGTTGCACGACTCTGTTTTAAGAGTTGCACGACTCTGTTGTAAGAGTTGTACAACTCTATTTTAAGAGTTGCACGCCTCTGTTGGAAGAGTTGCACGACTCTGTTGGAAGAGTTGCACGACTCTGTTGTAAGAAATGCACGACTCTATTTTAAGATTTTCACGACAATCGAGACTTGTGAATTTATTCTCAACATGATCTTATTTTAAAAAAGTGCTGATGTGAAAAAAATAATTATTTGAAAAAAGTGCTGACACAAATAGAATAAAAAGTGCACAAATTAGAATAAAATGCGCACGAATAATATTATAAATTAAAAAAAATTGTTATCCATGTAGAAAAAAAAACTAGATTTGGATCATATTTGTGAAATTGTTATCCAGGCTTGATGGAATTGTTCGACATCATTTGATCAGCTTATGATTCATTTGTCATGTGCTTCTTCGATTCTTTGTGAAATTGTTATCCATGCTTGTGCAACTCTAAAAAAAGTGCTGACATGGGGAAAAAAATGCTGACATGGGAAAAAAAATGCTGACACGGAAAAAAGTGCAACTCTAAACTCTACTTGGATCATATTTGCACAATTTATGGTTATATTTGCACAAAGTACTCTTATATTTGCACGATAAAAAGTTAAAAAAATAAAATAAATAAAAACTAGACTAGGGTCATATTTGCACAACTTATGATTAAATTTGCACAATGTCCTCTTATATTTGCACAACTTACTCTTATTTTTGCTCAACAATAGGTTATTTTTTGCAAAACAATCGAGATTTTTGAAATTGTTCTCAACATGATTTTATGTTCTCTCAATATTATTTTAAGAATTGCACGACTATGTTATAAGAGTTGCACGACTATGTTGTAAGAGTTGCACGACTATGTTGCAAGAGTTGCACGACTCTGTTTTAAGAGTTGCACGGCCATGTTTTAAGAGTTGCACGACTCTGTTTTAATAGTTGCATGACTCTGTTGTAACAGTTGCACGACTCTTGTTTTAAGAGTTGCACGACTCTCTTGTAAGAGTTGCACGCCTCTGTTTTAAGAGGTGCACAACTCTGTTTTAAGAGTTGCACGACTCGATTTTAAGAGTTGTACGACTCTTGTTTTAAGAGTTGCACGACTCTGTTGTAAGAATTGGACGACTCTGTTTTAAGAGTTGCACGACAATCGAGACTTGTGAATTTATTCTCAACATGATCTTATTTTATCTTAATATAATTTCATACTTTCTCAATAAATTGTAAACGATTCAGAATAAATTAAAGCAAGTCTAGTTTTTTTTTTTTTTTAACATTTTGTCGTGCAAATATAACCGTAAATTGTGCAAATATAATCGTATGTTGTGCAAATATAACAATTTTTTGTGCAAAAATAAAAATAAAAATATATATTATGAATCACATAATAAAATATAGATAGTTTTTTAAATTTCTCATATTTCTAGGGTGATTTTTATAATTTCATCAAATTTCTTTCTTCTTCCTCCGATTTCTGCGAAGATGAACCAGGTAGAGCCGCGCTCACCGCCACCGCCGGCGGCTCGCTCTGCCCTCGCTCGATCCGGCCTCCTTCGCTCCGGTGCCGCTCGCTCCCTCCCTCGCTCCCACGCTCGCTCACCACCGCCTCCCTCCCTCGCTCGCTAAGTCCTTCTTCAACCTTCGTCTCTCCAGATCCAGCGTTCGCAGGCCTCCGGCTCCGCCTCCGGCTCGCTCGGCCGTTGCTCGACTTCGCTCCGGCATTCTCGCTCTCCGGCGCTCTCGATCTCCATCAATTGGACATAGATGGCGAATTCAGATCTCCAAAGATGGAGGACGGAATTGCTTCAGATGGCTTCTTTGGAGGCGGCGCGGCTGCGACAGCGACAAGGAGGAAAGGAGGAAGATGGACGGAATTGCTTCAGATCCGGCGCCGAAGCCATAGATCTCGGCCTCGCTCACAATCGCCGTTGAGCAGTTCAGGAGTGAGAAAGAGAGAGCGCGCGGAGAGGGAGAGCTCGGAGGAGAGAGAAAGATCCGTGAAACAAAGGAAAGGGGGTTTATATTGCGGCCATTTTATAAAAATGTCACAAAATGCGGATATTTCGCAAAATAAGCCTATTTTCGTGGCTATTTTGCAAAACCCCCCTATAAAAATTGTGATACCTTTCTGTCTAACCAAATATGTCATTTATTATATACTAATACTATTTTAAAATGATAAAATCTATATAAATATCAATTATTTTATTAATTTTTTATAATTTAATACTTATTATTAATAACTATTCAATAATTAAAAAATTATTTTATAATTTTTTATAAATTTGTTTACCTAGTAGAGTATATATTTGTGTGGAAACCCATTCATTCAACCCAACGAGATTTCCTCTCCAAACCGATTAATATAATAATGGATAACATATTAAATTGAAAGTATCATAAATAATCGGCTTGCTATCCGTACGTTTCCCTTTCGTTAAGCACACAGTGGGTTCACCGGATTTCGATGTTGGCAAGCGTTGGTGTCGACAAGCTTTTTTGTTCTGAAAAAAGCATGCGACACTAGAAGCCGGTGCGAGCAAAGTATCTGTTAATCTTGTCGACACCAGAAGGCGATGAATGGTCGTGTATTTGGTAAAATTTTGGTTGTGTGTATAACAGGACCCATATATAAATAACTATTGAAAATTTTGCATATATGATTCCCTTGCGGTTATGAAATTTTTTTCCCCCTCATGCCCCTCGGTTAGATTTTTACCAAAATCAACTAAATTATTAAAGGAAAAACAAGCAGAAGGGAGAGGCCTATTAGTACACACCACAACTTGACGTACACCTTGTTAATATATTGTATATATTTAATTAAGTTTGTTTTTCTGTTCAGTTTTTATATCCTACAAACTAGGTAGACTTAGTCTAAGTTAGTTGAGATTTTCTCCACCATCTCCTCCTCAACTCATGCCTTGTACTGCTATATATTTGGAACGTTTACACTGATAATAAATCAGCTTTTGGTTCATCTATCTAACATGGTATCAAGAGCAAGGTTTTGATTTTTTCCTGGTGTCCCTCCTCCTCCAAGCGATGGCCACCTCTTTACCCTCTGGGCAAATTCCTAACCCTGGAGAACCAAACAAACCCTTCCAAATAATCAATTTCCAAAATTGCCTCAAACTCACACCCACTAATTACATTACTTGGCTTAATCCAATCCGTTCTCTTTTGATTGGCCATGGACTCCTCTCCTATGTTGATGGCTCGATCTCAGAACCCACCAAGACCATCACCACTAATGGTCAGTCGTCGCCCAATTCCGCCCACACTACTTGGCTTCGCCAAGATCAACTCCTCAAGGGTGGACTGATTGGCACACTCTCTCCCTCCGTCGCCTCTCTAGTGACCCGGGCATCCACCTCGCAGCAAGTTTGGAAGACCCTGGAGGATACCTACGCCAACCCTTCCAGAGCCCACATCGGTCTCCTCAAGGAGAAGCTCAACTCTACAACCAAAGGATCATCCTCCATCACAGAATTTATGCATCAAATCTCCGGGAACGCGGACCTCTTGGCCTCGCTTGGGAAGCCTCAAGATCCCGAGGACATTACCGACGCTGTCCTCAAAGGTCTGGATGCCTCGTATCAGTCCGTCATTGATGGTGTAAAGGCTCGAGATACGCCCATCGACTTCCCGACCCTTCATCAAAAACTCCTAACCCATGAAACCTTTCTCCAGTACAAATCCAACCCTTCTCCCTTCCCGGCTTCTGCCATGGCCGCCCAATCTGGCTACCGTCCTCCCAAGGGCAGAGGCAAGCCTCAGCCGTCTCCTTCCACTCCTCCGCCTTTTGATCACCACCGCCCACCGTCTCCAGTTGCACCCACCGCCCCACCATCTCGCCCACCTCCCAAACCCTTCCTCGGTCGCTGCCAATGGTGCAAGACTCAAGGCCATGTCCTCGCCCACTGCCAAGCCTTCCGTTTGATAGCCCCTAACCTCCGCCCACCGGCCAACTATCCTCCCTCCCATAGCCCGCAGGCTCACGCAACCTCTGTTCATGCCTCTTCTCCACCCCAGCCACAGTGGATGTTGGATAGTGGATCAACTCACCATGTGGCAAAAGACCTCGACATCCTTGCCGAACATTATCCCTACGACGGAACGGATGAGCTCCAAGTTGGTAATGGTTTGGGTCTCCCAATTTCTAACATTGGAAACACTTTTTTACATTCTTCATCCAAACGTTTTTAATGTTGATAATGTTTTGCATGTTCCTCATATTGCTAAAAATATTTTGTCAGTCTCCGAATTCACTACTCAAAACCAAGTTGAAATCTCATTTAAACCTACTTGTTTTGTTGTGAAGGATCTCTACTCGGGAAATATCCTTCTTAGTGGCCCCGTCTCCGCCGGACTATACACTTGGCCTTCCTCCACTTCACCGACTGCATTCACGCTTCGCCGCTCACTTGGGACGGCTTGGCACCATCGTCTCGGCCACCCCTCAGCTTCTACTTTTCGTCTTTATAATTCTTTCCTGCCTAGTGGTGAATTGAACTCTTGTGTGGATTTTTGCAATGCTTGTTCTATCAATAAGGCCCACAAACTTCCTTTTCATGCTTCTACTATTACGTCTTCCGCACCACTTGAAGTTATATTTTCTGATGTTTGGACTTGCCCGGTTTTATCTTTTGATGGGTTTAAATATTATATTATTTTTGTTGATCATTTCACGAAATATATATGGTTTTATCCCCTCAAAAACAAATCGGATGTATTTCCCATCTTTGTCAAATTCAAAGCATTGGTGGAAAACAAATTCAACTCCAAAATCAAAACTTTTTATTCTGACAATGGAGGGGAATTTATAGCTTTACGCTCCTTCCTCGCCTCAAACGGAATCTCTCATCTCACCTCACCGCCCCACACTCCACAACACAATGGCTTTGCCGAACGTCGACATAGACACATTGTGGAAACCGGCCTTTCTCTTCTCTCCCACTCAAGCATGCCACACAAATTTTGGCCTCTTGCCTTTCAAACGGCAGTTTATTTAATTAATAGAATGCCGACTCCAACTCTCCATAACAACTCCCCTTTTTATACAATTTTTGGAACAATTCCCAATTATCATAAATTAAAATGTTTTGGATGTTTGTGTTTTCCATGGTTGAGACCCTACACCATTACCAAAATGGAACCGAACTCTGCCCCGTGTGTTTTTGTGGGTTACTCTCTAACCCAAAGTGCATACTATTGTCTCGATCCCAAATCATATAAATTATATACTTCACGCCATGTGACTTTTGTGGAATCCACTTTCCCATTTGCTACACTTAGCCCACCTCCACGCAGTCCCACCCCCTCCCTGGCCCACCTTGGACCCATCTCCTCAAGCCCACTCCCTACCGCTACTTCCACAAATGACGTCCCCAATCCTGCTCCCAATTTACAACAACCCTCTCCTCCCATACCGCCGACCACGTCCTCCTCTCGCCCTCCCCCACTCACCCCTCCCGTCCGTCAAATTGTCACCCGCTCCATGAATCAAATATCCAAACCTCTCACCAGGCTAAACCTTCATGCCATGGTCACCCCTTCCGAGCCGCAAAACATCACTCAGGCCCTCAAACACCCGGATTGGCGCCAGGCCATGACCGATGAGTACACTGCCCTCCTCTCGAACAATACATGGACCCTTGTCCCTCGCCACACCGCCTCCAATGTGGTGGGGTGCAAATGGGTTTTTCGGGTCAAAACCAACCTTGACGGTTCTCTCGATAAACTCAAAGCACGCCTCGTGGCCAAGGGTTTCCATCAGCGCCCCGGTTGTGACTTCACTGAGACTTTTAGTCCCGTTATCAAGCCGGTCACTGTTCGCACTGTTCTTACTTTAGCAGTTCAATCCGGTTGGAAGCTCCGCCAAGTTGACATTAACAATGCCTTTCTTCAAGGTACTCTCGACGAAGATGTTTTTATGGAACAACCTCCGGGGTTCGTTGACACTGCATTGCCGGACTCCGTCTGCAAACTCAATAAAGCCATATATGGCCTCAAGCAAGCACCGAGAGCATGGTATACGGAACTCCGCTCCTACCTCATCCAAACAGGTTTTGTTAACTCCATTGCTGACCCATCTCTGTTTATCTCTCGCCATAATGCCAATGTCATTTACATCCTCATCTATGTTGACGATATTATCATTACTGGCAACCACCCACCCGCCCTAGATCGATTCATTTCTTCCCTATCCAACCGTTTCTCCCTTAAGGATTTGGGCAATTTGTCCTATTTCTTAGGGGTTGAAGTTCAGGACACCACACATGGCCTCTTTCTCAGCCAACATAAATATATCCAGGATCTTCTTCTTAAGGCAAACATGTCCACTTGCAAACCTATCTCCACACCCATGGATGTATCGGCCTTCCTTACCAAAACCACCGGTACCCCTTTAGATAACCCAACTGACTACCGTGCCCTTGTTGGTAGTCTCCAGTACCTCTCCCTGACTCGCCCTGATGTTACGTTCGCAGTCAACAAGCTCTCCCAGTTTATGCAAGCTCCAACTTCTGCTCACTGGAGTGCCTTGAAGAGAGTTCTACGCTATCTACAGGGGACCATTACTTCTGGCATCAACATCCACAAAACTGGTTCTCGGGTGCTTCACGCCTTCTCCGACGCTGATTGGGCTGGGAATAAGGATGATTACTCCTCTACAACTGGCTTCGTGTTCTTTCTTGGTCGCACCCCTATCTCATGGAGCTCCCGGAAGCAAAAGACGGTTGCTCTATCCTCCACCGAGTCTGAATACAAGGCCTTAGCGGACACATGTTCTGAACTTGTTTGGATCACCTCCCTCCTGGCTGAGCTTGGTGTCGATGATATACCTCAACCAGTCATCTTCTGCGATAATTTGGGGGCCAAACATCTCAGTGCTAATCCGGTCTTCCACTCCCGTATGAAACATGTAGCCTTGGCTTACCATTTCATCCGCCAACAGGTCCAAGCTGGTTCCCTCAGAGTCTCCTATGTTCCGACCGCAGATCAGCTTGCCGACTGTCTCACGAAACCACTTCTTCGGGCTCGTCACTGCACTCTGATCACCAAGATCGGACTATCTTCACCCCGCCAATCTTGAGGGGGCATGTTAATATATTGTATATATTTAATTAAGTTTGTTTTTCTGTTCAGTTTTTATATCCTACAAACTAGGTAGACTTAGTCTAAGTTAGTTGAGATTTTCTCCACCATCTCCTCCTCAACTCATGCCTTGTACTGCTATATATTTGGAACGTTTACACTGATAATAAATCAGCTTTTGGTTCATCTATCTAACACACCTTAAGAGAGAAAGTAGTTATTGTTGCCTAATTGTGGTCAGGAGAAGGGTTATTCTGAACAATAGATGGTGGTCGGCGAGGGGAAACTTGCATTCAAGTAAAGTTTCGATTTCTAGAGTTGGAAAGAGAGTGTGGATGTGGTCAGTTATTCAAACTGCATCAAGATAAAGTTTTGATTTTTAGGGTTGGAAATTTTTGGTTTCAAATGCTACTATCAGCATTGATAGTTTCAATTGGTTGTTTGTTATTCATGGTTTCTAAATTGGGTGTGTGAATTTCTCTCATTATTATCAATAGCAGTTGTAGTTGCAACGATATCAATGTCGTAGGTAGCTTCTTCTTTTCTTTATCGTTCTATTTCATTCTTTTTTCGCACAATTTTAGGGGGAAATATGCAAGAGATGCATTCTACACATTTATAGGAAGATAATAAAAAAAAAACCAACAAAGGAAATTAATTATGTGGGACTCCCGATTGATTGTTTGGTATGACAATTCATGTCAATCTTCTTGGGTTACTAATATGTTTGATATCATTTCCGATTATTAATTGGTGTATACTTGAATCCTGACGAGTTTTCATGCATCGATCATAGTGTCCTTGTGAAATTGGAACATTTTTTTTTATTTTAAGAAAAGGCCAATTACGACGGGAAAGAGTGTCGATAAAGGCCTCAGTGCCAATTTCGACGGCCTATTATGTCGGAAATTATCGACGATTACGAAAAGCGTCGAGACAAAACTGTCGAAAATGTCACGCTTTTCTCGTAGTGAATTTGTGTGTTTGTAGGTGAAACATGGTGAATTTATTGCTCAATTTAACAGTCGGTCAATCACATTTTGTCTAGATTTTATTTTCTAGTTTGAACTTCTTTATGACAACTCTGAATAAGTGATCGAATAAGTGCTTATTTGTCTAGAAAGACAGTTTAGTAAAAAAAATCACAATAGAGCATGACAATTACTTTGAAGCTTGTTTTTAAGCTTAAAATCTGAATCGGTAGAGTATGTGTCTATCCACAAGATATGGGTTCGACCCTTATATAACATTCCCACTGTTAACAATTAAGAAAATATGTTAAGGAAGCCTATTTACATGAATCAAAATATGTTAATAAGGAAAGAGCAGATTTTTTGTATGAGAAACAAATAGATAATTAATGTCCAATTGTCCTTCAATTGTTTAGGGAGTGATCCTTTTCTTAAACAAAGGATCCTATATATGCAATCAAATATTTATTACGATGTGCCAAACACTTCCTCTTTAATACTCGTAATTGCCTAAAGTATGTGTAAAAAGGTTACTATTTGGGAAAATGTAGATGTATCTCATCTTGATATATAATTACCTTTTAGATGTTTTAATTGTAAACTTAATTTTATCAACTTCAATCCCCTCAAAATTTCAAATCAATTACACAAGCGTAGGGCTTTGAATCAAAACTTTACTTATCAACTTCAATCCCCGCAAAATTTCAAATCAATCTGATCAAGACTTGTATGATCAACAAGCGTATTTGCAAAACATACAATACCATTTAAGGAATTATAATTCAAGTTGTTTGAGGATTGCAGACAATTATCTCCATAAAATAAGGAAGGCTTGCTTGAATTTATTGTAAGCAAATTCAACCTTCAAAGAAAACAATATTGAAATAACCAGCATCAAAACTTCCCCTGAACTTAATAGATCATAACACATGCATAACGGAAATCACCAAAGAATAACCCTAAACATTCAAATCCCCAAATGCAAACACAAAATCCCAAAATCTAAATCCATGCGCCCTACATTTTGGGATTTGAGGTGAGAAAACTCAAACATACCTTCCCTTGTCTATGCCCCGGTCTATGGTAAGTCGTCTTCGCTAGTCGATCCACTCCTTCCTTTTTCAACATCAAGTCCTTCCCGCGGAAGCCGATGTTAGAGGCGGTGGGGGCCATGGCCACCCCGACAATTTTTTAAATAATATATGTATATATGTATTACAGTAAATAGGAGTATTAATTAATTAGATATTACTTTCTTTTTTGAGAATATTTAGATTTCCTTTCCAATTTCACGTTAACATATTTTTATTTTCAACTTCCATATTTTTAATATCTCAACCACTTAATATCTTATCTACTAATTGAAAAGAATGATATCTCCTAAATTCTAATTCAGATGCTAATTTAAATGGTGGAATACTAGAATATCACAAAAAATCCTAATTCATAATGAAGAGGATGAAACTATTGATTCTTCTGAAGAAAGAATCAACGGTTAAGACCTTTACATCATATGAAATTATAGATGAATTTATTTCTATGAAAGAACGCAGAGTACTATTTAGACAGAATTTGCTAGAATTTATTTTTTATACGGATTATGTAAAAATTTTTTCATGTAAATGAAAAAGGTGTATGGATAAGCCTCCTAGATTGACTAAGTTCCAAACCCTTAAAAAAAAATTGGCCCCTGTAAAACTTTTGTCCAGATTCCGCCACTGCTAGTTATTGAGTTTGTCAAGTCTCTTCTTCTCCAGCATATATACGTGCGTGAGAATAACAATAAAATGTTTAAATTTATTTTAAGCAATTTTTTTTTTGCCCTTTAACTTAACGGAAAATATTAAAGTTAACCTTCGATCGAGGGCACTAGACAAAAAAAAAATCTAAATTTAAGGATACTACACAAAATAGGCAAGAGTTTGATATATCGTGTGATATCATACGAAATTTCTGAATAACTGAGAATTTCTTTCATATGAAAATGGGCTGAAAAAAAAAACAGAATTATATAATTGTTTTAAAGTAGATGGTAGTTGTAATATGGGTCGCACTGGTATGAAATGTTTGACTTACCTTCTTAAACATAGCGGCCCGTCTCCTTGGAGAATGACATTTGTAGGGGGTGTACGTATTCTAGCTCAGCCAAACAGCCACCGGCCACCAACAATAATATACCATTATAACAACATTTTCATATAGAGAGCACGGCCGTGCCAATAATTTAATCACTCTTTAAACATTTTCATATAGAGAGCACGGCCGTGTCAATAATTTAATCACTCTTTAAATGTTATTTCGAATATTAGACTTTAAAAATAAAAATAACTAATATTTTCAATTGTAAAAGTTGAATGTTTTATGAAATTAAAATGTTTCAAAAATGTAAATCACATGAAACCATCCATAAATAAGAAGAGTTTTATAAAAATAAATGACAAATTTGACAAATATACGTAAAAACACGTATTTTTTGTTTTTCTTTAAAAACATAACTTAAGATCATTTTTCCATGATTTTTTAATGCTTACAAAGTGTTTTAAGAGTATTGAAGTAGTTTTATATTGGTTAAAGTTTAAATTAAAGTAAATCAATTAAATATTTAATAATAAGGTGATAATTAAATATATTAAGCACTTGTTTTTTTAGCATAAAAAGATCGTAGTAGTTTAAACAATATGTATGATTTTGCCAATTTTTCTAATATGTATTAGATTGGTATAAAATCTATGAAGTTAGTAAAATGATAATTTTTTCAAAGGGAAACATAATAATAAAATGGGAAAGGAATAAAATGAAATAAATAGAAAAAAGAAGAAGTGAATGCTGAAGAAGAAAAAGGCCAACAGTGAGGAAAATAATAGATTAAAAAAAGGCGAAGGTTATGGGAATCGAACCCGAGCTAGCAGGGATTTAATAGTTTTAACCTCAATTGTAATACCAACAAAGCAACAATTAATACTCTTATCTTTTAGACAATAAATTTATATATCCTTAAATTCTGTATAATATTGGGCCCCAAATTTTTTGGGGGCCCTGAAGCATCGGGCAACATGCACATGCGGCTGGCACGGGCCTGATAGTGAGTAGTGACCCTTTTCTATAGTGATCCCCAACTATACTTAAGACTATGGTTGGTAAAAAAAAAAAGGATGAAACTGATAGATTATTTATGTTAAATTTGTTATATTAAGCTAGTCAAAAGCTCTAAAAACTTGGGTGGGTAACAGTACTGTACATTAAAAAACTTCGATTTCAATAACTACTTAAATTAAAATCTTGTATTTATTTCATTAATTTAAAATTATATAATATCAAAATCAAAAGTTTCGAAAAAAGTTAGTTGATGAAGCCATTAAATTTCGATGGGCCATATAACGTGGGAGCACAACATACACTAACCAATCTAGACAAAGGCTGACAATATTTTATTCTAAAACCAATTGATAATAGAAGGAATAACCCATCAACCACACCACTCTAACACCATGCTAATTAAATTCCAGTACGTGGACCATATGAGGTGGCCGGGAGGCCACACGTCCGAGCGCAACATGTTCTTATCAAGTCGAACACACAAGATTGATGTGATTCCATTATAAAATTAATTATCAACAGAAGTAGTCCATTATGTAAGTCTTGAATTTCACATAATTCTAATATACTCCCTCCGTCCCGCAAAACTTGTAGTTTTAGAGTAGTAAACTTGTATAAAAAAATTTGTTGTTTTAGCTATAATTATTATCTTTATAGGTAATAATTGCTCTTTTTATAGGTAATAATGGGTGCTTTTAGGTAATTTATCCTATAAAAGTAAAAGAAATATAGGTATTATTAATAAGTGTGTATAAAGCTAAAACTACAAGTTTTGCGAGACGGAGGGAGTATGATACATTTTGTACCTATCGGCAGGTGCCAAACATAGTCTAAGTAGTGATTTTAACATACTGGTACAGTACAGAAAATATATATCTAGGGATCTGCGCCGCGCCGGATGTTATTATCGATGGACCCCGCAGCTACCTTAAAATGAGTGTTTTACGCATGTTACTCATCGTTTGCAGAGGAAGCTGTTTTTTGGTTCTTGCAAGAGAGTTGGGTGTTTGCAATTGGAGTTGTGCCCGATGTATCAAAGTGGGAAGGCTATTGTATGGGTTCCTGCCTGCAAGAAGCTGATTTTTCTCTACCAAAATGCGATATTTGCCCGTTTGTAACTAATTTAGTATGCGAGTGTTTGTAACTGATTTAGTACGTGTGTCTATATGTATAAAAATGATGATTAATAGCTACTATCAAGAATTATTTACACGTAATATAATTATTTATATACTTGAATAGCTTTTTCAAGTGAAAATTATTATGAGTTACGCATAAATAATCATCACGGTTGTGTCGGTTTCGAGGTTATCGACTTAAATCATTCTATAGATACTTCACCTTCCATTTGTATTTTAGTTTGGTTTTTTTTTATCACACCCACCGACCTGGGATGACTTTTTTTTTTTTTGGTTACCCAACAACTTTAACTATTTTTTTTTAACGTGGGTTCCGAGATTATCGACTAATTTTCATGAGTTTGAGCCCTAGCTTGCAAATGACACGAATCGGTAAGCCATGTGAGAAGTCATGAGGCTGACTCATCCAAACCATTGAAAGCTTGAGCACCCACTAGTTACCTTGTCTGTTCAACAAAACACGTCTTATATCATTCACCACTCTTTTTTAGGCAATAAAAATTACTTACTCCATTTAGAAATAAATGTCGTTTGACTTGTCAGCATGTTTTTTAAGAAGCTAAAACTATATAAAATATTAATTTTTTATTATTATTTTTGAAGCTAATTTCAAACTTATAAAGATTACTCTCTCCGTAATAGAATAATTGTTTTTTTTGGCAAATTTCACACTTTTTAAGAAAGCTAAAAATAGAAAGAAGAATAGTTAAAATTTTAGCAAATAAATAACGTGGAAAAAAATGGACCAAGGAAAGAAAAGAATAGTATGAAAAGTTGAAGTATTAATAGAGTATCTTGGAATTATAAATTTTTTTCATTAATGTTATTCAAAGGGACAAATATTTTGTTACATGAAAAAGTAGCAAAAATGCCAATTATTTTGTTACGGAGGGAGTAAGTATAAAATTATATAAATATTTAAATTAAAAAGTTGATATTTTATATAGTTTTTATCTCTTTAGAAAGTATATCAAAAAGTCAAACAATATTTATTTTTAAATGGAGAGTGTATATAAAATTTCAAAATTTTATTACTAATATGTATGACATTATTTTAAAAAATTAATAAAGCTATACTCCCTTCGTAACGAAATAATTGTCTTTTTGGCTATTTTTTCTTGTAACAAAATATTTGTCCATTTAAACCTAATTAATGACAAAAATTTCTAATTTTATCAATTCATCTCATTAATTGTATTTGATTTCCAAGATATTCTATTAATGCTCTAACTTTCCATACTATTTTTTTTTTCATTAGTCCATTTTTTTTTTCCACATTATTTATTTTAAAATTTTTAACTATTCTACTTTCTAATTTTAGGTTTCTTAGAGCAAGCCAAACAACTTTGGTAAAAAATCTCTAAAATAGAGATTAAAATGTCAAAATCTCTAAAAAAAATTCACTCCAACTCCAACAGCTTCTCTATTTTACAGATTTTTACATTTATTAAAGACTATAATCAATAAATGTATTTATTAAAGATATTTAATTCTACATTTCTAAAAACTTAATTTAAATTTAAATCTAACATTTAACCTCACATTTGTTGGTGAACTATTATATGTTACCCATCCTTTTGCATGACATATTAATTTATTATTATTATTATTATTATATTCTCATGGAATATTTTTTAAAAACAAAATCTAGTGATAAATTTGATATTTATTTTTTAAATGATATTAATATTAAATTTATATTTTTACTATAAAAGTTATCATAAAATTGGATAAAATATAATTCAAACTTAATCTTATTATTTTCAGTTAGTTGATATATATTTTATTATAAATTAGATTGGTGATTATGAGTTCAAGTGAATATTTTTTGAAGTGAAAATTTTATAGACTAATTTTTTAATGTGAATTTTGTAGCATTAAATTGGATGAAATTAGTTATGCTATTTTATTTACAAAAGTTAACATAGAATTATGATGTTTTGTTCTATCTATATTGATTTAACATAATTAATTTATATATTATATCAACTTTTTTAATTAATTTTTAAAAATAATTATATTTTTATTACTAGTAATTAAGTATGAAATTATATTTTTTCTATACTTTTTAATTAATCATTAAATTCTATATAGGGACAACTGAACATTAAATTATAGAGATCAACTTCTCTTCCTCCAAATTTAGAGATTTTTTCCCTCTCTCTATCCATTTATCTATTTTAGAGATGAGTTTGGAGAAGCTGTTGGAGTGAAAAAATGCTCATTTTCTCTAAAATCTCTCTTTTTCTCTATTTTAGAGAAGCTATTGGGATTGCTCTTAGACCATCTCCAACAGCTTCTTCAAAATTTTCTCTAAAATAGGGAATCAGAACCCATTTTCTCCAAATTATTTTTATCCCAATTCCAACAGCTTCCCTATTTTGCAGAATCACACATTTATTGTAATTTTAAAAATACATTTTATTTGAATGTAACTACTAGTTTGAACCTTTGTAGTTTTCAACGGCTAATTTTCCAAAAATGAAATCACCAAATTACTTCGACAAGAGGAACAAAATTAACAAACATAATCGAAATGAACGCAGTCAATTGCTAGGAATGGAGGAATCAGAATCGACAAATATAATCAATTGTCTGTCAATCAAAATAATAGAGAATTTGTTGAACAATTATCCATCTAGTTGATTTTGAGACTCGAAGAATGAAAATTAATATGGAAAATGATTCTCCAAAATTTTGGAGATTGCTGCAAATATAGGGAAGCAACCCTATTTTTTCCTATCCATCCCTATTTTGGAGAATTGAATAGGGAAGCTGTTGGACCCAAAAAAAACTTAAAATTCTCTAAAAGTTTAATTTTCTCTAAAATGGAGAAGCTCTTGGAGTTGCTCTTAAGAAGTCTGAAAACCCCTAATAGGCAATTATTTTGTTACAGAGGGAGTATAATTTTTATTCTTTATATATATAAACGACATCTTTTATCCCAAATACGGAGTATTAATTATTTCAACTAAGTCAACATACCAATCATTTCTCTTCAAATTTTTTACGAGTTTTCTAAATACGCCGCTAATTTTTACTGGAACCACTGCTAATCTCCGCAACCCCCTGCGGACCGAGCTCCGTAACCCCTTGCGGATCTCCGCGGACATCGTGCCATACACGCCCTAAAAGCCCATCGACAAAAGGTCTGCAAGACGTTGCGGAGAGAGGTCCGCATCGTAATGCGGAGTTCCCTAATCTATATGTTAAAAAAAAAAATCTCAAAGATGTTTCGCAACTCCCAGCATTTTTTTTTGCTCCTTGGATTCGCTCCTTGGAAGGAGAATCGGACACAGAGTCGCAACCGGGTGTCGACTTAACTCCGCAAGGAGTTGCGGAGTTAAGTCGGTGTAAAGGTTGTTTGGCACAACGTCAAAAGTATTCCACATCAGGGTGCGGAATTAACTCTGCAAGGAGTTGCGGAGATTAGCGGTGGTTCCAATAAAAATTAGCGGTATATTTATCAATCCCCATTTTTTAAAAGGGATGCAATACGAAACATTACTATTTCTTCCTTCTTCTTTTTTTATCCATCGAGACATCAATTATTATTATATACTCCCTCCGTCCAAAAATACATGGGTTTTTAGAGATAAAGTTTTGTCCAACAATAGATGAGCTTTTATGTTTTCTAGGAAGGAAGTTGTAATGATTTGTATTAGTTTGTGTATTGTTGACTTTTTAAAATAATTTGATTAGTTAAAATGTGTAGTGCGTGTTAAAAAATAATAAAATTTATGAAAAAGTTAGTACAATGATGATGTTTTTTTTAAAGTAAAGTATTTTAGGACGGAGAGAGTATAATAAAGAAGAAGTCATCCTCAAAAGTGGTCCTATGAACCAATCATGTGTAATAATATCAATAGAAAAAATCATCTCCATATTTGAGTTGTAGGTAACATATGACATCTTCTCCTTATCTTAATAGTAATAAGTAATAACCAATAGAAAAAATCATCTCCACCTTAATCAATTTTAAGATAATAGTTTCAATAAGTTTTTAGACTTAGATATAATTTTGAAAGATTTTACCCAATTTTGTAGGATTTTGATAATAATTATATAAAAGTTTGATAGTATCTTTCAATATATTAATGAGAATCAATGATAATTTTATTTAAATTGAGTAACAATTCAAAAGTGTTGAAATAAATTAATTAAATATCTGAACGAATATTTATATTAAATTTTATTTAAATGTTAAGGAAACCACAAATAGTGCGCTAGTGAACTAGTTACTACAATATTTCTGATACACGAATCAATGTACATGAATATTTCTGATACACGAATCAATGTACATGAACTGTGTTTAATGCACATCAAATTGGCAGAAAAAATCCATTCAATTGGGGAATCGATCGACATATGGATCAATTAATTCATGGAATGTGGGATCCGTTACAAAACTTACCCATCATACATTAATTGCACCCAACCTTTTGGGTTCTCGTGTTCATACCGCCCAAAATCATAACAAGTACGTAAGTATATTGGATCTTCACCGTATATTCCGCACAGATCAATCAATTGGTTCATACTCTGATTTGTTTCTATAAATAGCTCTATCTTCGTGTCTACAAAACAAATACAACAGAAGTACCACCCAGAGTGTGACTGCGAATCATCAATTCAAAAATGATGACGATCAAGTCTATCGCCTATCTCTTGTTTCTTCAGCTTTCATTTTCGCTAACACTTTCACAGGATTTCGATTTCTTCTACTTCGTTCTTCAGGTTTTATTTCATTAGCTAATAATCTATTTTCTTCATTCTGATCTCCTCAATTTTTTGAATTATTTTTTCCAAATTTCTTAAAGGTCTATAATCTATTTGTAATTCGTGTGTTGATTACAGTGGCCGGGGTCATACTGTGACACCCAGAAGAGCTGTTGCTACCCATCCACCGGAAAACCCCAACCCGATTTCGGAATCCACGGCCTTTGGCCCAATTACAACGACGGTTCCTACCCGTCGAACTGCGACACTGGCAACGATTTCCAGCTCTCCAAGGTTCCGTTACAGTAACCAACTCTGTAACATATGGGTAAAATATAAAACAACAATATATAAAATGACACAATAGGTAATTTTATCCGTCGATATTGGTCTACCAGATTTTGACAAAAGATATATAAAATGCTATGTAGATATCAGATCTTGTGAGCCATATGCAGAGCGAGTGGCCAACACTCGCTTGCCCAAGCAACGATGGGACCGTCTTCTGGTCCCACGAATGGGTGAAGCATGGCACCTGCTCGGAATCCGTGTTGGACCAACACGGCTACTTCAAGACGGCGCTTGATCTCAAGAACCATATTGACCCCCTCCGCACCCTTTCGAAAGCAGGTTCGTTAGAAAATGAATCTCACATCGGAAAATAGAAGTACATATATATATATATGTATGTACTAGTTAAAACTATTGCATATGTTACTTTGGTGTAGGGATAGTTCCGAATGGACAGAGCTACAACTTGAGGAGCATAAAGGACGCCATAAAGGAAGGAGTAGGGTACGAAGCGTATGTCGAATGCAACACGGATTCGACGGGGAAGAGCCAGTTGTACCAGCTCTACTTGTGCGTCGATTCCGCGGCGTCTGGGCTCATAGAGTGCCCTGTCTTCCCTCATGGGAAATGTGGTTCCGAGATTGAGTTCCCTTCCTTTTGAGGGGTTCGATTTGGTATTCATTCTATGGAGCAAAGTTGAGTTCTTGTGCAAGCAAACAACTAAAGTGTTATTGTTAGTTGGATTGGGGTAGGAGTCATTTGATGGTAATTGTATTTCATACGTACAATGATGAGGCACATGTGGATTATTTGTGTTTCATTTTTATTAATGAAAGTAATTCATAATTATTATTTATGAACTTATGGCAAACATTGAATATTGTCGCGTACATATATAAAAGAAAACTCCAAATTCTAGAAAATTTGAAACAAGAGTGGTTAGAGCAAGCCCAAGTAAAAAATCTCTAAAATAGAGATTAAAATATCAAAATCTCTAAAAAAAAATTCACTCCAACTCCAACCGCTTCTCTATTTTACAGATTTTTACATTTATTAAAGACTATATTTAATTCTACATTTCTAAAAACTTCATTTAAACTTAATTCTAACATTTAGTCTCACATTTGTTGGTGAACTAGTACATGTTACCCATCCTCTTGCACGACATATTAATTTATTATTATTATTATTATTATTATTATTATTATTATTATTATTATTATTATTATTATTATTATTATTATTATTATATTCTCACATGATATTTTTTTAAAACAAACTTTAGTGATAAATTTGATATTTATTTTAAATGGTATTAATATTAAATTTATATTGTTACTATAAAAGTTATCATAAAGTTGGATAAAATATTATTCAAATTTAATCTTATTAATTTCAATTGGTTAATATATATTTTATTATAAATTAGATTGGTGATTCATCATATATTCATATATGATTAATAAATTAAATTAATTAACTAATAAGGGTTATTTTATAATTTATAAAAATAAAATCATTCCAATATGATTTATGAGTTCAAGTGAATATTTTTTGAAGTGAAAATTTTATAGACTAATTTGTTAATGTGAATTTTATAGCATGAAATTGGATGAAATTAGTTATGCTATTTTATTTATAAAAGTTAACATAGAATTATGATGTTTTGTTTATCTATCTATATTGATTTAACATAATTAATTTATATATTATATCAAATCATATCAATTTTTTTTTATTAATTTTTAAAAATAATTATATTTTTATTACAAGTAAGTATGAAATTATATTTTTTTCTATATTATGGGTGAAAATGTGGGGTTGTTTCATTAAATTCTATATAGGGAGAAGTGAACATTAAATTATAGAGATCAACCTCTCTTCCTACAAATTTAGATATTTTTTCCCATTCTCCATCCATTTCTCTATTTTAGAGATGGGTTTAGAGAAGTTGTTGGGGTGAAAAAATGACATTTTTCTCTAAAATCTACCATTTTCTCTATTTTAGAGAAGCTGTTGGGCTTGCTCTTAGTCCATGCCACCAAGTTAGATTCGGAATCCTTGTTTGGAGTATGAAAATAAAGAGTTTTTGGGTTACAACTTACAAGGACTTTTTTTTTAATAGATGTAAATTAAGGTGCGGGAGTTGAATCATTTATAAATCTCCCTTTATCTTTCTCATTTAAAACACTGCCCTCAAGGTAGACCCTCAGACCGTACTCTGAATATAGTTACTGATCCCATCTGTAAGACCATGGTGTTAAAAGGTTCTAGTCCATGCCACCAAGTCATTTCATGTTCGATTTTCTCATTTGGAGCTTGAAAAAAAAAGAGCTATTGTGTTTGGGGCTGGGCAAAATATGGATCGGACCGAGACCAGACGGGAATTTACGGTCATTGGATCGAACCGGAATATTTCGGTATGATCCACGGTCAAAGTTTTTTTGATTTTCGGGTTTCGGTCCAAACCCGGGACCAGACCGGAACCATACTAATACTATTAAAGAAAAAAAGAACGAACTAAAGAAGAGGCCGAGGCATGCTATTTTAAAAAAAAGAGAGAAAGAAATAGAGAAATAAAGAAGAGGCGCAGTCACTTTCCCTTCTTTTTAATTTCTATCGATTGAATTTCACCCGTTCACATTGCCCTTTAGTCCTCATTCCTCAAGCTTCTCCTTGGCGGCTCCGGCTCGATTCTCGACTTCACCAGGCACCAGCCCTACTGTCCACCGCCCGCTCCTCCCTCCTCCCTCAGTTGACCGGCCCTCCGACCCTCCTCTCTCAGTCGGCCGGCCCTCCTCCCTCAGTGCTCAGTCGGCATCCACTCCAAGCCTCCAACAACGCGCATTGTTCTTCACTTCCTCTACTTCCCTCTCTTATCACTTTTAGTTTCAGAACTAGGTTTGATTTAGGTATATTTTGATTATTTTCAAAAATGAATGTCGATTTTGATCTAGATTTGAGATATTTTTCAAATCTAGGGTTAGAGAAATCTAGAGCTAGAGACACATTCAAGATTAATATTTTTCAGATTTAGATCTGAGATAATTTTTTGCTGTAAAAAAAGGAAAACGAGGTTGCTTGACCCAAACCGGTACAACCGGTCTTTCCGATCCGCAGACCGGAAAAACCCGGGACCATATATCACGGTCCCGGTTCGATCCGCGTTCCATGTTCTTGGAAATTCCTGTCCACCGGTCCGATCCGGTCTGGACCGGATGTCCAACCGTAATTGTGTTAAGTAGGGTTTTAATAATTTATAAATCACTCACAATAGCCCATGCCACCAAGCCATTTCATCTTCGATTTTCTCATTTGGATCCAGAAAAGAAAGAGATATTGTGTTATAAGTAGGGTTTTAATCATTTATAAATCACTCAAAACTTCTTTATTATATCTAAGGTGGGAAGACAATCATATAACGTGGGAAGACAATCATAACTTCTTTGTTATTATATCTAATGTGGGAAGAAAATCATAAGTAGAGCTTGAATCATTTATAAGTAGATGTTGAATCATTTATAAATCACTCTCAACAACTTCACTTTGGAAAGAGAGATCGACGTTGAGTACCTTTGTTGCTAAAAGATTGGATTGGGTTTTCACAAACTCAAGCAAGCGTGGCATGTGGTAGAAAGTTATCACCAGATGTCTAAGTAGGGTTCTGATCATACTCTGATTCTCTTAGTGCTTAAGCTGACCAGATATGTCAATAGAAAGAGGAGTTCTATCTGATTTGAAGTTGCATGGTTCACTAATTTGACGTTTGCCAAAGTAATTAAAGGTGCTTGGGATGAAAATAAACTTGTGTGTGTTGCCCTTGACTTCATCAAAGGTTGTCTTATGAAGTGGAAGAGACCTTTGGTAATTTAGGGCGTGCTCGGCGTTAGATTGTGGGAGATTGTTGGGGCTTTTATTTTAAAACAACAACACAGGGTGGTGTTTGGCAGCTTTTTTTAACGGGATTGAGGTTGAGATAAAGGAGGTTGTAGGGGGTTAAAAAATGCCAATAATCCAACCCTTGCAGCCCAAGGTTGTGGGGATTGTCTCCAACTACAACCCCTCAATTTACAGGCTTGCCCCCATTGTCTTCCACAGGTGTCGAGACTCCTCCTTCATCCCATCTTCTCAACGCTATCTCCAGCAGCAATGATTCTTCTTCTTGATAGGCCAGGCAACACCATCTCCGGGGGGGGGGGGGGGGGGGGCGGGGGTGTGAATTCGAGTTTGGGAAGTAGACTAGGGCGAGGTAGGAAGAAGATGAGAAGACGGAGACTCAAATTTTAAACGAGAAAGTGAGGATTTTGCAGTTTTCACCGGCGGGAAGCATCTTCTATTGCTGAATTTGGTCCTGGGGCTTTTTGCAGTTTCATGGAAAGCATCTTCCATGGCTGAATCTTCCACAACATTTCCGATTGCACGATAGAGTTGAGGAGAGATGAGGGTATTTTTGTCTTTTTATGGTTAAAAGAAAAAAATAATCTTCTACCCATCAAGCACCTTACCAGGATTATTTTAAAAAAAAATCTCAACCTCTTCCATCCCCATAATCCACACAATAATCTCCACCTCATATAATCCCTTAAAAATAATCTCAACCCCTTAAAAAATAATCCATTGCCAAACCCGCCCTTAATGAGAGAAATGTGAGGTTGTTGTTCCAGTTGAGTGTTGTGCAAGGTGCTTTGGCCCAAATTGTGTCGTCGGTGCTTCTTGAAAGGGAGGTGACTATTTAGGCTAAGTTTGGTTGACGATAGAGCAAGAGAAGATAGGAATACAACCTCACTTTTTCCATAACATGATGGTTACTAAACGTAGAAGGAACCACATCAGTATGTTAAAGAAAGATGATGGGGCGATCGAAGATGATAGTAAAGTGATTAAGATTTATGGTGGTGGATTTCTTCCAAAACCTGTAAACAATACCTAAGTCAGAGATTTGCAACACGAGTATCTTAAAGGGATCCTTTCCCATATTAATGGGTTCTAATATGGGAAACCCACTGATTTGATGTGTCTTATTATGTCAGTTACTAAAGTTAAGATCCATACAACAATAAAACAGATGGGCTCGATGAAGTTTCTTGGATTCGATGATTTTAAACTAGTTTCTTCAAAAAATGTTTGCCAATATTGTGGAGTTTGGTGGTGAAGTTTGGGTGTCATTTATTTACAACAATTGAGTTACCAGGAGCAGGAGGTTCCGTCCTCGTTGCGAATATTGTGAAGCCTGAGACGATCTCCCAATTTTCCCTATAAGCCTTTGTAACGTCTTAAATAAAACGATTACAAATGTTTCGGTGAATTAGATGTAACTGATCCTTTCATCCCTTATTGGTCCTACGCAAGAGAGCCTTTTACCACCACGTCTAATATCTGATAATATTATTATTGTGTAGGAATTAGCCCACTTAAAGAGGAAGAAACAACGAAAACGAGGATGGATGATTCTCAAAATTGACCTTGAGAGAACGTCTACATAAGCTATAATGGATTTCACGCGGGATACTTTGCGGGATACATAATTTCCTCGGTCCTGGATTGATTGAAAGTGTGCATGCGTTACCTCAGTCTCCACCTTAATACTCGTTAATGATGAGATGTCGAAGGATTCAAACCAACTCGGCGTATTAGGTAGGGCAACTCGATTACTCCTTATCTCTTTGTATTGTATATCGAGCTCCTTAGCCAACTTATTTGGTCATCAGTTGAGAGAAGGGATTGGAAGTGATGAGGCTTATGAGACAAGGAATGGAAATCTCCTATGTTTTCTTCATTGACAATATTATGTTGGTGGCGAAAGTGTCTACTTCACAATTGAGGTTGATCCAAGGGCTGCTCGATATGTTCTGTAAAGCCTCGAGATGGAAAGTCAACATGCCTAAGTCTAAGCTATTTGTCTCGCTCATTATGGAGTGGGACATGGTTGAAGACATGAAAAGGAAGTGTGGTTTTGAAGTATCTATGAATCTTGGGAGCTACCTTGACATGCCAATATTGCATAAAAGAGTTATCTTGATATGTTTAGGTCGTTAATTGATCAAATCAATGCTCGAGTTGCTAGTTAGAAAGGCTAATTTCTAAGCTTTGCGAGGGAGGTAACATTGAATAAGGTTATCCTTAGCCCATGTACATTAATTTCTTCCTTATGGGGGTCTTACATGCTTCTCACATTTGGTCAAGTTTGATACCTTTAGCCTTATTGCAAAGGAGGTGCTAAAGGTCATTGTGTGACATGTTTGTATTGAACTTAAAGGGGGAATTGGAATATGTTATCTCAAATGCTCTCGACGTCCACATCCCAGCTTTACTAGCGGTTATTGCAGTCACGGGTGATGAGAACAGAGAGGGTACAATTTATTGGAGATGGACGGCGATGTGATCAATTCAATCGCCTCGTCATGGGCGGGCAAACAAATATAACATAATTGCCTCGTCATTAGGAGCGGGCAGAAAAATATAACATGTGTCGTGTTCTGATCAAAATATTTCTCTTGTCGAGTATCTAACACGGCATTTTTTTCCAAATATGGTAGTCTGGGATTATAGAAATATAATATCTGAGTTAAAGAAACACAATAGTGAATTGCCTCAATTAGTTGAGGGGGTGCAATGAAGCCATTGCTTGTGCAAGAGGTGTGAAGTTTGATTCCGAGCCGCTCCATTTTAGTTTTATTATTTGCCTTTACCTTTAAAAAATTTCATCACGAATAGCTTTACCTTTCAAAAATTTCATTTTGTTTTTGCTAATTTGTATGATATTATTTTTAAAAATTAATAAAGTTTGATATTGTATATAATTTTTATTCTTTAAATAATAATAAATATAGTAAACGACATATTTTATCCTAAATATTAATCTATATAAACTCTTAATTTAGAAGAGCTAAGGATGATGTGTCAATCTTAGAGGCATTTTAGGAGTCTTGACCAATCTTTTTTTTTCCATTTTTTTTTGTTTTTCTTTAATTCTCCTTCTTTTCTTCTTTTTTCTTTAATTCTCTTATTTCTTTAATTTTACTAACCATCTATATAAACTCTTAATTTAGAAGAGTTAAGGATCTATATATATATATATATATATATATATATATATATATATAAACTCTTAATTTAGAAGCGTTAAAGATGATGCGTCAATCTTAGAGACATTTTAGGAGTCTTGACCAATCTTTTTTTTTTTCCATTTTTTTTGTTTTTCTTTAATTCTCCTTTTTTTCTTCTTTTTTCTTTAATTCTCTTATTTCTTTAATTTTACTAACCATTGGGTTTAATTCAAAACATTGAATTCAATCTAATATAACTATTGGACTTAACTCAAATTTATTTACTAACTATCTATATAAACTCTTAATTTAAAAGAGTTAAAGATGATGTGTCAATCTTAGAGGCATTTTAGGAGTCTTGACCAATCTTCTTTTTTCCATTTTTTTTGTTTTTCTTTAATTCTCCTTTTTTTCTTCTTTTTTCTTTAATTCTCTTATTTCTTTAATTTTACTAACCATTGGGCTTAATTCAAAGCATTGAATTCAATCTAATATAACTACTGCACTTAACTCAACTTTATCTACTAACTATTGGGCTTAATTCAAAACATTGAATATAACTGTTGATTATGGCACATCACATTTAGACAATGTTATAATGATAATGATATTATTATTACTAAGTAATTTAAAATATCTACGGAAATTTCGCCTGGTAACCCTGTGGTTTAGCCTATTTCGCGTGGTAAACAAAGGTTTCGGATATTTCGCTCTTCGTCTCTTGTGGGCGCGAGGCAAAACATTTCGAAACCCTAGGGTTACCAGGCGAAATATCTGAAACCTTTGTTTACCATGCGAAATAGGCTAAACCTCAAGTTACCAGACGAAATTTCCGAAATATCTATATTTATGTATTATATACTTTACATAAGATTTTTAAAAAATAATTTTCTGAGATAATTATAAGATACATTTGTTGTAAAAATTTTATTATTATTTTTATCTTAACATTAGTAATATTTTATAATATTTTTATATATATATAATATTTTAGGTTTAAAAAATGCGCCATGACGCGGAAATCGTACTAGTTATTAATTATTTCAACTAAATCCACACACCGATTGAGATGAGACATTTTTTTTTGGTGAACCGAGATTAGACATTACTACTCCGTATTTCCTTTTTTTTTTTTGACATTATCATTTCTCTTCAAAATTTTTTAAAGGGATGCAATACGAGACATTACTAAGTTATCCATCGAGACAGTGGCGGAGCCAAGAATTTCATCAGGGGGTGCTAAAAAAAATTTGTGAATTTTTTTTTGATGTATACTTATTAAGAAGATTTTGAATAAAAATAATACTGAAAAAGCATTAAAATTGTGTTTTTTAATGTTTTTTGTATTTAAATAGAAAAAAATCACGAAAAATTACTGTTAAAACAATATTAAAGCAAATAAAAGCTAAAGAAATTGAGAATTGAACCCAACACCTTTTAATTCTACTCCCTCTTTTCCTTACTTCCTTTACCACTTGAGCAAGATAACATTTTTGTTTTAAATAACATTTAAATATGTTATATTACTTTAAAAAATACTAAATATATGCAAACACCCTTAGCTCCGCCACTGCATCGAGACATTACTATTTCTGATAATGTACATGAACTGTGTTTAATACGGAGTACACATCAAATTGGCAGAAAAATCCATTCAATTGGGGAATCGATCGACATATGGATCAATTAATTCATGGAATAAGGACCACAAAAAAAAAATTAATTCATGGAATGGGGGATCCGTTACAAAACTTACCAATCTTACATTAATTGCACCCAACCTTTTGGGTTCTTGTGTTCATAGCGCCCAAAATCATACTAACAAGCAAGTATATTGAATCTTCACCGCATATTCCGCACAGATCAATCAATTGTAGGTCTCCGACTTGAACCCTGGATATAGCCGCTCTTTATTTATCAATTCAAGGTTCATACTATGATTTGTTTCTATAAATAGGTCTATCTTCGTGTACAAAATAAATACTACAGAACCACCCAGAGTGTGACTGCGAATCAGTTCAAAAATGATGACGATCAAGTCTATCGCATATCTCTTGTTTCTTCAGCTTTCATTTTCTCTAACACTTTCACAGGATTTCGATTTCTTCTACTTCGTTCTTCAGGTTTGATTTTTTTAGAAGTTGAAATTGATCTAAGAAATGGAAAACCAAGCTTCCATTGAAGCAAGAACGAGTTTGTTACAATCCAAAGTTGATCCAAGCTCGGATCTGTACTGGCTATTTATACAGAGAAAGAAGAGGGAAGGGAGGAGCGTGTAACAGAAAATTGGAGACGGGAAATGACCAAAATGCCCCTCCAGCAACTAACTACTACTCTACATACCCCCCTCAAGGTTGGCTTGGGGTTGTACAAGGCCAAGCTTGGCACACAGGACATGATGTTGGTGAGCTCCAAGTGCTTTAGTCATGATGTCAGCTGTTTGCAGTTGAGTGGAAACATGTGAAGTGGCTAGAAATCCTTGCTGAACAAGTTCCCTGATGAAATGGCAATCAATTCGAACATGTTTAGTTCGTTCATGATACACAGGATTGGATGCTAGACTCTGAGCTGCCTTGTTGTCACAAAAGAGAGTCACAGGCAGAGGCAAAGTGATTTGGAGATCAGACAACAAACCTTGAACCCATATAAGTTCACTTGCAGTGTAGGACATACTACGATACTCACTCTCAGCTGAAGATTTAGAAACAACCTTTTGTTTCTTGGATTTCCATGAGATGAGTGCACAACCAATGAAAACACAATAGCCTGAGAGAGACCTTCCAATGTCAGGACAATTGCCCCAGTCAGCATCACTGAAGGCAGAGAGTTTAAGATCAGATATGGCTGGGTAAGAGAGAGCAAGGTTGAAGCTTCCCTTTAAGTATCTGAGAAGGTAAAGTGCAGCTTGCCAATGTGGTATGCGAGGGCATTACAAAAACTGGCTTAATTGCTGTACTGTGAAGGAGATGTCAGGACGAGTAAGAGTCAAATATAGGAGCCTACCCACCAATCTTTGATACAATTCAGGGTTGTCAATGGGTTCACCTACAGAAGTAGAGAGTTTGGTACCTCTCTGCATAGGAAAAGCTGCAGGTTTGCATTCCAACATTTGAGCATCCTGCAAAATGTCCAAGACATACTTCCTTTGATTTAGCAAGATCCCTTGAGAGGATCTTGAGATTTCCATGCCAAGGAAATAACGAGCTATGCCAAGGTCTTTGATGGTGAAAGCTGAGTGTAAAGCTGCCTTTGTAGATGCAATAGCAGAGCTATCATTACCCATTAGCAGCATATCATCTACATATACTAAGGCCACTGTGAATGAAGTACCAACTGATTTTGTGAACAAGGAATAATCATGGAGTGACTGAACAAAGCCAAGCTTTTCCATGAACTTTGTGAGCTCCACATTCCACTGCCTACTAGCTTGTTTTAAACCATATAAAGATCTATGAAGTCTGCAAACCTGACCTGGGGAAGCCAATTTGTATCCAGGAGGTGGAAACATGTAGACTTCTTCATCTAGGAACCCATGGAGAAAAGCATTGTTAACATCTAGTTGGTGTAGATTCCAACCCCTTGCTGCTGCTAATGCTAAAACAATCCTCACAGTAGATAACTTTGCAACTGGTGAAAAAGTTTGTTTATAATCTTTGTCTTTGATCTGAGTATACCCCTTTACAACAAGTCTGGCCTTAAATCTGTCCACCTCTCCAGTAGGTTTGTACTTAATTTTATATATCCATCGAGAGTCAATGGCCTTTTTGCCAGGAGGCAAGTCTGTAATAGACCAGGTGCTGCTCTTTTCTAGAGCATCAATCTCAGCTTGCATTGCTGTCTGCCATTTATCATCATCCTTGGCTTGATTGTAGGTTCTAGGCTCAAAGATGACACAAGCAGTTATTAGAGATTGCACATAGGAAGGAGACAAATGAGCTAGGTGCTGAACTGAGAAGACAGAGAAGGATTGAGACTGAGAATCTAATCTGGTGGGTAATCGGGAGCATATATAGTCTTGAAACCTATGAGGTCTGTGGATTTGCCTTTTACCAAGTACCTCAACAGGAATGAGAGGAGTAGGACTGACTTGAGATAACTGATTATCAAGATCATGATTATGACTAGCTGTGCTTGTCTGTAATCTAAGAGAGGACTGAGAGGTATCAATATGATCAACATCTGCTACAGACTCCAAAGAGGTATCACTGACTATTGCTGGCAAGGATGGAGGATTAACAAAAGAGAATTGCTCATTAGAGACAGCTGGATTAACCAAGGGAAGCCTGGGAGCATTTGGAACCTGACCATCTGTTTGCTGAAGATTTTTATAAGGAAACTGTAACTCCTGGAATTTGACATGTTTACTGACTCTGATGACCTTCTTTTCCATGTCAAAAACTTTGAAAGCTTTCTGATCTTGAGGGTACCCTAAGAAGATACAACTTCTGGCTTTAACACCTAGTTTATCTTTTGGATCATTTGGTTGATATGCATAACACAAGCAACCAATGACCTTCAGATGATCAAGGGAGGGAGGTGTTCCATTTAAAACCTCAAAAGGTGATTTCTATTTTAGCACTGCAGTGGGCATTTTGTTAATCAAATAGGTGGCACCTAAGACACACTCACCCCAAAATTTGATTGGGAGACCTGCATAATGTCTAATTGCTCTAACTGTTTCAATCAAGTGACGATGCTTTCTCTCCACCCTACCATTCTGTTGGGGAACCCCTGGAGCAGATCTCTGATGGACAATCCCATGTTGCTCAAACAAAGTAACACAAGATCTTTGAGTGAATTCTGTTCCATTACCTGACCTTATGCACTTGACTGTAGTATGATACTTATTTTTCACCAAAGCAATGAAAGCTGCTATCATTCTAAAAACCTGAGTTTTGTCTTGAATCAAATAAACCCAAGTAGCTCTAGAGTGGTCATCAAGAATAGTGAGGAAGTACTTAGCTCCACACATGGAAGCCTCTCTATAGGGCCCCCATACATCCATATGAACCAACATGAAAGAAAGCTCAGCAATTGAATTACTTGAATGAAATGGTATTCTGTGATGTTTAGCCATATCACAGGAATCACAAGAGAAGTTGCTGAAATCACAATCTTTACACAAATCCAACTGTTTCATCTTAGAAGCTGAGAGGTGACCAAGTCTGGCATGAAGCAACTCTAAACTGGCCACCTTATTACAAACACTCTTAGAAGAGTTATTACAAAGCAAATCAAAACAACTTTCAATCTGAAAACCACTGGAGTCAGCTCTAGCAAGATTCTACATCCTGGCTCCAGCTTTCAAGTAGTAGAGGCCTCCATTCTCAACCCCTTTAGCAATGATTCTTTTACTGGTAAAGTCCTGCAATATGCATGCAAATGCATTAAAACTAAACCCAAGTTTTTGTGTCTTTAAGACCTTGGATACAGATAACAATTTGTGTTGAAACTGAGGCACAAAGAGCACATGCTTCAAGCTCAAACTTTCAGAAATAACAATAGTCCCAGCTTTTCTAACCAAGAAGGAGGTTCCATCTGGTAACCCAAGAGAAACCACTTTATCCAAAGAGTACAACTCACAAAAAATGCTTTTATAAAAAGCTATATGATCTGTAGCACCAGAATCTATAATCCATGACAATCTATCTGACTTGTTATTGCCAATAAGGAAGGAAAAACTCATTATACCTGAGAAATTGACAAAGGCATGATTAACTGAAGGATCTCCATCCTCCATAGGACTCTTTCCTTTCATCATCCTTACTATCTCATGGAAGATATCATTTACCATAATTGGATCAGGTTTGACAACCTCTGTCTCCAAAGGATTGTCAAATTGATTGCCCAATTGCTGCCCTTCAGCATTAGCAGCAAACTTGTTTGATCCACTAGAGCTCCCTTTCTGAAACCCACTATCCCTTGGACCCTTGAACCACTCAGGGTAGCCCACCAATTTGAAACAAAAATCCTTAGTGTGTCCCTTTTCCTTACAGTAGTCACACTGTCTCTCATATTTAGCTTTCTTATAGTCATGCTTCATCTGATCTGTAAACTTTCCTTGGTTGGACCTATTTCCTACAGCAAAGATACTCCCTTCACCTTGCTCATTCCTATACACTGATAGAGCATTCAAATCTGACTGCAATCCTGTAATCCCTTTCTGTCTTTCAATCTGAATGGCCATCTGAAAAAACTTGTTCAAACCAGGCATGGGATCCATGGACAAAACATTGTTCCTGAGATGCTCATAAGCATCATTAAGTCCCATTAAGAACTGCATAACCTTGGCTTTCATTTCCCTTTCCAAGATTCGTTTCAGAATAGTACAACTACACTGACTTATACCATCACAACTACAAACTGGAAGTGGATCAAGAAACCGCAATTCATCCCAGATTCTTTTCAGTTTTCCATAATAGACAGACACAGAAGCATTTTCTTGCCTCAAATTACTAATATCCCTCCTCAACTGATAGATGAGTGGATCATTGGACTCATAGAATCTTTCACGGATCTCATCCCACAATTCTCTAGATGACTACACATACATGAAATGCTCGCCAATTTCACTCGTCATCGAGTTAATTAGCCAGCACATGACCATATAGTCTGCGCGACTCCATCTCTCAAATTCCTCACTATCCTCATCAGAAGGTTTAACGCAAGCACCAGTAATGAAACCTAATTTTCCCTTGGCGCCTAATGCCATTCGCACTCCCATACTCCAACTAGTAAAATTGATTCCATTGAAAGGCGTAGAAACCAATTGCATACCTGGATGGTCAGAGTTTGAGAGATAATACGGATTGACGTGAATGTTGTTCATGCCTTGAGCAAATTCCCCAAACTGTAGTGGATTCGGCGGCACGAATCCGACTCCTGAATTTGGATTTGGTGGCTTAAATCCTCCTCCAGCATTAGCACCTCTTCCAGATCCCGCATTTGGCGGCGTAACAAAAATTCCTCTTTCTGCTCCCAAACCAGAGCCAGAACCTTGATTCGGCGGCACACCGGCTCCTCTTCCAGCCATGACGACAACTCAATTGCAGAAAAGAAAACGAACAGAAAATCCAGATCACGAGACCACACTTCACAATCGAGATCTCAATGAGATCTGCCAAGCTCTGATACCATTTTAGAAGTTGAAATTGATCTAAGAAATGGAAAACCAAGCTTCCATTGAAGCAAGAACGAGTTTGTTACAATCCAAAGTTGATCCAAGCTCGGATCTGTACTGGCTATTTATACAGAGAAAGAAGAGGGAAGGGAGGAGCGTGTGACAGAAAATTGGAGATGGGAAATGACCAAAATGCCCCTCCAGCAACTAACTACTACTCTATAGATTTCATTAACTAATAATCTAATTTAATAATCTAATTTCTTCACCCACCAAAAAAAATAAAAAATAATTTCTTCATTTTGTTCTCCTCAATTTTTTAATTCTTGTTTTCCAAATTTCTTAAAGGTATAGAATGTATTTGTTTTGTGTGTTGATTGCAGTGGACGGGGTCATACTGTGACACCCAGAAGAGCTGTTGCTACCCATCCACCGGAAAACCCCAACCCGATTTGGGAATCCACGGCCTTTGGCCCAATTACAATGACGGATCCTACCCGTCGAACTGCGACACCGGCAACAATTTCCAGCTCTCAAGGTTCCGTTACACTAACAAACTTTGTAACATATGGTTAATATATAAAATGGCACCATAATTTTATCGGTCGATATTGGTCTACTAGACTTTGAAAAATTAAAAGATATATAAAATGCTGTGTAGATATCAGATCTTGTGAGCCATATGCAGAGCGAGTGGCCAACGCTAGCCTGCCCAAGCAATGACGGGATCGCCTTCTGGTCCCATGAGTGGGTGAAGCACGGCACCTGCTCGGAATCCGTGTTGGACCAACACGGCTACTTCAAGACGGCGCTTGATCTAAAGAACCACATTGACCCCCTCCGCGCCCTTTCGAAAGCAGGTTAGCTAGAGAAATGAAGCTCTCATAGGAAAAGAGAGGTACATATATATGTATGTACTAGTTAAAACGATTGCATATGTTACTTTGGTGTAGGGATCATTCCGAATGGACAGAGCTACAGCTTGAAGAGCATAAAGGACGCCATAAAGAAAGGAGTAGGGTACGAAGCGTATGTCGAGTGCAACACGAATTCGACGGGGAAGAGCCAGCTATACCAGCTCTACTTGTGCGTCGATTCCACGGCATCTGGGCTCATGGAGTGCCCTGTCTTCCCTCATGGTAAATGTGGTTCTGTGATTGAGTTCCCTTCCTTTTGAGGGGTTGGAATTTGTATGTTTCATTCTTTGAAGCAAAGTTGAGTTCTTGTGCAAGCAAACAACTAAAGTGTTAGAATGACAATTGAGGATCAATCTATCACACACACACAATTCACATACACCAACAACAACACACAGATACAGAACACATACAAGGAGAAAATAAAAAACCACTCACTTGTAACAATAGCCTCACACCTTTCATTGATTGAAAACTGAACTACATACCCTTACAAATCGATAACTGCTCCACCACTAAGTTGAGCACTACACCACTAACATAACTGCATAACTGCAGCCTTGCAAGACACTTAAACTAACTTCTTAACTGTCACACATCAGCTAGTCCTACATACATCATAACTAACTTACTAAGCGTACTTGACACAGAATTTGATTACATTTTAACACTTCCCCTTAATTCAAATTCCCTTACTCCAATCTTCTCTAAGAAGAACATATGTTTAGCACAACTCAGGGACTTTGTAAACAAATCAACATGTTGCTCGTTTGTTCCACAAAATTTAAGCTTCACCTTGTCTTCTGCAACTAGCTCTCTTATGAAGTGATGCTGCACATCAATGTGCTTTGTCCTGGCATGAAAAGCAGGATTCTTGGTCATGGCTATGGTCGACTTGTTATCACACCACACCTCCGCTGCTTCTGTGTGATCACAACCCACGTCTAACATCAGCTTCTTTAACCACAGAGCTTGTCTCACAGCTGCTCCAGCTGCAACATACTCAGCCTCAGATGATGACAAGGCTACAATGTCCTGTTTCTTTGAACTCCAAGTCACTGCCCCTGAACCAAACCCAAATACTGAACCAGACGTACTTCTTCTGTCATCCAAGCAACCTGCCCAGTCACTATATATCATTGTGACCCATCAACTTGAACTCCTTGACACTCTCATACCATATGCTAAACCTTAGAGTTCCTGCCACATACCTTAGTATTCTCTTAGCAGCACCTAAGTGTTGACTTGTAGGATTGTGCATATACCTTGAGACCCCACTCACACTATAGACTATATCAGGCCTTGAGTGTGTAAGATAATTTAGGCCTCCAACAAGACTTCTGTACACCTTCTGATCTGCTGGCTCAGTCCCATCACTCCTCTGCAGCTTCTCATTTGAATTCATGGGTGTTTGAGCCACATGACAGTCCTCCATTTTAAACTTCTTCAACATATCCCTTGCATATTTCTCTTGACACAAGAATATGCCTTCCTTTCTTTGCTTCACTTCTAGCCCAAGAAAATACTGTAACAAATGCAGATCAGTCATTTCAAACTTGCACATCATGGCTTGCTTGAACTCTTCTAGCATATCTGGTGAGGAACTGAAATAAATTATGTCATCAACATAAAGGCACACCACAAGCAAGTCATTCTTGCTCTTCTTTTTCACATATAAGGTGGGCTCACTCTCACTCCTTTCAAACCCATTCTTCAAGAACAACTCATCAATTTTACTGTACCAAGCTCTTGGAGCTTGTTTCAAACCATAGAGTGCCTTTTTCAGCCTGTATACCTTCCTCTCCTCACTAGATTTGACAAAACCTTGAGGTTGTTCCACAAACACCTCTTCTTGCAATTCACCATTGAGAAAAGAAGATTTTACATCCAACTGAAAAATTGGCAAACCCCACTGTGCTGCTAGAGCCAATACCACTCTAACTGTTTCAAGTCTGGCTACTGGTGAGAAAGTTTCTTCAAAATCCACTCCCTCTTGCTATGCATACCCCTTTGCTACCAGTCTTGCCTTGTACTTCTGAACACTCCCATCTGTGTTATACTTGGTTCTAAATACCCATTTTAAGCCTATCAAATTCTTATCTGGAGGTAAGCTAACTAGCTCCCAAGTATCATTCTTCTGTATGCATCTCATCTCCTCCTTCATTGCCAATTGCCACTGCTTTTTGATGACATCTAATTTAGTCATATTTTAGGATTGCATTTGCATATTAATTTAGATCATTTTCACGCATATTTATAATCTTTTATATTTTATTTAGTTTATTTTGCATTTTCGGAGTCTACACCGAGCTTTTATTTATTTCAGGCATTTTGAGGCTAATATTATGAAAATTCAAGAGTCAATACGGAGCAACGAGAATCATTGGATTCGACCCCTGAAGCTAAAGTGCAAAAAATTGCTAAGGTTGGATGATGGTTTGCAATTAGAATTGGGTGTTGGGTTGGATTTTAATTCTTTAAAGGGTGTGGGCTGAAATTGTAATTTTATCAAAGTATTAAAATATATATACTCCGTATGATTGCAAGACAAGGGGCTCTCTTGGGTGGGGACTTCGGAGCCGCACAATGGCTTCGGCCGACATAGATTTAGGTTTCGATTTATTTTTTCTTAATTGATTTTGGTATTGCCGTTTGGATCGAGGACGAAGATTTCTGGTTTGCATTTTATTTTAATCACGTCTTTAATTTATTCTATTGCTTTCTATATTATGTTTAGCTAAAGTCTCCGTTCTAGGGTTAGGGTGAACCCGACAATGTCGCGAATTGTTTGATTTCGATGTTTGCTTGAACTTAGTCTGAATTCTATAAATTGATTTGATCCTAGTTGCTAAACCAAATTGGTGTGAATCGATTAGAATCCTTTTTAGATTCAAGATGCTACCGCTGCGAATTGAAATTGGATAAATAGATGAAATTCATGAACCCGAAAGGAGGATTGGTTTCATCGGAACCCTAGGATTAAACTTGAGAAGTTAACAATTGTTATTGTGACATTTAAACAATTGTTGAGGACTCTTGAGGATTAATAAATTATCGTAGATTCTTAGGTGAGAATTGGTTAGGCGGAGCGCGACAGCGAAATTTTAATTGATTTTCTCCTAAGGTCTATAAAGAACTTAAAGGGTCTAGATTTGGTTAATTTAGACACAATTGCTACAACATGTGACAACTGAGTAGTGATGACTTTATATAATTTACCTTCAATTTTACTAATTAAGAAGATGAAGTTCGAGTGAACATCGGGTTGAATTCTTTGTGGCATTGTTGTAGGAATCCTTATCCCTGGAATTGCTTCTCATATATATTTTATTCATAATTCTTGCTTGTTTTTCCTAGTTTAGTTGAAAAAATCAAATCCCCCCTTTATTGGCTTAGCTTATTGGTTCCAGATAACAATTGATACAGATTTAATCACCGTGATCGATACCCGTATACTGCAATTGATCTCGTATTCTTGCGAGGTTGGTTCAGGCTACACTATTCTTGTGTTGGTTTAGACCACATCAAGTTTTGGCGCCGTTGCCGGGGATTATTGATAGTATTGGTTGTTTCTATAACTAGTTTGCTAAGTCTTTCTTTTGCTTTTGATTTTTTTTTTCTTTCTTTTTGTGATTTCAGGTGTGTTCTTGTAGAGATGAATTGCGTTCCTTATTGTGATGTTTTTTCATCGTCTGGTCATGCCACTTTGGAAAATCAATTCTCGACGTATGAGACTCATGCACATTGCGAGTTTTGCGGGGGGTTTTGGGCATATGATCTCTGAATGCCCGGTGTTGTGGGCCCCCATCTATGAGGATGTTGATGATATGTACCAATGGTGCTATTCTGATGAGTATCATGAGAGCAATCACTCTCATGAAAGGGCTCCAATAGGATTTCAGTTTCGACCTTCACAACCTCCTCCCGAGCAAAGACCTTATTCACACCTATCAACAGAGGAGCTACTCGCTAAGATTGCGTCAATTGAAGCTCAAATTGCTCAACTTACCATGAATGCTCAAACTGTTCCAGAGAGCCTCCCGAGCCAAACAGATGTGAGTGACAGTGACAATGACAATTGCACTGTCGTGTCTATTGAGATTGAGGAACATCTGGAAGAGCATATACATGAGTCTAAGGTGCCTGAGATTGATGATCCTGGGGTGGAGGAATCCAGAAAAGAACTCGGAATGGTTGTTCCCCGAGTATACATGTCACCGTTGCTATTTTCTGAAGTGATGGTTCAAGAGAATGTTAAGGAACGATTCAGAGCGTTCGCTGGACTACTCTCCAAGTGGCATATAGATGACCCTTTAAAGGAAGTTCTCGTTGACATACCGCCATACAGCAAATCCCAAGAGGAAGTCTTTCTATTCGAAGATGGTGGTAAAGGTGAACACACAAAGGAACAAGATGCTAAGGAGAAGAGCACATCTTTCGAGAGTTTGAACTTCAATGGAACCCAATTATTATGCCCCGAAAAGACTTTATTAGATGGTTGGATTAAGCCATGGACCATCCATTCGGGAAGGTTCAAACGTTTTCGAGTCAACCTAAGGTAAGTTCTCCCTTTATTTTATTAAGTTAAGATTGTTATTACAAAGAGAAAATGGCATTCAATATACCAAAATTTTGGGTTGTTGGCAGATCTGACTCTCCCCCACCCAAAATTGCAAATGTGTCAAAAATGTCAAAAGTTTTGCAAAACTAACCGGTGGAAAAAAACTGGAAAACCGGATGGGGGGTCATGATTACATTTAATAAAAGCACCCATCAAATTCAAATCAAATGTCCAAATCCTCCCCTTTTATTTTTTTTTGAGCATATCCCCTCTCATTTCAGTTGCAACTTTAAACGAGAAGAGATGAACCACCATTGAAGATTGTTGAAGAGAACCGCCATTGAAGATTTGTGAAGAAAATCGCCATTGAAGCACCTTCAAACCGCAATTGAGAGAGAGAAAGAGAAGGGGGCCAGGCGAATCGAAAAGGGAGGTCGACGAGGATGATAAGAACAACACTTCCAACCCTTTTGAAGAAGAACACCCCCTGCGAAATCAAGTAAGCTCTCATCCTCTCCCTCTTAATCTTGTGAAAAACTTGGTTGGAGAGTTGCATTTATTGAATGTAGAACTGGAGATGTTGGGGAGAACGATGAGAGAGGATTTACAAACCCTAACCTTGTGGGTGTTGGACGTTGGCAGAGGATTTACAAACCATAACCTTGGGGACGTTTGAGCATCTGAGCATTTCTATCCTGGTAGGCATTTTTTTTTGCATGGCAAGAATTATTTCAGTACTGGCTAGCTTTTTTTTATTTACTGTCATTGGTGTTACCAACCTCTGAACAGGTTGTTAAATGTTGTCAGGTTCACACCGAGCAATCATGACTAGATATAAAGACGGGAAGATTTTTTGTTGTGTTAGGAATCCAACATGATCTGATATTGGCAAGACAATCATGCATGTGGACTCGTATGCAACTTCATATATGTGCAACCGACATTAGCTTTAGAGGGAGGTCTAACAACTTCTCGGAGACGGGCCTCCTGGATCGCATGGACTAAGCCCTCTCTACTGCAGACTGGAACTTGTTGAAGGAAATGAGCCGACATTAGCTTTAGTACTTCGTTGTGTTTGTTTTAGGTCTAAAACGTTTCCTGCTTTTTGATGACTTATCCCTTATGTTCTGGATTTATGTATGGATGGTTTTATGGTTAGTTGTTCTGAATGTTATTCTGACTGCTTTAGTTTGTACTTAATATTGTTTATCCTGTAGTTGGGAAGTTTATGAGATTGACAAGATCCGACAGGGATAAGTCTTATATTGGCTAAGACATCGTTTTTAATGGCAAGACAAAAGTATTTATTGGCTAGTAAGCATAAATCACAATCTTCGTGTTACACATCTTAGGGAAACAAAACGAACAACCCCGTAGTGTCAATTACGTACATGCAAAATAACAAAAACCATCATTTTTCTATGCAAAAGAAGAGACATCCTTAAGACGAGCGTCATATATATGCTTTTTATGGTTCCTTTTGCGTGGTGTTCGAGACTGACTCGATCGATCTTCGGGGGCATTTGTGGGCCTTCGGCTGTAGTTGGTATGGCATAATATTGGAAAATTGCATCAGGGGCATGCAGAGAATCGTTGGGTGCTCAAGGAGCACACAAAAATGTCATGTTGTGCATGGATCACCCAAATGTGGTCGAGAGCCCAACTTCTGGCATCAGTTGCTGCCACCACAGAGCTCCATTGTTGCAGCTGTTTCTTTTGACACAATCCTTGCATAGCCTTTTCTTGGTTCTAACTCATCATTCACTTGGATATGCCTCGAGTTGTCCGTGCCATGGCCCAAAACTTGATTGTTTGAACAATTTTTTCCTCGCCGCTCATGTATGATTTTGAGCCCTTTTTGTTGCTCATTTTGTAGGGCACTCGGGGCTGCTTCGACCGATATTTGGGGGAAGCTGTTTGCCTTCGGCGGTAAGTGGCATGGCAAAGGCTTGAGAACTTGGGTCGCGGGCATGTCGAGTTCATTGGTGAGCGATCGAGATGTGCGGAAAGATGCATTGACCACCACATAACTCCATACTTACCCATTATCATCGATGTATATCAGGTACGCAATTGCCACGCGTATCCTTGTGTATGTCTACATATTTTCCATTGATGACTAGGATTTCCCTTTGCCTACCTAGTAACTGAATTTCTGGATTTTATTCTTCCAACTTGACGTTAATGACAGCCATGGAGAATAATCAGTTGTTTTTCACTTTTTGGTTCACCTGTCGAGCTCCCCCATATCCTTTTATACTCCATCTGAAACCCGCCGAACTCCCCATGTGGTTTCCCTCCAATTTGCCTTGGCGGGAACTTTTCTTTGTGAAAATTGGACCATCTCTCTCCTAGTGCATTAAATGCTAGTCATTTCAAAAAAAATCCCTCGTGAAGGTCAGTGTTCTTGCATCGAGGGTCCCCTACATCCCGAAGAGCTTGGTCCAACATCACCTCCACATCGTTAGTGGACATCCCTGGAGCTTTTGGCCTTGAAACCATCCTTTCGGTCTTCTCCATCTCATCATCGGATGATATTTCCATACAACCCATTGATGACGTTTCCTCAAACGACATGCTCTCCTCTATGAGCATTGCCTTGTGGGAATTTCGACCTTCAAACATCCATCCCCCTCCTCGACGTTCCCACCGACCATCGCACACGAGAGTAAGTAAGAGCACCTCTTTCTCCCCTGCCAAATGAAGATAATAAGATGGTTTTATCACTTTCGGTTGACGATAAGAAGAGGATGGGGAGTATCCATGGATGTAAATAGAATACTAGCAGCATACTAACCCATGTTCGTTACTATATAATGATTAATGACTGAAGTTGACACGTTTTTTTCTTTGTATGGCACGAAATATTCCGTTGTTGTCCCGGATTACTTTTTGACTGGCTAGTAACTGTAATACTGGGTTGTCTGTCCTTCCAACTCTGCTTTTAATGGCTGCCCTTCAATGGTCCTAGGTGCCCCTTCAGCTTTTTGGAATTTTTTTTCCCGAAAACCCCCATATAGCTCTCCTGAAACCCCTCACATAGCAAGCAAATCTCCCTCTTTTTTTTGGGCGGGAAATGTTGAGCATTAAATGGTCTACAAATGCATTTAATGCTGATGACATCATTCTCCCCTCTCTCTGCTATTTCTCTCGCCTCTCACTTCACTTTCTGGACACCTGACCAACCAATCTTTGCTTTCCCTTTATTTAATTTTATTTTTGTTACCTACAACCGGCTACATTGGTAAGGGTTTTAATTGTACAAATGACAATTTGCCACCCGCATGCAAATTTTCGTATGACATGTATAGATTTGCAAAACTCACCCAAAATTGGTATATCTATGCAAATTGGCCTATTTTAAACTTAAAAAAAAATAAAAAAATTGCACGCCCGTGTGCCATATCGTGCGGCCGCGCTTTCCTTCTCTGTTTTCTACCGTTTCAGGAAATAATAATAAAAAAATAAAAAAGAACGCTTCTGCGTTCCCCTCTCCCTCTTGCCTCCCGGATTTCGCCCTACCACAGTACCACTGCTCTGTCCCCGCCCACCTTCAACACCATCATCGCCGCTCACTGCACCAACGCCGGAGACATCCGTACCCAATCTTCACACCACCTCGCTCTCGCCGGGATCGCTCTGACCGCCACCAGCACGCCTCCTTCTTTCCCTCTTCTTCTTCCATCTGCTTTCCCGATCCCACTTCCCCACGACCTTTGCACCACCTCCCTCACCTCCGGCGACCTCCTGCTCCGTCATCACAGCACCCTAACCCTAAATATGGATAAACATGGAAGGGAAGTCCTTCCGCCCTCTCTCGCGCGGATCCACCACCGTCGCCCCGGCACCTTCACCAGATCTCCCTCGCTCCTCTCTGCCTTCACCACTGGAGCCCTAGCCGCTCCCGATGCTCGAAGGATCCACTGCTGCTCTCGATTGGTCGTGATTCCAGATGAAACTCCCGGATGAATTATCAAACATCCATTCCACTGGTAAGTGCAGGTATGCGTTTTTCCTTCCTCTTTTGATTTGCATTAGTGTGAATTCAGTCTCTAAAGTATCTGAATTCTGAACTTATTGAGTTGTTGTGGATTGAGTTCACATTGATGATTTGATTATCTGCTATGCTTAGTTCGTGCTGGATTCATGAGATTTTTATTCCCTGAGTTGAATGGGAACTTGAATGCCTATCTAGGAGCTTATATTTGCTGAGTTGTTGCAGTGGGACATTATGTTTGATTGTGTTGTGGTGGAACGAATGAATTGAAATTGGGGTGTTACTTGTGATAAGCTTGATTTGGGGAGAGACGTTTTGCAATTCCCATGACTCTTGATCATTCTCCTGGACTAAACTACTTGTAACACACAATGCTTCTATTTAGTTTATTTTTCCCTCTGACTTAGCTTACTTGACTTGTGTTAATCCTACCTAGATTGGGAGACTTTGAAGTGATGTTCTATACTCCATGGGTTGATTGAAATATCCTTGTTATATATGAAATACGCTGAGTTTATTCTAGTCTCAAGATCTTGGTGGTTTGTTGATATGTGCTATGAGGCATTTAACCATACATATTTTTGCTAGCACTATGCTTTTGAATGAATTAAGAGTGTGGTTTGACTATCTTTGTTGCTGAAATTGATCACTTTAGCTCTTGAAGTTTAGTCATATACACTAATTGTTTGAAGTGTTTGCTACTTGGCTTGGTGATTTCTATCACTTTGTCTACCCTCGTTGTGTTCTTTTGTTTGTCTCATGCTCTTTGTGTCCATATCCAATTTTCCTTGAATTCAATCATAAAATATGGATGAGCATGATCTAGAGGGCTGATTTTTCGTTAATTGATGAGCTGATGTTTGAGTTGTTATAGTGTTGATTTTTATTGATTATTGGATCCTAGTTGCTGTGTGATATTATTGTACTTGTTAGGCTTGTGTATGCGTTTGTTTTTTGTGTTGTGTACATACCAAATTACAGTGGAGATGCTGTCGAAATTTGATCCAATATCACAGAGGGTTCCAAAACAATTCTTGCACTGCTACCTTGGATTAGGATTGCTTGAATTTTCCCTGAGTGTGCCTGATTCTTTAGTGAGTTTCCTCTTCCCTTACACTTTCTTTTTCTCCACTTTGCGGACAAAGTAGGATTTAAGCATGGGCTGGGGGTAACTCACTTGTAATTCATATGTAGCTCATGTGTAACTCCGTTTTTGCATATATTTTTTTCATTTTTCTTTATTTTTCTTTTTCATGTGCATTTCATGCATTGCATTTGTATATAGGTGTATTGAGATGAACCCTTTCTATAAAAATCCCTTGCTCTTCTTGAAGAACATGTCACTTCCTTGATTGAAATTGGTTGAAGATATCCTCTAAGGCATGTTAAAAAGCTTGTTATGATTTGGATTATTGGGTTTATGCTATAATTCTTTCAAAACTAATCATCTTGAGACTTGTTGAGCTTGAGATTCTGAGACAAAAGCATGTGAGCTTTTGAGCCTAGGACTAACATCCACGAGTCCTCTTTCTTTTGTGTGGAATTGCTCATTTTGATTGCTTTATCTTCAGAACTTGCGTTAGAACCTCTCGAGGTCACATGTATGACTTGTGTGCATTGCATAAACATGATTGAAGCAATTTTGTTAGCCTATTATTCCCTTCCTACCCATAGTTATATCTGTTGCTTGAAGCCCATTAAACCTATTTGCCTATTCATTTGTAGCTCCACAAGATTATCTTTAAGCCTATTTTAGCCTCATTTACCTATCCGGGAATTAGGATGAAGTAGATTTATGGTTGAGTAAAATGGAGAAGGGAGAATAATGTGCTTTGAGTGATTGATGTATTGAGTGGAGGATTTTGTGCTTCAAATGTAATTTTCTTGTGATGAAGAAATTAAAAAAATGAAAAAAAAGAGACAATGGAAAAGATGGAAAAAAAAGTGAATAAAATTCTTCATCACTAGAGAAATGTTTGTGAAAAGGGAATTGGTTTTCAAAGTTGTGATTTTTGAGCTTATTTGATTATGTGATGTGGTTGTTGTGAGAGATTTGGTATGCTTGTGGAAAAGAAGTTGGAATTGTGGTTGAAGTTTAGGAAGTAGTTCTATTTCCCGAATTTAGCACCACATGGCTACAGAATCCATACTTTTTGTTTCTTACCTTGGCCCCGTTACAACCCATGAAAAGACCTCATGGTTTTTGTTTTTGTGCATAGTCCAAGTGATGGAGAATTAGGACGCTGATGCAAGCCTATGGTAGATGATTTTTCATGATTTGAGCTTGAGTGATATTTATACCCTAGACACATGAGTGAGAGTGTTCCACAAAATATGTCCTATGTGAGGTCTTGGAATTGATGTTTTGACTTGTCTCTTGTATGATTTGCTTGTCTTGTTTTGTACCCGATGTCTAAATCTAGATGAGCAAAAATATTGCTTGGATAGAAACCGAAATCATTCTTGTGAAATCTTTACACTTGTTCTTGCTTGAGGACAAGCAAGGTTCAAGCATGGGGTGATTTGATGACATCTAATTTAGTCATATTTTAGGATTGCATTTGCATATTAATTTAGATCATTTTCATGCATATTTATCATCTTTTATATTTTATTTAGTTTATTTTGCATTTTCGGAGTCTACACCGAGCTTTTATTTATTTCAGGCATTTTGAGGCTAATATCATGAAAATTCAAGAGTCAATACGGAGCAGCGAGAATCATTGGATTCGACCCCTGAAGCTAAAGTGCAAAAAATTGCTAAAGTTGGATGATGGTTTGCAATTAGAATTGGGTGCTGGGTTGGATTTTAATTATTTAAAGGGTGTGGGCTGAAATTGTAATTTTATCAAAGTATTACAATATATATACTCCGTATGATTGCAATACAAGGGGCTCTCTTGGGTGGGGACTTCGGAGCCGCACAATGGCTTCGGCCGGCATAGATTTAGGTTTCGATTTAGTTTTTCTTAATTGATTTTGGTATTGCCGTTTGGATCGAGAACGAAGATTTCTGGTTTGCATTTTATTTTAATCATGTCTTTAATTTATTCTATTGCTTTATATATTATGTTTAGCTAAATTCTCCGTTCTATTAGGGTGAACCCGACAATGTCGCGAATTGTTTGATTTCGATGTTTGCTTGAACTTAGTCTGAATTCTATAAATTGATTTGATCCTAGTTGCTAAACCTAATTGGTGTGAATCTATTGGAATCCTTTTTAGATTCAAGATGCTACCGCTGCGAATTGAAATTGGATAAATAGATGAAATTCATGAACCCGAAAGGAGGATTGGTTTCATCGGAACCCTAGGATTAAACTTGAGAAGTTAACAATTGTTATTGTGACATTTAAATAATTGTTGAGGACTCTTGAGGATTAATAAATTATAATAGATTCTTAGGTGAGAATCGGTTAGGCGGAGCGCGACAGCGAAAGTTTAATTGATTTTCTCCTAAAGTCTATAAAGAACTTAAAGGGTCTAGATTTGGTTAATTTAGACACAATTGCTACAACATGCGACAACTGAGTAGTGATGACTGTAGATAATTTACCTTCAATTTTACTAATTAAGAAGATGAAGTTCGAGTGAAAATCGGGTTGAATTCTTTGTGGCATTGTTGTGGGAATCCTTATCCCTGGAATTGCTTCTCACTTTTCAGTCTTAGCATCTTCATAACCTTCTGGATCAGATGCAAGCAAAGCAAATTCACATCTCACACTCCTATCATAAACATCTGCCAATGATCCGAACTTCCTAGGAGGAGACTCTTCTGATGAACTTGAGGGAGATGAGTGATGACTGCTTGAAGCACTTGACTGGTGCACTGGAGTTGCAGGTGAGCCTGGACTGTGATCTTCATCATCACCCATACTTTCAATCTCATATTCAGTGCTTGAACCATCCACAACCATAGGCTTACTTGCACTTGAGTTAGCTGTATCATTTTCCCATTTCCATTCACTTTCTTCATCAAAAATCACATTCCTACTTATGACAATCTTGCCACTTGTAGGATTATACAGCTTATATGCTTTGGATTGTAAAGCATATCCTATGAAAACACATTTCTCGGCCTTTTCATCAAGCTTTTGTCTCAAATTCACCAGTGCATATGCAATACATCCGAACACTCTCAGATGGGTCACCCCTGGCTTTTCTCCTCTCCACACTTCATGTGGAGTCATGTCCTGCACTGATTTAGTTGGTGAGATGTTTAAAAAATACACAACTCTTGCTACAACTTCACACCACAATATATTAGGAACATTCTTTGCTTTCATCATGCTCCTTGCCATCTCCACCACAGTTCTGTTCTTTCTCTCAGCCACTCTATTTTGCTCAGGAGTAATGGGTGCAGTCACTTCCTTTCTGATTCCATGCTCATCACAAAACGTACAAAATTCAGTTAAAAGAAACTCTTCACCTCTGTCTGTTCTTAGAGCCTTCAATTTCTTTCCCAACTGATTTTCAGCAAATACCTTGAACTTCTTAAAGTTCACAAAGGCCTCTGACTTGAGCCTTAAAAATGACACCCAGCTTAGCCTACTAAAGTCATCTGTAATGAGCAGAAAATATTTGCTTCCTCCCATTGACTCAACCTGCATAGGACCACAGAGATCTGCATGAAGTAGCTCAAGGCACTCACTTTCTCTCCAAGCTGAGCCACTAGGAAAGGAGCCTTTGAACTGCTTTCCATAGACACACCCTTCACGTACAGAACTCTAGATCCTCAATCCTAGGCAAACCATGAACCATGTTCTTAGTACTCAACATCCTCATACTCTGAACATTCAAGTACCCATATCTCTGGTGCCACAGCTGAGTTTCATCACCTACTTTAGCAGTCATTGCACTACTCATATTTGAAGCAAGATCAAGTGGGAACATCATGTTCTTAGTCATTGATACACTTACTATAATGTGACCACTTTTCCTTTCCCTGATCACACACGAATCATCCTCAAACAATAGAGAATAACCTGTCTACTGTAACTGTCCAACACTTAGAAGCTTATATTATGAGCTAGAGTTGGTACAAACTGCACATTAGTCAACACCTTCTCACTGCCTTGCACAGTTCTGATTGCAACAGTTCCTTTGCCTTCAACTTGCAATACTTTGTCATCACCAAGTTTTTACTCTTCTTTGACTCATCAAGCTCTTTGAACAACTTGCTAGAGCTAGACATATGATTAGAGCACCCACTGTCTAAATAACACATGTCTTTCATAGACTCTGCAGTTGAGGTTAAGGCCATGAACAACCTATCCTCAGATCCCACATTCTCTGAGTAATTGGCAGGTTTGCTTTCATTTTCTTGCTTGTCCCAGCATTGAGCCTCTTTATGACCATATCTCTTGCAGTAGTAATATTTGATGTTACTTTTGTAGGATCTTGAGTCACTGCCTTGTCATCGGCCAGACTCTCTCCCTTGATCCCTTTCTTTGCTCACTGCCTTGACCTCTTCCTTGGCCATTTGAACCTCCTCTTCATTGACCTCTACCACCACGAGCTCTCCAACTCCCTCCACCCTCTACCTCTGTAGCCTCCTCTACTCGAAGAGCTATCATCTTTACTCTTGGAAGTTTCTTCCTTAACTTGAAGAAACTTCTCATCTTTAACTTCACTACATCTATTGAGCCTATCCTCATGAGCTTGTAGTGAGCTAGCTAACTCTTCAAACCTATAGGTAGAGAGATCTTTGGACTCCTCTATGGCAGCCACAACATGATCATACTTCTTGGTGAGACTTCTGAGCACCTTACTCACAACCTTCCCAGTGCTCACCTCCTCCCCATAAATTCTCATATGATTCACCAAACCTGACACACGAGATAAAAATGTTTGCATTGTTTCTTTCTCCTGAATATTCAAGGTTTCAAAGTCTTTTCTGAGAGCCTGAATCTTCACAGTTATCACCTTCTTGTCACCCATATACTCTTGCTTGAGAGCTTCCCATGCTTGGTGAGAGGTTGTTGATGCTGCAATTCTTGGAAAGACTTCATCATCTAAAGCCGACTGAATCATGAACAAGGCCTTAGAGTCTTTCTTTCTTTTCTCCCTTAACTGCTGGTCTGGTTCTGGAAGATCTGCATCCTCGAACCCTTGATCCACAAGGCTCCAAATCTCTTGTGATTTGAAGAGGGTAGTCATCTTTAGACTCCAAAAGTGATAATTGATCCCTTTGAACACTGGCAATTGTGGATTGCCAACATTTCCACTCCCATTGTTCTGCATTTTGAGCAAGAAACAATGAAATGTTCACACTTGTGTTTCCATTTGTGTTTATGAACTCACACCACTCTTTCCCTAGACATAACCCGATTGCAAACTCTTGTTTGCTCTGATACCAATTGTTAGAATGACAATTGAGGATCAATCTATCACACACACACAATTCACATACACCAGCAGCAACACACGGATACAGAACACACACAAGGAGAAAACAGAAAACCACTCACTTGCAACAATAGCCTCACACCTTTCATTGATTGAAAACTGAACTACATACCCTTACAAATCGATAACTGCTCCACCACTAAGTTGAGCACTACACCACTAACATAACTGCATAACTGTAGCCTTGCAAGACACTTAAACTAACTTCTTAACTGTCACACATCAGCTAGTCCTATATACATCATAACTAACTTACTAAGCTTACTTGACACAAAATTTGATTACATTTTAACAAAAGTGTTATTGTTAGTTGGATTGGGGTAGAAGTCATTTGATGGTAATTGTGTTTCATATGTACAATGATGAGGCACATGTGGATTATTTGTGTTTCATTTTTATTAATGAAAGTAATTCATAATTATTATTTATGAACTTATAGAAAACATTGAATATTGTGTCGTGCATATATAAAAGAAAACTCCAAATTCTTGAAAATTTGAAACAAGAGTTGTTAGTCCATGCCACCAAGTGAGATCCGGAATCCTTGTTTGGAGTATGAAAATAATGAGTTTTTGGGTTACAAGGACTCTTTTTAATATATGTAAAGGTGCTATGGGGAGTTGAATCATTTATAAATCTCCCTTCATTTTACCCGGTGTGAAACGAAGTGTTAAAATTTTTCTCATTTAAAACACTGCCCTCAAGGTAGACCCTCAGACCGTACCCTGAATATAGTTACTGATCCAATTTGTAAGACCACGGTCTTAAAAGGTGCTAGTCCATGCCACCAAGTCATTTCATGTTCGATTTTCTCATTTGGAACCTGAAAAATAAAAAGAGCTATTGTGTTAGTAGGGTTTTAATCATTTATAAATCACTCACAACAGTCCATGCCACCAAGCCATTTATGTTCGATTATCTCATTTGGATCCAGAAAAGAAAGAGATATTGTGTTATAAGCAGGGTTTTAATCATTTATAAATCACTCACAACTTCTTTATTATATCTAATGTGGAAAGACAATCATAAGTAGAGCTTGAATAATTTATAAGTAGATGTTGAATCATTTATAAATCACTCGCAACATCTTCACTTTGGCAAGAGAGAAGACGTCGAGTACCTATATATGTTGCTAAAAGATTGGATCGGGTTTTCACAAACTCAAACAAGCATGGCCTGTGGTAGAAAGTTATCACAACATGTCTAAGTAGGGTTCTGATCATACTCTGATTCTCTTAATGCTTAAGCTGACTACATTTGTCAATAGAAAGAAGAGTTTTGTTTGATTTGAAGCTGCATGGTTCACTAATTTGACGTTTGCCAAAGTAATTAAAGGTGCTTGGGATGAAAATAAACTTGTGTGTGTTGCCCTTGACTTTCTCAAAGGTTATCTTATGAAGTGAAATATGAGACCTTTAGTAATTTAATGAGATAAAGGCGAGATTATTGTTCCAGTTGAGTTTTGTGCAAGGTGCTTTGGCCCAATTTGTGTTGTCGGTGCTTCTTGAAAGGGAGGCGACTATTCATGCTAAGTTTGGTTGACAATAGAGCAAGAGAAGATAGGAATACAACCTCACTTTTTCCATGAGATACTGGTTATTAGACGTAGAAGGAACCACATCAGTATGTTAAAGAAAGATGATGGGGCGATCAAAGAAGATAGTAAAGTGATTGAGATTGTGGTGATTTCTTCCAAAACCTATAAATAATACCTAAGCCGGAGATTTACAACACGAGTATCTTAAAGGGATCCTTTCCCATATTAGCGGGTTCTAATATGGGAAACCCACTTATTGGATGTGCCTTACTTTGCTAGTTACTAAAGTTAAGATCCATACAACAATAAAACAGATGGGCTCGATGAAGTTTCTTGGATTCGACGATTTTAAACTAGTTTCTTCCAAAAATGTTTTCCAATATTTGTTAAATGTTAGTTTGGTAATCCAAGGTTCAAGCAAGCTGGTTCTGTTTTGGGTTTGGTCGAAATTGACTTAGCTGGTCGAAGTCGAATGACAGCAAAAGTTCAAGCTGGTTCTATTTTGGGTTTAGTCGAAATCGATTTAGTTGGTCGAAGTCGAATGACAGTAAAAGCTCAAATGTTAGTTGATGTCAATTACTTTGTATTGAATCACTTCCTAGGTCATTTGTTAGTGGGGATCGAAGTGGAGTGTAGAGTCGTTTTTTATGCAGTTACTTAACTTTGTAATGGTTTTAGTAGGTGTGTGTGGAATTAATCAAAGAAGTGAGGCTTTTGTCGAAAACTGTCAAGTGTGCAGGTTGTGTGTTTCTCCTACTATCTTTGTCTTTGAATCTGTGCGTGTTAAGGTGTGTGATCCACATGTCGAGTTCCAAAAGTTGGTATCAGAGCTAAGAGCGATGCTCTTGTTGGGTTTGAGTTCTGGGTTGAGTGAAGTGAGATCAAACACAGGGAAACACAAGTTGAGAGAGTTATTGTTCGAAAATGCAGAAGAATGGGAGTGGTAATATTGGCAATCCTTAATTGCATATGTTCAAAGGAGTGAATTACCACTTTTGGAGCTTGAAGATGATAACCCTCTTCAAGTCTCAGGAAGTTTGGAACCTAGTGGATCAAGGATTTAAGGATACTGCCGTTGGTGAGCCAGATCAGCAGTTGAGAGAGAAGAGGAAGAAGGACTCTAAGGCCTTGTTCATGATACAATCAGCCTTGGATAATGAAGTGTTCCCAAGTTTAGCAGCCTCTCAAACAGCACACGAAGCTTGAGAAGTGTTGAAGCAAGAATACATGGGTGATAGAAGGGTTATCACAGTGAAGCTTCAGTCTCTAAGGAGAGATTTTGAGACTTTGGTGATGCAGGACAAGGAAATTGTGCAAGCGTACTTGTCAAGGGTCACAGGTATTGTAAACCACATGAGAACTTATGGTGAAGTGATTAACAATGAGAAGATTGTGAGTAAAGTGTTGAGAAGTCTCACAAAGAAGTTCGACCATGTTGTAGCTGCTATAGAAGAGTCTAAGGACTTAGCAATGTACAGATTTGAAGAGCTAACAAGCTCTCTTCATGCACATGAAGAATGGTTGAGTAGGACCAGTGAGGTCAAGGAAGAAAAGCTACTTCAAGTCAAGGATGACAGTTCAAATAAAAAAGGTGAAGGTTCTTTAAGTAGAGGAGGTTACAGAGGTGGCCATAGAGGTAGAGGTGGTCACAGAGGCAGTTATAGAGGTCGTGGTGGTAGAGGTCAAGGAAGACGATCTTCTGGTGGTCAAGGAAGAGGTCAAGGCAGTGATACTAGAAGAGAGCAATGGAAGAAGTCTTCCAGGGGTAACCACAGTGATTCAAGGTCCTACAAAAGTAACATTAAATGTTACTATTGCAAGAGATATGGGCATAAGGAGGCTCATTGCTGGGATAAGCAAGAGAGTGAGAACAAAGGAGCAAACTTCTCAGAGAATGCAGACAAAGAAGAGAAGTTGTTCATGACCTTTACCACTACTGAAGAAAATGTATCTAGCTATTTGGTACTTGGACAATGGTTACTCAAACCACATGTCAAGGTCAAGAAAGATGTTCAAAGAGCTTGATGAAACCAAGAGAAGCAAGGTAAGACTTGGAAATGATAAAGTGCTGCAAGTTGAAGGGAAAGGTACAGTGACAATTGCCAGTGTTCAAGGTGGAGAAAAGGCATTGTGTGATGTTCATTTTGTGCATGGGTTAGCTCGTAATTTGCTAAGTGTTGGTTAGTTGCAGCAGAGTGGGTTTTCTTTGCTTTTTTATGATGATACTTCTGTGATTAGGGAGAAGAAAACATGTCACATTGTGGTGAGTGTATTAATGACTGTAAATGGGATGTTTCCTATTAACTTAGCCTTTGATGTGATCAAGGTCATGGCAGCTAAAGGTGTAGAAGAGTCTGAGTTATGGCATCAGAGGTATGGACACTTGAACATGCAAAGTTTGAAGATGTTAAGTGCTAAGGAAATGGTTCAAGGCTTGCCTAAAATTGGTGAGTTAGAATTTTATGAAGGCTGTGTGTATGAGAAGCAGCTGAGAGGGTCATTTCCAAGTGGATCAGCTTGGAGAGCAACTTAGTGTCTTGAGTTGTTGCATGCAGACTTGTGTGGACCAATGCAAACAAAATCTGTAGGTGGGAGTAAGTATTTTTTGGTGGTAACTAATGACTACATCAGGATGAGTTGGGTGTTTTTCCAAAAACACAAGTCTGAAACCTTTCTCAACTTTAAGAGATTCAAGGTGATGATTGAGAACCAGTTAGAGAAGAAGATCAAATGAATTCAAGGTGGTGAATTATTGTCAAATGAATTCAATGACTTCTGCTATGAGAGTGGGATTAGGAGAGATCTTACAGCTCCATATACTCCTGAGCAGAATGGAGTAGAAGAGAGAAAGAATAGGACTGTTGTGGAGATGGCTAGAAGTATGATGAAGGCCAAGGAAGTTTCAAACAGGTTCTGGTGTGAAGAAGTAGAAAATGCAGTGTATTTGCTGAATATCTCTCCAACAAAAGTTGTGTTGAACAGGACTCCATATGAAGTTCTAAGGGGAAGAAAGCCAAACGTTGATCATTTGAAGGTATTTGGGTGTGTGGCATATGTTTTGATAAATTTGAGACAGAAACTGAATGATAAGGCAGATAAGTGTATGTTCATTGGGTATGCCTCACAGTCAAAGGCATACAGGTTGCTCAATCCTGGAAATGGAAGGGTGATCATTAGCAGGATTGTGGTGTTCAATGAGGACATCAAATGAGAATGGAAGCAAAGTGAGAAAGGAGATGGGTTGCAAGAGCTTATCTCTTTGGATAGTACAGATGAGGAGACTGATCAAGGTGGTGAGCCAAGTGACAATGATGGCTCAAATCCGAGCACACCATCAACACCATCAACTCCTACTGATCTTGCAAGTTCATCAAGTAGTCAAGGTGGCTCTCCTTCAAGTGTGTCAAGTGATTCTCCTCCCAAGAAGATAAGAACACTTGCTGATGTGTATGACAGAAGTGTAAGGGTTGGGTTTTCATTAATTGCAACTGATCCCGTGAGTTTTGAAGAAGCAAAGGGTGAGAGCAACTGGCAAGTAGCTATGAAGGAAGAGATGAAAGCCATTAGAAAAATTGAAACATGGGAACTGGTGGAGTTGCCTGAAGGAAAGAATGTCATTGGTCTCAAATGGGTGTTCAGGACCAAGTATAACACAGATGTGAGTATTCAAAAGCACAAAGCAAGGCTTGTAGCTAGGGGATACTCACAGCAAGAAGGCATAGATTATGAAGAGACCTTTTCACCTGTAGCCAGGCTTAAGTCAGCTTTTCTGAATGGTGAGCTACAAGAAGAGGTGTTTGTAGAACAACCTCTGGGATTTGAAGAGAAGGGTGATGAGTTCAAAGTGTACAATTTAAAGAAGGCATTATATGGGCTCAAACAAGCTCTAAGAGCTTGGTACAACAAAATAGATGATTTCTTTCTAAGAAATCAGTTTGCTAGAAGTGAAAATGAACCAACCCTCTATGTCAAGAAGGGAAGTAAGGGTGAGTTCATTATTGTGTGTTTGTATGTAGATGATATTATCTACCCGAGCAACGCACAAGAGATGTTAGAGCAATTATAAAAATGCCATGATGAAGAAATTTTAGATGACTGATCTGGGGTTACTTCAGTACTTTCTTGGGCTAGAGGTGAGACAAAGTGAAGAGGGTATTTTTCTGTGTCAAGAAAAATATGCTTGAGATCTCTTGAAGAAGTTCCAAATGGAGAAGTGTGAGATTGCTCACACTCCAATTAATATGAATGAGAAATTGCAGAGAATGGATGGCACTGAGAAAGCAGATGAGAAGTGTTATAGAAGTCTTGTAGGAGGTTTGAATTATCTTACACACACAAGGCCTGATATAGCCTATTGTGTGAGTGTTGTATCCAGATACATGCATGAACCAACAAAGCAGCACATGGGAGCAGCAAAGAGGATAGTGAAGTATGTTGCAGGGACCTTAAAGTTGGGAATTTGGTATGAAAGTGTGAAAGACTTCAAGTTGAAAGGTTACACAGACAGTGATTGGGCAGGCTGTATTGATGATAGAAAGAGCACCTCTGGGTCTGTGTTTGGGTTTGGTTCAGGTGTCATCACATGGAGCTCTAAGAAACAAGAGACCGTGGCTTTATCATCCTCAAAAGCTGAGTATGTAGCAGGAAGTGCAGCTGCAAGACAAGCATTATGGCTAGGAAAACTGAAGAGTAATTTTGGAATTGAGCAAGGTGGAGCTGTGGAGATTTGGTGTGACAATAAGTCTGTCATAGCTATGACCAAGAACCCAACTTTTCATGCTAGGACAAAGCACATAGATGTGCAACACCATTCCATTCGAGAACTGGTGGCAAAGGAAAGAGTTATGTTGAAGTTTTGTGGCACAAATGAACAAAATGCTGATTTGTTCACCAAGGCTTTGAGTGGAGCGAAGCATCAGTACTTTGTTGAGAAGATAGGCATGAGGAACCTTGAATTAAGGGGAGGTGTTAAATGTTAGTTTTGTAATCCAAGGTTCAAGCAAGCTGGTTCTGTTTTGGGTTTGGTCGAAATCGACTTAGCTGGTCGAAGTCCAATGACAGCAAAAGTTGAAGCTAGTTCTGTTTTGGGTTTAGTCGAAATCGACTTAGTTGGTCGAAGTTGAATGACAACAAAAGTTCAAATGTTAGTTGATGTCGGTTATTTTGTATTGATTCACTTCCTAGGTCATGTGTTAGTGGGGAAGTGGAGTGTAGAGTCGGTTTTTATGCAATTACTTAACTTTGTAATGGTTTTAGTAGGTGTGTGTGGAATTAATCAAAGAAGTGAGGCTTTTGTCAAAAACTGTCAAGTGTGCAGGTTGTGTGTTCTTCCTAGTGTCTTTGTCCTTGAATCTGTGTGTGTTAAGGTGTGTGATCCACAAGTCGAGTTCCAATAATATTGTGGAGTTTGGTGGTGAAGTTTGCGTGTCATTTATTTACAACAATTGAGTTACGAGGAGCAGGAGGTGCCGTCCTTCTTGTGAAGATTGTGAAGCCTGAGACGATCTCCCAATTTGTCCTTTAAGCCTTTGTAACATCTTAAATAAAACGATTACAAATGTTTTGGTGAATTAGATGTAACTGATCCTTTCATCCATTATTGGTCCTACACAAGAGAGCCTTTTACCACCACGTCTAATATCTTATAATATTATTATTGTGTAGGAATTAGCCCACTTAAGTAGGAAGAAACGAGGATGGATGATTCTCAAAATTGACCTTGAGTGAACGCCTACATAGGCTATAATGGATTTCACGCGGGAAACTTTGCGGGATACATAATTTCCTCGGACCTGGATTGATTGAATGTACGTGTGCATGCGTTACCTCAGTCTCTACCCTAATACTTATCAATGGTGAGATGTCGAAGGATTCAAACCAACTCGGGGTATGATAGCATCTATTTAGCGATGAATATAGGGCATGTTTGCATCGGGTTTAGGGTCTTTGAGTTAAGTATTATATATATTTTTGGCCCTTTTTGGTTTAGTTTGGTGGAATCGGTGTCTACCGCTCGTTTGTTATGATTTCAGGTGCTTTTGAGTGGTTTTGGTGCCAATGAGAGAGCTAATGGAGAATGACAAGCTTCGAGGCTTTTCGGTGCACTCGGAAGGCGTCAAAGATGCACTAGGAGGGACGGAATCAAGGATGTAGAGCACCGGAATCGTGACGAGCTTGGCAAAAGACAAAGAAGTAAAGAAACCCAGACACTCGGTCGAGTGAATTTGAACTCGAGTAGTTGTATGCTCGAGTGGCCCTCAGAAGTGAGAAATAACACCCACTCGGCCGAGTGCCCTATACACTCGAGCAGTTATGGTCTCGATTGGCCTCCAGTACTTTACAGAACAAAACACTCGGCCGAGTGCCTTTGACACTCGAGATGTGTTATGCCCGAGTGTCGGCCCCTGAACCGTTTTTATTCCGTTTTTAATTTATTTTATTGAGGGGGTACTTAAGGGACTTTTTTAGGGAACAAAGGGGACCGAAAAAATCTGACATTGTTGAGGCTTTTGAAGAACTTGTGAGAACCCTAAGCGGAGATTCGAGTCGTTTCAATTCAGAATTGGTACTTTTACTCTTATCTCTTGTTTGTCTTTGATTTCTATGCTTAGTCTAATTGAATTGAATATGAAAATCTCCATGCTAGGCCAGTTCTCCTTGTTCTAGGGTTAGGGATAATCCCGACGATGCAGAAATAGACTTGCTCTTCATATCGCCCGAATGATTTCTCATTTGAATTGTGATTTAATCCTATTGTACTTAATCTAATCGATGTGAATGGATTAGACCTGATTTAGGGTTTGAGATCGAAAGAAGATAACCCTAAGTTGGAATTTAGATGGTGAATTGAGACCGAAAGGTGATCTGATCCATCAGAACTATAGGATTAAACCTAAAGTTTAATTGTGCGAAAGTGAATTAAGCTTTTTGAGGATCAATGGGTTGTCGTAGAAATCTTAGGTTATATTGATATTGATTGAGACCGAAAGGAGATATTGATATGATTATCACCTAGATTCTAAGAGCTCAAGGGGTCTGAATTGGTTGCATGAGACCGAAAGGAGATTGTTATCCAATTCAGACACATTTGCATTGAGACCGAAAGGAGATTTGCAATTACATTAGATAACCTACCTTCACATAGAATTGGAAATGATTCGGGTGAGACTACATTTTATTCTATTGAGGATGCATCGTTCGCAGAATCCCTAGCCCTGGAATGTCTCTCACATATATATTTCTCATCATTCTATTGTTATTTGTCACTTTCAATTACAATTTCTCTTAAATTGTCTGCTACTTTTGGGCTTGGTCAAACTGGTTTAAAGCTAATAATTGACACTCAACCAGTCCTTGTGATACGATACTTGAATACTACAATCGACATCGTATTCTTGCGGGGTTGGTTTTAGCGACATCAAGTTTTTGGCGCCGTTGCCGGGGACTGGTGCTAGTATCAATCGTTTCCTGACAACTGGTTTGCTAAGTCCTTGTTTCTGCTTTGATTTGTTTCCTTTTGTCGTTGGTTTCAGGTTGTGCTTTGCTCTGAATGCGAAAAACTGAAAGCTCTAGTGATCTATTCCCTTTTGATCCTGAACCTGAACGCACCTTTCGTAGAAGAAGAGCTGAACAACGCACTGCTAGAAATCAAACAATGGGTGACAACGCTAATTGTTTAGCTAAACTCGAGCGACTGATTGCTCAGAGAGATCTAGAGAATGCTGCCCTGCGACAAGAGCTTGCTAATTGACAAATTGTGGCGAATCCACTACCACAACCCCAAGGGCCGCAAACTCTAGGAGAGCGTATGGATCCGGCTCAGTTCCTACCTCAGCCGGGTGTAGTTCTTCCTACATTAACACCTGCCAATTTTGAGCTAAAGCCTGCACTGTTGAATATGATAAGACAGAACATGTTCAATGGGCTTCCTGCTGAGAGCCCCCATCAGCACATATCCACATTCAAGGAATTGATGGATACTGTGAAGGTTCAAGGTGTCACCCCTGAAGAGTTCTTAATGCGATCATTCTCCTTCTCACTTGCTGGAAAGGCTAGACACTGGTACAACTCCATCCCTGCTGGCACCATTACTACTTGGGAGGAATTGTCATCTGAGTTTCTGAATCAGTTCTTCCCGCCATCCAAGACTGATGAGATGAGGCGGAAGATAAATTCTTTCATGGTTAGTGATGGGGAGAACATACATGAGTCATGGGAGAGATTCAAAGACCTTTTGTTTGAGTGTCCGCACCACGGGATACCGAAGCTGAATCTGTTAGAAATTTTCTACAAAGCTGTCAGTGACAACACTAGGGTGCTTATCGATTCCTCATCTGGAGGAGAATTTTTGGAAATGGGAGCTGAAGATGCTTGGGCGTTCATCGAGAAGACCGCTAAGCGATGTGGGAAGTACTCACAACCCAGGGCTCTTTCTAATGCCAAAAGAGGTTCAGGGATCTACGAAGTGGGAGCTGAAACCTTGAAGGATGCTAGATATGATGCATTGGCTTCTGAAATCAAACGTCTGAGCTCAGCATTGGAGAAGTCTTTGTCTGTCAAAGAAGTGAGTGCTACTACAAACACCAGACTAGTGCCTTGTCAGTTTTATAGAGCTCAAGATCACACCATTTCTGGCTGTCAGATTTATGCCTCTCAAGATATCAGCAGTCAGGAGGAGGAAGCAAATTACATGGGGAATTTTAACAGGGGTCAGGGCTATAACAGGAACTTCAATAATTACAACCCTCGAGCGAGGGATCACCCCGGATTTTCATATGCTAATAAGCAAGCTGCAGAATCGCCACCACCTGGATTCCCACCGAAAGGCCAACCTCAGAAGGATAAAATGGAGTTGATGATGGAAAACTTATGGGCACCGTTCAGAATTTGGCTGGCGAAGTACAAAACCTTAGTAAGAGCCAAAAGATGCTTGAGACACAGGTAGCTCAACAGGCCAACAATGCCCCTAGACAGAATGGTCAATTTCCAGGGCGTACCGAAGATAATCCTAAGGGACAGATTTCTGCTGTGTCCCTAAGGAATGGAAAGCAACTAGAAGAGTTGAAGCCTGCAGAGCAAAGAGAAGCTCAGGAGAATGTTGAAACTGAGAAGGAAAAGGCTCCTGAGCCAGAGAAACAATCTGTATATGTTCCGCCTCCCGCTTACAAGCCACCCCTTCCTTTTCCACAAAGAAAGGCTCAGGTCCAAATCGAAAAGCAGTATGGGAAATTTTTGGAGGTGCTGAAGAAGCTTTACATCAACATTCCTTTCACTGATGCTCTATCTCAAATGCCATCCTATGTAAAGTTTCTGAAGGAGATCTTGTCAAACAAGAGGAAGCTTGAAGAGTGTCAGACTATCTCGTTGAATCGGGAGTGCAGCGCTCTCATTCAGAACAAGCTCCCTCCTAAGCTTGAAGATCCTGGGAGCTTCTGTGTCCCTATCACCATGGGAAACTTCACCTACTTTGCCCTTTGCGATTTGGGGGCTAGCGTGAGTATCATTCCCCTTTCCATCTACAAGAAGCTAGGATTGGGAGACCCCAGACCAGTCCGGATGACGCTCTGCATGGCTGATAGGTCGGTTAGACATCCATCAGGTATACTGGAAGACATTCCTATTCAGGTTGGTAAGTTTTTCATCCCAGTAGAATTTATCGTTCTTGATATTGAAGCAAATTGTCCTGTACCTATTATACTAGGAAGGCCCTTCCTAGCTACTGCAGGTACCAATATAGATGTCAAGAACGCCGTTCTTACCTTCACTGTGGGAGATGAAAAACTTGAGTTTAATTTTTCTAATGCTATTAAACAACCTGCTTTTGAGGATGAGTGTTACAGGATTGATGTGGTAGATGAAGGAACTCAGGTTGATATGAAGGTGGTGGTCGTTCAAGAACCTCTGGAGCTTTGTTTGATTAAAAGTGTGACTGAAGGCGATGAAGATGAACTACTTGCTACTGTAGTTCAGGATTTAGAAGTTGCTAAGGAAGATCCTGAAGCGGTGTTTGAGGTCTTGAAGGAAGATGACGGAGACTCTAAGGGCGAAGCTAAAGGAGCACCAAAAGTGGAGTTGAAGCCACTTCCATCCACATTGAGGTATGAGTTTTTAGGCCCTGATGCTACTTATCCTGTGATTGTGAGTGCTACTCTGAATCCTGATGAAGTTGAGAAGTTGTTGCATGAGCTTAGATTGCATAGAAAGGCCATAGGATACTCAATTGATGATTTGAAGGGGATTAGTCCCTCAATGTGTATGCACATAATTTTAATGGAAGATGATCATAAACCCTCCATAGAGCATCAAAGAAGACTTAACCCAAACTTGAAAGAGGTTGTGAGAAAAGAAGTGCTAAAATTGTTAGATGCAGGCATTATTTTTCCTATTTCTGACAGTAATTGGGTGAGTCCTGTACATGTGGTCCCTAAGAAAGGTGGGATGACAGTTGTAAAGAATGAAAAGAATGAATTAATTCCCACTAGGACTGTCACAGGGTGGAGGATGTGCATAGATTATCGGAAGTTGAATGCTGCAACCCGAAAGGACCACTTCCCCCTCCCCTTCATCGATCAGATGCTTGAAAGATTAGCTAGGCATTCTTATTACTGTTATTTGGATGGTTACAGTGGGTTCTTTCAGATTCCCATCCATCCGGATGACCAGAAAAAGACTACTTTCACGTGCCCTTATGGCACCTTCGCTTACAGGAGGATGCCTTTTGGCTTGTGTAATGCCCCTGCCACTTTTCAGCGCTGTATGATGGCCATTTTTTCTGACTTCATAGAGGACATAATGGAAGTTTTCATGGATGACTTTTCTGTGTATGGATCTTCTTTCGATAACTGCTTGTCTAACTTATCTCGAGTTTTGCAGCGTTGTGAAGAGGTCAACTTGGTTTTAAATTGGGAGAAATGTCATTTCATGGTGAAGGAAGGGATTGTCTTAGGCCATCTAGTGTCAAATCGAGGTATCGAGGTGGATAAGGCTAAGATAGACTTGATTGAGAAATTGCCACCTCCTACATCGGTTAAGGGAGTTAGGAGTTTTTCGGGTCATGCTGGGTTTTATAGGAGGTTTATTAAAGATTTTTCGAAGATTGCAAAACCTCTTACCAATTTACTCCTAAAGGATGTTGCGTTTAACTTTTCTCCAGAGTGCCATGAGTCTTTTTACAGGTTGAAGCAGGCATTGATTTCAGCCCCTATAATGCAATCGCCTGACTGGGATCTCCCTTTTGAGATCATGTGTGATGCCAGGGATCATGCAGTTGGGGCTGTTCTGGGCCAAAAGAAAGACAACAAGCTCCATGCAATCTATTATGCTAGCAGGACTTTGGATGAAGCTCAGAGGAACTATGCTACCACCGAAAAAGAGTTGCTTGCTGTCGTCTTTGCTTTCGAAAAGTTTCGGTCATATTTGGTGGGTGCCAAAGTTATTGTGTATACTGATCATGCTGCGATCCGGTACTTGCTGCATAAGAAGGATGCTAAACCTCGTCTCATTCAATGGATCCTCCTCCTCCAAGAGTTCGACTTGGAGATCAAGGACAAGAAAGGGACTGAGAATCTGGTTGCTGATCATTTATCTAGGCTACCGCCAGAGCAGTTAGAGCACACTACTACTGAGCCTCCCATCAATGATTCTTTCCCCGATGAGCATCTACTCAGGATCACTGCTGAGATCTTGAATATAGCCACTTCTGAGGTACCATGGTATGCTGACTTCGTGAACTATATTGTTTGTCATGAGTTGCCTAGTGGTTTATCATTTCAGCAAAAGAAGAAGTTCATGTCAGATGTGAGACATTATTTCTGGAATGAGCCTTTTCTTTTCAAAAGGTGCGGTGATGGAGTCTACCGGCGTTGCATTCCAGAAGAGGAGGTGGAGAGTGTCTTAAACAACTGTCATTCTCTCCCTTGTGGTGGTCATATGAGCTCTTCAAAAACCACTACCAAGATACTACAATCTGGATTTTTCTGGCCTTCTTTGTTCAAAGATGTTCACCGTTTCATTGTTTCTTGTGATGCTTGTCAGAGAACAGGAAACATTTCTAGAAGGAACGAGATGCCATTGAACACCATACAAGAGGTGGAGATTTTTGATGTATGGGGAATCGACTTCATGGGTCCTTTCCCTCCATCTTGCAATAACAAGTACATCTTGGTGGCGGTAGATTACGTTTCAAAGTGGGTGGAAGCCATTGCGTCTCCAACAAATGACTCAAGAGTGGTCTCTAGATTCTTCAACAAGGTAATCTTCCCTAGATTTGGTACTCTGCGAGTTGTCATTGGTGATGGGGGTTCCCATTTTATTGAGAAGAATTTTAAGGCACTTTTGAGCAAGTATGGGGTGACCCATAAGGTGGCGACACCATACCATCCGCAGACTAGTGGTCAGGTTGAGGTGTCTAATAGGCAGATTAAGAGCATCTTGGAAAAGACCGTGTCCCGATCTCGCAAGGATTGGGCAATGAAGCTAGACGATGCACTTTGGGCCTATAGAACGGCGTACAAGACTCCCATAGGCACTACGCCCTACAGACTAGTATATGGGAAGTCTTGTCATCTTCCTGTGGAGCTTGAACACAAGGCCTATTGGGCAATCAAGTTGTTCAATTTTGATATGAAGGAGGCCGGTGAGAAGAGGAATCTGCAACTTCAGGAGCTTGAGGAATTGAGGCTAGATGCATATGAGAACGCCAAGATTTACAAGGTGGGGTGAAGTTCACCCCACCCCATACTTAAATGAAACATTGTCCTCAATGAGACCACAAAAAGTAAAATGAGACAGGGTACTCACAATTTGGTGATTAGCGCGGAGGGCAAGTGTCTAGAAAGTATCCGACTCGCCCTCAACCGAGTCATCTGAGTCGTTCTGCTCCTCCTCCTCTTCCAATCTATTTTGCTCAGATTCGGTTACTTCTTCAACTAATTTGGGGTTTGAATGGTTGTTTTGAGGAATTGAAATCGTTAGGGTTTGTGGAGATTGAGTTGGGGGAAAATTTGGGGTTTTGAGGATTGGATGAGTTTATTAGTGAATTTGTGCTTGCACATCTATTGAGTTTGTTTGTTAATGGTTAATGTGGAAATGTGGTTGAATTTTGAGGAAATTTTGATGAATGTGGTTAAATTTGATTGTTGGAGGAGATGAATATGTTGTTGATTTTTTCCAAGTCTTGTGTGCATTCTAATAAATCTTGTGGCTTGCTTGAATTTTATTGAGCTTGATGTGCTCTTAGGGTGATTTTGTACTCCATGGTTTACTTGAGATTCTTGTTGTGGGGCATGTGTGCATCAATTGTTATACTTTTGTTGGTATTGTGTGAATTGTGAGAGTTCGATTCCCATGAGAATATTTCTTTATACTCCCTTGTTTAAAGTTGCTTGATGGTGTTCTTGAGTAGATATTATGGCTTGTTGGTGGTTTGTGCATGGACCCTTATTTGACCATATATGTTGATGCAAGTGTTCTAAGTATGGGGTGATAGTGTGTGCTTGTTTGTACCTATTTGCTAACTCCTTGGTTCCGCTACTTGTGTAATGTGGTTGATGGTTTGTATGCTTTGCTATAGGTACTTTCAATGGGAGACCCACCACCCATCCGTTTGACCACATCCGAGCAGAGGAAGCTTTATGCCAAAGTACAGAAAAGAGATGTTCGCTCAACTCAGTTCATGAACACTGGAGTCTTGGAGAACTTGGGTCTACTAGATGACATGAATTTTCTTATCAACAAGCTCTCTCTTCGAGCTATTTGGGATTGTCGGTTGCCTTCCTGCCCTCAGCTGATTAGGGAGTTGGTGTGCACATTCAAGTACAACACGGACAAGGTGACATTCCGGTTGGGGAATAAGAATCACACACTCACCTTGGAGCAATTCTGCACTGTTTTCGGCATCCCTAACACCGGTGAGACGTCTACTTTGGGGCAGGGAGAGAGGGACCGCTTCTGGTATCAGCTAACGCACGAATCTGGCTATCGTGCCGATAGGGCTAAGAGTTCTTCCTGTTTACATCCGGCTATCCGCTTGTTCCACCGCTTCCTCGCGAGTACAGTCTTTGCTCGAGAGGGAAGTCAAGGGTGCTTGGGGGCACTTGAGTTGCGAACCTTGTATGCCGCCCTCAGCGACCGACCTGTCAATCTGGGGCATATAATGGCAACGCGATGGGAGAAGGAAGCGAGAGGTTCATCCGCTATCTCTATTGGGGCAATGGTTTCCATGCTTGCTAATGCCGTCAATATCGACATCTCCATCTATCAGCAGATCACCCCTCAGATCGAGTGGTCTCATGAGGAGCTAGAGCGATGCCAGATTCTTGTGTTCAACGGGCAGCAAGCCTTATACAAGGATAGGTCTACGACGAAGCGCCATTTACCGCTCCCCCTTCCACCACACCTGACGGTCCAGAATGCACACAACTGGTATGACGGGATTTCAGCCCTCTTGGATACTCTCTACGGTGCTGCAGTTGCGCAGCCTTCTGATGTTGCTGGGCCCTCTAGGACCTCTCATGCCCCCAATGCTGCTGATTACATGGACGCTGCACCGAGCGAGCCTCCTCAGTTTACCAGCGATAGAGCTTATTTCGATTACCAGTTCGGCCAGCTGCGATCTTACTTCGATAGGCGCTTTGATGCTATCGACACCCAGCTACACAACTTGCAGTCTCGACAAGAAGAGAAGCATCAAGAGGACTCTGAAGAGGAAGAGGAGGAAGAGCAGAACGACTCAGATGACTCGGTTGAGGACGAGTCGGATACTTTCTAGACACTTGCCCTCCGCGCTAATCACCAAATTGTGAGTACCCTGTCTCATTTTACTTTTTGTGGTCTCATTGAGGACAATGTTTCATTTAAGTATGGGGTGGGGTGAACTTCACATTTGGTGTACTATTTGTGTCTTTTTCCTTTTGTTTTTCCTTTCTATTTAGAGTCTGCACTTTTATTATTATCGTATTTATCATGTGTATATCTTGTGTCATGTATATATTTTTTATCATGGGTCATGAGTCTTGCTTCTTTTGATCTGATTCTGGAATGTTGTGGTGGTTGGAATATTTGATGATTGCTTGAGCATTGAGCTGCTGCCTTGTTTGAATAGATAACATGTATATCCTCTTGCTCGATTATGTGTATATCTCACCTCATTCTTGGATACTCAAGCTTGTCACCGCATTATTTGGTTTATATGCACAAATTGAAATATGATTGAGGCAGTTTGTCAGCCCATTTATCTTTACCTCCCTTACATTTGACCATCTGCTTGAAGCCTTCTAAGCCTTAGAAGCTTGTTTCTTTGGTAGCTCCACAAGATTTTCATAGCCCGCTATTTGCCTTTACCCAATCCGGGATTTTGGGTCATGATAGTGTGTTTTGTTGTGTGGATGTGCTTCAAGTATGAGATGATTTCTCTTGATTGTGATTGAAAAAAAAAATATAAAAAGAAAAAAAAAAGAGAAAAAGTTTTGGGATAAGAGAAGGATAAAATTCACTCTTGTGCAAAAGTCAAGAAAGAAAAAATACGGTTAGTAACCGATCCTGCTTGTGGAGAATAAAATTCACACAAGGAGGAAAAAGTGCAAAGTGAGATGGTCAAGACACTTAGTAACCGGGTGCATTCATCACAAATGTTTGTATTCGCGTAAAACGGTGTCGAGACTAGAGAGTGAAAAAAAAAATCTTGAAAAAAAAAAGAAGAAGAAGAAAAAACAGAATTTTTGGTGTGGTTGACAAAAGTTAAGATGAAAGAGTGGTTGTGATGGAGCTTGTTTGATGGATTGGTATGAATTTGATTCTTTGAAGTTGGTGTTTCTTCTGGTTGTTCTCGCATGATCCTTTTTCCCGGATTTTAGCACCAAATGACCTAAATTTTTCCATACATAACTGTTTCTGTCTTAGACCCATCATAACCTTATAAAGTCCTCATGATTTCTTTGTGTGCGCAATTCCAAGCGTTGGAGATTTTTGGGATTGTTCAAGCTTTGTGGATGATGAGTTTTGAGGTTGAGATTAGAAGAGCTAGTCAAGCTTGATTGTTGGCTATGATATGCTAGGACGGCATTCGTCGAATATTTTGAAATAGTAGATGCTATTTTGTGATTATTGTCTTAGTCTTGCTTGGGGACAAGCAAGGTTAAGTATGGGGTATTTTGATAGCATCTATTTAGCGATGAATATAGGGCATGTTTGCATCGGGTTTAGGGTCTTTGAGTTAAGTATTATATATATTTTTGGCCCTTTTTGGTTTAGTTTGGTGGAATCGGTGTCTACCGCTCGTTTGTTATGATTTCAGGTGCTTTTGAGTGGTTTTGGTGCCAATGAGAGAGCTAATGGAGAATGACAAGCTTCGAGGCTTTTCGGTGCACTCAGAAGGCGTCAAAGATGCACTAGGAGGGACGGAATCAAGGATGTGGAGCACCGGAATCGTGACGAGCTTGGCAAAAGACAAAGAAGTAAAGAAACCCAGACACTCGGTCGAGTGAATTTGAACTCGAGTAGTTGTATGCTCGAGTGGCCCTCAGAAGTGAGAAATAACACCCACTCGGCCGAGTGCCCTATATACTCGAGCAGTTATGGTCTCGAGTGGCCTCCAGTACTTTACAGAACCAAACACTCGGCCGAGTGCCTTTGACACTCGAGATGTGTTATGCCCGAGTGTCGGCCCCTGAACCGTTTTTATTCCGTTTTTAATTTATTTTATTGAGGGGGTACTTAAGGGACTTTTTTAGGGAACAAAGGGGACCGGAAAAATCTGACATTGTTGAGGCTTTTGAAGAACTTGTGAGAACCCTAAGCGGAGATTCGAGTCGTTTCAATTCAGAATTGGTACTTTTACTCTTATCTCTTGTTTGTCTTTGATTTCTGTGCTTAGTCTAATTGAATTGAATATGAAAATCTCCATGCTAGGCTAGTTCTCCTTGTTCTAGGGTTAGGGATAATCCCGACGATGCAGAAATAGACTTGCTCTTCATATCGCCCGAATGATTTCTCATTTGAACTGTGATTTAATCCTATTGTACTTAATCTAATCGATGTGAATGGATTAGACCTGATTTAGGGTTTGAGATCGAAAGAAGATAACCCTAAGTTGGAATTTAGATGGTGAATTGAGACCGAAAGGTGATCTGATCCATCAGAACTATAGGATTAAACCTAAGGTTTAATTGTGCGAAAGTTAATTAAGCTTTTTGAGGATCAATAGGTTGTCGTAGAAATCTTAGGTTATATTGATATTGATTGAGACCGAAAGGAGATATTGATATGATTATCACCTAGATTCTAAGAGCTCAAGGGGTCTGAATTGGTTGCATGAGACCGAAAGGAGATTGTTATCCAATTCAGACACATTTGCATTGAGACCGAAAGGAGATTTGCAATTACATTAGATAACCTACCTTCACATAGAATTGGAAATGATTCGGGTGAGACTACATTTTATTCTATTGAGGATGCATCGTTCGCAGAATCCCTAGCCCTGGAATGTCTCTCACATATATATTTCTCATCATTCTATTGTTATTTGTCACTTTCAATTCCAATTTCTCTTAAATTGTCTGCTACTTTTGGGCTTGGTCAAACTGGTTTAAAGCTAATAATTGACACTCCACCAGTCCTTGTGATACGATACTTGAATACTACAATCGACACCGTATTCTTGCGGGGTTGGTTTTAGCAACATCAGGGTATTAGGTAGGGCAACTCGATTACTCCTTGTCTCTTTGTATTGTATATCGAGCACCTTAGCCAACTTATTTGGTCATCAGTTGAGAGAAGGAATTGAAAGTTGATGAGGCTTATGAGAAAAGGAATGGAAATCTCCTCTGTTTTCTTCCTAGACAATATTATGTTGGTGGCGAAAGTGTCTACTTCAAAATCGAGGTTGATCCAAGAGCTGCTAAATATGTTCTGTAAAGCCTCGAGATGGAAAGTCAACATGCCTAAGTCCAGGCTATTTGTCTCGCTCATTAATTGTGCAGTGGGGCATTGTTGAAGACATGAGAAGGAAGTGTGGTTTTGACGTGCCTATGAATCTTAGAAGCTACCTTGACATGCCAATATTGCATAAAAGAGCAATCTTGATATGTTTGGGTTGTTATTTGATCAAATCAATGCTCGAGTTGCTAGTTAGAAAGGCTAATTTCTAAGCTTGCGAGGGGGGTAACATTGACTAAGGTTATTGTTGTGAGGAGGAAATCAAGTATGAAATATAACAAAATAGATCAAACCAGATTTAGACCCACGCAAATAATTAAAAGACTCCTCCAATGCAGTAAGAGAAAGTCAGGATCGAATCCACGAGGAAGCGTGTCAGCGGATCCTAGGCAGCTGTAAATCTCACAGAAAAGCAAACAGAAGACAAAAACAAAGGAACAAAGAAAGAAAGACAGAAATAACAAACGAAAGCAAGAAATAAAAGCAAAGACAGAAGCTACTCGATCTCGACAAGCACAGTACTCGAGATCGACTAACAACAGCAGAGACAGAAACTGAAAATTGACGACAGAAGCACAACATCAACTCGATCTAGACAAGGCCTTACTCGAGATCGACAAACCCCTACTCGATCTCGACTAGCTTTTCCTCTAGATCGACAAAAACACAGAAAACCTCAAATTGCAACTTCGAACACAGAATCTCAGATTTCGACAGAAATAAATCAATATATGAAAGAACTTCCAAAGCCAGGGTATCAACGCCACAACGATAACCATGCAAAGTGACACATAAAGGCATAAAAGATCATGCTTTCCATCAAAATAACTTTCGTTACTAACAAATAGGGATATAGAGGCTTTCGCATAAACCCTAATTGTTACTAACCCTTTTCACATAATTAACTCAAGTTGTATTAAGATCACTTTTGCTTCAATAATACAAACAAGGATCACCTTCAACTCTCGCAAAAGAATCATGCTCATAGGGATAGAAGACGAATTGCATAACAAGATCTGACCTTTACCGCATCACCTCACATGGCCACCGTCGGGCTCACCCCATCCCCAGAAGTGGGTGGACTACTCGCTCTTCATCGCAATAGCAGGCATTGATGTATTAAAAGAAACATGCATTAAACTAAATTCAAAGCCTTTACAATCCCGGCAATCCAACTTTCGCTGAATGCCAAAACCCTAAAAACCTTAGAACTCCTAAACTGTCTCTGTAGAACTACTTCTCTTGCTCTGAATTGAATTGTAAAAAACCAGCCCCTAAGGTTTTATTTATATCCTTCATTCCAAGCTAATCTAGTAAAGAACATCTTATCTCTATCTAAATCTAATTATCTAAAAGCTTATAGATAAATAAATTGAATAAAGGAATTAAATCAAAAAGGGAAATTATATCTAAAATAGGTAAATCTCTCCATGCATTGATAGGTCTTGATAGATGATAGATCTCGGCCAAACTCGGATTCCTTCGGCTCCAAGGATTCCCAAACCGAGTAGGTTAGTCAAACCGCGTAACGCGCTTCGGACACGGCGCTCCTCGATCTCGACTAGGGCTCCTCGAGATCGAGTACGGTGGTCGTCGACATTGCTGGCTGGGCTTGGTCGGGTAGCTCTGCTTGACATGCTCGGATCTTGGCTCCTGGCTCCTCGATCTCGACTAAGCAACTCGAGATCGAGTTGGGAAGTCGTCAAGGATGGCTAACTGGTGTGGTCGAGGAACTCCTCCTCGGCATGGACTCGGACTGGCGCATGGTGGTCCTCGATCTCGACAAGCCTCCTCGAGATCGAGTAGGGTTGCGCTCGGCTTCTCCGTCTTCGGCTTCTTCGACATGGCACAACTCATCGACTCCAGACATGGCGCTCCTGGTGTTGTCGATCTCGAGAAGTGGTACTTGAGATCGAGTTGGCTTCCGGAGTCGGGTTGCCTCTAACTCAGTGCCTAGTCGACAAGGTCTGTGCTCGGACACTCTCGTCGAGATCGACTAAGCTTACTCTAGATTGAGTAAAGATGGGCTTCAAGCTTGATTCGACTGGTTCCGCTGCTTCTTGACCTTGGACTTCTGTAGTTGATTTCTGAGTTTTTCCGACCTTTCCTAGAACGGCTGTAATTTGCCTCGAATTCTGCGGAATTAAACAGAAACTGGTGTAGATTCCATAATTTGGCAAATAAACATAAACTACATAGATTCTGTATTATACTAGCCCAAATGCATGAAATGTATGCAGAAATCGATATAAAAGTAAGTGTAAAACATGGCAGATTCAGCTCACAACAATTATCCTTAGGCCCAAGTACATTAATTTCTTCCTTATTGGGGTCTTACATGCTTCTCACATTTGGTCAAGTTTGATATATGTATGGAACATGTTATGTTGTAATTGGGGGAGAGGGGGCCCTAGCTTGTTGGAAATGGACTAGCTATCCACATTTAGTTGGACAAATGACTACTTAAAGAACCTTCAAATGGAGTAGCCTTTAGCCTTATTGCAAAGGAGGTGCTAAAGGTCATTGTGTGACATGTTTCTATTGAAGTTAAAGGGGGAATTGGAATATGTTATCTCAACTGCTCCCGACGCCCACATTCTAGCTTTACTAGCGATTATTGCAGTCATGGGTGATGAGAATAGAAAAGGTACAATTTATTGGAGATGGACGAGCGATGTGATCAATTCAATCGCCTTGTCACTAGGGACAGGCAGAAAAATATAACATGATTGACAAGCCACAAAAACATGATAAAATGCTAAAACACGATAATAATTAAATGTGTCGTGTTCTGATTAGGATATTTCTATTGTCGAGTATCTAACACGGCACTTTTTTTTTTAAATATGGTAGTCTGGGATTATAGAAATATAATATATGAGTTATAGAAACACAATAGTGAATTGCCTCAATTGATTGAGGGGGTGCAATGAAGTCACTGTTTGTGCAAGAGGTGTGAAGTTTAATTCCGAGCCGCTCCATTTTAATTTTATTATTTACCTTCAGGGATGGGTTCAGCAAACCCAAACAAACAAACCCTAAAATTAAAACAAGCACATCAGTACCAGTCAACCTCTGGCAATCAACCTATGCTCTCTCTCTCTCTCTCTTTCTCCCTCCCTCCCTCCTAGTCTCTGATTCAAACACCTGCGAAGCTCCGAACTCTCTTATAAATGCCATCCCTCTCAATCTAACAATCTTTGCTGCTTTGCTTTTTTTATCCCCCACACTTGATTCTCTTCAAATCCGGCGTGTTCTAGCCAGATCGTGGTAAGTTTCTTTGTTGGTTTGTTTTTTCATTCAATTACTTTGATCAACACTATCTGAACTGAATAGGATGTTCGACTTTTGTAAAATTTGTAATAGTAATCGGACTAGGAATTGGTTTTGAATGAGTTTTGAATATAAGTTTGAGATATTGAATATCGGAGAATGATTTTGTAATGGATTTTGAATATGACTAAAAAATATTGAAATCGTTTGTAATGGTGTATCTGTTGCAATGTTGCTTCGGTCTAATTGATTTTATAATGATTTTCACATTTAGCTCCAAATTTGTGTTAAATTGCTTCAACTTTTTTTTTTTTTTTTTTTTTGTATCAGTTGTGGTCTTGCAGACTTGTAGTGTTGCTCAAAGCCTTAAATGTGGAGAATGTTAATTAAGGTCTCAAGTGGGGAGTCTCCTAGTGGTGACACTATGACTTAACCTAATTTGGGGAAGATGAAAGTCAAATGGAGCATTCAACAACCAAGTCAAGAAAAGAGATAAAAGGTAAGAAGCCCAAAATTGAGCAACATTCTTCTAGTCTAATTAAAAGAAAGAAAACATCAAAATGTTGGCTGCATTTTACATAAATTCCTAATATAACATATGTATCTTACAACTATTGTGGCAGCAAGATTGATTGTGACCCTACTAAAGGAATCAAGGCTTTACTTCATCACCTAAGAGATGCAAAAAAAGTTTTGAAAAATATTGATATAAAACATAAAAGGTTAGAACTTGAGGTGCAAGCTTAGGTTGATGATGATTGTATAATTTATTCCACTTATGTTTCATTTTTGTGGAAAATTGATCAAGATGATTGTAGAAAGGAACTAGCTAGAATGATTATTTGGGATGATTTGCCTTTTTCATTTGTTGTGAAAGAGGGCTTTCTTAGATTTTAGAAGAAACTAAACCCAACCTTTTTCATGCCTCCACACACTACTATACCAAAAGATTTGAAACGTTTTTAACGACCCGGTTACAGGTTCAAGGTTTGAAATCCAATATCAGTATTTTCAAAGCGGGATTTCGCACCCAAAACTGTCGGGATCGTTGGAATTCCCGGAGAAATCCCATGTACTTGTCTTTAGTCTAAAGCATGGGAAATCCAATAAGTCATGCAAACAACGGAAATCCAAAGTATGACATAGTGCGTCGCGACAGAGCTGGGTCAAAACGGAGTATAAACAGTATAAATCCAAAAGTACAAGTCTGGTGAAGTCAGAAGTCTCAAGCTCTTCCTCTCCGCCATGCAAAAGGACTCCGCTCAAGCAGACAAGCAACATCAATAGTAGTAAGGATATAAGATACCTAAAAAAATATATAGTGGGCGAGATTAGATCAATGCCCACTTTGGCTCTTTCCCCACATATAAGTAAACACATATGCTAAGCCTAATGTCATGCTTCTAGATGCAGGATAGGAATATTAACACACTAGCATGCTTCTAGTTCACATGTGCAGAATGTTAGATAGGGCTCTAGCAAAGAATACCAAACGGTATATCCCTCTTCCTATCCACCGCCCCCATTTCCGATAGGGCGGAGACTGACCAGCTCGTGAATGCATTCCATTCCATTAATAGATTCAAGCCCGTATTGATGCCCAACCCAATATAGCATGCTTATCAAATAATCACATATGAATGTGGTCTTAAAAGAGAAAACAAGAGTAATATGCAGATAATAATAAAGTATTGTAATAAAGTTGTTGCTATGACTCAAATGACTCAGTACGAGATCCGATGAGACTGGGTCGTCTTATGACCCTAGCAAAGACTCTAGATACTTCATAAATAATGGTTGTTCTGTTTACATACACATACAGAAAGAGACTGCTCATTTGTCAATGCAACCTAGCATGATACTACATGGCATGCTGATCATGAAATGCAAGCGCCTAGTATATCATGCATGTATAGCCGGGAGGTCTATTCAATCTAAGTAAGCTTCGAAGAGACTTACTAACGGAGGGAAAACCTGTCGTTGATCCGTCAGAGAAACTCAAACCTACAACTAGTATAGCAATGAGTAAGAGGTCGATCCACAGGGAAAGTTATAATTAAAGTATGATTCAGATGTCAATTATAGTAACCAAATTGGGGTTTTTATGTGTGAATGTTCCGCCTTTTATCAAAGCGGATTGATGAAAGCGAAGTAAATGAATTTGGTTTAGACAATTAGGAGAAGCAATTCTACCTACAATTTTGCACTTTATTTGGTTTGAATCGATCCTTGTAACTTCTTCTCGTCCTATTAAGGTTTCCTATGAATGCCCTTGTCTCGACGTAATATAGTTACTAGTCCAACCAGTCCTAGCAACCCTTATCAATCGAACAGTCCCTAAAGAAGGATTTAACCTAATTGATAGCTTTAAGTTCAGAGATTAGCCAAGGTATTTGCAGTCCCTAAAGAGGGATTTAACAACACATTCAACTTCCTACTCATTCAATTAGTTCAACCAGCCCTAAAGGAACAAGTTTGCCACTTAGGTTAAGGTTCACAACCAGGAATCTACAAAACCTTAGCAATTGAATTGATCAACAAGTTGGCCAGACAAGATAGAACAAAACAATAAACAATCAAGCACAAAGAAGTTGAAGCATTCAAATATAGGAAACAAGGAACGAGAATTACAAACTCACAATCAATCCAAATAAAGCTTCAAATTGCAGGCAGAATAGATGAGCTTAGTTCCTCATGGAAGACATCGCTCAAATCTCTAAAGTGTCTGATGAACGTAAGAATAGAATTGAAGTGCTAGAAAAATGACTAAAATCGGCCTTATAACAATCTAAGCCGGCCATAAAAACATCCAACATAAAACAAGGGTTTTCTTAAATGAAACGCATCGCTCATGACCCATGCTGTGGCCGCGGCATCAACAATTCTTCCTTATCCCGCGGCATCGGTCCTTGCTGCGGCCGTGGCATCCTGTTGTCGTGTCTTCTTGTCCGAAACCACGATCAACTTCCAAGTACTCATCTCTTGGCTTCCTTCCTTGATTCTTTCCAATGTCTCTTGTACTCCTCTTCAAGGTATTGCATCTCCCCAAATGTGTTCCGATTCAATCTGCAAGATAAACACAAATTTGCGCGAAATCCGAACTCTTCTAGAATAATCACAAGATGCAAATTAGCGACAAAGTAGGAACGAAATGCAACCTAACTAAACTAAAAATGCCTATAATGCCTATCTAAGATATGCATTATCAAATTCCCCCACACTTAACCTTTGCTTGTCCTCAAGCAATGATAGAATGAACATGAATCAATGCATCCCACAGGAAATCCCTTCAAGTTTCAACCTCATCAAAAAGAAACATCATAGTAGGTGAAAAAATAAACCAAGCAAACAAACGTCATAGCATGTATTCCAGTGATCAAAGAAATCAACGTGGACTTTCACTCAATGTCTACTGATCCACTCGACATCTACTAGAGTGAAGCCAGAATTTGGCTATGTGTTGGAGCAAGGAAAGTCTACTGAGATCCACTCGACGTCTACTGAAGTGACTCGACGTCGAGTGAACCAAGCACAATTGAAGACAGGAGATGGAAAGAAGCCACTCGACATCACAAGCATATATGACTCGATGTCGAGTCAGAAGCATTCAAGACCATGAAGGTTACTCAATATCGAGTACGTGAACTTACTCGATGTCGAGTGAAGCTGCAGAGCCCTATGACGTGTTTGGCGAGTCCAAATCCGAGGAGAGTTGGTTAATGATGAAGTCTAAGATCTTTTATCTCCTCTTGAAGAACATTTATCCTCATGTGTTAAACTCTATTTTACCCTAATACCATTTTGATACCATTTTTATGACCCGAAGGTCAATTGGGCGGAAGCTTGGGCTTCCATGGAGAATTGAGAATCAAGCCACACTCGCCAAACTAGGATGGAGATTGATCTAGGATCCATCCTCTTTGTGGAGTAGGCTCATACGTGGTAAGTATTGCCAGGTAAGGAACGATGTTGATATGTTCCAATCGAGAGCTAATAGCTCCCACTTATGGCGTGGGGTGGTTCATGGTGCCAAAGCGCTAACACCTGGGCTCCGGGTGGACGTTGGCAACAGACGATCCACTTTGTTTTGGCTTCATCCTTGGATGAATGAGAAGCCGCTAATTGATGAAACCACTCAGGAGTTACCGGAAGACCTTTCTAACTGCACAGTGGAAGAGATGTAGGACGTGAATGGATGGAAGTGGAGTGCTTTGAACCCGTGGCTGAATGGGCAGATTCTTCGAAGTCTGCAGTCCATAAGAGTGGTGCCGAACCAGGATGTGCAGGATAAACTATATTGGGTATATACAAAATCGGGAGCATTCACCACTGGATCTGCACTTTTTCTCGAATCAGGGATGCGCACAGATTTGACAACTTACCGGGCTGGAATCGAATTTGGGAAGCTCCAGCACAGCAAAGAGCACGAACGTTCGCGTACCTCGCAGCTCACAATGCGATGCTTTGCAACGCAAACAGAGTCCGCCGACACTTATCGGACTACAAGGCCTGTCCCCGATGTGGCCGTGAGGAAACGGGGCTTCATGTGCTCCGCAATTGCAATGCCATCCAAGAAGCCTGGATACAACTCGGTGACACTAATCGCATGCTGAACTTCTTCCTTCCAACCAATATCCAAGAATGGATTTTCATAAATGTGAAAGATAAGAGTAGATGGAGCACAATATTTGTGACGATGCTTTGGACGGCGTGGAAGGTCCGCGACGAGCTGATTTTCCAAGGCACTGACAGGGTGCAGAGCATTGCTGATCGAGTTTGGAAACAAACTTTGGGATACCTACATGGCAGGGAGAAAAGTTGTAGAGCAATGGCCAGCAGCCCTCAGAGAGACATCCCAGTCGACTGGTCCCCTCCCGACCCCGGATGGCTCAAACTCAACATTGATGGCGCATCGAGAGGAAACCCAGGACCAGCGGGGGGTGCAGGCATTGTACGAGACCATAGAGGAGCTTTTGTTAAAGCATTCGCCTTCAAATGCAGAGTGTGCTCGGCAGACAAAGCAGAAGCGTGGGCGTTGTTTCACGGGATGCAAATGACCAGAGACATGTGCATCGACAGACTTGTGGTCGAAACTGACAGTGCAAATTCCTACAACAAGGTGACGGGAGTTGACAGCTCTATTCATGCAATTGGACAACTTATTCTCCAATGTCAGCAGCTACTCAAGGAGGTTCGAGGAGAGGTAATTGTAAGCCTAATTCGGAGGCAGGCCAACTCGGTTGCGGATGCTCTAGCTGCGATGGCGATCACCATGATGGAAGATTTCGTTACTTTTGATGTAAGCCCGGATTGCATCCATGGGCAGTTACTTTCATTTGCGGGGAGCGGGATATCAAACTAAGCTATTTCCTATTAATAATAAGGGGCTTTGCCCGCCTTTAAAACCAAAAAAAAAAGAGGAGATTAGGGTAAAAGATTAGATTATTACTTGGATAACCCCCAAGTATTTATACCATAATCTCTTAATACCTTATACCTAATAATGTCATTAGTAACTCTACAAGTCATTAGTAACTCTACATAGTAGCAAAATAACATACTCCAATGATCATTTTCAATTAATATTTTTGGTCAGAATATATGATATTTTTCAATGTCAACTAAAATTAACTATCAATGTTCAACTAGTAATATTATGGAAGAAAAGAAATGCTTGCAAATATATAAAAGAGACATTATCGTTACTTGATCTACCATTTCGATCAGTGTTGTTGAAATAACTTGTTTATAACAACTTACTAGTTTAATGACATATATTTATATATCTGCACACGTATAGTTTTACCAATTCAACATAATCTGTTGTCCACGTCCACCGTCGACGGATTTTTTTTTTGGGATCATAATCCCATGCGATCACTCTAAACTGGAATCAGACAATATATAATCTAGCTATCTACATATAAATGGAGTATTACCATTCACAAACAACTTCGTATCTTTCCACACCTTTCACAAGAAAACACTCTTATAGCTAATGAAATTTTCCACACCTTTCACAAGAAAAAGGGTAATAAAGGATTGATGGCTTTAAAACTTGTTATGGAGAAGGCTTATGATAAAATTATATGGGACTACATCAAGGCTACTCTTTTCAAATTTGGCTTTGATAACAGATGGATAGGATGGGTGATGAATTGGATGACCTCCACAACCTTCTCTGTGCTCGTTAATAATCGGCCAGGGGACCAATTCAAACCTCAAAGAAGAATTCGCCAGGGTGACCCCCTAGCCCCTGACATCTTTATTTTAGTCATGGCAAATTTAGCTAGAGAACTGCAAGCTGAAGCTTTACTTGAGGATGGTCTGGTTGGCATAAAACTTACAAGGAATGGAACCCCTATTCCCTTTCTAACCTTTGCAGATGACACTATTATTTTTGCTCCTGCAGCTCACAAAAGTGTTCATACCATTAGGAATATGCTTAATAATTTTTCTAACCTTTCTGGTCTTACCATTAACTACAATAAAAGCTCCCTCCAAGTCTCTGAGAATGTGAGCTCGGCTCTAGCAAACTCTTTGGCTCATGAAATGAATATTCCCATTGCCAGAAACTTAGAAAAATATCTTGGTATACCCCTACTGAGAGGGAGAGTTAAAAATTGTATGTTTGAAGAGGCTATCCAAAGTCTTAAAAAACAACTCTCTAAATGGAAATCCTCCTCCTTATCTCAAGCTGGCCGAATTACACTTATTCAGGCAAATCTTTGTTCTAAAAAAAATTACCTCATGCAGAACTTTCTTCTTCCAAAAGGGATTCTTCAGCAAATAGACAAGATTAACAAAAATTTCTTTTGGAACAAATTAGAATCTGAACGATACAACCCCGTCATAAGCTGGGACAGAATTTGTGAACCAAAGGATCAAGGTGGTTTGGGCATTCGGCTAGCAGAAGACATCAATACCAGTCTTTAGATGAAGCTTCTTTGGAAACTTCTGAATTTCCATGATAACATTTAGGTCAAAGTTATCAAGGAAAAATATTTGCAAAATGAAAACCTTTTTGAGGTAAACCCAATGCATCCGTCTTGGCAGTTTAATCGTCTGTTACAACTCAGAGCAACATTTAAAAATGGTTTACATTGGATCATTGGCAATGGAGAGTCTATCAATGTGTGGAAGGACTCCTGGATTCCGAATGTGAGTCTGGTGTCTTTTCAAGCTCACCACGACCCAAACCTTCGAGTCAACCGACTGATAAACCAAGATAATCACTGGGATATTCAGAAACTTAGAACCTTTTTCCCCGAGACCATTGTGAGACAAATCGTTGAAATCAACATACCCTGCTGGAAGCCTCGAGACGAGTTAGTATGGATGTTTAGTTCTGACGGGAGATGTACCACAAATTCTTGCAAGAATCTGCATCCTAACCATAACCAAACCCCTTTGGGTAATGAGTGGATTTGGAAATTAAACCTCTCTCCTAGGGTGAAGAACTTAGTCCGGAAGATTTCACAGGATGCTATTGTGACAAAGGAAAGACTAAACCGTTACTTTATCAGAGTTCCAGCAGAATGTATCCTCTGTAATGGCAACATAGAAGACGACAACCACCTCTTTCTACACTGCCCTTTTACTAGAAGAGTCATAGCTAACTACGAATAGTTAACAGGCAAGACATTAGGGGCACCTTGCAATAATCGAATGACTATTCAAGAATTCATTTTATCAAAATCAAATAAGCACAATCTCGAACACCTTTGCCAGATTTGGCAAAATGTTTGGGAAACTAGGAATATTGTAATTTTTAACCATAAAGACCCTGACACTAGTACAAAAACTAGATTTTATGCCAGATATTTGAGCTATTTATGCCGGATATTTGAAAAGTTATCTCCGGGGTATAGGTAAATGTAATAAAAAAGGGGGCGTTTTATTTATGCCGGATATTTATTTGACACGCCCGGCATAAATAATTATGTGTTTTTTTTACACGCGGTCATTTATGCCGGATATTAATGCCAGACGCCAGGCATAAATAATATTGATGTTTTTTAAACATGCACTTATTTATGCCGGATATAAAAATCCACACGCCCGGCATAAATAATAGGGTGTTTTTATACATAGAGTTATTTATGCCGGATATATCTAACATAGGTCTGGCATAAATGATGTTGTTCTTTTTATGGAAAAAAAAGCTCAGGCTATTTTTGTCGGGTGTTAAAAATTCCAGATACGGCATAAATACTAATATTTTTTTTAATCTGGTCGGTATATTTTATGATCTATTATAACGAACGGTTTTCCGGGATATATAGTTTAATGTGATTTTGCAAGAGCACGTTTCGAATATCAATATAAACCCCCTGTTAAATGTCATAAAAAACATACGTAAATATCATCCAAACCATAGCAACAACCACTACAAATCCATTGTTTAAGTTGACCCACCAACATCACATTCGGGGTACATCATATGATAGAACTAAAATGTAAACATGCTAAAACAAAAGTTGTCTCTGATAAAGTAAAACGAAAGTAAGTGCATGGCCACATCCGGGTACATATCTTGATAGATGCTTGAGCTCACCAAATGAAAGTCATCTCTCGATCAGCACATGAACCGGAGACAACTTGTAGCTCACCTAAAATAAAAATCAGAAAGACATTGTTATGAAAGCTAATAGCTTGAGCTTATTACATTCCAATCGAGAGACCAACTTTCAAAATTAAGGATGTGCAAGGTAGATTCATACCTAAAAATAAAGGTATATAAGTAATCAAGGCACTCCTTTCGCAAGTCATCAATCTCGGCACATCTGTACTTGCTACTCGCATCAAACCACTGTTAAAGGCAACATTTTTGTTAAGTTAACCAAACTAATTAAGTTATTTAAAAAAGCATATCACACAGAATGTGAGAAAAATCGTATCCTCTAACACACACCAAATGTCCTGATCTTTGTGCATCAAAGAGATCTGTTTGCATACAAAACTAAGAAGCTTTATTTCATGGAAATAGACAAGGACATCTAGTGTGATGGATGGTGCAGGGAGGTAAAATAATATTTGCCAATGGCCATTGCTTCCATCATCCTAGAAAACAAGAGTTCAAGGCAATCATGTATACTATGATAAATACTTGAAATTTGGAGGAATGGATAAAATGGGAAATATCCCCAAGTAAAACTGGTAAAAACAGAAGCTTGGGAAAGTTCCACTTTCGTTTATGGTAACTAGGAATTCACGTATCTCATGCATGCCTACAATGTAAATACACTACCTTTGTCTGCTAAAAAGTACAAATTATATGGTTACATACCCTTCTTTTAGTGTCAAAATAGCTGTGTGAACATCATCATCTAGTTCCATATCATCTGTATACCTGCAAAGTAGGTGCATATGTACCATTTGTTCACAATAAGAAATGATGGCATAGCACTAGTTCGGAGAAGAATTAATCGAGTTTTACTGCAAAGCATACGGCTTGGGATGCTGTCATAAGTTATAACCTATTACCCATTGCAGAAAAAATCATATCTTGTTACCTCTTTTCAAGAAATGTCTTTGCATTTGAAACATTCTTCCCCATTGCTGAGGCTTTCCATGAGAAATATGAACCAGAGGGATCCACCTAGAGCAATATCCAAAAACCATTAATATTAGCAGTAAAATAATATTGAAACATGGCAAGAAAAAAATGTATATGGATTAAAAAAATAATGAACAAGAGCTAAATACACCATCATGCAAAGTTCTAGAACACCTAGCGAATGAAATCAACAATCATGAAAAAATAAATATCCACCCAAAATTTTTGCAGTCTCTTTAGATAATATTTTAAATATCAGGTTTGAGAAAAGAACATCACTTCAAATATATTGGCACTTTCCAATATTTGTCTAAATATCATATCAGAGAGCCATCAGCAAAAATCACTACAATACATCGGTAAAGTCATTATGACATAAATTTATATTTGATGTTGCAAGTAAATAGCAAAAAGTAAATTTATATTCAGCCAATAGATTTTACATGCAATCAAAAAATGAGTTCGGCATGCAATAGTAAGACTATAAACCATGGCTTTCAATATTTTTCAAACTTCATGTCAGAGGACGGCCACAAAAGGCACTTTAATGAATTCATAAGTTGATTATGGCACGAATGTATATGACACTTGGTAATAAAACCATTCAGCCAATAGATTTTACTTGCAATCAAAGATGAGTTCCCATAAAAATATTTAATCACTCATAAAATACCTGGTATAATTGTGGACCATTGTCATCAAATCCAACAATCAACAGCGACACTCCAAAAGGCCTTACACCACTGGAATAGAAAAATAGATATTGTCATCAAATAGATAGTGAATAACAAACAAAAGAAAGTCGCAGTGAATAAATGGATTTCGGGTTGGGGGTAGTAGTCTGGAACATTTGATTGATGGACTGACAAATAATGGAATATGTACAAAGGTAAAATATTGGTCCTGAAATTTTTTGAAGCTCATGAAGCACAAATATGGAAACGAGAACTGCGACAAGGCCCCAGGAACTTATACTACCCGACCGAAGTGGACTCCATGTACCGATGATTCTATACCAAGATGCGAGTAAAGAGTGCCGGCCAGAACCATTTTAATACCAACAAGCCAGTGATGAATTTACCAAGGCCAGGCATCAACAGCCCCATTTGCTGCGAGTTATTTGGAAAATAAGTTCAACATTAAAAGACACATTTGTGTTTCTCTAAACCAGTAACTAAAGAAGTTATTTCAAACTTGATCTGAGTTGTTTTCTATGCCAAAAATAACTAAACAAGTAGAGAGGCTCTCACTTGGTAAACTAAGAGTGTGTATGTTGTCCCCAAAGAGTTAGCAGATGTACGCGCCCTTCCATAGTTATTTACATGATTTTGCATTCAGATGTGCAACTCCAACCTGAAAATTTTCAAGCTCATGAAATACAAATGTGAAATTGAGAGTGACTTCCAGATTACTGATCAACAAGGGATCCATTACCATGTATTAAACTGGTTGAAGTGGACTCCATGTTCCGAAGATCCTTGAAGCATATGATTACATTTACACTGCTAGTTTCTGTCCACATTATTATACCTTTTTCAACTTTGCTTTAAAAAAAAGTATGTTGGTCAGTTGAGAGGACACGAGCCCATTAAGCACCTGAAAGATTTCAATCAAATTGAGTAGACACAGAGAATAAGATATGGGAACAAGTAATTTGTGATGAGCGAGGACAGGAGCCTTATGGCCCTAGGAATGCAATACCTGATCGAAGATTCTATGCACAGCAGATGGGAAATATCGAAAGAGGACCTGCTTCAACTATATATTGTAATGCCAACAAGCCATTATTGAGCAAGCATTTCTGTTGCAAACAGAGGCCGAGATTAACAAAAACGTCATTAGACATACCAAAAATATCTATTTATAATTGAGAATGGGGAACTTACCACTAGCTACTATGAATATCTATGCTTGGAATGTGCTGAATCTTAGGCCAGTCTTCCCCTCTATGCTTGTTGGTATTAAAATTTGTTTTATTCAAGCTCAAGCTTGTGTTTTATTCAAGATCAACCTTAGGAAAAAATAAAACAAATTGCATTTATCTCTTCCTCATCCAAAACAGAAGCTTGAGCTTGAATTTAAAACCCCAATTGAGACTTATTTCAGAGAGAGCACTGCAATTTTGACTCATCTACACCCACTGCAAACCTATGGTTGAATCAATTGATACTTTGTTTCTCTCTTCCTCGTCTGAACTCACGTTCTACTAACAACCCCTAAATATACTAATTTGAAATTTATGGCCGCAAACTAGCTTAATTCAGCATGGGTTTAGGCAACACAAGATAGAGGTTCACTTGAGAGAACGTTCAAGAGGAGAAGCCGAGCAGGAGCAACGGTGACAGTTAGGGTTGAGCAAAGGTGAGACGGCGAGGTCGAGCAGAAGTAACGACGGCGAGGCTGAGCAGAAGCAACGACGGCGAATTAGGGTGGAGCGAAGTCTGAGCGAAGAGGAGCGAAGAGGACCAGAGTTAGGGTGGAGCGAAGTCTGAGAGAAGAGGAGGGCCGCCGGCGAGGCTGAGCGAAGAGGAGGGTCGCTGGCGCTTCAATTAGGGACGGCGAAGGCGAGGCTGAGCGAATTCGATTAGGCTGGCGAAGAGGAGCGGCCAACAAGATCCCGACGAAGACTGCCACAGTAAAGACCCCCGCCGACGAGGAGTGGAGGGCCGGAAGACCGCCACAGTGAAGATCCCGACGAAGACCGCCACAGGCGCCGAGGGCCGCCGACTGGAGATGAGCGAAGTTGAGGAAGTGTGTTTCGAGGGTTTAGTTTGGGAGAGAACTCAGAACAACGAGTCTCCTTTCCAAAATTATTAATTTTTTTTTATGTCGGAAATAAAACGATTATTTATGCCGGATATTTATATTTAGTATAAACAATGTCTAGGTAATTTTATTTGCTTTTTATGCCGGTTTCCCATATTATTTATGCCGGATAAAAAAATTGACACATCCGACATAAATAACTAAGGTCTTTTAATATTTCGTTTTCATTTATGCCGGACATAAATTGTAATATCCGGCATATATTTATATTTCAGTATTTAGGAGAATAAAATTAAACCATTTTAATGTTTTTATTGCGCAAATTGAACCTCCGATATAAATAGCTATGGAATAAAATCTTAGTTTTGTACTAGTGTGATTCCCCCTCACATGTAGCCGCTAAATCTTTAACTCGGATTAGAGAATGGCATTTGGCCATGCAACAGGAGTTGGAAAAAACACCTAATCAGGATAGATGTAAGAGAAATATTGGTTGGAAGAAACCGCTTAGGGCCACCTACAAAATCAATGTAGATGGCTCAACCAAACCCACTGGCGCCTGTCAGGTGGGGGGGGGGGGGGGGGAGGGGATTCTTAGGGATAGTACAGGTTGTGTCATGGATATTTTTCAACAGCAGGTTAATAGCGGTTCAACCCTTCAAACGGAAGCTGCTGCTTTCTGTGCAGGTGTCAAATTAGCTCTTTCGAAAGGCTTAAGGAGAATTATAATTGAAGGAGATTGTCTAGAGGTTGTCAGAAGTATTAATGATATCTCCAAATCAAGATGGGAGATCCTAAGACAAGTGGAGGTTATCAGTCGAATGAAGACAAATTTTAAGTCCATCGAATTTAGACATTGTTTTCGTGAAGCAAATGTAGTTGCAGATTTTATAGCTAAGTCTACAGACATTTGTACTATTTCTACACTCCCTTTCAATAGGGAATTTTGTAACATCATCCGGAGAGATGATTGGGGTGGATCTCTACCTTAGGTAGTTCCGCCTCCTTTTTACCTAATAAAAAAAAAAACTTCGTATTTTTTTCCTTTTATTTATGCTTGGTTTAATTAAGATTGTGCGTGTCTATTTTATAATGCAGCATTTGTATCAACCGAAAATTAACTCCCATAACGTTTTGAAGGAAAGATGTTTACAACTAAAATTTCCTGACTCTGAAAGAGATTATAGTGGACTCATAAGTGTTGTATTTACAAATCAATTATACTCCATCCGTTAAAAAAAACATGTCGTTTTAAAAGTAAAATCTTATTAAGAAAAATATGTCATTTTAGTTTACTTTCCAAAATTGCACTTGTAATGATTAGAGATTTGTTAGCTGTGGTTTTCAATATAGGGGTATAAGTGTATTTTTGTTTGGTTTTATGTGTTTTCTTAAAAAATGTGCAAATGTCTAAAACGACATGTTTTAATTAACGGAGAGAGTAATATATTTTACTTACGTATAAGTCAATAAACTATTTTTTTCACCATCAATTAATTTTAAGATATATGGAATAATTGAATAATTTTATCGGTTTTTCTATCCTATATCCAAGGACATAGGATAAACAACCCATATTAGGAAAGATTTCCTATATTTGAACGCATAAACCTTAGGAAAACATTATTAAAAATGGATAAAATTATTTAAATTTATAGGTTGGGGTACAGGATAGAAAACTCTTAATGTTATTTGTACATTTTCCATTTTTCTTCTCCGATAGCGTTGTTGGTTTACATATATGGAGAGAAGTGGGCAAGGCATGCAATATTCTTCAATTGGTTAACGTCTTTTGTTAAATCATTTTTGACATATTCCATGAATGTAGCAATCACCTTACGTTGTTTGTTTTGTCTTGTTCTAAACCTTACGTAGTTTCTGCCTTGGCATGTTCATCCAATTACAAGCAAATTAAAAAAAAAAAAAAAACTAATTTCTTACTGTATTAAATTAATCATGCTTGTAGATCAATCGAACACTATATAATTAATACTCGATTAATTGATCCACAAGTACTCTATAATATTTTAGATTAATTAATTGGTAAGGTTATGCCAGATTTAGAGTTTGCAAAATCTGAATTCGAAAATCTGATCCGATCCGTGACAAATGATCCAATTTTCTTTTATATATGTACCAAAATTTGCTTATATATATGTATTAAAATTTGCTTCGTACGAGACAGAGTTTATAAACCGACTAAAATTTATAAACATTGAAAATTGTAAAATAAGAGTTGAAGGTTTATAAAATAATATATAAACTCAATCTGTATGAGATATAAAGTATTTTATTTGAAAAAATTAAGATTTATTTTGTTGATATTAGGAGTAGTTTGTTTTCTTTTCATGTCAAATAAACGACAAAAAAAAAACAAATTTATGAAATAATTTCTCATAATACACAAAGTCCAATAAGCTGATTGGAATTAAAATTTTCAACCAATTTATTGAACCCCTCTTTATACATAATTCATAAATCTAGGCTACCAAAAAATGAAATATCTAAATCTCAAAAGCACTCGAAACCCGATTAATCGAACCTAAACCGGCCACCACGACTCGCCTGATTCCCACCTACCTTTCATCTTATACGGGCATCACGGTGTCGCCCATGTAGGAACATTCCCCTACAGAGGATTTCCTAGATTAATTAAGACTACACAATTAACAAGTCAAATCAACCCTAAACATTGTTGTTATAAACAATTTGATAGTGCAAGATCTGTGAGCATATTCTACATGACCTTGCTGAGGATATTCCAAGCTTTGATCTATAGCTATCTAGCTTACTTATATCCCCTTACGTACGTTATCAATTCCTTCCATCTCATTTCGATCTATATATATATATAATTCGACCCCTTTCTTGCGAAACGTCGATCTTGCTCATACATACATATACATTGAATTGCCTTCAATCTTAGCTAATAACTTAACACACACTGTTACTTAATCTCCATGATGAGGTCAACATCATTCCCCATTAGGGTGGTTGTCATGATCTTGTTAGGGTTTGCTTCGGTGGTTCGATCTGCATCCCAGCATGGCCGCCATGACCAGGACTTCGATTTCTTCTACTTCGTTCAACAGGTTTGATTTTTTGCGTGTTTGTTTGCGTGTTGCGCGATCATATACTAATTGTAATGTATATAAATGCATATATGTCCTATGTAGTGGCCAGGAGCTTATTGTGACGCCAAAGGGCATCAGTGTTGCTACCCGAAGACCGGAAAGCCAGCTGCAGACTTCAGCGTTCATGGACTTTGGCCTAACTATGCCGATGGCTCTTACCCTTCTAACTGCGACTCCTCCAACTCTTTCGACGATTCCCAGGTACGTAGATTACTACCGATTATAGAGGTTCCCGATCAAATGATCGAGGAAGGGTCGATGGAGGGTATTTTTAGGTAAGAATCTGCACGTAATTAGACTTCAGTTATTAATATTGATCTGGACGGTGAAACAGATAGAAGACCTAGAAAGCAGGCTCCAAACAGAGTGGCCATCACTATCGTGCCCGAGCAGCGATGGGCTCAAGTTCTGGTCTCATGAATGGAACAAGCACGGCACTTGCTCGGAGAAAATGCTCAACCAACACGACTACTTCAAGGCCGGTCTCGACCTCAGGGACCAGACCAACCTCCTCCAAGCCCTCAAGAATGCAGGTACGTTATATATAATCAATTAACCACTTATTTTCCCAATCTTGAAATGTATAGTAGTGGATCCTTATGAAGCTTGGTGAGTGATTTAGGGATTGAACCGAACGACGAGTTCTACAACTTGGAAGACATGAAGCAAGCAATAGAGGAAGCAACCGGATTCGAGCCCTGGATAGAATGCAACAGGGACGATGACAAGAACAGCCAGATATACCAAGTTTACATGTGCGTCGACACTTCCGGGAAGAACCTCATCAAGTGCCCGGTGGCTCCGAGGGGCAATTGTCCTTCTAGAGTTCAATTCCCTATGTTCTAGTTCCTCATTCATTCCATTTCTCCTCCAATTCTATTACATCACAATAAGTAAACTCATACAAAGCATAATGTTTATTTGATATTTGATTCGTAATGTTGGTTGTATTTGCTTATACATGTAATCTGTTTCTAAAGTTCATAATTTTCCAATCATGATGCATTATCTATAGAATTGACAAAATCTGACCCGTCTCAATCCACGCAAATTCAAATATGATCGAACCTAAAAAATGAGTCATGGTAACTTCAACTTGAGCCCGATCCATTTTGACCTGGTGCTCTAATAGACACGAACATAGACAAATTAACACAATCAGAACAAGACCCGATTCATCCTTATAATTATATAAAATTTCTCATTTTTAAGTACATACTAATAATATGAATTTCCTATAAAACGCAATAAATAAACATTGAGTCAATATTTAACTTGTTGTATTCTTAACCTAAATGTAATAGTGTATGACTAGATATAAAAAAAAATTAAACTTGCGTAACTTCTTACCAAATTATCAAAATAAGTAATATAACATATGACTTCGAAGCTCTTGAGATGATTTATAATATGTGAATGTCAATTTAAATAAAATATAAAAGTATTATAGTCTATTGAAATAAACTTAAATTGATTAATAAACCTACAATTTTCAAAACATTCATAACATTTTAATCAAATGTCGGATTAGGGCGTATTATATATCAATATATCATAACGAAACTAGCGACGAGAAGAATACACCTAGGAAATTGGTCGGATGAGGGGAGGGGCATGTGCTCCCCATGCCCCCATGGCTCTACCTCTGACCACTAGGTCATGAGTTTGAATCACCCCATTGTAATGGGTTTAGATGTTGTTTGTCAATATGGGAAAGCAATTTGATTGTTAAAAGGTATTTGATCCGACTCAAGCTTTCTTCTCAATCCATGGATCAAGTCTATAATCCGAGACAACCATAGTTTTTCCCCATAAGTTATCATGATGCATTCTCTTTTGACTAACAACTTTCACCGTTGATCTCGCTTTTTTCATTGTCCTTTTCCCTTTGGTTTATTATTATTTCACTATCTCTTAATGGTTTACCCATCCATCTATTCACTTTGCCTCTCAAATCTCAGTCCACACAATTTGTTGAGAGTTCCAGACTTGTCAAATCTGAAGATTTTTGGTATTCCAGCATGTTGTGAAATTCCCCGAGTGAATATCGTTAAAGAGAAGAAGAATGAACAATAGGACACAAAGGATTTCCGTGTTCTGGCAAGAACCGCGCAGAACACCCTGAAGAGAAAAACCTATCTGCAGCTAGGGTTTCTTATTATTGTGATACTTTGATGGATACATAATTCCAACCCTACATGCCTCTATTTATAATAGAGGGTCTCCTATAGATAACCCTATAGATAAACCTAGATATAGATAAACCTATTATATCTAAATAAACCTAGATATAGATAAACCTATCTTATCAACCTATTGTAGATAAACCATCCACAATAATCCTTCTATAGATAAATATCATCTATAGATAGACTTTCTAAAGATAGAACTAGATAATTAATTGTCTTAAACAACAATCTCCACCTAGACAAACAATCTATATCTATAGCAACGAACGGAAACATCTTCAGGATCTTGTCTGCCCCATATCTTCCTGTGCTCCGTTCCCTGGGGTTTCTCACTCAACTAACATCGAGTAATATGAACTAAATTCGAGCAATGCTTGAACTTGTCTGTGGTGACCGGTTTTGTTAACATATCAGCAGCATTTTGAGAGGTGTGAACTTTTTCTAAGATGATTTCTTCAGACGTTATAAGCTCTCTGATCTTGTGAAATCTCACATCAATGTGCTTCGTCCGAGCATGATATAATTGGTTCTTATCCAGATATATAGCACTATGACTATCACAGTATATCTCAACTCCACCTTGCTCAACACTCAGTTCCTTCACAATTCCTTTGAGCCACAGTGCCTCCTTGGCTGCCTCTGCTAAAGCCATATATTCTGCCTCGGTAGTAGAAAGGGCTACCACAGACTGTAAAACAGATCTCCAACAAATAGGTCCCCCAGCAAGAGTAAAGACATACCCAGTAGTGGACCTCCGATTGTCAAGATCACCCGCATAGTCTGAATCAACGTACCCTTTGACTGAAAGACTGCCTTTTTCGCCACCAAACATGATCCCATGGTCAGCAGTACCCCTCAAATACATGTACTTGCTGACTTGGCTAACAGCTTGGGCCAAATCAGGTCTTGTGCACACCATAGCATACATCAAACAACCAACTGCACTAGCATACGGAACTTTCGACATATCTCTGATTTCTTCATCAGACTTCGGACATTGAGTGGAAGAGAGTTTGAAGTGATTCGCCAAAGGGGTGCTAACAGGTTTGCATTTTGCCATGTCAAATCTGTCAAGCACTTTCTCAATATATTTCTGTTGAGATAGCCACAATCTCCTAGAAGTTCTATCTCTGCGAATTTCCATACCAAGGATCTTCTTTGTTGCGCCAAGATCCTTCATATCAAACTCCTTTCCCAGCAAAGCTTTCAGCTCAACAATATCATCAATGTTCTTCCTAGCAATGAGCATATCATCAACATATAGCACCAAAAGCAAAGGGGAGCTATCATCAAGATATTTCACATAAACGCAACAATCATACTCACATCTCTGGTAGCCAATTCGAAGCATATAAGAGTCAAACTTCGTGTACCATTGCCTAGGAGCCTGCTTCAACCCATACAATAACTTTCTCAAACTGCATACAAGCTGCTCCTTTCCAGGTTCAACAAAACCCTCTGGTTGCTCCATGTAAATTTCTTCCTCCAAATCACCATGAAGGAAAGCCGTCTTCACATCCATTTGCTCAAGATGTAAATCCCAATTAGCTACCAGTGCCAACACCAATCTAATAGAAGTGTGTCGAACCACAGAGGAAAATATCTCATCATAATCAGTCCCCTTCTTTTGTGAGTAGCCCTTTGCTACTAAGCGTGCCTTGAACCTCACCCCTTCTCTGTGTGAGTCACCTTGTTTCTTCTTGAACATCCATTTGCACCCTATAGCCTTCTTACCTGCCGGAAGACTAACTAACTTCCATGTCTAATTTTTATTGAGAGACTCCATCTCTTCTGCCATAGCACCTACCCATCCTTCTTTCTCCTGACTTTGAATAGCCTCTTGAAAGTTAGATGGATCATCTTCGCCAATAACAAGAGCATAGTTAACCATCTCATCAAAACCAAATCTGACCGGAGGCTGTGTCACGCGCTTAGGTCTTCCAGAAACAAAACTCTCCACCTGTCGTTGCTCACTTCCTACTGATATAGGAGCATTAGTGTCAATCTCTTCACCAAGCTCCACCTCCACCGTCTTAGGATCAGTCTCTGTAATCACAGACCTCTCAACTTCTTTGGCCTGTTGAAGCATATACTGCTCATCAAATACAACATCTCGACTGATCACTCGTTTCTTAGCAACAGGGTCCCAAAACTTGAAACCCTTTACACCTTTTTCATAGCCCAAGAAGATGCACTTCTTAGACTTTGCATCCAGTTTCGCTCTCTCATCACTTGGAATAAGCACATATGCAGGAGTACCAAAGATCTTTAGATTTGACAAATCTAAATCTGAACCAGTCCATACCTCCTCAGAGACCTTCCCGTCTAGAGAAATCCGTGGTGATCTATTGATCAAATAGACCGCCATGCTCACTGCTTCTGCCCAAAAGCTCTTTGCAAGCCCTGCTTGCAACCTTATGCAACGAGCCTTCTCTGTAATTGTACGGTTCATCCTCTCTGAAACACCGTTCTGTTGTGGTGTCTTTCGGACTGTATAGTGTCTTTGAATGCCATGCTCTTCACAGAACTGCTGAAACTTTATGTCAGTATATTCTGTACCATTATTTGATCTCATATACTTCACCTTCCTCCCTGTCTGGTTCTCTACCTCTGCCTTCCACAACTTGAACTTGCTGAAGACCTCAGATTTGTGTTTCATGAAAAACACCAAGACTTTTCTCGAATAGTCATCGATAAAGGTGAGAAAGTACCTTGATCCTCGTAATGACTCTACTTGAGTTGGCCCCCGCACATCAGAATGTACGTAGTCAAGTAGGCCGCTTGTATTGTGTTTGCTTGTCTTGAACGATACTTTGGATTGTTTTCCCATCACGCAGAACTTGTAGAAATCCATCTTACAACTTTTTACACCAGCCAGAAGACCTCGCTTGTGAAGCTCAGTCATGCCATGCTCGCCGATGTGGCCAAGGCGCATGTGCCACAAAGTTGTACTATCAGACTCAGATTCTACAATTGCAGCTCCACCTACAATTGTACTCCCTAACAAGAGATAGATATTTCCAGAGGTACGTCTCGCCTTCATTACTGTCATGGCTCCTTTGCTCCCTTTTGGACCGACATCGACTGTCTTGTAACGGAACCCATTTGCATGTAATGTACCCAAGGAAATCAGATTCTTCTTAAGATCTGGAACATAACGTACATCAGTCAATGTCCGGACTACACCATCATGCATCCTGAGTTTGATCTGCCCGATTCCTACAACATTGCATGGCTTGTCGTCTCCCAATCGAACAGAACCAAAACTTCCTGACTTGTACACCTCGAACCAGTCTGTACTGTCTGAATCATCTTTCTGCACTACGTTTGCTGATTTCGAAGACGAATCATCCGTCTTTCCCTCATTCTTCTTCTTTCTTACTCGACAATCACGTTTAATGTGACCTTCTTCCTTGCAGTGGTAACAAGTAACTGCCTTTTTCCCTCTTGACTTCGATCTGGATGGTCTGTCACCCCCATCTTGCTTCTCTTTCTTCCTCCCTCTTCCTTGGTTGCCTTTGACATACAACCCTTCGCTTTGGGAACCTTCGCCGTTAGAATTTTGACGTCGCTCATGATGAGCAAGCAACGTCGTATTCACCGTATCCAAGGATATCGTCTCCTTCCCTGCTGTCAGCGTCGTTACCAAATTCTCAAACGAAGAGGGTAGAGAACATAGCAAGATCATGGCTTTGTCTTCATCCTCAAGCTTTACATCCAGTCGTGCCAAATCTCCGATAACTTGGTTAAAAGTGTTGATGTGCTTTACCAAGTCGGAGCCTTCTGTCATTGATATCATGCATTTAGGTAGGCATAATAGGTTGCATTTAGCTTAGTTAAGATGCATTTCATGGATGGATTAAGCATGATTTGCATATTAGTTCTCTATGTTGTCGGAGTCGGAATCTACACGCTTTTATTGATTATTTCAGGTAATGGTAGATCCGAGGAGAAGACATGAGTTGATAACGCATTTGATGAGAATGTCTAGTTGATCGAAGAAGCTTACATGAAGATCTCAAGAGGTCCTGAGAAGAAGAAGCGAACCTAAACGAAGAACAAGTCTGCAGAAGTTGTCGCCAGACATGCTGAACTTGTTTTGCACTTTCTGGAGACCTCGGTTGTCCGATCGACTATTATGACCATGCGTTGGAAAGCTCTTTCAGAGAGCTACAACTTTCATGTTGACGTCGAGAGCTAATTCGAGACAGAATTTTCGGGAAAAACCAATGCCGCGGCCGCCGCATGGTTTGCTGCGCCCGCCGCCAGGGCCGATGCAAGAGGAAGACTGATGCTGCGCCCGCCGCTTATATGCTGCGCCCGCCGCAGCTGCCGTCAGCGCGCAGCGTTTTTGGAAAAAACCCTAGATGTTCTAATTTGTTTTGAGGGCCGACTTGGATGTCTTTTAGGCCGACTTTTATGTTATTTTTCATTACTTCCATTCTATTCTACATTCATTAGACAATTGGAGAGAGAGCGATGTTCGCCATGGGCGACTAAACTCTCTTCGTTCTGCCTGCAATTTGAAGCTTTATTTGGATTGATTGTGAGTTTCTAATTCTTGTTCCTTATTTCCTATATTGAATGCTTCGACTTCTTTGTGCTTGATTGTTTATTGTTTTGTTCTATCTTGTCTGGCCAACTTGTTAGATCAATTCAATTGCTAGGGTTTTGTAGATTCCTGATTGTGAACCTTAACCCAAGTAGCAAACTTGTCCCTTTAGGGCTGATTGAACTAATTGGATAGGTAGGAAGTTGAATGTGTTGTTAAATCCCTCTTTAGGGACTGCAAATACCTTGGCTAATCTCTGAACTTAAAGCTATCAATTGGGTTAAATCCTTCTTTAGGGACTGTTCGATTGATAAGGGTTTCTAGGACTGATTGGACTAGTAACTATATTAGGTCGGGACAAGGGTATTCATAGGAAGACTAAAAGGACAAGAGGAAGTTACAATATCAATTCAAACAAATAAAGTGGATAGTTGTAGGTAGAGCGATCTTCTCTAATTTGTTTTGCATTAATCTGTTTATAGTTTATTTTGCTTTCTTTCTTATTTCAACCACTCAAAAACCCCCTTTCTACTAATTGGTAAATACACATTGCGGAGAAATACTTGATTCTCTGTGGGATCGACCTCTTACTTGCTTGCTATACTAGTTTGTAGGTTTGAGTTTTATTTTGATACGGTTTATGCGACTAAAAACCGTCCATCAGTCATCTTCAACCCGTACAATCTTTGCTTTAGATACAACTTACTCGACAAGGATTTTGACATATACCTTTTCTCCAATTTCAACCAAATCTCCTGCGAGGTTTTGAGATCAATCACATGGTATATCACCTCATCTGCCAGACAGAGTCGAATGATTGACGCTGTCTTTTCCTGCATCTCTTCCCAATCTCCAGCTTTCACTGCCTCATGCTTTACCTCCTTCAGCGCCTTTAACATTCCCTGCTGAGTCAGCAGATCCTTCACTCGTCGTTGCCAAAGACCGAAATTTCCAGTGCCATCGAAACGCGGAACCTCGAATTTCGCACCGGATGTCATCGTCTAACCTTGCTCTGATACCAATTGTTGTGAAATTCCCCGAGTGAATACCGTTAAAGAGAAGGAGAATGGACAATAGGACACAAAGGATTTCCGTGTTCTGTTAAGAACCGCGCAGAACACCCTGCAAAGAAAAACCTCTCTGCAGCTAGGGTTTCTTATTATTGTGATGCTTTGATGGATACATAATTCCAACCCTACATGCCTCTATTTATAATAGAGGGTCTCCTATAGATAACCCTATAGATAAACCTAGATATAGATAAACCTATTATATCTAAATAAACCTAGATATAGATAAACCTATCTTATCAACCTATTGTAGATAAACCATCCACAATAATCCTTCTATAGATAAATATCATCTATAGATAGACTTTCTAAAGATAGAACTAGATAATTAATTGTCTCAAACAACACAACATATATGTCCAAGTGATGAGAGAAGATGTTTTGGTTCGTTGTTATAGATATATTATTTGCCTAGTTGAAGATCGTTATATGAGACAACCAATCATATTAGGGACATAGTAGTACAATTCATATCACAATTTGATTAAAATTAATCATCTTAGGTAGAAAGATAAATTAGATTAGGGCTTAGTGCAATTTATCTATAACAGGTTTTGTCTGTATAGGAGATTTATTATAGATGATTGTTTTTTTTATATCTATAATAGGTTCTAGATAAGACATGATTAATTCTACCACTCTCGACTCTAATTAGAGACTACAAACCAAAAATATTGTAATATTCAATTCTACCACTCTCGACTCCAATTACAGCAAGCAAACCTAAAATATCCAAACATTTATTACCTTATTGCAGATTAAAATCAAACATCCAAGCTCCAGTTGTTGAGAGAAGGTAGTTGATGTGAGCCTATTTTGCCATGTTTTACATCTACTTTCATTCCGGTTTCTATTCATATTTTATACCTTTACATTAGGAAAGTATGAAATTTGTGTAATTTATGTTTATTTGCGAGTTATGGAGGTCTACACAAGTTTATGTTTAATTTCGTAGAAATCGGAGACATTTTCGGAGCGATTCGGAAAAGAAGGAACGAAGATGGATTTTCACTCGATGTCTGCTGATCCATTCAACATCTACTGGTGTGAAGCCAGAATGTGGTTAAGTGTTGAAGCAAAGAAAGCTACTGATGATCCACTCGACGTTTATTGAAGTTCACTCGACGTGTATTGAAGTTCACTCGACGTCTAGTGAAAGAAAGCCAAAGAGCCAGGGAGAAAGAAGCCCTCGACTCGACACCACCTATTTGACTCGAGATCGAGTGGAGCACTCGACACTATAGCAAGGCCACTCGAGATCGAGTGAAGACACTCGAGACACAAAGCATGACTTGACATCGATTCATGTCACTCGATGTCGAGTGAATCCCCGGAGTGTTGAGACGCGTTTGGGCCAATACGAATCCGAGAGGAGAAGACTTAAACGGGAAGACTAGAGTTTCTATCATCTATCTAGTTTCTATCCTTATGGGTTAAGAACACTATTTACCCTAATGATTTATTTTATTGACATATTTGGATTTATATCTTCTTTTAGGATGATTTATACCTTTTAGTTTTAGATAGAATTCCTTATCCTTGGCTAGCAAGGATTGGGGCCTATAAATAAAGCCATAGGGGCTGAGTTTTAGGAATTAAAGTTCAGAGCAAACAATTCTCGTAGAGTTTAGGTATTCGAAGTTTTTAGGGTTTTGGCGTTATTACGAGAGTTGGCGTGTCGGAAAAGGTTTCGATTTAGTTCATGCAAGTTTATTCATTTATTTCAATGATGTCTTCCGCTACCATGAGCGAGTATTCTCCCTTCTTCTAGGGTCGGGGTGAGCTCGACGATAGCCATGCACGCTTGAGGTAAATGTTTGATATCGATATTTATTATTCTTTGATCATCCACTACCTTTATATGTTTGTCCCTACTCGAAAGAATAGAGATTCATGTTAACAACTTGGATTATAAACATAAAATCGGTAGATACAATTAGGGTTACTTTAAAAGGTTTTATCTAATTGTTGAAAACGGAGAAAGCTTGCTCCTTTGATGTGATTGCATAATTATCCGTCTTACTTTATCTTTTGCGTGTATGGTTATCGTTGTGGTAAACCCTGACTTTGGAAGATCTTTTTATATATTTGTTTACATTCGATATCTGACGTTCATTGGGTCATCGAAAAACTCAACACCCTTGTTATTTCTAATCATCCTTCATTTCCATTCTTATTTCTTCGTCCTTCTTTACCGACGCACAGGTTACTGATATTTCACTCGACATCGACTTATCTCAGTCGACATCCAGTGAACTTGGATCGACTGAGAGTTTTCTGAGCCAGTCGACATCAAGCCACTATCCATTCGATATTGAGTCTATCATTAGACATCGACTATCGCTTTTGTCTTTGCAGGTATTCCACTCGAGATCGACAGACCCTGACTCGACATTGACTCATCTAGTCGATATCGAGTGTCTTCTGAGTCGATTCAGAACGTGATTTACGAGCTATCTGGGATCCACTTACACACTTCTTCGTGGATCGATCCTGATTCTCTTCCACTACAGCGGGAGGAAGTCTTGCATTTATTTGTACGAACTGGGATTCGGTTTTATTTATATTTCATATATTTATTCATACTAGTTTTCTTCCTAACAGTAGTCCTTGACATGCTCAAGCTTGAGGAGGCAGAGCTTGCACTTGGTGAGCGTCGTCAAAGTGGGGATGCGAGTGGATGTCTTAGAAGCCCAATCGACCATCAGAAGGGGGCTGCTATGGAAATCTACCTTCCCGCAAAGAATACATTTGAGAATTGCCTCAAAATCGCCAAGGGTGGCGCTATTTCCCCTTTGATTTCCCCAATCTTGTCCTTCGATCTCCAACTTCAAGATATGGCGTAACTGCTATCCATGTAGGGGGAGATCACAAAGCCGCTAATCACATTAATGGTGGATATTTTGGATCAAACATGGTGGATACGTCGACACCACCTTTCATAACACTACTTTTCATAATTATGTTAGATATTTGTTATTAGATATTTATAGTAGATTACAAGGTATTGCGATAGAACAAATCCTAACAATATTTCATAATTATGTTAACAGTCCTAAGACCATTCGCAACCATAAGGTTACTACTTTTCTGTTTTCCCTACCCCCCACCCCCTCATCCTTTTTTTAATAATTTTTCATTTTATCAAACTATTTCTTTAATGTTTTCATATTTTAACTTCAAAACACCACCTTTTTACTTCACGTATCTCATCCTTTTTTTCTCATTTATCTGTATCTACCCTATAGTTTCCACCAATGATAATATTATTAGTTAAATAAAAATATAAAAATAAATAAAGAATCAACTTTTACACATGGTCCAAGGCCCTCTTTACCTCTCTATACCAAGATAACCCCTTCCCTCCCTTTATCTAGCTTATAATTTTGCCTACAATCATGATGTTAACTTATTGTTATCTTAAAGCAATGAAAAACCATGGTTGTGGATGCTCTAATAATATAAATTTATATTATTTCTCTAATACTTAAAAAGCAAATGAAAGAATTTTGGCCGATTACCCGATTTCTGTCCAACGAGGAGTGTGAATAAAATAACTAGAAACCAAGGAATCACTGCATCTAATAGTGACATTGATGAAGAAAGAAATGCCAAATAGGGAACTTTGATAAATGCCAATCATTTAAATCAGTGTGGTGACCAAAGGCCCTTTTCCTAAGGAATACAGAATGAGATGATATCTCTTGTTTTTAAGGTACTGTCAGTACCATGTGAGCTGCATGCTTGTGAGCTAGCTTTATGTCTTTATTACAACAAAGAGCAACAGTGGAAAGAAAAAGAAAGTCTTAATGAAAAAAACTTTGGAAATAATATAAAAGGGTCTATATTCTTCACATCCCCCTTCAAGTTGGGATTGATGAAAAAACAACACAAGACCTAACTTGAAAGAGAGAAAGGGATGATGATTTCACTATGAGGTATTGATAGGCTAAAACCTACTCCCACAAGTGTATGGAGTTCAATTGTAGTATATCGAGTGTCGAATCACAGGAACTGTGTGGTATCAATTGTAATTTCAAACTGATTAAACTAAGCAAATAAACCAAGTAAGAAATATTAATACGGATGTGGTATTCAAACACAATAGAACGAGGCAAATCTAGAATAAAGGATCACCACAATAATTATTTAATAGACTAATATCGATATTCGTGCCACATTGCCTGAGTTTGTTGAAGGTAGTTATCTAAGATACTTACTAATCTCCTTTCGGTCTCATAGTAATTGTGCCTAAATTGGTTAACCATCTCCTTTCGGTCTCAAGCAACCAATTCAAGCCCTTTACGCTCTTAGAATCTAGATCTCAATTGCATCAATATCCGTTTTCGCGCTCAATCAAATACAATCTCGACCTAGAGTTTCTACGATAGCTATTAATCCACAAGGAATTCTATAAAGTTTTCACAATAATAAAATTCCAGGTTCAATCCTAAGGTTCCGATAGTAAGTTATCGCCTTTCGGCCTCAAACCCTTATCTAATTGCCCTATTAGTCTTATCTCCTTTCGGTCTCAAATTCTAATAGGAACTCCAATCAATTATAAAATCAATCAGATTAAGCACATTAAGATTGAATCTAACAAGTTCTCAGACAAACGAATATCAATACTAACGCTATCAAATAATCGTTGGGCCGGCCGAAGCACTGTACGGCGGCCGAAGCACTGTACGGCGCAAGTCCGAACTCCCTCCCCTTGCTCTCTGTTCATGCGTACATATATGTGAATAGATTTGATAAAATTACAATTCAACCCACATAACTTAAGAATTAAAACCTAACCCAACACCTAATTACAAATTCAGCCCATAAAATTTCAATTTGGCAATTACCGCACTTTGGCCATTCAGCTTCTCGGATCCAATCCAATCATGTTCGCTCATTCGTATCAACTCTTGTAATTTCCACAATAATAGCCTCAAAATGCCTGAAATCAATAAAACAAGGTGTAGACTCCGAAAATGCAAAATAAAATAAATAAAGCATAAAATATGATAAAAATGCATAAAAATGACCTAAACTAATATGCAAATGCACTCCTAAAATATGTCTAAAATAGATGCTATCAAATCACCCCATGCTTGAACCTTGCTTGTCCTCAAGCAAGAACAAGTGTAAATATTCACAAGAAAGATTTCGGTTTCAATCCAAGCAATGCTTTTGCTCATTTAAATCTAGACATTGGGTTCAAAACAAGAGCAAGCAAATCATGCAAGAGACAAGTCAAGACTTCAATTCCAAGAACTCACATAGGGCATATTTTATGGAGCACTCTCACTCATGTGTCTAAGGTATAAAAGTTCCGCTCTAGCTCAAATCTTGAAGACTTATCTACCATAAGCTTGAATTAGTGTCCTAACTCTCCACCACTTGGACTATACACATCAACATAAATCAAGAGGTCTTTCCATGGGTTGTAATGGGGCCAAGGTAAGAAACAAAAGGTATGGATTATTTGGCCATGTGGTGCTAAAATCCGGGAAATAGAATTACTTCCTAAACTTCCACCACAATTCATCTTTTTTTTTTTTCAACACACATACCAAATTTCTCACAACCACATCACATAATCAAATAAGCTCAAAACTCACAACTTTTGATAACTCATTCCCTTTTCACAAACATTTCTCTAGTGATGAAGAAGAATTTATTCTCTTTTTTTTTTCAATGTTTTTTTTTCTTCTTTTTTTTTAATTTTTTTTTCTTCATCACAAGAAACTTACAACTTAAGCACACTACCCCTCACTCAATACATAGTCACTCGAAGCACATGCATTTCATCTTGTCCACAAAACTATAGATAAATCTGTTTCATCCTAATTCCCAGATGGGTAAACGAGGCTAAAATAGACTTACGGATAAATCTTGTGGAGCTATACAATGAATAGGCAAATAGGCTCAATGGGCTTCAAGCAAAGGATATAATCATGGGTAGGAAGGGAATAATAGGCTAACAAAAATTGCCTCAATCATATTTATGCAATGCACACAATCATGTATGTGGCCTCAAGAGGTTCTAACGCAAGTTCTGAAGATAGAGCAATCAAAGATGAGCAATTCACACACAAAAGAAAGAGGACTCATGAATGTTAGTCCTAGGCTCAGATGCTCACAGACTTTTGTCTCAGAATCTCAATCTCAACAAGTCTCAAGCAATGATTAGTTTTGAAAGAATTATAACATGAACCCAATAATCTAAATCATCACAAGCCTTTTTCAACATGCCTTAGAGGATATCATCAACCAATTTCAATCAATGAAATGACATGTTCTTCAAGAAGAGCAAGGAGTTTTTAAAACAAGGGTTCATCTCAAACATCTATATGCAAATGCAATGTATGAAATGCATATGAAAAAGGAAAAGAAAAATAAAAATATATATATGAAAAAAAAAGAGTTACACATGAGCTACAAGTGAATTACAAGTCAGTTACTCCACCCTATGCTTAAAATTTAATTTGTCCCCAAAGTAGCGAATGATAAAGAGTAAGGGAAGAGGAACTCACCAAACATTCAGGCAAAATCGAGCAATTCAAGCAAGAGGTAGTAGTGCAAGTTGTATTGAACCTTCCGTGATATTTAATTAAATTGGCAGCATCTCCGTTGTAATTTGGTCTGTACACAACACAAAAACAGCAGCAATGCAATCCTCACAAGTACAACAATATCACATCAGCAACCATGATCCAATAATCAATAAAATTCAGCACTACATCAACTCAACAATCAAAGAAAAATCAGCCCTTTAGATCATGCTCATCCATATATTTACGACTAAATTCATGAAAAATCAATATGGATGCAGAGAGCAGGAGACAAACAAAAGAACTCTAGGAGGGACAGAATCATAGAAATCACCAAGCAAGGCAAAAAACACTTCAAAAAAATTAGTGTACATGACTAGACTTCAAGAGCTAAAGTGATCAATTTCAGCAATAAAAATCAGTCAAATAACACCTCTAAATTTTGATCCAACGTTTCCTACAAGCATGAGACTCAAAAAATAACTCAGCTGACTTCAAATATAGCAAGGAAATTTCAATCAGCCCAGGGAGTACCTTATCACTTCAAAGTCTCAACGTGGCACAAATCAAGTAAGCTAGATTTGGGAGCAAAAATCAGAGTAAAGAGACTCAAGACCAACCAGACTCAATAGAAGCATTGTGTGTTAAAAGTGGATCAGTCCAGGAGAATGATCAAGAGTCGTGGGAATTGCAAAACATCCTTCTCCCAAATCAAGCTCATCGCAAGGAACTCCTCAATTTAAATCCATTCATTCAGCCACGACACAATCATACATAATATCTCGTAGCAATAACTTCCAACTGCAACAACTCAGCAAACTAGCAAGCTAAGTACATCGAACTCCATCGAATTCAGAAAACATCTTTAGAATCTAGGCACGATATAACAAAATTCAGCATTCAAATTCCCATTAAACTCAATAAATACAAACCTCATGAAATTAGGAATATACAGTAGCATATAATCAAAACATCACTGTGAACCGAAGCCACATCAAGCTCACAATTCAGAATCTTTAGCACTGAATTCCAAGTTATTCAAATCAAAACAGGAAGGGAAAAAAAACATACCTGTGCTTACCCTCGATTGAATGTCGAAGACTCAGATTCCGCAGCAGCAGCGGAGACTTCAAGCAACGGTTGCGCGAGTGGCCTTGGGATAGGGTTCCCGTGAGGCTGCGAGGGCGAACAGGGAAGGCGAAGAGGGCGCCGATGGAAACTGGTGGTGGTTCTGCGCGAGAGGGCTGAGAGGGAAAAGGTTGGGTACGGTGGTGCGGTGGCGCGGTCAGAGAAGGAGAAGCGGCGGGCTGCTGGTGGTCCGTGGAGGGATCCGGTGACAGCGGAAGAGCGAAGGAGAAGGGTGAACCGTGAAGGAGAGACGGGATGTGCAGCGCCGGCGAAGACAGTGCAGCGAAGGGCGGCGGCGAGGGGTGAGATATCAGTGGCAAAGAGAAGACGGCGAGGATGGGAGCGAGGCATGGCCGGTGTTCCGGTGGCGCTGAGCGAGAGAGAGATTGTAGCGCCGGCGAGGGGTTTAGGGGCGAGGGAAATAGGGTATCGGGGAGAGAGGTCTGAAACGAGTCTCTCAATTTTTTTTAAGGGATTTCCACTCGCCCGAGTGAACAACACACTCGTCAGAGTGTCGATTTTCCAGCACCCCTGGAATCCACTCGGGCCATTCTGTAAATTACACTCGACCGAGTGGAACCAGCCTCTTCATTTTTTTTTATTTTTTTTATTTATTTTTATTTATATTTTTTTTAGACAGAAATATAGTATAAATATAATCTTATTCTTAATAAAAAAAATTCTACCTTTATATAGAATAAAATAAAATGAAATAAAAACTCACCTTGGTTACCTCGAAAGCGTTTGAACCTTCCCGAATGGATGGTCCATGGCTCGACCCATCCATCAAGCAGAGTCTTTTCGGAGCGTATTAGTAGAGATTCGTTGAAATTCAAGCTCCTTAAGAATTTGCTCCCCCTCTTCTTAGAGTATCGTCCCTTTGTATCTTCACAAAACTCGAAAAAAGGAACCCATTCCTTGTGCTCTAAAATCTCCATGTCGTCAAAAACCTCCATGTCAAGAAAGACGACAGTGCAATCGTCATTGTCACTAACCTCACCTTCAACACAGAAAACTTTGGGAAAACATGGAACATTCATTTGTTGAGCCTCTTGGATCCGCAACATCTCATCCTCAAAAAACAACTTGGATCTTTGAGAGATGGGTTTCCAAGAAAGGGAAGTACTCTTCCATATAAATCAACTTGGACAATTTTAGTGAATTTTCTGAAGCTCGATCTCGACACCCAGGCGGTGCGTATCCCTCGGTGATATCCCTCTCATAAGAAAGGTGAGGATGCAACGAGTAGTACCCCTCTTGTTCATTCCCAAACAACACCGGGCAATCACTAGCTACATGATCAAAAGCTCCACAAAACTCACAATAATAAACATAATCCATATCAAGAGCACAAACTGTGAAAGAGAAACAAAAAGAAAAGAAATCAAAAGAGAAAGAATGGCTTAGAAAAATCAATCTAAATAAACAACCAATACAAACAATAGTCCCCGGCAACGACGCCAAAAACTTGATAGGCTAAAACCTACTCCCACAAGTGTATGGGGTTCAGTTGTAGTATATCGAGTGTCGAATCACAGGGACTATGTGGTATCAATTGTAATTTCAAACTGATTAAACTAAGCCAATAAACCAAGTAAGAAATATTAATATGGATGGAGAAAGTAACCAACTAAAACTAAACAACTATACAAAATGTGGTATTCAAACACAATAGAACGAGGCAAATCTAGAATAAGGGATCACCACAATAATTATTTAATAGACTAATATCGATATTCGTGCCACATTGCCTGAGTTTGTTGAAGGTAGCTATCTAAGGTACTTACTAATCTCCTTTCGGTCTCATAGTAATTGTGCCTAAATTGGTTAACCATCTCCTTTCGGTTGCAAGCAACCAATTCAAGCCCTTTACGCTCTTAGAATCTAGATCTCAATTGCATCAATATCCGCTTTCGCGCTCAATCAAATACAATCTCGACCTAGAGTTTCTACGATAGCTATTAATCCACAAGGAATTCTATAAAGTTTTCACAATAATAAAATTCCAAGTTCAATCCTAAGGTTCCGATAGTAAGTTATCGCCTTTCGGCTTCAAACCCTTGTCTAATTGCCCTATTAGTCTTATCTCTTTTCGGTCTCAAATTCCAATAGGAACTCCAATCAATTATAAAATCAATCAGATTAAGCACATTAAGATTGAATCTAACAAGTTCTCAGACAAACGAATATCAATACTAACGCTATCAAATAATCGTTGGGATCACCCAAACCCTAGAACGGAGAAATCAACCAAACATAATATAATAAACGATGAAATAAATTAAAGACAGAAATAGATCAAAGTTTAGAATAATATGCAAACCGAAATCTTCGTCCTCGATCCAGAGTGCAATACCGAAAACAATTAAGGGGAAAACTAAATCTAAACCTAAACTACGCCGGCCGAATCACTGTACGGCGCAAGTCCGAACTCCCTCCCCTTGCTCTCTGTTCATGCGTACATATATGTGAATAGATTTGATAAAATTACAATTCAGCCCACATAACTTAAGAATTAAAACCTAACCCAACACCTAATTACAAATTCAGCCCATAAGATTCCAATTTGGCAATTTCCGCACTTTGGCCATTCAGCTTCTCGGATCCAATCCAATCATGTTCGCTCCTTCGTATCAACTCTTGTAATTTCCACAATAATAGCCTCAAAATGCCTGAAATCAATAAAACCAGGTGTAGACTCCGAAAATGCAAAATAAAATAAATAAAGCATAAAATATGATAAAAATGCATAAAAATGACCTAAACTAATATGCAAATGCACTCCTAAAATATGTCTAAAATAGATGCTATCAGGTATTGTTAATAGTACACCTGCCACTGCACTCCAGTTATGACATGTTGAGGTTGAACAAGACTTGCCTGTAACCTTTCCCTTACAAAATGACAGCATATCTTCAAGTGTTTTATCCTCTCATAAAACACTGGATTTTCAGCAATGTGAAGTGCAACTTTGTTGTCAAAAATAAAGGTTTATGCAAAGGAACTTGCAGAGCTTGCATAATGCCTTCAACCTAAACAATCTCACTAGTGGCCATAGGCAGGGGCATGCTCTTGTATTTTGCTTCAGCAGATGATTTAGATACTATGTTATTTTTCCATGAAACTAATGAATGACCTAGAAAAACACAATAGCATGTTAATGATTGATCACTAAATTGACATGCTCCCCAATCTGCATCACAATAGGTAACAATATTAAGAGAAGAATGTGTTGGATAATGCATTCCAACTGGAAGTTTGCCTCTTAAATATTTTACCACTTGTAAGGCTGCTTCATAATGTGGTGATCTAGGTTCAGTCATGAATTGACTCAAATGTTGCACAACATAAGAGATGTCAAGCCCGGTGAAATTTATGAACAACACACACACACACAATCACTTTTGACGGAAGGAAAATCGTTGATTTCCCTTGTAAGGATAATTCTCAAACTAACCACTAGTGTAGCGATAGGTACATAGGAGGTCGATCCCACAGAGAGTCGTGAATGTGTGCTTATGAATGTATGTGCTTCAAAGTAACCAAAATAGAGAGGGAGAGTGCAAATGAGTAAAAATAAACGAACTCGATGGAAATAATGGTCGAATGCAATATTGGGAAAACATGTTTCACCTATGGTTATCAACTTTGTTTGGATAATTCGATTCTTATTCTTCCTACATGTTCTCCTAATTCTCTATTAAGTGTTCTTGTCTTGATCTTTCCTAGATCAAATATTATACAATATTAATCCTAAGAATTGATATTTAACATCTAATCCTTCTGATGAGGTCAAAAGAGTCGTGGTTGCTACTCAAATTAATAATTACATATGAGCAATTTTAAAACCCTAGCGATGCATTTAATCCAACAAGTTCATGACACTCGAAAGACTAAACACGATGAAGAATTAAGAGCAAGGAAGTTGAAACTTATGATAGAGAAAGAACAAGAATTCCAAAACTCACAAATTAGACCAAACACGTCCCAAAACATAGGCAAAATGATTGGAGTTTAGTTACACATACCATAAGCATAATCTCTCCAATTCCTACACGTGCATTGATGATATGAAAATAAGCCTAAGAAAGTCCTTAAATATACTTGCTTGTCATGCAACAACTTTTGTTGTCTTGTTCTTCACTTAGACTCTCAAACTTCAATTATATTCCACTCTTGGGCTCTTCTATTAGATTCTTCCCATACTTCCTTAGCTCACCTTGGTCATCGTGCTTTCTCACCTCGAATCCTCTTTCCTACATGATAACCTTAAAAGTGTGTAGATTCCGACTCGATAACCACCACACTCAAGTTGTGCAATTACGTCATAAAACATGGAATATACACACATCATCTCTGCTAAATCTTACCTAATATGTATGTCGAAATGAGCTCTATCAACCTTTTATATATTCTAGGATTTGAAATGAAATTTCTTGAATCAAAATCAATTTGTTTCTAGATTCTATCTATGAAATTTTCTTCATCAAATTGCACGAGCAATGGCTCATAATTCCACATGTACACTCATGGATTCCTTCAAGAACTTGAAGCTCTGCTAAATTCATGCTTCCTTAGGAAACATTTCCCAATTTTCGTCTAACGATAAATATGTGGTGCATTATAGACTATCTATATCTTTCTATCATCTCATCCCATAATTGTTTAGTTGAATCCACAACTATGAACCCCTCATCTATGTTTTTGTTCATGAAATTCAATAACCCAGCCTCTAAATAGAAAATCAACTCCATTCCAGCTTTGTAAATCCATAGACTCAGCACTCGATTTTGCACAACTACCATTTATGAATTTTAGCTTGCATTTACCTCCAAGAGCCATAATGAACCCTCTACTCTATGTCATATAATTTGTGCCTCGAAAAGGAATAGCAATAAGTTAAGCACTAGGATGATCTACAACTTTATTCCTCTTGGTAAAAGAAAAGAAGATATAAGGTTTGCACTCTAGGAACTTGAAGCACTGATGAGTTGTATGACCTTAATTTTAAGCCATAATGACTACATTTCTTTTTTTTTTTCCAGTTCCATCTAATCGCTCCGACATTATTGGTTGTTGGAAAAATGGCTAGAGTGCTGACTATTCTAGTACTTGTTTAAAACACTCTTGTAAACTAACACTGCTTGAAGTTCTGACGAGGTTTCATTTCCCCTCTTAACTTGATGAAGAATGTAATAAGCTCTATTAATGGCGGGTAATGCATCCATGAGAAGAAGTTGATTCTTAGCAGCTTAATATCCTTCATTCAACCTCGCCAACAACTGCATCAATTTGTTTTTAGATTCTATCTATGAAACTTTCTTCATCAAATTGCACGAGCAATGGATCATAATTCCACATGTACACTCATGGATTCCTTCAAGAACTTGAAGCTCTTCTAAATTCATGCTACCTTAGGAAACATTTCCCAATTTTCTTCTAACGATAAATCTGTGGTGCATTATAGACTATCTATATCTTTCTACCATCTCATCCCATAATTGTTTAGTTGAATCCACAACTATGAACCCCTCATCTATGTTTTTGTTCATGAAATTCAATAACCCAGCCTCTAAATAGAAAATCAACTCTATTCCAGCTTTGTAAATCCATAGACTGAACACTCGATTTTGCACAACTACCATTTATGAATTTTAGCTTGCATTTAACTCCAAAAGCCATAATAAACCCTCTACTCTATGTCATATAATTTGTGCCTCGAAAGGAATAGCAATAAGCTAAGCACTAGGATGATCTACAACTTTATTCATCTTGGTAAAAGAAAAGAAGATATAAGGTTTGCACTCTAGCAACTTGAAGCACTGATGAGTTGTATGACCTTAATTTTAAGCCATAATGACTACATTTCTTTTTCTTTTTTCAGATCCTTCTAATCGCTCCTACATTGTTGGTTGTTGGAAAAATGGCTAGAGTGCTGACTATTCTATTACTTGTTTAAAACACTCTTGTAAACTAACACTGCTTGAAGTTCTGACGAGGTTTCATTTCCCCTCTTAACTTGATGAAGAATGTAATAAGCTCTATTAAGGGCGGGTAATGCATCCATGAGAAGAAGTTGATTCTTAGCAGCTTCATATCCATCATTCAACCTCGCCAACAACTGCATCAAATTGTTTCTAGATTCTATCTATGAAATTTTCTTCATCAAATTGCACGAGCAATGGCTCATAATTCCACATGTACACTCATGGATTCCTTCAAGAACTTGAATCTCTACTAAATTCATGCTTCCTTAGGAAACATTTCCCAATTTTCGTCTAACGATAAATCTATGGTGCATTATAGACTATCTATATCTTTCTACCATATCATCCCATAATTGTTTAGTTGAATCCACAACTATGAACCCCTCATCTATGTTTTTGTTCATGAAATTCAATAACCCAGCCTTTAAATAGAAAATCAACTATATTCCAGCTTTGTAAATCCATAGACTCAGCACTCGATTTTGCACAACTACCATTTATGAATTTTAGCTTGCATTTACCTCCAAGAGCCATAATAAACCCTCTACTCTATGTCATATAATTTGTGCCTCGAAAGGAATAGCAATAAGCTAAGCACTAGGATGATCTACAACTTTATTCCTCTTGGTAAAGGAAAAGAAGATATAAGGTTTGCACTCTAGCAACTTGAAGCACTAATGAGTTGTATGACCTTAATTTTAAGCCATAATGACTACATTTCTTTTTCTTTTTCAGTTCCTTCTAATCACTCCTACATTGTTGGTTGTTGGAAAAATGGCTAGAGTGTTGACTATTCTAGTACTTGTTTAAAACACTCTTGTAAACTAAAACTGCTTGAAGTTCTGACGAGGTTTCATTTCCCCTCTTAACTTGATGAAGAATGTAATAAGCTCTATTAAGGGCGGGTAATGCATCCATGAGAAGAAGTTGATTCTTAGCAGCTTCATATCCATCATTCAACCTCGCCAACAACTGCATCAAATTGTTTCTAGATTCTATCTATGAAATTTTCTTCATCAAATTGCACGAGCAATGGCTCATAATTCCACATGTACACTCATGGATTCCTTCAAGAACTTGAAGCTCTGCTAAATTCATGCTTCCTTAGGAAACATTTCCCAATTTTCGTCTAACGATAAATATGTGGTGCATTATAGACTATCTATATCTTTCTACCATCTCATCCCATAATTGTTTAGTTGAATCCACAACTATGAACCCCTCATCTATGTTTTTGTTCATGAAATTCAATAACCCAGCCTCTAAATAGAAAATCAACTATATTCTAGCTTTGTAAATCCATAGACTCAGCACTCGATTTTGCACAACTACCATTTATGAATTTTAGCTTGCATTTACCTCCAAGAGCCATAACAAACCCTCTACTCTATGTCATATAATTTGTGCCTCGAAAGGAATAGCAATAAGCTAAGCATTAGGATGATCTAAAGTAGACAAATATAATGGGTAACCAAGGCAAGATTACATTGAGGTGGTTGTCTCAATTGAATTCTCCAGTTGGAATTTGATAATGCACATTTCTAATGGCCATTATAGAATAATTTAGTTTCATTTACATTGTAGAATATGCATATTTTAGTGTTAATTTAGATTAAACTCTTTTTGTGGAAAAGTTCGGAATCTATGCTATTTCGGTTGAATTGTGCAGAATCGTAGATCCGACATGGTGGAAAGCAAGGGAATGTTGTTAAACATTGTCAAGTGAAGTCAAGAAATCAAGCTAAGAAGAGAAAGAAAGGAGGAAAGAAAGAAAGAGGGAAGAACAATGAAAAATCAAGCTTATGGGCATCAGTCGCTGCCAGCGAATGCTCCAGTCACTGCCAGCGAGTGGAACCATAAGCCTGGAGCCCAGCAAGCGACAAAGGAGAGCCAACGAGGGAGCCAGCGAGAGAAGAAGAGGCTAGCGAGAGAGGAAGCTGCCCAGCAAGCGAGCAAGCCAACACCGTCCGCTGCCAGCGGCATTACTCGCTGTCGCGGAAAACTTCGCTGCCAGCAGGGTGCACCAGAGCGACGGAGACCCGAAGACTCGCATCTGCGGGAGGAAGGACTCGCGGCAGCGAAATGAGCAGCTCGCGGCAGCAGATTCAGTGTCTCGCGGAAGCGGAAAGGAAGGGTCCGAAGAGGATGGAAAAATTTTTAAGGCATGGGAGTTCACTGACAGCGAGTGTGGTAGCGAGGTGGTAGCGAAAATCCAACAGGAGCTCAATCAAGGCCATTCGCTGCCAGCGGAATTTCTCGCTGCCAGCGAAATGTGACGCTGAATTAAATTAGGAAAGTTCTATCTTTTATCTAGTTTGTTTAGGAAGTTTCTATCTTTTATCTATCTTTTATGGAAGACATTAGGCTTATAAATAGCATGTTCTAGGGTTAGTTTAATTAGATTTCAATTGGAGCAATCACCATAGAAGAGAAGAGAGCTTAGGTAAGCCATAAGCGGCTAATTTTCCTAGTGTTTCACCTACGTTTTCGGAGAGTTTTTAATTCAAGTTATCTTTCCTCTATTTTAATTCCTTCAACTTCCTTGTGCGTATTGTTATGTTATTAATGTTATCTTGCTTGACCGACTTGATAATATTGATTTCGTGCTAAGATTTAATGCTTTCGTATTTGCGTTATTTCTATAGTAGCATGCATAAGATTTTGGATTCCGTATTTGAAGCATGATTATGTAGGAAGTTGGCATATATCTTAAACATCGATTTACCGTGTTTAATCGGTGTTATTTATGTGCTCAAGCTCTTGGGATGTTGTGCTATCTCGTTGTTAAATCTTAACCGTGTTATGATTGCATTGAGGTGTAAGGGATTAATTGGACTCGTAAGACTTTTAATCCATATAAACCAAGACAAAAGGAATTTGTAGGAAAGTTAATAGCTTGAAAAGAATTCGATGATCGATAAGCCAACCAATGTCAAAGAATTCGTAGGTGGAACCGTTCTCTACTCTTGATTTTACAACAAAATTCCGTCTTTACTTTACTTTACTTGTTCTTATTTAAAAGTCGCATCTTTTCCCACTTTTGTTACTTGTTGGTGATCAAATTGCATTGTGAAATCTTAAATATCCCGAGGATTCGACCCCTTTCTTGCCAATTATACTAATTTGTGAGAGTGGGAACTATTTGATTGGGAATCAACAATTTTCATCCCGTCAAGTTTTTGGCGCCGTTGCCGGGGAGATTTAATTCGATTTCTTTGTGTAGTTTAATCATCAACTTTTTTGTGGACCACTCGCATGGTCCACACCCGTTCTACTAATTCGAATCTCTTACCTTTTGATCCAGAAATTGAAAGAACGGCTTCTAGGTTGCGAAGAGAGCACTCATCCAACCCGGAAAACGAAGAAGAGATGGGCGACAACAACCAAAACAACAATCAACCACCGCCAAACGGCGGCAATGTGCTCGTGGTCCCACAACGACGCACTTTGAAGGAGCTAAAGGAGCCAAATTTACAAACACAACCATTAGCTATTAGGCTCCCACCACTCACGGAGGGCACCAAGTTTGAATTCAAGTCACCATGGGTCCATCTTTTGCCAATGTTTCATGGAATGAGTGGAGAGGATCCAAACAAGCACCTTGTGGAGTTTCACGGAATATGCGATCGTTTGAGACCTCACGGCATCACGGAGGATCAAATGATGCTAAGGGTCTTCCCATTCACCTTGAAGGATGCGGCCAACGATTGACTCTATTATTTACCCACGGAGAGCATTACTACATGGATGGAGATGAAAAAGGCCTTCTTGCGCAAATACTTCCCCGCCACTCGAAACAATATTTTGAAAAAGGAGATATCAAGCATTGAGCAATCGGCCACGGAGACTCTCTACGAATATGTGGAGAGATTCAAAAAGCTAAAAGCGAGTTGCCCCTATCATGGCTTTTCGGATGTCGATTTGGTCCTATATCTTTATGAGGGGCTACACGATCATGATCGTGGGACGGTGAACTCGGCTAGTGGAGGGAACATCCTCAACAAAACACCGGAGGAAGCTATGGAGATATTTGAGGAGCTCGCTAATGCTTCTCAACAATATCGACGGTCTCATAGAGCTAGAGGAGTCTTGCACTTGGACTCCCCAACATCAAGCATGCAAAACTAGCTTAAGGAGATTAGAGAGGTTCTAAAGAATCTAACTTTGCAAAGAGGTCAACAACAACTCAAAGAATGTGGGTTGTGTGGAGACCCATCCCATCCTATGGATCAATGTCCCGACGTACAAGATGGAGCCATGGAGGTCAATGTTATTGGAGACTACGGTCCACGCCGCAACTATGGTAATAATCTCTATAATTCTAATTTTCAACAACAAGGTTATGGTGGCCGGTTCAATCAACAACAACAACCTCCCTATCAACAAGGAACACCCCAATATAGAGAGCCCTATGATAATCGTCAGGGGGGGCTCCTTATGCTAATCAACAAGGAGGACCCCAATATAGAGAGCCCTATGATAATCGTCAAAGGGGGGCTCCTCAAGCTAATCAACAAGGTGAGGATCCATACAAACTCATTCTAGAAACCCTCAAAGCTCAAACGGAGAAGATGAACGCACAAGAGAAGATGATGGGCCAAATGTCTCAAGCAATTGGAGAATTACAAGCAAAGGACTCGGGTAAGCTACCACCACAAGTGGTGGTCAATCCAAGGGAGAACGTGAGCACCATCACCCTAAGGAGCGGTAAGGAACTGTTTGTCGCACCTAGGGGTGAGAAAGAAGAAGAGATCATGGAAGAAGGCTACGAAGAAAACAAGGAAGAGACAATTTCTGTGCAAATTCCGCTGACAACGAAACCAGACTCGTTGACAGCAAATGGGGTGAATGCATCTGCTCAACCTGGTACGATCCTAGTCGCTGACAGCGGAACTCGACTCGCTGCCAGCGAACCTGACTCGCCACCAACGAAAAACAATTCGCTGACAGCGGATTCTGCCCAGAAAACTGACATCCCCACATCCGGACACACTGTTGCCGATTCAAAACCTCCTCTTGACGATTTTAAGCAGGTGGTACCCTTTTCGGAGGCTTTGAGGAATCCAAGGAGGCCGGAGAGCAACATCGAACTCTTTAAAACATTCGCCAAGTGTGAGGTAAACACCCCCCCACTCAACCTAGTTAAAGCTATTCCTCGTTATGCAAAATTTTTGAAGGAATTATGCACGGTCAAGAGGAATCAAAAGTTGAAGGGGAAGCAAAAAGTTCAAGTAAGTGAACATGTCTCCGCTATGTAAGAAAGGCGTATGCCCGAAAAGTGTAACGATCCGAGTATGTTTACTATCCCTTGCACAATTGGAGATGCTAAATTTAATCATGCTTTGCTAGATTTAGGAGCATCCATTAATGTTATCTCATACTCCCTCTATAAATCGCTTGGTCTTGGTGCTTTTCAAGAAACAAGAGTTGTGATCCAATTGGCAAATCGTTCTCAAATCTATCCTAGGGGGTTTGTAGAAGATGTTTTAGTTATGGTGGACAAGCTAATCTTTCCCGTAGATTTTTTTGTTTTGGACATGGAGCATGGAGTAGTGGAGGCGCCTATCCTCTAGGGTAGATACTTCCTAAGGACCGCCCGAACAAAGATTGATGTCTATGCCGGTTCGCTTACTATGGAGTTCGATGGAGAAAAGGTAGAGTATTGCATATTTGATGCAATGAAGTATCCTCATGATGAACACTCTCTATTTGCTATTGATACTATTGAACCTTATGTAGAAGATGTTTTTGAGCTTAATGGAAAAGATGAATTGCAATTAGCTTTAGAAACCCCTCTAGATGAGCGTAAACTTGAATATTCTATTTCACCTTACTTGCATGAAGTTTTGGGAGCATTAGAGGCACAACATACTCACCAAAGAAATGATGCCTTAACACTAACCCTCCCAAGCAAGAGGCTTTTACCTTCTATTGTTCAGGCACCCGTGATAGAGCTTAAACCATTGCCGGATCACCTCAAGTATGCCTTCTTGGATGATGGAGATACCTTGTCGGTCATCATATCAAATAAGCTCACTCTTGAGCAAGAGGAGAGGTTGATAGTAGTGCTTAAGGAACACAAGACGGCCCTTGGATGGACAATTGCGGTCATCAAAAGAATAAGCCCAACCATGTGCATGCATCGCATACTCTTGGAGGATGGAGCCAAACCATCAAGACAACCCCAAAAGAGACTCAACCCACCAATGATGGAGGTGGTCAAGAAGCATGTTCTAAAGCTACTACAAGCCGGTATGATCTATCCTATCTTTGATAGTAAATGGGTTAGTCCTACGCATGTGGTTCCAAAGAAAGGAGGCATCACGGTCATAGAAAACAAGGAAGGAGAGCTAGTGCCCACACGAGTCCAAACCGGATGGAGAGTTTGCATCGACTATCGCAAATTGAACGTGGAGACTCGCAAGGACCACTTTCCTCTCCCATTTATTGACCAAATGGTGGAGCGCCTCGCCGGAAGAGCTTACTATTGTTTCTTGGATGGCTACTCGGGCTACTTTCAAATTGCCATCGCACCGGAGGACCAAAAGAAAACAACATTCACATGTCCTTTTGGCACTTTTGCATATCGCCGAATGCCTTTTGGACTATGCAATGCTCCGGGTACATTCCAAAGGTGTATGGTAAGTATTTTCTCCGAGTATATTGAAAAGTTCATTGAAGTTTTTATGGATGACTTTACCGTTCATGGCGATGACTTTGACTCTTGCTTAGACCATTTGGCATTGGTTTTAAAAAGATATGTTGAAACAAATTTGGTTTTGAATTCAGAAAAATGTCACTTTATGGTTGAGCAAGGGATTGTTTTAGGTCACTTCGTCTCCCGAAAGGGAATTGAGGTTGACAAGGCAAAGATTGACATCATTCAATCTTTGCCTTGCCCTACTAATGTGCGCGAAGTTTGCTCTTTCCTTGGTCATGCAGGATTTTATCGCCGATTCATCAAGGATTTCTCCAAGATCACCGCACCTCTTTGTGAACTCCTCAAGAAGGACACCATATTTGAGTTTGATGAGAAGTATAAGGAGGCTTTCCACGAGTTGAGAAGTCGTCTTGTTACCACACCAATCATTCAAGCCCCAGTGTGGACCCTCCCATTCGAGCTAATGTGTGATGCTAGCGACTACGCCGTCGGAGCTGTTCTTGGACAAAGGATTGACAAAGCCTCACACATCATCTACTATGCTTCAATGATGCTAAATGGAGCCCAACGGAAATATACAACCACGGAGAAGGACCTATTGGCCGTGGTGTTCGCCTTGGATAAGTTCCGCGCATACTTGCTAGGCGCAAAGGTAATAATTTACTCCGATCATGCAGCCCTTAGGTACCTCATGAAGAAGAAGGACGCCAAACCAAAGCTTATTCGGTGGATCTTGCTTTTGAGCGAGTTCGACATCGAAATCAAAGACAAGAAGGGCGCGGAAAACTATGTGGCCGATTACCTTAGCCGCATTGTGCACCCGAATAGTGTGGGGGAGAAGCTACAAGCACTTGGAGAATTTCCGGACGAAACGCTACACTTCGTTTCAAGTTGTGCTGAAGACTCGCTGACAGCGAACACTCCTGTAAGCTAGCGGACCCAACTCGCTGACAGCAAACCCAGTCCGCTTCCAGCGAGTCAAGTCACCAGCGAGGCTCTCCAGTTACCGGCACCAGCTCACATTATGACTCCATTCGCTGACAGCGAACCCGACTCGCTGCCAGCGAAATCTGCCCTAGAAGGTACCTCCGGAATCCTTTACTCATTTGTCTTTGATGGCAGACAACGTTCCTCGGTCATGGTTTGCGAACATAGTCAATTTTCTTGTCACGAAGGAGTTTCCACCAAACTTTCCCAAGTACAAGAAAGACAAGATTCGCCACAACGCTCGATTCTATGTTTGGGACGATTCGTTTCTTTGGAAGCATTGTGCGGATTAACTCATTCGGCGATGCCTTCCGGATAATGAGGTAATGTCCGTTCTTAGCTTTTGTCATTCTTATGCATCTGGATGAGACTTTGGACCAAACAAAACGGCTAAAAAGGTACTTGATTTGGGATTTTATTGGCCTACAATTTTTCGTGATGCATATGCTTTTTGTAAATCTTGTGATCGGTGCCAACGCATGGGGAATATTGCAACTAGAAATGAGTTGCCTCAAACTAGGATGATGTTTTGTGAAATTTTTTATGTTTGGGGGATTGATTTCATGGGACCTTTTCCTAGTTCCTTTGGGAATCTTTATATCTTACTTGCGGTGGACTACGTCTCCAAATGGGTGGAGGCGAAGGCCACCAAAACTGACGATTCTAAAGTGGTTTCAGGATTCCTTAAGGATTTTTTACTAGATTTGGTATTCCACATGCATTAATTAGTGATCAAGGTACCCACTTTTGCAACAAGACGGTGGCTGCTCTCTTGAAGAAATATCATGTCACACATAGGGTATCCACCGCCTATCACCCTCAAACCAATGGGCAAGCCGAAGTGTCAAATAGAGAGATCAAGATAATCTTGGAGAGGACGGTTGCACCAAACCGAAAAGATTGGAGCCAACGGCTAGATGATGCTCTTTGGGCATATCGCATGGCCTACAAAACACCAATAGGTATGTCTCCTTATCGCTTAGTTTATGGAAAATCATGTCATCTTCCGGTAGAACTCCAACACAAGGCCTATTGGGTGGTGAAAGAGTGCAACATGAGAGTAGATGAGGTTGGCGAATTCCGCAAGATACAAGTGCAAGAATTAAAGGAGATTCGTTGGGATGCATATGACAATGCCATCACTTACAATGAAAAGACCAAAGCATGGCATGACAAGCACTTCTTAAGAAAAGACTTTAAGGTAGGTGACAAGGTAATTCTCTATCAATCTCGCCTTAATCTTTTTCCGGGAAAGCTACGCTCAAGATGGAGAGGTCCCTACACCATCATGCACATATATCCACATGGAGCGGTAGAAATCAAGGAGGAGGAGAATGCACACGTGTTCAAAGTGAATGGCCACCGGCTAAAACGCTACTATGATGGCTTCTCCGACAAGATCATGTAGAAGATGAACCTCCAAGAGCCCACCAAGGAGACCCATTGAGGGGTCATACCGTCGAGCCTACGACATAAAACAAGGGCGCTTCTCGGGAGGCAACCCGAGGTAAGTTTTTTTCGCCTTGCAATTTCAATTTCATAATTAGTTAATTAGTTTTAGTTTTTTTTATTAGGCTAGAAATTTCCTTATTATATTAGTTAGTTTTTTTTTTCGGAAAAGTGTGGAGCTAACCTTGCAGGGTTAAGAGAATACGTCGGAAAAAGGAAGCACTGGGCTGTTTTCGCTGGCAGCGAACCCAATTCGCTACCAGCGAGAGCAGCCATCAACAAATCAGGAGGAGCCGAGCCAAGCAGCCCGACTCGCTGCTAGCGAACCCAACCCGCTGGCAGCGGGTTCCGATTCTCCGAAGACCACCCGGATTTTCCAAAAAAAAAAAAAGGAGAATAAAATAGTGGAAATTCCTTTTACCCCTTTTTACCCACTTACCTTTTAACCACTTTCCTTTTTACCCATTATTCATATTTCATCATCCCCCAATTTCCATTTTTACCATCTTTTTCCTCCTTCCAAAAATCCCATAAAACCTCCATTGGAGCACCTCCAAGCCTCACACCTCCATAGCCACACCACCATCTCCGCCACCCCGAAACCAAATTTCGGCACCGGATTCCGACTCCCGACGAGCCGATCTACGCAACCACACCACATTCACCACATTCCGACCACCCTTCAACCACCTCATCACCACAAAATCACCCAAATCCCTTTTATTCTTCCACCATTGCGTAGATCAAGTCGAGTTGGGAAACCTTCGTGAAGGAATTTTTGAATTCCGACGTTTGGACAACGACGCTGGAGTCTCGGAAGCTCCGACTCGCTCCCGCGGACTAGTAGCCGCCACCAGCGAAGCAGCAGCTACTGAAAGGTGATCCCAGTCGTTGACAGCGAGTTCCACCCATCCACAGCATCCAGCACCTAATCCTGTTCGTTGACAGCGAAACTTTTCACTTCCAGCGAGTTCCACACCTCCGCGCGCAGCACCCCCGGCTTGACTCTAGTCGCTGCCAGGGGGATTCCACTCGCTGTCAGCGAGAATCCTGCAGTGAGTCGCCTTCTTTGTGAGTTCTCGATCTTCATCCTTTGATTTTAATTACTATGGCTTCTCCTCCGATGGTTAGGCCTAGGGGATTGACTAGAGCTCAAAGGACTAGGTGGGACGATCTTGATGCTCGTCGGTATATTTTGACGAAATTTTTTGATATCCCCACATTGAGATTATTGAGACTTGAAGAGAGTGTGCGGACGTTTATGGGCATTGGAGATATTGATGGTTTGGTTAGGGAGTTTTTGGCAACCTTTGCAATGGCTAATGATGATGGTTTTACTTTTCGATTGGGTGGGGCAAATCAAGCTATGACTTTTGAAGAATTGAAGAATGTGTTTGGGATCACGGGCAATCCCACCGCCCATTGGTCTGAATTGCCTCGTAGTTCTATCCCTCAACAACGATGGTTGGAAGTCACACAAAAGGTCATGACCTCTGGCAATGACTACAATTCTAGCATCGTCCACCCTTCCCTTAGACTTTGCCACAAGGTCTTGAACAACACCTTTTTTGGGCATGTCGAGATCACCAAGGTTTCCAAGGGAAGTTGGGCATGGATGACTTGCTTGTTTTCAGAAGCACATGAGACGTCGGATTGGGTAGAGCTATTCTTTGCTGCTTGTGGCGAGGCTACTAAGAAGCATTCAAGGAAGGAAGAGGTGAAGATTGGCTTTGGAGGCTTAATTACTTTGCTTTCATTGGAGCTTGACATCGATTTAAATGCCCATGTCCCTTGTGCGGACAACTATAGGCTCAATTTGGCTTCGCTAAAGAAGGCTAACATCGTGAGGGAGAATGATCATGGGGGGAGCTTCATTTGGTATGTTGGGGTCAATAAGTCCCACATTTTGGTACTTCCTCGCCCACTACCCACCGGTCTATTCCCCGCCAATTTATATATTCCACCCGACGCCCTATCATTAGGCCCACCTCCGAACGCTAACGAAGGAGATGCTTATGAGGAGCCATATGAAGAACCTACAGAGATGGAGTATGAGTCGGAAATGCAAGTAGAGACGTTCCATCCACGAGTGTCTTATGGCGGGGGAGCTAGTTCTTCACATGGAGGGTACCATGGAGAGTCTTATGATGGCTTTCCCTCTCATGGCTATTTTGAGAGTGCCTTCCGTCAAATCACCGAGCATCAAGATGCCACGGACCGACGAATTGCGGAGAACCATACCATTCTCATGGAGCAACAACGAAGGAATCATGAGGAGATCATGGCCCAATTCAACGCTTAGGCACCCTTTGGGTGGCAAACCCAATTTTCACCACCACATTGAGCTCGTGAGTTTCCTTCTCCCTCACCTATTTCAATTGTTTAATTTTTGTTGTCTTTATTTCATTAGGGACAATGAAATATTCAAGTGTGGAGGAGGGGTTTAGTGTACATATTGCATTAGTTAGGTCATATTTAAAATTTTCACATGCACATCATGTTTATTTCTAGCATTTATATTGCATTAGAAAAAGAAAAAAAAACTTCAAAAAATTCAAAAAACCCAAAAATATCATGCATTGCATTCATGTATTATTCAAATACCCATCTTGCCTTAATTGGCCTCTATTTTATTTAAGTTTTTGAGCTTGACCTATAAATCCCATGATATGTTTGAATTGGCTAATCTTGTCACATACTTGTGTTGATTTTCATTGGAGCATAACTTGTTAGTTTAATTGAGCAAGTATGATTCTTATTGACATTATTGAAATCTAACAAAACTTGTCCTAGTGAGAAATTTTGGCCTTATAAGGGATTTTCATATATTTATTCCCTTTTGCTTTCTTGTGTGACATTACACTCTCCTTATGCACTTACCTCTTGAGATTGACATTGTTATCTATATTTGAGGCTGAATTTATATGTCTATTGCTTATGAGTTTCAAATGACAGAGGCATGATCTACTTAGCCATATTATTATCCATATCCACCCTACATATGTGTCCTTTACTTGTAGCAAATTTGAGCCTTAGCCTTTTCTTTGAAGCTCCACAAAAATTTATCTCTAGCCGATGATGAGCCTTACCCTATCCGGGAATTAGGATTAGAATTGGTGAATGATTGATTTGGTTAAGTGGAAAAGAGATTATTGTTGAGAAAGTTACAAGTTTGGATGAATATGTAATTTTAGTTTTATTCCTCACATTGTGCATCATTGTTTTGGCTCTAAACGAAGAAAAAAAAATGAATGAATGAAAAAAAAAAAAAAAAAGAGCATGAGTTTGAGCCTTTTATTTTCATTATGAATGTGAGAGTTGGAAATAATCTTTGGTTGAGAAATGAATGTCTTTTGTAAAGTTGTTGTGAGAGCCTGAGTTTAAGATGATGTTCTTGAGAGAGTGGATGTTTGATTATCTAGGATCTTGATTCCCGAATTTGGAGCACCACATGACCATAAATTCTCCTTGCCCTTAATTCCTTACCAAGCCCCATTACAACCTTGATAAAAGACCTCTTGATGTTGCTTGTGAGTGATGGCATCCGCGGTGGAGAATATGTGATATATGTGTCAATTTCTATGTAGCTTTTTGCATTTTGGATTGATTCGAGAGATATATTGTTAAGCCTAAACACAATGAGAGTGAGAGCAAACACAAAATCCCGGTGACGTTAGATGATATGTGCCTTATTTTGAATCGTTCATATACTTGCTAGAATGTTAGCTTTCATGCTCATGGCTCCTCCACTTTGATGTTGCTTTTGACAAGGTTAGTGCTTGAAGGTTATATGTGTTGGTGATGGTTTTGATCTTCTTTATTTTGCATTGCTTGAGGACAAGCAAAAGGTTAAGTGTGGGGGGGTTTGATAATGCACATTTCTAATGGGCATTATAGGATAATTTAGTTGCATTTACATTGTAGAATATGCATATTTTAGTGTTAATTTAGATTAAACTTTTTTGTGGAAAAGTTCGGAATCTACGCTATTTCGGTTGAATTGTGCAGAATCGTAGATCCGACATGGTGGAAAGCAAGGGAAAGCTGTTAAACATGGCCAAGTGAAGTCAAGAAATCAAGCTAAGAAGAGAAAGAAAGGAGGAAAGAAAGAACGAGGGAAGAACAATGAAGAATCAAGCTTCTGGGCATCAGTCACTGCCAGCGAATGCTCCAGTCGTTGCCAGCGAATGGAACCAGAATCCTGGAGCCCAGCAATCGACAAAGGAGAGCCAGCGAGAGAAGAAAAGGCCAGCGAGAGAGGAAGCTGCCCAGCAAGCGAGCAAGCACCGTCCGCTGCCAGCGGCATGACTCGCTGCAGCGAGACGCTCGCTGCCGCGGAAAACTTCGCCGCCAGCGGGGTGCACCAGAGAGACGGAGACCCGAAGATTCACAGCTGCGGGAGGATGGACTCGCGGCAGCGAAATGAGCAGCTGGCGACAGCGGATTCAGTGTCTCGCGGAATCGGAAAGGAAGGGTCCGAAGAGGATTGAAAAAATTCTAAGGCATGGGAGTTCGTTGACAGCGAGTGTGGTAGCGAGGTGGTTGCGAAAATCCAACAGGAGCTCAATCAAGGCCATTCGCTGCCCGCGGAATGTGACGCTGAATTAAATTAGGAAAGTTCTATCTTTTATCTAGTTTGTTTAGGAAGTTTCTATCTGTTATCTATCTTTTATGGAAGACATTAGGCTTATAAATAGGATGTTCTTGGGTTAGTTTAATTAGATTTCAATTGGAGCAATCACCATAGAAGAGAAGAGAGCTTAGGTAAGCCATGAGCGGCTAATTTTCCTAGTGTTTCGTCTACGTTTTCGGAGACTTGGTTGGTGAATTGTGAGTTTTTAATTCAAGTTATCTTTCCTCTATTTTAATTCCTTCAACTTCCTTGTGCTTATTATTATGTTATTAATGTTATCTTGCTTGGCCGACTTGATAATATTGATTTCGTGCTAAGATTTAATGCTTTCGTATTTGCGTTATTTCTATAGTAGCATGCATAAGATTGTGGATTCCGTGTTTGAAGCATGATTATGTAGGAAGTTGACATATATCTTAAACATCGATTTACCGTGTTTAATTGGTGTTATTTATGTGCTCAAGTTCTTGGGATGGTGTGCTATCTCGTTGTTAAATCTTAACCATGTTATGATTGCATTGAGGTGTAAGGGATTAATTGGACTCGTAGGACTTTTAATCCATATAAACCAAGACGAGAGGAATTTGTAGGAAAGTTAATAGCTTGAAAAGAATTCGATGATCGATAAGCCAACCAATGTCAAAGAATTCATAGGTGGAACCGTTCTCTACTCTTGATTTTACAACAAAATTCCGTCTTTACTTTACTTTACTTGTTTTTATTTAAAAGTCGCATCGTTTCCCACTTTTGTTACTTGTTGGTGATCAAATTGAATTGTGAAATCTTAAATCTCCTGAGGACTCGATCCCTTTCTTGCCAATTATACTAATTTGTGAGAGTGGGAACTATTTGATTGGGAATCAATTATTTTCACCCCGTCAGAATTCAAGCTGTTAGCAACATGAAACATCGATTATCAGCCAGGTTCATGAATACAAATCGATCTATATGAAGAACTAGATTCAAGATTTGGCTATGGAGAAAACACAGAATTGAGAGAAAAGGGGAAAATCTTTATTGTGAATTAATATGTCAAAACCGATTACAAGAGGAAGGAGAGAGCCCTATTTATATAGAAGCTAGAGTAACAACCCAATCATTCTTCACCAACCACGTGTCCTCACTTTCCCGCCAAAACACCTCCATCTAAGTTGTTGGTGAAGACATCCAGTGAGGGAGAGGAATGCTCCTCTGTGTTCACTTGCACTACACCCACACACATAGGAGTTTATGATCTCATACCCCTCCCCCTCAAGTTGGACTAGGAGTAACACCGATTAGACCGAACTTGAAGGTGAGGCTATGATGTTGAAGTCCTCCTAGTGGCTTGGTGAGTATATCAACTAATTGAAGCTGAGACTGAATGTGCGCCGTCTTGATGAGCCCATCTTTAATTCGCTCGTGAACATAGGGGCAGTCAATGTTGAGGTGTTTGGTACGCTCATGAAACACGGGATGAACGACAATGTGTTGAGTAGCTTTATTATCGTAATAGAGAGTAATTGGAAGTTGAACGTGAACTGATAAGTCCTGAAGCACACCATTGATCCACACAATCTCGCTTGTTGCAGTGGACATAGAACAATATTCTGACTCGGTGGAAGACTTAGACACGGTCTTCTGTTTCTTGGTTTTCCATGAGATCAATGAACCTCCCAAGAAGACGCAATAACCGGATAAGGACCGTGCTGAGAACTTGCAAGATCCCCAGTCTGCGTCACTGAACGCATAGACAGACATATCATCTGGTGCCGGGAAGAACATACCCCAATTGATTGTAGCTTTCAGGTAACGCACAACATAAATTGCAGCTTGGAAAGGCGGAAGCCGATGAGAGCAAATGAATTGACTGAGATGTTGAACCGCATATGAGATATCAGGTCGAGTGAGATTAAGGTACAACAACCTTCCAATCAAGCGCCTGTAATCTTCAGGGTCAGTCAAGAGCTCACCTTCATCAATTGACAAATGCAGACCGCGAGGCAATATGTAAAGGCTCGGATTTTCAAATCCTAATTTTTCGAAAAAAGGAAATTAAAGATGAATTTAAATCGAATTAAAAGCTTGTTTAGCGGATTCCGACCGTAATATAAAATTTGACGAATAATTTCCATCCTTTTACCTCGAAAATTCAAAATAATTATCGGATGGAGATATCCTTGTCGATTTTAAAAATCTAATTGACCGAGAGAGCGAGAGTCGGGGAAACAAACATTCAAGAACTAATTTCGATGTTCGAAATTCACGTATTCGAGATTTATTCCGGGTATTTGATTTTAACCAATTTCACACTCTACCCAATCCCCACCCACTCCCGTCACTCACCATACCCCTTTCAGACCCCCCTTACCCCGTCATTTTCACCATCACCACTCCACTCCCTCTCCCTGTAAATTACCACCATCACTCATTGTCAGTTCGTCACCATCACCTCCTCACCGTCTTCGATCTCCTTCACCATTTCACGTCACCACCTCCGCTCCATCCTATCTCCATCATCACCACATGTTCTTCTCCGAGCCAGCAGCAACAACAACCTCAATGTCACCCTCGAGCCTCCCAGAAGCCCCAACGCCGCCCAAGGACCACTCCATTGCCGCCGCGAGCCACCGGAGCTTCATGTCCCCCGTTTGATCGCGAACCAATCTTTCGGTAAGCCGTTCTCACTCATTTTCCATCGGAATCGCCCTCGGACTTCACCACCATGCTCACCTCTATCCCACGCAGGTCTGACAAGCCATCGCGAGCCACCGACGAAGCCCAGAACTCCGATCGAAAGCTTCGAAGTCGCGAAAAATCCATCTCGGTGAGCTTCGAATCTATCCTCGTTTTGATTCGTTTTTTTTAGTCTTTTTGATGTCTAGACTAGTCGGGAGTGAGAGAGGGCTGAGTGCGGGATGGTTTGGCGAGGTCGAGAGCTCCGACAGCTCGTGAGTGAGGCTGAGGGTGTGAGACGAGAGCAGAGGCGAGGGCAGCGAGGCCGAACAGTGGTAGGAGCAGCTGGGCGTGGGAATGTGAGCGAGGAGGAGGCCGTGAGTCCGAGCACTGGGCAGCTAGCGGGTTAGGCGGAAGAGCTGAGCTCGAGAGCCCCGATCGCCGGCGAGAGCGAGGCGCGAGCAGAGCCATGGCGCCAGGCAGTTTTGAATCGGGAGGAAGACGATGCCGTGGATCATGTGGGCCCCTTGCCTTTACAAAATGTGTTTTACTAACTTAACCGATTTGGGGTTGGTTCGGTTCGGTTCGGTTTGGTTTGTTTCGATCCGGTTTGTTTCGGATGGATTTAAATGTGTTCGGTTCGGGTTTATCCGTATTTAATTAATTAATTAATGGTATTTAAAGTAAAATATAATATTACTGGGTGTTAAAATATAACATTATTTGGACTTCAAGATTTATAAAGAATTTGGAAAAGAATTTCAAGGTTCGAAATTAATCTAATAAATAAATTAAAAAGGGAATTCGGCGAGTATTTTAAGGGTCGGAATTCTTAACTGTTTCATTCGGACTTGAAACGATTTTAAACTAAACTGACAATAAGAGTTATTCGGTGACTAACTAGCATAATAGTATGATCGTTTGACTAACGGCATGATATGTGTGACTAATGGCATGACTTGTGGTGATTTATTATAAGGGGATAAATATTTGTTACCGATGATGATAATGATATATATACTTATGAAGAGTATGAGTATGAAATAGTAATATGCAAATGTGACTAAGTATGATATGGAGGTTATCTTAAGTTATAAGAGATGGTTGATCATGATGAACTAGAAGTATGGTTGGTGTGATCTAGCTTATTTATTTGCTTGTATGAGTGTGTAATATATGTGATCAGAAAAGCTATAGAAGTATACTTAGTACATTCTCGTTATGTAATTAGGTGATATTCTGTGATCGTGACTACTGTGTGCTGGATTATTCTTTTGCTGATCTTCTCTCCATGTAAGTACCTCCAGGGCTTACTCAGTAACCAGTACCTCCTGCCTGATGTGTCATATAGTATGTAGGTATTGCATATGCATAAGAGCATGTCATGTAGTATAATGCTTAGGAATTGCATTGACGAATGAGCATCCTTATTCTGTATGCGTTTGAATACAGAACGGTCGTTATCTGTGAGTCCTAGAGTCCTTGCTAGGGTCATAGGGCAGCCCAGCTTCATCGGGCGTTGTCCTCCTCGAGTCATTTATATATATATATATCACGAGATACGAGATGAGCATGAGATATGATATGATGATGAGATATGATGATGAGATTTGATATGATTATAGCATCGAACTGGCCAATCTCCACCTTGTCTGGAAGAGGGGTGGTGGTAAAAGAGGGATATACCGCTTGGTATTCTTTGTTAAGGCCTTCCTCAATATTCTGCACATATGAATTAGGAGCATGATAGTGTGGTTTTATTTCAGTACTGCATGAAGGCATCCTTTATTCTAGGTATAGGCGTATTATATGTCCTCACCGCGGTCAGAGGACCCGCGGGCGGACTCTTGGCCTGACTTGGTGGTATAGTTTCAGGTACCCGATCTACTACTTGATTTTGTGCTGATATGACGGGGTCCATTCATATGGAGGAGAGTGAGTGTATGAACCCTGACTTCACCAAACTCATGCTTTTTGGATTTCTTCCTATTATACTCCGTTTTGACCCGGCTCTGCCGTGGCACTCGTTGTATCGTTTTCAGAACTTTCGTCCTTTGCATGATAAAGGTTTTCGCGCGTTGTAGACTTAGGACAGGTACAGGGGTTTACCCCGGGGTCTCCAACGGACCTTCCGGGTTTGGGTGCGAAATCCCACTTTAAACTGCGCATCTTCGATTTCAAACCTTCAGCCTGTACTCGGGGCGCAAGATCCCAACGAGGGGTTTCATCCCTCAAAACGTAACTCGGGAATCATAATCTCGGGCCGTTACACAATAGAAATAAGGCCGGTCTGCAATTAACCATATTTGTATCACTCAAAATGTCAGCGATGTACTTCCGTTGATTGAGAATTGTCCCTTTTTGAGAGCGAGCCACCTAAATTCCCAAGAAATAACGAACAAATACGAGATCCTTGATGGTGAAAGCATTGTGTAGGCTCTACTTAGTGAAATGAATGTACTGCTCATCAGATCCAGTGATGACAAGATCATTAACATACACAACCGCAATAGTTTGGCCACTTGACGAATCTCTGATGAACAAAGAATAATCCAATTTGGATTGGCGAAACCATAGCTTGATTAAGAACCTGGACAACTCAAGATTCCATTGTCGAGAAGCTTGTTTCAATTCATACAAACTCCTTTTCAATTTTCACACTTGCCCCGACTTTCCCTTAAAAAACATTCAAGAGGTTTCATGTACACTTCCTCATCGAGAAACCCATGAAGGAATACATTGTTGATATCCAACCGACGCACATTCCAAGCCTTCGAAGTTGCCAGTGCTAACACTAGTCGTACTGTGGTATGTTTTGCTACTGGTGAAAAGGTTAACTTGTAATCATTGTCTTTCACTTGTGTGAACCCCTCTGCAACGAGCCTAGCTTTAAACCGTTCCACTAAGCCATCCGGTTTTAACTTGATTTTGAATATCCATTTTGAGCCAACAACTTTCTTGTTAGGAGGTAAGCCTGTTATGATCCATGTCCCATCACTCTCCAGTGCATCCACCTCTTTCTTCATAGCTTCTACTCAACGAGGATCTTTGATTGCCTCTTTAAATGATGGCGATTCCTTGACAGCTAAAACATTATGCAAGGAAGCCACATACTCGCTCGAAGGATGCAGATTGGCTTGACTCTAGCAAAGTGGGACAATGGAAGTCAGACAACACAGCAGGTGGACGCCGAGTCCTATCTGATCTCTGACATGGTATAGGAACAACAGGTATCACTGGCTCTCTATTCCGAACAACTGGAAAATAATCAGGACTGGAATTAGTGGTGCTCTCCACTACTTCATTTCACAAGCTTTCACTGAGCTTGTCTGATAGGTGAGGATTATCGGTGTCTACATCGTCAACCATGATATCACCTTCATTATTGCTAGGATTGACAAGAGGTAAGCATGATCGAATGGGAGCTGACATAGTGTGTTGCTCAGAATAAGGAAACACACTTTCTTTGAAAATAACATCCTTGCTGAAAACAACTTTATTTGTCCCTAGTTCCAACAACTTGTATCCTTTCATGTGACCAGGATACCCTAAAAAAACGCATTTCCTCAACTGATTGCCAAACTTATCTCTGTTACTTTCTCTTATCGTAGCAAAACTGAGGCAACCAAGTACCATTAGCCCTCTGTAATCTGCAGCTTTTTGAAATAAAACTTCATAAGGTACCTTCCAATTTAGCACAGAGTTTAACATCAGATTGATGACCTTAGTTGCTGCAGTGACACAATCTCCCCAAAACCTAATTGGGAGACTAGCATGGATCCTCATGGCACGAGCAGTCTCAATCAAGTGTCGATGTTTCCGCTCAACCCTTCCATTATGTTGAGGAACACCAGGGACACTCCTTTGATGAACAATACCCTTTTCAGCAAACATATTCTGACATGACTTCTGGACAAATTCGGAGCCATTGTCACTCCTGAATGCTTTAACTATCACACCAAACTATCTATGAACATAAGCAAGAATGTGCTTAATAATCCCAAGAACTTGTAGCTTGCTGGCAAATAGATATGTCCACACAAATCTGCTATGATCATCTAGAATCGTTAGAAAGTACTTAGCACCTTCCAAAGATGGTATATTATACGGACCCCATACATTAAGGTGAACGAGATCAAAAGCATTAGAAGAAATAGATGAACTTCTCTCAAAACAAAACATGTATTGTTTAGCCAACAGTCAACACAAAATTGTTACAAGTAAAATTCAGACAATTCAAATGTTCGAAATCATCTATATGTCTAATTTTCGACAAAGAACTATGACTAAGTCTCGCATGAATGAGATCAAGATCAGTACTAGGAATCTCCCTTATTTGTGTTCCTTTGAAGGCACTACTGTCTACAAACTCTGGATTTGAGTAACCTCCACCTCCTACTCCAGAGGTTGCAGCTTGAACAATGTATAATCCTCTAGTACGCAATCCTTTTCCCACAATCATTTTAGTGGGAAGGTCCTGAAAAATGCAATGATCAGTAGTGAACATTTCCATTAACCCACTGTCTTCAAGTAACCTTCCCATAGATAGCAGATTATGCTTAAACGAAGGTACGAGCAACACATTTCTTAGAACAAGATCATCAAAAAAATTTAACTGGTCCCATAGTATCAACTACTACCACAGAATCATGAGACAGTGCTACTCTAATTAGGATTGCAAGCTTCTTCATATGATCAAGCATATTAGGATCATAAAGCATGTGATCAGTAGCACCCATATCCACTATCCAAAAATTTCTACCAATATCTTTTTCAATCATTAAAGCTCTTGATGGATTATAATTACCTGAGAAGTTTGCAGCAGTAAAGTAAGCATCATCTTCTCCCTGCACTTGCTTTTCTTTCATGTTCTTCATCATCTCCTTGCATACAACATTCACAAGAGCAGGATCAAAATGAGGAACATCATCTATGGGGCTCTCAGTGCTCGTCTCAGCAACATTTGCAGAAGCCTTCCTTTGCTCTTTCCACTTAGCTTCCTTCCCCTTCTCATGATATCCATAGAGCTTATAGCACTGGTCCTTCACATGACCTTTATTTCCACATATATCAAACTTGAGAAAACCGTGCAACTTGTAACATGTGTCCTTCACATGCCCTTTATTGCCACAGTAATCACACTTCTTGAAATCCTCTTTGCTTTTCTTCACATCTGAATCCATTTTCCAGTTGACCATCCCTTGTCTGTTAGCATTCAGAGTAGTGTTATCTTCATTTTTCTTTGAATCAGAAACACCTTTACCTCCACCACATTGTTCCACTTGCGAAACAAGATAAAATTCTCTATTCATCGTTCGCATATTATCCATCCCCAAGATCTGATTTCTCGCAGCGTCATATTCGTCGTTCAGACCCATGAGAAATTGCATAATCTTGTTATTAGTATTCATCTCCACCATCTTCTTGATAACAAGACATGTGCATCTATCCATAGCACCGCATCAACACTCGGGAACACCTTCAATACTAAGAATTTAATCCCATAATTTCTTAAGTTTCCAAAAGTACTAAGTGACTTCTTAATCTGATACATAAGAGGTGCATTAGATTGACCATACCTCTCCATAATTTCTGCCTAGAGCTCACGCGCAGAACTGGCATAGACAAAAGTTTCAAAAATTGAGCTCTCCATCGAATTCAATAGCCAGCACCTGACCATGTAATCTACTTGAATCCAATGTTGATGAAGTGCTGACTCCACCGCTAGAACAAGGCACGATCCATCAATCAATCCAAGCTTGAATTTTGCGCTGAGCGACATCTTCACATTTCGACTCCAACTGAGAAAGTTGACGTCGTTGAGCAAGACCGCCACAAGTTGTACACCTGGATTGTCGGAATTAGCAAGCGCCAAAGGATCATTCAACGCCGTAGAAACACCTGGATCTCCTCCGTTATTCGTCAATACAGATGCATATGAATCTGTCATGGCCGAATCTCACAACAACACAAACAAACAAGCGTAAAATTTTAGGATAATTCCCGCTCTGATACCATATAAATAACTAGATTTAAGATCTAGCTATGGAGGAAACACAGAATTGAGAGAAATGGGGAAAATCTTTATTGTGAATTAATCTGTCAATATTGATTACAAGAGGAAGGAGAGAGCCCTACTTATACAGAAGCTAGAGTAACAACCAAATCATTCTCCACCAACCACATGTCCTCACTTTCTCGCCAAAACACCTCCATCTAAGTTGCTGGTGAAGACGTCCAGTGAGAAAGAGGTATGATCCTCTGTGTTCACTTGCATTGTACCCACACACATAAGAGCCTATGATCTCTCATAATCTCCATCTTATTGCTCTAATATCATATGAAGAATTAAAACAACTAGAAAACAAGGAATCATTGCACCCAACCGTGAAAACGATGAAGCAAGAAATACAAAAGAGGGAACTTTAATAAATGTAAATCACTTCATTCAATGTGGCAGCCAGAGGCCCTTAGGAAGCAATCCAAAAAAAAACATTATGGAGTGAGAATCTCACTCTGAGTACCTTCCACGTGAGTTGCATGCTCATGAGCTAGCCCCGACGGCTTTGTTACAATAAAGATCATAAATAACGATAGAAATAGAGAGAAAATTTATGTCTGAATGAAGTTAAGCTTTTGAAATATCATAAAAAGTCCCATATATATATATATATATATATATATATATATATATATATATATATATATATATATATATATATATATATATATATATATATATATATAATATATATATATATTATATATATATATATATATATATATATATATATATATATATATATATATATATATATATATATATATATATATATATATATATATATATTATATATATATATATATATATATATATATATATATATATATATATATATATATATATATATATATATATATATTCTTCACACAGAGCTTTCTGATGAGCTAATTTGCAATGTTCTCATCTTGATCGAAAGTCTTACGCGTTCTGGATGAGCTTAAAAATATGGACAATCTTTCCAAGAATAAAACCAATCATGCTTCTAGGTTCATCTCCCCTCTTAACTTGTTGTAGAATGTAATAAGCTCTATTAAGAGTCGGTAATGCATCCATGACAAGAAGTTGATTCTTAGCAGCTTCATATCCATCATTCAATCTCACCAACAACTGCATCAATTTGTTTGTTGATTCTATCTATCAAATTTTCTTCATCAAATTGCACGAGCAATGGCTCATAATTCTACATGTACACTCAGGGACTCCTTCAAGAACTTGATGTTCATCCCAATACTTCTTGGGTGTATTATAAAGCTCTTCTAAATTCATTCTTCCCTGGGAAACATTTCCCAATTTTCTAATAACGATAAATACGTGGTGCATTATAGACTATCTATATCTTTCTACAATCTCATCCCATAATTGTTTAGTTGAATCCAAAACTATGAACCCTTCATCTATGTTTTTGTTCATGAAATTCAATAACCAGTCTCTAACTAGTAAATCAACTCTATTCCAGCTTTGTAAATCCATAGACTCAGCACTCGATTTTGCACAACTACCATTTATGAATTCTAGCTTGCATTTAACTCCAAGATCCATAACAAACCCTCTACTATATGTCATATAATTTGTTCCTTTGAAAGGAATAGCAACAAGCTGAGCATTAGGATGATCTAAAGTAGACAAATATAAAGGGTTACCAAGGCAAGATTACCTTGAGATGGTTCTGTCAATTGAATTCTCGAGTCGGAATTCCAGTTGTTAGCAACATGAAACATTGATTATCAGCTAGGTTCACAAATACAAATCGATCTCCATCTTATTGCTCTAATATCGTACGAAGAATTAAAACAACTACTAGTAGAAACGAGGGAATCATTGCACCTAACAGTGAAAACGATGAAGAAAGAAATACAAAATTTGGAACTTTAATACATGTAAATCACTTCATTCAATGCGGCGGCCAGAGGCCCTTAGGAAGCAATCCCCAAATAAAACGTTATAGAGTGAGAATCTCACTCTGTGAGATTCTCCTCTTGATCGAAAGTCTTACGCATTCTGGATGAGCTTCAAAATATGGGCAATTTTGGCAAGAATAAAACCAATTTTGGGGATCGATGTCCTTGTAGCAGATGTCGCACCAATAGGCTTCCTCCTCGTCTTTTCCATCGCGCGAGTAGATGAGTTTCAATAAATGTTGGTGTCTGCCATGCTCATGCTCCTCCACTTCTCTAACCAGAGAAAGACATTCTATGTCATAATAATTACGGCAGACATAACAGACATATGTGCATCCAAATGTACGTCGACGATCGGTTCCACATGCCTTGCATTTATACGTACGTTTAAATCTCAAGAAGAGAGAGTGGTCGTGGCAATCATGGTTAACAATAGTCGGTAACACACGACATTTCAAATGTGTTTGGAAATTACAAGATCTGCATCCACGAGAGAAGTCCTTACCTCCCTCCAAGCACGACTTGCAAGCATGCCCCTGTGGAAGGCTTTTGGGGTAAAGTCTCAAAAACTCAATATCTTCAAAGCCTTCAAGGGTGACATTATTATCCAATAGCTCAGCGCATGATTTATGCAATGTGAGGGTGCAAGTTTGACAAGCATAGACAAGCTGCCTTAAAACAATACTTTGTTCGCATACCCCACAATAGTAGGGGTTCCCTTCATCATCAACATCAGACTCAAGCTCCTCGCAATATTTGAAGACGCAAGAACAGGGATCAACACGCTTACTACACGCATAGCAAAGATACTTGTGATCGCAAACTCCTCTAGAGCGAGGGCCCTTGAATATCTTCCCCCTCAAATATCATCCCACATCCTTGTACTGCACCACTGCATATCGGCCCTTGACAAATAAGTCTCGTATGTTCAAGCCATCATCTCCCAACTCAACCTGACGTAGGAGAAAATTAATAATGTGTAGAGTATGATTGGGAACAGATGCAAATGGAACATGGTAGAGATCATCAAATGGGTCTAACACAAGCCTTGTCACCCAGGGAAGGCCATGATCACCACCGGTGGTATCGAGTAACCGACGAAGATGAAGATCCCAATTAGCAGCATCATAATCCTCCATGGCCTTCTCCATGTCCTTCCAACTTCTCGGCTTATACCACTCTTTCTGCCCCCCTGACTCCAATTTATGCTCCAATTTTAGCCGGAAGCGGTACTCGTTTTTCATCCTAAACTCGATGATGAGGATCATTCCACAGCCACACCCCCTGGCGAGTTGTAGTAGTTGATCTACCTCGAAAGTAAAGCAGAGACGGGACTTGAAGACAACGCACTTGTAACGCTTGTATTGGTCTTCTGCACCCCATCGTAGGGTGTCAGATGTAGCTTTGCAGAGCGCGTCAAAGGAGAGACGGTGGAGGCGCTCAGCTTCTTCCGGGGAGGGTAACAACTCAGCAGTGTAGCCGTTTTCCATAGACAATGCATCCAGAAACTGGTCATTGTATAACACCGGACATCGCGCCCACCAACCTATAATCCTAGCAATTTCAGACTTGCCAATGCAGGGAAGCCCCTTAGTTGCTATTATCACTGGTTGTTGAAGCTCTGTGAATTCCACCGACATCTCACTTATGCTGAATTTAGAGAGAGTTGTAACTGCGCACGTACCTATCAATCGAATAGTGTTTCTTAATTAGTTTCGGTTGACATGTTTCTATGGACCCAAACCAACAAAACCAAACCTATCAATACTAACAAAATGAAGAGAGCCAAAAACATATAACTTTTTTAAATTGGTAAAAAAATATTTAAATTTAAAAAAAAAGTCAAACAATCAAACTATTTTGGAAAATATCTAGAAATGAGGCTAAATTAACAACTCTAGCTCTGATTTAAAAAAAAAGTTGTTTTTTTTTTATCTGGGTGGCTATATGCACCCATCGCATGTGCTATATGCGCTCCATAGGACGGATCACAGATCCGTCCGTTGTAAATTTTAAAAAAAAAATACACGGATGGATCTAAGATATGTCCGCTATAAAAAATAATTACATAGGTCGGATCCTTGATCTGCCCGATGTGAATTAAAACACAGAGAGAGAGAGAGGGCAAAAAGTTGATGGGCAACAACTCAAGGGCGGATCTTTGATCCGCATCTTGTTCTCTCCTTTTTTATTTTGCTTTTTATTTGTTTACATAGAACGGATCTATGATCCATCCTATGTAATTTTTTTTTATAAATGGCGGATCTTAGATCCATCCATATATTTTTTTTTAAATTTACAATGGACGGATCTATAATTCGTTATCTAGAGCGCATATAGCACATGTTGCGGGTGTATATAGCACAATCATTTTTATTTATTTATGAGTATTTATTTAATTGAGAAGGTAACAAAAGTAGAGAAGAGAGAGGGGCAGAGGAGAGAGGAAATTGGAGAGAGAAGGGGGACATAGAAATTAGCAGGGGTGGACATAAATTCTTCAAATGTTGGATCCGTCCTGATTTCGGTGTGATTTAAGGAGAAAAAAAAAGTGAATCCCAGTGCGGGATGGGACATGGGAAAAGACTTCCAAATCCCACAAATCTCGTCTCGTCTCGCATATATATATATATATATATATATATATATATATATATATATATATATATATATATATATATTAATGTGTGATTTGATGACATCTAATTTAGTCTTATTTTAGGGTTGCATTTGCATATTAATTTAGAGCATTTTTATGCATATTTATCATATTTTATACTTTATTTAGTTTATTTTGCATTTTCGGAGTCTACATCGGGTTTTTATTGATTTCAGACACTTTGGAAGCGATATTGTCGAAATTCAAGTTTTAATATGGAGCGGCGAGGATATTGGATTGGACTTGAGGAGCTAAATTGCCAATGACTGAAGTTTCTAAACTTGGGGGTTATTTGATGGAATTAACTTTATAATTGGGTATTGGTTAGATTTTAATTATTTAATTTCGCGGGTTAAAATTTTAATTTCATTAATATTCACATATATACTCTCGTATGTGAAAGAATTGGGGGCTCCTCGTTCGGACTTGCTGCTTGTCTTTCGCCGCACAGCACTTCGACAGCGTAGATTAGGTTTAGTTTAGTTTTGTTTCTTTTATTTTCAGTATTGCACTTTGAATTGAAGACGAAGATTTATGGCTTGCATCTTATTTTAAGCATGTTTTTAATTTATTCTATCGCTTTCTATATTATGTTTAGATAAATTCTCCGTTCTAGGGTTAGAGTGAACCCGACAATATCGCAAATTGTTTGATTTCGATGGTTGCTTGAACTTAGTCTTAATTTTATGAATTGATTTTATCCTAGTTGCTTAACCTAATTGATGTCAATCGATTAGAATCCTTTTTAGATTCAAGATGCTACTGCTGCGAATTGAAGTTGGATAAATAGATGAAATTCATGAACCCGAAAGGAGGATTGGTTTCATCGGAACCCTAGGATTGAACTTGAGGAATGAACAATTGTTATTGTGACATTTAAACGATTGTTGAGGATTCTTGAGGATTAATAAATTATCTTAGATTCTTAGGTAGGAATCGGTTAGGCGGAACGCGACAACGAAAGTTTAATTGATTTTCTCCTAAGGTCTATAAAGAGCTTAAAGGGTCTAGATTTGGTTAATTTAGACACAATCACTACAACATGCGACAGCTGAGTAGTGATGACTTTAGATTATTTACCTTTAATTTGACATATTAAGAAGACGAAGTTCGAGTGAATATCGGGTTGAATTACTTCTCATATATATTTTCTTCATAATCTTTGCTTGATTTTCTTAGTTTAGTTTAAAGTCAAATCCATCTCGTATTCTTGCGAGGTTGGTTCAGGCTACACTATTCTTGTATTGGTTTAGACCACGTCATGTGTATATATAACCCATTGTTGATAATAATAATAATAATAATTAATAATAATAATATTTATTATTTTCAATATCAATCATCAATCATATGTATATTTTTTTTTTCCATTAATATATGTGCGGAATGGAAGTTTTGCCTGAATTAATAAATTAGCATGTTACAATGATTCAAGTTGGTTAGCTTGGTTTTTCTCAAAAAAAAAAAAGTTGGTTAGCTTGGTAATTTGTTTTTTTTATTGCTTAAAGATTTGAGCATTCGGTTGAGTAATTGAGTTGGCTGAGCTCTGTCATGCAGGCATGAAATCAGGAATAAAATTTGAGATGTCCTAAAATTGTCTTATACATTGAATAAATTTTTAAGAGTTAATATCACATCTGAAGACTCCACCTTGATTGTAAAATCTTGAGATACTAATTTGTAGGTTGATTTTAAGGGTTATGAAAGACAAAGCAGAAAGTCTGGTTTCAAGGTCTTGAACCTTGAAACCAGGTCTAACATGTTTGATCTTATATTGGATTTCGATTATGTGTTAACGTGTTTAAGTGTAGTGATTGAATCAAGGTCAAACTGTTGGGCCATGATTACTCATGGGCCCTTGCATTGGGCCATAAGGAAATCAGTTTGGATCGGCTATATCCACACGCGCGCGCGCGCGCACACACACACACACATATATATATATATATGCCTTCTCCTACCTTATATTATTTGGAAGAATATTTGAGATGTATTTCAGGAAAGGATGGGAAGCTATATAAGGGCAATAAGATATCTCGGCTCCATCATATCTTCTAGGAGCGTGTAGAAGATTGCAAGACAGTTTTGGAAAGAAAAGATTTGAGAAGTTCAAAATTCAAACAGATTCTCTCCCATCAACACAAAGGAGGACAGCTATATATAGACGAGTGCAAGGAGAAGATCGACAAGACTACAAGCTGACATTTAAAGTTATCAAGCCCTCTTAAGCATTCGTCATTCAAAGTGATCTAAGACACACTCCGGTGTGTGATGAGAGCTTTTATTTCACTTGTAAGGTTGAGTGCTAGAATAGAAGCGGTGATGCGTTGTATAGAAGAAGGATAGTTCTTCTAGGAAGTTCTAGGCTCAATGAAGTGAAATAAGAAGTGGTTTGAAACTTACGGGTTGGATAACCCTAGGCGGGGACGTAGGCCAAGTTCGTTCCGAACCTCATTGGTTTTCTTCGACTCCTCTGGTCAGAAAATCAAAGAAGCATTGATCCCCAGGCTAAATCTGCTCCGACACACCCCTCACATGTAAACACTGGCATCCCTGGCCTTTAGTTTTCTTCTATAGAGGTGGTTGAGTCTTGGAAACAGGGCTTTGGCAACTGTAGGCTTTGCTTCTTTGATGGTTTCGACATCCCCGTTCTCCAATCTATGCCATTGCCATGCATCTCTCTCCTCAAATAGACCTGCCTCTAGTCCATTCTCAACCCTGTAAACTTTGCCTACCCTCGCCTCACTCGTCTGTTATATTCCAACCTAACTGTGCACCGTGTCAACGGAACCCTAACCCTCGTCTCCAAGGTCAATAACATTGCTTTTATTTTTGATCTTCCTAGCGATATCCCCACAAAAGATTTCCCTGACAGATTGGAGTGCATCAATCACGCTGGGGAGGAATGTTGCCTCAAACCTCAAAACCTTGAGTCTCCCTAATCCTACAAGTCTACCCACACTGTGTTCAATATCCAAGCCAAACTCATATTCACCATCTTGGCTCACTGCATCTTTCCCCGAATCAACTCTAGAGAACTTGTGATCAAAAGCCTACTCGAGATCCTATATGTGGTCATGAGCAGATATGAACCCAACCTACCCGAACTCATCCTCAATTAGATGGTCCAAGTCTCCACTTTCTCTTGTCCTACACCCCTACCATATGCCAACCTCTTACCCAAAATCTTTGAGTTCTTTGATGCCGACATATCAACAGAGGAAAAGAAAACCTACAGCGGCATCATTGATGAAAGTTGCCTAGAGAGGTTAGGGATTGTCAAAAATCTGAGGGGGCAATGGGTGCTGAAATAAGATTCGAAGGGAAAGGAAATTTGCTACACCCGGTATTGATGAGGAAAGGTTGGTGGCTCTAGAAACAGACATTCAAGATCTTAGGTTCGACATGAGCAGGATGTGGTCCGACATTGTGTATCGCCAGGACAACATACACGAGCTGCTCTCTATCATGGATTGCAAGATTGATCAGATAATGCTCTTGAATGCTCTCACATACACGGCTACAGGATCCATGATGCCACTGGAACCAGAGGTGTTTGATCATGTCCGAGAGAAGACCGGGAATGTAATTCTGAACTGCGAGAACCAGGTGAAGAAGAAGTCGATTCTCCGTCCCACGCACAAGGAACCCACCATCCTCACTGTTAAGGAATATGGGGTGTTCAAGAAATACAGGGACGTCGAACGACTAAGGCAACTTGCAGAGATGGAGAGAAACAGATCACCAAGAAAGCAACGGAGAGGTGGCAGAAGAAGTATAGGGACTCGGTTAGAAGGAAGTACCTTCTGCTCAACAAGTAATATCCTACCATCGGAGAATGGCGTGAGGAAGGACCAGGCATGGCACCTACTGAAGACACTGCAGCTCTTGAAGCTCCTAGGTCATCATTGACTGCTAAGGAACCTAGGCCATCATTTGCAAAGAGAACCAAGATGTACAAGAAGAAGAAGAAGTCTGCAGATGAGGCATCCTTCTCAAGGCCTTGAAACCTCCCCTCCTCTCTCCCGAATTTCGGAAATTTCTCTATCGTTTTTGCTGATCTGTTAGTGATCATTTGAAAAAATTTGATGTTTGTGGTTGATGGTTTGAACATTTTTACCTCTCTTCCCTTTTTTTGGAAGACAAAAGGGGGAGAATGTTTCGATTTGGTACTGTTTGGTGGTCATTTTGCTGGTTTTACAACTATGATCCAAACATTTTATCTACACTATTATATAATATATGCTTTAGCTGATGGTATTTGATTATGTCCTTTGAAACAGGTTTTGTCTTCCATCAAGGGGGAGATTGAAGACTCAACCTTGATTGTAAGACCTTGAGATATACTAACTTGCAGGTTGATTTTAGGAGTGATGAAAGACAAAACAGAAAGTCTAGTTACAAGGTCCTGAAACCAGGTCTAACATGTTTTATCTTATATTGGATTTCGATTATGTGTTGAAGTGTTTAAGTGCAGCGATTGATTCAAGGCCAAACTCTTGGGCCATGATTACTCATGGGCCCTTGCATTGGGCCATAAGGAAATCAGTTTGGATCGGCTATATCTAAACACATATATTATGTATGCCTTCTTTTACCTTATATTATTTGGAAGAATATTTGAGATGTATTTCAAGAAAGGATGGGAAGATATATAAGGGCAATAAGATATCTCTGCTCCATCATATCTTCTAGGAGTGTGTAGAACATTGCAAGACAGTTTTGGAAAGAAAAAATTTGGGAAGTTCAAAATTCAAACGGCTTCCCTCCTATCAACACAAAAGAGAACGACTGTATATATATACGAGTGCAAGGAGAAGATCGACAAGACTACAAGTTGACATTCAAAGTGATCAAGCCCTCTTAGGCATTCGTCGATCATTCAAAGTGATCTAAGACACTCCGGTGTGTGGTGAGAACTTTTATTTCACTTTTAAGGTTGAGTGCTAAAATAGAAGCGGTGAGGCTTTGTATAGAAGAATGTTAGTTCTTCTAGGAAGTTCTAGGCTCAAAAAAGTGAAATAAGAAGTGGTTTGAATCCTACGGGTTGGATAACCCTAGGCAGGGACGTAGGCCAAGTTCTTGCCGAACCTCGTTAACAATTCGTGTGCTCATCTATTAATTCCACATTTATTTTATATCGCTTGATTTTTACCTTGTCAAGGTTTGATAGTCATATCAAGGTCTGGACAAGTTGATTAAGGTTTTGTTTTGTAAAAATCGGGCATACTCTATTCATCTCCCCTTCCCCCCCCCCCCCCCTCTCTAGAGTATTGTTGAAGAGTCTATACATATATACACATCTAGAAAAAAAACTAATAAAGAGAAAAATAAAATATAAAATAAATAAATTTTTTAAGAGTTATTAATATCACATATCTAACACATATAAACACCTAGATAAAAAACGAAAGACAAATTTTCAAAACTCATGGGGGTAGGGGACCAACTGCACTACACTATCTTTATGATGCAAGTTTACTGCTAATCAAATAAGTTCTAAATTATTGGGGTAAACTTAGACCTGTCAAACGGGTCATTTGGGTCGGGTTCGGGTCGGATCACTTCGGGTCCGGGTAAAATGGGTTTCGGGTATATTCGGGTTTGACCAGATTTCGGGTCATTTCAGGTCGATTTCGGATTTGTCAATTTTTTCTTTTAAATTAGAAAAATAGTGATTTGATAATTTTGCGATAATTTTAAATTTCTAAAATTAAAAACATTGTTCATAAGTTCTAGTGTTTGTAATTATATACTATATGTGATCTAAAAATATTTGATTTTTATTATTTCATGTAATTTTTATTAAAATGTAATAATATATAAAATACCAAAATTTTAAAGAATTTTTTTAAAATAATTTCATGCAATTAGTAATAAGCATAGAATTGTTTTAATATTTTTTTAGAATTTTTATCTTCTTAAAAAAATGTGTTGAAAAATAAAAAATCAATTACTAGCAATCAGACGGAGTATTACACAATACAAATAAATATAAAAGTTGATTTTAAAATGAAAGATCAAGTGATTGTAATTATAATATGTAATAAATTGGATTGTTCATAAAAAAAATTAATCATATATAATTATAAATCAATCGGGTCACCGGATCAATTGGGTAAATCGGGTCAAAATTACCGGATCAATCGGGTCGAAACCCAGATTACCCGAAAAATTTTCGGATTTTCGGGTTTGGGTCGGAAAAAAATTTCAGATTCGGGTCGGAAAATTTCTGAGCATTAATAGGGTCGAATCGACCGAATCGGGTTGTGTTTTGACAAGTCTAGATGGACTGCAACAAAGCCTCATCCACTCCTGGATCTGCCTGCTATCATTGTATCCTCAATAGAGAAAAATAAGGCTACTGGATTAATTGTTAATTAAAACTTGAATAGATCTCTGGGTTTCATGGGATGGTGTAGATATAGCTCTCCCAATTTAGTTGATTCTTCAGTAATTTCTTTTCTTGAAAGAATCTACAATGAGAAAATGTAGATTTATTTGGAAATCAAAAGAAAAAATGTAATAGAAAATATATTTTTATTTTTTAATTTTGAACTTTTTATATTGTTTTTATTTAAGGGATAAGCCCATTCCGTCTCACGTCTTAGGAGGGATAAAGTCCGTACGGGATTCAAAATAAAAAGGTGAATCCTGCCCCGACTCTTGCCCCGACTCCGTCCGTTATGCAAAATCGATCAGTGACTTGATAAACACCCACAAATTGAAGAGAAAATTAATGATAAGTCATTGCTTTAAATACTCCGTAATAATTTTATTACCATTTTTTGAATATGGATTAGAGTCGCTTCTATAAAAATTAAAAACAAATCTGGGCTAGCGATCTTATATTATTGTATGATGAATGCCATTATTTAATTGTGTTCATTGATAAAAGATATCAAATTAATTAAGATGATGAAGGATCGTGGACAAGCAACATCTACCCTTAATAATTATGTTATGACAGGATCGTTAACACACGAAAAAACAAAATAAAATAAACATGACAAATACAGGTAAATTAAATGATGGATAGAATTAACCACAAATCACACCTTGTTTCTCTCTAGCGATCGAGGAGCTTCAGGATGAGTGCGCAATGATCCCCTAACCTCCTGATCGAATGCCTTGCACCTACAGTTTGGATGAGCTAGCAGCAAAATATAACTCCAAAAGGCCAGAGCAATTGCAAGGTCCTTCTTCAACAGGCCAATCTCTTCATAACTCCAAAAGCGGCACTGACGAAGACGATATATAATATATAGAGAGACCACGTCAAAGCAAGTTTATCAGCGTACGACAACTAGCTTGCATTCTTGCTCCAAACCAAATACTGAATATATTGGGTTTAAAAGCAAGCTTTTTTATTTTTTTAGTCAAAGGGTAAAAAAGCAAGTTATCACCTTACGACAAGTATCTTGTTCCAAATACAGAAAATTGGGTATGTTTATAATTACTTTTAATATAAATTTAATATAATTAATTTACACGATATTTTGAGCATGCATGTGATGCAGCAAAAATTTGACACATGCCGATCACAGATTGGCTGCAGAGAAAAGTTGGCGGATGTCCTTAGCGGTGTGCAGAAAACCCGACACGACTGATAAGACACGAAAACACAACGATACGACACGAAAAAACACGAAACTGAAAAGACACGATACGAAAATAACACGAACCGCTAAAACACGACATTAAACGGTTCGGATACAGTTCGGACAAATTTCCTTGTCGGATACCCGAAAGTGACTTAGCTCATTTGGTTGAAAGGAGGGAGGCGCGTTGTGTTTGTAAAGAGGTTGATGGATCGAATCCTAAACTGGAGTGTCTTTTTTGAATTTTAAATTTAAATTGTTTTTTTTATGTCTTTTATTATTGCCAGACTCCAAACCCTAAAGTCACGAGCTCACAAACAACAGCCGCACAAACAGTCTCTCTCTCTCTCTCAATCTACCGATGAAAACAACCCTCTCTCAATCGCTCTCTTGAAATCTACCGATGAACGACCTCTCAGTCTCTCTACCGGCAAAGGGGCTCTTGAACGTGAAGGTGATCGATAACCCTCTTGAAATCTCCGGCTAAGGGCGATTGGTGTGTCACTTCTCTCTCAATTGACTCCACGGCTCCACCCTCTCTATCTCTGAATCCTCTCGAAATTGTTGTTTTAGCCTGTCGTTTGTAGTTACTCCATTCAACAATATATGGATCTGGATTCATATTTTTTTATGAGGCTTACTATTTACACGGTAAATATTGCAATGCGCGGTTGCGTTTTTTTTATAAAAAAAAATGATCCGCCGGATTTTTTTTTTTATAAAAAAAAAAGAAAGAATCCGCCTATGCAAATACAATTAAAGATGGATGTGTTTGTGTTAGATACGTGATTTGAAAGGATCAGAAGTGAAAAACCTAATACGCTCTCTTTGAGAGCGGGGTTTTGTTACGCGCCGCCGCCTCCTTCCATCCTTCACCATCCTTGCCCGCTACGACTAGCCTTGGCCCGGCCTCCAGCGCTTCGCCGATGTTTAGCACCCGCCTGCGGTTCAACTCCTGAGCCCATCCCATAACCGATTCCGTCGATTTTCGATTCGGCACCTGGCATTCCGCCGCCATGGTTCCGCCTTCTCTGCCATCCCCCGGTCCAACCCTCAACGCCACCTTTCTTCACCGGTTTCTACCGGACTGCTTCCGGCCCTGTCTTCGCCGCAGCCAAAATAACCCTCGTCGGGCATCATCCTAGCCGCCCCGGCTGCTTGCCGTCTCCCTTGGTTCACCACCGCCTTGCTCCGACCTCCGTTGCCGCCTTATCACTGGCCGAACTCCTTAGCATGTTGGGCATGCTGCCTCTGCGGGCTCCAGTCGCATCGTTTCTTCCCCGACTTCTTCTGTATCGTTCTTTCCTTTTCGTACCCTCAAGCTTAAACAATTGGGATTGTTGTTTTGCCCACACTTTCAATCGTTCTCCTGTTCATTATTGCTCCTTTTAGTTTCCTTCTCTCGTTTTTATCGCCTCTATCTGGGCTTATCCTTGTGATAGTCCGCTCACGATCTAGTTACCGTCCTTGAGGGTTGAGATGAGTGCACGGGAGTTTGAATGGGCAGTGATGTGGTTTGGGTTTGATTTTGTGGGTTGGGGTACTGGTCTGTTCTTGTTGTGTTGCAGGTTTCTTGTGAGCGATTGATGATTTATTATGTTCGATGACGTCGTGGTTTGCGATCGACACTTGATGGCTCTTTTGAGTCCATAATCTGAGGTGTCCGCTAGTTCCCCAGAGTTCTCTGAGTGCGTTGTCTCTTTGGCCGATCGTTTCGTTTCTCTTCTGACTTGTGATTTACAGCGTAGGATGGCTAGCTTGTACGATCCGTGTATTTTTTATGTCATTTGCTTATGTTTTTTCTTTTCTGTCATTTGCTTCTGTTATTTGCTTCTGTTATTTGCTTCAGTTGTACATGATGGTTAGTCCATCCACCGGCGTGTCCGGTCTCTCGGTTTCTCTAGGCTTGTCTAGAGAACCGAATTTCTTATCTTGCTTCAAAAAAAAAAGATATGTGATGTGACGCGTGTACTGGTTTACAGGTACATCTCAATCAACCGGCTACTTGGAAATTTGAAATTAAATCAAACTTGCACACCCTGGTATTTTTGCCCCTTTTTTCATTTTTAATTTTGATAAATATAGTAAAGAATAAAGATTAAAGATAACCTGCCCATGTCCTCCATTGTTACCGGCTTCACCTACATATGGCTTTGCGAATTCTTCAACTTTCTCGATCCCCTTAATGAGCTTCATGACATCGTTAGGGAGGATATCAAAATCCATAGCAGCCGTTTTCTTCACGTTTGTAAGCTCTACACACAAGTTGACAATAATCTGCAGGTTGTGTAGAGACGAGGAAGCGGTCTGAAAAAATCCTCACCATTTGAAGGGAGCTGGAAGATCTGCGGACCCGCGATCCATGCCTGCCAACTTTGCGACCCCACGATCTGCGCCTGCCAGATAATCCCACTCGCGGTACACGTCTCATCCACGGCTCCGTGATATACGATCGCCTCTACATCTGCACACTCGCACATTGCAAATAAGTTCCTTTATGTTTATTCAGCGAAAATTTCACCGTGTGAATAACAATTCTGTTTTTTATTTACATAATGCTTACTTATCATCCCCATTAAGAGGAGGATTGCTTTAGGTTCTCTCTTTTATTTGCGGTTTATATGCACCATGATTTTTTTTAACGTACGGTTCGTGGCGTGTTTACCCGGTATCCGACACGGATCCGTTTCGTGTATCCGCGTCGGATACCCAACACTATCTGTGTCGTGTTATATGAGTTGAAGAGCTCGGGCTCGGCTCGAAAAAAACTCGACTCGAGCTCGTTTACTAACCTAAACAAGCCGAAACTGAACATGATTTTAAGCTCGGTTGAAAGCTCAACTCGTTCGATTTAGGCTCAAATAGCACAAATTCTATTGAATTTCTAAAATTTTCTTTAAGTTAATATGTTATGACCAAGTAATATTAAATTCCGACTCGGACCGATGACTGAGGGTTGTGTGCACAGGCGCACATGCGCTAGTAGCCTAGCACACAAGCCGAGTGAGGTTCCATTCTAAAACCAATTGGGAATAGAAAGAGTAGCCCACCGACTCATATACTAGAGCTTGATATGTTCAACTTTTTTGGTCTCATTCACATCTCATCACGCCCCGCAAGTGCAACTAGGAATGACCATCTAGTTGACACTTGGACCATTGGTAACCCAGACCAGGATCAAAAGACGGGCCGTTAGGCTAACCGCTTTGATACCATATCAAAGTCAGACTCGCACCGATGACTAGTAGCATAGCACACAAGCCGAGTGAGGTTCCATTCTAAAACCAATTGACAATAGAAGGAGTAGCCCACCGACTCATATATTAGAGCTTGATATGTTCAACTTTCTGATGTGGGACACTTTTTGGTCTAATTCACATCTCAACAAGTAAAATTATTTAAAGCTCGAAAAAAGCTCGGCTCGAGCTCGTTCATTTACTGAAACAAGCTGAGCTTGAAAAAAAAAGTTCGTTTAAAAATTGGGCTCGGCTCGACTCGAGCTCGTTTAACAAATGAACAAGCTTGAATATGCCAAGCTCAACTCGTTCGGCTCGAATAACACCCCTACCTCTAGATGTCCTGCACGTCGAGGGTTGTGATATTTTCTTAGCTGATTCAATTTAGGGAGTATATTATACGGAGCATATGTAATTTTCGATACTAAAAATGTACATTGAAAAATTAATATTTATCAAAATACTAGATTAAAGTTTTTCTATACATAAACATCAACTTTAAATATGTCATTATTTTTGTAATACAATTTTGCACAATAAATACCCCAAAAATATTTTTATTTATTTTTCACTAGTAAGAAAAAAAATTCGAATAAAATATTGTTTAATATTTAGAAGTTGTTATCTTAAGCGTATTTTCTAGGTTTTTAATCAATGAAATTATTTGTTATTTTAAATTTATTTCATTAAATAATCACATACATTAGTCACTTTTAAATATAAAAATATTATAAAAATATATTGCTAATTAAAAATGAAAATAATAATAATATAATAGTAGAATGAAAATAATTATTAAAAAGAAGTAAATTGAACTACTAAGAAAAGATGAGTTTTTAGGATGTTTGAGATGTTAATTACTGATATAAAGTAAAAATGAGATGATAGTATGATTTAGCCGAGAAAATAAGAAGAAAAAATTAGTATTTTTAATATTCCTATTTTTTTTTTGATAAATATAATCTAATTGATAAACCTACTTACCTACCTACCATCGGTGGTAACTGGTAATCAATATCAAAACAACGAAACAACATAATAAAACATACATGAGATGGTTTCACTTTTTAACAAGTTTGGTAAGAAGGTAAAAACTATATAAAATATTAATTTTTTAAATTAATATTATATTTATTAATAATAAGTATTATAATATTTTTGAAAATTAATAATAAAAAATTAATATTTTATATAGTTTTTAATGTTTTAAAAATCATATAAAAAAAAGTCAAACTAAATATATTTGGAGATGGAGGCAGTAACAAAGAAACAAACAGATTAAGTCAAGTCAATTACGTATGTGAATTATTAAAGCATTTTGAATTATTGAGAACTTGCCTTCTCTCATAGAGAAAAATTAATTACTCCGTAGTAAGCGCTAAAGGCCTAGTTGTCTTTCTAAAATAATGACTTATTCGAGCTCGGCTCCGGTTGTTATCAGGCTGTTTGGAAAAAAATCTGTAAAATTATTCATGAAGGGTTGATTATTGAGAAAATTTGTGTTGAAGGTATAAATTTTTGCCTTAATTGATAGAGTGTCCTATCTTTGGAACTAATTTATAAAATGTCCATTCCTAACCTGCCCAACGGCCTTTCGTTTCTCTCTTTTTTAATTAAACTAACCCTAATTTTATCGTTGCATCTGTTCATCGCCAGATCTCATAGCTCAAACCTCAATAGCTTCCTTATACTCTTCCTTCCGGTTCTCACCTCCGTCACCGCCTCCACCACCACCACCGCCGCCGCCATTGAAATCGTCGCCTCCTCCACCAGCAGAAAACGTCAACGGCGGCGGTGAAAGAGAAAGGCGCTTGACCTTGGGGACGGCGACGATGCTCCACCGTTTTCTCTCTCATCTTTTCCCGACGGAGTAGAAGAGGAATCGAAGAAGATGAAGGAGGAAGATTTGCGTTGAACGAAGGTAATTCCTCCTTGTCACAGAAGGGATCATCTTGTTGTCAAACACGTACTTTTTGCCCCTCCACCTGTTCGACGAAATGCCAAAGAGAGAAACTACAACAATTTGCGTGGTGTCCGCACTTTTCTGCTGCTTGATCGACTTGCGAGGAGAGGTTCAGTGGCCATACCTCAAGAATACTAAGGTATGCTCTTTGTTTAGCCTCAATTTATGTTTATTTGGGTTGGAATTGGCCTTGAATTTTGATATCTCTTGAACTATCAACTGCTGACAGCAACAAGATTATACAAAGTGTATGAAAAAAAGATATATGTATGTGAGTTTGCTGGTATAATTTGTGACATTAATCTATCAACAAGGCTTGTACAGAGTGGTAAGTTGAGTTTGTTCTTTAATTTGAAAAGGAAGGAGTCTTGGAGTTTTCGATCTTGAGCAAACAGCTTCATGTTTTCTCACATCTTTGCTTTTAATCGACTTTTTGTTCACTTGGAGTTTGGTCTAGCAATCTTATTTGATATAGAAGGGATAGCTACTTGAACTCACTGTTTCATAATTACTGTAATTTTAATCAATCTTATCAATAATGATTGGGTGGATTGTCTGCACAATATGAAGCTTTGTCCTTTTGCAGCTCCTAATATCAATGTTAATCACTTGGCTATTCAAATTGAGGATCGAGTTTGACAACCACCCATTATTATAGATCATAAACTTGTTATGAACGCACAATGTCAGCATAAAACACCGAAATAGCGTAGTTTCCGACTATTTCCACCATTAAGAACATATTATGCAATTTATGCTAAATACATGCATGTCTAAATGCAACCTAAAAAAAATAAGAACGACTTTAAATGCCTATAAAAATTGTGCATTATCAATCACCGATGCTACTATGATAACCTTCTCGGTCCAAGGCTTGTTGAGAAATCAAATTCAAGCGAAGATCCGGTACATGTTGCACATTCTTCAAGGTCATCATGAAACCTGCATTTGTCTGGACACAAATGTCACCAATACCAACAATCTTTGCACATCTGAGGTTCCCCATCTTCACTACAACAAAGTCACCGGCTTCGTAGATGGTGAAAATCTCCTTCCTCGGCGTACCATGATAGAACGCAGTTGAATCAACTATCCATTCCACATGAGTATTAAATGCATGATTGCGATCATCGACACAGAAGAGAACCACCATATCTTCCTCATTGCCATAGACAGTTGTGAAGGTTCGATAATGTATAACAGAGTAGAATAAAGATACTCTAGAAGGGGGGTTGAATAGAGTATGCCAACTTTTCGCTGATAATCTCAAGACTTTTGAAACACTTGCAAAACCCTTTCAGATTAGACTTAATTCTTTCCTCTGGAAAACCTGAATCACAAAAGTGTTATACAATTTGAAACAAGTGCGGAAATATGGTAAAGCAATAAGTAAAGGACGCAACGAATTGTTAACGAGGTTTTACTCCTTAAAGGCTTAGTCCTCGCCTGGGGTTCTTCCACAACCCTAGGATTCAACCGGCTTTATTGATTCACAAGACTTAGGATCCTAATAGCTCACTGAGAAGCCTCTCTCCTATACAATTGCAATCTAGTCAACTCACGTTCTCTTGGAGTCCAAGACCAATCTAGAAGAGCCCCACCTCTCTCAGCTATCTAATACAATTCTCTTACACTTCGTAAATCAATCGCCTAGTGTCCACTTCCTTAGTTACAAACTCTCGAGTATAACACTCTCTCAAAATATATCCTATAAGCTCATTGTGTAACACTCAAATGCTTTGAAACAAAAGATACGACTCTTAACAACTAGCAGAGAGCACACGAAGAAGACAGATTGACTTGAAGGCTTGAATGCGAATGAATGCTTGTGTTTAACAACTGCGTCTGTCTTCTCTTCTTCATCTCTTTTTTATGTTTGAACAAATCGGCGCCTAAGGATCTTCTTCAACGGCTAGAACAGATTATGGCTTAAGAAGGAATCTACACAATCTTCTATTCTGGGAAACTTTGAAGCCGTGATCCACCAGATTCGATCTTCATGTCCTTTAGCTTAAGGAAGGAGATTTCATTCGAAATTCTTGTTGCAATGTTAATGCATAATATATATAATAATATCTGGAAATATATATGATAATAACATATAATAACATTCGGAAATAATATGCAAATAATACAGGTTTTGTGTTTCATCAACAAAGTTGTAGCTTCAAGACCTTTGACACAAACTATGTGTCAAAGCCTTTGAAAACATTTTCGATTTTCATCAAGGGAGTGGAGTTATCAATCTCCCCCTTGTTGAAAGACAAAATATGTGCATCCCTGTAACTTAGTCAAGCGGGTATATCATAAGGGAAAGTCGGACTAAGTACCTGCATGGGTTAGACGAATGTTTGATCATAAGTTTTCAAAGCCAAAGAGAAACATCCAACAAAGTAAACCAAAACAAGGTCTTCCAAGATCCTTGGTTCACAACAATTTCAAAGTCTAAACCATCAAACCATCTCCCCCTTTTTGTCTTTCAACAAAGGGAAGAGGATAAAAACATTAACCAAAAGTTTTGAAAAAACAACCAAAACCAGCGGTGTTTAGATCAAGAGTTAGGGTAGGGTAGGGGTTTAGGATTCATCATCTTGAGCAACATCCGTGAACAGCAACTTCAGCTCATTCAGCAACTTAGCCACCCCGCCCATCTCTAGCATCAACTCTCGGTGCAGCTCCTTGACGTCCAGGCGAACTTCCTCCAAACCCAACTCCAGATTTTCCATGCGCTCATCGATGGCAAAGGCAGTGGGAAGAGTTTTTTAGGGAGAGGCAAGACTCCAAGTCTATTGGGGGGACTGAGTGATGTCAATCTTCTCAAAGCTCTTGGAGTCGAATTTACCCATACGATGTTGTTGTTCTTCATTTTCAAAATCAATTTTAGAAGCTTTGAAGACATGGGTCAAAAGGTTTGCGAAGGGGAGGGGAGTTCCTTTTCTGGCTTTGCGGGTGTGAGCCATGGATCCTAGAATGGTATTGACCAGATCAAGATCATGTCCATTCAAAATTTGGTATAGAAGGACCATAGCGTTGTTAGTGAGGAGGGAGACAGAGTTGATTCGGGGTAAGAGGCATCTCACAATGATGTTGAAGATGATTTTTGCCTCGAGTGTGAGAGACGAGTGGGTAAGCTATTTGGTGGTGTTGTTTGATGCTTCGGGGAGCAGGTATTTGGACCGGGCAAGAGCAACACACTGATCTTTTGTGGGGGTTTCGGGAGAGGGTGGACAAGGTTTAGGAAGGCCAAGGAGATCAACGAAGTCAAGGAAGTTGAAGGTGATTCTAACTCCTTTGATGACTAACTCCAGAGACCAACCATCAGCAGTGTGTTTGACTTTGAGGTTTATGTAAAATAAACGGGTGAGTTGGGGATAGTACACAGATTCAAGGTTCAGAAGGGTCCAGGCAGAGGTTTATTTGAGAAGAGAGATGTAGGGTAGGTTCAAAGCTTCTAAAAAATCAAGATCAATAAAATCAGGACAACAAATCTTACGAGTTCTAAACTCGTCTACCCACTTTCCAGCCATCTCAGCATTCTCAAACCAGGAGGAGGGTAAGGATTGGTTTACCTGGATAATTGCAGGCGGATCGGCGTTCTTCCTTCGAGCTTTTGTGGGAGCAGTCGTCTTGACAGGCGCGTCAAAGCTTCTGAGAGTTGCTTTCCTTAAGCGCTTGGGAGATGGAGACTTCTTTGCTTTAGTGGCTTTGCACTTCTTCGGAGACGGGGGATGAGCAGGAGAGGGAACAAGTTCTGGCTCCTCTTCCTCTTCTTCCTCAGACCCCGAGTCCTCAGCAGACACTTCAGCATTATCTCCCTCAGCCTCCTCGTCATCATCTGCAGTCTCGTCGTCCTCCTCTTCCTCTTCCTCCGGTTCCTCTACAGCGGGAACCTCCTTCTCTGCAATTCTTTGGGCCTCTTCCTCGGCCCCTTTTCTTGCTTTCTCAGCCTCTTCCTCGGCGTTTTTCTTTTCTTTCTCAGCCTCTTCCTCGTCATTTTTCTTTCTCTGGGCATGTTCTTCGGCCTCCTTTGCAGCATCTCGCACTAGAATCTCATCAAGATCCTCCTCTTCCTCCTCTTCCTAAGCAATGATCTTTCTCTTCCCTTTTAGCTTTGCACTGAGAGGCTTCTTCGTCGGGCGCTTCAGGGACCGCTTGATTTCGGCAATGGTGCTCTTAGGGACAATGCTTAGGACAATAGCTTGAGGAGTAGATTCGGGTTGAGGGGAGATCACAAGAGGGGCCTGGCGTCCTTTGGGGGTAGAGCCAAGGCATTTGGGTGTGGAGATCTTCTTGGATTTGGGTGCCATGGATGGGATTCGATGAAGCTTTTAGAGAAAGGTTGAAGGAGACGGTTAAAGGGCAGAGGGTTTAGGTAGTTCTGGAGAGGTGGTGAATAGTTAGGGTAAGAGAGTGTGGTTTAAAAAGGGGTAAGAGGGTAAGTCGATGGGACGGGTTTATGGTTCCAATGGGATAATCATGACACTATTGCCTAAAATTAAAAGATCCGATTTGCCAAAAATTCAAAATTCAAACCATCTTTTCACATTTTAAATGCAAGAGGGAATATATCCGAAAAACAATTTCCATAAATAAAATCTACTCGGATATAAGATTTTTGGAAAATGAAATATGTAATGCATAAAGAAGGTTAAAAAAAAATATTAAAACTATATTTGATCAAATATCTAATAAGATATCAACCAAACATATGATCCGTTATATGTGCCCTACCATTCAGTTCACAAAATTTGACATGAATCTCAAAGGTCTTGAGACTGAGTAGAATTTATCTTTCGTAAAGGGAAAGCTCCCCATACGAAAGTGCATCCCTGTTAAGCATTCCGATATCACGTCTAATGAAGGTGAACCTGTCCTCTTCCAAAGGCTTAGTAAAAATGTCAGCCCATTGATAATCAGTTGAAATAAAGGATATGGACACATCACCTTTTTCGACATGGTCTCTAATGAAATGATGTCTTACATCAATATGTTTGGTCATTGAATGCTGAAGAGGATTCTTTGTAATGGAGATGGCACTTGTATAGTCACAGTTAATGGGAATGTCTTTGAGGTTGATGCCATGATCTCTCATTTGTTGAGCTATCCAAAGGATTTAGGAGCAACATGCTCCAGCTGCTATGTATTCGGCTTCGGCAGTGGATAGAGCAACTGAGTTTTGTTTCTTTGAGTGCCAACTAATCAAGGATGATCCTAAGAATTGGCAACATCCCGACGTACTCTTCCTATCCACCTTATAGTCTGCAAAGTCTTCATCAGAATACCCAATTAGAGTAAAATCTCTTTGCTTTGGATACCACAAGCCAAGCTCCTTAGTGCCATTGAGATATCAAAAGATCCTCTTCACATTTACGAGTTGAGATTCTTTAGGGTCAGCTTGAAACCTAGCACACATGCAAACACTAAACATGATGTCAGGTCTACTAGCAGTAAGATATAATAAAGATCCAATCATCCCTCGATACTCCTTTTGATTGACACTCTTCCCAGTCTTGTCTTGATCTAGAGATAAGGTTGAGCTCATGGGTGTCTTGGCTGCTTTGGATTGATCCATCTTGAAATTCTTCAAGAGATCCACAGTGTACTTGCTTTTGTTGACAAAGATCCCTTTCTTATATTGATGAACTTGTAATCCTAAAAAGAAGTTGAGTTCACCCATCAAGCTCATCTCAAATTCACTTCACATAATGTCAGAAAATTCCTTGCACAAAGATGTGTTAGTAGCCCCAAACAATATATCATCAACATATATTTGAATAACCAAAATGTCTTTTCCTTTGGTCTTGATAAAAAGAGTCTTGTCGATCAATCCCCTTTTAAAATTGTTTTCTAAAAGATATTTTGACAAGCGCTCATACCAAGCTCTTGGAGCTTGTTTCAAACCATATAGCGCTTTGTCTAGTTTGTAAACATGATTAGGAAATTCCGAACTTTCAAAGCCTGGGGGTTGAGCCACATAGACTTCTTCCTCTAAGAAACTATTAAGAAAAGCACACTTGACATCCATTTGATATAATTTAATGCCCATAAAAGATGCAAATGCTAGTAGAATGCGAATGGCTTCAAGTCTAGCTACGGGAGCAAAAGTCTCCTCGTAGTCAATACCTTCCTCTTGATTGTAGCCTTCAGCAACAAGCCTTGCTTTGTTCCTCACGATCTTACCATTCTCATCTATCTTGTTCCGAAATACCCAACATGTGACAATGACTGATTGATACTTTGGCCTAGGCTTCAAGGTCCAGACTTTGTTCCTTTCAAATTCGCTAAGCTCACTTTGCATAGCAATGATCCAGTCTGGCTCTTGAAGGGCCTCATCTACCTTCTTTGGTTCTATAAGAGAAACAAACGCGTGAAAAGCACAGAGATCTTTAAGTTTAGAACGAGTTTGAATATTAGATGTAGGGTCAGAGATGATATCCTTTAATGAGTGTGATGAGGAGTATTTGAACTTTCTCTTGCTGGTCTCAGCTCCCTGGTTCGTCATATCAACATGATTGATTTGTGGTACATCTGACTCCATGGATATGTTAGGCTCAGTTACAGGAGTTTCTGAAGTCTCAACACTTTTGGATTGGTCGCCAAGGGCTTTGGACGGAGCTTCGACATCTTGGGCCAATTCTTCAGTGTTAAGAATCTGATCCTACATGTTCCTTTTCTTTGTGTTCTTGGTAGCAATATCATCACCATCCTCATTCTCTGTATGGCTGTTAAGATCTAGATCTATAACACTTTCACTTAAAGAACCGTCATTGCATTCATCAAATATAACATTTATACTTTCCTCAACCATCTTGGTCCTTTTGTTGAAGATTCTATATGCTTTGCTACTTGTGGAGTAGCCAAGAAATATACCTTCATCATTACGCGCATCAAATTTCCCAAAGTTATCTTTTCCATTGTTATGAACAAAACAAGTACAGCCAAAGGGTTTAAAATACGATATAAGGGGTTTGCGGCCTTTGAAAAGTTCATAAGGAGTTTTCTTTAAGATGGAACAAATAAGACAACGATTCAAAATATAGTTAGTTGTGTTAACAGCTTCAGCCCAATAGGTTTTAGGTAATACATTTTCAAAAACATAGTCTTGGCCATGTCCTCTAGGGTGCGGTTCTTTCGTTCCACAACCTCATTTTGTTGAGGTGTCCTAGGAGCAGAAAAATTATGAGAGATGCCATATTTAGCACAAAACAAATCAAACTGAAGTTGATCAAACTCCCTACCATGATCACTTCGAATTGACACTATGGGCTCGTTTCTTAAATTTGCAACTCCTTACAAAGTTTTGAAAACTCAAACAAGGCCTCTGATTTTTCTTTTGAAAATGCAACCCAAGTATATCTCGAAAAATCATCAACGACAACAAGCATGTACTTTTTACCATTGGGAGATTTGACTCGCATAGGAGCACATAAATCCATATGTAAAAGTTCAAGGGGTCTAGAAGTACTTACAACCTTTTTGGGTTTGAAAGAGCTACGTGTTTGTTTACCTCGTGTGCATGCTTTGCACATATCAATACCTTTGAAGTCCATCTCAGGTAGTCCTCTTACAAGCCCTTTGGACACAAGCTTCTGTAGTGTATGTGGTCTTACATGACCGAGTCTCCTATGCCAAAGCTTTGGATTGCCCGTCAAAGCCTTTAGACAGGATAAGCTTGCTTGTGCCACTTGCCCGGCATTCACAGCATAGATGTTGTTATAGCAATAGCCCGTTAGAACTACTTCACTTGTATCTTCTCTGCGCACTAGACATCTTTTCTTGTTAAATCCAACATCATTACCACTATCACATAGTTGAGAAACACTAAGCAAATTATACTTCAAACCATTAACAAGATAAACATTTTTAATGCTATGGTTAGGATCACTCCCAACACTACCGATACCAACGATGTCACACTTTTCTTTGTCACCAAGAGTGATTGTTCCAGTGGATTGCTTCTTTAGATCATGGAAGAGAGTCCTCTTCCCACTCATATGTCTCGAGCATCCACTATCAATAATCCATTTTTGCTCTTTCACTTTGGTGATCTCCTGCAAGACAAAAATCAACCTTTGTGGCTAGACCAATAAGCAAATTTAGATCCATTATTGGGATAAACCATATTTGGTAAAATATTGTCTTTGAGGACCCAAACTTGCGTTATCCGTTCTTTTCTCAAGTGAACAGGAAATGTATTGCGAATGATATGTGGATCCTTTCTTCTATAGGGGTAGGTCTCTTTTACATGTCCCTTTCTTGCACAATGGTGACATATAGGAGAGGTTCACTCACTTTCTCACAACTTTTCTCTATTTTTCTCCTTTCTCCCTCACTTTTGTACTACTAATTTTGGGGCTCACACTTTCAGATTTCAAGAAGGAAGCTAATGCTCCTTCTCTCATTTCCCGTGCTGCTCAAGCCAAAAGCAAAAAACAAAAAACTTTTTAATGCTTCAAACAAACAAAATAGCTTAAGGATTTTGCTAAGGTCGGACAAATGGGCCAGTCAGCCCAACAAGAACAAGCACAACATATAAATTTCCCCAAAAATCTCTAAACAAACAAAAATAAAAGGATTCAAACTTTGAAGAACTTAATTGTTGTATAGGAATTTTCTTTGGATGTTCACTACAGAAAATCCCATTTCAAATGCAACCAAAAACCTTCCAGATTTCAAAAACCACGCATAACATAGCATTATAGCAAAAATTAAACACCAATCAACATGCCCAAATCCAATTTTTTCTATCAGACTTGAACCTAACGAATTACTCTTATTTTCCATATACATATCCATCAAAATTTCATGTTAAATCAGCCCATAACAAGGAAAACGAGAGATTAGTGGAGGCGGTCAATCTTGAAGAAAGGGGTTGGCGGCCGAGGCGAAAGGAGATGATGAAGGTGAAGATGAGAGAGCCTGGTGAAGATGGAAAAGGATGGTGGAAGCGCCCCCATCCAAAAGAACGTGAGGGAGAAGTGGGGAGGGGAGGATGATGAACAATAATTATATTTTGAGCCTAAAATAATTTTTTAGTTTTTGAATTATAGCCACTATATATATTATTACTAGTTTATTTGGACATAGTTTCTATGTAAATTTATAATATTTAAAGTTTATATTATTTTTGGTTCACCGTTGATAGCTCGAATAATTTTTTGTTATTCTTCTATTTTATACTAATGACAATAATTGTACAAATATTTTGAATTATATTAAGTTGTACATTTTCCTATATCTTGTTGCCATTTTCCCTTGTTAAATCATTTTCATCAGGAGGGTTGAGGGTGGCTCTACGTGTTCGTCGATGGTGCCCACTGATTTAAAGGAACTCTTTTTTGGTGGTCAATTGCTGCACATATCAAAAGTAGCGGATCCAAGGAGGGTTCAGGGTGGCTGAAGCCACTTAGAGCACCAGCATTCATGGGTTTTCATTTATCCTATCCCACTCTCCCTCGGTCTCTCCTTCTATAGGGTAAACCCATGAATGTGGGTTAAACCTTATCATTGAGATGGGAAAGGGTTAGTGTGATGCGGGACCATCTTCTACACCGTCATCTACACCTCCGGACGCGCCGATCATACTCGGAGACGGACCGATGACTCGAGCTCGAGCCCAGAAGCTTCAACGCGACTCATTCCTCTTTGTGAGTCACGCCTTGTTCCCGAGCGCGGTTCAACTCCCGGAACCATCAAGGAAGACATACATGTGCATAGGAAGTGCCACCGACGCCCGAGAATTCAACGCCGATGCCTGAAGTGCAGGGTTGGCTGGTGCGTGGGCGTGTAGGGGCGCACAGGCGTGCACGAGGCCGCTGTTGGATGCTGGCCATTGCGCCTTATGCGCTCACGTTGGATTGCTTAAGATTCTTAAGTTAGCAAAGTTAATTAATTATGTTAGTTAAGTATTTTAGGATTATTTTATTATTTCTCTACGTAATATTTTTATTATTATTTTGTTAAGCTTCGGCCAAATTGCTTGTTAGGGTTATATTAGATCGGCCGACCCTTGTAGAACATCCACGTCTTCTAGTATTCAGAAATACAGTGCTTTGTGTGAAACACAACAGTGAGAAAGTCAATCGATTTGAAGTGTTGCTCATCGATTGCACAATTGGTTATAGATCTAACTTGGTTTGCTTTGATTTCGTCAACCTCGCGAGAGCTTGGTGATCCAGGTAATCACAAGTCCCCTCCTTGTGCCTCCAAGTTGTCGGCTTGGTTGTGTAAGGTTGTAGAGGCGGGCTTTGTAGTCGTTGGTGTTTGGTTCCTACCCTCTACGGAGGCCTAGGGTCTTTATCTCGTTCTATTTTAGTTCGAATCACCCATTTATCGGTCTTTATTTCATTACTTTTGTCGAGTTTCTATTCCTGTGTTTTGAGTCTTTATTCTTGTTCTTGAGTCTTTGCTTCCGTTCTTGTCTTTGAGTCTTGATTGTCGAAGATCGGGCCATCCTACGGCTAACCCCGTATCAAATTGGCATCAGAGCTTAGGTTTTCGATGTCAAAAGTTGTGTCTTTTTCATTGTTAAACACAAAAAAACCTACCAAAAAAAAAATAGAGTCTTTCTTGTTCTTGGTATTTTTACTTCTTGAATTTTTGAATTGATTGCATTAACCTTAGTTTGTGATTATTGTGTTTCATCTAGCCCAAACACAACCTAGCCGAGTCCCCCTTGCAAGCCGAGAACACTGATTGTGCACCTACCTAGTCGACAGCGGCAAAGTCCCCACTTTGTGCAATCTTGAGTGCGCAATCTTTGTGCAATCTTTGGCCGCACTTTGCAATCCCCAACCCTAGTTTGTTGTTCTATCTTTTGATCTATCTTGTTTTATCTATTCATTGCCTTTTTTAATTTTAATTTTTGGTAGATTAAATTACTTTTATATATCATAGATTATAAAAGGCCTTGGATAGATCCACTTACCTAAGATAGACAAACCTCCATTATATATATATATTTCATTAGGGCTATACAAATTTTATTTTCTCTCACCATAGTTTTATTTTCAAGAGTCCTTTATTTCATTGTTAGTTTCTTGCATTACGTCAAAAAAAAAAATACAGTCCGAAATATTCAAAAAAAAAAAAAGTCACATTCGAAACTTTGACCTAGGAGGATAAAATTCACTAGGGGCAAAAGTAAGTTTAAAAAATATATATATACCTCCCAAGCCATAAAAAATTTGGTGAAAAAATTTGGTGAAAAAAAAGAGGATAGAATTGTTGTTCTAGTGCAAGAAAGCTTAAGGACCAAATTTGGTGAAATTGTTATAGCCCTAGTTGACAACCGTCAAATACATACCTCCCAAGCCATAAAAAAAAATTTTTTTTTAGCCCTACCTTGCAACTACAACATCCATACTAAGGGTTTAAATCAAAAGGAGGTAAAAATCCAAGTTTTTCTTTCATTTTCTTTTCCTCTTTTTGTGTGTCGTGTACTGCAGTGCCCATACCGACCCCATACCGATCCCCTCCAGCCTCGGTACAGTGTCTGTTGAGTTCGGTTTTGCTCGATTTCAAGCTTTCCAGGTCGATATCGAGTCGATACTCCTTCCTTTCAACTCGATACTTTTGTGCTGTGTCTTGTCGGTTGTTTGTTTCTTTGTCCTTTCTCTTGATTACTCTCTTTTGATTGTTAAGTCCTTGCTTGAGTGTTGATTTGCCCAAAGCGGATTTCCCCAACAAGATTGTCATAACCAATTAGAGAGAAGTGTGTGAGAGAAACACATTGTGAGATTGTTTTATTTTGCTAATCTTGACATAGTTCTGTGTTTGTTTAGTTGCGATGTCTCAGCAGGTTAACAACCCAAACAATGCCAACAATGGCAACGATGACAACAATTCCGAAGCAACTATATCTGTCGCAATGTTCAATAACAAAATGAACACTCTCAATGCCACTTTGGCGGCAATGATGGATAAGCTGACGGCCTTGGAGGCTAGACCAACGGGTTCTAATAACCTTGGTGGTCAAGGTAATCACCGGCGTGACGAGACGCCTAATGATGATAGGGAAGTCCACAATCCTAATCCTAATCCTAACCCTAACCTTAATTTGCAAAATCCTATCTTTGAAGAGAACAACTCTCCACGAGGGGAGAGAAATGGTAGAAATAACGGATTTGCTAATATGCAGGGGCATGGACGAGGAAGAGGTCGAGGTCGTGGCTTCCAGGAGAAGTTCTACTACTCGGAGCGTGATGATGACTTTCAAGAGCAGGACTATTGGGATCAACGCCCAAGGCGGAACGATAGAGGAGGGCGTTACCAACACCGTGAGCCTAGAGATCCTGATCAGGACGGCATAAGTAAGGTTAAGGTAAAAAATTCCTTCCTTTGATGGCAAGACAGATCCAGATGCATATATAGACTGGGAAACTAAAATGGAACAAATCTGGAACTGTCACAATTTTTCTGAACCTAAGAAAGTTCAATTGGCTTCTTTAGAATTTCAAGGGTTTGCTCTTATTTGGTGGGATAATTTGATTAAGGAAAGAAGAAGAGCCCTTGATGCGCCTATCGCGTCTTGGAACCAATTGAAAGCTTTAATGAGAAATAGGTTTGTCCCTCAACACTATGCTAGAGAGCTTAGGCAACGCCTAGAGAACCTTAAGCAAGGTAATAAATCTGTTGAGGAAACCTTTAATATTATGCAAGAAACCATGGCACGAGCAAATGTTTTTGAACATCATGAGGATACAAATGCTAGGTTTCTTCGCATTTTGCATCCCGCCTTAGCTCAGGACATTGATTGCTTTCCTTACGCTACTCCTACTGAATTGTTGCATTTGGCTATTAAAGTTGAACGTGGAGCTAGATACAGGAACCAAGGCGGAAGATGGACGAGCGGACAGCCCCAACCTTGGCGCCAAAACCGGCCACAACAGCCCCAAGGGCGGTCTGACGGCGGTTACACCTCTCGGTCAAACCAAGCCCCTAGGAGAGGAGATGGCCGAACCTACCCTACAGTTGCTGACAAGGGTAAGGCATCTTGGACAGGACAAGATTCGTCTAGGACATCTACTGGTCCTAAAGGGAGTAATCCTAACCCCTCTACTACTAGATTTAGGGACATTGTGTGCTTTAAATGTCAGGGTAGAGGTCATACTATGAAGGATTGTCCCAGTAAGAAAACTCTCATGATTAATCACTTGGGTAAATATGTGTCTGACAATTCTTGTGATGAAAATGAAGAGCATGCTAATGATAATGATCAAAACCTTAATCTGCTTACCTATGATGAGGATGATGATGGCATTGATTATGAACATGGAGAATCATTGATTGTTAGGAGAGTCTTAAGTGTTGTTCCTGCACCATGTGATGACAATCAACATGAGAATCTATTTCATACTAGATGCTTAGTTAAGGGTAAAGTGGTTAATGTGATCATTGATGGGGGAAGTTGTTGTAACTTAGCTAGTCAGGAGATGATTGATAAATTACACCTTCCTACTATTCAGCATCCTAGGCCTTATAGATTACATTGGATGAATGACTGCGGTAATTTGAAAGTGAATAGGCAAGTGAAAGTGCATATCAAACTAGGACATTATGAAGATGATGTGTTATGTGATATTGTACCTATGCAAGCCTGTCATATTTTATTAGGACGTCCTTGGCAATTTGATCGTAAGGTCTTGCATGATGGCTTTACTAACAGATATTCCTTTACTTTTCAGGGCAAAAATGTAGTTCTCAAGCCTATAACGCCAACCCAGGTGGCTGATGAGATTGAGAAGCGGAAGGTAAGTAAAGGTGAGTTACATAAGGAGGCTCAGTCGAGCCATGTGTCTACCCCTACTCGGCCTAAGGGTGTATTTTTGGCTTCCAAGAGTACATTTTTAGACGAGTTTGCGGATGGGGAAACAACCCTCATGCTCCTGTCCAAAGGGTTGAATTTGTTGAGTGATGAGCTTAGAGCTACCCTTCCTCCTCGCATCCTATCTCTTATTGAAGAGTATAAGGATGTTTTCCCCGAGGACATACCAGCAGGTCTACCCCCTGTCAAAGGAATTGAGCATCAAATCGATCTCATTCCAGGGGCTGCATTGCCTAATAGGCCTGCTTATAGAATAAATCTCACTGAAACCCAAGAGGTTCAATACCAAGTCCAGGAACTGTTGGACAAGGGATACATTATGGAAAGTTTGAGTCCTAGTGCTGTGCCTGTGTTGTTAGTCCCTAAGAAAGATGGTTCATGGCGAATGTGTGTAGATTGTAGGGCCATTAACAGCATTACTGTAAAATATCGCCATCCTATACCCCGCTTAGATGAGTTGCATGGTTCTTCTATCTTCTCTAAAATTGATTTAAAAAGCGGTTACCATCATATTAGGATGAAGGAAGGCGATGAATGGAAAACAGCCTTTAAAACAAAATTTGGACTCTATGAATGGTTGGTTATGCCTTTTGGCTTGACTAACGCACCTAGTACTTTCATGAGACTAATGAATCATGTGCTTCGGCATTACATAGGTAAATTTGTTGTTGTTTATTTTGATGACATTCTTATCTATAGTAAATCACTTGAGGAACATGAAGCACATTTGAGGGAAGTACTTTCTACTCTTAGATTAGAACACTTGTATGCCAATCTTAAGAAATGTGAGCTTTGTAATGATCAAGTGTCTTTTCTGGGTTTTGTAGTGAGTTCAAGCGGATTGCGAGTCGACGATGCTAAGATCAAGGCAATCCAGGACTGGCCGACACCTACCAATATCGGCCATGTGAGGAGTTTCCAGGGCCTAGCGAGCTTCTATCGGAGATTTGTGCGCGACTTTAGCTCCATCGCAGCCCCTCTCACAGAGCTCACAAAGAAGTGGTATGAGTTCAAGTGGGGTCCAGCTCAAGAGGAAGCGTTTTGCAAGCTCAAGGAGAAGCTCACTCATGCGCCATTACTGGCTCTGCCTGACTTCACTCGGCCTTTCGAGGTTGAATGTGATGCTAGCGGAGTTGGGATTGGAGGCGTCCTCATGCAAGAAGGTAAGCCTATAGCCTTCTTCTCTGAAAAATTAAAAGGTGCATGTCTTAATTACTCTACGTATGACAAGGAACTTTATGCATTGTTTAGAGTCCTTAAGACATGGTCCCATTACCTTTGGCCTAAAGAGTTTATACTTAGGACAGATCATGAATCTTTAAAACATTTTAAGAGCCAAGATAAACTTGATAGGAGGCATGGTAGATGGATGGAATTCATAGAAACATTTCCTTATGTTATAAAGTTTAAGAAAGGGAAAGACAATGTGGTTGCTGATGCTTTATCTAGGAGACATGTCCTTTTGACCACTTTTGATTCTAGAGTCTTAGGCTTTGTATACATTAAGGAATTGTATGCTAATGATGTTGATTTTGGGGAAGTTTTTGGGAAGTGCCTAGATAAGGGTCCTACCGACCAATTTTATATCTTTGATGGATTCTTGTTTAGGAAAGACCAAGTGTGTATACATAGGTGTTCTCTTCGGTTATTATTAGTGAATGAAGTCCATAGTGGAGGTTTAATGGGTCATTTTGGGAGAGATAAGACATATCACACACTTAAGTCTCACTTCTATTGGCCACATATGCTTAGGGATGTAGAACATTGCCTTAAGAGATGTATTGACTGTTTGAAGGCCAAATCTAAGCTTATGCCCCATGGTTTATATACACCCTTGCCGATTCTCTCTGCCCCTTGGGAAGATATTTCTATGGACTTTATTGTGGGATTGCCTAGAACTAAGAAGGGAGGGATTCTATCTTTGTTGTGGTGGATAGATTTTCTAAGATGGCTCACTTTATAGCATGCCATAAGACTGACGATGCTACCAATGTTGCGAATTTGTTCTTTATAGAGGTAGTTAGGTTGCATGGAGTGCCGAAAACCATAATGAGTGATAGGGATGTTAAGTTTTTGAGTCATTTTTGGCGGACTCTATGGACTAAATTGGGAACTAGATTGTTATTCTCTACCTCTAGTCACCCCCAAACTGATGGCCAAACTGAGGTGACCAATAGGACCTTAACTACTATCCTTAGAGCCATTTTAAGGAAAAATTTGAAGCTTTGGGAAGAAGCCTTACCTCATGTGGAGTTTGCTTACAATAGGACAATGCATTCCTCAACTAAATTAACTCCTTTTGAATGTGTATATGGTATTAATCCACTAACCCCTTTTGATCTTACTCCATATCCTATGAGAGAGAATGAGTCTTTTGACGCAGGTAAGCATGTTGAGTTCGTCAAGGAGCTCCATGAACGGACGCGTCAGCAGCTCATGCGGAAGGCGGAGTATAACGCCAATAAGGCCAACAAGGGCCACAAATTGATGACATTCCAGCCCGGGGATCTAGTGTGGGTGCACCTGAGGAAGGAGAGGTTTCCCAACGAGCGGAAGAGCAAGCTTGCTCCACGAGGAGATGGACCGTTCAAGGTTCTACAGAAGGTGGGCGACAATGCCTACAAGCTGGAGCTTCCAGGCACTTATGGTGTGAGTGCTACCTTCAACGTCGCGGATCTCATTCCATATCTTGACGTGGACGAGGACTTGGATTCGTGGTCGAATCCTTTCCAAGAAGGGGAGGTTGATGCGGGACCATCTTCTACACCATCATCTACACCTCCGGACGCGCTGATCATACTCGGATACGGACCGATGACTCGAGCCCGAGCCAAGAAGCTTAAACGCGACTCATTCCTCTTTGTGAGTCACGCCTTGTTCTCGAGCGCGGTTCAACTCTCCGAACCATCAAGGAAGACATACATGTGCATAGGAAGTGCCACCGATGCCCGAGAATTCAACCCCGACGCCTGAAGTGCAGGGTTGGCTGGTGCGTGGGCGTGTAGGGGCGCACGGGCGTGCACGAGGCCGCTATTGGATGCTGGCCATTGCGCCTTATGCGCTCACGTTGGATTGCTTAAAATTCTTAAGTTAGCAAAGTTAATTAATCATGTTAGTTAAGTATTTTAGGATTATTTTATTATTTCTCTACGTAATATTTTTATTATTATTTTGTTAAGCTTCGGCCAAATTGCTTGTTAGGGTTATATTAGATCGGCCGATCCTTGTAGAACATCCACGTCTTCCAGTATTCAGAAATACAGTGCTTTGTGTGAAACACAACTGTGAGAAAGTCAATCGATTTGAAGCGTTGCTCATCGATTGCACAATTGGTTATAGATCTGACTTGGTTTGCTTTGAGTTCGTCAACCTCGCGAGAGCTTGGTGATCCAGGTAATCACAAGTCCCCTCCTTGTGCCTCCAAGTTGTCCGCTTGGTTGTGTAAGGTTGGAGAGGCGGGCTTTGTAGTCGTTGGTGTTTGGTTCCTACCCTCTACGGATGCCTGGGGTTTTCATCTCGTTCTATTTTAGTTCGAATCATCCATCTATCGGTCTTTATTTCATTACTTTTGTCGAGTTTCTATTGCTGCGTTTTGAGTCTTTGTTCTTGTTCTTGGGTCTTTGCTTCCGTTCTTGTCTTTGAGTCTTGATTGTCGAAGATCGAGCCATCCTACGGCTAACCCCGTATCATAGTGGAAAGGGTTTAACCCCTACTTCCCGTCCACTTTTCTATATATAAAAATATTTTATTTGTTTTGTTTTTATTGGTATAGATAAACTTATTGGTGTAGGGAAAATCTGAAAGGAAAATGTAGAAGTATTGAAAAAATGAGGTGTCGAAATATTACGATGAGAGATAATAAAAATTAGGAATGGTGTTGATGCTCTTACCCAAAACAAACGTATGAAAAAAAATTACCACATATTAACTTGTTTGGTATGTTCTCGCATTTTGTCTACTGCATAGTACGGTATTAGATGAGATAGAACATATGCACACATTACCACATAATTTCCAATTCAATTCGTACTCTCACTAACCATATCATCAAACAAACTTATAAGAGGAAATACAATCAAAGCAAATAAAATCACTCCTAAAGCAAAATCAGTCTTAAGTAGTTCTTTCACACATGAACCATATCATCAAATAAACTACAGAACCATTTAATTCGAATTAAATCTAATACCACTTCAAGTAGCCATACAACCAATGCCATACCGAGCCTTAGGAAAGTTAGGACGCTCGGATGATGATGTTCGACCCATTCTAGCGGAGGCGGCGGAAGAGGAGCGTTAGGACGCAACCAGATCTATGAGAACGGAAAATTAGAATTAGAGTATTGACATATATATGAAAAGCATGAATAGGTAATAAAAAAGACGTTTGAAGTCGTACCGCGGCAAAATGGTCTTGGTTTCCGATGCAGGCTACACCAAGAGTTGCTGATTGAGGGTTGTTAGCAGGTGTCGGCGAGATCATGGGGAGAAATGTGAACGGATGATGCCAAGCTAGGACGACGAGAGGAATCCGATATACCGTTGCAAATACTAAACCCATAATGGGTAGCTATATCCACCGTCTCCTATCACCATGCACAGTTCCCGCCCATCTCTGGTAGTCGACGAACTGCTGGAATGGGTACGTTTTGAGTTCTGGGAAAGTAGTCTCGCCGATCGGTGATGTCAAAGCCGCCAAAGCACGGTAGCCACAATGACCATCTCCAAAAGTGTCCCTCACCGTCTCAATATGACCGAGCATGAAGGGATCAACGTTGTTTCGACCCCAGTTGAACCCTCCGAACACATCATCACGTCCACGTCGAGCTGAGGTCGCTTGTGGACGAGGCCGAGCAGCATTTCGAGCAGCACGCGCTTCTTCTCTCTCAAACCTCTCCCTTACCTCCTCGTATGGCAACGGGTTGGTTCTGCAGGCATTCCTCGACCCCCGAGGCCTCCCCTTCCTTCGGACGCTTGCTGATGAGGGTGGGTGCAGCTCATCCTCGTATACATCGTTGGAAGCCGTGTATGAAGATGACAACTCATACGGCAGTGGGGTGTCGTCGATGTCAGTCCATGACAAATCCATCCAAAACGGGTGGATGTCATCGGCGGGTATCGGAGTACCAGCGTTGACGTATGCCTGAATCTCATGGACACAAGGGATCCCGTAACAAACCCTCCAATGTCGGTCCGTGCATACCGGAGGAACCTTTTGGTTCACGACGTCCTACCACATCTTGTACAGATAATCGAAGCACTTTTTGGAGATTAAAGTCTTTACCTCATCGAAAAGGTTGACCCTCAACTCTGTACACATTGAATTGCATACCACTAAATATTCGATATTATATCATATTGTAATGGGAGATATGAAGTAAGGTTGTACCTGTTTGTCGTACGGGTGCCGAGATGGAAGACATTATCTATGTAGCATCGTACGATGCTCCTGCTGTATGGAAGCCAAACCGACTCTAAATACACCACCACACCTGGGAATGGGTGCCATGCAGCGTGTAGCGCCCGACGACGTCGGTTGAATGATTCCTCCGACCTCGATTCGAACAACCCCCAACAGTTGCCCTTGAAGATGCCAGCGTGGTTTAAATTCTTCGTGATCTTCAGAGCAGCTTCCTCGCATCTTCTCGTCACGTGTAACCAACAAAGGAGATACTGGACGTCGGGGAAGACAACATTCAGCGCCGTCAAGAGACCTAGCTCTCGATCAGTCATGATAGCTTGAGGCTGAACCGTCCCAAGCAAGATCTGAAGTTGTCGCAACACCCAAGTGTATGTGTCTTCGTTCTCTTGCGACATGAAGGCATAGGCGATTCAGTAAGTATTGCCTGAGGGTGTGAACCCGACCACCTCGCACAAAGGAATCCCATATCTGCAAGTGTAAATATGTTACATATAAAATACTTTATAATTGGCTATATGTGCAATAATGTAATCGTAATTAAGTAACTTACGCATTTGTTTTGTATGTACTGTCCATTATGATGACGTAATGGAACCTTCGGAGAAGGCGTATCCCGTCGGGATGCGCGAGGAAGAGGTCGCTCAACACGTTGTCGTCATCCGGATGTCGTCAGAAGTCGTAGTAGTACCTTCTTTCCCGCAGATGGTGCAAGGTATCCTGGGTCATCGTCCGACTACCTCTTTCTTCGGCGACCACCATGGCGAGCGTGTTGGTAAGGCTCTTCCTTGACGTGACGCTGGTCTCATCCAACTGCCTCAATCCGTACCCAATGGATTTTGGAGGAGTGCCAATTTCCCTCATCCACCTCGCCATCTTCTTTTCCCCCTCTGTCATCTGTCCGGCGATGGCGTGACGCCGTCACAACCACCTCCGGCACCACCGCCGCCGCCGTCTCCTCCACCTCTGACGCCAACGCCGCCCTCTCCTCCACCTCCCGTGCCACCCCTCCACCTCCTCCGCCAGATCCGCCACCTCCTTCGCCACCCTCCACCATCTCCGCCACCGCCTCCGTCTCCTCCACCACATCCGTCACCCCTCCACCTCCTCCGCCACCTCCTCCGCCACCCTCCACCATCTCAGCCACTGCCATCGCCCCACCACCCTCCTCGGTCTCCATCGCCACCACCCCACCACCACCACCACCCTCCCGCAGCTCCTCCTCCATGGGCACCTCCGCTTGGCTCTCCGCCTCCGCTCTTTCCATCTCTCTCTCTCGATCTGTGTCTCAATCTCTCTCTCGATCTCTCTCCGGCGTCGCTCTCTCGATCTCTCTCCGGCGTCGCTATCTCTCTCTCTCTCTGGTTGCTGGTCGGACGAACACGAAGGGGCTCTTTTTTTTTGTTTTTAAGAAGACGTGGTTGCACGTCGATAAGGACGTGCGATATTGCACGTCCTTAAGAACGTGGATCATTGCACGTCCTTATCGACGTGCAATGCACTTTTTCTTTAAAAAAAAAGGACGTGCAATGCACGTAGCCACGATTTGGAGGGTTCTACCCTTGCACGTTCTTAAGGACGTGCTTGCACATCCTTAACGACGTGCATGCACGTCCTTAAGAACGTGAGGATTTGCGGTGTATATAGCCGAAACAAAAATTATTCATGAAGTGTTGATTATTGAGAAAATTTGTGCTAAAGGTATAAATTTTTGCCCTAATTGGTAGAGTGTCCTACCTTTTGAACTAATTTATAAAATGTCCATCCCTAACCTACCCAACGTCCTTTCGTTTCTTTTTTTTTTTAATTAAACTAACCCGAATTTTATCGTTGCATATGTTCATCGTCAGATCTCATAGCTCAAACCTCAGTGGCTTCCTTATCGTTGCATATGTTCATCGTCAGATCTCGTTGCATATGTTCATCGTTGCATAAGTTGAGTTTGTTCTTTAATTTGAAAAGGAAGGAGTCCTGGAGTTTTCGATCTTGAGCAAACAACTTCATGTTTTCTCACGTCTTTGCTTTTAATCGACTTTTTGTTCACTTGGAGTTTGGTCTGGCAATCTTATTTGATATAGAAGGGATAGCTACTTGAACTCATTGTTTCATAATTACTGTAATTTTAATTAACCTTATCAATAATGATTGGGTAGATTGTCTGCACAATATGAAGCTTTGTCCTTTTGCAACTCCTAATATCAATGTTAATCACTTGGCTATTCAAATTGAGGTTCGAGTTTGACAACCACCCATTATTATAGATCATAAACTTGATATGAACGCACAGTGTCAGCATAAAACACCGAAATAGCGTAGTTTCCGACTATTTCCACCATTAAGAACATATTATGCAATGTATGCTAAATACATGCATGTCTAAATGCAACCTCAACGAAATAAGAACGACTTTAAATGTCTATACAAATTGTGCATTATCAATCACCGATGCTACTATGATAACCTTCTCGGTCCAAGGTTTGTTGAGAAATCAAATTCCAGCGAAGATCCGGTACATGTTGGACATTCTTCAAGGTCATCGTGAAACATGGATTTGCCTGGACACAAATGTCACCAATACCAACAACTTTGCACATCTGAGGTTCCCCATCTTCACTAAAACAAAGTCATCGGCTTTGTAGATGGTGAAAATCTCCTTCCTTGGTGCAGCATGATAGAACGCAGCTGAATCAACTATCTATTCCACACGAGTATCAAATTCATGACTGCGATCATCGACACATGAGAGAACCACCATAGCTTCCTCATCTCCATAGACAGTTGCAGTAGTGTTCTTCTCATCATCTTTCTTATTTTTTCTTTGCCTTGTGAAGCATCTCTCTTTTGCAATCTACCTTTGGATTTTTCACGACCCCTTCTGTCTCTGCTTCTTCCTCTGAACCTCTCTTCAGTAGTTATGGCCAAAGTCTGTGAGGTGCTTGCGCCCATATCCTTTCTCTTAGTCTCTTCATTGTAGAGAGTATCCTTCACGTTCGATAAGGACGCAACACCACCCAGTGCAGAGTTGCTAATGGTCACCACCAGAGTCTCCCAAGTGTCAGGCAAAAAGCTCAGAAGCAATAAGGGATGCAACTCGTTATTTAGGACCAACTTCATAGTATTCAGCTAATTTACAAGCTCTCGAAGCTCACTTAAGTGCTCGGTTATAGGCTTTCCATCATTGTACTACAAATTTACAAGCTTCCTTATCGCAAAGGTTTTGCTTTGCACAGACTTCCTCTGATACATGGATTCCAACTTCTTCCACAAGACATGTGCATCAGTTTCGTTGCTAATATGATGATAGCTAGAAACCTTTATCAACCCATTGTCTAACGGTTCCCACAGACTTCCGATGTAGCTTCTCCTAGTCTCCTTAGGACATATCAGTTGGTTTGCGAGACCCAAGCTTATTTGGATCATACAAATCCATGTAGTACAACAAATCCTCCATTCTCGATTTCCAAATCGAATGGTCGCCATTTCCCCTTCCAAACTAGCAACCGGGCTTTGATACCACTTGTTGGGGTCAATGAAACCCAAATGCGGAGATGAATCGGGAACCTAGCAACTAAAGCTACAATCCCGCTAATAACCAAGTTCACAAATTTACGGAACCACAAATACAATCAAACCAAGCAACACAAGCAATCACAGATTCACATGTAAGAACACAACGATTTAAGTGGAAAACCCTCCCTAACTCGGAGGATCAGACAAAAACCAATGTTGCCCGCAACAAGCACCAAAATCTACTAATCAATAAAATGGGTACAAGTGTTAATCAATTAAAATCTCACACAAGGAGACCACCACCAATTTCACTCAAATTGACACAATACCATTTTCACCAAGATTAGGGATTCAAATTGAGAGGGAATAAACCAACAAAACACAAGTTAGCTTACCAAAATCAAGAGGTGAAAGAACCCGGATAAGACAAGGAAGATCCACTCACTTTCTCACAACTTTTCTCCATTTTTCTCCATTCTCCCTCCTCACTTTTGTACTACTATTTTTGGGGCTCACACTTTCAGATTTCAAGAAGGAAGCTAATGTTGTTTCTCTCATCTACTATGCTGCTCAAGCCAAAAGCAAAAAACAAAAACCTTTTTAATGCTTCAAACAAAAAAAAAACAACTTAAGGATTTTGCTTGGGTCGGACAAATGGGCCAGTCAGCCCAACAAGAACAAGCACAACATAAAAATTTCCCCAAAAATCTCTAAACAAACAAAAATCAAAGGATTCAAACTTTGAAGAACTTAATTGTTGTATAGGAATGCTCTTTGGATGTTCACTACAGAAAAACCCATTTCAAATGCAACCAAAAACCTTCCAGATTTCAAATACCACGCATAACATAGCATTATAGCAAAAACTAAACACCAATCAGAATGTCCAAATCCAATTTTTACTATCAGACTTGAACCTAACGAATTACTCTTATTTTCCATATACATATCCATCAAAATTTCATGTTAAATCAGCCCATAACAAGGAAAATGAGAGATTAGTGGAGGCGGTCAATCTTGAAGAAAGGGGTTGGAGGCCGAGGCGAGAGGAGATGATGAGGGCTGGTGAAGATGGAAAAGGATGGTGGAAGCGCCTGATCCAAAAGAACGTGAGGGAGAAGTGGGGAGGGAAGGATGATGAACAATGATTCTTCTCCTCACATTTTCAATTATGTACGTTAAGTGGTACATTTTTCTATATCTTGTTGCCACTTTCCCTTTTAAATCATTTTCATTAGGAAGGTTCAGGGTGGCTCTACGTGTTCGTCGATGGTGCACACTGATTGAAAGGAACTCTTTTTTGGTGGTCAATTGTTGCACATATCAACAGTAACGGATCCAAGGAGTGTTCAGGGTGGCTGAAGCCACTTTTACCCCCAAAAAAAACGTAGGAAAACAAAATTACCACATATTAACTTGTTTGGCATGTTCTCGCATTTTGTCTATTGCATAGTAGGGTATTAGATGAGATAAAACATATGCACACATTACCACATAATTTCCAACTCAATTCGTACTTTCACTAACCATATCATCAAACAAACTTATAAGAGGAGTTACAATCAAAGCAAATAAAATCACTCCTAAAGCAAAATCAGTCTCAAGTAGTTCTTTCACACATGACCCATATCATCAAATAAACTACAGAACCATTTAAATCGAATTAAATCTAATACCACTTCAAGTAGCCATACAACCAATGCCATACCGAGCCTTAGGAAACACCAAGAACAAGCAACTACACACAATCCCTACCATCAAGGGGAAGCTCTCCATCGCCTCCTCCATCTCCTTTGTGTAGTCCGGGAACAGGCAGGCTGTCACCCGGTGGTCCGAGAACGCGATCGACAGGAACACCATGACGGACATGAGGGCGTGGACGAGGTCCGCAAACTGGACCCGGTACTTATCGTCGGCAGGGACCTCGACTCCCGGGTAGGGCTTGAACACGGCCAGCCCCCGCCTGGTGACGAACCCGTAGAGCACCTTCCCGTCCGGCGTCCGGAAGCTGTCGGTGAAGTGGAAGAAGAAGCACGAGAGGGCGCAGAGGGAGAGGAGCGTCACCATCATGGTGGTGCTCACGACGGTGCACCGCCCCACGCCGTAGATCGACGGCAGCACCATCTCGAAGGTCAGGAGGGTCCCCGTCGGGAGGAAGTGGGCCAGCATTGACGTCTTTGAGAGGGTCGATTGGACCCCTTTCGCCACCGCCCGCTTGGTACGCGCCCCGGCGCCCGTCCGGGGGATTCCGGCGGCGGCGGCCGGGGCGGTGGAGGGGTTCGTCGGCGGCGATGCGGTGTAGATTCGGATTCCGAATTCTTCATTCTGTTGCTCCATTTTTTTGTTTGCTTTGCGTAAACAGAATTGAGGGATTGGGAGTTATTGTTAAAAGAGGATTGGGGGATTTGAATTTGAGCGGCATGAGTAACCGCTGATAACTGTCACTAACCGCCGGGCCTCATCCGCTTCAATTTCAATAAAATTTTGTTTGTTCATCGAATAAAGATACAAACTTTTTTTTGTCACGAATAACCATCAAACATATCCGACTTAGACAAATCCAATTCAAAAATCCAACTCAACTAAAAAAATTTCTTTAATCAAAATCCATAATTAACCCAAAAAATAATTTAACCGTACCTGATAACAAAACCAACTCGAATTCCAAATAAAATTTGACTTAGGTCATAGCAATTTTTAATTCAATTTTACATTGAGCTGAACCAAAATAAAATAACTCGAACCCAAAATAAACCGAACCAACCCCGCAATTAAATAATTAATCACATTTGCCTGACTAACCGGCTTTAAACCTGGAATGTTCACGAACATCACCATTCAACCTTCCTACGCAACCTCCGATTTGATTAAACATTATATTAATATTATTAAACAATATCCAGTCTATCAAAAATGGCGGTACAGAAGTAGATGAATCTCTTAACCTTGATAGGCTCCAGAACCTTCCACTACAATCTAGTGATCGTAACCTTGATCGTTTATATAATTATATTCATCAATCTCCTCCAACTCATCCACCAAACCCTAAATTCCCTTTCTGTTTGTTACAATCAAGATTAAAGAGATGGCCTCCGAATCAGAAGACATGTCTCTGTTCCTACCCTTCATCTTAGGCATTGCCGGAATCGACCCATCTCAGATTCAACCCGACCCGGATGGAAACTCCTCTGACCCAGATCACAATGCGGCGAACGAAGGCGACCCACGAAGCCCGTTTACCCAACGGGTGGTGTTCATCGGAGGAGCAAGCTTGGGTGCTCTGTTTCAGGGCGACCTTGAAAAACAGGGGCGGCCGCCGGCGTCAAAGGAAGCGATTGAAGCGATGCCCGTTGTGGAGATCGAAGAGGGCGAGGCGGGCGAGTGCGCGATCTGCTTGGACGAGTGGAGGAGTGGAGGTGGGGCTGTCAAGGAGACGCCTTGCAAGCACAGGTTCCATGGCGGGTGTATAGAGAGGTGGTTGGGGATGAATGGGTCCTGCCCTGTTTGTAGGTTTGAGATGCCGCTTGATCAGAAGCGTGGCGGCGGCGATGGCGGCGAGAGGACCATTTCGGTGACCTTTACTTTCACTTTTGCTGGTGGGGATGGGAGTCGGAGAAATCCTGACCGTTCATCTTCAACTGCTGATTCTGACATTAGTAGCTGAAGAAACTCTGTTTCTTGTTTCTTTTACTCATACTTTTTATTTTTTGAACATAATCAATAGTTGTTGATAGACATAATAAAATCATTTTCATAATTAGAAAAGTTTGTGGATTATTTTCTTTATTTATTCAATGATGATTCTCTTGTCCATAGTCTTGTTATTTATTTTTCGCTAATAGATTCTCTGATCTATAATTACGATCCTTCAAAATAAAAAATAATTATATATGATTATTATTCCGTCTCAAAGCATCGTTTTGAATGAGAATTCATAATTTTAAAATTCTTTTCAAGAAAAGAGAGGAATTTATAGAATAATCTATAAATTTATATATATTTTTTTATGACAAGCTCATATATGAACAATATACATGATTTATGAGGGATACTATCTTCAATAACCAACCCATCTTTATAATTATAGGCACATAGTTAATAATGGTATCAAGGAAGTAAAGATACACCATTGAATTGGTCAATTTTTGTGGAGTTGAGATCAATTGGGGTTTGATCCAAATCTTGATCACGTTGGCATTGACTGTTGAGATTGAGATCCAATGGCTCATACAGCCTAAACTTGCTTAAGCCGAGTGTTGTATCTTCGTGTGTACGCGGTCTCTTCCTGGTTGTGGTGTCACTACTTGTCCATGGCTGTGGCTGATCTAGCAAGGGAAGTGCAACTGGGGTGTGCCTTAACTTGAAGGCGGCTTCATCATCTCTCGTTTTCCGTTCCTTCTCGTCTTTTAAACCCGAGGTTTCTGATGAAGTCAAGGAGCTCTCGACAGAGGATCCGGGGACTTTGAGCTGGATTTGGCGGTCTAGTTCCTCTAGGCTCGCTGCTCTCATTTCGGTTAGTTCGGACAATGAAGAGCTCAAGCACCCAGAACTGACCATTGAGAACAGCTGAGACAGCTCTGCTTGCGCGTGTTCTACTCCCATGGATGACGAAGCGTGTCCAGCAAGAGTCTCCTGCGCCTTTTTCAGCACCTTCTGGAGATACTTCCCTTGAGCTTCTATCCGAAGCTGCAAATGTCGTTGTACCTAAAGAACATAAGGATCACTTCGCTGTTAAATCGGTACTGGCCAATAAGATCAAGCAATCAAGATCCTATCTTTACCTCAATTTGCTCATGAAGTTTCCTCTGCACCTCCATTTGCATTTGTATAGCGCGTGCAATCTGCAAGCTTCTGGAAAGCACAACTATGCATCAGTTTCTATTAGAAGCACAAAATTTCTGCAAGAAAATACAACTGTTTAAAACTATTACTCTTTTATTGGATCAAGGACTGGATCGCTTCGTTCCTCCCTGAAAAGATCAAGTTCACCTGGGCTATCTTTATAATCTGCGCAGCCAGAAGACGATTAATAAGTTTCCAAAGAAAACCATACACAAGAGACCCAACAAACTAAAATGATAGGTATTTATCGCTTATCGCACCTTCCTGATTGGAGTCACTGCAGGTATCTGTCGGTGGATTCTTTCCAAGTCTATATTTCTGCATTACAAGGACAGAACAAAAGACACGACAAAACATGGTTATCAATTCTGTCTTCCACTTGATCTTCAAGTGTGATAGCTAGAACGCGATTGGATCAAGGAAAGTACTTGTAAATGGCTCTTCAGATGATATAAAGTGAGACCCGGAACTCCCATCGCTCTCATCAAACTCTTTGGAGTCGCCTCTATCTCATCAACACAAGAACACAATGTAAGAATCTCTATCAGGATTAGTGAGATGTGCAACAAAAGTAGAAAGGAAAAGAAAAATACTGTCTGCTCCTCCGATTTGGTTGACAGCATCGACGAATCGCTGGTGAAGCTCAGGAGTCCATTTGAGCCTTGGCTTTGCATCAGAGGACAGAACCAAACTTGTATCCTCATCCTGCATATTCTGAAGACCCATTTTTTAACCAGGTTTTTATATGAACGAATGACGCCCCCGGAACAAATGAAACATGAACAAGAAATGGAAAGGGTTTGAAATGTGCAGCACCTTGTGATTGCTCTTATAATTTGGACTCAATTAGCTTTGTCCTATGTTCTCACTGTATAGCAGAAAACAAAGTGGGGCTTGGATGATAAGGGAATATATGCTCATGAGCTGGGATTTTCCAACTTTTCTATTCTTCACACATTTTTTTATATATATACTCATTCCCAACTTCTTTTTTTCTTTTATAAATTCTGAGGAATTTTCTTTTGGTGTTTTTCATTATCTTCTTTGACTTGAAAAGTGGTGTGAGAATCTCATATGCAGCAAAAACAGAGAAAGCAAGCACGGTTCAAATTGAGTCTCAAAAGGAGAGAAAAAGAATAAAAACTGTCTTCCTTGTTTGTTTTATCTTCCTGTTTTCCTACCACTGTCATTCAATTGTTTGGCACCAGATACTTACTTATTCATTATGAGTAGCTTCCCGGTATGAAATAAGTACTTTACAACAGCAAGATTCTTTGAAGGAATAGGCCAAAGTTTTATGGTAGATTCCGCGTGATAACCACGAATATTTGCAAATCCATGTGGTGCATAAGGGCTTTGCGGTTTCATCTCTCAACTCTCTCTTATTTTCCTTGTGGTAACTTAGACAATAAAATGTTTCGATTTTGTTTATTAATTTTGGCTCGTTCACAAAATATTTATTAAATCCACTGATGGTCATCATTGTTTTTGTTCATTAAATTATTGCTTATAATAACCATCTTGCGGGAAAAAAATATCAAAGTTAAAGGTCGTCACCACGTGGAAAAAAAAAATCAAAAAAAATTTGGGCAACACATGAAATTTGTAAAAACTCATCGTTACTGTACGAAATTTCCCCCAAAAAAAATCAAGCGGAGAGAGAATGCTTTGAAATGAATGATGAGCCATATGGGCCTTTATTTGCTTGTTTCTTTTTCTTTAAGTTTCTCTTTTACTTTCTTGTATGCCTTATTCATTTCTGAAGGATGTGTGTGTGATTGGCAGATTGTTCTTGTTCCTTGTAGGGCTGGAGGAATCAAGGAATCTTATTAATAAATTTCAGGACAAAGACACATTTGTTTTAAGTGTTAACAACAAAAGAGACCACCACCCCCATCAATCCAGTAGAATAAAACCATGACAGAGAGCTACTTCTGACCTTCCAAATCCCTATTTTTCATGCCCACAAAGTGACTCTCACACAGAAGAAAGCATTTCCATGGCAGTAATTTCATTGCAATCAAGCGAAGGTTAAAATAAAAATATATATACAGGAAACCTAGAGAAAATGACAAAAAGGTTTGCCTGTAAATAATGCAGTGCAAAAGTAATCAGTAAGATATTATAATTCAGAAAATGCACTAATGCAAAAGTTATGATATCATTTAGCTTTTCAGACCAATACATATATTCCATATCATGAACTAGGCTAAAGTGAAAGTCACGGTGGGAAGCATACATATCATGAAAGTGAAATTGATATGATCTAACTTTGGGATTTTTCGGGTTTTGTCAGGAAGAGACTAGTCGCTTAGAGTCCGAAACATAGCTCTCAATATAGTGAGTAAAATGATTTGTCCTGATAAAATTAGAGAAGATAAAGGATGAATAGATACTAAGTTAAACACTTTAGGAAAAGAATATGAAGCAACAAAGAGAATTAACCGGTAAAGGAAAATGATGAAGAGCATCTATCTTTAATCTATATATTTAAAGGAGTTGCCCATCTTTACTAAAGGAAGGTGAGTGATTATTACTCTGGGATCCAAACCCATTTACCCCACAACATTTTGAAAAATGATCACTTAAAGGATAACGTCGGAACAACAATATTAACCTTTCTTTCCCCTGAGAAAATATTAGACAATCGACCAAATATGCTACCTAGCAAAGAATTTGTGTGACCGAAAGATAAGAAAAAAACCTAAACAAGGGTATCAATCAACAAGAGTATAAAACTCAAACACCCGGGGCTGGATATTGTCGAATTCCTAGTGTTTTTTCATGCTAAAGCATATGTATTCATAGTCTATGAGAAAAATGTGGCCAAGTATACAAGAAGAAACAAACACAGTGTTTGAGTTACTAAAGTAGTAGCAGTAGTACCTTTAACCAGCTGGTGTACTTGAAGCTCCTGTCTTTTATTTAATACATTTCAGGTAAAGGGAGATTCCGGGATAATGCGCTCAATTTAGATCCGTAGATGAAGTTCTGGGGAATCAAAAGTCACAATAAGGCAAAGGAAAGGTGACCCACACACTCAATCAAAAGTCACAGTAAGGACCCAACAAGAGATGTGATTAACGCAAAAGAAATAAAGGAAAAAGCAAATGAAAAAGAATAAGATTTAGATCAGAACAATATAGCATATGGAATCAGAAAAGAGGAACCTCAAAAAGAAAAGAAGTCACCACTCACCACCACTGCTGCCAAGGCATGAAGAGAATATAACATTCGCAACCTTAAAGTGTGTATCGTCTATGAAAACAGCCACAAGCAATTAGTAAGAATGACGATAGGATGATGTCATCTGTCCCACCAAATTATTGTATACAAGTTGCGTTAGCTTCATACTTAATGGAAGAAAATGAGAAAGAAGTAAGATTCTTCCACCATATTTCAAGTGACAGGTTAATGTTTTCGTTTTGATTGGATGTAAATGTAGATAGTAATCTTAGAAGGCAAAGAATAACAGGGTGCATATCAAATAGACCAAGAAAGCAAGGAATCAGATTGTCTTCTCTAATCAAACACTTATAAGATACATAAGAGGAAAGCTAATTCAACAGCAAGACACTTCTGTGGCTTAACTTATAAGCTTCTTTTATCATAAATTGACACACTCCCGTACAACCATTTTTCAGCCATTGGATAGATCACTACAAGCATAGAGTGTGAAACTTGAGATTAAAGTTAAGATAAAGTGGTATAAGAAGATTCAAAGAACCAGAAAAGAAAATATTTGATGCTTATCCTTTTCCTTTCCCTTTTTCATAGGGCAACATCCATGGTTACACTTGTGGTGAACCTATCTACTAGCAGTCATCGCTTTCAGAATCAAGTGTATTAGATTATCAGTTCAACCTCAACCTCTCAGAATCATGCACAGATGATTCTGATTGCACATAACCGAACATAGAGCAAGACCTGATATTTAATTCATGGTAGAATGCATCAGGGCTGGGGTCTCTAACACAATTGTTTGGTTTTTATGATGCTCAATAACCAGCATCATTTCAAGGGAAACAGCATCTTTGTCCATGACCCCACCACTACTTTGCAGAGACAAAATAATGCGATGGAAAAGATATCCCCTTACATGATTTTGCTTGGGATAAAATTGCACTCCACATCTAACTAACGCTCACTTGAGATGACACAAATTGAATCAGTAGCTTAACCAAGCTGACAAAGATCGAGGAAGGTAAAAAGCATCTATCCGGGATTTGGCATTCATCCATGGTCTCTTAACTCTCTTTCTTTGTATATCACTGTTATTAGTCTCCTATTGTCTATTTAATCAAAAACATACACTAAGATGATATAGACCAGCCACAAATTCTCGTCTTCTTCTGAGGATATAATTTTTGTACTAATACCCATAGAGTTCATTATACTTGGCTACAATTATTTTTAAAGTAATTTCTAGGTTGATTCATCGAGCAAATGTCTCATTGCTAAACTTAGCCATCTTAACAGCATGATTCACCCCATTGGGAGAAGTGATTATTACATTTCTAATCATCTGGGAAAAAGTTTAAACCACTGCTTATGACAACAGCTCTGCGGGATCCCAACTGATGAAAGGAAATGGAAATCTCAAACTGCCCCAGTATGGTTCTTTTGGCTCAAAGAGCATATCAATTATAAGCTCCTTATCAACACAAATAACATTCTTAAAAGTTCTTGTAAGCAATTGGTACATCACACCAAACTAACTCTTAACTATGCTCAAATTAAAGTCCCTTCCAAGGCAGAAATCTTCATCTTATGAGATGAAAAGTACCATAGTTTTTATTTTATTTTATGCAGATATAGTTTTTGTACTATATCTTAGAATTTATATGTTTTTCATGGAAAGTAATAAAAAATAAAAAATAAATAAAAAGGAAGAGGAGAGATGCACAGTAGTGACTGAATACCATTACCATTATCATACCGCGCCTTGGAGGAGCATCCAAATGACAGGGAAAGTAGTACTTTCTCCATGTGACCTACAGTCAAACAACAAGCAAGCAAGACAAGGAAATCAATTATTATATTTGGAGTTATCTCTTTCTTCCACCAACATAGAACCTTATGAGATTCCAGCAACATTCAGAAGGGAACAAATTAGACATAGAAATCCATTGGCAACATCATAAACCACACAAGTCTGAACCAAAATAGCAATGCATCTTACTAGCATCCATTGAAATGAATTTCATGACCTTTGTCTTGCTTCGATGAAGCTTTAATTTGCGATTCTATAAAAAAAAAACAGAAAATCCTTGTGGTGATCCCAACTTCCAAGCACCTATTTTGTATAGGTTTGGGGTTGGAAAATAGCGATTGCAGTCAATCCATAATCCACGCATCAAGGCTTGATATCTGAAATTGAGTAATTAAGTATACCGACATATCATCCTCTTCTCTACTTCGGTAGACACGATGTGGGAAGAAGACGAAATCTAGCATCATCCTCTTCTCTATAGAAGTGGATCTGAAGTAGGCGTACTGCAGCAAATAGCACGAATTCGTGTAGTAATTGATTTTCCAGGTGATGTAAACGCCAGAACCTGCAGCTGCAATCGATAGACCAAACCCTAACTTGCGAGGCACACACAATTCCAAAATTCATGAAATAAATTGGGCGCATAAAAGACAATTTTCTTATTTGTTCACTTCGATTCAGATCGAGAGTTAGAAATTTTGTAAATTTATCTGATTCAGTTACACAAATTTAATATATGCAGCAGTACAACTTTTACAAGTCATGATGCAGGGTCTGAAGCCTCAGCTCTGATTGGAGTTGATAGTCTTTTTGGCTTCTTGAAGGAACAAGGGCCTGTTTGGTATGCCTTGGTATATGGTATCAGTATGCCAGGCGAGTCGGATCGAGTCAGTTTATTTGGTTTTGGGTCATATTTATATCAGGTGTGATGACAACTCGGGTTGAATTGAGTTCATTTGGACATTATTTTATTGGATACAATCAAGTTTTCAGGTTATATTTGGTTCAGGCAAATTGAGTTTCGGTCTAAATGAGTTTGGACAAATGGAGGTTTTGGTAAAATCGAGTTCAGTCAAATCGAACTCGCATGAATCAAATTGGATAAATCAAATCAAATTTCAGTCTAATCAAATTAACTTTGATTTCATTCAAGTTTCAAATTCGTCTGAATAAAGTCGACTTGGTGAGTCGGCGACTATAAACGTCACATAAACACCACATAGACCCTATACATATTTAACATGGAGTAATGCTCATTAACGTTGGTGATAAATTAAATAATAATATTTTATTCTACCATAAAGGAATATATATACTTTATAATTTTAGTATATTTGGAGCACTTATCTATATAAAATACTTATAGTAGAAACAATTCGTTTCGGCTATATACACCGCAAATCATGCACGTCCTTAAGGACGTGCATGGTTAAAAGGGGTTAATTAATTTTTTTTAAATGTTAATTAATCAAAATGTTTGCACGTCCTTAAGGACGTGCATTTTTTACCTTGGATTTGTGGTGTATATAACAACACCCAAACACTTTATTATCTATTATATTATTATTATATATAATAAATGAGAAGTCGACTGAGACACGTGACGCTTTCTCCTTAATTTTTGTCGTATGAACCAATCACAATTTTTTGAAATAATCAATATATGCATAAGATAAAATTTTATTCTAACTTTATTTAATCAATGTATCTATATATGCATAAGATAAAATTTGACACAATTTCATTAGATATGGATATTAGTTGTATAACTCAATCACAAAATTTTAAAATAACTAATATATGCATAAGATAAAATTTTATTCTAACTCTATTTAATCAATATATCTATATAGGCATAAGGTAAAATTTGACCTAATTTCATTAGATATGGATATATTTTTTTAGAAGATACTACGTATTAAAGATCAATATAGTAATATGTGTTTAAGATAACACTTTATCCAATTTCGTTAGATATAAATATATTTTTACAAAATTTAACGGTATAATTCACAAATTACGTACTAAATCAAACAAACATTTGGCTTCGATTCTTTCGGCTATATATAGGACATGTCTCCACTCAAATCAATTTTATTAAATAACTAATTTGTTTATACCTATAAAAATTAAATAATTAATTTTATTATCTAAGATTTAACCTTTGTTTTATTTTAGAATCGTATATAGAATTAGAAGAATGGGTAATAATAATAATTATTTAATTAAAAAAATTAAAGAATATATATGTATATGTTATAATAATTTCTTTTAATGATATATATATTAATTATGTAGCAATTAAGAAGTATTGAAGAAAATTAATTAGCTGATTAAACATGTATTAATATCAAATTTATTTAAATTAAAAAAAAATCATACACCGTGCGGTTATTGAACTAGTGATAGTAGAAAAGAACTAGTAAGATATTAAGTGTTAGCTTTTTTCCTTTTTTTTTTTCCTTTTCTATATTGACACTTGTCTAGGTTAAGGAAATTATACTCCCTCTGGCTATAATCTATTAATATTACTAATTCTGCTAACATTTTGCTGACGTGTCACGCCCACAATTAAAGTTGAATTTTTTATTCAAATGAGATTTTCTTATTGGTCAATATTATTATGGAAACTTTAAAATATTTGTTTCCTATTTTAAATATGATTTGAATCCATTCTTTTTTTTTTCGGTTATATTGCCGTAAATATTGAGACATGTTTCCATTTTTTTTCCGATTGCAATATATCTATCTATTATCTATTAATATTACCAATTTTGCTAGCATTTTGCTGACGTGTCACGCCCACAATTAAAGTTGAATTTTTTATTCAAATGAGATTTTCTTATTGGTCAATATTATTATGGAAACTTTAAAATATTTGTTTCCTATTTTAAATATGATTTGAATCCATTCTTTTTTTTTATTTTCGGTTATATTGCCGTAAATATTGAGTCATGTTTCCATTTTTTTTCCGATTGCAATATATCTATCTATTATCTATTAATATCACCATTTCTGCTAGCATTTTGCTGACGTGTCACGCCCACAATTAAAGTTGAATTTTTTATTCAAATGAGATTTTCTTATTAGTCAATATTATTATGGAAACTGTAAAATATTTGTTTCCTATTTTAAATATGATTTGAATTCATTCCCTTTTTTTATTTTCGGTTATATTGTCGTAAATATTGAGACATGTTTCCATTTTTTTCCCGATTGCAATCTCTTTTCGGTTATATTGCTGATGTGTCACGCTCACAATTAAACTTGAATTTTTTATTCAAATGGTATTTTCTTATCGGTCAATATTATTGCTGAAATTTTAAAATATCTGTTTCCTATTTTAAACATATTTGTTTCCTATTTTTATACTAAAATATTATTTAATTTGATATGTTGTATGTCAATTTGTTATCTATTTTAATCGTCTACGTACATTGAACATTCGTCAATTCTTGGCTGATTTTATTCTTGGATATTGAAATTGTTGATTTATCATTTTTAACCGATTACAATATTCCCCACAATGTCTACATACAACGAACATGTAATAATCAATTTTTAAATATTCGATTTCAAAAATTAATTATAAAAATCAATTAGAGCCAAATAAGTGTTATTTTATAATTTAATTATTTTAGACATCTTAAATGACTATCGAAAAATAAATAATATTTTAAGACTCACAAGTCACAAGCATTACTAATGCTTATTTTACATCTTGGATGAGGTTTCTTAGATCACTTTTCTACCTTCAAGGATCTTTTTTTTACCATCTTACCTTTATTTTCACTATTAATTTCTCTATCTTTCTAACCATCTTTCTCATGAAAATAATCAATAAGTTATGTACATCTACATATTTAACTTCAAAATTATTCACACAATCATGTGCTTATGATTTTTTAATATTTGTACGGGAGCTTATATTTTACTTTTTTAGATCTATGCTAATGATAATAATTATATATTTATTTCAAATTATATTAGATGGTGTGTTTGAGTATTATTACTACTTTACCTTATTAAATCATTTTCAAAATTTGTATCGTATCTCTTTCCAACTAATTTATAAATTATAAAAAAATATTTTATACATATTTTTGTTGTAAACACGTATATATATATATATATAATGATGTTCAAATTAAAATGGATCAAGCTCCTGTGCCTTCAAGGCACGGGTATTACACTAGTGGAAACTAAACCTGACATAATTCCAGACGAAACAACGTGGAAGCATGTGGGTTTTGATTCTGCATATTGGGTTCTGGCTGTCGGTAAATCTGGAGGCATTGGAGTCCTTTGGAAATCCTACCTTTTAACACAGGAGATCATCTCATTTGTAACTACGGGGGAAAGATTTATCTGTGTTGATTATGTGAGTCTTGAAACAAATTTTAAATGCAGAATTTTCTTCGTTTATGCACCTGCCCAAGAAAGAGATAAATCTCATTTTTGGGAGGAGGTTAGTAAACAGATTTTAGAGTCCACATTTCCGTGTATTGTTATGGGTGATCTTAACGACATAGTAGAACGCAGAGATAAGCTTGGCGATGTGGAGGTTTCCCCTTCTCGACTACATAAGCTCTCAAATATCAAAGGTGAATGTGAATTCATGGACCTCCCCTATACTGGAAATAGATTTACCTGGGGAAAAAATAAATCGGGCACAGATAATAATCTTGAGTGCCTCAATAGAGCCCTGGTCCAAAATGGGATTATTGAAGCAATTCCCTGCTTTCAAATAATCCATCATGCATTCTCGTCATCTAATCATTGCGCTATTTCGGTGGACCTGTATTTGGGCACAACCCCGAAACCAGCCCTTTCAAATTTGAGAACATGTTGCTATAAAGAAAAGACTTGAGAAATATTGTTAAACAAGCCTAGAGAGCTAATTGTGGTGGATCTACTCTTTTCCAACTAACTTTTAAAACAAAAATTTTGAAAGTAAAAATTAAAGAATGGAATCATAGCACCTTTGGAAACATTTTCAAACAACTGAAAGCGGTAGATGAAGAGTTAATCGTGATCCAGAACTCTCTATGTGAAAATGATGATCAAGCTATCGTTAACAAACAAAATATTTTGCTAAGGAAAAAAGAACTACTAATAATTTTTCATAAAACCTATTGGAAACAATGAGGAAAAACAAGACATTTAAAGTTAGCCGACACCAATTCAACCTACTTCCATAGAGTGACATCGGGGAGGCGGAATAGGAAAGTTATTAGATCGATTAATACTACAGAAGATACTCAAATTATGGGTGAAGAAAACATTAAAGCTGAAATACAACGAGATTTTGAAAAAAAAGAGTCAGAAGAGAAGGAAATGAAAGAGATTTCTGGGGAGATAGCCTAAACCTAATTTCTGCCAATATCTCTGACTCAGAAAATAGGGAACTAATAAAGCCTGTTTTAAATAGTGAAATCAAAAATGTTTTTTTTTCAGCTTAGGGAGGAACAAGTCTCCGGGGCCTGGTGGCTTCACATCGGAGTTCTATAAAACTTATTGGGATATTGTAGGCTCTTCTGTAACCAGGGCAGTAAAGAGTTTTTTTATCTCGGGAAAAATATTACGCCAAATAAATCATACTTTCATAACCCTTCTTCCCAAAGTGGATAATCCTAGCTCAACAAGTAACTATAGGCCAATTAGTCTATGTTCTACAATATATAAAGTCATTTCAAAAATCTTAACTGAAAGACTAAAAAAGGTTATGGGTAAACTTATCCATCCGCTCCAAAGCCTTTGTGTGAGACAGGGCAATTCAAGAATACGTACTCATAACACATGAAATTTTCCACTCCTTCAAAACTCGCAAGGGCACGGAGAGGTGGATGGCTATCAAATTGGATATGGAGAAAGCATATGATCGGGTAAGTTGTGATTTCTCCTTGGAAATCCTAAGGAGATATGGCTTCCATCCTATCTTTATCCAGTGGGTAAAAGAATGTATCTCTACAGTTTCCTTCTCCATACTAGTAAATAACACCCCAACACAGGTCTTCTCTCTGACTAGGGGGATTCGGTAAGGGGATCCTCTCTCGTCTCTCCTCTTTATACTCGGGGCAGAGCTTCTTGCACGAAAGCTGCATTAGGAATTACTATTGAAGACGAGTAAAATTGGTTTAAATTTGGGCAGGGGGGCCCTCGTGCCTTTTTTAGCCTTTGCGAATGATATTATCATTTTTGCAAAGGCGACGCTCGAAGAAAGTTAGAGAGTAAAAGAGATAATTGAGGAATATTGTTTGCTTTCAGGCCAAAAAGTCAATTTCCACAAATCATCTTTCCAAACAACGGTAGAGGTACCAGGGTCTAGAATTCAACTTTTACAAAACTCTCTTCAAGCCCCTCATACTAGGGCTATGGAAAAGTACCTCGGATGTCCTATCATAGGTGGAAGAGTCATTAAGGAAACTTTTGAGGATATAATCTGTAAATCAAAAGACCAACTTTCTAAATGGAAGGCGAACTCTTTATCTCAATCAACAAGGTAGAGCGGTCCTAATTAATTCCAACCTGTCAGCTAAGCCTTTGTTTGCAATACAGAGTTTCATGCTCCCGGCATCAATCCATAGCAAACTATACCAGATAAACATATCTTTTTTTTTAACAAGGATCTTCGGCACAAACCCCTGATTAGTTGGGATATAATATGTAAACCTAAGCAAAAGGGTGGGTTGTGCATTAGAAAATTGCAAACGATGAACGAAGCACTTCAGATGAAACTACTATGGAAAACTCTGGCAGAACCAGAAAAATTTTGGGTAAAAATTATCAAACATAAGTACCTGAATGGATCAGATAATCTAAACTACAACAAAGTTAAGAACTCCTCGTGGAAATGGAGGAATGCCTCCTCCCTTATACCAGATTTAAGGAAGGATTAGTTTTGTCTATTGGAGATGAGCAAACGGTAAAATTTTGGACGGACAATTGGGTTTCTCATTCACCCCTGAATCAACAGTGTATTGCTTCCACTAACAAGGATTTAAAGGTAACAGTAATCGATTTTATTAGTAATGGAAATTGGGTAGAAGATAAACTGTCAGAAGTCCTCAATCAAAACATGGTCAAAACGATTTTGGATATCCCACATTCCCACTTCCCATCGAACCTATGCAGGATAGACTTTATTGGTGGCCGGATAAATTATGGTGGTTTTCCACTGCTAGTGCAGTTAAACTTATCTCCAATTGTGACTCTTTCAATGATGATCTGTGTAATTGGATTCGGAAGGTTGACACTTTTCCAAAGGTTAAAATTTTTTTATGGAAAGTGGCCCAAAATGGCCTTGCAACAAAGGATAGGTTGTGCAAGTGAGGGACTCCGATTCCAAATCAATGTGTGTTTTGTAATAATTCAATAGAGGACGAATTCACCTGTTCGTAGAATGCCCGTTTGTGAAAATTTCAAACCTACACTCCAATAAAATCTCCAATGAAATCCGACGCACCCAAAACCATCTCTGGTGCGGTAAAACAATCTTACAGAGATTAGGTGAATGACTAAATAAAGAAGAGAAAAAAGGAAATGACACTCAAATGGTGGACTACATGGTTTTATAGGAATCAAGTATCTTTTGGCGGAATGGGTAAGCCCTCAAATATAAAAATCCAAAATTTCTTTAACAACACAAGAAAAAATTGGGAAGAAACGGGGAAACTAGATGAGATGGAGGAGATTGAAGCTAAATACCTTGAACTGGTAAATAAAGAGCGGTCATTCCGGGGTTCGAACCGGGGACCTATGGGTACCACCCCCAAGTCCTTTCCGGTTAGCCATTCCGGAATGGTTTACTTGAAGCTAAATACCCCACGCCAAAGCAGAAACGTCGACTGAGCAGGAAAAATGTTAAGTGGCATAAATCAAAGAATGGATATCTAAAGATAAATTTCGACGGAGTGGTTAGTGGCAATGGACAGGCGACTACGGGGTTCCTCATAACATATTGCAAAGGCGAGATTGTAAAGGTATGAGCAAAAAAGTTGGGTCGACTTGGACCTCTGCTAGCAGAAACTATTGCTCTCAGAGAAGGTGTTTCTTGGGCAAGATATAACAGACAAGAAAAAATTGTAATTGAAGGCGATTCACAAATCATAATCGCCCATCTAAAATCCAAAGGGCACTACCCTTGGGAGATTGAGTTGTTAATGGGAGACATTATAAGATAGATTTCAAAATTTCTGAGTGTAGTCTTCTCGCATGTGCCTCGTGAGGGGAACAGGTCGGCTGATATAGTTGCACACCTTGGCCGCCTTGTGAAAGAGGCAGAGTTAGAATTTCACCCAGATCTTATTGATCTCATCCGTCAGGATGCTATCGGCTAGGACTCTGTCAAGCCGAATTCTTACCTATTCAAAAAAAAAACTATACTCCCTCTGTTAATTAAAACTTGTCGTTTACTATTCATGTATACTTTTTTAGAATGATAAAAACTATATGAAATATTAACATTTTTAAAATTTATTTTTATAAATTCATAATTAATAATAACAAGTATGAAATTATTGAAAAAATATATTAAAAAATTTAATATTTTATATAGTTTTTAACATTTCAAAAAGTATACGTGAATAGTAAAACGTCAAGTTTTAATTAACAGAGAGAGTATAGTTTATTGTTTTAATTTTTCCTCAAAAATTATAACCTGGATAGCTTTTTTTATTCTTCTCTTTTCTTCGTATATGGGCACATGGATAGCCTAGTTAAATTTATATCATTTTTTAAGGAGCAACTGTGAATGCGGTCAAGAGAGCATGGTTCATGCCATGGTTATTAGGATATCGATTCGGATCTTACGATCCTACGATCCTATGATTCTAGGCAAGGTTTTGATCCGGATCGGGCATATAGACTCCTTCGTGTTAAGATCTACCTAGGATCGTATGGGATTGGTAGAATCTACCTAAGATCTACCGATCCTAGAAAAAATATTCGATCCTAGCAAAAATGATATTTGTATAATTGTATTTGTTTTGTTTGGATATTGGGCCTTCTGGATACGATGGACCTTTTTATTTTTTTATTTTTTTTGGCAGCCCATCTCCTTAGAAATTGAAGGCAGAAGAGTGAAGACGTTGAATTAAAACCCTAATGATGTGCGAAATAGGCAGATAGATAGCACACAAATACTCTAGAAAGGGGGGGGGGGGGGGGGGGAGGGGGTTGAATAGAGTATGAAAACTTTTCGCAATTACAGAAATGTAAGACCTTACCACCAGAGATAAGATCTCATTTGAAACACAAAAACAAGTTAATTCAAAGTAACGAATAAGAAGTAAAGCAAACACAAGCACGAATGAAACGAACCGAAAGAAAAGGACACAGAAGTTGTAAACGAGGTTCAGCACAACCGGCCTACGTCCCCGCCTAAGGTTATCCAACCCGTAGGATTCAACACAACTTTATTTCACCTCTTCTTATGAGCCCTAGATACAACCTCTAGAAGACCTTCCCTCTTCTAGACTAACTTCCTATCTAGCAACCCAAGCACACCAGTGAAACAAAATTCTATGGATACCGGAGTACCCTATACGTTTGGGTGAAGAACCCTTAGTATAACCTAAATGAATTGTACTATATAGCTCAAAAGAAACCTCACACACTCAAACAAAATGCAACACTTAAGCGTAGGGAGAGTTATGAGATCGGATGATGTAGAAGATGAGATTGCAAAAGCCTTTGGGCGTTGTGTACTGATGTATAGACTGCAATCCTCTTCTTCTCCTTATAAAGGCCAGCCCGTCTAATTTTGGATTGAACATTTGAGTTAAACTTCTGAGTTGTTGAGTAACGTTGCAAGATCTCCGTCCGGGAACGTTCCACAACCTTCATTACAATACACTGGGATCTTGCTCGAGATTTGATCGATTTGAATTATTAGCTGTTGAAGACCGGCAATCCATAGTTTCTCCCCCTTTTTGTCTTTCAACAATAAGGGAAGAAGTAGTTCAGCAATACCAACAGAAAGCTTTAAACATAGCAGAAAAGGGTTTGAGACCAGCAAAATATATATAAGACTCCAGAAGCAATTACTCGTCATCACAGATCTCCACCACCTCCTCGTAGCATTCTCCATATTTGGGATGAACATCCTCTAGTGCTCTATGCCCTTAGAAGATCTTCTCACGCCACCTATTCTTTGTGTTCAGCACGTGGTGGTTTTTCCACACATCAGCATGTCGCTTAGCCTCGTCATCCTGCCATTTCTTCACGATTCCATACTCCTCCGGAGTGAGGATGGATGGCTCCTGAAAGAGGGGTCGGAGGATGAAGCACTTGAGGACTTTGCACTCGCAGAAGAGTAGGACATTCTGAGTGACCTCTTCTTCTACATGCTTGACAACATCGGCATCTAAATGCATGATTGACGTTGAAGCCCTGTAAGACAGGCCAGTGAGCATCAAGAGCTGATTCAGCTTTTCGTCAACAATCATGAGCCTCTGGTGAGAGTCATCTTGTCTGTCCACGATGTCAGCTCTAGTAGCATTAAGATCCTTTCTCAGAGCGTCGACCTCAGCTTCCAAATCTTCAACCCTCTGCTCCAGATTCGGCTGATCACCCTTGGCCTGTAAGGGCTTTTTTATAATCAAGCCACCGGCCAGATTCTGTTCGATGCCCAGGCGTCTCCATCAATCCTCGCCAATATGGCCAGAATGTGTGACATGTTTTTCTCCTCGGGTATCAATCTGAAAGAATTTGAAAATCTTGGGGAATGGATTGGCATAGGGGAGAGGAGCAGTCATGGGAGTGTTGATTGTGTGAAGCGTATAGGAGAGAATCAGATCAGGCACATCAATCTCGTGCCCCGCCATGATCAAGTAGAGGATATGAAGAATATTGTCAGTGACGAGTTCTCGGGAGTTTTTCCTGGATAAGACGGTCCAGTGTTGGGGTTCAAGATGGTCCAGATATTGGAATTCTTAAGGAGATTGACACACAGGAGCCCTGTGGATTCCAGAAAATCCAGATTCACATGTTCGCAGAAATTCATGGGTCGATTAGCGAACCCATCTTTCCACATCCCGACCTTAGTGTGGTTTCCAAACCAAGAGAGAGGAGCTTCAGCAATTACCTCAAAATTAGCCGGAGTCCGAAGGCGGTGTTGGGGCAAAACCTTCTTAGGAGCAGGGGGATTCACCTTCCGGGGATGGTTGCGTGGGGGAGGGTGACCAAGGCGAACCTCCTCTTCACTCTCCGACTCCGTTTCATGTTGCATAAGCGTAGCTTTTCCTCGATATTCCTCTTCGACTGCCTTTCCTTTGTAGTCGGATGATCGGAGCCGCTTGGATCCAGACCCAGGGGAGGAGGTGGAACGCCTTTTCGGTTCCATGGAGATCTTGTGATGATGGAGTGATTTTGGGTAAGAGGAAGAATCAGAGATAGAGGGAGTACCGAGTGAAAAAGGAGGAGTGATTTGACAGGGAGGGAGAGAGAGATATAAATAGGAGAGAGGAAAATCCTTTGAACTTCTGAGACCTTTAGAAATCCACACAATCCCGGCCACATCTTCTAGAAATGAAACCACTTGTTAAATTTTAAAAGTAAAGAGATAAATACAACATAAAAGAAGTCAATCCAGAAAACAAGAAAATCCCAAATAATAGAAATTTTAAAAAAAATCTCGTCCAAATTCGGGTAATCGACTTTTTGAAAATAACAAATAAAATAACCTCGGAGATCTCGAAAAAAAAATTCTTTTAGTTAATTATTTAAAGAGATAATAACCAAAAGATTTGATCCAAATTTTATTATGTTTGAAAATCAATTCAATGTCATACTATGAATTAGTAAGGCCTTGAAGTTCCTTTCAAGATCTTGATGTAGGGAATAATATTAATATCATAAGATACAATTGCCCCCCCCCCCCCCCCCCCCTACATCGATGTTTCCTTGTTAAGCATTCCATGTTCTAACCTGATGAAATTGAATCTATCTTCGGGTAAAGGTTTTGTAAAGATATCTGCGAGTTGAAGCTTAGTAGAGATGAATGTCAATGACACATCACCCTTTTCTACATGATCTCGGATAAAGTGGTGTCTCACATCTATGTGCTTAATTCGTTCTTGAGTGTTGTACCGGATTTTTGGAGATAGAAATAGCACTGTGTTATCGCATTTTATGGGGTTGCCCTTATAATTGATTACAAGATCTTGGAGTTGTTGTGCAATCCATAGGACTTGCGAACAACAAGCTCCAACAGAAATGTATTCAACTTCGTCCGTTGAGAGCGCAACTGAATTTTACTTCTTGGAATGCCAACTTATTAGGGATGACCCAAGAAATTGACAACACCCCGAAATACTCTTTCTATCAACCTTATATCATGCAAAATCAGCATCGGAATATCCGACAAGATTGAAGCTAGATTGAGTAGGATACCATAATCCGAGATCTTTAGTACAATTAAGATATCTTAAAATCCTTTTTACCACAATAAGATGTGATTCCTTCGAATTACCTTGGAACCTTGCACACATGCAAACACTGAACATGATGTCAGGTCTGCTTGGAGTAAGATAAAGGAGGGAGCCGATCATACCTCGATATTCCTTTTGATTCACTTGCTTACCGGTAAGATCTTGATCTAGAGAAATTGTAGAGCTAATTGGAGTTTTAGCCACCTTGGAATCGATCATCTTGTACTTCTTGAGTAGATCTCTAGTATATTTCCCTTGATTAAGGAAAATACCTTTTGAACTTTGATGCACTTGAAGTCCAAGGGAGAAATTTAGCTCTCCCATCATGCTTATCTCGAATTCATTGCACAAAATATTAGAGAAGTCCTTGCACAAAGATTCGTTAGTGGCTCCAAAAAAAATATCATCTGCATAAATTTGCACAACAAGGATATCCTTTCCATGGGTTTTGATGAAAAATAGTTTTGTCAATCAACCCCCTTTTAAAATTATTTTCCAAAAGATATTTTGAAAGCCGCTCGTACCAAGATCTTGGGGCTTACTTCAAGCTGTACAGAGCTTTGTCGAGCTTATAGACATGATCTGGAAATTCATAGTTTTCTAAACCGGGAGGTTGAGCGACATAAACTTCTTCATATAAAAATCCATTTAGAAAGGCACATTTCGCATCCATTTGAAAGAGTTTTATGCTCATAAAAGATGCAAAGGCAAGAAGCATACGAATAGCTTCAAGTCTGGCTACGGGAGCAAAAGTCTCCTCGTAGTCATTACCTTCCTTCTGATTGTAACCTTGAGCAACTAGACGTGCCTTATTTCGAATGATGTTGCCCCCTTCATCCAGCTTGTTTCTAAATACCCATCGAGTTCCAATAATAGATAATTTTCCATTCGGCCTTGCCGTAAGGGTCCATACTTTATTGTGCTCGAACTCGTTAAGCTCATTCTGCATAGCTATTATCCAGTCCGATTCTTGAAGAGCTTCAATGTATTTCTTAGGTTCTACAAGAGAATCAAATGCGTGAAAAGCACATAAATTCCTAAGTTTAGAACGAGTTTGAATGCCAGCTGAGTGATCAGAAATGATATCCGAAGAGGAGTGGGATGACACATGTTTGAATTTCCTCCTTGCAGGTCCTTGATTAGGTACAACTACATCAGGAATTGAAGGATAAGGCTCCTGAGGTTCAGGAGGATTCGTAGGAAATGGCTCCTGAGGCTCGGGAGATGTTTCTTCTTCAAGACTGGCTTCATTTGTAATACCTTGATACACAATTTCAGGGCCTTGTGATAGCTCAGTAAGGTCTTGAAATGGCCCCTGCATATTTCTTGATTTCCTCTTCTTTTTATCGTTGGCCTCTCCTTCTGATTCGCCTTCCTCATGGGTATTCAGGTTAAGATATGCAAACCCTTCACTCAAGGTACCGTTATCATTTTCATCAAATAATACATGGATACTTTCTTCTACTACTTTGGTACGTTTATTGTATACTCGATAAGCCTTGCTTTGAGTCGAGTATCAAAAAAATATACCTTCATCGCTACGCGCATCAAATTTACCAAGATTATCTTTACCATTGTTATGCACGTAACACGTACATCCAAATGGTTTAAAATAAGATATACTTGGTTTTCTTCCTTTAAAAAGCTCATAAGGAGTTTTCTTCAATATTGATCTAATTAAACATCTATTGAGAATATAATTTGTTGTGTTCACAGCTTCTGCCCAGTATGACTTGGGCAGTTTATTCTTTAATAGCACAGTCCTTGACATTTCTTCTAGGGTTCGATTCTTTCGTTCCACAACCCCATTTTGTTGAGGCGTCCTATGAGCTGAAAAATGGTGAGAAATACCATATTTCGCACAAAATAAATCAAATTTTAATTCATCAAATTGTCTACCATGATCACTCCTAATAGAAACAATAGGTAGGTTTTTCAAGGTTTGTAACTCCTTACAAAATTTTGAAAAATAAAACAGACTTTCTGATTTATCTTTTAGAAAGAAAACCCAAGTAAATCGAGAATAATTATAAACAATAACAAGTATGTATTGCTTACCTTTGAAAGATTTAACAAGCATAGGTCCACAAAGATCCATGTGTAGAAGCTCTAGAGGTGAAGTAGTACTAACGACCCGCTTCTTCTTGAAAGAGCTACGAGTATGTTTACCTCTTGAGCAGGCTTTGCACAGATCATTTACCTTGAAATTTAAATCAGGAAGACCTCGTACAAGATCCTTTGATTGGAGTTCACCGAGAGTATGCATACTTATATGTCCAATCCGCCTATGCCATACCCTTGGATCCTCTGATAAGACCTTGAGACATTTCAGATTAGAGCCTGAAATTCGATCAGTGTTTAGAGCATCAATGTTAGAATCTTTATATGCAGTAAGAACAATATCTCATGTTTCTTCATTTTGTACGACACATTTCTCCTTGTTGAAGCTCACAAGATTGCCTCTATCACAAAGCTGTGAAACACTAAGAAGGTTATATTTGAGGCCATCAACAAGATATACATCTTTAATAAAATTGTTTGGATCAACACCAATGTTACCAATACCGACGATGTCGTATTTTCCTTTATCATCAAGAGTTAGAGTGCAACTGGATTGCTTCTTTAGATAGTGAAAAAGAGATTCTTTTCCACTCATATGCCTTGAGCAATCGCTATCCATTATCCATTTTTTATCCTTAGTCTTGGTGATATCATGCAAAACAAAAAATCAACCTTTCTGGCTCGACCAATAGATCAATTTGGATCCATTATGGGGGTAAACCATATTTGGCAACCTTGTCCCTTTAGGAACCCAAATTTGTCTTATCCGTTCATTTAAACGAACAAGAAATGTGTTTTTGACAATGTAAGGATCCGTTCTCCTATAAGGACACGTCTCCTTTACATGACCCTTTTTGCAACAAAAGAAACACGTAAGAGATCGCCAACTTCCTTTTGCCTTCTCTTTCAAGATGCTAATTTCTTGTTGTATCCTATACCACTTCGGTTTAAGGAGAGTTGTTGTTCTCCAAGCATCTTGTCGAGAGTGGCTTTGGATCTAGTGAATTGCACCAGGGCTGTTTGTTGATCTTGACATTTTTTCAGATAATTTCACTTTTTCATTCTCAAGGTCATTTTTATGAGCCTTAAGAGATGAGAGGCTTGCCTTAAGTTTGGAATTTTCCAATCGTAAGGCCTTACCTTCAGTGATAAGATCTGAGTTTTTACTATCAAGATCTTGCAGTTTCTGTGACAACTTCCTTATGCAAACTTTTTGATCCTGTGTCTTCTCTTTCAAGATGCTAATTTCTTTGTTGCAATTTTCTTCATTTGAAATCATGTTTTTTAGGAATTCAGATAACACAGCAGTAGGACTAGATAAGAGATTTCTTACCACACCATCTAGATGTTGATCCTTTTCATTGGTCTTTGCCATTAGACAAAGATTGGCATGTTCGTCTTCTGAGTCTAAATCGTTTGAAGAGTCTGAGTCGCTCCATGCAGTCATCACCTTCTTGTTGGAATCATTATTCGTAGCTTTGTTTCTCTTCTTTTGTGGACATTCCCTTACATATAAGATGGTCTGTTTCACCACATTCATAACAAGTTAGAACTCGACTCTTCTTTGAAGGGGTAGAAGACTTACTTCTGTTCATAACAAGTTAGAACTCGACCACTATTGTTTTTTCATCAGAAGAATACGAGCCGATCCCCTTGAGATGAGAGCAAAATGATCTTCCTCATCGTCACTCTCAGAATCCTCTGGAGGTTCTTCTTTCTTAACCTTAAGTGCCAAGTTTTTTACGTTTGTGGAAGGCTCCCCATCATCCTCATTGAGGATCATTTCATGGGTGATTAACTTTTCCAATAAATCGTCAATAGCTAGCGCGCTAAGGTCTTGAGCTTCTTCTATGGCCGTCACCTTGGGACCCCATTTCGATTTGGGTAAGCACTTAAGTATCTTTCCAACTTTCTCATCATTCTGGAAAGTTTTTCCTAATGAGTCCAGATGATTAATGATCTTCGTAAAACGGGTGAACATTGCTTTTACTGACTCATCCAGATTCATCTTAAACAATTCATATTGCCTAAGATAGATACTTATTTTTGTCTCTTTCACCTGGCTTGTTCCTTCATAGGTAACAACCAACTTATCCCAGATTTCCTTTGCAGTCTTACAGGAGGAGATGTGATTGTATTCATCAATACTCAACCCACAATACAGTGAGTGAATAGCTTTTAAATTATTAGTCGTGCTTTCCATATCTGTTTGATTGTATTCTTCTTCCGTCTTGTTCATCTTCGTCCCATTGGTTCCATCCTTCTTGGGTACATTCGACCCTTGCGTAATAATATGTCAGAGCTCTAGATCCTGATCAATAATAAACATCTGCATCAAGGATTTCCAATGCATGAAGTTGTCCCTAATGAAGAGAGGTGGACGAGAGACAGATCTTCCTTGACCAAAGCCACCTTGACCTTCACCTTCCAGGTTAATCACACAGATAATAATATCTAATAACGTGAGTTAGGCTCTGATGCCAATTGAAGTGCGGAATAGGTAGATAGATAGCACACAATTACAGAAATGCAAGACCTTACCACTAGAGATAAGACATTATTTGAAACACAGAAACAAGTTAATTCAAAGTAACAAATAAGAAGTAAAGCAAACACAAGCACGAATGAAACGAACAAAAAAGAAAAGGACACAACTCACAAGAGATGTTAACGAGGTTCAGCACAACCGGCCTACGTCCCCGCCTAGGGTTACCCAACCCGTAGGATTCAACACAACTTTATTTCACTTCTTCTTATGAGCTCTAGATACAACCTCTAGAAGACATTCCCTCTTCTAGACGAACTTCCTATCTAGCAACCCAAGCACACCAGTGAAACAAAGTTCTATGGATACCTGAGTATCCTATACGTTTGGGTAAAGAAACCTTAGTATAACCTAAATGACTTGTACTATATAGAACAAAAGAAACCTCACACACTCAAACAAAATGCAACAATTCAGCGTAGGGAGAGTCGTGAGATCGGATGATGTAGGAGACGAGATTGCAAAAGCATTTGAGCGATGTGTACTGATGTGTATACTGCAATCATCTTCTTCTCTTTATAAAGACCAGCCCGTCTAATCTTGAATTGAACTTTTCAATTCAACTTCTGAGGTGTTGAGTAATGTTGCAAGATCTCCGCCTGGGAACATTCTAGAACCTTCATTACAATACATTGGGATCTTGCTCGAGATTTGATCGATTTGAATTACTGGCTGTTGAAGACTTGTTCAAACAAATCCCTACAAAATCTCAGCAACAAGCTAGTAGATATATTTGATAGATACGATAGAATCAAAAGGATTGAAACCAAATATATATCCACCGAAGGCTATTTGTAAAATCTGGCCCATACATTTAGGCCCAAAAAAATATTGGTCCAAAAAATCAAAATGTACACTTGATAAGAAATGCCCATTAAAAATAGGCCCAATTACGTTGAGCTCGTGTTATACAATTCCGAGCATGTAAAACTTAGAAACCAAGGTTTTGGCTTTCATCAACCAGTAAGGCCTTATCTTCCTTTAATAAGGTCTTATCATCAAGGTGAAGTTAACACCTAAGCCCTTTGTTTCGTTACTCAACTCGACAAATCCACGTCTGAGCGCCTGAAGTTGTTCATGATGTGGTTAATTGCGATGATGACATTTGAAACTAGAGATGACATTGGATATTTGGATGTGTGATTTATCTATTGTATGTTTGTCATATTTTAAGACATTATCCTTTTCTGTTTGTCACCTTTTGAGATATTATTCATGACAAATTAGGAATGTTAAGTGCTTATTATTGGACTATTTTAGTTACTTAATTTGTTTAATGGAGGAAAAGCTTAGTTTTATTTTAAAATTAATGTATTTGTTTAGGATGGTTTATTTTTTATTAAATTATTTATTTTATTTTTAATTTTTGTCTAGGATCTTACGATCCTACGATCCGATCCTACACCCTTGTCCAGATCCCACACTAGGATCCCGATCTTAAAAACCAAGGTTCACGCATTGGGAGATCGAAATGCTTATTTTGATGCTCTTCGTTTGCTCGGTTGTTTTGAGACAGTCTCTATCTCCCACACCTTCAGGGAGGCCAACAGGGCAACCAATCGTCTTGCTCACCTAGCCTTGGATTCCGCTTCTTCCCCATGGATTTCCGACCTTGAATTTCAGACTCTCATCCACAAGGACGTTCTTGGGGTGGTGGTACAACCGTGGTTGACACCCCTAAATTTTCGCCTTAATTGCAACAAAAAAATAATAAAATTATATCGCTTCTTCATGGACAGGACACCCAATATTGTTTCTACTCAGTTTGTTGTTGTTGTTGTTGTTGTAAGGTAGGGGTTCCGAGGTTGTCGACTAATCCCCACGGGTTCGATCCCTAGCCTGCAAAGGACCCGAACCGGTAAGTCAGGCGGCAAAGCCACCATGCAGGCTCACCCAATCCAACGAATACTTGAGCACCAATTAATTACACAAATGTGTAAAGAATGGAATTTGAACCCTTAATCTCTTGTAAGGGGTATCTCTCCTTTACCATTGGAGCAAGGGGTCATTGATTTCTATTGTTGACGGTTGACCACTACCAATGTATCATTGTGTTTTCAAGAATTATGTATTGTTGATTATATATACCATTTTATAGTTGTATGTCAATGCATTGTTATAACTTTATAAGTGTTGCATTTGGAACGGATATCCATGATGCCTATATATACTAGACATGTTACATAGGGTTATTCATGTCAGGTTCGACCATTCGGGTTCGAGTTAGTTGAATTTTGGGGGTAAATCGGATTTCGAATTAGTTAGATCACAAGCTATTCCGGATCAAGTTAAACTGGATTTCTGTAAGTTTCGGGTCGATTCAACATGTCAAATACTCAAACTTTGTAAAAAAATTTAAAATATTATTCCAATTATATTATATATTATCAATATGTCAAATTAAAGTAAATAATAATATTATAATTAAATATATATATATATATATTATATAAATATTAAAAATACTATATTTATACCCGTACATACGAGATTTATAAAAGAGGATATACACTTGTTATATATTGTGATTTCCAAATATAAAATGAATAAACAGATTGTATTCGCCTGTTATTCTTAATGAATTGATTTACCTTAAAATTAACAATAATGGAGATTAGCAACTACTCCATCCGTTCTTTTTTATTTGACATTTTACTATTTCGATACTTTTTTTAAGGTACTAAAAATTCTATAAAATATTTAATTTTTTTATAATTTTTTTTAATAATTTCATACTTAGTAATAAGTATAATATTATTAAAAAAGATTGAATAAAAAATTAACATTTTATATAATTTTTATCTTTAAAAAAAAAACGTGCAGATTTAAAAAGGACAAATATTAAGGAACGGAGGGAGTAGCATATTGCTTTTGATTTGAAGGGTTAATTTGTAAAACCTAATATACGCTACATTCATACGTATAGAAATAATATAAGACAAACTTCAAACCCGTTCAAAAATAGCATTTAATTATTACATAAACATTTTTCCTAAAAAGAAATAAACACAACTTCATTTTATACAATTTACACAATGGAAAAACCTCTTTGTAGGGTACATTAATTAGTGGTGGAGGTTAAAATATTAAAATGTTTTTTTTTTGGTCAAGATATTAGAATGTTAATCACATATTATAATCTTCAAACACCAGTCTAGGCAAATATAATCCAACTTTTGAAAGTGATTGCCCTCTATTGTAATAGTGGGAATGACACCTTCCTCAACATACACACCGTCAACTCGTTTTTTTTTTTTTTTTTTTTTTTTTTTTTTTACAGTAGGCAAAAATTAGGTGGATCTTACAGACGTAAGATGTCACCATGATCATTGATTCCAAATGCAAGGTATCTGCAGGTTGGAATTCTTTAACTCATCCCAATTAATTAATGTGATACTTATATATGGGTGATACCAAACACGCCCTAACTTAATTAAGCAACTGTACGATGCAACTTTAAGAGGTCGTACTACAGCTGCAATGTGATAGCTATCTAGTACACCAGTAACCATAGATAAAGAAGCAATGTTATCGACTTAGATTGCGTCCTAACTAGCAACAAAAGGATAGTGATCTAGCTATTTCACGTTGTAACTTGTAAGCCCAAGAAGCTAATGGTTAAAGGAGTTACTAGGCATGCGGTGGCTTCGGAGTATGATCAGGGTTAGGTCCAGTCGGTGGATAATCATTTATCTGCAAATCCTCCATCGACCTTCCCTCCTTGACATCATTCACTTTTGTCCTTTCAGACTCTATCAGGGCTCCTCCTGCACGTCGACTTATAGTTAACAATATACCTATATATAGACTATATAGTTAACAAACTCAACTATAGCAAGTTTATATATATAGCACAGATAGAGGTTTACTTGGGACTAGAATAGAACTGGATGGGATCAAGTCATGAGTGCAGACCAGGATGAAGACGACGAGTAAATAAAGCAGCTTCAACTTCATTGCTTCCCTTTCCTGATGAGAGCTCCAGGGAGTATGTGCATACTGATAAGTTGATGTTCATTTGACACTCTTTATATTGTGGGCTATCTTTGGAAGTACATGGAGGTCAATATGGTGTATATGATTCATCATTGCTTTAGGACTTAACCACACAAGCTTCCCAAATGAAACACCCTTATAATTAATTGATTTGAATTGGAAGATTGCCTAACTTAATGGTCCCTACTTCAAAAGCTCCTTTTGACTTGTTAAAAAAGTGACATTTCCCATGGGTATGTTCAACCGAAAACGTACGCATCCAGAAAACGCGTTTTCGGTTGAACAATAGTGCATAACGTATGCTATATTTAGGTTAATGTAAGATCGTGATCTCCTCACTTGATCTTATCCCCCATGCTATGTATTATTTCTGAAAGACAAAAGAACGATAGTTTATATGGTAATTAATTAATAATGTGTATCGATGGTTACTATAGCTTGTACGTCAATGTGAAGCTGCCCATTATGCTTATTTTAGTGGAAGACATCATCGCAAACTGAAAAGGGAAGAAACGTCAAAGGCCACTAAAATGGCTATGGCTAGTAGAACCCACCATGAAAGTGATGAAATGAGAAATAGACATATCTAAATATTACATTCATTTTATGTGTACATGTTTCGATCCGTGGACATTCTTATGTAAATTGTGTGCCGATAAGATAGTTGATAAGGACCGTTACATCAACTTGAATCTCATCCAACTAAATCTAGATCAAGTGGAAGTTCTATAACTAAACATCCCTTAATCTGGAGCTCATAGATGATAGATTTCATCTTTCGTTTTGTGCTTTGATCTTCAAACTATTTTGTGTATATGTCACAAAAAAACTCTTTCATTGAGGTACTTGGTCAACCAAAGCTCTCTTTAGGTTCAAAGGGCTTTGCTACCTTTTCCAAGCCTTATGGATTGCATAGACCAAACAAATAAGATGCAATAAGCGTCGCTCGTTGGGTGTGTTCTGCTTTGTCATTGTGATTCTTCTAATATATGATTTATTAAGGCAGTGGCGGCCGCAGGATTTGCAAGAGAGGGGGCGAAATTATTTGTTGAGGAAAAAAATTTCCTCCGTATATATAATAAAGATTTTTTTTAATATATTGAAAGAAAACCATAAATTGTGGTACAAATATGATAATTTATTACGAAAATTCATACAATAATTTAATAATTTATATGTATGTGTAGCATGATTAAGATTTTTTTAAAAAATATTGAAAGAAAATTATAAATTTTTTAAAGAATTTGTCAATGGTAAATGAAAAAAAATTGATGAGATTGAAAACTATGACAAAAAACTCATAAATTGTGTTTAACCATGGCATTGATAGTAAAAAATTCATAGGAATAAAAATTAGAAGAATTTTTTAAAATTGCTAGGCCTAATAATCGCTATAGGGCCGAGATTATGTGTTTGGAGTTTGGACGGTGGAATGTTTGAAGCTTGAAAGCTAATTGCTAGGCCTAATAATCGCTATAGGGCGGAGATTATGTGTTTGGAGTTTGGACCGAACCTTTGAGTTGGGTTATAAAATTCGATATTTTCATTGTTCATATGGATGGGTGGATGAGTAAGGCTAAATGCCTAAATGAGATGAGAAGGAGTTTTTGAATTAAATAGTTTTTATATCAATATATCAAGGAAAAATGACTCGAAATAATATGAACTATTAACCATGAAACAAAAATAATACGAACTTTTAAATTTATAAATCTATAGCCAAACTATCACATAATAAACCAAAATTGATATACTTGTCATAATTGAGAAAAGATAAATTAATTTAGCCTCAAAATATAATAAATAAGAAATTAGATCTCAAATGTAAATTTTGAAAAAAATTGGAAAGACTATTCATTATCTTCTCTGTAAAAGGGATGAACACTCGCTTGTATATTGCTGATAAAAAAAACCCCTTTTGGGGACTAAACGAACGCGCTGGGCTTATTGCCCACGCGCCCCCAATTTGAGGTTTCCGATCAACCTCCCAAAATCAGTTTGTTACATCTCCTCCCTAAAATCTCTCTCAATCATAAATTTACAGGCTGTTTCTTTCAATTTGTGCTTTCGATTGCTTGTCCATCTGTCCCCTTCCTCCGCAGTTGCCCGGTCTTCGTTCAAGTCTTGTTGCTCCGTCGGTGGGCGATGCCGGCTTCGGGCGTGGACGGTGTGCCGCTGGTTCATCTCCCATGATGTTCGGCTTGGCGTTTTGTAGGATTTGTACTCCGTCTCGCGCTGGTGGTTCTTGGTTGTTCTCCGTTCGCCAGCTCGACCGCCCTCCGCCGACGCTGGTGGTTCTTGGTGGTTCTTGGTTGGGGCTTCCGATGAAATTAGGCTAATCTTCCTTCTTCCATCTTTCCCCTGAGTAATTTGAGCAGATTAACTCCTTCTCTCTCGCGCGCGGCCTGCCGAAATCGAAATCTAGCCTTCTCGCCCACACGCTTGTGCATCAACCCTGCTACTCTGGTCTTTGGCTGCACCCGCGCCTTCTCCGGTGAGCTTCTTTCTCGCTCTGTTGGCGCTCCTCCTTGGCTCGTCCAAGGTTTGTGGGTGCTGTCCGGACTTCCTAATCGTCTTGGCTGCGGCGCTCAGTCTTGCCTACTGTCACCGATGATCCTCGGCCGGGGTCCCTCCTCGGCGTGTCCACCTGGCTTGCCCTCGTGCGGCCCTGTTCAACCCGTGGCATACTTCGCCGCCGGCCTCGCTCCAACCTGGGTCTCCGTCGCTTTCTATTGTTGCTTCGTGGCTGGTTGGGTTGTACATCACGTCCCTTCTCTTGCTTCCTGGCATCGGGCTTGCTTTGGGCCCGTCTGTGGCCTACTGGTGTGATTTCGGGCCAACTTGGGCCCAGAATTGGCCCTAATGGAATTTGGTATATCAAATTAAATAATAATAATAATAATTATTTTTCAATGTATTTACTTGTGTAAATATATTTATAAATTTCAGATTATGAAATGGATGGTAGGAAAAAACCATGCCTTGTGAAGAACGCGCCCCACGCGTGGCGACTACCCTCCTCCTCCGAAAACCTCCCATCGTCCATTCCCGTCCTGTAAACCCTAAAAATCCACACATCACAAGAACAAATCTGTGTGCAATCTTCCATCGCCCTCTCTCTTGTACAAGAGGAGATGATGTTTTCCCCTTCTCTCCTACTCCTCTCACGACCGGGATTCTTCCCCGGTCCTGCGATGGTGACAAATCTGTTCTTCAAAATATTAAATCAATTTGGGGGTTTGCTTCTTGTTTCTTCCCTTTGGTGGATCTATGTGGAGTTCTACGCGATTTTGACTCCGGTAGAGGTGTCTTGTTGGGTTGGGGGTGCTCTGGGAAAATTAGGGCCCCCCCTTGGCCGGACCATGGATCTTGGCTTCTTATAGCCATGGACTATAGGACGGGAGGTGGGTTCTCGCCGTGTGGAAGATTTGCGGCTGTTCTTCTCTCCTTCTATAAGAAATCTCCTTTAAGGTATGGTTTGCTCTCCATTGTTGACCGATCCCTCTCCCTTTCTTCAACTCACATCTCTCAGGTCTTCTATTATCTTCTCCTCCCTTACCTTTGGTTTCAAATTGCTAACTGGTGGATTTCTCTTCTCCCTGTCTTGGTTTCATCCGCCAAGAATAAAGGTACAAAACACCCAGGGCTCGGCTTCGCCGAGCTCCTATTAAAAACATGCCGAAAGGGAAAAAAACCCATAGGGGTCGGTTCTGCCGATTTCCTATCGAATACCTCCCGAAAGGGCCCAAAATCTCTCTATGAGGAAAAAATTCCAGAGGGATCTTTAGATCTCGATGATGGTGAAGGAAAAGCAAGGAAATTGAAAGCAGAAAAGAAGACCAAAATTCTGACGGTCATGGTGAAGCTTTTGGTGCCCCTCATGGCATCTTACACTGTGTTATTGAGCAGTGGAAGGATTACGGCCTCCCTGGTAAAAATCTCTTCTAATTACTATTGGTTCTTTATTCAGTCTTTTTCGAATCAATCATCTCTGAATCAGGGCTTTATCCCCTATGATGTAAAACTGGGAGTTTTATTGCTGAGATCTGTGGGTAAATCTCAGTTTGTGGAACTGGGTAGCAATTATTCAAGAAGAAAGAATAAAATACAGTTTTGCCTTGCCTTGTCAATTTGTTTGCAGCTTAAGTGCTTAAAATGTGGTCTCCTCACTCAATTTGAATTGCGTAATTGCCTTCAGTGGTTCACATTTTTTAGTAAACATCGTTCAGCTCCCTATGGTAGTAGGCTAAAGATCTCGTTGAACAAACTAGTTTTAGAAAAGCAAAGTTGGGCTGTGGTGTTGGCTACGTCGGTTTCGAGAGCTTATTGTTGTCACAACCTGCCATCTAATGTGAGTAAGAGCTTTTTAGATGTTTTATGGTCGATCTCGGTTGTATGTATGGATGTCTACAAGATAACTGTTCTTGTGAAAGCTCATTTTAATATACCCACTTGCCAAACTGTTTTCATGACGTACTGTACACAACTTAGCCTTGATTCACAACTAGCTATGCACACAAGTTCAACATCTAAATGGCTTGTGGTGAGTATCTTGGATTCTCTATGTCTGCCTTGGGGACGAAGGTGGATTACTAAAGGGTCTTTGTTTGAGCTAACTAAGCATTGGCAATTGGGTAAAAAGTGGTACTTCATGATCCTTTGCTTCAGAACTCACAAGAAACCCACCTAGCTTGAATGTGAAATATATATGCTAGCTTGCTTGTATTACTTTGTTTGTCTAATCTGGTACCTAAGATATCTGATCATAGAAAATGAATTCTGGCAAAAAGAAACTCCCAACACCACTCCTAAGATAAACAATAGCTTTGTGTTGAATCATCCCCAAATATCTTGGAAAATCTTAGTTCATGAAAAAATTATCCCTAAGTCTTGTTTACTTGTGAGACACCCCTTCCGAATCATTTTCAGTTGTCATAGATCAAATGGGAAATATTGGGGTATTCGGTGGTGCCAATCTGGGTCGTGCAATAACACTAGGTATCATTATAAGTTGAGTATGATTGTGTGTCTTTCTTACTTTCTTTGTCCAAACTGTCACTTAAGCTTCATGATCTTAGATTTTGATTTTTGGATAAGTGAAGATCCCTCCACCAAATTTAGGATAAATAATAGAAATAATGTGTCTCAAAATCTTGATTTGTGCGTGTATGAATTATGTATATCTTTCTTTGTCCCTACCAGGCTCTTTTGGACTGTTTTCGATCCTCTGTCTGTCTACATTGCAAACAGACGGATCTATTTAGAATATATCATTTTGAATAAATTAGTTTGTATGTACAAGTGGATTCAAAAGTCTATCATTGTGAATCTTGTTCCTAACACAAAACCTCTCTCTAAAGCTGTAGCCCCTGCATACCGATCTGATCTTCTGCATCCCTTGAGGCCTTTGTTGATCCCCTTCCAAAACAGCCCTCATAAGAAGGGAAGAAAAACAATTGCGGAACACAACTCCCCTTTGAGGAGTCATACCCTCAATGATGGAGGACCTGCTGAGCAGAAACGCAAAGGTACAAAGAAGATTGAGTGGAGATCGGTGGATAGAGAAAAAATTAAGGCAACTGATGGTGTATCACCCGTCTCTACTGGGCTGAAAATTACAAATCCTCCCTCCAAGGTACCTGTCTATACTTGGCTTACGATGCCACTGTTACAAACTTTGATGTCTAGATCTCAATACATAAGGCTCCCACCACTCACTTTTACAATTGCTTATCATCTTAAATATAGCCTAAGAGTGAGTAAACTTTATTCTATTAGCCTATGGTATTGTTTATATTTAAAATCTATACTGAAATGCCTATTTGTTGGCCATTACTGGGAAATTTACCGTTTTTCAAGGATATACCAATCATTAAGTCACTCTTCTAATGAAACTTGGCCAAGCTTCTACTCCGATCCATGCTTTGATTATACCAACCACTTTGATTATACCACTTTGATTACACTGAAATGCTCTCAAGGACATACCAACCACTTTGATTACACTGAAATGCTCTCAAGGACATACCAACCACTTTGATTATATAATGCTGCATATATCTATGGACAACAGGGTCGACAGTTATTATCTGATATGTTTAAGGTGCAGTGGGTATGATCAATTGAATGTGAATGGTACCGTATGCAAAAACAGATTGTGTAAGATTGTATCATGTATTACCTCTCTGATCCATGCCTTGTCTTAGTATTTTATCTTTATAATTCTTTGTGACATGTCTGAGGGCGAATCCCTGGAATGAGCAAATAATAAGAGTAAAATAGGACTTCGGTTAAAGCTATGCATAAACACCCCACTTGTAAACGTCATTAGTCTCTTGGCGATGTTTACACCGATAGCATCTGTAGCTAATTGGATATGTATTCCAGTGGAAACCATAGCTAAACAAAAATCCTGTGGGATTATTCTGTATAAGTACGATTATAAATTTATTATCCAAAAAAGGACAAATCATATTACAAAAACAAATCGGTCTTCTCTAACAAGCACTTACCTGTGCTGCATAAAACATAAAACTTGCCTGAACAACTATTATAGCATAACCAAATTAATGATGATTAATTTCTATAGAAACAAAAAGCTCAATTTCATTTGGTATACTTCTTGTAACTGTAGCCCAAATATACCAATAAGAGAAATATTTTCAAAGACTAAAAATTTTCAAAAGAAACTCATAAGGAAAACTAATCTGCGGAAAATGGGGAACACTGCAAAAAGAGTAAGCTATGGGTGTGGGAGGGCTCACATTTTGCTCTCCTATGCAAAAACAAAGTGGTTATGATCATACGATATTGGAACTGTAGGGGGGGATTGGAAAACAAACCTTCTGGACAAGCATGAACGAATAGATCATGTACAAATGCTAATCTTAGCATAAACAAAGACTGAAACAGAACCAAAGGAATCTTTATGGAAAAATGCGGGATTCACAAACATGTGTTGGTCCCCGGCTTCTGGTCGTGCCGGGGGTATTGCCCTATTCTGGAATGAAAACTCCTTCATAGACGAATCCATCTCGGTGATTATTCATCTCCCAAGAATTATTGGCGTAAAATACGAGAACATAAAAGAGAACTTTGAGTGTCTAATGCTGTTTGTATACGCCCCCCCCCCCCCCCCCCCTAAACCCCTCAGAGAAAGATGACTTCTGGAGAAATCTATACAATCTGATTACCCAAAGCGGCATTCCATGCCTAATCATGGGAGATCTAAACGAAATAAGCCAACCATCGGATAAGAGCGGAGGGGCAGGAACCCTACCTGGGAGATTTCTGAGAATAATGGAATTCAAGGATGCATGCTCCTTGCTGGAGATCCCCTCGTACGGCAACCCCTTTACTTGGAGAAAGAAACAATTTGGCCCAGATAACATTCTTGAAAAACTTGACAGGGTGCTTGTCCAACATGAAATAATTGACATCTTCCCTGATTTGGCAACTAAAAATGGAGCATTCTCTAACTCGGACCACTGCCCGATTTCAATTAACATTTCCAAAAACACTAGCTATAAACCACCCCCTTTTAAATTTGAAAACATTTGGTTGCAAAGGAGAGACTTCCGAAATATTGTTAAACAAGCATGGAGAGCTTCATGTGCCGGCTCTGCTATGTTCCGAATTACATACAAATAAAAAATCCTCAAACAAAAGGATAAAAATTGGAATAAAAAAACATTTGGAAACATCTTCCGACAAGTACAAGAAGTTGACGAGGCCCTAATTGAAATACAATCTATCCAACAACCTAACCAAGACCCAGAAGCATACACAAAAGAACAAAGTCTATTATCTAAACGAGAAAAGCTTCTCATTTTTCATAAAACTTACTGGAACTAAAGAGCTAAATCAAAACACTTAAAGTTAGCAGATACTAACTCTGCCTATTTCCATAGAGTAGCCACAGGGAGAAGAAATCGAAAGATAATTAGAACAATCAACTCGACAGAAGGAACAAACATAATTGGCAATGAAAACATTAAAAGGGAAATTCAAAGAGACTTTGAAAAAAGATTTAATCGGGAACAAATATATAGGACCTCCCAATTAGAAGAATACCTTTCAGAAATCAACCCAATCATTACAGAAGAGGAAAACAAATCACTTATTCAACAACCAACAAACAGTAAAATAAAAAAAGCAGTCTTCTCAATGGGGAACAACAAATCCCCCGGCTCCGATGGAATGACGGCTGAGTTCTACAAAAATTATTGGGACATCGTTGGCTCTGATATCATCCGGGCTACAAAAGCTTTCTTTCACTCTGGCAAAATGTTAAAACAAATTAACCACACTTTTATCTCCCTCATACCAAAAATTGATAACCCCTCCATGACTACACACTATCGCCCGATTAGCCTGTGCTCTACCTTATATAAAATCATCTCAAAGATAATAACAAAACGACTGAAAATGGTAATAGGAAAACTTATACACCCATTACAAGGAGCTTTCGTTTCCGATAGAGCAATCCAAGACAACATCCTAATAGCACACGAGATATTCCACTCCTTTCGCACTAGAAAAGGTACCAAGGGGTGGGCTGCAATAAAACTTGATATGGAGAAAGCATACGACAGAGTAGATTGGCATTTCACGAAAGCAGTTTTTCAAAAATTTGGATTCAACCAAAAATTTGTGGATATTATTATGGAATGTGTGACCACAGTCTCTTTCTCTGTTTTAGTAAACAACGGCCCTACGGATCCTTTCAAACCTTCAAGGGGTTTGAGGCAAGGGGACCCCCTCTCCCCGTTTCTCTTCTTACTCGGGGCAGAAATTCTTGCTCGTAAACTCTCAAGGGAGGCAGATTCTAATCACAACAGCATCGGATTTAAATTTGGCCATTCGGGGTCCCTGTGTTCCGTTTCTGGCCTTTGCAGACGACATAATAATATTCTCGAAAGGAAGTAATTCTGCATGTACAAAAGTTAAAGAGATAATTGAAGACTATTGTAAATTCTCAGGGCAAAAAGTAAATTACCAGAAATCGTCCTTTCAAACCACACCAGGTATTCCTAGATCAAGGGCTCGAGACCTAGAAGGGATTCTAAATATACCCCTTGAACGAAACCTGGAAAAATACTTAGGCTGTCCCATCATAAATGGAAGGGTTACCAAGGAAACTTTTGGCGAAATAATTTGCAAATCTAAAGACCAATTGAGCAAATTGCGTGCTAATGCCCTTTCCCAACAAGACAGAGCAACCCTAATAGTGTCTAACTTATCATCAAAACCTTTATACTCAATGCAGAGCTTCATGCTTCCGGCAACGGTCCACAAACAACTAGATCAAATCAACAGAACCTTTTTCTGGAACAAAGATGCGCAAGCAACTTCATAATAGGAGGACAATGGTGGAAGGAAAAACTTGAATCGGTACTTCCTAAGCCCATAGTAGAGGATATTATGAAAATCTCCTTGCCAACCACCACCCTTACAGACAGACTATATTGGTGGCCTGCCAAAAAGGGATGGTTCACAACGACAAGTGCCTACAACTTAATCTCATACACACCACAAAGATCGTCGGATGAGTACTCATGGATCTGGAAACTTGACACCCCACCTAAAGTTAAGAACTTTATCTGGAAAATAAAACAAAAAGGACTCGAAACGGCTACCCGACTGGCCCTAAAAGGGGTGGCGGTACCGAACACATGTAGTTTGTGCAACCAGTTCGTGGAAGATGATATTCATCTATTCATAGAATGTCCCATCAACAATTTCCAACAATTCCCTGGACAAGTATCTCAAAACATTAACAACCTAATTACAGAAAACAGAGATATGAATCAAATTTTACAAATCTTAGGCTCAACCCTTCCGATGGAGAAGAAACAACATATAGCAATGAGATGGTGGACCATTTGGTTCATAAGAAATCAAACAATCTTTAGAAATGAAACAATCCCCTCTGCAGAAGCTATCAAAAAAATGATCACGACCAATATTGAAAATTGGAGGAAAGCTAGTAGATGGAATGAAACGGAGGATGACGGCACACAGAAGCAAAGTAAAGGAAAAGGGATCTCTGGGAACATTAGGAAAACCTACCGATGGAGGAAACCTCCGGAGGGCAAATATAAATTAAACTTTGACGGATCATTTAAATCAACCACAAACAATTCCATTGGATACATTATCAGAGACTGGCATGGAGACCCAATCAACATGGGCGGAAAAGCTAATGGTGGACAATCACCCCTTATAGCGGAAGCCTTAGCTCTACGCCTAGGGATAGAAAAAGCAAGAGAACTAAACATAACCAACCTAATAATAGAAGGAGACTCTAAAATTATCACGGACTATCTAAGATCAAATGTTGGATGTCCTTGGGAAATAGAAATGATTATGTCAGATATCCAAAGCCTTCTCAAAGGAATAAGGAATGTTAGTATATCACATATCCCCCGTATTGGTAATCGGGTAGCGGATAAGGTTGCACACCTTAGCTACTCTACCAGGGGGCCTGAGCTATACCTAGATACAGGTCTTCTTGACCTCATCCGTCAGGATGCTTTCGGTTAGGGTTCCCCATCCGAATTTTTACCTAATCAAAAAAAAAAAAAATTTATAAATTTCGGATTCGTCTCTTGCTCTTTGCCCTACTCGCGGTCGTGCTTCTTTTCTTCGTGTTGTTTGGATGTCCGTCGGTTGGTTCGTGGTTAGTTTCGGTTGAGGAGCAGTTCTGCGGCCCTGGTTGATCGAAGTGATCGTGTTGGTGGTGTTTGTTGTCTCCGAAGATCCCTCATCTAGGTGGGGGGAACGTCGTGTGATCCACACTTCCCCAGGTGTCGTCTTTGCCTTACGAGGATTTCTGCTTTCCGTCTTTCCGGCGGCGAGACATCGTGTCAGCCAGTGCTGTCCCATGCGCTCGCTATCCACTTCACCGCGCCGGGCTTCTTTCCTCTTGATATTGTGTCCGCTTGTTTGCTAAGGGTTGAGGTTTTTCCGGATTTACTTTGGGTGTTTCTTTTGATGTATTATGTGGTTATATTTCTTTCAGATCTTCGCGATCTCATCCTTCGGGATGCTCTCGGGTAGGCTAACCACCACCCGAATTTTTTCCTTATCAAAAAAAAAAAAAAAAAAAAAAAAAATCTTCTCTGTAATCTGTACAATGCCATTCATGTCCTAATTTTCCAACACATTTGAAAGCGCAATGAACTTGAATCAAAAGAACAAGATTCAGCATCTGAAATGAGACCCAACAAAACTGAAACACAGCAAGTGCAATTACCCAACTACCCAGTAATTCGCTAAACAAAGGATTAGGCCAAATTAAATTAAGTAAAGGCGAAATAGGAAGGAAGGAACGAATCGAGAAATTCTGGACGCGATGTTGAATTTGCAGTCGGGTTGAGTGTCGTTGCAGATCTGTAGGGGTGTTCGAAAATTTTGGACGCGATGTTAAATTTGTAGTCGGCAACGACAATGATGGTTGGGAGGTGGGACATCGTCGATCCGTCCCTTCCCTGCCAGTGAACCACACTAAAATTGTCCCGTTTTCAAAACCCCTCAATTAATTTTATCATTCAATCACACATAGTCGGGATTTCAAGTCGATTCCATTTCAAAACCCCTCAACTAATTTTGAGAAACTTGCAACCAAATCTGTCCACCGTTCCGTTAATTTAGCCAATATCCAATCAAGAAAGGCGTCAAAAGAAACAAATCGAGCCTCATCCTTCAATAAAAACTCGCCTTACCGCCTGGATTCGGATCTACCTCCGCCATTGTTAGCCAGCCACTAGTTATCGATGAGGAAGATGATAAACATTGATTTTCATTAATTTTTCAAAACATTACCAAATTTTATTATTAATTACATTTTTAGTCAAAAATAATTTTTCTTTTGCAAACTTTAGCCATTGTAGTGATGTTGGTTTAATTAGAAATAGTTTGTATATATATTTGTAATTTTTAAAGTTCGTATTATTTTTGGTTCACGGTTGATAGTTCGTATTATTTTTAGTCATTTTTCCATATATCAATATCAATCAACAGTATCTATTTATCTATATCTATATCTATAATAATACTAAAACACTTGCAAATGGGACACATGACGGCCATACATTTAAAGTTATAAATTTAAGATATATCGCCATATGCTTCTCCAAATGTTTAAAAAGTTTCTCTTATGTAAAATGTTAACATTTTTTGTTTGGAGAACTGCATATCGGCATTGCACCTGAATCCACTTGATCATGATCGATACTAAAAGTGAATGAATGCAGAAACTAAAACACAAAACAGCATACCCATCAGCTCATTTCAGTGCACAATATTCACATGACACTTCTAATTTCACAAAGTTTTTGTTGCACAATACACATACAAATATGAAATCTCTCACAAGTTCTCCTTCAACCTTTCCTGGGCGTGTATATGCAGTCCATGAAGGTTTCCTGGGCGTGTATGCATTCCATGAAAGCCTCTTGGTTATCATCACAGTCTACTAAGAAGATAACTTCTCCCTGTTTGAAATCTCTCACATGTTCTCCTTCAACCTTTCTTGGGCGTGTATGCAGTCCATGAACATTTCCTGGTCGTCTGTGCAGTTCATGAAAGCCTCTTGGTTATCATGACAGTCACCAAAGGAGATAACTTATCCCCATACGCTTCCTTTTCATTTGGCTGATGGTGTGTAATGATCCTCCCATTCATAGCTAGTGTCCGCTCCTTTCCAGTGATTTCATCATTGAGGACCATCCCATGGATCTCAAAATCTGAAGGACACAATGCTTCGTCTAACAAAATCAGTTGTTGTAGATAAAACACACTTAATAAAAAAATCACAAATTTAGATATACATATATTTATCCAGCTATTAAAAACCCTCAACCATAAATTCAGTTTGCATGATGGTGTGCAATGATCCTCCCATTCATAGTGTCCGCTCCTTTCCAGTGATTTCATCATCGAGGACCATCCCATGGATCTCAAAATCTGAAGGACACAATGCTTCGCCTAACCAAATCAGTTGTTGTAGATAAAACACGAAATCAAACACACTTAACCAAAAAAAATCACAAATTCAGATATACAGATATTTATCCAGCTATTAAAAACCCTCAACCATAAATTCAGATTGCATATCTTCTATAATCTGCTATATACAACCATAAATAAAAAATACAAAAACAAATTTCAAATATGTGGATAATTTTTAAAACAAATTAAAAACCATCCGCCATAAATTAATATAATTATATTTTTTTACAGTAGGCAAAATATAGGAAGGCTTTGCTAAAAACGCAAGACACTTCCTTGATCATCCTACTGGATGATGTTACAAAGATCCATATTAAAAGGGAGAGTGGAAAAATTACAATTTCCCCTACTTTTAGTGATATAATCTGCTACCTTATTTGCTTCTCTATAACAATGTCTAAACTGAATATGATCAAAGTAACCTGAGAGTAGGTTGATCTTCTCCACAAGACGCATAATTTCCCACTTGATATTACCGCTTTCTTTAATCGCCTTTATAACTTCCAAGTTGTCCCCTTCAATGATGACTTTTCGAAATCCTCTGGAGATAGCTTGCTGCATTCCTACACAGACCACATAAGCCTTTGTTTGGAGAACTGAACCTTGTCTTGTCTCTTGATGAAAAATATCAATAACCTGACCATCAGAGTCTCTGATGACTCCCCCCACATGGCACCCGCCAAGGGAATTAACCAAGCCATCTACATTAATTTTAAGGATAGCTCCTTGTGGTTTGTTCCATTTAGCTTTTGATCTTTTGGTTTTTTTTGCATATTTACATTTGTCAAACTCCAATTTGTTATATTGGATATAATTTTTTGAACCATAGATGTTATAGCCTCCAATTTTTTGTTGTTAAAAATGATTCCGTTTCTAGTTTCCCATATTGTTTGCCAAATGAAACAAAGATCTTCAAAATGTGAGTTTTCATGTCTAATCATCATATTATCTTCTATCGACAGGTTTCTTCCTCTTAAGCTAAGGAAGGATTTACCTGTTAGTTGTTCATAACCTAAGATTACTGACAGAGTGATTCGATATTTCATAAAAAGATGATGAGTATCCTCATCTTCAGAGTCACAGAGGCAACACTTAGATGGGACTCTATTAACATACCTGTTTAGCCTAGCCTTTGTTGATAAACCATCAATTGCTATCTTCCAAATCAAAATCTTTAATCTAGGTGGTATTTTTAATTAGTTTCCAGATCCAACTATAGTCAGTTTCACCTTGTTGTCTAGGGCTTGTTATTTTGGTGGTGGATTTAGTTGTAAAGTTTCCATTGGGGTTTGGTTTCCAACTTAGTTTATCCGAAGTATCCCATTCTGGAATTTGAATTTCTAATATTTTTTAATTATGTGTTGAGGGAATAATTGATTTAAGATTGTTAAATTCCACTGTTATTGTGGAGTGATTAGTTGTGCTACTTTCATTTTGGGGTCATGGTGATTTTGGCGGTCAATTAGAACTTGATCAGGGATCCAAGGGTCATCCTAAACATTGATAGATTCCCCATTTCCAATGACCCAAAGGAGGCCACGATGGAATTGATCTCGTAGTTGTAATAATCTTCCAAATTTCCATGAAGTGTTTTGATTCGACCTTTGTCTAATTGTTTCAGATTGGAGATATTTTTCTTTTATAACTCTAACCCAAATATCATTTTGGTCCGTATATAACTTCCAAAGTAACTTCATCTGCAAGCTTATATTCATTTCTTCAGCAGTTTTAAATCCAAGACCCCATTGACTTTTTGGTTTACATATATTCTCCCAACTAATCATCGGGGTATATCGTTGTGATTGTAGTTTATTCCAAAAGAATTGTTTATTGACTTGATCAATTCGGTTGAGGATTTCTTTTGGTAACAAGAAATTTTGCATTAGATAGTTTGCCTTGGAGCTGAGATTAGCTTGAATAAGAACAACTCTCCCTGCTTGGGAAATGGTGGATGCTTTCCATTTTGATAATTGTTTTTTAAGGTTGTCAATAGCCTCTTCAAAGACACAATTTTTAGCTCTTCCACTAACAAGAGGAATACCTAGGTATTTTTCCAGTGTTTATGACATTGGAATTCGCATTTGTTGAGCTAGAGATCTTGCAAGTGTCATATCAACATTCGCAAAAACCTGAAGTGAGCTCTTGCTATAGTTAATCACTAGACCAGACAAATTTGAGAAGTTATTTATCATATTTTGGATAGTATGAAGACTCTTATGAGAAGCATTTGCAAAGATAATCGTGTCATCTGCATATGTGAGGAGGAGAATCGGAGTTCCTTCTTTTGTTAATTTGATTCCAATCAAGGGGTCTTCCAGGAGGGCTTCTTCGTGTAGTTCTCTTGCTAAATTTTCCATGACAATGACGAAAATATAGAATGCATGGGGGTCCCCTTGTCTAATACCTCTCCTTGGTTTTAGGGTGGCTCAAACAGGCCGATCTGACCCGGCCCAAACCGACTCAAACGGGTCGGGCCGAAACCGACGGCTCGAATTTTTTGGAAGCATGGCCCGAAGCCCGAACCGAGAACCAAATTTTCGGTTACGGTTTTTTCGGTTTTCGGCCCGAAAAAACCGAAAAACCTGAATAGGGCTAAAGTGTTTGTGTCCCCCCCCCCCCCCCCCCCCCAAAAAAAAAAAATTGTAATACTGTATCCTTCTTCCCCTCAAAACAAACCTTAAATTTCTCCCAATTCACAAATCTCACAACAATAATAAAACTGGAATCCAAATATGAAATTACGACTACAATATAACAATTTAATGATAATAGAAGTTAAAAAGCTGATTTTTTTTTTAAAAATCGTTGTTAAGTCACTCTCCTCCCTGAGTGTCGATGTGCTCCTGTCATCCTGTGCTACTGCGATGCTGCTGTGGGAGGGTCGGAGGGATACTGTGTAAGCAGATCCGACGGTTGCGAGTGGACTCGGGAGAGCCGAGGAGGAGAGGCGCCGAGGAGGAGAAGGTGTGGCCATGGACTGAGTGCTCCTATTCTATTGCGATACTGCTGTGGGAGGGGCGCCGGAGGCGGACAGTGTGCGGCTGGCTGCAATATCCGGCGGTTGCAAATGCGAGTGGACTCGGGACGAGGAGAGGATCTGACGGGACTGGGCACTCGGGACTCGGGAGAGGAAAAGAGGAGAGTGAGGAGACTAGGACTCTAGGAGGCACTAGTACGTATTTAGGCATTTTAGCAGAGCCTTAGATTTAGGGTAAATTAAAAAAAATCGATTTTTCGGGCCAAAACCGATTTTTTTTTGTTCGGTTACGGTTTTTGGCCCGAAACCGAAACTTGGATTTTGTAGGACCGAAGCCCGAACTGAGAAATGTCGGGCCGGCCCGAAACCAACTTTTTCGGTTTGGTTTCGGCTCGGTTTTCGGGACGGGCCAGATTTTGAGCAACCCTACTTGGTTTGAATTGTTTACTTGGACAGTTATTTACTAGAACCGAGAAGGTTGTGGTAGTAATACATTTCATTACCCAGTTTATCCATTTTGGATGGAATCCAAACTTAATAAGCACTGCTTCTATATAATTCCAATTAATCTTATTGTAAGCTTTCTCCATATCTAATTTTAAAGCCATCCAACCTTTTTTGCCTTTTTTCTTATGAAAACTATGAAAAACTTCATGAGCGATTAACGTGATATCTTGAATTGATCTACCTTCAACAAAAGCCCCTTGAAAAGGGTTAATGAAACACATATCTCTTTCTTAACTAAAAGATTGCATATCTATCTATTTTGAAAAGCTAACTAAAATTAATAATCACTTGCTACTTCGATTAACCAATGTTTATCTCTTTTATTTAACCAAAAGCTTACACATTTATCCTCAAAAATTTAGTTTAAACCATTTTAATTAAAATTTTCAGATCTGCCGAGATTTTTAAACCATTTACAAACCATTCCCTGTTAGTTTTTTTTGAAGTTCCATCCGTTATTACTTCAATTAACCAATGTTTATCTCTTTTATTTAACCAAAAGATTACACATTTATCCTAATTTCAAATCTGCAGAGATTTTTAAAATAATTAAAAACCATTCGCTATTCCTTTTTTTTTTTAAAGTTCCATCCGCTATTAATTAAATTAACCAATGTTTATCTCTTTTATTTAACTAAAAGATTACACATTTATCCTCTAGAATTTTGTTTAAACCGTTATAATCTGATTCACCCTAACCTAATTGGCAACCCTACTATATATATATATATATATATATATATATATATATATATATATATATATATATATATATATATATATATATAATACATATCAAATGTTAACAACTCTTATGGTGTTAAATGTTAACAAATCAATATTCGAAAAAATTTATCAAATATTCATCACAGTCACTCAATTATTCATCAAAGCTTTTCGACAACATTTAAGAAATTCATTTCAATTAATAATTATTGCCAATTAAAAAAATATCACTTAAAAAACTCAAACCCTTGCGTGTGTATCCACCCCTAATCCCGTAATTGTGTTACTGTGATGAATATTTCTTAAATGTTTCCTAATTATGATGAATATTTGGGAAATTGTGTATAATTTTGTGATGAATATTTGATAAATTTTGCCGAATATTGATTTGTTAACATTTAACACCGTAAGAATCTGAATATATATATATATATATATATATATATATATATATATATTCAGAATCGAATATAACAGAGAGCTCACTTCTACTTCTTCCTCTTCCACTGATTCCTATCTGTTTTCCCCTCTCTATCGACCATCTATTCATCTTTATGTTTTTTTTTCCTGAATACTACTAATGTTTAAACCTTCTACATTGCAGGCTTTTGATCATCTATTCTTCTTTCTTATATTAGATAGGAAAAAATGAAGAATGTACCATATGTCAACGAGCTTAATCCAACAAACATCAAAGGCAATATCCAAGTTCGAGTTGTGTGCATGTTCGATAACATCAATTTTCACAAACATAAGAGTTGATTTCAAAGAATCTAATATGTGTCGATGAAAAGATATTTTTCCTTCATAATTTCTTCATTTTATCTTTTCCTAGCGTACGTATTCAAATAAATACCATTTACGCTATTCGTTCTCAGGGTAATAAAATTCATGCGTCCATCAAGAAATCACTCATCAAACAGTTTGATTGTATATCTTAGTATGGCGTTTTCTCGATCAATACCAAACTTCGGTTTAATCAAGTACCTAGACCAATATCGACATTGCTCTCACCATCACAAGGTGACCTTCTCCATGAACACAATCTTGAAAGAAGTTGTCTACGCTCCAATCTCTCGAAATGGGTTTGAATTCGTTGAATTTGACGACATTTTAAGTAAAGTTGTTGATCTAACCAAGTTGGTTGGTAAGTTCTTATTTCGTAGATAAAATAATTTCTTTAACGTTATTTTACAATGTTTCATTACATATAAGTATTCCATTTACATACTATATGCTACAATAATCTATATAATATGAATCCTTTGGTGTTTTTTAGATGTGATTGGGAACTTGGTTAAGATAAGAAACATTATTGAGTGCTAAGTCAGTTATGACGATAAACTTCACAAAAGGCTTGAAATCCATATCCCAAACACTAGGTAATATTCATTGTTAAATTTTCATTTTTCAATATATTATAATTTATATTATGAATAAACGCATTTGATTCATTCTATCCAATTTGTAGGAATGATGTCATTGTACTTTGTAGGATACCTATGCCGATCAGTTTGCCCCTTACATTGACGTTGTATTGGATGACAATGTTATAGTCATTATCCAATTTACAAGAAACAATCCCGACAGAAGTAATTATTTGCTTTGTTTTCCTTCATTTCAATCTATATTCCTTTGGACGGTGTTAGATTTAAATGTCATTTTTTATTTTAAGTGTACAAAAACATGCCAACAATGTCAAGGGAAGCACTCGCATTTTCATTGATGATGATAGTATTCAAGAGATAATCGATTTCAAATCTAGGTTCATATTTTAATTCTTATCGAATTATATTTTATCATTCTTCTTCTTTAATTTACCATGTATTATTTATTCAAATATTTAATTTCTCATGTTTGTTAACTTATAGCCTTTTGGATTCCAATGGAAAATTTCAACCTCAAAAGATAACATAACTATCGAGTCAACCGACACATTCAATCCCAGATAAGTTTTTATCACTTTATGAGAGAAAGACGTTGGAAGAGCTTATGGATATAACTGAGGTACACTATTTAATAATATCTTATTATGTATATTATATCATGCAAATTAATTGCAGTAATATTAAATTATGAATTATCAATTTAGATGGGTAGATATGTCACCATGGCTACCATGCATTGAGGATATTGAAGATAAAAATAGATAGTACTATAGTTGATCATGTACATCTTGCAAAAAATCTCTCCTCCCCGAGGGAGGACACTTTTGGTGTCCCAAGTGTAAGCACAATATCAAATATGCATTTCTAAGGTAATTAACTTAATTACTATATATGTTTTTTATCATAATTGTACCTTAGTATCACTACATAAAAAAAAACATATTAGCCACCGACAGTAGCAACGGCATGGATTTGCCGTGGCCATTGGGTCAGTTTTTGCCACGGTAAAGCCACGACAATGGGCCCCGTTGCTCATTTTGTTATAGCTGGCCCCGCGCTTTGAAACTGAGAAGAACTGTAACCCTAATTCATTTTGGGCACGCCTCTTTTCACACATTATTATCTTCATCCGTCGCTCCCTCTTCATTCCATCTCTCTCTCTCTCCCAAAGATTTCAGATTTCAGATCTCTCATCCTCTTCGTCTCTGGCAATTGGTTTCCGTGGCACCGCCTCCCCCTCTATATCCATCTCCCTCTCCATCGAGCTTCTAAGATCTAAACTCGAATATTTGGGCATCCCCTTCTTCTCCATCTCTTTCTTAGATCTTCGGGCTTCTCCATCTCTTTTAGGTTTTCGCAGGTCTCTGGGCTTCTCAGATCTTCGGACTTCTCTCAGCCTAGGCGGTGGTTTGCGTCTCCATCTACGGGTAATTTTCCTGGATTCAGTCCCAATTCCACGGCCTAGACGGTGGGTTTTTTCTTCTTCTTTTTTGGACTTCTCCATCTTACAGTTCGATTTGGACAAGCATGCTAAGAGTAGAATGAATTGTTCTAGGTCCCCTGATATATATTACTTGTTATGATTCTTCCCCTAGTGTTCTGCAATATGAGTTTCATTAGAAAAGTTATGGTGTATGAGGAAAATATATAATGTTTCTTTGCATAAGTGAGTTAAAATATCAATGCATATATGTGAAAATGGAGATAGATAACGTAAAATTGATTTTTTTTTTACCATATTGAATGCAAGAGAAGGAACTGATTGGTTTTTTTTATATCTTTTTTGCTGCAATTTAGATATTTTAGTTATGTTTATTTTAAATCACAAAAATTGTTATTTTTAGTCTCATAATGTAGTTATGTGAGTTAAGACTAATTTTAGTACTCAACTGCGATATATTTTTCCTTATAGGTTTCTTTTAACTTTTTCCCCTTTGTATCGCAATTGTAGGTCCAACCAAGACTAATCCATGATCCTTGAATGTTAAATGCCCTTTTGAGAGGATTTATGGTAGGTAAGTGTATATGTATTTTTTCTTGTAGGTTGGTTTTAAATTTTATATTTTTCTTAAAATATTTTGAATGGTTGGTGATTGATAAAATGAAGTGAATTATTGATTGTGTCTAGTTGCTAGTGATTGTTGCTGGATGCTGATCATTTTTTATTTTTAGTTGTTATGTAATTGTATAAACTAGTCCTTTGGAGGCCTCTTAATCAAATTTTTAGTTTTTACCATTCTATGTAAGTAGACAGTCAAAACTAGCATGCATATATAGTGTTGTGGTCCTAAAGAATCAAACATTATGTGGTTTCCAAAGAAAATGGATGGGTTCAATATACTAAGCTTAGAAGAAAATACAAGAAACATACAGCAAGACTTGGATTAAAAAAAGGTCAAAAAAGAAATAAGGATAATAGAGACTGCTCTTTTGGGTATAAGGCACAGATCCTACACCTCAGTAGAAGGTATGCCTGTATGAAGGTTTAATTTTAATTTCCTAAGACAATATACGGTAAATCTGAAAATAAGAAATTTATCATCATCATACTCTCAAGAACCAACACATCTTTCCAAACCAATGAGTTCGATAATCATGCTGATTCCACCTCAAAAATAGACTATCTCAAAGGAGTCATCACTCGTCACATCAATTCTTAGCCCAAAACTTCATTAAGGATCTTTCCAAACCAGTGACTAATCTGGGTGTTTTTTTTAGCATTTCAAGTTGCTTCCTATTTTATTTTATTTATGTGGAAACCATTAGTGCAGTAAATCTGTTCTGGAAGGCACTGAGGCACTCTAGCTTAATGGGATTCTTGGCATAGAATCTTCAGAACACGGAGTCCACTTCGTTCAATTCAGTACGTTCCTGGTTCCTTAAGGCTCATGGCGTAGTTTGTTTTATAGTCCTTAACTGGCTCTGTGTACTTTTGTCCTTGAACATTATCAGTTTCAAGGTTCAAGCATTAGGCATATGAGAATTTGGTGAAGGTGAGTTACGAAGTGCAACAATGGAGGAAATGGAGGGAAGAAGAAAGGAGAATGTGTTTTCTGTATATTTCTGTATGAATGAGCTTTACATTGTAATCCGACATTTATACTTGGACTAACAATGAGAATTAACTCTGGGCTTAAAGACATGGGCCGAAGGCCCAACCCATATCTATGTCTAGACTAACCAATACAACCACGGGTTCGGATGACCCGCCAATTCCAACACCCCCCGTCAAGCTGGAGCGGGTTCATAGACTCCAAGCTTGTGCAAAATTGAGGGGAAATTCGAACCAGGCAATGGTTTAGTCAAGACATCCGACAATTGATCCTTTGCTGCAACATGTTTGAGTGCGATCAGCCCTTCGAGTACCTTCTCTCAAACGAAGTGACAATCCAATTCGATGTGCTTCGTACGCTCGTGAAAAACTGGATTCCGAGCAATATGTATGGCTGCTTGATTGTCACACCTGACCGGGATAGGGGTGATGTTTGGAACACCCATCTCGGACAGTAATCTCGTGAGCCACGCAAGCTCAGTGCACACTCTCCTGATGGATCTGTACTCGGCTTCGGCGGACGACAAGGAGAGGGTGGCCTGTTTCTTCGACTTCCAGGAGATCAGACTTCCTCCTAAGAAGATGACATACCCACTCACAGATCGACGAGTCAAAGGACACGATGCCCAATCAGCGTCACAAAATGCTTGAAGATCAAAGCCTGATGAACTGGACAGGAACAGGGCTCGATTCTGGGTACTCTTCAGGTACCTCAACGTCCGGAAGGCAGCTTCAAGATGTTTTATACAAGGCACCTTGAGGAACTGACTCAGGAATTGCACCGCAAAACAAATATCCGGCCTTGTGTGGGTCAGGAAATTCAATTTCGCGATTAGCTTTCTATAATGGGAAGGATTCGAGATAGGCTCTCCCCCTTCAACAACCATCTTCGTATCCATTATCAGAGGGCTTGTTGCTGGGGAAGAATCCTCGCAATCAAAATCCTTGAGAGTATCGAGGATGAAGCGCTTTTGACTAATGGAGATGCCTTCTTCAGTACGCTGGAATTTCATCCCCAGGAAGAGGCTTAAGGGACCCAAGTCTTTGATGCGAAATTCACTATCTAAAAAGGCTTTGATCAGGCTAATTTCATCGTTGTCGTTGCCTGTCAACAAGATGTCGTCCACATACACCACTAAGTAAGTGGCAGCATCACCATTGGTCTTAATGAAAAGGGAATAGTCATTGAGGGACTGGGTGTAGCCCTTGTATTGCAGAGCGTGGGACAACTTAGCGTACCATTGGCGAGACGCCTTCTTGAGGCCATAGAGCGACTTGCGAAGACGGCACACATGCCCAGCTGGAGCATCCAACCCTGGAGGAACACGCATATGAACCACCTCATGAAGGTCTCCGTGGAGGAATGCGTTGTTCACATCCAGCTGCATCAATGGCCAACCATTCTTCACAGCTACTGTCACAAGAGCTCGCACAATGGTCATTTTCACCACGGGCGAGAATGTCTCTGTGTAATCGATCCCTTCTCTATGCGTGTAGCCCTTCACCACAAGTCGAGCCTTGTACCTCTCAATGGACCCGTCAACTTTGTGTTTGACCTTGTAAACCCATCGGCAACCAATAGGTCGAGCACCCTTGGGCAAGGGAACAACATCCCATGTGTTGTTTAAATGAAGGGCTTGAAATTCAGCTTGCATAGCCTCTTTCCAGACATGAAACTGACAAGCGTCTTCATAATTCTTGGGCTCTGTAGATGGCTTTGCATCTGTTGAAGTGCATACACCGAGGTCCAAGGTGGAGGTGAGTGTGTGACAGCATATGCAGTCATGGCTGTCAACATGATTAGATATGTAATCCTGAAGATAACTGGGAGGAGCACCAATACGAGCAGATCTCCGAGGTGCACTGGCTACTGGCTACTGTGGGAGAGTTGGAGAGGCCAAGGGAGTTTGTGAAAGAGTTTGAGGTGGAGCAGGGTCGTCAGTACTGGCTAGAATGGGGTTGGGAGCAGGAAAGAGGGGAGCATGACCCTCTTTATCTCTCTAAGGGAATAGAGATTCATGAAAAACTGCATCCCTTGACACTTCAACTCGAAGAGTGTCTAGGTTGATAACTCTAAAGCCCTTTGTCCCTAGTGGGTATCCTAGGAAAACACAAGGGCTGGCCCTAGCCATGAACTTGTGTCTTCCCCCTTTAAGGGTGGATGTGTAACATAGGCTACCAAAGCTTCTCAGACCTCCATAGCTTGGTGGCTTATGATACAACATCTCAAATGGTGTCTTGCCTTTCAACAGAGTACTGGGCAGACGGTTGATCACATACACTGCATTCAACACAGATTCCCCCCAATACTTCAAAGGAAGTTTGGATTGGAAGAGCATAGCTCTAGCCACTTCAAGAATGTGCCTGTGCTTTCGCTCCACGACGCCATTCTGTTGTGGTGTGGCTACGCAGGAAGTCTGATGCACAATGCCCTTGCTTCTGAAAAATTCAGAGGTGGCATGGCTGAGGCCCAGCTCTTGTGCATTATCAGTCCTGACTGCTTCAACTCGGCTACCAAATTGAGTCTCCACCATGGCCACAAAGGCCTGGAGAACAGTAGCAGTAGAACCTTTGCAACCTATGAGGTGCACCCAAGTATTCCTACTAAAGTCATCAATAATTGTCACAAAATACATGTGGCCATTGTAAGTATGCACATGAAACGGACCCCAAACATCAACATGCAACAGCTGAAAGGGTTTAACAGAAGCAATAACACTTCTAGGAAATGAAAGCCTTGATTGTCTTGCTCTTGCACACACCTCACAGGGTGACAGGCCAGAAAGATCATGCATAAAGGGAAACAACTTGCTGAGTTTGTAGGCAGGCAAATGGCCAAGTCGCATATGCCATGTCTTGGCACTTGTTACAGCATTAGAAACAGAAATAGAAACTGGACTGCAAGCTCTATTGGGACCTCCTCCTTGGACATTTCTGATCTCCTGCTCAAGAAAGTACGGCCCTCTACTGCATCTCCCAAGGAGAAGAGGTTTCTCCATACACACACCCTGCATAATACATGATTGTGAAGTGAAAAGGACAGAACACTTCATGTCTTTAATCAATTTTCCCACAGAGAGGAGGTTGCACTTGAAGTAGGGCACAAGTAGGGCACATACAGCACCTCCTTCAGTACTAGATCCTCTGCTAGCTTGACACTTCCCATGGTGTCTACTACCAATGAATAACCAGTTGGCAACACCACAGAGAAAGGCATTTGCAGTGGGGCTTGGTTAATAAAAACGGATCTGTCTGCACACATATGATTATTGGCTCCTGTATCCAATATCCATGTGTGCTTATGACTGTTGTGAGAGTGCGACATACCTGCGAAACCAGCGAAGTCTTGGTTCACTCCAGTCATGACATCTCGGCTCCTCTGATCCTTCACACTCGGCAGATCCAAGAGCTGTGCATACTGCGAAGCAGTTAGCTCTGGCACACTGATCCTGGACTCGGTTTCATCAACTTGAGCAACAAACTTCTTAGTCTTGTTGGACTTGTTAGGGAATCCATGAATGAAGTAACACTTCTCTATCATGTGATTCGTCTTTTTGCAATGAGTGCAAAAGAGATTGAACTTCTTTCCTTGTCCTTGTGCATCATTCCTCTTTCCCTGTCCCTGCACCTCACCTTTCTTTGCATCAACGCTGAAAGATGAGGCCAGATCAGGATTCAGAGAGGACTGATTCTTCATATCCTGTTGAGTTTCCTCTTGCGAAATCATGCCATAAGCCACACTCACATTAGGCAGAGGCTGTAGCATCAGCACTGAGCCCCTTGCAGCAGTAAAATTCTCATTCAATCCCATGAGGAACTGCATGAGTTTCTGCTCATCCCCAAACTTAACAATGTCTTTAGCGGAACCACAAGTGCAAGCCGGAAAACGCCTAACACTATCGATTTCATCCCATAACGATTTGAGCTTAGTGAAATAGGCAGAGATAGTCAACGAACCTTGCGAGATCGAGCTCAATTCCTTCTGGAGAGCAAACATCTGTGCTCCACTGGTGCGTCCGAATCTGGTCTCAAGCTCCTTCCAGATCTCCTGAGCAGTTTCAGCGTAGATGACGCTGCTTCTGATCTCTGGACTCACACCGTTGAGAAGCCATGATATGACCATATCATTGCATCTCTCCCAAATTTGAGCTCGCTGCATATCGTCGACAGGCTTGGCTAAGGTTCCACTAACAAACTGGTACTTGTTCTTGGCGCTGAGGGCGATTTTGTCCGATCTTCTCCATTCGCTAAAATTGCGACCATCAAATGTCCCAGTCACCAACACAAGTCCTGGATGGTCACTCGAGTGCAGGTACAACGGATCCATAGGATCAATCGTAAGCTTAGTCACTGTTTCATTAGCCATGGCAGTTGAGGTAAAACAAAAAGTTTTAGGATGAACAAAAAAAGACAGATCTGAGTTCTAGAGAACCAAAGCGGCAATTTGAGCTGCTCAAATTGAAAACGCGTGCTCTGATACCATGAGAATTTGGTGAAGGTGAGTTACGAAGTGCAACAATGGAGGAAATGGAGGGAAGAAGAAAGGAGAATGTGTTTTCTGTATATTTTTGTATGAATGAGCTTTACATTGTAATCCGACATTTATACTTGGACTAACAATGAGAATGAACTATGGGCTTAGAGACATGGGCCGAAGGCCCAACCCATATCTATGTCTAGACTAACCAATACAACCATGGGTTCGGATGACCCGCCAATTCCAACAGCATATGAGGATATTCTAAACAAATACTACTTGTAGTTTGAATTTGATAGTATGTATTGCATTAGGGCTCAAGTACAGTATGCTTAAGTGCCTAACATATATGTTTGTATAATTGTATGGGTAAATTTGTATAATTTAATTAAATTTGTATATTTGGTTTTAGAAATAATTAGGAAGGTGTATCGGATCAGGGTGAAATCAATTGCGTATTATATTTTTTTTTAAATATGAGTCTTTTTAGCCCGGGCATGAAGGACCCGGGCTAAAAAGCACTCTTTTTTTTATTTCCAAGAAATAACTTAGCCACGGCACACTACCGTGGCTAGCACCTAGCGCCACGGCTCTAGCCGTAGCTAGACTCTTTTGCCACCGAAGGTTTCGCCACGGCTGGGTTCCCGTGGCTATAGCCGTGGCTAATACCCTTTCACCACGGAAAATGAACTTTAAGCCACGGGAACCAGCCGTTGCCAAAATGTTTTTTTTTGTAGTGTATTTCTTTGTAAATTCCTAATTTTGACGTGTAATTCGTTTATGTTAGGTTTAAATTCGAAGTCATGGTGAATGATGGATCGATCATCAAGTCATTTACTATATTCGATTCCGATGTTGGACAAGTCATGGGGAAGTCTGTATCCTATATACTAAGCTCCTTGAGTAAGGTGAACGTATCGGTCCTATTTCCTCAAACCAAGAACAATTAACTTACCTAAATAATTATTTCCCATTTCTTATGTCAATTATAGGATGTCGATGTTCAATCAATTCTAGTAAATCTTAATGTCTTTTTGAATAGACCTTTGTTGTTCATTATTGATTTGAAGGACTACGACATTGAGAATTCCAATTCTAGATTTAGGGTGTACAAGGCGACAGATGATCAAGCTATAATCACCGAATTCAGGAAAGGCTTGCAGCAAACAGAGGCTACATTAAGGCGACACATGATACTATCGACGTTGATCAACTTGGTAAAGATGAGGTCACTGAATTTACACTTTCCACAAAGAAACAAGTTGTCAAGATCGGATTGAAAAGGATTAGAAGAAGGGAGATGTTGGAAATTTGGCCATGATTCGTTCAACTCCAAGGATTATTTGGATTTGCTTATTCGTTATTGACATTATTCAATGAAGTTGGAATATTTGGATTTACTTATTCAAATAATGACATTGTCATTTGATTATTGGTTCTGTTTGTTTTATTAGGCATGGAAAATGTTTTATTTATTTATTGGTTTCCAATTTTCTATAGTTTTGCTTTGTTTATAATTTGTTATCTTCCATAAAGTTCATGCTACCTCTCCTACATGTTAATTGGAAATGTATCTCATATAAATGAAAATAATTAAAAAAATAAGAATCAAATTCTTTGAATATCACTTGCCTGTACTCCATGTGTACCCGTCCAACTTTGCACCATCTCTGCCATAACGTGGAATTGATCTTCAATTCGCTCCATGTCTTATCGGGTTTCACGGAATAAAAAAACGTTCAGACAATGTATGAATCTTTGTTAAAGTTGAATATAAAAAGAAATATATTCTAAACAAATCCAGAAATCACCTATTTGCCAATCTTTTCCACTGTAAATTTGTTCGTTGTTCTTCTTATTGCTTCTCAGATCGAAGTTGAATCACAAAGGTTTTGACTGAGAGTGGGTTACAGGGGCAGAGTTCTCACCATGCAGACTTGGGGGTGGTAGTTGCAAAAATTGAGGGCGATGCGAGTGGTTGGCCCGCCACATTTGGAAGGGATGTGATTGGTGGCCAGGTGGGTACATGGGTGAAGTTCTCCACAAGGAGGCTTGGAGTTGGTGGTTCCGGAAACATAGAGCAAAGATGGTGATGCGAGCGGTCGGCACGCCACATCTGGAAGGGGTGTGATTGATGGCGGGATGCAAGTGGTAGGATGACGCCAGCGGCGCGCAACGGAGTCTAAGGGAGTGTAGTGATCGAAGAAAATCGAAGAAGATTGACATTGCAATCGATTCTAGGGTTTTAAATTGGGGGTTGAACTTGGAAGAGGAGGAGTAATGGGTAGAACGTTGCCTGCAGTCCATTAATGTTTTTTTTCTTTCCAAAACCCTTTGTGTCACAAATCGATTTCATTAATTTCACATAGCCCCCTATTGTTTTTTTTTTTTACATTCATTTGTTGTTGTTGAACCTTCAACAAAAAAACCAAACCAAACTTCTAATAAATAAAAAAACACAAACTGGAAATGAAATTGCTTTTTAACTTTTTTACTCAAATTGATTAACTATCAATCGATATTTATTTAAAAAAAAACCTAAAAAAAAAATAATAAATAAAAGTACAATCTAAGCCAACCACATACATATCTTTTAATTTTTTTATTAAGAAAACATCATACCCATCTTATCATTTGGATTTATCCATATGAATTAAACTAAATTACATATCAATTCTAAGTAACCATTGTTTCATGTCCCTCTATGCCTACCTTCTTCCCAAATAACAAAAAAAAAACAGTATACCGTATAGGCGAAATCAATTTATGAAATCAACTTCAATGGAAGAAAAGCGGAAGAGAAATTCATCGAGTAATACAGGTAGTTATTTTATCACTTCATGGTGATTGGAATTTTTTACACAAGACTGGTTTTTTTAACTAAAATTCAAGATTACATGATATACACTCTATCAGTGGACTCCCTCTGCAAGATATATCCAACAATGAGTTGTCCATACCTTTCGATCAACTTCACTACTCTTCTAACTGACTAACATATGGTGATCCTTCCAGTGAAACAATAGAATTGCATCTTCGTCTCTCAGCCGATCTAATGTATTGCCCAATCCATATTTGTCAACACCTCCATGGATAAGCAAACTACCTAAGGTAAATCATTTTCATTCCTTAATTTCATAAATAAATGGTCAACGAAAACTAATTAATTGTCTGTTTACTCCATGAAAAATCGATTAGGGAGAATATCATCATTGAGAGAGAAATGAAACCCAATTGTGCCACAAAATTTAGGTTCAGTTTCTATAAAGTATATATTATTCAATAGCACACTTTTTTTTATGAATGTGCATTTTATTTAACCAATGATATGCATAATATGTTTCAATTCGAGACCTACATGGGGGCAAACTATATTCCGACCGCCCCTCCCCCACACCAAATACCTCTCAGGGATATTTCCAATGGTAAGTGATCATCGAAAGAATGTATATACATGTATATAGATTTTATTCGATCTTATTAACTATAGTTCATATCCGATCTAATCTATTGCCCAAACCATATTCAGTCAACACCACCATGGATAAACAAACTACCAAAGGTAAATCATTTTCATTCCTTAAAGTTGGAATATTTGGTCAACGAGAACCAATTAGCTGTCTTTAACTTCATCGAAAATCGATTAAGAAGAATAGCATCAATGAGAGAGAAAGGAAATCCAATCGTGCCACAAACTTTAGGTCAGCTTCTATAAAGTATATATTAGTTAGTATATAGCGCATTTTTTTTATGAACGTGCATCTTATTTAATCAATGATATGTATAATATGTTTCAATTCGAGGCCTATATGGGGAAAACTATATTCCAACCAACTCTCCCCCACACCTAGCACCTCTCAAAGATATTTCCAATGGTAAGTGATTACCAAAACAATGTAATAATTATACATGTGTATTATATTTTATTCGATTGTATTAACTATAATTCATATTTGCGGTTATCTTTTGTTGTTAACAAATACCACCATGCATATGCCTCTGTAACCCAACATCATGGATTGCTTAACAACTTAGCATCTTCAACTCAACATCATGTTTTTCCCAATCAGCTACGAGGACGCACAAGCGGTATTACATCTACAGATCTTTACTTCTCAATCTTCACATTCGTCTTCTATGTCCCGTCATAAAGGTTGATTTAATCATCCTACTTATTCATTCGTTATTCTTATATATTTTACTATATTTCACTATATAGTCAACAAAGATATTGGATCTTCATTTTCGAATTGACCGGGAGGATTGTTGAATCAAATCAGAGAAGTTACGGTATAAATGTAGTGCTCCTTATAGCATATTCTATTCTACGCCTGATATATGCAACATGTCGATATTGTTTCATTTACTTGCTAAATTCTTAAATAATATGCAACCCACAACTAACGGAGGGGGAAGATATACAAGGTAAAGTAGACTCAGATAATGAAGAAGAATATTACCTGCCAACATCCGATACCAATGGTAAATAATAAACATGAATATCTCTACTTAATACTATGATTGACCTTTATATACTTTATTCTAAATTTTAACACTTACCGCTATGATTATTGTTCATCACAGTCACATCGGAATATTGGGATATAGGTGATCCATCATGTGAATGTCAATATTGTTGAGCAATTATGTGGTACGAGAAACGTGCAGACAAACGGAAAAAAAGGGAACCCAATCCAAAAATTTCCCTATGTTGCATGCAAGGAAAAGTAGAGTTGCCTATGCGGCATGATCCTCCGCCACTTCTTACTGATGTGTTAATGTCCGGCGATTCAAGGAGCAAACACTTTACTAAGAACATTCGTTCTTATAATATGATGTTTGAATTCACGTCATTGGGTGGGAAAGTTAAAATTATTCCACCTAAAGGAGCAACATCATATGTCTTCAGATTGCATGGTCAAAACTGCCACTTGATCGGAAGCTTGATTCCACCGGAAGATGCACCATTGACCACCGAGATTTAGTAACGTAGACATGAAATGGTTCTCTAAAGCGAATCAATGAACTGCATGCATCTTATCTTTCTCTACAGTATCCCTTGCTATTTCCATATGGAGAGGATTGATACATTACTGATATTAAACCACGTGATTTTGGTGACAATAAGCAAGGGAAGAGAGATATGATAAGCATGAGAGATTGGTTTGCATTTTGTTTTCAGGAAAAAAAATGGGAAGCAAAAACTATCCATGAGAGGAGTTTATACCAAAAACTCTTGGTTGATGGTTTCAACACGATAGAATCTGTCAAGATGAATTAGATCAGAACACACCAACCAAAATTGAGAGCCGAAATGTATAAGATTTTGAGTAAGGCTGCTATTGAAGGTAATGATGACCCTGCATCAACCGGAAAACGCATTGTTTTACCTTCGATGTTTATCAGTAGTCCTCGGTATATGAAGCAGAATTATCAGGATGCAATGTTGATATGTAAATTTTATGGTTTTTCTGATTTGTTCATAACCTTCATCTGTAATCAAAGATGACCAAAGATCGACCGATTTATGGAGGAGCGAGGTTTGAAACCAGAAGATCGTCCAGATGCTGTAAGTAGGGTATTCCAGATTAAACTTGAAAATATGATCACAACTCTTAAAAATTGCCAACTTTTTGGACGAGTATTAACAGGTAACTATAATATAACTTATTTAATTTATTTGTTGAATACTGAATTTCGATAACTCTGATAATGTCTTTCTTTCTCCAATTTCAGTGATATATACTATTGAATTCCAATTGAGAGGATTTTCCCATGCTCATATCACATTATTGCTACATTGGGATGTTAAGAATCCTAATGCCGAAGATATTGATAGGGTCATATCTGCTGAGATTCTAATGACCCTGCTCTACTTCATATTGTCATTGGCCTGATGATACATTCTCCTTGCGAAATTATTAATCTTGTAGCTTCTTCGTTGAAAGGTGATAGATGCATAAAGAATTTCCCAAAGAGCTTCATTGAGATGACAACAATTGATGATAAGGTTATCCGGTATACATAAGGAGAAGTGGTCACACGACATTAAAGAATGATATCATTAGCTATAATAGGTATGTCATTTCATACAATAGAACCCATTGTTACAGTATCATGCCCACATAAATGTTGAATGGTGCAACCAATCAAGTGCTTATTCAAGTATATAAACAAAAGTAGTGATCGTGTTACCGCCAAATTGACTACTGCTCTGCAAGAGTCCTCAACTAACCAGGCTTAATGTGATGATGAAATCAAAGCATTTTATAGTTTCAGGTATGTAGCTCTAAGTTTGGATCTTTTCGGTTGAAATTTATTGCAAACAGTCGTATGTTTGGAGAAGTATAGTTCTACCATCGGTTGAAATATGTATCTAAGGGACCACATCATAAGTAGTATGCAATTTGGGGAACCATAGACATAGTTCTAGAAAACAATTGATAATTATGTTTCAACTGTTTTTTTATACCAAATTTATTTTATTTTTAAATCACACTTGAAACCTAGCTTGTTGTGTGCATTTTCACTTCTCAACATTCAAACAATAGCTTTTTCATTCTCATGTGGCTTTGTTTTACCATTTCATATTATTATTGGAGAATGCTCATTGGATTGGTGTTCATCCTACAAATATGAGGTGTAGTAAGTATGATACCATAGAGTGCAACAACAACACAATTAGGGTATGGGTTGAGTAACTTCAGATTTTGTTGCATTTACATCTACATAGCTACTATTTATATGTTGAAAAATACACCACACTAACCTATAACTCTGGGTTAAGAGTGAGTTGAATTGCAACAATTTTACCATCCTTCTCATAATCTATCCATTGTTCTAACCGTTAAGTATACCATATTTTCAGGTATATATCACCGTGTAAAGCGGCTTGGAGGATTTTTGCATTTCCCATCCATTTTAGATCAACACTCATAGAAAAGTGAATTGTTCATCTCCCAGGTGAACACCATGTCATATATAGTGATGACGATCCAATAACTGATGTGCTTAATAAACCTAAAACCGATAGGTCGATGTTTCTGGCTTGGATGGAGTGCAATAAGAAGAATGAAGAAGGGAGAGACCTGTATTAATATCAATACCCATCGAAATTTGTATGGAATGCACAATTGAAGGAGTGGACTTTACGAAAACGGGCTTCTCTATTGGAAGAATACATATAACTCTTGGGTGCAGAGAAAAGTATTACCTTAGGGTATTGTTAAACCATGTAAAAGGTCCAACCTGCTATGAGGATATAAGGACCATCGATGGAATTACTTATCCCACTTTCAAGGAAGCATGCTATGCCCTTGGGTTATTGGAGGATGAAAGGGAATACATTGATGGAATAGTAGAAGCGAGTTCTTGGGTAACCGCGGGCTACCTTAGACATTTATTTGTTATTCTATTGATATCTGGGAGTATGTCAAGGCCCGAAGATGTTTGGGCCAAAACATCGAATTTATTTTGTGAGGATATCCTTACTTATCAGAGGAGGATACTTCAGATTCCCGGTACATATTGTTCAACGAATACTATCTTGTAATCCCTTAAATGCAATAATTTGTAATCCTCATATAATAGTAATATCCCTCATTATTATCAACTCTACAGATTTGCAACTTAGTGAAGAACAACTAAAGAATTTTGCCCTTGTAGAGATGAAGAAACTTTTGCAGAAAAATGGGTGTAGTCTAATAAATTTAGGATGAACTTCGATACGACATCCAATCATTGGTTTTTGAAAATGAGGGTCTAATCTCCAAGTTTACAAAGGGACAACAAGATGTGTATGATGAAATAATGCAAGATGTAGATTTAGGTAATGGCGGCATTTTCTTTTTGTATGGGCATGGTGGAACTGAAAAAACGTTCATTTGGAGATCTCTGTCATATGCCTTGCGTTCTAGAGGTAAAGTTGTTATTACAGTGGCTTCAAGTGGAATTGTGGCTCTGTTGATTCCGGGTGGTAGAACAACGCACTCAAGATTTGGTGTACCGATCAATATACAGGAGGAGTCTACGTGTTATATAAGACTAGGTACAGAACTTGCTTAGTTAATAGCCAATGCGAAACTAATAATTTTAGATGAAGCTTCAATGATGAGTAGATTATGTTTTGAAGCACTTGACAGAAGTTTGCGAGATGTTTTGCGGACTTCCAATCAACGCAGCTTGGAACTTTCTTTCGGGGTAAAAGTCGTAGTATTTGGTGGAGATTTTAGGCAGATCTTGCTTGTAATACCAATAGGAAGTAGAGAAGATATAGTTTCTTCCTCTTTAAATTCCTCATATTTGTGGGACGGTTGCAAGGTTCTTATATTAACAAAAAACATGAGAATATTGATATATAGCAATCGGCTAGGCTGGCCAATTGCTAAACTAAAATCGTCGATCTTGCATAGCTCCTTGATTTCTCTTGAATTGACAAAATTAACTAACTAAATAAACAATATTTCTTAACTTAAGAATTTCAACAACTAAAAACTATCGATAGACTAAACTAATTATTTCTAAACTAATTAAACTCAACTAGAATTAAGTTAACAAAGTAACGAGGAGGAAAGCAAGGTCTGCGAAGGCTCGCCGAACAGGCTCCGGTTACGCTGGTGTGAACACGGGAGCGCTGGATGCGATCGCTGGTGGCGAGGCGCGGCTTCACAGGAACGGCAACGCTGAAGCGCAGGAACGGTGTTCCTCAGGGCGCGGCGTCGAGCAACTGTGAGGACGAGAGCAGGTGAGAGCACGCGGGAGCGATCGAGGCGATCACGAGAGCAGGAGCCCGAGACGCCTGGACGCGCGAGTGCCTGAGCGCGCAGGAGCAGGAGCCGTCGACGTCGGGCTCGCCGGAAGCGAGGACTGCCGTGAGCGACGCCAAGGACCAGGCTCCTTCTTGGTTGTGACGGTGCGCGAATATGAATGTGTTTGGGTTTGGTTTTGATCAGAGAACAAAGTGACGGAGGTTGAAGATGAACGATGATGAAGATGATTGTGAAGAATGAAGATGACGTAGGTAACAATAACATAAGAACCCGATAGCTTTTGGGATTGATAATCGAGAACCCTTTAATCCATAAAGGGTTTTTCAATAGAACTACAATGTTTAAATAGAAAACCTAAGAACCAATTCTATCCTGCAAGATAGAATTTAGGTTGATAAAGATTGAATTTTAATCCTAAAGATAAATAAACCTAGAAGATAAAACTTAATCTAAAATTCTAACCATCTTATTTAATCTAACTAAGAAATACTAAAAATAAGCAATTCTATAATTAGACTCCAACTAACATAGGAGTTACTAAAAATAGAATAAAAATTAAGAAATATAAATAATAAAATAATTAACGCTATTTCTTCAACGACTCCCAAGGTGGAGCCTTCTTCTTCCGTTTGAGGATGACATCAGATACAACATGAAAAGACGAAATTAGAAATAGAGGAAGCAAATCAATTTGCAGAATGGATCTTGAGAGTTGGAGATGACAAAGAAGGTGGGCAAAATGATGGAATAGATGAGATACTAGTCCCTTCGGATATGCTTATAACATAAACCAATGATCCAATTGCAATGATTGTTGAGCCCATATACTCTTCTATTCTCCATGTAGATTATCCTGCTGATTACTATGAACAGAGAGCTATTCTTGCACCAACCCATGAGGTTGTTGAGGAAGTGAATCAGTACATGCTATCTCTTTTACCAAGTGATGAAACATTATACCTTAGCTCTAACAATATTTGTAGATCAGACGAGCTGTACAAAGATGATGCCCAATTATATTCTATCGATGTTTTGAATGGTATACGATGTTCTGGTGTACCAAACCATCTCCTTGCATTGAAGATAGGTGTTCCTCTCATGCTTTTGAGAAACATTGATCAATCGTTAGGCCTCTGCGATGGTACTAGATTAATTGATAGTGACTAGATTAGGTGTGCGTGTTATAGAAGCTGAAATCATTTCTGGCATCCACATTGGAGATAGAGTAAATATTCCGCGTATGACACTTTCACCATCGGACACTAAGTATCCATTCCGCTTTCAAAGGAGACAGTTTCCTCTTACTGTTTGTTTCGTCGTGCCGATAAACAAGAGTCAAGGCCAATCACTATCTCGAGCAGGTTTATACCTTCCCAGGCTAGTTTTCTGTCATGGACAACTTTATGTCGCATTGTCAAGAGTTACCACTAAGAATGATTGAAAGTATTAATATGTGATGAAGAAGGTTAACCGAAGAATACAACCATTAATGTTGTATATAGAGAGGTTTTCCAAAACTTAGATTGTGCAGGTGGGTTACCATATTTCATTTTTTCTTCTTCTTCTGATTTATGGCTTGCTATATTTTGGCTTTATTTTTTTACGGAAATTTCACGAGGTACCCCTGAGGTAAGGCGAAATTCACACGGTGTACAATTGTTTGACATATTTCACCTAGTACCCCTGAGTTTGTAATTTTTTTCCTCTCGTGATCTTAACCGTGAAATTTGACGGATCTACTAGTTTGTGTAGAAAAAAAAAAGGAAATTCATTTTAATTTAAAACAATGGGAATGAAAGGAAGAAGAAGTCGATGCTTCACGTGTACCCAACATCTCACCCACCCTTACTGTTAAGCGAAGAAGTCGACCAGACGATCGGCAACGTATGGTGTGTTGAGGAGGCAAATCGGTTGTTTGCCGACGCCGGCGCCGGTGCTGGCATACGAGATATGTCTTCTCTCCCGTTTGGACTCCTTTGAAAAATTAGGGTTTAGTACATGGTTAATGTTTGCTGCCATAGTTGCTTCTCCAGTAACTCTCTTCTTCAATTTTGCTGCCATGGTTGCTTCTCCAGTAGTGATTGTGTCTATATTAGGGTTTAGTTGTTCTTCAATTTTTCGAATTTGCGAAAAAAATTGATAGTTATTACTTCATGAAATTGCTTAAGTGAAATTATCTAATTGGTTTGGGTGAAATCAATTTCTTGAATCAGATTGATAATGTTCACTGTAAATTTTAATTCAAATGGATTTTCTTTGCTTCACAGTAGGTATCTGTTGGCTCGGAGCCTCGGAAGCATAGGCTTCTTGTTCTGTTCATTCTCTTTGTTTTTAATTCAAATGGATTTCTTTTTTTTTCCCTATACAAACGGAGGGATCTGTTAAAATTTTACTATAAGGGCACGAGATGAAAAAAATTGCAACCTCAGGGGTACCAGGTGAAATATGTCAAACAATTATACACCGCATGAATTTCGCATTACCTCAGGGATACCTTGTGAAATTTCCGTTTTTTTTTATTATGTTTTATGGCTTACTGTTTTTCATTATTTTTCCATCCAGAAAAGCTTTCAATCACTGATAAAAGTATACCTTTCAATATCTATTCAACCCATTGGAGATTCGTGCATGATGTATGAAGTTGATCCCACTGATGAATAAGAAACAGGTCGTCAGCAGTTGCTTGGAATTTTATGGTTCAACTATTTATAAGCAAAACAACATTCAAATGCTTTACATTGAGATTGAGTTTTTTGCATTATCTCTAGCATTTGTTGAATTCAAATGCATTACACTATTTCTGATAAGGTGTTTGGAATTTTTTTGCCTTCCAAGGCATTACTATTTATGAATAGCTCTATGAGATCATTGGATAATTCACTACGTGATCTTATGATTGTGGACAAGTGAACAAATGACTATAATTGGAACCTAAGACAACATACAACTCATACCGTTGTGGTTAAACTTTGTAAATTGAACTTATAATATTGAGAAATAAAAATCAGCTCCTTCAATACTCTCTCTTTCTTTATATTGCAATCATATCCATTTAGGGAGCTTACAAACAAAATCAGATCCATTTACGAATATACCTGACCCAATCCGATATATTAGTAAGTCTTTATGAATCGCCCTAATTTAATATATCGTTTCAATCAAGTAAAACCTATTAGATTAACATCAACTCTTTCTTAAAAAATACAATAAAATATGATAATAATAATAATAATAATAACAACAACAACAATAACCTCTAACGATATACATAACAAAAAAAAAACAAATGATAGCAAACAACCTTATCATATTATTTGTGGCTTGTCCTTGCTAATTTAATACTCTATGTAGATAAGCAAGAATCTATGTACCGTAGTAAATATCAATAATGCATTCTAGCAAAGCAATCTTTCATCGAAATATTAAAAAGTCAATCGAAATTGCAATCCTTTAAATAAATTACTATTTATCAATTGTTTTATCTCTACTACATATGGGTATCTATATATATATCATTGTTTATCGAATCAAGTTACCTTGTTCCCCTATCAAATCGCAAAGGCATTCCAACGACATAGTGCGTTGTGTTCTCATCCTATTTTCATCCTAAATACCTCATCAATATGGAGTAAGAACAGACGGAATTAATCCGTGTTTTCAAGGTACACATATATTATATTAATTTTGTTCTTTTAACTTTATAATTGTTATTCACTTACGTGTTTTGGTTCTTGTAATTCATTTAGTAGTATTTGGATATTTTTTTACTTGCTAAAAATTGATAAATTGAAGCTGAAGATGGATCTGCTTATCGTTCGTGAAAATGGTTGAAGGATATATTTTTTTTTCTAACATTTTACAATCTTCATGCTAATTTTTATCATTCTAAAAAATTGTGCATGAATAGTAGAAGATATCTTTTGTCGAACCGAAAGAGTAATGATAAGGATTAACAAGGATAAATGAGTTCACTAGGACTCTCGTCTGTTACAGTCTTCAAGCTCATTACACACAACAACGTGCAAGGCAAGTTGGCTTGGGACTCTCATCTCTTACAGAGATCCGAATTCAAATCATGTTAATGCAGAACTTTTAAAAACCTATGAGGGAGATGTAGGAGTTATGTGTATAAAATAAATATGTATAGGAGTTAGTTACTTTTGGCCGTTACAGCAGCTTGAGTTACAAGTTGTCTCTGTTTTGCTGACTTACCTTTATATAAACTCTATGCATTGATGTTATAAAGTTGTACTTTGACATCTACAGAAGTATAGCGCATCATCAAATATAATATTTCTATGAACATGACACTACTATAAACTAGATTAGCTAGCTTGAGGTCAAATTAACTTAGTTGAACATTTGCTTGAGAGAACTGTGGCATTGATTAACATTTAAGGACCTTTGGGTTCTTTATATGAAATTAAAAGTCCAACTTTGTGTCCGTATATATGATATTTTGAACCTATATGTTAATGTGGTTTCTTATTTTATTGTTAATTTAGTTAATTAAGATTTATAATACCATATTCATATGCACAGTTACTGTATTTCATCCTAAATTTCTTATAATATTTACGAGTTATAATATATGATATTGTTTGTCATTTGTAGTGTGATATGGCACATTATGACAACAACTCTTTTGGACAAATCAACGAAGAAAGAGTATAAAATTCTCACATTCTATTTCGTTTTATTCAACTGTGTCGTGTTACCAACTATTTTCATGGTCGTCATATTTTCATGTACTTATTGGATGAGCAGGTTATTCCCTTTCTGAAAAAGCACAAAACATTAATTTCTTTCAACTTATATTTTTCCTATATTAAATAACATATTTACAAGTGACTACTCCTTAACTTTCGATCGTTTGCATTTCAAGGTATGAAAATAAAGGTCAGGATTAGAGAGTATATTCGGTGGAAACGTGATATATTACATGAAGGATCAATTTACATGATTTTTAGTCTCAATCTTCACCAAAGATTGGATATAGAAAAATTAGCAGCCACATATTTTCAATTAATTTCTGGCCTAATACGGTTGTTTATAACCTTGTTTTTCATCGTGAAATTCCTGATTTTGGGTTCAATTTTATTGAATTCGAACGTATAGTTGATACTCCTAGGATACATCATATTTTGGGTGATAGGTATACTATAATATATTCTTTTAATTAATAAGCAAATATTTATATACACATACTTCTACCTTATTATACTTTGTGATAGATGTCATGGGAGAAGTTCATCAACTATCTCCAACCATCGATGGTAGATTTGATCTTATCTTGAAAAATGATAGGCAAGTTCATTTTATATGCATTGATTTGTATATTTTGTTAAAATTTGTTTATGTTATCACCTTTGATATTGGATTTTTTTTCACATAAATCATATACTGATCTGAAGTACAGGTGAACCTTGTACAGTCGGAACTGTCTTTTAGAAGTAATGTGAGTGACAAGAGGAAAACCTATCGTTGTTCTTGCCAAAGAATAATCAAACTCACAACTAGTATGGTGTATAAGTAAGAGATCGATCCACAGGAAAATCTATTAAATTCAAGTCTAATTCTAATCGCTTAGAGAGGAAAAGGGGGTTTTTAGTGTGTAAAAGGTCCGCCTTTTATCAAAGCGGAAGCAAACAAACAAAGGAAATTGGTTGTAGAATGCAGTGGAGAGGAATAGGTTCACCTACAATTTATCACTTCGATTGATGAATTCGATCCTTGTTTCAGCCTCTAGTTCTTGTCTTTTCCTATCAATGTCCTTGTCCAGATCTTAAGTAAATTACTAGTCCTACAAGTCCTAGCAACCCTTATCTCTAAATAACCCTAACACGGTTAAGATTTAACCTAGAGATAGCATTAAGATTATGAATTGACCAAGGTACACATAATATCAAGCTACGAGTCGATATTCAACATGTATTCAACTTCCTACACATCCAATTAGTCATACGAGTCCTAAAGGGATATGATTGCCACTTGGGTTATGGTTCGCTACGAGGAATCTGCAAAACCCTAGCAATTGAATGAATCTACTCTAACTAGTTGATCAGGCCAGAGAGAATAAAACACATTCAAGCAATTAAGCACAAAGAAGTCAAAACATTGCAATAGGAATAAGAACTAGATTAAGAAACTCACAATTCAACAATCAAAGATCCAAACTGTAGGCGAAACCTTGAGAGTTTAGTTGCTCATGCTCAACGGCGCTCTCAACAATGGTGTAAACTGCATAAGGTTAATGAACGAATAACTAGAAAAGTCTTAAATAGTCTAGAGAAAATCGGCCCAAAATAACTTAGACAAAACCCTAAGTAAAATCCGTAATTGAATATCGGTCTCTGCACGGGCCGCGGGGCGGCCAGGCCAGGCCGCGGGGCGGCCGGCGATTGCGAACTTCTCCGTTTCTTCCTTTGAGCCGCGGGGCGGCCAGCAATGTAGCGGGGCGGCCTGCGATTCTTCCGAGCTGCTCCCTCTTCGTCTCCAGCAGCTCCTAAGTATTCTTCAACTTGTTTCCGTCCTTTCAATATTAATTCACCTCCAATCTACTTTTCCTGAAATAAAACATAAAATCATGTAGATTCCGCCTCTTCTAACTCAACAAGTGAAAATGCAAATTCAACTAAATAAATGCAATATTCACACCTAAAATATGCTAAATGCAATATATTATACAATTCTAAATATGCTCTATCAAATTCCCCCACACTTGAACCTTTGCTTGTCCTTAAGCAATAGAAAACTTAACTCTGCAGCCCCACAGAATAGCAATTCATGTATCCACACCTCAATATTTTTTAAGTGCATGAAAACTAGCAAACACAAAAGATTAATAACATCATAGCACATAATTGGAATAATCAATGAAATCAGGCAACCATATTCATTCTAGACCTCACAAAGGATATGTGTTTCACTCTCGCTCAAGTGTTTAGGTTTAAATGTTTACGCTCAAAACTCAATCTTCAAAAACTTAGCTACAAGAGCCTTGCACCAGTGTTCTAAATCTCCACCACTGGTGACTCTACACACAACAAAAATCATGAGGTCTTTCAATTGGGTTGTAATGGGGCCAAGGTAGAACATATAAGGTATGGAACAATTTTGGTCATCTGGTGTTCAAAATCCGGGAACCAAGGGAGCTACCAAATCATACAACCACTCATAAACATCTCATACCATATCTTTATAATGCCAAACAACACCAATCTCAAGCATAAAACTTTAGAAACCATAATCAACTCCTTCTTTTATTTTTCTTCTTTTTTTCTTCTTTTTTTTTTCTTTTTCATTCATGCTATATCAAATGATTTTTCTTGACTTTTACCCCTAAGTGAATTTTATCCTCTTTAGGTCCCAAGTAATAAAAATGCTAGCAATAATCAAACATCTCATAAATACACCTCCAACATACAATCCACCACCACAAACCATCATCCACACTATAGATATTCACCAACTAGTCCTAAATTCCCGGATTGGGTCAGGCTATCATTGGCTATGGAAAATTCTTGTGGAGCTATAAAAGTATAGGCAATTAGGCTCAAACTGGCTTCAAGCAGAGGATAATATGTAAGGTGGGAATAGAGTCAAATAGGGCTAACAAAGGTGCCTCAATCATGTTTAAGTCATGTGCAGAAATCATAATATGCAGCCTTGAACAAGATATCTCAATGCAAGTCAAAGAGGAAGTAATCGAAGAGAGTACACACAACAAGCAAGAGGACTAAATAAAGTGTAGTCCTGAATAGGCCAAAATAAGCTCACCAGGACATGTCTAGAACTTCAAGATCACCCAAAAATTCAAGATTTTATGCGCTCAATCATCAATCAATCATGCCCACCAAATAGTGTAGAAAACATATATCGAAGGCTTCAACAATCCAAGCACATCATGAGGCATAAATCTCAATAGAAAATATAGAGGACAAACGGCATCCACATGGGGAAATAAGACCTATTCCTAATAATGTAAGAACTAAAACTGTTGTTTTTTTTTTCAGAATAGGAATAACAATTGTAAAAACTAAATATGCATACAACCAATATAAATAAACATGAACCTTAAAACTTAAAATGCAGTGCAAATTAGAACCAAAATACAGAGAGTTTGCAAGTCTTCTCCCCCACACTTAGTTCTGACATTGTCCTCAATGCAGAAAAGAGAACAAAAACATCAAAATAAAAATAAAAGGGAAAAGAAAAGAAATAATTAACATGCTCACTGCTGAGGTGGTGGAGGCGGCGGATATGGTGGGAACTGTGGATAGGCGAATCGATAGAAGTCCTCTTGCCTCTGCCATATCTGCTCCTGCATCCGTCGGATCGCCGCCTGGCTCTCAGAGACCTCTTCCAGGTGGGAAGTCAAGCCACGTACATCTCGATGAATGTCGCTGACCTCCACGTACAGCTGTTGGTTGTGGTCCCACATCGCGTCTTGGCGCTGGTGCATCCGCTGCTGGTTCTCCCACATTGCGTCTTGACGACGCGACATCATCTGCTGATGCTCCCACATAGTGTTCTGCTGGAGAGACATATCATCCATCTGCTGTGCCAGCGAGTAGTAATCTGGACCAGCACCTCCAGCTGTGCCAGAAGGTCCAGCTCCTCCAAAATCCGGCTGAACTCTGGGAACATCCTCAGCATCTTCCTGCTCAGCATCAGGAACCTGCTCCTCCTCCTCATCCATCTCATCTCCCATGTAAAAATCAGCAGCAGTAGGGCCAAATGGGAGATGACGGGGCAAACTCAACTGGATCCTCCCATGATGGCCTGCCCTCCAGATCCACATCGGTGCTCTGCCCTCCAGGTGGCCAGTTTTCCTCAACTGGGCCTCATCATAAAGAAATGATCCATGCTGAATGTCATGGACGGCGCTCATATCGATGCATGCGCGAGCAATGAGGGTGATAAGACCCCCAAAGCTAATGGTTGCATTGCTGCGCTTGTCCAGGATATCCTTGCAGTTTATTAGAAACAGATCTACCCAACCTGGCACTACAGAGCTCTCTGGCGTCAGACACCATAGAAATGACATGTCCTTCAGCGAGATCTTGTTGACCTCAGCCTGTGCGAAGAAGGTGTTCGCCAGAACTTTGTGAATTAGTCGTAAGGCAAGATGGCGAATGCTGAAGTTGTACTGGCCCTTCTTGGCCTCAAAAGGCACAGGGGTGGCCGCGGGGCGGTGGCTCAGGTGACGGGGAGGCCTAAGAATCGCCGGATCTGGAACTTCCGTTGTCGGATCTGCTTTCCGACGTCCCTAACTTCCTCCCTCCGTGGTGGATTTGAAGAAAAACTTGGAGATTTCTTGGGAGAAGGCCGGTTTTTTGTGTAGATCTATAAGAGAGAAGCAATAAGGTGGATAGTGTGGAGGAAGAAGATGAGAAAAGAGAATTTATGTGGAGCTTTGGGGGAAAGAAAGCTTGGGGAAAGTGTTGTAATGGAGGATTTGTGGGAGCTTGAAGAAAGAGGAAGAAGATAGAGGATAGAAGAGGATGGCGGCGGCTGATGGTGATAGAATGGGGAGAAAAAGAAGGGTAGGGTCTATTTTGTTTGGTAAGTGGGGGCCCACACGGGCCCCTTTAAATTTTTCTATCCGGCAGGGGCCGCGGGGCGGCCAGGGTGGGCGACGGGGCGGCCGGCGATTCCGTGAAGGATTTCGCTGGTCGCCCTAGCCGCGGGGCGGCCAGGCTGGCGACGGGGCGGCCCACACTTTTCGCCCTATTCCTTTTTCTTTTCCTTCCTGCAATGTTAGTATCCCAAACAAAACCAAAACTAAACTAAAAAGTAGTAAAATGCACAAATAAAATAGAACCTAAACTACTTACCTTGGGTTGCCTCCCAAGCAGCGCCGTTGGTTACCGTCGTTGGCTCGACGTTATGACCCCCTAACTATCCTCAGCACTTGGTTCAGTAAGAAACAACTCATCCCCGTCCTGTTTGACAAAATTCTCATAATAGGGTTTAACTCTATGACCATTTACCTTGAAGATGTCTCCATTCCTCTCGTTTAGTAGTTCTACTGCACCATGAGAAAAGACATTAGTAATCACATATGGTCCTGTCCATCTAGAACGAAGCTTACCTGGGAAGAGTTGTAGGCGCGATTGAAATAGGAGGACCTTTTCCCCAACTTTGAGGTCCTTTCGCAAGATATGCTTATCGTGCCATGCCTTTGTCTTCTCCTTGTAGGTGACGGAGTTATCATAGGCATCCAATCTCAACTCTTCCAGCTCCTGCAGCTGTAGTTTCCTGAACTCCCCAACTTCGTCAATCTGCATGTTGCACTGCTCCACCGCCCAATATGCTTTATGTTCAAGCTCGACAGGAAGATGGCAAGCTTTTCCATAGACTAATCTAAACGGAGACATCCCAATGGGAGTCTTGTAAGCCGTTCGATAAGCCCATAGAGCATCATCAAGTCTGACACTCCAATCCTTCCTGTTTGGGGCAACAGTCTTCTCCAAGACAGTCTTTATCTCACGATTAGACACCTCAGCTTGCCCATTGGTCTGGGGGTGGTATGTAGTAGACACCCTTTGAGTTACATGATACTTCTTTAAGAGGGCACTCACAGTCTTATTGCAGAAATGAGTCCCATTATCACTGATTAGTGCTTTTGGGACTTCAAATCTAGAGAATAGCTCCTTGAGGAAACCTACAACTACCTTTGAATCATCAGTTCTGGTGGCCTTCGCCTCCACCCACTTAGAGACGTAGTCCACTGCAAGCAGAATATATAGGTTTCCCAAGGAGTTAGGGAATGGTCCCATGAAGTCAATGCCCCAAACATCAAAAATCTCACAAAATATCATGCGAGTTTGTGGCATCTCATTCCTCTTAGAAAGATTCCTAACTCCCTGACAGCGATCACAGGATTTGCAAAAAGCATAAGAATCACGAAATATATGAGGCCAAAAGAATCCTGCATCAAGTACCTTCCTAGCTGTCTTTTGTGGTCCAAAGTGTCCACCACATTCATGGGAATGACAAAAATTAAGGACAGATTGTACCTCATTGTCGGAAAGACACCGATGTATCACCTGATCTGCGCAATGCTTCCATAGGTAGGGGTCATCCCAAACGTAGAAACGAGCATCGTGGCGTATCTTGTCCTTTTGAGCCTTTGAAAAGTTGGGCGGAAACTCTTCCGACACTAGAAAGTTTACCAAGTTAGCAAACCAAGGGCGTGGAAGAGCACTAACCTTGAGGAGAGATTCGAGTTCAGAGTCTGCAGGGGCCGCGGGGCGGCCAGGGGTGGCGACGGGGCGGCCGGCGATTCCGAGGGAAACTTTCTCCGAAGATTCGGCCGCGGGGCGGCCTGTGGTGGCTACGGGGCGGCCGGCGATTGCGGAGAAATCCACCTCTGATGACTCGGCCGCGGGGCGGCCTGGATTGGCGACGGGGCGGCTTGCGATGGCGAAGACCTGTAGAAGCTCTTCGTCAGGAAAGCTCCCCAATATGCCTTCTTGTCCATTCTCCTCCTGCACAATACGACTTAGATGGTCAGCAACTAGGTTCTCAGCACCCTTTTTGTCCCTGATTTCAATGTCAAACTCGCTTAGAAGCAAGATCCATCTAATCTGTCTTGGTTTAGCCTCTTTCTTCGTCAAAAGGTAACGAAGTGCTGCATGATCAGTGTAAACAATAACTTTTGTACCAAGCAAATAAGATCTAAATTTCTCAAGTGCAAAAACTATAGCAAGAAGTTCTTTTTCTGTGGTTGAGTAATTTCTTTGAGCTCCATTCAGGGTCATAGATGCATAGTATATGACATGAGAGCTTCTCCCTTCTTTTTGTCCAAGCACGACTCCCACAACATAGTCACTAGCGTCACACATCAATTCGAACGGTTGAGACCAATTTGGTGCTTGTATGATTGGTGCACTGGTAAGACAAGTCCTTAACTCATCAAACGCCGTCCTGCACTTCTCATCAAAGGCAAATGTAACCTCCTTCTTCAGCAGTTCGCACAAGGGTGAGGTGATCTTTGAGAAGTCCTTAATGAACCTGCGGTAGAATCCTGCATGGCCTAAAAAGGAACGAACTTCACGCACATTAGTAGGATAAGGCAATGATTGAATGATGTCAATCTTTGCCTTATCAACCTCAATCCCTTTATGGGAGACAATGTGACCCAAAACAACGCCTTCATCAACCATAAAGTGACACTTTTCTGAATTGAGCACTAAATTAGTGTCAACACATCTTTTAAGCACAAGCGCCAAATGGTTGAGGCAAGCATCAAAACTATCACCATGGACTGTAAAATCATCCATAAAGACCTCAATAAATTGCTCCATATATTCAGAGAAAATACTTACCATACACCGTTGGAATGTCCCAGGAGCATTGCACAAGCCAAAAGGCATTCTGCAATATGCAAAAGTGCCAAACGGACAAGTGAATGTTGTCTTCTCTTGATCCTCGGGTGCGATGGCTATCTGAAAGTACCCTGAATATCCATCTAGAAAGCAGTAATATGGACGACTAGCAAGTCTTTCAAGCATTTGATCAATGAAAGGTAAGGGAAAGTGATCTTTTTGAGTTACCGCATTAAGCTTACGATAATCGATGCAAACTCTCCAGCCTGATTGGACCCTGGTAGGGACCATCTCACCTTCTTGATTCTCAACCACTGTAATGCCTCCCTTCTTTGGTACTACCTGCGTTGGACTAACCCATTGACTATCAGAGATGGGATAGATCATACCTGCCTGAAGGAGTTTGAGCACCTCCTTCTTTACGATATCCATCATAGGTGGGTTGAGTCTCCATTGAGGTTGCCTTGAAGGTTTGGCTCCCTCTTCTAATAAGATCCTGTGCATGCAAGTAGCTGGGCTGATTCCCTTGATATCCGCTATGGTCCATCCCAGAGCTGTCTTATGCTCTTTGAGCACTCCTACCAACCTATCTTCCTGTTCTTTGGTAAGCTTGTTAGAGATGATGACAGGCAAGGTGTCACCCTCCCCCACAAATGCATATTTCAGATGCTCAGGAAGAGGCTTGAGCTCAACTTCAGGTACTTGTACGATAGAAGGTAAGAGCTTTTCATTTGGAATAGTTAATGCCATAAAGGTTTCTTCTTGCGATTTGGAAGGAAGGGAAGACAAGTCTCTTATGGTATCCTACAGGTTAGTAGTCAAAACATAATTCAATGAAAATTCCTCAGTAGGAGATTCTAAAGCTACATGCAGGTCATCTACACAACTCATATCAAAGGTATCCTGCATACAAGTATCAATGGCATCCATAAAGCATAAGGAATGATCATCAGAAGGGAATTTCATAGTATCATATATATTGTATTCAACCTTCTCACCGTCAAATTCCATAGTCAAAGAACCAGAATACACATCAATTTTTGTTCTAGCAGTCTTTAAAAAGGGCCTTCCTAGCAAAATAGGAGCCTCTTGGTTACCATGCTCCATGTCCAAGACAAAGAAATCAGCAAGAAAGATCAAATTGTCAACCATAACTAAGACATCCTCAACTATGCCTCTAGGAAAAGCATTTGATCGATCCGCTAGTTGGATTACCACTCTGGTCTCATGCAAAGGTCCTAAACCCAATGATTCATATAGAGAATAAGGTAAAACATTAATAGATGCACCCAAGTCTAACAAAGCCTTATCAAACTTAGTTTCACCTATCACACATGGAATTGTAAACATGCCAGGGTCGCTACATTTCTTAGGCAGACGCTTTTGAAACACAGCAGACACATGTTCGCTTACCTTAATTTTCTGCTTCCCTTTCAACTTTTGATTCCTCTTTATTGTGCAAAGTTCCTTGAGAAATTTGGCATAACGAGGAATACTTTTAATCAGATTGAGTAAAGGGATGTTTACCTCGCACTTACTGAACGTCTCAAAGATCTCTTTGTCATTGTCTGGTCTTTTTGTGTCTCTGAGTGCTTCAGGAAAGGGAGGAACGGGTTTAAAAGAATTAAGAGGGGGGAAATCAGGTCTAACATACCCGTCGGAGGAGTCCCTGGAGAGGCCGCGGGGCGGCTGGCGATTTTCCGCGTCTTCCGAATCGCCTTGGACGTGGGGCGGCTCAGGTGTGCCGCGGGGCGGCTGGCGATGTCGAACCCCTTCTTCTTCCTCGTTCGCACCTGTTTCAAAATTATCAAGGTTAGTATCATTATGGGGAGTGGTAATCAGTTCCTTACCACTTCTTAGCGTCACAACGCTGACGTTCTCCTTGGGATTCACCACCGTTTGAGATGGTGGCTGTCCTGAGTCCTTCGCTAGCAGTTCGCTCAGCGATTGAGCCATTTGGCTAAGTTGCTTCTCCATATTCTTTTGGTGCTCATCTTGCCTCTTTTGGTGCTCAGCTTGACCCAAGACGATCTTTGTGAGAGCTTTAAGAGGATCCTCATTGGATTGACTATCAGTTGGTGGAGGTTCTCTCTGTCTTTGATCAAATTGTTGTTGAGGTCTGAAATGGGGTCCTCCTTGTGGATTGAAAGGGGCTTGGTTATTACCATAGCCATACCCCTGGGAACCTGCATTATAGTTATTATTGTATTGATTGGGATTAGCATAGTTACCATACCTGGGTCGCTGAGGAACAAAGTTCCCCATGGCATTCAGTTCTACATTGGGCTCCTGCAGCATTGGACAAGTTTCCGTCGGGTGATAAAGATCAGCGCAAATGCCACATGCCTTAAGTTGTTGTGGGGTTCCTTGTAGCATGAACCTTTTCATCATATCCTTCAAATCAGCCACATCGCTATGTAATGCGGAAGTTGAGGAGTCAACGGCGAGTACCCCTCTAGCATGAAGTCCCTTGCTGAATTGCCTAGAGCCATCAGCAAGCTCTGAAAACACCTCCCAAGCAGCAACGGGTGTTTTGTTCAAGATGTTGCCTCCACAGGCAGAGTTCACCGTCTTGCGCTCCTCGTCAAGCAATCCATTGAATAAAAAGAGCACTAAATCCTTCTTTGAAAAACCATGGTGAGGGCAACTAGAGCAGAGCTTCTTGAAGCGCTCAAAGTACTCATAGAGTGTCTCTGTAGCCTGCTGGTCAATGCTGCTGATTTCCTTCTTCAGACTGTTCAACTTGGTTGCAGGGAAGTACTTTTCCAGAAAGAGACGCTTCAATTGTATCCATGTTGTTGCATTACCTGGTGGTAAGTAGTAGAACCACTCAATAGCAGTGTTCCTAAGCGAAAAGGGGAATGCCCTTAACTTGATTTGCTCCTCCATGACATCGCCTGGTTTCATACCCACCACAACAGTATGGAACTCAGATAAGTGCTTGTGGGGGTCCTCACCACTCAACCCATGGAATTTGGGTAAGAGATGAACCACCCCAGACTTTAGTTCAAAATGGACACCTTCATCAAGTTCAGGGAGCACGATAGCCAATGGTTGTTGGGCTAAGTCTGGTGTAGTGAGCTCCTTCAGCGTTCGATTATCATCGTTAGCAGCCATCTCTTCTTCTCCTTGATCGAAAGGTAACTCGCGAAAGCGATCACGAGCTTCTTGCCTCAATCTAGAGAGAGTCCTCTCAATCTCCAAATCTAAAGACAATAGAGATGAGTTAGTAGCACGAGTGTGGACCATATAAGTGGTCCACACAAAAATTAGCAATTAAAACAACACAAGAATTCATTCAGAAGAATTCCCCGGCAACGGCGCCAAATTTGACAAGAGGAAAACCTGTCGTTTTTCTTGCCAAAGAATACTCAAACTCACAACTAGTATAGTGTATAAGTAATAGATCGATCCACAGGGAAATCTATTAAATTCAAGTCTAATTCTAATCGCTCAGAGAGGAAAAGGGGGTTTTTAGTGTGTAAAAGGTCCGTCTTTTATCAAAGCGGAAGCAAACAAACAAAGGAAATTGGTTGTAGAATGCAGTGGAGAGGAATAGGTTCACCTACAATTTATCACTTCGATTGATGAATTCGATCCTTGTTTCAGCCTCTAGTTCTTGTCTTTTCCTATCAATGTCCTTGTCCAGATCTTAAGTAAATTACTAGTCCTACGAGTCCTAACAACCCTTATCTCTAAATAACCCTAACACGGTTAAGATTCAACCTAGAGATAGCATTAAGATTATGAATTGACCAAGGTACACATAATATCAAGCTACGAGTCGATATTCAACATGTATTCAACTTCCTACACATCCAATTAGTCATACGAGTCCTAAAGGGATATGATTGCCACTTGGGTTATGGTTCGCTACGAGGAATCTGCAAAACCCTAGCAATTGAATGAATCTACTCTAACTAGTTGATCAGGCCAGAGAGAATAAAACACATTCAAGAAATTAAGCATAAAGAAGTCAAGACATTGCAATAGGAATAAGAACTAGATTAAGAAACTCACAATTCAATAATCAAAGATCCAAACTGTAGGTGAAACCTTGAGAGTTTAGTTGCTCATGCTCAACGGCGCTCTCAACAATGGTGTAAAGTGCATAAGGTTAATGAACGAATAACTAGAAAAGTCTTAAATAGTCTAGAGAAAATCGGCCCAAAATAAATTAGACAAAACCCTAAGTAAAATCCGTAATTGAATATCGGTCTCTGCACGGGCCGCGGGCGGCCAGGTCAGGCCGCGGGGCGGCCGGCGATTGCGAACTTTTCCGTTTCTTCCTTCGAGCCGCGGGGTGGCCAACAATGTAGCGGGGCGGCCTGCGATTCTTCCGAGCTGCTTCCTCTTCGTCTCCAGAAGCTCCTAAGTATTCTTCAACTTGTTTCCGTCCTTTCAATATTAATTCACCTCCAATCTACTTTTCCTAAAATAAAACATAAAATCATGTAGATTCCGCCTCTTCTAACTCAATAAGTGAAAATGCAAATTCAACTAAATAAATGCAATATTCACACCTAAAATATGCTAAATGCAATATATTATACAATACTAAATATGCTCTATCAGTGAGTCTAGAGGTCCGAGAGAAGATTCAGAATTCGGTAGGGGTGGCAGAGGTTGAGAAACATGAGAGATATCTTGGTCTTCCAACGATGATTGGGAAATCTAAGAAATTGATTTTCAGTGGCATCCGGGACAGAATATGGAAGAAATTGAAAGGATGGAAAGCCGGATGTTTTCCAGGGGTGGGAAAGAGGTTCTACTAAAATCGTGCTTCCTTTTGCTGAGCTATTTGTGTCGAGAGATCGAGCAAATGATGTGTGACTTTGGTGGGGTGACGGAGAAGGGAATAGGAAGATTCACTAGATGTCTTGGAGGAGAATATGTGTTTCCAAGGATATCGGGGTCTAGACTTCCAGGACACGGAACCTGGGGCGTTGTTGTCTAGATTGCTAAAAGCAAAATACTTCCCTCATTCTTCCTTTTTTGAGGACATGCTAGGAAATAAACCGAGTTCTTTATGGCATAGCCTTCTGAAAGCGAGAGGGGTCTTAGAGGAGGGGGCCTACTAGATAGTTGGAAATGGAGCAAATTTATATGCTTGGGGAGACAAGTGGCTGCCAAGACCCTACTCATTCATGCTGGTGGCGAATCCTTCAGGTAGAGGAGAATTTACTAGGGTCATCGATTTCATTGATTGGAGCCAAGGATGTTGGGACGAGGAAGCTGTCTTTCTTGTCGTGCGATGTTGATGCAATTCTTTGTATTCACCTGGTTGACCCATAAACTGATGATACAACGACATGGTTCTTCTCCAGGGATGGTAATTACTCGGTAAGGTCAGCCTATCACATTATGATGGAGAAGAAATGACTCACTGAAAGTGGGGGTCATACATCGAAAGAGGGTATAGGAGAGAGCCTGTGGAAGAAGATTTGGAGAATCTCGGTTATTCCTAGAGTTCGGAGCTTCATATGGAAAGCTTGTTGAGTGATAATACTGTGTAGAGAAGCCCTGAGCAAGAGAGGAGTTCAAATGGAGCCATGGTGTAGTGCTTATGGCATGCTTGACTATATAATGCACGCATTGTGGCACTGCAGATGGTGGCAAGCTTGACTCTATAATGCACGCAATGTGGCGCTGCAGATGGTCCCGAGAGGTTTGGAAGTTGTTGCCGACAGTAAGAGGGTTGGGAAAGGGGGCAAAAGACTTCTGTGCTTGGACAAAGTGTGTGCTGAACGTGAAGGACAAAGAGCAGGTGTAGCTGTGGGCATATGTTGCTGCTGGTGTATGACAAGTGAGGAATAGGAGATGCTTCGAGGATGCATTGACATCGGCAACGGATATTATTGAACAAGCAATGGAAAATGCTCGGTTGTATCAAGAAGGGGCAGCCACCAGTCTTCAACAGCTACAAGTGCATGTGGTGCATGTTGGAGTAAATGCATATAAAAGGTGGTTTTAAGAAAGGTACCCTTTGGACTTCCCACATCCCACATGGAAAGTTTAAGGGTACCCTAAAGAGTTTTTAAGGAGACTCTTCCACTACCTACATTAAGAGGTTGAGGAGGAGATGGGGCACCCACACGCGCGCCCGCTGCCACTGCCGTCCGTCTGGCTCGGCTCGGCTCGTGCTCCTGCTCGTGCTCCGAGAATGGAGTTGGAGTTAATTTTTTGCGGAAAAATTATTTATTGAGGCCGAAGATATTACGGATTAGCTTATTCGTGCTTATCCGTGAATATCTGTTTTTCACTGGAAAATTATCTTTTCCGAAATCTTTCAAAACCGTTTTGGATAAGCTCAAACCTTCTGTTGATAGACTCGAATCTCTCCTTTGTTTGCAGGCTAAGGAGGATTTCGGAGCCTATATAAGGAGGGTTAGGGTTCTGCTTTTCAACAAACAGCGAACACAATCGCCTCTCTCCCTCTTATGTTTTCTCCTACCCTTTTCCCGTTCTGAGCGCATGTTCCAGCTCCAACTTCTCTCCTTCGAGTGCAGCTGTGAGAGAAGCCGGTGAAATCCTTGGGGGACTTTTCCTCGCATACGATCTGCACCACTGTCGGGGGCAAATACGTTTCTCATTCAGTGGCTCTCATACCACACTTCACCGCAGCCTTCACCCCTTCACAGAAACACGGTTCGACCTACATCCCTAACGCTCTTTTGAGTTACTGTTTTACAGGTTCCAGCAGGGTCGTTGTCCTACAGTGAGAAACGTATTTCAAAAGTAGTATCAATGGCCGCCGTCGAGATCTCCTATAAGAAGCCGCTGCTTGATCTCTTAAAGCTGGAGCCTTTGGATGGCTCAAACTACAACCGCTGGTCCAAAAAGATGCTGATCTTCTTTGAGCAATTGGAGATTGACTATGTTATGTGTTGCTCCAAGACCCCCTTACCGCCCCTGCGGCTGCTGCTGTTGCTGAGGACGATGCACCGCCCAACCCTCATGCGCCTTCTGCGGAGCTCATGAAGTACCAACGCGACAACAAAACCGCAAGAGAAAACCTGCTAAACCACATGACAAACGCTCTGTTCGACCTGTTGCTGGTCCAGAAGTCTGCTAGGACTATCTGGGAAACCCTAGACAAGAAGTACGACACTGACGATTCTTGGAAGCGCAAGTACGTGACCGAACAATGGATCCAGTTCTAGATGGTGGACGACAAGCCTATCATGGAGCAGGTGCATGAGTACGAGAATTTGGTAGCGGATATACTGACTGAAGGTATGAAGATGTGCAAAGTTCTTCAGGCCAACGTCCTGATCGAGAAATTGCCTGAGTCCTGGGCACGCTGCCGCAATCACCTCAAACACAAAAAAAAAAAAAGATTTTACCTTGGAGAAACTCGTCATCCATCTGAAGATTGAGGAAGCTAACCGGCTGAAGGAGAAGGAGACCTCCAACACTGTTGCTGACACGGTAAAAGCTAACATTGTTGAATCTCCGCAGGTCAACAAGAAAGGCAATAAGCTGCCTTTCAACAAGAAGAACAAGAAGGGCCCTGGAGGACAAAACAACAAGCCTGCGAAGTTCAAGAAGAACAACAATGGAGAGAAGCAGAACAACATTGGCTGCTATGTGTGTGGTCGACAAGGCCACAGGGCGTTCCAGTGCCGTGAGAGGAAGGATGCTCAGTATGCTGTCCAAAAGAACAACGGAGGGCAGGATAAAGGCATTGCAAACGTCGCTGAAGGTGGTGCTCCTGAAGTCATTTCTGCAGTGGTCACTGAAGCTAACGTCATTGGGAGTATGACCAAATGGATTGTGGACACTGAGCCACAAAGCACTTCTGCGCCAACAGAGATCTGTTTGATGAGTTCAAACCTGCAAGCGGAGCTGAGCAACTCTACATAGGGAACTCAAGCCAGTCAGATGTACTGGGGAAAGGGAAGGTCTCGCTGATGCTCACCTCAGATAACATCCTGAGCCTGCAGAATGTCTTTTATGTGCCTTCCCTGCGACGGAACCTGATCTCTGGAGGGCTCTTATCTCGAGCCGGGCTAAAGGGAGTCATGGAAGGTGACTCTATAGTCTTATCCAAGAATGGAAATTTTTTGGGGAAGGCTTACAAGTTTGGTGGATTGTTTGTTTTGCAAATTGTTGTTGATTATGCTAATATAGCTTCTACTTCCGCTTATATCGTTGTTGATGTTGATCTTTGGCATGCTAGATTAGGTAATGTGAATGTTGAATCTGTGAACAAATTGCATAAAATGGGCCTAATCTCAAACTTGGGTAATAATGATCATAAAAAATGTGAAATTTGTGTGGAAGCTAAGTTCACCAAGAAGCCTTTCAAATCTATAACAAAAAGGTCCACCGAATTACTAGAATTAGTTCACACTGATCTAGCTGATTTTAGGAACTCTGAGAGCAGAGGTGGTAAAAGGTATTACATCACATTTGTAGATGATTATTCTAGATACACCAAGTTGTATTTGCTGAGATCTAAGGATGAGGCAGAGAAAATGTTCTTAATCTACAAAGCTGAGGTAAAAAACCAACTTGAGAGAAAAGTTAAAAGACTTAGATCCGATAGAGGTGGGGAATATAAGACAACGTTTTTGAAAGAATTCTGTGAGATAAATGGTATAATTCATGAACGTACAACATCCTATAGCCCTCAATCGAATGGAGTAGCAAAAAGAAAGAACAGAACTTTAAAAAACATGATGCTTTCTATGCTTGTGAGTTCTGGGTCACCCGACTCTCTGTGGGGTGAAGCTGTTCTTTCTGCAAACTACATTCTTAATAAGGTACCCCATAAGAAGTTAGACAAAACCTCTTATGAACTAGGGAAAGGACATCCTCCTAACCTAGGGTTGATGAGAGTGTGGGGGTGTTTAGCTAAAGTTGGGATTCCTGCATTTAAGAGAGATAACCTTGGATCTAAGATTGTTGATGCCATGTTTGTTGGTTATGCTGAGAACAGTGCTGCTTATAGGTTTATGTGCTTGCATGACAGATCTATGTGTGAATATCGTGATGCTGAATTTTTTGAGCATATTTTTCCTTTAAAGAAAGATCATGATAGTATTCCTGTTGTTTCTGAACCTGCATCTTTGTCTTTACCTGCTTCTATCAATGTTGATGAACCTAGTGAAATTAGAAGAAGTAAAAGACATAGAACTGAAACTAGCTATGGTCCTGATTTTGTGACTGCTTTCTTAACTGAACTCCGTGATTTAGATGAAATCAATGAAGCTCTAGTTTATGTTCACATGATAGAGGATGAACCTAGAACATATAAAGAAGCTATGAGTTCTGTTGATGCTAGGTTTTGGAAAGATGCTATAAACAGTGATATTGAATCTATCACAAGTAATCACACTTGGGAACTAGTTGATTTGCCTAGAGGTTATAAGGCCATTGGTTGTAAATGGATCTTTAAGAGGAAACTTAGAACAGATGGTTCTATTGAAAGATTTAAGGCAAGACTAGTAATCAAAGGATTCACACAGAAACATAGAGTAGATTATTTTGACACCTATTCTCCTGTAACTAAGATTGCAACCATTAGAACATTATTTACATTAGCATCTAATTACAAGCTCTTAATACATCAAATGTATGTAAAGACTGCTTTTCTGAATGGTGATCTAGATGAGGAAATATACATGGAACAACCTCCGGGTTTTGTTGTTCCAGGTATGGAAAACATGGTTTGTAGGTTAAAGAAATCTCTTTATGGCCTAAAGCAAGCACCTAAACAATGGTATGAGAAATTCCATAACACTGTGTTGAGTTTTGGATTTGTGGTTAGTGGATCTGATGCATGTGTTTATACCAAGATATACAATTCTGGTTGCGTTATTGTGTGTCTATATGTTGATGATATGTTATTGTTTAGCACTAACATGCATGTGATAAATGAAACCAAAAAGTTTCTCTCCTCTCGCTTTGAAATGAAAGACTTAGGTGAAGCTGATGTGATTCTAGGTGTTAAAGTGACTAGAACTAAAAATGGCTTTACTTTGTCTCAATCCCATTATGCAGAGAAGGTATTGAAAAAGTTTAACAACTATGATGTGACGCCAGTTAGGACCCCATATGATGCTACCATAGAGTTAGTGAAGAACTCAGGTATAGGTGTTTCCCAAGAGGAATACGCTAAAGTTATTGGGAGTCTAATGTTTTTGATGAACTATACTCGGCCTGACATAGCTTATGCAGTAAGTAGACTCGGTAGATATACACATAATCCTAGCAAAGAACACTGGATTGCACTTAGAAGGTTAATGAGATACCTTAGAGGTACTCTTGATTGGGGATTACATTTTGAGGGTTTTCCCTGCGTTCTAGAAGGATATTGTAATGCAAACTGGGTAAGTGGGACTGATGAAATTTGCTCCACTAGTGGATATGTTTTTACATTGTGTGGTGCAGTTGTCTCATGGAAATCTGCAAAGCAGAGTTGCATAGCCCGAACGACGATGGAGTCAGAGTTCATAGCTCTAGACCTAGCAGGGCAAGAGGTTGAGTGGCTGAGAAGCCTACTGGCAGATATACCAATGTGGGGGCATCCAGCTCCTGTGATTTCTCTACACTGTGACTCACGGGCTGCCATTGGAGTAGCAAACAGCGGAGCGAATAATGGCAAGAAGAGGCATATACGCATCCGACATGAGGTTGTGAGGCAGTTGATAAGAAATGGGGTACTCTCTTTAGAGTATGTGCGGTCAGAGAGGAACATTGCGGATCCATTGACCAAAGGACTTTGCAGAAGGCTAGTCCTTGACACGTCGAGGGGAATGGGGCTAAAGCCCGTGAGATGAGGAATCTGTGGCGGAAACCATTAATTTGGTCGAATGCTAGCCATGGAAAGACTCATATGAGATACATATCTCCCATTCCTATGGCAAGTGTATAGTGAGGTTGAGCTAACGCTCTTAATGATTCTATAGCCCAGGCATTGGGTGGTCATTTGAGACGGACTTGATAGATCACCGAACAACAAATGAGATGTTGAGCCTTAGAGCTCTTAATGACTTCATAACCCATTGTGGGGGTTTTCTGTATTGAGACAGATATGTTGAAGTTACCTACGTGAGTGTGAGGGATTGACAGCCCTCCAAGGTGAGACTTAGGGTAGTCGTCACTAGAACACTCATGAGCACCCAAGGTGTGCAAAAACTTGGATGTCTTATGTGATAAGACTTAGCGGAACATTACAAGACCTCGGGGAAAGTGTGTGTTGTTGGTTTACCCCGAAGTGGAGGAATTCAATGCCTATGGCCATTCGCTCTATCTAAAGGATTGTCAGTTTCACTATGTGCTGATTCAAGTCCCAAAACATCAGCATTTAAGCACTAACCTCGACACGCTCAGAACTTGTTTTCAAAACCTCAATTTTGTAAACCCTTCTGTCTGCATTTGTGGGGGATTGTTGGAGTAAATGCATATAGAATGTGGTTTTAAGAAAGGTACCCTTTGGACTTCCCACATCCCACATGGAAAGTTTAAGGGTACCCTAAAGGGTTTTTTAAGGAGACTCTTCCACTACCTACATTGAGAGGTTGAGGAGGAGATGGGGCACCCACACGCGCGCCTGCCGCCGCCGTCGTCCGTTCGGCTTGGCTCGGCTCGTGCTTGTGCTCATGCTCCGAGAAAGGAGTTGGAGTTAATTTTTTGCGGAAAAATTATTTCTTGAGGCCGAAGATATTATGGATTAGCTTGTTCGTGCTTATCCGCGAATATCTGTTTTTCACTGGAAAATTATCTTTTCCGAAATCTTTCAAAACCGTTTTGGATAAGCTCAATCCTTCTGTTGATAGACTCGAATCTCTCCTTTGCTTGCGGGATAAGGAGGATTTCGGAGCCTATATAAGGAGGGTTAGGGTTCGGCTTTTCAACAGACAGCGAACACAATCGCCTCTCTCCCTCTCATGTTTTCTCCTACCCTTTTCCCATTCTGAGCGCATGTTCCAGTTCCAACTTCTCTCCCCCGAGTGCACCTGTGAGAGAAGCCGGTGAAATCCTTGGGGGACGTTGCCTCGCATACGATCTGCACCACTGTCGGAGGCAAATACGTTTCTCATTCAGTGGCTCTCATACCACGCTTCACCGCAGCCTTCGCCCCTTCACAAAAACACGGTTCGACCTACATCCCTAACGCTCTTTTGAGTTACTGTTTTACAGGTTCCAGCAAGGTCGTTGTCCTACAGTGCAAAGGGACTATGCTAGGTGGTTCCTTCCGGAAGATGGGCTATAAAGATATATTATGATGCTTCGTCGGACCGTAGGAAAGGTTGTGGCATCGGAGCAATTGCACGAGATGCGTTTGGAGTTGTGTGCTGGGCAGCAGATGAGAGCATTCATTCAGACCGGGTCGACACCGTTGCTGGTTAGGCTTGTGCACAATCCATCTCAAATTGTCAACTCTCCGGCACGGAGACTTTCAGGGGGTGGCAGGAAAGCTGATTCACAAGGCAAGCATGCTAGCTTGGACCTTTCAAATGTGTTCTTGGAGTCTAATAGAGGACCGTTATTTATAGCTTAGCTTTCTCTGAATTTGAGTTTTCTTCATATTTATTTAACATTGTGTTTGCATATTTAGAGGTTGATTAATTAGAGTGTGTTTTCATCAAAAAAAAAAGAAAAAAAATTGATGTCAATTTTGCCGAACCATAACATGAAATAGGTTTACATAAAAATTGAACTTTAAATATACATACGAATTCAAAACAATAAAACAAGAGATCGGCATATGCCGAAATATGAATCCAGTGAATCATAATTTCAGATGGCCTAAAATAAAATTAACTATTGGTGTAACATTAACATTAGCAACAGTCAAATAAGGTTAGTTTAGAAACTCAATAACTGCGTAATCAATGCCATAAAAAATTGAATACTCGTATAGCTACAAGTTCTTTAGGGTTTAGTTGCTATAAGATTGATCTAAACACCGTAAGCTCGTAATTACAACAAATGACACCGATAAAACAAGATAGATAGATAGATTATAGATAGATGATAATAGGATGAAAATTTCAGATAAAGAGAAAAGAAAACTCATCTTTTTGTGAAACTTTGAGTCGGAGAAGCACATCTTCAATCATCAAACAAACTTCTTCGGCATCCCTCTTCAATTAATTAAGGGGGTTTTGCAAAATAGCCACGAAAATAGGCTTATTTTGCGAAATAGACACGTTTTGGGACATTTTTGTGAAATGACCTAAATATAAACCCCTTCCTTCCTCCGACCTCTCTCTCCGCGCGCTCTCTGTTTCTCAACCCAGAACTCCTCCGACCTCTCTCTCTCCGCGCGCTCTCTATGGCTTCGGCGTCGGATCTGAAGCAATTCCGTCCATCTTCCTCCTTTCCTCCTTGTCGCTGCCGCAGCCGCTCCGCCTCGCGCCGCCTCGCACCCTCCCCCCGACCAGATCTGAATTCGCCATCTATGTCCAATTGATTCTAAAGTCGAATTCGATTAATTGATTAATTAATTCCAAATCTGGAATTCGATTAATTGATTCTGAGAGCGAGAATGCCGGAGCGACGGGAGGAGAGGCGTGAGCGTCGGCGACCGAGAGTGCTCGAGATGGAGATCGAGAGCGCCGGAGAGCGAGAATGCCGGAGCGAAGTCGAGCAACGGCCGAGCGAGGTCGAGCGAGTCGGAGGCCGGCGGCGGTGGCGTCGAGCGCGGAGCAGGACGGTTCCTCTTCGCATAAATATGAGGAAGAAGAAAGACTTTTGACTATATTACAAAAATCACCCTACAAATATGAGAAATTAAAAAAACTATCTATATTTTATTATGTGATCCATAATCTATATTTTTATTTTTATTTTTGCACAACAAAATGTTATATTTGCACAACATACGATTATATTTGCACAATTTACGGTTTATATTTGCACGACAAAATGTTAAAAAAAATAAATAAAAAACTAGACTTGCTTCAATTTATTCTGAATCGTTTACAATTTATTGAGAAAATATGAAATTATATTGAGATAAAATAAGATCATGTTGAGAATAAATTCACAAGTCTCGATTGTCGTGCAACTCTTAAAACAAAGTCGGGCAATCCTTACAACAGAGCCGTGAAACTCTTAAAACAAGAGTCGTACAACTCTTAAAACCGAGTCGTGCAACTCTTAAAACAGAGTTGTGCAACTCTTAAAAACAGAGGCGTGCAACTCTTACAAGAGAGTCGTGCAACTCTTAAAACAAGAGTCGTGCAACTCTTACAACAGAGTCGTGCAACTATTAAAACAGAGTCGTGCAACTCTTAAAACATAGTCGTGCAACTCTTAAAACAGAGTCGTGCAACTCTTGCAACATAGTCGTGCAACTCTTCCAACATAGTCGTGCAACTCTTACAACAGAGTTGTGCAATTCTTAAAATAATATTGAGAGAAAATAAAATCATGTTGAGAACAATTTCACAAATCTCGATCGTTTTGCAAAAAATAACCTATTGTTGAGCAAAAATAAGAGTAAGTTGTGCAAATATGACCCCATTCTTTTTTTATTATTTTTTTTAACATTTTGTCGTGCAAATATAAGAGGACGTTGTGCAAATTTAATCATAAGTTGTGCAAATATGACCCTAGTCTAGTTTTTATTTATTTTATTTTTTTAACTTTTTTTTCTATTTTTTTCTACATGAATAACAATTTTTTTTTTACTTTATAATATTATTCGTGCGCATTTTATTCTAATTTGTGCACTTTTTATTCTATTTGTGTCAGCACTTTTTTCAAATAATTTTTTTTTTCAAGTCGGCACTTTTTTAAAGGTTTTTTCTTTTTTCCATCACCCAAGTCTAGTTTTTTTTTATTTTTTATTTTTTTAAAACATAATGGTATGTTGTGCTCATATAACACTTTGTTATGCAAATGGTATAATTTTATGTTGTGCAAATGTAATATTGGGGTAAAATTTTACAATATAAAAATAATGGACAATTTTTGTAATTTCTCTAAATTATCCTAATTGATGGAACGTTGTTCATCGCCATCTCGGAGTCTCGGACGCCGTTCACTTCGCTCCGGCCTCGACACCGCCTCCCTCCCTCCGTCGCTCGCTCCCTCGCCACCGCCACCCTCCCTCCGTCGCTCGCTCGTTTGCCACCGCCACCCTCCCTCCGTCGCTCGCTCGCCACCGCCTCCCTCCCTCGCTCGCTCGTTCCGGCCTCCGCCTCCACCTCGCCGCTGCCTCGTTCCCTCGCTCGCTCCGGCTGCTCGCCTCGCTCGCTCGACGTCGTCCATCTTCCTCCTCTTCTCCTTATCGATTGCCGCCGCCGCTCCTCCTCCGCCGCAGCTCCTCCTCCAATCCGAGGTCGAATTCAATTTCCGATTGAATTAGATCTGAAGTTGATTGAAGTTCAGTTCCAGATCTGAAATCAAATTCCTTCAATCGCTTTGCTTCAGATCGAGGAATCGAAGCTTCCTTTAATCGGATCTGAGCGGGGGAGGAAGACCGATGATGAACGACAGAGAGACGGGAGAACCGGTGGCGTTATTGCTTTTGATGAAATCGACGCCGGCAAGACGCTAGATCAGCAAGATTACAAGGGAGACGAGAGGCAGTGGCGCATCTGGCCACTAACCCGTGGCGCCAGAGGAAGAGCGGGGGGAGGAAAAGCCATCGGTGGCGCATCTGGCCGGATCGAGAGCTCCATCGCCATGGGGAGCAGAGAGAGAGATTGAAGAGATGGGATTGGGGGCAACGATTAGAAAAAAAAATTAAAAAAAAATTTGAGAATTAGTATATATTGGACATTTTATTAAATTGTCCAAAAACTTGGGCATTTTGCAAAATCGTCCAAAAAAATTGCCTATTTTGCAATTTTTTTCTTAATTAAGAGCAACATCTCGTGTAGATAACATCATAGGAGAGATGAGTAATCGATCTGTTATTACTAATAACAGATCGATTACTCATCTCTCCTATGATGTTATCTACACTTATTAGGTCTCCGTAAACCACATTAATGTATCATACTTGAGCGAAAAGCTAATTAAGTATAGAATTTTCTATAAGGAATAGGGTAAACTGCAGAAAACCACCCCTTAAATATGCAATATTGATCAAAACCACCCCTTACATGCATAATTATCCAAAACCACCCCTTAAAATACAAACGTTTGCATAGAACCACCCACATGTGACTTCGGTTAGGATTTAAATTAAAAAATGGTCAAAATGACTAAAATGCCCTTATTAAAAGATCAAATTTTCTTTACTTTGCCACTAAATAATACCTGACATTTTTAATGGAGCGACTAGCATTTCGGATTCATCCCCGACCGCCGAAAACCATGATTTCGACCTCACCAATCATCACCCGACTTGGTATTTTAATGGAGTAGCTAGTGTTTTGATTCAATCTTGCCCCCCACGACTTCAATTTTCAGTCTTCCCCCAAAATCGAGTTAAATTGAATGGATTTTCAATCTTTCCCAATTGAAACCCTAATTTATAAACTATACAAATTGACCTATTGTAATTGAACTCAATGGATTTAGTGTTCAATTGCATTTATGATTGTGTGAAATTGGGATTTATGTGCGAAATTGGGAGTGTATTTATACTTTATAGTTGCGACTTGCGCGAAGGTAGTCGGCGATGAATATCTCGGTGAAGGTGGTGGTAAGGTGAAAGTGGGATTTATGTTGTTCTCTTGTTTCTCCCAACCGCATAAAGAGGAGTGATGATGTACAAATGTACAATTGAATGCTTTTGGATCCAAATCGAATTGAATGAGCTGCTCTCATATTTCTCCCTCTGTTTCAACTTTTTCCTTTCTTTTAAATTGAATTTTTTTCCTACAAATTACTATGATAAATTAGGGGTATTTTTGATATTTTCAAAATTATTTAATGGAACCCTAACGGATCTAAAGCTGGGTGGTTCAATGCAAACGTTTAGGTTTTAAGGGGTGGTTTTCGATAATTACACATGTAAAGGGTGATTTTGAGCAATGTTGCGTGTTTAAGGGGGGGTTTCCTGCTATTTACCTAAGGAATAATCTATTTAGTGTACATCCACATATAATGATATTATAATATCTCACATAATCGTTTACCAGAGATTTTGGGGTAAAAATCTTCTCTCTCTCTTCTAAATTTCTTGATATCCTCTTATCATTTATTTTATCTACTAAAATTAAAAAATTATAAAATACATTCCACCTCTCAAATAAATATTCATATTATTAACTATATTAAGTACTTATTTTTATATTTAAAAAAGTATTAAATACTGATACTAAGTGCTTTTTTCTCATTTTTATATTTAAAAAAGTACTGTATTAAATATACTTCCCCGCAGTCTTGCTATTTGCTATTTGCATTTTGCGCTAAAGTCTTCCTTTTCGTTTGTTAAGCTCAATTAGGGTCTGGACATTTGTAATTTTGTTCTCCTTTTCATTTGTTTGCATATTCAATGACGGTAGCCCGTTTGTCGATTATTTCAGCCTATCGATTTACCTAACACAAGTGATGTCAGGTATTTCGAATCACCTTGTTCAAAAAAAGTATGAGGTGACCATATATGAATTATTTGTCTGGTTAGTAGTTGAGTCGAGTCCGGTTGGGAGTTGGATCGGGTTGGAAATCGTGTTGGGTCACATTTGGGTCGGGTTGGGTTTGTCTGTATTCGGATCAATTCGGGCATCGGTTTAAATTGTGTAGGGCTCAGGTTAATTTGGGTTTAGGATTTGCATTACACTAGATTTTCGGTTTTCGGTCGAGTTTGAGTTCTGATTGGTCGAGTCGAGTCATATCTTTCCAGATCTACCTATAACATATGATAAACTTAATTAGTTATATTCTGCTTTCACGTTATAAAAAATTATATACATATTTATAAATTTATATTTTACAAAAATAGAAAAATTATTTTCCAAAATAATAATCCTTCAAGTATTTTAAAATTTTTAAGTGTAATATTTTAAAAATAAAAGTTTATAATATGTTATTATAAATGTATAAAACATAAATATAATTTTATTTATAATTTCAACTTAAATTTAACTACTCTGTGGTGTAGACCTGGTAAAATCTGACCCAGTCCGATAACTTAACCCAACTCACTCGAAACCAGATCCGAACGAAGCCCAAAAATCTTATATCATGCACAATCCGAACCCAAACCCAAGTCTGACTCATTTGGGTCGGGTTGGGTTTTAGTTTTTGATAAAGTAAAAAGGTTGAGTAATAATTAGAGTTATAAGTGTATTTTTATTTTGTTTATTTTCTTAATAAGTGTATAGATTTCTAAAATGACAAGTTTTAATTAACGAAGGAAGTAGTTTGGAGTGTGCATACTGGCTTAGGGGAGGTTGCACACATATGATTGTAACTTAGACAAATAACTAATAAAGAGAGTTAGGTAGGAAGGGCTTGGAGTAGTATATAAATAAAGGGTAACATCTACATATTGTAACTAACTTTGTTCGGTGGTATAAGCTTGTAACCATGGAAGCTATATCACTCTCCCTTCCTCCATGAATAAGAATTCTATCTTTCTCTCCCATTTCTAACTTAATCACAGTAGCTTTACATGGTATCAGAGCCAAAGTTCGGTTAGATGTGGTGCGGTTTGGGTTCCTGGTCTACTTGGATGTCCGACCTTAAGGCTTATGTCGTCAAGCACAACTGGCAGTAATTGCGTGGCTAGGCAGTTGCGTTTGAGGGGGGGTGGAAAGATGTGAAATATGACACATCCCACATTGATTAAATGATGAATCCGAGTCTTGCATACAACCCGATGGGCTACCCCACCTAACACCAATTGGTTTTAGGATGGAACCTCACTTGGCTTGGTTGGCGTGTGTTGTGCTTGGGTGTGTGTGCCCCCTCCCCCACATCGTATATGACCCACCGTGATTTAACATGGTATCAGAGCAATCGTTAAAGTTTACTGCAGTTTGATTGAGTTTTTCTGAGTTTTGTTTGGCCTAAATCGAATTTTTCGTTCGTTTCCTTGTTTTCCGAAAATCGCTTTTTTGGAATCTGTGCTTTCTTCAAGATCTCATGAGATCTAGGCTTTCTGTGTTCTTTTGCTTGATGTTCTTCATCTCTGATCTGCAATTGAGCATGAGCGGAGATAGTATGTCGCGCTCTGATCATCGCACTGAATCCGGAGAGGTTAACAGTCATGTGATTTATGATCCTTTGGCTTTGTCCAACTCGGATCACCCAGACGCACAATTAGTTTTGAGCCAATTCAATGGATCGAGCTATCTTAGCTGGAGTCGCAGCGTTAGAATGCCTTTGGGAGCCGAATTCAAACTCGGATTTATCGATGGAAGCGTGGCACTTCCAGATCTTGTCACCCTGGAGTATATGCAGTGGATCCGGTGCGATTACATTGTACATTGCTGGATCCTTAACTCCATGATCGATTCGATTTCTAAAGGTTTCATGTACTCAAATTCTGCTAAGCAACTATGGGAGGAAATTGTTGAGTGCTTTGGAGAGACAAACGAACCTTTGGTGTTTTAATTGAAACGAAAGCTTAGCAGTCAGGTACAAGGAAATCAATCGGTGGATGAGTACTATGGGAAACGTAAGAGAATCTGGGATGAAATTGATAATCTGGAAGGAATTCCAGAGTGCACTTGTGGTGCAGTTGAGAAGCATTGCTCTTGCAGCTTGCTGAAGCATATGCTTGAGTTGCAGAGCAAGAATAGATTGATGGAGTTTCTTCTTGGTCTGAATGACAGCTTTGAGGCGGTCAGAAACCAGATTTTGTCTATGGAGCCTCTCCCATCTATAAACAGAGCATATTATCTTGCTCAACAGGTTGAACGCCAAAAAAATTGTTACTAGTTTGATTCCTCAGGGAGAGACTAGTGCACTCAATGTTGGTCGCAACTTTAAAGGAAATACAGAGAGCAAGAACTTTGACAGGAACGGTGCTGGTCCGTCAAAGAAGGGACGTACTGATAAGAAGGATATAAAATGCTCCCATTGTAGCATGAAAGGCCATACAGTGGATCAGTGTTTTAAGTTGATCGGATATCCTGAATGGTACATGGAGATCAAGGTTAAGGAAGGAGGGAAAGATTCCAAGAATTCTGCCAATACAGATGCATATAAACTGGCCCTTGACACTATGTTGGGTAATCAACTTCTTGATGAATCTACTCTTCAGAGTGCACACCTCAATCCTGCCTTTGTCAATTCTGTTTGCCAGGAGCTCATAAGAATCATGAAAGGGAAAGGGAAGGTTGAAGAAATTGAGATGAGCCGTTTCTCAGGTACAACCACTATTTTATGTCTTAAAGTTTCTGCTCTTCAATCTCATGTTGCTACTAATTGGATCATAGACTCCGGTGTATCTGATCACATGACATGTCATGTTGACTGGCTTAAGAATGTTAGAAATCTTGATCGTTCTATATACATATGTCTTAACACTATTAAGCCAGTTCATTTGATTGGAAGCTTAAGATGGACAATTGATATCATGATGCATAACGTTTAATATGTGCCTGAGTTTAACAAGAACTTGCTATTTATTGGGAAAATATGTGATAAAACGGATATGTGTGCAATTTTCACTAAGCGGATGTGTTATTTTCAGGACCCTAGAAGTGGTTGAATTAACTTTGCTGGGAAGAGATTTGCAGAACTTTACAGAACAGTGATTGCTGATGGAAATTTAGTTTTATCCAATTTGATTTCCAGTGTAACTAAAGCCTCGAATAAGACCAGTTGTAATCAGTTGGGTTCTATATCTAGGCATGAGTTGTTTCATGCTAAGACGGGGCATGTTTCAGAACCATTCCAGAATGGCTCACCGGAAAAGACTTGTGGGTAGTACCCATAGGTCCCCGATTCGAACTCCGGAATGACCGCTCTTTATTTACCAATTCAAGGGGCATGTTTCAGTGTCTAAGATGCATAGGATTCCCGAGTGTAAGGGCCTTGTTGTTTCTTCTTCAGTTTGTGATGTATGTACTAAGGCTAAACAACACAAGACAGTTTTCAGTAAAAGTGTTTCAATTGCCACTGATTTGTTTGAATTACTTCATATGGATTTATAGGGGGGATATGGAGTGTACATACTAGCATAGGTGAGGTTGCACACAGATGATTGTAACTTAGACAAATAACTAATAAAGAGAGTTAGGTAGAAAGGGCTTAGAGTAGTATAAATAAAGGGCAACCATCTACAGATTGTAACTAACTTCATTCGGTGGTATAAGCTTGCAACTAGAGCTAGCAAAATCTGACCCGACCCGAAAACCCGACCCGACTCATCCGAACCCGACCAAAACTAGAAAATTCAGAGTCATTCATAACCTGATGCGGGACCATCCAAGACACCTTCGGACAATCCTATACTTGGGGATGGGCCTATGATTCGAGCTCACGAGAATGATGTCATCTTCAAGAGGAAGAAGAAGGGTCCACCACGGAAGAAGGTGCAAAGGTGGAAGCTTGACGTCTTTTAGATTCGTTCAGCATTTGACAGCTTTTCGACGTCTCAGTAAATTGAGTCGTACAGAGTCAATATTAATCGGATTGAGGTGTCCCATACCTTGTTAGAACGAGAACGAAGAGATCTACAACTTTGATGATGAAGGTTTTTTCAGATTCGACCCAGATCTTGACCGAAAATCACATTCTTTAAAGCTGTCATATGTTTAGCCGAATTTACTCAAGTGTTGGAACATTTTTATTGTTATTTTTAGTAACTCTTTTACTTAATTTATTTTAGGTAACTTTAGGGTTATTTTAATATTTTATTAAGTTTATTATTTTTATTATTATTTTCGGCCCAAACCTCTTTGCTAGGGTTATATTTGGCCGACTCTTCCTGTAGAACATTTCACGTTGAAATTTATGAAAGTTCTCTTTTTGTGTGAAACACATAGAGCGTAAGTCAATCGATTCGAAGCGTTGCTCATCGATTGCAAATTGGTTCTTGATCTAACATGGTTTGCTTTGAGTTCGTCAACCTCGCGAGAGCTTTGTGATCCTAGTAATCACAAGTCCCCTCCTTGTGCCTCCAAGTTGTTCGCTTGGTTGTGTAAGATTGTAGAGGCGGGCTTTATAGTCGTTGATACTTGGTTCCTACCCTCTAAGGAGGCATGTGGTCTTTATCTCGTTCTATTTTAGTTTGAATCAGTCCATATCGGTCGAGTCTTTGTTGTTCTTGAATTCGATTCTTTCTTTCTTTGTTGAGTCTTGAGTCTTTCTTGCTTCCGTTCTTGTTATTTCTGATTTGATTGTCGAAGATCGGATCATCCTACGGCTAACCCCGTATCAAATTGGGTTAGCCGTAGGATGGCCCGATCATCGACAATCAAATCAGAAATAACAAGAACAGAAGCAAGAAAGACTCAGGACTCAACACAGAAAGAAAGAATCGAATTCAAGAACAACAAAGACTCGATCGATAAGGACTGATTTGAACTAAAATAGAACGAGATAAAGACCACAGTCCTCCTTAGAGGGTAGGAACCAAGTATCAACGGCTATAAAGCCCGCCTCTACAACCTTACACAACCAAGCGGACAACTTGGAGGCACAAGGAGGGGACTTGTGATTACCAGGATCACCAAACTCTCGCGAGGTTGACGAACTCAAAGCAAACCAAGTTAGATCAAGAACCAATTTGCAATTGATGAGCAACACTTCGAATCGATTGATATACGCTCTATGTGTTTCACAGAAAAAGAAAACTTTCATAAATTCCAACGTGAAATGTTCTACAGGAAGAGTCAGCCAAATATAACCCTAGCAAAGAGGTTTGGGCCGAAAATAATAATAAAAATAATAAACTTAATTAAATATTAAAATAACCCTAAAGTTACCTAAAATAACCTAAGTAAAAGAGTTACTAAAAATAACAATAAAAATGTTCCAACACTTGAGTAAATTCGGCTAAACATATGACAGCTTTAAAGAATGTGATTTTCGGTCAAGCTCTGGGTCGAATCTGAAAAAACCTTCAACATCAAAGTTGTAGATCTCTTCGTCCTCGTTCCAACACGGTATGGCACACCTCAATCCGATTAATATTGACTCCGTACGACTCAATTTACTGAGGCGTCGAAAAGCTGTCAAATGCTGAACGAATCTAAAAGACGTCAAGCTTCCACCTTTGCACCTTCTCCCATGGTGGAGCCTTCTTCTTCCTCTTGAGGATGACATCATTCTCGTGAGCTCGAATCATAGGCCCATCCCCAAGTATAGGTGTGTCCGAAGGTGTCTTGGATGGTCCCGCATCATTCCCTCTTTCTTGAAAAGGATTCGAACTCGAATCCAAGGTCGCATAAGATTCCGCAAATGCATCCACACGAGCTCCTGGATCGAATACCTCATTCCAATGGAACTCCTCTCGAGGCCGATTGTTGCAGGGGTTGACCGCGTCTGATGGTTTTGATCTTGGCGTCGTCATCTTGGAGACCATTAGAGCTTTCTACAAAACCAAGAAAAGAAACTTGATTAGTGCACAATTCATATTGCATTTCTAATTGAAGATGCACTTTAGCTTGTTCATTTATCTCTAAGTGTCCATCTTTCTTAGGCACTAACAACACAGGCACAGCACATGGACTCAAACTTTCCCTAATGTATCCCTTGTCCAACAGTTCCTGGACTTGAGATTGAACCTCTTGGGTTTCAGTGGGATTCATTCTATAAGCAGGCCTGGTAGGCAATGCAGCCCCTGAAATGAGATCGATTTGATGCTCAATTCCTCTGACAGGGGGTAGACCCGCTGGTATGCCCTCAGGGAAAACATCCTTATACTCTTCAATAAGAGATAGGATGCGAGGAGGGAGGGTAGCTCTAAGCTCCTCACTCAACATATTCAACCCTTTGCATAGGAGCATGAGGGTTGTTTCCCCATCCACAAACTCATCCAAAAATGTACTCTTGGAAGCCAAAAATACACCCTTAGGCCGAGTAGGGGTAGACACATGGCTCGACTGAGCCTCCTTATCTAACTCACCTTTACTTACCTTCCGCTTCTCAATCTCATCAGCAACTTGGGTTGGCGTCATAAGTTTGAGAACTACATTTTTTCCCTGAAAAGTAAAGGAGTACATGTTAGTAAAGCCATCATGTAAGACCTTACGATCAAATTGTGATATGACAAGCTTGCATAGGTACTATATCACATAACACATCATCTTCATAATGTCCTAATTTGATATGCACTTTGACTTGCCTATTCACTTTCAGATTACCACAATTATTCATCCAATGCAATCTATAAGGCCTAGGATGTTGAATAGTATAAAGTTGCAATTTATCAATCATTTCCTGACTAGCTAAGTTACAACAACTTCCCCCATCAATGATCACATTAACCACCTTACCCTTAACTAAGCATCTAGTATGAAACAGATTCTCACGTTGATTGCCATCACATGGGGCAGGAACAACACTTAAGACTCTCCTAACAATCAATGATTCTCCATGGGGCTTGGTTTGGCCGAGAGGTGTAACCGTCGTTAGACCGCCCCTGGGGCTGTTGTGGCCGGTTTTGGCGCCAAGGTTGGGGTTGTCCGCTCATCCATCTACCGCCTTGGTTCCTGTATCTAGCTCCGCGTTCAACTTTAATAGCTAAATGTAACAATTCAGTAGGAGTAGAATAAGGAAAGCAATCAATATCATGAGCCAAGGCAGGATGCAAGATCCTAAGAAATCTAGCATTAGTTTTCTCGTGTGATTCTACCACATTGGCCCTAGCCATAGTTTCTTGCATAAGGTTAAATGTTTCCTCAACAGTTTTATTACCTTGCTTAAGATTTTCTAATCGTTGCATAAGCTCTCGATCATAGTGTTGAGGGACAAACCTATTTCTCATCAAAGCTTTCAATTGGTTCCAAGACGCGATAGGCACATCAAGGGCTCTTCTTCTTTCCTTAACCACATTATCCCATCAAATAAGAGCAAATCCTTGAAATTCTAAAGAAGCCAATTGAACTTTTTTAGGGTCAGAAAAATTGTGACAGTTACAGATTTGTTCCATTTTAGTTTCCCAGTCAATATATGCATCTGGATCTGTCTTACCATCAAAGGAAGGAATCTTTACCTTTACCTTACCTATGCCGTCCTGATTAGGATCTCTAGGCTCACGGTATTGGTAACGTCCTCCTCTGTCATTCCGCCTCTGGCGTTTCTCCCAATAGTCCTCATCTTGGAAGTCAACATCACGCTCCGAGTAGTAGAACTCCTCCTGGAAGCCATTACCTCTACCTCTTCCTCGTCCATGTCCCTACACATTAGCAAATCCATTATTTCTACCATTTCTCTCTCCTCGTGGACAGTTGTTCTCTTCAAATATAGGATTATGCAAATTAAGGTTAGGGTTAGGATTAGGATTAGGATTTCGGACTTCCCTTTCATTATTAGACGTCTCGTCGCGCCCATGATTACCTTGACCACCAAGGTTATTAGAACCCGTTGGTCTAGCCTCCAAGGCCGTCAACCTATCCATTATCGACGTCAAGGTGGTGGTAAGAGTGTTCATTCGGGTGTTGAACACTACGGTGGATACAGTTGCCTCGGAATTGTTGTCGTCGTTGCCGTTGTTGGCATTGTTCGGGTTGTTAACCTGCTGAGACATTGCAAATAAAACAAACACAGAACTATGTCAAGATTAGCAAATAAAACAACTCACAATGTGTTTCTCTCACACACTTCTCTCTAATTGGTTATGACAAGCTTGTTATGGCAATCTGCTTTGGGCAAATCAACACTCAAGCAATGACTTAACAATCAAAGAAAGTAATCAAGAGAAAGAACAAAGAATGACCAAAAAAGGGACTCGACAAGGCTGCAGAGTACTCGATATATGCAAAAGGGAATTCGACTATGGCTGTATGGTACTTGAAAACAGCAAAGAACTCGACACAAGGTGGGAGAGCACTCGGCAGAAGCAAGGTGCACTCGACAAAAAGCTGCGAAACTCGACAGTAGCAAAACACAACTCGACACAATGGATAAAAGCACTCGATCAGCACAAAGAGAGCCCGACAGAAGCTGTAGCAACTCGACACAACAAGGAAAGCAACTCGACACAGCAAGGAAAGCAACTCAACACAGCAAGGAAAGCAACTCGACAGGCCTCAAAGTACTCGATATGGGCTAACAAGTACTCGACACACAAATTACAAAAGAAACACAAGGAAAAGAAAAGAAAAACTTGAACTTTTACCTCTTCTTGATTTAAACCCTTAGTATGGATGTTGTAGTTGCAAGGTAGGGCTTAAAAAAAATATGGTTTGGGAGGTATGTGTTTGAAGGTTGTCAACTAGGGCTATAACAATTTCACCAAATTTCGTCCTTAAGCTTTCTTGCACTAGTTACAATCCTTTTTTTTTTTGAAAGCTTACTTTTGCCCCTAGTGAATTTTATCCTCCTAGGACTAAGCTTTTGAATGTAATCTTTTCTTCTTCTTTTTTGACTAATGCAAGAAAACTATCTATGAAATAAAGAACTCTAAAAAATTATATGTTATGGTGAAAGAAAAAAAAAATTATGTAGCCCTAATGAAATATATATATAGGTGATGGTGTGGCTAAATATGGTAAATAAATCTATCTATGCCTTTGATAATCTATGATAGAAAATATGAGATATATCTACCACAAATTTCAACAAATTAAATAAGGCAATTAAATAGATAAATCTAGGATAGAACAAGATAGCCAAAGATAGAAAGCAAACTAGGGTTTGTGATTGTTTCTGCCGATCTCAATAAGGGCACGTACAGTGAATCATTCACAAAATTGAAGAAGTAAATTTGCACTAGAAATTCAACCTAGGAATTCCAACTAGAGGCATGTACAGTGAAGGCACAAGGGGTGCGTACACTTCGGCTGAGTCGGCGCAATGGTCTCGGCTAAGGTTATGTGTTTTAGGCTAGCAACCACAACAATCACAAACAAGGATTAGTAGCAATCAAATTCAAAAATTCAAGAAGTAAAAACCAAGAACAAGAAAGACTCTATTTTTTTTGTAGTTTTGTGTTTATGAATAACAAAAGACACAACTTTGATGTCGGAAACCAAAGCTCTAATGCCAATTTGATACGGGGTTAGCCGTAGGATGGCCCGATCTTCGACAATCAAATCAGAAATAACAAGAACGGAAGCTAGAAAGACTCAAGACTCAACAAAGAAAGAAAGGATCGAATTCAAGAACAACAAAGACTCGACTGATAAGGACTGATTCGAACTAAAATAGAACGAGATAAAGACCCCAGGTCTCCTTAGAGGGTAGGAACCAAGTATCAACGACTATAAAGCCCGCCTCTACAACCTTACACAACCAAGCAGACAACTTGGAGGCACAAGGAGGGGACTTGTGATTACTAGGATCACCAAGCTCTCACGAGATTGACGAACTCAAAGTAAACCAAGTTAGATCAAGAACCAATTTGCAATCGATGAGCAACGCTTCGAATCTATTGACTTACGCTCTATGTGTTTCACACAAAAAGAGAACTTTCATAAATTTCAACGTGAAATGTTCTACAGGAAGAGTCGGCCAAAAATAACCCTAGCAAAGAGGTTTGGGCCAAAAATAAAAATAAAAATAATAAACCTAATAAAATATTAAAATAACCCTAAAGTTACCTAAAATAACTTAAGTAAAAGAGTTACTAAAAATAATAATAATAATGTTCCAACACTTGAGTAAATTCGGCTAAACATATGACAACTTCAAAGAATGTGATTTTCGGCCAGGCTCTGGGTCGAATCTGGAAAAACCTTCAATAGCAAAGTTGAAGATCTCTCCGTCCTAGTTCCAGCAAAGTTTACGCATCAATCCGATTAATATTGACTCCGTACGACTCAATTTACTGAGACGTCGAAAAACTGTCAAATGTTGAACGAATCTAAAAAACGTCAAGCTTCCACCTTTGCACCTTCTCCCATGGTGGAGCCTTCTTCTTCCTCTTGAGGATGACATCATTCTTGTAAGCTCGAATCATAGGCCCATCCCCAAGTATAGGTGTGTCCGAAGGTGTCTTGGATGGTCCCGCATCATTCCCCCCTTCTTGAAAAGGATTCGACCTCGAATCCAAGGTCGCATAAGATTCCGCAAATGCATCCACACGAGCTCCTGGATCGAATACCTCATGCCAATGGAAACTCCTCTCGAGGCCGATTGTTGCAGGGGTTGACCACGTCTGGATGGTTTTGATCTTGGCGTCGTCATCTTGGAGACCATTAGAGCTTTCTACAAAACCAAGAAAAGAAACTTGATTAGTGCACAATTCATATTGCATTTCTAATTGAAGATGCACTTTAGCTTGTTCATTTATCTCTAAGTGTCCATCTTTCTTAGGCACTAACAACACAGGCACAACACATGGATTCAAACTTTCCCTAATGTATCCCTTGTCCAACAGTTCCTGGACTTGGGATTGAACCTCTTGGGTTTCAGTGGGATTCGTTCTATAAGCAGGCCTAGTAGGCAATGCAGCCCCTTGAATGAGATCGATTTGATGCTCAATTCCTCTGACAGGGGGTAAACCTGCTGGTATGCCCTCGGGGAAAACATCCTTATACTCTTCAATAAGAGATAGGATGCGAGGAGGGAGGGTAGCTCTAAGCTCATCGCTCAACATATTCAACCCTTTGCATAGGAGCATGAGGGTTGTTTCCCCATCCGCAAACTCGTCCAAAAATGTACTCTTGGAAGCTAAAAATACACCCTTAGGCCGAGTCCTGAGTCTCCTTATCTAACTCACCTTTACTTACCTTCCGCTTCTCAATCTCATCAGCCACCTGGGTTGGCGTCATAGGCTTGAGAACTACATTTTTGCCCTGAAAAGTAAAGGAGTACCTGTTAGTAAAGCCGTCATGTAAGACCTTACGATCAAATTGCCAAGGACCCAACCCAAATTGTAAAAATCTAATAATAATATCTAAAAATGAACAAAAAACTAATGGGCCAAAAGCTAAAAATGAAATGGACAGTGAAAATGATATGGGCCCTCATTTGCAACTTGCTAGTTAAAATAAGGTTAAAATTTAAATGTACAATTAATTTGATTTAATTATAGCACCGATAAATTGGTTTAAATGTTTAAAAAAGAAAGATGTTGCCGAATATCGAATTTCCGATTATGACTTTTTTGAAAATCGGTCGACAACCGATGAGTCAATAACAATGAGTGTATTCAACCGAGTCAAAATTACATATTCAAGTATTCAACCGAGTCAAAATCATTTATTTTAAGTAAATTACATAATTAAGTATTCAACCGAGTCAATGTCATTTATTTTAAGTAAATTACATATTTAAGTATTCAACTGAGTCGGTTGAATACTTGAATACCGCTATACCCACTTTGATTCGAAACTCAAATGAGACCGACCCGCCTCTTGCCCGAAACCTGAACGAAACCGACCCGCTTTGACCCGAACAAAAATGGGCATGACCCGACTTAACCCGAAACCCGACCAATCTAAAATTCATTATGACCGAACCCGACCCGACTAATATCCGACCATAAATTTTATCCGAATTGACCCGACCCGAGCAAGCCTGACCCGAACCCGACCCGAACGACCGACTTGTCAGCTCTACTTGTAACCATGGAAGTTGTATCACTCTCCCTTCCTCTATGAATAAGAATTCTATCTTTCTCTCCCATTTCTGACTTAATCGCAGTAGCTTTACCAGTAGTAAATAATTAAGATAAATAAAAAATAATCGTCATTTTATAATAAAACTAAATGCGAACCGATATAATTCAATCTGAAATTCATTTTATCTGAACTTATCCGATCTGAAAATTTATCCTATTCAAATCCGACCGAACGTATAATGTACCCAATATATGACCGAACGAGTAAACCTAAACAAGACGAGTACAACCCGACTGCGCGTCCCTCTAGCTAAGTGTAACGCATAGTGTTCAGGAAAATCTCATCTCCTTCGAGAGTGCTGGTAATGATTATTCTTCCTTTCAAGAGAAAAACTATAAACCCGAATCTTCAAATCAATCCACGTATGAATAGTTTCATCATATTCAAAGCTATCAATTACTCCGTATATCTTAGTCTCCGGCCATCAAATAAGAGCATTATCTTCAACAAGGAATATAATTCCGTTATTAATAAAACACACTAACATAAAATGAGAAATAAAGACGTGTATACATCCCACCAACCAAATAACGTACCCATAACAACTCTTGACAAATCAACGAAATTTTTTCGATAAATTAAAAGATCATGGATGGGACCCACGTAGCCACTACAAGAGACCCGGCAACACACGTAGACGTCGTGCGCTGATAAATTCAACTCCGCCCGCCCCTTACTCCATCCCAACTTCCCTCTTCCGTATATATATAAACTCATTCGGACGTGTACCAACTGACAAATCAATCCTGAAGCTTCATATATAATATTCTCGGTGCTAGATCGATGGGGAAGTCGATATCGGGAGGAGCGCGCAAGTGGGTGGCAGCGGCGGAGGCGGCGACGTGGGTGGTGGTAGTGGGGCTGGTGCTCCTGAGCAGCTTCGGGGGAGGCAGTTGGTACGACGGAGAGGAGGGGTCGTTCGGGGGAGGGACGTCGCTGTCGACGGACAGGCCTTGCGAGGAGATATACGTGGTCGGGGAAGGGGAGACGCTGAACACCATCAGCGACAAGTGCGGGGACCCGTTTATAGTGGAGCGCAACCCGCATATCAATGACCCGGATGATGTCTTCCCGGGTCTGGTCATCAAGATCACACTCAACCATGATCGGAGGGTGTTGAGGTAGTTCATGTGTAGGCTCTCCCAATTCACCTAGAGGGGTAGTTTTGTCCTTTTCTTTTTTCATTTTCCTTTTTTTGTTTTGGATTTGGAAATTACGTAGATACATACATAACAAAGATTGCGATGTGTTGAGGTAGGCTTTGCCAATTGAACTAGAGGGATATATAGTTTTGTCCTTATCATTTTCTTTTCTTTTTTCGTTTCTTTTGGATTTGGAAATTATGCCGTAGATACATACATAACAGATTGTGATGTATTGTATGTATATACATTCTTACTTTTGTGACTTTGTCAATGAAAAGCTTGGTGGCATACAGGCCGTGTCAATCATTTTAGGGGGCATGTACAATTTTTTTTTTTTAAATATATTGACATTATATATTTTAAAATTATTTGTTATTCTTAGTGAAATTTAAATAATGAAAAATGAGGAATAGCATAATTATTTGGATAAAAAAACATCTAAAATTTGGATTAAAAAACATCTAAAAAAATCAACAACAAATTTAAAGATTATAAATAACACGTAAAAAAAATTTCTTTCAAAAATTGTAAAATGTTGAAAAATATTCAAATACTAATATATTTATCAAATTTTAGATTAAATTAATGTAAATATTTAGAAATAATGTGATAATTAAATATTTGTAAATATATTTAGAATAAAAAGGTTGTAGATGCTTGTTTAAAAAAAATAAAAGCATGCATATGATTTTGTAAAAAAAAAATCGGAATGATTAAAGAAATAGAAGAAAAGAGTGCTGGTGAAAATAAATGATGAAAGAATGAGATTCGAACTTGGGGTGAAATGAAAAAAGGAAGGGCCCATCTTTTTTGAATGCAAACTACGTACCAGTAGACCAAAGGTGGTTTACTGATTTTTTTAGAAACAAATTTATATATATACATAACTGTTATATTATTGGTTTGGGGGCCCTGTTCTGTTCGGCCGATTGCACATGCCTAAGCACGGGCCTGGTGGCATAAATAATTTGAGCGTAGAACAAGTTTTAATAGAAATATCATAATTCATTAATCTTCCGCTAATTAAAACTTGTCATTGTAGAAATCTATATATTTATTAATTAAGAAATTAAAATAAACAAAAAAATACACTTATATTCCTTATTATTATTACTTTTTTTACTTTTCTCAAAAATTACAACTAAAAACTATCTGATCATTACAATGGTAATTTCATAAATTAATGACAAAATACCCAAAATGACAAGTTTTTCTTAACAAGATTTACTCCCTAAAACCACAAATTTTAATTAATGGAGGGAGTATTAATTATTTATGTAAAAAATCTAAGACAATATCTAAAGTTGGTAAAAAAAAATTAACATAAAACAACATTTAAAGTTGATCGGATAGAGTATTTGAATTGTATTGTATCTATCGGCCTTAACTCTTTTTAACATTATTTTAAAGGAAATTAATTACGGAAAAATCGCTCATTTTTACACATAACGACCTATTGAATATGAAATGATAGAAAATCACAACATGGAAACATGGATGGTTTTCTATCGTTCGTTGAGATAGAAAACCACCCATTAAATATGTGTTTTTATTAACATGTCACCACACATTGTCTATTTTCATAAGGGTTTTGTCAAATTAGAATCTCAAATAGGTTTATACACACTCAGGATGCGCATGCTTAAAAACAACCAATGCAACACTTTATAAATTCATAGTTGGAGCTACCACTTTGACCTCCACAATCAAATATTCACTCCACAATCATTTTGATGATCACTTCAAACATTAAAATATGCCTACACATGGTAGCTAGATTCTATAACGAATGAGAGAAGGAATAGGTTTTCTAAGAATATCTTCCCCCCGTAGGCTAGAATAGCTAAGGGAAATAGCCTACCAAAAGAGAATATTTTATAGAATATTCTCTTTTTGCCTATTAAATGGTTTTGTTGTTCCCACCGTAGGCTAAATTTGACAGGCAAATTTTCTATAAATACTCATGTAATTTAGAACTTTCACGCTCATTTCCGTCACTCGATTCTATCGTTATCCTTTCGATTTGAATCAACAATGAATTCTTCTCAAATATCATCATCATCTCACTCTTCAAATGAAACTATTGAGATTTCTAATTCAATCTTTGATTCATTTCAATAGGATCAAAATGTCTTAAATCGTATGTATGCTAATAATACTCATGGCGGAATATATCAACTATTATTTATTTTTTATTATAATTTTGATGAATCTATAATAAAAAAAAATATTAATGTCATTTTCTAAAAATATTATTTATGCAATAATAATTCAAATATGTCAAATATCCACCCCTTATACTTATTATTTTAGAAGCAGACTCTTTGTAAAAGAATGAGCCACGTGTCCTCTTTGAGCAAATCTAAGAAATTAGCCTTTCTCCCACGTTCTCTCCTCAACCGCTTCAATCCCTGAGTAAAACTAAGAAGCCCTAATTTGCAGTCTTTCTTCCACGTTCTCTCTTCAACTGCTTCTTCTTTTCTACTTCCATGTTCTCCCAATACAGTTCCGCTTCCAATTTATTAAAGCCGGCCACTTCACCTTCGTCTTCTCCGCCAGTTAATCGAATTGCTTTTACTTTTCAAATCAAATCAATACCAATTAATTGGTACCAATTAATTGATTAATTGGTAAACTGTTGCGCTTGAGGAGCGAGTTGGCGTACACCTGTGAGTTGTCCGGCATCGTCGGAAGCACGGCCGCTGCCTCCTACCCTGGGGAGGGCGATGGCGAAGGTGCAACGACGCGGCAGGGGAGATGAGCAGGGCGGAGCACGCGTGGGTGGCGAAGAGCCACGCTGCGAGGACAGGGCAGTAGCGGCTACGGTAGAGGTAGTGGTCGCAGGCGGCGCCGACGCCGTCGAAGAGCTCGTCGGAGAGGTCGAGTCGGCAGGTTCCGGGCTGCGATGCGGTGCCTAACCTAATTCAGAAAATTGTCCACCGGAATCCCTCCACTAGCAGCAGCCATGGCCATCATCAATCTTCCGAATTCAATCTTCCAATTTTGTGTAATAACGATCCTCGTGTTGATTCAATCTTCCGATTTCCACACCTTTTTTTTTTGTTAAATTTGTCAACTTCTAGATCCACCATAACTTCTAAATTCCTTAAGGATAGGAGATAGTTAATATTTTTCTCATTTTGTAAATATAAATATTTGTACTAATAAATACTCCGTACAACACATTTACCGTGTTTACAATGTGTTGAACCTCTCTTTTTCACTGTTAGTTGAATTTCTGCGAAATTTAAGATTGATTTTGCTGATTCATTTTGGTACTATAAATTCAGCTTTTCGTTTAGAGCGTGGGATGCAGTTTGTGGGATGCAATTTATGTATGAGAAAATGTTTCCCTCAATTACCAATTAACCGGTTAATTGTATTGAAATTGCAATTAATTGGTCTCAATTAATTGCTAGTTTCAATTCAAATACTATTATTGAATTTTAATATTTGAAAATAGCAATTAATTGCTAAGCAATTAATTGAAACATCAATTAATTGAAACATCAATTAATTGGAAATGCCCACCCCTAATGAGGAGGGAGTAGATGGTCGGGGGGGCCAGGGGGACGGGGCGGCGGCGGCCAAGGAGGAGGAGGAACAGGTGGAGGACGAGGGAGGAGGCGACGTAGAGGGAGATAGAGGAGAGGAGGAAGGACCAGGTGGATCCCCATGAATGGGAGGCGCTCCAACGGAAACCGACGATGGAGGGATGCTCTGACAGCCAGTAGGTGGCTGTTTGGAGGAGCGATGCGGCCATCATCCACAAATTCAAACCAAAACTAGGGCTGCAGGTTGCGCAATCGAGACAATTGATGGATAAAGATACCACAAAGCAGCTATAAGCAAGGTAAAAGATAGTTGGATTATAAGTCCCTAATGTGAGGTCTCTATTTTTCTTTTTGCCATTGGATTTTAATTTAGTAAGTAGTGTGATTGGTATTACTTTCTATTTTGGATTGGAGCTAAATTTTTTTTCCTTATTTTTGGGCTTGATTAAATAGTAAATTCTCCATTGAGTATCTGCGTCATTGAGAGAGAGCGAGATCTAGCCAAGCTGAATCTCCACCACGAACTCTGCCCCAATCAATCATCTGTCGCCACCCTTACGGATGTCGTGATTCTGAGGCAATCTCCATCTCCACCACACTTCTTCCTTGTGATTGTAGTCTTATTTGAATGGATCTCATAACCACATCTTGTGGATGCTGAATTGAATCGTTTCCTTCGACGATTATTAAGCGTGAGTATGGTGAAAATGGAAGAAATTGAGAGAATTTGATAAATTGTTTTTACAAATAAATTATGAACATGGTTTCCTAATAATTCATTGAGAACGTGAGATGATAAATTAATGTAAAAATAAATGCTTAAAAAAATTTTTAAAAAGGGACACGTGAACCTTTTTTTTTTTGTAAAGAATTTGCTTGTAATTTTATAAGGATGCAAAAAAAAATTCCTTATATGTGCGAGTCTTTCGTCAAATCTTTCATACAAAACACCAACTATAAGAATGTTATTTTGATTAGTTATCATTTACGATATATCAATTTCTTGCATCTAAAACTAACCGAGTACTCATAATTTTTTTTCTGCATACACAAGTCATGCCCAACTAATTTTCACATTCCATCAATTTGAGAGTTATAACATTTTTTTAATGTTTTGGCCTCTTTTTTTTTTTACAATAGGCAAGAAGTAGATCAACTCGGCGATCTAGAAGATCGACCCATCGATCTTGAAGCCATCAAAAGATGGCTTGAATGACCCTACACAGAGGGTCGCCAGTAAAAAAAGAAAAAATTTCTAAGATTACAATTACAGAAATTTAAAATTAAAAATATCTATAAATTAAAACTATGTTTCTTCCGATCAATAATTGGAGCCTTGATTCTTGATATCTATAAATTTCCTTAATGTTTTGGCCTCTTAATGTTTATACACTTACAAATAGAGTTCCTTTTTTTCTAATTAAGGGTCTAAGTATTATAAAAACACACACTAAATATCATTTTTAAAATTCTTTAGCTATATAGGGTTTATACATTTAAACTTAAGGTATCTTTATCAATTGGTTTATAATTTAGATCAATTTAAAAAGTGTAGAATGATGTGTAATAGATAAAATATCATAAAGGATCAGAATTCGGCTTTCTTAAGCTAAAAACTATAAGGTTTCTTTTCTTTGTCTTCAATTAGGATGGATACTAGGAGAAGCGTAGAAGCGGGTGATTTACTATTTTTTTGTCAAATTTGAAGTATCGATTGTCTCAATAAAAAAGTATTTCATCAGGATAATCAAAGATTTCGAAGAACAACATGACAAGAAGCAAGAGCAATGTGTTAGTAGAAAATTAATGTGTCGAATATTTTGTTTAAGATATCAAACTTGACCGTAATTATGAGAATTTTGTTTGTGATTGTAAGTGTTATTGTATTATAACGAGGGTTATAATTAGACCTGTCAAAACACAACCCGACCCGGTGACCCGACCCGACCGACCCGAAAAATTTCCGACCCGAACCCGAAAATTTTGACCCAAAATTTTTTTTCGACCCGAACCCGAAAAACCCGAAATTTTTCGGGTAATCTGGGTTTCGACCCGTTGACCCGATTGACCCGGTAATTTTGACCCGATGACCCGGTTGATTTATAATTATATATAGTTATTTTTTTTTATATATAATTAAAATTTATCACAAAATTATCAAATAATGATTTTTTTAATTTAAAAAAGAAAAATTTGACAAACCCGAACCCGACCCGATCAAACCCGAGTTCGAGTCAACCCGAAAAACCCGAAACCCGTTTTACCCGAGACCCGTTTTACCCGAAACCCGAAGTGACCGGACCCGAACCCGACCCGAATGACCCGTTTGACAGGTCTAGTTATAATTGATAACATGACAATAATTCAAATGAAATGAAATATATTCATAGTACGAGGGGGAACTAAAACGGTAAATTTCAATAAAAATAATCACCCGTACAAGGTACGGGAAAAGTACTAGTTATAGTCATATCGAAGAACTCTTGAATATCTTAACAATACTACAAATTTGATTTTTAATTGTAAATCATAACTATATAATATATAGATTTATAATTGTATTATTTATAAATTTACTTCATATTATGGTTTTGATGTGTTTTGGGATTTTTTTATTATTATTTTCAAATATAGTAATTTATGCAACTCGATATTTATTTATGAGATATGATTTTGATGAAGATGAAATAATATAAAATGAATATTTTTTTCTAAAGATATTAATTATTTATGCAAATATAATCCAAACATATTAAATATTATAGTCATATAAAAGAACTCATCAATATCTTTACAAACTATAACTTTTAGTTTTGATAAAAATTATAATTAGATAGTTTATATACAATTAATTGTGTGATTTATAAATTTATATTAATAATGAACAATTTAAAATAAAAAAAATGGTGGAATTCACATTTGGCCTTCTAAAATTTCAAGCCAAATTTGGCCTTCGTTTTAGAAATAGGCCAAAAAAAATTTGGCCAAAATGGGTTTTGGCCTATGATGGAAAAAAAAAAGGCTAAAACCCATTTTATAGCCTATGGTGGGAAATGCCCTAAGACGTGGCTGTTCAAGAAAATCTAGATCCACTAGGATTCAAATCGAGGGTTTTCAAAAGCAAGAAACCTGGAAATCTCATATCCAAAACCCAAAGCTCAAAGATCTAAACGCATAAACTCAGATCTACAAAAAAAAAAATCGACAAAAGAAGACAAGTCAGAGTTCAACAAGATCGAAAATGACTCTAATACCAATTTGAAATGGCAAGTGTTGATTGACACAAGTTTGAAACCAGCGGAAGCAAAACAAAACAAGAACAAAGAACACATCGAGTTGTTACAACTCGAGGTTCGGTCAATAGACCTACGGCCCCGGGACCTCAAGTATCGGGCCCTAAATCCACTAACTCATAAAGTGTAGGTCATACAAGAATACAAATAAGTATAAGCAAGACGAACAACCAAATACAAAAAACACATATAGACTGTAAAAGATGAGAAGAAGAAGAACTTCGCCAAGAAGATATGTTGAAGACCAACAAATCTAACCACCAAAGGATCGCCAGAGAAGACCACCGGAGCCAAAAAGAAGCGAGCTCGGAGGCATAACCCTAGACAAAACGCAGCAGTTCAACTTAGGATTACAAGAGTCGGCTAACACCAAACACACACTCAAAGAGGTTGGGCCAGCTTTTGCGCTCATCAGAGTTGGGGCGGCCCAATATCTAGCTTGTCAACTAAAGGAGCTAAACACCCTAAGCTGGACTAGACTCGGCGCAAAACCCTTTCCAATCGCCTATATAATATACATGTAAATTTACATATACTCAACATAATGTCCCCCTGGCACCAATGCATAGACGATAGGGCCATCATTCTTGATGAGCTGATTAGTTGATTACTCTCCATATGAAATGCAGGTGGCTACTATTAACACCGGCGGATTGGGTTCCTACAAATTGCAGCATGGATCATCACAAATTGAAAAAGGATGGGACTTTAACCCTAAGAAAGGATAGAAATGGAAAATTGCTGCATTTTCATTGCCCAACATGGAAATAGATGAACAATGGCAAGAGAATCATATTCTCAGGTTAGGAGATTTAATTTCTTCCTAATAATTAGTAAAGGAAAAAAAATATGAGGTTAAAAACTTAAAATTATATTTGTGAACATAACGATCAGAACAGAGTAATACCTTTTTAGGATTCATCCCAATCGCCAGCTTCTTCAACGTTAACATCTATAGGTCATCTGACGAAACATAAAAGGCTTCAGTTTCATCTTCACCTCCACTTTCTTCTTTGGACCGAAAATAAAAGGCCTAATCTTCACTTTCACTTTCGTCTTCGTCTTCGTCTTCCAGTTCATCTTCATCTTCTAGCTCATCTTCATCTTCGCCTTCATCTTCACCTTCCAGTTCATCTTCGTCTTCATCTTCTGAAGTCGTGGAATTCTTTCCGATGACGTAACAATCGTCAACTATTAGAGTGTCTAAAGACTCTGGAAAATCAGAGTTTGGTACAGATTCCAATTTAGGGCATTCCCTTATTTCCACATACTTGATTGAAGAAAGATGGGGCAGTCCCTCAAACTCCTTCAATATGGGACAGTCATTTATAGTAATCTCAGTAAGGCTACTGAAATCATCATCATTTTTTTTCACCAATCTTAAAGTTCTCAAACTTTGCATTTCATCAACTGTAAGCTTTTCCAAACATGGGAATGCAGCCATGTCAGGCCTTCCTTGTACTTCAAATGCCTCTACACTATTCATCTCAACCAATTCAAGATCCTTGAGGAATGGTAATTGCTCAAGTGGAGGAAGCTTAGACACTTTTTCACACTTGTAGAAAGAGACGTGGACAAGTTTTTCAAATTTTTGATTATTGATCCAACTGGGAAATGTTGAACCTTCATAACACAATATCTGTAGTTTTTCCAAGACTGTGCATGGTTCAAGACTTTCAAGCACAGCACTGGCATCACACTTATTATTCATCCATGAATATTCGGGTGCAGTCCATCTGAGCACCAAACTTTTAATGTTCCTTTTTCGGTCCAAAGCTGCATTCTTTGCCTCGTCTGCACTGCCAACATTCTCCAACATGGCAATGCAAAAATCTCCAGTGAGGTTATTCAAATTTTCCAGTTCATTTACCTTGTATCCATCTTCTGTGCCAACTAAGAATGCTGACAGGGTTCGAAGATTTCGAAGAGCCTTCATTCCTTTGGGCATGATAGTGAGTCGACAGAGGACATCAACATCTAGATGACGAAGTTCAGTTAGATTACTCAGTTTCTCTGGCAATGCACGGAGTTTCAAACACTCTTGGAGTTTCAGAGTCTGGAGTTCCTTGAGGAGACATAATGTATTAGGCAACAACTCAATAAGAGTCCGAGAAAGGTCCAGATAACAAAGATGATGCATATGGCCCATAGAACTCGGTAAGTTGTTTATATGGGTTCCGCTCAAGTTCAGCGCTCTTAACTTCTCAAACCTTTGAAAGAAATAAGCCGGTACTTATTTTACCAAGGAACAATCATTGGCCAAGAAGAGAAGAGTTCGTAACTCACTGAACTTCTGCAGCTTCTGAAAAATTGTGTGATCAATGCCATTGAACACCAGAGAAACATGTTGAATTCCAGGGGAGCACTTGTCCCTGTCGCATTCATTCTCCCATTTGAGCGTACTATTTTGGCCTTCTGAATAGTGGTTGATCTTCTGACACGTCTCAATGTTTATGCAGTATCTGCCTTTACTGGTAAAGAAGTTTGTTCCAGAGCTTAGCAAGTATTTTTGGTTTACGAGGTGGATAAAATGTTTATTTCCAGTGGTCTCGTCTTTGATATGGCCCCCAGCCATCCACAGCTGAATAAGCATATCCTCCTCAAATTCATAGTCTTTTGGTAGAAGAGATAAGACATATAAACATTCTTCCGCTTCCTCCATGATGACAGGATCGCCCCCTTTTCTCCCCAACGTCGCCTCATAAGGGGCCATGAATTCATCCTTGTCCTGCCATTCATGCAAATAATCCACATATGTAATAAGCCAGAATTGAATCTATTATATATAATAAAGGAGAAATCGTATGTGACACGTGACGTCTTCTTCTTAAACGTAGTAATTATATATCGTTTTATGGAAAATTAATCCACTATTTTACCCACTCATAAGCTTTTCTAGAACGGTGCTTTGATGCACTTATAAATTCCTATCCAATTATTATATAATTATATCTTTTTATGTTTGGCAATCATATCTATCCATCTATTTATCTATCTATTATATATAACAAAGGAGAAGTCACGTATGTCACAAGTGACTTCTCCTTAAACATAGTAATTTTAAGGAATAATTTTTTTTTATCACTTCACATATTCAATATTATAAACGCATAATGTATACAATATACATTCCTACTTTAACAATATAAATATCCACTTGATAATAAGAGTAGGTTAGAGGGCACTAGTTTATATGATCCTATCTAGTTATATTTGATAATCATGCATTTTTTAGTAGAAGAGTGTTAATATCAAATTTATTTAAATTTAAAATTTGAAATAATATGCGTATAAATTATTTTCTTCTTCTTTGATTATCATCGTTAAGTTGATATAAAATGATTTTCAATACTTGGTTTTTCAAATCACTTTTTCTATCTCACCCCAAATAAAAAAGAAAGAAAAATGATTTATTAAAGGGACACGTGACCATGGTTAGGTTGCCCAAATCCGATGAAAAAAAAGTGAAATGGAGGTTAGTTCCCACCATTGTGGATGCTCTAACCCTTCCCATCCCAAATAAGAACATCAGAAGCGCCAGCGCAGACCTAATCGGAGTCAATAGAACCACCTACACAACTACAACAAGGGATACAGTGATGACATTGTTTAGACCAACCCTTCTACAGCAGTACAGCAGGTCACCAAGAACATCAAATAATCAATCAAACAAACGAAATCACAAGCTAAGGGTAAATCTAAAAGCAGCAGCTTATGCAGTTTCCTTCGGGACTACTGATCCCCAAAGTCAAACTAATTGGAAGAAATAAACAGTAAAACAGACATGGAAGATCCAAGAAGCTTGTCAGAGCACTCAACCATGACGAGGGAAGGGTAAATTGGTAATCCCACAATGTGCACCATTTTCGGGACATGGCTAGTAGCAAACAGCAGGAGAGCAAGAGGGAGAGGAGCTTACGAGGATGCGGGCGGCAAGAGAGTGGGAGGGGCCACGGGAGGAGAGAGAGGAGAGGGCAACCTCAGCGGCGGCATGTTCAGCCTGGCGGAGTGTGGAGAAGAAGTGAGGGCTCTCGAAGGACTCACCATTGAAAGTGACAACGGCTTTGAATCGCGGCGCGTGGTCGGGGCCTTCCCTTATGCAAATATACGAAGGAAGGTTGAAGCAGGTCCTCTGCGCCAGCTCGTGCAGTTGGTTCTTGTACATCTATCTATCAATCGCTTTCTCGGTGGCTCTGCCTACTACGGCCAAGCCGCTTGGCCTGATGAAATCGGAATCGAAGTTTCGGTGGACCGATTGGGAGAATGTGGAGGAGGAAGGAGAGGTAGATTGAGATCGGAGATCAGAAACGGTGGGCTTTAGGGTTTTGAATTGCAGAATATTGGGGATGGGACTATGGGAGGGAGGAAAAGAAGTGGTGGAGTAAGAGCGAGCCAACCTGTGTTAAAATGGAGAAAAGGGTGGATTCGAGAGAAAATGACTATTTTTTTGTCCCAACCAATGTGTTAAAATAGAGAAAGGTTCGAAAAGAGAGAAAAGATTTCAAAATATACAGGAAGAGAATTGATTGGTAATTTAGGGTCCGTTTGGTACGAGTGTAGTAATCGAAATGGGAATAAAAAATTGGAATAAACTATTACTGAGATATTTTTTTTTAGTGGAGAACGTACCCGAGGACATCCCTGCGGATGAGGTCCTAAAGACCTAAGTCATTATGAATGTCATGACCCTTGGCAGAGCGGTAAAGGTGTGCAACCTTATCAGTCACTCTGTTGCCATCACGGGGTATGTGGGAGAAAGACACACCTCTCACCCTCGACATAAGGGTTTTAATATCGGACATAATCATTTCGATTTCCCAAGAGCATGTAGTTTGCTTTTTAAGATTATTTATGATTATCAGGGAATCTCATTCAATATGTAATTTGTTTATACCCAGCTTCACAGATTGGGTAACGCCTTGTCTTAGAGCAATGGCTTCTGCCTTTAGGGGGGTTTGTTTACCAATCATGTCGCCACCAATATGAATGGGTCTGCCCTCCCAGTCTCGAATAATAAAACCAGCCGAACTGTTGTTATTCGCAAGAGTTGATCCATCAAAGTTGAGTTTGAACGTGCCTAGAGGAGGTTTTCTCCATTTGATTGTTTGTTGTTGAAGAATCTTCTTAGTTCTCTGGTTAGATGTTTTGGCGTAGTTTATATCCGCATTGATATTTTGTTCATAGTTGGTTGTTTTCCGCCAGTTTTCCATGTGCATGTTGGTTATTTGTTTGATGACATCTTTTGATGGTGGTGGTTCATGCCGAAATATAATTTGGTTTCTCACATACCATGTTGTCCACCAGGTGAAAGGTAATTTTTCCTTATCTATTTTCGTTAGTTTGTTACCGAGTAACACTAAGATGGGCTTAAATTCCGGTGATGTTGCGATCATGTTGTTAATGAATGGTTTGACGAATATCCGTTGTTAGTAAAGATTGGATGCTATTGTATTGGCACTCTATGAAAAGGTGTGTATCGCCTTCAGTTGCATGGTTACATAAATTGCATGTTGATGGGACCGAGACCCCCTTTTGGGTGAGTCGGCTTGCTGTTGGGAGTCCTTGTTGGCTTAGTTTCCAAAGGAAGTTTTTTTACCTTAGGGGGGATATTGACTTTCCAAATCCACGAGTTCTCGTCATTATCCGTTCTATTGTGAGACGTAATTAATTTGTAGGCGCTAGCGGTTGTAAACCACCCTTCTCTGTCAGGCCACCAGTACAATCTATCCTCAAATTGATTTGTTGGTAATGGAATGTCCATGATATCTTTTACAATGCTTGGAGGTAGTGTTGTATTCAGCTTTTCCACCCACCATTTCCCCCCTATAATATATTCACTAACCGTTTCTTCAGTTTCTGTAATAGCAGGGCAGTCATCCCTGCTACAAATAGGTGTCGTTGTTAACCAGTTGTCCCTCCAGAATTTTATCGATTGGTCGTTGCCAACGGACCATATTAGACCAGTTTTGAATTTTTTGATAAGGGGGGACAATTTTGACCATTGCCAGGATGCACCACCCTTTCTTTTGTAATTTAAGATGTGAGAGGTCAACTATTACTGAGATATGTTGTTTGGTAGGTTGTTGGAATAAAAAGATGTCATTGGTGAAATTGGGGAGACAAACCGTAAAGAAAGTGTAGAAGGGTAATAGATCTGAAATTGGGGGGGGGGGGGGGGGAATGGATGGTTGCGGGCTGGAGGACTAGAGGGAGAACACCGATGGTGAAGCTCGGACCAGAGATCTAAAGCTCGAACCGGGGGAGAGCACCGAACATGTCTATCTCGTAAAGGGGTTAACTGCCAGCCGCAACAGAAGAAGGAAGGAACCACCATTACAAGGAAAAGCATGAAACCTAATGATCGCATAGCTGCGAGGCCAACATCTTCGGAGATACTAGTGAGTGGGCTTTCAAGTGCTAACCCGAAGTCTTCGGACCCTCATTGGCTCCCTTGATCGAATATGTGTACTAGATGTCTATATTCAAGAATCACAAGAGAAATGGCAAAGTTTGGCCACCCCCCGACATAGTTAATCTTGGTCCGAACCCTAGGGGCAAAAGATCGGGGTTAGCAACACATCAACTATAGGCTATTGAAATACGCAAAAACCTATGTCTGGGTTAGAGTAAGAGAATGTAGGGGATGCCTCTAGACTTGAAATGTGTGTAGAAGATAAAGTTTGTATTGAGATATATGGTATGGGTCGGATTAGAAAGGATGAAGAAGTTGTGACCTCTTATGGAGAGGTTAAGGAGGAAAAAAGAAGGAAACTCATGAGGAAAGTGGTCTAGCTGCAGAATAAAAGACTTGGAGAGCTGCTCTATAGATAGTTAATACGTTTATTATTTTGTTAGGTAGTGGGTATGTTGATTAATAGGCTTAGAGTCTGCTCTATAGGATTGTCAAGGACATGTTTGACGGTTCGCAAACTAGTGTTTACTTACCCAGTGGGGATGTTGAGCTCATTCCTCTTTATAGTAGTAATGGATGTGGTGTTGGAAAATATCCAGGGTGAGATCTCATGGTACATGGTTTTTGTGGATGATGTTGTTTTGGTGGTTGAGACGAGAGAAGGGGTTAATAGCAAGTTAGATCTATGGAGGGATAAACTTGAGTAGAAGGGCTTCCGATTGAGCAAGACGAAGATTGAGTAAGTGGAATTCAGTTTGGGTGATGATGAAGAGGTAATGCATATTTTGTATAGGCATTCTAGCTGGTTTTAGGGTAGTTTTAGTTTGCATAAGCATATGTTTCCTACTTAATTCACATCTTTATCATTTGGTGGTCGATGTTTGGAATCTACTGTTTTCATGGTTAACTATCTAGATTCGCAGATCCGGGTTCAAAGGACGGATCGAGAGGGCGATGTTGGAGCCTTGGAGCTACTAATGATGGCTTAGGAGAAGAGAAATTATGTCAAAAGAGAAGCTAGAACGAACCCAGGGCAAAGAGTGAGCTGAATGCACGAAAGAAAAGGCAAGAAAAGGCCGATTCCGATCCTCTATAGACTCTCGGAAGATTACACCGATCCTCTATAGAGGAGTGAGTTGGTTGGAGCCTTGGAGCTACTGGAGCTACTAAGGATGGCTTAGGAGAAGAGCAATTATGTCAAAAGAGAAGCTAAAACGAACCCAGGGCGAGGAGTGAGTTGAATGCACGAAAGAAAAGGCAAGAGATCCGAGATATAGGAGCTACTAAGGATCGGTGTAAAATGTTATGTTATGTTATGTCTATCTATTAGAGATATATTCCTATCGTCTAAGATATGTTCTTATCATCATCAGGTCGGCAAAATATATGGTTTTTGGCCAACCCTAACTCTATAAACAGCTTTGTTTTCCTAGAGTTTTACACAACACATAACATAACATTTTACAATATGCATTAGACAATTTTACAGTTTCAAGGTAAGCCATGAGTGGCTAATCTCTTATATATGTTAGTTTTGCTTGCATTTTAAGACATGGTTGGTGGAATGTGAGGGCCGATTTAAGGTTAATTCTATGAAGTTATTTCAATTCTCTTTGTTCCGATAGCGCTTATGTTATTGATTTGTCTTAATTGGCCACTGAGATAGATTCACATCGCGCTAGGGTTATAGATTATTTTCGCTAACGCGGGCCTTAATCCATAAGTAGCCAGCACGTCTTGCAGTAACGGTTCCGGAATCTTGATGGTGTAGGAGAATTGGCAGGTACGTAATAATGTCTCTTTTATTTATAAATATATTAATTTTTATTTTAGATTTTTTGCATACTTCGATCGCTATTAATTTAATTCTCCCATTGTAATTCAGATTTATTATTTTTGTCATATTTTTAATAAATTTTTTTAGATAATACATGTAATTTTAGAATATTGTGCTAACATGTTCTCATGTATGGGACGGAACATACCCTAGTGTTATATAATTGAATATTAAAAAAAAATTATAACATAAGTCGACGTATTCTGTTTAAAAAATTGGATTTGGAAAGATTATCTAGATATTAAATGGGTACTTGATCCCTATTTTTTTTTGTAAAAAAATTAATTAATTTAAAATCTTTCAAATTTTGGTTAGAAAAATCGGTATAATAATTAAAATATACTGAAAGTTATCAATTAGGTTCGTTTGGTTAGCAACTGAAAAACCCAGGAAGTGGAAAAAACCCAGCAAGTAAAAATTTCCAGGGAACTTAACTTACCTACTTCAAGGGAACTTAACTTACCTACTTCCCCCTAGGTAAGTTCCAATTCCTTCTATAAATAAAAATTTCCAATTTTCCTATTTTAATTCCTACCATTTAAAATCCAATCAAACATATTTTTTCAATTCCCAAGAAGTGCAATACGTGATAATTGAATTCCCGGGAAGTAACTTCCTAGGAATTGTTCTTCCCGTGTTAAACCAAACAAAGTAGAACGGAGATTGATACCAAATTTATTTTAAAAAATAAAAATAATATATAAATTTATTTTATTCTCTTTTGATTGTCATTTTAAATTGATATAACACAAAATAAATATTAGAAAGAATTAATTAGTTGAATAGATGTTAATACCAAATTTATTATAGCAACTTAAAAGAATATTATATATAATTGATATGTTTCTCTTTTGATTATCATATTTAGTTGCCTTTTTCCACTCCGGTAGCATTCTAAATCAAATTAACCAGACCTTTATAGCCTTAATTCCTAAAGTAGAAGACCCACAAAATATCAATAACTATAAACCTATAAGTCTCTGTAACACCATATATAAAGTCATAGCAAAAATTCTAGCTAATAGGTTAAAAACAGTTCTTCCGAAACTTATTAGCCCCTTCCAAGGTGCTTTTGTTGAAGGAAGATCGATACAAGATAATGCTATAATAGCCCATGAAGTATTTCATTCCTTTAATAGACAAAAAGGCAAAAAGGGATAGATGGCGCTAAAACTAGATATGGAAAAAGCCTATGATAAAATTAGCTGGTCTTACATAGAAGCAACATTAAAAAAAAATGGGTTTTCATCCGATTTAGATCAATTGGACCATGAAATGCATAACCACCACAACCTTTTCTATTTTAGTTACGAATTCAGCAGGCAAACAGTTCAAACCAAATAGAGGAATAAGACAAGGTGACCCTTAGCTCCTTACATTTTTGTAATAGTGATGGAAAGTCTAGCAAGAGAACTGCATCGAGAAGCAATTAAGGATGATGCCCTTGTGGGCATTAAACTAATAAAAAATGGAACTTCTATTCCTTTCCTAACTTTTGCAGATGATACTATAATCTTCTCTAAAGCATCCCAAATGAGCATTCATACTATTCAAAACTCGCTAAATAACTTCTCTAACTACTCTGGATTAACAATAAACTACAATAAGAGCTCTATCCAATTTTCTAAGAATACGAATCCAATACTAGCTAGAACCCTTGCTACTCAAATGCGAATCCCTATATCTAAAACGATTGAAAAATATTTAGGAATCCCACTAGTTAATGGTAGAGTTAAAAACTGTGTTTTTGAAGAAGTAATACAAAATCTAAAAAAACAACTCTCTCCTCTATATCTCAAGCGGGAAGAGCCATATTAATCCAATCAAACTTGAGCTCAAAAACAAAATATCTAATGCAGAACTTCCTTCTACCAAAAGGTATACTTAATCAAATAGACCAGATTAATAAAAGCTTCTTTTGGAAAAAGTTGCAATCAGAAAGATATACACCACTAATAAGCTGGGATTCAATCTGTCAACCAAAAAAGAAAGGAGGACTTGGAATAAGAAAAGCAGAGTCTCTAAACGAAGGACTACAGATGAAACTCCTCTGGAAAATTCATACTGACCAAAATAGCATATGGGTTAAGACTAGACCTGTCAAACGGGTCATTCGGGTCGGGTTCGGGTCGGGTCACTTCGGGTCCCGGGTAAAACGGGTTCCGGGTAAAACGGGTCCCGGGTATTTCCGGGTTGATTAGAACCCGGGTTTAACCGGGTTTGACCGGGTTTCGGGTCATTTCGGGTCGATTTCAGATTTGTCAATTTTTTCCATTTTAAATTAAAAAAATCATGATTTGACAATTTTGCAATAAATTTTAATTATATATATATAATTAATTATATTTAATTAAAAGTCAACCGGGTCAACCGGGTCACCGGGTCAATCGGGTAAAATCGGGTCAAAATTACCGGGTCAATCGGGTCACCGGGTCGAAACCCAGATGACCCGGAAAATTTCCGGTTTTTCGGGTTCGGGTCGAAAAAAATTTCCGGGTTCGGGTCGAAAATTTTCCGGGCGATCGGGTCGGGTCGGTCGGGTCGGGTTGTGTTTTGACAGGTCTAGTTAAGACCATAAAGGAAAAATATTTACAAACTTTGGGTATAAATGAAAGGGATACACAAAATACATCTTGGCAATTTGGGAGACTTCTATCCTTAAGGAAAAAATTCAATTCAGGACTTCAATGGCTAATTGGTAACGGAGAACAAATAAATGTATGGAAGGATCCATGGCTTGATAATGCTGATCTAAACCAGTACCAAAATTCGGAAGACCCAAACCTCAAAGTAGCAGACTTAATAGATAGTCAAAAACATTGGAACTTATCGCTACTTCAGAGAATCTTCCCACGTCAAATTATTGATCAAATTCTACAAATTAAAATACCCACTTGGGATACTAAAGACAAGTTAATCTGGAAGTTTGAAAAGGATGGTAGATTCTCTACTAAATGTACTGTTGATGTAAACCTTAACACTAACAACAATAGTACGAATGATCTCAAATGGATCTGGAACCTTAACTTACCTCCAAGAATAAAAAATCTTATATGGAAGCTAGTAATCGATGGTTTACCCACTACACAGAGACTAAACAAACATTTCAATAGAGTCCCAACGCAATGCTCTCTCTGTAAGTGTGAAGATGAGTGTGCTACACATTTATTCATTAGTTGTAACTTTAGTAGGAAGCTGATTCAAAATTATGAGAACATATGTGGAAAAACCCTACTACATGCAGAAGATTATAATGAAAATATTATCGATATTCTCCAAATAAAAAAAAATTACAAATCAACTTTAAGAGATTTAGGATTTATATGGCAAACAATTTGGGATACCGGAAACAATCTAATCTTTAAAAATAAAAATCCTAATCCAACTATTAATCTAGCCTTTGAAATAGATTCAAATATAAAATGCTGGATTTCAGAAATGGATATGGAAAATAAACCGCAAACAACGACTTCCAAGAGGATCAAAGCTAAATGGATTAAACCCACGAGCAATATCTATAAAATTAATATAGATGGCTCGGTTAGGCCCACTGGCTCTTGCCATGTGAGAGGAGTCATTTGTGACTCGGAGGGCAACTTACTAGATGTATTCTTTCAAAATACATCTAACGGATCGATTTTACAGACAGAGGCAGAAGCTATCATGGTAGGTATACAACAAGCAACAAGGAAAGGAATTCAGAAGGCTGTCATTGAAAGTGACAACCAGACAATTATCAAGGCAATAAACAGGGAAATTATCACTCCATGGGAAGTCATCTATCAAGTTGAGAAGATCAAGAGTATGGCTCAAGATTTTGATCGGATACAATTTAGACATTGTTATAGAGAAGCAAACAATGTAGCTGACTTCATAGCTAGAAAGGGTATCAATTGTATTAGATCTACATCTCCTCTTACTAAGGAGTTGTATTCCATCATCCTTAAGGATGATCCTGGTAGTTTGCTGCGTTTCTTGTAGCAAACTCCAACTGTTTGCATATTGTAAAAAAAAAGATATTAATATAAGAATTTCTTTTAATTTTATTTTAAATCAAATAAGTGTGTAAAGTTATACACATAAACTATTCTTTTTTTTTTGGTCCTTTCACATAAACTATTCTTATCAAAGTCATTAGCACAAGTGTGTGGACACGTAAAAAAAAGCTCTCAAAAGAGGGCTCTCCAAAATCCCTCGCCGCCAGGGGCAACCATCTCCCTCCTTCTCCGGCGTGGTGGTACAACAACACTGACACTCTTCGGGTCGAATCATTCTCTCCTTTGAGAGAACTTTACACCTCCTCTAGGAGTCCTAAATCTCCTTTGGGAGCCCATACCCACCCCTCCGAGGTCTAGTACACTTTTCGCTTGTCAAAGTCATCTTCCGGCGTGGTTCTGGTCAAGTTTCCATGGCCCTCGTGTTGGATTTCCCATCATCTTCCTCCTCCTTCGGCTTCCGCCGCCGCTTTCGGCCTCTGACTCCACCACGAGGTCTGGTTTTGCGTGGCTCACCGGAGTTCTGGCCGGACTACCCCCAATTTCGGCCAATTAATTCACGTTGCTCTTGGATTGGTTCTCTCCGCCTCCATCCTCTTCCTCCTCCGGCTTCCACCATCACGCCAAGCCCCTGGATCCTCCGTTCTGGGTTTGCTTGGTTTGCCGGTTCTGGAATTGCTTGGCCCCTTCCTCCGTCGGCCTTTTTTCTCCTGTCTCACTCAGGTTCTGGCCGGATTCTTCCCCTGGGTTCAGCCTGCGGGCTCACTTTTGTCGATCGCTCTTAGTTTCGACTCCGTTCGTGCGCTAGTGACCCTCCTTCCGCGCTTGCCTGGTCAATTTCATGCCGCCCCAGTTGACATTGCCGGCGGTTGGCCTCGGTTTCCCTGGCCCCGGGGTGGATGGCGTCTAGCGGGCTTCCTTGCCCCACTCTGCCATCTGCCTCGGGCCTGGTTGTCTTTCTTTGGGCCCAAGGCTTTTCCTTGGGCCCAAAGCTGACCCGGACAAATTTAAAATAAAAAAAAAATTCACTAAGAAATACTCCGTGATATCATAAATTAATAATAATTTTACTCCCTAGTTTGGGTCTGTCGTTATCCAGCTAGGGTTTTCGGTGCTTTCTGTACAGGCGATGTGGGGTTGTACGTTGGTTTGTCTAGGCCCTCTTCTCCGCTTGATGGGGTTCTGGTTGTTCGGAGTCGGGACAGGCTGGGGTCGTGGCAGTGTGTATCGAAGCGTCTCATTTTCCCGGATGCTGTTTCCTTGGGGGTTCGTCTTCACTGCCCACATGTCACTCCTGATGTACCGCGGGCCTGCAGTGTTGCGTTTGGGTAGCGCTTGGCTTCGCTCGTTCGTCTACGTCCTCATCTCTTTCGGTTTAGTTGTGTTTAGGTTCACCTTGTATAACCTTTTTGCTTGTATTTTGCACCTTTTTAGTATTTTTCGTTGTTTATGACGGTTTTCCATCTGACCTTTCGAGGTTCAGGTATGTCTGACCTTGAATTTTTTCCTAATCAAAAAAAAAAAAAAGTGTGTGGACACGTATTTAAGTTAGTGGGTTTTAACAAACTACTAAGTAGTTAGATTTAAAAGATATTAATATAAGAATTCTTTTAATTTTATTTTGAATCACATAAGTGTGTAAACTTATTTTTATCAAAATCATTAGCACAAGTGTGTGGATACTTATTTAAGGTAGTTCGTTTTAACAAACTACTAAGTTCATCCACAATTGTTTTGGGTAAAATGTACATATTTGCACAAAATGTGTAAAAATACACATCATTTTTTAACAACTTGCTCAATTGGTAAAAATGTGTATTTTTTACACACTATTCAAATACAATTCATTTAAAACTAAAAGAAAAATAAAATCATAAAAAAATCAATCAATGAAATTATCTTGCTTTTTGTAAAAGTTTTTGCACATAGGGAAAAATACACATCACTTTTGTAAAAAATTAATCAATTTGCACATCAAATTCTCAAATGTGTACATTTGCACACACCCAAAACAACCAATGGAGTTAAAAAAATGTCTAAAAAATACATATTTGCACATTTGCACACAACCATCGTGGATAGACCTGTCAAACGAGTCATTCGAGTCGGGTCACTTCGGGCCTCGGGTAAAACGGGTCCCGGGTAAAACGGGTTCAAGGTATTTCCGGATTGACTAGAACCCGAGTTTGACCGGATTTCGGGTCATTTCAGGTCGATTTCGGGTTTGTCAATTTTTTCTTTTTTAAATTAAAAAAATTTAATCGGGTAAATCGGGTTTGTCAATTTCCAGGTATTTGATCATTTTGCGATAAATTTTAATTACATATAAAACAATTTAATTATATTTAGTTATAAATCAACCGGGTAAATCGGGTCAAAATTACCGGGTCAATCGGGTCACCGGGTTGAAACCTAGATTACTCGGAAAATTTCTGGTTTTTCGGGTTCGGGTGGAAAAAAATTTCCGGGTTCAAGTCGGAAATTTTCCAGGCGTTTAGGTCAGGTCGACCGGGTCGGGTTGTGTTTTGACATGTCTAATTGTGGATGATCTAAGTAGTTAGATTTAAAAGATACTCTATCCGATCCAAAATATATGTTGTTTGACTTTTCAACACGTATTTTAACGAGCTAACAACTATATAATTTCATACTTATTACTAATAGAAATAATAATAGAAAAGTTAATACTACCTCCGTTGCAAAATATAAGGATTTTTACTATTTGACACGTTTTTTAATGAGTTAAAAACTCCATAAAATATTAATTTTTTATTAAATTTTTTTACATAGTATTATACATATTGTTAGTATGTATAATACTATGTTTTCTCACCAAAAAAAATGTATAATACTATGTAAAAAATTTTAATAAAAATTTAATATTTTATGGATTTTTTAGCTCATTAAAAAAATGTACCAAATAGTAAACGCCCTTATATTTTGCAATGGAGGTAGTATTAAGTTATAAAAAATAATAGAAAAGTTAATATTAAGTTATTTTAATAAATTTTCTATTATTTTTTTTTATAATTTAATACTTATTACTAATAAATATTAAGTTATTAAAAAAATTAATAAAAAAAATTGATATTTTATATAGTTTTTAGCTTATTAAAATACGTGCTGAAAAGTCAAATAATTAACATGCATTTTGAATAGGAGGGAGTATTAATATAAGAATTCTTTTAATTTTATTTTGACTCACATAAGTGTGTAACGTTATACACAAACTTATTTTTATAAAAATTGTTAGCACAAGTGTGGGGATACTTTTAAATCGTATAACTTTTAAAAATATCGTGCAAGTCAAAGATATTAAATTAAATACAGTAAGTTTTTTTAGGTTTAAATTTTTGTTTAAAATATATGTCATTTTAATTTTTTTAGGTATGGAGATATAAAAATTATTGTTTTTTTATTTCTTTTTTTAAAATTTTATTAATTGATGGGGTTGTAAATAATTAATGAGAGTATAGAGGTAATAAGTTTATAGGAATAGTAGTTTTTCTTAGTTTGGGTACAAATGTTAAAAAAAAATGGAGGGTATTTTTTACAGAGTACGGAGTAACAAATATACTGACCGTCTCTGTAGACAGATTGTACGGCACCTCCTGGGAACTTGTACGTGCTCAGTTTCGACAATCTAACACAGTGTATGTGCGGTGATAATCGCAAGTATTAAAATAAATTATAAGATTCAAATAATTATTTAAGAAAATAATTAAAAATTTTAATTTAGTTAATAAGATAATTTGAACTACGGTATGAACTATAATTATGGACTAGACGATCCTCGTTGGTGTATGTGTGCTTACTTTCGTTTATTTCGCATCCTTGCATGTCAAGTATTATTTCACCTCCCTTCGTTTATTACCGACAATAAAAATTGGTCCCCGATATATTTTCAATGAATGGGTTGTCAAATGAAGAGTGGTTGTTGGGGTTCATGGCTAGTGTGATGGAATAGAGTAATATAATGGAATTAAAGGAAGGAGAGGGATGTTGGTGTATGTACAACTACAATAAAATTGGTCCCCGTTCGTTTATGGAATTAATGGGTTGTCAAGTATTATTTCGCCTCCTTTCGTTTATTACCGACAATAAAAATTGGTCCCTGATATATTTTCAATGAATGGGTTGTCAAATGGAGGGCGGTTGCTGGAGTTCATGGCTAGTGTGATGGAATAGAGTAATACGTAGTATGATGGAATATGATGGAATTAAAGGGAGGAGAGGGATGTTGGTGTATGAATAACTACAACTCTTTACTACATTTATACAAAGTAATGATGTGTGCATATTGGTGGACACAAAACTTGGCATGCATGGGTGGATACAAAACTTGACATGCATAATAAATAGATATAATACTTGACATGCATGTGTGGACACAAAGCTTGACATGCATAAGTGGAAATAATACTTGACATGCATTGGGGTTTTTAGCTTGACATGCAAAAGGGCGTTTAATTATTTGGCAAATTTTTTAATAAGCTAAAAACTCCATAAAATATTAATTTTTTATTAAATTTTTAGCTCATTACAAAACGTGTCAAATAGTAAAAATCGGATGTAGTACTCCGTAGCATCCTCTTGTTATGGAAGATTTAACTCTTAAAACACATTGCATGATACAAACTTATAATGTTCATTAAGCCAAAAGTAGAGCAGCACACTAATACAAATTTGTAGTTTGTAATTTAAAGCGCAGGAGCACGGGCGTAAGGCCCACGATTTGTAAGGGCCCATAAATATTTTATTTAGGTATATTTATAACATGTAAGTATAAAGTTTATTAGTTTAAATATTTAAGCTCATACATCTAAACTAAAACATGTACAAAATGGGTATGAAGGGCCCCAAAAAGGAACCTATATTAATTCAGATTTTCGTTAAGCGTTTTTCACTTTTCAAATGCAATAATGTTTTTTTTAACATTAAGAAGATGAAATTTTAAACTAATAAAAATGTATCATATTATGTATATATTATTATTATTAGATTTTTCTTTTAAAAAAATAATATTTTATTATAATTAATAGGGCCCATAGTCTAATTTTGTCCCGGGACCCCAAACATTATAAGAACGGCACTGGCGCCAAATGATTCCTTTTACAACATAATACCTGATACAATTTGGATCAAGTGTAACACTTTCTGTGTTACACTTGGTGTTACACTGCATTATTTCGATTATAAATTAACATTAAATTTTTAAAAAAATTATATTTATACTCTATACACTTATATTGACATGTTTATAAATTTTTATTATTAAAATATACTCCCTCCGGTCCATAATACATGTCCCTTTACTTTTCGGCACGCTTTTTAATGAACGAAAAACTCTATAAAATATTATTTTTTTAGTTAATTTTTTTATATAATTTGATACTTATTAATAAGTCTCAAATTATATATAAAAAAAATATTTTATAGAGTTTTTCGCTCATTAAAAAGCGTGCCGAAAAGTAAAGGGACATGTATTATGGATCGGAGGGAGTATGTTTTAGTAAGATAAAAAAAATATTTTCCAAAATAATCAATCTTTTAATTATTCATAATTTTTAATAATATTTTTTCATAATAAAATTTTATAAATATATTAATATAAGTGCATAGAATATAAATATAATTTGTTGAAATCAAAGGTTGCATCAGTAAAAACTAACGAGCATACCTGTTTGAGCACTGGAATAATTTCAGTTGGAGATGAGGCTGAAGCTGGGCTGATTTCCTTCCATGGAGACAAATTCAGAGCACCTATACATGAAGTCAAATTTTGATGTTCAAAATTCCTGCGGCTACAAATGAGAGCAGCAGTAGAAAGAGATTCTTTATATACACACACACTCCACACCTGGCTGTTCTTGGTATCGAAGATAATCGAGGAGCTTGTCGGGAGATGGAAATAGCATATCATTATACAGTAGTCGACGGAGATTCGGGAGGGAATCCCATGTCACACCCCACAATTCCAACTCTTTTGGGCATCCCAACATTCTGAATTCCAAGAGGACATTGAGTCTTGCAACGCGCAGACTCTTCAGTCGCTTACAACTTGCAAATTCAAGAGACACGAGAGATGGAAGTGTTTCAATCTTAACCCTCGTAAGCCGATTACAGTCGCTGATTCGTAATTCTTCGAGAAACCGTGATCCAAGCAGGTGCAAAACCTCCAAATCTCGACAGTTGGAAATGCTACAGATTTCAAGAGATGGAAATGTTTTATCCAAAACACTCACTAGCCCACCACCATCCACATCACTGATCTTCAGTGTTCGAACAGATGGACATAGCGGAAAAGACGTCAGTTTTCCACAGAATTCAATCGTTAGTTGAGAAAGAAGAGGGAAGGAGAGAGACAGATGAGGAGACCAACTTCCAGTTGATGATGCTGTTGTGGCTGCTACTTTCCTCCTCCACCATCCCTTCAGTTTCTCCAACCCACACATTTCAAGTTCCTCCAAAAGAGGGAAAAATAAGGCAGTATTATCTGTAGAATGATAGAATTGATGTAAAGTCCTCCTCCGGGTTTCCATTCATTGATATAACATATATATAGGTTACAAAGGTATTGGGCCTTAATGGGCTTTTGGCCCACTATACAATAATAAGACCTATGTAATCTATCAAACCCCCGCAGTCGAAACTGGAGGGGCTCGAAGAGTGAGACTGGAGCGAAAATCAATGAACAACTGTCTAGGTAAACCCTTGGTGAATATATCAGCGTACTGATATGAGGACGGGACATGTAGAACGCGGACATGTCCTATGGCAACCTTGTCCCTGACGAAGTGGAGATCAAGCTCAATGTGCTTCGTGCGTTGATGTTGGATCGGGTTGCTAGCCAGATAGACTGCAGAGATGTTATCAGTGTAGACCAGAGTGGCCTTCATAAGAGGGCAACGGAGCTCAAGCAGGAGATTGCGGAGCCAAGAGCACTCAGAGACAACGTTGGCAACGCCCCTGTATTCGGCCTCAGCACCAGAGCGAGACACGACAGACTGACGCTTGGCCGACCACGACACAAGGGTGTCGTTGAGGAAGACACAGTAACCAGACGTGGAGCGACGCGTGTCAGGACAACCACCCCAATCCGCATCAGTGTAAGCAACAAGGTCAAGCTTAGAGGAAGGAGTGATCGTGGTGCCGAGCTCGAGTGTGCCGCTGATGTACCGAATGATCCGCTTTAAGGCATGAAAGTGGGGTTCCCTGGGTGCATGCATGAACAAGCAGATCTGCTGAACGGCGTAACTGATATCAGGTCTGGTGAAGGTGAGATACTGAAGCGCACCAGCAAGGCTCCGGTACAAAGTCGGATCATCAACCAAAGGACCAGAGTGAGCGCTGAGCTTGTTGGATGTATCGACAGGGGTGGCGACCGGATTGCAGTTACTCATCTTAGCCCGAGCAACAATTTCAGCAGCATACTTACTCTGTGAGAGGAATAGGCCAGACGAATGCCGCTGAACAGCAACTCCCAAGAAGTAAGACAACTGACCCAAATCTGACATAGCGAATTCAGCACTTAGCTGTGAAATAATCGACGTCCGAAGCGCATCAGAAGAGGCGGTGAGAATGATGTCGTCAACATACAGTAACAAAAATGCCATGTCGGAGCCTCTGCGATAGATGAACAGGGACGAATCCGAGCGGCTGCCAATGAAACCCAAGCGGAGCAGATGAGAAGCAAAGCGCTGGAACCAAGCTCGCGGAGCCTGTTTCAGACCATACAGAGAGCGCTTCAGGAGACAGACGTGCTTTGGACGATCGGCATCAGTAAATCCCGGCGGCTGAAACATGTAGACTGTCTCATTCAGGTGACCATGCAGAAAAGCGTTCTTGACATCCAGCTGATGAATGGCCCATTTGCGCGACAGAGCTAAGCTCAATACCACTCGGATAGTGGCAGGCTTGACCACGGGGCTGAAGGTCTCATCACAATCAATACCTACCTGCTGGGATCGACCGTTGACGACAAGACGGGCTTTATAACGCTCCAACGTCCCATCAGAGCGGAACTTGTGACGGAAGAGCCACATACAGCGAACATGTGAGTATATTGTAGTGACAATTATCTTGCTCCCCTCTTCAGCACCCGTTAATAAACTCATTAGATTTTCCCATCTACCTTCATTAAGATCGCGCACATCATCTAGGACAAGCAAAAACTTCTTCCTACTGACCGACATCCTGATTTCATCATCCAACTCAGAGTGCTCATGTTGACTAAAATCAGGAAACCGTGTCCCACATACAGATTGGAAGATTTTCTCTTTGAATTCGTTATAATCTACTTTTCCAGAAATGTTTGCAAACCACCTTTCTTCAAAATTCCTCTCAACCTCCTTGTCATTGTAAATTAGTTGGGCTAATGTCGTTTTTCCCATACCCCCTATCCCAACTATTGCAGTAACTGAAACATCATCATCTGACTGATCTTGTAAGAGAAACTTTAAAATGGCCTCCTTCTCTTTATCTCTACCAATGACCTCCTCAGAATCTACAAAAGACCCTGGATCTAGACCTTTCCTAGCACCGCTTATCGGTTCCTCGTGCGCACGAACCACAAATGCAAACTGACCCATATCAGTGGAGATCTGACGTAGCCTCTTCATGATAGCCTTGAATTGATTTGCAATGGAGTTTCTAGATATCTTAGAGAAAGAAGCTTGTACCTTTTTCAGGAGCTTGCGTTCTTTGATTATGGGTTGCTTAAGCATGTAGTCGGTGACAACCTCATCGAAGAGATCATCAGCATCGTAGAACACAGTACGGACATCCTTAATCCATTTACGGACAATTAGAGAGTTTTCTTGCTTCTTCTCAGCATCAAGAAGCACACTTTGGATTTTCTGGATGATCCCCTTAAGCTTATGGAGTTCATCCCTTGAAAAACTCTTTCCATAGGCATTCTGAAAGGCAGGGGAGTCAATAGTGAAGAGGAGTTTGGAAGCAAGGCTGAACATGACTGGAGACATGGCTGGAGATGGATCTGAAGGTGTGCTGGACTAGAAAGTTGAGAGTAGATTGTTTTTTGGGTTGAGAGTAGAAATTTAACAAAGGTTGATTTGTTGAACATTTCTCACTCCAATTATTTTAAAAAAGAATGCCGTCATGAGTGGTTTACATGGTGCCACGTCATAATGATAGAAATGTACACTCAATTATATTTTCAATCACTATTCGTTCAAAAATATAATTCGTTGACTTTCTTTTATGTTTTTTAAGACTATAAAATATTAATTTTTTTTATTAAAATTTTAAAATAATATTATACTTAATATTAATAAATATAATATTATTTTTTTTTTAAAAAAAAATTAATATTTTATATAGTTTTTAGCTCCTTAAAAAACGTGTCAGAAAATCAAACCACTTATATTTTAGAACGGAGTATCAGCCATCCAGAGAATCAAATCGAGTCATTTATGAACTCAGCCACCATGTCTGGTTGTATTTTCCACACATGAGAAAAAAAAATTAAAAAAAGCTATATTACACTTTTTTCCACCAAATAATCGAGGCAAAACTAGTTAGAAATTACACTTTAATTCGCCACGTGGTCAACCGCGATTGAACCAACGTCCAAGAGCGTTATGATGGACGAAGACATTGATCTCGACAAGTGGGCAATTGCTGCTCATCTTTATCGGGAGGTTTGGCAAAATTAGGTGAAACGTATAGTTTTTTTTAATTACAAGGCGAGGATTTGGGTGTGTCAGCCACGGTTGTACCACTACCCAAGCACGTCCTTTCAGACGAAAGCCTGAAACTTTGAATCAGCACTCCAAGTAAAGACATGGGAGGTTAGTCTCAAGTGCGCTACACGATCTACCGCTAGCTCTATTCCCTTCCTTGAAGGTGTGGGCCACGGTAGCCACATTGAATGATCGAAGAAGTAGCACGGAATTCGAAATAATTAAGAATTTCAATCTCCCACAAACTTTTCCACTCGCCCTTGATCGCATTAATGTATAATTGCTAGAAAGTCACCTTCCACTTCAAGTCTTTTGATCCCCCATTGCCGGGCTTCCAAAAGGCCAAGCTGTAGACCAACTGCCTCGGTTTGTAATGTCGATACTGAAGCGTTCATGAGATTTTGCCTATACTTATTACCTCATTTGTGACGACGTAATGCTTTTAGAATACCTGCAAGCCTTAGCTTGGTAGGGCGATGATCATATTGTAAGATTATTTATCCAAGTGATGGAGGTTATAAGTTTGACTCGCGATGGATTATGTTTTACTGTTCAATCGTCACCTGCGAAGAAAGTTGGGCGAGGTTGTTATCTCTAGGAATATTCTTCTCCGACCGAGGATCTTTAGAACTCAACTCCGGGGGTTTTAAGTCCGAGAGGTAATCAGAGCTCTTATGCCTTTTCTATCTTCGGAATCGGATCCCTCCCTATGAGATTGGAGAGGGGTATTTATAAGGAAACCAAGCGTGCATCTGGATGGCAACCTCGTGGTTCTATGTAGGACACGTGTAGCGCATGCCCACATGCTTAGGGGTATAGGCAATACACGTGGAGCCATTAGAGGCAAGGTGCTTGAGCCAGCGAGCTGCCTGCTAGGTCTTCGGAGACTAGCGAGATACAAAGGAGAGTTAGCTCTGATTCCTATAATGGTTTTGAGTCGCGAGGAAAATAAAGGTTAATATATGTTGGGAGCGCTAGGCCTAGCTCTTTGGGTCTGGTTGGATGTTTTGCTCGCGATATGCTAATGGTGGGACCGACCGCCCTTTTACGTTGGGTGACCCATTTATGACGTAATATTCCATGTTTATTATATAGCCTATTTTCTATGGCATCGTCATATCTCCTCGTAACCGGATCGCGAGTGATACTATATTCGCGATTAGGCTTCGACAAGTATGATGCTTTCCGCTAAAGCTCTAAGTTCATCAGATGAACATTTCTTGGGCCTAACGTGCTCTTTCGGCCCATTGGGCTGGTTGGCCCCACAGAGACCTATAAGTGGGATTTTTACTCTTGCTCATTTTTATTCCACGTTTCTGAATTTCCAAAGAGGAGGGAAGAAAGAGGGATTTTCTAGGGTTTCCTGTATCTTTTGAAGAACCGAGATCGGCGTTAGGTGGCGGTTCGCTCCCTGTTCCCTGAGTTTTCCAGTGCCTCCTCCTCGCAGTTGCTCCAGTAAGTTTGCCTTTGATCTTTCTCTTGTTCTTTTTGATTTCCTAAGCTTGTGTTATCCTCTCGAGATTTTTAGGTTTAGCCAGAAAAACTGAACTTAGTGACGGTTATGGGGCGGCGATCGGGGTTCGTCCGGATGTCCAGTCCCTGACCTTACCGTCAACCTTTTTTTAGTTTTAACCGTCCTTCGTGGAGCCGTGGACGGGCGGTTTAGTAGTAGGGTGGTATTGAGAGGGAAAGATATTGTATTTTGAGTTTTTTGGATGACCTCCGGCGACTTCTTTAATCTTTGTGGAGTATTCCTAATAAAAAATGGTGGAAGAAACCCTTTCGATTCTGCCCTTTTGCCCTTCTCATGGGTGATTTCTCGGAAAACGAGAAAACCTTTCGTGGGATATGTAAGGGCATTTTTTTTAGCCGTCGTTCCGTGGGGGGAAGATGACTTTTCAACGTCACCTCGTGGGGAGCGTGAGGCGCCATTAAAAGCTTGTAAGAAGGCTTTTTTTGGCGCGAAATTTACTTACTCGCGATTTTGAAAAGGTAATTTTTCCCTTGTTAACTTTCCCTTTTTCTTGCGTCTTTTTCGGGAGATTTTTTCCTTTGGCCAGACTTAGCTTTCCGCACCGATCGGGTCGGTGTTTTCAGGAATCCTTGTTCTATGTCACCTGGCGCCTTCGCCGTGATTTCCTCTTATTCTGATTTGTCTCAAAATCCTTTGTGAAGGTATGATAGTTGATAAGTCGAAGATTTCCGCGCTCGCGAAGAAAAAGAGCGTTGCTGGGGGTGGATCCAGACCTGCCCTTATCGTCACCCCGCGGCCGGGTGGTGGCCGGCGAAACGTTCCTTGCGAGCCTCCTTTTGTGAAGAGGAGTTCGAAAGGGAAAGAGACGGTCGACGACCGAGAAAGTCTGTCGTCCGAGGACCAGCCGTTGGTCCACCGCGGGCGGAAACGATCAAGGGAGGAAGTAGGAGGCATTAATCTTTTAAGCTCCGAGCCGATTACCCCGGAGAGGATTTCTATGGCAGCTTATCGATTGCCAGGGCTTGACCCTATTAGTATTAAAAATTTGGAAATCCCTAAGAAGAGATGTACCGCCGAGAGGGTTTATCTTCCTCGTATGACGAATGAAGAGTTAGTGGAACATGGGCGGAAAAGCAGAGGCTGGGTACCTCCCTTCATATTTTCGCGATTCACGATTTATATTTCTATTCTTTTTTCCTAATGCTTTTTGTTTTTCCCATGCTTTTACCGTCCTTCCTGTGTTTGTTGTAGGATGACCTACAATGGTCCGAAATGGCTGGTCGTCTGAGAAATTATGGTGATAAAGTGAGGGAATTGAGGTCGATCGTGACCTCTATGAAGGCCAAAATGGAGAAGTTCAAAGATGCTGAGCTTGAGGAAGCAACTATCGTGCGTCTTAATGATGCTTTAGTTAAGTCTCAAAAGGATGTGGAAGCGGTGAGGGGTGAGTTAGACCTGTCGCGAACCGATCTTGCGAGGGTTCGAGAGTCTGTGACCCAGTATGAATCAGAGGTCATGCTTTTAAAGGGTCGGCTCCAGGATCTTGAGCATGTGTTAGGGACTGTTCGTGATGAGTCCACTAATGTGAAGAACCAACTGGAACACTTTCTCTCTGGGGAGGATGCTACTCTCACCCGAAAGATGTTTCGTGAATTCATGCTCGGTGATGTTGGGCAAAGGTGGCTAACTGAATTCTTAGGAGAAGCCGGCCGGGATTGGCTTGGCAATTATCTTGAGACGGATGGAGAAGATGTTCTTCAAGAAAGGGTTACTGATGCGTTCATGGACGGGGTTGCAGGTGGGATTGCTCAAAGTATTAATCACTTTGCTCATCTAAGCGATGAGGTCAGTATGTTTCTCACCAGTTATGAGAATAAAGATATGATACTGAGGGATCCCCAACGCGCGTTGTCTCTTCCCTTTGATGCTTCTACTGATAATGCTGTACTCGCCAATCCTCTTTCCGAAGGTGGTAATACCTTTGAGCCTGTTTGTGGAGATGGCAATCCTCCTACCGATGTCTGACTTACTGCTTTTCTGCTTTTTGATGATGTTTTTTCGTGTATGGAAGCTTTTGGAGGCATTTCTATTAAATGTGAAAATTTTGTACCCTGCTATGATTTGTCTGCTCGTATTTTGGGACTGTGAATATTTCGAACTATGATAAGTGACGCCTTTCTGTAATATTTTGTAAATATTTTTTCTTTGGATTCGTCGTGTTTTTTTTTTGTTTTTATTTATCGCTTGTTTTTCTTATTGACCTGTTTTGCTGATTTTTCCTTGTGATTTTTATGTCTGAATCCCGACTTGTTTGTTCTTATTTGCTACGTGAGTTCGCGATACCCTTATCCATCTCCTGTCGTTGATCGTTTTATGGAATAAATCGCGAGATGACATAAAGTAGGGTTCGTGAATATAGTAATCTTTTATTCGAGATGATAGATTTGAGTTTAAAAATTTCTTTGTGGTGAATTATAATAGGGTATACTTTGGAGCGCTCTATATGTGAGTATATCTCCTCGTACCATTTGTAGTTAGGCAAAGCATCCCCATTCTCGTGAGATTTGGTTGCTCTATCGCCATACTAAAGCAAGTTCTGATTGATTCAATCCCCAACGCGAGATTTTTTAGATGAAATATTTCGATTTCCAGTGCGAGATTCGTTAATAATTCAATCTCCAGCACGAGATTTTTAGATGAAATATTTCGATCTCCAGCGCGAGATTTGTTAATAATTCAATCTCTAGCGCGAGATTTTTAGATGAAATATTTTGATCTCCAGCGCGAGATTTGTTAATAATTCAATCTCCAGCGCGAGATTTTTAGATGAAATATTTCGATCTCTAGCGCGAGATTTGTTAATAATTCAATCTCTAGCGCGAGATTTTTAGATGAAATATTTCGATCTCCAGCGCGAGATTTGTTAATAATTCAATCTCCAATGCGAGATTTTTAGATGAAATATTTCGATCTCCAACGCGAGATTTTTAGATTAAATATTTCGATCTCCAGCGCGAGATTTCTTAATAATTCAATCTCCAGCTTCGCCGGATGCTGGGGAGGAAGGGGTTAAGAGGCCTTCCTTCCGTGGCTCGTGAATGAAGAAACTTTGTTCTTCAATCATTTTTGAATTATAGGGAATTTTCTGTTTTGATATACACAGGTTGACGACAAATTGGATCTGAAATAAGTGAAATTTTATTGATAAGTCGAGCTCTTCTTAAGAAACTCAATATGAAAAAGCTTCGCTTATCGAAATGATCCTAGGAGCTAATGGAAACCATTTGCTATTGGACCGTCGTAGTCGCTGTCGTAGAGCTCGTCTTCTATGTAACGGTCTTGCTTATCGAAGAAGTGGACTTCAAACCTTTCTTCTCCTAGGTGGGTGAACATTATTGTTGTTTCCAGCTCCAGCCCGTGCGATTCGACAAAGTCCCTCCATCCACATGCCACCCGGTGAGATCCGTAACTGCCTCCTACGATGTGGACAGGGAAATCTTTGACAACGCGAGTGGATAGGAATATTTTCTTCGGAACATGGGGTTGGAAGTGTTGACCGAATTTGTAAGGTAACATCATGCGTATGTACTGTTCGTCTCTTAATAAATAAATATCAAATATAAAGGGATTGTTTGGGCCTTGATTGCTGTTATTTTGCTGCCATTTTTGTGTTTTTTCCTTGGGAGGACCGGGAAAGAGAAGGGTGGTGCCTTATGTTGTAAGAAGGACTTTTATAGTGGCGTTTGGCTGGTTAAAAATGATTTTTGTGATAAATGCGTATTTTCAAGTTTTCGAAAAGCGCCAGTGTACTTGGCTTATTTCTAATGGGATTCTCTGTCACGTGCCGGGCATGCAGAGTATCTTGGGAAATCTTTCTCGAGGATTTTTTGTCTAGTTTCAATGTACGCAATAAATGTTTTTAGATGATTTCCAAGGTATGTATCCCTTTTTCTGGGTATAAGGGGGTGTAGTGGTGTGTCTGCAATCTTTGTAACTAGTGGTTTGCTTCCTGCCTTTTCTTTTCTATTGGCGTTCTGGTATTCGGTTGGCGTCTCCCAATTCCAGCATGTGTGATTTTTTCCGTTGGATTGATGAGGAGGGGGGATGCATCGTCTTCTAAGTTGTACATATCCTTCATGACTTGTGATTTTTTTTGGGGTTAAGTCATTTACTTGGTGTAATTATTTTTTGCCTACAACCTCTTCCTGATGCGTTTGAGAGGATGTACGGTCATGCTGTAACCGACCATGTGAGTTTAGTCTGTACGACCGGCGAGACCTTACGGGTTTAAGTTTCCAAGGATTGCTCTAACCGTTGGTGGTTATCAGATGGTTGGAATAGATTCGCGACCAGTAACGGGGTTACTGTCGGAATATCGGTGGTGCTCTTTCAATATGTAGAAAGAAACTGCTTCAAAACCCTCGTTCTTGCAGATGAAGATGAGTAGAATTTTTGTAGTTTTGAAAACTCGGTGAAAATTTGTTTTTACGTCATGGTTTTAGCAGCCTTTAATCGCATGCTTTGGTATCTATAATCCTGAATACAATATCTTGATGCTCTGAATGATTCGGTCACTATGTTTGCGTGTTTGTCCTCTTTTGACTTGGATGTGACCTTTTCTAGTGTGAGAATGACGCTCTGGATTTCATTGTTGGTTTCTGCAACTTTTGCCACTTGGCTGGCATGCAATTGTCTTTGAAAATGTCATGTTCGGACAGATATGTGATGATAAGACAACACTGTCCCGTTTCCTTAGTTTGGTGATAAATATTAGATGTTTTTAAAGCTGTGGTAGTTGTCCTTGGGGTCTGTTTGATTCATCAACATCCTTGTAGTGAAGAATCATGACCTCCCCTCCCCCCAGTCGGCCTGACTTTTTCCGTTCCATTGATTCCGAAGAGAAGATGGAATATCTGGTAGGTTTTTTTTACTCTACCTCTATAATTTGTGTGCCCCCCCCCTTTTATTTGATATTTTGGCTTTGTGGCCTATAGCTTTTGACCGAATCATTTGGTGTTCAATATGCTCGCGGGGGGATAACTCGCGTGTGTCTGGTCTCTCCTACTGGGCAGGAGTTTCAAGTAAGGGTGTTTCGAGATAGCCAAGGGCGTTACATCCTCACCGAAGGTTGGCGTGCGTTCGCAGTGGATAACGGTCTACGCGTTGGGGGTCTCTTATTATTTTTAAGTATGAGGGGAGTAATCGCTGCACGATAGTCGTTCTAGAAGCGAGTGGATAAGCCGTGAAATGTCTTCTGTGATCCTTTTTGCTGTTTTGGTTTGTATGTCGGTTTATATATGTGTTTGTACTGGACTTGTGTTCCAGGTATGTTTTTAAAGTCTGGACTCGAGTTGCCCACACTCTAAATCTCTGCGATCTTTTTAATCATTACTTGACATCGTACTCTGAATGAAACTGAATTGCAAAAAATGGTAGAGCAAAACATAATGTTCTTTACTAAATCTACAGAAGTTACAGAAACTTGTAGATGTGACTTGTAAACAGAACAATGGCTACTAAACTTATGTTGATGAATTTTTTATTTTAAGGAAGGTGAAGAATTAAAAACTTTCTATGAGTATTCTTGATTTACCTCCACCGGGGTCTGGCCGGGATGATTCGATCTGTACCTGAAGTGTATGTGATCGCAAAATTTATTCTCCTTGGAGGCTTATTTACATGCATATCTGTACTCAAAGTGCACGCGATCGCTAAATTTATTCTCCTAGGAGGCTTATTTGCACATCCCCGTGTTTGAAAGACACGTGATTACTTCATTTATTCTCCTTGGAGGCTTTTTTACATGCGTATCCGTACTCAAAGTGCACGCGATCGCTAAATTTATTCTCCTTGGAGGCTTATTTGCACATCCCCGTGTTTGAAAGACACGTGATTGCTTCATTTATCCTCCTTGGAGGCTTTCTTTCATGCGTATACGTACTCAAAGTGTACGCGATCGCTAAATTTATTCTCCTTGGAGGCTTATTTGCACATCCCCGTGTTTGAAAGACACGTGATTGCTTCATTTATTCTCCTTGGAGGCATACTTACATGCGTATCCGTACTCAAAGTGCAGGCAATCGCTAAATTTATTCTCCTTGGAGGCTTATTTGCACATCCCCGTGTTTGAAAGACACGTGATTGCTTCATTTATTCTCTTTAGAGGCTTACTTACATGCGTATCCGTACTCAAAGTGTACGCGATCGCTAAATTTATTCTCCTTGGAGGCTTATTTGCACATCCCCGTGTTTGAAAGACACGTGATTGCTTCATTTATTCTCCTTGGAGGCTTTCTTACATGTGTATCCGTACTCAAAGTGTACGCGATTGCTAAATTTATTGGTTTTGACAACGTTTCTTAGGTTTGGAACTTTCATTTATATATATGAAGAGGTGTACCTAATTTTTGGAAAATTGGTGACCCCCGTATATGGAAAATCTAAGTCACCGAGTTTCTAATATGTCTAGCTTGTTTACACAAAATATGCCTTGAGATTCTTTGTATTCCATGATTTTGCAAGGATTGCTCCTTCTGAATAATGAAGCTTGAAAGAACCTCTGCCTACTTCTTTATGAATCACGTATGGACCCTCCCAATTGGGTTCGAGCTTTCTCCCAGTTATCGTTTGCCGTAGGACCATATCTCTTTTTTGTAGGGGTTGTACAAAAACGCGCTTGTTGTATCCTTCAGTCAGGCGACGTTGATATTCATTTGTGATAACTCCACTCCCTTGATGAAAATCGGAAATGGTTTCAAAGGCTTTGACACATGGCTTGTGTCAAAGGTCTTGAAGCTACAACTGTGTTGATGAAACACAAAACCTGTATTATGTGCATATTATGTTCGAATGTTATTATATGTTATTATTATATATTTCCAAATATTATCATATATTCTATACACTAACATTGCAGCAAGATATTTCGAATTGAAATCTCCTTCCTTAAGCTAAAGGACAAGAAGATCGAATCTGGTGGATCATGGCTTCCGAGTTTCCACAAATAGAAGATTGTAAAGATTTCTTCTAAAGCCATGATCTGTTCTAGCGAAGAAGATCCTTAGGCACCGATTTGAATTTATATAAAAAAGGAGATGAAGGGAAGACAAACATACAATTGTTGAACACAAGCATTCATTCGCACTCAAGCCTTCAAGTCAATCTGTCTTCTTCGTGTGCTCTCTGCTAGTGGTTAAGAGTCGTATCTTTTGTTTCAAAGCATTTGAGAGTTACACAATGAGCTTATATGATATATTTCGAGAGAGTGTTATACTCGAGAGTTTGTAACTCAAGAAGTGGACACTAGACGATTGATTCACGAAGTGTAAGAGGATTATACTAGATAGCTGAGAGAGATGAGGCTTTTCTAGATTGGTCTAGGACTCCAAGGGAACGTGAGTTGACTAGATTGCAATTGTATAGGAGAAAGGCTTCTCGGTGAGCTATTAGGATCCTAGGTCTTGTGAATCAATAAAGCCGGTTGAATCCTAGGGTTGTGGAAGGACCCTAGGCGGGGACGTAGGCCAAGTTCGTGCCGAACCTCGTCAACAATTCATTGCGTCCTTTACTTATTGCTTTACCATATTTCCGCACTTGTTTCGAATTGTATAAATCTTTTGTGATTCAGGTTTTCCAGAGGAAAGAATTACGTCTAATCTCAAAGGGTTTTGCAAGCATTTCAAAAGTCTTGAGATTATCTGCGAAAAGTTGGCATACTCTATTCAACCCCCATTCTAGAGTATCTTTATATTACTTTGTTATACATTATCGAACCTTCAATTGGTATCAGAGCCTTACTTACTACTTTTGATCTAACAATCTTGTGAGTTTTGATCATGTCTGGTGAAGCAAGCGGATGATTTGCACAAGGAAGGTCTACCAGTAGACCACCACTTTTTTTAGGAAACAACTTCGTCCATTGGAGGTCCTTGATGAAAATGTTCATTATAGATCAAGATCTGGAACTTTGGAGCATTATAGAGACTGGTCCGAAGGTTCCAGTGAAAGACGGACCAAGCGGATCTTGAACTTGTCTCCAAGAACTACAAGGCCATTAACTTACTATATTGTGGTCTTAGCACTGATGAGTTTAACCGTATTTCATCTTGTAGGTCGGCTAAAGAGATTTGGGACAAGCTGGTTGTCACCTACGAAGGAACCAGTCAAGTGAAGGACACCAAGATCAGCACTTTCCTTCAAAAGTATGAACTCTTCAAAATGAAGCCAGATGAGTCTATCAAGGCTATGTTCACATGGTTCACGGAAATCACAAACAACCTTGACTCTCTCGGCAAGACCTTTGAGAATGTTGAGAAAGTGAGGAATATATTGAGGTGCCTCCCAAAAGACAAATGGGGTCCGAAAGTGACAGCCGTAGAAGAAGCCCAGAATCTCACCACTCTACCCCTTGATGACTTGCTTGGGAAGCTGATCACATATGAGATGATTCTCAATGAAGACGATGGAGAACTTCCAACAAGCACTAAGAACTTGGCACTCAAGTCTAAGAAGGATGAGCCCAAAGATGTGTCTTATTCTGAAGATGAGGATGATGATGAGGATGATGATGAGGATGATCCCTTTGATCTCATTACAAGGGGTCTTTCTCGAATCCTCAAGATGAAAAAGCAATTCAACAACAAAAATGGATCAGAGTCTTCTAAATTTTGAGTTAAGTCTCAATACATTAAATATGACAAGAAGACTAAACCTTTGTCTTGTTTTGAATGTGGTGAAACAGACCATCTAGTGAAAGACTGCCCTCAAAAGAAGAAGAGTCATTTCAAGAAAGATGATAGATGGAAAAAGAAAGCCATGGTAGAAGCTTGGAGTGATTCTGACTCAGGTGACGCAGACTCCGATGATGAAAAGGCCAACCTTTGTCTCATGGCCTCAGGAGATGAATCCCACGATGAGCAACTTGAAGTAAATGTGAGAGAACTCATGGCAAGTCCAAAAGAGGTACTATCGGAATTCCTTTCTAATATGATTGCCAATGAAGAGAAACTTATTGCTCAAACCAACACTCTTATTAAGAAAACCGTGGATCAGGAAAGAACTATTGAGGAACTGTCAATGAGGGTCAAAAGTCTTGAGACCTCTTATTCGGGTCTTGACATTAAAGTCAAGACTCTTGACTCAGAGAAATCTGAACTCAAGCAAGATCTCTCGTCTCTAAGAAGTGAATATCTTGACTTAGAGAGCGAAAAGATCTCCCTGAATGAGAAGATTCAAGACCAACAGACATCCCTCATAAGTTTTACCAAGTCCAAAGGCACTCTTGATAGGATGTTGGGTGAGCAACAAAGTTCTCTAAACAAAAGTGGTATTGGTTACAATCCATGGTTTTTAAAGAAGCAGCACATTACCACTTTTGTAAAGGCAAAAGGAAGCAGAACCTTTCCTATATGTCACCACTGTGCAAGAAAGGGACATGTAAAAGAGATCTGCCCCTATAGAAGAAAGGATCCACATATCATTCGCAATACATTTTCTATTCACTTGAGAAAAGAACGGATAACACAAGTTTGGGTCCCAAAATGCACTATTTTACCAAATATGGTTTATCCCAATAAAGGATCTAAATTTGCTCACTGGTCTAGCCACAAAGGTTGATTTTTGTTTTGCAGGAGATCACCAAGGTGAAAGTGCAAAAATGGATTATTGATAATTGATGCTCTAGACATATGAGTGGGAAGAGGTCTCTCTTCCATGAACTAAAGAAGCAATCCACTGGAACAATCACTCTTGGTGACAAAGGAAAGTGTGACATCGTTGTGCGCAGAGAAGATACAGGTGAAATAGTTCTAATTGCCTATCGCTATAACAACATCTATGCCGTGAATGCTGAGCAAGTGGCACAAGGAAGCTTAACCTGTCTAAAGGCTTTGACGGACGATCCAAAGCTCTGGCACAGGAGACTCGGTCATGTAAGCCCACATACACTACAAAAGATTGTGTCCAAAGGGCTTGTAAGAGGACTACCTGAGATGGATTTCAAAGATATTGATATGTGCAAAGCATGCACATGAGGTAAACAAACACGTAGCTCTTTCAAACCCAAAAAGGTTGTAAGTACTTTTAGACCCCTTGGTCCTATGCGAGTCAAATATCCCAATGGTAAAAAGTACATGCTTGTTGTTGTTGATGATTTTTTGAGATATACTTGGGTTGCTTTTTTAAAAGAAAAATCAGAGGCCTTATTTGAGTTTTCAAAGCTTTGTAAGGAGTTGCAAACTTTAAGAAACGAGCCCATAGTGTCAATTCGAAGTGATCATGGTAGGGAGTTTGATCAACTTCAGTTTGATTTGTTTTGTTCTAAATATGGCATCTCTCATAATTTTTCTGCTCCTAGGACACCTCAACAAAATGGGGTTGTGGAACGAAAGAACCGCACCCTAGAAGACATGGCCAGGACTATGCTTTTAGAAAATGCATTACCTAAAACCTATTGGGTTGAAGATATTAACACAACTAACTATATTTTGAATCGTTGTCTTATTCGTTCCATCTTAAAGAAAACTCCTTATGAACTCTTCATAGGCCGCAAACCCCTTATATCGTATTTTAAACCCTTTGGCTGTACTTGTTTCGTTCATAACAATGGAAAAGATAACCTTGGGAAATTTGATGCCCGTAGTGATGAAGGTATATTTCTTGGCTACTCCACAAGTAGCAAAGCATATAGAATCTTCAACAAAAGGACCAAGATGGTTGAGGAAAGTATACATGTTATATTTGATGAATGCAATGACGGTTCTTTGAGTGAAAGTGTTGCAGATTTAGATCTTAACAGCCATATAGAGAATGAGGATAGTGATGATGTTGCTACCAAGAACACAAAGAAGAAGAACATACAGGATCAGATTCTTAACACTGAAGAATAGGCCCAAGGTGTGGAAGCTCAGTTCAAAACCATTGGTGACCAATCCAAAAGTGTTGAGACTTCAGAAACTGCTGTAACTGAGCCTAACAGATCCACGGAGTCGGTTGTACCACAAATCAATCCTGTTGGTGTGATGAATCAAGGAGCTGATACTAGCAAAAGAAAATTCAAATACTCCTCATCTCACTCATTAAAGGATATCATCTCCGACCCTACATCTAGTGTTCAAACTCGTTCTAAACTTAAAGATCTTTGTGCTTTTCACGCGTTTTTCTCTCTTATAGAACCAAAAAAGGTAGACGAGACCCTTCAAGAGCCAGACTGGATCATTTCTATGCAAAGTGAGCTTAACGAATTTGAAAGGAACAAAGTCTGGACCTTGAAGCCTAGGCCAAAGCATCAATCAGTCATTGACACATGTTGGGTATTTTGGAACAAGCTAGATGAGAATGGTAAGATCGTGAGGAACAAAGCAAGGCTTGTTGCTCAAGGCTACAATCAAAAGGAAGGTATTGACTACGATGAGACTTTTGCTCCCGTAGCCAGGCTTGAAGCCATTCGCATTTTATTAGCATTTGCATCTTTTATGGGCATAAAGTTATATCAAATGGATGTCAAGTGTGCTTTTCTTAATGGTTTCTTTGAGGAAGAAGTCTATGTGGCTCAACCCCCAGGTTTTGAAAGTTCGGAATTTCCTAATCATGTTTACAAACTAGACAAAGCGCTATACGGTTTGAAACAAGCCCCAAGAGCTTGGTATGAGCGCTTGTCAAAATATCTTTTAGAAAATGATTTTAAAAGGGGGTTGATCAACAAGACTCTTTTTATCAAGACCAAAGGAAAGGGCATTTTGGTTATTCAAATATATGTTGATGATATATTGTTTGGAGCTACTAACACATCTTTGTGCAAGGAATTTTCTGACATCATGTGTAGTGAATTTGAGATGAGCTTGATGGGTGAACTCAACTTCTTTTTGGGATTACAAGTTCATCAATCTAAGAAAGGGATCTTTGTCAACCAAAGCAAGTACACTAAGGATCTCTTCAAGAATTTCAAGATGGATCAATCCAAGGCAGCCAAGACACCCATGAGCTCAACCTTATCTCTAGATCAAGACAAGACTGGGAAGAGTGTCAATCAAAAGGAGTATCGAGAGATGATTGGATCTTTATTATATCTTACTGCTAGTAGACCTGACATCATGTTTAGTGTTTGCATGTGTTCTAGGTTTCAAGCTGGCCCTAAAAAATCTCAGCTCGTGGCTGTGAAGAGGATCTTTCGATATCTCAATGGCACTAAGGAGCTTGGCTTGTGGTACCTAAAGCAAAGAGATTTTACACTAATTGGGTATTCTGGTGCAGACTTTGCAGGCTATAAGTTGGATAGGAAGAGCACGTCGGGATGTTGTCAATTCTTAGGAGCATCGTTGATTAGCTGACACTAAAAGAAACAAAACTCAGTTGCTCTATCCACTGCCGAAGCCGAATACATAGCAGCTGGAGCATGTTGCTCCCAAATCCTTTGGATAGCTCAACAAATGAGAGATCTTGGCATCAATCTCAAAGGCATCCCCATTAAGTGTGACAATACAAGTGCCATATCCATTACAAAGAATCATGTTCAGCATTCAAGGACCAAACATATTGATGTAAGACATCATTTCATTAGAGACCATGTCGAAAAAGGTGATGTGTCCATATCCTTTATTTCAACTGATTATCAATGGGCTGACACTTTTATTAAGCCTTTGGCAGAGGACAGGTTCACCTTCATTAGACGTGAGATTGGGATGCTTAACAGGGATACACTTTCGTAGGGGGAGCTTTCCCTTTACAAAAGATAACTTCTACTCAATGTCAAGACCTTTGAGATTCATGTCAAAGTTTGTGAACTGAATAGTAGAGCACATATAACGGATCATATATTTGGTTGATATCTTTTTAGATATTTGATCAAATATTTTTTTTTTAAAAAGAAATTTTAAACATCTTTACTTTATTGTTACCTATTCGGGAAAATCTTTTTTATTGCATGTTATCCGATTATATTTTATTTGTGGAAATTATTTTAAAATCGGATAAATCGTTTCTTGCCTTTAAGATTTGAAAAGATCTTATTTAATTTTTGAAATTGTTTTGGTAAGTCTGATTTTGGTGACTATTTTAACACTCCTCTCTTTGTTGAAAGACAAAAAAGGGGAGATGGTTTGATGATTTAGACTTTGAAACTGCTGTGAACCAAGGGTCTTGGAAGACCTTGTTTTGTTTTAATTTTGTTGGATGTTTCTCTTTGGCTTTAAAAACTTATGATCCAACATTTGTCTAACCCATGCAAATACTTAGTCTGATTTTCCTTATAATATATTTTCTTGACTAACTTACAGGGATGCACAAGTTTTGTCTTTCATCAAGGGGGAGATTGATAACTCCACTCCCTTGATGAAAATCGGAAATGGTTTCAAAGGCTTTGACACATGGCTTGTGTCAAATGTCTTTAAGCTACAGCTGTGTTGATGAAACACAAAACCTGTATTATGTGCATATTATGTCCGAATGTTATTATATGTTATTATTATATATTTCCAGATATTATCATATATTCTATACACTAACATTGTAGCAAGATATTTTGAATTGAAATCTCCTTCCTTAAGCTAAAGGACAAGAAGATCGAATCTGGTGGATCATGGCTTCCGAGTTTCCCCAAATAGAAGATTGTGAAGATTCCTTCTCAAGTCATGATCTGTTCTATCCGTTGAAGAAGATCCTTAGGCGCCGATTTGATTTTATATAAAAAAGGAGATGAAGGGAAGACAGACATACAATCGTTGAACACAAGCATTCATTCGCACTCAAGCCTTCAAGTCAACATGTCTTCTTCGTGTGCTCTCTGCTAGTGGTTAAGAGTCGTATCTTTTATTTCAAAGCATTTGAGAGTTACACAGTGAGCTTATAGGATATATTTCGAGAGAGTGTTATACTCGAGAGTTTGTAACTCAGGAAGTGGATACTAGGCGATTGATTCACGAAGTGTAAGAGGATTGTACTAGATAGATGAGAGAGGTGGGGCTCTTCTAGATTGGTCTAGGACTCCAAAGAAACGTGAGTTGACTAGATTGCAATTGTATAGGAGAGAGGCATCTCGGTGAGCTATTAGGATCCCAAGTCTTGTGAATCAATAAAGCCGGTTGAATCCTAGGGTTGTGGAAGAACCCTAGGTGGGGACGTAGGACAAGTTCGTGCCGAACCTCGTCAATAATTCATTGCGTCCTTTACTTATTGCTTTACCATATTTCCGCACTTGTTTCGAATTGTATAACTCTTTTGTGATTCAGGCTTTCCAGAGGAAAGAATTACGTCTAATCTCAAAGGGTTTTACAAGCGTTTCAAAAGTCTTGAGATTATTTGCGAAAAGTTGGCATACTCTATTCAACCCCCCTTCTATAGTATCTTTATATTACTTTGTTATACATTATTGAACCTTCAATTTGCTTTGAGGCAAGCGGTATCCCTTCTTTCTTCTCGTAAGTGGAGTTCTAGCTCAAGGGCCTCATCGTTGGACTCTTTGCTGAAATCGACTATCCTGGCTGACGGAATCAGGAGTTCTACTGGTATGACCACGTCTACCCCGAAGGCCATTGCGAATGGTGTTTCTCCGGCAGGGCTCTTGCTGAGGTTCTATATGTCCATAGAACGAGAGGCAAGATTTCAGTCCACTCTCCCTTTGCCGTTCCCAACCTTTTTCTCAAAGCGTTCAAGATATGGCAATTTGTGGTTTCGGCTTGTCCGTTGGATTGTGTATAAGCTACTGATGAGAATCGGAGGTCTATACGGAGACCGGCGCAGAGATCACGAATTCCTTCGCAATCAAATTGTGGACCGTGATCTGTGATAATAGCTTAGGGGACCCTGAAACGGCATACCATGTTTTTCCATAGGAACGTTCGTACTTTCTACGCTGTAATGGTGGCCATGGCTTCGGCTTCCACCCACTTTGTGAAGTAATCCACTATTTCTATGATGAAACGTAGTTGGCATGGTGTTGTTGGGAAAGGTCCCAAAATATCCATTCCTCACATTGCGAATGGACATGGTGCGAAGATGGTTTTCAGCGGGTGAGGGGGACGGTGATTGAGTGACGCGTGTCCTTGACAAGGATCACATATGTGGATGACCATTTCCGTGTCCGCTCTAAGGGTGGGCAAATAATAGTCTAGGCGTGTGATTTTAGACGCTACGACTCTCCATCTCTGGTGGTTTCCGCAGAGTCCCGCGTGCAACTCTTGTACGAGATGAAGTCCTTCCTGGTCCGAGACGTATAGGAGGTCTGGGAGGTTTAAACCTCTTTTGTAGAGTCGGCCATCCCTAACCCGGAAGCGAGCCGCTCTTCTTCTGGTGCTTTGGCTGTCTTGTGCCTCGCCCGCCACTGTCCCTTCGGTTATGTATTCCAGGAGGGGTATACGCCAATCTCCGAGGTTTGATATTCTGAATACCCCTTGATGGATTCCCCGGGCGTGCCTTTGCTCGATTATCACTCGATCACTTAATCCCAAAGGCAACGTGGCTCCCATTCTAGCCAATGTGTCGGCGCATTCGTTTTGCTTGCGGGGAATGGATGTGATAGAACATTTTCCGAAGGCGGCAATGAGTGTTTTTACACGGGCCAGGTACTCGGGCAGCATTCCGGTTTTTGCTTCGTAGTCCCCCTTAACTTGTAAGGCGACTACTTCTGAGTCTGTAAAAATTTGAACCTGTCGTGCCCCTTTAACCAAATCTTTTTCGATACCCGCAATCATGGTCTCATACTCTGCTTCGTTGTTGGTGGCTTCAAATAATAGTTAGAAAGATAAATCGATTATTTCTCCTGCTGGATTTGTGATGGTGAATCATGCTCCACACCCCCCTGCTGATACTGATCCATCAACATTAATCACCCAATCCTCTCCACTTCGATCTTGGGAGTCGGTAAAGATGGCCTCGACAACGAAATCGGCCAGTGCCTAGGCTAAGCGAGATTTCCTGGGTTTGAAATGAATATCAAATTCGGAAAGCTCTACTGCCCACTTGACCATTCTTCCTGAAAGGGATGGTGAATGAAGAATCTGATGGAGTGGAAGATCAGACAATACTTCAATAGTGTGGGCCTAGAAGTAGGGTCTTAATCTTCGCGCTGCAAAGACCACGGATAGAGCCATTTTTTCGATCGGAGTATATCGAGATTCAGCGGGTTGTAAAACGCGGCTGACAAAGTAAATAGGAAACTTAGATTCTCTAGTTAAAACTGCGCTAATAGTGGTGGAGCCAACGACGAGGTATAACTGTAAGGTTTCATGCTCGCGTCGAAAGTGCAAAGTTGGTAACGCTGCTAAGTAATCTTTCATACTCTTGAAAGCCTTATCCAAAGTCGCAATCCACTCGACCGGACCTTTCTTTTTCAGTTGTTCAAAGAAAGGGAGCGAGTAATCAGCTAACTGGGAACAGAATCTGCTCAGGTAGTTAACAGATCCGTTCAGCTTTTCGATGATGGTTTGTACTTTTGAAGGATTAACATATATCCCCCTATGATTTATCATGAAACCTAGGAATTTCCCAGTATCGACTCCAAAAATGCACTTTTCCGGATTCAGGCAAACACGATTTCTTCTTAGTGTATCGATGGTTTCTTGTAAGTCTTTGCAGTGGTCCTCCGTTGCTATGCTTTTGATAACAATATCATCGACGTAAACCGCAACATTTCTTCCAATCTGGGAGGCAAATACTTTTTCTATCGTTCGCTGAAAAGTGGCCCCCGCGTTCTTGAGCCCAAATGGCATTACTTTGTAACAGAAAGTTCCCTGGTTGGTGATGAAAGCAGTGTTTTTTTCGTCGCGAGGGCTCATTTTGATCTTATTGTAGCCGGAATATGTGTCTAGAAAGCTTAAGGTGGCATGCCCTGCCGTGGTGTCTACCAGCTCATCGATGGACGGCAAATGATAATTATCCTTTGGGCACGCTTTATTCAAATCTTTGAAATCTACGCACATTCTCCACTTGCCGCTGCTTTTTTTACTAATACCACATTCGACAACCAGGTTGAATCATTAATTTCGCGAATAAATCCTGCTTGAAGAAGCTTGTGGACTTCTTATTTTGCTACCTCTGATTTTTTAGCGGCCGTCTTTCTCTTCCTTTGGAAGATTGGCTTTGCCTCATGATTGAGTCTTAGGGAATGTTCCGCGATCTCTCGGGGAAGCCCTTTTAAATCTTGTGGCGACTAGGCAAAAACGTCTCGCGATCCTCGTAGAACACCCTTAGGCGCTCTAAAGTGGGACCAGTCAAGCTATGGCCGTGGTACAGGATCTCGGACTTGTTTGGGAAAGGAAAGAAAGCGACTTTTTCTTCCACGATTTTATCAGCTATCTTTTCCGGTCGAACCTCTAAATTCGCCTGTTGTTGCTCAGATGTGGCTTCCTGTTCATACTCGTCGTGGGTCTCTTCCTTCATAGATCCCGAGCCCCTTCTTCGATCGCCAATATCCGTCTATGGCAATAGTCGGACCACAGTGAACTCAATCATGTGGGTTCTTCTATTTGGTGTAGTGCCCAGCGTCAACGCTAACTCGATCCTTCCTGCTACTTCAACCTCGTCTCTGGAAAAGGAGATTAGTTTTCCCGAATAGCGACGTAGGGCGCTTTCGGCGATCCTCAGTTGCTCGAAAGCGTCCCAATAAAGGACATCTACAAACGAACCCGTATCTATCATAACCCTTTTAACGATTTTGGTTCTTATCTGTACATGGATGATCATAGGATCCGAGTGAGGCATTATGAGATAGCGAGCATCACGAGTATCGGATACAGAGAAACTCAGCGGTGCGTGCGTAGCAGATGTTTGTTTGACGTTGGCCTCTGAAGGGGGGCATCTGGCTTCTCTTTCATAATTTTTTCTTTCCTGATTGCTGGTGCCCGATTTTGTAGGTCCTCCCGCGATGGTGTTGATGCACCCATTCGGAGGCGGAGGTTTTGGGCGATCCCAGTTGGAATGCTCAGGTCGATTAGATGAAGATCTCACTGCAGGGGCATCCCTTGTGTCCCTGGGAGGAGGTTGATACCCTCCTCCTCTGCCGCTGTTCCTTCCTCCCTTATTCTAGGGGTAAGTTCCCCGACCTGTTTCCCCCGTGGCGTACTGGGGATGGTATGGTTCTGGTAGTACGTTAGGTGGCTTATATTGTTGGGGAGGGACCTCATAAGGACGGTGCTGCCCTGGCCTCGCTACTAGGTTACCAGGATTCACTAGAGGGGCGCAAATTTGAATGGGCGTTTCTTTCTGGGGAAATGTTGGTGGGGTCCCATAGACCGGGGGTGAGATATAGTCCGGATGAGCCATCATCACGTTTGTTGGGGCCCCCAGCGGACTTGGTCCTGATCTCTGGTTGTATTGGACCTCTTGGATAAGAGGGCGTGGTGGGATGACCGGATATTGCCAGGGAGGATTATGGGATTGCTGATCCCTGAAGTTTTCTCTCCCCTGTTGCTTGTTCGGTGGCCGGTGGTAAGATGGCTAACGGAAAAATGGCTTATATTCGTCAGGTGGCGAGCTGGAGTTCGCAACCTCCATAGCGTGGATCTGCTTAGTTACGAGTTTTCTCAAAACATCGTAGTTGGCCGGCTCTTTTTGAAATAGGCAAATTTTGAAATCTCCTTCGGCCAGATTTCCCATCAGTATCGTGCTTGCGGATTCTTGGTTGAGCATCACGATTTGCACCACCATATTGATGGAATTGAGGTCCAGCATGGTTCTCTTTCTTGTGCGGGCACTTTCGAAGTGGGCGATAAATGTCCCTGACAACTGTGCAAAGTTGTTGATGGAAGATCGAGCAAGGTTTGTGAACCATGTCAGCAGGGGAGGATCCAGAAATTTTTTCGGGGTGGGCACAATTTTTTTGGGATAATTTTTTATATAATTTTTATTAGAAATATTTATTAAAAATATATATGAAAAGAATATCTTAAATTTGTAAGAAAAATTATAATTATTTAATTGTAAAATACCAAATAAGTTATATTTATAAGAATTTTAAAATAATGAAAAATGGATTGAAGAAAAAATAAATGAAAATATGTGACTAGTGAGATTTGAATAAGGGTTGATTGAATTCTATTTAAAATGGGATGGGTTTAACCACTAAGCCACTAAAGATATTTGTATTTTATCTTTTAATTTTTTTACATAACACATATATTCTTGTATTTTTTTTTGGGATCGGGGTGGGCGACGGCCCGGTGTCGCCCACCCTTGGATCCGCCCCTGCATGTCAGAGCAACCCCGCTCAGCGTGGATGGAAACGAGCGGCACAACATAGCATTGTTGTCCTCGTTTACTCCCATGGCCGTAGTGAATTGGTTGAGGTGATCGTTGGGATCGATATCTCCTTTGTATTTGGTGATGCAGATATCCCTCCACCTCTTGGGGATGGGTGCCTCACGTATTTGTCTGTAAAAGGATGAGGGTAAAGTAGGTTCACCTTTGCGAGTTTGCTCGGGTGCTTCAGGGGAGTTTGATCGTGAAGACACGTTTTGGGCCCTGCCAGAACGGTTGACCCCGTTGTCATTCTCGGCGGGCTCCGGATTGGGGTTGAGGGGGCCACCAGCGGGGTTGGGGAAATGGTTGACCGTTATGGGCACTGGTCCTTTTTGTTGAAAGTAGGCGGGGGGTCATATTAGAGTGGTATCCCGTTCGCTTGTTGGAAAGGCATGTCATTTGTCTGTTGGTAAGGGTGCATTCTTTGCGGGTAGCTCCCTGCGAAGAACTGGTACGGGGGGCAGCCACCCCACATCCCGTAAGGAGCGAACGGAGGGGGTTGCGTAGTGTTCCACGCTGGTTGTTGGGGAGCGCCCTCATTGCCGTCGTGTAGGGTCTCCTCATTGGGGATGGTATTGAGGTTGTTGTCGTTCGCCTCCTCTTGGTCATGGTGTTGTTGCCCAAACTCCTCTCCGAAGAGGGTGAAGTTCATGGTTCCTGCAAAGAAAAACATCAGTCCTAAAATAAGAAAAACCAACGCGATTATTAGTTTATACATGCATCTATTTATATAGAATAAAAAAGATAGAGTGGTAGGAAAGGATGAAATAAAAGACATGGAAAGATAGGGATGTAAAGAGGTGTATTGCTACGCGGAACCTCTCGTCGCGAAAGGTTCCCACAGACGGCGCCAATGAAGCGTTCATGAGATTTTGCCTATACTTATTACCTCATTTGTGACGACGTAATGCTTTTAGAATACCTGCAAGCCTTAGCTTGGTAGGGCGATGATCATATTGTAAGATTATTTATCCAAGTGATGGAGGTTATAAGTTTGACTCGCGATGGATTATGTTTTACTGTTCAATCGTCACCTGCGAAGAAAGTTGGGCGAGGTTGCTATCTTTAGGAACGTTCTTCTCCGACCGAGGATCTTTAGAACACAACTCTGGGGGTTTTAAGTCCGCGAGGTAATCAGAGCTCTTATGCCTTTTCTATCTTCGAAATCGGATCCCTCCCTCTGAGATCGGAGAGGGGTATTTATAGGGAAACCAAGCGTACAACTGGATGGCAACCTCGTGGTTCTATGTAGGACACGTGTAGCGCATGCCCACATGCTTAGGGGTATAGGCAATACATGTGGAGCCATTAGAGGCGAGGTGCTTGAGCCAGGGAGCTGCCTGCTAGGTCTTCGGAGACTAACGAGATACAAAGGAGAGTTAGCTCTGATTTCTATAATGGTTTTGAGTCGCGAGGGAAATAATTGTTAATATATGTTGGGAGTGCTAGGCCTAGCTCTTCGGGTCCGGTTGGATGTTTTGCTCGCGATATGCTAATGGTGGGACCGACCACCCTTTTGCGTTAGGTGACCCATTTATGACGTAATATTCCATGTTTATTATATAGCCTATTTTCTATGGCATCGTCAGATACCGTCCTACATTTTTTCGCATCGCAAGCGATCATTCTCCTTCCTTCATCACGGATCACACAGGGAAAATATGTGTTTATCTCACTCTCATGTGTTTAGGCTTTTAAGCATACATTCACCTCAATTCCATATACAAACATGAAATCAAATATTGACACTTATATCACAAAATCTCCACCGGATACATCAAAGCAAAAATAAGAACATGAATAGGACTTTCGCTCAATGGAAACCTTCATTGAAGATTTCATTCGGCGGGGTTGTAATGGGGCTTGGTAAAAACATAAGAGCAAGGAATTGTATTTGGTTATGTAGTGTTATTAATTCCGGGAAAATAAGATTTCTAAAAACTCCCAAAATAACACAAACCAACAAAAAAATACATCAAACTCACAATATAACACAACTCTCCAAATATAGCAATATGCTCATAAACTCTCAAAATAACATAAACTCTCACAAATATACATATCAATAAACTCCAATATCTCAAATATGCTCAAATATGCATATACAACACTCGTCTCAAATAACTCTCAACCAAACACCCATTTAACTCCTCATATGCAAAAATAGATAAAATGACTCATTTATTCTTCTTTTCTCTTTTTTTTTTGATTTTTTTCGAATAGCTACTTTTTTTTATTGAGTCAAATAAAATGCAATACAATATGATATGAGGGAAACTATAAGCACATAACATTACATCTTCTCAAAAACCATAAAATATGATAATCTCACACTTTAGCTTCTTTCCCTTAACTCCAAATGAATTTCCATAACCAACTCTAAATCTCAATTCCCAGAAGGGGTAAAGCTTATCATAGGCTAGGAATAATAAATTTTGTCTGAAACGGAGAATAATAAATTTTGTGGAGCTACAAATAAAATAGGCTAAAGGCACAAATTGGCTTCAAAGCAAGATATAACATAAGGTAGACATGGATAAGATGTGGCTAAAAGGTGCCTCTATCATTTGAGCTTATCAAGCAATGATCATGTATATAATCGGCCTCGAAAATAGACAACCATGTCAATACTCATAGATAAATGCATAGGAAGAGTAAATCACACATCAAAAGCAAAAGGGAGTATAGATATAATCCCTTATAAGGCCAAAATTCTCACTAGGACAAGTTTGTTGGATATCAATCATGCCTAAGAATTTAGATCATACATGCTCAATTACATATGTCAAAATCATATTTCACATAAAAAAAAATTTAAGCCAAGGTCAAATCATCCAGAATTCCAAGGGATATATAAGATCATGCTAGAATATAGTAGAGAGGACAAACTTAAACTAGATGAGTATCTTTAATAACACATAAATATGCAATGCATGATATTTTTTCTTTTATTTTCGACATTTTTTATTTTTTCCGTTTTTTTATTTTTAATAACAAATACACTTAAACATGATGCATGAATTGAATTTAAAAAGCAAACATAAATAAAATCTAAATAAATAACAACTTTAAAATAAACATGAAACCTAAAACATAAACATGAACTAAGCTAAATGAACTAAACTACATAAATCACTCCAGTAATCTTTGCAGAAATACTCGCGAGCGTATCTTCATTCCTTCTTTCCAAATTCAAAAATCGACGCTCAAGATTATCCATAGCAATATAAACAGGATTAGCGTCATCAACATCAAAATCTTTTTCTTCTTCAGTCTCATTCTGCTCCTCTCCTATTGCCAAATCAGTTTTCTCAGGACCATGTCCCTCAGAATCATCCTCAAGTGGTTCAAGTGGCAAGGGAAAGCTATTATGGCTTATTTTGAAATCAGCCAGTCTGAAATAGTACGATAGCTCTACAGGAAGGTATAAATGATGCTCTCCGTAATCTCTTGCCATCCATCTGAAACACTCCGCTCCACTGGGACGCTGAATAGCTACAATAATGCACCACCAGTTCAGAGTGGCAATGTTGTAGACTGTGTCACCATACAAAGGCAGCAATCCATCAAGATGAACTCCCAAGTGTCTAGCAATCAACGACACCAAACCTCCAAAAGAAATGGTACGATAAGACCTTACATGTGTAGCCCTAATCATCTGAGCACAACTCCCCAGAAATAATTAAACCCAGTCAGGAATTTGCATTGCATTAGGGGTCAAACAATATGTATAACTCCAGGTTCTCATAGTAACCAATTCAGGATCTATCACTCCAAAGAAAGCTTGACACAATATCCTATGACACAATCTCAAAGCAGGACGGGTAATCATGTAGTCAAAACAATTACCACCGGGCCCACAAGATCGACCAATATCCTCCATCCAAGCATCATGCGCAGGCGGATCAGCCAGCTCAAATTCCCATGAATATGCAGGCATCTTGGTGACTCCAAAAGCTTGTGCAATGATGTCCTTAGTTGTAACGGCCCAGGATTATGATTCCCAAGTTACGTTTCGAGGGATAAAACCCCTCGTTAGGATCTTGCGCTCCGAGTACAAGTTGAAGGTTTGAAACCGAAGATTTGTAGTTTAAAGCGGGATTTCGCACACAACTCCTGAAGGTCCGTTGGAGACCCCGGGGTAAACCCCTGTACCTGTCCTAAGTCTACAACGTGGAAAACCTTTTATCATGCAAAGGACATAAGTTTTGAAAACGATACAACCAGTGTCGCGACAAGACCGAGTCAAACAGAGTATAAGTAGGAAGATATCCCAAAAAGTGTAAATCTGGTGAAGTCAGAGTTTCAAGCACTCGCTCTCCTCTATACGAATACGAATGGACCCCGCCATAACAACACGAATTCAAGCAATGGAACGGGTACCTGAATCTAAAAAAAAGAGGGGGATTTGGGTCAATCATCAGGTCACTCATGCGCGTGTGTAAACACACTCTGAGAGGCATATAATAAGCATCCTATCCCTAAGATGAAATGCGTAATGCAATGCGGGAATTAAATCACACACACATACACACACGCACACACACACACACACACACACACACACACACACACACACACACACACACACACACACACACACACACACACACACACACACACACACACACACACACACACACACATATATATATATACTGACAGTTTAATATAATGCAGAAAATGATTAAATGGATCCACATATAATGCCAAGTGGCATATCCCAGATCTCCAACTACATCATACATGTACGTACCACAACCGAGGTAGGACGCACGGTCATGCCGAATTAGGTATAATCAACCATTCATGCCCATACCACAACCGAGGTAGGACGCTCGGTCGTGCCGCACCATAAATATATAAATCAATCAGACTCTAACAGGAAAACCCGATGATGCTGGGTTGTCCTATGACCCTAGCAAAGACTCTACGACTCACAGATAACGGTCGTTCTCTTGCAAGGACATATAACAATCATATGATTTTCATTTTTGCTCCTAAGCGTGATTCTAAGTGGTATGGTGCATGGACACTAGCCTACTATATAACACCCAGTGCATAGAGCGCCCATCATTAGTAAGTTCAAAGAACTTACTTGGAAAAGCGCAGAATCCAATTAATATAGCAATCAAGCAAATCCAGGCGGTGTAGAGCTCACCTAAAATATAAGTGACATAATAAGTCTAAGTCTAACTTACACAAAACATATCAAATAACACACACAAGATTAAGAGAAAACATATATAAGTTAACCATCTCATCATCAACAACATTAATGTCTCAATTCAATTTCTCATCTCGTTTCATCATCTCATATCTTTTTCATCGTAACTTGTCAACTCATTAGCTTAGCCAATATCCACCAGCGATCCTAAGCTCCCCCCTTCCAGCCTCCGTCTCCGGCGTCGTCCTGCACCCAACTCCGCCTCGCCTCGGCCTCCTGTGCTCTCTCCTCGATTGCTGCTCGACGCTCGCTCACTCTCGACGCTAGCTCTCTCTCTCTCTCTCGCACTCACGGAGACGCACACGACCTTGCCATTCTTGAGCTCGACGGAGCTCTCGAGCACACCCGATCGTCCCGCACTCAGCTCACGCTCACTTGCGACTAATCTAAGCTTTGAAAGGAAAGAAGACATCGAACGAGAAGGAGAAATAAGGCTTGGGAGCTTACCGACGCGTTCGCGACTTCGGAGCTCTTGATCGGAGGGCTGAGCATCGTCGGAGGCTATCGATGGCTCGTCGGTCCTGCATGGGACATGGACGAGGGTGATGGTGGAGTCCGAGGTTAGTTTGGACCAGAAACAAAGGAGAATGACTTACCGAAGCGGCAAAGCGCACTCGAACAGAGGAAGGACGTGGAGGTTTGGCGTCGGCGCTGGGGCTCCGAGCTTCTCCTGCTACTAGTTCGAAGAAGTGAGGGAGAAGAGTGAAGGAGATGAGGTGGATGCTGGAGATGCTCGGCGGTGGCGATGTGGTAGTGTGTTTGGGTGTTTGTTTGAATTGAATCCGTGAATTTCGAATCCCGCAGTTAGTTCACAAATGTTAGTTTCTCCGACTCTCGCTCTCTCGATCAATTAGATTTTTTAAATCGACAAGGATATCTAATGTGAGCCTATTTCGCCATGTTTTACATCTATATTTATATCGTTTTCTGCATGCATTCCATACATTTGGGCTAGAATAGTACATAATCTATGTAGTTTATTCTTAGTTGCTAAATTATGGAATCTACACCAGTTTCTGTTTAAATTTGCAGAAAACGAAGCAATTTACATCAATTCTGAGAAAAGAGGAAAAGCTCGAGGTCAACTACAGAAGTCCAAGTTCAAGGAGCAGCGGAACTAGGACAAATTAAGATGAAAGCAAGGAAATCTACTCGACCAAACATTAGTCGATATCGAGTACTGTAAGTCTATATCGAGTACAGTCAAGTCGATTTTCACCAAAGCTGCCCTGAATCGAGAAAGCTGAAGAAGGTTAGTCGATATCGAGGAAATTTACTCGATGTCGAGGAACCACATATCGAGCTGGAGACCAGACATCGACACGAGGGAGTTGAACGTTTTACTCGATGTCGAGGAATTTACTCGATATCGAGGAAAACGTAGTCGATTTTCATGTCCTGGAGCCGAGATCGACGAAGAAGCTGAAGATGGACCAAGCCTTGGTCGATGTCGAGGAAATCTTCTCGATATCGAGGAAAAGTCAAGTCGATGTGCCGTCCAGAAGCCGGAATCGAGTTGTTGGGCGGAAGACGAGAAAATTGCTAGTTGATATCGAGGAATTCTACTCGATATCGAAGAAATTCCAGAAGCTGGCGTCGAGCTCTCCGGATCTTGTTAAGTTTCTATCCCGAAGCCAATGGTGATATTTTCAAGATGAAATTCTATCAAGATCTACCAAGTGCCATGAAGTCAAGAGAGAAGATATTTTATCCACATTAGATATAGTCCTAGTTGATTTATTTATTTATTTCCATGTTTTAATCATTAGAGATAGTTAGAATTAGATATAGATATAGTTTTCTTTCCTAGATTAGCTTTGAATGATGGCTATAAATAAAGCCTTAGGGGATGATTTCCATTCATTCAATTTCAGTCACAATTAGTTACATAGAGAGAGTAGAGGACAGAGCTTGTGGCGAGAGGAGAAAATGTGTTGAGAGACGGTTTGTCTTCGATCGGCTGTAAGTTCTCTTTGGTTTATTTTAATGCAATTTATTTTCCTGAAATCTTTGATGAGTTTCTTGATGATGAAGAGCGAGTAGTCCACCAACTTCTAGGGTCGGGGTGAGCTCGACGGTAGCCATATGAGCTGATGCGGTAAAGGTTTGATCTTTTTATGCAATTCGTCTTCTATCCCTACAAGCATGATTCTTTTGCGAGAGTTGAAGGTGATCCTTGTTTGTGTTATTGAAGCGAAAGTAATCTTAATACAACTTGGATTAATTATGTGAAAAGGGTTAGTAACAATTAGGGTTTATGCGAAAACATCTATCTTCCTATTTGTTAATAACGAAAGTTATTTGATGAAAAGCATGATCTTTTATGCCTTTATGTGTTATTTGGCATGGTTATCGTTGTGGTGTTGAAACCCTTATCTTGGAAGTCTTTAGTTTATTGATTTATTTCATCGAAATTCGTGTTCTGTGTTGTGAAAAGTTGCGATCCAAGTTTCTGCTTTTTAGTCGATTTCGAGGAGATCTTGTCGACATCGAGTTAATTTCGTCGAGATCGAGTACTTTTTGTTGGTTTTCGTTTTCTGTTTTGTTTTGCTTTCTGTTTTTACTCGACAGGTTGGTCGATATCGAGTACTTTACTCGATATCGAGGAATCTTCTGGTCGACTTCGGTGAGATCTTTCCGCTACCTGAGATCCGCTGACGTGCTTCCTCGAGGATCGATCCTAACTTCCCGCTGCTACATCAGGAGGATGTCTTGTAATTATTTGCGTGGGCACGAATTTGGTTTGATTTATATTTTATATTTTGAACTTGATTTCCTCCTACAACAAATTTGGCGCCGTTGCCGGGGAGATATCAATCGCGCCTAGTTTAATTGTGTTTAAGGTTCAGAAAAGCCCATCCCTTTTTCTTACCCTATCACATACCCTACCACCACCTACCTCACCGGTACCAACTAGGTGCCAAGCGTTTGCCACTAATTTGTGTTCTCGATTGTGATTTCAAAGCATAGGTACAAAGACGGAAGACTTTGTCGAAGGGAATCCTGCATGGGAAGAATGGTTTCAAGATTTGGGACGGAGAAATAGGATCGAAGTGGAGGAGTCACGATTAATGGAAATAGCTCGGCTGGAAGACAAAATCCGAAGGCTTGAGGCTTCCATTCAGTCTAAAGGACTATGCCCTCCTCTCGACGAGTCAATTGACCCACTCGATGTCGACAACCAGGTATGTCATTCCTCGAATTTCATTCCTACTTTGCTACCTATTGTTGATGAATCATATGAAGGATCCCAAGGCGAAATAGCACTAGAAGAGAAGAAGTTGGACATTGTTGACCAGGGCATCGCAAGATCACTTTTACCTTAGAAGGTGAAGGCTATCCCCAATGATTTTGAGCAATCCATGTTCATATTCAAGTATGGGGTCCTAGCAAAGTGGCATGAAGCTCCGCAGGATGAGGAGGAAATATCTCTTCCCTCTACACCGTTCTGCTGTGGTGGAGATACATAACCAAGTCAACCTATGAAGCGGAAGAGGTATGATGATGAGGTATGTATATTTTCTTTATGTCTTCCCTTATACATGGTAGCTCGAGCCAGGGAAGATGAATGGGTGGAGCCATGGAGCGTCCAGTCGGGGAGGTTTAAGCTTCTTCACATAATGACCCCGGATGACATCCCACGCTTTTCACCACCGGAGGAACCACCAGATCCACATATACCTCCGAACAAAGATGAGCCAGGCTAATGCTTAATGAAGAAGTCGGCCTAGCGACTATAAAATCTAGAGCTTGTAAATAGACATTTATTTTTGGGACTTTTGGACATTGTTGCTTTTGTTTTTGGTTTTCGACATTGTTTTTAAGTTTTTCTATTGTGGGTATTTCTTTTCTAACAAATCTTGCAGAGAAGAACAAGCTGCAGATCTACTCGACGTCAAGTAGAACTCCTCGACATCGACCACACATATCGAGCAGAAAGGAGCATGTGGTCAAAAAGGCCACCCTGGAGGCAACAAGTTACTTGATCTCGAGTAACCTTGGTAGACATCGACCAATCTTCTCGAAATCGACCAGCCCCTTGTCGATGTCGACCAGGACCACAACAACATTTGCACTCGATTACGACGTCCTGCACATTTGTCTAGTGAGTTTCTTTCTTTACCTTTATTTTTTATACAGTGAGGACACTATAATGTTTAAGTATGGGGTGGGCGAAGGGCTTACTTTGTGCATATTTGACCATATTTGACATTTTGCGCGCATATTTGAAGTTTATTTCATGAGTTGCTTATACATGGCTATTTTGGAATTCATTATTGATTTATGTGCTTATATGTATGTTTTCCAAAGTTTATAAAAATAACCCCCATTGAAATTTTTTGATTAATGTCATGGAAGTTTAATATTGAACTCGACGATGCAAAATTGGATTCATTAGAGATATAGCATGTAATTGCCTAGTATAGGGAAGTCACAATGAAATGCATATTTTCTTGAAAACCATGAAAGGAGGTAAAATTTGAAAGTGCTTTGGGCATGTTGCATGATAAGAGGATGGATGACTTTATATTTTCCATATAATGATCATATTGTTATATTCCTAGCCTTACCTATACTTATGCATCACAAAAGCCATATTATGCCTTATTTCATATATTGCTCCACATGTTCTAAATATTGCCCATTGTTTACCTTATTTCCTATCCGGGGATTATGTTGAGAATGATGTTACATTATGGAGATTATCATATGGTGTTTGTGTTGTTATATATCATTATTGGAGTTTCGAAGGAAATTGTTTGAAAAATATGGAAAATTTAATGAGTGAAAGAAAATCCGATCACCTCATGAGATAAAGGTAGATCGACCCTGCTCGCTGATATAATATTTTGGCGAGATGGGACACACAGGTGAGGAATCCGAAGCACTAAGTATTCGGGGCCATTCATGACACCCATGTTTGCGACTCGCGAGAAGGCAGTGTTGAGGTTAGAGAGGTAAAAGTATATTATTGATAAAAGCATTGTGCGAGGTGATGAATCTTATGAAGAAAGAATGTTGAAGTTCAATTTGGAAATAATCCAGTTTCCCGAATCATTAGCACCACATTGCCAAAAATTGCCCACCTTTAGCCTTTTACCAATCTACTCCTTATTGAGCTAAATTAAAGTCCTCTTGAATATTAATGCTTTGTCACTTATGAATTGTTTTGCGTAACCCTCCTTTTGTGAGTAGATGTTTCTTTTTAATTGCAGATGCATGGATATGTGGCATAAGTACCTTTTTGAGGATAGTAAATGATTGCAGGGTTATATGACAAAGAATCTAAGATGTTGAGAGTTTTAAATTCTTCCCCTGAATGACAATTAAAAGTATTGCTTGAGGACAAGCAAACTTAAGTACGGGGTGTTTGATGTGAGCCAATTTCGCCATGTTTTACATCTACATTTATATCGTTTTCTGCACGCATTCCATACATTTGGGCTAGAATAGTACATAATCTATGTGGTTTATGCCTAGTTGCCAAATTATGGAATCTACACCAGTTTCTGTTTAAATTCGCAGAAAACGAAACAATTTACAGCAATTCTAAGAAAAGAGGAAAAGCTCGAAGTCAACTACAGAAGTTCAAGGTCAATGAGGAGCAGAACTAGGACAAATCAAGCTGAAAGCAAGGAAATCTACTCAACCACACATTAGTCGATATCGAGTACTGTAAGTCGATATCGAGTACAATCAAGTCGATTTCCACCAAAGCTGCCCAGAATCCAGAAAGCTGAAGAAGATTAGTCGATATCGAGGAAATTTACTCGATGTCGAGGAACCACATATCGAGCTGGAGACCAGACATCGACACGAGGAAGCTGGGAGCTGAACGTTTTACTTGATGTCGAGGAATTTACTCGATATCGAGGAAAGCGTAGTCAATTTTCACGTCCTAGAGCCGAGATCAACGAAGAAGCTGAAGACGGACCAAGCCTTGGTCGATGTCGAGGAAATTTTCTCGATATCGAGGAAAAGTCAATTCGATGTGCCATCCAGAAGCCGGAATCGAGTTGCTGAGTGGAAGACGAGAAAATTGCTAGTCGATATCGAGGAATTCTACTTGATATCGAGGAAATTCCAGAAGCCGACGTCGAGCTATCCAGATCTTGTTAAGTTTCTATCCCGAAGCCAATGGTGATATTTTCTAGATGAAATTCTATCAAGATCTACCAAGTGCCCTCAAGTCAAGAGAGAAGATATTTTATCCAAATTAGATATAGTCCTAGTTGATTTATTGATTTATTTTCATGTTTTAATCATTAGATAAAAGATAGATAGAATTATGTATAGATATAGTTTTCATTCCTAGATTAGCTTGGAATGAAGGCTATAAATAAAGCCTTAGGGGCTGATTTTCATTCATTCAATTTCAGTCACAATTAGTTACATAGAGAGAGTAGAGGAGAGAGCTTGTGGCGAGAGGAGAAAAGGTGTTAAGAGACGGTTTGTCTTCGATCGGTTGTAAGTTCTCTTTGGTTTATTTTAATGCAATTTATTTTCCTGAAATCTGTGATGAGTTTCTTGATGATGAAGAGTGAGTAGTCCACCAACTTCTAGGGTCGGGGTGAGCTCGGCGGTAGCCATGTGAGCTGATGCGGTAAATGTTTGATCTTTTTATGCAATTCGTCTTCTATCCCTACAAGCATGATTCTTTTGCGAGAGTTGAAGGTGATCCTTGTTTGTGTTATTGAAGCGAAAGTGATCTTAATACAACTTGGATTAATTATGTGAAAAGGGTTAGTAACAATTAGGGTTTATGCGAAAGCCTCTATCTTCCTATTTGTTAATAACGAAAGTTATTTGATGAAAAGCATGATCTTTTATGCCTTTATGTGTTATTTTGCATGGTTATCGTTGTGGTGTTGAAACCCTTATCTTGGAAGTCTTTAGTTTATTGATTTATTTCATTGAAATTCGTGTTCTGTGTTGCGAAAAGTTGCAATCCAAGTTTCTGCTTTTTAGTCGATTTCGAGGAGATCTTGTCGACATCGAGTTGATTTTGTCGAGATCGAGTACTTTTTGTTGGTTTTCGTTTTCTGTTTCGTTTTGCTTTCTGTTTTTACTCGACAGGTTGGTCGATATCGAGTACTTTACTCGATATCGAGGAATCTTCTGGTCGACTTCACTGATATCTTTCCGCTACCTGAGATCCGCTGACGTGCTTCCTCGAGGATAGATCCTGACTTCCCGCTGCTACATCAGGAGGAGGTCTTGTAATTATTTGCGTGGGCACGAATCTGGTTTGATTTATATTTTATATTTTGATCTTGATTTCCTCCTACAACAATATCACCATCCGATAATAATTTTGAATTTTCGAGGAAAAATGATGTAAATCATTCGTCAAATTTTATATTCCGGTCGAAATCCCCTAAACGAGTTTTAAAACCGATTAAATTTCATTTTTAATTCTCGTTTTCCGAAATTTTAGGATATGACAATCCGAGCCTTTACATCATCCACCTCTAAAAACAAGTCTCATCCCCGAGACTAAAATCATTTTAAATCAGGGGAGGAAGTTTGAAATCGGTGAGTCAAAGGATCATGCCATTGATCCCGTAAACACCTCATAAGTGCCCCTATGAGATCTTCAGAGTACCGTTGCCGTGATTATAATATCCCCAATAAACCGTAGTAAGAATGTAATATGGGCCCCTATCACATCCTTACTCCGAATCTTTGGCCATATTATAACTCAAATACTTGTATCCACTTCGTGGGGCGTTATATTGAAAACTAGAGTCACATTAGTTTTCTTAAAATCCAAGCTAGTCAATTTTGAAACACTATTCAAAATTTCAAGTTCGACGTTAGTCAAAATCATTTTCAACTTCTCAGTTCATCCTACCATCCACCTCTAAGAGTTAATCCCATACTTTCTTCCTAGGTTCCAAGTCAGAATCAAATTTCAATAATTCAGCTTCTATCATTTCTATCATCATGCATCGTATATGGAATAGCAATCATATCTCACGTTTATAGTTGGACATAACACATCAAGGATGGTCGCATACCATAACATATCTAGCACATCATCACATCATCGAGGCTCATCACATCATATCACCAAGGATCTGCACACAACTACCAAGCATAAGCACGAAATCAAAGAGATACCAGTCATACCACTAACCAATCTCACTAACCATCCACCTCTAAGAATCCAACTCAAACTAGTCATCTCACACCTGCCACTCTGGACCAACTCTTACGCGGAAATTCATCTCGTGCTACTCCCAACCACGAATTTCTGAGACCCTCATCACCAGTGCCTATCCTCAATGACCAATCACTGATTTTACCTACTCATCCCCTGGGCATACTAACCCGCCTCACAACACTTCCCCTCAACAATCCTCCCGATCAACTCCTAGCCCTCTCATCCACCTCTAGAACTACGCCAACTGCCTATACTCACACCCACTCTTAAAGTCAACCTCACGAAACTAGTCTAGACCTCAACCGCTACCCTCCTATCCTAAACGCTCACACCACGTACCCACTACCTACCGACACTTCTAGCTAGGTCATCTCCCTTAAAATCTCGACATACTAGCCCCACTCTCCACCTAAGACCTACCTGGAAGCTCATCTATACTCACGAACCACTATCTTCAACACATCCCAACTCACTCGACTCTACTCAAACTAACGTATCATTCCTGCACCCCATCTCACACAACCACAGACCCAATCCGAAGACCTCAATCCATGTGCCACTTTTCGACCCGTCGCACCGAAGAATCTCACGACTCAACCTCAAGAAGAAAGCACTACCATATATATATATATATATATATATATATATATATATATATATATATATATATATATATATATATATATATATATAACCCATAATCTATTTACCAAGAAATCAGTACATCAAGCATCGAGGCACACCATAATAGGAACAAGTTAGTTAGACAAACAGTTGCCACCAGTTTAGTATATCAGTCATCGCATGCCCATTTATGTCAGCTCCAGGCCTATTGCACTATGTCAATTCCAATTGATATAGAAGAATTCACGATCTGAATGAAGAACGCTCTTCTTTGAGTCATTTAAGAGAATCACGTTCGCGGATACCATCTTCGAGATGTGTCCATCCTTTGTATTCCTTTGGCGACGTCTGTCTTGTGGTCTATGGGTCATGGACCCATCACACTTCCGTTGCGCCGCTCCGGTGCGACTTGGTTGTCGGTCCCTTCTTGTATGTCGGCGCTCATCGAAGGATCGCAAGGGTTAGAAGTTACGGAGATAGGGGAGAGACAAGGGCGGACAACACAACTTCCATAAGGATTCAGACATGGACCACGACTAGAGATGACAAGACTAGAGATAAGATCCCAACTCGAGAGTTACAACGATGCCCGTATAGGGTATTCAATGAAGTTATAATTGTGGCACACAAACACATCATAATCACGAATATCATCACATCATTCCACCCTAACATGCACCTATCTCAAGGAGTAGTGATCTATGCATTCATAACATGTTCATATCATCCACTTTACACGTTCACAGAAGAAGCTAGCAACCTATCATTTCATTTACTAACATGCTTGATATACTAAGAACATAAATGCACGAACGGATATGGGACATGTGTGGCATAAGTTGCACTAGTTTTAGCAACATCCAAGGACATTATATATATGACTTATCACTCATTTAGATACACATAAGCAGGTCGTAATATCATGGGGCCAAGGCAAACACACTAGGAGGTACCTATCGCATCACATACATCCATATTCACGTAGTAAGACAAGGACGGAACATGTTCATACGAAGGCCTATAAATGGGAGACATATGTCCTACATGATACTAGAATTTCTCATTAAACATGTACACAGTCAACATGGTCTAATTAGATCAATTTAGCATGCTAGGAGAGTCATCTCATATATTAAACATACAACGAGGGTTGAACACGCTATCCTGGGCCTAATTCATGGGAAGACAATAATCATGGGAATTCAATACATACAACACATACATCACCTCATAAGAACAACCGTGCACGATATCAGGCAAGTCATGCTGAAATACATCAATATATTATCTCATGTGACCACAAGAATGGCTACTACTATAACCGACAGAATTCTCCGAGGCCATTCACCGACTCGTCACCCCGTTTCCCCGTGGGGCACTAGTATGACTCCCTGGGTAGAAAACAAGGGCAATCACACTGTGTTCGAGACGCCAGGGTAGAACTCGGGCTTAGACTCGTGCGGCAAGAAGACATAGTTGACCATGACGAGGATCGAAAGGGATAACTCCATGAGGTAACTCATTTCTAACTCAAAACTACTTCAGTCATCACCCCCACTAACATACTTAGGTAACCCTCACATCCCACACGATTTCCGAAGGTATTTAGTTGACCAACCCAAATTCCCGTGGAAGACACCGACCTCATGTACAAGTCTCGATAGCAGGATAGATAGTGGGATGCCAAACAAGACTCGAAACAAGAAGAGAAAATGTTTTTCGATCTTAATAACATGCCTCGACGTTTTGGTGGGACGGATAACGGATTCGAAATCGTCATGGGGTTGAACTATGGAAGGACCATTCTGACAAGACAGGAATCCGATTAGATAAGAACAAGGTGTCCTCCCGCTATCCCGTTTGCACAGACAGTCATTTACGCGATCAAGTTAAGGCATACTATTTAGTTCTCTATGTTAAGCATAATAGCACTCAACACGGAAGCAATCAACGAGATTAATATGATCCTCTTCGAGGAGGAACGCCCTCGAGAGACGACTGACCGGAGGGGCAAGAACCTCACGGCCTCCTAACTCGACACTCCAACCTCCGGGGTGTTCCTTGGAGTCTTCTAGGCCCATCTGTAAATAAAAACTAGTATTTTGCCTACCGTTCCCTGAGTTCTACATCCATGAGGGATGTCTATCGCTTTAGTCTCTACCCCCGAGATTATTTGCCCTTTATTCATTTTAGGTTTTAATTCCAATTAAATTCATTTTGCCCTTTTAAAAGCATTTTTCAAAACCGTTTGAAAACATTGGGCGATTCTTAAATAGTATCAAATAACACACACAAGTGACATAATAATTCTAAGTCTAACTTACACAAAACATATCGAATAACACACACAAGTTGTAGATAAAACATATATAAGTTAACCATCTCATCATCAACAACATTAGTGTCTCAATTATATTTCTCATCTCGTTTCATCATCTCATATCTTTTTCATAGTAACTTGCCAACTCATTAGCTTAGACAATCTCCATATCATACTTAGCCAAATTCACACATTACCATTTCATACTCTCACTTAGTATACGAATATATATCATCCTCATCATCGGTAACCAATATTTAATCTCTTATAATAAATCACCACAATTCATGCTATTAGTCACAAATATCATGTCGTTAGCCAAATTGTGTGCTTTCCAAGATTGTTCCTTCAATCTTCTTCATGATCACGTATGATCTAATATGGATCGGTTCTTTCCTTGTATGTGAAATAAAATCCTAAAAGAACATACATAATGTATCTAGCACACAAAATGGGTTAGATGAGAAACACATATATAAATCGAGTAAGACCAAATCACATCTCATATCCCAATATAAAGCCCATTATAATTTAGGCCCAACAGGGTTGGCCTCAGATTCTTTCCTGTGAGAGAACAAGTCAATAGAGAAATGCATAAGTGATATTCCAAACATTTTAGTCTGGATTTCAAGACCTTGAAACCCAACTTTTTGTCTTTCATCATCCTCTAGATCACCTGCACGTTAAGTCTCAAGATCTTACAATCAAGGTGAAGTCTTCAATCTCCCCCTTGATGGAAGACAAAACCTGTTTCATTATTCATAATATAGTTCCAGCAATCATTATAAGGATATAAGCATATTATATAATATGAGCATAAAATGTTTGGATCATCTAAGTTTTAAAACATCAAGCACTTAACCAACCAGTGCCAAAATGCAGCAACCGAAACATTCTCCCCCTTTTTGTCTTCCAATAAAAGGGAAGAGAGGTGAAAATGTCTGAAAAACAACAACCAAAAGCCAGGAGTTTTAAAAGATGAGAAGCAAAATAAGAGTTTTTAGAAAGTAGAGTAAAGAGGGTGGGAGATCAAGGCCTTGAATCAGAATCCCCATCTGGAGACTTCTTCTTCTTGCTCCTTAGAGCCTTCTTGCCTTTCTTAGCAGAGGATGGCTCAGCAGCAGAGGATGTGCCAGGGGCACTAGGAGCAGTGGGGTCTTCAGAAGGGGCGATGCCAATGTCTTCCTCAGCCTATTCGCCAAAGGTGGGGCACTGCTTGTTGGGTGGAAGGTACTTCCTTCTGACCTCATCTCTGCACCTCTTTCTCCACCTATCCAGGGCGTCTTTGGTGACCTTGTCTCTTTCCATTTCTGCAAGTTGTCTCTGACGCTCCACATCCCTGTACTTCTTGACCACACCATATTGCTCGACCGTGAGGATGGTGGGTTCATGGTGAGTGGGGTGCAGAATAGGGCGTTTTTTCACTTGATTTTCACAGTTAAGGATGACATTCTCTGTCTTCTCACGCACATGATCGAAAGTTTCTTGTTCCAGTGGCATGATAGAGCCTGTAGCAGTGTAGGTTAGAGCATTGAGAAGCATCATCTGATCAAGCTTGCAGTTGACCATAGAGAGTAGCTCATGAGTCTGGTCCTGGCGAATCACCACATCCGACCACATTCTGCTCAGATCAAACCTAAGGTCTTGAATCTCAGTCCCTACAGCAGCCAATTTGTCCTCGTTCACACTAGGTTCAGCAACCTGTTTTCCTTTCGAATCTTTCTTTAGAAACCAATGTCCCCTCAGGTTTTTGACAATACCCAATCTCTCGAGATATCCTTCATCAATGATCCCGCTATAGGTTTGCTTTTCTTCTCCTGATGTATCGATATCAAAGCCTTCAAAGATTTTGGGCAAGAGGTTTGCATAGGGCAATGACATAGGCCGAGAGGAGGTAGAGACATGGGTCATGTAATCGAGAATGAGTTTGGGCAAATCAGGCTCATATCCGTTCATAATTAGGAAAAGGATCTTGAGAAGATTCTCGGTCACCAATTCTCTGGAATGGATGCGTGGAAAGATACAGCGAGCCAGAATAGTGAAGATGAGCTTGGCTTGAAGGTTTAGGGCAGTGTGAGTTGGTTTGAGGGACGACAAAGATCCAGGGCCTTGAGATTTTAGGAAAAATTCATCTCGTGCTCGTGAGAGACACTCGAATCGGATTGGGAATTCTTTTTTGGGGATTTCAGTTGGAAGATCAAGGATGAGAGCAAGGCTTTTGGGAGAGAGGAGGATTCGGGTGTTCTTGACCTTGGATACGAGGGTTAGGGTTCCATTTACTCGATTAACAGTGAGATTAGCATAGAAAAGTCGAGTAAGCTGGGGATAGGCAAAATTGCCAGGGTTGAGGACAGTCCAGAAACAGGTAGATTTGAGGAGGGAAATGCAAGGCAAGGGCATAGATTGGAGAAGGGACACATCGACAGCATCACAGAAGCATAATCTTCGGTTGCAAAAGTCATGTTTCCTGGACTCTGCAACCTCTTTAGAGGAAAACCAGTTGGGGGAAATGCCAAAGGATACCTGGAGAGGACGAGCAGGAGCAGATGTGGATGGAGCTTTGCCTTTGGATTTCCTGAGCAGAGGTGGTGGCGATGGTGAGTTTTCGCTGGAATCCTCGGAATGATCTTCAGATTCTTCCATAATATGCTTGCCCTTGTTGGCCGGCATCTTGTACCTCTTAGCAGATGGAGCAGGAGACGGGGAGGCTGAAGAGCGCTTTGATCCCACCATTTTTTGGTTTCAGAAGCAGGGAGGGTTTTTTGGAAATCGGAGAGAGAGAGAGAGAGAGAGAGAGAGAGAGAGAGAGAGAGAACACATAGAGAGTGAAAATGAAGTGGATTGGACCGAGAGGAAGGGAGGATTAAAAAGCACAAAAATCTGAAAACTGAATCGTTTCTCTCTTTTTCAAATCGGCAAGTACAGATTCAATAACTCACATGAATAGTAAGTAATGATTATCTGATTTTTCTAAACCCAAGGTGTCAAATCCACTTGCAAAAATTAAAGAGATTGGAATAATTTTAAAATGGAAAACGAAATATGTGAAAACAGATATTTGAAAGAGATAAAGAAAATCAAAGAAACTCTTGTTGAATATCCATAAGATACTAACAGAGTTTGATCCAATATAATTTTATTCGGATGATCATCTCGGAACCTTATGAAGTCAAGGCCTTGAGATGTCATTTGAATTCTGAACTTTCATATAGGGAGTGATTACTCCCCCTAAGAAAGTGCTTCCTTATTAAGCATACCCAACTCCAATCTAATAAAGTTAAAACGATCTTCAGGGAGTGGTTTAGTAAAAATATCAGCTAACTGAAAATCAGTAGATATGAAGGATATTGATACATCACCTTTCTCCACAAGATCTCTTATTAAATGATGTCTCACATCAATGTGCTTGGTTCTCGAGTGCTGCACCGGATTTTTAGTGATGAAAATAGCACTAGTATTATCACAAAATATAGGGATACCTTTGAGATCAATTCCAAGGTCTCTGAGCTGTTGTGCTATCCAAAGGATCTGAGAGCAACATGCACCAGCAGCAATGTACTCGGCTTTTGCAGTTGATAAGGCCACTGAATTTTGTTTCTTAGAGTGCCAACTTATCAAGGAAGATCCTAGGAGTTGGCAGCAATCAGAAGTACTTTTTCTATCAACCTTGTATCCTACAAAATCTGCATCTGAGTAGCCTATTAAATGAAAGTTACTCTGTTTGGGATACCAGAGCCCAAGGTCTTGAGATCCATTTAGGTATCTGAAGATTCTTTTTACAGCAATAAGGTGAGACTTTTTGGGGTCACTTTGGAATCGAGCACACATACAGACACTGAACATTATATCAGGTCTACTAGCAGTAAGGTATAGGAGTGAACCAATCATACCTCTGTACTCCTTTTGGTTTACATTCTTACCATTCTTATCTTGATCAAGGGAGAGAGTGGAGCTCATAGGGGTCTTTGCTACCTTTGATTGTTCCATTTTGTATTTCTTTAGTAGATCCCTGGTGTATTTCCCTTGATTCAGAAAGATTCCCTTACTTGTTTGAAGAACTTGTAAACCGAGGAAGAAGTTTAATTCTCCCATGAGACTCATTTCAAATTCTCTGCACATAATCTCAGAAAACTCCTTGCAGATGGAATTGTTAGTAGCACCAAATAATATATCATCTACATATATTTGAACAATCAAGAGATCATTTCCACAAGTCTTGATGAAGAGAGTTTTATCAATCAATCCTCTTTGAAAACCATTTTCAAGAAGGTATTTGGACAATCTTTCATACCAAGCTCTTGGGGCTTGTTTGAGACCATAGACAGCTTTGTCCAATTTATACACATGATTAGGAAATTCTTCACTTTTAAAACCTGGTGTTTGAGCAACATAAACCTCTTCTTCCAAGAACCCATTTAGAAATGCACATTTAACATCCATTTGAAATAGCTTGATGCCCATGAAAGATGCAAAAGAAAGTAATATACGTATGGCTTCTAACCTTGCTACGGGAGCAAATGTCTCCTCATAGTCTATACCTTCTTCTTGATTGTATCCTAGAGCAACAAGCCTTGCTTTGTTTCGAATGATCTTGCCTGCTTCATCCAATTTATTCCGAAACACCCATCTAGTTCCTATGACTGATTGGTGCTTTGGTCTGGGTTGAAGAGTCCATACCTTGTTCCTTTCAAACTCATTTAGCTTATTTTGCATGGCAGTGATCCAGTCCGAGTCCTTGAGTACTTCAGCTGGGGCTTTTGGTTCTACAAGAGAAACAAAAGCATAGAAGGCACAAAGATTTTTTAATCTAGATCGAGATTGTACCCCAGATGATGGATCTGATATGATGTCTTGAGATGAGTCTGAAGAGGCATGTTTGAACTTTCTTCAAGGTTGAGTTTGTACCCCAGCTGGGGCTTTGGACCCTGATCGCTTGGGATAGTAGAAGGCCTTTCTTCAAGGTCTTGAGTGACAATTTGAGAGTTGGATTCTTCAATGACTGAATCCTAATTCTGTATTTCCTTCTCAAGGTCTTGAGATAGCTCGTTGGTATCTTGGATTTGTTCTTGCATGTTTCTTTCTTGGTCCTGCTTATTTTCAGCCTTGTCCTCTTCTTCTCCATCCGAATCATGATGATTTAGATTGAGATCTGAAAAACCTTCACTTAACACACCATTATTTCTTTCGTCGAATAGCACATGGATACTCTCCTCAATAATTTTGGTGTGCTTGTTATAAACTCTATAAGCTTTTCTAATAGTAGAATAACCAAGGAAGATACCTTCATCACTACGTGCGTCAAATTTCCCAAGGTTATTTTTGCCATTGTTATGAACAAAGCAAGTACATCCAAAAGGTTTGAAGTAGGAAATGCTAGGTTTTCTTCCTTTGAAAAGTTCATAAGGAGTCTTTTTCAAAATGGGGCGAATTAAGCATCGATTCAAGATGTAGTTGGCCGTATTAATAGCCTCAGCCCATTAGAATTTTGGCAAACCATTTTCCAAAAGCATTGTTCTAGACATGTCCTCCAAAGTGCGGTTCTTTTGTTCCACAACTCCGTTTTGTTGAGGAGTTATAGGTGCTGAAAAGTTGTGTGAAATTCCATATTTAGCACAAAACAAATCAAATTTAAGTTGATCAAATTCTCTACCATGATCACTCCCAATGGAGACAATAGGCATGTTTTTCAAGGTCTGTAACTCCTTACAATGTTTAGAAAACTCGAGCAAAGCCTCTGATTTTTCTCTTAAAAAGGAGATCCATGTAAAACGAGAGAAATCATCAATAATAACCAGGATGTATTGTTTGCCCTTTGGAGATTTGACACGCATAGGTCCACACAAGTCCATATGTAACAATTCAAGAGGGCGAGAGGAACTTACAACCTTTTTAGGTTTGAAGGAACTGCGTGTCTGTTTACCTCTAGTGCATGCATTGCATAGATCTTCTTTCTTGAAGTTTAGATTAGGTAATCCTCTAACAAGATCTCTTGTTTTAAGTTTATTGAGGGTGTGCATGCTTACATGACCTAGTCTTCTATGCCATAGGCTGGGGTCTTCTGTCAAGACCTTGAGACACTTGAGTTTTGTACCTGTAATATGGTTAGCATTTACGGCATAAGTGTTGTTGTGCCTGTGAGCAGTGAGGATCTGATCATCAGTCTCTTCATTCCTGACTTCACACTTGTGTCTGTCAAAGCCAACTTTGTTTCCTTTGTCACACAACTGAGAGACACTCAAGAGGTTATATTTTAATCCATCAACAAGATAAACATCCTTAATGCAACTTTCTGAATTACCAATATTACCAATACCAATAATGTTACACTTCCCTTTATCACCAAGAGTAATTGTTCCAGTGGTTTGTTTCTTAAGATCTTGGAATAGATATTTCCTTCCACTCATGTGTCGTGAGCATCGACTGTCCAATATCCATTTTGTCTCTTTGGTCTTGATGATATCCTGCAATACAAACATCAACCTTTCCGGCTAGACCAATACATAGTTTTAGATTCATAATGAGGATAGACCATATTGGGTAGTCTTGTCCCCTTAAGAACCCAAACTTGTTTTATCTGCTCATTAAGTCGAACTGGAAATGTATTTCTAATGATGTAAGGCTCTTTTCGCCTATATGGACAAGTTTCCTTAACATGCCCTTTCTTACAGCAGTGGAAGCAAGTAGGTAAACGCCAATAGCCTTTAGCTTTAACAAAAGTGGTACTAGGTTTCTTTGGAAAGTTCTTGTTGTATCCAATACCACTCCTATTAATAGAGAGTTGTTGTTCACCCAACATTTAATCAAGATTGGCTTTAGATTTGGTGAACTGAATGAGTGAAGTCTGCTGGTCTTGACACTTATCAGTTAGCTTTGCCTTCTCTTTCTCTAAATCCTCATTACGATTCTTTAGAGAGGAGAGACTTTGCCTGAGATCAGAATTTTCTGAGCTCAGGACCTTGACTTTAGTGTCAAGGGCCGACCGAGATGTTTCAAGATTTTTCATTTCCTGCGACATATCACTAATACATTTCCGTTGATCTATTAGCTTTTCCTTCAAGGTGTTGATTTCACTATTGTAAGCATCTTCATTAGAAATCATATTTCTTAGGACATTAGAAAGAACATCGGGGGGGGCTAGACATTAGGTTTCTTACCACTTGTTCAAGGTCTTAAGTCTGTGATCCTTCATGTTCAGCCAAAAGACAGAGATTTGCCTGCTTTTTTTCAGTGACTGAGTCACTTGATGAATCTGAGTCACTCCAGGTTGCAAGCATAGCCTTTTTATTTTGTTCATATTTCTTGAACTTATTTCTTTTCTTCATAGGACACTCCTTTACGAGATGATCTGTCTCGCCACACTCAAAACATGTTAGCACTTTTGGCTTCTTTGACATGTTGGGAGACTTGCCTTTGAATCTAGATGAATCAGCATTTTCACGGTTGGAAAATTGTTTTTTCATCTTCAGAATTCGAGCTAATCCCCGTGTGATGAGAGCAAAGGGATCATCTTCGTCGTCTGATTCATCACTCTCAGATTGTGAGTGATCTTTCTTGGCTTTGAGAGCAAGGTTCTTTGTTGTTGAGGGTACTTCTCCATCTTCCTCATTTAGTATCATCTCATGAGTAATAAGTTTTCCGAGAAAATCATCTAATGGTAGTGTAGAGAGATCTTGAGCTTCCTCAATTGCAGTAATCTTGGGACCCCACTTGATTTTTGGGAGGGTCCTAAGAACCTTCCGAACTTTCTCTGGGTTGGAGAAGGTTTTTCCAAGTGAGTCGAGGTTGTTTACCATTTGAGTGAATCTCGTAAACTTCTTCTTTACTGTCTCTTCAGGATTCATCTTGAATAGCTCGTATTGCCTGAGAAAGATATTAATCTTACTGTCTTTGACTTGACTGGTAACCTCATAAGTAACTATAAGCTTGTCCCAAATTTCCGTGGCACTTTTGCAAGTTGAGACATGGTTAAATTCATTAGCATCGAGAGCGCAGTATAGTAGATTCATAGCTTTGTAGTTCTTAGCAATATTTTTAAGATCAGTCTGATCGTAATCAGATTTAGTTTTATCAACTTGCTTTCCATCGACAGTCTTTTTTGGAACGTGTGGTCCATTCTTGACCAGGCCCCATAGCTCAAGGTCTTGATCAATGATGAACATTTGCATCAGTGATCTCCAGTGGACAAAGTTATTGCCACAGAAAAGTGGAGGTCTATTGGTTGACCTTCCTTGAGCAAAACCTCCATCACCAATGGTAGACATGTTGAAAACTCACAAGATTGTTAAATCAAAACAGTGAGCCAAGCTCTGATACCAATTGAAGAGTCTATAAGGCGATGAATAATACTCTAGAAGAGGGGGATGAATAGAGTATGGACAATTTTCGCAACAATAGAAGTTTAGTGGAACTTGTCAAGACCTTAATACAAGCTATTAGGACTTGACGAAGTAAAATCGAATATGATAATGTAAATGCGGAATATAAGAGATGAACACACGAATTGTTAACGAGGTTCGACACCAACTTGGCCTACGTCTCCGCCTAGGGTTATCCAACCCGTAGGATTCAAACACTTCTTATTTCACTTCACTTGAGCCTAGAACTTCCTAGAGAAACTACCCTTTCTCTATACAAAGCCTCACCACTTCTATTCTAGCTCTCAACCTTATAAGTGAAATAAAAGCTCACACTACACACCAAGTGTGCTTTGATCGAGTATGAAATACTCTAAGTGTAAAGTAAATGACTTGTACAATAAGTGCTAGTGTTTCTCTCAACTCTTAAACAATGAACAACACTTAGGCTTTTGGAGAATATAAGAGAAAATGAAGATGACGAATGCTTTAGGATGCTATGATTGCTTGAGTGCTTGCTTCGGTAGGTCACATCCTTCTTGGCCTTCGTCTTTATATAGTTGGAAAACTTGTAGAGCTTCTTGGAGGGAGAACCGTTTGAATTTCAAATTCTTTTCAAGACATTTGAATTCTTTCCAGAAGTGATCCTTCCAATTGTGTGCTTTCCAAGATTGTTCCTTCAATCATCTTCATGATCACGTATGATCAAATATGGATCGGTTCTTTCCTTGTATGTCAAATGAAATCCTAAAAGAACATACATAATGTATCTAGCACACAAAATGGGTTAGATGAGAAACACGTATATAAATCAATTAAGACCAAATCACATCTCATAGCCCAATATAAAGCCCATTATAATTTAGGCCCAACAGGGTTGGCCTCGGATTCTTTCCTGTGAGAGAACAAGTCAATAGAGAAATGCATAAGTGATATTCCAAACATTTTAGTCTGGATTTCAAGACCTTGAAACCCAACTTTTTGTCTTTCATCATCCTTTAGATCACCTGCGCGTTAGGTCTCAAGATCTTACAATCAAGGTGGAGTCTTCAACATCGAACGAGAAGGAGAAATAAGGCTTGGGAGCTTACTGACGCGTTCGCGACTTTGGAGCTCTCGATCGGAGGGTTGAGCGTCGTCGGAGGCTATCGATGGCTCGTCGGTCCTGCGTGGGACATGGGCAAGGGTGATGGTGGAGTCCGAGGATAGTTAGGACCAGAACCAAAGAAGAACGACTAACCAAAGTGGCGAAGCGCGCTCGAACAGGGGAAGGACGTGGAGGTTTGGCGTCAGCGCTGGGGCTCCGGGCTGCTCCTGCTACTGGTTCGAAGAAGTGAGGGAGAGGAGTGAAGGAGAGGAGGTGGATGCTAGAGATGCTCGGCGGTGGCGATGTGGTAGTGTGTTTGGGTGTTTGTTTGAATCGAAGAACAGGGGAGGTAGTTTGGGACCCAAAGAAACGGGGGTGGTTGGTGCGGGTGGTGGCTCTCGACTCGCCGGAACAGGAGTGGGTGTTGAGGCGTATCTTGGCGTCCTTCTTATGTGCTGAACATGGTTCCTCGATGGCTTGCTGCTGCTCGACACAAGGAAGGGAGCCGGGGAAGGAGGTGATGGTCCTGTGGGTGGCGACCTCAGCGGACGAAGAAAAAGGAGGAGATGAAGCGAGTTAAAGAGAAAGAAAAATGGGGAATGTGTTTGGGTTTGAGTCCAGATTGGAGAGTTGTGGAGGTGAACAGGTGATAGTGATGAAGAAGGGGAGCAGAAGTATGGTGATGGTGAAGACGGGATGGTGATGGGAGAGGGATAGAATGGGTTTGAAAGGGTAAGAGGGTGAGGGAGTGGGTAAGGATTGAGTGTGAAATTGGTTAAACTAATACCCGGAAATAAGTCTCGAATCCGTGAATTTCGAATCCTGCAGTTAGTTCACAAATGTTAGTTTCCCCGACTCTCGCTCTCTCGATCAATTAGATTTTTTAAATCGACAAGGATATCGCCATCCGATAATTATTATGAATGTTCGAGGAAAAATGATGTAAATTATTCGTAAAATTTTATATTCCGGTCGAAATCCACTAAACGAGTTTTAAAACCGATTAAATTTCATTTTTAATTCTCTTTTTTCCGAAAAATTAGGATATGAAAATCTGAGCCTTTACATTAGTCACCACGAATTCCTTACCCCTCATATAGAAGCGAATCTCCAAATTAGAACGGTAATCCAAGGTAGCCAGGAATTCTCTAACTAACTCATGAAAAGTGGTCGTGCTTAGATCCATGAAATCACCCAAACCACCTTTCTCAAGAAGCCGAGAAACATGTTGAAACAATCCCAGACGGTACAAAGTCTTCGGATCGAAGAACATCGTAGAATGATAATTCCTCTTCCCAAGATTGATCCAACGATCCTCCTACTCTTTCGTCAAGTAGAAGGGCTTCTCCATAGCGGGAACAGTAGACATGATGCACGGAACGAACGAGGAAAATGAAAGAAATCACAAGAAACGATGAAAAACCTCCTTACTGCAATGACGACGGGCGCCAGTTTTAGGAGCGGCGGGCATCGGTAATGTAGATCTGAGAATCGAGTAGAGGCGTCGAGGTTTCGACGTCCAAACCCTTTCCAAATTGCTAGTTGATGATCAAAACTTGGTTTCAAGGTCTTTCTTTGATGGTAGGGATAGTGATGGTGTGAAAAGCATCGAATTTTTTATGGATGAAGGTTAGTGATGAATGTGTTTGATGGGTGATTGAAAGAAAGGCTTTTGATTGAAACACAAGGTTTAGGTTTTGGAATTTAGATTCAAGTAGGAAAATTAGGGTTCTTGTGTTAGCTTGGAGACAAAGGCTTGATTGGTCACAAAATAAAGAATTGGCAAGTATATGATTTTGGAATAGGAAGGAAAATCATTTGTAAGATAGAAAATAAACAATTAGATAGAAAGAAATGATATATTAAAATAGATATAATATATTTAGATAGATAGATACTCTTCAATAGCTTGATGAGCCACTTTTTGATAACTTGATGAACCACTTCTTTATAACTTCATGAACCACTTCTTTATAGCTTGATGAACCATTTCTTGGTAACTTGATAAACCACTTCTTGATAATTTGATGAACCATTTCTTGATAACTTGATGAACCACTTCTTCATAACACATCTTTATAGCTCGATGAACCACTTCTTGATAACTTGATGAATCGCTTTTTTATAGCTTCATGAACCACTTCCTTATAACTTCATGAACCACTTCCGTATAGGTTCATGAACCACTTCTTTATAACTTTATGAACCATTTCTTTATAGAACCACTTCTTAATAACTTGATGAATCGCTTTTTTATAGCTTCATGAACCACTTCCTTATAACTTCATGAACCACTTCCGTATAGGTTCATGAACCACTTCTTTGTAACTTTATGAACCATTTCTTATAACTTCATGAACCACTTCTTTATAGCTTCATGAACCACTTCTTTATAACTTCATGAACTACTTCTGTATAGGTTCATAAACCACTTCTTTATAGGTTCATGAACCACTTCTTTTTAGGTTCATGAACCACTTCTTTTATAGGTTCACAAACCACTTCTTTATATATTCATGAACCACTTCTTTATAAGTTAATGAACAACTTCTTTATAGTTTCCTGAACCACTTCTTTATAGCTTCATAAATCACTTATTTATAGCTTTTTATAATAGGGCTAAACCACTTTCAGTAAAAGGGTTAAATCACTATAAGTAAAAAGGCTGAACCACTAAGAGTAAAAGTGTTGAACCACACGAGTAAAAGGGTTGAACCATTATAAGTAAGAGGGTTGAACCACTATTAGTAAAATGGTTGAACCGCACGAGCAAAAGGGTTGAACCACTATGAGTAAAAGGGCTGAACCACTAAGAGTAAAAAGGTTGAACCACTGAGAGTAAAAAGGGTCGAACCACTAAGAGTAAAAGGGCTGAATCACTTCTTGATAACACCATGAACCACTTCTTTATAACTTGTGAACCACTTATTGTTATTTTTTTTCAACAAAACATATACAAAGTGGGTGTCTATGTGTAGATAAAATTAAATTACACCCAAAAATATATATTTTTTATATTTTTTTAACAAGTGAAAATGCCAAAAAATGATTTTTAAAAGTTTATGTAAACACTTTTCACATGTACGTACCGTTTCTAATTAATTAGGAAGTTGACGCATGCAATTAATTATTGTGTGTGATTTGGCGCATGTATACGTGAAAGTGAGGGTGTTACTAATTAATTTGGGTAGGTGTTAATAATTAATTGGGGGAAACCACGTGTTCATATTTTTAATTCACTTTTACACACGTGGACCAATCAAAGGTAATGTGTATCGAGGCGACTCCCTGTTACGGAAATTTCCTTGGAGGTTCGTCTTCACTGCCCACATGGACTCCTAATGTAACGCTGGCCAGCGAGGTCACTGATTGGTGGTGCTTGGCGTCGACTCTTAGTCTACGTTGTCTCTAACTTGGTTGGGCTTGGTTCGCTTGTTCGATTGCATTTGTGTCTCCCTCCGTTTGTACTAAACCATTTTTTCTGTTTCTATGTTATATCTTTCTGTTTCTGTTTTATATGTTTAGACGGCTAGCCGTCTACCGACTTTGTCGGCCTATCGAGATTCTGGGTCTGTCCAGCCTCGAATTATTTCATAACAAAAAAAAAGACCCAGATTTGTGTACAACTACAAACTACCTCAACACTATAGAGAGAACTATGACCTAAAATAAAAATTGAGAAAATGGTACAAAATAGACCAATATTATGGCCTATTTGCAAAAAAAAACATCTAGCATCTCCATTATTTGAAAAAAAACACCCGTCTACCTCAAGCAAAAAAAAACACACTGGTGATTTGCAACTGTACACAACCGGGTGCAGAAGGTCAGTTTTTACCCAAGTTCACTTCGTCCCTGTCTCGTCACTTCGTCCCACACAGCACACCGTCTCTCACCTTTCTCGTCCCACACACCACACCGTCTCTCTCTCGTCTCGCCGGAGGCGATTTCACCGTGTGAACTTCCGGCCGTCGGCGTCTTCGCACTCCTGCAGTCTCGCTTGGCGACTTCGCACTCCTTCAATCTCCTGCGTCTTTGCACTCCAGCTCACGACCTCCGGCTTGTGGCGCCTCTTCCTTCTCCGACACCTCCGGCCTGCAATCTCCTACAACAGTGGGCTCTGGTCTCGTCCCTCAATTCTTCCCCTCCGCCTCTGGTTGTGCAAATCTCCAGTTAGGGTTTTAATTTGGTAAGTACATCTCGGATTCAATCTATATTTAGGGTTTTGTCGGTTCTTGAATTCAATGTGTAGTTAAGGTAAAAAAAAAAACTCCCGATTTTCTTCTTCAAGCTTCTGCCAAACTAAAGACAACAACATGACTTTGTTGTCTGCCTATTTAATCCGGCCGACTTTAAAATTGGGGTATATGGATTGGGGTTTCTGGATTGAGGGGAGAGAGAGTAGGGATGGAGTTGGGATTTGAACTGGATTGGGATTTCATAGCAGCTGTTTAGCCGCCATTACAATTTGCCTGTGCGACTGTGTTGAGTCTGTGAGAGCGAGTAGGGTGTTGCTGTCTGTGTTGAATGTGCTACAAGCCTTGTAGTTTAAACCTTGATCATTCGTTTTGCTTTTTAAAATTTCCTCGCTATTAATTCTAATATGAAAGTGGTGAATGTGTACATTTTTTGTCCTTACGATTTGTGGAGAACTATGTCACACCAAGAGATAAAAGGAAGCAGTTACTCTTGATGTTATGCCACAATGAGGCTGACAGGCTCGAAGTCTGGGCACAACCCACAAATACAAAGTAAGTGTCTGCTCTTTATATCACCAAGTTCCAACTACTATGTTTATTTTGGAGTTTTCGATCTCATACATGCTTTCTGTTTGTTTTAAGAATCTGACCTATTTTTTCGCATTGCTTATGATATTTTGTTGTGGATCCTCGAATTGCTTTGTCCTTGGCATCAAGGTTCCCCGTTAATGCTACTTGCTAAATGATACTGCAATTCCTAGGCTTATCATCACTAGAAAGGTCTAAAAGGATTAAGAACATTTTGTTATCTTTTTTTGTGTTCTCGTCATCTCTGTGGCGGTTAAAGTGGAAATAGTTTGGAATTAAAAGGATGAACTAGTACATTAGTTTCAAAAGGATGAACTACTACATTGTTTCTCCCAGAAAGCCTGCACCTCACCTTTGATTTTTTCTAACCATCAAACGAGTGTTTTTACTTCACTAGATTATTTCTCACATAGGTTAATGCGGAGGAAATATATACACTAGTGATAGGACAAATTTGTGAACTTGGTAGGATAAATATACGATATTGGTATGATATTAATGTAATCACCAAAATTTCTAAGTGTAGAACTAAGTCAAAAAGTAACAGGAAACTTGAAAACTCAAGGTAGGATAGATGAAAACTAATGGCAGAAGACAATAACGATATTGGTATGATCAGCATGGAAACCCAGGAAACTTGAAAACTCAAGGTAGGATAGATGCACACTGATGGTACGATATATTTATACTATTGGAAAAATGTAAATGCATAATTGACTTCACAAAAAAAATGAATGATGATGAATCTCAGAAAAGCTAAAGGAGAAGGCAGACTCCATAGGCAGAAACTGAAGTTATATGAACCACAGATGCAAAAGCTATACATGGATATATCATGTGTGATGATGAATCTCCAGCTATGGTTCTTATTCTGGATAAAGTTAGTGCTGCACTGAAAGACAAGATCCAAGTAGTGAAGATTGACACTCAGAAGTACCCAGCCATCGTTGACAAGTTCATGATCATCATTTTGGAGAAAGAAAATTGAGTAAAACCAAAACTTCGAAAAGAAAAGGGGGAAAGTGAGACAGTGGAAAAGAAAAGGGGGAATTGTCCCTACCAGATTCACAAATTTATCCTACCACTAATGTATATATTTCTTACCAGGTTTATAATTATACAAGTTTGGAGAGATTTATAAATTTGTCTTACCATGTTCACAGATTTGTCCTACCACCAGTGTATATATTTTCTGTCATGTTCATAATCGTATAAGTTCAGAGAGATTTATGAATTTGTCATAACATGTTGATACCATTACTATATATATTTTCCGCCAGGTTCATAATTGTATAAGTTCAGAGAGATTCATGAACACATACTCCGTATTAGCCTATATGTGAGAGTCAAACTCACATCTTTGTGTGCAAAAACAACACTCTACCAATTGAGCTAATACTTCAGTGTTCTAAAAGGCGCTAGGCGGTGGATGGCCGCCTAGCGCCTAGGCGGTTAGGTGCCTAGGCGGACTTAGACTAAACTTGATTATTTTCCTATATTTCAATAGATAGAACATGTCAATAATTTATATAATGTAGTATTATCTATAATATCACTCATAAACCCAAATTTGGTGTGCATAACTAACACTAAAGTCAATAAATGTAAAAGCGTTCGTTCGAATGATAACTTTAAACATCATAAAATCCAAAACCATAGGCTTGAATCAAAAGTAAATGCATCCCGACTTGGGGGATAAAAAAACTATAAGTTGACTAATCACTCTCCTAGAAACTAAATCTAAATAATCACCCACCTAGGCGGGATTAGGCGGGGACTATACGGAAACAGGGTCGGACCTGAGGCGAGGCTCAACAGGTCGTCGCCTCAGGCCCAATTCGTGTGGAGGGCCCATAAAATGTGTTTTAATTATATGACTATTAGACAAGGAGGTAACACATACAATTGAAGTAACTCAGTTGGCGAGGGATTCTGGTAGGAGTGCCAATTTGACCTTGGGGTCTAGGGTTCGAAACTTACCTTCCCTACCCAGTGATTTACTTTTGATTTTTTTTTTGCCTTTCATTTTTTTAACCCCCTAATTTGACTTTGATTTTTGTTATTTAATTTTTCCCCTAGCCCCGCCTAGTGATTTAATTTTGATTTTTTTTTGCCTTTCATTTTTTTAAACCCCCCCCCCCCCCTTCAGTTTCATTTTTGTTATTTTCCCCTAATAATTTCAACTTTCGTTGATTTTTTTTAAATTTAAATTCCTATGTTTTTTGCCTTTGATTTTTTTTTTATTTCCCCCAGTTGGTTAGGCGAGGCTTAGTTGATTTTTTTTTTAATTTTAACTTTCATTTAAATGTTTTTTGATATTAAAAAACTATTTAAAAAATCATTTATTCTACCATACCTTAAGCATATACATATTATATATAATAGTGGGGGTCCAATTTAAATTTCGCCTCGGGCCATTAGAAACTCAGGTCCGGCCCTGTACGGAAATTAGGCGGCGCTTAGGCGGAAATCCGCCTAGAGAGTGCCTAGGCATAAAAATTCCTAGGTGCCTTGCCGCCTAGCACATAGGTGGTGCCCAGACGACGCCTAGGCGCGATTTTTAGAACAGTGGCTAATAGACTATTTTCAATGGGTCCTTATGATCGTCTAGGCATCAAGAAGTGATAATTTTGCATGAAGCAAAAATAGCGCTTGAATTTGTAATCTTAATTTGCAAGTTCTGCAATTGATAAAAAAGAGAGAATATAAATTTATAATCTTAATTTGCAAGTTATGCAGTTGATCAAAAAGAGAGAGTATAAATTACGAACTCTCTACAACTGGTCTCGTGAAACAGTCACTTGGGGGTAGTTCTGTTATAAGAAAAAAGAACAACTACAAAGGATAGGTACAAGATCACTAACCTATCGTTGCCACTGTCATCGGACAAACTTCTTGCAATTTTTCAGGTATGAAAGGACAGTTGTATACTATTGGTAGGACGAAAATATTCTATTGGTAGGATGGGGACTGCATCGTTTCCTGGGATGAACGGGTAACTTTTTCACCGTCCTTTCCGCTTCTCTCCTATTCCGCCTCACTTTTTGCAGAGCAAGTTATGGTGTTTAAGATCTTCCTCTCAAGCTTATATATGTTCTTGGGGGACACCCATCAATGCAATCATTGCATTTTCCCCTCATAAATGCTCCCCCTTTTCCCAAAGGAGGAACCCTGTTTTGGCGCCAAAACTGCACTGACAGCCCGCCAAACCAGCTACAGTGAATCCCCTCCAGATTCTCTCCAAAATATCTCCAGGTATGGAAAGACAGGCTTAGCCTATTGGTAGGACCAATTCATTATATTGGTAAGATGGGCAGTGTATAGTTTTCTGAAATGAACGGAGGATGTCTTTTGGTGCCACATGTCACTGACAACTACTGACAGCTATAGTGTAGCTACAGTGTCTTCCCCTTCACCTGCTACTTTCTCATCCGGTTGCCCCAAAATTTTGCAAAACTAAGCCATATTCTCTACCCTTAGCCAAAAATCAATATACTAGTCTGGATTTGCAAAGATTTTTTTTTTATCTAATTTTGCAAAGGCAAAATTGCACAAATATACCAAAATGGAGTGGCTTTGGCAAAAGTAGCATGTCCATTGTAAAATTTGCATGGGGGGAGGCAAATGCTACTTTTGCAATTTGTATTGGCAAGGGTTCAACCGGTTACAAGTAAAAAAGAGGAGACAATGGGACAGGCCACGTGTCGCCATGGGAGAGGCAAATGAACATTTCATCCGGCTTGAGAGGTGGAAAAGAGAGGGGGTGATGTCATGGTGCATTTAATGCACTCCCTATTCGCATCTTGGCGCCATAAAAAAGGTGGGAAAAATGATTGACTTTTTAAATCAAGGAAAGTTTAGGAATCCCATCCATTCCATCTCAGTTCAAGGTAAGGGGGGAAATTAAAAAGCTGATCGGGAGGCAAAGGTGGAGCCAATCACCAGTTCTATGTCGGACATTCAAGAAAACGTGCTAACAACTGACTATTACGTGTCAGAGAAAAAGTGACATGTGCCAACTGCATCCGGTATATATTCACAAAAATGGGTAAGTATATTATGCTTTTGCGAGTCCAGGGGAGAAAGAGCTCGTATTTCTTACTATTGTGGCTGATGGGCGGTGGCAAAGTGGAAGAGGTGGTTGGGTGTTCGAAGGCTCACGTTCGGACAGAGCAATGTTGACGGACGAGACCTTGCAATTTGAGGATGTCAAGAGGATGATCATCGACAAGTTTGGGGTGGATGCATCCCGGTTCGAGTTGGAGTTGACGTACCTTCCCCACACAATAAAGAAGAAATGCAAACCTTTTCTTGTGTACGACGAGTTCGACTGGGATGCGTTCAAGTTTCTAAACTCGACCACGGGAGAACGAGCGTGACCCTCTCCGTTGTATGTGTCATTCAAAGAAATTGGCACCCGGGTAGGCCTCCAGTTTGTGGTGATAGACTTGTCTCCAAAAACCAACTCATCCAGAGGTGGAGTCCCTTCTGAGTTTCTGGGCACCAACGACCCGATCAACATGGACAATACAAATTTTGTCATACAGAAATCCATGTCTGACATAGAAAATAGAGAAGCTGGCACAGAATTTCTAACATCTGTCACGGACATTTCAGCGCTTGAAACCTGCACAACCAGGATAATGGATCAACCAAAGGTGACAAGCAAAGTGCAAGAGAATGACAAAGAACAACCATTTCTACCATGCGAAAGAAAGAAAAGTAGATGGTCTATCATTTTTTGTTGGGGATAGGAAGAGGATTGGGAGTAGTTATGGGCGTAAGAATAAAATCGTGAGAAGACTTACCCATATTCGTTATTATACATTGTATGATGGTGGCACGGTTTAGCATTCGTTAGCACGCAATATTAAGTTGTTGGCACGTATTTCGTATTGTCTTGCATGCAACTGATCATTGTGTTGTTTGGGTTTCCGATCTTCCGCCAATGACACCACTTTCACTTTCCCTCTCTCATCCCCCTCTGCAAAAAGATGTCCCCTCTCTCTCCTCTTTCCATTAAATGTCCCCCTTCACTCTTTCCTCTCTCTTCTTGCAACATCTACATACTTTCTTCTTTTTCTTTCTTTTTTATAATTTGGTCAGCTCTCATATTTAATCTCTCTCTTTCCTCTCTCTATCCTTTCTCTTTGACATTTATTACTCTATCTATCTGACTCCTCTCTCCACTGACTATTCCAGGTTGTAACACCTGCTATTTTTGCTATTAATCAAAAAAATTATCACTTTTGCAAATTTTGTAAGAGAGGCGTTAGATTTGCAAAGCCTGCCTTTTTTTGGTATATTGAATGCCATTATCTCTTTTGCAAATCGCCCTAAAAAAATTTAAGTAAAAACGACAACCTCAACTGCAAGTCTATTTCGTCTTCTAGCTAAGGATAGAGAGTGGGAGCTATCCTTCTCTCATATCATAAAGATAATTGGGTCCACACGGACGCTGAAAGTTCTCTAAATCCTTAGCCAAAATGTATCTATGGCACAAATTTGAAATCAAGTTTGTAGCATGTATCGCCAGAATGCACTCAGGGAGTGGAGAAAATAGGAGTAAGATCCAGGCCGCCACTAAATCCGGTTCTTCCCTCATCCCTTCTCTTTGCATCCTTTTTCGCATTTGCTGATTTTGTTTTACTTATCTATGTTTGTTGATTTTAGAGACGAATCACCCTTTGTCCCCCACTTTTTTTATTGCATCCCTACACTGATTCCTTCTTATTGCATCGTAACGTTAACTGGATCTGATTCCCTTCTTTCCGTCTAGCTGATTGTCTCCACAGACTGACCAGTACCCCTACTCCTTTATCGGGAACCCACTTTCTTGCTGATTTCATTTAAATCTCACTTTCCAGTCCCCCGCTACTGAGTCTGAGCGTAGTCCCAAACAACATGGAGGATGTTTAGTATACCAGGGTGGTAGTCCACTCCTTGCCTTTTTCATTAATGTAAAGTAAAAAGTAACACTACAATTAATAAAAAGTAAGATGTTTAGGACAAGGTCATTTACAATGTGTATATATATATATGTACCCACGTACTGTACATATGTAACATATGAATCAAATATATATACTACGTATTATATATCTATTATATATAATATATTGTATTCCCTCCGTTCGGAAATATAAGTCCGTTGACTTTTTGGCACGCTTTTTAAGGAGTTAAAAAACTATATAAACTATAAAAAAAATATTAATTTTTTACATAGTCTTATATATATATGACTAATATGTATATAGTTATGTACAAAAATTAATAAAAAAATATTATTTTATATAGTTTTTAACTCTTTTAAAAGCGTGTCAAAAAGTCAATGGACTTATATTTCTGAACGGAGGGAGTATAAGATAGTATATTATATATATAGTATTATATTTATATATATGCGGGGCGGGATTTGCGGGATTGAGATAGGTCGTCCCGTATCCCGTCCCGCATAATTTTCACGGGACAGGACCGGGAAGGGATTTACTTTTTTTTTCTTCAAAATTTCATTGGGGTCGGGGGACCATAGATAATTTTTTTTTAAATGTCATATTTTTTATTAACCCAAGAAATTTCGATGAAGTTTATCAAAATATTTAAGAATAAGATAGTCATTATCTATTTTTAAACACTTTGTTTTTATTAAGAAATAATTCGGGACAGGGGAACCATTACCGATATTTTTAAACGCTTTTTTACTCAAAGAGGATTTGGGCGGTTCTTAAAAATACATACACAAATTTTTCTTCATTTGTTTTTACATGTTTAAAATTTAATTAATTTCATTAAGTGGAACAAGTAGGTAGTATAAAAAAAATCAACCAAACACATATATTAACTCGACTATATGAGATTTTTTACTTCCCGGATTTTTTGATTGGCAACCAAACGAGCCCTTATACTATACAATACGGTAAATTAGAAAAAAAAAATGAAAAGGAAATGTTGTGTCGTCTTCTTTGTATATATATATATATATATGAATAAATTTTAAAATTTTATTGTTATACACAAAAAAAAACCTAATTAACTTTCTAAATACCACCATAGGTGTTTTATTGTAGTGTTTTACTTTTTAATTTACATTAATTAAAAAGGTAGGGTGGTAGACTACCTCCATGGTATACTAAACATTCTCCAAACAACATGCCTCCTCCTGTTGTTTTATCAGCTTTTCTGTTCCCTTTTCTGGGCAATCTGCTACTCCTGGGTGTAAAATATTCTATTGACAACACTCTCTGGAATTATAAAAAAAAGGGAAATTTACAGAAAACCACCCGTTATATACAAGTTTTCACACTTAACCACCCGTTAAATTGATTATTACAGAAAACCACCCATTATAAGTGTTTTGTTTACAACTCACCACCCAAGTTGTTGAAACGTTTTAAAAAAAGGCAAAAAGACTAAAATACCCCTTAAAAAAATGGAAAGTTGTCATACTTGAGGAACTTTTATGCTTAATTTGCTTGTATTTTATAATAAAGTAATACCCATGGAAGAACAGTATATGTATACAAAATTTCATTCATAAAATCCTTAATTGGATAGTGGAAACTATCATACTTAGCAAGACCCAAAAGTACCTAGAAACAAACATACCCAGCAAGTAGAAAGTATTCCCCAATAGAAATACATTGCCCATGATCCAAAATACCTACTAAATAATAGAAATTCTTAGGTTTAAGTGTATCCAACTAGCTTCTGTTTTCACAGCAACAACATACATATTGAGACTACTCTTTGATGACCTCTTTCCAACAAATACAGCAGATGAACTTTGATGAGGTTATTCCAACAGCTTCTCAATGTTCCATGTGTGAAGCAGTTGAGAAATATGTCTTTGACGAGCTTGTTTCAGAAAACATAGCAGATGAACTTCCAGAAAAAGTTGGTGTGCCCTGTGTAAACCAACTTTCTGTTGGGAAGTATTCGCCACCAAATGCTTCTTGCCCCCACTTTTTAGATTGGTAAGTTGCGAAAGCACTTGGCAAACCTTGTTCACAACTTGGTGCCATCGGTGGTTGCCGAATAGATGTCTAACACAAATAAAAAGTGATAAATGAACCACATAATTTACATTTATATGTGATAAAACAAGAATAAATTTAGGATTTCATACCTCTGCAGTTCTTTTTTTTGGATTTTCCAAATTTAGAGTGGTTGGATTCTTTGGTCTACCACCTTTGGTATGAGGTTTAGAAGGCTCTTGGACCCTCGCTGAATTTGTGCACTTAGTCTTGTAGTGACCTTCCAATCCACAATTAGAGCATTTATTTTTCCCTGATCTGAACCTTCTCTTCTTTGTTGCACATTCCTCGCCCGCTTCTCTTCTTCTAACCTTTTTTGGCCTACCAGGTTGAACTATTTTTTTTGGAGGATTAGGGGGCGGCATATCACTCTTCTCCCACTGGTCGTCACTGGGTTGTCCTTGAATGCAGTTGCTTTACGCCTTCAAGTAAGTCTCTTTTGTGTAGAAATCATGCACAAAATCATGCGGTTTCAATCGCCTCATCATTATACAAGTCACTGCATGTGAACATGGTATACCAGTGAGGTCCCATTTGTTGCAACCACAGCTCCTCTTATTCAAATCAACCACATAGCTTTTTCCTGTTTGTGAAACTTCAAACCTATCACCTCCTCCCCATATAGCCCTACATGTACTTAAGCTTTCCAGCTTAGCATTTTCTAGTCGTTTGACAACATTTGGAGTCACTGGACTTGTAGACTTCCTCATGCCTTCTCTCTTCTTCATAAATCTCTTCATCAGTTGCTTCCTAATCCACTCACACATGTCAAGTATGGGTTTTTCTCTTGCTTGTAAAATGTAGCTGTTGAAGCTCTCACACACATTATTAAGCTGCATGTTTGATTTTGAAGTATACCTAAACCCATGTCTTGACCAAGTGTTAGGATTTGCATTAAGAAGATACTTGTACGCACCTTCATCCAAACTTCTAATGTAATTCATGGCCGCCTCAAAATCAGGCTTGTTACATGCTCGTGCAGCTTCCCAAAGTCCATCCTTCAAAGCTTTTCCTGGCCACTTGACTTTGAAATTGTTGTACATGTGCCTCACACACACCCGAGTCTCTGCCATTGGAACAATGATGTGCAATGCCTCTATCAAACCCTGCATGTGTAAAAATTGAAGTTAGAAAACAGATAACTATAAAAATGTAAGCTTGATAACTATGGTTAAAATTGCAAAAAGTTATAATATTGTCACCTTTTGCCTATCTGACATAAATGTAAAGTTTCCCTCTCCTAAATCTTGCATTAGAAGCTCAAAAAACCAACACCAAGTTTCCTTTCTTTCAGCCTCCACCACTGCATATGCAATTGGAAATATATTTTCATTCCCATCCTTTCCAACTGCACACAAAATTTGACCTGTGTAGGCACCTTTCAAGTGGCATCCATCTAATCCAATTATAGGTCTACATGCTAGCAAAAAACCCTTTTTACATGCATCTAAACAGATGTAAAGTCTCTGAAATAAGGGCCTCTCTGGTTCAGCTAAGCAAACTTTAACAAATGCTGAACTCCCCGGGTTATGCTTCAAAACAGTCAATGCATAGTCCCAAACTCTTGCATACTGATCTCGTGCATCACCTTGAGTCATAATTATTGCTCTCAATCTTGCTCTCCATGCTTGCATGTACTCCACTGTAACATTATAGTCCCTTTGAATTGTTTTTATAAATGCAGACACATTCCACTGGGGATCCTCTATATAGTGCTCAAGATACTTCTCAGCTAACCAAGGAGACGTAACTTTACTATTCTCGTGTCTCCAGCCACATTCATGATTAGGATTGAATGTTTTCAATTAAAATGTACCATCAGAGCCCATTTTTCTAGCACATGCCTTGAAACTGCAGAGAGATTGGTTACAAACACACTTTATCCTAGAATGCTTTATAGGACAATCGCACTTGTATTTGCAATAAGCTGAGACCTTGGACTTGTCATTATGCAGGAAATAGTAGTCCATACCATTTTCAATAGCATACTTCTTTAAAGCTCTTCTGAAAATATCATTAGAAGCAAACCTCATTCCTACCTTCAAAATAATTGGCTTTTTTAAATCAACAAGGGTATTAAATTCAGGGTACCTTGTATGTTTTCCACCTTCAGGTTCACTCAAACTTCTAAATCCATCTGATTCCTCATTGTCTTCAATCTCTTCAGCAGACTCAATTTCTTCTTGAGCAAATACTATCCTGTTAGCATCATCTTGGACTTCATGGTCAACAAAATCCTCAAAAATATCATCATCTTCATGCTCACTTTCACTGAATATGAAATCACCATCATCATCTGAAGAATCTGAGCCTAATATAATCCCATCATCAATAGCATCTTCATCCTCTTGCTCTAGATTAGACCCAAATAGTGGTGAAGATGTGCTTTTCCCAGGTCTTTTTATAGATGCACATTTAAAGGATGAAGTTCTGAACTTGACTGCAGGGTTTAAATTGGGTGGTGGTTGTGAGGATTTATTAGGATTTTCATGTTGAATAGGTATAGTGGGAAAAACATGGGCAAGTGTTGGGCTTACAATACCAGATGGACAACCATTCTTTGGGCCTCTTAAAACATATGGACTAAATTCTTTATCCTGCACAACATACACATGAGCTACTCTATTTCTTCCTGTTGTCTCCACCATATTTAGCACATGTTTGTCAATACAAATGGGCTTCAATCCTTTGTCAACACTTTTCCCTGGCTCCAGATACCATAGCTCTTTCACTTCATTCAGTCCTATATCATCCTTTAATGTCTCCATTAGCTCATTCCTAGACAACAAGTCTGAATCCACATCATCTTTTACATACACCTTTCCCTTTCTATACATCAACTGTTCTTTCTCAAAATAAAAATACCCATCATACATAAATCTCATGGAAATTTTCATCTCATTTACAATCTGACATACAACATTGAAATAAAGTAAATTAGAAAAATATTCTTATAATAGATGTAGATCTTTATACATGTGAATATATGACAGTACATATACATATAAAAATGGCATGGACCAAATATTGTAATTGAATTAGGATGGACCACAACCGGACATTATAAAATGATTTTTAAAAAAACTATATTGGATGTCATATTACATATTACAGTAGTATGTATATAAAGAAAGAAGCACATGAAGACAACCACATCAATCCTTAAAAGAAGCTTCTTTACTTGATATAAGAAAAACCTAGAGTCAAAACATTTATTCCCTTTAAAATCTTAGTTTTCATTTTACAAAACCCTAGAATCTAAACCCAGAAACCACAAATTTAAAGTTAAATAAACTTAATCAGATGCAATAAGAAGTTTTATAAGGTTCAAAATTTGACATAGTACTACCTACCTCCCACAATTTCAACACCAAGACCGATCGCACTTGCTATAGGTTGCTAAACACCTTCTGGCTTTTGGTTTCTTCATTCAAAGTGATGGGGGAAATTTAAGGAGTATCGTGGTGATGAAGAGGGCCCAAATCATAGGGGCTTTTTAAAGGGTATTTTAGTCTTTTTGCCTTTTTTAAAACGTTTCAACAACTTGGGTGGTGAGTTGTAAACAAAACACTTATAATGGGTGGTTTTCTGTAATAATCAATTTAATGGGTGGTTAAGTGTGAAAACCTGTATATAACGGGTGGTTTTCTGTAAATTTCCCTAAAAAAAATCTCAAAAAGTCGCAAGAAACTCTTAACAAAGAGCTTCGTGAGTTGGAAGAGTATCTTACTAGCATCTCTAAGATGAATCCTATTCAAATGCAAATAGAATGCCCCTCCGACTGGTTAGAGGATATAGAAGACTTCTTTTATAGAATGTATGATCTGAGAGAAAAGCCCGAAGATCTGGCGAGTTACTTCACAACATCTCTGGGAAATGTTACTTTAAAGGTAAAAGAAATGAAGGCTAAATTGAAAAGGAAATAGGAAGACATGGAAGAAAGATTGAGACAGACACAGGATGAAAGTGGACGCCAGCAGGATTTTCGGACATGTCAGATTCTGTGGGAGAATGAAAAAGCTACCATCGTTGAAGAATTGAAGAAACGTAGATCTGATTTACTGGGGGGTGACGATAGTGGGCATTAGCGGTTCTGGAAAGACCAAACTCGCTAACGCGGTTATAGAAGATGAAAGCATCAAGGAGCATTTCCCTTGCACATGTTCTCCTCCTCCATTCACCGACTTCGACTCCAACAAGCTTGAAATTGTGATGGAGGAAATTGAGAAGAAGGCTATTGATCCCAAAAAGAGCGAAAGAGTCTTAATCTTTCTAGATGGTCTGAAGAAAGTGGATCGTGTCTCTTGGATTGACTTCCGCAGTTTCTGTGAGAGTGAACTCCATCCAGAAAGTAAAGTTCTTGTAACCTCTCAAAATCCTGAGATTGCTAACGCCACTGGCAGTTTCTAGCATTGCCTACCTAAGCTCTGCGATGATGAATGCTTTACGATGATTAATTTTTTTGCCGGATCAAACGGCAAGTTGAATAAGGAAGATAGGAACGCTATTAAAGTGTTCAGAAAGAAGTTAGTCGAAAAATGTATGGGTTTGCCTCTGCTTGCTAAACACATAGGACTCCTCTTATCAGAACAAGGACAAGGACACGACAAAAAACTATTAAAGAAAAACTTTGCTCAGATTTGTGGATGTTGCAGGTTTTCGCAAGTGTCCTTGGAAGTCTGAAGCTTGTCTCGTTGCTACAGGAGAAGCCACTATTGAAATGGTGCCTGAACTACTGTTCTCTATTCCCTCCCAACACCAAATTCAGCAAGGACCTCTTGGTTCAACTCTGGATGACGGAAGGGTTGAATCTATTTCAAACAGAGGAGCAAGATTTTGATTTTCTAGTCTCGCACTCTATCTTTCAATCATCTGACAACAATGACACCTATGAGATGCATCAACTGGCTTATGATTTTCCTAAAAATGTCTCATCTAGGGCATTTTATCGAAAAGATATCGATAAATCAACAACATCCATTGATATTCGAGATATGACCCGGCATTTTTCTTTGTGCTGTAAGAATAATATCGAGAAGAAGCAGAAGACTGCTATCACGAAGCCGCTTGATGATATTGGAAAAAAGCATAACCGTCTAAGAACATTTCTTTTGGTGCAAAAAGCTGGAAACATATTCCTCAAAAACCCCACCTTCTTTAAGAAGCTCGAACTCCTTCGAGTTTTAGATCTAAGCTATACAAACCTCTCCAGCCTTTCTCCAACTACCATTTCTAAATTAGGATACCTTCGTTACCTAGACCTTTCATCTACTCCTATAAAAAAGGTGCCAGGCCTATCCAACAATCCTGCATTGCAAGTTCTTAAACTAAGCAACTGCAGCGAACTCCTTAAACTACCAAAAGACTTGACAAACTTGACCAATCTTTCATGTCTTCAACTGAATACTGCGGAGAAATTGCTAAAAATGCCTCCAAAGATGGGAAAACTGAGTAAACTTAGAGAACTTGAATTATTCCTAGTGGGGAACCGTGAAGGATTTAGAATTGAGGAGTTGAAGGAAATGAATGGTCTTAGAAAATCACTTCAAATCGCAAGGCTTCAAAATGTCAACAGTGAATCAGAGGCTCGAGAGGCTGAGTTAATAAATAAGATCTCCTTGGAAACATTGGAACTACGCTGGACTGTTGATTCAATACCAAATACAGCACCAGAAAATGTTCTGGAAGGCCTTGTACCTCCCCAATCCTTGACTGAATTGAGAATTACAAATTACAGTGGTTCCAAGTTTCCTGAATGGCTCAGCAACCCTGAGGTATGCGGGGGTCTCAATACTATTATCTTGGATAATTGTAATGGTTGCTCAAGTCTGCCATCACTAGAAAAGCTTGAGTTGCTAAAATGTGTTGATCTCAAGAGAATGAAAAGGCTTGTAAATTTGCCTGAACTGCCATCATCGGTGAAGAGCTTGATTATTGAAGAGAGGGATGCCTTGAAAGAACATTGCCAAAATCAGGCAGCTGGTTGGCTCAAGATGAGAGGTATCCGGGTAAGTATTGATTCAGAGCAAGAGGATCCGGGTGAGGCTGCAGTTGATCAAGTAGTCCCTCATCAAAGTAGCAGCATACAGGTGTCTACACTCTTGTTAATTTCTATAGAAAATGTATTGTACTGTGAGCATACTATCTCAAACGAATTCATAATCATCTTATAATATAATTTTGTATGTTTTGCAACAAGACTGGAGATTCGCCAGCTGTAAATGATTCAGATTCAAGGGGGTTTCATGAAGACTGTCGTACACCTTCCCGGATGGATGCAAGCAGAATTGTTGGTCAACTGGTAACATCTTTATTTCCGACTATCAGTTAGTAATTTCATAACCAAAGAATGCCTAATCCAATAGGAGAGTAAACTTACAGCAATGTGTAATCCATCATTAGTTTATACACCAGGGTACGTGTTCTATGCATTCAACAACCGACAACAAAATGTTCCTTTTTTTCCCTGTGTTTGAAGTTTTTAAAAAAAACTTGAAACAGGGATCATATTTGTTCTTGACATCTTTAAACTAACAGCAGGGGTCATATTTGCTCATGTGGAAACCAAGTTTTTTCATGTTGTTGTCAAATTTTATATTCCCCTGCCTAGGTGATTCTGTCAAACAATATACAGATTTTTTTAAGCAAGCAAATATGATTAGCCCTATTTTTTTTATCAACAAATTCCTTTGGCTCTTTCATATAAATGGTTTCATCCAAGTCACCATGTAGAAAAACAGTTTTAACCTCCATTTGCTCAATTTCATAATTGTACACAACTGACACTACAAGCATCAATCTCATGGTTTCGTATTTAACAACAGGTGCAAACATGTACGTTATAATCAACTCCTTCCTTTTGGGTGAAATCCTTTGCAACCAGTCTAGCTTTGTATCTAGGCCAGTAACGTGGGTTTGCACCATCTTTGAGTTTATAGACCAATTTACAATCAATAGTCCTTGCTTGGGAACAAGTTCCCATGCTCTTGTATTATAAGTATATCTCTTCCTTCATAGCATCAAATCCAGAACTTAGACTGAGAGCACTTCATATCATCTTCATATAGATTAGGTATGTAAGCATAGAAGACCTCAACAAACATAACACAAAACTCAATCTCATTCCCAAAGTATTTTCTATTAGGTTTCCTCACAAGATCGAGGAGACCTATCTCTAGTCAATTGAGGATCAACTAAATTAGGTAACTCATCAAGATTATCAGGATCATCATTTCTCATCATCATCATCAGACATAGAAGTTGCATGAGAGGAAGAGAAATCAAGGAAATTTTGCCAAAATTTCCTTGATCAAGATTATCAGGATCATCATTCTCATCATCATCAAGATTATCAGGATCAGCAGTTTTTATGGATCCAGTTTTCACAACCAAAATTTCACTAAATGCACGGTCATTCACCGACTTTCGATGTCGGCAAGCATTTTTTACTTGACAAAAGCGTGCCAGCAAAATTAGCGGCCATTTCGCCTACACTGGCTTTCCATGTTGACAAGCTTTTATCCAGACGAAAAATGTTTGCCGACACCGGAAGCCAATAAATACACCATGTATTTGGCGAAACGGAACCGTGCGGATAGTAAGTCGGTAATGAAAAGTAGGGAGAGAATAAGCTAGATTGATTAAAATAGGTTCATTTAAGCGAATCTTTAGTCCATATATACATACACCCTCAATTGATGAATGTTATCGCTAGCTTCTAGGTACAAGTGTTGATTCATCATCAATCAACACTTGTTGCTCAATATATACATACACCCTCAAATAGTGTGTAACTAATTATAATACTGTGCAGTATATCTTGTTGCTTCATATATATATGTGCTTTTCTAAACAACCTAATCTTTGTAAAATGTGATGTTAATTCTTCCATTACTAAGCTGCAAATTTTTCTGCAGGATTCTAGCAAAAAGAAGCATGATAGCAATGGGCAGAACAGGGATAACCAGCACAGAGATGAAAACTATCCCCCAAAACAAACAAAGGTACATAATTCCTATCTTGAGCTTCTTTGAATCCCCGAATGATTTCTATTTTTGGTGGTTGATTGAAAAGATAGTAAAAAAGGTGCAATATTATTGATTGAAGGTTATCATTTAAGCAAATCTTTAATGTTCATACCAATATATACGTATCGAAACAACCTTATTGGTGTGATATGCAGAATGATACATTAGATCATGGTGCAAACCAAGATTTAAATGATGAAATCCGACAAGTACAGGTATGCTAGTCTCTACATATATAAGCGCTCCCTAAATGTTGCAGTCAATCCTTTGTACCATCTGAATGACAGTTCTTCTAATACAAAAAAAAATACCAACTATTGAAACTAAACAAAAATCTACTATCTTTAATGTAACCAATGTTGCAAGAAATGTCACGACACATACAAAGATACCTGATCCAGATGATCATTCAAACACACATACACCTACATTTTCAAATTGAAGATGTGACAATGCAAGCTTAACCTAGATGGTATAGACTTAACTTGAATCAGATCAATTAAACCCATCTAGAGAGAGTTAGATGTGTTAATATTTATCGATCAGTTGCCTAACTTCATTAGATAAATACTGTATATGATAATCTTACAGTGAACCATTTGACCCATTTCCTTTGAAGCAAAGGCATCAAACTGCTAAGGATAGCTTTCATCAACTATAGGCCAACATTTTTCTTTAATAAGAACAGCTTTCATGCCAAATTTCCACATAGCAAAATTAGAAGTGCCATCAAAAGGCTTGATTCTAACAAAGGATTCACACATAGCAACAACAGATGGCAAAAATAGACAGAGGATATGGTTTAGATCGATTTGTGTATAAAACACAGATTGGGCAATAGGACATAGTTTAGATCTGCATAAGCACACATATCAAACAATAGGTAGCTAGAAAGTTTATTTTTTTGAACCCACAGAAAACAAACACAAAGGATGTTAGCAAGCAGGAATGATAAAATAAATTAATAGAAAAAAAAAACAACCTTCAGATTTCTTCAGATCAAAACCGAAGACAAAGGATCTAAGATACACCATACATCAATCACACATGCTACAGTGCGGTTTTCATGGGTCCTGCTTTATACACAATCAAAATTTCACCAAATACAAGGACATTCACTGGCTTTTGATGTCGACCAAAAATGCTTGTCGATATCAAAAGTCAGAACACACCATATGATTTTCAAAACGGAACCGTATGGATAGCAAGTCAATAATGAAGAGTAGGGAGGGGATTAGATACACCCTCAATTAATGAATGCTATTGCTGCTTCGTGGTACAAGTGTTGATTGATCATCAATACCCTGCTACACTTCAATTACTTGTGATGGAAGACAAATTAAATACTGCAAGTATATTTATGCTTCATATATATATGCTTCCAAAACAGCCTAATCTTTGTAAAGTGTGATGTTGATTCTTCCATTATAATGCTGCAAATTCTTTTGCAGGATTCTAGCAACAAGGAGGATGATAGCAATGGGCAGAACATTGAAAGTGGTAGACAACAACCTTGTGTGAAGACAGATGAAAGCAAGAAGAAAGGCAAGCCGAAGGTATATGAAATCGCTTCTTCCAGCCAAATGCCCCACAGGGATGATCAGCACAGAGATGAAAAGTATTTTGGAAAACAAACAGAGGTACATAATTCCTATCTCGGGTTGTATCGGGTTTCGATTAATGTCTCGGGTTTCAGTTATTTCGGGTCGGGTTCGGTTACCGAAAACCGAACCCGACCCAACCAAATAATCAAATTATTAGACATTATCCGAAACCCAAATGACCCGAAACCCGACTAACCGAATCCAACCCGACTCCCTCAATTGCTACCTCAGTCTTTCCTTTAAAAAATAAGTTTGAGTTAGGGGTATTTTAGTATTTTCAAACAAAACAAATAGAGATTTAATGGATGGGTGGTCTTTTGAAAATAAATGTAATTTATGGGTGGTTTTCTGTAATTTATAATTTTATGGGTGGTTATGTGAAAATTAACCTAATTTAAGGGTGGTTATGTGTAATTTACTCAAGTTTAAATGATGAAATCCAACATGTAAAGGTATGCTAGTCTCTACATATATACGCGCTACCTAAATGTTGCAGTCCATCCTTTGTACCATCTGAATGTCAGTTTTTCTAATACAAAAAAAAAAAATACAAACTATTGAAACTAAACAAAAACTTTTTTTTTAAATTCAAATTATAATATTTCAATCATGTTTCACTTTTTCCTTTCTGCCATAATTTGCAACTAAATGGGCGCTAAATTTCATAATCATCCTAAAGACTTAAATGTAACTAATGTTGCAAGAAATGTCTAGACAGAAAGTCTTTCTGTACATAATTGGCAACAATATTATTACACCTGCAACTTAAAGGCAGTTACCATTGGGAAATAGAGTTGCTTATGGGGGAAATCAAATTGATAACACAAACATTCCAGGAAGTAAAATTATGTCATTTACCTCGTGAAGACAATAGAGTGGCTGACAATATTGCACACCTTTATCGTTCTGTTAGAGGGTTGAGATGTTTACAAATACAAATCTTCTTGATCTCATCCAAAATGATATAATTAGCTAGGCTAACTACCAGCTGAATTCTTACAGTATTTAAAAAAAAAACACACAAACATGGGGGGCATATAGCGTATGAGCATCTTTTAGGAGACAAAACTAAGGTCCTAACTCCTATTAACCATAGGCAAAAGTCAACTTTGTTGTAGCTGTGGAGTTGTCTTGTCTTTTTCCAGTCGCAATAGCTCCTCCCGATCATAGGAACTCCTCCCTATTATGAGAGACCTTTCCTACCGTGGTAGTTTAGAATTATGATTTGATGACCATAAGTTAGTAATTACTTCACATAGCTATTTTCCTTCCGAACGCAATCGGAGGATAATTAGCACCGTACGCTTGTTTGGCATAGAGTAATCGTTCCCTCTACTCATGGCCAGGGAGCTTTCTTGGAGGCCAAGAGGATTTCTCATGTATCATATCATAACCCTCTAGTGGGTTGGAGGCATTGATCTAGCCTAAAAAAAATTACAGGTCGGGTTCCAATTACGGATGCAAGCTTGGACTGTACAAATGCAGACTTAACTCGGTGCTACTAAGGGAATCATGTGGAATTTAGAGTTAGAGGCTTTAATTATGATGTATGAAGCTAAAGTTGCACATGTGATTACTAATTATATTGTTATATGGCTATAAGGGCTTGCTTCAATTGGAGGAGCAAATAGAGAAAAAAAAATTAGCAAGAAAATTTTAAGGATTCTACAGAGATGTTTTTAACATGAACCTCTTTTTAAAGGAGCAAGAGATCATTGTTTAACATAGCTCCATATATATCGGAACATTTAAAAGATGTGTTTAAATTTGTTTTGTTACATTTTTATGTATTTGGCAGTTCAAGGTTCATCAAAATGAAGTACCAATATACAAAAGTTCCCCTTCTACACCTCGTAGAGTTGATGGTGAAGGCTCTACTGCACTGGTACAACTTCATTGTTGAAACATTTATTTTGATTGATGACCGTACATTATGAGTTATATCTTCATTGTCGAAAGTCCTATTTATAGGGGGGCACAAATGAAGATCAAGTAAATTCAGATCAACTTCAATCAACTGCTGCTAATAATACCATTGCAAGCAATGGCGATGATCGACAGGTATGATTTTACATAGTGGTGAATTCTAGAAACTTACTTGCGTGTAATGTGTAGTATTGATCTTTTTAATTTGAGGGTTCTACAGAGAGATCTTTTTTAACACGAACCTCTTTATAAAGGAAGAGGAGATCATTGTTTAACCTAGCTCCACTAATATCGGAACATTAAAAACATGTGTTTAAATTTGTTTTGTTACATTTTTATGTATTTGGCAATTGAAGGTTCATCAAAATGAAGTACCAACACACGAAAACTCCCCTTTTACAACTTCTAGAGTTGATGGTGAAGGCTCTACTGCCTTGGTAAAACTTCATTGTTGAAACATTAATTTTGGCTGATGACCGTACATTATGAGTTTCATCTTCATTGACGAAAGTTATATATATAGGGAGGCAAAAATGAAGATAAAGTAAATTCAGATCAACTTCAATCTACTACTGCCAATAATACCACTGCAAGCAATGCTGATGATCGATGGGTATGATTTTATATAGTGGTGGTGAATTCTATAAATGTACTTACGTGCAATGTGTAGTATTGATCCTTTTAATCTAAGGGTTTTACTGAGAGATCTTTTTAACACGAACCTCTTTTTAAAGAAGGAGGAGATTGATCATTGTTTAACCTAGCTCCACTGATATTGGAACATTTAAAACTTGTGTTTAAATTTGTTTTGTTACATTTTTCTGTATTTGGAAATTGAAGGTTCATCAAGATGAAGTACCAACAAATGAAAACTCCCCTTCTACACTTCCTAGAGTTGATGGTGAAGGATCTACTGCCATGGTAAAACTTCATTGTCCAAACATTTATTTTGACTCATGACCGTACATTATGAGTGTCATCTTCATTGTCGAAAATCCAATTTCTAGGGGGGCACAAATGAAGATCAAGTAAATTCAGATCAACTTCAATCTACTACTGCCAATAATACCACTTCAAGCAATGGTGATGATCGACAGGTATGATTTTACATAGTGGCGAATTCTAGAAATGTACTTACGTGCAATGTATAGATCCTTTTTAACATGAACCTCTTTTTAAAGGAGGAGGAGATTGATCATTGTTTAACCTGGCTCCATTGATATTGGAACATTTAAAACTTGTGTTTAAATTTGTTTTGTTACATTTTTATGTATTTGGCAATTGAAGGTTCATCCAAATGAAGTACCAACAGACGAAAACTCCCCATCTACAACTTCTAGAGTTGATGGCGAAGGTTCTGTAGCCTTGGTAAAATTTCATTGTTGAAACATTTATTTTGACCAATGATCGTACATTATGAGTTTCATCTTCGTTGTCGAATGTCTTATTTATAGGGGGTCAAAAATGAAGATCAAGTAAATTCATATCAACATCAATCTACTACGGCTAATTATACCACTGCAATCAATGATGATTATCGGCAGGTATGATTCTACATAGTAGTGGCGAATTTTAGAAATGTACTTACGTGCAATGTGTAATATTGATCTTTTTAATACAACTCTTCAAATTTATTTCACGTATCACACCATAAGAGGAGTTTACAAATAATCTTATATATATAAACTAATGAATAATGTGTCAAATGAATATTAATACTATGTTTTGTGAAAGTGAATATATTATAATTATGGGTATATAAATAAGAACATATTCATATTCACACATTGTAATATCCATATCCACATAATGCAATTAATATTCATATTAGTATAACTCAATATTAATTCATTTCACCATGAAGTTGTTTGTCAATGTGAAATGAATGGGGAGTGTTGAATTCACATTAATAGTTTAGATTATAAATAATATCATATTATTATTATTATTTTTAAATTTACCTTCATTTTCAAATTTATGTTTTTTAATATACATTCATATATATGATATTATCTACAAAATTAATGTTATACTGTATTTGATATAAATATAGTAATATCATACATGTTTTTAATAAATGGGGAAATCCATGGGTTTTAAATGAGGATCAAATCTGGTGGAAAAACTCACTACAAATGTTGATGGGGTAAATTAGGCAAGAACGGGGATTACCCGATAAGGATGGGACTCGACTGGCATGTGGTAATTAATACGAGGAGTAACTCAGTAGTTTATACATTAGCGAGTTTAAAACCAAATAGAAATATGATAAGTAGTCCAGCAGCTTATATATTAGATTTGTTTAGTTCATACTTTCGACGTGTCACTCTTTTTCATCTCTTTACATCTTAATAAAAGGAACAAACTTTGGAGTTAGTTGTATGAAAGAGCATATTCAGTCCAACACATAAAGGGTGCGGTTTGTTTCGATTCCCATACATTTTAATTATAATGTATAAACACTTAACACACTACAATATGTTTAAAATAAGTTAAATTTTAAATAAAATACTTTGTACGTACAATGTTTCAATTAAGCCCTTATTATTGCATAAAGTTTATGTTGATTTCTAACTGAATTTGGAAATGGAGAACAGAAAGAGAGAGAGAGAGAGAGAGAGAGAGAGAGAGAGAGAGAGAGAGAGAGAGAGAGAGAGAGATTGATTGCTGTTGAATTGAGATTTTGGAAAGTTAGTTTACACAGTACACCCAACCGAACCTCTTATAGGAGGAGATCACGTGACTAGCGCGTGATTCTCATTTACAGCTTGAAGCGGGAAATACAAAACAAAAGGAAACGACGTCGTGTGAGGTGTGTAGTGAATGGACTTGAGTGCTTAACCGGTCCAATGTCTTCTATCTCCCACACCCCCCCTCAAGGTGAAGCTGGTGAGGCCAGATGAAGCTTGCCCAGTAGCTCTGCGTGCTGAGGGCCTGACAGAGTTTTGGTGAAGATATTGGCCAATTGATCTTTGGTGGGGATGTAAGACAAAGAAATTAACCCTTCGCATAGCTTGTGACGAACAAAGTGACAATCGAGATCCACATGCTTGGTCCTCTCGTGGAAGACGGGGTTTCGAGCAATGTGGATGGCTTCCTCGCTATCACAACGAATCGGAATGGGAGTGATGTTGGTGACTCCTAATTCAGCAAATAACCAAGAAAGCCAGGCCAATTCGGCGGTAAGACGCCTGAGAGACCTATATTTGGCCTCAGCAGAAGAGAGTGAAACAGTGGACTGTTTCTTGGCCTTCCATGAAACTGGACAACCACCAAAAGGTATATAGAAACCACTCACTAATTGACAAGTGTGAGAGCAAGCTGCCCAATCAGAATCACTATAGCCCAGTAATTTCAAATCTGGTGAAGAATTGAGCAAAATTCCCAAATCAGGTTTACCTTTTAGGTAATGAAGAGTGTGGATAGCAGCAGTCATTGTATCTTTTGTAGGACAATGCATGAACTGAGATAGAAATTGAACTGAGAAAGCAATATCTAGGCGAGTGTTGGTGAGGAAATTGAGCTTTCCCACTAATCTTCTGTATACTGAAGGATCTGTTAAGGCAGGGCTAGAATCATGAAGTTTGAGGCCAACTTCCAGTGGAGCAATTGAATTGCAGTCTGCATATCAGAACAATCAAACTCTTTAAGAGTTTCTAAAAGAAACTTCTTTTGACTCATAACAAGGCCCTGTGGAACTTTGATAAATTCTATCCCAAGAAAGTAATGCAATGTCCCTAAATCTTTGATTATGAATTTGTCATCAAGGAATTTCTTCAAATCATTGATGGCAGCAACATCATTCCCTGTGAGAAGAATATCATCAACATATATGGCAAGATGAACAACCATAGATCCTGATCTCTTGGTAAAGAGAGAATGGTCATTCTCTGAGTGTGAGAAGCCTTGTGATCGGAGAGAGTCAGAAAGCTTAGCATACCACTGCATGGATGCTTGATGCAAACCATAGAGGGACTTATTCAATTTGCAGACAAGAGAAGCATCAGGAACATTCAAACCCAGTGGAAGACGCATATACACATCTTCATGGAGATCTCCATGAAGGAATGCATTGTTCACATCCAGTTGGAACACAGACCAATTCTTTTTCAAAGCAACTGAGACAAGAGCTCGGTCTGTTGTCATCTTGACAACTGGGGAGAATGTCTCGGTGAAATCAATCCCCTCTCTTTGAGTACATTCTTTGATAACAAGTCTGGCTTTGTGACGATCAAGACTACCATCAGACTTTAGTTTGATCTTAAAAACCCATTTACAACTGATTGGTTTCTTGCCAGTAGGAAGAGGAACCAAACCCCAAGTCCTATTGAGATCAAGAGCTGTAAATTCCTTAGCCATGGCTTCCTGCCAAGCAGGGTACTTGATAGCCTCTGCATAGGAGTTAGGCTCATGCATAGCAGTTAGAGTAGAGAGAAAAAGATGATCATCCTTGGAAAGGACACTAGCACAAATTGGTTTGGGACAAAAGCAAGCAGAAGTGATAGTATTGGTGCAAATATAGTTTGAAAGGTGAGGAGGAGGAGTATGATGTCTTGTGGATCTTCTGATAGGAGGAGGGGGTGTTATAATGGGAGGATCAACAATAGGATGAGTGGGTGAAACATCTGGAGTGGTAGGTTGTTGAATGGGTGGGGAACCATACTCATTGAAAGCTGAGTGATCTGTGACAGCAATTGGAAAATAGGCAGGAGACTCAGTTGATGAAAGACCAAGAAAAGGAAATGTGGTCTCATAGAAAACCACATTCCTAGATATCACAATGGCTTTTGTGTTTAGATTCAAGAGCTTATAGGCTTTCTTTCCAAAAGGAAATCCCAAAAAAACATATGCTTGAGCACGAGGTTGGAACTTGTCCCTTCCTTTGTCAATGGTGGCTGCAGAGCATAAGCAACCAAAAGGCTTAATGTGATTGTATTCAGGCTTGGTGTGAAATAAGTCTCAAAAGGGGTAGAGTTTGAAGGACAGATGAAGGAAATCCGTTGATCAAGAAGGTAGCCATAAGAACACATTCACCCCAGTAATGAATAGGTAATCCAGATTGAAAAAGTAAGGCTCGAGAAGTTTCAAGGAGGTGTTTTTGTTTCCTCTCCACAACACCATTTTGCTGTAGGGTATGGGCACAGCTAGTTTGGTGTAAAATTCCCATGGAGGAAAAAAAATTGAATGGCAGTGTTGCTGGAACCCATTTCAAAGGCATTATCAGTCCTAATGATTTTAGGAATGACAGAAAATTGGGTATGCACCATATGGACAAAGCTCTCAATGAAGGAAAAGGCTACAAATTTGTTTGGGAGTAGGTGTGTCCAAGTACACCTTGTGAAATCATCAACAATGGTGAGAAAGTATGTATGGCCATTGTAAGTGGGGGTAGAGTAAGGTCCCCATAAGTCAATATGAACAAGATCAAAGGGATGAGAAGTTTTAATGGTGCTTCGGGGGAAAGGTAATTTGTGTTGCCTAGATTTATGACAAACATCACAAGCACGATCTTTCATAGCTATCACAGAATCACAACAGTCTAACAATTTGAGTTTATGAACAGGCATATGTCCAAGCCTCAAATGCCAAAGTAAAGTAACATCAGAAGAACAAGCAAAAGTTTTACATGTACTGTTATTTGAAGGAAAAACAGGTACAGTTTTTGAAGGTTTGTAATTCAACAAATGCAGCCCTCCAAGCTGCTTACCAAGCTCCACTGGCCTCTTCAGAGAAGGGGCCTACAATTGGCAATTGGAAGATGAGAAATACACAATACCATCAAGTTGTGCGGTGAGTTTGCTGATTGAAAGAAGATTAAAAGAGAATTCAGGGACAAAGAAAACATGATCAAGAATGATATCATGGAAACTCTTCTCAGATCCATGAAATTTGACTGTGATAAAAGAAGCATTTGGTAAAGTGATCTTGTAAGGTTGGGCTAAAGGCTTAAGGGAAATAAAGGTTGTTTGGCTAAAACACATATGGTTAGTTGCACCAGTGTCAACAATCCAAGAGACATCATCTTTGTCTAAACTCAATTCTACACTAAGAGCCAAATAGTCATGATATCTAGAAAGCATGATAGATGTACCTTCCATGGAGCATCCAACAAGATCCATGCTAGGAGACGAAGAGGAGCTACTCTTTGTCAACATTTGCATCAACTGTGCACATTGCTCAACTGTAAAACCTGGAATTGGTGAGGCCTTAACATCATCTCTACCAGAGGCTTGTGCTGCAACTTTCTTTTCCTTTGGAGTCGTCGAATCCGATGGATATCCTATCATCTTGTAACAGAATTCGACTTTATGACCGGTCTTTTTGCAATGTGTGCACACATATGGAGCTCTCTTGCTAGGCACAATAACTTCATACTCAAATTTTGGCTTTGGAGGACCAGATTTCTGCTTCTGTGTGAACATAGCAGATGAATCCCCAGCAAATTGAGGCAAAGACTTGAAGCTACGTTGCTTCTCCTCATGACTGGTGATGGAATAAACCTTTGCAATGGAGGGAACAGGCTTCATCATCAAGATCTGACCTCGGACAGAACTGTAACAGTCGTTCAACCCTATCAACAACTCAAGTAACTTCTGTTCTTCTCCCAATTTGCAAAAGTCTTGGCTTGCACCACAAGAACAGTGAGGCATGATTTGTAATGCCTTGGATTGATCCCATAATCGCTTGATTTTGGTGTAGAAGGTGGCAAAATCGTCGCTTCCTTGCGAGATTACACACAATTGATTACGAACACCGAATCGTTGCACAAGATTCGACTGCTCGAAGCGCTGGACAAGATCCTTCCAGATCTCAATTACAGAATCGCTATGGATGACACTCTCAGCAACTTCTTTGTTTAAATCACTGATTAACCAAGATGTAACCATATCATTACATCTTCTCCAAGCTCTCAAATCAGGAGATCCATCAATTGGACGCACAACCGTTCCATCTATGAATCCTATCTTATTTTTTGCCAACAAGGCAATCAACATAGAGCGTTTCCAAGTTCCAAACCTCGATCCATCAAAGACTTTTGAAACTAAAATCATACTAGGATTATCTGATGGATGCAGATAAAGTGGATCGTTGGAATCGATCCTTTCATCCGTCTGGCGTGGATTCAATTGATTCTGATTCAGCTGGCGTTCTTCCATGGTTGAGCGGAAGCAAAAAACGATGAACACGAGCAAAATCGCCGGAAAACCAAAATTGAGCTTCAATCCGATCAATAATCGTCTGATAGCTCTGATACCATGTTGATTTCTAACTGAATTTGGAAATGGAAAACAGAAGAGAGAGAGAGAGAGAGAGAGAGAGAGAGAGAGAGAGAGAGAGAGAGAGAGAGATTGATTGCTGTTGAATTGAGATTTCAAAAAGTTAGTTTACACAGTACACCCAACCGAACCTCTTATAGGAGGAGATCACGTGACTAGCGCGTGATTCTCATTTACAGCTTGAAGTGGGAAATACAAAACAAAAGGAAACGACGTCGTGTGAGGTGTGTGGTGAACTGGACTTGAGTGTTGAACCGGTCCATTGTCTTCTATCTCCCACAGTTTATAAGTACATTATAAACTTAGGGCTCGTTTGGTAAGATCGTATAAGGTAAATGGAATAGAGACAATTTTGTATGGAAAAATACATTGTATATAAGTATTATGAATCTATATGAGAGAATAATACTGGTTTTTGTATGAAAAGTAAGACAGGAGGGGTAATGATTATAGAAGTATAGGGGATATGGTTATACACTTTTCAAATATATAGGTGATTGAAAAGGGAGAAACAAAATATATTTTGTATGAAAAGTTGGAAGAACAGGGACGTAATGATTAAATTTTTTTAACAATATGTCTTAAACTATAAATGGACTACTTGAATTTCGTTTCCCTCTGCCTTTCCAAAATTTAAACCAAATGAGCCCTTAATGTAATTACTAACTACAATTTTTATTGTATTTTATTTAAAATTTAAATTATTTTTAAAATATTCTAAAAAGTGTTAACCAAACACTATAAAAATATTTATATTTAATTATTTATATGTGTATTATTATTAAAATGGATTTGGAATCCAAACAAACCAAAGGATCTTGCTTATTCTTTTTGCTTTGTTTTTATCTTGCAGGAGAAAAGACGATCTCTTGTTGGTTTTCTTTCAAGTTTGTGTGGTTGCGTCCCTAAGGTAGAGTAGAATTGTATATTTTGTGACTTACTGGCCGGTTTCTTGGTTGCATGAAATATATGGTGTTTTTGCTATACAAATATTCAATTAAGAAAATGACTGAAAATGAAAGCTTCCTCTTGTGTATGGAAATTAATTACTTTGAAAATTTTAACATTTATGAATATATACTTACAACTATAATTTTGCATGTAGCTAGCTTTTTATTTACATTTTTTTTTCTGTTTATGTACGTAGGAGCATGGAAAGGAGTTATCTTCTGAAAATTTACCAAAGCATATGTAGAACTACAGCCAAATCTGGCATGATGTTGCGGTTTTTGGTGATCGACTTGCTTAAAGGTTGTTTCTCTAATTAAATATGATTGCAATTAATTTCTGGGTCATGAACTATCTGGTTGTTCATTATGCAGAATGAATCTACTTAGCCCCCGTTTGTTTTTTGATAGGGAAAAGTAATGATTACCCTTATGAATATAGTCCATATTTAAGTTAAGATTCATTGATCATTATTCTAATCATTCCCCTCCTTCTCCCATTTTCCATACAAATGTATTACCCTTCTATTCCCTAATTTTGAGAGGGGTAACTAATACCTCTAGGATGGGCTAATATTCCCCTCCATCCTCTCCTCCAAGCTCACAAAAATTGGTGATCATATACATTTTATGTGTAAAATTTAATACCTTACCTTTCCTTTCCCTAGTTATCTAAACAAACAAGCAGCGCGTGTTTGGCAAAAAAGGGTTTTTTTAGGGTTTTGAGTTTTTTTAGGAGGTGGATATTATTTATGGGGTTTATAGAGGTGTGAGAGGTGAAGTTTATTTTTTTAAATAACCTTATAAAAAACCTGAATGGTGTTTGATGATTATATGATTTGGGAGATGTTTTTATTGTTAAAATTACTGAAGTGCCCTTATTCAAAGATGCTCACATACCCCCTTTGCATAGTTGTTGTCTTGCTAAACGTCAAAAAACAGGCCGGTATTGCTGTCTTCCGAATTTGATATTGACAGTATAACAAGGCATTTTATTCCCCCAAGTACAAAAAAGAGTAACAACATTTTGTTGACATTGATACAGATTTGCTGTCATAGAAACATCAGCTAGTAGAAAATTTGAGAATACATGATTGTTGATTGAATCCATCAACCATAACTTATGTTCAACTAGGGGCATTTGAGAATACATGATTGTTGATTGAATCCATCAACCATAACTTATGTTCAACTAGGGGCATAGTACATTGCTGTAACTCAAGCTCCTCACCTTGAACACCATCGATGACTCCCACAAGTTACTAGACAGCAGCACCAACACCTCCGGCAGTCCGGCACCTACATCTCCCCAGTCAAGCAGCTCATCACCTGCATCATACTCGGTCTTGCTACTGGCACATCACTACAACACAGCAGCCCCAACTTCAACACCATCGTCACCTCCCCCTCGCCGAATCTGGTCATCAGATGCACCACAACAGCCCCAACGCTGTCATCATTCTCTTCATCAGCTGCACCTGCTAAATCCTGATAAGAAATATTGGAAGACTTCATTGTTTAAGGAGTAGGTGTTTAGCAAGTAGGCTGACCTTGACAATTACCTCTTGGTTGATTTTGGTCATCAGCTGCACCAATTTTATGTTTCTCCGTAAGATCACCTAAAATATACACATTAAAGATAATAGAAGAAATTCTGTCAAATTCCAATTCAAGTGTCCTTGGTCAGCAAACTTGTAAATCCGCCTACCAATTTCAGAAGCAAATGCAATACAATATACATAACGACAAAGGGAGGCAGCACTAGTAGATTGCATAAGCAAATGCAATACAATCTAGAGAAACCATAGACATAGTTCAACCCTAGACATCTAGAGAAACCATAAACACAAAACATAAATCAGTCGGATTGAATCCCAGTAACAAATCAATCGTTGCATTACACTGAAAGAGTTCAACCCTAGACATCTAGAGAAACCATAAACACAAAACATAAAACTTGACTCTCCTATTACAGTAGGCGGCAAGGTATCAGATGATTGTTCTTTGGGCATCAAACGATGGTCTCTCTCCTATTATCTTCACAGGCGGTATCAGCTTGAGGACACAAACAGAGGGACGATTTCTGGATAACCCAATGCCCCATCTCATCCCGATACCCCCATCTCCATTTTTGCAACAACATGAATGCCCAATCGAATCCCTAACCTAACGATCGTTGAAATGAACTGCTATGAATCAAATTGAGGGCAAAAGCCAAAAGCCCTAACCCTAAAAAGCGTTGAAACAGATTGGGGGCACAAGCCAAAGGCCAGATCTAGAAGGCAAAGCCAAAACCGACATCTGCCTTGCTCAATCTCAACCAAAAACCTTAAGGAGAGAAGAAGGATCGAATATGGAGGGCGAGAGAAGAGAAGGAGGAGAAGGCGTACCTGGAGCTCGGCGATTGTTCAGGGGCAAAAGAGAACAACGAAAATGAAACTGATAAAAAACCTCCCGGAAGCTACCCTTCCAGGGCTTCCATTTTCCATGGAATTAACCCGATGAAACCTCCAACTGCAACTCCATTAACCTGATTGCCAAACACCATCGTCCGAGCTTTTTTTTGTTGAGAACCTGATGACACCTTTAAAAAGCTGATGAAACCTGATGCCAAACAGGCGGTTAATATGAGAAAAAAACATCAAAATTTAGTACTTGTGTGTTTATGGATTGGATTGCAACGCGAGTATTTCTCCTTTGGATTCTCTGGTTTGTAATATATTTAAGTCTGAATCATTTGGATTGGAGTATAACTGTGTGACCTGTAGACGGATGATGAATCCTTAAATGCGAACAATGCCATTCATAGCTAATATTGCTTCTTTTTTTTCAACATAGCTATTTTTTTTTTTGGTGAACAACCAGGAGCAAAGCTCCCAAATTAATTAACACAGAAAGAGAACATTACATAGCTAATATTGCTACTGAACAATACAGTAGTATTATCTTTGTGGTACTATTGAGATATTAATTAATAATGACATTTTACCTTGGTTAATGCTTTGTATTTTTCTTAATAAATAAGCCCATGCGTGGCTGCGTGGGACCACTCCGGGTGCCTTTCTGTTCTGCCTTTTGGGATCAAGAGAGAGTAATTGAATGGGCTGAACCCTATAGTGCAGGAAACCGCTCATTGTCCTCTCTTCATCTGTTTTGATTCCTGAATCTGCACCTTGCATTCCTGACTATTTGGACTTCATCATCTGAGAATTGTCATAAAATCCATCTTTTACATGGTATGAGAGCCCTAAGAGCTATTGATTTCTGGAACCTCTCGCTCTACCGAGGAGGTGCATTGTTGCCAATGGATAATCAACAATCGTCTCAAGGGAGCTATGGAACTCACGATATGCAAGGTTAAGTTCTGAGACAAGAAGAGATTGACACGGAAAGAGACAAGAAGTTGTCGTGACGAATTATTGAGGCTCACAAGGATAACAAGAAAAAATACATCCAAGACATTCAAGGAGCAATTATTGAGGCTCACAAGGATACCAAGAAAAAAAGCACCCTGAAGTACCGATCGAAAAGACCCGTCATGCCCTAATGAGATTTAATACGAGCTCTAAAGAGTTCAAGTTCTAATTTGGTGAGTTATGAAATCAAGCCCTTTCAAGAGTTATTATAAGCCCTTTTGAGCGGTATTTCATACCCTTTCGAGATTTGATTTGATATAAAAAGACGGAAGGAGTAATAGTTAACGAAACAACAAAACTTTCTAACTCGTATAGGGTTCACCACAAACAACAAAAATTTCACCTCTAATATATTGTCATCAATAAGCTCCATTCAATATTCAATGGTCTTTTTTTGGTTGAATGTATTCAAGATTATAAAATCACATGATAATAATCTTAGAATTTGGAGAAGCCCGATAATAGCTTCGCAATTCGGTCCGCAAATTCGAGATATCGTCGGGGCTAAGTAGATCTGAACAACGAAGGGTCATCTTCTCAAGCACCGGTGAACTTCTAAGCAGATATTTGATGAATTCCAACTCGTAGGGTTCCCCACAAACATGTTTCATCTTGACAACCTTAAGTTTCTTGAATGTAAAATTGGGTGTGCAGCCCAAATCTGAGAAAGGTATATCAGATAAAGCTCCTAGTTCATATCCAAAAGATGTCTGCACACAACAAGCACAAGTTTTTTTTTTTAAATCGATCATTATGCAAAGTGTTATGATGCATGTATATCTATAGTCATCACTTACAAAGAGCTTGTGTAGATGAGGGGCGTTCATGATGAGATGAACAAGAACCGATATCTCGTTCCTATCCCGAGAATTCACCTGATATAGCTTAATGCTGGTTAGCTTATGAAACACCAACGAACGATCATAAGATTCGATGCCAATGCTCAAATACTGGCAACAAAAGAAATCGGCATAAAAATCAGTATACATGATCAAAGACGAATAACGTACACAAGAAGAAGCCGGAATCTGGGATTTGATATATTGTTACCTTTGTGAAGCCTTGTTTTCCCTTCAACCTCTCAAGATTCGTAAAACTGCCAAGGAGCTTGGTAAAATTACAAACATTATTTTTCGGTCGAAGTTGTTGAGATCTAAAAGAGATCCTGAACATCTCTATGGAGACTTGAGCGACGACTGGGGCACACATGCTAATTTCGGTGAAATGGCCCATCAACCGGAGATATTTGAGGTTTGGAGCGATAATTCTAAGCTCCGAATCCTCAGCAAAACAATATTCGAAGCTTTCAAGGAGAGGAGAATTGGCAACCAGACATTCAATTGGGTCGGAGGGACCGGGAACAACACGATGAAGAACAAGGCTTCTTAGGCATGGGAATCCCTTGAAGGACGGAGGGGGTGGTGGCAATATACATTGAGAAAGCCCCAAATGGGTAAGGCTTCGACAAGAATATAGACTAGCGTGAGCCCAAAACAAAACAGGCTTATAATCTCTTAGTTGTAGGTACAACTCCGAGATGTTATTCCTAGACAGGCAAGGTAGCCAGTGATCGACATTAGGGCAAAACCGCATCCATGTGATGGATAGCCGAAACGTATGGATGGGTCCTTTATGAAGGGAAAGAGCATTGGTAATGAAATTTTCCAGGTGGTTACACTCAACAACGGATGTTTCATCGCCTTTTGAATAGAAAAAATTGTCGTCGAAAACAAGGTGAGGAAGACTCGCCCATATGTACCTCCATTGCCTTGAAAGGATGCAAGTCCTAACAGCGTCTCTAATTGGAATGAGTTCGAGAATCAAATGGATGATACTCAAAGGAAGATCACTGAAGAAATCACGTTCTGACTGATTATCCCTCCATCTTTTTCTTGAAACCGACTGATCATCCATTGTATAACAATATGAACCCTAGAAAATAAAGCCAAAAATCAGCAACAAAACACTGAATTGGAGATTGAACGAGTAAGACAGGGTGATTAAACTTCATAAACCTAAGTCTGAATTTGTGGATTAATCCAAATAAGTACCACTATCGAATATGAAGGGAATTCAATTCAATCATCAGCTAGTTCACGCAACAAATTAATTCATAGAATTTCATGATTCATTAACCGAATGAGTTGTTGAATTAAATCCCTGACCGAGGAACTGCAAATTAATTAATAACATATATAATCAGTGAAAAGTTGGAATCTTTTTAACAAATATCATGCCCTGAAACGATCGAGAAGGCTTATATATGGCAATTTAACATCTAACCAAAGTAGGCTTAGTGGATTAAAAAGCAAATCAGTAGAATTACTAGGATCGCATGGAATTGCAAAGGGGAATCAGTTCACACAACAAATTAATAACATAATCAGTGAAAAGTTGAAGACAATATCGAAAAAAAAAAAGAAGACGTACTTGAACTTTGAATGCAGTTGCTGCTTCTAACCGCTTTCGGAGGCCGATCGAGGAGCGACCGAGGAGTTCTTCCCGCGTCTCTTTGATCTTCCTGGTATGCGGAGGGAATTATGGGAGTTTTTTTAATTTTTTTCCCGTAAGTAATTTTTTAAGAAAACTTTTTTATCTTTCAAATATGTTGACGATGTGGGAAGCTTAGCTCTCATGTGTGTGTGAATGGGTTGGGCCTTCGGCCCATATATTTTATTGGGTTAGTTCAATGTAAACCAAGCATTTATACTTCATTTGTAAACTGTTTCATTCATGCACGCATAATACACAACTAGTATGATTCCCGCGCCATGGCGAGTTTTTTTTAAAACTAAAATATTATATATAAAAATATTATAAAATATTAATAAATGTTAAGATAAAAATCATAAAAAAAAACTTTACAACAGATGTATCTTACAATTATCTCAGAAAATTATTTTTTAAAAATCTTATGTAAAGTATAATACATAAATATAGATATTTTAAATTACCCAGTAATAATAATATCAATATCATTATAACATTGTTTAAATGTGATGTGTCATAATCAATAGTTATATTCAATGTTATGAATTAAGCCCAACAGTTAGTAAATAAAGTTGAATTAAGCCCAATGTTTATATTAGATTTAATTCAATGTTTTGAATTAAGTCCAACTAGTATAGTTTCCGCGCCATGACGCGATTTTTAAAAAATAAATTGATATTATATCATTTAATAAAATATTATTTAAATATTTTTCAGTAAACATATAAAAACAAACTCATAAAAGTAAGATATAATAAGCTCAATCAAGATGGACTCCATTGTGATAGTATCGAATATTTGCAAATAGACACAGGTTTATATTAATTTAATATTTTGAATTAAACCCATTGATTATTTTAAAGATGAAAATCAATTGGAAGAATTAAAAGGGGGGAGAAAAAATGATTAGTTAAAAATAAGAGAATTAAAGTAAAAATAGAATTAAAGTAAAAAGAAGAAAAAGGATAATTAAATTAAATGAAAATTAAAATTAAAGAGAAAAATATGATTGGTCAAAATTCCTAAAATCCCTCTAAGTGTGACACGTCAGCCTAAACTTTTCTAAATTAAGATTTTATATAGATATAGATATATATTGATTATTTTAAAGATGAAAATCAATTGGAAAAATTAAAAGGGGGGAGAAAAAATGATTAGTTAAAAATAATAGAATTAAAGTAAAAAGAAGAAAAAGGATAATTAAATTAAATGAAAATTAAAATTAAAGAGAAAAATATGATTGGTCAAAATTCCTAAAATCCCTCTAAGTGTGACACGTCAGCCTAAACTTTTCTAAATTAAGAGTTTATATAACTTTATATAGATGCTTATTTTAAAGATGAAAATCAATTGGAAGAATTAAAAGGGGGGAGAAAAAATGATTAGTTAAGAATAAGAGAATTAAAGTAAAAATAGAATTAAAGTAAAAAGAAGAAAAAGGATAATTAAATTAAATGAAAATTAAAATTAAAGATAAAAATATGATTGGTCAAAATTCCTAAAATCCCTCTAAGTGTGACACGCCAGCCTAAACTTTTCTAAATTAAGAGTTTATATAGATGCTTATTTTAAAGATGAAAATCAATTGGAAGAATTAAAAGGGGGGAGAAAAAATGATTAGTTAAAAATAAGAGAATTAAAGTAAAAATAGAATTAAAGTAAAAAGAAGAAAAAGGATAATTAAATTAAATGAAAATTAAAATTAAAGAGAAAATATGATTGGTCAAAATTCCTAAAATCCCTCTAAGTGTGACACGTCAGCCTAAACTTTTCTAAATTAAGAGTTTATATAGAAGAGAAAAATATGATTGGTCAAAATTCCTAAAATCCATCTAAGTGTGACACGCCAGCCTAAACTTTTCTAAATTAAGAGTTTATATAGATGCTTATTTTAAAGATGAAAATCAATTGGAAGAATTAAAAGGGGGGAGAAAAAATGATTAGTTAAAAATAAGAGAATTAAAGTAAAAATAGAATTAAAGTAAAAAGAAGAAAAAGGATAATTAAATTAAATGAAAATTAAAATTAAAGAGAAAAATATGATTGGTCAAAATTCCTAAAATCCCTCTAAGTGTGACACGTCAGCCTAAACTTTTCTAAATTAAGAGTTTATATAGATAGTTCGTAAAATTAAAGAAAAAAGAGAATTAAAGGAAAAAAGAAGAAAAAAAAATAGAGAATTAAAGAAAATTAAAGAAAAATGGAAAAAAAAAATATATGATTGGTTAAAACTCCTAAAATGCCTCTAAGATTGACACATCATCCTAAACTCTTCTAAATTAAGAGTTTATATAGATATAGATAGTTAGTAAAATTAAAGAAAAAAAGAGAATTAAAGGAAAAAAGAAGAAAAAAAGAGAGAATTAAAGAAAATTAAAGAAAAATGGCAAAAAAAAATATGATTGGTAAAACTCCTAAAATGCCTCTAAGATTGACACATCATCCTAAACTCTTCTAAATTAAGAGTTTATATAGATATGGATATAGATGTTTATATTAGATTTAATTCAATGTTTTGAATTAAGCCCAATAGTTAGTAAAACTAAAGAAAAAAGACAATTAAAAGAAAAAGAAGAAAAAATGAGAATTAAAGAAAATCAAAGAAAAATAGGAAAATAAAAATGATTAGTTAAGACTCATAAAATGCCTCTAAGATTGACACATCATCCTAAACTCTTCTAAATTAAGAGTTTATATAGATAGTTAGTAAAATTAAAGAAAAAAGATAATTAAAAGAAAAAGAAGAAAACATGAGAATTAAAGAAAGACAAAGAAAAATAGGAAAAATAAAAATGATTAGTTAAGACTCCTAAAATGCCTCTAAGATTGACACATCATCCTAAACTCTTCTAAATTAAAAGTTAAAAGTTTATATAGGTATAGATAGTTAGTAATTAGATTGAATTGAATGTTTTGAATCAAACCCAATAGTTTGTAAAATTAAAGAAAAAAGAGAATTAAAAGAAAAAGAAAAAAAAATGAGAATTAAAGAAAATCAAAGAAAAATAGGAAAATAAAAATGATTAGTTAAGACTCATAAAATGCCTCTAATATTGACACATCATCCTAAACTCTTCTAAATTAAGAGTTTATATAGATAGTTAGTAAAATTAAAGAAAAAGAAGAAAAAATGAGAATTAAAGAAAATCAAAGAAAAATAAGAAAATAAAAATTATTAGTTAAGACTCCTAAAATGCCTCTAAGATTGACACATCATCCTAAACTCTTATAAATTAAGAGTTTATATAGATATAGATACACACTTTCATTCCCTCCATCTTCTTCCTCTCATTCTCCATTGTTGAAGCTAGAAGCTTCACAAAGTTCTCATGGCATCAGAGCTGCCGTTACTGATCTGAGTTAATCGTCGAGCCGCGTTTGACTTAGGGAGTCCGGATCTGCGTTTTTATGATCATCGGAGATTGTTCGTATCTCAACAAGCGAGATGGCGATAGAAGCTGGAACAAAGTTCACAATTGATCCCACGGATTCATTGTTTCTGCACTCAAGTGATCATCCAAGGCTCGTATTGGTCACTGGAACCTTCGATGGCAGAAATTATGGACAGTGGAAGCCATCGACGGAGATTTCTCTTAGCGCAAAGAACAAATACCAGTTCGTTAGCGGAAGCTTCTGCAAACCAGTTGATGATGCACAGAGAGCTCAGATTTGGGAGCGTTGTAACGATATGGTTATTGCGTGGCTCCTGAACGGTGTAAGTGTTGAAATCAAGAGGAGTGTCATCTATGCAGACACGACCAAAGAGATCTGGGGCGAGCTTGAGACAAGATTCGGTCGTACGAGTGGAGCACAGGTGTTCGCTCTTCAGCAGGAACTGAGCTCAATTTCTTAAGGTTCGATGTATGTCTCTACCTATTTTACCAAGATTAAGTCCATATGGGATAGCTTGATAGAGCTAGATGCCTTCCGACGTGCACATGTGGCGCTGCTAAGGAAATTTTCCGTTTCACTAATGAACAAAAACTAATGCAATTTCTGATGGGGCTAAACGAGAATTTTACTGATGCGAGAGGTTCAATTCTGATGATACAGCCATTTCCATATGTGAATGTGGCCTATTTTATGATCTCTCAAGAAGAAGATCAACAGGAGATGAAGAGCAAGTCTATGGTGAATCTTGATGTTGCTTCTTCCTTCAATGTTGAAACTAAGAAGGGAGAGGTGCAGGGACAAAGTAAGAAACATGAGGCGCATGGACAAGGCAAGAAATCTACCTTTTTCTGTACTCATTGCAAGAAAACAAACCATATGATGGAGAAATGTTATTTATATGCATAAGATAAATTTTGACCCAATTTCATTACATATGAATATATTTTTAGAAGATATTAATCAATTTTAAATACTATTATATAATTGAAAATATTTCCCAACTCCACTTAATCAATCTAGAAATATATATATATAAGATAAGATTATACCTATTTTCGATATATATAATAACTTTATCAATATATTACATGGTCATACTAATTAAATAATTTATCAAAGAAAAATCAATTGCAAGTATTTCCAATTTAGAAATATATATGTATAAGATAAGATTTTATCTTATATATTTTTAGAAAATAACAACTTTATCAATTTTGACATAATCTAGAAATATGTATAAGATAAGATATATTTTACCTATTTTCGCTATATAGGACATATTTTTAGAAGATAATAACTTTATCAATATCTTACATGGTCTTCTTTTTTATTTGTACGTGGGGTTGTTGTAAAAGAAGTTTCAGTGTCATTCATGCATCTTATATTACGACTTGCTTTTGAATTGAATTAGCTTTTCAATCTTTATCATTTTGATCTTTTGGTCTTTGAATTGAATTGAATTCACATCTTTTTCTTTCCAGGATGACAAATATTAAAAAGTTTAATGTACTTGATGAGCTAGGAAATCTCCAAGTATTATAGATCCCGGTGTAATTCATTCTATTGAAATGATTTTAATGGATGAAAAGGTTATGTTATTTTATTAATTGATGAGATATTAAATTTGAGTCGTTATCATTTTACTTGTGCCCCTTCCTCTATGGTAGCCTTTATTAATTGATGAGATATTAAATTTGTGTCGTTATCATTTTATTTTTAGTCATTCCTTTCTTGTTCTTAAGCCATTTTATCGTAACCCTAATGCAAGAGCGAATGTAAGGCTACGACTAGTGGCAGTCGCAGGATTTGCTACAGGGGCGAAATTGTTTGTTGGAAAAAAAATTTCCTTTTTTAAATATATTGAAAGAAAACCATAAATTGGGGTATAAATATGATAATTTATGTGATAAATCAAAGATAAGAGAAGAGAGGTAGAGGGGAGAGAGGAGGAATTGATGTGTTTATTGGGGTTCCAATGGACCCTTTATATAGGAGTTTACACGAGAACTAGGGTTTCTAGTGTTTATCCATCCCAATATAATAATATTATAACACTCCCCCTTGGATAAACATCCCTAAATATTACAAAATTACATATCTTGCCTAGAAAACCCAATGGGACAAAACTAGGACCAAGAGAACAAATACATATGACATTTGATACGCTTTGGTGATCTGCCTCGTTAAAAACCTTGTCAGGAAAACCCAGTGGGACAAAACCTGATTGAAGGGAAAAAGAGTGCAGTGCGTGTATACTCCCCCTGAAGTCAACATCCTTCTCGAAGTCTTCTCATTCTTCTTGATGGCACTGTCTTCATGAACTTATGGTTGAATCTCAGCATTATCCTTGAACTGGAATTTCTTCATGATTGACTTGATGCGGTTGACTTCCATGTATTGGTGTTGATCGGCTTTGAATGCACAAGCATAAGGTACTTCAGGACCTAGTGTGCTTTTCATTGTTGATCATGAGGATCTGTTGTATTAAATGGTGTCTAAGTTGCCTCGTTAAAAACCTTAACTTGGAAAAACCCAATGGGATAAAAACCAAGATCAAGGAAAAGAGTACAACATTGTATGGTACTTCGGGACCTAATGCAATGATACCATTTTCACAATTATAGGTACTCCAGGTACACTTATAAGGATCTTTAACCAATTACATGTGACGGGACTTTGATATTAATGCTTCAGGCATTTTCAACCGATCATTTTCATTTATACGCATATGCAAGTAACACGTCTGTCATTTATATTTAGATCCAAAATTATATCCACTTCTGGTGAATACATTCTCCATATAACCTTTGATATGTATTTGTGCAATCAAGTTGGCTTTATATTTTATTTTGTATGAACACCCACTTAAAACCAATTGATGTTGCACTTGTCGGTGTTGGAACTACAGGTCCAATGTCATCATGCTTAAATAATCCATCTTTGCGCATGACTTGCTTGTTTCTAGCTCTTTTACTATGATTTCGTTGTCGACATCCATTATTTATTTGATGATCATCATATTCTCATAGGCTCATTCCACTTCTGGGGAATCGCATACTAAGAGCCTAGTGATCTCCAACACTTCTGGTGTACTTGAGAATCACTTGATATTTATTGAGTTGGAGTTACTCCTAGAACTTCCAAATGAGCTAGTATATGTGACTTTGTCACTTTCTTGGCCTTTAGTAAATGCTTTCAATGATATATTTGCCAAACCTTATAATCATTTCATTTATTGAACTTCTGGTTCACTTGTATTTATCCGCGGATATGAAATGATAGAGAAGTTGCTTCCATGCAATCTCTTTCTTAATTGTCTCATTTTCTCTCCCCCTAAATACCGAGCATTTTATCACCATTATTAAGCTCTAGGTATTTGATATCAATAGGGACTCAAACCCCATGTATCATCCAACTTCTTTGTGGTCTCATTGTAGTTTATTTTGAGGAGGTACGTCTCGGAACATGTGTTGCTTATTCAAGACCGTTGAATAACATGCTCTCTTCTGGAGATAATTAGGGAGATGTTATTGTGTCAAATTCGAAATGCAAACATGCATGGGCCCATTTGACCAACGACTCTTCTGGGTCGTCGTGAGCTACCTTATGTTCAACAATGTTTTTTGATAACATTCTCTACCTTATGTTTCATATGACCAAAGTATTGAGGCATCTGTAATCTTGGAATTACACTGGTCTATATGATAGTGTTCCATAGCTTTCTCATTCAATCCATTCAAAGAGACATTAGAGACTTTGCATTTACTTTGAATTTAGATGGTCTTGTTGTTGATTTGTCAAGATGATAGACCATATATGTTCGGTCACCCTTATAGAGGATCTTTGAGTCCTAGGATCTTCTGGTCCCTTTCAATGGGTGTGTATGTGAATGTCAATGATCCCGCTCATCATCGTTTCACATGAATGACCGAATGCCACAAAGAAAAACATTTTATCATTAACTAACTTCTGGTTAGTGATAAGTTTCAATGGGATAAATAAGTGTCAAATAAACCATATATATACATTCTCAATTATGTAAGACTTGCTTCTGGCTAGTCATATGAGATATTGGTGTTCAATACCATGTCAATTCATATATATGTGTCATTGTTACTTAAGATCAATGCTCTTCTGGAGCTATATGGTATTTATCCTGGTTTTTCCATTCGTGATTGTTTGAGAAAACTTCGGGGTTTCAAAGTTGTTGACACTTATAAAACCATATATAATATTCAACCATTGAACTTCGTATATGGTGATCCATTTATTTAATTTAGATGCCATTGAATGAGTATTGTCAGAACTTCCGTTGATGTCATACTTCAGGTATGAGTCATTTATAATGTTCTCCAAGACATTTAGAATTAACCGTATAACAGACCTAGCTATAAGCCACAACAATAACTTTGGTCAAGCGCTTAACCATAACCTCTTTCACACCCTCTACCGGAGGGGCATGCTTCAGGCAATGCTTAGAGGATAGTCAGGAAGTGGCCTTCTTAACCGGATCGTGTTATGTGGTTACTTCTATTGGTTGTATCATCCAAACAAAATTAGTTCCGAATATGATAAAACCCACATTCCATGTACTTCTTCAGGAATACAAATGATAGAATAGGATCATATACTCTTCTGGAGTTTATAAGAATCATTCACTATTCTGGAGTTTAATAAAATTTATTAATATAGTCTTCAGGCTCTTAGGGAGATGATTATTATTCTCACAATTTGTTTGATTATTTAACCATTATGCTTAGAGTCTTCAGGCTCTTATATAGGTGCTAATAATCGTCATAATCTACTGGATTATGATAAACCTTTCTCCCAAATTGTCTTTTACATGCTCGATAAAATAACTTCAAGTTTCTCAAGATAGTTCAACAAAGGCAATCAAAACCAATCACTAAAATTTTAATTGCGACTAAGATAATACCAGACTTAATAAGCATGAATTAGTTCAAAACATAATAAATCAACAAAATTAAACAACCAAAAATAATCCGAAACAATTCAAAACAATCCAATGAAAATAAATGATAAAAAAAATCTAAAAAAAAAAATTTAACAGTCACCATCTTTCTTGAGAGCAAGATCATTCGAGTTATCATCGAACAAAGGCTCGCCATCTTCACCCGGTGGTAAGTTATCGATGATATCGAGGTGATTGTTCTCAAATTCCTCGAAGAAATCATCATTGGCAATGTTTGTTCCTGTTTCGGAGGAGACTACATTTGCTTGAGACTGATCAGAGGGTGGTGCTAAATCAATGGGTCGACTCTGATGGTTCATATGTAACTGGTTATTCTCCTCAGCTAACAATAAGCTATAAAGGAGTTCTGAATAAGTCGTAAACCCATGCTTTCTGTACTGCTGCTGGAGTACCATGCTAGCTGCATGAAAAGTAGATAATGTTCTTTCCAACATTTCATCTTCAGTTACAGTGTCTCCGCAGAGTCTCAACGTTGAGACAATTAGATGCATCATATAGTTGTAATAAGAGACACTTTTAAATTCATGGAGTCTCAATTGTGACCATTCATACCTCGCCTTGGGTAGAATTATCATTTTCTGATGATAAAAACGATACTTCAAACTCTTCCAGAGCTCAGCGGGATCCTTCACAGACAGATATTGAGTCTTCGGGCTCTCGTGAAGGTGGTGGCGGAGTATAATTATCGCCTTGGTCTTATACTTCATGAGTCTGATTTTTCATTGATCGTATTTCTCAAATTTTGGTTGTCCAAGTGGAGTTCCGCATCTAACGCCCATGTTAGATAGTTTCTTCCGGAAACATCAAGTGCGATAAACTCCAATCTCATGATACTCGACATCTATAAAGAAAAATAAAAAATTATAAAATGCAGGTATGAATGTCGTATATATGTATATGATTCAAACATATATATACCGTGTTAATAAAATATATATATATATATATATATATATATATATATATATATATATATATATATATATATATATATATATATGCCAAGTTAACAATTTGTTTTAACAATTTGCCGTACATTGGCTGAAAGCATAGTTAGAGGAAAAAAAAACTGATTGCCGTACTAACTAAAATTTTTGCATGTATGTAGGTCTCAATTTGATTGCAAAATAATTTAACAACCTGTCGTATTTGCTCAATGCCGTAATCAGATTTGTTATTATAACATGTAATCCGATTTGTTAATTGTCGAATGCGATAGATATGAAGTGAAATTATAACAAATATAACATAAATGCATTAAATATAACAAATTCGATTGTTTCAATCACTTCAGGGATTGAGATTAGTTATCCGCTTCAGAGGATATTACAAATTCGATTGATTCATCACTTCAGGGATTGAGATTAATTATCCGCTTCAGGGGATATTGCAAATTCGATTGATTCAATCACTTCAGGGATTGAGATTAGTTATCCGCTTCAGGGGATATTACAAATTCGATTGATTTCATCACTTCAGGGATTGAGATTAGTTTATCCGCTTCAAGGGATAGATTCTCGAGATTAGTTTATCCGCTTCAGGGGATGAGGATATTACAAATTCGATAGATTCAACCGCTTCGGGGATTGAGATTAATTATCCGCTTCAGGGGATATTGCAAATTCGATTGATTCAATCACTTCAGGGATTGAGATTAGTTATCCGCTTCAGGGGATATTACAAATTCGATTGATTTCATCACTTCAGGAATTGAGATTAGTTTATCCGCTTCAAGGGATAGATTCTTGAGATTAGTTTATCCGCTTCAGGGGATGGGGATATTACAAATTCGATAGATTCAACCGCTTCGGGGATTGAGATTAATTATCCGCTTCAGGGGATATTGCAAATTCGATTGAATCAATCACTTCAGGGATTGAGATTAGTTATCCGCTTCAGGGGATATTACAAATTCGATTGAATTCATCACTTCAGGGATTGAGATTAGTTTATCCGCTTCAGGGGATATTACAAATTCGATTGATTCAATCACTTCAGGGATTGAGATTAGTTATCCGCTTCAGGGGATATTACAAATTCGATTGATTTCATCACTTCAGGAATTGAGATTAGTTTATCCGCTTCAAGGGATAGATTCTTGAGATTAGTTTATCCGCTTCAGGGGATGGGGATATTACAAATTCGATAGATTCAACCGCTTCGGGGATTGAGATTAATTATCCGCTTCAGGGGATATTGCAAATTCGATTGAATCAATCACTTCAGGGATTGAGATTAGTTATCCGCTTCAGGGGATATTACAAATTCGATTGAATTCATCACTTCAGGGATTGAGATTAGTTTATCCGCTTCAGGGGATATTACAAATTCGATTGATTCAATCACTTCAGGGATTGAGATTAGTTATCCGCTTCAGGGGATATTACAAATTCGATTTATTCAATCACTTCAGGGATTGAGATTAGTTATCCGCTTCAGGGGATATTACAAATTCGATTGATTTCATCACTTCAGGGATTGAGATTAGTTTATCCGCTTCAAGGGATATTACGAATTCGATAGATTCAACCGCTTCGGAGATTGAGATTCACTACAGGAAAACAGTGTCAATTGCGACACTTTTTATGACCAATTTCGACGCTTTAAAGCATCGCAAATTTCAATCTAGACGCTTTTAAAAAGCGTCGAAAATTCTTGCGTCACGAATGGCAAATGCGTATTTGACGCAGAATTCTGTCACAACCAATCTCGACGCCCTAGGGCGTCGAAAATGGCATGTCATTTTCGACGCCATAAAGTGTCGAAAATGACATGCCAATTTCGACACCCTAAAGCGTCGAAATTGGCCTGTTATTTTTCAAAAAAAAAATAAACGTATTTTTCTTCATTCATCCTCTTTCATTACACATTAGTTAAAATTCTTTAATTAACAAAAAAATACATTAACACAAATCCAATAAAGCATTAGTCAAATGAATCAAGATCTTACATGAGTGAATTAAAAATAATATACATGACAACTAAAAAGAGATGATCAACATCAATAAAATGTGTAATTTCTTCTTCTTTACACCTACATCATTTCAAAGTTAAACTACTGGACTTTCTTGGAAGGCTCATTTAGCTATAGTTTATGTGGAGTGTTCATCTATTATGGAGGATTAACAGACCTTAACACCTGCAGAAGGTTGAAAGTTGAACTACTGGAGTTGCTTGAAAGTTGAACTCCAGCAAAATGAACCTTGAAGGCGTCTTCATAGCCCAAACCTTTAGAACTAGTGTGTTCCTGTCAGGAACTCAAACTACTGGACTTGCTTGAAAGTGATAACCTAAACTTTCTGACAACGCAGATGATCCCAATCTTGTGTTTTTCACTCATTCAAAGTTATGTACAACATCAGCAAAAACATCCCCACCAAAGGTACAACATTGATATAGAAATCAATCAATGTAGCTGACATCCACCTGAAAAACGATCAAAACATAAATCTGAGAAAATTTCCGTTTTACATGCTTTGATTGGCAAGTCCAATAAATAAGTGCAGTGCATATCAAGAATGAAACCAAGTGTAAGTGGAGTGAAACACAAAGACATTCCCAGAAAGAAGCCAAGAAGAGTTAATCATTAAGTAAAAAAGAAAAGAAACAAAAATGCCTTGGTAACCTAGAGCCACCTAAGTAGTGGTATGAAAACAACACAAAATTCAGCCAATGAATAACCATATTACAGAAAATTTATAAAACAAAAACCTACTTCTGATTGTTTTGTTCACCAGAGAGAAGCCAAGAAGAGTTAATCATTAAGATCAGAAACAAAAATGAAAGAGAAGACCAAACCAAAAGGCATGGTAAGCCCTTTATGTCTTCCTCTGTCACATAGAGCCACATGGTATATCTCAAATGCATATTCATTAGATTAAGGCAAAAATCAAATCTAAACCCAACTGAACTAGATGCTCTTCAAATTGTTGTAAGTTTCTTTAATTTATTTTAAATGATTCTCCTTGAATAAGTGAATAACTTCCTCACTTACAGTGGAAAAAATAGTCTAAAAATAGGCGTGGAAGAGAGAAAAGAACATGACAACTCACAAGGATTAGTTTCTTTTAAAACAAGACAAATGTGATTATCCAATAAAAAATGTTGATACAAAGATTTTAATCCAAGAAAACGCTTAGAAATTCCAAATCAATAAGAATTTCAAATAAAAAAAATAGGAGGGAGCAAGGATGAATACAACTAGAAAAAATAGATGATAGAAATAAGAAGGTTTTCATATCCATCTAAATTCTAAAGCAATTGCATGTTCCTATAAGAAAAAGGATAGAGTAGAAAATCCAAATCCTTGTAGATGCACATTTCTCACTTACAGTGGCAATTGAGTTGTGTATAACCAAGCACTTGCAGAAATGATCAATATCCATACACAACAAGAAATGGACTTTGAATATTTTCCAATCTTTTTACCTGGATTCCGTCAAGGAGATCACGTAAACATTCATTCAATGCAGCCAACTCAGCATCATTTTTATCAACACCATACTGGAATTATAAAATAAATGTGGATTGCAGAACAAGATTAAAGTAACCATACTAGCAAATTTAATATCATCCACTAACCTCTCTTCAAAGAAGCAAGTTGAGAGAACTACAGTATGCTTAAGCAGTTTTTGTCAACACCCTGGTGCAGAAAATGAGGTAGGGTGAGCTAGTGTATATAGAAAGGAGGTTCAAATTGAAGATATAGAGTTTCTAGTAATCAACAATTAAATGTTGCAAGAGGCTAGCATATGTCCTGCATTTAAAACATAGTATCATATATCTTCCAACTGTCCACGCAGCTCAGAATAGTACCAAGTATCATATATATTCCAAATTCCAATGGAGTCATTATATTATAAATTTAAGAAAAGTGATTTTGAAGTTTGAGCAATACCTGAGAGAAATAACTCTTGTCATTTACAATGGAATCAACCAGACTAGCAAAGTAGCTCTTCAAAAAATCAGATGCTCTGCGAACAAATGCAGTCTTCAACTCCATTCCATCCTTCTTCTCTCTAACATGTTGAAGCACATGTAACAGATGGATTATAGTGATTCAGTTGTTTCTCCCATATTCATAGTTATAGTTGATGAGTTCTCATTACAGCCTCAAACAGATCTCATATAGTGATATCAATGCTAATCAACAAATAACACCCCTTGTCAAGAAATCATTCCAGCATATCATACTTGAAGAGGGACCCCAGTATATTCATTATTCATGGCAATAATACAAGTTATTTATGATGAAATGGGAAAAAGAGAAAGGGCCTGATAAGTCTCATATTAAGTTATAAAATGTCTGAAACTCTAAAGGCATTCTATTTAATACTGCACGATCCTAGCCCTTCGATCTACTCTAATAAAAGGGGCACATGCTTACATGAGAAGGACAAGAAGTATGAGGGAAGTTTATATAACATGAGCTCATCCCAATTACACAAGATAGAAAAAAAAAAGCAACTTCAATCATGGGCATCTTATCACATTGTTTGAGGTAAAAAGAGACCAATAAACTGCAAGACCTAATAAACTACACTTATTTACGGAATTCCAAACGATGAACATCTTTCTTTCAACCATTAAACCCAACTAATTTTGGCCATTATCTCTACAACAATAACTTCAGTTATAGTTTTATATTGGAAACAGGAACGGTTCAATCAAATCAAAGCCTAATGGAAGGACCTAATGCTTCAGTTATAGTCGACATAGCATAAGAAACCTATATGCATATATAATGAAGAAAGAAGTATAAGAATGTTAGGGGCACAAATAAACAAAACAAATACTTCTCAACTCATAATGCAAGGACTAATTTTGGATTTCAAATCCAGAGGAAACATGAAGGCACACACCAAGTATCCAGTTACATCAAGTATCCTCTGATAATAATAACAGTAAAATAGAAAGTAACAAGTAACGAAGCTGAAATAGTTAGTCCAACAAGTGATGAAGCTCAAACACCAAGTATCCAGTTACATCTAAAATTAGCAAGTAATCTTTTTTAAATCAAAACATAATTCATCAAATAATTCATCAAACAAATATTCCAATAATTCAATAAAATCAAAACCTAATTCATCAAAATCAAACCATATCAATCCATAGATATAAGGACATACTTCAACTTGATCGACCTGAACAAGCTACTGGCAGTGATTTACGACAGTCAGTGACTCCGGCGTCGGCATATCTAATCAATCAACACACGCTCGTGCGTTTGTGGCCTGTGGTAAGCGCCGACATGGATGGCTCACGGTTGTTTGCTCCAAACAACTGGCGTTACTCGCTGGCGGTAGTCTCAGCTTGTTGGCGAAAAGGGTGCGAGGAGGCCTCCGATGTCGTTCACGGAGGTGAGGAGTGTTCGCCATAGAGTCTGCTTGTGACTAAGGGAGCTTCGCTTCAACCCTGTATGGACGCAAGCAAGAGATCAGGACTTCAGGAGAGCAAAGACCAGATCCAGAGGAGATTAGAGGGAGAGAGCGAGGGAACGAGAGATGGAAGAGATCTGGCAGCCATGGGAGGTAGAAAGGGGAATGAGATCTCAAATCTAGGTCTGTGATCCTCAGAGAGAGAAACTCGATTTGAGAAGAGAGAGAGAAGGCACACTGATTTGGGGGAGAGACTCGAGAGACGTGAAAAGCGGACCCTATTAATTTTTTTTTAATTAAATCCATGCCACCCACGACGGGAAAGAGCGTCGAGAAAGAGTAGTGGCAATTCCGACGCCATAAAGCGTCGAAAATTATCGACGAGTACGAATAGCGTCGAGACAAAGGCGTCGATAATACCACGCTTTTCTGGTAGTGATTATTTTATCCACTTCAGGGGAATATTATGTATATAAAATAACGGATGTCATACGTTAAAGCATATATATGTATAATAATATTCATGTCATCATAACATGTATATAGAGCATGAATAAATTAAACAAGATGAATTCAGAATGCAAAATTAATTGAGAACGTACAGAATCGATCATAGTAAATTAAAGAGCAAACCTTCAAGAAATTAGATCATAACTTTTATGATGATACAGTAACATGATATATAGGAATACGGCAATATAGATATAATATTATAGCATGATACGGCAATTAGGGTTATATTAATATAGCATCATATAATATAGATCATAGCATGATACGGCAATTAGGATATGGCAAGCAGAATTAGGGTTGAAAGACGTAAATACTAATTGATTACCAACATAGTAAATTAATTAATCAAGCAATTAAAGACAATGTCGACCACCGCAGTATTTAGGCCATGAACAATTAATTACAGTGATTAGAGTTCACAAATAGGTAAAGCTCGAGGAAGGGCTACTGACGCACGTACCGGATCAATAGATCGGATCAAAGAGCAAACTTTGTGTTGATAACGTGTGATAAATCAAAGATAAGAGAGGTAGAGGAGAGAGAGGAGGAATTGGTGTGTTTATTGGGGTTCCAATGGACCCTTTATATAGGATTTTACACGAAAACTAGGGTTTCTAGTGTTTATCCATCCCAATATAATAATATTATAACAATTTATAATTTATTACAAAAATTCATACAATAATTTAATTATATGTATGTGTAGCATGTTTAAGATTTTTTTAAAATATTGAAAGAAAATTATAAATTTTATAAAGAATTTGTCATTGGTAAATGAAAAAAAAAATTGATAAGATTGAAAACTATGACAAAATAACTCATAAATTGTAGTTTAACTATGACATTGATAGTAAAAAAATTTCATAGGAATAAAAATTAGAAGAATTTTTTAAAATATATGTGTAACATAATGAATAATCTTATGAAAATATTAAAAGAAAGAGTAAATTACACATAACCACCCATAAATTAGACTGATTTTCACATAACCACCCATAAATTTATAAATTACAGAAAACCACCCATAAATTAGATTTATTTTCAGATGACCACCCATTCATTAAACCTAAATTTGCTTTGTTTGAAAAGCTTAAAATACCCATAATTCAAACTTTCTTAAATGTAAAGCAATTGTATATATTTTGCTTTAATTTGATATTTCACCTTGAAAAAAGTAAGGAAATTAAACATTGTAAAAATATATAAATGCATGAACCAATATGTTGAATAAGATGTGAATAAGCTCTAAAATAAATCCAGATTATTACTCCATCTATTCGGAAAAATATTTTTTTTAATTACTATTCGAACGTATTTTATGATGATAAAAGTTATATAAAATATCCATTTTTATAAATATTTTTAAAAATTTCATACTTATTAATAACAATTTCACACTTATCTAAGGGGTGAACCACAAGCCATAATGGGTGATACATGATGCTTATGAGTTAAGTCAAAAATTCAATCGACTAAATAAAGGCACACATCACACATCATATTGTTGAATATCGAGGCAGAGGGAGGTGTAGTTAAATAGCGAAAATCCATGAAAAGATGTGATACCTCAATTATATAACATAAAGGATGTTCAGTTGAGGTCTTCCTCCACTGTTGCTTCAAAAAAAAACTGATGTGAGCCTAATTTGTCATGTTTTATACTTACATTTATAACGATTTATGCATGCATTTCACACACTTGGGCTAGAATAATATAGAATCTGTGTAGTTTATATTTATTTGCAAAATATGAAGGTCTACACAAGTTTTTGTTATATATCGCTGAAATCGGACGCACTTTGGAGCTTAAAGGAAAGTCATGAAGAAGCTAAGGATGGTGAAGATAGAGAAAACTCCATTTTTCACCATTCATCATTCTAAACCAAGCTTTGACATCTTCATGAGAATTGTAGCCCTCAAAAAGAGCTTTCTAGCGCATGGTCATATGCGTCAATCGAACGAAAGAAGACTCGGGAAAGTGTGTTTCAAGAACGGAGCAGAATGCTGAAAGCGACAGAGATACTCGAAGTCGACCAAACTGGTCGAAGTCGGCCAAATTTTACTCGACAACTGCTCCAGAGGACGAGATCGAGCATGAGCTGAGCATAGAACCACTCGAGACGAAGAATTCTACTCGACGTCGAGGAAGTTGGACGACGTCGAGGAGATTCCAGAAGCTGTCCGATTCGAGATCGATGAGAAGTCCGAGTTTGGTGGTTACTTGCAAGCCAAGATTCGAGATATTCTATCAAGATACATCAAGTTATATCAAGAGAAGGAAGATCTATCCATAATAGTCCTAGTTTCTTTTTGGATTTATTTATTTTATTTCCATAATTTAATCCTTAGATGTAGATAGATAGATTTAGATATAGATATAAGTTTATTTCCTAATTAGCTAGGGATTGAACACTATAAATAAGTCATTAGGGGGATGAATTTTATTCATTCAATCAATCCAAGCCAAGCCAAGCCCCACACGCACGCGCGCGCGCGCACACATACACACAGAGAGAGAGAGAGAGAGAGAGAGAGAGAGAGAGAGAGAGAGAGAGAGAGAGAGATCGGGTAGGAGAGTAGAGAGCTTAGGCCGAGAGCAAGTTGGAGTTGTAGGAGGATAGAATTAAAAAGAGCGTGATTGATGGCTTCCCCGGCAACGGTGCTAATTTTTTGTTGCAGGAGGATGGTCAAGTATGAAATATAAATAAATATAAAAGCAAACTGACTCCTTGTCTCAGCAAATAAATACAAGACTTCCTCCCGTTGTAGTAAAAGGTAGTCAGGATCGATCCACGAGGAAGCGTGTCAGCGCCCACCTTTTCAGTTCCAAACCCAGCATGGTTTCGACTAGAAGAGTCCTCGACTTCGAGTAGGGTACTCGACTTCGACCAACACTGTCGACTAAAAACAGAAACAACAGAAAACGAAGCAAAACCAAACAAAAGAACTCGACCTCGACAAAACCTTCCTCGACGTCAACCAACTTCCTCGACGTCGATCAAAACTGTTCGAAATCGACAAAAGACAGAAACCAAGTTCGAAGCTTTTCGCAACACAGAACACGAATTTGATGAAATAAATCGATAAACTAAAGACTTCTAAGATCAGGGTATCAACACCACAACGATAACCATGCAAAGTAACACATAAAGGCATAAAAGATCATGTTTTTCATCAAATAACTTTCGTTATTAACAAATAGGAATATAGAGGCTTTCGCATTAAGATCACTTTCGCTTCAATAACACAAACAAGGATCACCTTCAACTTTCGCAAAGGAATCATGCTCGCAGGGATAGAAGACGAATTCGCATCAAAAGATCGTACCTTTACCGCATCACCTCACATGTATACCGTCGGGCTCACCACGACCCTAGAAGTTGGGGAACTACTCGCTCTTCATCATGAATAAACTCAACAAAGATTTCACGAAAATAAATGGCATTAAATAAACTAAATAAAACTTACAACCGATCGAAGCCAAAACGTCTCTCAACAACTCCAACTTGCTCTCGGCCTAAGCTCTCTACTCTCCTACCCGACTTCTCTCTCTCTCTGTATATATATATGTGGCTTGGCTTGGATTGATTGAATAAATAAAATCCAGCCCCCTAATGCCTTATTTATAGTGTTCATTCCCTAGCTAATTAGGAAAGAAACTTATATCTATATCTAAATCTATCTATCTATATCTAAGGATTAAATTATGGAAATAAAAGAAATAAATCCAAAAGGAAACTAGGACTATTATGGATAGATTTTCCTTCTCTTGATAGAACTTGATGTATCTTGATAGAATATCTCGAATCTTGGCTTGCAAGTAACCACCAAACTCGGACTTCTCATCGATCTCGAATCGGACAGCCTCTAGAATCTCCTCGACGTCGGCCAACTTCCTCGACGTCGAGTAGAATTCTTCGTCTCGAGTGGTCCTATGCTCAGCTCGCGCTCGATCTCGTCCTCTGGAGCGGTTGTCGACAACACATATGGGACTTCTGCGGCCGCTTCTGACGAAATGTATGAAAGGCCTGCCCCATCTATGCCATTGTATGAGCCACCGAAGGAGGTTGATCCAGATGTGAGGGACCAGTTCCATAATGACCAGGTATGTCGTCTCACCAAACAAGTTAAATTCCTATAAAAAAAATCAGCCTTGTTTGGAATGTGGGTCTGTGAGGCACAACACTATTGCGTTCCCACACGTCGATCAACTACAACAAGCGAAAACCCACGAGGAGGTAAGGTATGCAGGGGGCACTACTCAGGGCCACATCAGAACCAGAACTGGAGCTATTATCGCCGGCCCCAGCATCAGAATCCCCCTCCCTACAGAGCCCCTAGTCACCCTGACAAAGAAGGTAAGAAAGATGACCTCCAGACCATCCTTGAGAAGATGCGGAGGAATCATTCAGACACCAAGCAATCCTTCAATTCCATCTATAATCAGATGCATGGTGTCAACTCTAGGCTTGGGGAAATCGATATATGGAGTAAATCGATTGACACATAGATTGGCTAGATGGCGGCATCCATCCCCAAACAATCAGGTACGCTCCTGGGACCTCTGAACCTAAACCTAAAGGTAAATCTACTGGACAGGTGGCTGCCATGAACCTAAGGAGTGGGCGTCAGACACAACACCCGAACATAGCACGGAGGGAGAAGCTACTGAGGAGTACTCGACATCGAGTAAACCAGTCGATGTCGACCAGCATCTACTCGACGTCGAGGACCCCCTACTCGAAGTTGACCATAACGTTGCGCCCAACCCGAAGTCGACTACAGTAGTCGATGTCGACCAGACCATACTCGACGTCGACAAAACCTCAGCACCTCCGGCAAAGAAGAAGTTGCCTTTCCCGACAAAATCTCCAAAGGATCCAACAAAGAAGAAGTTCCGGCGTTTCAACAAGATTCTTCAAAGGCTCAACGTCACAATACCCTTCACATAAGCTCTTAATGAAATGTCATCCTATGTCAAGTTCCTCAAGGAGATTCTAAGCAAGAAGCGATCAATGGCTGAGATCACAGAGGAATGCAGCCAGATGGACGTACTTGAAAAAAGGCCAGATCCAGGTAAGTTTGCTATGACCATTGGATTTAGTCAATATAAATTTAATGCTTTATGTGACTTGGGAGCCAGTGTGAGTATAATGCCTTTATTAATCTGGTCCAAGATTAAGATAGGTGATCTAGAGCCTGTAGATGCAAAGCTTTATATGGCAAACAACACGGCGGTCATCCCAATAGGCATGGTTGAGAATGTGCCAGTGCAAGTAGGTAAGTTTTTCGTCCTTGCTGATTTCTTAGTTATTGATATGGCGGAGGACCCTGCTTGTCCAATTATTTTAGGAAGGCCCTTCTTGGCGACGGTGAATGCCAACATAAGCGTAAGGAAGGGAGTGCTCACTTTCAACACCAGCGATGAGGTAATTGAGTATTTCTTCAATAAAACTGAAAGGCATACAAGTCCCATGTAAGAGGTCAAGTCTATATCATCTAGGTACATCACTTGCGGGGAGCCAAAGGTAAGAAATATGACCCCCGAGGAGCTGGAAAAGTGGGACATGGAAGCCCAGGTAGAGGAAATCATGGCCATCCTGAACGACGACACAGAGGATCAACTCGACATCGACCAAGGTAAGTCGACATCGACTAATTATTTTTCGGATACCTTGCCAGGATTCAAGTATGGGGTCGAATTCGACCAGAGTTACTCGACGTCGAGTAACTTGGTCGACGTCGACCAAAATCAGAGCCCTCTACCAACAGCAGCAGAGTCGAGCAATCCACCCGAAGCCGAGCACAACTCGACATCGACCAAAATTCTCCTTCCTCGACCAGTAGTCCACCAGACGAGCCGAATTCCTCGATGTCGGCTAACCTTACTCGATGTCGACCTGACCAAGAGGCCCCCGATTCCGACTCTGCGAAGGTAAGCCAAGGTATGAATCTTTCTTCTTCTATTTCAATTAATGATTTATCTATACATGGGAGAGGTTTGCCTTGGTATGTGCGATTATGCAGGGTTTTCAATGATGAGCCTAAGGAATATGAAGTTGGTGAAAAAGTCTATGTTGCCAAATCAAAGGATCATTGGTTTCCCAACAAATTCAGCAAGAAGAAGATGGGACCGTTCACGGTGAACAAGATCCATTCAGGAGGACTACAGCTGATGGACAAGAATGGAGTCATGTTTGAAGCCCAAGCTACATGGGCTTTGCAAATTCCACCTTAAGCTTAATGGAGAAAGTCGGCCTATCGACTATAAAGTCTGGAGCTTGTAAATAGACATTTAGTTTTTAGGATTTTTGGACATTGTTGCTTTTGGTTTTTGGTTTTGGACATTATTTTTAAGTTTTTCTATTGTGGATATTTTCCGTCTAATGAATCTTGTAGCTAAAAGAAGCTGCAGACTTACTCGACGTCGAGAAAGGTACTCGATATCGACCAAAAGGAGCCTGTGGTCAAGAAGACCACCCTGGAAGCAACAAGTTACTCGATCTCGAGTAGTCTTGGTCGACATCGAACAATCTCCTTGAAGTCGACCTGATCTATATTGAGCTATATTGAGCCTTATTTTATATATGCTCCACATGATCTAAATATTGCCCATTCTTTACCTTATTTCCATCCGGAGATTATGTTGAGAATGATGTTACATTATGGAGATTATTATATGGTGTTTGTGTTGTTGTTATATATCATATATGGAGTTTGGCGGGAATGTTTGAAATATATGGAAAATTTAATGAGTGAAAGAAAATCCGATCAAAGATCGACCCTGCTCGCTGAGATAATAGTTTGGCGAGATGGGACACAAGGTGAGGAGTCCGAAGCACTAAGTATCCGGGGCCATTCATGACACCCATGTTTGCGACTCGCGAGAAGGCAATGCTGAGGTTGGAGAGGTAAAAGCATAATAATGAAAAAAAGCATTGAACGAATGAGTGAAATGTGAGAAATCAAAGGAAGAAGGAATGTGGTATGAAAGTTTGGAAAGTACTCCATTTCCCCGGATCATTAGCACCACATTTCCAAAAATTGCCCACCTTTAGCCTTTACCAATCTACTCCTTTTGCGCTTAAATTAAAGTCCTCTTGATTATTAATGTTGTGTCACGAATGAATGTTTTTGCATAACCCTCCCTTCATGAGTAGATGTTGTTTTTTAATTGCAAATGCATGGATTTGTGACATTAGTATCTTTTCGAGGATGGTAATTGATCGCAGGGACATATGGCAATGAATCTGATATGTTTAGAGTTTTGATTTCTTCCTCTATATGACAATTAAAAGTATTGCTTGAGGAGAAGCAAGCTTAAGTATGAGGTGTTTGATGTGAGCCTAATTTGACATGTTTTATACTTACGTTTATAACGATTTCTGCATGCATTTCATACATTTGGGCTAGAATAATATAGAGTATGTGTAGTTTATGTTTATTTTCAATATATGGAGGTCTACACAAGTTTTTGTTATATTTCGCAGAAATCGGATGCACTTTGGAGCTTAAAGGAAAGTCATGAAGAAGCTAAGGATGGTGCAGCTGGAGAAAACGCCATTTTTCACCATTCATCATTCTAAACCAAGCTTTTACGTCTTCATGAGAATTGTAGCCCTCAAAAAGAGCTTTCCAGCGCATGGTCATATGCGTCAATCGGACGAACGAGGACTCAGGAAAGTGTGTTTCAAGAATGGAGCAGAATGCTGAAAGCGACAGAGTTACTCGAAGTCGACCAAACTGGTCGAAGTCGACCAAATTTTACTCGACAACGGCTCCAGAGGACAAGATCGAGCACGAGCTGAGCATAGGACCACTCGAGACGAAGAATTCTACTCGACGTCAAGGAAGTTGGTCGACGTCGAGGAGATTCCAGAAGCTTTCCGATTCGAGATCGATGAGAACTCCGAGTTTGGTGGTTACTTGCAAGCCAAGATTCGAGATATTCTATCAAGATACATCAAGTTCTATCAAGAGAAGGAAGATCTATCCATAATAGTCCTAGTTTCCTTTTGGATTTATTTATTTTATTTCCATAATTTAATCCTTAGATATAGATAGATAGATTTAGATATAGATATAAGTTTCTTTCCTAATTAGCTAGGGAATGAACACTATAAATAAGGCATTAGGGGGTTGGATTTTATTCATTCAATCAATCCAAGCCAAGCCACATATATATACAGAGAGAGAGAGAGAGAGAGAAATCGGGTAGGAGAGTAGAGAGCTTAGGCCAAGAGCAAGTTGGAGTTGTCGAGAGACGTTTTGGCTTCGATCGGCTTTAAGTTTTATTTAGTTTATTTAATGCAATTTATTTTCTTGAAATCTTTGATGAGTTTATTCACGATGAAGAGCGAGTAGTTCCCCGACTTCTAGGGTCGGGGTGAGCCCGATGGTAGCCATGTGAGGTGATGCGGTAAAGGTACGATCTTTTGATGCGAATTCGTCTTCTATCCCTACGAGCATGATTCTTTTGCGAAAGTTGAAGGTGATCCTTGTTTGTGTTATTGAGGCGAAAGTGATCTTAATGCAACTTGGATTAAATATGTGAAAAAGGGTTAGTAACAATTAGGGTTTATGCGAAAGCCTCTATATTCCTATTTGTTAATAACGAAAGTTAGTTGATGAAAAGCATGATCTTTTATGCATTTATGTGTTACTTTGCATGGTTATCGTTGTGGTGTTGATACCCTGATCTTAGAAGTCTTTAGTTTATCGATTTATTCATCAAATTCGTGTTCTGTGTTGCAAAAAGCTTCGAACTTGGTTTCTGTCTTTAGTCGATTTCAAACACTTTTGTTTAACATTGAGGTCGAGTTTTTTTGTTTGGTTTTGCTTCGTTTTCTGTTGTTTCTGTTTTTAGTCGACAGTGTTGGTCGAAGTCGAGTACCCTACTCGAAGTCGAGGACTCTTCTGGTCGAAATCATGCTGGGTTTGGAACTGAAAAGGCGGGCGCTGACACGCTTCCTCGTGGATCGATCCTGACTACCTTCTACTACAACGGGGAGAAGTCTTGTATTTTTTTGCTGAGACAGGAAGTCAGTTTGCTTTTATATTTATTTATATTTCATACTTGACCATCCTCCTACAACAACAAAAACCATAAAGGATTATAACAATTGTGAGCATGTATAATAATGATAGAGTTAAGAATTGTTTTAAAAGGGAGGCTTAATTTTTATAAAAATGGTTTTTCTTTATACCCATATATGAGAAGGAATATTACAAAAATAATTTAAAAAACCCTTAAATTTATTATTTGAAAATAATTATTATAATTTAATAATATTTTTATATTAAATCCGTGTATAGCACGGGCAATAGACTAGTATAAAATTATTATAAAATTTTTTATTAAAAAATGAATATTTATATAGTTTTTATCATCTTAAAAAACGTGCATAAATAGTAAACGCCATGTTTTGCCGAACAAATGGAGTACTTAAAACGCCTAAATTATTACTTTTAAAAAACTAAAATATGGGGGATTTTTCATCTTTACAAATGAAACAAATGGAGATTTAACAAATGGGTGGTCTTTTGAAAACAAACCAAATTTATGGGTGGTTTTCTGTAATTTATATTTTTATGGGTGGTTATGTGAAAATCAACCTAATTTATGGGTGGTTATCTCTAATTTACCCTAAAAGAAAAATATAAATTTTTTTTTAAATATGATATTTCTAATAGGAAAGATTATTTTTTTAAAATATTTGTGTAACATAATGAATAATCTTATGAAAATATTAAAAGAAAAATATAAATTTGATTTAAATATGACATTTATAATAGGGAATATTTGGTTGGAATAAAAAATAGTGGAAAAAGGTAAAGAATGAGGTTTGAATATGTAGAACTGTAGAATTGATGTAAAGTCCTCCTCGAGGGTTTCCATTCATTGATAAGCATATATATAGATTACAAAGGTATTGAGCCTTATTGGGCTTTGAGCCCACTATACATTAGGAGACCTATGTAATCTATCAAACCCTCGCAGTCAAAACCGGAAGGGTCCGTACAGTGAGACTGGAACGAAAATCAATGAACAATTGTTTAGGTAAACCCTTGGTGAATATATCAGCGTACTGATAAGAGGACGTGACATGTAGAACGCGAACATGTCCAATGACAACCTTGTCCCTGACGAAGTGGAGATCAAGCTCAATGTGCTTCGTGCGTTGATGCTGGACTGGGTTGCTAGCTAGATAGACGGCGGAGACGTTGTCAGTGTAGACGAGAGTGGCCTTCTGAAGAGGGAAACGGAGCTCAAGCAGAAGATTGCGGAGCCAAGAGCACTCGGAGACAACGTTGGCAACACCCATGTATTCGGCCTCAGCGTTGGAGCGAGACACGACAGACTGACGCTTGGCTAACCACGACACAAGGGTGTCGTTGAGGAAGACACAGTAACCAGATGTGGAGCGACGTGTGTCAGGATAACCACCCCAATCCGCATCAGTGTAAGCCACAAGATCAAGCTTAGAGGAAGGAGTGATCGTGGTGCCGAGCTCGAGGGTGCCGCTGATGTACCGAATGATCCGCCTCAAGGCCTGAAAGTGGGGTTCCCTGGGTGCATGCATGATCAAACAGACCTGCTGAACGTCGTAACTGATGTCAGGCCTGGTGAAAGTGAGATATTGAAGCGCACCAGCGAGGCTCCTGTACAACGTTGGATCATCAACCAAAGGACCAGAATGAGCACTGAGCTTTTTGGACATATCGATAGGGGTGGCGACAAGATTACAATTACCAATCTTGGCCCGAGCAACAATCTCAGCAACATAGTTGCTCTGAGAGAGAAACAGGCCAAACGCATGCCGCTGAACAGCAACTCCCAAGAAGTAAGACAACTGACCCAAATCTGACATGGCGAACTCAGCACTCAACTGGGAAATAATCGACGTCCGAAGAGCATCAGAAGAGGCGGTGAGAATGATGTTGTCGACATACAGTAACAGAAATGCCAAGTCTGAGCCTCTGCGATAGATGAACAGGGACGAGTCTGAGCGGCTGCCAATGAAACCCAAGGTGTGGGGGTCAGGCTTTTAATGGGTGGGCATGTCGTATGTATGGTTTTGGACGGGGGGACGGTGGGAGGTGGTCATGGAGTCGATTTGACGGGGTCGGAAGACACCAAAGACGCTGCGGGTGTGTGGTCTGGTGGGAGGGGGTGGTAGGGGTGGGGGAGGGGGAGAGGCAGGAGCACCGGGAGAGCTCTGGGGAAAAAGAAAGTGAGGGAATGACGACTCTGACTCTGACTGAGACATAGGAGGGGTGGAAGAGGGGAGAGGAGGAGGAGAAAAGGGAAAACGAGACTCATTAAACGTGACATGACGTGACACAATAAGCTTATGGGTCTTGACATCGAGGCAAAGGTAACCGCGATGATCAGATGGATAGCCTAGGAAGACACACGGAGTGGAGCGCGTGTGAAGCTTGTGTTGGGCTGTGGAGGACTGGTTTGGGAAACATGTTGTAGGAGGAAATCGAGTATACAAATAAAATGTAAATAAAATAAGCAAACCGGATTCCGTCCCTTGCAAATGATTACAAGACATCCTCCTGATGTAGCAGTGGGAAGTTAGGATCGATCCACGAGGAAGCGTGTCAGCGGATCCTAGGCAGCAGAGGAATCTCACGGCAGAAGTCGACTACAGATGCTCGACCTCGAGTAAGGTTACTCGACAGAAGATCGGACAAGTCGAATAGAGCAGGCGGCAGGCTACGACTTTGGTCGATATCGAGCAGAGGTTACTCGATATCGAGTAGAGCTTTCGTCGACGTCAGGTTCCTGGATTCAAACACAGAAGCAACAGTAGTCTGTTCGACCGAAGATCAGTACTCGATATCGACCAGTTTTGGTAGAGATCGAGGAAACAGAAACTTCAAAGAAACGATATAAATAAAGAACAAGGCTTGCGGGATTCGGAATAAACTATGTATGAAAGACTTCCAAGATCGGGGTTTGCGACAACAATAACCAGACATGTATATGGCAAGAATAAAACAGATAATCAGGTAAATTGCATCGAATGATCAAGCTTTCGCCTTTTCCAACAATTAGGCAACTCTTTCAAGAAACCCTAATTGTATCTACCGATTTTATGTTTACAATCCAAGTTGTTAGCATGGATCTCCATTAGATGGGTAATAAACACATAACAAGTAGTAGACGCTCAAAACATGATAAAAGTCGGATCTTTACCTCAAACACGCGTGGCTATTGTTGGGCTCACCCCAACCCTAGAAGTGGGTGGACTACTTGCGCCTCATCGCAATCGCAGACATCATTGATGTAAAAGAACTAACTTGCATTAATAAACCAAACAGAGCTTACAACCAAAGGAAGCCAATTCCGCTCTCGCTTCACAAACTCCTCTTGGCCACTCACTCACTCTCTCTCTATCTCTATGTAACTAATTGTGTGTGGAATTTAATGCTTAGAAATCAGCCCCTAAGGCCTTATTTATAGGCTTCCAATCCTTGTTATTCAAGGAAAGAAAGTATATCTAATATCTAAAGATAAAACTTAATTAAAAGAAACATTTATCTTAAAAGGAAATATATCTAAAATATCAAAATATCTTCATGTGGTGATAAATCTTCTCTCCATAGATAGAATGTTCCTCGATATCGAGTAAAAGTACTCGGTATCGAGGAACATTCGTCGTCGACTTCGGCTTCTGGACCTCCTCGAGTAACTTCTCTTCAACTCGGCTCGGACATGTGCTCTCGTTTTGGTCGATATCGAGGAATTTCCTCGATATCGAGTAAAAGGTGCTCGAGCTCTTTTTCTCCTTGTCATCTCGAGCTCTCCTCTCCTCAATGAACTCAGATTGAGTTTCTGGTTTGGTCGATGTCGACCAATTTGGTCGATATCGAGCAGATCTGTCAGCTCTCAGCATTTTGCGCTGTTCTTGAAACGCACTTTCTTGAGTCCTCGTTTGTCGGATTGACGCATTTGAGCATGCGTTGGAAAGCTCTTTTCGAGGACTACAACTCTCATGAAGACACTAGAGCTTAAATCAGAATGATGAATGGCGAAAAATGGCATTTTCTCCAGCTGCACCATCCTTAACTTCTTCATGACTTTCCTTTAAGCTACAAAGTGCGTCCGATTTCTGTCAAATATAACAAAAACTAGTGTAGACTCCATAATTTGGCAAATAAGTGTAAACTACATAGATTCTGTATTATTCTAACCCAGATGCATGAAATGCATGCAGAAATCGATATAAAAGTAGATATAAAACATGGCACAAAACATGGACATCAAAACACAAGCACCTGAAGGTGCGAAGGTGATCATACCTAGGCATGGTGTAATAAAGTACCTGAGCTGGCGAGCGATGATGTAGGGTAGTGGAAGGGAGAATGTTTAGGAGATAACATGTGGTGGATAAGATGTGAGGCCAATAGGGAAGAGGAATAAATGCGTGGAAGAGGAGAGAGCGCATCATGTTGGTAATGGTTCTGATGATTCGTTCAGCCTTGCCATTTTGCTAAGAAGTATAGGGGCAAGACAAGCGATAAGAGATCCCGTTTGCGGCAAAAATAGAGTGAAAGTCTTTGTTGTGAAATTCACGGCCATTGTCACATTGGAAACATTTGATGGATATGGGAAACTGTGTTTTGATGTAGGTATGGAATTTGACAAAGACAGGAAACACTTGGGACTTGAAATGCAACGGGAAGACCCATAAGTAATGAGTGTAATCATCAAGAAATAAGAGGTAGTACTTGTGACCCTCCTTGCTAGGCACAGGAGAGGTCCAAATGTCACTATGAATGATATCAAAAAGAGCAAGGGTAGAGGTCAAAGACTGTTGGAACAACAATCTGGCATGTTAGCCTAGTTGGCAGGAAGAGCATAAACCAGAGCGTGAGTCTTTAGTACAGGTGACAAGACTCTGGGAACGGAGGACATCTAGAACGGCATCACTGGGATGACCCATGCATACATGCCACAAGCTGGACGACGATGCTGTGAGGGCGACCGGGCACGACTGACTGGACGCAGGAGGTGGTGTGACAAAGTAGAGCTCCCCGGTGCTGTTACATCTCATGCGAGTAACCCCCGTAGTAAGATCGTTCACAGAGAAACCATAGGGATCAAACGCAAGGGAAACGTTGTTGTCAGTAGTGAACCGACGGACAGAGATAAGGTTTTTGACAATCTTTGGGGCAATGAGGATATCGTTGAGGTGTAGTGTGTGGGTTGGGCTCTGTAATTTGGCGTGGCCAATCCCCGAAGTAGCAAGGCGACCACCATTTCCGACGATAATAGAGTGTGCAGGGCCCTTAAAAGAAATAGATGAGAGGTTACCTGAGGAGTTCGTCATGTGGGAGGTGGCACCAGTGTCCATGTACCAAGAAGAGTTTGAAGACGTCGGCGACATAGAGGAGAAGGCGTGATGCCCAGCCGGCGAAACATAGCCTTGATCAGACGATGTCAGATAGGCATGAGGACCGGCATGTCTCAAGGCAGGGGAGCCGGAGTGTAGCCAATGAGGGTTGAAGCCAGGCACCGGGGACCATCGAGGGGCGGTGGTCGAAGGAGGAGGGTGGCGAGTGATGCGGCGGCCGCCGCAGACGTTGATGCCGCGGGCGCAGCAGATGAGGTCCGACATATTTTTTTTTTTAGAAGAAGAATAGGTGGTTGGGTGGGGGGTCTCGGCTTTGCAACCGGAGGGGTCACTCAAAGGTGGGAGGGAGGGAGCGAGACAAAGGAGGGGGTGGCTGGCGGGAGGGGCGACGGCGGTTGAGATGCTCGAAGGGGGCGAAACCGGGCTTTGGGTGGCGGATCCGGGTTGCAGGAGGCCAGATCTGGTGAAGTCGGTGGTTCTGGGCAGGGGACGTCGAGGGAGCGGGGGCGACAGCGAGGGAGCGGGAGATCGGAGAGGGGTTGCGGACCTGGGTTCGGCTTGGGGCGCAATGTGCGGCCGAGAGGGGTGGCTAGCAGCGGGGAAGGGGCGGGATCTGGAGAAGAAGAAGGAGGAGACTGGACTGGTGAAGAGGATAACGGCGACGGCGAGGGGGAAAGTCGGAGGAAAAAGAAGACCGGTGAGGCGGGAAGATCAATTTAGGGTTACATTAGGAAGAAAAAGGCTCTTATACCATATCAAAGTCCGACTCGGACCGATGACCGGGGGTCGTGTGCACGGGCGCACATGCGCTAGTAGCCTAGCACATAAGCCGAGTGAGGTTCCATTCTAAAACCAATTGGCAATAAAAGGAGTAGCCCACTGACTCATATACTAGGGCTTGTTATGTTCAACTTTTCAACGTGGGACACTTTTGGTCTCATTCACATCTCTAACACACCCCCGCAAGTCCAACTAGGAATGACCATATAGTTGAGACTTGGACAACTGGGTAACCCAGACTAGGATCGACACGGGCCGTTAGGCTAACCGCTCTAATACCATGTAGAAATGTAGAATTGATGTAAAGTCCTTCTCGAGGGTTTCCATTCATTGATAAACATATATATAGGTTACAAAGGTATTGAGCCTTATTGGACTTTGAACCCACTATACATTAGGAGACCTATGTAATCTATCAGAATCCATGACCTCTTGCATCCTTTTTCCTTCCTTCTCTTCTTTTCACCAACTAAATTAGACAACTTTAGTGTTCTCTTTAACTTTTTAAAATTCTTTTACCTTTTTTTTTTATTTTTAAAAATATACATACGAAATTCCGTCGCCGGAGGGGGCGGCCACCCCGCGCGCCCCCCTGTGGCCGCCCCTGGCTACGACTTGGAACAAATATGTGGTATAACGAATTAACAACAAATTGCATACAAGATGCAATATATGAGAAAATTTGCTCCACGGTCTCTTCAACCCACTCTAATTAAAGGAGTGTCCACATACCTGGTTTTGTTTTATTTAAAAAAAAAAGTCTATCCTATTTTTTTTGGACAAAAATAGCCCTCACCATGAACATCGGGCAAATTGTATGATTTGGATTGATTGTATGATAAGCTAAATGGTTTATATTTGGTTTTATTTTATTTTATTTAAATTGTTTTCACAATACTTGGAGAACAAGTATTAGAAATGTATGAAATAATTAAAGTAAAATAAAAATGTTTTTTTTTTTGTGAAATTTGGGCTTCGTGGTCTCCAATAAGATGCTTGGTGGTGGTGGTTGGAAAAAGAGGGCGGAGGCGTTGGTAAACAAGAAAGTTGATGAAATATTGCTCCACCGTCAACACCAGATTAATCTACTTTTATGCAGTTCGTTGAGTCATGATTTTGTCTTCGAATATGTTGGGTCTAGTATCCCACTGGATGATTTCAGAATTTAGAGTTCCCTAAGGGATAGTTGGTCTGTCGAATGAGCTAGATTTGCCATACACACTAAGTCGACTCGAAGGACTAGTCAGTGGTGGTGATACAAGGCTTTTAGTGGTGGCCTGTCGACGACAGTGGACGCCGCCAGCAGTGGCGGAGCCAGGAATTTGGCTAGGAGGGTGCTATTTTTTTTTTTTTTTGTGAAATATTGTTTTTTGGTGTATATTTATTAAGAATATTTTTAAAAAAAATATTGAAAAAACACTAAGATTTTGACTTTTTTAAATTTAAACATTTAATTTCAAACATAAATGACATTGTTTTAATGAAATAGTTGATAGGAAAAAAATATAGAGAGAAATAAAGAAAAATAAATGATAGAGTAAAACAAATAAATAAGTGAAAGAGTTGGGATTTGAACCCAAGACCTCTTCCTTCCTTCCTTCATTCTTTTACCACTTGAGCTAGATAGCAATCTTCCTTTAAGTATCATTTAAAGATGTTATATTATCTTAAAAATACTAAATATATGCAAAAAAAAAAAAATTATTATTTTTTTGTATTTTTATTCCGGGCCGGGGGATGCTCGAGCACCCCCGTGGCTCCGCCACTGGCCGCCAGGGATGTTAAACAGTGGTGATTGAGAGTTTGATGATAGTCGATTTTGGAGTTCCTTCCTCTCTTTAAAGTCCTAGAGATGGATCAGAGTTTTCAAAAACCTTTAATACGCTGATGGAAGAGCTATTGTTATGGAGATGTTATGTCTCATTTTAATCTTTAATCAAGTTATCTTTCCTCATTATTATTGGCCGGATATTTCAAGACAAATCCATTGATATTAATTAAAAATTTTGTTTTCCCTAATTTAAATAAGTGGTATTTTTGTGTGGTTTACCTAATTTTAAAATAAACATCAAAGTGGAAAAGAATCATCCAAATTCCCCCAACTTTGGTTTGATGAAATTCGAAATGAAATTGATGGATTTATTGAATAACTTTCGGAAGTATCACATCCTTCCTAATCCTAAAATAAAGGCGATCAGAACCGATTAATGGTCAATTAAAATTTTAGGATAATGTCACGTCATTAACTTTCACCAATCCAAATGTAGCTTTTAAAATTGGGATTTATTAATGGGGGTGGCACTGGCATGGGCCACCCACCCAACCCTTGACTCCACACTTACTTTTTGGATTTGTAGAAAATGCTACCAAAAATGCTTATCAATACTCCGTAATGGATAACACCAAGTTGGGAAAAGGAAATACGAAATATTAAACAATTTATTTGCTAAATTATTAGTGATCGTTGAATTCAGGTAAATTCTATTTGGTTACTAATTGATTTTGGAATTTCATTTAGTACCCCTCTATTTATGACATGTCAAGGTGAGAATTGGTGCTTGGACATTTTTTTTTGGGTCCAAATTTGTGCTTGGACCTCGAACTTCATATATAGAAAAATAACATCAAATAGTGTATATAATGTGTGTATATATATATATATATTCAAATTAAGTTAAATATTATGGTCAAATTTGAAACATTGGGTTTTTTCCTCTCTTCTCACTGCATCAAGCCATCAAGTAGGATTCCTATGGAAACATTCATCTAACCATATAAATTTTGTACAACCTAAAACAAAATCACTTATTAAACCTTCACAAACAGAGAAAAATCATTTTGATATACATGAAGGTTTGATGAGATATTCACTTTATTAAATATGAGAATGGACATTAATTCTTATTTTGAAATTATGTACTATTTTCACCTTTTCGGGTTTATAGTTGATACTTCATATTATTTAAAATTGTTTTTTCTCAAGATATTTAGATTAAAAAGTTAAGTTTGCTTAATTTCTTAATCCCTAAACATCCCTAAAAACTTCTAACTACTCCAAAAGTTAAAGCATGTTTTGGTCTACTGTACAAAATATATGATACGTCACTTTGAATTCAAAAACATATTTTGCGCAATATGGAAACCTCCCCAAATTTAATTTAGTGGAATAAAATAAGAATGAAAAAAGGAAAAAGAAAAATATGTGGCTCCAAATTACTTGAATTGCTGGAGAATCACACGTGGCAGCCATTGAGGAGGGCGAAAGGAGAGCCACTAGTAGCTGATTCTATCTTAAGGCCCCGTTTGGCTGACACAAAATGTAAACCATGAGATTTTAGCATCGTTTCTTCAGGCAACCAACCTACTACATGTTGGGCCCACACCCCAAACCGCTGTGCATGAAACCATCAACGTGGGGGGCCGCCCTAGCCAGCTGCCACGTGTCATTTCTTCAAATCTTATAAGTTTTTTTTAGGGTGTCACTATATACACCGCAAATTCGAATTAAGGATTTGCACGTCCTTAAGGACGTGCAAGTCTGGGACTGTGCACGTCCACTATAAAAATAAATCAAACAAAATAAATAAATCAAAGAACATACCGGTGGGGTCGGGACCGGCGAAACCTCCATAGTCCGCCGCTTTCGCGGCGGTAATAGGTCCGCCTCCACCACTCCGCCGCCATCACCACCACCACCACCACCACCACCACCGTCACCCTCGGCCACCGCCTCTGCGGCTCTACAACCACCACCGTCACCACCACCACCCTCCTCAACCTCCATGGACGCCGCCCCACCACCACCCCCGGGCACCTGCTGCACCGCCACCCCCTCCCCCAAGTGCTCCACCCCCACCACCACCCTCCTCAGCCACCGGCGCCACCAACACCGCCAGCGATCTCTCTCTCCAACGACCTCTCTCTCTCTCACTCCGGCGACCTCTCTCTCTCTCTCTCTCTCTCTCTCTCTCTCTCTCTCTCTCGATTTCTCTCTGGCGAAGCAAAGCGAAGACGAAGACGAATGAAGACGAAGAGGCACGTCGTCTTCGCTATTAGTAGACGGGCTTGCACGTCCTTAAGGACGTGCAGCACGTCGTCAGGGACGTGCAAGCACGTGTTTTTTTGCGGTGTATATAGAAACGTGCTTGCACGTCTCGTCTCGGGTGGTTGTCACCCCACTTGCACGTCCTTAAGGACGTGGGTATTTGCGGTGTATATAGCCGAAACGTTTTTTTTATTTAGGTAAGTATTTGATAAACCAAACAACAAGTTGTCTAGTGACTCAAAAGACCGACGAATCGGCAGATAATTTAACCGTCAAACTACAACAAACTAAATACACAAGTCAACAAAGATGAAAAAGAACCCAAAACAAACCATAAAAGACGCCAATTAGTGAAACGAATCGAGGCCTCGAGTAGATCCAAGGCGAGCCACAAATCTTTCAAGTTATAGTATTAATTTATGCTCTTTGTTTTCAAAAATACCGATGCTTTTTCTTCTAAAAATAAATCTGCATGAAAAATATCATATTGATGCTTTTTTGGAATTTAAAACATCTTTTTTTTTTCCCCTAAGAAACATATTTTCTCTTTAGATTGTATAATATATATATATATATATATATATATATATATATATATATATATATATATATATATATATATATATATATATATATATATATATATTAAAAAAATAAAAATATTAAAAAAATCCTTAAAAAAAGGCAATAAAGTGAAATGTTTGAAGTGTTCTTTAATTTAGCGTTTTGCAGGATGGTTTCTTTTCTTTATACATTTACAAATAAATGTAGACCAAGAAGTAGATGACAATGTTTGCCAATTCATTGATTTGAAATTTCATGTAATTAAGTGAAAGGATAGGGGGCAATGGGAGGCCCAAATACCAAACATGCTTTGCCTACTTGCTTCATATTAAATATTACTATATATGAGGTTGCATTCTCTACCAAATATATATATAATTGAAATAATGGATGAGGTGAAAACAAACGAAGTTTATAACTAATGTCACAAAATATTGAAGTTTAATTATAGTTAGCACTTTCTATCAATATGATATTGTAAAAAGTTTATTTAAGACAAATATAATCTTTTTTTAATTAAAAACCGAAAAGTGATTGGAATAAATACTACCGCAATTGGGTTAGACACAATATATAAATTGCTTATAATATCATTATTTTTTATGATTAAAAGGAGCTAATAAGAATCTTGATAAAATATCAACCAAACAAGGCATATCTCCTAAGAAAAGTTCAAATTTTCAGCTTTTCTATCATATACACAAAGGTATATAATAAGAAGTTTGTTTAGAAAGAATTTGGAAAATTAAATTATTTTGGTTTTTTAACGGGTTTTATATCCTATGCCCCGAAGATTCATAAATTTAAATTATTTTAGTTTTTCGCAATACACATAGATATTCTTATCTTATGTCCTAAAAGTATAGAATAGAAAAACCGTTTTTTTTAATTGCTTTCTTATGATCGATACTATACTAAATATGAAATCTTTCTCAATTAAGTATATCATATTGATAGAAATATTGAATTTTCTTTTGGCCATAGATAACTATTTCTATTTTTGGTCAAACAACAAATGAAATCTTAAAAAAAATGATCAAAATTCATAACACTACAATGGGAAAGAGCGTAGTCCAAATTTTGTGACAAGAAGTTTACTTAGGAAAGATAATCAAACCGAGTAAGGCCATGAGTTTGGAATTTGAAGCATCAAGAAGTTCGGATATTATTTAGAATAATTTTAACTAAAAATAAAAATCCTTATTTCTTACATGGAGAAATGAGAATAAAATTTTAAACCAAACTATTTTCCAGTAAAATAATCATTTGTAAAGTGTAATTGTTTGATGCAATTTGTAAAGTTTGAGCAACGAAATGTAAAGAAAAGCAAAATACAGGGTACATATTGGAAATACCCCCAAATTAGAGGGCCAATGAAATTCGTGTGTGTGATCAAAAGAAAAAGAAGGGGTGGAAAGGGGGGAAAAGCAGAGAATCAAAATCCAAAAGGAGGAAAGAGAGAGCTGAATCTCCTCCCTAAAGATCTTAAGGCCACATGAACTTGTGGCTGCCAACGCTCCTTTCCATTGATGACTCAAAAAGCACACACCTTTCAATTTCTTCTCCCTCTCCCTCTCCCTCCCTCCCTCTGTTTTACACCACTTTGCATCTCTCTGAAACTGCTTTGATTTCCAATTCCAGAAACAGGATACAAACAAATGCTTCCATTAGGTTAAATTAGGGGTCGAGACCGACAAAACGGACAAGGTAAAGAAATAGAAGTAGATTAGTTGCAGAGTTTGTCTCTCTGTGGGAGAAAAAAAACAGAGGAGGTTTTGCTTGAAGTTGGTTTCAGAAATGTCTGAGGTTAAGCTGTTTGGGAAGACGATTCAATTGCCTTCCAACAACGATGTTTCGCTCCCTCCGCGTGGTGGTGGTGCTGATCTCGTTCTTCTTGATTGTGATGGCAACTCCGATCACAACAACCCCTCCTGTTCCGACGGCTCTGTTTCACCCAAAAACGTTCATGATAAGGTGCGCTTCTTTTTCTTTTGCTTTTTTTTTTTTTAAATTGCTTTGGTTTTTTCTTGTTATTTGCGATTTGAATGGAAACCCGTTTGATCAATCCGGGTGAATTGATTTGGGTCGATTTCTGTTTCTGAAAATTCTGTCAATTCAATCTATGTAGGGTTAGGGTTAGGGATTGTATAAACTGCTCTGAGCTAGGGTTTCTCCAATCATGAATAAGTGAACGAGTTGCTCCAATTCATGGTTTCCTTAACAATTGCAGAAATGGTTTTTCTGCACATCAATTGAACTTCTTAACGGACTCACCGATTCGGTTTCCTAGGAAAATTCGGAAACATGGAACACAGTCACCCCTATCCTTGTGTAAAACTATGATGATAACTATAATCGAATCGATATTTCCTTTAGTTAGTACAGTATTGTATATGTTTCGTGTTTTTCGTATATATTTCGGTGTAACATAGATTAATCTTGATACGGCGTGTTCTTCTTGAGCACTGCTTTCAATCGTTCAGAGCAATGCAGCAATGGATTCAAAGCCAGATGATGCTTCCTTTAAAGACGACGAGGAACAGAGCGAGGGCAGCAGCTCGCAGGAGACGTCTTTGAAGAAGCCCGATAAGATCCTCCCTTGTCCGCGATGCAACAGTATGGACACCAAGTTCTGCTACTTCAACAACTACAACGTCAACCAGCCCCGCCACTTCTGCAAGGGCTGCCAGCGGTACTGGACCGCTGGTGGGGCGATTAGGAACGTGCCAGTTGGCTCTGGCCGTCGCAAGGCCAAGAGCTCTCCGCATCCTCACCCCATCATTATCCCTGACAGCACTAACGGAACGGTCTACCCTACTTTCATGTTTGGCTCAGATGCACCGCTATGTGAATCCGTGGTGTCTGCACTAAACATTGCTGAGAACTCGGCACATTGTGCCCCCAACGGGTTCATACAGCCGGAAGCCGACAAGTCACCTAAGAAAAGTTTCCATGGTTTGAGTCCTCATGTGCCCTGCTATACGGCCACTCCTTGGTATCCAGCTTCGTATTCACCTCCTGGGTTTCCGGTATCAATCTATGCAACACCGCCATTTTGGGGCCCTTGCAATGTCCCATGGCCGGCCATGTCAGCTAACAACTCTTCGGCTGGCTCGAGCCCTAGTTCTCCGCTGGGGAAGCATTCGAGGGAAGGAGATGTTTTCAAGTCTCTGAGCTGTGACAAGGAGGAGAGTGGAAGGAAAACAAAGGTGTTGGTGCCGAAGACGCTGAGGATTGATGATCCGAGTGAAGCGGCAAAGAGCTCCATATGGGCAACGCTGGGAATCAGGAACGGGAAAGCAGTGGATTCGATCAACTCAGTCGGTGTCTTCGGAGGGTTCCAAGCAAAGGGCGGTGAGACGAACTCGACTGCTGAGAGCTCTTTGGTGTTGCAAGCCAACCCGGCAGCGTTTTCTCGCTCCTTGAGATTCCATGAGAGTGCTGAATGAGAAATCACTTCTACAGAAATCTTCACTGTAAGAAGCTGCTGCTGCTGCTTCTGCTGCATTGTCGATGACGGAGTTTGAGCTTCTACTTAACCTCGTAAGCGAGTTGGAGGCGTTGAGGAAGAAGAGTAGGCGACTTCGGGTAACCTTATTTCCAAGATTTGATAAGATAAGAGGGAATAGATGAGGTCTTCACTGATGATCTTTTGGTATGTAAGTTTGTAGATAACATTTGAGGTATGCATATGGCTTATAATTGTTAGTTAGGTAATAAGAGAATAAATTGTGGGTTGGAGGGAAGTTAGATATACTCATCAATTTTTGTTTTTTGTGAGATAATGTCGTTGTATCAAGTTTCATTGAAGGGTTATTCCACACAAGATTTTATAAAATTTCGATCATTCGATCGGTCCAAATCCATTTGACAACAATGTTCATGGGCCAACAATATTAGGCCAATCCCTATTCTCAAAAGGCCTTTTTTTTCCCTTCTCTGAGTCTCTCCTTACTCTTTTACTTTCTTTTTTTCATGAATTTTTTGTAGCTTTTTTAAATGAAAAGTACCTGAAAATATTGTGAACAAAATTAGAAACACAAGTGGATTATCCCGAGCTACGCACGAGCAGTGTTCTAAAAAACGCTCGGCGGATGCTCGACGGTGAGGTACCACCAAGCGCCAAGACGGTTCGGCGGCCTTATTAGCGGATTCTTGGCGGTCAAAATGTTTTCTTAATATTTTCTTATTTTTACCCCCTATATTAGGACTAGAATACATATGATATAATAAATATTCATTTCTAAAGTGTTTACCATCACTACATTAACAAAACATAATGCAAATGCAAATTAAGTGATCAAGTCATGATCATTTTAACGTTATTCGGCTCAAAACAAACAAAAAGTGACATAAACATATATGTTAAAAAAACCAATCCATATCATCTAAGCTTCCATCTCTTCATTTCCATATTGGTGGGCATCAATCTCCTTGTCGGACTCAAAGTCAAATTCTTCATCATCAATTGGCTCATCCCCCGAGCCATCGGAGGTGAAATCATCCTCGTCGGGCTCCCTCACATCATCATGTGCTCTAGAACCAAGCGTGAGCTCATCTTCTTCGTCATCTTCTCCATCAACTATCCATGATTGTGCATGAATAGCCTCATTTGCTAGAAGCACATCTACTTTCTCCTTTCGGCTCATCATTTTCTTGTTCAACAATCTTGCATTGAATTGGACATACACTAGCTTTTTCATCCGATCGGTATCTAATCTATTCCTTTTCTTTGAGTGAATCTACATGTTTAAAAAATGGAATAAATATATAGAATAGAGAATGTAGAATAATTAAAAGATATTAAAATGAGAATCCAAATACCCCTACGAAGACACTCCAATTTCTTTCACAACCGGATGAGCTTGTTGTCAAGGCAAGAACCCTCTTTGCAACTTTTTAGAGATTAGGAGTTTGATTGCCGTAGATTGTCCACTTAACTTTTGTATAAAATATTAATTAAACATATAAAACAATAAAGAAAATAGTAAAAGAGATATCTGGATCATAAGCGTCATCATTTTTCTCACAACTCTTTAGTGCCAAAGCTCTTCCAAAAGGAACATTTTGCTTTTGGTACTTCACCAACTCCACATTTACAACTTGATTTTGCAAATTGAAATCCGGAAACAACCATTCCATGCATAAAAAGACCCCGTCTATAAGTCTTCCCATCTCATCGGCGGTCAATTTGGAGCCATTATTGTAGTAGTAATATGGATTCAATAAGTAAGCCATCAAGTGAAGGGGTGTATCAATACGATCCTTCCCTATTTTCATGTGAGAATGAAAAGAATTTTGATTAAAATAAACCATCATTCAAATTGAATTCATATTTTGACAAAGAAAGAGAGTAAGTATAAGCATTTTCATACCTTTTTCTTCCACGATGTCAAGTATAGGCTTGTACTTCTCCTCTTTACCCTTAAAAACCTCTTTGATAGCTTCTTTTCCCTTTTATAACTCACCATACTTAAACCCCATGGCCGGCTTCACATCTCCATCAACAAGCCTAAACACTTTAACCAATGGTGTAAACACCTTCAAACACATGGCTACACCATTCCAAAAAGATTTTTCCATAATGGTATCACAAGCGGCTTTCCCCTTGGTGCTCTTTGACAATTTTATTCCTTCCCACTCCCTTGAGGTCATCATATGCTTCAAATCTTCTTTCTTTTCCATTGAACTTTGCAATGTTAAGAAAGAAGATGCAAATCGAGTCACACCCGGACGAACTATATTTCTTCTTGTACGCTTTCTCATCAATGCCAAGGTCTTATGATGAGAGTAAATGAAGACGGTAAAACTCTTTGCTTTCATAATTGGAGTCTTGAAAATAGAGAGCTTATCGATGGCTTCAAGCATGAGATTGATAGAATGAGTAGCACATGGAGTCCAAAAAATATGGGGCCTTTTAGCAAACAACAACTTCGAAGCCGCCATATTATTTGAAGCATTATCGGACACCACTTGCACTACATTCTTCTCCCCAATGGTTTCAATGCACTCATCAACATACTCAAATATGTAGGCCCCGGTATGTGCATCTAGTGAAGCCTTTTTGGAATTAATGAAAGTAGTCCCACCGTCGGAATTCACACACAAGTTCATAATACTTCTCCTATTCCTATCACTCCAAGCATCGGTCATGATAGAATATCCATTTCTCTCCCATTCTTCCTCAACTCCCTTGAGCGACGACTTTGTTCTCTTCACTCCCCCCTTCAAAAGTGGCTCTCTAAGTTGATATTGACTTGGGGTTTGGAAAACCGGACCAAATTGTCCAACCGCCTCGACAAATCTCTTGAAACTATCATTATCCACCGTATTAAAAGGAATGCCGTACTCATATGCCCATCTAGCTTCATATTGACTCACTTGAAGAGTTCTTTCTTTGTAGAGAGCATCATTGATGCTTTGTTGCCTTCTTCTTTTTGCTTCACTCAAACACTTGTCATCGGGATTAATTTGTGAAACATATATATCAATAGCACCAAGTGTACGAGGTTGCTTTCTAGATCTTCCAACTTCAACAACTTCATCGTCACTTTCTTCTTCTAAGCCACGAACTTCAACTTCTCTTCTAATGTTCTCATTTTCTTCTCTCATTGCCAACTTTTTTTTTGTTTGCTCAATTGCATCCTCGCACCTTTTCTTATCTTCGTCCGAAGATTTTTGACAAGGTGCAATTTGACCCCTAATACCGGCAATATGAAGCTTGATTCGAGTAATTCCACCACTAAATGATTTCTCACATTTAAAACATTTCCACTTGTCTTGATTCGATGCATCAACTAAAATTCCATACTCCCAACCAATATCACCACTAGATCGCTTCAATTTCGAAGCACCACTCATAGATTCAACGTTAGAAGCCATTGACAAAATAGTTTCACGGAATCTACACAAATAAACAAAAAATAAACAACACCATTAATTACTTAACTTGTCAATATAGTACACAATTGAACAAACATAGCTACTGTCGAATTAAATATATACTCCAATTCAAAGTTCAAACTCTAAACAAATGTCGATACTGTAGCATAGACTGCGTAGTGTAGGCTGTGAAGTATATACAGATTCAGAAAATTCACAATTCAGAATCAGAATTTAGAAACAAATGTCGATATTGAACAACAAACAAAAAATTCAGAAATATATACAGATTCAAACAATTCAAAATCACAATTCAGAATTCACAATTGAACTTTTGACAGAGTAAGCGATAATCTTAAACATCAATCTACAATCTACATACAGATTCCTAAGGCTAATACAGATAGATAGCGAACGAGAGAGAGAGTGAGAGACATACAAACAGATTACAGTCTTTACAGATAGCGAACAAGAGAGAGAGAGAGAGAGGGGGGGGGGGGGCATATCGTCGGCGCAACCACCAGCCCGCCACCGGAGAAGTAGAGCACTCGAGCAGACTCTGTAGAGACCACAAAAGACTGGAAGAGACTGAAGAAGTTGAAGAGGCGATCAAGCATTCAAGCCCGTCCAGAACGCAGAGACGGAAGAGACGGAAGAGATGGAAGAGACGGAACGAATTGAACGAAGAAAATTAAAAAAAGCTTTAATTAGTTTTAATCCGTCCAGAACACCAAGCCCGTCCTGCTCTGCCAAGGCCACCAAGACCCGTCCCGTGCTCGCCAAGACCGCCAAGGGCTCCTTTTCCGGCCGCCAAGGCCTGCTTTCGCCAAGAACACCACGCCAAGGTCCTTTTCGTATCGGGAGGTGGCCACCAACCGTCTTGGCAAATTTAGCTTTCAACACCTATATCAAATACTTAATCATGTTTTTAGACTTAGTTTTGTATATAGAGAAAATTTGCCCAACGGACTCATTTTTGGGCCTCTATTTGGAGAGTGTCTCCCACCTTTGTAAAATTAGGGTTTTGTCCACATAAAATTTTCTGGACAAAATTAGCCCCTAATTTCATACATCCATCGCCGTTTCAGTACCACATATCCATGTACGAAATAAGAGATCATATCTCTCCTTTTATCATTTCTCTCGATCTATCTCTGTCCTCCTCCTTCAGATCTCTCCTTTTATCCTTTCGCTTTCTCCTCCTCCCTCGGATATCCTTTCTCCCGATCTATCTCTCTCCACCAGTTTCGCTTTCGACTTTGCAGCAGTTGCCTTCGACTTCGCAGCGGTCTCCGGTTTCTTCTTCTTCGATAAAAGCTTTCAATCCCGATCTGGCGGTGGACAGTGGCCGAATTGAAGGTTGTAATTGAGACTAGTTGTCGAAGTGCTCCGCCGCCGTAGAAGCTTTCTATTTGATGGCGACAGGCAAGAGGCGGAGGCAGCGGATATTCGGCGGAGGTAGCGGATATTCGGCGGAGGCGGAGGTGGAGGTTGTGGTGTTGCATCCACCACAGATCTGACAGTACAACGTTGAAACAGGCGGAAAATCAGGCAGAAACGAAGTGGCCGACGAGCTTGAAAAGCACCGAGGATGGATGCGAGGGCGGGTGGACGATGGATGCGAGTCCGACACCGACAATGGCAGAAACAAAGTGGCCAACGAAGTTGCAGGATTGGATCTGGAGACGATGGATGCGAGGGCGGGCGTACTCCGCTGTACAGGTTTGTGAGGGAGGAACTCGGCACAGACATGTTAACAAGTTTGTGAGGGCGTACTCCGCTGTGCATGTTTGTGAGGGAGGAGCTCTGCTGTACAGGTATGTGAGGGATTTTGACTTTCCGCTGTACAAGTTTGTGAGGGATTTTAGCTTTCAGGTCTTTTATTTGTGTATAGCTGTTGAGTTTGTGATCCTTATGTTGTTCTTGAATGTGTTTGCTTTGTTGAGATATTTGGATATTGGTAATTTCAGCAATTTTGTTTGCATTGTTGAAACTTTTGAAGAACGGCTAAAAGGCATTTAAGCATTTTAGTAGTTTGATGAATTTCAGTATTTCAGCAATTGCTGAAATGCTTTACCATTTCAATTTCTTTCTCTTTCATTGATTAATTTATAGATATATATAAATTATTGTGAATACAAATGTCTGGTGTATATTGAGTCTTTGTTATCAAATTGAGCATTTTTCTAGACTTTTTTTTGTGCAATTTCAGCAAATTATTGTGAATACAAATGTCTGGTGTATATTGACTAGTGTACTGGTGTATTCGGTGAGAATGCAAGCAAGTAAGGAAGTTAGGAAGGACAAAGAGAGCACGAAGAACCCCGGTTTCAGCATTTCAGTAACGTTGGTAGAGCGAGGAAGAAAAAAAAGAGCACGGAGAACCCCGGTTTCAGCATTTCAGCAACGTTGGTAGAGCGAGGAAGAACAAAGAGAGCACGGAGAACCCCGGTGATGTCCGCATATTTAGTCTTATTTTGCATCATGTTTTCATTCCATTTGAGTCATTTTATTACTTTTTGTGTTGGGAAAGTAAGGAAAATGTGTAGTTACGCTTAATATTGCAAGATATGGAGTCTACACAAACTTTGGTGGTGTTTTTGTAGGTTTTGGAGCTGATTTGGAAGAGTTTCGACGCACTTTAGAGCTTAATGAAAAATCATGAAGGCAATGGAGAAGCCAAGCAAAAGCAAAAAGTGGTGTAGCTGGAGAAAAGTCTTATTTTCGCCATCCATCACTTTGATTCAAGTTCTGGAGCCTTCATGAGATTTGTAGTCCTTGAAAAGATCTTTCCAACGCATATTTGTATGCGTCAATCGGATGAACGAGGACTCGGGAAAATGCGATTGAAGACAGAGTAAAAAAGCTGGAGAAAAACAGAACTTACTGCATTCGAACAGATACCTCAGCGCCGACACCTCAGACCTCGGTGCCGATACCCTGCGCACCAGGAGAATTTTCTGCGGGCTGAATTTATTGCTTAATGGGCTTTTAGTTAGATAGACTTAGGATATTTTATCCTTCCTTAGTTAGATTTTCTCTTTTAGGATCTTTTAGTTAGATAGACTTGGGATATTTTATCCTTCCTTAGTTAGATTTTATTATTTTCCTAAGATTAAATCTCTTTCCTTGGAAATTAAGTCTAAAATTCTATCTTTAAATAAAGCCAATTAGAGGCTAATTAGGTATCTCTTCACACAGCACACGGCTGAATTACAGCAGCAAGAGACGTACGTTCTGGGAGTTTTTGGCTGAAAGTTTGAACGTGAATTTTAAGGTTTGATTTATGCAATTTAAGATTATGAATTCTTCCATTGTTTTTATGTTGTCCTTTGCAATGAGTGAGTAGTTCCCCCATCTTCTAGGGTTGGGGTGAACCCAACAATAGGCATGTGTGTGAATGAATGAATCTATATTTATGTGATGTTTTTATCTCCTTCTACCTATGTGTTTAACCCTTGATGAAAATCTAGGGCATTCATTGTTACAATTGAATACACCAAAGGAGATTGTTAACATTGATAGTAATTAGGGATTTTTGATGAAAGTTAAAAAGACCTAATTAAGAAAAGGTATAGTCAAATAAGTCTCTTATACGAAAGTGATTTGATTTGTTTGATTGAGATAAAAGCATGATTTCTTACATGATTCATCGATTTGTACATGTGTTTGTTGTTGGGGTTAGCCCTAATCTTGGAAGTTCTTTCTCACATATAGTAATCACTTGTTACTTGAGCCAAATTCAGTGTGTTCACCATCATTTACACCAGCTATTTTTGCCATTTATTCCCCTATTTTCGTCCATAAAACAACTAGGATAGAACCGCTGACATACTCCCTTGGATCGACCTTGATTTCCACTATACTATAGAGGGATTCGAACATAAATATATTTGATTGGAGTGAGCATAGGCATTGATCTCCCCTCACGCACGTCACCCGGTTTCAACATTTCAGCAGGTAGAGGCAATGTTCTTAATTAGCTAATGTAAAAGGCCGGTAGAGCTAATGTTTTTAAATAGCTAATGAGAGTTTGGATATTGGCAGTTTCAGCAAAAAAAATTGCCTTGCTGAAATTGATTCTTATAAAATTGTATGAGCTACTATATCTTACAAGCATATATGACAACATTCCAGCTTTTCTGTTTTCAGTATTTCAGCATTTCAGTAGCTTGTATGTATAATATTTTCAGCAGTGTCAACAATAATCACTTCAACATCAACAACGTTGTTGAAACTGGAGTTTTAGCATCAACAACGTTGCTGAAACCGGGATTTCAGCATCAACAACAGTGTTGAAACCACCAGGGTTTTAGCAACTTCGGTTTGAGCAACACGAAAAAAAAAAACACAAAAAACTGTTGAAACAGAGGGTGGCACATGAGTTTCAGCAACTCTGGAAACGCGAAAAAAAAAAGCGAAAAAAACTGCTGAAACAGAGGGTGGCACAAGGGTTTCAGCAACTCTGGAAATGCGGAAAAAAAAACGAAAAAAAAGCGGAAAAAAAACCGCTGAAATAGAAGTTAGCACATGAGTTTCAACAACTTTATTTTAGGGGTGGACATTTTGCTAATATGGAAAGGGTGGTGGACATTTTCCTAATAAAGGCCAAAATTATGGACATTGAGGTTATCACCCGTACGTTGAATATAATTGTAATAAACTTACTTTATGTTTCCTACTGATATATGTAGTATATTGATATTAAAGTAAAATGTAAATGTGAAAACTCTACTTGTACTACCATAATAATCCCACTAACATTTGTTCTTAAAAAAATTAATCTCAAAATTTTACTTAATATATAGAATGTAATTTTTATAAGGCTACTTTATGTTTTCTACTAATGTATTAAACTAATATTAAAATAAAATATAAATATAAAAATTTACTTTACCTCCAAGTTTCTTACTAATATTTTTTATAATTTTTATTTATAAGATGAATTAAAGGGGTAAGAACTGAAAATCAGTAAATGATCTAGAAACCTTATTTCACTATATAGAAGATTAAATCCATTTAACTTACATTTATTAGTTGAATTTCTTTAATAATTTTGTATTATAAATTAATCTTTGTAAATAATTAAAAAATGTATCTTTGTAAATATTAATCTTTTAATTGTCCTTAATTTTAAATTTTTTATCTCATTTTATAAATTGTGATTAATTGAAACTTTATGTATAATGAAAATTGTATACTAAAATATTTTTTTCGAAATAGCATTAATATTTTGTTGTTTTCATTAATTAAACTTTTTATCTTCTAAATGCCTATTAATACCTCTAAAAAGCTAACTATACTAAAGAGAGAAAGATGTTTCTTGCTAATATGTTTTATAATTTTTATTAATAAGATGAATTAAAGGGGTAAGCACTTAAATCAATAAATGATCTAGAAACCTTACGGCATATTTCACTATATAGAATATTAAATCCATTTAAGTTACATTTATTAGTTGAGTTTCTTTTATAATTTTGTATCATAAATTAATCTTTGTAAGTAAATAAAAAATATATCTTTGTAAATATTAATCCTTTTATTGTCATTAATTTGAAATTTTTTATCTCCTTTTATAATTTGTGATCAATTGAAACTTTATGTAAAATAAAAATTGTATACTAAAACTATTTTTTTTAGAAATAACATTAATATTTTTTTTTCATTAATTAGACTTTTTATCTTCTAAATTTGCATCAACACCCCTAAAAAGCTAACTTTACTAAAGAGGGAAGAAGAGAAAGATACTACGTATAATACCGAAGAACAACATTAATTTAAGACAGAAAGTAAAGATGGTCGATTCAAAACATTTATCTCTCTAATTAATCACCCAAAACCTCCAACAACAAATGAGTGAAATTATTTGGATATGGAATGTCAAATGCTTTTTGAAGTTGAAAAGTTGCATTGAATGGTACTTTGTTCAGCTTTTTAGATTATAAATATGTTTGGGAATTGGGCTATTTTCTATATCGAGCGGGCTGCGTTGTTTGTCTTAAGCTAGCCCACAAATACAGGTTATAAAACCTGGAATGTAACAGTTGAAAATCAATTCAGAGAATGAAGAGTTTCTCCCTCCATCTTCATCTCCTTCTTCGTTCGTCTGGTTTTCATGTATTCTAAACGTCTGCTTGATCTCCCGATCCAGTCAAATTCCAACATGGTACCAGAACAAAGATGGTAGATCAAGCTCAGAGTGTTTCAATCTTTTATTTTCCTGTTTCTTTACACATTTTTTCTTCCACAAAATTTACTCTGTTATCGAGAAAGCTTCTTGCGACGATGACTGGAGAAGAATCGCATCCTGATCCTAGAAATCCCTTTTATCTGCACCCGACCGATCATCCTGGACTTGTCCTTGTGACGCCAGCATTCGATGGTCGAAATTTTAGCGAGTGGAAGAGATCCGTAAGAATTGCACTCTCCGCTAAGAACATGATCGGCTTTGTCACCGGAGAGATTTCGAAGCCAGAACCGGCATCGCCGAAGCTCCGAGCGTGGAAATGTTGCAATGATATGGTTATCTCTTGGATAATCAACAGATTAAGCATGGATATTCGTAGATCCGTCATCTTCATCGACACTGCAAATGGAATTGGGAAGGAAGGTTCAATAAGCTAGGGACTACACACTTGTACTCACTACAGAAGGATTTTAATGCTATCGAGCAAGGCACGACACCTTTTCTGGCATATTTTACACGTATGAAGTCTTTGTGGGATGAATTAGAAGGGATTCGAAATGTGCCTGTGAGTACTTTAGGAAATTTGAAAGAAATGTTGAAATATGAGCAACATCAGCGTGTAGTTCAGTTGCTTATGGGATTAAATGAAAGTTTCACAAATGCTAGGGGTTCGATATTAATGATGGATCCGTTTTCGAATCTAGATCGTGTTTATTCGCTTTTGGTTCGGGAAGAAGAGCAGCGAGAAAGGAGGTCTAGATCAAGTGTTGTATCCAAGGATGCTGCTTCGATGCACGCTAGTGTGAAAAATCTATCTAAATTCATGCCTTCGAAAGGAGGATCTGCTAGTTCTGTTGGCACAAGATGAGGGAGTGGTGATCGAAAGCCTTTATTATGTACTAACTACAAGAAAACGAACCACGCGGTGGACAGATGCTATTTCTTAATTGGATTGCCTCATGGATACACAACGAATAAAGTAAAAGGAAACAAGGGTGATGACAGGTTTGTTGGAAGCTCGATGCAATATGAGAAGTCGGAGCTTTATGTGAATCAACTGACTTAGTTGATGAAGCTCTTGCAGACAGTGAACTTGTCGATTTCAGGTAAAACTTTTTACGAACAAGTGCTTAATGGAGAAACATAGATGATTGATAGTAATGCTAGTGGTCACATGTGTAGTTATGTGCACAAGTTCAGAACTACATATGCTTTGACCAAGCCATTTGTGGTGTCTTTACCTACAGCTGAAACCACACTCATTACCACTGCCGGGAATATGGATGTTATGCAAGGACTGACTTTACACAATGTGCTATTTGTCCCCAAATTCAAATACAACTTGCTGTCCATGGGAAGGATAGTGAGGGGTCTTGATTGCTTTGAGGTGTTTACCTCTAGAGGATATGCTTTATGCAGGGGCCAGATTGATACGTTTGGAATTCCTGATCCTTCGCCTGTGGGCTCAAGATCAAGAACCACGCCGTATATTTGCCCGATCTTGCAATGCTCTTCCAACATCTCTCGATTACAAAAATTAACGAAACTAATTAAGAAACTAATTAAAGCGACGCAAATAACTTAGACAATTTAAACTAACAACAATAGAGACGAAAAGAGAGTAGCGAGGGAGCGAGTGCAAGCGCGCGGGAGCCAGGTGCGCGAGGTCCTCGGGCACGCAGGAGCCGATGCTCCTCAGGGCGTGCGGGTTCTCGAAAGCGCACGAGTGAAGCCGCGAGTGCTAGCGAACGCAAGCGCGAGCGCAGGTGTCGGGGATGCCGAGCGAGACACACGGGTGTCCGGGTGGTGCTCGCTGGGACTGAGCGAAGCCCAGTGTGCGTGAGAGCGAGAGCGAGGGTGCTCCTGGGCGCCAGGCGCCGAAGCCCAGGGAACCGGTGCCGAGGACCAAAGCACCGGGTCTTCGTCTTCCCTTGTTGCGATGAATCTTGCTAGGGTTTAGGATGTGTTTGATTTCGGTTATGGTTGTGAACAAAGGTGTTGGTGAGGGTTGTGGTGTCGATGAACACAGAACACAAGAGCAAGAAGCTTTTGGGATTGAAATCGAAGAACCCTTTAACCCATAAAGGGGTTCCTCAATTCTATTCAATCTAAGTAATTCAATGGAATGTACAATGTTTAAATAGAAAAGCTAACAACCAATTCTAACATGCAAGATATAATTTAGGTTGATAAAAGATAGATCAAAATAACCTAAAGATAACTCGAACCTAAAGAAGATAAAAGTTGCATAACTTAGTGGACAAAAGATATAATTCTTCCACTTTATTAATTATAGAATACATAAAATAATAACTAATTAATTAAATTAAAACCGACCCACACAATGGAAGTACTCGACATTGGATCAAGTCTACTCGACATGGGCATTGCACTCGACATAGGCATGGACCGAGTGATCCCATGGGTGGACGAGTATGTCTTGCTCAAGGTGGGTGTAGATGAGTCTTCACGAGCTCCGTTTGTGGACGCAATCTCACTTCCTGTGGTGGTGGTGTAGTCCTGAACAAAGTGATCCAGGCTGGCCTGATTCCTTGTCCATCATTCCTTGGTAACGGACAAGAAGAGCTTTGGTTGCATCTTGAAGTCTCTTGGCCATTGCACGAGTGATAGGACCATCGAATGGAACATTCATGTTGTCCTCAATGTCACCAGGAGTCATCGACAATTGCACTGCATCACTCTCCTCCACTTGATTTCGATTTGTCCTCAAATCGTCGTCATAGTCATCGTTAGGCATGGACAAATTGAGTTCGGCAACGTTGAAGGTAGAATGAACATTGTACTTGTCGGCAGGGAGGTGCAGCCACACAAGATCACCAACGTTGAACTGCACATCCTTGCAATGCTTGTCCTTGGCTGCCTTGTATTGCACAATCTTCCTTTCCAGCTGCGCCTTGGTACGTTCATGTAAGCACTTGATGAAGTCCACTTGCTTAGCTGCATCCATGCTCTCTTTGTCCTTGAGAGGCCGTGCCATCATGTCCACTGGGGTGAGTGGATTTCGGCCATAGACTACCTCAAATGGAGTCTGTTTGGTTGCTGAGTGCCTAGACCTGTTATAAGCAAACTCAACAAATGGTAGGCATTCTTCCCACCTCCAGAGGTTAGTTCGCAGCATGACTCTAAGGAGAGCCCCTAGAGTTCTATTTGTAACCTCAGTCTGACCATCAGTTTGAGGATGAAAAGAAGTAGAAAATAAGAGTTTTGTACCCAACTTAGACCATAAAGTTTTCCAAAAACAGCTTAAGAATTTAGAATCACGATCAGACACAATAAACAAAGGCAATCCATGTAAGCGAACAACATCCTTAAAAAATAAATGTGCAACATGAATAGCATCATCAGTTTTGTGACATGGTATGAAATGAGCCATTTTTGAGAATCTGTCTACAACAACAAAAATAGAATCATGACCCTTAGAAGTTCTAGGCAAGCCAACAATGAAATCCATAGATACATCTTCCTAGGGTGCATTTGAAATAGGTAAAGGTTGATATAGACCACTTGCATTAGCTTTCGATTTTGCCTTAGCACATGTGACACAACTTTTGACAAATCTAAGCACATAATTAGACATTTTAGGCCAAAAGTAATGTTCCTTTAGTCCAGCTAATGTTTTTTTGAAACCACGATGCCCTCTAGACTCATGAATTTCTTGAGTTAACAGTCGTCGAATAGAAGAAGATGGGATACAAAGCTTTCCCATCTTAAACAAGTAACCATTATCAAGAAAATATGAATCAACTTCATCTTTGGACACACATTGAGCATATATAGTTTTAAAGAAACCATCAAAAGCATACAATTCCTTTATTAAAGAAAAACCCAAAACATGTGCATCCATATGGTTTAGGAGGACATACCTGCGTGATAGCGCGTCAGCTACCACATTATCCTTCCCCTTTTTATGGTGAACCACATAGGAAAAGGTCTCCAAAAACTCTACCCATCGAGAAAGTCGCCTGTTGAGTACTGCTTGACCATTGAGGTACTTTAGAGCTTCATGATTCGAATGAATCACAAATTCCTTAGGCCAAAGGTAGTGCTGCCATTTCTGTAAGCATCGAACCAGGGCGAATACCTCCTTGTCGTAGGTAGAATAGTTGAGCTCAGCGGGGCCCAACTTCTCGTTGAAAAAGGCAATAGGGCGCCTATTCTATAGCAGAACCCCACTAATGCCAGTGCCAGAAGCATCACACTCGAGCAGGTGAGATGATCCTTGAGAGCGTCGAATGCTCTCTGATGTCCAGCAAAACGTCACATCCTTCTTGGTCAGCTCATGTAGGGGGGCGGCAATAGTGCTGAAGTCCTTGACGAAGCGTCGATAGAAGCCAGCAAGGCCCAGAAATGATCGAACATGTGTAGGAGTATGCAGCTGGGACCACTCCTGTATAGCGCGAACCTTCTCCTCATCTACCTTCAGTCCAGATGCAGAAACTACAAAACCAAGAAAAATGATAGACTCGGATGCAAAAGAACATTTCTTTAAATTGGCATATAATTTCTCTTTTCTAAGACAATCAAATACCAATTTTAAATGACTAAGGTGATCATGCAGGTTCTTACTATAGATCAAGATATCGTCAATATATACAACGGAAAATTTTCCTAAGTATCTCCTAAGTACATGGTTCATAAGCCTCATAAAGGTAGAAGGAGCATTTGTTGAACCAAAAGGCATTACTAACCATTCATATAAACCATACTTAGTCTTAAAAGCCATTTTCCATTCATCTCCCTGTTTCCTCCTAATTTGATGATAGCCACTTCTAAGGTCAATTTTAGAGAAAATGCATACACTATATAATTCATCAAGCATATCATCTAAACGAGGAATAGAGTGACGATACTTAACCGTTATTTGGTTGATTGCCCGGAAATCAACGCACATGCGCCAGGAGCCATCCTTCTTAGGAACCAAGATGACAGGCACGACACAAGGGGAGAGGCTTTCTCGCACAAAGTCCTTATCCATCAGCTCCGTGACTTGGCGTTGCAGCTCCTTTGACTTCTCTGGACTAGCTCTATAGGCGGCGCGATTAGGCCAGGCTGTGCCAGGGATGAACTCAATCTGATGCTCAATCCCTCGAATAGGCGTAAATCCTTGTGGTAGATCAGCTGGAAGGACATCTAAATAATCATGCAAAAGAGCAGCAATAGGCGCAGGAATATGACTCAAATCCACAACATTTAGCAATACCTCTTTCATTACCAATAGGATGTGAGGTAGATGCGCATTCCAGGTGGCGGTCTTTTTCTGAGGTTAAGAGGCCAAAGAACTTCGTTCAACAGAGCCCTTAAGCGAAGTATGAGAGGGATGTGTCGATGTAGAAGGAGAAGGGTGAGGCGTCGAAGCGGCAGCGGGTGTGGGCATAGAGGCCGCTAGCGTGGGGGTGTTGGCCGCGGGGGCGGTGTGGCTTGCCGAGCCCTCATGTAGCTTCCCCTTCCTTTGGGTCTCCTTTTGAGCGTCCTGCTATTGTTTCTTGCGAACCTGTTTCTTCAAAACAGCTTGAGGCAAAATGGGTAGGAGAGTAACTCTCCTCCCATCAAAAGTGAAGGAATATGTATTCGCACGGCCATCATGTATAACAGAACGATCATATAACCAAGGACGACCTAGCAAAATATGAATACAGTTCATTCTAACAACATCACATAAAACCTTATCATGATATGATCCAATAGAAAAAGAAACTAAGCACTGTCTAGTTACCATAATATTAGATCCATCATCAGTTATGCCATTTAATCCATAGTGAGTAGCTCTAGGAGTAGTAGTCAAGTGTAAGAAATCCACTACCTTTTCATTGATGAGGTTGCGGCAACTCCCACCGTCGACGATGACGCTCAAGGTAGCGTCGCGAACCACACACTTGGTTTGGAAGATGTTCTCCCTTTGATCAGTCATGGGAGATTCCTGAATGTGTAGGACCCGACGATTGACAAGATAGAGAGTATCCTGGAAGTCGCTGGTGTCTATTTCGTCGTTAGGCTCCATTGGCTGGTCCTCCTCCACTTCACTCGAAATTACATGGTCCTCGACGGTCTCCTCCTCATAGTAATGGTCTCCCAAATCATTGAGAAGGACCTTCCTTTTTTGAGGGAATTCGCGAGAGACATGCCCAGAACCACCACAAGTGAAGCAGTGGATGTCTTTAGTGCATTCCTTAGGTGGTGCAGAAACTCTCTTAGTCTCAACCTGATAACCCTGTGTAGGTGAGTTGGAAAATCCCTTTTGCTGTATAGAAGGGTTAGTAGAAGGTCTGGATTGACTAGAAGCAACAAAGGGAACGAACCTGCGACCTTGGGAGGCTTGATCGAACCTGGTCCTCGGCTGTTGCTGCTGCTGCTGCTCATACAAAAGCTATGCCTTATGAGATAAAGTGTTAATATCCCTAATAGAATGAATAGCCAACAAATTTTTAATAGAGATATTAAGACCAACAAGAAATTGAGTACATAAAGCACGTTCAGTAAGATAAACATTAGCTTGATGAGTGAGTCGTTCAAGCTCGTCTCTGTATTCCATGGGTGAGCGAGCTCCTTGGCAGCAAGAAGCTAGGCGCATCCTCATTGTTTATGTGTATTCCTCAGGCACCTGTCTCTTTTTCAAGAGATAGCGAAGTTGGGGCCAAGTTTCAACAGGCTGCTTACATTGACGATGGCGGATCTCACGAGTGCGGAACCACCAAGTGCGAGCCATACCTGTTAAATGCAGTATAACAACTTCTAACTTTTCCTTTTCCTCATAGCGCAGATGTTCCAGAACATAATTAGTATAATCTTCCCAAACAAGATAAGATTCAGGATTATTAGTATCATCAAAAGTTTCTAATTTAATTTTAACATCGCGCCTTTGGATAGCTTGTGCATTATCAAATCTAGGATGACCAAAATTAGGATTAGATAAATCATCAAAGTTAGGATCTACCTCTTGGTAAGCGTCCTCCAAGTGGGGTATGCCGTTTAGATCAGCATTGCTACGACTGTCGTCCCAGTTGGATCTGATGAACAGAGGATTGGCGTGAGTCTTGTGAGGTGGTTGGTGTTGTTGTTGCCATCCATGTTCCTGATGCCGAGGGGGAGTATGGTCTCGGCGGACATCATTACCATTAAAGCCAGATAACAGATCATTGTCATTCTCTCCTACAAAAGGGTTAGGTGTAGCAGATCGCAGTTTAAAGTGTAATTGACCAGACGGGGGAGGATTACCTGAAGGTGGGGTATTACCTGAGGGAGGGGTATTACCTGTAGGGGGTGTATTACCTGAAAGAGGCGTCTTACCACCTGAGGGAGGTGTAGATCCAGAAGCCTCATTCTGTTTCAACCCCTCGAGTTGCCGAGCAATCGCCTGGTTAATCAGGGCGGTGAATTGAGCCCGGTCCTCAGCCCGTTTGATGGGTAAGCGATTGTCGCGGGCTTTGTTGGACTCCTCCATCTCCTGCCATAGAGTAGTGTAGAAGATTGTGCGACAGAGTTAATGATGTACTGCATATCCGATGCAGAAATGCCAGTAGGGGGGTAGGGGAAGAATTGGGGTCGTTTTCGTTAGACATGTTCCTACAATATCAGAAGAGCAACAAGTAAACGAAGCAAAGACCATAAACCAAGTACTGCAAGCCCTTTGGATCCTAAGAGTGATTCAATTTTATAAATCAAAGAGGCGAGAAAAATAAGACACAATATTCAAGCAATTCTCCATGGACACGAAATTTTGCAATATTGAAGACATCAAGTAAAGATTAAATTGCAAAAGAAATCAGCCACAAGTCGGATAGCAAGGATAGCAACAATAAACAAGTGGCTAATGGAGAAAATAAAAATTATAATGTGATGCTCGAAAATATAGTAATATGTAGCAATAGACACGAGGCAATCACAATCCAGAAAAAGAGGTAATCAAGTGCACACACTCCGTCAACTATTATTTGACGGTTGCAACACGGTTCAGAAAAAGAGGGGTGTGACCAAGGCTCCTATGTCGGCACAACACAAAATCACACAAAGGGGGTTCTTTTGTAATGCTTAAAACCAATCAGATCGTCTAACAAGTAGCAAAGAAAAGAAAGAACAAAAGGAAGAGTTACTAACTCAACAATGTAAGGTAAGATGAATGCTTTTTTTTTAAGCTCTCGACTTTTTTTTGACTAAAACGCTGCTATAATGCTTAAGGAATGGCGACAGACAGAAAGAACAAAAATAAAAAGAAAAATAACGAAGCTACGATGATCTAAAAGTAAGCGAAAATAAAGAAATAAGGGAAATTGGCTAGAAACTGGAAAATTAGGGTTCTTTAGTGGTGCAAGTTTATATAATGCTTTAATCCAAGAACCAGATTCATAGGCATGATATGTAGCAAAAAGGGATAAAAATCAAAACTTGCAATCAAGAACTCAATATCTTCCAAATTAAAGATCCAAAGAAGAAGACAACTAAAAATAAAGTGCCAATTTTTTTATGGTGAATAATAAAGATTTAAATTTTATGTAGTGGGAATGGCAAAAAATAAGGCATGAAAATAAATCACTCAAATAAGAATCAAGAGAGTAAAGAACTTGCGTAAACCTGAGAATCCGATACCACTTGATACGTTTGGAATTCCCGATCCTTACACCTGTGGGCTCAAGATCAAGAACCACGCCGTATATTTTCCCGATCTTGCAATGCTCTTCCAATATCTCCTGATTACAAAAATTAACGAAACTAATTAAGAAACTAATTAAAGAGACAAAAATAACTTAGACAATTTAAACTAACAACAATAGCGACGAAAAGAGAGTAGCGAGGGAGCGAGCGCAAGCGTGCGGGAGCCAGGTGCGCGAGGTCCTTGGGCATGCAGGAGCCGATACTCCTCAGGGCTTGTGGGTTCTCGGAAGCGCACGAGCGAAGCCGCGAGTGCTAGCGAACGCGAGCGCCAGCGAGGGTACCGGGGATGCCGAACGAGACACACGGGTGTCCGGGTAGTGCTCGCTGGGAGCGAGCGAAGCCCAGTGTGCGCGAGAGCGAGAGCAAGGGTGCTCCTGGGCGCCAGTCGCCGAAGCCTAGGGAACCGATGTTGAGGACCAAAGCGCCGGGTCTTCTTCTTCCCTTGTTGCGACGAATCTTGCTAGGGTTCAGGATGTGTTTGGTTTCGGTTATGGTTGTGAACGAAGGTGTTGGTGAGGGTTGTGGTGCCGATGAACATAGAACACAAGAGCAAGAAACTTTTGGGATTGAAATCGAAGAACCCTTGAATTCATAAAGGGGTTCCTCAATTCTATTCAATCTAAGTAATTCAATGGAACGTACAATGTTTAAATAGAAAAGCTAACAACCAATTCTAACATTCAAGATAGAATTTAGGTTGATAAAAGATAGATCAAAATAACCTAAAGATAACTCAAACCTAAATAAGATAAAAGTTACATAACTTAGTGGACAAGAATTAATCTAGGGGAGATATAATTCTTACACTTTATTAATTGTAGAATACATAAAATAATAACTAATTAATTAAATTAAAACCGGCCTACACAATGGAAGTACTCGACATTGGATCAAGTCTACTCGACATGGGCCTTGCACTCGACATAGGCATGGGCTGATTGATCCCATGGATGGACGAGTATGTCTTGCTCAAGGTGGGTGTAAACGAGTCTTCATGAGCTCCGTTTGTGGACGCAAGCTCACTTCCTGTGATGTTGGTGTAGTCCTGAGCAAAGTGATCCAGGGTGGCCTGAATCCTTGCTCCATAGTTCATTGGTAACGGACAAGAAGAGCTTTGGTTGCATCTTGAAGTCTCTTGGCCCTTGCACGAGTGATAGGACCATCGAATGGAACCTTCATGTTGTCCTCAATGTCACCAGGAGTCATCGACAATTGCACTGCATTACAGGTATGACGACCCCTTTGAAGATTGGTGACGCAGCTCGTGATTTGTTCCTGTAGAAAGAGAATGGCAGATAGAAGATGGTTGCAGCGAACAATCATCTTCATTTTTCAGTTCATAGTGCAGTAGTTGTTGATGCTAGTTTGTGGCTGTTGTATAGGAGGAAATCGAGTTGCAAAATAGAATGTAAATAAAATAAGGCAAACCAGATTCCGTCCCTTGCAAATAATTACAAGACCTCCTCCTGATGCAGCAGCGGGAAGTCAGGATCGATCCACGAGGAAGCGTGTCAGCGGATCCTAGGCAGCGATGGAATCTCACGAACGTCGACAACAGTGGTACTCGACCTCGACTAAGGGTTAGTCGACAGGGGTCAAGCACAGTCGAACACAGTGCAACAGCAGTTACAGGGGCTCGTCGATACCGACAAGGCCTACTCGATATCGAGTACAGTCTTGGTAGACTTCGCTTCGTCTCGTCGAGTACCTGCACAAGTAAGCTACAACGACTTTGGGTCGAAGATCAGTAGTCGAGATCGACGAGTGCTATTCGATCTCGAGTAAGACAGAGACTAAAACGAAAGAAAATAAATGGAAAGGCTTTGGGATTTCGACTAAACTTAATGTAAAAAGGCTTCCAAGATTGGGGTTTGCAACAACGACAACCAAGCATGCATAAGGCAGGACCAAACAGATTATCATGTAAATCGCATCAAAGGACTAAGCTTTCGCCTTTTCCAACAATTAGACAACTCTTTCAAGAAACCCTAATTGTCTCTACAAATTTTATGTTTATAATCCAAGTTGTTAGCATGGATCTCCATTAGACGGGTAATAAACACATAAACAAGTAGGAAAATGCTCAAAACATGATAAAGGTCGGATCTTTACCTCAAGCGCGCATGGCTATCGTTGGGCTCGCCCCAACCCTAGAAGTGGGTGGACTACTCGCGCCTCATCGCAAACTCAGACATTGATTGGAAAGGAAATAACTTGCATTAAACTAAACCAAAGAAAGTACAACCGCTTGAAGCCAATTCCGCTCTCGCTCCTTTGCTCCACTCGGCCTCACTTTCTCCCTCTACCTCTCCTACTTACTTCTCTCTCTAGAATTGAATGAATAAAACTGAGCCCCATGGGCTTTATTTATAGCCTTCTAATCCTTGCTAGTCAAGGATAGAATATCTATATCTATATCTAAAACTATATCTAAAATGCTTAAGGATAAATAAAAGCAATAAGGAAATTAAATCTAAATATATCTAAATGTCTTAAAGTGGATAGAACTCCTCTTCCATGATGTATCTTGATAGATTGGATAGATTCTCAGCCTTCTCGACTTCCTTCGTGCCCAAGGAATCCCAACTCTACTCGGACTGCTCACGTCGATGCGTTTCCAGAAACGGGTCTACTCGACTTCGACAAGGGCTCGTCGATGTCGACTAGGATTCGTCGTCGACTGGATTTCTCGGGTGACTCCGCTCGACATGGCTCGGATCTGGGCTCCTGGGTGTCGTCGATCTCGACTAGGGCTCGTCGAGATTGACTAGGGTTGTGGTCGAGGGTGGCTCTCTGGTGATGTCGAGGACTCCTCCTCGGCATGGACTCGGACAGGCGCTAGGTGGCTCGTCGATCTCGACAAGGTCACATCGAGATCGAGTAGAGATGTGCTCGGCGTCTTCGTCCTCGGCTTGTCGATCAGCTCCTCTTCTCGTCGACTCCGGGTGTGGCGCGGAGGTGTCGTCGTTCTCGACTAGGTCTTGTCGAGATCGAGTTGTGTTCCGGGAGTCGGGTTGGTCTGGCTCAGCTTTCTCGACCAGGCTTTGTCGACCAAGTCCGCCGGGCTCTCTACTCGAGATCGAGTAAGGTGTACTCGACATAGAGTAGCCCTGGCTTTAGCTCGGTTTGTCCTGGTTCTGTACTCTCGGATTCTGCATGTAATGTATGCAGAAAACGATATTAAAGTTACTGTAAAATATGGCAGATTTAGCTCACAACAAATACCCCATACTTAAGCTTGCTTGTCCTCAAGCAATACTTTTATTTGTCATTCAGAACTCAGCAGTCAATTACCATCCTCGAAAAGGTACTATTGTCATAAAAATCCATGCATGTGCAATTATATCAAAGCAACATCTACTCACAAAAGGAGGGTTATGCAAAAAATATTCATAAGTGACAAAGCATTTATAATCAAGAGGACTTCAATTTAAGCTCAAATAAGGAGTAGATTTGGTAAATGGCTAAAAGGTGAGCAGTTTCTGGCAATGTGGTGCTAATGATCCGGGGAAATGGAGTATTTCCAAACTTGAATTTCCACATTTCTTTTCATAAGTTTCATCACCTTTCATAATGCTTTTATCAACGATAATGCTTTTACCTCTCTGACCTCAGCACTGCCTTCTCGCGAGTCGCAAACATGGGTGTCATGAATGGCCCCGGATACTTAGTGCTTTGGACTCCTCACAATTTGTCCCATCTCTCCAAACTATTATCTCAGAGAGAAGGGTCAATCTACCTTTATCTCCTGAGGTGATTGGATTTTCTTTCACTCATTAAATTTTCCATATATTTCAAACAATTTCCTTCCAAACTCCAATAATGACAACAACAACATAAACACCATATGATAATCTCCATAATGTAACATCATTCTCAACATAATCCCCGGATAAGGTAAAGAATGGCAAATATTTAGATTATGTGGAGCAATAATTGAAATAAGGCATATTATGGCTTTTGTGATGCATAAGCATATGTATGGCTAGGATTTCAAACAATGAGCATTATATGGAAATATAAAGTCCTCCATCCTCTTATCATGCAACATGTCAAAAGCAACTTCAAATTTTACCTCCTTCTATGGTTTTCAAGAAAATAATGCACTTCATTGTGACTTCTCTTTACTAGGCAATTTCATGCTATATCTCTAATGAATCCAATTTTGCATCGTCGAGTCCAATATAAGCTTCCATGACATTATTCAAAATTTTCAATGGGGGTCATTTTTCAAACTTTTTGGAAATCATGCCTGTAAGCACATAAATCAATAATGAATTCCAAAATAGCCATTTAGCAATTCAAAGAAATAAATTCTAAATATGCACAAATAATGTCAAATATGGCAAATATGCACAAAGTAAGCCCTTCCCCCACCCCATACTTAAAATTTACAGTGTCCTCACTGTATAAAATAAAGTAGAAACAAGAGTAAAGGAAGGAACTCACAAGATAAAATATCGAGGAAGGCGGATCTGGGTAGGTCGAGTTACTGTTCTTGTCGATATCGAGTACAGTACTCGATATCGAGTAGCCTCTCAGCGTCCAGTGGTTTTCTGAAGTCGAAGAGCGTCTGGGCTTGTCGATGTCGAGTTGGCCTACTCGAGATCGAGTAGTGTCTGGGCTGCTCCTCCTTGTCGCCGTCGACTTGGCCGTCGTCGATTTTGACTGTTTTTCAGGGACTTCGTATTCCACTTTTCGCGATCCTTTTATGCTTGCTCACCTAAAAGTGTTAGATTGCACAAGAAACAAGACTATCCACATGAAATATTCTAAAAGACATAAAACCCCAAAACCAAAAACAAAAACCAAAAACAAAAAGTTCAAAAGTCCCAAAAATCATAAAGTTTTATATACATGCTCTAGATTTTAGAGTCGCTAGGCCGACTTCTCTGTTTGCGCTCAAGGACCATTATTGTGGGGCCCGCTTATGCTTGGCCCTTCTCCTAGATCATCTAGGTCCTGATGGTAGTATGCAAGCTCAGTTGACAGGTTGTTACTTGCATCATCTCCTTTCTCTTTCTTCTTCTTCCTTCCAGCTCTCAGTTTTCGCAGATTCTCTTGCCACGGTGTCTTATCTCCCCTTAAATCATTGATAATTTTCTTTATGGACTGAGGGGGAGTAGGATTCATACCTGAACTTACCTTTTCGGACCCAAAACAGGAATCTTTGGGCTTGGGGCTAGTCGACATCGAGTACAACTGGTCGACCTCGAGTACAGGGACCCCATACTTAGGCTCTTGGCAAGTTTCAGGCTCTGCAGTGGTTGTCGAGATCGACAAAGTCTTGTCGAGATCGAGTAGGTCCCTTGTCGAGATCGAGTAGCCCTTGTCGAAGTCGAGTACTTCCCCTGCTGTTTGCTTGGTCCTGTGGTTGCTGATGCTTTTCACCTCTAGCCATGAAATTTCCTCTTTTGCAGGGCCAAAAGAGAAATCCAAAACCTCATCGCCTATGGTGAAGGTGAGCGATCTATTCTTGACACTTATTTTGGCATCTGCAGTAGCTAAGAATGGTCTACCAAGAATAATAGGGCTGGTAGGATCTTCAGTACAGTCAATGATAAGGAAATCAGCTGGAACAAAGAATTTACCAACCTGGACAGGGACGTTCTCAACTATACCTGTAGGGATGACTACTGTATTGTTTGCCATGTATAGCTTGGCATCCACAGGTTCTATGCATCCTATCTTTACTTTCCGCCAGATGGATAAAGGCATGATGCTCACACTTGCTCCTAAATCGCATAGAGAATCATATTTATATTGTCCAAAACCCACAGTAACAGAAAACTTACCAGGGTCAGGTCTCTTTTCAGGGAAGTGGAGTACTTTGCATTCGCCTACGATCTCTGAGATGGATCGCTTCTTGCTTAGGATTTCCTTGAGAAATTTGACATATCCAGGCATCTCTTGCAGGACTTCTGTAAAAAGAATAGAAACATTCATTTCTTGCAGCATATTAACAAATCTGGTAAACCTACCTGCAGTGGGATCTTTCTGTGCTTTTGAAGGGAAAGGCAGTGGCTTTTTCGGTTTCGGAGCCTGATCAGCCGTCGGAGATGCTGCAGAGTCGTGGACGTCGGCCAGGTGCTGCTCCTCGATCTCGACCACGGGCTCCTCGACATCGAGTAGGGTGGTCGACCTGGAGTTGCTGGTCTGCGCAGCGGAGTCCGAGCTCAGCTTCTGGTCTGTTTCGAGTAGCGGCTTGTCGTTGTCGAGTACACCTTCCTCGAGATTGAGTTGGTTGTGCTCTGTGTCGAGTTGCTGCTCTGCCTTGCTTTGCTGTTTTCTGACCTCTGGCTCGTGTAATTGATGTCCACTCCTGAGTTTGATAGCTGCGACGTGTCTGGTCTTCCCCTTAGGATTTGGTTCTGTTTGCCCAGGGAGTTGTCTGGACGGTCGTGGGATCTGTGCAGCGATTTGACCCATCTACGTCTCTATTCCCCTTTTCCAGATGTCCAATTCTCCAAATTTTGTAGTGATGTTCTGGAATTGGTTGTTGATGGTGCCCTGATTCCGACGCATTTCCTCAAGGATCAGCTGCAGATCATCCTTCTTTTGATCCCTTTCTGGATGTCCTGGAGCTCTATAGGGTGGGGGATTCCTAGGAGGACCTTGGTTCCACTGTGGTTGGTAGGACCATTGGTCTCCCATGTAGCGATTTGGACCCCCAGCGTAGGCTGCTTCATCATGTGTTTCTGCCATCCTGACTTGCTCAGTGTGTGGGCACTCAGCAGTGGTGTGCAGCTGCGATCCGCATTCGATGCAAGGCTGATTGACAGATAGATATTTGACTTGCTTGAGGAGCTTGCGATTTTGGTCTCTGTAGAACTGCTCCCTGACATCTGGGTCAATCTCCTTTGCTGGCTCATATAGTGGCATTGATGGTGTTGGCCTGGCGTAGGAGTTCTCCTCATAGTTTGTAGGAGCCCCATATTTGTTGTCGTAGTTAGTGAGCTTTTCTAGCACACCCCATGCGTCGCTTGGTGGCATTGTCAGATACTCATAGCGAGTATAATGGTTGATTCTGTCCTTAATGATTTGATCAAGAGAGTTGAAGAAGATCTCCTAAATGACGTAGGGTGGCTGTCCATGAGTAGGGCAAGATCGCAGCAGTTCTTTGTAGCTTTCCCATGCCTTTGCCAGCGGTTCCCCTTGCTTCTGTTTGAAGGCGGTGATTTTCTGACGGAGAAGTGCTGTTTTGGCGGGTGGAAAGTATTTGTTCAGGAACTCTTGCTCTACTTGGGCCCGGGTGGTGAGAGATCTCGACTTCAGCCCTTCAAGCCACTTCAGTGCAGGTCCAGCGAGAGACCAGCGAAAAGATTTCATCTTGACATATTCCAGAGTTGTACCTTCAGCAAGAGTACGACACATGTCATGAAAGTTAGTAATATGTTCAAGAGGGCACTCATTAAATTTGCCATAAAAAGCATTATTTTTAAGCTCTATCAAAAACTGAGTGCGAATTTCAAAAGAGTTTTCAGGGATTAGAATCGCCGATTCAGGCACAACGAGAGTTGGATGCATATAATCCTCTGCAGTGGTTGGGAATTGGGCAAGCTCAACTTCTGCTTGCTCCCTTGCTGCTTTCTCAGTGGCGATAGCAGCATCTTTAGCGGCTAGTTCCCTTGTAAGCCTTTCGATCAGTTGCTCTTGTGTTTCAGCGGCCGCCATGATCCTTTTGAGTTTAGAGTGGATGTGTAGGTAACGCTCTGGTTCGTCTAAGCTATCAAACTCAGGTGGTAGACCAGAACGACGCATACACCTGCGAAGTAACTCAAAGTAGACGTGAGATTCAACTACCTAAGGCGCGAATGATTGCCTCCCCAGCAACGGCGCCAATTTGTTGTATAAGAGGAAATCGAGTTGCAAAATAGAATGTAAATAAAATAAGGCAAACCAGATTCCGTCCCTTGCAAATAATTACAAGACCTCCTCCTGATACGGCAGCGGGAAGTCAGGATCGATCCACGAGGAAGCGTGTCAGCGGATCCTAGGCAGCGATGGAATCTCACGAACGTCGACAACAGTGGTACTCGACCTCGACTAAGGGTTAGTCGACAGGGTTCAGACACAGTCGAACACAGCGCAACAGCAGTTACAGGGGCTCGTCGATATCGATAAGGCCTACTCGATATCGAGTACAGTCTTGGTCGACTTCGCTTCGTCTCGTCGAGTACCTGCACAAGTAAGCTACAACGACTTTGGGTCGAAGATCAGTAGTCGAGATCGACGAGTGCTATTCGATCTCGAGTAAGACAGAGACTAAAACGAAAGAAAATAAATGGAAAGGCTTTGGGATTTCGACTAAACTTAATGTAAAAAGGCTTCCAAGATTGGGGTTTGCAACAACGACAACCAAGCATGCATAAGGCAGGACCAAACAAATTATCATGTAAATCGCATCAAAGGACTAAGCTTTCGCCTTTTCCAACAATTAGACAACTCTTTCAAGAAACCCTAATTGTCTCTACAAATTTTATGTTTATAATCCAAGTTGTTAGCATGGATCTCCATTAGACGGGTAATAAACACATAAACAAGTAGGAAAATGCTCAAAACATGATAAAGGTCGGATCTTTACCTCAAGCGCGCATGGCTATCGTTGGGCTCGCCCCAACCCTAGAAGTGGGTGGACTACTCGCGCCTCATCGCAAACTCAGACATTGATTGGAAAGGAAATAACTTGCATTAAACTAAACCAAAGAAAGTACAACCGCTTGAAGCCAATTCCGCTCTCGCTCCTTTGCTCCACTCGGCCTCACTTTCTCCCTCTACTTCTCCTACTTACTTCTCTCTCTAGAATTGAATGAATAAAACTGAGCCCCATGGGCTTTATTTATAGCCTTCTAATCCTTGCTAGTCAAGGATAGAATATCTATATCTATATCTAAAACTATATCTAAAATGCTTAAGGATAAATAAAAGCAATAAGGAAATTAAATCTAAATATATCTAAATGTCTTAAAGTGGATAGAACTCCTCTTCCATGATGTATCTTGATAGATTGGATAGATTCTCAGCCTTCTCGACTTCCTTCGTGCCCAAGGAATCCCAACTCTACTCGGACTGCTCGCGTCGATGCATTTCCAGAAACGGGTCTACTCGACTTCGACAAGGGCTCGTCGATGTCGACTAGGATTCGTCGTCGACTGGATTTCTCGGGTGACTCCGCTCGACATGGCTCGGATCTAGGCTCCTGGGCGTCGTCGATCTCGACTAGGGCTCGTCGACATCGACTAGGGTTGTGGTCGAGGGTGGCTCTCTGGTGATGTCGAGGACTCCTCCTCGGCATGGACTCGGACAGGCGCTAGGTGGCTCATCGATCTCGACAAAGTCACATCGAGATCGAGTAGAGATGTGCTCGGCGTCTTCGTCCTCGGCTTGTCGATCAGCTCCTCTTCACGTCGACTCCGGGTGTGGCGCTGAGGTATCGTCGATCTCGACTAGGTCTTGTGGAGATCGAGTTGTGTTCCGGGAGTTGGGTTGGTCTGGCTCAGCTTTCTCGACCAGGCTTTGTCGACCAAGTCCGCCGGGCTCTCTACTCGAGATCGAGTAAGGTGTACTCGACATAGAGTAGCCCTGGCTTTAGCTCGGTTTGTCCTGGTTCTGTACTCTCGGATTCTGGACTTTTGTAGATGTTTTTCGAGCTTTTCTAACCTTCCTTAGAATTGCTGTAAAGTGTCTCGAATTCTGTGAATTTAAACAAAAACTGGTGTAGATTCCATAATTTGGCAAATAAACATAAACTACATAGATTATGTACTATCTTAGCCCAAATGCATGTAATGTATGCAGAAAACGATATTAAAGTTACTGTAAAATATGGCAGATTTAGCTCACAACAGTGGCACAAGAGGTTGGGACATCTTCCTCTCCACATACTCAGAACATTGCCTTTTGTTAACATCGGTGAAGCTGATGAACATGTAATCAAGCCTTGTGATTTTTTTGCAAGAGCAAGGCAAACAAGAATACCTTTTCCTTTAAGTTCCATTAAATCTAAAGCACCTTTTGAACTTGTTCATGTGGATGTCTGGGGCCATATCAGGTTGTCACTCATGATGGTTTCCGGTATTTTTTTACAATTGTCAATGACTATACTAGGAACACATGGGTGAAGCTACTTCCTACGAAGGGAGTTGTGTTCTTAGTGTTTCAACAATTCCTTGCCATGACTGAGAGACAGCTTGGCAAACGAGTTCGATGCATCAGGACAAATAATGCCATGGAGCTGGGGGCAAGTAGGGAGGCATCAAAGTTTCTAGTTGATATGGGAATAGTTCATCAAACTTCCTGCACAACTACACCTCATCAAAACAGAATAGCTGAGCGAAAGCATCGACACTTAGTCGAGGTTGCTCGAGCCTTGATGTTTGAATTGAAGATCCCTAATAAATTATTTTTTTGGGGGGGGGGGGGGGAGTGTGTTAACTGCAAACTGCATTATAAATAGGTTGCCAAGCAAGTTATTGAAGGGCAAGTCTCCGTTTGAAGAACTGCATGGCAAGCCTGGGTTTGAGCATTTGAAGTGCTTTGGAAGCATGTGCTATGCTTCTACCTTGCAACATAGCCGGGATAAGTTTTAGACAGAGTTCAACCGTGTGTGGTGTTGGGATATCCGAATAGGAAAATGCTTATAAGCTATTGAATCTTGAGAATCATTCGATCCTTTAACCTAGGGAAGTGGTTTTTCACGAGCAGATCTGCCCATATAGAATCTTAAGAGATAGAGATAACCCTCCGGATTTCACTTTTCCACAGCAAGATCATGTTGTGGTTGATGATTACCTATCTCTTCCACATGATTTAGACACTTCATCTTAGCCAGTCCTTGGGGATTCGTGGACTCCTGCTGATGGGGTTCGAAGATCTTATAGGGAACGTTGCCCTCTCGCTTATTTAATTGTCAGATTATATGTGCTTCTGCAACAACGTTGATCAATACATTTGTTGTCACACTTTGGCCTCCACTGTTCAATTTCCAAGCTCCACTGTAGCCAACTCTGTGTTCCCTGAACATGAGCCACACACATATGAAGAGGCCTGCAAATACCTTGCCGGGGTATAAAGCCATGGAAGATGAATTTGTAGCAATAGACTTGAATCGCACCTGGGATGTAGTAGACTTGCCAAAAGGAAGAAGAAGGCAATCAGTTGCAAATGGGTGTACAAGGTCAAAAGGAAAGTTGGTGGGGAGATTGAAAGGTACAATGTGAGATTGATAGTGAAGGGGTTTTCACATAAAGGTGTTGATTACAATGAGACTTTCTCACCTATTATTAAGATGACAACAGTCCGTTCCTTAGTCTCAGTCCGTGCCTAGTTCCCAACAAGTCTGTAGACTTCGGAAGTCACTTTATGGGATTAAACAAGCTTGTGGTATGCTCATTTGTCCTCTACATTACAACAACAAGGCTTTCAACAATCTTTCAACGATTACTCTTTGTTTTTGAAGAAAGATGATGGTAATGTCACACGTTCCAGTGTACATTGACGATTTTCTGTTGATAGAGAATGATATTGCAGAGATACAAACTGAAGGTTCGATAAAGTATAACAAAGTAATATAAAGAGACTCTAGAAGGGGGGTTGAATAGAGTATGCCGGTTTTTCGCAGAAAGTCTCAAGACGTTTGAAGCTATTGCCAAACCCTTTGAGATTAGACTTAGTCTTTTCTCTGAAAACCTGAATCACAAACAAGTTATACAATACGAACCAAGTGCGGAAATATGGTAAAACAGTAAGTAAAGGACGCAACAAATTGTTAACGAGGTTCAGCACGAACTTGGCCTACGTCCCCGCCTAGGGTTCTTCCACAACCCTAGGATCCAACAGGCTTTATTGATTCATAAAGCTTAGGATCCTAATAGCTCACCGAGAAGCCTCTCTCCTATACAATTGCAATCTAGTCAACTCACGTTCCCTTGGAGTCCTAGACCAATCTAGAAGAGCCCCACCTCTCTCAGCTATCTAGTACAATCCTCTTACTCTCGAGAATCAATAGCCTAGTGCTTACTTCCTGAGTTATAAACTCTCGAGTATAACACTCTCTCTGAATATATCCTATAAGCTCACTGTGTAACTCTCAAATGCTTTGAAACAAAATATAAGACTCTTAAGACAAAGCAGAGAGAACACGCTGAAGAGAGAGATCGTAAACTTGAGGACTGATTGTGCAATGATATTCGTGAATGTATGTTCGTCCTCTCTCTCTTCTTCATCTCCTTTATATAGTGAAGATCATCGGTGCCACTTGAGGAAGGAATCTTCTCCAACGGCTAGGCTGATCATGGCTATCTTCGAGATCTTCTATACTTGGAAACTTTTGAGCCATGATCTCTGATTGTGTCCTTCTTCACTTTTCGACTTTGGAAGGAGATAATATTTGAAAAACTTCCTGAAATGTTAGTATGAATATTTGGAAGCATATAATAATATAAAATAATATTCGGGCATAATAATATAGAGAACAGGTTTTGTGTTTCATCAACACTGCTAAAGCTTCAAGACCTTTGACAGAAACTGTCTGTCAAAGCCTTAGAAACTAATTCCGATTTTCATCAAAGGGAGTGGAGTTATCAATCTCCCCCTTGATGAAAGACAAAACCTGTGCATCCCTGCAACTTAGTCAAACAGATATATCATAAGTAAAATCGGACTAAGTACCTGCATGGGTTAGAGAAATGTTGGATCTTAATTTTAACATGAAAAACATCCAACAAAGTAAAACAAAACAAGGTCTTCCAAGACCCTTGGTTCACAACAGTTTCAATGTCTAAACCATCAAACCATCTCCCCCTTTTTGTCTTTCAACAAAGGGAGGAGTTGAAAAACAGTTACCAAAATCAGACTTACCAAAATAATTCAAAATTCAAAAGTTCCTTTCAAATCTTAAAGGCTAAAGCACAAAGATATGTATCCGATTTAAAATAATTTCCACAAATAACATATAATCGGATAATATCCCATAAAAAGATTTTCCCGAAAAATAAAATAGGTAAAATATAAAGAAGGTTAAAATCCATTAAAACAATATTTGATCAAATATCTAAAGAGATACCAACCAAATATCTGATCCGTTATATGTACTCTACTGTTCAGTTCAGAACCTTTGAAATGAGGTTCAAGGATCTTGACACTAAATAGAATTTATCTTTCGTAAAGGGAAAGCTCCCCCTACGAAAGTGCATCCCTGTTAAGCATCCCAATCTCTCATCTAATGAAGGTGAACCTGTCCTCTGCCAAAGGCTTAGTAAAAATGTCAGCCCATTGATAATCAGTTGAAATAAACGAAATGGACACATCACCTTTTTCAACATGATCTCTAATGAAATGATGCCTTACATCAATATGTTTGGTCCTTGAATGCTGAACAAGATTCTTAGTGATGGAGATGGCACTTGTATTGTCACACTTAATTAGAATGCCTTTGAGGTTGATGCCAAGATCTCGCATTTGTTGAGCTATCCAAAGGATTTGGGAGCAACAGGCTCCAGCTGCAATGTATTCGGCTTCTGCAGTGGATAGAGCGACTGAATTTTGTTTCCTTGAGTACCAACTGATCAAGGATGCTCCTAAGAATTGGCAACATCTTGATGTGCTCTTCCTATCCACCTTATAGCCTGCAAAATCTGCATCAGAATATCCAATTAATGTGAAATCCTTTTGCTTTGGGTACCATAGTCCAAGCTCCTTAGTGCCATTGAGATATCGAAAGATCCTCTTCACAGCCACGAGGTGAGATTCTTTAGGATCAGCTTGAAACCTAGCACACATGCAAACACTAAACATGATGTCAGGTCTACTAGCCGTGAGATATAATAAAGATCCAATCATTCCTCGATACTTCTTTTGATTGACATTTTTCCCAGTCTTGTCTTGATCTAGAGATAATGTTGAGCTCATGGGAGTCTTGGCTGCTTTGGATTGATCCATTTTGAACTTCTTCAAGAGATCCTTAGTGTATTTGCTTTGGTTGACAAAGATCCCTTTCTTGGATTGATGAACTTGTAATCCCAAAAAGAAGTTGAGTTCACCCATCAAGCTCATCTCAAATTCACTGCACATAATGTCAGAAAATTCCTTGCACAAAGATGTGTTAGTAGCACCAAATAATATATCATCAACATAAATTTGAATAACCAAAATGTCCTTTCCTTTGGTCTTGATAAAAAGAGTCTTGTCGATCAACCCCCTTTTAAAATCATTTTCTAAAAGATATTTTGACAAGCGCTCGTACCAAGCTCTTGGGGCTTGTTTCAAACCATAAAGCGCTTTGTCAAGTTTATAAACATGATTAGGAAATTCTAAACTTTCAAAACCTGGGGGTTGAGCCACATATACTTCTTCTTCTAAGAAACCATTAAGAAAAGCACACTTGACATCCATTTGATATAACTTTATGCCCATGAAAGATGCAAATGCTAATAAAATGCGAATGGCTTCAAGCCTGGCTACGGGAGAAAAGGTCTCCTCGTAGTCAATACCTTCCTCTTGATTGTAGCCTTGGGCAACAAGTCTTGCCTTGTTCCTCACGATCTTACCATTCTCATCTAGCTTGTTTCGAAATACCCATCGTGTTCCAATGACTGATTGATGCTTTGACCTAGGCTTCAAGGTCCAGACTTTGTTCCTTTCAAATTCGTTAAGCTCACTTTGCATGGCAATGATCCAGTATGGCTCCTTAAGTGCCTCATCTACCTTCTTTGGCTCAATAAGAGAAACAAACGCGTGAAAAGCACAAAGATCTTTAAGTTTAGAACGAGTTTGAACACTAGAAGTAGGGTCAGAAATGATATCCTTTAATGAGTGTGATGAGGAGTATTTGAATTTCCTTTTGCTAGTCTCAGCTCCTTGATTCATCACACTGGTAGGATTGATTTGTGGTACGTCTGACTCCGTGGTCCTGTTGGGTTCAGTTACAGCAGTTTCTGACGTCTCAACACTGTTGGATTGGACACCAAGGGCTTTGGACGAATCTTCAACACCTTGGGCCAATTCTTCAGTGTTAAGAATCTGTTCCTGCATGTTCCTCTTCTCTGTGTTCTTGGTAGCAACATCATCTCCTTCCTCGTTCTCTGCATGGATGTTAAGATCTATATCTGCAACACTTTCACCCAAAGCACCGTCATTGCATTCATAAAAAATAACATGTATACTTTCTATCATTGGGAGATTTGACTCGCATAGGACCACATAAACCCATATGTAAAAGTTCAAGGGGTCTAGAAGTACTTACAACCTTTTTGGGTTTGAAAGAGCTACGTGTTTGTTTACCTCGTATGCATGCTTTGCACATATCAATACCTTTGAAGTCCATCTCAGGTAGTCCTCTTACAAGCCCTTTGGACACAAGCTTCTGTAGTGTATGTGGACTCACATGACCGAGTCTCCTGTGCCAGAGCTTTAGATCATCCGCCAAAGCCTTTATACAGGTTAAGCTTCCTTGTGCCACTTGCTCAGCATTCACGACATAGATGTTGTTATAACGATAGGCAATTAGAACTATTTCACCTGTATCTTCTCTGCGCACTAAACATCTTTTCTTGTTAAATCCAACATCATTACCATAATCACATAGTTGAGAAATACTAAGAAAATTATACTTCAAACCATCAACAAGATAAACATTTTTAATACAGTGGTTAGGATCACTCCCAACACTACCGATACCAACGATGTCAAATTTTCTTTTGTCACCAAGAGTGATTGTTCCAGTGGATTGCTTCTTTAGATCATGGAAGAGAGACCTCTTCCCACTCATATGTCTCGAGCATCCACTATCAATAATCCATTTTTGCTCTTTCACCTTGGTGATCTCCTGCAAGACAAAAATCAACCTTTGTGGCTAGACCAGTGAGCAAATTTAGATCCTTTATTGGGATAAACCATATTTGGTAAAATAGTGCCTTTGGGGACCCAAACTTGCGTTATCCGTTCTTTTCTCAAGTGAATAGGAAATGTATTGCGAATAATATGAGGATCCTTTCTTCTATAGGGGCAGGTCTCTCTTACATGTCCCTTTCTCACACAGTGGTGACATATAGGAGAGGTTCTGCTTCCTTTTGCCTTCACAAAAGTGGTAATGTGTTGCTTCTTTAAAAACATCGGGTTGTAACCAATACCACTTCTGTTTAGAGAACTTTGTTGCTCACCCAACATCCTATCAAGAGTGCCCTTGGACTTGGTAAAACTTATGAGGGCTGTCTGTTGGTCTTGAATCTTATTATTCAGGGAGATCTTCTCGTTCTCTAAGTCATGATGTTCACTTCTCAGAGACGAGAGATCTTGCTTGAGTTCAGATTTCTCTGAGTCAAGAGTCTTGACTTTAATGTCAAGACCTGAATAAGAAGTTTCAAGACTTTTGACCCGCATAGACAGTTCCTCAATAGTTCTTTCCTGTTCCACGGTTTTCTTGATAAGAGTGTTAGTTTGGGCAATAAGTTTCTCTTCATTGGCAATCATATTAGAAAGGAATTCCGATAGTACCTCTTTTGGACTTGCCATGAGCTCTCTTACAGTTACCTCGAGTTTCTCATCATGGGATTCATCTCCTGAGGCCATGAGAGAAAGGTTGACCTTTTCATCATCGGAGTCTGAGTCACCTGAGTCGGATTTCTTTTTCCATCTATCACCTTTCTTGAACTGGCTCTTCGTCTTTTGAGGGCAATCTTTCACAAGATGGTCTGTTTCACCACATTCAAAACAAGACAAAGGTTTAGTCTTCTTGTCATATTTTTTTGTTGTATTGAGACTTACCTCGAAATTTAGCAGACTCTGATCCATCTTTGTTATTGAATTGCTTCTTCATCTTGAGGATTCGAGAAAGGCCTCTTGTGATGAGAGCCAAAGGATCATCCTCATCGTCATCCTCATCTTCGGATTCAGATCCATCTTTGGACTCATCCTTCTTAGACTTGAGTGCCAAGTTCTTGGTGCTAGCTGGAAGTTCTCCATCGTCTTCATTAAGGATCATCTCATGCGTGATCAGCTTCCCAAGAAGGTCATTAAGGGGTAGAGTGGCGAGATTCTGGGCTTCTACTATGGCTATTACTTTTGGACCCCATTTGTCTTTTGGGAGACACCTCAATATCTTCCTCACTTTCTCAACATTCTCAAAGGTCTTGCCGAGAGAGTCAAGGTTGTTTGTGATTTCTGTGAACCGTGTGAACATAGCCTTAATAGACTCATCTGGCTTCATTTTGAAGAGTTCATACTTTCGATGGAAAATACTGATCTTGGTGTCCTTCACTTGGCTCGTTCCTTCATAGGTGACGACCAGTTTGTCCCAAATCTCTTTAGTTGACCTACAAGATGAAATACGATTAAATTCATCAGTGCTAAGACCACGATAAAGTAAGTTTATAGCCTTGTAGTTTTTGGAGACGATTTCAAGATCTGCTTGGTTGTATTTAGACTGCTTCTTTGCAACTTTGGTATCATTTGGTCCATCTTTCTCTGGAATCTTCGGACCATTTTCAATAATGTTCCAAAGCTCTAGATCTTGGTCTATGATGAACATCTTCATTAAGGATCTCCAGTGGACAAAGTTGTTTCCTACAAAGAATGGCGGTCTGCTTGTGGACCTTCCCTGTGCAAATCCTCCGCTTGCTTCACCAAACATGATCGAAAACTCACAAGATTGTTAGATCAAAAATAGTGAGTAAAGCTCTGATACCAATTGAAGGTTCGATAAAGTATAACAAAGTAATATAAAGATATTCTAGAAGGGGGGTTGAATAGAGTATGCCGGTTTTTCTCAGAAAGTCTCAAGACGTTTGAAACTATTGCCAAACCCTTTGAGATTAGACTTAGTCTTTTCTCTGAAAACCTGAATCACAAACAAGTTATACAATACAAACCAAGTGCGGAAATATGGTAAAACAGTAAGTAAAGGACGCAACGAATTGTTAACGAGGTTCAGCACGAACTTGGCCTACGTCCCCGCCTAGGGTTCTTCCACAACCCTAGGATTCAACAGGCTTTATTGATTCACATAGCTCAGGATCCTAATAGCTCACCGTGAAGCCTCTCTCCTATACAATTGCAATCTAGTCAACTCACGTTCCCTTGGAGTCCTAGACCAATCTAGAAGAGCCCCACCTCTCTCAGCTATCTAGTACAATCCACTTACTCTCGAGAATCAATAGCCTAGTGCTTACTTCTTGAGTTATAAACTCTCGAGTATAACACTCTCTCTGAATATATCCTATAAGCTCACTGTGTAACTCTCAAATGCTTTGAAACAAAATATAAGACTCTTAAGAACAAGCAGAGAGAACACGCTGAAGAGAGAGATCGTAAACTTGAGGACTGATTGTGCAATGATATTCGTGAATGTACGTTCGTCCTCTCTCTCTTCTTCATCTCCTTTATATAGTGAAGATCATCGGTGCCACTTGAGGAAGGAATCTTCTCCAACGGCTAGGCTGATCATGGCTATCTTCGAGATCTTCTATACTTGGAAACTTTTGAGCCATGATCTCCGATTGTGTTCTTCTTCACTTTTCGACTTTGGAAGGAGATAATATTTGAAAAACTTCCTGAAATGTTAGTATGAATATTTGGAAGTATATAATAATATAAAATAATATTCGGGCATAATAATATAGAGAACAGGTTTTGTGTTTCATCAACACTGCTAAAGCTTCAAGACCTTTGACACAAACTGTCTGTCAAAGCCTATGAAACTAATTCTGATTTTCATTAAAGGGAGTGGAGTTATCACAAACCTTTAAGCAATTGTTTAACAAGGAGTTTCGAATTAAGGATTTGGGACTTACACTAATTCTTGGAGATTGAGTTTGTTTCAGTTCAGGATGGCTTCGTGCTAAGCCAGCGTAAATACATTGCCGAATTTTTCACAGATTTTCCTTGCCAAGCTTCACCGGTTGTTAGCCCCCTAGAGCCCAAGTTTTGCCTTTCTCCTGATGACGGTGATCTCCTTGCCGATGCTACTTCTTATGGACGGTTTTTTGAGAAATTGAATTTCATTGTGCACACACGTCCTGACCTTGCATTCCCTATCCAAGTGTTGAGCCAATTTTTACAGGCTCCTCGCAATGCACATTGAGATGCTGCTCATCATGTTCTTCGGTATCTCAAGGGAACCACTATCAAGGGTTTATTATTGTTTCGCTCATATGGGTTCAAGCTTCAAGCCTATTGCTATGCTGATTGGGCGAGTTGTCCGTTCTCTCGTCGATCAGTCAGAGGGTATTTGATCTTCCTTGGATCAAATATTCTTTCGTGGAAGTTGAAAAAACAACAAAGTGTATCTCTATCTTATGCGGGGGTAGAGCACCGTTCACTCCGACGAGTATATGCTGAGCTCACTTGGTTTAGCAGATTAGTTGTGGAATCGGTTTTCCCCGATATCACACCTATTGATGTAAGGTGTGATAATATGCGAGCTATGTACATCGCTCGTAACCCGATTTTTCACGAACGGATGAAGCACATCGAGATTGATTGTCACCTAGCCTCATTAGAGAAAAACTACTGGAGGGCCTGATATCTTTGTCTTTGTTCCTTCGAAGGAGCAACTTGTAGATTTTTTGGCTAAAGGTGTGATGAAGTTCAGTTGCAAGCATTATTGAGCAAGCTCGGGCTTGTTCATTGTCCACCTCAAGCTTGAGGGAGGATGTTAGTGAAATACCCAACGTATTTTTGGGATATTTCAGTTTTTTTAATCCATTTATATTATATTACGTGTGAATAAGTTCACTTTAATTATTTTCAATAGGTATTAATTCTCATATAAAGTTTTAAAGTAATTATATTATTCTAATAAGAATTTATTTAAATTTAAATAGGTAAAACCTCTTATTTAATTTATAATGAGATAATTTATGAAAATAAAATAAAATAAAATTGAATTCCATAAAAATAAATATATTTATAATCGGATATTTTAATTACAAATCTATATTATAATACTAAAGGAGAAGTCGCCTACGACATGTGGCGGCTTCTCCTTTAAAGTAGGATTTGTTAGTTTTATTATATAGATTTTTTAGTTAGTAGGATTTATTTTTAGATTAATAATAAAAAAGAATTAGATTTAAAAATTAAATTACTAATTAACCTAATTGATATGCCATATCTAAAATAACTAACTAACCAAAACGTAATCTTATTGTTTGCATGATGATATATGCAAATCCAGAATCTAGAAACTTACGCAGATCTTATCACTTTGTTTTTTTTAATCACCAATCTTATCACTTTGTAATGTAATCTCTTACTGGATCTATTGGAATCTTATCACTAAAATAATTTTTAAAAAATCAAATTAGTCCATTCCAAGTTTCAGATTGTTATTAATCAGATTAGTCAATTTTTATTTTTATTTACAATTATTTATTAATTCAAAGTAGATATCTAAAATCAATGATCTTTGATTTGGTTAAAATTTTGAATTTTGAAATCAGTTTTTGTTTTTCCAATTCTTTAGATCAACTAATCTGATTTGGTTACAATTTTGAATTTTGAAATTTTAAAAAAAAAGTATTCACATCGCCAAATTCGTAGTACTACTGTTATAAATACTACGTACCCTAACTCTTCCTGATTCAATTGTTCACATTTTTACGGAGTATATTCATTTGCTTTTGTACTGTAGTGTTGCTTTTATATCTTAATCTAACATAATCATATTTGCAGATGCAGGTTATTGATTCTACCCTAATTTACTTGATTTTAAATATCCCACCCCAACTTCCCTCTCTTATTGTCCTTCCCTCTCTTATTGTAAGCATTACTTGTAACCATCCATACGCAAGATTATTGTCTCCATTGATTCCATTAATATATATGTGACTCTTTTTTTGTATGCAAGATTATTATCTCCATATGTATGTTGGATGGTTACAAGTAATGCTTACAAGTTTTGGTATCGATGAAGAAATGATAAATGAAATTATATAAACACATATTTTTAAACAAAAATCCACGGGGCACTAAGCTAGTGAATATTGTAGAGGTAAAGTAGTACCGAGCTCGATTAAACCAAACAAGCCCAAATGTTGGCCACGGACCACCCGTAGCGTCTCCTGAAATGCGAGTTGATTAACCAAATAATTAACCCATCGACAAGTAGTAGGTAGTAGGTAGGTTGCAGTTCCGATCTCTCCGCATCATGAATCCGGTTGTTTCCGTAGGATCACCTCCAGGATTGATCCAAATTCCTCCTTTCCAACTCTAATTTCTCCCTATAGATATATATCCATATCCCATTTCTATTCCACCAAACTTACTCAACATTTCACCCCCCTCGGTGGTCTCTCGTCCTCCCGACTGTAGAACACTGCCGGTGCCCGGAGCTAGCTGTTGTTGCCAACGCCATCAACCACCAGCGCCACGAGCAAGAACCCGCGGACGGTACATGCCTCAGCGACAGCCTCACCAACCCGCAGCCTTGAGAGACAAGATCCCACGTTGATAATATAATATAAACAATCAAGTCTTAGTACATAAGCTAGTGGGCTACTCTTTCTATTGTCAATTGGTTTTAGGATACAACCCGCTCAGCTTATGTACTAGGCGCACCCGGTAGCGGTAAGTCACCCCTTGCATCTGATTGAAATTTAATCGTTACTAAAGTCGCATCACCCAACTGACCAAGGAGTCGACTTTGTGACCAATCTCTACAACAACCAGAGTTCGATTCAAGCCACGATCTGAACCAAATTGAGCGTTATACCTCTAAACACCGTGGGTGTGCTGTCAAGTAATTTCCGGTATGTTTTTGTGCACAGCGTCGAGGGACCAAACCTAGCCACGATCGTGGTTAAATCAAAGAGTGAAGTACCGACGATATTGGTAAGTTGAGATCAACTCATTTGATGAAGTCGAGATGGTCATAAATTAATACCAAACTTACTTGGTCGTATGTCTGTTTGGAGCGGAAAGATTGTGCGAGGAAAAGGGGAAGACGACAACTTGCTGGCCGGGAGGCACTGGCTTTCGACTTTTGTATATAGGTACATACCGAATAGCACGAGCCTAGCTAATGAATTAATTAACGCGGTAATTAATTGATTGGTTAAGTCTGGAATCATTTATATAAAAACTAGTGTAAGGGCATACGATACGAAATATTTTGATTATATACTAAATGTAATATTATACAAATATATAAAACATTTTATATCCGATCTCTATTCATCTTTTCTTAGACCATTTAAAATGAAAAGATAATATTTATCAAATGTCGAATATTTAAACAAAGTAGCACAATAGAGAGAACATATATAAGAAATAGAATAACAGATAACTAAATATAATCAAGAGCCTAATTGGGATAAGCTTTGTTTTGTATTTTTTTTTTACTATCAAAATTTAACATAATGAATACATTAAGGTAAATAACTAAAATAATAACTATTTACGTTGATATAATTTTATAGTTATATATTAATATAATTTATTTATAAATGTAATGTTTATATATATAGTTATAACTATAATGTATTTGTTGATATATATCATATAAATATAATAAATTCATAGTAATAAAAAATGTTAAAGTAATTATATATTTTATTCTTATTAAATATATAGAGTATCTATTTTAGAAGGAAGATACAATTATTTACAAATGAGCTATTTAGAGTAGCTATTTTTGAAGTTGCAATTTATAAAGGTTAAAAAACCTAAAAATAAGATAACAAATAAGTACATATAATAAAGAGGTCTATTAATTTGGGGTAAACTTTGTTTTGTATTTTTATAAAAGAGATTTGGGTATTTCATTAAAAAATAGAATAAGAGAGATTAGGGTTGTTCCGAATCTTCCGATCGTGGTTCTACCCCGAACTCCAATTTTCCTCTGGTACGTCTTCCTCCGTTCAACAGTTGATCGCACACATGTTCTATATTTGCAATTTGCAGTTGGAATGGCACACCCAATCTAATTACCAGACACGTTCCGATCGTGGCTCTACCCATGAACTGCAACTGTTTCGATGGTAGCTCGCACACACGTTCTCCACACTCGTTCTCTAAAGATGTTGCTCGCACACATGTCGTCACACCCAATCCAACTACGATACATGTTCTTTTTATGGCTCAAAACCGTTCAAGATTGCGGTTGAACGGAGTACTATTTATCTATCTATTAGACTAGATTAAGGTTTCAAGCTAGCAACCCTACTGTTACGTTCTTCGCCTGACTCAAAACAACGAGAACATTTCCTAAAGTATTATAAAAAGAAAATATATATAAGAAATGTCATATAAATATGGATGAGGAGAAAATGACGATAAATTAGCCAAATTGATAACTGTCGCATAGAAAATGACCGTTGGCATAACATGAGATCAAAAGATTGTATATTACATAATATATCCTCATACATTCTGAACAACTTCTTTATACACTACATTAGTGGTAGCAGATGAAGCATTACCTTCAATGTCAAAAAACTAAGACTTTCAATCCAGCTCTGCTAGTAAATCTAGACACAGCTACATATAATTGTCTATGGGTGAACACTGGCTTCGGTAGGAAGAGACTGACTTGTGAAAGAGATCTACCCTGACGTTATTCATGGTCATAGCAAATGAAACCATCAATGGGAACTGTCGACATTGAAACTTGAATGGCAACAATGTGTCCGAAGGTGATAACACCATGTGAGGTATGACCAGCATGCGTCCCCATACATAATTTTTGCTTCCAATATACGATTTCCCAATTGTATAATAATAATTAGCCGAGTTTCATTACATAAGCCAAGAGATTGATCCAAGTTGCGAAGTAACATCACTAGAACCTCTACCTTGAGTGTGATGTTTTGATTAGGTATCCCTGAGCATTTGACAGTATTCAAATATTCGGCTGAGTAAATAGCTCATTGTCCTTCTACATTAAGACTTGACTTGCAAAGGCTATCTGAAATCAAAAATACATTCTCCTCTCCAGGGATTAATGGGAGTACATAGTCATTTACCTTATCCACGACTCCATGCGTTAGGATAGGATTGCTCTTACTTGGAAGTAAGTGGAATCCATCAAATGATCTGATACATTAGGATATACTGCAACAACAATGGCTCCAATCGGGTCACTTGTGTAAGGAATAAAAAGATCAGGTTTCACCATCATTATCATCACCCTCAACTCCATCACCAATTCGTAGAACCCAATATCAGAACTCATTCAATTCTTCCACATCAGAATCAACTTGGCCACAAGACTGTTATACTACCTCCGTTCAGAAATAGATGTCGTTTGACTTTTTGACACGTTTTTTAAGGAGCTACAAACTATATTAAATATCAATTTTTTTTGTAATTTTTTAATATAATATAAATACTTATTAATAATAAGTATCGTATTATTAAAAAAAATTGTTTAAAAAGTTAATATTTTATATAGTTTTGAGCTCCTTAAAAAATGTGCCAAAAAGTCAAACGACATCTATTTCTGAACGGAGGTAGTATATTCCTAGTCAATTGGAGTACCTATGTAGTTGTAAAACACTTTATTTCATTAGATAAATCGTGTAACTAATAGGAAACATTTGGCTAAATTAATAAATGAACGTAAGTAGCTATAAAAAAATATTTACCTTGCAATCACGCCATAGATAGGAATAGTTTATTGTAGCAGATACAATGTCCTGCATACTTCCTCGTACATCAATGGTCAATATTTGCCTAAAATCACCACTAAAGACCACAACTTTCCCCCCAAATGGTTGTGTTTCACTATGAGGATTGGAAAACGTGAGGACATCTCGTAAGCTTTGATCCAAAGCTTCAAAACAATATCTATTAGCCATAGGTGCTTCATCTCAAATTATATGTTTTGCTGATGCAACTAATGCTGCCAAAGGAGTACCGGGACGAATTTCACACATAGAGTCCTCATGTATTTGTAAAGGAATGGCAAACCTGGAATTTTCAGTTCTCCCCCCATGAAGTAGAAGTGCCGCAATGCCACTTAATGCCAACAATATGGTCTTCACTTCGAATAGCAGCGGTAAGTGCTTTCCAAATATATGTCTTCCTAGTTCCTCCATAACCATAAAGAAAAAAAACTCCCCCCCCCCCCCTCTCGGCTCTGGTAACACCCATAATTTCATCATAAACACGTCGTTGTTCTTTTGTGAAACTGGTCAATACTCGTGAATGCTTTGTCTTTAACTCAGAAACATTATGGCGCAAGTCCTCTTGAATGAGAATGTTATTACCAGTAGCAATCAAGGTATCATTTTGGCGTGGTAAGGAAGGAAATCGCCTTAGACTAGAGCTATCATTTCTTCGCAACAACATCTCAACCTCTGCTAATGCGTAATGTTTCAGTTGTTCTTCGGCTAGTTGTAAATCTACATGAAAGAAATATACGAGCATAAAAATTTATAATTGAATATTATAATACAACAGGTAGAAGGATTCAAAAGATATTGAAGAAAGGAGGTATAATACAATATTATACTATATACATAGATACATGAAGGTTTGAGGTTGAACAAAAAACGCGGTGGCTAAGTTCCACTCTTTTCTTTTGATTAGGGTGGGTAGTTTTTTTTTAAGCTTTACAAAACGGATTCACATCCTCTCTTCCCCCTTCCTCGTCCCCCCTCACAAGAATTCATTAAAAAGAAAAAAAAAGATTAAAAAAAATAAAAAAATAAAGGGAGTTTGTGAGAGGGGACATTAGAAGGGGACAAACTCAGGGACATGAGATTCGCACCTTTACAAAACGTGGGTTGGTGGGTGTGTAGTTTTTTTCAATCTTTACAAAACATGGGTGAGTGGGTGGGTAATTTTTTAATCGTTACAAAACGTGGGTGGGTAGGTAGTTTTTTTTTTAATCTTTACAAAACGTGGGAGGGTGGGTAGTTTTTTTTTTTAACTTTTACAAAACGTGGGTGGGTGGGTATTACATGGGAATGAAAAAATATTAGAAGATATTTATATGATAAAATTAAGATATCAAGACAATCAATAGTTCCAAAAAAAAAAGACAATCAATAGTTAGAAAAAAAAGGATAATGCAAACCTGGCATCATGAGGTGGCGTCCTTATATGATAAGAATATCTTTAAACAACAAATGTCAAGTTTTAGTCCACACAAACTCGGGTTGATACATGCCACAGACAGTAACAACATGACAAACAAAGTTCGTAAGTAATGAGCAGATCCCCAAAAGCTTGCTTTAATGATCACATCAATGTACTCTCATTCATCATCTAGCAACTTTAATGCATAATATGCATCTTTGAAAGAGGGGTGAACAACATTATTCATGGTCCGGAGATCGACTTAGGAGGTTGCACCACGAACTTGATTCAATAACAGTCGTAAATAATACAAATCTCCAGCACTAATATGATAAAACGACCAATTGAGACACCTCTCTTTCTTGGTGACCATAATTTGCGCTGGGCATTCCAGACAAACTTTGTTGGGAACTCGGCATAAGTCAAGTACCTTCCATCTAGAATTTTTTTTATTGTATTCCATCCATGCTATAAACATTGAATTCCTTACACCCGTCTTGTTGAGGTCTGCCAGGGCCGGACCTGAGTTTTAAAAGCCCCGAGGCGAGATATTGAATTAAGCCCTTAGCTCATACTCTGTATAGTAAACAATTTGCTTTCTTAAAAAGCCCCATTAATCACATAAAAATTTCGGGAAAAGGCCGATTTATTTTCCTAATTCAAGTGAATAGTTATAAAAAAATTAATTTAATAGATTCTCAGATTTAAAGTGTTCCTGATCAATGATTATATACGGAGTATAAAAATTCTCAGATTTATAAATAAAATAAATTATTTCAATAAATTACCTTACCAAATCAGGTGAACAGTTATAAAAAAAATTAATTTAATAGATTCAATTTTACGTAATGATGGAGGCATGGTATTTTTTAGGAAGGATTCTTTTGTTATAGTACAATTTTTTTTATTGTTACGGTTACGATACCTGATTTCCATGTCAAATTAAATATAACAATGTTAGAAAGAAAAAAAGGGTTAAAGAATTAGTACTAGGTAAGTAGGTAGAAGGTCATAGCCCATAGGGGTTGAGAGAGAGAATACATAGCAAAGCAAAGCAAGTGGATCACGTTAGTCAGAACAACTACTAAAGTGGGTGAAGTGATGGGCCTTTTACTTCCTTTCTTTTTTAATACGGAGATTTTGGGCTTTGGTTAGAGTATATAAATATGGGCCCTTTAGGATTGTTGGGCCTGAGGTCTGCTTCAATGGAATCATCATCTTCAATACTATATTTTTCTCATCGGGCAAGTGAAATGATAATCGCTCAACTGATGGAGTACGAAAGTGGATTTCAAATCAAAATATCCGACATACTGCTTCACATGGGGAGATGTACCAACAATTGTAGTATCTTTCAATCTCATCGACATCTTTGAAAGCCGAAGAGCCGAAATCAATATAGGCCCTTACTCTACTATGCCCCCTTGCTAATGTACTTGAACAACTACTTGATGGATCTAGCTTGATTACATCATTCGACATTAATGTGAGCATTATATTTCAAGAGAAGGGCCTTATTGTAAGGAACCACAAACCTACTATCGACGGTAACATCTTCTTTCTGAATAGTAATCACAGTATCACACCTCATGTACAGAGCATAACCCTCCTCATCAAAAGTGGTTGCATTTGTAAACTTCTTGGGAAAGTATTTGTTAAACACACCGGTCATCCTAATTGGAGACTTGGTGTTTGAAAGACCACATGGACCATGGATCATGACATCCTTGACAATTTCATGTAATACAAGATCCTCAGATGCACTTGGAATCTTGGCACTAATGATTCGATCAATATCGTCTACGGTTAATAGTTTGTCATCCTGATGAAGGAATAACACAATATGTGCATGCGAGAGACCTTGTTTCTAAAACTCAATTGTGTACCCCACAAACGAAGAAATTTGAAAACATTAATAAATAAGATATAAAATTAAGCATTAAGTGTATGATTTCTATGTAGTAGATGCATAAGTAAACATAAAGAAATGATAATGATCCATTTACAAGCATTGACTTTCCCAAATATCTTGTAACGGCCCGAGATTATAATTCATGGGTTACATTTCGAGGGATGAAACCCCTCGTTAGGACCTTGCACCCAAAGTATAGGTTGAAGGTTTGAAAGTCTAGTCTAACATTTCAAAGTGGGATTTCATACCCAAAATTCGAAGGGATCGTTGGAATCCCCGGGGAAGTACTCTGTACCTGTCGTAAGTCTAAACGTGGAAACCCATAATCATATAAAAGCGGAAGTAAAGTATGATACAAAAGGGGTGCCACGGCAGAGCCGTGTCAAAACGGAGTCTACAACATAAGTCTAAAAGCATAGTCAAAGTCTGGTGAAATCAAACCCTCCGACACTCATTCTCCGTCGAACAAAAGGACCCATGCGATACTCAAGCAGCACCAACAGAACGAACATGATAATAATACCTAAAAACGTTAATGGTGAGCGGGATCAGAATGATGCCCACCTGCTGCATCCCGGCTCTAAGCACACATATACGTACGCTAGACCTAATAAAGATGCTTCTAGATGCAAGGAGGAATATTAAAACACTAACATGCTCCTAAGATAAAGTGCATAATAATAATAATAATAATAATAATAATAATAATAATAATAATAATAATAATAATAATAATAATAATAATAATAATAATAATAATAATAATAATAATAATAATAATAATAATAATAATAATAATAATAATAATGATAATAAGGCCTTACACAGAATACCAAGTGGTATATCCCGCTACCTAACCACCACCCCTCTTCCGATAGAGCGAAGACTGGCCAGCTCGCGAATGCATTCCAATTATAAATGGGGCGAGGCCCGTTGTGGTACTCGACCCCATATTTGCATGTCTCTTTATAATTATGAATGTGGACTTAAAAGAGAAAATGAATAATATAATGCGAAAGAGAAAATAAATTGGAGTAGAAGTAAAATGGTAATTATAGTAGTAATTAAGACTCGAACGACTCAGGACGAACCAGATGAGACTCGGTAATCCTATGAACCTTGCAAATGCTCTAGATACTTCACAGACAACGATCGTTCTATTTACATACCCATAAAGAAATAGAATGCTCAACGGTTAATGCAACCTAGCATGGTACTACATGGCATGCTGATCATGAATGCAAGCACCTAGTATATCAGGGAATATCTCTCTATCAATTCGAGTAGTCTCATAAGAGACTTACCTCGTAATCAGAATAACAAAGGTACGATCCCAGCAAGTAGCACGAACAATCAGATAATATCATCTAGATCATAGCAGCATCCATATAAGTCTACTGCTAACCATCCAATCACACTCAAGTGTTCATAGTTTAACAACACATAAACACATCATAACGTCATCAAGTTCAACCACTCATCATACTTGCCACATTCCACAATACCATATCATCCTTATCATACCATTTAGTCACATTCATGTATTCATAATCAAGTACCAACATATCACATAACTTGAGTTCATCATAATCATCATATCTCAAAAGCATAAGCTAATGATTCATAATCTTAACATTTCATCATCCTACTAGTCAACCAATCATGCCATTAGTCCACACAACTATAATATTAGACAATCATTCACATCAACCATGCTGGTTAGTCATTAAGCACATAATTCCCGAGTTAGTCCCATAAACCGATTCAATACCAAGTAATTCGATTAAAACGTTCGATCTTAAAAGCTCATGAAATTTGTTTTCAAAACACCCAATTCAGACCCTTAAATCAGTTCTTGAAATCTCCCAAAAGCGTTGAAAACCAGTCGGGAAAACGATCGTCGAAAACGTCGAAAAACGGAGTTAAAACGTTGAACTCAAAAGCTCAGTCGCGGTCGCGAGTCATCCTCCCGCGCCCGCGAGACCCAGCGTCTCTGAGGAGCCTCTCGTGGCCGCAAGCAACTCGCGCCTACGAGGCCCTCGAGTCGCGGCCGTGAGTCCGGGGTCCCCTTCCTAGGGTATCCGGACACCACCTCGCCGCCGCGAGTTACCCTTATCGCGGTCGCGAGTTAGAACCCTAACAAGGTTGTTCTTCCTCGCGGCCGCGAGACCCCTGCCGCGATGGCGATTACGTCTCTGAATCTTAGATTCAAGGGACGTGTGTGGCCTTATGGGGAGTTGTTTGGAGCTCCATTTTTTCCCAAATTTTCCCGAGGTACCCAGGCACATGTTAGTACAAGAATGATTAAAAAAACAGGAATAGGTGAAGAGATCTCTCACCCAACACTTCCTTGGTCCACTTCTTCTTCTTCAGGGTAGCTTTTGAGGTGATTTGAGGCCGAAACTCTTAGATTTGCTTGTTGAGTGAGTGAGAGGAGTTACTCATGGAATAAGGAAGATAACTTGGAGGGTTAAGGAGTAAAATGAGGAGAAAAGATGCCAACTTACCCTTCCTAGACCCAAAACCAAGCAAATGAACTCCGGGGGCTTCGATCCTTGACTTCTGGGTTGAGATGTGGCTCCAATGGACCTCCTTAGCTCCTTGGAAGGTGTTGAGGCTGCTGGACTCCTTGGATCTTGAGGGAGAGAATGAAAAGCAAGGTGGGGCTGGTGTTTGGAGGGTGGTGCCGAGAGGAAGAGGGGAAGAGGATGTGGCTCTCCTTGGTGTTTAGGTTGTGGCTTGGGGAAGGGAAGGTGGTTGAAGAGGTGGTTGTGGGGGGTGAGGTGGGGCGGCAAAAAAAGAGAAGGGAGAGAGTAGAAGAGTGTTTACGGTTTTTGGGTTGTGAAATGTGGAGCTTCCAAACTCTCCTCTATTTTTAAGACCATTTGGCAAGCTAAAGAATTGACATTTCGTGGAGTTTGAATATTTGATGATGTCACATCCTTATATCTTTGATTGGATGAGTTGGAAGGTAAGAGTAAGATTTGTTCTTCTTCTAGAAAAGGGGCATATAAGAGGAAAGAGAAGAAATAAGCCAATGTGGGTGTCTCCCCCATTTAAAGTAAGCATCTTTGACCAATCCCCATTTTTCACATGGGTTCACTTGGGCTAGGGTTTGTGTGTGGAATCTCGGCTAGGGTTAAGATTGTAGAAGTCCGAGCCTTGGTTCCGATGTTGCAAATCTTGAATCCCAAGGGGCGTCCCGAAATTAGACCCCGATGTTAGTTTCCCAATTCATGCTCTCTCTTTCGCGAAATTAGATCTTAAAATCGAGAATCGAGGTTGTTATGTAAATCTGAAAATTTTAGTTAGTTCGAAAATCCGCTTCTCGAGATCAAAGTCCGAGCTAGAGAGTTTTTCCGCAAAATTCCGTTTTAAAATTCATATTGATTTTCTTTTTCCGAGAAATTAAGATTTAATAATGTGAAGCTTTACATATATGTTTGACTCATATATCATGGATCATCTTATCAAGCTTGATTTTAAATATTTGAGTTGTCAGGTCGGGGAAATTTGCTTGGTCTACACCACTCTGTTTTGCATTTCTGGTTAGCTCAGGCCACTTGGGATTGCATGTAAAAGTAATAAAAAAAAATATGGATGACCGAAAAATTTGCAAGTACTCATGGCATCCTGGTAATTCTACATCATATATCTAGCACCGCATGTGAAAGATGATGGTAAAATAATACGTTTACCTACACATGTATCTCCATTGGTTGGTGCAGTAGACTTTTCTTCTCAGGTCTTGTACGATTTCGCACGCAACTTCTTTTGATTAAATCGAAGGTAGGCCAATCGAACAGGCTGAATCATATATCAACCACAAATTCCCGAAATAACCTGCCAAAATACAGAAGCAGTTACATCTCTACCCTTCGATACTGAATTCGAAAGGCAAAAAACTCCCTCATACTGATGGTTCGCCTCTTTCTCCCCGAGTTTTTCATCAAATGACTCAAAGGATTGTCAATTGAGAAATTATCTTCTCCAAAAGGAAATCACAACGGATACTGGAGTGCCAGATAAGAAGGATGCAACTCACTAATTCGTTCCAACTGTTTACTTATGCCTTGAATAATAATATCTCAGAATCTATCCTCAGATCACCAACAATCAAAGCTGTAACCTCAGAAACAGAGGGGGTATTATACACCCGCGCATCATGTCCTCTGTTTCCTTTGAGTTTAAGTGTCAAGTTATGGGATAGGTCCGCAACAAACCAATCTCTAGAGGAGCATTGAGAAGAGGCAACTCAACAACACCTTTCATGCAACACAAGAAAAATTGTGGGTTATGCGGTCATCTATTTTTTTCACACCGTTCCGCATACCACATCGATGCACCACAAAAAGACAAATGTAGGTTGGATCCCTAATATCATAATAATCTGATACAAGTAACATTAGGAGTGAAAAAATGTTCAATATATTAACTTGAATGAAGGCGATCAATCATATATTTTACCAGTGTTAACCAGTTGGGTTGGATCATTCTCCACATAAAAATCTGCATTACCATTCATTAATTTAAAATATGTACATATTATATAAATGTACAATAGGCCAACGTGAACACTCTAAGGTATGACGAATATAGGACTATAGATTAAAAGGTAGAGGGACTATTACCATTTGTCCTTTCAATCCCAGGAGCCTGTTGCAACTGGCCCAATGTGTGTCCAACAGAGGTTCCAACAGCGGAACAAAAGTTGGTTCGTAACCCCAACTAGACATGGCCACGGGTCACGGGTCGGGCGGGTCGACCCGTGACCCGCCGGGTCAGGGTCCACGGGTCCAAGGGTCGGCTCGGGTTGAGGGTCAGGGAAAAGATAACCCGTGACCCGGCGGGTCCGACCCGGTTTGACCCGTCGGGTCAACCTGCCATTTAAAAATATTTTTTTTTTGAAAAAAATTATTTTTAATAAAATAAATTTATAATTATTATGTAAATTATATAAATTATTCTTAGAATAATTCATAATATTACATAATGTAATATGCAATGGCAATGTGAGACTTAGCACCCCCATACTTCTTCTTTTATAGACTTAGCCCCCCCCCCCTTTCCTCTAGTTTTCAATATGGGACAAGAACAAGGGTAGAAACTAGAAACTACACCATGTCTTCAATCTCTACCATTCGGTTTTTAATGTCAATCCACACTTATAAATTTTTATCATATACAAACACTAGTACTATACTTTATATAAATATTATTTAAAAAAAATATTTTACCTATCAATTATGAAAGAAATAACGAACGGGTAACAAGAAAGTGTGAAGTTCAACAATATACCTTAAACATTTGTGTTATTTGGTGGATCCACTATTAAATCATTCTATATGATCCTAAGTTAGGAGTCTTTGTGATATAATTTCAAATAATACAAATATTTTTATTGATAAAGCCGTTACACTTGTATAGTATCCTTAATGTCGAGTTTTCGTTTATTTTCAAAATGATATAGAACTTCGGATTTTCAAACACAAGAATGAAATATAATATTGGCAATACTTTTTGAATGTGTCTTTTAATGTACGTCATAACAAGCAACCCAAGTATGTAATTCTAATAACATGATCATTAAGTGTATACACAACATGTGGCTAATTCAACTTTAAATGAGAAAGTTTAACATATCTATATGAAGAACCTAGATTTGAAATCATTGATCAAGAAATTAACATAATAATGCAAGTAAAATAAAATACTTATGATTGATTAATGGATCAACACAACTATCAATTAAATTAAATAGAAAGATTAATCCAACATAACTTAATATATTGTATCATGATGTTTCATCACCATGTGTTATTCATTTCATTAAATCCTAAGAGGTAAACACTTTAATTATATTATTATATGGTACATCATATAATCCAAATACTTAAAATATATTATATTCCACCATATAATCCAAAGACTTTAATTACATTACATTTTACATCATATACTTAAATATCAATTTCTCAAATTTTCTTTCATATCTCATATTTCTGTCCCACATCGAAAGTGGGCTACATACCTCTATTTTCTCTATATATAGATCCTCATACCCTACTTGTCATTCCCACAATCCAACCTTTTCTTTCCACATCTAAAGTGTGATGAAAGGATGGGAGTGGAATGAAGATATCTATATATATCTTCCCACGTACCATGTTTTGTCAACCTTAAATCTTTCCATTTTGAAAGTGTGGTGAAAGACTTGAGTTGAGTTTTATTTTGGGTTAAAATTTTTTTTTTTATGAAAAAAATGGTTGACCCGGCGGGTCGACCCACAAAACTCGTTGGGTACCCGATTTGGTGCCACGTGGCCGACCCGGCAGTCCGACCCGCCGACCCGCCGGGTCACCCAACCCGCCGACCCGTCCCAACCCCGGGTCAGGGTTAGGGTCACCCTCCCCGGGTTATCGACCCGGCGGGTCCGACCCGTCAACCCGACGGGTCGGACTCGTGGCCGTGTCTAACCCCAACCCCCCATCAAATGCAATGACAAAAGCATAACACAAACAGAATATAAGTTATATCGAGATATAAGGGAAATTAACAAATATAAGAAATAACTAAAATATAAGATAAGGTAGAGACAATATTACTATTTGTCATTTAACTCAGAGGAGACTAGTGTAAGTGACTAGATGTGTGTAAAGAAGAGCTTCCAACGTCTTAATATAAGGTGTTTCATAAGGAATCCAATCAAATTCCATGACCATGTATAACACGAAAGTACTATAAGTTAGATGGTGATAGCAGGGGAATGAAAAAGGATAACAAAGAACAAACATACCTGTATTGTCCCACGATCGAGATCGAGCTTGTTAGAGGACATGCTTTCTTTTCATTTTATTATATTTTGGGTCTGATGAATGATTACAAGATGTACGTGAACAATAATGAATTGTAATATAAATATGAAAATAGGTATTATGATTACTATCATTACTTTTATTTTCTACAATAAACACAAAACATATGTAATGTTATTAGCCAGAATACAAAATAATTTACAAGAAACATCAAAATCAAAATAATAATACCGAGAATAACATTTGACACAAATGAAAATACCTTTATTATTTGCACATCGAGATCGCTTCTCCTTCATTGCACTTTTCCTTTTCAATCTATTCAGTTTGGCTTCGGGGTTCGGAGTCATCTATATTCTATACTAAAGATAACACAATGTCAGTATAAACGTAAACACTAATACACACCAAATAAAGAAAACATAGCTAAGAGTAGGCTTCCTAAACGCTTAATTACATACATGAGTGACTTCACAACACGTAAGAACTATTGTGTACCATCTAGAAAATTAGTAAAATCAGCCAAGAGAAATTACAAGACAATACCTTAATTTGAAGAGGAACAAAACTGATTTCTTCGATTCAGAATACCTCGTAGAAATGGGAAGCCAGAAGCAAAGATGATCAAGGATACTTGGAAGCCCAAATTTTATATATAATTTCTCAGCAAACCATATCGATCCATCTCCCACCACTGAAACCCATCTCTCGCATTCTCAAGAAACACCCATTGCAATCGTCTCACTCGATCCCCGCAAGCTAGAAATCTCACATTCACCAAGGGATTGCAGCTTTAGCTCCGTCTGGCGCTTAATTTCTCTCCGGTTCTCTCTACTGGGAGTGCTTTTGTCTCCAAATTCGTTGTCTTGAATGAAGGTCCGCCCAAGGAATCCTGCGTTTTCGATGATGCCGGAGTCCTAAGCCGCGTCACCAAGTTAGATTTGAAGTGGTTGTTGTCTGAATTGGAGTCCAAGAAGAATTGCAGATCAATTTTGTCACAGCCCACAAACTTATTGTAAGTTCTTTTTCTAATTATGTACCCGATAAAACATGGGCACGCAGTTAGCAGGGTCGTCCAATCAATTTCGGAGGCCCTGTTCAAAATTTTATTAATGATAAATTTCAAGTAAAAATTTTGTCGTTTCTTTAACCAAATATCTTTTATGTTAAAATTTTTATATTATTTTTGTTAATTAAAATTTAATTTCTTTAGTGCATTTTATGTATAGATAATATATATAAAGTTTTTCATTAAATCATATTTTTTATTAAAATTTTAGATTATTCGTGTGAACATTTAATCACTTTAATTTTTTTCACACCATCATTAAAACAGAAAGATAAATATCGAAGTATGAGATAATGCAATTAAACAAAATACATTTTAATGAAAAAGAAGGTAAAGAATGACGGTATCTCTTATATTAAAAGTTTTAGATTATTTTTTGTAAACATTTAATTGATTTAGTATAGTTTATTCAATAATAATAAATACTATATATAAATTTGTAAATTTAATCAACTTTTGCATTAAAAAATTTAGATTATTTTTTGTTGATATTTAATGAATTTAACATATTTTTCAAACAATCTTTAAAATAGAAATATAAAACTAAATATGGGAAAGTGCAATAAAAAAGAAAGGCTAGAAAAGTGTTTTGGTGGAGGATCGAACTCGCGCTCCTTGACAGATTACACAATAAGCACATTTCAATCCCTTGAACCATGCTGCCATCCCGCATAAGTGATACACTGTCAACCTTTATTATATATATACTAAACAAAAATTATTAAACCGAGGCCCCAAACAATCGGAGGCCCTGGGCGATCGCCCACTTTGCCCTTGTCCAGGGTCGGCACTAGCAGTTAGTTCCACTTTTTATTAATTGAGGGGCAAATTAATAAAACGTGGGTGGTTTTAACACGTGGGTAAGTGATTACTAATTGAATGGGTGGTTATTAACAAAAATATTTGCTACTCAATTAATAAAACATGGGTGATTATTTCTTTTACTATACTTGTTTCTTTTGCTCCAAATCGTGGGTGGGTAGTTTTTAAATCTTTAAAAAACGTTGGTGGGTGGGTATATACACACACACGTGGGAATGATGGGTAGTTGTTGGTGAAATGGTCATTACAAAGGCCATAGCAAATGATTGAATGTCGCTTAAATCTGTAAAGAAAAAACATTGGTGGATGGGTATTACAAATGCCACTTTAATTTCAATGTCGCTTGTATATGTATCAACTTTTCACCATTGCAAAGATATGGATATAGAAAACATCGTTACAAATATAAAAAACTTCAACATACTCATAAAGTGTTGAAACACTAATTGCATGGCAAATAGAAAACCGAAGGAATGACATAAAAACTAGGCAAGTGGGAAATTAAAGTTACCATAGCAAAGTCTTGAAACTACATAGCATAAAAATATACGCAAACATTATATGCACAACTAAACATTTCCTATGTCAATATAGATACCTCGTCCTCTTGGGGAGTTATATCAAACTGTTTGATACAAGATTCATCACAACTCAACTTCCTGACAGTGAAAGTGAATCCAGGATTCTTAAGGTTGGCTTTAGTGATTTGCAAAAAAAAAAACGCATTTTTTCCCAAGTAGTCCATTTAATTCAGTAGGAAAATCTCCTCGACAATCCTGGAAAAACATACAGCCTCTTACAAGTATAAAAAATATGAAAATTGAGGAAAATTGCTTTAATGGCTGCTACGGTCACGTAAGAAATTGGTTGGTAAAAAAGAAAAAGTTAACACTACAGACAATATAACATTTCATGTATTACATTTGTGTCTATACATACATGCTATGTTTCCTATAACATAATTGTATTCATAGTAAATGAAATAACCTATGTTGTAAAGACCAGATTTTAGAATTTCCAAAAAAGAAAAGTTTTCGGAAAACCCGTCCTCGAGCAGTTTCTATTTTTGGAAATCCTTGGAAAATATCCCGATACGCTTTTAAATTTCAACTTGATGGATTCTAAGCCTTATCTATCGGATTTCGAGAGTCGTTTGAAACGAATTTGAATTCCAGGTTGGATTTTTTAAATGTCGGATTTTGGGATGTCTGATTTCGGGATGGAATGTCGGGATTCAAGGTCAGAAGTGCGGAATCATCCCTCATTCTTGCTCTCACTCGTCACGCCTCTCTCTCTCTCTTCCTTAAGTGTTTTGTCTTCTTCCCCATTAACCCTAATGAAAGCCCTTTCCCCTATAAATAGCCACACATCCCCAAACCCTAGAGGATCATCCTCAAATTCATAAATCTCAGCCCCCAAAACACTCTCTCTTTCATCTCAAGGAAACCAAAATGCAAAACCCTCCTCTTCCCCTCTCATTTTCCCTTATAGATCTTCAATCCACAACAAGAATCCTCCATTTCATGTTTCTTTCAACTCAAAGACCATCAAACACGCCTCTTCTCAAGAATCTAACCCAAAAATCAGATTCAGAAGGTCTTTTCCATGTATAATGGAAGTTTTGGGGGGATTTCGCCATCGCGAATAGTGCTTTCGCCACCGCGAGAATGAACCCAAAAGAAGAAACTCATGTTCGCCGCCGCGAGTTCATGTTTGCCGCCGTGAGTTCATCTTTGCCGCTGCAAATAGTGTTTTTTCCGCCGCGAGTTCAGCAACCTGATCCGGCGTTAGCTCGGTAAAATCCTTCGTTCTTCATCGTTTTAACTCAATTTTCTTCCCCGTTTATTTTCGCTTGGTCCTCACTCTTTCCTCTACCTTATGAGGTCAATAAGAGTTGGATATAACATCTTTTGAAGTGAATTTAAGCCCATTCTATCCTCTCTCTCTTTGTTTTTTGGGCAAGGTAAGTTGTCACTCATCAAATCCTCTCATTTTTGGACCTAAAACTTTGTAAAGGTCTTCTATTAACCTAGATCTATCTGTCCTAGGGCTTGTCGTAGCAAAATCTCGTTGAATCGAAGCCCAATGACTCTCTTCTCTCAAGATTTTCGAAGAGCCTCAAAGAGGCTATTCAATCCCTCTTCCGTTCTTCCCTTTAGTCCTTGTTTGGAGTCTTTTATGTGCTCATAGTGTCGGTTTTTGAGCTAGAAGTGTTTTGAAACAAGTTTGAGTTGAATTAATTTGGAATGAACAAAAATGAGGAAAAACAAACAAGGCCTGGTTTGAATCTTGCCACGGCGAAATCATGGCTGCCAAGACGAGGATGAACGCAGGAACACAAATGGAAGACGACCAACTCGCGGTCGCGGCCGCGGTTTTCGCTGCCATGAAATCCTCGTGTCGCGGCCAACGAGGGGAGCCTTCTCGCGGGTAACTCTGCGAGGATCTCGCGGCTACGACCAACCCTCTTGTGGCCGCGAGATCTCCCTAGTGATATGGCCAAGTCACTCTCCCTTGGGATCCCTTGTTAGCCTTTGATTCGATCCTTTTTTGAATTCGTTTTTAGATGACATATGATTTCAGAAGCGGGATTTTTAGGGTATTATTTTAACATTAAATAATTTAGAGATTTGAACGGAACTTGAACTATCGGACTTAATGCTTTGTCATTGTTTTAAGAACTTTATTTTGAATGTCGGGATTCTTTGACTTGATTTATCGATCGATGATGATTTTGAAATGAGTTTGGAAATGATATTGATGTGGTTTATCAAATGGTTTTGGTTGTTGTTTTGAGGCATCAAAAAGACTTTGAAATGGTTTCACTCCCGTTTGATTTTGGAAACGTTTTCGAAACTCGATTTCTATGTGTATGTGTGGTAGTATGACAGCTTATCACATCTATGTGATTATAGGTGATTGTTGATTGTTGGATTCCACTTGCGTTGTCTTTTTGTTGTTCGGCATTTTCAAGTAAGTTTCTTTATGGGCTTACTTAGATCCGAAAGAGAAAATCTTCTGCTTGTGATCATATGACATACTAGGTGTTGCATAAGCATATTAAAAGCATGCCATGTAATATCATGCTAGAGTTGGACTCATGTGTGAGCATTCGGATACTCTGTGTGTTTGAGAACAGAACGGTCGTTATCTGTGAGTCCTAGAGTCTTTGCTAGGGTCATATGATAGCCAAACACCATCCGGTTTGTCCTGAGTCGTTGTGTCAATATACGAGATGAGATGATATCAGCACCATTGGGTATGAGCTTGATTTACGATGATCATGATGATGTGATATGATGATTATGATGATATGATGATGATGTGCATACATATATGATGAATAATAAGTACCGTGCTGGCCAGGTCCGCTCATGAAAAAGGGGGGAGTAGGAGAGGGATATGTCACTTGGCATTCTTTGGGACCCTTTACTGTCTTTCTACACTTATATTAAATCTTGATAAGGCATGTCTTGCGTGTTTAATTTCCATATTGAATTAGATCATCTTTATTATAGGAATATCGTATATGTATGCTTGCTTGCGGGACCCAGAGTGTGTTGGGGGGACTCGGTCTGACCCCGCCCGCACAAATTATTTTTGGGTATGCTTGCTCTATGCTTCTTTGGCATTGAGAATCTCTTGGGCGAATGCGAAGAAACTTCATGACTCTACTAATTTGGATAAGAAGTTTTCTGATGAACATGATTTACCGATTTGGTTTTGACCCTGCCTCCCCGTGGCAAGTTTTACTTTACTTCCGCTTTCCGTCGTTCTTTCAATTGAATTTCCGCGACTTAGTTAGGACAGGTTAAGAGTGCCCAATGTCCCTTTTGATTGTTTTAGGGTTCGAAATCCCCACTTTACAATACTAATCTCTTGGGGTTTGAAACCTCGACCCGTACCTGAGTTGCAAGATCCGAACGAAGGTATCCAACCTTCGAAACATAACCCAGATATTTATATTTGGGCTTTTACATATGTATTGTTAACTATTTGAATCACTGTTTTGGCCACATCATCCTCAAACTTGCTAATAGAAGTGATCCGCCGACCATGGGAAATCGGAGGAGAAGCTGAACATGTATCTTCGGTCCTACAAAATAGAAAGATCATGTAGTCTCAGAATCGGAAGAGAAGTTGAACTCAACAATTTCAACAATCGATTGGTCTAAAACCAATATCGTCCCAAAATAAGCATTGTTGATAAATGTTTTCCCTTCAAAGAAAAGGAAAATGAAAAATATTGGGAGATGGGTATAAAGGTATAATGAAATAAAATGCATATTTAAAATGATAAAAAGCAATGATATATTAAGTAATGAAATCATATATATACCACAAAAGTTTTTCATTTTTGCAAATTAAACAATGACAACAATGTCGGATTTGGTACTTACATCGTAGTAATTCTTTATTTGATGAGCATAATTATCCCAAACAGTACACTTGATTATAATGTCGCAGCAAGAAGAATACATCGTTAGACAATATATGATTAGCTTGTAATTGTGGTTATCGGATTTACCTAATACTCTTTAGTTCAAAATTAATTTTATGAGATACTCTCGGAGGTATCCCATGACCCTCAATGATATCAAGGTCTCCAAAATATGATAAGAAACCAATAACATCTACACAACATGATTGCAATCTAATATTGGTATAAATGCAATTAATGAATGCTTGGAAAATGTCCAATTCACAATAAAGTTTCAAGCAACTCACCCACTAAGTAATTGGAATCAAGCTTGTTAGCCTCAATGTCTTCAAATTTCACAAACTTAAATCCACTTCTCAGAATATTAATTTGATCAATGGCACTAACAATGAGGAGAAAATTGAAGCTTATCCTAAAAGGATGTGTCGAATATTGGTAACTCCACTTTGTTCAATAACGTTGAATAGTTTGACTGCATAAGACCACCCAAGAATCAACTGCATGGAAAATCTTACAATTATATTCTTTCTAATGGTTGCCTCAATTGTGTTGCCCTAGCAAATACCAATCCAAAAAAAATCATACTCTAAACAAAAAAAATCATACTTTAAACCTGAACCACCAACTGTCATAATCTATAATAGAAACAAAAATCATGCTAACAAAACATATCTAAAGATTACCTCCACATCCATGAACACAACAACCGCCATGTCAATTTGCTCCAACAAACTAAATGACTTTCGAAATAACCCAATTACTTCCCCCCTAATGTGCTATGTGTCTCTACTCTGATCTATGGCAGAAATTGCGCTATGGATGGAGCTCGTTTCACCCTGTATATCAAAGGAATGCATATAAACAATCAATTTCACCCTATAATTTTAAGTAAGGACATAACCTCATAGCTCCCCCTCAAAACAACTTTCACCGTTTAAATCAATATCTATTCAATACCTATTTACCAACGACATGTACATAACCAATGGCCATATTTCAGAAACCGAGCAAATCCGAATCTAATTACAAATGCGATCGACAAAAACATTGAACAAATTTTAGAAAACAAAGAAATTATGTCATAATTAAGAAGTAAGACATGCCGTTTAGGGGAACTGCAAATTTGTTTGCTAGCGTTCCTTGAAGCCTGTCATGAGAAAAAGCTCGGAAATTAGGGCTCAATTTAATTCCAATATCGAACAATTAGGTGTCAATTGAAAACCACCAAGTTAGGAGCTACTTACCCTGCAATCTTGAACAGTTTTGAGCTAGGCGAAGAATGTAGAGTAGGGTCATAAAAAGAATGTGTCCGGTAGTTAGATTGGATGTGGCGACGTGTGTGCGAGCAACGCCTGCAGAGAATGGGTGTGTGAGCCACCATCAGAATAGTTGTAGTTCTTGGGTAGAGCCATGATCGGAATGTGTCCGGTAGTTAGATTGGGTGTGCCGTTCCGACTACAAATAGAGAACGTATGTGCGAGAAAACGTTGAATGGAGGAAGACGCAGCGAAGGATAATTGGAGTTTGGGGTAGAACCACGATTGGAACAACCCTAATCTTTTTTTTTTAAAATCAAATAACCAAATCTCTTTTATAAAAATAAAAAACAACGTTTACCCCAAATAGGCCTCTTTATTAAATCTACTTATTTGTTATCCGATTTTTTAGTTATTTTTTTAGCTTTATAAATTGTAACTTAAAAAATAGATACTCTAAATAGCTCATCTGTAAATGATTGTATCTTCTAAAATAGATACTCTATTTATTTAATAAGAATAAAATATATAATATATTTAATGTTTTTTATTACTCTGAATTTATTAAATTTATATGATATATATCAACAACTACATTATACTTAGAACTATATATATATATATATATATATATATATATATATATATATAAACATTTGAAGCTAAACAAAAGCAAAGACAAAATTAATAAAATAGAATTCATTTGAAACACACAAATAGTGTTCGAATAGACGAAACAAAACGTTAGATATGTAAATAAAGAAGCCAAATCGAAACAAATGCAATTGTATAGAGGATAGTTGATAACATGGTCCAACGCCTTTAAGTTTTGACTCCGAATACTTATTGATAACCTATAGGTGGAATAGCATAATGACAAGTTGGACACATTTGCCGCCTTTGGAGCCAAGAGGATATGCAATGACGATGGAACCCATGACCACATGGAAGAATTGTTGACACGCTTGGCTCAATACGGGACTCAAGGCATATGGGGCATTGGTCACCCACCTCTGCATCATTCTCAAAGTGACCCGGCTCCTGTAATGCAGACCCTCATGCACTTTGTCTGGATAGATGATAAATTGGGTCCATCATAGCAACCTCAATATCGGTAAAAGTATCCTCCGTGATTATCTCTACCAAAATATTTGGCATATATTCGGAACAAATCATGGCATCCGATATTAAGCAGCGGTCTATATAACTAAGTAACAATCTTGCCGCTGCAAATTGAACAACATGAGGAACATGAGTTCTGTGTACTTGTCTATGCACCGTTGCGCCGTAAGGACCTGCCATCCCAATTGAACGATGATGAGCGTTGAAACCACCTTGGATCTATCAGATCATGGATGGAAATCCGAATACCCCCTTTTCCTATAACCTGTCAACCTAGCCCACGAGTAAACGATCCGTAAACCCTAACAAAGATGGTACCGTATGTTTGATGACATATTTGCTCGGACATAGGTACGGGCAATTCCGTTGAAGAATCCATTTTATGTCCACTTCCATTTTAAGTCCTCTTTAAGGTAATGCACATATTTGATGCAATAAGTTACTATGTATACATTAAGTCTTTACAGTATAATATAAAATCATAAAATTTCAAGATTCCTTCAATTTGTAAATAAAGAGCGGCCATAGGAATCTTGAAATTGAAGGAATCTTGAAATTGGGGACCTTTGGGTACTACCCGCAAGTCCTTTCCAGTGAGCCATTCCGGAAAAATGATAATGATATTCTCCCAACGTTAAACGCTGTTATGTAACTATGTTCATATAGGTCTCACATATTTCAACCAATTGAAAATTATGAGAAAACATGTCCAAAATAAACATTGTTACATATGTCAAGGAACAATTTTATTCCACCAACAGAATACACTTCAGGATTGAGAGTGGTGAAGAAAATCAAAAGGAAAGTGTTTATAAGAAGTTTACTTTGAAGTTACTGGATGGAGGAAAAAAATATTCACATATCTTAGCCTTCGAAAACATCTTAGGATTTCCTAGCACGCTAAATGGTAGCTCTTTATTGGGAAGAGTGTACGAATCCTCAATCGATGTATCAAGAATACTTGCTAGTTGAATCTGCGAATATGTGTGTCAACTACATTATAGTTATAACCTGCAAATACAAGTGAAGAACAAACCAGAGATGCAACTTACAAAGGAAGTGGCTCTTTGGGGAATTTCATCAAGCACCTTCTAGGCGATGGTTCTTTGAAGATCCAAATCAAAATCCAGCATCAAGAGTGACAACAGTTGGTGTAAGCGATTTTGAAAGGATTAGTAGGAATGTTTGTGAAAGTCGATTAGAAGAGTTGGGGAGAGATTAGATGTAGAGCTGTTTTTAAAAATTAATTTTTTAAATCACAATTGTCAAAACTGAATTTTTTTTTGAAAATATAAACTGCCATAACTGAAATTGTTTTTAGATGACTTAGAGAGTGATCTCAAAGATGCAGTTTGTATGGTTTTCCTCAAAGGTAATTTTTTGAAGTGAATGTTTTTACTCAATATTTGCATAGTTTTTTTAAAATTAGCTATACTTGTTTTCATTTCAATGCCTTAGACTTTCATGTTGAGCACGGAATCTTGTTATGCATTCATGCATATTTATTTATTTTGCTATTTATCTTCAGTTCTGATGAGCTAGATGTCATGGACAAAGACATTAGAGCTACTTGTAGATATTCCTAGTCATGGAGAGGATGTTGTGTAAGATTCCCTACCTCATGTGGCGAAGATATGTCAGGATTTTAACTCATTTTCAGATATGACAGCAACAAATCTCAAGCAACAGCTTGAAATGGTGACTCGGTGTGAGGATGCTACAAATGAATCCCGAGAATCAACTGACATTGAGCTGTGAAGCCTAAAACAAAACCTCAGTGAAACACTCTTACTTTTTGAAAACATAAAAAGTGAGATCGATGACTGTAAGACATCGGAAGAGCAAGCACAAGAGCTCGTTCACAGACCTTCTTCAACTGGAAGACGCAAAACAGTCAGTAAATGCTCTTAGACGGGATGCCACGATATGTATGGAAGCTTACAACTTTGTAAGCTGATGAATAGATGAAGATGCATTGAACGAGATTCATTCAATGGAACTTGATGGTTTTTGACACTTCATGATGACATCCAACCCTTCATTTTCCACTAGGTGGTTGGCCACCTTTCTCCATCAATTTCCGAGAAAATTTTCATCTTTTCCGTCTTTAATTTGTTTTTTTAATTGTTTCTTGTTTTATGGCTATAAAATGCCTAAATCTTTGTCATGAGAAATAAGATTTGAATTGAGAATTTTCAGAAAAAAAAGTATGTGTCTTTTTTATTTGGTGAGATGTCATTTTGACACCCCATTCTGGAGTGAGAGGCCGAGGAATGGTCCAGTTTGTCTAACTATTTCCAGTGGGATGCTTGTTAGAGTTGTTCAAACAAAGGCTTGATTTCTCGGGAGTGAGATGCCGACGAGTGAGAGAGTGAGTTTGGTAAATCTATGAGTGAGATGTACTTAGATTTAGCCATTCATATCTTCTTTTACTTTCCAGGAAACCTAGAAAAAAAATCCCAAAGAAAAGAGTCGCGTGTGTCAAGTTTTGTTCTCGTGCTCGGTTGAAGCTTTGAAACTTGTTGGATTGATCCTTCAGGTCGTATCATTTGGTATCAGAGCTAATCCATCAAGTTTACAAAGCTTTATGTGATTCCATCACTCTCATCCACATCCCTCTTCATATCCATCGTCATTGCAACCATTGAAGTACACTACACAGATCCAACGTACAGGGGCGTATTGTACCTTTTTGGAAAGGCAACGCAGATTTGAGAATCTTACGGGACCGCCCATCTATACCTTAGGTAGATCCAGCGTACAGGGGTGTATCGTATTTTTCAGAAGAGCAACACAAGATTCCAGGACAAATCTTCTTCAAAGGAGGGGAGGATTATGTGATTCAGGCTCTTCTGATGCATGCTTAGTGTTTCAGTCATAAAATGGGCTATATTTGCCCGATGAAGGACTATGAGTACTTTTTGGAAAGCTAATTCGAAGGGATACGTCTTTCATGAAGACTAAAATGCCAAAATCATCCAATAATAGATCAGAAATTTACAATAATCTAGTAGTATGAAATCTGGACAGTTTTCCCGGTGCATTGAATGATGTCGGAATAGATGAAGATGCGTTGTACGAGTTTCATTCAATGGAACTTGATGGTATTTGACACTTTATGATGACATGGACACCTTTCTCCATCAATTTCTAAGAAAATTTTCATCTTTATTTTGTTGTTTTAATTGTTGCTTGTTTTATGGCTACAAAATGCCTAAACCTTTGTCATGAGAAATAAGATTTGAGTTGAGAATTTTTGGAAAAAAGTGTGTGCATTTTGTTGATTTTGTGAGATGCCATTTTGACACCCCATTCCGGAGTGAAAGGCTGAGGAATGGTCCTGTTTATCTAACTCTTTCCGGTGAGATGCTTGTTAGAGTTGTTCAAACAAAGGGTTGATTGCTCGGGATTGAGATGCCGACGAGCAAGAGGGCGAGTTTGGTAAGTCGATGGGTGAGCTGCTCATAGATTTATCAATCCATATCTTTTTTTATCTTTCTATAAATCTAGAAAAAAATCCAAATAAAAGAGTCGCATGTGCCAAGTTTTGTTCTCGTCCTTGATTGAAGCTTGTAACTTGTTGGATCGATCCTTCGGGTTGTATCAATGTCTCACAATGAAAATCTCAAGGAAAGTGTAGCTAACATCTCGCAATGAAAATCTCAAAATCTCAATTTTCCTTGGGATGTCCTAAGGAAAATCTCAATTTAATCAATCCCAAGGCATTGTTAGACATTATGCAGATCTATTTCATCAAAGGATGAAATGGCATAAGCAGAGCAAATGAAGCAATTTATACGACTCAAAAGAAAGACTACCGCATAAAATTTAGTGGCAATCCATATCGGTAAATTAAACTTGGAAACATTCAGCAATGTTTCAAGTGTAGAACACCTTTCTCTAAAGAAGCAAAATAACATACTTATTATCAACTGTTGGGAAACGAGAAGTTGTTCAACTTCACAGATTAAACCTCCTAATTGTAATTGCATCCTCAACAAAAAAGGTTTTGTGTTTCCATAGTAATTCATGATAATCTAAACAATGTAGCCAGTTAGACAGTTTCCCCGGATCCCTCCGATTCAGCTCTCATAGCTTCACAAGCTAATGTTCAAACACCAAAAAATCGTAAACTTGAAGTTACAAGCTGAAATTTGCGAAAACTCCTAAACTAAACTCCTAAGATATTAAAGATACACCAAATACTCCTAAACTGAAAATCTCGGGTTCGTTCCACTAAAAATATCGGATGACACTTGAGCTTGTCAAGAGATCAAATCAACTTAGGCATAATTTCTGGATGTTTAAGGTCTTATTAATGATGTTCCTTAATTCTCAGATGGGTCAACAACTGTCATTGTATGCAATGTTCCTTGATTATCAGTTGCTTATTATTCATCCTCTAAGAATTCTCAGTTGCTTAGTTGAACTGATGTTTGCTCTCCTTGAAGGGGTGCAAATAGTCCAAAGTGCTTGTATGCGAAGAGCTATAATTTGTGCCGGCCTTCAGCTCTGAATCAGAGGGGGGGGGGGGGGGGCTTTGGATTTTTTTCACAATCATCCATGCGGCTAAAAGAGTCAGCAAGATATTAAGAACTCACAAGCATATGTATCAATAATTTTACAACTCAAGTACAGATAACTCATATGTGCTATTGCAGGGAGTATTTTCCTCTTAATATCAACCTCGAAAAGAGGTTGCTTGAATTCTTCAATGTTCAGTTCAATTGATTTCTTTGATGCTAGAAACCAGCTGACCTTGAACAAAACCATAAATTTTTATACTAGAAGCTGACATGCTCATCATTTGGGTAATACATAAATAAAAAATTTTGTGGTAGTGCCAACGAACAAAACCACAAACTGATGGGTGCTACTGCTGTAAACTTTGATCTTCTGTGGTAGTGCTAATAAACAAAGCCAGTATGAATAAACTAAGGCATTGTAAAACCCATTTGGACAGAAATGAAATTGAACTTGATAATAGAGTCAAATACATAGATGATAGATCCTGACTCTATTAAATAGCAATGATAAAGATAAACATCCAAGGCAACTTACTTAACATGATAAAAGTTCAATAAACCAATCATGCTTAATGTGGCAATGTCGAGTGGCAAACGAGGCATACATGATTATACGTTAACCATGTTCTAAATTTGACAAGAGGAAAACATGTCGTTGTTCCTGCCAAAAAATACTCAAACTCACAACTAGTATAGTGGGTAAGAAAGAGCTCGATCCATAGGGAAATCTGTCAATTCAAGTGCTAGTCTAATCGCTAAGAGAAAATATGGGGGTTTTTTGTGAGAAAAAGATGCGCCTTTTATCAAAGCGGAAACAAGCAAACAAAGTAAATTGGCAATGTCGAGTGGCAAACGAGGCATACATGATTATACGTTAACCATGTTCTAAATTTGACAAGAGGAAAACCTGTCGTTGTTCCGGCCAAAGAATACTCAAACTCACAACTAGTATAGTTGGTAAGAAAGAGCTCGATGCACAGGGAAATCTATCAATTCAAGTGCAAGTCTAATCGCTAAGAGAAAATATGGGGGTGTTTGGTGAGAAAAAGATCCGCCTTTTTTCAAAGCGGAAACAAGCAAACAAAGTAAATTGGTTGTAGAATGCAGTGGAGAGAATTAGGTTCACCTACAATTTATCACTTCGATTGATGAATTTGATCCTTGTTTCAGCTTCTAGTTCTTTTCTTTTCCTATCAATGTCCTTGTCCAGATCTTAGGTAGATTACTATTCCTACGAGTCCTAGCAACCCTTATCTCTAAATAACCCTAACACGATTAAGATTCAACTTAGAGATAGCATTAAGAATATGAATTAACCAAGGTGCATGTAATATCAAGCTATGAGTCGATATTCAACTTCCTACACATCCAATTAGTCCTACGAGTCGATATTCAACATGTATTCAACTTCCTACACATTCAATTAGTCCTACGAGTCCTAAAGGGATATGATTGCCACTTGGGTTAAGGTTCGCTACGAGGAATATACAAAACCCTAGCGATTGAATGAATCTACCATAACTAATTGATCAGGCCAGAGAAAATAAAACACATTCAAGGAATTAAGCGCAAAGAAGTCAAAACATTCGAATAGGAATAAGAACTAGATTAAGAAACTCACAATTCAACAATCAAATATCTAAACTGTAGGTGAAACCTCGAGAGTTTAGTTGCTCCTTCTCAACGACGCTCTCAACAATTCTCTAAAGTGCATAAGGTGAATAAAAGAAAATCCTAAAAATGTCTCTTAAAAGCCTATAGAGAGTCGGCTAGGAAATAACATAAAAACCCTAATTAAAGTCCAAATCTGATTCGGCGTTTCTGCGAGGGCCGCGGGGCAGCCAACCCAGGTCGCGGGGCGGCCAGGCGATTGCGAAGTCGCTCGTCAGAGGTTCGGGCCGTGGGGCGGCCATACTGTTCACAAAAAATTTTCCGTTTCGAATTAGGTCTCCATGTCAACACGAAAGTTGTAGATCTCGAAGAGAGCTTTCCAACGGATGGTTATTATAGTGAATCGGACCACTGAGGCCTCTAGTAAGTGCGAAACAAGTTCAGCTTGTCTAAAGACAATTTCTGCGGACTTGTTCTTCACTTAGGCTCTCGAAATTCGACTCCGCTCCCGTGCTCTTCACTTTTCTTCCTCAACTTGAATCTTCCTTCATCCAAGAGTCTCCTCATTCCTCGTCGAATCCACATCTACCTGAAATAATCAATAAACACGTAGATTTCGACTCTTCCAATACCATAGGTAAACATGTACTTGTAACTAAAATATGCACTATTCCCAACTAAACTATGCTAAATGTAATATATTATACAATACTAATCATGCTCTATCAAATTCCCCCACACTTGAATCTTTGCTTGTCCTTAAGCAATAGAAAACTCAACTCCCCAGCCCCACAAATTAGCAATTCATGTATCTACCTCAATAATATTTAGGCAACCATATCCATGAAAAACTAACAAATACAATAGATTAACAACATCATAGCGCATAATTGCAATAATCAATGAAATCAGGCAACCATATCCATTCTAGGCCTCACCAACAATATGTATTTCACTCTCGCTCAAGTGTTTAGAGTTAAATGTTTACGCTCAAAACTCAATCTTCAAAAGCTTAGCTACAATAGTCTTGCACCAGTGTTCTAGCTCTCTACAAACATAAAAAATCATGAGGTCTTCCAATTGGGTTGTTGTAAAGGCTCGGATTTTCAAATCATAATTTTTCGGAAAAAGGAAAATAAAAATGAATTTAAATTGGATTGAAAACTCGTTTAGCGGATTCCGACCGGAATAGAAAATTTAGCGAACGATTTTCGTCATTTTACCTCGGAAATTCAAATAATTATCGTGGTGTGATATCCTTTTCGATTTTATAAATCTAATTAATCGAGAAAACGAGATTCAAAGAAACTAACTGTCAAGAACTAATTTCGGGGTTCGAAATTCGTGTATTCGAGATTTATTTATGGGTATTGATTTTGACCAATTCCACACTCAATCCTCAACCACTCCATCCTACCTTACCCTGCAGTAGCCATTCCTTCACCATTCCTCTGCCTTCCGTCAACGTAAGCTGCGCTCACCTCCTCCATTTCACTTCAACTTCATTCCCATCTTTCATTTTCAATTTCCATCACCTTCACTAACTACTCCCTTCGGCTCTAGCTCACCATCAACGCCTCCCCCTTCTCTGTCTCGCTGAATGAAGCAACCATCACGCATCGCCACCTTCGCCATCATCCATCTTCGTTCCGCACCTTCAACCACAACACACACCACCATTTCCTCTTCCTTTTTCCTTCCTTCCACCTCGAGCTGCCAGCGGAAGGTCCCACGCACCCCTCGGAGCCACCACCATCAGCCGGAGTTGCCCAGAAGCTCCCCAGCGCCACCGCAAGGCACCGGAACCCCATCGTCCCGTTCAAGCGCGAACAATCTTCCGGTAAGCCGTTCTCCTTTGTTTCCGATCCAAATCACCCCCGAGATCTTCCATCACACTCACCCATGTCCGACGCAGGTCCGACAAGCCATCGCGAGCCACCGAAGAAGCCCAGAACTCCGATGGAGAGCTCCGAAGTCGCGAAATCCCTCGGTGAGCTTCGTTCCTTCCCTTTCTTATACCGTTCATCCCTTTCATTCTTTTGCTCGGGAAGAGAGCTGTGAGAGCCGAGTGTGGGAATCTGGGGCGAGCTCGAGAGCTTCGGCGAGCTCGAGGGCGGTGTGTGCGAGAGAGGCGAGCTGTACGCGCGGGCGAGTGCAGCTGTGTGGGAGCGGGGAGGGTGAGCGAGGAGGAGACGACGAGGGCCTAGCTGCGTGAGTCCGAGTTCAAGTGAGCAGGAGGCCGAGGAAGGGTGAGGGCGAGCAGTCACCGGCGAGCCTTCATCTCCAGGCGGCGTCGAGGGGGTCGAGCAGTCACCGGCGAGCTAGGGAGCGGGAGTCTCCAATTGAAAGGAAGAAGAAGGCACGTGTGGGGCCCTTGCCCAGTCATCCCGTGGACCCCACCTCCTTTGTTGTTATTTTGTTTTGGAATTGAACCGGGTTGGGATTTAGCGGGTTTGATTCGGTTCGGGTTAAAAGCGTTGGTTCTGTTCGAGTTTATTCGTTATTTATTTATTTATTAATTAATTGTTTAACCGATAACCGATAATTGATTATTTAGAAATTGATTTGTGTGTCGATATTTAAAAATGGTCGGTTTTAAAGTATATAAATTGAATTATTAAGTAACGGTTGAAAGCTAATTAAGTCCCTGGAATGATGATTTTAATTAAAGTAAAGTATGCCGAGATTATTTAATCGTATTTTTGGAAGTAGTTTTAAAGATTAAATATTTTATGAATTAGAAATGGCTAAGTATAAATTTGAAGAAATTGTTTTGACTAACAACTGGACTAGCTAGTGAGATTATATGGATTGAAGTATGACTGAGCCAGTCATGGAAATGACAATGGAATAAGATGTTGAGATAAAGGATGCTGATGATGCTATGATTAATGGATTGATGAGCATGTTATGTAGCGGTAAATGGATCCTTTTGTGTGCAGTTTACTTATACATATTTATTAATAATTGCTAGGTGATCTATAACCTGCTTGCTTATATCTTGCTGCTTTTCATCTTGCTGATCTGCTACTCCAGGTAAGTTCTTTGAACTTACTCATGATGGGCGCTCTATGCACTGGGTGTTATATAGTAGGCTAGTGTCCATGCACCATACGACTTAGAATCACGCTTAGGAGCTAAAATGAAAATCATATGATTGCTATATGTCCTTGCAAGAGAACGGCCGTTATCTGTGATAGTCCTAGAGTCTTTGCTAGGGGCATAGGGTAGCCCAGCCTCATCGGGTACCCTGAGTCAATCGAGTCTATATGAGCATGATATGATAGCCCAGCACCATCGGGCAAGCGATGAGATGATATGATATGATGATGCCGTGGTTTGTGCACCACCACGAGGAAATTGATATGCTATAGCACCGAACTGGCCAGTCTCCGCCCTATTGAAAGGGGGTGGAGGTACGAGAGGGACATGCCATTTAGCATTCTGTGTGGATCCATTTATCGCTTTCTGCATTATATGAAACTGTCAGCATGTATATATATGATTTAATTTTCGCATAGCATTACGCATTTCATCTTAGGAATAAGATGTTTATTATATGCCTCTCAGAGTATGTTTATATACGCGCATGAGTGACCTGATGATTGACCCAGATCCCCCTCTTTTTTTTAGATTCAGGTAACCGTTAGCCGCTATCGTTGCTTATGTGGATGCTTGGCGGGTTCAGACTTTTGGCGTTAGATCGAGAGGTTGAGAGACCACCACCCTTCCTCTCTTTTATACTCTTTTTCGGATTGTATTTAAACTCAACTTCATTTTTGCTTTCGCTCGATTTCACGATTTGGCTAAGGCGGGTATTTGGTCCCCAATGGATCCGTGATCTTTAAGGGTTCGAAATCCCTTCTTTTTAGTACAAATATTTTGTTTTAAAACTCAACCCGTACCTGAATTGCAAGATCCGAACAAGGGGTTTTATCCCTTGAAACGTAACCCAGAAATCATAATTCTGAGCCGTTACAAAGATGGTATCAGAGCTCAGGTTGTGCAATTCGGGTACACAAGGGTCGAGTGTAAGTTTTGAAAACCGCCCACGTGTTTCAAGGACTTTTCTAAAAGGATTTAAAGGGGCAAAATGAACTTAAAATGTCTAACCCAAATTGGACTAAGTAATGAACTCGACTAGTAATAAATGAGGAAAATCGACCAAACGGGGACACGAGTGGGTAGTAAAGGCACTAGACCACCCCTATTGGGTGTAGTTGGGAACGGTAGACAAAATACTAGCTTTCTCTTTACAGAGGGTCCAGAAGACTCCAAGGAGATTGCACTAAGGTGGTTGGAGTGGCGAGTTAGGTAGGATCGCGAGGTTTTTGCCCCTCCGGTCAGTCGCTCCTCGAAGAGCGACATTAGATAGCTTGATGTGCATTATATAGTAAGACTGAGTACGATCTCCCTCGAAGGAGGTCATTATAATTGTCATTGACTGATTCTATGATGAGTGTTTGACATACTAAAGTCTGATTGGTATGCCTAACAATTAAATGTGTATCGACTGATCTGTACAAACGGGATAGTGGGAGTACCCTTAATCCTATGTGGTCAACCCATCTTGTGTGAAATAGCCCCTTCCACTATGTTTGTTAACCCTTTGACGGTTCTATCGAGTCTTTCTCCCGGATATCAGTATCTTTCATGGGAATCGGGTTGGTAAACAAATTGCGTCAGAAACTCATGTATGTATATGGAGGTTGTCTGAGTGAGTATCGGAAGATAGTTCTTGATGTTATTTTGAGTCAAAAGTAAGGTGTTTTTGGGGTTGTCTTCCTTGATTCTTATGATGATCAACCGAGGTTTTCTTTCCACAAAGAGTCGTACGTACCGAGGTCCCACGAGAAATAGGGGTGATGAGTCAATTGGGGAAGGTCAATGGTTGCCCTTAGGGATATCCGTTCGGTTGTAATGGTGACTCTCTCTGAACTGCATGACATGATTTTGTAACCTCCTGCAGGTACCTTGCAAATGCTCATTTGTAAAATGTTGCTCATGTTATTACATCTGTGATTAGTTACATTGATCAAGTTTTGTGTTATGCCTCATTCTCTATCGTGATTACGTTGTCATAGCATGCCTACTTGACTTATTGTATTAATTGCACTAATAATTGATTAGAAGAATATAAACCACATGATATGAACCTACATGACAATTGTTTTCTCCTGGGTTAGGCCCATGATAGCGTGATAAACTCTTCTTCGTGTGAATGCCTGTAAATGATCTCTTTAGCATACTAGCTGATGACGCCTTTATGCTTATTACTCGTTTTATGACAAGAATCTACAACATGCCCATCTATTCTGTATTCGTCAGATGGTTGTTTTGCACTTTATATTGTTGTGTGATTAGTGCGTTGGATGAGGAGTATGTGGTATAATTGAGTCTTGATGAATGCACGCTTTAATGTTTATGACTTCATGATGGCCATTGTGTGAGTTCAAGTTACACATCTTACGTCTCTATCATCCCAGCATGCCTTACTCAGTATGTTGCATCGCTATACTAGTGCATGAATGTAAATGTCATATGTCAGGAAGCCGCATGATTAATGTTCTCCCTGTAAATAGGTTCATAATAGTGTGATCGTTCAATTCTAGTGTCATGATAGAGCGAGTTCCATAATTGATGAATATGTGTTATAACTTGATGTCAACATGCCTTATATGATACTTAATTCCCAGTACATGTTAAGATGATGATCCTTAATGTAAATTCGTGGTTGTATGACATTATGTACTCATGCTTGCCCCATTGCTTAGGTCCTGTGTTGCACCTTGCTTCCTGTCCTGATTATATGTCGCCTTTCCATGTCTAATTGACCTGTTGTATTGGTCGTACTAACGACTGATTGAAGCATGAATTGCATGATAGGAGTCTGAATATAGTGGTTGTCTTTCCTTAGATTAGGCCCATGATAGTGTGTTACACTTCCCTTGTATGAATGTCGTAAGATGATTTCCCCTGCATGATTAGTCGATGTTACCCGTGGTTGTTGACTAAATTAGTAGTTCAATTGTGATCATGCTATTTGACGTGATGTCTTGGTAAATGCATGCCTTATTCAAATGGTTGTTGAGTTGGAATACATACCTTGTATGCTAGTCATATTGCCTGTTGCGTAGGCTTGTATTATGAATTGCTATATTCCTCCCATGCTTCTATATCGACGGACTATGTTCATAGGATTTCTTGCACATCGATGTGTTGGTCATTCAAGTGCATGTATGTATCGAATGTCGTGTTAAGCCTTTAGTATCATGTAGGACCATTGGTTGTGACTTGTGTGAATTTATACCTTGCTTGCATTATTGTTGATTCCCTCTCGAGCCAGGTCCCTCATAGTGTGATCATTTCCTCTTTCTATAACCTTGAAATATCTTACTCATGCAAATTAGATTGATGTTGAATTCGATGATCAATTGCTTTATGTGATGGTTTATCCTGGCATGCTTACATGTTATCACTCGGTAGTGTTTCCCTATTACCTTATGAATTCCTGTAGTGTTGGCATAGATGTATGATTTAACACCTCGCATGATTACACACCACGTTATATCATTTCGCATATGCATGACGCATGAATGTTAAAATGAATTTAGTTGAGTTACCTTGATTGTGGTCATGGTTCGATATGTGCTAGTAGTATCCTGTAGGGCTTATGATTTCCAATATGACTCACTAAATGATTACATGTTGTACCTATTCTATGATGTGATAACTAATGTACTTTTATATGTGTCCTATGATGATTCGTTCCTAGCATGATTATAATCTATTGCCCATGATGTCCTTCTTGTTACTTTTGATGATGCCTCATGTTTCGTGAACATCCCATTGAACCCCTTTTAATGACTCTTGACTATGCTTGTATCACATTATGTGTCACTAGTATCATGTAGGACATGCACTTTCTAAATGTATCTCATCATATGATTACGTGCCATGCTTGACCTACTATATGACCTGTGTGTTCGGATGAGATAGTTACTAGGTTGCTCCTATATGTTCTCGTATGACGCTTAATCTAGTTGTTATGTTACACCTTGCCATGCCATATTTGACCGCACCTATTGATGCGTACACCATGCTTGTGCATTCGTTCATATACACCATACTCGTCATCGTCGTTAAATCCCACATGACCTCGAATCCTGCATGCTCATTCTTGATTCCGCATAACTTGCTAGACATATCTACTTTCATGGAATAATAGACTACTATCTTGTCTCGCATGCATCAGTATAGGAATCGATCGCGTCGTTGGAAATGAATACGAATGTTGCTCCTCTGAAATAGGTACATGTTAGCGTGGATTAGCGTGATTGATATGCTCCATAATGAATTCGTATTTTCTTGTCGCGATTATAACTTAATGGACTTCCATAAGGGCATCGTTGCTATTCTGAGGTCGGAGTTTCGTCTCTAGTTGTCATCTTTAGGGTTGGTCTGTGTTTGTTCCGAAAGGAACATTGGGTTGTCCGCTCTTGTCCCTCCCCTATCTTCGCTAACTTGAACTCCTACGCGACACGTTGGACGAGCGACCGCATGAAAGAGGAAATGGGAAGTCCGATAGCGATAGAGAAACGTCGTGAAGGCGTGGGCCCATAACCCACGGGCCTCTGGATCAACGATTTCAGCAGGACAAACACATTTTGATGATGACGATTACTGAGTACGATATGACTTGCAAGCGGGAGTGTCCTCCGTTCTAACTCTTAATCCTCTCTGAATTAGTTGATGATGGTATTGCATTGATATGGCGATGGAATTTATGTGTTTATATGCTGACCTAGTAATGAATCTTGCATGATCATCCATTGTCTATGAGGATATGATTCGATGTCTTATAGTTTTCATGTACCATGATGTTTCGATGTTTTGCTACCCTATATTGCTAAGCATGACTTGAACTCTTGTGCCTATAAAAGTATGAACTGCGAATGTTGAGGAACCTGAATTGTTATCTGATAAGGTTTTGTTGAAACTTGCTAGCTTGAATTGACTATGTTCATATGTGGTGTTTTACAATAATTCTGAGCATAATAGCAAATTGAGACTTGTTGATTGATGATAATTTGGGAATTTTCTTGCTTACATGACTTGTTAATATGTACTGGTATGATGTTAGATAGCGACCATGAGAAACCTGGTATGGAACGATACTACATGTTGATATGCAATATTGAAATATAGTTGAAAGTGACAAATGCTATCATGATATATTGATGCATTGCTATTCGTCTATGTTGATTTAGAAGCGTGTTATGATGTATTGTAAAATGATATATTAATCATGAGATAATGATATGTTGCTAAGTAAAAGCATGATGTTATATTATATGGTCGGTAAGCATGATGATGAATATGTAAATGATGAATATGACTTGGAGCATGAATATAACTTGTATAAATGAGATAATGGTGTCTGATTACTAAATGATCGTTATATGGTATTGTGACGAGTTGAGATGATGTCTGGAGAGCATGTTGGCATTTTGATGATTGATATACTGTTTGATCTTTCCGTTTACTGAAATTTAATAGCATGACTTTGTTGTATTGATGTGTTGACAATGGGTTGTGTTCGTTGACCCCATGATGAAAATTTCATTATGAATACCTTTAAAATACCAATGTTTACATGATAAATCCGATAAGACCATGCCAGATAGAATTTGGATAGGATGACGATGTGAAATTATGCGTTAAATGAAATCCCTTGTTGTGACCGATTCTACTATGATTGCGGTGCTGATATGCAATAGTGAGATTTGACTTGTAGAGACGTACTAACTCCATGACACCTAATCCATTGATCTATTGACATGTGTGCTTGCGTGATTTGCTATGATGGCTTGATGATGCATTTATTATTACTTTTAGTATGATGTGAAGATGCTTGATGTGACTGTGGCACTGTGTTGATATGTGTTTTGAGACTTATCGTATAATGTATTGGTTGGAGATGGATTGGTTTATGCGGGTATGCATTTCTTATAGCTTATAAATCTTGCTTGAATTGACACTGATAGATTGATTGATTTTGGAAAATAAGAAGAGAATATGGGATTAGACTTTAGAGGTGGATGATTCCACCTCTCGTGATATGAAATTGCTTGACTAATGTCGAATTTGAAGATTTTGAAAAAAGACTAACTTGGATTTTAAGGAATAAGCGCTATCGAGAATTTCAATGATTTCAAGGTTAATCTGTCCACTTACAAAACTCTTTTGAATCGTTCGGGACTGGGTTTTCATTTTAACGCCCCACGAAGTGGATACAAGTATTTGAGTTATGATATGGCCAAGGAGTTGGAGTAAGGATGTAGTAGGGGCCCATATTACATTCTTACTACGGTCTACTTGGGGATATTATGATCACGGCAACGGTACTGTGAGGACCTTATAGGGGCACTTATGAGGTGTTTACGGGATCAATGACATGATCCTTGGACTCACTGATTTCAAACTTCATCCCTTGTTTTAAAATGATTTTAGTCTCGGGGACGAGACTTGTTTTTAGAGGTGGATGATGTAAAGGCTCGGATTTTCAAATCATAATTTTTCGGAAAAAGGAAAATAAAAATGAATTTAAATTGGATTGAAAACTCGTTTAGCGGATTCCGACCGGAATAGAAAATTTAGAGAACGATTTCCGTCATTTTACCTCGGAAATTCAAATAATTATCGTGGTGTGATATCCTTTTCGATTTTATAAATCTAATTAATCGAGAAAACGAGATTCAAAGAAACTAACTGTCAAGAACTAATTTCGGGGTTCGAAATTCGCGTATTCGAGATTTATTTATGGGTATTGATTTTGACCAATTCCACACTCAAGCCTCAACCACTCCATCCTACCTTACCCTGCAGTAGCCATTCCTTCACCATTCCTCTGCCTTCCGTCAACGTAAGCTGCGCTCACCTCCTCCATTTCACTTCAACTTCATTCCCATCTTTCATTTTCAATTTCCATCACCTTCACTAACTACTCCCTTCGGCTCTAGCTCACCATCAACGCCTCCCCCTTCTCTGTCTCGCTGAATGAAGCAACCATCACGCATCGCCACCTTCGCCATCATCCATCTTCGTTCCGCACCTTCAACCACAACACACACCACCATTTCCTCTTCCTTCTTCCTTCCTTCCACCTCGAGCTGCCTGCGGAAGGTCCCACGCACCCCTCGGAGCCACCACCATCAGCTGGAGCTGCCCAGAAGCTCCCTAGCGCCACCGCAAGCCACGAGAACCCCATCGTCCCGTTCAAGCGCGAACAATCTTCCGGTAAGCCGTTCTCCTTCGTTTCCGATCCAAATCACCCCCGAGATCTTCCATCACACTCACCCATGTCCGACGCAGGTCCGACAAGCCAACGCGAGCCACCGAAGAAGCCCAGAACTCCGATGGAGAGCTCCGAAGTCGCGAAATCCCTCGGTGAGCTTCGTTCCTTCCCTTTCTTATACCGTTCATCCCTTTCATTCTTTTGCTCGGGAAGAGAGCTGTGAGAGCCGAGTCTGGGAATCTGGGGCGAGCTCGAGAGCTTCGGCGAGCTCGAGGGCGGCGTGTGCGAGAGAGGCGAGCAGTACGCGCGGGCGAGTGCAGCTGTGTGGGAGCGGGGAGGGTGAGCGAGGAGGAGATGACGAGGGCCTAGCTGCGTGAGTCCGAGTTCAAGTGAGCAGGAGGCCGAGGAAGGGTGAGGGCGAGCAGTCACCGGCGAGCCTTCATCTCCAGGCGGCGTCGAGGGGGTCGAGCAGTCACCGGCGAGCTAGGGAGCGGGAGTCTCCAATTGAAAGGAAGAAGAAGGCACGTGTGGGGCCCTTGCCCAGTCATCCCGTGGACCCCACCTCCTTTGTTGTTATTTTGTTTTGGAATTGAACCGGGTTGGGATTTAGCGGGTTTGATTCGGTTCGGGTTAAAAGCGTTGGTTCTGTTCGAGTTTATTCGTTATTTATTTATTTATTAATTAATTGTTTAACCGATAACCGATAATTGATTATTTAGAAATCGATTTGTGTGTCGATATTTAAAAAGGGTCGGTTTTAAAGTATATAAATTGAATTATTAAGTAACGGTTGAAAGCTAATTAAGTCCCTGGAATGATGATTTTAATTAAAGTAAAGTATGCCGAGATTATTTAATCGTATTTTTGGAAGTAGTTTTAAAGATTAAATATTTTATGAATTAGAAATGGCTAAGTATAAATTTGAAGAAATTGTTTTGACTAACAACTGGACTAGCTAGTGAGATTATATGGATTGAAGTATGACTGAGCCAGTCATGGAAATGACAATGGAATAAGATGTTGAGATAAAGGATGCTGATGATGCTATGATTAATGGATTGATGAGCATGTTATGTAGCGGTAAATGGATCCTGTTGCGTGCAGTTTACTTATGCATATTTATTAATAATTGCTAGGTGATCTATAACCTGCTTGCTTATATCTTGCTGCTTTTCATCTTGCTGATCTGCTACTCCAGGTAAGTTCTTTGAACTTACTCATGATGGGCGCTCTATGCACTGGGTGTTATATAGTAGGCTAGTGTCCATGCACCATACGACTTAGAATCACGCTTAGGAGCTAAAATGAAAAATCATATGATTGCTATATGTCCTTGCAAGAGAACGGTCGTTATCTGTGATAGTCCTAGAGTCTTTGCTAGGGTCATAGGGTAGCCCAGCCTCATCGGGTACCCTGAGTCAATCGAGTCTATATGAGCATGATATGATAGCCCAGCACCATCGGGCAAGCAATGAGATGATATGATATGATGATGTTGTGGTTTGTGCACCACCACGAGGAAAATGATATGCTATAGCACCGAATTGGCCAGTCTCCGCTCTATTGAAAGGGGGTGGAGGTACGAGAGGGACATGCCATTTGGCATTCTGTGTGGATCCATTTATCGCTTTCTGCATTATATGAAACTGTCAGCATGTATATATATGATTTAATTTTCGCATAGCATTACGCATTTCATCTTAGGAATAAGATGTTTATTATATGCCTCTCAGAGTATGTTTATATACGCGCATGAGTGACCTGATGATTGACCCAGATCCCCCTCTTTTTTTTAGATTCAGGTAACCGTTAGCCGCTATCGTTGCTTATGTGGATGCTTGGCGGGTTCAGACTTTTGGCGTTAGATCGAGAGGTTGAGAGACCACCACCCTTCCTCTCTTTTATACTCCTTTTCGGATTGTATTTAAACTCAACTTCATTTTTGCTTTCGTTCGATTTCACGATTTGGCTAAGGCGGGTATTTGGTCCCCAATGGATCCGTGATCTTTAAGGGTTCGAAATCCCTTCTTTTTAGTACAAATATTTTGTTTTAAAACTCAACCCGTACCTGAATTGCAAGATCCGAACAAGGGGTTTTATCCCTTGAAACGTAACCCAGAAATCATAATTCTGGGGCGTTACAGTTGTAATGGGGCCAAGGTGGAAAATATAAGGTATGGAACAATTTAGGTCATGTGGTGCTCATAGTCCGGTAACTAATTAGGAAGCAACCAAATCATAATACCACTCATAAACTCATAACATAACTCTACAATGTCATACAATTCCAATCTCAAGCATATAACTTTACAAACTATACTCAACTCAATCCTTTATTCTTTTTTTATCCTCCTTAGGTTCCAATTAATGAATAACTACTAGCAAGAATCAAACATCTCATAAGGATACCTCAAACATACAATCCACCACTAAAAACCATCATCCACAACATAAATGATCACCAACTATTCCTAAATTCCCGGATGGGGTCAGACTATAATTGGCTATGGAATAATCTTGTGGAGCTACAAAAGAATAGGCAGTTAGGCTCAAATTGGCTTAAAGTAGAGGATAATAGGTAAGGTAGAAATAGAGTCAAATAGGGCTAAAAAAGGTGCTTAAATCATGTTTAAGTCATGTGCAGAAATCATAATATGCAGCCTTGAAAATGATATCTAAATGCAAGCCAAAGGGGAAGAAATTAAAGAGAGTACACTCAACAAGCAAGAGGACTAAATAAAATGCTGTCCTGAATAGGCCAAAATAAGCTTACCAGGTCAAGTCTAGAACTTCAAGATCACCCAAAATTCCAAGATCTTATGTGCTCAATCATTAACCAATCATGTTCACCAAATAGGATAGAACACACGTATCAAAGGTTTTAAGAATCCAAGTACACCATGAGGCATAAATCTCAAATAGATAGAATATAGGACAGAAGGTATCCATATAGGGAAATAAGACCTAATCCTAACAATGCAATATATAAATAGCTAATTTTTATTTTTTTTTCGGAATTTGTTTTTTAAAAGAATAAAATGATGATATGCAATATAAACTAAAAACAAAAATAAAAGTGCAAACTAAAAATAAACATGCAATCCTATTATACCATGCGATTCTTCCCCCCACACTTAAATCAGGCATTGTCCTCAATGACATAAAAGACAACAAAAGAGAAAAATATGAAGGAAAGAAAGAAAAACTGACTTGTTTACTGTGGTGGTAATAGGTAATTAATGTGGGAAGTGAAGGGAAATATCTCTGTCCTGTCAGAGGTCGCGGGGCGGCTAAAGACATGACCTAGTCGTGGGGCGGCCTATGACATTTAGCTCCTTCACTGCTTTCTCTTCGACGCCTTTTCTCCCTGGAGTGTTAGCTCCCCACAACCGAACAGAACCTAAACTAATCTATTAAACAAAAGTCATATAGGAAAACATAAAACTTACATTGGGTTGTCTCCCAAACAGCGCCTTTTTACTGTCATTGGCTCCACAATTTATTCATCCACTCATTCAGGACTCAAGCGGACATTGTCAGCACCCTCAAGAGCAAATCAAACTCTCGTGCCCAACCGATATTCGAATGCGCACTAAAGATGAAACAATTGGTAATTAAAAATATAGCAATGAGATTCATTACCAACTTACTCTTCATTCGAGCTTGATTCTCCCTTGATGGTATGTAGGACCACCAACACAGTTCCGCTGGTGGTTTGTTGAAGTAGTGGCTCCATGGATCGACATATTCACCAAAATCTCCCAATTTGCAAAAAGTACCAGTTTCTTGTTCGGGAACCACAAAAATTGGTTCTGGACTTGGTTCCTTGATAGGCGAGTTGGGGATGATTTCTACGAATGGAGGGAGCATCGAAACATACTCAATCTCTACGGACGTCTCTTGAGATTTCGTGTCAATAACCACTAAATGTTCTTCTTCATTATCGGAGAATTCATCGTTGCTTGCATCTTAGCTTTCATCAATTTGAGGAATAGAACATTGCTCAACTGCCAACTCCTTCAATGTTTGAGCGAGTTGGATAATTGCTTCCCAATTTTGATTCACCATCTCATGTAATTGCCCTATTTGCTCCATCAAGACATCGGCTGAATCCTCCATGGACATGTCGGAATACTTCATTGGTTGAAACATCGAAGTGTAGGATTCTTCCTCTACGGATTGGTCACCCATGTAGCAGTAAAGATCTCATCGTCCCGACACTCCTAAACCAACAAAGCTTCCATTATTTATGGACCTGGCAAGTTCTGGTGTCTCAAGAGTCATGCCCTCAAAAACGCAAAGCACCACATCTCGCCAACTATCTCGGAAACCCCGTGAATAACGGATGTTAAATAAATTTTGCACTCTCGTGAGTTAATTGTGAAAATACTCTCCCTGAAACTGCCATAACTTCAACATCTAGAAATATTAGCAATAAGGTGTCGTGAACCGTAAGATAGGTCCACGACGGGGTTAGATGTAAATATATACAAAAGTTAGCGATAAAAAAAACACAAGAATTTAATAAGAAATCCCCGCCAATGGCGCCAAATTTGACAAGAGGAAAACATGTCGTTGTTCATGCCAAAGAATACTCAAACTCACAACTTGTATAGTTGGTAAGAAAGAGCTCGATCCATAGGGAAATCTATCAATTCAAGTGCAAGTCTAATCGCTAAGAGAAAATCTGGGGGTTTTTGGTGAGAAAAAAATCCGCCTTTTATCAAAGCGGAAACAAGCAAACAAAGTAAATTGGTTGTAGAATGCAGTGGAGAGAATTATGTTCACCTGCAATTTATCACTTCGATTGATGAATTTGATCCTTGTTTCAGCCTCTAGTTCTTGTCTTTTCCGATCAATGTCCTTGTTTAAATCTTAGGTAGATTACTAGTCCTACGAGTCCTAACAACCCTTATCTCTAAATAACCCTAACACGGTTAAGATTCAACCTAGAGATACCATTAAGAATATGAAATAACCAAGGTACATATAATACCAAGCTATGAGTCGATATTCAACATGTATTCAACTTCCTACACATCCAATTAGTCCTACGAGTCCTAAAGGGATATGATTGCCACTTGAGTTAAGGTTCGCTACGAGGAATCTACAAAACCCTAGCGATTAAATGAATCTACCCTAACTAGTTGATCAGGCCAGAAAAAATAAAACAAATTCAAGGAATTAAGTGCAAAGAAGTCAAAACATTCGAATAAGAATAAGAACTAGATTAAGAAACTCATAATTCAACAATCAAAGATCCAAACTGTAGGCGAAACCTCGAGAGTTTAGTTGCTCATGCTCAAAAACACTCTCAACAATTCTCTAAAGTGCATAAGGTGAATCAAAGAAAATCCTAAAAATGTCTCATAAAAGCCTATAGAGAGTCGGCCAGGAAATAACATAAAAACCCCAAATAAAGTCCAAATCTGATTTGGCGTTATCCTATGATGCGAACGAAGAATGGACCGATGCTATAATGATATCCCCATTTATGCATTTGTGGAAACGCCATTGCTTGAATATACATAATCACAATTTGACACATGAGTGCAATAGGTAATAGGAAAGAAACACATTGAACAAAAAACTTGTAGAATGTTGATAGAGGTAATTGAAATATGAAAACCCCATACACAATACTTAAGAACCACCTGTGATTGCCGATGGTGAAAAACAGGAATGAACTTTGAGAATTTATATTGCACTTGAATTCGCGATGCATCTTGGAACCATACCAACGTGCATTAGTAGGGATTAGTGTGAGGGGATTGAGTTTAACAGTTAATAATTTGGGTGAATTAGTGAGGTAGTATTGATGTCAACTGTTGGTTTGTGGGTATGTGACGTGATGAGTGGGATGGGATTATGTTTAATATTAAAAATTAAAAAATTGATAAAAATCCATCATATATATAGTATATGTTTTTCTTATCAATTACGAAAATTGATGAGAAAAAATCTATCATATCCCATTTACATAATTTTTTTACTTCATCCATTCGGCAAAACTTGACGTTTTACTATTCACGCACACTTTTTTAGGAGAAAAAAACTATATAAAATATCTAGTTTTTTTTTTTAACAATTTCGTAGTTATTATTAATAAGTACAAACTTGTTTAAAAAATTTTTAAAAATGAATATTTTATATAGTTTTTATTATTCTAAAAAAAGCATGCGTGAATAGTAAACGATAAGTTTTGCCGAACGGATGGAGTATGGTTTATCTTATGAACTTTCTTATGAATGATAAATGGAACAACTTCCATATGTTAAAATTTTAAATTATGTAAATTCATAAGAAAATTAGTAAACTAAGGTGTGGAAAGAAGGTTTGGATTCCAGGATTGACCTCTTATTATTCTCCTTGTGTTATTAGCATTGACCTCTTCTTATTCTACTTTGACAGACGTAAGGTGGAAAGAAGACAGGATCGAGCAGATGATTCATATAGCAAGAAGGCCATATGCCTTGTGTAGCTTTATTCTTTTAGTCTCCTAGTAGAATATATCTTATTCAGGCAGTTAGAAGATATGGTTGACCTCCCGTGATATGTAAAAGCTTCATCACTCGTCTTTGTATAGGTTTAACTCTTTTTGCAGTTATTTATGTAGGGGAGAATTGAATATGAAAATATGCAAATATAATCAAACCGCAACCCCGAGCTATCAAATAAATACAAGACTCACCCGTTGTATTAGTAGAGGAATCAGGTTCGATCCACGAGAAAGCGTGTCAACAAAATCCCAAAATTAGTGCAAATACATGTTCTGTATCGACCCAGAAGCCCAGTCGATGTCGATTGAGTTCATTCAATGTCGATTCAATGTTGTTGATCTCGAGTGAAGTACTTGCAAAACAGAAGCAACAGTCAACGTCGAGTGGATGACTCGATGTCGAGTAGTCAGAAGCAAACGTCGACTGGCTCATAAAACTGAAATTTGATCCAATTGGACTCAATGTCGATTGAGATATAGTTGATGTCGAGTGAAACAAAAGTAACCTGGGGCGTCGGCAAAGATGGCCGAAGAATAAAAGGATGGATAAGAAGAATGGTCAGAAACAACTAGGGGTGTTGAGTTTTTCGAAGACTCAACGAACGGTAGTATAACGAAGTAAAAAAATATGATAAAAGATCTTTCAAAACCAGGGTTTACCATAACTTTAACCATGCAAGCACAAGATAAGGTAAGACGGACAATTATGCTATCACATCAAAAGGACAAACTTTCGCTATCATCAACAACTAGATCCAACTCTCGCAAGTAAACCTAATTGTATCTACCAATTTTATGTTTATGATCCAAGTTGTAAGCATGAATTCCTTATCTTCCAAAAAGAGCTAAACACAATAAAGGGAGTAGATGATCAAAACATAACAAATATCAACATCAAACCCTTACCTGAAGCGTGCATGGTCAATGTCGGGCTCACCCTGACCCTAGAAGAAGGGCGACTACTCGCTCTTCGTAACCAAAGACATGATTGAAAAGAAATATAACTTTGGATAAAACTAAATCGAATTCTTTACATTCCCGGCACTCTAACTCTCGAAAAGAATGCCAAGACTTTAAAGCTTCGAATACCTAAGTGCTATGAGAACTGAATGGTCTGAGCTTGAATGAATAAAAACCAGCCCCCTAGGGCTTTCTTTATAGGCTCCGATCCTTGCTAGCCAAGGAAAGGGCAATTCTTTCTAAGTTAGAAGAAAAAAACTTGATTAAAGTAGATATAAATCTAAAATAGGTAAACAAAATATCTTCTTAGTAAAAAGTCTTTCACCCATAAGGATAGAACTAAATAAGTGATAAAAAAAATCTCTATCTTCATGCTTAAGTAAGTTCTCCTCGGATTCGGGTTGATAAAAACGTGTCTCGGCCCAACAACATTTTCTATCGATGTCGACTAAGGTCCAGTCGACGTCGAGTGGCTCACTCGATCTCAAGTCAGGTGCGGTAGATATCGAGTGCTTGTCTTCAGCTGCTAAGTGTTGTCATGTGTTCACCTGATGTCGAGTCCTTGCATCTAGTCGATGTCGATTCCTCAAGTAGACATCGAGTGATCTTCAATGAATATCGAGTGGAACAACAATACCTTCCTTGTCCCAATACTTAGTCGATTTCAGGGTAGTATTCAATCGATGTCGAGTCAGTCAATCGACATCGAGTGAAATTTTGCACTTCTTGGTTTTGCTCATAAATTGCTCCAAATTCTGCAATATTAAATCAAAACTCGTGTAGATCTCTATTTATTGCAAATAACCATAAACTACACAAATTCACTATATTCCCAACCTAGAATATATAAAATACTAGAATAAGGAGCTAAAATAAGCATAAAAACATGGCCATCAAATCACCCCATACTTAAGCATGCTTGTCCCCAAGCAATAACTTGGATGGTCATACATGGGAAACCTACAAAAACTCTCAACATACTGAACCCAATCTTATATTATCAATAACACTCAATTGTCATCCTTGAAAATGTACTAATGTCTTCAAATCCATGTTTGTGAATAAAAAGCAACATCTTACACAAAAGGAGGTTATGAAAACAATTTTCTTGCAACAAAGCAACACTAATCAAGAGGACCTTATGTAAGCTCAAAGAGAAGAGTAGATAGGTAAAAGGATAAATGTGGGATGTATTTGGTCATGTGGTGCTAATGATCCGGGGAAATGGAGTTATTTCCAAAATTCATAGCACATTCCTTCTTCATATGATTTCTCACATTTCTCTCACCACTCAATGCTTTTTTCACTATAATGCTTTTACCTATCTAACCTTAGCATTATCTTCTCGCGAGTCATAAACATGGGTGTCATGAATGACCCAGGATACTTAGTGCTTCGGACTCCTCACCATGTGTCCCATCTCGCCGAACTAACATCTCAACAACCAGGGTCGATTATCCTTAACTCCTAGTAGATCGGATTTTCTTTCACTCATAATAATAATAATGCAACAAAACCATATAACATCTCAAAAAATGACTTCCATTCTCAACATACTCCTCGGATAGGAAATAAGGTAAAGAATGGACAATATGTATAATATGTGGAGCAAGAAAAATGTAATGTAAAGTAAGGCTCATATATAGCTATTGTGATGCAAATAGGTATAGATATGGCTAGGAATATAAAGTAAGCTCATATGGAAAATATAAAGTCCTTCATTCTCTTATTATGCATATGTCAAAAGCAACATCAAATTTGCCTCACTTTTATGGTTTTCTAAAAAAAAATCGCACTTTATTGAGACTTCCCTTTACTAGGCAATATTGTGCAATATCCCTAATGAATCCACACTCGCATCTTCGAGTCTTGCCTTAGTTTCCATGACACTATTTTTTTGAACGTCTTGCAAGCTTGGGTGGTGTCCTCAAAAAAACATTTGGTTAAGCACAAAAAATTTAACCAAAGTGTACCATGTATAAGCAAAATCAAAAGACTATAAGCGAGATTTTCCGCCACCCCATACTTAAATCATACAATGTCTCCACTATATAAATCAAACAAAACAAGGGTAAAGGAAATAACTCACCGAATAACGCGCTTAAGAGACAAATCAGGTGTTATAAATCGAGTTGCCAACAGTCGACATCGACTGGGTTCCAGTCGACGTCGACTGCAACTCTTCTTGTCGATGAGTGGTCGAAGTCGAGGGTTCCATAGGTAGTCGACATCGAGTGGGCCCACTCAATGTCGAGTACTCTGTAGTGATCAACCCTCTTTGCAGTCGATGTCACCTGGCCTAGTCGAGTTCGACTGCTTCTGCAGGGACTTCGTCACATCTCCTTGTTGTATGCTCATGTTCCACAACCTGAAACTTATTAGCACATAAAGACAAGATCTACAAAACAATGTTTTCTCAAAACCATAAATCCAAAACCAAATAAAATTTTATCTAAACGAAATACTTATGTACATGCTCTAGATTTAGAGTTGCTATGTTCACTTCTTCAATAAAGCTCATGACCCTTCTATGTAGGGCACTTTAGTGCTTGGCCCTTCTCCTGGATCATCTAGGTCTTGATCATGGTATCCAAGCTCTGTAGATAGATTGTCATCATCATATGGTTCTTTGCTCGGCTTAACCTTCTTCTTCTTCCTGGACCCTACTTTGCATATATTGATATACCATGGAGCTTTGACCCTCTTGCTGGTATTACTATCACTTAGGGAGTGAGAGGGATTAGGAATCGTACCTGAACTTACCTTTATGGACCCAAAAAATGGATCTTCGGGCTAGGGGTCAATCGATATCGAGTTGTTGTACTCGACATCGAGTGCTCTGGGTGAGGGGACCCCATACTTAGGCTCTTGGCAATTCTGGTGCTCCTGTGTGGTAGTCGGCATTGATTGAATGGAGTTGACGTCGACTTGGTGAGTCGATGTCGAGTGAAGTTTACAGCCTCTTGATCTCTAATCCACCAACCTCCTCCATTGTGGGATTGAAGGAGAATTCCAAGATCTCATTCCCTATAGTAAAGGTGAGTAGTCCTGTTTTGCCGCTAATGTTGGCATCTGCTGTGACGAGGAAAGGCCTACCAAGAATGAAAGGAGAAACAGGATCCTCCGGCATATCCAACACAAGGAAATCTGCAAGGACAAGGAATTTTCCCACCTGGACTGGGACATCATCAACTATGCTTGTGGGTATCACTACAGAGTTATCCGCCATGTATAGCCTTGCATTCATAGGCTCTAATGGTCTGATCTTCACCTTTGACCAAATAGATAAGGGCATAATGCATACGCTTGCCCCTAAATCACATAGTGCCTTGAAGCGATGTTGGCCAAATCCCACGGTGATAGCGAACTTCCCAAGGTCAGGTCTCTTCTTAGGGAAATCCATCTTGTGGCATTCGCTGGCGATCTAAACCATCGATGAAAGGGATAGTAACATTGAAGCCCTAAAGCATCTTCACAAAATGCACGAACTTGCTTTCAGTAGGGTCCCTCTGCACCTTGGAGGGAAACGAGAGCGTCTTCTTTGATTTCGGAACCAAAACAACTTTCAGATGTGGTGCGAAGGAGTCCACGTCGACTGGGGTTGACTCGACAACGACTGAAGGGGTCGACGTCGGGTGTTATGGAGCAGAAGACTCGACATCAAGTGGGGATGACTCGACATCGAGTGCATGCTGGTCGATGTCGGGTAAGTGGCAGTCGACGTCGGGTGATTGGCAGTCCACGTCGACTGGAAATCCAGTGGTGTTGCTCTCTTCTCTGATCTCTGGTTCGTGAAATTTGTGTCCGCTCCTTAGTTGTACGGTGGCGATGTTTTCGTTCTTCCCCTTGGGATTTGGATCTGTATATCTAGGGAGCTTTTCGTTTGGTCGTGGAATCTGTGTCGCTTGTTGACCCACTTGGGTCTCCATATTCCGTTTCCAAATGTCCATCTCTCCAAATCTCGTGGTAAGGCTATGGAGTTGAGATTGGATGGTGTTGCGGGATGACTCGTTCTTATATTGGTTCCTCCTTAACTCATCAAAGACGAGCCGAAGATCAACCTTCCATTGGTCTCTCTCTGGATGTCCAGGAGCTTGATAAAGTGGAGGTCCCTAGGGTTGGCATGGTTCCATTGTGATTGTTGGAACCATTGGTCTCCCCAATATTGGCAATTGGGACCCCTCGTGTAAGTCGCTTCTTCGTGAGTCTCTGCTAGGTGGATTTGCTCCGCATGTGGGCACTCAGGGTTGGTTTGCCACTCAGATCCTTGTTCGCAGCAAGGTTGGTTCACAGAGAGGAACCTCACTTGCTTCAGGAGCTTTCAGTTCTGGTCCTTGTAGAATTGTTCCTTTACGTCCATATCGATCCCCTTGGAGCGCTCACACAGGGGCATGGATGGGGCTGGCCTCGCATTTGAAGCCATAGGAGTCCCACATGTGTTGTCGAAGTTGACCAACATCTCTATGGTGGCCCAAGCCTACGTCGGTGTGAGCTCAATGTATCGGTAAGAGGTGTATCGGTTTATCCTCTCCTTGTTTAGTATGTCAAAAGAATCATAGAAAATATCCTGAATCACATAGGGGGCTGCCCATGAGTAGGTCAAGATCGCAGTAGCTCCTTGAACCGCTCTCATGCCTGCGCTAGTGTCTCCACAGGCTTTCGTCTAAAAGTCGTGATCTTCTGTCGCAACATCGTCGTCTTAGAAGGAGGAAAGAATTTGTTAAGGAACGCATCCTTAACCTCCGTCCATGTTGTAAGTGATCGTGGGGTTAGGCCCTCGAGCCATTACAATGCCCTCCCTATAAGAGACCAACGAAACGACTTTAGTTTGACATATTCAAGATTAGTGTCATCGGCAATAGTTTCACACAAGTCAACAAAGGTCGTTATTTGAGTTAGAGGACATTCATTAATTTTTTCTTCAAAGTTATGCTTTTAAATCTCAGAAAAGGAAGGAAGTTTTAATTTTGAAATTAGAATGAGGGATAAGAATAGCCGATTAAGGCACTGATAGCGTCGTATGCATGAAATCCTTGGCCATCGTGGGATATAGGGCGAGCTGAGCCTGGGCTTGTCTCCTGGCTTGCTCTTCACGATCAGTGCTAGCCATATCTGCAGCGACTCGTGCCCTCTCCGTAGCAACAGTCGTGGCATGCTCCTCAACCTTCTTCCTAAGCCTCTCAATCAGCTAAGCCTGCGTTTCGGCAGTCGACATGATTCTTTGTAACTTAGAATGGATATGAAGAAAACGCTCTAGCTCATTTAAGGCTCCAAACTCCAGTGTGCGATCAGCGCGTCACACACACCTGTAAAATAAGCACTAAAGTAGAACGTGAAAATAACTACCTAGGGCGCGAATGATCGCCTCCCCGGTAACGGTGCCAAATTTTGATGTAGGGGAGAATGGAATATGAAAATATGCAAATATAATCAAACCGCAACTCCGAGCTATCAAATAAATACATGACTCCCCCGTTGTAGTAGTAAAGGAATCAGGTTCGATCCACGAGGAAGCGTGTCAACAAAATCCCAAAAGTAGAACGAATCTACGTTCTATACCGACTCAGAAACCCACTCGATGTCGATTGAGTTCAGTAGATGTCGACTCTATGTTGTCGATCTCGAGTGAAGTACCTGCAAAACAGAAGCAACAATCGACGTCGAGTGAATGACTCAATGTTGAGTGGTCAGAAGCAAACATAGACTGGCTAAAAAAACTGCTAGTTGATTCAAGTGCACTCGATGTCGACTGAGATAAATCCGATGTCGATTTAAACAACAGTAACCTGGGGCATCAGCAAAGATGGCTGAAGAATAAAAGGATGGATAAGAAGAATGGTCAGAAACAACAAGGGGTGTTGAGTTTTTCGAAGACCCAACGAACGGTAGTTTAATGAAGTAAACAAATATGATAAAAGATCTTCAAAAGCTAGGGTTTACCACAACATTCACCATGCAAGCACAAGATAAGGTAAGACGGACAAATATGCTATCACACCAAATGGACAAGCTTTCGCTATCACCAACAACTAGATCCAACTCTCACAAGTAAACCTAATAAAGGGAGTAGATGATCAAAACATAACAAATATCAACATCAAACCCTTACCTCAAGCGTGCATGGCTAACGTCGGGCTCACCCCGACCCTAGAAGAAGGGCAACTACCCGCTCATCGTTACCAAACACATGATTAAAAAGAAATAACTTTGCGTAAAACTAAATAAACTTCTTTACAATCCTGGCACTCCAACTCTCGCAAGAATGTCAAAACTCTAAAGCTTCGAATACCGAAGTGCTATGAGAATTGAATGCTCTAAGCTTGAATGAATAAAAATCAGTCCCCTAGGGCTTTATTTATAGGCTCCGATCCTTGGTAGCCAAGGAAAGGGCAATTCTATCTAGGTTAGAAGATAAAAACTTGTTTAAAGTAGATATAAATCTAAAATAGGTATAAAAAAATATCTCATTTGGGTAAAAAGTCTTTCACCCATAACGATAGAACTAAATAAGTGATAAACAAATCTCTATCATCATGCTTAAGTAACTTCTCCTCGGATTCGGGTTGATCAAAATGTGTCTCGACCCAATAGGATTTTCAGTCGACGTCGAGTGGCTCACTCGATCTCGAGTCAGGTGCAGTAGATATCGAGTGCTTGTCTTTAGCCGCTAAGTGTTGCCATGTGTTCACCTGATGTCGAGTCCTTGCATTCACTCGATGTCGAGTCCTCCAGTAGACATCGAGTGATCTTCAACGAATATCAAGGGGAACTTTAGTAGCTTCCTTGTCCCAACACTTAGCCAATTTCAGGGTAGTCTTCAGTCGGTGTCGAGTCAGTCAATCGACATCGAGTGAAATTCTACACTTCTTGGTTTTGCTCCGAAATTGCTCCAAATTCTGCAATATTAAACCAAAACTCGTGTCGACCTCTATTTCTTGCAAATAAGCATGAACTACACAAACTCACTATATTCCCAACCCAGAATGTATAAAATACTAGAATAAGGAGCTAAAATAAGCATAAAAACATGACATAAAACATGGACATTAGTTATCAAACTTGTCAAATCTCTAAGGACTAAACACATGAGCATGGAAGTGCACATCTTATACTTTTAATGTTGAACCAATGTTTAACTATATGCAATTATCTTCAATGGGTTGATGTTCAATTGTTCATCCTATTAAATATTAATGGCCAGTAGTTACACATTTATAAACCAAAAGCTTCACATTTCTGAAAGTGCTGATATGCCTCGCCGTAATATAAAAGGTGAAGATCGAAAGTTTCGACTTTCAACTAAATTTCAATTGCATCTCCTATTGATTCACTTGGTAAAGATGCTAATTTGTGGAGGAATTTAGTTTATCCAGAGAAAAATGAACACTCGATGATGGTGGATATGTTTACGAATTTCAACCTCATACAATGAATCAATGCCGAGTTGAAGGGATAAATACTTAACCCCAACACTCCATCAATTGCTATGATTTACGGAAGGAAATGAAAACATACGACATGCAATCATGCAAAATATATAGTAGAGGGTATGTTTTGATCTCATAGGGTGAAGCTCTGTAGTTCTGGTTAAGTAGATTCCTTATTGTCCTCCTAAGTTGCAACTCCCTCGATCGACAGGGTACGTTTTTTACCCATCTAGTGCAACACCAACGACAATGTTTTCTTCTAACACCGGTCTGGTTGGTGTGGATGTTGAGGACAAGGAACTTTTCTCGCCCTCTTGCTTATATGGTGAAGTTGATGAGGGGTCATCCAACGTTCCACGACCATCTAGTTTCTTCATCCCTTGATTGACTCTCGTGTCCTAGGATGGAGTTGAAGGTGTGATGTTTGGTGTTGAAGAAGCAAATTTTGGCATTGCAATGTCATCTTCCGTGTCCTGGGTTGATGTGGGTTCAATATCATCTTTCTCCTCATTTGCAGACGTTGATTTGTTTGGAGCATTAGCCTTGTTCTGGGTGCTGATTTTGTAAAAAGAATCAATCAGCAAGAGAGGGCGGTGAACAGAATCTTCAGGGCATGTGGAGTTAGTATCTACTCCAATATATACCCTCCGAATTACCCGAATAGATGTGGCTAACCGTGCACCATGATGTCGGATAACCCTAAGAAAATCCAAAATTACGGCTTCTTGTTTCATAAGAAATCAGTTAGAATCATCCCACATAGCCTTCTTCAGCAAAAAGGTAATCCTAACTAAAATTAAAAAGTCATTTACTTTCAATTCTATGGTAATCATACAAAAAACTAACTATAAGATCATGTCTTACGTGACGGTATTCGAACAGGAAAATATATTTGGGATCATGATAATGCATATTTCATATAGGCATTATAGATAGCTCTTACTGCATTTTAAGAGTTTGCATATGTTTTGGCCTATTTTTGTATATTTCGTGTGAAGCGTTCGAGTTCGGAATCAACGTGTTTTTAGTGTTTATAGTTTTACATTCCGACCTTGGATGGGATCTTGAAGGAGCTTAAATAACATATTTTGGAGCATATGAAGGCTAAGGAGGGAGCTAAAAAGGATAAAGGAAGCATAACGTCGAAGATAAGGAGAAAGTTGGTCACTATTGGGATGACGCTCGTCGCTTTTCCACCGGCGCCCGCCGCTAGTCCGGGTTCAACACTTGCCAATTTTAGTTCGAAGATTCTATTATTATCTTATTCTCTAGGGTTTCTACGACTCTATTTAGGTTATTTTCATTCATATTCAGCCACGTGTTGTGTTATTGAGAGGAGAGAAATACTTTCAGAGCGATGAGCGTTATTTTGGCTATGAGTTGCTAAATTCATACTTTCGCCTATGATTCGAAGATATGGCTGAATGAATTGTGAGGATTTGATTTCTATTAGTTATTTTTTATTACAATTATCATCTTGTGCTTATTGATTATACTTGTGTTTCTTTCTATGATTGATCACCATGTTAGGAATTGCATCTTGAAACAGTAAATATATAAATGTGGTGATTACCAAATTACAAAAGTGTGGAACTGAACCAAGGGTCCCAATTAAAAAGAGGAATAAGAAAAACAAAAGGATTCCTCTCTCCAGCTATACCCCAAAAGTCTATCCCCATCCTACCAATATACAAATGACATTATCTCTCCACTACTCTACGACCCAACTTAAACCCAATATCTACATATATCTTTCCCAATGTTGTCGTCGTTCCAGTCTTACCACTAATGCTTTGTACTTCAACTTAGCGGAAAAACGGGAACGGCAACTAGCAATGATATGCATCGCACAAGCTTTAGGATCAAATTGTTCATTACAAAAGATGACTTTGTTACGATGCATCCAAGTGAAATAAACTGTAGCTATAAACACTAGTAACTTAGCTTGAAAGAGTTGCATCTTCTGTATCTTCAGTGGTTCCCTAGCAAACCAAACAAGCCACTTCTCCATTTTATGATGGCTGCAATATATTCTGACCCACCTGAAGACCAACAACTGCACCTCACGAATTACAGGACAAGCAAACCATAGGTGATTTTCAGTTTCTTCGGCTAATTTACATAACACACAATAAGTTGTTAGAAATTGCATCTATGTTATGAATTCGTTGTTGTTTTCTATAGATAGTAAACGAAGCCATTGATTTAGTGATACTTCTATGTCTTTGTAGTGGATGATTTCGATTGATCTATGCCGAGTAGATGTTTATAGGGCAGAGAGGGTTGCTCCCTTGTCTTCTATTTGCATTGAATCGATATGCCAATTGGTCTTAGAACTTGAATCCTTAATGCTATTTTTTAGTGATATTGAATAAGAATATTATATCTTTGCGGATCTATCAACTTTAGTCAAGTCGACATATGCTTTATTAATATCTATTGAATCAATCCTAGGATCTTGAACCTCAACCATTGTCGAGAATTACAAGTGAAATGCTTTTCTATCATATTATTCATACTTTGTAATCATTGATCTATTCGCTTTACTATGTCATCAATTTGTCATAAACTATTGATATTGTTTAAGAATCGTTGTTAGGAATATTGCATTGCAACCGTTTTTCCATGTGGGTTCGACACCGGACTTCATCGCTATACTAGTTTATTGGTTTATCAATATATTGGTTTACTAATATATTGGTTTGAGCACTGAGTTAGGATATTATTGATATATAGCAAAGGACGAAAAAGTCAATGACGTTCGTCCCGCACCAAATTCTTGACGTCGTTGCCGGGGAAAGAAAGAGTTTGCTTTTCTATTTTCATATCATTAATTCCTTTTTATTTCTATTTTGTTTTAGTTCTTTGTTTTTCTTTAAGACTTTCTTGATCTTGTATGGTTCAAACTCGCTCTTCTAATTCATCAGCTTTGTCTTTTGATCCCGAGATTGAAAGATCTCTTTCTAGGTTGAAAATGAGGCTCGATTTTGATCAACACATGGAGATGGGAGACGAAGTCAATAACAGAATCATCAATCTGCCAAAAAGGACCCTAAGAAGTTTAAAGGAACCTAATTTGAAAGTACAGTCGCTTGTAATTAGACTTCCAGCCCTAATCGACATATCCCCAAGATAGATCAATTGAAATCATCCACTACAAAGACAAAGAAATATCACCATATCAATACCTTCGTTTGCTATCAAGAACACAACAACGAATTCATAGCTAAGATGCAATTCCTAACATGGTGATCAATCATAGAAAGGAACACAAATATAAACAATAAGCACAAGATGATAAATAGGAATATGAATAACTAAATAGAATCAATCCTTACAATCTAAACAACCATGTCTTCGAATCACATGCGAAACTATGAGTTTAGCACCTCATAGGCCAAATATCTCTCTCTAATTGTGTTCATAGTCTCACACAATAGCCACACACACGGCTAAACAACCAAAATAAACCTAATAAATTCTCATAAAGATTCGGCAAAACCCTAGAAATATAATAGTATAATAATAAGAAATAGAATCTTCGGATCCGGAATCGCAATCACTGAAAATGGCCGGCCCACGGCGGGCGCCGTGCAAGAGGCGGCGGGCGCCACCATCTCAGTGACGGGATTCCTTCTTTTTCCTTGATTGTCTTCAATGTCGTGCTTCCTTACTCCTCTCTTGCCTCTTCTTCATCCTCCATATACTCCATAACATGTCTCTTAAGCTCTTCTAAGATCCCTCCAAGGTCGGAATGTAACTCTGCAGAATAAACACTAAAAAGGCGTAGATTCCGAACTCGAATACTTCACAAGAAATATACGAAACTAGACCCAAACATATGCAAAACTCCTATCTAAATGCAATAAGAAGTACATATAATGCGTACGTATATGAAATATGCTTTATCAACAGCCTTGTAGGCATTTTGAAGAGGTTGATGTCTTCGTCTTTGATATCTACTTGTGTAGTATTTGAAAGCATGACGTGCCCGTGCAGTATCATTATTGTGGGTAGCGTTGTCTTCTGCTCATATGAGTTGATAATCATTTTTTATTATTTTGAATTGTATCTTGTGCGGCATGCCTGAAGAGCTTTTGTGCAATACTCTATGCTGGGCTAGATATTGTTTGTTAAAAAAAAAATTGGTAAGAGAATGTTGTTTGAGATTGTTGTGGATAAGTTTGTTGTCTCTATCCACCACACAGAGTAAGACATTTTTTTTAGAGTTAATTAGGTCTTATTGATTTCAAGTTGAGCTATATTATCAAGGCTGATCCTAATGTTATGGAGGCCCAGGGCATATAAAAACTAAAGGGCCCTCATATTTTAGAATTTTATTTGAATCTCATACATAAATGTATCTCTTATTGAGTTTAATTATTTTTTTCTCTTCCCCGAATTTTATTAACGGCCTTGAAACCACTTTTAAATTTTATTAAATTTCAAGAAGAAAATTTTCGGTTTTCAATCCTTAAACTACAATTGAAGATTTTAGGAATATGGATGGTGGTTTCTAGTTTCCAAACTGAATACATATCTAAAAAAAATTATTTATAAGAGAAAATTAGTGTGAATTAAATGTCAATTTTTTGTGGTGATTTAAGAGAAAATAAGTGGATATGATCGATCCCAGTGCATCCATATGCCATATAGAAATTAAAAAGAAGAAATTGGGCCTAATCACAAAATCTTTAAAACAATTTGCAGTGGGCCGTGGGTGTTTTATTAAGAATTTGGGCCGTGAAAACCCTTCAGAGCAAAAGAACGCGCCATCACGCGCCTGTATCGCCCCCCTCCCACTCCTCCCTCGTCCTGTAGTTTCGGAGCCAACCCTATCGCTCAATTATCACGATGAAGAACCTCCAGCCATACATCTGCTTAGCCATTCTTTGTGTGCTTGATTGCCCTATGAATCACCAATTTCTCAATCGCAGCCTGAGTTGTAGCCTATGCGTTGACAACTTTTGTTTGGTTTCTAGGGTTAACCCGAAATTGGGGTTAACGTCTATGTTCAGGCTAAAGCCTAATCGAAACTCCCAAATCCTTTATTACCAGTGTCTGAGTGTGCTATGGGTGATAATTTCGGCGGATTGGTCATATCGCCCTCCTCCATGGCCTAATCCTTCCTATACGATCGTCAGAGCGATTGGGTTGTGGGAGTCTTCTATTGGTTCCCCGATCTGTTGGTACTTGCTCTGAACGGGTTAGTACGATCGGGCTTCGTTCATCTCTGTTCTTCTTCGTTTTCTTCTTCTATTTTAGGAGGGTTGGTTGGTGTTGGCTTCCTCACACCACTTCTCTCTATTCCTTCAATCTAATTGTCTCAATTCTGAACTTAACAACTTATTTGCTGGGTTTCTGTTTGGGTATGGCTCCATTGAGCATGGACAAGGGAAAGAAGCTGCTAGTTGCAGAAGATCCTGCACCTGAAAAGAGTAACACCCGAAAGGGGAAGCCGGAGGGCTCAAAACTCGCTAAGGGGGCCCATGTCCCCGAGGATGACCAGGAAGCCTTGCAAAGGGCCAAGGCAGAAAAGAAGGTTAAGAGGAGGACCATCAATAGGGAGAGACTCATTTCTTTCCAAGGAAAGGTTCAGGAGAACATCTCCGATCTGAATCAATGTGTATCCAAAAGTCATGTAAGATATTTACATTCCCTTTGTCAAATTACCTATTGCTGTTGGTATTCAACTATCCTCTTTCATGAGAATGGGAATATAGGATCCTATCTTCTTAAGCTATGGGTAAGCAAATCAGTTTTGAATAGGGTGATGAAGTGGAGCTATTTGGTAGGACAAGGCATTATAATTAGCATGAGAAGAAGGTTTTGTTGGAAAATAGCAGCATTGGAAATTAATTTATGTAAGATATATAGGCTATTTCACCACCATCTAATGGCGTACACATTTTCAAACAATTCATTATGGAAGGAATGCGTAAACTCTGTTGCTTGGGTTATTATTTACATTAGCCTAGTTCAGGTCAATGTAGATTACGACCTCGATTGTGATGAGTGCAAATATCTAAGGAGATACGATCTTAAAAATGTAGTATATCTAAAAGAAAAGTGTAAGAAGATGGAATCCAACGAGAAGGGATATCTGTGCAGCTTATTTTTCATTGATAGCGTGAGGCCGGGTGGAAAATTTCTAATGGAAATGAGACAAAGTTATTCACCATCTTACCAAACTAATACTAGACTTGATAGAGTTAGAAAGTTCAAAACAAATTGTCTCAGTGTTAAGGATTATGATATAAGTATTGAGCAAATTAAAACTAGAGTGTCCTGCTCTAACTCCAGTTGTCATAGGCCTTGTCGTTCTTATGATGTTGGTTGGTTTAGAGTAATATCATTTATCAATCTTCAGGTGTGTATACAATGTCGTCTAAATTGCAGTAATTCTCAATGGTTAGAAAAGCTAAACACTTTAATGGTGCTTTCTTATTATATTATAGCTCCTGTTCGTTGGGCAAAAAATTCATGTTGTCTCTGCTCCTGTCATGAATTCAAGTTCTTACTATTAAGGCAAACCATTATATTGAATAATTTTAGATCAAACTCCAAGACCTTACTTAGTCTTACATGTCTCCTTCCTTGTTTGAGTGCCTCTTTTAAGTACTGTTGGTGTCAAACTATGTGGGATCTCTCATATTTTGACACCCCATCCCAGCTCTTAATCACCTACTGTCATACATATATTCATTTGCATAAGTCTTTTGTGTCTTCTTTAAGAACTCTCTATTATAAAAGGTTTAGCCTTTGGGGTGCTACTGCACCTATAAACTTGTTTGATCAGTCTTATTATAGTTTGCAGGGCACCCAATTAATGCTATCTCGCTTGCTAGTCTTTAAAGTCAAGCTTATGATGGAATCATTTAGTAAGAAAAAATTTTGTGAAATTCAGGCTCATCCACTTAGTAATTACTACAAGCATGAATACCTTGAATGGCCCTCCTCCATGAGTAATTCTAATATCTATAAAGGCAAACAACCCATGAGAGTAGATGATCCTACCCTTCAATTGGAGAAACCCCGTATGCCGGAGGGCTATAACCTCAATGAGGAGATTCCCCATACCAAAATGGCTCGTGAGGCCTATAGGAAGTCTAAGGTTGAGAAGATGCTCAGTCATGTAATTTCTTATGGTTGTATCTTATTCAATGGTATGGTAGTTAAATTATTTCAAGTGTACTACAATTTAGAGACCACTATTACTGCCTACAGATTGAAGGAGACATTTAGATATGCTTATCATTTGGACAAAAACATTAACCGATCATATGTTGATCATTTTGACACAATTACTCTCAAAATAGGCCGAAACCATGATGTCAAAAAAGCCAGTAGAATACAATATCCCTGTATGAAGAGCTCATCATTCTTCTTCATGCAATATAAAGGTTTCATATGAAGATTTGTTTTTGGAATATAAGGGGAATTGGTAGGCCAAATCTATGGACAGAAATCAAAGCAATGCGGTTGAATGAGCACATAGCCGTAATGGCAGTAGCAGAACCTAAGACGGAGAGAATTCCGCATGAGTTAACATGGACTGGAAGTGGTTTTAACAAAGCAGTTTGGTCTGCGGGTAATGGGAGATCGGGAGGACTAGGAGTAATGTGGAACGAGAATTGTCTGCTAAATGAAACAATAACAGTGGAAATCCATCTGCCAAGAATCATTGGTGTAAAATACTCATGCATTGGTAATAACTTTGTGGGAATGATTTTCTTCGTTTATGGACCCCCTAATGCAGCAGAAAAGGCTGAATTCTGGAATGAGATAACAAATATTATCTCCCAACAAACCCTGCCATGCATGGTTATAGGAGATCTAAATGAGATTGGGAATAATAACGAGAAGATGGGAGGTACCATATATAATTTTACTAGATTTCAAAGGTTAAATGACTTCAAGAACCAGACCGGACTATTAGAAATCCCTGCTGTCGGAAACCCCTTCACGTGGAGGAAAATGGTGGGTGGAGTGGACAACATTAAAGAGAAACTTGATCGGGTGCTTGTACAACACCAATTTATAGAAACTTATCCAGACATTATAACCACAAATGGAGCTTTCTCAACATCCGATCATTGCCCCATTACTACGACACTGAATAATCAATTTCAATTCAAGCCACCACCCTTCAAATTTGAGAATATGTGGTTGAAGAGAAAAGGCTTTCGTAATGTGGTAAAACAGGCCTGGAGAACAAACTACAATGGGTCCGCTATGTTTCGATTAGTCTCAAAGTTAAGAATAGTTAAACAGAACGCCAAGGTATGGAACAAGTCCACATTTGGGAACGTTTTCAGACGTGGAAAAGGATCTAGTCACATTACAATCTGTAAATGCCTCTAATACATCAAATGGTCACGAAACTAAAGAAGCGATGCTCATTAAGAAAAAAGAAGCACTGCTAAGATATCAAAATGAGTATTGGGGTCAACGGGCAAAATCCAAACATATCAAAATGAGGGACTGTAACTCAGCGTATTTTCATAGAATTGCTACAGGAAGGAGAAATAGGAAAATTATTCGACAAATCACAACCTCTGAAGGAACTCTGGTTTTTGGTGAAGAGAATATACGTAATGAAATTAGACAACATTTTGTGACAAGGTTTTCTAAAGAACAAATAAATCAAAGACTACTACATAATTACTTGGAACTAATCCCCTCATCCATTACTGATGAAGAGAACAGCTATCTTATTGCTCAACCATCTAATAGGGAAATCAAGAACGCGGTCTTATCTTTAGGTCAGAACAAATCACTAGGCCCAGATGGAATGACAGCCGAATTTTTCAAAGAATATTGGGATATAGTTGGGCTTGATGTCACTCGTGCGGTTAAGGCATTCTTCCATTCGGGCAAGCTCTTACGACAAATTAACCACACCTTTATCACACTACTACCTAAATGTGACAACCCCGCTAAAACAAGTGATTACAGACCTGTAAGCTTATGCTCAACCCTCTATAAAATAATTTCCAAAATCCTTACAGAAAGACTAAAACGGGTAACTGGAAAACTAATTCATCCTCTCCAAGGTGCGTTCGTATCGGACAAAGGAATTCAAGATAATGTATTGATTGCACATGAGATTTTTCATTCCTTTAAAAATCGAAAGGGTGCGGACGAATGGTTAGCCATTAAACTTGATATGGAGAAAGCTTATGATCGTGTTGATTGGGAATTCACATCTGCTGTTTTACAGAAGTTTGGGTTTCACAATAAATTTATTGACCTAATAATGGAATGTGTAACCACTGTCTCCTTCTCGGTCCTTGTAAATAACGGACCAACAGAAGTTTTCAAAGCAAAGAGAGGGCTCCGCCAGGGAGATCCGTTGTCTCCTTTTTTGTTTATCCTTGGAGCTGAAGTACTAGCTAGAAAACTATCGGCAGAGGCTCTTCAGCCAAACTCGGGTATAGGGTTCACATTTAATCGTGCTACGGTAAGAATCCCGTTTCTTTCCTTTGCGGATGACATTATCATATTCTCTAAAGGAAATCTAGAGTCATGTAATAAGGTCAAAAATATTATGACCGAATACTGCCAAATATCAGGGCAAAAGATCAATTATACAAAATCTGCATTTCAATGTTCCCCTGGCATAGTATCAACCCGGGTTCCAAGCATCGAGAGCTCTTTAAATATAACCAATCAGACAAAACTTGACAAATATCTTGGCTGTCCAATCATTAAAGGACGGGTTAACAAAACAACATTTGAGGATATCATCAACAAAACAAATACGCAATTATCTAAGTGGAAAGCTAATACTTTATCACAACAAGGACGTTCGATCCTTATTAATTCAAACTTGTCAGCAAAGCCACTATATACCATGCAAAGCTTCATGCTTCCAACGTCAATGCACTCTAATCTTGATAAAATAAATAGATCTTTCTTTTGGAACAAAGACTTACAATATAAACCACTGATTAGTTGGGAAAAAATTTGTAAATCTAAAAATGCAGGAGGATTAGGCCTAAGAAAAACCAAAGACATGAATATCGCCTTACAAATGAAGTTATTATGGAAAATTATGGCGGAACCGGATAATATATGGGTCAAAATTATCACTGCCAAATACCTAAAGGACACCCATATTCTAAATTACCAGGATAATAGAAATGCATCGTGGCAATGGGCACAGCTAAGGAAAATAATCATTCCATTCAGGAAAGGGTTAAGCTGGTCTGTAGGCAACGGGAAATCTATTAAGTTCTGGGAGGATAATTGGGGCCCACCTAGTCCGTTAAAAGAACATTGTAAAGATATAGCTAGTATTGACCTAAATAGCACAGTGGACGAATTCATAGCCAATAATTCTTGGTGCACACAGAAACTTAATCAGGTACTACCTGATGACTTGGTACAACAGATAAGTGCAATCCCTCTACTTGTTTGCACCATTGAGGATAGGTTATATTGGTGGCCGGATAAAAAAGGCTAGTTCACTACCTCAAGCGCCTACAAATTAGTTACAAATGCTACTGAACCGGTGAAGGACGATAATGCGTGGATTTGGAAAATAGATGTCCTGCCTAAGATAAAAAATTTCTTATGGAAAGTATGTAATGACGGTCTACCCACTGCTGGGAAATTGGCAAATAAAGGACTATCAATCCCACCATATTGCGAAGTGTGCAACCATCACCATGAAGATGCCGTACATTTGTTCTTCGAATGTAAGTTTTCTTCAATGGTTAAAAATCTAGATAATACAGTGAAAATAGTAATTGAGAATGAGATTAGATCATCCAGAAATATCAAAATTATAATGGGAAAGATTGGACAAATGTTAACAAAGGAGGAGAAACAAAGACTGGCTTTCAACTGGTGGACAATATGGTTAACCAGAAATCTTCTTATTTTTCAGCATGAGAAACTGCCTTCAGAAACAGGTTTCCACCAGAAAGTGGAAGTACACCGTCAAAACTGGATTAAGGCAAACAAGGTTCTTCAGGACAAACACTGCGAGAGTGGGCAAGAAAAGAGGTTAAAAGTTAAGAGAAAGATAAATAATAGAGTCAGATGGAAAAAGCCGCCATCAAGTTGGGTGAAACTTAATTTTGATGGCTCCTCAAGCCAAAACCGTCAGAGCTCCATTGGTTTCGTCATACGCAATGAAAACGGTGCAGTGATGGCAATTGGAGGGGAAAAAATTGGAAAACAAACACCCTTTATGGCAGAAGCTCTCGCTCTAAGAAAAGGGATTATGTGTGCAAAGCAATTGAATATTAGCAAACTCATTGTTGAAGGTGACTGCCTCATTATTATTGACTATTTCAATAAGGGTATAAAATGTCCATGGGAAATCGAACTAGTTTTATCTGACATTAGTTCCCTTCTAATTGGGATTAACGAAGTCTTGTTCACACATACTCTTCGTTCTGGCAATTGCGTGGCTGATCGGGTTGCACACCTCGCCCATGCAATTAATAATCCCAACCTTCACAATGATTCTGATCTTTATGATCTCATCCAACAGGATGCTATCGGGTGATGACTTTGTCACATCCGAATTTTTACCGAATCAAAAAAAAAATTAAGAATTTGGGCCTAATCACAAAATCTTTAAAATGGAAGTAGTATATATATGGATTTTTTATTATTAATGGACCCCCAATTTTATTGGGTCCTGGGCGAGAGTTCAGCCTGTCCTTGCCTCTGGACCGGACCTAATATTATATGTTTGACAAAGGTTTTAATCATGCCTAAAATTGATTAGGGTATATATGTTATATGTATGCAATTTCTCTATACAACACCAATGTCACAAATATAAATCCCACCCGCGTAAAAACCTGCCACAAATTTGAATCCTATCCGCATAAAAACCTGCAATTTTTCAACACTCATATCACAAATCTAAATCTCATCCGCGTAAACACCACGAACGTATATGCGCTAGTAGCGACCTATATAATACCAATTAGCAATAGAAGAAGTAGACCACCGATTTATATATTAAGACGTTGTGAAATCTAGCCCCACGCTATTTTGCCGATTCACCTACAATTTCACGCACAAATCTTCATTGAAGACCATTTTTAGGTGGCACAATCATCAAGTCGATCATGACACCGTCTTTATTTTTGACTAATTTGCGCGTTTGTGTAGATGGTGCTACGGTTTCTAGTAATAATATTCAAAAGTATCAGTTTAGAAACCTTAGGGAGGATTATGGGATAGAGTACCCACCCCAAGAACACAATGTCTAAGCAGGGGGTAACCTGCATGGATGGAGAAGGTGGTTGGGACTACAAGGGCCATATAGGGCACCCAAGCACCCAATTTCAACTTTAAGATTTTGTTGCGAGTAACAAAGAAGTAGGAAACTGCAGAAGACAATAGCTGTTGAGAGATGTGAATAAGACCAAAAGAATCCCACATTAAAAGTTGAGTATAATAAGTCTTAGTATATAAGTCGGTGGTCTCCTTCTTCTATTGTCAATTGGTATTATATAAATCACTATTAGCGCATGTGCGCCCGTGGTTTTTACACGGTGGGATTTAGATTTGTGATATAAGTATTGCATAGGGGTGGGCATGGGACGTGACGGGACGGGACGGGATGAGGGTAATCCCACGTCCCGTCCCGCGCATTTTTTACGGGACGGGATTAAAAAAAAATCGAATCCCGCAGGGTCTTGTCCCTCATGGGACGGGACGGGATCGGGACGGGACGGGACTTATCCCTCGTAAAATTGGAACGACGTATACACTGCTTTGCTTGCGCGCCTTGGTTGGTGCTTGCAGTAATTTTTTGTTGTATAATCAATTATGTTTGAAGGGTTTAATACAGTATATTCTTTAGATGTAAATTAGTAAGTAATTAACTATACATTGTTGGTGCTACACTGCTACTGCTTGGCCTTTATACATTGCTACTGTGCAGTTATATACTCTATTCTTTAATGGTTTTATTAACTTATATATATATATATATATATATATATATATATATATATATATATATATATATATATATATATATATATATATATGTGCGGGACGGGACGGGATTTGCGGGACGGGATCTCCGTCCCGCGTATTTTTTGCGAGACGGGATCGGGACGGGATTGAATTTTTTTTTTCTAAATCCCACCGGGATCGGGACGGGATCGGGACGGGACGGGATTTGCGGGATTTGCGCCGACCCCTAGTATTGCAGGTTTTTAAGTGGGTGGGATTTAGATTTGTGGCAAATTGCATACATATATATAACCTGATCCATTCTACGACTACACCTAATCCAACTGGATTAAATCCTTAAAGGTTCATTTTATTTCCAAGTAAATCAAACAACCTTAAAAACTTGAGATTAAAAGTTAAAAGCAACGAGAATACATAAACGTTTCGGCTATATACACCGCAAATCCCCACGTCCTTAAAGACGTGCAAGTTGGGTGAGAGCCACCCAAACCCGGACGTGCAAGCACGTTTTTTTTTTAATAACGTGCTTGCACGTCCTTGGGGACGTGCTTGCATGTCCTTAAGGACGTGCAATAGGGCACGTGCTTAAGGACGTGCCTCTTCGTCTTCGTCTTCATCGTCTTCAGAATCAGAAAGAGAGAGAGAGCGTCGGAGCACCGAGAGAGAGAGACCGAGACCGAGAGAGAGAGAGAGACCCAGAAAGAGAGAGAGACCCAGAGAGAGAGAGAGCGAGAGATGGAGACAGAAAGAGAGAGAGAGCTCGAGGCGGCGGTGGCGGCCTTGGAGGCGGAGGCGACAGCGATGGAGGCGGAGGGTGGTGGTGGGGTGGAGCATCGGGGGAGGCGGTGGCGGTGGAGCCGGTGGCTGAGGGTCTGGTGGTGCTGGCGACTGTGGCGGTGGAGGAGGGTGGTGGTGGTGGGGCGGCGTGTGGCGGCGGCGATGGAGCCCGAACAGTGGCCGAGGAGGAGGGTAGTAGTGGTGGGGCGGCGTCTGGTGCCGGCGACGGAGGCCGAGCAGTGGCTGAGGAGGAGGCGGAACCGCCGCGGAAGCGTCGGACCATTGGGGTGTCCCCGATCCCGACTCCACCGGTATGTTATTTGAATTACTTTTTGTTTGATTTATTTTTAGAGTTTTAAAATATAATTTGATAGATAATATAGTTTTATAATAGAAGTTTATAGAATATATGATTGATAATATATATTGTTTGATAATATAGTTTTATAAGCAGAACCCTAGCACGTCCTTAAGGACGTGCTAGGGTTCTGCTTACAATTAACGCAACAGTGCCTATTTGAAGCGATGAAGGACAGCTTCATTCCGCACTCCAAAACAAAGTCCGACTTCTTTAGATATATTCTTTCGCCGTTAGAATCGTTATGGCCGAGCCGCAAAGCAATCATCGTCTCCAAGTATCCCAGGTACGGATAGGTTTCGTAGAGTCAACATATTTCGTATTCCTTCCGTTTTGTTCATATTTCCAATTATGTGAATAGAGTTTCGAGACTTTACATCCGAGTTCTCGGACCCAAGGGTTTGGAATGACCGTGACGAAATGGTTACACATTTCAAGGACTTGGGTCGGAGACACTGCATGATTTTAGTAATCAAGCGGTCTTGGACGGGGGCGTCGAATCGTCCAGGCGGTGTTCTCCTTGGTTGCGAGCAGTTTGGGGAGTACCGACCACGCGGGAGGAAGCTCCGGAGCACACAGTCGAAGATAAGTGGTTGTCCATTCTCTCTACACGGACACGAAGCTCCGCCGGGTCAGTGGCGCATGACGGTAACCCATGGTGTTCATAACCATGGGCTTTCCACGAGCTTGAAGGGTCACACCATCGCCGGACAGATGACAGAGGGGGAAAAGAAGATGGCGAGGTGGATGAAGGAAGTTGGCACTCCTCCAAAATCCATTGGGTACGGATTGAGGCAGTTGGATGAGACCAGCGTCACGTCAAGGAAGAGCCTTACCAACACGCTCGCCATGATGGTCGCCGAAGAAAGAGGTAGTCGGACGATGACCGAGGATACCTTGCACCATCTGCGGGAAAGAAGGTACTACTACGACTTCAGACGACATCCGGATGACGACAACGTCTTGAGCGACCTCTTCCTGGTGCATCCCGACGGGATACGCCTTCTCCGAAGGTTCCATTACGTCATCATAATGGACAGCACATACAAAACAAATGCGTAAGTTACTTAATTACGATTACATTATTGCACATATAGCCAATTATAAAGTATTTTATATGTAACATATTTACACTTGCAGATATGGGATTCCTTTGTGCGAGGTGGTCGGGTTCACACCCTCAGGCAATACTTACTGCATCGCCTATGCCTTCATGTCGCAAGAGAACGAAGACACATACGCCTGGGTGTTGCGACAACTTCAGATCTTGCTTGGAACGGTTCAGCCTCAAGCTATCATGACTGGTCGAGAGCTAGATCTCTTGGCGGCGCTGAATGTTGTCTTCCCCGACGTCCAGCATCTCCTTTGTTGGTTACACGTGACGAGAAGATGCGAGGAAGCAGCTCTGAAGATCACGAAGAATTTAAACCACGCTGGCATCTTTAAGGGCAACTGTTAGGGGTTGTTCGAATCGAGGTCGGAGGAATCATTCAACCGACGTCGTCGGGCGCTACAAGTTGCATGGCACCCATTCCTAGGTGTGGTGGCGTATTTGGAGTCGGTTTGGCTTCCATACAGCAGGAACATAGTACGGTGCTACGTAGATAATGTCTTCCATCTCGGCACCCGTACGACAAACATGTACAACCTTACTTCATATCTCCCATTACAATATGATATAATATCGAATATTTAGTGGTATGCACTTCAATGTGTACAGAGTTGAGGGTCAACACAAGGTTCTGAAGGAGGCACTTCACTCATCGACTGGTGACTTCCTCATCGTGATCGATGTAATCCATAGAGTCAACCCTTGTGTCCATGAGATTCAGGCATACGTCAACTCCGATACTCCGATACCCGCCGAGGACATCCACCCGTTCTGGATGGATTTGACATGGACTAACCTCGACGACACCGCACTACCGTATGAGCTGTCATCTTCATAAACGGCTTCCAACGATGTATGCGAGGATGAGCTGCACCCACCCTCATCAGCAAGCGTCCGAAGGAAGGGGAGGCCTCGGGGGTCGAGGAATGCCTGCAGAACCAACCCGTTGCCATACGAGGAGGTAAGGGAAAGGTTTGAGAGAGAAGAAGCGTGTGCTGCTCGGCCTCGTCCACAAGCGACCTCAGCTCGACGTGGACGTGATGATGTGTTTGGAGGGTTCAACTGGGGTCGAAACAACGTTGATCCCTTCATGCTCGGTCATATTGAGACGGTGAGGGACACTGTTGGAGATGGTCATTGTGGCTACCGTGCTTTGGCGGCTTTGACATCACCGATCGGCGAGACTGCTTTCCCGGAACTCAAAACGTTACTATGCAATCACTTGGAGGATCACGCCGTTCTGTACGCCGGTTGTTATACGGGAGAGTACCCATTCTAGCAGTTCGTCGACTACCAGAGATGGGCCGGAGCCACACATGGTGATAGGAGACGGTGGATAGAGCTACCCATTATGGGTTTAGTATTTGCGACAGTATATCAGATTCCTCTAGTCGTCCTAGCTTGGCATCATCCGTTCACATGTCTCCCCATGATCTCGCCAACACCTGCTAACAACCCTCCCCAATCAGCAACTCTTGGTGTAGCCTGCATCGGAAACCAAGACCATTTTGCCGCGGTACGACTTCAAACGTCTTTTTTATTACATATTCATGCTTTTCATACATATGTCAATACTCTAACTCTAAATTTTTGTTCTCATAGATCTAGTTGCGTCCTAACGCTCCTCTTCCGCCGCCTCCACTAGAATGGGTCGAACATCATCATCCGAGCGTCGAAGGATGGGATGCTCCGTTTCAAGCTCAGATTGAGAGATTTAGAGCCTTGTAACGTTTTTCGCATATTATCCGAGTTCGGCCGTCCTTTACTATTTTCCTAGATTGTATTCCACAACTTTATTAAAATTATGAATGTAAACCTTTTTTTCCGTTCCTTGTAACGTTATTCGCATATTATCCGAATGAAAACCTTAACAATTCTTGTGTTCTGTTTAATTTGACCCTAAATCCATCAAATCCACTAGCTAAACACAATTTTATCAATTAACATTACAAAACCGTCGGAAAACCTAAACCCCAACCCTAAACCCTAAACCCTGCAAAACCCTAACTAGGGTTTGCACGTCCTTAACAACGTGCAAGCATTGCACGTCCTTAAGGACGTGCTTGCACAATGTTAAGGACGTGCAAGACGTTTTTAGCGGACGTGCACCGTCCCAGACTTGCACGTCCTTAAGGATGGGCAAATCCTTAATCCGGATTTGCGGTGTATATAGTGACACCCTACATAAATGAGCAAATTAATGCTTTATTCATTACACCACCCAGATTCCAGACCAAATCAAACTTTATGAGACAGTACACAAACTACACATGATCACGTACGGTTTCTTGATCTGCATCGAACCGAGTTCGCGACATTCTCTAAACCTCCTGCACGAACCCTCTAAGATTCACCTCCGACAAACCGCCCTCCTTGGTCGCCTCCACCGCCTTCTCCCGCCGCCTCCTCGCATTCGCCCGCATCTCCTCGCTCTTCATCACCTCCTCCACACACCGCCGCATCTCCTCCCTCCCCACCACCTTCTCATCCGCCACGACCCCCTTGACCCTCACCCTCACCTCGGTCCTCCACACGCTCTCCAACATCTTTGCATTCGTCAGTTGGTCCGTCCATTGCGGCACCCCCACCATCGGCACTCCCGCTGCCAGGCTCTCCATTGTCGAGTTCCAGCCACAGTGCGTCACAAAACACCCTACCTCCCTACTCATTAGAGTTAAAAATAATTAATATTGAATTGGTTTTAAAATTAAACCTCACAGAAATATTATAATATATATAAGTTTCACCTGTGTGATAACACTTCCAATTGGGAACACCATGAAATCACCATTCCTTTCGTCAGCAACTCGTCCCATCTCAAAAGCTTCTCATCTTCTTCACTGTCTTTCTCTTCGGTATCGGCCTTTGCCCTTATCACCCAAAGGAACGGCCTCCCGGTGTCGAGGAGCGCCTCCGCAAGCTCCTCGAGCTGAGCCCTCGACAACACTAATATGCTCCCGAAAGATACGTACACCACCGAATTATCAGGCTTCGTGTCGAGCCACGCCATGTAATCATCCTCGGAGCGATTGAACATGTCAATCCTCAAACTCGTCGTTTTGGCCGAAGTCGGAAGAAGCGGCCCAATCGCCAAGATCTTGAAGCAGTGTTTGAGCGATTCGATGATTTCGTGCTCGAGCGAGTTGAACGTGTTAACTAGAACGATCGGGTTATCGTCCTTCTTGAGCTCATCGAACTGCTCCTTGATCGATTCGCAAACGAACCTGAACGTATTCGATGGCGTGAGGAAGGACGGGAGGTCGGTTACGTGGAGCGGTGGCAGGGAAGGCAATTTGATGGTCCAATCAGGGTCATTTTCGTCACAGTGGTCGATGACGTCACCGTATCCGTTGATGTAGTGGTAGTAAATGGACAGCAACGCAGCGTTTTGGATCCACAAGACAGCGGACGGTGTGTTGTGGTGGCGCGCCACGTTAGCCACCCAAGACATGGCGATGAGAGTGTAGGCGACGCACGTGTAGCACGGCCCGGCGGTAATGAGGTCGGAGAGAGTCTCGGAGCCGCGGCGCCTGAGGCTCGACTTGTAATCATTCGAGTTGAGCTTGACGCCGGACGTTTGTAGGTCGTCGTCATAGCCGTCGGAGATGGTGGCAAACGAGAGGCCGGTGAGGGTGGCCCGGCCGGACTTGTTCATGAGTTTGGCAGCGGTGACGGTGCAGACGAACGTCACGAGGGCGCCGGAGCGGAGGAGGTGGCCGGCGAACTCGAGTGCCGGGTTTATGTGGCTCTGAATGGGGAAGGCAACAAGGAGGATGTGCGGCGGACGTTGACGGTTGTGGATCGGCATTTCCGAAAAGCGTAGCAATAGGAAGGAACGAAGGATATAAAAGCAACGCTTTTTTTAAGAGTAAGGTTTTTTTGTAACGGTGAATTGATGATATAATGATGTATAAGGTCGATGGATCAGTCAATATATATAGGGAAAACAAGAGGGGTCAATTTGCACATACATGTGATAGGAATTAAATGAAGAATCGGGGAATAATAAGGATAATATCTCTTGTAAAATATTTGGGTATATGTGATCTTTTTTTTTTGGTTCGTAGTATATGTGATCTTCTAGAATAATCTTGTATTTGTATTTGTATTGAGATATGCTATGAACTCAAGAAAGATTTCACAATTAAGCGTAGTCTTATAGGGAAGAGAGAGCTTAATTATAAAAATTTAAAATGTATCTTACCATCTTTTCAAATCTCACGAATAAAACGTACACCCAGTGCCGACAAAAAAAAAAAAATTGATAAATATATCGCTAATTTTTACTGGATACACCGTTAAACTTCGCAACCCCCTGCGGACTGAGCTCCACTATCTCTTACGGATATCACCGGGCATCGGGTCAAGAACGCCCTAAAAAGTCATCGACAAAACGTCTGCAAGACGTTGCGGAGAGAAGTCCGCATTAGAAGTTGTGTGGAGAGGTATTGGTATAAAATGAGTGTAATTATTAACTTTATTAAAAGTTGTGTGGAGAGTTAAAATGACAAGTTTTGCCGAACGGAGAGATTATGTAAAAAAAAAAATTACTCAACAAGCTACGTAAACGGTAAACTAGTGCGGAACTTCCAACTCTATCTATCTGTCAATGTTTCATTCATTTTCCAACTCTATCAATCTGCCAATCAATGCATGATACCAAATCAATGCCGTGGAAGCAGATGAACGTTGGGTTTGTTGTATGTTATGATCATAACTGACTTTGTACCACATTGAGAAAATAAAAGGTGCAAATCAGGTAATAAGCAAAACAATTTGAGACGACCTAGCAAAATGGGGCCTCCCATATTGATTTCATTGCATTCAAATACTCCCGTTTTGAAATACTCCCGTTGTATTTTAAAGTCAAATAAAAATAAAGTAATTAGGAGATTTTGTTATGAATCATTAAATTTTACTCCAGTAATGTTGGAGCTCAGTGACGTGGAAGTACCTTGTTGATTAATTATTATTATTATTATTTTATTTTTATTTATATGTAAGTTAGGGACTCCGCATCCTAACGCGAACCTCTCTCCGCAACGTCTTGCGAAGATGTAAAAGTCAAGAAATGTTGAAATTGAAGTTCACTCTAAAAACTTAATATGAGCACATTGTTAATTTTGCTGCTCAAGTCTTCTTAATTGGAGTTGAATCTAAAAAAATCATTTTTTTGCCTTCTATTTTTGAAATTTGCTTGTGCTTGTTGTCAAACTCAAAGGCTCTTATCATATACACCAAAAAAGTGAATGCAAAGTAGTGACGTGGAAAAAAAAATTACTTCAGCACTTGAACAACTCTGGTGTCGAAGTGGTGAAGCGAAAAGAAGAAGAAGAAGTTATTTTCAGCAATTACAACAACAATTTAAGCAACGCGAAAAAAAAAAAAACTAATTTCAGCAACTTCGGTGTCGAAGAGCAGACGTTGGGAAAAAAATAAAAATAAAATGCTGAAACAAAGAGGGAGGCACAAGGGGCAGCTGGGTGCGTGGGGGGCATAAGGGGCAAGGGAAGGGAGGTGGACATTTTGCCAATTTGAAAACTTTGGTGGACAATTTACTAATAAAAGCCTTAAATATGGCCATTCTAGAAAATGGAATTTTTTTTGAAAATATTCACTCAAAAATAAATATTTATCGAAATATTCACACTTTCAAACTATTTACAAAAATATTCATTTTTGTCAGATGGATCAGAAAAAGGCGGTCTGGAACCGCGCTTTATTACCAAAATCCCGAAGATTGAATTTGAAAAAATATAAACGAAAAAAACGCGAGTTAAAACCGCGTTTGTTGACTAGATCAGAGAGAAACGCAGTTTCCTTTTTTCTCCTTAATTAAAAAAATAAAAAAAATCTAGTAAAACGCGGCATGAGGCCGTGTTTTACCTTTGAGCTACCAGTATCGTTAATGGTGTGGGCAGCGACTGTGCACCACGGCCACCCGCCGGCGCCCGAGGCTGACATCAGACGGAAGAAGGACCACTATCGTCGGCAGCATCTGTGCACCACGGCCACCACCATCGCCGACGCTAGAGATCGGCTTCAGACGGAAGAAGGGGCAACCGTCGCCGATAGAAGGGTTTCACGGCTGAGGCGATCGAGGAGGAGCCAGCGGCGGCAGACGAGGGAGCAGGCGCTCGAGGAGGAGCCAACCCTAGCCTATCATGATTCACGCCTGCTGCCAAATCCTTCAATCGTTCATCCAAATAACGATTTGCCAGATTTCGGATCCAATTCGGGCGTCGGCGACGGTGGTGGCCGTGGTGCACAGAAGAAGGCGAAGGAGATGACCTGAAGATGTTTCTGGCGGTGGCATCGAAGGAGGATGTTGCCGATGACCATGAAGAAGGAGAAGAAGGCGCGGGTCTTGGACTGGCCGGCCCTGCGCGGAGAGGTCGGCGAGGAGGGTTGGTGGGGAATTGGGGACGTCACCGGTGGAATGGCCGATGTGGGCGGAGCCGATGAGGAAGGCGGCGAAGGCGAACAGGAGGGCGCCGGAGGAATGAGGTGAGGAAGGCCGAGGTCCCAAGGATGCCCAGTAGCGGCGGCCGGCGAGGATGTTGAATTGATGAAGATGGGTTTTAGACTTTTAGGTAAAACGAGGCTTCAGCCCGCCCGTTTTACAGTTTTTACTTTTTCTTTTTTTTTATTAATAGAAAATGGTATAAAATAAAAATAAAAATAAAACGCAGTTTACAGCCCGCGTTTTACCTTAAAATAAAAATAAAACGCGGTTTTAAACCGCGTTTTTATAGAAAAATATGATTTCCCTCTCGGATTCAAATTCTAATTGGTGCTTTGTACAAAAAACGCGGTTTGAAACCGCGTTTCTCTGTAAAGCCTGTAAAAAATGAATATTTTTGTAAATATTTTGAACTTGTGAATATTTCGGTAAATATTTATTTTTTTGTGAATATTTTAAAAAAAAAATTTAGAAAATGCCCCATTAAGGGACTGCACCCTTAAAATAGGTTATTTTTTACAAAATCACCCTTAAAATAAAATATTTTAATAAAACCACCCATAAATTTGTTATTCTTTTAAAGAATCACCCATGACCTCTTTTCATATGTAAAAAGTTATAAAAAAAATCTTAACATTTAAAAAAAACTTTTTTAGCATTCATGAAATAAAACTTTCTTATTAACAAACAAAAATAATCACTCATAAAATATTTAAAAAATAATAAATAGCCCATTATTTAATGTATTTCAAATAAAAAAAAATATGTGTCAATATAAACATGTCAAATAAAAAAAAAGTTAGACAAATATTTGGCCTAAAACATTTTCTTATACAATTCTTTTATTAAAATATTTTATTCTTCAATATGGAATAAATAATAATAATAACGTTTCGGCTATATACACCGCAAATCCCCACGTCCTTAAAGACGTGCATGCACGTCCTTAAGGACGTGCAAGGGGGTTTACAGCCACCCTAGCCCAGACGTGCAAGCACGTTTTTATTTTTAAAAAAAAACGTGCTTGCACGTCCTTAGGGACATGCTGCACGTCCTCTAAAATCGAAGCCGACGTGCTTCGTTGTTCCCAATTCCATCCAAATTAGGAGAGAAAGAGAGAGCGGCCGAGAGAGCGATTGCCGGAGAAAGAGAGGGCGATTGCCGGAGAAAGAGAGAGCGGCAAAGAGAGCGATTGCCGGAGAGAAGGAGGTTGCCGGAGAGAGAGAGAAAGAGAAAGAGATCGAGACAGAGAGAGAGAGAGAGAGAGAGAGAGAGAGAGAGAGAGAGAGAGAGAGAGAGAGAGAGAGAGAGAGAGAGCCGGAGAGAGAGTTGGTGGTGGAGCTGGCGGTGTTGATGGAGGAGACGGCGGAGGTGATGGAGCCGGTGGCTGAGGAGGGTGGTGGTGGGGGTGGAGCATTGGGGGAGGCGGTGGCGGTGGAGCCGGATCCCATGGAGGATATTCGGCCTTATTTGGGACATCCCGCGTACGGCCACCCTTGCATGGGCAGCAGGTGCCCTCGCATGTCTGTACAGGGGCCTAGGCGAGGCTACCCGCGCATGTGCGAAGGGTATAGATAGCTGCACGCCGATCCTACAGGTACGAGACCGTTGAATTAGAGTTTTAGTTTAAAAATATTTATATTATATGCTAACGACATTCTTTTTTGTGTCAAGGCTTGGATATGGGCGTACTTCCCTCGCTTCCGAGGTGATTTCTCCAGCGATCCGGCTAGGAAGGATGACCCTCGCTTCTACGCGAAGTTCATCGGTCCGAAGGCGCCACAATGCATGAAGGACGACGCGAAGCTGAAGAAGGTGCGGCAGCTGCGGGACGAGGTGGACCGTCTTACCGTCGCCGATGTATGTATTCGAGACTATCTATATGACTTATATTTCTTAACCGTGAATTACGCCTGATTTTTTTAATTATAGGTCGAGTGGATGCCCTTTGGGCGTGACCTGGACTTCGACGGCCAGTATTGTCAGTCCACCTATCGGGGCACCATCACCTTCTGCGGGGAGGAGGAGCCGTATATGCCCGATAGGTGCCTCCGGTAGTTCGGACGGGTCCAGGGGATCCCGTAGGACGTCATCGCGCCGGATCAGGTCTCTCACGACACCACCTTGAATAACACGAAGTACATCGTCATGTTTGCCCATAGCCACAACAAGTGGCGGGACCTGCTGGACTAGAGTCGCTTCTACAGGCTGGCCGAGCCCAGACGCACCAACGAGGATTGCCAGGCCGGTGTCACTACTGCAAATTACCTGGCTTGGTACGCGTCGCAGAGCCGGCCGTACGTGCTGCCGACCCCATCCGGACCCGCCGGCGCCCGTCCACCCGACCAGCTTGGATCCATGGGTGGACCTCCCTCAGTCTCCAGTCATCCCTCCGGCGGTAGCAGCTCGCTTGCATGAGATAGAGGGCTATTGGAAGGCCCTGGCTACCGACCCTAGCATTGATCAGCTATTAGACGAGGTGACGGAGATTTTGGATCAGGTTGTACGCCATCCACCTAGACAGTGATGTACATTTATACTTTTGCAGTATCTATCTTTATATTATACTTTTATATTACGGATTTTGTATCTATCTCTATATTTCTATCTCGAGTAGACTCTTCTCATTTCGTCCGAGTCATATTAAACGTAAACATCAAGAACGAAAACGAAAACGAAAACGTTAATATGATAAGGTTTCTCGATAACGAAAACGTGAAGAACAGATGAACATAAAGAATGAAAATGAACGTTAAGGAATGCCTACAGAACCAACCCGTTGCCATACGAGGAGGTAAGGGAAAGGTTTGAGAGAGAAGAAGCGAGTGCTGCTCGAAATGCTGCTCGACATCGTCCACAAGCGACCTCAGCTCGACGTGGACGTTATGATGTGTTCGGAGGGTTCAACTTGGGTCGAAACAACGTTGATCCCTTCATGCTCGGTCATATTGAGGGTGTGAGGGACACTGTTAGAGATGGTCACTGTGGCTACCGTGCTTTGGCGGCTTTGACATCACCGATCGGCGAGACTGCTTTCCCGGAACTGAAAGCGTTACTATGCAATCACTTGGAGGATCACGGCGATCTGTACGCCGGTTGTTATACGGGAGAGTACCCATTCCAGTAGTTCGTCGACTACCAGAGATGGGTGGGACCTATGCATGGTGATAGGAGACGGTGGATAGAGCTACCCATCATGGGTTTAGTATTTGCAACGGTATATCAGATTCCTCTCGTTGTCCTAGCTTGGCATCATCCGTTCACATGTCTCCCCATGACCTCGCCGACACCTACTAACAACCCTCAATTACCAACCCTTGGTGTAGCCTGCATCGGAAACCAAGACCATTTTGCCGCGGTACGACTTCAAACGTCTTTTTTTATTACCTATTCTTGCTTTTCATATATATGTTAATACTCTAACTCTAATTTTCCGTTCTCATAGATCTGGTTGCGTCATAACGCTCATATTCCGCCGCCTCCGACAGAAGGGGTCGCACATCATCATCCGAGCGTCGAAGGATGGGATGCTCCGTTTCAAGCTCAGTTTGAGAGATTTCGAGCCTTGCGTGTTGAGTCCGGCCGCCCTTTACTATTTTCCTAGATTTTATTCCACAAGTTTAATAAAATTATGAATGTAAACCTTTTTTCCGTTCCTTGTAACGCTATTCACATATTATCCGAATGAAAACCTTAACAATTATTGTTTTCTATTTAATTTGACCCTAAATCCTTCAACTCCACTAGTTAAATACTTCAATTTTTTCAATTAACATTACAAAAACATCGGAAAACCTAAACCCTAAACCCTAAACGCGAAACCCTAACTAGGGTTTGCACGTCCTTAACAACGTACAAATATTGCACGTCCTTAAGGACGTGCAAGCACGTTGTTAAAGACGTGCAAGTGTTTGCTAGTGGACGTGCACAGTTCCAGACTTGCACGTCCTTAAGGACGTGCAAATCTTTAATCGTCATTTGTGGTGTATATATCAACACCCTAATAATAACAACAACAACAATAATAATAATAATAATAATAATAATAATAATAATATAGTAAGTCATGTAACAATCATTTAAAAAATTGCCTAATTTAGAAGACATGTACATAGACTTTCAAAAGTAAATGTAAATATGTGGGTGCATATGTGGTATTATTTATTGACATGGCAGAAGCTAATTGGGTAAATATTTAGATGGAATTTTTTTTACTGTGAAAAAAAATATATTATTTTATTATTGTATGGGATACGGCCGGATAGGAGTAGATACTTATTGAAGATATATGTGATCGATGAAACAAAATCATGCATGCACATGATGCACATGCAAAACATTATAATTTTCTAAGCCGCGAATTCCATGGTTGTTGATAAAAATAACTTTATCTAAAATTAGTTAAATATTAACTCCATAAAGTTCAACTCTACTTAATACTTACCGCCCAAGTTCTAACTAGTTTGTTGATTGACATGTCAGATTTAGGAAGATATTGTGGATCTACATGGCAGATTTAGGGGTTGTTGCGGCGGAATCCCCTTAATCTAAAAACAAAAAGTAAGGAAAATTTTTGTATTATTTTTAAAGTAATTTTTACCAATTTTAAAGACAAATGAGTTTAAAAATAGTAAAAATAACTTAATTTAGTTGATAAAGAGAAGTATGTTCAAAACCTTTAATGATTAACTAAATAATAAATTTAAGGTTGACTATAATATATTTAAATAAGACCATTCTTTTTCGTAATAAATTTTGTTAATTAGGTGAAAGAAGTTTTTCAAAAAAAAAATCAAAACTACTTTCGGTTTAATATACAGGTCAATCACCAGCTTTCACATGCAATCTGCAGATCATTTAGAATTGTTACAAGTAACAACCATGAGTGAATGTTAATTAATTATGAATTGATGATCGAAGTAGCTAGCTAGGTAGGATTCATGAATGAACACGCACGAGGTCATAATTTACAGAATTAACTGGACGTGCGTACAGCATGTGCCGATGTGCTGACAAACGCCCGTGAAGGGATAATTGGTAATAAAAAAAAAGTAATTTACTGACTTATATACTATAGATGCGGAACTCTTTTGATCTCATTCACATTCCTTAATAAAAATTGTATCCATGTGTGAAGAAAAATATAGGGTGTATAAAATATGAGGTTTATTATTTACACGGTTAGATTTTCGCCAAACACATGGCAAGTAACTGATATTCAATGTCGGTAAGTTTTTTTTTTTGACATAGAAAAAGTTTTCCGACATTGAAATTCGGTGTCGATAAATTTGACTGTCATTTTACCAACATTGACTTCCTGCGTCTCCAAACTTTTTCTAGATCAAAAAAAGCTTTTTTCAGGCCCAATAATACTCCCTCTATCTTAAAATATATTGTAAATCGTTTGACTTTATAACCATTGACGGATATGTGGGGAGCTTGGGGTGGCTGAACTAGACCTGGCCACGGGTCGGGCGGGTCGACCCGTGACTTTATAACCATTGGCGGATATGTGGGGAGCTTGGGGTGGCTGAAACTAGACATGACATGGCCATGGGTCACGAGTCGGGCGGGTCGACCCATGATCCGCCGGGTCGGTGACCCAACGGGTTAGGTTTCAAGGGTTGAAGGGTTGACTCGGGTTGAGGGTCAGGGTTAGGGTCGGGGAAAAGATAATCCGTGACCCGGCGGGTCGACCTGCCATTTCAAAAAAAAAATTGAAAATTTTATTTTTAATAAAATAAATTTATAATTACTAAAATTTAAAAATTTTGTTTTTAATAAAATAAATTTATAATTATTATGTAAATTATTCTTAGAATAATTCATATTCATAATATTACATAAACTAATATGCAATGGCAATGTGATTCAAACAAACCCCTATTCTTCTCTTTTTATAGACTTTGAAGTCTTCCTTCTATCCCTTCATTTCCAATGTGGGACAAAGACTTCCTTCCACATTGAAAATATGGAGTTAGAATGAGAAGCGTTGAGGCTATATATATGTATCCTACTATTCTATTTCTCCCACTTCGCTTGTTTCCTACATTTTTAACACTTCATATCAAACTGATAAAATGTGTTGTGAAGATTTTATCTTCATATATCATTTTTTTTTTTTGTAGTAATTTTTTTTTTTAAAAAAATTAAAATAATTTGACCCACCGGGTCGACCCGAACCCGTCAACCCATGACATTTTCGGGTTAGGGTTCGGGTCATGTCCCCCGGGTTTTCAACCCGGCGGGTCCGACCCGTAGACCCGGTTGGTCGGACCCGTGGCCATGTCTAGCTGAAACCCCCTGCCTTGAAGAAAAACGTAAAAAAAAAATGGATTTTTTTGGTAATTTTTACTAATTTTATGGATAAAAGAATGTAAAAGGAATAAGACATCACAAAGGCAGTTTAGCTTAGTTAGTTAGTTGGTATGGAGGTGTATTTATTACCTTGAGGTCATGAGTTCAAACCCCTTTAGCCTCATTTTTATAAATAATTTTTGTTTCTTCTAATTTTCTTCTGCTAAAAATGTCTAATTAAATAACAAATTTAAAATTTTCTCCAATATATTTTAAAAAAACAGTATGTCCTATATATAAATATAAAAAAATCTATTTTTTTTATAACTTTTGTTTTTCTTACAAAAATTGACTATTTAAATCACAAATTTAAGATTTTTTCTAATATATTTATAAACAAATTATTTTTCATACATACATATATGATATATTTGACAAAAAATTTCTCAAAATTTTTTTTAGCCCCCCCCCCCCTAAGAAAATTCCTAGATCCACCACTGTGTCTAACATGTACTTTAAGGAGTTAAAAACTCTATAAAATATTAAATTTTATTTAAATTAGTCAAACTTCCCTAAAAAGTGTTAAATTGATTAAAAAACGATTATTCGAATACGAAAAGGAGTAATTTTGCTATAGGAAATTTGCACCGATGGATCTCAAAGTAGAATGTGCCTAAATTTATGAGAATCCAATTTTAGTAAAGACTAATTGATTCAAGCAGAGAACAAGATCAATTAGAGAGAACGAGAGATGATGAAGAGGAAATTGAAGCTTGCAACAGAGGAGAACATTTCTCTCATTCCAGATATTGTAGAAAAACTTGTTTTGTACAATGGAGAGGGGGAGCTATTTATATGTCTACATACAGCAGTGAGCAAGAGCTCAATCAGTTGAGCTCATAACGAACTTTGAACAACTTGCCTAATAAGAGAGAAGTTGATGACATCATCTCTTCATCTTCAACACTCCTCCACAAGCTGACATTTTCTCTTAGGGTATTGTACACACAAATATATCGAAATCTTAAACAATCCAAAAAAACACTCCTCCACAAGCTTGGAGTTGGAAAACATATCTACTACTCCAAGTTTTTCCTGTAATTTCTTGCTTTGAGCAGCACTTAGAGTCTTTGTAAACATATCAGCTAGTTGCTCGCTTGTAGATATATATCTAGTGTTAACTTGCTTCAATTTCACCATTAATCGAACAAAATGACAATCAGCTTCGATGTGTTACGTTCTTTCATGAAAAAATGAATTTTTGGAAATATGTATGGCCGCCTGATTATCACAGAACAGATCAATTGCCCGATGTTGAGCTATACCCAGATCACTCAACATTCCCACAAGCTATTTTAGCTCACAGCAGGTCATGGCCATAGCCCTATATTCAGACTCTGCAATAGACATAGCTACGAATGATTTTTTCTTGGATCTCCAAGATATGAAGGAGTTCCCTAGCAGAAAACATAACCCTGTAATTGACTTCCTTGTCATTGGACAAGCTTGCCAATCAGCGTCAAAGAATGCCTTTAACTTCATATCTGATTTGCTTAACATCAGTAATCCTTGATCAGGTGCTCCTTTTATGTATCTAAGCAAATGTTTAGCAGCTTGCCAATGATCTATAGTTGGGCGTTGTATAAACTGGCTCAATATATGCACAATTTAGGTGATGTCTAGCCTAGTTACAGTCAAGTATATCAGTTTTCTCACTAATCTTCTATACTATTATGGATCGCTAAAAGCTTCACCTTGACATCTGTGAGCTTACAATGCGCATCCAATGGTATACTTAGAGGTTTTGCATTCTCCATGCCACATTCCTTTAAGAACTCAAGAGCATACTTCCTTTGATTCATACTAATCCCTTTCTCAAACCTGTCAATCTCAATTCCAATGAAGTATCTTGTTTCTCCCAGATCTTTAATCTGAAAATGCAGTTGAAGATGTGCCTTCAGTTTCTCAATTTCTTCTTTGCTATTTCCCGTGATTATAATGCCATCCACATACACCAACAGTGTTGTAACCTTCCCTTTTTCATGCTTGGTAAATAAAGCATGATCATACTCAGATTGCTTGAAGTTTGCTTTATGAATTACCTTTACAAACTTTGTAAACCATTGTCTAGGCACCTTTTTCAACCCATAGAGAGATTTATTTAGCTTGCAGCATAGCTTGTTTGTGACTTTTAGATTAGTCCCACAATCCTCCTGAGCACAAACGTCAGAGCCTTGTAGTTTGGATGACTCTAAGCTCTTCAGGAACTCATACTCAGGTGGCATAGTCATGTAAACCACCTCCTCAAGATCCCCATGTAAGAAGGCATTTGTCACATCCATTTGACCGACAAGTATGCCATTGTTGAGCTACAACAACTGCAAGAAGAGTTTTAAAATAAACCATCCTAGATACTGTTGCAAATGTCTCTCCATAATCAAGGTATGCAATTTGAGAGAAGCCCCGAACCACGAACTGAGCTTTGTACCTCTCCAATGAACCACCACTATGTATAAAACATACTTTAAAGAGTTAAAAATTCTATAAAGTATTAAATTTTATTTAAACTAGTCAAACTTCCTTAAAAAGTGTTAAATTGATTAAAAAAATGATTATTCGAATACGAAAAGGAGTATTTTTGCTATAGGAAATTTCCAATGATGGATCTAAAAGTAGAATGTGCCTACATTTATGAGAATCCAATGTTAGTAAAGAGTAATTGATTCAAGCAGAGAGGAAGATCAATTAGAGAGAACGAGAGATGAAGAAGAAGAAATTGAAGCTTGCAACAAAGGAGAACATTTCTCTCATTCAAGATATTGCGAAAAAACTTGTTTTGTACAAGAGAAAATTGTAGTGGATATACCACTTCATGCTGCCCATTGCAAAAATAACCCCCCCCCCCCCCGGCCCAAATGGCATGAATGTAAAAAAAGCCCAAAAAATTGCAAAAATAACCGGTTGTGGATACCTGTTGCAGCGGGTTAAAAATCAGTTGGAAATTGGAAAGAGAAAAGAGAATAAAGAAGACATCACATCATGAACGTCTTCAGTTACATTCACTATTTCTCAAACCCGTAGGAATTCAAAATGTTGGAGTGGAAAACCGCCATTGACAAATCTCGGAGGGAGCACCTTGCGACGCCGGAACCGAGAGAGAGAGAGAGAGAGATGGGGGGGGGGGGTTGTTGCGATGCCGGAACCGAGAGCGGGAGAGGAAGTGAGGGACGACCCGACATTAGAGAGAGACAACACCCCTGGTGCCTAGTCCGCCATTGAAGAGAGGTAATCCCCCATCCTCTATCTCAAAGCTTTCTCCTTTAATGGTCGTTAGGGGGTTTCAATGCATGTAAATTCAATTTCGGGCCGGTTGGAATAATTGGGTGAAAGGGGTTCGAAACATGGGAACGGGAAACCCTAACTGTAAGTGTGGTGGGCGGTTTGGGGATAGGGGTGGAGAGTTGCCATTGATGATAAGTTGGGGATGAAATTGAAGGTCCAAAAAGGGTATAAAAGGTTAGACAACCCCAATGAAACAATGAAATTGGGAATGTGATAACTCGTCAATGGCGAGCAGGGTCCTTCTTGTGGATAGAGGAAACGATTGAATGGCTAGGTATAGGAAAATCTGGGTTGGCTTTGATTTGTGGAAGTAAGGGAAACTAATAGCATTTTGTATGTAATCTCTTATGAGCTAGATTAGGGGCGTTATTTTTTTGTGTTCGTGATGTGAACATCGTTACTCTCTTATGATATTTGTGCAGGCGACTCTTGCCCTTCCTCCGGCGAAATATTTGAGAGGGAGGTCCAACCAGTTCTCGAAGATGGGTGTTCTGAAAGGAATGGATGATGGGCTATCTGCAGCTGATTGGCAAATGCTCAAGGACAGCAGGCTCGGCCATATTGTCAAGATCGGATCCAATGTGCCCTATTGCTCAGCCCTAATCCATTACTTCCTGGAGAGGCAGCTCAAGACACTAAATAAATGTGAGATATGGTATGAGATCCAGGGGCGACTCCTCCGGTTCTCCATCAAGGAATTATGCCTCGTCGCCGACCTCAAATGTGCTGGAAGGAATCGGGCATTTTAAGCGGAGGATCACAAAGACGCAATTCGGAGCTTCTTTGGAAGGGAAAGGGTAAAGGTGTCCGACCTTCCCGTCATTTGGGCGGTCGCAAAGGCGAAAGAGAGGAGTGAGAGGAAGAGGTTGAAGCTTGCACTCTTCATTATTGTAGAGTGCATCCTGCTGCCAGGGGATGTGGGCAGGGCAGTGAAAGGGTGGGTGGTCGCACTCGTGCAAGACCTCGACCGATCCTTCGACTAATCGTGGGGTAAGGTATGTTACGAAGCCACCCACGAGAGTCTGGATGGGGCACTGGTAAGGAAGATGGAGGAGGGAGTCAAAGCTGGGAATGAGAGGTTCAACTACTCGCTCAATGGATTCCCATTAGTGTTCCAGGTACGAGTTCAAACTTAATGCGATTTAACACTTGGCAAGAAATTTTTTTTTTATGTATGTGCCATAACCGAGTATGGCTAAGGTTTTGTCAAAGCTGGCTAGTAAAATTACGATGTTCTGGCCGTGTAGATTTGGATATATGAAGCGGTGCCGGGTGTGGACAGCCACTTTGCCAAAAGGAGTCGTGGCGTTATCTTTCCTCGATGCACTAGGTGGAATATAACGGAGGCGCACCTCCCCTATGAGAGGATGAAGATGATGCTGGACATAGACAATGAGGATGGGATCAAGTGCAACAATGCCCAAACGACCCTTGAGCTGAAAGCGGCTGAGCGGGAGAGTTTCCTTGGTGCTAGGTACCCCCACGAGGACCCCGATGACTTGTTTGACAAGGTCGCCAAGGCATACAAGGAATCACTTCCACTTGTCGACATTCCTCCTAACGACACATTGCCTTCCCCCACCCATGGAGCTTCTGAGGATACAACGATTATCACGATGCTCCAAGAGGTCCTAACGCGGTTGTCAAGCCTCGAGAAAGCAGTGGAAGAAATCAAGAGCCACCTCACCAATGTCAAAAAGGTCGGTCCTAATTAAATCAAACTTAAGTGTGAAGCCGCTCTTACTTATGCAAGCTTTCTTACTACCATCCCATATCCTTCACGAACTTGACAAGGTTTACAGACAATTCTTATTGAATAAAAATTCAAAAGCTCCACCGCTAATAAGTTGGGACAAGATATGTGCTGACACTATGAATGGAGGTCTTGGGCTCCATAAAGTAGAGTCTGAATATTGCACTGTAGATGAAGCTTTTATGGAAAATTATGGCCAAATCGGACAAAATTTGGGTACGTATTGTCTCGCAGAAATATCTTATACTCTCGTACCAAAAGAAGAATTACTCTTCATGGAAATGGAATCGCCTTATGTACATCAGACACTTGTTTGAGTTGGCTATTCAGTGGAGTGTAGGTGACGGTGAGTCCATTGATTTCTGGACTCATAACTGGTCTTTTACTACCCGTTTGGATACTCGTACTCTGCAACTTATTCCGGCGTGCCTTAAGGGTATTAAGGTTGCCCAGTTTCTTAACACGGAACATAGCTGGAATAAACCTTTGTTGCTCTCTTCTTTAAATAACCTTCTGTCGGTGGATGACATTCAACATCTGTTAGGCATTATTTTGCTTAATAACCCTATGAAGGATCGCTTGTACAGGGGTCCAAGTACCAATGGTTGGTTTTCTACCAGTTCGGCGAATTCTTTGCTATCAAAACATAATGGATTACCAAATTTCGACAATTCCTTTTGAAAATTTCTCGTGATGGGCTTCCTACCACTAAGAGATTACAAAAGTCTCATGTGGTTGTTCCTTCGGGTTGTGTTTTCTGTGGTAACACTAATGAATCAGCTGCTCATTTGTTTGTCGAGTGCCCCATGGCTATTGGCTTACACAAGGCATTACGCATCCATCGTCCAACTACTGTTGCTACGTCTGTGGGGGTGGGTATGCCCTTTCCTCTCAATAAGTTTAAAATATATGTTGGTCTGAAAAACTTTGGCGCAATAGCATGCATTTGGTGGTCTTTGTGGTTTTTCAGAAACCAATTAGCTTTTAACCACACAGATAGAGTCACCATTACGGAGATGAAATTGTTCTATACAACCTTTACACACTGCTGAAGACAAACAAAACTGGTAAACGATGGACTGTCAGATGCGAAAGGTCGTAAACCTAAAGGAAACCATTTTGGTAACTCCACTCGTCATATTTCGTCTGGAGTTCCCTCGGTGCGGTCACATCATCGTTCTGGCCATTGGGACAGGCCTCCAGTCGATTTCTACAAGCTGAATTTCGACGGATCGGTTCGTCTTGGTTCTTCCGCGTCTTATGGGTTCGTCATCCGGGACTCCCAGGAAGTGGTTATATATTTGGGTCGGGGTACTTGTAACAATATCTCGGTTGCCTATGCCGAAAACCTCGGGCTCAAAATGGGTGTTTTAATCGCAAACCAAATGCACATTCAAACCCTTCTGATCGAGGGAGATAATCTAAGGGTTATAAATGTTCTGCTGGGGGATTGGAAATGCCACTGGACATCGAGCTGCTACAATCAGATATTATGCTTGATATTTCGTCCTTCTCTTATGTAGCTATTTGTCATATTTTCCGGAAATTGAATATTGTGGCTGACTATCTTGCTCGTAGTGCCCATACATCCCCTGTAGACCTGAGCACGGGTTGGCTTGGATGGGCTTGGGCCGGGCCTATGAGAATATCTTGGCCCATATTATCGGGTCGGGCTTGGGCTAGGCCCGGTTTTTGGGCAAACTTTCTTGCCCAAGCCCGCCCACATGGGCGGGCCGGGTAGCCCACCGGGCCACCCATTATAATTTCATACAATATTATTTTTATTTTAATATTTTTGCGTTTGATCTCAAACTACACAAATGTGCTAAGTGTCTCAAAAGATTGAAATTTTATACAAAACAAAGGTATACAAGTGTGAAATTACACACTACAATCTTTATGTAGGTTCATTTCAATGAAAAAATCTTGAAAATAATATATTTAGTACTATTGTATTTCTTAATTTATATGCGATGTAAATAATCTTTAGGACCTCGTCAAACTTAATTTTGATGGCGCTATGCCTGGCTTGGGTCTTGCTACCTCGGGTTTTGTTATTCGTGATTGCCAGAGATCAGTCATTTCTTGTGGCGCCCAGGATCTTGGTCGGCTGTCAACTGTGCAAGCGGAATATCGCGGTCTTCTGTTCGGTTTCCAGGTTGCTTCGATGAGGGGCTTTTCTTGGCTTGAGGTGGAGAGAGACTGCTTGATGCCGATCAATGTCTTGAAAGGGACCTTGCGGTGTCCTTGAGAGATTGAGATGGTGGTGTCGGACGCCCTCGGCCTTTGTCGAACGTTCGAGAGGTTCAAAGAGAGGAACCAGGTTGCCGATAGACTAACGCATATCGGCTTCTCTTCTTCATTTGTCGCCGAGAAGATGCCTGTAGACATTAGCGACTTTGTCCACCGGGACGCTATTGGGCGATGAGTCAACCGCAATTGACCATCCCCAAATCCTTGTCTTGTTACAAACAAAATATATATATATATATATATATATATATATATATATATATATATATATATATATATATATATATATATATATATATATATATATATATATATATATATATATATATATATATATATATATACTGATAGTACTTACCACCTAAATTCTTATTTAATAATGTGGCAATACCACTATCATTATCCTTACTCCTATAAAACTCAGTGTAACTTGTTAAATCAACCGTTGGATTAGGAAGTTATCTACGGCTACTAAGTGCTGCTGGTTTTATAAAACCTAAGGTTGGTTTTGGGCCGTCAGATTGGGGTTTTATAAAATTTTGGACGGGCCTGATTGGTTGTGTCTTAGGTTACCATATTAGCCCTGAAACATTGAATTTAAAAATGTTTATTTTTTTATTTTCAGGGACATAAGTGTCCTTTCAACTGTTCTTTTAGTCTCACCGCCTCAGGGTTTCTTTCTCTCTAGCCGCTTTTCTTTCCACTTCTGTTTCTTACTTCTCTTTCTACTGTACGTTCTCTCTCTTATCTGCTTGTTTAGAGGAAATTCTTCTGCTCGTCTGCCTGGGTCTATCTTCATCTGTTGTTATTTTTGTACCCTTCGCCGCCATCGCTTACTCCATCGTCACCATCACCGTTGTCCAGTAAGCATACGCTTATGTTCCTCTTTGGCTTATTTATCGTTTTCACTTCTCAGGTGACCTAATTTCCGATTTGTTGTTTTTGTACCATTTTTACATCACAAGTGACCTAATTTCCGCTTTGGTTTTCGATTTTTAATAAGAGGTTTTCATATTTCGTCATTTTACTATAGTCAGATTTGGGGATTTTGTTTGCAGTCGTCCAATTGATCCAATTCCGTTTTCATTAGTTTGAATTTGAACTGTTTACGATTCAGTCTGCGCATCTTCATCTTCGATTTGCCCTTTATATCCTCGCTTTTCTGGATAATTGCAGGTTTAATTGTCGAGTAAGGTTAAAAGCATTCGGGATAAGAGTTTTCGCGTTCCCAGTACATCGGCGATCACTTCGGTGAGATTATCTCCTAAAATCTCAAATATATCAATCGGGAAAAGATATGAAAGTGATATCATATATTGTACGGTCGCTTTTCTGGATGATGGCATGCTTCTTTCTCGTTTCATCTCATATTCTATTATTCTTGAAATTAGGAACGAATATCGGTTATTTGATTTGTGATTGATTTTCCTGCTCCAATTTCCTCTCGTTAGTGTTTGTTACGTCCTGTGGTACTATTTCTTCGATCTTTCTACTAGTATTCCGATTGGATCAAGTCTCCGATCTTTTAAGCTATAGAATGAATTCATCTTTGTTGTTTGGTCATGTCTGTTCATCTTTGATTTGGCATACATCATATATCTTTTGCTTTTACGTAGTAAGGTGGATTGATAAGCCATATCACAGCTATTATTTCAAACATGGCTGGGGATATAGATATAATTTAGGGGTATAAGATTTTAAGCATTTTGTTATTGGTAAAAATTGGGGGATACTTGTTTGTTTCTTCTTCTCCTTTGTCATACACCATTTTTCTCCTTCATTACGCAAGGTACTTCTTCTTCCCTCTTTCTCCTCATCTACTGGCTATTCTCCACCTCCATTCAGATAGGTTCTCTGGTATTTGAAGGTACTTTAGCCTCATCTATTGAGTTGATCTGGAAATTAAATTCCAATTGTTCAGTTGATCAAATTGTATTTGCTTGGCTATTTATAATTTGCCTTTGAGGTTTGAAGTATGCAAAGTTCCAAACTGTGTTTCTTATTTAGGTTTAGATTTGAATTTGCTTTTCTATTCTTCTCTGATATGTGATATCTATATTACAAACGGAGAATACAAGACTTTAGATTGTTTTGTTCTATGATTATTTTCATGCCTTATCTCCACTTCATATCTCCTCTTATTGGTTATTCTCATTCGAATTTATCGGTTTCTTTTAGTTGGATATTGGGAGAGGAATGGCCTTTTTCTGTTTAGGAGTGTAACTCAATGGAAGCAATAAAAGAAAGTTTCTCATTATTGGAACAGCTTGAAAAGTGGGATAATGATTATTTAAGTTAAGGTCCTTACGATTTAGGAATTAGGATTTAAGAAGATTGTTTCAAATATTCTTCCAATATGCATGTGAAATAACTTTCCAGGCCACAACCTTTAAATTGTGTCAAAATTTCTCTCCATTTAACCTGATAATAGATTTCTGCAAATTGCATTTGGTATATTAGTGTTGGTGATTGTGAGGGTTAGCGTGGACATTAGTGGAGTCTTTATAGTGGCCCATTGATGTTAAGGTTCTTATTTTGTGACCGTTTGCCGCATGTATTTTATTATATGTTTTCTCTTCTTTCTATACTTATTTATTTGTTTCTTGTTTTGTAGTTCTTTTAACAATGGATGACAACCTCTTGCCTTTCCCCAAAGAAGAAGTTAGTTTCTTCTTTCCTTGACATTGCCCAGGGTGAAACTATGGATCCTGCCAATCATTTCCTAAATGTCAGTTTCATGTGTGTCATAATTCATCCCTTTTATTGTGGTTCTATTTTTTTTTTTATCTTAATGATGTATGTTGTAATGTGTAGGAAAATAATGGTGTCTTGAGGATGCACTTGAGTTGTATTACACCGCAAACACAGATGTGGCTGAGCCTGTTTGTTCTCTTCACGTTGAAGATGTAGTGCATAATGTTGGGCCGATTGTCATTTCTCCTGAGATTAAGTTGCGATCTGAAAATGTAAATTGGTCTTTCCCAATTGTGGCTTACTTTGTTATGGTTCCATTGTTTTAATAACATAGGACAAGAAACATTACGACATATATTATGTTTCATAGTTATTATCTTTATTATTTATCAAAACCTTCAGATTGCTGCCTTAACTCAGCGATCAAGTAATTCCTTTTTAGACCAATCTGAGTTCTTCCAACATCGTAAACGACGTACTCATGCCCAGGTACTATTCTATAAATTCTACATTTGTGGTCAATCAATATTTTATAAGATTTTCATTTCCTTAATATTATATATTAAATGACTCGTAATAGTTGTTTTATTTCAGATTGTTGCTGATTCTCTAGCAGGAATTTCAACACCTACATCCATATAATTTATCACATGTTGTAAACATAATAATGTCAAGGTATATCTGATGCTAAAACCGAAGTGGCAATTGCTTTACCAAGTGATCTTTACTATGCTATTGATCTACAACTACAACACATATATTGTCATCCTCTCTTGCATAATTAGGTCATTATTTTTTATATGTTTTTTTATAGTTTTATACTCATGGTCGGGTACTTATTGAATGTGCAATCTCAATATACATATTTTTAAAGATTCTCTCGTTCAAAGATGGCTAAAGAGCCCTCAACATCCAGGAAACGGCCATCTAATGACCTTAATAGTTTCATCTAACAACCTTAATAATTTCATTTATAACCTAATCCGGGGCCTTACAAGCATATGTTTATCAATTTACTAGTAAAGCATTATTATAGGAAATCTTGTCTAATTTATTATTTCTATTTGTACTTTGAAGTTTCCTACTAGGGTGGGTGAAGGTGTAGAAAATACATAACCCTCTCATGTGTTAGACTTGATTCAACGTAGGCAACATCATACTAGAATTGAGGTTTATAATTTATGATGTTATTTTTATTTATTTATAACTTAAGCAATTAAAATGGTATTCATATATAATTGATTAATTTAGATTGCTACGGATCATGCAAATGGGATCACAATTACTTCCTCTAATTTCATTACATGTCATTAACACCGTACTCATGAAGAGGTGTTGATTTTAATATTTTCTGGTACCTCTTTGTGAGGTATTTGTTTGCATTGCAAATTACATGACTTCACCATGAGTATTTTGATTTCTAAAATGCTTATTATTTGTAGATGGCTAGGGAAGCATCATTGGCTAAACCTTAGGGTGCTCGTCGAAAAAGAAAAACTCCCGCTCAGGCAATACAATTAGCCATGTTAATTATCGTAGTAAATTTTGTTTTCTTTCTTACGGATAGATTGATTATTAGTGAATGAATTTATAATTTATTTATAATTTATAATTTACTCATTAAACTTACGACAACAATAATATTGTCAATTGATTACCAATTATTTATAATGAACATGTTATGACCACAAAAATTTACTATATCTTTTTTCTACCTTAATATATAACTGAAATACTTCATTTCCATTATCATTTATTTCGTACTAAATTGCTTAAATTAATTATGTTCTTGTGTAATTATTTGTCTTTGAGAATATTAATTCTTCTTCAATTGTTACATTTATTTTGTTTCTTAAAATTAGGACACTTACTCATATGATTATTTTCATAATATTAGTCTAGACAATGATTAGCAAAGAAAGAAAAAATAGTGGCTACTATCTCAATTAGAAAGAAGAAACTCGGTCTAAAGCATTTGTAATTTTCTGTATGGATTTTTTTTTTGTATTGCTCAAGTCAAATGTCTTTCATACTGTGTGGAAACGTTTAAGCTTTTAAAATGGAACAAGGATTTGAATTTGAATATGTAGATTCACACCTAAATTGTTGAATACAAATGTCATTTAGTTGCAAAAAATGACTATATTAGAGTAAATGCTATATTAGCTGAATATAAACGTCATTTAAGCTTTTAAAAAATTACTATGATTGATGTTGTTTATATTATATACCTTCACACATGAATATTAAAATCCTTACAACTTGTTCTTGTGATAGATGAATCTTGATGCATCAAGATCTAATCCTCATGATACACATGAAACGAGAGGACTCATAAATGAGGTAAGAAAGTTTTTTTTTTTCCCCGTTTTTTATTTTATATGTATGTGATTTTATCAATTATGTTTATGTAGAGGTTATAAATGTAGTTTAGTAATATTGATCTACATATGAAAAACAATAAAATTAGCTTAGTAAAATATGTTTTTTACCCTTGCTTAGAGATAATCTCTTTTATTTACTTTGGTGTAATTGTTATGATTATTAAGTTAGATTATTAAGTTATTCACTCTTTTTCTTTTTTCCTTTTCTCCGTAGGTTGCTAATGAGATACCAATCATATGTCCTTCTCGAAAAGTAAAGCGAACTCGTTTACAGGTTTTAACTTAACCTTTTATAAGACATTTTGTTTAACCCCCATGAAATATCTATTAGACCTTATATTTTCCTACAATATTTTTAATAATGACATGAGCATCTTCTCAAATATTATAACAGTACATAAGAAAATTTGTCGTGGTATTACGACATTTGTCTTTTTTTCTTCCAGATTGATATTTATTGTGGTTTGGTCTATACAACAAAATTGATAAATGATCATGGTAATTTACATCCTGCGTTCACACCTAAAGGTTTAGGTATGAACAACTTATTATGCACGTCAATGCCTTTAGAATTCCCATCAATATGTAAAGATTGTGGAGCAAAAAAGTTTGCGTTTGAATGCCCCACATTTTGTTGTGCAAATGGAACTATAAAGCTTGTCAATATAAATTTTTGTGATGAGCTATAAGGTCTATTTGCAAGGGAATATGCTATTGGCCAACATTTTTGCCATTTCTCTAGAGCTTATAATAATTTGTTTGCTTTTAGTTGTCTTGGTGGAAATTTCAGTGAAAGTAGTAACAAAAAGGGTATTTACACCTTCTTGATCAAAAGACAACTTTATCATTATCTTCATAATCTTCTACCTCAGAATGACCAACCAAAATTCATGCAACTCTACTTCTATGATGGTGCTTCTGAATTTGATGCACGTTGTAATACATTGATACACCTTCATCCTGAAATAATTAATGCTCTAATAAATATTACTTCTGTCAATCCTTATGCATCATTTTTTCGATCTTTACGTATTTTCCCAATAGCAATAACCACCGAAATTATAGTTTTCACATCTATTAATTTAGATCAACGAGTCTATAATACACCTACTTCTTATGAAGTTGCTGCTATTGTTGTTGATAGTAGTTCTGTCCATATTAATAGTCCTCATATCGTGGTATATGGAAAATCAGATCATGAACACCAAATATTACATTATTATGGTTGCTACCACCCTTTGCAATACCCCCTTTTATTTAATAAAGGTCAATCTGGTTGGCACCAAGGTCTAAAACATAACCCTGCATATCCAACTGTTCCATGTAATGAATCATCATTTCCTCTTACTAATAACACACAGACATCTAAAAATATTATAGACAGAGAATCAGAAGGTACTCTAACATGCTAATTTACGTATTTTATGAAGTTGTAAATCTCTTCTTAATTTATATAATGTTTTATTGAAATTTATAATTCTTTTATTGTAGCATCAAATGTATCACCATTGGAATCAGGTAAATATGTTTCATGTAGACAATATTACTGCTATAGATTCCAATTATGTATTGGAAACTTTCTTCTTCATACCGCTCGTTTATTTCTACAGTATATTACTGATGTGTATATTAAAGTCGAGAACACGCGCCTAGATTTTATTCGCCAAAATTAGGTTTTAATTAGGAGTTAATTATATCAAGGAATAGTTGATAGTGTCAATGATGGTAGTTGTAAAGCTTCTGATGTTGGACGCCGTGTTATTCTTCCTGCATCTTTTATTGGTGGGCCTAGGGATATGAAATGTCGTTATTTAAATGCTATGGCTCTCGTTCAGAAATTTGGAAAGCCCGATTTATTTATAACCATGACATGCAATCCAAATTGGCTGGAAATACAAGAACAATTATTATTTGGAGAAGGATCTGAACATAGAACTTATTTAGTTGCTATAATTTTTTGTGCTAAAGTTCGATTGTTGAAGAAATTAATCTTAAAAGATCACATATTTGGTCCAATAGCTACAAGTATTGATGTTATAGAATTCCAAAAGTGTGGTTTTCCACATTTACACATGTTACTTATCTTTGGAACGGGTTATAAAATTGTTACTACAGAACGTTTCGACCAATATGTAAGTGCAGAGTTACCATTAAATGAATTCCCTGAATTGCGGCGTCTTGTTATCAAACATATGATGCATGGTCCTTCTGGGAAAAAGAACCCTAAGTGTGCATTTATGGAAAAAAAACGGAATGCTCTTAGAGTGCAAAATTTGGGTATCCACGTGACTATGCTGAAATGACATCAAGTACTAATGATTCATATCCTATATATAAAAGGCGTAACAATGGAGATGAAGTACTTGTTAGAAACTTCATATTAGATAATCGTTCTGTTGTTCCGTATAACCCATATCTTCTAGCGGCAGTTGACTGTCATCTAAATGTAGAAATATGTTCCACTATTCAAGCAGTTAAGTACATTTACAAGTACGTGTACAAAGGACATGATAAAGTTTGTTTTGATATTAATATACATAATAAACCCGTTGAGAATGAAATTAGTTCATATCAATTTGGACGATGGATTAGTCCACCTGAATCAGCATGGAGGTTGTTTGCATTCCCACTATATTCTATGTCTCCATGTGTTTCTCCATTACAAGTACACTTGCCTCATATTCACATGGTTAGATTTGATACACGAGAGAACTTACAAAATATAATTACTAATGAACATCGGAGTGCAACTATGCTAACTTAATATTTCACTGCAAATGCTATGCTCCCTAATGCTAAACAATTTTTATTTTCTGAATTCCCACAATACTTTCCTTGGAATAGTCATTTAAAGGTATGGAAAGATCGAAAAGGTCCTAAATGTGTTGGGAGATTAACATATGTTAGCCCTTGTGAAGGAGAGCGATATTACTTAAGACTTTTGCTAATAAATGTGAGAGGTGCAATATCTTTTGATGATCTGTTGACTGTAGATGGAATTCCATATTTAACTTTCAAAGAGGCCGCTAACCACCATTCACTGCTACAAAATGATGATTATTTTGGAGCTTGTATGAGAGAAGCAGTGGAAGTACAAATGACATGTCCCTTACGAAGATTATTTGCTATTTTCCTTCATTTTTGTGAAGCTCTTCATCCACAAGAGTTATGGAATGAATTTTACCCTTTCTTATCAGAAGATTTCTTTCACTTTCATAAAAAATAGCCCGCTAAAGTATTTCAATTAACTTATTGTGAAATTAAAAGATATTTAGAAGGGATGGAAAATAGTATGACACGTTTTAATTTTGATCTTCCTATCATCCCTGATATAATGTGCTTGAAAAAGACTAGAGACATTGCTGATGCTCTTCATGCAGATATACCACCCGAATTTGTAAATGCACACTTAAATCTCAATGTGAAACAACATATTGCTTTTGATATTATCATGAATCATGTTATTCATAAATTACTAAGTATATTCTTTGTAGATGGTCTTGGAGGAACAAGTAAAACTTATTTATACTGTGCTCTATATGCTAAGATTTGAGAAATGGGTCTTATTGTATTGCCAACAACCTCATATGGGATAGCTGCATCTAACATTCCAACCGGCCGAACTGTTCATTCAAGGTTCAAAATACCTATAAGTGAAACAGGTAATATTACTTGTTCTCTTCTCCAAGACATATGCGATTCAAAACTTCTTTTTGGTGGTAAGACAGTTGTGTTTGGAGGTGATTTCCGTCAAGTATTGCATGTTATGCTCCACAAATCAGAAATAGAAATTATGAACTCCAGCTTGGTCAAATCATACCTCTGGCCCCATTTCCAAAAACTTAAATTGTGTGTTAATATTAGGGCAAAAGAGGATTTTGAATATGCTTCTTTTTTATTACAACTAGGAAACAGTAATCTTCATACATCAAAAGCTTCTGCTATTGTATTGCCTAATTACATTCAATGTTATAATATTGTAGATCAACATATTCCTATTCTAATAAATTCAATGTTTCCAGAAATGTTACAACCCAATTTTGATGCGCATGTCTTTAGTGCTCGAGCAATTCTAACTCCTACAAATGATGGTGTTGATGAAATCAATTCGTCTGTGATTTCAATCTTTCCGGGTATTCCTTTTGTATATAAATGTTTTGATTCAATCATCGATGATAATTGCAATTTATATCCAACGGAATTTTTACATACTCTTTGATCTACCGGAATGAGTCCCCATGAATTAGTTTTAAAGTTAAATTGCCATGTTATACTTCTTCGTAATTTAGATCCTTCCAATGGCCTATGCAATGGAACAAGATTAATTTGTAGACAATTCAAAAAAGATGTTATACTTTGTGAAATTTCTATCGGTTATTACAAAGGTACTCAAGTGTTACTTCCTAGGATAAATTTAAGGCCTACTGCATTAACATATCCTTTTGAGTTTGAGCGAAAATAATTCCCTATTAAATTAAGCTTTGCAATGACTATCAATAAGTCTCAAGGACAAACTTTAGACAAAGTTTGTGTATATTTACACCAAACTTGTTTATCTCATGGTCAACTATATGTTGCATTCTCGCGAGTGCGTAACCGTAATGTTTTGCAAGTTTTTCTTCTTTTATCAAAGGAACCAAATATAAACACAAAACAAGTTGTGAACGTTGTTTCCTATGATGTTTTGTCCAAGGCGGGGATTATAGGTAGTATGTAAAGGTGAATATCTACCCAACCGTTTCTAAATAGGCAAAAGCGCCATATGCCAAGGTATAGACGTATAGTCCCTTAAATTAATTTACTTCGAATATACACATTTAATATTGCTATAATTATTTTATTCTTTATTATTAGAAGTTTCCTTATGTGTGTAATTCATATAATTTAATATAGCTTGCCTTAGATTCAAATTTTATTGCTCAAATAGTCAAATATCCATTTTTCATTTGATTATACATGTTCCTACAACATTTTTAGGCAGGAAAAAGAACTTGAACAATAGTGAATAAAAGTGCACTTCTTTTACTACATGCTTTGCTTATTACATTTCTCATATTTATTTCTTATGTATCAATTGTGAACTTGTTTTTATGCGCTGTAATGTCTTCAGACCAAAAAAAGCTTTAAAAACAGCTTCTTGATGGGGGAGATAAATAACAACAGAAATTTTATTCCATTATTTTAGAAGGCCAAAAAGATGCCTCAAAAATTGGTAAACATATTAGAGTATACAACAGAAGAGATTTGGACAGAATAAGAAGGCCAAGCCTTGAATCTCGGCAGCACTGGTGCAACAAATGTATCCAATCATATGATATATGAATTTGTTCCTTTCTTTCTTTCTTATATAAGTCTCCCAATTTCGGGTTTTCATGTATTCTAGGAAAATTTGAATTGAAGCATTTTATTGGGCTTGTGTAATGGCTATGGAAGATACTTCATCATAAGCAGTATGGCCTGATTTAGAATTTACTTCTATGGCCTATTTTGTGTAGTAACTACCTATTTTTCTTTCATTACGATTATGCCTCAAATTTGAATTGATCGCTTTTCATCAGTACACTAAGCTTAGCTACCGATAATTCAAATCTTTTTCAATTGACTCTGGCCCATTCATACAGGTGAAGCTTTTTCCTGGAATATGAATTTCAACAGCAAAAGAAGTATAAAAGTGATAAGGATTTTGTCACAACAGTTGATTTCTTCTCTGATTTTCCATATGGCAAAGCAATGGCTCTGTTTGACCTACAATCTGGAGCATTGATGGTATGCAACCATGAAAGATTAATTATTTCTTTATATTTCTCACATACTGCCTCTCACTCTCTCTTTCTCTCTCTCTGTTGCACTTGTTTGTGACCATGTAGAAAATGGATGGTTTGTGTTGACTAGCATCACATTGTCCTTTTTAACACGCATGTTGCTTTGTATCCAATTAGAAGTATAGTATTGAAGTTACAAAATAGACACTGAAATGTCATATAGTTTGGGTTAATAGAGATTAAAATTTTGCCAGTCTTCTCAATCATTCAGTTGTGAAACACTTGATATTTTTTTACTAAGACCTCATAGTTCCCTTGGGAATTCTGCCCACTTCCCAGCTCGACGCAGATATATGACCCGATTGGGGCCATGCCAAATGATATTATCATTTTTTCTTTTATTATATTTACTGGTTGATTGTTTTTTATTTGATACTGTTATATATGCTGATATATAAATTACCTTCAGCTCTAGCTCTTAACTGATTGATTGAGATATTAGATTGCTCTTGTGGTTATTGATCTTTTTCAGATGTATTAAACCCTTGGACCAAATGTCTGGTTATATTTAGTGTAAGTGGTTGAAATAATGGGCCCAAGATAAAAAGGACTAAAGCTTCCATTTAGCAACATGTAATAACCTTTTAGACTATCAGTCAAGTGTAGATAAACATTGTTTTCTCCCATAATAGGCTTGTACATGGTAGAAAGCTTAAACATTGGAATGAATGGCTTTCTGAGAGAAAATCAAAATTAGTTGTGATTAAAGCCAACTGGGTTGATTTTTAACCTATTTATGTTGCCTATGTTGGAAAATGAAATTTTTTTTATAGGAAGATGGAAGTTTTAAACATTCATAACTTGGCAGCAAATATGGTTAATAGTGTTGGTATTACCTACGATGTCATTGTTTTGGATATTGATATCACCTAGTGTGGAGGTTGTGGCTGGTGGAGGTTGCTCGGCGGCAGCAGGTAAAAAAGGAAAGAAAATGGGAGTTTGTAGTGGATGGGGAAACAGTGAACAAGGTAGGAGGGTTCTTGTTGTCTTTGAGGGGAAATTAGAGGGATAAAAAGGGGGGAAAGAGAGTTGGGGAGGTATGCGTGGTGTGGGTGATTGCTGTGGGGTTTAGATTCTATTGTAAAGAGGGGAGATTCGGCTGAAAAACAGGACAAGGAAGGACAGAGGGATACTTGGCATCGGGAAGGGAGAAGGTGTAGGGTAAACCGCAGTGGCTTGGATAGGGCCTGTCATTTTGCAATTTTTGATGAAGCATGGAATAAAAGGAGAGATGAAAGAGATGTGTTAAAGGCAAATCGGGAAAGAATTAAGCTTTTGCTGGCCTCTGATCGGAATGGTGTAAGGGAAGCAAATATAAAAAAAAACTATTTTACGGGGGAAGGGAAAGCTTTTCTTACATGTTTGATTATGAGTTTGTATATTTTATGCAATTCAGAACCAGCATACATAAATATAATCTGTTGTGTTTGATCGCTTGTTCCTCTGATTCAACATTGTATATATCTTAATGGTGTTTCTTTGCTCCTTGATTGTGAACCTTTTTTGATTTATTGTGTTACAATATGCCTTTTCTACCAATTAAGTGCCTGACTCCTCTAATGTAGGTACAGTGACAGAATTGTAGCTATAAAAGTTCTTCATCGAGGAAATAATCCCAAAGATAGGTCTGCCCTAGAAGGCTGCTTCATTCGTACCAATACTTTCGAACTTCAAGTGGCATTGAGGTTCGCCACTGATGGTGCTCAAGCCATGGATTGTCTATTATTGTGAGCCTAATCTGCCATGCTTTTCATCTAATTTTATATCGATTTATGCATGCATTTCATGCATATTGGGTTAGAATAATACAGAATCTGTGTAGTTTACACTTATTTGCAATATATGGAGGTCTACACAAGTTTTGGCTATATTTCGCAGAAATCGGACGCACTTTTGAACTTAAAGGAAACTCATGGAGAAGCTAAGAATGGTGCAGCTGGAGAAAAGGCCATTTTTCACCATTCTTCATTCTGAATCAAGCTTTGATGTCTTCATAAGAGTTGTAGCCCTCGGAAAGAGTTTTCCAACGCATGGTCATATGCGTCAATCCGACGAACAAGGATTCGGGAAAGTGCTTTTCAAGAACAGAGCAGAAAGCTGAGAGACTTAGTCGATATCGAGTTGTTTTACTCGATATCGAGTAACCCAGATCGAGGAAAAACCCCAGAAATCGACAAGAGAAGCTGGGAGCTGGAGCAGGTTAGTCGATATCGACAAGAATTAGTCGATATCGAGGAAATACTTGGTCAATTTCCATGTCTAGAACCGAGATCGACGAAGCTGAGCACTGGGGAGCCGAGCAGAAGTTAGTCGATATCGAGTAACTTTACTCGATATCGAGGACAACCCAAGTCGACATGTGTTCTGTTGGCCGACATGGAGTTGCTGAGCACAACATGAAGAAAACGCTAGTCGATATTGAGGACTCCTACTCGATATCGAGGACGTCTCAGTGGCGGATTTCGAGTTATCCGAATTTTTTGTTAAGTTTCTATCCCGAAGCCAATGGTGATATTTTCGAGACCAAATTCTATCAAATTCTATCAAGAGCTATCAAGAGGAGAAGATATTTATCTACTTTAGATATACTTCCTAGTTGATATAATTATTTATTTCCATGTTTTATCTTAAAGTAATTAGATAGATAGATATAGATATAGATAGGATATTCTTTCCTTGATTAGCTTGGAAGGAAGCCTATAAATAAAGCTCTAGGGGGCTGATTTTCATTCAATTCAAGCAAAGCCGTCTTCGGGCGCAAGGAGAGAGAGAGAGAGAGAGAGAGAGAGAGGAGGAGGAGGAGGAGGAGGAGGCGAGAGAGAAGAAGGAAGAACGTTTGGAAGGTTTTGTAAGTTTTAGTTTATTTTATGTTAAAGTTAATTTCTTTTATGATGATTTCTTTCTAATTTATTTCTTCTAGGGTTGGGGTGATCCCAACATAGATATGTGTGTTTGATTTATAAATCCATGAATTTATATGTCTTTATCATCATCTACCTATGTGCTTAATCCTTTGCGAGAGTTGAGGAAATTCCTTATTCATGATATTGAAGCAAAAGTGATCTTATTACGAATTAGATAGTAATTAGGGTTTATTTGCGAGAGCCGACTAATCCTAATTAAAGAAAAGGTAGAAACAAATTAGGTTTTTATGCGAGAGCCTCTATCACCTAAATTGTTGGAATTTGCGAAAGTCGATTCTTTGATATAAAGCATGCATCTTTATGTGATTTATAATCTACACATATGTTTATTGTTGTGGTGATCCATAACCTTGGAAGTTTATATCTATATTTGTTTTATTTTATTATTTTTATTCAGCACATATTCTACTCGATATCAAACCACCATTCTCTCTCCATCCCTCGGCATCGACCCCTCTATTCTTTGTCGACAGCCACCCTCATCACCTTTTCCTGCTATCCCTGAACCCCAAAACACACTAAACCTAGAACCACTGACTTCTCTCCTGAGAACGAACCTGACTCCCCTATACTATAGTAGGGGTCTTGACTACAAATTTGTTTGGTAAGGAAACCCTCTCGTCAAATTGGTGTCGTTGCCGGGGAAGCAATCATTCGCGCCTTAGGTAGTCAGGTCTCACTTTTCTTTTGAGTTACTTTGCAGGTATATGCTCCATTCTGGTCGAACATCTGAGTTTGGTCGAACCGGAGCGCTTTATACACATCCAAGCTAAACTGAAAAGAGCCATGGCGGCCGTAGAGACACATGAACAACTAATTGAGAGGCTTATGAGGGAACTAGCTGCTAAAGATATTGCTCATCGCTGAGAGAGCACGGGCTACAAGGGAAGCTGAGCGTGCGAGGCTATTGGAAGATGAGCTTGCCCAATATCCTACCACTACAGAAGATTACACGCACCCAACTCTCATAGTGCCTGAATCATCCATTCTAATCCCTGAAAATAATTATAAAATTCGCACTCTTTTCCTTATCGAAATTAAAAATAATGCTTTCTTTGATGGATTTAATGAACGCCCTCTTCAGCATATTACCAACTTTACTGATATGTGTCGTACTCTTGCTGAAGGTACCACCTTGGAGTACATCTTGATGAAGGCCTTTCGTTGGTCCCTATCTGGTCTAGCATTGAAGTGACTTGAGGGGATGAAACTGCGATCCCTCACGACATGGGCTGAAGTAAAGCAGGAATTCCTCAACAAGTTTTTCCCTCCTGTCAAGACAACGCTTCTTCGCCAGAAGATCACAGCTTTCAAACAAAAGCCTGGGAGCCGCTCGCAAAGGCTTGAGAAAGATATAAAGATCTGCTGCGATCATGCCCTACACATGGACAGCAACCCTGCGTAATTCAAGAGATCTTCTTCAATTCTCTGGACTTGGCTGCAAAGGATAGGATCAACACATATACTCACTATGAGTATCTGACAATGCCGCCTGCTGACGCATGGGCTGCTCTTAGGGGTGTGCATAACCGGGTACCCGACACGAACCGGTTAATCGTGTCGGGTACCCGAAACCTTTAAGGCCAAATTCTCGGAACCGTACACGAACCATATAAACCCGGGTACCCGACACAGTTGTGTATTCGGTTCTGTGTCGGGTATCCGGGTACCCGACACGGAACCGAGTTTTTTTTATATATAATTTGGATGTGTTTCTAGGATTCTATCTACTGTAAATCTGTATTACAGCTTAAAAAAAAGGAATGCTTTGCATTTACAGTGGACATGAATGCAAACTGCGAGTGCGGATTTGAGACTTGAGAGGAGAGATTTGTGAGGATTTGAGAGAGAGGCTAAGATTTGTGAGGATCCGAGAGAGAGGCTAAGATTTGTGAGGAACTGAGGATTTGAGTCTTGAGAGGAGAGATTTGTGAGGATTTGAGACTTGAGAGGAGAGATTTGTGAGGATTTGAGAGAGAGGCTGAGATTTGTGAGGAACTGAGGATTTGAGACTTGAGAGGAGAGATTTGTGAGGATTTGAGACTTGAGAGGAGAGATTTGTGAGGATTTGAGAGAGAGGCTGAGATTTGTGAGGAACTGAGGATCCGAACGGGCTGCGACTGCGACTGCGAGGGGTGCTGTGCCGGTGGTGCGAGCGGTGAGGCACCGAAGTCCAAACGGGCGAAAGGTGATGTGCCGGTGCGAGGCTGCGACGCCGACTGCGAGTGCGAGCGGCTCCGGGCTCCGTATGTCGGCTGTCGCTCACTCGCTTTGCTTCTGTAGTTCTGTTGTGCTGTGAACTGCGAAACCAATAATCCAATATGCGATAAAAAAAAATTAGGGTTATAATTAGAAGGAAACTAACCTCAGTCTCAGTAAAAACAAATTAAAAAGGGCACGGAGGAGATTCGAACCCGGGTTTCTGGGCATGAGTTCAAAGGATGCAACCAATTGGGCTAACGGAGTTATTTGTTACAAAAAACATTCTGTTTATACTAATATTATTATACAAAGTATAAAAATTAAAAAAAAAATAATTTAACGGTTCGTGTCGGGTACCCGACAAGGCAATTTGCCCGACCCGAACACGAACCATTTAAAGCCGTGTTTTCTCGGTTCGTGTCATTATCGTGTCGTGTTTTTTCGGTTTCGGGTTTTTTCGTGTTGTGTTTTCGTGTCGTGTTTTCGGTTTCGGGTTTTTCTGCAAACCCCTAGCTGCTCTCGACAAGATGACCAACTATGATAACAAGTATGAGACTCCAACCAACTATGAGGAGAATGCCTATGCTAGGCCAGCCCCATCCATGCCCCTCTATGATCCCTCTAAAGAGATTGACCTAGATGTCAAGGAGCAATCCTACAGAGATCAGAACCGCAAGCTCCTCAAGCAAGTCAAATATCTTTCTGTCAACCAAGCCTGCATCGAATGCGAATCACAGCGGCACACCACTACTGAGTGCCCACACAGAGCAAGTCAGGCTGGCAGAGTACCACGAAGAGGCAGCTTACCTAGGTGGTCCAAATCGCTACATGGGGGACCAAAGGTTGCAGCAACCACAATGGAACCAAGGTGCCCCTAGGAACCCCCCGCTCTACAGAGCTCCAGGACATCCGGAAAGGGACACGAAAAAGGATGATCTACAGACCGTCCTAGAGGAAATACGAAGAAATCATTCAGACACCAAGCAATCCTTCAACTCAGTCTACACTCAGATTCAAGGTGTCAACTCTAGGCTTGGGGAGATTGATATATGACGGAAAGCAGTTGATACACAGATTGGCCAGCTAGCAGCAGGAGTCCCCAGACAGTCAGGTTCGCTCCCTGGATCTTCAGAACCAAATCCCAAGGGGAAGACCGGACACATCGCTGTTGTAAAACTCAGAAGCGGCCACCAACTGCACGAGCCAGAGATCAGAAAGCAGCAGGACGAATGAGAACATCAACTCGATATCGACCAGACCTTGGTCGATATCGAGCAGAGGCAACTCGATATCGAGAAAGGTTTACTCGATATCGACGACAAAGTGGATCATCCTTCGTCTGCAGAGCACAACAACTCGACATCGAAGAATCTGGTCGATATCGAGAAAACTGTGGTCGATGTCGAAGAAGATCAAGTCGAGATCGAGAAAGCTGCAACACCTCCGACATCTGTTCTGGCTCCGAATCAGAAAAAGAAGCTGCCCTTCCCAACAAAATCTCCAAAGGACCCAGCAGAGAAGAAGTTTCAGCGCTTCATCAAGATGCTTCAGAAACTCAATGTCACCATACCCTTCACATAAGCTCTCAATGAAATGCCATCCTACGTCAAATTTCTCAAGGAGAATCTAAGCAAGAAGAGATCAATGGCTTAGATTACAGAAGAGTGCAGCCATATGGACATAATTGAGAAGAGGCCAGATCCAAGTATGTTTGCTATAACTATTGGATTTGGTCAATACAAATTTAATGCTTTATGTGATCTTGGAGCCAATGTGGTTATAATGTCTTTAACAATTTGGTCCAAGATTAAGATAGGTGCCCTAGAGCATGTGGATGCTAAGCTTTACATGGCCAATAACAATGGTCATTCCAACATGCATGGTGGACAATGTGCCAGTACAAGTAGGTAAGTTCTTTGTCCCTGCTGATTTCTTAGTTATTGATATGCCGGAGGACCCTGCTTGTCCAATTATTCTAGGAAGACCCTTCTTGGCGATGGTGGATGCCAACATAAGCATAAGGAAGGGAGTGCTCATTTTCAACATCAGTGATGAGGTAATTGAATATTCCTTTAATAAAACTAAAAGGCATACAGGTCCAATGGAAGAGGTAAAATCTATCTCAGCTGTTTACATCACTTGCGGGGAGCCTAAGGTAAGAAATATGACTCCTGAAGAGCTGAAAAAGAGGAATATGGAAGCCCAGGTGGAAAAGATCATGGCCATCCTGAACGAAGAGGCAGTGAATCCAATCAAAATAGACATAGGTAAGTCGATTTGGACTAACTATTTTTCGGATGCCTTGCCAAGTCTTAACTATGGGGTCAATATCGACCCGGAGAAGTTGACAGAGCCACAAAGGCACTCAATATCGACTACCACAGGTCAATATCGACCTCCCTATGCCGAGACAGCCCCACCAGATATCAAGCAAAATGACTCAATATCGACCCCCTTTGGTCAATATCGACCTGCATCTCCTGAGTCGATTCCTCCTGTTGAGAAGAAGCTAGTCAATATTGAGCCAATCAAGTCAATATCGAGTGACCTTACTCAATATCGACTTGAAAAAATTGACCCATCTCCCTCCATATCGACTGAGAGTCCACCTAAAGAGCAGCACAACTCGATATCCAGTGACCTAACTCGATATCGACCAGACCCTCAAGATCTTCCGACATCCGATTCTGCGAAGGTAAGCCAAGGTATGGATCTTTCCTCTCCTATTTCAATTAAAGATCTATCTATACATGAGAGAGGTTTGCCTTGGTATGTGCGATTATGTAGGGTTTCCAATGATGAGCCTAAAGAGTGTGAAGTTGGAGACAAGCTCTATGTTTCCAAATCGAAGGATCATTGGTTTCCTAACAAATTCAACAAGAAAAAGATGGGGCCATTCGTTGTAAACAATATCCATTCAGGTGGACTGCAGCTGATGGACAAGAATGGAGTCTTATTTGAAGCCCAATCTACATGGGCCCTGCAAATGCCACCTTGAGCTCAATGGAGAAAGTCGGCCTAGCGACTATAAAATCTAGAGCTTGTAAATAGACATTTATTTTTTGGGACTTTTGGACATTGTTGCTTTTGTTTGTTTTTGGTTTTGAACTTTTAGTTTTTCTATTGTGGGTATTTCTCTTCTAAATTTTTCAGGTCCATGGGGATAGAAGCAAGCTAAAAATGTACTCGGCCCAGCAGCAAAGCACTCGATTAGCACACCTGTCTAGTGAGTTTCTTTCTCTAACCTTGTTTTTATACAGTGAGGACACTGTAATGTTTAAGTATGGGGTGGGGGAAGGGCTTACTTTATGCATATTTGGCTTTATTTGACCATATTTTTGCATTTTTAAAATTTATTTCATGAATTGCCTATACATGGCTATTTTGGAATTCATTATTAATTTATGTGCTTATATGCAAGTTTTCCAAAGTTTGAAAAATGACCCCCATTGAAAATTTTTTATTAGTGTCATGGAAGTTTTATTGAACTCGACGATGCAAAATTAGATTCATTAGAGATATAGAATGAAATTGCCTAGTAAAGGGAAGTCACAATGAAGTGCATTATTTCTTGAAAACCATGAAAGGAAGTAAAATTTGAAGTTGCTTTTGACATGTTGCATGATAAGAGGATGGAGGACTTTATATTTCCATATAATGCTCATATTGTTATATCCTAGCCACACCTATGCTTATGCATCACAAAAGTCATATATATGCCTTATTTCAGTCATTGCTCCACATGTTCCTAAATATTGCCATTCTTCACCTTATTTCCTATCTGGGGATTATGTTGAGAATGATGTTACATTATGGAGTTATTATATGGTTGTTGTGTTGTTATTATCATTATTGGAGTTTGGTAGGAAATTGTTTGAAAAATATGGAAAATTTAATGAGTGAGAAAAAATTCAATCACTTCATGAGATAAAGGTAGATTGACCCTGCTTGCTAAGATAATAGTTTGGCGAGATGGGACACATTGTGAGGAGTCCAAAGCACTAAGTATCCGGGGCCATTCATGACACCCATGTTTGTGACTCGCGAGAAGGAAGTGCTGAGGTTAGAGAGGTAAAAGCATTATTATTGATAAAAGCATTATGAAAGGTGATGAATCGTATGAAAAAAGTGTGTGGTATGAAAAGTTTGGAAATACTCCATTTCCCCGTATCATTAGCACCACATGGCCCAAAATTGCCCATCTTTAGCCTTTTACCAATCTACTCCTTATTTGAGCTTAAATTAAAGTCCTCTTGATTATTAATGCTTTGTCACATGAATTGTTTTTATAACCCTCCTTTTGTGAGTAGATGTTGCTTTTTAATTGTACATGCATGAATTTGTGACATTAGTACATTTTCGAGGATGGTAATTAATTGCAGGAACATATGAGAATGAATCTAAAATGTTGAGAGTTTTGATTTCTTCCCCTGAATGACAATTAAAAGTATTGCTTGAGGACAAACAAGCTTAAGTACGGGGTGTTTGTTGTGAGCCTAATCTGCCATGTTTTACATCTACTTTTATATCGATTTCTGCATGCATTTCATGCATATTGGGTTAGAATAATATATAATCTGTGTAGTTTACACTTATTTGCAATATATGGAGGTCTACAAAAGTTTTGGTTATATTTCCCAGAAATCGGACGCACTTTGGAGCTTAAAGGAAACTCATGGAGAAGCTAAGAATGGTGCAGCTGGAGAAAAGGCCATTTTTCACCATTTTTCGTTATGAATCCAGCTTTAATGTCTTCATAAGAGTTGTAGCCCTCGGAAAGAGCTTTCCAACGCTTGTTCATATGCATCAATCCGACGAACGAGGACTCGGGAAAGTGCGTTTCAAGAACAGAGCAGAAAACTAAGAGACTTAGTCGATATCGAGTTATTTTACTCGATATCGAGTAACCCAGATCGAGTAAAGACCCCAGAAATTGACAAGAGAAGCTGGGCGCTGGAGCAGGTTAGTCGATATCGACAAGAATTAGTCGATATCGAGGAAATACTTGGTCGATTTCTATGTCCAGAACCGAGATCGACGAAGCTGAGCACTAGGGAGCCGAGCAGAAGTTAGCCGATATCGAGTAACTTTACTCGATATCGAGGACAACAAGTCGACATGTGTTTTGTTGGCCGACATGGAGTTGCTGAGCACAAGACGAAGAAAACGCTAGTCGATATCGAGGACTCCTACTCGATATCAAGGACGTCTTTGTGGCGGATTTCGAGTTATCCGAGTATTTTGTTAAGTTTCTATCCCGAAGCCAATGGTGATATTTTCGAGACCAAATTCTATCAAGAGCTATCAAGAGGAGAAGATATTTATCTACTTTAGATATAATTCCTAGTTGATATAATTATTTATTTCCATGTTTCATCTTAAAGTAATTAGATAGATAGAAATAGATATAGATAGGATATTCTTTCCTTGATTAGCTTGGAAGGAAGCCTATAAATAAAGCCCTAGGGGGCTGATTTTCATTCAATTCAAGCAAAGCCGTCTTCGGGCGCAAGGAGAGAGAGAGAGAGAGAGAGAGAGAGAGAGAGAGAGAGAGAGAGAGAGAGAGAGAGGAGGAAGAACGTTTGGAAGGTTTTGTAAGTTTTAGTTTATTTTATGTTAAAGTTAATTTCTTTTATGATGATTTCTTTCTAATTTCTTTCTTCTAGGGTTGGGGTGATCCCAACATAGATATGTGTGTTTGATTTATAAATCCATGAATTTATATGTCTTTATCATCATCTACCAATGTGCTTAATCCTTTGCGAGAGTTGAGGAAATTCCTTATTCATGACATTGAAGCGAAAGTGATCTTATTATGAATTGGATAGTAATTAGGGTTTATTTGCAAAAGCCGACTAATCCTAATTAAAGAAAAGGTAGAAACAAATTAGGTTTTTATGCGAGAGCCTCTATCACCTAAATTGTTGGAATTTGCGAAAGTCGATTCTTTGATATAAAGCATGCATCTTTATGTGATTTATGATCTACACATATGTTTATTGTTGTGGTGATCCCTAACCTTGGAAGTTTGCATCTATATTTGTTTTATTTTATTATTTTTATTCAACACATATTCTACTCGATATCAAACCACCATTCTCTCTCCATCCCTCGGCATCGACCCCTCTATTCTTTGCCGACAGCCACCCATATCACCTTTTCCTGCTATCCCTGAACCCCAAAACACACTAAACCTAGAACCATTGACTTCTCTCCTAAGGACGAACCTAACTCCCCTATACTATAGCGGGGTCTTGACTACAAATTTATTTGGTCGGGAAACCCTCTCGTCATCTGCATGCCAACAGAATTATCCACATAGATCTTAAAGCCTGGTATTTTAGGGGCTAGCTTCATCTGCGTAGAGACTTGTTTATCCTTATTTTAAACCCAAGCTAATTCCATGTACATGTCATTTGAGATTTTTCTATAGATAGTAATGGTATCAACCCTCATAACCAAGCTTCTTTTCTTCTAATTTCCAAGTCATGTTTGTTTTGTGAAGAATCATCCATCTACGGATATAGTCGTACGACGATATATGATAGCACTTGGTTCAGTCCTTTTTATAAAACCCTGTTCACCTGTTGAAGTTTGCCTAATTTTAGATCTATTACTGCATCTTCTGCTTTTTGTTAACTATGAAATTAAGACATTTTGTAGATGAATCATGATTACGTTTTTAGTTGTTTCCATTTATTCCTCTTTTTAATTAAGCAAGCATTCTTTATCGTTGGTGACTCATAAATCTTTTAAAAATTGTTTATGCAGACAACTTATTGCTTACTGCCCATAGAAAATATGTTAAGCTTACTGACTTTGGTCTGGCAAGAGAAGGATCTGTAGCAGAGATAATGACTACAGAAACTGGGACTTACCGTTGGATAGCTCATGAGGTTAGTCTTTCTATACAACAAATGCCTGTAATCTGGCCCGCCTTCTATCATGTTGGATAGCTCTTTCTCCCTTCATTGGGATACTAGATGAATTTGGTTATCATGTCTGGAGAAGCAATTAGTTTATCGAGCAAACAATAAACATGTGAATTGGTGATAGGGGACTATAAGGAAGGATACTATATTGGTGTTGAACTACCCAAATAAAATTATTTGTCTTTTTTATGAAGTTTGAATTTGTGGGTGGGGGTGATTCTTATGCAGGGAACTTTTGCTGAATACACTGCAAATATGCCATTTGAGAGGTGTTTGCTGGGTGGTGTTGCATATGCTGAGAGAGTGCTAAACTCTGAGAGGGAGGAGTTTGAGAGACGACATGATTGGACTATCAAAACTATGGAAAATATGCAGCTTTCGCCGGTCAAGGATGAGTATGCTCCTGTGATTTTTTCCCAACATCCCGTTTCTTATCTCAATTCATTGGATATGAGACTGGGGAGGTAAGCAAATTTCTCCAATTTTATCATATTTGGTTTTGTAGAGGTGAAATTTTAAATCTTGACGGTTGTTGAGGTCGATTCTTAGGTGTATGTAATATTGTTTGCTATGATCTAGGAGGATAGACAGAATATATTGTGAGCAAGAGCTACTTGGAAGGCTTTTCTTACTACTCTGTTCCCCTTGCTAAGGTCTCATCATCTAGGAGTTCATATTGTACAAGTCGAGGATGCCTTCCATGAGATGCAACAACTCAAGGGCAAAGCAGAAGCTGCTGATGTTGCCAAATCTCAGGTTTCGCATCACATTATCATATATCTTAAAACAACTTCATTACTACCTTTCTTGTCAATTTTAACTTTACTTTTTCAGGGAATTTATATTTAATATGGAGTATTATTTTTTATTGCAGTTTCTGGCTACTGTCTCACATGAAATCAGAACTCCTATGAATGGCATACTCGGTACTTGTCCTCGGACCCTTTTTTCACTTTGTTTATGCATACTGAGCATCTTGTTAACAATATTTTACTAATATATGATCCATACTTGACATTAAATTATTATTTCTAGGGATGCTTGCATTGGTTGTGGATACAGAATTATGCTCAACCCAACGCAATTATGCTGAAACTGCTCAAGTCTGTAGGGGTTTAGAGGTGAGACTATAGCAGATATCATTCTCAACTGAATTTGGTCAAATTACCTTTTAGTATTATCATATAGTATATAGCTAGCATGACTAATCTGTGAGTTTTTTTGTTTCTTCTCTTATCGGTTGATGTCCATGTTGCTCTGCTTCCACAACTTCCTGCAGCCAAATAATCTTTCCCTAGTGTAGCAAGCAATATTTTTGTCTGACAAAGTTCCAGAAACTGTTGTGGGTGATCCAGGAAGGTTCGGGCAGATTGTCTCTAATCTTGTGGGCAACTCAATTAAGGTGATCTACTAACCATTCTAATTATTCATATTGGTCACTCTAATCAGTTCATTTCATTGGTGTGAATATATGAATGCGTTGTATGTACAGTTCACCGAGCATGGCCATATATTTGTTAAAGTTCATCTAGCTGAGAACACTGGAGTTTTGTTGGATCCAATTGCTGAACAATTAGGCCGCCAATGAGAACACTGGAGCATGTGCTGGAACACTGGAACAATGACAATAGTTGGCCGAGCATTCAGCGTCTGGGTGCTGATGAAGATTTTCTCTACAATACTTCCTGCAATGTCGTCGGTCCTTCCGGAAATGTTATTGTAATGGTCAGTGTTATATGCTGGAGCTTCTAAGATAGCATGCTTATATGCTTTTGCTTATTTTCCTTAACTAACAGATATTTTGCCTGGTTGGAGGCAAACCATTGAGAAATATCATCAAGAGGCACTGTAAGTTGTCTGCTCTAACAATTAGGGACCTTGTTTATTGCAGGGAGATGCTCTTTTAGTACTTTTAATTCCTAGATGTAAAAATAGAAAAAAGGGGACACCCGCCTGCTTCCGGTGCTGTCTTCTTCTTTCCGCGGCTACTATCTTCTGATCCAACTGCGTTCCCTGCCCTCACCTACGTAAACTACCTGCAATTCTATTATTCTGTGCTTGAATTTATATATGGTTCGTTTCATTTCACCCTTAATTTATGCTTCGTGATTTGATTTCCGACTTTGCCCTCAACTGCGAGCCGACTCATCAAGTCAAAGATTTCCCTTCTCTTTTCGATCCATGCCTCTTTTGGTTTGTGTCTTGTGAATAAATTTATCAAACTGTAGAAGTTAAATTGTAGTAAGCTAAGGAAGGGCAATTTCATATTGATATTTATCTTCAAATTTATCAAATTCAGATAAAATTGGACGCCATATGTCTTTAATTTGAGGTTGATATTTGGTTTGGGGATTTTAGGGGTTTTCAATTTGAGTCTTCATAAAATAAGAGGTAGTGAAGACCATCCAGCACAAACACTTTTACTTGATCCATAAAACTCTCCAACCAACATATGTTATCTTCTTATTGCAATCTATATTTTCCTTGGTAGGATCCTCCTCGGCCAAAGGTTTCCACGACAATTGCGGACTGTAGAGCAACAGTTGTACGCGTTATCGTTATCACTGGCAATAACAAGAAAACCACAAAAGCTACATGACATGAAATCAATGTGTTCTGGCCTCTGGGCTATTGAGCACATGAGCTTAAAAAATGTAAATGATAAGGAATTCATGCTACTAGATGATCAGAAAGGCTTTCTTATAGACAAAAGGCTTTCTTGTAACCATCTACCTTAAGACATTTTTTTACTATAACATCAATAATTACGCAATTAGATAGACAACCCCTTCAATTCAACTTATTTTCCCACCTAAATCCATTCTCACATTTGTTTATACTTTATATCTTAATCATACAGCCATTCCCTCTTCTGCTCGTATGTCCTCTTTCGTCCTCAATCTATTCTTCCTTGGTGGCAGAAGAAAACCAACTTCCCATAAATCAAAATGAATTTTCATTCCAAATGTTTGAGACAACAACATTTCATAACAAGAGAGGAAATGTCTTCTCCCTTTTATTATAAGTATTCGTTAAACTCCATAATAGCATGAATTTAATGATCTATTATAGTATTTGGATGGATAAAATCAAAATTACACATATAAGGGCGTAAAAAACCAATTTATATCAAACAATTCAAAGTTGAAATGAAGCACGATTGAACTAAAGCCAAAAATTAATTCAAATGTTATAACTTTAAATAAGATAGTTGCCTAATACCACACAACTTCACACCGATGCAACACCTATCCAGTAGCTGCTATACCTAATATATCAAATAAAATTAACTTAAAATGTCTTTTAATTTTTAATAAAATTGGTATCTAACATACCTCTATACAAATGCAACACATGTCCACCTATACCTAATATCTTAACACATGTCTGTACAATAGCCACGTCCTACTTCATTCGTCAATTTCCCATCTTCAATTGGACAGGCCAACTTCACAACAATTACCCTGCCTTGTTTCTCACATCTGGGATTCTACTGAAGATAAAACTCAAAATTCATCCTCCTTTATGCCATGTTGTTGCTTCCGGGTTTTATGCAAACTATTCTGCAATGTTGTGCATGTGGATGCTTCATTTGATATGGTTACTTGCATTTAGAATCAACTCTTTCACCTGCTTTTAATTTTAACATTTTATTTTCTTCACGTTAAAATATAACCTTCATCATAATGAAATTGGAAGATTATGGAAGCTTCTTTGCATACTCTGTACAACCTAAAACAATGGTTTTCTCTCCTTATTCCGTTGACAGTCTGTATTACAAAACTTTTCCTCTTTTGTACGAAGCAGAGAAATCTGCAAAATAAAAAATTACACAAGTACAAAGAAAATAATCTTAGGTTCTACTTGATTTCTTTCTTGCCGAGTTACCGGTTTTACTGACTAATACACAAGTACAAAGAATATAGGATCAGGACAACCTAAGCTACTTGATCGTTACAGAGGTAAGAGTTCTTTACCAAATGAAGGTTGGATGGAAACTGATTGAACAATCGAGGATGCACAAAATAATCTAGATTTTGCCTTTACTAAAAGAGGATGAGATAATCTTAGGTGCTGAACAATGTTTAATCTGATAGATAGAGAACCAAAACATTTGTTCTCATCACAGTCTACTAATTGTATTGAATGTGTTGAATTATAATTTGGTCCTTCTATTTCTGTTATTGCAGTTTTATTCTGGCAATTCACACTTGCAGTGTTCTCTTTTAGTTCGAACACTTGAATCCGAGCTTATTTAATCTGTTATTGTTGTTTTATATATATATATATATATATACATATAACCTTTAAATAATTACTTTTTTTTCCAGATATTTAAAAGAATGGCACTACAATGAGATAAAGCATATCTTGAAGATCTTGTCTGCAACAACACACCAATTAAAAAGAGACTGGTCTTAAAAGTTGTTATTAAAAAAGATACAACTCAATATGAAGGAAACCCAACATTCCAAAGTTACACTTTTATGGATGAACAAGTATGTATTATGTTGTGCCATTTCTGAGTAATAGTATATCATTTCTATTATTAATACTATTACATTTCATTATCAGGGTACGCGTAGACGTGCTGGAGTGTTCGGTCGCCAGATAACTTTCTTAAACAAACTTCTTGTTCTAGGTCAAACATATGAGATCACAAAACCTATATACAGAGATGTTGTGGTTCAGTACTCGATGTATCCAAGAGAAAAACAACTTATTCTATCAGCAAGCACTATCATAAAGCTTATAAAGCTATCGGTGGACTATCCAATATTTAGACCACTTTATGTCCCATTGTCTCAGATCGACAGTATGCTTCATGGACCAACCTTTGGTATGTACTAACACTTTTTCACAAAACATATGCACCTAAATAAATATTTAAGATGGTATCCTAACAATTCTACATTTATTATTTATTTTAGATATTGTTGTTTCTATTGTTCGTGTTGATTAGACTCATCAAGTGACATCAAAAAATAGTGGGAGTCCAGTTGATTTGGCTTATTTATTCCTCATAGATGACAGGTACAACCTTTAAAATGTTTAAATACATATTTACCACAACTTAAGAGTTGTTTTAACTTACAATTTTAAACTAATGATATTTTCTTTGTAGCATAATGATACTATCCAAATGACATCATGGAAGACATATGCTCATCAATGTCAGATAATACCTAATTGGGATACAACCCGAGATATCGTTGTTTTCAATGATGTTCGAATGGTAGTATATGAAGGCAAGGTTACAGTATTCGCTCAAAACAAAACTGTTGTATTTTTATATTAATGTACACATAATTTTACATTGACCTACTGTTGTGTCACAGGAAAACTGACCCTATCAACAACCTTTGGAACTCAGATCGATGTCATTGCAAATGAGGAAAGACCCACGGCTTTAAAGAGATGGTATCTTTTATTCTCATGTAAATTACATTTAAAATGTGTTAATTTACCCAACCGGCAGCTATATAAATGTGGCAAAAAAACAGGGCTGAATCCAACAGAGATATGCTTGTCAAACGGAAATTGAGTATTGCAAATATTGAACCACGCAAACTACTAGCACAGACTCAAACTCTTACTGAAGCTCTTAACATGGATGTAAGATTTCAAAACCATTTCCCTAGTTTTTTCGCCTCATTAATTTGGTCAATAGTTATGTATAACCCATGTTTTAATGCTTTTTTGTATTCACCAACAGCCACTGACAACTCAGCCAGACAACAACATAAGAGTATTTGCTTCCATTGCCTCTTTTGGAACTAATAGCCCACGCACCCGTGTTTCATGTCCCAAGTGTTTCACTCAAATTTTCGGCAAATTAAATGTCAATCAAATGTGCACAAATTGCATAGATCCCACACCCTGCACTGCAAAGTAAGTATATTATATTTTATACTATAATTTCTATTGAAACAACCATATATTATCACATACCTATAACACAAACATTCACTGAATTTCGGGATGTTTATAGATTTTACAATTGAAGAGGGTGACATCAAAACCGATTTAGTAGCCATGACAAAGACTGTTGAGAAGTTGCTTAAGATTAAAGTGGTTGATTTCCACAACATGTCAAAAGAGGTAAACATAGACTCAACAACTGTGCACTCAACAAGTGATCCATAACATTTACTTTCCTTTAATAACCCAAAAATATTGTTATTCAACTAAAGGAGAGGAGCTCCTACAGTTCTGATGCTCTAAAGATTCTCCGCCAGAAGAAAATACCTCTAATCCTTACACCAAATCCAACCCATTTAGCCAATGGAGATATGGAATGGGAGCTGAAATATATTGAAGGCAACTAAGTGTTATGGATCACACCCTGTATTTTGGCACTAAATACGTGCGGTATATTTTGCACCTACAACTTCGTTTTTTTGGTTGTGTGCGGTTTGGAGGCAAGCCTTTTTTTAGTACAATCTCCATTCCTTTTGTGCAGCGGTTTTTGCTTATCTGGTTTGTAATTAAGTTTGTATCTGCTACAATACTTATGTCACCTACATAATATATATTTCCTCTATATATAAATCAGTTTGTGGTTGTTATAACAGTATGTGTTGTTCTTTTTTTTTTTTTTACTTTTTTAATGTTGTTTGGTGGTTTTAAGAAAAAGATCAAAGATTAGAATCAATACTTCCATACATAGTTGTTTTCATACAATGAGACATCTTGTTTAAGCCATTTGGGATATCTTGATCGTACACCATCTGTCTTTCCTTTTTCCAAAGCACTCTTCACTTGGAAAGGAATTCGATCAATATATGTCCATAACTCCATCTCATATATTTTCCGAGAAGGCTTTACATATATTAATGTTGTGCAAACTACTTAACTGAGATGTGTTTGTAGTAATTTGTACATGGCAGTATGATGAGTGCAACTGTAGCAGGAATCGGATATTACAGAATGCTCTGGGAAGCGATAGAAGAAGAAGAAGAAGAGAAAAGAAGAATGCGGGTGAATCAAACTGTTTGTCAGAAATTTTGGTCTTCAAATGATTGAAGGATTAAGAATATAGTATGTACACATATATTGTTGGTGGTGAACTGATGATCATGTTAAAGAGTTATTCTGTTTCTGACTATTTGTTTGCTGAATTTAATTGGGAGTAATGCTTAATTATAATTGACAGGGCGAAATAAACAAAATTCATAATAAAATTATGTTAGAGCCTGCAAGTTAGTTTGGCTTGTTTGTTATTTTTTCTTCATGCTTACCAGCTTAGGTAAAAAATTTATTTGCACCTTGTTAATTCTGTTTTATTGAAAGCTAAGGTCTTATAGCTTTTCTTTGTATGCTCCAGGTAGTTCGTTTCTGTTCAGTTTTAATAAACATTGTGATGACGTCTTTTCATTTAGGTAAGAGACGACCATGGAGGGCTTTTCTTTTGTATGGACCATCTGGGACAGGGAAGTCATACTTAGCCAAGGCTGGTGCTACAGGAGCATATTCAACGTTCTTTAGGTAATTTTCTTTAAGGATCGCTTGCTATGACTTGAGTGGTGTTCTGTAATATATAATTTAGGTTACCAAACTGATATTTTAGGGTTAGAGATGGGCAGATTCAATTTTGTTTGTGAGATGTTAGAGATTTTATATCCGCCTACAAGGTATTCGATTAAATGCCGGATAGTTTTGATATTCTGAAATTCAGAATTATGGCCTTAAACTGGATAATCAAGGCCTTTAGGTTTGGTTTTCTAAGCTATTGATCGAAATTATTACTATAATAACATCGTGACATTCGAGTCATTCAACCCCATCTTTTACCGCCTTTCCCCTACACTCCTCGTCCTCTTCTTTTTAATACATTTGATTGAATGAATACCTCCAATTTTGTTAGCCTCTGATCCATGCTTTATTCTCTTCAATTAGCTAGGTTTCTTAGGATATAGGAATTAGGGCTTCGAAATTATGATTTAAATTTGTGGTCCTAATCTGTGATAACTCCTGCTATCTCCGGTGAGGTTATCCCTCAATTCGGTTTCAACTTCTTTGGTCTTCTATCCATTGCCACTGACAGATTGTGTTCCTCCCTTTGTGTAGTTTTCACCAGTTTCCGGAGTTGAGTCTCTTATGTCCCCTGAGCATCACCAATGTAAGTTCCTAATCTTATACCAATAATTTCTTACTTGAATTCTTTATTTCTCTCAGTTTTGCTTCAATTTTGTAACATAACTGAAATTTCAGCATAGTTAACAAGGGTGCATCTTTAAAGAAATTAAAAGAATCTTTATTATAGAAATATATAAAGGCACATCTTTCGACATATTATCTTCTTTTGACTATGTAAGATGGAAGAAGCATTTCTTTTTAATCAGTTATCATTTTAGCTTATGGGTTTATGACACAACAGGTTTAATTTATTATTTGTAAATGGACTTCCTCATTAGAAGGCTCTACCTTTTAGAATTTTCTCATCAAGGAAAGGATAAAAGTATAAAACAAAGAGCAATATAGTGTAGTTGATATTTTATTTTGTTTACCAAAGTTATCATTATTTGCTAAATGCTTCTAAATTTGCTATACATTAATGATCAAGGATTTCAAAACTCATCAACTTGTTAAACCTTTTTTTTAAAAAAAATAACGACTAAAGTTCTGCTGAAATAACCCTTATCTCCTTTATTCATTTGTTTCCTAATCTACTCAATGTAAGCAGAGTAGTAGACTGCCTACATAATCATTGTCTCATTGCATGATGCAGATTGATGGAGGTTACATCTCCCCACAATTTGTGATAAACCAAGAAAAGCTGCTGGTTGAGTTTTAAAATGCAAGAATTTTGGTGACTGATCAAAAGATCTCAGCAATAAAGGATATATTTCCAATGAGAGGGATCCTTAATGGTGCCGCTATTAAAGCACCTGGTTTTGGTGAGAGGAGAAAGGCCCTTCTCCAAGACATTGCCATCTTCATAGGTCCTTTATTGCATTTGTTTTATATTTGAGACCTGATTTGCCCATACATTCTTTAGTCTTTCTTGTATACCCTAGGATCTGACCTCAAGCCAGTTCCTTGATTAGAATTTCCCAATGAATATGCTGAAAACATTATGCATATTTGTTTGTGGGGCTTAAACTCTTATGTTATTTATGAAGTGCATCTGGAATGCTTATGTAACAGGGGCTGAGTATCAGGCTAGTGCCATGGGTTTGCTTGTTGAGACCACGTCAATTGAGCAGCTAGGTATAGCAAGGAAGGCGATAATCACCAGAGACTCAACCAAGTTGATTGTTGATGCTGCCTCAAAGTATGAGCTTCAAGCCAGGATTGCACAGCTCAAGAAGAAATTAATGGAGACTGATTCTGTATACGATTCGATAATCTAGCTGAGAGAATAGCCAAGCTTTCTGGTGGAGTTGTTGTCATCAAAGTTAATGCTGCCACAAAAACTGAGCTTGATGACCGGCGTAAGCTGAGAATTGAAGATGCTATAAATGCAACTTTTGCTACCATCGAAGAAGGCATTGTGCCTGGTGGTGGGGCTGCCCTTGTGCATCTATTAACACACGTCTCAGCTATCAAGAAAAAAATAGAAGACCCGGATGAGCGTTTAGGTGCCGACATTGTACAGAAGGTAAGCTTTCAACGCCATTGTAGTGTTTATGCACTCGATTTTACCGATTCAATTGTGGTACTGCTTACGTTGATAGTGTCCAAAGTGACGCCTGCTTATTTTTGAAGGTTACATACTCTTAACTCTACATTAAATCCTCCAAGAATTTGAAGACCACATAATCTAAAGAGGTAAACACTATAATTATATTATATGTTACATCATATAATCCAAAAACTTGAATTACATTATATTCCACCGTATAATCTAAAGACTTTAATTACATTACATTTTACATCATATAATTTGATTCGTCGAAACATCAAATTCTCACATTTCTTTTCATATGTCATATTTCTGTCCCACATCGAAAGTGGGCTATATACCTCTATTTTCTATATATATAGATCCTCATACCCTACTTGTCATTCCCACAATCCAACCTTTTCTTTCCCACATCTAAAGTGTGATGAAATGATGGGAGTGGAATGAAGATATATATATCTCTTCCTACATACAATGTTTTGTCAACCTTAAATCTTTCAATTTCGAAAGTGTGGTGCAAGACTTGAGTTGAGTTTTATTTTGGGTTTAAAACAATTTTTTTTTAAATGGTTGACCCGGTGGGTCGACCCGCAAAACTCGTTGGTTACCCGATTTGGTGCCACGTGGCCGACCCGGCAGTCCGACCCGTCGACCCGCCAGGGCCCTTAACCCTTAACCCGTCGACCCGTATCGCGGGTCAGGGTTAGGGTCAACCTCCCCGGGTTGTTGACCCGGCGGGTCCGACCTGTTAAATCCCCAGCTGTCTATCATGTTTTCTAACCCTATCTTAGTCATTCTCCTCGTGTCAACCTTGCAGATCCCCATTTCCCATTCTTCTATCTAAACCACACGTATGTCACCAGACTACTCTTTGTTTTTCTCCACTTCAAATATTGTTTGTTGCTTCAATCAAATATATTTTGGAAGACCATTAAATGCAGTGTTTGGCTTCCCAACACGATAACTTTATCTATGACCCTTGTTTACCCATTTGATCGTTCAGAAACCCACCTCGTGGCCGCCATCTAATATCTGAATTCCATCTTCTGCTCGACACGTTTCCCTTCCGCAAATCCACCGCCAAGTCTATCCTTGTTGAGCGCCACCCTTGCCCTTCCTTACCCTCAGCTAGACCTGGCCACGAGTCACGGGTCAAGCAGGTCGATCCGTGACCCGCCGAATTTGGTGACCCGATGGGTCAGGGTCCATAGGTCCGAGGGTCGGCTCGGGTTGAAGGTCAGGGTTAGGGTCAGGAAAAAGATAATCCGTGACCCGGCGGGTCAACCCGACGGGTCCGACCCGGTTCAACCCGCCATTTTAACATTTTTTTTTTTGAAAAATTTATTTTTAATAAAATAAATTTATAATTATTATTATTATGTAAATTATATAAATTATTCTTAGAATAATTCCTAATATTACATAAACTAATATGCAATGGCAATGTGAGACAAATGAACCCCCATGCTTCTCCTTTTATAGACTTAGCCCCCTTCCCCCTTTTCTCTAGTTTTCAATGTGGGACAAGAACAAGGGTAGAAACTACACCATGTCTTCAATCTCTAACATTCGGTTTTTTCATGTCAATCCATACTTATAATTTTTTATCATATAAAAACACTAGTACTACACTTTATATAAATATTACTTACCTATCAATTATTAAAGAAATAACGAACGGGTAACAAGAAAGTGGGAAGTTCAACAAAATACCTTAAACATTTGTTTTATTTGGTGGATCCTCTATTAAATCATTCTATATCATTTTATATGATACTAAGTGAGGAGTATTTATGATATAATTTCAAATAATACAAATATTGTTATTGATAAAGCCGTTATACTTGTATAGTATCCTTAATGTCGAGTTTTCGTTTATTTTCAAAATGATATAGAACTTCGGATTTTCAAACACAAGAATGAAATATAATATTGGCAATTTTTTTCGATATGTCTTTTCATGTTATTACAAGCAACCCAAGTATGTAATTTTAATAACATCATCATTAAGTGTATACACAACATGTGGCTAATTCAACTTTAAACGAGAAAGTTTAACAAATCTATATGAAGATGAACCTAGATTTTAAATCATTGATCAAGAAATTAACATAATAATACAAGTAAAATAAAATACTTATGATTGATTAGTTGATCAACACAACTATCAATTAAATTAAATAGAAAGATTAATCCAACATAACTTCATATATTGTATAATGATGTTTCATCACCATTTGTTATTCATTTCATTAAATCCTAAGAGGTAAACACTTTAATTATATTATAGGTTACATCATATAATCCAAAAACTTGAATTACATTATATTCCACCATATAATCTAAAGACTTTAATTACATTACATTTTAAATCATATAAATTGATTCGTCGAAACATCAATTTCTCACATTTTCTTTCATATGTCATATTTATGTCCCACATCGAAAGTGGGCTATATACATCTATTTTCTCTATATATAGATCCTCATACCCTACTTGTCATTTACACAATCCAACATTTTCTTTCCCATATCTAAAGTGTGATGAAATGATGGGAGTGGAATGAAGATATATATATATATATCTTCCCACATACCATGTTTTGTCAACCTTAAATCTTTCCATTTCGAAAGTGTGGTGAAAGACTTGAGTTAAGTTTTTATTTTTGTTTTAAAACAATTTTTTTTTAAAAAAAATGGTTGACCCGGCGGGTCGACCCGAAAAACCCGTTAGGTACCCGATTTGGTGCCACGTGGCGGACCCGGCAGTCCAACCCGTCGGGTCACCTAACCCGTCGACCCGTCAGAACCGTGGGTCAGGGTTAGGATCAACCTCCCCGGGTTGTCGACCCGGCGGGTCCGACCCGTTAAATCCCCAGTTGTCTATCATGTTTTCTAACCCTATCTTAGTCATCCTCCTCGTGTCAACCTTGCAGATCCTCATTTCCCATTCTTCTATCTAAACCACACGTATGAAACCAGACTACTCTTTTTTTTTTGTCCACTTCAAATATTGTTTGTTGCTTCAATCAAATATATGTTTGAAGACCATTATATGCAGTGTTTGGCTTCCCAACACGTTAAATTTATCTATGGCCCTTCTTTACCCATTTGATCGTTCAGAAACCAACCTCGTGGCCGCCATCTAATATCTGAATTCCTTCTTCTGCTCGACACGTCTCCCTTCCGCAAATCCACCGCCAAGTCTATCCTTGTTGAGCGCCACCCTTTCCCTTCCTTGCCATCAGCTAGACATGGCCACGGGTCACGGGCTGGGCGGGTCGATCCGTGACCCGACGGGTCAGGGTCCACGGGTCCGAGGGTCGGCTCGGGTTGAGGGTCAGGAGATAGGGTTGGGGAAAAGATAAGCCGTGACCCGGCGGGTCAACCCAACGGGTCCGAACCGGTTCAACCCGCCGGGTCAATTCGCCATTTTAAATTTTTTTTTTTTTTGAAAATATTATTTTTAATAAAATAAATTTATAATTATTATGTAAATTATATAAATTATTCTTAGAATAATTCCTAATATTACATAAACTAATATGCAATGGCAATGTGAGACTAATGAACCCATATGCTTCTCCTTTTATAGACTTAACACCCTTCCCCCTTTCCTATAGTTTTCAATGTGGGACAAGAACAAGGGTAGAAACTACACCATGTCTTCAATCTCTACCATTCGGTTTTTTCATGTCAATCCATACTTGTAAATTTTTATCATATACAAACACTAGTACTACACTTTATATAAATATTATTTACCTATCAATTATTAAAGAAATAACGAACGGGTAACGAGAAAGTGTGAAGTTCAACAAAACACCTTAAACATTTGTGTTATTGGGTGGATCCACTATTAAATCATTCTATATCATTTTATATGATACTAAGTGAGGAGTCTTTATGATATAATTTCAAATAATACAAATATTGATATTGATAAAGCCGTTAAACTTGTATAGTATCCTTAATGTCGAGTTTTCGTTTATTTTCAAAATGATATAGAACTTCGGATTTTCAAATACAAGAATGAAATATAATATTGGCAATACTTTTTCAATGTGTCTTTTCATGTCATTACAAGCAACCCAAGTATGTAATTCTAATAACATCATTAAGTGTATACACAACATGTGGCTAATTCAACTTTAAACCAGAAAGTTTAACATATCTATATGAAGATGAACCAAGTTTTGAAATCATTGATCAATAAATTAACATAATAATACAAGTAAAATAAAATACTTATGATTGATTAATAGATCAACTCAACTATCAATTAAATTAAATAGAAAGATTAATCCAACATAACTTGATATATTGTATCATGATGTTTCATCACCACGTGTTATTCATTTCATTAAATCCTAAGAGGTAAACACTTTAATTATGTTATATATTACATCATATAATCCAAAAAATTGAATTACATTATATTCCATCATATAATCTAAAGATTTTAATTACATTTCATTTTACATCATATAATTTGATTCGTCGAAACATCAACTTCTCACATTTTCTTTCATATGTCATATTTCTGTCCCACATCAAAAGTGGGCTATATACCTCTATTTTCTCTATATATAGATCTTCATACCCTACTTGTCATTCCCACAATCCAACCTTTTCTTTCCCATATATAAAGTGTGATGAAATGATGGGAGTGGAATGAAGATATGTAATAAATCATATGTAATCAAGGCTTATTGTGTAACTTGTGAACATATCTGGACCGTTGATTGAATGAAAATGAAAGGCCCAGATTATTTGAGAATTTAAATTTATTGTGAATTAAAAGGGGAAAAACACAATCCAACCGTGTTAAAGAGCGCGTGTATTTACTCAGCCCTAACTCTTTCTTTATAACTTCCGTCATAGAAGAGGGAGAAGCAATCCGGAGGCACCGATCAAAAAATCAAGCGATGGATATGATGATGACCGGTGAAGAGGAGTCGTTGATCGAGTATTCCAACATTCGCCACCGCCAATCGAAGACAAACGGAGCCCGTAAGTAGAGCCTGCGAAATCAGAGGTGCCCATCGATTGCATTGTTCGAGCACCAGGCATTGTTCGAGCACCATCGATGGCTATGGTGGTGGCCAGCGAAGGCGGCGACGGGACAAGCAAAGGCGGAAGAGGGGCACTTCGTCCTACCATCACATTTTCAGATGGAGGCGGAAGTCGGCGACGAGGATGAGTAGCGAATCGGCGACGAGGAGAGGCAATGGCTGTCGCGATGCCGGTGGCAACTCCGTGGTCCAACAGGTATCTCTGGCTCTCTGGCTATGAAGTGATGGCGATGGCGCGCGGAGCGGGTGGTGGGGGTGATGGCAAGGCGGGCCTTCCTGCCGCTGCTTCTCGATCGGTGGTTTCTCTGCCATGATTGAAATTGTGAAATCAATTGAAATTGATTTCAAAAAACTCAGGTATCTCTGGCCATGGCGACTCTTTGGTATTCGGTGGTTAGAGTTTGTGACGATCTCGAATTAGGTTTTGTTCTTGATTTTACAGATTTCGTATTCGGTGGTATTGAAATTGCAAAATCAATTGAATTAGGTTTTGTTCATTTTATAGATTTGGTATTGAAATTGCGAAATCAATTGAATAAGGTTTTGCTCTTTGGTATTCGGTGGTTATTTGCATCGCACAAACTTGCATAGGTTCACTATTGCTTCGGATTGTGTTGCTCATTTGGAATTCGATTTGGGTTTTTTGTGCTTAATTAAATTGGCTTGTTCGAGCACCAAGGATGTATCAATTTTATTGATATCTTGTTTTTGCATTACAGTTTGTTTAGGGCATATCGAATGTATCGATACCATCGAATAATCATGTGATATAATCGAATAATTCAGTGATATTATTGAATAATTTTTAGTTGTTTGTTAAAATGACACAAGTAACGAAACCATTGAATAATCAAGCGATATAATCGAATAATCAAGCGATACCATCGAATAATTAAACGATACCATGGAATAATAGGGCGTTTTCAGGGTGCTACCTGATTAGAATAATACATCGATACTATTGCATAATCTATTGATACGATCGAATAATCCAGTGATAATATCGAATAATTCGAAGAAAAAAATAACCACCCCATCATGTGGCAAGTGGATATCATCGAATAATCCATCGATACGATCGCATAATCCGTCGAAACGATCAAATAATCAAGATATACAATCGAATAATCCAGATATATGATCGTATATTCCGTCGATGCGATCGAATAATCTAGATATACCATCGAATAATTTAAAGAGAGTGCATCACACACTACCCCAATTCAGCAAGTGGGCATGAAAAATCGTGGGTCCCACTTATTTTTACTTTTAAAAAAGGCTAAAATTGCCTTTTAATCTCGACCATCCATTTCATCCAATCAACGGCCCAGATGTGTTCACATGTTACACAATAAGCCTTGATTACACTTGAACCATCCCCTATATATATATATATATATATATATATATATATATATATATATATATATATATATATATATATATATATATATTCTCACATACCATGTTTTGTCAACCTTAAATCTTTCCATTTCGAAAGTGTGATGAAAGACTTGAGTTGGGTTTTATTTTGGTTTTTAAAACATTTTTTTTAAAAAAATGCCACGTGGCCGACCCGGCAGTCCGACCCGCCGGGTCACCTAACCCGTCGACCCGTTCGAACCGCGAGTCAGGGTTAGGGTCAACCTCCCCGGGTTGTCGACCCGGCGGGTCCGACCCGTTAAATCCCCAGCTGTTTATCATGTTTTCTAACCCTATCTTAGTCATCCTCCTCGTGTCAACCTTGCAGATCCCCATTTCCCATACTTCTATCTAAACCACACGTATGAAACCAGACTACTCTTTGTTTTTGTCCACTTCAAATATTGTTTGCTGCTTCAATCAAATATATTTTGGAAGACCATTAAATGCAGTGTTTGGCTTACCAACACGATAACTTTATCTATGACCCTTGTTTACCCATTTGATCGTTCAGAAACCCACCTCGTGGCCGCCATGTAATATCTAAATTCCATCTTCTTCTCGACACGTCTCCCTTCCGCAAATCCACCGCCAAGTCTATCCTTGTTGAGCGACACCCTTGCCCTTCCTTACCCTCAGCTAGACATGGCCACGGGTCACGGGTCGAGCGGGTCGATCCGTGACCTGCCGGGTCGATGACCCGACGGGTCAGGGTCCACGGGTCGGCTCGGGTTGAGGGTCAGGGTTAGGGTCGGGGAAAAGATAACCCGTGACCCGATGGGTCAACCCGACGGGTCCGACCCGGTTCAACCCGCCATTTCAAAATATTTTTTTTTGAAAATTTTATTTTTAATAAAATAAATTTATAATTATTATTTAAATTATATAAATTATTCTTAGAATAATTCCTAATATTACATAAACTAATATGCAATGGCAAAGTGAGACAAATGAACCCCCATGCTTCTCTTTTTATAGACTTAGCACCCTTCCCCCTTTGCTCTAGTTTTCAATGTGGGACAAAAACAACGGTAGAAACTACACCATGTCTTCAATATCTACCATTCGGTTTTTTCATGTCAATCCATACTTATAAATTTTTATCATATACAAACACTAGTACTACACTTTATATAAATATTATTTACCTATCAATTATTAAAGAAATAACGAACGGGTAACAAGAAAGTGTGAAGTTCAATAAAATACCTTAAACATCTATATCTAATATAATACTAAAACACATGTTAAAGATGTCATGTGTCACCCAATCCTTAAAATTAGGCTTAGGTGGAAGATTTTCATCAATCATGGCCCCACCTTTCTATTTAATTGATTTTTAGTTTTTTACTAATTAAATTGTTTAATTAATCAACCGAAATATTTGATTTTTAAGTGGGCCCGTTTTTTAATTTTTTCTATGAACCATTTTTAATTTGATTAGGCCACTTTTATTATCAAAAATAAATGAATTATGTTTTTTAATTAATTGATCATTTTTTTTTACTTATCCAATTTACCTATCTATCAATCAACTAAAACAGGTATTGAACATGTCACTCGACAATCTCACCTTAAAAATAAATTAACTAACTAATCATAATTAGTGTTAATTCATTACTTAATTTTAATCTATCTAATCTAATTTAATTAATTCCTAACTTAAAATTTTAATTACACACATGCCCATATATCCAAATTACCGTACAAATTAAATAGTGATTGAACTTACATATAAATAATTTGGCTAAGATTTCAAATTATATATATAACTAATCCAATTTATTTTTTAAAATTACTTATACAAATTAAGGCCCATCCATTTGGAATGAATTATTCCATCTATCTAGCATAAATCGATTCTCATTAATCAGTCATCTATCTATCTAATTTCTAAATCTTTATACTCCAAACAAAACAAATCACGATTAAATCTTATTAACCAATTAAAAAATATAAAAAAAGAAAAAAAGAAATAAATCAAATCATTCATGTCAAGATAAAATTTGAATGTAAATGGTAAGAATAAATTTAAACAAATGAAATCTTTCGGATGGTACCTAATTAAATATTAAAAAAAGCACTAATATTTATTTGGATTTAATTTATAGTTCAAGCATTCTAGGATTTTAAGCTAATTCTTAATAACTTGCCTAATAAATAAAATAGTTGTTATTTATCTTATCCATTTTTAACCAACTTTGATGAGTTTTGATTAGAAAATATTTATAAAAAAAAACTAATATGTTTTTAATATAACCAATCATACTTTAGTGTTAATTATTTACTTAATTTTAATCTATCTAATCTAATTTAATTAATTCATAACTTAAATTTATAATTATGCTCATGTCCATCTAATGATGCTCTTCTTTCATTTTTATGTGCTCTCCATCCAAAAGTTCTTAAAACTCCATTACCTAGAGTTTGCGTAATATGTAGTCGAACTACCAAATTATTTGGTCTTACCTTCCAATCCTTGAATTTGGTAAATAAAAAGCGGTCATCCATGGTTCGAACCGGGGACCTTTGGGTACTACCCGCAAGTCCTTTCCGGTTGAATCATTCAAATCTCAAAGCCGATCCTGCTAGGAAGGTGAGACATTGAGCCACATATATTATATATTGATATAATATAAGCATTATTTTTGTAGCCAAATTTATACTCCCTCCGTTAATTAAAACTTGACGTTTTACTATTCACGCACGTTTTTTTAGGTGTTTAAAACTATATAAACATTAACTTTTTAAATAATATTTTAAAACAATTTCATACTTATTATTATTAAGTTTGAATTTATAAAAATTTTTTTAAAAAAAGTTAATATTTTATATAGTTTTTATCATTCTAAAAAAGTGTGCATGAATAGTAAACAACATGTTTTAATTAACAGAGGGAGTGTTGTTTTGTTATATCGTTTTCATATTATTATAATTGTATAATACATCAAATATATAATGTAAATAAATTATGGTAATATCTTCTATAAAATATAATATATTTTATAAATCCCGTGCGTTACGCACGGGTACTACGCTAGTTATAATACTAAAGGAGAAGTCGCCTACGACATGTGGCGGCTTCTCCTTTAATTTAGCCCCATTTTTTCCTTTTTTTAATCTATTTATTTTAATATTTTTAATATATTTTTTAATCTATTTATTTTAATATTTTTAATCAATTAGATAAGTGTTACTTTAACAAACAATTAAAACAAATTAAAAAGTATAATTATCTAAATTAGTTTTTGTGCTCTCTTCCGGCCTTCTTCAATTTTAATGATTTTCTAATTTAGTTGAGATTTTGTATATATGAAGCCGGCGTAGCAATAAATCCGGCGTAGTTTTTTTTTTTTAAGATTAAATTGTTTATTTGTTTATTTTAATTTCGAGTTGAAGATTAAACCCGCGTAGCTTTAATTTGTTTGTTAAATTAAAGCTTATCCAATTTATTTGAGATCCTAACCAATTCTTCAAAAGTCAACTTGATGTAAATATATACTATTGATTTTCATCCCATCGTTAGTTTTTGTGCTCTCTTCCGGTTGTCTAGTGAACAAGACTAAGGTGATGTCCATCAACTTTCTGTGCTCTCTTCATTCTTTGACATCCTTTGGTCTAATTGCGTCTATATGCAGAGAATCACGCGATGTCAAAAAACAAAGGCAAGGCACTAATGGAGAACAAAGGTAATGTGAAAAAGGGAGGTACATTCGATATTTAATCTATAGAGACAATTGGTTATATATATATATATATATATATATCCCTATAATCTATTATCGTTAAGTATTTAATTTATTAACTGATTTTTTAGGCGATGGGCAATTTCATTCCATGGACGAGTTACTACCACAAGAACAAAACACCTCAAGAATTCGATGGAATATAATTGTTCGTGTTTTAAGAATGTCGAAAACCATAAGCTACACTGATCCTGGAACAGTTCATTCGATTGACATTATTTTGATCGATGAAAAGGTATTTATGTTTAAATATTCATTAACATTTATATTTATTGAAATCAAAAATATGTTTTGTACACATACGCATAAACACCGTCGTCATCATCATATCTTCAGTACACATACGCATAAACAATTACAACTTGCCCAACATATGTTTTGTTCATATCTGTACACATACACCATCATCATATCTATACACCCGTCACACTCAATGGACAACACATACACAATTACAACTTGCCCAACATATGTATTTAGAGCACCTATATCTTCGTACATGTACACATACCATCATCATATCTGTACACCCATAAATGCTTACGTCATCATATCTGTACACCCATTCTATATCTTCGTACCTGTACACATACACCATCATCATATCTGTACAACCATAAATGCTTACGTCATCATATCTGTACACCCATAAATGCTTACAACTTACACCTAAACCTTTAGATTTTTTTTTTGATCAGTAACATTTAGATTTATTGAAATTGGGTATTGGGCAACCATAAATATTTACATTTACAATTTCTGTGGAGGATTCGAAGATACAAGCGTCCGCTACAAAGAAATATTTAACCGTGGCCGAGCACATGGTAGAAGGGCTTACGTATACCATCAAGGATTTTAGAGTCTAGAAGCACACCGTTAAAGTCTGATGTAGTCCATTCAAACATCGTATTTTACTATTCAGTAATACCTCTATCACTCAGATTGAGCAACCATCTATTCCGATGCACGGATTGTAATGGCGCGGGATTATGATTCCCGGGTTACGTTTGGAGGGATGAAACCCCTCGTTAGGATCTTGCGCCCCGAGTACAGGTTGAAGGTTTGAAATTCTATTCTAACATTTTAAAGTGGGATTTCATACCCAAAATTCGAAGGGATCGTTGGAATCCCCGGGGCAGTCTCCTGTACCTGTCATAAGTCGAAGCGTGGAAAACCAACAGTCATGCAAATAGTAGAATCAAGGTGTAATACAAGAGGGTGACACGGCAGAGCCGAGTCAAAACCAAATCAATAAGCGTATTTATCGAAATTTAATATACAATGTTAGTGGAGTTAAACCATTTCTTTGAGATCGCCCAAAAGAGTTCCCATGTCACGAAAACAATGAATAATCATGCCGCAAAATAAACCTAAAAAAAATGTATGCGGGGCGGTGTCAGATCGAAGCCCTACGCAATATAATCCCAAACAAGCAGACATATACACACGCTAGTCCTAATAAAGATGCTTCTAGATGCAAGGCAGAATATTAACACACTAGCATGGTCCTAGGATCAAGTGCATAAATATAATAAGGCCTTAGCACCGAATACCAAGTGGTATATCCCTCTCCTACCTCCACCCCCTTCCGATAGGGCGGAGACTGGCCAGCTCGTGAATGCATTCCATATAATCGGGTGGCACGCATGCCCAACCCGTATCCACAATAAAGCCCGCAGGCATCTCATAATATAAGGAAGTTCATTACTCGATTGACATCAGGACGAGACCCGATGAGACTAGGTCGTCCTATAACCCTAGCAATGACTCTAGTTACTTCACAGATAACGGCCGTTCTGTTTACAAAAGCAATGAGTAAACAAATGCTCAATCAGGAGTGCAATCCTAGCAGGATACTACATGACATGCTTTATTATAAATGCAAGCACCTAGTATGCACATGGCTACAAGCAGGGAGATCTCTTTTCGAATCTGAGTGAGCTCATATAGGAACTCACCTGGCTATGCAGAACAACATAATAGAAGATCCAGCAGACATCATTCATAATCACAAGGTATTACCTAGATACATATAAGGACATATATATAAGTCCACGTCTAATCATTCAAGCATTCAAGCACACATCATTCAACGAGGATAACAATCATATCGCAATCATCATCACATCAAGTTCAACCAATCATCATGATGCCACATTCCATAAGACCATATCATTATCATCGTTCCTTTCCACCACATTCATATATTCGCAATAATACTCATATATCCACATGATCATATATCTCCAAAGTTCATCATATTAATCATAGCTCATAAGTCATAAGTCAAATGATACAAAATTCTAACATCTCATCATGTCGTTAGTCATTCATTCATGCCATTAGTCAATCAATCATGTCAGTAGTACACACCAATCATGATATTAGTCAACCATTCGCATCAATCATGCTAGTTAGTCATCGATCACATAATTTCCGAGTTAGTCCCCAAACCGCTTTAAAATTCGAATCAACTAGTTAGAAATTCCGATCATTGAAAACGCTCATCAAATTCCTTTTTCGATTCAAGTTCGATAATACATTTAAATCACCCTAATATTATATCCTTATTCTCAAAATAACATTTTATATTTTAAATCTCAATTAATAATATAATATAATATTTTATATACCATTTATTTAATATTTATACCAATTACATGTATGAGTTAGTTATAAAATACCCATTGTTACAAATCTGGACCCAACTCTTCTTATTTTATTTTCTGGAAAATTAGGCCCACAAAATAGGCCCATTGTGCTTTTAAAAGATCTGGCCTCTCTTGCTAAAATGAACCGGTTTTTGTTTTAAAAAAAACGAACCGAACCAGTCAAAACAAAACCAAACCAACCCGCACTGTTCATCTCCTCCCATCCGGCCTCTGCGTTTTCGAAGGGAGATCCCAGCGCCGACGGTGGCAGCTCGATCATCCGCCTTCCTTCCTCTTCTTCTCGCCTGGAGTGACTCGCTTCTTCGACTCGCTCCTTCTGACGCCCTCGCATAGCTCGCGCTCTCACCCTCACTCTCTCGATCTCGTTCTCACCATTCACTCTCCGACGATCCCGCTCTCTCTCCGGCGCTCCCTCTCTCACTCTCCGGTCATTTCGATTAGAGCAACGAGAATAGGACAAAAGCACACAGAAACTCGGGCAAAAGGAGTTAAAGAGAGGCTAGGGGTGCTCACCGAGGGATCGAGGTTGTCGGAGGTTCGATTGGGGCCGCTCAGGGCTCGTCGGAGTCGGAAACACACTGCTCCTAGACTGGGAAGGGAGATAGGAGTTTAAAGTTCCATCTTTGTGCCACTAGGAGGTGGAAGGAGAGGAAAGGAGCGAGAAAGGAGGTCCTTACCATTCGAAATCGGGAACAGGGGAAGAAGGTTGAAGGGGGCGGCGCTCGGTCTCCGGGTCTCTCCGGCAGCTGCTGCTTATGCTTCTTGTGGCGTCGAGGGAGGCGGGGGTGCTCCTGCTACTGGCGCAAGACAGAAGAAGGGTGAAGGAGGAAGAGGTGGTGTGGGAGCTTGGGCTCCTTGCCCCGATAAACAGGGGAAGATGGGAGGTTGAGGCGGCGGTGGCGGTATGGTGGTGGAAGTCACGAAGTGGTGGCGTAAGGGTGGTGCCATGGTGGTGGAAGGAGGTGACGGCGGGGGCTGAATTGGAGGAGGAAATGGGGTTCCTTCCTCTGGGCAACTCAATGGGAGAGAAGAGAGTAAGGGGTTGTTTGGATTCTTGTGTTTAGGTGAGTGAAAAGTGTGGTCAAACTTCACATTTTATGGAACAAAATTTGGGTTTCCTTAGCTGTCAAATCTGATAGGGCATATGCAAGGGAAAGGTAAGGGAGGTTGAGTGTGGAATTGGTTAAAAGCTTAGTCAAATAATATCCGAAAGTAATCTCGAACACGCGAATTTTCGAGGTAAAATAACGGAAATCTTTCGTTAAATTTTATATTTCGTTCGGAATCCGCTAAACGAGTTTTTTTTTTTATTTAAATTCATTTTTAATTCTCTTTTCCTGAAAAATTAGGATTTGAAAATCCGAGCCTTTACATCATCCACCTCTAAAAACAAGTCTCGTCCCCGAGACTAAAATCATCTTAAAACAGGGGATGAAGTTTGAAATCGGTGAGTCCAAGGATCACGTCATTGAACACGTAAGTATCTCATAAGTGCCCCTATGAGATTTTCACAGTACCATCGTCATGATCACAATATCCCTGATAGGTCGTAGCGAGAGTGTGATATGGGCCCTTACCACATTCTTACCCCGACTTCTCGGTAATATCATAACTCGAAAGAATTACAGCGTCTCCACTAGGTCTTAGCAAACAGTCTATAAGGGCCCTTATAAAATGCTTGTATCCACTTCGTGGGGCGTCATAATGCAAGCTCGGGTTGGAAAAGTTCCAAAAGGGTTCCACAATTTGAAAAGGATTAGTCTCAAAATCATTGAGGTTTTCAATCGCATTTAATTTCTAAAAATCCAAGTTTGTCGATCCTTTTAAAACATCGTTCAAGATCTCTTAAATCCGACGTTAGTCAAGCAATTTCAGAACTCAAGAGGTGGAATCATCCACCTCTAAGGGCTAATTCCATATTTTCTTCCTAGGTTCCAAGTCATAATCAAATTCATCAATTCGATTCTATCATCCTAGCAATTCCAAATCAGGGCACCATACACATAGCAATCGTAGATCATAGAAGTCGTATCACATATTCATAAACAGATCATTCTCATGTCAAAGATAGGTACATACTCTAAAAGATCTAGCATAGTACTATACATAGCGGGGCTCATCACATCACATCATAGAGGTTGCACATCATATCAATCAGATAATCACATCATATACTAACTACCAAACATTATCATCACATTTAGAGGCATCAAGTACCTCGGCACACCAGCATTTTATCGAGTTCAGGGGTAACTATGTTAGTACTAACAATTCACTATCGCCTATGGAACACATCAGAGACTCAGCATCGTCTATAACATAAAACTTTCACATCACTTAGTCCCAAGTATCGCATAACCATAAGCCACATCCTCAAGAAAACATGTCTATAATTACGAACCACATTAGGACACGATCGCCACTCATCATCAACAATTCTCAAGACAAGATTAACCTCACCTAGGTCAACCAACTCAAATTCGGTTCTAGTTCTAAATACCATTGCATCCTGCTTATATACAAACTCTCTAGCCTCATAGCTATCCGTAATCCAGGCCAATTACCTAATCCGACTACTAGATATCCTAACTCTCATGCCATCAAGTCATCTAAGAACCAGCCTACTTCGACATCCTGATCTCAAATCCTACTCGACCTCCTAAAACCATATCTCGGGGTTCCCAATCGCACAATTCCCTATTCCGACAAGCTTAACAACTCGACCAACTACTAAGACTACCTATAAAGCACACTTTCGTCCTAGGGGTTCCCTACTAGTCTCATTTCACCTCTCAAGAGAAGTCTCAAATCCTCAACCGAACTGCACTCTCGATCGACCTCGGTGCTCCTTAACAATATCGCTTTCTCTTCCTAGGTTCTCAAGACACTGTGTGACCACTATCTCCCAAAGAGACATCTAGAATCACCTTGCTAACTTAATCACACTTTCCATACCACTAACCACTCTCACTAACCATCCACCTCTAAGAACCCAACTCATACTAACTATCTCAGACCTAACACCCCCATCCTTATATCCTCAACATTCCCAGTCATGATTCACCAAGACTCTCACCACTCGTACCTATCCTCAAAGACCAAACACTGATTCTACCTACACATCCCATTCCAAAACTCACGAAACCTGAACCAGTCATGACTCCTCAAGCCGACCTACTCTAGATCCTCCTCCCAGCATTTTCCAATGTTACCTCAAGCTACTTCTCCTTAACCACGACGCCTCAAGCCGAAAGCCTTTATCCATCGACCATTCCTCCCAATGAAACCTAATGCAATCCTTAGCTCGAATTAACCATAACATCGCAACTTGACCAGTTTTCCCACAATTCTCCGACCTATAGATCTCCCGGCATACTCTACCTGGACTAGTTCCCTCAACTCCACATATTTTCCCCAAATTTCCTTATTCCAAATCTCACTAAACCTTAACCGTTCGAAATCCTCTAACGTTCCCAATACATTCCGCCCTACTCTATTCTCAATTCCAAGATCCAAATCTCTCTATCTCATCCTCAAGGACACAGTCTTACTAGAAATCTCAACGACATCCTTGCCTAGTTACCAACTTTTCCTCGAAGACTCCTCTCACATACTCAAATACTCAATAACCACAATAACCTCCACTCATAAATCCCTATTCATTCCCTATGCTACAATCCTCCAAAAAAGCATCTAGAAATCCTTCACTGATGAATTCTCGAAGCACTACCAATTCTATCCAACCAATCCTCAATTACTCATCACACATGTAGCCCTGATATGAACAACCTAATATCCAGGATCGATAATTTCCCAAACAACCTCATCCTGTACGAAGACCGCTCCCAACCACCGAACACACAACCTAGTCCCAAATTCTACGAGTCCTTAGACATTCCTTAGCCGATCGTCCTCAACGCCGCCCACGGTCCGCTCCTAGAATATCTAGACACTCTCTCCTGGTACACTAACTCGCCTATTAATACATCCCCTCAAGAATTGCTCCGCTTCACTCTTAACTCACTCATCCACCTCTAGAACTACACTACCCGTACACGCTATTTCCCCACACTACCTCTAACGGCGACCTTTCCCTCGAAATCGCGCCATACAATTCTATTCCTCACCGATTACCTCCTTGAAAGCTCAACTATACTTACTGACCACTATCCCCGACAAGTCCTAACTCACTCGGCTCTTCTCAAGCTGACGCATCCTTCCTACACCTCATCTCACACAACCAATGACCCAACTCGAAGGCTCCAATCTACCTGCCACTTTCCGGCCCATCTCACCGAAGAGTCTCATGACCCAAGCTCTTGAAGAAAACACCACCACCTAGATAACCCATAACCGATTTACTAGAAGGTCAGTATACTTAAGCATAAAGGCACATCATCACAAACGCAAGTTAGTCAGGCGATCATTCACTACCGGCTCAGCTTATTAGTCATCACACATCAATTTAGTTAGTTCCAAGCCTATCGCACGACACCGATTCCATATCGCATAGGAGAGATCACAATTCGGATGAAGAACGTCATTCATTGAGTCATCTAGGAGGATTACGTCTGCAACCGCCATCTTCGAAAGGCGTCCTTCCTTTGGTGACATCGATCCTAGGGTCCATGGGCCATGGGCCCACCACACTTCTGTTGCGCCACTCTGGTGCCATTCGATCGCTCGTTTTCTCTTCTATGTCGACGTCCATTAAGGGGATTGCGAGGGGTTAGAAGTCACGGAGATAGGGGAGGGCAAGGGAGGACAAAACGACTTTCTTAAGAATTCAAACACAAACCAGGGCTAGAGATGACGAGACTCAAGACAAGACGCAGACCCGAGTGTTACAACAATCCCCTTAGGGTATTCTATAAGGTTACAAGTGCACATGGCAATCACAAAATATTTCAATCATATCATTCCACACTATCATGTACCTATTAAAGGAATAGCGCCTAATCAACTTTACATGCACACGGGACATGCTAAAACTTATCATCTCAGGCACTAATCATGCTTGACATATTAATATCATGTATGCACATACTGACAATAGACATATGCATCATAAGTTATATATGTCATAGCGAGCATTATAGGATATCACATGCATGATTCATTACTCACTTAGTGTACACATAAGTAGGTCAAAACAGTGTGGGTTCCAGGTAAGCATGTTAAGATGCACTCTAATAATCGTGTCAAGGGGTATGGTTAAGTCATTTGGGCATAACAACCATCAAATCCAATACAACCATATACATGTAGTATGACAAGTATGGCACATAGATGCATGATGGTCAATAATTAGGAGATGTATATCCTACATGATACTACCAACACTCATTAAGACAATACATAGTCAATGAGGTTCTATTTGATTAACTTAACATGCTCAGAAATTCATTTCTCATGGAACTCATACAAAGAGGGTTGACCACACTATCATGAACCTAATTCAAAGGAGAGTAACAATGATGGGAATTCATAGATTCGACACATATATATTCATTCATGAGTACAATCATGCATGTTATCAGACAAGTCATGCTGAAATATACCAACACACCATGTCATACAATCACCGACTCATCACCCTGTTTCCCCGTGGGACGCTAGTATGACTCGCTCGGTATGACACAAGGACATTCACACTGTTTTCAAGATGAGAGGGTATAATTTGTGTTTAGACTCTCGTGGTAAGAAGACACAGTTGACCAGTATAAGAATCAAGAAGGATAACTCTATAAGACAAATCACTTCTAACTCAAAATTGTCTCATTGATCACCCTCCCTAAAACACTCATGAATTTCCCATATCTGACACACCCCCGGAAGTAGCTAGTTGACCGACCCAAATTTCCCGTGGAAGACACCAACCTCTAGTACAAGACTCGGTAGAAGCATAGGTGGTGGGATACCAAACAGGACTCGAAACGGGGTGAGTGGATGCTCTTTGACCCTTGCTAACATGCCTAAACGTTTGATGTGACGGATGACGAAGTCAAAATCATCAAAGGGTTTGAATTAAGGAAGTTCCATTCCGACAAGACAGGAATTCCAATGACATAAGAATGAAGTACTCTCCCGCTATCCCGTTTGCACAGTTATTCAATACATTATTCAAGTCAAGACATACTGATTAGTTCTCTATCCTAAGCACAACAGCACTCAGCATGAGAGCAATCAACGGGGTTCATATGATCCTCTTCGAGGAGGATCGCCCTCGGGCCCAGTTGGATAAAATGCATGCATATAATCACCGAGACGATATATGCCGTCCTTCGAGGGACGGCTGACCGAAGGGGCAAATACCTCACGACCTCCTAACCCATGTCACTCCATCCTTCGGGTTCCTTGGAGTCTTCAAGCCCGCTTGTAAAATAACAAGCTATATTTTGCCTACCCATTCCCAAGTACATCCAATAGGGATGCTCTAGCGCTTTACTACCCCATCGTTTCCCTTTGTTTGATTACCGAATTTATTGAGTCGAGTTCATATTTTGTCCATTTGAGTTAGCCATATTAAATTCATTTTGCCCTTTCTAAAACATTTGGAAAGCAATTTGAAAACCTTGGGCTATTTTCAAACCACTTCAACCTATCATACTCGGTTTGCACAACCTCGCTCTGATACCATCTTTGTAACGGCCCGGGATTATGATTCCCGGGTTACGTTTCGAGGGATGAAACCCCTCGTTAGGATCTTGCGCCCCGAGTACAGGTTGAAGGTTTGAAATTCTATTCTAACATTTTAAAGTGGGATTTCATACCCAAAATTCGAAGGGATCGTTGGAATCCCCGGGGAAGTCCCCTGTACCTGTCATAAGTCTAAGCGTGGAAAACAAAAAGTTATTCAAATAGTAGAATCAAGGTGTAATACAAGAGGGTGACACGGCAGAGCCGAGTCAAAACCAAATCAATAAGCGTATTTATCGAAATTTAATATACAATGTTAGTGGAGTTAAACCATTTCTTTGAGATCGCCCAAGAGAGTTCCCACGTCACGAAAACAATGAATAATCATGCCGCAAAATAAACCTAAAAAAAAATGTATGCGGGGCGGTGTCAGATCGAAGCCCTACGCAATATAATCCCAAACAAGAAGACATATACACACGCTAGTCCTAATAAAGATGCTTCTAGATGCAAGGCAGAATATTAACACACTAGCATGGTCCTAAGATCAAGTGCATAAATATAATAAGGCCTTAGCACCGAATACCAAGTGGTATATCCCTCTCCTACCTCCACCCCCTTCCGATAGGGCGGAGATTGGCCAGCTCGTGAATGCATTCCATATAATCGGGTGGCACGCATGCCCAACCCGTACCCACAATAAAGCCCGCAGGCATCTCATAATATAAGGAAGTTCATGACTCGATTGACATCAGGACGGGACCCGATGAGACTAGGTCGTCCTATAACCCTAGCAATGACTCTAGTTACTTCACAGATAACGGCCGTTCTGTTTACAAAAGCAATGAGTAAACGAATGCTCAATCAGGAGTGCAATCCTAGCAGGATACTACATGACATGCTTTATTATAAATGCAAGCACCTAGTATGCACATGGCTACAAGCAGGGAGATCTCTTTTCGAATCTGAGTGAGCTCATATAGGAACTCACCTGGCTATGCAGAACAACATAATAGAAGATCCAGCAGACATCATTCATAATCACAAGGTATTACCTAGATACATATAAGGACATATATATAAGTCTACGTCTAATCATTCAAGCATTCAAGCACACATCATTCAACGAGGATAACAATCATATCGCAATCATCATCACATCAAGTTCAACCAATCATCATGATGCCACATTCCATAAGACCATATCATTATCATCATTCCTTTCCACCACATTCATATATTCGCAATAATACTCATATATCCACATGATCATATATCTCCAAAGTTCATCATATTAATCATAGCTCATAAGTCATAAGTCAAATGATACAAAATTCTAACATCTCATCATGTCGTTAGTCATTCATTCATGCCATTAGTCAATCAATCATGTCAGTAGTACACACCAATCATGATATTAGTCAACCATTCGCATCAATCATGCTAGTTAGTCATCGATCACATAATTTCCGAGTTAGTCCCCAAACCGCTTTAAAATTCGAATCAACTAGTTAGAAATTCCGATCATTGAAAACGCTCATCAAATTCCTTTTTCGATTCAAGTTCGATAATACATTTAAATCACCCTAATATTATATCCTTATTCTCAAAATAACATTTTATATTTTAAATCTCAATTAATAATATAATATAATATTTTATATACCATTTATTTAATATTTATACCAATTACATGTATGAGTTAGTTATAAAATACCCATTGTTACAAATCTGGACCCAACTCTTCTTATTTTATTTTCTGGAAAATTAGGCCCACAAAATAGGCCCATTGTGCTTTTAAAAGATCTGGCCTCTCTTGCTAAAATGAACCGGTTTTTGTTTGAAAAAAAACGAACCGAACCAGTCAAAACAAAACCAAACCAACCCGCACTGTTCATCTCCTCCCATCCGGCCTCTGCGTTTTCGAAGGGAGATCCCAGCGCCGACGGTGGCAGCTCGATCATCCGCCTTCCTTCCTCTTCTTCTCGCCTGGAGTGACTCGCTTCTTCGACTCGCTCCTTCTGACGCCCTCGCACAGCTCGCGCTCTCACCCTCACTCTCTCGATCTCGTTCTCACCATTCACTCTCCAACGATCCCGCTCTCTCTCCGGCGCTCCCTCTCTCACTCTCCGGTCATTTCGATTAGAGCAACGAGAATAGGACAAAAGCACACAGAAACTCGGGCAAAAGGAGTTAAAGAGAGGCTAGGGGTGCTCACCGAGGGATCGAGGTTGTCGGAGGTTCGATTGGGGCCGCTCAGGGCTCGTCGGAGTCGGAAACACACTGCTCCTGGACTGGGAAGGGAGATAGGAGTTTAAAGTTCCATCTTTGTGCCACTAGGAGGTGGAAGGAGAGGAAAGGAGCGAGAAAGGAGGTCCTTACCATTCGAAATCGGGAACAGGGGAAGAAGGTTGAAGGGGGCGGCGCTCGGTCTTCGGGTCTCTCCGGCGGCTGCTGCTTATGCTTCTTGTGGCGTCGAGGGAGGCGGGGGTGCTCCCGCTACTGGGGCAAGACAGAAGAAGGGTGAAGGAGGAAGAGGTGGTGTGGGAGCTTGGGCTCCTTGCTCCGATAAACAGGGGAAGATGGGAGGTTGAGGCGGCGGTGGCGGTATGGTGGTGGAAGTCACGAAGTGGTGGCGTAAGGGTGGTGTCATGGTGGTGGAAGAAGGTGACGGCGGGGGCTGAATTGGAGGAGGAAATGGGGTTCCTTCCTCTAGGCAACTCAATGGGAGAGAAGAGAGTAAGGGGTTGTTTGGATTCTTGTGTTTAGGTGAGTGAAAAGTGTGGTCAAACTTCACATTTTATGGAACAAAATTTGGGTTTCCTTAGCTGTCAAATCAGATAGGGCATAGGCAAGGGAAAGGTAAGGGAGGTTGAGTGTGGAATTGGTTAAAAGCTTAGTCAAATAATACCCGAAAGTAATCTCGAACACGCGAATTTTCGAGGTAAAATAACGGAAATCTTTCGTTAAATTTTATATTTCGGTCGGGATCCGCTAAACGAGTTTTTTTTTTATTTAAATTCATTTTTAATTCTCTTTTCCCGAAAAATTAGGATTTGAAAATCCGAGCCGTTACACGGATTTCAATTTATCGAGTTCGAGTTGATTTCGAATCCAAATGTTGATTATAGTCGTATGGTTGGTACGTGATTTAATTAACTAACTTTATATATATTAATTTAGTTCTTCGTATTTTCTAATATCATTAACATTTTTATTAGATGTCATTGGGATGCTAAGGATGGTTGGACATACAACTGAATCTAATGATTTGGGAGCCAGTATGCATACAAGATGAAATATTTTAATTGTAAATTCGAGGTATGTATTGTTCATTTAAATATTTTAATTGTAAATTCTAGGTATGTCATTGGGATGCTAAGGATGGTTGGACATACAATTCCTGCGTACAATGCAAGACGAAAGTCGAGATGGGGATTGCAAACTGTACCCAATGTCAACGGGAAATTCAGTACCCTATTCCTAGGTAATTTATTTTATACTACAAAAACATTCCCACGTATTTTATTGATGTTTTTAATAATATATCTATTATCTTTATGTATAAAAAGTACAAGGTCCTGTTAAAGGTTGTCGATGAATCTGGGATGGCAATATTCACTTTGTTCGAAAAAGAGGTCTATCAAGTCATCCACAGAACAATACACGATCTACTCGCCTCTGTTGTCAAGGTATATATATATATATATATATATATATATATATATATATATATATATATATATATATATATATATATATATATGCGCATATTTATATCATATATAACGTCATCTAAATCAATATATCAAAAAACAATTACGGATTAGGATAGTGGAATTGTTAGTAGTTAGTTGAGATTCAAAAAAAAAAGGAAGATATGTTTACCGATCAAAATTAACCAAATTTTTTCAAGATAACAAAAAACTAATGCACCGATCCAAATCTTATCAAAATAAATTTTTTTTAATCAAAATAGCAAGTCAAACTTATGTGAAATATACATGTTTATCCCATTGATCCAAATCTTATCAAATTAGCAAAAAAACAAATCCTACTGAGAATAATATTTTGCAATTAGTTTTACGTAATGATAATAGTTGCTTAATTGTTAATTGAGAAAAAAATTGAAACCTACGTGGATTAGGTTTTTTTAATTAAATAATTAATTACATGATTGTTATCCGGTGGTTATGATTTTTATTGTTAAGCCAAGCAATTTTATCCGGTAAAAAAAATAAAATATAGGTCGATTATTATATTCTTAATAAAAATTTCGATATCAAATTGACATTTAAGAGTTTTTGTTATAGGATGCTGATATCAATTCTATACAATCCGACTTTGATGTGTTCATAAACAAGAACTTTTTGTTTAAAGTCGAGATCACTAAGAAATCCATCGAAAACAACCATAGTGGTTTCCATGTTCGCAAGCTTAGCGATGATGCAACACTTATTCAAAAGTATACGGAGATCGTTGCTAAACATAAGGTAAACATTGATGCTTATATAAATTATTATTTAATCAATTGCATGTACACTTTCTTAGAGTAATTCACATATTATTTTATCGTATTCCTTCTACTTAATCCTTATATATTTATTATCTCAAAGATGAGGGATCATAACCAATTCTTTAAAAGTCAACTTGATGTAAATATATACTATTGATTTTCATCCCATTGTTAGTGCAACTTTCTTTAATCTAGGTTTTCATCTCATTGATCAAAATCAACCAAATCTTATCAAAATAACAAAAAAAAAACAAAAAAAAACCATATCCTACCAAACATAAGATTCATGGTACGTGTTTATCTCATTTACCCAAGAATCCTACCAAATCAAATATAATATAATTTAATCTAGGTTGATCCTTATACATCATCTATATATACCATAAGCCTCCCCGTTTGATGTATGTGTTACTCAAAGGTAAACGTATCTCCAGGTATCGCCATCGTGTCGTTAGCCTCCATGTTTGTATTTAGTTTGTTATATATTGACTAGCTTAGTATCCCGTGCGTTGCACGGTTCTTTGTTTCAAAATATATGTTTATATAATATCATTTATTATTTTTGACATAAATATTATAAGTATCACAAAGTAATAAAAAAAATAAACATTCTCTAACATATTGAATACTAAAATAAATAAATATGCCAAATTATAAAAAACTTTAATCATTCGAATCAAATATCAACATAAAGTTATGCAAATATTGTTAAAGCTTGTAAATATTATTAGTATCAATATAATGCCAATAAATATTAGAATAATAATGAAACTAAATAAGTAAGGAAATGTAAAAAAATAAAGTAAAACTAAAGAATATGTTTGAGATACAATTGAGCTAATTAAAAAAAAATGAGTCTTCCAAATAGATCAAAGTATGTAATTGTGGTAATGTTGTCATTTTTTTCATGTAGATGATGTTTCGGTAATGAAAAGTGGTGGAATGGATTTTCTTAATGAATCACGCTAATATAGAAATAATTACATGAAGAAATTAAATCCATTCCACCAGGGCCGACCTAGGGGTTTTATTTTTTGATCAATAAATATATTGATATTGATGGTATAATTACCAAGATAATGAACAAAATTTATAAAATTAAAATTAGATGAAAAATGCATGATTGTAACATCTTTGATTTAAATCAACAGAGAAATCAAAAATTTGTTAAGATATGTGTGAAAATCAAAGATTTGTTAAAATAAATATGATTTAACTTTTATATTACCCAGTGAATATCTAAACCAACAAATAAAAATATCGAGAATATCTCAACAAATTTTGTATTTAAAGGGAATTAAAATAAAACACAAAAATTTGAGAAAATGACATGTAGGATTGTAAATTTAAATTAATTAATAACTTAAATTTAAAATCCTACATTAAAGGAGAAGGTGTCACATGTCTTAGGCGACTTCTCCATTAGTATTATAACTAGCACAGTACCCGTGCGTGACGCACGGGATTTGTAAAATATATTATGTTGTTCTAAAAGATATTATCATAATTTATCTACATTATATATAATAATAATAATAATATTCTGATAATATGAAAACGATATAGAAAAATAATATTAAATCCAAACATCAAAATGATAAATATACTAAACCGGTCTTGCTCACTCGATTCACATCTTCGATCAATAATTAAAAGTCTGCTATATAGATCACGATAACTTCATTAATCCACAATGTTGGAGAATTCATAGCGTCGTTGCACAGTTTTGGTTTTGGAGGTATTGTCGGGTTTAAGAAACCTGTAAAATAAATATAGTTCATATAAAGATGGTATATTAAGTAATAATAGATACAACAAATAAGTAAAATAAGACGCGCATTACCTTCTTTGATATGCATTAGTGTCGGAAAAAAATCGGATTTATATACAACTTTGTCACATCGGCTAAATTAAAGTTGACAATATTCTCTCATCTACACACAACAAAAGATAAACATATAAAAGTAAAGAATGCATGTTCACGAGGTAAAATAAAAGAAATTATAATTATTGGTAATATTGATAAATAAGGTCATTAGAAATTATAATTATTGGTAATATTGAGAAATAAGGTCAATTAATATAGTTAAATAAGAAATGTGATTTGAAACTTATGTCCAACATCTTTTACAATAAGAAATTGAAATATATCAATGATATATCTATTCAGCTCCATATTGATAGGTATATATATAGTTGTTTAAAAAATTTCAAACCAACATGTCACTTCAGGATAAGATTCTTGTGAAAGAATTCAATATTAAAGGTGGTAAAACAAATAACTAATAACAAAATATACAAATCAATGCATATAAAAATGAACTTGCCTATCATTCTTCACGATAAGATCAACTCTACCAAGTGTGAGTAGAGATATATGATGAACTTCTTTTATATATAAATGAATAAATATTGGATTTTAACAAATTACTGTATAAATAATTTAGCAATAAAAATGCCACCAAAATTTTGAGATAGCAGAAATCCTACCAAATACGGGTAAAATGAGATTGTAATTTTTTTTGTTTGTAGTTAGATAAACATTGTATTTGAACAAATCATTGTATAAATAATTCAGCAATAAAAATCCCACCAAATTTTTTTTGTTTGTAATGAGATTGCGATATTTTTTATTTGTAAATAGAAAAAAAATTAGATTTAAATAATCATTTTATAAATAATTTAGTAGAAAAAATCCCACCAAATTTTCGAGATAAGTAGAAATCTTACCAAAAACGGGTAAAATGAGATTACAATCGTTTTTTGTTTGTAAATAGAAAAAACATTGATTTTAACAACTGCTATATTTGAATCAAATAGTAAAACCCACATAATTCAACAATTATTGATGTTTGGGAGATTAGCAGTGATGTGAAGAACACCAATTCAACGTTCCTACATATGCATCAAGATAGAGCTCCGATTCAACCTGGGCAATGATCGACTACAATGCTGGATCGACATATGCATCGAGAGAAGTCACTGCAGCAATAGATGTGCATCAAGAAGCAAGATTCCATCAATGGATAACTTATTGTCATCACCCAGCAACAAATCTAACTTAGCATCTGAAAAGTGGTTAATTACAATGTTGGATCCCTCTTTCTTGAGCACTTTGTTTTCGAAGCGTGCCTTCGTCTCGAACACGTCAAGCTTCCTCCAATTCAACTTGGGCAATGATCTTCTAAATAAAAAATATATTAAGTTTTAACACAAAATAAATGAGAAAAAATAAATAAAATTTACAATAGAAAGTAATTAATTGGTTAATTTAATTAAAAAAATTTAAATATTTTTAATTCAAACGGGTAAAATTTTTTTGGGAGAAATTAATATTCTAGTAAATTTGTTAAATTATCATTAAATTTAGTTTAATTAATAAGTGATTACATTCTGTTAGTTATATAGGTGGGGTCACACTTAATGAAAAACTGCCACGTAAGCCTTTGTTTAAGGTGAGGCTGCGAGGTGTATCTTTCAATTTTTTTGATATGTTTTTTAAGAAGCTAAAAACTGTATCAAATATTATATTTTTATTAGTTTTATTTCAGCATGTTATATGATTTGCAATGTCTAAATATAAACTTTATTATTATATATTAGGCCAAAGCATAGATAGTTAGCTTAGTGTCATAAAACATATGACAAATAAAAAAAATGAATGAAAATCTTTTGGATCTCAAGCTTGTACTTTCAATTCATTTGTAAAAAACGAAGAAGAAGAAGTGGAGGAAAAACCATTAAACAAAATGGGGATTGGGAATCGAGCTCATAACCTATTGATAATGAAAATTTTGAACTTGGATTCAAATTTTAATTCTCGTGTCTTGAAGGGACGGTATATATGTTAAAACTTAATTAGATTAATATTTTATTATAATATGTTAAAGTACTAAAAAATTGTTTTTATGTTTAATTTTGAATTAATTCGGTATTTATATTTGAACTTTTTTAAGGATCTACTGTCATGTGACATCTACAACAACTATTTTGGTATTATATTAGATATTACATATTACATACTCCGTATTACATATTAGATAGATAAATTATAGATATCAATCTCTTACCTCTGTGGGAAGTTTCACATGAGACATAGAAAGAGACTAAAAAATATGCTTATCAAATTTGTAGAGAATATGATTAAAAAATTGTAACGGCCCAAAATTATTATTTCCGGGTTACGTTTCAAGGGATGAAAACCCTTGTTCGGATCTTGCAATCCAGGTACGGGTCGAGGTTTTAAACTCATTTAAGATTAGTAGAAAGAGGGATTTCAAACCCTAAAACCTCGAAGGGCCATTGGGTACCCTTAGCCTGTCCTGAGACTATGTCGCGAAATTCAGTTTAAATGAAAGTAAAGTGAAAACAAGTTAAGATACAAAGTGTCACGGCAGAGCCGGGTCAAAACCAAAACGTAAGCGAATGATTACCATTTATACCAAGTTAGAATATTAGCTAGGTTCTTTGAATCGCCAAAGGGTTTCCCATCACAGAAGCAAGGAGCAAACAAGATCTGCAGAAAATACCTTGAAAAAAAAGAACGGGGAAAGGAGTCAGATCGAGCCACTCATGCGGGACCGGCAGTCCTCGCTGAGGCCACATAGTATGTGCTATACCTAATAAAGATGCTCTAATGCAGTACGAAAGTCAAACACACTAGCATGCCCCTAAGTATAATAATGTGCAGAAATATTGTAAAGGGCCGAAGACAATGCCAAATGGCATATCCCTCTCCTACCTCCACCCCCTTCCGATAGGGCGGAGACTGGCCAGCTCGTGAATGCATTCCATCATAATCGGGCGGCACGCATACCTAACCCGCTCCATAATAAAGCCCGCAGGCATCTCATAATACAAGGAAGTTCATGACTCGATTGATTCAGGGTACCCGATGAGGCTGGGCTACCCTATGACCCTAGCAAAGACTCTAGGACTATCACAGATAACGGCCGTTCAGTTTCAAACGCAATAAGTAAGCAGATGCTCATTCAATTAGTGCAACCTAAGCAGGATACTACATGGCATGCTTTTATGCATATGCAACACCTAACATAAAATGCAACAACAGGCATGAATGTCCAACCTGAGTAAGCCCCCTAGGGAACTTACCTGAAGATGCAGAACAGCAGGATATTACAAGCAAGGGCCCAAAGCAATCGAAAAGCAATACACACCTATCATCAAACCATTTCCATAAGCTACCGGACCAACATCCATACACACGAAACCCAAGTTCTCAACATACTCAAAACCAACCGATAGTAAAACCGTTTTCCAAAACCTTTCCGATATGATCAACATCAACCAAAATCATTCTTCCAATTTCCTTCTCAAAATCAACATCATCAAACCAAGACAAAGAATCCCGACATTAAACATTTAAACCTTAAAACCAATATCTCAAATTCATACTACAGAATAATTCCGGCAACTTGGTTTTCCAATACAATTCCTAAAAAGGTATCTCCAAAAACTTGAAAACTCCTTTTTAAATAATTTATTACAATACATGACTAAAATAGACATCAAATATAATTATAAATAAATCATTTCAAATTTCCCAATTTAACATATTCAAATTATCACAAAAGTGCATGGTCCAAATAATACATTTTAAATCCCAAGATTTAAAAGTCATAATTTCATATATAATAGATCGATCATATTCCATTAATCTCATTATTTATATCAAGTGAATATATAAGCAGGTTGTAACCATTAGTTCCAATTTACATATTTTACCCAAAATAGGCCCAAACAAAAACAGGCCCACCAATCCTATGAAATCAGATTTAGCTGGCCTAACCAAACCGGGTTTGTTTTTTTTTTAAAAAAGAGGTGAACCGGTTTTGTTTAAATAAAATAGAAAACCACCCGCCGGCTACTGTTCACCTTCATCCCCAAACGCTCAGGTCGACAAACTGGAAAAGGAAGGGGAAGGGGAGGAGCTTGCAGGCGACGACAACCTGCTCGCACCACCTACCCGACACCAAGGAACGTGGAATCGGACAAACATAGGGGAGGGAGAGAAGTTCTCACCGAGGGTTTTCGATTCGTCGGGGAAGGCGCCCGGGGAAGCTCGATTCAACTTCGTCGGTGTCGGATTCCTACGAATCTGGGCCTAGGACGGAAGGAAGAGGTTTAAAGGTGGGACTTTACAGGTTTTCGAAGCCAAAGAAGGAGAGATGGAGCCTTACCGAACCTTAGATGCGAAACCAGGGGAAGAAGAGGACCATGGCGGTAGCTCGGCGTTCCGAGGATCTCCTGGTGGCCACCTCGGCTTCGTCGACGTCGAGAGGAGGGTGGTGCACTCCGGGGATGTTGCTTGTAGAGGTGGGGGGAAAAGTGGTGGTTGAGTTGCTCGGCTGCAGCTCAGGAGACGCGCTCGGAAGAATGGGGAAGGCATTCGACGAGATGCTCAGGAGGTGCTCAAAGAGGAGGTTGTTGTGGGCTCGCTGAATCGGAGGCAAGAGAAAAGGGGCTGAAGGTGACAGAGATGCTCACTGGCAACGAAAAAGGACAGGACAATGGTGGTGGTGGCTTGAAGTAGGGGATTTGCAGATTGCAGTGAGTGAGAGAGGGAGAGAGAGGGTGTGCTTTCTGAGATTGTGTGAAAGAGCACAGCTTGAGGGTTTGTGGGAGAGAGTGCAAGGACAATATGAAAGCTTGTGAATTGCACATTTTGCAAATCTGGTCCCAACGAAGTCTGAGAGAGAGAGAGAGGAAACGAAAAGGGAAAAATAAATAGGGAGGGGGTCATGCACCATGACAAATTTAAATCCCGCAAATACAAACTCAATACCCGCTAATACCGACTTCAACGAATAACTTAAATTCTAGAACCGCACCAAATAATAAAATTAATCATACTTTCAAATTATATATTTAAGACTATCGAAATCGAATTAAATTCTCAATTCATAGCTCGAAAGCGTAATCAAATTCCGTCAAAATCCATATTCTAAATCGATGCCGGAAGGATTTTAAAATCAAAACTGATGCTCAAGGACGAGTTTTTTTTTTTTTTCAAACCTCCCAAATCTTAGAAATCGAGATGATTATAAATCACTATTTTAATAATTTAATATTCTAAAATTTCCCGATCCTTACATCATCCACCTCTAAAAACAAGTCTCGTCCCCGAGACTAAAATCACTCTAAAACATGGGGATAAAGTTTTAAATTGGTGAGTCCAAGGACCTTGCCATTGATTCTGTAAGCATCTCATAGGGGCCTGTATGAGATCCTCACAGCACCCTTGACGTGATCATAACATTCCCAATTGGTCGTAGAAAGTATGTGATATGGACCCCTATCACACCCTTACCTCGACCTTTCGGTCACATTATAACTCGAAAAGCAATTATAACGTCTCTACTGGGCCTTAGCAAGCATTCTATATGCGCCCCTATAAAATGGTTGTAGTCACTTCGTGAGGCGTTATAATATAAGCCCGGGTGTGAAAATTCTCCAAAAAGGGATTCCGCAATTGGAAAAGATTGGCCTCAAAATCGTTGAAATTCTCAGTAATGTTTATTCTTTAAAATTTCAAGTAATTCCTTTTCAACCGCTCAAAATCTTCAAATAAGGCGTTTAACCAAGCAACTTTACACCAAAACAAGTAAAATCCTTTCGATCAAAATTTCATCAAAATCCTCCAAAACCAAATCAGTTTCCCGCATAACAATCAATCAAATTCAGAAGCTCAGAGGTGGAATCATCCACCTCTAAGGGCTAATCCCATATTCTCTTCCTAGTTTCCAGAATCAATTCAATCTATCAGTCTCAAATCAAGCAAGATTCACAAGCCATAAGCAATGCATAACTACATAAGCAATCGATCCTCAACGAGTACATCATATAACAAGTCTCAAACATATGTTAGCACACTGCCACAAGATCACATCGTCGTCTCCACATCATACTAAATGTCATAATATGCATCTATGCAAAAATCATAACACACATCTCGATATCACACCAAGGTCATAACATGTACATCCTCATCATAAAGTCAACGAATCAAACTCATTGTCAACTTATCAACACAAAAAAATCATGTTATTAAGATTCCGCGAAAGGGGAGGTCAAACAGTATATCAGTCATCGAATGTCAGCATATTCACCAAACAACATCTTAACTCATCACAATGTCATATAACGATCATTTAGAAATCTGGTATCATTATCTCATATATATAAATCATATTCATCCTCAAAGTCATATTCATCATTTAACATACTCACAATCATGCTTAACGATCATATAACATAACATCATGCTGTATCACCTCATAATATAATATAATGTTTTCAGATAGCAACATGTCATTATCTCATGATTCATATAACGCATCATAACATGCTTCTAAAATGCATAACAGGGTAGTAATGCTTCAATATATAATCGTATATCAGGTTCATCATGGTTGCTATCTAGCATCATGTCAGAAAATATAAATAAATCACATAATTAAGAAAATCCCCCCATCATACCAGTCAAAATAAACAAAATCCTCACTCGCCCATCTCCACTCTCAAGCCAAGACTAATCCTCTTCTAGATTCAACAACACTAACTCCGACAAAATCCCCTGAAGAAATCCCAATTCATTTCGATACTCCAATCTCACCCCTCATTCCATCAAGCACTCTCACACACCATCCACCTCTAAGAACCCAACTCCTATCTCTAACTTTACACCCGAGAACCCTCTCATACTATATCATCAATACTCTCAAAAGTCATTCCCCACACTTCATATACTACTCAAGACATCACAAGCATCATACCCTGCTAACCACATGGATCCCTCTCTCGCGTCTTACCTCGTAATACTATCGATCATCCTAACCGCCTAGAAGTCTTTTACCACTCATCAACCACTCCACAAGAGAACCCTCACCCACAAGTTCAAAGAAGAAGCAATCATGGACACTATTACACATAAGGACCACATCATATCAACTAGCATTTATATCAATAGCCTCATTAGTTCAGCATTAGACATTGCAACTGCGTCGATAAATCTCGATTTACCGTCATGCTCAATCATTATTACAGATCATCATATATGCACATAATCAAGTCAAGCTAGCAAGTTTCATCATAACCTTACCTAATAGACAGTTCAGGTTTCTCTGCATTTGCAGTTCACATTTTATAGGTGCGAATTTAGATCATGCTTAGCAACTCAAGCATCAACGCATCAAGACATAATGTACATTAGAACTATAAGGCACCGAATCATATCATCGTAAACAACAAACAATCAGACCACAATTATTATCAAGTCAGCACATCAACACATAAATGTCACCGTCAAAGCATTGCAACATAGTTATCAACATATTTAAAAAAGTTAGCAATTCAAACGAAGGACACTCCCGCCTGCAAGTCATATCGTACTCGATAGCCACAATCCTCAAAACATACCTATCCCACCAACACCGTCGATCATGAGGCTTGTGGGTTATGGGCCCACGCTTCCGCCACACTGCTTTATCGCTATGCAACTTCCTTTCTCTTTCAAGCAGTCGCTCACCCAATGTATCGCGCAGAGGAGTCTAAGTTAGCTGAGATAGGGGAGTGACAAGGACAGGCAACCCAATGTTCACTTTGGAAACAAACATAGACCAAGGCTAAAGGACGATGAGACTAGAGACAAGACTCTGACCCGAGAATGACAACGATGCCCCTATGAAAATCTATGAGGTTACAATTTATGACAAACAACAAGGGTTCGTCTTAAGCAATCAACCATATCAACTCATACTAACATGTACCTATCTCGAAGATCAACGACATACATGTACATTCAAAAGACACATTCGAGTTCTACCTTGAGATGCATGCGAGACAAGCTAACAGTCTATCGATTCATGAAGCCATAACGCCTAGTAGTCTTAAGCGAGATATACAGGACTTACCAAACAGAGCGAATATCACATATATGAGCAATGCACTAGCGGGGTATATATATCAACAATCAAGGTTAATGCATCATGATGAGCTTATCGTAACAATCTGACCTAATGTTATACGAGAACACATAAGAGCATCATGGTATCTATCACATCTGGCAACAATGATCATATAATAAGTCAAGAATGGAATGCAATTAGACGAAGGGTCACATTTAGAAAGCATAGGTCCTACATGATGCTAGCGATACACGATGAGGCATGACATGGTTAAGAGTGGCATAAGGAAACTCAGCATAAGGTTCACGAAGCATGTTTACGTAATGCAGTAAGTACGAAAAGTTACCACCTAGGGAGCCATATCGAAATTCATAAACCCTATAGGATACTACTAGCACATATCGAACATGAATATATCAAGGTACTTCGACTAGACCCACCATAACATTCCGATGTCATGTATATGCGAAAACATGATATAGCGTGGTGTGTGATCATGCGAAGTGCCAAGTCATATATTCATGTAAGCACGAGAGGGCATCATAGAGTAATAGGGAACGCTACAAAGGGATGATCATTTAAACATGCTAGGACTATTAGCACGAGAGGGCGACTACAACATTTTAAGAGAATAGCAGAAGGGAAGAGTCACACTATCAGGGACATATCTCGAGAGGGAATTAACAATAATGTAGCCAAGGTATAAATCCACACAAGTCGCAACCAAGAGTCCTACGTGATACTAATGACGCAATACAACATTTGATACATACATGCGCTTAATTGACTAACACAACGATACACAAGAGACCACATTAACATAGTCCAGCGATACAAAAGCATGGGAGGAATGTAGCAGTGCATAATATAAACCTACGTAACATGGCAATATAAGTAGAATGCGGGGGCATGTGTTCCAATTTAATAATACTAAATGAGACACACATATATCAAGATATTACTTTGATAGCATGGTCATAGATGGAACTACTAATTTAATCAAGCAAGGCTAAGGGAAACACTAACTAAAATGCCGAGGAGATCATCTTACGGGGCATTCGTACAAAGAGGAGCTTACCACACTATCATGGACCTAATTCAGGGAAAGCAACATTCATATAGACCCATATCATGCCTTTCATGTTTCTAACCAATCAATAGTACGATCATTACAACAGGTCAATTAGACACGCGAAACCAAACTTAATCATGACAGAAAGCGAGATGCAACACGAGACCTAAACAATGTGACTAGCATGGATACGGAATGTTATACAATCACGAATTTACATTAAGGATCGTCACAATAACATGTAATGGAAATTACGTATCATATAAGGCATGTTGACATCAAGTTGTAGCACGTATCAAAAAAGGAACTTGCTTCATCAGGGTACCAAAAGTTAACGATCACACTATCATGAACCTAGTAGAGTAAAATCATGCAGATTCATTTCATGCAGCTCACACTTCCATTCAACCCTACGATCAATAGGCCAAGTAAACATACTACGACAACATATAATCATGGTAGAAGCCAAGACGTAACACAAGACCTAAGCAATGTAACCAATCATAGATGCAACAACATGAGTAGCTTTATACCAATGGTCATTCACATGGTACATGCCAAAGAGTACAAAATTATGTCATGCCATTTAGAGAGAGTCACAATTACAACCGGACAGAGATCCCTAAGGGCAACCATTGACTTTTCCCAACCGACTCATCACCCCTCTTTCCCGTGGGACTTTGGTGCGACTCTTTGTGGTAAGAAAATAAAGGTTGATCATCATATAAATCAAGAAAGACAACCATATGACACCTTACTTTTGACTCAAAATGCCATCAAGAACCACCTTTTAGTACCCACTCAGAGAACCTTCATATCCATACATGATTCTGACACAATGTGTTTACCAACTCAATTCCCCGTGGGAGACACTGACATCCAGGAGAAGACTCGATAGCACCGTCAAAGGGTTAACAAACATAGTAGAAGGGGCTGTTTCACACAGGCTGGGTTTGACAACGTATAAATAAAGGCACTCCCGCTATCCCTTTGCACAGGTAAGTCAATGCACATTTAATTGTTAGGAATGCCAATCAGACTTTAGCATATCAAGCTATCTAATGTCGCTCTTCGAAGAGCGACTGACCGGAGGGGCAAAAACCTCGCGATCCTACCTAACTCGCCACTCCAACTACCCTGGTACAATCTCCTTGGAGTCTTCTGGACCCACTGTAAGAGAAAGCTATTATTTTATCTACCATTCCCAACTACACCCAATAGGGGTGGTCTAGCGCCTTTACTACCCACTCGTGTCCCCGTTTGGTCGGTTTTTCTCATTTATTACAGGTCGAGTTAATTACTTAGTCCAATTTGGGGTTAGACGTCTTAAGTTCATTTTGCCCCTTCAAAACATCTTCAAATCCTTTGAAATCCATGGGCGGTTTTCCAAAACATACACTCGACCCTTGCGTACCCGAATTGCACAACCTCGCTCTGATACCATCTTTGTAACGGCCCAGAATTATGATTTCCGGGTTACGTTTCAAGGGATGAAAACCCTTGTTCGGATCTTGCAATCCAGGTACGGGTCGAGGTTTTAAACTCATTTAAGATTAGTAGAAAGAGGGATTTCAAACCCTAAAACCTCGAAGGGCCATTGGGTACCCTTAACCTGTCCTGAGACTATGTCGCGAAATTCAGTTTAAATGAAAGTAAAGCGAAAACAAGTTAAGATACAAAGTGTCACGGCAGAGCCGGGTCAAAACCAAAACGTAAGCGAATGATTACCATTTATACCAAGTTAGAATATTAGCTAGGTTCTTTGAATCGCCAAAGGGTTTCCCGTCACAGAAGCAAGGAGCAAACAAGATCTGCAGAAAATACCTTGAAAAAAAGAACGGGGACAGGAGTCAGATCGAGCCACTCATGCGGGACCGGCAGTCCTCGCTGAGGCCACATAGTATGTGCTATACCTAATAAAGATGCTCTAATGCAGTACGAAAGTCAAACACACTAGCATGCCCCTAAGTATAATAATGTGCAGAAATACTGTAAAGGGCCCAAGACAATGCCAAATGGCATATCCCTCTCCTACCTCCACCCCCTTCCGATAGGGCGGAGACTGGCCAGCTCGTGAATGCATTCCATCATAATCGGGCGGCACGCATGCCTAACCCGCTCCACAATAAAGCCCGCAGGCATCTCATAATACAAGGAAGTTCATGACTCGATTGACTCAGGGTACCCGATGAGGCTGGGCTACCCTATGACCCTAGCAAAGACTCTAGGACTATCACAGATAACGGCCGTTCTGTTTCAAACGCAATAAGTAAGCAGATGCTCATTCAATTAGTGCAACCTAAGCAGGATACTACATGACATGCTTTTATGCATATGCAACACCTAACATAAAATGCAACAACAGACATGAATGTCCAACCTGAGTAAGCCCCCTAGGGAACTTACCTGAAAATGCAGAACAGCAGGATATTACAAGCAAGGGCCCAAAGCAATCCAAAAGCAATACACACCTATCATCAAACCATTTCCATAAACTACCGGACCAACATCCATACACACTAAACCCAAGTTCTCAACATACTCAAAACCAACCGATAGTAAAACCGTTTTCCAAAACCTTTCCGATATGATCAACATCAACCAAAATCATTCTTCCAATTTCCTTCTCAAAATCAACATCATCAAACCAAGACAAAGAATCCCGACATTAAACATTTAAACCTTAAAACCAATATCTCAAATTCATACTACAGAATAATTCCGGCAACTTGGTTTTCCAATACAATTCCTAAAAAGGTATCTCCAAAAACTTGAAAACTCCTTTTTAAATAATTTATTACAATACATGACTAAAATAGACATCAAATATAATTATAAATAAATCATTTCAAATTTCCCAATTTAACATATTCAAATTATCACAAAAGTGCATGGTCCAAATAATACATTTTAAATCCCAAGATTTAAAAGTCATAATTTCATATATAATAGATCGATCATATTCCATTAATCTCATTATTTATATCAAGTGAATATATAAGCAGGTTGTAACCATTAGTTCCAATTTACATATTTTACCCAAAATAGGCCCAAACAAAAACAGGCCCACCAATCCTATGAAATCAGATTTAGCTGGCCTAACCAAACCGGGTTTGTTTTTTTTTAAAAAAAGAGGTGAACCGGTTTTGTTTAAATAAAATAGAAAACCACCCGCCGGCTACTGTTCACCTTCATCCCCAAACGCTCAGGTCGACAAACTGGAAAAGGAAGGGGAAGGGGAGGAGCTTGCAGGCGACGACAACCTGCTCGCACCACCTACCCGACACCAAGGAACGTGGAATCGGACAAACATAGGGGAGGGAGAGAAGTTCTCACCGAGGGTTTTCGATTCGTCGGGGAAGGCGCCCGGGGAAGCTCGATTCAACTTCGTCGGTGTCGGATTCCTACGAATCTGGGCCTAGGACGGAAGGAAGAGGTTTAAAGGTGGGACTTTACAGGTTTTCGAAGCCAAAGAAGGAGAGATGGAGCCTTACCGAACCTTAGATGCGAAACCAGGGGAAGAAGAGGACCATGGCGGTAGCTCGGCGTTCCGAGGATCTCCTGGTGGCCACCTCGGCTTCGTCGACGTCGAGAGGAGGGTGGTGCACTCCGGGGATGTTGCTTGTAGAGGTGGGGGGAAAAGTGGTGGTTGAGTTGCTCGGCTGCAGCTCAGGAGACGCGCTCGGAAGAATGGGGAAGGCATTCGACGAGATGCTCAGGAGGTGCTCAAAGAGGAGGTTGTTGTGGGCTCGCTGAATCGGAGGCAAGAGAAAAGGGGCTGAAGGTGACAGAGATGCTCACTGGCAACGAAAAAGGACAGGACAATGGTGGTGGTGGCTTGAAGTAGGGGATTTGCAGATTGCAGTGAGTGAGAGAGGGAGAGAGAGGGTGTGCTTTCTGAGATTGTGTGAAAGAGCACAGCTTGAGGGTTTGTGGGAGAGAGTGCAAGGACAATATGAAAGCTTGTGAATTGCACATTTTGCAAATCTGGTCCCAACGAAGTCTGAGAGAGAGAGAGAGGAAACGAAAAGGGAAAAATAAATAGGGAGGGGGTCATGCACCATGACAAATTTAAATCCCGCAAATACAAACTCAATACCCGCTAATACCGACTTCAACGAATAACTTAAATTCTAGAACCGCACCAAATAATAAAATTAATCATACTTTCAAATTATATATTTAAGACTATCGAAATCGAATTAAATTCTCAATTCATAGCTCGAAAGCGTAATCAAATTCCGTCAAAATCCATATTCTAAATCGATGCCGGAAGGATTTTAAAATCAAAACTGATGCTCAAGGACGAGTTTTTTTTTTTCAAACCTCCCAAATCTTAGAAATCGAGATGATTATAAATCACTATTTTAATAATTTAATATTCTAAAATTTCCCGGTCTTTACAAAAATAGATGAGCAAAAACTATCTAATAAATAGAGGTTTTAAAAAAAAGTAAGCTAAATAATCGGTTTCAAGAAAGAAGGAAATGATCGTATTTTAACTTATTTTCATTCGTTAAGATCATATCTAAAAATTAATCTAAAACTTAATAAGAATAAAAAAATCAAGACTCAAAGTGTCATGATAAAAATAAAATTCAATAATCCATGTAACCTCTTGGATAAAACGAATTTTCTAGATGTTGTCTTTTATTTATGTATTTATTTATTTATATATTTGGTTAAAAATATACTTTGTAGCCTAATTAAAATGAGGGTTCGAGGATTAAAAGCGCGCTCCACTAACCACTTTTATAGCCTAACATAACATTTTTTTAAATGCAAAAAAAAAAAGCAAATCAAAGTGTTTGTAAAGGTTTGATAACATGGTTTAAGTAGTTTTATAATACCTATTAGATAAGATTTCAAACCTAATCATGTGAAAATAAATTATAGTATAAATAAACGTTTGGAAAATGGATCTTATCTTAGTAATATGATAATAACTGAAGTAATTAATGTCAGTTACTATAAAAAAACATTTGGCTTTATTTATATTTTATTAAGAAAATGGGTAAAAATAATAATATGATTTAGGTAGATATCTATATTGGATGAACCAACATAAATTTTTTACATATCAAACAATTTATTCACCAAATTATTTTAAATAAGTTGTAGTTTTTCAAAAAAAAAAAATCAAATGAAATAGCAATAAATTAGAGTAATCAACAATTTAAGGTGTGATCATAATTTATCTTCAAACAATTAAATATTTAAGCATATTATATTACTCATATTAGGATATTTTTAAATTAATCTTGTAGTAAATCAATCTTTACTTGACAACCGAAAAAATATCAACCAAAATTTTGATTTTCAAATACCTCCTTCTTGGATTGCCTCATCCACGTTTTGCGGGATTTTTAACCGGATTTTAAAACCATATTATTTTTTGGTTAATAGGAGAATAATTTGCATATGAATTTAACATTTTTAAAATTTATATTTTTTCAGGGGCTATACTTTTTAAACAATAAAGTCATTTTCCTAATAAATGTGTAGTACCTTCGTGTTATAAAATAAAACATATATAATATCGTCCAAAAAAATATAAAGTATATATAATATAATTGATTATTTTGTTTTGGAAGGTAGCATTATTTATAAAGACTAAAAAATAATCATCGTTGTATACAATTTTTTTTTGTTTGGCGCGTTGGGTTGAAAGTTACCTAATAAATTGGATGAATATAAGGCAAATCATACGTTTATACAACAAATATAATAAGTGGGATCATGTATTAGACGACGGATATCGTTATTCTCATGGTGAAGTATATGCAATTAATAATTTATTTGATTTGTTAGATTGATTTAATAACTAATTAGATTTTTTAAATCAATAATTTATTAAATTGAATTAATTTTTAGATGGTTTCATGTTTATCCATAAAAATAAAGCGGGGCCACAATGAAGGATACGCTGCCACATAAGCCTCGTTTAAGGAGATGGCGACATGTGGCATATTTAGCATGTGGTTTAGTATTATATTAGATATAGATTTTTAATTTTTTTTAAAAGTGCAGGTTACTTAATATTATGGTGAAGTATTCTGCTTTGATGATTGGAGGTGTGAATGGATATCATTTTAGCAAGGAAGACCTATTCAAAAAAACTTTGACCCATCGCAGTGTTGATGTTGATAATTCTTATGATAGTTTATTAGGCATTGGAAAATATGCTTTTCGATTGGTGGTTTGTCACCATTTATACGACACGCATCAAAATTTGAGTTCCGAACTCATGTCTCAACTAATGACGGATAATTTTTGTCCAAAAAACTTGCTCGAGCTGCGGTTAAACACAATTTACATGAAAAACTCATCAGTAGTCCGGATTGTATGCAGGTTATTTTGTTTTACCGTTTTCATTTAGTTATGTTTTAACAATTCGCACATTGTGTTCATCTCCAATAATTAACTCTATTTGTACTACTAATTATGTACCTAGGGCATAAATACCTATATTTCAGGCATAAATGTCGATGAATCAATCTTATACGATGACAGATCACTTACACCATCCACTGTACTCATTGATATAGTGGAATCTGTTGCTGGGGCCATCTATCTTGATTCCGGTGAATTGTTCTTTAAAAAATCTTGGGTATGTTACTGTTTTCACATTAAATATGCAAATTATCCTATCTTCATGTTATGCAATAAAATTAATGATTATCATTGTTTATATGTTTTTATAGGTTTTATTAACATTGTTGGAGCCTATCATAACCTTGGAAACATATCAACCTCCTCCAGTGAGAAACCTTTATAAGTTGTGTGCACAAGGAAGAAAGGTTGCAATAGGACACTGTAAGATGCTTCTTTCATATTTTACATCGGTGTACGTTGATGGTGATCACATATCTACAATAATCAATTCTGATGGAGCATATACTAAGGCCATAGCTGCAAAAGAAGCTATCCGCTATCTTTCCCCACCCACTCCATTGAAAAGTACTATTGGGTACGATAATAACAGTGATGTGTGTTTAGCAAAGCGCAATCTATTTGAGGTTTGCAAAGCACTGAATTTTTCTCATCCTACATATGCGTAAGTTTTTATTTGATATTGTATTTTAATTATTATTATTAGTTAATTTTACTCCTTTGGTAAGCTATGCTTTAATTTTCAATAATAACTATTAGTTTTAATTTTAATGTAGGCTTGTGAAGGATCATGGACCAACCAATCAAAAGACGCATCAATCCAAAGTATTATTTCACGATGGGAATAAAGACATTGAGATTCGGGGGAACGACAGATCGACATTAAAGAAGGCGGAAAACTCTGCAGCTTCCAATGCTATAATTCACTTGATATATCACAAATACTTTGTCCCGTTTAATTGATATCATTTCATTATATTTTGACCTTTAAACATATGTTGCTTTTTATAAGGTCGTTTATTTGCTTTTTATAAGGTCGGTTAATATATGATTAGTATTATTTTATATTTAAATTTTGGGTTCAGATATGATTAGTATTATTTTATATTCAACTTTCGGATTCAGATATGATTATTGTCATTCAGTTTAGTATATATATATATTTTGAAATAAAGTTATTGTACGTTTCTTAATTACTATAGTCTATATCAAAATAAGTACACCTAAAAACTAACTACGTAATGATTTATTGAAAATAAACGAGAGCATTATTTTACCACTTGAGATGATGCAAATCAATGCACACAATTAAACAACCTAATCTATATCTACCGTCCTAATCCCATGATTTTTGGATATACCCACATCTTACCTAATTCTAGAAAATCTAATTAAATAATTAACTACTTTATCTAATAGTTAACTCGCTCCCATATCTTAGTGGATTATGTATTTAGATCCTACCTTATCTATATCTAATTTAGAAGATATAACCAAATCTTAACTAATTAAAATTTTTTATTAAGTAATTATCTTCCTTATCTAATTAGTTAATTCTCATATCTTAGTGCAGATCCTACCCTATCTGAATAAATAAATAAATAAACAGAATTAATTTATTTATTTTTTAGAGATCTTATCTAAATAAATTAATAACCGAATTAATTAATTAATAACCAAATTAATTTTTTTAGAGATCTTGCTTGGTCACATTGGCGCGCCTGAAGAGGATATTGCGCCTGAAGAGGATATTGCATGATATATACTATCTTTAGGGGACCTGCTTAAATCAAATTGAAGAGGATATTGCAATCTTTCATCCTATCTATCATGTTCACTCTAAATCCATCTTCATCAATTTTTGCAAACCCACAAACATCTTCCGAAGATCACAAACCACCACTAGCTCCGATCGTCCTCGACCACGATTCCGGTGAATTCAAGGCCGACGACCACCACTACAGGTCTCCTCCAACACCCAGGAAGCCACCGTGCAAGCCCCGACGCAGCTGCTCACCAGAAAGACGTCTGAAACAACGTCGGGAGTTTCTACAGAAAGCGATCGACGTGCCTAATTTCGGGTTGTGCCACCACCATGACCGTGCTCTGACGCCGCCGAATCAAACTTTGGCGTAAACCCTGCAGTACCCTCTGTCAGAAACATCTTTTATTTTTCTCAAACCTTCTCGGAGTTGCCCGAACCGAAGCCTCCCAGTTCACTGGTGGGCAGTTTTTCTGCTGTGTATAAAAAACGTGAATTTCATACGTTTTTCTTTCTCTCTTTCGACCCATGGCCTGTTAACTCATAAAAATCCTTTCTTTTCAGAATCTATGAGATTTATTTTATTATTTCGGCTGCATGATATTTCAATTGAGGTGTACAGATCGATCTAGATCTAATTGTTTGCTATGTCAAATAATAGTGGCCAAACGGCCATAGGGAAGACCAAGAGAAAGGTTCAAAGGAGTGGTACGTTAAATGTTTAATTTATATGTGTTTTACCTATGATATTTTTGTTATTAGAAATTATAAGTTATTACCGTTCTGCTCTAATTTTTCCAGGTAATGAAAACATTCATTTCAACAAGCATGGTGATTTTACCCAATGATCACCTCTCTCTAATATTTCAAATGGTAATTTGATCACTATTTCGTTTGTAAATTTTTTGAAATCAATATATATATATATATATATATATATATATATATATATATATATATATATATATGAAAATATAATTAATGAAATTTAATTCATCCTATGTTCATATATATACAATTATTATTAGGTTCCATTCTTCCCATTAGTAATGACACGTCGAGTTACGTGGTGAATCGTCAAAAGCGTTTGGATGTGCTTAGAGAAAAGAGAAAAGGAAGAGTAGTTTCTACTGTTGGTTAGTTGATCAACGCTATATGTTTGAATAATTTTCATTAATATTTTCCATTTTTACTCAATCTTGGTGATTATTTATACACATGCATGTGTTTTTTTGTAGGCAAAGAAAATATTCATCTAAGAAAGCGTATTGATTGTACACTTCGAGTACCCCTTTTCCATGTTTCAATCGGTGTTACACAACCACTACAACCATCGAATATTTCAAACGGTGATATATATATATATATATATATATATATATATATATATATATATATATATATATTATTTATTACATATTATTTATGCTTTTATATAATCAAGTGTTATATGTTTTATATAATTAAGTGTACTTTTATTTGTAGTTACTCGTGTGCCATCATCATCCACAAGTTATGGGGATAATTTAGGTAATTCATATAATTACATGACAACCCAGGAAGAAATTCGTAATTCTTTGTTTGGGAGCTCTAGCACTTCCTATAGAGGGTGAGATGGTGCAGATACAACTAATGCAGATGCAACTACTCACGCCTCCTACGTAAATATTATTGACCCGCAAACAAGTGTTCGAGATCATACTAATAATAATGGTATGAATTTTAATATATTTATATATCATCGATTAAGTGAAATTTTAAACTAATTTATTTTGATGATTGTCACAGGGCAATATTTTCAAAATAATCCAGGAGGTGATAATATATATATGGAAGATGACCGCAATGGTAATTTTTTTTTCAGATTTTGAGTATTCTTAATTAACACATCGAATTAAATTTTAAGTTAGTTACAAATTTTTTCCCCCCAAATTTTAGTAACCGATGAGGATGATGATGACGATGAAATCGAAGAAGAAGAAGACGATGCTCCTAATAATCATGCTATAGGTACGATCGATGTATGTTAAATATCTAATAATTATGTATCTACATAATGTTATACTATTTTAAACAATTCAATAGTTATTCTTTTCAAGATTACAGAAAACCAAATCAATAATAAAACCATAAACCACAAAGCAGAATAGTTAATTTGTTACGTCTCAATTATTAATTTTTGCCTCCTATTTGTTTAATGATAAGCTTGAGTTAGAAAAATAATTTAACCTTTGATTTTTAAATTACAAAATTAATTCCAAATTCAATTAATCATTGATAATCCAAATAAAATCCATTTCACTATTAAATGGCATGAAATATATATTTTATTCAATACCGTCATTATTTATATTCCAACAAAAATATACATATGGTTAGGGGTGGACACAAATCCCGCAAATCCCGTCCCGTCCCGCATCCCATCCCGATCCCGTCCTGATCCCGGTGGGATTTATAATTTTTTTTTTAAATCCCGTCCCGCAAAAATTACGAGGGATGGGACGCGGGACGGAGAGTTCGAATCCCGCAAATCCCGTCCCGTCCCACATATATATAATTATACATATTTTATTAATATTAATAAAAATATATAAGAATATATTTATATTATAACTTAATATTTATTTAAACCCAAAATAAAAAAAACACATTAAGAATAAAAATATATAAGAAATTAGTAGGTTAGCCTTACTCATTCACTGTTAGTGCTACTGTATTTTATGGCTTTACCTTCAATTCTGTAATGGGCTACCTTTGCCTTCAATTTGTGATGAAATTGAAGATGAGATTTCAGATGTGTGATGCTTTATTTTGTGAGGCTGGTTGGCTACTGTATTTTTTTTAATGACATTATTATGTATGATTTAAATTTGCACCTCATTTGTAACTTTTTACTTGTTATTTTTGGATTGTATTTAAATTTTTTTTACGAGGGACAAATCCCGTCCCGTCCCGTCCCGAGAGGGATAAGTCCCTGCGAGATTTGAAAAAAAAATATTCAATCCCGTCCTGCAAAAAATGAGAGGGACGGGATGCGGGATTACCCTAATCCCGTCCCGTCCCATGCCCACTCCTACATATGGTGTTTACAATTTTATTGTAATATATTTTTGTATTTACTGTTTACAGTGTATTGTCAAAAGCGTGGCGCACTTATGTGGTATGATGAGAGATTAAATAAACGCAGAAATGAAAGAACTGGACCAAAATTCTCCTTGTGCTGTATGAATGACAAAGTTCAATTACCACTGCTTCAACCACCTCCCCTCACCGCTAGACACTCTTTTGTCAAATAATGATTCAAGGAGTAAGCACTTTTTGAAGCATATAAGAGCGTATAATATGATGTTCTCTTTTACTTCAATGAGTGAAATTGTACAAATGGCTCCAAAGGATGTTCCAAACGAAGGTCGTGGACGTCGTGGTCCACCCGTGTTTCAATTGCATGGACAGAACTATCATTTTATAGGAAGCATGTGCCCAAATGCAGGATCAACGCCAAAGTTTGCTCAACTATACATTCATGATACTGAGCATGAGGAACAAAATCGCATTCGAGCAGTCAAGTAATTTATTAATCGTATATACATTAACGTTTTATATATGTCAAATTATAACACCTTTATTTTGCACATATATATATATATATATATATAAATTAATGATATTTTGTGTTTATAATATGCATCCCTAATGGTCAAAGTAAATTAAGGGAACCAATTGTTTCAGAGTTGAAAGAGATGATTGATCATTACAATCCACATGCAAAGTCCTTCGGAATGGCAAAAGATAGAATACAAACTGACGGTTCAGATTTCAGGCTAAGATTGATAAGTACAAGGTCAACTGATGGTAGGATGTATAATCTCCCGTCAGCATCTGAAGTTGCAACACTTGTTATGGATGATGTTGGAACCGCAATCGAGCCTAGAGATGTACTCCTCCAAACACATTCAGGGAGTTTGAAACGGATAAATGAATTGCATACTTCCTACCTTGCTCTGCAGTATCCATTGTTGTTCCCTTATAGTGAAGATGGGTTCAGAATTGATATTAAGGTACGTGAGATCGTTGGATGAAAGCCTAGAAAAAAGACAAGAATAAGCATGAGAGAATTTATTGCATTTCATATACAAGTGAGGCTTTATGAAGGGTGGACCGTTATAAGGGGCGGAAGACTCTTTCAACAACTAATTGTTGACGCCTACATCATGATTGAGTCTGACAGGCTAAATTACTTGAGAATGAACCAGACTAGGTTGAGAGTCGATCTTTACAAGAACTTGAATTATGCAGCCAATAGAGGAAGAACAGAAGGTTCTGAAACCGGCAAGCCTGTAGTTTTGCCAACTTCTTTTACGGGTGGTCCCAGATATATAATTCAGAATTACCAAGATGCTATGGCAATCTGCAGACGTTTTGGATACCTAGATTTATTCATAACATTCACCTGCAATTCAAAGTGGCCTGAAATGTACAGTTATTTGAAAGAGAATAAGATGTCAACTGAAGATCGTGCATATGTCGTCGTTAGAATATTTCATATGAAGCTTGACAACATGATCAAATCATTTCTATCAAACAACTTATTTGGAAAGGTTAAAGCCGGTATGTATATTTTACATTTATAGTCTACTCTTTTGTTTTATCATGCTATTATATAGTTTATTAACGTATGTGGTAGTTTATATCTATGAATATTCATGAGGGCTCCTAATACACTGTAATCTGTTATTATATTATCTATGATATATGTACATTATGTATATTTTTTTTTGTTTCTATTTGAAGTTGTCTATACAATTGAATTTCAAAAGCGTGGACCCCCTCACGCTTATATTTTATTATTTCTTACTCGGGTGATAAGTATCCAAATGCCGATGCTATTGATCGAATAATTTCTGCTGAGATCCTTGACCCAGACACTGATCCTGAGTTGCATACAATTGTCTCTGAGTTAATGATGCATGAACCTTATGGACAAATGAATCCTGCCTGTGTATGCATGCAGAATGGCACCTGTACCAAGCACTTTCCAAAGAGATTCGTTGATAGTACCACCATCGATGATGATGGTTACCCGGTGTACCGAAGAAGAAATGATGGTAGAACGGTTGAAAAAACTGAGCATTATTTGGACAACATGTATTTAATTTATAGTTTTGCATATTAATTAGGATATAATACTTATTATATGTTACTTCATATCACCAAATGAAAAGGTCGTTGTGAATTAATTTATTTATTAACGAGTACGTCGAATTATTTCATCTCTTGCTGATTAATGTCAATTATATTTATAACAGATATGTAGTTCCATACAACCGAACCCTTTTACTCAAGTATCGTGCACATATTAATGTCGAATGGTGTAATCAGTCACGGGCTATCAAATATCTTTTCAAGTACATAAACAAAGGAGTCGACTGCGTGACTGCTAGACTTCAGTCTAACGACTGAAATGAGATCGATGAATTTTTAAACTGCAGATATGTATCTCCATGTGCAGCAACCCGGCGCATATTTCAATTTGAAATACATTTTCAAAAGCCTTCAGTAGAAAGGTTGAGTTTTCACCTACCTGACGAACATAGTATTGTATACGAAGGTGAGCACCTTATTGACTCAGTCTTGAATAAACCTACGAGCAAATGTTCCATGTTTTTGGCTTGGATGGAGTGTAATTCTTTATATGAAGCGGCAAGAGAATTTACATATCCCCAATTTCCTTCCGAATTTGTTTGGAAAGCCAAACAAAGGGTGTGGAAACCAAGGACGCGTGGTTTTGCTGTTGGACGAATTTCCCACGTTAACCCTGGATGCGGTGAAAGGTATTATTTGCGTCTTTTATTAAATCATGTGAAAGAAGCAACTTCATACGATGATATTCGGGCGTTTGATGGTACTACATTTCCAACGTTTAGAGAAGCATGTTATGCACGTGGGTTGTTGGATGACGATGAAAGGGAATATATAGATGGAATTACGGAGACTAGCTTATGGGGGACAACAAACTACCTTCGAAGGTTATTTGTCGTTCTATTATTATCCGGTAGTATATCCCGACCTGAGGTTGTTTGGAATGAAACATGGAGACTAATATCAGATGATGTTCTTGCCACCGAAAGAAGGATATTTGGTTTTGACGGTATGTTGATTATTGATTATACCTTGCTTCACTATTCAGTATCGTTATTTATATTCATATATGTATATCAATTTACCTTTTCTAATTTATAAACACTATGTTTAATCTTTTTGTTTTTTTTGCAGATTTACATCTCAGCGGCGATCAATTAAAGAATTACGCTCTAGCTGAAATAGAGAAGTTATTGCAAGGAAACAGTAGTACTCTCATGAATTTTCCTCCAATGCCTTTCCCAGATGAGTCATTGCTTCCAGAACGACGCAACAAGCTCATTGAGGATGAACTTCGTTTTGATCGGGCACAGCTAATGTTGGAACATGATAGTTTGCTTGCATGTTTTATTGTTGAGCAGAGAGGGGTATATGATGAGATAATGACTGCCGCAACATCAAATAGCGACAGTGTATATTTCTTGTCTGGATATGGTGGAACTGGAAAAACCTTCATATGGAGATCTTTGTGTGCTGGCTTACGCTCAAAAGGTGAAATTGTTTTAATTGTTGCATCCAGTGCCATTTCTGCTCTGTTGACTCCGGGAGGTCGAACAACACATTCTAGGTTCAAACTTCCAATAGAAGTCAGTGAGGATTCAATATGTGATATACGTCAGGGCTCTGATCTCGCTGAACTCATCATAAAGACCAAGCTTATAATAAGGGATGAAGCTCCAATGGCCAATAAGTTTTTATTTGAAGCTCTGGATAAAAGCTTAACGGATGTTATGTGTTCTTGTGATAATAACAACTTACATAAACCCTTCCGAGGAAAGTTGATCGTATTTGGTGGAGATTTCAGACAAATCCTACCTGTGGTACAGAAAGGAAGCAGGCAAGACATTGTTTTTTCCACTATCACTTCGTCATATTTGTGGAGCTACTGCAAAGTACTGAAGTTGACCCGAAATATGAGGGTTTCCCCAGGAAATTCTGAATCTGATGCTATTGCTGCAAAAACATTTTCAGAATGGGTTCTTAGTATTGGAGATGGTATTGAAGGTGATGCAGATGATGTCCATTCAATCGTGCGAATTCCTCCTGATTTGTTGATCAAGGATGTTGAGGATCCAATTGCATCAATTGTTAGTTCAACCTATCCATCGCTATCTAATATTCAAAATCCTCCTGAGTTCTTCCAAGAAAGGGCTATTCTAGCGCCAACCAATGAAATTGTTGACAAAGTCAATGATTATGTGTTGTCTTTATTTCCAGAAGAAGAGCGTGTTTATTTGAGTTCAGATAGTATCTGGTTATCTAAACGTTCTACTATGGAACATGATATGATCTATTCTACAGTGTTCCTCAATAGTATTAAGTGTTTTGGTGTTCCGAACCATGTTTTGAAGTTAAAGGTGGGGATTCCTATTATGTTGATGAGGAATATTGACCAATCTGCTGGGTTGTGCAATGGAACAAGATTGATAGTCACTTGCCTTGAGACACATATTATTCAGGCCAAGATCATGACGGGGAGGAATATAGGAGATACAGTTTATATTCCACGTATGGTGATTATACCATCCAATACAAAATATCCGTTCAAATTTCAGAGAAGACAGTTTCCGATTATGGTCTGTTTTGCAATGCCAATAAACATAAGTCAAGGTCAATCGCTATCACAAGTAGGGTTATATCTTCCGAATCCTGTTTTCACACATGGACAATTGTATGTTGCACTTTCGAGGGTGACAAATAGGAATGGGCTGAAGGTTTTGGTATGCGATTCCGAAGGCAAACCAGATCATTCTACAAGAAATGTGGTTTACAAGGAAGTATTTCAGAATGTTATATAAGAATTTCTCTCATTTCATAATGGTACGTTACACCATATTTTCCTTATTTCGTTTCTTAAAAGTTTGAGCATAATATGTTAAAAATATATGTATATAATTATATATATTGTTTATATTATTCAATACTTCCTATATCTTGCATTCTTTTACACCACTCATGTTTTTCCTCTCAATTCTACCACGTAGATGATGACATTACAATCTCTAGTGGTGAAGTGGAGGTTCATCGCAAAATACAAGAGATTATCAACATTATTATTATATATTTCTTATATCAACATTTTGTCAGTTTTAGTTTTTCTATATATTATCTTATTCATGCATTTTGTTGAGGACATTATACATGCGGTGGGTCGACCCGTATAGCCACCCACCGCATTACGATGCGGTGGGTATGTCCGTTCCGTTCAAACCCCACCGCATACCCATGCGGTGGGTTTCGGATAACCTGATTTGAGGTTAACTATTTGAAGGACCGGACCGGAATGGTAGAGGGTCGAGACACACCGCATACCTATGCGGTATGTTCCTTTACAATGAATTTAACGTGTAATATATGGGCATATGCGGTGTGTTCCTTTACATCGAATTTAACATGTAATATAGGGGCATTATTGGAACTAGTCTCTATAATGAGTTCAGAAGAAAGATAACGTAGTCGGACAATCCACAATAAGAATAGTTGAAAACGTAAGTACGATAAATGTCCTGGATGACAAAAAGTGTCGGTCGAAAAGTGTCATAGAACATAGTTTGTGAAATGGCACAGACAAAGATACAACCCAATTGAACATATGGAGTTCGAAAAATGACACAAGAAAGTGGAAAGTGCTAATACGATAGGAGACGGCCACCATCACGACGGCGGTAAGCTCTATATCGTTTAATCCTCGCCGCAAACTGCTTTTCCCAACCGTCGATCGTGCGATCGCGATGTCGTGTCCATGTAACGTAGACTGGAGGTAGAGGTGAACCAGGCAACAACCAAATCTATGAATAAAAGGTGAATATTGACATCAGAAAAGAGAAACAAAACATTAACAAATCATTGTATATGAAATACGAAACGTACCGGAATGAAGTGGTTGCTGTTGCCGACTAAAGCTATTCCATCTAGCTCCTCATAGGCCGGTACTAACGGACCGCCGGTGGCGTACAGAGGTAGGCACAACATAGGCATCATCTGTGACAAAATCACCAAAGGACGCTGGTAAAGGCGTGGCAAACACCTCGCCCATGATTGGAATCTCCATCCAATACGTAGCATCATGACACGTACCGAAATAGCTGACCCTCATGATGAGCTCATCTAAGGCAGGATAGTAATGGTATCGATCTGAATGCAGTTGCAACTCAATGGCCAGCTCTCGTCGAACTTGAGGCCATGTGTCTTGTCCCAAGATCAGAAGACAAGCAAAAGACCTATACCCACAGTGACCATCACCTGCAAAATTTGTGACGGCTCGTATGAAAGTAATCATGAATTCGTCGATATTGCCAGTGCCCCAATTGAACTCTATGTGAGGTAGATTCTGTGGTGGAAGCGTCATAGGTGGTGGTGTAGGAATGTCACCTACAATATCCAGAGCTGGCTCCGACGCTGATCGACCTCGCCCACGTCCCCTCCCACGACCCCGTCCTCAACCTCGTCCTCTGCCTACTCCTCGGCCCCTAGGATGGTCGTCGATGGCAATGGTGTTGGACCCAGTGACCTCTTCATTGCCTTCCACGTCACTTGTTTCGTTTGATGATGGTTGACCCCGACCTCAGCCTCGACCTCGTGTTGATCCACTGGTCGCCTCTCTATCTGCCCGACGTCGAGCCCGAGCACGCTCACGTTCCTAAGGTAGAAGGTTAGTCTGACAGGGGTGGCGAGTCCTCGGTCTCTCAGACGGTCTACGGTCCTTCGGGTCAGGGGGGTTCAACGATGTATGGGACGGACGATCCCCGTCGTTGAATGCCGTTGCGATTCTCCAACGAGTATCCTCGTCCATAGCTCCACTTTGGAACAAACTGATTATGCGCGACATGTCTACTACAGCTCTACTGAGGGGAGTGTTATCTTGGACGTTGTCAACATGCGGCCTCTTCAAATCCAATTGCTTCCAAAAAATGTGAATCTGTGATGGTCTAATGGGTATCTGCGTGTCTCGACAAGCTTGCATCTCATGTGTGCATGAAAGACCGTAGACGTCCCTCCAGTATCTATCTTTGCACGGTTGCGAAGGTGTCTCGGCTTCCATCTTCGTGTAGATTTCGAACAACAGGTTGAAACATTCCTTTGACACAATATTCCGAATTCGATCAAAAATACATAAGCCGTAGGAGTCTGTAGGCTAGGTTTTGTTTGCTCTCCCCATTGTATTCTTCACCTCACTTATTTGATCCGCCATCATCAGGACGATTGTGTTGATCACGTGAGTGAAATCACCGACCGCAGAGTTAAAGGTCTTTTTCAACACAGAATGAGCAGACTCCACCCTACAAGATAAGTGAGACTCGCATGTGAAGATCGTTATATGTAAACAAATTACGTGTATAATGAATTTTGTAAGGAAAAAGTAGGTGCACCTGTTCGTCATGGTCGTACCAAAATGCTGGATTGTGTCTGTCCATGCACGAACTATATTCTCCGAGTAATCTCGTAACCACGTCGCCTCCAAATATGGCATAAGCCCTTCGATATGCCCCCACTCTGCATGCATACCCCTCCTTCTAGCGGCAAAAGTTTGAACCGATCTGGATTGGAACAGGCCAGTACATGCGTTCTTGAAACGCCTAGCAACATCAAGATTCTTTGACTTTTGGAAAGCAGCTTCTTCGCATCGTCGGAGGACGTGCACTGTGCACAACATATGCTTGACACTGGTGACGAAACCCGTTTTTCGGAATCCCGCATTGGCGGGTTCTGGGATCAAGTTGGACGCGGGCGAGCTTAGACGATCGGGCTTACCTGAGACGCGCGGCGAGATAACCGTTAGCGTACCCAAACCTGGGCCGATCCGAGCTCAAGCCATCCGCGGACCACCGTCCTCCCCGGGCTCCATCAAACGTCGGCTCCCAATCAGGAAGGCTACTCGAGCCATCAAAAACCGACCCTTAGCTTTGAGGCCATCGAGCCTTATTTATAGTGTAAGCTTTATGTGCCATGCCCAAGACATGTGGCAAATCCGACGACAAGTGTCGCCTGGCCTAGGACAAGTGTCGCATGGCTTGCAACAAGTGTCCCCCACGTGGTACTTCATGGGATTATCCACATTTGGTGTATTTAGGTGGGGGTTGGTGGGAAAATCCAACATTTAATAGATGCGGGTTTATTTATATAGCGGGAACCCGATTATGCATATGTTTAAATATTATTTATTTTTTGGTGTTTCATCACAGCTCCTCGGACCTTAGTTAAGATGAGTCTTAACTAGGGTTCGATTCAAACGAGACAACATATTTTTACTTTGTCTTCCTTCGGAAGAGTACTCAATATATCAGACTTTTGGTGTAATGTTTTAACTAAGTTTGTTTGGTCTGGGCTGTAACCAACTACTTAGTGGGTTGCCTACGTATCTATTGGGAAGAGAATCAAGCTTTTCGTAGTTCAATCAGGAAGCCCTCCGCGGCGGATGAGAGCTCTGGCGTTGAGGGGCCTTAATTTATACTCATTTAGAGTATATCTCCGTGAGCTTGCCAGCTACGATCGGAGGCCCTCTGTGAGCATAGCTCCAGCGTTGAGGGACTTAGTTTATACTCCTTCAGAGTTTATCTCCGCGAGGTTACCAGCTACGATCGGAGGCCCTCTGTGAGCATAGATCAAGCGTTGAGGGACTTATCAAGTGTGCTCCGAGAGGCTCAAGCTACGATCGGAGGCCCTCCGCGAGTGATAGCTCCAGCGTCGAGGGACTTAGTTTATACTCGTTAAGAGTTTTATCTCCGCGAGCTTACCAGCTATGATCGGAGGCCATCTGTGAGCATAGCTCAAGCATTGGAGGGATTTAATTAAATCTTCGATCTGGGAGGTGAGCTCTACCGGATGCCCGACGCGGAGCAAGCTCTAGCGTAATGGGACTTAAAAGAATCATCGATCCGGGAGGCAAGCTCTACGACCGGATGCGCGACGCGGAGCAAGATCACGCGTAATGTGACTTAATAAAATATTCGATCTGGGAGGCAAGCTCTACGACCGGATGGCCGACGCGGAGCAAGATCACGAGTAATGGGACTTAATAAAAAATTCGATCCGGGAGGCAAGCTCTACGACCGGATGCCCGACGCGGAGAAAGATCACGTGTAATGGGACTTAATAAAATATTCAATCCGGGTGGCAAGCTCTACGACCGGATGCCCGGCGCGGAGCAAGATCACGCGTGATGGGACTTAATAAAATATTCGATCTAGGAGGCAAGCTCTACGACCGGATGTCCGACGCGGAGCAAGATCACGCGTCATGGGACTTAATAAAATATTCGATCCGGGAGGCAAGCTCTACGACCGGATGCCCGAAGCGGAGCAAGATCACGCGTGATGGGACTTAATAAAATATTCGATCCGGGAGGCAAGCTCTACGACCAGATGCCCGACGCGGAGCAAGATCACGCGTAATGGGACTTAATAAAATATTCGATCTGGGAGGCAAGCTCTACGACCGGATGCCCGACGCGGAGCAAGATCACGCGTGATGGGAAATAATAAAATATTCGACCCGGGAGGCAAGCTCTACGACCGGATGCCCGACGCGGAGCAAGATCACGCGTAATGGGACTTAATAAAATATTCGATCCGGGAGGCAAGCTCTACGACCGGATGCCCGACGCGGAACAAGATCACGCGTAATGGGACTTAATAAAATATTCGATCCGGAAGGCAAGCTCTACGATCGGATGCCCGACACGGAGCAAGATCACGCGTAATAGGACTTAATAAAATATTCAATCCGGGAGGCAAGCTCTACGACCGGATGCCCGACGCCGAGCAAGATCACGCGTAATGGGACTTAATAAAATATTCGATCCGGGAGGCAAGCTCTTCGACCGGATGCCCGACACGGAGCAAGATCACGCGTGATGGGACTTAATATAAAATATCATCTTCGAGAATGCAGATTCGATCAGAGGCCCGACGCGGAGCCAAGCTCCAACGTCCTAGGACTTAATATAAAATATCATCTCCGAAAATGCAGATTCGATCGGAGGCCCGACGTGGAGCCAAGGTCCAGCGTCCTAGGACTTAATATAAAATATCATCTCCGAGAACGCAGATTCGATCGGAGGCCCGACGCGGAGCCAAGCTCCAGCGTCCTAGGACTTAATATAAAATATCATCTCCGAGAATGCAGATTCGATCGGAGGCCCGACGCGGAGCCAAGCTCCAGCGTCCTAGGACATAATATAAAATATCATCTCCGAGAATGCAACTTTGATCGGAGGCCCGATGCGAGCCAAGCTCCAGCGTCCTAGGACTTAATATAAAATATCATCTCCGAGAATGCAGATTCGATCGGAGGCCCGACGTGGAGCCAAGCTCCAGCGTCTTAGGACTTAATATAAAATATCATCTCCGAGAATGCAGATTCGATCGGAGGCCCGACGTGGAGCCAAACTCCAACGTCTTAGGACTTAATATAAAATATCATCTCCGAGAATGCAGCTTCGATCGGAGGCCCGACGCGGAGCCAAGCTTCAGTGTCCTAGGACTTAATAAAATATGTGTGAGCGTACATAAACTAGCACTCCCTTTTCTATATGATAGTAGTCTTCGTACACGGTATACTTGAACACATACATATAGTTCATACGGCAGCCAATTTAAATTGGGTATGTTTAGTTAACAGTTTCATCCCCATGAAGTAAATTAATAGAGTGGGGACCCAAATTTTCATTCATGCTCGCCCAATTTATTCTAGAAAAAAGACGTATGTAAGCGTATATATAGTATATACTATGCTCCATCATTCATAATTGTTATATAGCATATAAAATTAACTACTTAGCAAACGATAATTTAATGGTGCGCGCTCATCCTGGTGATTAGGATTTCCATACGCTTAAATGCCCAAGCTTCTATCGGCTATTTCTAAGCACGAATTGTCATGCCTGTGGCGTTTTTTCTTCGAACATGGCAACAAATCAAATTTCTTCTACACCAACCAACTTTCTTAGCCAGTTCTCGTCACCATGATTGCTACACAAAAATTAAATGTAAATGAACCTCGTTAGGGTAGGGTATGAGAATACATAACCTTAATGAATCACCTCTTCGGGTGAGAGGTTCCCACAGACGGCGCCAGTGACGAAACCCGTTTTTCGGAATCCCGCGTTGGCGGGTTCTGGGAAAAAGTTGGACGCGGGCGAGCTCAGACGATCGGGCTTACCTGAGATGCGCGGTGAGATAACCGTCAGCGTACCTAACCCTGGGCCGATCCGAGCTCAAGCCATCCGCGGACCACCGTCCTCCCCGGGCTCCATCAAACGTCGGCTCCCGCTGAGCGAGATGAATCCCGCTCGGGAAGGCTACTCGAGCCATCAAAATCCGACCCTTAGCTTTGAGGTCATCGAGCCTTATTTATAGTGTAAGCTTTATGTGCCATGCCCAAGACATGTGGCAAATCCGACGACAAGTGTCGCCTGGCCTGGGACAAGTGTCGCATGGCTTGGAACAAGTGTCCCCCACGTGGCACTTCATGGGCTTATCCACATTTGGTGTATTTAGGTTGGGGTTGGTGGGAAAATCCACCATTTAATAGATGCGGGTTTATTTATATAGCGGGAACCCGATTATGCATATGCTTAAATATTATTTATTTTTTGGTGTTTCTTCAACTAGGAAGAACTACTTGTAGCGCCGCAATCAACCCCAACTATCGATCTGTGACAACAACGTTAGGAAGATTACCTTGCATGAGGTAAACGAGCTGCCCCAACGCCCAAATGTACATATCTGTGTTCTCGTGCGACATGACGCAGAACCCGATGATGAAGTTTTTCTTTGTGCAAACCCTGCCCCAATGCCCAAAGGGATCCCGTACCTGCACCATGAAATATTTGACTTTGCAAACCCTGGTGGGAAGGGGTAAAAGAATAAGTGTAGATAGAAACGTACGCATTCGTCCGGTATGTACTATCGACGAGGACGACGTATGGAAAGATGGCTAGAAGATAGCGAGCGTCTGTATGGGCGATGAATAGATCTTGAAGATTGTTGGGATCGTTAGGGGATCTCCTCGTAGAGTAAAAGTAACCCTTCTCCCGCAAAATGCGGAGTGCTTCCTGGGTGACTGTTCGATCTCCTCTCGTTTCAGCTTTAAACTTTGCCCTCGCATTGTACACTTGGCGTCGCAATGTGAAGTTCAACTTCTGTTGTGAGTCAGCTGTCTTCTTAAAGGTGGCTAAAATCGGTTTTGGTGGGGTACCAACCACGGTAAGGGCCAACGTAGCGTCCCTTTCCTCTGTATCCATCCGTCCGACGTAAAGGTGACCGTCCAACGCACCGGGGAGTTGATGGTTGTGCTTGCCATGAAGAACGTCCAGGCCCCATTAGCCCCGGTTAAACTCCACTCCAGACAATGTAAACGGACACCCCTCTATCTTCGAAATAGCTCTGCGCGTGTTCCCGCTTACATCATCTCCAGCAACTCGCGGTCTCTTACGGGGAGTGTACTCTCCGTACTTCTCACATGAGAGCAATAGACTCCCACGCCTTGTAGGAGTGCTCCCCCAAGAACGCTTGATTGTCAAAACCATATTAAGCTTCAAGGCGGTGCCACGACGGTGTTGTAGGAGATCATCGCGATTGGTCCACGTCTGCGATGTAGCAAAATTGGAAGTGTAATTGCGGTACTCCTGGTTGCGGCGACCAACGTCCTCACCGTCGTCCGGCATCGGAACAACCTGCTCCTCAAATGGTAGCTGTCGACATGCAAACAGTATATATATATATATATATATATATATATATATATATATATATATATATATATATATATATATATATATATATATATATATTACGTTACCCATTTATGGTTTCCGTTCTCTCTAATTTATAACCTAAGTTATTCCACTACATTTAAAAAACGGTACTTATATTTTGGTTTACATTCGATATGATTCTACTACATATATTCTGATTTCCATACGATATGATTCCACTACCTATATTCTGGTTATTCCACTACCTATATTCTAGCTATAATGTCATTGTAAATGGTAAACATTAATCACATACCGGAAGACGAGGGGGGTGGTGAGTTATCGGCCATTGGAGTACTTGTAGGTGCTTCGTCCGCTGGGCTTGAAGGTGGTCGATTGGTGTCGTCGTTTGCCATATTAGAAAATGAGGTTTGGGGGAATGGATGGATTCCAACGGAGAGCGGAAGACTTCTTATACAGTAACACCGCATAGGTATGCGGTGGAGGAGATGTACCGTTGACGCGAAATTATTTGAATTTGTGGGCCCACTGCATAGGTATGCGGTGAGACACACCGTATGGGTATGCGGTGTGGTGCCACACCGCATGGGTATGCGGTGATGCCTATATATAGTCCATGCCCGGGGTGTGAAAATTGTCGTGTTAGAAAAGGGATGATAATCCAGGCAAACTAGCCATGGCCAAAGGTTTGTGTCTTCGGATCGAATTTTTGACCATTGACTAGTTTGCTCGGGTTATATCGCTACGTGTCATAAAATATAAAATCCGTATCTATGCTTTTCTTGGCTGGATAGCAATGATAGCCTAGGCAACATGCCACGTCCGGCGATTTATGTCTTTTGATTGAAATTGCAGGGCGTTGGCATGTTGCTCGGGTTATATCGCTTCGATTTGGGGTTATATCGCTTCGATCTAATTAAATGCAATAGTTATCCGCATGATAAGGTGAAAGACGTTATGATAGTACACATGTACGTCCATAACGTCTTTTACGTTATCCTGCGGATGACTGTTGCTCATCCAACGAAAGCCGTCAATGCTATGGAAACGTACCGGTATGGGTACACCGTGATCTTCGTCCGTCATCGGAGTTGGCGCCCACATTACATCCGTCGAGGGGGAATGAACCTCTTAAAGAGGACGAAGCTGGGAATTTCCGTCGGTACGCACGACGGAATCTCTCATCGTCGTCCTTCTATAAGAGGTTCGCTCTTCCCCGACTGATGTAATTTGGACGACCAACTCCGATGAAAGACGAAAACCACGATGTCGCCGTGCCGGTACGTTTCCGCATATTTTCGTGCCACCACATACCTATGCGGTATATACACCGCATTGGTATGCGATGGTGTATACCGCATAGGTATATAGTGGCAGACACGTCATAGGTATGTGGTGGTACAGAAAGAAAACTATAAAAGGCCCTATGACCCTGTTCCGAAAAATTAAACCCTAAACATTATGTCCACTACCAAAGTGTATGACGCGGAGACAAGATCGGGCAGTAGGTTTAGACTTACAGTCGAAATTTTTTGTACGCCAACTTACGATTTATTGTGGAACTGTCAGCACAGAAGCTGGAAAGCATGGCCGTGCTGCCTTTTCCAAGTTGTATGCGGAGAACGCGATACAGCGAGGGTTTCCCATTCAGTTGACCTAGAGTGTGTTCAAGGAGTGACTTACGAGGATGTCCGCATGACCAGGGCGTACTCGTACAGGGATAACCCTGCCGCATATTATGTTTACGTGACGGAAGCAATTTTGGAGCTTGTTAGCGACTTCTTCTCCGATTTGGAATTGGCCAGTGCATCGCAAGTTGCAAGATATGCAGTGGAAAAAGTTGTGCGGTGTGCAAACACCAAGCTTACAAAGTACTCATTCCACCGAATAGAGATTCACATGTTGTCGAACAATGTAGAGGAGTCGGTTGGTAGTTGTTATGTACCATAGGTAAAATGTTGTCGGTTGGTAGTTGTTATGTACCATAGGTAAAATGTTGTCGGTTGGTAGTTGTTAAGTATCATTTATGGTTAATTTATCTGGTGCCGAGTTAAACCAACAATTATAATTATCACGTACATCATTTGCACAACATAATTTATAATACACGCCTTTCAATCGCTTCCAGATAATGGGTCATACCTATACAGTACACGCTCTACGGAACAACTACCTACGGACTCCTCGGGAAGACGTGGGTTAATGTGGATCTCAATGCGGTTGAATGCGTACTTCTTCAGTTTGTCGTTCGCTTGATGAACTGCGTTGTCGACAGTGAATCTTGCAATTCGAAGTGCGCAGCTTAGCCTGACATCGCTGAATAGGTCGCTGATTTCGCATTTGATTGCCTCAACCGCGTCGCGGTAGTATGACTCAGGGACATCAATGTGTAATTGGTGACCTTTCACACACGCCAATTCAACCGGTTCCGAGAATGCGTAGGTATTGCCTTCAACGCCTTTATATCATACAACGTGAAAAAGACAGCAGGAAAATGATTGACACCACCTCTTGTTCTGGGAATTGCACAAATAATCCTCGTATGGATGCGAAAACTTTTCAAGTATAATTTTGAAGGACACACCACTATCTGTCTCACCTTCAAACTCATCTACTCTCACCATTTGCTTCGATTGTTGTGATTCGTAGTCTTGTAACGCATGAAACCGTATGAGCTGGTTGTCCCATTTTATAGCCAATTGGTTGGGTTTGAACGACTTACACCGCATAGGTATGCGGTGGCACTCACCGCATACGTATGCGGTGTGTGCGTGGCTGCTTGGGCATTCGGTAAACCGGTCCGGTCCGGTTCGGGTCACACCGCATGGGTATGCGGTGTGTATACACCGCATGGTTATGCGATGTATACATACACCGCATGGTTATGCGATGTGAACACGCCACATACACATGGGTTGTGTGGCCTATAAATCCTGACGACGACACCACTACGGCTGTCCAGGGAACTATATAATGGTAAACACCTTAGACACATACCGGCGAACGGCAGGTTGTTTAGAGTAAAAGGTGACGTTAATTCGATGGACGGAGCCACAATGGCCGGAGGAATGCACCTGCAGGCATCCAGCTTACATTGCAGGAAATTCGTGCGTTATACTTCAGTGTCAATTCGAGACGGACACTGACGTAGCATATCCGATCGAGTTTTCTTGTCGCCGATCAGGTGTGTTTCTGACGGCGGTTGGGGTCCGTATTTTATAGACACACCAATCGTATTCCTATGCGGTGAGTGCCACCGCATGGGTATGCGGTGTTATCATCGCATGGGTATGGGGTATATACACCGCATTGGTATGCGGTGACACCCACCGCATGGGTATGCGGTGATCCCATCCTATATATGGCTGCAATCCCTCGACAAGTTACCACACATCAACATGTCGGACAACAGCGGCGACAGCTCAAGCAACGACATATAACGTCAAGGCACGATGGAAGAGTTTGAGGCGGTTCTGTACACTGGAAGTCCACGCTCACAGACGGTGGAGTCGATAATAAAGAGACTACGGGATGAAAATCGGTCGTTTCATGTCGAAAACCAACAAGCCCGTTGGCAGATTGATATCCTGAGGAGTCAAGTTGCAGTTCTGGAAGAGGAAAAAAAGGCTCTTGCCATGAAGCTAGATCAGGCTAGTTTACGTAACCCATGACTATATTAGGCTTGTATTTTGTCGAATGTAATTTATAAAGTTTGTTTCAAATCATGATATTTAAGCGCTAACCTATGAGCGAAAAATGGAAGCTGTGTACGGGCATAATATGCAAATTTGAAATCGATCCAAAACGGTAACAAACCAGCAAATCCACGCCGAAAACACTAAATACATAATCCCAGATCGAATAACCAACTACTACCAAAAATCAATGCAAACTACCAACTACTACACAAAAAGTCATCTAACCGCTAACAGAACAACCATATACATCATCCCCGATCGCACCGTCACGGCGGAGGGGGACCCAGCAGTATGATGGCGCTGCTCGATAATCGTCGGCGGGGGTGGCGGCTACAGGGTGATGGGCTGATGTCGAGGAGTGTCAGGAAGTATGTATGGATGACTGTGGCGGTTTAACCACTCCACATAGTCATCGGCCACGCCATGTGGGTGCTCAGCAGATGTCCTTGGCAACTCCTCCATGGGGAATAGATGATCGAACCTATGCGTCCAGTGGTTGTCGGCCGCGTGGAACGATGCCTCCTTCTTAGCCTTGACGGACTTCGGTCTGTGCGCTTTGCTAGGTCTGATTGGGTCAGCAGGAATGTGCCGAACCCGACCAAACGGTCGCAGCACACGGTCAGGCATATACGGCTCCTCCTCGAACAACCACCGGATGGTGCCCCTATATCGAGACAGAAACAGATCTCCATCGAAGGGCATGAACTCGATCTGCAATGGAAAAGAAATTGTTTATACGACTCAAATGTTCAAAATCTAGTTTATTGTCTCACAAATGTAAGTGCGGAAGTAAAATGTGTTCGTACCTCGTCGACAGTCATTTCATCCAGTCTCTGTCGCATAACATCAGTCGCTCAATGCGAGGCCTATCATCCCGGGACATCGTAGTGGAAAATGGCGTCGCCCCCAGGACGTACCTCACCTCGTGTCACGGATCCCGGGCTTGCCTCCGATCGAGCGTCATGCCAACCTTGAACACCGGAAAAGACAGCCATATCCACACCTACAATGGAATAATACTATCAGCAACATAGTCACTGTAACTTAGTGAAAAAATTGGAAACAATTCAGGCATAAGAGAACGAAAGACTTACCTCCAGCAGTTTCGTACAACCGTCCATGTCTTTTGCCAAATCCCTGGTCACCTCCGCTGCATCCATAAACCTACAAAGCACTTCCGAACGCAATCTTCGGCCCAACTTGTCGATGAACAGCGTCGCAGTCGCAATAAGCCCCATCGCAACAGCCACGATGCCCTCCATATCATGCTCTAGTGTGTTGCCATCTCGAACCCGCTGTCGCATCGGTGCTATCTTCTGACGGAGGAGCTGAACAGTGGGGCCTCCATGGTTCCATGCGCTCTCCCGCTCGTGCTGAGTCAAGTATGAAGAACACATCGTGCAGTGTGATAGTGATCTCTCCCCATGCAAAGTGGAAATTGTTCGTCTCGGGGTGCCAATGCTCAACAAACGCACTGATCAGACTGTGATCCACATGATCCCACTCAAAATCTCTCAGCTCCCAGAGCCCAGTGTCACGCACTACGGGAAACCAGGACTCCCGTCCATCCACCTCCAACAACGCCTCTATCCGGCCCAGCAACTGCCCCCGTCTCTGCACACGCACACCCCTCCGAAAGGCTACCTCCTCTCGTCTCCAAATAGTCTGTGCAATGTGGGCCACGTAATCTCTCAGAAGTGAAACAGTATGTGGCCCCCCTGGCCATTCGGGCATAACTACCCGAACTACCACAACGCTGCTAGGCTCGCCATGCTGCCTATCACCTCTTGCACTACTTCCCTCGGCATGCTGCCTATCACTACCTGCCCTACTGCTCTCGGCACGCTGTCTCCGCCTCCGCTGCACTACATGGACGGGGGCATGTGCCGCCTGATCTCCTCCCCTGTCCTGACCAACATTGTCAGATGTCCCCCACATCGGATCATGCCTCTCCTGACCTCTAGCAATCGGCTCAGCCTCCAAGTTCCTAGGCGTCGCCGATGGCGTGGCCTGCTGACTCCCGGTTATCGGCTCAGGCTCCGAGCTCCTCGGCGTCGACGATGGCGCCGCATGCTGACTCCCAAACGTCCTCCCTCCACCCGTAGATACTAACGGGGTGAACGACGCAAAATCTATCTGCCCAACGACCCATGGCTCCTAGTCGCCCGCTCGAGCATGACTCGTCCCAACAACCACATCTCTGAGCAGAGGTGCCGTGTCATCATACGAGTTCAATTGGTCGCTCTCAAACGCAGTCCCAAAGTACGCATGAAAACCGTCGTGCTGAGTCTGCAACTGCTAATCCACTCTCTCATCTCCAGCCTGCTGTGCTCGGTCTCCTCGTAGGTACTCCTGCATCATATCATAACCCTCCCCTGGTCTAGACTCTTCGGTCGACTGCACCACTGGGTCATCCGTGTGGTCAGACATCAACTCCATCTCAATCTACACCAGACTCTGATATGTCTCTATAGACGACTATGACGTATGCCCCAAACCGTCACTGTGGTCAACACGTGACTGAGACGATGCCTCAACCCCAGTATCAGCTCCTACCGTCTCACTATCCCTCTCCGCAGGGTCCACTACATCCTCCGACGTCTGGCTCTCCCTGACGGCAGCCCCAGTATCATCACCTACCGCGTCACTATCCACCTCCATAGGATCTGGTACATCCTCCAACATATGTCTCTCCCTAGCGGCAGCTCTCCTAGCAGATTGCAAAACCACCCTCTCTCCTAACCCTCTCGATAACGTGGACTGTGTAAATTAAAATATATTTGTCAGAATCCTATCGCTTGAATACGATACTACATCGTATGACTGACTAAATGTTGTAAGATTTTCCTAGGGTTTATTAATGATTTCAACTTATACTAGGATTCCTAAGAAAACAGAAATATACTTATTCGATTTCAATTTCCCTACACCTAGTAATGATTTTAACATACCTTAGGCTAAGGCTATTTCTGAGTCTGTGGTTGTTGCTCAGGCTGTGGCTCAGGCTGTGGCAGGACATCTATCGTCCTCCTCCTCTGTATAGTCGGTTCGGGATACATTATATATAACTATTATACATTAACACTATCTCATTCAGCTTAAAAAATAATGCAAATTGATTTTTATATAGGTTCAATGTTACCTGTAACGGATGTCTCCGAAAAGGACCGACACCATCAGACCCATCTTTTCCACGATTGTCTTTTACCATCTCAACACTTGGGTTCAAAATGGGGGTAGAAAGAGGGACGATAAAATCGACAGAACCAAAAGTCGGACTAAGAAAGAAAGGAATCGGAGAAGAGTCGGAAAGTGTGTCGGAGAAATGGGGCCCGCACGCCTATTTATAATGAGCCCCCTCCGCGGTTACAACCAACCGCATACCCATGCGGTGGGTTTGTTACCGTTACCACAATGGTAAAAAACACACTGCATACCCATGCGGTGGGTTGTTACATAATCTTTTAAGTTTGTAAAAACCCACCGCATAGGTATGCGGTGGGTTTCGGATATCTTCGAACCAATCAGATTTATGTATAACGGACTCCGTTGTACCCTAACCCACAACATATACATGCGGTGGGTTGCCATACGGTCAACGCACCCACCCCATGTATATGCGGTGGGTCAGGGGAAAATTTGGATTACGCCACTGCATAGGTATGCGGTGGCTTTGCGGTGTAAATAGTAAAAATTAGCGGTGAACTTATCACCACCCACTTTAATTACATTACATTTTACATCATATAATTTAATTCGTCGAAACATCAATTTCTCACATTTTCTTTCATATGTCATATTTCTGTCCCACATCGAAAATGAGCTATATACCTCTATATATATATACATTCTCACGAACCATGTTTTGTCAACCTTAAATCTTTCCATTTCGAAAGTGTGGTGAAAGACTTGAGTTGAGTTTTATTTTGGTTTTAAAACAATTTTTTTTAAAAAAAAATTGTTTACCTGGCGGGTTGACCCGCAAAACCCGTTGGGTACACGATTTGGGCCACGTGGCCGACCCGGCAACCCGACCCGGCGCCCCGCTGGGTCACCTAACTTGTCGACCCGTCCGAAAAGCGGGTCAGGGTTAGGGTCAACCTCCCCGGTTTGTCGACCCAGCGGATCCGACCCGTTAAATCCCCAGTTGTCTATCATGTTTTCCAACCCTATCTTAGTCATCCTCCTCATGTCAACCTTGCGGATCCCCATTTCCCATTCTTCTATCTAAAACACACGTATGAAACCAGACTACTCTTTGTTTTTGTCCACTTCAAATATTGTTTGCTGCTTCAATCAAATATATTTTGGAAGACCATTAAATGCAGTGTTTGGCTTCCAAACACGTTAACTTTATCTATGACCCTTGTTTACCCATTTGAACGTTCAGAAACCCACCTCGTGGCCGCCATCTAATATCTGAATTCCATCTTCTGCTCGACACGTCTCCCTTCCGCAAATCCACCGCCAAGTCTATCCTTGTTGAGAGCCACACTTGCCCTTCCTTACCCTCAACTAGACCCGCCGGGTCAGGGTCCACGGGTCCGAGGGTTGGCTCAGGTTGAGGGTCAGGGTTAGGGTCGGGGAAAAGATAACCCGTGACCCGGCAGGTCAACCCGACGGGTCCGACCCGGTTCAACGCGCCGGGTCAACCCGCCATTTTAAAATATTTTTCTTTGAAAAATTTATTTTTAATAAAATAAATTTATAATTATTATGTAAATTATATAAATTATTCTTAGAATAATTCCTAATATTACATAAACTAATATGCAATGACAATGTGAGAACAATGAACCCCCATACTTCTCCTCTTATAGACATAGCACCTTCCCCCTTTCCTCTAGTTTTCAATGTGGGATAAGAACAAGAGTAGAAACTACACCATATCTTCAATCTCTACCATTCGGTTTTTTCATGTCAATCCATACTTATAAATTTTTATCATATACAAACACTAGTACTACACATTATATAAATATTATTTACCTATCAATTATTAAAGAAATAACGAACGGGTAACAAGAAAGTGTGAAGTTCAACAAAATACCTTAAACATTTGTGTTATTTTGTGGATCCACTATTAAATCATTCTATATCATTTTATATGATACTAAGTGATGAGTCTTTATGATATAATTTCAAATAATACAAATACTGTTATTGATAAAGCCGTTATACTTGTATAGTATCCTTAATGTCGAGTTTTCGTTTATTTTCAAAATGATATAGAACTTCGGATTTTCAAACACAAGAATGAAATATAATATATTGGCAATACTTTTTCGATGTTTCTTTTCATGTCATAACAAGCAACCCAAGTATGTAATTCTAATAACATCATCATTAAGTGTATACACAACATGTGGCTAATTCAACTTTAAACGAGAAAGTTTAACATATCTATATGAAGATGAACCTAGATTTGAAATCATTGATCAAGAAATTAACATAACAATACAAGTAAAATAAAATACATATGATTGATTAATGGATCAACACAACTGTCAATTAAATTAAATAGAAAGATTAATCCAACATAACTTTATATATTGTATCATAATGTTTCATCTCCATGTATTATTCTCTTCATTAAATCCTAAGAGGTAAACACTTTAATTATATTATATGTTACATCATATAATCCAAAAACTTGAATTACATTATATTCCACCATATAATCTAAAGACTTTAATTACATTACATCTTACATCATATAATTTGATTCGTCGAATGAAGATATGTATACATATATATATATATATATATGTGGGAGGGTTCAAGCGAGAAGATTTCGGTCCGGTGAGAAGGAAAGAAGGGATATGATTGGTGGAAACGGACCCTAATTAAAAATTAAAAAAAAGACCCCCACACACTTCTTTATACTATGCTCCTTCACAACCCCGACCAAACAAACTCTGGAAATGGCGCTCCTCCATCTACATTTCTTTTGACCTCCACGACAGTCCAAAGGGACCCTCCTCTCCTACCATTGGAGGCCCCTGTCTCGAGCTTCTTCCCGGCGAAGCTCACCGGCGCCGCCGCCCTCTCTCCTTCCCCTCCTCGCCTATTCATCGCCGACCTAGGGTTAGCGTTCTGGATCCGCCTCCGTTGCCCTCCATTTTCTCTATATATAGATCCTCATACCCTACTTGTCATTCCCACAATCCAACATTTTCTTTCCCACATCTAAAGTGTGTGTGAGAGAGAGAGAGAGAGAGAGAGAGAGAGAAGGACTTTCACACGAGGACGGTGCTTATCATGTAACATGGGGAGGATTGTGGACCATTAGATCAAAATCACTCAATGGACAAGATATATCTTTTTTTTAATGAGAGAAGGATAATTGTGATTGTGCAAGAAGCCATACACTCGATGTTTGCTAGGTCGGGAAACCGCAAGTGGGTGATCTTGAAGGTTGATCTTGAAAAAGCTTACGATCGAGTTCGATGGGAATTCTTAAGGGAGACGTTGGAATTGGTAGCCTTACCAGACCGTCTCATTGAAGTGATTATGAAATGCCAAACATTTGGATCCATGGAGCTGCTATGGAATGGAGTAAAGGCTGGTAAATTCAAGCCGTCTCGGGGAATCAGACAGGGTGATCCACTATCCCCGTATCTGTTTGTTCTTTGTATGGAGATACTAGCACATTTGGTTCAGTCTTTAGTTAACCACAACCGCTGGAAGCCGATCACAGTGGGGGGAGTTCAGCTGTCCCACATATTCTTTACGGATGACTTAGTCCTATTCGCGGAGGCAACGGTTCAACATGCGGATGTGATTAAGGGCTGTCTTGAGTCGTTTTGTGCACGCTCAGGGGAACGTGTAAACTACAATAAGAGTACCGTGTTTTTCTCACCGAATGTAGCGGAGTCGGATAAGAATCTGATTAGTAGCCGCCTAGCAATTCTAAAATCAAATGAATTCAATCACTATTTGGGAGTTCCCACACCTTGTGGGAGGTTGTCGGCGGACCGATACTCTTTTATTCTGGACAAAATCCGCAGCAGTCCTTACAAAAGGAATTCGTGCTTCAGTAGGCAATGGAAAAACCACTTTGTTTTGGATTCACCTTTTGGTACATGACGTCTCGTTAATGGATGAGGCGATTGGGATTATTCCAGATGACAAACTAGGGGATACGGTAGCGGATCTTTAGGTGAATGACGATTGGGATTGGAAATTTCCCTCGCCGATATTGCCTTTCCTTATGCTTCAGAAACTAATGGGAATTAAAATCACCACCAGGAAGGATGCTCGAGATAGGTATTTCTGGAATGACTCGAATTCAGGGGCATTTACGATGAGATCGGCAATAAAGAGGGCGCGAGTGGTAGTGCCTGATTGCCACACGGGGAACTGGAAGGGGTGTTGGGCTATCCGTGCGCTGCAACGAATCCGTTTCTTTGCCTATATGGCGGCACACGATGCATTCATGGGTAATGCGAATCGGGTTCGGAGAGGACTGGCCACATCGCCAACTTGTCCTCGCTGTATGGAGGCTGAATCTGGCATACACCTGTTGCGGGATTGTCCGAATGTCAGAGGAGCATGGGAGTCGTTGCGAGGAACAATACTACCTCAAGCCTTTTACACTCCTAGTAACCTACATAAGTGGATTTTTGCCAATATAAGTCGGAGCCACGATTGGGGTTCGATCTTTGCCCATATGATTTGGTACATCTGGAAATGTAAGAATAATCTAGTCTTTGATGGCTTCGACGATGTAGCTATGGTGGCGGATCTAGCAATGAAACAACCGAAGGTCTACAATTCATTATCCAACACTGCTCAGCATGTTGGGACTGGGATAGTAGCTGCGGCCAAGTCACCCGTTTATTGGATGCCGCCGCTGGTTGGATGGATCAAGCTCAACACAGACGGTGTCTCAAAGGGTAACCCTGGAGCTGCAGGTGGGGGTGGCCTTTTTCGAGACTCGGATGGGAATTTCATGAAAGCCTTTGCTTTTAAGTGTGGTATATGCTCAGCCTCCACAACTGAACTTTGGGCAATCTTGCACGGCCTACGGATTGCTTTTGAGGCGGGCTGGTCGCAGCTCATTGTAGATACTGATGCAAGCGATGTCTGGAAAGCGTTGCGGTCAGGAGAGTACAGCCCTCACCGTAATTTCTATCTGGTGGAACAATGTCGCATGTTGCTAGATGAACAGGGTTGGGAAGTCCAAATCGTCCATTGTAGAAGACAAGCAAACCAGGCGGCAGATGCACTCGCGAACTGGTCACTTAGTTTAGATTCTGCCTTTTTTGAATTAGAGGATTGCCCTCAATTTCTTACTGCTTTTCTAGACACTCCGACTCTAGTCGGGGATTGACCTCTATCTATTAATACAAAGGGCTAAGCCCCTACCGTTGGAACAAAAAAAAAAGGATAATTGTAATTGATTTTGAAGAATTTACGGTTACAAGGAAATCCAACAGCCTTCTCTCAATTCATCAAATCGGAATTGGATCCGGTGGAGTTAGTATATTAAGCGTGTGTTCGGTAGGGGATTGTGGGTGGATTGTGGGGATTCTTTCAAAATACAAAACAGATTTCAGTTGGGGGAAGGGTGTTCGGCAGGGAGATTGTGTAGAATCGGGGATGGAGATTGACCTTTCATCGGATTCTTTCACAATCTACTCCCCCCAAGATTGTGGACATTGTGGATGAATTTTTGTATTTCAGATCCACATTTGCCCTTCCCACATTCCAGATCTGAGACGGACGCACGAGGAGAGAGAGGAGAGACGCCGAAGAAAATTTCACGAGTTCGCCACCACCGCCACCAAGGTATGCTACAATCCTTCCCTCTCATCTCTGTTACTGGGTTTCGGAGTCGGTGTGGTGGGGTTTGGGGGCCGGCGTCGAAGATCTCCTCCAAGGGAGGCGGTTCTCCAACCCTCCGAGGTGGGATTTGGGGATGGGAAACGAAGGACCGCCCTATTCTCCTACCTGCGACCTCCTATTGTGTGTTGTCGAAGCCCTAGAAGGTCCGGGCATGGCCTCCTCCCACCGGCGGCGGAGATCTCCTCCAAAGGAGGCGGTTCTCCAACCCTCCGAGGTGGGATTTGGGGATGGGAAACAGAGGACTGCCCTATTCTCCTACCGGCGGCCTCCTATTATGTGGTTTCGAAGCCCTAGAAGTTCCGGGCATGGCCTCCTCCCACCGGCGGCGGAGATCTCCTCCAGGGGAGGAGGTCTTGTCTTGAAGGCACCATTTTCAGTCACATTTCGTCTTCGATGATTTTAAAAGCATCCTAGATAGCAGGAAACCATTGTCAGTCACAATTCGTCTTCGATGATGTTCCTCATTGGGGAATGGAGGAACATCATCTTGAAGAACCTGCACTTTTCATTCATATAATCTTCTCTGATTATATCTAGTCTGTTTGCAAGAACCTGTTAAAACATCATCCAGTAACTAATCTTCTTTGATTATTCAAGCAAACAAAAATGAACCTGCTAAGCAATCCTTCCTTCAAACACAACAAACAAGAATGAATCTGCTAAGCAATCATTCCTTGATGAACTTGTTGTCAAGTTTGAAGGTCACACTATTTATTCAAGCACATTTCCTGATACAATAACAGCCTGTTAAATTTCCACATAAATCATTTTTAAACAGAGGGCTCTTTCTAGTTGCAGTGTTTAACAATGAAGGTAAATTTTTGTATAAACTAGACTGCGTAGTGTATTTCCAAATATAAAAAGCAAAAATTTTAAGTGACATTAGATTGAATGAGATTCATCTTATTGGGCATTGTGGTGGCTGATGAATGTTTATCGCGCTAATGGTTCATATATAAAATGTTAGATCAAATTCGAACAATTTTTTTTCCAGCTTGGTGCACACAAAAACTGAAGGGTTGCAATTCTTGTGTATGTGTTGTGTAGGTTTGTGTTTCCCATGCCTTTATTCTACCATTGTTGTTTTGTTTACCACAATGTTGCAAGTATTGTTTTGTTTACCAAACTTGTGTCTGTGTGGTGTGGGTTTCTATTTCTGTTTCACTTGGATAGCATGTTTGTTGTTACATGGTTTTTATTATACCATTGTTGTTTTGTTTCCCTGGCTTTATTCTATTATTCTCCATGTAAGTATTTCCTTGTAGCTAGTTTGCATTGCTCCTCCTACATGTTACCTGTTTGCATTGGTTGGAATTTAGCAACTGTTGCCTATTACCCGAGCTCATGTTGATAGTGGAATCATCTTCACAGTGTGGTTAGAATGTTTCAGTTTCAGCATGGCATTGTATATGATTATGTCTCATAGGTAGCATTGCTAGCATATCATTCAAAGTGTATATGATTGTATATGATTATGTCTCATATGTGGTTAGAATGTTTCAGTTTCAGTTTCATCTTCCATTGGTTTTAACTTCCCTCAATATCACCCTCTCATTTCTGTAACTTTAAATCCTCTTCTGTTATGCTGAACTCACTGTCACGATTGACAACTCACAGCTGAAGAACCTGCACTTTAAATATTCAAATCAATTTCACACCTGCAACAGCTTATGGTCAAGAGAAATAATCAGAATATACAGTACTGCACAATGTAAATGAGTATGTTTCTTATATCAAGTACTAATGACTGCAAAATGGCGCTCCCGCAGATACATCATGTCTTCCTCCGGTAGCTGGGCAAGCGGATGTCCTGAGAAATGTTGTGAGCTGAATTTGTCATGTTTTACAACAACTTTTATATCGTTTTCTGCATACATTGCATACATTTGGGTTAGAATAGTACAGAATCTATGTAGTTTATGATTATTTGCCAAATTATGGAATCTACACTAGTTTCTGTTTAAATTCGCATAATTCGAGATGTTTTACAGCAACTTTAAGGAAGGTCAGAAAATCTCGGAAAACCACTACAGAAGTCCAAGGTCAAAGAAGCAGCGGAACCGGTCGAATCAAGCTGAGAGCCCAGGCTACTCGATCTCGAGTAAGCCTTACTCGATCTAGACGAACATGTCCGAGCACAGGCCTTGTCGACTAGGAGCAGTGTCGATGTAAAGGCTCGATATTTTAAAATATTATTTTATAAATTATGATTTAATTTCAATATTAACATTGTGGGATTTCGCCAATTTTTAAAACCTCCGTCCTCGATCAAAATGATTTTATTTTATTCAAAGCAAATTCCGACATTTTAACGTAGTTAGAATTTAATAGTGGAATTATATATATTTAGTTGTGGTATAATTCTTGCAATTTAAAAAAATACCGGGTCGATTTTATAATTTAACACAATTTTTCTAACACTAAATTGCGGGTATATATATATGCCCTTATAACCCTAGAAGTCCGGATTCTCTCTCCTTCTGAAATCTTGATCTCCAGCCGCCCCAAAAAACTACTCTTCTCTCTCTCTCTCTCTCCCCCTTCATTCGGATCTGGAGAAGGAAATCCCACTGCTCATCTCCTCCTCCTTTCTTCTAAAGAGCTGCCCTCTGTTTCTTCTAAATTTCGGATCAGAGCACTCCTCACCGTCTTGCTGCTCCACCTTTCTTGCTCGAGCGCCATCGAAGGGCCCAAGTTCACCCCCACCTCCTTGTCCTAGCTATGACGCAGAATCAACGACCGCCTCGAGCACCAAGCGCGGGCAGAAGCTTCGAATGCCGTCGATGGGAGTTCGGCGTGAAGGCGGAGGTCGATGCCTCATTCATGTCACGCGTTAAGCCCTGCCGACCATGGAGTGGGAGCCGTCCATTGACAGAGACCTGATGCCGACGCCCTCCCGATGTCGCCCTCAAATGAGCCGTAGTCGGCGTTTGCTGCTGCCACAAGAAGCCGACCTCGAGGTCGTCAGTGTCGACGTTCTCCTCTCCCTCCTCTAGTACGAACCGTGACGAGTCGCTGACTCAAACCCAATCGACAACGCCGGCTCTTGGCTAGACTTGAAGGCCGGAGTCGAGGACAAGCCCGAACAAGTGTTCTCTCCTCCCCCATCCGGATCCACCAAGCCTATCGAACCGAAGCTGACGAGGTCGAGACTGATGCCCAACCGTGAGCTGGAATCAAACCCCCGTCTATCCCGACCTCTTGTCGTAAATGGGTCATGAGATTTTGGGTATAACATTCTTGGATCTTTATCTTGAATCTGGTTTCGTTTTGGATTGTGGCGCTAGTTGCTCGAATTTATTATTTATTATTTTTACTAATCATGTATAGTTCGTTGACTGGTAGGAATTAGATTAACTTGCTCTCGTATTAATCAGTAGTTGTGGGTTGAAAGTTAACGGATGAAAATTGGATTTTATTTGTCTAATTACTACCTTTTCAAGCCGATAGGTTCCGGATTAGTACATGGACAAATTAACTTTAGCAATCAGGTTATAAAGGTGTGACTTTGTTATTGACTTGTCACCTAGAGTGTAAGTATCATGACCTAAGAGTAGCAATATATGATCAATGGGATAAGATATAAAAGACATCTTGGGAACTTGTCATACTTGTAATTAAGCTGGTTGTTGTGCCTATTGAGTTATGAAATTTGTTAGCAAGGCTATATAAAAGATGTTTACAAATTGTTATATTTGTGTGCTGTTAAGCTTGATCGTGGTGCTTGCGGTTGAATAGTTCCTTATAATGAAATGATTTATTGAAATATTAACTTACCTTGGTTTACTTATTGGGTATGATGTATTATGCGAGTTTGATAAATAAGACTTGTGATTCTTGATTTTGAGAGTTTATGGTTTAGCGTGAGCAAATTTGTAAGGGAAAATCTGAGTTTGATTTGAAATAAGATGTTTTGAGTAATGATCTTGGTAAAGACTTTGAACTAAGTTTCATACTTGATGGGAATAAGGTTAATTGAGAATGATGAGAATGCGAGGTTAATTGAATAAAATATTGTTTGGTCTAGTGTTGACCTGAAAGCATGCTTGTGTGTTGAGTAAATATGTATTGATGAGTTGTTCTTTGCTTATTACTTGCTAGTGTGATTGGATGATTCTCTGAGTGGCTTGTTGGCCGATGGACGAGTATCTAGTGACTTGTTTGCTGGTTAATTGGATGTGAAGACTTCAGGTAAGTTCCCTAGGGGCTTACTCAGGTTGGACATTCATGCCTGTTGTTGCATTTTATGTTAGGTGTTGCATATGCATAAAAGCATGTCATGTAGTATCCTGTTTAGGTTGCACTAATTGAATGAGCATCTGCTTACTTTATGCATTTGAAACAGAACGGTCGTTATCTGTGATAGTCCTAGAGTCTTTGCTATGGTCATAGGGTAGCCCAGCCTCATCGGGTACCCTGAGTCAATCGAGTCATGAACTTTCTTATATTATGATATGCCTGCGGGATTTATTGTGGAGCGAGTTAGGCATGCGTGCCGCCCGATTATGATGGAATGCATTCACGAGCTGGCCAGTCACCGCCCTATCGGAAGGGGGTGGAGGTAGGAGAGGGATATGCCCCTTGGCATTGTCTTGGGCCCTTTACAGTATTTTTACACATTATTATAACCAGGAGCATGCTAGTGTGTTTGACTTTCGTACTGCATTAGAGCATCTTTATTAGGTATAGCACATACTATGTGGCCTCAGCGAGGACTGCCGGTCCCGCATGAGTGGCTCGATCTGACTCCTTTCCCCGTTCTTTTTTTAAGGTATTTTTCGCAGATCTTGTTTGCTCCTTGCTTCTGTGACGGGAAACCCTTTGGCGAATCGAAGAACCTAGCTAATATTCTAACTTGGTAAAATGGTAATCACTTGCTTATGATTTGGTTTGACCCGGCTTTGTCGTGGCATTTGTATCCTAGTTTTGCTTCCGCTTTACTTTCGGTTGAATTGGATTTTGCGACATAGTTTTAGGACAGGTAAAGGGTACCTAATGGCCCTTCGAGGTTTTTAGGGTTTGAAATCCCTCCTTCTACTAATATTAAATGAGTTTGAAACATCGACCCGTACCTGGATTGCAAGATTCGAACAAGGGGTTTTATCCCTTGAAACGTAACCCGGAAATCATAATTCTGGGCCGTTACAGTCGAGAGCCAGACCAACCCAGCTCCGGAGCCCTACTCGATCTCTAGGACCACTAGTCGAGATCGACGACACTGAGACGCCACACCCAGAGTCGACCAGAAGAGGAGCTGATCGAGAAGCCGAGGACGAAGGCGCTGAGCAACCCTACTCGATGTCGACAAGACCCTAGTCGATCTCGAGGAGCCACCATGCCCTAGTCCGAGTCCACGCTGAGGAGGAGTCCTCGACATCACTAGAGAGCCATCCTCGACCACAACCCTACTCGATCTCGAGGAGCCTTAGTCGAGATCGACGACGCCAGGAGCCCAGATCCGAGCTTGTCGAGCAGAGTCACTCGAGAACACCAGTCAACGACGAAGCCTCGTCGATGTCGACGAGCCCTTGTCGATGTCGAGTAGACCAAGTCCTGGAAACGCGTCGCCGTGAGCAGTCCGAGTAGAGTTGGGAATCCTTGGGGCCGAAGAAATCCAAGATTTGCCGAGATACATCATCATCTATCCATGAAAAGAAGATTTATCAACATGAAGAGATATTCCCTAGTTTAGATTTATCTTTTCCATTTTAGATTTAATTCCTTTATCACTTTTATTTATCATTAAGCCTTTTAGATATAATTTTAGATATAGATAGAAGATTCTATCCTTGATTAGCAAGGGTTAGAAGGCTATAAATAAGGCCCTAGGGGCTGGTTTTTCATAAATTCAGAAACACAATTAATTCCATTCAAGTAAGTAGGAGTAGAGAGAGAGAGTTTGTAGCAAGCAAGGTGGAAAGGCGAAAGCGGATTTGTCTTGTGGGTTGTAAGGTCTCTTTATTTAATTTAATGCAAGTTAGTTTCTTTTGTTATTTGATGTCTTTCTTGATGATGAAGAGCGAGTAGTCAACCCACTTCTGGGGCTGGGGTGAGCCCGACGGTGGCCATGTGAGATGATGCATTAAAGGTCAGATCTTTTTGTGCAATTCGTCTTCTATCCCTATGAGCATGATTCTTTTGCGAGAGTTGAAGGTGATCCTTGTTTGTATTATTGAAGCGAAAGTAATCTTAATGCAACTTGGGTTAATTATGTGAAAAGGGTTAGTAACAATTAGGGTTTATGCGAAAGCCTCTATATGCCTATTTGTTAATAACGAAAGTTATTTTGATGGAAAACATGATCTTTTATGCCTTTATGTGTTACTTTGCATGGTTATCGTTGTGGTGTTGATACCCTGGTCTTGGAAGTCTTTTATTATATTGATTTATTTTTGTCGAAAAATCTGAGTTCTGTGTTCGAAATTTGCAATTTAAATTTTCTGTCTTTCTTGTCGATATAGAGTAGAATCTCGTCGATGTCGAGTAGGACCCTAGTCGATATCGAGTAGAACTAGTCTAGGTCGAGTTGAGTTTTCTTCTCTTGTCGTCGATTTTCAGTTTCTGTTTTTGATTTTTGACTTACTGTTGTCAATCTCGAGTTACTGCTTGTCGAGATCGAGTTAGTTGCTGTCTTTATTTTATTTCTTGCTTTCGTTTGTTATTTCTGTTTTTATTTGTTATTTTCTGCTTTTATTTCTGTCTTTTCTGCTGCTTGTCTGTGAGAATCTGTTGCTACCTAAGAACTGCTGACGTGCTTCCTCGTGGATTCGATCCTGACAACCTTCTACTACAACGGGAGGAAGTCTTATATTTATTTGCTGAGACAGGGAAGTCAGTCTGAACTTTATTTTATATTTCTTTCATACTTGACCATCCTCCTGCAACAACAAGAAATACCCATGGATTGGGGGGGAGGAGAGGATTCCCCCGTGGTACGAGCAGGTTTGTACATCCATTGATTATCCCTGTCAACTTGTTTCTGTTTGTTAAAAGGATGCTTATGTTTGGTGACTGTAATGTGCAGGAGAGGGACTTGTGGGTTGAGTGCAGCTCTAGTAATGTTCCGTCTGGCGACGAGAACATGCCCCCACTTCAGGAGATTCCTCAGGCTATCCCACCAGCTCCGGAGGACCCCAGGATTCAGCAGCTTGAGGACATCGCGATGGACCTCACTACCAGGGTCTTCGTAGCTAAGGCAACGGCTTAGAGGACTGCTGAAGAGCTGAAGAGGGCGAATGCACTGAACGACCAGCTGATAGAACAACTCGCTACCCTCTCCAACCAATCGGTGCAAGTCTGGGGGGATCTGCTTGGCGCAAGGTCCCAGTTGGAAACCCAGAAATGGATGTTCATCGCCATGACAGCTGTCGCCTTAGCGGCCCTGGCAAGGAACTGAAGCTTCCTGTTATGTGAAGAACTCTTTTGTGTAAATTCGTATGTTGTATGAAAAGGGATTCAAATCCCTCCCTGTAAGGTTTGATCGTCCGAAGACATCGTGTATCGGAACGCATGCCCCCCTTCCCTAGTCCTTTTTTGTTGCTGTGTAGGGGGCGCTGGTAGGTTGCGATGTACGCAAATAACGATGGGTTTCATCAGGATCGCAGTTGTAGGTGTGCGTGTAAAATACAATGTCATTTTTTGCTAATGTAGGAGGTAAATGTTGGATTAGATTGGACAACTTTGCTAATGTAGTAGGATTTCAGCTACAACTTCCTGTCATATATAAGTAACCATTTCAGCAACAACTCTAATACACATTTCATATATATGCTCACAACTACCCATACATGATAAAACCTTGGTGAAACCATACAAACGATTGTCAAATACATTATGAAGTTACACCGTACATGTTATCATCGTACCAACTTGCAACCTTATACTAGGTTCGGGACGTTGCACACGCACATGTCCCAGAATACAAAAGGGTGGCATTACCGTCAGGACCACATGATGTCGCGTCTCTCCCTAACCCACAACTGATGTCGTGTCCTGTCGGCCCAAATTTGTCGTGCTATCTCGTCACGTAGTTCCTGCATCCCCTCGGGCTCAATGTCCTCCGCATCGCTGTCAGAATGGACGAGCTCCTCATCGCTCTCGTCGTCGGATGCGAAAGCTACTTCCCCGACACCTTCAACACCGGGCTCGACATACCTGTCATCCACTAATCCGGTGACGGATTCCCCTTCTCCGCCCGATCGCCGGATGAAATTATGCAATGCCACACAAGCGATGATGATGTCTACCTGTTTTCCTATGGGATACTTGTGCATTGGCTTGGTCATCTTCCACTGACTCTTGAAGATACGGAACGTCCGTTCGACAGCCCCGCGCAAGGACGAGTGCCTCTGGTTGAAAGCTTCTTTCTCGTTGTCCGCCGGTTCCTGCACGAACGCAGCTCGATGGTACTTTGTCTTCGAGTACGGTATCATGTATCCCGGTCGCTCAGGATATCCCTTTTCACACAAGTAATAACGTCCTGCGGGCGGGTGGGGGAAATGCTTCCCCGGTGTGCTAAGGGAGTGCTCCAAAACACGGGAATCGTGGGCGCTGCCCTCCCACCCCGCGGAAATGAAGGTGAAATTGAGGTCGAAGTCACAAACCGCTAGGACTTTGAACGTGGTGATGCCCTTTTGACCCCTGTAAGGCAGCTGCTCGTCACACAGAATACCAACTTCGATGTGTGTGACGTCTAGGGCCCCGATGCATCCCTGTAGGGAGCAACTGCATGATGACATCCTCTAAAGACTAGAAAAGGGACATAAGTATCATGGGGGTAGTTATGACCTTGAAGTATCTGCTGTATCTACTGTCTTCGCTTATTTGCTTCGAGACCTTAGAGACTGTTGGGTCCACCGGTCTGATGACGTCGCGAGCAAGGCCATTACAACCACTGTTACGCCTGACAAGTGCTTCGAGGACTTCGGTTATGGCTTCGTTGAGCGAGGATGTCGATCTTTGAAAGCGCTCGCAGGAGTCCCGGAGCGACGCACCCCAAGTCATGGTGTTGATAAAGATCCCCACCTTCTCCATGACGGTCATGTGCTTCGATCCTCGCAGGCCATATCTATCGTGAAGAGTGGAACACAGGGAGGTGAAGACGTGCTTCGGGATTCTAAACACTTGCACACAACGGAGGTCGGTCTCATGGGCGAGAATGTCATGAATCCACTGCTCTCCGGTGTACGCAGAGGTGTAGCATGACACCTTCTGTATGTGTTTGTAGTAGTGACATGAGAGTCGCACTGCCTCTACTACAAGATACCAGTGAGCTAGGATAGCGCGCTTTTGCCTCCGCTTCTTCCGCCGTCGAACTGCCAAGGCATCCATTCCACCTACAAGTGGCAGGAACAGGTACGATGTTGATCACATATACAATTATAAGTAAGTATGCAATCAGCTATAAAGTATGAAACAAGCATGCAAATAGGCTATGAAAAAAAATGACATCTCGATGGATAACGCATAGCATCTCGATGGATAACGCATAGAAATGAGGTATGAAAAATGCATTCACACATCAAATTACACATAATTCCCCAATCTCAACTCCTACAACAGCAGCCGAAAATGATGTCTAAAACCACAATTGTCAAAGAACACCTCACTATCCTGAAAATCAAGTGTTCAAACATAAGTTCCAAACAACCCACTTAACGCAACTTAAAACACAATTAAAGGGAACTCTAGTTGTGCAACATTGACCTCAACCCGACCTATGCGTCACCCCTGCTCTGGCGGAAACGCGACTTCAGCCACGCTAGCCTCACAGCGTTGCTCCTACTAAGCGCAAGGAACATCCTTTGTTTCTCGGGGGCGGTGAGGAATTCAATTGCGACGCACAACAACGGGCCCTCATCTTCTATCATTCCATCTGCCACAAGCTGGTCTAGTACCTTCACCACCTCCACCTCCCGGTTTGCTTCAGTTCAGGACAAATCGTCTTCAGCACGCACGAATTGGAGAATATCCTCACCCGTTTCCTCAACATAATCCATTCTCCTATCGAACGCAACTGACCCAGATGACCTTCGCGCACTGCGCTTCCTACCCAAAGGTGTCGTAGAGGAGCTAGTCGTACGCTTCCCAGACCGAGTGGGGAAGGTGCTACATCCAGGGGTGACAGTGGGGGGGTACCTCCACGGGAGTGACAGGAGATGACTGCGTGGCACCTCGGACTAGTTTCGGAAAGCTACGGAGGTCGAAATGATCAACATCTTCCACATCATCCCCCAGGTTAACATCCACAGCAGTCGGCTAGGGGCGGTGATCGTCACCTCCTTCGTCAGGCGTACAGGACATCGACACAGGGCTGTCGACGGGGTCCATACTAAGAGACAAACGGTGCTTGCCTGTGGCCACGGTGCCTCCGTAAATCTGGTCCCAGACATCTACAATGTCCGGAGGAATGCACTTGTTCTTCAGTTTGCCAAAATCTGCCTTTTCCTGCAAAATCAGTCCAACCGAAAGCGTTAGAGTATGCGAAACCATGGTAAGTACAATTGATAATCGTCATGATCAGACAACAACTTATTCGTCTTGCAGACGATAGCGTACCTGACATTTCCACTCCCACCACTCATCGCTGGCCTTTATGCACCCTTTTTCGTAGTCCCACCCCAATCCGGTCTCGCCGTGCATCAACTCTTTCCAAGCCTTCCACCTCTCCTTCATTGTCGCGTGCTTGTTCTTCAGGGTGTTGCTTCCACACTTCTGCCCTGTCTGCTCCTCGAACTGTGTCGTTAAAACCACCCAACTGAACCCCTGATCGCGGCCATATTTACGCTGATACCCAATAAGCAGTTCCAAATATTGTTTCATTAGCGTCGGAGTCCACTGAAAAGGTGTTTCTTTCGATGCCTTGGGTTTTTTTTCCCTTGTCAGGAACAGGGGGCTTGCTACCGGATGACATGTTAGCAAATCGTCCTCAACTGATCTCCCCCAAGGACAACAACACATGAAAACATATGCAAGCATCAACAGTCGATAACGACAGGGAAGTCCGATTGTTGGGGGTTCCTCCAAATTCGACCGTTTCTCACCGTCACAAGCTAACTTGATAGGGTTCAATCGGGTCGGGAGCCAACTAATCGAAAACCCGAACCACTATAGTGCCCTATTAGGTGGCTGTGTGGAAATCCCCAATTCAATATACTATTCTAAACTCAAATCCCTAAAATGGAAAATACAAATCCCAAATTCCATTTTGATTTTTCGTGTTTCAGGGAACAATCAAACTAATCAACATGCACATAGCAACGGTGGTCGAAATTTCTTGAACACCCACACATTTCAGAGGAATACATACCTGGGAAACTCCAACGAGCGCCAAGGGTCTCTCGGAAGCGGGAGGTGAAGACGTGAGGAGAGGTACGTCAAGGTGCGCGGTTGAGCGAGGGATCTTCGTCGACATGACGCCGACAATACTCACCGGAATGACAAATAAGTATATACTACATAAATTCAACATATTCCCAACCCGAAATATGCAAAATGTAAAGAATATGGAACTAAAATATGCATAAAGACATGACTACTTTAGAGACATCACAGATCGTGAATCACATTAGGAGATATTGTCGTTACGATCTTTACATTGAAGGGGTTGAGGGGCTATGTGATCATGTCATCCGAAAGCTGAGAGCATTCAACGTAGGCGAAAGGTATTATGCGTTCAACCAAATGAATATTGTAATTTCCATTAATGAGAGGTCATCGGTTGAAGGTAGTGACTAGACGTGAATTACCAAGTATGTAGTATGTCGTAAAAATGTTGTCGATTCAGTTGTAAGCAATGAAATATTTTAATCACACAGATTCATATTGGTGATTTGCATGCCATAATGGTAAATATATTTTAATGGAAAAGACATCACACAAATTAGGTACGAAACCACCATTATATTATAACAACATTGTTACAACTACAAAGACGGAAAAAAAGCATCTACACGGACAACAATAACAACGACTTCATCACATGAGTACAAACTAACAACTTCAACTACGTCTGATAAACGCATAAATCCTAGATCTTGTTGGCATGCTTGTTGTTGATGTGCCTCTTCAGATGACCGTGTTGCAGGTTGTTCGTCACTTTGTAGCGATGACAACAGTAACGACATGTTGCGGTGAAGGCGATGCCGTCGAGCGCCTCTTTGTTGTAGTGTTTGGTGAACAGTTCTTCACGTGGAACTTGTTTTGTTTCGGAAGACATTGTTGCCGATGCGGTGGGTTTCCGTTGGCAATGGATTCGTATTTTTATAGACACACCCACCGCATAGATATGCGGTGCTCTGCCGATGACACTATATATATTTGCAGTCCCACAACATGTTACTACACATCAACATGTTGGATGACAGCAGCGACAGCTCAAACAACGACATAATACGTCAAGGCACGATGGAAGAGTTTGAGGCGGTTCTGTACACGGGAAGCCCACGCTCACAGACGGTCGAGGCGATAATTAAGAGACTCCGGGAGGAAAATCGGTCGTTGGTTGTCGATAACCAACAAGCCCGTTGGCGGATTGATATTCTCGAGAGTCAAGTTGCAGTTCTGGAAGAGGAGAAAAAGGCTTTGACGATGAAGCTAGATCAGGCTAGTGTACGTAAACCATGACTATATTAGGCTTGTACGCGGTTTGATGTAATTTAATAAGTTCCTTTCAAATCATGATATTTAAGAGATAACGTAAGAGCTCAAAATGAAAGCTATGGACTGGCATAATAGGCAAATTTTAAATCCATCCAAAACGCTAACAAACCAGCAAATCCAAACTCAAAACACTACGAAAGACGAAATCAATCCAAAAGGCCACCTACGACCAAAGTCATCTAACAGCTAAATGAACAACCAAATACATCATCCCAGATCGAACCGTCACCGCGGGAGGTCAGGCCAAAATTGCTCAAAGATGCGCTGCAGATGTACATTTGTCAACTGAACTCCTAGGTTCCTGAGTCGCTGAGTCTCCAAACCAGCAGCATGGTGTCGCTCCCCGATAATCATCGGCCCGGGTGGCGGCGGCGGGATGATGGGCTGGTGTCGGGGAGTGTCAGGAAGTAGGTATGGATAACTATAGCGGTGTAACCACTCCACATAGTCATCGGCCACGCCATATGGGTACTCAACAGAGGTCCGTGGCAACTCCTCCATGGGGAACAGATGATCGAACCTATGCGCCTAGTGGTTGTCGACCGCGTAGAACGACGCCTCCTTCCTGCCCTTGACGGACTTTGGCCTGTGCGCTTTGCTAGGTCTGATTGGATCAGTAGGAATGTGCTGAACCCGACCAAACTGTCGCAGCACACGGTCCGGCATATACGGCTCCTCCTCGAACAACCAATGGATGGTGCCCCTATATCGAGACAGGCACAGATGTCCATCAAAATCCAAGTGCCTACCAAAGGGCATGAAATCGATCTGCAATGGACTAGAAATTGTTAAGACGACTCAAATGTTGAAAATGAAGTTTATTGTCTCACAAATGTAAGTGCGAAAGTAAAATGTGTTCGTACCACGTCGACACTCATCTCATCCAGCCTCCGCCGGATAACATCCAGTCGCTCAATGCGAGGCCTATCATCCCGAGACATCAAAGTGGAAAATGGCGTCGCCCCCTGCACGTACCTCACCCCGTGCCGCGGATCCCGAGATAGCCTCCGATCGAGCGTCATGCCAACCTTGAACACCGGAAAATACATCCATATCCACACCTACAATGGAACAATACTATCAGCAACATAGTCATTGTAACTAAATTATAAAACTGGAAAAAATTCATAATCAGAAAATGAATGACTTACCAACAACAGTTTCGTACAACCGTCCATGTCTTTGGCCAACTCCCTGGTCGCCTCGCCCAATCCTCGGTACAAGCACGCCAAGACCCTTTCCGCTATAGACAGATTCAGAACATGCGCTGCATCCATAAACCGACGAAGCACCTCCGGACGCACTCTTGCGCCCGACTTGTCGATGAACAGCGTCACGGTCGCAATAATCCCCATGCAACAGCCACAATGCACTCCATATCATGCCCAAGTGGTACGCCATCTCGCACCCTCTGTCGCATCGGTGCTATCTTCTGAAGAAGGATCTGAACAGTGGGGCCTCCATGGCCGAAGGCGCTCTCCCACTCGTGCTGAGTCAAGCCGTACAAGTCCCCAACCGTCTCTCTCCCGGTGGCCACATCATCCACATGAATACACTCCTCCCCGTCCAACCGAAGCCCAAGTATGAAGAAGACATCGTGCAGTGTGATAGTGATCTCTTCCCATGCAAAGTGGAAATTGTTCGTCTCGGGATGTCAGTGCTCAACAAACTCACTAATGAGACTGTGATCCACATGATCCCACTCAAAATTGCGCAGCTCCTAGAGGCCACTGTCATGCACTGCGGGAAACCATGACTCTCGTCCATCCACCTCCAACAGCCCCTCTACCCGGCCCAGCCACTGTCCCCGTCTCTGCACACACACACACCCCTCCGCAAGGCTTCCTCCTCCCGTCTCCATACGGCCTATGCAATGTGTGCCTCGTAATCTCTCAAAAGTGAAACTGTGTGTGGCCCCCTGGCCATTCGAGGTGAACTACCCCAGAGCTGCTAGGCTCGTCATGCTGCCTAGCACCCCCTGCACTACTACCCTCGCCATGCTGCCTAGCACCCCCTGCAATAATTCCCTCGCCACGCTGTCTCCGCCTCTATTGCACTCCACGGACGGGGGCATGTGCCGCCTAATTTCCTCCACTGTCCTGACCAACATCGTCAGATGTCCCCCACATCGGATCATGTCGTGGCCCAAGAGGAATAGTCGACTCATGCGTCAGAGGTGCAGCAGGCTCAGTAACCCGCGCCGACTCGCACGTCTGTCCTCGTACATCTCTCTCCAGACTCCCAGCAATCGGCTCAGGCTCCGAGCTCCTAGGTGTCGCCAGTGGCGCCGCATGCTGACTCCCATGCATCGTCCCCCCACTCGTAGATACTAACGGTGTGAACGACGTAAAATCTATCTGCCCGACGACCCATGGCTTATGGTCACCCTCTCGAGCATGACTCGTCCCAACACTCACATCTCCGAGAAGAGGTGTTGAGTCGTCATATGAGTTCAGCTGGTCGCTCTCAAACGCGGTCCCAAAGTACGCCTGATAACCGTCTTGCTGAGTCTGCAACTGCTCCTCCGCTCGCTCAGCTCCAGCCTACTGTGATGGGTCCCCCCATAGGAACTCCTCCACTATCTCTAAACCCTCCGCTTGTCTAGACTCTTCGGCTAACTGCACCACTGGGTCATCGGTGCGGTCCGTCATCAACTCCAGCTCAATCTGCACCAGACTCTGATATGTCTCTATAGACGACTGTGACGTATGTCCCAAATCGTCACTGTGGTCAACACGTGACTGAATCGATGGATCAACCCCAGTATCAGCTCCTATAGCCTCACTATCCCTCTCGGAGGATCCACTACATCCTCCAACGTCTGGCTCTCCCTCACGGCAGGCCCAGTATCATCACCTACCGTGTCACTATCTATCTCCATAGGAGCCACTACATCCTCCAACGTATGTCTCTCCCTAGCGGCAGCCCTCCTAGGAGATTGCAAAACCACCCTCTCTCCTAACCCCCTCGATAACGTGGAATGAGTAAAATAAAAAATATTTGTTAAAGTCTTATCGCTCAAATATGATACTATATCGTATGACGTACTAAATGTTGCAAGATTTCCCTACGCTTTATTAATAATTTCAACTTAATACTATCGTTTCCTAAGAAGACTGAAAAATACTTATTCGATTTCAATTTCCCTACCCCTAGTAAATGATTTTAATATACCTTAGGCTGAGGCTGTGGCTGAGGCTGAGGCTGTGGCTCAGCCTGAGGCTGAGGCTGTGGCTGTGGCTGAAGCTCAGGCTGTGGCTGAAGCTCAGGCTGTGGCTGAGGCTCAGGTTGTGACTCAGGCTGTAGCGGGGCGTCTGTCGTCCTCCTCCTCTTAATAGTCGGTTCGGGCTACATTATATATAAGAATAATACGTTAACACTATCTAATTCCGCTTCAAAATAATGCAATTCGATTTTTATATAGGTTCAATGTTTACCTATAACGGATGTCTCCGAAAAGGACCAACACCATGAGACGCATCTTTTCCACGATTGTCTTTAACCATCTCAAGGCACGTGTACAAAGTGGGGGTAGAAAGAGGGACGGGGGAAACGACGAAAAGAAAAGTCGGGCCCGGAAAGCAAGGAATCGAAGAAGAGTCGTTAAGTGTGTCGGAGAAATGGGGCCCGCACGCCTATCAATAATGGGCCCCATCAGCGGTAACAACCCACCGCATGTATATGCGGTGGATTGTTTAAAAATCTTTTAAAATCTTTTAAAACCCACCGCATACCTATGCGGTGGGTTTCGGATATCTTGGAACCAATCGGATTTCGGCATAACGGACTCCGTTTTATCCTAACCCACCGCATATACATGGGGTCGGTTGCATTACGGTCAACGCACACACCGCATAGCTATGCGGTGGGTCAGAGGAAAATGTGATTAAGCCACCGCATACCTATGCGGTGGCTTTGCTGTGTAAATAGTAAAAATAAGCGGTGAACTTATCATCACCAATAAATATTATTTACCTATCAATTATTAAAGAAATAACAAACGGGTAACCAGAAAGTGTGAAGTTGAACAAAATACCTTAAACACTAGTTTAGTACACGCACTTTTGTGCGGGTTTTTTTTAAATCAATATATTTATTATTTCATATTAGTAAATATATTAAAAAATTTCTAAATAAACTCTAAACTCTAGAAAGACATTAATAGTTAATTTGTAAATAAGAATTATAGAATAGAAATTTGTACATTACTCACCTCGAAAACTATAACGTTTTAGTGGGGGTAGAAAAACACAAATTGAACTAAATCAAGTCGATTCTCAAAGTTTTTCTTTTACACTATCTTATAAACAAACAATTGCATGCACATACTAATTAAGAGCCAATTCGAATAAATTATAAACAAACAAACAAAGTAGAAAGATAAAATGCTAAAAATTAGATCGATGACAAGATTGCAAGAAATTTAAAATAAATTATAATGATCAACAAAAACTTACAATGAAGAAGACACATTGATGGAGAGATGATCTAATTTATAAAATTGAAGACACAAGTGTATTTTTGTATACGAATCTTATTGAAAAGATTCAATATAGATTTTGTTAGTTATTTAAGTTTATCCGAATTTTTATTCAAATTCAAAATTGCAATAATATCCAATTCAAAATAATTTTAATGAAATTAATAAAAAAGAAATTTAAAAAGAAAATCAATCGGTTGAAAAATGAATGAATTAATTAATTACGTATTTAAATAAGTAATTTGATTTATAATAAATAATAAAAAGAAACCCAATTAGATTTTTAAAGTTATTTAAGTTTATCCGAATTGTTATTCAAATTTAAAATTGCAGTAATATCCAATTCAAAATAATTTCAATGAAATTAATAAAAAAAATTAAAAAGAAAATTAATCGGTTAAGATTTAGGGAAAAAGGAATTAATTAATTTATTATGTATTTAAATAAGTAATTTGATTCATAATAAATAATAAAAATAAAACCAAAATTAGATTTTGTTAGTTATTTAAGTTCATCTGAATTGTTACTCAAATTCAAAATTGCAATAATATCCAATTCAAAATAATTTTAATGAAATTAAGAAAAAGAATTTTAAAAATAAAATCTCTATGGAAGCCTTACTTTTAGTATTTGTCATTATGAGTAACTTAGTTGAAAATAAAATCTAGCTACCTCAACGTCAAGTGGTCAATCTTACCTTCCTTTATACGGAGTATTTTTCAATTAGAGAATCAATTACAATCAACTAAATTCATTTGGAGTATCTTTCAATTAGAGAATCAATTACAATCAGCTAAATTCATTCGCAATCAATTACGTATTGGGGGGTGTATGTAAATCAAATGAAATCGTAACAACGTGATCCAATCGTAACCGATCGGAAAATTAATTAATTAATTAAATGCATTGAAATCGTAAAAACATGATCCAATCGTAACCGATCGAAAAATTAATTAATTAATTAATTAACCATTTGACCTTATCCAAAATCATAACCACCAGAGATTCGACAAAATCCTATCGATAAATTTTAAAGTTTAATTAATAATTACTCTAATTGCTTAAATATCCAATTATTTAATTAACAAATTAAAAAAAAACCCCTAATTTAAAAGAGAAGTCGCCACTTCTCCTTTAGTATTATAATATAGATTTGTGTTATTTGGTGGATCCACTATTAAATCATTCTATATCATTTTATATGATACTAAGTGAGGAGTCTTTATGATATTATTTCAAATAATACAAATATTGTTATTGATAAAGCTGTTATATTTGTATAGTATCCTTAATGTCGAGTTTTCGTTTGTTTTCAAAATGATATAGAACTTTGGATTTTCAAACAGAAGAATGAAATATAATATTGGTAATACTTTTTCGATGTGTCTTTTCCTGTCATAACAAGCAACCCAAGTATGTAATTCTAATAACATCATCATTAAGTGTATACACAACATGTGGCTAATTCAACTTTAAACGAGAAAGTTTAACATATATATATGAAGATAAACCTAGATTTGAAATCATTCATCAAGAAATTAACATAATAATACAAGTAAAATAAAATACTTATGATTGATTAATGGATCAACACAACTATCAATTAAATTAAATAGAAAGATTAATCCAACATAACTTGATATATTGTATCATGATGTTTCATCATCATGTGTTATTTATTTCATTAAATCCTAAGAGGTAAACACTTTAATTATATTATATGTTACATCATATAATCCAAAAAATTGAATTACATTATATTCCACCATATAATCTACAGACTTTAATTACATTACATTTTACATCATATAATTTGATTCGTCGAAACATCAATTTCTCACATTTTCTTTCATATGCCATATTTCTGTCCCACATCGAAAGTGGGATATATACCTCTATTTTCTCTATATATAGATCATCAAACCTTACTTGTCATTCCCACAATTCAACCTTTTCTTTCTCACATACCATGTTTTTTGTCAACCTTAAATCTTTCCATTTCGAAAGTGTAGTGAAAGAACTAAGTTGAGTTTTATTTTGGTTTTAAAACAATTTTTTTTTAAAAAAAAAATGGTTGACCCGGCGGGTCGACCTGCAAAACCCGTTGGGTACCCGATTTGGTGCCACGTGGCCGACCTGGCAGCCCGACCCGCCGACCCGTCGGGTCACCTAACTCGTCGACCCGTCCGAACTGCTGGTCAGGGTTAGGGTCAACCTCCCCGGGTTGTCGACCCGGCGGGTCCGACCCGTTAAATCCCCAGCTGTCTATCATGTTTTCTAACTCTATCTTAGTCATCCTCCTCGTGTCAACCTTGCAGATCCCCATTTCCCATTCTTCTATCTAAACCACACGTATGAAACCAGACTACTCTTTGTTTTTGTCCACTTCAAATATTGTTTGTTGTTTCAATCATATATATTTTGGAAGACCATTAAATGCAGTGTTTGGCTTCCCAACACGTTAACTTTATCTATGACCCTTGTTTACCCATTTGATCGTTCAGAAACCAAACTCGTCGCTGCCATCTAATATCTGAATTCCATCTTCTGCTCGACACGTCTCCCTTCCGCAAATCCACCGCCAAGTCTATCCTTGTTGAGCGCCACCCTTGCTCTTCCTTACCCTCAGCTCGACATAGCCACGGGTCACGGTTCGGGTGGGTCGATCTGTGACCCGCCGGGTCGAGACCCGACGGGTCAGGGTCCACGGGTTCGAGGGTCGGCTCGGGTTTAGGGTCAGGATTAAGGTCGGGGAAAAGATAACCCGTGACCCGACAGGTCAACTCGACGGGTCCGACCCGGTTCAACCCATAGGGTCAACCCGCCATTTTAAAATATATTTTTTTGAAAAATTTATTTTTAATAAAATAAATTTATAATTATTTTCTAAAATATGTAAATTATATAAATTATTCTTAGAATAATTCCTAATATTACATAAACTAATATGCAATGGCAATGTGAGACAAATAAACCCACATGCTTCTCCTTTTATAGACTTAGCACCCTTCCCCCTTTCCTCTAGTTTTCAATGTGGGAAAGGAACAAGGGTAGAAACTACACCATGTCTTCAATCTCTACCATTCGGTTTTTTCATGTCAATCCATACTTATAATTTTTTATCATATACAAACACTAGTACTACACTTTATATAAATATTGTTTTCCTATCAATTATTAAAGAAATAACGAACGGGTAACAAGAAAGTGTGAAGTTCAACAAAATACCTTAAACATTTGTGTTATTTGGTGCATCCACTATTAAATCATTCTATATCATTTTATATGATACTAAGTGAGGAGTCTTTATGATATAATTTCAAATAATACAAATATTGTTATTGATAAAGCCGTTATACTTGTATAGTATCCTAAATATCGAGTTTTCGTTTATTTTCAAAATGATATAGAACTTCGGATTTTCAAACACAAGAATGAAATATAATATTGGTAATACTTTTCCGATGTGTCTTTTCATGTCATAACAAGCAACCCAAGTATTGTAACGGCCCGGGATTATGATTATCGGGTTACGCTTCGAGGGATGAAACCCCTCGTTAGGATCTTGCGATCCGAGTACAGGTTGAAGGTTTGAAATTCTACTCTAATGTTTTCAAGTGGGATTTCATACCCAAAATTCGAAGGCATCATTGAAATCCCCGGGGAAGTCCCCTGTACCTGTCATAAGTCTAAGCGTGGAAAACTAACAGTCATGCAAATAGTAGAATCGATGTGTAATATAAGAGGGTGTCACGGCAGAGCTGGGTCAAAACCAAATCAATAAGCGTATTTATCGAAATCTAAGGTTAGACCATTTCTTTGCAATCGCCCAAGAGAGTTCCCATGTTACATAAGCAAGGAACAATCATGCTGCAAAACAAACCTAAAAAAAATGTATGCGGGGCGGTGTCAGATTGAAGCCCTACGCAATGTAATCCCAAACAAGTAGACACATACATACGCTAGTCCTAATAAAGATGCTTCTAGATGCAAGGCGGAATATTAACACGCTAGCATTGTCCTAAGATCAAGTGCATAAATATAATAAGGCCTTAGCACCGAATACCAAGTGGTATATCCATCTCATACTTCCACCCCTTCCGATAAGGCGGAGACTGGCCAGCTCGTGAATGCATTCCATTATAATCTGGCGGCACGCATGCCCAACCCGCTCCACAATAAAGCTCGCAGGCATCTCATAATATACGGAAGTTTCATGACTCGATTGACTCAGGACGGGACCCGATGGGACTAGGTCGTCCTATAACCCTAGCAATGACTCTAGTTACTTCACAGATAACGGCCGTTCTGTTTGCAAAAGCAATAAGTAAACGAATGTTCAATCATGAGTGCAATCCTAGAGGGATACTACATGGCATGCTTTATTATGAATGCAAGCACCTAGAATGCACATGGCTACAAGCAGGGAGATCTCTTTTCGAATCTGAGTGAGCTCATATTGGAACTCACCTGGTGGTGCAGAACAGCAAGGTAAACATTACGATAGATTAAAGATCACCTAGATACATATCAGAACACATATATAAGTCTACGTCTAATCATTCAAGCACTCAAAGCATACACCATTCAATAGAATTAACCACATCGTAATCATCATCCCATCAAGTCCAACCATTCGTCACATTGCCACATTCCTCAATACCATATCGTTCTCATCATTCCATTCAGCCACATTCATATATTGATAACCATATATTCGCATATCACATAGCTCAAGTGCATCATATTCATCATATCTCAGCGCATAAGTTATAGATACATAATGCTAACATTTCGTCATGCTATTAGTCAACCAATCATATCATTAGTCCACACAAGTCACGATATTAGTCAATCGATCATATCAACGTGCTAGTTAGTCAGTGATCACACAATTCCCATGTTAGTCCTGAAAACCATTTCAAAAACCAAGCCAAATAGTTTGAAGTTCCGGCCTTAGAAAATGTTCGTCAATTCCCTTTTTAAATCCGATAATACCTTTTTAAATTTTCAAGTCTCATAATATTATATTTTCTTTTAACCGCCATAATATTATATATTAATCTAAAAAATAACACTTTATATTTTAAATCTCACATCATATTATATAATATAATTCATTTATTTTAGTATTGATAACAAATATATATAAGCCTTTAGAATCTAAAAACTCATTTTATATTTTAACATATTTTATACAAAATAGGGCCAAGGGAAAAAAGGCCCAACCCCCTTTAAAATTTCGGATCCACAAACCCAACCCAACTCTTTTTGATGTGAACCAGACCAAACCCTCATTTTTGTCTTAGAAAAACACTTAAACGAACCTCAAATAATTAAAACAAAACCGAACCCAGCAAAACATTGTTCATCTACTCCTACCTACTGCCTGATTCGAAAATTGGAAAAGGAGGGGGAGAGGGGAGCTCGCCGGCGTCGACGCCGAGCATGGAATCGGACAGGGAAATGGGAGGAAGATAGGAAATGGGAGGAAGAGAGGTTCTCGCCGAGCAGGAGACGCGAGGGTGTTGGAGATGCGTCAGAGGTTCGATCGGCTGCGTCAGAGGCGGGAGGAGTCCGTACCTGGTCTGGGACGAAAGGAGAGATCATCAAGGCAGGATCTTACAAGATTTCGAAGCAAAAGAAGGAAAAACAAAGCCTCACCGAGCCTTATACGCGAAAACAGGGAAGAGGAGGAGGAAGGCGGCACTGAGCAGCTCCTGGGCGTTCTTGGTGGCTCGGACGGGGCCGGACAGACGCGGCGGTGACAAGGAGGAGGTGAGGGAGATGGTGGGGAGCTGCTAATCGGCGGTTTCCGAAAACAGAGGAGGGGAAAAGTCGTTGGTGTCCGCTAGAACGAACAAAGGAGTAGGAGGGGGGGAAATGGTGGTGGCCTCTGGGTAGTCGTCGGCAATGATGAGCCGATGGTGGTGATGGTGGAGCTGTGAGGAGGACGGAGGTGCTGGGGCTGTGTTTGGAGATTGAATAGGAGTGAAGGTGGGAAGAATTGAAGGGGGGTAGTGAGGTGGTGTGGGTATGGGGGAAAGTAAAAGGAGCTGATCTCCTAAATGATAAAAGGGGAAGAGCTTTGTGTTGCTCAGACATGACAACGAGAGGGGAGAGAGATAAGAAATGGATTTTGAAAAGAAAAGGAAGGGTCCTCTCTTCAAATTGTCTTCTGTCTTGCTGTAGGTAAAACAGGTCAAAGGGGGAAGGTATAGTGTGGCGTGCCTGCTCAAGAAGGGCAGAGGGAGAAAGAAGGAAACAGGCATGGGAGGGAGAGAATACAAGAGGGTTTTGTTTGGTTGTGTGTGAAAGAAAGGGACCAATTTGTGGTTCAAGTTTTGGTCAAAAACAAGAATGAACACCCCATAATTAATTCCTAAGATTTAGTTTTTTCCAAATTCCGCTATCTCTCGTGCAATTAGAATTTGTAATTCGAGAATTAAGGTTGCCACGTTAGTTCTAAAAATTTTATTTCGGTCGAAAATCCGCTTCAAGAGTCTTAAAATCTGAGTTTGAGAGTTTTTTCGCTAAATCTCGCTTTAAAATTCATTTTGATTTTCTTTTTCCGAGAAATTGGGATTTAAAAATCCGAGCCTTTACATCATCCACCTCTAAAAACAAGTCTCGTCCCCGAGACTAAAATCATAACAAGATAGGCGGTGAAGTTGGAAGTAGGTGAGTCCAAGGACCATTTCATTGATCCCGTAAGTGCCTCATAAGTGCCCCTATGAGATTCTCACAGTATCGTCATCATGATCATAATATTCCCGATAGATCGTAGAGAGAGTGTGATATGGGCCCTTACCACATCCTTACCCCGACTTCCCAGTCATATCATAACTCGAAAAGCATTATGGCATCTCCACTAGGTCTTAGCAAGCAGTCTATAAGGGCCCTTATAAAATGCTTGTATCCACTTCGTGGGACGTCATAATGCAAGCTCGGTTGGAAAGTTTCAAGGGGGATCTCAGTTCGACAAGGTTTGGGTTCAAAATCATTAAAGTTTTTTATCGTGTTCAATTCCCAAAATCCAAGTTAGTTCTTTTTAAACATTATTCGAATCCCTTAAATTCGACATTAGTCAAGCAAATTCCAAATCTCGAGAGGTGGAATCATCCACCTCTAAGGCTAATCTCATATTTCCTTCCTAGGTTCCAAGTCATAATCAAATTCATAAATTCAGTTCTATTATCTTAGCAATTCCAATTCAGGGCACCATACACATAGCAATCATACATCATAGAAATCGTATCACACATTCATAAACAGATCATACTCATGTCAAGATAGTTACGTAACATAACATATCTAGAACAGTATCATACATAGCGGGGCTCATCACATCACATCACAGAGGTAGCGCATCATATCAATCAGATAATCTCATCATATACTAACTACCAAGCATCATCATCACATTTAGAGGCATCAAGTACCTCCGCACACCAGCATTTCATCGAGTTCAGGGGTAACTGTGTTAATACTAACAATTCACTATCGCATATGGAACACCTCAGAGACTCAGCATCGTCTATAACATAGAACTTTCACATCACTCGGTCCCAAGTATCGCATAACCATAAGCTACACCCTAGAGAAAACATGTCTATAATTACCAACCACATTAAAACACGATCGCCACTCATCATCAATAATTCTCAAGACAAGATTAACCTCACCTAGGTCAACCAACTCAAATTCGATTCTAGTTCTAAATACCATTGCATCCTGCTTATATACAAACTCTCTAGCCTCATAAATTTTCGCAATCAAGGCCAAATACTCAATCCGACTACTAGATATCCTAACACCCATGTCATCAAGCCCTCTAAGAACCAACGTACTTCGACATCCTAACCATCACCTCCCAAAGAGACATCTCGAATCACTTTCTAACTTGATCATACTTCCCGCACCACTAACCACTCTCACTAACCATCCACCTCTAAGAACCCAACTCGTAATAACTATCTCACACCTGACACTCCCATCATTATCCTCGGCATCACCAACACAAGCATCCTACCTTGCTAGAATCCACTCAATCGCCTACTCTCGACAACCCTAACTTAGAAAATCGTCTAGTACTAACTCATAACCATAAATAACCGAGTTCCTCATCACCCGCGTCTATCCTCAATGACCGATCACAGATTCTATCGTGTCCCATTCCGAATATCACGAAACATAAACATCCACGACTCCTCAACCAACCTATTCTAGATCATCGTCTCAACATATTCCCAAATTTCCTCATTCCAAATCTTACTAAACCTTAACCATTCAAAATCATCAAGTGGTCCTACTGTAGTTCCTCATCTCTTCATATCCTTAAATTGCCTCAAGCTCCTACTTTTTAACCATGACACATTACCATCCAATGCCCTCTTTCACCGATCATGATTTCCACCGAATTCCTATGACATCCTCATCTGAATCTCCCAAGTACCGCAATCTCACCAAACTTCGAAAAGCCTTCACTCTCCCGTGTTCCCAATACCTTCCGCTTTGCTTACTGCTCAAATTCATGCTCAGAACCTTCCTAGATTAAACTCAAGCCCATAGTCTTACTAGAAACCTCAATGGCATTCTTGCCTAGCTAGCACTCTTTCCTTGAAGATTCTCCTCATGTTCTCGAATACCTCAATAGCCATAATAACCTCCACTCATAAATCCCGATTCATTCCCTACGCTAAAATCCTCCAACAACGCATCTAGAAATCCTTCACTCATGAATTCTCGAAGCACTACCAATTCTATCCAAACAATCCCCCAAATGCTCATCACACGTATAGTCCTGATATGAACAACCTAATATCCAAGATTGATAATTTCCCAAGCAACCTCATACTACTCTTCCTTAGCGATTCCTCAACCTCAATCCCTTACCAAGAGCGCTCTCAATCACCGCACATACAACCTAGTCCCAATTCCTACGATTCCTTAGACATTCCTTAGCCGATCATCCTCAACGCCGCCCACGATCCGCTCCTAGACTATCTAGACACTCTCTCTCTTTGCACACTAACCCGTCTATCAACACATCCCCTAAAGAATCCTCCCGATCCACTCTAACGCAGCCATCCACTTCTAGAACTACACTACCCGCAAACGCTATTGCCCAACACTACCTCTAACGAAGACCTCTCCCTCAGAATCTTACCACACTAATCCCACTACCCATCTAAGGCCTACCTGGAACTCAAGTCTATTCACCGGCCACAATGTCCGACTAGTCCTAACTCACTGAGCTCTACTCAAGCTGACGCATCTTTCCTGTTCCCCATCTCACACGATCAATGACCCAACTCGAAGACCTCAAATTACCTGTCACTTTCCGACCCGTCGCACCAAGGAATCACTCGACTCAAGCCCAAGAAGAAAACGCCACCACCTATATACCCCATAATCGATTTACTAGCAGGTCAGTACACTTAAGCATAAAGGCACATCATCACAGACACAAGTTAGTCAGGCAATCATTCACTACCAGCTCAGCACATCAATCCTCACACCTCTATTAAGTCAGTTCCAAGCCTATCGCATGATACCGATTCCAATTTAGAGAGTTCACAATTCAGATGAAGAACGTCATTCCTTGATTCATCTAGGAGGATTACGTCTGCAACTGCCATCTTCGAAAAGCGTCCGTCCCTTGGTGACGTCGATCCTAGGGTCCATGGGCCATGGGCCCACCACACTTCCGTTGCGCCACTCTGATGCCATTCGATCGCTCGTTTTCTCTTCTATGTCGATCTCCATCAAGGGGATCGCGAGGGGTTAGAAGTCACGGACATAGGGGTGGGCAAGGGAGGACAACACAACTTCCTTAAGGATTCAGACACGAACCAGGACTAGGGTTGACAAGACCAAGGTAGAATCCCCATCCGAGGATTACAAAGATGTCCTTAGGGTATTCTATGAGGTTATAATTGTGACATACAAACACATAATACTCATGAATATCATCACATCATTCCACACTAGCATGTACCTATCTCAAGGGATATCAATCTATACATTCATAACATATTCATATAATCAACTTTTCATGCACGCGGAACATGCTAGCAACCTATCGTCTCATTCACTAATCATGCTCGATATATATTTAGATCATATATGCACAAACCGACAAAAGACATATACAAGATGAGTTATGTACGACATAGCGGGCATTGTAGAATGTCACATGTATGATTCATCACTCATTTTAGGAACACACATAAGCAGATCGAGACAATGCGAAGTCAATTACGAGTATGTTGAGATGCACAATAATAATCATGTTGGATGATATGGTAAGGTCATATGGGCACATTAACTATCACATCAAACACAACCATGTTCATATAACAATACAAGATGTCACACAATCATGCGAGGGCCTATGAGTAGAAGGCATACATCCTACATGGTACTAGAAACACTCATTAAGCATGTACACAATCAACAAGGTTCAATTTGATTAACTTAGCATGTTCAGAACTTATTTCATATGTTAATCATTCAACGAGGGTTGACCACACTATCATGGACCTAATTCAAGGGAGAGCAACAATCATGGAAATTCATACATGCGGCACATATACTCATTCACAATTGCAATCATGCAAGATATCAGACAAGTTATGCTGAAATATATCAATGTATTATGTCAAGCAATTAGAAGAAGGGTTACTATTATAACCGTACAGAACACTCCAAGGACAATCAGCGACTCATTACCCCGTTTCCCGTGGGACACTAGTATGACTCGCTCGGTAGGGCACAAGGACATTCCCGCTATTCCCGAGAGGTGAGGGTAGAACTCGTATTTAGACTCTCGTGGTAAGAAGACATGGTTCACCAGTATAAGAATCGAGAAGGATAACTCCATAAGACAAATCACTTCTAACTCGGAATTGTTTCATTGATCATCCTCCCTAAAATACTCATGAATTTCCCATATCCGACACACCCCCAGAAGTAGCTAGTTGACCGACTCAATTTTTCTCGTGGAAGACACCAACCTCATGTACGAGACTCGATAGAAGCATATATGGTGGGATATCAAGCAGGACTCGAAACGGGTAAAGCGGACACTCCTCGACCCTTGCTAACATGCCTAGATGTTTTGGTGGGCCGGATGACGGAGTCAGAATCATCAAAGTGTTTGAATTAGGGAAGAGCTATTCCGACAAGATGGGAATTCCGACTACATAAGAACAGGGTTTCCTCCTGCTATCCCGTTCACACATCTACATGATCAAGTTAAGGTATACCAACTAGTTTCCTACCTTAAGCACAATAACACTCAGCATGGAAGCAATCAGCGGAATTGATATGATCCTCTTCGAGGAGAATCGCCCTCGGGCCCAGTTTAATATAACGCATATAATTACAGAGACGATCTATGCCGTCCTTCAAGGGACGGCTGACCGGAGGGACAAATTCCTCACGGCCCCCTAAGCCAAGCTACTCCAACCCTCGTGATCCTTGGAGTATTCAAACCCCGCCTGTAAAAGAAAGCTACTATTTTGCCTAATCGTTCCCAACTACATCCAATAGGGATGGTCTAGCGCCTTTACCACCCCGTCGTTTCCCTTTGTTTGATTACCAGATTTATTTAGTCAAGTTCATATTTAGTCCATTTGAGTTAGCCATATTAAATTCATTTTGCCCTTTCTAAAACATTTTGAAAAGCCATTTGAAAACCTTGGGTCATTTTCAAAACCACTTTAACTTATCATACTCGGTTTGCAAACCTCGCTCTGATACCAACTTTGTAACGGCTAGGGATTATGATTCCCGGGTTACATTTCGAGGGATGAAACCCCTCGTTAGGATCTTGCGCCCCGAGTACAGGTTGAAGGTTTGAAATTCTACTTTAACGTTTTCAAGTGGGATTTCATACCCAAAATTCGAATGGATCATTGAAATCCCCGGGAAAGTCCCCTGTACCTGTCATAAGTCTAAGCGTGGAAAACCAACAGTCATGCAAATAGTTGAATCAAGGTGTAATTCAAGAGGGTGCCACGACAGAGCTGGGTCAAAACCAAATCAATAAGCGTATTTATCGAAATCTAAGGTTAGATCATTCCTTTGCAATCGTCCAAGAGAGTTCCCACGTTACAGAAGCAAGGAACAATTATGCTGCAAAACAAACCTAAAAAAAATGTATGCGGGGCGGTATCAGATCGAAGCCCTATAAAATATAATCCCAAACAAGCAGACACATACATACGCTAGTCCTAATAAAGATGCTTCTAGATGCAAGGCGGAATATTAACACACTAGTATGGTCCTAAGATCAAGTGCATAATATAATAAGGCCTTAGCACCAGATACCAAGTGGTATATCCCTCTCCTACCTCCACCCCCTTCCGATAGGGCGAAGACTGGCCAGCTCGTAAATGTATTCCATTATAATCGGGCGGCACGCATGCCCAACCCGCTCCACAATAAATCCCACAGGCATCTCATAATATAAGCAAGTTTCATGACTCGATTGACTCAGGACGGGACCCGATGGGACTAGGTCGTCCTATAACCCTAGCAATGACTCTAGTTACTTCACAGATAACCACAGGCATCTCATAATATAAGCAAGTTTCATGACTCGATTGACTCAGGACGGGACCCGATGGGATTAGGTCGTCCTATAACCCTAGCAATGACTCTAGTTACTTCACAGATAACAGTCGTTCTGTTTACAAAAGCAATGAGTAAACGAATGCTCGATCATGAGTGCAATCCTAGCAGGATACTACAGGGCATGCTTTATTATGAATGCAAGCACCTAGTATGCACATGGCTACAAGTAGGGAGATCTCTTTTCGAATTTGAGTGAGCTCATATAGGAACTCACCTGGTGGTGCAGAACAGCAAGGTAAGCATTACGATAGATTAAAGATCACCTAGATACATTTCAGAACACATATATAAGTTTACGTGTAATCATTCAAGCACTCAAAGCATACATCATTCTATAGAATTAACCACATCGTAATCATCATCCCATCAAGTCCAACCATTCGTCACATTGCCACATTCCTCAATACCATATCGTTCTCATCATTCCATTCAACCACATTCATATATTGATAACCACATATTCGCATATCACATAGCTCAAGTGCATCATATTCATCATATCTCAAGGCATAAGTTATAGATACATAATGTTAACATTTCATCATGCTTAGTCAACAAATCATGTCATTAGTCCACACAAGTCACGATATTAGTCAGTCGATCATATCAACATGCTAGTTAGTCATCGATCACACAATTCTCATGTTAGTCCTGAAAACCATTTCAAAAACCGAGCCAAATAGTTAGAAGTTCCGGCCTTAGAAAATGTTCGTCAATTCCCTTTTTAAATCCGATAATACCTTTTTAAATCTTCAAGTCTCATAATATTATATTTTCTTTTAACCGCCATAATATTATATATTAATCTAAAAAATAACACTTTATATTTTAAATCTCAAGTAATATTATATAATATAATTCATTTATTTTAATATTGATAACAAATATATATAAGCCTTTAGGATCTAAAAACTCATTTTATATTTTAACATATTTTATTCAAAATAGGCCCAAGGGAGAAAAGGCCCAACCCCCTTTAAAATTTCGGATCCACAAACCCAACCCAACTCTTTTTTATGTGAACCAGACCAAACCCTCATTTATGTTTTAGAAAAACACTGAACCGGACCTCAAATAATTAAAACAAAACCGAACCCAGCAAAACATTGTTCATCTACTACTACCTACTGCCTGATTCGAAAATTGGAAAAGGAAGGGGAGAGGGGAGTTCACCGGCGTCGACGGCTTTCTTCGGCCACCCACTCATCACCCATGAACATGGAATCGGACAAGGAAATGGGAGGAAGAGAGGTTCTCACCGAGGAGGGGACGCGAGGGTGTTGGTGATGCGTCGGAGGTTCGATCTGCTGCGTCAGAGGCGAGAGCAGTCCGTACCTGGTCTGGGACGAAAGGAGAGATCATCAAGGTGGGATCTTACAAGATTTCGAAGCAAAAGAATGAAAAACAAAGCTTCACCGAGCCTTATACGCGAAAATAGGGAAGAGGAGGAGGAAGGCGGCGCTGGAAAGCTCCTGGGCGTTCTTGGTGGCTCAGACGGGGCCGGAAAGACGCGACGGTGACAAGGAGGAGGTGAGGAAGATGGTGGGGAGCTGCTAATCGGCAGTTTCCGAAAACAGAGGAGGGGAGAAGCCGTTGGTGGCCGCTAGAACGAACAGAGGAGTAGGAGGGGGAGGGAATGGTGGTGGCCTCTGGGTAGTCGTCGGCAATGAGGAGCCGATGGTGGTGATGGTGGAGCTGTGAGGAGGACGGAGGCAGTGGGGCTGTGTTTGGAGAGTGAATGGGAGTGAAGGTGGGAGGAATTGAAGGGGGATAGTGAGGTGGTGTGGGTATGGGGGAAAGTCCTAAATGATAAAAGGGGAAGAGCTTTGTGTTGCTCATACATGACAACGAGAAGGGAGAGAGATAAGAAATGGATTTTGAAAAGAAAAGGAAGGGTCCTCTCTTCAAATTGTCTTATGCCTTACTGCACGTGAAACATGTCAAAGGGGGAAGGTATAGTGTGGCGTGCCTGCTCATAAATAGAAGGGTAGAGGGAGAAAGAAGGAAACAGACATGGGAGGAAGAGAATACAGGAGGGTTTTGTTTGGTTATGCGTGTGAAAGAAAGGGACCAATTTGTGGTTCAAGTTTTGGTCAAAAACAAGAATGAACACCGCATAATTAATTCCTAAGATTTAGGTTTTTCCAAATTCCGCTATCTCTCGCGCAATTAGAATTTGTAATTCGAGAATTAAGGTTTCCACGTTAGTTCTAAAAAATTTATTTCGGTCGAAAATCCGCTTCAAGAGTCTTAAAATCTGAGTTGGAGAGTTTTTTCGCTAAATCTAGCTTTAAAATTCATTTTGATTTTCTTTTTCCGAGAAATTGAGATTTAAAAATCGAAGCCTTTACAAGTATGTAATTCTAATAACATCATCATTAAGTGTCTATACAACATGTGGCTAATTCAACTTTAAACGAGAAAGTTTAACATATCTATATGAAGATGAACCTAGATTTTGAAATCATTGATCAAGAAATTAACATAATAATACAAGTAAAATAAAATACTTATGATTGATTAATGGATCAACACAACTATCAATTAAATTAAATTGAAAGATTAATCCAACATTACTTGATATATTGTATCATGATGTTTCATCACCATGTGTTATTCGTTTCATTAAATCCTAAGAGGTAAACACTTTAATTATATTATATGTTACATCATATAATCCAAAAACATGAATTACATTATATTCCACAATATAATATAAGGACTTTAATTACATTACATTTTACATCGTATAATTTGATTCGTCGAAACATCAATTTCTCACTTTTTCTTTCATATGTCATATTTCTGTCACACATCGAAAGTGGGCTATATACCTCTATTTTCTCTATATATAGATCCTCATACCCTACTTGTCATTCTCACAATCCAACCTTTTCTTTCCCACATCTAAAGTGTGATAAAATGTGAGCAAATCATGGTCTTTGAACTAATGGAAATTGATGGATGAGTTTAAACCAAAATTCAAATAAAATTTTAATTAATTATAGTGGGGCCACATTGAGTTATGGTTTACTCTCTTCACATGGAGAGTGAACACTCTCCACACCAAATTTCCAAGAAAGAATTAAGTGTAAACAACTATTCGTATATAACCTATCATTTATTCATAAGCAACCACAACATTATTCGTGAGCAATACAACATTAATTTAAAGGCAATATTGATATTGATAATATATTTTTAATTATTTAGATGAACAATATCTAACGTACATACGAATAAAGTAATGGATATAAATGAATAAAAATAAATTTTGATATTTCATTATCTGTTTAACAAAATACAAAATTCAATTAAAAAATTCATCATATATACGAATATAATGTCGTATAATTGATGACATAGATACGAATAATCTACAAATTCTCCTACAAAACTTTAAAAATACCCAAAATTATCTCGGTACAAATGAATAATAGAACATATATATACGAATAATCCCCAAATTTACAACTCGGGCATCCACCATATGCATTTGAGTCGATGGCATGGTCTTCTACACAAGGTTATCACCCATCAAGCATGCTCACTGTAAGATTTCCTCTCCTTAATTAATTTGTTGCACAACAACCTATCAAATAAGGAGTATATTAATATATGAATGCAAAGTCTAGTTACAGAAAATTGATGTGATTGATGAATTGAAACAGTGTGTAATCCTTTTCACCAAAACTAATACAAGAGATATAATTAAGTAGGTCAAAATTTACAAAACCCAACTAAATCAAGTACTTCCCTTTGATTGACATAAACCCATTAAAATCTTAATTACAACGTACTCAACCTACAATTGAACAAATAAACATACCATATGAATTCTAAGGTCGCTTAACCCAACAAGTCCGATCGCCAACGACATCGATTAGACTCAGCACCGGCAACGTGACTCGATCGGCATCAAGAGAACACATAGCCTGGATCGGCATCGCCGCTGGCATCGTCCTCGGAACGGTGATATCGACCTAGAAGATTGGGCTCTTGGGTTTTGGTTAACGACGACGAGATCGAAAGAGAGATAATGGGAGATTGGGAACACGGTCGAGGAGGTCCCCCGATTCGTTGAGAAGTTGGGGTCGACGATGAAGAGATTGCAGACGAGGGCATGAAGAAGTGGAAGGGAGACCGAGGAACCCAAATTTATGAATATGGAGGCGTTGTTATAGTCGGATTGAAATAGGGTTAGGGTTGATGTGCATCACACGCACCAATTAGTGAGAATTAGGATTTGAACTAGTGGGCCCCAATGGAATTAATCATTTAATTAATTAAAAATTGGATTTAATCTGAGCCATTTATTTTCACTCATTCAAGGGTTGAGATATGCTCACAAATTACATGGTAAGGGGTGCTCGCATAGGATCTATCCTCTATATATATATATCCCACATGCCATGTTTTGTCAACCTTAAATCTTTCCATTCCGAAAGTGTGGTGAAAGACTTGAGTTGAGTTTTATTTTGGTTTTAATACAATATTTTTTTTAAAATGGTTGACCCGGCGGGTCGACCCGCAAAACATGTTGGGTACCCGATTTGGTGCCACGTGGCCGACCCGGTAATCTGACCCGCCAGGTCACCCAACTCTTCGACCCATCTGAACCGCCGGTCAGGATTTGGGTCTACCTCCCTGGGTTGTCTCCGACCCGTTAAATCCCTAGTTGTCTATCATGTTTTCTAACCCTATCTTATTCATCCTCCTCGTGTCAACCTTGCATATCCCCATTTCCCGTTCTTCTATCTAAACCACACGTATGAAACCAAACTACTCTTTGTTTTTGTCCACTTCAAATATTGTTTGCTGCTTCAATCAACTACAATTTGGAAGACCATTAAATGCAGTGTTAGGCTTCCCAACACGTAGGGGTGATATTCGAGCCGAACGAGCTGAGCTTGACGTGTTCAAGCTTGGCTCGAACGGGAAACGAGCCGAGCCGAGCTCGAGCCCAAAAATTATTCGAGCTTATTTTGGCGCTCAAGCTCGGCTCGCGAGCCCAGCGGTAAACTCGAGCTCGGCTTGTGAAGGCTCGAACAAGCCGAACGAACAAGCCTGAGCTCGTTCGAGCTCGTCAATTGGGCTCGTTCAGGCTCGGTTCGTAACTGAATGCCTAAATGAAAAATTAAAGAGGCACTCATACAATCAGCAGAAAACCTTAAACAAAGCACAGACAAATAAGTTCCATGGATGCAATCCATGAGCAGCAAGGGTAGATCAAGGGAGTAAGTAATCAAACTCTTATTTTTTTTAAGAAATCAAAACAAAAAAACCTTCAAATACCACAATAGATCTAACCATTAAGTAATCCCAAGTAATTTTATAGGAAATCAAAGCATTAAAACTCTCAAAGACCACAATAGAGAAACAAGATCCAACCACTGTGTAGTCCCAACTGCTAATTTTATACAAAATCAAAGCACAATCGAAGCAGAAACCAGAATCAAACCGGCCTGGGTTGGGATTCGACGCTTGGAAGAAACCCTAACTTGAAGGTTTCTTCCAGATCCGTCTCCGCTTGGATGAGACTCAACTTCGTCACCAGCCTTCTTTAGATCCGCCTCCGCTTGCTGCCGCTGCTTCTAGATCTCGAATTGGATGGCCTGCTCTTCTGCAGATCCGTCTCCTTCTCCGACGCTTGCCGCCGCCGCCGCCTCCGGATCTCGAACTTGAGGGTGTGGAAGATGTATGAAACTAGGGAGAAAGGGGAAGAGAGAGATGTACGAAACTTACCGGACGCCAGGAACTTGTCGCCGCCGGAAGAAGGGAGAAAGAGGAAGAGGGAGGAAGCACAACTGGGGAAGAGAAAGGAAGTACGGAGGAAACCTGGAGGAACGGCCACTGAACGCCTAACGCTGAAAGGAGAGGCAAGACAACCCATATATAAACCCTAGGGGTAATTTAGGAAATTATCACATTCGAGCTTCTAGGCTCGGCTCGGGCTCGGCTCGAGCTCAGCTCGGGCTCGACACGAGCTTTAAACACTGTTCAGACTCGGCTTGTTTTACAATTTCGAACGAGCCGAGCTCGAGCTTTCTCGAGCCGAGCCCGAGCCGAGCTCGAGCTGTTCGGCTCAAGTAACAGCCCTACCAACACGTTAACTTTATCTATGACCCTTGTTTACCCATTTGATCGTTTAGAAACCCACCTCGTAGCCGCCATCTATTATCTGAATTCCATCTTCTACTCGACACGTCTCCCTTTCGCAAGTCCACCACCAAGTCTATCCTTGTTTAGCGCCACCCTTGCCCTTCCTTACCCTCAGCTAGACATGACCACGAGTCACGGGTCAGGTGGGTCGATCCGTGACCCAACAGGTCAAGGTCCACGGGTCCGAGAGTCGACTCAGGTTGAGGGTCAAGGTTAGGGTCGGGGAAAAGATAACTCGTGACCCGGCGGGTCAACCCAACGGGTCTGACCCGGTTCAACCCGCCGGGACAACCCGCCATTTTAAAATATATTTTATTTGAACAAAAAAATTTTAATAAAATAAATTTATAATTATTCTGTAAATAATATATATTATTCTTAGAATAATTCCCAATAATACATAAACTAATATGCAATGGCAATGTGAGACAAATGAACCCACATGCTTCCCCTTTTATAAACTTAGCACACTTCCCCCTTTCCTCTAGTTATCAATGTGGGACAAGAAAAAGGGTAGAAACTACATCATGTCTTCAATCTCTACCATTTGGTTTTTTAATGTCAATCCATACTTATAAAATTTTATCATATACAAACACTAGTACTACAATTTATATAAATATTATTTACCTATCAATTATTAAAGAAATAACGAACGAGTAACAAGAAAGGGTGAAGTTCCACAAAATACCTTAAACATTTGTGTTATATGGAGGATCCACTATAAAATCATTCTATATCATTTTATATGATACTAAGTGAAGAGTCTTTATGATATTATTTCAAATAATACAAATATTGTTATTGATAAAGCTGTTATATTTGTATAGTATCCTTAATGTCGAGTTTTTGTTTATTTTCAAACACAAGAATGAAATATAATATTGGCAATACTTTTTTGATGTGTCTTTTCCTGTCATAACAAGCAACCCAAGTATGTAATTCTAATAACATCATCATTAAGTGTATACACAACAAGTGGCTAATTCAACTTTAAACGAGAAAGTTTAACATATATATATGAAGATAAACCTAGATTTGAAATCATTCATCAAGAAATTAACATAATAATACAAGTAAAATAAAATACTTATGATTGATTAATGGATCAACACAACTATCAATTAAATTAAATAGAAAGATTAATCCAACATAACTTGATATATTGTATCATGATGTTTAATCACCATGTGTTATTTATTTCATTAAATCCTAAGAGGTAAACACTTTAATTATATTATATGTTACATCATATAATCCTAAAACTTGAATTACATTATATTCCACCATATAATTTAAACACTTTAATTACATTACATTTTACATCATATAATTGGATTCGTCGAAACATCAATTTCTCACTTTTTCTTTCATATGTCATATTTCTGTCCCACATCGAAAGTGGGCTACATACCTCTATTTTCTCTATATATAGATCCTCATACCCTACTTGTCATTCCCACAATCCAACCTTTTCTTTCCCACATCTAAAGTGTGATGAAATGATGTGAGTGGAGTGAAGATATACATATATATATCTCTACCCACATACCATGTTTTGTCAACCTTAAATCTTTCTATTTCGAAAGTGTTGTGAAAGATTTGAGTTGAGTTTTATTTTGGGTTTAAAAAAATTTTTTGTTTAAAAAAAAATTGACCGTCGGGTCAACCCACAAAACCCGTCGGGTACCCGATTTGGTGCCACGTGGCCGACCCGGCAGTCCGACCTACTGACCCGCCGGGTCACCTAACCCGTCGACATTTCCGAACCGCGGGTCAGGGTTAGGGTCAACCTCCCCGGGTTTTCGACCCGGCGGGTCCGACCCGTTAAATCCCTAGTTGTCTATCATGTTTTCTAACCCTATCTTAGTCATTCTCCTCGTGACAACCTTGCAGATCCCAATTTCCCATTCTTCTATCTAAACCACACGTATGAAACCAGACTACTCTTTGTTTTTGTCCACTTCAAATATTGTTTGCTGCTTCAATCAAATATATTTTGGAAGAACATTAAATGCGGTGTTTGGCTTCCCAATACGTTAACTTTATCTATGACCCTTGTTTACCCATTTGATCGTTCATAAACCCACCTCGTGGCCGCCATCTAATATCTGAATTCCATCTTCTGCTCAACACGTCTCCCTTCCGCAAATCCACCGCCAAGTCTATCCTTGTTAAGCGCCACCCTTTCCCTTCCTTACCCTCAGCTAGACATGGCCACGGGTCACGGGTCGAGCGGGTCGATCCGTGACCCACCGAGTCGGTGACCAGACGGGTCAGGTTCAACGGGTCCGAGGGTCGGCTCGGGTTGAGGGTCAGCTTTAGGGTAAGGGAAAAGATAACCCGTGACCCGGGAGGTCAACCCGACGGGTCCGACCCTGTTCAACCCACCAGGTCAACTCGGCATTTTAAAATATATTTTTTTTTAAAAATTTATTTATAATAAAATAAATTTATAATTATTATATAAATTATATAAATTATTCTTAGAATAATTCCTAATATTAAATAAATTGATATGTAATGGCAATGTGAGACAAATGAACCCCCATGCTTCTCCTTTTATAGACTTAGCACCCTTCCCCCTTTCCTCTAGTTTTCAATGTGTGACAAGAACAAGGGTAGAAACTACAACATGTATTCAATCTCTACAATTCGGTTTTTTCATGTCAATCCATACTTATAAAATTTTATCATATACAAACACTAGTACTACACTTTATATAAATATTATTTGCCTATCAATTATTAAAGAAATAACGAACGGGTAACAAGAAAGTGTGAAGTTCAACAAAATACCTAAAACATTTGTGTTATTTGTTGGATCCACTATTAAATCATTTTATATCAATTTATATGATACTATGTGAGGAGTCTTTATGATATAATTTCAAATAATACAAATATTGTTATTGATAAAGCCGTTATACTTGCATAGTATCCTTAATATCGAGTTTTCGTTTATTTTCAAAATGATATAAAACTTCGGATTTTCAAACACAAGAATGAAATATGATATTGGCAATACTTTTTTGACGTGTCTTTTCATGTCATAACAAGCAACTCAAGTATGTAATTCTAATAACATCATCATTAAGTGTATACACAACATGTGGCTAATTCAACTTTAAACGAGAAATTTTAACATATCTATATGAAGATGAACCTAGATTTGAAATCAATGATAAAGAAATTAACATAATAATACAAGTAAAATAAAATACTTATGATTGATTAATGGATCAACACAACTATCAATTAAATTAAATAGAAAGATTAATCCAACATAACTTGATATATTGTATCATGATGTTTCATCACCATGTGTTATTCATTTCATTAACTCCTAAGAGCTAAAAACTTTAATTATATTATATGTTACATCATATAATCCAAAAACTTGAATTACATTATATTCCACGACATAATCTAAAGACTTTAATTACATTACATTTTACATCATATAATTGGATTCGTCGAAACATCAATTTCTCACTTTTTCTTTCATATGTCATACTTCTGTCCCACATCGAAAGTGGGCTATATACCTCTAATTTCTCTATATATAGATCCTCATACCCTACTTGTCATTCCCACAATCCAACCTTTTCTTTCCCACATCTAAAGTGTGATGAAATGATGGGAGTGGAATGAAGATATGTATATCTTTCAACATACCATGTTTTGTCAACCTTAAATCTTTCCATTTCAAAAGTGTTGTGAAAGACATGAGTTGAGTTTTATTTTGGGTTTAAAACAATTTTTTTTTAAAAAAAAATGGTTGACTGGCGGGTACCTGATTTGGTACCACGTAACCGACCCGGCAGTCCGACCTGCTGACCCGCCGGGTCACCTAACCCGTCGACCCGTTCGAACCGACGGTCAGGGTTTGGGTCAACCTCCCCGGGTTGTTGACCCGGCGGGTCCGACCCGTTAAATCCTCACCTGTCTATCATGTTTTCTAACCCTATCTTAGTCATTCTCCTCGTGACAACCTAGCAGATCCCCATTTCCCATTCTTCTATCTAAACCACACGTATGAAACCAGACTACTCTTTGTTTTTGTCCGCTTCAAATATTGTTTGCTGCTTCAATCAAATATATTTTGGAAGACCATTAAATGCAGTGTTTGGCTTCCCAACACTTTAACTCTATCTATGACCCTTTTTTACCCATTTGATCGTTCAGGAACCCACCTCGTGGCCGCCATCTAATATCTGAATTCCATCTTCTGCTCGACACGTCTCCCTTCCGCAAATCCGCCGCCAAGTCTATCCTTGTTCAGCGCCACCCTTGACCTTCCTTACCCTCAGCTAGACATGGCTGCGGGTCACGGGTCGGGCGGGTCAATCCGTGACCTACCGGGTCAGTGACCCGACGGGTCAGGTTCCACAAGTCCGAGGGTCGGCTCGGGTTGAGGGTCAGTTTTAGGTTAGGGGAAAAGATAACCCGTGACCCGGCGGGTCAACCCTACGGGTCCGACCCGGTTCAACGCGTCGGGTCAACCCGGCATTTTAAAAAAAAAAATTTGAAAAATTTATTTATAATTATTATGTAAATTATATAAATTATTTTTAGAATAATTCCTAATATTACATAAACTAATATGTAATGGCAATGTGAGACAAATGAACCCACATGCTTCTCCTTTTATAGACTTAGCACCCTTCCCCCTTTCCTCTAGTTTTCAATGTGTGACAAGAACAAGGGTAGAAACTACACCATGTCTTCAATCTCTACCATTCGGTTTTTTCATGTGAATCCATACTTATAAAATTTTATCATATACAAACACTAGTACTACACTTTATATAAATATTATTTATCTATCAATTATTAAAGAAATAACGAACGGGTAACAAGAAAGTGTGAAGTGCAACAAAATACCTTAAACATTTGTGTTATTTGGTGGATCCACTATTAAATCATTCTATATCATTTTATATGATACTAAGTGAGGAGTCTTTATGATATTATTTCAAATAATACAAATATTGTTATTGATAAAGCTGTTATATTTGTATAGTATCCTTAATGTCGAGTTTTCGTTTGTTTTCAAAATGATATAGAACTTTGGATTTTCAAACAGAAGAATGAAATATAATATTGGTAATACTTTTTCGATGTGTCTTTTCCTGTCATAACAAGCAACCCAAGTATGTAATTCTAATAACATCATCATTAAGTGTATACACAACATGTGGCTAATTCAACTTTAAACGAGAAAGTTTAACATATATATATGAAGATAAACCTAGATTTGAAATCATTCATCAAGAAATTAACATAATAATACAAGTAAAATAAAATACTTATGATTGATTAATGGATCAACACAACTATCAATTAAATTAAATAGAAAGATTAATCCAACATAACTTGATATATTGTATCATGATGTTTCATCATCATGTGTTATTTATTTCATTAAATCCTAAGAGGTAAATACTTTAATTATATTATATGTTACATCATATAATCCAAAAACTTGAATTACATTATATTCCACCATATAAACTAAACACTTTAATTACATTACATTTTACATCATATAATTGGATTCGTCGAAACATCAATTTCTCACTTTTTCTTTCATATGTCATATTTCTGTCCCACTTCGAAAATGGGCTACATACCTCTATCTTCTCTATATATAGATCCTCATACCCTACTTGTCATTCCCACAATCCAACCTTTTCTTTCCCACATCTAAAGTGTGATGAAATGATGAGAGTGGAGTGAAGATATACATATATATATCCCTACCCACATACCATGTTTTGTCAACCTTAAATCTTTCTATTTCGAAAGTGTTGTGAAAGACTTGAGTTGAGTTTTATTTTGGGTTTAAAAAAAAATTTTGTTAAAAAAAAAATGGTTGACCTGCGGGTCGACCCGCAAAACCCGTCGGGTACCCGATTTGGTACCACGTGGCCGACCCGGCATTCTGACCTGCTGACCCGCCGGGTCACCTAACCCGTCGACATTTCCGAACCGCGGGTCAGGGTTAGGGTTAACCTCCCCGGGTTGTCGACCCGGCGGGTCCGACCCGTTAAATCCCCAGTTGTCTATCATGTTTTCTAACCCTATCTTAGTGATTCTCCTCGTGAAAACCTTGCAGATCCCCATATCCCATTCTTCTATCTAAACCACACGTATGAAACCAGACTACTCTTTGTTTTTGTCCACTTCAAATATTGTTTGTTGCTTCAATCAAATATATTTTGGAAGACCATTAAATGCGGTGTTTGGCTTCCCAATACGTTAACTTTATCTATGACCCTTGTTTACCCATTTGATCGTTCAGAAACCCACCTCGTGGCCGCCATCTAATATCTGAATTCCATCTTCTGCTCGACACGTCTCCCTTCCGCAAATCCACCGCTAAGTCTATCCTTGTTGAGCGCCACCCTTGCCCTTCCTTACCCTCGGCTAGACATGGCCACGGGTCACGGGTCGGGCGGGTCGATCCGTGACGCACCGAGTCGGTGACCAGACGGTTCAGGTTCCACGGGTCCGAGGGTCGGCTCGGGTTGAGGGTCAGCTTTAGGGTAGGGGAAAAGATAACCCGTGACCCGAGAGGTCAACCCGACGGGTCGGACCCTGTTCAACCCGCCGGGTCAACCCGGCATTTTAAAATATATTTTTTAAAAAAAAATTATTTATAATAAAATAAATTTATAATTATTATGTAAATTATATAAATTATTCTTAGAATAATTCCTAATATTAAATAAATTAATATGTAATGGCAATGTGAGACAAATGAACCCCCATGCTTCTCCTTTTATAGACTTAGCACCCTTCCCCCTTTCCTCTAGTTTTCAATGTGTGACAAGAACAAGGGTAGAAACTACAACATGTATTCAATCTCTACCATTCGGTTTTTTCATGTCAATCCATACTTATAAAATTTTATCATATACAAACACTAGTACTAAACTTTATATAAATATTATTTTCTTATCAATTATTAAAGAAATAACGAACGGGTAACAAGAAAGTGTGAAGTTCAACAAAATACCTAAAACATTTGTGTTATTTGGTGGATCCACTATTAAATCATTCTATATCATTTTATATGATACTAAATGAGGAGTCTTTATGATATAATTTCAAATAATACAAATATTGTTATTGATAAAGCCGTTATACTTGCATAGTATCCTTAATATCGAGTTTTCGTTTATTTTCAAAATGATATAAAACTTCGGATTTTCAAACACAAGAATGAAATATGATATTGGCAATACTTTTTTGATGAGTCTTTTCATGTCATAACAAGCAACCCAAGTATGTAATTCTAATAACAACATCATTAAGTGTATACACAACATGTGGCTAATTCAAATTTAAACGAGAAAGTTTAACATATCTATATGAAGATGAACCTTGATTTTAAATCATTGATAAAGAAATTAACATAATAATACAAGTAAAATAAAATACTTATGATTGATTAATGGATCAACACAACTATCAATTAAATTAAATAGAAATATTAATCCAACATAATTTGATATATTGTATCATGATGTTTCATTACCATGTGTTATTCATTTCATTAAATCCTAAGAGGTAAAACCTTTAATTATATTATATGTTACATCATATAATCTAAAAACTTCAATTACATTATATTCCACAATATAATCTAAAGACTTTTATTACATTACATTTTACATCATATAATTGGATTCGTCGAAACATCAATTTCTCACTTTTTCTTTCATATGTCATATTTCTGTCCCACATCGAAAGTGGGCTATATACCTCTATTTTCTCTATATATAGATCCTCATACCCTACTTGTCATTCCCACAATCCAACCTTTTCTTTCCCACATCTAAAGTGTGATGAAATGATGGGAGTGGAATGAAGATATGTATATCTTCCAACATATCATTTTTTGTCAACCTTAAATCTTTCCATTTCAAAAGTGTTGTGAAAGACATGAGTTGAGTTTTATTTTGGGTTTAAAACAATTTTTTTAAAAAAAAATGATTGACTGGCGGGTACCCGATTTGGTGCCACGTGACCGACCCGGCAGCCCGACCTGCTGATCCGTCGGGTCACCTAACCCATCGACCCGTCCGAACCGACGGTCGGGGTTAGGGTCAACCTCCCCGGGTTGTCGAACCGGCGGGTCCGACCCGTTAAATCATCACCTGTCTATCATGTTTTCTAACCCTATCTTAGTCATTCTCCTCGTGACAACCTTGCAGATCCCCATTTCCCATTCTTCTATCTAAACCACACGTATGAAACCAGACTACTCTTTGTTTTTGTCCACTTCAAATATTGTTTGCTGCTTCAATCAAATATATTTTGGAAGACCATTTGATCGTTCAGGAACCCACCTCGTGGCCGCCATCTAATATCTGAATTCCATCTTCTGCTCGACATGTCTCCCTTCCGCAAATCCGCCGCCAAGTCTATCCTTGTTCATCGCCACCCTTGACCTTCCTTACCCTCAGCTAGACATGAACTAATATGAAATGGCAATGTTAGACAAATGAACCCCCATGCTTCTCTTTTTATAGACTTAGCACCCTTCCCCCTTTCCTCTAGTTTTCAATGTGTGACAAGAACAAGGGTAGAAACTACACCATGTCTTCAATCTCTACCATTCGGTTTTTTAATGTCAATCCATACTTATAAAATTTTATCATATACAAACACTAGTACTACACTTTATATAAATATTATTTATCTATCAATTATTAAAGAAATAACGAACGGGTAACAAGAAAGTGTGAAGTTCAACAAAATACCTTAAACATTTGTGTTATTTGGTGGATCCCCTATTAAATCTTTCTAATACTTTTTCGATGTGTCTTTTCTTGTCATAACAAGCAACCCAAGTATGTAATTCTAATAACATCATCATTAAGTGTATACACAACATGTGGCTAATTCACCTTTAAACGAGAAAGTTTAACATATCAATATGAAGATGAACCTAGATTTGAAATCATTGATCAAGAACCTAACATAATAATACAAGTAAAATAAAATATTTATGATTGATTAATGAATCAACACAACTATCAATAAAATTAAATAGAAAGATTAATCCTACAAAACTTGATATATTGTATCATGATGACTCATCACCATGTGTTATTCATTTCATTAAATCCTAAGAGGTAAACACTTTAATTATATTATATGTTACATCATATAATCCAAAAACTTGAATTACATTATATTCCACCATATAATCTAAAGACTTTAATTACATTACATTTTACATCCTATAATTTGATTCGTCAAAACATCAATTTCTCACATTTTCTTTCATATGTCACATTTCTGTCCCAAATCGAAAGTGGGTTATTGATAGCATGCATTTACGTAGGCATAATAGGTTGCATTTAGCTTAGTTAAGATGCATTTTATGCATGGATTAAGTACAAATTGCATATTTGCTCTCTATGTTAGTAGAGTCGGAATCTACACACTTTTATTGATTATTTTAGGTAATCGTGGATCCGATGATGAGACATGGGTTGATAACACATTAGATGAGAATGTCTAGTTGATCGAAGAAGCTTACATGAAGATCTCAAGAGGTCCTGAGAAGTAGAAGCGGACCTAAACGAAGAACAAGTCTGCAGAAGTTGTCGCTAGACATGCTGAACTTATTTTGCATTTTCTGGAGGTCTCATTTTTTCGATTGACTATTATGACCATGCGTTGGAAAGCTCTTTCAAAGAGATACAACTTTCCTGTTGACAAGAAGAGCAAGTTCAAAATAGATTTTCCGTGAAAGACAATATGCCGCGGCCGCAGCATGCATGCCCCGACCGCTGCTAGGGCTGCTGCAGCGGGATATGGGAGAGTTGTTGATGCCGCGGCCGCAGCATTGGTCGTCAGCGCTTGTGCGCAGCGTTTTAAATAATTAAAAACCCTAGATCTTCTTTATTTGTTTTATGGCCGACTTTGGATGATTTATAAGGCCAAATTTAGTTATTTTTCCAGCACTTCTATTCTATTCATTCATCAGACACTTTAGAGATTTTAAGCGATGTCTTCCATGAGGAACTAAACTCATATATTCTGCCTGCAATTTGAAGCTTTATTCGGATTGATTGTGAGTTTCTAATTCTCGTTCCTTGTTTCCTATATTTGAATGCTTCAACTTCTTTGTGCTTGATTGTCTATTGTTTTATTCTATCTAGCCCGCGCAACTAGTTAGAATCAATTCAATTGCTAAGGTTTTGTAGATTCCTGATTGTGAACCTTAACCTAAGTGGCAAACTTGTTCATTTAGGGCTGATTGAACTAATTGAATGAGTAGAAAGTTGAATCTGTTGTTAAATCCTTCTTTAGGGACTGCAAATACCTTGGTTAATCTCTGAACTTAAAGCTATCAATTGTGTTAAATCCTTCTTTAGGGATTGTTCGATTGATAAGGGTTTCTTGGACTAATTGGACTAGTAACTATATTAGGTCGGGACAAGGGCATTCATAGGAAACTTAATAGACGAGAAGAAGTTACAAGGATCGCTTCAATCCAATAAAGTGGAAAATTGTAGGTAGAATCGCTTCTCCAAATTGTCTAAAACAAATTCATTTACTTCGCTTTCCTTACTCCGCTTTGATAAAAGGCGAAACTTTTACACTCTCAAAACCCCCCTTTTGGTTACTTGATTGGAATCTTAATCACACTTGAATCATAAATTTCCCTGTGGGATCGACCTCTTGCTTATTGCTATACTAGTTATAGGTTTGAGATTTACTTTGACGGATCAACTATAGGTTTTCCCTCCGTCAAATTTGGTGTTGTTGCCGGGGAATTTTTATTAATTCTTGTGTGTTTTTGGTGTTGATTTTGGTGTGGACCATCTTATAAGGTCCATACCTGTGCTACTAATTCTTCTCTGTAGAAAGTATTGCAGAGATGGCGAACGACGCAAATCGTACTCTGAAGGAGCTTACTGCTCCTGATCTAGCACAACAACCCTTAGTAGTCCAATTCCCTGCGCTGGGGGAAGGAGTCAACTTTGAGCTTAAGTCTGGGGTAATTCATCTTCTACCCAAGTTCCATGGGGCATGGGTTGAGTGGGGAGGACCCCCACAAGCATCTGTATGAGTTCCATACTGTGGTAGTTGGGATGAAACCTGAGAACGTCACTGCAGAGCAAATCAAACTGAGAGCTTTTCCCTTCTCTTTGAAGGATGATGCGAATGAGTGGTTCTTCTATCTACCACCTGGATCTATTACTACTTGGGCTGAGATGAAGAGAGTCCTCCTAGAGATGTACTTCCCTGCAACAAAGCTAAATGCCTTGAAAAGGTCAATCATTGGCATTGAGCAGTACGCGACGGAGTCTATTCATGAGTACTTTGAGCGTTTCAAGAAACTCTGCGCTAGCTGCCCATGCCATGGGTACTCTTAGAAGGATCTGGTTCTCTTCTTGTTCAATGGGCTTACTGATGGAGAGCGCAAAATGGTGAATTCCTATTGTGGGGGAAACATGCTGAATAAGACGCCTGCTGCAGCTTGAGAAGTGTTTAAGGAGCTCTCTTAGGGCTCTAGGCAGTTCAACAAGAGCACTCGTGCTAGAGGTGTACTTGCTATTGATGCCCCAGTGGCTGCATTACAGACTGATATGGCAGAGATGAAAATGATGCTCAAGAAGCTGGTAGTTGACAGAGTTTCTCAGCAGTTGAAAGCATGTGAATCCTACAGCGATCCATCCCACCCTATGGATATGTACTCAACTTTGCAAGATCCTAGTGTTGAGTTCAATGCAATTGGGAATTTTGCTCCACAAAGGCCAAGGCAAGGCAACTTTGGTAATCCTGGGTACTTCAACAATAATAACTACAATGGAGGCTATGAGCAGGGTAATGGCTATGGCAACTACCAGGAACCTTTCAATCAGCAAGGGGGGCAACAGGCAAGGCCCCACCAACAATTTGAACCTCGATAGGGAGGCCAACCACACTCCAATGAGGCTATTGAGGATCCAATACAGAAATTGTCACGGTTGGTCTTGAAGGTTGAGAAACAACAATCAGACCGGATCACAAATTTGGAGAATCAACTGAGTCAGCTCATTCAGGTCTTAAGTGTGAAGGAGGCAAACGATTCAGGGAAGCTTCCATCGCAAACGGTTGAGAATCCTAAGGAGAATGTCAGTGCAATACCGCTTAGGAGTGGCAAGGAACTGGTTGTCACACCTCAAAAAGACGATGAAGAAATAATGGACGAGGAGATAGAAGTGCGAGAAGAAGAAGACGGAACTCACAGCGTGCGGCGCCCGCAACACCCTTGCGGCGCCCGCGACCAATCAAACGCGTTGCGCCCGCAGCATAATGCGGCGCCTGCCGCCAGTGGTCCCGCCGAGCCTTCAGCTTCAGGTACGCATATCCCACGTTTCTCCTCTCTTTCCTCTTCCTCCCCTCTTCCTCCTTCTTCTTCTTCTCCTCCTTCTTCCTCTTTGCCCATCGAGACTCAAAAGCCAATTCCGCCCTTCCCGGAAGCCTTGAAGGATACACGAAGGTATGAGAATGACAAGAAACTCTTCAAGACACTCAGCAGGTGCGAGGTAAATATTCCTTTACTCAAATTGATTAAGAGCGTTCCTAGATATGCTAAATTTTTTAAGGAATTGTGCACCATAAAGATGAAGCAAAGACTGAAAAAGAAGGAAAAGGTAAGCTTGAATGAAAATGTCTCTGCTATGTTGCAAAGAAAATTGCCTGAAAAATGTGGAGACCCAGGTATGTTTACAATTCCATGTACAATTGGGAATACTAGATTCAAACAAGCCATGTTAGATCTAGGAGCCTCAATTAATGTTATTTCCTATAACATGTATATGTCTTTGGGTTTGGGTGCTCTGACTGAGACTGGGGTTACAGTGCAACTTGCTGATCGATCACAAATCAGGCCAAGAGGCGTTGTTGAAGATGTTTTGGTTATGGTAGATGATTTATTTTTCCTGTTGATTTCTTTGTTTTAGATATGGAGCAGGGAGCCCCAGAAACACCCATTATACTAGGAAGACCATTCCTGAAAACTGCGAAAACGAAAATTGATTGTTGTGAGGGTTTATTGACTATGGAGTTTGATGGAAGAAAGATAGAATTCTCTTTCTTTAATCATGACAAGCTTTCTCCTGAAAATTCTTTAGATATGCCTATTGCTAACAATATGGATTGCAACAATAATTTTCGTGATTTGTTAGAAATACCTAAGGAAAATAGTTTATGGAAATTTAAGCCCCCTAACAAATTGAAATCTTTTGTGATTCCAAGACAACCCCAGGACTAGCTCAAGGAGAGAAGCTAAGGGTAATGGATGGATGTTGGAACAAAAAGCTACACCTTCCAAGGGTGCCCGCATTTGTCAATGAAATGACAGGTGTAGGTGACCCTCGTGGAGGAACCTAGGCCAATCAAAGGTCATTACGTCGAGCCAACGACTTGAAACAAAGGCGCTTCTCGGGAGGCAACCCGAGGTAAGTTATTCTTTCTTTTTCCTTTTTCTTTTCCTTCACCCTGATTATATTTGTTTTACTCTTGTTGTCTTTATTGTTTCATTGAGGACAATGAAAACTTTAAGTGTGGGGGAGAGGAATTTTGTATATATAATGCATATAGGAGATCATATTTAAATTTCTGCACCATGTTTAATTTATGTAATCATTTTTATTAATTTCTTGTTTATTTTCGTAATTAAAAAAAATCAATCAAAAAATCCAAAAACAAGCATGCATTGCATACATATGTGTTATTCAAACACCCATCTAACTTAGTTTGTCCTCTTATTTAAATTTCAAGCATAATCATATAAATCACATGGAGTTCTGGATGTTTTGATTTTGTCTTTATTTGATTTTTGTGGAACATGAGCTAGCAAATATAATTGAGCATGTATGATTGAGCTAAAGTATAATTGAAGTCCTTAAAACATGCCATGTGAGAATGTTTGGCCTTATTTGAATTCTTTGGCTCAATTGTGTGAATTACTCTTCTTGTGTTGCTACCTCTTGGTATTGACTGCAATATCTATTTTTAAAGACCGATGCACATGTTTGATTGCTTTCGGAGTTTATGTTTATATTTTGAGTCTTTTGTTTGAATTTGTGCATATTTAGTGAATAAGGTGGCAATGTTGATGCACTTAGTAACCGGGTCTACGCATGACACCCATGGGTATGATTAACGCAAAAAGGTGTTGAAAACTATCCACTAGGAAAGAAAGCTTGATCATTGAGTAACCAGGTTCATTCATGACACCCATGTTTGCAACTTGTGTCAAAAGATGTTCAGGTAGACTTCATATTAGTAGGTTGATGTGTTGATAGACTGGGGCCATTCATGACACCCATGTTTGCGCCTCGATTAAGGAAAGCACCAAGGCAAGAAAAAAAGAAAAAAAAGAAGAAGAAAAGAAAAAAAAAGTGTCACATTTTATTTAGTAGATATTTGGTGATATGGTGGTCAATGTCTATGAGCTTAGTGCATTTTGGATTGAGTTGAGAGTTGTACCTTAAAGCCTAAACACATGAGTGAAACACATATTTCGGGTGAGGTTGGATAATGTCTACTTCTAAGCTTTGATCACTAGAATACATGTTATGACGTTTGTTTGCTTGATTTATGTTTTCACCTCCTATGATGTTGCTTTTTGATGAGGTTGAAACTTGAAGGTATTTCCTGTGGGATGCATTGATTCATGTTCATTCTATCATTGATTGAGGACAAGCAAAGGTTAAATGTGGGGGAGTTTGACAGCAAGCATTTAGGTAGGCATAATAGGTTGCATTTAGCTTAGTTAAGATGCATTTTATGCATGGATTAAGTACAAATTGCATATTTGCTCTCTATGTTAGTAGAGTCGGAATGTACACACTTTTATTGATTATTTCAGGTAATCGTGGATCCGATCATGAGACATGGGTTGATAACACATTAGATGAGAATGTCTAGTTGATCGGAGAAGCTTACATGAAGATCTCCCCCACATGCTGAACTTGTTTTGCACTTTCTGGAGGCCTCGGTTTTCCGATTGACTATTATGACCATGCGTTGGAAAGCTCTTTCAAAGAGCTACAACTTTTCTGTTGACAAAAAGAGCAAAATCGAAATAGATTTTCCGTGAAAGACAATATGCCGCGGCCGCAGCATGCATGCCGCGGCCGCCGCCAGGGCCGCTGCAGCGGGATATGGGAGAGTTGTTGATGCAACGGCCGCAGCATCCATGCTGTGCCCGCAGCATTGGTCGTCAGCGCTTGTGCGCAGCGTTTTAAATAACTAAAAACCTAGATCTTTTTTATTTGTTTTATGGCCGACTTTGGATGATTTATAAGGCCAAATTTAATTATTTTTCCAGCACTTCTATTGTATTCATTCATCAGACACTTTAGAGATTTTGAGCGATGTCTTCCATGAGAAACTAAACTCATCTATTCTGCCTACAATTTGAAGCTTTATTCGGATTGATTGTGAGTTTCTAATTCTTGTTCCTTGTTTCCTATATTTGAATGCTTCAACTTCTTTGTGCTTGATTGTCTATTGTTTTATTCTATCTAGCCCGCGCAACTAGTTAGAATCAATTCAATTGCTAAGGTTTTGTAGATTCCTGATTGTGAACCTTAACCTAAGTGGCAAACTTGTTCCTTTAGGGTTGATTGAACTAATTGAATGAGTAGGAAGTTGAATGTGTTGTTAAATCCTTCTTTAGGGACTGTAAATACATTGGCTAATCTCTGAACTTAAAGCTATCAATTGGGTTAAATCCTTATTTAGGGACTGTTCGATTGATAAGGGTTTCTAAGACTGATTGGACTAGTAACTATATTAGGTCGGGACAAGGGCATTCATTGAAAACTTAATAGACGAGAAGAAGTTACAAGGATCGCTTCAATCCAATAAAGTGGAAAATTGTAGGTAGAATCGCTTCTCCAAATTGTCTAAAACAAATTCATTTACTTCGCTTTCTTTACTCCGCTTTGATAGAAGGCGGAACTTTTACACTCTCAAAACCCCTCTTTTGGTTACTTGATTGGCATCTTAATCACACTTGAATCATAAATTTCCTTGTAGGATCGACCTCTTGCTTATTGCTATAATAGTTATAGGTTTGAGATTTACTTTGACAGATCAACGACAGGTTTTCCCTCCGTCAGCTATATACCTCTATTTTCTCTATATATAGATCCTCATACCCTACTTGTCATTCCCACAATCCAACCTTTTCTTTCCCACATCTAAAGTTTGATGAAATGATGTGAGTGAATGAAGATATATATATATATCTTCCCACATACCATGTTTTGTCAAGCTTAAATCTTTCCATTTCGAAAGTGTGGTGAAAGACTTGAGTTGAGCTTTATTTTGGGTTTAAAATAATTTTTTTTTAAAAAAAATTGGTTGACCCGGCGGTCGACCTGCAAAACTCGTTGGGTACCCGATTTGGTGCCACGTAGCCGACCCGGTAGTCCGACTCGCAGACCCGCCGGGTCACCTAACCCGTCGACCCGTCCGAACCGCGGGCCAGGGATAGGGTCAACCTCCTCGGGTTGTCAGCCCAGCGGGTCCGACCCGTTTAATCCCCAGTTGTCTATCATGTTTTCTAACCCTATATTAGTCATCCTCCTCGTGTCAACCTTGCAGATCCCCATTAGCCATTCTTCTATCTAAACCACACGTATGAAACCAGACTACTCTTTATTTTTGTCCACTTCAAATATATTTTGCTGCTTCAATCAAATATATTTTGGAAGACCATTAAATGCAGTGTTTGGCTTCACAACACATTAACTTTATCTATGACCCTTGTGTCCCCATTTGACCGTTCAGAAAACCACCTCGTGGCCGCCATCTAATATCTGAATTCCATCTTCTACTCGACACGTTTCCCTTCCACAAATCCACCGCCAAGTCCATCCTTGTTGAGCGCCACCCTTGCCCTTCCTTGCCCTCAGCTAGACATGGCCACGGGTCACGGGTCGGGCGGGTCGACCCGTGACCTGCAGGGTCGGTGACCCGACAGGTCAGGGTCCACGGGTCCGAGGGTCGGCTCGGGTTGAAGGTCAAGGAAAAGATAACCTGTGACCCGGCAGGTCAACCCAACGAGTCCGACCCGGTTCAACCCGCCGAGTCAATCCGCCATTTCAAAATATATTTTTTTTTGAAAAGTTTATTTTTAATAAAAAAAATTTATAATTATTATTATGTAAATTATATAAATTATTTTTTAAATAATTCATAATATTACATAATGTAATATGTAATGGCAATGTGAGACAAATGAACCCCCATCTTTCTCCTTTTATAGACTTAGCACCCTTCCCCCTTTACTCTAGTTTTCAATGTGGGACAAGAACAAGGGTAGAAACTACACCATGTCTTCAATCTCTACCATTCAGTTCTTTCATGTCAATCCATACTTATAAATTTTTATCATATACAAAACTAGTACTACACTATACATAAATATTATTTAAAAAAAAACATTTTACCTATCAATTATTAAAGAAAAAAACATTTGTGTTATTTGGTGGATCCACTATTAAATCATTCTATATCATTTTATATGATACTAAGTTAGGAGTCTCTATAATATAATTTCAAATAATACAAATATTGTTATTGATAAAGCCATTATACTTGTATAGTATCCTTAATGTCGAGTTTTCGTTTATTTTAAAAATGATATAGAACTTTGGATTTTCAAACACAAGAATGAAATATGATATTGGCAATACTTTTTCGATGTGTCTTTTCATGTCATAACAAGCAACCCAAGTATGTAATTCTAATAACATCATCATTAAGTGTATACACAACATGTGGTTATTCAACTTTAAACGAGAAAGTTTAACATATCTATATGAAGATGAACTTAGATTTGAAATCATTGATCAAGAAATTAACATAATAATGCAAGTAAAATAAAATACTTATGATTGATTAATGGATCAACACAACTATCAATTAAATTAAATAGAAAGATTAATCCAACATAACTTGTTATATTGTATCATGATGTTTCATCACCATGTGTTATTCATTTCATTAAATCCTAAGAGGTAAATACTTTAATTATATTATATGTTACATCATATAATCCAAATTTTACATCATATAATTTGATTCGTCGAAACATAAATTTCTCACATTTTCTTTCATATCTCATATTTATGTCCCACATCGAAAGTGGGCTATATACCTCTATTTTCTCTACATATAGATCCTCATACCTACTTGTCATTCCCAAAATCCAACATTTTCTTTCCCACATACCATGTTTTGTCAACCTTATTAAATCTTTCCATTTCGAAAGTGTGGTGAAAGACTTGTGTTGAGTTTTATTTTGGGTTTAAAACAATTTTTTTTTAAAAACAAATGGTGGACCCGGCGGGTCGACCCGCAAAACCCGTTGGGTACCCGATTTGGTGCCACGTGGCCGACCCGGTAGTCCGACCCGGCTACCTGCCGGGTCACCTAACCCGTCGACCCGTCCGAACCGCGGGTTAGGGTTAGGGTCAACCTCCCCGGGTTGTCGACCCGGCGGGTCCAACCCGTCGACCCGGAAGGTCGGACCCGTGGCCACGTCTACCCTGAGCAACATCCCTTCCACCCCTCTCTTTCCGAATCTGTCTGACAAAACCGCCGCAGTCTCTATTGAATTTAGGCGCCGATCCAGAACAACAACTTTAATCGCCCAGTCTCTGTTTGCTCTCGTCTCTATTCGGCCACAAAAAACCTAACACAACCTCTGCCGCAGTTTTTCCGCACTCTGTATCGGAGTTGAGCACGCCAAGCCAACCTCAATTGTCGACAAATCTGTCGTAGTCTCTATTGAATTTGAGCACCAATCCAGATCAGTAACCTTCTTCGACTACTCTCTGACGGCTCCAATCTCTATTCGGCCTCAAAAAAAAAAGCGCAACCTCTGACAGATCTCCGCATTCTCTGTCAGACTTGAGCACGGCCCATTCCAGGTCACTGATGTTAGCTTCTATTCAAGTTTGGTTGGGATTCCAAAATCATACATGTGTATTCAGAATCATAGTTGAGAACTTGCTTGTCTGGTTAATTGGCATTTTGCAAGCCTATTTTTTCCTTTTCACAACTTACGAATTCAGCAGCCTTGTTATTTCACCAATATCATCAATTACTGTGGGCTATTTATTTTGTTTTAATTATAGAAAAATATAAACGTTTGGAAGTAACACATTCTTATGCAATTTATCTAGAACTTGTTTTACTCTCACTGTATTCTATTATATGCAACTGTAATGAAGCTATGACCCAGAAAGTAGCCTTGCTTAAAAATTCAGAAAGGTATGTAATTGTATTGACGATATATTATTAAATGATTCCATGAAGCAGCTAGACACACCTTTTTAGGCACCTTGTGAACCAAATTGTTTACTTGCTTCATATCACAAATCTGTAAAGAGCATATTCAAGGAAATTGACAGCATTTTAGAAACTCATAGATTCTGCAATGCATAGCATTTTTTTATCTGTTGAAAAGAAGCTCCTATGAAACTCACATCACATACATAGATCCTTATCGTTTTATGATGATCCAATCACAAAAGATGGTGTGTTTTATGTAAATGCTACTCCACAAATTGATTATAATTTAGCTCATTAAAATCCATTTCCCCTTACGTGACATGAGATCTGCCATGCAGATACCAGTCTGTCGTTATTTGATACCCATTGCCCATTTGGTTTATATTATAGGATGATAGTCCTCCTGTTGAAGTTGATAGACACTACCTTCAAATCGGGGGAGGATTTTGTTTTTATGATCCTGATGAAGATCATGATTCTCAAAACCGGACATCTCAGGGAAACTGAAAACAATGCATATTTCCGATAAACATTTTATTCAAATATATGAGTCCATTTTCTACCTCTCCTTCAGCAAGGAAGACTTGATCCACTTCTTCCTCCAAGGCGACCACTCAGATGGTTCTCAAGCACCAACCTTCCACATTCCTACACATCAAATACAGGTTGTCAACTCGCTGCTAGCTGATTCACCATGGAATGGAAAGCTCACTTATGCCAACTGATGTCGGTCCAAGACATTGTGTATGTATAAGTCTGCATACAATATTATTCATGTTTAGGTTGTCGTAGTTGTTGAAATACAACACTGACTTGTCAAAAACTATTTCATTTGCAACATGCAAGTATCCCTTTTAAAAACAACCAACTTAACCGCACGGTTCCATAACCTAGTATAAAAGAAGTGCTTTATGTTGAGTTAATTCATATTTCCAAGGGTAAACTGCAGAAAACCACCTTTTAAATGAGGCATATTGCCCAAAACCACCCCTTAAAACAGAAATTGCAGAAAAACACCCTTTATAATAAGTCTGTTAGCATTTAACCACTCTTGTCCCCAATTCCGTTAGTAGGCTGTTAAATTAAAGTAAATTACTATTATACCCCTATTATTTTATCAATATTACATGCCATATTAGGATTGAAAAGAAAGAAAAAAATCCTCAAAAAAAAGAAAGAAAAAAGACTAAAAATAATATAAAATTAGGGAAAATGTGTCCCTGTACTATTCATCTTCTTCTTTCCCCTTCAACTTTAGCCATGGCACAAAACGCAGTAAACTCCACCACCACAACTTCTGGATACCACCACCGCTACCACTACTAGTCCACCACCACTACAACCACTCCAAACTACTCGGGGATTTAGGGATTCATGGGATTTGGGGATGCTTGATTTTATGGGATTTGGAATTTGGGGATTTTATGGGATTTGGGATTTGGCAGCCCCGTTAACAGAGGAGGAGATTTTGAAGCCCCATTCAAAGAGCAAATTCAGATCTATCGGCATCATCCACCTTGCCTAATTAATCCAATTTGAGGCCCAATTTTCCAATCGAGGTTAGCATTCAAACACCAAAATAAAGGTAAAGGTCGGCGACTGTAGCCCTGTCAACGGGTTCGAGCACAGCACCGGTAGAAAGAAGGGAAATGGGGCGAGCACATCACCAGCAGAAGAAGGAGAAAACGAGATCGGGAAGCAAAGAAAGAGATGAAGAAGCAGAAGAAGGATAATCGATAATAGGGAAAGAGATGAAGAAATAGAATAAAGACGAAGCAGTGGAAATCAATCTCGTCACCTCGCATCTGATGCGCTGGTGTTGCTTGTGGAGGACCAAGCTGTTGTAGGAGGAAATCGAGTATGAAATAAAATAAAATAAATCAAACCAGATTCGTGCCCCAGCAAATAATTACAAGACTCCCTCCCTATGCAGTAGTGGGAAGTCAGGATCGATCAACGAGGAAGCGTGTTAGCGGATCCTAGGTAGCTGTAAATCTCACAGAATAGCAAACAAAAGACAGAAACAAAGAAACGAAGACAGAAATAACAAACGAAAGCAGAAACAAAAGCAAAGGCACAAACTTGTCGATCTCGACTAACAGCAACTCGAGATAGACTAAAAACAACGACGACAGAAAACTCAGATTCGACAACAGCAACTCAATCTAGACAAACACCCTACTCGATCTCGACAACAGCTTACTCGAGATCGACAAAATCTCCTCTAGATCGACTAAACACAGAGAAACTGTAAATTGCAGATTTCGGACGAAATAAAGAACTTCGAAAGCCAGGGTATCAACGCCACAACGATAACCATGCAAAGTAACACATAAAGGCATAAAAGACACCAAAATAACTTTCGTTATTAACAAATAGGCATATAGAGGTTTTCGCATAAACCCTAATTATTACTAACCCTTTTCACATAATTAACCCAAGTTGCATTAAGATCACTTTCGCTTCAATAACACAAACAAGGATCACCTTCAACTCTCGCAAAAGAATCATGCTTATAGGGATAGAAGACGAATCGCATAGAAAGATCAAACCTTTACCGCGTCACCTCACATGGCCACCGTCGGGCTCACCCTAGCCCCAGAAGTGGGTGGACTACTCGCTCTTCATCATCATGAAAGACATCAAATAACAGAAGAAACTAACTTGCATTAAAATAAACCAAAGGGAGCTTACAACCGAACAAGCCAAATCCGCTTTCGCCTTTCCACCTTGCTCGCCACAAACTCTCTCTCTCTCTATGTAATTACTTACTTGTTCTCTCTGAAATTGAATGATGAAAAACCAGCCCCTAATGCTTTATTTATAGCCTTCTACTTCTTGCTATTCAAGGATAGAATATATCTATCTTTATCTAAAGACTTTAAGATAAATAAATGCAATTAAGGAATTAAATCTTAAAGGGGAAAATTATATCTAAATAGGTAAAATATCTTCCATGTATTTGATAGGTCTTCTCCATAGATAGAACTTGATAGTTGTTGATAGATCTCGGCCAAATTGGATAGAATCGAATCCAAGGACTCCCAATCCGAGTAGGACAGCAAACCGTGTAACGCGGCTTCGGGACGCGGTTTCGTCGATCTCGACAAAGTTACTCGAGATCGAGTAGGATTGGTTGTCAACTATGGCTCGGCTGGGCATCACGGGTAGCAGCTTCTCGATCAAGCTCGGACATGTGCTTCTGGGTCCTCGAGATCGAAGAGATTCCTCGAGATCGAGTAGAGGTTGCGTCGAGGATGGCTAGCTCGGTGATGTCGGGCAACTTCTCCTCGACAGGCTCGGACAGGCGTTGTGGTGGTCCTCGAGATCGAGGAGATTCCTCAAGATCGAGTACGGTGGTGCTCGGCTACTCCGTCCTCGGCTTCTCGACTTGGCACACCTCGTCGACTCCGGACATGGCGTCAAGGTTTTGTCGATCTCGACAAGTTTACTCGAGATCGAGTTGGCTTCCGGAGTCGGGTTGTCTCTGACGCTCTGCTTCTCGATCAGTGCTTAGTCGACATGCTTGTGCTCGGACACCTGCCTCGAGATCGAGTAGAATGTACTCTAGATCGAGTAAAGCGGGGCTCCTAGCTTGATTCGACTGGTTCCGCTGCTTCTTGACCTTGGATTTCTGTAGTTGATTTCCGAGCTTTTCCGACCTTTCTCAGAACTGTTGTAATTTGCCTCGAATTCTGCGAAATTAAACAGAAACTGGTGTAGATTCTATAATTTGGTAAATAAGCATAAACTACATAGATTCTGTATTATTCTAGCCCAAATGCATGAAATGTATGCAGAAAACGATATAAAAGTTACTGAAAAACATGGCAGATTCAGCTCACAACAAACACCTCATACTTAAGCTTGCTTGTCCTCATTAGCTGTAATCCTCCATAATGGATCTTGTTCACCATGAAAGGCCCCATCCTCTTCTTGTTGAATTTGTTGGGAAACCAATGATCTTTTGATTTAGAGACATAGAGCTTGTCTCCAACTTCATACTCTTTGGGCTCATCATTGGATATTCTACATAAGCGCACATACCAAGGCAAACCTCTCCCATGTATAGATAGGTCTTTTATGGAAATAGGAGAAGAAAGATCCATACCTTGGCTTACCTTTGCAGAAACGGAATCGGGGACCACGGTGTTTGGTCGATCTCGAGTAACTGTACTCGATCACGACAAGTCTTCAGCTTCTAGTGGTGGGCTGCTCATGGATGCATGAGCTGGTGAGGCTTGGTCGATCTCGATAAGAGTAGTCGATCTCGAGGAGGGTTCGGCTTCTGGTGGCTTCAGTGTCGAGGAAGCGAGGTGGTGGTTGATCTCGAGTAAAGTACTCGATCTCGAGGAGTTTGGTGCTTCTGTCTGGCCGCTCGACGATGCTGGTGCTGGTGGAGGCTCCTGATTTTGGTCGAGATCGACTAGAGTCCTCGATATCGAGGAATCTTGGTCGACTATGACCCCATACTTGCATCTTGCCAAGGCATCCGAAAAATAGTTAGTCCATAACGACGTACCTTGGTCCGTGTCGAGTGGATTCTCTGTTTCCTCCTTTAGGATGGCCATGATCTCCTCTGCCTGGGCCTCCATATCCCTCTTTTCCAGCTCCTCAGGAGTCATATTCCTTACTTTAGGCTCCCCACAAGTAATGTAGCCAGCTGATATGGATTTTACCTCTTCCATTTGACATGTATGCCTTTCAGTTTTATTAAAGGAATACTCAATTACCTCATCCCTGATGTTGAAAGTGAGCACTCCTTTTCTCACGCTTATGTTGGCATCCACCGTCGCCAAGAAGGGTCTTCCTAGAATAATTGGACAAGCAGGGTCTTCTTGTATATCAACAACTAAGAAATCAGCCAGGACAAAGAATTTACCTACTTGTACTGGCACATTGTCCACCATGCCTGTTGGGATGACCACCGTGTTGTTGGCCATATAAAGCCTAGCATCCACAGGCTCTAGGGCACCTATCTTAATCTTGGACCAAATTGTTAAAGGCATTATACTTACACTAGCTCCAATATCACATAAAGCATTAATTTTGTATGGACCAAATCCAATGGATATAGCAAACCTACCTGGATCTGGCCTCTTCTCAAGTATGTCCAAACGGCTGCATTCCTCTGTAATCTCAGCCATTGATCTCTTTTTGCTCAAAATCTCCTTCAGAAATTTGACATAGGATGGAATTTTATTGAGAGCTTCTGTGAAGGGAATGATGACATTGAGCTTCTGAAGCATCTTGATGAAGCGCTGAAATTTCTTCTCTGCTGGGTCCTTTGGAGATTTTGTGGGGAAAGGCAGCTTCTTTTTCTGATTCGGAGCCAGAACAGATGTCGGAGGTGCTGCAGCTTCCTCGATCTCGGGTTGGGTTTCCTCGATATCGAGCAGATTCCTAGGTGTCGAGTTGCTGTGATGTGCAGACGAAGGCTGGCCTAATTGTTCCTCGAAATCGAGTTGACCTTGCTCGAGATCGACTAAGTGTTTGTCGACGTCGACTTGCTGCTGGTCGATGTCGAGTTGTTTCTCAGCTTCTCCGTTCTGCTGCTTTCCGACCTCTGTCTCTTGTAGTTGATGGCCGCTTCTGAGTTTTACAGCAGCGATGTGTCCAGTCTTTCCCTTGGGATTTGGTTCTGAATATTCTGGGAGTGAACCTGACTGTCTGGGGATTCCTGCTGCTAGCTGACCAATCTGTGTATCAACTGATTTCCGTCATATATAAATTTCCCCAAGCCTAGAGTTGACACCTTGCATCTGAGTGTAGACGGAGTTGAAAGACTGCTTAGTTTCTGAATAATTCCTCCGTATTTCCTCTAGGACTATCTGTAGATCATCCCTTTTCTGGTCCCTTTCCGGATGTCCTGGAGCTCTGTAGGGCGGGGGGTTCCTAGGGGCATCTTGGTTCCATTTTGGTTGCTGAAACCTTTGGTCCCCCATGTAGCGATTGGGACCCCCTGCGTAAGCTGCCTCTTCATGGTATTCTGCCAGCCTGACTTGCTCTGTGTGTGGGCACTCAGTAGTGGTGTGCCTCTGTGATCCGCATTCAATACAAGGCTGGTTGACAGAAAGATACTTTACTTGTTTGAGGAGCTTCTTATTCTGGTCTCTATAGTACTGCTCCCTTACATCTGGATCAATCTCCTTAGGGGGCTCATAGAGGGGCATGGATGGTGCTGGCCTGGCGTAGGGGTTCTCCTCATAGTTGACTGGAGTCCCATACTTGTTGTCATAGTTGGTCAGCTTGTCGAGAGCAGCCCATGCGTCAGCAGGCGGCATTGTCAGATATTCATAGTGGGTGTATGTGTTGATTCTTTCCTTTGCAGCCAAGTCCAGAGAATTGAAGAAAATTTCTTGAACTACGCAGGGTTGCTGTCCATGTGTAGGGCAGGATCGCAGTAGATCCTTATAGCGTTCCCAAGCCTTTGTCAGCGGCTCCCCAAGCTGTTGTTTGAAAGATGTGATCTTCTGGCGAAAGAGCGCTGTCTTAGCAGGAGAAAAGAATTTGTTCAGAAATTCCTGCTTCACTTGAACCCATGTCGTGAGAGATCGTGGTTTCAGCCCTTCCAGCCATTTCAATGCAGGACCAGCAGGAGACCAGCGGAAAGCCTTCATTAAGATGTACTCCAAGGTGGTACCTTCAGAAAGAGTACGACACATGTCAGTAAAGTTGGTAATATGCCGCAGAGGGCATTCATTAAATCTAACATGAAATGCATGATTTTTAATTTCAATAAGGAATTGAGTGCGAATTTCATAGTTATTTTTAGGGATTAGAATGGCCGCTTCAGGCACGACGAGAGTCGGGTGCATATAATCCTCTGTAGTGGTTGGGTATAGGGCACGCTCAGCTTCTTGTTGCCTGCCTGATCTCTCAGTGGCGAGAGCAGCATCCCTGGCGGCTAGATCCCTCGTGAGCCTCTCAATCAGCTTTTCCTGTGTCTCAGCAGCTGCCATGGCTCTTTTAAGTTTAGCTTAGATGTGTACAAGGCGCTCCGGTTCGTCTAAGGCGTCAAACTCAAGTGTTTGACCAGAACGGCGCATATACCTGCAAAGTAACTCAAGAGAAATGTGAGAACTGACTACCTAAGGCGCGAATGATTGCTTCCCCGGCAACGGCGCCAATTTGTGGAGAGAGGAAATCGAGTATGAAATATAATAAAATAAATCAAACCAGATTCGTGCCCCAGCAAATAATTACAAGACTCCCTCCCTATGCAGTAGTGGGAAGTCAGGATCGATCCACGAGGAAGCGTGTCAGCGGATCCTAGGTAGCTGTAAATCTCATAGAAAAGCAAACAAAAGACAGAAACAAAGAAACAAAGAAACGAAGACAGAAATAACAAACGAAAGCAGAAACGAAAGCAAAGGCACAAACTTGTCGATCTCGACTAACAGCAACTCGAGATAGACTAAAAACAGCGACGACAGAAAACTCAGATTCGACAACAGCAACTCGATCTAGACATACACCCTACTTGATCTCGACAACAGCTTACTCGAGATCAACAAAATCTCCTCTAGATCGACTAAACACACAGAAACTGTAAATTGCAGATTTCGAACACAGAACTCATATTTCGGATGAAATAAACTCAATATATAAAGAACTTCCAAAGCCAGGGTATCAACGCCATAACGATAACCATACAAAGTAACACATAAAGGCATAAAAGATCATGCTTTCCACCAAAATAACTTTCGTTATTAATAAATAGGCATATAGAGGCTTTCACATAAACCCTAATTGTTAATAACCCTTTTCACATAATTAACCCAAGTTGCATTAAGATCACTTTCGCTTCAATAACACAAACAAGGATCACCTTCAACTCTCGCAAAAGAATCATGCTTATAGGGATAGAAGACGAATCGCATAGAAAGATCAAACCTTTACCGCATCACCACACATGGCCACCGTAGGGCTCACCCCAGCCCTAGAAGTGGGTGGACTACTCGCTCTTCATCATCATGAAAGACATCAAATAAAAAAAGAAACTAACTTGCATTAAAATAAACCAAAGGGAGCTTACAACCAAACAAGCCAAATCCGCTTTCACCTTTCCACCTTGCTCGCCACAAACTCTCTCTCTATGTAACTACTTACTTGTTCTCTCTGAAATTGAATGATGAAAAACCAGCCCCTAAGGCTTTATTTATAGCCTTCTACTCCTTGCTATTCAAGGATAGAATATATCTATCTTTATCTAAATCTATATCTAAAGACTTTAAGATAAATAAATGCAATTAAGGAATTAAATCTTAAAGGGGAAAATTATATCTAAATAGGTAAAATATCTTGCATGTGTTTGATAGGTCTTCTCCATATATAGAACTTGATAGTTGTTGATAGATCTCGGCCAAATTGGATATAATCGGATCCAAGGATTCCCAATCCGAGTAGGACAGCAAACCGCGTAACGCGGCTTCGGGACACGGTTTCCTCGATCTCGACAAAGTTAATCGAGATCGAGTAGGATTGGTTGTCGACTATGGCTCGGCTGGGCATCACGGGTAGCAGTTGCTCGATCAAGCTCGGTCATGTGCTTCTGGGTCCTCGAGATCGAGTAGAGGTTGCGTCGAGGATGGCTAGCTCGGTGATCGCGGGCAACTTCTCCTCGACAGGCTCGGACAGGCGCTGTGGTGGTCCTCGAGATCGAGGAGATTCCTCGAGATCGAGTACGGTGGTGCTCGGCTTCTCCGTCCTCGGCTTCTCGACTTGGCACAGCTCGTCGACTCCGAACATGGCGTCAAGGTTTTGTCGATCTCGACAAGTTTACTCGAGATCGAGTTGGCTTCCGGAGTCGGGTTGTCTCTGACGCTCAGCTTCTCGATCAGTGCTTAGTCGACAAGGCTTGTGCTCGGACACCTTCCTTGAGATCGAGTAGAATGTACTCTAGATCGAGTAAAGTGGGGCTCCTAGCTTGATTCGACTGGTTCCGCTGCTTCTTGACCTTGGATTTCTGTAGTTGATTTCCGAGCTTTTCCGACCTTTCTCAGAACTGCTGTAATTTGCCTCGAATTCTGCGAAATTAAACAAAAACTAGTGTAGATTCTATAATTTGGTAAATAAGCATAAACTACATAGATTCTGTATTATTCTAGCCCAAATGCATGAAATGTATGCATAAAACGATATAAAAGTTACTGAAAAACATGGCAGATTCAGCTCACAACACAAGCGACGCCAATGGGTGGAGTTAAAATGTAGGCTTCGCGTTCAAGGCAACAGTCGTCGGCCGTCATTGCCCCGTCCCTATCGCTCCACCTCTTCCCCTGATTCCCTCACCTTCATCCCTCGCCCCGTCGCTGAATCTAGGCTCTCCAGAGCCTTGCCCACCTCGCCCGGACCTCTACAACAACCCCTAGGCCCTAACCCCACCTCGCCCGCACCTTTACAACAGCCCCTAGCCCCAGCCTCCTCCTCATAGCCGCACCATTCTCCCCGGCCTGCGTGACCCATAGCCACCCCCATTCTAAATTTTTTTAACCCTAAAATGGCATGTAATATTAATAAAAGAGGAGGGGCATAATAGTAAATTACTTCAATTTAACAGCCTACTAACGGAATTAGGAACGAGGGTGGTTAAATGCTAAAAGACTTATTATAAAAGGTGGTTTTCTGCAATTTTCGTTTTAAAGGGTAGTTTTGGGCAATATACCCTATTTAAAGGGTGATTTTATGCAGTTTACCCTATTTCCAAATATAATGAGTAATGTGCTTTGTTGGGCCGCTTTTAAAAGACCATTAGTTATGGCTATGGGCTGTTGAGTTTGAGTGCTTTTGGCCCATATTAGAGAGAGTCAACCCTATGCTTGTAAAACACTTGTGTACAAGAGTCTATCATAGTCCTTGTATGTGATTGATTGAGCAAAACACTTGTAAGTTGTAATTGTAAAAAGAATTTTATTCATTGGAGTCACACTAGATCGATTTACTCTCATTTTCCCAATACTATAGTCATTTATCTTCACATATCCGAAAGAAAATTCCACGCAAAAAAGACTTAAACTAGGAAGAAATTCCTAAGTGGAAGAAAGGGATGTATGAACATTGAGGCAGTGCACGTTGCATCGAGTTTCCTTGTAGTTTCCCATGAAATTTCCTCACCATTTAAAAACTAAAAATTAAAAACAAAACAAATTTATGTTGGATTGATTGTCCAAGTCATCATCGATTTGGCTGACACAATTCTAAAGTGTCAGCATTACATCTTCGAGAAATCGGTTTTGAGTTTCCTATAAGACTCACTCCTCATGGCCATTATTATGTGTCTCATAGTTTTTATTGTATATACAAGCTGCTCCGTTCATACGTACCGAAATTCCAAATAGTAATTAATTAAATTGAGTGCTAGTTAGTTTATATTTTCCTTTTTTTAAAAATAAACATTTCTCCATGTTATATCATTATATGTATTAGATTATTTAGCATTTTGGTTAAACATGAGATTTGATAGTCCAAAAATAATGAAAGTAATCTTACTTAGTTCAATAGGAGGGTGATTCCCGTATGTGGTGGATGATCATGAAAGAGTTAGTTGAGGGGGCGAAAAATTGAACTCTGATTTTTTTTTAAAAAAAATCATCAATATTATGAATGTGTAACTAGAATAAAACATAAATCATACATGCTTTATTCCACGATTTTCAAATATTGTAATATAACATACTAGTTTGAAGTTTTCGGGTTTAATTATAGAATAAAGTTACGAAGTTTAAAACGTTTATAATTCTTTATTAACGTGTTGGATTTAAGTTTATAATATATCAAAACGAAACTATCGACGATAGAAATATTCTCTAAATTGGATTCCTAACCTATACTCTCCTAAAAGAATCAAACAAACAACTTCAATAAAAATAATTAATTTAGTTTGGAAACGAAACAGATACGAATGACTTTGGCGAGTTGATCAGAAACAGTCAGAGACAAAAGGAATTTTAATGGGAAACTGTCTAAGTTAAGCAACATCATCACCTTCTACGCAATCCACCTTCAATCATCTATTTATTCATCTATATAAATAGGGAAGAAATCAGTCTCTTATAGGACAACAATAAATCCCAAACACTTTGTTCTTCAAATCCACACTTATATGAAGCAATTCAAAAGCAATTACTCAATTGGTTTCCCACTCTTCAGTGGAATCATCATAGTCCAATGGCTCTCCAAATTTTTTGCATCTTTGATACCCAAATTGCAGTTTTTTACAATTTGGGGATTCATCAATAGAGTTTGTCAAGTTATACCCTTAAATAGCAACAATAAACTCCAAATGCCTCCCACAGATAACACCAATAGGTTTGGTATTGAGGGGAATGAGCTAAGCATGGTGATGGCTAGGCTGGGCCTACATTGCCAAGGAGAGGGCCCACTTGATGATATAAGCATGGATGAGATTGAAGGCTTGTTTGGAGAGGAAGAGCCGAGCCTCGGCGAAATCAAGCAAGCATTCGATGTGTTTGATCGGAACGGAGATGGGTTCATTGATGCCTTGGAGTTGAATGGAGTTTTGTCAAGTTTGGGGGTCATGAAGGGTGGGGCAGTCTCTCACAGTGTGGAGGTGTGTGGGAGGCTTTTGGTTGAGGTTGATCACAAGGGTGTTGGGCTTGTTGACATTCATGATTTTGTTAGATTGATGGAGACTTGCTTAGCATCAAATCTTGGATAATTAGTTAACTAATCAGACGTTGAATGGAGTAAACTTTGATTGGTTTTTGCACATTGTATGGTGTAAGAGAGACTTCATCTTTGAATCTTCCATTTCACATATGTATATGAGCTTATAATAATAATATGAAAAAAAATCAATTTGGATCCCCAGTAACACTTTGTGTATTACACTCGGTGTTACACCTCATTATTTCGATTATAAATTAACATTAAAAAACTTTAAAAATTATATTTATACTCTATAAACTTATATTAACATGTTTATAAATTTTTATTATTAAAATATATGTTTTAGTAAGATAAAAAAAATATTATCCAAAATAATCAATCTTTTAATTATTTATAATTTTTAGTAACATTTTTTCATAATAAAATTTTATAAATATTTTAATATAAGTTTATAGAATATAAATATATTTTTTATAAATTTTTTTAATGTAAATTTATATCCCAAATAATTAAGTGTAACACCGAGTGTTATACCTAGTGTTACAGGGGATCTACATTGGAAAAAATTATGTAAAAAAATCATAATGTATTTAACTAATGGTTTTTCTATAATAAGCCAAATTAGGAAACATCTCCCCAATACATCCGGTTTATCTATTTTTAAATTAGATTATAAAAATTATCTATTTTTTTTTAAGGTTTTCTTTCCTAATAATTAAGGAATATAAATGGTGGTGTTTGCCTAAGGAAATTTTGCACAAGGAAGAAATTGAATACGAAATCTCTACCTAAATAGATAGTTCCCCGTTTGAACACAACCCTACACAGATACTCCAATGGAAATAGGTCTTGGGGCTTCAATGGAAATGGGTCAAAATGTAAGGTTTTGGGCTTTAAGTGAAAGTGGGCCGATTTACAAATGATCTTAAAATATTCATTTTGTTCAAATTGTTGCGACATAGGTCAAGGTTTTCTTTCCCCATCCCTATCTTCCTAATATCAGATAAACCATTGTATGGTAATTTCAGAAACTAATAGATCAGCAAAAACCATCAGCAAAAACCATCATGATACACCACATGAAAAAGAAACACAAACAAAATAAGGAGGAACAACTCAAGTTCAATACTCCATCCGTTAATTAAAACTAGTCGTTTTATGAAGTAAATTTTGTTAAGAAAAACTTGTCATTTTAGGTATTTTATCACACACTTTACGAAATTGTCCTTTTAATGATTAGATATTTGTTAGTTGTATTCTTTGAGAAGTAAAAAAATAGAGTTATAATTAGGGGTATAAGTGTATTTTTATTTGTTTACTTAATAAGTGTGTAGATTTCTAAAATAACATGTTTTAATTAACCGGGGGGGAGTATAGCTTATTTATATTGATACTAAGGTGTTGTTTGATACCCCAGTAACACTAAGTTGTTGTTTTCCTTTTTCCTAATTGTTCATACAAAATTATTTTGTTTTCCTTCTTTCAATCACTCTTTTAAGCAACGGATAACTACATCTCATATAATCATCTAATAATTACCCTTTTATTTTATTTTTGATAAAAAAAATAAACATTTATCTCTTATCTATACTCTTTTTTTTTTATCTGGAAAAAATTCGAGGGCAGACAAGTCTGAACCTCGAGGGCCAACAAGTCGGCAGACGGAAAACCGTCAAGACAAACAAAAAAATATAAATATGGTGCAAGATACAAGCAAAACACTCTACAAAGGTGAAACTGAAAACAACTAGACCGCACGAGATGAGGACGTAGACGGCGGTTGAAGCCAAGCACTACCCGGAAGCCACACCGTAGGCCAGCGGCATATCAGGAGACACGTGTGGGCAGTGAAGACGAACCTCCAAGGAAACGGCCTTCCGGAGAAAGGAGACGTCTCGATATACAAACTGTCACGACCACAACCTGTCCCGACTCCGATTGCCAGAACCTCATCACCCGGAAAGAAAGCCCGATCACGCCAAAACGCAGAGCTCCACATGCCTGAATCGAACCGCACCGGAAGCCCAAGCAAAATAAACGCAATCCGATCGAGATTTATTTATATATAGAAATTATTTAAACTTTTATAGTTAATAATATTAATATTAATTCATTTATTCAATGGACCAGCCTTGGGCCCAAGGCAAAACAAGGGCCCAAAGCAAACCCAATTACTCATAAAAACTTCTTTATAATATTTCTCTTGTAAAATTTGATTTCATTCCTAACTTATATAATCTTATACCAAACGAGCCATAAATCTAAAAACAATTGAAACCCAAAAGACACCCAAATTTAAAATAACATAAAATAGAAACCTATCACATCTTCCTATATCTTAAAGTTGAGTAATTTCCAGGCCTCTCAGCCTATCCACATGGAGCCTTCTTTGATTTTTTTTCTTCTTCCCCTTTTTACCTTTTACTTTCTATTTCTCTCCTCTCTATCCCCTCTCTCTCCCACGATCTCTCTCGATCAGACGGTTTTTTACTTTTCTCAAACCGCTTCTCCCTCATCTATTCGATCTCTCTCGAATCTCTCAGGATGCTCGGTGCTCCTCTCCAGTGGCTGCAAGCACCGAAGGCCGTTGCTGGAGTTGTCGGCGGTGATGGCTGAGAGGAGCATCGCCGGTCGAGTCGACTTAGGGTTTTCGTCAATTGAAGGCTTTTAATTCTGTTTCTCTTTGAGGGTTAGGTGAGTTTCTCTATTTTTTTTTGTTTCTTACTTTCTCTCCCTTGTCGGCGGTGATGGCGGGCGGAGGCCATCGAATCGTTGGTGGTCATCATCCCGAGAGCGGAGGGCGGTGGTCATCGAATCCGAGGAACCGGTTGTGGGGATTTGTAATTATAGGTGAGTTTTCTGCTCTCTCTTTTAATTATAGAATGTTTGAAACCATAGAACATGTGACCATTCCTATCGGTTGGGGGAGGATTCGGGATATTCCATATTTGATTTTGGTAGGGCTGTTGATAAAAGCATACACAAACAACCATAGAACAGGGAAGATTTGATTTCGTCAAATTTGAGTTTTTGGATAAAAACTTTCAATTTGCTTTATGGGGTATCGATTGTCATTCATGTTTGATAGTAATATCCTGGTAACTTCCTTATGTTTCCTGGCTGATTCATGAACAATTCTTAACCAATTATACTCATTTTAATCCAACTGAGTAAATTTTTATTTTATTAAGGGTGGATTTAATGTCCTGTACGTCTTTGCCTTTGTTTCTCATTCTTCAACTATTTGTATGCTAAACTAACATTGAAAATAGCTAATTAATTATGGGTCTTGTCACTTGTGTTATCTTTGATGTCTAGCCCCTTTTATGTCCAATGAAAATCTACTTGTAATTAAACTTTCTTTTAGGTGCTTTTAAGAGTTTTAGCGGTTTCAAAGTTGTTCTAATCAAGAGAGACATGATTTGTCAGAGCATTTGATCCATGTGGTTCTAGATCAAACTATTCGATTTAGGGATGGCTGAATGTTGCATTGTAAGCATTGCAAAGCAAAGGCCTACTCCTTTTTGTACTAACAGTTTAGCAATGGGTAATGGAAAGAAGCAATTGCTTGGAATAAACCTTGTATATATATTAAGACTAATGGCTAAGCTTGATCATGACATTAGCAGTTGTTTGATTTTAATAATTTTTATGCAAATTAAGTATCTTTACCCCGTTTTATCATCTCTTGAGATTGAAAATGGGAACATGTAATGTGATGAGATGAAGTGGAAATCTAGGAGCAGCTCAAACAAATGCCAACTAAAAAGGGTTTTCTTAATTTTAAAGTGTATATATAGTTATAGTTATTTTTATTTATATAATTTTGCTAATATATCATATATAGTTAGTTAATAAGTAAGAAACTTACATCGATAATATATTAATGATCGATAGTTTGTTATCTAAAGTTTGTTACTTGGTCATTTTATACAAGTTTGGATGTGTAGGTAATGATACATAATGAGCAGTCATAATTCAAATTGTAAACCTAGTCTATTGTTGTAATGTTTGCCAGTTGTGGAGATTATATAATGTAATCTCACTAGTAGAACAGTGATCAAGTTCTCAAGAGGACATAATGCAAATGCATATTTGGTGTGGTTCCAAAACTTTGAAAGTAAAAGACAAAGCAATTACAAACTTGAATTGGCTGTTACTTTTTTGCTATGAAGGATAGGATAGGCTCAGGACCTATATATGGACTCAGTGTAAAGGCCAGATGAGTAGAAATAATGAAGCATCAAGTGCAAATATAGTACACCGAGGAAAATTTGATTATGAGTTAGTTATCAATGATCTGATAGAAATCCTATTTGGGGGTATAATTTAAAGAATTCTGCAAATGGACAAAAAAAGAAATATGTTACCAGCAGCTATAGATTTTGAGTTCTCCATTTGTGATTGCTGCTATCAACCATTTACAATTCATACTGTGCAATACTTGCTAGATTGATAAGGTTTAGATTATTTGTTTGGAACAACAATGGAGTATCTTTGTCCAAACTTAACTACTTTTACTGTTTACATGGATTAGGTGAATGAAAAGTTTCCTCATATTAAAGGTTACAAAGCCTTCAGAGCTCGAGTGGACGTGGATCAAGGATGGTTGATGAAGTGTCGGTTAGGAGTTGTCATATATTTAACTAAAGCACGAAGACAAAAGTTGTCATTTAACTAAAGCACGAAGACAATATCAGAGCAACGATTGACGATTGACAATGGTTATTCAAAAATTGGAAGCTACATTTATCCTCAAGTGTTCCTTTCCATTATGCTTTTGGTTTTCTAAAATTCAAGGCATCTTATGTGTCATGAGTTGCACATTATGCATGGTAAATTATTTAGTATCTTCAGAGGATGAATTTGCAATGTGAAAATAACAAGCTGGGCACACTTGAAATTAACATACTTGGCTTTCATTTTCATATTCATCTTCATCTCCATTCTCATCATATCGGTAGCTTTATGGATCATCTAAAAGGTTGATATTTTGCTTTTAAATCTTCAACTCGATCCACCCATCTCCATTTTTTTGGTTTCTCTCACTAATTTGATTTATATAATCTATTTTTTAATAATTTAATTACTTTTTAATATATTATTTATTTGGTAAAGCACGTGCATTATATTATTTGTCATAATAACTCATTTGTAATCTATATCTATATCTATATAATTACTTAATTCAGAATATTTAAAGCTGGCGTGGCAGCCTCCCCGCAATTCTCTCCTTTTCGCCCAATCAAATTTTTTCTTTTCCTTTTTTTCGCCCCACTTTCCATCTTGCTTAGGGTGAGACCTCTCCCGCCCCCTTCCTTCTGAATCCCGATTCCTCTCCATTCCGACTAATTCATCTCTTCCTCCTTCGCTCTACCGGTTCCATCGCTCCTCCTCCTCCGTTCCTTCGCTCTTCCTCCTCCGCCGGTAAGGTTACACCCCCTCCTCCTCTTCGTCGTCTTTCTGCTCTTCTATGGTTGCCCCCTTTCTCCTTTCCGTTCTGTAGCGCATCTCTTCTCCCTCCGACACCCTTCGACTTGCGAACTCCGCCTCCAACCTTAGCTTCCTTGGTTGTGTCGTCTCCCCCTCCAATTCGCCCTCTTGATTTTCTCTATTCTTCCTCCTTCCGCCTTTGATCGATTATCAAGTGTAGGGTTTCCCTTCTTTGGGCCCTTATTTTCAAAATTGAAGATTCAGATCTAGCTTTCCCCTCTGGCATATTCAGATCTCAAAATCGCTCATCCACATTGATGAAAGTTCTTGCTCTCGCAACCATTGTACTGGCGACGAGCGTGGGTGGTGCGCAGTGAACGACTCGACCATTGTTAGTTCGCACGAGTAGGTATTTATCCTATTTTTCATTTCAATTTTCCGAAATTTAGGATTTAGGATTTGGATTTGGGGATTTCATGAGTTGCTTTGGGGATTTGATTGGATTAAAATTTTGATTTTAGGGTTAAAGATTAAAATTTCAGATTTAGGATTTAATGTTCTATTTTTGTTGATTACCATATCGGATTTAGGGTTACAAATTAGACATTTACTCCCTCCGTTCAACAAAACTTGACGTTTTACTATTCATGCACGCTTTTTTAGGAGTTAAAAACTATATAAAATATCGACATTTTAAATAATTTTTTTAAACAATTTCGTAGTTATTATTAACAAGTACAAACTTGTTAAAAAATTTTTTTTTAAAAATGAATATTTTATATTGTTTTTATCATTCTAAAAAAGCGTGCATGAATAGTAAACGACAAGTTTTGTTGAACGGAGAGAGTATAATCTTAGGAGTGAGGCTGCAACTACGTGGTGAACTACCTAGCATAACTTAGGATCTTGCTATTTGCAGTTTGTAAATTATTAGGACATATGTTTGCAACTCTTTAGTCGGTGATAATAATGGAAATTTTTTGTGACTAAATTGCTATGTTGTCTAATTTGAGCAGAAAGTCAGGAATCTTCAACCTGGGCTTTTGAAATTGACATCCAAATGATAAAGACTTCCGGAATTCAGCTCTTCCAAGCATGTATAGCTTAACTAGGTTGCATTCATCATAATATCTGCAATAACTAATTCCCCTACTTATTTGAAATTGTTTAATAGATACTGGGATTCTTTTTCATTTTGTACTGGTTGCTTAGGTTGCAGCTTTTTGAATAAGATGTTGGGAGCTTGGTTTTGTATTTATGAATAATGAATTTCTTTGCTATGAAAGTATGGTTCAAGAATTATATTTCATCTTTTGCGGTCTTGGTTCTATCTTTCCCTTTTCGAGCACATTGGTAACGTTTCTTTGCCCGCGACATGCTTGAAGGCTGCAATTGATTAACCCCTTATTATGTCGCCTAGAATCAGTCTAAGTTACATATGGCATGTTTGTGGCTTATAGAGAAATCGATGTCCCTAAGGAGGAGCATTGCTCAAGATTTTGTTAGCTCAAAGGATATGAGTTTTCTAGCACCTAAAGTCTTGGTAAAAAATCGTTACTGTACTATATCAAGATTGGCTACTGCATCTTCACTTATATTGTCAAATACTGATTTAATGAGTTTCCTCCTGACATTGATCAACAGGAGTTACTATTTTTTTCTTTCCCTTTAAAATGTTCATCATTCAATCTTTATTATTGTTGTCTACCAGTTAAGAGTTTAGAACATTTATTTCTGATGAGCACATGTAGGCAGTTGGCAAATTGTTGGTCTGGTTGGATTTAATTTTTGTATGTTAGTTTTTTTTTAGCTTTCCCTCTTCTCTTTGAATTGCAATCGACATATTCACTCAGTTGTACAATCCAAGATGATGTTACCAATCGGCGAATTCACTTGGTTCATGCGCATTTTGGCATGGTATTGAACAATTCCATTTTTCAATTTACTGGATAAATCCTGTAATGTATGAAAATAAACCATTCCCTTCACTCTAGAAAAGAAGATGAATTCTTTAGGAATTTGTTATATTATTTGTCATTATAGGTTTTTTTCTTCTTTATTCCTTACTTTGTACCTTTTCATGGGATGCAGGTTCAATCAGCAGCAGATGCCAAAACTATTTAAATGAAAGTTATACTTTGTCTCTGGTCTACCTTCATTCATGTTTTAATTCATCCTTTGTCTTCTGCAACTTTTGTCATAAGGTAATGTGGATATTCATGATGCTTACTGGTCAATTTAGTTTCAAAGTTAAATCCATAGATTCTTTCAACCTTCTGTTATATATATAGATATCAATAATGTGACATTGTCGTGAGCTATTTTTATATGCTTTCAATTAATTTCATGTTTTATGCTTTTTATTCGATAGTTTTATTATGTTGACTTATGTTTTTAAGTCATCAAAGAGAGAATGACCAAGACAAAAAAAAACATTTGGTTTACATGGATGTCTCAATTGATGGAGATCCTTTTGAGAGGATGATATTTGATGTACTATTTACTTTCTACTGCTGACCATAATATATGAACTTCCTTTCTTTTTCTCTTTGGCGTTGCTACCCATTCATCATTTTCCATTTAAAATGAGTTTATCATTTGGCTACCCTTTTTTTTTGTGTAACTCTTCTCAGATGTTGCTCCATAGACCGCTGAGAACTCCCGTGCTGTGTACTGGTAAGTTTCCCATGGAACTTAAAATCTATAATTTGCTTCTCTTTATTCCCTTTTTCTTTTGATAATTTGTTGCTTATCACTCTTTAACATTCACAGAGGAGGCCTATATTTGTTTGTTTATGTTGGAAAGGCATAACCTGTAATTTCCAATAGCTTTGTGAAGCATACGTGCATGATGCAAATGAGCCATTATTTTTTTTGTTTGATTGGTTGTTTTAATTTTATTCATTCATTATCTTGCTACGTTATATTTATATCTCTACCATAGTGGGATCCCCGTGCTATTTGCAAATTGATTTGTGTTTTTTTTTCCATATCTGAAATGTCCACAGCTACTCAAACTGTATTCGCACCAGCCAGTGCTCCTCCAGTTACCCCTTGTCATAAATTTATCGGGTCTTTCGGTTGAATGGAGCCTAAAGTCAAGAAATTCAAGGCATGTAGTGTCAAGAATGTTGAGTACTCCCCATGTGAAGAGCGAGATCGAGTTATGACATTTCCTAGAGAAAAATATGATCTATTGAGAGAGGCACTTCCCGGCAGAAGAAGAGAAGCTACATTATCTTATCCCAGCTCCTAAGGGGTTGTTCATGCAACCTTGGGTGGAGTGTTAGGGCGATCTTTCCTGGTGGCAGGATCATGTTTCCTCAAGGCATTGATGCATATATTGATGAGCTTGCTTCTAATATTCCAATTGCTAATGGTTCTGTCAGATTTGTGTTGGATTACAGGTTGCGGGGTATGTGATTTCCCTGGGTAAAAGTGTCTTCAGTTTGTTACGCGAGATTGTTATACTTAGTCGTCTTTGTTTTCGATCTCCTTTTCCTTTTCATCTACCTGAGATTGGTATACCATATCTTAATTTTCTTTGCTCTATGTCTTTCAGTTTGTGAGAATTGTACCAATCTTGGTTCGATATATTAGAATCTAATTGCAAAGGGTGGATATGTGTTTCTACTTTCTAGACCATATAGCTGTCACGTCTATGGTGTTATTGTTTCCATCTCTATAAGATTTATATCTATTTTTTAAAGGTCCTTGAAGAAAAAGAAGAGAGTACTATTATTCTTTGCAAATCTAATACTTCCCAATTAGTTGGCAGGTGATTATTCTTTGCAAATCTTAAATTTTTGAACATTTTTTTAGATTGTTATTTATTTCTTCCTTATAATAAATATTTTATACCATATTTTTATTTTATTTTTCCTCCAAACGCGCCATGGTGCGAGAATACCACTAGTTTACCATTGTAGGGGAATAAAAGTTTATCTTCTATAAAGATCCCGCATAATTATAATTTAAAATTCCCGTGCGTAGCGCACGGGTACTGTACTAGTTTGAATTAAAATAGAACAATCCACTGAGGCTTGAAATATCTTAAATTCAAATTAACCGAACCTTAGAATTAATCCGACTATAACCCAACTCAATCAACTCAAATGGAAATGTTATATTCACCGAACTTGACACATGTCCAGTATTAAATACTTCTAACATTAAAAAAGTAAAGAATAGAGCAAAGATTCATTCATGTATTTTCTTTTAAATAACACAAGTTTAAAATTTTTTGAAAAAAAAAATCCATTTAGTTTTCTTTAAAAAAAATTCAAACTTTTTATATATATACAAACGAATCATAGATACATTCGTTATATTAAATGAATCTTTGATTTATTCGTTGTTTTTTTAATATCATACTTATTTAATATTGGAGGTGTCAAGCTGAGACTTTGCGAATCTAGAATTTGCCCTAAATCCATAATTCAAAAGTTCAAACTTCAAACCACTCATGCATACTACACCAATTGTGAAGGTTGTTCAAGGACTAACTCAGTATATGATCCATAGGTTCAAATCCAAGGTGGTGGTTAAACTTAAAACCTATGGCTAGCCAGCCTAGCCTAGGTCGTATCAAAAATAGGGTTACCATTTGAATAAAAAAATGAAAATGAAGATTAATTAAAGAGTGAGGAGGGGAGGGTGGTCAATGAAAGAGCATGAAAAGAAGTGAAGGGAGGCAAGTGGGTGCAGTCAGTGACTGCCACGATTCACCGTATCATATCTCCTTCGCGGCTCTCCACGCCTCTGCCAGACTGCATCTGCCTCTCACTCTGTCTCTCTCTTGTTACAGTTTTTGACTTGTTCAGACACAAACCCACGCCCCAACCACTTGCTTAACTGTCAACTGTAATTTTTTTTATTTTTTTTTACGCAGTCTATTCAATTTCAAATTTATGGGAACTCCCACCACCATGACCAACTATTCCCCCAATTTTCTACATAAATGCCCAACGTTTTTTAGTTTTCAATTTAATAACTCCTCAGTTCTTCCTATCTTTGTTGTTTTTTAGGGGTGAAAATTTGAAGATGTGCAGAAAATATTCGCTTTATGACTGCTCATCCCTTCTATTCTTCATCTCAAATTATCGTACCCACGCCGGTCAAGTTCTAAAACTTTGTCTAAAAATCAAAATCACCACTAATTTTGAAAAATAATAGTCTCAATGTCTCAAAATTTAAGTCGTTTTAAAATTGAGTAAATGATACTCAATATACCATAACATTTCACCCTTTGCAAAAATATCACCCTCCATAGAAAATGTGGTAAATGTCAAAAAGTAAAATTTATTTGCAAAACTAACAGGTCACCTTAACCTTGTATTATGGGTTAATGAATTTGGGCGGGCTTTTGAAATTTTGGCAATCTTTGGGTGGGATTTAAGGGATTAGGAAAGGAGAGAGAGTTCATTGAATCTGCAGACGGGGGGAGTACAATGAATCGCAACGAAGGAGAAGGTGAGGTCAAATATGAGTCACGCATCGCCGGCGTCGGAGCTTGAATCGAAGGCGTGCAGCAAAGAAAAAGCGGGGGAGGCGACGCGCTGGTGGGGAGGGCGGAGGGCGAGGATGAAGAGGGGAGGCTGGGAGGTGACGACGAGGTGGAGGAAGGTGGTGGATGTTCGGGCTTGGTGGAGGGATCTGCAAACGGATCGGCACACACCGATTTGCCGCAGGGGGAGGTTGACGAAGATGATGTGAAGCGTGTCGTCTGGGAGGTGGTTCATCGGGGAGGCGTCCATGGCGGTTCTCCGGGCGGTGGAGGCGCGGCGGCGAGAAATTGATGATTTGGGTGAGGAATTTGGGGCCAAATTAAGACCAGATTTGAAAACATCCCTTGTGGAATTTTTTTCTAGGGTTTTAACATTTTCTGTTCTTTTTTTGTGGCTTCGGTCAAAAAGAGGGATTTAAGATTTGGTGAAGCCGTGAATGGAGAAAGAAGAGGAGGCTGTTGTGTTTGAGTATTTAGGTTGCTTGTTATGTGAATGTGCACTCTTTCATCTTCTTCTAATTGCATCTTTGTTTGAACATTAACTCATTTCCAGTTTATATAAATGTTTTGGGTAGTTTATGAGATTAATAATATCTGATAGGACTTAGTCTTCCATTGGCTGAGACATCGGTTTTATTGGCTAGACAATAGTAGTTACTGGCTAGTAAGCGTAAATCGCATATATTCGGGATTCGCATCTCCGGCAACCAAAACGGAAAACCACGTACTGTAATTGGTGTACATATATACATAATAACAAAAACCAACCTTCAGCAACTCAACGAATGTCGTTTATCCTAGCTATCCTTGAGGTGGGAAGTTCCTGAGGTAGACGAGATCCGACAGGGGTTAGTCTTATATTGGCTAAGAGATCGTAGTCAGTGGCTAGGTGACAGTAGTTACTGGCTAGTGAGTGTAAATCGTAACTTTTTCTTTTTTTTTAGGCCAAGTGAAATCATGCATTATAGGGTTGTATGGATTTTTTTTGTGTTTCAGCACCTAGTTAGTATTTCTTTTTACTTTGTAACAAGCTTTGAGGACTTCTTCACATTGTCACGCCACGCTTGCTTATGTCCTCCGATGCTTCCGGCGAAGGAACTCTCCCTGAGACGGGTACCCGCTTGTCTCCATTATCTTACTCCTCTATGAGCATTGTCCCCTCCTCCATGTCCACGTCGACAGCTTAACCTTTCATCTTCGGAGCAACGATTGTCGGTTCTGCCCAGGTTTTATATTTTATCTTGCCAGTTGTGTAAATTTCTGTGCCAGCTGAATTGTTGTCTTTGCCATCCAAATGGTTATCCATGCCATACTCCAAATTGAGATCAAGATACGATTTAGACCTAACATTACTTCGAAATATTTTTTTTCATAAACATATATAAAGTGGGTGTCTATAGAAAGATAAAATTAAATTAAGTTCAAAAATAAATTTATTTTTTATTTTTAACAAATAAAAATGGTCAAAAATTAGTTTAAAACAATTAAAGGGGTCTCCCTCTCTCCTCCCCTCTCTCCCCCTAGGTTACCTTCAACCTGTTGGGAAGGTGGCCAAATTTTTTGCAAAAATGACATTTTGTCATGCCCTTACAAATTTTCAACCCCTTGGTCATTTTTGCAAAGTTGGCCATAAATTGGTATATTCATGCCAATCATCCTTTAAAATTTTACACAAACTACTGTAGCCTTATAAAGTATAACACGTGCGCCACGTACGAGATTTTAAATTAATCTAAGTAAACTAATTATATTTTTCGGATGTTATCATATTATTTATTGTCGTATTATGTAAATTTTTCTAATAATTTAAACTAACAAAACGATATTGCTAACTATTTTAAAAATTTACTAAAAATTTTCTAGTACGCTATGATTATTATTTGCCTACTCTATTTTTTTTATTAAGTTAAGAACATAGGCGTATTATTAATTAATTTGCATTATATACACATAGAATAATTAATTTGCATTATATACACATAGAAGAAGGATTTTTTTTAAAAATATTCACAATTAAATAAATTAGCAAAATGTTCATGATTTTAAAATATTTACCAAAATGTTAAAAAATTGCAGGTTCGATAAAAACACGAGATTAAATCCGCATGTTACATGTAAATCCAATTTTTGAACCCGGGCTTGGAAGATATATGTACTTTTCTTATAGACACGCGGATGAAGTTTTGTATTTTTTTTATACCCAGACATCGGGGTTGAATAGTATGGTACCCGTGCGTAAAGTATGAGATTTATAAATTATTTTATACAATGTTCCCTATCATAATACATATAAACAAAGTTTAATTAGTTAGATAAAAAATAAAATAATACTTTTCTTCATTATTTAAAAACCAGTTGATCATCTCAAAGCTAGTGAATGTGATGACATCAGTGGGTGTAATCTGTATCTAGTTGTGAAACTGCGGTAAAAACCTTAATATAGTATTTGATAGGTATATTTTTCAACTTTATCACTAGCTATATTTTATTTTTCGAATACTTTTCAACTTTATCAAAGCATACTTGATATATTTAATTTCATTAATTATAAATAAATAAAATTTATATCAAATAACTTATATTTTCAATATATATATATATATATATATATATATATATATATATATATATATATATATATATATATATATATATATAAGTTATATAAATGATTAATTATAATATATTTACAATTGTATTTACATTTATAAAATGTAAACAATTTCAAATATATGTTAAATAAAAGTATCTACTACGTATATATTATGGTTGAATATTATATGAAAAATCAATAAAATTTATTTCACTAATATATGGTTGTGAAAATAACAATTGAAATTTGATTCATTCAATTCAAAATTTCAAACGGTTTAAAAAACGATTTTTTTTCCATTAAAAAACAGTTTTTTTTGCATAAAAAACAGTTTTTGAAAGACCGAAAGTTGTAGAATTTTTTTTTAAAAAAAATTCTCCAAATACACATGCCAAATTTTAATTGTTGGTGTAGAATTATGTGTATCATCATCCGAGAAAGAGAGGGGCACAAAATAAGAGTTGATTAAGAAAGGGAGGCGTAAAATTGGAAGAAAAAAAAACAGCAAATTAGGTCGCCACGTGGATAGCCTAACTATCTTCTAAAATACTCAGCTTTAAGATATAGGAGGATTTTAATAAAACACACATTCATCAATCAACAATTCAACCACATCATTTTACTAACTTTTTTTTTAATAATTTTTTTTAATACACATTACATTTTTTAACCATTCAAAATCTTTACAAAAGTCAACAACACAAATCAATACAAATCATTACTATTTGAGGAAATGTGGTGACCTCTCAAGCTAAGCTCGCCATTAATGGAGGAAAACCATGATTAAGCTCTCCAAGAAGAAACTGAATTCAATTGATGATCAAGAAGTTGTTCTGTTACAATGAGAAGCTGCAATTTATACTCCCTTCCACTAACTAACGTCTAACAACCTTCTAACAAGAACCCCAAAGTACAATTACAAAATTGCCCTTCTTATTTCCATTTTATTACAAGATTACCCCTGCATCTATGTAACCGAAAGCATACTATATGCTCTATAGCCCCCCCCCCCCTCAAGCATGACTTGACAAAGGAACGACAAGGCCGAGCTTGGAGCAAAGAAATCTATGTTGAGCAGCACCTAAAGCTTTAGTGAATATATCAGCTGTTTGCATATTTGTAGGCACATGTGAAGTCTGTAAGAAGTCATCTTGAATGAGCTCACGAATGAAGTGACAATCCACCCTTACGTGTTTTGTTTTCTCATGAAAAACAGGGTTGGCAGCTAAATGTTGAGCAAATTTACTGTCACAAAAAAGCTTGATTGGAAGAGGAACCTCAATGTGCAAGTCTGTCAGTAATCCTGTTAGCCAGATGAGCTCACTTGTAGCATATAAGACATAGCTCGATATTCACTTTCTGTAGAAGATTTAGATACCACTCTTTGCTTCTTAGTCTTCCAAGAGACAATAGATGATCCAAGGAAGACACAATAACCGAATAAAGATCGACTAGTGAAAGTGCATTTAGCCCAATTTGCATCACTGTAAGCAAACACAAACATTTGGGATGAAGCAGGGTAGCAAAGGGAAAAATTAAAACTCCCTTTTTAAGTATCTGAGCAAGTATTGAACACAATTCCAATGAGAGACCAGAGGGTGTTGAAGAAATTGGCTCAACTGTTTCACTGTAAAAGAGATATTTGGCCTGGTCAGAGTTAGATATAGTAACCTTCCCACAATTCGCATGTATCTCTTTGGATCCTGAAATACATCATCACCATCAACAGACAACCTTGCACCATGTTTCATAGGGAAATCTGGAGCCTTACACCTGATCATATCAACATCTTTGAGAATATCAAGCACACACTTCCTTTAATTCAATAAGATGCCAGCTGAGCTCCTAGATATTTCCATTCCTAGAAAATATCTAGCAACACCTAGGTCTTTAATAGTGAAAGCCTTATGCAAAGCAGCTTTGGTAGACACAATTTCAGAATCAAAATTGCCCATAAGTAACGTATCATCCACATAAACCAAAGCAACAGTCATACAGGATCCTTGAGTCTTAACAAATAAAGAATAATCATGTTTAGACTGAGAGTAACCCAACTGAATCAGAAATTTTGTTAACTCAAAATTCCACTGCCTACTTGCTTGCTTAAGACCATATAATGACCTTGTGAGCTTACATACCTGCCCTTGTGGAACCTCAAGACCAGGAAGAAGTACCATATACACCTCTTCATCTAAAAACCCATGTAAGAAGGCATTATTTACATCCAATTGATGTAAATTCCAATCCTTAGCAGCAACAATAACCAGTATCACCCGAATAGTGGCAAGCTTGGCCACAGGTGAAAAGGTGTGTTTATAGTCCCTATCTTTGACTTGGTTATAACCCTTGGCAACAAGCCGTGCTTTAAACCTTTCTACGGAACAATCAGGGTTGTATTTCACTTTATAAACCCACTTAGATCCAATGGCCTTCTTGCCAGTTGGAAGAGAAGTCAATTCCCAAGTATGGTTAGATGCCAAGGCATCCAATTCCTTTTGCATAGCTAGTTTCCATTCAGACACATCCTTGGCCTGATGGTAAGAATGAGGCTCAAAAACACTGAACACTTTGAAGAGATAAGCCACATATGCTTGTGAGAGATGAGAAACATCTCTAATATTCATGACAAAAAACACCTGACTAAGAGATTCAGATGAAGTAGCTGTTTTAGATGGCAACTTACCACACACAAACTCTTATAGTTTGGCAGGTCTATAGATAGGACGCTTACCAACCACCTGTTGATGATGTATGCCAGTCTCAGTATGACTATGAGTAGAAGAATATGAACCTGAAGCATCTCTGAAAGAAGAATCAGCTGTCTCAACTGAATCAGATACATAAGCATGAGAACTAACTGAATCATCATTTTGAGTAGAACCAAGCATATCAAGTGAAGGAACTAACTCAAAAGATGACAAAGGACCACTATCAATAAAAGGAGCATGGGCAGGATTCACCAAAGGAAGAGAAACCCTGCAATCCTTGTAGGAAGGAAGCAATATGCCATCCTTGAATGGAAAAACATTTTAATGGAATATGACATGTCTACAAATAACAACCTTCTTTAAAGACAAGTCAAAAACCTTATAAGCTTTCTGGCCTGGTGGGTATCCAAGGAAAACACATTTCCTAGCCTTGACACCCAGCTTGTCACAATAAGCATTACTAAGCTCAGCAAAACAAAGTCAGCCAATGACTCTGAGATTTGTGTAATCAGGAGGAGATTCATACAAAATTTCAAAAGGAGTCTTCCAATGAAGGATGGGAGAAGGCATTTTATTGATCAAGTGTGTAGCTCCCAACACACATTCACCCCATAATTCAATAGGTAAACCAGCTTGGAGTCTAATGGCTTTAGCAGTTTCAGTAAGATGTCTATGCTTGCGTTCTACCCTCCCATTTTGCTGAGGAACACTAGGAGTAGAACGTTGATTTATAATCCCTTTAGCAGCAAATAACTCTCTGCAAGAGGATTGGGTGAATTCAGTCCCATTATCAGATCTTACCACTTTAACACCTCTATGAAACTGAGTTTCAACCATTGCCAAAAAATCAGAAATGACTCTATAAACTTGGAGTTTATTTTGCAGTAAATAAACCCATGTAGTTCTGCTGCAGTCATCCAAAATTGTGAGAAAGTACTTAGCTCCACATAAAGAAGAAACTATGTATGGACCCCATAGATCCATGTGAATCAAATCAAAACAATTAGATGCAATTGAATCACTTTTCTGAAATGGTAACCTGTGATGCTTTGTCATAGCACAAATGTCACAAGTAAAATTGTCTATGTCACCCTTATTACAACCATCAATGTGTCTCATCTTTGACACAGATGTATGACCAAGTCTAGAATGCAAGGTTTGTAAACTGATAACAACATTACAATTCTCAACATGAGATTGAGTGAAACTAGCAGTACTCCTCTCGACAGCTCTTAGCTTGTATAATCCTTGATCTTCATGCCCTTGCAGCAACTGACCCTTAGTTGTAAGGTCCTGCAAGGTACATGATACTCTATCAAACTTAAATTCCAATCTCTTCCTTAAGAATCTTAGAAACAGACAAGAGATTATGTCTAAACTCAGGCACATATAACACATTTTCTAACTGCAGATTATCAGAAATGCAAACACTGCCTACACATTGTACAATCTTAGTTGTTCCATCCGGCAAACCAAGCATAATATGTCTATCAAGATGCCTCATACCAAAGAAAATGGACTTATCAAATGCAATGTGATCAGTTGCACCCGAATCCACAATCCAATCCCTCACATCAGACTTATGAGAACCAATAAGAAAGGAAGAACTAAGTGTACCTGCAAAATTGACAACTGCTTGCCCAGTAGACAAATCTGTCATAGAGCATTCACCTTTCTGCTTGTCATTCATCAGTTTAACAATCTCCTGATATATGGCATTGACCATGCAAGGATCAGGCTTGCCATTACCTTCAAGAGGGTGATCTGCTTGTAAATACTACTCCACATTAGCAGCAAACTTCCCATCTCCAGTAGGACGAGGCCCTTTAAACCAATCAGGATACCCCACAATCTTGAAGCAATAGTCTTTGGTATGCCCCTTCTCCTTGCAAAAATCACAAAACCTGTCATATTTAGCTTTCTTAAAATCCCTCAAAGACTGATCAGATGAAGAAGAGACAGTTTTATTTTGCTGAGATGATTGTCCAAATGATCCTTTGGACTCAGAATTTCCAGAACTCGAGAAATTTCTCCCCACAGCTAAAGCACCTGCATCATTAGGAGGAGTGATAGACACACCACGACCTCTTTCAACCTGAACAGCTAACTGAAATACCTTGTTAATTGTAGGAAGAGGATCTTTTGGTGAGAACATTGTTCTTTAAATTCTCATATCCATCATTAAGGCCCATAAGAAATTGCATAACCTTGGCCCTAGTTTCCTTTTCTGCAATCTTTTTAAGCACACCACAGCTACACTACAACATAACTCCACAATCACAAGCTGCAATTCCCTCAAGAACCTGCAACTCATCCCAGATTCGTCTCATCTTGTTGTAATAAGCCCCAACAGGCAGATTTTCTTGCCTTAAATTACAAAGATCCTTATGCAGTTGGTAAATCAGAGGATCATTAGACTCACAATATCGATCCTTAATCTCATCCCAGAATTCTTTGGATGATTGCACAAACATAAGACTCTCACTGATTTCGCTAGTCATGAAATTCAATACCCAACACATGACCATATAGTCTGCTCGAATCCATTTCTAGTAATCATCACTAGATTCATCAGGTTTGACACAACCACCAGATATAAAGCCTAGCTTAGCCTTTGCGCCTAACGCCATTCTAACGCCCCTATTCCAGCTCGTAAAATTTAGACCATTGAATAAGGTAGAGACAAGTGTCATATCAGGATGATCTGAGTTTTCCAGATACAAGGGATTGACATGAGCTCCATTAAACTGCATATTGAATTCCCCAAATTGCAGTCGTCCAAACAGAGGTGGAGCCGTCGGACGAATTGGTGGTGATTGACCAATATTCGGATTAGGAGGCGACATTCCAGCACCTCCAGCACCTCTGCCTGCAGCAGAGCCTGCACCAGACCCCGAGCTCTATCCTATCAATGGAGATCCACGACCTGCCATTACAATCGACATCGGGATTCGAAGAACACCTTGAAATAGAAAGCGAAAGCAACGAATGAACTCGAATAGAGTTCTCCAAACGCAGATCTAGTTCCTGCGCTCTGATACCATGAGGAAATGTGGTGAGCTCTCAAGCTAAGCTCGCCATTAATGGAGGAAAACCATGATTAAGCTCTCCAAGAAGAAGCTGAATTCAATTGATGATCAAGAAGTTGTTCTGTTACAATGAGAAGCTATAATTTATACTCCCTTCCACTAACTGACGTCTAACAACCTTCTAACAAGAGCCCCAAAGTACAATTACAAAATTGCCCTTCTTATTTCCATTTTATTACAATATTACCCCTGCATTTATGTAACCGAAAGCATACTATATACTCCATACTATTTCATATCTAGAAAATCTAAAATGACATATATTTTGACAAAAATAAATACCTAAAACAACCTAAATTTCGAGATGGATGGAATATAAAACAATTTATTCAACATTTAAATAGAAAAAAATAAAAAATGACTTTAACATAATAACCCATCCACCTCTCTTATCATAAATATAAGAATTTTTATCCAGAAAAAACCCCAATAGGGGGCTGGAGAACATCACCTCCGCAAAACATCTACACCGGAAAACCACCTTCTTAGGAGGCCAGAAAACAACCTCTTCGGAGGCCTGAAAACCACCCTCTTCGGAGGCCTGAAAAGCACCCTCTTCGGAGGCTTGAAAAGTACCTTTTCGAAGGCTTGAACCCGACTTCGGTCGCCCCATCTGGCTCCGACCGTCCCAATCCATCTCCGACAGCCACATGTGGCGCCGCCATCCCCTTACTTTGGCGTGTTACCGGTTGAAGAACGTCTTCTATCGCTTAACCCTAAATCTGAAATTTTTTGGATTTTGATCAAAAAACAAAATTGAGATGGGGCTTTTGTCGATTTGAATCATTCGTACCCTTTCTTCATTCCTCAGATCAGTTTTGTGCATCCCCGTCCCGATTCTCTTTTCATCGGGTAGTAGTTTTCAATGGAGCTCTCGAGCCGTGCAACCCAGATCCGCTACTTGCCTAGGATGTTTCTCTTCGGTGGTGCTGGAGTGGTGCTAGCCCTCTCGCTTCTCACCACCGACTGCTCCTAGCGGTGGCGTCGGTGCACCTGGTTGCTCCGTTCTGGAGCACGTCGCCTCTCTGCCTCCTTTCGCCTTATTGGAAGGTCAGGGACGTCCCCCCCTCCGCCAAGGTTGGTTGGGGTTGCATGTGGAGGACGATGTCGGCCTATAACTCGATGCAATGCGACACATGGCGTGTCTTGATTCACTTTCAGAGTGAAGAGCCGGATGATCGACACATGGCAACATAAGGGACGCCTGTGATTTCACTTGTGCGAAATTGTTTTACATATTTAAAATTCAAATTTTGGTATTGAAAATGTAAAATAAAAAATAAAAAAAATACCACAACACTAGATTAATTTTCATCTACACATAGACATCAATTTTGAATATGTTTGATCATATTTTGAAAAAAAAAATATTTTTCTTTGAATACAATTATGTATATTAATACCAAAAAAAAAATATTTTTAATATGTTTGAAGTATCTTTAATTTCACATCTTATTTTATGCTTTGTTTTTTCATTTTGTAATATGTTTGTTAAGTTGAAATATAAGTTTATATATTGTCTTCTATTTTTTTTTTTTTTGATGAAAACCATAGTCTCATTCACGAACCATCAAATCTCCGAAGACAATGTCAAATAAAGAAGGCGGTAAATCATCCTCCGACAAAACAAAAAATATAGACTCGAGTCTAAGCTTGGAAAGGAAATCCGCCGCCTGATTCCCTTCCAGCCGCACAAAACTCCAAATGCATCTCTGAAACCTTCTGGTCATGCTTAGAATCAAATGAACAAGCACACCAATAGCTCCTATGAAGGTCCTCGTTCGTCCCTGATGGAGCTGAAGGACATGCCGGCGATCTGACTTGATCACCACACTATCCATGTTGTGCTCCTTTGTCAGCCATATAGAGCTCATGCGACTGCCTCTAGCTCAACTATTAGTGGCTCAGATCCCTATTGAATGCTTCTCGTCACTGCCCAAATGAAAGCCCCATCTGATCCTCGCGCCACCTTCCCCACTCAACCTCCCTCCATTGCACTTGATGATGCGTCGCACTTTATCTTTATGAGTCCCTCATCTGGCACCCAACATCTCGCATAGCTTGAACCCGGCGGATCAGTCCCCTTTTCACCCTCCACCTCCTTGAGCCAATCCTCTTTGCCATGCTCCTCTAAGCATCCGCTATGATCATCTACGGTCACCCCCGAAACCCCTAAAATACCCAGCGATTTAGAGCGTACTAAATTCTGCCTAGGATTGTCGCCCAGCCCGCCTGACCCTATGGTTTTTCTCCTTTTACCACCCTATCCAGCCACTGCAACATAGTCCTACAATCCTTCCCGCACTTTTCTAGCTCAGGTTCCATCCGTCGCACCACCTTTGCTTTCTGACGCTCGAATAGAGCATGCATCAAAGTCTCTTCCTTACCACACACCTTACATAAACGATCCTTGAAAATTTTCTTCTTAAACAATGCACTCCGGCATGGGCCAATCCCTACAAATGCCCGCCATAAAAAGCACAGTGTCCTTAAAACCACCTTGATCTCCCAAAGCTTCTTTCATGACCCCTCCACCACATTTAGGCACTCACTGTTGACGACTCCACTCCTCCATCCTCTAAGAATTGTCTCTCTGGGCATGCTTGGTAGGCCGAGCGCACGCACAAATTTCCATCATTAGTGTGATCCCATGCACACAAGGGAATTAGGAACGGAAGGATCAACTAGGTGTATTTTCAGCACCTCCTCAACATCACGTGACAATAAGATCTCCCAAAGAGTAGCCTCATCCCACAAATCCTCCATTCCCCAATAAATGAGCTCGATGACCATGGCACCATCATCCCTCTCTCCTACATTAGACACCGGTCGGTATAGTACGTGAAGGTCTACGGATCCATCTGTCACTCCACAACCCTATACTAGCTCCATTACCCACCGCCCAGAATTAGCATTCTTCAGTCACCTGTCTCGCTCTCCATATGCTCCTCCAAGAGTAGCTTAGGTTATGGTCAATTGGTGCCGCCAGGAAGTTAGAGTGCGGGAAATACTACGCCTTCAACAACCGAGCAAGCAATGAATCTAGATCATGAAGAATCCTCCACCCTTGCTTGGCCAATATGGCTAGATTGAAGGCTTCCATATCCCGAAAACCTAACCCACCCTTCTTCTTTGATCTACATAACCTCTTTAATGCCCTCCAATGGATTTTCCTTTGATCTATATTATCCCCCAATAGAAATTACACATCATCTGTTCAATCTCCCGACATAAATAGAAATCAATAAAGTTCGACTTTTAAAAAAAATTTAAGTATTGAGTTATATATAGTTAGCCTTATTTAGTTTATAAATAATATTAATTTAATAATATTTTAATAATCAAAATTGAATATAATAATATAATCGAGAATGAAAATAATTATTCCGTATTAGAGATGGGTATATTTGTACAGAGCGGATTTGATGTCCCTCTTTTCTCCATGTGCCTTCTCAAAAAATCTCACCCTTTACTTTTTTTTTTTCAAATTTTAAGCAATTTTCTTTTTCTTTAATTAAGGGGGATGGGGAGGAGAATGAATGAGTCGTTGATCCCACCCGATATTTATAAATTGAATTGGTAGGAAATAAATTGAATTGATAGGAAATTACGAGTTTTGAAATACTATAGATGTTATTGATAAAGTGAGAAACGTAAGTATGAGTTGCTAGGATGATGTGACGAAAATAGAAGAATAAAATTTTAACATTTTTAGTATTCTTAGTATCCCTTGATAAACATGACCTAAGTAAATGGTAGAGTAGGGCCTCCCCATCCATATATCTGGCACCCTCCTCACCCGACACAAGGTTTCCACCGCTGGGTTTTTACTCCTGTGATCTCTTCATCTCCCCAACTCAGCCCTCCTCTCCTCCGCCACATCGGTTGTTTCCGACAAGGCTTATGACTCTTACTCATCGCCCCTTTTGACCCAAATACCACCCAATTATGCGGGGGGGGGGGGGGAGAGAAAAAAATTAAGCCCCCAGATGCAATCGTCCTACCCCTAAACCTAAAACTTTAAACAAAACTCATTCACAAAATTTCAAAAACTCAAAGTTTCGAGCCCAATCGAGTCATCGCATGCTAAAAAGAATTCTGAGCAATGTTGGAATTTGGTGGTCCATTTGGTGAATCTGGCTCTCCCGAGCCTTTAGATCCCGTGGATCGACGCATTCCACCTCAACCCAAGCGGAAACCAACCAGGATGCAAACCGAGAAGTGAATCAGCCTCAACACCACTAGTTTCTTTTGGCAAGCTAGTCCGCCACAGTATCCGGAGTCAAGAAAGCAACTAGCACCGCTTTTCAAGCAAGATATGCCATAGTCAGCCATCCTTGAATTACATGCAAGCTAGTTTTTACATGGTTAGAGCATCTTCCCCCGTAGCTAGGCTAGAATAGCTAAGAGAAATAGCCTACGAAAAGAGAATATTCTATAGAATATTCTCTTTTGGCCTATTAAATGGTTTTGTTGTTCCCACCGTAGGCCAAATTTGGCAGACAAATTTTCTATAAATACTCATGTAATTTAGAACTTTCACACTCATTTCCGTCACTCGATTCTATCGTTATCCTTTCGATTTGAATCAACAATGAATTCTTCTCAAATATCATCATCATCTCACTCTTCGAACGAGCAATGACAAATATATGCATGAAGATGATCAACATGATGGCTTCGGAACAGGAAATGGTTATGAAGAGAGTAATGCGGATCTACCAGAATATTAAATGTGACCATGATTCAATAGTTGGTTGTTTCATTTTATATTTGATTTTTCTTCTTTAGTACTTTAAGCAACTTAATATTTATTTTTTATTATAATTTTGATGAATCTATAATAAAAAAATATTAATGTCATTTTCTAAAAATATTATTTATGCAATAATAATTCAAATATGTCAAATATTATAGTCATATTGAAGAACTCTTGAATATCTTAACAATACTACAAAATTTATTTTTGATTGGAAATCATAACTATATAATATATAGATTTATAATTTTATTATTTATAAATTTACATCATATTATGGTTTTGATGTGTTTTGGGATTTTTTTATTATTATTTTCAAATATAGTAATTTATGCAACTCGATATTTCTTTATGAGATATGATTTTGATGAAGATATAATAATATAAAATGAATATGTTTTTCTAAAGATATTAATTATTTATGCAAATATAACCCAAACATATTAAATATTATAGTCATATCAAAGAACTCATCAATATCTTTACAAACTATAACTTTTAGTTTTGATAAAAATTATAATTAGATAGTTTATATACAATTAATTGTGTGATTTATAAATTTATATTAATAATGAACAATTAAAAATAAATAAATAAAATGGTGGAATTCACATTTGGTCTTCTAAAATTTCAAGCCAAATTTGGCCTTCATTTTAGAAATAGGCCAAAAAAAAATTGGCCAAAATGGATTTTGGCCTATGATGAGAGGAAAAAAAAGGCTAAAACCCATTTTGGGCAAAATGGGTTTTGGCCTATGATGGGAGATGTCCTAATTACAAATTGTTGTAATTGCCATCTTGGATGCAAGCTATTTTTTTTTTCTTTTGACTGACGACCCTCTGCGTATGGTTTCTTAAACCATTTTTTATTGGTTTCAAGATTGCTTCGTCAATTTAATTTTTGTGTCTTGCCTCTTATCTCGTCTACTAAAAAAAAAACACATCAAATGGACAACTTCAATATCAAAAAAAATATCTGAATTGAAAAGTAAACAACTCAATTTAAATACCATCCAATACAGTGATACACGAAGTATTACCCAAAAAGAAAAACTCCCCGCTACCAAATGTTTGAAATTCAAACGGTGAACTTCTAAAATTACAACTACTCTCCTCTCCTCTAGTTGGAACCGGTAGAGAAATTTCAAGTACAACCCACCGACAAAATCAACCCTTTTGAACTTCTTCTTTTTTGGGCGTAGATGACACTTTTTAAAGTGCTCTCCCCGTGGAAACTTCAAGCTTAAAAAAAAACAATTTGATATTTACTACTCCGTATATTTTAATATGATGTACAGTCATAATAACGACCTTCAAAACCGGCGAATTTTAACACCATCACCTTCGTTGTTCTGGACTTCGCAAATCGATGGCGTCTTTTATGCATCCCACAAATAGTGTAATTGATGATACAGAGTATTTAAATAATGCATCCCACAAATAGTGTGAGGCAAAATAGCAGTACCGGATTTCCATTACTCCAGAAACTGAAATTACACATTACATGCCATGACAGCAGTTCTACATTACTACTACTTCATATCAATGGACGCCATACATATGAAAGACACTACAGACTACAGTAATTGGCGGGTGGTAAAAAACCACCTCTGCAATTCCCCCTTCTAGTTTCACCACCAGGAGGTAAAATAGGCCCTCAAAATATTACCCAAAGACCCATCAAAAATACAAATTTTTAAATTTTTAAAAAAGGGAGCCTCTTTAAAATTAGCCATCCCCTGTTTTGACCCCTATCACAGAAGCAGTCAAAACCCATCCTATAAAACTTACCCATTATATACTACGCCGTAATTAACCATCAGAACTTTCAGAAGTGGCAGTGGAATGTAAATAAAGGAGCTACCGAGGGGCAAATCGGTCTCAACGGAACTGGGCGCCGGAGTAGGTCTGCCCGAAGGACCAGCCAGCAGGGGCGACATTGTAAGAAACCAAGCTGCGGCCATCGCTCGTGGTGACCCTAAAGGAGAGGCTCTGGCCGTTGAGGTAGGAGTTGCTTTGCCAGTTTTGGCCCCAGTTTCTGGACATGGCGGACCACCTTGTCCTCGACCCTTTAACGGCGACGCCATGGACATCCCCTGCACCTCCCACGTTTGTGATTAGGACCAGGTTGAAGTACGAGTGCCCGTTTATTGTGAACCTTATTCCTCCCCTTCTCCTGCAGGGTACCCTGTAAATCCACAAACAAGGTACAGTCTTTAACAGCTAGGTAAATGTAAATGAGGGTTAATTCCAGTTAGTTACTGTTTTGGTAAGTGGGTATTTTTTTCAAAACTCTAAAAAGATCCCAAATTTGGCTGAAAATGTTAAAAATCCAACCACTTGGCAAGTGGTTTTGCTAATTAAACTCACAAAAATCCCAGATTTTGGGTAAATATGGGCATTGGAAGTGCAAAGCTGAAAATTAACCATCTGGGTTTCTTTTACAACTCTCAAAAATCCCAAATTTGGTTGAAAGTGTTGAAAACCTTTGCCCCAAATCCCAACTTTGGACGGAAAAGTGAGTTTTGTGAAATGGAAACTGTAAGTGAATATTAACCATGAGGGTAATTTTATTTTTTACCTTTTGTAAGCAACCGGGACAATCCCGGCGCGGTACTGAGCAATGTGTTGGAAGACAGGCTCGGAGAGGTCGAAGTGGTGGAGGGGAGGGTTACACCAGCCACCATTGTTGTTGGGCAGGGCGTTGTTAGGCGGGCAGAAGTTGGTGGCGGTGACGACAATGGAGCCGGGCAGGCACCATTTCCGGTCACCGACGCACATGATCTCATAGCAGGAGCCACACGCCATGCCGTTGTTGAAAAGGGCGGTGCTCAGCGCCGCCGTGTTTGTGCCGTAGCCTTGGCTGTAGAGGTTCCCATACCCACAAGCTCCCCCTGGAAACACAATAAAAGGTTTAAAGATTGAATCTTTGGAATCCCAAACTCAGGGAAAATGAAATGTGATGTGGGATACTGGGATCGGTGGTTACCCATTGTCCCTGATGCGTCACCGCCGCCGTAAAAGGTGGCGTGAGCGTTGATCCACCCTCCGCCGCGGTACCCTTCGGCGGTGGCCGCCATTGCCAGAAATCCCACCAGGAGATACCCTACAAAAGCCATTTCTTTTTTTGCCTGCAAAATTGGGGGAATGCAAACCAATTTCAGCTAAGTTTGATTACTTTCAGAACCAATTTATTTGAATGCATTTCAAATTTTTCGCTTACCGGAGAATGTGTTGAGAATCGGTGGGAGAAATGGAGAGGGGAGGGTGATGTGTGAAGGAGAAAAGAAGGCGGGATGGTGAGATTAAATAGAGGGGAGGAAGAAGGAATAGCCACCGTTGCACCTCCGACAGTGTGGGCCCCACTGCTCCAGTGTTTTGTTACTCATCTCTGTAAGAAGGTGGAGAAAAAAAAGTTATTTTTTTTTGGTAGGAATATATTTATTTTATTTTTTGAAATAGTTTTTTTTGCCATTGTTTTAATTAGAAGTTTTATAGTGTAAACTCTACGTTGGCAAAAAGTTGAATAACAAAAGGTGTAAATTCCACAAACTAGTTGCAACCGTGCATAAAATATATTTTTTTTCCATAAAATAGATTATAAACTCGTTCAAATGAATAATATTTTTTTATATCGATAAATTTGGAACTGAGTTTTTGCATAAAATATTTTTTTTTCCAAAGGAACTCTTCATATTGTTTTGTTTTTTTTTTATGATAAAGAATCTTTGATAAGTTATCGTTATATTTTGATTAATTTTTTACAAACAAGTTTGGTTTTGACTTTTGATGAGTAAATAATACAGAGTACTATTTAGTGTGATACGTCAAAACTTAAAAGGAATTGTGGTCAAATATTTTTTTTCTAAAGAATTAATTTATGGGAGATTTTATGATATTGAAACTTATATACTGTATGAAACTTTACCTCTCAAGAAAATGTGCATGCTTTTCATTTGGGGTTGCATTCTGAGAATTTAATTGTTTTTGTCACTTTTTTTATTTTTTATATCAATATCAATATTAAATATGGAGTAAAATTTTAAATATTCTTCTTAAAATTAGAGGATAAAATACAATATGATAAAAAAAAAAACAATAAATAGTAGTTTAATTTCATTTTCATACATTCAAACTATACAATTTTTAATCTTATAGTTTTTTATATAAATATATCAACGGAGTAACTATCTAGCTAGAGAATAGTAAGCACTTTTTTTTATTATTATTATCTATGTTATAATATTATTATATATGGATGTACAAGATATATGTATATTTACTTAGATAGAGTTTTACCTTTTAGATAAGATCCTAGTCTTAGAAGCTAAGGAGATTACTTCTATATATATTGTATTTGGTGGATTCCCCAGAACACACAATTGAATACAATCACATATTTTCCCCTTTTCTTTGCCCTAGTTTTATAACACGTTATCAGCACGAGTGTTTGCTCTTTGATTTGCTCGAAGGTTTGCCCTTTGATTTGCTCTTCGATACGATTTGCCCTTTGATTCGATCTTCGATACGGGTTATAAGTTTTGTCCCTAATGAAGGTTCCGATGAGTGGAAAATCTCTTCCCAAAAGCGATGAGATTTAGCGAGTGAAGTAGATAAACAGATCCCCGAATAGGATGTATACATAAATTATATTGATCCCAAAGTGCGCCGTCGTGGAGGTAAGTGGAGGTAAGTGAAATTTGAGTTTTCTACTTTATTATTTTGTTTATAAATAATTCAATTGGTCTCCCGAAGTAGAAAATATTAATCTCTCGAAGTGGATGAAAGTAAAAGAAATTGATATTATGAATCACTTGATGTGATTTATAAATTTCATCCCCGTAGTGATGAAACAATAAGTATCATCCATGTAGCAATGGGTAACGATTATTATTTTGTTTTGTTTTGTATATTATATTTTTATCGATCATCATCTCCTGAAGTAGATGAAAAGTCATATCTCTCGAAGTAGATAGTGAATAAAATAGATTATCGCCGATTGGAAAGTTAATCAAAATAAGGCATTATAATAATATTGTAAATCTGTTTTGGAGTGTGATTATGTACGCGTTCCTCACATAAGAGGTACTTGACTTTCCTTGCTTGATTAATTAGAATTGCAAAAGGTTTAAGACCTTATAAATAAGGATGGATATAATTATGTTATATGCTATGTGTTTTAAATAAACCATGATTATAATTTATTAATATTTTGATTTGGTGATGTGTGGTGTAATGCGAGTGGTTTGTCCACGGATCCACACCAGGATATCATGGTAAAAGGAGACGAATCCTAGAAGATTGAACTCTACTTGGTAGTGAGTCTATATGGGTAGGCTCGACTTTAAGGCTCGTGATGGAGTTGGACTGATTTTTGCGGCCAGGTAAGCCTAACCATCATATATTTGAATTATGATTTTTGTGCCTTTTGATGATGAGTGATTATATATGTGTGTTATGAGTTCATCTCCTACATTAAATATGGATTACCATTTAGTTGCTAATTGCAATATGACGTTATTGATTGCACATGTATATTTTATATCATAAATCATGTCATAGTGCTAATATACTTTGATATATAAGAATTTAGAGCACTGATAAATCATATATGATTGGGAGTTGACGATGCATATAGATATGGTTATTGAGTAAATTGACCGTACATTGGATGAATACATGATAAATGATATCTAAATGAATTGATACTTTGATAAGTTGATGAATAAATAACGTCATCATCCATCGATTAAAATATTAGCCTCATATTTGTAATGATGCGCTAAGATGATATTGTCGATTCCATCTTGCTATTTGTTTCACATATGATTTGTTTCATAGAAGGTGAAATATAAACTCCAGAATTGGTTAAACTTGTTTGTTTCCTGGTCACCAGAAGTTGACATTATTTATGTATCATGAAGTTGATTTGTATTATATCCCCGAAGTAATTGCATGCAAATAAGAAAAGACTTTTTCTCTCATAGATGACGATGAAATTATTGAAATTGAAATTGAAATTTGAGATAGTTATTGAATCTACAGTATTTGTGAATGATGGTGTTTATTGAAACAAGTGATAAATATCTGAATTAATATCCACCTGAAGTGGCCGAATAAATTTTAATTATGTATAGTGCATTTATTTTAATTTACTGAGATTGCTTTTGTTATTTACTTGTGAGAGTATATATTTGAATTTACTTTTGCACAAAACTCAAAGTGTTTCCAGAAGAAACAACTTGTTAAGAGTTGGTATGTCGTAAACATATGTGGTTTTATATTGATAAGGATTATATATATTGTTTGTGTTGATAAAAGTTATCTCTTGAAGTAGATAAACTTATCTCTACATATAAAAGATTATCAACAAAGGAGCCTAGATGACCAGCACCTTTGATTCTGCAAAATTGCTCGTATTTGGTTTGTTATTAATATAATTTGGCTATTTGAAGCTACATGGAAGCTATGTTTTATTTATCTATTTGATTTTATTTGCATTTTATGTATATGTATATGCATTGAAAATGTTTCTTGAAGAAACCATTTAGGTAGATAATGCCAATTTTATTCAGCAAATGATGATTTGGGAGAAGAATTTAAAGCAAATCCTTGTTAAAACTGTGTGAAATCGATTAATTTATTCTTAAGAGCCCGAAGACTCTTTATTTTGGGATCTTGTTCTTAATCTACTTGGGTATGGTAGAACTCAAATAAATAGCTAGCTAAATGACCTATGGTTCATAACAACCTCTTTTATTGCCAGATGCAATATATATTGTTACCTCTAGCAGAGGACATAAAGAGGATACGGTGTGCGCGACCGTTGTTAGGATACTGGTCATAATTTTGACAATGATTATAGATAATCATGTATGAGTCGACTCACACATCAAGAAGAATGTGGAAGAACAAGTCAAGGATGATGGTTTGCCTAATTTGGATTTGTAATCTCCCAAACTGAATGAATCATCGTATGAAAATGTTAGAACGGCTTAGAGCTTGGTATATGATGATATGGAAAACCTGAAGTTTTCAAGATGAAATATACTTGGCATAATTAAACCTTACATATCTCCAGAAGAGCATCAAATTAGTCATCAAAAGACTGTTGATATAATCAAGCAATAAACTCATATGAGAAAATGACTCTACAAGAGCGTCAAAACACTCAAGGGAATGAGTGATGGCAGATAAATTGGGATCGTGAAAGCCGATAATTGCCAGAAGCAGTGGTTTTACTTATGAGATTATCATTTAGGATAATGCTAATGCATGAAATGACCCAGTAGAGTTGTCAATAATAGCTAACAAGCATGCATGAATATCAAGAGATTTATTCAATTTCGGTCAACAAAAGAATAAATTCTCCTTTGTAATTTATCTCCAGAAGAGAGCTTTATATTTACGAGTTTATAAATGTTCGGTTCAGACATCGAAATCTCCTCAAATTACACTAAGTTGTTGTAAACCAAGAAAGATGATGTATATGGAGGATTGAGTCCCCATAGATGATCAAATACCTAGAGTTTATCACAAATGATAAAATACTCGGTATTTAGGGGGAGAGGAAAAGGAGATCATGATAATATGTTGCATGGATGAGTAGTGAACCGAAAGTTCAATGAACTATATAGCAAACAAGCTAGTAAGGCATTAGTAAATGCAAAAGAAAGTGACAAAAGTCATATTTATAACAAATAATGCACTGGCATGATTTAGATTGAGGTTCTAGTAGTAACTTCGAACAATGGTGATATGTCCTAGTATAAAACTCCTGAAGAGATCATGAACGTTGACAGTGTTGGAATTGATTATGAGTTGTCTTGAAATGATTATCCAATAAGCAGAGGATTAGCTGGACATTAGTTGACAGCTCTAAAAATATCTCGACCTGTAGTTCGAGTGTACATAGAGAGATATATTATAAAATGAAGACAAATAACCTTTTCATCTATGATTAGATTGTGAAGTGATCTTAGGTCCAGAAGTACCACATCTTTATAAAATTAGTGATTTATATGTTAAATTGAGGGGGAGAAAAGTTGTACTCTTTTCCTTAACTTTGGTTTTTGTCCCATTTGGGTTTTTCCAAAGCAAGGTTTTTAACGAGGCAACTCCTCTCATAAGAGTACATTGTATATCTCAAATTCTACAAAGAAATAATTCATGCAAAGATAGATTATTTAAGCATGAAGTTTTTGGACCTGTAGCTCCAACATTGAAAAGTGTAGTATTAATTGATTTAAGTGGGTATTCGTATAAAGGAAAATATAAAGTCAAATTGATTGCAGAAAAACCTATTAAAGGTTACATAAGAATGTATTCACCAGGAGTGAGTATAATTTTGGCTCCAAATGTAAATGATATACATTGTAGGCGCATACCCATATAAATGGAAAGAATCGATTGAAAATGCCCGAAGCATTATTATCAAAGTCTTGTCATATGCAGTTGGTTAAAGATCCTTATTATAGTACATGAATTACCTATATTTGTGAAAGTTGTGACATTTTATTAGGTCCCGAAGTACCATACAAAGTTGTACTCTTTTCTTTAATCTTGGTTTTTATCCCACTGGGTTTTTCCAAGGTAAGGTTTTTAACGAGGCAACTTAAGCACCATTTAATACATTAGATCCCCCAGATCAACAATGAAAAGCACACTAGGTCCTGAAGTACCTTATGCTTATGCATCCAAAACAGCTCAACACCAATACATGGAAGTAAAGTGCATCAAAGTTAATCATGAAGACATTCCAGCATATACACATCAAAGACAGTGTTGAGATTCAACCATAAGCTCATAAAGACGGCGACATTAAGAAGAATGAGAAGACTTCGAGAATGATGTTGAATTCAGGGGAGTATACACGCACTGCACTCTTTTTCCCTTCGATCAGGTTTTATCCCACTGGGTTTTCCTGACAAGGTTTTTAACGAGGCAGTACAACAAGAGCGTACGTGGAAGACTGCACTCTTTTTCCCTAAGCTATGGTTTTGTCCCATTGGGTTTTCCTAGCTAGGTTTTTAACGAGGCAGCTGGAGGAACAAGGAATGTACATCCAAGGGGGAGTGTTATAATATTATTATATATGGATGTACAAGATATATGTATATTTACTTAGATAGAGTTTTACCTTTTAGATAAGATTCTAGTCTTAGAAGCTAAAGAGATTACTTCTATATATATTGTATTTGGTGGATTCTCTAGAACACACAATTGAATACAATCACATATTTTCCCCTTTTCTTTGCCCTAGTTTTATAACAATCTACTGTTTTTCCTGCCTTTTTCATAGTTTAAGATTAAATAAATGTCATTGTAAAAAAAGGGCAAAATAATTAGTTTTTAAAAATGTTTCAGAAAAATATAGATTATGGTAAAAGGAAAATTTTAAAAATTGAAATGTTGCTATGAAAATGTTTACAAAATATATTTATTATTTGTTTTGAAAAAAAAAATACCCTTCTTGCAAACTGTTTCGATGAATTATAATTTATATGCATTATAAAGGAAATTGTCAATCTCATAAGTAAATTCAGCAACTTACGATTCCAGCATTGTATCAAGTTAGAAGCTAACTCTGTTATTGATTTATTATTAGATTAAATTATAATCTTTCGATTCTTCCTAAACTTGGAGTTTTATGCAATCATTCAAATAAATAATCAAAGGTTATTTCTAACATACTAAGAGCATCTGCAACCCTTGAACCCACTGGGGTTCCTTAACCCCACTTTTTTTCAATTCTCTTCTTTAAAAACCCAACTCAAATTTTTACTCACATCCATACAACCCAATTTACTAACAAATCAATTAATTTAAAATAAAATGAACCCCACCACACCTCTATGTTTCTCTTCCTTTCTCTCTTTTATGGGTCCACACATACAATTTCATTGGCTCCATATCTATGCAAACCCCATCAAATATGGTGTTTAAAGGTTTCTTACTAAAGAACTCATCAAATCATTCCTTATACTATTTTTTTACAAATGTAATATAATAATAATAGATTTCTACACTTTTTGGTTAAGGAACTACCATTGCACATGCTCTAACAAAAAAATCAAAGCGTGTGGTATTAGTAGCTTTCAAGGTGGGGTTGGGCAGTTTTTTCCCCTCTTTTTGTTTATGGGTTTATTCACTTTAAATGCTATTCATAATAAATTTTTGTTATTTTGGGTAAAGTTAAATCAAATAAATTGCTCTTACATTCTTCCTTATCACACTCAATTTGCCATGTTACCATTGTTGGGCTTTACTTGCACATATTTTGTCCTCAACAATATTGTCTTGCAAGTTGTAACCTTCACATATCACCTCACCGCATATCAAAAAAAGAATATCGTCTCACCGTCAACAATTTATAATTACATCTTCGTAGATATTCAATTATATCTTTTATATGTAACTGAGATAGATAATATTTACAAAAATTTTAAGTTGTTTTAAATACTCTTTTCCTTAATATTAATTCAAAGAATATTAAGGCGGTTCAAGAAAAAATTCCATTGTATGTAAACGGAGGTAGTATAATAAATTGTACGGCGTTTTCCCTCTAAAATCCATTGTATGGAAAAGGAATTTTGTAAGGGATGATAGCACAATTTCATTGAGATGAACACAAATTGAACTTCAAATGGGCGGTGACTTTTCATAGGCAAAGTCACTTCAATGGCAAATATAAATGCATGGTAATTTAAAAGTGTGACAAGTAAATCAACTCCAACCATAAAAATTCCATATGAATGCTTGTAGAACATTAGTACAACTTTAAGTTTGACAAGGGGTAATAATGTAATATGGAAGGGCATGGTTTAAATGGTACAAGAGGGGATATTTAATGCAAATTATCTTTTATGGTGAAACAAAATTAATTCCAATATGTAACCCACATATTGTCATATTCAAATTTACTCTTCCACACAATACCCTATTAAAAGCCCTTTTCTCGTTAATTAGGGTGTGTATGGCTACGGTATAAACAAGTTAAAAAGTGTGAAATTATTAGCTGTTAAAAAAATAAACGGGTTTAAACGGTGTATGGGAACAACAAATAAGCTTTAGTCAGTTAAAAAAAGGGTTTATAAATAAGCTGCAGATTGAAGCTTATTTTGAGGTTCATATTCCATAATTACTATTTTACCCCTTCTCTTTTATCTTATTTGGTTTGAAAGTACCACAATACCCCTAATAAAAACCAATTAAACTCCACTTTTTACAAATAAACTGTTTTTCGCCCCATACGGAGTTTATATTTATTCATAAATTTTTAACTACTTTTACCAACAGTATATAAATTTTTACCTTGTTTATAATTTTAGCCAGTTTATTAACCCCGTCCCATACGAACCCATATGTTTATTCACATGAGAAACCATCACATAATAATAATAAAATACAATTTTGACGGTTCGCCGTCTGTCGATTTCGTCGGCCTCTCGAGGTGTCAAACCCAAATAGATTCAACCGACTTCGAGATTTCAAGAACAATTGTGAACTCATGGGAATTATGATGCTTAGAAATGAGTTTACATGGCGCAAAAAATAAAGCATATATAGATAACGTATATGAAAAACTCGATAGAGTACTAGTCCACTCCCAAATCATGCAATGGTTTCCTGAAATTGTTACAACAAATCATGCATTCACGTCTTCAGATCATTGTCAAATATCTCTTGATCTTGGATTAGATAACAACTATAAAGGAAAGTTATTTCGGTTTTTTAGAAATTTTGGATGAGTAGAAATGATTATAGAAACATTGTGAAATTAAACAAGCTTGACGAGTAAACGTCTCATGATCATACATGTTTAAGCTTGTTAAGAAAACGCTTCTTCTTAAACGTCTTTCTAAAGAGTGGAGTAGGAAGTCTTTTGGGAACATTTCCAGACAACTCAAAGAAATTGATGACAATCTGATTCAAATTCAAAAACAAAATGTCAGAACACAAGATACACAAACCAACTTGAAGCAAACTAGACTTCTAAATAAAAAAAGACGAAATTCTTGAGTACCATAAGATTTACTGGAACCAAAAAGAGAAAACTAAGAACCTCAAACTTGTATACACGAATTCAGGGTACTTCCATAAGATATCTACAGGAAAGAGAAACAGAAAAACGATAAGAGAAATAACAACGACAAAAGGAACCAAGATTATAGGAGAGGAGAATATAGCAAAAGAAATTAAAACAGACTTTGAGAGGAGATATATAAAAAAACTAATAAAAACACACAATTACTCAATGAGTACCTTCATTTAATAGATTCAAACATCTCTGCAACTGATAATGAAATGTTGGTAAGACCGGTAACAAATATAGAAATTAAAAAAGCTATGTTTGAAATTGGGAAAAATAAATCTCCAGGACCAGATGAGATGATAGCAGAGTTTTATAAAAAAAATATTGGGATATAGTTGGACCCAATGTCATTAGAGCAATTAAAAGCTTTTTTTCATTTCAGAAAGCTCCTGAAACAGTTAACCGGACTTTTATCTCACTTATCCCAAAATGTGAAAACCCAAGTTCCACGAACCACTATAGATCAATAAGATTGTGCTCTACAATCTATAAAACAATTGCTAAAATTATAGCGATTAAATTGAAAATTATTCTAGAAAAGATCATACACCCATTACAAGGAGCTTTTGTAGCAAAACGGGCAATACAAGACAATGTTCTTATTGCACACAAAATTTTTCACTCTTTCAAACCAAGCAAATGCAAAGAGGTGTGGATAGTAGTAAAATTAGACATGGAAAATGCTTATGATAGGGTTGAATGGGATTTCGTCTTCCAAGTTCTAAAAAGATTAGGTTTTTGCTCACGATTCATCTCTTGGGTTGGAAAATGCGTGGAAATCATCTCTTTTTGCATTCTTGTTAACAATGGACCAACAAATGTTTTCCGACCAGAGAAGGGACTTAGACACGGCAATCCAACTTCTCTGCTCCTTTTTGTTATTGGAGTTGAAATACTTGCAAGGAAACTAAAAATGACAAGTGATGAGTAAAAAAAACTATAAGATTTGAGATGACTAAATCGGGAACTAGAGTACCATTTCTTTCTTTTGTAGACGATATCATGATATTTTCCAAAGCAAGTCCAGAATCATGCACCCAAGTGAAAAGAATCATTGATGAATATTGCAGCATATCGAGACAAAAAGTAAATTTTTACAAATTAGCTTTTCAAGTAACTTTAGGGGTTACGAACCGACACAAACAAAATATTCAAAATATACTTCACATCACCAACCATACCGCCATTGAAAAATACTTAGGATGCCCTATTATAAACAAAAAACATAAACATAAACACTTTTGAAGGCATTGTGGAAAGGACAGAATCTCAACTAACAAAATGGAAGACAAACTCACTTTCCCAACAGGGTAGAGCTGTTCTAATTAAAACAAATCTTGCGACTAAACCTCACTATGTATTGCAAAGTTTTGGATTACCAACAAATACTCACAAAGAACTATACAAAATTAACAGATCATTCTTTTGGAATAAGGACATGAACTATAAGCCATTGATAGGACGTGATAAAATATGGAAACCAAAGAAATATGGTGGTTTAGGACTAAACAAATCCAAAGACATGAATAAGGCTCTTCAAATGAAGTTATTGTGGAAAATATTGGCTGAACCGAATAATATTTGGGTTAGAATAATTAAAGAAAAATACATGAAAGATGCAACATTACACGAATATGAGAAAGAAAACAGACGTCTTGACAATGGAAGAAATTAATGGAAATTAAAAATGAATTATGTGAAGGGTTGATTTGGCAAGTAGAGAATCGGAAAACAATCAAATTTTGAAAAGATGAGTGGATTGTAAGAGAGAAACTATTGGGGAAAAATATTTCAAACAACTCAATTGATGAACAAGAGAAGGTAGAACAATACATAGGACCTGATAAAAAATGGAAAGTTGAAGATTTAAGGAAGATACTTCTTCACAACATCATAAGCAAAATTCTAAACATACAAATTTCGATGAATGAAATTGAAGATAGATTGTACTGGAAAGCTAGCCCCAACAGCTTGTTCTCCACGTCAACTGCCTTGGAAATTGCAACAAGACATGGCAGACTCCAGGAAAGCGGAATTGCGTGTATTTGGGGAATGGATTACTTTCCGAAAGTAAAAAAACTTTCTATGGAAACTAGTGATGAACAAAATCCCAACGAAGAAACGACTTGCTGAAAAGGGTGTGGTAGTGCCTCTCTCTTGTGTTTTTTTATTTTGTAAACATTTGGTTGAAGACGCATAACACTTGTTTACAAAATGCACTCATTCTCTTGATCTTATTGGAAAGATTGATAGAAACATTGAAACAAAAATTCGAAGGGTGGACACGACCAACAAAAATATAAAACAAGTTGTAATGGAAATATTCTCAAGTCTCACTAAACCTCAAACAACGTCGTTATCTTTGATTTGGTCGAGTTTATGGACAATAAGGAATAAAGTAGTATTCGACGATCAAAACTACATGAACGATAAACAACATGAAGGATATATAAGACTTCAACTACAAAATTGGAATCAATCAAAGACACATCATTGGGAAGAAATGGAAAAAACGAAACCTGTAAGTGTACCCCAACTAAGGAAGAAAAAAATCTTCGTTGGAAGAAACCCGTGGAGGGATATTTCAAGATAAATTTTGATAGGTCAAAACTATCCACATGAGATGTAGCAATTGGTTTTTTTATTTGAGACCACCATGGTAGTGTCCAGGCTTGCAACACCTTGTTGTGCGATTCTGTTTCTGCTTTGATGGCGAAAGCTTTTGCTCTTTGGCTGGGATTTTCTGCTAGGGGTGGACACAAATCTCGCAAATCTCGTCCCGTCCCGCATCCCGTCCCGATCCCGGTGGGATTTTGGAAAAAAAATCAATCCCGTCCCACAAAAAAATACGAGAGACGGGACGCGGGACAAAAAGTTCTCGCGTCCCGCAAATCCTGTCCCTTCCCGTAAATATATAAAACTATATATATTTTATATAAAAAAAATTAAAACTAAATATACATAATTCCGATTTTAATAAATTTCACCCATTGTATAAATATATTTATTGTATTTATAAATAAAATATACTGAATGAATTTTATATTTTGTATACATATTCAGTCAGTAGCTGTAAATTATTGCATACATACTCAGTACATCTAAATATATGTATAATCTATTGTATACAAGAAACTCAATCTGTTTTTTAGCATGTAAATATATTGTGTACATATAAATCTATAGTATGCAATATGTACATACTCAGTAGCATGTATACATGTAAGATAAAAACCCTTTTTATCGGATTACTACTACTAGTATAATTCCGGTCCCGTGTATGGAGAATACATTAATACAATATTATAAATAATTTATGTAGTTTTCAATAAATATAAATCATTTTTCCACCAAAAAATAATATAGATATAAATAAAATTAGTTCGACAGATTATAAAAAATCTAAATATCTTTTATTTAGATTCTCTCAAAATATAAATAAAAATCTCATTTATAAGGTAATTTTTTTTCTAACCTACCATTAATTGAATCTCATGTCATTTAATAGATACTTCTTTTAATATTGTTTTTTTTATTAAATATATAGTATAGATTTATTACATTAGTTTAATAAAATATCTATCCACATATTCATTTTTTCCACCAAAAAATTATTTATATATAAATAAAATAGCACTGGTCAAATACTACATATTTATCTATTAATATTTTGTTAAGTATGACTATGAAATATTTTTTTATTTATATTTATGTCAATTAACTAAAATATAAACACATATATATATATATATAGATAGACTGGGGGTTATATAACTTTCTATAAACTATGATAACACATTATTTTATTAATTCTTTTCCTAGAATCAACTACAATGCGCAACATAGGATTTTTGTCCCCAGAATCAACCACAACGCGCCATATAGGACGATATGTATCGGTTTTAGTATATGTATATAGATTTTGGATTTTTTTTACGAGGGGCTAGTCTCGTCCCATCCCGTCCCGCGAGGGATAAGACTCAGTGGGATTCAACAAAAATATTTCAATCTCGTCCCGTAAAAAATACGCGGGATGGGACGCGGGATTACCCTAATCCCGTCCCGTCCCATGCCCATCCCTACTTTCTGTTGCTTTAGAGATGGAGATCTCGAAGATTGAAGTGGAAGGGGACAACTTTCAGTTATCAACTCAATCAAAGGGAGTTGGAAGTGTCCTTGGGAGATTGATTTGGTGATCGCAGATGCTCTTCTTTTGCTCCACTTCTTTGAGTCCTTTTCTGTCACCCATGTTTTCCGGGAAGTCAACCACGTGGCGGACAAAGCAGTTCATCTTTGCTTGCGACATGTTCATGGGTTGATTGCTTCTCATCCAAAGCTTTAGCTCTCGTCCGAAAAAACGCTATTAGGTAGTGGATCAGTAGGATCTGAAATCACCCAAAATCTTACCTGGTATAAAAAAATATGTTCATTAAAAGAACTCTAAAAAGGAACAGGAATGAAGGGATAGTATTCCATAATAAAATACAATGATACGGTAAAATTCGTACAACCCTTATATATATAAGGAAAGAAATTCGATTCTCTAGACAAGCCTAGAGAACCGAGTGTTCGAACAAGTCGGGAGATGGACCAACCATCATATACAACCAGAAACAAATAACAGAAGCAAATGACTGAATGGAAATAACAAGAAACAAACGACGGAAAGAAAAATGCAGAAATAAAGTACATGTCATCATCCACTGTAAACTACAAGCTAGCAGAACTAAAGAACCAACCAGCCAAAAGGAAGACGCGTAGAGAGAACTCTAGCAATCATTAGCAGACACCTCAACTTGGACTCCGTACAACCCTAAATTTGAAGTGTGGTATATTATCAAAAAGTTTTAAACTCATATTTATCCTTTTTATTTATAAAAGCCTTAAATTGTTTTTTTAAGCCACAAATAGGTCTCTAAATATATTTGATTCAATTAAAATACCTAAACTTTGAATAAAGATGCAAATAATTTTCAAAATATTACTCCATCCGTCTCAAAATTTAGGTCGTTTGACTTTTTTTGCACGCTTTTTAATGTGTTAAAAACTCTATGAAATATTATTATTATTTTCAAAATTTTCAAAATAATTTCAAACTTATTAGTAATAAGTTTCAAATTTTTAAAATTTTTTTGAAAAAAAATCAATATTTTATAGAGTTTTTAACACATTAAAAAGCGTGCCAAAACGTCAAACGACCTAAATTTTGAGACGGAGGGAGTATGATATACTCCTAGGAGTTTTATGGTCATTTCTTTTGATTGAAAAAAAAAACTGGTTTAACTGTATGGTCTTGACACCGATTTCTAGAGTGGATAATAATTGTTTTGCCTGAAGGTAGATTGTCAATACCAACTTCTCGAGTTAGCAAAATCTTTGTCGATTTCAAAAGATGATATCGTCAAGATATTTTGTTTAAGAAAATCTATCGACAAGACGTGTTTTTATCTATTGACAATATAAATTTACGCAAATAAACTTGAGTCCTTTTCATTTTTTACAGAATAATTAAGGATTGGCTTGAGAGATGATGAAGAACCGAAATACCAAAGTCTCAAAAATATCATCAATCTCGTTGAATGTGATGAAAAACAGTATTTTGGATTTATTTTGGGTCTTTTCAATTCCTTTGAGATTGGTGGATTTTGACTTTTTTTTATATGTTATTGGCGTGAGGAAACAATCGTTTAAAATTGTTGAGGCAATAGTATTCGCTCGACACAGTTCTTTGAGCATTTGGTGGAATCTCGACCAATTTCTACGAGACAAATACATATCCCGGCCCAGTTCACCAAGCATATGCCTTCTCCTTAGCAAGGTTCGCTGAGTTAAGGGCTTGCGCTCGACCCAATTTCTCGAGTCCTTCTCGACTTTGGAATCCCTCGGCCTAAATCCAGCATTTATAGCGCACATTGACACCCAAACATGCAAATATAACCATCCTATCATGGTACGGTAACGTGTAACCACTTTAGATCCCATGGAGTTGGTAAAATAACTCTATGTAGAGTTGATTAAATCGTAACCACTCAATTCTAAATAAGGGGTTTAGATTTAAATTAGTTTAGCCATTTTTTAATTAATTTTTTAGGGTCGATAAATTCTTATAGGGTAATCTCATCAACTCCACGGAGTTCAACTCTACGAACAAAGCATAACAAAAACCTCAAAAAACAACCAAAAATCAATTGAGATTTTGGATTTAAAAAATTTTCGCCAAAATTTAAAATTCCCAATTTGTATGAGAAATCCATCGGATCGTCAATGTGATTTTAATCGGCGCGGATATCTACACCGCTAATTTTTACTATTTTCACCGCTAATCACCGCATACCTATGCGGTGAGTTTAATGACAGTCAACGTACCCACCGCATGTATATGCGGTGGGTCGACCCGTATAGACACCCCACCGCATCGTAATGCGGTGGGTATGCCCGTTCCGTTTCAACCCCACCGCATAGGTATGCGGTGAGTTTCGGATACCCTGAATTTCGGGTAACAGTTTGGAGGACCGGACCGGTCGATACCCGAGCCTCACCGCATAGGTATGCGGTGGGTTCCGACTACAGTGGAATTGACATATAAAAAAGGTGCATAATCGGAAAAAGCGCATATGTTGAGTTCAAAAGAAAGATAACGTAGCCGGATAACACACATCTTCGATGCAACACATGGATGCATAATGACCAAACAATCGGAAATGGCATAAGAATAGTTGAAAACGAAAGTGCGATAAATGTCCTTGATGACTAAAAACGTCGGTCGAAAAATGTCATAGAACATAGTTTGTGAAATGGCACGGACAAAGATACAACCCAATTGAACATATAGAGTTCGAAAAATGACACCAGAAAATGGAAAGTGCTAATACGACAAGGGACGACCACCATCACGACGACAGTAAGCTCTATATCGTGCAATCCTCGCCGCAAACTGCTCTTCCCAACCGTCGACCGTGCGATTGTGATGCCGTGTCCATGTAACGTAGACTGGAGGTAGAGGTGAACCATGCAACAACCAAATATGTGAATAGAAGGTGAATATTGACATCAGAAAAGAGAAACAAAACATTAACAAATCAATGAATATGAAATACGAAACGTACCGGAATGAAGTGGTTGCTGTTGCCGACTAAAGCTATTCCATCTAGCTCCTCATAGGCCGGTATTGACGGGTCACCGGTGGCGTACAGAGGTAGGCACAACATAGGCATCATCTGTGACAAAATCACCAAAGGACGCTGGTGAAGTGTGGCAAACACCTCGCCCATGATCGGAATCTCCATCCAATACGTAGCATCATGACACGTGCCGAAATAGTTGACCCTCATGATGAACTCATCTAAGGCAGGATAGTAATGGGACCGATCTGAATGCAGCTGCAACTCAACGGCCAACTCTCGTCGAACTCGAGGGCATGCGTCTTGTCCCAAGTTCAGAAGACAAGCAAAAGATCTATACCTACAGTGACCATCACCTGCAACATTTGTGACGGCTCGTACGAAAGTAATCATGAATTCGTCGATGTTGCCAGTGCCCTAATTGAAATATACGTGAGGTAGATTCTGTGGTGGAAGCGTCGTAGGTGTTGGCGTAGGAATGTCACCTACAATAACCGGAGCTGGCTCCGACGCTGATCGACCTCGGCCACGTCCCCTCCCACGACCCCGTCCTCGGCCCCTTGGCCCCTAGAAGGCTCGTCAATGGCAATGGCGTTGGACCCAATAACCTCCTCATTACCTTCCACGTCATCTGTTTCGTTTGATGACGGTTGACCTCGACCTCGGCCTCGACCTCGTGCTAATCCACTGGTCCCCTCTCTATCTGCCCGACGTTGAGCCCGAGCACGCTAACGTTCCCAAGGTAGAGGGTTCGTCTGACAGGGGTGGCGAGTCCTCAGTCTCCCGGACGGTCTACGGTCCTCCGAGTTAGGGGGGTCAACGATGTATGGGAGGGACGATCCCCGTCGTTGAATGCCGACGCGATTCTCCAACGAGTATCCTCGTCCATAGCTCCACTCTGGAACAAACTGATCATGCGTGACATGTCCACATCAGCTCTGCTGAGGGGAGTGTTATCTTGGACGTTGTCAACATGCGGCCTCTTCAAATCCAATTGCTTCCAAAAAATGTGAATCTGGGATGGTCTGATGGGTATCTGTGTGTCTCGACAAACTTGCATCTCATGTGTGCATGGGAGACCATAGACGTCCCTCCAGTATCTATCTCTGCATGGTTGCGAAGGTGGCTCGGCTTCCATCTTCGTGTAGATTTCGAACAACAGGTTGAAACATTCCTTTGACACAATATTCCGAATTCGATCGAAAATCCATAGGCCGTAGGAGTCTGTAGGCCAGGTGTTGTTCGCTCTCCCCATTGTATTCTTCACCTCACTTATTTGATCCGCCATCATCAGATCGATTGTGTTGATCACGTGAGTGAAATCACCGACCGCAGAGTTTAAGGTCTTTTTCTACACAGAATGAGCAGACTCCACCCTATAAGATAAGTGAGACTCGCATGTGAAGATCTTTATATTTAAACAAATTACGTGTATAATGAATTTTGTAAGGAAAAAGTAGGTGCACCTGTTCGTTGTGGTCGTACCAAAATGCTGGATTGCGTCTGTCCATGCACGAACTATATTCTCCGAGTAATCTCGTAACCACGTCGCCTCCAAATACGGCATAAGCCCTTCGATATGCCCTCACTCTGCATGCATGCCCCCACTCTGCGGGTTAATGTGGATCTCAATGCGGTTGAATGCGTACTTCTTCACTTTGTCGTTCGCTGGACGGATTGCGTTGTCGACAGTAAACCTTGCAATTCGAAGTGCGCATGTGCCGCCTGCTGCCTATCACGACCTGCACTACTTCCCTCGCCACGCTGTCTCCGCCTCCTCTGCACTACACGGACGGGGGCATGTGCTGCCTGATCTCTTCCCCTGTCCTGACCAACATTGTCAGATGTCCCCTACATCGGATCATGCGTTGGGCCGAGAGGAATCGGCGACGCATGCATCGGAGGTACATATGGCTCAGTACGTCAGGCCGAATCACTCGTCTGTCCTCGTACATCCCTCTCCCGACTCCCAGCAATCGGCTCAGCCTCCGAGTTCCTAGGAGTCGCCGATGGCCCCGCATGCTGACTCCCAGTAATCGGCTTAGGCTCCGTGCTCCTAGGTGTCGACGGTGGTGCCGCATGCTGGCTCCCAGGCGTCCTCCCTCCACCCATAGATACTAACGGTGTGAACGACGCAAAATCTATCTGCCCAATGACGCATGGCTCCTGGTCGACCGCTCGAGCATGACTCGTCCCAACACACACATCTCCGAGCAGAGGTGCCAAGTCGTCATACGAGTTCAATTGGTCGCTCTCAAACGTAGTCCCAAAGTACGCCTGATAACCGTCTTGTTGAGTCTGCAACTGCTCATCCACTCGCTCAGCTCCAGCCTGCTGTGCTCGGTCCCCTCGTAGGTACTCCTGCATTATCTCATAACCCTCCCCTGGTCTAGACTCTTCGGTCGACTGCACCACTGGGTCATCCGTGTGGTCAGACATCACCTCCAGCTCAATCTGCACCAGACGACTGTGACGTATGCCCCAAACCGTCACTGTGGTCAACACGTGAATGAGACGATGGTTCAACCCTAGTATCAGCTCCTACCGTCTCACTATCCCTCTCCGGAGGATCCACTACATCTTCCAACGTCTGGCTCTCCCTGACGGCAGCCTCAGTATCATCACCTGCCGCGTCACTATCCATCTCCATAGGATCTGGTACATCCTCCAACGTATGTCTCTCCCTAGCGGGAGCCCTCCTAGCAGATTGCAAAGCCACCCTCTCTTCTAACCCTCTCGATAAGGTGGACTGTGTAAAATAAAATATATTTGTCAGAATTCTATCGCTCAAATACGATACTATATCGTCTGACTTACTAAATGTTTCAAGATTTCCCTACGGTTTATTAATGATTTCAACTTAATACTATCGTTTCCTAAGAAAACAGAAATATACTTATTCGATTTCAATTTTTCTACACCTAGTAATGATTTTAACATACCTTAGGTTGAGGCTGTTTCTGAGTCTGTGGGTGTTGCTCAGGCTGTGGCGGGGAGTCTGTCCTCCTCCTCCTCTGAATAGTCGGTTCGGGCTACATTATATATAACAATTATACGTTAACACTATCTCATTTCGCTAAAAAAATAATGCAAATCGATGTTTATATAAGGTTCAGACGCATCTTTTCCACGATTGTCTTTCACCATCTCAACACTCGGGTACAAAGTGGGGGTAGAAAGAGGGACGGGAGAATCGACGGAACCAAAAGTCAGGCTCAGAAAGCAAGGAATTGGAGGAGAGTCGGAAAGTGTGTCGGAGAAATGAGGCCCACACGCCTATTTATAATGGGCTCCATCCGCGGTAACTACCCACTACATACCCATGCGGTGGGTTTGTTACTGTTACTACAACGGTAAAAAAGTCACCGCATACCCATGTTTACATTATCTTTTAAAATTTGAAAAAACCCACCGCATAGGTACAGGTCCGGACCTGAGGCGAGGCCCAACAGGCCGTCGCCTCAGGCCCACTTTCGCTAGAGGGCCCAGGTTCATATATATATATATATATATATATATATATATATATATATATATATATATATATATATATATATATATATATATATATATTGAAATTGAATACCTTTAAAGACTACATGTGCAGCTCGGTTCAGCAGATAGAGGCGCAGGGGGAGGTAGGGTAACGCATGTTCGAATCTCAAACTTTCCACATTTCTTGCCTTGTTTTTAAAAACATCATTATTTGTCCTTTTTTTTGCTTTCCATTTTTTTTTGCCTTTTTTTTTGTTTTTAAAAACATCAGTATTTTTCTTTTTTTTTTGTTTTGTTTTTAAAAACATTATGTTGCTGACCCGCTAAAGTGCTAGATGTATTTTGTTTTTATTTTTATTTTTATTTTTATTTTTTAAAACATATTGGTTTTTTTTTAACACTTTGATGTTTGTTTTGTTAGGATTGAAAATAGTAAAGGGCCCCATTTTGAAATCTCGCCTCAGGTATTCAAAATCTCAGGTCCGACCCTGCATAGGTATGCGGTGGGTTTCAGATATCTTCGAACTAATCGGATTTATGTATAACGGACTCCGTTGTACCCTAACCCACCGCATATACATGCGGTGGGTCGCCATACGGTCAACGCACCCACCGCATGTATATACGGTGGGTCAGAGGAAAATTTAATTAAGCCACCGCATACCTATGCGGTGGCTTTGGGGTGTAAATAGTAAAAATTAGCGGTGAACTTATCATCACTCGATTTTAATATATGGGATAATAAACTCTTTTAGTGATAGATCAGTGTAGATTTCGGGAAAAAAAAACGCTCTAAAATAAGTAGATTTGAAGAGGATGGAAGTTGTTGAAGATGGTACTTGTGTGGGTTGAAGGGGCAGGAGCTGTTAAAAATTAGGGTTAAAATGTTTTACATTGTTTTGGATTAATCCGTAATTATTTTAATAAACGAAACATGTTTTGGCAGTAGACTTAATTTTTTTGTGTGCGAATAGTAGAAGGGCAAAAAAAAAAAGGCACAATATGATTGAAGGATTATTGCATACGGAGTATGAATTTTTACCGGAATCATTAATTGAAAGTAGTGGGTATAGTTGGAGTTTGGTTAATGAGGGCTCATTAAATGAAAGACAAAGGAGGAACAGAGCATATGGAAATGAAAGCAGTTTGTTTGGGAGAGGCAGAGCTGCAAAACTGCAAAGGGAAGACATGGAAGAGGTCAGTTTGTACAGTTTGTTGGGCTCTAGTTTCCACCCACTCCCTCTTCTTTCATTTAATTCCCAACCAAGTCCCTTTCTTTTTTGAGGGTTAAATCGGCGACACACATGGCATATGGCACCCACTAATAATAAAATAGTTTCTAATATGAATAGCATGAAATCACACCCATACACTTGGTTAGGTCTTCAATACACTTGGGTAGGTCTTGAGTTAGGAGGAAATTAGGAAATTTACAAGCATCCCATATTCACATGGTTATATTACTTATATATATACCCAAATTAATTAATGTCCCAAATTTTTATTTTTTGGTCGACAATATCCCAATTTATTGTACACATGGACTTGGGTTTAAGGAATTTTGGCAGGGTTAATGATTGAAATGATGAACTTAGATCACCATATGTTATGAACATACTAAGAAATAATGTTGGTATTGTTATGAAGAAAGAGATTGTGCTCAACAATCAAATCTAAAACGTTTGACTAGTTATGGACTTATCTCTATATAACCAATTGACAATATATAAAGTAACACATCTCCTAAAGCTGGTAAAATCTCACCCGAATCCAGATCCAACTGAAATATCAAAATCTAGTATCATGTACAACCCGAATCCGAGCCCGACTCATTTGATTCGATACTTGAATGAATCCGATCTCGACCCGACCCATACCTGACTTGTCCTTCATCGGATCCGAATAAGATCCGACTCATCATTTTAATTACTTTAATTGTCTTATTTTTAAACATTTAGATAGTTTAAATTACATATAATGAGACCTAATATAAATAAATAAATAAATAAATAAATAATGTTTAATACTCACTCTGATCCAAAATACATGTCGTTTGACTTTTTAACACGTATTTTAAGGAGCTAAAAATTATATAATATATTAACTTTTTTTTTTGCAATTTAATACTTATTATCAACAAATATTAAGTTGTAAAAAAATAATTTTAATTTTTTTGATATTTTATATAGTTTTTAGCTCCTTAAAATACGTGTTAAAAAATCAAACGACATATATTTTGGATCAAAGGTAGTAGTTAATAATTAAAATAAATAAATAATACTCATCACTTTATAATAAAACTAATTGTGACCAGACTTTACCCAACCTAAAATCCCTTGACCTAAACTAATTATACTCGACATATAACCCCACTCGACATACAATCGAACGTGAATGGGTATATCTGAACACGACCTGAACAACTCGATTGCCACCTCTACTTATATGATTGCTGGATTCAACACCTTATTACTTTTCCACGTGAGATTTATACCTGCTCAGCTGTAACAAATCACTTTACAATTGCTCTATAGAAAGATATGAAATATGAACAAGTGTGTACATGACATTGAAGTTGTCGCCATTTAGTGTGGTCCTCTGCCAGTTTATGTACATTTGATCATCAACTAGGGCTTGCAAAATGCGGTGAGGGTAGAGTGATATCAATTGATGTAAAATCCTTCTTAAAATTTCATTCCTCATAATATCAATATATATAGATTACAAGAGAGTAAGACTGGATCTGAGCCAATATATAGACCCGTATACTATACAATATATAATCTATCAAACCCCCGCAGTCGAAAGTGGAGGTTCCCGAACAGTGAGACTGGACCGAAAATCAAGGAACAATTGACGAGGCAAACCCTTTGTGAAAATATCAGCATAATGTTAGGAGGAGAGGACATGATCGAAGAACACGAACATGTCCAAGAGCAACCCTCTAGTCCATATTTATGGTCTCTTTTGTAGTCTATCTTTTTTTTTAATGGTTTTAAACAATTATAAAACTACTCTATATATTTATTAAGAAAAGTAATAAAATAATTCGGCGCATCCAATCAAGCGATACAGACTACATAATAGACCATAATTGGAGACTAGGAGATCTCACCCTTATTTTAGTTTGAACGAAAGTCGATCACACTTGAGGCCTGGAAGGGCTCAACTCTAGTCTCTAGGGGTCATCTCTTCTTTGCGAATGACTTCTTTTTTTTTTCTTCGAATTTTATTATTTTATACCGAGTTTAGGCTTTATGCATCTCAATTAATGGATTCATTTTGTGTCACGCATAGAAGAAAATAAACTTTAAAAAATTAGTCTTTTATTCCTCGTGAGGTATCGGATGGCCTTGCGGCTTGTTTAAGAGAGTTTTCATCGATTCCCCGAGTTTCAAATCTGGGATCTCATTTGGGTGCCCTTCTTATCCAAAGGGGACGAGTGTATTTCTCAATTTTCCCGGTGTTTCTCTACAAGGCTATTTGACACACTCTTGTTAAACAAAGGGTTCATCATTGTATGCAAGGGAAGTTCATTAATGCTTTTTGTGAAATTCGACTAGGTTTCAATGTCACCCCACTATTTCTCTGGCATGTTTGAGATGCGAACATGAAAATCAAATCTTGTCTTCATATTTATGAGAGTGCTAGGCTGAGTGGTAGTTAAGGGTGAGCGGATGTGTGCCACTTGTATGGCTTAGATTGTAAGGGTTGTTGAGCTAGTTGTATATGTAGAGGAGCTCGTGGTCTGTACATTGCAAGATTGGAGAAATAAGAAATCAGAGCTTCTTCCTCCATCTCCTTTCATTTCCTGTTCTTGCTCTATTCCTCATTTTCATGGCTTACTGAAGCTTGTAAAGCTTCATATGGTATCAGAGCGGGACGATTCCTACTGATTTCGTGTCAATTTCGACAAGTGTTATCACGTAATTGTTTGTGATTTCGGAATATAACCATGGGAGAGACCTACGCTTCAGTTCTTCGCGGTCAAGAAGGTCAGTTACAGATTGCATCGAATGATCCTCTCGCGGTTGCTAACTCTGATAGCCCTGGTGCGCAGCTGGTTGCGGTTCAATTCAATGGGAGAAACTTCATGAATTGGAGCCGAAATGTCAAGATGGCACTTGGAGCGAAGTGCAAAATCGGATTCATTGATGGATCATGCGTGATGCCTGCACTCGACGACAACAATTGCCAACGGTGGATGAGAGCCGATTACATGGTGCGATGCCGGCTCTTGAATTCCATGGAGGCTTCAATTTCTGAATCCTTCATTTACGCAGATTTAGCGAGGGAGCTATGGCTGGACATCACTGAGAGGTATGGTCAATGCAATGGTCCCTTGCTATATTAGTTAAAGAAAAGCCTTTGTTTTGTTGGTCAAGGAAGTGCACCTATAGGTGTGTACTATGGAAAATTAAAGAAGCTTTGGGAAGAAATTGCTCGAATGTAAGGGATACCTAAGTGTAGTTGTGGAGTTATGGATAAGTGCAGTTGCATGATCAAACAGAAATTGGCTGAAATTGATGCTAGAAACAAGGTAGTTCAATTTACGATGGGATTAAATGATGATTACGAGGGTGTTAGGAACCAAATTCTTGCTACCGACCCTATGCCTACTATAAATAAGGCATTCTATATTGCACAACAAGTCAAACAGGACAAATGTGGGGATTCTATTCCAAGCAATGAGTCCAAGATGATTGATGATGTGAATGCTATGAATGCTAGCAGACCTCAGAGTTCGAACTGGAAGAAAGAAGGTGAAGCCAAGAAGTTCAAAGAGGAAATATGAGAAAGTGTGATCATTGTGGAAATAAAGGGCATCTGAAAGAGAACTGTTACAAGCTCCACGGTTATCCAGGCAAGTCACAGGTGCAGTGTGATTTTTGCGGGAACAAGGGGCATCAGAGGGATAGTTGCTACAAACTTCATGGATATCTTGAGAAAGGAAACCGATCAAGCAAGAGTGGAAGTAAGTTTGGGAGAAGTGCAGTCAATGCAACAGATGTACAAGGCTCAGTTGCTAGTCCACTGGACATGAGCTCAAAGGATCCCAAAGTTGATAGTGCTCTTGTCAATGCAGTCTGTCAGGAGGTTATGAGAATGATTAAAGGAAAGCAGATAATGGCTGGATGTGAAGATTGCTATGCAACAACTAATTTCTCAGGTAATTATAGTCCATCTCGTGCTTTTTTGATTTAAAAAATGATTGGGAGTCATTTCTGGATAGTAGACAAAGGTGCTTCAGATCACATGTTATATGATGAGAATATGTTGGCTAAATCTAGGAAATTAGATAGGCCAATCCAAGTAGCTTTACCCAATGGCACTGGAATTCTTGTGAATACCGTTGGGAGTGTTAGTTTCAATACTAAGCTCAATCTGGAAAATGTGTTGTTTGTGCCCTCTTTTAAGCACAACTTATTATCTGTTGGCAAGCTGGTTGATGATAAAGGGTTTGATAGCAATGTTTAGTGATAATCAATGTATGTTTCAGGACCCGGCCCTACCACTAAGGACATAGTGATCAGAGGAGAGAGGATGAATGGGTTATACATCATCAAAGGAATGCAGCTTGAAGGGAAGAGTACAGATTGGTTCAAGAAGACCAATAGTTTACAAATTGTTGAATTGTGTAATAAATCTGTGAGCAGTGATAGAGTTAGAAATAGCTCATGCTCGTTTAGGACATATGTCGTTGTCTAAACTTCAACATTTGAAGCATTTTAGTCATTTGAAATGTAAGGATTTTTTCTGTGACAACTGTGTGATGGCTAAAATTCATAGATTTCTTTTTGACAGAAGTAATTTTCTTGCAAGCAAACCTTTTGATCCTGTATACCTCGATCTATGGGGGCCTTATAAGCAAGCCACTGTGGAAGGGTTTAGATACTTTCTCACAGTTTTGGATTATAATACAAGGTATACATGGGTATACATGTTAAAGGATAAATTGCAAGTGTTTGCAACAATCCAGAATTTCATTGCTTTTGTCAAGAATCAGTTTGATATGGGTGTCAAACAGTTCAGAAGCGACAATGGGACTGAATTTGTCCAATCGAGATGTAAGAAACTATTTGCCGCTAAAGGAATTCTCCATCAGAGAAGTGTTCATGGGGTTCCTCAGCAAAATGCGTGTATCAAGAGGAAGCATAGACATTTGTTAGAGACAGCTCGAGCAATGAGGCTTCATGCTCAGCTTCCTATTAGGTATTGGGGTGATTGTATTGTTGTAGTAGCTCATATCATTAACGTGCTTCCCAGTGTTGTTCTTCAATGGAGAACCCCATATGAAATTTTATTTTAGAAAGCTGCTTCGTATGATGATTTGAGAGTGTTAGGATGCCTATGCTATTGCAAGGTGAAACCTGCTGAGAGGGACAAATTTGGGGCTCGGGCAAGCAAATGCGTTTTTCTGGGATATCCAGGTGGTATGAAATGATATAAGCTCCTGAATTTGGAGACTTGTAGGGTGGTTTTCAGTAGGGATGTAGTATTTCAAGAACATTTATTTCCTTCCAAGGCAGTTTCTTCATATGCTAAACCCATTGAACCTCCTAGTAGTCTGCCATTGATGAATCCAGCATTTGATAATGTGCAGTATATGGCTGAACCCGGAACTCCAACTGAGGATGGGTTGCAGTTTGTAGTTCCTGACTCACCAGCAACATCAGTTGGTGATCACGCAGGGGCTTCATTGCCAAGTCCAACTCAAGACAGTGCTCATAGTTCAGTCCCTCCTATAGAGTTTATGGTAGTTGCTCCCAGAAGGTCAATTCGGGTTAGGCACCCTCCTCAAAATCTGTCTTAGTTCTATTTTCCTACTATATCACGAGGGTCAGGATCCAAATCATTGTCATTCATGGAAAATACAGTCTTTGATCTCTCAGACTTTTCAACAGAATTTGTAGCTTCCTTGAATAATGTCTTTGCTGAAAAAGAGCCAAGCTCCTACAAAGAAGCAAGCAAGGATCCAAGGTGGGTGGAAGCCATGAACAAAGAAATCACATCCTTAGAAGATAATCATACATGGTGTTTGACTGAGCTACCGGAGGGAACGAGAGCCATTGGGAGCAAGTGGATCTTCAAGATCAAATATCGTCCTAATGGGTCAGTGGAAAGATTCAAAGCTCGTATTGTGGCAAAAGGATTTACTCAAATCAAAGACAAAGATTATAAATTGACATTCTCACCGGTTGCTAAGCTGACAACAGTGAGAGTTGTTTTTGGTTTGGCCACTGCAAGGAACTGGAATATTCACCAGTTGGACATCAACAACGCATTCTTACATGGATTTCTGGAAGAGGAGGTGTATATGAAACCGCCCGAAGGTTTTCAGAAAGGTGAAAAGGGGCAAGTGTGCAAATTGCTTCGTTCCTTGTATGGTTTGAAGCAGGCCTCGCGTCAATGGAACCTTGAGTTATCCAGATTTTTGGTTAAGCTGGGGTTTCATCAATCACGGTTTGATTACTCATTGTTTGTAAGAGGAACTGGGAAGCTTCAAACGATTGCAGTCGCGTACATTGATGATTTACTAATCACGGGTTCAAATGAAATGTTTATTGCTCACACTAAGCAGGAATTGCATTCAGCATTTACAATAAAGGACTTGGGCCTTGTTCGTTATTTTCTGGGAATTGAAGTAGCAAGGTCTGAGAAGGGAACTGTTTTGAACCAGAGGAAGTACATCATGGACATCCTTCATGATTCTCAAATGATGGATTGCAAGCCAGCCAAGTTCACATTGCCTAAAGGCCTTAAGCTCTCTATTGATGATGATGTTTTATTACATGAACCTGAGATTTATAGAAGGTTGGTAGGTCGTCTTTTTTACCTCAACCTTACTAGCCATGATCTGTCATATTCGGTTCAACATTTGAGCCCATTTGTGAGTCAACCTCGGCTTCCTCATCTCCAGGCTGCTCTCCATGTCGTCAGGTATGTCAAACATTCTCTTAATTGGGGGTTGTTCTTTCCTACAAATTGCTCTTAGATTATCACTGCCTTCTGTGATGTGGACTGGGTGGCATGTCAATTCACAGCTCGATCACTCACTGGATATTGCGTATTCCTTGGGAATTCATTGGTTTCATGGAAAACCAAGAAGCAAAAGACAGTATCAAAGTCGTATGCCGAGTCCGAATGCCGCAGTATGTCATAGACAACAGGTGAAATTATTTGGCTTAAGAATTTATTGGGTGATTTTTCCGTAGCTGTGCCTTGTCCAATTACCATGTTTTGTGACAACAAGGAAGCTCAACACATTGCTGCACATCCAGTTTATCATGAGCGCACGAAGCATCTCAACATCGATTGTAATTACATACGCGAGAGAGAGAGTTGAGGAAGGTCTCGTAAGAACCACTTATGTTCAATCTAGTTTGCAGCTCGCTGATGTTCTTACCAAGCCATTAGGTGAAGCTCAACACCGCACTCTATCATTCAAGTTGGGCATCGTCGAATCTCCTCCATGTCCACTTGGTTTGGTGTTTGGGATTATGGTTTGAATTGATATCGGATGAATGAACATCAATATGAATGTCGAAAGGCAAAAGCTTTTGGATGGAAGGGATTGAAGAACCTTTTTAGCCAAAATGGTTTCTTCAATATATTTTTCCTATATAATTTTTATTCAGTATAGAACATGAGTTTAAATAACAAAAGCTCATCAATCCTTCATTACAAAGGATAGAATTTGACTTCCTAAAATAATAATAAATAAACTCCTAGATAAATCCTAGATAAATATTCATACTTAATGGCCAAGGAAAATATTTAAAGGGATAAACTTTCCTTTTCCACTTTTATTCACCTAACTAAGTATTACTAAAATAAGACATTCTATAAATAGCTACAACTAACATAGGAGTTACTAAATATGGAAAGAACCTAAAAACTAATAATAATAATAATAATAAATAAATAAAATACCTTTTCTTCAATCCAAGGTAGCGCCTTCTTCTTCCTCTTGAGGACGACACTCTTTTCCATCAATAGCCCTCGAATCGATTTTGAGAGCTCGTCTGGATCAAGATCATTGTTTGACCCACAGAATGCCATCTTGATCTGCATCACTACGCATCCACGATTACTCATCCTTCGTTGAGGTTGTGTTATTTGGGACTCTGTAACTCATCTTGGGGGTGGAGAATTCTTCCATAGTTACTATGAGAGCCTGGAACTATATTTGTTGCTTGACTCCGGAGGGGGTGCATATTCTTGACTGAGTTCAGCTATTTTTGGGGAACTGTATGAAGGTGACTAGATCTACTCATGTGAGGCCTGAACGCCTTATTGGTTTTGGAGGTTTGATATCGCTAATTGCTCGCCGAGTGGGTGTTTGTCTTGACGATCTGCATCATCTCGATGGAAAGAAGGTTTACAATCTTGTCAGCCTGAATTGGTGGGGCATTACTGAGTGGGCCCAACGTCCGAATGGAACATGGTGTTTCAAATGGATGTTGGGACCGACTGAGGAGCATCACAACTATCTACCTGCGGAGCTACCATATTTCCAAATGATGTTAGATTTTAGTATCTGTCATGTCAGATTTCCCTTGGATCCGGATGAGCATAGTTTAGAGAGACGATGGCCTATTGTTGCTAATGAGGCATCTGACGATGAGCCTGCTGAGATTACAGAAGAAGAAGTAGTAGTAAGAGAGAAGAAGCTGTAGATGACGTTGGTCCTATACGTGTTCCTTTGGATGATACTGAGCGTCGATTTGCTGATTTTGAGAGGAGCACTATTGACAAGCTCGTTAGTCTTTCGGAGAAGCTCTCTCGTCTTCATGACGCTTTGTTGACTGCCCTTTAGGACATCAATCAGCGGTTTGGACCCCTGACCCCACCTTCACTGTAATTGGTTAGTCATTTGCTTCATTCAAACCCTTTAATTTATTTTTCATTGTTCATTTTTGTGTTTCTATGCATTGAGGACAATGCAACATGTAAGTGTGTGAGGGGGGGGGGGGGGGGAGGGTGAGAAGTGAAGTGAAGTGAATTGGTTAGGTTAGTTCATGTTTGAATTTCTGTTTTTTATTTTTAGTTATTTCTTTTATGCTATAGAAAATGTCAAAAAAAAAATGAAAAAAATTGGAAAATGTCGAAAAAACAAAAGAAGAAAAAAGTGAGTCTTATTTTGTTTTTTTGCATATTGTGTTATCAAATATTTCCATCTAATTTGAGTTTGTCCTATTTGACTTTATACTGGCATGATCTTAAAAATCCCATGGAATTCTGGAATGATTTGACCTTGTCTTAAAATTGGTTTTTATGTGAAATATGATTAGGCATATGTAATTGAGCATGTATGATCTAAGTTTGGGAGCATGCTTGATATTCAACAAAAATTTGTCCTAGTGAGATATTTTTGGCCTTATAAGGGATACATCTATATTTCTTTTGCTTTTCTTGTGTGATTTACTCTTCCTATGCATTTATCATTGAATATTGTCATGCTTATCTATTTTCAAGGCCGATTATATACATGTTCGTTGCTTCTTAAGTTCAAATGATAGAGGCAACCTTTTAGCCACATATTTATCCATGTCTACCTTATGTTATATCTTGCTTTGAAGTCAATTTGAGCCTTTGGCCTATTTTATTGATAGCTCCACAAAACTACTATTCTTAGCCTATGGTAAGTCTTACCCTTATTCTTGGGGAATTGAGATTTTGAGTGACCTATGGAATCTATTTTGGATATTGAGGAGAATGAAGCTAAAGTGTGATGTTATGGTTTATGGTTTTCAGAAGATGTAATGTTATGTGCTTATTTATTCCCTCATTTTTATGCTTTTGGTTTACACATATTTCGGCTCAAGAAAGGAAAAAAAAAATAAAAAACTTGGACCTAGGGAGGATAAAATTCACCTAGGGGGAAAAGTAAGTTTTCAAAAAAATCCGAAAAAACAGAAGAAAGAAAAAGAAAAAAAAAAGAGAAATAAAAGAGCCATTTTTATTTTTGCATAATGAGGAAGAATTGGATTTATGTTGGTTAGAAGTCACATTGGTTGGGTGTTGGAGATTTCATGATATGTAATGATGAGATGAGATGTTTTTGATGAGATGAATGATTTTGGAGTTTTATGATGATATTGAGAGATTTTGTGCATTTGTGATCTTGATGTATTATTGAGTTGGTTTGTGTTATGTTGGGAGTTGTTGGAATCTTATTTTCTCGGAATTTATAACACCACATGACCAAATACAATTCCTTGCCCTTATATTTCTTTACCAAACCCCATTACATACCCGCCAAATGGAATCTTCTATGAAGGTTTCAATTGAGCGAAAGTCCTCTTGATGTCCTTATTTTTGCATTGACGTATCCGGTGCAGATTTTGTGATATAAATGTCAATATTTGAGTTGATGCTTGTATATGGAATTGAGGTGAGTGTATGCTTAAAGCCTAAACACATGAGAGTGAGAGATACACATTTTATCCTTGGTAAGGTTGAATTTTTGAGTATGCAAGCAACTTGATCCCATATATACATGTTATGACGTTTATGTGCCTTGATTATACTTGCACTATTGATGATGTTGCTTTTGATGAGTAAAGTTATGAAAGAGTTTCATGTGGGATGCGTAGATGATGTTTTTTTTCTTATGGTTGCTTGAGGACAAGCAAGTGTTAAGTGTGGGGGGATTTGATAATGCATATTTCATATAGGCATTATAGGTATTTCTTATTGCAGTTAGGTAGTGGTTTTGCTTATGTTTTGGTCTAGTTTTGTATATTGTTTGCGAAGTATTCGAGTTCGGAATCTACGCCTTTTTAATGTTTATTCTGCAGAATTACATTCCGACCTTGAAGGGACTTTGGAAGAGCTTTAGAGACATGGGTTGGAGCATAAGAAGTCTAAGGAGAAAGCTAGAGAGGAGCAAGGAAACACGGTATTGGAGTTTATTGAAGTTAATCGAGGGAGATCTGTCACTACGTACATAGGCGACGCCCGCCGTGGGCCGGTTTTCCGCGTTTGCGATTTTGGATCCGAAGACATTATTTCCTAATATTTTATTCCTATTTCCACTAGGGTTTGACCGATCTTAGAGAGGCTATATTAGGTTTATTAGCCGTGTGTGGCTATTGTGTGAGACTATAAACACCATTAGAGAGAGAGAGAATTGGCCTATGAGTTGCTAAACTCATAGTTTCGCATGTGATTCGAAGACATGGTTGTTTGGATTGTGAGGATTTGACTCTATTTAGTTATTCATATTTATAGTTATCATCTTGTGCTTATTGATTATATTTGTGTTCCTTTCTATGATTGATCACCATGTTAGGAATTGCATCTTAGCTATGAATTCGTTATTGTTTTCTTGATAGCGAACAAAGGTATTGAGATAGTAATGTTTCTGTCTTTTTAGTGGGTTATTTCAATTGATCTATGTTGTGGATATTCGATTAGGGCTGAGTTCGGTTTACGCCTATCTGTCTTAATTGCAATGAATCAATGTGCTAATTGGTCTGATTACTTGAGTCCTTAATGCTATTCTTTAGTAATATTGAATAAGGCGAATGTATCTCTATAGATCTCTCAACCTTAGTCAAGTAGACCTATGTTTATGAATAATTGATAGATCAATCCTATGACCATGAATTCCAACCATTGTCAGAGAATTACAGGTGAAGTGTTCTTTCTACTTTGATATCAATTTACTTTGCAATCATAAATCTGGTTAATTTTACATTCCGGTTACTTGCTACAAATCATTGTTTTGTAATAATTAGTTACATAATAAAGGTATATTAAAAATAATATGGTAATTTTTTTTACCATATTATTTTGAATATATCTTCATTATATAATTATTTATTGAAAATGGTTATCATGTCTTTTACCTTTTATTTTTTAAATCTACTTTATTTTATTTTTGTAAAACTATTACGTTAAACATTTCTTATAGAATCATTTGTTTAATACCATGGAATTTATGTGTGATACATTATAAGATGTTATGTATTATTTTTAGTATATATACCATATTATAAACCAAAAAGACAGTATATATCGTATCAAATAATATACAGGGAATATATATATGTACAAATCGACATGTATCGAGACAGATTTATATATAAATTTAGATTTTAATTATAATGTATGTTTTTTTAGTTAAATAATTAATTATTTTGATTGATTATATTAAAATTTTAAATGAATAGATGCTAAAGTAATTATATTTTAAAGGAGTAAATTTTATACATCAATTATAATTATTTTTGGATGGTGGGTCGGGTGGGGTTAAATTGTAACATATTTATTTAATTCTCATTTTTTAAAATGTATTAGGGGTTCATTGAAAATAGTTTATGAATATGGGTGATTTTTTTGTAATTTTTGTTTGATGTGGGTAATTTTTTAATTTAAGAAACTCATAGGGTGTTAATTGCAACTAATGGTATAGGTTAGGATATTTTGTGAAATTTTACAAGGTTAGGATATTTAAATCAACTATCCCTAAAGGTTGGGATATTAGTTGCAATTTACCCTTAATTAATCAATTCTCTTTTTGAGCAATTATTTAATCAAATTTTCAAAGGAAAACAAATGTTTGGTTTGATCAAATGAAATAAATCAAGCTATAAACAATAAACAAATATTCATAGTGGTAAAATGAGAGAGTTTGAGAAACTCTCCTTTGTGAAACCAAATTGTGAGAACCTCCCCAATCGTCACCAACCTTCTGGTCTTTGAGCAATCTGTTTCTTCCGAATCCGTTTTCCAGTCTCAATCTCTACCGATCCTCCTTCCCTTTGTGCGATCGGCGCCGGTTCCCTTTGGTGTTTCCGGTATGTGACCTTTCGGGCTTCCGCCGTCGGCGTCCCCGTCTCCTTTCCTCCGTCGGCGGCGCAACTGTTCAACCTCTCTACCTCTTCCCTTGTCTAGATTCTGGATTCTATCTTGTTTTGCCAAAGTTTTTCAGTCCAAATTTCTTCCCACAACCCCTAATCTCTACCCAATTCTATTGTTACCTTCCCCAAATCAAACCAATTTCTAGCCATCATCCTCCTTGTCTCTCAATCGCATCGGTTGGATGCGTCCCCGCCTTTCGCCGTCGTTGTCGGCTTCGCTCGACCGACCGTGGTTAGTAACCGCTTCCGCTTGCTTTTCGGATTCTAAATCCTTGGTACTCCGACGTGGGGGTAGCGACTCAGTGTCAATCTCCTCTGGTGGGTCTCGTCTTCCTTGGTCCTTAGGGCCCAAGCTTCGGGTCCTTCGGGCCCAAGCTTCGGGTCCTTCGGGCCCAAGCTTCGGGTCCTTCGGGCCTAAGGATGTGGATTTGCCATTTTCTTTAAAATTATATATTTAAAAAGAGAGAATAAGAGAGAGAGAGAGAGAGAGAGAGAGAGAGAGAGAAATCCCGTAAGGGTCTGAGTAACCCACCCGTAAGGGTCTTAACAATCTCCTGTAAGGGTTTTTTGGTGCGTTATATACAGGGTGGCTCTCGACGACGTTTCCGGCTGTTCTTTGCGGTTCTAGTCTGAGTTAGGACTCTGGTGTCCGGTGTCGGGTCTAGCTGGGGTCGTGGCGGTGTGCATCATGGCAACTCCGTATTCCGGAAATTTTCTTGGAGGTTCGTCTTCATCGCCCACAGGAGGGACTCCTGATGTACCGCTGGCCAGCGGTGTCATCGCTTGGTGACGCTTGGCTCCAGGGTTTGTCCGTATGGTTCTCAGCTCTTTTTGGTTAGGCTCGTCTGTTCATATGTGGTTGTTTAGTTGTCGCTTTTGCATTCCACCGTTTATTTTAGATTGTATGCTCGACGGTTTGCCGTCTGCCGACTCTGTCGGCCTTTCGATGAGCCATGCCTGTCTGGTCATCAAATTTTTACCTAATAAAAAAAAACAAATATTCATAAATAAAGATGGTGGAAGTCAGAGGTGACCTATGGGCTAAAACAAGCCGCACTGAAAAATTCTCATTCGGCCATCTCTCATAGTAAGCTAAAAAAAAAGGATTTTGGCCTAATTCTACTCTCATTATAGGCCAAAACTCTTTTAAATCTTTTTATTTTTGACCTACATCCAAAAGAAATGTCAAATTTGACTTCCTATTTTAAAAGATCAAATGTTATTTATTTTAATATTTATGTAAATCTATAAATAATACAATTATAAATCTATATATGATATAATTATGATTTTTAATGAAAAATAAAAGTTGTAGTATTGTAAAGATATTCAAGAGTTCTTCAATATGACTATAATATTTGACATATTTGAATTATTATTGCATAAATAATATTTTTAGAAAATGACATTAATCTTTTTATTTATTATAGATTCATCAAAATTATAATAAAAAAATAAATATTATGCTGCTTAAAGTACTAAAGAAGAAAAAAAAAAAGTACAAAATGAAACTACCAACTATTGAATCATGATCACATCTAATATGCAGGTAGATCCACATTACTCTCTTCATAACCATTTCCTGTTATTGAAATACATACAAAATAACACGTTTTGATCCTGTTCAAATGAATCAAATATAGAATTAGAAATTTCAATAGTTTCATTTGAAGAGTGAGATGATGATGATGATGATGATTCTTGAGATGAATTCGTTATTGGTTCAAATCAGAAAGATAAAGATATGATCGAGTGACGAACATGAGATGTAAAAGTTCATGATTATATTATAGAAAAATGACCAAGAATAATATCAACTATCACCCATTCACCCGTGAACCAAAAATAATAAGAACTTTAGAAATTACTAATTGATATACAAACTATCCTATATTAAACCAATATCAACACAATGGCTCAAATTTACAAATGAAAAAACAATATGGACTTAGAATATAATTAACAAAAAAATTGGGAGAAATTGTAAAATTAGAGGGTCATCATTTGTCCATCTTCAAGGGGTGGAGCGAGGATTGTAAAAGCAACCCCAAGAGATTCTCTATCTTCATTTTTTTGAGAATATTGAGATGATTTTTTTTCCAAGAGCTTTCGGGTTATATTCTCCAAAATTGAGAATGAAGAAAAAAATATGGAGATCATTCTCAAAATTTGGAGAAAACTCTATAGATTTTGTAGTAAATTCTATAATGGAGAAGTTGTTGGAATGAGGCAAACAAATATTCTGAATATTTAACTTATAATTCTCTATTTTGAAGATTGTTCTGAGGAAACTTTTTGACATGCTATACGAAACCCAAATAAGAAATTTGACGGGTTTTCATCCAAATTGGCCATTAGGTAACAAATTTGAAATTCCCGTCCTAAAATCTGCAAAAGTCTTGCTTAATTCGATTTATATGTGTTCTTCGCTTCAATTGAAGGGTTTGTGAGCGTCCATGGAGGGCGACCAATTGCAGTTCCAGGGTGGAAGGGAAGGTGGTGGTTTTCTCCAGCTTTTTGAGACGCGACTAACCGAACCCAAACCCGACTAACCGAACCGAAACCCGACTTGCCCGATTGCCACCTCTAGTGAGGAGTGCCAACGACGAGGCGCATCGAGACACCACTCCATATATCCGAAATCGTAGAGCTTAAGTATGCCGAGGGAGTCGAACAAGACGTTCTCTGGCTCGATGTCGCGGTGGGAGACGCCGTGACGGTGGCAGTGACCGAGCGCAGAGACGAGCTGGGTGAAGACGGTGCAGGCGTCGACCTCGACGTCGGAGTCGTAGAGGTTGTGGATCTGGAGGATGTTAGGGTGTGGGGGGAGGACTCAAGAAGAGGAGGAGCTGGGCTCGACAATACATCAAGACATCGAGCATCGGGAGGCTGGATAGTTCGCGTTGCTTCCAGAGGAAGATGATAAACAGTGACTAGTTTACCCAAGTTTACAAAATTTTTCCAAATTTCTTGTTAATTATATTTTGAGTTTAATTGTTTTTTTCGTTTATGAATTTTAGCCTTGATATCAAAATCGGTTTAATTAAATATAGTTTGTATACCAATGGGTGATTTCTAAAGTTTGTATTATTTTTGGTTTACCGGTGATAGTTGGCATTATTCTTGGTCATTTTTCCTTATATTAATATTTATAGAAAGTTTTAGCTTGCTAAAATTGACCTACGACTCCTACGAGGGGAAAAGAAAAACCGTATAATGGGCAAAATTAAAATATTATGTAGAATATTAACTTTTACAGTAGTATGTTATTTTTTTTTTATGACGAGGAACCCAACTTCGATGACAAACCCCGAGCATGTGACCCAGCCGGCAAGAGCCATGTACTAGGTAAACCGGCTTGCGCCGACCGGCTCGACCCACTGGTAAAGAGCAAGGTAAAGGTTGGATTTTTCACCAAGAAAAAAGGCGAAAGCAGGGAACGAACCCGGGACCTCCTTACCCCTCCCCTTACTCCTTACCACTAGGCCACCCCGACTGAGGGCGTAGTATGCTATTTTTCCTAGCCATAGTGGCATACGGGGAAGATGCCTTAAGGAAAATATTTTAGAATGTGAAAACTATCTGGTCAAATTCCATAAAACCACCCCTAAAATACCCCATTTTGCATAAAATCACCTTAAATTGAAATTTTCAGGAAACTGCCCTTTAAAATTTAGATGTCTGTAAAAAAGACCACTCATTCCACTTTTTACGTTATGTTTGTTGTAAAAAGTGAAAAATTATTATTTTGCCCCTTCATCACCAATATCTTAAGATCATATCTTGGCAATTCTCAAGTATTCCATCATTAATTTAGTTGGTTCGAAGTTGGTTGTTCTTGACTGTGCTGGTTAGTTTTTCTCCAAACCGTTCATCTTTCACCTCTCAATTATCTCATCAAATAAAAAATGAAAGTTGTAAAAGTACCAGGGCAAAATGATGATTTCAGACATTTAACAATAACCTTATTGAAATAAGTATTTTATCAAATATTTATCAAATAAGTATTTTGCCAAATATTTATCAAGCGAATTGTTACATTAAAATTTGATGTAAAGTTAAGTACATGTTTAAGATGTTTCTCCGTTATCACCATTATTCTTCTGGAGTAATTGATAGAACTTGGGAGGTAGCCTTATTTACAATGTTTATTTTATCTATTACAATAATCATGTTACACCCAATAAAGTTATTTCTAAACTCTATGACTAAACCAATCTATGACATCCAACAAACGTTGAGATTAATATCAATTATACGATGTTTATATGGAAACAATTCAAGTATAGTATATAAAATCGATTCTAGGTTGAAACTTTATCGTACTTGTGTAATTGGCTTCATTGTGAACACCACTCATAACCGACTCAATAATCTTATCACACAAACCTCCATGGTGACTATCTTTCTCTTTTTGTATTTTGATATTTTTATGTCTGTAATAGATCGCTTTTCATTACTTGTAAAGCTAAATTTTAGTTAGAAAAAATGAATAAATTAAAATAATACGAACTATTAGCTATGAACCAATATTAATATGAGCTTTAGAAACTACTGAAAATAATACGAATTATCGTTCATGAATCAATATTAATACGAAAAGCTATCAAAAATAATACAAATTATTTCACATTGAACCAATTTTGACAAAAAAATAAATTCCGATCAAATTTTCGCCCAATTTTTCATTATGTTAACTAAATGTTAAAAAATTTAATGACGTGACATCATATTATTAAATGCATAAGTATAATATTTGAAAATAAAACCTAATTATCAATACAAACTAGATTATAAGGTTAATTTATTCATCTAATTTGAATTGCACTCAAATTTGATTTTTTTTTACAAAAAATACATTGAATACTTAATGATGTTGCATCACATCATTTAATTTTTTTAACGTTCGATTATCACAAATCAAAAGTTTGGCCGAAAAATTGACCAATTTTTTTTTTCATAAAATTGATTCAATGTGAAATAGTTTGTATTATTTTTTGTATTTTAAAGTTCGTATTAATATTGATTCATGAATGATAATTTGTATTATTTTTGGTAGTTTTTAATGTTCGTATTAGTATTAGTTCATGATTGATAGCTCATACTATTCTTGGTCATTTTTCCTTTTTAGTTATATAGGTTCAATTTTCAACAACAAAAACAAATTATATATAGTCGAAGGATGGTGACACGTTACGGTGTAATTTAGTTATTTAATTAGGTGCTAAGCTTACGTTGCAACATAATCCAATCTGGCTTTCATCAAAGATTAAGGAAAAAAAAAAATGACAAATTAAAGATATACAAGAAGTCAATTCACAAATGGAAATGTGGAATTGATGATTAATTTTGAATAGGAAAATGAAGATAAGGTATTCAAAATCATGTGCGAAATGCATACATCAAGTTGGTTTGCTGAATTGCTCGTCTTCTTTAAATCCAACTCAATCTTAAAACTCCACTTGCAAATTGCGGTTGGCTTCTTCCTTTATTGAATTTCTATGTCAGAGCAAATCTTTGCAAAATAAAAATGCAAATCAAGAAGAAAGAGACGGGCGAAAGAGCTGAGCACAAAACAGAGAATATCAGGTTCCTTTATATCCTTCCTTGAACAAAAACTTCTGATATTTTTGGATTAATTCAGACCTCATACATACCTATTTATTTTATCCCCTTTTTATTGTATATACATGCTTGAAGCTCTTTCACCAATCTCAAAATTTAATAAATTACGATATGATTAAAAAAAAATACTATTCCGTAATTGCTATTATAAAGGGTTTAAATATATCTTATCAGAGTCTTATCAGTTAAGGAGGAAAAAAATATATCGGAGATATATTGGATTCGCTAATATTTAGTCAAATTGATTACCTTTATATGCATGTACATAAAAAAAAAAAATTAAGTAAAGAAAATATTGATGATCATAGAGTATTTGAGAGAAAACACAGAAAGAGAGAGCAACTGAAAATGATTTCTTGAATGAATGAGAATGAGTACAACAACTTGGTCTACTTATACGGCTCTCATAACAACCATCTAACTGACATTTTAAGTGCTTAACTAACTGTCCCCCTCAAGTTAATAGTTTTGAAGAGATCAACAACTTCTAACTTGCGAATGCGCTTATTGCATTGATCCTGGGCAAGCACTTTGGTAAACACATCTGCTGGTTGCTCTTTAGTGGAAATGTAGCCAAGCATAATTTCTTTCCTTAGCACCTTGTCTCGCACTACATGACAATCCCCCTCTATATGTTTTGTACGTTCATGATAGACTGAGTTTATGGCAATGTGCATTGCAGATTTGTTGTCGTAATACAACTTCACAGGTTGATCTTGCTAAGCTTGCAAATCAGTTAGCAATTTCAGTAACCATATGATCTCACAACATATACAATGGCCATGGCCCTGTATTTAGACTCAGCAGATGACAAAGCAACATACGTCTACTTCTTTGTGCGCCAAGATATCAAGGAATTTCCCACAAGAACACAAAATCCAGTTAGTGATCTTCTTGTCATGGGGCAGCTCTGCCAATCAGCATCACAAAAGGCATAGAGCTTCATGTCTGTTTTATGAGCTAAGAATAGACCTTGCCATGGTACTTTCTTCAAGTATCTAAGCACATGTTTAGCACTCTTCTAGTGCTCATCATTGTGCCTATGCATGAATTGGCTTAGCACATGGACAACATAACATATATCTGGTCTGGGTATGGTGAGGTAGATACGTTTTCCCACCAGTTTCCTATAGGACATCACATCTACTTCCTTGTACTCTCATTCAAGAGTGAGCTTGATCTTAGTATCCAGTGGAGTAGCTGTTGGCTTACCTCCTATCATTCCTATCTCCTTTAAGATATCCAAAGTGTATTTACTTTGGTTCAAGAGCATTCCTTTCTCATTCCTTTCAACTTCGATCCCAAGTAAGTATCTCAAGTCTCCTAAGTCTTTCATCACAAATTGCTTATGCAAGTGTTCCTTTATGGCCTTGATTTTAGAATCATTATCACATGTCATCAACATATTATCAACGTATAAGAAGAGTGAGTAATCCGTCTTGGATTTGACAAATCCTACATCTTTGACAACTTGATAAAATCTTGAGAACCACTATTTGGGCGCTTACTTTAGCCCATATAGAGATATGTCTAGTTTGCATACCATCCCAACAGTTGTATTGACCTCATTCATATAGCCCCCCTAAGGACAATCATGTTGTTTCAACAAGGCATAAGCAGCGGGAGATCCATGAACATAGTTCCCTCAAGTTCTCCATGAAGAAATACATTTGTCACATCCATCTGTGACACTGGCCATCATCTTGCTGTGGCAATAGAAAGCAAAGTTCTACCTATTATCATCTTAACTACAGGGGAAAATGTCTCACCATAATCAATCTCTTCTAGTTGAGAGAACCCCCCTCCCCCCGGAGCAACAAGACGAGCTTTGTATCTATTAAGTCAGCCATCTGCCTTGAGCTTAAGTTTAAACAACCATTTGCAACTCACAATGGACACAACTTCATATTTTGGCACTAAGGTCCAAGTATGATTTGCCTCTAGAGCTTGCAATTCAGTCTTTATTGCCTTAACCCATTCCAGATTTTACAGTTCCACTTTGAGAGAAGTGGGTTCAGATAGTGGAGCCATATTGTTAATGAAAGACATGTAGGTAGGAGAACAAAGAGTGTATGAAAGGAAGATATTGGGTAAAGGGACTTACTAAGAGAAGAGCTTGCTGTCAGATCAGAGCTAGGTGGGGGAGCATTCCTGGATAAGCGCCTGATCTCAGGAGTATGATCAGGGTGGGTATCCATGGGAGAAATAGATGGTATGTCATCAAATGCAGGCGGTACATGGGATGAGGAGTAATCTGAAAATGACTCAAAATCAACTAGTGAATTGAGGCTAAGAGATGGAGGAGAGATGATCTCCACAGGTTAAAAAGGAGGAAGAGATGATTCAAAATTTTCCAAATCATCAAAGGAAGACATAGGTGGATGCAAAGAGGATGGAGAAGTGTTAGAAGGAGGTTGAACAGATTGAGAAAAAGGAAAGACGTGCTTAATGAAATGCACATCCCCGCTGATAGTACACTTACTAGTGTCCAAATGAAACACCTTGTATCCTTTGAACCCAAAGGGATACCAGAGAAAGACACAAGCATCCGATTTGGCATCAAACTTCTTTCTAGAAATTGAAGAAGTTGCAACAAGGCATAGACACCTAAACACCTTAAATTTGTCATATGTAGGAGGTTGCCCATTTAGTACCTCAAAGGGAGATTTATTGCGAAGTAAGGGGATGGGTAGTCTTTTTATGAGATATGTGGCACCGAGCACACAATCTCCCCAAAATTTGATTGGTAGAGAGGCATGAAATCTCAAGGCACGTGCAGCTAAGATATATATGTGCTTCCTCTCAACCCTTCCATTTTGTTGAGGGGTGGTAGTGCGAGAGCTTTCATGAACAATGCCTTTAGAAATGAGGAAAGAAGAAAGGGTAGAGTTGAAGAACTCAGTCTCTTGGTCAATTTTGAGAACTTTAAAAGTGGATTGAAATTAAGTTTCAACCATGGTAATGAAAGAAGTAAGGGAGGGTGCAGCCTCAGTTTTCTGTTTCAGGAGGTAGGCCCAAACACTACGGCTATGGTCATCAGCTATGGTTAAGAAAAACCAATTCCCATTATAGGTAGGTGTGTCATAAGGTCCCCAAAAGTCACAACGCAATAAAGTAAAAGAGCTATAAGCATGAGATGTGCTAGAAGAGAAAGAACTCTTGATATGTTTAGCCAGAGGGCACTCGATCAAAACATAAGAAATGAGATTTATCTTTATTCATATCCACGAAGAAATGTGGTATTTGTAATAGTTTGTCATATGGAGCATGACCAAGACGTAGTTGCCACAGAGAAGTAGGATTAGCGTGCTTAGAAGGTAAAAATATAGGCAATACAGAGTTTGTCGAACATTGTGGTAAATCTACATGATTAAGTGTAGATAGATATAAAGCTAGCTCATCCAAGATGCCTTTTCCAAGCTTAGATTCACGGACCATATAGTACAACCCTCCAAGCTCTTCACCAACTGCAATAAGCATCTTCTTTGTAGGGTCTTGTATGACACATTTATTGGAGAAGAAAATGACCAAATAACCAATGTCACAGATCAACTTGCTGATAAAGACAAGATTAAACTTGAAGTGAGGAACATATAAAGTTTTGTATAGAGTTAAAGTTGAGGTAAGGTTAACATTGCCAGTAAGCTCAATTCTACTATTGGAACCATCAAGCAGATGAATATAGGTAGACATGGAAGGGAGGGTGGGTTTGAAAAGAAAATTTTGATCATAGGTAATGTGGTCCGTAGCCCCACTATTAAGAATCCACAACCCCGTGAAATTAGAGGCACTACAACAAATAGTAGTACTTGCTAAGTGGATTTCAGCCAACTTATCTGTGTGTTGTTCTATCATGTTGATCCATGAGTAAAGTAGTTTCAGTTGATTTGTAGATAGAGGTTGCAGCACTGGAGTATCAGATGAAGAAGCTGCACTGTTGGCTAAGGAAGACTTTGAAGACGGAGCCTTAGACTCGGGCCCAGTCGGTGATGTCTGTGGCTTGAACTTGCTTTTGTAATGCCACTTAGGGTAGCCAAATATTTCTCAGCATCTATCGGCTTTTTGATCACCAATGTCTACACTTCTCTTTCTTGGACTTCTCTTTAGACCCATTTTGCTTGGTCATTTGAGTATTTGAGTCCATGGATCCATTCTTTGAACCAAATATTTTGCTGCTGATAGAGTCTTGAAAGAGGAGAGCATGAGTTGTGCTTGCAGAGGGAAGTGGAGTGATGACCAGAATCTGACGTCGAGCAGTTGATTAATCCTCATTGAGACCCATGAGGAATTGCATGAGTTTGGTCTCCCGATCTTGTGCTTCAACCTAGACTTGAATGTTGCATTCACACTTGCCACATGTGCAATGAATTGGAGCAACCAAACCAAGGAATCGCCGTCAGAGGCCCTTGAGCCGAGTGAAATACTCAATAATCGAACTCCCACCTTGATTGCAATCTTTAATATCTTTCTTTAGAGAAAAGATAAGAGGGCCATTTTGTTGACCATAGCGCTCCTCAAGATCAAGCCACATCTCTCACGCAGTATCAAATTCATCAATTGTGGCATAAATTTCTTTGGAGGTAGTGTTCAATAGCCAATAACATACCATATTATTGCATCGATTCCACATTGCAGCATTTTTTGGTGATTCAATCAAGGTCCCTTCAACGAACCCCAAATATATACTTCAAAATTATCAAATAAATTTGAGAAAATAATCTTAACATTGCAAATGTACAAAATATCACTGATATAGTCAAATATCAATCATATATCATCGATATATCGCTAAATTTAACCATTAACCATTTTTAAAGTGTTGACCAATAAATTTTAATCGATATTTGCACGTAAAGCCGAAATTTGACGGGGGATGAGGGAGACTCATATCTAGACCCTCGTGATCGATAACCGGACATTCTTATCGTATCGAATTTCCAATATTATTGATATACCGAAAGTTATATTCGATGTTTAAAACATGGTTTATTCATCTCATGAAAAGTAGATACATGTTTTTCTTTTCAGGTAGTCAAGAAGAGAAATGTCTTTGAATCGAAGATTCATCCCTAATCATCCAAATGGATGATTTTACAAAGTTCTCAAATGCTAAAGATAGAGACAAAACTAAAGTTATAATCATGTCATGCCTAGCGATAAAATCAGTAGTTGAGTTTGCTTCCCTATAGCAATGCTGAACAATGACAACCTCGACTTGGTTGCTTATATGCTTTATTTCTTCTATGACCATTAAGATCTCTAAGGTCTCGTTTGGTATGAGTGCAGTAATCGGAATGGGAATGGGAATGGGAATCGGAATCAAAAAAGGGAACAAGTCATTACCGAAGCATGTTGTTTGGTATAATGTAGGAATGAGAAATTAAAAAAATCAACTTGAAAATACACAAATTTAACCTAACCCTTTCAAAATCACACGAATCCAACATCTCAAATTAGAGATAAACAAACACAAATTCAAACTAACAAATTCATAAATTTATCATAAAAATACAAAATTTTAACAAAATTTGGAAAATCTGGGAGAAAGGGGAAGGTCGACCGCGACGGCCGACGAGGAGAGAGGGGCAGGTCTGGTCGATTGCACAAGGAGGAGGGCTGGGTGGGCCGGCCAACCGCGACGAGGAGGGAAGGGCAGGTCTGGTCGATCGACTGCGACGAGGAGGGAAGGGTAGGCTTGGTCAACTGCAACGAGGAGGGACTAGGGAGGAATGTGGAGGACGACGGCGACGGAGGAAGGACTGCAGCACCAGTGGGGGCGCTGTCGACGCCGGTAGATCTAGACAGCAACGGCGCAGATCTACACGGGGTCGAGATTTGGACAACGGTGGTGGCGATGTCTGTTGTGAGCCTAATTTGCCATGTTTTACACTTACTTTTATATCGATTTCTGCATACATTGCATGCATTTGGGTCAGAATAATACAGAATCTATGTAGTTTACACTTATTTGCAATATATGGAGGTCTACACAAGTTTTGGTTGTATTTCACAGAAATCGGACGCACTTTGGAGCTTAAAGGAAACTCATGGAGAGGCTAAAAATGGTGTAGCTGGAGAAAACGCCCTTTTTCACCATTCTTCGTTCTGAATCAAGCTTTGATGTCTTCATGAGAGTTGTAGCCCTTGGAAAGAGCTTTCCAACGCATGGTCATATGCGTCAATCCGACGAATGAGGACTCGGGAAAATGCGTTTCAAGAACAGAGCAGAAAGCTGAGAGAACTTTACTCGATCTCGACAAAGGCTGTCCGAGCACACCTGCTCGAGCAGAGCTGATCGAGGACACTGAGTCAGAGACAACCCGACTCCGGAACCCTACTCGATCTCGAGTACCTCTTGTCGAGATCGACCACACTTCAACGCCATGTCCGGAGTCGACGAGCTGTGCCAAGTCGAGAAGCCGAAGACGGAGAAGCCGAGCCAACCCTACTCGATCTCGAGGAGGTCTTGTCGAGATCGAGGACTCAGCACCGCACCTATCCGAGCCATGTCGAGCAGAGCTACTCGATCAAGCCAGCCAGCCCAAGTCGATGACCACCCTACTCGATCTCGAGTTGGCTTGGTCGAGATCGACGAGCCGTGTCCGGGAGCGCGTTACGCGCTTTGGCTGTCCGTGTCGAGCTGGGAGTCCTTGGGGCCGAAGGAATCCGAGTCTATCCGATTTCATCAAGTTCTATCCTTGGAAGAGAAGATCTATCAACAAAGAAGATATTTGCCTATTTTAGATTTATTTTTCCTTATAGATTTAATTCTTTAAGTGTTTTTATTTATCTTTTAAGCTTTTTAGATATAGATAGATAGATTCTATCCTTGATTAGCAAGGAATAGAAGGCTATACATAAAGCCTTAGGGGCTAGTTTTTCATTCATTCAATCACACATTCAATTCCATTCAAGTAAGTAGGAGTAGAGAGAGAGAAAGTTTGTGGCAAGCAAGGTGGAAAGGCGAAAGCGGATTTGTCTTGTTGGTTGTAAGCTTTCTTTATTTAATTCAATGCAAGTTAGTTTCTTTTGTTATTTAATGTCTTTCTTGATGATGAAGAGCGAGTAGCCCACCCACTTTTGGGGCTGGGGTGAGCTCGACGGTGGCCATGTGAGGTGATGCTGTAAAGGTCAGATCTTGTTACGCAATTCATCTTCTATCCCTATTAGCATGATTCTTTTGCGAGAGTTGAAGGTGATCCTTGTTTGTGTTATTGAAGCGAAAGTGATCTTAATGCAACTTGGATTAATTATGTGAAAAGGGTTAGTAACAATTAGGGTTTATGCGAAAGCCTCTATATGCCTATTTGTTAGTAACGAAAGCTATTTTGATGGAAAGCATGATCTTTTATTCCTTTATGTATTACTTTGCATGGTTATCGTTGTGGCGTTGATACCCTGGCTTTGGAAGTTCTTTATTATATTGAGTTTATTTCTGTCAAAATTCTGAAATCTGTGTTCAAATCTGGAATTTATATTTTCTGTGTTTTAGTCGATACAGAGGAGAGGCTTGTCGAGATCGAGTAGGCCTTAGTCGATTTCGAGTTGGTTTTGGTCTATATCGAGTTGAGTTTCTGCTTTCTGTCGTCGATTTAAAGTTTCTGTCTTTTACTGTTGGTAGTCGATCTCGAGTAACAGCTTGTCGAGATCGAGTAAAGTTGATGCCTTTGTTTTATTTCTTGCCTTCGTTTGTTATTTTTGCTTTAGTTTGTCTTTCTTTCTTTGTTCCTTTGTTTCTGTTTTCTGTTTGCTTTTCTGTGAGATTTACAGCTGTCTAGGATCCGCTGACACGCTTCCTCGTGGATTCGATCATGACTTTCTCTTATTGCATTGGAGGAGTCTTGTAATTATTTGCTGGGGCACAAATCCGATTTGAGTTATTTCATTATATTTCATACTCGATTTCCTCCTTACAACAATGTCGATGCCAGCAGACCTGGACGGCGGTGTCGATGCCGACGAACCTAGAAGGACGGCGGAGGGAAGAGGATGATTGCAGGAGGGAGATTTGGGAGGAAGATGATGGTGTTCAGATTGTGGCTCTGTTGGAAACTTGGAATGGATGATTCCCCTAGTTTTTTTGGGGAATGAATTTAGCTAGAAATTGGGAATCCTCCCATCCCTGGTAATCATTCCCATTCCCGATTTCAACCTACCAAACAACAAAATGGGGAATAAGTCATTCCCATTACCCCTTTTTGATTCCCAGTAATGGATACCAAACACCCCCTAAAGGTGTTCTTCCTTTATTGTGTAACGACCTGAATATAATTATCCGGGTTACGTTTCGAAGGTTGGATACCTTCGTTCGGATCTTGCAATCCAAGTACATGTCTAGGTTTCAAAACCCAAAAGTTAGACTTTGAAAGAGGGGATTCAAAACCCCAAAATACGCGAAGCACCGTTGGGTACCCCGAACCTGTCCTATTTGACTATGTCGCTAAAAATTGATTTAAGTTCGAACACAGATAAAACAAAAATAACGGTACAACTTACCACAAAAAAGTCGGGTCAAAACCAAAATACGGGAAATAAAGTACGAAATCATCCAAGTATCAAGTCTGGTGATAGCCAGTCTGTCGGTCGATAAAACATCCCCAAAAGATAAACCCATCATGTAAGCATGTAGCAATCAAACATCTGCAAGCATATCTTAAAAAATTAATGGGAGAAATTATCAAACTAAGGCTCACACACGGGACTCGGTCCCACTGCGATCACATCATATACGCTATACCTAATAAAGATGCTCTAATGCAGGACGAAATTTAAATCAAACAAGCATGCTGATAGATATATATAAATGCAAAAAATGATTAAATGGATCCACACAGAATGCCAAGTGGCATATCCCTCGCCTACCTCTGCACCCTTCCCGTTAGTGCAGACACTGGCCAGTCCAATGTTATTGCATATCCAATCCATCATAATTAATGCACATCAATAATCATGCTCGTCAATAATCTTGTTCATATCGTAAATCATGATCATCGTAAATCAAGATCATATAATGAATCAAGCTCAACTCGTATCTCGTTACATAAATGACTCGATGAGGACAAACCCGATGAGGCTGGGCTGTCCTATGACCCTACCAAAAGACTCTAAGACTCGTAGATAACGACCATTCTGTTTCCAAATACATAAAGAAGACGGATGCTCATTCATTGTGAAGTTCCTAAGCAGGATACTACGTGATCATGCTCTTATGCACATGCAACACATAATATATCATATGACTACATGCATGCGAGAATCAATCTTAGTAAGCTCCCGAAGGAACTTACCTGGAAAAGCTAAACATCAAAAGTAACAACAGATAGCAGAAGTCTAGAAAAGTCCCTAAGCACCTAGCATATTCAAATAATAGAAGTGCGATAAGTCTAACATTCCATCCGACTATTCCCAGAGAACTATTCATACGAAAAGCATTTCCAAAATATCCGACAAGTCAAAACGTTCAAACAACGAGAAAACATCCAAAAGCCGAGATATCAATTCTCATAAACCATCATCGTTAATACGTCCAAGTCTCAATCTCAGTCCATCGGTTCAGGCCAATCATAAGGCAAGGTCCAATGTCAGAATAGGTCCAACAATCTAATAGGTTAGATTATTTCATTAAATGAGGTCTGTGAAATACAGTTAATCCAAGGTCATTCTAAAATCGTTAAGTTAAGCTAATCAGTTAAAGTTGTGTCGTTAAAAGAATTCCGACATCTCGGTTTGAAAACACAAAACCTTTCAAAACCTTTCCAATTTACAAGTTTGAAGAACATCTTAAACAAGGATTTCAACATCTTTTCAAAAGACTTCAAAGCAACCCAAAACATTCCGATACATTTAAATCAAAACTATCAAAACACTTTCAATATTTTTGTGAAACCATAATTTAAAATATTATAATAATAATCCCACAAAGGAAATATATTTAAAACTGTTATGTTAAAATCAGCAAATAACAATAACCAACATAAACCGGTTCAACCTAAAACCGAACCAAGGGTCCAAAGAAATCAGGGGAGCCGGCCTCGGCCAAGGCTCTAGGCTAGTTTCGCCAAGGTGAAATGGCCACTCGCCGCGGTGAAACCCACCCATTGGCTCTTGCGAATAAGAAGCTCCCGCTGGCTACGAGAGACTCCTTTCCCCACGGTGAAATTTCCGCTTGCCGAAGCGAAAGATCTTCTTCCTCCTCTCTGCCCTTGTTTAAACTCGCCGCAACGACCATGGTTTCGCCACTGCAAGATTCGAATGTTTTGGGTTGTTTTTCCCTCAAATCCAGCCCATTCCTTCCCAAACCATACCTAGACTCAAGTACTATCCTCCCTGACCTTAAACAATATCAAAAAACACAAACGCGGACCAGAGGGAAGAGCGGAAGAGGGATCCAAGGGGCTTTTGTTGCTCAATAAGTGTGACATCAATTTTATATTCAACTAAGGTGCATTCACCTTCACCTTTCAATGAATTTGGAATGTCGGCTAGCTCTTGTTGCTCAAGAAGTGTGACATTAATTTCACTTTCAACTAAAGTGCCTTCTTAAAACATTAATTTAGAACGTCGGCTTCTTTTACGTCAATATTTTTCTCTCCAACATCTTCAGGAATCTCGGCATCAGTTTTTAACCCAGACAAAACATCAACAACAACCTTAGAAGGAAAATTAGCAGAAGGAATAGGCTTAGAACCAGAGAACGTTGGTCGCATGAACTCGAACAGGGTAAGCTTATTTTCAATACTTGTAACCCGACCACCAATATGACCAATTTCCCTAACTTTCTTCTAAAGATCAACAATGGATTTCCCCACATTTATCACCTTTAGTGCCTAGTTAGGAGTAGCCCTTAAAATATCAAGCTTGGATGACAATTCTTCTACCCATATGGGAATCTCTCCATTAGCACGACACTTGTCATCACCTTCGATGTTGTTGTGAGCCTAATTTGCCATGTTTTACACTTACCTTTATATCGATTTCTGTATACATTGCATGCATTTGGGTTAGAATAATACAGAATCTATGTAGTTTACACTTATTTGCAATATATGGAGGTCTACATAAGTTTTGGTTATATTTCGCAGAAACCGGACGCACTTTGGAGCTTAAAGAAAACACATGGAGAGGCTAAAAATGGTGTAGCTGGAGAAAACGCCATTTTTCACCATTCTTCGTTCTGAATCAAGCTTTGATGTCTTCATGAGAGTTGTAACCCTCGGAAAGAGCTTTCCAACGCATGGTCATATGCGTCAATCCGATGAACGAGGACTCAGGAAAGTGCGTTTCAAGAACAGAGCAGAAAGCTTAGAGAACTTTACTCGATCTCGAGTACACTTACTTGATCTCGACAAAGGCTGTCCGAGCACACCTGGTCGAGCAGAGCTGATCGAGGAGACTGAGTAAGAGACAACCCGATCCTGGAACCCAACTCGATCTCGAGTAACTCTTGTCTAGATCGACCACGCCTAGACACCATGTCTGGAGTCGACAAGTTGAGACAAGCCGAGAAGCCGAGGACGGAGAAGCCGAGCCAACTCTACTCGATCTCGAGTACAGCTAGTCGAGATCGAGGAGCCAAGGAGCACCAGTCCGAGCCTTGTCGAGCAGAGCTACCCGAACAAGCCAGCCAACCCAAGTCGACGCCAGCCCAATTCTGAAATCTGTGCTCAATCTGGAATTTATATTTTCTGTGTTTTAGTCGAGACAGAGGAGAGGCTTGTCGAGATCGAGTAGACCTTAGTCGATCTCGTGTTGGCTTTTGTCTACGTCGAGTTGAGTTTCTGTTTCTGTTTTCGATTTTGCAATTTCTGTTTCTGCTATTTCTTGTCGATCTTGAGTTAGGTGTTGTCGAAATCGAGTTGCCCTTGCTGGGTTTGCTGTCTGCTGTGATTTCTGAGTTTCTGTTGTCCAATTCTGTTGTCGATCTCGAGTAACAGCTATTCGAGATCGAGTAAAGCTTCTGTCTTTGCTTTGTTTCTGCTTTCGTTTGTCTTTCTTCTTTTGTTTCTTTGTTTCTGTCTTCTGTTTGCTTTTCTGTGAGATTTACAGCTGCCTAGGATCCGCTGACACGCTTCCTCGTGGATTCGATCCTGACTTTCTCTTAATGCATTGGAGGAGTCTTGTAATTATTTGCATGGGCCTAAATCTGGTTTGAATTTATTTCATTATATTTCATACTCGATTTCCTCCTCACAACAAATTGGCGCCGTTGCCGGGGAAGCTATCATTCGCGCCTTAGGTAGTCAGTTCTCTTTTTTTCTTTGAGTTACTTTACAGGTGTATGCGCCGTTCTGGTCAACCATCTGAGTTTGACGGCTTAGATGAACCGGAACGCCTCCTACACATCAGAAATAAACTACAAAGAGCCATGGCAGCCGCTGAAACACTGGAGCAGCTGATTGCAAGACTCACGAGGGATCTAGCCGCCAGGGATGCTGCTCTCGCCACTGAGAGAGCAGGAAGGGAACAAGAAGCTGAACGTGCAAGGCAGCTGGTAGCTGATCTTGCCCAATACCCAACCACGACAGAGGATTATATGCACCCAACTCTCGTCGTGCCTGAATCGGCGATTCTTATCCCTGAAAACTCTTTTGAAATTCGCACTCAATTTCTTATAGAGCTTAAAAATAATGCCTTTTATGGTAGATTTAATGAGTGTCCTCTTGAACATATTACAAATTTTTCTGACATGTGCCGTACTCTTGCTGAAGGTACAACTTTGGAATATGTCAAGATGAAGGCTTTTCGCTGGTCTCTCGCTGGACCTGCACTGAAGTGGCTTGAAGGGCTGAAACTAAGGTCCCTCACGACATGGGCCCAAGTAGAGCAAGAGTTTCTGAACAAATTCTTCCCTCCTGCAAAGACAGCACTCCTCCGCCAGAAAATCACCGCTTTCAAACAGAAGCCTGTGGAACCGCTGGCAAAGGCATGGGAACGCTACAAGGAACTGCTGCAATCTTGCCCTACTCATGGACAGCCACCCTACGTCATTCAGGAGATCTTCTTCAATTCTCTTGATCAAGTCACTAAGGACAGGATCAACCAGTATACTCGCTATGAGTATCTGACGATGCCACCAATTGACGCATGGGGAGTGCTCGACAAGCTCACTAACTATGACAACAAGTATGGGTCTACTGTAAACTATCAAGAGAACCCATACGCCAGGCCAGCACCATCTATGCCACTCTATGAGCCAGCAAAGGAGATTGACCCAGATGTCAGGGAGCAGTTCTACAGAGACCAGAATCGAAAGCTCCTCAAACAAGTCAAATACTTATCTGTCAACCAGCCTTGCATAGAATGCGGATCACAGCGGCACACCACTACTGAGTGCCCACACACAGAGCAAGTCAAGTTGGCAGAACACCACGAAGAGGTAGCTTATGCAGGGGGTCCCAATCGCTACATGGGGGACCAAAGGTTTCAGCAACCACAATGGAACCAAGGTGCCCCTAGGAACCCCCCGCTCTACAGAGCTCCAAGACATCAGGAAAGAGAGCAGAAAAGAGATGATATACAGAGAGTCTTGGAGAAAATACGGAGGAATCACTCATAAACTAAGCAGTCCTTCAACTCCGTCTACACTCAGATGTAGGGTGTCAACTCTAGCCTTGGGGAAATTGATATATGGCGAAAATCAGTTGATACACAGATTGGTCAGCTAGCAGCAGGAATCCCCAAACAGTCAGGTGCGCTCCCTGGATCTTCAGAACCAAATCCTAAGGGAAAGACTGGACACATTGCTGCTGTAAAACTCAGAAGCGGCCATCAACTGCAAGAGCCAGAAGTTGGAAAGCAGCAGAATGAAGGAGACCAGCAAGTCGACCAGAGCTTGGTCGATCTCAAGGAGGGCCTGCTCGATCTCGAGGAGAAAATACAGAAACCATCGTCTGCACTACACAACAACTCGACATCACCCAATCTGGTCGAGATCGACAAAGGTGTACTCGACATCGAGGACGGCCAGCCCGAGATTGAGAGAACTGCAGCACCTTCGACGTCTGTTCTGGCTCCAAATCAGAAAAAGAAGCTGCCTTTCCCCACAAAATCTCCAAATGACCCAACAGAAATGAAATTTCAGCGCTTCATCAAGATGCTTCAGAAGCTCAATGTCACCATCCCATTCACAGAAGCTCTCAATGAAATGCCATCCTATGTCAAGTTCCTGAAGGAGATTCTGAGCAAAAAGCGATCAATGGCTGAGATTACAGAGGAATGCAGCCATTTGGACATAATGGAGAAGAGGCCAGATCCAGGTAAGTTTGCTATAACCATTGGATTTGGTCCATATAAAATTAATGCCTTATGTGATCTTGGAGCTAGTGTGAGCATAATGCCTTTAACAATTTGATCCAAGATTAAGATAGGTGCCCTAGAGCCTGTGGATGCTAGACTTTACATGGCCAACAACACGGTGGTCATTCCAACAGGCATGGTGGATAATGTGCCAGTACAAGTAGTAAATTCTTTGTCCCTGCTGATTTCTTAGTTGTTGATATGCAAGAATACCCTGCTTGTCCAATTATTCTAGGAAGACCCTTCTTGGCGACGGTTGATGCCAACATAAGCGTAAGGAAAGGAGTGCTCACTTTCAACATCAGCGATGAGGTAATTGAGTATTTCTTTAATAAAACTGAAAGGCATACAGGTCCAATGGAAGAGGTAAAATCTATCTCAGCTGGTTACATCACATGCGGGGAACCCAAAGTAAGAAATATGACCCCTGAGGAGCTGGAAAAGAGGGATATGGAGGCACAAGTGGAGGAGATCATGGCAATCCTAAAGGAGGACACAGAAAATCCAATCGACACAAACCAAGGTATGTCGTTATGGACTAATTATTTTTCGGATACCTTGACAGGGACCAAGTATGGGGTCAAGATCGACCGAGCCTCCTCGACATCGAGGACCCTAGTCGATCTCGACCAAAACCAAGAACCTCCACCAGCACCAGTGTCGTCGAGCAGCCAGGCAGAAACTGAGTCTTCCTCGAGATCGAGTACAGTACCGAGATCGACCACCACTGTGCTGCATCGACTTCACCGTCCTCGATGCTGATTCCACCAGACAGGCCAGGCTACTCGAGATCGACTACACTAGTCGAGATCGACCGAGCTTCTCCGACATCTGCTTCCTCGACGCTGAAGCCACCAGAAGCCGAATCCTACTGGAGATCGAGTAGCCCACTCGAGATCGACCAACCACCAGCTCCCGCATCCTCGAGCAGCTCACCACCAAAATCTGAAAACTCGTCGAGATCGAGTACCCCTACTCGAGATCGACCAAACACTGTGGTCCCCGATTCCGTCTCCGCGAAGGTAAGCTAAGGTATGGATCTTTCTTCTCCTATTTCCATTAAAGATCTATCTATACATGGGGGAGAGGTTTGCCTTGGTATGTGCGCTTATGTAGGATATCCAATGATGAGCCCAAAGAGTATGAAATTGGAGACAAGCTCTATGTCTCTAAATCAAAGGATCATTGGTTTCCTAACAAATCCAACAAGAAGCGAATGGGACCTTTCGTGGTAAACAAGATCTATTCTGGAGGATTACAGCTGATGGGCAAGAATGGAGTTCTATTTGAAGCCCAGGCTACATGGGCCCTGCAAATGCCACCTTGAGCTAAATGGAGAAGTCAGCCTAGCGACTGTAAAATCTAGAGCTTGTACATAGACATTTATTTTTGGGACTTTTTGAACATTGTTTTTGTTTGTTTTTGGTTTTGAACACTTTTAGTTTTTCTATTATGGGTATATGTCTTATGCACTTTTCAGGTCTATGGATAGAAGCAAGCTATATTCAGACTCGGCCCAGGCATTTTCATTCGAAATTTAGAGGCCCTGCACACCTGTCTAGTGAGTTTCTTTCTTTACCCTTGTTTTTATAAAGTGAGGACACTGTAATATTTAAGTATGGGGTGGGGGAAAGGCTTACTTTATGCATATTTGCCATATTTGACATTATTTGTGCATATTTGGAATTTATTTCTTTGAATTGCAACATGGCTATTTTGGAATGCATTATTGATTTATGTGCTTATATGCATGTTTTCCAAAGTTTGAAAAAATGACCCCCATTTGAAATTTTTGAATAATGTCATGGAAGCTTTATATTGAACTCGACGATGCAAAATTGGATTCATTAGAGATATAGCATGAAATTGCCTAGTAAAGGGAAGTCACAATGAAGTGCATTATTTATTGAAAACCATGAAAGAAGGTAAAATTTGAAGTTGCTTTTGACATGTTGCATGATAAGATGATGGAGGACTTTATATTTCCATATAATGCTCATATTGTTATATTCCTAGCCTTACCTATGCTTATGCATCACAAAAGCCATAATATGCCTTATTTCATATATTGCTCCACATGATCTAAATATTGCCCATTCTTTACCTTATTTCCTATCCGGGGATTATGTTGAGAATGATGATTACATTATGGAGATTATTATATGGTGTTTGTGTTGTTATATATCATTATTGGAGTTTGGTAGGAAATTGTTTCAAAAATATGGAAAATTTAATGAGTGAAAGAAAATCCAATCACCTCAGGAGATAAAGGTAGATTGACCCTGCTCTCTAAGATAATAGTTTGGAGAGATGGGACACAGGTGAGGAGTCCAAAGCACTAAGTATCCAGGGCCATTCATGACACCCATGTTTGCGACTTGCGAGAAGGCAGTGCTGAGGTCAGAGAGGTAAAAGCATTATTATTGATAAAAGCAATATGAAAGGTGATGAATCTTATGGAGAAGTAATGTGGAAATTCAGTTTGGAAATACTCCATTTCCCCGGATCAAAAGCACCATATTGCCAAACATTGCCAACCTTTATCCTTTTATCAATCTACTCCTTATTGAGCTTAAATTGTAGTCATCTTGATTATTAATGCTTTGTCACATGAATTGTTTTTGCATAACCCTCCTTTTGTGAGTAGATGTTGCTTTTGTATATTTGCACATGCATGGATCTGTGACACTAGTACCTTTTCGAGGATGGTAATTGACTGCAGGGTTATATGAGAATGAATCTAAGATGTTGAGAGTTTGAATTCTTCCCTTGAATGACAATTAAAAGTATTGCTTGAGGACAAGCAAGCTTAAGTATGGGGTGTTTGTTGTGAGCCTAATTTGCCATGTTTTACACTTACTTTTATATCAACTTCTGCATACATTGCATGCATTTGGGTTAGAATAATACAGAATCTATGTAGTTTACACTTATTTGCAATATATGGAGGCCTACACAAGTTTGGTTATATTTCGCAGAAATCGGACGCACTTTGGAGCTTAAAGGAAACTCATGGAGAGCCTAAAAATGGTGTAGCTGAAGAAAACGCCATTTTTCACCATTCTTCGTTATGAATCAAGCTTTGATGTATTCATGAGAGTTGTAGCCCTCAGAAAGACCTTTCCAACGCATGGTCATATGCGTCAATCCAACCAACGAGGACTCGGGAAAGTGCGTTTCAAGAACAGAGCAGAAAGCTGAGAGAACTTTACTCGATCTCGAGTACACTTACTCGATCTCGACAAAGGCTGTCCGAGCACACCTGGTCGAGTAGAGCTGATCGATGACACTGAGTCAGAGACAACCCGATCCCGAAACCCAACTCAATCTCGAGTAACTCTTTTCGAGATCGACCACGCCTAGACACCATGTCCGGAGTCGACAAGTTGAGACAAGCCGAGAAGCCGAGGACGGAGAAGCCGAGCCAACTCTACTCGATCTCGAGTACAGCTAATCGAGATCGAGGAGCCAAGGAGCACCAGTCCGAGCCTTGTCGAGCAGAGCTACCCGAACAAGCCAGCCAGCCCAAGTCGACGCCAGTCCTACTCGAGATCGACTAGCCCTAGTCGAGATCGACGAGCGCCGTGTCCGAAGCCGCGTTACGCGGTTTGCTGTCCGACGCGGTTTGGCATTCCTTGGGGCCGAAGGAGTCCGAGATATCCGAGATCTATCAACATCTATCCACACCTATCAACACATGGAAGATTTTGCTCTTTAGATAGAATTTCCCTTTTTTGATTTAATTCCTAAATTTCTTTTATTTATCTTTTAAGCCTTTAGATATAGATTTAGATAAAGATAGATATTTCTATCCTTGATTCGCAAGGAATAGAAGGCTATAAAGAAAGCCTTAGGGGCTAGTTTTTCATTGATTCAATTTCAGACACAATTCCATTCAAGTAAGTAGGAGTAGAGAGAGAAAGTTTGTGGCAAGCAAGGTGGAAAGGCGAAAGCGGATTTGTCTTGTTGGTTGTAAGCTTTCTTTATTTAATTCAATGCAAGTTAGTTTCTTTTGTTATTTGATGTGTTTCTTGATGATGAAGAGCGAGTAGTTCACCCACTTTTGGGGCTGGGGTGAGCCCGACGGTGGCCATGTAAGGTGATGCGGTAAAGGTCAGATCTTGTTATGCGATTCGTCTTCTATCCCTATGAGCATGATTCTTTTGCGAGAGTTGAAGGTGATCCTTGTTTGTATTATTGAAGCGAAAGTGATCTTAATGCAACTTGGGTTAATTATGTGAAAAGGGTTAGTAACAATTAGGGTTTATGTGAAAGCCTCTATATGCCTATTTGTTAGTAACGAAAGTTATTTTGATGAAAAGCATGATATTTTATGCCTTTATGTGTTACTTTGCATAATTATCGTTGTGGCGTTGATACCCTGGATTTGGAAGTTCTTTATTATATTGAGTTTATTTCTGTCGAAATTCTGAAATCTGTGTTCAATCTGGAATTTATATTTTCTGTGTTTTAGTTGAGACAGAGGAGAGGCTTGTCGAGATCGAGTAGACCTTAGTCGATCTCGAGTTGGCTTTTGTCTACATCGAGTTGAGTTTCTGTTTCTGTTTTCGATTTTGCAATTTCTGTTTCTGCTATTTCTTGTCGATCTCGAGTTAGGTGTTGTCGAGATCGAGTTGCCCTTGCTGGGTTTGCTGTCTGCTGTGATTTCTGAGTTTCTGTTGTCCGATTCTGTTGTCGATCTCGAGTAACAGCTGGTCGAGATTGAGTAAAGCTTCTGTCTTTGCTTTGTTTCTGCTTTCGTTTGTCTTTCTTCTTTTGTTTCTTTGTTTCTGTCTTTTGTTTGCTTTTCTGTGAGATTTACAGCTGCCTAGGATCCGCTGACACGCTTCCTCGTGGATTCGATCCTGACTTTCTCTTACTGCATTGGAGGAGTCTTGTAATTATTTGCGTGGGCCTAAATCTGGTTTGAATTTATTTCATTATATTTCATACTCGATTTCCTCCTCCCAACAAATGTCAACAAAAAACTCAGCCCCATGGTTATCATCACCTCCGCCAACATTATAACCATTCGTGTGGGCATCCCCATTATCTTCATCTTCCACCATCACTTCGCCAGCTTCGTTAACTTCTTTGTCAACTGAATCAATACTAATGCCACCATCCTTTTATTGGCTCTCCAGCCCTTTCTCAACTTCATCAAACTGAATGTCAGGTTCAATTTTATCACATACAATGCCTTCATGATCCTCAAGCATGCTCCACCCACACTCAATGCACAACAAACTCTCGGTTTCAACTTCAACAAGCTTTTTAGCTAGTCTTTTGAATCTTAAATTTCAAGCCTGAACTTTCATTTAAATCAATGTCTTTAACAACAAATAAAGCAGATAGTTCTTCACATTTACTAGACTTCCTCCTCTTTCGAACATAATACTGGCTCACCGACTTTTATGCTTCTTGTTTCTCTCCTTTTTAACATCGGCATCAAAATCCTCTACTTTTCTTTTCAAACTCAACAATGGCACTTCAAAGTCATCTTCATCATCGGTTGCAGCAATAGCAGGTACAAACGAAGGAAGTATAGGAACTAGAGTGGGATAAGGAAGTGTAGGAAACACAACACCATTATGACCAAACCTCGTCAAATAAAAATGCTTCCTCACACCCCTAACATGACAATTAGAACTTTTATGAACATCTGAAAACACTTGTTCAACAATGTTATCAAATACATCAGCAGCAACTTCACATTCAAACTCCATCTCAAGCGTCCTCACAAATTCACCATAAATGGGGTAAAAGGGAGCCTATTATAAAAACCATATCAAATTAAAGATATTCTGACAACCAATGACAGATAGCTGACAACTCATGATAGATAGCTGACAAACAATGAAACCTAAAAGGATACTGAAAATCAGTCAAATATGAGGAACTTTACCAATTCTTCTTCAAATAATGAAATGGATTGCTCATAATTGTTTTTGACATCACAAATCCAATGTAAAGACGTTGGGTCATTCTCAACATACTTAAATGTGCAATTGATTTATGTGAAATGAACGGAAAAGCTTCCATTATATAGGCTTGCAAAATACATTGAAAACATGCTGATTTTTACAAATGATAATATGTATATATATATAGTTAAAAATAGACAAAAGAGAATAAACATACAACCTGAAATGCTAGAGGATATCCAAACAACTCATATACACCCCTCGTTTAAAGCCAGTTGAAATAATAGCCACCCTTTTCAAACTTCTTATCAACTTAATATAAGATTCCCGACCCCAAGGATATCTTTCAAACTTCTCAGGATCGCAAGCAAGGGATAAAAACGTCAAGTTGACAGCCTCAAACCTTTTTAAACAACAACGCATCCCCAATCATAAGAAGCCTAGCCATAACTATATTCCTTGGGGACTTCTTAGGTTCAACTCTTAACATCTTAAAAATATCATAATATGACATCTTTTTCCTCCCAAAATATTCTATAAATTAAACGGACTTTAAAGGTGTAGGATCATATTCAATAATTGGAAGACCAGTTATGACATGAAACTCCAACAAGGAAAACCGAGCAATCAAACCATCAAACTTGATCCAGATTTCCATTTTATTTTTGAAACAACCTCATTCATTTACATTTGATGAACTAACTATAAATTGAAACGCATTTTGGAACCTTGTACTAAAACTAACCCTAAATAACTATTCTTAAGAGGCTGAAAATCAGAAGTTGATAACCCCTTTTTAATATCTTCACTTACTTCAGGATGACAATATATATTTTCCCAAGCACGAAATCTCTTCATATAAGATAACCAATAATCAATGTTGTACAAAACACAAACAAATACACACATAAAAAAAACATGTATATGACAAAGAAAAAACAGTGGACAAACGATCAGAGGCAAATACTCACATCGAATTGTCGTTTAAATGACTACAGGTCAACACCAGATACAACTGCACATATATAAAGACAATATAGAGGATAAAACTGCATTAAAAACAAAATTCAGTAATGGAAAAAGCTTTGTAAAAAATAGACAAAACCCTAGACAGTAAGCAAAAAGAGGGACACAAACAACAACGAACTACAACGACATTGCACAAACCTTAAAATGCGCTGCATTTAACCTTGAAATGCGCTGCATTTTAATGTAACAATTAAACTGGAGAGAGACTACAATTAGTGTAAAATGATGAACGACAAAAACCGAAAATGAAGAAACATAGTGAAGAGGGAAAACAAAGAAGTAGAACAATACAACGAAAACTGACCGGGTGGACATATGCTTAATTAATTTGAACTGGTCGATGGCCCTATACTCAATTGAGGGAGGAAATTGGGTCTGCCCAAAGGTTATTAGCTATGAGGTTGGGACTAGTCAGGAGGTGCTCTCTAAGCCTTCCTTTCACTCCATTCACTCCAACTCTACAGTCGTCAAGATGCTACAAACCATGAAAATGCCACCTAAAGATGTTTGTAACACAGATTCTATCAAGAGGAAGGTAGCTGGGGGTGAGGAGAACACAGCCAGCTCGACCCTGAAGAGGACCAAATCCAACTATTAGCTTATCTTATTATAAATCTTTTGCAAAGAATTAGAATATTTGGGTTCCAGCTATTTAAAACTTTAAAAATCCATCTTTTTGTAAGCCTATTCCACTCCAATTCTCGGCAAAATCCTGCTACTATTTCAATTTCTATTTGTTGTTATTCTGGGTACCATGTTAATGGTTGTCTTGCCCAAAATAAACAACTAGATGCCATAAGTACTATCTGCTGCTGTAACTTTTTGATCTATGATCTCTATATGTACCTCCTATGGTACATATAGAGATATCAAAACAATCAAGTACATAGGATATCAAAACAAAAATCAGCTACTGAATACTACCTCCGTTCCATAATACATGGGCTTTTCCTTTTTAACACGTTTTTTAAGGACCGAAAAACTCTATGAAATATTAAATTTTTAATCAATTTTTTATATCATTTGATACTTATTACTAATAAGTATCGAATTATATAAAAAGTTTAATTAAAAAATAATATTTCATAGAGTTTTTCGCTCCTTAAAAAACGTGTCGAAAACTAAAAACCCATGTATTTTGGAACGGAGGGAGTATAATTTACATAATGATTTATCTGATTCTTGTAACTCTTTGCCTACCATTATCTATAAATGTTTTTTTATACGGTTAAATCCATTACCCTCATACTGTATACTGATGTCAATTGTATTAATTGCTTAAAAATATTCTCAATCCATGTCTTTCACCATATGATAACCGATAAGATTCACAAATTTGTCTCATTACCCTAAACCAATACCATATACTTTCAAGCTATGCCACATAAATTAAAAGTGATAAATAACTTTGATTGAGTGTCCTTCCCACTCGAGCATCTTGGACCCTATCTTGTGATGCAGGAACAAAAAAAAAGCATAATGAAAATACTCCATGTATCCCAAGCATATGGGACTCGGACAGGATGGCTGGACTGAAGGATTACCACCCCCTGATTCAAATCAAGTTCAACAAAATACTGTGTACAAATCTGTATCTTCATGAATTTGCTTTGCATTTATCACCTGTATGGTTTAAACATAAACAACCATTACTAAATGGATACCATACTGTATTTTTTTTTTCTCATCATGTATTCCCCATTATCAACACAAACCAGAATATATCAATCATCTATTACTTTTTGAAAACATTACAATAAAGGCAAATTGGTTCAAGTCTAGCTTCACAAACGCAACCCCAAGGAAAGTAACGAAAACAGGACACACACTCCACCTAATCACTTGTCGAAAAACACCCGCAAAATCAAAAAGTTTAAAATGAAAATAAGCTACTGGAATGTGAGCGGACTAAAGCGCAAAAATATATGGACCCAAACTGAAATAAATACCAAAGTTGAAAACATACACATACTTGTGCTAGCAGAAACAAAACTAAACACCCCACCGCTGGAGGGTTGTTAGTGAAAAGCCGACTTTGATAACCTCCACTTTTTCCCTTTAAATGGTCTCTCAGGAGGTCTATGTTTGCTTTGGAAATCTACACACCTAAATAACAAAACTTTCAAAATAGATTTTTCAAATGATAGAATAATACAAACCACATATGTAAACAACCACTTAAACATCACGATGACAATATTATTTGTATATGGTCCCCCACACCCAAAGGATAAAGACAAATTATGGAACGAACTATCAGGAGTAATATCTACCATATCTAACTCATCTCTAGTTATTGGGGATCTAAATGACATTCTTCTCCCTTCTGATAAATTAGGAGGTGCATACCCTCTACAGTCAAGATTCAAGAGACTTACATAATTTATAACAAACAACAATCTGATTGACCTCCTGACCATTGGCAACAAATTCACCGTTAGTACTGGACTCCTAAACCGCTTCCCAAACCTAAAAGTAAAAAATTCTTCCTTCACCACGTCTGACCATGCTCAAATATTGATTGAACTAAATGAAAATCAAAGCCCTAGGCTTCAACCCTACAAATTTGAAATGACTTGGACTACGAGAAAGGAATTTGAGAAACTGGTGGCAAATGCTTCGAGGGTTGACTACCCGGGATCCAATCTATACAAGCTAACTAAGAAACTACAGGAAGTGAAAAGAAAAAGCAAGTCGTGGAGTCAAACCACCTTCGGAAACGTCTTCCGACAAATTGCTATAACCGAAAATGAGATGCAAGATATACAAGCACAACTTTACTCAAGATATGATTCTGTACTAGAAAATAAGCCGAATAGACTATCTAAAAAACATGCATCCCTACTAAACTTTCAGAAACGTTATTGGGGCCAACGGGCCAAGCGCACCCATATCAAGGCAGTGGACGCCAACACAAAATACTTCCACAGAATAGGAACTGGCAGAAGAAACAGAAACATCATAAAATCAATTCAAACAGTAGCGGGTATTCCACTGACTCAAGATACGAAAATCAGATCACACATAAATGAAGACTTCAAGGCTCGATTTATCTCACAAAACACAAGACAAATAAATAATAATTGGGAAAGCAACATCAATTTCGAAATATGAAGTGATGATAACGAAGCGTTAACAAAGCATGTCACCAATTCAGAAATAAAGGAAGTTGTATTTGGCTTAGCAAATGAAAAGTCTCCTGGTCCAGATGGCTTTCCGACAGGTTTCTTCAAAAAGTACTGGCACATCGTGGGCCCCACAGTTACAAAAGTGGTAAAAAGTTTTTTCCTAGGCGGGAAGTTTGAAAATAAACAAACCATATCTTGATAGCTCTCATACCCAAATGTGACCACCCAACAGTAACAAACCATTACAGACCAATTAGTCTTTGCTCAACCACCTAAAAAATAATATCAAAGGTTTTAGCAAATAGACTTAAAAAAATAATGCCAAAAATCACACACCCCTATAGAGTGCCTCTTCTTCGGGAAGGCCCATCCAGGACAATATTCTACTAGCACATGAAATCTTCCATTCTTTCCAAAAGAAGAAGGGACAAACTGGATGGATGGCAGTAAAACTCGACATGGAAAAATCATTAGATATGGCGGAATGGAATTTCCTTCTTTCAATCCTTTACATATTAGGATTTTCTTAAAAATTCGTAACCTGGATAAGGGAGTGCATAACAACCGTCTCATACTCGGTACTAGTAAACAATGAACCCACTGAAATCTTTAGGCCTTCTAGAGGACTCCGGCAAGGTGATCCATTATCTCCTATCTGTTCCTTATCGTTTCCGAAGTTCTGCCTAGAGCACTACAACAGGAATCTTCAAGACCACAAAGCCATATAGGTATAACTTTATCTAGAGGCGGTCTAAAAATTCTTTTTTTAGCTTTTGCTAATGACATAATAACCTTTGCATCATCAACCAAAATAGCGTGTGACCAAATAAACAAGACATTAAATGAATATTGCTCCCTCACAGGGCCAAAATAATAATAAGGCAAAATCACAATTCCAACTAACAAAAAACGCCACAGTAAACACCAAATGTTTAATACAAAGTGAACTGGGCATTTCACACACAAGTAACCTAGGCAACTACTTAGGTTGCCCGATCCTTTCTTCCAAATGCAACGCATATCCCACCAATTCATCTTTGTCTCCGCGATATTTGACTCAGTAGTCCCTGTCTGTGATGATTGGTCATTGACCAACTCAGGTGCCCGAGTCTTTGTTGGAGTGAAGTTCAACTCCACCTCCTCAACAACAGTCTCCCTAACCTTAATTGAAATAGCATCTGCAACACTTTTGACTACTGAACCTTGTAGAGCATACAAAGATCCATTTATCAGCTTGACTCACTGCAAAACCACATTAAAGCCATTAAACATGCGCAACTTTCCACCATCACCTGTGTATTTGAAACCCTTGTCGTCTAACAATGTTAGGGATATCAGATTTGTCTTCATAGACGACACATGTTTGACTTCTTCGAATGTGCGAAACTTCCCATCATCTATTCGAAGCATGACTAATCTGATCCCAACAACCTTGCAGATGTCATCGTTTCTCATAGAGACATTGCCCTTATCTGCATATCTATATGTTGTAAATAACTCTCTTCTATGACATATGTGATAGGACGCACCTGACTTAAGAAACCACACATCATGATGTGTGCGATTATCTGCTAGTAGAACAATATCTTCCTCCTAAGTATTTCCACCATGAACTACCGCTACAAACTCGGATTTTTGCTCTTGTTGCCTCTTTTTCTTAGGACAACCATTCTCTCAATTACCTTTATCCTTACAATAGTTACATACGTCGTCTAGTTTAGGGTCTAATTTGCGACCTTGCTTCTTGCCCCTTCTACCATCATAATTGCCTCTGCTAGCCATAAGCCCAGAAGCCTGATTGTTTGTAACTGATGCGCTTGCCTTCAGATGCAACTCTCAGCTATGAAGTGATGTCATGACCTCTTCCAACGTGATAGTATCCTTCCTAACGATGAAAGACTGGACGAATTTCTCGTATGTGGGAGGTAGAGATACCAACAGATTAGTGCAGTATCTTCGTCCTCCACTTTAACATCGATATTACGCAACTCGAGCAATATCGTGTTAAGTTGATCAAGATGATCTCTCAGTTGTGTATCTTCTTGCATACGCATCTCAAACAACTGTTGTTTCTGAAGCAACTTGTTCGTCAGAGACTTTGTCATGTACAAACTCTCCAACTTCAGCCATAAGTCGCCAGCGGTTTCCTGATCAGCAACTTTTGTTATGACATTGTGTATGAGACACAACATAATCGTCGAATAAGCCTTCTCTTCCAGAAGGTTGTACTCAGCGGTGGTTGTATCTACCCCCTTATTCTCGGCGGTTAACGGTGTTTATAGCCCTTGTTGCTTCAGCATAACCCGCATCTTTATCTGCCATGGACTGAAAGAGTTTCTTCTAGTAAACTTGCCAATCTTCACCACAGATCCAGATATCATTCTCGACGGAATTCACAACCAAACTCCGATAATAGTTTGTTGTAACGAGAATGGTTCGGCAACAATGTGTTACCTACGTACACGAGCAGAGAACCAATTTTGTATTAGAGAAAGCGAAAACAGATTAGGGTATACAAGGGGTCGGCGTTTCATTAGTATATGTAGAGACTCATAAAACCCTAAACAAACAATGTTCATTTTTATTTGACAATTAAGTAAATGTCCATAATTTTATCTTAATACCTAAACTACCCTTCTTTTAATTTAACCTACTTCTGCTACCATTTCGCTCACTCTCTAGAGAGCCGACTCTCCATTTCTCAAACCAGCAACCACACCCAATCTCTGCCAACTTTTTCTCCTTCTATTACCCCCTCTGATTCCCTCCTGCCTCGTTAGGTTTCGCCGGAGCTCCACCACCGACATCATCTTCTACCGACGGAGCGAGGGAGAGAGATTGGAAGCTTGAGAGCACACAATTGCCATGGCGATCCTTTACGCGCTGGTTGCGAGGGGTTCGATGATGTTGGTGGAATTCATGGCAACCTCGACACACGGCAGCGCCATAGCCAGACATATCCTTAAGAAGATCCCTGGTGCCAGTGACATGCACATATTCTACTCGCAGGATCGATATATCTTCCATGTCAGGCGCACCAATGGACTCACTGTTCTCTGTATGAACGAGGACAATGTGTAATGATTCTCTTCTCTCTCTTAAGCGCGCTATTGTAGTATTTGGTGAGTTATCTGCTGATTTGAATTCACTTTGATGTTTGTTGGATGATTTGGCCTAATTTGTTCATATCAAAATTCAAAGGAAGTTCTTTGAGCCAGATTGTTTTTTTTTTCAATACTTTCGTTGTTCTTCTTGTAATTGATTGATTTATTGGTTGTGGTGGTGCCTTGCCAGCTAATTGTTTGAAGTTCATCCTAAATTCCCAATTTATGTGGGAATGAGCGAGGGAGGGTGATGTGATTCTTCTTGCAATTGAATTTTTCTTAATAAATTGACCAAATCCATCATATTATCCATCAAAAGAAATTGTTTAGTCGAATCGGAAAATTTGTTGCTAGCATTATAAATACCCATTGTTCCATAGAAATTTGTACACTGTTATGAGCTGAAATTATGGGGAATTGATTTTCTTCCTTCTTGATTGATTGTTTTTTCCCCTGTCATATTGTTCAACCTCATCCGCTTCTTTGGCCCCTGGATCTCTGATGTCCCCTGGATCTCCGATGTCTTCGAGATCGTTATCTCCGATCTCTGATAAGGACGGAAAGCCGAACGTCTGTAGTTGCCTTTTACTGTCATTTCAATGGCAAGCGATTCTCGCCGCATGAGGCCTTTGCTCAAAGCTCTCATAATTTGGTGCATTTGCATTCAACTACTAGATTGCATCAATGTATTGTCATCAGTGATAAAACATTATTTTGTAGTTGGTGATGATATTTTATCGTTGGTGTACAATATATTACTCTTTGCTTATCTTTAACCTCTCTAGGGTCTAATGTTTTGTCATTGGTGACAATAAATTGCTAACAAGAGGTTAATGAGAATAGGGTGGTGACAATGTTTTATTGTTGGTGACAATATGTTTGAGAAAAGAATATGGTGACGGTATTATGTAGTTAGTGAAAATAGAATTGTGACAATGTATTGTAGTTGGCGAAAATATGTTGGTGACACTGTTATGTCATTGGTGACAATATATTACTTACAAGAGGTTGATGACAATAGGGTGGTGAAAAGAATATGGTGACGGTGTTATGTAGTTAGTGAAAATAGATTGATGACAATGTACTGTAGTTGGTGGCAATAGGTTGGTGACATTGTTATGTCGTTGATGACAATATATTACTTACAAGAGGTTGATGACAATAAGATGATGACATTGTTTTGTAGTTGGTGACAATACGTTCGAGAAAAAATAATATAGTGACATTGTTCCACAAGAAAAAAAAAACCCACCACCAATTGGTACCAGAAAAAAAAATCAATTGTCACCAAAAAATGTTTCCCCTAACTATCACCTGTAAAAATAAAATGTCACAAAAAAATCAATTGTCACCGAAATAATTGTCACAAACAACTGTCACAAAAAAATATACTCAAATGTCATCGGAAAAATTGTCATCAAATGCATATGTTGTTGGTGACAATAAATTACTTACAAGACGTTGATGACATGACAATAGGGTGGTGACATTGTTTTGTAGTTAGTGACAATATGTTCGAGAAAATAATATGGTAGCAGTGTTCCACAAGAAAAAAAATCCACCACCAATTGTCACCGGAAAAAAAAATCAATTGTCACCCAAAAGGTTTCTTCTAGCTACCATCGGAAAAAATAAAATGTCACAAAAAAGTCAATTGTCACCGAAATAATTATCACAAACAACTGTCACCAAAAAAATATACTCAACTGTCACCGGAAAAATTGTCATCAAATGCAGAGTTGACCAAAATGGTCAATGTTGACTAGTTAATGTCCAAGCTAAAAAGGTTGAAGGGGGGGGGGGGGGGGGAGGAGGGATGGTTGGGTGCGGTGCAAATCCTCTACCCCAAACCCCTACCTCAAGAAATTATTTTACTTCTAAATTAATATTAAAAAAATTAAAAAATATATAGTTAGTTTCTACATACTTATGATAACATATCTGAAAAAAAAATTAAAAAATCAACTTAGAAAAATTATAATAATTCACAAGAGATAGAAAGATTTTTTTAAGTTTTAAAAAGATGTGAGTTTACTATATATATTTTTTTTAAAAAAATATAAGTTGATTTTTTAAGATTTTTTTTTCAAATATGTTATCATAAGTATGTAGAAGCTAAATATATATATTTTTAATTTTTTAAATATTAATTTAGAAGTAAAATAATTTTTTGGGGTAGGGAGTTGGGGTAGGGGTTTGGGGTAGAGGATTTGCACCGGGTTGGGTGTAGGGATGGAATGGTAAAAATGTCAAAAATGGACATTTACTTAATTTATTTAAAAAGTGGACATTTACTTAATTATGACCAGTTTTTTGGACATCCAATAAATTAAACCTTTTTTATATTGTTTTTTTTCAAATGTTTTTATTTTTTTCCGACATATTATCTATTATCGATTTTTTTATATCGACCTCTCAACTCAGCGGGTCTATTCAGTGCATCAACTTTCTTTCCATTTCAAAAACATTTAATATATAAAATCTATTTACCTTTATAGAAGAGACATTTCTAAATATTTTGATTGACCCTAGAGCCCGCCAATGTTTTGGTATTCGAGTAGATAAGAGGAAAACATACATATATACTTAGTTGACAAGCTAGGGTTTCTCCACTTGTTCGTTTGGGAGATGAGAAGATATTGATAATTAACAAAGCGTCATTCCAATTTTGAGACTTTTAAATTTTAGCCACAATGCATTCTCCAACTATACATTACTGATTTACTGTTATTAGATCCCATACAGTTCCATCGATAACCTAATATAAAAAACTATAAACTATATTTTTGTAAATAATTAATGTATTTTAAATAGGTTAAATTTGGTGAATATCCATTTTAGATGTGAAAATTAAGTAAATGTCCATTTTTTCTTACATAATTAAGTAAATCTCCATTTTTTCCAAAAATACCCCTCATTCCCCATCCCTAACCCTTCTTCCTTCCCCCTTTGACCATTTTTATTTTTTAATTTTTTTCGATCAACACTTGCATTTGGTGATAGTTTTTTTTTGTGATAGGTGAGTATATTTTTCTGGTGGCAATTATTTGTGACAATTATTTTGGTGTCAATTGATTTTTTGTGACATTTTATTTTTTCTGATGACAGTTAGGGAAAAATCTTTTCTAATGACAATTGATTTTCTTTTTTTTCTTGTGATAATTGTTGGTGACAAAAAAATTTGGCTGACAGTTGCCAGTAACACTTTTCCTCGGCGACAGATATGGTTTTTCTGCTAATAGATGATTTTCCTGATGACAATTGTTGGTGACAACTATTAGTGACGAGGTTGATGACAATTTATTGTCACCATGATGTTTTAACCTTAAAAACTGTCACCATAACATTATACATCACCAAGGCATTGTCACCAACTACAAAACATTGTTTTCATATTGTTTAATCAACCGTATTGTCACCAACTTATAAAAAACATTGTCACCACCCTATTGTCATCGACCTCTTTTCGGTAATATATTGTCACCAACAATAAAACAGTGTAACCAACCTAGCTATTGTCATCAACTTTTGGTCAATAATCTACTATCACCAATTACAAAATTTTGTCACCAATCTACTGTCAATCACCTCTTTTTTGAAATTAATTGTCACAAACGACATAACATTGTCACCAAGCAATTGTCACCAACTACAAAGCACTTTCATTAACCTAAAATGTTTACAATGCTAATGTTATCAGATTTGTCATCTAATATTAACACATTTTTGTTAGAAAACTGAAACCCTAGAACAAGGGGACCATAGACCCAATAGGGGCTAAACCTGAGCAAACAAAAATTTGTTGTATAATATAGTTTAGGGTTTAGGGTTTAGTCTTTAGGAGTTAGGGTAAAGGCCCTAAACCCTAAACCCTAAAATGTGTGTACAGTACCAATGTTATCATATTTGTCATCTAAAATTAACGCAATTTCGTTACGAAACTGAAACCCTAGAACTAGGGGAGCATAGACCCTAGAAGGGCTAAACTTGAGCAAACGAATAATTTGATGTACAATACTAATGGCATCACATTTTTCATCTAATATTAACGCATTTTTGTTACAATAATAATCCTAAGTAGATGAAATTTGATGTAAAGTTTAACTTTCTAATACTTAATTGTCAGACTACATTAACTTGCAAAAATATCAAAACAAAGGGGAACAGTTGAGACATTCATACTTAACATCCAAAATAGCTTCCTAACTACAAGCACTAGGCGACTTTGTACTACTTAATATAAATCCCCAATTTTCAGACTACATTAACTTCCAAAATAAAGAGGAACGGTAGACACATTCACCATGGTAGTCAGATTGCAATAAGTATCAAAATACAAGCATCATGCAACATGCTACTACTAAATATCCTAAAATAGTGACAATTAAAACGTAGGTGCAGATTAATTAATGTAGTCCTACAACTCCCATGTCCTACACTTCTTAAACAAATCCATAGCCATCCTCTCTTTATACGCATCCATATATTTCCTGAAATAGCTTCAATACCACCATGGAATGCAAGACCCTCGATATATTTGATGGTATACATACATCAACTTCCACTACGATTGAACATAAGGATAATGAAAATTACATTATAGCTAAATGAGATATAAATTCTATTTTCCACCAAAACAGAATATATATAATTCTACCAATTGTCACCAATCATAAAAAACAACAAAATAACAACATAAATTCCATTTGTCATCGAAACAGAATATATAACTCTACCAATATTCACCAATCTAAAAAAACAACAAAATAACAACATAAATTCCATTTGTCATCAAAACAGAATATATAACTCTACCAATTGTCACCAATCTAAAAAACAACAACAAAATAACAACATAAATAAACAACATAAATTCCATTTGTCACCAAAAACAGAATATATAACTCTACCAATTGTCACCAATCTAAAAATAACAACATAAATTCCATTTGTTACTAAAACAGAATATATAACTCTACCAATTGTCACCAATCTAAAAATAACAACATAAATTCCATTTGTCGTCAAAACAGATGGCCATAATAGATTTAGCTCCATAAACGGCTTGCCTATATAATCAGCACCTTAAGATGAACAGTAAAATTCCTTCTTCTCGGCGGTTTCATTTTCTTCATCATCGTCATCGTCATGTTTATAATCCTCCTAATTAACCATCGGCATCAGAAATTTCCACACACAGAACCACGAAATAGAAGAAAGTGCAATAGGGATAAAATCAATTCATACTTGTTTGTGATGCTTCCTCCGGCGTAAGTGATGTTAGCGTCGAAGCTATTCTGATTCACTCTCACTTGTGAATTTCATCGATTGAAAATCAAATTTGAGTCGGAGACGGCCATGACGCAAAGCCGAATCCACGTCACAAAATCCCCTTGACTGGAAACTAGTGAGAAGGTTTTGGCTAGTCAGAAGCCGAATCCCCTTTCTTTGTTTCAAATCTGAGCAGGAGACGCCCATGGCGCGCCGCTGGAGTTGACGACCTCGCTCGAAATTCGACGCCCTGGTGGCCAGTGAGAAGGTTTTGATCTCCCAAATTCTACATCAAAACTTGCATTGGTCAAATACGACGATGTTGCTATTGTGCCATGGCGATGGTGGTGAAAATCAGAGGCGGTGGTGGCAATGATCGAGTACGTCATACTAATTCTGAACTATAAAGAGTGAAGATAGAGATGAATTAGTTGTGGGAGAAGGACTGCAGAGAGAAAGGGGATGGAAGGCGTGGGGTGGGGAAAGAGGGTTATGGGAGAAAATTAAAACAAGAGTATTTGGGGTATTATGAAATTATTATGAACACTTACTTAATTACCAAATAAAAATGGATATTTACATAATTACACTTTCTAAATGAATATTTCACCAAATTTTTTCCTTTTAAATATTAATCATTCAATTTGGATAAATTGAGTAATAAGAGTTAATTTTTTCAATTCCATCTATCAAATCTCGTTCCACTACTAAGAAATAATGCAACATTTATTTAGTTGTGATAATGTCTCCAAAAACTTTTTCATTTTAGAGAGATTTGTTTTTTTAGAGAATTAATTATAAGCTTTTATTTTAGTATAATAAATTCTCTTTCTTATTCTCTAAAATATGGAAGGAAAAAAATAAATAGGTTTACCCAAATCTTCTTTGGAGATAATTTTTTCATTAATGTGTCTCCATTTCTTCGAAATATAAAAGTTATAAGAAATAGAATAAATATAGTTTCAAAATATGACTCGATCAAATTTAAAATAATTTTAAAATGTCCTAATAAAATCTAAAGGAATTGATCAAATTTTGAAAAAAGAGGGTAGATGTCACGACGGCTGGTTTTGTGATGGACGGAAATCATTCTGAAATGGCTCACCGAAAAGTACTCGTGGGTAGTACCCATAGGTCCCCGTTTCGAACCCGGAATGACCGCTCTTTATTTACCGATTCAAGGATCAGATTAAAGAGGCTATAGGAAAGAGAAGGCAATAGGGGATAATGGGCCATTGGATCCATTTTGATAAAAGATTGGATACCTTTACTAGGACGTTAGTAAAGACAGGTTAGCTACAACTAATAAAGCGAAGAATCGTTAATGGCCGTTAAACTACTGCGACAAGGATGGCCCATTTTTTGACCATCCTTCCTTCCACTTACTTTTCCACTCTTTACTTAATTTCGAATCTTTTGTTGGATCTCATGGACCCCAATTTTTATAACCTTGTTAATTACGGAGTACTACTATGTAAGTGTGAACTCAATTTTAAAATCAAAGTGGTACGAATTTTTGTTTTCGTTATTTTTCATATTATTTTCTAATAACTCACTCAACAAGTACTTATATAGATGTATATTTATAGTTTTATTTTATTTTTTAATAAGATCATAAGGATTTGTTTTATGCTTTAATCTACCCCTAAAATGATTCACAATAAGATCATAAGAATTTGTTTTTCTTCCATGAGACGTCGAAAATGGAATAGTATTATTTAAGTTTATATGTGGAATTTATTGTGCATGTGCATTTGAGCACACAATTAACCCCGGTACTAATTTTTCAAATTTCGACATGAGAACACAGTCCATGCATTCTTATTTAATGATAGAAGACTAGATAGACAGATTGATATTCTAGTTTTGTCATTGTTAATTTTTTTTGTGATGAAACTATTAAGATGTTATAATTAATAGCTATTGTTAAGATAGTATCTTGTTAGTTTAGATTTGATCTTATTCTTTAGATATATCTTTATAATTTGTGATTATTCTATTTGTAAGATGTATTTCTACATATAGAGAATTTCACCGATCCAAACTCTAGTTTGAGACTTTTGTCGACCCAACTTTTATGATCAAACAAAACCAAGTCGACCTTAATTTCTTCTTAAAAAATGTCCTATTCACCATCTTATGTACCATATATGACCAATTGTCGCCACTGTGGCTCTACTTCGCTCCACTCCCTACTGCTCTCCACCACCCATTAGCCCACCATTGCCACAAATTGTGAATTCTTCACAACCCTTTTAAAGACTAATTGATTCAAGCAGAGAGCAAGATCAATTAGAGAGAATGAGAGATGAAGAAGAAGAAATTGAAGCTTGCAACAAAGGAAACATTTCTCCCATTCAAGACACTGCGGAAGACTTGTTATGTCCAATAGAGAGGGAGAGCTATTTATAGGTCTACATACAACATAGCAAGTGGCTTAATCAATTGAGCTCATAACGAACTTCTAACAACTTGACTAAGAAGAAAGGAGTTGATGAGGTTAGCTCTTCATCTTCAATACTCCTCATCAAGCTTGGAGGATGAGTATTTGTGAACATATCTACTACTCCAAGTTTTCCCTGTAATTTCTTGTTTTGAGCAGCAGTTAGAGTCTTTGTAAACATATAAGCTGGTTGTTATCTTGTAGATATGTATCTAGTGTTAACTTGCTTCAATTTCACCATTAATCAAACCAAATGAAAATCAGTTTCGATGTGTTTGGTTCCTTCGTGAAAAATCGGATTTCTATAGAGATATGTATGGCCGCCTGATTATCACATAATAGATCAATTGCCTGATGTTGGGCTATACACAAATCACTCAACATTCCCACAAGCCATTTTAGCTCACAACAGGTCATGGCCATATCCCTATATTCGGACTCTGCAATAGACATAGATACGAATAATTGTTTCTTGGATCTCCAATATACGAGGGAGTTTCCTAGCAGAAAACAGAACCCTGTAATTGACTTCCTTGTCAAGGGACAAGCTTGCCAATCAACGTCACATAATGCCTTTAACCTCGTATCTGATTTGCTTGACATTAGTAATCCTTGACCAGATGCTCCCTTTATGTATCTAAGCAGATGTTTAGAAACTTGCCAATGATCTATAGTTGGCCGCTGTATAAATTGCCTCAAGATATGCACATAATAGGTGATGTCTGGCCTAGTTACAACCAAGTATATCAGTTTTTCCACTAACCTTCTATACTGTTGTGGGTTGCTAAAAGCTTCACCTTCAGCTGCGTGCTTACAATGCACATCCTATGGTGTGCTTAGAGGTTTTGCATTCTCCATGCTACATTCCTTTAACAACTCAAGAGCATACTTCCTTTGATTCATACTGATCCCTTTCTCAGACCTGTCAATCTTAATTCCAAGGAAGTATCTAGTTTCTCCCAGATCTTTAATCTGAAAATGCAGTTGAAGGTGTGCCTTCAGTATTTCAATTTCTTCTTTGCTATTTCCCATACATCATCCACATACACCAACAAGGTTGTAAACTTCCCTTCATCATGCTTGGTAAATAAAGCATGATCATACTCAGATTGCTTGAAGTTTGCTTTCTGAATTACCTCTGCAAATTGTATAAACCATTGCCTAGGCACCTATTTCAACCAATAGAGAGATTTATTGAGCTTGCAACATAGATTGTTTGTGACTTTGTGATCACTCCGACATTTTTCCTGATCACAAACGTTAGATCCTTGAAGTTTGGATGACTCTAACCTCTTAAGGAACTCATACTCAGGTGGCATAGTCATGTAAACCACCTCATCAAGATCCCCATGTAAGAAGGCATTTGTCACATCCATTTGACAAGTATGCCATTGTTGAGCTGCAGCAACTGCAAGGAGAGTTTTAACAGAAACCATCCTAGCTACTGGTGCAAAGGTCTCTCCATAATCAAGGCCTGCAATCTGAGAGGAACCCCGAGCCACTAACAGAGCTTTGTACCTCTCCAATGAGCCATCAACCTTGAATTTGAGCTTGAAAATCCACTTACATGTGATTAGAGATTGCCCATCTGGTTTAGGAACAACATTGCATGTATTATTCTTTTCTAGAAGCACCTAGTTCAACTAGCATAGCCTCACACCAAGCAAGGTGTTTAATGGCCTCTGTCACAGATCTAGGCTCAGAATAGGGAACCACATGACTTATAAAGGCTTGGTAAGAAGCTGAGATATATGCTTGTATAACAAAGAAAATGGGATAAAGGGTAGGGGTGAGTTACCCTAGCAGAGGAAGATGACGCACTGGTGTTCTTCCTGGGGCCCATTCCTACATAGTCCTTGATGACATCTAATTTAGTCATATTTTATGGTTGCATTTGCATATTAGTTTAGAATATTTTCATGCATATTTATCATATTTTATGCTTTATTTAGTTTATTTTGCATTTTCGGAGTCTACACCGAGTTATTATTGATTTCAGGCATTTTGAGGCTATTGTTGTGGAAATTCAAGAGTTAATACGGAGCAGCAAGAATGATTGGATCGGACCTTGAAACCTGAAGTGTGGAAACGGCCAGAGTTGGAAATTTGGTGATGATATGCAATTATAATTAGGTGTTGGGTTGAATTTTAATTCTTAAATTTCTAGGGCCAAAATTGTAGTTTTTATAAAGTTATATATATATATATATATATACTCGGATGAACAGAAAGAAAGGGGCTGGGGGGGTTCAGACTTGGGAATGCCGCAAGGCTTTGCCGCCGACATCGGCGTAGTGTAGGTTTAGTTTAGGTTTTTGTTTTTGGATTTTTACCGTTTGGATTGAGGACGAAGATTTCTGGTTTGCATTTTATTTTATGCATTTCTTTAATTTATTCCACTATTCTCTATATTATGTTTAGCTAAATTCTCCATTCTAGGGTTAGGGTGAACCCGACAATGTCGCGAATTGTTTGATTTCGATGTTTGCTTGAACTTAGTCTGAATTCTACAAATTGATTTGATCCTAGTTGCTTAACCTAATTGATGTGAATTGATTAGAATCTTTTTTAGATTCAAGATGCTACCGCTGCGAATTGAAATTGGATAAATAGATGAAATTCATGAACCCGAAAGGAGGATTGGTTTAATCGGAACCCTAGGATTAAACTTGAGAAGTTAACAATTGTTATTGTGACATTTAAACAATTGTTGAGGACTCTTGAGGATTAATAAATTATCGTAGATTTTATGTGAGAATCGGTTAGGCGGAACGCGACAGCGAAAGTTTAATTGATTTTCCCCTAAGGTCTATAAAGAACTTAAAGGGTCTAGACTTGGTTAATTTAGACACAATTACTACAACATGCGACAGCTGAGTAGTGATGACTTTAGATAATTTACCTTCAATTTGACATATTAAGATGATGAAGTTCGAGTGAATATCGGGTTGAATTCTTTGTGGCATTGTTGTGGGAATCCTTAACCCTGGAATTACTTCTCTTATATATTTTCTTCATAATCTTTGCTAGTTTTCTAGGTTTAGTTGAAAATCAAGTCTATCCCATTTGGCTTAGCTCATTAGTTCTAGATAACGATTGATACATATATAATCCCCGTGATCGATATCCGTATACTGCAATTGATCTCGTATTCTTGCGAGGTTGGTTCAGGCTACACTATTCTTGTGTTGGTTTAGACCACATCAGTCCTTCATCCACACGAGTTCTTTGTGAGGTCTAGATTAGTGTCTTATAGGTTGAGGTTCAGGGATGGGATCAAAAGTATCAAGAGACAAAGAGTTCTCAAAATAAATATGATTAGATAAATCTCCTACAACATCAACATGTGAAGGAGTTACTGATGCAGGTGACTCAGAATCAGGTCCAAGAGCCTCATGAGCATTGTCATCAAGAGGTATACTGTAATCAAATGGGAAATTGTGGTTAATGAAAGTAGTCAAAGTGTTGTTTGAGTAGCTGTTTGGTTTTGATCTGTGAGCTGAGAGTAAGGAAAAATATGCTCATAGATAGAATGTCCCTGCTAACCTAACACTTTCCAAGTTTAATATTGTACACTTTATATCCCTTTTGAGCATATGGATAACCTAGAAAAATACAAGGGTGTGATCTTGGCTGGAATTTCTATGTGGAGGGTTCAGTAATTGTGGACATGTAACAAAGGCATCCAAAGGCTTTCATGTGAGAGTAGTCAGGGGGTTTGCCAAAGAGGATTTCAATAGGAGATTTGTTATTAAGAATGGGATTAGGTCAGCGGTTGATTATGTAAGTGGTTGTCGGAATGCAGTCACCCCAAAAAATGAAGAGGGATAGATGTTGGTATCATGATTGCACGAGCAATCTCAAGTACATATCTATGTTTTCTCTCAAGTCTTGCATTATGTAGAGGTGTTGCTTTGTAGGATTTTTGGTGGATAATGCCTTTGGAATCAAGAAAATAAGCCATAGATGAGTTAACAAATGTAGTGCCAAGGTTACTTTTGAGAATTTTGACCTTTAAATGAAACTGTGCATGTTTCAACCATCTGAATGAAAGATTTAATGTGGTGTATGGTTTCATCTTTATGCTTCATGAGAAAGGCCCAAACACCCCTACTTTTATTATCAACGATGGTTAAGAAGAATTTTCAACCATTAATGGTTTGATGCTCATAGGGACCCCATACATCATAGTGTAATACTTGGAAAATGTCATTAGCATGAGACAAACTACACTTGAAAGAATTTCTTGTTTGTTTAGACATAGGACAAACGGTGCAAACATGATTACAATCAGTATCAATGAAATCATGAATTGCATAAATGTGTTTGAGTTTTACATAGGGGCATGCCCCAATTTGATTATCCACAAGGCAGTAGAACTAGGTATTTGAACATTGTGTTTTGGTAAAAAAAAAATTGGCAAAGAATTGAAAGCACTGACTACAGCAAAAGCTTGATAAATGGGTGGTGTGACTTCAGGATCCATGTAGTAAAGGCCTCCAAGTTGGTTACCATATGCAATTATCTTCCTTTTTGCTTGGTCCTAGGCAAAACAAGCATCAAATTTTAAGATAACACAACAATTATTTTCAGTGCACACTTTGCTAAAGGATAAAAAGTTGAATTTAAAACTGGGAATGCAGAGTACATTAGTTAAGGTCATTGAGGACAGTTGAATGGATCTAGTGTGAGTGATCGACTTAATACTACCACCAGGAGGGTTTATAAAGGTGTTAGAGACATGACAATTCAAAGAGATGTAAAATGAGTGATGTCATAAGCCATGTGATTGGTTTCCCCACTATCTATAATCCTCAGTTTTGACCTGACAAAGGCATTTAAGCAAAGATTACCTGCAAGATGAGATTCATGACTAGCTGAGCTAGTGTTACCCAAGATGGAAATGAAAGTAGACACCAACTATTGTTGCTCAGCCGATAGGTGTGGTGACTTCATGGAGCTTCTACCATCAGAAGACGAACTCCCAGACTCGGTCATATTTGCCTTGTATGATTTCTTGAACTCCATCTTCTTGGCCTCAAATTCTTTCTATAGTTGAGGTTTATCCTTACTCTTTTAATGCCAGCTCGGATAACCAATGACCTCCCAACATTTCTCAACTCTGTGATTCCCTCCACAATGATTGCACTTCCCATTTCGTCCTTCCTTTGGCTTTCTCTGATTTCGATCATCAGTGCCATCCATGAGAGCAGTTCTATCTGGTATTCCAGCACTAGTCAGATTCTTGCCTTTGGAGCTCATCTCATCTTGAAGCAACAATGAGTGACCTGTTTTTTTGAAGATTACAATGAGCTCATCTCCCATTTTCAAATTTGTCATGCAATCCCATCAAGAAAGTAATTAATTTTGATTCTTGATCAGCATCTTCTTGCTGTTTTTTGAAGATTACAAGTGCATCAGCCATATTTACACACAATTGGGGTTGACACAAATGCTAATTACTTCCAGAAACCTTTAAATTGTGTGAAATACTCAGTGAGAGATGAAGTACCTTGCTCACAGGTCGAGATCCGCTAGCCTTCTTGATCTGAAAGATGAGTGGCCCCTTGGCCATAACTTTCTGTGAAATCTCTCCACATCTCCAAGGCGATGTCATACTCGTCAATGGAGTTATAGATCTCCTTTGAAATGTTGTTGAGAATCCATAAGTAAACGATATCGTTGCACCAATTCCATTGATTTTGATTGTCAACATCTGGTGTGATAGAGCCATCAATCACCCAAACCTTATTCTTAACTGATAGAGCCTTGATCATCGACTTCCTCCATCGGTGATAGTTGTCTCCGACCAGTTGAATCGGGGACAACACTAGCCCTGAATTGTCCAAAGGGTGGATGAACATAGGACTCTGAAGATCCGCCGCAGTGATGCTTTCAGATTTCCTTCTTTTGCCGGATCTCTCCCATGATGAAGACAACATCGTAATCGAGGATGATTCACGCGACGGAAAGAGAGTCTTAAACTTGAATTGCGATCAAACAAGTAGCTCTGATACCATAAAGACTAATTGATTCAAGCAGAGAGCAAGATCAATTAGAGAGAACGAGAGATGAAGAAGAAGAAATTGAAGCTTGCAATAGAGGACACATTTGTCTCATTCAAGACATTGCGGAAAACTTGTTCTGTACAATAGAGAGAGAGCTATTTATCGGCCTAAATACAACAGAGCAAGTGGCTCAATTAGTTGAGCTCATAACGAACTTCTAACAGCTTGACTAAGAAGAAATGAGATGACGACGTCAGCTCTTCGTCTTCAACACTGTTTCACGTTGATGTTGGCATCCACAACTTCATGATCTCAGATGTTCTATATTCGACAACTTCAAGCTCAAGGTCATATCACCTCCTTCAATTGTCTACGCACTAGTACAAAAAGGGGGACCAGAGAACGCTTTTTTAATGCATGGGAGCACACTTCTGGTACTGTGTTTATAGTGAGTGCGCTCCCAAACAAGCACACTTACTATTTAACTGTGATCCCATATTTTAAGCACTCTTTTGTGTTGAAGCGTTCTTAAAATTGCCATACGACCAATTATAAGAACACTTCAATTGAAGTGTGCTAAAAAAAAGTTTTAGCACACTTTTTTTCAAACCGTGCTTAATAATAAGAACGCTTTAAATGAAAAGTGTGCTATTTCATATTTCTGTAAGCACGCTTTAAATAAAAAGGTGTGCTCTTTCATATTTCTCACAAGACCTCTTGCGCACTCGAACCAAGAGTCGAACCCAAGACCTCTTGCACCCTCATACTGAATTCGTCCACTTTACACTCCTGCCACCCGAGCTACGGAATTTTGTTGTAACTTTGTGCATTTACTTAATCTAATTACTAAAAAAACTCTAAATATATATATAAAAAAAATTTCGAGAACGATTTATAAAAATAAATGAGGACACTTTAAAAGAAAAATGTGTTCCCTTTAGTTAAATTTGGTTTTGGGAAGACACTTTTCTTATAAAACCGTGTTCGTTTTAATTTTTTTAAGCACGCTTTACATGAAAACCGAGCTAATTATTCCTTTAGAAACAAACGAGAACGGTTCTATAGAAAAGTGTGTTGATTTTAGTTAAAGTTGGCTTTGGGAACACACTTGTAAAATGAAACCGTGCTCGTTTTAATTTATTTTTAATGACGCTTCACACGAAAACCGAGCTTAATAGTTTTCAGAAATAAATGAGAACGGTTTTATAGAAAAGCGTGTTCGTTTTAGTTAAATTTGATTGTGGGAACACACTTTGAGAATTAAACCGTGTTCGTTGTAATTTTTTTAAGCACGCTTTACACGAAAATCGGGTTAAATATTTTTTTACAAATAAACGAGAACGGTTTTATAGCAAAGCGTGTTTGTTTTAGTCAAATCTTGTTTTGGGAACACACTTTGAAAATTAAACCGTGTTTGTTTTAAGTTTTTTTAAGCACGCTTTACACGAAAACCGGTCTAAATATTTTTTTAGAAATAAACGAGAACGGTTTTATGGAAAAGCGTGTTGCTTTTAGTTGAATTTGGGGTTGGGAACACACTTTTAATATAAAACCGTGCTTAAAATAAAAAAATAAGCACGCTTGTCAAAAACCGTACCCAACTTACCGTGCTCCACCCCCTATATTTGTACTAGTGACGACATCTCCTACACCTCAGTCCTCCATTTGGGAACACAAGTAGTGTATTCCTTGAAGAATCTCAAATGTCTACATCTTCTCATTCACAAGTTCAACTAATTTATTAAAAATAAATCTCATAATATCGTTGGTTTTCAGTTTTCAACATATAAGTTTGCCTCTTGCTTCAATTGCAGGAAGATATTAAGATATTATAATTAATAATTATTGTTAAGATATTATAGGTGATTATCCTATTTGTACGCTCTATATGTAGAGCATTTTACAATGAATAGAAATTATGGTTTTCTTTACCAATCTAATTAATGAAAACCTTATATGAATCGCATCCACAAACCAAACCCGACCTGAAAAAATCTGGTCTCGAGTCAACCCATGGTCAAGTGGGATTTATAGCGGATTCAGTAAATAAACTAAATTGTATTTTTTGTAATAGTAGTAATTACTCTTTTATAGTCTTAAAATTGTATTTCTTCTTGGCGAAGGGTGCTTCGGCCACCCCGAGCCCTACCTTAACCCCACTTTGGATTAGTAATTTGAGAGAGGGAAAAAAAATGGGCCATCGGAGGACCGGTTCAGACCTCATGGGTCAAAGATGGATGTGTCGTCCTGACTTTATTATCATACAATTACATTTACATCATTTTTTTTAAATTTTTTTTAGAGTAGGCAAAAAGTTGAATTACATTTACATCATTAAAATTTTGTAATTGAGAGAGAAATTGAGTAAACACTACGTGACTAGCTCGACTAGTAAACTATACAATGAAAATTGTATAATTGAGAAAGAAATTATGTTGGGTCAGCTCGACTCATTTAGACTTTGATATCATTAGAGAAATCGCGTAAATATTACGTTTTATGGTCAACCCATAACCTGTCTTGAATCTTGATAAACCCCCCAAATTACTCTATCCGAATTGGGTCATGCGTTGATCTTCCACAAATTCGGGTCGAGTCGAAAAATTTACGGATTGAATCAGGTCGACTCTAATTAGCCATGCACCGTAGTGAAGGGTAGTGAAGGGGATCACCTAGTTATTCAAGTCGAATGAGCCGAGTATTGCTTATTCATATTCAACTCGTTTTATAAACGAGTCGAGTTCGAACCGAGTCTAAATTTGAATTCGAACTTAAAAATGTGCTCATAAATACTCGGCACATTTAAGAAATAAATGAGCTTGAGCCGAACTTTTTTCGAGCATTTAGCATTTCTACTTGCTCAAAACATAGTAACTTAAATCGAGCGAGTCGAGCTTTGAATCGAGCTTAAAAATGTGCTCATACTCGACTTGTTTAGAAAATGACGGACTCGAACTGAGTTTTTATCGAGTCAAACTCGAACTACTCGACTCACATAAAAGTCCTACTTTTCACTCAAAAATAATAATTCGCCAAATAAGTTTAGCATATATAATACTTGCATATAATTAAGGACTATGCTAGATTGATAGTTATACTTCGAATCTTCTTTATTTATTTTTTGGTAAACAAAACGAGAAGGGAACCTTCCCGGAACAAACGTACATGCGTCTACACAACAATCAACCGGGGAGTAGCCTTCCCTTTACAATCGTTATTGATAAACAACCTAGTACCATCGGGTGGTTCCGACAGCTCATGAAAGCCCTGCATCAACGAGAGACTTAGCTTTGCGAGGGAGTTGGCGACCGTGTTCGCTTCCCTAAAGACATGCCGGAATTGGACGATCCAGTTTCATTTCAAAAAGCCTTAGCACACCATACTCGACGACGGGTGATGATCAGCCACACCATTAACCACCATTGAGTAAGCCATATGCCAAAGAGTCCCACATTGATTATACAAACAAAGAAGCCATAGTATATAAGCTAGTGGGTTACTCCTCCTATTGCCAATTGGTTTTAGGATGGAACCCCACTCGGATTATGTGCTAGGGTATTAGCGCAATGGCGCACGTGTGCACACGAACCCCGATCCCGAGTCCCAACGGACTTCAGTATGGTATCAGAGCGGAAAAGTCAAACGGCCCGACTCTCGATCCTGGGCTAGCTAAAAAGAGAATGAGATGCTAAACCCGATGTCCAAGTGTCAACTAGAGGCGAAAGACAACCCTAGTTGCACTTGCGGGGGCGTGTTGAGAATGTGAAGAGACAAAGAGTCCCACATTGATTATACAAACAAAGAAGCCATAATATATAAGCTAGTGGGTTACTCCTCCTATTGCCAATTGGTTTAATGATGGAACCCCACTCAACTTATGTGCTAGAGTATTAGCGCAATACGACCCCCGATCCCGAGTCCCAACGGACTTCAGTAGAGTCGGTTTCCACCTCTACTTGTCGGACTCCGAGCTTCCAGGCGAGCCAAAGGCAGCCAACGATCCCCCATAACTCAGCCATAATCGGTGGGCAAGACCCAATGCGATGGCCAAAGCAATTCGAATCTTCTTTATGATAAGTGCAAGCATGTGATTTGAATTAATTAATTTGGGAGTGCTTGCCTTCTTTTTCAATAATAATAAATTGAAGGTGTGATTATGATATAAATGTGGCTTTTAGCTGCATTTCAAAAAGGGAAATTTAAAGAAAATCACCCCTTAAATATGGGTGTTTTTACTTAACCACCCCTTAAATTAATAATTACAGAAAACCACCCTTTAAATGGTTTTTACTTACAATTCACCACCCCTTCATCTATTTTCATTAATTTATCATTAAATATATTATATTTTAATATTTTTAAACTTCAATTTGATTATAAATATATTCAAAATTTTAATTTAAGGGCCCGATTATATTTTAGTGATAATTTTATTTATTTTTAAAAAACAATAATAAATATAGCCTAAAATTATTATCTTAATAATTATATTTGAGTTATATGATTAATTGATAACCTTTTTTTTTTAAATTTAGGCAAATTTAAAGAAAAAAGTTACATATTACAAATAAAATGGATCAAATTCATATTTTAAGTTGAAAATTATTAACTATTTATTAAAAATAAATAAAATGATCACTAAAATATAATCAAGCCCTTAAATTCAAATTTTGAACATATTTATAATCAAATTTGAGTTTAAAGATAATAAAATATAATATATGTAATGATAAATTAATGAAAATAGATGAAGAGGTGGTGAGTTGTAAGTAAAAACCATTTAAAGGGTGGTTTTATGTAATTTTGAATTTAAGGGGTGGTTAAGTGAAAACATCCATATTTAAGAGGTGGTTTTCTGTAATTTTCCCTTTCATAAAAGAAATATACGGGAAAAAAAAAGCGCGCCTTATTTACTTTAAAATCTATTTTTAAAATCCAAATTATATTCCAAAGATTTGATTTGTCTGAGGCCCCATTTTCGTATCTATTAAAGTTTGATAGGTACCTAACCTAATTAACTGTTCCTCGTGAATGCATGGCCCTTTCTTTTGTTTGTTGATAAGGAAATTTTGGAATAATACCCACTAGATTTGGTTTTTTCCGCGCCATATACAAAATTTTGAAGAAGTTTACATTATAAGCACCAAGTTTTGATATTGTCGTCGCTTTTATCACTAAATTGAAACCTCAAAACTAGAGAAGCATACACTCTAGATGAGCTAAAGCTAGCTAAGCATATCAAAATGAGATGTATAATATGATTCAGGGTAAGATTTAGTCTTTAGCTCTAAACCCTAAATCCTTAATCCAAAAATGTATGCATAGTTCTAACTTGTCATCACTTCTATCATTTGATACTACTATTAATTACCATTAGTTTTGTAACCAAGCTAAAACCCTATAACTATGACTATAAGAACATAAACCCTAGAAATGCTAAAGCTAAGTTAACAAAAATATAGCGTTTCGTATATTTTAGGATTTATGGTTTAGTCTTTAATATAGTATAACTCGTCATGACTAGAGCTGACAAAATCTAACCCGACCCGACTCATCCGAACCCGAACCCGACCGAAACCCAAAAATCTAGAGTCATTCATAACCCGAACCCGAGACCAAACCCGACCCAAACCTGACCCGACTCGAAACAGACCCGAACAAAGATAAACCTGACCGGACCCAAACCCGACCCGACTCTCAACCCGACCCGACCCGAATTGAAATGGTTATTTAACATCAATATTTTAATACTTGAATGTTAATGTTTTTTTATTTATTTTAACACAAGTTTATTATTATACTTTAACATATAAAACACCAATTACTTTTGTTAATTGTTATCATATGAATACGAACCCAAGTAAAATCAATAGATAAGCAGATAAGTCAATGAGTCAAGTAAGTCAACCGCCATACATCAAAACATCGATAAATACTACGAGTCAGAAATGCTAAAAGTTCATTAATCGTTGCAGATGATATAGCGTGCAACCCAAAACCATATCCTTCCAACAACTTTTGATAGAATTACTTATTTATATCTAGATTTGTTAAAAACTAATAATAATAATGGAAAAAAAACTAATGGGCCAAAAACTAAAAATGAAATGGGCATTGAAAATGATATGGGCCAAATAGTCAAACCACAAATAAGCTAAAATAAGGTTAAAACCTAAATGTACAACTAATTTGATTTAACTATAGCACCAATCAATTGGTATAAATGTTTAAAAACGGACGATGTTGCCGAATATCGAATTTCCGATTATGACTTTTTTGAAAATCGGTCGAAAACCGACGAGTCAATAACAATGAGTGTATATTCAATTGAGTCAAAATTACATATTCAAGTATTCAACCGAGTCAAAATCATTTATTTTAAGTAAATTACATATTTAAGTATTCAACCGAGTCAAAATCATTTATTTAAGTAAATTACATATTTAAGTATTCAACCGAGTCAAAATCAACTTAATTATCCAAACGGATCGAATATGATTCGACCGAAAACTCAAACCAACTATACCGCTATACCCACTATGATTCGAAACTCCAATGAGACCGACCCGCCTCTTGACCCGAAACCCGAACGAGACCGACCCTCTTTGACCCGAACCCGAATGGGCATGGCCCGACTTAACCCGAAACCCGACCAATCTAAAATTCATTATGACCGAACCCGACCCGACCAATACCCGACCATAAATTTTACCAGAATTGACTCGACCTAAGCAAGCCTGACCCAAACCCGACCCGAACGACCGACTTACCAGCTCTAGTCATGACCATGACTCTAGAATTTGGTAAATAAAGAGCGGTCATTACGGGGATCGAACCGGGGACCTACGTGTACTACCCACAATTCCTTTCCAATGAGCCATTCCGGAATGGTTTCATGACCATGACTCATCATAACGTCTTGAACAACCAACACGAATAAGAGCCTTGTAATAAGAATGGAAAGTGTTCCCTTTAATATTGTATAACTCGTCATGACCATAATATTTATTGATACCAAATTATAATACTTGATTCTACCATATACTACTCCTTATTAATATCACCCTGTTTTAGATTATGACATATTAATTATATTATATGGTTTTATGTACACAGTGTACCAATACTAATATCATATTTCAAAGACCTTGTGTTTTTATATGTACATTACTTTGACATTGTTTTGATTCTACATTTTATTCTTTACAGATGACACATTTTTTTAGTTCATGGCACATTATAATATGTTGGTTATATTTTACTTTGGTTATGAGTTACTAAACTCATAGTTTCGCATGTGATTCAAAGACATGGTTGAATGAATTGTGAGGATTTGATTTCTATTATTTATTTCTAAGTATATTTATCATCTTGTTCTTATTGATTATATTTGTGTTCTTTTCTATGATTGATCACCATGTTAGGAATTGCATCTATGATATGAATTATACTATGAATTCGTTGTTGTTTTCTAGATAGCAAATGAAGTCAGTGATTTAGTGATATTTATATGTCTTTGTAGTGGATGATTTCGATTGATCTATGTCGAGTAGGTGTTTATAGGGCCGAGAGGGTTGCTCCCTTGTCTTCTATTTGCATTGAATCGATATGCCATTTGGTCTTAGAACTTGAGTGTTTAATGCTATTCTTTAGTGATATTGAATAAGAAGATTGTATCTTTGCAGATCTATCAACCTTAGTCAAGTCGACATATGTTTAGAAATATCTATTGAATCAATCCTAGGATCTTGAACCTCAACCATGCATTGTCGAGAATTTCAAGTGAAATTTTTTTCTATATTATTATCACTATTTTGCAATCATTTATCCATTTACTTTACTTTGTCATCAATTTGCCATAAGTTGTTGCTATTGTCTTAAGAATCATTGTTAGAAACATTGCATTGCAACTGTTTTTCCCTGTGGGTTCGACTCCAGACTTCATCGTTGTCCTAGTTTATTGGTTTATCAATCTATTGGTTTACTAATATATTGGTTTGAGAATTGAGTTATGATATTATTGATATTTGGAAAAGAACGAAAAAGTCAACGACGTTCGTCCTGAACCAAGTTATTTTATAAATATTATACCTTGAATTATTCTATCTTTAGTCATTAAGACTAATTGTTTTTGTTCATTATATCTGATAATGCATATTTCATACAGGCATTATAGATATTTCTTATTGTATTTAGATAGGAGTTTTGTATATGTTTTAGTCTAGTTTCATATATTGCTTGTGAAGTATTCTAGTTCGGAATCTACGCCTTTGCAGTGTTTATTGCTTGTGAAGTATTCGAATCCAGACTTCATCGATGTACTAGTTTATATGGATTAATGGTAAGTTAGAACCTTTGTTGGGGTTGAATTTTGCTGGATTTGAATATGGAATACCGTTATGAGCACCTTGACACCCGCCACCCCATCCACATCACCCACCACCTGCTCATGTTCACAGAAGCGTCTGGATCTTTGGTAAAATTGGAAGGGAGTATTTCTATCGCTTTATTTTTGTTAATTCCGGTTGTTTTAGGTTAGGATATATTTTCTATCTATCTAGGATTAGATTTGTTCCATCTTTTTATTATTTCTATGACTAGATTTATTTTATTTATCTTTGGGATTAGATATTATTTTCTATCTTAGGTTAGTTTCATCTATGTTTTATCTATCTTAGGATTAGATTATCCTTCTAGGATTAGTTTCCATTTATCTTACGAATATGATTTATCTTTTATCTATTTTTATTTTCTATTATGTTTATCTATTTATAATTTATTTTAGGCCGATTTGCATAAATACACCAAATTGGTATTCGGTTTGCAAAAGTATACCCGTTTTCTGAGAATAGCAAAAATAGAATAGGTGGGTCATTTGTGCTAAAAAATAGATCATTTGTGCTAAAAAATAATGACTGATTTTACCTTTAAATTTAAATATAAAAATCATTAAAAGGAGAATTATGAATTTAAAGAAAAGTAAAAAATATATAAAAAAATGAAATATATATTAAAATAATATTTTCAATATATTTTTCTCGGAAATTTTAGAATAATAAAACTAGCCGGATGAAAATCATCACCTTATTAAGAGAATCAAAAGTGACGGGAATAAAAATTGTTTTTGACAGGATGTAGGTTTTTTAAGATAAACTTGATAATTAATAATGACAGGATGGAGTCTATAATAGGGAAGAGAATAAAGATACGATTTTATCCATACAATAACTAGAAATTAAAGACTTGTCCAAGATGACAAAGTTATTTGTCCATAATGACAGGAATAATGTTCATAGGGACAATGCTGTAGGTTTATTTTGACAGGATTAAACCTATAAATGGGGAGAGAATCAATGAAGATACGGTTAATCATATCTTTAGGAATATTAACCATATTTACAAAAGGATTGTCAATATATATCTTGAAACCATAATATTATCACACTGACAGGATGAATATTGTTCTTGACAATCCGACATATGAATATTGACAGAATATGATAAAAAATCGGCGGGAGATTGAGTAAAGATACGATTTTGACCTAAATCATAACAACTAGATTTTTAACCCTAACCGCTTAATTGCCGCCTGCTACTAGATATTCCCTCCAATATACATTACCTACCCCGCCTCTAACAATACCTAAACTTTATCTTCTATTTTGATCTAACCTAAACTTTATCTTCTTAAATCTTTGTTCAAACTACTGCGAAAGTAAGAGGTTCATGTGACAACCATATCTTACAGTGGAATATGTTTTATCTTCGATTGATTGTTACTGCAGTCATGGGTATGAACAACTACAGTTTATTGGATCATCTGGCTAGTTAACAATCTAGTTTTGACACATTGTTTTCTCTGTGCATTGCATTTGGTGTCTTAATCTCTAGAACATGATGAATATGCCGGTTCATCAAAGTAAGAAATCAAACATTTTTAGATACAACACAACACTTTCTTCAATCACAAAAATAAAAGTTTCATATATCATATTGTATCAAAAACATGTGTTCATTCATGTCCACAAAGACCAATTTCATAGCATTACCCTCATCTTCTCCTCGCGAAACTTGCAAACTTTCATAAGACTTAAACTTCTACAGGAAATGGAAAATAATACCAAAAAAGAACTAATAAGCTTTCGATTCAAATTTAGATATTTCAATCAAACTAGTCAAAGAGCCACACAGTCTCCGACCCCCTCAACAACCAATGAACTCAGCACAACTTCAACCAATTTCAGCTCTCGGTGAAACTTAGAATGCAGCACCAACAACGAAAACCACTTATCAATAACAGCTCGAAGGGCTTCCGCAATAGTCTCAACAGTCGGAACCCACTAGCATGCGTTCAAAGCAAGCACGCTCTGTGCCTCGGGACACGGAATAGCCTAAGGGAACCTTTCATATTTCTTCAACCACTTGCCCAAGTACCTAATCAACCTGGAGTTCTCATTGGATGCAGCTTGCTAATCGCACCCGAGAATACCATACAATCCACCTTAAGCTGAAACATAAAGAGAGGTAAGTTCCAAGTTAAAATAGGAATACATCTTAAACTTCTCAACCCTAAAATCTACCTCGTCATACAAAGTAAGCACAAACTGATCCAAATCATATTTGTTGAGTACAAACTATATGCATAAAAACTCAGTTACCCCCAAAACATGTACTCTACGCAGACTAATTCAAATCAAAATGTACAGAATATATGCAACCTCAAAGAATCACGAGCATCAATCAGGTTAAAACAATAATAGAAATAATGGAAAAACACAAATATAACTCTTATTAAACATTCAAGGCAGCAAACCTAGTTTCATGAATGAAAGGTAAATAGAAACTTAACATTCATGTCAAAGATGTTGTATCAATGAGTGTCTAACTAACCTTTTCCTTGAGGATTTCCAACTACTCTTTCTTTCGTTTAGCTTCCTTGAGATCGAAATGCAGAGATGTCAAAATCTGAATCATCTTTCTCTTCTTGTTCATCTGAAAAATCATGTTCAAGAGTCCCAATCGAAACACCAAGTAGTCAACAAATGGCACAACAAGGATCAGCACACGTTCTACATATATAACCGTTTATGTCAAGAAATTGCGATAATTTTTCATATGCGATATATGTAATCAAACAGAACATGTTCAAGATAACAATGTAGTAGTATATTGAATAGGAGTGAAGGAGGCACAATCTGAAACAGAGAAGGCATCATAAGATACTCTAATGGTAAGAAGAAGAGATAAAAGAGTATCCTGAAAAATCCTATCAGTTATCAAATTAGAAGCCAACGTTTTAATCAACCCTTTCATTTTTTAAACAGAGAAGGCATCATAAGATATCACATTCCGAGTGACATTAGTTTAAAAACGATAAAAAAAAAAACATGTTGGTTTGGTTGGACAATAAGGGGATGCTAGGGAGTGTAGTGGACTTAACAGGGGATCTAGAGGGGGTGGTAAAAGGAAAACGTAAAAAGGTATGGACTGTGGTATCAATCCTCAAGCTATGAAGTATGAACAACTAGGAAACAATCAATCAACTACCTATTTTGAAGAATTTGTGCCATCAGATGAAACAAATTATGCAATTCCTATATATTTTAGAATAGCTAAAGCAATAGAGAAAAAAAAAAGTGTAAAGATTGAAAGTTGAAGCACAAAAGAAAACACTTCAAATAGTTGTTGGAATGAATTCCTATATATTTTAGAATTGCTGAAGCACACAAGACATAACAATCTGAAAGGAAAACACTTCAAATATCTCAAAAGAAAAACACATCACCTTGAGATGAAAGTCAAAATTCAAAATTCGCCACAATTCATACCCCATACCAATCTGAATTTTGCCTCAAAGTCAAAATTCTCTCGTGTAGCTAGTTGCAGAGATTGAAAGTTGTGTGTATGCATGATTAAAATCGTCACAGTGAAAATTTGCACCTGAAATTTCATTACTTGAGAAAGAGAACAGTAAAAAGAAGAATACAAGTATAATGAGCATCTCTATATACAACACAAATGGCACCGTAATCCAATTCACAAATTCACAGATTAAATCACATATCCAAGGTAATCTACTTCACAATTCACATATTAAATCACCGTAATCCAATTCGACCAAAACAAAATCACTGTAAACCAATGTAATCTATGCACAAGAAGAAGTCATAAGGTGAGATCAGGCTTATACCGGACAGGTTGAAACCAAATCGAGCAAGTGGGAAGATGAGAAGCGAGACAAAGCAGAGAAATGAAAGAGGCGAGCACAACGACTGACGAGAGTGGAGAGCACGGTGATTGACTATAGTAGATACCAGATCTAGGAGATAAAGCAGAGAGAAAAGGGAGTAGGGCGATGACGACGAGCTTGCAGCCAGTGTGAGCAACTGACGGAGTAGCAACAATCAACAGAGACAGAGCAGCAATAGAGAGAGATGAGAGCAAAGAGATGAGGTTCGAGCATGAGATCGACAACCAGAGATGGAGGGGAGATTAGAGCGGCGGCGAGCCGGCGGCCACAGAAGAGAGACTCGGTGAGATTAGTCGGCGGCCAGATGAGCGAGGAGAGCCCAAGGGCTTGATGACGGCAACCCTTGGGGTCAGGCACCAACGAATTAGGGATTGGGGTCGAGGGTTGATCTTGTTAACTTTCTTTTTTGAAATTGCAGATTTTTTATTATTATTTAATATAATATAAATATATAAGAAAAATGATAAATACTAAAAATATTTTACCTTTTTTTTTCCTGAATTTTTGGGGTGTTGGATAATTTTGATAATTAAATAAGGTATTTTTGTAAATTTTCAAATATAGATGCAATTGTTTTCAAAACTAGATATTCTTGCAAACCAATTATCAAAGTGGGGTATTTACTAATAATTCCCCTTTATTTTATTTTGTTTTTGATAGATGGACCCCCCTTCCACCTCGCCATAAATTCCCATTCCCTATTGTAGATCAATCAAAGCTTTTCTCCAAGGAAACCTATAAAACCCAAAGAGCCTACTTGAATCCATTCCAAAAACATAAGAGCCTTGTGTTTCAATTAAGTTCTTACCCATCAAAACTAGACCTGTCAATCGGATCATTCGGTTCGGGTTCAGGTCGGGTCATTTCGGGTTTTCGGTAAAACGGGTCTCGGATAGATCAGGTTAACTCAAACCTGGGTTTGACCCGGTTTCGGGTCAAATCAAGACAATTTCGGGTTGGTCAATTTTTTATTTTTTTAATAAAAAATCATATTTTTGCTGATTTTATGATAACTTCAAAATGTAAATTTAAAGATGTGATTGGTAAGTTATTCTTTTTAGGCTCTATACTTATAATTAGAAGATGTCATCTAAGCTCGAGCGCTTATAATTATATACTACATCCGATCTAAAATATTTGATTTTTGCTATTACTCATTATTTTTAATAAAATTTAAAACTCTATAAAATATCAAAGGTTTAATTAACTTTTTGAAATTATTCCATATGGATTAGTAATGAATAATGAGTATATAAATTTAATTAAAATTTTTAATATTTTATAGAGTTATTTTAGCTTTTTAAAAACATGTTGAAAATAAAAAAATCAGATATTACCGATCAGAGGAAGTAATATACAATACACATAAATATAAAAGTTAATTGAAAAAAGAAGATCGAGTGTTTGTAATTATAAAATGTAATGAAATGGAATTTTCATGAATAATTTTAATAATATATAATTATAAATTAATTAGTTTTAATAATATATTAATTACTAAACTTACCCTAATATGACTTTGAGATTTTCTTGGCTTTTTATTAATTAGTCAAAGTTTTGTTTTAACAAATCGGGCGGGGCATCGGGTCACCGGATCGAAACCCATTTGATCTAGAAAAATATCGGTTTTTTGGGTTCGAGTAAAAAAAAATTCCCAGGTCAAAATTTTCAGGTCTTGACCCAAAAAATTCCGAGCGTTCGGGTCGGGTTACGTTTTGACAGGTCTAATCAAAACATATTCCATCACTACCCTACACCCATCAATTTCAATCTTTTTCCATACCATTCCCTTACCTATCAGCAAAAGAAGGCTATTGAAACCAAGTTGATCATCAAGTTTCGAGTTTCGAGGAGTTTGAACGTTGTTTGTTCAACGTCTTTGCTCGGGTTCGTGTTTTGTGGTCCACGGCGCCCGCCGCCCCTTACACGGCGCTCGTCATCACTACAGAGAGGTCATTTTTGGTCGTTTTGTGGGATTCATTTGTGCTCTCCTTGCTATTCATCTCTTGTGTCTGCACGGATGGTAGAGAAGTTGCAGTTGCCTTATGCTATTGAGAGATTTCGTTGATTCTCTGGACCCAGTAGTCTCACCATTAGTATAAGCCGACTATTTTACCTGTGGCACCTAGATTGGTAGACTTTCGTCGGAGCCATGTTCCTCTTGATACTGATTTGCGGGAGCCTGATGATCCTATGACCCTTGTGAGCGACATTGAGGATATGCAGATCGAGATGACACCACCTATGGTTCGAGATACCTCGCGCATTGCCCGCTTGGAGAAGAAATTGACTGATTTTGAGGCGCAGCAAGCAGCTGAATTGATGAAGTTAGCCAAATCTCATGCGATCTTGGTTGGGAAGATTGATCAACTACAAGATATTTGTCTCAAGTTAATGGATAGTATCAATCAGCGGTCTGGAACCCAGACCCCGCCTTCACAATAATTGGTTAGTCATTTGCTTCCTTCAAACCCTTTATTTTGTTTTTCATTGTTCTTTTTTGTGTATGTTTATGCATTAAGGACAATGTAACATGTAAGTGGGGGGGAGGGGGGGGGGGGGGAAGTGAAGTGAATTAGTTAGTTAGATTAGTTCATGTTTAATTTTTTGTTTCATGTTTAGATTTTTAGTTCTTTATCTTATGTTATTTTCGATTACTATGTATTTCATGCATCATGTTTAGGTGATTTGTTATATAAAATGTCAAAAATGAAAAAAAAAAAGTGAAAAATGTCGAAAAAATATTAAAACAATGTTTAGTCTCATGCATTGCATATTGTGTTATCAAAGATACCCATCTAATTTGAGTTTGTCCTATTTAACTTTATACGTGCATGATCTTATAAATCTCATCTAGTTTGAGTTTGACCTAGGTAATTGAGCATGTATGATCTAACTTTGTGAGCATGCTTGATATTCAACAAAAATTTGTCCTTGTGAGATATTTTTGGCCTTATAAGGGATACATCCATATTTCTTGTGCTTTTCTTGTGTGATTTACTCTTCCTATGCCTTTATCATTGAGTATTGTCATGGTTATCTATTTTCAAGACCGATTATATACATGTTCATTGGTTGATAAGTTCAAATGATAGAGGCAACTTTTTAGCCACATTTTATCCATGTCTACCTTATGTTATATCTTGTTTTGAAGCCAATTTGCGCCTTGAGCCTATTTTATTGATAGCTCCACAAAATTATATTATTCCTAGCCTATGATAAACCTTACCCTCATTCCGGTAAATTGAGATTTTGAGTGGGTAATGAAATCTATTTTGGAGTCTAGGAGAAAGAAGATAAAGTGTGAGTTTTATGGTTTATGGTTTTGAGAAGATGTAATTTTATGTGCTTATTAGTTCCCTCATTTTTATGCATTTATTCCTATGTAGTTTTGGCTCATAATAAGAGTCAAGTTTATTTATTTTTGCATAATGAGGAAGAATTGGATTTATGTTGGTTAAAAGTTAGACTAGTTGGGTGTTGTAGATTGCATGAGTATGTGATGAGATGAGTATGTGATGACGAGATAATGAGATGATGACGAGTATGAGTTTATTGATATATTTTGAGAGTTGTGCTTATGAAGGATTTTTGTTGTTATGTTTTGAGAGATGTTGTGCGTATGTGAGCTTGAGTGCTATTGAGTTGGTTTGTATTATGTTGGGAGTTGTTGGAATCTTATTTTCCCGGAATTTATAGCACCACATGACCAAATACAATTCCTTGCCCTTATGTTTCTTTTTACCAAGCTCCATTACAACCCCGTCGAATGGAATCTTCTATGAAGGTTTCCATTGAGTGAAAGTCCTCTTGACGTTCTTATTTTTTTGCATTGACGTATCCGGTGGAGATTTTATGATATAAATGTCAGTATTAGAGTTGATGCTTGTATATGGAATTGAGGTGAGTATATGCTTAAAGCCTAAACACATGAGAGTGAAAGATACACATTATCCTTGGTAAGGTTGGATTTTTGAGAATGCAAGCAACTTGATCTCATATATACATGTTATAACATTTATATGCCTTGATTATATTTGCACTATTGATGATGTTGTTTTTGATGAGTAAAGTTGTGAAAGAATCTCATGTGGGATGCATAGATGATGTTTTTGTCTTATGGTTGCTTGACGACAAGTAAGAGTTAAGTGTGGGGGGATTTGATAATGCATATTTCATCTAGGCATTATATGTATTTCTTATTGCATTTAGATAGGAGTTTTGCATATGTTTAAGTCTAGTTTCATATATTGCTTGTGAAGTATTCAAGTTCGGAATCTACACCTTTTTAATGTTTATATAGCAGAGTTACATTCCGACATTGGAGGGATCTTGGAAGAGCTTAAGAGACATGTCTTGGAGCATATGGAGGCTGAGGAAGAGGCTAGAGAGGAGCAAAGATGCACAACATTGAAGACAATCGAGGAAAAATCGTCACTGAGTAGGCGGCGCCCGCCGTGCCCCCGTTTCCAGCGATTGCATGCGATTTCGGATCCGAAGATTATATTTCCTATTATTATACTTCTAGGATTTTGCCGACTTTTTATGAGGTTATTTCTATTAGTTCCAGCCGTCTGTGGCATAGCATTGTGAGACGATGAACAAAATGAGAGAGAGAGAGAGAGAGAGAGAGAGAGAGAGAGAGTTTTGGCCTATAAGTTGCTAAACTCATAGCTTCACTTGTGATTCGAAGACATAGTTGTTTAGATTGTGATGATTTGATTCCATTTAGTTATTTATATTTATATTTATCATCTTGTGTCTATTGATTATATTTGTGTTCCTTTCTATGATTGATCACCATGTTCGGAATTGCATCTTAGCTATGAATCTGTTGTTGTATTCTTGATAGCAAACGAAGGTATTGAAGTAATGATATTTCTTTGTCTTTGTAGTGGATGATTTCAATTGATCTATGTTGAGGAGTGTCTATTAGGGCTAATCTAGGGTTGTTCCGGGTTATCTTAATTGAATTGAATCAATATGTCAATTGGTCTAATTACTTGAATCCTTAATGTTATTCTTTAGTGATATTGAATAAGGTGATTGTATCCCTGCGGATCTCTCAACTCTAGTCAAGTAGACATATGTTTATAAGTAATTAATGAATCAATCCTAGGACCATGAATCTCAATCATTGTCAAAGAATTACAGGTGAAATATCTTCTCTTCATTATTATCAATTTGCTTTGCAATCATAAAGTTGGTTACTTTAGTTCTTGGTTATTTGTTATAAATCATTGTTTTGTCCTAAGAGTCTTTGGTAAGAGTTATTGAGTAGTGAATCGCTTCTCCAAGTGGGTTCGACTCCGGACTTCATCCATATACTATTAGTTATTTGGTTTATCAAGTCATTGATTTTCTAATCTATTGGTTTTGTGTTTGAGTTTGGATTTTATTACTATTTGGCAAAGGGCGAAAATGCCAACGACGTTCGTCTCGCACCAATATATAATGATAAGAGTTCATTATTAATTAATTATCTTTTGAACAATAAAACCTAATCATCAAAATATTTATACTAATTCTCAACCGCATATCTTAAGTCGTTATAAAACCTATTATTTTTATGTTTGCTTGAAAATTTTTATTAAAAAAATTCAGATAAACTGTTTTAATTTCCACATAAAATTTAATAAAAAAAAGTTTAATATATACTACTTTCGTTCGGCAAAACATGTCGTTTATTATTCACGCACGCTTTTTTAGAATGATAAAAACTATATAAAATATTCATTTTTTTAAAAAAATTTAACAAGATTGTACTTATTAATAATAACTACGAAATTGTTAAAAAAAATTAAAAAAAAGAATATTTTTTATAGTTTTTATCATTCTAAAAAAACGGGCGTGAATATATAGTAAACGACAAGTTTTATCGAACGGAGATAGTAGTAATATAATAAAATATAATTTACTAATAAAATGCGCAAACCACGGGTTACAAATACTAGTTATATTATAAAAGTGACATCAAAGTTTAAAAAAAAAAGTGTCATCAACCCTATAAAAGATAAAAATTGGTCAAACTTTGGCCAATCAATAATCAACGTTCATCATTGATCGATTTGGGTGGTGAGAGTCACCAGCTAAATAAATTTGTTAGTGATCTAATTATTTAATTAGATTTTTCAAAATATATAATTTTCAATTCACACTATTAAGAATTTAATTTTGAAAAAATAGTCATGAATTCATTATGCATATTTAAATAAGGTTCCTGTTATATGAACGGTCAAATTATCACCAAATGCACGATAATGCATCAGATTTTGATATCGGCAAGCTTTTCTAATCTGAAAAAAAGCTTATCGACATGAGAAGTCAGTATCGACATAAATAAACAATTGTAAACATCCCATCAGAAATATAAATAATCTATTAAGAGCATCGATATGCGGAGATCTTGTTAGTTGCCATGAATGATGAATACGGAGTAGTAGTTTTTAAGTCAACAATAACTCCATTAATTAAGGGGGAGTGACATTCATATTATCTCTCAATCTCCATCTACAACCATATTTCGTAGCTTTACATCTGCTGTCTTCCACCATATCAATCTCCATTTTTTTCCAGCATCATTCAGATCTATATATTTGTCGTGTTTGCCCTTTAATTTTCATACATCAACTCACTTATTATTGACTTTAATATTTTCGTAGAGAAAACTAATTAAAAATGTATAGAAATTCGGGTGACATTTTATCTTGAAGTTGAACTAAAACCTATATGCGCCCTGTTTCCTATTGTATTTCCTAATCAAATCAAACGTGTCATTTTTTTACTATAGAATATGGTTGGAACAGAGGAATATACAACTGGATTCCAAACCAACAATTATTTCCTTTTTTTCTTAGCTCATTTTCTTATAATAATTGTACATAATTAAATTTGGGGTTCATTGGCTTATATATTCCTAGTTAATTAAGTAAAAAATTATTTACATCCATAAAAAAAAAATAGTTTTAGATGTATGGTTAATTGGTTTGTATAGAGTATATGATAAGATTCTCATTTTAAAAAAATATATTATTAATTAAAATGCATTAGTCAAATTTTAAATGAAATTTCAAATGTCGTTTATTTTTGTTAGGATATATTAATTGGTAGGATATATTAGGATATTATCCTATGCTCTAATGATATATGATAGAAAGACCGATGTTTAACTACCTGGTAATCAAGAACTTTTTTTTTATTACCACCCAAACATTTGATTATTGTAAAAGTCATCTAATAACAAAGTGTTCAAACCTAATGGAATTTGCAAAGACAAACTAGGAACAACCGAAACTCTATATTAGTTTAATACTAACTATGAATTGTGCCACCTTGTCTACTTTTGCTTGCAACTTCAAGATGGCAACTCGTTGTACAATTTAGATTCAAAGATAGCACTGGGATAGTTTGACGTTCTAGACACAGAAGGTTTTTTAGTCGTCGCCTGAATGCACTTTAAGGGACGAACAAAGCTTGAGTCGTCACTTACAATAGGACCGGATGTATACCCATCCAAGGGAGCCTGTCAAGAGACGAATAATTACTAAGTTCGTCGCCTGAATAATAAGTGGAGGTTGACCACACCGTTGACCATCGATAAACACGGTGATTCAACAAGGATTGTCAGGTGCCAGTCGTATCAACATCATTCAAGGGACGAACATATATATGTTCGTCCCTTGATTCAACTGTACTTTAAAAAAAAACATGTGACTCGGTACTTGCATTACACCTGGATGTATCCAATAGAACGGTACATTTCTTACTATCATCTTTAATTCCGTTTAATTTGTACCTTCTGTTCATATCGTCGCATTGAAATTACACCCATCCTATTTCAGACAATTTGGCACATACAAGAAATATGCAGTCAACCCTCGTTACCCAGACGGGACCATTACCACACGTTACATCGCAGAAGAGGCAGTGACCTATTGTAATTTGTACTTGGAGGTTGGAGAAGGTCAGCAAGGGACATCAACCACTACTCCTTCTATGTTCGATATTTCTGTTGTTTTCGAGCTTGTGCGCCCACAAAGCTATAATTCACGTGCACGACTAAGTGGAGAGGATATTCTGGATGCTCATTGGCAAGTCTTACTTAACTGTGAGGAAGTTTCATCCTACTTAAACGCACACGGGGAGCTCTACACACAACATTATCCGGATCACAATGACAAGGATCGCAAGTTGCATTTCCATCGCTATTTCATCGGATGGGTAAGCATTCTTCTTAGTTATGTTATTCATGGGTTAATGACATTGTTGTCATCGTTGCACTTAGTAATAGACACTTATTGACAGATCTATGGACAACAAAGAGACGAGGCTATATATGTTCAACCAGAGATTCTTAATTTGGCGAGAAAACCCCAACTCGATAGGATTTACTCATCATGTGTTGTGAATGGGGTGAAGTTCGTGTCGTTGAACAGAGATAGAAAATTGCTTACCCAAAATTGTGGAGTGAAGGTAAATACAGAGAACACCGACTATTACGGGATCCTTGAAGTTGTGGTTGAACTGTTGTACGCCAACGACATGCCAGTGGTGCTATTCAAGTGAAAATGGTATGACACTGATCCCAATAATCTCGGTATCACGCATATGGCTGATCACGGGTTGTTATCTATTGACACGAATAGCAGTTGGTATGATGATTCTCCATTATGTCTGGCAACCATGGCAAAGCAAGTGTTCTATGTTGATGACCCAAAGGTGGGCGATGGATGGAAGGTGGTGAATGTAATGTCACATAGGAACATCTATGATGCTAGAACCTTAGCGACAATCGAAGGTGATATCATTCCAGGCGGAGATGAAGCCTATCAAGAGGACGTCCATGCCATTACTGGGCATTTTAACCTTGTCGTTGATCTCCAGCTATTCAACCATGTAGAAGAGAGCGACGATGAAGAAGAGAGCGAAGATACCGAAGCTGAGGAAGACTACGAGGTCGAAACTGAAGAAGAAGCCTCCAAAGAGGATGGGATTGAAACGGAAGGCGAGGACGGTGAAGACGTCGAGGACGGGGAAGACGTCGAGGACGGGGAAGACGTCGAGGGCGAAGAATGAAGCAAAACATATGATCAAGGCCGAGATTTCTAAATTTTGTTTTAGATGAAGATGTATGAATTTCTAATTTCTGTTTGAGATCGAGAATTGAGAGGCCGTTTCAAACCAAGATACATTGGTTTTAGTTTTATATCATATATTCGTTCTAATTTTATAGATGATCGGTTTAAACAAATTCCAGAATTTCATATTTAAATATATAAGTGGTATAAAAAACTAAAAAAAAATCTTAGAAATATTAAATATATGAATTTATATTTATACGAGTTCATATTTTTTTTATACCTAATGTTATATTTATAAAATTTATATTTTTTTTATATAACCTTTATAAAAGTTATTATCAACACCTACAAAGTTACAAACATATAAATACCATATACACATAAATAAATTGATGTATTTGGCGGGATAATATTCGGCCTAAATTTTCAATGAAAATTTTTAACTCTAGATTATTCAAGGGACAAACATAACCTCCGTTCGTGTCTTGAATGAATTTCAATTAGGCAGGATCCCCCCCCCCCCCCCCCCAATCTTTTCACTGTGTTGACGTGTCGTTCGGATGGCCACTCAATCCCTCTCATTACTAAAGACCCTCTTCACACCCTCTCTCTCTCATTCTGAAACCCCAAACCCTCCTCTATCTCTCTCTCTCTCTCTCCACCGATTCCTCTTCAAACCCCAAACCCTCACCACTGATTCCTCTTCACTCTCACCATCACTACCTCAGATTCCGCCCTCCTCATCTCTCATTTCTCTGGCCATCAACACCCAAACCCTCTTCACACTCACCACCGCCGAGCCCGGCCTCCATCATGCCACCAAAAAAGGCAAAGAAGGTCCATGTTCGCCAAAGGGTTACTCCACCACCGCCGAGCCCGGCCACCACTCCACAACAGGCCACCACTCCACAACCGTCCACCACTCCACAACTGGCCACCACTCCTAGAAGGTCACCTCGGGTGCAAACTCAGCCCGCGTCACCACCATCTCCGATGCCAACTCAGCCCGCGTCACCACCACCTCCGAGGCCAACTCAGCCTGCGTCACCACCACCTACGAGGCCAACTCAGCCCGCGTCACCACCACCTCCGAGGCCAAATCAGCCTGCGTCACCACCACTTCAGAAGAGCCCTCGAAAGCCATAAGCTCCTTGGAAGCCACCACCCCTGAAGAGACGACTGGTACGGAACGGCTCTTCCTCGCCAGCAACCATGGCTTCCTCTCCAACACCGACGGACACTACCCAATAAGCGCCTCCCCCTCTTTCAGTGGCTGCAGCGGAAGATGAGACCACCACCCCTCTGGACTCTCCTCCGTCTGTCGGTGGCGCACGGGCTCGGTCAACCACCCCTCTGGCCTCCTCTCAGTCAGTTAGTGCCTCACGGGCTCCGTCGACCACCCCTCCACCCCCTCCTCTGTCCGTCGGTGGAGAACAGGCCGAGGAAGAACCCCAGGAAGTCTATCTACCAATCAGAGGTTGGTTTTTTTTTATAATTTTAGAGGCTTTAGGGTTATTTGATTCCACAATTTTTATCTTTGTTTGATGATTTCAGAGAGAATATGGATTTTTAGGGTTTATCTTTGTTTTAGGGTTTTCTGATTCCCCAAATTGTAGGCTTTGTATGTGTCTTTGCTTATCTAATCGTTGTCTTCATCATTTGTAGGGAAAGGAAGGATTGTGGTGAGTAACAAGACTATGCAGATAATGAGGGTCACTAGAAAGATAAAAATTCCGTGGTCGGAGTTCCATGGAAACCTGAGCTCAACCAATACAGTTTGCTGATCAGGGATATAAGGACTGATGTGAAGACACATGTGCCAATGCTAGCCTCCTCCTTCGAGCATCTTGAGAAGAAGCACAAGGATACACTTGCCGCTTACCTGGATGTAAGCAAGTGTTCTCTTCCCTTGTACTATTTTGTCTGCTGGTTTACAAGTTGTTGTCAATAAAGTGAGGTGTTTATTTTGCTGGATTGTGTAATGTGTTATGAGATTGGTATTTGCTTAATTTTGATAATGTTTTAGGAGTTTGGGCGTGTGGTAGTTGTTGTTAGTTTTAGGAGTTTCATAGTAGCTTTTAGTTTTGTATTTGTTGTTAGTTAGTTGTCAATTTCCTAGGAGTTAATGTTAAAAGTGCAGCTATACTATGCAAAGTTAGTTAAAGAGTTTGTTAGCATTCAATGAATGAGATCACTTTTAGTGTCACGTGTGTAATTTTATATAAATACATAAACTCTCTCCACTGTCAATTCATCCAGTTCACTTGTAACAAACTATGAGGAAATACAGAATGGTTTTCCCTCTTTCATTTTCTTCATTTTCTGTTCTTTATTTCACCTGAATCTGAGATTGATCTTGAATGTTTCACACTCTCAATTGCTCATCAGTTAAATACCCTTTGCTTTCTTCACTTGCATTCTCACTGAATGGTAGTTAGTTGTTCACTTGCATTCTCATACTTAGTTGTTCTGTGTTCACTTTGGTGATAATGAATGATAGTTAGTTGTTCACTCAATGATAGTTAGTTGTTCACTTTGCTTTCTTCACTTGCATTCTCATGGTGTGATAATGATATATGATAATTTCATTTTCACTGAATGCAATAAACTGTTTTCTTCACTTGCATTCTGATAGTTAGTTGTTATGTGTTCTGAATGCAACAAATTATTTTCTTCACTTGCATCTGTTCATTTTCACTTTGCTTTGCCCATCTCTCCTGTTCTGTGTTCTTCACTGGTAATTGATATAATTGCATTCTTATTTATGTAGACTATGTACGTTGTATCTCCTGATGATGAAAAATTGAAGAAATATATTGAGACTCAGGCAGCATCAAGATATCGCAGTTGGAAGTACAAGTGTCATTCCCATTTCTTGATGCATGGTCCACCCATATCTCTTGAGTTCAAATTCCGTCCTGAGCAATGGCGCTACCTTGTGGAGAAGGAGTTCCTCGCCCCTAACAAACTGGTTAGCTTTTTTTTTTGTGTATTTTTCATTCAACTGTTTCCATAGGTTTACTGTTGTTTTCTGATGTTTATATGTTCTTGTGTCTTTGGAGGAAATAAGCAACCGCAACAAACTCAACAGAACTAAGAATCCCAAGCCTATCAAGCACCCCTCAGGGCCTAGACCTGTGTGCTACCGGGCAGAGCAGTTGTACAAGGACGGACACTTGGCCCCTTTTATGCAAGCTTCAATAGATGAATACCTCCAGGACGATGAAGATGAGTCGACTGTGGTGAGTGTGTACTGACGGTTTAGCTATCTCTAACTTCTAGGATGTCATTGCTGAGTTCCTTGGATGATTTTATTGTGTTGGATGCTAATGTTTTCTTTGTGTTCCCAGGAAATTATGCAGCAGGCAATTGACGACTATGTGAGTTCGCGACCAGAGGAAGAAGGCAATGATGTCCTACCAGTAGCTACTCTGCGTGAGATAATCATCAAGGGCTTTGGAGAGAGGAGGGGCACTTCTGTACGAGGTAAACCAAGTTAGGATAAGGCTTTAAAATGAGTTTAATAATTGATCAGTTATATATCTAACTTGATGGTTATATATATTATCATTACTATCAGTTATATATAAAAATATATAAGGCTTCAAAGTGAGTTCAATTATATATAATTTCATTCATCTCAAACTGAGTTAGGAACTTTACAATCCGATTTTCATAACTTTACATCATTTAAGAGCTACATTACACCATGAATTCCAACTAAATAAGAGCATGAAATCTGATTTTTTTACTTTACCATCATATTTTAGGAACCAATGTCATACTTTACCATCATATTTTAGGAACTTTATATCTATGTAATTTTCACTTTCTTTGCCTTCATTTAGGGATTGGCGCGGCTCTCAGGAAGCCTTCAAGGAAGCGAGGGGCTGATTGGTCCACTCTAGGCCCGACAAAAAGACAAGAGCTGGAAGACCAAGCTAGGGAGGCTAATGAGCGAGCAAGGAAGGCTGAGGAGGATGCCAAGCTAGCCAATGAAAAATATGATCAGATGAAGGACAAAATGGAGCACTTTGAGAGGCTGATGGCTCGACACTTCCCTACCGATGTGCAGGTTTGAGCACTTGGCGATCTAGGTAGATGACAATTAACAAGAACTTGGTTGCAGCTTGCACAACTTCTTTGCTTCACTTTTGGGTTAGTTTGTGCAACTTTTGGGTCACGGTTCTAGACTTGTAAGTGCAGTTTGTGTTAGAACATGGTGTTTCTAAACTTTATGTCCGTTTGTGTTTCAACTCAAGTACATTGGTAGGTTGTTTTGCTGACATGGGTGTTTGGGTTGGTTGATGAACAACGTAGCATGGTATTGCAGGTTTTAATGTATGAACAATGTGTTTGGTTTGTATGGAATATGTAGTGTTGATTACATTTGGTTTGTATGCAGGTTTTATGGATGAAATTGCAGGTTTTTATGTATGAAATGGGTGCTGGTGCACTCTATTTTCTATGCAGTGTTGTTTGTTTGTGGGTTACATTTGGTTTCGGACAGGGAGCATCACAAAATGCAGCGTATATGCTGTTAATTTTTATTAAACTCAAGCCACAAACCTAAAACGACTAAACTCCTATTAACTGAAGCCACAAACATTTTGAACCCAAAGTTGATCCCCAAAACTCTCAAGGCACCACAAACGTTGTCCGTTGAATGGTTTGAAGGAGGTTCAATAACCAAATGTTCGTCACGTAAAACTTTGAGAGACAACATGACTAACCAAATGTTCGTAACCTAAACACTTTGAGGGACAACATGAATAACCAGATGTTCGTCAAGACACAACATTAATTCACCTTATGTTCGCCCCCTCAGTTATCAAGACACAAACTTTAGTGGTGGCCTCAACAATATCATGTCTGACAATGGCCTCGCGGGCCGGTGACTTGGATGTCAAACAAGGGACGGAGGTTCAATTGGTCTGTCTTTTAAGTGCTCTAGGTGCACTCTACAAGGGACAAACCTCAGAGGACGGATGTACGTGCCTAGAGTTATTAGGCGTCCAAAACCCTCTTCAGGAGACGAAATTTGCCCGTGTCTAGAACGTCAAACTGGCCTAGTGTGATATAATGATATTGTGCAAAAATACTAGTGAGAAAGTTACAAGAAATGAGAAATAGTATTGAAGATAATATAGGATTCAATATCAAGAGAACTTGACCGAGAATTCATTCTGTCATTTGCAAATGAGGTGATGATGTTCACCAGAGTAAATCAGAATGATATGCTTTCTGTGAAGAAAGCCATTGACAAATATAATCAACATTCTGAACGACATCAAGGGAGACAGAATTACAAAACTGAATATTCAGAACACAATCAACATTACATACCAAAACAGACTTGAGAAATATCTGGGATGTCCCATTATTAATAGTAAAATGAACAAGGCAACATTTGAGAAAACTGTATGTAAAACTAAAAATCAACTAAGTAAACGGTGAGCAAATGCACTTTCAAAACAAAGAAGAGTGACACTCATCAAATCGAATTTAGCAGCAAAACCAATTTTTATTATGCAAAACTTCATCTTACCGTATGAGACACATAAAGAGTTAGATCGGATAAATATAAATTGCTTATTGGATGGGATAAATTTCTAGAAGAAAAGAGGATGACGCATCAGGAATACACAAAACAAAAGAAATGAACAAAACCTTACAAATGAAATTAATATGAAAAATACTCACTGGGCCAAAAAATCCATAGGTTCGGACGATACAAAACAAATATCTTAAAGATAGCCACATACTAAACTACCAAAGAATAGGGCATAGTTCATGCCAACGGTCAAAATAAATGTCAATAAATGACGAATTTGTAAGGGACTTGTCTAACAAATAGGAAAGGGTAGGACAATAAACTTTTGGAAAGACAGATGGTTAGATGGCGAATCATAAGTAGGAAGGGAACTATCAAACATCCAAAAAGACCAGAAATATATATATAAAAAAAATCAAAGAGCTTCTATATGACAACCACAAAGGGAAAATAAGAAAATTATCCTTTTAGCCATCAATGGACTTAGTCGTGAAAATAAAAAAAAAAAACACGTTTGTACCGAATAAGTTGATAAAAGACATATCGTATTGGAAAACATGTAAAAATGAGTGGTTTTCAACTACAACTGCATTAAGATTTATCACAACAGGAAACACAAACGAACAAAACACAACAAATTGGATTTGAAAAATGGATATATATAGTCCAAAAGATTAAAATTTTCATCTGGAAATTTTATTTGGACAAAATCCCTATCAAAAGTAGACCAACAAACAAAGGAGTTTCTATCCCTACAAGATTTAAACTATGCGACCAAGGTGAGAAAGCCCCGAATCACCTATTCATCAAATGCAATCACACTTTACAACTTACCAAAAAAATTGATTCGGCAATTGAACAAATCGTTCAAGATATGGATATAAGCAACAAGATTAAATATCAAGGAAAATATATCAAACATTTTTGGAAAACTAAACCAACGACAAAAAAAACGTCATTAGCCAATACTTGGTAGTGCATATGGATTATTAGATCTTTGATCACAACAACTCCACATTGTTTCGAAATATGAAAGCTTTACACACCAAACAGTAAGAAACTAGGAAAAGACCAAGAGCATGGACAATAAACATCAAAATAGTGCAAAATGCCCAATTACGACTAGAAAGAAAACAAATTGAGATGAGAAAAACCACCGACAAGAAAATATAAAATAAACTTTGACGATAGTAATAGAGGTAATGCCACATCAACCGCAGGGTAAATCGTCAGCGACTATCAGGGAGAACCAATAGCAATTGGAGGGGCACGACTTGGCTTAAAGAGTGCACTAATACTGTGGAAAGCGTGGGGACTCAAGATATTCTTCTCACTCTTCGGCAGTTCATAGTGGCAGAATTCCACCATGTATATATGGAGAAGTCAACATGTGTGTTCATTATCTTGTTTAACTTTTCTAGATAATTGCTACACCATTGCCCCTTCAAGAAAGAGAGCTTTGTATTAACATTCGTAAGGATAGAGACGGATCTAGAGGAATGTGGTAGCATGTACCCCCACCCTCGTCCGACGAATCCAGTATATATAATCTCCTTGTCGATTGACGCGATCATGGATTTCACCTATACTTATTACCTCAAGGTGACAACAAATGTCCTTTATAACCTGCGAGCCCAATAAGGATGGGTAAGGATCAACTCGTGTGCTATTGGTCCAAGTAGTTGTAAGAAAGGTTTTGACCCGCGAGGAGGTGATTATTGTTTGTCGTCTTTTAGAGGGAATACTCGAGATGATGTTCTTATTCCAGATGCGTTCTTCTTCGACCAAAGACCTTAAGAACTCGACCTCTGTTGTAAGAGGAAATCGAGAATGCAAAACAGTAAGCAAATAAAGTAAAGCAAACCGATCAAATCCCAGCAAATAATGTTCAAGACTCCCTCCAATGTAGTAAGAGAAAGTCAGGTTCGAATCCTCGAGGAAGCTGGTCAGCGGATCCTAGGCAACGGTGAAATCTCACGAACAGAAGTCGACAACAGGAGCTAGATCTCGACTAGGTTTAGTCGACAGGAGATCAGGCTAGTCGAACAGCGTAGCAGTCGCAGGCAGAGGCTACTCGATGTCGATGAGGGGCTACTCGATGTCGAGTACAGTCCTTGTCGACTTCGTGTTGGGCTCGTCGAGTTCCTGCACAAGTAAGCTACGACGATCTGGGATCGAGAATCAGTAGTCAAGATCGACCAGGCTTGGTCGAGATCGATGAGGGCAAAAAAAGTAAAAACAAAAGCAGTTTCGGTTTCTGTAACTCTATGAATTTAGAAAACTTCCAAGATTAGGGTTTGCGACAACGATTACCATGTAAGCGGAATATAAATCACAAAAGGCAGTAACTTTATCGATAAAGGAAAAGACTTTCACCTAATCCGTCAAGTAGGAGTATAAATCTCGCGACAAATAATCCTAATTGCATCTATTCCTTTTCATAATTAGCATTTATAATCTTTCGAATAAAAATCTTAATTACTACCCAAGTTTCGCAACATGAGTTCTTTATTTTCTCAATCAAAGATGAAGCACATAGGGAATAAACTAAAATATCGACAAAATACCTCCTTTTTCAATCGCTAATCCACTGGCATGGCTCTCGTTGGGCTCACCCCAACCCCAGAAGTAGGTGGACTACTCGCGCCTCATTGCAATCGCAGACATTGAATTAAAAGAAATAACTTGCATTAACTAAATTCAAAGCCTTTACAATCTCGGCAATCAACTTTCGTAAACTGCCAAAACCTTAAAACCTTCGAACTCCTAAATCTCTATGTGTAACTGTTTCTCTGAATTTGAATCGATCTAAAATTAGCCCCATGGGCTTTATTTATAGCCTTCTATACCTTGCTACTCAAGGATAGAATATCTATATCTATATCTAAATTGCTTAAGGTTAAATGAAAGCAATAATTAAATCTAAATATATCTAAATTGTCTTAAGTGGATAAAACTCTCTTCTTCATGATAGATGTTGATAATTCGGATAGACTAGGCTATCCCCGGCTCCAAGGACTCCAACTCCGAGTAGGATTGCATCAATGCGTCACGCGGCTTTCGGAAATCTTCGTCGATCTCGAGTACGACGTACTCGATGTCGAGTAGGAAAGTCGTCGACTGGGCTGGCTTGTCGTCTCGACTAGAAGGTCCTCGACGTGGCTCGGTCATGGCTCCTGGCCCTAGTCGACATCGACGAGAGCTCCTCGATCTCGACGAGGATTCTTCCTTTCCGCTTCCGCGAGTTGCTTCTTCCGCTGCAGCGAGGATTTCCGCGGCAGCGAGTCTAATCGCTAGCAGCGAATGCTGCCTGGTCGTCTTCGTCCTCGGCTTGTCGATCATAGACGACGCTCCTCGATCTCGACGACAACGATCATCGACTTGGCCAGCTTGGTGTTGTCGAGTGGCCTCTTGTCGACATGCTCGGACACAGGCTTCTGGGCTTCGTCGATCTTGACAAGAGCCTTGTCGATCTCGAGTAGATCATGACTGGCCTGGTGTTTGTCGAGCAGCATCTCTTCGACGTGGCTATGTGGTCTGGCACTTGTCGACATCGACGAGAACTTAGTCGAGATCGAGTAGACTTGCTGCTTCCGTCTTTGCTTCTTGGTTTTCTCCCGAAATGTTTCCATATTCTGCAATATTAAACAGAAACTTATGTAGATCTCCATTTCTAACAAATAAGCATATACTACATAAATTCGACATATCCCCAACCCGAAATATGCAAAATGTAAAGAATATGGAACTAAAATATGCATAAAAACATGGCTACTTTGGAGACATCAAATCACCCCATACTTAGACTTGCTTGTCCTCAAGCAATAACCAAACAATAACCAAGACCTACAACACATCCTTCAAGTCTTCGCCTTTTGTCAAAAGCAACATCTCAAGTAGTAGTAATGTAAGACAAGTGAATTTAACGTCATCACACATATATGAGCGATCCATAGGCATAGGTAATATAAATCCAACCTCACAGGGATAATGTGTTTACACTCAACTCTCAATGTGTTTAGGCTATGTATATCAACTCTCAACTCAATTCCATACACAATCTCATAAACATTGCAATTTAAACATGAATCCACTTCGCAACCAATTATGAAAATGCAACAAGAATTATCAGGAGGACTTCGCTCAATAGAAGTCTTCAAAGAAGATTCCATTCGGCGGGGTTGTAATGGGGCTTGGTAAGAAGTAATAAGGTATGGAATTATTTGGCCATGTGGTGCTAAATAAAATTCGGGAATTAAGACTCCTATTTCTTCCAACACAACCAAACCATAACTTCCCAACCATATGCCTCAACCAAACTCTCCAATTTGTCTTAATGGAGCATATAACCTTTCAAACTTTCTAAATCTCCCCAAAGTATGTATCTTGCAAATAATGAAAGAAAATAAGGTAAATTTGGCTCATGCACTTTTATTCACAAACATATATACTTTTTCTTCTTCTTTTTTCGGATTTTTTTTTTCCGGAAATATAAAATAATACTAGAGGTGCATTTATGATGTGAGCCAAAAATCCTTTTACATAATATCTCTAGCAATATAAAAAAAAATGTACAACCATCCCATATCTCAATAATTTCCAAAATCCTTCTTGAAATGCAACATAAGCTCATTCTTTTCACAAATCATCGTACCATCCAACTCTAAGTCTTAATTCCCAAATGGGGTCAGGCTCAATTTGGCTAAGGATAATTTTGTGGAGTTTACAATAAAAGTCTCAGGCTAATGTTCTGGTTTCAAGCAGGGATAATGTAGGGTAGGTAAAGAGAGGATAAAATTGGCTTAAAAGGTGCCTCCATCATTTAATTCTCATCAACATAAACATATAAATGCATTGGTTTTGAATAACTATCGCAACATTTAGAGATGCATAGGAAGAGTAAATACACTCAAGAAAGCAGAGGGATTTTTAATGTTCTCCCTATAAGGCCAAAATTCTCACTGGGACAATTTTTGTTGGATTTTAACCTTTAGCTTAGGATCATATGTGCTCAATTTCATCACAAGTTCACAATCCACATAAAAACCATTTTGAGGACTTAGGCTAAACCCTCCAAACATACCATAGGATTTACATGATCAAGTCAATCATTATTTATCATCATAGGACATCTAAGTTAGGGTATAAAACTAAAATAATGCAAAAATTTAAACATGCATTTTTTTTCATTTTTCGACATTTTCTATTTTTTTTATTTTCTATTATTTTTTTCTTATAAAGAGAACAAGACTAAAGTATTCATAAAACTTAAACATGCAAAAACTAACAAATAAAATGCAACTAATAACTTAAATACCAAAGTTGTGCCATGTCTTAGAAATCTATTACAAACCATGAAATAAGACTTTTAAAGGATACACATAAAGTACTAGCAGCATATAATCACATAAAAGTCCCATGTACAGTCCTTTCTCCCACCCCATACTTAGAATATACAGTTTCCTCACTATTAAATAAAGAAAATCAAAGGGAGGGAAAAAGAGACTCACAGAGGTGTCACTGGTGGGGATCTGGTGGTGGGCCATAATGTGGAAACTGAGGGCCAGCCTGATAGTCAGAAGCTCCTCCGTAAGAAGAGCTACCAGGCCCTTGCTGGAAATACTGATGTGGGTGTGGTCAGGCCCGTTGTTCCAGTCTGTGAAAGTGCTCCCTCATTTCTGTCCTTGTTGCGTCATGGCTCTCTCTCATTTCTGTCCTCATGGCATCATGGCTTAGTTGTAGGTTGGTCATCTGTTCCCGGAGGAATGCCAACTCTGCTAACACTGGATCAGATGGTCCGCCAGAATGATGTTGCCGCTGGGAGTGATAGGAGTTCTGGGAGTGGAGCTGCTGTGGGGACTGGGGATGATGGGAGTGCTGAGAGTGGTGGGAGGCATGGACACTGTCTGCCTCATCGTCGTCATCATCCTCGTCCATGTCTACTGTGTGAATAGGCTCATCTCTCAGTTTAGGGTCGGCAATCGGGTTAATGGTGGGGTGATACTCCATCCCTGTCCAGGTGGTGTACCAGTTGCGGAATCTGTAAGGGTTCATCAGCTCCTGCCGAATAGTTGTGTTGTGGGTGTAGTGGACCCAAGTGTTGTTGCGGCGAGCTATGATACGTCCCCTCTGTAAGGACCCGATGTCGATCCTCATTACTGGCCATGAAGAGTATGCAGCGACTGGGACACCCAGGTGGCGAGCCAGAATAGCCACCATACACCCATCATATATTGCTCCAGTGAGGTCTCTCTGGCGGGAAATGCAGTGCCGGAGCCAAGCGTGGGTGAGTGGTAATGGGTCAGACAGGAATAGCATCTGTCTGAGGCACTCGAGCTCCGGCTGGATAGGTAGGCTCAGCTCTGGCCGGGCCCATATAGTGCTACCCAGAATCCTAAGGATGGTAGCAAATAGAGGGTTGGCGATGCAGGAGGTGCGGGTGGTCTCCTTAGACGGATGTAGAACCCCAGTCAAATATCGCCACATCTCCGCTATCTCGCGGATGTTGAATGGCTCGGTGTTGTGGGGAAAGTTGAATGCCTCGCCGATCTCTTGTAAAGTTCTGGTGTAGGGTACGTTGCCTAGCTGGAAATGGACTCGCTGTTCTGAGGCCTGGGAGTTAGGTACCCGGCGGAGAGTAGCCAAGAATTCCCCAGTCAGAACCGGGTAATGAACATCCAGTGGCTGTAATAAACGGTCTGCATCGAGCCACCCAAATGCCTGCTCCAACCAGTAATGCATACCCCGCTTTTCCATGGAAAGCTGGTCTTACCAACGGGCATTTTCAGCCCGTCCTGCAATGTCCCAGGCGAAAGCTAACTTATCCGCGTCCGGAATATGTAAGGGGTCCATTCCTGCCATATATAAATACCCCGTATAAGATAATCATTTCAAATAAAATAACCCCATACTTAGTTCATGAACTATCCTAATGATGTACTAAATAAATATATGGAAGCTTATAGTATCAAATAATTAAATTATTCATATAAGGAAACAATAAAGTGACATATATATGAATGATAAAAAAAAACACAAAATTCATGAAATTTCTATATATAGCATGATATTGGTCTATGAATTTCATGAATCCCTTTTGATAATATAAATGAACTAAGTATGGAGAATATGGTATCATATATAAAATCAGCCCACCCAAAATAAATATTACCAAAGATAGCAACCCTAATCATAAATAACAATTTCCCCACAAAATTTTCAACCCTAAACATTCAACACATAACTCAAGATCCAATCTCTACCTAGGTTCTCAAAAAAATATATAAATCTGAAATTTAGAGAGAAAAGAGGGAGAAATCATACCTTGAATTAAAGTAAAGTGTAGAAACTGTAATTAGAGATAAATTAGGGGGCTATTTTCGGAATTTTCGCAAAGAAAGCGTCTGGTGGCGCTGGGTTTTCAGATCTGGGCGCGATGGTGGCCGGATGTCTAGCAAGGTGGCCGGAATCGGGGAGATGGAGGCCGGATCTGGCGGGATCGAGGTGGATCTAGGCTTAGGGGGGTGAGATCTGGCTTCGGCGGTGGTGCTCAGTGGTTGGGGGGGCAAGATCCGGCTTGGCGGTGGTGCTCAGGGGCCGGATTGGGAGGGACGTGGCCGTAGCGAGGAGATGAAGGCCGGATTCGGTGGTTTCGAGGCGGATCTGGGCAACTGGTGGTGCTGGTGGGCTCGGATTGGGAGGGACGTGGCCGGAATCGGGGAGAGCGAGGCCGGATCTGGTAGGCTTGGAGCGGCCGGACTGGGAGAGCGAGGGTTGTCGGCGCTGGGCTTCGCTCGATCTCGGCTGGGTGGTGGCGCTGGACTTCGCTCGATCTCGGCTTGGTGGTGGCGCTGAACTTCGAGGAGAGCCGGCTTGGGGACAGCGAGATCTCGAGGAGTAGGAGAGCGAGAGGAGGAAGACGAAGAAGGAGGCTGTGTCGGCTAGGGTTATTGTCGAGGTCGAGTAAGCGGAAGAGGGAAGGGAAAGCTCCAAGGTAAGGTTTTATTATTATTATTATTATTTATTGTTTTTTATAAAATTCCGAAAGTAAAAAAAATAAATAGAAATGATGAAAATTAAAATAAACATCTATAAAATCTAAAAAACTGAAAACTGACCTATATATTTGTTTTTTGTTTTTTTTTTATTATTTTCTTTTTATAATTTTTTTTTTTTGTAGAAAGAAAGAAAACTTACCTGAAATCTCCCACTTACTTGTGTAGCTTACTTGATTTAGACGAACCTGACTGATATGGGTCCCTCTCAAATGCCTGAATGTAACCATGAGAAGAGATTATGCACGATTTTTAAGAAAATGAAAATAGGAAAGAAAATAAAGAAAAATAGGAAAGAGTAAGAAAAGCGGGTTGCCTCCCGGAAGCGCTAAGGTTTAAGTCATTAGCTCGACCTACTTCCATGTTTTAAGCTTTGACTAATGCCAGGGTGGCACGAATTTCCTCTTCCGGGTCTTCTTTGTCATAGTACTTCTTGACCCTATGCCCATTTACTTTAAATGTGGTGCCGTCAGTGCCAATTAACTCTACTGCTCCATGAGGGTATATGTGGTGAACCAAGAAAGGTCCACTCCATCTTGTCCTTAGTTTTCCTGGAAATAGACGCAGTCTAGAATTATATAAAAGCACTTTGTCACCTACCTCATATGTTTTTGGCACCAGTTTCTTATCGTGCCATCTCTTGGTGCGCTCCTTGTAGATCTCAGCATTCTCATATGCTTTTAAGCGCAATTCCTCCAACTCCTGTAAATTAATAAAGCGTTTCTTACCTGCCTCATCAAGATCCATATTGAGCTCCTTGAGAGCCCACATTGCCTTATGCTCCAGTTCGACAGGTAAATGGCAAGACTTGCCATAAACTAAGTTGTAAGGAGTTGTTCTCAGCGGTGTTTTGTAAGCTGTCCTATAAGCCCATAGCGCATCATCAAGCTTAGATGACCAATCCTTCCTAGAGCGAGAGATTGTTTTCTCCAAGATGACCTTGATTTAACGATTAGAGACCTCCACTTGACCACTGGTTTGGGGATGATAAGGTGTTGCTACTCTGTGTGTCACCCCATACTTAGCCAAAAGAGCCTCAAATCCTCTCTCGATGAAATGTGAGCCACCATCTGAAATAAGAACTCTAGGAACACCAAAGCGAGGAAATATGTTAGTTTTAACAAACTTTGAAACTACCTTCGCGTCGTTGGTCCTAGTTGCAACAACCTCAACCCATTTAGAGACATAGTCAACTGCCACAAGGATGTATTTGTAAGGTCCTGAAGCAGGGAATGGTCCCATGAAGTCAATTCCCCATACATCAAATAGCTCGACCTCCAAAATTCCTGTGAGTGGTGTCTCATTCCTCCAAGTAATGTTGCCTGATCTTTGGCACTCGTCGCATGAAGTGACATAAGCCTGCACATCCCTGAAAAGATTAGGCCAGTAAAAACCACATTGAAGTACCTTAGATGCAGTTTTGAAGCCTTTGGCATGTCCGCCTGTAGGGAGAGTATGAAAATGGCGAATGACACTTTCCACACCCTCCTCCGGTATACAACGTCTGAAAATATGGTCCTTCCCTTGTTTGAATAGGTAAGGATCATCCCAATAGTATTGTTTGACGTCGTGGAGGAATTTCTTCTTTCCCTGTGAGGATAGTCCTGACGGAATCTCATTTCCTACAAGGTAGTTAGCAAAATCCGCATACCAGGGTACCTTTGGTCCTTTTATAGCATATATATCATGAATAGGACTAGTAGGAGGTGTAAAGAAGAAATCGTCACCGGAATCTAATCGAAGAACCTCACCTGAAATCTCACCTGGAGCTAGTCGATATCGAGAAGAGCTACTCGATATAGAGGAGGCTGCAGTGTCGACTGGTGAAGGGCACGGCTTTTGGTGGTCGACCGTACTCGATCTCGATGAGGGCTCGTCGATCTCGAGTACAGCTGTGGTGTCTGCCTGCGCTGTGCTCGGTTCCTGATGCTCCTCGACTGTGGCCCTTGTCGATCTCGATGAAGGTGTACTCGAGATCGAGTAGCCCTGCAGTTCCAAACCATGCAAAGAAGAATGATCAACGGAAAACTCACCTGTTTTGGTCGAGATCGAGGAGGTTTCGTCAATGTCGAGGAAGACAATGTCAGTCTGCATTAGGTGCTCGTCTGGGCGAGAGTCGTCGATTGGTAAGGCGTCGTGGGCTTCCTCTAGCATGTCTTTGGGGAGCCTGGATAGGTGATCGGCGACTGAATTCTCTATTCCCTTCTTGTCCCTTAGCTCCACATCAAATTCTTGAAGTAAGAGCACCCATCGTAGCAATCTTGGTTTTGCATCCTTCTTTGTCATTAAATATCGAAGAGCAGCATGGTCAGTATGGACAATAACTTTAGAACCAACAAGATAGGAACGAAATTTTTCAAAAGCAAAAACCACAGCTAAAAATTCCTTCTCTGTTGTGGTGTACTTAGCCTGAACCACATCCAGAGTCTTGCTTTTATAGTAGATGGCATGCAATTTCTTGTCCTTCCGTTGTCCTAGAACTGCTCCCACAGCATAATCGCTGGCATCACACATGATCTCAAATGGCAGTGACCAATCCGGCGATTGAATGATTGGAGCTGAGATAAGAGCTTCCTTTAACCTGTTGAAAGCTTCAAGACATTCGCTAGAAAATACAAACTTAACATCCTTCATAAGTAAGTTAGTTAGTGGTTTGGCAATTTTAGAAAAATCTTGAATGAACCTTCTATAAAAACCAGCATGACCAAGAAAACTCCTTATCTCTTTAATAGAAGAAGGTGGGGGCAATTTCTCCACTAGCTCTATTTTTGCTCTGTCCACCTCAATTCCTTTGCTGGACACTTTGTGGCCTAGCACGATCCCTTCCTTTACCAAAAAGTGGCATTTTTCCCAGTTAAGAACCAAATTTGTCTCTTCACAGCGCTTGAGTACCCTGCGTAGGTTAGAGAGACAAATATCGAAAGTAGTGCCATAAACTGAGAAATCATCCATGAATACCTCCACTATGTCCTCAATCATGTCGGAGAAGATGGCCATCATGCACCTCTGAAAAGTAGCAGGGGCATTGCAAAGGCCAAAGGGCATCCTCCTATATGCGAAAGTTCCATAGGGGCAAGTGAAGGTGGTCTTTTCTTGATCATCAGGATGAATGGGAACCTGCCAAAAGCCAGAATATCCATCCAGGTAACAAAAGTAATCATGTTCAGCTAATCTTTCGAGTACCTGGTCAATGAAGGGGAGTGGAAAATGATCCTTCCTGGTGGCGGTGTTGAGCTTTCTGTAATCTATGCACATCCGCCAGCTGGTAGTGATCCTTTTAGGAACAAGCTCTCCCTTCTCATTCTCCTCGACGGTCATTCCACCCTTCTTAGGAACAACATGAATAGGGCTAACCCACTTGCTGTCGGAGATTGGATAAATGATTATTTGCATCCAGCATGCGATGGATCTCCTTCTTGACAACTTCCTTCATGTTGGGGTTAAGCTTCCTTTGATGCTCAATTGTTGCCCTGTGATCATCTTCCAACAAAATTCTGTGCATACAAGTAATGGGTGAAATACCTTTTATGTCCTCTAGGGAATAGCCAATGGCCTTCCTATGAGTGCGGAGGATATCTACTAGCCTATTTACTTCCTGTGAGTTTAATGAAGCATTTATAAATACAGGAAAAGTAGAGTTAGGACCAAGAAATTCATACCTAAGGGTGTCAGGTAAGGGTTTCAGCACTGGGGAAGGGCCCTGTGGAATCAAGATAGGCTCAACTTCCTCTGTCTTTATGATCTCCCCTAAGTAATCCGTCTCAATCCTCATAGAAGAAGCATCCAAATCAGCTACAGGAGTTGGCGTCGACCAAACATACATCGATGAAAATGCTGAATTGGACATAGGACTGTATTGCTGCAGGAAGCTACTCGGCAATGGGTTAGAAAGATCAAAATCGACCAAAAACTCAGAACTTACCTTGAATACAGGGCTAGTCGACTTCGAGTGGGGCTCCTCGATATCGAGTAGGATTGTCGAGTTAGCTTCGTCGACTTCTGGTCTGTCTGCAGGGGACAAGGTAGTCGACATCGATGGTGACTGGTCGATGTCGAGTAGGTTCAGAAGACTTACAGTGTCTGGATGACTGGTGTTCGTCGATCTCGATGAGGGTTCGTCGAGATCGAGTAGCTCAGTGGAGGTTGACTTGATTTGCTCGGCATCTGGTGAGTCGTTCAGCTCTGCCAATAATGCGTCGTCGAAGATTTCCTCCTCGCTTAATTCTGCAGCAGCCATCTCTTCCTCTGCTAGTACAGATTCTGCCCTACCTTCTTCTTGGATCAAGAGTTGTTCTGCAGGTTCATCACAGGAGATAAAATTAAACTTTGAATATATAGCTTTAATTTCCATTACCTCTTCTGTGTCTGGGTTGAAGAAGTATTCAATAATCTCATCTCCGATGGTGAATGTAAGGATTCCTCTTTTCACTCCAATGTTGGCATCAGCAGTTGCTAGGAAAGGTCGCCCTAGGATGATTGGGCATGCTGGATCCTCTGCCATTTCTACTACAAGAAAATCTGTAGGGACAAAGAATCTACCAACTTTGACAGGAACATTATCAACAATTCCTGTAGGGATTACCACGGTGTTGTTGGCCATGTAGAGTTTGGCATCAATTGGTTCCAGGGCACCTATCTTCACCTTCGACCAGATGGATAGGGGCATGATGCTGACACTTGCTCCTAGGTCACACAGTGCTTTAAATCTATGACGACCAAGTCCAACAGTGATAGCAAACTTACCTGGGTCAGGTCGTTTCTCAGGGAAATCCATCTTTTTGCACTCCTTAGCAATCTCAGTCATCGATCGCTTGTTGCTGAGAATCTCCTTGAGAAACTTGACGTAGGCATGCATCTCATGTAATGCTTCTGTAAAAGGAATAGTAACATTCAGACTCTGAAGCAATTTCACAAAACGCTGAAACTTACCGTCTGTTGGATCTCTTTGGTTTTTGGAAGGGAATGGGAGCGTCTTTTTAGTTTTCTGAGTCAGAACAGCTTCCGGAGGTGGTGAGGACTCATCGACGTTGGCCTGCTCCTTCTCGATCTCGACAACGGTCTCGTCGATCTCGAGTTGGGTAGTCGACTTCGGATCGCCTGGCTGTGCAGCTGCGTCAGAGCTCCTTTTCTCCTCTGTGTCGAGAAGGGCTTTGTCGATGTCGACTAGACTCTTGTCGATGTCGACGACAGTTTTGTCCTTCCTTTCTCCATTTTCTGGCTCGTGCAGTTTGTGACCGCTCCGCAACTTTACAGCAGCTACATGTCCGTGCTGCCCCTTGGGATTTGGTTCTGTATGTGCTAGGAGCTGCCCGGATGGTTGTGGAATCTGCACCGCGAACTGACCCATCTGAGTCTCGATGTTTCTCTTCCAAATGTCTAGCTCCCCAAATTTTGCACTGATATTCTGGAACTGATTGTTGATGGTGCCTTGATTCCGGCGCATCTCCTCAAGGATGAGTTGTAAATCATCCTTCTTCTGATCCCTTTCTGAATGTCCCGGAGCTCTGTAAGGCTGGGGGTTCCTATGAGGACCTTGGTTCCTTTGAGGTTGATAGAACCGTTGGTCCCCCATATAGCGATTGGGATCCCCTGCGTAAGCTGTCCTTAGTGATTTGATCAAGAGAGTTGAAGAAGATCTCCTGAATGACGTAGGGTGGTTGTCCATGAGTAAAGCAAGATCGCAGCAGTTCTTTGTAGCGTTCCCATGCCTTTGCCAGCGGTTCCCCTTGCTTCTGTTTGAAGGCGGTGATTTTTTGGCGGAGAAGTGCTGTTTTGGCGGGTGGGAAGTATTTGTTCAGAAACTCTTGCTCTACTTGGGCCCATGTTGTGAGTGATCTTGGTTTCAGCCCCTCAAGCCACTTCAGTGCGGGTCCAGCGATAGACCAGCGGAAAGCTTTCATCTTGACATATTCCAAAGTTGTACCTTCAGCAAGAGTACGACACATGTCATGAAAATTGGTAATATGTTCAAGAGGACACTCATTAAATCTTCCATGAAAAGCATTGTTTTTAAGCTCTATAAGAAATTGAGTGCGAATTTCAAAAGAGTTTTCAGGGATTAGAATCGCCGATTCAGGCACGACGAGAGTGGGATGCATATAATCCTCTCCAGTGGTTGGGAACTGGGCAAGCTAAGCTTCTGCTTGCTCCCTTGCTGCTGTCTCAGTGCCGATAGCAGCATCTTTAGCGGCTAGTTCCCTTGTAAGCCTTTCGATCAGTTGCTCTTGTGTTTCAGCGGCCGCCATGATCCTTTTGAGTTTAGAGTGGATGTGTAGGTAACACTCTGGTTCGTCTAAGGCGTCAAACTCAGGTGGTAGACCAGAACGGCGCATACACCTGTATAATAACTCAAAGTAGATGTGAGATTTAACTACCTAAGGCGCGAATCATAGCTTCCCCGGCAACGGCGCCAATTTGTTGTAAGAGGAAATCGAGAATGCAAAACAGTAAGCAAATAAAGTAAAGCAAACCGATCAAATCCCAGCAAATAATATTCAAGACTCCCTCCAATGTAGTAAGAGAAGGTTAGGTTCGAATCCTCGAGGAAGCTGGTCAGCGGATCCTAGGCAACGGTGAAATCTCACGAACAGAAGTCGACAACAGGAGCTAGATCTCGACTAGGTTTAGTCGACAGGAGATCAGGCTAGTCGAACAGCGTAGCAGTCGCAGGCAGAGGCTACTAGATGTCGATGAGGGGCTACTCGATGTCGAGTACAGTCCTTGTCGACTTCGTGTTGGGCTCATCGAGTTCCTGCACAAGTAAGCTACGACGATCTGGGATCGAGAATCAGTAGTCGAGAACGACCAGGCTTGGTCGAGATCGACGAGGGCAAAAAAAGTAAAAACAAAAGCAGTTTCGGTTTCTGTAACTCTATGAATTTAGAAAACTTCCAAGATTAGGGTTTGCGACAACGATTACCATGCAAGCGGAATATAAATCACAAAAGGCAGTAACTTTATCGATAAAGGAAAAGACTTTCACCTAATCCGTCAAGTAGGAGTATAAATCTCGCGACAAATAATCCTAATTGCATCTATTCCTTTTCATAATTAGCATTTATAATCTTTCGAATAAAAATCCTAATTACTACCCAAGTTTCGCAACATGAGTTCTATAATTTCTCAATCAAAGATGAAGCACATAGGGAATAGACTAAAATATCGACAAAATACCTCCTTTTGCAATCGCTAATCCACCGGCATGGCTCTCGTTGGGCTCACCCCAACCCCAGAAGTAGGTGGACTACTCGCGCCTCATTGCAATCGCAGACATTGAATTAAAAGAAATAACTTGCATTAACTAAATTCAAAGTCTTTACAATCTCGGCAATCAACTTTCGTAAACTGCCAAAACCTTAAAACCTTCGAACTCCTAAATCTCTATGTGTAACTGTTTCTCTGAATTTGAATCGATCTAAAATTAGCCCCATGGGCTTTATTTATAGCCTTCTATACCTTGCTACTCAAGGATAGAATATCTATATCTATATCTAAATTGCTTAAGGATAAATAAAAGCAATAATTAAATCTAAATATATCTAAATTGTCTTAAGTGGATAAAACTCTCTTCTTCATGATAGATGTTGATAATTCGGATAGACTAGGCTATCCTCGGCTCCAAGGACTCCAACTTCGAGTAGGATTGCATCAATGCGTCACGCGGCTTTTGGAAATCTTCGTCGATCTCGAGTACGACGTACTCGATGTCGAGTAGGAAAGTCGTTGACTGGGCTGGCTTGTCGTCTCGGCTAGCAGGTCCTCGACGTGTCTCGGCCATGGCTCTTGGCCCTAGTCGAGATTGACGAGAGCTCCTCGATCTCGACGAGGATTCTTCCTTTCCGCTTCCGCGAGTTGCTTCTTCCGCTGCAGCGAGGATTTCCGCGGCAGCGAGTGGCTCGCTGCAGCGAGTCTAATCGCTAGCAGCGAATGCTGCCTGGTCGTCTTCGTCCTCGGCTTGTCGATCATAGACGACGCTCCTCGATCTCGACGACAACGATCATCGACTTGGCCAGCTTGGTGTTGTCGAGTGGCCTCTTGTCGACATGCTCGGACACAGGCTTCTGGGCTTCGTCGATCTTGACAAGAGCCTTGTCGATCTCGAGTAGATCATGACTGGCCTGGTGTTTGTCGAGCAGCATCTCTTCGACGTGGCTATGTGGTCTGGCACTTGTCGACATCGACGAGAACTTAGTCGAGATCGAGTAGACTTGCTGCTTCCGTCTTTGCTTCTTGGTTTTCTCCCGAAATGTTTCCATATTCTGCAATATTAAACAGAAACTTATGTAGATCTCCATTTCTAACAAATAAGCATATACTACATAAATTCGACATATTCCCAACCCGAAATATGCAAAATGTAAAGAATATGGAACTAAAATATGCATAAAAATATGGCTACTTTGGAGATATCAACCTCGAGGGTTTTAAGTCAGGGAGATATGCGAAGCTCTTCTTCTTCTCTCTTGAATCAGATCCCCTCTTTGGAGGTTCAAGGGGGTATTTTTAGGGGGCTAAGCGAGCAGCTGGTTGGCGACCTCATGGACCGACAAGAGACACGTGTAACGCATGCCCTCATGCAGAGGGTCAAGGTTTTACACGTGGCATCGTTAGCGGAGAGGTGCCAGGCCAGCGAGCTGCTTGTCTTTGCCCTAATGAGCCACGAGGTATTTGTGAGTCCTGTTACGAGGTCTATGCTTATGAGCACTAGAACACTGATCGCGGTTTTCGTATGCCGCTATACTTAGGACAAGTGTCATGATTGCGATGTGCTTCAGAGCGCGTCAGATGTCTTGCGTTGGGTGGTCTACTTATGACATCATATCTCTGTTGATTAATAGGGCTATTTTCTGGGGCATCATCATATCTCCTCGTAACCGGATCGTGAGCGATATGTTGCTCGCGGTTAGGTTTCGACAAAAAGCGATGCATCCCGCCAAAAAGCTTATCCTTGAATGGGCCTGAAATTGGGCCCAATGTACTCAGGCCCATTTGGAGGTTACCCCACAGATACCTATAAGTGAAGATTTTCCCTATGTTATTTCATTTTACGCTTTCAGGACTAAAAAAGGAGTTAGAAGGGAGAGAGAGAATTTCAAAGGGTCTGTTTCCAGGAAAGTGGCAATCGGAGCAAGTAGGTGGTGCTATTTCTCAGTTTGTTCTCATTTACATACAAGTGTTTTTCCTCCACTTCCTCAAGTAAATGTTTCTTGTTTGCCTTTCTATCTTGTTTATTTTCCTTGATTTCCATTCACACTAGATTCTAGGACAGAGGAGAAAACCCTAGGTCGTCGAATTGCCATCCTCTGGTGAGGGGCACGACGGCGATGGGGCTGAGAGAGGGTTTTCTCTAGTGTCTTGCTCCCCTTTTTTCTTCTTTCCTTCCAGGTGGTGGGTGCTCCAGGCAGGGTCACTGGGTTCTAGATGGTGGTGTAAAGGTGTCAGGAGTGGTGTTCTTTAGGAGTTTTGGGGACTTCCCAACGGTTGTGGGTGGACGAATTTTTCATCTCCCCTCTTTTTCACTTTTTGGAAGTGGTTTGTCAAAAATAGAGAAACTTTTTGGAGGAGACGAAAAGACGTCTTTCAACCGTCACCCTGCGGGGGGAAATGCCTTTTCAACGCCCTTTCGAGGGTTTTAAGTCAAGGAGATATGTGGAGCTCTTCTTCTTCTCTCTTGAATCGGGTCCCCTCTTTGGAGGTTCAAGGGGGTATTTATAGGGGGCTAAGAGAGTAGTTGGCTGGCGACCTCGTGGACTGACAAGAGACACGTGTAACACATGCCTTTATGCCAGAGGGTTGGAGTTTTACACGTGGCATCTTTAGCGGAGAGGTGCTAGGCCAGTGAGCTTGTCTTTACCCTAAGGAGCCACGAGGTATTTATGGGTCATTTTACGAGGTCTATGCTTATGAGCACTAGAACCCTGATTGCGGTGTTCGTAGGCCGCTATACTTAGGACAAGTGTGATGATCGTGATGTGCTTCAGAGCACGTCAGATGTCTTGCGTTGGGTGGTCTACTTATGATGTCATATCTTTGTTGATTAATAGGGCTATTTTATGGGGCATCGTCATCAATAGCTTTGTTTTGATATATAATACGCCTTAATCCGATATCCGAGTAAAAAGTTATGAATGTTTAAAGATTAAAGGTATATTAATCACTTTAATGTTATTTTAATAGCCTGCATACTTTTATATTTTATTTAGATTGAAATTCACATACTACAATTTATCTTAAGAGTTTCAAAACGAAAGTATATATTACTCATTTCGAAAATTAGATAAGAAGTTACAAAAGTTCAAATGAAGGAAAATGCTACCTTTTCTACTTTGCAAGATATATATTGGTGATGCACGTTTCTAAGAAGATGACTAAAGTAGGAATTCACAAAACTTGTAACTTGGTATATCATCTCATTGATTTGTTTTTAATGTTACCAGTTGCAACAACTACAATGGAAATACATTTCTCAACTATGGGTATTATCAAGACATATTTGCACAACAAGATGAAGGAAGACTTTCTCTCTTATAGTTTGGTCTGTTTTGTCAAAAAAAGATGTTTTCAAGCGCATTGATAATGAAGTTATGCTTCAACATTTTCAAGGTATTAAAACCCGTAAAATTGATTTACTCCATTTGTCGTCGATTTCAACTATTTTAGTGTATAACTCTAATCAACAATGAACAACCCTTTGTACTTTTAAACTCTTTTATTTTTATCGCTATTTTGTAGTATTGAAATTAAACGTTGTGTATTATATGAGTTCGTGTTATTTCATTGTAATTTGTCACTATTGTGCCCCCACTCTCATCGAGTTCTGGCTCCGTCGCTGCGTAAGGATGCAATTGAATGGTGGTTTAACAGAGCTTAGCCATTTCTAAATCTTTACATGTATAAAAAAAATTCAAAGATGACATGAGAGATTAGTGATCAATTACCTTATAACTAGGTCTTATGATATAATGTAGGTTAGAAGACTAGATTTAGATGTTTAATTACCCTATAAGAGCACCCCCAACAACTCTTGTAAAATAGATAAAGTTGAAAATTTAAGAGAAAATATGAGTTTTTTTGGGTCCAACAGCTCATCTATATTCATCTCTAAAATAGAGAAACCTTAGGAGAGGGGAAAAAATGTCTCTAAAATTTATAGGAAGATGGTAAAAACTCTAAAATTTAATTATCCTCAATATCAATGCAAATTCATTGTAATTCATCAACAATTGGACAAGTTTGTTATATTTATACAAAAATTAAGTTAGGACTACATATTTATTATAATTAAATTAAATTGAATGTTTTGCTAGAATTAACTCGATATTTAATTTAAACCCGTTAGTTAATTTTAAGTTATGTTAAAACTCATGTTATACATAAATGTCAAACTTAGGCTCCATTTGGAGGACATAGTTATAATGCAATTATGCTTTATGATCATTATTTTACACAAGGCATTAATGAGTTTTTAAAAAAATTATTTATAATGGATAATTATTGTTTTGACTCTTCTTCTCTCTCACCTCTGTCCCTCATCTCCTCCTATCTCCCTCTCTGGTCTAAATATGTATCCTACATGTAGGATCGCCTGATTCACCTCTCCCCAATCTCCAGTTCTTCATCATAAATCTATTAGAGGCGTTTGAAATGGGAGCGAAGGAGAGGTCAGTGGAACAGAGGCGAGACGCGGAGCCACTGTCTGATTTCAAATGGAGGAGTGGTGAGGGAGGAGGGCGAAGATGCTGATGTGCTGGGTAGATCTAAAATAACAATTATTTAATTAAAGAAATTTTAACAAAGACTCAGATTTGACATTGAAATCACCAAATCAGATTTGAAATTGAAATCACCAAATCTCCCTCGTCTCTCCTTATCACTTCAACCAAAACCCTAACAGTCGTCTTTCTCTTTCACCCCCCCCCCCCCCCCCCTCTAACGTCATTAACCCAAGCAACGAAGTCAAGGGACATAAGAAAGAAGGGTTAAGGGATGGGGGTATTATGTAACTAAAATATTGGGGAATCTTGAAGTGGAGAGCGAAGAGAATGAGAGAGAACGATTATGGAATCCGGATTATTAGCCTTGGTTGAAAGGCTTTCAAGGGTTTTTGAGGCCTTCAAGAACAAGAGAGAAAATTTGGGAATCTGGGTCATTAGGGAAAAAGGATGGAGGGTCTCATCTCAATGTCATATCAGGGTTTGGAATTGAGGAAGGTGAATGGTTTCGGTGGGCTAGACTTTAATTCAATATGGAAGTCCAAACGACATTTATAAATGAAGTATATTATAATACATAAGACAACATTTATAAATCATGTTTTATGCATGCAAACAGAGCCTTATACTAGTTTGCATTTTAAGTTATGTTAAGCTTGAATATTAAACTTTGTATTTTAATTAAACTTTTGCAGTTTAATTAAACTTGTTTTTGAAAATTTTAAATTAAAATTCATGTTTGTCTAGTTGTACTAAATTTTTCACAATTTGCATAAAGTTTAACGATAGCTAAAATTGAAATTGTTTTAAATAAAGAGTATGTTTAGTGTGTAATAAATGCAAAAATTTATAAAATAGAAAAGCTGTTGGAGTTTGAGTGTCAAATTTTTAGAGATTTTAATATTTTTTCTTCTATTTTAAAGAATTTTCAGATGAGTTATTGGAGTACGCGTTGCTCTAACAATCATTTCTATTAATACAATCCATCCCCTCCTACTGCAGTATATATTAATTAAAACATTAAATTGTCAAAAATAACACATACTTCCTATCTTTTATTTATCTTTTGATTATTTATTTTTCTATTTTTCTAACTTATGGGCTATGTCCCAAGAGTATAGATTAAAATATCAAACAGTCAAAGTTTTGCAAATTTAAATGTTTTAGCTTTATTTAATACTCTCTCTGGTAATTAAAACTTGCCGTTTATTATTCATGCACACTTTTTTATAACGATAAAAACTATATAAAATATTAATATTTTTTAACATTTGTTTTTATAAATTCATACTTAATTTTGATAAGTAGGAAATTATTTTAAAAAATTATTGAAAAAGTTAGTATTTTACATAGTTTTTAACACCTAAAAAAATGTGTGCATAAATAGTAAAACATCAAGTTTTAATTAACGAATGGAGTATTGATTTTCTAAGGTCTCTTATCTATTTGGTATATAAGTGTTATGTCTAATATAATCTAGATGCATATGTATTAGGGTTAATGGATACTTAAGATGGATAGGCTAGGATCTAGGTTCAAGGTCTTAGGTAGCTCAAGAACTTGGTCAAGTTAGAAGCTCGGCTAGGCTCAAGGGTTCCATGGCACCAAAGGCTACTTCAAATGTGTTGAGGACTAAAGCCAGAGCTTAAGTCGTTGGACCATTTCTGTAGCTTGGCCCAACTCTCTGCTCCCACGGCCCACACTTTCCTGAAGACACTCCAACGGTTCTCTTGTGTCCTTGCTGGTTGAAACGCTACGTTTCCTTTAGTGAGGGCTCGGGTATAAAGCCTCGTCTTCAGAAACCCTAAATGGTTGAGAGCTCCAGTTAATCGCTTCCGCTTCCATAAGAGAGAGAGAGAGAGAGAGACAGAGTTGGAAACCCTAGAGGCGATTCGGCAACGATCCCGATTCCTCACCCTATCGAGCTTGAATCTCAAGCTCTTGATGTGATCTAAGGAGTCCTTGCTCGACTTAGGAAGGAGACGCTGATGTGGTGCTCAACCTCGGCTCTTCACTAGCTTTTGTTCATCTTCGTCTTCAGATGGAGTGAAGGGAGTATCTGTTCCTATCTCGTGTTTCTCCTTGATTACCTGTTGCTTGAGCCGCTAGATCTAGGATCGTTTCTAGTTTATCCGTCTATCTGTATCCATGACTTATATTCGATCATACTTAGTGGATTCAGGGGTTTGATTCTCTCCCTCTTGAAGCTCCGCATAGTAAGGTAACCGAACTGCATCACCAATCCTTGTGTTTTCTCTTGCTCTCCTTTATCTGTGTTTATCTCTCCATTATATCTAATTTAGGGTTTAGATTCGAAATCTGGTTTTTAACAAAGTGGTATCAGAGCTTGAGTGCCCCATTTCTTCCATTCTCTCATCTCTGTAGACGCGGAAAATAGATCTGGGGGTGTGGACATTGGGCAGACCATATAACGTATCCACAGTCGGGCGTTGTTCCTCTCCCGTCCGACGTACCACACCCGTTTTCAAAACATATCTGTTTTAAAAACATTTTCTCTGTCTTTCTATGTTAGTTCTTCATTATTTTCTAGCTTATTCACGATTTTTAAGCTTTAGTTGAACAAACTAACCCTAGTTTTTCCTTCTATTTCAGGTACCATGGCAGATTCTTATGTCAAAATCAAGCCATTTGATGGCAAGATAGACTTTGCCATGTGTCAGGTCAAGATGAAAGCCATCTTGATCAAGGAAAAATGTTGGAGAGCTGTTTCACCAGTCACTCTACCCTCAGCTCCATAGGGAGACCCTTCAGTACAACAAACATCCCCTGCACTGCCACCAGTTCCTCCGGAAATCTCAAAACAAGCTCATGCCGAGATTATGCTAAGGCTCACAGATGATGTTGCCAGATAGGTACTCAAGGTAGATAAACCCAGGGCCCTTTGGTTAGCCTTGGAGGATTTATTTCTTGTTAAATCCTTGCCTAGTCGCATCTCTATGCTTTGTAGGCTCTTCAATTTTTAAATAGACACATCTATTACATTAAATGATAATCTGGATAAGTTTTTAAAAATGATACAAGAGCTAGAGAGATGTGATGATAGCATTAAGGATTGTCACCAAGCCATATTGTTATTAAACTCATTACCCTCACAGTTTGACCATTTTAAGGATGTCAATCAGTTCTCTAGAGAGCCTCTTACTAAGGAACGTATAGTGGAGACTATCTCTGAGAAGAATGAGATGCTCAAAGTGTTCAATCAAAACATGGTGCCAAGTCTGACACCTCTGAGAAATATGAGTTTTTGTTTGCCAAAATAAACAAACCTAAGGGCAATAAGTCTAAAAATAAAATAAAAAAAGAAAAAGGAAGATGAGAGTCCTAATGCATCCTCTCCTGAGTCCAGTACCAAGGTACCCAAGGATTCCAAGTGCAATTATTGTGGACACCTTGGTCACTGGATCAAGGACTCCAAGAAGACAAAGAGGGCTGATGAAAATAAACTCAAGAATTCTATGTCTGTTTCTTTGCTTGAGTCTGATGTTGGTAACTATCCTAATGAACTTTTCATGTGTATTTCAGAAGACAGTGATCCTTCCTCTTGGATTCTTGACTCTGGTTGCACCATACATGCCACACCAGACAAAGCTTGCTTTGACAACCTTGATCAGAGTAAGAGAGGGGTGGTCAAACTTGGTGATCATCACTCTCTTGCCATCAAGGGGGTGGGGGATGTATCACTGAAAATGTTTGATGGGAATGTTATCACCCTTAAAGATGTTAAGTGGGTGCCAGAGTTAAGAAGGAGTCTCATGTCCGAGTCTGTTTTTTATTGCATGAATTATGACATCACAACTAGTAATGGCATTAAGAGAGTTCTTTGGAATGGAAAATGCATTGTCAAAACCATTAGAAAGAAAAGCTTATATATATCATGTCATTACTCCTGAAAATGAATGTAATCTTCTTGCCAACTCTGCATACATGACTTCTTAGTTAACAAAGATGTGGCATCTTAGGCTAGGTCATATTGGAAACAAAGATCTTTATTATATGCATAAACATGGTTTATTATCTGAAAAAAACTACTGACTTGTCTTTCTGTGAGAATTGTGTCTTTGGGAAGGCTACTAAACAGGTATTCCCCAAGTCATTGTACACTGCCAACAAACCCCTTAAGTATGTTCATTCAGACTTATGGGGGCCTGCACAGGTGGACACAATTGGTGGGAAGAGATATTTCATTTCATTTATTGATCATTTCTCCAGGAAAGTTTGGCTCACTCTTCTAAAAACGAAGGATGAAGCTTTTCAGGCTTTCAAAACCTAGAAAACTAAAGTGGAGCTCCAAACTAGTAATAAACTTCTATGCTTCAAAATAGATAATGGCCTTGAGTTTTGCAATACTGCCTTTGATGAATTTTGCAGGGAGAATGGCATCAAAAGGCGACTCATAGTGCGTGGCACCCCTCAGTAGAATGGTACTGCTGAGAGGATGAACATGACACTGTTAGAGAAGGCCAGGTGTCTTCTCTTCACAGCAGGCATGAAGCATAGCCTTTGGGGAGAAGCTGTGGTCACTGCATCTTACTTGATCAACAGATCTCCCTCTTCCGTTATTGGCTTCAAGACTCCACAAGAGTTGTGGATTGGTAAGAAACCCAGTTTGTCATACTTAAAGCCTTTTTGGTTGCATAATTTATGCACATGTTTCTCAAGGTAAGTTACAACCTAGGGCACTTAAAGGTGTCATGCTTGGGTATCCAGAAGGAGTTAAGGGCAATAAGATCCTTCTTGTTCAACCTGGAGAATACAAAGTGATTGTCTCACGAAATGTTACCTTCAATGAATCTGAATTTCATTTTAAAAGTGTGTTAACACCTAGAAATGAGAATACAAGTAACTCTGAACAGCCCTCAAAGTTCTTTACAACTGATGACCATTTGTTGTCATCTACTACAGTTGAGGCAGGAGATGATGAGTTTGACATAGGCTATGTCCCAACTCACTATAGATCTTCCCCTGCAAACCCTACAATCCTAGTTGATGTTCCATTACAGCAACCACAACAATTAACAGGAGGAAATGATGAAGGACAACAACATGAAGAAAATGAAGAAAACATAACTCAAAGAGTACCCTTAAACCCTCAATCCTCTGCTTCTACTTCTGAATCTCCCAGTTCTTCTTCTTCTAGCTCTTCAAATTCACTTGTTGTGCCTTCAATGTCTGAGCATGCTTCTTCTTCTGCTTCATCTGTGCCTATTGTTGATAACTCTGTGCTACATGACTATCAACTTGCTAGAGATAGGAGTCCTAGAACTAGAATTCCTAATAGGAGGTATACTGATGATATTAATATTGTTGAGTTTGCTTATGTTGCTTCTGAAATAGTTAAAATAATCCTCCTGAGACTTTAGAATATGCTATGAGATCCTCTGATTCTGTGAAATGGTTTAAAGTTATGCTTGAAGAACTTGAGTCGATGAAAGCCAACAAAACTTGGATTCTTGTTCCTAAACCTGAGCATGCTGAAACTATTGACTGTAAGTGGGTTTTTAAAGTCAAAGAAGTGATAAAATATGATGAACCACCTAAGTATAAAGCTAGACTTGTAGCAAAAGGGTTTAATCAAAGAGAAGGATTGGATTACAATGATATATTTGCTCCAGATGTTAAATATAAAACTCTGAGATTGCTCCTTGCTATTGCTACTGTCTTTGATTAGGAACTTGAACAAATGGATGTTAAGACAACCTTTCTTCATGGTGATCTGGATGAAACTATTTTCATGAAACAACCTAAGGGATTCACTGATAAAAACAAACCAAATCATGTTTGTCTGTTGAAAAAGTCTATTTATGGCCTAAAACAGTCTCCAAGAGAATGGAACATAAAATTTGACTCTTGCATGAGATCTCTTGGTTTTATTAGAAGTGAATATGATTCATGCTTGTATATCAAAGGTGTTACCACTAAATTTCCCTTGTTTATTCTGCTTTATGTGGATGATATTCTCCTTGTCTGTGCTTCTATGAGAATTATCTCTACACTAAGAGAAATTTGATGAAACGCTTTGATATGAAGGACCTTGGCCATGCCAAGAGAATTCTGGGTGTCATGATCATTAGAGATAGAGCCAAGAAGAAACTCATGCTTTCCCAGGTTGATTATATTGAAAAAGTTCTTAAAAGATTTAGCATGTTTGATTCTAAATCCTCACCTATACCCTTAGGAGGGCATCTTGTCTTGGGCAAGGCTCAATGTCCTAAAACTGAACATGAAAAGAAAAATATGGTTGATGTTCCCTATGATGTTGTTGTTGGTTCAATCATGTATGTCATGCTATGCACTAGGCCTGATTTAGCTTTTGCCATTAGTGTTATTAGTAGATATATGTCCAATCCTGGATTGTCTCATTGGAATGCAATGAAGTACTTGCTTAAGTACCTGAATGGCACTAATCGGCTTGGTCTTGTGTACTTAGATTATGCTCTTGCCAATGATCTCCAAGGGTATGTGGATTCAGATTACGCCAGTAACAAAGACACAAGAAAATCCACCACTACCTACTACTTCACCTGGGCAGGCAACTACATATCTTGGAAGCCTCAACAACAATATGTGGTGGCCTTGTCCTCAATAGAAGCTGAATACATGGCAGCTACTGAAGCTGCAAAGGAAGCTATCTAGTTGAAAGGCATTCTTGGAGAGATTTTCATAAAGAAATTTGTACCTGTGATTAACATGGATATCCAAAGTGCTTTGTATTTGTGTAAGGACCCTATGTATCATGAGAAAACCAAACATATAGATGTTAGGTTTCATTTCATTAGGCACAGGGTCGAAGACAAGGCACTGGACGTCAAGAAGATCAAAGAAGAGCTCAACCCAACTGACTTTGGGACGAAGATAGTTCCTTGCAGCAAGTTCTACTATTGCAGGAACTTTCTTCATATACTTGATGTTCACTAACCATGCAGGTACACGAGCCAAAGACGGATGGATCGAAGACTTAAACCCTCTTTTCCCTATTTAAATGATCGAATACCATATATGGTGACTAGATTAGGAGGGAAAATTGTTATGCCTAATATAATCTAGATGCATATGTATTAGGGTTAATGGATACTCAAGATGGATAGGCTAGGATCTAGGTTCATGGTCTTAGGTAGCTCAAGACCTTGGTCAAGTTGAAGAAGCTCGGCTAGGCTCAAGGGTTCCATGGCGCCAAAGGCTACTTCAAATGTGTTGAGGACTAAAGCTAGAGCTTAAGTCGTTGGCCCATTTCTGTAGCTTGGCCCAACTCTCTGCTCACACGGCCCATACATTTCTAAAGACACTCCAACGGTTCTCTTGTGTCCTTGCTGGTTGAAACGTTGCGTTTCCTTTAGTGAGGACTCGGGTATAAGGCCTCGTCTTCAGAAACCCTAAAGGGTTGAGAGCTCCAGTTAATCGCTTCCGCTTCCATGAGAGAGAGAGAGAGAGAGACAGGGAGAGAGTTGGAAACCCTAGAGGTGATTCGGCGACGATCCCGGTTCCTCACCCTGACGGGCTTGAATCTCAAGCTCTTGATGTGATCTAAGGAGTCCTTGCTCGACTTAGGAAGGAGACACTGCTTTGGTGCTCAACCTCAGCTCTTCACCAGCTTATGTTCATCTTCGTCTTCAGATGGAGTGAAGGGAGTATCTGTTCCTATCTCGTTTTTCTCCTTGATTACCTGTTGCTTGAGCCACTAGATCTAGGATCATTTCTAGTTTATCCGTCTATCTGGATCCATGACTTGTATTTCGATCATACTTAGTGGATTCATGGGTTTGAGTATCTCCCTTTTGAGGCTCCACAGAGTAGGGTAATCGAACTGCGTCACCAATCCTTGTATTCTCTCTTGCTCTCCTTTATCCGTGTTTATCTCTCCATTATATCTGATCTAGGGTTTAGATTCGAAATCTGGTTTTTAACAATAAGTAATCTTTCCCAGTTCAGGTTAAAAAAGATTGTTTATTTATTAAGGGTCTTTTCATTGTCCATGATACAGTACTTTCCAAAATTAAGGAGATTGTTTGTATTAATATAAATGTTAATAAATTTATAGAGTTTCTCGTATAATAGCATACATTTATTTATTTATTTATTTATTTATTTATTGGTCTGAAGCATACATTAATTCTAGTAGTTGTGGTGAAGGTTGAATGATGCTAGTTTCTATTACCTTGTTCCTCATGACTTTTTCACCACCATGAGATACATTATGCTAGCTACTAGCTAGTTTCTTGATCCCTCTTCAACATGAGCTCATGATCAAGATACATTATGCTATCATAGTATTGTTTAATTTGGACTTAGTGTAACTGCTACTTTACTTTACGATGCTACTATAATATTACTCTTATCCTTGTATAATGAAATTTAGTTCTAAATTTACAAAAATAGACCTAGTAAAAATAAGCACATAGTAAATTACTTGACCAAAGTACTTACTTTCACAAACGAGTACAAAATTTGAAGGAAATTTGGACATATCACATTCAAAATGTAACAAAGCCTCCTCTTTTTGACTAGGAAAAATAACGATTAATTTAAAGTCAACAAACGAAATCAATTGTGCAGGTGTGGCTACCTCACTCCGACATGCCTAATGATACCAATTCCACTTTTGGACCAACATTTACCTTTTTAACTCACACCGGTATATAGTACTTGCAGTAATTATTCTCCCTTCCAGTTCCAGCAAACCCCAACTCCCTTTACATATGTCGGTGGACGGTGCCAACGTTGCACTTAAATTTAACTGCACGAACCATATGATATTGTCATTATTATTTTCCCATTCAAATTTTGGAAATTTCCTCCCTCTTTTTTTTACCGCGGTTATAAAAAACACAGTGTATATAATATATGTCTGAATCTGAAAGCTGGAGGAATTGATGGACTGTAGCGCCATGTCCACCGTTGGGCCCACAAATGGGCCTGGCCCATTTACAGAGCTGAATTAAAATTCCAACCGTAAGAAAGAGTTCCGGTAAGGCTGATTTTTTATACATCAGAGATATTTCATTGTTGTGTCAAAATCTGTGGCCACAAAATATACATATTTAGGTTTGTATATTAATGTCACAAAATAAATGTGCCTTGTTATGTGAAAACAATTTGTTATGAGTTTTTCTTACCTTCTTCTTGAATGTAGTTCGTGTTCGATCACATCTCGAGTCGATGCATTCTTATAGTAGTAGTTATTAACCTTGAAAGGGGTGTTTGGCCGAAGAAAGCGATTGAGAGATAAAATAAATTAGGTAATTATCTTTATAATGAAATTCACATTTTCTCAAATTCATTCTTAAGGCAAGTTATCATATTCGTGACATAAATTCATAAAATATTGAATGGATGGATTTTGAGAAAAAATGACGCTGCACTCTTATCTATATTACATAAGCATGACGAAAATACTAACTAATTTGGTCTAATATGACGTTATATAATGAAAAAGAATATAAAGGTAGGTGAGTGGAGAAAGAAGAGGAAAATAGAAATACTAATGTTAGATAAAAAAGAATTAACATAAACATAAAGAATTAGGGTTATTATACGAGTTAGGTTCGACTCTGATTAGTTCATTTTCCAAAGAGTTGATTATGAACACATTTTAAAGCTCGTTTCAAACCGAAGCTTGCTTTTTCTGGAATAACTGTGTCATGAGTAAGTATAGTTCGATAAAAAGTTCGGCTCAAACTCGTTCATTCAATAATTGAGTCGAATATATTATAAGGGTGAATATAATCACTAATATTAGTTGCGTTTAACTCGAGTAGCAGCCCTATAAAGAACACAACTTTATACTTTGAACCATTGAAATAGTGAATCCCATTAAGGTAGAGGTAGTGAAAGTGCATCAACCAAACTAGAAAGCGCCTAATGGCCCGTCATACATCCATCATGAGTGCAGATGAATTTTTCCCACTTACAAAAGCTTCTAATCTCTTTAACCAAACATGTAAAAGATCCCTTTTTCTTCTCCTGTTGTTGGCTCTCATCTCTCAATGGTTGAACTTTGACATGTAAATGAGGTCATTTATATGTTAGTTAAGATTAATAATATAAAAATCAATTTAAATATAAATTATAGAGCATATTTTATTAAATAACACCATTAGCTAGGGTAGTTTTAAGAAAAAAAAAACTCATATATGATATACTATTAGTATTTTGAAAAGACCAATTATACTATTAGTAAATAGGGATGACTTCTTATTAAATGGTTCATATTTAAACTCTATCTTTAGCCAATGTTTAAATTTCTCATTTCCATATATATGCCAATTAGAGGGTATTAATTTTAAATTTAGGTGCATGTTATTTTCATTCATACTTATTTTCAGTTGAAACTTTGAAACATTACATGCTAATTAATGAATGTCCTCTTGCTTTATCTTCTCCACTTACACGATGATAGTCCACTTTAAAACATGGCATGTTAATACATAAGGTTATAAACCTTATTGCTTTTTACTCTTTAACTAAAACCTCAGCGGAGCTCAAACTAGCAATATGAGACCAATTTTTAATTCTTTACTTTAACTATATATAGAGAAGACGAGTTCAATTAATGTAAATTATAAGAACTTATATATAATGTAAAGTGTGAACAAAATTAATTAATTATTCATGTATAACAACATGGCCATTTTAATTATATGAATAATTACATCGCTACATTCGAATAATTTCTTGGTAAATAGTTTCCTTATAACATGGGTGGAAAGATGGGAGAAAAATATAAATTATAAATTGTGCAGAGTGAGGAAGTTTGCATCAATATATGGACCCTCACTCACATTGATCAGTCACACACGCAATAGAAACCATACGGAGTATACATTTAACAAGCTTAGGTTACCAACTAATTAGCTGTAAACTACCCAAAAACACCTAAATTGCATGTTGGATCACATGTAACTTTACCTTTGATTTGACTTCTTCTCATTATTTTTGTTTGAAAATTAAAGCATCCTCCCTGGCTACTGTTGATGATATTGTTACCCAACCTTGCATCTGCATCTCCATGTGATATTATATATTGGATGTACATTCATATATTGATGTTAATACATATATAAGCCTTTACACATCACAGCAATTACTTTTGCACTATTAGCTACATGTACCTTAATTAAGACTTGTCATCTCACTTACTAAGTGCTGTTTTTAGCGCTTATTATTGGGTCTATTCGATATAAAGATGAAAAACTAGATATGATTTACGCGTGTTACTATTTATCTTTTTAGTTGTAAAAAGATTTAAGTACCCCAACCATATATATATATATATATATATATATATATATATATATATATATATATATATATATATATATATATATATATATATATATATATATATATATATATATATATGATCAACATCAAGGACCATTTTCAATTGAACAATTAGATAAGGCCTTTCAAGCATTTGATAAGATTTAAAAGTTAAGATAATGGTGGGTTCTTATTAATATATCTCCGTCATTAAAACGATTTAATTTAGGGGGAGAAATTAAAACTACATGTTTTTAATGTTCTAGCTAACGGTAAACTTTAGTATGAAATGATCAAACAATGAAATTATACAAGTTAGTTTGTGAAGTAAGCAAGAGAGAAATAAATTCATAATTTTTGGGGGGAAATGGAAACTATAACCAATCATAAAAATTGGAGTATTTATTGGGATCGAAAATGAAAGGCCAAAAACAAACAGTTAATTGGGATTTGAAAGTGACGAGACGTATCAACATTTCAATCCTCCAATACCCCAAATGGTCCAAAACGTATATAATTTTCATTTTTACATAGGTTAGGCTTTAAAAGAGCAAAACAGGTTGTATACATGTTTGTTATATCATATGTTGTTCTATGTTCAGATTAAAATTATAAATGTTGTCCAAATCGGGGTGATTTAGTGGTGTAGAGTAAGGGGTGGTAAAGAGGTTTCGGATTTGATCCTTGTCTCCGTCCCTCTCTTTGGATGAAAATTAATGTTTACATGCTGTCTACCAGTGAGTCGAACCAGTCAACACAAGCCGGTTTATCTTACTTAACTTTTGTCGAATATATCACGTTTTCAGAGTTTACCGTCGAAGGGAGGTTACTCATCATTAAAAAAAAAATTACAAATGTTGTTCCAACTCCAAGTAGATACCCTTCTCGTTTGCATAGGCCAAGCCAATCCCAGCCATTTCACATGATTGTAGGTCCCTTGTTGGATCGGTTAAAACTTAAAATCCTTCTGTATCCGAATGGGATTCAAAACTCGAATTACTAGATATTACAACTTGGGATTAATTTTGATTTTTTTAATGTTAATTAAAATATATCATTCGAAAGAAACTAAAGTATACTTTATTATTTATAAAAGTCTTTTCAATAGTTAAAAACTATATAAAAAATATTAGTATTTTTTTTTAATAATTTCATACTTGATACAATAATAAGTATGAAATCATAATTTAAATATGAATAAATTAATAACATATAGTTTTTATTATAAAAAAATTTGTATATAAGTAAACAACATGTTTTTGTTAACGTATATAGGACTATTTTTTTGGAACATGAATTGGTGTATACATCTATCACATTAGACCTGTTAAAAATCTATATCTATCTTCTATCTATATATACTAAAATAGATGCCTAAAATAGCTTCTGATGCGATTCGCATATGTGTTGTATTTTGAATAAATAGGGTTCTAACTTGTTATGCTTTGTAATCTTAAGTGTTTTGTATAAGTCATAGGATGGCATGTCACACATATGTATAAACTATAGTTTATATATCGATCTCTTGTATGATAGATAGGCAATTGGGGGTATTGGGCTTAAGCTTGGGCTTATGTCGTAGGCTTGATGTAGAGGCCCAATACTCACTCCCGGCCCAGCTCCCTTGTCTGATGGACCCTTGCTAGCTCGCTTAAGTGGAACGCCGCGTTTCGTCTAGGGTTGCCGAATATAAGGAAACCCTAGATCCTTGCTCCCTTCAGTTGCTGCTTGCTCGCTTTGGTAAGTCCGTCTCCAAGAGAGAGTCGGGAACCTAGAGAGCGACGAAGAGAATCCGTCATTGCTAAAGCTTCCTCTAAGCTTCCTGAGTCCGATCTTTGCTAGATCCTTAAAGACGACGCCTGTTTCTGGTCTTACTCGTCGCCCTGCCTTCATATCTTCTTCGATCCAAGATCTGAGAAGATAAGGGAGTTTTCTCTTGCGCCTCGCTTGTTGTTCTTCCGCTTATTGTCTTTCCTGTTCATATCTAGAGTAGATCTATAGTTTGTCTGTGTTTGTGACATGCAACCATGACTTGTAACCTTGATCTACTTAGTGGATTGTTCTGGGGTTGAGTCTCACCCTCATGAGGCTCCGCAGAGTAGGTTCGCCGAACTGCGTCAATAAATCCTTTTTGTCTTTTGTATTCTTGTTCGTTTAAGTTTTCGCATTATTCATTCGATTCGTATCTTGTTCATAGAATCAGGTATTCGTTTGAGTTTTACAAATTGGTATCAGAGCTAGGGTTTCTCTGATTGTGATACTAGAGCTTGAGTGTCCCTTTTCCCACCTTCCTGGGTCATTGTTGGCTTCAGGGAGAGGATATGAAAATAAAGCATTGGGTGGACCTAGAAAGCGCTCACGCGTGGTACCATTCCTCCTCTATTTGACGTATCACTATTTTCAAAACCCATCTGTGTTTTTCCTGTGTTTATTAATCTTTGAGTTTCTTGAAGGTTACTGTGAAATTCTTGCTACTGACTTTGTTATCTTTGATTTTTTGTTCAGGTACTTGAAATCATCAATAATGTCAGATGCTTCTGTGAAGATTAAGCCATTTGATGGAAAAATCGATTTTGCAATGTGGCATATCAAGATGAAGTCTATCTTTATAAAAGAAAAGTGTTGGAAAGTTGTAAATCCAACTACTGCTGCATCATCAACCACAAATGTCAAGAAAAAAGGTATTTTGATCGAGGAACACACTCCCATGAAGGATGACTCTGGTACTAACAAGGTTGATGTGCCTATAGATCCAGAAATGGCATAACAAACCTATGTTGAGATCATGCTTCGTCTGACAGATGAAGTTGCACGTCAAGTGGTTAAAATAACTGACCCCAGAGTCCTATTGTTAACTCTGGAGGATCTCTATCTTTCTAAATCTCTTCCTAGTGGTATTTCCTTGCTATGTCGTCTATTTACCTTTAAAATGGATGTTTCTTTGAATCTGGATGACACCTTGGATAAATTTCTTAAGATGACTCAAGAATTGGAAAGGTGTGATGACAGTATTAAAGACTCTCACTAAGCTATTTTATTATTGAACTCTTTGCCTGCGCAGTTTGACAACTTTAAGGATGTCATTCAATTCTCTCGGGAATCTTTGACAAAGGAAAGGATAGTTGATACTATCCAAGAGAATAATGAAATGCTTAAAGTGTTCAAACCTAAATATGGATCTAAGCAAGATTCATCTGAGAAATCTGAGGTAATGTTTGCCAATGGTGGCAACAGGCAAGGCAAAAAGTCCAAAAATAAAAAGCCCAAATCTGATGAGAATAAACCTAAGAATGAAGAAAAACCCAAGTCTACTGAGTCTAACAGTAAAGTGCCTGAGGATTCTACTTGCAATTATTGTGGTTTACCTGACCATTGGATAAAAGATTGTAGGAAGAAGAAAAAAGATGATGAGAATAAGTCTAAATCTATGTCTGTTTCTTTGCTTGAAACTGAAAAGTATTCCTATCCTGCTGAATTGTTTATGTGTACTTCTGTGTTGGATACTTCTGTTACTAGCAAATCATGGATCTTAGACTCTGGTTGTACTATGCATGCCACCCCCTTGAAATTTTTGTGTTATCATATTGATAAGTCTGTGTCTGGTAGTGTTTATCTGGGTGATCATACTATGTTAAAAATTGAGGGTAGTGGTGATGTATCTGTGAATCTGCCTAATAATAAGACTTTGATTTTAAAAGATGTCAGATGGGTGCCTGATTTGAGAAGAAGTCTTATTTCTGAATCTGTTCTTGATGACTTGGATTATGATATTAATACCAAAGCTGGTGTGAAAAATGTCTCTTATAATGGTGAATTCTTGCTTAAAGCCATAATGAGAAAATGTTTATATCATGTCATCACTGCTACTTCTGAGTGTAATGTGCTTGCTAAGTCTGTTGATATGAACAATGATCAAACTGAGTTATGGCATCATAGACTAGGTCATATTGGCAATACAGGTTTGTTGCATTTTCATAAACAAGGTGTCTTGTCTGCTAAGCTTACTGTTTTATCCTTCTGTGAAAATTGTGTGTTTAGTAAAGCTTCTAAGCATGATTTCTCTAGATCTGTTTACATTGCTTCTAAGACCTTAGAATATATCCATTCTGATCTCTGGGGTCCTGCACAAGTTGATACTTTTAGTGGCAACAAGTACTTTATATCTTTTGTTGATCATTTCTCTAGAAAAGTCTGGATTGCATTGCTCAAAACAAAAGATGAAGCATTCTCTGCCTTTAAAATCCGGAAAGCTAAAGTTCAAAACCAAACTAGGAATAAAATAGTTTGCTTAAAGACTGAAAATGGCCTTGAGTTTTGCAACAAATTGTTTGATGATTTTTGTAAAGAGTGTGGAATTAGGAGAAACCTCACAGTGTCTAGCACCCCTCAGCAGAATGACACTGTTGAGAGGATGAACATGACACTGCTTGAAAAGACCAAGTGCATGTTGTTTACTGCAGGGATGAAATCTAGTTAATGGGGGGAAGTTGTTCATACATCTGCTTACCTCATAAACAGGTGTCCCTCCTCTGCAATAAACTTCACCACTCCACAAGAAAAGTGGACTAGAAGGCCACCTAACTTGACATATTTGAGACCCTTTGGGTGCACTGCCTACCATCAGGTGTCACAAGGCAAGCTGCACCCTAAAACCTTGAAGTGTGTCATGTTGGGTTACCCTGAGGATGTAAAGGGCTATAGGCTCCTGCTCATCCAACCTGGTGGCTATAAAGTGATCACTTCTAGAAGTGTCACATTTAATGAGAAAGATTTCCACTTCAAAAATTTCATGGCTTCTATTGATCCAGCAGGTACCAGTACAGCTAGCTCCAAGTTCTTTATGCATGATGAGTACTTTAAGAAGGGATCCAATGATGCACAGGAGCCTGATGAGGATAAGAGTTTAGATGCAGGCCCTAAGCCAGCAACCCTCTCACCTATGATAACACCTCCATATGAGGATCAAGCACAAAACCAACCACCTGATCCAGCAACTCAACAATTAAGGGGGGAAAGAAATGAAGAAATACTTGGAGATGTTCATGACAGTCCAGAAAAGGGAGTTACTTCTATATCTTCATCTGAGCCTTCTACTTCTTCTTCCTCTACTGCTATGCCTGATGTGTCTGTGTCTGATTACCAACTTGTTAGGCATAGGGTTCCTCAAACCATTATTCCTAACATAAGTTATTCTTCTGATATGCATATTGTTGAGTTTGCTTATGTGGCTTCTGAGATTGTTAAGTTTGATATTCCTGAAACATATGAATCTGCTATGAGGTCCACTAATTCTAAGCAGTGGTTCCTTGCTATGCTTGATGAGATTAAATCTATGCATGATAATAAGACTTGGATTTTGGTTCCTAAACCTTCTCAATCTAAGCTGATTCAAAATAGATGGGTTTTTAAGGTTAAAGATGGAATTTCTAAAAATGACCCTCCAAAGTATAAAGCCAGGCTTGTAGCCAAAGGCTTTACTCAGAGGGAAGGGCTGGATTACACTGATATCTTTGCCCCTGTGGTTAAATATAAAACCGTAAGGCTTCTCCTTGCTATTGCCACTGTGTTTGATTGGGAATTGGAGCAAATGGATGTCAAAACTGCTTTCTTACATGGAGATTTAAATGAGACTATATATATGAATCAACCTAAGGGTTTTGTTGACAAAAGTAAACCTGATCATGTATGTTTGCTCAAGAAATCTTTATATGGGCTCAAACAATCTCCTAGGCAGTGGAACATCAATTTTGATGTGTGCATGAAGAAGCTTGGTTTTTTGAGATCTGAATATGACTCCTGTCTGTATTTTAAAGGTCTTAAATTTGTATATCCCCTGTTCATATTGCTGTATGTGGATGATATTTTTCTTATTTGTCCATCTATCCATTTTATCTTTGCTGTAAAAAGGGATCTGATGAAATTTTTTGAGATGAAAGACCTTGGCCATGCTCAAAAGATTCTTGGTATTACCTACACTAATAAGGGATAGGAAAAAGAAGCAACTCATGTTGTCCCAGAAGAACTACATTGAGAAGGTTTTGAAGAGGTTTAATGTGGATAACACTAAAACCTCACCTATCCCATTAGGAGGGCATTTGGAGCTTATCAAAGCCCATTGCCCTAAAACTGAGAGTGAAAGGAAAGAGATGGCTTCTGTACCATATGATGTTGTTGTGGGCTCAGTAATGCATGTAATGCTTTGTACAAGACCTGACTTGGCCTTTGCTATTAATGCGCTGAGCAGGTTCATGTCAAATCCAGGTCAAGCTCACTGGACAGCAATGAAGTACCTTCTAAGGTACATCTATGGCACCAGAAATCTAGGTTTGGTGTATAGCTTCTACAAGCCTGCATCTCAGGTGCTTGGGTATGTTGACTCTGATCATGCAAGCAACAAGGACAACATAAAGTCAACCACTGCTTATTTTTTCACCTGGGCTGGGAACTATGTGTCCTGAAAGTCACAATAACAATCTGTTGTTGCACTTTCTAGCACAGAAGCTGAGTATATAGCAGCTATTGAAGCTGCCAAGGAAGGTGTGTAGATGAAAGGTATTCTGGAAGAGATATTTCGAAAGCCTTTCTTACCTGTAATTAATTCGGACTCTCAACGTGCTTTATATCTGTGTAAAGATCCTATGTATCATGAAAGAACCAAACATATCGATGTAAGGTTCCATTATATTAGGCACAGGGTAGAAGAACATGTACTGCATGTGAAGAAGATCAAAGGGGAAGAGAACCCTGCTGACTTTGGAACCAAAATAGTTCCTTCTAATAAGTTCTCTTATTGCAGGAATGCCTTGCACATTTTTTATGTCCACTAACTTGCATGTACATGAGCCGACGACGGATAAGTGCTCACTCAATCCTAAAAAGATCCACTACTGGTAGTTCAAGGTTGACACTCAGATTAGGAGGGCATATTTGTTATGCTTTGTAATCTTAAGTGTTTTGTACAAGTCATAGGATGACATGTTACACATATGTATAAACTATAGGTTATATATCTCTTGTATGATAGATAGGCAATTGGTGGTATTGGGCTTATGTCGTAGGCTTAATGTAAAGGCCCAATACTCACTCCCGGCCCAGCTCCCTTGTCTGATGGACCCTTGCCAGCTCGCTTAAGTGGAACGCCGCGTTTCGTCTAGGGTTGCAAAATATAAGGAAACCCTAGATCCTTGCTCCCTTCAGTTGCTGCTTGCTCGCTTTGGTAAGTCCGTCTCCAAGAGAGAGCCCGGAACTTAGAGAGCGACGAAGAGAATCCGCCATTGCTGAAGCTTCCTCCAAGCTTCCTGAATCCGATCTTTGCTAGATCCTTGAAGACGACGCATGTTTCTTGTCTTACTCGTCGTCCTGCCTTCATATCTTCTTCGATCCAAGATCTGAGAAGATCAGGGAGTTTTCTCTTGCGCCTCGCTCGTTGTTCTTCCGCTTATTGTCTTTCCTGTTCATATCTAGAGTAGATCTATAGTTTGTCTGTGTTTGTGACATGCAACCATGACTTGTAACCTTGATCTGCTTAGTGGATTGTTCTGGGGTTGAGTCTCATCCTCCCGAGGCTCCGCATAGTAGGTTCGCCGAACTGCGTCAATAAATCCTTTGTGTCTTTTGTGTTCTTGTTCATTTAAGTTTCCGCATTATTCATTCGATTCGTATCTTGTTCATAGAATTAGGTATTCGTTTGAGTTTTACATATCTTTTTTCGCAACCAATTAATGACCCAATAATATTTTATCATGTCAATTAATGATCTCACTTATTTTATCCACGGCATATCCTATGGGTTAACCTTATTTGAAAACTCCATTTAAATTAATTTTGATTATAAATATTCAACCTTTTATTTTAATTAGTTAGAAAACTTATCTTTTTAATACTCCACGTAAGAAATAATATTTTTAATATAATAACTTTTTTTTTTATAGTTTTATCTACATCTTAAATTTTTTAATATATATACATGTGATTTAGATAAATATGATCCTATATGGGTTTTTTTGCTTCTTCCGCCAAATCAATCTCCCAAAACCCTCCCAAAAATAAAATAGAAAATTGTACTCAATATACCAAAAAATCTCACCCTTTGCAAAAATGTCACCCCCCACCTAAAATGTGGTAAATGTCAAAAAGTGAACTTTATTTGCAAAACTAACAGCTTGCCTTCACCCACTATAATGGGTTAAAAATTTTGGCAGGAGTTTGAAATTTTAGAGGTTTGTTTAGGCGGGATTTAAGGCAAAGCAAAGAAGAGAGAGAGAGAGAGAGAGAGAGAGAGAGCTTCACAACAACATAACAGGAGAAGGAAGAAGGGGGAAGTGGAGGCCTGAGGCCGAGGATGACGGGGTGGAGGGCGGCAGTCGTGGTGGCACTAGGCAGCTGGTGTGGAGGTCGATCGGTTGGATTTGGCTTCCTCTTCTTTTTTTTTTTTGGATTTTGTAAAAGGGAAAATGGAAATGTGTGGAGGTCGAACGGATTTGTGGAGATGGAGGGAGATTTGTGGAAGAAGGATGGGAGAGATGGATGGAGGGGGTTCACTCCGGCCACGACGGCTCTTTGCCTCGCTGGACACCAATGTGAAGCGGAGGGTTGAACAGGGGTTAGTCTTATATTGGCTACGAGATCGTAGTCAGTGGCTAGAAAACAGTAGTTACTTGCTAGTAAGCGTAAATCGTAACTTTTTTTTTTTTGCGGGAGCTTGAAATTTTGGAGGTGTGTTTGGGCGGGATTGAAGGCAAATCAAATGAAGGAGAGGGAGGGAGAGAGAGAGTTCACAACAAGCGAACAGGATAAGGAAGAAGAGGAAGTGGAGGCCTGAGGCTGACGGCGGCGGGGTGGAGGGCGGTGGTCATGGTGGAGAACGGCAATCGTGGTGGCTCTTCCTCTTCTTTTTTTTTGATTTTGTGAAAGGGGAAATGGAAATGTGTGGAGGTCGGTCGGATTTGTGGAGATGGAGGGAGATTTGTGGAGGAAGGGTGGTAGAGATGGATGGAGGGGGTTCACTCCGGTCACGACGGCTCTTTGCCTCGCCGGACACCAAGGTGAAGCGGAATGTTGAACAGTGGGGGGTTGAACATGGGTTAGTCTTATATTGGCAAAGAGATCGTAGTCAGTGGCTAGGTAATAGTAGTTACTGGCTAGTAAGCGTAAATCATAACTTAATTTTCTTCATAACTTTATATCGAAATATTTTTTTTTCCATAAACATATATAAAGTGGGTGTCTATAGATAGATAAAATTAAATTAAGTTCAAAAATAAATTTATTTTTTAATTTTAACAAATAAAAATGACCAAAAATTAGTTTAAAACAATTAAAGCGGGTCTCCCTTACTCTCCCTTAGTTACCTTCAACCTGCTAAGAATGTGCCCAAATTTTTTGCAAAAATGACATTTTGTCATTCCCATGCAAATTATCCTCCTCATGGTTATTTTTACAAAGTTGGATTTGATTTGGTATATTGGTGCAAATTATCCAAAATAAAATCAGAAACTATACTGCAGTAGTAAAAATACAAATAAAACAGTAAAATATTTTTACTAAGATTAATCCTTTTTTTACCAAGCTAATGATAAACATTTATCTTTATAGACTAAAACTTTCTATATCTTCATTTATCAATAAAACTTATTAAATTTAATAATTGAAAAAAAATGATATCCATATATTAGTTGTTATCCATATCTGTAAAAATAAAACAAATGCATTGGTTTATTTAATATATACTAGTTGTTATCCATCTTTTGATAGGGCACTTGATATTTGATTAAGATACTTTGCTTTATTTTTTCCAACATTAATTTGCTCGATAAAATTTAACTTGAATTTGTTGTTATACATATTTATTAGAGGGATTTTGTTGAAATGGACCCTTAAGCATATTTGGTTAGCTAGATAGGCCCATTAATTGTTTTATTAGGTTTGATGGACCCTTTAATATTTTTTAGAAGCATTAGACCCTAACCTCCTACCACGTTCTCTCACGCTCTCTCTCTACACTCTCTCTCTCTCTACGCTAGTGGCCATCACCACCTCCGTCGTCTTCCTCACCAGCTTCTGATTCGTCCTCATCTCTGACGTCCCCGTCGGAGATCCCCTTCCTCACCGCCTTCACCGTCCCCGTCGGATCCGTCCTCATCTCTGCACGCTCGTGGCCGTCACCGCCTTCGTCGTCTTCCTCACCAGTGTCCAATGGCTTCATTGTAGATCCCCTTCACGGAATTAGGTTTCCCTAAATTCCAGGGATTCGTCTCCATCAAGGTCGACATAACTCATTGGTTGTAGATCTACTTCCCGAAAGACCCCAAAATCGGCTCCAGAGCTCCGAAATTAGGGTTCTGAACCTGGTGCAGGGCCCCGAGAGCCTCACCTTTGACTCACTCCGCCAGGGTCCCCACACCGGCGTCGCCGACGGTCGTGTTCTCTTCTAGAACGGCCGTGTTCACCTACACCTTTTCCAATTGGTAAGCTTTCTTCATTTCAAGGGTTTTTCATTCTCTATATTGTTGGTTTGCTGGGTATTATGTTGTTTTTTAAATTTTCATTGTGTTTGTCTTAATAATAAAAATTGATGACACTTCTATTTTGGGATGAAGCTAGTAGGCAATATAGAGTTGTGTATGATTGACTAGAAAAAACAATCTCAATTTAGGTGCATTTTTTTCAATCTGTCCATGTGAAGCCCTCTCAAGTCTCAAGCTATCAGATTTTGTATTGTTTTGCAATCTATTTATGCTCATTATGTCATTTATATGGATAACAAAGATGACATGATGCAAACAGCGAAAAATGTTAATCAATGGGGGTAATACACTAGAAAGTGAGCTACTTGTTTGTTAGATAAGATATGAGGGGCTGTTTACTTAGATTATGTGTTGTCGATTAATCTTCTGATTTTAACAAAGAAATTGGCCATCATTCCAAATCTTGGATTTCACACTTGTTCCATTTGTTGCAGCACTTCCACATTTTAGTATATTTAAGACAATAAAGTACTAATATTTCAGCTTACAAATGAGACTGTTTGAGAATCTGAGATAGATGAATCGAACCAATTGATTGGCAATCGCATATTAGCTACTTTATGAATTTGATTGTACGATAAACTTTGTGAATTTGAAATGATTTGAGTAAGTTAGTGATTTTCCATCAATTCAATAATCAATATGGAATTATAATGAACAGATTGAATGAGCATCATAGCTTATATCTATATACTCTGCTTGATCCGCCCTGCTATGCTTGTGTCCACAAAGATTTGCATATTCAGTCTCATTTTACATCATTCGTTTAGTAATTATCCTATGCAGCTCATTTTACTGTGTCCTAGCTTGCATCAGTTAGTTCTAATCAGTGTCAATTCAGTTAGTGATGTTGCATCAATTCAATAATCAACATGGAATTATAATGAACAGATTGAATGAGCATCATTTTCCTGTGTCTTAGCTTGCATCAGTTAGTTCTATATCAGTGTCATTGACTCATTTTCATATTGCCTCTGATGCAAACTTTGAAATCATATTCCACAATAAGAAAGAAGTGCTCATCATTAATTTTGCATCACCACCCTTCATTTTTCATTATCAACTATAGACTTGATCAAATTCTAGAATTAGGTCCATTTTCTTCCCACTTTCTCCTTGCTTGAGTTGTTTATTGTTCATATTTATAAAAATTGTGTTTTTTTTCCTTTTCCATAATATATGAATGTTAATAAATAGTTGTTTATCTAAAAGTTTATTTGATGTAATGGGGTTGGCTTGTAATTTTAATCGGCATAGCTAAAAACATGTTTGGATGGTCAGGGCCAGTTTTTTAGATTGTTTATGATTATATATATGTAGCCCCGTATCCCACCGAATTGTCCTACTTTAGCTACTATACTCTATATAGAATCAAGGAATTTCAAGTTCTTATAGTAAAGATTGTCCTTGGTGTAACAACTGAAATTTTATCTATTTATGGTTTCTCAGGAATTTCAAGTCTTTGGGTTGCTTGCAATGCATCTCTATTAACTCTCCATCCATTATTAATCGCAGGGTCCACCCTCAACCTCATTTCCTGTAGAGATCACAGGAATGTTTCGATGACAATGAAGGCACTAAATAGCCATCTGGACCGAGCCAAGAGTCTCCCTTTTGTAAAGCTTATTGCAGATTTCCACTTGCTGCTCACCTTGGCCAGGTTTCTAGACCCCACACTACTCACATTTGCCTCGAAAGAGTGTTTACCATGAGCAATGACAGGTTGTGCTTGAGCAGTCGAGCATCTTCGTTCTTTTGACTTGCTGATACCGCCAACTATCTTTTCTGGCATCTGCGACACATGGAAGATATGAGAACATGAACTAATCAATCACCTTGTATTGATTGGCAATCGCATATTAGCTACTTAATTACAAATGAGACAGTGTTTGATATATTTTTTTTATATAATTCATGGATTGTTACATTGATTTCAACTTGTATTGATTTTATTGATTCCATATTATATTACTTACATTGATGCATTTTTTTTAGTTGATGACATGTTATAATAGGTGTTTTTATGTATACAACCAAATAGTTTCAAAGACTTTGTATTTTTATATGTGCAATAAGGTGAACATATTTTGATTCCACGTTTTAAGCTCTTATGTCATCAATTATATAAAATTGTCACCATAAACAATTGTGATTAATGAAGCGTAATAACAAATGTCATCCATTAATAAAAATTTAATGAACATGTCACCACAAGTGATTGCATCAATGAAGTGTAATCACAAACGTGTCATTAGCGAATGAAAGTATAATCGATGAAAATAAATCGATATACAATTGATTAAATTAAAAACATGTGGCATCAATCGATTTGATTAAAAAAAATGGCATCAAATAATTACATTATAAAAATGACATCATAATACCATTTTGAAAAATTTGTATCACATCAAAGAAAAAATGTCATCAAAATACTACTTTGAAAAAATATCATCAAAAATATGGCATCACGGTAAAAAAAATATCATCAAAGAATTGACATAAAAAAAAGTGGCATCAGTCGTTAACAGTAAAAAAAAATGGCATCAATGATCAACGTGACATTATTGTAAACAAAAAATGTCATCAAGGTTTAAAAAAAGTGTCATCCAATCATTTCATTAGAAAAGTGGCATCAAAGTGAAAAATAAAATATAGTAAAATTTTGGCATCAAAACGGTAAAATATGGCATCACTAAAAAAAAAAAATAATAATAATAAATAAATAAATAAATTTGGCATCAAAATGGGTTGGTCAACGTTGACCGGTCAACGGTCAACGTTGACCGGTCAATGGTCAAACGGTTGACCATTGACCAACCCACTCTATTAGGAAAGGGTTAGGACAAAACTAATTAAATTGATTTTGGACCTAAGTGGCCAATTGAATATTCAAAAAAGGTCACCTACCAAAATCACCCTATTTATTATTTCCATGCTTTTGTTAGTAAGAATATGCTCTATAATTTAATGTTGGTAGTATCATTTGAATCGTATAATTAAAGGTAAGCACAAGTCATTTAAATTTATTCAACAACCAACTTTATAACAAAAAAAATCATTTTTTATATATAGCTTAAACCATTTCTTAACCAAAAAAAAAGTCATACCATTATTCTTATTTAAATAATTTAACCCATCATTATTCATATCATATTGATTTCAATATTCAATTCTACATGTAAAAGTCATTCTTAAGTTATTCTCCAAAAATAATAATATAATTGGATAGATATGGATAATAGGTTAAGTTAGTTTCATTAAATAAATAAATAAAAGCATTGTTCATTTTTTTAGGTCATTTTGCAAATGTTGATGCTTCTTATTAGAAATAAAAGATAATTATGAAACTTTCAAGATAGAATAAAGACCTTTTAAAAGAAAAAAAGAAGAAGAAGATGGAAATATAATTTGAAAGTAATGTTTTCTTTTTGTAATATACATGCAAATGTGTAAAACATAATATAAATTATATATTTAATTATTTTCCTATATAGATTAATGCTTTTTTCCTTTATCATACGATATTATGATAAATATTTATCTTTTCATTTTTTTAAGTTGTTACCAAGTGATTCGTTAATTTATTTATACATGTTAACCATACATTGATTTTAAATGAAAAGAGTCTTAGTTTAGTTTATGATTACTTGAAAACTTTCCGAATAAAGGTTCAAAGAAATAATTTTAATCTTCATAATTTAATAAAAATAATAATTTAAACATATATAATATAATAAAATACTCCATCCATTCGAAAATAAACGATGCTTTGACTTTGGGCACGTAGTTTTAGGAGCTAAAAACTATATAAAATCTTGTTTTTTTTAATTATTTTTTTTCATAATATAATACTTATTAGTGTATATATATATATATATATATATATATATATATATATATATAAAATAGTGAAATTTGAGTGGCTAGGAATGAAAAGTGCACCAAGTTCTCTGATGGGCTGTTTTCCTTCAACTGCAACTTGATAGGATTAATGGGTTGTGGGCCTCCTAGGTAGAGACAAATTGATAACATGTTGGGCCCAATCTTAAAATCGTTACAAGTGTGGATTAATGATAGCTACCCCTCACAGGGCACATTGTTTGTTGACACTCGAGAAATCCTCCTTTTAATATTTATGTTTTAGGACCCCTTAGCCTTTAATCTACAACTAAACATCACATTAGCACCAACTTATGTCTTTTCTTCCCATAACATTCTTGCAATGTATGATTGTGGAGAACAATTTGCATTGCACCTAACAAGGGCTGGTGGGTTCTTGATTCGCGCGACAAAGGACGATATCAACTTGTAGGGTAGCTATGTACAGTCGTTTTGGGCTCACCGCCATCAAACTCGGGAAACCCTGATGTGATCACTTATGATTGTAGTGGTTGAGGTGTTCATGTTCAACTACTTTTAGGGTTTTAAATCTTACAAGAAACATTAACCTTGATGTAAAACTAGATAGAACTCTTCGTTATTTGCTAGTGACTTCTCGTTCACACCGTTTCAAGATAATGTTAACTAGATAGATCATAGATAGTTACAAATATTGACATTTGTGGACCGAAATGAAGGAGCTATGCAAAATGAGCTGGTTCGCTCATTTCATGCCATGGATGAGGTCAAGTTAATTGAAATGGCATAGAGCTACGGAAGAAGGGTTTGCGTGTGAAAATTCCTATAAGTCTTCATGCGGTGGACCAATTTAGTTAATTTTTTTTGTTTCTTACACTCCTTTCGATCTCTGAAATGAGATTTGTATTATCTTTACTTCTCAAAAATATTTGGTGTTACCGCTTTCCTTCACCACCACCGTAACAGCCCGTCTGATCCTTTGGTTTACATCGATGATGGGTCTTATCACAAAATTATTTCGAATATAAATAAATATTAAAAAATTTTAAAAATATATATTTTTAGATTCTATATCTTTATATTAATATGTTTATAAAATTTTATTATGAAAAATCATGTTTTAAAAATATACTACATCCGTTTGAAAATATAAGTCATTTATTATTTACACATGTTTTCTTATGATGATAAAAACTATAGAAAATATCAATTTTTTTTATTAATTTTTTTAATAATCTCATACTTCGTACTATTAAGTATAAGATTATTAAAAAAAAATTGATATTTTATATATTTTTCTGAACAAGATATTTTATATAGTTTTTATCATCCTAAAAAAACGTGCGTGAATAGTAAATGACTTATATTTCCAAACGGAGGGAGTGAATAATTAAAATATCAATTATTTTAGAAAATAATAATTATTATTTTTCAATACATGAATTTTCATAGTAAAATTTTATAAACACATCAATATAAGGGTATTTATAAACATTCAATGCTTATTTATACCTGAAAAAAATTCGTGATACACCGAAGAGATCACAGGAGTGGACTAGAGGATCCAGATCGACTGCGTAACAGCTAATAGATCTGAAGCATGTTAGGTCTATCGGGGTGATATTCCACCACCATGCCACATCATCAAATAAACAAAAAAAGTAAAATTTTTAACTAGTCATCGGTTAAAGAAAAGGCTGATTTGTATGGATATACCATTTCATGGTCCATTTTGCAAAAATAACCTACACCCAAGAAATTGGCAAATGAATGACAAATTGTCATTCTTGCAAATTAATCCCAACAGGTTGCCGGTTACACTTTGTACAAACCGGGAAAAGGGTGTGAAAATTTTGGACATGTGTCGAATGGAGAGGGTGCGAGAGAGAAAGGGGGGAGAGAAAGAGACTCATTTAATTGTTTTAAACTAAATTTCAGCCATTTTTATTTGTTAAAATTAAAAAATAAATTTATTTTTGAACTTAATTTAATTTTATCTATCTATAGACACCCACTTTGTATATGTTTATGGAAAAAAATATTTCGAAGTAAAGTTTGGTCTATATCGCATCTTGATCTCAATTTGAAGTATGACATGGATAACCATTTGGATGGCAAATACAACAATTCAGCTTGCACAGAAATTCACACAACTGGCAAGATAAACTAGAAAACCTGGGCAGAACCGACAATCGTTGCTCCGTAGATGAAAGGTAAAGCTCCCGACGTGGAAACGATTAAACAGTTAAGACCTAAACCAAAAACTACAAAGTACTGAAGTTCCTAACCAATACATAACAAGTTAAGTACAAAACAACATAATGGGTAGAACCGACAATCGTTGCTCCGGAGATGAAAGGTAAAGCTCCCGACGTGGACATGGAGGTGGGGGCAATGCTCATAGAGGAGAGCATGTCGTTTGGGTCCGTCAAGAGCAAGATAATGGAGACAAGCAGGTACCCGTCTTGGGTAGAGTTCCTTCGCCGGAAGCGTCGAAGGACATAAGCAAGCGTGGCGTGGCAAGGTAAAGAAATTGATGTCTAGTTGGGTAACTCTTCTTTGCATAGTCGAATGTAGTATTTTGTTAGTTTGCTTGTAACTCAAAGACACTTTGGGGTTTTGGTGGTTTTGAATGTACATAACTGGCCGTTTAGTTTGTCGACGATGCAAAAGACAAATGTATGCGATTTTTTGTTTACTAGCTAGTATATGATTTTCCCTAGGCAATAAAATCAAAGTCTATGTCAATAAGATAATAACCCCTGACACAACTTATTTATCTCATAAACTTCTCATCCTAAGTATACCGATCATTAAACTCAAACGAAATGTGTCATAATGCAGAATTCATAATAACCATCCATAACACATATAAACAAGTGACCACAAGACCACAACATATCTTATCAGTAATCAAACACAAGTCATCCAAAAGGTGAAAATGATTAAACAATTAAAATCTAAGTGTGGAATGGTAAGGTCATCATATGCCGCTCGTCGTACGTAGACCTGGGCAAACGCGGGTCGGCCGGCCCGCCCGCAAAATTGGACAGTCTTGGGTAGGGGGAAAAGCCCACGCGGGCTGCTAAGCCCGGCCCGTGCCCGCAGCAGGTACGGGATTGGGTAAGCCAATCTACCCGTTACAGGCAGCTAGGCCCGTAACGGGTACCCGCCTTTTTTTAATTAAAATTAATTAATATATATGTATATATATAGATGTAATAAATAATATTAATTATTCATTTTAAAAAATAAAAAACAGTAATTATATATATGTATGTAAGTAATATAATAAACAGTAAACTATATAAATATATGTATGTAAATAATAAAAAAACAGTAGGTAGTATTTTTTTCTTTGGATTAGTGTAGGCTTAGTATAAAAAGAGTAGGTAATATATTTTTTTAATAAAAATAGTAGGCTTAGTATATAAATAATATGTAATATAAACAGTAGGTATATAAATAATATATGCAATATGTATAAAAATAATATGTATAGCTTTAATACGAAAAATTGACTGGGTTTGCGGGTACCCGCGGGCTACCCGTACCCGCATTCGCAGACGGGATTGGACACGGCTTCCAACCCGTTAAGCGGGCTTAGCCCGGCCCGCGCCCGCAACAATGGGACGAAATCTCGAGTAAAGCCCGTCCCAAGCCCGGCCCGCGCCCGCGTTTGCCCGAGTCTAGTCGTACGGACGCCTTTTCTTTTTAGTCGGCGAAGGATGGTTTTTGTTATTTTGCATGAACTCAAGGTAAAGTATGTGGTTGTCTATTTTGTTTGCCTAAGATGCGAAACCCGAATATTTGCGATCCAAATTACTAGCCAGTAGATACTATTATCTAGCCAGTGACAACGATGTCTTAGCCAATGTAGAAGTAACCCCTGCCGGATCTCGTCTTAGCCAACATAAGACTAATCCCTGTCAGATCTTGTGTCAATCTCAGAAACTTCCCAGCAGCAGGATAAACAATATTAAGCACAAACCAAAGCAGTCAGAACAACATTCAGAACAACCAACCATAAAACCATCCATACATAAATCCAGAACATAAGGGATCAGCCATCAAAAAGGGAGGAAACGTTTTAGACCTAAAACAAACACAACGAAGTACTAAAGCTAAAGTCGGATGCTTTCCTTCAACATCTTCCAGTGTGCAGCAGCGAGGGCTTGGTTCATGCGATCCAAGAGGCCCATATTTGAGAAGTGGTTAGACCTCCCTCTAAAGCTAATGTCGGCCGCACCTATATCCCACTTCACGATTCATATCACCAACACAAATACAACAATATGAAGTTGCATACGAGTCCACATGCATGATTGTCTTGCCAATGTCAGATCACGTTTGATTCCTAACACAACAAAAAGTCTTCCCTCCTTTAACTCTAGTCATGGCCGCTCGGTGTGAACATGTGACATCATTCAACAACCTGTTCAGAGGTTGGTAACACCAATGACAGTAAATATAAAAAAAATGCCATGATAGAAATGTCAATTTACCTGTAAGCATGTGATTTAGTTACTAGCCGGAGAGCAGAAGCAGTTTGGGTTGCGAGGCAATGACGATTTACACCCTGTAGATTGATACACCACTTCTTAAAACAGGTGTTCAATCCTCCATAACTATACTGGAAATTAGGATTCCAGATTTTTATCCACATTACTTAATCTTGCCAACAAAATCTAAGAAAGATATTTGACATCTTCTCCATTATTATCCCCAATTCAAGATTCAATTGATGGTTCTTGGCAGAAATCAGTTGTGCAGTCCCCTTCAAAAAGATCTTAAGAGTTTCAATTGGTTTAAAACTCAAACTAATAAAGATACATTCTTGAAGCTGCAAACCAATGTTTGGGCAAAATACTTAATGCATTCCACCAGGCACCACATTTACAACCACAGCCCACCATTTCTGCAAGTTGAGTTCTAATTAGGCAAACAGAAAATTACCCTCTTTCTTTTTCTTTTTTAAGAATTGAAAAAAGAAAGCGAGTAATTTGGGTGAAATTAAAGTAAACCACTGCCAATCTTTCTCAAAATGAATCAACAATTGAACCTCAAAGGGGCAAGATTCGATTTTTAACACTGGCAAAAAATTAACAGGAGGCAAGAAAATTAATATGTCGCTCGTCGTTCAAGGTCCGCCATAGATAGAGAGAGAAGGGGAGAGAGAGAAGAAGTCACTGACTCCAATCCGCCATAGATGAGAGCGGGTTCGAACTACGTTCGGGCTTACCGAATTTGATCCATTCCTCGAGGAGGGCGACTTCATTGGAGGGCGAGAAAACGAACAGCGAGGGAGGGGAGATGAGGGCTCGGTGTGGGGTCAGGGGGGCATGAGCCGGTTGGGTTCTGGGATCGGGGGGTGCGGGTCAGGGTGGCGGTTCGAACGGTGGTGGTTGGGTGGCCGGAGGTGGCTCGTGGAGGGCAGGGAACGGCCGGAGAGAAGAAGAAGGCGGGGCAGTGAAGGTTTTTTTCAACATGAATGGTGACCTGTGAAAGGGGGTCATGTGAACCGGTTATTTTTGCCAATTTTTTGACTTATTTGCTACTTTTTCAAATTTTGAAGGGGAATATCATTTTTGCAAAGACCTCAAATATTTGCTATATTGGATGCTATTTACTGTAAAAAAAATAAACATAATTATTATTTTCAGTTATGATAGTCAATATACTAAAAAATTCAACTCTTTGTATAAGTAAATTCCCCTCCTCTTCTAAATTTTGCAAAACTAATAAGTGGGCCTAAAAAATTGCATAAATGTCCAGTACCCCTAAGGTAATTGTAATGAAGGAGGCTTTAAATGAGGGGGAAGAGAGAGAAAGAGAGAGAGAAGCATTAAATGGAGAGGAAAGAGAGTAGAGCAGCTTTTCGCAGAGGTAAGACAGGGAGGAGAGAGGAAAAGTGGAAATTGTGTCATTGAAGGAGGATCAGAACACAGACAACTCAGTGATGAGTTACATGCCAACCAATACGAAATATGTGCCAACAACTTAATATTGCATGCCAACTAAACGCTAAATCGTGCCACCATCATAGATTGTATAATAGTGAATATGGGTAAGTCTCCTCACATTTTAGTTTTATGCCCCTAACTACTCTCCAACATCTTCATATCCCTGACTGAAAGTGATAAGACCATCTTCTTCTCTTTCTTTAGCAGGAGAGAAAGGGTTGATCTTTTTGTCATTCTCGTATCCGACGGGCGATGGGAATGAGGATGACAAAAATAGGTGTTCAAATGACGAAATTCCCACATCACCATGGCGATAGAGAACACCTTGTGGTTTGGGGCGGTGACGAGCATGATCATGGAGAAATTGGGTGTGGACGCCTCCTGCAAAGACAAGGTGAAGGTCAAATAGTTTCAAGTGATATGAGAGGATACAATCAAGGACTTCTTCAGTCGCTGCACACTAAGTGCATCAAACCCCCCACCCCCTTCTATGTCCTCCTAAATGCCACACCACATGGTGGTTGTTGTTGTTGAATATCGTTGCACTTTGTTACCATGGACTTTGTTGAATTTCGTCATACACTTTGCTCGCTTTTGTGTTTTTAGGACTACACTTTGATGCTGGTTGTAGGACTCTACATTACAGTTGTTGTTGGTAGTAGGACTTTATAGTACAACTTTTGTTGGTTTTAGAACTCGTAGATTTGTTTGGTTGATTCGTGGACTTCATGAAATTGTTAGTAATTCATAGGCATCGAAACATCATTGGCATGAAAATTTATTTTTATGGCACAAGTTTAGTTGTTGGTGGCACGTAAACTATATTAACTGGCACGTAAATTTTATTTGGCACGTAAGTTTGGACTTGGGTGCATTTCTAAGTCCATGCCATTTAAGGCACGCGTTTACTTGTTGGTGGCACGTAAAACGTTTTGCTTGACACGTTAACATTTGACATATTTTACATGTTCAATGAAGTTGAAACTGTTTGTGTCAATGCTCAATTACATAATTAAAAGCAAAATGTCGGACTTAGGTGCATTGAAAAATCATCTAAGTCGGAGTCATCATCCACTTGAAATGGATTGCATCCCTTATTTGTTTCGGAAAGGTACGTCAACTCCAACTCGAAGCGGGAGGCGCCTGATGTCCACCCCTAAATATAGTTTTCTCTTCATCGCTACTGAGACATATTACCTATTTTCCACGGTCGTTCTCAGGTACTTTGGTTGTCATGTCTGTTTGATTGGTTTTCGTGGCAGTGTAGATTTCAGTCTCTATCATATCCGTGCCAGTAGTGTCAATATTCGTGTGAGGTGCTTTGTTTTCCATGCTAGACATGGCGTTTTCTAGACCGAGTCGACATTCTCAAAGTTCCTCCCCGCGTCTGTTTTTAGTTCAACCACCGAATCCACCACCAAGTCAGCAGAAGATGAATCCAACACCATTGGTTGGGGGGGGGGGGGCAATTTGGGTTCCAATTTCTTTCAGCGAAACATACAACGGAGAGGGTCATGCCTGTTCTCCAACTGTGGAGTTCACGAACATGAAAGCATCCCAATTTGAGTTGTCATACACTGGAAATGGATATCATCCCTCCTTCGTTTTGTGAAGGTATGCCAACTCTAACTCGTATAAGAAGAGATCCACCCCCAACTTCTCCATGCTCATGCTCATCAACGCCTCAAACTGCAAGGTATCCTCTATAACCAATGCTCTATGCGAATTTCGCCCTTTGAACACCAACCACCTCATACATGTTCTCACCAACCATCTGACATGAGGGTGGCAAAGATCAGCTCTTTCTCCCCTGCAAAAGTAAGAGAAGAAGATGGTCTTATCACTATCGGTTTGGGATTTGAAGAGGATACGGGGTTGTCATGGTTGTAAAATGAATACCACAAACATAGTTACCCATATTGGTTACTATATATTGTTTGAAGTTGGCACGTGGTCGCCTTCGTATGACACGAAATATTCAATTGGCATCCCGTATTTCTTTTTGAGTTGCATGCAACTAAGGTACTCGGTTGTTTGTCCTTCTCAAACCACCATCAATGGTAGGCCTTCCAAATTCCCTCCCCCTGAGCTTGTGTTGTACTTGTGAGCTACCTTTACTGCTTTTATAGTCCCTCCCCAAACCCCTTCATCAACTCATAGATGTCCCTCCCTTTTTTTTTTTGCAGGAACCTTTTACATTAAATCCAGGATGACTTGTATTTAATGCAACTCATGTAAACCCTCCCTATCCCCTGCACATACGTCATTTTGTAGATTTTTTAACGGAAATGACGGAATTGTTTATTCACACGGTGACCAATTGTTTTACCTTTTTCACGCGGTACCCCTGAGGTTTGTAATTCTTTCACCTCATGCCCTTCACTCTTTATTTTAACAGTTCCGTTACATGGAAATTAAAAATAAAATAAAATCAATTTAATTAAAACAATCGGGGGAAATAAAAGAGACAGATACGAAGAGAACGGGGGACTCGGTGCAAGCTTTCGATCATGGACTGGACAACTTCTTACAGGTTAATCTCAACTCATGAATTTACCAAAAATTATGGTTGGTTTGTGTTGTACATGTGAACTTTATTGATGAAATTTTGCTATTTAAGGGTATATAGGCTCCGTTTTGATGATTTTAGGTATATGTATTGATGGGAGGAAAACATGTCATTGATCCTATCAAACAAAACTCAAACTTATAAACCAGTATAGTGAATAAGCATAAGGTCGATCTCACAGGGAATTATGCTATTTGAGTGTGATTCAGTTGTCAATTGAGTAACCAAAAGGGGGGTTAATTTAGAGTGCAAAAAGATTCGCCTTTATCAAAGCGAAAAAATGAAAGAAATAATAAAGAAACTCGATTCAGACAATATGGAGAAATAGTCATACCTGCAATCATCCACTTTATTTGGTTAAATTGATCCTTATAACTTCCTCTCATCCTTTTAGGTTTCCTATGAATGTCCTTGTCCCAACCTAATATAGTCTCTAGTCCAACTAGTCCTAAAAACCCTTATCCCATGAGCAATCCCTATAGAATGATTATACCCAATCAATAGTTTTAAGTTCAGAGATTAAACAAGGTATTTGAAACCCCTAAAGAGGGATTTAATACCACATCCAACTTCCTACCCATCCAATTAGTTCAACCAGCCTTAAAGGGATAAATTTGCTACTCGGGTTATGATGAAGAAAGGAGTGGTGCTTATCAACAAGTTTGAATCGTTCAAGCAGATTGACAGCTTTGCGATGACTCGGTAAAATGGCTCGTTCGTAGTCCATATTGATCAGATTGAATCATGCCATACCTTTTTGGAACTAGGACGAAAAGATCTACAACTTTGCTGTTGAAAGTTTTTCCAGAATTCACCAACAACATGGCCGAAAATCATCATATTTGCAGTTGTTCACTGTTTGGACGAAAATAATTATCTTTCCATATTTAGTTTATCATTTTATCCTTATATATATATATATATATATATATATATATATATATATATATATATATATATATATATATATATATATATATATATATTGGAATAATGTAAATTAGAATAATATATATTATTTAACCAAACCCTAGTTTTATCCTTATATATTTTCATAACTGATATTATATCTAATTAGTTTTTATCTTTATTAATTAGGATAACTTTTATCTAGTTAGGATAAAGTTTGACAAGCAATCCTTAGCCTCTAAGGAAGTAAACCAAACCCTAGTTATTTTTCTATTTGAACATTTCAATCATTCAATAGAATAGAATAGAATTATTGACAAAGAAAATCATATTTGGAGGGTTCTCCTAGGAGAGGAACCGAGTTCGATCCCCTGCATGGGATAGGTTTCAATGGGTAGTCATAGCTTGGTTTGTCTTGTGTGTGTTGCTCCTCGTTGAAGGGTTGGTGCTACCACATGTTTGGTGTATGTCATCCTCGTTGAAGGATTGGTGTTATCCATCATGAATGGTGTATGTCGATTCTCTTCATAGGATTGGTGCTAATGTGCTATCATGCATTCATGAGCCTCTTGCCTCCTCCTTGCCTCCAAGTAGTCCCATTGGTTGTGTAAGGTTGTAGAGTTGGGTTATATAGTCATTGATAATGGTTCTTGGCCTTTGAATCAAGGGTCCTTATCTTGTTCTACATAGACCACCTCACCCCCTATCGAGTCTTTCAATTTCGTGTCTTTTTCATTCTTTGCAGCCACATATTTGTTCCTTTTTGGGGCCATTCTTGCATCAAGTCTTGAGTCTTGCATTTTCTTGTTCTTTTCTTGAGTTTGAGTCTTGATTGTCGAAGATCGGAACATCTTGTGGCTGACCCCGTATCAAATTGGTATCAGAGCATAGGTTATCGACATCAAGTTGTTCGTGTCTTCCTCATTCATCATCAAACAATTAGAAAAAAAAAATTAGTAGGAAAGAGTCACATAATGACTTCAAGTTCATCTCAACCACTACCATCCGCCAGCCCTGCACCACCACAAATTGCATCTCCTATCTTCCTCAAATAATATCCCGAATTCGAGGATGAATCCTTTTCAAGAAAGGGAGAATGATGAAGAAACGAGTGGTACTTATCAACAAGTTTGAATCGTTCAGGCAGATTGACAGCTTTGCGACGACTCGATAAAATGGCTCGTTTCGGAGTCCATATTGATTGGATTTAATCATGTCATACCTTGTTGGAACAAGGACGAAAAGATCTACAACTTTTCAGTTGAAGGTTTTTTCTAGAATCCACCGAGAACATGGCCGAAAATCATCATCTTTGCAGTTGTTCACTGTTTGGACGAAAATAATTATCTTTCTATATTTAGTTTATCATTTAACCTTATATTTATTTAGGAATAATGTAAATTAGAATAATATCTATCAGTTGACTTTTCAATTAACTGATATTATATCTAATTAGTTTTTATCTTTATTAATAGTTTTTATCTTTATTAACTAGTGTAGGTCCCGTCCCGTGCACTGAGAATAGATTAATATAATATTATAAATAATCTATATAGATTCTAATAAATAAATAAATAATATAAATATTTTTTCACCAAAAAGATATAGATATAATAAAATTAGTTTGACTTATTATATATAAATAAATTTTTTCTAATCTATCATTAATTAAAACTCATGCATGTAATATAATAGATAGTTGATTTTTAAAAATATTTCAATATTATTTTTTTAGTAAATACATATTTACTACGTTATTTTACTAAAATATCTATGTATGATATTTTTTTTAGTAAATACATATTTATTGCGTTAATTTACTAAAATATCTATGGATGGATGGATTGTGGCTACATATTATGGCCATATAATATTTTAATAATTTATTTTAGCCTAAAAAAACAATGTATACATAAATAAAATAACAATGATTAAATAATTAATTTTGATATAAATAATTTTCTCCACCAAAAAATAATTTAGATATAAATAAAATAGCACATATCAAATACTACCTATTTATCTATTAATATTTTTGGTAAGTATGACTATGAAATATTTTTATTTTTGTCAATTAACTAAAATATATATAGATATATTGTGGCTTATATAACTTTCTATAAACAATGACAACATATTATTTTATTCATTTTCCCCCTTAGGACCAACAAAAACACGCCACATATGATAATTTTCCCTAGAATCAACCACAAAGCGCCACATATGACACTATGTATCGGTTTTAGTATATATATATAGATATATAGATAGATAGACTAGGATAAGTTTTATCTAATTAGGATAAAGTTTGGCAAGCAATAGAATAGAATTATTGACAAAGAAAATCAGATTTGGAGGGTTCTCTTATGAGAGAAACCGAGTTCCCCTATATGGGATAGGTTTCAATGGGTAGTCATAGTTTGGTTTGTCTTGTATGTGTTGCTTGATGTGCACTCAAATAACCATGATTTTCGCTTACATCCATATCGATTTCTGTCTACATTTTATATGTCTGGGTTAGAATAATGCAGGAATTGTGCAGTTTATGCTTATTTGCCAATTATGGAGATATACACTAGTTCTTGTTTAATTTCACAAAAATCGAGGCACTTTAGAGCAATTCTGAGAAGAGAAGAAAATTGTCTGACTACTCGAGGCCGACTACAACAACTCAAGGTCGAGTAGAAGCTGAGCCAGAAATAGAATAGCAGAAGAGGTTGCTCGACGCCGACTACACTTAGTCGATATTGAGTAACCACCTAGTCGATGTCACCTTCTGAAGTCCAGATCGAGCACAAGCTGAGCCAAGAACACAAGACCTAGTCGACGTCGAGTACACTACTCGATGTCGAGTACAACCCAGAAACCAATTCCAGTCGAGATCGAGGAGGAGTCCAAGTGATGGTTTACTTGCAAGAGAAGGTATGAGAGATCTATCAAGTTGGAAGAGGATTTATCCACATTAGTAATTCCCACATTTACCTTAGGGGAATTTTTATTGTTTTATTTTACTTAATTGTTAAACATTTATCATTAAGGTTTTAGATAGATAAATTTAGATAGAGATAGATTGTTGTTTCCTTGGATAGCAAGGGTTGATGATGCGGGACCATCTTCTACAGCTCTAGACACACCCATCATTCTTGGAGAAGGACCAATGACTCGAGCTAGAGCTAAGAAGCTTCAGAGAGACTCGTTCAACTTTGCGAGTCATGCTTTGTTCTCGAGCAAGGTTCAACTCCCCGAGCCAACATTGAAGACATACATGTGCATTGGAGTACAAATAGAGGCCGAACCTCCATAGCATTTGTAATATCGAAATATTCTAAGTGTTGAAGCTTATTTTCAGCTTAAGAATTCTATCGGGCCGAATTGGGCTTTTCTAGTTATTATTTTTAGAGACCTTATTTACTTATGTCTTTAGGTTTATTTTATTAAGTCCATTAAAGTTATTAGTTATCTAATTCTATCTAGGAAGGCTGGCCATCAGGCCTAGACATCTATATATTTTCGGTTCATCCTTGTAAACAATCAGATTTCATTGAATAGAGTTTATTTCTCAAAAACGTGTGTGAAACACTTAGAGAGAGTTGTTGGCCGATTTGAGCAGTGCTCATCAGGTCATCGAATTGATATCATCTCAGCTTGGTTTGCTTTGCCGTTCATCAACTTCGCAAGACTTGGTGATCCGAGTATCCACAAGCCCCCTCCTTGTGCCTCCAAGTTGTCTGCTTGGTTGTGTAGGGTTGTAGAGGCGGGTTATATAGTCATTGAAATTGGTTCCTACCATCTACGGAAGTCTGGGGTCTCTATCTTATCCTATATAGATCGACTCAGTCCTTATCAGGTTGTGTCTTTCAATTCTTGTTTCAATTTCGAGTCTTTATCAGTCTTTATCGAGTCTTTGCTTCTTTGTTTATTGTCGATCTTGAGTTCAGTCCTGTTCTTGAAGATCTTGTCGAGTCTTGCATAAATCTTGCATCTTTCTTGCGTTTCTTGAAGCTTTCCTTGCTGCGTCAGATTTGGTTCTTGAGTCTTGATGCGTCTCTTGCATTCTTGATTGAGTCTTGTTTGTTTCTTTGAGTTTCTTGCTTGTTGTCGAAGATCGGACCATCACACGGCTAACCCCGTATCAGTTGAACACTATAAATAAAGACCTAGGGGCTGAGTTTTAGGATCATCCAAGCACACAATTGTAAGCAACTGTGTTTTACATAGTTAGACAATTAGAGAGTTATAGAGAGCTTGAGGTCGAGTAAGGTGGAAGTGTTGAGAGACGTTTTGGCATTATTCGGTTGTAAGCTTTTGTTTAATTTAATGCAAGTAGTTTCTTTTATGTTATTGATGTTTGTTACTATGATGAAGAGCGAGTAGTCACCCAACTTATAGGGTCGGGGTGAGCCCGACGATAGCCATGTAAGGTAATGCATCAAAGGTACAATTTTTATTGTGATTTCATCTTCTATCCCTAATTTACATGATTCTTCTATGAAAGTGGTAGGTGGTCCTTATTTGTATTATTGAAGCGAAGGTGATCTTAATATGAATTTGGATTACTCATTAAAAATGGTGGTAATAATTAGGGTTTATGCGAAAATCTCTATATTCTTAATTGTTAATAATGAAAGTTATTTGATGAAAAGTGTTGTGGAGGGAAACTAGTTATCAAAATAATATGAAATATATAATCAAACCAACTCCCCGTCCAAAAAAATAAAATACAAGAATCCCTCATGTTTTAATGGTAGGGTATTCAAGATCGTATCCTCGAAATCGACCAGAAGCTACTCGACGTCGAGTAGAAGTACTCGATGTCGATTAAAGCAGTCGATCTCACCTGCAGAACTGCACAACAGAAAACAAACCAACTCGACGTCGAGTAGAAATCTACTCGATGTCGACTAAAGCTACTCGATGTCGACTACAGAAGTCGATGTCGAGTCCGTCAATGCAGTAAAAATCGTATCTTTAATGAGATAAAACGAAACGAGTAAACACGAATTTGGTGGATGTAATTCAATAATATAAAACCTCCTAAGATCGGGGTTTCAATGCCACAATCATAACCAAGTAAGAATCATGGCAAAGATATAAAAATCATGCCTTTTCATCAAATAACTTTCGTCATTAACAAATAAGAAGATAGAGGCTTTCGCATAAACCCTAATTGTTACTACCCTTTTCACATAACTAATCCGAATTTGTATTAAGGTTACTTTTTCTTCAATAACACAAATAAGGATCACCTGCTAATGTCGGAAAAGAATAATGCAATTCAGGGATAGAAGATGAAATCCCAATAAAGATTGTACCTTTGATGCATTACCTCACATGGTTACCGTCGGGCCCACCCCGACCCTAGAAGTTGGGTGACTACTCTCTCTTTATCATAGAACACACATCAATAATATAAAAGAACTAACTTGCATTAAGTTGAACAAAAGCTTACAACCGAACAAAGTCAGTTCCGCTCTCGCCTCATTCACCTTACTCGGCCAAAAGCTCTAACCTCAGTCGGCCTCAACTCTCTCTAACTCTATAGAAACAATTGCTTGTGGCTTGGATTATTCTAAAACTTAGCCCCTATGGCTTTATTTATAGGCTTCACTCCTCGTTATCCAAGGAAGGAACTATCTATCTTTATATAAATTTATCTATCTATATTCCTAAGATAAGTGTTTAACAATTGAGTAAAATAAAACAAATAAAATTCCCCTAAGGTAAAAGTGGGAATTAACTAATGTGGATAAGTCTTCAATTGTGGATAGATGATTCGTTCCTTGGTGTGGAAGTAAATTCCTTCTCGGATTCATCCTCGATCTCGACTTGGACTGCTCCTGGAATGTACTCGACATCAAGTAGATGTGGTCGACGTCGACTAGACTTTGTGTCTGGACTTCATTTGCGCTCGATCTCAGCTTCAGAAGGTGTTGTCGACTAGAAGTGTACTCGACATCGAATAGGGTACTTGACGTCGACTAGGTCTGTTGAGTAACTTTCTTCTCCTCTTCTGCTCGATGCTTTCTGGCTCAGCTTTTACTCAACCTTGAGTTGCTGTAGTCGACCTCGAGCATTCTGACAGTTTCCTTCCCTTCTCCGAATTTCTCGTGAAGTGTCTCGATTTCTGTGAAATTAAACAAGAACTAGTGTAGATCTCTATAATTGACAAATAAGCATAAACTACACAATTCTTGCATTATTTTAACCCAAAGATATGAAATGTATACAGAAATCGACATAAATATTAATGCAAAACATGGCAAATTAGGCGCACATCAACACCTTGTACTTAAGCTTGCTTGTCCTCAAGAAATACTTTTAATGGTCATACAGGAGAAGAAATAAAACTCTCAATATCTTAGATTCATTCTCATATAACCCTACAATCAATTATCATCCTCGAAAAGGTACTTATGCTACAAATCCATGCATGTGAATAAAAGCAACTTCGCACACAAAAAGAGGGTTATGCAAAAACATTTCATAAGTGACAAATCAACAATAATCAAGAGGACTTTAATTAAGCTCAATAAGGAGTAGATTAGTAAAAAGCTAAAGGTGTGGTATATTTGGTCATGTGGTGCTAATGATCCGGGAAAATGGAGTAGTTTCCAAACTTTCATACCACATTTCTTCTTCCTTTGATTTCTCACCTTTCTCTCATCACTCATTGCTTTTTTTTTTCATTATAATTCTTTTACCTCTCTAACCCCAACATTGCCTTCTCGCGAGTCGCAAACATGGGTGTCATGAATGGCCCCGGATATTTAGTGTTTCAGACTCCTCACCTTGGTGTCCCATCCCGCGGAACTAACATCTCAACGCAGGCAGAGTCGATCTACCTTTATCTCCTGAGGTGGCCGGATTTTCTTTCACTCATTAAATTTTCCATAATATATGATTCATCCTGCCAAACTCCAATAATGATAATAACAACACAATTAACCATATAATAATCTCTATAAGTAACTTTCATTCTTAACATAGCCCTTGGATAAGGAAATAAGGTAAAGAATGGACAATATTTAGATCATGTGGAGCATAAATAATGTAATAAGGCATAATACGACTTTTGTGATGCATAATAAGCATAGGTAAGGCTAGGAATATAAATTTGAGCATTATATAGAAAATATAAAGTCCTCCATCCTCTTATTATGCATATGTCAAAAGCAACTTCAAATTTACCTCCCATCATGGTTTTAAAGAAATAATATGCACTTCATTGTGGCTTCCCTTTACTAGGCAATTTCATGCTATATCTCTAATGAATCCAATTTTTGCATCGTCGAGTTCAATTAAAGCTTCCATGACACTGATCAAAAAATTTCAATGGGGGTGACTTTAATAAACTTTGGATGAAAACATGTAAGCATATAGATGAATAATAAATCCAAAGTAACCATGCATGAACAATGAAAATAAACATAGATATGATCAGATATGCATAAAGTAAGCCTTTCCCCCACCCATACTTAGATATTATAGCGTCCTCACTGTATAAAAACAAAAGAAGGAAGGAAGCTTACTAGACAAATGGGCAGATGCTCGGAACAAGTGCTGAAAAATGTTGCAGGGGTCTATATAGTTTTCCGTCGCATCTCGCCGAGGATGATGTGCAAGTCATCTTTTTTACTTTCTTTGTCAGGATGACCAGGATCTCTGTAGGGCAGGGGGGGTCTTTTTGGTATTAGGAATGGCGATAGTAGCTCCAGTTCTATTGTTGGTGTTGCCCTGAGTAATTTCCCATTGCATGGCGTGCCTCTTCATGGGGCTCTACAAGCTGCACTTGGTCGACATGTTGGCACACAGTAATGTTATACCTCACGGACCCACACTCCAAACAAGGTTGGTTTTTAGACAGAAATTTAACTTGTTTGGTGAGACGGCGTACTTGGTCATTGTGGAGCTGGTCCCTGGCGTCCGGATCAACTTCCTTTGGTGGCTGATAGAGTGGCATAGATGGGGCAGGCCTTTCATACCTTTCGTCGGAGGCCACAGCAGTCCAATAAGTGTTATCATAACTGGCCAATGTCTCAAAGGTTTCCCAAGCACGTCGTGGTATGTACTCGAGATACCTGTAAGTCGTATAGTTATTGATCCGCTCCTTTGTTGGTGCATCCAGGCAATTGAAGATGATCTCCTGGATCACATATGGTGCCTGTCCGTGCGTAGGGCTGGATTTCAGCAATATTTTGTAGCACTCTCAGGCCTGTGCAATTGTTTCCCCTGGCTTCTCCTTGAAATTCATGATCTGTTGTTTAAGCTGCGTTATTTTGGCTGGAGGAAAGAACTTGTTAAGAAACAAATCCCTTAGCTCATTCCACGTGCGAATAGATTGTGGAGCCATACCCTCTAACCAATGGTGAGCTTTCCCTGCAAGAGACCAACAAAAAGCCTTTAGTTTTAAGTATTCTAGATTGGCATCATCTGCAATAGCTTCAAACAAATCTAGAAAAACAGTTATATGCTCTAAAGGGCATTCATTGGGTTTCCCCTGAAATTGAGTCCCCCTAATTTCAGAAATAAAAGAAGGGCGAATTTCAAAGTTAACGCGAGGGAGAATGATCGGGGATTTTGGAACTTCTAGAGTAGAGTGAAGATACTCCTTCGTGTTTGCAGGGACGTGCTAAAGCTGTTTCTCGAGCTCTCGTCGGGCTTGGGTTTCGCGGTCTATCCTTGCCTCCCACCTTTGTTGGTTCCGTTGATATTCAGCCTCTTGTTGGGCGTATTCTGTCTGCCTGGTGGTGAACTTCTCTATCTGTTTGCGAAGTTGCCCAAGCTCTTGTGCTGGTGTGAGTTGTACCTCGTTCTCGCCGTTAGCAGGAGTCGATATGCGTCTTCTCCTTATCCTTTGCTGAAGACGAAAAAGGCGTTCAGGCTCGAAAATAGGATCGATGGCTGTGCGATCAATTCTTCGCGTGCACCTATAAAACAAAAAGAAAAATAAAAGAGTAAAAAAGAACTAGAAAGGGCGCGATTGATTGCCTCCCTGTCAACGACGCCAAAATTTGTTGTGGAGGGAAACTAGTTATCAAAATAAATAAGAAATATATAATCAAACCAACTCCCTATCCAAGCAAATAAAATACAAGAATCTCTCCCGTTGTAGTGGTAGGGTATTCAGGATCGTATTCACGAGGAAGCGTTTCAGCGCTTGCCTTTCAAGTTCCAAATTTCCCTCGAAATCGACCAGAAGCTACTCGACGTCGAGTACAAGTAATCGATGTCGACTAAAGCTGTCAATCTCACCTGCAGAACTGCAGGTGAGATTACAGAAGTTGATGTCGAGTCCGTCAGTGCAGAAATCTACTCGATGTCGAGCAGAAATCTACTCGATGTCGACAAAAGCTACTCGATGTCAACTACAGAAGTCGATGTCGAGTCCGTCAGTGCAGTAAAAATCGTATCTTTAATGAGATACAATGACAAGAGTAAACACGAAATTGGTGGATGTAATTCAATAATATAAAAGCTCCTAAGATCGAGTTTTCAATGCCACAACAATAACCATGTAAGAATCATGCCAAAGATATAAAAATCATGCATTGTCATCAAATAACTTTCGTCATTAACAAATAGGAAGATAGATGCTTTCACATAAACCCTAATTGTTACTATCCTTTTCACATAATTAATCCAAATTTGCTTTAAGATTAGTTTTGCTTCAATAACACAAATAAGGATCACCTGCTACTGTCGTAAAAGAATCATGCAATTCAGGGATAGAAGATGAAATCGCAATAAAGATTGTACCTTTGATGCATTACCTCACATGGCTACCATCGGGGTCACCCCGACCCTAGAAATTGGGTGACTACTCGCTCTTCATCATAGAAACACATATCAATAATATAAAAGAAACTAGGGTCACCCCTCAACTCTCTCTATCGGGGTCACCCCTCAACTCTCTCTAACTCTATGGAAACACAATTGCTTGTGGGTTGGATTATTCTAAAAGTCAACGTCGACTAACCCAGTTGACATCGACCAGAATGTAGTCAACGTCGACCAGAATGTAGTCGACGTCGAGCAACTCGTACTCAATGTCGACCAAGAAACAGAAAGCCCCCAGAAGTCAACTCCTCCAGTCGACATTGACTCCACGCCACTCGACGTCGACCACACTCCAGCACTGCCGAAGAAGAAAACGCCGCCATTCCCGAATAAATCTTTGAAGGACTCAGCGGAGAAAAAGTTCTAGCATTTCGTGACGATGCTTCAAGGGCTCAATGTCACCATTCCCTTCACCAAAGCTCTTCATGAAATGCCATCTTATGTCAAATTCCTCAAGGATATCTTGAGCAAGAAGCGGTTGATGGCTAAGATCGTTGAGGAATGCAGCAAGATGGAAATTCTAGAGAAAAGGCCAGATCCAGGTAAGCTCGCTATCACTATTGGATTTGGTCAAAATAAATTCAATGCCTTATGTGACTTATGAGCCAACGTCAGCATCATGCCACTATCAATCTGGTCCAAAGTCAAGATAGGAGCTTTAGAGCTTGTGGATGCAAGATTATACATGGCGAAAAACAAAGTGGTCATCCCAATAGACATGGTGGACGATGTACCGGTGCAAGTAGGTAAGTTCTTTCTCCCTGCTGATTTCATGGTTATTGATATGGCAGAGGACCCTGCTTGTCCCATCATTTTAGGAAGGCCCTTCTTAGCAAAAATGGATGCCAATATAAGCGTAAGGAATGGAATGCTCACATTCACCATCAGCGACGAGTTAATTGAGTATTCCTTTAATAAAATTGAAAGGCATACATGTCTTATGGAGGTAAAATCTATTACAGGAGGGTACATCACTTGTGGGGGGGATAAGGTAAGAACAATGGCCCCCTGAGAGACAAAGAAGAGGGCTATGAAAGCCGAAGTGGAGGAAATCATGGCGATCTTGAGCGAGGAAACAAAGAGTCCACTCGATGTCGACCAAGGTAAGTTGACGTCGACTAACAATTTTTGAAATTTTGTGTCAGGTTTTAAGTATGGGGTCGACATCGAGTTAACTCACTTGATGTCGAGTGAGCTACTCGACATCGACCAAACCTCCAAGCCCTCATTGACTTCTCCTGCATCGAGTGACCCACCAGAGGCAGAAACGTACTCGACGTCGAGTAACCATACTCGATGTCGAACAGAACCTCAGAAGCTAAATGATGAAAAAAATCGAAAAGGTAGGCCGAGGTAAGGACATCTCTTCCCCTATTTCCATTAAAGATCTATCTATACATGGAAGAGGTTTGCCTTGGTATGTGCAATTATGCAGGGTTTCCAATGATGATCCAAAGAAATACGAAGTAGGAGACAGGGTGTATGTCTACAAATCAAAGAATCATTGGTTCCCGAAAAAGTTCAACCATAAGAATATAGGACCTTTCACGGTGCACAAGATCCATTGCGGAGGATTACAACTGACAGAAGAGAATGGAGTCTTATTCGAGGCCCAAGCCACATGGGCTTTGCAGATGCCGCATTGAGCGGAAAAAGAAGAAGTCAGCTTAACGACTATAAAATCTAGAGCTTGTAACAAAGACAAATATTTTTAGGGTTTTAGATACTTTTGGTTTTGTTTTAAACATTATTTTAGGATTGCTTTTGTGGATTTTGTTTTTTTTCTAACAAAAATTGTAGGTACAAGAAGCTACAGAAGGTACTCGATGTCGAGTAAACCACTCGACGTCGACCACTTATATCGAAGAGAGGAGCTTGTGGTCGAGGACAGGTCACCCTGAGGTTTCCACATACTAGATGTCGAGTAAGTCTAGTCGACATCGACCAATTTACTCGAGATCGACTAACCCTGCAACAATTTTCAGCAATTGTTCCAAGCTTCTCCGCATCTGTCTAGGCAGTCTCTTTCTTTACCCTTGTTTTTATAGAGTGAGGACACTATAATATTTAAGTATGGGTGGGGGGAAGGCTTACTTTATCCATATTTATGTTTATTTTTCGAATTGTTCATGCATGGTTACTTTGGAATTACTATTTATCCATATGCTTTATGTTTTCATCCAAAATTTAATTTTTTTTTTTTTATCACCCCATTAAAAAAATTTGGATTAGTGTCATGGAAGTTGAATATGAACTCGACGATGCAAAATTAGATTCATTAGTGATGCAGGACCATCCAAGACACATTCGGACACATCTGTACTTGGGGATGGACCTATGATTTGAGCTGGTGAGAATGATGTCATCCTCAAGAGGAAGAAGAAGGCTCCACAATGGGAGAAGGTCCAAAGGTGGAAACTTGACGTTTTTTTAGATTCGTTCAGCATTTGACAACTTTTCAACGTCTCAGTAAAATGGGTCGTTCGGAGTCCATATTTATCAGATTGGATTGTGCCATACTATGTCGGAACGAGGACGAGGAGATCTACAACTTTTCTGTTGAAGGTTTTCCAAGATTCAACCTAGAGAATGGCTGAAAATCACCATCTTTGAGGCTGTCATAAGTTTAGGCGAATTTACCCTATTTTTAGTATTTCTTTTGCTTATGTTATTTTAGGAAACTTTAGGGATTATTTTTATTAATTCGCTCATCGATTGCAACTATTGGTATTGTTTTAGCTTGATTTGCTTTGTGTTCATCAACTTCACAAGACTTGGTGATCCTAGTATCCACGAGCCCCCTCCTTGTGCCTCCAAGTTGTCCGCTTGGTTGTGTAGGGTTGTAGAGGCGGGTTATATAGTCATTAGTATTGGTTCCTTCCCTCTGAGGAGGCTTGTGGTCTTTATCTTGTCCTATATAGATCGACTCAGTCCATTTCAGTCTTTGGTCTTACAAATTTCGAGTCTTTATTCCTTATTGTCGAGTCTTTGTTCTTTCTTTAAGTCGATATCGAGTCAGTCCCTTGTTCTTGTTCGTTCTTGGTCGATCTTGCTTGTTTCTTGATCGATTCTTGGAGTCTTGCTGCGTTTCTTTTTAGTCTTTCTTGTTTCTTGCTCCCGTTCTTTAGTTTCTTGTTTGATTGTCGAAGATCGGGCCATCCTATGGCTAACCCCGTATCAAATTGGTATTAGAGCTTTGGTTTCCGACATCAAAGATTGAGTCTTTTCTTTTCATAAACACAAAAACCCACAAAAAGAGTCTTTTTCTTTATTTGGTCTTTTACTTCTTGTTCTTTATTTGATTATTGCACTAATATTTTGTTTGTGATTGTTTGTGGTTGCATAGCCTAAACACAAGCCTAGCCGAGACCGTGGAGTCGACCAAGTGGTGCGCACAACCTTTGTGAACACCCCTAGCCGACGGCAAGCCTTTGTCCCCATAGTCGAGTTGCTTGGTCGATATTCACATCCACCACAAGAAACCCTAGTTTGTCACTTTTCTATCTTTTGAACTTTTGATCTATCTTTTATCTAATTCTATTTATCTATTTGCCTATTAAAAATCTGATTTTGTGGTAGAATTAATTTATTAAATCTATCATATATCATAAAGACCATAAGATAGATCTACTTACCTAATTTATCCAAATGTTGTCTATATATTTATCTTTAGGGCTGCAATATTAGTTTATTTTGAGTCTTTTCTTGCATTAGGTCAAAAAAAAAATCAGTTTCGAAATTTCTTCAAAAAAAAAAGAGAGAGAGATTGAACTTGGACCTAGGAGGATAAAACTCACTAGGGGCAAAAGTAAGTCAAAAAACAAAAAAGATGAAAGAGTTGTTGATCTATCTAGTACAAGAAAGCTCCAAGGACCAAAAGTTTTGGTGATTTCTCCTAGCCCTATCGACATACCTTTCTCCAAACACATTACGTCCACAAAATATAAAATTGAAACCCTACCTTGCAACTACAACATCCTAACTTAAGGTTTTCAATCAAAAGAGGTAAATTTCCATACTTTCCTTTGTTTTCTTTTCTCTTTTCAGTTTTGTCGAGTACTCTTCTCTCTTGTCGAGTGCTCTTGTCGATTTCTCAGTTGTGTCGAGTACTGATTTCCCTGATCGAGTGCTCCTTGTTGCTTTGTCGAGTACTTCCCTTGCTTATATCGAGTACTTTGTGTGATTCTTGCTTTTGTCGAGTGCTCTTCTTGCTTGAATCGAGTTCTTTGTGCAGTGTCAAGTACTTACAACCCTTGTAAGTGCTTGTTTGAGTTCTGTCGAGTACTTGATCTGTTTGTCGAGTGCTCCTTATTTGTGTTATTTGATCATTCTCTTGATTCGTAATACTTTGATTGCTAAGTTTTTATTTGAGTGTTGATTTGCCCAAGGCGGATTGCCCCAACAAGCGTGACATACCAATTAGAGAGGGAGTGTGAGCGAAACACATTGTGAGTTTGTTTATATTTTATCTAACCTTTCACATAATTCTTTGTTTGTCTTTATTCGCAATGTCTACTAACCAGGGCAACGACTGGTACAATACCTTCATGGAGAATATAACTAAGTTAAATGAAGGATTGACTAAGATGGAAAAAACCTTCACGGCAATAGAGCTTCAACGTTTTGGCTCTAATACGGTGTTCGGACAAGGAGTCCCACTTAGAGGTGAAGTGCCATCTAATGAAAGGGAAGAAACTCATCCTATTACTCCAAATAATGCTATTCAACATACTGTTTCTTCTAGCATAGATAATTCTCTTATTGCTGAAAATGTAGAGCATGTTGATAATAATGATGATCAAGTTCTTAATTTACTTGTCTATGACAATAATGTTTGCATTGAATATGAGCATGATGATTCTTTGATTGTTAATAAAGTTTTAAGTGTTCAACCTATGCCTTGTGATAATAATCAAAGAGAAGATTTGTGTTATACTAAATGCTTAGAAAACGGAAATGTTTCTAATATGATCATTGATGGTATAAATTGTTCTAATATTGCTAGCCTTGAATTAATTAGAAATCCAGCCTTGAAAAATGATGAAAACTTGCTAGTCATTGATGGAAACATAGAGATAAATGAACAACCTATAGTGCATATTGAGTTAGAACATTTTGAAGATGATATGAACTATGACTTGTGCACTAATCAAGTTTCTTTCCTTGATTTTGTAGAGAGCTCTATTGGTATACAAGTTGACGAAGTTGAGACACTAACCATCAAGAAGTGGTCAATCCCTACAACAATCGGTCTTGAGATGAGTTTCCATGGACATGAGGTTTTCGATCCAGGAGCTCGTGTAGATGCCTTTACGGATATGCGACCTTGGATTCGAGAACGAATCCTTTTCAAGAAAGGGAGATTGATGCGGGACCATCCAAGACACCATCCAAGACACCTTCGGACACATCTGTACTTGGGGATGGACCTATAATTCGAGCTCGTGAGAATGATGTCATCCTCAAGAGGAAGAAGAAGGCTCCACCATGGGAGAAGGTCCAAAGGTGGAAGCTTGACGTTTTTTTAGATTCGTTCAGCATTTGACAGCTTTTCGACGTCTCAGTAAAAGGGGTTGTTCGGAGTCTATATTTATCGGATTGGATCGTGCAATATCTTGTCGGAACGAGGACGAGGAGATCTACAACTTTTCTGTTGAAGGTTTTTCCAGATTCGACCTAGAGATTGGCTCAAAATCACCATCTTTGAGGCTGTCATATGTTTAGACGAATTTACCCTATTTTTAGTATTTCTTTTACTTAAGTTATTTTAGGAAACTTTAGAGGTTAAATTTATTTATTTATTTTATTTCAATTCGGCCCAATTCAGCCTAGTTAGGTCTATATAAGCCGAGTTCCATCATTGTAAACATAAGACGTCTTCCATGGAATGAAAATCAGTTTGTGTGAAACACAATTGAGAGTAAAGTCAATCGATTCGAAGCATGGCTCATCGATTGCAACTATTGGTATTGTTTTAGCTTGGTTTGCTTTGTGTTCATCAACTTCGCAAGACTTGGTGATCCTAGTATCCACGAGCCCCCTTCCTTGTGCCTCCAAGTTGTCCGCTTGGTTGTGTAGGGTCGTAGAAGCGGGTTATATAGTCATTGGTATTGGTTCCTACCCTCTGAGGAGGCCTGGGATCTTTATCTTGTTCTATATAGATCAACTTAGTCCATATCGGTCTTTGGTCTTACAAATTTTGAGTCTTTATTCCTTATTGTCGAGTCTTTGTTCTTGCTTTAAGTCGATGTCGAGTCAGTCCCTTGTTCTTCTTTGTTCTTGGTCAATCTTGCTTGTTTCTTGATCGATTCTTGGAGTCTTGCTGCGTTTCTTTTGAGTCTTTCTTGTTTCTTGCTTCCGTTCTTTAGTTTCTTGTTTGATTGTCGAAGATCGGGCCATCCTACGGCTAACCCCGTATCAATTAGAGATATAGCATGAAATTGCCTAGTAAAGGAAAGTCACAATGAAATGCATTATTTTCTTGAAAATCATGAAAGGAGGTAAATTTGAAGTTGCTTTTGACATATGCATGATAAGAGGACGAATGACTTTATTTTCCATACATATATTCTTACCCTATTCCTAGCCTTACCTATGCTTATATTCACTTCAAAGCCATATTGAGCCTTATTTCATATTTGCTCCACATGTTCTAAATAATGCCTATTTCTTTACCTTATTACCCATCCGGGGAGTATGTTGAGAAATTGATGTCATATTATGGAGATTATTATATGGTGTTTGTGTTGTTGTTATTATTATCATTATTGGAGTTTGGTAGGAGAATCATCATATTATGGAAAATTTAATGAGAGAAAGAAAATTCGGTCACCTCAGGAGATAAAAATAGATCGACCCTGCCTGCATTGAGATGTTAGTTCCGCAGGATGGGACACCAAAGTGAGGAGTCTGAATCACTGAGTATCTGAGGCCATTCATGACACCCATGTTTGCGACTTGCGAGAGGGCAGTGTTGAGGTTAGAAAGGTAAAAGCCTATAAGTGAAAAAAGCAAAGAGTGAATTATGAGAGGATGAGTGATGTGGAATATGATATAAAGGGAGAAAGTGCATCAAAGTAAGAAAGCAAATTTAAAGAATTCTCCCCGGATTTAGCACCACATTTCCCAAATATAGCCCACGACTTTTCCTTTTACCCTTTCTTCACCTTGCGCATAAAAGTCCTCTTGATTATCAAATACTTTGTCACATATGAATTATTTTTGCATAACCCTCCTTTTGTGTGTAGATATTTCTTTTATTCACATGCATGAATTTGTGACATTAATACCTTTTCGAGGATGGTAATTGATTGCAGAGACATATAAGAATGAGTCTTTAATGTTGAGAGTTTAATTTCGTCCCCTATATGACCATTAAAAGTATTGCTTGAGGACAAGCAAGCTTAAGTGGGGGGTGTTGATGTGTGCTCAAATAAACATGATTTTTTCTTACATCCATATCGATTTTTGTCTACATTATATACGTCTAGGTTAGAATAATGTAGAAATTGTGTAGTTTATGCTTATTTACCAATTATGGAGAACTACACTAGTTCTTGTTTAATTTCGCAGAAATCAAGACACTTTATGAGCAATTCGGAGAAGATAAGAAAATTGTCAGAGTGCTCGAGGTCGACTATAGCAACTCAAGGTTGAGTAGAAGCTGAGCCAGAAATCGACTAGCAAAAGAGGGTGATCGACGTCGACTACACTTAGTCGATGTCAAGTAACCACCAACTGGACGTCACCTCCTGAAATCGAGATAGAGCACAAGCTGAGCCAAGAACACAAGACCTAGTCGACGTCGAGTACACTACTCGATGTCGAGTACAACCTAGAGACCAATCCAAGTCGAGATCGAGGAGTAGTCCGAGTGATGGTATACTTGCAAGAGAAGGAACAAGAGCTCTATCAAGTTGGAAGAGGATTTATCTACATTAGTAATTCCCACATTTACCTTAGGGGAATTTTTATTGTTTTATTTTACTTAATTGTTAAACATTTATCATTAAGGTTTTAGATAGATAATTTTAGATAGCGATAGATTGTTCTTTCCTTGGATAGCAAGGGTTGAACACTATAAATAAAGACCTAGGGGATGAGTTTTAGGATCATCCAAGTACACAAGCAATTGTGTTTTACATAGTTAGACAGTTAGGGAGTTAGAGAGAGCTTGAGGCCGAGAAAGGTGGAAGTGTTGAGAGACGTTTTGGTGTTATTCGGTTGTAAGCATTTGTTTAATTTAATGCAGGTAGTTTCTTTTATGTTATTGATGTTTGTTACTATGATGAAGACCGAGTAGTCACTGATAATGCGTATTTCGATAGGCATTATAGGATAGTTTTAGTTGTGTTTTATGGTTATTTGGCTAGGTTTTAGAGTTAATTTCGTGTTTTGTTCTTTTGGTTGGAAAGTTCAGAAACTACGCTATTTCGATTGTTTTATGTAGGTTCGTAGTTCCGGCTTGTGGCTAGCTTGGAAAAGTTGTTAATGAAGTAAAGAAGAAGAAGAAAAAAAGAGGAAAGAAAGCAAGGAAAGAAAAGGCCAAGAAGAGAAGGAAGAGCAAGAGCACACGTCTGTCCAGAGTCGCGTCCGCGAGACCAGAGTCGCCGCCACGAGTCACCACATTTCACTGTGAGAGCTTGGCAGCGAGAAGAACACACAAAGATCAAATGTCGCGGCCGCAAGTGACCAGTCGCCGCCGCGAGATTCACCAGCCGCCATGGAGATGTTGCCCGCGAGAGGGGTGTGATGAAACCACTGAGTCGCGACCGCAAGTTCCTAGTCGCGGCGGTGAGTTCGTCCAGAGCATATCAGTTCGAGATCCAAATTCTATCTTTTTGGTGGGAGATTCGATCGAATCTCTTGAAGACTTAATCATTGGGGTTTAAGGAAGGTATTATCAGAGTTATTTAGTAGTATTTTCAGTTTAAATAATTTTAGGTGATATTTTCGAGTTGAAATTCTATCAAGATCTATCAAGTGCCATCAAGTCAAGAGAGAAGATATTTTATCCACATTAGATATATTTCCTTTTAGATATAATTATTTATTTCCATGTTTTATCTTAATGTTATTAGATAGATAAATATATATATATATATATATATATATATATATATATATATATATATATATATATATATATATAATTTCTTTCCTAGAATAGCTAGGGAATGAAGCCTATAAATAAAGCCCTAGGGGGCTGATTTTTATTCATTTAAGTCAAGTCATCTTAGGGCACAAGGAGAGAGGAGAGAGAGAGAGAGCAAGAGAAAGGAGAGAGAGAGAGAGAAGGCGAGAGAGAAGGAGAAGGAATGAGACGAACGGTTGTAAGTTTTAGTTTATTTTATGTTAAAGTTAATTTATTTTATTATGGTTTATTTCTAATTTCCTTCTTCTAGGGTTGGGGTGATCCCAACAATAGATATGTATGTTTAAATTTATGAATTTATGAATTTGTATGTCTTTATCATCATCTACCTATGTGCTTAATCCTTTGCGAAAGTTGAGAAAATTCCTTATTCATGAAATTGAAGCAAAAGTGATCTTATTATGAATTTGGATAGTAATTAGGGTTTATTTGCGAGAGCCGACTAATCCTAATTAAGAAAAGGTAGAAGAAAATTAGGTTTTTATGCGAGAGCCTCTATCACCTAAATTGTTGGAATTTGCGAAAGTCGATTCTTTGATATAAAGCATGCATCTTTATGTGATTTATGATCTGCACATATGTTTATTGTTGTGGTGATCTCTAACCTTGGATGTTTGCATCTTTATTTGTTTTATTTTATTATTTTTATTCGGCACATATTCTACTCGATATCAAACCACCATTCTCCCTCCATCCATCGACATCAAGCAAGTCTTACTCGAAGTCGACAGCAACCTCCCACCTTTTCCCGCTATCCCTGAACCCCAAAACACACTAAACCTAGAACCGCTGACTTCTCTCCTGAGGACGAACCTGACTCCTCTATACTATAGCGGGGGTCTTGACTATAAATTTATTTGGTCGAGAAACCCTCTCGTCACTGTTCGATTCCAATTTGGTCTCCTCGCCCTCTGTTGGCAATGTCCAATTTTTTCTAGTTGCTCAGATCTTTTGCGAAACACTGGTGCGAAATTTTTTTCTAGTCGTCAGTGATTCTGAATTTTAGATTTGAAGGGGGTTTTGATTTAGGTTATGTTTTGATCCAATAGCCAATTGTGTATGTGGTTTTGATTTGAAGATTGGTTCTGTTCTTTTTTATCTTCTTCGTATATATGGTGCAAACATAGGTTTGAAATTCTGGATTGTGTATATGGTTTTCATTTAGGTTTTGGTTTGTGTATGTGGTGCCAAGATTGTCTATGTGGTTTTGATTTGAAGATTCTGAATTGTTTAAAGTTTCTGAATTAAACTCATAAATTCTGTTATAACACACATAGAGAAAGGCATAAAGTTTAAAGCTTTGAATCTTTGTATAAATTCTGGATTGTTTAATGCTTTGAATCTTTGTATGACTTCTGGATTGTTTGGTGCCGTATGAAGTTTCTGAATTGTTTGGTGCCATAGGCATAAAGTTTAAATTTTGGATTATTTCATACATTTACTGCAGTAGCAAAGTTTCTGAATTGTTTGGTGCCTTACGATGATATTCATACATAAACACATGAATCAGAAATTACACATGAAAGAGGCAGTTGAAATAGACATAATGGATCAGCTTAACTTGGCATATTAGCTCAATGGAAGAGCGTTGTGTGTCGCACAAAAATGGGGGTTCGATTCCCTCATAGGCCAAATCTACGCCATAGTAGCTTCATTCTTGAGTAAGGAGTTTAGGTTATGAATTGAATACCTGGATGAAAACAAGCACACGAATCAGAAGGTTGGAAAGGGGCCATTCGGTCGGAATTTTGTTCATGATACTAGTTAGTTTATGTTCTTTTCACTTTATTCATGTTGGTAACTGATTTTACCTGGGCATCAGCATGCAACTAGCTTCCAGGGGTTAGTCAGAGCCTTCTTGACCGCTTGTCTCGGCATCCCTGCAGTCATCCTCTTCTTCTGCAGAAGGAACCACGCCCTCGACATCGTCCACTACCACATGATCTCCGTCATCGCATATTTCGAACACACCAGAAGGATCTCGCAAGGTTGTTGGTGAGTCGTCTACTCCTATGCTGATAGAGATTTTTGAAGTGATGACTTCATCGGACTGGTATGCATCTACGAAGGCTGAACCCGGGGGAGCCGTCGCTGGTCTATCCGGTTCCGAGGCCTTGTCTTGCACACATGCCACCAATCCATCCGGTCATGTGAGGCCCCTGGATATTGAACATAGTACACTTGCACAGCTTGTTGCACGAGGACGAAGGGCTCATACCTTCTATACAATTTCTTTTTATTGATTTCAACGAACTGGTATACTGGATGTATTTGTGTTCCTCGTGTCGTTGGATCGAACCATCGGCACTTGAACAAGACAACCTTTAGCGGATGCCTAAGTGCACTTGGGTACTCAAGCTCGATGATTTCTTCAAGTAGCCCAAAGAAATCCGATTCAGTTGTTGCGTAGTTGGTCCCTCGAACACAAACCCCACTGTTCATTGTAGATTTCCCAACACTATGGTCTAGAGTGTGGAACTTATAGCCGTCAACAAAGTATCGTGGCCAAGAAATTCCTTTCACACTAAGACCCCAAGCCAAACTCCACAAGAGATCTGTTGGCCCGATTCCGCTTCCTTTGTCTACGACCTACATGAAAAAATAATTGAAAATGAAGATATTCTATATGTATACAAAGAAATGTAATGAAGATTTCTGGAAAAGATGAACATACGTAATTCTTAAACCAATTCGCGAATTCGTTTTCAACGAGCTCATCTCCTACATTATCCCCCATTGCACTCTCAAATAGCCTGCACCATAGTAAAATAATGAATATTGTAACATTAAGGACAATACATCACAAATAAAATGTGGGATTAGGTTTCCTTACTCAATATATGGTTGGACTTCCAGACAATTAAGCAACACGTATGTGTGTGCGGCCCTCCACTCGTCCTCTTCGGTCAACCACCTTAGTGTCTTCTTCCCACTACCCCCGCCCGGATAATTGAAAATAGATATGGCACAACGATCGCCGCCATCGACGTCGTTTCTCGCGGGTCGCCTTAACTTGGAAGGAACATGTGAAGGGAAATAGTGGACGGAGAAATTAGCTATCTCTTCTCGTAAGTACGCCATCACAGAACTTTATGTGGCTTGCGCTTCCCTGAAGCACCCACGACATATCTTGCATGACCACAGAACTTACATGAATCTTCATTGACATCATTCTTCCAATACAACATACAACCGTTGGGACACATGGCTATTCTTTCTACCTGTAGACCCAAATTTCGGACTATCTTCTTAGTTTCATAGTAACTGGTGGGAATCTTGTGGGCATCAGGCAACACTTCATCATACAATTGCACGAACCCATTGAAGAGGCTTTGAGGAACATTATATTCACACTTCAAGCTCATAAGTCGGCTCACAAAGTGTTGGTGATTTGTGAAAAGTCATCAATCCATTTGTCTGAAATCATAAATGTTAAGTGTGAGAATTACTAAGAGCATCACTCGGGCTTAGGGTGTGCGGGAGGCACGGCCCATGTGATCAGCCCTAAGTAATTCTAAGATTTTAAGGGGAAAGGAAATCATGAGGAAAGACCCATGCAATGATATCAACATTGAAAAAATCGGTCTTGAGCTTGTTTGGATGTTTTCCATAAAAGTGAGCAATAGGGATATGTTCGGTATTCGATCTAATATGGTTATGATCGAGTTTTGTTCACTTATAGTAAGTTAAATCACCGTCTCATGATTTGTAAAGGAAGATATTAAGCTCGAAAGTCTTGGTGCAAAATTTGAGAGCTAGCCGAGCTTCGGAACTCCAAAAATGACCTAGCTCTAATTTTGAGCTTGATTAGGGTTTTAGCTTCATTGAAGCTTTAGCTTAGTCATTTTAGCTACATGGTAGCTACACCCAGCTTCGTATAAATGCCATGCACATTTTATATTTTATGAGTGACATAGCTCCACCATGCTAGCTCTGTCATGCTAGCTTGTCCTTAATTGGGCTGGTTCTTATTGGGCCTTTATTGGGCCTTATTGGGCCGGCGGTTGGGGGTAGTTATTGGGAGGTAACCGCCCAACCACCATAACTAACCATAACCACCAATAACTACCAATCACTACCCATAACCACCCAAAAACTTCCACCCCATTTTGCCTATAAAAGGCCTGTGCCATCCACTTGGAAAGGCATGAGTTTTTCCGATATCTCTCTCAATCGGAAGAACAAACACTTAAAACACAAACAAGGTATGTATATATGCAATAATGAAATGGGATGCCACCCTTTTATTGTATAGGAAACGTTTTATCCCACAACGTTATTGTAGTGCAACCCTTTGGCATATAGGGGCAATAAACGTTGAAGGAAAACTCGATTTATTTGAGTGACTCGTTTTCCATTATCCAAGCCATTTTATATATCTTTTCTAAAGGGCTTAAACACTTAGTTTTGTCGCCTAAAAGAATTCGGTGGAGATTGCCTTTTTGGCCTACTCCCTCGGGATTACCTTTCGAGGTCTACCCATGAGATTACCTTTTTTGGGTCTACTCAAATTGTCTTGATTATCCGAAAGGATCTACAAGAAACGAATTTACCTTCAACCTATTAAAACAACATTACCTTTAAACCTAACACAAAGGACAACTGTGTATGTGTAGTACACCCAGGAAACACAGGTTCATCAGCTGCTCTTAGCACATCTTCAAACCGCGTGGACAAGAGATTAATATCCTCCTCGACTGCTGCCGGATCTTCACTTATTCCATCGAGCTCATTAACTTCAGCTGGTTGGAATTCAACATCAACTTCATTATTCGGATCTTCACCTACCATTTGCTCATTGTTTGGATATACAATAGATTCTCCATGTGCCGTCCAACGATAATAACCAAACATAAACCCACGGCGGTATAAATGCTCCTTCACATCATCTACTTTCTCGAAATAACAATTCTCCCATTTCCGACATGGACATTGTATCTTACCTTCATCAACATAATAAGTTTGAGCACAAGCAAATTCGATAAACTTATCCACCCCTTGGTAGTATTCGGGCTTTAATCCTCTACGATTCGACAAGTACATATCATACATCCATGTACGATCGCCCATATTTTATCAAATTCGATCAATCTGTACAGTAGATATATAATAGCTAGCGCACATTACTATATATTTAAACAAATTGAATATTTCTAAATATAATTCTTAATAAAAAGCCCATTACTAAATTTCTAAATAATTACACATAATATTGAATAAAATTGAAATACTTAGCATATAGTGTCAACTTACAACCAATTTTTAAAAGTATATCACATATATTTGTACATATAAACATTTTCAAACACATATTCTTCCAAAACCCCCAAAATGTTTTTCAAAAAAAAATTACCAACGAATGTAACATTACCGATCTATAATCATAATATAACCATTTCTACTCTTCTACCTCTATATATATATTCTTATATACATACTACTTTCCTTTTTCTAATTAAAATAAATAGGAATAATAAAAATATATGCGTAAATATGTGTACAACAAATGAAAACTTACCTTGTCCGTACAAGGCAATTGGGAGTTCTGATCGATGAAGCTTAATTCTCAAATGGCCAACAGATGTCCAAGCTAGAAGACAACACAAGTGGACCGGGCCCATTTAATGCACCCAACCATAAAGCAGGTGAAGTACAAAATCACTTTAATGACCTCATCCGTAATAGCAACGGAATTTAGCCACGGATTAAATCGTCGCTAAATAACCACTTCATTCTATGGTCTAATAAAATATTGGGCTTCCACTTACTAGATTCTAATGGGCCGAGCCCAGAAAATTAATTGGGAGACCCGGTTTCAGCCACGGATCGGGGTTATTTCATATCGGATCATAGCCCAAGTATATGATAATATCCGGCCCGCCTACAACTAGTGAGCCAAGTCCCACTCACCCATGTTCAATTCATTTGATTTCCGATGACGAATAGCCACGGATTTAGCCACGTCTATTGTATTGTGGCCAGATCAGCGTCGAAAACAGCCACGACAATTATCTTCGTGGCTGAAGTCGTGGCTATTTACTGACACTGACAAAAATCGAGCCAAGAAATTAGCTACGGACATCTGGTTCATTGCTATTAGCCACGAATGATCTGACATGTCATTCCTGGATGAGTATCAGCCACGAATATAGCCACGGTCCGGAACAGCCGTGGCCAATTTCATCGCTAGTGGACACGAAGATAGGGTCGCCTATAATCCGTGGCTAACCATCTGTAGCTATTTCATGTTTTTTAGTAGTGCCTGTTGTTCGAGTTGAATGTGGCAGTGTTCGTGATTCTCGAAGATCTCTCATCTAGGTGGGGGGAACATCGGTGATCCACACTTCCCCAGGTGATGCTTTTTTATGGGTTTCTGCATATGTCACCCGGGCGTCGAGTCGTCGTGTCAGTCCATCGACTTTCCCATGTTCTCGGCATTCTCAGCTTCCACTCGGAGTCCTTCGACTGTCTCTCTTCTGGTCTTCTTGCTGAGATCTTGTGTTTTCGGGTTTTCTTTTGTATCTTGCTTTTCTAGTTGTATCATGACGGTTAGTCCGTCTGCCGATTTCTTTCGACATGTCGTTGTCCCAGACTTCAGTTGAAGTCTGGTAGGATTTCGAATTATTTCCGGTTAAAAAAAAAAGCAAAATTGTCTGTCAAATGGGTGTTAAATCCTCTGTCCCGACCTCTTCCCTCTCATATAAATTTTTTATTTTTTAATTCTTTTAATTATTCTTTTAATTAATTTTTAAAATTTTTTTTTTAAGTTAGGGTTTGTGAAGGGGAGGGGTTGAGGGATAGGAGGGGGACATATTGAAGGACAAGGGATTTGAAGCCTTGTCAAGTTTAACCCTTTAACTAAGAATCAATAATGATAAAAATAAAATAAAACATCACATAATTTTTTTTATGCAACGAATTTATTACATATAGATAATGTATATTATCAATGTCTAATGTATATAATCGATGTCTCAAACTCAAATTAGCAAGTCAAAAACCATAATTAAATATTTGTGATTCCAAACCCAAATTAATAACTATTAAAAAAATCATAAATATTAGGATAAAAAAACATAAATATTAGTAATAGTCAAATTAACAAGTCGAAAAACATGTATTGGTGATACCCAAATCCAAACGTACATACGTACCTAATTTACTCAAAATTTTTTTTTAGTAAAGATAAAATCTGTTTGAGAACCAGTAAAGATAAAATCTTAACTATTGATTAAATTAATACATTATTTAACACTCCTAGTTTTTTCCAAAAAAAAATAGTCCTACTTTTTATGCATTACTCGGAATTAAATAATATCAGCATTTGTTTATCTTAATTTAAGATAGATTGAAGATTCTTTAATATGTTACATCAACCTAGAAATAACTATTTTAAAAACCAGTTAAGAATAAATTTTTTTAATCCTATTTTATTAAATTTTGATATCGGATTATTCTATGAAGATATAGAAGATAGATTCTACATCCTTATGGATGAGGAGAGATCTTACTCTATTTAAATCACACTAAATTCAATCTATTAGTTTCGACATCAATTTTGTAACTGTATTCCATCGGCCCACCGATTCGTGCTCAATTCAACTGAATTGAATTTCCTCAGCAATGATCGCCTTCGCCGGAAGTACCGATATTAGCACCACCGGCATTTCCTCTCGGGCGGAGGTTGTCCGTGGGAGTTGCGGTGGTACCGATCTAAACTCACCGAAGGAACTTCCTGAGATCATAACAGAGTTTGGCGAAAGTTCTCGGCAATCTTCTTCCTCAAGCTCACCGAAATCTCCTGTACTAATTGACGGATCATCCATCGCACTAGTGTCTAAGGTTTCCTTCTTTCCGTTTGTTGTATATTTCTACATGCGTTTGAGATTTAACATAAATTTACTTTAAAGTCTTTTGCAAAATTCAAAAGAAATTTCAAGATAGAAATCTGACAACCAGAGCATAAACTAGCTAGTTAGGTTTGAGTGGCTATGACTTATGTGACTTGTTTAACTATTGTGTAGGAACGTGTTGGTTTGGATGGAAATCGCAGGAGATCTACAATGAAATCGTTTGGTGCTTCACCTCCAAATCCTTTACCCATGAATATGATTCCACACCATGGGGTCGTGCATCACCGATATGGTTAGGCAATCATAGTTTCGGCTGAGGAAGGATACTTTGTTCAAGGATGGCAAGGCAATCATAGTAATTTTGCTCATGGTCGACCCCCTATGTTTTGGAGTACTTCTCGCGGAGGAGGAAAAGGTGCCCACATATCGCCATTTTACAACGGTAGAGGAACACCACCCCGACCTTATTGGGATAGCATGCATCGTCCTGGTTTATATCAACTTTGATTTAACAAAAAACACATCACAATATAGCCTTTTAATTTGTAGATTACATATTCATTGTTTGTATATTTTCTTTCAGATTTTTAGGGCATGCCATTTAGACCTCCGCCCCATCATCTTCCACCGGCGAGTGTTCCCAATTATGTCGACCCTATGCCATCAAGGATAGTTAAACAAATTGATTATTAGTTCAGGTATGTTAAATGGTGCATTAATATGATTGATCATATAAGTTTTCATCACTTATAATTACAATGAAACCGTTTGGTGCTTCACCTCCAAATCCTTTACCCATGAATATGATTCCAAAACATGGGGTTGTGCATTACCGATATGGTTATCATTCGGCTAAGGAAGGATACTTTGTTCAAGGATGGCAAGGCAATCATAGTAATTTTGCTCATGGTCGACCCCCTATGTTTTGGAACCCTTCTCGCGGAAGAGTTGCCCACATACCGCCATTTTACAATGGTAAATGAACACCACCCCGACCTTATTGGGATAGCATGCATCGTCCTGGTATGTAACTTTGATTTAACAAAAAACACATCGTGATATAACCTTTTAATTTGTAGATCGCATATTCATTGTTTGTATATTTTCTTTCAGATTTTTGGGGCATGCCATTTCGACCTCCGCCCCATCTTCTTCCACCGGCGAGCTTTCCCAATTACGTCGACCCTATGCCAGCAAGGATAGCTAAACAAATTGATTGTTATTTCAGGTATGTTAAATGGTGTATTAATATGATTGATCATATAAGTTTTCATCACCTACAATTACAATCATTTATTATTTAAGCTTAATGGTTTTGTTTTTTAAGTGAACCAAATCTTGTAAAAGATTTGTTTCTAAGGTCCAAGATGGACAATCAAGGTCGGGTGCCTATTTCATTGATTGCATGCTTTCCTAGGGTAAGTTATTTATCGCTTGAAATTCTATATATAATTGTTTATTTCAAATCTGCATTAATCAAAGTATATGATCAAATTACACTGACTTTTTAAATACGTGATTATATATAACGACCAACGAGTAATTTGGTTTGTTGTTCAACTTTTTGAAAAATTCATCAAAAAAAATCTTAAATACCTCTTTTACTTGTATTTTTATGATGTTTAATTTGCTCGTGTAAAACCCCTTCTTAATACACTGAAGAGATGTTGCAGCGCCAACAATTACGCAGACTTTAATGTCTTTGTAACTGCCTTAACCTTATAGGGACATACAACCATGCTCCCATAAACAAGATGATAACATACAAATATTAAATATGCAAAAGACTTAAATATAAAATAATGTTCTAAGATAAAATAAGTTACCCAAACAAAGGGGTCCAAATACAATAACTGAAACAATGAAATAGTAGCAGCGGAATGAATAAAATAAATTCCATAAATTCTAAAAGTTTGTACCTTAATTCAAAACACAATAAAACTGAAAACAGTGAAATCCTTTATTCTTCAGCGCCTCAAGACCGTTTACCTAAACCTGTGGATCGACGGCTGAGGTGTAGTATGCAGACCAGGGACCCCAACCGTCCAAAGGAGAAAAATAGGACGGTTAGTCTTTTTACAACTAGCAAGTAGCAGAAAGTAAAATGTTCAAGACTCCGTCTACCACCCATTGACCAAAAAAAGTTATTGGTGATTGTAGACTAAAATATGAATTAGGAGTAAGTGTTTGTGTGGAACCGGACATGTTTGATTAAAATAAAATAAAATAACATGATGATCTAAAAAGGACCAAGTGTTTGAATGGGATGCGGATCCGGAGATCCTAGGGAATCATATTCCGAGTACGGATAGAATATGATATAACGTCACTGAAAGTGGGTCATCTATTAGTAAGTAATGTACAACGCAATAATAGTGATAACACAATATACACAACATTATCGTTTACTTAGGACAAGTGATACCGGCCTCGGCCGCATATACTGGGCGGATGACCTACTACCCTTAGGTAGATGTACCTATTCGAGAGATTTGAAATTTCGAAGGGGCATCTCATGAGACGTTTATAGAGCAAAGTATAACTGGACCTTGACCTGACTTTACCCTTTTTCCATTATTTACCCTCTTAGGCCCGCTGACATTCTTCTTTACTCTTGGGATCGGGGTCGAGATGTGTGTGTTGATGTCACTGGTTCCTCCCCCCTCACTCAGACTTGCTTGGCTTCCTTCGCTCCTGGACGATGTGTTCTCGATGCTGCGCGGCGTAAGTGTACCAAGTATCGGGATGTGTGCTCTGCTGCTGGTTATGGGTTTTTGCCTTTTTCTTTCTCCTCCTTTGGTGAGCTGGATGGGGATGCGATTGCGCTTCTGGGACGGATCCGCTCCTTCTCTTTAACCTTAGATTCTAGTTCTCGTCTAGCTGCTCATATTTTTACCAGAGTTTGTTTTTCAATTGCTAAGGGGTTGGCGCACAGCTTGTTTCTCGGCTGTCCGCTAACTTCTTGTAAACATTCGATTGTTTGAATTCTATACTATTTGGAGATTATTAAAAAAAACAATAATAACACAGCTGGTATAAGTACCAATCCACAAATACATCATAGGTGACCAAAAAAGGCATGATGTACACTTTAGACCTCTAAAGTGCACGAAATAATACACTGACAAGCATGGATATTCAAAACAACTAATATACCATACTTAACTAGCATGAAGGAACAAAATGGACAAATCATATTTTTTAGGATGTTCGAGCATTTAATGTAATCTTCTCAAACCATAGTATCAATTTATAATTACCCGAGTTGACATGCTATGTGAGATTAAAGAATTGATAAATATCAACAAACTGAACTAACTTGCATATTTATCACAAACTCATAGCATGGAATTTATAAAGGACACAAAAGGCAATAATTGCGAAAAAGACACGAAATTTGCATAAATGCACTGATTGAACCAAACTACTTGCCTTAATCCGACGAAATGCTTATTCGTGGTTGAGAAAAATAATTTGACAAAGGACCTGAGATTTTACAGAATTAAATAGGGTATTAGTAACTTTTCAGAAACTACGGAAATGACACCGTAACTTTTAAAAAGTACAAAACTTACCCTTGCTTTTCCAAAAGCCAACTCGATTCTGTACTCACAGAATCTCAGGGGCTAAACAGGCTGTAAACTGTTCCAAAACAGTAGGTAGGTTAGGTTAAACATCACATACTTATTCGAAACTCGACAAATTGCGATGAATAGAGCGGATCTTACCCAAATGAGACTCGAAAACGTCCAAGTTTCGAGCTTATGAACCCTTTGATATGGTATGAATCTGGAAGGAATAATTTTGGTCAGATAACAGCCCTTGGATTGAAGGAAAGAAAGAAAAACGAACATAAATCACGTTTTTCTAAACAGTAGCAAAACTTCTCACTAGACAACTTCGAGGCTGTGGTGTGGGCGCCTCGAGGTGTTTCTGAGCAAGGAAAGAGTTGGGCTCGGTAGAGGGTGATGCAGGGTACACGTACACGTTGAATTCGGGGTCGTTGGTTTGCTGCAGTGGCGGTGGCGTGGCCCGACAGGAGGCTATCGAACACAGTTTCTGCAGCAACTTCCGGCGACGATTCCGGCCTCTTCCCGACGAGATGCTGTGTCGGGGCGCTCAAGGTCGTCTCCTGGGTGATTATAGAGTGTACTTGTGGTGGTCGTAGGCCTTGGGGTCGCCGGATTTGTGGTCGAGCGAAGATGAAGCGGCGGAGGAATGTGTGTACTGTTGGGTTCTTTTGAGCAGCAGAAGAGGGTAGATGAGAGGGTTATATGGCGATTGCGTGGTATGTATGGGAAGCCTGCAATGAGATCTTCAGTTTGCCATAATCCTCTCCCTGATTGACAAAATCGTGGGCTCGTAAGGAAGGCAAGAAATCCCCTCTGTGCACAGGTATAAGGAAGGAAAGGTTTGGAACAAATTTCCATTCCGAGCCGTGATTTCGAATTCGGACAACTGTTGTGGCCTACTGTGTGGGTCTGGGCCGGCTTGAAGATTGGTGCACCCACGATTCCACGAAGTGTATATACATATACACTTATATAATATATGCTTATATACATATATACTATTTATGTACGCACATAAATAATATATGGGCATATATATAAACCTAGTTACCCACTAATTTACCCATAAATAATATATGAACATTATTTCTGAAATTTTAATTTTTTTAAATAATTTAAATAAATTAATTCCCCACATTTCACATTATCAAGTGTGTAACTATCTTACGAACTTGACACATTAACATAATATGGAAACTGAAATAATTCCGACTTTTATTTAATTAAATTCTAAAATTAAATAAACGGAAATATGAGGGTATTTCATATCTCCCCAAAAAAGAAGTTTCGTCCCGAAACTTAAGCAGAGAATAAATAAGGAAATCTCTCTCTCATATCCGTTTCGGTCTCCCACGTTATTGCCTCAGTTCCGTGCTTAGACCAGAGCACCTTCACCAGAGGCACAACCTTGTTCCTAAGCTGCTTCTCTCGTCGCTCTAGGATGCTAACTGGTTCCTCCTCATAGGTCCCTGTAGGTCGGACCTCAATGTCTTCATAGTTTAAGACATGAGAAGGGTCAGAAACGTACTTCCTAAGTAAAGAAATGTGGAAGACGTCATGCACTGGATGAGCTGTAGGTGGCAAGGCTAAACGATAAGCAACTGTGCCCACCTTCTGGAGAATCCCAAATGGTCCTACAAAGCGAGGGTTCAGCTTCCCACGCTTCCCAAATCGGAACACTCCCTTCGTCGGCGAGACCTTTACAAATACTTTCTCACCGACCTGGAACTCTAGGTCCCTCCTCTTGCCGTCAGCATATGCCTTCTGTCGGCACTGAGCTGCCAATATGCGCTTCCTGATCACTCCTACTTGCATAATAGTCTCCTCTAGAAGCTCGGGCCCAAGAATGAGTGCATCTGCTGCCTCATCCCAACACACTGGCGATCTGCACTTCCGCCCATATAGAGCCTCAAACGGAGCCATCTTGATTGATGCATGCCAGCTATTGTTGTAAGTGAACTCAATCAAACTCAAGCTGGTCTCCCAATCAGTTGGCCTATCCAGAACACATGCTCTCAACATGTCCTCTAACGTTTGAATGGTGCGTTCTGACTGGCCATCGGTCTGTGGATGAAATGACGTACTGAAATTCAAGGTCGTCCCTAGGCGTCCCTGAAATTCTCTCCAAAACTTAGAGATAAACCTCCCATCGCGGTCTGACACGATGGTCTTCGGGATACCATGAAGACGGACGATCTCCTTCATGTACACCCTTGCTAACTTCGGCACCTTCCAATCACTCCTGATTGCAATAAAGTGCGCACATTTGGTGAGTCTATCCACTATCACCCAAATGACATCTTTCTGCCCTTGGACTCGAGGTAAGCCTGTAACGAAGTCCATAGAGATATGCTCCCACTTCCACTCCGGCATCGAAAGGGGCTGCAGTGTACCTGCAGGTCGTCGATGCTCAATCTTCACCTGCTGGCACACCAAACATCTAGTCACAAACTCGGCTACGTCTTGCTTCATCCCCGGCCACCAATAATTGCATCGGAGGTCTTTGTACATCTTGCTCGACCCCGGGTGAACGGAGTAAGCAGAAGAATGAGCCTCATGGAGTATGGTCTGTCTAAGCTCCTGAACATCCGGAACACAAATTCGCTTCCCAAACCATAAGGAGTCATCCTCCTGAACAATAAAACCTGGGGCCTTGCCCTCAAAGAAGTCAGCACACAGGCGCACCAATGCAGTATCTTCGACCTGCACTACCTTAATCTTCTCTAGCAAATCTGACTACACCTCCATCATACAGAGTTGACCACGATTCTTCTCAAACCACACCTCAACACCCAACTTCGAAAAATCCTGGCGCAAAACAGGTCTCTTTGTCAAACATGCAATCATAGCCTCATGCTGAGACTTCCGGCTTAGAGCATCTGCTACAACATTAGCCTTCCCCAGATGGTAGAGAAGTTCGATGTCGTAGTCTTTCATGAGCTCCAGCCATCTCCTCTGACGCATATTGAGTTCCTTTTGGGTGAAGACATACTTTAAGCTCTTATGGTCCGTGAAGATTTGGAAGCGAACACCGTAGAGGTAGTGTCGCCAAATCTTTAAAGCAAAGACCACAGCAGCTAGCTCCAGATCATGCACTGGATAATTCTCCTCATACTGCTTAAGTTGCCTGGATGCATATGCTATCACCCTGCCATCCTGCATAAGCACACAACCCAGACCTTGTTTGGAAGCATCACTATACACAATATATCCTTCCCCATCTCTCGGCAAGGCTAGAATCGGTACAGTAGTCAACCGCTTCTTCAGTTCCTGAAAGCTCTGCTCGCACTTCTCATTCCACACAAACTTCTTAGACTTCCTCAATAAAGAGGTGAGTGGCTGGGCAAGTTTAGAGAACCCTTCCACAAACCTCCTATAGTATCCAGCTAGTCCCAGAAAGCTTCGGACTTCCTTCGCATTCTTCGGTTGAGCCCAATGCTTCACTGCTGAGATCTTCTGAGGATCTAACATCACTCCCTCCTCAGATATGATATGACCTAGGAAGGTCACTTGCTTGATCCAGAAGTCACACTTGGACAACTTAGCATAAAGCTGATGTTGTCGCAGCACTGACAATGCGGTTCGCAAATGCTCCTCATGAGCTTCCTCGCTCGGAGAGTAGATCAAAATATCATCAATAAACACCACGACAAACTTGTCCAAATAGTCGTGGAAACACCTGTTCATCAACTCCATAAACACAGCTGGTGCGTTGGTCAAACCAAAAGGCATCACTACGAACTCATAATGCCCGTATCTAGTCCGGAAAGCAGTCTTCGGAATGTCCTCCTCACGAATCCGTAATTGATGATACCCAGAACGAAGATCAATCTTGGAGAACACCCGTGATCCTTGCAGCTGATCTAGCAAGTCATCAATTCGCGTCAACGGATACTTGTTCTTGATCGTCACTTTATTCAGCTCACGATAGTCAATACACAGCCGGAAGGATCCATCCTTCTTCTTCACAAACAATACTGGAGCCCCCCATGGCGACGCACTAGGCCTGATATAGCCCTTCTCCAACAGCTCTTCCAATTGAGACTTCAGCTCCTTCATCTCAAGGGGAGCCATACGATATGGAGCTTCGGAGAGCGAAGACGTCCTTGGTTCCAAATCAATAGTGAACTCAACAAAGCGTTGCGGTGGTAACCCGATAATGTCATCAGGAAATACGTCGGGAAATTCCCAGATCACTGGAATATCGGAGATTGTGACCGCCTTAGGCTTTGAGTCGTGCAGATAGCATAACAGACCCACATAGCCTTGTCGCAGTAGCCTCGCTACCTGCATCATGTTAATAATATGGCCGTTCTGAATGGAAACACGCCCTTGGAATTTGCACACACATGTTCCATCCGGTGATAAGGTCACAATCCTCCGCTCGAAGTCAGTCACCGCGCCATGTTTCCCTAACCAATCTATACCTAAGATGATATCCAGCGGTATAAGCGGAATCACCACTAAATTGGCGTCGAACTCTCGACCCCCAATTGTGATAGGAAATCTGCTCAACACCTTCTTTCCTATCATTGTTCCCCCATCAGGGAGTCCGACTACAAAAGGATCATCTAAAGGCACACTACCTAGCTTAAGCCTATCAAGCTTCTCAACAATAAAGGAATAGGTAGCACCAGAATCAAATAAAATATCGATGGACTCGGTATGATGGTAAATAATACCTTGAGTCACTAGTGCATTAGCAACTACCTCCTACTTCATCACGTATAGGCGCTTCTTAGGGTTGGAAGGCCCAGCTGCATTACTTCCCTTGTTCACAGTCGGTTGCGATTCCGTAGGAGACTGAGTCCTCTGCTGAAAGGACTGACTATTGCGCTGCTGTTGTGGAGGCCTGAACTGCCCCTGATTCTGAGTCTTCGGTGCAGCAGCTGATGCCTGGTGAGAACGAGATTGCACCCATTCACAGCCTTGCAGAATCATATCATATGGCCTGGCTTGTCACAACCTCGGCAAATCCTCAGTGTCTCCGTACATGCAGGTTTAATGTGACCCTCCTTGCCACAATTGTGACATATCGCCTGCCTCCCACCAATATTTTGAGAGCGCCCTTCGATCTAGCCAGTTGGGGCTCTGCCCCCACTCACACCCCCAGTTTGGGTAGATTCTGCAGCTCTCTTGACACCAGAATGCTTTTAGTGCCCCTTCTTTCTGTTGGCGAACTCCTGATTTCGCCGAGTCTCATCCATCGTTGCCTCCACCCTATACCCAGCATCAATGTAAGCCTCTAGAGTAGGGTAGTCTCTATGCAACATCTTCAGCTTCATGCGGCCAGGTAAGGACTCATGGAAGTAATGAATCTTGTCTGCCTCAGTCCTGACCAAATCTCCAACATAAGGTAGTAACCCATAATATCGGGTCACCAGCGCAGCCATCCTCATTCCTAGAGAAACAGGAGTCAAGAATTCCCTCCTCTTCTCTATCCTCAGCGAAGGAGAAAAGTAATGATCTGTGAGGGACTCCTTGCAGGCCTCCCAGGTCGGGTTTGCCTCCCATCCCAATCTAGCAGCCTCCCACCATAATCCAGCTTCGCCCTTCAGACGAACAGCAGTAATATGCACCTTGTCCTGATCTGTGCACACAATACCTCTGAACAACTTCTCCATATGGGTCAACCATTCAACTACGACAAATGGCTCACCTGACTCATTGAAGTCATCCGGCTTCATAGCATTCACCACCTTGAGTGCTTGGAAGTAAGAGTCTCCCAGATCTGTCACTCTTCCTGGAGCAGGAGTCTCAACGACTGGTGGTGCTTGTCGCGAAGTCCGTAAAGGTGGCGGAGGTGGTGGTGGGTTCTCTCTAGCCATGACCTCCGTCACTGCCTCCCGCGCTAACTGTCGCATCATCTGCACCATCTCCCCACGCCAGCTCTCCCCTGCAGTTCTGATAGACCCGCTCGTGTGACTCACGGAACGGTCACCCACACTCTGATGGCTTGCAACGGGGCTGGGCCTATGACTGGACTCTACTCGACTAGGCTCGGGTTGACTAGGCTCGCGTTGGGCCCCATTTGAGCCTCTCTCATGTCTGGCAGCCCGTCGGCGAGCAGCTGCAGCACGATATTCAGCTCTCAACCGTGCAGAAGCAGCCCGATCAGCCAATGACTGCTCTCTGGTCGCCTCGCCCATAAGTGGAATGGAATCATCATCCACCTGATTCCCATTCTCCTGACTTACCGTCCTCTCTGACGATGTCACAGGGCGACGACGAACGCCTCGAGTGCTCATGATCTATAAGCCCAAAATCACTATCATTAATACTCCATTTATTCGCATAGTACCAATGGTTTAACAAGATCATAATCACTCACAATACCATGATATATATTGAATTGCATTATATAGTATCATGTCACTGAATAAACGTTAAAGAGAGTTTAAAACTACCAAATGCGGGGAATAATACGACACAGAGTTGCTAGGGGCATGTATGGACACGCAGGTCCTTTGCCCATTATTGCAAGAAGTGTGAAAGCTTAGAACAGGCGATCGAAAACTTAGGTGTTTCTTGGCTTCTTGTGCTTAAGGTTCCCAATACCCTTAACAGAGTACCATCCTTCTATCCCTTTTTCACTATAGGGCCGATAGACAAAGTGCACTCCTGCTTTCTTAAATCTTTCTAGCTTCTGATTCTCATAGTCATCACGGGTCCTTAACGACTCAAGCATCTTAGCCCGTCGCTCTTCGTGCTCTTGTCCTTCAGGGGTTCCTTAGAGTCGCTTTCCTCGAAGCTCAATGATCTCCTCCATGAGCTTCCCAGCCTCCTCGATATGTTCCAGAGTACCTTAACCATGAACCTGTGAGAATCTAGCCAGCCTCCAAGTGATCTCATCATAGCAGAACTGGTCATAGGTAGGAACCCATGGAGTAACCCCTACTTCTCGGACAATCATACCATCTTCGCCTCCATAGCTTGGCGGTGGATGGTCCTTTCCTAAACGGAGGACACGAATGACGTTCTTCCCAAGAACTGCACTTGTTGGGTCGTAGTCTGAATCATCGCCAGAGTCACTTCCAGAGTCAACCCATATGGGCCCATTCACTTCATCTTCTTCATTCTCGTTCGGAGCGACTCTCTTCCCCGTCGCCACACTAGCACCCGTAGAAATCGCAGACATCTAAGAGTAAGAGTAATAGTGTGTCAATACCCAAGTTGACTTGCACTTAAAGAATGGAATACTAATGACTCTACAATTATAGGTTAGGTACTTGAGGGCTTAACTATTTTAAAATTCAAACGTCTTTTTACACTAGGACTATAAAGTACATTTTCTTAAAAATTTTAAATTCATTTTATTTTAAAACCATTTAAAAGGACTTTTAAATTCATTTTGGAGTAAAAGAACCTACATTTTCATTTTATAAAACCAAAAGCTCTGATACCACCTTCTGTAACACCCCTTCTTAATACACTGAAGAGATGTTGCAGCGCCAGCAATTACGCAGACTTTAATGTCTTTGTAACTGCCTTAGGCTTATAGGGATATGCAACCATGCTCCCATAAACAAGATGATAACATACAAATATTAAATAAGCGGAAGACTTAAATATAAAATAATGTTCTAAAATAAAATAAGTTACCCAAACAAAGGGGTCCAAATACAATAACTGAAACAATGAAATAGTAGCAGCGGAATGAATAAAATAAATCTCATAAATTCTAAAAGTTTGTACCTTAATTCAAAACACAATAAAACTGAAAACAGTGAAATCCTTTATTCTTCAGCGCCTCAAGACCGTTTACCTAAACCTGTGGATCGACGGCTGAGGTGTAGTATGCAGACCAGGGACCCTGTAAAGGCTCAGATTTTTAAATCCTAATTTTTGGAAAAAGAAACAAAAAAAAAAGAATTTAAATCGGGTTAATTCGGATGTTTCAAGAAAAACTCATCTTTAATTTAATAAATCGAACTTGAAATTTTTAGAGCGAATTCTGGCCCAATTTTTAACTTTAAAGATCGACTTTGTCTTTCCTCTCGAAGATTCAGATTTTCAACGTCGGGACCACAATTCCGTCTCCTATCACGTATTCTTATCCAATCTCTACACTTGGTCCCTATGTTTGACCAATTCCAACTCATTTCCTCTCTTTTGGGGTAAATCTTATCCCCTTCTTTCACTCCCCCTCCTTGATTCCTTTTTCTTTTAGAAAACAAACAAGAAAAAAATTATGTGCCCTGTTGGCCTGTTGCAATTGAAATCAGACCCACACCAGTCCTCTCTTGCATCCATGAAGACTGATTTTTTGCCTTGCCCATTTCACACTCCACCAAAAAGAAAAGAGATGAAGGCAGCAGAGATTCTCTTGTCCCCCCTCAGTCTTTCGATTTTAGAAAAAGAAAGGAACCCTCTTCATATTTGACTTTCAATTTCAAACCCCCACCTTTTCCTTCCTTGTGAGGTTGCAGAGAAACCCATTAATCTCCACATTTCAAAAATCAAACACCACCACACTCCCTGCCATCTCCTCTACCGGCCTCCGCCAGAGCACATGATCACCCTCTTGTTCTCCTATTCTGTTTTCCGAAACCACCCTTCCACCGCCTTTAGTCGTCGCCGGAGTCCTCCCTGTTTAGTCGATTGGAGAATCGAGCTCCCATGGTTTCCTTGAGCAGCAACTGCGACACGAGCACGCAGGAGCACCCAGGAGGCGTCTTCCTCGTCGTCGGAAACCAGGAGCTGCCGGAGACGCCGCCGCCACCAGCTTCCCCTCCCCTGGTTCCCTCTCCAAGGTCGGTGTGCTTTGTTTTCGCTTTCTTCCTTGAAAACCCATAAAAGAGGGCCTTTTATTCACTCTCCATTCGTCCTAGGCCCCCTCGGCGTTGATCCACCTCCAGCAAGCCCCGAATCGAGCAGATCGAGTTTTCCGGTGATGCACTCGAGCTTCGGTGAGCACTTCTCCTTCTCCCTTCTTCCTTGCTGCGTTTTCACTCTAGTTGTATGGGGGTGGTCGGAATTCCAATTCTGTCGGGATGGGAGCGGTTTCGGGTTGAGAGGAAGCCGACGGAGGCCTGGTCTTCGTCTTCCTTCCCTTTCCTTCCGTTTGCGAGCAGAGGCAGGCGCTAGGTTGAAGACGGGTGCGCTGTTGGGCCTAATTTCCGGACCTATTTTAGTGAATCCGGATCCTCTTCCGGACCTCCCTTTCTCCCTTTATTTTCTTTTGGGCCGGACCCCTTTCTTTTATTTCGGGTTATATCATTTTATTGTTGGATCTTTTAGTTGGGGAGTGAGAAGGATCCGGGTTGGGCAAAGAATCCGGGTTTGGGCCGAGTCTTCTCTCTTCTTTCTGTTGGTCCGGGTTCTGGGTTGGGGATCCGGTTTTGAGGTTCCGGGTTGGGCCTTTCCTTTGGGCTTGTTTCGGGTTACATGGTTGGGCTTGCTGATTTTGAATTGTGGTTGTTGTTGTTTTTCTATATATCTAATGTTATATGATTATTATGTGTTTTAGTATATTATTATATAATTCGGTTTTTGGAAATATTATTTATGAAATTATTATATATATATATATAATTTAAGTTGTTTCAAAATATTATTAATTGGTAAAGGTTATATGATTTAGATACGTGATTTTGGAAACTTCGAGATGTTTTAGTGATGTATAAATATGGTTGTGAAAATAAAATTATTTCGATGATTTAATGTCATAATTTATTCTATAATGATTTTGAAATAAGAAACATGTCGGAACGATTTTAATGGTATAAATTTACAAGTTGATTAAAGATTTAACGTTTATAAATGGGCTTTGGCCAATTATGATTTGAGAAAATATTTTAAAAATGAGTTGACTTAACTTGAGATTTGAGAGTTGGAAAACTTTGGGAAAATGAGATAAGACGGAATGATCGAAAACGAGATGTGTGAAGTTATATGTGATAGTTAGGGGCGCCTTGTGTGATTTAGATAGACTTATGCATTCTGTATATTTGTTAGGTGATTGTTGCTTATTGGACTCCGCTTGCGTTATCTTTTTCTGTTCGGCTTTTCAGGTAAGTTCCCTAGGGGGCTTACTCAGGTTGGACATTCATGCCTGTTGTTGCATTTTATGTTAGGTGTTGCATATGCATAAAAGCATGTCATGTAGTATCCTGTTTAGGTTGCACTAATTGAATGAGCATCTGCTTACTTTATGCGTTTGAAACAGAACGGCCGTTATCTGTGATAGTCCTAGAGTCTTTGCTAGGGTCATAGGGTATCCCAGCCTCATCGGGTACCCTGAGTCAATCGAGTCATGAACTTCCTTATATTTTGAGATGCCTGCGGGCTTTATTGTGGAGCGGGTTAGGCATGCGTGCCGCCCGATTATGATGGAATGCATTCACGAGCTGGCCAGTCTCCGCCCTATCGGAAGGGGGTGGAGGTAGGAGAGGGATATGCCATTTGGCATTGTCTTGGGCCCTTTACAGTATTTCTGCACATTATTATGAACTAGAAGCATGCTAGTGTGTTTGACTTTCGTACTGCATTAGAGCATCTTTATTAGGTATAGCACATACTATGTGGCCTCAGCGAGGACTGCCGGTCCCGCATGAGTGGCTCGATCTGACTCCTTTCCCCGTTCTTTTTTTTAGTATTTACTGCAGATTTTGAGTGCTCGATGTCTATATGACGGGGTTCCCTTTTTGCGAATCGAAGAACCTGACTAATTCTCTGACTTGGTATAAATGGTAATCATCCACTTATGTTTCGGTTTTGACCCGGCTCTGCCGTGACGCTTTGTATCTTAATTTTGCTTCTGTCTTGCTTCCGTTTGATATTAATTTCGTGAGTTAGTCCCTATGACAGGTTAAGGGTACCCAACGGCCCTACGATATTTCCAGGGTTCGAAATCCCTCTTTATTACTGACCATAAAAATGAGTTTGAAACCTCGACCCGTACCTGGATTGCAAGATCCGAACAAGGGGTTTTATCCCTTGAAACGTAACCTAGAAATCATAATTCTGGGCCGTTACAGACCCCAACCGTCCAAAGGAGAAAAATAGGACGGTTAGTCTTTTTACGACTAGCAAGTAGCAGAAAGTAAAATGTTCAAGACTCCGTCTACCACCCATTGACCAAAAAAAGGTATTGGTGATTGTAGACTAAAATATGAATTAGGAGTAAGTGTTTATGTGTAACCTGACTCATTTGATGAAAATAAAATAAAATAACAGGATGATCCAAAAAGGACCGAGTGTTTGAATGGGATGCGGATCCGGAGATCCTAGGGAATCATATTCCGAGTACGGATAGAATATGATATAACGTCAATGAAAGTGGGTCACCTATTAGTAAGTAATGTACAACGCAATAATAGTAATAACACAATATACACAACATTATCGTTTACTTAGGACAAGTGATACCGGCCTCGGCCGCATATACTGGGCGGATGACCTACTACCCTTAGGTAGATGTACCCATTCGAGAGATTTGCAATTTCGAAGGGGCATCTCATGAGACGTTTATAGAGTAAGGTATAACTGAACCTTGACCTGACTTTACCCTTTTTCCATTATTTAAGACACATCATAATAATAACAATAATAACAACAACAACAACAACAATAATAACACAGCTGGTATAAGTACCAATCCACAGATACATCATAGGTGACCAAAAAAGGCATGATGTACACTTTAGACCTCTAAAGTGCACGAAATAATATACTGACAAGCATGGATATTCAAAACAACTAATATACCATACATAACTAGCATGAAGGAACAAAATAGACAAATCATGCTTTTTAGGAAGTTCGGGCATTTAATGTAATCTTGTCAAACCATAGTATCAATTTATAATTACCCGAGTTGACATGCTATGTGAGATTAAAGAATTGATAAATAGCAACAAACTGAACTAACTTGCATATTTATCACAAACTCATAGCATGGAATTTATAAAGAACACAAAAAGCAATAATTGCGGAAAAAAGGCACGAAATTTGCAGAAATGCACTAATTGAACCAAACTACTTGCCTTAATCCGACGAAATGCTTATTCGTGGTTGAGAAAAATAATTTGACAAAGGACCTGAGATTTTACAGAATTAAATAGGGTAGTAGTAACTTTTCAGAAATTACGGAAACGGCACCGTAACTTTTAAAAAGTACAAAACTTACCCTTGCTTTTCCAAAAGCCAACTCGATTCTGTACTCACAAAATCTCAGGGGCTAAACAGGCTGTAAACTGTTCCAAAACAGTAGGTAGGTTAGGTTAAACATCACATACTTATTCGAAACTCGACAAATTGCGATGAATAGAGCGGATCTTACCCAAACGGGACTCGAAAACGTCCAAGTTTCGAGCTTATGAACCCTTGGATATGGTATGAATCTGAAAGGAATAATTTTGGTCAGATAACAGCCCTTGGATTGAAGGAAAGAAAGAAAAACGAACATAAATCACGTTTTTCTAAACAGTAGCAAAACTTCTCACTAGACAACTTCGAGGCTGTGGTGTGGGCGCCTCGAGGTGTTTCTGAGCAAGGAAAGAGTTGGGCTCGGTAGAGGGTGATGCAGGGTACACGTACACGTTGAATTCGGGGTCGTTGGTTTGCTGCAGTGGCGGTGGCGTGGCCCGACAGGAGGCTATCGAACACAGTTTCTGCAGCAACTTCCGGCGACGATTCCGGCCTCTTCCCGACGAGATGCTGTGTCGGGGCGCTCAAGGTCGTCTCCTGGGTGATTATAGAGTGTACTTGTGGTGGTCGTAGGCCTTGGGGTCGCCGGATTTGTGGTCGAGCGAAGATGAAGCGGCGGAGGAATGTGTGTACTGTTGGGTTCTTTTGAGCAGCAGAAGAGGGTAGATGAGAGGGTTATATGGCGATTGCGTGGTATGTATGGGAAGCCTGCAATGAGATCTTCAGTTTGCCATAATCCTCTCCCTGATTGACAAAATCGTGGGCTCGTAAGGAAGGCAAGAAATCCCCTCTGTGCACAGGTATAAGGAAGGAAAGGTTTGGAACAAATTTCCATTCCGAGCCGTGATTTCGAATTCGGACAACTGTTGTGGCCTACTGTGTGGGTCTGGGCCGGCTTGAAGATTGGTGCACCCACGATTCCACGAAGTGTATATACATATACACTTATATAATATATGCTTATATACATATATACTATTTATGTACGCACATAAATAATATATGGGCATATATATAAACCTAGTTACCCACTAATTTACCCATAAATAATATATGAACATTATTTCTGAAATTTTAATTTTTTTAAATAATTTAAATAAATTAATTCCCCACATTTCACATTATCAAGTGTGTAACTATCTTACGAACTTGACACATTAACATAATATGGAAACTGAAATAATTCCGACTTTTATTTAATTAAATTCTAAAATTAAATAAACGGAAATATGAGGGTATTTCATATCTCCCCAAAAAAGAAGTTTCGTCCCGAAACTTAAGCAGAGAATAAATAAGGAAATCTCTCTCTCATATCCGTTTCGGTCTCCCACGTTATTGCCTCAGTTCCGTGCTTAGACCAGAGCACCTTCACCAGAGGCACAACCTTGTTCCTAAGCTGCTTCTCTCGTCGCTCTAGGATGCTAACTGGTTCCTCCTCATAGGTCCCTGTAGGTCGGACCTCAATGTCTTCATAGTTTAAGACATGAGAAGGGTCAGAAACGTACTTCCTAAGTAAAGAAATGTGGAAGACGTCATGCACTGGATGAGCTGTAGGTGGCAAGGCTAAACGATAAGCAACTGTGCCCACCTTCTGGAGAATCCCAAATGGTCCTACAAAGCGAGGGTTCAGCTTCCCACGCTTCCCAAATCGGAACACTCCCTTCGTCGGCGAGACCTTTACAAATACTTTCTCACCGACCTGGAACTCTAGGTCCCTCCTCTTGCCGTCAGCATATGCCTTCTGTCGGCACTGAGCTGCCAATATGCGCTTCCTGATCACTCCTACTTGCATAATAGTCTCCTCTAGAAGCTCGGGCCCAAGAATGAGTGCATCTGCTGCCTCATCCCAACACACTGGCGATCTGCACTTCCGCCCATATAGAGCCTCAAACGGAGCCATCTTGATCGATGCATGCCAGCTATTGTTGTAAGTGAACTCAATCAAACTCAAGCTGGTCTCCCAATCAGTTGGCCTATCCAGAACACATGCTCTCAACATGTCCTCTAACGTTTGAATGGTGCGTTCTGACTGGCCATCGGTCTGTGGATGAAATGACGTACTGAAATTCAAGGTCGTCCCTAGGCGTCCCTGAAATTCTCTCCAAAACTTAGAGATAAACCTCCCATCGCGGTCTGACACGATGGTCTTCGGGATACCATGAAGACGGACGATCTCCTTCATGTACACCCTTGCTAACTTCGGCACCTTCCAATCACTCCTGATTGCAATAAAGTGCGCACATTTGGTGAGTCTATCCACTATCACCCAAATGACATCTTTCTGCCCTTGGACTCGAGGTAAGCCTGTAACGAAGTCCATAGAGATATGCTCCCACTTCCACTCCGGCATCGAAAGGGGCTGCAGTGTACCTGCAGGTCGTCGATGCTCAATCTTCACCTGCTGGCACACCAAACATCTAGTCACAAACTCGGCTACGTCTTGCTTCATCCCCGGCCACCAATAATTGCATCGGAGGTCTTTGTACATCTTGCTCGACCCCGGGTGAACGGAGTAAGCAGAAGAATGAGCCTCATGGAGTATGGTCTGTCTAAGCTCCTGAACATCCGGAACACAAATTCGCTTCCCAAACCATAAGGAGTCATCCTCCTGAACAATAAAACCTGGGGCCTTTCCCTCAAAGAAGTCAGCACACAGGCGCACCAATGCAGTATCTTCGACCTGCACTACCTTAATCTTCTCTAGCAAATCTGACTACACCTCCATCATACAGAGTTGACCACGATTCTTCTCAAACCACACCTCAACACCCAACTTCGAAAAATCCTGGCGCAAAACAGGTCTCTTTGTCAAACATGCAATCATAGCCTCATGCTGAGACTTCCGGCTTAGAGCATCTGCTACAACATTAGCCTTCCCCGGATGGTAGAGAAGTTCGATGTCGTAGTCTTTCATGAGCTCCAGCCATCTCCTCTGACGCATATTGAGTTCCTTTTGGGTGAAGACATACTTTAAGCTCTTATGGTCCGTGAAGATTTGGAAGCGAACACCGTAGAGGTAGTGTCGCCAAATCTTTAAAGCAAAGACCACAGCAGCTAGCTCCAGATCATGCACTGGATAATTCTCCTCATACTGCTTAAGTTGCCTGGATGCATATGCTATCACCCTGCCATCCTGCATAAGCACACAACCCAGACCTTGTTTGGAAGCATCACTATACACAATATATCCTTCCCCATCTCTCGGCAAGGCTAGAATCGGTACAGTAGTCAACCGCTTCTTCAGTTCCTGAAAGCTCTGCTCGCACTTCTCATTCCACACAAACTTCTTAGACTTCCTCAATAAAGAGGTGAGTGGCTGGGCAAGTTTAGAGAACCCTTCCACAAACCTCCTATAGTATCCAGCTAGTCCCAGAAAGCTTCGGACTTCCTTCGCATTCTTCGGTTGAGCCCAATGCTTCACTGCTGAGATCTTCTGAGGATCTAACATCACTCCCTCCTCAGATATGATATGACCTAGGAAGGTCACTTGCTTGATCCAGAAGTCACACTTGGACAACTTAGCATAAAGCTGATGTTGTCGCAGCACTGACAATGCGGTTCGCAAATGCTCCTCATGAGCTTCCTCGCTCGGAGAGTAGATCAAAATATCATCAATAAACACCACGACAAACTTGTCCAAATAGTCGTGGAAACACCTGTTCATCAACTCCATAAACACAGCTGGTGCGTTGGTCAAACCAAAAGGCATCACTACGAACTCATAATGCCCGTATCTAGTCCGGAAAGCAGTCTTCGGAATGTCCTCCTCACGAATCCGTAATTGATGATACCCAGAACGAAGATCAATCTTGGAGAACACCCGTGATCCTTGCAGCTGATCTAGCAAGTCATCAATTCGCGTCAACGGATACTTGTTCTTGATCGTCACTTTATTCAGCTCACGATAGTCAATACACAGCCGGAAGGATCCATCCTTCTTCTTCACAAACAATACTGGAGCCCCCCATGGCGACGCACTAGGCCTGATATAGCCCTTCTCCAACAGCTCTTCCAATTGAGACTTCAGCTCCTTCATCTCAAGGGGAGCCATACGATATGGAGCTTCGGAGAGCGAAGACGTCCTTGGTTCCAAATCAATAGTGAACTCAACAAAGCGTTGCGGTGGTAACCCGATAATGTCATCAGGAAATACGTCGGGAAATTCCCAGATCACTGGAATATCGGAGATTGTGACCGCCTTAGGCTTTGAGTCGTGCAGATAGCATAACAGACCCACATAGCCTTGTCGTAGTAGCCTCGCTACCTGCATCATGTTAATAATATGGCCGTTCTGAATGGAAACACGCCCTTGGAATTTGCACACACATGTTCCATCCGGTGATAAGGTCACAATCCTCCGCTCGAAGTCAGTCACCGCGCCATGTTTCCCTAACCAATCTATACCTAAGATGATATCCAGCGGTATAAGCGGAATCACCACTAAATTGGCGTCGAACTCTCGACCCCCAATTGTGATAGGAAATCTGCTCAACACCTTCTTTCCTATCATTGTTCCCCCATCAGGGAGTCCGACTACAAAAGGATCATCTAAAGGCACACTACCTAGCTTAAGCCTATCAAGCTTCTCAACAATAAAGGAATAGGTAGCACCAGAATCAAATAAAATATCGATGGACTCGGTATGATGGTAAATAATACCTTGAGTCACTAGTGCATTAGCAACTACCTCCTACTTCATCACGTATAGGCGCTTCTTAGGGTTGGAAGGCCCAGCTGCATTACTTCCCTTGTTCACAGTCGGTTGCGATTCCGTAGGAGACTGAGTCCTCTGCTGAAAGGACTGACTATTGCGCTGCTGTTGTGGAGGCCTGAACTGCCCCTGATTCTGAGTCTTCGGTGCAGCAGCTGATGCCTGGTGAGAACGAGATTGCACCCATTCACAGCCTTGCAGAATCATATCATATGGCCTGGCTTGTCACAACCTCGGCAAATCCTCAGTGTCTCCGTACATGCAGGTTTAATGTGACCCTCCTTGCCACAATTGTGACATATCGCCTGCCTCCCACCAATATTTTGAGAGCGCCCTTCGATCTAGCCAGTTGGGGCTCTGCCCCCACTCACACCCCCAGTTTGGGTAGATTCTGCAGCTCTCTTGACACCAGAATGCTTTTAGTGCCCCTTCTTTCTGTTGGCGAACTCCTGATTTCGCCGAGTCTCATCCATCGTTGCCTCCACCCTATACCCAGCATCAATGTAAGCCTCTAGAGTAGGGTAGTCTCTATGCAACATCTTCAGCTTCATGCGGCCAGGTAAGGACTCATGGAAGTAATGAATCTTGTCTGCCTCAGTCCTGACCAAATCTCCAACATAAGGTAGTAACCCATAATATCGGGTCACCAGCGCAGCCATCCTCATTCCTAGAGAAGCAGGAGTCAAGAATTCCCTCCTCTTCTCTATCCTCAGCGAAGGAGAAAAGTAATGATCTGTGAGGGACTCCTTGCAGGCCTCCCAGGTCGGGTTTGCCTCCCATCCCAATCTAGCAGCCTCCCACCATAATCCAGCTTCGCCCTTCAGACGAACAGCAGTAATATGCACCTTGTCCTGATCTGTGCACACAATACCTCTGAACAACTTCTCCATATGGGTCAACCATTCAACTACGACAAATGGCTCACCTGACTCATTGAAGTCATCCGGCTTCATAGCATTCACCACCTTGAGTGCTTGGAAGTAAGAGTCTCCCAGATCTGTCACTCTTCCTGGAGCAGGAGTCTCAACGACTGGTGGTGCTTGTCGCGAAGTCCGTAAAGGTGGCGGAGGTGGTGGTGGGTTCTCTCTAGCCATGACCTCCGTCACTGCCTCCCGCGCTAACTGTCGCATCATCTGCACCATCTCCCCACGCCAGCTCTCCCCTGCAGTTCTGATAGACCCGCTCGTGTGACTCACGGAACGGTCACCCACACTCTGATGGCTTGCAACGGGGCTGGGCCTATGACTGGACTCTACTCGACTAGGCTCGGGTTGACTAGGCTCGCGTTGGGCCCCATTTGAGCCTCTCTCATGTCTGGCAGCCCGTCGGCGAGCAGCTGCAGCACGATATTCAGCTCTCAACCGTGCAGAAGCAGCCCGATCAGCCAATGACTGCTCTCTGGTCGCCTCGCCCATAAGTGGAATGGAATCATCATCCACCTGATTCCCATTCTCCTGACTTACCGTCCTCTCTGACGATGTCACAGGGCGACGACGAACGCCTCGAGTGCTCATGATCTATAAGCCCAAAATCACTATCATTAATACTCCATTTATTCGCATAGTACCAATGGTTTAACAAGATCATAATCACTCACAATACCATGATATATATTGAATTGCATTATATAGTATCATGTCACTGAATAAACGTTAAAGAGAGTTTAAAACTACCAAATGCGGGGAATAATACGACACAGAGTTGCTAGGGGCATGTATGGACACGCAGGTCCTTTGCCCATTATTGCAAGAAGTGTGAAAGCTTAGAACAGGCGATCGAAAACTTAGGTGTTTCTTGGCTTCTTGTGCTTAAGGTTCCCAATACCCTTAACAGAGTACCATCCTTCTATCCCTTTTTCACTATAGGGCCGATAGACAAAGTGCACTCCTGCTTTCTTAAATCTTTCTAGCTTCTGATTCTCATAGTCATCACGGGTCCTTAACGACTCAAGCATCTTAGCCCGTCGCTCTTCGTGCTCTTGTCCTTCAGGGGTTCCTTAGAGTCGCTTTCCTCGAAGCTCAATGATCTCCTCCATGAGCTTCCCAGCCTCCTCGATATGTTCCAGAGTACCTTAACCATGAACCTGTGAGAATCTAGCCAGCCTCCAAGTGATCTCATCATAGCAGAACTGGTCATAGGTAGGAACCCATGGAGTAACCCCTACTTCTCGGACAATCATACCATCTTCGCCTCCATAGCTTGGCGGTGGATGGTCCTTTCCTAAACGGAGGACACGAATGACGTTCTTCCCAAGAACTGCACTTGTTGGGTCGTAGTCTGAATCATCGCCAGAGTCACTTCCAGAGTCAACCCATATGGGCCCATTCACTTCATCTTCTTCATTCTCGTTCGGAGCGACTCTCTTCCCCGTCGCCACACTAGCACCCGTAGAAATCGCAGACATCTAAGAGTAAGAGTAATAGTGTGTCAATACCCAAGTTGACTTGCACTTAAAGAATGGAATACTAATGACTCTACAATTATAGGTTAGGTACTTGAGGGCTTAACTATTTTAAAATTCAAACGTCTTTTTACACTAGGACTATAAAGTACATTTTCTTAAAAATTTTAAATTCATTTTATTTTAAAACCATTTAAAAGGACTTTTAAATTCATTTTGGAGTAAAAGAACCTACATTTTCATTTTATAAAACCAAAAGCTCTGATACCACCTTCTGTAACACCCCTTCTTAATACACTGAAGAGATGTTGCAGCGCCAGCAATTACGCAGACTTTAATGTCTTTGTAACTGCCTTAGGCTTATAGGGATATGCAACCATGCTCCCATAAACAAGATGATAACATACAAATATTAAATAAGCGGAAGACTTAAATATAAAATAATGTTCTAAAATAAAATAAGTTACCCAAACAAAGGGGTCCAAATACAATAACTGAAACAATGAAATAGTAGCAGCGGAATGAATAAAATAAATCTCATAAATTCTAAAAGTTTGTACCTTAATTCAAAACACAATAAAACTGAAAACAGTGAAATCCTTTATTCTTCAGCGCCTCAAGACCGTTTACCTAAACCTGTGGATCGACGGCTGAGGTGTAGTATGCAGACCAGGGACCCTGTAAAGGCTCAGATTTTTAAATCCTAATTTTTGGAAAAAGAAACAAAAAAAAAAGAATTTAAATCGGGTTAATTCGGATGTTTCAAGAAAAACTCATCTTTAATTTAATAAATCGAACTTGAAATTTTTAGAGCGAATTCTGGCCCAATTTTTAACTTTAAAGATCGACTTTATCTTTCCTCTCGAAGATTCAGATTTTCAACGTCGGGACCACAATTCCGTCTCCTATCACGTATTCTTATCCAATCTCTACACTTGGTCCCTATGTTTGACCAATTCCAACTCATTTCCTCTCTTTTGGGGTAAATCTTATCCCCTTCTTTCACTCCCCCTCCTTGATTCCTTTTTCTTTTAGAAAACAAACAAGAAAAAAATTATGTGCCCTGTTGGCCTGTTGCAATTGAAATCAGACCCACACCAGTCCTCTCTTGCATCCATGAAGACTGATTTTTTGCCTTGCCCATTTCACACTCCACCAAAAAGAAAAGAGATGAAGGCAGCAGAGATTCTCTTGTCCCCCCTCAGTCTTTCGATTTTAGAAAAAGAAAGGAACCCTCTTCATATTTGACTTTCAATTTCAAACCCCCACCTTTTCCTTCCTTGTGAGGTTGCAGAGAAACCCATTAATCTCCACATTTCAAAAATCAAACACCACCACACTCCCTGCCATCTCCTCTACCGGCCTCCGCCAGAGCACATGATCACCCTCTTGTTCTCCTATTCTGTTTTCCGAAACCACCCTTCCACCGCCTTTAGTCGTCGCCGGAGTCCTCCCTGTTTAGTCGATTGGAGAATCGAGCTCCCATGGTTTCCTTGAGCAGCAACTGCGACACGAGCACGCAGGAGCACCCAGGAGGCGTCTTCCTCGTCGTCGGAAACCAGGAGCTGCCGGAGACGCCGCCGCCACCAGCTTCCCCTCCCCTGGTTCCCTCTCCAAGGTCGGTGTGCTTTGTTTTCGCTTTCTTCCTTGAAAACCCATAAAAGAGGGCCTTTTATTCACTCTCCATTCGTCCTAGGCCCCCTCGGCGTTGATCCACCTCCAGCAAGCCCCGAATCGAGCAGATCGAGTTTTCCGGTGATGCACTCGAGCTTCGGTGAGCACTTCTCCTTCTCCCTTCTTCCTTGCTGCGTTTTCACTCTAGTTGTATGGGGGTGGTCGGAATTCCAATTCTGTCGGGATGGGAGCGGTTTCGGGTTGAGAGGAAGCCGACGGAGGCCTGGTCTTCGTCTTCCTTCCCTTTCCTTCCGTTTGCGAGCAGAGGCAGGCGCTAGGTTGAAGACGGGTGCGCTGTTGGGCCTAATTTCCGGACCTATTTTAGTGAATCCGGATCCTCTTCCAGACCTCCCTTTCTCCCTTTATTTTCTTTTGGGCCGGACCCCTTTCTTTTATTTCGGGTTATATCATTTTATTGTTGGATCTTTTAGTTGGGGAGTGAGAAGGATCCGGGTTGGGCAAAGAATCCGGGTTTGGGCCGAGTCTTCTCTCTTCTTTCTGTTGGTCCGGGTTCTGGGTTGGGGATCCGGTTTTGAGGTTCCGGGTTGGGCCTTTCCTTTGGGCTTGTTTCGGGTTACATGGTTGGGCTTGCTGATTTTGAATTGTGGTTGTTGTTGTTTTTCTATATATCTAATGTTATATGATTATTATGTGTTTTATTATATTATTATATAATTCGGTTTTTGGAAATATTATTTATGAAATTATTATATATATATATATATAATTTAAGTTGTTTCAAAATATTATTAATTGGTAAAGGTTATATGATTTAGATACGTGATTTTGGAAACTTCGAGATGTTTTAGTGATGTATAAATATGGTTGTGAAAATAAAATTATTTCGATGATTTAATGTCATAATTTATTCTATAATGATTTTGAAATAAGAAACATGTCGGAACGATTTTAATGGTATAAATTTACAAGTTGATTAAAGATTTAACGTTTATAAATGGGCTTTGGCCAATTATGATTTGAGAAAATATTTTAAAAATGAGTTGACTTAACTTGAGATTTGAGAGTTGGAAAACTTTGGGAAAATGAGATAAGACGGAATGATCGAAAACGAGATGTGTGAAGTTATATGTGATAGTTAGGGGCGCCTTGTGTGATTTAGATAGACTTATGCATTCTGTATATTTGTTAGGTGATTGTTGCTTATTGGACTCCGCTTGCGTTATCTTTTTCTGTTCGGCTTTTCAGGTAAGTTCCCTAGGGGGCTTACTCAGGTTGGACATTCATGCCTGTTGTTGCATTTTATGTTAGGTGTTGCATATGCATAAAAGCATGTCATGTAGTATCCTGTTTAGGTTGCACTAATTGAATGAGCATCTGCTTACTTTATGCGTTTGAAACAGAACGGCCGTTATCTGTGATAGTCCTAGAGTCTTTGCTAGGGTCATAGGGTATCCCAGCCTCATCGGGTACCCTGAGTCAATCGAGTCATGAACTTCCTTATATTTTGAGATGCCTGCGGGCTTTATTGTGGAGCGGGTTAGGCATGCGTGCCGCCCGATTATGATGGAATGCATTCACGAGCTGGCCAGTCTCCGCCCTATCGGAAGGGGGTGGAGGTAGGAGAGGGATATGCCATTTGGCATTGTCTTGGGCCCTTTACAGTATTTCTGCACATTATTATGAACTAGAAGCATGCTAGTGTGTTTGACTTTCGTACTGCATTAGAGCATCTTTATTAGGTATAGCACATACTATGTGGCCTCAGCGAGGACTGCCGGTCCCGCATGAGTGGCTCGATCTGACTCCTTTCCCCGTTCTTTTTTTTAGTATTTACTGCAGATTTTGAGTGCTCGATGTCTATATGACGGGGTTCCCTTTTTGCGAATCGAAGAACCTGACTAATTCTCTGACTTGGTATAAATGGTAATCATCCACTTATGTTTCGGTTTTGACCCGGCTCTGCCGTGACGCTTTGTATCTTAATTTTGCTTCTGTCTTGCTTCCGTTTGATATTAATTTCGTGAGTTAGTCCCTATGACAGGTTAAGGGTACCCAACGGCCCTACGATATTTCCAGGGTTCGAAATCCCTCTTTATTACTGACCATAAAAATGAGTTTGAAACCTCGACCCGTACCTGGATTGCAAGATCCGAACAAGGGGTTTTATCCCTTGAAACGTAACCTAGAAATCATAATTCTGGGCCGTTACAGACCCCAACCGTCCAAAGGAGAAAAATAGGACGGTTAGTCTTTTTACGACTAGCAAGTAGCAGAAAGTAAAATGTTCAAGACTCCGTCTACCACCCATTGACCAAAAAAAGGTATTGGTGATTGTAGACTAAAATATGAATTAGGAGTAAGTGTTTATGTGTAACCTGACTCATTTGATGAAAATAAAATAAAATAACAGGATGATCCAAAAAGGACCGAGTGTTTGAATGGGATGCGGATCCGGAGATCCTAGGGAATCATATTCCGAGTACGGATAGAATATGATATAACGTCAATGAAAGTGGGTCACCTATTAGTAAGTAATGTACAACGCAATAATAGTAATAACACAATATACACAACATTATCGTTTACTTAGGACAAGTGATACCGGCCTCGGCCGCATATACTGGGCGGATGACCTACTACCCTTAGGTAGATGTACCCATTCGAGAGATTTGCAATTTCGAAGGGGCATCTCATGAGACGTTTATAGAGTAAGGTATAACTGAACCTTGAACTGACTTTACCCTTTTTCCATTATTTAAGACACATCATAATAATAACAATAATAACAACAACAACAACAACAATAATAACACAGCTGGTATAAGTACCAATCCACAGATACATCATAGGTGACCAAAAAAGGCATGATGTACACTTTAGACCTCTAAAGTGCACGAAATAATATACTGACAAGCATGGATATTCAAAACAACTAATATACCATACATAACTAGCATGAAGGAACAAAATAGACAAATCATGCTTTTTAGGAAGTTCGGGCATTTAATGTAATCTTGTCAAACCATAGTATCAATTTATAATTACCCGAGTTGACATGCTATGTGAGATTAAAGAATTGATAAATAGCAACAAACTGAACTAACTTGCATATTTATCACAAACTCATAGCATGGAATTTATAAAGAACACAAAAAGCAATAATTGCGGAAAAAAGGCACGAAATTTGCAGAAATGCACTAATTGAACCAAACTACTTGCCTTAATCCGACGAAATGCTTATTCGTGGTTGAGAAAAATAATTTGACAAAGGACCTGAGATTTTACAGAATTAAATAGGGTAGTAGTAACTTTTCAGAAATTACGGAAACGGCACCGTAACTTTTAAAAAGTACAAAACTTACCCTTGCTTTTCCAAAAGCCAACTCGATTCTGTACTCACAAAATCTCAGGGGCTAAACAGGCTGTAAACTGTTCCAAAACAGTAGGTAGGTTAGGTTAAACATCACATACTTATTCGAAACTCGACAAATTGCGATGAATAGAGCGGATCTTACCCAAACGGGACTCGAAAACGTCCAAGTTTCGAGCTTATGAACCCTTGGATATGGTATGAATCTGAAAGGAATAATTTTGGTCAGATAACAGCCCTTGGATTGAAGGAAAGAAAGAAAAACGAACATAAATCACGTTTTTCTAAACAGTAGCAAAACTGCTCACCAAACAACTTCGGGGCTGTGGTGTGGGCGCCTCGAGGTGTTTCTGAGCAAGGAAAGAGTTGGGCTCGGTAGAGGGTGATGCAGGGTACACGTACACGTTGAATTCGGAGTCGTTGGTTTGCTGCAGTGGTGGTGGCGTGGCCCGACAGGAGGCTATCGAACACAGTTTCTGCAGAAACTTCCGGCGGCGATTCCGGCGCCTTCCCGACGAGCTTCTGTTTCGGGGCGCTCAAGGTCGTCTCCTGGGTGATTATAGAGTGTACTTGTGGTGGTCGTAGGCCTTGGAGTCGCCGGATTTGTGGTCGATCGAAGATGAAGCGGCGGAGGAATGTGTGTACTGTTGGGTTCTTTTGAGCAGCAGAAGAGGGTAGATGAGAGGGTTATATGGCGATTGCGTGGTATGTATGGGAAGCCTGCAATGAGATCTTCAGTTTTCCATAATCCTCTCCCTGATTGACGAAATCGTGGGCTCGTAAGGAAGGCAAGAAATCCCCTTTGTGCACAGGTATAAGGAAGGAAAGGTTTGGAACAAATTTCCATTCCGAGCCGTGATTTCGGATTCAGACAACTGTTGTGGCCTGCTATGCGGGTCTGGGCCGGCTTGAAGATTGGTGCACCCACGATTCCACGAAGTGTATATACATATACACTTATATAATATATGCTTATATACATATATACTATTTATGTACGCACATAAATAATATATGGGCATATATATAAACCTAGTTACCCACTAATTTACCCATAAATAATATATAAACATTATTTCTGAAATTTTAATTTATTTAAATAATTTAAATAAATTAATTCCCTACATTTCACATTATCAAGTGTGTAACTATCTTACGAACTTGACATATTAACATAATAGGGAAAATGAAATAATTCCGACTTTTATTTAATTAAATTCTAAAATTAAATAAACGGAAATACGAGGGGATTTCAGCTCGAACTTGATTTTTGCTCACTTTCTCTTTACCTTATGTTTCAGGTTAAACAATTGACAAAATCTATTTCCTTTATACTGAGATTGTTGAGATTCTCAAACGCTGTTGAAGTGCAGATTTGTAGTGTTACTAACTACTATATACTTTGTTTCTTTGTGAATGATTGATGCCGACTTGAAGACTTCTCTTCTTGCAAGGAGATCGAATAAGAAAGCGTGACAATTGGAAGAAATGGATACTCACTTTCGATGAGTAACTACAACACCATTCTAAGTAAAGTGTACAAATGGATGTGTCTTATTAAAATTGGGTGACATATGTACAAGTGATTGATATAAGGAAATCTTCGCGTGACATATGTACAAGTAATCGATCTGATGAAATCGTATAAGAGATGGATTAGTTAAAATGATTTATCTTTTTTGCATTGATACGTTTTTTTATTCTCTTTGGTACTAGAATAATAAATGAACTAACCACGAAACAATGGAATCACACTATTATCGCCTAACTAAACACTTGTAACATTGAATAAATCTTGAACTAATTATTAAACCACTCTCAATTTGGGATATACAATCACCCACTTAAACCAAGCATAGACAAACATATTGTATAATCAATGTGGCCATGTGGAATATACTCCCTCTAATCCAAAATGAGTGTTGTTTTAGCTCTTGACACAATTTTGAAGTAAAGTATTAATTGTCATTGGTATTATACATTTTTTTCTAAATCTTATCATTTATTTAATGATTTTCAACTTTTTCAACCAATAAGTGGAGAGTTTGGAGTCAACAAATACAATTTTCAATAACAATTTTCATTAATCAATCTATTAAATTGCCTAAAAACATAAAACGACACTTATTTTGGATCAAATTCAAAAGTCTTAAACGACACTTATTTTAGATCGGAGGTAGGGCCGAAAAGACGAATAGATATATTAAAATATCCCCCAGAGACAAATTGGTATATTCAAAGTCGTTAGGGACAAATTGATGTATTTAAAGTGGCAAGGAGACAAATAACTCTATTTTCCTAATTAATGTTTGGTTCAAAAAATAAATACGGTATTTGTTTTTAAATGCTAACCGTTTTTATAAACAATCCTAAACCGAACCGGGCCTGAGGATTGACGATGAAGACGAAGAGTTCAAATTGCAGTCATCCTCCTCCTGCATCAATGGAGAGAATTGATTAATTCAACATCCAATTAACCGTCAATAACCGTTGGATTCTTTATATCTCATTCCATTTTCTGAATCAACTAAATCAGTAATCCAGATTCTAGAACTTCATCTTCTTCTCAAATTTTCTCTTTATCTTCTTCTCAAAGTTTCTTGCTTTAAGGTTTTTAGATTGCTGAAAATAGTCTGTGTGATTGGGAATTTGGAGATAGGAATATGTGATTGATCATCAAGACTATCCAGTAGTAAAGAGTTAATGGCGAGCGTCGGCGAGGATGAAAGCGATGATTGTCTCAACGACATAGAAGCCGACGAAGAGCCTGTGCCGGTGACATCGACGATGTTTAGGTGGAGAGGTTTTGGGAATTGCTCGCCAAGCTCGATCTTGATAAGCAAGAAAAGTTGGGAGCGGAGAATCCGAAGAACGGTTTGCAAGTCTTGTTCAATCGGCTCAAAGCCCTAGCGCATGAGGCCATCAAGAAGCGGGATGAGAGCAGCAAGAGTAATGACGAAGCTTCGAGAGAAGTTGAGAGGCTGGCGATTGAGCTAGGGGAGGCGCATCGATCGCGAGAGGAGATTTCAAAGCAAAGAAAATAGATCGGCAATCAATTAGACGGGGCCGTAAAGACAAAGAACTCTTCGAGGTCAGAAACTGAGACCGCAATTGCAGATGCTGGTTTCTAAAATTGAGAAGATATCGGGACTGGAATTCTTCAACTCAGATTTTGAGGCTTCAAAAGACAACCCACCATTGGAGGATTTATTCTCCTCTTCGCCAACAGCAATGGAGAAGGATGAGTGCAATTCAGACTCTTCGTCTTCCTCATCAATCCTCTTTAAAAGGCCCGGTTCGATTTATGAGTTTTTATATAAAAAAAATCGGTTAACATAAAAAAATAAATATTTATTTTTTGAACCAAGCATTAATTAAGGAAAAATGGTTATTTTTCTCATTGAACACTTTAAATATACCAATTTGTCTCTAGGGAATATTTTAATTAATCTATTAAATTGCCTAAAAAACATAAAACGACACTTATTTTGGATCAAATTCAAAAGTCTAAAACGACACTTATTTTGGATCGGAAGGTAGTATGAGATATTAAAATCCCCCACTTAAACCAAAAATAGAGGCGCTTAGACTGTGTGGGTTGGATAAGAAATGTCTCAACCATTCCGAGATGACTCACCTGAAAGGATTTGTCGGTAGTACTCATAGGTCCCCGGTTCGAACCCTGGAAGGACCGCTCTTTATTTAACAATTCAAGGATAAGAAATATCTCGGGTTCGACTCCCATGGATAATCAACAGGAACGATTGATCCTAGCTCGAATCCAGTCCCGGCTCTCCACCAGCCGCCGCCTGCCGCCTGCCTTTGACTATTCAACATCGACGCTGACCACCTTCGACTCCGGTTGGCCACCTTTCACTGTTCGACATTGCCGCATACCCCTCTTGAGTTTCGATTCAAAGGTACATTTCCACTTTCCTATGCTAAAGTTTACGCATTACGAATTACATTTTGAATTCAATTTGAAATACTTGAAAGTTAGAAGGTTAGATTTTCAAATTGAATTGCAATTTCTGAATAGGGATAGTTAGGGCTTGTGAAATTTGATAATCAATTCCGTGAACCTCTGATTTTTAATAGAATGTTCATTTTGTGGCTTTTGAATTGTTTATTATAGGAGAAAAATGGAGAAATTTGTTGCTCGAACTAAGAATCAATCGATTTCAATTTCATGTTTTGGGTTCCAAATGGAAAAATATGTTGTTCAGTCTTCAAATGTTAGAATTGATGTGGTTCAAGGGTAGAGATTGGTTGGAGTATAGTGTTTCTAAAGATGCTTCATATTGTTTTTGGTGTTATCTTTTTAAACATCAATTGATTCCAATTTCATGTTTTAGGTCTTCCAAATAGAGAAATTTGATGCATATCAAACATCAATTATCATAATATTAATAGTTATTTTGTTGTCTTTTAGCTTATTAAGTAGATGCTGCTAGGATTTTTTTGCCGAGAGTGCATATAAAGATGTGACTGAATTAAATGTGTATAAAAATGTGATGAAATTGAATGTATATGGAGATGTGATGGGATTAAATGTGAAGGGTTGAAGGTATGGTATATGCTTGTTCAAAGCAAAAGGATGAACCTTTATAAACTTCCATTTTAGTTCTGGTGTTTTCTCTGAGAAAAATGCTTGAATCAAGATATGTATAGATGTTGAAGGCATATCTCCTTTGGTTTTTCATTATTTAACTTGTTGGTTCAAAATGCTACTGCATTATTGATATTGTTGGTTGATTGTTTTGAGCTTGGCTTAACATTTTCTCTATGACATCGCTGTGGCAGAATGTACAACACTTCAAACCAAATACAACTTTATGCAAAGTATGTTGTGGCGACGATTCCTATGTTGTTAGGTAAAATTCTTCTCAATTGCAATCTATTTATTTCATTTAGTAGGGTTTAACATATCTTTCCTTGCGTCTTTGTTGTTCACTCGCTACGATATCCGACAAATGTTGCTTTAAGGGATCTTAGTTGGATGTCAACAATAGACAAATCGCAAACCTTGATCTTCTTAATAAATTGGTGAGCACCATTTTACCTTTTTTTCTATAAAGATGGTTCTTCTTATTAGTGTATTCTGCCCTGTAGTTGGTATTTTGTTTTTACCATTCTGTTCCTATTTCTAAGCTTTATTTGTCCTTTCAAGATAAATTGCAGGCTGATAGAGATGGTTTTATCGCAATTATCATGCCAAGATCAGCAGATTGGATGAAGATCAAGGGATCGCTTATGGAGTTTGAGGAGTATAGGAAATTGAGAAAGCTTAGCTAAGTCTACATATCAATGGCTTTTGCAGGCGGTTTTGTTTATGCAATGCTTCAACCCACTGTATCAAATACTGGCTTTGGCGTTCCTCGCTAATATAGGTAATGTTACTTGTACTCTGTTGTTTTTGGTTCATCCATTTTTAGAACTACGTTTTTCACCTCTTACATGACAATAAATCTTTATAATTTCAACATAAATCAAAAAATAAAGTGACGATGACATGTCTTATTACTTTCAAGCCATATTGGATTGGAGAGGCTGAGATATGATCTCTATTCTATGTGACATATGTATAAGTGATTTGATAAAATCGTATTAAACTAGAAAAGTAATCCATTCTAGCCTTTTTTATGATAATGTTTGTTATCACCACTTAAAGAGTTGATGCCTTATTTCTCGTATGATCGGCCTTCTTGCCTGTTTTTACCTAGCAAGCAAAAGCAGACATGTTTTCGAAGCTCGCCTAGCTGCTTTAGAAATCCATCCTCATGAATCAACAATAGGGAGATGTAGAACTCCATCCATATTTTGAGTCTTTATGTTCATAATAATGTCATGTTTGCTATTAGTACTTTGGAAAAACAAATTTTGATTGAACCCATATTTGCTCAGTGAATACAATCTGGTCATGGTAAAACTCCCTATGGGTTTGATAATAAACTCAAATAGTCAAATAAACAAGTCGAAAAACATGTATTGGTGATATCCAAATCCCAACGTACACACGTACCTAATATGCTCAAATATTTTTTTTAGTAAAGATAAAATCTTTTTTTAGAACCTATAAAGATAAAATCTTTTTTTAGAACGAGCTTGGCTACACTTTCCTTGGGGATGTGGTTGCCTTCATAGACCTTCACATTCCTCGCATGCCATATAAAATATATCGCAACGGAGAAAGAAAAGGTCTTCGCCTTCGCCTCATACCCTTTCTTCCTCTTATGCCTCTGGAGCCATCTTAGACCCCTTGTCAAGCTATCCACATCTTCCGGGATCGAGAAACACTCATGAATCATTCTCCAAATGTCCTTAGTATAAAGGGCATTCGAAGAATAGATGCTCATGTGTCTCTAACACATCCTCACCACAAAACCTACAACCATGGTCAATGTCAAGAAAGTAAAGTATATCCTAGGTAGGCAGCTTACCCAAGGTAGCTAGCCAAATGATGAAGCAATGCTCCAGAGTGTTTCCTTTGGCTCACACATCCTTGTACCAATGGACATGGGCATCATTCTCACGGAGCTCCTCATATGTCTTCTTAACCTTGAACCTATCACCATCACACCACTCATCAAACATAATATTAAGGTTAGAATTCAAAAGAGAGATTCGATTCTTAGCCTCAACAATCGCCTTGATAAGGGGTGAGTCTCTCCGATGGGCTTCCCAATCCTCCACCTCACACACGGAGAGATATCGGTGGTGCACCCATTGTATCCACTAGCTCTTCTTTTTGTCGTTGATCCTTCACAAGTGCTTGCTCATCAACGTCTTGTTCCAAGTGCGAATGTCAAGTAATCCCAATCCACCTTCTCTCCGGGGCATACACACTTTCCTCCATCTTACCCTCGGTATCTTCCAAAGAAAAGAGCGCCACAAGCTAGTCAAGGCTTGCATGATGGCTTCCGGCACCGAACGCACCGAAAGCCAAAAGCCCTAAATTTCTTGGAGCACCGAAGAGATGAGCTCCTGGCGACCTGCATAAGACAAACACTTGCCAACCCAACCACTTAACCTCTTACCAATCTTGTCCAAGAGGGGGCCATAGTGCGCCACTCTAAGACCATGGGGGCGGATGGGGATGCCCAGGTAGCGGAAGAGGAATTCTCCTTTCTTGAACCCCGTGGCTTCTTCAATCTCGTGAGCTTCGATGGGGGGAACGGAAGCAAGGAAAATTGATGGCTTATCCTTGTTCACCGAAAGGCCGGAAGCCATCTCAAAGCGTTCAAGGCAAGTCATCAAGGTTCTCACCGAGCTTAGGTCCCCTCGGCTGAATAAAACTATGTCATCCGCAAAAATAAGGGGAGTAATCCTCAAGCTCTCACAATGTTGGTGATACTGAAAACTTGCCTTACTAGTTTCAACTTTGACTAGCCTAGAGAAAAATTACATCGCTAAGACAAAGAGTAAGGGGAATAAGGGGTCACCTTGCCGAAGCCCACGTTTACCTAAAAACATACCATGAAGCTCGTTGTTCACCTTGATGGAGAAGGAGGTAGTCTCAACATACTCCATAACCCAAACAATGAACTCTTCCGGAAAACCTATTTCACACAAAACAAAGCGTAAGAACTTCCATGAAAGAGAATCATAAGTCTTCGCTTGGTCAATGTTTAGGAAACATCTCCTAGTGTCACGCTTAACATTGTACTTTCTTAGAAGTTCCTGCACCAAAAACACATTATCCGTCATGACGCAATTAGGGAAAAAAGCACTTTGAGCATGGTTGATAAGGTAGCCAAGGCATTTTCCAAGCCTCATGGTGAGGATCTTAGAAATCACCTTGTATGCTACATTACAACACGAGATCGGCCTAAAGTGCTCCACCCTAATTACTTCATCCCGCTTGGGGATAAGACTAATAATCGTGGGGTTGAGTTGCTTCAATAGGCTCTCATTCTGAAAGAACTCTTTCATCGCCGCACACAACTCCACTCCGGTGGTGTTCCAAGTTGCCTTGAAGAAACATGATGTATAGTCGTCCGGTCCAGGGGCCTTGTCCTCCCCAATAGACCACAACGCCATCTTAATTTTCTCATTGGAAACCGAAGCCACCAACATGGTCTTGTCTTCCTCCCTCACCCCGACGCCTCTAGCAAACCAAGTAGGGTTTATCACCTCCTCATTTCCTGCACAACCAAGCAAGTTCCGATAGTATATGACAAACTCACTAGCAATATCAAGACTAGAAGTTGTAATGGACTCATCACTCTTAGTCATCGAGACTGTGATTCCTATGGCCATTAGACTTCATTAGAGCATGAAAGTACTTGTTACATTGATCACTAGAGAGAATATACTTAGCTTTGGCATGTTGTCTCAAGTAGGAGTGTTCCGCCTTGTTGAGCCTAGTCGTCGCTTGTCTAGCCTTTGCCAACCTCTCTTTCGTGGTCGAGTACTCCGGACTTGTCATAGCAGCCTCCATCGCCTCTCCAAGCTCATCATTAACCCTTTTAGCCCTCATGGAGAAGTGGCTAAATTCCTTAGCATTTAGAGCCTTCAATGGCCTTATAAGTCCTTTGAAAAATTTATAAAGGCGAAATTGAAAAGAACCACCACGAGGTATTCTCCAATTTTCCTTTACAATCTCAAGGAACTTATCGTGCTCGCTCCAAAGGTTAAGGAATTTGAACATTCCTCCCTTTTTTCCATCATTCCTACACAAAGTAACAACCGCCAGCTTGTGGTCGGATAACTCCCATAAAGTCGGGTAATAAGTGTGGCAAAAGAGATTCATATTCAACCATTCGGTGTTAATCAATACCCTATCAATCTTACTAAAAATAGTGACATTGGACCAAGTAAATATATCGTCACCAGAATAGGGAGAGTCGATCAAACCAAGATTTTGGCAAGCCTCCACCATGTCCTTGCACTCATAGTTAGTCACCAGAACTCCATTGATCCTTTCCTCGAAGTTCATCACATTGTTGAAGTCTCCCAAGGCCATCCAAGGAAGGGAAAATCTGCATAAAAGATTAGTCAAAGCATCCCAAATTCCATTTCTTTGGACAACCGAATGCAGCCCGTAAATGAAACATATTCCCATCACTTCTCCTGTAGAAAGACACTGAACAATGCAACCTATGTGTCGGACCCCAACATCCACAACATCAATGTGAACAAAGGTGGGATCCCACACCAAAAGTATATGCCCTCTAGGATCTAAGTGAGAATTAGAAGCATACTCCCATTTATCAAAATAAGACTTCATAAACTTAGCAATGTCAAAGCGAAATTCATGAACCTTAGCTTCAAGAACGCCACATACCTTCGCATCATGTTCTCGAACCAAATTCATCAAACCTTTTTTTTTCAGGGATTGGTTTAACCCTTTTATGTTCCAAGCAATTACCTTCATGAAGACCTTTTGGAGGTTTTATTCGCCTCCTTTCCTCCACCATCCTCGGTTGTATGCTTAGGCTTCTCCTTCTTAAGATCACAAGCCTCATTGTCATCCTTGCTATTCCACGAGTGGATGGATACATCATCCTCATCATGTGAGCCAAGAGCCTCATCCGAAGATGAGATATCCAACTCATGGGTAGCAACCTCTTCTTCCTCCTTGTTATCACTCTTTCCTTCCACCCTACGTAGAGGAGGGAGAGACTTAGACCTCCAAACAAGATTTTTAGGAGATCTACTTACCTTGGTTTGCAAGCTTTTCCTTTTGACTTCTTCATCTAAGTTGCTTTGGTCTTTTGACTTTGTCTTCTTTTTGCTTCTTCTTCTCTTCCGCCCACCTCTTGGTTCCTTATCTTGGGGATGTTGCTAATGGTTCTCCTCAGCCTCTGAACCACATTCACTTCATTAGAATCATTCAAATGAGGTGGGGTAGAGATAACATTACTTACCTCCCTAGGAGCGGCATGTGGGAGATGTGTGCGTCACCCCCAAGAACAGCCCCTACATTGCTCGCCACCCTAGTTCCTTGAACATTCTTAGCCTTAGCCTCCTCATCCTTTTCCTTTGAAGAAATCCCGGATGAGCCTTCTATGGGAGCTTGCCCATTTGGCTTCACTACATATTCCTTACCTTGGTGTTTATGCTGAATTTTTTTCTTATCCATATCCTTTGGCACTATTATTTTTACATTAAATAGCACAAATTAGGTTTGAACCCTTAAATTAATTCTCTTACTAGCCCCCAACTAATCTTGAAACTATTTAGCCATGTTCTTGTTTAACCCTGTTTTTTATATAAAAAAAAGCGTTTTAACATTGTTCATTCAAAACGAAAAAATTTGAAACAAACACTGTCTGTTTGAACCCATACCTTGTTCCAACGGAGATTTTTCATTTTGTTTAGATGCATTCTCAATCTTGTTTCGATCATTTTGTTTTGTGTTTTCAATCTTGTTCAATCTAGAGATGGATCAATCCAATCGATTTGATTTAAATGTCTCTTACAATGAAGATTTGAATGAGGAAATTGTTAGTTTAGATGATGAACATTTACTTCCATATATCGAAAGTCAATCTAACAAAAACGAAGAGAAGTTTGAGGAAGATAAGGATCTAAATTGGGCGCAATTTGTTGAGAGTAATGAAAATTCAAATGCCATATATGGAGATGCAATTCGAATCATCTATGGAAAATATTGATCGTCTTCGTAATTATAGAAAGACCAATAACTTTCAAGTGATAATAAGAGATTCAACCGCTAGCAATGATCCAAACGGCAACCCTTACTAGAAGTTGAGGTTCAATTGTTCGAAATCAGAGGTGTTTATTGAAATATTTAGAATTTTTTTAGTTGAATTTTGTATGCTGGATTTTTCTATTTTGATTTTTTTTTTCAGTTGCATCTTATTACAACTGCATTTAATAAGATGCAACATTTTTTTATGCAAAGTGTTACAACTACACTTTTGTTTGTTGAATATCTCTTTAGCTGAATTTTGTTGTTTACATATGAATTTTTTTAGTTGAATTTTGTATGCTGAATTTTTATGATTTGAATTTATTTACAGTTGCATTTTATTTGCAACTGCTTTTTTCTGCCTTTTTATGCATCTTTTGTTGTTTATATATGGATTTTTAATCATTGTATTTTGTTTACATCTGCTTTTTTATGCTTAATTTTATAGCTATGTGGCAATTCTTTGGACAAATTGCAACTCTATACAAATTTGACCTAATTTTTTTTATTTTGTGGGGAGTGTAGTGAGACAAGTGTTCCCAGAAGCTCGACATCATTGATGTATTTGGCATATCATGCATAATGTTAAAGGAGTATTAAGCATCCATCAACAGTGGAAGGACCTTCAAAAAGTCCTCCAAACGGACTCTACATGACACACTTACCATAATGGACTTTGAAGAGGCATGGCCCAAAATGGCTAAGACATTTGGCTTACAACACAACAAGTGATGTAGTGATATATATATTGCACGGAGTAGATAGGTGTCAGTTTACTTTATTTCAAGGAGGAATTTTGGGTGGGGATGTGAAGCACGCAAAGAAGTGACGGTTTGATTTTTTTTTTTTCAAATAGTGTGTAAATCTCAATACAACTCTAAAGGAATTTGTCACACAATATGGATTCGCCTTGTCCAAGAGAGTCAATAATGAGAGAAAGACACCATTCTCTAATGTGAATTCCCCTATTCAATGCAGGATATTTGAAGAGGTTTTTCAAAAGGTGTATACTAATGCCAAATTCAAGGAGTTCCGAAAACAAGTAAAAGACTTGACTTACAATAGTTCTAAACTGGTTGTCGGTGATGGAGAAATACAATTTGAAGTATTAGTTAGAAGGTTGAAGTATAAGAGTTGTCGAACATTCAAGGTCCTTATGGACAAGGAAAGCAAGATGATGTGTTATGACTACAAAAAATTTCAAATTAGAGGGATCTCCGAACAGAGGCATGTTGCAATTCAAGTTTGTTTAGAGTGCATTTTTTAGTTCTAGAAGATATTGATTGGAGTGTCCATTAATCTCCCTATGTCCAGATTCATTTTTTCTTCCCTCTATAAACTTGAATTCTCACAACCTTCCTAACACCCCATACATAACATACTCCATTTCTAACAATAGCTTACATACTCCGTAAACAATGGGGGGACAATTTGAACCCAAAGGCCCATTTGTTACAATCCCTAAAACCGAAATCACTGAGATTACACCAACCACTCTAGTCACTGAAGCATTGATGTACGAGTCAATGGTGAATCGCCCTAGCAATCAAACATATGGGATTAGGGCTCTTTTGAAATCCCTCGACCTCCTCGGAGGTGGCCAATTGATGAAGAAAGTCATGGTAATGGAAGTTCCACTTATGACATGATGTGGATGTTCGAGCAGTAAATCTGGGATAAGGACCGTAAAGCTCCTATCAACACTCCAACACAAGTTGCAATCCCTATTCCTGATAAGACACAAAGAGAAGACGTCTAGTAGAACCAGCCCGAGGAAGAGGCTTACTCTTGGTGTTAAAACATCGTCGTTAGTGTCATTAAAGAAGAATAAGAGTGCAAAGGTGACGGAGAGGTTATTGACCTTGTTGAATAGGTATTCACTTGTTGCTTGTTGTTGGGGTTTTCAATTAATTTATGTCTGGTTTAGGTTATTGCTTCTTTTTTTTTGAATTTCTGGTTTAATTGGTTGCTCTCTTTTTTTCCATTGCTGAAGTGGTAAGTAGTTTGAACCCTTTAATTTTGTATCTCACTATTCTTAATATTATGCTATTTTCATTTATGAAATGATGATTATAAACTTGTTATTGAATTTGATTACAATGTGTTTTACAACTTAATTTGATTACATATGCGTTTACATCTAAATTCATTACAATTTATATCTGAATTTTTTCTATTTATAGCTGCATTTACATCAATTTTTTTTTTATTTGCAGCTGATTTTTTTCGTTTACAATTGAATTTACAGTTGAATAAGATTTTCTGTTTACAACTGAATTTATAGTTGCATTTTACACATGAATTCATTTGTTTGGTGTTGTATTTACAATTTCATTTTTTTATTCATTTTTGTAGCTTTGAATTTGTTTATGTTTACATCTGCATTCAATCATAATTTGTTTTTGTTTCACCCATTTACAATCAGTTGGTTGATTATTTCAGAAGTAAAAAATCAGTGGGTTTATTATTTCAGATATAAAAAATTAGTTGGTGAATTCATACAAAACATCAGCTGAATTTGGTACAACTAAATACCATTATTTCAGCTGAATACGATTATTGCAACCTCTAATTGAAAAAATCAACAAAGCGTGAAAATTCTATGGGTCCGTATGGGACGTGATTAATAAACTGATTAAAATTATAAACAGAGTAAAATTTATAAACTGGTGGTAAAAGTTGTTAAAAATTTAAGGGAAATTTACAGAAAACCACCCTTTAAATAGGTAAGTTTTCACTTAACCAGCCTTTAAATGTTAAATTACAGAAAACCACCCTTTAAAGGGTTTTTGGTTACAATTCACCACCCATTCATCTATTTTTACTAATTTATCATTAAATATACTATATTTTAATATTTTACACTAAAATTCGATTATAAATTTATTAAAAATTTGAATTTAAGGTCTTAATTAATTTTAGGGACAATTTTATTTATTTTTAATAAATAATAATAAATATAGTCTAGTATTATTATCTTAATTTATGTTTGAACATATATATAATTTTTAAAATATTATGTAAATTACTCTTTTTTTATTTATATTTTAAATATTTTAAAAATATTACAGTATTATTTATTTATATATAATTTAAATATTTTTGTTCAATAATTGTCTTTGATAAAAAAAATCTAAAATGTCTATTGTTATATTTGAATTATACGATTAATCGATAAAATATTTTTTAAAAATTTGGGGTAAAAGGCAGGTGAATTCTCCCACATATATTTTTGTTTTAAAAAAAATTATCTATTAAAAATAAGTTAATATTTTTCAACTTAAAATATGAGTTTAATGCATTTTACTTGTTATAGATACCCTTTTTCTTTGAATATAATTAACAAATTTAAAAAATTTGTTAATAAATTAATCGTATCACTTAAATATAATTATAGACTTTTTTAATATTTAACAAATTTTAATTACTGGAAAAAGAATTTAACTATAAATAAATAATAATTTTAAGGTTATTTTTAACTTTATAAATAGAAATTATGATTTCTAGTCATATTATAAAGAAAATATTAATTTACATAATATTTTAAAAATTATAAACATTTTCAAACATAAAAGAAGATAATAGTTCTAGGATATATTTATTATTATTTTTTTAAAATAAAAAAAATTATCCCTAAAATATAATTAAGCCCTTAAATTCAAATTTTAAATAAATTTTTAATCAAAGATGAGTTTAAAATATTAAAATATATTATGTTTAATGATAAATTAGTAAAAATAGATAAATGGGTGGTGAATTGTAAAGAAAAACCCTTTAAAGGGTGGTTTTCTGTAATTTTACATTTAAAGGGTGGTTAAGTGAAAGCTTACCTGTTTAAAGGGTGGTTTTCCGTAAATTTCCCAAAATTTAAACAACAAGATAATCTCCGTATGGGGCGAAAAACAGTTTATTTGTAAAAATTAGAATTTATTTGGTTGTTATTAGGGGTATTATGGTACTTTCAAAGCAAATAAGATAAAAGGAAAGGGGTAAAAATGTCTTTTGGAAAATAAACACCTAAAAAAAGCACCATTTTGGAGCTTTTTATTAACTCTTTTTTTAAACACTTTTTTCATGTTTATTGCCCCCCATACAACCATTTTAACTTTTTTATAAAATAAATACATGTTTCTACTTAATTTTTACATGTTTATTTGCACACCCATACGCACCCTATATGTAGAGTTGAAGTTTATAAACAATCAGCATATGGAAAAAATTAATTTGTATTGTAAAAATTCCAGTGTAAAATTAAGTTCAAATGACTTGCTTAAAAATTCAGCAAAATGCATTGTTTCCTTTAATAATTTAGTATGCTTAAAAAGTGAATATAATGTCTTGCTTAAGAATTCATTAAAGTGTAAAAATCAGAGACTCAAAAAAATCAAAAAAGTGTAAAAATTCTTAATGTAATGACTTTCTTTACCTCATTCCTTTAGAGGGTGAGAGTTTATACAAACAAAGAGAGAATGATAAGAGAAATTAGAGAAATGATTTTATTATTACATTTGATGCCCTTCAATTACAAGAGATAGATATTTATATATTTATATATCCTAATCTAATACAATATCCAATGTAAATGGAGATCATTACATGAAATTTGTCCTCAAAGTTTACATGAAAATTACAAACTATAACCACTACAAATTTAACAAAAATATGGGTACACGAGTAAAAAAAATTAAATGTTGGTTGCAACTTCTACATCAAAAGTGGAGGAGTTTCAAATGTGTTATGTGAAAGCTTTGGGAGGCATAACATTGCTTGATTAAAGGGTGAGGTTTGTCTTGGAAGGTACCTTTTAACACTAGATAATGTTTTCTTTGCAACCGTTAATTAGTAGAAGCTCTCTCAATTATGCAACACAAGTCATGAAAACCTATTTCATTGCCAACAACTCAGGAATAGTATCCTTGGAAGAAGGCAAGAGAGCAACCGCAACAAGTGCATATGCTTTTGTTGTGATTATTGCTACAAAACCATGTTTATGACAACTCACCATGAAAACAACCCATCTTCTGTGTAAGAACATATTAACACCCAAAATTACAAGTTACAACAATCCCTGATGACCATAAAAAATGGTTAGAACTAAGGCTGATTTGGCATTGTAGTTGATCAATTCCGTGCCCTATACCCTATGATTAACTATGGCTACATTAGTAAGAATTGATGAGTCCACCGTGTGACCGATCTCAATTGCTGTTATACTCGGATTAGTCAATTTCACAAACACCTTATGGTCATTCTTGGACACAAAATTTTCTTAAATGACAAGAACAATACATATATTCTTGTCTCCATTTCTCTACATAATTGAATAGGTTGAATACTTATCCTATCTAAATTGCGAAACTTGCTATCAAGTGGACTCGAAACTTGAGAACTCACCTTTTAAGGATTCTTCTCCATTTCTCTACACAATTTAAAAACTCGCCTTTTAAGGGATCGTCACCGCCTTCCGATTCCTCGCTTTCCGCCATTGTTGTTCAAGTCACTAGATTTTCAAGTTACTACTTTCATAAACTAATTTCCAAGTTATTGCCTTCATAAATTCGATCGATCTCAATCATTGTTCAAGTCCCCAAATGTCCAAGGCTCTTATACCAATTTGTTAGGATTGGGATAGAGATCGATATGACGTAGATTGAATTTGGAGAGGAGACAAGGAAATAGAGGATGAAGGAGATGAGAGGCAGAGTTTAGAGGGTGGGAGTTTAGACAATCAAAGAGAGATTTGAGAAAGGATTTCGGCTCCGTTTGGATTACATGTATTATAATTTACTTATTCATTATTGCTGTTTATTTTTCAAAATGTATTATTTACATTGTAAGACCATTTTTATAATTCATAAATTGTGTTTGGAAGAGAGGGATTATAATGAAGCTTTGATTTTTCAATTACCCTCTTCCCAGCAAAACACTTCTTTCCTCCAATGGCCGCTCCTTCACTTTCATCAACACCTCCCATAGTTGCTCCTAGGGGTGTGCATCGGCCCAAAACCTAACCGAACCGGGCCGAACCGAACCGAAACCGAAACCGAAAATCTCAAAATTTCAAAACCGAAAGCCGAACCGAAAGCATTAGGTTCGGTTCGGTTATTTGCCGGTTTGGTTTGTGTTCGGTTCGGTTTTAACACAGTTGAACCAAATTTTCATAAAAAAAATTTTTAAAAAAAATTCTTTTAAAAAAATTCGATTTAACACAAACCGAGCATACAAAAAATATATGTATTAGCGTATATATGTGTGTATATACACGGTATATATGTGTATATATACACACTACACACACAAAAAAAATATGTGTATATACACTGTATAGTGTATATATGTATATACACTTTATATAAAGTATATGTATAACGTATATATGTATATATAAAGTATACCAATATATGTATATTGTATTTATGTAGTGTATAAAAAGTATTGTATAAATATATATAGTGGAATATTAAAAAAAATCGGTTTAACACAAACCGAACCGAAACCGAACACAAACCGAACCGAAATCGAAAAATGAAAATTCTCGGACCGAAAGCCGAACCGAAAAACTTCGATTCGGTTCGGTTTGTGTTGGTTCGGCCCAAAAATTCGGTTTGGGCCGAATCATGCACACCCCTAGTTGCTCCGTCTTTTCGGCATATGGCTCACCATCGTCGTTGCCATCTCCATTCTCTAGTTCCAGTTCTTCGTTCGCCCCCTAAAATTATTCCCCAAAATATCTAATTTGACCCCCAAATCGTTACGACAAATACCCTAAATGCAATTGGCTCGATGATGACAGAAATCCAATTCAAATATTCAACCAAACCCTCTACATCTCTTCAAATTTCAGGACTAGCTCTTGTTGCCTCATCGAAGTCACTGTTTTCGCTCTCTCATGCCTCCGTTGGTTCAGCAGAGATATTGTTCGTCGGGATTCAGCACTAGATATGAGCACAAGAGTAGATCTGTCAATGGGTGGTCTGGGTAAGTGAGCGGCTTACATCGGTGAGGGATTACTGAAAGCTTGAAGGGTGAGAGTGAGGGTATGGAAACATCTTCTCCTTGGTTCCCCGTGGTTGCGGGTGGACTGGAAAAGTTTGATTTAACCCACGTAAATTAATGGTTCTTTTCACTTTGGCAGTCCAAACGACAATTGAAAACAGTAGAATTTATAAATCAAAAATCAATATTTATAAATCATAAACGGGTAATCCAAACGGAGCCTTCATTTACATTCAATCCTCTGGGATCATTATGGCGTGCTGCATTATTAGTCATCAAACTTTTTTTTCGTATGAATTTAAAAGTTGTATTATTATCTATGACTCATTAAGTGCCAACAAGGATGCCACATTATGGTGCTAATCCACCACCATGGTATTGCAAACATTTTTCATTAGATCTTCACACATTGTTTATTACACCATTAATTTAATGTTTTAGTGAGATCAATGAATATAAAGAGGCATGTGTTGGAGCCGTAAAAAAAAAGTTAGATTGTACATCTGCACCCTACTCGAATTTAAATCCCTCGATCTGAAAAGCGAGTGAAATTAAAAAAAAAAAGAAAAAGAAAAGTGAAGGGTGAGTATGTAGGTGGTGGGTCATGTTAGATATGGTTGATAATTTTTTTCGCTCGTACTCGACCCATTATCCACCACCCAGCACCACTTGATTCCTCGCTTGCCGTCATTGTTATTCAAGTCACTAGATTCCTAAGTTACTGCTTTCGTAAATTGATTTCCAAGTCACTACCTTCATACATTCAATCGATCTCAATCGTTGTTCAAGTCACCAGATTTTCAAGGCTCTTATACCAATTTGTTAGGACCGGAATAGAGATCGATTGGAGGTCGATTAAATTTGAAAAAGAGACGGGGAAACAAAGGATGAAAGAGATGAGAGACAGAGTTTAGAGGGTGAGAGTTTAGACGGGCAAAGAGAGAGAAGGGTGAGTAAAGAAATGATTGCATTTACATTCAATTATTTTTTTGTGATTGGGAAAAATTTTGGTGGGATCATTATGGAATGCTACATTATTAGTCATCAATTTTTTTTTAGGTAGGAATTTAAAATATGTATTATTACCTATGACCCACTAAGTGCCAACAAGAGATGCCACATGAGGGTGTTATTCCACCACCATGGTATTCCAAACATTTTCCAATAGATATTCACACTTTTTTTTTATTACATCCTTACTTTAATATTTTAGTTAGATCAATGAACATAAAGAGGCATGTCTTGGAGCCCTAAAAAAAGTCATATTGTACATCCACACCCAACTCGAATTCAAATCACTCGATCTAAAAGTGAGTAAAATTTATATAAAAAAAATATGAAAAGTGAGTATCCACCACCTTCCTCGCTTGCCACCATTGTTGTTCAAGGCACTAGATTTCCAAGTTAATGCTTTGGTAAATTTATTTCCAAGTCATTGCCTTCGTAAATTCGACCGGTCTCAATCGTTGTTCAAGTCACCAGACTACCAATTTTTAGGATCGGGACAGAGATCTATTAAATTTGGAGAAGAGACAGGGAAACAAAGGATGAAGGAGATGACAAGGTGAGAGTTTAGACATGCAAAGAGAGAAAAGAGAGATTAGAGAAAGAATTTCATATACTTTCAATGCCCTAGGATTAGACCTGTCAAACCGGTCATTCAGGTCGGGTTCGGGTCGGGTCACTTCGGGTTTCGGGTAAAACAGGTCTCGAGTAAAACGGGTTTCGGGTTTTTCGAGTTGACTCGAACTCGGGTTTGATCGGGTTCGGGTTTGTCAATTTTTTCTTTTTTAAATTAAAAAAGTCATTATTTGATAATTTTGTGATAAATTTTAATTATATATAAAAAATTAATTATATGTAATTATAAGTCAACCGGGTCAATCGGGTAAATCGGGTCAAAATTACCGGGTCAATCGGGTCACCGGGTCGAAACCCAGATTACCCGGAAAATTTCGGGTTTTTCAGGTTCGGGTCGGAAAAAAAATTCGGGTCAAAATTTTCGGGTTCGGATCGAAAATATTTCGGGCCGGTCGGGTCGGGTCTCTGGGTCGGATTGTGTTTTGACATGTCTACCTAGGATCATTATGACATGTTATGTTGCATTATTAGTCATCAATCCATCTATCGCCTTCATGGTTTAAACTTGTAATAAATAGCTTTTGCTTACTGTTCGAATCTATGCCTTTTTTATTCTTGGTTTTGTGTGCTTACTTTTTTTTTAACACAACGATCAATCCATCTATCATTTTTTTTTTCCGGCTTCTCAAAACTAATGATATAGTATCTTGAATTCTTGCCCCGTACAAAAAAAAGTCACTCCCTTTGCAAAATTGATTGATATCTAGCCTCCTTGACCCAATTTGCTTGTAAAAGAAACTAGTACAACCCTGAGCATCTTTAAAAAAAAATTCTTAATAATACAATGAATCAATATTATAAATTTAAATAAAGCATTATAAAAAAAGTTAGTACTCACCCATTACTAAAAATATGTCGTTTACCATTTACGCATATTCTTTAGAAGGATAAAACATATATAAAGTGTCAACTTTTTTATTTTATTTTTTTAAAGAACTTCATATTTGATCCATTAACAAAAAAAACACGTTGTTAACTATTCATTAATGTGTTTTAGGATTATAAAAACTATATAAAATATCAAGTTTTTAATATAATTTCATACATATTAATACTAATAATTATGAAATTATATATATAAAAAAATTATCGGAAACGATATCTCCACCGCTAATTTTTACTATTTCCACCGCTAATCACCGCATAGGTATGCGGTGGTCTTAATCAACTTTTTCCCAGACCTACCGCATATACATGCGGTGGGTCCGTTGACCGTATACAAACCCACCGCATACCTATGCGGTGGGTTATGGCGACGGTATACATGCGTTGGGTTTTTTGCAATCGGAAAGGGTTGTAGAAGTTATCCAAAACCGTCGCCATAACCCACCGCATAAGTATGCAGTGGGTTATGGCGATGGTTTTGGAATGTTATGGCGACGGTTTTAGACTGTTATGGCGACGGTTTTGGGCTGTATGGCGACGGTTCAAACCCACTGTATACATGTATAGTGGATTATGGTGACGGTTTTTAACATGTGTACGGTGGCCCACCGTATAGTATTGCGGTGACCCACCGTATACATATGCGGTGGGATCGTTGACTGTCATTAAACCCACCGTATATCTATGCAGTGATTAGCGGTGGAAATAGTAAAAATTAACGGTGAAAATATCATCACCCAAAAATTATATATATTTTGTAGGTCCAAAAAAGTATGCATGAATCTACCCTCGATTTGCACTAGATGCCTGAGCCCAAACATAAGCCCAACATCCATGCACATGCCCATGTTCAATCACAAGACTGCCCCAAGCCCAGTCAGGCCCAAGCCCAATGTATAGACCCCAATTCACGCGCACACGCGGGTAAGTAGTCACGTCGGCGAGAAGGGCAACAAACGCCTGCACATCCCCTCTCTTCGAAGACCAAAGCTCAACACCTTATTAGGGTTTATATCGCACTTTCGTTGAATCTCTGTTACATGCGTTCTACTTCCATCTCACACGGATTTATCCTTCAATCCACCAATTGTCGCCGTTACTTCTCAGGTAATCGTTCAATATTCGAGATTTCATCATCTTCAATCGATTTTTTTTTCTCGTGTTTGTTTTTCCATCGTTTCAATTCGCGAAGGTAGAATCTTTATGTCTTCTACTAATTTCTGTTTCACTCCCGCAATTTCGTTATTTGCGAGATATTCAGGCCTTCGCGCTGTAATCCTCTCTGATAATCAATTCTCCAGTCAGAGGGTGGCAGGGGTTTCGGAACGCTGAATTTGAATCAAGGGATTATAGGAGAATTGTAAACCTGTGTCATAAGATCTGATAAATCGGAAAATCAAAGAAGGAACATCATAAATCTAGTTTTTATAATTGTCCCCCTCTAGCTTGAAGCAATCGAAGTTCAATTTAGGCATTCTCTGTTACTAATTGGCTTATCAAATGTCGAGCTATTGCTTCCGTGAGTATTACTTAACAAGTTCCATGGTTGTCAATTCGCAGAATGTATTCCTCTAGAGGAGGAAATTCTTATCCGCAGCAGGGTTATGCTGGTCAATCTTCATATGGTCAAAATGTGAGTGTGGGTTGGTAGAAGAATATACTCTCCATGTTTTTCTCCGTTATTTAGTATCTTTATGCATATGATTGCATTGTTGTTCATAGTACTAATGTCTGTCTATCATATCATGTTGTTAGCCAACATCTTCTTACCCTGGAAGCTCTTCCATTGGAGCTGATGCTAGTTCACAGTTGGGCGGGCATTCTCGGCATCCATCACTCTTAGCGGCCTCCCGTGAAACAGATATTGGAGGTTATAGATCTCATCCAGGTGTTTCAGGTCCTTATGGAGGACAATATAGTTCTTTATATGGTGCTGCTGGTTCCCTGGGCAGTAGTCAACAGGTAGAGAAGCAAATTGGCACTTTGAGTCTTTGAGGCCAATTTATCTGTTAATGATATCTGAAGTCTGAACCTGATCTGTCATGGTAGTTTTGTCATTTTTGTGGCCCTTATATTTTTGCTATGACTAAGATAACTGCATGTTTTTTTACAAGAATTAAAAAAAAAATTAAAATCTGTCTTCTGTGAAAAATTGAAAACATATAATCTTCTAGAAACCTTTTTATGTGCTTAATTATTGATATAACCCTTTTTTTTGCAACCATTTTGATACTGCGTTACTAAAATCTAATTTTAACTCACATCTGCTAAGCTGCTCAGATATATTCTTTACGTTTGATAAGCCTTAAATTCAACAAACTGGAACTGCGATGTATGTTTCTAGCAATATGTTGGTATGATGCTACTTTCATGAATTTTTTTTCTTGAGTAGCATCACATCAGTGTTTAGTATATTTTTCTCTTCCCCCAACCCCTTATGCGATTTCCATATGACCATTTTCCTGTTTTGTCAGGCGTCTGCACTTGCTGCTAAGGCTACTCAGCCAACGGCTGTGGAAAGATATGCATCTACCGAATATGTTCCATCTACAAGTCATGGATATACTTTGAAAACTGACCGTTTACTAGCTGAAAAGATCCCCGAATATGCTTCTTTAGATAGAAGACAATACAGTGATCGACAAAGTGCTTATATGGGAAGGGATCTGCCTAGTGATGCAGCAGGAAGATATTCTGATTCTGTTGGTTATGGTCATCATCAGGTTTATATCTTGATGACCTCTACATAATTACATAATGTTGGCTCTTATCTTTTAATTTATCTTATGTTGAAAGAGAGACAATCAATGTTCTTCTATATTGACATGCTTTGTGTTGTTTGACAGCCTGAGTTATATGACCGGATTGATCAAGCTGTACTGCGAGAACAGATACTGAAAAGTCAGTCACTCCAATCTGCTTCCCATGATACTGCCGTCAGGTAATTACAGTTGTGGATAAGGTGTTTTCATATTGGTAAATGACATCAAACTGATGATCAGTGCAAACGTAATAATGGATTCGATTTATGACTTTACATTGATAAGATAGGGTAAGCCTTTCCATGTCAGTATTTGTGCAGTACTGCTGCACAAAATTGTCAAAGTATGATTGTACTTTTCACACTGAATAGCAAAACGTTTCTGGCAGACAAGCTGATTATCTTGCAGCAAGGTCTGGCAATTTACGTCATCCACCTCAAGAGGTTGATCCATATGGGGGAAGAGCTGATGCTGATCCTCGTGCTATATCAACAGCTGGCCGTTCTTCATACAACACACAACATGCTCCATCAATTTTAGGAGCAGCACCACAGAGAAATATGGACAACCTCTTGTATTCGCAAGGCTCTTCAAATCCTGGATATGGTGTAAGCCTGCCCCCTGGCAGGGACTATGGCCTTGGGAAAGGGCTTCATGGAAGCGCTCTTGAATCAGATTTTGCTGGTAGTCTCTCATCACGCGGTGGACACCTAAGAATTGATGATCGCAAAGACGAGAGATCTGCCTACACTCGTGCACTTGACATAAGGGACGAGGATCGCCACAGGGAACGAATCATGGAGAGAGAAAGAGAGAGGGATAGGGAGAGGGAAAGAGAGAGGGAGAAAGAAAAGGAACGCGAACGTGAACGGGAGCGGCAGCGTGAACGAGAGCGAGAACGGGAACGGGAACGCGAAAGGAAACGTGCATTGGATCTGCGAGATAGGGAGAAGGATCTACCGCGCAGGCGTGCCCTCGAAGTCAGGCGTGAGCGATCTCCGTTGAGAGCCTCTAAGGATCGCCATGCTTCTGTTTTGTCGAAGGATGCAGCACATCGGGACTCTCCACGTCTTGGATCTTTGCATAGGTGGATCTTGATGTTTTAGTTTTTCATGCTCAAGCTTTGTTTATACAGCAGTTTCTTCTATGGAAGGGTCTTCTTTAACTAACCTGGTGTTCTGCTATGCTGAAGGCTTCACTCACCTGTTAAAAGGAGGGAATATGTCTGCAAGGTAAAGAATCAATAAAGAACTCAATCGTTGCGTAAAATAGCAAAAGTTACATCATTTAGAATGAACTCCTTTCCCTTCGAAATTTGGAGATGTCCTTACTGACGACAACTGAGCACGAGAGAACGGTTCTTCCAAATCGTTTTCTTTGGATTTGGGACTTGAATTTCCTTGAATATCTCCTCTTTCACAAGGCTGAACCTCTATCTTTCTATAATCCTTCTCTCCCTTGCCCCGTCAGAATTCTTTTACCCTATTTTTTTGGATTCTCAGCTGCTATCCCCCCTGGGAGATGATTTTTTATCCTTTCCTGCTGTCACTTGTCACTCTAGTTTTTCTCATCTAATCACTCCTGGCACCCTTTTATTTCATGTATAAGTTCAGTTGGTTGTTGAATGCCCAATATGATTCTTGCTGATCCATGTATGATGTTGAAGAAATCCATTTATGTCTATTTGTTCTTGATGTGGGAGGAATCTTATCGATACTGATCAGCTGTGACGGCAGTGGGTTACACTTTACTGTTGTTTTTGAGATAGAATACATGAATGAAAAAAGTGATACAAAGAATTTGTATGAAATCGAATTTTTATTGGACATGTATGATTATTTCTTCCGTCCTTGGTCATCTGTCTTCATAACATACCTTTCTCTGTTTTAACGAAATTCTCTTCGCATTTTAGGTTTATGCTTCCAGCTTGGTTGATGTGGAGAGGAATTTTTTGTCAGTGGATAAGCGCTACCCGAAGCTTTATGTATCTCCTGATTTCTCCAAGGTTTACTTTCATGATCTAGTTTTGCGACATTTTTTCTTTAATTGATACTTTTCTTTACTTAATTGGTATGCTGTTTTTCTTTGGTTGTTATAGCTTCTTGTTAACTGGCCGAGAGAGGATTTGAAACTTTCATTTCGCACACCTGTCAGGTAATGCCATTCTTGTTTCATTTTAATATTTTTTTTCGTTCTATTCTCTTCAACACAGGTACTTCATCTCTTGTTGTTCACTTCGATTTATAATATATTTTCAAAAACTATATACATTTTTGTTATGCAATTTACGTTGGCTTAATGAAATCCGTTGTATTGCTCTGGATTGTTAGACAAAAATGAACTTCGTAGATGTGAAAGAATCTTGAAGTGACATATAGAAAACAAAGTGACCATTTCTTCTGCCTTTTTAGGCCTCTGTCCTTTGCTTTTTTATTTGCGAGGCTGAAAATCAAGTAACATGAGATTTTGACAATGAATGCTTTTGGGTCAGTTTTGAGCATGATTTTGTTGAGGATGGGTTCTTGATGGAGCAGAAAGAGCCTTTCGCCAAGAAGTTGGATGTGCAAAATTTAAGCACTGGGCATAGAACTGTTTGGAATGCGAAGGTACCAAGTCTTGCCTCCTATTGGTTATTGGAGGATCATCGATTTCAATTTTGTTAATTGAAGTAGCCCATTAATTGATTATTACAACTATTTTTGCGGGTTCAGGTGATTTTGATGAGTGGACTCAGTAGGAGTGCTGCTGAGGAGCTTTCTTCTGAGAAATTATCTGATGACCGTGTACCACATATGTGCAATCTTCTGAGATTTGCTGTTCTTAGAAAGGACCGTGCATTCATGGCAATTGGTGGTCCATGGGATCCTATTGATGGCCCCGATCCATCAGTCGATGATTCTTCTTTGATCCAGACTGTTGTTAGGTTATTTAACTCAATCTCAGCTACATCTTTTGCATTATGTGATTTTTCTGTATCTAATTGGACATTGGCCTTTTATGGTCCAGATATGCAAGAGATGTCACTAAACTTGATATCAAAAGTTGCAACCGCTGGAACCGATTCCTTGAGGTAACAAATTTCGGGCTTGGCATTTTCCTTTGTTAGAGTCATCAAAGGATTGAGAATACAATATGCTTAATTTGCAGTGCTCAAAGGATGAACATCTTTGTACAGTTTATAATATGTTGGTTTGTTTGTGTTTGAATTTCTCCAGATTCACTATGATAGAGTGGGAAAGGATGGGCTCTTTAGTCACAAGGAGATCACTGTCCTCTTTATTCCAGATCTATCAGATTGTCTTCCTTCTCTTGATGCATGGAGAGAACAATGGTTGGCTCATAAGAAGGCAGTCAGCGAGAGAGAAAAGCAGTTATCTTTGAAAAGAGAAAAAGAGGTCGGCTTTATTTTGTCATTTATTTTTCGTGGGATTTTTTTTTATTATGCTTAATGCTGATCTGGTAATGATAGAGCTTAGAATTGTGCAGTTGTGCTAGCGTGATCATGAAAGCGAATAACTGCTTCCAATTGTCTATTGATGGTTTTTGATGGAACTGTTTTTTTCTCACTATGTTTCTCCATCAACTTCATATGTAAAGAAGTTTCCTTTGAGGATCTATTTAGATGTGTAGACACCCTAGGCAATGTAATTTAGATAGTATACGAGGCAGTATTTGCTTTCTAACAATTTTTTAGAGAGTATTTTGATTGATGTACCTTTATTGGTTTGGTCACTAAGTATTTTTGTTATTCAATTCAGAAGAAGTCCAAGGAGAAGAAGGATGATCCGAGAGGTAAACTTGTGAATTGAATATGTACTTTTGTGTGTGTATATCTTATCCAATTGATTTGTTGGTCATTGGTCTTTACTTCACTAAAGGTTTTGAACCTTCATGGTAATGTAGACAAGGAAGCTGCAGCAAAGGATGCCAAAAGATCTGAAAAATCTGATAAACAGAAGGAGAGTGCTGGAACTGGACAAGTGGTAGAATCCATCAAAGCAGAGAATGATGGTAGCTCCCCTAAAGGGAAAGAAACCGAGACTGGTGCAATAGGTGGTGACAAGCAGCCAAATAAAAAAGATAATGTTGATTTGGCTGTTGAAAGCAATGCTAAAAAGGAAGAGATTGATAACGCAAACACTCCAGTAAATGTGAAGCCTGTAAAGAAAAAAATTGTGAAGAGAATTGTTAAGCAAAAGGTTGTTGCAAAAAAGTCTACCGAAGGAAATGAAAGTACGAATATTGAGAAGGTGGAGGAGACAGCTGTAGACAAGGATGTAAAAGCAGAAGCATCTGGTGAAAAAGTTGGGTCTTCTGCTGAGAAGCCTAAAGCTAAAACTTTCACTAGAAAGAAGGTTGCGAAGAAGCTTCCAGTTGATAACTCTATTCAGACTGAAGAGAAGAAGAATACTGAATCTGCTGTGAACAATGAAAGTGTACAAGACACTCCACAGGATAAATCTGAAGTGAAATCTGATTCTAGTGTTGTTGGTGCAGTGCGAGGTGGTCCCGTGAAGAAAAAAATAATAAAGAAAATTATTAAGAGGGTCCCTAAAAGGAAGAATGCTAATGGGGCTGCGGGTGATGAGGTTGCTGAAAACAAGGAAGCTAACACAGATGGAATAGCAGAAGTAGCCAATGATGCCAAAAAGGCAGCTGAGGTGAAGAGTTCAGGAGAAATAAAGGCTATCTCGGATGCACAGCCAGAGTCAAAAATTGAAAGCAAGGCTGATGAAGTTAAACAGGAAAATGATGCAGTTGAGGAGAAGAAAGGTTCTGAGGCAAAAATGCACTCAGATGCTGAAAAGCCAAAAGTTCCTCTAAAGGATAATACTGATGAAAAGGAGAGATCAAAAGACAAAGAAAAAATCGTAGATCAGAAGGACAAAAAGGCCGCAGATGAAAAAGATGAATCCAGGAAGAAGTCTAGCAAAGAGGTGGAGAAAAAGAAATCTGAGGAACCACCTCGACATCCTGGACTGATTTTACAAACAAAAAGTTATAAAGATTCAAAGGTACAAGACACTTCATAAAATAGTTATTCATTGAGTTCAATGAAGAATAGAATCATATTATTCATTGAGTTCACTTCATAAAATAGTTATTGACTGGATTTTATTATATTACAAATGTTTTTTTATTTGTTCTGAATTATATTACAAATCCTTGATATTCACTTTTATGCTGTTTGTTTCAGCTGCATTCTCTGTCACTTTCATTAGATTCACTCCTAGACTATACTGACAAGGATATTGAAGAATCAACATTTGAGGTTCGTATTCTTTCTACATTTTATTTTGTATTAAAACGTACAGAAGGCCTACTTACAGACCCCCCAAAAAAACTAATTTACATTTTGAGAGGTCAACATACATCATAATTCACAACAAACTATTTTTTCCCTAGATATGTGCTGTTATTGGAAGTTTCTTAAAAAATTACAACTGAATCATATAGTGGCACATATTCTCTTTGCAGCTTTCTCTCTTTGCTGAGTCAATGTATGAAATGCTTCAGTATCAGATGGGTTCTCGTATCTTTGAATTTTTAGAGGTAAGAATGTAGCATCATATGTATTATACATAATTTGTTTTCTTTAATTTGGCCTTTCTGACATCATGCCTTCTTATTTTTTTTAGAAATTGAGGATAAAGTTTGTTCGGAAAAGAAATGAGAGGAAGAGACAAAGAGAAGATGAGGAAAAAAAGAAAAGTATAGAGTCAAAAAGCAAGCGTCCAAAAAGTGAGGCTCCCCCTGCGAAAACTGAGAACGATAAATCTGTGGTTAAGACTGAAGTGGATCCTGACAATGAAAAATCAGGAGACAAAGTTAAGGAAATGGAAGTTGATGAGAAGGTGGTGACAGAAAATAGTAAATCACCAAAGCCTGAAAAAGAAGATAATGTCGAGGAAGGAAATAATGTAGATGAAGTGATTGAAGAAGTAGATGAAGTGATTGAGGAAGTAGATGAAGAAGATGATCCGGAGGAAGACCCTGAGGAAGACCCCGTGGAAGAAGATGAAGAAATGCAGGAGATAAGTCCTCAGCATGATAAGTCAATCGAGGCAAGTTTCTCCTTATTATTCTTGTATTATTTGATTCTTGTAGTATATGATTTATAGGCTGCTACCTGTTTTTCAATGACAAAGAACGAACCTTTCCCTGTCTGATTGTTGTTTTGAGTGGGGTATTTTCCGAGTTTTTACTACAGATTTTATCTAACTTTGATCCTGACTTATTAGAGAAGTTCCATTCTTCAGTGGCAGTGTTTTACGTCTTGTATCTGTTGTTACTCTGGTGATGGTCTGGGATGGTGTAAATATTACTTGTTTGGTTCAGTTTTATCTCACTGGTATTCCTGATGTGTACGCATCTATCTCATATAAATGCATTGTTTGTTGTCCTTGTAGAACCCTGATCAGAAAACTAATGATACCATTGCTGAAGAGGAAAAGAATGGTGCCACTAAGAAAGGTGAGCAGGAAAAGAACGGTGCCAGTGTTGAAGAGGGAAAGAGTGGTGCCAATGCTGAAGATGGAAAGAATGGTGCCAGTCCAAAAGAGGAAAAGGATGCTGCTGCTGAGAAAACTAGTGAAAAGGTGAAGGATGCCCAGACGAAGTCTGCTACTACCAGCACAGAGGCTGGCAAAGAAAAGAAAGAAAATGGTGAAGATGCAAAGAAAAGGGTTGCAGCTCGAAAGGAAGCAGAAGTTGACAAGGGACTCTTGGAGGTTGGTGAATGGAAACTTCCTGTGATGCTTTTTCATATCAAATTTTTTTCCCCTTTTATCAACGCTGGATGAAGCTCCTTTCTGACATTGTTGGTTTGTGTGTCTTTGTTGAACAGGCATTTAGGTTCTTTGATCGGAATCGAGCAGGCTATATAAGGGTAATTTAATTAACTTCTCCTCTCAGTGTTCTGATGCCCTTAAAGTGGAAATTATAATACTAACAAACATTTTCGCCGTTCCAGTTGGAAGATATGAGGTTGATTTTACACACACTTGGCAAATTCCTCTCGCATAGAGACGTCAAGGTTCGAGAATCTTCTCTCTAGAACTCTTTTTCCCCTATGATCATCTTGGTAGATTTCATCCTCATACGAATTTTGCTTTAGGAACTTGCACAAAGTGCGCTGTTGGAAAGCAGCACTGGGAGAGATGATCGAATACTATATGAGAAGCTGGTAAGGATGACGAGTCTTAGCAAGGTGTGAGACGCAGCACTCGGCTGACAGCGATATCAATCGGTATAAGAGGCTATTCAGAGTTTCGATTGGAGTTTCGCTTGCTCGTAAACCAGGCCTTTTTTTTTTATATAGTTCAGTTGTCTGCGTCATGTTTGAAGAGGACCCAAGCCCTAACTGAAAGTTTTTGGAACCTCTTCTCTCAAGGATAATTTTATGTAGGTTTAGCGTGGTCTTGAAGACTTGTTTATTGTAATCTGGCTTTGCAGGACTTTTTACCCTTATCTTTGAGTTCAATGGAATAATCAATTCAGTGTTCCATTTGAGATGGTAATTTTACATTTCCCCCTTTTTTGGCACTTCCTCGGTTTAGGTTTTTAATTGAAATTTGAATATACTAAGGCAGATTTGCAAAAATACACCAAATCGGTGTTTGGTTTGTACAAGTATACCTGTTTTCTAATAATAGCAAAAATAGGATAGGTAGGTCATTTGTACTAAAAAATAGGTCATTTGTGCTAAAAAATAATGGCTTATTTTACCTTTAAATTTAAATATAAAAATCATTAAAATGAGAATTATGAATTAAAAGAAAAATAAAAAAAATGAAATATATATATTAAAATAATATTTTTTTCTCTGAAATTTAAAAATAATAAAACTAGCCGGATGAAAAATAATTGAGAATTAATAGTGACAGGAATAAAATTTATTTTTGACAGGATATAAGTTATTTATGACAAACCTGATAATTAATAATGACATGATGAAGTCTATAATAGGGAAAAGAATAAAAATACGATTTTATCCATACCATATATTGGATTGTATGATTCTTTAACCCTAAATTGGATAGTTTTTTATATTTTTATAGTTATAGGTCAGTAAAAAAAATGTAGGTAGGAGTGTTTTTGTGTAATTTATTTATTCTCTTTGTAAAGACCGAAAATTTTAATTATGATTAATTAAGATTTAATTAATTTCCGAGGGATAATTCGATCAATTATCATTCTTTTGACGATTTTGAAAACCCTGAAAAATAAAAAATAAAAAAATTATTTATGACATATTTTATATGGAAAGAGGGTTACAATTCCAATCTATTAGAATTCGTATGATAATTTTCCGAGAAATACTAGTGAGGCAAAAGCCTTGTCATCCGTTTATTTCGGTAATTTTCGTAACTTGTCGCGATATTTCGGGACGTTGTTTTAACATTAAATTGCTGCCCAAACCACCCCATTTCAGCCCTTTATATGATCAAATATGAGCCATATGTTTTTGCATTAAACAAATAGAAGCCATGTTGGATGAATTACTTGTTTCTATTTGATCACTATTCTACCTAAGCCTTACCAACTCCTTGACCAACTTTGGCTTCACCTTTTGGCTCTCTTAAAGACACATTTCTGGCCTCATTCAGCCACTTCACACGCCAAAAAATCAGAGAGAAAAGAAGAAGGAAAGAAAGAAAAAGAAAGAGAGAAAGAAAGAGAGAGCAAGTTGCCCTAGCAACCTTGCCAACTTCAAACCACCATAACTCCCTCCTCACTCAAGCTTTTTGGCTGATTCTTGAAGCCAAATATCCATAAAAGAGAGGCCTTTCCAACCATAGTGAGTTCACAAAAATCCAGTCCCATTAAGCCACCCGTTGAGCCCCGTTTCCGAGCTAGCTGTGCTGAGCCATTTGTGTTCTTGAGGTTTTCAAGTGTGTTTGGGTGAGTCTTGGGTTCCTCCCCTTCAAATCTGATTTTATACTTGTTTTACAACTAATTTTGAAGGTTTTTGTCTAAGAATTCCTTTTATGTTTTGGTTTGGATTCGTCAAAAATGCTAGGTGTTTGGCGCAAGGTCCCGGGAAGCTTGGAGGGGTAATTTGGTCTTTTTTGAGAGAGGCTTCGAGGGTAATCTCTCATCCACCTCCCCCTCTATAGGTTAGGATCCTTATGTGTAAATTAGGGCTTAGGAAGTGGAGCCTCTATGTGTTTTTGGTTGCGTTTTGTAGCAAACGTCACAACAACAAAATGGATATATGTGCCTCTGTAATTTAGACTTTAATTACAATCCAACGGTCCGATTAGACTGAAATCTTAATATGATGTTCATGGAAATGTTGTCTAACTTTCCTTCAAAAATTAGGGCGATCCAACAGTTGGATCAAGAGTTATTATAATTTTAGTAACCAGTGTTTATAATGACTCGGTTAAAAAACTTGGTTAAGGGAATGCTAAGAATATGGTTAAATATATGATGGCATAACCGAAAATTAGAGCATATAAAATACAGAAATGAAGTATACTTATAACTTGGCTTATGATCCGATAAGAAGAAAATCGATTATGTGATAATACGATATAGATTATAACTGGTTAAGTCCGGATCACTTAACCAAAGTGCGTAATCTATAGAATCGTGAACCTTATGTGGATGTATGTTGATTATTAGGTTGGGTACATTGCATTAGAATACCACCTAATGAAAGCTTAATGAAATTAATAGGCTCTTGTTGATTGGATCCTTGGTTGTGCACTTTATTGCTTGCTTATTCTCCGGACTCCAGGTAAGTCCCCTGGACTTACTCATGATGGATTTATGTGATACTCTTTGTCTTATCGAGAGTCTTCATGCATCACGCGACCTAGCAACATGTTTAGGAATATAAACCGGTAATATGACGTAGGATGAACTTAGTAAATCCAACAATCCATATGTATGCTATGTGTCTATGGTAGGACGGCCGTCAAAATCTGAATAAAGGACTTATACTCGATGGAACACGAATGAAATGATGAAAGACTTATGATGAGAAAGAATGAGTATGTTTGATAAGGATGAGTACGTTTGAGAAGGATGAGTACGTTTGAGAAGATATTATGATATGATGGTGATGATGATGATGATGATACGGCCCTTGTGTGTTTATTTCGCATTTATATATATCTATACACTTGCTTATGTGTTACATTTTAACATACATGTAGTTTAAGTATGCCTCTTTATATGGCATTGAGTGTGCATATTTCCGATGATTGACCCCGATTTATTTCTTGTTTTTAGATTCAGGTACCCCTTACCCGATATGACTTACTTATATGGATGGTTGTCGGGACAAACCTTTTGGACGATTAGAGTGAGGGAGGCGCTTGACATTCGTACTCTTTTCCTCATACGTTTTATCGTTTTGACCCGGCGTGGCCGTGGCATTTTGTTGTATTTATGATTTCCGCTTTTATTTCTGTTCGAAACGTTTTCGCGATAGCCTAGGACAGGTAAAGCCTCCAACGGGCTTACGATCTTTTCGGGGTTCGCAATCCCCATCTTTTGACAACTAAATCTTCCGCTTAAATGAACCTAATAATAACTCGTACTCGGTCGTAAGATCCAAAGCTCACGGAAGAAGATCAAACTTCTTCTATAACGTTCCTCGATAATCTAGTATTCCGAACCTTATTTACCTTCTAAGTAGGTTTATGGAGGTTAATTCGGGTACTTAAATTTCGGGTCGTTACACTCTTATTCAACTAATTTAACCATTGCTAACATCGAAAGGGTTTAGTGTTTTTCTTATTCAACTAATTTTAGGCAGTTTTCTATACTTTCATTATTTATGGGCCATTTTTTTTTTAATTTCTTTGTTTTCTTACGAGTCAATTTAGTCATTTTGAAATATTAGATAGGGGGTAAGAGTGATATCTCAAAACTAAAAATCTCAAAGTTGAGGGATTTCCTATATTTTTCAAATTCATGGGTATAGGTTTGTGAAAACTCTCCTAATTTAAGGCAATTTTGTGTAATTTATTCATAATATTTAATGGAGATTGGCGGGTTTTTTTATGGAAGGGCTAACGGTGCAATCATTTTAATAGTTTAGGGATTAATTGGAAAGACTTAAAGTTTATAGACTAATTAGGAATAGTTAGTTTAATTGACCATATTAAAAGTCAAACACGAAATAACTTATTTATCCTTTTTAATTACTTTCTAGCTTATAAGTTATAAGCAAGCAAAAACTTCGTAAAATCACTCACTACTAGACTACTAGTGGACTATGCATGGATTATCAACTTTTGATTATTGGTGAGTTTATACATTTATAATTTAGGTCAAATCGAAAAGTCAGTTAAAATTCAAAATTAATTAAATTTAAACTTGGTTTAATCTATTTTGTTTACACTTTTTAAATTAATTACATAAATTTTATTTTTCCATTTAGATTATATTAAAACTATTTAGTTTATTTTTTCTATATAATAATTGTTTACCTATTAAGTAAAATGAAAATTGGTTGAACTAATGGTATTTTTTTTACACGAAAACTATAATTAAATTTACTTAACCTGTATTTATTAGGTTCTCAAAACATGCATGTATTAGCATTTTTGTTCTAGTAAAAAATAAAAACAAAATTATTTTGTAATCTAATTTATCAATGTTTTTAGTTTGTATAAATTAAACTTTAACTTTGAAAATAAGCATTTTTTCATTAATCATGGAGAAATTATCAATTAAATATGTAATAAATAACCCCAAAAAGTTAACTTGAGATGCCTCACTAGTCACTAGTTTTGAGATATCACTCTTACCCCCATCTAATATTTCAAAATGACTAAATTGACTCGTAAGAAAACAAAGAAATTAAAAAAAAAGGCCCATAAATAAATGAAAGTATACAAAATTGGCTAAAATTAGTTGAATAAGAAAAACACTAAACCCTTTCAATGTTAACAATGGTTAAATTAGTTGAATAAGAGAATAAATAAATTACACAAAAACACTCCTACCTATATTTTTTTTACTGACCTATAACTAGAAAAATATAAAAAACTATCCAATTTAGGGTTAAAGAACCATACCATCCCTATCATTTAATAATTGTATGAAAAACATTGAATTTTTCAGAAAAAAGGTCAAATAAAATAAAAAATGTTTCAAACATTTTTCTAGACTTTGAGATATAAAGTGATAATGTAGCATTTTTGTTTTTACATTGAAATTTTATGGTGGTTCTTTATTTGGGTTATTTGTAAAAAAAAAAATTGAATATACAAGTGGTTTTGTGGAAACTTCCTAGTTTATCAATATTTTTGTATAATTTGGACATTATTTTATGCACCTAATAAAATTACTTCTAAATATTGTAAAGGTTTTGGGTGGTTGATTGAAAGCAAAACTCCAAATTATATTATTTTATTTCAAAATTTTAATTTATGAGTGTTTTTGTAAACATTGACAAATTTATTGGTATTTTTTGTAAATAGCATAAAATTTGGTGGAGATTTATGGTTGGAAGGATGGATGTTGCAATCATTTTAATAATTTAGAGACTTTATTAGAATGACTTAAAATTTAGGGACAAATAAAAAAAAATATGTAAAGTTTAGGAACCATTAATGTAATATACCCCTTTTCATATCCATATCAAGTTATCAACTATATCAAATATGTCTATAATTTATTAAACAAGTCATTCATGTTCCTATGAATAATGAACGTTTTATTATGAGTTCATGGATAGTTATTCTCTTAAATGTCAAATGATTTGTAACTTAAAATGACATATGTAAAGTTGACAAGACCCAATCCGAACCCGAAAATCTAACTCTCCAACTTTTTACAAATGAATTGTTCTTTTAAGATTACTTTCAATTTTTTTCTTATTTCAAATCCAAATAGATAAGATGGTGTTTGGTTAACACAATTTTTATGGTATTTAAATCGGGTGTATTTGGATTTCACTATGTATAATTATAATACAATTATTTTATCTTCATTTATATACACACATACACACATACACATATATAAATACACATACACACACATACACATATATACATACATACACGTGTATGTATATCAGGTCCGTGTCCAAGCATATTCAGGTGGATCAATCGAAAAGGGCCCTCTAAAATTTTGGGGCTCAATACAATATTCAGAATAATAGGTAGTTATAAATATTTTCCTTCCCATAAATAAATATTGATGGACAAATAGCCCACTGGTATGGAGATGGACGATAGACCTTTCAAAACACTTGAGTCGATATTTCGATTCTTACTTTAAGCGTGTTGGGCCTTCAATATTTTTTATTACTCTGTATTAACTATTTTTCCATTTTGAAACTTGCAACGCCAACTATTAATAAAATTAGTTAAATTTTATAAATGGAAGAAGAAAAAATATACAAAATCATACCTATTTTATCAAGGGAATAACATAAAGGCGAAACCACAGGTATGAATAAATGCCCAATTTCCAATCCCTTCACATCTCCATAAAACATATACACACTAAACTAGAAGATGACTAAAAAAATCATCATCGACTATCTTCAAGGTACAACACGTTGTCCTTGGGGGGTGGAAATGATCCTATCTGATATACAGAAGATCATTCGAAATATGAGAAAAGTTTTCTTTTCTCACATACCCCGTGCTGGCAACAGAGTGGCTGATAAAGTTGCACACCTTTATCACACTATTCATGGAGAAGATATACCATCCAATAAAGATCTTCTAGATCTCATCCGTCTGGATGTGCTTGGATAGCCCTCTATCCAAATATTTACCTAATCAAAAAAATAAAATAAAAATATACACACTAAACTAGAAGCGAATCTCTTCTTCGAGAATGAACGCGCCCTACGCGCTGCGCTCCTCCGCCTCACCAAAGCAAACCTCGCTCCAAAGCTCTCATCTAATCCCCCTTCTGAAGAACCCTAAAAATGAAAATCTCGCCCCCAATGCTCCCCCTTTGGGTCAAATCAATCCTGAAAATGCTTCCTTGGCTTATCTCCATGCCGAATCGAATCTTTCTCCTCTCAACGCTTCCGATTTAAGCTGTTTTGAGGCTGAATTCAAGGCTTCGTGTGTTCTTGGGTGCCTTGATAGACCCTTCGGCGCGCAGGCGAAGCTTTCTTTGTGTATTGAGTCGCTCCGAGGTCGAAAAGGGTTTGCGTCGCAGACGGTATGGATCCCTCTTGCTTCTGTCAAAAGAAAATACAAAAAGAGAAAGAAAATGCTTGAGAATGGGATCTGGAGACGCAGATCTGAAGGGGGCTGGAAGTTGCGATTTTTATGTCGGGAGAGGCGGTGGCGATGTGACTGGTTTTCGCGTCGGCGGTGCGGGCGCCTTCGGTGGTGGTCAATGCTCTGGTATCTTCTCTACCTCTCCTTTGTTCAATACTGGATCTGTGCAAAAAACCCCACCCTTTGGGTGAACAAAACCATAGAGGGACCTTGTGTCCTTCTACTGCTTACATCCCGAAAGGGCCCTCAAAATCTTGTGTTGATTCTTTCACCTGATGGGATTTTGGTCCCCTCGTTTGGTGTTGGAATCTCCCTAAAAACTACAGTTGATCTATGCAGCTTGAACAAAACCGTGTTAGGGGTCCTTGCCCCTTCACCACCCACATCCCGAAAGGGTCTTCAATACATGTTGAAAATCAAATTTGTTTGTGTATCATTGATAGCTAACATGTGTTTCTGCTCTTATATTTTGCTAAAATCTTTGAGGGGAAACACGCCGAGTAAACACGATTGTAGATCTATGATGGAGGTGTATGCCTCGTCTCCCTTTTCCTCCCGAAAGGATCCTGACCATGCTATGAATTTGGTGGTCTCCCGGACAACCTCTCTTGTTTCATGGAGCTCCGTGTGGAATTATGCCTCCCAGGTAACATTATGTTTGCTGGCTATAGCCTATTGCTTGAAAATCCCATTCGAGAAACTGATACCCTATCCGGGTTTGGATGATTGGTCCTGCGTAAAACTGCCTTTGGCTATTTTGAATCACTTTGGAATCCTCATCTCCCCTCACAACCCTCATGATGCTAAACTGGGTTTGTATGCCCCGGATTCACCCAAAGCATTTTATAAATTGGATGCTGATGAAGCTGCTCTTGGTGTAGACTCGGTGGTCACTGAGTCTCCCAATCAGAGGAAAAGCTACCTTTCCCCCTTTGCTGCTCCTTGCTCTTTACCTTCGGGTTTGTGTGAGTATGAGCAGCAGGTGGTGGGGCTGCTGTCAAAAACTAAATCAAGCAACCGTTCTGAAATCTTTGGTGAATCCAACTGGGCGTCGCCCTTTCTGATGGGTCTCAATTCTAATCTTTTTTGGGGAGATCGATTAGTGCTTCTTGTAAAACTTTTATTTGTACCCTTTATGATGGATGTCATTAAATTGTTTGTTCTACTTGTATTAAACAAAAGGTTTCTACTTAAAACCAATGTGTGGCGTGGAAAACTGTCTTGTAATCTAGATGTGTGCTTGTATGTGTTTTGTCTATCAATTGTTGTCCCTATCAAGCTCTTATGGACTGTTTTCACTCCTTTATATGTCTTCATTGCAAACAGACGGATCTTTGTAGAATATAGCCTTATGAATAAATTAGTTTGTGTGCACAAGTGGATTCAAAAACCTTGTTCAATATATATCCTGTGCATTCTCTGGATCTCTGGCAAAACCTACTGCTCACGTCCATCCTTGAAGTATTTGCTTAAAAGTAATGGTTCTGGTAGCTCTGTGTGCAGCTGCTTTGATGTGTATGAATTTGTGATCCAAATTGGTGTTGGACAAGAGTGGCATTTTATCTACTGTCTAACTAATTGGTGCTTGTGCCCTCTTGGTGTGTTGACTTTCAGTAGAATTAATCACAAAACTACCCTTGTGGCAAGGTAAATGCATCTTGTGTATTTATATATCCACTTTTGTGATCGACAAAATGCATTCTTGGGTACTGATGCTGTCTTGCTACGATGGATGGCCCGCCCAACTATATATGGTCAATATTTTTGAATCAAGCTTGTTATTTGGGAGTCACTACTTGAGAAGTTCCTGCTGTAAAATCATGTTGCTTGCTTGCCTCTTCCGCCTCATGGCCTCATCCAAAGTCAATCTTCTTTGGAATCCTTCGTTGCAAAATCATATTATGAATTCTGTCGTGCTAATATGTCTGCCCGATGGGTGGTTTGCTAAAGTTTTTACTTGGGTCCTAGTGCAGACTTGTTTTGTTTGGCCAAGATTACATTTATATATGAGTATTGTCTGCAGTACCATGTATAATATGAACCTCTATATTTATGAATTTTCTAGTGTTTAAGGCTTTATTTTGGGGCATGATAACCTTGATTAAATTCGTAGTGGAGTTGAGTACACTCTTCCCTCTCATTGCTTATAAGCCTATTGGAAACAACCTGCATTTGATTGTCCTTCTCAAATTTGCTACGTATCTTCACTTTGAGCCAAACTTTGCCTACAAATCTAGCCTAAGTTTTGGGTACCAAGGAGTGAGAAATTATAGGCTATGCATTTGCAATTTAGATTTATGCTATAGGGGGTTTGTGGATAGGTTTTATCTAAATTGGTCAACTAAAAATCTCCCGCTAGTGCAATGTAACAAGCCTCCAGTTTATCTTCTTCATGGAACGCAATCATCTTTCACCAATCAAAGCATGTGTATCTGCTTGATAAGCCATTACAACTTGAAGACTCAAAGTCTCATCTTCCATAAAAACATTTATGAGCGAGATTGGATTTCTAAGCCTTTATTTGGTTTAAGCCGTATCCGTATGGGTATATTTAGTTCCCACCTTCAAAGAAGTATCCTCCCAATTATAAGATATGATTACAGCACACAAAATCCACCTGCTAAAAAATTCAACTACAAATTTCTTTAAACGATACTCTAGAAAAAACTATGAATGAGAAAGGTAATTGGCATGGGATTGATCACCATTCGCTTTCCCATGCTATTTTAAAGTGGTTATGATTATCCGCTATTATTGTCAGGGAATTGGAAAGGAAACCTTATGGACTAATATCAATGCATGGCGTACAATAGACCATGTACAAATGCTAATCCTAGCTGAAACAAAAACTGATAAGGAACCAAATGAATCTCTTTGGAAAAACGCTGGATTCACAAATATCTGCTGGTCCCCTGCTACTGGTCGTGCTGGGGGTATTGCCCTGTTTTGGAATGCGAATTCTCTCATTAATGAAACAATCTCTGTGGTAACCCACCTCCCCAGGATTATCGGAGTTAAATATTCGAATATAAAGGACAATGTCGAGTGTTTATTGTTCTTCGTATATGCCCCTCCTAACGCCATAGATAAAGAGGAATTCTGGCAAAACCTTTCCCATTTAATCCTCCAGAACAGCCTACCCTGCCTAGTAATGGGCGACCTGAATGAAATAAACCAACTTTCGGACAAATGTGGTGGGGCCAAGGCTCTCCCAGCTAGATTCCAAAGACTCATGGACTTTAAAAGCGCATGCTCTTTGATTGATATTCCTTCCTTCGGTAATCCATTCACATGGCGTAAAAAACGAGCAGGCCCAAATAATATTTTGGAAAAATTGGACAGAGTTCTAGTCCATTACGAGATAATTGAAACATTTCCTGACCTCGCAACCAAAAATGGTGCATTTTCCTCCTCGGACCATTGCCCGATCACAATCACTCTCTCCCGAAATAATCACTTTAAAGCACCTCCCTTCAAATTCGAAAACATTTGGCTACAAAGGAAAGATTTTCGAAATATTGTCAAACAATCCTGGAGAGCGTCTTGTGTTGGCTCAGCGATGTTCCAAATCATATATAAATCGAAAATTCTTAAACAAAAAGCAAAGGCCTGGAATAAAAAAACTTTTGGGAATATCTTTCGTCAAATAAAAGAAGTAGAAGAAGCTCTCTTAGACATACAATCAACTCACAATCAATACCAAAACCCAAGAGAATTTATAAAAGAACAAAACCTCCTAACAAAAAAAGAAAAATTACTTCGCTTCCATAAAACCTTTTGGAATCAACGAGCTAAATCTAAACATCTTAAACTAGCTGATACTAACTCTTCCTATTTTCATAGAGTAGCCTCTGGAAGAAGAAATCGGAAAATTATTAGATCAATTACCTCTGCGGAAGGAACGCAAATCATGGGAGATGAGAATGTTAAAATTGAGATCAAAAAAGATTTTGAAAAAAGATTCTCTCGAGAACAAACTTATACCACCAACCGATTACAAGAATACCTTTCCATTATTAACCCTGCCATCTCAGATGAGGAAAATAGATTACTAATCCAACAACCAACGAACAGTGAGATTAAAAAGGCGGTCTTCAGCTTGGGAAGCAATAAATCTCCTGGTCCTGATGGGATGACTGCGGAATTCTATAAGAAGTATTGGGATATTGTCGGAACAGGGATAATTCGGGCAATAAAAGCATTCTTCCACACCGGTAAACTGCTTAAACAGATCAATCACACATTTATTTCATTAATCCCTAAAAATGAAAACCCCTCTATGACAACACACTATCGACCAATTAGCCTTTGTTCCACCATATATAAAATAATCTCGAAAATAATTACTGAACGACTGAAAATGATTATTGGAAAATTAATACACCCGCTCCAAGAAGCCTTTGTATCTGATAGAGCAATTCAGGACAATGTTCTCATAGCACATGAAATTTTCCACTCTTTTCGCACTAGAAAAGAGCCACAGGGTTGGATGGCAATAAAATTAGATATGGAAAAAGCATATGATAGAGTAGACTGGAATTTTACAAAGCAAGTGCTTCAAAGATTTGGCTTCCATCAGCATTTTGTGGACATGGTTATGGAATGTGTGACTACAGTCTCTTTCTCTGTATTGGTTAACAATGGCCCTACCGAGCCTTTCAAACCTACCCGGGGTTTACGTCAAGGAGATCCCCTTTCTCCTTTTATTTTCCTTCTTGGCGCAGAAGTTTTAGCTCGTAAACTGTCACTTGATGCTGCTTCCACTACCAACAGTGTTGGTTTTAAATTTGGGAACTCAGGTCCACACATACCATTTTTGGCTTTCGCTAATGACATACTCATATTTAGTAAAGGAAACAACTCTGCGTGTAGGAAAATAAAAGAAATTATCGAGGACTACTGCAAATTCTCAGGGCAAAAAGTTAATTACCATAAATCATCATTCCAAACCACTCCTGGTATACCTAGGACAAGAGCACGAGAGTTAGAAGGAATCCTTAATATCCCACTAGAACGAAATTTGGAAAAATACCTAGGATGTCCCATTATCAACGGGCGAGTAACTAATGAAACGTTTGGCGAGATAATTTGCAAATCAAAAGACCAACTTAGCAAATGGCGTGCTAATGCCCTATCACAACAAGGCAGGGCAACACTTATCGCGACCAATCTGTCCTCAAAACCACTATACTCAATGCAGAGCTTCATGCTTCTTGCGTCAGTACATAAACAACTAGATCAAATTAATAGAACGTTCTTCTGGAATAAAGATGCACAACATAGCCCACTGATTGGCTGGGACAAAATATGCAAATCAAAAGCAGCAGGAGGACTGGGAATACGCAAAGCTAAAGACATGAGCGAAGCACTCCAATTAAAACTTCTGTGGAAAATTTTAGCTGAACCAGAAAACAATTAGGTACGAATTATTCAACATAAATATCTAAAAGACAACCACATCCTCAATTATAAAAAGAGCGGTAATGCTTCCTGGCAATGGTCAAAACTATCCACCTTGATAACAAAATTCAAATCGGGGCTCATTTGGTCGGTGGGAAACGGAAAATCTATCAAATTTTGGAAAGATAATTAGATAACAACAAAACCTCTTATTGAAATAATGGATCTTCAAAGCATAATAAATATGGATGAAACTGTTAGTGAATATATAATGGGCGGACAATGGTGGAGGGAGAAACTGGATTCTGTTCTCCCTGAACCAATTGTAAGTGATATTATCAAGATCCCTTTGCCTGTCAACACCTTTGAAGATAGACTTTACTGGTGGCATGACAAAAAGGGATGGTTTACAACATCTAGTGCCTATAATTTAATCACAACTCCGTCACACAAAACATCTGATGACTATGCCTGGATTTGGAAAATTGACGCCCCACCAAAAGTAAAAAACTTTATATGGAAAATCAAGGAAAAAGGCCTACCGACAGCTACACGATTATCTCAAAAGGGTGTTGCTGTCCCCTCCACCTGTATATTTTGTAATCATTCAACAGAAGATGACATACATCTGTTCCTAGAATGCCCCCTCAATAATTTTCAACCACAATTCCCTCGAAATATATCTCAAATGATCAACACACTACTATCAGAAAAAAGAGATATGGATCAAATATTACATCTTATAGGTACCAATCTTTCAAAAGAAAACAAACAAAGCGTAGCGTTTCGATGGTGGACTATATGGTTTATCAGAAATAAAGCTATCTTCAAGGATGCCATCATCCCTTCTGGAGAGGGTCTAAACAAACTCATTGTGAATAATGTTGAAAATTGGAAAAAAGCTAGCAAACTGAATTTAGAAGATGAGGATGCTTCCTCTCTCCTTAAAAGGAAAAATAAACATTCTACAAAAATTGGAAGGACTAAGATCCAACAATGGAAGAAACCCCCTATTGGGGAAAGTATAAACTAAACTTTGATGGATCATTTATTTCAACCTCTAAAAGTTCTATTGGATATATTATTCGAGATTGGGAAGGTAACACCATCAGTATGGGTGGTAAACTAATGGGTGGCCATTCACCTCTTATGGCGGAAGCTCTTACGTTAAGGCTTGGGGTGGAAAAGGCTAGAGAAACAAAAATAAACAACCTAATCATCGAAGGTGATTCTAAGATAATTACGGACTTTCTCCAAACTCGCACCAATTGCCCTTGGGAAATAGAACTAGTGATGGCGGACATCCAAACTCTTCTTCTGGGTGTGAAAAATATTGGCGTTTCCCACATTCCCCGCATTGGTAACCGAGTGGCGGATAAAGTTGCACACCTTAGCTACTCTGCCAGGGGAACAAACTTATATAACGATATAGGTCTGCTTGACCTCATCCGTCAGGATGCTTTCGGGTAGAGACTTCTCACCCGAATCATTACCTAATAAAAAAAAAAAAGGCGAAACCACTCCTTTCTACAAAATTAACTGACCCCGTCCCTTGAGAAGAACGCGCTCTCACGTGCCCCCCTCTTCCCTATGTCAAATCCTTCCTCAACCCTAATTCTCGGATCCAATTCGAGCAATCTCCGGCCAGTTGTTGCCCGATCTGAGCCCCTTCTTCTAAATCTCATATCCTTGTGTTGTTATGGCCTAATTCATGGCAAAGCCTTTTCAGTTTTGGAGCTTTTCCTCTCAAATCCTCTTCGAAGAGCCTAGAGACCTGTCTCAGAAATTTGTGCTCTTCTAGGCCAAAATCCCTTCAATAGAGCGATCATATAGTATACCCTTTCGCCCTGGTGGTCTTTTGATCGGAAATCGCAAGGTTCGAAGGCCGATTCGCGCATCCGGGCTCCTGTCAGAAAAAACTTCAGAAAACGCAAAAAAAATACTTTTGGGGGAAGGATGTATTGGCCAGTTCTTGCTTGGACGGGGTGGTCTCGGTGCCAGTTGATTCTGAGAGTGATGAGACTTGGGGCTTCTTCCCCTATTCTGTTCGTTGGTGGGTGGCTCCGCCCTCTGTTCGTTGTTGCGGTTTGCTCCCTCTCTTTCTTCTTTAACTCTCTTCACATCTGGGGTGGCGGGTTGGATCGATTTGGTCCTTCCTCATCTCCTCTCTGCTGTCTTTATTCCTCTTTGATTACAGATCAATCGACTAATCATGTATGTTTATCTATGATTATTATGGTGTTCACTGAGAGTTACAAAAAGAAAAAAATCCATGGGAACAGATGATCCTGTTTCCTTTTTGAGTATCCCCCGAAAGGGTTTGACAAAGCCGGAGGGCTCTAAACTCCTTGAGGAATTTCTCTTCACCGATGATGGAAATAAGAGGCACAAATTGAATTATGAGAAGATACTGTGGAAACTTGTAGCAAGCAGACACTGGCAGAGTGCGCTTCTAGACAGATTGGCGTTCTCTCGTCTCTCTCTGCTTTCGCCTATCCTTAACAAACCTATTGAGACAAAGAAGATTCGATATTGGATCAGGTATGTATGGAAACTAATTTCTGATGAGTTTCAGTCTATCTCGTATTCATATAACTATCCTGGTTGGAGATGGTATTGTATGAAAACCTCCCGTATGGACAAAAAAAACATTGTCAAAAACATTGAGGATGAGGAATATAGACTGATCTATAATTATGTATTAAGTGTAATTTGGCCCTTGTTATTGCTAGTTTGCCAAAGGGCAATCAGGTGTAAGGACTTCAAGGTTGTGCTGGTGAGTCAAGTCAGGTGTGATTTCAGCTTGTCTCAAGGCCATGACATGGGTAAACTACTTTCCCTATTGTCTAAAAAACATTATCTATCCTATGGTGAAATAAATTGTGTTTGTAAGGTGTCTTTATGGTTTATCTGTGTAACCAGTGGTGGTTGTATGTTTTGTAAGTCAAATACAGAAGAACTCATGGGTGATTATCAGTTAGGAGGTAAGTCAAGTATGGTGTTACCAAAGGATGTAGAAGATCCTGCTCCTCAAATGACTAATACCCGAATAGGGAAGCCAAAGGGCATCAAACTCACCGAGGAGTGATCATGCACATTTAGGTAGTGTTAATATAGGCATTTAGATGTGTTTAGGTAGGGTAAAATGCATGAGTTTAGAGTAATTTTCATGTTTTCATTATATTTCAATTAGTGTCGGAATCTACGAGATTTGTGCATGATTTCAAGTGATTGTAAAGAGGTGAACCTAAGCTCGAGCCAATGTTGGAAGATTGGACGAGAATAGAAGAGCACGAGAGCCGAGGAGAGGAGCTAAACATGTAAAGGTTTGGAGCTGTCCAAGCTGGCGACGCTGCACCAAAACAAGTCGTACGAAGGCTGTATTTATCGGATCGGGGCATACTTATACTTGTTGGAAAGAAGATTCGAAGACCTACAACTTTCATGTTTATGACTTTTCCAAATTCAGCCTTGAAAACAGCGAAATCGGGACTTCAAATGTGGCTGATGAATATAACTCGGGCTGGGCAACAAACTTGGCCGAGTTCTTGGTCTCCACCCGAGTTATTCAGCTTGGCCAAGCCGGATTGGGCCATATTTTGGGCTGAGTTTAATTAGCATGTTATTATTATTAGGTAAGAACAATTAGGGTTTTGGGAAGGAGAGAGACGGAATGGATCAGACATGGTTTTCACATTGAAATTAGTTTTAGGTTTTCTTTTGAAGCATGAACCGCTAAACTCCTTCGCTTAGGGAGATCAATCGAAGCTTCAGGTTTTTATTGTGAGATTTCTATTTCTTAATACTCCTCTTTGAATGTTATTGATTCTCTGCGCTGAATATTTAGGGTTTTCATGAATTTTCGTTAGTCTGATCAACTGATGTCTTTTCATGATAATCTATTGCTAGATATAGGTAATTGTTGGTTGAGTTATCTATGTTCTTGAGTAGCAAAGTATAAATCTCTGAAACTGGTTGATTTAGGGATTTGTATAGAGAATTGATTTGCAATTGATGCAATAACTGGTTGTGCGTGTCGATTGCCTTTGTTGATTTCCTTTAGACTTCATCGATTGTTGAATTGAATCTTGATAGTTTCAGGATTGTTTGATAATTAGGGTTTTCAGGGTCTGGTTGTCCTGTTAACTAAATTCGATAAGGAATTGGATTAAAAAGACCTAGTCTTTCCACAACAAAGTATTGAAGAGAAAGTTATCTATTCGATTTCTATGATCAATGAACAAACCTGATTGCTGAGATTGGTTGACCTAAGCCATTTCCCTCATATTTATTCACTAAATCTGTTTTATCTTGTTACTTTTGTTTCTTAGTTAGTTAGTCTAAATCATCAAAATCCCCCCTCTTTGTTTCATGTTCTTGTTGACACACTCTGATTTGCATACAAATCGTTGACTCTCTGTGGGATCGACCCGTACTTGCCAAACTTCATTAGTTAGGTTAGTCGGTTATATTTGATAGGATTTAAGGCGATTGAAAATCCTCTGTCAAATTTGGCGCCGTTGCCGGGGAGTCAAATTGCTATTTGTGTGCTTGTTTTTGTGTGTTAATTTAGCTACTAACTTTTGTTGTGAACCTGTCTTGCGGTTCACAACACATGTGCTACTAACACTTTAACATGTTGAGATTATCGCAGTTTGAAGGTGAGAACTTTCACCTATATCTCACTAGGTTGCAGAGGTGTGTGGACATCCGCAATGAGCGGGGTTTCCACGATAATTTGCGAGATATGGTTGTCTGCGTTGTAGAGGGGATGACTGCTGAGACAAAGGCGTGTGCTATATACATGAGCGGAGGAAGTCTAGCACGGTTAGGTTTGGCGGGAATTTGGGATCTTATCTGCTACATGGGTCACCAGGCCTTGCAGGAAGTGTCCTTTGCACTGGAACCTCAACCAATGGATTACTTCGACACATCTTTGGAGGATCTATCCAAGGTCTCATACGAGGAGAATGTGCAATTGTGTCAGCAGATCATTGAACTAGATGAACGAGTGCACCGAATGGTCCAAGTGGGGAATGATATTCTAACATGTGAAGCGGGTGAACTACCGTCTCAACCGGTGGTTAACCCGATAGAGAGCCTCACCACGAACACCCTAGGGAGTGACAAGGACCTGTTTGTCACACCCGAGGGAAGCTCAGAAAGTCATGAAGATGTAGGTGAGTGCGTGCTTCCTATTCCTCCCTCATTGAGTTCATCCGAGTCTACTCCGCTACCTCCCCTACCCTTGAGCTATGAGCATGATAATGTTTTGGGGGAGGAGGACATGATCGCAGACGATGACAGTTTCTTCGGCGATGAAGAGGAGAGTACACTACTTCCTGACATGGAGTGTCATGAGTCGACGCATGAGATCCCATGTGATTTATGGCCTCCTTCATTCGATGAGATTGTCTCGAGCTCGCCTATCAAGGAACCAAGCCCGGAGCTGATTTCTGTGGCTCCTAAGCAAAGAATTGATATCCTCTACAATGGTGAGAAGGCCGATGATTATGTCGATCCTTGGGCTCATTATTTTGACATACCGCCAATTGAATTGAATTGGTGGTTCTACATACCCGCGGCGGAGAGTCATGCTCGGACATATGAAGAGTTGAGGACATACTTTGACTTCAACTTTTTCGTATGTAGTGCTAGTCTGCCTAGATGGTGTGCACAAGAGTTTGATTTGCTGCTGAGGGCACTGACGATGTCCGAGTGAGTCTTAAATGGACAACTAAAATGTCGAGCTACCGACCATAACCAAGCGCTTCTTGGGAGGCAACCCAAGGTGAGTAATTTAGATTTGCATTTCTCAATTTTTTTTTCTCCGTTTAAGTTTTCAATTTCAAGGTCAAAAAAAAAAAAGTTCGTCAAAAAAGGGCCTAAAGCAAGAGAATTACAGTAGCTTACTCGGGTGGAGAACTCGGTCGAGTTCCTTGGCCAACCCGAGTAGCAAACAGGTCTCGAAAAGAACTCGGGTGGGAAGAAAATAACTCGGTCGAGTTTTTTTTAATCACACCCGAGTTATTTGACGTCCCACATAAAAAAAAAAAAAGAAAAGGAGAGAACGAAAATCAGAAGAACCTCGTCTCTCTCTCCCGAGTTCACAGCCGGCAGCGCCCGAGTTCCATCTCCCTTCTCCCACAGCCGCCAACGCCGCCCTCACCCGACCTCGTTCAACCACTCCCGGAACTCCCTCCCTAGTTGTTCCGAGCAGCCATGGCTTCTCCCTCTCTCCTGGCAGCAGCGAGCGATCCGAGCTCCCCCGTCCGTTCCTAGCTTCGAGCAGCCACCAGGCCACGCCGCCGACTTCATCCAGCCACGCCGGCAACACCCTCCGACTCCAGCCACCATCCCCGGTCAGCCCCTTCCTCTTCTTTCTCTCCTCCATTGAAGAATTAAGGTACAATTTCAAAAACCCCAATTCCTAGGGTTTGCTAAATTGAAAAACTTTTTGTAGAATTTAGGAGTTGTTTGGGTGAGATTACACCTTATTTGTGCTAGATTTGTTATTGGAGAGTGTTTGAATTAGGATTTGGCTTGAATTTGTAGATGAATTAGAAACTTGTTGATAGAGAAATTCAGGGGTGAATTAGATTGATTGAGGTTTGTGATTTGGATTTGAGATTTTTTTGTGCCTAATTGTTAAATTGCAAATTTGGGAATTATGAGTCTTGAGCATTTGAATTGATCTTGCTTTTTGATATTAAACTTGATAAGAGTTTCTTGTTGAGTTTATCGATTATAGTTTTGATCAATTTATGCTTAATTGTTATCGATTTGCAAATTGTTGATGTTTGTGGCTTTGTTGTGTTAAGTGGTTTAACACCATTGATTGTTATTGTGAGTTGTCCTTGCCGGGACAACAAATATTTTCTTGTTGGTGTTGCCTTGTCTCTTGTTTGTAAAGATTAGATTGTGGTGTCTCCTTGAGGCCGAGAAGAGAAAGAATGTTGGCTCACCTTACTCGATCTTGTGCTTGAATTCATCACCTCCGCTTGATATGTAGATGACTCCGTAAGTATTCTTCTCCTTCTTTATTTTTCACATTGAGGACAATGTGTGAATTAAGTGTGGGGGAGGGAACATTTACATGTTTGCATTTAGGTTGCATTGTATATATTTCTTTCATGTTTTTGCATTTCATGTGTATTATTCTTAGTTTTGCACATTATATATATTATATATATAAAAAATCATATTAAAAGAAAAAAATCAGCATGCATGACATTTTAGATTTAGAATCTTTCAGATAACCCCATCTTTACCACTTGTCTTATGTTTATTTATTCTTGATCCGATTACAAGTCCCATGATATGCTTGAATTGTTGATCCTTGTCTAGTTTGTTTGATCTATGGGAGCATGAGATAATGGATTGATTGAGCATGTATAACTCTTACATTTTAGGCGGCATTGAAATCCAACAAAAATTGACCTTGTGAGTTTATTTTGGCCTTATTGGGAATGTGCTTTATTGATGTCATTTTGCTTCTTATGTGTGATACTCTCCAATGTGACTACCTCTGAGAATTGGGATTGATATCTATGTCAAGGTTGTATATGTTGCTCATTACTTGTGATTTTTGCATGATTGAGGCATGATTGTTACTAAGCCATGATATTCCCTATCTTTCCTTGCATATCATCCATTGTTTGAAGCCAAACTGAGCCTATTAGCCTATCTTTGTAGCTCCACAAAAATTATCCTTAGCCAATTGTAGCCTAACCCATCCGGGAATTAGGTTTAGAATTGGTAAAATGATGGTTTGAGTTGAGTGAGTGCTTTGAGAAGGGGATTGATGTATTGTGTTGAATCATTTGGCGCTTATTATGATGATTGGTTCTATGAATTTATATATATATATATATATATATATATATATATATATATATATATATATATATATATATATATATATATATGTATACTCGGGGCCTAAGGAGAAAAAAAAATTCACTTAGGAGTAAAAGTCGAGAAAGAAAGAAAAAAAAAAGAAAAAAAAAAGAAAAAAAAAGAAAAGCAAAGAAAAAAAAAGAGTTGCAATAAAAAGAACCATTCTTCATCATCTTTAGAAATGATTTGGGAGTATTGTTGGGTCTAAAGAAAGTTCTTGTATGGTGTTGTGCTTGATGCTTAAGTTTGATGGTTGTGATAGCTTTTGGTTGAGCTTGTAATTGGTTACTAGGAACTTAGTTCCCGGATTATGAGCACCACAAGCCAAAAACATTCCCTACCTTAATTTTCTTACCGAGCCTCATTACAACCCTTACAAGACCTCATGATGATTATTGCTTGTAATGTCACTCACGGTGGAGATTGTGATGTGGATTTCAATTTTTATGTAGCTTGGTTGCATTGGATTGAGTTTGAGCGGAACTGAACTAACCTAAACACAAGAGTGAGAGTGAAACACTTTATATGCCCAGTGAGGTTGGATTGAAATGTGCCTAAGCTTTTGAGTTGCCCAAATACATGTGATGATGTTGATTATTATCTTGTGCCTCCTACTTGGTTTGGATTGTGTTTTGACGAGGTGATTGCACGAAGGGCGTGTTTGTGGGATGTTTGATTGGATTGGTTTTGTTTTCTTGAGGACAAGAAAGGTTCAAGTGTGGGGGAGTTTGATCATGCACATTTAGGTAGTGTTAATGTAGGCATTTAGATGTGTTTAGGTAGGGTAAAATGCATGAGTTTAGAGTAATTTTCATGTTTTCATTATATTTCAATTAGTGTCGGAATCTACGAGATTTGTGCATGATTTCAGGTGATTGTAAAGAGGTGAACCTAAGCTCGAGCCAATGTTGGAAGATTGGACGAGAATAGAAGAGCACGAGAGCCGAGGAGAGGAGCTAAACATGTAAAGGTTTGGAGCTGTCCAAGCTGGCGACGCTGCACTAAAACAAGTCGTACGAAGGCTGTATTTATCGGATCGGGGCATACTTATACTTGTTGGAAAGAAGATTTGAAGACCTACAACTTTCATGCTTATGACTTTTCCAAATTCAGCCTTGAAAACAGCGAAATCGGGACTTCAAATGTGGCTGATGAATAAAACTCGGGCTGGGCAACAAACTTGGCTGAGTTCTTGGTCTCCACCCGAGTTATTCAGCTTGGCCAAGCCGGATTGGGCCATATTTTGGGCTGAGTTTAATTAGCATGTTATTATTATTAGGGAAGAACAATTAGGGTTTTGGGAAGGAGAGAGACGGAATGGATCAGACATGGTTTTCACGTTGAAATTAGTTTTAGGTTTTCTTTTGAAGCATGAACCGCTAAACTCCTTCGCTTAGGGAGATCAATCGAAGCTTCAGGTTTTTATTGTGAGATTTCTATTTCTTAATACTCCTCTTTGAATGTTATTGATTCTCTGCGCTGAATATTTAGGGTTTTCATGAATTTCCGTTAGTCTGATCAACTGATGTCTTTTCATGATAATCTATTGCTAGATATAGGTAATTACTGGTTGAGTTATCTATGTTCTTGAGTAGCAAAGTATAAATCTCTGAAACTGGTTAATTTAGGGATTTGTATAGAGAATTGATTTGCAATTGATGCAATAACTGGTTGTGCGTGTCGATTGCCTTTGTTGATTTCCTTTAGATTTCATCGATTGTTGAATTGAATCTTGATAGTTTCAGGATTGTTTGATAATTAGGGTTTTCAGGGTCTGGTTGTCCTGTTAACTAAATTCGATAAGGAATTGGATTAAAAAGACCTAGTCTTTCCACAACAAAGTATTGAAGAGGAAGTTATCTATTCGATTTCTATGATCAATGAACAAACCTGATTGCTTAGATTGGTTGACCTAAGCCATTTCCCTCATATTTATTCACTAAATCTGTTTTATCTTGTTACTTTTGTTTCTTAGTTAGTTAGTCTAAATCATCAAAATCCCCCCTCTTTGTTTCTTGTTCTTGTTGACACACTCTGATTTGCATACAAATCGTTGACTCTCTGTGGGATCGACCCGTACTTGCCAAACTTCATTAGTTAGGTTAGTCGGTTATATTTGATAGGATTTAAGGTGACTGAAAATCCTCTGTCAAGGAGCACCTTTGTTCCATTTTGGAACAAAATTCTAAGCTGAAATACATAGTTGGAATGAAGATCAAAAGGTATACAATCAATAAGAAGAAGATGCTAGATCTTGTTGGGTTTTGGATTACTAAAGAGGATGGACTAAAATCGTATGGGTATGTGCATTTAATTATTCATTGCTGGCAGCTCAAATGGTGCCACTTCTGTCACCGTTGTAATTGGGAACATGAAGTTGTCTGTACAAGCTTAAGGTCTTCAAGGGTAGTATACATCTCCTTCTCTACTTCTTTGTCTTTGATTATGTCTATGTGGACTCACTCTAGCAGTGCTTCTATTTCACTAAAAGATTTGAGCTTGGATTTATGTTTGTCCACTCTCGTTTGTGGATCATACAGTACATTCAAATGGGTTAATGACCTTTGTAAGACACTCTTGGTGGTCTTGATTAAATCTAGATTACAACTTATGGCTTATACGCCTATTATTATGGTCTTAAAGCCATTTTTGAGTGCTCCCAATCTTAGTTCAAATAATGTGCTACATTTTTCAATGACAAAAAATATTTGAAGGAAAAAATTCAAGAGGTGCACCATCAATGTGATGTTCAACTTCAAGTGTGTAGCGTCGGAACTTAAGTATAAGACAATATGTGATGACTCATTTCCATTCAAGTGTATCACAAATATTTATATTTCACTTCATAGTCCACCCCAACCTCAAAATAAAGGGCCTAGTCGATGTAAATGTTCATTATCGATTAATGCCAGAATTCTTAAGACTAACCTCTGTCTTACGAATCAAAGTAGGAGGAAGAAATTACCAAGTAGATTCTCAAGTCCCGAGTCTGAGCAAGAAAGAAGCAGTAGGTACCTTTTCTCCGTTAAAGGGGCGATAGACAAAAGTTCGTCCAAGAAAATTCTTTTTCTGTATGGGTTAGGGTATTTCTGCTCCCATATAGAACAAGAAGGTGAATAATGAAAATCTGTTTCTGGAATGTACGTGGGATTGGGAAGAGAACTTTTTGGACCGATATTAATGCCATGAGGATCAACAATCACATAAACCTTTTAACTGTAGCAGAAACTAAGACCGAAACTATTCTGGAGGAATAAGTATGGAGAAGTAGTGGTTTCACCAACGCAATCTGGTCTCCTGGGGTTGGTCGTTCTGGAGGTCTTGGAGTATTATGGAATGGGAATCTTACTCTTAACGAACACATATCAATTAAAATTCATCTGCCTTGTATCATTGGGATGGAATATGTGAATCATGACTGTAACTTCAAAGGAATGATCTTCTCGGTGTATGCCCCCCCTCACGAGAAAGATAAGAGTCCTTTCTGGGAAATGCTTACTGAACTAATAACGAATGAACAACTCCCATGCTTAGTAATTGGGGACCTGAGTGAAATTAGCCAGAGCTGCGAAAAGGAGGGTGGTGGAGTGCCATCTCTTGTCAGGTTTAACAGACTAAACCAGTTTAAGAATACATGTTCATTAATAGAAATCCCGTGGTCAGGAAATAAGTTTACACGGAGAAAGAAAAAGTTCGGAGAAGACAATATTCTAGAAAAACTAGACAGAGTATTGGTTCATCAACAATTTCTAGATGTATTCCCGAACATAAGTACACTAAATGGTGCTTTCTCGACGTCAGATCACTGTCCGATCTTCGTTCAAATAACGTCAAAAGCCATATTTAAACCCCCACCTTTTAAGATGGAGAACATTTGGCTTCATAGACCAGACTTTAAAAACATAGTGAAGTAGTCTTGGAGAGCGAATTGCCCTGGGTCAACTATGTTTAGAATAATGCATAAAACAAAAATTTTGAAACAAAAGGCAAAAATATGGAATAAGAACACATTTGGGAACATTTTTCGACAGCCAGCGGAAGTGGAGCAAGAATTAATTAAGATCCAAGCGTACATTAATGGCCGACAAAATGAGGGTATGATAACAAAGGAAAATAATCTAATTCATAAGAAGGAGAAACTGTTGATGTTTCAGAAGGAATATTGGATCCAACGGGCAAAATCTAAACATCTCCGACTAGCAGATACGAATACAGCTTATTTCCATAGGGTGGCATCCGGATGACGGAATAGAAAATTCATTAGGAGTATCACATCCTCTGAAGGAACTGTAATAATGGGGGATGAGAATGTAAGGGGAGAAATTAGAAATGACTTTGCAAAACGATTTGCTAAAGAACCAATCAATCTAAATCTTATGACAGACTACATTCAGTTACTACCAAGGCTAGTGACGGATGAGGATAATTGGATGCTTGTTTCCCCTCCTACAAATGGGGAGATTAAGAATGCGGTGTTCAATCTAGGCTACAACAAATCACCAGGACCAGATGACATAACAACCGAGTTCGACCTACAGAACTTACTGGGAAATAGTTGGTCCGGATATTATCCAGGCCGTTAAAGCATTATTTCACACAGGAAAATTTTTATAACAAATTAATCATACCTTTATTTCCATTTTACCAAAATGTGCTAATCCGATTAAAACAACGGATTACAGACCCATTAGTTTATGCACTACACCTACAAGGTAATTTCAAAATTATTAACTGAAAGACTAAAGAAGGTAATGAGCAAACTTATTCACCCTCTTCAAGGAGCGTTTGTGTCAGATAGAGCTATTCAAGACAATGTGCTGATTGCACATGAGATCTTTCACTCCTTCAAGAGTAGGAAAGGCGTTGATGGGTGGCTGGCAATAAAATTACACATGGAAAAGGCATACGACAAAGTAGACTGGAGTTTTACCGAACTAGTCCTTAAGCAATATGGATTTCACCAAAAATTTACAGAGCTAATAATGGAATGTGTCACTACGGTCTCATTTTCTGTTCTAGTTAACAATGGTCCTACGGAGGTTTTTACTCCATCTCGAGGGTTGCGTCAAGGTGATCCCTTATCGCCATTTTTATTTATGTTGGGAGCAGAAGTCCTGGCTAGGAAATTAGCCTTTGAGGCAAGTCAACCGGGTAATGCTCTGGGCTTTTCTTTTGGTAAGAACTGCCCAAGAATCCCCTTCTTGGCATTCGCAGATGACATAATTATTTTTTCGAAAGGAAATATTACGGCATGTGGTCATGTCAAAAGGATTATTGATGAATACTGTCAAATCTCGGGCCAAAAAATCAACTATCATAAATCGGCCTTTCAAGTCACAAGCGGCATTCTAAGGTCACGCATCCCTGAAATTGAAGGGTGCTTAGGCATTTCCAAACAGACAAAACTGGATAAGTACCTTGGATGTCCGATCGTAAATGGGCGAGTAAACAAAACGACTTTTGAAGAAATAATAACCAATACCTCAAATCAACTCTCAAAGTGGCGAGCTAATTCTCTTTCACAGCAAGGAAGAGCAACACTGATGAATACAAATCTGTCATCTAAACCTCTCTATGCTATGCAAAGCTTTATGTTACCACCGCAAATACATAAACATTTAGACCAAATCAATAGGTCTTTTTTCTGGAATAAAGATAGACTGCATAAACCACTTATTAGCTGGGACAGAGTATGTAGACCAAAAGTGGCAGGAGGAATGGGTATCCGGAAAACGCATGACATGAATGAGGCGTTACAGTTAAAACTACTATGGAAAATCATGGCGGAACCCAACAACAGTTGGGTCAAAATCATACAACATAAATATCTGAAAACAGCTCATATCCTAAATTATGAGGAAAGAGGCAACACCTCGTGGCAGTGGTCCCAGGTGCGAAAGTTACTTCCTACCTTTAAGTCAGGACTAATGTGGACAATAGGCAACGGAAAAACCATTAAGTTCTGGCAAGACAGGTGGAATAATCTTCCTCTTCTACGACAATATTGTGCTCAGCCAAACAATATAGATATAAATGAAACAGTGGATAAGTATACGAAAAATGGTAACTGGGATATCCAAAAGTTACGAAATGTACTCCCGAGTAACGTGGTGGAGCAAATAGCACATGTTCATGTGTCGTCTGTACCATTGGAAGACCGTCTATATTGGTGGCCAGACAAGAAAGGGTGGTTCTCGACTACCAGTGCATATAAGCTAGTCACGAACAACACTGAACTACAGCTGGATGACAGTAACTGGATTTGGAAAACTGATGTCTCCCCGAAAGTGAAGAATTTCTTATTGAAAGTTGCTCAAGAAGGATTACCAACTGCGACACTACTATCCAAATGTGGTGTAGTCATACCCCCTTATTGTCCAATCTGTAATCACCACGAGGAAGACGCAACCCATATCTTCTTGGAATGTAAATATAGTTCTTTCTTCAAGAAGTTTGACAAAAATATTCAAAAGCTAGTGACAGACACACTACAAGCATCAAGAAAGATCAAACCTATTATGAATATACTAGCGGAACGCTTGAATGGGAAACAGAAACAAGAAATGACCTTTAGCTGGTGGGTATCCTGGCTAACTAGAAACCAAGTGGTTTTCAGACAACGGAAACAGCATCCCCTCTCGATCAACCATCTTCCGCCGGACTGAATGCCGTCACCGGAGCAGCCCGTACAAGCCCAGCAGCCAGACAGCTACTTTCCGAGTGCTGTGACCGCCTCCACGACGCATTACTGTAGCCACCATTGGTTCGGGGGAAGCTTGCAGTGCCATCTTCCCAACGTCACAACTTGCAGAAAACCGTCGGTGCTCTTGCAAGCTCAGGAAATCGGTAAAGAGGGCATCCTCGTGAGTTTCAATCCGTCTATATATATACATATATTCCGAACTTGGATTGTACTCACTGTTCCGATCCTTCTCGATCTCAGGTCCGACCCCGTCGTTCCCCGTTTTTCCTTCCCTTGCAGTACTCTCGCGCCTCACAATCACCCTCATGAGCGGTACGCCACGATTTGCACTCGTTTTGGAATTAATAGTTATTAAACTCAGAACACCAAACTGACCAAGGAGGTGACTTTGTGACCAATTTCTTCAGTAATCAGACTTCGATTCAAGCCGCGATCTACACCAAATCGGGCGTGGTACTGGTGAGTCCGGTTGGTAAGTTGACTCCAATCTGTTTCGATACCTCGAACTCATATCGAATTGCTGCTGAACTTGCATACTTCCACATATGGGGTATGCTGTCAAGTAACTTTGGGACATGTTTCCTGCAGCCGTGAAGGATCGATTTTAGTTGCGATCATGATCGAGCCAACCTCCGCCTGACCTCGCCCATCGCCTCCCGAGCCGCCGGAGGAGGTTCCTTGCCGCTGCTCAACGCGCCGAGCCTTCACCATGTTCCGTCATCTTCTTCGGTATGTACAGCGGCGATGGAAACGAAACAGAGATTTTAATCTCTTTTGCTCGAATTACAGAAACCCCCTTGTTTTTATATTATTCTCATTTCTGGCCCTAACTTAATTATTTATTAAGTTAGGCGGCCAATATTTCTAAACCATTCGATTCTTGCCCGTTTTAGCGACACCAAGCCATTCGAAAGCACCCACGCCGGATCCTGCTCTCCGAGGAATTCATATTGGTATAGATTCTTGACTTTATAGAATTAATTCAATTTCAAATTGAGTTAAGAAAAGTTAATCGTATGAAATATCAATATTAAATATTCTTTTTTTCCATTGGATTCAATAGGTGCTAAAATCTCGTCTTGTTGTCGTCAACCGATCATCGAAGGTTAAGGCAAGTGATTTCGTTCAATGTCTTTTGCATGTTTCGTGATTTTCCTTTGACGTGCCTTTTAAATTCTTCCGTGTCGAATGCGGCCCTGTGGCCAATTTCCTTCCCAATTTCGATAAATTACATACCCGTCTGCTTGATGTAATTTATCCTTTTTAATCATAAATTGGCATGAGTTAAATTAATGGGCAATTGTTAAATGAATTATAGTAATATGTGGATTAAATGTGATTGTTTGTTTATAACACGAGATAAGTAAAGGTTGCCCATTTTCTTCTTCCTAAAGAGCATGATATTCTGTTTGTTCTTTCATGCAAGCTAATGGCATGTGATAGTAAGACCCTTTGAATTATCCATGCTTGTCCCTGTTTGATTTAATGTCGTTATCATGATCACCTAGTATAAACTGTTTATGTATGATAAGATAAGCACCATGTGATGCTTAGTTATGATATGTTAAAATGCGCACCTCGTGATGCGAGTGGCTTTATGCCTTTGGCAAGTTATGCAGTAGATTGACTTGCAGGTTGTGGTTCGTTAAGCTACCGTCTTATAATGTTTCATGAAACACCATCCCGGAACGCATTCTCTGCGGGGTGATAAAACAACGATCTGATGTAGGTCGTGGTCCTTGTTAAAGGCCCGACCGGTACCACGTAGTATTATTATTATTATCGTTATCTTTATTATCGACTGTTAAATAGGTGATCATTTCAGTTATTATACTTATCTGCCTCGAGTATAATTCATTTTCCTATCTTATAATCGATCGTTATGATCATCCGAGTCATGTGTGAATTTTTATCCTTTTCATTCAGTTTCTACTATAAATATTTGTGTCATTCCCTTAACCTGAGACATACCGTTTTATGGTCACTGTAAGGTTAAAGTCTGAACATTTTCCCTATCATTTGCTAGTCTTTATTGTACTAACCATTCTATTTATTGGATGGCTGGTGTCCTTCATTCTCACGAAACACCAGACCATATTCCACAGGTCTAGTGCAAGCAGCGGAGCATGAGAGAGTTGAAGAGCAGACTGTCATTTATTGAATATTTTATTACAAGTTTTGAACCTTTAAAAGTTTCCGCATTGCTACTTTAGTTTAAGTTATTTTGGAAATTATTCATACTTTATGGTTTTGGCATTTTTATGTTACTGTGGTGATATTTTGAATTAATAAATTTTATTGACTTCCGCCTATTTTAATGTATTTAAATTGTCATCTTATTTATGGGATCATGGTTGCATATCCCTATAAGCCTTAGGTGAATTCAAAGACATTAAAGTCTGCGGATTCACTAGCACTGCAACACTCCTTTGGAATCTAAAAAAAGGTGTTACACAGCGCCAGATAGACGTAACAGCTCAGCTGGTTTTGTTATTCGAGATTGGGAAGGTGCCCTAGTTACAGCAGGAGTGGAGACAATTGGGATACAGTCGGCCCTGACTTCGGAGGCCCGAGCATTACGATTAGGTATAAAGAATGCAATTGAATTGCGTTCCGATAAACTCATTATCGAAGGTGATTCCTTAATAATTATAAATTATCTTAAAAATGGGATGAAATGCCCGTGGGAAATCAAAATGATAAGGTCAGAAATATCTTGCCTACTCCGTGGGTTTCGCGAAGTGAGATTCTTTCATATACTTCGCAATGGTAATCAGGTGGCCGATTTTATTGCACGAATGGCCCGTTCTACCAATAACCCAGATCTTCTCACTGATCCAGGTCTTTTCGACCTCATCCGAAAGGATGCTATCGGATAGCGCCTCGGCGAATCCGAATTCTTACCGAATAAAAAAAAATAAAAAAATATAAAGGCGAAACCACTATATAGAGAAAAAAATGTGTTTAAAACTTTAAAAGGCATTTAATGGTTTTCATATTCTTACAAATTTTGATTAATTTGTTTTTAAATTTAAAAAACATAGCAGTATTTTAAAGATATAATTAAAATTTTAACTAATAAAAATAATAATCAATTAATACAAATTTTTTGATGAAATTTGTCAGCAAATTTTCCCTTTGCTAGCTAGCAAATGTCCAAAAATATTTCATAATACAATCTCTACCCCTGCCTTATATTCCCTTCCCTTCTTCCTATTTTGTTCATCCCGTCGGAACTCACGGTTTCATCTAGAGAAAGCAGCATCAACATCTTCTTCTTCGATGCTTCCCCGCAGTGTGACTCCGAGCTATGTGGATCTGGGAGATCCTCTCTCTCTCTCTCTCTCTCTCTCAGTACATCGTCACCACCGGTGGACACGATTCCGAACTTTTGCGGAGTAAAAGAAGCGGCTTCGGTTTCACCGGTGTTGGTGGTGGTGCACTCGCCGTGGCAAATGTGTTCGGAGAGAGCGGGTGCGAAAGTCGTCACCGTCCCGAATTTCCTCTCTCCATTTGTAGATCCCAATTTCTCCACACTTCAATTTGTAGATCTCTGATCTTCTTCTTCCAGTTTCGACATTCAATTTGATGATTCCTCTCCCGTTTTCCGTATTGAATAAGAGAATGTGTGGATTGTATGGCAAGAAACGAAATCGGGGGCTTTGCTTTGCTTCGCTGGAGCCTGGAGCAGGTGGTGCATGAGTTCAGTCACTACTGTTGGTGCGTGTGATGGGATGTGACGTGTGTACTCTTGGAGGTTGCGTGTAGAGCTCTCTTTAGCTTTTTAAAAAAGTTGCAGAGGGTAGCCTTTTGTCATTTTTTTTAATATTTCCTCAAATTAAATGTCTTTTTACTTTTTGAACGCTTTTTAAGGAGGAAAAAAACTCTATAAAATATTGTTTTTTTAATTAATTTTTTTATATAATTTAATAAGTATAACATTATATAAAAATTAATTAAAATAATAATATTTTATAAAAAAATTTCCATTTAAAAAACGTGTACAAAAAGACGAACTGCAATTAATATGAGACAGAGGGAGTACTATTTAGCTTTGGTTGACTGTTTGACCGTATGGGTGTTCTAAATGTGTGGGGTTGTATGTGACGTGGTTTGTGGGTTTCAACCTTTTGTGGGGTGGATATTGGAGGTTGCTACACTTACACATGGATATGTATACCCGGGGGGTAAATTAGTAAAAATCCATTAAAAAGTAGTCAAAAAGCAAAAGCAAAAAATCAGGCCGAATTAAACCCCCTTCTCTCTACTCTAATTAATGGCGCTCTCCTCCCTAATCCTCATACCTGCCTTGAAGATGAAGAAGGTCAACTCCCTACTGCGCACTGCCCTCAACGGCTATATGCCCAACGCCCAACGGCTATCTTCTTCTTCAACCTCTGTCAAACAAATCCCCATTCAACACTGAAAAACGATCTCAATCAGCGGCCGGATACCACACCTCCATACATCTCCGGTGGTTATTCATCTTCGCCGACGACAAGTATATGTATCTTCACCAGAAATTGCGTCTTCGTCTTTATACAAGAGGAATTAGGTCAGTGTTTTCTCCCTCTTATTTTTACTTACAAAATTTAATCTTTTCATTTTGATTTAGGATTAGGGTTCGAATTTGATTTAGGATTTATGGTTCAAATTTGATTCATCCAATTTGATTTTGGGTTGGACCCAAAATCTTTCTCGATGCGGCTATAAGCGAAATTCTCAATTCATCCAGGTTTGCAATTGTCATCTTCTCAAGCACATAATTATGTTTTCCAACCAAATCAAAACTTTTGCAATTGCATCATAATTAAGTAAATCAATTTTTTTGCAAATGCATCAAATAACGAAATAAAAAGTGGAGGCAATTTCATAGACTATAGACAATACCTTAACCGTAAGTTGAAGACATCCACTATAGATTCACTTGCGATTCGACCGACAATCTCCAATATGAGATCGAATGGTAGTGTTTGTAGGGTAAATACCTCTGATTTCCTTGCCCTACATATCTACCTTGATCCATTGCAACTTACTATCTCAATTTCGGTTCTAGTATTATCGATGGTAAGGGAGGATGAGATCGATCTATATATGAAGAACAATGCACGAGAGAATGTGCAATGTAACTGCCGTCGAAAGAGGAAAAGATTTGTGCAATGTACTTCATCTCTCCAGTATCTCCCTCAAATTTAAAACAACTAAACAACAATGATTTGGACTATTGACCATACAATAAAATGACACCATCTCTCCAGTATCTCCCTCAAATTTTGACTGAATGTCTATTAGTTTTCCACCTGTTCTACAATCGCTTTCTATCACAATGTTGATTAGTGCCTTCTTTTGAATACCAACCTACTTCAATACATAGTTGTGCCATCAGATCCAACACAGTGTCTATATCCTCCAAAAAAGACCGAGAATCAATTGGAACTGGAATCAATTCAAATTCCAAATCTCATCACCAATCCTCCAAAATCCGACGCCCGAGAACTCAAACCCATAAGCCAAAAAAGACCAATAGCGCCAGCATTCAACAGGTGAGTGGAAAATCAGTTGTGGGTTGTGAATGGTTGAGGTCTTGAACGTTGGTATTGAAAAGCTATCGGTAACCGCCGGTAACCGTCGCTTTTGTCTTCATCGATCAACATCGGCTCCAGATCCACGAAAACCGCCCTGGCAACATGCTTCCCGGCCGCGGTACCGCTTAAGAACGTGTTGAATGCATCGTGCTTTACTTCAACCGCTAGAATCGGGATCGAAAGGCCGAGGAAGGCCTTCGACGGATAGAAGATTTCACGGTAGTCATCGATACAAAACGAGAACGCTGAATCGTCGAGCTTCGTTGGAGCCGGATCTGAGAAAACGTCATCGTGCTCTACGTCGGGGTCGGATCTGAACTCAATCTCTCTCCCTGAGTGTCAGCAGGGAGATGCCAATTTTCCATTTACAGATGCCATGGATGCTCTGCTTGCGTTTCCCCTTGTTTTAATTTGCCGTTTTAATTGAGGGAGAGGGCGAAGAAACAAGGGGCAGGGGTAAAAGTGTCAATTTAGAACACTCACCTAATTTTACCCCTCTTTTGTCCAAGAGCTTAATTTTTGCCCAAATTGTGGACAATCACCAAAAAAACCCTTTTTTTTAATAGGGCCCTCAAAAAGGTTATAGCATGGCCCTGATGTATATGTATATACATATATACATAATACCGAAATTGTACCATTCAATCATCACAGAGAAACCCTTTCTTTGGGCAAAAGTACGTGCTTTGCACGCGCCGCCCAATCTCATCAGTTCACCTCCATTTTCGAACCTTTTCTCTGGGCAAAAACCCCTAATCCCAACTCTATGAACTATCTATGGTCTTATCCTTTCTAGATCTGGCCCCTTGTACCTCCTTTTCATCTGATTTATGCGCTATCTGAGGCGAAGTATGGCTCTTCAGGCCGGTTGTTGTTCGCCTGTGAGTCGTCTTTTTCACCCATCCCTTCGAATCCTTTCATCGGTCCAGCCATGTTCTGCTCTATTTCATATCAAAGCTCTCTGATTTCTCCGGAATCGTTGTCTATTTCGGCTGCATACAATCCAAGAAATCATTTTTCTTCTTCGCTTCTCTTTCGTCTCTAGTGCTCGGTCGTGTGTGGCTGGGCTGTCGTTGAAAGGGGGGTTGTCAATCTGCTATGGAGGCTAATCAAATGCTACTTGGTGAAGGATTTCAGAAAGAGAAAGAAATCCCTCTCCGCGGGGGTTAGGGTTTCCTTGGCCGGCGGTCGCTCGTTTGGCAGTGGGCAGAGTTTCGAGGGTGGCGTTCCCTGGTCTGTCGGTTGGGCGAGGGTGGATGGTCTGTTAGATGGCTTTCATTGGCGCGGACTCGTTGGGGTTGTGCTTTCTTCCAACTCTTCTGTTGAGGATAGATCCACAAACAGGTTTATGCTAAAACTCCTGGTACTGGTCATACTCAATTATGATATTAATCTCCTCATGGAATCCCTATCTCTGACTTTTATTTTTGTTTACATGCTTTATTGGTCACACAACAACACCTCCTTTCGGTGTCTGAATACATTCGTGGATGAGGTGTATTCCTTTTCACGCTTTACCTCCAACAACAAGTCCCGAAAAGGAAACAACAAGTCCCGAAAGGGCAACAACAAATCCCGAAAGGGCAAAAACTCCCGAAAGGGCAACGGCATTAATGTCGACAACTCGGAGGCTGAGGGGGCTTTGTCCCCCAATGAGGCCGGATATAAACTGCCGAGTGAGCACTGTCTAGCCCTTGTGTGGTGGCTGGATCCTAAACCTTGTTCAGACTCCAATAGAGTGAATTTTTTTTCCATTTGGAAAATGGTTTACTCTGTTGTTGTCCGGGTGTTCCTTGGGTTCCTTTACACTCGTCTCTTCGGTTTAAACTATTTGTTTCTTGTCTACATCCCTGCTGATGCATATTTGGGATTTTTGCTGATCAGTCTCTTGAAATTCATCCTTTGCAATCCGGGGTTGGAGGGAAATAGGATTGAGTATGATGTTGAGCAGATGATTGACTCTCCTGTTAATCTGTTAGTTAAAATCACTATAAGGGTACTTAGCAGATTTATTAAATCTAGCTTTATTGAACTGTCATTTACACTTATTGTTGCTCCTCATGTTCCTTTCATTAAGGGTTTTGAGTCCGAACAGCTAGGTGTAAGTGACCCTGTTATCCCTGCTCCCGGCAACTGCAAAGATGAATCTCATGTAGTTTATATCACTTCTTCCCAGCTGAAGGGCTATTTCAAAAAAAAAGATCTTAGTGAATCTGTTTACAGCTTGAACAAGTTTATTTGTGTTCTACATGTATTAAACTATTGGATTATAATCTTAACCAATGTGTGGTGTGCAAAGATGTCTCAAAATCTTAATTTGTGCCTGTATGAATTTTGTGTATCATTTGCTGTCCCTACCAGACTCGTATGGACTGTGTTTATTCCTTTGTTTGTCTACATTGCAAACAGACAGATCTTTTTAGAATATATCATTATGAATAAATTAGTTTGTGTGTGCAATTGGATTCAATCCCTTCTCCAATTTCTTTGTTTCCTCATGTACCAAGTATCTAACAATTGTGACTGCTGTTTGTCTGAGTTTATCTCGGCTGTCGAGAACAAAAGAAAACAAACCATGGGTTCAGCGTCTTCTGCTGTCCCATTGAATACCTCCCGAAAGGGCCCAAAATCAAACTTTGAAGAAAAACTCGCTTCTGAGGTGGATGAAAATAGATCTGATTATGATGCAATACCGAGCACAAACCCGGGAAAAGGAACAAGCTTGTGGTATAGAGATGCCCCAGGTGCCTTTACTTTGGTGAGATTTCAGCTGTACTTGTTAAGGGAGGATGAGAAATCCAAGTCTGAACTCCGGGTTAGCATGAAAAGCCCATGGCGAATCGATGTAGAGTGGTCCCTACTGATGGGTTTTCTCTACAAACAATCCAGGTATATTAACTGGTGGTGTATTATCATGATTCATTGTGTGGATGAGTTTTGGATAGGATCGAATTATTTTCTTTCAATCTTGTATGTTGAACCTGTATGGGTGATAAGTTACACAACAAACATCCTTCTCTTTAGAAGTTGCACACCTCCCTCCAAAGGCTTGATAATCACAATTGGCTTGCAGAAGGCCTACTGGTGGTCTGTATTATTGATGTTAAATTGTGGCATGGCTGCTTGGTTAAAGGCTATTGATGTTCAAGTGTATATGCAAGTATTGGTTTACATCTTCAGGCATGTAGTGGCTTATGATTCGTCCTGTCAAGCATATGCATTTAGTGCTTTCATAAGACATCTTCTGATGTTCAGATGTGTAGCTAAGATGTGCAAAATTTCACAAACTCTTTCAACATCCCCTTGTGTGGGTAAAATACAGGTTGGTTTAATTAAATATGGTGAACAATCGGTTCTGAATACTCTTTGGGAAACAAACTGCCAGACCACTCAATCTCATGAATATTGCTTTCTCATTAAAATGAATAAAATTCATATAAATACAAATGGTGATATGCAGGAGGTTGGTTTTAATTCCAACTCATGTAAAATGATAACAAACTTTATTTGGGTAAATAAACTCATAAACGAAACAAGGAAAACAGTACTCGAGTGTATAAGGAGGTTGTTAAAACCAAATAAAAAACATTCTGGCACGAAATTGGAACCCCTAAGAATCAACTTGACATGCTATCAAATTAGTATGGTAAATTCCCAAATCTTACGAGTAGCTGCTAAAAGGGAAACAAGCTGGTATGGGCCGAAACGCACCATGTTTGCCTATATCCACACAGGGGAATTATGATAATAAGGTATTGGAACTGTAGGGGCATCGGAAAAAGAACCTTCTGGACAGATATCAATGCCTGGCGTATGACAGATCATGTACAAATGATGATCCTATCGGATACTAAAACTGAAAACGAACCGGAAGAATCTCTTTGGAAAACGGCGGGATACACTAACATCTGCTGGTCCCCGGCTTCGGGTCGATCAGGAGGCATTACGCTACTATGGAATGAAAATTCCTTCCTTAATGAAACAATATCGGTGGTAGTACACCTCCCAAGAATCATTGGTGTACAGTATGAAAATCTCTCGGAAGGATTCCAGTGTCTTATGCTATTCGTATATGCCCCACCACAACTTGTAGAGAAAGCAGAATTTTGGCATACACTCGCTCAAATTATTACCCAAAGCAATCTCCCATGTCTAGTAATAGGTGATCTAAATGACATAAGTCAACCTTCGGATAAAAGTGAAAGGGCTGTAACATCGCCCGACAGATTTAAGAGACTATTGGACTTCAAGGATACTTGCTCTTTAGTGGAAATCTCATCTTTTGGAACCCCGTTTACTTGGAGGAAAAAACAAGTAGGTCCGGATAATGTTTATGAAAAACTCGACAGGGTATTAGTTCATCATCCTATTATCAACATGTTCCCGGATCTTATTACTAAGAACGACACATTCTCGAACTCGGACCATTGCCCAATTACAATCAACCTATCCAAAAATATCCCCTTCAAACCACCACCGTTCAAGTTTGAAAATGTATGGCTCCAAAGAAAAGACTTCCGCAATATAGTTAAACAATCTTGGAGAGCAACCTGCACTGGCTCTGCAATGTTTCAACTCATGTACAGATCAAAAATCCTCAAACAAAAAGCCAAGGCCTGGAATAAAAGAACGTTTGGAAACATATTTAGACAATTACAAGAAGTGGATGAATCTTTATTAGAAATCCAATCAAAAGTTCACCTAAGCCAACACATAAACACACAAGCCAAAGAACAAGCCCTCCTAGCAAAAAGAGAAACACTACTCCTCTTTCAAAAAACATAATGGAACCAAAGAGCTAAATCAAAACACCTAAAATTAGCGGATACTAATTCCTCCTATTTCCATCGAGTGGCTTCGGGAAGACGCAATCGAAAAATTATCAAGTCAATCATATCAGCAGAAGGCACCCAAGTAGTAGGAGATGAAAATATTAAAAAGGAAATCCAAATGGACTTTGAAAAAAGATTTCGACGAGAGCAAGCGTACTCAGATCACCAACTAGAAGAATACCTCTCAATGATTAACCCAATCATATCAGATGAGGAAAACAGGTTTTTAATCCAACAACCAACCAATAGTGAAATAAAGAGGGCGGCATTCACAATTGGAAACAACAAATCCCCTTGCCCTGATGGGTTCACAGCAGAATTTTATAAAAAATACTGGGACATTGTAGGAGGAGGAATCATCAAGGCAGTAAAATCTTTCTACCATACCGGAAACATACTCAAGCAGATAAATCATACGTTTATCTCACTCATCCCGAAAAATGATAACCCCACAATGACGACACACTATCGACCAATTAGCCTTTGCTCAACTATCTATAAAATCATATCTAAGATCATCACTGATCGATTGAAATCAATAATGGGTAAACTGATCCACCCACTACAAGGTGCCTTTGTATCTGATAGAGCAATTCAAGATAACATCCTCATTGCTCACGAAATCTTCCACTCCTTTCGTACCCGAAAGGGTTCGAAAGGATGGACTGCAATCAAGCTTGATATGGAAAAAGCATACGATAGAGTAGACTGGCAATTTACGAAGTCATTACTCCAACGATTCGGATTCCATCAAAAGTTTGTGAACATAATTATGGAATGTGTAACCACAGTGTCCTTCTCTGTTCTTGTTAACAATGGACCTACCGAACCTTTCATACCTACAAGAGGTCTAAGGCAAGGCGACCCGCTATCCCTATTTCTCTTCCTCCTTGGAGCGGAAGTCCTGGCTCGTAAACTAACTAGAGATTCTGAATCAACTAACAACAACATAGGCTTTAAAATCGGCCATTCGGGCCCCAAGATTCCCTTTCTGGCCTTTGCAGACGACATTATCATATTTACGAAAGGAAATAGTACGGCATGTGCAAAAACAAAGGAGATTATTGAAGACTACTGTAAATTCTCCGGTCAGAAAGTTAATTACCATAAATCATCATTTCAAACCACACCGGGAATCCCCAGGACAAGAGCACGCGAGCTACAAGCAATACTTAACATACCATTAGAACGGAACCTGGAAAAATACTTGGGTTGTCCGATAATTAACGGCCGAGTCACAAAGGAAACATTTGGGGAAATAGTATGCAAATCCAAGAATCAACTAAGTAAATGGCGGGCGAACTCCTTATCCCAACAAGGACGAGCAACCCTAATAGCATCAAACTTATCGTCAAAACCACTCTTCGCTATGCAAAGCTTCATGCTTCCTACATCAATTCACAAGCAACTTGATCAAATCAACAGAACTTTCTTCTGGAACAAAGATGCTCAACACAGCCCTCTCATTAGCTGGGACAAAATCTGCAAATCGAAGGCCGCCGGGGGTCTCGGTGTGCGGAAATCCAAAGACATGAATGAAGCACTGCAGCTAAAACTCCTATGGAAAATACTATCAGAACCAGAAAATAATTGGGTCAAAATAATCTCGCACAAATACTTGAAGGAAAGCCACATCCTAAACTATGAGAAAAAAGGGAATGCTTCCTGGCAATGGTCGAAACTTCGCCTCTTAATCCCAAAGTTTAAGTCAGGACTCGTGTGGACAGTCGGGAATGGAAAAACAATCAAATTTTGGAAAGACAACTGGATCTCAAAACAAGCTTTAACTGATCGGGTGGATCCCCAATTCATCGTTAACGTAAATGAAACAGTAAGCGAATACATCATGGGAGGACAATGGTGGAAAGAAAAACTTGATCCGATCCTACCAGCTACAATAGTAGAAGAAATTATGAAAATCCCACTGCCAAAAGCCCCTCTACTAGACAGGTTGTACTGGTGGCCGGCCAAAAAGGGCTGGTTCACAACATCAAGTGCATATAACCTAATAACATCCAACTCAAATATAATACAGGAAGACTCCAACTGGATTTGGAAAATTGACGCCCCTCCTAAAGTTAAGAACTTCATCTGGAAGATCAGGCAGAAGGGACTCCCAACTGCGACTCGACTGGCACAAAAGGGAGTAGCTGTACCCTTCACTTGCTGCTTCTGCAATAGCTCCACCGAAGACGATATCCACATTTTCCTGGAATGCCCCATTAACGATGCCCAAGAACAACTACCAAGCGACATAGCCTTACAAATAAACACGCTTTTGGAAGGCAACAGAGATATTGGTAAAGTTATGCAAATAATAGGATCTATGTGCTCAACAAAAACCAAACAAACCATAGCTATTAAATGGTGGACGATCTGGTTCATCAGAAATCAAATTATATTTAGAGACGGAAAAATCCCCTCCCCAGAAGGGATTAGAAGAATGATATTGGATAACTTAGAGAATTGGAAAAGGGCCTGCAAGCTAGGCATAAAAGGAGAAGACCAAAAACTCCCATGTAAGAGCAAATACAAACCAAGAAAGATCACGACAAACCACCAATGGAGAAAACCGTCGGAAGGCAAATACAAATTAAACTTCGATGGATTGAGCTTTGCAAATTCCAAGAGCTCTACAGGATACATCATTCGGGATTGGAACGGTAACCCTATTTTCATGGATGGCGGCCCAGTCAGTAGACAATCTCCAATTATGGCGGAAGCTTTAGCACTTAGACAAGGCATTGAAAAGGCAAAAGAATTAAAAATTTGCGACCTAATCATAGAAGGAGATTCAAAAATAATCATTGACTATTTACAAACTAAAACAAACTGCCCATGAGAAATAGAAATGATAATGTCAGATATTCTCGTATTACTTCAAGACATACAACACATAGGGATATCCCATATTCCCCGGATTGGTAACAGAGTGGCAGATAAGGTTGCACACCTTAGCTACTCTACCAGGGGACCAGATTTATCTCATGATTCAGGTCTTCTTGACCTTATCCGGCAGGATGCTTTCGGGTAGATAACTCACCCGAATCCTTACCTAATAAAAAAAATATAAAAAATATACATATATACATATATACATATATACATATATTTTTTTTATTAGGTATTAATTCGGATGGGAAAACCCTATCTGAAAGCATCCTGTCGGATGAAGCATAGAAGACCTGAATCAAGGTATAAATCTGGCCCCCTGGTAGAGTAGAAAAGGTGATATATATACATATATATGTATATACATACACATATATGTATATGTGTGTGTATTTATATGTATATGTGTGTGTATATATATCTGTGTGTATACACACGCGCGGTTTTTCTATCCTATGTCCCAAGGACATATGATAAGATTCCTGTTTTAGAAAAAACATCCGCATGAGTGCAATATAAGCAATGATGCGGTAGAAGACGAGTATGACCAGCAACATGGGTGCCGCGGAGAGGGGCTCATCAAGACTAACCGTCTTTATCGTAGGAAGATCCTTGACCAAGCAAGTGCCGGTTGCACAGTGGTAAATGTCGTCCCTTTGGTACTGCGAGCAAAGCAGCAACGAACGTGTATTGCATCACCGAGAGGTACTTGATCCAGTTGATGAAGACGGGGACGTCGTGCTGGACGTAATAGCCTCCGACCAGTTGGAACCCGAGCATCATGACCAACCCAAGGATAATATATATATATATATATATATATATATATATATATATATATATATATATATATATATATATATATATATATATATAATATACATAGATGTATATGTATATACATATATACATATATGTATTAGGGGTGGACATTTCTAATTAATTGCTCATTCAATTAATTGCTTTATTGTAAAGCAATTAATTGATATATCAATTACCAAAATTTCAATACCATAATTGAATTGAAAAGAGTAATTAATTGGATACCAATTAATTGTTAATTTCAATACAATTCTTCAATTAATCATGCAATTGGGTGAGTTTGTGTTATCAACAACTACAACGTGCCCATTTATCCCCCCCCCCCGAGAGGTACTTGATCCAGTTGATGAAGACGGGGACGTGCTGGACGTAATAGCCTCCGACCAGTTGGAACCCGAGCATCATGACCAACCCAAGGATCATCGCGTTCCTATATATGTATATGTATATATACATACATATATATACACACACAAATATACATAGATGTATATGTATATACATATATACATATATGTATTAGGGGTGGGCATTTTCAATTTATTGCTCATTCAATTAATTGTAAAGCAATTAATTGATATATCAATTACCAAAATTTCAATACCATATATAATTGAATTGAAAAAAGTAATTAATTGGATACCAATTAATTGTTAATTTCAATACAATTTTTCAATTAATTGATAATTATTTTACTCGTGCAATTGGGTGAGTTTGTGTTATCAGCAATGCAATTGGGGGGTGAGTTTGTGTTATCAGCAACTACAATGTGCCCATTCCCCCCCCCCCCCCGCCCAGGGAACTTGATAACACACTGACTTTGATGATATAAATCATCAACGTGCAACATGCCCATCAAAATATATATCTCATCATCAACGTGCCAATTATTTTGGATGAGTTTGATAACACAGCAACTCAAGTTGCATGGCTCTTTAATTATTGGAAAATAACACAACAAATTCATTTTTTTTATGACTTTTCCTTTACTTTTAAGAATTACAAAAAATAGATAAATTGATTTTAAAAAAAAAGATATTTCAAATTTTAGGAGGATGTATACCGCTTTTTTAAAGTGTAAAATCATTATATTGTCAGACCAATTTTTTTTATTTTTCTTGGATTATTTTTAATTCTCATTTTTTCTTATTTTTCCTTTAATTCTCTTTTTTCTTTAATTTTACTAACTATTGGGCTTAATTCAAAACATTGAATATAACTATTGATTATGACACATCACATTTAAACAATGTTATAATGATATTGATATTATTATTATTGAGTAATTTAAAATATCTATATTTATGTATTATATTTTACATAAGATTTTAAAAAATCCGAAATAATTATAAGATACATTAATTGTAAATTTTTTTATATTTTTATCTTAACATTTATTAATATTTTATAATATTTATATATATAATATTTTAGTTTATAAAAAACGCGTCATGGCGCGAGAGTCGTACTAGTATGCTTTTATATCAAAACAGTTAATTAGAAAATGGTGCAGTTTTTCAGGTTTTCAAAACAATTTTTCAGTTTCAATAATTTCTGCCCACCCCTAATATGTATATGTATATGTAAACCTATTATTAATAGAATATTTTATCTTAGGATATTTTGTGTAATATTTTTATACTTCCTATCTAAGTTACGAATTTTTATCATAATAAAGATAATATCTTACCTTTAATTATTTTTATTATTTAATAATAAATAAATAAATATGAAATTGAAGATAATATATATTCATTTTAATAGAAATATTAGCCAATTATTAATCAGAGGAAAATAAATTTATTATTTTATTTAAATCTATAAAAAATTATTATTATATAAATAAAATTTATAAAAAAATCCGCGTACGACGCGGGTAATAAAACTAGTAGTACAAATGTAATTACACACCCCCTATTTTCTTTTTTCTTTGCCAGCCTTGGATTAGATCCAATTAAATCCAAAAGGTCCAAATAAAATTAAATGGGTCGAGCCCATTTTTCCTTGTAGTATTAATTCAAGGGCGTTTTGCTAAAATGACCCTTTTATCCGAAAGCTTTGCATGAGTAACCCAATCCGGAAAAAATTGCAAAAAAGTGGATATTCGCTTGCCAAGGGCAGCCGGTAGCAGGTCACCCTGTGGGGTACAGCTGGACTCCATCTCGGTTACATGTACAGTGAGAGAAAGAGGGAGGGAGACATCTTTACTCCTGAAAAGCAAAGACCAGTGAGAGAAGAGGGAAAAAGTAGTTGCTGCAGTGGCAGAAGACAGAAGAGAGAGACAGAGAGACGGAGAGAGAGAGAGAGAGAGAGAGAGATTAAATAGAAAAGTGCAGGATAAGAGGACAGAGAGATCGGTGAGAGTGTTAGTGAGTGGGAAAAAGATTATTTCAAGTAAATTATAAGTTTAAGAGAAAATCAATTGAAGAAGGAAGGGTCCGGGGGGTTTATTTGAAGGATCACGTGTAAGCAGTAAGTTGTAACTGGACATCCATATTAGATACACATGTCACATATTGTATTTCACTGGACACGATTGTAACTATGAAAAACACAGGTCATTTACTACCATTATCGAATGGAGAAGATTTATGGGAGAAGCAGATTCGCTATAATGGCATATTGTTTTATGTGTGCCCAATTATAATATTTACCCATATTTGGATGCCATGATTTCGTTATCTCCGGTCGACACTAGCATGCTTTACCCGTATTGGAATCGAATGGATAAGAGTGACAATGAGGGGGCATAAACATACTTATAATTACATGTTAAGTTGAAGAGAAAAACCATGGAATAAGAATAAAGTGGGTGGAGGTGAATTCGTGAGCCGACTAGTAATCGCGTAGTTGTAACTGGACACAACATGAATACGACATGACATAAATAGAAATATACTGGACACAATATGTCGGAGACAGATTCACTTGCATTAATCAAATACAACACAGGAGCAAACATTTAAAAGATAGTAAGAGAGAGTAGCAACACAGAAGACCGTGAAAACGAAATTTACGGTAACAAGAAGCGAAATTGCGGCTGCATGGTGAATCTCTATCCATCCCAGTCGAAGTGTGGGCGCATATTGCGGGCACGATGATCAGACACACCAAGGACCCTCCCGGCCCAAAACCCATCGTTGTCATGGCAGTCGACACGGTCTTCGGACATGTAGGCATCGTAAGAAATACGAGGCGGCCGTGGAATTATTCATTGCACCGGGATGACCTCCCTCAACAGCTCTCTTATGTTGTTGCGTAGGAGGGTCACATATTCGACCTCCCAGTGGTTAGGGTCCAGTTTGCGAACAAGGGTCGCCTCGTAGAACGACCCGAGCATCCTAGACTCACCGCCGACAATCTCTACTCTTTGATGTCGTCGGTACGACAGCGGCGACATTGGTCCTGCATAGATTTTAAAAAATAAGGTAGTATAATGATACAAAGTAGCACAACTGAAATCTACACGAATGAAGTGATCGACAAACCTCCATCGTCCGATTCGTCGGATAATATAACGATGGGGACAGGTCGGGGAGGGAGGCCAGATGAGGAGCTGCGGTGGTGTGAAGAGGATGTCATTTCGTTGAGGGGTTGTTGGAGAGGTTGTTAAATGGTAATGGGGAGTTAACTTCACCAATTTGTGGGGAGTATGGATGGTGAATGGCTATCATATAAGTGGGGTGTTTGGTAAATATCAACACTGTTCAGCATGTGACCGTTGAGAAAAAAAAAAGAAACAAAAAGCAAAAGGGATTGAATTGCAGTGTTTTGTTGTTGTCTACAATTAACATGACAGTGGTCTGGTGTATACATGACACGTGTCATTTCTGACATGACATAAATGAAGGGGGTTTACTTCTTGTCGTTATACGGTACATGACACCCCTTCAAACCAACTACCCGGTCAATTAATGTCGGTTGGTTAACAAACAATTTTCTAATTTCTACTAGACACCTTTTGAAGGGGTTTTAGTAAAAGTTTGACCTTCGTATAATACTGGGTTTCCCACTCACACTTAATACTCAAAAAATGCAAAACCATAGAGAGAGTATACCCATATTAATTTCAAACCACGAAAATACATTTTCAAACCATATGAAGTTCAAAGCAATGAATAAAATTTGACCCAACAAAAAATTCAGAGAGACCAAAGGGGGGGGGGGGATTTTGCAGAGGGTAGAGAAAGACATTTGATAAGACAGGGGAGAGAGAGAGAGAGAGAGGGCGGGAGTGAGATTAAATCTCCCGCCCTGTCATTTGCGCCTTAAGAGAATAAGAGGGAGATGAGGGAGGAGGGGGAGTCTATAAGCCCATTCTCGTGCTTGACACCTACTAGGGTTAACTGGACAGACACCGACTTCTTGGCGGAAATGAGTAAGTCTTCCTTCCATTTAGGTTATGCGATACGTCTCTCCGTACAATATGTTCTTCTCCCTATAAAACTGAATGTCCCCCCCCCCCCTCTAACTAATGGAACAGGGGAGAAATCGTCCGTGTGTATCACTGTATTGTTTGGCGGATGGTGGGATTGTGAAGAGGGCACTTGGGTCGTGAAGTCGTCGAGGAGTCAAAAGGCCGTACTAGTAGACGAAAGTATTGACTACGTCTCGCTGAAGAAACAACTGATGGCCAAGTTTAATGTCGATGGGAGGAGGCATGACGTCGAGCTCACATATGTAAAGCCGAAGAAGGAAGGGTGCAGACCTTTTTCCATTGGGGATGACGAAGACTTGCAGACCTACAAGTTCGTAAACGGTCTTTCCGGTGAACGATTCTGGCCTATCGACCTCCATGTCTCCCTGGTACGCAAGGTTGGCGGCGATTTCACCACTACGGAAGGATCCATAACGGCCCATTCACTCGGGGGTGGCCCACCCTTGACCCAAGAAGATCATCCACAGTTTAAAACAAAACCCCGCTTGGCAGTGGATGAAGAATTGGAAGTTTTGGTAGCACAAGGTGTCGATCGAGAAGGAAGAGGTGTGCAGTTCGAAATGAAGAGTGTCCAGTTAGAAAGCTCAATCGTCCAGTTAGAATATACACGTGTCCAGTTAGAACCAAGTGATGCGTTGGACAACGCATTCGCTTATGGTCGTGGGAAGCAGGTAATTTCTGTGAGCAGTGACGTCGAGGATGTAGTCAGCCCGTGGGATCACGAGGCGGAGCGAGCGGTAAGGGAAGTAGAGGAAGCATACCAACGCGGAAAAGGGAAGACCGGAGCGTTTCCGACGACTGTGAAACTTGAACCAATAGAGTGGACGGGTGCCGCTTATGGGAAATTGCAGAAGCGCCGCCGCACGTAGCGGGGGCATAAGAACTTCCAGTTGCGGGGCCTTTCGCAATGAAGTAGATAGTTAGCCCATTTTGGTTAGACATCTTTCGCAAAGAAGTATATTGTCATTTTGCAACTTCATTTGGGGGGTTTTGTTCTAGTTTGTTTTAGTTCTATATTGTTCCAGAAGGGTGCCTTCGACCGACCGGACGGGGTCACTTCCGTCCTTCATCCACGCAGCAAACGTATCAACATCTGCCCTTGTCGCCATGCCTAGCTCGGCGGCATCCATTGGCTTCTTGCCCACACGCGGCTTCTTCGCTGGCTATGTTTCGTCCGCCTGGGACAACATATCAGGATGTTGACGGGTGCTTCTTCTCAGCCGTATGAGGGGCACCTCAGACTCAGCCTCAACCTCGGAGGCACCAGGTGCCACCAACTCCTCCTGCAACTTGCAGCCCATGATGTGTTTAACATGAAAGTAAAAACAATTGACATGACATTAGATATATCTTAACATGACAGTCTCATGCGCAAATCTCTATGGCCTTGGCCTTGGCCTTCACATTGTCCTCCTTCGTGGGCTCTCTCTCCTCATTGCCCTTGTCCTTGCCCTCGTCCTTGTCCTTGTCCTTGTCCTCGTCCTCCTTGCCCTTATCCTTATCCTTCATTGATCCCTGAACCTAAGCACATGACCTCTGAGTAAATTGACATATACTGGAATTGGCACGACATTTACTGATATTCATAGGACATTCAATAGGAAAAACATGACAGTAACATAAAATGACATGACGATTCTGATCTGATACCAAGAGAACCTTACCTCCTTTACCAGAAATTCATCTTGCTCCTTCGACTCCCTAGTCCCCTTCCACCTCAGTTCCCTCTTCATGTTTTCAATCGCCTCCTCAAGCGTGGCCATCTTCGAGGCTCCCTCCGCGGTTATACTCCTCACCATGTCGTCCATCTTTGTCATTAACCGTGACTCAATCTTTAATAGGGTAGCTTGTGTCTTCATGTCCTCCCCTGATTCTTGTGTTGACCCACGTGCTCCCTTTGGTTGTTTCTTTGGTGGGGGGGTTTGACATTTGCGAATACGAACTCCCGGACAATGTTGTCGAAGAAGTTGTCCCCCTTTTCGTGAGTGTTTCGGGCATCGCGGTACAAACGGGTAGCTCCCTCCATTTCATCGGGGAGTAGAAGCGGCCTCACGGCTATAGGGTCATTGAAGTGCCCGCGCTCCTTCGCCTCCTGCAGTCGGGTTTCGATGGAGGCATACTCGAGGTTCGGGTCTCTAAGCTCGTATCCCAGACACCTGGGGTACAGCTTCTCATCTATGAAGTTCGCGAATTGGTCGGCTATTAGAGGGAGGGCTTCGTACACCCATAGCTGCAAACAAATGTTGTCTAGTAAATATTCAATCCCTATCCAGTCAATAAATATTGGACGCCTAGTAAACGTGTATACAACGTCCAATGAGGTATGTGTACGAACCTGGAAGGCGAGAGGGAAACCCAACAGGCAATAAGTCGGGCGTGCATTCGAGCTGCCCTTATCCCGTTGGAGCTTCCTCTCGATTGCACGGTTCAGGAACTCGTTTGTTCACTCGTAGCAAAGTCGACCCCACGGAAACGCCAAGAACCTGTCAATGTCGCCGACAAGGTCGACCACCCACCCGTGAATGTAGTTTTTGGGTTCCTTCCCAAACAATACTCCCTCGACCAGCATCAACAGAACAAATTTGAACCTTCTGGTTGACGATTTCTCATATGCCATTGCCACACGGAACTACACCTCGAACTCGGACATCTTCAACTTTGAAACTCCAAAGAAATCAAACACTGCCATCTCGAACGTCGCGTCGTCCTCAGGCTCTTCGTCATAGCCACAGTTGAGACTGGTGACAAGGGTGAACTCAGCTATTGAGAACCTCACGACCGCATCATGGATCTTGTACCACGTTTCATTCTCCTTCTTCGTCTTCAATTGTCGTTGGAGAATGTAGTGTACAAGTTGTCCCGAGAACTAAACCCTTGTGCCCAGTCTTGCAACGCCCCCCAACGGGCTGTCCGTCACGCGCTTCCAATGGGACTCGCTCAACCAGTTGTCAATGTTTACCAGGAGCGGCACCCGAGAGTGTTGGTTAATTTTTGCTTTGAAGTGTCTGTCTTCCTTGATGGCGTACACGGCCTACACAGACTTCAACATGTCAGCCACACTACAGCACAACAATCACAACTTACATTACTCAAACGAAAGCCATCTTACCGCGCCGGAGGTTTGAGCTCTATGGTCTACAATCTTCTTTACACTTCGCTGCGACATTTTTAATATTCACCAGATATCCTGCATAATGGGAGACCAAAATTCAGTATTCTACAAATCAATTCATCTCCCCCAACCCACGGTTCCCTTCATATCAATATCAAATGTAACATGACACAAACACAGGTACACATGACACATAATTGTGAATACATGACAGTATACTTATTCAAACTGTACATCTCCAATTGCACACAAGTCACCCTATTCCAGATAATGTCGATTCCACATAAATGTTTCACCCTTTCTAACATTTTCCCTAACCCTAATGCGCCGCATTTCATCCAATTTCCCCCAAACCTGAACGTATCTACAGTCATACGCCCCATTTTGCCCAATTCCCCCCTAAACTGAACGTATCTACACTCACCCTGCTCCTGATAAGTTGGATTCGAAAAGACAGTTGCCCAATTTCCCCATTTCCAAAAATTCCCTTCTCTCCCAGACGCGCAAACCCAGTACCCAAACTTTCCACCCTTTGTTTTTCACTTGACGCCGGTTACTTCCTACATGACAGGGCGATATTGCGCACTGTCAACCAATTCGACCCCTTCTTCCCATTTTCATACAATCAAAACCAGTTTAGGTTCTTCAAATCGGTTCCTCCCCTACGAATCCAAGAAAAACGTATTTAATCGGCATTGTGAGGGTTTACTTACTTCAAAATCGGCCTCTTCATCTCCTCTTCTGCTCTGTCGTCTTCTTCTTCGGGTTGGCTTCTTCTTTTCCTCTCTCACTATGTCATCTTCTTCCTCTTCTTCTTCCTTCTCTTCTTGTTTTCCTCAGGTTTGCATGAGCAACTGTTGCCCTCCCTCTCTCTCTCTTCCTCTTTTGTAAGCAGTGAGTGGCAATTGGACTCGACAGTTTTCAAATTAAACTGCTTCCTCTCTCACTCTTCCTCTCTGTCTATCCACATTAACTTCCCCCGCTTCCTCTCTCTCCATAATAACTTCCCCTCTACCTCTCTCTCCACCCCGCTTCCTCTCTCTCTCTCCTCCTTTACTTTCTCTCTCCTTTGTCCCGGTTATTTCCAACCCCTTTTAACCAAAAACTTTGCAATTTGTTTTGGGGGTTAACCTTTGAAATTGTTGTGGATAGTGGGTTAGGCTAGCAAATTTTTCCGGGGAAAGGGTCATTTACTAACATTCCCTCTTAATTCAACCCTCTATTTTAACAACTTTTGGTATTCGGCGTTAGATCTGAGCGAATGAGCAAGAGAAACCCTCTATTTACTGGAGTATCTAGACGCAACTTCCATCCCAAATCAAAACCATAGATGATGAGATAATAGATCAAGGATCGGATGAAATCAAAGGTTGACAACATCACGGAGGACCAAGCAACTTTTGAGCTGGAATATCAAAAGAAATTTCTTTCGCCTATTTTGACGGAGGCGAGGAGATTAGAGGCGGTGAAGGAAGAAAGATGAATCATAGAGGTCGGGCCATTTCTTGAGCCAGCTCAAAGAGAATCGTAAATCCTTTGAAGATCGAAGGTTCAAGAGGGTTTAAACCCACTCAAGTTGTTGTATTTCTAGGCTTTCAAACTTTCATCTTCCTCCTCTTGAGTGTAATTTGACACTTTCTGATTTGAGTTTAAAATCATATGTTTTGTTGCTGGCTTAAGCGCGCTAATTTTGAGATGGAAGATTTGAGTTTCAATCCCTGAGTTTGTGTGATAACGCCCAATTTTAATCAGCCTTTTAATAGCCAATTTTGGCTGTGATTTCATACTTTGATTAGGAATGAGGATCCTCTCTTTACTACTGCCGATTTGTGTTTACTTGAAATCGGTAGTTTGTCCTGGTGAAATTTGAGCAGCATTTCGTCTTTATGAATTGATTCGCGCTGGGATCAAGTGTAGTGGCGAGAGTTGAAATTCTAGTCAAAACCTTCAGCCTAGCTACTATGAGGTCATCTCCTAGTGATGATGAATTGAGCTTGAATTTAGATGATATCAAGCTCAATTCCACACAAAATGCAAGTGAAGAACTCAATCAAAGAGAATGAAAGAGAGAGAGATAGGGAAGCAACTGATTCTTGCATTTTTGTAAAATGAATGAACTAACTTCTACAGCTGAACACAAGAGAGTATATAAGCTATGTACAAAGTGACGTGGACAAACAAGGACCCTAGGATCCTAACTGCTATTTAACAACTTTGATCAAAACTAAATGCAGTGTAATGAACTTCAACACTCCTCCTCAAGCTTAGAGTTAGGCAAACTGATTTCTAACTCCAAGCTTGACTAGCAGTTTTGCATGTTGCACTTGATTCACCACTTTGGTGAAGACATCTGCAGGTTGCTCTTTGGTAGATATGTATTGAGTATCAACTTCCTTACTCATTACCAAATTTTTGACTAAGTGGCAATCAGCCTCTATGTGCTTAGTTCTCTCGTGGAACATTGGATTTCTGGAGATATGCAGAGCTGCTTGGGTTATCACAGTGTAGAGTCACAACTTGAGTTTGCTCAATTCTCAAGTCCTTTAACACCCTCACTAACCAAATCAATTCACAACATGTCATGGCCATTGCCCTGTACTCTGATTCAGCAGTTGACATGGCGACAAATGATTGCTTCTTAGTTCTCCAAGATATCAAGGCATCACCCAACAAGAAGCAATATCCAATGAAAGATTTTCGAGTCATAGGGCAAGCTTGCTAGTCTGCATCACAGTATCCTCTGAGTTTCAAGTCTGACTTGCTTGGCAAGAAGATTCCTTGACCTGAAGCCTGTTTGATATACCTTAGCAGATGCTTTGCAGCTTGCCAGTGCACTATGGTTGGGTTTTGCATGAACTGACTTAGAATGTGAACGGAGTATGTGATATCTAGCCTTGTCATAGTTAAGTAGATCAGTTTTCCAACTACTCTTCTGTACAACTTTGGCTTATCAAAGCTCTCTCCTTCACTTGTCAGTTTGCAATGCACATCCAGAAGTGTGGAGAGTGGCTTTGCATTCTCCATTCCAGCTTCCTCTAACAGCTCTATTGCATATTTCCTTTGATTCAACCACATTCCTTCATGGTTTCTATCAATTTCAATTCCCAAGAAATACCTGGTATTTCCCAAGTCTTTAATCTGGAAATGCCTGTGTAGATGTTCCTTCAGTTTTCCTATCTCCTCCTTACTATTTCCTGTGATGATCATGCCATCCACATACACAAGTAAGGCTGTGAATGTACTCCCATCTTGTTTGGTGAACAAGGCATGATCAGCTTTAGATTGAACAAAATTTGCCAGCTTTATCACTTGAGCAAACTTGGTAAACCACTGTCTTGGTGCCTGTTTTAGACCATATAGGGATTTGTTCAGCTTACATACCATCCTGACTTTGTGCTCATCAATTCCACACTCCTCCTGAGCGCAAGCAGCATTGGTTTCCTTCTGTTTCTGAAGCAGTTTGAGTCTGTGATATTCTGGAGGAAGGGCCATGAATACCTCCTCTTCAAGCTCTCCATGGAGGAAGGCATTGGTGACATCCATCTGGACCGTGTGTCATCCTCTAGAAGAGGCCACAGCAAGAAGAGTCCAAGCAGTCACTAGTCTGGCAACAGGAGCAAATGTCTCTGAGTAGTCCAGGCCTTCCACTTGAGAGAATCCCCTGGCAACTAATCTTGCTTTGTGCCTTTCTAGGGAGCCATCAGCTCTAAACTTGAGCTTGAAGAGCCACTTACATGTAACCACTGATTGGCCAACAAGCAGAGGCATAAGTGTCCAAGTATCATTCCTTTCAAGGGCACCCAACTCCACTAGCATTGCATCACATCACTCAGGGCTTTGTATGGCATCATGTATGGATGAGGGTTCTTTGTGGGACACAACATTGTCTATAAAGGCATGATAAGAGGAAGATAAAGAGGAGTAGCACATAAAAGATGTAATAGGATAAAGGGGAGAAACCTTACTAGAATCAGACCATGCAGGTGGTGTCTTCATGGAGGCCATACTTACATAGTCCTTCATCTATGTAGGTGGGTTATGATTTCGAGAGGAATGCCTAATGGCAATTTCAGTGGGTTCAGGAGCAATAGAGGTTTCAAAATCCACATGATCAAAGGGATCCAGATCAGGTGGTGTATTTGAAGATGCTGGTGAGAGAGTTTCATGGAGATGGGTGTCCAACTCTGCAGGAACAGCAGTTGGTTGTACAGCTTGCTCATTGGATGTGTCAAGGTGTGAGATATAGTCATATGGAAAGTAATGATCAATAACATCAGATAGGGTAGTGGTTTGTGTATGAGCTTTCTGGATGGTGTATTGAGAGTATGGAAAAATATGCTCAAAGAAAACCACATCCCTACTTACTTGACATTTTCCAAGCTTTACATTGTAAACTTTGTAACCCTTCTGAGCATAGGGATATCCCAGAAATATACATGGGTGAGATCGAGGATGAAACTTCTTTGTGAGAGGTTCAGTAGCAGTGGAGATGTAACATAGACAACCAAAGGTTCTGATATGAGAGTAATCAGGAGAGGTACCATAGATCACCTCATGGGGAGATTTGTTTTGAAGAAGAGGGTTGGGAAGTTTGTTTATGATGTAGGTGTCTGTAAGGATACAGTCACCCCAAAACTGCATAGGTACAGTAGATTGAATCATTAAAGATCGAGCAATCTCAAGGATGTACCTATGTTTTCTTTCAACTCTGACATTTTGTTGTGGAGTGTCTTTGCAAGAACTTTGATGGATAATACCTTTGTCATGTAGAAAAGAATTGACAGAGGTATTAAAGAATTCAGTTCCTAGATCACTCCTAACAACTTTGACAGTGGAATGGAACTGTGTTTCAACAAGTTTGATGAATGATTGAAGGTGATGAGACACCTCATGCTTATGTTTCATGAAAAATGCACATACCCCTCTACTCTTGTCATCAACAATAGTAAGAAAGTATCTAAAACCATGATAAGTGGAATGCTCATAAAGGCCCCAAACATCACAATGTAAAACTTGGAAAATGCATTCAGCATGTGATTTACTAAAAGCAAATGAGTTTCTTGTCTGTTTGGCCATGGGGCACACAGAACATACATGCTCATGAGAGCTATCTAAATCACTGTGTATAGCAGAAATGTGTTTAAGCTTGACAAAAGGTGCATGTCCAAGTCTAAGATGCCACAAGGCAGTAGTACTTGGAATGCCTTTATTTTGGCTAGGTAAAAAGATAGGAAATGGATTAAAATCCAAGGAAGTATGAGCAGCTGCACTTAGTTTGAAGTCTGGAGAAGCTATGTCAGGATCCATGTAGTACAACCCTCCACTCTGACTACCAAATGCAATGATCTTCTTCTTTGCTCGGTCCTGGACAAGACAGTTTTCAGGTTGTAAAATTACATTGCAGTTTAGGTCAATGCAGATTTTGCTTAGAGACAATAAGTTGTATTTGAAATTGGGAATACACAGGACATTGTGCAAGGTGAGGTTAGCTATGTGTAATGTGCCTTTGTGAGAAATAGAAGAAGTACTTTCATCGGGCAAATGGATAAAGGTATTTTGTAAGGGTGTGAGATTTGTGAATAAAGACACATCATAAGCCATATGATCGATTGCACCACTATCCATGATCCACAGTTTAGAGACTTTAGATGCATTAAAGCAAAGGTTACCTGCTAGGTGAGATGCATGACTGGAAGAGTTTGAATTTCCAAGAAAGGATATGAAATTGGTCACCAGTTGCATATGATCTGGTGAGAGTTGAGCAAATCTTTCACCAGTTGCACCAATGTTGTCTGGAGATGGACCAAGCAATCCTTGAGATGAGGATGTGGAGCTTGTTGCATTTGCTTTGTGCCCCTTCTGATCCCCATATTTCTTGAACTCTTTCTTCTGCTCACCATAAGCACCATACTTCTAATCAGTGTATTTCTGCCCTTTGCCTAGCTGTGGTTTGTCTTTGCTTTTAGAGTGCTACTCAGGGTAGCCTACCAACTCCCAGCGCTTCTCCATTTTGTGATTACCATTACAGTGACCACATCTATCCTTTTTAGGTTTGGAATCACCAGAGTTGTTTGCCATGAGAGCAGTGCTCTCAGATTGACCAGTCCTCACTGGTTTCCTGCCTAGATCATCCTGCAGTAATAAAGAATGAGCTGCACTCACATTAGGCAATGGCACAGTTAGTAGAATCTGACGCCTGCCATTATCATATTTCTCATTCAGTCCCATGAGAAATTTCATGAGTTTTGCCTCCTGATCAGCTTCTTCTTGTTGCTTCTGCAAGTCGCATATACAACCTCCACACTTACAGACAATCGGAGTGGAAATTGACGACAATTGCTGCCAGTAACCTTTGAGCTGTGTGAAATATTCAGTCAATTGAGCATTTCCTTGCTCACAATCAGATATCTGCTTCTTAATCTGGTAGATTAATGGTCCATTCTTTTGATCGTAACTCTCTTCCAGATCTTTCCACATTTCATAGGCAGTCTCATACTCATCGATAGAATTATAGATTTCTTTAGAGACAGTATTCAAGATCCATGAACAGACAATATCATTACATCTATTCCATTGCATAAGATTCTCCTCAGTTCTAGCAGAAGAGGCGTCAAGGATCCATACCTTGTTTTTCACCGAGAGCGCCTTCAACATTGATCTCCTCCGTCGTCTGTAATTGTCCCCTGTAAGTTGGATTGTGGACAGAACTAAGCTCGAATTGTCTGACGGATGGATGAACAATGGACTCTGCAAGTTTGCGGTAGTGATCACTTCATTTCGTCGTCGTTCTACGATTCTTTCTCCAGTTCTCTCGCCATTCGGAGTCGGAGTCGCCATGGAAACAAGAAATGAAGCTTTGAACACCAGATCAGAGATTTGCGGAAACGAATTGAGCACTCACATATCACAGATGTGATGCTCTGATACCATGATGATGAATTGAGCTTGAATTTAGATGATATCAAGCTCAATTTCACACAAAATGCAAGTGAAGAACTCAATCAAAGAGAATGAAAGAGAGAGAGAGAGAGAGAGAGAGAGAGAGAGAGAGGGAAGCAACTGATTCTTGCATTTCTGTAAAATGAATGAACTAACTTCTACAACTGAACATAAGAGAGTATATAAGCTATGTACAAAGTGACGTGGACAAACAAGGACCCTAGGATCCTAACTGCTATTTAACAACTTTGATCAAAACTAAATGCAGTGTAATGAACTTCAACACCTAGTGACAGCATGTGTGTTTGGGATGGCCTCTATTTCTCCAATTTTTTTACCTGTAAATTAAACAGCAAAAGGGTAAAAGAGATAAGGTATACCTACTCCTTGCTACAATCGATGCTTTTGATTATTTTTGTTAACTGGTAAACCATTTCTCTTTGCGTACTCTTGGTACTCCCTCCGTCTCGCAATACTTGTTGTTTTAGCTCTATACACACTTATTAACAAAACCTATATTTACTTTACTTTTATAGGCTAAAACACCTAAAAGTAACAATTATTATTATTATTACCTATAAAAAGAGCAATCATTACTTATAAAGATAATAATTATATCTAAAACAACAAGTTTTTTCATACAACTTTACTAGTCTAAAACAACAAGTATTGCGAGACAGAGGGAGTATTTGTTAACCTTGAGCAACCCCAACAGGTTCTCCATAATGGATTTTTGGAAAATATCAAGGTTGATTTTGGTCCAACAGCTTTCCCATTACATTCTCTATTTATAGAGAAAATAGATATATTTCCCTAAATTTGGAGAAAACTTTATATATTTAGGGATAAACTACATAATGGAGAATCTGTTGGAATTCAGTCCAAAAAAATCCAGAATATGTGATTCATAATTCTCTGTTTTGTAGAATTGTTCAGAGAAGTTGTTGGGTATGCTATAATCAACCGGGAGGAGAGAAGAAGCACAGCCTCTAGCAGCGTAGCTTTTTTATAGAAGAAGATAAAAAGGAGTTACTTGAATAACTTCCCCTACTACCTCTATGGAATTGCTATTTAAACGGTGAATTTTTTGCCAAATGCACGGAAGGAAACTCGGTTGCAGAGTGCGAGTTCGAGGATGAAAAGACAATTGCATATCACGGAGCCGCGGATAAAGCTGCAGAATTTGAAGTTCTTGCGGATGCGCGGTTGCACTTTAAAAAAAAATAAAAAATTAAGCTACGAGGAAGAGATCCCTCATCTGGGCCCATTGCAGCCTTTTTGTTCAGATTGTGAGGTCACAATCTTCTTTATACAGTAACTCCAAGCAAATATCAGTAAAAAAATATAAAACTAAATATAAAATATAAAAAGAAATATATAACTAAATAAATATTATAATAAAAAAATACAAAGGCTTAGACTAGGCATGTACATGCCTATCTATGCGACCCAATAATCACTAGTTTAAACCTCAATTTCGTGTGGTGGTGACCTAAAAAACTCTGTTGGAGAGTTTTTCACCGCCGCCGCTGCCTAGACATGAGCACGGGTCGGACCCGCTGGGTCAAGGGTCCGAGCCGTCAGGTCAAGGATCGGGATATCTCTAACCCCAACCCTGACCCTTCCAAGCCACGGGTCAACAGGTTGTAGTGACCCGTCGGGTTAAGGGTCGACCCTTTGACCCGTCGGATCATGACATGTCATTTTTTTTTTAAGTTTTTTAAGTTTAAAAAAATAAAAATAAAAAAGAAGAAGGGTATAGACCGGTTTTCTAGTTGTGTAGGTATCTCTCGGGGAAGAAGAATGAAAGCTCATGTAGTTCTTTGCATTCGTTCTGATCCCTACTTACCTTATCTCATGCTAAGACTATTCTCCTTACTTTGCATCTGAGCTCCTGACCTTTGTGTCATCGTCGAGTTCTTCATCCGAGTTTGACTCGATTAAGTGGTCATTATTTTGAATTCGCATCTCCACCCTCTTCCAATCGTTTAAGCAAACTTGACCTTCCAGAGTCTCGGGCAAGAGTCTTGATCTCTTCTCGATTAATATTTGACCACATTGGCTAAAACGTTGCTCCACCGCTAGAGTTGAGCAAGGAGCGACGAATATTTGACGAGTGATTGCCTACATAGTAGGAAATTGGGATATCTCTAGATGGCTTCGTCATTCTATAATGTTGAATTTCTCTTCCTCTTCACCTCGATGTTTTGGAAAAAAAAAAAGATGACCCGACGGGTTGACCCTACAGGTCGACCCTTCGAGTTCGACCCGCCGGGTCTGCGGGTCAAAATCAGCATAACCCTAACCCTAACCCTTGACCCGCCTCGACCTTGACCCTTGTTGACTCTAACCCGTCGGGTCGTCTACCCTTGCTCATGTCTACCGTTGCCTACCAGCTATCCACTGCCTTTCGCTTAGCCGCACCTCCTTGCTTCCGCCGTGGAGCAGTTACCTACTCCTTTGCTTGCTTCCATGGGCAAGCTGCTACCCACCAACACCTTGCTTCAACCAGCAAGTCGCCAGCCTACCGCTTCTTTCGACGTTCCTATGGCCTCCATTCGAGTCGTCGTTCTTGTTCGTGAGGCCCTCCGTCTCCAAACGTAGCCAGCTGCTACCGGCTACGCCTCTTCCAACTGAAACTCCGGCGCTACACCGCTGCCGCCGCCATAGCGTTCCTCTGGTCCAAATCCGATCTGCCGCCAACCAACATGGCTCGCCGACTCCTTCCGTCCTCAGCCTCTACTCCTGCTTAACTCTCAGCTCTTCTGTCGGTAACCCATGGCCCATAGGGTGCCCTGGTCCCCTAGTTTGACCCTATTCACTTGCGGTGGACCACCGGTTGCTTCTTCGATCTTAGCCTTGTTTTTGTTTTCACCCGCTCATTCATTCGCTTTTCCAGGTTCATTTATGTTCTCTTTAGCTTCCTTGTCTTGTTTTAACTGCCTCTATTTGGGCTTATCCTTGTGATAGCCTCTCGATCTTGTTATCGTCCTTAAGGGTTGAGTCAAGTTTGTGGGGGGTTTGATTGGACATTGGTGTGGTTAGGGTTTGAATTTGCGGGTTAGTGTACTGTGTTGTTCTTGTTGTGTTGTAGGCTTCTTGTGAGCGATGGTTGATTTGTTATGTTCGACGACGTCGTGGATGTGCGATTGACATCTGAAGGCTCTTTTGAGTCCATAATCTGAGGTGTCCGCTGGTCCCCAGAGTTCGTTGTGTGCGTTGTCCCTTTGGCCGATCATTTCGTTCGTCTTTTGGCTTGTGTTTCACAATGTAGGATGGCTTGTACATTTCCTTGTATTTTTATTTCTGTCATTTGCTTCTGTAATTTCCTTTCTGTCATTTGCTTCTGTTATTTGGTTCCAGTTGTACATGATGGTTAGTCCATCTACCGGCTTGTCCGGTCTCTCGGTTTCTCTAGGCTTGTCTAAATGACCGAATTCTTATCTTGCTTCCAAAAAAAATAAAAATAAAATGCCTATCTATGCTTTGTCAGAGTTATTTCTCAAATTAACCGAGTGTAGAGAGCAAATTAATCGATATTAGACTAGACCTACTGAGCAAATAAATATTCTGCGCACTTAGAAAAAAAAAATATTTGTGTACGCACAGTATGCATACGCGGTTTTGTTTTTTTTTTTAAATTACAACCGCGTATTGCGAGTACGCGAACCGTGTAAATGGCGAAAAAATCATACCCTTTTTTTGTTAATGTATTTACGCAACAGTTGTTTTTTTTGTTAACTGCAATGCACAAGAAACATTTATATCATCATATGAATTTGGGCTTTTTGGGCCTCTCGGCATGTATTTGGCCCAAGACTTGATTTTTTATTTTTTTTGTCAAGTTTTTTTTATTAGGTAAAAATTCAGATGTGTCAAAGGACACTATCCGATTGCATCCTTTCGGATGAGGTCGACAATACCTTGTTCGTTTAGAAGTTTAGGGTTGTTGGTAATTTGGCCAAGGTCTGCAACCTTATCGGCCAAGCAATTACCATTGCGAAGTATGTGGGAAAAGGATACTTCTTTAAACCCTAGAAGTAAAAAGCAGATGTCTGTCATGAGAATTTCAACTTTCCAGGGACATTTTTCTCCTACTTTAAGATAGTTGATGATAATAAGCGAATCCCCTTCCATGATAAGGTTTTCTAAGTTCAATTCCCGAGCTCTGAGAACACCAAATCGGAGCGCATAAGCTTTAGCAACTAGAGGGGTTTGTCGACCAATGATTTCAACTCCCAGACTAATCGGAGCACAATGCCAGTCACGAATAATAAACCCAGCCATGCTATCCTGGTAAGACGAGGAAGATCTGTAAAAAATTAACTTAAAAACCCACTAGGTTGTCTTCTCCATTTTTGGTTCTTTTGGTAGCGTTTATTATTGTAATGTTTTGTGCAGGAGTTAGCCATACTATTTTTTCCCTTCAAAGAAGTATTCACCAGCATTGGACCAATTCTTCATATGATAATCCACAAGTCTTTTAAATCCATCTATCGACGGGAGTTTATCTTTTCTGAACACAAATTGGTTACATGTCAACCAAGTTGTCCACCAGCTAAATGGTCGTTCCTATTTTTGTTTATTTGATAGATTGTTAGCTAGGATTGTCATGATTGGTTTCATGCCCCTAGAGTTGTTAATAGGTTCATTGATTAATGTTTTGACGGACCTTGCTAGATTCTTACTAAACAAATTGAATTTGCACTCGCAAAAGAGGCGTACGTCTCTCGTCTTGCGCCTAGGCAATGGGGTCCCATTGCCTTAGTTCGCCTTTTCCCTTTTTATACATTGGGGGTAAGCTTTTGGGGTAATGGACTTACAAGTCCAGTTTATTTTTTATTTATTTATTTATTTTGTAGGTTGTAACCATCTTTATTCTTACGGTTTTCAACTCCGTGATCGGGTGAAAATTCATGGTTTTTAAAACTAAAACCATGAAATTTCCTATAGTTTTAAAAATCATGACCGTTATTATATAAACGGAAATTTTGTGGGGTGCCCTTGGGGTATTGCAATTTTCGCGGGGTATACAACTCTTTTACATATTTCGTGTGGTACCCCTGTGTTTTTGTTACATTTCGCCTCGCGTCCTCAGTAGTTAAACTTAACGGATGTGCACTCATCTCCGTTACTTTAAAAATTAAAAAAAAATGAAAGAAAACTCGGCATCTTCACTGAAAGTCGACCGGAGAACGAAGGCACGCCAAGAAGAAGGAGAATGAAGACACAGAACGAAGTAGCACTTAGAGTCGACCGGAGAACGAGGAAGAACTGAGCAAGGCGGTGACTGAGGGCAGCACCGGTGCCTGAGGGCAGTGGCGAGACTGCTGCCAGAGGCGTTGTGACTTGTGAAGATGGAGGCGATAGTGGGAGGAGAAGCCAGACACCGAACCCCCGTGACTGAGAGCAAAGGGATTGGTGACCCATTGTCTATGTCGGCGACCGGAGTTGGAGAAGAAGATGATATCAGGTTAGCATAATTTTCCCCTTTACTGAAATTTAAGGTTTAAGTTGAAATTGAATTGATTCATTTGGGGGAAATTGGTGTTTTCAATTTGAAATTGGGGTTTTCTACTACATAACATTGCTATGTCGAGTCTTATTAGAAACTGAATGTGTGCATTTTTCTTTTCTTTTTGGTATCTGCATTGTATTATGTGAATTGGGTGTGTGGGGATTGGGATCTTAGCCAGATGGAAACAAACTGTTGAAATGTCTCCTCACCATCACCTCTCCATGGTAGGTAGTGGGTGTCATTAACCTTCTACCTAACTTTTGGAAAATGGTTGGCCATGAAAACTTTTATAAAAGGGGTAAGTGTTCAAAACACAACAATGCTATGTTTGCTGAGGCATTCATATGGTATATCACCTTGTATAATGCAGATACAAAAAAAAATGCACGCATTTCGTTTCTTGTGATGTAACCGGTGACCGGAGTTGGAGAAGAACAAAGTTGTTGGAATTTGGTTAATGGTGTGTGATGATTTTATAACAGCCTTAATTCTTATTCATGTGTGTTTTGAGTATAGAATTTTGTGAGTTACTAACAAAATTTGTGTCTAATTTATATCTTTGAATATTGGGTTTTCTTTCTTTGTTTTATGAAAAAAGTAACTTGGTAGTTGGTACTAATAGATTCTTTGTAGCTCTACTGTCAAGTTTATTATCATGAGCTACGGATGCCTTAGCAGCTATCGTAGCTACACCAGACACTCGGGCTTTAATTGATAAAGGATACCATGACAACAATGACAGTAAAGACACCTCACAAGCTCAAGAGATGACAACAGCCTCGGATGCCGCTAGATCATAGGAATCGATAGATAAAGCAAATCAGGACGATGTTGGCTCTAAAGATAGGACAGACAAGGAAACTCTAAACTTAAAGGAGGGTCCCTGCTGCTAAGCGAAAGAAAGACAAAAGATTTAATGTCCGAGAGGAGTAGGGAGGTAGGAATGGGGATCCAGGAAAAAATTCTTAGTGCTCTATTGGAGATTAAGAAAGACATAAGCTTTTTTATATTGCCTTCAGTCTTTCACTAGTTCTTTCTCTTCGCTTAGCATATTGGTAATGGTATTCAGTCACCACTGTGCATCTCTCTTCTTCTCAAATGAGCATATATTAGTTAGATGTGTGCTTGAGTTTGCCATGTTTAACGAGTTCAAAGCATTGGGGTGTAAAATAGCGTTGTATCTATTTATATTTCATATTTTTTTAAGCCTATTAGCTCAAATGGTAGAGCGATGTGTGCTCACACGCAAAGATGTGAGTTCAAATCCCACATAGGCTTTTAAATCTCATATAGTCTATATAGTTATTTGTAGTTTTTTCAAGTAACCAAGTGCACAAAGAAGCTAAATGTATAAGAGCTCCAAGAACTCAAGAAACCATTTGTATAAGAGCTCTTGATCTGGTAAATTTTTGTTGTCTAAATCAATTAAATAGGTAATGCACATTCAACTCAATTATGTTTCAGAAAATTTATTGCAATGTTAGTAGTTACAAGATGCTCATGATGGTTTTGCTTAATATGTATATGGGGTGTGGCAATGTTAGTAGTTAGTTAACAATCCGTAGCTATTTTTTGCAAGAAACTAACTGTAAATTTTATGACAGCTTTAACACACGTGCTAACTAACAGCAATAACATAAGGTCAAAGAAAAGTCTATGTGGGATTCGAACCCACGTCTTTGTGCATGAGCACATTGCTCTCCCATTTGAACTAATAGGCTAAAATCATTTTATGACCAAAGATAAGCCTATTTTTCTTATCAATGAATAAAATTTAAAACTTTCTTTAAACAAGTTTACTAAGACAATGTCAAAACGATAAAGAAGGATGTATAAGCAATTGCAAGATGTAGGGGCAAATGAACCAATTGCAGGATGTATAAGCAAAATTTGAGCTAATGTGCATTTGGTAAAGGAAAAAATCAATCACTTTCTAATCCACAACCTCTTCAAACGTGATATAGCTAGCTAGATGACAATCAATTATCCCCACCATTGTAGCCCACCTTATCAAATTGCAAAAAATCAAACAAACAGTCTAATTTACAAGCTGCTATAAAGCTCAAATTTGCAGTTACTAAATGAATATGTTGTTATTGCCCTTTGTTTTGGATGATGCTCCATTATAAGCCCTAAGAACGTGCAAAGCCTCATTTAAATGATAAGTCAATATATGATCGAATACCAAAATTTGCAAGCTCGAAAATCCTACTGCAAGTAAAGGATGTAATCACTAATTCATAATTCTACCATCTTCTTCCAATGTAGCAAGAAGATTCTGGGTTTCCATGTGCATAACATAACTCAACAACATCACTGATCCTAATTCCTAACAGCAAATCCTTTCAAATCAGAAAGACGGTCAAAATTAGAGCTTTTCGCTCAAACGCGCCAGAGATCACCACAACATGAGAAATTCAAATCATAAAACGAAAGAATATGTGAAATCCGAATCTAATTTAGTGTCCGAAAGAAGTACCTCAAAGCGATGGAGAAAATCGTGAAATCCGATCTGAATTCGACACGCGATCCTCAAATCACCGAATCTTCAAATACACATTTCAAGCTCCTAATTCTAACAAAATTAATTCCGACGAGAAAAACAAAATGGAAAAAAAAGGTGAAGAACTTGAATTTGAAACTGACCTCTGTGGATTGAAGTTGTTCTTGGTAAGACATGCTTGGATGTCCCATGCTTGTTTCTTGCACGACTCCTTGCTTGGTTGCGCCATCTCTTTCTCTCATTTCTTCTGCTTGGATTCGAGTTGCTTTCGCCAGTCGCCTCCAATCTTCGAGAGAGCACAAGGCGAGCGTGAAGGGCTCGTTCCTCTCTCTACCCGATTGCAGCTTGGTCCCCCTCTCGGCTCAACGTCACCCACATGCTCAGTCACAGGGTTGCGTTCGCCGGCGTCGAGAAGATGCAGACACCGGCCACTTCGTCCTCCTCCTGCCTTCATCCTCCTTTCGTCTGAATCGTCTTCCTTCCTTCCCTCTTTTTTTTTTCTTTTTTTTTTAATTCAAATCTAACGGAGAACCCATTCTCTGTTAAATTTAAACCTTAAGGGGCACGAGGCAAAATCTATCCAAATGTCAAGGGTACCACGCGAAATATGCAAAAGATTTATATACCTCGCGAAAATTGCAATACCTCAGGGTACCTCGCGAAATTTGGCAATCCTCTCCTATTGAAAACCTTCCTAATATCTTCCTAATAAAGTGATCTCACCCATTGAATGGAATAGAAGGCTAAGATTAAATCTCCCTAAATAAATTAATTAATCCCAAAACCAAAACCCTATTTCTCTTTCTCAATACTTCAATGAACGGTGCAGAGGCAATTGATTTTCACTTGCTCTGAGTACTTCGTTCGATGATTCGGGGTTGATTGATTTCACAGGGAGATGTCGGGTCCGACGGAGAAGCGAGTCAACTCTCATGGTCGCTCTATCTCCAACGCTGTTGCCGAGCTCCATCTTCAATGTCGTTGTCGAGCTCCGATTTCTGATTGATTTCATAGGCATAGACCGCATAGTCATCTTAATTTAATTAGCACTTGTTTTGGAAGAATGCTTAATGAGATAACATCAAAATTTTACAATTATTGTTGCCCACATACATGACAGTTGTAAGTTTTGGAATTCCAGTGTCAAAATTTGCCTTTGATTTCATAAGAATCTCCTAAATTAATTAATCCTAAAATCAGGAAAGCAATCAAAACAACCCTTCTTGATCTATTCACAGTTATCCCTTCGATAGGTATCCTCCTTCACCATTCAATTGTCATCACTATATATCTATGTTCTCGTTGTGTCGTCGTTGTCGTCTATTATCCAAACCTCGACAGTTTGCATAAGCCTACAGATTAATTAGTATCCAATTCGATGACAAGTCAATAATCTCTAGACGAATTTAGGGTAAAATCAAATTAATTAATGTCAATTAGTATCAATGACTAGTTTGATTTATTTAACTAATTCACGATTATCAGATGATGGCGAGAGGAAGGCAGCGACGGGCCTTTGATGGGCTGGTTGACGAGAGTTTGTCTAATTTTGTTTCTAGGAAGAAGTTGATGAAGATCGAGGCCGACAGAGGTAGGAGAAGAGAGTTTATCAAGAGATCGTGAATTCGGCGGCATTAGGAGGATGAATCGTCATTAGAGAGCATTGAGATTTGAGCTTAACACGGAGGAAAAAAATGAACGAAGAGAAAGAGAGGCATATGGAGTTTAGAAAAAGAGTAAAGAAAACCCGTTAATTGGAGTTAGGGATTGGAGTTAGGGATGCTTTGATTCAAACTACAGAAGCAAAGAGAAAGGAGACGGAGGAATATATTTTTATTTGAGTAATTAGTTTAATTGCATTTAATATAGAGGTGTAATCTTGCCCCTTGATTTGGTTTAATGGTTAAGATTAACTTATTAGGCAAATATAAAGATTAATTGCTTAGGAGAGGCTCCTATTCCGTCTAGATGAGCTCTCCCTTGAATTTTGACCATAGAAAATAGAAGGTTCTGACTCTGACTTATGAGTCTCTTTGGTTATCGAGTTATAGGGATGTCCGAAAATGAATGCGTGAGCCCAGTCATCCACGGTTGCAGCGACGGAGGAAGACGAAGCCCAGTCTCTACCCCACAGGCCACACCCCAGGCATCTCCGAATCCGCCATGAAACCAGCCACCGCCGGCCATGATCCCATCCACACCAAGATCCTGCTGACGTCACTATCCGCCATGGTTGTTGAAACCTCCACCTTCCCAATAGATCTCACCAAGACCAGGCTCCAGCTCCTCCACGGCGGCCCCTCCGCCGCCAACGCTTTCCGCGTCGCCGGAGACATCCTCCGCCACCAAGGCCTGTTCGGCCTCTATCAGGGCCTTTCCCCGGCCCTCATCCGCCACCTTTTCTACACTCCCATCCGCATCGTCGGCTACGAGCATTTGCGCAACCTCGTCCTGGCTTCAGCCGGCGACGATGCGGCCTCGATTTCTCTCTCCACCAAGGCTCTTGTCGGCGGCCTGTCCGGCGCCATTGCTCAAGTGAATTCCATGTTCTGTGATTTCGGTTCTGATTTTGAATTTATTCGATTCGTGCATTTATCATAATTCAACTCAACGGAACCCTAGACTCGAGGTTGAATTGTTGTGGTGGTCGTAACTTTGTTTTTTGTACATCTTGTTTAGCTATTCACAAAAGGAGTTTGCTTTTGGGGCCCTATGTGTAACTTTGGCCATTTTCTGTCCTGCAATTCACAAATTAAGTTTTTTTCTTACCCCCATTGCTACATTCAGTTAGGATGCATCATCTTGCAAAATTTCATTGTTAGATGTAAGATAGGAAATTTGGTTGCAAATTTGAATTGGGTATGGTAAATGTTGGTAGGCAATTTGGTTGCAACTTTGAATCGGCCATGCTAAATGTTCGGTTCTCTGAATATCTGCTAATGTTGTATAGTGCTATGACGTGCTGCTTACCACTTGATATCAATCCAATACATTGATCAATCCTATATGCAGTGTAAGAAGTTTATGTAAAACACTCATTTTGCAGTTTCTAGCAGGGAAGGATTTTTGTATACTCTCGAACTCAAGTGTAAATCATTCCACTAGAGTTTTAGCCCCCGTTTGTTTTTTGGTAGGGAAAAGTAATGATTATCCTCATGAATATAGTCCATATTTAAGTTAAGATTCATTGATCCCTATTCTAATCATTTCCCTCATTCTCCCATTTTCCATACAAATGTGTTACCCTTCTATTCCCTAATTTTGAGGGGTAACTAATACCTCTAGGATGAGCTAATATTCCCCTCCATCCCCTCCTCCAAGCTCACAAAAATTGGTGATCATATACATTTTATGTGTAAAATTTAATACCTTACATTTCCTTTCCCTAGGTATCTAAACAAACGAGCCCTTAAAATTACCAACTATGCGCTCTTCATAAAGAGGATTTTCTATATAATAAAGATATATGCTTCGAGGTATATAAGGTAGAAGGTGTAGAGGTTATTCGACTTAATTCAACTCCTCACGGAGGGTGAAGGCTAAAATGGCATTAGAATGGACACTTTGGTCATTGACAGGTTGTATATTAACTTCTCCAAGAATTAGGCAACCATCAAATCAGTTTTGGGAAACAAAAAGTTATAAGTCTCCCCACCTTAGGTCTCATAATAGATTGTTGTGGTACATTATGTGCATAGAGTTGTAGATTTACCGAAACCTATCTTCTTAACCACTAGCAATCACCTCTTTGATTAATGTGTGCAAAAACATTTCTTATTACAAAGGGAGTCTTGGTTTGCAGGCATGAATGTTTTGAATTTTGCATCACAATTCATAGAAATTTTCATCATCTTTGATCATCTATGGCAACTAAAGCTACGATTTGCAAATTCAGTCTTATACTTGTGGGATGTTATAACAGAGGGAATAATGTTATGCATCCTTGATATTTGTTTCCATTTTTATTTTATTTTTTGATATCTTATCTGTATAACATCTAAGTTGCGCTGATGTTCCTGTTCCTAGGAGTACAGATAGTGGCCAGCCCAGCTGATCTTGTAAAGGTCAGAATGCAAGCAGATGGACGTTTGTTGCAGCAAGGCCTCCAACCTCGTTACTCTGGCCCTATGGATGCTCTGAGTAAGATCATACGAGATGAGGGATTTAGAGGTCTTTGGAAAGGCGTCGTTCCAAATATCCAAAGAGCATTTTTAGTAAACATGGGTGAACTGGCTTGCTATGACCATGCAAAGCGTTTTGTTATCCAAAACCAGATAGCAGATGACAACATCTACGCCCACACATTAGCCTCAATCATGTCAGGCCTCTCAGCCACAACCCTTAGCTGCCCGGCTGATGTGGTCAAGACAAGAATGATGAACCAAGCGGCAAAGAAAAGAGGCGACACGGTGATGTACAGAAACTCCTATGACTGTTTGGTGAAGACGGCTAAGCTTGAAGGAGTCAGCGCTCTTTGGAAGGGGTTCTTCCCCACTTGGGCAAGGCTCGGCCCTTGGCAGTTTGTTTTTTGGGTCTCATATGAAAGGTTTCGGCAGCTTGCAGGTCTCTCCTCTTTCTGACATTCTTATTCCAAGTATTAACACATTATTTCTCCTTGTTTTAGGGGATCTTTGGTTGGTTTAATACCGATTCGAAAGCATTCATTTGCTATGTAATAAAGTGGGTGGAAAAAAATTACATGGCCTCTTACTGGTAATTGTCCACAAATCACAAATTTGCTTTAAAGATAGATCTGGAGAAGACCTGTGATTTTATATCCTACCCTGCTGCCTGCCGCTGCTTCCTTGAACTATTGTTGAATGCTTGAGTTCCCAAGAAGGTTTATTTGCTGGACCGTGGAATGTATGACCATCACTTCCGATTCACTAAACATGAGGGTAGTCACATTTACCTCTCCTGCGCGGATCATTTTGTTTCACTTATCTTGGCATCCCTATCACAACACAGAGACTCAAGGTTAGTGACTTCGGTCCTCTCCTTGACAGCCGTACTGAATGTACCAATAAGCTTTCTTGTGCGGGGAGAGATGAATTGATCAGATCTGTCCTCTGAGGTGCTGAGAATATCCGGTTGTCTATCTCTTATGCTCTTATGTTGTGGACAGTGTGGCTAGAATGTGCATGAAGTTCTTTTGGCATGGATCAAGAGTAGCTTGGAGAGGTGGGTGTGTGTAAACCGAAAGAGCAAGGGGGAACTCGGGCTGAATAACTTATAAATGTGGAACAAAGCAAGCTTACATGTGTAAAAGTCTCCGGAGTTGTTGCCCGTGGATTCATTAACATTACCTCCAAAATAGAGACTCTCCTTTGATCAAGAATATGTTGGCAGTTAGAGACCTAGTGAGACAATCAGACTGACTGGGCGAGGGCGACGCAAAGATGTCTTTCGTCTTTCATTTTTCAAAGAGACTACCTACTTAAGACTGTCAACACATGACACATTTAGAATTGGACCTTGAGTTTTAACCTATATGTCTCATTCATTTGATTTATCGGCTAATTGTCTTAGTCATCATCTTTTCCCTACTAAATCAAAACACCACTACATTGTTTAGGACCAGCACTGTTTATTATCCCACAATGCTATGAAGATGGTTACAACTTGTTTTGATTTAAGCTTCAATCGGTTAGAGAACAAGGTCCCAAAAAAATAAAACCAATGCACAAATCCATTGCAATCGCTAGGAGGCAAGTTTTGCAAAGGAGAGCTCCACTTATCCATATGCTACTATGGCTTTCAAGTAGGAAGGTAGGCTAAATAGTTTGAGAGTTGCCAACAGTGATTGTCACCTAGTACACAACAAGCAAAGGCGAGAGGCGAGGAACTCCAAATGTGTGTTGAAAAAGCCGAATGGTGTTGAAGGAAAGAGACTTCGTGCACAATTACACGCCACCTGATCTGAATCTCTCTTGTTCAGCTATCCTGGTCTCTTTCATCTTCTTCACTATCTCCAGGATCTCAGGATCAAAAAAACGATCACGAACATATTTCCTCTCCTCGGCCTGAATCTCCCTGATGGCGCTAGGATATGGGTTTGGAGGTGGTTTCTTTCCTTGGATTTTCGCTATTTGCTTCAGGCGAGCATATGCCCGCTTCTTAGCCCGTTTCTCGCTCCGGTATTCCAGCTGCATTGAGATCACAAGTCCGATGAAAAAAAAATACAGAAGCTAAAGGAAACTGCAGAGTATTACATAAATCAATAATAGCAGAATTAAGTGTCTGAATCAAGAGTAACAAGGGTGAACCTACATCAGCTGTAGTTATAGCTTCCTCCTCGTCAACTCCTTGCTCCTTCAAGTCAAGCACTCTCCACGCAAATATCCGGGCTGGGACAGGATTGAAGCTGTTAAGCCTGTTTACACAAATAATGATAACCTATAGTAAGGTGACTGTATAACTCACCATTCAAGTTCAACACTCTAAAGCTCCAACAGCTTATTTTTTGGTTTTCTATTGAAGCTTGAAATTCTTGAGAACAGGCCAGCTCCTATCTCTATAAATTTTCCCAGTATCTTTATAAACTTCCAACACTTTAACAGTTGCAAATGTTGTGTTGTTAATACTTGTGAGTTTAATTACGAAAAAAGTAACATCAGAGAAAGATATGCAAAATGCTCAATTTTTGTAAAAAGTAACGTAAACTGACACAGACAAAAATTTATACATGGATTTACTAGTAAAGCTAGTCTAAGTAAACACAGTCAAATTGAAGCAATGAATGAAATAATTAAGCCAAAAATTGTTGTGGACAGCAAAACGTCTAGCAGATCTAAACATAATTTTGCAGTTTTTGAATCTGATTTCTTTTTGTTGCTCATTTTTTGCTTCACTGGTCAAAGAAAATTTGTTTGGAAGGAAAAATGAAGAAAACAGAAATCTTGAGAAACCAAATTTCAGGTTAGCAGGTCAATGTGAAGAATAATATGGACATAAAAGGTGCAATTGAATCACTCAAAGCCCAAATCTACAGTATGGAGTTACTTGATAGCATCTTCATGCTTGGAATCTGGATGCCTCTTAAAAAACTTCTGAACATATACATCTTCAGGAAGGCATATTGCTTGGAGTTTTCCATCAGAACGAGGGAATGTTACCGGAGGAGCCCTAAATAGCACAACCAGGAGTTAGTTTGAAACTGATTAAACAAAACAGAAGATTATAATTTCAAATCTATTCTATAAAAGAAGCATGAATATAAAGAAGATTCTTTACTTCAATATATGATTATATGAATTCTTGAATCTTAAAGGTTGTGGATATTTCAACAAAAGCAAACAATTTATTACAAAATACAGAAAGCCCAAGTATTTCAAGCTTTTATATTCCCACATTCTGAAGAGAAGTTCACTGACATCATACTAACAAATTTCATCATGACTAGTGAGATATACCACTAGGCCTCCACAGTTCCAATAACAAACCTCCTTATGTGTAGTACTGCACTAGTTTTTTTACTCTATGTTTGCATATCATGATCAAACATACACTTACAGAACAATTTTACAATCTGAACCTAACGCACTCTTGGCTATAAATCCAATGAAAAAAAGATGACTTCTCACACCACCATTTTGCCAACTTATATCTCAGATAATATAAAACATTCATCTGATTGGTTTTATGTAGATAATTCATGTTTATGTTCATAAAACACACTGTGCACTGTGCTCCAAGATTAACGACCAGAAATATAAAACATTCATCCTATTGGTTTTATGTAAATAATTCCTGTTTATGTTCATAAAACACACTGCACTGTGCTCCAAGATTCACCACCAGATAATGGCAAAGTATCGAATCTCTTTTTGACAAAAGCCAAAAATATAAATAAAGAAGTATTTCAGTGGTTCGTCTGCAATTCACAATAAACAACCAATCCATAACTAAGGCAAGCAACACTAGGTAACCAGGTAAATATCAAACTTCTGGGTCAAAAAAATCAGGACATTCCTGCATAATTCAATAATGCATCTCAGGAAGTGGGAGAGCAAATGATATGAATTGGAATAAGAAATCATGCAATACCTGTTTCTAGATCGACAAAAGAAAAAAAATGATAAACAAGATAAAAATCCCCACTTCAAAATCTAAACCTAAACAAATTCATAGGATGGTTGACATGATCCAATTCAAATGCTCTAACACCTAAGATTTCCATCCACAGTCGAGTATCCCAGTTGCAAACGCAAACGCAACAAGAAACCATCCGAATTTGAACATTTTTCACACATAAAACATCGCAATGTAACATCAATCAAGTAAAATAAGGGGGTTTCGTAAGAGAGAGAAGGGAGAGGACAAACTGTTCCATAGCTTTGAGCCAGGTAGGCTCAGCTTTCGCCAAACCCTTCACCAGCTTCCTCGTTTTGGTCAGCAAATCCCCTTTCATGTACGACATGGTCTTTCCCTCTCTAAATCTGTGGATCAATCAACTGATTTCGATAATCACTGAACTAGATTGCAACCAGTAGGTAAATCGAAAACGAGATTGAAATGCACAACGAGATATACCGAAATTCCGGAGCAGAGAGAAGCCAACGGTGGGAGAGGACGCAAGCGAGAGAGGTCGAGCTGTTGAGACGGCGGCGTCGAGGAGCCGGAGGAACGGAACTTGATGAGTAAATGGGTTTTTTTTTTAAAAAAAAATAAAATAATAACTAGTACTTTCCCCTAGGGCTGATCATCGGCTCAAAACCGATCCGAACCTGGCCAAACCGAACCGAACCTAAAACCGAAATTCTGAAAAATGAAAACCGAAAACCGAACCTAAACTAATAGGTTTGGTTCGATTTTACACCGGTTTGGTTTAGGTTCGGTTCGGTTATAACCTAATCGAACCGAAATAAAAAATGCACAAAAAAATCCTTGCATTTACATTTCTTAGTCCAAAAAAATGCATAAAAAATGCACAAAAAACTGAACAGCCCTGCAAATTTGTATTCTCTAATGTCCCAAAACAGTCCCCAGAAAAGCTTGATAAATAATGTCCAAAAACAACCCTGCAAGCCTATCCGTGGTTTCTAATCAAACAATTAGAAATCACACATACAATCACTCTATTTACTTACATTGCTTGAAAGCCTATTCGTGGTTTCGATTTCCAAATTCGGCTTTACCGGATTGACAACCAATCTGAATTCAATCATTGCATCAACAAATCTGATTTCCAAATCATCTACTAAACACTAAACAGCACAGCAATTTCAATAATAAATAGCACAGCAATTTTCATTTTCAGATTACAAAAACAAACCCTAAACACTAAACAGCCATCAATTTCAATTTCCAATTCACACTATGGCTGAACTTGTTGGGAGATTACCTGATGAGTGATGACTGATGTCCTGAATCGATTAGGCCTTAGGGCTGAACTTGTTGAAGGCTTGAAGTGTTGAATGAAGGGTGAACGCCTGAACAGAAGTCGGCTGTCCGTGTCACCACGAGAATGCGAGAAGGAAAGACGAGAGTGAGGGAGGAGTCAGAGGAGATCGAGAAAGAGGAGTCGAGCAAGGAGAGAGGAGAGTGAGAAGTGAGAACATACCGGAGTCGAGATGGGTTGATGGCTTGCTGGCGGCGCACGGGTCTGGTGGGCTGGAGCCTGGAGTGGTGAGCCGGCGGCACACAGAAGCGATGAAGAATGAAGATTAACGAACTGGGAGGGGCGACTCTAGGAGGCGCCGAGGGGAGGCGAGAGCAGAGTAACGACACACAGACCCCTCTATTGTCCTAATCTGATTCTAAGCGTAACTGCGTAATGATAAATCAATTTTTTTTAATAAAAAATCTTTTTTTTTCGGTTAAACCGAAACCAACTACAAACCGAATCTAAAACCGAAAATTAAAATTCCCTGAACCGAAAACCTAAACCGAAATCCCTAGGTTCGGTTAGTTTTCGGTTATTTCGGTTCGGTTCGGCCGAAAAAATCGGTTTGAACAGATTTTGCTCAGCCCTACTTTCCCCGTACAAGATTTTTATTGAAATTTACCATTTTAGTTCTTCATCATACCATGAATATATTTCTTTTCATTTAAATTGTTGTCATGCTATCCATCCATTACATTACATTTAAATAAAACAGAAGTTACATCTCTCAAATTGGATAATTCTCCTTGATTGATGACCTAAGAGTCTAAGACAATATTGCACACTTATAACTAAAGGGTTGTGTATCATCTTTATATTCATTGATCTAAGACACGAGTATTTGTTTAAAATTTTGAGTTACATTATAAATTATTAATATACGTATTTTTGAAAGTTAAGTGGTAGTGATATGTTTAAAAAATGCACAAAAGAAATTGATAATGTATGAAAATGATGAAATAATACGAATACAAATAATGGCTTGTTGGAAAATTTATTTATAATTCCTTAATCGAATTATTTCTCAATAATAATAAAGAGAAGTACTAACCCAATGTAAAATAACAACTGATTATATGTTTTTATAATATGTGCTTATGAACCTACAATTAGAACATAAAAATGAAGAAAAATCATAAGATTGTTCTATGCAATTCTACATAAATATTCTAGGGGCTTATCAAGGCATTTTTTAAGAGAAAGTTGGATCACTCCATTCAAAATAAAACTAAAGACATTTTTTTTTAAATATAGGAGGGTTAATCATAAACTCCATTGATAAATATAGGAGGGTTAATCATATATTCCAAATATATGAGGCTTATTAATAAAATTCTAAATATATTTTTTATTTCAAAAATATTTTTTATTTATAATAGTATAAATTGGAAATAGTTTATAGAAAAAAGTATATCACATATAGTTTTATTTTTTAATTATATAATTCATTTATTTTTTATTAATTAAATAAATAGTTTGATAGTGGGGTGTAATTAAGAGGAGGTATTATTCCTTATGCAAATATAATGTATGATCCTATTGATAAGTGATTTATAAAAAATAATGAGTAGTCTTTGCTATGTAAAAATGAAATAATTTAAGACGGGATAATACTCTAATCAACATATAAGAAAGCATTGAGATTCAACCAAGTTCTAAAAAATATTGTATTTTGATTAATCAACTATAAAACACCACAAAAAAAAGGATATTTTTTATACTCTACAATGTTACAATGCAGTTAATAGGAGTGATCGTTTGCTACACTTTTATGAATCTCATATTAGACATAATACTCTAGTGCAAGAGCCTGCAAGAATTGTTCCCCACATAGGAAGAACATTAAGTTAACAAATTTCTCCCTTTTCCCAAATTTGGTTGATTGTAAGATATAACACTAAAGTTTTTCCTTCAACCATAAGAATCAACCCAAATTAGTAATTCACTATCATTGACTACAAGATCATGTTCTATGAATAAACATGTAAAATTTTCTACTTTATGCAAAACATGAATAAATATGTACAATTTTCTACTTCATGCAAAAGTCGCGCTCCTTTCCTTTCCTTGTCGGTTTCCATGGGCTCTGCAGGAGGAGCCCTATTCATGTATGTTGAGTTCTCATTGCTAGCTTCATCCTTTATTTAGGACAGCTAATATATTAGCGAGGAGCCCCATTGTCGTCCGCTGAGTTCTCATTGCTAGCTTCTTTCCTTGTCGATTTCCATGTTGTTGCTGCTCTAATAGCCATGCTTCAGCTGAGTAACATTCATTTAGGAACTGGGATCATATGGAAAAAAAAAAAAACGAAAAGGTCCATTCATGAATAAATGATAAAATGCCAGATGATGGAGATCTTCAATGTAAAGGCCCGGATTTTAAATAATAAATTTCAATAAATAATAATAAGATAAAATAAAATAAAAATTCGGATATTTCCAGAAAAACTCGTCCATAATTTCCTAAATCGAAATTGAAATCCTTTAAGCGGATTCCAACCTAATTTTGAACTTTGAGGGACGATTCCGTCATTTTACCTTGGGATTTGAAATAAACTTTGGGATGTTGACATCTTTGAAAATTTGAAGCGTTATTTTGATCAAGTCGGAATAAGATCGAGAGAGCGGGATTTAAAATATCAATTGTCGGAAATTCACATTTCCGACTCGGGACCCCAATTCCGTCACCTTCTCCCATTCTTATCCATTCCATGTCATCCCTCTCATTTGGGTAAAATTCTATCCCTCCTTTCACTCCCTCCCTTCTTTGAGACATTTCCTATGGAAAACAAACAACAAATCCTTCTTTTCCAAAATCAGGTTTTGACCACACTTTTCTCTCACACAAACAAGGAATCCAAACACACCCCAGTTCCATCTCCCCTCTCTGTTGTTGCCGTGAGGAACCCCTCCCCAAGACACCTCCATTTTGCTCAGCTCCTCTCCACCAGCAACGCCGAGAGCAACCAGTAGCTCTGTTCTTCTTCCCCGAGGAGCAGCGGTAGCAGCTCCTTCTCCGTCTTCCACCAAGCCGCAGCAGCAACCTCCCTCCGTTCCTCCTTCCTTTCTCCTCGACGAGCAACCAGCAGCGCCAGGCTCTCCCTCCCCCCTGTTTCGAGCGCCTTGAGACGCCAGTAGGATCCCGAAGCCGCCAGAAGCAGCAGCAGCTTCTCCCGGAGCCGCCAACGCCGCCACCAGCCCTCTCGCGCTCACCGTAGCTCTCGAAGGTCGACTTTGTTTTCTTATTCGATTCCGGTCCTAATCTCGTCAAAGTCTGTTTTTGCTCACCCATTACTTCTCCTAGGACTCGGTCGGAGCTCCTTCCTCGTCAATCGCCGCCGGAGCCGGTCTCGGAGCCCCTCGGAGTCGGAATCTTGCGATCTCGGTAATCCTCCTCACTCTCCTTCCTCGCTGCATCTTCTTTCTGGCTGTCTGGGTGTTTTAGAAATTGAGTTCTAGTTCGGTTGGGAGAGGGTTGTTCGGAGACAGGGCACCGCCGGTGGCCTGAGGTTTTCACCTCCTTCTCCCGTCCTTTTCCTTCGCCGTCGCTGCGTCTCTGTTCTTCTGTTGAGGAAGGAGATGGGTTCACTTAACAGTTGGGCAGATCTTGGGCCTAATATTTCGGGTCTGGGCCGGGTATCCAGTTCATTTCGGGTTGTGCATCCGGATCCCTTCTCCCCCTTTCATTCCTTCAGCATTTGGTTCGGGTTTTGGCTCGGTTCATTTTGTTTTAAATGAAAAACCGGTTCAGCTTTTGGGTATGGGTTATTGGATCCGAAATTTTAAAAAAAGATTGGGCCTATTTCCTTGGGCCTAATTCTTTGGGTAAAATGTGGTGGAATGGAAAATGGATTTTTAAGACTTATGTATATTTTGATATAAAATATCTTAAGTAAATGGAATTAATAAAATTAAAAGGAGAGTTTTGGAAAATTATTTAAAAAGGGTTATCACGTGATCCGGAATTATCTCTTAAAAGGATTGATTGTCTTGAAAACTAAAATGCCGGAATTGTCTCTATAATATGATTTGAGAAATTATTTTAAAAATGAGTTGACTTAACTCGAGATTTAAGAGTTTGGGGAAATGAGTTCTGAAATGTTATTTTAATATTCCATATTAAGGAAGGGATTTGACGGAACTTGAACTAATTGATCTTGAGCTTGAAGTTATGTTAAAAGTGTCATTTCAAATGTCGGGATTTTGTCTTGGCTTAATGATATTAGTTTTGAGAAGGAAATTGGAAAAATGATTTTGATTGATGTTGATCATATCGGAAAGGTTTTGGAAAATGATTTTACCATCGATTGGTTTTGAGTATGTTGAGAACTTGGGTTCTGTGTATATGAATGTTAGCCCGATAGCTTATGAAAATGGCTTAATGATAGGTGTGTATTGCTTTCGGATTGCTTTGGACTTGCATTTGGGCCCTTGCTTGTGTTATATTGCTGTTCTGCATCTTCAGGTAAGTTCCCTAGGGGGCTTACTCAGGTTGGACATTCAGGCCTGTTGTTGCATTTTATGTTAGGTGTTGCATTCATGATCAGCATGCCATGTAGTACCATGCTAGGTTGCATCGATCGTTGAGCATTCTCTTTCTTTGTGCGTATGTAAACAGAACGGCCGTTATCTGTGATAGTCCTAGAAGTCTTTGCTAGGGTCATAGGGTAGCCCAGCCTCATCGGGTACCCTGAGTCAATCGAGTACTTCCTTACATTATGATATGTCTGCGGGCTTTATTGTGGAGCGGGTTAGGCATGCGTGCCACCCTATTATGAATGAATGCATTCACGAGCTGGCCAGTCTCCGCCTGTCGGAAGAGGTGGAGGTAGGAGAGGGATATGCCACTTGGCATTGTCTTGGGCCCTTTACAGTATTTCCGCACATTATTATGAACTAGGAGCATGCTAGTGTGTTTGAATTCCGTACTGCATTAGAGCATCTTTATTAGGTATAGCACATACTATGTGGCCTCAGAGAGGACTGCCGGTCCCGCGTGCGTGGCTCGATCTGATTCCTTTCCCCGTTCTTCTTTTAAAGGTATTATCTGCAGATTGAGTGCTCGATGTCGATATGATGGGGTTCCCTTTTGGCGATTCGAAGAATCTGGCTAACATTCTAATTTAATACAATGGTAACCACCCACTCATGATTTGGTTTTGATCCGGCTCTGCCGTGACACTTGTATCTTTACCTTGCTTCCGCTTTACTTCCGTTTGAAATGGATTCCGCGACATAGTCTTCGGACAGATTAAGGGTACCCAACGGCCCTTCGAGGTTTTTAGGGTTTGAAATCCCTCTTTATACTAATCATAAAAGTGTTTGAAACCTCGACCCGTACCTGGATTGCAAGATCCGAACAAGGGGTTTTATCCCTTGAAACGTAACCCGGAAATTATAATTCTGGGCCGTTACAAAGTTGGTATCAGAGCTGAGGTTGTGCAATTCGGGTACAAAAGGGTCGAGTGTATGTTTGGAAAACCGCCCATGAATTTCAAATGACTTGAAAGTGTTTTAAAGAGGGCAAAATGAATTTAAGATGTCTAACCTAAATTGGACTAAGTAATGAACTTGACTTATCATAAAATATGGAAAACCGACTAAATAGGGACGCGAGTGGGTAGTAAAGGCGCTAGACCTCCCCTATTGGGTGTAGTTGGGAACGGTAGGCAAAATACTAGCTTGCTCTTTACAGATGGGTCTGGAAGATTCCAATGAGATGATTATGAGTGTCACTAACTGATTCGATGTTGAGTGCTTGCTGTGTTAGATATCTGCTTGGTATGCCTGACTATTAAATGTGTACTGACTTACCTGTACGAACGGGATAGCGGGAGTCCCTTTAATTCTACATGGTCAAACCCAGCTTGTGTGGAATAACCCCTTCCATTATGTTAACCCCTTGACGGTTCTATCTAGCCTTTTCCTGGATGTCAGTGTCTTCCACGGGAAATTGGGTTGGTAAACACATTGTGTCGGGAATCATGGTGCTATGTTAAGTTGTCTGAGTGAGTGTTGGAAGTTTTGGATGTCACTCTGAGTCAGAAATAAGGTGTTTATAGGGTTGTCCTCCCTTATTCTTATAATGATCAACTAATGTCTCTTTGCCATGAAAAGTCGTATCGGAGTCCCACGGGAAACAGGGGTGATGAGTCGGTTGGGAAAAGTCAATGATTGTCTTTAGGGATCTCTGTCCGGTTGTAATGGTGACTCTCTTTGAACTGCATGACATGATTTCGTAATCTCTCGCATGTACCTTGTAAATGATCGTTGTAAGAAGTTGCTCATGTTATGCCTTGCTTTCTGTCATGATTTGTTTAAGCTCATGTTGTGGTTAGTTACCCTCCTCAAGTATCGTGTTGTGTCCTTTCTTATACCATGACTATTGTTGTTATAGCATGTTTACTTGGCTTACTGATCGTATGGTTGATAGGAAGCATGAAACATATGATACGAACTTGCATGATCGTTATTTCCTCCTGGATTAGGTTTGTGGTAGTGTGATCAAACCCTCCCTGTATGAATGCTTGTACATGATCGCCTTAGCATGATGGATGATGATGTGTCAATGCTTATCACTCCCTTGTGACGAGAATATGTAGCATGCTCATCTATTTTGTATTCGTTAAATCAATCATTATTGATGATCTTGCAAGTTAATATTGTTGTATGATTACGTGCTTTGGATGGAGAGTATGTGGTATAATTGAGTCTTGATGAATGCATGCTATATCATGTTATGTGTTGATTTGAGGTCATGTCCCCGTATTCTAGCTATATTGTCCCATTACTAGGTTCGTATTATACACTGTTGCATTGCCCCCATGCTTCTATATCGTCGGGATATGAGTGATGGATTTCTTGCGTACCGTTGTAACTATCAATTAAATGTTTATATGTAAAGCATGTTATGTTGAGCTATTAGTGTCGTGTAGGACCCTTGGTTGTGACTGGCGTGAGCTTATATCTTGCCTACAGTACTGCTAATTCTCTCCCAGACTAGGTCCTTGATAGTGTGATTCTTCCCTCTTCTTAAAGTGTTTTACTCATCCTGATTAGACTGATGTTGAATTCGATGATCGACTTGCTTTTCGTGATGGTAAATCCTAGCATGCTTATATGTTATCGCTCGGTGGTATTTCCCTATTACCCTATGATATTCTCTCGTGCTTGCATGAACATATGACTGGACACCTCGCATGATCACACACCACGCTATATCATGATTTCGCATACGCATGATGCACGAATGTTAGAATGGATTTAGTCGAGTTACCCTGATTGTGTTAATGTTTGATAAGTGTTAGCAGTGTCTGGTAGGGCTCATGATTTCCAATATAACTAACTAAGAGGATCACTTGTTGCACTTGTTCTATGATGTGATGACTATTGTACTATATATGTGCTCTATGATGGTTCGCTCTTAACATGACTATAATATGTCGCCAATGATGCCTTTCTTGTTATTCTGAGGATGCCTCATGTTTCGTGAATATTATGTTGAGCTCCTCTTAATGACTTGTGACTATGCTTGTATTACATCATGTATCGCTAGTATCGTGTGGGACCCATGATTTCTAAATGTACCTCGTCATATGATTACGTGCCATGATTGACCTATTATATGATCATTGTGTTAGATGAGGTAGTTACTATGTTGCTAGTATATGTTCTCGTATGATGCATACGCCAAGCTCGTGCATTGTTCATATATGTGATAATTGTGATGCTCAATAAATCCCGCGTACCCTGTTTAAAGTTGCTGAGCATGTCTGGTTCCATGGAATCACATACTACTAGTTTATCTCGCATGCACCCGTGTAGGACTTGATTGTGTCTTTTGGAATGAATACGCATGTTCTTTTCCCTTGAGATAGGTACATGTTAGTGTGGGTTAGTGAAATTGATATGCTCCATGATGAATTCGTGTTACTTGTCGCGATTATAACCTCATAGACTTCCATAAGGGCGTTGTTGTTATTCTCGGGTTAGAGTCTTGTCTCTAGTATTGTCGTCTTTAGTTGTGGTCCGTGTCTGTCCCCGAAAGGGATTTGGGTTGTCTTCTCCCGTCACTCCCCTACCTCTGCTAACTTAGACTCCTCTGCGATGTTTGGTGAGCGACTGCTTGAAAGAGAAAGGAAGTTGCATAACGATAGAGCAGTGTAGCAGAAGCGTGGGCCCATAACCCACGGGCCTCAGGATCAACGATTTCGGAAAGACAAGCACATTTCGAGAATGGCGGTCACTGATTACGATATGACTTGCAAGCAAGAGCGTTCTCTGTTTGAATTGCTAACTTTTCTGAATATGTTGATAACTATGTTGCATTGCCTTGATGGTGACATTTATGAGTTGATGTGCTGACTTGATGATGACTATTGCCTGATTGCCTGTCGTCTATGATGATATGATTTGATGACTTATAGATCTCATGTACCATGATGTCTTGGCGTGTTGCTACCCTAAGTTGCTAAGCATGATTGAATTCCTTTGCCTGTAAAATGTGGACTACATATGTTAAGAAGCATGAATTGTATCGGATAAGTTTATAATGCAACATGTTAGCTTGACTTCATTATGTTCATATATGATGTTTGCAATGATTATTGAGCATGATGGTAAACTGAGACTCGTTGAACTCATGATGTTATGTTTATAACTGCTAGTTGACATGTTGTAGACCTTATGTTTGATGATTTTCATTATTGCTTCTTCCTTAAACCTGTGGGTGAGGTCATTGGTAGCGTGGTAGAAGAGTGGTGAAAGAGCTTGAGTGATTAGGATGATCAGGGATGTTATGAGATGAATCGCAAGAGAGATGTAGGCTTAGGAGAGACAGAGTGAGTCTTGGGATTTATGAGAGGCAATGCTTGGGTGATTCTATTAAGCTTTTGGGTAAATTTTCGGTGGGGGTATGGTTAGCTGGGCATGATGTTTGAGATGTCTTGTGAAGTGTGGGGAGTGTAAGGAATGGCCTTTGTGGATGTTGAGGACATAGTGTAAGCAGGTATTCGGGCATGAGGTTAGACATAGGAGCGAGTTCTTAGAGGTGGATGGTGTGGTAGTGATCGGCAGAAGGAGGGGTAAGATTCGAGCATCGAGATGAATTGGGATTTCTTTGGGGAATTTTTGCCTGAGTTGGCGTTGGCGAGTCTAGAAGAGGATTAGTCTTGGCTTGAGAGTTGAGATGGGCGAGTGATTGTGTTTTATTTTGACCGGTATGATGTGAGGAATTTTCTTGATTTTGTGATTTATTTATATCTGCTGGCATGATGTTAGATAACGACCATGATAAACCTGATGTGGAATTACATGTTGATATGCAATGTTAAAATCTAATTGGTAGTGACTGGTGTTATCACGATATATTGATGTTTTGCTATCCTGTTATGTTGTTTTAGAAGCATGATAGGATGTGTTGTGATATGATAGTATATGAGATCATGGTGTGTTATTATGTGGGAGCATGATGTCTTATTATGAAGTAGTAAGCATGGTATTATATTATATGGTCGGTAGGCATGATTATGAATATATTAAATGATGAATATGACTCGTATATATATGAGGTAATAGTGTATGTCTGCCTAATGACTAAATGATCGTTATATGGTGTTGCGACGAGTTGAGATGATATCTGGAGAGCATGTTGACATATTGATGTTGATATACTGCTTGATCTTCCCTTTTGTTGAATCTTGCTAGCATGACCTTGTTTGTATTGATGTGGTCATAATTAGTTTTGTTTCATTGACTTATGATGAAATCCTGCTGTGGCTATCCTTGCAAATACAAATGTTGATGTGATAAATCTGTTATGATAATGCTGGATAGAAATTGGATAGGATGATTATGCGAATTTATGCGCTAAATGAGATCCCTTGTTGTGACTGACCCTACTATGATTGCGGTGTTGATATGCGATAGTGAGATACCTTCTATGATTTATGGTGTGATGTCGAGACGTTGTTATGATTCTGATATGTTGTTGAGATGCACATTATAACCTTTAGTATGATTTGGAGATGCTTGATGTGACCTTGTGGCACTGTGTGGGTACATGGTTGAGACTTGTCGTACGATGTGTTGGTTGAAGATTGATTGGTTTAAGCTGTTATGCATTTGTTATGGCGTATGAATCTTGTTTGAATGGAGATTGATGGATTGATTTGATTATGGAAACTAGGAAGAGAATATGGGATTAGCCCTTAGAGGTGGATGATTCCACCTCCTGATTTCTGAATTTGATTGATTGTCATGCGGTAAACTGATTTGGTGGTTGGAATATTTTGACGAAATCTTGATTTGAAAGGATTTGACTTGTTTTGGTATAAGGTTGCGTGATTAGGCGTTGGATTTGAAGATTTTGAACGATTTTGAAAAAAGAACTAACTTGGATTGTAAAAGAATGAACGTTATCGATAATTTCCACGATATTGAGGCCAATCTTTTTCAATTGCGGAATCCCTTTAGAAACTTTTCAAATCCGGGCAACTCTATGATAACTCACGAAGTGGATACAAGCATTTTATAAGGGCGCTTGTAGGGTGCTTGCTAAGACCTAGTGATAATATTGTAGAACTTTTAGAGTTGTGGTACTTCCGAAAGGTCGAAGCGAGTATGTGATAGGGGCGCTTATCGCATACTTGTCAAGGCCAATTGGAGATGTCACGACGGTGACTGGGATGTTGTGAGAATCCCGGAAGACGCAACCGAGATGATTACAAGATTCTAGACATAGTCCTTGGACTCATCAATTTCAAACTTCATCCCCTACTTTATTTTGGTTTTAGTCTCGGGGACGAGACTTGTTTTTAGAGGTGGATGATGTAAAGGCCCGGATTTTAAATAATAAATTTCAATAAATAATAATAAGATAAAATAAAATAAAAATTCGGATATTTCCAGAAAAACTCGTCCATAATTTCCTAAATCGAAATTGAAATCCTTTAAGCGGATTCCAACCTAATTTTGAACTTTGAGGGACGATTCCGTCATTTTACCTTGGGATTTGAAATAAACTTTGGGATGTTGACATCTTTGAAAATTTGAAGCGTTATTTTGATCAAGTCGGAATAAGATCGAGAGAGCGGGATTTAAAATATCAATTGTCGGAAATTCACATTTCCGACTCGGGACCCCAATTCCGTCACCTTCTCCCATTCTTATCCATTCCATGTCATCCCTCTCATTTGGGTAAAATTCTATCCCTCCTTTCACTCCCTCCCTTCTTTGAGACATTTCCTATGGAAAACAAACAACAAATCCTTCTTTTCCAAAATCAGGTTTTGACCACACTTTTCTCTCACACAAACAAGGAATCCAAACACACCCCAGTTCCATCTCCCCTCTCTGTTGTTGCCGTGAGGAACCCCTCCCCAAGACACCTCCATTTTGCTCAGCTCCTCTCCACCAGCAACGCCGAGAGCAACCAGTAGCTCTGTTCTTCTTCCCCGAGGAGCAGCGGTAGCAGCTCCTTCTCCGTCTTCCACCAAGCCGCAGCAGCAACCTCCCTCCGTTCCTCCTTCCTTTCTCCTCGACGAGCAACCAGCAGCGCCAGGCTCTCCCTCCCCCCTGTTTCGAGCGCCTTGAGACGCCAGTAGGATCCCGAAGCCGCCAGAAGCAGCAGCAGCTTCTCCCGGAGCCGCCAACGCCGCCACCAGCCCTCTCGCGCTCACCGTAGCTCTCGAAGGTCGACTTTGTTTTCTTATTCGATTCCGGTCCTAATCTCGTCAAAGTCTGTTTTTGCTCACCCATTACTTCTCCTAGGACTCGGTCGGAGCTCCTTCCTCGTCAATCGCCGCCGGAGCCGGTCTCGGAGCCCCTCGGAGTCGGAATCTTGCGATCTCGGTAATCCTCCTCACTCTCCTTCCTCGCTGCATCTTCTTTCTGGCTGTCTGGGTGTTTTAGAAATTGAGTTCTAGTTCGGTTGGGAGAGGGTTGTTCGGAGACAGGGCACCGCCGGTGGCCTGAGGTTTTCACCTCCTTCTCCCGTCCTTTTCCTTCGCCGTCGCTGCGTCTCTGTTCTTCTGTTGAGGAAGGAGATGGGTTCACTTAACAGTTGGGCAGATCTTGGGCCTAATATTTCGGGTCTGGGCCGGGTATCCAGTTCATTTCGGGTTGTGCATCCGGATCCCTTCTCCCCCTTTCATTCCTTCAGCATTTGGTTCGGGTTTTGGCTCGGTTCATTTTGTTTTAAATGAAAAACCGGTTCAGCTTTTGGGTATGGGTTATTGGATCCGAAATTTTAAAAAAAGATTGGGCCTATTTCCTTGGGCCTAATTCTTTGGGTAAAATGTGGTGGAATGGAAAATGGATTTTTAAGACTTATGTATATTTTGATATAAAATATCTTAAGTAAATGGAATTAATAAAATTAAAAGGAGAGTTTTGGAAAATTATTTAAAAAGGGTTATCACGTGATCCGGAATTATCTCTTAAAAGGATTGATTGTCTTGAAAACTAAAATGCCGGAATTGTCTCTATAATATGATTTGAGAAATTATTTTAAAAATGAGTTGACTTAACTCGAGATTTAAGAGTTTGGGGAAATGAGTTCTGAAATGTTATTTTAATATTCCATATTAAGGAAGGGATTTGACGGAACTTGAACTAATTGATCTTGAGCTTGAAGTTATGTTAAAAGTGTCATTTCAAATGTCGGGATTTTGTCTTGGCTTAATGATATTAGTTTTGAGAAGGAAATTGGAAAAATGATTTTGATTGATGTTGATCATATCGGAAAGGTTTTGGAAAATGATTTTACCATCGATTGGTTTTGAGTATGTTGAGAACTTGGGTTCTGTGTATATGAATGTTAGCCCGATAGCTTATGAAAATGGCTTAATGATAGGTGTGTATTGCTTTCGGATTGCTTTGGACTTGCATTTGGGCCCTTGCTTGTGTTATATTGCTGTTCTGCATCTTCAGGTAAGTTCCCTAGGGGGCTTACTCAGGTTGGACATTCAGGCCTGTTGTTGCATTTTATGTTAGGTGTTGCATTCATGATCAGCATGCCATGTAGTACCATGCTAGGTTGCATCGATCGTTGAGCATTCTCTTTCTTTGTGCGTATGTAAACAGAACGGCCGTTATCTGTGATAGTCCTAGAAGTCTTTGCTAGGGTCATAGGGTAGCCCAGCCTCATCGGGTACCCTGAGTCAATCGAGTACTTCCTTACATTATGATATGTCTGCGGGCTTTATTGTGGAGCGGGTTAGGCATGCGTGCCACCCTATTATGAATGAATGCATTCACGAGCTGGCCAGTCTCCGCCTGTCGGAAGAGGTGGAGGTAGGAGAGGGATATGCCACTTGGCATTGTCTTGGGCCCTTTACAGTATTTCCGCACATTATTATGAACTAGGAGCATGCTAGTGTGTTTGAATTCCGTACTGCATTAGAGCATCTTTATTAGGTATAGCACATACTATGTGGCCTCAGAGAGGACTGCCGGTCCCGCGTGCGTGGCTCGATCTGATTCCTTTCCCCGTTCTTCTTTTAAAGGTATTATCTGCAGATTGAGTGCTCGATGTCGATATGATGGGGTTCCCTTTTGGCGATTCGAAGAATCTGGCTAACATTCTAATTTAATACAATGGTAACCACCCACTCATGATTTGGTTTTGATCCGGCTCTGCCGTGACACTTGTATCTTTACCTTGCTTCCGCTTTACTTCCGTTTGAAATGGATTCCGCGACATAGTCTTCGGACAGATTAAGGGTACCCAACGGCCCTTCGAGGTTTTTAGGGTTTGAAATCCCTCTTTATACTAATCATAAAAGTGTTTGAAACCTCGACCCGTACCTGGATTGCAAGATCCGAACAAGGGGTTTTATCCCTTGAAACGTAACCCGGAAATTATAATTCTGGGCCGTTACATTCAAGTAAAAAGCATTTATTGGATTCCAATGCCATACTAACTTACTGATGCAGTTAGGCAGCTAAAACTGAAGAAATCTTCAAGTAAAAAACATTTATTTCTTTTCATTACATATGAACCAAAATACAGTCCATAAAACACATCGAGCTCCTAAAAGGTACTTGCTTGGATCTCCCCTCTTCGTACCATTGGTGCCCATCTTTCATCATTTTGTTTTTCCCATTGTTGCTTATTCTGAATCACACACTCATTAAACAACAAAAGAAAATAAAAAAGGCACAAAAGCAATAAATCTATTTACCTAATCTCCTGATCATATATAAGCACGTTAATATTATCATTATACTTACTTCCAGCGAACCACCCCTAATGGAGAAGAATTCAAGCTACCTCCATTGTTCATAAGCTTGGAGCAGTTCTTGCTGCTTGGTTAACTATACTATCCATTTCAATTCACATAACTGGGAGATTACAAAATGTCAATCCAAATCAAGCAACCGCCATACTTCCTCCATCTCGTGCAGCTTAGCAGACACTTCTGCCTCCACTGATCAAGTGATCAGGCTCATGTTGCACCACAAATACTGTGTATCAGGAAACTTAACATTCGTATACTTGAGAAACCCATCTCCTTTGCAATTTAGTTGCATCTACCTCACACAACCATCTGACCCGTCCCCTTCTAAATTTCATTTTGATTGCTAATGAAAACCCATCTCCGTGCAAGAATACCAAAACTTCAACTGCTAATGAAACCCCATATATGCTAAATCTAACACCCAAGCACATTGAACAAAAAGATAAGAAAATGAATGAATCTACGCAAATAGATTTATGCAAGTAAAGATCAATCAAAGAAGCAAAAGAAAGGCCTTCCTTGAATAGGTAAATAAAGAGCGGCCATTCCAGGGTTCGAACCGGGGACCTATGGGTACTACCCACAAGTCCTTTCCGGTGAGCCATTCCGGAATGGTTAAAACTTTGGTAGGGTAAACTTTTTATAGTGACTGGCCCCACTGCTTCGCGGCCCCATACCCTAGAAATCCCTTGCGGGATTTTTTGAGGAGGCTCAATACCACTTACGCAAAGTGCGATCAAAAGAAAGGCCTTCCCTAAAAGAATAAATTTAATGAATGAAAGTAGCAGTGAAGCTACAATAATTTGGAACTTGCAGATCTAATCTTCGTTTTAGCTCCATGAGCTTGATAGGGAGCTCTGATTTCTATTCCTTATAACTTTATACCAAAAACTACTTCCCGTCAATCACTTCTTTCAACTCTCCTATTTCTCGATTTCTTTGGTAGATTGTACATGTCATAGCCTGCAAAGTACTCTAATAGTCTAATATCACTAAACATTCTCTAGAGAGTAGAATGAATATCACAATTACCTTTATCTTTCCCCATAAGGTCCCAATCTAAATAAATTTCATATGATCAAGACCCCTTGACCCCTCAACTAATATATATACTGATACTAAGATGCAATGATTGTACCTTCTCATCATTATGAAGAATAAGGTCAATAAATGATCTAAAATTGTGACCAACCATAAATATTTTATGAAAAACAAACAACTCAACAAATTTATTAAAGTCAGTGATGATTTATTTGTCACATTTCTCTAGAGCAAACACTGATTTGGGGATACTAAATACATCCGAAATTTCTATACACTCTGGATCAAGTATCTCAAATTTCATAAATAAAAGGCGATCAAATCAGAGAAGAAGGCACAAATCAGACACGAAAAATATTTCAATACCAAATTATTATAAAACCGAATTCTCAAATCAATTTAGTTCGACCTTCTAGATTCAACAACATTCATATAACAATTAATCAATAAATAGAATGTGGGAAGTGAAATCCAATTTGAGCTTGTAATTGTGAGGAAAGAGAACATGAGGAAGAACGGCTGAAGAGAGAACGTGTGCTTCTTCCCTTTGCTCAGTGAAGGACACGTGACTCAATCTTTTGCAAAAACTCTGCTTCTGATTTTATAAGTATTAGGGGTGGATTAGTGAGGGAAATAATGATTATTTATTTAATTAATGACTTGGAAAAGATTACTTTTTTATAGTTGATCTGTGAGCCAAAGGAAAGAATTTTCATCTAATTAGCATTTTAGATCATACGAAAATAAAATAGTATCAACTCTAAGGCCATGTTTATCGGTTACTATTCAAAATACTAAAATTACTATTTTTTTATTCATCTCTTTCCGCCACATCAGCATAGCATCTCTTCTTCACTTTTTTTCACTTTAACAATAGCATATCTAACATCTCACAATCTATTTTTTTTTACCAATTTAATTTACGAATATATCCTTCTATAACAATTATTTCTAACATATTTATAATATGATTATAATATTATATTAGTATTTAATTACTAAAATTAAATTATAAAATTTAGACATTTATAAAACTACAATATAATTATATCGAAAGAAATCATTTTTAAAAAATATGTCGAAACATATTCAACATTAATGTCTATGTGCAGAGAAAAATGAATCTAGTATTATGATAAATTTTTTTAAAAAAATTTTACATTTTAAAAAGCGAAAACAATGTCGTTTTGATTTTTAATTTTCGAAAAAGAAAATAAATGAAGTACCATGCATTTATTATGCACATTTAGCATCGATGCTAAATTAGCATTGCCCAAGCATCCAAGCCCCCAACTCTTCAATATTTAATTAATTTTTTTTATGTCCAAGCATCTTGAACAGTGGGCGTTAAAAGTGCTCTAAGAATTTAGAAGTTTTTATAACACTATCTCACAAGTTTATAGTTTCTACAAAATGACCAAAATTTTTAGCTGGTAATATTATATAATTCCTTCCTATATCCACCGTTCAAGCTCACATATCCTGATTGTGCACATTTGTCAACAAAGACAATCCTGAGATCTACATTAAACTATGACATAATTTCATAGGCCATTTTACAGTAACATCTTATTTTTCAACTAAAACAATCACACATCCATGATGGAAATCGGCTTGACATTGGATTAGGCAAAAGGTAGGCCAAGTTGAATATTGAGACATATTTGGCAAAGAAAATAAATGACATGTTGATATATGAAAGAGGTCAAAACACTGGGACTTGCATTGAAGCTACTCTGGGAAAGAGAGGTTACCCAACAAGTTCTGAATGCATTATAAATCTCACATGAAACTGAAGTGAGGTCATCGGATCTACTTAGATAGACTTTAAATCAATTTACCAAACTCTAAGTGAGGTCATTGGGCTGATTTTCGAAATGCAACTATAAGTAAGGTCAGTTGATGGCAATTCTACAAACTTCTCTCTCAGCCTGGCTAAAAATCTATTAGTTTCTTATATCTCTAGGTTCCAATGAAACACCAAACTTTTGCTCTAATTAAACTAAGCAACATCAGCTATTGCAATAATAAGACGACTTAGATTCAGTAGCTCAATTGCTGATATTGGCATCATCGGCTCTCATATGCCTCTCTTTTAGACATTTCGTCGAACAGATGCTAGTCAATCAAAAGGTACTATGGAGTTCCAAAAAAAAAACCAAAGAATCAACAACAGAAAAATATATCGGTAGGTCCATCAGAACCAAAATCATGTACAAAGTGAGAATTGCTCCCAAATGCCCCAGAAAATTCTAACAACCGCAAAGCTCCAAAGTCTAGGCTTTGCAGATCAAAACCTAGCTACAAAGTGAGAACCCGGAACTGAAAAGGTAGGAAATCAAATAAGAAAACCGAAAACTACCTGCCGAGTTGTCACCACATCCGGTCGCCGACGATGTAGAACGAATCTACACCCGGGAGAAGATGAAGGCGATGGAATAACAGGACAACGGAGTCTGGTAACTTCACTCTCGAATTCTTCACCCCGAACCTGAAAACCCCCAATCCCTACCTCGGAATCTGGCTCGCCAACCGTCAATCCCCTTCCCCTCTCAAAGCCTCAACTTCTACTGCCATCCGCCTCACCTACGATCGTCTAGCCCTCTCCGAATCCACCAATTCCAGTCTCTGACGTTCGGGCAACTCTTTCTTGAGGAAGGAGAACGTGATTGAGAAAGAGAGAAAGTCGCCTCTAGCCGTCGCCGACTGCATCGCCGCCCACAATCGCCCTCCTTCGACCGTCGATCGACTGCGCCCCACCTCCACAACGGCAACCATCAATCAATTTATCAATTATATTACGAGTAAGAAGATGATTGAGGAAGAATATAAACGCGTTTGAGAAATTCAATCAATTTTTGGTATTGATAGCCAAAAGAACGTGGCTTATAAAGGGAAAATTGTTTCTTAGTCTTACTCAAAGAATGACACGTGGCTCAATCTTTTACAAAGACTTTGCTTCTGATTTTATAAGTATAAGGGGTGGATGACGCAAATGACAAATAATTACGAATTTTTTTTCAAAATATTCACCAAAAAATAAATATTTACCGAAATATTCACACTTTCAAATTATTTACAAAAATATTCATTTTTATCAGATTAATAACAAAAACGCGGTTTGGGGCTGCGTAAAATGTCGAAGTTGAGGTTGGAAAAATATGAACGAAATATACGCGATTTTAAACTGCATTTTTTTACCAGATCAGAGAGAAACGCTTCAAACCGCGTTTCTTCCTATTTTTTTCCTTAATTAAAAAAATAAAAATAAAATTGGCGCCGGTACTATGCACCAGGCCACCACCGTCGCTTGTGCCCGGAACTGGCTTCAGACGAAAGAAGTGACCACTGTTGTCGGCAGCCAGCATCTGGGCACCACAGCCACCACCGTCGCCACTCGCCACGCCCGAATTGGATCTGGAATCCGGAAAATCAAAATTTAGATGAACGATTGGATCCGTCGACGCACGAATTGGATCCGGAATCCCGACGAGCTGATCCTCAAGATCTTCCGGTGGATCCACTCCGAGCCGCGACGCCTACTCCCTCGTTTGCCGCCGTCGGCTCCTCTTCGAGCGCCTAAGCCGTGAAACCCTTCGCATCGGCGAGGTGGCCCCTTCTTCCGTCTGAAGTCGATCTCGGGCGTCGGCGATGGTGGTGGTCATGGGGCACAGGGCCACAGGCGCTGCAGACGTTGGTGATCCTTCCTTCCGTCTGAAGCCAGTCTCGGGCTCCGGCGACGGTGGTGGCCGTGGTGCACAGTACGTGCCCACGTCATTTACACCAAAACGATGCTCGTGCTTTTTTTTAACTAAAAAAAATTAAAGGTAAAACGCGGCCTGATGAATTAATTTTATACTAGTGTCAGGGTATTTCGTCAAAATTAGTACTCCCTCCGTCTCGAAAAACAAGTCGTTTTAGACTAGTTGAGTTGTATCAAAATACATGTCGTTTTAGGTTTTCTAGGTAAGATGATAGTAATGATTTATATTGGTTTTTGTGTTGTTGACTTTTTAAAATAGTTTGATTGGTTAAAAAATATAGTGGGTATTTAAAAATAATAAAATTAATGAAAAATGTTAGTGGAATGATGATGTTGATTGATAGGTGAGTGTTTTATTAAAACTAGTGCACAATGCTAAAACGACTTGTTTTTCGAGACGGAGGGAGTAATGTTTTTGTTTGTTTTCTTTTTTAATATATATTTTTTAAAGTTAAAAACTATATAAAATATTAATTTCATACATATTATTTATTAATTTCCTAATCATTACTAATATATATGAAATTATTTTAAAATTTTAGCTTTTATTAATAAAAAAAGCTTCTGGCTCAAGGTGACAACCCAAAATCAGGTATTAGTATTCACAAGAAGGTATTTCAATTGAAAACTGAAATGGGCAAAAACAATTCAGCTAATACATTTTGATAATTTCAAAACAAATCATACCAAGACAATCAGAAAATTTTGAACTAAGAAAAATTCAACCAAAATTGAAAGCAATGACAGTTTAACTACGCACACCTGATGCCTTTTTAACTACTTTTGTTATTTGGTTCGGTGATATATAAGAACCGATCCTCAATTAAGGTATAAATCCAAAACCTGACAACACTACCAATTTGATAACCAGAAATTTGAGCAATCACCAAATAAATAAGACTAACAAAGCAACTCGTGCAAAAATAGAGTTAAATCAGTTCAGAAATCATATTGGTTATTTCCTTGATACAAACAAATCTTTCTATGCTATTGATGGCGAGAGGGGGAGTAAGAAACTTGCCTACAAATAAATCCTTCTATGCTATAAAAAAGATGGTTTAGCTTTTGTTCTAAAAGGTTTGCTATCTCTTCGATACAATTGCAATGTTGTGCATTTACTGATTTTTTTTAAGTTTTCCCTGAAATTCCAAGAAAAAACTATCATGTATGATCAATGAGGAATTGAGGAAAGAAAGAGAACACAAGGACACCATAATGAGGAGCATGGCTCTCATTGTGTTGTGGAAGGGCCAAGATTAGTTCCATTTGGCTCATCAGCGGTTGTTCCCTTTGCAGGTGAGCGGAAGGCTGATCAAGCGTCAAATGCCTGCTGCAGAGAGTTCATTGTAGGAAGCTTTTCTGCGTGCATGTTGACCTTGATTCTGATTGGAAAACCATAAGCATCATTAGATAATAATGAGGCTGATATCAGTAGAGACATATAATGGGAAACAATAACAACATGCATTTTACCTGTTGTGGATGTTCACATATTCATCAGTTTCATCCAGAATTCCCCCCTACAAACATTAAGGATTGTAAACATGGAATTGTCATTGGACAAATAATGAGGCTATATTAGTAGAGACGTACAATTGGACTCGACTCATTTACCTTTAAAAGTTCTTCAATAGCATCCTCCATGCTGATCACGCCAACTACCACTTGATGAGCTGGATATTCAGGAATTGGAGAGTTCTCAATATCCAAGATACAGAAAGAACAACCCCTATACCGTTTCTGGAAAGGAGGAATTACAGCCGCAGGACTTTTATATGCATGTTGACTTTCATTAATCTTTGTTGAAGCTTTATGATCATCTAATACATATGCGGCAGTCCTGTTTACCCCACGTTGTGCTGAAACATAGCAGATTACAGGTAAGGTAAACCTTGGACATAAACTCTTCGTATGGCAGATAAATCAATACAATCGAGCAGCAGTAAGTAGGAGCAAGCAAAGGGCTCAAAGAATTGTTGTTGCACCTTGAACAAAGTAAATGCTATGTGCAAAATTTAGGGCGAACAACTTAAAATTATGAGAAAGCATAGATGTAGACATGTTCATTTATAAGATTGTGGAAGTGTCTTTTATGACTTTCACACTCAAGCTTCCGGCAAAACTTGAAAAGAGCTCACCAAGATGAGAAAACGTTACCAACCATGTAAAGACCGAGATGAGAAAACGTTACCATTGACTAAATGAAGTGAAATATGTCAATCTGTCAAGTACTCTGTCTTAAATCCACATCAGGGAAAAAAATTACTCCAATTACAATAATGTTTTCGAACAATGGTGCTCTAACCTTTTACTCAAGAGTGGAGGAGGCAGGACTTACCCGCATATTCGATGAGATATTGAGAACATAATCAATCGGAGAAATCTTATCCTGAAAATTGAATGCAATTTCACAAACTGCTGCAAGTTTCATTAAAGAAAAATGAATTAAGATCTCAAACAAACCAGAATTTCAAGAAAATTGGAAGGAAAAAAAAACAAAGTGAAAGCAACAACCACTACAAAAAATAAAATAAATTAGCACCAATATTTATCTTCCCGCACACCAGATTTCGACTTGCATAACATACCTCATTGAATATCCATTCCTGCACACCAGATTTCTGCAACAAAGATACATATTGCTTGACAGGAACGCTCCTCCAGAGACTGAAGATCAAATCAAATCTAAGATTGAAATAAGAGGTAGATAACAACAACAACAACTCAGTTTATCCCGCTGAAATAAGAGGTAGATATCATACCTTAATTTGATTTAATTTGAAGAGGCTACATTAAATGACGAACTAAAAAAATTAGATTGAACAAATCCAATATAAAAAGTGTAGATTGGTAACAATAGCTAATTGGGAGAGATATACCAAATACAACTTCCGAGGGGAAGATGTATTTGATATAAAGCTTTGGATGGTGATGGAAGAGGTTGAGACAAAGAATGAGGGGAAGATGATGGGAACACCTTAGAATTGGCCTCCAAAGCGGCGTAGAGATGAGCAAGAGTCCAACTGTCCGACATCAAGGCTAGGTAGTGAGCATTGGTGAGAGAGGTCGAGACTTGAAATACCTTTGGTGGCTGCCTCATTGACCAAAGCAGTACTTAATGAGGTTTAGTAGTTAAAATACCTTTGGTGGCTGCCTCATTGAGTAAAGCATTGTCTTCAATGACTATAGAAACACATTCTCACTATACTACCAAGACCACTTCTCACCTTCATCTGTGCCCGCCATATCTTCATACCCAGGCTCATTGAAGTAGGGTTCAACATTCAAAATCAGCCCCTGGATTGAGACAAGGACTTGTAGCATAGTAGATAGACCAGGAACCCACTTCTCATTTGCATCACCGCTCCAAGTATTGAGAAGGCTGAGGCATATTTTTCCAAAATTATACAAGTTTGGATTGAGCCAAAGACAACCAGAGCGATAATGCACAAGCTGCAAAGCAGTTTCCAACCATTAGTCATAGTATAGCAGATACCATAGCTATAGTATACAAATGAAAAACCATTACCCACCCGTGGCGCATTTGGATAGGATGATGGGAAATGAAAATCGAAGAAGAATATGCCATCATGATAAGGGGTACCATCTGCCCCAATGATAACTGTCCTCAACAAATCCATTCTCGTTTCATACACCCATGCAAATATGGTATCTATTTGGTCGGTAAAGAATTAAACAATGCATACAGTAGACTAATTAGCAAAACTTAACGAAACATGTAACATAAATAGAAGACCGAAAGTTCATGATAAATCACCTGGCAAATCATTCTCTAAGATGCGCCACTCCTCTTGGATTTTCTTTACACAATCTTTAGAAGGCTGGTAAAATAAGAAACAAATTAAGTTTTATGCATAGTTATTTATCCAAAGAAAGTAGAAAGAAGGAATGTCAGGTCATGACATGCAACTCCACACAGCCTTACCTGAGGTTGATTCTTACTCAGAATGATCTTGGACGGTGGAAGACTTTTTGAAGGATTCCAATCTCTTCACAAGCAGAACTTCCCCATTATCCTGATCATTCGAGGCCAAATCAGAAGGAACGGTAATGTCTGAAGTGATTCCTCGCTCAAGCATCACCAAAGGATGGTGCATATATGAGAAACCTCCCATTTATATGACCAATATAAATGTATATGACCAATATAAATTTATACTTTCAACATTACAGGGCTAAGTGTTGAGCTGAGAACAATACGAATGAGTAAGGAGGGCCACCACTCGTTATTTTCCCATTTATATGACCAATATAAATTTACACTTTCAATTATCTTGCACAAATAGAAGTTATTTACATATGAATCAGTAAGATCACAGTGATAGGTGATAACTCCCTCCCTTGATGAAAATCGGAATAATGTTTCAAAGGCATTGACAGGATGTTTATGTCAAAGGTCTTGGAACATTAATAGTTGATGAAATTCAAAACCTGTTCTATATGTCCGAATATTATTTAATTTTATTATATACTTCCTTTATATTATATATATATATATATATGTTTGACTAATCTTTCAGGAAGTTTTTCGAATTATTTCCTTCCTTGTGACAAGTGTTGAGAAGGTTCAAATCGGAAAGATTATGGCTTCATTTGTTTCCAAGTTTAGAAGATCTTAAAGATAGTCATGATCTGGAAGGCCATGATCTGGAATAGCCGCTGGAGAAGATTCTCAGCGCCGATTTGTCTCAATAAATAGAGAAGGAAGATGAAGACAGAATAACACAAGTGCTACACAAGCTTTCATTCATTCAAGCGAGATCTGTCTTCCAAGTGTACTCTCTGCTAGTGCTCAAGAGTTTGTTGTTTATTTCAAAGCCTTTGAGAGTCACTGTGAGCCTATAGGATATATTCATTTATAGTGTTACTCGAGAGTTTGTAACTCGGGAAGTTGCACTAGGCTATTGATTTGTGAGAGTAAGAGGATTGTACTAGATAGCTGAGAGAGGTGGGGCTCTTCTAGATTGGTCTAGGATTCCAAGGGAACGTGAGTTGACTAGATTGCAATTGTATAGGAGAGAGACTTCTCGGTGAGCTATTAGGATCCTAAGCTAAGCGAATCAATAAAGCCTTTTGAATCCTAGGGTTGTGGAAGAACCCTAGGCGGGGACGTAGGCCAAGTTCGTGCCGAACCTCGTAAACAATTACTCGTGTTCTTTATCTCTTGCTTTACCTTATTTCCGCACTTGGTTCGATTGTCTAACTTTGTGATTCAGGTTTATCTCAAAGGGTTTTATACGAGCTCCAAAAGTTTTGAGACTTTCTGCGAAAAACGGGCATACTCTATTCAACCCCCCTTCTAGAGTATTTCTATTTTACATTGTTTTATATTATCGAACCTTCAAATGGTATCAGAGCTTTACTCACTGTTTTTTATCTAACAATCTTGTGAGTTTTCGATCATGTCTGGTGAAGCAAGCGGAGGATTTGCACAGGGAAGGTCCACAAGCAGACCGCCACTCTTTGTAGGAAACAACTTTGTGCACTGGAGATCCTTGATGAAAATGTTCATCATAGACCAAGATCTGGAGCTTTGGAACATTATAGAGAATGGTCCGAAGATTCCAGAGAAAGATGGACCAAATGATACCAAAGTTGCAAAGAAGGAGTCCGAATACAACCAAGCAGATCTTGAACTTGTCTCCAAAAACTACAGGGCTATTAACCTACTTTACTGTGGTATTAACACTGATGAGTTTAATCGTATTTCATCTTGTAGGTCAGCTAAAGAGATTTGGGAAAAACTGGTCGTCACCTATGAAGGAACGAGCCAAGTAAAAGACACCAAGATCAGCATCTTCCTTCGAAAGTACGAGCTCTTCAAGATGAAGCCCGGTGAGACAATCAATGCCATGTTCACACGGTTCACAGAGATCACCAACAACCTTGACTCTCTCGGCAAGAACTTTACCAACGTTGAGAAAGTGAGGAAGATACTGAGGTGTCTTCCAAAAGAGAAATGGGGTCCAAAAGTAACAGATATAGAGGAAGCCCAGGACCTCACCACTCTACCCCTTGATGACCTTCTTGGGAAGCTGATCACGCATGAGATGATCCTTAATGAAGACGATGGAGAACTTCTAGTTAGCACTAAGAACTTGGCACTCAAGTCTAAGAAGGATGAGCCTAAAGATGGATCTGATTCCGAAGATGAGGATGACGATGAGGATGATCCTTTTTCTCTTATCACAAGAGGCATTGCTCGAAATCTCAAAATGAAGAAGCAATTCAACAACAAGGATGGATCAGAGTCTTCAAAATTTCAAGGTAAGCCTCAATACAACAAGTATGAAAAGAAGACTAAACCGTTGTCTTATTTTGAATGTGGTGAAACAGATCATCTTGTGAAGGATTGCCCTCAAAAGACAAAGAGCCGGTCCAAGAAAGGTGACAAATGGAAGAAGAAAGCCATGGTGGCAACTTGGAGCGATTCCGACTCTAACTCCGATGATGAGAAGGCCAACATTTGTCTTATGGCCTCAGAAGATGAATTCCACGATGAAAAGCTTGAAGCTACTGTAAGAGAACTTATGGCAAGTCCAAAAGAGGTATTATCGGAATTCCTTTCAAATATGATTGCCAATGAAGAGAAGCTTATTGCCCAAACTAACATTCTTATTAAGAGAACTGTGGATCAGGAAAGAACTATTGAGGATCTGTCTATGAGGGTCAAAGGTCTTGAAGCTTCTTATTCAGGTCTTGACATTAAAGTCAAGACGCTTGACTCAGAGAAATCTGAACTCAAGCAAGATCTCTCCTCTCTAAAAAATGAGCATCATGACTTAGAGAACGAGAAGATCTCCCTGAATAATAAGATTCAAGACCAACAGACAGCTCTCATAAGTTTTACCAAATCCAAAGGTACTCTCGATAGGATGTTGGGTGAGCAACAAAGCTCTCTAAACAAAAGTGGTATTGGTTACAATCCAAGGTTTTTAAAGAAGCAACACATTACCACTTTTGTAAAGGCAAAAGGAAGCAGAACCTCTCCTATATGTCACCATTGTGCTAGAAAGGGACATGTAAAAGAGACCTGCCCCTATAGAAGAAAGGATCCATATATTATTCGCAATACATTTCCTGTTCATTTGAGAAAAGAACGGATAACACAAGTTTGGGTTCCAAAAGGCACTATTTTACCAAATATGGTTTACCCCAACAATGGATCCAAATTTGCTTATTGGTCTAGCCATAAAGGTTGATGTTTGTCTTGCAGGAGATCACCAAGGTGAAAGAACACAAATGGATTATTGATAGTGGATGCTCGAGGCATATGAGTGGGAAGAGTTCTCTCTTTCATGATCTAAAGGAGCAATCCACGGGAACAATCACTCTTGGTGACAAAGGAAAATGCAACATCGTTGGTATTGGTAGTGTTGGAAGTGATTCCAACCATAGTATTAAAAATGTTTATCTTGTTAATGGTTTGAAGTATAATTTTCTTAGTGTCTCTCAATTATGTGATAGTGGCAACAATGTCAGATTTAACAAGAAAATATGTATAGTGTGCAGAGAAGATACAGGTGAAGTTATATTGACTGCATATCGTTACAACAATATATACGCCGTAAATGCTGATCAAGTGGCACAAGGAAGCTTAACCTGTCTAAAGGCTTTGACGGACGATCCAAAGCTCTGGCACAGGAGACTCGGTCATGTGAGTCCACATACACTACAGAAGCTTGTGTCCAAAGGGCTTGTAAGAGGGCTACCTGAGATGGACTTCAAAGGTATTGATATATATGTGCAATGCATGCACACGAGGTAAACAAACACGTAGCTTTTTCAAACCCAAAAAGGTTGTAAGTTCTTCTAGACCCCTTGAACTTTTACATATGGATTTATGTGGTCCTATGCGAGTCAAATCTCCCAATGGTAAAAAGTACATGCTAGTTGTTGTTGATGATTTTTCTAGATATACTTGGGTTGCATTTTTAAAAGAAAAATCAGAGACCTTATTTGAGTTTTCAAAACTTTGTAAGGAGTTGTAAACTTTAAGAAACGAGCCCATAGTGTCAATTCGAAGTGATCTTGGTAGGGAGTTTGATCAACTTCAGTTTGATTTGTTTTGTTCTAAATATGGCATCTCCCATAACTTTTCTGCTCCTAGGACACCTCAACAAAACGGGATTGTGGAACACAAGAACTGCACCTTAGAGGATATAGCCAGGACTATGCTTTTAGAAAATGCATTACCTAAAACCTATTGGGCTGAAGCTGTTAACACAGCTAACTACATTTTGAATCGTTGTCTTATTCGTTCCATCTTAAAGAAAACTCCTTATGAACTTTTCAAAGGCTGCAAACCATTTATATCTTATTTTAAACCCTTTGGCTGTACTTGTTTTGTTCATAACAATGGAAAAGATAACCTTGGGAAATTTGATGCGCGTAGAGATGAAGGTATATTTCTTGGCTACTCCACAAGTAGCAAAGCTTATAGAATCTTCAATAAAAGGACCCAGTTAGTTGAAGAAAGTATACATGTTATTTTTGATGAATGCAATGACGGTGCTTTGAGTGAAAGTGTTGCAGATATAGATCTTAACATCCACGAAGAGAACGAGGAAGGTGGTGATGCTGCTACCAAGAACATAGAGAAGAGGAACATGCAGGAACATATTCTTAACACTGGAGAATTGGCCCAAGGTGTTGAAGATGCGTCCAAAGCCCTTGGTGTCCAATCCAACAGTGTTGAGATGTCAGAAACTGCTGTAACTGAACCTAACAGGATCACGGAGTCAGATGTACCACAAGTCAATCCTACCAGTGTGACGAATCAAGGAGTTGAGACTAGCAAAAGGAAATTCAAATACTCCTCATCACACTCTTTAAAGGATATCATTTCTGACCCTATTTCTAGTGTTCAAACTCGTTCTAAACTTAAAGATCTCTGTGCTTTTCACGCGTTTGTTTCTCTTATTGAGCCAAAGAAGGTAGATGAGACACTTCAAGAGCCAGACTGGATCATTGCTATGCAAAGTGAGCTCAACGAATTTGAAAGAAACAAAGTCTGGACCTTGAAGCCTAGGCCAAAGCATCAATCAGTCATTGGCACACAATGGGTATTTCGAAACAAGCTAGATGAGAATGGTAAGATTGTGAGGAACAAGGCAAGGCTTGTTGCTCAAGGCTACAATCAAGAGGAAGGTATTGACTACGAGGAGACCTTTGCTCCCGTAGCCAGGCTTGAAGCTATTCGCATTTTATTAGCATTTGCATCTTTTATGAGCATAAAGTTATATCAAATGGATGTCAAGTGTGCTTTTCTTAATGGTTTCTTAGAGGAAGAAGTTTATGTGGCTCAACCCCCGGGTTTTGAAAATTCAGAATTTCCCAATCATGTTTATAAACTTGACAAAGCGCTTTATGGTTTGAAACAAGCCCCAAGAGCTTGGTATGAGCGATTATCAAAATATCTTTTAGAAAATGATTTTAAAAGGGGGTTGATCGACAAGACTCTTTTTATCAAAACCAAAGGAAAGGACATTTTGGTTATTCAAATTTATGTTGATGATATATTATTTGGTGCTACTAACACATCTTTGTGCTAGGAATTTTCTGACATCATGTGCAGTGAATTTGAAATGAGCTTGATGGGTGAACTCAATTTCTTTTTGGGATTACAAGTTCATCAATCCAAGAAAGGGATCTTTGTCAACCAAAGCAAGTACACTAAGGATCTCTTTAAAAAGTTCAAGATGGATCAATCCAAAGCAGCCAAGACTCCCATGAGCTCAACATTGTCTCTAGATCAAGACAAGACTGGGAAAAGTGTCAATCAAAAGGAGTATCGAGGAATGATTGGATCTTTATTATATCTCACGGCTAGTAGACCTGACATCATGTTTAGTGTTTGCATGTGTGCTAGGTTTCAAGATGATCCTAAAGAATCTCACCTCGTGGCTATGAAGAGGATCTTTCGATATCTCAATGGCACTAAGGAGCTTGGACTATGGTACCCAAAGCAAAAGGATTTCACATTAATTGGATATTCTGATGCAGATTTTGCAGGCTATAAGGTGGATAGGAAGAGCACATCAGAATGTTGCCAATTCTTAGGAGCATCCTTGATCAGTTGGCACTTAAAGAAACAAAATTCAGTCGCTCTATCCACTGCAGAAGCCGAATACATTGCAGCTGGAGCCTGTTGCTCCCAAATCCTTTGGATAGCTCAACAAATGCAAGATCTTGGCATCAACCTCAAAGGCATTCCCATTAAGTGTGACAATACAAGTGCCATCTCCATCACTAAGAATCCTGTTCAACATTCAAGGACCAAACATATTGATGTAAGACATCATTTCATTAGAGACCATGTTGAAAAAGGTGATGTGTCCATTTCGTTTATTTCAACTGATTATCAATGGGCTGACATTTTTACTAAGCCGTTGGCAGAGGACAGGTTCACCTTCATAAGACGAGAGATTGGGATGCTTAACAAGGATGCACTTTCGTAGGGGGAGCATTCCCTTTACGAAAGATAAAATCTACTTAGTGTCAAGAACCTTGAGAACTATGTCAAGGTGTGTGAACTAAATGGTGGATTACATATATCGGATCACATATTTTTGGTTAATATCTTTTTAGATATTTAATCAATTATATTTTTATCGGATTTCAAAATTGCATATTTATGTTATATTCTTAATCGTTAAGATATTTTTAATTTTGGAACTAAATCCTTCAGTTTTTCAATCCGATTTTAATGGAAACATTTGAATTTTGAATTGGAAACTCTTCAAATCTTGGCAATGTTATCATTACCCTCCCTTGGAACTCTAAACCCGTCCCATCACTCCATCATCTCTCTCTACTTATACCCAAGTCTGTACCCGATTCCATCACACTCTCAAATTATCCAAATCCTTTCGCTTTCTCCTTCTTCAATCTCTCAACCTTTTCTAAAGAAACCCTAGCCGATTTCATCCATGGCACCCAAAACAAAGAAAGTTGTCACACCCAAAAGACTTGGCGCCACCCCCAAGGGACGTCAGGCCACTGCCACCTCTCCCACACCTGAACCCACTCCTCAAGCCATTGTCCCAACTGTTGTCCAGAGCACCATCGCTGAGAGCACGGCCACTGTTACCAAGGGCTCTCAAAAGCGCTCTTCTAAGAAGCCTCTCAGTGCCAAACAAAAAGGGAAGAGAAAGATTTTGGCTGAGGAAGTGGACGAGGAAGAGGAGGAAGATGGCCTCGATGCCATCCTGGAAAGAGATGCTGCCAAGGAAGCCGAGGAGGAAGCCTTGAAGAAGAAAAAGGCCGATGAGGAGGCCGAGCTTGCAAGGAAACTGGCCAAGGAAGAAGCTGAGAGGATTCGGAAGGAAGCCGAAGCCGAGGAGGTTCCATCCGAGGAGGAGCCTGAGGAAGAAGAAGAAGAGCAAGAGGAATCTGGAGATGACGAGGAAGCTGAAGGAGATGACGCGGGGTCCGGTGAGGACTCGGGGTCTGAGGAAGAGGAGGAAGAATCTCCCTCTCCTTCTCCTCCTCCCCCGTCTCCAAAGAAGCGGAAAGCCCTAGTTGCTGTCAAGCCTCCTTCTCCCAAGCGCACCAGGAAGGGCACCCTCAGGAGTCTTGAAGCGCCTGTCAAGAGAGCTGCTCCGACAATTGCTCGCAGGAAGAATGCCGACCCGCCTGCATATATCCAGGTAAATCAATCCTTGCCTTCCTCTTGGTTTGAAGATGCTGAGACTGCTGGTAAGTGGGTAGATGAGTTTCGAACTCGTAGGATTTGATGTTCTGATTTTTTAGATTTTGAGTTCTTCGAAGCTTTGAAGTTACTCTGCATTGATCTTCTAAAAAAACCCCCAGCCTGGACCCTTCTCAATCTTGAAACCGTCTACTACCCCCAGCTTACTCGTCTATTTTACATTAACCTAAAAGCCAAACACGACACCAACGGTTGGTCTTTGGAGTCTGTTGTCAAAGGGGTTAGAATCTCTCTCAACTCCAATGACTTTGCAGATTTCCTTGGCTTACCTAGCCCAGTTCCACCCTCTGAAATACACCCCTCAAAAGAGAATTGCATCATTCTTGCCCGAGCCAAGTACCTCCTACCCGAAGCATCCAACATCACCTCAAAGCAACTCACCCACTCATCCCTAACCCTTGAGGCAAAAATAATTTTCAACATCATTGTTCGATGCCTCTTACCCCGTCTTAACTCTGGCTCACTCCTTATTGATAATGTCATGGTCTTACTTTACCGCATCCTAAATGGCCTTGACCTTGATCTGGCCAACACTATCCTTGGAACCATGGCTCATGCTAGAAAAGCTAATAAAGGCTCTCCCCTCCCCTTTGCCACCCTTTTGACCCCTCTCTTCAAAGCTTCTGGAATTGATGTCAAAAATGAAGAACAACAACGTCATATGGGTAAGTTCGACTCTAAGGGCCTTGAAAAGATTGGCATCACTCGGTCTCCCCAAGAGACCTTGAGTCTTGCCACTCCTTCAAAAGCCCTTCCCACTGCTTCAGCTTTCGATGAACGCATGGACAACCTAGAGTTGGGCTTAGAGGAAGTTCGCCTGGATATCAAGGAGCTGCAAAAGGAGTTTATGACGGAGATGAGCGGGATTTCCAAGATGCTACAAGGACTGTGGACGAGGCTCACTGATGATGCTCCGGACGACGAAGCCTAAACCCTACCCTACCCTACCCTATCTCCATCCTTGATGCATTGCTGGTTTTTGGAAACATTTTCAAAACATTTGGTGACTGTTTTACCTCCTCCCTTTGTTGAAAGACAAAAAGGGGAAGATGATCTGTGGTTGTTTAGACTTTGAAAACCTATCTGCTTGAATTTTTGGTTTTCGGTTGGATGGTTTTTGCTTGCTTTAAAAATTTGATCCAACATTTGTCTAACCCATGCAGGTACTTAGTCCGATTTCTCTTATATTTTTATGCTTGAATAAGTTGCAAGGATGCACATGTTTTGTCTTTCATCAAGGGCGAGATTGATAACTCCCCCCCTTGATGAAAATCGGAATAATGTTTCAAAGGCCTTGACAGGATGTTTGTGTCAAAGGTCTTGGAACATTAACAGTTAATGAAATCCAAAACCTGTTCTATATGTCCGAATATTATTTAATTTTATTATATACTTCCTTTATATTATATATATATATATATATATATATATATATATATATATATATATATATATATATATATATATATATATATGTTTGACTAATCTTTCAGGAAGTTTTTCGAATTATTTCCTTCCTTGTGACAAGTGTTGAGAAGGTTCAAATCGGAAAGATTATGGCTTCATTTGTTTCCAAGTTTAGAAGATCTTAAAGATAGCCATGATCTGGAAGGCCATGATTTGGAATAGCCGTTGGAGAAGATTCTCGGCACCGATTTGTCTCAATAAATAGAGAAGGAAGATGAAGACAGAATAACACAAGTGCTACACAAGCTTTCATTCATTCAAGCAAGATCTGTCTTCCAAGTGTACTCTCTGCTAGTGCTCAAGAGTTTGTTGTTTATTTTAAAGCCTTTGAGAGTCACTGTGAGCCTATAGGATATATTCATTTATAGTGTTACTCGAGAGTTTGTAACTCGGGAAGTTGCACTAGGCTATTGATTTGTGAGAGTAAGAGGATTGTACTAGATAGCTGAGAGAGGTGGGGCTCTTCTAGATTGGTCTAGGACTCCAAGGGAACGTGAGTTGACTAGATTGCAATTGTATAGGAGAGAGGCTTCTCGGTGAGCTATTAGGATCCTAAGCTAAGCGAATCAATAAAGCCTTTTGAATCCTAGGGTTGTGGAAGAACCCTAGGCGGGGACGTAGGCCAAGTTCGTGCCGAACCTCGTAAACAATTACTCGTGTTCTTTATCTCTTGCTTTACCTTATTTCCGCACTTTGTTCGATTGTCTAACTTTGTGATTCAGGTTTATCTCAAAGGGTTTTATACGAGCTCCAAAAGTCTTGAGACTTTCTGCGAAAAACGGGCATACTCTATTCAACCCCCCTTCTAGAGTATTTCTATATTACATTGTTTTATATTATCGAACCTTCAATAGGGAAATTATTTTATCCATTGAAGCAAACAATGAGAAAGAACCAAAGAGAAAGAGAACCAAACAAAGAGAAAGAACCAATTTTTATTACACCAGTTTTTATTGCTTCTAATAATCTATAACCATTGCTCCTAAATTTTTATAATCTATATTTACTGAAACTTTATTTCAATTTTGAAGATAGAAGGATCAATTATAGATGGCAAGCAAAAAATTCAATAACTCAAACATTGCTAAAAAGAAATATGAATTGAACAAATATGAAACCATGAAAGACAAGTTATAATTCAAGAGCAAAAGTTGGAAGCAGACAAAGAGAAGTAAAGTGAAAAACTCACTTGCAACCGCAACGGTTGAGGAATAAGCACAAACGCCTTCTCCTCCGCCTCTCCGGGCACTGTCTCATTCGAGGGCTGTAGCGGTAGCATAAGAGGGCTCTCTGCCGCAGCCTCAAGTGGTGGTGATTGTGTGGGCAACATTAATACTCTCGTCTGCCAATCAAAAGGCAGTTTAGTTTAGCAAAGAAAGATTAAAGCCAAAACCCTAAATTAGAAGGCACTTTTGTACTCAAATTGGATCTAAAATCCCCAAATTGAATAAACATTACTCATTCCAAATATCAAATACCAATAACCGTTTATACCAAATGCACCTTTTCTTCCAATTTTTTATGCCCCTCCAAAGCATTCGAGTTGCAAACCATGGCTAGCATTTCATCAAAATCTTTGATGTTTAATTTTTCTCATGATTCTTTGGATGACATTTCATCAAACACCTAAAGTGCATGACTAATGAAATTGTATCAAACCATGGCTGATATGAGGATAAATAAGCCTGAAAAATAAGATAAATTCCCCAAATCGTCAATTGATCAGGTGAACTCGATTTCCATTTCTATGTACCAATTAACCAAATTGTCAAATGGAGGACGCAAATTCAAAGAAAAACTCACATGTCGCATGGATATCTCCATCTTCTGAGCGACGGATGGCTTGGGCGTGTAAAACCTAATCACTGCCGCTCCTTTAGCCTATTGAGCCCCAAATCCTCAATAATCCCACCGAAAACCTCCTGAGGCATGATATCCTTGGGCGCCAGGTCATTGCATATGGAGACCACCTTGGCTCTGGCCTCCGACATCATCGACTTCTCCACATCCGTAGGCTCCCTCCCGCCTCTCATCGTCCCCTTTGCAGATAAAACCAACACAATCTCGATTCCGTTGCTGTCACCGCAGCAGCAGCGTTCGATTCCGCTGGCTCGGAATCCATCACGAGATAGCTCTCCATCTCTCTCTCAAAATTAGTTGTACTGAAGGTTAATGGAGAAAGATGGTTAGGGTTTGTGCGGTAAATCTATTACCGTTTCTGGAATTAAAAGAAAAACGATACCCACTCTCAAAGAACGTGGGGAAGGATGCGGGGATGACATGGCCACTAACTCAAGTTCTCCTTAAGCAGTTTTCCGGCCACGTCGTATCAATTTGATTTGTTGGAGGGTGATATGGAGGCACCAATGGCTGAAATAAGGAGGGGAGGCTCTCACGTTTTGACATCTGGATTCTAGGCATTTGGTGAAGCAACGTAGGAGAAGATTGCTTCTACTTTTAGGTTTGTATAGATAGTCATAGACATTCATTTTGCATATGTTTTCTTTTTAAATAAACTTGAAATAATTTTTTTTATTAATTAAAATATTGAATTTGTTGACTATATCATAACAACTTCTAAAAATTTATACATAATTTTTTATCCAATGTTTTTTGAAGCTAGGAAATAATAAATCAACAATATTATTAATAAATTTAAATTAATTTGTCCAAGACTTTTTCACCAATGATTTCAAAACACCTAACAACAAGATTTTTTTGAATTAATAAGTTAATAATATTTAAACATTTTATTTATTAAATTTTTGGTCAAGGTATTTGAGGATTCTATGATACTCGGATATTTAAAAATTGAAACTAACTAACATAAGTTGAAATGATATTGTATTTAATAAAATAACAATACGTGAAGATTTTATTATTAATTTATCTATTTATTTTTTTTTGTTAAAGATGTCAAATCATATTTAATTTATACTTTTATAATCAATAATCAATAGACTAATAAAAAAATCATTTGGATTGTTGGATATGCAAAACAAATGCATGATCCTAAACTCTTTATCTTAATCAATATATTTGTTTAATCAATAAATTGATGATAAGATCAAATTGATCTTCTTGAGATGATCGTGATCTCGATATATATGTGATCCATTAGTTTAAGAAACTTTAAAGGTTTAATTCGGGTTGATTTTTTATTTCTGTAAGATTGAAGTGGTACGTATAATTTGAGACAAATTTTTGTTTTCATTTTAAATGAAAAAATAATTTTTCTACTTATCCGCATTTCTCTTTGTTTGTGTTGTTATGGCATTGAGCCATCGTGCAATCATATATATCCGGATTTCTCTTTTAACCATTGAGTTATAGAATAGTTGTTGATCTTTTGTGGAATATAAACAAAAAAAATATCAAAGATGATCATTAATTGAATGAGCATTAAATTAGTTATGAACACAACTTTTTATGTATCATCACTAGGTCATTAACTGCGCGCAACTGTGCGCGGTATTGTCATCTTGTATATAATCCGACTGCACTTTCGATCAATCTAAAACAATCTCATAAGTTTAACGAGCAAATATGTACAATGTATCACTTAAAGTAAAAAAAAAATACAACGGCCTAAAATATTTGCAACTCCACATGCTATATTGAAATCTCGTAGCTAGTAAACAGAAGATTTATTATGAAACAACACCAAGCTCTTTATAGTCTCACCTTTAACTCAACCTCTTTTGTTCCTTCCATTGAGTTCACTACACTATTTGACTACCCGGACAGTTCAAAATGGAGATGAAATTGAAGACTTGGTGAGCCAAAGTGGCGATTCATAAATCAAATAATGGAAGAAATTCAACCCCTTTACTACAGACAACTCACACTCATCAGCAACAAATTCATGGCGGCTGAAAATTTTGGAATAAGAAACTGAAATAAAATATGGAGGCGAATAACCTAAAAAGTGAAACATGTCATTTAAGAAGGCGATTATTATATTTGAACTCCAGTGTCAAGAGACATAACAGTAAACTATAAGCACAATAACAGGACTATAGGATAAAACCTTTGACCCTTTGTTAATAGCAAAAAACTGGCTACAAATAGCAAATACAATACAAGGACTCTTAGCCTCTATTAATAGCAAAAAAACGAAGCCACAAATAGCGAACAACCTTGGTCACTTTTAGAAGTGCACGACCACATATTCATTTGGATGTAAGGATACTTGCAACATCATTTGGTTTTGACATGTGACAATTTTGTGGTGTCTCACTTTAATCTTTGATTCAAAAACAGAAATCTTACACTCTCTAATTTATTATTCAAGTTTTCCAACTAAGGGAAACATATTTTCTCATACTCTATTTGCAAAATATAATCATTCTACAAGTTGTTTTGAACTTGCTAATTATGGTTTTTTACTAACGAAAAGTAAAAATCGCGTTTTAATTTCTCCTGCTATGAACTGAAAGATGAAGGGCCTTTGACCTTTCTTGAACAAGTAATGAATTTGAAACACCGTTTCCTCCACTTGAAATTAGTAGTAGAAAACTTGAAGTGGATCTGCCCAAAAGGGATTAAACACATTAGAAAGATGAGCAAAATTAATCAAAAACTAGAAAATGACACGAACAATCCGACATATGACAGGAAAGGATTAAAAAACGGAAGGAATATCGAAACCAAATTGAAAATTATTCAACAGATTGATACATGCTTGATGGGTTTAGATAGAAATGGGAGAGATATAACATCTACAATGGAAATATGGGATTTTCAAAACAGAAACTCCAGAACTAATTGCTTATCCATGCTTAGACGGTACGATTGGAAAGTAGGTGCTCCTCCTGTGTCTTGCTTAGTAAGATGCTCGGATTGGCAAATAAGAGATGAAATCCCAACGGGTGACGGGTACTTTCTTCACCCCCCTCTTGATCTAATCGACAACTCCAAAATGAAAATACGTGAACTGAAATACATACCCCCTAAGGGAGCAACGAAATCTTCCTATGAATTGAATCAAGTAGATAAGACGGATTATGAATCAATGAATAAGAAAAGACAAATTGCCTCTCTAGAACATACTGTCTCTGAATTATTGATTAGACCAAAGATAAGAAACAAAGTATATGCATTAACGGTCTGCTATACTACCATGAAACATTCAAAAAGGGAAGACATTTGTACTAAGAAAGACGAAAAAGAATTATTTAGAAATAGAGCCCATTGACACTTACGACCTGATCAAAAAACTAAGAGAGTCTTTGAGACACTATAAAAATGGAATGAGGTTTTTCAAATATAATTGGGTCAACCTAAAATTTGTTAATCGGTTGGACAATTGTAACTCCTCTTCACTAAGTGGTTCGAACGCTCCAACTACTCTCTTGAACCATTTGGTGCGAATCCAACCAATAGCACCACGAACAAATACTTTGATCCAAGAAAAGATTATGGAACTGAAACCCTCAAATCAAATAGGTTAATATGAGATTATGCTCAAGGAATATATGCGGAATAGGTCGCAAAAACCTATGGATGGAAATAGACTCATTTTGTAAAATTGAGATAATTCAAGTAATTGCTCTACTAGAAACAAAAACTGAGCGACAACCAAAGGAGACCGTGTGGAAAAAAGTTGGGTTTGATCATATGATTTGGGCACCGGCAACAGGAAGAGCTGGTGGATTATATGTTCTATGGAAGAGTCATAATCTTCAGCACGAAGAACTAGAAATGGTGCATATAGATCAAAGATTCATAGTAATCGGGTATGGAAATAAACATAGAAACATTACTATCAACATCGTTTTCGTCTATGAACCACCTCATGAGAACGAAAAATCAAACTTCTGGACTAGACTACAACTATACATCCAAACATTGGACTGCCCAGTCATGATCATGTGTGATCTAAATGAAATCCAAAATAGCTCCGAAAAAGAAGGAGGGATAAAACCACATCCGAACAGATATAGAATATTAACAGAATTCAAAGATAATTGCCTCATACAGGAAGTGCCTACCACTGGAAACATTTATACATGGAGGAAAAATAGATCCAATAACAATAACATCATGGAAAAACTTGATAGAACCTTAATACAAGAGCAAATACTCACTTGGTTCCCCAATATTACAACGAAAAATCATGCATTTACATCATCAGATCACTGCCCTATTGTAACAGAATTAGATAACCAAGAACAATACAAAGCCCAACCATTTAAATTTGAAAAAATGTGGACAACACGAAAAGATTACCGACATGTGGTCCAACCGGCTTGGGGATCAAATGTTGGAGAATCACATATGTACAATCTGGTGAAAAAAACACAAATTCTTAAGTGATTGACTAAAGAATGGAATAAGAAAACATTTGGAAATATATTCCGCCAATTTAAAGAAATTGATGATTCACTCATCGATTTACAAAACAGAAACGGAATATCCCAGAATGGAAATGATAACCAAAAGCAGAACAGACTTATAAATAAACGAAAGAAAATATTATCATACCATAAAATGTATTGGAGTCAACGAGCCAAAACAAAACACTTGAAATTGACTGACACAAACTCAGGTTATTTCCACCGAATGGCATCGGGAAAAATAAATAGAAAAATCATAAAGGAAATCCAAACTATAGATGGAACACTAGCCACAGGAGAAGAAAATAGGGAAATAAAAAATGACTTCGAAAAAAGGTTTAGGATGCAACCCATCAACCAGAACCTTTTCAATGATTACCTCTCACTCATCAACACAAAAATCACTGATGATGACAATTCGAAGGTAACTGAAAAGATATCAAACCAAGAAATAAAAAATGCATTCTTCTCGATTGGAAATGATAAATCCCCAGAACCTGATGGAATGACAACGAAATTTTACCAGGAATACTTGGATATTGTAGGCCCATCAGGCATAAAGGCAATTAAAGGATTTTTTCACTCTGGTCGAATCCTTAAACAAATCAACCATACTTTTATCACTTTGATCCCAAAATGTGACAACTCGACAACTAAAAATCACTTCAGACCAATTAACCTTAGCTCAACGATTTACAAAGCTATAGCCAAAATCATTGCAGAAAGGATGAAACCGATGTTAAAGAAAATTATCCACCCCCTCCAAGGGGCATTTGTATCTGACAGGGCTATCCAAGACAATGTCTTAATAGCCCATGAAATCTTCCATTCATTTAAAAGTAGACGCGGAAAAAAGGATGGATTGCCGTCAAACTAGATATGGAAAAGTCATATGATAAAGTAGAATGGTACTTCATATTCAAAGTCCTAGAAAAATTCGACTTTTGCCAAAAATTCCGAAAATGGGTACAACAATGTGTCTAGACCGTCTCCTTCTCATTATTGGTTAATGACAGCCCCACGGACCCCTTCATACCAGAGAGAAGGATTAGACAAGGAGATCCACTCTCACCCTATCTATTCATCATAGGAGCATAAATCCTTGCTAGGAAATTACAAGTCGTTTCAAACCAGTCAGACAAATCTATCGGATTCAAAATATCTAGATCGGGCATGAAAATCCCCTTCCTATCCTTTGCGAATGATATGATGATATCCGCGAAGGCAAACCAAGACTATGTCGAGCGGTGAAGAATATTATATATTGACGACTATTGTGCCATATTGGGACAAAACGTCAATTTCCACAAATCGGCATTTCAAACTACCCCAAAAGTCCCAAACAGTACAAAACAACTGATCCAAAGTATGATCCATATCACAAACCAGATAGCACTTGATAAATACCTCGGTTGTCCCATTTTCAATGGTCGAGTCAACCGAACCACATTGGAAGAAACAGTAACCAAACCAGACAACAACTCACGAAATGGAAAGCCAACTCCCTCTCACAAGAAGGAAGGGCAAGCCTAATAAAATCAAACCTGGAAACTAAGCCAAATTATATCATGCAAAATTTTATGCTCCCACAACAATTCATAAAGAACTTGACCAAATAAACAGATGCTTCTTCTGGAATAAAGATCAATCCTTCTCCCCCCTTATTGGTTGGGACAAGGTGTGCAAGCAGAAATGACTGAGAGGCGCAAGAATACATAAAACAAAAGATATGAACCAAGCATTACAAATGAAATAACTTAGAAAAATCTTAGCAGAGCCATGTAACTCATGAGTCCAAGTGATTAAAGAAAAATATTTGAAAGAAACCCCCATCCTTGAATACCAGCGAAAAGGTAATTCATCTTGGCAATGAGCCAAATTAATGGAACTAAAAGAAGAATTTTACAAATGACTAATATGACAAATAGGAAATGGAAAGACGATCAATTTTTGGAAAGACATCTGGCTAGACGGAAAACCATTATAAGGTCGACAACATCCAAATATCACAATCAACGAAAATGACAAGGCGAAAAAATACATCGACATCAACAAGAAATGGAATATTGATGAACTATCCAACATCCTTCCGATGGATGTGGTCAACAAGATCGATGACATCTACATACCAGAACACGAAATAGAAGACAGACTATATTGGAAACCAAGTAAAAATGGTTGGTTCAGCATAGCAAGTGCCCTAGCACACATCACTGACAGATTACATAGGTCTCCTCATGTATAGTGGGCTAAAAGCCCGTTAAGGCCCAATACCTTTGTAACCTATATATATGTTTATCAATGATTGTAAACCCTCAAGGAGGACTTTACATCAATCTTGGGATCTTACATGGTATCACAGCCTTTTCTTCCTCACGGAACCCTAATTTGATCCTCCCGCCTCACCTCTCCTCTTACCGACACCGGCCTCGTTTCGCCGCTACCGGTCAACATCACCAGGTTATCCTCTTCCTCCGTCCTTCTTCCTCGTCGTCAGCCTCGCTGCCGCCTCACCACCAGATCCCGTCGCCTGCGCCCCTCCCGCCGGCCATCCCCTTCCTCTGCCTATCTCGCTCCCGCCGCCGCTTCATCCCCTCGCAGTGTCCCAGATCCGGCCTTCCTCAATTGCCAGATCCAAGCCTCTTCTCCCTCTCGCTCTCGCCCTCCTTTGTCCTCGCTCGCAGCCACCGTCGCCTACATCCCTGCAGCCCTACCTGTTGAGATCCTCCCCTAGTTCGTTTCTTTCTCCAAAAAAAAATAAAAAAATAATGTCTGACCTCACCTGCTGCGGTCGCGGCCGCGACCGCCGCATCACTCGCCGCCCTCCTCCTTCGACCACCACCCCTCGATGGTCCCCGGTGCCTGGCTTCAACCCTCATTGGCTACACTCCGGCTCCCCTGCCTTGAGACATGCCGGTCCTCATGCCTATCTGACATCGTCTGATCAAGGCTATGTTCAGCCGGCTGGGCATCACGCCTTCTCCTCTATGCAGCCGACGTCTTCAGACTCTTCTTGGTACATGGACACTGGTGCCACCTCCCACATGACGAACTCCTCAGGTAACCTCTCATCTATTTCTTTTAAGGGCCCTGCATACTCTATTATCGTCGGAAATGGTGGTCGCCTTGCTACTTCGGGGATTGGACACGCCAAATTACAGACCCCAACCCACCCACTACACCTCAACGATGTCTTCATTGCCCCAAAGATTGTCAAAAACCTTATCTCTGTCTGTCGGTTCACTACTAACAACAACGTTTCCCTTGCGTTTGATCCCTATGGTTTCTCTGTGAATGATCTTACTACGGGGGTTACTCGCATGAGATGTAGCAGCATCGGGGAGTTCTACCCTGTCACACCACCTCTTGCATCCAGTCAGTCGTGCCTGGTCGCCCTCTCGGCATCGTCGTCCAGCCTGTGGCATGCACGCCTGGGCCATCCCAGTGCTGTCGTTCTAAATGTCCTCCGTTCCCAGAGTCTTGTCACCTGTACTAAAGACCCACGCTCTGGTTTATGCTCTTCCTGCCAACTAGGCAAACATGCCAGATTGCCGTTCCAACGGTCTTTGACCTCTACCCTTGCTCCATTTGATATCATTCATAGTGACATTTGGACATCTCCGATGCCTAGCAAGGAGGGTCACAAGTACTACCTCTTGTTTCTTGATGATTACACTCATTACTTATGGGTCTTCCCGTTGCATTTCAAGTCCCAAGTGTTTCCTGTCTTTGTCAGATTCCATACCTACATCAAAACATAGTTTCACATATCCATCAAATGTTTCTAATGCGACAATGACCGTGAATTTGACAACAAAGAATTTCACTCTTTCTTTGCCACAAATGGGATCTCCTTTAGGTTGTCTTGCCCCTATACCTCCCAGCAGAATGGCAAAGTCGAACGAATCATCAGAACCATAACCAACATGATGCGCTCTCTCCTCTTCCACGCATCTATTCCCCTTCCCTATTGGTCTCACGCCTTATCCACCACCTGTTAACTCCTAAACATTCTCCCATCTACCACCCTTCAACATCGCTTGCTAGGTCGTGCCCTCAATTACACTTTGCCTAGGTATGATCACCTTTGAACCTTCGGGTGCTTGTGCTTCCCGAACCAGTCCTCCACCGCCCCACACAAGCTTCACCCGTGTTCCACTCCTTGTGTCTTCCTAGGCTATTCGTCTGATCATCGCGGTTACCTCTGCCTCGATATCACGACCCATAAGCTCATTGTGTCTCGTCATGTCACATTTGATGAGTCTCGCTTCCCCTTTGCTTCTCCTCGCCTCCTCTCTTCTACACCTTCTGTGTCTCAGTCTGAGTCAGAGTCATCGTTCCCTCACTTCTTTCTTCCCCAGAGCTCTCCCGGTGCTCCTGCCTCTCCCCCGCTGCCACCACCACCTCCCCCTCCCACCAGGCCACACACCCGCAGCGTCTCCGGTGTCTTCCGACCCCGTCAAATCGTCTCCATGACCACCGCACATCACCCCGCTGCTCAACACCATGCCTACACCCCTCCGTCAGATCGCCATGTTGTGATGCTGTGCCCGCAGCAAGACGCTGTGCTCGCAGCCAATCAACGTAATCACCCCCACCCTACGTCCCACACACTGGCGGCGCCCGCAGCCAATCAACACAGCTCCGCCCCCCTTGCCCCCGTCCCTCCCGACTCCCAATCAACCCCTTCTTCCACCTCAACCTCCCTGTCCCACATCCCCACCTCCCACAAAACAGCCCTCCTCGACCCGAATTGGCAGACGGCTATGCTCGATGAATACAGGGCCCTAACGTTCGCTGTATGTGGCTCTTCCGTCACAAGTTCCGCTCTGATGGGACGTTGGAGCGCTACAAAGCACGTCTTGTGGTCAACGGTCGATCTCAGCATGTAGGTATTGATTGTGATGAGACCTTCAGCCCCGCGGTCAAGCCTGCCACTATCCGAGTGGTGTTGAGCTTAGCTCCGTCGTGCGACTAGGCCATTCATCAGCTGGATGTCAAGAGCGCTTTTCTGCATGGTCACCTGAATGAGACAGTCTACATGTTTCAGCCGTCAGGGTTTGCTGATGCTGATCGTCCCAAGCACGTCTGTCTCCTGAAGCGCTCTCTGTATGGTCTGAAACAGGCTTCGCGAGCTTGGTTCCAGCGCTTTGCTTCTCATCTGCTCCACTTGGGTTTCATTGGCAGTCGCTCGGATTCTTCCCTGTTCATCTATCGCAAAGGCTCCGACATGGCATTTCTGTTACTGTATGTCGACGACATCATTCTCACCACCTCTTTTGATGCTCTTCGGACGTCGATTATTTCACAGTTGAGTGCTGAGTTTGTCATGTCAGATTTGGGTTAGTTGTCTTACTTCTTGGGAGTTGCTGTTCAGCGACATGCGTCTGGGCTATTTCTCTCCCAGACTAAGTATGCTGCTGAGATTGTTGCTCGTGCTATAAGATGAGTAACTGCAATCCTGTCGTCATCCCTGTCGATACATCCAACAAGCTCAGCGCTCATTCTGGTCCTTTGGTTGATGATCCGACATTGTACAGGAGCCTTGTTGATGCTCTTCAGTATCTCACCTTCACCAGACCTGATATCAGTTACGCAGTTCAGCAGATTTGCTTGTTCATGCATGCACCCAGGGAACCCCACTTTCATGCCTTAAAGCGGATCATTCGGTATATGAGCGGCACACTCGAGCTAGGCACCACGATCACTCCTTCCTCTAAGCTTGATCTTGTTGCTTACACTGATGCGGATTGGGGTGGTTGTCCTGACACACGTCGCTCCACGTCTGGTTACTGTGTCTTCCTCAACGACACCCTTGTGTCGTGGTCGGCCAAGCATTAGTCTGTCGTGTCTCGCTCCAGCGCTGAGGCCGAATACAGGGGTGTTGTCAACGTTGTCTCCGAGTGCTCTTGGCTCCGCAATCTCCTTTTTGAGCTCCGTTGTCCTCTTCAGAAGGCCACTCTGGTCTACAATGACAACATCTCCGCTGTCTATCTAGCTAGCAACCCAGTCCAGCATCAACGCACGAAGCACATTGAGCTCGATCTCCACTTCGTAACGGACAAGGTTGCCATTGGACATGTCCGCGTTCTACATGTCCCGTCCTCTTATCAGTACGCTGATATATTCACCAAGGGTTTACCTAGACAATTATTCATTGATTTTCGTTCCAGTGTCACTGTACGGCCTCCTCCCGTTTCGACTGCGGGAGTTTGATAGATTACATAGGTCTCCTCATGTATAGTGGGCCAAAAGCTCGTTAAGGCTCAATACCTTTGTAACCTATATATATGTTTATCAATGAATGGAAACCCTCAATGAGGACTTTACATCAATCTTGGGATCTTACAATCACAAAACAAAACACAAAAGAAACTTGTGACACGACATGGATATGGAACCTAGACACATTCCCGAAAGTCAAAAACTTCATCTCGAAACTTACACTAGATGGAATCCTGATGAGAACCAGACTAGCAAATAAAGGCATTCATGTTCCACTATCTTGCGCCTTGTGTGATCGGACGGATGAAAGCCCAGTCCATCTCTTTACCGAATGCCACAACACCTTACAACTGATTCACCAAATTAACCCAAACATTGAACAAGTGATTCGAAAAATTGATACTAGAAACAAATCGATCATAAACATTGTATGTGAAATTTTTACTAAACTCAACCACGAGCAAAAAGGAAAACTGCGACGACATGGTGGAGCCTATAGACAAGCAGTAATCGACAAGTATTTGAAAACCTCAATACAACCTCCATCTATACTATGGAGAATTATACTAAACAACAAATACAGAATTGGGCTGTCTCTAAATTGAACTTTGAAGAGGAGGCCACATGCCACCACCAGAAAACTCGGACAACTCAACCACAGAGAAGAAGAAATTTGAGATGGAGCAAACCAGATGAGGGATCTTTCAAAATTAATTTCGATGTGTCCAAACTATCTTCGGGTGAAGCTTCTGCAGGTTTTATTATTAGGGACCACAGTGGGGCAGTTATCGAGTGTGGCGGCTTCAAATGTGGACACCTCTCAGCATTAGCTGTGGAGGCTCTGGCGATCAGAGGAGACATCGCCAAAGCAAAGGAGCTTCGACTTTCGAGCATCATGATTGAAAGCGACAGCTTCACCGTCATCAATTGTTTGCGAGGCCTGTGGTGTTGCTTGTTGGAGATCGAGATGCCGATTTCTCACACCTTACTCTTACTCTAACACTTTGCTAGGGTTCAATTCGGTCATGCCTTCTGGGAGGTCAACTCGACCGCCGACAGGATCGCGCGTCTAATCCACACAACGCCCACGCGGGACCTCCTCGCTGATCCTGCGCTGCGCGTACTCATCCACAAGGATGCCGTTGGTGATGATCCAGGTCCGACCTCATCCAAATCTTTACCTTATAAAATAAAATAAAATAAAATTATAAAGTGTGGTTTTACATTATTCGCCCCAGTGAACTCCTTGTCCGAGTTTTCTTATGCAACAAGCAGGGCCGCGATTCTCCTTTAAAGTTTAAAAGGCATTCCCTTTCTCTTTCATTTCACCTGCAGATCTACTTCCTCCTCCCACATCCCTGCGCACTCTTCAATCTTCATCTCAGGTAATCAATTCCACAGTCATCCTCTCCGTAATCTTCAATCCTCTTCACGTTTATCCGATTCATTCCCCTCTTAATTCGATGCTTTTCGTTCTGATCGGTCTGTCTCCTGGAATTGATTTTAATTAAAATTGGTGTTAGCTTGGATAGTTGTTGAACTTATCTGCTTCGTTTTGCTTCTTTTGCGTTTGATTCTGGCTTTATGGTGTTAGCATTTAGACGTTTTTTGGTTTTCGAACCTGAATCCAATCGTTATTCAGTTTAGGGTTTCGGTATCGTAAACTATGACGAAGGCGACGTTTGAGGCTCCGCTGAAGGGTGGCTTCAGTTTCGATCTGTGCAAGAGAAACGAAATGCTCTCGAGCAAAGGCCTTAAGCCTCCAACTTTCCTGAAAACCGGTACAACTATCGTTGGTCTGGTATTTAAGGTACTAAAAAAAAATGCTTATCTTTCTTTGACTCCCTGTAAACTATTGCAAACTTTTCTTTTTGTATACAATCTTTGTTGTGGTGAAATTTGACTTCATTGAATCTTAGATGTATTGTGGATTCTGCGTCGTAATTTCTTGTCATTGCCTGAAATTTTGGGTGAATTTTTAGAGCAAGTCTACTGACATTCATCACTCACTTTTTCCCCTTTCAATTTCTGGTTGGGGATTGTGATTTAGCTCTATGATACATGAAATTCTTTTCCATGTCCTGATGTCCATGTTCATTTACTATCCTGTATTCTTTAATCAACAAAGAAGTAAGGTGTGCCTAAAGGGAAGATGCTGATTCTTGATATCCATATTGTTTCCATGTCTGATTTCATTTTTATGTGCCTGCAACTTGGATTTACATTATGTAGCATGTTTACATGCCACATGTATGTGCAATATTTTCCAGCTCTTATAAGCTTATTCCCAAGTTCCCAAGGACATAGAAAAGATTTATGCTTACTAACCTTATGAATTTTTTCATTTGAGCCTCTTACCAAGTTGCTAAGTACATAAAAGTGATCCTGGTATAAATTAGGAACCAAGGTAAAAGGAAAAGCTATACCATACACGCAAAGTACATAGTATATGTTTTACATGCATATAATATAATGGAGGATTGAGTGTATGTGGGAGTATGAGATCAGTGACAACTACCATAAAAATGAGTATACTTTTACTGGCAGGTTGATGCAATTTCTGCTAGGGGAGTAGGGTTAAGTTCTGTATTTTACGGCTATTGCATTTATACTTTAGAGTTTAGAATCTTCGAAAAACGTTTATTTGAACTAAAAATCTGGCGTGTGCAACTTATTGGGTCTATGTCTTTACTTGGGAGATTAATCGATCACTTATCTATTCTTGAATAAAGTTAGTATAATTAGTAGTTAAAATTACTTTTAGCGGCATATTATGATATTTTGGGAGTCAATTGTGCGTCTTAAACATGATTTTTTTGTTCATGTAGGATGGTGTTATCCTTGGAGCAGATACAAGGGCTACAGAAGGTCCCATTGTTGCTGATAAGAACTGTGAAAAGATCCATTACATGGCACCAAACATCTACTGTTGTGGAGCTGGGACTGCTGCAGATACAGAGGCCGTGACAGGTAATTTTAAGCTGCAGAATGTAGAAAGGTAGAACTGAATTCTGCAAATACATAGTTGTTGGCTTGTTGCCATATGATTTGATGATGATGGATTTGGTATTGTAGATGGCCAAGCATTAATCCCCAAGAACGTCCTAAGTTCCTGAGGGAGGGGTTTGGGCTGTTGAAATTAGTAGTGTTGGTCTTTCTTATCTTGGCTGTTCTTCTGATGTTGGAGAAACCTGCTCAAATTTAGGTTATTGAAATTTAGTAAGAATTAGCTGAAATTTAGTTTAGGAATATGTTTTCCAAAAGTATATTCTTTGTGGATGGCTAACTTGCAATATCTGAGACTCTGAGGGGGATCAGCTAACTACTGCCTACTGTAAACACCAGATTACTTGATCAGCTATAAACTGTTTTCATTTATCTTAGCTTTGCTTATATGTAGCTGTATTTTCTTTTTAGCAATGTAATGCTATTATATTGATGGCTTGTTGACTTTTATTCTGATATTTTTATCCATAGATATGGTAAGTTCTCAATTGAAGCTTCACCGCTATCATACCGGTCGCGAATCAAGGGTTGTAACAGCTCTTACACTTCTGAAGTCTCATCTGTTTAGGTAAGAGAGTCTCATGACTCCAAATGGCTCTTGAAAGGGGTTTCAAGTTTCACCTAATGATTTTTTTTTATGGTATAGCCATCAAGGTCATGTTTCAGCTGCTTTGGTTCTTGGTGGAGTGGATGTCACAGGACCTCATCTGCACACTGTGAGTCCATTGCACAGCTTCATGATTATGGTTAAATAGTGCTCTGAACTACTGTTGACTGTTTTTATAATTGTACTGCCTAGATTTATCCTCATGGTTCAACAGACACTCTTCCGTTTGCAACGATGGGGTCAGGTTCACTTGCTGCAATGGCTGTCTTTGAAGCCCAATACAAAGAAGGCCTAACCGTAAGTCATATACTGCTTTTAAATTTTTGGGTGAAATTTTTTGTGGGAATGAGTAGGAAATTTAAATGATTACTGTCAACTTACTAGTATAATAATCCTTTTTAAAACATGATACACTTTTAGTTTTAAAATTGTGTAAAGAATTCATTGATTATCTGAAGCCATTGCTAAAGTTTCAAGCTATGATACATGCTTATGATCCTCTTAGGTGAAATTAACCTTTTGAAGCCCAATATCTATGTTACTTCTTCATGTTTGTTCATTCAGAAAAAGGAAGGAATAGATATGGTAGCAGAGGCCATTCGTTCTGGTATATACAATGACTTGGGAAGTGGAAGCAACGTGGATGTATGCGTGATAACTAAGGTTAGTTCTTTTTTAAATTTTGCACTTTTTATTCTATAGTAAGTTTTGCCTTCTACCTATGAACTATATATTGGGTACTTGAAAAAAAAATATATATGCAGGGTAATGTTGAATACTTGAGAACTCATGACATGCCAGTTGAGAGGACTTACAGTAGTAAAAAGGGGTACTCATTCCCTCGGCCAACTGGTGAGTAGCATCAACGATAATATGTGGTCTCTATTTTTGCCAGAAATTTCCAATGAACATTCTTAAGTCATTCCTAAATCTGGTTGGCTTCTAAATCTGGTTGGCTTTGTTCTTTTCTTATTTTACAGAGGTGCTTATGACGAAGATTACACCGCTCAGAGGAAAGGTGGAAGTGGTTGAGGGTGGAGATGCGATGGAAGAGTGAAATATACCTACCCACTAGGGCTCTGCAGTTCGGTTAACAAACCTCCTTATGTGTAGTACTGCACTAGGTTTTTTACTCTATGTTTGCATATCATGATCAAACGTACACTTACAGAACAATTTTACGATCTGAACCTAACGCACTCTGGCTATAAATCCAATGAAAAAAAAGATGACTTCTGACACCACCATTTTGCCAACTTAAATCTCAGATAATATAACACATTCATCCTATTGGTTTTATGTAGATAATTCATGTTTATGTTCATAAAACACACTGCACTGTGCTCCAAGATTAACGACCAGAAATATAACACATTCATCCTATTGGTTTTATGTAAATAATTCCTGTTTTATATGTTCATAAAACACACTGCACTGTGCTCCAAGATTGATGACCAGATAATGGCAAAGTATCAAATCTCTTTTTGACAAAAGCCAATAAAATAAATAAAGAAGTATTTCAGTGGTTCGTCTGCAATTCACAATAAACAACCAAACCATAACTAAAGCAAGCAACATGTGGTAACCAGGTAAATATCAAACTTCTACACATAATACATCGCAATGTAACATCAATCAAGACTAAAATAAGGTAGAGGACAAATAAACATGGCTTCAAAATGACTCGAATGCGAATTCAAAAAAAATTCTCGATTCTTTTCCACTAATGTGACATAATAGCATGACTTTTAAAACGACTCTAGAAAATTGAACTCGATAATGACCCGTATCCGAAATACTCTAGTTCAAATAAAATTATACTTCACAATGACATGCCCCGAGCTACCCCATTGCCAACATTGAACCTTATAGTATATGCTAACATTTTTTTAGGGAAAACTAATGATGTAACAGGGTGGGTCTGAGACATGGGTACCCTCCATATCTTCATTTGGCTAGAGATTGAAAATAGTACTCTGTCTCTATTCTCAACAAATCTATGCTCTTGTTAAGAAATAAGAATCTCCATCCTCATTTATTTTTCTCCATTTACATCCTTTACCAGTTTCATTATCAAATTCCTAGTTTAAAGTCCATTTATTTCCTCGTCCATTATAAAAACTATATGATTTTACTACATTTAAGTTAAACATATTGTCATCTCTAATATCATATAATTATAATTAATTATATATTATAAAACATAAAATTGAAAATGAAGGAAAATTAAATAATAAATCTATGAGATTTCAAAGGGTATTTCATTTATTTTATGACATAGTTGACTCTTGGATTGTCACTGTTGATAATCAGCTTTTTTACTCCAACATGAGTTGCATGCTGGATACCTATTATGAAGGTTCAATATTCAACTTGCATAATCGAAACAAGAGGTACATCATTACGATTTACGGAGAATATCAATAATATATCCTACTCATTTCTAATAAATTAATAATACATCCAACATAACATTTGCCTTAAAGCTTAACAGAGCCATAGAAACCTCAACATCTTATAGGAAATGTAATGCACAGACTTAATATTTCTATTAGTCTGAATATTTGAATTTGCTTTCAACCAAGCACTCAAGTTTGAAAATGTTTGATTAACATGATTTTGAGAAGCAGCAATGTTACTTATAGTGTGAAATGGATTTTTATTAGTCGTTCAGTTGTTTATTATAATGTCATTAGTTCTACTATTTATATTCAAAATTGTGTCCATACTTTCTTTCTTCCTTTTTTTTTTTTTTTTTTTTTTCCTTTTGTTTAATTCAAAGGAGGCCTAAGCCTTGAAATTGTATGCATACTACATAAAACTTTATGAATATCAGTAATTTTAATAGTCCAAAACTGGATCGAATCAGACCAAACCGATTAAGATTGTTCAATTATCCAAAACCGGTTTAGGTTCGATCCTTAATTATTTTTTGTTTTGTTTTGATTTTACAGCAGGTAAACATTATAATGTTTACCTTGACGAAACAAAGATCATCCATGATACAAAGTTCCCTATTTAAAAAGAGAGTATTCACGTTACAAATACAATTAGTTTTTGCAATAAAGTCGGCGCAATATGATTTGACTCTCTATAGCAGTGTATAATTTTGATGTTGTTGAATTCTCTTTCTAGATATGATTGTTCGCATGATCTTCCATGGACTATTTCCGGGGTCGTCAATTCATTTGATTGCACCTACACAATCGCCTTACACTATGATGTTCCTTATACCCTTCTGAAGTGCTAACTGTAAGTCCAAACAGATTGCAAAAGCTTCCAATCCTTTTTTTGTTTAGATCTAGCTCTCTAACCTGTTGGATGGCTGACCACAATATTTTTTCATCCTTCAAAAAAATGGCTTTGGAATTGAATTTTAGTTAAAATGAACCTAAAACCGTTTTTGACATGCTGACTAAAAAAATACATTAATTAAAATGATATAAAAACTATATAAAATATGAATTTTAATTAATTTTTACATACGTTCTTAAAAAAGTAAATTACTAGTATAAAATTAAGGAAAAATGACCAAAAATAATACAAACTATTACCCGTGAACCGAAAATAATACGAACTTTGAAAATAACTAATTCGTATACAAACTATGGCATAATAAACCAATTTTAATATAGCTATCAAAATTCCATACAAAGTGTTGATTTTGTAAACGGAGATAAACTTTGGGCTTAAAATGTAATTAGCATGAAATGTTGGGAGAATGTGTTGAAAGAAAAATTTAACCTTCTTCCTCCCTCGTTCTTGACATGGAAGACATCCAAGTAGTCTTCATTCCGAAACTGAACCGACGTCAAGTACTGAACTAGCCATGGAAGCAACCCTGGCCACTTTCTCGTCGTCCTCGATCTCTCACCTCGCCTCCTCTCGTGCTCCTCTCTGTTGTTGCTCCTTATGGTATTCAAAAGCAATCTGGAATTTGGGTTTTTAAAAATTAGGGTTCTTGAACCCAAATATTCAGATCCAAAAAATTGAATCGAATTAATTGAAATTGATGTTCTGAATTATGTGGTTAAGCAAGATATGCTTTAGATCTATCAATTTCCTATCAAAAAATTAATGATTTGTATTCGAATTGATGCTAAATTTTTGCGATTTTTGTGTGTTCGTATGTTAGAGAGAAGATGTTGATGTGTAATTTCTTGATTTCTGTTTCCCGTCCTCTCTCTCTCCATTTCATCTTCAACCTTTGTCCATCCACCATTCCACCATGTTCTTCACCTGAACATCTAAATCGAAAACGGAAGATGCTCAGCTCGACAGTTCTTCAAGCTTGTTCATGGTTTTCAATCTTGTGAGTAAAGGATATGCCGATCTGTCTCTTTTCTTCTCTCTCTTTTGGTTGTCTTGTTGTTCATGGTTTTCAATCTTGTTCATGGTTGTTCTTCTGGTTGTCTTCTCTTCCAGTAAAGGATTTGTTTTGGCAGTAGATCTTGCAGGTTCACTGCATTTTCTCTTTTAATTTTAAATTAATTATATTTTAAGCCCCAAGTTTATCTCCATTTGCAAAATGAGCACTTTGTATGGAATTTTGATAGCTATATTAAAATTGGTTTATTATGTCATAGTTTGTATACAAATTAGTTATTTTTAAAGTTCGTATTATTTTTGGTTCACGGGTAATAGATTGTATTATTTTTGGTATTTTTTCAATTAGTTATTTTTAAAGTTCGTATTATTTTTGGTTTACGGGTAATAGTTTGTATTATTTTTGGTCATTTTTCTTAAAATTAATTCATATTGAAATATGAATTTCAATATTTTATTTTTTTAAGGGAGGGAGAGAGTATAATATTTACACCATTCTGGGCAAATTGGGCTGATTAATGAAATGAAATCTATACCCAGTCAGTAAGCTAGACCTTCACCATTAAGGGCTTGTTTGTTTGCCTAAAAATACGAAAGAAGAAAGGAATCTTACCCCAACTCCATCCTAACTTTGTTTGTTTTTGATATCCAAAGGATTGATTACTTTTCAGACCTATAATGATTAACCCCATTTATTACCCCTGGAAATTTAGCCCTTTTACTCCTCTTGCCCAATCCCAAATGGATCTCCTACATTTTGACGGGAACCAACAGTCGGTGGAGAACAGTGGCGACTGACGAGAGATGTTGAAGGGATTATGTAATGTGGCCGACAAGGTCTAAACCCTAACGTAGTGCTGGATGCGGCCATCACCGGATCTTCACCGGCGGCGAAACGCCGTCGTTTCGTGCTCCTCTGCACCTCGCCGACCGCCTCCTCCGATTTTGCCGTTTCTCTCTCCTCCCAGTCTCAGGCTAATGGCTCTGGCTCGGCAGCCTCGCCGACCGCCTCCTCCGATTTTGCCGTTTCTCTCTCCTCCCAGTCTCAGGCTAATGGCTCCGGCTCGGCAGCCTCGCCGACCACGGCTTGTCCTACCAGGAAGCTTCATCATCCGCTCTTATGAGGTTGGGATCAACAAAACCGCCATGGTTGAAACGATCTCCTGTCTTGAGGCCCCAACGACTCTCTCTCTTTCTCTCCGCTGAGTTCTCTTTAATCAATTTCCCCCCTCTTCTTAGAAAATTTCGGATCACATTGGGTGCACCGATTAGATCAATTTCCTCCTTCATATCTCCCTCAATTTAGATCAATTGTAAGGATTTGGTACCGGAGCCAAAGCTGCATTGGATGTTATTTGTGAACAGGGAGGATGAATTATAAGGATGATGACTACAGTAACAGATGTGTCAATGTTGTATATCAGGGAGGAAGTAGTAGAGGGATTTTGCCTTGGAGGAATGATTTTAGAGAGGGTATAAATTATTTCCTTTCTTTTTGCTTCACCTACCAAACGAAATTTGAGTTTAACGGTTTTTGTTTACTTTCCCTTTCCATTAAAGGATTCGATTACTTTCCTTTCCCTTCTTCTAAACAAACGGCCCCTAAATGTTTCAACCTTCACAATTAAATATGGAGTTCACCCTTTTACATAATAATTTATTAAAAAAATTGAATCAAAATGCTGATAATATGACTAGTTTTAATTGTTTGGTGGTAAAATTTCTCTAAACATATACATATACGGAGTATTTAGCATATCAACAGATGGAGGTTAACCCGTTTTGTTGTCTACCTTTGACTCTCTGTCGTTTTGAGTTCTGACCACCATTGCCAATTGCCATCACACACACATACACATTAAAAGAAAAAGAAAAAGAAAAAAGGACTACAAACTTGAAATATTTCAGTTAAACGAACTTTAAAACTGCTGTTGACAATTGACATGTCCACTGCGTATAAAAATAGACCAATTCGGTTCGACCAAAAATAAAAAGATTAGACCAATTTGGGCTTATTATTAGAATTTTATACCCAGTCAATAGCTAGACCCAATCCAAGCACACAAACATACACCTTAAAATAATAATAAAAATGAAAGGGACTCCCATTTTTTGAATGGGTCCATTCCATTCAATTGTACGCAATTTGGTCAAACTACAAAAATATCAACTTGACCCTTCATTATATATACCATACACTATCCCAATTTACACCACTCATTCATTCATTCATTCATTCATTCATTCATCTTCAACACCAACAAGCAACAACCAAACCCAACCGATTTCAAAAGAAAAATACACACTTGTCAAAATCCCCCAAATGACGACTACCTATCAAGCTCCAAGGCTCACCTTCTCCCCCTTAGCATCTTCATCCTTTAGACCGACTCGAAACCAACCCGTTCGATTCGGAGTCAAATCCGCCCTTCAGTTCCCCGATCTCGCCAAATCATCCCCATCCACATCCTCCTCGAGCGCTCAGAACTTGTCTTACCCGAGATTCGTACAAAACGACATCAACCAATTCATCTCGACAAGGCGATCTAGCGATGACATTACGACCTCCAAGATGTACGCCATCTTGGAGGCCTTATCGGATAGGATCGAGATGCACACCAACATTAAGGAGCAGCGCGACAACTGGAACTCCCTCCTCCTCAACTCCACCAACATGATCACCCTCACCGCGACGCTGGCATCGGCTGCGGAGCTCGGGCCCGCCGCTAGGGTTTCCTCGGTTATCCTCTTCTCTGCTGCAACAGCCATTCTTGCACTCATGAACAAGATTCAGCCCTCGCAGCTGGTGGAGGAGCAAAGGAACGCGGTCAGGCTGTTCAAGGGCCTCCGTGCCCGGATCCAGACCCGGATGGAGCTCAACGGGTCGGCTCCGATCACCGAGAGTGACGTGGCAGACGCAATGGAGAAGGTCCTAGCCATCGATAGGGCTTACCCTCTCCCGCTCCTCGGCGCGATGCTGGACAAGTTCCCCAAATCATTCGAGGCGGCTCGGTGGTGGCCGGCCAATAAGGGGTTAAAGCGCTCCCTCACAAGGAATAACAGCAACGGGTGGACCCGAAAGATGGAGGAGGAGATGAGGGAGATAGCGAAGCTGGTGAAGGGGAAGGACTTGGAGGACTACGAGAGGCTGGGGGGCAAGGCGTTGAAGGTGAGCAAGGTGTTGGCGGTGGCGGGGCCGGTGCTGGCGGGGATGGCAGCGGTGGGGGCGGCGACGGGGCAGGGGGTGGTGGCGGGGGTGTGTGGGTCGCTTGCTAGTGTGGTGAGTAGCGTGGAGCACGGGGGGCAGGTGGGGATGGTGCTGGAGATGTATAGGAACTGTGCCGGAGCGTTCGAGGAGATGGGGGAGGAGGCGGAGAGGGCGGTGGAGGAGAAGGCGGAGGACGGGGGAGTGTTCGAGCTTAAGATGGCGTTGCGATTGGGGAGGAGCTTGTCGGAGCTGAGGGATGTCGCTCGTCGGTCCATTACTCGGGGCTCAGTTGATGAGTTCGCTAACAAGCTGTTTTGATGGATGCGTACATACATACACATACATATATATGCGAATGTTGCACAGTTAATTGTAATTTAGGATCATCATATTCTTTATTCTTTGAACAGTTATTTGACATTTAGATAGTTTATGGGAAAATTTTCCAATGTAATGACCGAAGAAGGTACATATATTCGCGGGAATTAAAATTCTTTATATTCTTTCAACAGTTGATGGAATGTTTTTATATATATAAAAGAAAGAACGAGTTCGGTTTTGGTGAAACCTAATCTATAGCATATGAATGAATGAGAGTGTTGACGGGTAAAATTTCATGATCTCGATTATTTATAATTTTTTTTGGGTGGGGAGAGTGATTTTACTAAGCCATGAACCAAATAAATTCATGTAAAAAGGGTCATGTTATAAAATAGATCCAAAAATAATTCCGGGCAAATCAATATATATATATATATTTTTTGGGGCTATTACAAATAACTTCTCATGATCGATATCATTCTATAATCCCCAAAATTGGGGTTTAATTAGTGAGCTAATTAACTATTTATTTGGGCTAAAATATACGCCCATCCGTTTCAAAATTAAGATGATATATGCATTTCCATAGTGACATTATTGAAGAGTGATTGATAATTTGATGATGTAGTTTATTTCCATGCAGGATTGATTTTTTACTACTCTTCTAAAGAGATCGGAATTTTTTTCCAAAGACATCGGTTAAAAACAAATGTTTAATTATATATTTTTTAGTAGTGATTATAAATTATATATAGAAGAAGAAAACCGATCGAAACCGGAGGACGTACATCAAGCCGACTATGGAGCCGTTTTCCGATGTCCCTCCACAAATCCCCAGAGATATCATCCAGCAATACCAATCCTGCAGCCATGCTCATCGATGATCTTGAATCCATCACACAATCCTTAATTTGTTTCAGACCGCAGACTAGCTCCAAGATCAATTTATCAACCTACGAGATAAAATAAATAGATATATGGATGGATATAAATTATACTGTATTTAGTAAATAATATTATAAAATAATAAATAGAATATATATATAATATAGACAATTTATGAATAAGGAGATAACTTACATTAAGCAGGCGAATATGCAATTTATCGAGACTGACAAGGAAATTGGCCACAAGGCCGCATTCCACGGAGGAATTAATAAGGCACGTCAAAAGAATCACGTAACACGCAAAGGGCGTTGAACAAAATCACTTGCATTAACCTTCGACAATCGGTTGACGACAACAAGATGAGATTTTAGCATCTATTGAATCCAACGGAAAAAAGAATATTTAATATTCATATTTCATACAATTAATTACTTTACTTAACTCAATTTGAAATTAATTAATTCTATGAAGTTAAGAATCTATACCAATATGAATTTCTCAGGGAGTGGGATCCGGCGTGGGTGCTTCAAGATTTAATATTCACATGCTTCATTGCTGAAAACACTCTTTCTGTTGTAGTAGTTGTAGAAACTGGCAAGGTCAATACAAGGCGAATCAATCGACTTATCATTATAAATCGATCTCCATCAATTTCGCAAGTGTGGGACCTGAAACTCAGAATTAGGCAGAACAAAAGCACGATAATAAGGCAACTCATTCTTCAAAGCATTCCTTTCATGTTCTTCAAAATCTTCAGGATAGAACTCTACTGCAAGCTTGTAGATATCATCTTCGTTAAATGAATGAAAACCATCTTTCGGATCCAATGCTACACTTAACTGAAGCAATCTAACTGAAGTCTCACTGAACCTTGAGCTCAATTCGGACAACTGAAAATTGATACACTGATTGAAATGTTCAAAATGATAACAATCCTCAAGAGTTGTTTGCTTTGCACCATGACCAACCGTACTACTCATGTCTGGTACTTGTACCTCATGTTTTGAGCAAAAATCTTTCATTGTTTGAAGTAATACCTGAAATCCCTCATCTCGTAGTTGTTGAAGAAGAGTTCTTGCGATGCAAAGATACTAAATTGCAGCCGGTATATCAATAGACTCTCGCTGAAACGCTTGGCATTGAAAATTGGTAGTCCCCATAACTTTCATCATCAAGTGCAAGCTAAATGCAAAGTCGAAAGTCCTCAACTGAGTCGAAAGTCCTCAACTGATCTAGAGCACCGCTAGCTTCTACCCGAGCCTTGGAGTTTGAGCCATTTTTCTTTAGATTCTCAAGCACTTTACAAGTTGAAGAAAACATGCTAATCATTTTGTAGCTTGGTTACACCCATCTTATATATATTTACCGGTTCAAAAAAAAAACATGCTAATCATACTTTCAACCGAACTAAAGTCTATTATCATTTAGCACTTACAGATTCAAAAATGCTATATTTAAATTCTTAAAATTGCGACAAGTACCTTTTTTGGACCGTTGGACCACTTTGAGAACAAGTGAACACCCTGAGAGTTTGTGATCAATTTGGAATAACTTTTTCCCCTTATAATGGTGATTTCAAAGTTCAAACCTCTATTGAAAAATTCCAAAAATGAGAATAAATCCTTCTAAACGGGAGAAATCAAAGTTCACACACAAATTTATCAATAAAAGGAAAATCAAAGTTGGAGAGAAATTGCTAACCGGACTAACCTTCTAAACGGGAGTTCGGACTTCGGAGTTCGGAGAGTTGATGACGTTTGACGTTTCGTTCCCAGTACTCTGCAACACTACGTAATGCAAGTTGATAATTCAATCGGTAAAGAAAATAAGAGGGTGGGCTTTAGGTTATGGGTTGGGCTACTTAACAAGTGGGTTGGGTTATACCTATTTATTTCTAATTTTTATGGGCTGAATTTTTTTTTTTTTATTGGGGTGGGCCATGGCCCAGCCCTAAATCTGCCACTGCGATGGGCAACAACGGTGATGGTGACGGCACAACAACGACACTCGGACAGGGATCGGAGGCGGTGCTCTTCCTCCGGCGTCGATGGGCGAGTGCAGTGACAATCGGAGACGACTCGGGCGGCCTCGGCCTTCTGTTCTCCGGCAAGACTGCGCTGTAGTGGCTCGATGGCGGTGAAGGGCTATGAAGGTCGGCTCGGTTGCTGGCGGTGGTGGTTTGAAAGCGGGGATGGTGATGCAACAATGGTGATGCGTGAGGAGGAAGATGAATAGGAGACGGGGAGGCTTGTGATTTTTTATTTGTGGAACCCTAGGATTAACGTGTATCTATACTACTCAATTAGGTTAGATAAAGAATAGATTTTTGATTCTTTGGTTTTAAGAATCCACTAAGATAGAGATTAAAGGTAAATGATAGATTTTGAGAAAAATAAATAAAAGAAGCGGATAAAGACTAGATAGAAGATAGATTTCTACCTTTTATCGGGGTGAATATTATTTAATTTCATAAATAAATAAATAAATAATAGGAATATTTAGAGGATTTATGTAATTAAATCCATCATATATTATACCCTTTAGAATAAACTAATTATTCTATTTCATACTATATATCTTAGGTGAATTTATTAAATGACCAAATTCACAAGATATATACCATAGTTTGATATAATATAGAATTATTTAATTAAATAAACATAAGAAATAGCTCAAAAATAATTTGGGGTATTTCATAAATAACTTTTCAATAGTGGACTCTTAAATATGCTGCTCAAATCCTCACCCAAAGCTCCAGTGAGTGAAAAATGGCTTCTCCATGTCCTCAACAATCTCTAATAGTAGACCGATCTCCTTAATCTAACTAGGTAGTAGAGAAACCATCTCAGACATTGATGATAAGCTTGTCTTAAATTGAAATTATTAATAAAAGCTTTAACGATTTTGTGAAATTCGTCCATATTATATTGTAAGAGACCATGAAGCTTGTACGATTAAATATGGAAAGTATTCTTCTTTTGGAGGAGAAAGAGTCGAGCAATATATAGTGAGTGTGCTAGCGTGAGGATGGACATAAGTGTTAATGGTTTTTGAATTGAATCAATTGATAAATCAAAGAGATAAAAAAAAATGAACTCAAGAGATCATAAATAAATCAAGTGATAGATCTTTTGTTAAATTTGTCCAATTTCGCGCATATAACATTACTTATACGATGATGCATGATTTATATAGGCATTTTACGTAGTTCTTAGGTAGTTTAGGTTGCATTTAGACATGTATTTAGTATAAAGTGCATTCATTGTCTCTTAAATGGAAGAAGTTTAGAATCTACACATTTTATTCCCATTTATACAGATTCCGGAGATCAAGCGTCATGAAAGGAGCAAGGCTGCACTTTGAAGCTAAATAAGTCTAAGAAAAGTCGAGAAATAAGACGAGAAAAGTGTGGAAGAAGCTAAGCCACGAGTAAGGGAAGAAAAAGTATTCAGTAGAAGCGGCACCTACGGCTAAGAATCGATGCTCGCCGACACCCCAGCGTCACTGAGTACTTCCGTGGGGAAACACAAGATCGGCACCCACTGATTTCGTATCTTCACCAGATTTCTGACGAGGCCAAATCACTTACAACCCGCGGGGAAACACAAGATTGGGTAATTACTGCTACTCATCCCCATGTTAGAGTAAGACGCATTCTATGCATACAGAAACCAATCTTCTAGAATAACTAATAGAATTAACAGTAACTACAGATGATTCGATGATCATCATGCCAACCACTGTTATGAATTTGCAAGGAACTGATTCATTCTCAATCACTTTACAACCCACTTTTACTTTGTTTACTTATCTCTGTTATTCAATTTAGCACTACTTTCACAACCATCTGCTTTCATTACTGGTTAACAAGAGAATCACATAAGAAGAGGTTAAGCTTCCCCTAGATCAACACCCGAACTTACTGGCTATACTAGCTTATTAAGTGTGGGTTATCTTTGGATGCATTAACGAACCTCGTAGAGTCCGTACCAATATACAACCCTCAACTTTAGAAAGAACGATCTTCATGTTTGACCTAGCTTAGCTTGTTTAAAATTACAAAGAATTAGAAAACACTAGGAAGGAAAATTTATTCATTTAGGATATGAATGAATTAGCGGACCTCATTAAGGGCGGAAGCTACCCGCGGGAAGGAGTGACCAAAGCCAACCAACAGGGTATTAGTAATCTTCATGTCAAATGAGACTCATTAATAATTATAAACCACCTCAATAATAAAGGCAAGTGTCCTTACGAGATTGACCACATCTTGGCCAATGTGAAGATCATTATGCTTCAACTGCCACTAGTATCCTCTCACATTCCCCTTACGTTGAATAAGGTGGTTTAATCTCTATATTTACCTTTTCAGGAATAAGGTGGTTAATAAAGTTTCACATCTTTTTCACTCGACTGGGGTAATCTCTTCACAAATAGGTCTTCTAGACCCTCATCCATTCAGATTTTATCAATTAGGTCTCACCAGTCACCAAAACCGAACTCGTTCTTTCTTATATATATATATAAGCAAATTTACAAAAAACCGCCCCTTAAATATATGTTTTTTCACTTAACCACCCCTTAAATAATATATTACAGAAAAGCTCCCCTAATATACCTCCCATCAACAAAAAGCCAACCCCCATCTATTTTGGGTCTAATGGGCCATGAAATTCGTGTGAAAAGACCCTAATGCCCCTAATCTCCTATTAAATTCATTCACCCTACCCCTCAAAAGAGTCACTCACCATTCATCCACCATTAGAAAGCTCAAAGTCATCCTTGTCGTTGCTCAACCCCGAACTTCGTTGACCGCCTTACTCTTGTAGGATCTCTACTTTGCAATGTTCAAGGGAGACGAAGAAAAACGACGGTGTCCAACAACAATATCGGAATTTGGAGCTAACACTTTTCCGCCCACGCGAGTACATGCCTAGCCCCGTTGACAAGTTCGCGTCGTCCATGCACGACCAGATCAGTTGAGCTGCTGAACCAAGAAGTCTATGAGCCACTCCTTAATTCCTCCTCATTCTGTCGTCAATGTGCCTAAATTTGATGTCCTAATTTGAAATCAAATCAAATTGAGAAAATTACTCATAGCAAATATCAATTAGGAACTCTTTGTTCATCCATCTTACAACCTAATATGAGATTGTTGGACTTCCCTAAACACCAAGCCTCTTGAAGAATCTCATCGCCATTACCATCTTCTACTCGTTACCTTCGACTGTAACCTCGGATGCCCGCATCAATTCCTTGTATTCTGCGCTCATTTTCACCATTGTTGCTGAGTTTAGATCATCATTGCACCAATTTCAAATTGCAAAAAAACTTGCATCGTGGATTTATATGTTTTGTTGGTAAATTAAATTTCATTTACTTGAAGATTAAGGGTAATTAGCTAGGCCTTTTGTCAAGATTTTAGCAATCCAGTGGACGGAAAAAAGAAGGGGGTGGCTTTCTGTTGACAACATGTGTATTAGGGGTGGTTTTCTGTAATTTGTTATTTAAGAGGTGGTTATGTGAAAAAACATATATTTAAAGGGTGGTTTCTGTAAATTTTCCATATATAAAACATCACATCAACTGTCAGGCAATAATTGTTAAATGAACAATCTTGCATAACACATTTTAATTTTAATTTTTATTTATAAAATTCGACCCTTATCTGTACTTCCTCACACCCTCAAATTATACAAATACTATAAAAGGACAAGGATTTGTATTTTTTTGTGGTTTGGACTGCACCAGTTAATGAGGGTTGCCTACGTAACTTCATGGGAAGGATCAAGTCCAAAAATATAGGGTTTCTGTATCTGGGGTTGGTTTGGTTAAACTTTGTGTCTAGTTTGGCATGTGGTTAGGTGTTTGGATTTGAGTTTGGTAATGTGTTTGGATATATGTGTTTAAGGTTTATGTGTATGGGTTTGAACTCGATAGAGTATCGGGTTTAATTTTTTTCTTTGAGGTTTGTGATTGGACTCGGATATGGGTTTCTTGCGTATCCTTGATGACGAAATCAAATCACTTGTAGTTCTAATTCTTGGAACACTTCATTTGACATTTCCTTTTGGAATTTGTGGTTGAAATCGATTGTTGTATGACTTGCTATCGAGTTTCCTACGTAGCTCGTTGAGAGCATCAAACCTACGTAGTTCTTGAAAAGGAAAAATTTGAATTTGGTAGAATTTGGTTTTGATTTTTGATGTGACCAAACTCGACGAGCGAAAGCTTTATATCGAGTCAGAGTGGACACTTTGGATTTGATGAAAATTTGATTTTTGGGACGATTGAACTCAATGAGTGAAAGCTTTGTATTAAGGTCGATGTGACCCTTTGAATTTTGAGGGAAATTTGATTTTTGGGACAACCGAACTCAACGAGAATTTTACTTGGGTCAAGTTTCTTACGTAGCTCGTCAAGAGCATCAAGTCATGACATAGTTCTTGAAGAATAACATTTGATTTTGGGCATGTGAGGCAATATTTTACTAGAATTCTTGTAATGATGCATCGAATCTTGGGTTGCAACAAAACTAACAGAGGTAAAAGTGATAAAATGCATGATGAATAAAGGGATGAAGATTGGCTTATTGAATATTTGTATCAACAATTTAATTGTCATGTGTTTTGTGCTACTAGTCACGTCCTTAGTACTCCTCAACTGAGTTGAATGTTGCTTTTTCAATAAACTTTTAGGGCATGAATCTCCAACCTTCACCTTTTAACATTCTTCTCATTATGTGTCTGTAAATCTTCAGCATTCAACTCTAACATTCTTCGTATTACGAGTATAAACAACCTAACCAAAGTATGAACAGGGATAGAACACTTAAAAGAACAAGGGTTCAGGGTTTTGTCAGGAGGCAACATGACATTTTTGTAACAATATTCCAACCTGAACCTTGATGCTAACTTCTTGGAATAATAATTTTATGTTAACAACACTCCAAACCCTCAGTTTAAAATTTTAAGACTGAAAACTAAAACTAACATATATCTTACCTTGAGTAGCTCTTTATTCCCTTGCAAGTCTTTTTTATGTTATGTTGTTTCCTGCGGTCTCACCTCAATCTAGAAGTTATAAATAAATATCACTGAAACTAACATGTATATATTTACATATGTATGTGCAGGAGGTTTTGGTATGTACCTCTTTGCTATAAAAGAAACCTATGTCCCAAAGCAGGTGAAGACCCATCATCCAACAATGAGCTAAACCTCTCTCTCCCTTGGATATTCTCCTTCACATTTTTCATCGGCTTCATCTGTCCTTTGTTCTCTTCTTTCGAAAGGTAAAAAGTTTTTCCATTGATAGTAACTAAATGACATTATCCCGATGTCCTCTTGGATTTATTTGTGACGATCAACATGCCCTTTCTTATTTTGATTAGACCAAGATCACTGATTTCTTATTATTATTATTATTATTATTATTATTATTATTATTATTATTATTATTATTATTATTATTATTATTATTATTATTATTATTATTATTGTTGTTGTTATTATTATTATTATTATTATTGTTATTATTATTATTATTATTATTATTATTATTATTATTTTATAAAAATTATTATTATTATTTATAAAAAGGGCTTACATAAAGTTAGTTGGAAGTCTCGTAACAAATTGAGCTCCAACCCCCTTTTGAATAGTAAAACCAACTCTATGAAATCGTCATTATCAGACCCCGCCCCATGACTCTTCGTAACCAATTGAACCCGCAATATAAAACCAATAACATCATCTCCCAATTTCCCAGAAGTAGAGAATGCAAATGCCATGGAGCAATACCTCTTAGCAGCACAAATATCTGTGTACTTCTTCTCCTTTTTTTCAGTTGCTTGGGAAACCGCCTTGCCGGGTACAAATGAATCATTGACTCTAGTTGTGAATGGCGAAGCCCCAACACATCAACACAAGCAAATCATAATATTAGGAAAATTTGTCGCCTTCAGCTTCTTCTGGTCAGTGTAGCAATGGTTCTTCACCGTAGGCAAAGGGTGTGGATTCAACAATTTTCCCTCATTCGGTTTGAAAGCTTTTGCGCATTAGCATGTATTATAAATTTTGTTACTTCATTTTATTTGTGTTTTTCAATCTAAAAGGGTATTTAATTATCAACATATTAAATATATAAAGGAGAGTGCATGTTACGAATTAAAATTTAAGAAGGATAATTAAATATCAATTAGTCCATGCAATTTTATAACGTATTGTTATTTGATAATTTTCTCTCATTATGTTGAAAATGTGCAGGTTCTACTTCAATTTCTCCCTCAATTACATAGGTGCTAGGATGATAAATGATTGGACAGAGAAATATATTCCCTCACAGTTTGAGCCTTGTTTTCATAGGGTTTACTATGGCCTCTCATTGCCAAGAAAAAAGGTTAATGGTACAATGAGAGTCTCAATGAAAAAAGACTTGTTTGATTACTACCTGTTGGAAGCCTTTCTTCTTTTGCATGGGAAAGCAATTGATGTAACTTGCAATTTTCAAGAGTACATTCTTACCATCTTATAACATTAAGGGCAAATAGATTGATATATGTCTTCGTCCAAGAATGTAGATAAGAAATACATTTCATATGGCAATTCCTTACTGCATTATTTTGATCTGAATTTTCTAATTGTCAAACCCTTGTAAGTGTTTATCTCCCATCAATTGAAAATGAACATTCCTTTTTTTTTCCAGTTGATTTTGCAGGTCTTTATTTCTATAGTGATGGATCTTAGCGACGGAGTCTTCAACCTTTGTGTGATCTTCTACAAGACCATGAGGAACCTATACAAGAAGAACCATGAAAAGGACTCTGAGAGCATTCTTCCTTCACGAGCTTCGCTTGGAAGTCCATTATATGATGATGAGTGTAGGAGTCAATTTTTCTCAAGGATCCGTTTTCGACATGGGTGGCATTTCTGCTCTACATTGTCGTTGCCTTCAACATTCCGCCATTGATCTACAACTCCATGACTTGGTATTATCTCATCTCACTTTTTGCCATTGAACCACTCTTTGAATTTTTCCATGCATATGACATTGACTCTGGCCTTCCTGACTTGTATGGGAGATTGGGTATCTTTGTCTGTGCATCTTGGATTGGAGCCAAATATGGAGGGATTATGGTTTATCCAGTTGTGCAATATTGACTGAGATAGCCTCGTCTCATCAAATTTAATGCATGATTTGAAGAACGGGTATTGTGGTCTTAGCTTCACCTAGGGCAATGTTTGTGAGTCAAGCTATTGAAATATTAATGTGATGTATAATTTTGCCTTGCATGTTGGCTACTTAATCTATAGGCTTCTAGAATCAATCTCTTTGTAAGAATTATATAAAGTTTTTTGTTTCATGTTGCTTAATTGTAATGGTAGAACAAGCCTTTATTTTGCAACTTTTTGTGTAGATATACATATGTACATATACACATATACATATACGCACACGCACACGCACACGCACACGCACACGCACACGCACACACACACACACACACACAGTCAAGTTTAGATATTTTTAGTAGTATTTTGACCATTGGACAAAGACTTTTTGCATTATTGAAATTAATAGCGGAAAATCTGACAGTTTTATCAATTTTGGTATATATGTTATACTTCTAGACTCGTAGTATAATAATTCGGCAATCAAATTTTGTGTATATATAGCTAGCTAATACTTGGAAATTAGAATTTTAAAAACCTTAGCATAGGCTCAACACCACAAATATGAACATATGGACAAACCCATACACATCCAACATTATATTCACGAGAAGATGGAGAGAGACTCGATCAAAATACCAAACCCCAAACTAGACCAATTTGGGCAACACCTTAGTTAACTAGATACATTCAATGTACACCACAGAGTCTTTGTATCATCAAACAAAAATTCACCACACTTTCAAAATTCAGCTTGCAATCAACTCACAAAGATGCCAAGACAACATATCATAGAATCAAATTAATGTATGGGAGATCTGACCTTATGGTAGTCCAAATTAGCAAGATTTGAATGCCTCGTTCAACGATGGTGTGAGGAGGGGAAGGAACCAATTCAAGATGGTGTGAGGAGGGTGAGTGGTTGTGTTGTGAACTGGTTGAATGCCTCTCCGACATTCATGCATTTAATTTCTTTCTTATAGCGGGAAGTGTCCATCGCAGTTTTACTTAGAAGAATTTTACTTTTTTAAGTAACAATCATGATTGTTTAGTGTCAACATTATACTAATAAAGTGTGATAATATTTGCACCCTGAAATTTTACTATACGCACCACAATTTTTTTTTTTATAGTTTTATTTTTAAATTTGTATGCCTCTAAAGGCGTATAATTTAAAAAAAGCTTTGTAATGTGTGTTTCTAAAGGTGTAGAGCTATGACTCAGGAGTACCTAGTCTATGACTTTTGAGGAGCAACTCTTTGACTTATGAGAAGTAAGTCTATAACTCTTAAGGGGTAGAAACTTTGCAATAGACAACTCCTTAATGGTGGGTTCTCAAATATGCTCAGCAGATCCTTGGTGATGTGGGGACCATATCGAACATCGATGGTGGATCGACCTCCTGAATCTCACTGGATAGTGGAGGTACCATCTCAACCATCGATGGTGGATCGATCTTCTTATTCCCAATGGGCAGTGACTAACCCATCTTAAGGGATTGCTTTTCCTTTTTTATGGGGAAACGGGGAAGGAAAGTGGAGGAGCAGGAGGCACTAGAGTGATTGATTAGAGCGATTTTGGCGATTCCCGTAAACCAGATTCAGAGTTGCCCTCACTATGGCATGTTGGTCACCAATGATGGGGAAACGAGGAAAGAAAGTGAAGGGGAATCAGGGAAGGAAAATGGAGGAGCAGGAGGCACCGGAATCGATTGATTAGGGTGATCCCCATAAACAAGATCCAAAGCGGCCTTCATGATGGTATATATCCTAGCTGGTCACTAAAGATGGGGAAACGGGGAAGGAAAATGAAGGGGAAATAGGGAAGGAAAGTGAAGGGGAAACGGGGAAGGAAAATGGAGGAGCAGGAGCCACCAAAGTGATAGATTAGGGAAATTTAAGCAATTCCCGTAAACCAAATTCGGAGTTGCCCTCACAATGGCATCTGTCCTTGCTAGTCACCGGTGATAATGTAACGTGGAAGGAAAGTGAATGGGAAATAGGGAAGGAAAGTGTAGGAGCAGGAGGCACGAGAGTGATAGATTAGGGTGATCCAACTTAAACTAAAGGCTTAAGGCCCATTATAGAGATTAAAGTGAACTATCAGAAGAGAAAAACTGAAATATAAACTCCAAATATGAAATCCCTATTACACCATCACATGGAAACTCAAAACAGTAAATGTACGTTTGATCTTGTAGCTTGGAAATTCTAGGGCATGGCAGAGAATAAGCGTTTAGGCAGAATAAAAATAGGGATATGGCTGGATTCCCAAAGACGCTGTGCTATTTCAATATTGATGCCCAAGTCTGCCCAACAAACCCTCCTTAGATGGGGTCATGGGTTAGGCCGGTTAGCCATGGGGATAGCATGCAACCTCTGCAAGGCAGTGAGTGCAGCTTCATTGTCGGTAGTGAGTAGGAGAGCCACCATGTTTGCTGCTTCTTCCCCATCCATCCCGAAAAGCATAGCTTTCGAGTCGATGGGATGAGGGGCGGTCCCAACATTGTTATGGTCCGCCATCAAGACTATCAACAAAAAAATATTGATAAAAGAGTCCAAATAAAAGAAATCGTATACATAATCAAGACTACTACTAGAACACTAATTACATTTACTGCAAGGTTTGATTGGAAGATATTCATCTCAATGGAAGACCTAACTTTATTAACAAAAGGGGAGAAACAAATTGAGATACAAGTTTGGGGAAGGAAAATGGAGGAGCAGGAGCCACCGAAGTGATTGATTAGGACAATTTAAGCAATTCCCGTAAACCAAATTCGGAGCTGCTCTCATTGTGGCATCTATCCTTGCTAGTCGCCGATGATAAGGTAACGTGGAAGGAAAGTGAATGGGAAATAGGGAAGGGAAGTGAAGGAGCAGGAGGCACCGGAGTGATTGATTAGGGCGATTTCCATAAACTAGATTCGGAGCTGCCCTCACGGTAAGGTATCATTTCTCAAGCATTATCCTAAGTATACTTGAATTAAAAAAGAAAAAGAAGAATCGATAATCTAAAATATTTAGAAAAACATTTATCCTCTAAAAGGGATCAATGAAATGGAAGAAAATAAGAAACAAAGCATGTTAAATCATGTCTTATTTATCCTCAACTAGTCCATACAATTTTATTATGTATTGTTGTTTAATAATTTCACTTCTTTATGTTGAAAATGTGCAGGTTCTACTTCAATTTCTCCCTGAGTTATATAGGTGTTGGGGTGATAAATGATTGGACAAAGAACTATCCCCTCGTGGTTGAATCCTTTTTTTCAAGGGGTTTACTATGGCCTCTCATTGCCAATAAAAAAGGTCAATGGTATGATGGGAGTCTCAATGAAAATGACTTGTTAGGATTGCAAGGTTACAAGGTAACTTTTAGTTCGTATATCAACCTAATTAATTTTAATATGCACAACTGATATTTCTTATATACAAAACCAAACTAGTATTATGAAGATTGCTTCAATTGACAGAAAAAAATTTTAAGTCATTGATATGCACCTGGTTAAATAACAAAAACCAGGGTTCTATTGTTTTAATGTAAATATCGGCACACATATTGTATAGATATTCAGACAAAATCCTAATAGAAGGGGTCAAACAGAAGGATATGAATGAAGAGAATAATTTCACTTATTCATTTCTTATACCAATTTAAGGGATGAACTTACAAGATTGCTACCAGTTGGAAGCCTTTCTCCTTTTGCGTATGAGAAAGCAATTGATGGAACTTGCAATTTTCAAGAGTGCATTCTTACCATCTTCTGACATTAAGGTCAAATAGATTGATATGTGTCTTCGTCCAAGAATGTAGATAAGAAATCCATCTAATATGGCAATTAATTACTACATTATTTTTATCTAAATTTTCTGATTGCCAAACCCTTGTAAGTGTTTATCTCCCATCAATTGAAAATGAAATTCCTTTTTTTTTTCCGGTTGATTTTGCATGTCTTTATTTCTATAGCGATGGTCCTTGGTGATAGAGTCTTCAACCTTTTTTGTGATCTTTTACAAGACCATGAGGGACTTTGTGATGCTTTCGACTTGATTTTCTTACTTGCTTACTATTGAAAACACCTTGCTTCCAATGTTACGGGTTGCTTTTTCCCTTTTCATTTTGCCTTTCTTGCTTCTACCTTGGTAGTTTTCTTCTACTTCTGTAGTGAGATGAATAGTCTATAACAAAGACGTCGCCTACTACTATCCTGTGTGATTCCATCAAAGTATATTTCTTTCATTTGCATATGATTTTCTTATTTACCTGGCAATTTTGAATGTCCATAGAAACATGAAAGTTGCACTACAATTCCTAGAATGAAAATCAAAGAAGCAATTTGGTTGAAATTGTGAGCAGTTAAAGAACTTTATGCATTAGTTTAGTTTTTTTTATGTTCATCCTCTAAGAAGAAGAGCTTGCAAACAAATCTATATTATATCGGTACAGGATAATTTACTTGCAGTCATAGACGGATCTAGGCAGGGGCAAGCGGGAGCATACGCCCCCCCTTTCATCCAACGAATCACCTATATTTGTTCTACGCATCGATAGCTTCATTTTGATATATTATATGCCTGAATCCGATAAACGAGTAAAAAGTTATGACCGTTTGAAAGTTAAATACAGATTAATTATTTCAAATGTCTTTTAATAAAGCACGATTCTTTTATATTTTATTTAATTTGATATTTTGGCGATATAATTCAACCAAAGAGCTTCGAAATAAGAGGTTATATTACTAAATTCGATAACTATATAAGAAATTATGCAAGTTTAGAGTTTGTATATCCTATTACATGTTATTGCATGTTAAGAGAACAATAAGTTTCATATTGAAACGACATCATGTTTTGAAGTTTGTAGTTTGTAGGTTTCAAAAGATATATTTTTAGACGAAAAAAATGTTGTTATCGATTAAAACGACTTCGTTTTTACGTTTACAGAGAAAAAAAATATATAACAACTACTGACACAATTTTAAATTAAAACATCACAATTTTGAAAAAAAAAACCATTGTGTTTGAACTAAAAAAAATGTTGTTTAAACTAAAATATTATCGTTTAATCTAAAATATCGTAGTTTTGGTTTCCTAAACATACTATGAAACAAATCTATCGAATAGTGAATTAGCAATTTGTATAAAATTTCGCCCCCTCCCCCCCCCCCCCCCCCCTCGATAAATTTCTGTCTCCGTCCCTGCTTGCAGTCTTGCACTCCACACAATAGATTGGTTTAAGCTAATGGTCTGTAGATAAATTAGCACACAATGACACAAGTTCTATATTTACGCATGAATTGACATAGTTAATTATACTACTTCCGCTTTATCCAAGTCCCATTTCCAAGTTGGCTTTTATGGCTACTTTTAAGATATTTTTGTTTTACCAAGCCTAATTCTAAATGTTCTCATTGAAATGAATATGTTTATGCTTGTTTGTTTGCCATAAAAGCTGGCCAAGAAAGGAATCCCAAACCCAATCCATCCTCAAAATGTTTGGTTTTAATCCTCAATAGAATGTTTTCTTTTTATCCCTCAAACAATAAACCCCAATTGTTACCCCCACAATTTAATCGGGTTTCCCTTCTCTATTCATCTGATCAATTTTCTGTCTACCTCCATCCCACCCTGACCTATCTCTCTAACTCTCTCCTTGGCTCCCATGGTGGCAATCTATGGCTCAATCTCTCTAGTTCACACTACACCCTATTTGGTTTCCTCTGACCTTTAATAGCGCCATGAACATCCTCTTACTCAATTACTCGCCCTCACGCCTTCTTACATTTCATTTGATCTCTCTCCTTCATCATTGTATTACACTTGCAATGTCTAATTAGAGGTAATTTTCCAATTCATTCTATTTCTAGTTTTGCTAGTATTTTAAATTTTTTATTTGCTTTAATTGAAGTTATTATTGTCAAAATCTAGATCGATGAGGTTAAGTTGAAAATCTACGTGTGAGTATGGTTCTAGTTGAGAAAATGTATGCAAAATCCGAATATGTAGTTGATTTGCTTTGATGATGTAGTGTAAATGCTTAAAGCAGGTTAGATCGAGGTTTTACGGGTTCCTATACTCCTAATCTAGAGATGTATTATATGTATGAAAGTTGGACTTGGAGGTTGTGTTTATGTGGCTAGTAGTTTGGTGGAATTGAATGGGAAAACGTGGGTTGTTAAATGATGCATAGAAAGTGTTTGATAAAATGTTTGAAAGAAACGTTGCTGCTTGTATTTCTTTAATTGTTAGATACGTTCATAATGAGCTGTATCAAGAGGCGATCAAGGTGTTTTATTATATAAGAGTTGAAGGGGGAGTTGAAACAACTAGGCTTACTTTGTTAAACTTACTCTATGATTTGACCAATTTAAGAGTGATAATTAATGGAGGGTAAGCAAGGGTATGCTATTGCTATCATGGTAGGATTGAGTTTAGATAGCATTTTAGAAAGTTCAATGTTTAGCTTCTATTCAAAGATTGTTTTGATCGAGGATTCCGAGTTGGTATTCGTGAAGATGGTGGATAAGGATGTTGTGACATGGAACTTGTTGATTTCCTGTTATTTATAACATGGTTTGTTTGAATGACTCGCTATGTGTCTGGATAGGATCAGAAAATTTGAGATTCGACTGTCGCTCTAACATCAATACTACTTTCTATATCACTCTAACATCAATACTACTTGTTGCTACTAAAACAAGCGACTTGAGGCTTGGTAAATAGGGGAGTTGCTACTACATCTGGAACCATTTTGATTCAGAGGTAGTTGTGGTGATTGAATAGCTTTGTATATACATGTGCCAGATTTGAAAAAATTATGTGTTTTTGCTTTCCTCCCCGGTTTCACCATCGGGAAGGGTTCCTCCACATAGTTATTTTCAAAGGCATCGGTAGGAACTGCGTATGTGGTGCGAAGACAACAAGCCATACCCGCACACCGAACAACAACCACGCTCGCTCCCATGAAAAGAGAGCATCATACCGATGATTCTAGGGAAAAGAACAAAATCTCTAGACCCTCTTTGCAGCTTGGATTGCGAGCGACCATCCCGATGATTTCTTCTCAGAGCGTCTCTTTATTCGCCCCTTTATTTTGATTCTTCGAAATTGGTAGGGATTTAGGTCGAGATTAGACATGTGGACTCTGAAAGCTTTCATGATTTTTGATTCAGGGAAGCTTGAGATCTTCAATTGTGTGTGGTTTGATGAAATTGGGCAAACAATTTTCATCTGGGGTAAGAATGAAAATTGTTAATCAACTGATTGAAGAAGCAGGAAGAAGATGAAAGTTGGGATGAGGATCGAGGGTTTTACACGAATGCATCTTACATGAGGTAAAAAAAGGACGGTTTAGACTTCATAGACATCCGTGACCGCACGTGTACCCGCGCCTGCAACCCAAAACATTCGCGACCACGTGTGTACCTGCGCATGCAGGTCGAGACATCCACGACCGTCGGTGTAACCGCGCCTGCAACTCGAGACATCCGCGATCGTCGATGTAGCGGCGCCTGTAGCTCGAGTCATCCGCGATCGCCGGTATCCATTCCTCTATCCATTCCATTTATAGTATTTTTATTTTTGGATTAAATTTTTTTAGACAAAAAAAAGTAGAACACCCACATCCGAGAAGCCTCCATCCATAACCTCCCGGGAAAGAGATGGAAATCTTCCCCTTCCAGGACTTTCCCGTGTTCAATATGCACTTCTGGATATGCACTTCCAGGACAGATCTTTTCCATATGCTAGCGGGAGCCTCCATAACCTCCTCTTCAATATGCTAATATTACAACTCCTGGAGCCATTATGTCAGGCTGAAACAAAACATCACCATATCTTTCGTATATGTTTCTCATGAAATTTTGAATATGTAGCTTGTGCATGCATGCATTCGAAACATACGGTATGACCTTTTGAGGATGTATTCAGTGACACATGTAGGACCTCTTGATGAAAAGTCTACAACTACATGTGTTGGTTTGTTTTTTTGCACTGTTGGAAGGATTGTAGTTGTTCGGTTCCTACATGGAACTAGATATGTATGCCAAATGTGAAAGAATTATATCACTATATCATTGCTTGCAACTTTTTTTTTTACTGCTAGAGAAACAAATGCTATTTGCTGAATTTTTTATATTACTTTTAGCCTATTAGCTCAAAAGGTAGAATAACGTGTTTAATGCACACAGATGTAGGTTCGAATCCTACATAATCTGTTATGATTGTTGTTCGATTTATTGTCGTGACACAGTGTGTTTGTTTAGAGCTTGAACATTCAAACCTTAAAGTAATTAAATCAATCAAACTAACAAAAATAGAGTTTAATCCTTTCCTTTTTTAATTCAACCATACAATTAGAAATATAATTAAAAAATCAATGATTTCTTTATTAAATCAACCAAACAAAATATGATTTTAATCATTTCCGTTTCCTTTTCCCTCACTCCAAATGAATCCTTACCTTTACTTTCCCTTCATCTAAACAAACGGGGCCGTTAGCGTTAATTAACATTAGTTAATGATGAAACCATTGACAGATTATGTGAATTCATCCAAAGTGACAACCAAGTGTGATGTTTACAATTTTGGGGTAGTGCTGATGGAGTTGGTGACTAGAAGAAACCAATTGAGGCAGAGTTTGGAGAAAACAAGAATATTATAAACTGGCTAGCAAGCAATGAGGACACGAGAGAATGAGCAATAGAAGTTTTGCCAAGAATTTGTTAGGGTCATTCAAAAATGAAATGCTTTCGGTGTTGTAGAGAGCCATGTGTTGTATAGCTAGAGAACTAGCTCCATGCCCAATCATGAATGAAGTGGTTCAGTTACTAATTGAGGCAAATCCTTGCAGATTTGATTCTCTCAAGTTAAGCGAAATAATAAAGATGGATCAAACAACACCAAAACAAATAAAAACATGTCATTTGTAGCACCAGACCATTGTATTTAACATTGATGTTCTACACTTGTAGGCGAATCAATATTGTGTATGTTAAACAATATTGTCTCTCATGAATAGTTGAATTTAAGTTTATTCTCATGGAAGGATGGTAGATAGAATATTCTCATTTCTATATCCGAGAGCTTTTGTAAGATATAGAGGAATGTAATAGAACATATATGGCTGCTTTTTTTTTTTATCAGATGTCTCCGAATTGCCCACGAAATATTCCACTCATCCGGAAACAAGAAAGGAAGAACATGATGGATGGATATAAAGTTAGACATGGAAAAGGCATATGACAGTAGATTGGGTTTTCCTCACTAGAATTCTTGGAAAATTTGTGTTTTCCCCAAAAGTAATCACTTGGATTAAACAATGTGTCACGACAGTTTCATTTTCAGTTCTATTTAACGAAGGAATGACCGACCCATTCACACCAAAAAGAGGAATAAGGCAAGGTGACCCCACTATCACCACTCCTTTTCATTCTAGGAGCAGAAATATTAGCTAGGAAACTTCAAACTGAAAGTAATAGCCTAAACGACTTAATTGAATTCAACATCACAAGAACTGGGCCAAGAATTCCATATTCCTATCTTTTGTTGACGTTATGATTATTTTCACTAAGGCTACCGTGGTTGCGACTAGTTTCGGGAAAAGAATCATTGATGATTACTGTGAAGCATCTGGTCAAAAGGTTAACTTTCACAAATCGGCCTTCCAGACGACACCTGGTCACAACCGAATAGAAACAAAATATTCAAGACATTATAAACATTACTCATCACAACCGACTCGAAAAATACTTGGGATGCCCTATCATCAATGGTGTGATTAACAGAATAATCTTTGAAGAAACAATAAATAAAACTAAGGCTCAATTGAATAAATGGAAAGTAAACTCCTTATCTCAAGAAGGTAGAGCAACACTCATCAGAGTCAATCTCGCTACGAAACCAAATTTCATTATGCAAAACTTAATGCTTCAGACCGACATTCATAAAGAGCTAGACTAGATAAACAGGCCTTTCTTTGGAATAAAGATAACTCATACAAAACTCTCATCGCATGGGATAAGATCAGTAGAAGGAAAGAAGATGGTGGAGAAGGAATATATAAAACGAAGGACATGAATAAAACACTACAAATGAAATTACTTTGGAAAATCCTAGCTGAACCAGCAAATCCATGGGTCCAAGTAGTGGAGAATAAGTATATAAAAGGACAAGGAATACTAGAGTATAAGAAAACAGGAAACACGTCCTGTAAATGGGCAAAACTATGTCCCTTAAAGAGGATTTCCGAAAAGGACTTATATGGCAAATAAGCAATAATGGGAGAACAATTAACTTTTGGAAGGTCAATTGGCTAGACAATGAACCTCTAGAAGGAAGAGAGTTAGCAAATCAACAAATCATCACAAGTATGACAATAGATAAGTTTTTAGATCCACGATGAAAATGGAAAATTGATCAATTGAATAGAGTCTTATCTACAACTATCACCAAAAAAAATAAAAATGTATATATACCTAATAATACCTTTGAAGATAGAATATATTGGCTCACTGCAAGGAATGGATGGTTCTCTACGGCTAATGCACTACGATACATAACAAATAGAAACGACAATAATCGTAACAACACAAAATGGATATGGGAACTTGACACAATACCAAACATAAAAAAAATTATATGGAAACTTTATTTGAACGGAGTTCCATCTAAAACAAGACTAGATTACAAGGGAGTTGAGATCCCGATTTCCTGCGAACTATGTGAACGATCCGAAGAAACCCCAGACCACATGTTCATCAAATGTATCCATACAGGGACCTTAGTATATAAAATCGACCCGGAAATTGAGAAGGTTTTACGAGATATTGACCAACACAACGACAATATTAAAGAAAATATGTTATACATATTTAAAAAGCTTAACAATAAGCAAAGTGCAACACTAGCTACTACTTGGTAGAGTATTTGGTCAAACAGAAACAAGAAAATTTTCGACAACTACAACTCTACAACAATCGATAATATGGAGGCATTCGCAAAGATAAGTTTTTTTACCTAACTATATTGGCTTATTAATTGATATGAACCCAAAATATAATACCACTTTAATTCAAAATATAACACGTGAGCAAAAATAATCTCGTTTTAATCTAGAAAATTACAGTGAATGCGAAATCGCACCAGAGTATTTTATATAGATTTACCTTTTTTTAATTTAAAATTATACTCCCTCTGATCCAAAATACATGTCGTTTGACTTTTCATCATATATTTTAATAAGCTAAAAACTATATAAAGGTCAGCTTTTTATTAATTTTTTTAATAACTTAATATTCGTTAGTAATAAGTAGTATTAAATTATAAAAGAATAATAAAAAAAAGTTAATATATTATATACTACGTAGTTTTTAGCTCCTTAATATATATTTGAAAAATCAAACGACATGTATTTTGAATCGGACGGATGGAGTATAATATCAAAATTAAAAGTGCTAACTACCAAATGGAGTTCCGCTCTCTGAGAGATAATAAGGGGGTTAATTACACAAATGATCCCTACAATTTGCAAGTTTTTCCTTACTAGTCCCTAAACTTTAAGTCTTTCCAATTAGATCCCTAAACCATTAAAATGATTGCACTATTAGCCCTTCCATCAAAAAACTGCCGAATCTCCATTAAATATTATGTATAAATTACACAAAATTGTCTTAAATTAGGAGAGTTTTCACAAACTACCCATGAATTAGAAAAATATAGAAAATCCCCCAACTTTGAGATTTTTAGTTTTGAGATATCAGTCTTACCCATCTAATATTTCAAAATGACTAAATTGACTCGTAAGTAAATGAAGAAATTAAAAAAATGGCCCATAAATAATGAAAGTATATAAAACTGCCAAAAATTAGTTGAATAAGAAAAACACAAACCTTTTCAATGTTAGCAATGGTTAAATTAGTTGAATAAGAGAATAAATAAAGAGGAAAGGGTAGTAACTAGACCAATTTTTGGGTCTATTTGCACAACTAGACCACAAGTCCAAAAATGTGCCAAAATAACCCTCTACCCCCAAGCAAATAAAAGTGCCGGTTTTTTGGCACTGTTTGGAACCGGGTCCAGCAGGTGGGCATGCGGGAGTTTTAAAGGGAGAGAGACTGAGAGGAAGGGGCTCGGCGTCGGGTAGGGCTCGGCGGCGTCGGCGAGGAAGATCCACCAGGCATCGGTGAGGAAGATCCACCAGGCGAGGCGTCGGTGAGGAAGATCCACCAAGCGAGGCGTTGGCGAGGAAGATCCACTAGCGATTTGGGATTTTGGGGAGGAATTGCTTTTCCAGCAGGTTAATAATCGCAACAGCAATGGTATCAAGGATCTCCACAGGGAGGGTGTTTCCCTTGAGGTACTTGATTCTTCGTATCAGCTTTTTTGGTTAATTATGTTCAATTGATTGATTATTTATGCTCCTTACCTATTTGATTTTGTGTGGGTTTATGTTTGATTGTTGGATGTGCTTTTTAGGGTTTAAATCAATTTTTTGTATGTTGTTTTTGCAGTGTGTAAATGGGGAAGGAATCACCCCTTTGATTGCCGCTTGTATGAACCCAGAACTCCACAGTGTTGCTAAAACCCTAATCGAGCTAGGTGCAAATGTGAATGCTTATCGCCGGGGTATGCGTTTTTGCTACTGCCTTTTTTTTTTTTGAGCTTCGCAGTTTGAATTTAGGGGTTCTTGAATTCATGATAAGACCTTCCACTTGTGAAGTACTTCATAGCTTTTCTCATTGGTTTTCCCCTTATGAATTATGATGATTGTGTCGATGGTTAAAGGTTCACTGAACAAGATTAGTCTGTTTTAGCTTGTGTGAATCTATAGCTGGGGATGAAAATTTAGACTTGCAAAATGTTAAAGCAAGTCTTGATGTTAAACAGGGAGAAAATATATATTTCTCTGTTGGATTTACTATGTGAATTGCAAATAATCTTTAGTTTGCTTACTTAAAGAGATTGAAGCCTGCCTTCACCTTGGTATTGAATCTCAAAAAATCAACTGAACACTCCTGTACATCTAATGTAATGGCTCGTGAGGGAAATTTTCTCTTTAAATTTTCAGCAAATGTGCTGCTTTTGAATGATGATTACCATACTCCTCTGGGGATTGCTCGGGCAAAAGGCTTCACCAAAGTTGTTCGTAAGATTGAGGTAGTACTGCTGTGTAAAAGTAATCCATGCCTTCATCGGCCAGGTTCTCTAATTTTAAGCTTATCAAAGCTTGTATCCAGTGTCTTACTAATTGTAATGTGTGCTCTGGATTTGGTAGCTTTGATGCTGGTAATTTTTGGTTGTCTTGTTTTAAAATCACAAAGGTCCGCCCACTTAGAGTTTCTATTTGTGGATTTTCAGGGCCATCTTTGCTTATTCTCTGGGTGGTTACGAGAGCTTTATGGACCAAGCTTCCTTGAACTACTGGCTCCTCATTTTCTCTCTAGAAAAGTGTAAGTGTTGATTCCATCATGAAACTATATATATTTTAAAGTAGACGAGGAATAGAACTCATTTACCTGCTTTTTAGTTTTTAAATGAACTTCAAGTTTGGCATGATACAGCTATTCTTTTAAACATATATAGAGATTAATGTGATAAACCATGTATAATTATTTTTTATTTTAAGCTGTGCCTATATTCAATCAATTTGTACATGCATATGATCCTTTCAAAATCAATTTTAAATTCCCTTGCCTTTTGTTAAACGTTTTTATTTTATTTGTTTATTAGGTCAACCTCACTCAAGTATGTTATAAGTTGTTCAAAATGTCTATTTACTTTTCTCTCTGTTAGATTCTTTTTAGCGCTTAGTGTCCAATTCTGCTAATTAGCAGTCTGATGGAATTCTTAGTCCTTCAAACAATGTGACTTGCAGCTGGGTCGTCGTTGTACCTTGTGGCTCTCAGAACCTTCAGCGGCCTTTCAAATTGGAACTTGCCATTTATGACAGGTTACAAATAGTTTGTGTGACTTGATTGTGTGAACGTGAGCCAAATTGTGCCACTCGGCACTTTGTCATCTGCATGCTCTCTATCTTACACAAAGCAGCTCTAGGTTTCTCCCTCTTTATCCTTTCAGATTTATAAAGTTTGTGAAGGTAAAGAAACATGCCTGTTAATAACTTAATATGCATTCATAATGAAGATGGATGGAAAATAGCCTATTAGCTTAATTGGTAGAGCGTTGTGTTTGCACATAAAGATGTGAGTTCGACTCTCACATAGGCTAATACGGAGTATGCGTTCATATCTCTATGGACTTATACGATTGAACATGGTAGGAAATATAAACACTAATGGCTGGACAAATTTGTGAATCTGGTACGACAAATTTATGAATTATCAATATCTCTGAACTTATAAAATTATGAACTTGGTAGAAAATATATAGACTAGTGGTAGGACAAATTTGTGAACCTGGTAGGATAAATATACGATATTGGTATGATAAAAATGTAATCACCGAAATTCATAAGTGTATAACTTGACACTAATGGTAGGATAGATGTACACGAATGGTAAGATATATTTGTACTATTGGAAAAATGTAAATGCATAATTGACTTTACGAAAAAAAAATTAATTCCACATGAATCTCAAAAAAGCAAAAATTTACTTCCACATGAGTATCAGAAAAGCAAAATTTACTTCCACGTGTAATTGTTGCCGAGTTGCTGCTGCTAGTCAGTCCACATCAAACAGAGGAGGAAGAAGAAGATGAGTGACAATGGAGGCTATAAGCTTTGGATGCTCTTTTTCAAGTTTTTGGCCTGAATAGATGTTCATCGTTTTGGTTTGAGGCTATAAGCTTTGGATGCTCATTATGTCTCATTTATCTTCAAGGTTATATATATAAGATGGTTTATTAGCTAAGGTCAGTAAAGATGAGCTGATTTTTTTTTGCTTGTTACTGTTATAAGCTCCAGTTGTGTTGACAGTGTTGATCATATATAACTCAGAATTTCCGATTTTGTGAACCTTTAACTCACTGTCAATCTATAAATGGACCAGTACTTGACAACTTCAATTCGTAATAATTTGAAAATGAGCAACAGTTAAACTGTAATTTAGGGCTAATATTAGAACAATGAAAGAAACCTCCTGAACAAATTAAGCAAATTAAAATGAAAGGACAAATAAACTAATGTGGAACATAATTTGCTATAGTTTCTAGCTTGATTTTCCTTGAAAGCTATTTAAACTGGTAGGATAGATGCACAAACATGGTAGGATAAAACAACGATATTGGTAGGATCAGAATGGTAGGATTGATGGAAACCAATGGTAGGAGAAAACAACAATATTGGTAGGATCATAATGGAAACCCAGTAATTCCTGTATAACTTGACACTAATGGTAGAATAGATGCACACTAATGGTACGATATATTTATACTATTGGAAAAATGTAAATGCATAATTGACTTTATGAAAAAAATTTACTTCCACATGAATCTCAGAAAAGCAAAAGGAGAAGGCAGGCTCCACAGGCAAAGACTGAAGCTATATGAACCACAGATGCAAAAGCTATACATGGATATATCATGTGTGATGATGAATCTCAAGCTATGGTCCCTATCCTGGATGAAGTTAATGTTGCACTGAAAGACAAGATCCAAGTAGTGAATATTGACACTCAGAAGTACCCAGTCATCGCTGACAAGTTCATGATCATCATGTGGAGAAAGAAAATTGAGTAAAACCTAGTCTGGAGAGATTTATGAATTTGTCTTACCATGTTCACAGATTTGTCCTATCACCAATGTATATATTTCCTGTCATCTTTATAATCGTATAAGTTCAGAGAGATTTATGAATTTGTTCTAATATGTTCGTAAATTTGTCCTACCATTAGTATATATATTTTCTGCCAGGTTCATAATTGTATAAGTTTAGAGAGATTCATGAACACATACTACGTATTAGCCTATGTGAGAGTCGAACTCACATCTTTGTGTGCAAACACAACGCTCTACCAATTGAGCTAATAGACTATTTTCAATGGGTCCCTATGATCGTCTAGGCATCAAGAAGTGATAATTTCGCATGAAGCAAAAATAGCGCTTGAATTTCTAATCTTAATTTGCAAGTTATGCAATTGATCAAAAAGAGAGAGTATAAATTACGAACTCTCTGCAACTGGTCTCGTGAAACCGTCACCTTGGGATAGTTCTGTTATAAGAAAAATGAACAACTACAGAGGATATGTACAAGATCACTTACCCATCGTTGCCACTGCCACCGGACAAACTTCTTGCACTTTTTCAAATATGAAAGGACAGTTGTACACTATTGGTAGGACGAAAATATTTTATTGGTAGGATGGAGACTGTATCGTTTCCTGGGATGAACGGGCAAATTTTTCCCCGTCTTTTCCGCTTCTCTCCTACTCTGCCTCACTTTTTGCAGAGCATGTTATGGTGTTTCAGATCCTCCTCTCAAGCTTATATATGTTCTTGGGGGACAACCATCAATGTAATCATTGCATTTTTCCCTCATAAATGCCCCCCTTTCCCCAAAGAAGGAACCCTGTTTTGGCGTCAAAACTGCAATGACAGCCCGCCAAATCAACTACAGTGAATCCCCTCCATATTCTCTCCACAATATCTCCAGGTATGGAAATACAGGTTTAGCCTATTGGTAGGACCAATTCATTCTAGAGAAAATTTGCCCAACAGGCCTATTTTTTGGGCCTAAATGAGGGAGTGTCTCCCAAGTCCGGCAAATAAGGTTTTTGTCCACCTAAAATTTTTTGGACAAAATTGCCCTCTAATGTAAACCTAATCTTATATCCTCCCCGCCGTTTCAGCACAGGGTAAAAAAATCAGATCTCCTTCTCCCATCTAGTCGATGCTCTCCTCCGTTCTCCTCCACCCTCTCGGATCTCTTTCTCCTGGCCCTTTCTACTTCCTGGAGGTGGTATTCATGGCTCCGATCTTCAAATCCACTGCAAGTAAGGCTCTGATCTCCGGTCATGGCTCTACTTCCAATCCTTCAATCTCTCGATCTCCAAATCCACTGCGTGTCTATTGATAGGGCGGCCATGGCTTTGAGTTGCCTTCAATCTCTCGATCTCCAAATCCACTGCACTCAAATCGATAGGGCGGCTAGGTCCATGTCGCCTCCTTCTCCGATTCGCGCTCTGAGCCATCGATTGCCGCTCCATAGTCGTTGAGGCGGATCCCGGCCTCGTGGCCGTCGATTGCCCAGATCCGGGCGTTCTTGAGGCGGATCCCGGCCTCGTGGCCGTCGATTGCCCAAATCCGGGCGTTGTTGAGGCGGATCCCGGCCTCGTGGCCGTCGATTGCCCAGATCCGGGCGTTGTTGAGGCGGATCCTGGCCTCGTGGCCGTCGATTGCCCAGATCCGGGCGTTCTTGAGGCGGATCCCGGCCTCGTGGCCGTTGATTGCCCAAATCCGGGCGTTGTTGAGGCGGATCTCGGCCTCGTGGATGTCGATTGCCGCTCCATAGTCGGATCCCGGTAGATCCCGCTTGCGGCCAGCAGCGACTTCCTTCCTCCCGCCGAGGCTCTCACTGGCCGATCTAGCCCGCGTTCTTCACTCGCTCTCCGCTGAAATCTCCTCTCTCCCGCCGTCTCCCTTCCTCTTCAGGCAAAGCAGTTCAACTGCAACTAATCAAAGTTTTAGCAAGTAATCAAAGTTTTGTGCAAGTAATCAAAGTTTCAGCAAGTAAGTGACTTCATGTTAGCAAGTTTCAGCAAGTAAGTGACTTCCTGTTGCCAATCTATATCCATTTGGGGAAGAAAGTGTGGATGAAGTTGTAATCTATAGAACTTGCTATTAATATTGGCAGTCAGTGGGGCTCGATATGATCTTATTTATAGTGCTCTGTTGAAACAATGGATGTGTTGGAGGATTTCGAAAATTGAAGTCTAATGTTTCAATTTTTTTAATTTGATCACATTTGTAGGTGTATATGAAAGCAAAGGAATGCAAGCAGCAACTCTTTTGCAATTGTACGTACTTTGTCTCATTAATTATCTTTCGTTACATTTAGATTCCAAGTATGGGTTATCTTGCTAAATGCGTGCTTTATTTTTGCAGAAATGCGTGCTTTATTTTGCTGAAATATGAATGCGTCCTTTATTTTGTTGAATTCGTGTGGAAAATCGAAATCAAGGATCCAAATATGAGTGCGTGCTTTATTTTGCTGAAATGCATTGCAAATTTGTGCAAATTGATTCATAATTGTTTATTCATTACATGCTAATTGCTTATTTCAGCATCTTATAATTTCAGCATCTTATAATATTTTATTTTTGAATTGTTATCAAATTGCACAAAAATAATGGATTATCTTGATTTTTACATGGTTTGGATTTGGATATTGGCAATTTCAGCAATTGTTGAAATGCGAATTGTAGTTTCAGCAATCGCTGAAACTGTGGACTGCAATGAATTTTGATGTTCATTGCTTTAAATCTCCTTTAAAAGCCTATTAGCTCAATGGTAGAGCAATGTGCTTATGCACAAATACGTGGGTTCGAATCCCGCATAGGCTAAATTTTATATCTCGTAATACGGTTTCAGCAACAATTTCAGCATCAGCAACGTTGCTGAAATCGGGGTTTCAGCATCAACTACAGCGCTGAAATCAGGGTTTCAACAACTCTGGAAACGCGAAAAAAAACTATTGAATCAGAGGGTGACACATGAGTTTCAGCAATTCTGGAAACACAAAAAAAAACGAAAAAAAAAGACTGTTGAAACAGATGGTGACACAAAGGTTTCAGCAATTCCGTTTCAGCAACTCTGGAAACGCGGGAAAAAAAAAATTCGCGGAAATTTTTTTTTTTGCTGAAAACAAAAATTTCAGCATGATGAAAAATTCGGTGGACAAATCCCAAATATGGAGAGGGTGGGAGACGGATTCCTAATATGGCCTAATTTCGTGGCCTGTATGGAAATTGCCCCTTCATTCTGTTGGTAAGATGGGCAGTGTACAGTTTTCTGAAATGAGCGGAGGATGCCTTTTGGTGCCACATGTCACTGACAGCTACAGTGTAGTTACAGTGTCCCTCCCCTTCACCTGCAACTTCCTCTCCCGGTTGCATTTTTTATTTGCAAAAATAGATCACTTTCTACCCCTAGCAAAAAAAAAAGGGGACATATCTAGTTATGCAAATAGGCCTTTTTTTTGTCTAGTTATGCAAAAGGGCCATAAATAAATTACACAAAAACACTCCCTACCTACATTTTTCTTTACTGGCCCATAACTAGAAAAATATATAAAAACTATCCAATTTAGGGTTAAAGAACCATACCATCCATATCAATTAATAATCGAAAATTTCGCCGGGTACCCCTGAGATATAGCGAAATTCATGAGGTGTAAAAAAGTTTTACCTATTTCATGTGGTACCCTAGGGTTTGTAAAATTTTTGCCTCGTGCCCTTCCGTTAAATTACAATCTCACCGTTAAGTTTCATAACACTGGCTCCTTCCTTTTGATTGTGGTGGAGAGAGGGCGACTGCGATTTCGAGCTTACAACAGAGAGTCCATTGAAGATATCAACACATGCGATTGCAACCTGTCGATAGTGCCAGGGGAGCGACGATGGCCTTCTGGTGGGAGCGTTAGCAACTACATTGTGGTGGAGGTAATCTCTTTTCCGAAAACTATAATTTGAAAGTTAAGAGATTTAGGGTATTTTAACATTGTGGGGGGTTTTGGGTTGGATTACAGTTTTAGAATCATTAAATTGGGGTTTGGGGGTGAATTTAGGGATCAATCATATGTTAAAATTGTTCCAATTATAATTGTTTCGATGGGGATTTAGGGATCTACTGAACCCTAGCTTTAGATATTTCTAATTTGATTTGAAGAATTTTCCCATGAATTAATTCTTAACTTTAGGGATTTCCTGATTTGGTTTGAAAATTTTTGGTTGGATTACAACTTGATTTGAAGGGGATGGCATGTCCAGGTTTTAGTTTCTAGTTAATGATGATTTTGGGTCTGAAGAAATGTAATCCTTTTGGTTTCTGTAGGTCACTGATTGACTTTGGCCCAAGAATCAGGGTCAATATCTTGCTAGTAACCCTATTGCTACTGCTGGGCTATATATAGTGTTTCTATAACTACTTTCACTTGAATGTAGGCTGAGGATTGCTTGAAGAAGCAAAAGCTTCCCAATGTTCACTTATAGATACACATTTTGTGTTTATTGTGTTGTATATTTTGCTTCTGATTATGATTCATGCATTAAACTGTGTTGCTTGCAAAGGAGAATTCAAGGTGTCATGCATTGCTCAATGATAACTACTACTGCTAAAAATAGTTTAAAAAATGCAGGACACCTAGTGAGAAAATAAGTACTTGATCAACTCTTATCACATTGCATCATATGGTTGTTTGTCCAAAATCAATAGATTCATATGGTTGTTTGTCCAAAACCAACCGTTTTCTTCCTTGTGGCGGCATGCACAAGGAAAATGAAATTAGAATGAGACACCAAAGGAAAACGAAATTCTTATTGAATATTTGCTTCTATAATTTGGTCCCTTGAGATATTTTTTGTTTACTTTAAAATGAAGAACTGAGGAATCATGCTTTGACGGTTGTATTAGCTTAAAGTATGTGAGATGAATATAATATAATGTGATGCCATTCACCCCCTAGATCAAATGGTTTGTTTGGTTTTACGGAAAGCGTTAGGGAGTCATGTTCTAAATCAGGAATATCTGAATTTACTGAAGTACTCGGCAACTGGTCCAACACTCAAGGCTACTGCATGTTGGTCTTTCCATCTGTTCTTGACTCTGCTTCCATGGCCTTCTCTTTTATTCTTGTTTTATTTTTATAGCAATATATAAGTAAATTCTTCTCAACTTTTTTCTTGGCCAATGACCGTGATATTATTGTGGAAGTAAGATGAGATTATTTTACTCTCGTTGCATTATTGCTTGTAACAAGGTAATACTCTTAACAATAGGTTTGTTATTCATTCAATCAACCAAGTAGAGAGGAGACTTTTAGACTATTCAAAAGGCATATTTAGGAACAAAATAATTTCAAGTTCAAGCCTATTAGCTCAAATGGTAGAGCAATGTGTGCACGCACATGGATGCGGGTTCAAATCCCGCATAGGCTAATCTCATATCAAAACAGTGTTTTAATACACTAGATATCCAAATCGTTTTGATAACCCAATTTTCAATTAAAGCTTAAACTTCACAACCATAGAAAGCCTATGCGGGATTTGAATCCGCATCTTTGCGGGTTAACACATTGCTCTTCCATTTGAGCTAATAGGCTTAAATTCAAAGACATTCTACTATCATTTATTTTTTGTCAACATACGCCTTAACAATAGCAAACAAATACTTCAAAATCATGAACTAGTGGAAAACAATATTTAGACACAATAAAATGCAGGCTTGCACTGGGTAAGGATTTGCTCTTGTTAAATTGAGCTCATCCTTTAGTGTGCATAACTGCAAATATAATGCAAAGCCTTGCATTGAGGACGATATTTCTTAGACACAAAATACTACAGTATTTGATTGTAATGCTATAAACAGATGATTTTCTTCATCGGAATAAATCATTGTTCTGTGCAACTGCAATCTGCATATGCACTGTCGAAGTAAATCCTTGGTGGTTACCTATTAATGTTGAAGATGATATTTAGCCTTCCCTTTTTCTTTTTATGCAGCTCCCCGTATCATGACCAAAAACACAACACTCACTACATGCTTTTGGTAGCACTCAAAGATCAATTTATGTTCCTTTTCTCTTCCACTCTCCTCTACTAAAACTATGCTCCTATTAGCACTATGACAGCAGAAAGAACACAATAGTCTCCCAATTCCCCCGAATCTATAATTTTCAGCAAATCTAAAACAAAGCTAATACTGGATCGTCAAAGACCTTATGATACCTAAACCCCAAAATCATCAAAACAAAGCCAAATCCCTCTAAACAACGTAACTACGCAAGGATAATCTGTTCCCCCGAATCTATAATTTTTCAGAAAAAGGTCAAATAAAATAAACAATGTTGATCATCAAACATTTTTCTAGACTTTGAGATATAAAGTGATAATGTAGCATTTTTATTTTTACATTGAAATTTTATGGTGGTTCTTTAGGTGGGTTATTAACTTATTTGTAAAAAAATGGAATGTACAAGTGGTTTTGTGGAAACTTCCTAGTTTATCAATATTTTTGTATAATTTGGACATTATTTTATGCACCTAATAAGATTATTTCTAAATATTGTAAAGGTTTTGGGTGGTTGATTGAAAACAAAACTCCAAATTATACTGTATTATTTTATTTAAAATTTTTAATTTTGGAGTTGTTTTTGTAAAGACTGACAAATTTATTGGTGTTTTTTTATAATTAGCATAAAATTTGGTGGAGATTTATAGTTGGAAGAATGGATATTGCAATCATTTTAATAATTTAGGGACTTTATTAGAATGACTTAAAGTTTATGAACCAACAAGAAAAAATATGTAAAGTTTAGGGACGATTGATGTAATTTACCCTCTACAAGCTATGCCGATGCCGCAGTGCCGCCGCACTCTCCTGTTCTCATCTCTCCTCCATTCGAGGGTTGGTTCAGTCCGCCTTTCCAACCTCACTCTCTTCCCAGCGAGACTACAGTACACGCTATGGCGTTAAGAGTTGTATTTCAACGAACCACCGGGAGAGACATCGCTTGCTTGCTCGGCTTCTGCAGATCGGCCCACGCCCTTCCCCTGCCGGCGCCCATTAACTACTCAATCGACTCTTCGACGGCGCCGCTTCCGTTTTCTCTTCCTGGGAATGAATTCAACTCGGAATCCAGCGTTGGATTTCAACTCCCCCACTTTGCATCCGGCGGCGGATCCATGGAGCTGATGGCAGTTCCCAAGAGGAAGGTAAGATTTTTTTTTTCCCTTTCTGATTTGATCCTCGCAATCAGTTCTTCAGGTGTGCTGTTTAATTTGGTGAATTATTTCGTTGCATTCGTTTTTTCAATTTGAAATTATTCATCTATGAGATCTCCAATTTTTGTTCAACTATGGAACAGAATGAGTCTATGGCTTCGTCAGTCTCGATTAGGGTTTAGAGCATTCCCAAGAGCAACCCCAAATTTTCCTTAAAATGGAGAATGAAAATTCAGCTTCCCTAAAAAAATTGTGTCAATTCCAACGGTTTCTCCGTTTTGAAGAATTGTAATTTAATTTTTTTAATTGTAAATTAAATTTTAATCAATTATGCTTTCGAATACATGAATATATACATGCTTTCAATAAATTTTAATCAATTAAATTTTAATCAATGAATTGTAATTTAATTTTGTGCCATGCCATCCACCTCCCACAAGCCAAAGTGCACCTCCAACATAAACCTTTTTTGTGTACGAGAAGGTCACACTGATGATTTTGCTGGTCTGCTTGAAGAGCACTGAACTTGCAATGCCCAGACATCATTCCCAAACTCTATACCTGCTGGTGGGAAAAGTAGCAACCACCATCACACAAAGGCTAAGTTTCACAAGCAATGTCACTTGCCAGTGCTACTGCATAAGCAATGCCTTGCCATTGAAAATCCGTTTTAAAATATAAATATGGCTTTCATTACCCTTTCCCATTTTAACTATTCATTCATCCCAAATCTCAATAGCAGGTTGTTGGACTCATTGAAATCTTTGTTAGAATATTGAAAAATTTGACCATGTTATCATGAAGATAAGAACCAATAAGCAAAATCTCTCATTTTGATTTTCAGTTGCATAACTGTTGCCTGGTCCAATCCTCTCACACACTCTGTCATGATTTATATTTGCCTTCAATTGTCACACTTATCAAGCATCTTCAAATAAAGAACATTATTCACAACACTTGCACTTAAGTGATTCCAAAATTCAGCTAATTAAAGGGAAGATTTTGCAAGGGATCAGACAGATCTCCACCAACAGAAAATGTGCCAAAAGGGCACTGTAACTCACGTACTTCTGGTTGACCTTCTGCAACTCCAAATAACAGATTTGTAAAAACAAGAAACTAGTGCTGGTCAAGCACTTACTGATACATTGATTGCACTATGTCAATGGATTACTTGAAGAGGTGTAGGAATGGGAGAGAAAAGGAGATAAGGTGGGTCTTTGAATAATTCACTAAGCTAAATATCATTGAGCAAGATAGATGCCTTAACCGTTGACCCATTTCATGATTCAAGCTCATAAACAAAAGGGATGTATTGTCAATCAAACAAAGCCTTTAACACCTGCAAAATGAAATACTAAAAAAAGGAGAGATCAAGGGATGTTTATACTTTCTAAAAGCTGGAGGTTTGGTCATCCAATCCACGTGCTGGTGCTGTCTTTTTAATGTTAAATTTACAGGCTATGCATTCATCTTAGAATATAAATTTACAGGCTAAGGTAATCAATTCAATGGCCAAGAACGGGTATTTTACTGTGTTTGAAAATGGAGAGGAAATATGCAACATATATGAAAGGCAAACATTACTTCTTCCTCTGATAAAAATCAACCTCAAATTCAGAGATCAATGCCATTTTTTCCTGTAAGCCTGTCTTACTTTCAATTTGGTAAATCAAGATTTAAGCTTCAACTGTACTAACTTGATCTAACACCACAATACTTCAGCAAATAATCAGAAATTTTGTTATAGGCATTTAATTGAACACTTTGAGTGCATCCTCAAAAATGATGAAGGTAATCTATTAGGTTTGATCAAATGTGGCAAATGTATCGGAGCTCAGTTGAAGTTTATAATCATCTGATGTGTAATTAAAGTTTGATAGAATAACTTTCTTAAAGTAATGAAGTGAATCAATGCTGTAACATAGCATGAGGTTAGTTGATGCATATTCTATTGTTACCTACATACAACTTTGTGGATGGACAATAATTTATTTGCAGTGCATACATGAAGCAAGAATGTTACTTACAAATCTCGTGTACAGGTTTCGCCCCATAAAAGAGGCATCAGGAATGGTCCAAAGGCCCTGAAACCCATTCCAGTGATAATCCGTTGCAAGTAAGGCGTTATCTAATTAACAAGAAAGAACTGTGCATTTTTCTTGTGGTTTGGGCGGTGAAGTATTATTTCAATAAAACATGGAGAGATAATAAGGCTTTCCTGTTATTGTCTTGTGTTGATCTCATCACACATATCCGTAAGATATGGCAGTGAGATTCTATGTTATATATACATAATATTCGTTACTAGGAAGTGATTTGTCTTTTTGGCTTGTGCAGGAACTGTGGTGCAGTAAGGTTGCCGCACTTCTATTGTTGTGGTGGGCGCAAGGAAGAAACGGTTGAGAAGTGATTCCAAGTTGGTTCTTGAGCTGTGGCACCGAGCTTGAAACACTTACCGTTTCTTTAGGTTAACAGATTATCCTTGCGTAGTTGCGTTGATCTTTGAACTGGAACTGCTTGTGATTGTCCATCAATTTGGGTATTTTTTTTACCAACGCTAAATCTTCCTCCAAGTTCTTATTGATATATGTGCCGAATCGGTTTTCTTGTGGTCTCACTTATTTCTCTTTCAAGTATCTCTCTTATGTGTGTTGAGGATTTGTTGCATATATCTGCCTGCCCCAAATGTAATGGTAATCTTGAATTATATCTGCTATATGGAGATAAAGCATCGGATGCACAAGAAATGGTGACCTGGTTACTGAACTAGACAAACTTCAAAAATCCACTGACAAAAAAATGGAATAAAAGCTCATAGTATTGGAATTTCATGTACTAAAAATAAAGCAAAGAAAAAACCACCCAGATCCCTGAACTGGAAATAAAAATAAAGAAGAACATGTTAGCAAAGCTTATATAATGGAATCCTGAAGAGTGAAAAGGGCACACAATCTGATCAGAAGCTAAGCCAGTCATTGTAGTACACACATGTCGCGGGAGAAATGGCGCCATTAGGAGTGCACTGGTTAATCTGAGGACATGAGCCACAAGGCATCAACACCATGTCTGGTGTTCGTGCTGCGTCTGCTTTCCTATAACAAACCGTTCCTACAGGAATGGATTCGTACACCCCAGAGCCACTGCTCTTTGCTTTCGTAATCTCATTGCCCAAGACCAAATTGTTCAGTATCTCCATGATCTGTCCAGTTGATATCTGGACATTAAAAACTGATCTCTTATTCACCAGTTCACTGAGTTGATCCGCGGTTGCAACCTCCCAATCACGTATGAGCCGAGACAGCACCTCCTGAGACTCTCTACAAATTCTGTGTCAAGATCCCCCTCACTGTACCACACGCCTCCAGTGAGCTCCGCTGATGCCTCAAACTCCAAGGCCATCAGATAGACTTTCTTGTTTTGCATGCTCTTCGCCTCTTTTATCTTCTGCTTCGCTTGAAGGCTCTTGACGCAGTTATTGAACGCCCTATCATTGATGCCTTTCAAGTCCCTTTTCAGTTCGGCTTTCAGTATACCCATGTTTCCTCTGCTTTGAATCATGTCATAAACTGCTTGCTCGTCATCTGTCAGCTCCCTCCTCCTCCCACCCGATGGTGGCAGTTTCCGCTTCAGTAGACTCATTTCTGTTGCATCATTGAAAGTAGAATCATTGACAGTTTTAAGAGAAATATGCCGCTCTTCCTTCCCCAACAAGTTGCTACATCAAACCATCGAAACATATATTCCAACTAAATTTCACATCATGATGTTTGACGTTACAAAGATTAATCTAACTTAAGATTATAATATAGTTTAAGATTAAAATACAGATGAAATTCCAGAGATATAGTTTTGTAAGAGTAAATTCTTGTTTAAGATGACAAATTACATATAGTTTTGTAACTATTTTTTCCAAAATTGCACAAAGTTTTGCCACCCCACTTTGAAAAACTCTAATAAGCTTGTGCCAAACCAGCCCTAAATCACATTCACATCATCTCTCTCGATTTCTCAGACATCGGTGGTGTATGAGATTTTGAATTCCTTACCTTGATAATAGTATAAAAAAAACAAATTGAATTTGTCCATGATCCTGATCATAAGCAGCTTAATCAAACAAATTGAATTCTAGCAAAAACCTCAATTCAAACCCTAAATAGTCAATTTTAAGGAAATTGGCCAAATCAAATTAACTAATCAAGTATAATAGTGTAAACAACTTGAATTGAACAATGGTTGGAGTAATTCAACCCTATATGACAAATTCAACAAACAAATTCAGACCCTAAAGCAAAACATTACATAAAACAACGTAAATGAAAAAAACTACTTCCAAATTTGAGGACAAGCGAGTGGGAGCCGCGGCGAGTTCTGGCAGTCTGGGGAGGCCCGGCGAGGAGTTATAAGACGCCGTTTCCCTCTAACCTCTATCTGTCTAACCTCCTCTGTCTTGTTTCGACTCTTTTGTTAAAGAAAACAAAGAGATCAAACTACGTCGTTTGACCCCTATTTGAGAGAGAGAGATATGCTATACACACATTAATAGCCTGCTTATAGGTGTAAATGGTTTTAAATGCAATCTTTAAGTTACGAAATAAATAGACAAAGATAGTTGGAGGCAAGTCTTCCTCACTAGTAACAAAATAAATAGACAAAGGTTTAAGCTTAGCTAGATAGTCCGCTGCTCGGTTCCCTTCTTGCTTGATGTGACTCCATGCACATGTCCTGAAACCACGTACTAGACGAGAGATGGTTTGTATGGTTTGTAGTAAACCCCCTACCACACCCCTGAAAGAGATCGATCTCTCACTGGTCAATGCAATTAACAATAAAGGAATCACACCTTGAAAGATCTTAATGGAATCATCAATTAACATCGCAACAAGTTCCAAAAGTACAGTATTTCTAGACTCAAAACCAATATTTATTTTAGTAGTCAATGAAATATTAGGCCCATTGTATATATTAAATTCAACTCCAGTATAACACAAGTTAACTGTAGATTCAAAAGTTAAAAGAAAAGGAAAAATTATGTCACACGGTCACACCCTGTCTCCTTCACTTAGCTTCACAGACAAAACCTCACTCCAGTTTCTCATACTGGACCGATGAACTCATTGGAACGATCTTGCCCATTTACAAGATGATGTTCCTCATCCAAAGATCGCTGCAGAATCCAACAAACCTCAGCCGTTTTGGAGGGAATCTATAAGTTAAATAAAATCAATGATACTTTTTCAAAAGATCAGTAAATCAGCAACAGCCCCAATCCGTCTCATACCATGCTCGCAACCAGTGAACTGGAACACGATCAGATATCCTAGTAGGATTGCTTAAACACAATCGAAGCTTCGTGGTGGTGATGGGGGCCCCAGTTTTCAAAACACCTTAGGCTTTGGGCGGGGCAGATTCCATGTGTTCCATCCAGGACAAACATTAACCTTGTTGGCTCATGCTCGAGTTATGAGGGACTAACAGGGTACTGCAATTCGTGTTCTCACAGAAGCATTCCTGGGGGTTTGCATAGAAGTAGTCTTCTTCTTTTGGCTTGTCGGGAATGACCTTACGTGAAATGGGTTGTCCAGTTTTGTTCACATGTGATTCCTTCACTGCATCAACAAACTTGTCCCAAGAAAGGGTCCCATTTTGATGCGAATCTATTAACTCCACAATCCTTTTCCGATCTAACAACAAGGTTGTTTTGAAACCGAGATGCCTGGAGGAAGTGTCAGTAATTAGCAACATGTTACATGTATTTGAAGTACAGGTTCTCTATTAATATCCAAACATAGGAAGCTTGAGATCAGGAAGTGTTACTAAATAACCTATGCACATACCTCCGGTAGCCTTCTACTACTTTTGCCATGTTCCCATCATATGAAGGTACAAATATGTCACTGGCTACTGAAACCATAAAATCTAGAGCTGCCATTTGAGATGAATGATTACGGAAATGCCACAAATCATCAGGATCCAGCAACATTTCTTTCTTCATCTGAAATATGGTTCAAGTCAGGAAGACTTAAGCAGAGAACTAGGTACGACTGATAAAGTGCCTTCTATTGATGTAAGATTACAATACTCACAATATGAGGAAAGGCCGCTCTCAGAGCTTTAAGACGCCGCTCACTACCATATATTTCCCCAGCAGCAATATAGATACGTGTGTTATTATCAAAACCCAGTGCTTGCAGCACCATTGATGCCTCCTCAGGTGTAAGAGGGCATAAGCCTTCTGATCTCCTCTCCTCAGAATTAATTTCCTTTTCCCGCCACCAAGGAAAAGCATACCTGCATATATATCAGAATTCAACTACATTTTAGATAACTGCAAAGGTTACACAATCAATCGAAGAATCTTCCATCAAGATCACGTGCAAGAAATGCTCAATTTGGATAATAATGCAAGGTAACTACTTGATCACCTCCTGAGGTTGCATATTATCCTACTTAACAGCAATTGCTTCAAGTGCATATGGAATAGGATGTAACGAAAAGAAAAGGCCAAGGGGAAAAGGTATGGACTATGCTCAACAGTTGCCACTTGCCACTACAATAGCAAAAGAGAGGAATTTCTTGATCACAAGAAATGGGGGTGTAATAGGGCGAAAAACAGCTGCTGTGGAAATTTTTCTGAGCACAATTACAGAAGGCACAGCCTTCTTCCATTTTCTCCAAACGAATTTGCAGGTGTTAAGAAACAAACCTCATCCTCTTCAACTCCTCTGCTTCTTCTTGAGTGCAGCCATGGGTACAGCCTGAGAAAGCCAACATGTCCATCTCATATCTCAGGTGCAGAGCAATGAATGGTCCCTTTTCTTGAAGATTATGAATCAGCTTCTTCCCCAAAGTTTCAATCTTTGAATTAAATTTCAGTGCCTGGGTATTTACACGGCATCTGAGTTTCTGAATATCCAATGGCAACCCATTGTTTGCTAAACGTGCATCTGTTTTGTTGAAATGGATTACTTTATGCTGACTAAATAGGGGGAGGACCTGCAAATAGGATTTTGCAAAGGCAGTAAGATATTGCCACTGATATTGTGCAAGCCGCAAGCGTTGTGTTTCTAGAAATATCCTATTCCTATGGAGGAGTCAATTCAACTGATTGGCTAAAAATAAATAAGTTCATATTCCACAATGTGAAAAGTTATTCAAATTATTGGAAGAATTTGCTTTCCTAAAGGCACTCACAGCACATGCTAAGTAACATAGAACTGTAACCTTTTTTCCAATAAAGGAATGGACTATGACTATGTGCTATGTATTGACTACGGTTAGTTTGGTAGTCTATCCATCCATCCAAAATATAGCTTGCCTCCAGAAAATCAAACGCCACTCAAGACACATAACACAATAAAAGAGAATACAGTTCCCCGGTATTATATGTGTTTTTTAGCATGCACATTACGTCACATATCCCTTAACATCAAGGACAAATATAGATAATATTTACTAAGCATGATATGCGTTTTTATGCTTTTACATATTTTAGTTTAAAGAGACTGGTTTTGTACATTTAAACTGCAGTTTTCTGTTGTACATTATGTTGCAGCATGACCTGCTCTAAAGCTGCCCAGCATTAATTTCAGATGAAATGGATCTTACACTGCACTACTAGAGAAGTTACTTGAATACTCTCACGTTATGAAGTCCTTCACAAACCTGTTGAAGGTAATAGTGTTCGTTAGACCAGCTGACTGGGTGCATGACCAGAGGCTGGAATCCGTTTTTGCTGCTAAATCTCTTAGGCAGCCTCTTGATTATTCTGACTTCATCCCTTAGGGAATAAATGAAATGTCCCACATCAAAGATGTCATCAAAGTCACTGCCAGAAAGAACAGAGTTCTTCAAGGGGGCAAGGACTTAAACAACACTGAGAAATGGAGCAATAATAGATCAAGAGTATACCTTCTATCTGCCCAGAAGGACGTCTTGTCAAGCTCTGGAACAACCAAAGTGAGATTTAAGAGCCGAGCCACAGTCACCATGTCACAGATCTGAAATGAACCAAACAAATCAATACAAACAGAGGAAAACGAACAAAGCAAGTATATAAGACGTGTGCCCGACACTAACCGCAGCTCGCATTTGATTCAGCCCACCATTGCAAGTCACCTTAAGAAATCCATTACTTGTATAGTTTCCTGCAAATTTACCTCACAATTTTTAGTGCCTTTACCCCATAAGTATACTTATCACAGTAGTACTAAAAACAGAATAAACCCTGGGAGTGGCCATCCTAGTATTCATGATTTGTTTACCTAAATTATTTAAGCACCCTTTGGCACCATACTGAAAACGGATATTTACAAGAACATTATAATAAAACAATTTTGATTTCACAAGTTAAAAATATGGTTTATCCACAATTTAATTACATTAAGCAATTCACTACAAAACAAAAAACTAATCCGTCAGCAAAAATGATACTAGATGCCAATCTCCGCAGGCTATAAAGGCACCGAAGTGTTCTGACTGAATAAATCACAAAGCAGACGGCTACACCTAAGCTATGTAATCCAAACTCTGCATATAGCAGCAAAGCTTTGAATTGGACAATCTTACATCACCTCTTTCCTGCTTTGCTTGGGGAGACTAAAACTACCTCATAAACCATCTGTAGATCGAAGAACACAGTTGCATTTCACACGAATAAAAATTTCTTTCTTTAACATTAAATTAACGGTTCTGAACCCTCAAAATGATCCAATTATACAAAGTACTGAGTCACTAGAGTATCCTCGAAACTCTCAAAGTGAGAATTTGGTTGGAAGAATTCACGGTCAGTCTAAACTAATCAGCAAATCAGAATACCAAAGCACAGAAGAACTCACTCGGCGGAGGGGGAGGAGATTCCGGCGGCGGTGAGGTTGCGCTATGGACGCGCAGCGGAGGCGACTGAGTGACAAGGAGGAACCTACTAGAGAAGCCAGCGATGAAAGGCGGACGCCATAGCTCGCCGACGGCGAAAAGATGAACCAAACACGTCCATAGCAAAATGCTGGAGCAAATACTGACGAACCAGACCTTGATCCTCGTCCTAGGAACCTTCTCAAATCTGGCCTGAGAGCACTCTGATTTGATCTCCATTGGTTCCTCTCTCCATGTCATTTGAGAAAATCTCACCTTATCCGCTCCCAAACAACCCTAATCAATAGGATCACCACCTTCCGCCATTAAAGATATACAAATCTGAACATGTAAAATCTTCGAAATCGACTTTTCTTTCCTTCTTGGGATGCGATATTGAGCAAGAAATCTCAAATTCCTCAAGCCCTAACGGATTCAGACGTGTTAGGAGACTGAAAAATCAAAGTCGTAAAAGGGAAATGGAAGAAAACTCGCTAAATGCGTGATTTGATCTGTGGAGAAATAAGTATAACTGTGACTCAGACAGGGAGGGAGATTGAGGATGAGAAGAGAAAACAGCCACCGGCCACCGGAAACAGCCGTCAAGATATCTGAAACTGAAAATCCATTAACTCTGCTCCAAATTCTATAATTATTTGGGTAAATTTAAAATTCCCTAAAATATACCCTTAAATTAAGGCTTTAGACAAGATGGAAAAATAGCTATTGTTAAGACTATTTTCGCAAAATTGCACACAAGGCTTCCCAACCAAAATCAATGTGACCAAGAACATCCCGTGTGCTTTCGACGAGCAACCATGAGCAGCAATATTTTGGAGTTTTGAGGTCCATTTGAGAGAGAGTTTTATAGATATATCAACTTTAAAGTAAGAAATTTCATTATAATTTGTTTTTGATGAGCTTTTGGAGAAGAAATTGTATGTTTTAGGGTTTGAAATTAGACTTAAAATTAATGAAATTGGTTGTTGTTTGTGTCTTTGGTTTGATTGTTGTTGATTTAAGTGTTGTTTGAGTTGAATTATGAGTACATATTGGAATGAAAATGAAAGAAATTGGTCATTTCCTATGCGATTTGGTGCGATTTTTGATGTCGTTTCTATCAGGCATAAATCTCGTGAATTTCTTGTTGTCTACGTCGAGCTCGGTTGCTGTCCCTGAGGTGATGATGGAGGCTCATTTGCTGTCACCGAGTTTATGATGGAGGCTCGGTTGCTGTCACCGAGGGAATATATGAAGCTCGACTTAAGTCAATGAGGCTACTTCATAACCTCACCAATATCCACTGAGCTCCCTCATTAACCTCACTCATTGGAGTTGAGGTTATTTATTTAGCTTGGATGTCAGCGTTTCGACATATTTTTCAAACGACAACCATGAAAGATAGTCGAAAATCTTTCGATAATCATCCGAAGCGATTGATATAAAAAAATAAGTATCGATCAATTAATTCCTTGATAAATTTACTAAAAGTTTGTTCAACCGGTGGACTATTTGGATGAACGCTCTTGGGTTTTTTCAATTCGCTCTCAGAGAGTTTTGGGCATGTTTGCAATTGTTTAAAAAAAAAAATGAAAAGGACATGTGGTAATTTAGTTGAACTTATCTTGCCAATAGTCATTCAGCCATCTTGCCTCTAGCCTCACTCTTCACAAAAGGCCAAATTCCATAAAATCACCCTTTTAAAATACTATTTGCACAAAGCTACCCTTAAAATTGAAAATTCTAGGAAACCACTCTTAAAAAGCTAAATGTTTGCAAAAGAGCATCTATCTCACTAGAGACGTTATTCGTGCCGAACGAGTCAATCAGCTTGACATATTCAAGCTTAATTTGTTTGTTCAACAAGCTCGAGTCGAGTCAGAGCCCAATTTTTAAACGAGTCTTTTTATTAAGCTTGACTTGTTTATAAAATGAATGAGCTCGAACTGAGTTTTTTTTTAGTTGGCAGTTTTACTTTGTTATAACATATTAACTTCAAGAAAATTTTAGAAATTCTATAAAATTTGAGCTATTCGAGCTTTAATCGAACGAGCCAAACTTTCAACCGAGCTTAAAACTCTTGTTCAAACTCGGTTTATTTAGGTAAGTGAATGAACTCAAGTCGAATTTTTTTCGAGCCTACCTCGAAACCTTTAGTTCATATAACAACCCTATTGACTATATATCTCAAATTTTCCGTTAAGATTGTTGTTTGAAATTACCACCTACCTTTATACTTTTAACAATAAGAGAAATATGCCACCAGTTAAAATTTCAATTTCTTTTTTCACCTCTCAAACATATTCAAAATCTTACCCACCATATGTAAAATTATACAGTAGTTTTAAAGGTTCTTAATTAGCGGGGCCAAAAAGGGAACGAATCCCAATTTTCAAGAACCAAATGATATTCAGATAGATATGGCAAGTTTGGCATTTTTCACCTAGCTACTTTGGTATAATCAGTGTTCTAAAAATCGTGTCTAGACGTCGTCTGGACGCCGCCTAGCGCCTAGACACTAGACGAGACGGAACCTAGAAATTTTTAAGTCTAGGCGGACCTCTAGGTGGAAATTCGTCCAGGAGCCGCCTAGTCCCGTCCAGGCGCCGCCTAGACACCGCTTGATCCCGCCTAGGCACCGCCTAGTCCAACAATTATTCAATTTGAGCTTCTAAGCATATGATTAGTTGACTTAGGGCATACAATTAATAGACAAAACCGAATTAAAAATAATAAAATATATCCTTACCTTTTAAATGTAATAAAAATACCCTAATTTTTAAGGGTAGTGATAACATATTACAATGGATTTTATAGGCCAAAATGTTGTCAGCATACATGAAAAAAAAGTTTTTTTTTAAATCAACATGTTTACAAATTAGTACTAAAGTCCGGTATAATTCTTAGTTTTATGGAAAAAAGAAAAAAAATGAGGGGTTGGACGGGATAAATAAAATAAAATTTTGATTTTATTAAACCCAACCGTTTATATATTAATTTGGTCATAAATTGTCTTATTTGTGCAACTACCCGAGAAAATTAAAACTAGTCTAAGGGTGTGTTTGGTAACCGGAGCTGAATGGGTAGCTGAAGCTGAATGACTAATTGTGTAAAATATATGTTGAATTACATTGTTGAAATACTAGTAATGTGTTTGATAACCTTTGCTGATAGGATACCTGAATAAACAAGTTAGTGAAATGAATAAATTTGTGTGTATGAAAAGAAAATTTCTTAAAAGCAATTCCAAAACGCTAATTAAAATATAATTTTAATTTTATTTTATTTAAAACTATAAAATATTAAAACAACTTTGAAAAGTTATTTGGTTCGCCAAACATACCCGGAGTAAATATAAGGTTTGCCTTACTAGTGGGTCATCGGTTAGTATAGGTTGATTTACCTAATGAATGACTCTTTTCGATTGAGTTACGTGCTCGAGGATGGGAATTCGTCGGAAAACAAAAAAAAACAATGTAAGGATATTGAATGTGATAAAGAAAGGTGAGAGCACATATCATGTACTAGTACATGTATAATGTAATGTACCAACCAACACTAACGTGCGCTACACTACTGTTGTATTCATTAATTACTTGAGTTGATGCCCCACATGCTCTCCGGCCTGCTCAAATCAATTGCTCGTCTAGTCGTCTACTTTAATTGATTGATACTGTAATTACTACACTACTTTATTAATCACCCTAACATGGTTTAATTTATTAATGACGGTGAATGTCCTTGAAGTTATCAATAGTGATAAGTAACACAACCGACAATATATAGTTACCCCGCTTGCTATTGAGATCGTCCAGCATTGTTAAATACAAGCAGGGCGGAGGGAGGGGGGCATGAGGTGGTTCGAACCCCCTGGGTCGGGGGAAAACGTAAAAAAAAAAAAAAAATATTTTTTTTTTGTAATTTTTGATAATTTAAGGGTTAAAAATAGTTAAAAAAGAGTATTGAATCAATAAGTTTGCTTAGCTTAGTTGATATGGGTTGAGGAATAGAATGATAAGGTCTTGAGTTCGAATCCTTATAGCTTTATTTTAGGGATTTTTTTCTCGTTTTAGCATTTTAAACTCAAAATAGCTATTTAAATCATACATTTAGTGTGTTTTATACTATATTTCTTATAACAAAAATTGTATCTTATATATATGTTAAAAAAAATCCCGAAAATTTAGTTGAGCCCCCCCTCGGATTTTTTCTAGCTCCGCCCCTGAATACAAGTACATATTCTGATTTTTGATATCGGTGATGAGTAATCAGCCAACCCGCATCGACTTTCAGACTCGATAAAATTTGGCATGGACGGGGATTTAAGGGACGAACGTTGAACTATGTCGGTCGCTTAAAATACGTACTTTAAGGGATATGCTTTCAATATTTATCGTCTAAATGATTGACATAAGTATGGGCTTCAAGAGACAAACTTTGAACTAAGTTGGTCATTTGAAATAACTTCAAGGGACGTACTTTCAATATCCTTCACCAAAATGATTTAGACAAGTGGACGAGACTTCAATTGATTGATAATTAATTACTACACTACTTTATTAATCACGCACCCTAACATGGTTTAATTTATTAATGATGGTGAATGTCCTTGAAGTTATCAATAGCGGTAAGTAACACAACCGACAATATATAGTTACCCCGCTTGCTATTGAGAATTTGAGATCGTCCAGCATTGTTAAATACAAGTACATATTCTGATTTTTGAAATCTTTCATTTTTTCTTTGATTAGGAAAAAGTTCGGGTGAGCCGACTCTACCGAAAAGCATCCTTGCGAATGAGGTCTGAAAGACTGAGATTGTTGTAAATATCGACATCCCAGACTAAGTGTCAAAGGTGTGCAACCTTATCAGCCACGACTATTGCCCAAACGGGTACATGAAAGAAGGAGACTTCTTTCAAAGTCGATAGTAAAAGTTGGACGTCTGATAAAATGAGTTCAATTTTCTAAGAACATCTAGACTTGTTATTGAGGTGGTTTATTATTATGCTGAAATCTCCTTCAATTTGAATTTTGTCAATATGAATATCAAGAACGTCTGATTTTTTATATCAGTAATGAGTAATGAGCCAACCCACATCAACTTTCAGACCCGACAAAATTTGATATGGACGGGGATTAAAGGGACGAACGTTGGACTATATCGGTCCCTTAAAACACGTACTGTAAGCGACATGCTTTCAATATTTGTCGTCTAAATGATTGACATAAGTATGATGGGACTTTAAGAGACGAACTTTGGACTAAATTGGTCACTTGAAATAACTTCAATGGACGTACTTTCAATATTCTTCGTCAAAATGATTTACACAAGTGGACGAGACTTCAAAAGACGAAACTTGGACTACATTGATTGCTTGAATGATTGACACAAGTGACGAAATTTGGACTATGTTGATTGCTTGAATGAATGACACAAGTATATATATCTTTCTTTGTCAACTTCGAATGTCGAATGTCGGTGGCAGTAAGCGCTTCGTTGACTTGGAAGACAATAACAGTGATGGGTCGATCGTACGACTGGCAAGATAATCACCTAACCTATAGTAATGGTTACAGTATTAATCACCAAACATATATAGTTTATTACCAGTAATAAATATATTAAGTGTTAAATTGTATTAATTTTTTTTTAAAAATTAATATTTTATATTATTTTTATATCGTGTATTATAAAATTAAATGACATGTAATTTGAATAGGAAGGTGTTAGGAAAGTGATAAACTTATAAAAAATAATAAGGAAAGTGATAATGATATAGTTTTATGGTGTATGATTAGGGTTGGGATATGAAATGACTTGCAGATTAAGTTGAAATCATGATCATGTACGCCAAATTGCATCATTCCAGATACTAGCTACCAGTCTTAAGTAAATCGATTACAATCCTTATACAGCTCTAATTAGTTTTACAGTATTTTTTTTCGGCTATTTCTTTTCTCTTTTCCCTCTCATGAAAACACCAATTTTTTTCTTTTAATTATTTTATTTTATTTTATTTTATTTAGTTATAGACACTTAGAGCATCTCCAACTTAACATATAAAATAGAGAAAATTTAGAGAAAATAAGGTCATTATCACTCCAACAACTCCTATTCCTAGGTATGTATTTGTAAAATAGAGAAATATAAATATAAATTTTTAATATAAATTTATACCCGAAATAATTAAGTAAATTAGTGTATTAGAGGGATCCAGATTCCATACTAAGATAGACCTAGTGCATTAATTTTGGCTTAACCCATCATACTGGTGTTCTTCTCTCCCATTAACATATCGCGCAAGGCTTGCTTGACACATATATCCGGTTTTTCTCTTCCTCGTTGACCAACTCTTCTTATCGAGGTTGCCGAGGAATTCACATTTATCTGCTCGACAGAATTCATTGTATTATTGTGCCACCGCTTGCACTGAATATACCCGCTTTGTCTTAATCCCGTTGTGATCGAATTCATTGCATTCAGAACGTATTATAGGAAGCGCAAGAGGTTGGGGAAAGTAACTATGGAGGTTGAAGAGAGTGTAGATTTGAAAACGGGATTTTGGAATTGGACTTGTGGTAAAAAAAAATGCATTATAAAAATAGTTAAGGCTTTAACAATTTATTGATAATTTACCTAAAAAAATGTGAATTTTTTTATTTATTTTTTATACGGGGTAAAGATTTTGGTGACGTCTGACCTTGTTGACACCAATGGAGATTACCTATATCATTTCTTATAGCATTTCCTACGCTACTAAATTATTTTCGCATTTATTTAACTTTTCAAAAAAATTATATTCATAGTTTAAATATCTATTTTTATATTTTTTAAACTTTTATTTTGAAAAATCATGTTTTAATTTTTTTATAATTATATTTTATGAAATAATGCCTTTTTATTTTTTTAAAATTTTTAATAAATGAATTTTCAAAATAAAAACTTATAAACCTATTAAAATAGATGTATAGAATATGAATGTAATTTTTTTATATTTTTTAAAATTATATAAATGTTAAAATAATTTAGTGATGTAGGGAGTGGAGTAGGGTTGTAGGGAGTGAAGTAGAGATTTTGATTGTGTTGACTCAACACCCAACTACATCTCATGTAACCATGGAAAGAACGTTAGGATGTGTATAATGGCTTCCTGGTCCAGGGGCGGAGCTAGAAAAAATCGGGGGGGGGGGGGGGGCTCAACTAAATTTTCGGGATTTTTTTTTGAAGATATATATATATATAAGATACAATTTTTGTTATAAGAAATATAGTATAAAACACACTAAATGTATGATTTAAATAGTTATTTTGAGTTTAAAATGCTAAAAGGAGAAAAAAATCCCTAAAATGAAGCTATAAGGATTCGAACTCAAGACCTTATCATTCTATTCCTCAACCCATACCAACTAAGCTAAGCAAACTTATTGATTCAATGCTTTTTTTAACCCTTAAATTATCAAAAATTAGAAAAAAAAATATAATTTTTTTTTTTTTTGCGTTTTCCCCCGACCCCGGGGGGGGGGGGGGGGCACGAGCCACCTCATGCCCCCCTCCCTCCGCCCCTGTCCTGGTCTAAAGCATGCCTTAGATGCACCACTCTGTCTGCCACTATATTAGCCTCCAAGAAGACGTGAGCAGCAGGATACGCATGTCAAGGTGCCAAAGAAACTGCAAGATGCCTGTGACAATCATCATGATCTCCCAAGCACACTTCCATTTACTATAGACGAAGTTCACAACTATAAAGTTGTCGCCTTCGATCTTGATTGATGTGTTGGAAGCCTAGATCATGTGCTCCTACAACGAGATCGGAGTGCTAAAGCTTTCACCGTCACCATAAGGGAAAACATCGAGGCCATGATCAAGCCACTGGCATCCCAAATGACGTAACCCGTTGTTGCATGCCCCGTCTGAAGTTTGGACCCGTCAAAATTGATTTTGAAATGTTCCACTCTAGGCCTTTTTCATGCCATGTTTTTCGTTTTCCTGGGTCGGCTTTGTGTTTGTGTGTTTATCACGTTCGTATTGTCTGTACATGTTGTTTTAAAGTGGTTGAGTTATTGTAGGAGTTGTCTCAAATAGATTTTTTGTTTTTTTATTGTCTGTGAAATTATCATCATTGAAGGTGACCATGTTCTTAATAATCCAAATGTCCCCACTAAAGAGTAGTTAGGGTTGCTTTTTTTATTTCATCTAAGCTTCCAAAAAAGTCATTTGTTACTTGTTTCATGTCACGATCAATGGTGGTTATGATCCTTATTTTATCGTCATTGTGTTGTCAATCTTGAAAAGTAACTATAACACGTGAGTACACTTTGTGAATATATAGTTGCATCTTAATCGGAGTGGTTGCAGAAAATACATGTTAGTGGGACTGTAATACCTTTTTGTACTAGTTTCATTTTTATTGGGTTACATTCATGACAACCTTCTATAGAAAATTCCTCGACCCTTTTAAGACACTCAATTCCTCCTATCCAAATAATATTACTTTTTTGATCTCTTTGGTGTCCTGTGATCTCGTCAAAGCCCGTAATTGTTGTAAATCAACCATACTTACTAGCACACCAGGACACCAGGAAGCAGTTTCTGTTTAGGAGGAAAAGTGGCCCAATATTTTTTACATCCTCAGCCCAATTTGAGAACGTGGTTGGGCTTCAAAACACTAATTTCGCAGTTTCATAGGCCCAAAACTACAGGTCAACGGAGCTTCAGTCAACGGCAGCATCACCGCAACGTGACCCCCAGGTGACATTAGTCTTTCTCCTAAGGTCGCAATTTTTCCTGCTGCGTTGTTAAGCTGCGCTCTTCGTGCACCACCCCCCTCCCTCCATTGTTAAGAGAAGACCCAAACCTTCGTTCTCTCCATCCGATATCATCGCTAGCTCATCGGAGTATATCTTTGGGAGTATCTATCGCCTCGCATCACTATGATCCGGAGATCGCGAGCTCCCGTTCTTGCTCTTGTCGTAACTCTAGGGTTTTTCTTCGGTTCTTCCCAATCTCTGCGATTCGATCTGCAATCAGGCCACACGAAATGCATATCCGAGGACATCAAGAGCAACTCCATGACCGTTGGGAAATACCACGTTGTTAACCCCCACGAAGGCACCCCCTTGCCGGACACGCATAAGGTCACAGTCAGGGTACGTTTCGGCTTCCGATTCTGTAGTTCAATTTGACATTTTGTGGAAATTTAGTCGTAATTGAGCATTTTTGTTGTGGAAATTTCGGGGAAAGAGTTGAAATTTGGTCGATTTTGGTGTTCGGTGATTTTGATCCTCTAATTGATTTGTGAAAATTGATGGTGGGTATGAATTGAAGGTGACCTCGGCGTCTGGTAATAGCTACCACTATTCAGAGCATGTGGCGACGGGGCAGTTCGCGTTCACTACAGCGGAGCCGGGAGATTACATGGCGTGTTTCTGGACTGAAGATCATAAACCTCCGGCAACGTTGACTGTGGATTTTGAGTGGAGGAGTGGTGTTGCCGCCAAGGATTGGGGCACCGTTGTTAAGAAAGGCTCAATTGATGTAAGTTGTTTTTTTTTACCAATTCTGAATTTCTGTTTTATGTTGTTAGAGGGTTTTGATGTGATTGTCTAACAATATAGTACAGCTTAGAGGATGTGCTTGTAGACTACAAGTTGTAGTTACTGAATACTGACTTACCGTCGTTGCATTTCTTTGGAAATCCTTTTTCACTGTCATGTATAGTCCTGTTATGGAAACAAAAAGAGATAGAGAGAGAGAGCATTGAGATAATATAATTTGAACATGTAGACATGTAGTTCATAGATTTTTCTGTAAGCACTTCTTTTTCTTGTAACCAAAGGGTGTGATTAAATGAATCCCTTGTATTTTGAAACCCATGAACAATATGGGAACAAAACTAAATTTTCTATGTAAAAGGGAATGATGCAAATTTCCTATGGAAAATGAGATTATGTGACGAAACTTAAATTTTGGTTAATGGATATCACTAAAAAGGGGACTTGATTTTTTTTCTATGCCCTATTGTTGAACCAAATGGACCTTGATTGTAATGAACTAAGTGACTAATCCAAAGTCTAAGGACTTGTTTGTTAGAAGGGTAGGGAGATGAAAGTAAAGGAAAGGAATCAAATTTTATGCGTAAAAAGTTAACGATAAACTATTTTTATGTGAGCCTAGAGAAGGGAAAGAAGAAATGATTAAAGGATGATAGGGGGGATGCTTATGCTATGGAAAAATTAGGGAATGAAATTGGGGAAAGAAAACAAACTTTGTATGAAAAATGAGAGAATGAGGGCCCTGGTTAGAATTATCATCAATGACCATTTCTTAAACATGGACTAAATTCACTAAAGTAACCATTACTTTCCATACTAAAAAACAAACGGGCCCTAAGCTCTTATGCTTGTAACATTTTATGATGATTAAATTGACTTTTTTATGGCATAATTTAACTTATAATCATCCAATTCTAGCAACTGCCAAGTGTTGAATGGTTAAATGTGTTACAAAGAGAATATAGGAAATGAGGAAGGTAAATTACTTCTTCAAACTTTATTGTCTTGATAAGATGTCAGTATAAACAAACCTAACCATCCATGTACTAGATAAGGAAAGGGGAAAGTCCGATATGTTAGAAAATAATTTCAGGTAGGAGGCTGGAATGATATAGGATATAAGGAAATCCAGTGAATCGTATTATATCAGGCCTTTCAAATTATCTTAGAAAATTTTCCATCGCACTCGATTTTTCAGTTAAAGTATTCAGTGTGGAAGCAGAAATGCATTTCACAAACGATTTCGGGACTTACATTTTGAGGTCCCTGTGTAAAGTGGGGACTTCAATGTTTCTTGTATTCTGAAATCTTTTGGGAATATTACATTTCCGCGAGTATCACTACTCATCTGCTTGCACATTACATATTTGTAGAATTTAGTGTTCTTTCCCTTCTTGATGGATAAACCTAAACTCTAAAAAACTAGACTCATTGAATTTTGAAATAAGATGCTACTGTTTGAAAATCATTGGAACTGGTCATTTGGATTAACAAATTGAAATTATATCACCGGAGAGTTCTCATTTGGATTAAGGGAGTGAGTGAGTGACTGTACATCTTTTGACGCTTTAACATATTATGTATCCTTGAAACTGCAAACTCTTTGATTCAAAGCAGTACTTGACTGGTGTTTATGGATCTTCACTTGCAACTAGGTCATGGAAATGGAGTTGAAGAAGTTGATGGATACAATTAACTCCATCCACGAAGAAATGTTCTATCTTCGTGACAGGTAAAGAATTGTTTCGAACTTTACCAAAATTTTCCTAGTAATCTGTCTGTGAAATAGCTGCAGCATTTGATTTTGTTCTTTCTCATTTACTCGATTTCTGATTCACCAATTCCATCAAGTAACACATCATTTACGTCCCTATAGGGAAGATGAGATGCAACAGCTCAACAGATCAACAAACTCCAAAATGTTCTGGTTGAGCTTTCTTTCCTTGTTTATCTGCTTGTTGGTTGCTGGCTTGCAATTTTGGCACCTGAAGTCCTTCTTTGAGAAGAAGAAGCTCATATAATCAAAGGAAAAGGTCTTTAATGCCCTCATACTTCATGAAATTCTCTTGAAGCCAGCATAAATCTTGACAGGGAATTTCCAGCTAGCCAATGTCAAATTTTCAGACAGGGGGCCTCTTACAATTACAATTTTTTCAAAATTTTCTTAGAGACAATCTTCTTTTGTAGCCCCTCTATATGGTTTCTTCCCGGATCTTTATACCTAGCGTTGTCTAGGAAACTAGATGTTCTGTCTTCAACTCTTGCCTTCTCATAGGCACTTGCAGTGACACTTGGAACGCATTGTTGTACCAGCTATTCGTTGCCAGGGTTTCTGTTTTGTTCTTGTGTAGACTTGTAACAATTTGAAGAAGTGTTTTTTAATGTAAAATGTAAACATTATTCCTTGGCCTTTTCTCTGTGTCCTATTTCTGAACAATCTTGAAACTTCTTTGTATGCAACTTCTTGAGATGGCTGAAACCTCCATCTCTTCTTGAATGAAATTAAGGATATAGATCCAAACGAGTCAAAGAGTATGACTTGCAGAAAAGAGGAAAGGACTACCTGCTCCAACATGTAAGATGTGCTTGTGAAACCGCGTTCAAGCAAGTCACAGTCTGGAACCTGTGATTCAAGAAACATGGGACTGAAGACTGGACCGCAGGTTTGGATTGTGTTACGGTCCCAGTTGTGCACAGGGTTTGGCAAAATCCATTTCGAATCTGAACTTGACCCCAACCCAACTTTTAGGAACTCATGATCTGAAAACAACCAAACCTGATAACCAAAAATGACCCAAACTTGCCCAAACCCGAACATGATCTGTAGTAACTCGACTCTGAAGAATCAAACAAACACCCCAGTCTACATCTTCAGATCTAAACTCAATTTAACAGACTGTAGATCAAAACAATAAACAATAAAATTCAGATACAATTTACAATTAGCCATCCCATAAATGCACATGATGCAAACTGACACCAAAGGAAAATTTTCAAGCAAATGGAATTACACCTTTGACTTGTAGTTAGAGATTTGATAATAACATGTACATATCCCAAAGAAGGCTTTGACTTGGCTGTAACAACCAGTCTCCCTTCTTCTTACCCTCCTACATATAAATTAAATAGACTTTGAGCAATCCTTTTGCTTTCCCATTATAGGTGATTGCCCAAATTCATCCAACTGCTTTCCAGAAATCACCATTTTGTCAGCTCTACATTGGAAGAGCTTATCCCTTTGGCAGCTAAACACCGCGAAAAAGGAATGATCATTTGATCAGTTTGGCTGAATCGAATTTGGATCGGTCTGGCGCTTTCAAACCATTGAGCACTGAAATTGCTGCGACAGAGGAACACCTGGATCAACAAAGCCAGAATCTTTCGATTATCTTCCATTTGAGCAACCACATTGTGTGGCAATCAATCAATTCACTTTGAACCAGGTGAGTTTTCTTCTGTCTTTGTTTATATAAATTTGATATTTTTTCGGTGTCTCTTCATCTGGCTATTTGATCAAGTTACTTTGCTTCAGATAAGTTTTCAGTTTGCTTTTCTTATCAAACATGTCAATCAGAATTGTATGAGATTGGTATTAGTTGTGGGAGCAAATGAATCAGAAACACTTTTTTTTTTTTTAAATTCTATTGAAAGATAAAACTGCCAAGTTGATCTTATGAGAAATCATGTCTGAAACAACCAATTGACAGCTTATTAAGATTCCACATATCTGCATTTAGTATATCCAGCTTGTGCACTGATCACATTGATAGCTTGTGCAGGGATCTTGAGAATTCTGTATAGATATGCTTGTTTCTGCTCTTTTGACGTCTGTCGGTATAAACTCTGGACTTTGTATATTATTCTTCACATTGTATTCCATTCTGAGGAGACAGCCAGCAAACTTCGAAGTCTATGAGCCGCGGCAATTGGCTGAAAAAGGAATCCAGCATAATAGTTACTTCCATATCGAGTGGCTTCTGCCTTCGCCTGGCTGGGTAAGAAGAGCATGGAAACTCACTGAAGACGAATTGCTTTCCCTATCGGGCTTGGATGGTGTTGTTTTCTTGAGGATTATTATCTTCTGGTAAATTTCCTTCGTTTTCGTCAATAATTTGGTTTTCAACAGTCTTGGAAGATACTTTCTTCATCCACAGCTGCACTTTCACTTTCTTGCTGTGCAGTTTGCGGATATTTTCTGTTGCCGGGATTATTGGAATCTTTATTCTTCTTCCGGTGAATTGCTCTGGCGATCAGCTCGAGGAGTTCAACATTGCGAATATCTCTAGCGATTCCTTGGACATATTCACAATCTCCAATGTAGACAGTGGCTCAAAGAGGTAATTCCCTTTTATTTTCTCATGTGAAATTTACTTCTTTTTAAGACGAACTACGAGAAAGAGTGACACTGTGAACTTCATTTGGCTATTGTGACAGGCTCTGGATTCACTTTTCCGCAGTGTACATAGTCACGGTTTTCGTTTGTTATCTTCTTTATTATGTAAGTTAATCCTTCCAACGACCCCATGTCGAATCACTTACCTCAATCTACTCTTTCTTTCTTGTTGAACATACTAACTGTTTCTGCAGGAATACAATTATGTGTCGAAAAAAAGGGTTGAATATTTTCACTCTTCCAAGCCTCAACAACATCAGTTTACAATTCTAGTGCGCGGCATTCCTGTACCTCCTGGAGGCAGTGTCAGTGAAAGTGTGGATAGTTTCTTCAGCGAGTATCATCCTTCTACATATTTATCTCATACAGTGATTCACCGATCAAGTAAACTAAGGTCACTCATGGTAAAATTCTATACACATTTTGTTTGTTGTGACAATCAACTGTCCTAGTGTCCTCTGTAATATCTTCTAAGATGTTGTCTTCGTGTGTGTGTTTGTGTGCGCACGCTCTTTATGTGACTGTAAATCATTTTCTCCTTTTTTTCCACAGAATGATGCTAATAAGATGTATAGAAGATTGACAGACTTACAGACAGAGCCTGGTCAACCGAAGGTTAGACGAACTGGTCTCTTTGGACTCTTTGGCAAGAAAGTTGATCTTTTGGATCACTATGAAAAGAAGCTGGAAGACATAGAGGAGGATATGAGGGCGCAACGACAAGCTTCTCTTTCTTCGGCACAAGTATGTCCTTGATTGAATTTTCCTTGTTTTCGTTCCAGTCATAGATGAAATGTGACAATTGATCACGTTCTCTCGGTTTATGACTCGTTAGCAAGTACGCGCTGCCTTTGTATTCTTCAAAACTCGGTATGCTGCTGCTGTTGCTTCACATTTGCAACAGTCTACAAACCCAACACAATGGGTAACTGAGCGAGTCCCTGAGCCCAACGACGTTTACTGGCCCTTTTTCCACACGTCATTTTTGCGAAGATGGCTATCTAAAATCGTTGTACTGGTGGCTTGCATTCTCCTCACTATCCTATTCCTTATACCTGTCGTGATCGTGCAAGGTCTCACTAACCTCGATCAGTTGGAGGCACTTTTCCCATTCCTTGAAAGCATTTTAACACTGTAAGCTATTGTTATCAACTCTTGGTTATCCTCATAGATTGATATGGCATTCATTTTTTGATCCTCTATTGTTTCGAATGGTGCAGATCGGTTGTGAGTGAAATAATCACGGGTTATCTTCCGAGTCTTATACTTCAATTGTTCTTGAAACTGGTGCCTCCTGTCATGCTGTTCCTATCATCCATCCAAGGATACATCTCCTTCAGCGAGATACAAAAGAGCGCGTGCAACAAGTTCCTCTGGTTCACTACATGGAACATCTTTTTCGCAAATGTCCTTTCTGGATCAGTCCTCAATCAGCTCTCTCTCTTGCTTGATCTCAAGAATATCCCTTCAAAGTTGGCTGTCGCCGTCCCTGCACAGGTGAATTACGAATAGACGATGTGTGATCCTTGTTGCTTGATTGCTGATTTGAAGAATATGCTTAGTTTCACATATGAACTCGTATGCAGGCGTCATTTTTCATCGCCTATGTTGTGACTTCCGGATGGACCAGTACCTCATCAGAGCTCTTTCGGATTATTCCTTTCATTGGCAGTTTACTACAGAAGTGTTGTTGCTGCTGCTGTAAGAAAAAAGATGATTCTAGCGAGGAATTCGAAGCTCCAGGCATACCATATCATGTTGATATCGCTAAGCTTCTCTTCTTCGGACTCCTTGGCATCACCTACTTCTTCCTGGCTCCTCTCATCTTGCCCTTCCTCTTGGTCTACTACTGCCTCGCCTATATCGTCTTCAAGAATCAGGTCAGTTGAGTTGCCAAAAGGCGGTCTCATTCGGCATTTCTAATACAACACAAGTACTTAGTGTTTGAGACAGACGATTTGTGAGTGCAGTTTATAAAGGTGTATGTGCCAAAGTATGACACCGCGGGGAGATTCTGGCCGATTGTGCACAACTCGATGATCTTCTCACTCGTACTCATGCACGCTATTGCTGTCGGCATCTTCACGCTGAAGAAGCTTCCCGTGGCATCCACATTGATATTCCCTCTCCCGGTGTTCACTCTTCTCTTCAACGAGTACTGTCGAAAGCGCTTTCTTCCCAATTTCATTGGCTATGCTGCAGAGGTATGTGTACCATTAGAGTCAGCTATTATGTAGTGGCTTCACCATCCCTTACATACTGTTACTAACAGTTGACCATTTTGCCCTTTGGTTTTTATCATGGTATCAGAGTCTAATAAAGAAGGACAGAGAAGACAGCAACGATCCAGACATGGGCGAATTCTTAGATAAACTGGTTACGGCCTACCAAGATCCGGCTGAGAGCCCACTCAAGCTCTCAAACAACTCTGATAGTCACACCGCTCCCCTGCTCACGAATGAGATTTCTTGATGAAGTTGTATGAACTGTCTAGAGCTCACTTGCTGGACATAGAGTGTTCTTATAATGTATGTTTTTGCCGTCTTTCGCATGTGAGATTGAATAGGTTATACGCATAAATGTAGTTCAAAGTTACAGTTACAGCAAAGCAAAATCGGATTCCTCTTATTGCAAAGAAACACAGATTAGAGGTTGTAAAAATTTTTGCATTGATGATGTTCAGGATACTGATAGTACGTGATTGTTGTTTTAATATGGGACTGACAAATCTTAGTGTTATAATCTATCTGTACAAAGATCTAATTTAGAATTTAGATGTGAAAATCTTTTTCTATTATATATATATATATATATATATATATATATATATATAAAATTACTTAACTTTAGATTCTAGATTTCGAACACAAAAATCTATTTGTTTTGCTACGGTTGAGATTCACCGAGAGCCAAATGAGTTGTCGACCGCCTTTCGCATCTTGATCTTGTCATTTCAGGTCCTTCTATCCCGGGTGATTATGAGCTTACTAATCTCATCCGTCAGGATGCTCTTGGCTAGCAGAGGTTCCCTCTTTGCCAAATTTTTTCCGTTTCATAAAAACAAAAACACAAAAATCTACTTTGAAAAGCCTATTTAATTTTTTTCTAAGAGATTTAAATATTAAAAATTATTTGTGAGGTAATTATCTTTTTGTAGGGAAAATATGTTGGGGTTTTTTATAGCTTTATTAATGAATCAAATATCATAAGGTCTATTAGCAACACGAGTTTTATCTATTGACAAGATGAATTTTAAATAATTGCATTTGAATGGTTTCATTTTTTTAAAAATAATTACGATTTGGTTTGAGACAAAAAAAAAAGCTTCCATTGGTGTGAACACAACCTCAACCTCATCCATCCTCTTCACAACCTCAACTTCATCCATCCTTTTTAAATCTACTTGTGTTTAGTGGTGTTTTTTTTTTTGCCGGAATCTAGGCCGATCTATCACTACAAAGGTATGTTATCACATATAATGTCAAAATCTCATTGATTTCGGGTAGAATCGACATATTAATTGGGGGGTTTTTCGGCCAAAAATGGGAAATTCCAAAATCTCAATCGATTTTCGATTATTTTGAGATGTGTTTTGTTGTTGTTGTTATGATAGGAACAGTATTTGCAAGTATAGGTGTCAATGTGAGTTAGAAATGTGCGATTTAGGAGGGTTTGCATGTCGAGAAAGAACTCGACAAATAAGGTCGAGCTTCAGGCCAAAACTCAGTTAATGTCGCCTAGCAAAATGCATAGCCTCGGTGAACTGGGCTGAGCTATTGAGTTGTTTTTTGTTTTGATTTGTTGAATTCCAAAGTTGGGAAATTTGATTGTGTTTTGTTGTTTTAATGATAGTTAAGGGTATTTTTATTGTAATGAATGGGATGAATGTGATATGAAAATGTTTGTTTTAGGCGGATTTCGAGTGGGTTTGAAACAAGGTTGAGAGTCAGAAATATGTGTTGAGTATAATGTTATTGCTCATTGAATATTTTTTTAGTATATGCTATGAGCTTGGTGAACTGGACCGAGTCTCTTGGTTTTGCTCGATGTGTTTTGCCAAGGCTCGGTGCATTGTGTAAATTGATACATTTGTTGTGTGGAAATTCATAGATAAATGTCACTAAGGAAACACCATTTTGTTTATTGATGTTATTTGAAGTAGTTTTTTATAGCATGACCAAATTGATGTTTGCTTGTATTTATCAATCGGTAGTTGTTTACATATTGTATTTTTTAAATAATTTTATATTCCTAAATTGAAAGATGTTAGATTAATGCCTTTGCGTTTGTCAATTTACAGACGATTAAACGTGATCAAGGGCATTGTTATGCCTCTTAAAATTGCTTCCATGGAGGAAGCAAATGACTCATCGGGCACAGAAAGTGACAACAATAATTAATCTTAAAATTGCTTCCATGGCAAGTCTAGCAAGAACTGAAGTACAAATAAGGAAGCAAGCATCCAATTCAAAAGCCAAAGGAATAGAGAATGCCAAAGAAATGGTGGTGATAAATAGAAATTCTGTGTCCCAGTGTTGACGGACCGAGACCTAGATGGTCAAATATATCTGATTTGTTGATCTCCTACGATATGCATATTGCATCATTGATATACGTGGAACGCTGCCAACGTACGTAAGTATTTCCATTTCATTATTGCATATTTATGTTACAATAAATTCTAAAGTTCAAAATAGATTGCTCTCTTAAACAAGCTAATGAAGTGAATAACTTTTTTGTAGGGTGAGAAAAATATCGTGGGTTTTGAAGGTACATAAAAAACAAAACTCAATAGTAGGTTGGGCAAAGGAAGAAAAGGTGAGTGATGGAGCTTTGGAAAGTAGATTAGCACATTTGAGGCAATGTGCGCATGAGAAAATTGTTGAGCCTTTGATAAGCACGTTTGTTGATTGATGGTATCCCGAGATAAGCTCATTTCACATGAAATGGGGTGTGATGACAATAACTATCCACGATGTGTTCATAATACTTTGTCTTATAATTGACGACGAGTGTGTCGAATAAGTTGGTAAGATGCCCAAGCTGACAACAGATCTACAAAAGGAACAGTTAGCCGAATTTCCGCACATGGATGAAGAAGTGATGTATGAATGGATGAAGAGTCATAGAATCAAGTTCAACACTTTACAAGATTACAAGAAGATGCTGCAAGATCTATAAGAACATGCAAGTACTTATTTGTTGTATATGGTATCCGCTACCATCTTCTATGATAAGACAGTTGGCTAAGCACAACAAAAATTCTTCCCATTGCTTCATGATGTCAGAAGGGTGAGTGCACACTTACGCTTGGGGTGCAGTTGCATTGGCACACCTTTATAGGAGCTTAGGGAAGGCTTCTCGTGCGGATTGTAAACAACTTGTATGTTCTGCAACATTATTGTAAGTAAGACTTCGAAGTCCTTAGTTGTAATATAAATTTTTAAATTGTTTTTTATTTATATTTATATTAAATATAATTACTATAATAATATAAATATCTGTAATACTTTATTAGCATTTTATGTTATTGTAGGCATGGATCTATGAATATTTTTCACAATTTCAACCACAAAGGAATAGAGAGTATAAAGCATCCCAACCAGGGGATCTAAGGTGAAGGACAAATGCAACCCCAACTTGTTCACCTGATAACTTGACTGCATACTGAATGGATTTCAACCGGATGAGTCAAGAGCTAGGTTAGCTTTTCAAAATTACCTTTGTAATAATTAGAGATTTGTTGGATGTAGTTTTCAATAAAGTGGGAAAGTAAAGTAATAATTAGGGTATAAGTGTATTTTTATTTGTTTTCTTAAAAAATGTGCAAATGTCTAAAACGACCTATTTTAATTAACGGAGGGAGTTCAATTTAAGTTTTGTCAAATTTTGAAATAACTTAGGGGTAATGGGGTTTATAGATCATTTTCATTGTCTTTTTAAATTTTTAGACCCATAATTAATTTTTTAATTATATAGACCTTTTTATGTGTATTATTCCATTTATATCATTCAATGCTTTATATTTTAAAGATAAGTTAACATTTTTAAATAATAAATTTGAATAGCGGGTAAAAACCTATTCAAATATAAAAAACATATATAAGAAAACATAGTTTATTATATTCAATAACTAAAAATATCTAAATATGTACATTATGATTAACATTATTGTTGTAACACATCTCACTATTATTGTAGCCCAATAACTTAGTATATTCTGATACACTATTGGTAAAATCTGTTAATACCGCATTATATTATGCGGTCTATATTAGGGGAATTTATCCAAACCCAGTCTCTCTCACATGGTATCATGTTAACTCATCCCTCTCCCTCAAAACCCTAATTCCAAAGCTGCTGATGCAGTAGCCCCCGCCGCATCTCTTCCTCCGCCCCTTCCTTGTAGCCGCCAATGTGTGGATATCCTCTACTCCCGCCGCCCCCGCTCTTCGCCCATGGCCACCGACCGAAAGTCCCAATTTCACTCCGCTCACACCATTGCGAACATTTGCAACACCATCCCGCTAACCTTAGACACCACTACCACGCCCTACGCTTCCTGGTGTGCTCTCTTCAACGGTACTGCTAAGGCGTCACTGGATTGATTTCCTAATGAATCCGTCTGTTCCTCGTCGCGACTTCATTAATGACTTTTTGTTCAAACAACTCAACAACATTGTTCTTCAATTGATTTATGCGACCATCTCCACCGATCTCCTCATCAGCATCTTGGACCCTCAATCGGCCTGGGACAAACTCCAAAACTTGTTCGAAGACAACAAGTCCACTAGGGCTATCCAACTGGAGAACGACTTATCAAACTGCAAACTTACTGTGTTCTCCTCCATTGGCGCGTACTGCCTTCACATTAAGTCTCTCTCTATGACCAACTGATTGTTGATATGCACCAAGTTCAACTCGTCTTGTCCTTCAATTCCTCGCTAGCCCGCCTAACGAATACAATGATGCATCAACTTTCATTCAACAAATAGAGCCCTTGCCAACTTTCGAGAAGGCTAGATCTTAACTCCGTCTCGAAGAAACCAAAATCAACAAGGCAAGCACTACCGAGTCAGGACAAGCATGCTCTAATCTCATCGTCTGATCTCGGATCCATGCCAAATTCAAACCCTCCATCCATGACTGCTAACCGGGATAGAGGTCGTCGATGTGGTAGAGGTTGTGGATGAGGAAGAGGCTGCCGCATTGGCCACCAACAGCAAGCACCGTACCAGCGTTCGTGTGGAGGGTCCCTTACATCCCAGTGCCCCTTACATCCCAATTCTCCAGCCCTCACTGGTTTTTCCCAAGCAACGAACCTCTCTATGCTCAAGCCCTCCTTAGCCAACGACCTACACGCATCCCGGTACTCCTTCACTTGTTTGCTCACAAAAGCCAACCTATTACTTGTGAAAGTATCATTCCCAAAAACATTATTATTGCGTCATTTCCAGAACCACCAAATAGAGGCATAAAAAAAGCTAGACCAAGGGACATCATCATAATAATTAGTAGTGCAAAGTAAATGCTATGAATCAGGGCCGTGCCAATCAATTGGAGTGCCCTGTTCAAAAACTAAAATTAATCATGTTAATTAATTACTATTTTATATTTATAGTGATATATATTTAAGTAAAAAAAATATTACACTATATTTATCCAATTTTATATTAACTTAATCAAAATATATCAAAATAAGTTAAACATTAAATATTATAAACCAATTTTTATTTTTATTTTTGCACAAAGAGGATTTAGATGGTTTTTAAATAAATACTTGTAGTGATTTGTATTTCTCTTCCTTTTGTTTTTACATTTTTAAAATTCACTTAATTTCATTAACTGAATAGAAATTTTTATAAAATCCTCAACATAATATACTTCAATATTAAAACAATGATAATTTGCTCAAAACACACTAGTATAAAAATGATAAGAAAATTAACACGTAAGCTCCACCAAATTAATAAATAAAGAGTACATTGAACCCAACAAAAAAAAAAGTAAATACGGGTAGTAAATACAGAGTATATTGAAACAAAATAAGAAAGACGTAAATATGGAAAGTTACTCCTTAACTGCAGAATCCTTTATTGACAAAAAAAGAAAAACGTAAAAAAGGCCCCAAAATCTAACAAAAAGGGATTCGAACTCGGAACTCCATAGATGGAGCGCATGTCCTTAACCACCAAGGTGCTATCGGCATTTTGTCTACAATTGGAAGTCATTTGTTTATATAATCAACTACTGGGCTACATCATAGTGGACTCCAAAAATTTGGGGGCCCTGTGCAAGTGATCCAATTGCACATGCCCTTTCATGGGCCTGCTACGAATCCAAATTGCAAAACAAGAATTACATATCACTTCCCTTTCCAGTGGTGGCCTTAGGGCCTCCCAGTAATCTTTAGAGATTACACAGTCCCGTAGAAGGTGGAGGAGAAACTTGTTCGAGGCACCACAAAAGGGCAGCTAGCAGATCTTGCAATGTGGCGCTTGAATCTTTCACTAGTTGTTAGAATGGCACCCTTAATGTTTCCCAGATAAAAAATTTCACCCTCTCTGTCACCTTAAGTGCCCAAACAGATTTGTAGATGTGACGATCGACATAGCAATCAACAAAACTACCATGAATCATGTTGAAAGCAGACTTGACTAAGTAATCCCCACATGAAGAGAACTTTCAACTCAGAGTATCGACCATCTCGTCCTCATGAGATAATGTAAATCATGTCCGGTTTGGTAGTGATATCTAGATATTAGATATTGGAGCCCCGATATCTGATATCTAGTGTTTGATATGGCTAGATATCGATATCACTTAAAGTGATATCGATATCTAGCGTTTGGTATCTCCTAGATATCTGATATTTGCGTTTGGTATCGCCAAATATCGATATCGCTTGATATCTAGATATCAAAATTAGACTAATTTATATATACTGATTTTTTGGGAGGTATCACTTGGTATCGAAATCGATATCTTGATACCGATACCGGTATCTTGATATCAAGATATCAATCGATGTCGATATCTTGATATCGATACCTATATCTTGATATCCAGATATCAATACCAAAAACACAAAATGATGTAAAGACCACCATTTCTTAAATCAATCTCGCAAAATAAAACAAAAATGAAAGCCTATAATGGTTTCGATATAAAATTTTGGGCCCAACAACACTAAAATCCACATGTTTTTTTAATACGTATACAACCAATAGGTCCAAACAAATATAGGGCTCCCAAATTTGGGGAACTGTTCCGTTGGTCCTGTTGCACCAGGCTTGAGCCAACCCTATGAATGAAAACCCAGATAAATCCCGTCAGATCCAACTACCGACATTCATCCAACTATGAGTTAACGGGGAAGATCACGTCGGATCAACACACATCACGGCCCCTGTTATCATATAACATGAGTGAACTGTGAAGTGATGTCGTGGGTAGGTGTAGATCACATTTTTTTTCTTTTTATTGTTAGGTGGGTCACAAAACATTCACCATGGGGTTGTCCACCTAATTCTATTACTCCATGGTGAATGTGACCCACCTAAAAATAAAAAGAAAAAAAATGTGATTACACCTACCGACGACATCACTTCACAGTTCACTCATGTTATATAATGAAAGGGGGCGTGATGTGTGTTGATCTGACGGGATCTCAGCCCTCTGTTTAACCCTAAATAAATAATTTCAAAAAAAAATTTAATGTATTAAATTTAAAATATTTATCGTCAATCCACCATCCACTTATTTATCAATTCATCTGGGTTTTCATCCATAAGCATAACACTTCCCTTTCCAGAATTGCAAAACAAGAATTACATAACACTTCCTTTTTCAGAGGTGGCCTTAGGGCCTCCCAGTAATCTTTAGAGATTACACAGTCCCATAGAAGGTGGAGGAGAGACTCGTTCGAGGCACCACAAAAAGTACAGCTAGCAGAGCTTGAAATGTGGCGCATGAATCTTTCACTATTCGTCAGAATGGCACCCTTAATGTTTCACAGATAAAAAATTTCACCCTCTCTGTCACCTTAAGGGCCCAAACAGTTTTGTAGATGTGACGATCGACATAGAAATCAACAAAACTACCATGAATCATGTTGAAAGCGGACTTGACTGAGTAGTCCCCACATGAAGAGAGCATCTAACTCAGAGTATCGACCATCTCGTCCTCATGAGATAATGCAACTCAGACCCCGTTTGGTAGTGATATCTAGATATCGGATATCAGCCTCCGATATCTGATATCCGATGTCTAGTGTTTGATATGGCTAGATATCGATATCACGATATCGATATCTAGTGTTTGGTATCTCCCAGATATCACTTAATCGGGTTTGGTATCGCCAAATATCGATATCGCTTGATATCTAGATTTCAAAATTAGGCTAATTTGATATACTGATTTTTTGGAAGGTATCACTTGGTATCGAAACCGATATCTTGATATCAAGATATCAACCAATATCGATATCTTGATATCGATACCGATATCTTGATATCTAAATATCAATACCAAACGAGCCCTCAAGCCTTCTTAAGCAGAACAGAACTTGAAAGCCAATGGGAGATCAACTCCCATTTCCAACCTTATGTGTGCGACTAGTAGTCCTTCACGACAGTTAGCCGATCTGTCTTTGTGATAGGAGTCAACGCAAAATCCATAAAGGTCCCATGCAACAACCAAGAGTCCAACCAGAATCAAACGATCTTTCCCTGAGCCCACAAGCCATCTAGAGCTCGGAATAATAACCTTGTCAATCCTTTTTTGCAGACTCCTCCAAATAAAAGAGGGATTAGCTCTATCACAAAGGGACTCTAACGTATTTAGACCAAATAACCTCTATCCACAAGTTATTATTACCCGTGAGAAAGCGCCACCCTAGTTTACCAACCAAGGCTAGATTCAGATTGCTCATGGGGCAAAGGCCAGGACCTCCATAATTCGCACCATCCTCTAGCATAGCCTCCTCTGAAGTTACTGCTAAGTGCTAAATCACGATTCGAACATAAGGTGGCTTGTTGCACGGAGACCTGATGAATCGTACTAACTGACTCCACCCTCCATGTCAATCTCAACTTGCACTTTACAATTAGCTTGCTGATTCATGGGAATTCCTAAACGAAGTCCTGCATAGTCGGTTAAAGCGCCATGATTATGATTGATTCCGTCAAAACTTGCCTTCAGTGATACATTTTCGACTCTTTTACCAACCTTTAGGGCTTCTGGCCCACTCACTTTTTTCACTGGCTCTTGTTTTGACCTTCTCTTTGGCCCACTCACTTTTGGGCCTTTTTCAAATTTTAAAAAGATGAAAAGATCTTCAAAAGTCACACGACCTATCAAAAACTTCCGAACATTATCCCCTCCATCCTTAGGCAATGATATCTATTTGGAATGGTCAAACTACACATTCCATATATCCTTTATACCTACAGGAAACTAATTATACATTTTTATCATAACATCACTATATTAAGCAAGTTGAGAGAGGGAAACTTACCCAGATTTTAGTTGAGACTTGAGAGAGGGAAAACTTACCCAGATTCAAAATTTTAGTCAAGAGATATTGCCAATAGTTGAGAGAGGGAAAATATGAACCAATTCAATTTGCAACTCATAGTCGTGCTTTTGGCGATTGATCTGTGCAACGAGACTCGTTGCACTCGATCGCATCTTGTCCCCGCAATCGTCATATTCGAGGACTTGATCACGGACGTGGGCAACAACCATCACTTGCTCACCTTGTTTAAGGCGATCTACCTTCCTTATGGCCGAGATTTCATCGGCCATACCCCTACTGACAGTATTGAAACGGCAAAATTGCCACTGATTTTATCAATACATGATATGATAGCATCTCTTTGAGTTTATCCATTATTTTATATAGGATATGTAGTTTGTAAAATTCAGATAAGGCGGTGGGCAGCTGTCAAATCCAACCTCGTTCGCTGCATTTGATCTCTTTGATCGTTAGTATTAATATTATTAAAAATATCATTATACTCAATTAGATTTATTGACATTAATTTACCAATAAAAACGGTTAGGGTTGTTGATATTATTAATTATTCTGCGGAGGTAGATATGAAACTCTATCATAAAGAAAGGTGAATTTTACAAACTACCTATCCTATCTAAAATAATGGATAAACTCAATGAGATGCTATCATACATATCGATAAAATCAATGGCAATTTTGCCATTGCAAAACCCGTCGGTAGGGGTATGGCCGATGAAATCTCGGCCATAAGGAAGATAGTTCGCCTTGAACAAGGTGGGCAAGTGGTTTTGTTGCCCACGTCCATGATTGAGTCCTCGAATATGATGATTGCGGGGACAAGCTACGATCGAGTGCAACGAGTCTTGTTGCACAGAGCAATCGTCAAAAGAACGGCCATGAATTGCAAATTGAATTGGTTCATCGTCATATTTTCCCTCTCTCAACCATTGACAATTTCTCTTGACTAAAATTTTGAATCTGATTAAGTTTTCCCTCTCTCAAGTCTCAACTAAAATCTGGGTAAGTTTTCCCTCTCTCAACTCGCTTAATATAGTGATGTTATGATAAAAATGTAAAAGTAGATGAATGGGTAGTTTGACATTGCGGGTTGCATGGAATATTGGGTAGTTTGATCATTGCGGATTGTATGGAATGGTTAATATTACATTACTTATCCACAAGTTTGGTTAATAATCCCTTGTTTACCACGCGAATGAGGCGAAATCACATGGTTACCTCGCGAAATTTCCGAAAAATAATCCACCTTTGCTGCAGCCTCGAGAACCAAATCCCTATTCTTGTAAGTTCGCCAAGCCACGCAAAGGTGAAGAATGAGGTCCATCTGAAGAGCATTTTCCATTGTTTCTTTTAACCAAGTGCAAGGAGCATTAGTGAACCGCTGAGCGCCTCCTTTGCTCGAAATTGTAGTAGTGTTCCCGCCTAGATCCGTCTATGCTCCAGAGCGTAGGTGGAGCTCCCTTCACATCGAAACACTTAGATATTGGGAGCGTATGCGATTTGAAGCTTCAATTGTCCTTTGGTTCTATCTTTTTTGACTAATGTTCTAGTTGAGGCTACCGTTTATTTTCATTTCTCTCCACTTGTTTCTGAAATCGATTCCTTAATTTGTAAAACATTGGTTTTCTAATTTCTTAATACAAGTTTGTGTTTCGGTTTTCGTTTGCTCTCTCTTCGATTTCATTTCAAGATCGAGATGAGATCTATTAATTAATACACAAGTAAATACTAAATACTACTTAATCAACAAATCAAAGATATGATATCTGTTTCGTGGGGGAGAATCCTCTCCTAATATCTTTTACCTAATATCCTCCTAATAAAACAATCTCACCCATTAAAATATATCAATGGTTAAGATTATCTCTCCCTAAATTAATTAATCTCAATTAGTGCATTTCCTATATATCCCTCTCGTTCTCTATCTCATCTTTGAAGAACGATAATACCGAGGTTTCGAATCCTCCGGTGAAGCAGTCAATTTCATCCCGGTGAATCCCTACAAAAAAGGATGCATCTTTGAGGGCTGTACTGGGAGATTTTGGACCAAAGCAAAACTAAATGATTGCTACTCAAATATTCTCATTCCAAGTTGCAATTAACTGGAGTATTAAAAACTACAGGTTAGGTTCACTCATGAGCTTATTTAAAAAAACTGTAAAATTATAAGCTATGAACGCTCTGAAAGAAAATACCCCGGAAGTCCACCAAAGTGATGTTATGCAAATGGACACCGGTCAGGCGACGTCTCCCCCGGGGGACTCGCCTCCGAGTGGTGAAAACGTGGAGGGCTTCCAGGCGGTCGCCTCCCCGAAAGATAGCCAGAATGAAGATATGCAGGTCGACTCAGGCTCGGCGACCTCCCCTCCGGTCAAACCAGTGGTTGTGCCCGCTTTGGAGTCGCAGAATGGGCCCACGCCACCTGGTGGTGGTCCTTCCTGGAAAGACAAGGTGATAGGGGGTTCCGGCCAACAGTTGCCGCCCCTTAGTGAGTTAACTGACTAAACCAATGTTGTAAACATCTGTCAGAACATAAAGGGCGCCGACCCATTAATAAAAAACGAACAAGAAACTCATATTATCATTATCCGCGGACAAAGGTCCAAAAATTCACTCAAATACGATCATCCGCGGATGAAAAAAGAATAGATACGTGGCAACCATGCCCACACCCCACGAGTATAACACGTGTTGAAAGTCGAACACCACGTGGCACTACATGCAGTGGTGTCTAGGATCTATAAATAGGAAAAAACCTCATAAGAAAAGGGGACTTTTTGGAAATTAGAGAAGAAGAAGAGGGCAGAACATGACAATGTGAACTCAGAAGAAAGAAGAACAAGAAGTTGTCATACGCGTGTAAAGAAACCTGATAAATAGAAAAAGTCTACATCGTTCACAATGTCAAACTCCGCGGACGAAAACCCTGTCCGTCTTTAGTGTAAATTTCTATGAAGGACCGTTGTTAATAAATCTCAAGACATTCAACAACGACAGGTAAACGAGCCAAGTTTCCAAATTGTCTAGAAAAAACTCGATAAGGGAACCGTCCTTCATAATTAGCTTTAGTTAACTTCCTGCGGCACAGGTTAGGCCGCGTCGATTCTTTCGACGCGGGTCAGGTAAGTCCGTCGTGAAGATTGGTCATTTCATTAGGCAGGTTCCCGGGCCCCACTAAAAATGGTGGTCTCTCATGATCGGGGTTTTTTCACTGGCGCCGTCTGTGGGAACCCCCTCACACTAAGGGGTTTCCTTTTTAAGAATTGACAAAAATCCTCAAACCTTTGAGAAAGTTGAGATCCGCGACTAAAGTTATAAATGCAAGTTTTTAGATATCTAACATCGAACTTTCTTACAACGACAGATTCACAACAACAAGAAGATGAGTGATAGCCAGAACAATCCGACTCAGGACATGAGTCAAGGGGTTCACCAAGATCAAGAAGCCTCTAGCATGTATATCCCGCTGACACCGCTAACTAATCCTGATGCTGAGATGGGAGAACAGAACCTTGGAACTCCTCCTCAACATTATGGCAATCAGTACAGACTGGACGGAGGATTCATCCCGCAAAACTTCTGGTATTATGAAGCGCGACACGAACAGCCAAACCCTTTTCAGCAGGAGCAGTCTCAGTACTTTTATTATGATCAATGGGGGCAGAATCCGCGTCAGCAAGGAAACTATCGACCAGAAGGGTAGTATGGGAATTTTGATAGACGTAACACTGCATATGATAATCCCAGTAACTGGAACTACGGTTTTCAGAATCAGGAAATACCGCATCAGACATGGCAAAATGATCACTGTTACAGAGAAAATAAACATCGACGCGGGGACAAGTCAACAGACGTTTCCACCTCTACAAAATCTGACTCTGTAGAAAAAAGAAACGAAAATGCACCAGCCGGTTTCCCATCAGTGTTTACTCAAGAGATTTGTTCCGCGACAGTACCAAAGCGGTGGAGAGATGTGAACCTCATGAAGTACGATGGAACGACTGATCCTGAAGATCATCTTTGTCATTTTGCTACTGCAATGGGGATAAATGAGTATAATGATGCCATGTTGTGCAGAACATTCCCTTCAACCTTAACGAAGATTGCGCTAACTTGGTTCACAAACCTTCCAAAGGGGTCTGTGACCAATTTCGCCCAGATGTCCCACATCTTCACATCTCACTTTGGGAGTGCACGATCAAGAAAGAAGACTATGCTCGACTTGAATTCCATTAGGCAAGGAGCTGGGGAATCCTTGGGGCACTTTTTCACTCGATTTACCAGCATGGTAGTCCAAATCCCTAACTTCAATCACGAATCGGCTATCATCATACTTATGGGCAATTTAGCTGAGGGGGATTTCAAGACATATTTGTTTCGAAAGAAGCCCACAAGTTATGATGACCTAAGAGAGCGGGTTTCGAAGCAGATTGAAGAAGAAGAAGTAGCCGCGTCCAGCTCCAAAGCAAATACTGGAAATTCAGGTCCTTTTGGGAAGTTGATAGGAAAATTCAGAAAAGAGAAAGCCAAGCCTCCTAGACATCATTCAGAAGCAATATACTTCCATCCCCGCCGCGACGAAGTGCATATGAACTTGGAAAGGGGTCAAGGATCTCGTCATAGGGAGAATCATCCGCGTTCTTATCATCCACGAGAGAGTCGACACGGAAATCGCGATATGAGATCTCCACCTAGAAGGGAGAACCGACCCGATCACAGACCTCGATGGGAGGACCGAGATCCTAGGTTTGACAAATCTCGTAATCCACAAGAACGATTTGATAGGCAACAAGATCCGCGTAGAGATCTCCCATTCCACAACCGGGGAAGGGGGAGAGGAAGAAGAGGACGCGGAGGGAGGTACAACTACACGCCCGCATCCCAGAGATCTGTCAATTAGAGAGAAGCTCAAAAGACAGAAGCGGGTCAAATACCAGAACCAGAGGGCTTCATCAACACCCTCGCAGGAGGTTTGTCTATGGCCGGGTCCAGTAGGCAGGAGAAAAGAAATTATGAAAGGGAAGGAAGACAGCCACCATCCGCGTCAAGTAGAAGAATTTCTCTCATGCAGCATGAGAATATTTCCTTCACTCCAAAAGACGCAGAAGAAGTAAGAATGCCGCACTCAGACCTATTGGTCATTCACGCGCAGATAGCTGCCAAAACAGTAAAAAGAGTATTTATTGATATTGGGTCTTCTGTGGACATCCTATCGTGGGAGGCTTTTTCTCAAATGGGAATCTCTGCAGCTTCGTTGAAACCGTATTCAGGAACGCTGATCACATTTTCAGGAGGAGAAGTACAAGTGGCTGGCACGATCGAGCTAACAGTTGTTCTGGGGACGTCCCCAAATAGGCGTATGGAAAATATTGTGTTCACAGTGGTAAAGATTCCCACCGTGTACAATGCTTTATTGGGCCGCGTCTCGCTCTATAAATTCCAAATGATAGTTTCAATCTACCACTTTTTAGGAAAATTCCCTTTGCCTGGAGGAGGAATTGGCGAGGTTCGCGGACAACAACCAGAAAGTAGAAGCTGTTATTTAACCTCCATCAAGAAAAATAAAGAAGTAATGTGTATAAGTGAGAATTGCGAATCCGTGGTCGGAGACAACGACTCAAACGAACTTTCAGAAGCAGAACTAGAGGTCCGGCCAACAGAAGTTAATGTACCTACCGCGGATGAGAGAATTGCGTTTACACCCTTCTCAAACCCAGAGGAGAAAGTCTACTTGGGAAAAGCACTGGAAACAAGAGAAAGAGTTAGAGTCTTAGAAATCATAGCAAGGTCAAGAGACATTTTTGCATGGAGTCCTCGAGACCTGCTAGGTGTCCCATCCGCGATAGCCTTACATACCTTAAGGATTCGTCCAGGAACGAAACCCATAGTACAAAAGAGGAGAAATATGGCTCCGGAAAAGGCTGCCGCGGCGAGAGAGGAAATTGATAAACTTTTAGAAGCAGGCTTCATAGAGGAAGTGGAAGATTCTGAATGGCTCTCAAACGTGGTTCTGGTGAAAAAATCTAATGGGAAGTGGAGGATGTGTATCGATTTTACTGATCTTAACAAATCCTGCCCAAAAGACAGTTATCCACTACCATCCATAGATGAGCTTGTCGATGGGACCGCAGGGAACAAAGTCCTTAGTTTTCTTGATGCTTACTCAGGATACAATAAGATAAACCTGGACCCTTCAGACAAGAAAGCTACAACTTTCATCACTAGTCAGGGGATTTTTTGCTACCGCGTCATGCCTTTCGAACCCAAAAATGCAGGGGCAACGTTTCAGAGAACAGTTGATCAGATCTTTCCTAGTCAAATTGGCAGGAATGTATCAATTTATGTTGATGATATCGTCGTCAAAAGTGAAAGAGCAGAGGATCACGCCGCGGATCTACAGGAAACTTTTGATTCTCTTCGGAGAGGAGGTTTGAATTTAAACGCAGAAAAGTGCGTCTTTGGGGTAGATTCTGGGAAATTCCTCGGTTTTATGGTTAGCCATAGAGGAATTGATGTGAATCCTGAAAAATTCACAGCAATTCAGAATCTCCAACCACCGTGGACGATTAAAGAGTTACAATCTTTAAACGGAGCAGTAAACTATTTGAGCCGTTTTTGCTCCTGCTTGGCGGATAAGTCCTTACCTTTCTTTGCTCTACTAAAAAAGAAGGGGCCGGTAAGATGGACTCCCGAATTACAGGAAGCTTTCGGAAATTTGAAACTTTTTCTAACGTCACTTCCTACTCTTCATCAACCCGAGAGACAAGAGGTCCTCCATCTGTATTTATCAGTAAAAAAATGTCACCATCAGTGCAGTCTTGACGCGAGAAGAAAAATTCCCAGTCTACTACATCAGTCGTGTTCTATAGGACGCTGAGACAAGATATGAACCAGTGGAGAAAATGATCCTGTGCTTAATATTCGCGGCAAGAAGGTTAAGGCCTTATTTCCAGGATCATCCTATCCGAGTTATGACAGATTTGCCAATGCGAAAAATCCTTCACTCACCATGTTTATCAGGAAGAATGATGAAATGGGCAGTCGAACTCACAGAATTTGAAATAGAGTATACTCCGCGGAAAGCAACCCTCGCTCAATCTCTAGCCGATTTCATCAGCGAGACAAGTTTCGAATTGGGTTCTCTGACAGAAAGAAGTGAGTGGACACTCAGGGTAGATGGTGCAACTAAAAAGGATGGGTGCGGAGCAGGGGTTACATTAACGGCACCTGATGAACGGCAGTACAATTATGCTTATAAGTTGGACTTCCAAGCTACCAATAATGAAGCCGAATATGAAGCCTTGCTAGCTGGACTGGAGATAGCTTTGATTAAAGGTGCTAGACAGGTATCAGTTTACACCGATTCAGAAGTAGTGACGCGGCAAATAACAGAGGCATATGAAGCAAGAACTGGATTAATGCCCGATTACCAGAGAAAGGCGCGAGCACTATCCAAAGCCTTCTTAAGTTTTTGTTTGACGGCTGTTCCCAGGAATGATAACCAGCAGGCGGACGCGTTAGCACGGTTGGGAGCTGTAATGCCAGAGAAAGTAGGAAGAGAAGTGGTTCTTGAAAGGATGAGTAACCGAAGACTTATTCAAGAAGTCTATCAGGTACAAGAAATGGAGATGGAAGACTGGAGAGCACCAATCGCGGACTATTTAGGCAAGGGTACCCTACCTGAAGATAGAGCCGCTGCTAAGAAGATACTTGTTAAATCCTCTCGATTCACTATCAGGGAAGGAAAGCTGTACAAGAGAGGGTATTGCTTACCAGATTTATTGTGCATATCGTTAGAAGAAGGAAGTCAAGTAGTGGAAGAGTTGCATGATGGAGTATGCTCGCATCACCAGGGGTGGAGAGCTGTTGTGGCCAAAGCAATCAGGCTAGGATATTATTGGCCAACTATGAGACATGATGTCCAAAGTTATATACAAAAATGCGACGCGTGCCAAAGGTTCGGAAATCTGAATCACCGCCCTTCTGAGACAATGAAGAGCATAACCGGAGCTTGCCCTTTTTCCGTCTGGGGAATGGACATTCTAGGTCCATTTCCCACTGCTCCCGGACAGTTGAGATATGTTTTGGTCCTGGTTGATTATTTCACTAAACGGGTGGAAGCCGAAGCAATGAGATTAATAACCGCGGAGAAGGTGAGGAAGTTTTTATGGAAGAATGTTGTTTGTCGCTTCGGAGTACCCGAAACAATAATTACAGACCATGGACCTCAATTTGATTGTGAAGCAATCAGAGATTTCTGTGTCGGGCTGGGCATCAATCTTAAAATCTCATCTGTGGATCACCCACAGACGAATGGGCAGGCGGAAACAACTAACCGACAGTTGTTACATGGGATACAAAAGAAACTCGGCAACACAGCAAAAGGGTGATGGGCAGAACTTTTACCATTAGTACTCTGGTCCTACCGCACATCAGCAAAGACTCCAACTGGAGAAACCCCATTTTCTTTAGTCTTTGGTATGGACGCGGTTATCCCAGTTGAGAGATTGATACCGTCAGCACGGATAATGGCATACGACCCAGACATCAATGATGAAGCACTGGAATTCGAGCTCCATCTCATAGAAGAACGCAGAATGACAGCCGCTTTGAAGGAGCTAGAATACAAGAGGAGGCTTTCCAAGTATCAAGATAGACGAATTTCCCCGCAGCGTCTCAAGGAAGGGGATCTAGTGCTACGACAAGCTACCTCAGGGGGGAAGCTAGACCCCAACTGGGAAGGACCATATATAATCATCAAAGAAGTTCAAGAAGGCGCATATAAACTCAGCACTCCCGAAGGAATCATCCTGAACAAGACTTGGAACGCGGACAACCTGAAAAAGTACTATGTGTAATCACTAAATAGCTAAATGAATATAAAACTTAGTCGCCCCCGCAAGAATCAAATAAAGCGGTTAGAGGGCGCTTTCTATGATGACTCACACCTAAAGATACTTCGTAGTAAGTCCTGAGACGCTGGAGCTTGGCTCCGCGTCAGGCCTCTGATCGAATCCGCATTCTCAGAGTAGATACTTCGTAGTAAGACCTAAGACGCTGGAGCTTGGCTCCGCGCCAGGCCTCTGATCGAATCCGCATTCTCAGAGTAGATACTTCGTAGTAAGACCTGAGACGCTGGAGCTTGGCTCCGCGTCAGGCCTTTGATCGAATCCGCATTCTCAGAGCAGATACTTCGTAGTAAAGTCCTGAGACGATGGAGCTTGGCTCCGCGTCAGGCCTCTGATCGAATCCGCATTCTCAGAGCAGATACTTCGTAGTAAAGTCCTGAGACGCTGAAGCTTGGCTCCGCGTCAGGCCTCTGATCGAATCCGCATTCTCAGAGCAGATACTTCGTAGTAAAGTCCTGAGACGCTGAAGCTTGGCTCCGCGTCAGGCCTCTGATCGAATCCGCATTCTCAGAGTAGATACTTCGCAGTAAGACCTGAGACGCTGGAGCTTGGCTCCGCGTCAGGCCTCTGATCGAATCCGCATTCTCAGAGTAGATACTTCGTAGTAAGACCTGAGACGCTGGAGCTTGGCTCCGCATCAGGCCTCTGATCGAATCCGCATTCTCAGAGCAGATACTTCGTAGTAAAGTCCTGAGACGCTGGAGCTTGGCTCCGCGTCAGGTCTCTGATCGAATCCGCATTCTCAGAGCAGATACTTCGTAGTAAAGTCCTAAGACGCTGGAGCTTGGCTCCGCGTCAGGCATCTGATCGAATCCGCATTCTCAGAGCAGATACTTCGTAGTAAAGTCCTGAGACGCTAGAGCTTGGCTCCGTGTCAGGCCTCTGATCGAATCCGCATTCTCAGAGCAGATACTTCGTAGTAAAGTCCTGAGACGCTGGAGCTTGGCTCCGCGTCAGGCCTCTGATCGAATCCGCATTCTCAGAGTAGATACTTCGTAGTAAGACCTGAGACGCTGGAGCTTGGCTCCGCGTTAGGCCTCTGATCGAATACGCATTCTCAGAGATGGTACTTTGTAGTAAGTCCTAAAGACGCCTGGAGCTTGCCTCCGCGTCAGATCTTTGATTTAATCTACGCTCTCAGAGATGTTATGTTTTAAAGCGTAGAACACTAGAGCTTGTTTCTGTGACAAATCTCAAAATGTATCTAAACATTCTAAGATCTGAATTTCATGACGGATCACTATTGAGAGCAAAACAAAAAACGTTCTTTCAACTTTCCTGGAGCTCCCAAAAATTTCATAATTCCTGAAAGAAATCATAGCCATTAATCCATCATAAAAGCAAAAAACAAACAAGGATGAAACACGACGCTGTGATTAAAGGGTTTGACGACGCCGAATAAAAGAACCAGGCGGCTATTAGCTCACGCCCGCGGAGCGCGAGCAGGGATAATGCGAGTTCTACCCTGAATTAAGCGAAACCCATTTGAAGGAGGACCCTCTGACTCCGAGACAGCCCACTCCGCGTCTACCTCATCCCCTACAGCATCCAAGATCTGGACGTCAAAGTGATTTCCTCCTTTATAGATGAAGGTTAAAGAGGAACCAATGTGGACGCTGTGTGACTCAGCAAAGTCATTCCAACCACCCCTTAAAAAGGGAACTCCGTAGTCTCCGCGCATAACCTCCACTGGGAAATCACGAAGAATCCTAGTGGACAGAAGAACATTCTTGGGAAGATCTGGCCCAAGTCTATCTTCGAAGCATAGTGGCAAAGACTAACAAAAACAACAGATTTTAAGGGATGCTAATAGATAAACTGACTTGATAAAAAGGAAAAGACAACAATAAACAAACTAACCAGACGGAGAAGTTGCTCAGGAAAACTAATCCTCTCAAAGAAGGACCAAGGTGAGCCAGCAACAGAGGGCATCATGAAAGCACAACAACGAGTCTAGTGGTTTCTTCCCCATACGCTTTTTTATATGGCAAAGATCTGGACATGTGTCGAAGAGCAGGAATATGAGGCAAATAAATTTGAAATGTCATATCATTGAGACAAAAACCACAGGCACCATGCATGAGGTAAACAGTAAATACTATTACTGGATTTCTCAGAAGACCCGTGAGAGGAGCATCATTACAAAAAGCCCTCGAAAGACTGAAACAATTGCACCATTAATATACATAGCGAGAAAATCCTCAGAAATAGTTGTCAAAGGCTTAAATAAACAATAGAGTAATGACTAGAACTACAAAGAGATTTAAAATCTTATTCCATTAAGAAAAGTACATCTTAGTGACCATTCGAAATTACAACATTAGAAATAAGATCTTCATTATTTCTCCCACGCGGATCCACCACTCGAACATCAAAATGAGCCTCACCCATATGAGTGAAAATCATAGAGGCCCCCTGCTCAAAACTGTGTGACTCTACAAAGTCTTTCCATCCGCGGCGGAGGTAAAGAAGACCACCGTTACGCTGCTCTATGCAAACCGGGAAGTTGCGCAGTAGATGAGATGAAAGTAAAACCTGACCAGGAATAGCATTTGCATACTCCTCCTCAAACCGAAGTGGAAGCAACTAAAAAATAAAGAAGTGTTAGTTAAAAGTAAGCTCACTAATCCAAGGACAGGAAAACCTCATAAGACAAGTATAAAACACGCTCAAATTATCCATGAGTAATGAGAAATCCTAAAAACAAGATGGATCCAAATCCACAGCCTAGAGCTTTCTACAGAGTCATTATGAGGGAGGAACAACTTCAAACCCTTCTCCTCCCCCTCATGTATGTTCTAATCGACGAAGACGCTCATACTCAGGCTAGGCTCTGGTCCCGCTCCAACCAGGAACACGAGGTGAAGGTAGACAAAGATGAAGATGGCCTTTTCTGGTTAACCCAAGGGTGGTACGACTTCACACAAGCAAATCGAGTCAATGTCGGGTCCGCGTTGATTTTCACCTACATGGGTGATTCTATCTTTGAGGTCGACGTCGTCAGCCCAGACAACGAAGAAAATGGAGAGATAGGCCATCCTTGATCTCCCCATAAATTCTCCGCGTCAACAATGTAACAAGCTTAGAGGGATCCAGCCCCTGTGAAAGGTTTCTGTACGCAGTTTCTATTATTAATAATAAAGGATCCCTCCTTTTATTTCAGTTTGAGAAAACACATGAGAATACCAAAGGAATCATGAATTCCCTTTTTTCTTTATTTTATTCCATGAAAAAACTTATATCGAGAGACAAGCTTGAAAAACTCCAAAGGTATAACACCGAAATAACTCAATTAGAACTGCACGATGAAGAAATTGAGTCCGAAGCAGCCTTGGGTTCATCCTCGATTTCACGACGCGGACAAACTTGAAAGGAAACATTGCCCTTATGAAAGAACATCATGGCACTTCCTATTCCCAGGTGATGAAGCTTAAGGAATTCATCCCAACCATTGTCAATTTGGAAAAGACCATTTTCACTCCAAGATACGGCCACAGGAAAGTCGCGGACGAGATAAAACGAAAGAAAAGCCCATCGAGGCGGGAGAGGTTCATACTCAGCCTCAAACTGGGGAGGCATAACCTACATTTTAACCAAATCAAGGCCTAAGTTGAGAAAGCTCAAACTTCATTTAAAACAAAGATAAAAGAAACTCACTAGCCGAGAAAGTTGTTCCACATTCTCAATCTTTTGAAAAAAGGCCCAAGGATTAAAGTTTCATGGAGACATGATACTTGCAGTAGCACGACCGGTTAACGCAACTCAGGAGGTAACAAAAAGATGGAGATTAGGGCCTTAAGAAGAAAAATTCATCCGAAAGAATAAAGACAAGTGGTGAGGAATTTTGAACACCAGGACTAACCCATTCAACACTTGGAGAATTCGGAATATAAATATATAAATATTTACTACAGATAAAGCATGCAAGCAACGCCAATGTTTTAACCAGAGAGATCTTCAACCTATTTTCAAAACAAAAGAAGCATCTCAGTGATGCACCAAAAACCAGAAAATCATATACAGATTCCCAATATCCTTAAAAAGTTTCATCCCACACAAGAAACCCAAAAAACCAAAGTCTTTTAAGGATTGGCGGCCTTCTCAACTTCTTCCTCCGCGTTCTCATCATCATCATCTTCGGAATAAGAATCTTCCGCGTCCATCTCCTCCTTCGAAAGCCCCCAGTCAGCACTCTCCAAGCTAGGCTCAAATTTTTCCAAAGGAACACCTGGGTTGTTTGATGAACGCGTAACACTCTGGTTGATCCCTGCAACCATTCCCTTCCGAAAATAACTAAAGCATTTGTCTTTCAGAATACCAGAGCCTTTTGAAGTCTGAAGACAAGCTTTCGCCACGGAGGACAGGAAGGAGAGACCGGCCTCGGTTTTAATCCACTCAGAGGATAAGTAGTTCAAACCTTCAGGACTCTGAAGCCATTGCAGGACCACGTCTTGATCTGAGCGCGCCTTAACGGTATCAAGCTCCTATTTAGTGATGGATAGCTCCTCACGAAGGATGGAGAAGTCTTCTTCCATTTTATCTATGGTAGCCTGTTTGGTTTGAAGAAGCTTCCGCGAAACACCATCAGAAGCCTCTAGCTCTTTGACGCGGGAGACAGCAGAATTTGAAGAAATTTTTAAATCGTCATATTTCTTCTGAAAAGCTGCCATAGCCTCTTTTAGAGTTTGCACCTCCTCGTGAAGGTCAACCGATCTTTTCCTAAACTTTTCCACTGAGGCCGGATCCCCCACTGTATTCCCCAATATTCGAAGCTGGTGGCTCAGTTTTTTGATTTCTTCATCCTTCTTCTTAAGATCTTCCTCTCCGCATACCATGCGTCTCTCAACATCCGGTTGAATCACCCTCAACTATATAAATAAGGGTTAGAGTAAAAAAATTTGAAGATAGGACGCGTCAAGAAGGATAAGGAGAAACAATAAAAGGATTTTTAACTTACCCACTGAATGATACGATCGAAGTTAGTGGAAAGAGTGACGGGGTCCAAGCGCTTAACATATCCTTGCTCTGGGAGACAACGCTTCTTGGCTGGAAAAGCAAGGCCTTGTAGGTCAACTGGATCAAAACCTGAGATAGGAAATTCACGAAGGGTCGCCACACCCTCCAAAAAGAGCCCCTTTTTATCTGAAGCTGATGGCCCAACAGCGATAGAAATCCTCCTCTTTTTAGATTTCGAAGATTCGGGCGCGGACGGACAAATGTGTTTCTCTCGAGATGCAGGAACCAATGATGAAGATTCAACTAAAGCTCCAGTCTCGTCCGCGACACTTGCATCAACATTTGACGTCACTTCTAAGGCCTGAGGAGGAATGGGAGGATCAGTGGCTACCGAACTAGATTTCTTCTTTTTCCCAGATCTGGCTTTATGCCGCTTCAAAAGGGAATCCAGATTCATTTTGTCTGAAACACAAAATACATTTCCTGATAAGTTATTCATTTTAAGAAAGATAAAACATGAAAATGCAAATTAATAAACAAAAAAGCCACCTAGTCGCGGATGAGGCATGCTCAAGCCAGCCATCTCAAGACGAAACGCGGATAACATTTTATCCCACGGGAATCTAGGAATATGAGAAAATGACAGCTTGAACTGAGAAAGATTGGAAATTTTCGGTTTTGACGCAGAGCAAAAAGGCCCTGGGACCGTTCGACAGCTGAAGCCTTGCCCAGACCTGTCGCGGACCAAAAACCACTTGTATTTCCAATTTGGTTTACTAGACAATCTCTCCATATACCTACAACTTGAGTTGCATTGATAAAATCTTGAGTCTTGAGTTCCCTTTTTTAAGGAAAAAATACTGAGCATCAACTCCAATGAGGGAGCAACACCGATCTCCTTGCATCTCATAATGAAACTGGTAAAAAACATCCAACCATTAGGAACAATCTGAGCAGGACTCAAGTTATATTCCTCCAAAAACTTCGAGAAAAAAGGATGAAGAGGAAGTCGGAAGCCCTGAGATAAACTAGCTGCATATACGACTAAGCAATCTTCATAAGCGTCCAAACAACCACCTCCTTCCTCGGGAAGACAGAATTCAACACCCGCTGGCCATGGGAAGACTTGCGAGAGAGCGTCAAGATCTTCAAAGTTCAAAAGGGTAGTACAACCCCTCAATTTACTCACAGGGGATCTCCACGGATGAACCCTTTCAAGCACAATCGGTGGACGACTGGTTGGAGGTGGAAGAGGTTTGAAATCCCCCAGGAAAAGACAAGAATCTAGATCCCCTACGTCATATACTGGGGTGTCCAGGTCGCTCAAATTCTCTTTAGAACGGATTACCTTTGGGCTTTCTGCTAAACCAATTGGAGGAAGCTCATAAGGAATCCAAACCTCCTCCGACCCTTGATCTGCCGACTGAGATATGGACGAAGTCCCCGCGTCCACAGAAGAACTAGCACCTGAATCATCCACAACATTTGGATTTTCATCTTCCACGCATCCCTTCGAAGAAGAAGAAACTGAGTAAGGTGAAGAATAGTAATCAGGGTCAGAACGCTTCCGACTCCTTCTCACCTTAACAGGACTACCATTAGGACCAACTCGATCCGGGATAGACGCGGATGTAGAAGAAGATGACTCCGACGAAGAATCATCAGAGTTGGAAGAGGAACTCCCAGAAGAGGAAGAAAGTGTCTCTGGGGACAGACGCGCTTGAGAGGATGAAGCAACGCCACTCCTCCACCCTTCATCCCTCTCAAAATCTTCTAGAGAATCACGCTCCTTGTTGAGATTAGCCATTTCTAAAGAAACTAGAAGAAAATTGTATGAAGTTTTACTCACACAAAGTAAAATTTCATCCAAAAAACACATTCGGAGGCAATTTCATACCCAAATCTACGATCTAAACGTCAAAAAATAAAAAAAACTCAACATAGTAAACTCAAGAACACCCTAGAACAAGAAAAAATACCTTGAAGAAGTTGAAGAAAACCACCGAAAGTGTCGAGCAAACAGCCGGAACCGTAGAAAACCGCCGCCGGAAAACTAAGATAAGGATAAGGATTAAATTTCTTGGAAAGTAAAAGAAGACAAATGTTGAGTGAAAAAGAGAACGGAACGGGGTAACTTATAGGAAAATTACTGACGTTTAGAATTCCAAACATAAATGGGCCTAATGGGCCCAAATTGGGCCATAACTCGATAAATGAAAGGCCCATCGACCATAGATCAGAAACAATAAACAGCAACAAAGCTACAGATGTTTACGTTTTTATCGATCCGCGTTAATCCCTAGACGGAATCGACACGGCTCGAGGAGCTGTGACTAAACCAATGTTGGAAACATCTGTTAGAACATAAAGGGCGCCGACCCATTAATAAAAAACGAACAAGAAACTCATATTATCATTATCCGCGGACAAAGGTCCAAAAATTCACTCAAATACGATCATCCGCGGATGAAAAAAGAACAGATACGTGGCAACCATGCCCACACCCCACGAGTATAACACGTGTTGAAAGTCGAACACCACGTGGCACTACATGCAGTGGTGTCTAGGATCTATAAATAGGAAAAAACCTCATAAGAAAAGGGGACTTTTTGGAAATTGGAGAAGAAGAAGAGGGCGGAACATGACACAGTGAACTCAGAAGAAAGAAGAACAAGAAGTTGTCATACGTGTGTAAAGAAACCTGATAAATAGAAAAAGTCTACATCGTTCACAATGTCAAACTCCGCGGACGAAAACCCTGTCCGTCTTTAGTGTAAATTTCTATTAAGGACCGTTGTTAATAAATCTCAAGACATTCAACAACGACAGGTAAACGAGCCAAGTTTCCAAATTGTCTAGAAAAAACTCGATAAAGGAACCGTCCTTCATAATTAGCTTTAGTTAACTTCCCGCGGCACAGGTTGGGCCGCGTCGATTCTTTCGACCCGGGTTAGGTAAGTCCATCGTGAAGATTGGTCATTTCATTAGGCAGGTTCCCGGGCCCCACTAAAAATGGTGGTCTCTCATGATCGGGGTTTTTTCATTAACCATTAAGGAAAAGATCATTGTTTCCTTCCCCCATGGGCCGAAGGGAGATCCGGTGGTGAGCATCGATCAAACTGTCAATGAATCTCTGTCAGGAGCGTGGTGCAACTCTCTGGTCATAAGGTGGTTGGGATCAAAGGTTCCCCTGCATATCATGGATATCAAGCTAAGGGAGATGTGGAAAAGCACTGGCAGAGTCCAAATAATTGACCTACCGAACGGTAATTTCCTTGCCCGCTTCGAAAACAATGAGGAATGCCTGAAAGTGCTGACCGGCGGGCCATGGTCAGTCTTCCGCAAATGTTAGGTCATCAGACTTTGGACGCCGGATTTCAAACCTTTCGAGGCTATCAAATCGGTACCGGCCTGGATCCGCATAAAGGACCTTCCCATGGTTCAATACCATGAGAATGTCCTCATGAAGGTGGCAGAAGGGCTCGGAAGGCCGATCAGGGTCGACCATCGCACCATCCTTGCTAACCGTGGTAACTTTGCTAGAGTTTGTGTTGAGGTCAACCTGGAGGAGCCGCTCAAAGGGTCCATCACCATTAACGGTGAACGCTTCCTCCTCGAGTACGAGGGCATACCTTCGATCTGCTTTATTTGCGGGAGGGTCGGGCACTAGCAATCCCTATGCCCGAACGCCAGAAGAGTTACCGATAACCAGGTGGTGGTGGATCCCTAGCCGGCTGCCACCCCTGGTGTCACCCTGGTTAACAATCCCCCTCCGGCACTGGCCAGGGATGAAGTCAACGAGGAAGGTAATGGCCACCATGGGCCCTGGATGATGGTTACGAGACGGAAGAGACCCACAAAGCCAACGGAGAAACTGTCGGTGAGCCCGTTAGATAGCACCAACGGTCGAATGCAATCGGGAAGCCCCAAGGGAGGGGAAGAATCGAAGCGCCCTCCCAACGTTGCTCCAAAGCAACATAACCAAGGGAGCAATCAATGCGGCAGTATGGAGAAGATAAACTGCAATCCCAAAGAGGATCAAAAGACGGCTAGTGGAGCCCAAAAAGGGAATAATATCCCTAACCATAAAAATATTCCGAGTACCAGTAAGGGCGAGCCCAATGGACCAAGCAAAGATCCCAAAGGGACGAAAAAGGGCAAGAAAGCCCAGTCCTCACAGGTTGGGTTTTTATAACCCAATAAAAAGTCCAGCAAGCAGTCCAAGGAGAAAGGAAAAGCGGGTGCTAGTGTCATGGATTCTAGCCTTTCGGACGGCCCAAGGAAGAGGGCTAGGCCGGTCAACGCCACCGACCCCCCCCCCCCCCCGGCACATTTATTCCGCATCAGCAAGGTATCCCTGTCTCTATAGAGGATTGGACCATTGGCGTCGCCACGGCCGGCAAAGGACCTATCTTGGGGAAATTCCGGGCCTTGTCCGGCGAAGCAGCAAGCTCTAATGAAGGGTGCTCTAACATGGGAAGTAACCCGGCCAGATTCGTGAAAGAGGGAGTTGAATCTATCCAAAACTCTTAATCTCTGTTGTTGTTCGTCTTTTCCTTTATAAATTCTCTTACTTTGGATGGCTGAAACCACTCCTAACATTCTTTTTTGGAACTGTTTTGGTGCAGGCAAGAAGAGCTTTAGGAGGGAAATTCGTTATATCCGAGGGAGTCGCTCCATCGATATCTTAGCGTTATTTGAGACTCGTATCTCTGGGGAGCGCGCGGAGAAAGTTTGTAATTCTCTCAATTTCCCCGGGTGTATTCGCATTGAAGCGGATGGCTTCGCCGGGGGCGTGTGGCTCCTCTAGGATTCTCGTAAATGCAATCTTACTATCCATGATAGCGATAGGTACTTCATACATGCTTCCTGGCCAGTTGGAGTGAAGAGAGCCCACTTCATTGCTGTTTATGGTCCCCCCTCGGTCGCTAGGCGCGTCCCTTTCTGGGAGGGCCTTAATTCTTGTCTAGAGGGCATAACAGGTCCCCTTCTTATAGGCGCCGATTTTAACTGCATTGTTGAAACTTCTGAGACGCGGGGAGGGTCTGGTCGTACTGATCTGGATGATCACGTGTTCAGGAGCCTCATCAGCAACCATTTTCTCATTGACATGGGCTTCTCCGGCCAAGACTTTACATGGAGCTATACTTCCTCGAGTGGTGCCCCCATCTCCAAAAGGTTGGACAAGGTGCTCACCAATGTGGAAGGGCGCCTGCTCTGGCCGGACGCCAGAGTTCGTCATCTCCCGAGGTACTCTTCTGACCACTGTCCCCTCCTCCTTGAAGTATGCCCTAAAATTGTCATGAACAGGAAACGGCGCCCCTTCCGCTTCGAAGCCGCCTGGCTTACCCATGAGGAATTTCCGGCCTTCGTTGATTCAAATTGGTGCAGAGATTGTGATACCCCAGCTGCCCTCCACAAGCTTAGTGTCGACCTTACCAAGTGGAACAAAGAGGTCTTCGACAAAATTCAATCGAGAAAGAATTTGTTGTTGGATGCGTTGGATTCTGCTCAGCGCAAACTTGCGTCTTGCCCCTCTCCCGACAACATGGTGTGGGAATCCCGTATTCGGAAGAGCTTGGAGGATACCCTTGAGCAAGAGGAAATTTTGTGGTTCCAAAAGTCCCGTGAGAAGTGGCTCGCATTTGGGGATATGAATACGAGATTCTTCCATGCTTCCACCATCGTGCGCAGGAAAAGGAATCGCATTGAGGGGCTGAGGATGAAAGATGAGACGTGGTCTGAGTTTAACCTGGACATGGAAAGAACTGTTGTGGATTACTTCATGGAACTTTACAAAGATCCGGCGTCTCCTATGCCTGCCCCCCCCCCCCCCCCCCCTTCTCGGCCTCCTTCCCGGCCATACAAAGCGAGTCGTGGGACCTGATTAGCCGGGCTGTTTTTGATGATGAAATCTTCGCTGCTTTCAAAGGGATGGGAGCTTACAAATCCCCGGGGTTGGATGGGTACCAACCGGTTTTCTTCCAGAAATGCTAGAAATCGATTGGGAGCTCGGTGGTGGATTTCGTTAAAAGCTTCTTCTACTCGGCCCACCTGCCTGGTCAACGACACCCTTATTGTGCTTCTCCCAAAGGTTGGTAAGCCAGAGAGGATCCAAAAATTCCGGCCCATTAGTTTATGCAATGTTGTTTACAAGGCCATCTCCAAAATCCTCACCACTCGCCTGCAACCTCTCATTGATAAGCTCGTGGGGCCTTTGCAAGGCAGTTTCATCCCCGACATATTGATCTCGGACAACATTATTATTGCCCAAGAAGTTGTGCATTCCATGAGAAGAAGACAAGGGGCTAAAGGGTGGATGTGTGTCAAATTGGACCTCGAAAAAGCTTTTGACAGACTCAACTGGGATTTCATCGAGGAAACCTTGACTTGTGCGGATTTCCCTTCTATCTGGATTAAGTGGATCATGGAGTGTGTTAGATCTCCCAGGATGCAAGTTCTCTGGAATGGGGAGGTCTCAGATCAGTTCACCCCTTCCCGCGGCCTTAGGCAGGGTGATCCAATCTCCCCGTACTTGTTCATCTTATGCATGGAGAGGCTGAGCCACACCATCTTGGAGGCGGTTGAAGAAGGATCCTGGAAGCCTATATCGATTGCGAGAGGGGGGCCCAAACTGTCGCACCTGTTCTTTGCTGACGACATCCTGCTCTTTGCGGAAGCTTCGACGGCTCAAGTTCAGATTATCAAGAAGTGCATTGAGGCTTTCTGCAGCAACTCGGGTGAAAAGGTCAGTATGAATAAATTAAAAATCTTTTTGTCTAACAATTTCGGAGACAGCCTGTCTGAGCGGATTAAGAGGGCCAGCTACATCGATACCACGTCGGACCTTGGAAACCACTTAGGTATGCCTATTCTCCACAAAAGGGTCTCTCTCTCCACCTTTGCGCCGACCATCGACAAGTTCAACAATAAGCTGGCGGGTTGGAAGGCTGGTCTGCTGAGTTTCGCGGGTCGTGTGACTCTCACTAGAGCCGTGTTGGGTGCTCTCCCCTCCTACAACATGTCGGTGATGGTCCTTCCCACGAGCACGTGTAACAAGATAGAGAAGATTTGTAGAAATTTCATTTGGGGCTCGACACATGAAAGGAGACGTATACACAAAGTTGCTTGGAGCGAAATTACCAAGCCTAGAAAGCTCGAGGGCCTCGGGATCAAGTCTATGACTGAGACCAACCTTTCCCTGGTCGCGAAGCTTGGTTGGAGATTGTTCCAAACAGAGGATGGGATGTGGAAGGATGTCCTCTTTAGCAAATATGTCGGCAAGGCTCTGGGTAATTCCCCGGCGGCGTCCCAAATTTGGAAAGGCATCACTAGGGGTCTCAAAGAGGTGGTGCAACCTAACTCTAGATGGAGCATAGGTAATGGCAAGGAGGTGTTGTTCTGGGAGGATAAATGGCTTCTGCCGGTGACGTTTGATGGCGTGAGGCTCTCTCAAGTCACCCCTGAAGCAGCTGAGCGGGTTGTGGTGGCTGACCTTTGGAAGGAGGGTCATGGTTGGGACTGGGAAAATATCGGTATTGGTCTCCCCGCCTCTGTGCTCCTGGAGCTTGCTGCTACTACGGTGTTGGACTCCGAGGACGCCTTATGCTGGTCTTGCACGAACAATGGTGAGTATACAGTTGGGTCGGGGTATGAAGCCATCACAAATGTCCCCAATACTAACTCCGTTGACTCGGACTTTTACACGACACTTTGGAAAACTGAGGCGAACGACAGAGTTAGGCACCTTCTGTGGTCTACTAGCAAATGAGGGATCTTGACCAACCTCGAGCGCGCGCGACGTCATATAGGTAACGTCGACACTTGTCCTATTTGTGGTCTCGCTAGTGAGTCCCTTGAACATCTTTTCAGAGATTGCGATACTGCTAGACGGCGTTGTTAAGACCGATGGTAGAGCCGCAGCTGGAGGAGTTCTCAGGGACTCGGAAGGTGTATGGCTGGGCGGATTCGCGCAGAACATTGGCATTTGCCCAGTCGTCGCGGCTGAGCTGTGGGGTATCCTTGGGGGTCTCGATTTGGCCTGGGACCTCGGTTTTAGGAAGGTGATATGTGAGTCGGATTCGGCCGAAGCTGTCTCCCTGGTCACGAAGAAGTTGAAATTGTCGCACCCGTGTGCTAGCCTTGTCCGTCGCTGCCAAGGCTCCATTAGTAGGAACTGGGAGGTCCAGATCCGACATGTTCTCCGTGAAGCCAATTCCTCCGCGGACTGGCTTGCTTATTTTGCTCTTTCTTTTCCTATTGGGGTTCGGCGCTTTGCCTCCCCTCCCCCTAACATTGGAGCTCTCCTGCTCGATGACGCCCGGGGTGTGACGAGGTCACGCCTGTGCACTGAGTAGGGTCTCCCTCTCCTGTCTTTCGTTTTGTAGAGGACCCTGGTCCTCTGATTTTCTCCACCAAAAAAAAAACTCATGAGCTTATTTGCAGAGATACAACACCTATGGTTGTTTCAGCATCAACTTCAAAATGGTGAGCATTAATTTCTTAATCATATAATTAATCAGAACAGTTTTCACTGAGCTTTCCTTATTTACTCTTCAATTTTACTATGCCATCAAATTAAAAATCATTCCAAACAAGAGATGGGATCGGAGAAATATCAAGAGTATAAATTATGAATTCCACTTAGGTTTAGAGAGTAAGGACTACTTAAAAAAAAAGGCAAACGTGTTAAAATGAAACCAAATTCAACACGGGCAATTAATTTAATCAGCAAAATTAATTAGTTGGAAAACATGATGGAGGAGGAATTGAGGTCACCAGCAAATTCTAATGGAGGATGGGGTGATATTAGACCTGTCAAAACACAACCCGATCCGGCCGACCCGACCCGACTGTCCGGAAAATTTTCGATCCGAATCCGGAAATTTTGACTCGGAAATTTTTTTCGACCCGAACCCAAAAAACCCGATATTTTCCGGGTCATCTGGGTTTCGACCCGGTTACCCGATTGACCCGGTATTTTTGACCCGATTTTACCCGATTGACCCGATGACCCGGTTGATTTTTAATTAAATATAATTAATTTTTTTATATATAATTAAAATTTATTGCAAAATTGTCAAATCATGATTTTTTTAATTTAAAATGGAAAAAATTGACAAACTCGAAATCGACCCGAAATGACCCGAAACCCGGTCAAACCCGGTCAAATCCGGGTTCTAGTCAACCCGGAAATACCCGGGACCCGTTTTACCCGGGACCCGTTTTACCCGAGACCCGAAGTGACTCGACCCGAACCCGACCCGAATGACCCGTTTGACAGGTCTAGGTGATATCGTTCTCAAAGAGAATGGGAGAGTTAGGGGATAAGGATTAATTTAGGGTTAATCTTAACCATTAATTTAGTTTAATGGTTGAGATTTTTTTATTAGGAGGATATTAGGAAAAAAGATACTAGGAGAGGAGCCGGATCCCTGTTCCGTTAACAAATAGTTAAGATGGAATCATCTGACCAACCAAAATCACGTCATCTATATATAAAAGAAAATTAAAATAAAAAAGGATGGCAATATTATAGGCAATCTTGATCTAACTTAACAAAATTATATCCAACTAGTATGATCCCTGCACCATTGCGCGATTTTTTATAAATAAAATCTTACTAATATATTAAATTAATATTATAAGTTTATAACATAATTGTAAAAGTTCAGATAATTAAATATTTTGAATTAAACTCATTGGGTTGAGAAAACGATTAAAGTGGTATATATAGATATATATAGATATAGATGTAGATTACTAATATTAATTATATATTTTCTTATTATTAATTTTATGTTTTGAATTAATCCCATTGTTTTTTTGGAGAAAAAAAACTAATAAAATTATAATTTAGGCTAAGATCAATGTTTTGAATTAAGCTCAATAGTTAGTAAAATTAAAGAAAAAAGAGAATTAAAGGGTAAAAAAAAAGAATTAAAGAAAATCATAGAAAAATAGCAAAAATAACGATTGGTCGAGACTCCTAAAATTTCTCTAAGTTTGACATATCATCATAAACTCTTCTAAATTAAGAGTTTATATAGATAGATAATCCAAATGAGCCCAATCTCCCCTATAAATACCCTTTATTGGATTAAATCAGAGGGAAAAAAAATTAAAAAAAAAAAAGAAGAAGGTGAAGCCGTCAGCCGCCGTGGTCCTCCTCGCCGCTGCACTGGCCGCCCTGCTGGCGCCATCAACCACCGGGTGGCTGTTCCCCTTACCAATACCACTACCACCCCTCCCACTGTTCCCCCTCCCCGACCCGTTCTTCCCACCCAACCCGTTCTTCCCCTTCCCGCCCGCCGCCCCCGTATACTCTCCACCACCACCTCCACCTCCACCACCTCCTTCGGCTGACGGATGCACGAGGTTCCTTCAGGGCGCCCCGTTGTTCGAGTGCAACCCCGACCTGGCGACGTGCTGCCGCTACCTCACCTTCTTGAGAGATACTTGCACCCAACCGGTCTTCAAGCAACCCCTATACGCTTCCTTCGTCAGGGGTATCTGCGCCAACAGTCGTACTCCACCGCCGGCCACCCTTTCTTAGTTTATTTTTTATACCTTTTTTTAGTTTTAGTAGTTACTTCTTTTTTTTGGTTAAACATTAGTTTAACTAGTTACTAGTTGGGTTCTGATGGAGACATAAATACTTTAATTGATAGTTTCAGTTATGATACGTTATGATATATAATTTTTATTTTTTTTGAGCAATATGATATATAATAAATAAATTATATAAAAGTCCTTTTTTCTGCATTATTTTGTGACGTGTTTTGATGCTATACATTTTTTATGATTCAAGACGAAAGAGTGTTAACGTACGTTTATCCAGAAATTCAAATATATATACGTACACGTTTCATTGGTTACATGATCTCTTGAGTAAAGCTAGATAAGATAGGGATTTATTTATTTATTTTGGAAGCAGATAAGGATTAGGAAACACGCCCACGAGCCGGCATCTTCCCTAGCGCATCCGAGCGGACGAGACGAAGTTCTGGATCATCCGTGAAGCTATCATCGGCAGGGACAGTGTGGGCCAGACGTGCAATCCTGTCGGCCACTCCGTTAGAATCCCTGAAAATATGACGAATAGCAACATGAGAGAAAGAAAGTAAGTCCACTTTTACATCGGCCACTCCGTTAGAATCCCTGAAAATATGACGAATAGCAACATGAGAGAAAGAAAGTAAGTCCACTTTTACATCAGCCATCAGCAACTCGATCTCCCATGGGCTGGACCAGTCCCCTAGCAGAGCCTTTATGACGACCAAACAGTCCCCTTCGATCAGAAGTTTCTTAAATCCCATAGAGATGGCCTTGGAGACCCCCATCCGAAGACCCATGGCCTCGGCAAAAACAGCGGAGCTATTATTACACTTTCCCGCCCCTAATGACCTTACTTTACCCAAATGATCTCGAATCACAAAACTGCAGGTACCGCTCCCCGACTGGTAGTACGACCCATCGAAATTGAGTTTGTAGTAATCTAAAGGTGGTTTTCTCCAGTACTCGTTCCTGGAGAATCGACCTCTCATATTTTGAGGCTTATCGGTTGTAGATCCCTGGTTAATTTGCTTCCTCTGGTGAGGAGGTGCATCCTCGTCCTCAATTCGAGCACACCAAGCCCAGTGAGTCGATTTGCAAAATACTGTAATCGCCTGAACCGAGGCGTTTGGTATATGTTGAAAAACCGTTTGATTTCGAAAGTACCAGATACACCACCAAGCGAAAGCCAACTTAGTGAAAGTATTGGTGCCTAAATTGTTGTGAATGTCGTTTAGCAGCCGATTGGGTTTTGTATCTAAGTCGAGGTCCGCCTCGGAGGGATGGTTTATACTTAACGATTTGGTGATCGACAAAGTCATTGGGCACTGAACCAAGATATGACTAGTCGACTCGGTAGTACAACCGCAGAATAAACACCCTAATGGTACAGAAACATGAGACCTTTGCAATCTGTCAGAGGTTGGTAACCCATCACGTGCAATTTTCCAAAGGAAATGCCTTATTTTGTACGGAACGTCCAGTTTCCAAATCCAGTTACAGTCAAAGTTTGTGTCGCCCCCATTATTTGGTATGATCTTGGTTGCCGCAGCCGTGGAGAACCAGCCATCTTTGCTGGATCCCCAGTAAAGCCTGTCAGAGAATCTGTTATGGGGAAGGTGAGTCCTGGAGATTGTTGATATGATATCCAAGTCAAGAATGCCTTGTAAGTCCGTCTGTAGTTTCTGGGTGTTCCAAGTGTTGTTTTCAGTAATAAATCTGGCAACCGGCCAAGTTGCTAATTCATCCGTGATTGACTGAGTAGTCATTTGATAGAGCGGTTTTTTGCAGACCCAATTGTCTTTCCAGAAATTGACTGACTTTCCGTCTCCGATTGACCATCTGAGACCCGTTTTGAATAGTTCTGTGAGAGAATTTAATTTAGCCCATTGCCAAGAAGTGTTCCCCTTCCGTTTGTAATTTAGGAGTGGAACCCCTTTTAGGTACTTGCCTGCAACTACCTCAGTCCAGATATTGTCTGGTTCGGCGATAATCTTCCACAACAATTTCATTTGTAGTGCTATATTCATTGTTTCGGCTTTGTAAATTCCGAGGCCCCCGTGTAGGGTATCCGAGCAAATCTTGTCCCAGCTCACTAGTGGTGTATGATTGGTGTCTTTGTTCCAAAAAAATGTTCTGTATATCTGTGCAAGTTCGTGTAGAATTTTCTTAGGTAATAAGAACGCTTGCATGAGGAAGAGTGGTTGGGCTGACAGGTTGGCTTTGATTAGTACTTTCCTTCCTTCGGCTGAGATAGATGAGGCTTTCCATTTAGTCAGTTGTAGCTTTGTTTTGAGGATGATATCCGTGAAGGTGTTTTTGTTTACCCGCCCATTGATAATGGGACATCCTAGATATTTCTCTAGATTTTTTGCATGTGGGATGCCCATAGCATTTGTGACTGTGTGAATGGCAGTGGTCGAAGTGTTAGGTGATACCTGGAAACTGGATTTATGTAGATTGACCTATTGGCCCGAGATTTGACAGAAGCGCTGTATTATGTTTGAGAACTCAAAACAAGTCGATTGGTTTGCCTTGCCAAAAAGCATGATATCATCAGCGAACGCCAGGAAGGGGATCTTCACCCCTCCCCTACCGAGGGTGAACCCCAAGTCTTTTGAGATATTTGAACATTTTTGTATCGTTCTGGCTAGCACCTCGGCTGTAAGGATAAATAGGAAAGGCGATAGAGGGTCGCCCTGTCTGAGGCCTCTTGTCGGGAGGAAAATCTTCGACGGTTCATCATTTATAAGCACTGAGTACGAAACCGTTTGTACACATTCTTTGATCCAAAGGACAAATTTCTGGTCGAAACCGAATTTAGTTAGTGTCGCGAAAAGGAAGGGCCATTCGATACGGTCATACGCCTTTTCCATGTCTAATTTGACAGCCATATAGCCTGTCTTAGCTTTAGTTAGTCGAAAAGAATGGAAAATTTCGTGAGCAATGAGGATATTGTCCTGGATGGACCTGCCTTTGGTGAAGGCACTTTATAAAGGATGTATTAGTTTGTCAAAACCTGTTGTTAATCGTGCAGTCAGTATCTTGGAGATGATTTTGTAAACTGTAGAACAGAGGCTGATTGGCCTGTAGTGACCCACATTTTGAGGATCGTCATTTTTCTGGATCAGTGTGATGAACGTGTGGTTTATTTGTCTTAGCATCTTGCCGCTCGAAAAGAAAGCTTTGACTGCTTTTATAATGGAAGGGCCCACAATAAGCCAGTATGTTTGGTAAAAACCTACCGGCATTCCGTTAGGTCCCGGCGCCTTATCGGCTCTAACTGAAAAAAGTGCTGACTTAATTTCTGTGTTTGTGACGGGCGCTATCAGCAATTGGTTTTGTTGATCAGAAATTTCATGGTTGATTACTGTAAGGTCCTCGTTGCAGGACATATCGTGATTGTATGATGACTTGAATCTCCTAGAGAAACTGGTAACAAATTCATCTCTGATTTGGTCATGATCAGAAAGGATCAATCCCGAATCAGAGGTCAGGAATTTAATCATCTTCCTGCCGCGTTTGGCCGTAGCTATTCTGTGGAAATAACTTGAATTTGTATCGTTTAATCGTATGTGTTTAACCTTAGCCCCCTGACTCCAATAGCGACACTGGAAGTCCAACATACACTCCCGTTTATTGAGCAAACGCTTGTGTTTCGCGTTTAGATCCTGGGTTGGATTGGAAATTAGTGTTTGCTGTATCCGTAGAAGGGCTTCATCTGTCTCAAAAATTTGTTTGTGGATATTGTGAAATGTACGTTTATGCCAGCTTTTAACTAACTTTTTAAGAAGACTCGTTTTTTTAACGAGTTTAAACATATAGGATCCGTTAGGATTCAGTCTCCATGCCTGTTTTACCAGGTTTAAGAATTCCGGTTTGGTCGTCCACGCCATCTCGAAACGGAAAGGTCTCCCGTTGATCTTAGACGGTGATCTCAAATCGAGGGAGATGGGAGCGTGATTGGAGTTTGTGAATGGATGGATTTGGACATGTATTCCATCGAAGGCTGCAACGATTTCGTTTTGCGCTAGTAAGCGGTCCAGTTTAGCGTAGCTATTGTTCGGCATATCTGTTTTCCTTTTTTGCCAAGTATAACTACCCCCGTGGGTTGGTACTTCTGTTAGCTGAAGTGATTGTTTGATATCATGAAGTCGTTTAAACCTTGCATGAGACGGGTAGGCGCCCCCCAATTTGTCTTCTGGTTTAGAGATCTCGTTAAGATCGCCAATAATGCAGAAAGGTATGTTAAGATTGGTTGCGTAACTGGTAAGGTTATCCCAAAACTCGTCTTTTGAGCGATGGTCCGGTGGTGCATAAACCACAAGTATAGCAATTAGTTTGTCGATAGTTTTGTCAAGATAATTAATGTGAATAAGTCTATGATTGACTGAGATGAGAGTAATATCACCCTCTGACATAGGAAGGTCCTTCCATAGTAAGCATATACCCCCCGAAAAACCCCTAGCAGGGTCGATAGCCATGTGAGCAAACCCACATTTTTTCAGGCAAGCTTCCGGTGGTATTTTATTAGTCTTGGTCTCAAGCAGAGCCAGGACATTGATATAATTGTTCTTACAGAACAGTTCCGTGTCAGTCCAGAAGTTCCTTCTCCTCATCCCCCTACAATTCCATGAACATATATTCATTTAAAACCTTTTTTGAAGAATCCTGTACGGAGCACATACGCCTTCGTAGGGCATTTGGTTTGTAACCTAAATTTGGTATTGTTTGTAGCTTTTGATTCCCAAATTTGACGAGTAATACGAAGTTTTCTGGGCAAAGTCCAAACTGAAGGTAAAACCATACACCATATAACTTAACAAGAATCAATTGGAATCTTAGTGAGTTAGATAAGCAAGTAACTTCCTTAAGGTACATGGTTGACAGTGCAGTTTGGTATATAATAGTTGTATTTACGTAATACAATTTACAAGGGCAATTATGCCAAAGAATTAGACTTGTAAAAGTCGGATGTATGGTAGTACAAAAGTATTGTTCGATCGGTCTTGCCTTGTAAGGCTTATGTAATGGTTTGGCTGGTAGTTGTCTCTCAAGTGGTAAGCAAACCCATGAAGCATCAGTAGCTTTGATTTGTCGTAACCGTTTGAACTTTCTTCTGCCGATATTGTCTAATTTGATTTGTCTCTTATATTTTGAGTAATGGTAATTCATAGTTATGACCAATACAGAAGGATGGTAAGAATTAGAACTATGGTAACTATACCGCTTGAAGAGAGCGAAATTGCTACTCCAATGGCCAAAGGTTGGTGAAATCATCTGATATACACAAATGCAAGTGATGGTAACAGTGCAATTGCAAGTTCACATTGTAAAGCTATACTTGAACCAAACAATAGTTGCAGTAAGTATTTATAGATAAGGCTGTTTGTTAAATTTAAACAAGCTTGTGGATGACCCTTGGTACAGGTTTATTGCCTTGTGAGGCTTATAAATATTTTTGTAAGATAGGGATTTGAATATATTGAGAGATTTTATTTTGAGAGATTGTTTAAATCTTTATTATCTCCAACTTCAACTAAAACTAAGATGAAATCCTCGTTTACCAAACATACTCATAATCTTCTACTCCCTCACAAATACAAGTTATTTGACATTCTGTCACGTATTTTAAGGAAGTAAAAACTATATAAAATATTAACCTTTTTTTTTTAAAAAATAATATTATTCTTATTAATATTAAGTATAATATTATTTTAAAATTTTAATAAAAAAGTAAATATTTTATATAATTTTTAGCTCCTTAAAAAACGTGTAAGAAAGTCAAATGACTTATATTTATATATTTGTGAACGGATGTGTCAGAGGTACCCGATTTCGCCTATATTTTATAGTTAACATTAACCGCTAAATTATTATCATGTGTATAGTTTTCCTGACTTTATACTCAGATTTATAATTAATATTACAAACATTATACAATTTAACGTTTTACTTATTTCTATTCATTTTTAAAATTTAATTTATTGATTTTTTAAATAAAGAAAGACAATGTTTATGCAAAATTGTAAATTCTATGATATATGTTGTATTCTATATATTAATTAATTTTAAAATGGTTATCTAAACAAATTTGTAGTTGTCATTGTTGTTAATCTAAAAGTTTTTTCTAATTTTTGAGGAGCCATTTAGTTAATAAACTAGTGTAATACCCGTGCCTTGAAGGCCCGGGATGTTTTGAAATTATGAATATGACAATTATTATAGTCGGTACTGACATGCATAACAACAATAATAAAAAAATTCTAAGTTATATAAAGGAATAAACAAATAATAGTTTACTCAAATGATTAATACTAATTAATTATGATAAATATGTCTGGATTTAAAATGAAAGTGTATCTACCACATAACTCAACAACAAAAATGAAACATATAAAATTATATAGCATATTTGCCCAAACGATGGTTGTGGCTCCATGCACGTCATCTATTGAAGCATTATAACAAAATTTATTGAAAAAATAAATCACAAAAGGAAAAATGATTAGAGCATTATAGTTGTGAGAGACTTATAAAGTGTTTAGTTGAAAATACACATATGAAAATGGATGGAAGAAGTACCATACTAATAATATATTATGTTGGCCATTATATCAATATATTAAAGAATGGATAAAAGAGAGATTGAATGGAAGAAGCGACGACAGTGAAAGAAACTTAAATAATAATAAGTGTCACTTATATGAAGGGTGAAGAAAGGGCACCATACTAATACCATAAATGTCGGCAAACAAAAGAATGGACTTGATGATATAATAGAACAATATTTTAGTCATGTACGCTTACCATCTAAAGTCTTTTACTCCCTCCGTCTATTAACTTTTCAAACATATAAACTGAATTCTGTTTTTCAAGTGGATGAACGCTTACCAATTCATCAATAAAAATCAACTCATACCATGAAATTTCGGTCATCGTTCCTTATGAAATATCATCCAAAGTTGGATAAGTCGAACATTAAGCTTGTAGAAAGACCGACTTGACTGAATGTCCTTGATAAACTTTGCATTAGTTGCCATCCTACAATAAAAAAAACGAAATATAATGTTCATGAGGAGAAGAAGACACCCTTATTATTCACTTCTAAGTGCCATAAAACATATAGAAACTTTAAAGATGTTATAAAATTGAATTTATAATTAAGGAGAATCAACAAATGATATCAATATCACTTAAAATAAGAAAGAATAAATATGAGTGGATCGGAATTCACCAAACAAAGAAAAAGGTGATAAATGTAATATAATAGGCAGTTTGTATTGATGGAGTATGCATATGAATGATATTAATTAATGCAAAATATATTAATGCAACACATGGAAAGGAACGATAGCTAGTGCGGTAAGACTCATGAAAAATTAAAGTTATCAAAAGATATAATAAATGCAATATATAAGGATAGCCATGTCCGAAAAGAAAAGAAAAAAAATTAGTGTTGTACAGTCGTACAGAGGTACATGAAAATTGAAGATATTAATGCAACATATATATGATTTATTGATTAATGCAAGATGTTGCTAAAGAAAAGAGATTAAAGAGGTTAAAAGATTGTGAGGTAAAAATTAAAGAGGTACAAAGATATTGAGGAAATAGATAGGGCAAGATCGGTTAATATATCCGAAATCATGATGAACACATGATATAATATTAACTTACCATATAGAGATTGGGATAAATAGTTAATTTATAATAGGAAGTGGATATTCTAAAATAATATTGACCAATAAGAAAAGACCATTTGAATAAAAAAATTCAACTTTAATTATGGGTGTGCCACGTCGGCAAAATGCTAGTAGAATTAGTAATATTAATTAATAATTAATTAATTAATAGATTTGTCATTTTATATGGTTAAATCAATCATTATAGTAAAAAAAAAATATTAGAAATATGTGTTTACTTATAGTGCGTAAATGATTCCTATTAAGTATTAGTTGATTGGATAAAATCATCATTTTTAGCATCTTATTTAATCAAATTTGAAATGAGATTTTATTTAGCAATATTATACATTTTTAAATAAGTAGTAGTTTTTCAAAAAAAAAATTCACATCAAATAACCAAGTAATTTTAATTAATTAATTTTAATTAATGATCGATTTAAGGTGTCATATATCGTCATTTTATCTCCAACCAATTAAACTCTTAAGTTGAGAAAACATTTCGAGAAAGACTCTATAACTTTTTTATCTCCAACCAAGTAATCTAAAACTTTTTTTTTTTAGCGAATAAGAAATCTAATCTAAAACTAAATAATATTTTGAAAAATGTTTCTCGTAAACTTAACTTATCCCCCAAAGTGTGTATGTTAGAAAAACCAATTAAATATTTTCTTCTTCTTTTTTAATATGTTAAAATGTGCATAGTTATATGCAAAGTCCAAGTCTTTATTTCCCTAATCTATATCGTTAAATGTTCAATAGATATTAAGTAGATATTCAGTAGTCCTTTACTCCCTCCGTCTCTATGGTTATATGCAAAGTCCAAGTTGAGAAAATATTAAGTATAAATTACTGCCTACGGTATTAATTTGTTACATAAAAATTAAATTATAAAAGGTGAATATTAATTATTTGTTAAAAGTCCTAATTTTAAGGGGAAATAAATAAAAGGGGAATATTTATTAATTAGTAAAAATCAATTAATTATGAAGGTGAGACCATAATTCATGAGCAGTTGCCACATAAGCCTATTAATAAGCAAAAGCCTATTATCGTCACTGCTCTCACCTTGTGAGGGTGAGAGCAGTGACGATATTCGTCAAGGTACTTGATTAAACCGAAGTTTGATATTGAGTAAATTCCATACTCCTTTATACAATCAAATTTTTTTATGAGAGATTTCTTAATGGACGCGTGAACCTTATTACCCTGAGAACAAATAGAGTAAATTGAATTAAATTGAATACATACACTAGGAGGATATAAAATGAAGAAATTATGAAGGACAAATACCTTTTCATCGACACAAATTAGGTCCTTTGAAATCAGCTCTTGTTGTTTGTCAAAATTGATGTTGTCGAACATGCACACAACTCGAACTCGGATATTGCCTTTGATGTTTGTTGGATTAAGCTCGTCGACGTATGTGACATTCTTCATTGTCGCCTATTTAAAACAGGAAAGAAGAATAGATTATCAAAATCCTGCAATGTTTAAGGTTTAAACATTATTAGTATTCGAAAAATAAAACATAAAAGATAGATGGTTGACAGAGAGGGGGAAATAGATAGGATACGGTGGAAGAGGAAGGGGGAGAAGCGAGTTATCTGTGACATTCGATTCTGATTATATAGAGTAGTGTTGCTAGTTAGGTTAGGGTAACGATTTAAACAAATCTCAACAGATCTGATTGAATAAATTGTTTTAATTATTTTTACAAAAAGTAACAGAATTGAGATAAGGATTGGTTAAGTGGGTAATTGAATTAATAACGAATCCCCAATTGCTTAAAAAAACAGTAAAAGACTTGGTTTAATTAAAATCTCTGCAGATTTCTTCATTTTAATTATTTAAAAAAAAGTAACAGAATTGGTTTAAAAATCTCAGGAGATCTGTAAAGTTTAATAATTTTAATTAAAACGGTTTAAACAAAATTTAAAAAATCTCTGCAGATATGAATTTAGGATAAAAGTGTAATCTTTTGGTTTAAAAAAAAGAGATAAAGATTGGTTAATTGGGTAATTGAAGCAATAACGGATGGAATTAAAAAAAAGTTACAGTGAATAGTTTGTAATTGATATAAAAATATATGCAGATCTGTAAATTTTAGTTAAAACGGTTTTAGTTGGCTAGATATACAATCTTTTAATTAAGAAAGATATAAGTGTTTCATAATTCAAATGGTTTAAACAAAATTTTAGAGGATAATCGATTCTGAATATATATAAAGTCGATTCTAAATAAATGTGTATTATTTTGGTTAATCAAAATCTCGGCATATATTATTTGAACTGTTATTTTTATTTATTATTTATGGTTGCATATAGGAGATTTATCTTTGTAGATCCGATTTTGCTTGGTTGTTTTGCTTTATTTTGGTGATTCATCTTCTCAAGTTTAAATTTCTTATGACTGAATTCAGAATGTTCGCGTGCAGAAGGAGAGGAAGATTTGATTCCCCATTCAGATGAGTATTCACCTACAGTAGTAACTCTGAATTTGCAGAAGGAGATGGAGAAAGAGATTAAGAAGTTTCAGGATAAGGAGGAAATATTAAGAAACAGATTCAGGGGTTGCGGGATAATGATGAAAAGATGAAGAAAGAACTTCAGAAATCGTAGGATGAGGAGAAGTTTGGAGTGAATTGATCGGCTAAGTTTTGATTACCTATGGATAATTGTGTGGTTTAGATGCTGCATTCATTCAGTTTTGAAGGTTTAGATGCTGCATTCATTCAGTTTTTTGAAAAAAAAACCCTTAAACGTGAGAAACTTTTGATTAGCTATGGATAATTGTGTGGTTTAAATGCTGCATTAATTTAGATTTGTTTTCAAAAAAACCCGGAAATTTTGACCCGAAATTTTCCGAGTAATCTGGGTTTCGACCCGGTGACCCGATTGACCCGGTAATTTTGACCCGATTGACCCAATCGACCCGGTGACCCGATTGACCCGGTTGATTTATAATTATATATAATTAAATTTGTTTATATATAATTAAAATTTATCACAAAATTATCAAAACATGATTTTTTTAATTTAAAAAAGAAAAAATTTACAAACCCGAAATCGACCCGAAACCCGGTCAAATCCGGTCAAACCCGAGTTCGAGTCGACCCGAAAAACCCGAAACCCGTTTTACCCGAGACCCGTTTTACCCGAAACCCAAAGTGACCCGACCCGAACGACCCGTTTGACAGGTCTAGTTATATGCATTATTGTTATAGAAAATCGCTCAAAAAAATTATTTATTCGAAATTAAACAAATATTTTATACAAAGAAGTATAAAGGAATAGATTGAACTCATTAATAGAAAAAAAAAGTCTTGCTAGAAAAACAATGATGTGTGAAAATACATCATCAACAAATTTGTTACAATTATTTCATTCAAAATCTAGTTCAGAAATGAGAAAGAAAAATAAAGGCATCAATTCAAGGAACCATAAACTAAATTGCAATGTAGAAGTGAGAAAGAAAAATAATGGCAACAAATTCTTCACAGTTATTTACTGTTAGTAAGATGATTTTAATGAAAATTATTATATTGATTTGTTATGATTAAATATGTTGACAACAACGACAATTATAATAAAATAATAATAATAATTACACAACCTTTATCTTTTAATGTAACAATAATAACCGGTAAAATAAAAAATTTATAAATAAAAGATGATAAAGGTATTTACAAATTTGTATATAGGAAGAACCTAACAACTATTCAAATTCAAAATATTCAAATTCAAATAAATATTTTGGGTAAATAATTAAGTAATTTGATTAGTAAAAATTAATTAATTGTAAAGGTGGGACCATAATTCATGTGAAGTTGCCACGTAAGCCTATTTATAAGCAAAAGTCGCCAAGTGGCGACTTCAGCATCTGTTTTAATATTATATTAGATATTAGATATTAGATTTATTGGCAAAAAACATCTTTTATAAGTTAAATCTTATACTTTAAGATATTTTTAGCTTGTTAAAATATAATATCGTAGGGCAACAATTTTGAATGGTCTAATATTCCCTTCTTTAATACAAAATATATGTCACTTTGATTTTTTAAAACATTTTTTAAAAAGTGACAAATTATACAAAATATTAAATTTGTTATTATTATTTTTTATATAATTTTGTACTTATTAATAATAATTATAATAAAATAATATATAATTAAGAAGTAATTTGGCTCCTTGCTACTAAATGTCCATTATTTTTTCATAATACCCTAAATACCCCTATTCTAAACCCCAATTAATTTGCGTGTTGGAAACGTTCCCGGATTTCTACCGCCTCCCTCCGTCTCTTCTCGATGTGGCTTCGCTCTTCACCATTGTTCATCGTCTTCATGCTCCTCCACCCGATTTGTTGAATCACACCGCACCGATTTGATGACGATCACGCGCTACGTGCTTTGGAGAAGTAGATCTGGGAAGAGGTTGAGATCCTATGGACTTTGGAGGTCCGGGATGAATGGAATTTCATCGGGAGATCCCGGAATTCCGAGACCAGATCGTCGTCTTCGTCGGAGTTGTAGAGCCAGTTCGGCGGCGAGTGTGTTTTCGAATTGGATGGTTGCGGCGACGGTTCGAATACGAATGGTTAACCTTGCAGTGCTCGAGGAGGCGGATTTGGATCTCGGACTGTCGTCTTTCTATGGTGAGGAAATCGGTGATTCGGTTCGCGATTTTCTGGTGAATTTTCATCTCAACGTGGACTGTCATCGTTGGACTATCGCCTTTCATCGGTAAGTCGGTTCGCGATTTGGATCTCGGACTGTCGCCTTTCGAATTGGACTGTCACCATTGTTGCGGCGAGTTGGTTTGCCCTCACGTCGTTTCACCTCAACGTGGTTACAGCTCTGTTCATCAACGTTTCTTCTGCTACTTTGGGTGACCAGCCTTCAACTTTCTTCATCAAAAGTAAAAGTAGTTAATGACAGTGGCAATGGCATTCTTTAATCAATGGCATTTCATTAAAGAATATGCTCAGTGGGTGAAATTAGATAAAAGTGGCTTTGTGAGAAAGATTATGTTTTAATTTAATTTTCACTTTAATTACATCTCATTTGGTGGTTTTGTGGGCAAATTGCATCATTGACTTGACTTGCTTCTTAACAATATTGATGGACTTTTGGAATTGATAAGGGAGTGACAATGACTCATAACAAAATAAATTAAAAAAAACTTTATAAAAATGTTGTCACCAAAAATAGTTGTCAATAAAAAAATGTGGTGACAATGTCTATGACCATATTTTTATGAAAATACGTTTGAGAAATGTGTAATAAGAGTTTGTGATTCCCTTGTTTTTCTTTGGTTACAATGTCTATAACCCTGTTTTTATAGTGGTTACAGTGTATATGACCTTGTTTATATAGTGGTGACAGTGTTTATAACCCTGTTTTTATTTTGATTACAGCGTCTATGATCCCCTTACCCATTCATTTATTAGAGGAGAACTGTCAAAACATGTATTTTGTCTTCTCATTAGCCCCTATAGGGTTTGCACCTCCCTTGTCGTAGGGTTTTCCTTTGATTACACTGTCTTTGAGCCTTTTTTCATAGTGGTGACAGTGTCTATGACTGTGTTTTTATTTTGGTTACAACGTCTATAGGGTTTTCTTTTGATTACAGTGTCTATGACCTTTTTTCATAGTGGTGACAGTGTCTATCAACCGGTTTTTATAGTGGTGACAGTGTATATGACTCTCTTACCCATTCATACATTGAAGGAGAAATGTCCACCTAATGTCTTTTGACTTCTCATTAGCCCCATTAGGGTTTGTGCTTACCTTGTCCTAGGGTTTTCCATTTGGTGACAGCAATCATCTCTTAACGACGTACTGTACTTAACATTTTAGGGTTTAGGGTTTAGGATTTAGGCCCTAAACCCTACAGACTTAACCCTAAATCCTAAATCATACTGTACATCACATGTTCTTTTGGCTTCTCATTAGTCCCTTTAGGGTTTGTGCTTCCCTTTTCCTAGGGTTTTCCTTTGATTACAGTGTCGATGAACCTTTTTTCATAGTGGTGACAGTGCCTATAAAGCTGTTTTTATTTTGGTTACATCGTATATAGGGTTTTCCTTTTGATTACAATGCCTATGGGTTTGTTTTTATAGTGGCGACAGTGGCTATGACACTGTTTTTATTTTGATTACAGTGTCTACGACCCTCTTACCCATTCATATATTAGAGAAGAACTGTCACCACATTTATTTTGGCTTCTCATTAGCCCCTATAGGGGGTTGTGCTTCCCTTATCATATGATTTCTCTTTGATTACAGTGTCCATGACCATGTTTTTATAGTGGTGACAGTATCTATGACTTTATTTTTATTACGGTGACAACAATAGTTACATTTTTAATTTTTTTAATTGTGGTTACACTACTTTAAAAAAATCTAGAAAACTATAAATTAGAAATTAGAGAAAAACTGTCATCACATGTATTTTGACTTCTCATTAGCTCCTATAGGTTTTGTGCTTCCCATTTCATAGGGTTTTCCTTTGATTACAGTGTCTATGACCATTTTTTAATAGTGGTGACAGTGTCTAAGACCTTGATTTTATTTTGGTTATATCGTCTATGACCCTCTTAGGCTTTTACCCATTCATATATTAGAGGAGAACTGTCACCGCTTATATTGTGGCTTCTTATTAGCCTCTATAGGGTTTGTGCTTCCTTGTCCTAGGGTTTTCCTTTGGTTACAGTGTCTATGACTCTGTTTTGATTTTGATTACAGCGTCTATGGCTCTCTTACCCATTCATATATTAGAGGAGAACTGTCACCACGTGTATTTTGGCTTCTCATTAGCCCCTATAGGGTTTGTACTTCCTTTTTCCTAGGATTTTCTTTTGATTACAGTGTCTATAAACCTTTTTTCATAGTAGAGACAATGTCTATAAAACTGTTTTTATTTTGGTTACAGCGTCTATAGGGTTTTCCTTTTGATTACAGTGTCTATGATCATGTTTTTATAGTGGTGACAGTGGTTATGACACTTTTTTTTTATTTTGATTACAGTGTCTACGACCCTCTTACCCATTCATATATTAGAGGAGAACTGTCATTATATTTATTTTGGCTTCTCATTAGCCCCTATAGGGGTTGTGCTTCCCTTATCATATGATTTCCCTTTGATTACAATATTTATGACCATGTTTTTATAGTGGTGACAGTATCTATAATTTTATTTTTATTGTGGTGACAACTGTAGGTACATTTTTTTATTGTGGTGACACTACTTTTAAAAAATCTAGAAAACTAGAAATTAGAAATTAGAGAAAAACTGTCATCACATGTATTTTGGCTTTCATTAGCCCCTATAGTGTTTGTGCTTCCCTTTGTCCTAAGGTTTATCTTTGATTACAGTGTCTATGACCCTGTTTTTATAGTGGTGACAGTGTCTATGACCATGTTTTTATTTTGGTTACATCGTCTATATGGTTTTTCCTTTTGATTACAGTGTTTATCTCTTTGTTTTTATAGTGGTTACAGTGTCTATAACCCTGTTTTTATTTTGATTACAGTATCTATGATCTTTTTTTTTATTTTGGTTACAGTGTTTATGACCTTAATATATCGAAATACTAATGTCATATTTATGTGCACAATGAAAAATCCCTTCTCCGCCACTTTACATTATGTAATCATGGTGGATGGGAATTTAGTGGATCATATAGCCCAACTCACACACCTTTATCCAAACCCAACTTGTAGCAAGCCCACGTCAAGACATTTGTGGTGGTTGACAGCTCATTGTTTATGTCATTCATTTATTCATTTGTGGTGGTTGACACCTTTATACAGTGAAAAATCCCTTCTCCACTAGTCCACCGCTTTACATGTATTTTTGCTTCCCAAATCTGATCGTTGTCCTGTTAGCATGGAAATTAATTAAAATCGACCGGTTTGAACTCGGATTTGAGTACGAAAGAAGGGATTGGGGTGTTCGTGGAGAGAGAAGATAAACATAATTGAGTAGATTCCCGATCGTCCTCCATTTTCAGTATTCGGAGCAGATTTCTACAATTTTGATCTGGATCGCCTTCGCCTTCTCCTCTGTGAAGCATCCGACTGTGAAAAGCCGGCCGGATCTGGATCCCGCCGCCTCGGCTTCGGATCTCTCGGTCTGAGGCTTCGGCTGGGGGCGTCACCGGCGGCGGTGGGGGGAGGAGCGTTGATGTAGTCGGCTTCGGATCTCTCTGTTCTTCCACCAAATGAATTGGTCTCCACCAAATTGGGGCGGCGACGGGTGGCGGCGGATGCTTGAGGAGGAACACCGGGATTGATCGGGGTGGATGCCGAAGGAGAGGCCGAGAGGAAGAGCGTCGGAGATTGGAGAACGCGAGAAGGAGAGAGAACCAGGAGGGCGTAGATGTGAATAAAAAAGGGGATTAGTAAGGCAGGATATAATTGAAAAATGTGGACTATTACCTAGTATTTAACCTTGTGTCATGTGTCTTAAAAATTGGACTTAAATGGCCCCTTAAAAAAAAAAAAACCTATAATTAATTAAGAAACCGGATTATATATGGACAATTCATCCAAGTTAAGTTTGGGTAATGTTATTGGGCTTTTATCTGTTGAAATGTTGGGCCTTTGATCCACAATTTAAATCCGTACGGTATCCGACCGGTATAACTTGGAAGAGATGTCTCATATTTCCAGGTTGCGGGTGTGGGTTATTTCCATTCCTCTAACACAAAACCTCTTTCCTCACCATCCGACTGCCAATGGAGGATTATGGAGCATCAGTAGTGGGTACTCAGAAGCTAAAACGTTGCAATCTTTGTGGGTTTTGAGGAGAGAGATGGGGAGGGTAGTTGTGCTTGTTGGGTCTGTTGGCCCCTTTTTAAAATACGCAGATCCGCCCCCTGAGCACAACCCGAGCATCACCACTCACCAGGCGCCCTTCAAGCTCGTCCCCTGTTCGGTTTTCGGAGGCCCATACGAGCAACGGCCTGGCCATCTTCGGGCTCCGACGAGTCAGGGCCGAGCCGAGCAGCAACCTAGCAGCAACAGCAGCAGGAGCCACCGACGCCGACACCACTTCCCTCGAGCGCGGCCTTCCCTCCTTTCCATCTCTGCTTTCCGATTTCAGGCGGTAAGGTTCTTGTTTCCCCTCCTTTCCCTTCCTTTCACCTCCAAACTACATAAAGGCGAGACCTTTAACATCCTAACACCCTCCCTGGGCCACCTCCGGCGAGATTTCATTTCCGACGAAGCGAATCGAGGCGAAATCGATTGATCTTCCGGGCTTGAAGAACACCTCGGTGAGAACCCCTCTCTCCCCCCTTTTTGTCCCTAATTTTGCGGCTGCTTTCTTCTTTAAGATTTGTGGGATTGTTATTTTGAAGGATCTACAATGCTGAGTGCTGGCTGTAATTAAAGAAGTCATTTAGAGATGTGGATAATGCTTTCTGTGTTTATTACTCCATACTTACTAAGTTGCCAAAAAAAAAAAGAGTACAATTTAATCGGAAATGAGGTCGAAGCCTTGGTCTAACAATGCTTGAGCGACTAAGTTGTTCGTCGCCTCGGAAGGATGCACACTATCCCAGAAAACGAATTCAGATGCATTTGAACACGTCCCTAGGGATAGTGAATTGCATAACCACGATGTGGTCTCAATCAATCCAAGCCCACAACATCCCCTTCTTGCTTCTGCGAAGCCTGTGCACATGTATTCACATATATAGATGTGTAAGATGAATTTTAGAATGTTCAATAGAGAGCGAAACAAATTAACTTGATCGATTGATATATATAGTGAAATAAATAGGAAATATTAATGTACCGTGGTCCGAAGGATGCTGAACGTATTCATAAAGAGGAGTGTAAATATCTAACAACTCCATCTTTAGTCCGGGCATTCGATATTTCAATCGGGTCATGGTAGCGTTCATCTTCCTATTGAAGTCCCGTGCATCAGCGTTCTTTGCCTCAACACACCCTGGGTTGCCAAACCCAAATAGGGTTATCACCAATGGCAAACACCCAATCGGAGGAAGTGACGCTACCCCGATTCTTCTTGCACCTAATCGATGCAAGGCCTGCAATGCCAACAATTTAATTCAGAACAGATCAATACTAGGAATGATAGGATTAAAACAAGTAGACGCGAAATGTTAGTTAAACTTCATACCTTAATAAATCTCGAGAATTCACCAACAAGGTGAGTCGAGTATTGGGAGGGCGTCTGGACGAGGTTGACCAAAGGGTCAATGTAGTAGTTCAGCACAAAATCGCTACTACCCGCCCCGACTACAAAAAGTGTGCCGTTGCGTATCGCCCTTGCCCTCGAATTACCCACGACTTGTACAAGGCTTCTATGATAAGCCTTGTAATATTGCAATTGCCTCGACAAAGGAATTGCGTGCTACAAAAGAAAATATATAAAACTATAAGTTCGAATTCGATAATGAAAGTGTATGAATTAACTAACATGATATCTCACACAAGTATTGAACCACATACATTCAAGATTGCGGTCTTTTCATCAAATCCCGATGCCGCCGAGGCGAAATTGGTGCCATTGAGTAGTTGCCTCGGCGACACACGTAGCTGGCTGAGATAGGGTAGTGGATAGTTACTGAATTGAAGGTTTTCCACTGCATTTCATAAAGAAAGAAAGAAAGAAAGGTGAATTTACCAATGTCTAAAACAACGAATAGATTCAATTAAATGTAAGTATCGAGGTTAATTATAGTGGCATTTCGTACCTATAAAATCAATGGCAAGTTTGCCATTGCAAAACCTTCCAGTAGGGGTATGGTTGGCGAAATCACGACCATAGGGCAAGTAGTCGGCCTTGAAGAGTGTCGGTAGGCGGTTGTTGGCGGCTGCGACCTAGTGCAACGCATCTCATTGCACAATGCCATTATCAAAAGCACTGCTACCACTTGCAATTGAAACAGATTCATTTTCATAGTAATTGTCTCTTAAAATTACAATCCCTCGTATGAAATTTTCGATGTGTAAATTCCCTTCACTTAAACTTTTTTTGATGACCAAAAGAAAAAAAAACTAGCACACATATATATACGGTGATGTTTTGATATAGAATAAAATTAAACAAACAAAAAAAAAAAAGGCATTCTCAAACGCATTGAGATTTGATACCGGTAGGTAAAGGGTGCATATGCTACAAGCATGCATATGTGCATGATTGACTTTCCTTTTAGTAGTGGAAGGTTGTTTTTTTTTTTTTATAAGAAAATAATTCGAGGCCGGACAGGCCCGGACCTCGATAGGCCGACAAAGTCGGCAGACGGCAAGCCGTCGAAACATACAATATATCAAAAGAAATACAACAGAAAACAAATACCTAATACAACAAAAGAACTACACGAAACAAACCCGGAAAAACCCCAAACCCTAAGCAAACAGCGGAGACAACAACGAGAAGATGGAGACCCGACGTGGTGAAGTGGATAGCGAGCGCATGGGACAGCACAGCTGACACGATGTCTCGCCGCCGGAAAGACGGAAAGCAGAAATCCACGTAGGGCAAAGGCGACTCCTGGGGAAGTGTGAGTCACACGACGTTCCCTCCACCTAGATGAAGGATCTTCGGAGACCACGAACACCACCAGCACGATCAATTCGATCAACCAGGGCCGTAGAACTGCTCCTCAACCGAAACTAACCACGAACCAACAAACAGAGCTCCAACCAAACTCGAGAAAATGAAGCACGACCGCGAGAGGGCAAAGAGCGCAAGAGGATTCCGGATTTCATAATATATAAATAGTTCTTTTATTTTATTTTATTTTATTTTTCGGGTCAGCTTTGGGCCCAAGGAAATGCCTTGGGCCCAAAGCACAATATCGGGCCAGAGCAAATGGCCACACAGGGCAAGGAAGCCCACTTGGAGCCAGTAGCACAGGGTCAATTGTAACCGACTACAAGCACACACTCGAGAGGACTAGACAGAGGCACATCCATGGAGGCCAACAGAGCACACAACCGCCCAAACCAACCGGAAAGGCCGACCGAGAGGGACGACGGCGGCCCAAACAGGCCAAGAAGGGGGATGTAGCACCCCGGCCGAACATGAGATTGAAGGAAAGAGGATGGGTAACATTGTCCAGATCCGGGCAACAGTACGGGAAAGCCATGCCCGAAACCGACAACGGTGAGAAGAAATGGTCGGAAAACAGTGAAAACGACCCAAATGGAAGATAGCGGAATGAAATTGCACAAATCAGGCCAAGCTCTTGCAAGATTTGAGCTTTGGGAAATCAAATCTATCAAAGCCCCAAATTAATTTGTGGATTTGAATGAAAGCCAAAAACAAAAAGCCATGGCTATCGATTAAGGTTTCAACTAGGAGTATTCAACTACTCACTCAGGGAAGAGGTAAGAGCGGGCGACCGCGGATCGATGAGGGTCGCCGTTGCGGTAGCGAGCCGGTGGTTACAATCACTCCCGGAGGAAGCCGATTAGAGGCTCCGTACGTAGGAGAAGGTTTGGGGCTCCCGGAGGAGAGTTAGGGCTCCCGAAGGAGATTTGAGCCTCCCGGAGGAGGAGGTTTAAAGATGCGCCTGTAGGAGAGATGACTAGAGTGAACCATGAATGGTGGTTGAAGCAGCCCACGACCGCCAACGGTGGAGCACCGGTAGCAGATAGAGGAAGTGCCGAAACGGTGATAGTTTTCAGCCCCAAAAGGGGTTTTTTTAGTAGTGGAAGGTTGTGCATGTATGATGCATGGTTTTCTTTTTTTATTATATATCCACCACATTATTCTTTTTTTTTTTTTTTTTTTTTTTGATAAGGTAAAGATTTGAGTGGGGTCAGGCCCTGCTGGACCACCACCCAAGGACATCCTTGCGGATGAGGACACGCAAAGCCGAGTCGGTGAGGAGGTCCTGTGTGGATGTTGTATGGAGGAGACTCGCAATCCTGTCGGCAGTCGAGTTGATCTCCCAGAAGACGTGGCCAAATTGCACCCTTTCAAATTGTTGGAGAAGGACCAGGGTGTTAGCAATCAGCATCTCAATCTCCCATGGGCAGCTCCATCCTTTTTGCAAGCAGTTGATGATGGTCAGACTATCACCCTCAATCATGATACTCGACAGGCCAAGTGCTTTTGCCTTGGCGATGCCACCTCTGAGGGCAAGACCCTCAGCTGCTAAAGCGGAAATGTGCCCACATTTGAATCCGCCGCAATCGATAACTGAGCTGTGGTGGTCCCTGATAATGTAACCTGCAGAAGTTTCTCCTGATGGTAGTTTGGATCCATCAAAATTGATTTTGAATGATCCATCAACCGGTTTGCACCATCTCAGATTTCTTCTTTTCCTTGGTTCCTTTGTTCGTAGTTTCTGATGGTGTTGAGGCTCATCTTCAAAGGTTAACTTAGAAGCGGACCAGTTCTTTAGTTGTTGAATGGTATAATTTTCCATATTATGGATGGATGTTGTGTTTTGGTTATCGAATATATTTCGGTTCCTGCTTGTCCATAAGCACCACCATGTCGTCACTAGTTTCCCTTTTTGCTCAGGATTGAGTTTGTTGAATATTTGGCAGACAATGTTTTTGATTGATTTATTTCTGGTGTCGATGCTTCGAATCACTATTTCAATTTTCGGGTCAATTTTGTGGACCAGTTGTAGCGTGTGGTTGCATTCTGAAAATAGATGGGATGGGCTTTCATCCGCCCGATCACACAATGAGCACGTTAGAGGAACATGAATGCCTTTGTTGGCTAGTCTACTCTTAGTTGGGATTCCGTCTTGTGCAAGCTTCCAAATAAAATTTTTAACTTTTGTAAACGTGTCTAGATTCCATATCCATGCCGTACTGCTAGTTTCTTCTGCGTTTTGCCTTGTGATGTGCTCTAAGGCACTTGCCGTAGTAAACCATCCGTTTTTACTTGGTTTCCAATAGAGCCTGTCTTCTATGTCATGTTCTGGTATGTAGATGTTCTTGATTTTGTTAACCATATCCATCGGAAGGATATTGGATAGTTCATCAATATCCCATTTCTTGTTGTTGTTGATGTATTTTTCTGCTTTGTCATTTTCATTGATTGTGAAGTTGGGATGTTGTCTCCCCTTTATTGGCTTGTCGTCTAGCCAGATGTCCTTCCAAAAATTGATCGTTTTTCCATTTCCTATTTGCCATATTAGTCCTTTGCAGAATTCTTCTTTCAGTTCCATTAGTTTTGTCCATTGCCAGGAGGCATTACCTTTTCTTTGGTATTCAAGGAGTGGGGTTTCTTTCAAATATTTTTCGGTAACCAGTTGAACCCAAGGGTTGTAAGGTTCAGCTAAGATTTTCCATAGCAATTTTATTTGTAGTTCCTGGTTCATGTCCTTTGTTTTATGTATTCCTGTTCCTCCTAATCGTTTCTGCTTGCAGACCTTGTCCCAACCAATAAGGGGTGAAAAAGATTGTTCTTTGTTCCAAAAGAAACATCTATTTATTTGGTCAAGTTCTTTATGGATTTTGGTAGGGAGCATGAAGTTTTGCATGATGTAATTCGGCTTGGCCGCCAGATTTGATCTTATTAGGGTTGCTCGTCCCTCTTGTGATAGACTGTTCGCTTTCCATTTCGTGAGTTGTTGTCTGGTTTTGCATACTGTCTCTTCAAATGTGGTTTTGTTGACCCGACCATTGATAATGGGGCATCCAAGGTATTTATCAAGTGCTGTCTGGTTATTTATATGGATCGTACTTTGTATCAACTGTTTTTGATTATTTGAGACTTTCGGGGTGGTTTGGAAGGCCGATTTATGGAAATTGACCTTTTGGCCTGATATGGCACAATAGTCGTCAATGATATTTTTCACCACCCGACACGAGTCTTGGTTTCCCTTTGCGAAAATCATCATATCGTCCGCAAAGGAGAGAAAGGGGATTTTGATTCCCGATCTAGATATTCTGAATCCAATGGATTTGTCTGTCTGATTGCAAGTATCTTGGAGTTTTCTTGCTAAAATTTCTGCTCCTATGATGAATAGATAAGGAGAGAGTGGGTCTCCTTGTCTGATGCCTCTCCCTGGTATGAAAGGGACAGTAGGTCCATCATTAACCAAGACTAAGAAGGAGACAGTCTTAACACATTGTTCAATCCATCTCCGAAATTTTTGGCAGAAGCCAAATTTTTCCAGAACTTTGAATAGGAACTCCCATTCCACTCTATCATATGCCTTTTCCATATCTAGTTTGACGGCAATCCATCCTTCTTTTCCGCGTCTACTTTTGAACGAGTGAAAAATCTCATGGGCTATTAGGACGTTGTCTTGGATAGCCCTTTCCGATACAAAGGCCCCTTGGAGGGGGTGAATAATCTTTTTTAGAATCGGTTTCATCCTTTCTGCAATGATCTTGGCTATAGCTTTGTAGATAGTTGAGCATAAGCTTATTGGTCTAAAGTGGTTAGTAGTCGTCGGGTTGTCACCTTTTGGGATCAATGTGATAAAGGTATGGTTGATTTGTCTTAGGATTCTTCCAGAGTGAAAGAACCCTTTGATTGCCTTTATGATTGATGGGCCTACGATATCCCAGTATGTCTGGTAGAATTCTACTGTCATTCCATCAGGACCTGGGGATTTATCTTTTCCAATCGAGAAAACGGCATCTTTTATTTCCTGGTTCGATATCTGTTCTGTTAGCTTCGAATTGTCATCAACAGTGATTTCTGTGTTGATGAGTGAGAGGTATTCATCTAAAAGGTTTTGATTGATGGGTTGCATCTTAAACCTTTTTTCGAAGTCATTTTTTATTTCTCTTCTAATATTTTCTTCTCCTGTGACTAGTGTGCCATCCGTTGTTTGAATTTCTTTTATGATTTTCCTATTTCTCCTTCCTGATGCCATTCGGTGGAAATAGCCCGAGTTTGTGTCAGCCAGTTTGAGGTGTTTTGTTTTTGCTCGTTGGCTCCAATACATTTTATGATACGATAGGATTTTCTCTCGTTTATTTATAAGTCTGTTATGCTTTTGGTTATCGTTTCCATTCTGGGATATTCCGTTTGTGATTTGTAAGTTGATGAGTGAATCATCGATTTCTTTTAATTGACGGAATATATTTCCAAATGTTTTCCTATTCCATTCTTTAGTCAATCGCTTAAGTATGTGTGTTTTTTTCACCAGATTGTACATGTGCGATCCCGTAGCGTTTGATCTCCAAGCCTGTTGGACCACGTGTCGGTAATCTTTTCGTGTGGTCCACATTTTTTCAAACTTAAATGGTTGAGCTTTGTATTGCTCTTGGTTATCTAATTCTGTTACAATAGGACAATGATCTGATGATGTAAAAGCATGGTTTTTCGTCATAATGTTGGGGAACCAAGTGAGTATTTGTTCTTGTATTAAGGTTCTATCAAGTTTTTCCATGATGTTATTTATATTGGTTTTATTTTTCCTCCATGTAAAATTGTTTCCCGTCGTAGGCACTTCCTGTAGGAGGCAACTATCTTTGAATTCTGTTAAGATTCTATATCTATTCGGGTGTGGTTCCACCCCTCCTTCTTTTTCTGCGCTATTTTGGATTTCGTTTAAATCACCCATGATCATGACTGGGCAGTCCAAGGTTTGGACGTATTGTTGTAGTCTGCTCCAGAAGTTTAATTTTTCATTCTCATGAGGGGGTCCGTAAACGAATACGATATTGATAGCAATGTTTCTAAGATTATTTTCATATCTGATTACTATGAATCTCTCATCTTTATGTACCATTTCTAGTGATTCATCCCGAAAATTGTGACTTTTCCATAAAACACATAATCCTCCCGCCCTTCGGTTGCCGGGGCCCAAATCATATGATCAAATCCAGCTTTTTTCCAAACCGTTTCCTTTGGTTGTCGTTCAATTTTTGTTTCTAGTAGAGCAATTACTTGAATCTTCTCAATTTTACATAATGATTTTATTTCCATCCATAGGTTTTTGCGGCCTATTCCGCATATGTTCCATGAGCATAGTCTCATATTAACCTATGTGATTTGGGAGGTTCTGTTCCATAATTTTTTCTTGGATCAAATAAGTTGTTCGTGGTGCAAGTAAAAGATTCACACCAAAAGTTTGATCAATCTTTCTATCTTTATTGACGCATATGTCTTTCTTTTTCAGGTTGTTTTTGGTATTATAAGATACCATTGGTGCATTTGTTTTATTTCTCTGATTCGGTCTAATTCCGGTGTGCTGCATCCATATTGGATTTGCATCTTTATTTTTCCAATTCTTAAGCGGATACAGATATAGTGAGGAGGGATTCAACCATATCAGCAAGCTAATATCAAGAATCGGTTCATATGTGTTTAGACAAACACACCTATATTGTTCGATCGAATGAACATTTATTGCGATAGAGAATTTAGTTTCATAAACAAATTCAACACTCCAAGATTCGTGCTTATTTTCGCACTTCTCCTTCTGTTCAGTGCATTTGTTCCATACAAGATCTAGTCGGAGTGCCATCTTTTCAGGGTTACTGGTAGAAATACCCAGCCAGTTCACATAGGAAATCATGGCGAAAGACAAACAAACCCTTCGTGAGTACCTTTCGCTCAACTCAGTTAGTTCTTGATTCACTAATCGAGGTCTCATCTGATCAAGGAGGCAAAGGAGAAAGAAAATATGAACAACATCAACTTTGTCGAGTTTTACCACAGAACCAAACATGATCATTTGAAACAAATTCCATAACATCATGGCAAGCCAATAAGACTCGTCTAGAGTGGGTTCAACTATTTTATTTTCGTTCAACCTTGTCATTTTCATTTTCGTTTCTAGATCTGGGGAGACATCAAGGAAACAAATCAAGGTGACTGATCGAGCGAGACAAGATTCTGTTTCTAATTTTCCTGCTCGATTTTCCCTCTTTAGGTGTGGTTGTGTTCTATTCTCTTGAATCATCTGTTCGATTTAAAACAAAGAGCCACGGGCTTTGTTCATTTCTAAAAATCGAGAGGAATTGCAATTTATCGAGTTTCCATACCTGATGGTTTCTAGTTTTGCTTCATTGCTTGTATCTGTTTCCCAGGAGGCACAGAGGTATAATCCCTTGCCAGTTTTCAGTCGTAGCGCTCGGGTTGGAGACCCGAGGTCATTCACATACTTGCATACACTCCACCGGCAGGCGAAGACCACCCAAGGGAGAATCAACGGACTGACAACCACGGGCGTACAGAACCACCCCGCTGCAGGAACCCAGTGATGCCGCCGCCCTCGGAGGCGACGCCGGAACCCAAGCTCCCCATCTCTGCCTTTTGTTTTCCTTCCGAAGCAAGGCTTTCTCCAATCGCATCCCCTTTTCCCAGATCTGCTTTCATCTTTCTTTTTCATGCCACTGCTCTTCTTCGGCTTCTTCTTCTTTTTGATCTTCTTGTACTGCCATCTCCTTTCTTTGATTTTAAGGTCTTCACTGTATGTTGGGAAGATCTGTGTTTCTTTGATTTTTACTTTCTTTGGGTTGTGGCTTTCAGATTTTGGTTTTGCAGATCTGGTTTCGTCTTTGGTGTAGGTCGGGGCTCGATTAGTCTTTCCGGTGGGTGATGGGTTGATTGGGTTCCTTGGTCTATGGGTGGCGGCGGCGTTGTGGTGTTTTAGGGTTTCCTGCTCATTCAATGGTAAGAAGGGTTTTCTCTCTCTCTTCTCTCACTTCTCTCTCATTTCCCCTATCTATATCCACCACATTATTCTATATCACATCAACTCCTCCTATATTAGAAGTCTGAACATCACATTATTCTATATCATATCAAAGCCCACTAAGAAATTATTGACCCAATCAAGTATGGGTTTTGGTATTTTGAACCTCTCATAATTTGGCCCATAAAACATACGGGCTTTGGTATTTTGAACATCTCATAATTTGGCCCATAAAACATATGGGCTTGAGTATTAGAAGTCTAAACCCCACATCATCCCTAGAACTTAAAACTCTAGCCCACGATCTCCCAGACTCCCACGATCTGAACTCTGAAGCTTGGATATAGAGTGACAGTAGCAATAAAGATCCTCTATATCACTATATGCTTCACTACATATATTACAAAATTGATTTGTTCTAAAATTTATTTTAAAAATAAAAATAAAAATTATATTTATATTTATAATTGAAAGACCTATATTTATATGTTTATAAAATTTTATCATCTTCCAAAAAATTTTAAAAATATATATTTCAAATAATCATCTTTTCAATTTTTATTTTATTTAAAAAATGGTTTTTCAAAATAAAAGTTTATAGATGTATAAATATAGGTGTTAATAACATTAATATAATTTTTTAATTTTTTTAAAGATAAATATTATGTTAAATTAATTTTGTGATGCTTATTGTGAAGCATAGAGTGATATAGAGGATCTCCATTGGTGACCGTAGTTGTTAAACATAAACAAACTGTGATTCCACTTCATTCGTTTTATTTTGTACATTCTCAACACTCAACAGTTGTGTTTTGTTTTCATAAATCCATAAGCTTGTGCATATTGGAATCGTCGGTGTCGTGTAGTACATTGTGCATTCAAGCGAAACATTATTATCAGGGACTATATGATCATTTTATGGATCTAGTGTGAGCTAATGCAGTATCTTGAACCATTTAACATACTTGGAAGTTGGAACCACTGAGAGTTGATGAGTCGACTAATATTTCAGATGCATCAGTGACTGGTTGACTGAAAGATGGTATAAAAGTCTGGAATTTATGAGTTAAAAGGAACCAAGGAGATTGGAGAGAAGTCTTGATTGACTTGCATACTACCAGTAATTCTTTGTATTTACTATCGGTTATTATCATATACTCATGTGGAGGTCTTGTAACTTTCGACTCTGGCTTTATTTATGGCAACTTTGTTCAACATGCTATTGTAGGTAAATAATGCTGGGCTGAATTACAGGAAAGCAACTGTGCAACACACCGCTGAATATTTCTCAAAAATTATGTCAACCAATTCAACATTGACTCTGCATTTCACCTATGCCAGCTCGCTCACCCTCTTCTGAAGAGGTCTGGGCCTGGAAACATCATTTTCATATCCTCTGTGGCAGGTGCTGTGAGTTTGGGAACATAGATACTACTTCTCTCTGCACGAGCCACGAGGTGTGGAATCAAAATGTCAACAGTATTAGTACCTCGATGTAGTTCTTCTCACTCTCACATGACTCTTTCACCTACAAATTGCAATGCATCAAATCAAATCACGAAAAATCTAGCTTGTGAATGTGAGTGGGCAAAACACAACATCAGAGCCTGAACAACAGAAGTCAGAGGTACTTTATACCCTGATGTTAAATCATTAATCACTTTTTATTTTATCATAAACTGAATATGTAACCTGTTGCCAGTATTCAAGGATATACACCTCTGAAGTCTGACCTATGAATGGATTTAAATGCACATTAGTCTCTCAAAGAGAAGAAGAATATATTATATATGTCAAAGCAACACAACTCTTGTGACCTTATCCATCTCTCAAAGAGCATAAGAACGTGTGTGCTCAACTTTTGATGCACATTAGCCTTTCATTTTCACTTGTGTTTCATTGACAAAACCTGTGTACCAGGTGATCCAAGTTTGTTTATCAACATAGCATAAAATCGAAAACTTAAGCTGTATCCATCGGGGGTATTTTTTTCTTTCAAAAATTGGCTGAGACAACCCTTTTAACCACCAAACAGAAAGGGCAAGAAATATGATCGCCCTTAATTTTCCTGTTTTCTTTGTTATGTTGACATGTTAGTTCACTTTGTGTGTGAGTATGCTTCTAGTGAACCAATTGCATTTCATGCCATGCAGGGGCATGTGAAGGATCGTTAGAATGCTCCACATGCCACGTGATTGTGTAGGTCTGTCCATACATCATACCTTTGTCTACATTTGATTGTCTTCTAAAGTCATCTTCCAAAGGAGTATCAATCAAACTGCACAGAAGCTGTATTCTAGCTAACACGTTTTTTTTTTTTTTTTTTTGCTCTTCCATTGGGTAGGATGCATGTGAATTACTACAATGAACTGGAGGATCCAATTGATGAAGAGAATGACATGTTAGATCTTTCTTTTGGCCTCACTGAAATGTGGGTTCCCCCTTCGCGAGCCTTTTCTTTTGAAATTTCTTTTCTCAGTACAATCCTATAAATCTACAATAAGCAATATGTAACCTGTTGATTGTAGTCAAGGATATACACCTCTGACCTATGCATGGATTTACCCTAAGCAATCATATTAATTCATTGCAGTTTATCCTTTAGGGTGCTGGAACTTATTTTGAGTTGGAGTTCCGAAATTTGATGGTGGCAATCATATCCTGAGATTCAATTTAAGATTCCGGCTTCACAAATCCCAATATAAGGTTCTTCCATCCCCCTTTTGCATCTCTTTTGAACTTGAATTACCTATGGTGTTCATCTTTTGAATATTAAATCTTTCTCAACTAAACTGTCGGGATCGAATATTGAATCTCTTTTGATTTCTATTTTGTAGTCGAAGTTCCCTCCCTATTGGATTCTCTTTCCCCTTGATCTGTCTCAATATCTGGGCGATTCTCCACTTTGGATGTCTTAGTTCGATATCTTTTCGGTCTAATATTAATATTTTTTTATTGTCAAAAAATATTAATATTAGACCGATATGTTTTTCGCAAATGTCCTTTCTGGATCGGTTCTAAATCAGCTCTATCTCTTGCTTGATCTCAAGAATATCCCTTCTAAGTTGGCTGTTGCCGTCCCTGCACAGGTGAATTACGAATAGACGATGTGTGATCCTTGTTGCTTGTTTGTTGATTTGAAGAATATGCTTAGTTTCACATATGAACTCGTATGCAGGCATCATTTTTCATCGCCTATATTGTGACTTCCGGATGGACCAGGTCAGTTGAGTTTCACATATGAACTCGTATGCATGCATCATTTTCCTCTCATCTTGCCCTTCCTCTTGGTCTACTACTGCCTCGCCTACATCGTCTTCAAGAATCAGGTCAGTTGAGTTGCCAAACGGCGGTCTCATTCTACATTTCTAATACAACACAAGTACCTAGTGTTTGAGACAGACGATTTGTGAGTGCAGTTTATAAAGGTGTATGTGCCAAAGTATGACACCATGGGGAGATTCTGGGCGATTGTGCACAACTCAATGATCTTCTCACTCGTACTCATGCACGCTATTGTTGTCGGCATCTTCACGCTGAAGAAGCTTCCCGTGGCATCCACATTGATATTCCTTCTCCCGGTGTTCACTCTTCTCTTCAACGAGTACTGTCGAAAGCGCTTTCTTCCCAATTTCATTGGCTATGCTACATAGGTATGTTTACCATTAGAGTCAGTTGTTATGTAGCGGCTTCACCTTCCCTTATATACTGTTACTAACAATTTACCCTTTTGTCCTTTGGTTTTTATCATGGTATCAGAGTCTGATAAAGAAGGACAGAGAAGATAGCAACGATCCAGACATGGGCGAATTCTTAGATAAACTGGCTACGGCCTACCAAGATCCAGCTGAGAGCCCACTCAAGCTCTCAAACAACTCTGATAGTCACACCGCTCCCCTGCTCGCGAATGAGATTTCTTGATGAAGTTGTATGAACTGTCTGGAGCTTACTTGCTGGACATATAGTGTTCTTATAATGTATGTTTTTGCCGTCTTTCGCCTTTGAGATTGAATAGGTTATACGCATAAATGTAGTTCAAAGTTACAGTTGCAGCATAGCAAAATCGGATTCCTCTTATTGCAAAGAAACACAGATTAGAGGTTGTGAAGATTTTTGCATTGATGATGTTCAGGATATTGACAGTGATTGTTGTTTTAATATGGGACTGACAAATCTTAGTGTTATAATCTATCTGTACAAAGATCTACTTTAGAATTTAGATGTGAAAATCTTTCTATTTTAAATATAAAATGACTTAACTTTAGATTCTAGATTTCGAACACAAAAATCTATTTGTTTTGCTACGGTTGATATTCGCCACATCTACAGGGAGCCAATCGAATTGCCGACCGTCTTTCGCACCTCGATCTTGTCTTTTTAGGTCCTTCTATCCCGGACGATTATGAGGTTACTAATCTCATCCGTCTGGATGCTCTTGGCTAGCAGAGGTTCTCTCTTTGCCAAATTATTTCCGTTTCATAAAAACAAAAACAAAAAATCTACTTTGAAAAGCCTATTTAATTTTTTTCTAAGAGATTTAGATATTAAAAATTATTTGTGAGGTAATTATCTTTTTGTAGGGAAAATATGTTGGGTTTATATAGCTTTATTATTAATGAATCAAATATCATAAGGTCTATTAGCAACACGAGTTTTATCTATTGACAAGATGAATTTTAAATAATTGCATTTGAATGGTTTCAATTTTTAAAAAATAATTACAATTTGGTTTGAGACAAAAAATAAAGGTTTTACCCCTTACCATCCTCATGCAGGCAACCTCGAACACTACCATTGGTGTGAACACAACCTTAACCTCATCCATCTTCTTCACAACCTCAACTTCATCCATCCTTTTTAAATCTACTTGTGTTTAGTGGTGTTTTTTTATTTTTTCGGAATCTATACCGATCTATCACTACAAAGGTATGTTATCGCATATAGACCCGGGAAAATGCGGGCGCGGGCCGGGCTTAGGCCGGGCTTTACTCGAGATTTCGTCCCATTGTTGCGGCCGCGGGTCGGGCTAAGCCCGCTTAACGGGTTGGAAGCCGTGTCCAATCCCGTTCGCGAATGCGAGTGCGGGTAGCCCGCGGGTACCCGCAAACCCAGTCAATTTTTCGTTTTAAAGCTATACATATTATTTTTATACATATTGCATATATTATTTTTATACCTACTGTTTTATATTACATATTATTTATGTACTAAGCCTACTGTTTTTATTAAAAATAATATATTACCTACTCTTTTTATACTAAGGCTGTGTTTGGCTGCACTAGGAGATTGTGTAGATTATTGAGATTTTCGTAGATGGTAAGAGATGAAAATAGATTGTGTAGATTAATGAGATTTTTGTAGATGTAAGGAGATGGAGATTTTTTTGGGGAGAAATCACAAAATGTTGTTTGGTTGGCACAAGATTGTATTGTATTTCAAAGATGATAAATGACCATTATACCCCACATTTTATAACCCCCATAGCCCCTCTCCATTTGCATATCCCCCAGTTCGTCGGTTCCCAGGTTGACACAGACCAAAGCGAGTTCCTCCGGACCTTTTTATGGCCGCCTTCCCCCCGAAATCCCAGTCGAGATCATCAGCGAAGAGGAGATGACCATCATTGAAGCTGCTTTCATGGCCGCCCGCCCCTCGATTTCTCTTTCTTCTTCCTCCATCGTCCCTTGCTCTGCTTCTTTGTCTGTCCTCTCTTCCCACGCTCGCCGAACTTTCGGGTCGATTGGATCTCTTAATGTTCTTTCTAAAAGGGGCTTTCCCAGTTTGGCCGGAGAGTCGCCCGATCCCGTGCTCAATATTGAGGATTCCGGTTCGAAGGGTAGTCTGACGAGGAAGAAGAGTCGGGCATTTCAGTCGCTATTGGACCGGTTTCGGTAGCCTGCTGGCTGGTCGGCCGTCATTGAAGGCAAACAAGTTCATTAGAGGGGAGGGAGAAGAGGAACATATCTTGGTTTTCTCCAGATCTGAGGCGGGGCTCATCCTCCATCCCCTCGCGAGCACTCTGCAGCTTCGTCGATCCCAGGCGGATCCCGGCAACGTCACCGGCGAGCAGTGTAGGCGAGTCAATAGCAATCGCCGAGCCCTGGCCGAGCAACGCCATTAACGACGACGCTTATAAGCTTCCAACGAAGAATTGAAAGTAAAAATGAAAAATGGGGAAATTGCAGATCTAAAAAGGGGGTGTTTGAAGTGTGGAGTGAGGGGTAAAATTGGAGAAATTCCAAATCTCCAAATCTCCTGAAATCTTGACCTCCCAAGATTTCTTTTTCCTCAGTTTTTCATCTCCTGTAATCTCCACAATCTCCACCATTTTGTGGCAGCCGAACACCACTGCAGGAGATTGTGTTTTTTTTTTAATCTGTTGGCATCTCCAAATCCCCTAATCTAGTGCAGCCGAACACAGCCTAAGCCTACACTAATCCAAAGAAAAAAAATACTACCTACTGTTTTTTTATTCTTTACATACATATATATAGTTTACTGTTTATTATATTACTTACATACATATATATAATTACTGTTTTTTATTTTTTAAAATGAATAATTAATATTATTTATTACATCTATATATATACATATATATTAATTAATTTTAATTAAAAAAAGGCGGGTACCCGTTACGGGCCTAGCGGCCCGTAACGGGTAGATTGGCTTACCCAATCCCGTACCCGCTGCGGGCGCGGGCTTAGCAACTCGTGTGGGCTTTTCCCCCTATCCAAGACTGTCCAATTTTGCGGGCGGGCGGGCCGGCCCGCGTTTGCCCAGGTCTAATCGCATATAATGTCAAAATCTCATTGATTTCGCGTAGAATCGACATCTTAATTGGGGGGTTTTGGCCAAAAATGGAAAATTCCAAAATCTCAATCGATTTTCGATTGTTATGAGATGTATTGTTGTTGTTGTTGTTGTTGTTGTTGTTGTTGTTGTTGTTGTTGTTGTTGTTGTTGTCAGTTAATGTCGCTGAGCAAAATGCATAGCCTCGGTGAACTGGGCTGAGCTATTGAGTTGTTTTTTGTTTTGATTTGTTGAATTCCAAAGTTGGGAATTTTTTTTTTGATTAGGTAAGAATTCGACGCACCGGACATGCCCGATTGGTCGATAGGCTGAATAAATCGGCGACGGAAAACCATCAAACATAGTAAGACATAGAACTACAACGAGGCAAGATCACCAAAGTACAAGGTTGCAATAAAAGGCGCAGATTAGCAAAACTAATGAAAGGTCCGGTGCAGTGAGCGGCAACTCATCCGTCGGTTGGTAGAGGCGACGCAGGGAATCCCTGGGGAACTTGTGGAAACCTCAGATTTGGACTCTGTCAACGAGTCTTCAGGTTTCGATCACGTCCACGACCTCTCGCGCGTCGACAAATAAGAAGATACACTGCAACAAAAAACCAGCTAGACCGCAAACCCAACACCACACCAGCAAGCACCTCGACAACAAGCCAGAAACTACGGATTCGCATTGGGTTTTTCTCACCAATTTCCTTTTTTATTTCTTTTTTTTTCCTCGGGCTACCTCGGGCCCGAAGCCAAAATATGGGCCAAGACCCACAACCTCGGGCCAAATGCGGGCCCAAGGCACGAGAATTGCACTCCAGGCATGATCGGGAAGCGAACGGGAGACCAGAGGCAACCGTCGGCGACACAGGCACAGACCAACAACCACTGGTACGGCGAAATCGGGCAAGCAGGATCGTAGGCGAACCAAACGATCTACAATAGTCCCAATCCAATTTCTCAAGGGAGGGTAGACAAAGACTCATACCAACCCACGATCGAAAAACCTAGTCCAGATGAACAAGGGAAGGCGGTCGCAGGGGAGCTGAGACGGGTGGAAGAAGGATACAAACCAGGACGGCGCCGTCGGACACGCACCGCGCAGCCAGTGCTCGAGTCGCAGGATCGGAGCCGAACCGTGACGGAGACAGGATGAAATGGAGAAACCAAGGAAGCCGGCCACCCACACCAAGTAATGGAGATTTCGCAGGGATAAGATCCGATGGATAGTGATAGGAGGACAAAATTAGACTAAAAATTTGGATAAAAAGGAAGATTTGATAGAGGAGGTTACTCAATTGAGATTTGGGTGAAGATTTTTTGCTCAATTAGGGATTACACAAATAGGAGTTTCTCTCTCAAGAAGAGAGAGAAACTCTCATATCATTTATTCATCCGGCCTAATTATATACAGATAATAACGTATCCTATTAAATTGAATCACTCAAAGTTGGGAAATTTGATTGTGTTTTGTTGTTTTAATGATAGTTAAGGGTATTTTTATTGTAATGAATGGGATGAATGTGGTATGAAAATGTTTGTTTTAGGCGGATTTCGAGTGGGTTTGAAATAAGGTTGAGAGTCAGAAATATGTGTTGAGTATAATGTTATTGCTCATTGAATATTTTTTTTAGTATATGCTATGAGCTTGGTGAACTGGACCGAGTCTCTTGATTTTGCTCGGTGCGTTTTTCCAAGGCTCGGTGCATTGTGTAAATTGATACATTTGTTGTGTGGAAATTCATACATAAATGTCATTAAGGAAACGTCATTTTGTTTATTGATGTTATTTGAAGTAGTTTTTTTATAGCATGACCAAATTGATGTTTGCTTGTATTTATCAATCGGTAGTTGTTTACATATTGTATTTTTCAAAGAATTTTATAGTCCTAAATTGAAAGATGTTAGATTAATGCCTTTGCATTTTCCAATTTACAGATGAGTAGACGTGATCAAGGACATTGTTATGCCTCTCCTTGGAGACGGGGTAAGAATGTTGTGGAGGAAGCAAATGACTCATCGGGCACAGAAAGTGACAACAATAATTAATCTTAAAATTGCTTCCATGACAAGTCTAGCAAGAACTTAAGTACAAATAAGGAAGCAAGCATCCAATTCAAAAGCTAAAGGAAAAGAGAAAGCCAAAGGTGGTGATAAATAGAAATTGAGACCGCTGTGTCCCAGTGTTGACGGACCGAGACCTAGATGGTCAAATATATCTGATTTGTTGATCTTCTACGATATGCATATTGCATCATTGATATATGTGGAACGATGCCAACTTACGTAAGTATTTCCATTTCATTATTGCATATTTATGTTACAATAAATTCTAAAGTTCAAAATAGATTGGTCTCTTAAACAAGCTAATGAAGTGAATAACTTTTTTGTAGGGTGAGAAAAATATCGTGGGTTTTGAAGGTACATAACAAACAAAACTCAATATTAGGTTGGACAAAGGAAGAAAAGGTGAGTGGTGGAGCTTTGGAAAGTAGATTAGCACATTCGAGGCAATGTGCGCATGAGAAAATTGTTGAGCCTTTGATAAGCACGTTTGTTGATTGATGGTATCCCGAGATAAGCTCATTTCACATGAAATGGGGTGTGATGACAATAACTATCCACGATGTGTTCATAATACTTTGTCTTATAATTGACGACGAGTGTGTCGAATAAGTTGGCAAGATGCCCAAGATGACAACAGATCTACAAAAGGAACAGTTAGCCAAATTTCCGCATATGGATGAAGAAGTGATGTATAAAGGGATGAAGAGTCATAACATCAAGTTCAACACTTTACAACATTACAAGAAGATGCTGCAAGATCTATAAGAACATGCAAGTACTTATTTGTTGTATATGGTATCCGCTACCATCTTCTACGATAAGACAGTTAGCTGAGCACAAGACAAATTCTTCCCATTGCTTCATGATGTCAGAAGGGTGAGCGCACACTTAGACTTGGGGTGCAGCTGCATTGGCACACCTTTATAGGAGCTTAGGAAAGGCTTCTTGCGCTGATTGTAAACAACTTGTATGTTATGCAACATTATTGTAAGTAAGACTTCGAAGTCCTTAGTTTTAATATAATTTTTTTAAATTGTTTTTTATTTTTATTTATATTAAATATAAGTACTACAATAATATTCCCATCTTTCATGACTTGGTTAATCCTTATCAATGTGTACCTGATCCATACTACAAACAAGTGTGTGGGGCGTTTACACAATTGATATTATACCTACCGACATATGACGCCTAATGGTATGGGTATCTTCAAGCTCTAGAGAAGGAGAAGGAGCTTGCAGCGTGGGCAAGTGAAGAGGTTGCACTAACATAAGGTAGCAGTGTGGGCCTTGGAAGCCTTGGCGGGACGTGAATGTCGTGGCAGTCAGGACTAATTTTAAGATATACCGAATTGCAGACTGAACTTGTGAATTTTGAACAAACAGGTTGATTCGAGTATACTATAATCTGTATTTGAGCATTGATTTTGAACGAACATACTGATTTTGAACAAACAGCAGGGATGGTCTAAATGTCTAATTGCATGTGGATTGTGATTTGTTTATTTGTGATCATTCAATTAGTTGAATCGAATTTACTCTATTTTACTATTGATCAGTAACTTTGTTTGTTCGTAATTAATGATCAAGTGATCAGTAATTGTGATTTGCTTTGTTTAATTATTTTTTTATACTATCTTATTATTTATTAATGGTGTTATTTATTTGTCTTGTTTTATGCTGTTTATTTGTGTAGATTTTATGAAAGTCTTTTGTCAATGGCTTCTAACGTCGAAACTATGAGTGGTGCTTCGAAATTGAAGCGATCTAGTGGTGATATTGGATGAGCGTATGGAATGTTCGTTGATGTATCGAATCAAGACAAGTGGAAATGTTTGAAATGTGAGAAATCATTTAATGGTGGAGTTACGCAAATCAAGCTTCACATTGCTGGCATTAGGGGTCAAATTGCACCTTGTTGAAAATCTTCAAAAGAAGATAAGAAAAGGTGCAAGGATGCAATTGAGCAAACAAAAAAAAAACTAGCAATGAGAGAAGAAAATGAGAACATTAGAAGAGAAGCTGAAGTTCTTGGCCTAAAAGAAGAAAGTGATGATGAAGTTGTGGAAGTTGTGGAAGTTGGAAGATCTAAAAAGCAACGTTGTACACTTAGTACTATTGATAGACATGTATCACAAATTAGTCTCGATGACAAAAGTTTGAGTGAAGAAAAAACAAGAAGGCAGCAAAGCATCAATGATGCCCGATCTCTACAAAAAAAAAAAGAACTCTTCAAATGAGTCTATATCAAGCTAGATGGGTATATGAGTCCGACATTCTTTTTTATGCAGTGGATAATGATAGTTTCAAGAGATTTATCGTGGCGGTTGGACAATTTGGTCCGGGTTTCCAAACCCCAAGTCAATATCAACTTAGAGAGCCACTTTTGAAGGGGGAAGTGGAGAGAACAAAGTCATCTCTCAAGGGTGTTGAGGAAGAATGAGAGAGAAATGGATATTCTATAATGAGTTCATGACCGATATTTGGAGTGTTAGGAATATGAGAAGTATCATGAACTTGTATGTGGATTCCAACGGTGGGACTACTTTAATTAGTTCCAAAGATGCGTATACCAAGACGGTTTGCCAAGCCACCGAACCGTCTTGGCGCCTGGCGGTACCTCACTACCGACATCCACCGAGCGTTTTTAGAACATTGACTACGACACATATAACAAATAAATAGTATAAGTTATCGTGATATATATATATATATATATATATATATATATATATATATATATATATATATATATATATATATATATATATATAGGGTGTGGTTCTGGTGTGTTCACAACTCTTAGAGTGTACCTTGTACACAAATCTCATCCATTGATCTTAATGGAATGGAGGGAGGAGATTCCGCCGTGTGGCCGGATTAAAAAAAAAAGAAAAAAAAATTATTCTCAACCCGAACAATATTGGAGAGTGTGGCGCGTGAAAAGGAAGCTAATTAAAACCCTAAGACTAAAGTCGTCCTCTTCCCAACGCCTTTTGAAAGTGGTCCTCCAAAATATCCATTGTTGTAACCACTCGAAACCGCCATAGAAGCTCCTGATGAAAAGTTGCGATTCCGGTAGGCGATTCCGACTGCGTTGTTCACTCCGGTGGTGATTGGGAGTTGGGTTGTGAAGGGTAGAAGACAGCAACGCTAATAATGGGTAAGGTCCACTTTTGATGAATTTTTGGTTTGGTTTTGAGTTTTTTTTTCTTTTGATTTCGGTCAGATATTTGTGTTTACGGGATATTATTCACTGATTTCACTATTTTGCCTTGATATTGGTTAGGTAATTGGGGATGTTTTCAACAAATGCATGATTTTATTGTTGCACTCTTTGTCCTTGAGATTATTCACCGATTTCACTGTTTTTAAAGTGATTTTGATGTTTAGGACCATTTTGGCTTATTGTAAGTACGTATGTTGAAATTAACTTGTTCATATGAAATTATTCAGTCAAATGATGGTTTTTCTGGTTTATTACATTTTGAGTGGTTGAATTTCAATGGTGGGCGATTCCGCTTAAACAAGAACATCGACAGCACTGCTTAGACAACTCCGGCGGTGGTAGGGGTCAATTTGTTGAAGGGAAGAAGAAAGGAACTCTATTGATGGGCAACCCCCAATTTTGATGAATGTATTGGATCGATTTTGAGTTTTGATATTCATGTGCAGGGCTACAAATAAAATAACCGGTATTATTCGGTATAATCGAATGTTTTTCACTCTGCGTAGAACTGTAATTTGGATATTATTTATCAGAAATGTTGGTATTCTTAGTCCGTGTAGAGTTGAGTTTTCGTTAATGTTTTTTGGTTTCTAAGCTGCCCATTGTACATCCATTTTTATTCAGTTTACTACATTTGCATTTGTGATCAGGCCCATTACGACTCCCTTCGTGTTTCTAGTTGATCATCAGTTTATCAACACAATAACCGTTATTATTCAGTGTAATCGAATGTTTTAAATTAGACGTACAACTTTATTATGAATATTATTCAGCGGAATGGTTTGTTTTTTCAGTCCATGTACAGTGAAGGGTTTTCGTTATTGTGTTTTTGTTTCTAGGTGCCCATTGTGAATCCATTTATATTTTTATTTTACTACAAATGCATTGGTGTCGAAGCCCGTTAGTACTATATTTATGCTTCTAGTTGGCTATCGGTTTATACATTAAATAACCATTATTATTCCATGTTATGGAACATTTTTTTTATTATTCGTAGAGCTATAATATGGATATTATTCAGCAGCTTATTAGTTTGTTCAGTCCCTATAGAGTTCAGAGTTTCCGTTAATTTGATTTTGTTTAGGTTGCTCATTGTGACTCCATTGCTATTCAGAGTTGCCTACAAGTGCATTTGTGATCAAACCCATTAGTACTCCCTTCATGGTTTTAGTTTTTCATTGTTTTATAAATACAATAACCGTTATTATTCGGTGTATTCGACTGCTTTTAGTCATGAGTTCAAATTTATTATGTATGTTATTCAGCGGAATCGTCATTTTGTTTTATAACCCGTTTACAGTTTAGAGTATTCGTTTGTGTTTTTTGTTTCTTGATTGCCCATTTTTAACCCATTTATATTTTGATTTTAATACAAGTGCATTTGTGTTTTAACCTTTTTAATTATGTGTACAACTATAATATTGACATTATATAGCGGAATTGATCTTGTTCTTTAATGATTTGTTTTGATCTAAATCGAAATATTTAAAAATAAAAAAAATATGGATAAATTACTTGCCAATTATAATATATTAAAAAAGGGAATGGATGTACCATAATAATAAAAAAAGAAATGGATATACTACTTTATACATTAAAAAGAAAAAAATGGAAAGCATGATTTGATTTCATCTGAATGCAATTTTTTTCGATGATCTAAATTAGAAAAAATACTAAAAGTTTCGTATAAAAAACAGAAAGCGGAAGGGATGAGAATAAATTTAAAGGTTTGTTTTGTCACATGCTACCGAATAATGTTTTATTTTTTCGTCAATCAATTTCAGATAAAAGAAACCTCAAATCTCTAAACAATACTTACAATTAATACGAATAATCCTTCATATTTCACCAAATAATATCTCACATTTCACCGAATAATATTTTGTTTTATGTTGTTTGTCAAACCGAAGACTCCATATTCTGCCGAATAATGAATCAGATTTTAGCGAATAATTTACAAATTCATTACCACTAGTAACCAAAATCGACAAATACGTATGAATAATTGCCAAATAATAAATATTTCACCGAATAATGTCTCACATTTAATCGAATAGTGTTTTATTTTATCTTGTTTGTCAAACCAAAGACTCCATATTCTGCCGAATAATGAATCAGATTTCAGCAAATAACCAATTTATTACCACTAGTAACCAAAATTCAACAAATACGTATGAATAATTGACAAATAATAAATAAAATTATGCATCTAACAAATTCTACCCTAAATTCGACCCACCACCCCCATCACCGCCCCCCGCCCACCCAAAAAAACAAAAAACGAACCATATGATCGAAATCACCTCTGGCTCGCCATCGGAGCTTTGGGTTTGAGATTCGCCTCCGCCTCGCATCGTCATCGAATCACCGCCGATTCATCATCGCTTGGGCTCTCTTCGAAACTCCGGCTCGCCGTTGAAACTTCGGATTCGAGATTCGCCTCCGCCTCGCATCGCCATCGAATCACCGTCGATTCACCATCGTCTAGGCTCTCTTCGGACCTCCGGCTCGCCATCGGAACTCCGAGTTTGAGATTCTCCTCCGCCCTCGCATGGCCATTGAATCACCATCACCGTCGCTCGGGCTCTCTTCGGATCCACCGTCGCCTTGGCCTCGCCTCCTCGCCTCCGCCTGGCCACGCCTTTCCTCCCCTCGGCTCGCCTCCGAGTCCGACGACGCCATGGTCTCTCTCTTCCTCTGTCGAGTCTGATTGAGCCTAGCAAGAATGAGTGGGAGACGAGGGATATGGTTAGAACAATTGCAATGGAGGAGATGTAATTATTGAATTGAAGAAGAAAGTGCACAAGATACACGCGCCTTGTATTGGGTTTGGTTTTAATTGGATATGGGACCCGCATTTTTTAATTAAGAAAATAAGTAAAAAACCAAATTAATCTCAGCCCTTCCTTCATCTCAATTAAGGGTCCGGATTTGTGTACAAGGTACACCCTAACACTTGTGAACAAAAGATCCATACTCTATATATATTATATATAGGGAGTGGTTCCCTTGTGCACACCCCTTAAAGTGCATCTAGTGCACAAATACTAGCCATAGATTTGGATGGATTGAATGGCCTAAATTACACCATGTTTAATTGTTTTTTTTTTTTTTTAAAAAAAGAGGCCGGCAATTCCAAAGTGGAAGTGGGCGCGTGCATCATAGCTTCATTAAAACCCTAAAGACCAAAGTCGGTCATTTACAACTCCAAAAGCTCCATATCGTACATTGGAATATTCCAAACCCATCTCCCATCCACATCGGCACCAACCCCCACCACAATCGTCGCCCCCCATCCCCGCCTATTCAGGTTGCACCGGCGTCGAGTGCGGCGGCAAACGGTGCTTCGAAGCAGCGCAGCGCTTCGCCTGGAGCAAACCGTCTCAGCCTATCTCCTCCTTTCAGCGATTTCGGGTAGCGCAACCACCGATCTTTACTCCGACGGCCTCCCTCCTTCGTCTGACTGTAAATCTGGCGGCCTCCTTCCTTGGTGTTACCGAGGATAACCAACCAATTGAGCGCCGCCCTTGCAGTGACCTCCGGGTTGATGTCCCCCTCATTCTTCTTCAAAATCAAAGGTTTGGTGTTGAATCCGGAATTAGGAGGGTGGGTGGGTAGGCGGGTATCGTGCATATAATTCTCGTATTATTCGGGGAAAAAACGAAAATTTTTTCCGACGAATGTGTCGCATTTAGTGTAGGGTCTTCTAAATGTATAATTTGATTCATTATTTGTCAATTATTCTTATGTATGTGTCGATTTTTTGTTATTGGTGGTAATGATTTGGTCATTTATTCGGTGAAATTTGATTAATTATTCATTAGGATATGAAGTCGATCTTTGGTTTAAGGAACAACCAAACATTATTCGATGAAATATGAAGCATTATTCGTTGAAATACGAAGGATTATTCGTATACATCGTAAGTATTGTTTAGGGATTTTGAGGTAACATGTGACAAATTATTCATTAGAATTGGTAAATTTTGATATGATCTTGATGAAAAAAGATACATGTCAATTATCATTATTTAGTGGAATTCAAAAAATTATTCAGTAAAATTGGTAAATTTTAATATGAAAAAATATAACATAATATTATTCGGTTGAATTCAAAACATTATTCGGTGTAATTGTTTGTTTTTTATATCTAAATCACAATCTTTACAAATAAAAAAAATATCAATATACTACTTTGTACATTAAAAAGAAAAAAAAAACGGATAGCCTGATTTGAATTGATCTCAATGCAATTTTTCCGATGATCTAAATTAGTAAAAAAAACCCTACAAACTTCGTATTAAAAAAAACGGAAGGGAATCAAATAAATAAATAAAAGATGGAGGGGGGGGGGGGGGGGTGGGATTTGACCTGATCGGGTGGGAGTTATTTTTTTTACAATAAAAAAGATATGGATATATTATATCAAACATGATATGAATTCAAAAACATAAAAAAAATACTCCGTAGAAGAGATGAGATTTGGCATGCAATTCAATTAATATAAAATTTATAAAGTACTCCGGTAGTTGCCGATCTATATATATATATAATCTTAATTTAGAAGACTTTGCTTACGTGTCAATCTTAGAGGAGTTTTAGGAATATTGACTAATTATGTTTTTTTCCTTGATTTTTTTATTTCTCCTTTTCTCTTTTTTTCCATTAATTTTTTTTAATCCTCCATTCTCTTTTATTCTTAACATATTTACTAACAATCTATATATAACCTTAATTTAGAAGACTTTGCTTATGTGTTAATCTTAGAGGAGTTGTAGGAATATTGACCAATTTTGTTTTTTTCCTTGATTTTTTAATTTCTCCTTTTCTCTTTATTTTCCATTAATTTTTTTTAATCCTCTATTCTCTTTTATTCTTAACATATTTACTAACAATCTATATATAACCTTAATTTAGAAGACTTTGCTTACGTGTCAATCTTAGAGGAGTTTTATGAATATTGACCAATTATGTTTTTTTCCTTGATTTTTTTATTTCTCCTTTGCTCTTTTTTTCCATTAATTTTTTTTAATCCTCCATTTTCTTTTATTCTTAACTTATTTACTAACAATCTATATATCTATATAAACTCTTAATTTAGAAGAGTTTAGGATGATGTGTCAAGCTTAGAGTAATTTTAGGAGTCTCGACCAATCATTATTTTTATCATTTTTCTTTGATTTTCTTTAATTTTATTTTTTTTCTTTTTCCTTTAATTCTATTTTTTCTTTAATTTTACTAACTATCTATATATAACCTTAATTTAGAAGACTTTGCTTACGTGTCAATCTTAGAGGAGTTTTAGGAATATTGACCAATTATGTTTTTTTCCTTGATTTTTTTATTTCTCCTTTGCTCTTCTTTTCCATTAATTTTTTTTAATCCTCCATTTTCTTTTATTCTTAACATATTTACTAACAATCTATATATCTATATAAACTCTTAATTTAGAAGAGTTTAGAATGATGTGTCAAGCTTAGAGTAATTTTAGGAGTCTCGACCAATCATTATTTTTATCATTTTTCTTTGATTTTCTTTAATTTTTTTTTCTTTTTCCTTTAATTCTATTTTTTCTTTAATTTTACTAACTATTGGGCTTAATTCAAAACATTGATTTTAGCCTAAATTATAATTTTAATAGTTTTTTTTCATCTAAAAAAACAATGGGATTAATTCAAAACGTAAAATTAATAATAAGAAAATATAAATTCATATTAGTAATCTACATCTATATATATCTATATATACTACTTTAATAGTTTTCTCAGCCCATGAGTTTAATTCAAAATATTTAATTATCTGAGCTTTTACAATTATGTTATAACATTAATTTAATATATTAGTAAGATTTTATTTATAAAAAATCGCGCCATGGCGCGGGGATCATACTAGTTACTTATATATTAAAAAAAAAACACAAACACTGGCAATAGATAGAATTTATGGAAATCTCCTAAGTAGTGGCGGGCCCCACGTATTCAAAATCACAAATTCAAACTCCCCACACATTCACAATAACCCAATTCTCCTCATTCACACGCGCCATGCATACGGACAAAGAGAGTAGGTATGAATTTGTGTAATAGTGCACGGGCCCCACCCTATTTTTTATTTAAAAAAATGGAAAAAATCTTTTTAATCCCAGCCATCCATTTACACCCGATCAATGGTCCAAAAACATGCACAAGGTACACCCTAAGGGTGTGCACAAGTTACCAATTCTCTCTCTCTCTCTCTCTCTCTCTATATATATATATATATATATATATATATATATATATATATATATATATATATATATATATATATATATATATATATATATATATATATATATATATATATAAACCACATTCGATATATGATGAACTTTACATGCCAAGACAAAATGTGTTTCATGCTGGAATATGTGCTATGCAGCAAAATGGGAGTTTACCAAGGTCCGTCAGTGCGGTGGGGGTGAGAGGCAAATAAGTGGCATTATCGATTACCGCGAAAATGCATTGGTACAAGGTTCCAACAACATGACTGTTGTAAGGAGGAAATCGAGACTTGCAATTCAAAATATAAATAAAGTAAAGCAAACCAGATTCTGTCTCTTGCAAATGATTACAAGACTTCCTCCCGATGTAGCAGTGGGAAGTCAGGATCGATCATCGAGGAAGCGTGTCAGCGGATCTCAGGTAGCAGAGGAATCTCACAGACTAGAAAATCAACCAGACAGACAGAAATAACAAAAAAAAGCATAAAAGAAAGCAAAGCACAGAAAACTGGTCAATATCGACCACTGTTACTCGATATCGACTAAGCAAATCGACCAACAGTGCACGAAATCGACTGACAGAAACTAAAACTCATCAAAGTAACTCGATTTCGACAAAACCCAACTCGACATCGACCAATTACCTCGACGTCGACAAAATTTCCCCGAGATCGACTAATTTAGAAACTAAAATTGCAACTTTTCGCAACACAGAACACGATTTTTGATGAAATAAATCAATAAACTAAAGACTTCCAAGATCAGGGTTTCGACACCACAACGATAACCATGCAAAATAACACATAAAGGTATAAAAGATCATGCTTTTCATCAAATAACTTTCGTTATTAACACATAGGAATATAGAGGATTTTGCATAAACCCTAATTGTTACTAACCCTTTTCACATAATTAACCCAAATTGTATTAAGATTACTCTCGCTTCAATAACACAAACAAGGATCACCTTCAACTTTTGCAAAAGAATCATGCTCTCAGGGATAGAAGACAAATTGCATAAAAAGATCAAACATTTACCGCATCACATCACATGGCTACCGTCGGGCTCACCCCGACCCTAGAAGTGGGTGACTACTCGCTCTTCATCATGAATAAACTCATCAAAGATTTCAGGAAATAACTAAATTGCATTAAAATAAAACTAAAAAGAAAGCTTACAACCGAATAAGCCAAATCCGCTCTCGCCTTTCCACCTTGCTCTCGCCACAAGCTCTCTCTCTCTCTCTCTCTCTACTTACTGCCTCTTCTCCTTTTCTAGAATTTTATGAATGGAAATCAGCCCCTAAGGCTTTATTTATAGCCTTCATTCCCTCTCTAATTAGGAAAGAAAACTATATCTAAATCTATATCTATCTATCTAAATTATTAAGATTAAAACATGGAAATAAAGAAATAAATCTCTAAAGGGATTATATCTAATGTAGGTAAATATCTTCTCCTCTTGATAGCACTTGATAGATCTTGATGGAATTTGGTCTCGAAAATATCTCCATTGGATTCGGATAGAAACTTAACAAGACTCGGACTACTCGATTTCGGCTTCTGTGGTCCAACTCGATATCGAGCAGTTTTACTCGATATCGACCAGAATTTCTCCGTCTTCAGCTTCTTCGTCGATCTCGGTTCCAGGAAGACACATCGACTTGATTTTTACTCGATATCGAGTAGAGTTCCTCGATATTGACTTGCATTTTCCAGCTCCAGCTTCTTGACTCGATTCCGGGGCGTTGACTTGATGTTGGTTACTCGATATCGACTAGATGAAGTCGATATCGACCAACTCTCCTCAGCTTGCTCGATTCTGGTAAACTCAGTGGAAATCGACTTGACCTTACTCAATATCGATTTGCAGTACTCGATATCGAGTTGTGTGTTTTGACTCGGTTTTCTTCTTTCCAGCTCGATTTGTCCTGGTTCCGCTACTCCTTGGCCTTGGACTTCTGTAGTTGACTTCGAGCTTTTCTCCTTTCTCAGAACTGCTGTAAATTGCTTCGATTTCTGCAAAATTAAACAGAAACTGGTGTAGATTCCATAATTTTGCAAATAAGCATAAACTACATAGATTCTGTACTATTCTAGCCCAAATGTCTGAAATGCATGCAGAAATCGATATAAAAGTAACTATAAAACATGGCGAAATAGGCTCACATCAAACACCCCATACTTAAGCTTGCTTGTCCTCAAGCAATACTTTTATTTGTCATTCATGGGAAGAAATCAAAACTCTCAACATATTAGATTCATTCTCATATAACTCTGCAATCAATTACCATCATCAAAAAGGTACTTGTGCCACAAATCCATGCATGTGCAATTGAAAAGCAACATCTACTCACAAAAGAAGGGTTATGCAAAACATTCATAAGTGACAAAGCATTAATAATCAAGAGGACTTTAATTTAAGCTCAAAATAAGGAGTAGATTTGGTAAAAGGTTTAAGGTGGGCAAATTTTGGCAATGTGGTGCTAATAATCCGGGGAAATGAAGTACTTTCCAAACTGAATTTCCACATTCCTTCTTCCTTTGATTTCGCACCTTTCATAATGCTTTTATCAATAATAATGCTTTTACCTCTCTAACCTCAGCACTGCCTTCTCGCGAGTCGCAAACATGGATGTCATGAATGGCCCTGGATACTTAGTGCTTTGGACTCCTCACAATGTGTCCCATCTTGCCAAACTATTATCTCAGCAAGCAGGGTCGATCTACCTTTATCTCTTGAGGTGATCGTATTTTTTCTCACTTATTAAATTTTCCATATATTTCAAACAATTCCGCCAAACTCCAAATATAATAACAACACAAACACCATATAATAATCTCCATAATGTAGTTTCATCCTCAACATAATCCCCGGATAGGAAATAAGGTAAATAATAGACATATTTTAGATCATGTGGAGCAATAATTGAAATAAAGCTCAATATGGCTTTTGTGATGCATAAGCATAGGTAAGGCTAGGATATAACAATGAGCATTATATGCAAATATAAAATCCTCCATCCTCTTATCATGCAACATGTCAAAAGCAATTTCAAAGTTTACCTCATTTCATGGTTTTCAATAAAATATGCAATTCATTGTGACTTCCTTTTACTAGGCAATTTCATGCTATATCTCTAATGAATCCAATTTTGTATCGTCGAGTTCAATAAAGCTTCCATGACACTTTATCGAAAAAAATCAATGGGGGTTATTTTTCAAACTTTGGAAAACATGCATATAAGCACAAGCACAAGCACATAAATCAAATAATGAATTCCAAAATAGCCATGTATAAGCAATTCAAGAAATATTGCACAAATAATGTCAAATATATCAAATATGCACAAAGTAAGCCCTTCCCCCACCCCATAATTAAACATTACAGTGTCCTCACTGTATAAAAAATAAGGGTAAAGAAAGAAACTCACTAGACAGGTGTGCTAATCGTCAGAATTGAGTGCTATGCTGCTGAGCCTAGTCCGATTTTAGCTTGCTTCTATCCTCATGGACCTGAAAAATGTAGAAGAGAAATACCCACAATAGAAAAACTAAAAGTTAAAAACCAAAAACAAACAAAAACAACAATGTCCAAAAGTCCCAAAAATAAATGTCTAATTACAAGCTCTATATTTTATAGTCGCTAGGCCGACTTTCTCCATGAAGCTCAAGGTGGCATTTGCAGGGCCCATGTACCTTGGGCTTCAAACATGACTCCATTCTTGTCCATCAGCTGCAGTCCGCCTGAATGGATCTTGTTTACCATGAAGGGCCCCATCTTCTTCTTGTTGAATTTATTAGGAAACCAATGATCCTTTGATTTGGCGACATACACTTTGTCTCCAACTTCATACTTATTAGGCTCATCATTGGAAATCAAACATAATCGCACATACCAAGGCAAACCTCTCCCATGTATAGATAAATCTTTAATTGAAATATGAGAAGAAAGATCCATACCTTGGCTTACCTTTGCAGAATCGGATGTCGGAATCTTCTGAGGGTCTGGTCAATATCGAGTAGAGTTACTCGATATCGAGTTGTGCTGCTCTTCAGGTGGAATCTCAGTCCATATGGAGGAGGATGGATCGATTTTTCTAGGTCGATATCGAGTAGAGTTACTCGATATCGAGTGTGTCTACTCCAAATCGGCTTGGCTTAACTCAACAGGAGGAATCGACTCGGCAGATGTAGGTCGATATCGAGTCGGTTTCCTCGATATTCCTCTGATCGATTTCTGGTGGGGTTGTCTCGGTATGGACTGGTCGATATCGACCTGGTACACTCGATATCGAGTCGTTTCGTGGCTCTGTCGATTTCTCCTGGTTGATATTGACCCCATACTTAAGACCTGGCAAAGCATCCGAAAAATAGTTAGTCCAAATCACCTTACCTGGGTCTATGTCGAGTGGAGTCTCTACTTCTTCGTTCAGGATGGCCATGATCTCTTCCACTTGGGCTTCCATATCCCTCTTTTCTAGCTCTTCGGGAGTCATATTTCTTACCTTAGGCTCCCCACAAGTAATGTAACCAGTTGATATAGACTTTACCTCTTCCATGGGACCTATATGCCTTCCAGTTTTATAAAGGAATACTCAATTACCTCATCACTGATGTTGAAAGTGAGTACTCCCTTTCTTATGCTTATGTTGACATCAACCGTTGCCAAGAAGGGCCTTCCTAGAATAATTGGACAAGTAGGGTCCTCCGCCATATCAATAACTAGAAAATCAGCAGGGACAAAGAACTTACCTACTTGCACTAGCACATTGTCCACCGTGCCTATTGGGATGACCACCGTGTTGTTTGCCATATAAAGCTTAGCATCCACCTGCTCTAGGGCACCTATCTTAATCTTGTATCATATTGACAGATGCATTATACTTACACTAGCTCCAAGATCACATAATGCATTAAATTTGTATTGACCAAATCCAATGGTTATTGCAAAGTTACCTGGATCTGGCCTTTTCTCAAGTATGTCCATATGACTGCACTCCTTTGCGATCTCAGCCATTGATCGCTTTTTGCTTAGGATCTCCTTTAGGAACTTGACATATGATGGCATTTCATTAAGAGCTTCTATGAAGAGTATGGTGACATTGAGCCTCTAAAGCATCTTGATAAAGCGCTGAAACTTCTTCTCTGCTGGATCCTTTGGAGATTTTATCGGGAAAGGCAGCTTCTTTTTCTGGTTCGGAGCCAGAACAGATGTCAGAGGTGTTGCAGCGTCCTCGATGTCGACTTGATTCTCCTCGACGTTGACTTGATGTTGCTTGACATCGACCAGTTTCCTCTACGTCGAGTTGGAGAGCTGTGCAGACGAATCTTGGTCAAGCTGTTGCTCGATTTTGACTTGATGTTGCTCGACATCGACCAAATTTTGGTCAACATCGACTTGCTGCTGGTCGATATCGAGTTGTTTCTTGGCTTTGTCCTGCTGCTTTCCGACTTCTGGCTCACGTAGTTGGTACTCGCTCCTGAGTTTTACGGCTGCGACGTATCCAGTCTTCCCCTTAGGATTTGGTTCTGTTTTCCTAGGGAGTTGCCCGGTCTGTCGTCGAATTTGTGCCGCGAATTAACCCATCTGGGTCTCTATGTTCCTCTTCCAGATGTCCATCTCTCCAAATCTTGTATTGAGGTTCTGGAGCTGATTATTAATGGCGCTTGTAGACTGCTGCTGTTGTGCCTGATTCTGGCGTATCTCATCGAGGATCATCTGTAGATCATCCTTCCGTTGATCTCTTTCTAGATGTCCTGGAGCTCTGTATGGCGGGGGGTTCCTAGGGGCACCTTGGTTCCATTGTGGTTGCTGAAACCTTTGGTCTCCCATATAGTGATTAGGACCCCCTGCATAAGCTACCTCTTCATGGGTTTCTACCATCCTGACTTGCTCCGTGTGTGGGCACTCAGTAGTGGTGTGCCGCTGTGATCTGCATTCGATGCAAGACTGGTTGACAGAAAGATACTTGACTTGTTTGAGGAGCTTGCAATTCTGATCTCTGTAGTACTGCTCCTTGACATCTGGGTCAATCTCCTTAGAAGGCTCATAGAGGGGCATGTATGGTGTGGCCTGACATAGGCATTCTCATCATAGTTAGTTGGAATCCCATACTTGTTGTCGTAGTTGGTAAGCTTGTCGAGGGTAGCCCGTGCGTCAGCTGGCGGCATTATTCAGATACTCATAATGAGTATACATGTTGATCCTATCCTTAGCGGCCAGGTCAAGAGAATTGAAGAAGATCTCCTGAATGACATAGGGTGGCTGTTGTTGTGAGCTGAATCTGCCATGTTTTACAGTAACTTTTATATCGTTTTCTACATACATTTCATGCATTTGGGCTAAGATAGTATAGAATCTATGTAGTTTATGTTTATTGGCCAAATTATGGAATCTACACCAGTTTCTGTTTAAATTCGCAGAATTCGAGGTAATTTACAGCAGTTCTGAGAAAGGACGAAAAGATCGGCAATCAACTAAAAGAAGTCCAAGGTCGAAGAGCAGCGGAACCAGGACGAATCAAGTTGGAGCCAAGAGTTACTCGATATTGAGTACATTTACTCGATATCGACCAAAGATGTCCGAGCAGTGCTGGTAGAGTAGGAGCTGATCGAGGAAGTTGAAGACGAAGCCAACCCGACTCCGGAGCTTTACTCGATATCGAGTACTGTACTCGATATCGACAAACCTGAAAGCCATGCCCTGAGTCGAGGACCCATGACAAGTCGAGTAGCCGAAGACCTGGAGATGCCGAGAAGCCTCTACTCGATATCGAGGAGTTTGCTCGATATCGATGAGCCCAGAACCGCATGCCCGAGCCAGATCGGGGAGATGTTGCTCGACAAACACCAGGCTAGCAAGTCGATGACACACTTACTCGATATCGAGTACTTTACTCGATATCGACAAGATCTGCACCACCTGTCCGAGCCAGATCGAGCACCAGCTACCCGAGATGCCCAGCCAGCTGAAGTCGACGCCAGAGTTACTCGATATCGAGTACTTTACTCGATATCGAGGAGATCTATCCGGAGCCGCGTTACGCGGTGAGCTGTTCGTGTCGAGCTGGGATTACTTGGGGCCGAAGCTGTCCGATTCTATCCAAGATCTATCAAGTTTATCTATGGATAGGAGATTTACCCACATAAGAAGATATTTTACTACTTTAGATATATTTTCCTTTATGGATTTATTTATTTTATTCCATTTATTTATCTTTAAGCTTTTAGATAAAGAGATTTAGATATAGATATAGTTGTTCTTTCCTTGATTACCAGGGTTTGAGCACTATAAATAAAGCCTTAAGGGTTGAGTTTTATTCATTCAATTCAAGTTACAATTAGTCACATAGAGAGAGAAGGAGAAGAGGTTGTAAGTTTGAGTTTATTAATGCAAGTTAGTTCTTTTTCATGAAAGATGTCTGCTATTGCGATGAAGAGTGAGTAGTCCACCCACTTCTAGGGTCGGGGTGAGCCCGACGGTAGCCATGTAAAGGTGATGCGGTAAAGGTACGATCTTTTTATGCAATTCGTCTTCTATCCCTATGAGCATGATTCTTTTGCGAGAGTTGAAGGTGATCCTTGTTTGTGTTATTGAAGCAAAAGTGATCTTAATGCAACTTGGGTTAATTATGTGAAAAGGGTTAGTAACAATTAGGGTTTATGCGAAAGCCTTTATATTCCTATTTGTTAATAACGAAAGTTATTTGATGGAAAGCATGATCTTTTATGCCTTTATGTGTTATTTTGCATGGTTATCATTGTGGTGTTGATACCCTGGCTTTGGAAGTCTTTAGTTTATTGAATTTATTCCACCGAAATCTGAGTTCTGTCTTCGAAAGTTTGCATTTTTAAGTTTCTGTGTTTGTCGACGTCGAGCAAGTTCTTGTCGATATCGAGTTAGTCTTACTCGATATCGAGAAGGGTTTACTCGATACTGGTCTTTGCTGTGTCTTCTGTCTGTTGTCGACTTGCTGTAGCCGATATTGAGGACTGTTGCTTGATATCGAGTAGCTTCTGTGTCCTCGCTTTATTTTCTGCTTTCGTTTGTTATTTCTGTCTTTCTTTCTGTCTTTCTGTTTTCTTTTCTGTTTGTGAGATTTACAGCTACCTGAGATCCGCTGACACGCTTCCTCGTGGATCGATCCTGACTTCACATTGCTGCATAGGGAGGGAGTATTGTAATCATTTGCTTGGGCACGAATCTGGTTAGATTTATACTTTATATTTTAAACTCGACTTCACCTCACAACAAATTGGCGTCGTTGCCGGAGAAGCAATCATTCGCGCCTTAGGTAGTCAGATCTCACTTTTCTTTTGAGTTACTTCATAGGTATATGCACCGTTCTGGTCGAACACCTGAGTTTGACGCCTTAGACGAACCGGAGCACCTTATACACATCCAAGCTAAACTTAAAAGAGCCATGTCAGCCGCAGAGACACAGGAACAGCTGATTGAGAGGCTTCAGAGGGAACTAGCTGCTAAAGATACTACTCTCACCGCTGAGAGAGCACGCACTACAAGGGAAGCTGAGCGTGCGAGGCTATTGGAAGATGAGCTTGCCCAATACCCTACCACTACAGAGGATTACATGCACCGAACTCTCATCGTGCCTGAATCGGCCATTTTAATCCCTGAAAATAACTATGAAATTCGCACTCCTTTCCTTATTGAAATAAAAAATAATGCTTTCTTTGGTAGATTTAATGAATGCCCTCTTTAGCATATTACCAACTTTACTAATATGTGTTGTACTCTTGCTGAAGGTACCACCTTGGAGTACATCCTGATGAAGGCTTTTCGTTGGTCCCTATCTGGTCCAGCATTGAAGTGGCTTGAAGGACTGAAACCACGATCTCTCACGACATGGGCCGAAGTATTGAAGGAATTCCTCAAGAAGTTCTTTCCTCTGGCCAAGACACCACTCCTACGCCAGAAGATCACATCTTTCAAATAAAAACCTGGGGAGCCGCTGGCAAAGGCCTGGGAAAGATACAAGGATCTGCTGCAATCATGCTCTACACATGGACAACAACCATGCGTAGTTCAGGAGATCTTCTTCAACTCTCTTGACTTGGATGCTAAGGATAGGATCAACACATATACTCATTATGAGTATCTGACGATGCCGCCAGCTGACGCATGGGCAACCCTTGACAAGCTGACCAACTATGATAACAAATATGGGACTCCAACCAACTATGAGGAGAATGCCTACGCCAGGCCAGCCCCATCCATGCCCCTCTATGAGCCCTCTAAAGAGTTTGACCCAGATGTCAAGGAGCAATACTACAGAGATCAAAACCGCAAGCTCCTCAAGCAAGTCAAGTATCTTTTTGTCAACCAGGCTTGAATCGAATGCGGATCACAGCGGCACACCACTAGTGAGTGCCCACACACAGAGCAAGTCAGGCTGGCAGAGTACATCGAAGAGGCAGCTTACGCAGGGGGTCCCAATCGCTACATGGAGGACCAAAGGTTCCAGCAACCACAATGGATCCAAGGTGCCCCTAGGAACCCCTCACCCTACAAAGCTCCAGGATATCCGGAAAGGGACCAGAAAAGGGATGATCTACAGACCGTCCTAGAGGAAATACGGAGAAATCATTCAGACACCAAGCAATCCTTCAACTCAGTCTACACTCAGAGATAAGGTGTCAACTACAGGCTTGGAGAGATCGATGTTTGGAGAAAATCAATAGATACACAGATTGGCCAGCTAGCAGCGGGAGTCCCCACACAGTCAGGTTCTCTCCCTGGATCTTCAAAACCAAATCACAAGGGGAAGAATGGTCACATCGCTACTGTAAAACTCAGAAGCGGCCATCAACTACAAGAGCCAGAGGTCGGAAAGCAGCAGGACGAAGGAGAACAACAACTCGATGTCGACCAGACCTTGGTCGATATCGAGAAGAGGCAACTCGATATCGAGGAAGGACAACTCGATATTGACGACAGAGTGGATCAACCTTCGTCTGCACAACACGACAACTCGACATCGAGAAATCTAGTCGATATCGAGGAACAGCTAGTCGATATCGAGGAGAACCAAGTCGACGTCGAGAAAGCCGCAACACCTCCGACATCTGTTCTGGCTCCGAATCGAAAAAGAAGATGCCCTTCCCAACAAAATCTCCAAAGGACCCAGCAGAGAAGAAATTTCAGCACTTCATCAAGATGCTTTAGAAGCTGAATGTCACCATACCCTTCACAGAAGCTCTCAATGAAATGCCATCCTACGTCAAGTTCCTCAAGGAGATTCTAAGCAAGAAGAGGTCAATGGCTGAGATTACAGAGGAGTGCAGCCATATGGACATACTTGAGAAGAGGCCAGATTCAGGTAAGTTTGCTATAACCATTGGATTTGGTCAATAAAAATTTAATGTTTTATGTGATCTTGGAGCTAGTGTGAGTATAATGTCTTTAACAATATGGTCCAAGATTAAGATAGGTGCCCTAGAGCCTGTGGATGCTAAGCTTTATATGACCAACAACACGGTGGTCATCCAAACAGGCATGATGGATAATGTGCCAGTGCAAGTAGGTAAGTTCTTTGTCCCTGCTGATTTTCTATTTATTGATATGGCAGAGGACCCTGCTTGTCCAATTATTCTAGGAAGGCCCTTCTTGGCGACGGTGGATGCCAACATAAGCATAAGGAAGGGAGTACTCACTTTCAACATCAGCGATGAGGTAATTGAGTATTCTTTTAATAAAACTGAAAGGCATACAGGGCCAATGGAAGAGGTAAAATCTATCTCAGCTGGTTACATCACTTGTGGGGAGTCTAAAGTAAGAAATATGACTCCTGAAGAGCTGAAAAAGAGGGATATGGAAGCCCAGGTGGAGAAGATAATGGCCATCCTGAACGAAGAAACAGAGAATCCACTCGACACAAACCAAGGTACGTCGATTTGGACTAACTATTTTTCGGATGCCTTGACAGGATGCAAGTATGGGGTCAAAGTCGGAACAAATTCATCGACATCGAGTAATTTAGTCGACATCGACCAAACTCAGCCTCCTCCACCAGCAGCAGCGTCGTCAAGCAGCCAACCTGAAGCACATCACTCCTCGATATCGAGTAAGCTACTCGATATCGACCAAAACCCCGCTGGCTCGACTTCGCCTTCCTCGACGCTGATTCCACCAGACGAGCAAAGGTCCTCGATATCGACAAAATTGGTTGATATCGACCAAGCACCGTCTTCCTCGACTTCAGCATCCTCGAGCAGCAGCAGGCCACCAGAAGCTGAAAATTCGTCAAGATCGAGTACTGTTACTCGAGATCGACCAAATATAGTGGCCCCCGAATCCGTTTCTGCACAGGTAAGCCAAGGTATGGATCTTTCTTCTCCTATTTCCATTAAAGATTTATCTATACATGGGAGAGGTTTGCCTTGGTATGTGTGCTTATGTAGGATTTCCAATGATGAGCCTAAGGAATATGAAGTTGGAGACAAGCTCTATGTTTCCAAATCAAAAGATCATTGGTTTCCCAACAAATTCAACAAGAAGAGGATGGGACCTTTCGTGGTGAACAAGATCCATTCTGGAGGATTGCAGCTGATGGACAAGAATGGAGTCCTATTTGAAGCCCAAGCTACATGGGCCCTGCAGATGCCACCTTGAGCTTAAAGGAGAAGTCGGCCTAGCGACTATAAAATCTAGAGCTTGTAAATAGACATTTATTTTTGGACTTTTGGACATTGTTGCTTTTGTTTGTTTTTTTTGTTTTGAACTGTTAGTTTTTCTATTGTGGGTATATCTCTTCTATATTTTTCAGGTCCATGGGGATAGAAGCAAGCTAAATCGGACTCGGCACAGGCATGTTCAATCGATATTATGAAGCCCTGCACATCTGTCTAGTGAGTTTCTTTCATTACCCTTGTTTTTATACAGTGAGGACACTGTAATGTTTAAGTATAGGGTGGGGGAAGGGCTTACTTTGTGCATATTTGACGATACTTGACATTATGTGTGCATATTTAGAGTTTAATTCTTGAATTGCTTGTACATGGCTATTTTGGAATTCATTATTAATTTTTGTGCTTACACGCATGTTTTCCAAAAGTTTGAAAAATGACCCCCATTGAAAATTTTGAATAAGTGTCATGGATGTTTAAAATTGAACTCGACGATGCAAAATTGGATTCATTAGAAATATAGCATGAAATTTCCTAGTAAAGGGAAGTCTCAATGAAGTGCATATTTGGATGAAAACCATGAAATGAGGTAAAATTTGAAGTTGCTTTTGACATGTTGCATGATAAGAGGATGGAGGACTTTATATTTCCATATAATGCTCATATTGTTATATCCTATCCATACCTATGCTTATGCATCACAAAAGCCATAATATACCTTATTTCATATATTGCTCCACATGAACTAAATATTGCCCATTCTTTACCTTATTTCCTATCTGGGGATTATGTTGAGAATGATGTTACATTATGGAGATTATCATATGGTGTTTGTGTTGTTATATATCATATATGGAGTTTGGAAGGAAATTGTTTGAAAATTATGGAAAACTTAATGAGTGAAAGAAAATCTGATTACCTCAGGAGATAAAGGTAGATCGACCCTGCTTACTGAGATAATAGTTCAGTGAGATGGGACACACAGGTGAGGAGTCCAAAGCACTAAGTATCCGGGGCCATTCATGACACCCATGTTTGCGACTCGCGAGAAGGCAGTGCTGAGGTTAGAGAGGTAAAAGCATTACTATTGATGAAAAAGCATTATGGAAGGTGATGAATCAAAGAAAGAAGGGATGTGGTTAAGAAAGTTTGGAAATACTCCATTTCCCCGGATCATTAACACCACATTGCCAAAAAAAATTGCCCACCTTTAGCCTTTTACCAATCTACTCCTTATTTGAGCTTAAATTAAAGTCCTCTTGATTATTAATGCTTTGTCACATATGGATTGTTTTTGCATAACCCTCCTTTTGTGAGTAGATGTTGCTCTTAATATTGCACATGCATGGATTTGTGACACTAGTACCTTTTCGAGGATGGTAATTGATTGCAGGGTTATATGAGAATGAATCTAAGATGTTGAAAGTATTGATTTCTTCCCCTGAATGACAATTAAAAGTATTGCTTGAGGAAAAGCAAGCTTAAGTATGGGGTGTTTGTAGTGAGCTGAATCTGCCATGTTTTACAATAACTTTTACATCGTTGTCTGTATACATTTCATGTATTTGGGCTAAGATAGTACAGAATCTATGTAGTTTATGTTTATTGGCCAAATTATGGAATCTACACCAGTTTCTGTTTAAATTCGCAGAATTCGAGGTAATTTACAACAGCTCTGAGAAAGGATGAAAAGATCAGAAATAAACTTAAGAAGTCCAAGGTCGAAGAGCAGCGGAACCAGGACGAATCAAGCTGGAGCCAAGAGTTACTCGATATCGAGTACATTTACTCGATATCGGCCAAAGATGTCCGAGCAGTACTGGTCGAGTAGGAGCTGACCGAGGAAGCTGAAGACGAAGCCAACCCGACTCCGGAGCTTTACTCGATATCGAGTACTGTACTCGATATCGACAAACCTGAAAGCCATGCCCTAAGTCGAGGAGCCATGACAAGTCGAGTAGCCGAAGACCTGGAGATGCCGAGAAGCCTCTACTCGATGTCGAGGAGTTTGCTCGATATCGACGAACCCAGAACCGCATGCCCGAGCCAGATCGGGGAAATGTTGCTCGACAAACACCAGGCTAGCAAGTCAATGACACACTTACTCGATATCGAGTACTTTACTCGATATTGACAAGATCTGCACCACCTGTCCGAGCCAGATCGAGCACCAGCCACCCGAGATGCCCAACTAGCTGAAGTCGACACCAGAGTTACTCGATATGGAGTACTTTACTCGATATCGAGGAGATCTATCCGGAGCCGCGTTACGCGGTGAGCTGTCCGTGTCGAGCTGGGATTACTTGGGGCCGAAGCTATCCGACTCTATCCAAGATCTATCAAGTTCTATCTATGGAGAGGAAATTTACCCACATAAGAAGATATTTTACTACTTTAGATATATTTTCCTTTATGGATTTATTTATTTTATTCCATTTATTTATCTTTAAGCTTTTAGATAAATAGATTTAGATATAGATATAGTTGTTCTTTCCTTGATTAGCGGGGTTTGAGCACTATAAATAAAGCCTTAGGGGCTGAGTTTTATTCATTCCATTCCAGTTACAATTAGTCACATAGAGAGAGAAATAGAAGAGGTTGTAAGTTTGAGTTTATTAATGCAAGTTAGTTCTTTTTTATCAAAGATGTCTGCTATTGTGATGAAGAGCGAGTAGTCCATCCACTTCTAGGGTCGGGGTGAGCCCGATGGTAGCCATGTAAAGGTGATGCGGTAAAGGTACGATCTTTTTATGCCATTCGTCTTCTATCCCTATGAGCATGATTCTTTTGCGAGAGTTGAAGGTGATCCTTGTTTGTGTTATTGAAGCAAAAGTGATCTTAATGCAACTTGGGTTAATTATGTGAAAAGGGTTAGTAACAATTAGGGTTTATGCGAAAGCCTCTATATTCCTATTTGTTAATAACGAAAGTTATTTGATGGAAAGCATGATCGTTTATGCCTTTATGTGTTATTTTGCATGGTTATCATTGTGGTGTTGATACCCTGGCTTTGGAAGTCTTTAGTTTATTGAATTTATTCCACCGAAATATGAGTTCTGTCTTCGAAAGTTTGCATTTTTAAGTTTCTATGTTTGTCGACGTCGAGCAAGTTCTTGTCGATATCGAGTTAGCCTTACTCAAAATCGAGGAGGGTTTACTCGATACTGGTCTTTGCTAAGTCTTCTGTCTGTTATCGACTTGCTGTAGTCGATATCGAGGACAGTTGCTTGATATCGAGTAGCTTCTGTGTCCTCGCTTGGGCACGAATCTGGTTTGATTTATACTTTATATTTTAAACTCGACTTCACCTTACAACAGTTGTCCATGTGTAGGGTTGTTGTAGAGAGGAAATCGAGTTCAAAATATAGAAATATAAATCAAACAAGATTCGTGCCCAAGCAAATAATTACAAGACTCCCTCTCTATGTAGCAGTGGGAAGTCAGGATCGATCCTCGAGGAAGCATGTCAGAGGATCTCAGGTAGCTGTAAATCTCACAGACAGAAAAGCAAAGAGAAAGACAGAAAGAAAGACAGAGATAACAAACAAAAGCAGAAAATAAAACGAAAGTACAGAACTACTCGATATCGATAACAGTAACTCGATATCGAGTACAGCTAATCGACACCAGAAACAGAAATCGACAATAGACGGCAGACTCAGCAAAGAAAACCCGATCTCGGCAAGTCCGCTTTCGCCTTTCCACTTTGCTCGCCACAAATTCTCTCTTTCTCTATGTAACTACTTACTTGTTCTCTCTGAAATTGAATGAATAAAACTCAGCCCCTAAGGCTTTATTTATAGGCTTCATTCCCTCTCTAATTAGGAAAGAAGAACTATCTATATCTAAATCTCTATATCTAAAAGCTTAAAGATAAATAAATGGAATAAAATAATTAAATCCAAAAAGGTAAATCTTCCATTTGTGGGTAAATCTTTTCTCCATAGATAGAACTTGATAGATCTTGGATAGAATCGGTCTCCTTCGGCTCCAAGAACTCCCAGCTCGACACGGACAGCTCACCGCGTAACGCGGCTCCAGATAGATCTCCTCGATATCGAGTAACTTGTGTCGTCGACTACAGCTTGCTAGGCATCTTGGGTAGCTGTTGCTCGATCTGGCTCGGACAGGTGGTGCAGATCTTGTCGATATCGAGCAAACTCCTCGATATCGAGTAGAGACTTCTCGGCATGTTTTGTCCTCGACTTCTCGACTTGGCATGTCTCCTCGACTCAGGGCATGGCTTTCAGGTTTGTCGATATCGAGTAAAGTAATTGATATCGAGTAGAGCTCCGGAGTCGGGTTGGCTTCGTCTTCAGCTTCCTCGATCAGCTCCTACTCGACCAGCACTGCTCGGACATCTTTGGTCGATATCGAGTAAAAGTACTCGATATCGAGTAACTCTTAGCTCCAGCCCGATTCGTCCTGGTTCTGTCGTTCTTTGACCTTGGACTTCTGTAGTTGACTTCCGACCTTTTCGTCCTTTCTCAGAACTGCTGTAAATAGCCTCGAATTCTGCGATTTTAAACAGAAACTGGTGTAGATTCCATAATTTGGCAAATAAACATAAACTACATAGATTCTGTACTATTCTAACCAAATGCATGAAATGTATGCAGAAAACGATATAAAAGTTACTGTAAAACATGGAAGATTCGGATCATAACAAGGGCAAGATTGCAGTAGATCCTTATATCGTTCCCATTCTTTTGCTAGCGGCTCCCCAGGCTTTTGTTTGAAAGCTGTAATCTTCTGGCGGAGGAGCGCTGTCTTGGCCTGAGGAAAGAATTTGTTGAGAAATTCCTGCCTTACTTCAGCCCATGTTGTCAGGCACGATGAGAGTCGAATGCATGTAATCCTCTGAAGTGGTAGGGTATTGGGCAAGCTTGTCTTTCAATTGCCTCATTCGCACAACTTCCTGTGTAATGCGTGCTCTCTCATCGGTGAGAGCAGTATCTTTGGTGGCTAGTTCCCTCTGAAGCGTCTCAATCAGCTGTTCCTGTGTCTCTACGGCCGCCATGGCTCTTTTTAGTTTAGCTTGGATGTGTATAAGGCGCTCCGGTTTGCCTAAAGCGTCAAACTCAGGTGTTTGACCAGAACGACGCATATACATGTGAAGTAACTCAAAAGAAAAGTGATATTTGACTACCTAAGGTGCGAATGATTGCTTCCCCGGCAACGGCGCCAATTTGTTGTTGGGAGGAAATCGAGTTCAAAATATAAAAATATAAATCAAACCAGATTCGTGCCCAAGCAAATAATTACAAGACTCCCTCCCTATGTAGCAGTGGGAAGTCAGGATCGATCCTCGAGGAAGCGTGTCAGCGGATCTCAGGTAGCTGTAAATCTCACAGACAGAAAAGCAAAGAGAATGACAGAAAGAAAGACAAAAATAACAAACAAAAGCAGAAAATAAAACGAAAGCACAGAACTACTCGATATCGATAACAGTAACTCGATATCGAGTACATCTAATCGACACCAGAAACAGAAATCGACAATAGACGGCAGACTCAGCAAAGAAAACCCGATCTCGACAAGTTTTCCTCGATATCGAGTAAGCCCTACTCGATATCGACAAGAACTCCTCGGAATCGATCAGCAACAGAAACTTAAAGATGCAGATTTTCGAACACAGAACTCAGATTTCGATGGAATAAATTCAATAAAATAAAGTCTTCCAAGGCCAGGGTATCAACACCACAACGATAACCATGCAAAATAACACATAAAGACACAAAAGATCATGCTTTCCATCAAATAACTTTCGTTATTAACAAATAGGAATATAGAGGCTTTCGCATAAACCCTAATTGTTACTAACCCTTTTCACATAATTAACCCAAGTTGCATTAAGATCACTTTCGCTTCAATAACACAAACAAGGATCACCTTCAACTCTCGCAAAAGAATCATGCTCATAGGGATACAAGACGAATTGCACAAAAAGATCGTACCTTTACCACATCACCTTACATGGCCATCGTCGGGCTCACCCCGACCCTAGAAGTGGGTGGACTACTCGCTCTTCATTATCAAGAAAGACATCAAATAACAAAAGAAACTAACTTGAATTGAATAAAACTAAAAAGAAAGCTTACAATAGAACAAGCCAAATCCGCTTTCGCCTTTTCACCTTGCTCACCACAAACTCTCTCTTTCTCTATATAACTACTTACTTGTTCTCTCTGAAATTGAATGAATAAAACTCAGCCCCTAAGGCTTTATTTATAGCCTTCATTCCTTCTCTAATTAGGAAATAAGAACTATCTATATCTAAATCTCTATATCTAAAAGCTTAAAGATAAATAAATGGAATAAAATAATTAAATCCAAAAAGGTAAATCTTCCATGTGTGGGTAAATCTTTTCTCCATAGATAGAACTTGATAGATCTTGGATAGAATCGGTCTCCTTCGGCTCCAAGAACTCCCAGCTCGAGACGGACAGCTCACCGCGTAATGCGGCTCCGAATAGATCTCCTCGATATCGAGTAACTTGTGTCGTCGACTACAGCTTGCTAGGCATCTTGGGTAGCTGTTGCTCGATCTGGCTCCCCATGCTTATATCGTTCACAACAAGGGCAAGATCACAGTAGATCCTTATATCGTTCCCATGCTTTTGCTAGCGGCTCCCCAGGCTTCTGTTTGAAAGCTGTAATCTTCTGGCGGAGGAGCGCTGTCTTGGCCTGAGGAAAGAATTTGTTGAGAAATTCCTGCCTTACTTCAGCCCATGTTGTCAGGCACGATGATAGTCGAATGCATGTAATCCTCTGAAGTGGTAGGGTATTGGGCAAGCTTGTCTTTCAATTGCCTCATTCGCGCAACTTCCTGTGTAATGCATGCTCTCTCATCGGTGAGAGCAGTATCTTTGGTGGCTAGTTCCCTCTGAAGCCTCTCAATCAGTTGTTCCTGTGTCTCTACGGCCGCCATGGCTCTTTTTAGTTTAGCTTGGATGTGTATAAGGCGCTCCGGTTCGCCTAAAGCGTCAAACTCAGGTGTTTGACCAGAACGACGCATACACATGCGAAGTAACTCAAAAGAAAAGTGAGATTTGACTACCTAAGGTGCGAATGATTGCTTCCCCGGCAATGGCGCCAATTTGTTGTAGGGAGGAAATCGAGTTCAAAATATAAAAATATAAATCAAACCAGATTCGTGCCCAAGCAAATAATTACAAGACTCCCTCCCTTTGTAGCAGTGGGAAGTCAGGATCGATCCTCGAGGAAGCGTGTCAGCGGATCTCAGGTAGCTGTAAATCTCACAGACAGAAAAGCAAAGAGAAAGACAGAAAGAAAGACAGAAATAACAAACAAAAGCAGAAAATAAAACGAAAGCACAGAACTACTCGATATCGATAACAGTAACTCGATATCGAGTACAACTAATCGACACCAGAAACAGAAATCGACAATAGACGGTAGACTCAACAAAGAAATCCCGATCTCGGCAAGATTTCCTCGATATCGAGTAAGCCCTACTCGATATCGACAAGAACTCCTCGGAATCGATCAGCAACAGAAACTTAAAGATGCAGATTTTCGAACACAGAACTCAGATTTTAATGGAATAAATTCAATAAAATAAAGTCTTCCAAGGCCAGGGTATCAACACCACAACGATAACCATGCAAAATAACACATAAAGACACAAAAGATCATGCTTTCCATCAAATAACTTTCGTTATTAACAAATAGGAATATAGAGGCTTTCGCATAAACCCTAATTGTTACTAACCCTTTTCACATAATTAACCCAAGTTGCATTAAGATCACTTTCGCTTCAATAACACAAACAAGGATCACCTTCAACTCTCGCAAAAGAATCATGCTCATAGGGATACAAGACGAATTGCACAAAAAGATCGTACCTTTACCGCATCACCTTACATGGCCATCGTCGGGCTCACCCCGACCCTAGAAGTGGGTGGACTACTCGCTCCTCATTATCAAGAAAGACATCAAATAACAAAAGAAACTAACTTGAATTGAATAAAACTAAAAAGAAAGCTTACAAACGAACAAGCCAAATCCGCTTTCGCCTTTCCACCTTGCTCGCCACAAACTCTCTCTTTCTCTATGTAACTACTTACTTGTTCTCTCTGAAATTGAATGAATAAAACTCAACCCCTAAGGCTTTATTTATAGGCTTCATTCCCTCTCTAATTAGGAAATAAGAACTATCTATATCTAAATCTCTATATCTAAAAGCTTAAAGATAAATAAATTGAATAAAATAATTAAATCCAAAAAGGTAAATCTTCCATGTGTGGGTAAATCTTTTCTCCATAGATAGAACTTGATAGATCTTGGATAGAATCGGTCTCCTTCGGCTTCAAGAACTCCCAGCTCGACACGGACAGCTCACCGCGTAACGCGGCTCCGGATAGATCTCCTCGATATCGAGTAACTTGTGTCGTCGACTACAGCTTCCTAGGCATCTTGGGTAGCTGTTGCTCGATCTTGCTCGGACAGGTGGTGCAGATCTTGTCGATATCGAGCAAACTCCTCGATATCGAGTAGAGGCTTCTCGACATGTTTTGTCCTCGACTTCTCGACTTGGCATGTCTCCTCGACTCAGGGCATGGCTTTCAGGTTTGTCGATATCGAGTAAAGTAATCGATATCGAGTAGAGCTCCGAAGTCGGGTTGGCTTCGTCTTCAGCTTCCTCGATTAGCTCCTACTCGACTAGCACTGCTCGGACATCTTTGGTCGATATCGAGTAAAAGTACTCGATATCGAGTAACTCTTGGCTCCAGCCTGATTCGTCCTGGTTCTATCGTTCTTTGATCTTGGACTTCTGTAGTTGACTTCTGAGCTTTTCGTCCTTTCTCAGAACTGTTGTAAATTGGCTCGAATTATGCGATTTTAAACAGAAACTGGTGTAGATTCCATAATTTGGAAAATAAACATAAACTACATAGATTCTGTACTATTCTATCCCAAATGCATGAAATGTATGCAGAAAACGATATAAAAGTTACTGTAAAACATGGCAGATTCGGCTCACAACAAACACCCCATACTTAAGCTTGCTTGTCCTCAAGCAATACTTTTATTTGTCATTCAGGGGAAGGAATCAAAACTCTCAACATCTTAAATTCATTCTTATATATCCCTGCAATCAATTACCATCCTCGATAAGGTACTAGTGTCACAAATCCATGCATGTGCAAATATACTAAAGCAACATCTACTCACAAAAGAAGGGTTATGCAAAAACATTCATTCGTGACAAAGCATTAATAATCAAGAGGACTTTAATTTAAGCTCAATAAAGAAGTAGATTGGTAAAAGGCTAACGGTGGGCAATATTTGGCAATGTGGTGCTAATGATCCGGGGAAATGGAGTATTTCCTAAACTTTCTCACCCACATTCCTTTTTCATACGATTCATTACCTTTTATAATGATTTTTAATAATAATGCTTTTACCTCTCTAACCTCAGCACTGCCTTCTCGCGAGTCACAAACATGGGTGTCATGAATGGCCCCGGATACTTAGTGCTTTGGACTCCTCACATTGGTGTCCCATCTCGCCAAACTATTATCTCGGCGAGCAGGGTCAATCTACCTTTATCTCCTGAGGTGATTGGATTTTCTTTCACTCATTAAATTTTCCATAAATTTCAAACAATTTTCTACCAAACTCCAAATATGAACACAACTACCATATAATAATCTCCATAATGTAACATCATTCTCAACATAATCCCCGGATAGGAATTAAGGTAAAGAATGTCAATATTTAGATCATGTGGAACATAATATGAAATAAGGCATAATATGGCTTTTGTGATGCATAAGCATAGGTAAGGCTAGAAATATCACAATATGAGCATTATATGGAAATATAAAGTCCTCCATCCTCTTATCATGCAACATGTCAAAAGCAATTTCAAATTTCACCTCCTTTTATGGTTTTCAAAAATAATGCACTTCATTGTGCCTCCCCTTTACTAGGCAATTTCATGCTATATCTCTAATGAATCTAATTTTGCGTCGTTGAGTTCAATTAAAGCTTCCATGACATTAATCAAAAAATTTCAATGGGGGTCATTTTTCAAACTTTTAAAAACATGCATATAAATCAATAATGAATTCCAAAATAGCTATGTATAAGCAATTCAAGAAATAAACCAAAAATATGCACACATAATGTTTAAATAAATCCAAATATGCATGAAGTAAGCCCTTCCCCCACCCCATACTTAAACATTACAGTGTCCTCACTGTATAAAAACAAGGGTAAAGAAAGAAACTCACTAGACAGATGTGCAGGGCTTCCATATATCGAGTGAAAATGCCTGGGTCGAGTCCGATTTGGTTTGCTTCTATCCACATGGACCTGAAAAATATAGAAGACATATACCCACAATAGAAAAACTAAAAGGATTAAAACCAAAAACAAAAAGCAACAATGTCCAAAAGTCCTAAAAATAAATGTCTATTTACAAGCTCTAGATTTTAGAGTCGCTAGGCCGACTTCTCTTTTAAGCTCAAGGTGGCATCTGCAGGGCCCATTTAGCTTGGGATTCAAATAGGACTCCATTCTTGTCCATCAGCTGCAGTCCTTCAGAATGGATCTTGTTTACCACGAAAGGTCCCATCCTCTTCTTGTTGAATTTGTTGGGAAACCAATGATCTTTAGATTTGGAAACATAGAGCTTGTCTCCAACTTCATACTCTTTGGGCTCATCATTGGAAATCCTACATAAGCGCACATACCAAGGCAAACCTCTCCCATGTATAGATGGATCTGGCCTTTTCTCCAGTATGTCCATATGGCTGCACTCCTCTGTAATCTCAGTCATTGATCTCTTCTTGCTTAGAATCTCCTTGAGGAATTTGACATAGGATGGCATTTCATTGATAGCTTCTGTGAAGGGTATGGTGACATTGAGCTTCTGAAGCATCTTGATGAAGCACTGAAATTTCTTCTCTGCTGCATCCTTTGGAGATTTTGTTGGGAAGGGCAGCTTCTTTTTCTGGTTCGGAGCCGGAACAGAAGTCGGAGGTGCTGCAACTTTCTCGATCTCGACTTAATCTTCCTCGATATCGACCACATTCTTCTCGATATCGACCAGATTTCTCGATGTTGAGTTGTCGTGCTGTGCAGACGAAGGTTGATCCACTCTGTCGTCGATATCAAGTTGTCCTTCCTCGATATCGAGTTGCCTTTTCTCGATATCGACCAAGGTCTGGTCGATATCGAGTTGCTGTTCTCCTTCGTCCTGCTGCTTTCCGACCTCTGGCTCGTGCAGTTGATGGCCGCTTCTGAGTTTTACAGCAGCTATGTGACCAGTCTTCCCCTTGGGATTTGGTTTTGAAGATCTAGGGAGCAAACCTGACTGTCTAGGGACTCTTGCTGCTAGCTGGCCAATCTGTGTCTCCATTGACTTCCGCCATATATTAATCTCCCCAAGCCTAGAGTTGACACCTTGTATCTGAGTGTAGACTGAGTTGAAGGACTGCTTGGTGTCTGAATGATTTCTCCGTATTTCCTCTAGGACGGTCTGTAGATCATCCCTTTTCTGGTCCCTTTCCGGATGTCCTGGAGCTCTGTAGGGCGGGGGGTTCCTAGGGGCACCTTGGTTCCATTGTGGTTGCTGGAACCTTTGGTCCCCCATATAGCGATTGGGACCCCCTGCGTAAGCTGCCTCTTCATGGTATTCTGCCAGCCTGACTTGCTCTGTGTGTGGGCCTTCAGTAGTAGTGTGCCGCTGTGATCCGCATTCGATACAGGGTTGGTTGACAGAAAGATACTTTACTTGTTTGAGAAGCTTGCGATTCTGATCTTTGTATTACTGCTCCTTCACCTCTGGGTCAATCTCCTTAGAGGGCTCATAGAAGGGCATGGATGGGGCTGGTCTAGCATAGGTATTCTCGTCGTAGTTGGTTGGAGTCCCATACTTGTTATCATAGTTGGTCAGCTTGTCAAGAGCAGCTCATCCGTCAGCAGGTGGCATTGTCAGATACTCATAATGAGTATATGTGTTGATCCTATCCTTAGCAGCTCATGCGTCTCCTGAACTACGCAGGGTTGCTGTCCATGTGTAGGGCCTGATTGCAGCAGATCCTTATATCTTTCCCAATCTTTTGCCAGCGGCTCCCCAGGCTTTTGTTTGAAAGCTGTAATCTTCTGCCGAAGGAGTGCTGTCTTGGCAGGAGGAAAGAACTTGTTGAGGAATTCTTGCTTTACATCAGCCCATGTCGTGAGGGATCGCGGTTTCAGCCCTTCAAGCCACTTCAATGCTGGACCAGCTAGGGACCAACGAAAAGCCTTCATCAAGATGTACTCCAAGGTGGTACATTCAGTAAGAGTACGACACATATCAGTAAAGTTGGTAATATGCTGAAGAGGACATTCATTAAATCTACCAAAGAAAGCATTATTTTTAATTTCAATAAGGAAAGGAGTGTGAATTTCATAGTTATTTTCAGGGATTAGAATGGCCGATTCAGGCACGATGAGAGTCGAATGCATGCAATCCTCTGCAGTGGTAGGGTATTGGGCAAGCTCATCTTCCAATTGCCTCCTTCGCGCAACTTCTTGTGTAATGCGTGCTCTCTCATCGGTGAGAGCAGTATCTTTGGTGGCTAGTTCCCTCTGAAGCCTCTCAATCAGCTGTTCCTGTGTCTCTGCGGCCGCCATGGCTCTTTTTAGTTTAGCTTGGATGTGTATAAGGCGCTCTGGTTCGTCTAAGGCGTCAAACTCAGGTGTTTGACTAGAACGACGCATATACCTGCGAAGTAACTCAAAAGAAAAGTGAGATCTGACTACCTAAGGTGCGAATGATTGCTTCCCCGACAACGGCGCCAATTTGTTGTAGGGAGGAAATCAAGTTCAAAATATAGAAATATAAATCAAACCAGATTCGTGCCCAAGCAAATAATTACAAGACTCCCTCCCTATGTAGCAGTGGGAAGTCAGAATCGATCCTCGAGGAAGCGTGTTAGCAGATCTCAGGTAGCTGTAAATCTCACAGACAGAAAAGCAAACAGAAAGATAAAACAAAACACAGAAATAACAAACAAAAACAGAAAATAAAACGAAAGCACAGAACTACTCGATATCGATAATAGTAACTCGATATCGAGTACAGCTAATCGACAGCAGAAACAGAAATCACTTGATATCGATAATAGGAATATAGAGGCTTTTGCATAAACCCTAGTTGCATTAAGATCACTTTCGCTTCAATAACACAAACAAAGACCACCTTCAACTCTCGCAAAAGTATCATGCTCCCAGGGATAGAAGACGAATTGCACAAAAAGATCGTACCTTTACCGCATCACCTTACATGGCCATCGTCGGGCTCACCCCGACCCTAGAAGTGGGTGGACTACTCGCTCTTCATTATCAAGAAAGACATCAGAAAACAAAAGAAACTAACTAGCATTGAATAAAACTAAAAAGAAAGCTTACAACCGAACAAGCCAAATCCGCTTTCGCCTTTCCACCTTGCTCGCCACAAACTCTCTCTTTCTCTATGTAACTACTTACTTGTTCTCTCTAAAATTGAATGAATAAAACTCAGCCTCTAAGGCTTTATTTATAGGCTTCATTCCCTCTCTAATTAGGAAAGAAGATCAATCTATATCTAAATCTCTATATCTAAAAGCTTAAAGATAAATAAATGGAATAAAATAATTAAATCCAAAAAGGTAAATCTTCCATGTGTGGGTAAACCTTTTCTCCATAGATAGAACTTGATAGATCTTGGATAGAATCGGTCTCCTTCGGCTCCAAGAAATCCCAGCTCGACACGGACAGCTCACCGCGTAACGCGGCTCTGGATAGATCTCCTCCATATCGAGTAACTTGTGTTGTCGACTACAGCTTGCTAGGCATCTCGGGTAGCTGGTGCTCGATCTGGCTCGGACAGGTGGTGCAGATCTTGTCGATATCGAGCAAACTCCTCGATATCGAGTAGAGGCTTCTCGGCATGTTTTGTCCTCGGCTTCTCGACTTGGCATGTCTCATCGACTCAGGGCATGGCTTTCAGGTTTGTCGATATCGAGTAAAGTAATCGATATCGAGTAGAGCTCCGGAGTCGGGTTGGCTTCGTCTTCAGCTTCCTCGATCAGCTCCTACTCGACCAGCACTGCTCGAACATCTTTGGTCGATATCGAGTAAAAGTACTCGATAACGAGTAACTCTTGGCTCCAGCCTGATTCGTCCTAGTTCTATCGTTCTTTGACCTTGGACTTCTGTAGTTGACTTCTGAGCTTTTCGTCCTTTATCAGAACTGTTGTAAATTGCCTCGAATTCTGCGATTTTAAACAGAAACTGGTGTAGATTCCATAATTTGGAAAATAAACATAAACTACATAGATTCTGTACTATTCTAGCCCAAATGCATGAAATGTGTGCAGAAAATGATATAAAAGTTACTGTAAAACATGGCAGATTCGGCTCACAAAAAGGGCAAGATCGCAGTAGATCCTTATATCGCTCCCATGCTTTTGCTAGCGGCTCCCCAGGCTTATGTTTGAAAACTGTCTTGGCATGAGGAAAGAATTTATTGAGAAATTCCTGCCTTACTTCAGCCCATGTTGTTAGGGATCGTGTAGGAAGACCTTCAAGCCATTTCAGTGCTGGACCGACGAAGGACCATCGAAAAGCCTTCATCTTGATATATTCCAACGTAGTACCTTCAGCAAGAGTATGACACATGTCAGAAAAATTGGTAATATGTTCAAGAGGACATTCATTAAATCTACCATAGAAGGCATTATTTTTAATCTCAATCAAGAAAGGAGTGCGAATTTCAAAATTATTTTAAGGGATTAGAATGGCCGATTCAGGCACGACGAGAGTCGGGTGTATGTAATCCTCTACAGTGGTACGGTATTAGGCAAGCTCAGCTTCCACCTGCCTCCTTCGCTCAGCTTCCTGTGTAGTGCGCGCTCTCTCAGCGGTGAGAGCAGTATCCTTGGCGGCTAGTTCCCTCTGAAGCCTCTCAATCATCTCAGCTTATGTTTCGGCAGCCGCCATGATCCTTTTCAGTCTAGAATGGATGTGTATAAGGCGTTCCTGGTCTTCTAAGGCGTCAAACTCAGGCTGTTGACCAGAGCGGCGCATACACTACAAAATCAAAACTTAAAGGAAAAAAGTGAGATTTAACTACCTAAGGCGCGAATGATTGCTTCCCCGGCAACGGCGCCAATTTATTGTAAGGAGGAAATCGAGACTTGCAATTCAAAATATAAATAAAGTAAAGCAAACCAGATTCCGTCCCTTGTAAATGATTACAATACTTCCTCCCGATTTAGTAGTGGGAAGTCAGGATCGATCCTCGAGGAAGCGTGTCAGCGGATCTCAGGTAGCAAAGGAATCTCACAGACAGAAAAGCAAGTAGACAGACAGAAATAACAGAGAAAAGCAGAAAAGAAAGCAAAGCACAGAAAACTGGTCGATATCGACCACTGTTACTCGATATCGACTAAGCAAATCGATCAACAGTGCACGAAATCGACTGACAGAAACTAAAACTCAGCAAAGTAACTCGATTTCGACAAAACCCAACTCAACATCGACCAATTACCTCGACGTCGACCAAATTTCCCCGAGATCGACTAATTCAGAAACTAAAATTGCAACTTTTCGCAACACAGAACACGATTTTTGATGAAATAAATCAATAAAGTAAAGATTTCCAAGATCAGGGTTTCGACACCACAACGATAACCATGCAAAATAACACATAAAGGCATAAAAGATCATGCTTTTCATCAAATAACTTTCGTTATTAACAAATAGGAATATAGAGGCTTTCGCATAAACCATAATTGTTACTAACCCTTTTCAAATAATTAACCCAAGTTGTATTAAGATCACTCTCGCTTCAATAAAACAAACAAGGATCACCTTCAACTTTTGTTGTGAGGAGAAAATCGAGTATGAAATATAACAAAAATAGATCAAACCAGATTTAGGCCCACGCAAATAATTACAAGACTCCTCCAATGTAGTAAGAGAAAGTCAGGATCGAATCCACGAGGAAGCGTGTCAGCGGATCCTAGACAGCTGTAAATCTCACAGAAAAGCAACAGAAAGACAGAAACAAAGAAAGAAAGACAAACGAAGACAAGAAATAGCAAACGAAAGCAAGAAATAAAGTAAAGACAGAAGCTAACTCGATCTCGACCAGCAGTAACTCGAGATCGACGAACAGCAGTGAACAACAGAAACTCAGAAATCACAGCAGACATCAAACCCGGCAAGGGCAACTCGATCTCCTACTCGAGATCGACAACAAATAGTAAAAACAGAAATTGCAGAATTGAAAACAGAAACGGAAACTCAACTCGACGTAGACAAAAGTCAACTCGACAAGCCTGTCCTCTGTCTCGAATAAAACACAGAAAACCTCAAATTGCAGATTCGAACACAGATTTCAGAATTTCGACAGAAATAAACTCAATTTATGAAAGAACTTCCAAAACCAGGGTATCAACACCACAACGGTAACCATGCAAAGTAACATATAAAGGCATAAAAGATCATGCTTTCCATCAAAATAACTTTCGTTACTAACAAATAGGCATATAGAGGCTTTCGCATAAACCCTAATTGTTACTAACCCTTTTCACATAACTAACCCAAGTTGCATTAAGATCACTTTCGCTTCAATAATACAAACAAGGATCACCTTCAACTCTCGCAAAAGAATCATGCTCATAGGGATAGAAGACGAATTGCATCAAAAGATTGTACCTTTACCGCATCACTTCACATGGCCACCGTCGGGCTCACCCCAGCCCTAGAAGTGGGTGGACTACTCGCTCTTCATCATCGAGAAAGATATTAAATAACAAAAGAAACTAACTTGCATTGAATTAAATAAAGAAAGCTTACAACCAACAAGACAAATCGGCTTTCGCCTTTCCACCTTGCTTGCCACAAACTCTCTCTCTCTACTCCTCTTACTTACTTGAATGCAATTGTGTCTGAAATTGAATTTGAATGTGTGATTCAATGAATGAAAAACTTGCCCCTAAGGCTTTATTTATAGCCTTCTATTCCTTGCTAATCAAGGATCAAAATATCTATCTTTATCTAAATATATATCTAAAGGCTTAAAAGATAAATAAAAGAAATTTAGGAATTAAATCAAAAAAGGGAAATTCTATCTAAAGAGCAAAATCTTCCATGTGTTGATAGGTGTGGATAGATGTTGATAGATCTCGGATATCTCGGACTCCTTCGGCCCCAAGGAAAGCCAAACCGCGTCGGACAGCAAACCGCGTAACGCGGCTCCTCGATCTCGACCAAGGCTCCTCGAGATCGAGTAGAACTGACGTCGACTTGGCTGGCTGGCTGGCTTGGTCGGGTAGCTCTGCTCGACAAGGCTCGGACTGGTGCTCCTTGGCTCCTCGATCTCGACTAGCTGTACTCGAGATTGAGTAGAGTTGGTTTCCGGAGTCGGGTTGTCTTTGACTCAGTGTCCTCGATCAGCTCTGCTCGACCAGGTGTACTCGGACAGCCTTTGTTGAGATCGAGTAAGTGTACTCGAGATCAAGTAAAGTTCTCTCAGCTTTCTGCTCTGTTCTTGAAACGCACTTTCTCGAGTCCTCGTTCGTTGGATTGACGCATATGACCATGCGTTGGAAAGCTCTTTCCGAGGGATACAACTCTCATGAAGACATCAACGCTTGATTCAGAACGAAGAATGGTGAAAATGACGTTTTCTCCAGCTGCACCATTCTTAGCCTCTCCATGAGTTTCCTTTAAGCTCCAAAGTGCGTCCGATTTCTGCGAAATATAACCAAAACTTGTGTAGACCTCCATATATTGCAAATAAGTGTAAACTACATAGATTCTGTATTATTCTAACCCAAATGCATGCAATGTATGCAGAAATCGATATAAAAGTAAGTGTAAAACATGGCAAATTAGGCTCACAACAAATACCCCATACTTAAGCTTGCTTTTCCTCAAGCAATACCTTTACTTGTCATTCAGAGGAAGAAATCAAAACTCTCAACATATCAGATTCATTATTATATGTCCCTACAATCAATTACCATCCTCGAAAAGGTACTAGTGTCACAGATCCATGCATGTGCAAATATACAAAAGCAGCATCTACTCACAAAAGGAGGGTTATGCAAAACATTCATTCGTGACAAAGAATTGATAATCAAGAGGACTTTAATTTAAGCTCAAATAAGGAATAGATTGGTAAAAGGCTAAAGGTGGGCAATTTTTGGGCAATGTGGTGCTAATGATCCGGGGAAATGGAGTATTTCCAAACTGAATTTCATACCACATTCTTTCTCCATAAGATTCATCACCTTTCATACTGCTTTTTTCTCAATAATAATGCTTTTACCTCTCTAACCTCAGCACTGCCTTCTCGCGAGTCGCAAACATGGGTGTCATGAATGGCCCCGGATACTTAGTGCTTTGGACTCCTCACAATGTGTCCCATCTCGCCAAACTATTATCTCAGCGAGCAGGGTCAATCTACCTTTATTTCCTGAGTTGATTGGATTTTTGTGTCCCATCTCGCCAAACTATTATCTCAGCGAGCAGGGTCAATCTACCTTTATTTCCTGAGTTGATTGGATTTTTTCTCACTCATTAAATTTTCCATATATTTCAAACATTTCCTTCCAAACTCCAATAATGATAACAATAACAACACAAACACCATATAACAATCTCCATAATGTAACATCATTCTCAACATAATCCCCGGATAAGGTAAGAATGGCAAATATTAAGATCATGTGGAGCAATATATGAAATAAGGCATATTATGGCTTTTGTGATGCATAAGCATAGGTAAGGCTAGGATTATAACAATGAGCATTATATGGAAATATAAAGTCCTCCATCCTCTTATCATGCAACATGTCAAAAGCAACTTCAAATTTTACCTCCTTTCATGGTTTTCAAGAAATAATGCACTTCATTGTGACATCCCTTTACTAGGTAATTTCATGCTATATCTCTAATGAATCCAATTTTGCATCGTCGAGTTCAATATTAAGCTTCCATGACATTTATCAAAAATTTCAACGGGGGTCATTTTTTCTAAATTTTGGAAATCATGCATAGAAGCACATAAATTAATAATAAATTCCAAAATAGCCATGTATAAGCATTTCAATAAATTCTAAATATGCACACATAATGTCAAATATGGCAAATATGCATAAAGTAAGCTCTTCCCCCACCCCATACTTAAACATTACAGTGTCCTCATTGTATAAAAACAAGGGTAGAGAAAGAAACTCACTAGACAGGTGTGCAGGGCTCTCAATTTTGAATGAAAGAATCGCCTGGGCCAAGTTTGAATATAGCTCATCTATGGACCTGAAAAGTGCAGAAGACATATACCCATAATAGAAAAACTAAAAGTGTTCAAAACCAAAAACAAACAAAACAATGTCCAAAACTAAATGTCTATGTACAAGCTCTAGATTTTATAGTCGCTAGACCGACTTCTTCATTTAGCTCAAGGTGGCATTTGCAGGGCCCATGTAGCTTTGGACTCAAATAAGACTCCATTCTTGTCCATCAGTTGTAATCCTCCAGAATGGATCTTGTTCACCACAAAAGGCCCCATCTGCTTCTTGTTGAATTTATTAGGGAACCAATGATCCTTTGATTTAGAGACATAGAGCTTGTCTCCAACTTCATACTCCTTGGGCTCATCATTGGATATCCTACATAAGCGCACATACCAAGGCAAACCTCTCCCATGTATAGATAGATCTTTAATGGAAATAGGAGAAGAAAGATCCATACCTTGGCTTACCATCGCAGAGACGGAATCGGGGACCACAGTGTTTGGTCGATTTCGAGTAGGGGTACTCGATCTCGACGAGTTTTCAGATTCTAGTGGTGAGCTACTCGAGGATGGAGGAGCTGGTGGAGGTGAGGGCTGGTCGATCTCGAGTGGGCTACTCGATCTCGAGTAGGATTCTGCTTTTGGTGGCTTCAGCGTCGAGCAAGGCGAAGTCGAGGCAGCAGAGGGGTGGTCGATCTCGAGTACCCTGCTCGAGATCGAGGAGCCTGGCGCTTCAGTGTTGCTACTCGACGATGCTGGTGCTGGTGGGGGCTCCTGGTTTTGGTCGAGATTGATTAGGGTCCTCGATGTCGAGGAGTCTTGGTCGACCTTGACCCCATACTTGGTTTCTGTCAAGGCATCCGAAAAATAATTAGTCCATAACGACGTACCTTGGTTTGTGTTGATTGGATTCTCTGTGTCCTCCTTTAGGATTGCCATGATCTCCTCCACCTGGGCCTCCATATCCCTCTTTTCCAGCTCCTCAGGGGTCATATTTCTTACCTTGGGTTCCCCGCAGGTGATGTAGCCAGCTGAGATAGATTTTACCTCTTCCATTGGACCTGTATGCCTTTCAGTTTTATTAAAGGAATACTCAATTACCTCATCGCTAATGTTGAAGGTGAGCACTCATTTCCTTACGCTTATGTTGGCATCCACCGCCGCCAAGAAGGGTCTTCCTAGAATAATTGGACAAGCAGGGTCTTCTTGCATATCAACAACTAGGAAATCAGTAGGGACAAAGAATTTAACTACTTGTACTGGCACATTGTCCACCATGCCTGTTGGAATGACCACCGTGTTGTTGGCCATGTAAAGTCTAGCGTCCACAGGCCGTAGGGCACCTATCTTAATCTTGGACCAAATTGTTAAAGGAATTATGCTCACACTAGCTCCAAGATCACATAAAGCATTAATTTTATATTGACCAAATCCAATGGTTATAGTAAACTTACCTGGATCTGGCCTTTTTTCCAGTATGTCCAAATGGCTGCACTCCTCTGTAATCTCAGCCATTGATCGCTTTTTGCTCAGAATCTCCTTCAGGAACTTGACATAGGATGACATTTCATTGAGAGCTTCCGTGAAGGGGATGGTGACGTTGAGCTTCTGAAGCATCTTGATGAAGCCCTGAAATTTCTTTTCTGCCGGGTCCTTTGGAGATTTTGTGGGGAAAGGCAGCTTCTTTTTCTGATATGGAGCCAAAACAGACGTCGGAGGTGCTGCAGTTTTCTCGATCTCGGGCTGACCGTCCTCGATGTCGAGTATAACCTAGTCGATCTCGACCAGACTGGGTGATGTCGAGTTGCTGTGCAGTGCAGATGATGGTTTCTGTATTTTCTCCTCGAGATCGAGCAGGCCCTCCTCGAGATCGACCAAGCTCTGGTCGACGTCGACTAGCTGCTGGTCGACTTGCTGGTCTCCTTTGTTCTGTGCTTTGCAACTTCTGGCTCTTGCAGTTGATGGCCGCTTCTAAGTTTTACAGCAGCGATGTGTCCGGTCTTTCCTTTGGGATTTGGTTATGAAGATCCTGGGAGTGACCTTGTCTGTCTGGGGATTCCTGCTGCTAGCTGACCAATATGTGTATCAACTATTTTCCTCCATATATCAATCTCCCCAATCCTTGAGTTGACGCCCTGAATCTGAGTGTAGACTGAGTTGAAGGATTGCCTGGTTTCTGTATGATTCCTCCTTATTTCCTACAAGACAGTCTGTAGATCATCCTTTTTCTGATCCCTTTTTGGATGTCCTGTAGCTCTTTAGGGCGGGGGGTTCCTAGGGGCACCTTGGTTCCATTGCGGTTGCTCAAACCTTTGGTCCCCCATTTAGCGATTGGGACCCCTTGCGTAAGCTGCCTCTTCATGGTATTTTGCCAGCCTGACTTGCTCAGTATGTGGGCACTCAGTAGTGGTGTGCCTCTGCGATCCGCATTCAATACAAGGCTGGTTGATAGAAAGATACTTTACTTGTTTGAGGAGCTTCTTATTCTGATCTCTGTAGTACTGCTCCCTAACATCTGGATCAATCTCCTTAGGGGGCTCATATAGGGGCATGGATGGTGCTGGCCTGGCGTAGGGGTTCTCCTCATAGTTGACTGGAGTCCCATACTTGTTATCATAGTTGGTCAGCTTGTCTAGAGCAGCCCATGTGTTAGGAGGCGGCATTGTCAGATACTCATAGTGAGTATATGTGTTGATTCTGTCCTTTGCATCCAAGTCCAGAGAGTTGAAGAAGATCTCTTGAACCACGCAGGGTTGTTGTCCATGTGTAGGGCAGGATCGCAGTAGATCCTTATAGCGTTCCCATGCCTTTGCTAGTGTCTCCCCAGGCTGCTGTTTGAACGATGTGATCTTTTGGCGCAGGAGTGCTGTCTTGGCAGGAGGAAAGAACTTGTTCAAAAATTCCTGCTTCACCTGAGCCCATGTCGTGAGAGAACGTGGTTTCAGCCCTTCCAACCATTTCAGTGCCGGCCCAGCCAGAGACCAACGGAAAGCTTTCATTAGGATGTACTCCAAGGTGGTACCTTCAGAAAGAGTACGACACATGTCAGTAAAGTTGGTAATGTGGCGCAGAGGGCATTCATTAAATCTACCATGAAATGCATGATTTTTAATTTCAATAAGAAATTGAGTGCGAATTTCATAGTTGTTTTCAGGGATTAGAATTGTCGATTTAGGCACGACGAGAGTCGGGTGCCTATAATCCTCTGCAGTGTTTGGGTAGAGGGCAAGCTCATCTGCCAGCTGCCTCGCACGTTCAGCTTCTTGTTCCCTTCCTGCTCTCTCAACGGCGAGAGCAGCCTCCCTGGCGACTAGATCCCTTGTGAGCCTCTCGATCAGCTTTTCCTGTGTTTCCGCAGCTGCCATGGCTCTTTGTAGTTTAGCTCTGATGTGTAGAAGGCGCTCTGGTTCGTCTAAGCCGTCAAACTCAGGTGGTTGACCAGAACGGCGCATACACCTGTAAAGTAACTCAAAGAAAAAGTGAGAACTGACTACCTAAGGTGTGAATGATAGCTTCCCCGGCAACGACGCCAATTTGTTGTGAGGAGGAAATCGAGTATGAAATATAACAAAAATAGATCAAACCAGATTTAGGCCCACGCAAATAATTACAAGACTCCTCCAATGTAGTAAGAGAAAGTCAGGATCGAATCCACGAGGAAGCGTGTCAGCGGATCCTAGGCAGCTGTAAATCTCACAGAAAAGCAACAGAAAGACAGAAACACAGAAACAAAGAAAGAAAGACAAAGGAAGACAAGAAATAGCAAACAAAAGCAAGAAATAAAGTAAAGACAAAAGCTAACTCGATCTCGACCAGCAGTAGCTCGAGATCGACGAACAGCAGTGAACAACAGAAACTCAGAAATCACAGCAGACAGCAAACCCGACAAGGGCAACTCGATCTCGACCAGATGCTACTCGAGATCGAAAACAAATAGTAAAAACAGAAATTGCAAAATCGAAAACAGAAACGGAAACTCAACTCGACGTAGACAAAAGCCAACTCGAGATCGACTAAGGTCTACTCGATCTCGACAAGCCTCTCCTCTGTCTCGACTAAAACCCAGAAAACCTCAAATTGCAGATTCGAACACAGATTTTAGAATTTCGACAGAAATAAACTCAATTTATGAAAGAACTTCCGAAGCCAGGGTATCAACACCACAACGGTAACCATGCAAAGTAACATATAAAGGCATATATAAAAGATCATGCTTTCCATCAAAATAACTTTCGTTACTAACAAATAGGCATATAGAGGCTTTCGCATAAACCCTAATTGTTACTAACCCTTTTCACATAATTAACCCAAGTTGCATTAAGATCACTTTCGCTTCAATAATACAAACAAGGATCACCTTCAACTCTCACAAAAGAATCATGCTCATAGGGATAGAAGACGAATTGCATCAAAAGATTGTACCTTTACCGCATCACCTCACATGGCCAACGTCGGGCTCACCCCAGCCCTAGAAGTGGGTGGAGTACTCGCTCTTCATCATCGAGAAATATATTAAATAACAAAAGAAACTAACTTGCATTGAATTAAATAAAGAAAGCTTACAACCAACAAGACAAATCCGCTTTCGCCTTTCCACCTTGCTTGCCACAAACTCTCTCTCTCTACTCCTACTTACTTGAATGGAATTGTGTCTAAAATTGAATTTGAATGTGTGATTCAATGAATGAAAAACTAGCCCCTAAGGCTTTATTTATAGCCTTCTATTCCTTGCTAATCAAGGATAGAAATATCTATCTTTATCTAAATCTCTATCTAAAGGCTTAAAAGATAAATAAAAGAAATTTAGGAATTAAATCAAAAAAGGGAAATTCTATCTAAAGAGCAAAATCTTCCATGTGTTGATAGGTGTGGATAGATGTTGATAGATCTCGGATATCTCGGACTCATTCGGCCCCAAGGAAAGCCAAACCGCGTCGGACAGCAAACCACGTAACGCGGCTTCGGGACGCGGCTCCTCGATCTCGATCAAGGCTCTTCGAGATTGAGTAGAACTGACGTCGACTTGGCTGGCTGGCTTGGTCGGGTAGCTCTGCTCGACAAGGCTCGGACTGGTGCTCCTTGGCTCCTCGATCTCGACTAGTTGTACTCGAGATCGAGTAGAGTTGGCTTCCGGAGTCGGGTTGTCTCTGACTCAGTGTCCTCGATCAGCTCTGCTCAACCAGGTGTGCTCGGACAGCCTTTGTCGAGATCGAGTAAGTGTACTCGAGATCGAGTAAAGTTCTCTTAGCTTTCTTCTCTGTTCTTGAAACACACTTTCCCGACTCCTCGTTCGTCGGATTGACGCATATGACCATGCGTTGGAAAGCTCTTTCCGAGGGCTACAACTCTCATGAAGACATCAAACCTTGATTCAGAACGAAGAATGGTGAAAAATGGCATTTTCTCCAACTGCACCAATCTTAGCCTCTCCATGAGTTTCCTTTAAGCTCCAAAGTGCGTCCGATTTCTGCGAAATATAACCAAAACTTGTGTAGACCTCCATGTATTGCAAATAAGTGTAAACTACATAGATTCTGTATTATTCTAACCCAAATGCATGCAATGTATGCAGAAATCGATATAAAAGTAAGTGTAAAACATGGCAAATTAGGCTCACAACAACTTTCCCAAAAGAATCATGCTCTCAGGGATAGAAGACAAATTGCATAAAAAGATCAGACATTTACCGCATCACATCACATGGCTACCGTCGGGCTCACCCCGAGCCTAGAAGTGGGTGACTACTCGCTCTTCATCATGAATAAACTCGTCAAAGATTTCATGAAATAACAAAATTGCAATAAAATAAAACTAAAAAGAAAGCTTACAACCGAACAAGCCAAATCCGCTCTTGCCTTTCCACCTTGCTCTCGCCACAAGCTCTCTCTCTCTACTTACTACCTCTTCTCTTTCTCTAGAATTTTATGAATGGAAATCAACCCCTAAGGCTTTATTTATAGCCTTCATTCCCTCTCTAATTAGGAAAGAAAACTATATCTAAATCTAAATCTATCTATCTAAATTATTAAGATTAAAACATGCAAATAAATAAATAAATCTCTAAAGGAATTATATCTAATGTAGGTAAATATCTTCTCCTCTTGATAGCACTTGATAGATCTTGATGGAATTTGGTCTCGAAAATATCTCCATTGGATTCGGATAGAAACTTAACAAGACTCGGACTAATCGATTTCGGCTTCTGTGGTCCAACTCGATATCGAGCAGTTTTACTCGATATCGACCAGAATTTCTCCGTCTTCAGCTTCTTCGTCGATCTCGGTTCCAGGAAGACACATCGACTTGATTTTTACTCGATATCGAGTAGAGTTCCTCGATATTGACTTGCATGTTCCAGCTCCAGCTTCTTGACTCGATTCCGGGGCGTTGACTTGATGTTGGTTACTCGATATCGACTAGATGAAGTCGATATCGACCAACTCTCCTCAGCTTGCTCGATTCTGGTAAACTCAGTGGAAATCGACTTGACCTTACTCAATATCGATTTGCAGTACTCGATATCGAGTTGTGTGTTTTGACTCGGTTTTTTTCTTTCCAGCTCGATTTGTCCTGGTTCCGCTACTCCTTGGCCTTGGACTTCTGTAGTTGACTTCGAGCTTTTCTCCTTTCTCAGAACTGCTGTAAATTGCTTCGATTTCTGCAAAATTAAACAGAAACTGGTGTAGATTCCATAATTTTGCAAATAAGCATAAACTACATAGATTCTGTACTATTCTAGCCCAAATGTCTGAAATGCATGCAGAAATCGATATAAAAGTAACTATAAAACATGGTGAAATAGGCTCACATCAATGACCCCTATCAAGTAATTCAAACCAATTTTCAAAATGGTCATATAACAACTGAGCATGTTAATCGATATGCTTGATATCATTGTCATGAATAACTGGCTCGTACAAGTGTTTGTTCTTCATTGCCTCAATTATTAGATTGACCAAACCGTATGCCACTGGTCTTAACCCATACCAAGACTCTCCACTATATACCATATGCGTTCACATCCATGCAGTGTACAACATATCCATCTAAAAATCTTGGGATATAATCGAGAAACTGAGACATTTGTTTTGAAGACAATACCAGTGATGATGATAATTGAGGTTTTGCAAACATCACATTCCGTTGTGAGAACAGCAATGGTGGTGTGGACGATAGTGGTGGAAAAGAGGAGATGTCCGTGGACTTGTTACCTTTTGCATTCTGCTTCGAGAGAGATGGTTTTTTCTTCGAAATCGCCTTCCAACATGTTTGTTCTAACTCTTCAACCGATCACAAGATGTGACCTTGCGTCAATCCCTAGTGCGAACCTCTGTAGGTGTGACCAAGTTTGAAGCACCTACATGGTTGACACAAAAAACTTATATATGTATATCATCCTATTGTAGGTAAGTAGTAAACTATATTTTGTCGAACTTTTACGTGGGTGTAAATTTTTTTCCAACAATGTTATAACATGCATTCGGCCTTTCGGCTGACATTGTGGAAAATTGCTTATCAAATTCAGCTTTCGTCTAATCTTCATACATTTTCACTTTAGAGTCAACTTTATCTGCCTCTGGGAATTGTAGTGTTCTCCACATTAGATGAATTGCACCCTAATATAATAACATCCGATTGTTTCACATATGTCACGATTTGATGTCCACATGAAAGCATGTGTGCAATAGGCAAATTGCAGCGACAAACTACACTCTTCACCCTTTGGGTGGCGGCATACTACCTTTCCATCATATCCAACACATACCTTGAACAATTTTTCCTCAAATACGCGAAGCACTGCATTAGCAATCTCATTTGGTACCTCAGTCCTTGAGCGTTCAAAAAGAGCCTTCAGTTGGCGAATTATCGTTTCAATTTACGAGTGCATCATGTGGAATACCGAGTCCAAACTCCCTACTCCCAATCCTAAGTATTATTTTCACTGTTGCATGTTGACTTTCCACCCTAGCATAACAATTTAGAGTATAAATAAACATCAACAATACATCACGTCAATGAAAATGAATAAATATTGCATCATTACATATACTTATTTATCGTATATGGGACAAAATGGGTAGCATTGTCTACCTAGACTTGGACTATCTTCTCCATGTATTGGTCTAACCACATTTTATGGAAATAGTTCATAACAACTTCATTAGTATCTTTAAAGGCTTTAGATGAGCAGCGAATAACCCCTTTGCAAACTCTTATTCTTCACTAGAGGATGATTATGGGATCCATAAGTAACTTCGATGGTCCACTTGTTAGGTACTACCTCACGGCACTTGATTCAAAATTGGCAACCACATTGCCTAGACGTTTGATGTCTGCATTTTTAGACTTATTTTATTCCATATTTTCAGTCTCATTGAGTCCTTTTTATTAACTTTTGTGTTAGGAAAGAGTGTCGTTTGTTTTGTTTTTCGTATTATTGAGATATGGATGTCTACACAAGATTTAGTGGTATTATATAGTTTTTGGAGAAGTTTGGACGCACTTTGGGGCTTAACGGAAAATCATGAAGGTGTTAGAGAAGCTAAGAAAAGCAAAAGGGGAGAAGCATGGAGAAACCCCATATTTTAGCCATTCATCGCTTCGAGTCAAGTGCTGACACCTTCATGATACTTGTAGTCCTCAAAAAGATCTTTCCAACGCATATTCATTTGCGTCAATCGAACGAACGAGGACTTTAGAATGTGCATTTCAAGACGGAGAAGCAAAAGTTGGAAGGGTGTTGGTATCGACCTCGTCAATGTAGCAGAGCTGAAGACGGCCCCTAGAAGAAATTAAGGTGTCGATATCGATACCCCACTGCTGACAGATTGGGTTCTGGAGCTAAGTGTATTGGTAGTATCAATATCGATACTATGCTTGTCAATATCGACATCCAAGACTAAGAAGCCGAGAGCAAGAAGAATTAATCACCGTCAGTATCGACACCTCCCCCTGTCGGTATCAGGGGTGTCAAATGTCAATAGGGTTTTATGCACACCAGGTTTTTGGGTTGTTAGGCTGTTTTAATGTAATTTTATCCTGAAACTTTTAGGCACTCTTAGATATTACATAAAATCCTTTTCTTGGAGGATAAGTCATAGTTTTATTATAAAGGGAAATTTCGTTTGGTGCCCCTGAGTTTATGTCAATTTCGGTTGGTGTTCCACACTTTTTTTTTTGTCCGGATGGTACCCTCGAGTTTTGTCAAAAGTTCGATCGGTTCATGCCCAAAACTCATGTTTTCTCCCTTTTAATGAATAAAACCACCCTTTATTACTATTATTTTCACAAAAAACCCTTTTATTTTTTATATTGAACAAAATTACCTATTATTTGACTAAATTCAATACAAAAGTGACAAACCCACCTTTATTTTTAAAATTGTAAAAAATCACATATTATTTCCAAAAAAAATTATCGTAAAATCACCCATGTTTCCAAAAAAAATTAGAACAAAATCACCCTTGTTTCCAAAAATCTCCCTATTATTTGACAAAATTCAATACAAAAGTGACAACCTCACCTTTATTTTTAAAATTTTACAAAATCACATATTATTTCCAAGCGTAAAACCATCATTGTTTCCAAAAAAAAAATTAGAACAAAATCACTATGATTTTAAAATTGTACCAAAGATCTATTATTTTTTCACACTTGAAAAAAACAAAAAGACAATAATTATTTTCCAAAACAATATTTAACACCTATTATTTTCCAAAACAATATTTAACACCTATTATTTTCCAAAACAATATTTAACACCTATTATTTTCCAAAACAATATTTAACCTATATCTCACTAACTTTAAACAATTGTAAATGTGATTGATCAATTTAACCAAATAATCGATTAGAATTTTATTGAAAAGAAAAAGTGAAGTTTATTTGTTTCATTTTCTTCTCTTATAAAAGAAAAATATAATAAAAGATTAATCATTCTTATCTTATTAGGTTTTATGTATTCCAAACAAAAGAAATCAATAACACTTTCTTTTGTGCGTTTTTTAAAGCATAAAGGGTGGTTTTACGCAAAGTATGATTTTATGAAGTATTTTTTTTTATAATTTATAGGTTAATTATATTTGTTCGCATAATAAGATGATGGATTTTTGCAAAGTTTTTGTAAATAATGGATGATTATGTGCATGCAATGTTTGACAAATAATGAGATTTTTTTTTTACAAACTATGAAAAATATATATATATATATATATATATATAGGGATCTTTTGTGTAATGTTAAAAACAATGATTGATTTTCTTTAAAAAAAAATGGAAACAATGGGTATTTTTTGCGAAAACTTGGGCAATAATATATCATTTTGTTAGTTTTTAAAAGTAAAATGTGATTTTGTCACTTTTGTGTTGAATTTAGTTAAATAAGAGGTAATTTTGTTCAATACTAAAAGCAAATGGGCTTTTTTATGAAAAAAATAAAAAATAAAGGGTGGTTTTATTCATTAAAAAGGAGAAAATATAAGTTTTGGGCATAAGCCGAACTTTTGACAAAACTCAGGGTTACCATCCGGACAAAAAAAAGTGTGGGACACCAACCGAAATTGACATAAACTCAGGGGCACCAAACGGAATTTCCCTATTACAAATAAGGCCTATTGGGGTCAGTTTTAAGTGTGCTTGTTTTGCCCTAGTTTGGGGGCAAGTTTCGGGTCTCTTGGAAGACGTGTGGGGAGACATTGTGACACTATTTTCCAGGTTTTGTAATTAGTTTTATTTTTCAGTTTTAATTTAGTTTTCTCTTCTCCCTTAATGTCTTTGTTTTCCTACTCCGTGAGTAGTTCTCTCTTCTTCTAGGATTGGGGTGAGCCCAATAATAGACATGTGTGTTGAATTGATGAATTCATGATCAGGTTGTTGTTTATATCATCATCTACCTATGTGGTTAACCTTTGACGAAAGTCTAAGGAATTCTTGTTGCAATTAACTTGAAAGGGGAAATTGTTAATTTGAAATAGTAATTAGGGTTTATAACGAGAGTTAATGATCCTAATTAAGAAAATGTAGAATAAGTAAATTGATGGAATGAAACTTGATTGATTTACTTGTTGATTGATGAAAGTCAATTATATATATGATAAAAGCATGATGTTTTATATGATTCATTGGAAGTTTTCCTTTTATTGATATTTGCTTCAAGATTGCGATTCCAAACCCCTAAAACTGATGACTCTCTCATGTGAACGATCCTGACTCCCTATACTATAGCGGGGTTTTGATTATAAATTTATTTGTTGAATCAAGAAACCCTCTAAAAAATATTGCTCTTCTCAGTTCTCACCTTCACAACCTCCAAGGACGTATCTTGACCCTTCAGAATCCTACGTTAGTCATCATGTCTCTCACTCACTATAAAGGCAACAACTCTTTGCATTGGATTGAGATATGATCAACACTATATTATTCTTCCTACCAATAGATTGCGCTCCCTCGTACAGATGCGAATTTGGAGTCCCAAATTTGTCTCTCTCAGAAAAGATGCGTGAAATTAGAATACGATGCAAACTCTTCTTCTCCGGCATCATCATTACCCAAATTTAGCTCACTATCATCTTCATTCTTTTTGAAAATTTTATGAATTCTTTTATATTGTCCAAATACAAAACAATATCACATACTTCAATCAAGCAAAATATCATAATACGTCAATTGTTTAATTAAATTAACAGGCTAACTAACTTAACCAGTTAATATTTGACGAGGTAAGATAAAAACCTCAACCCATAATGTCAAGCTTAGAGCAAGCCCAACAGCTCTTGTAAAAATTCTCTAAAATAGAGATCAAAACATCAAAATCTCTAAAAAAATTATCCTCCAACTCCAACAGTTTCTCTATTATACAGATTTTTCCATTTATTATATATTATAATAAATGCAGAATTTCATAATATAATAGATGAATTTTTTAAACTTTAGATAACGAGATTTATCCCATAAAATATATAAATTTGATTTATTTATTATTATTATAATTTATTTTGTTGAAAATATCAATGTCTTCACTTTATTATTTTTCATTTACTAATCATGTATGATTTTTAAGGATGATAAAAACTTTATAAAATATCAACCTTTATTTTTTTTTTAATTTCATACTATATAATATTTGTGATATATATTAAATTATATAAGGAAATTATGAATCCAATGAAGCTTTATATTTTGAATCCCATTTTAGTTTCATATATTATATAATATTTATAAGTCCAACTAAGCTTTATATTTTGAATCTCATTTAAATCTTATTTATGACTTAAATGGTTGACATGGGATTTGGTGAAAACATTTAATTTTAGAGATTTTTCTCTTCCTCTAAATATAGAGAAATTTTTACCCTTTCTTCTCATTTCTCTATTTTACAAAACTATATAGAGGAGCTGTTGGACCATGAAATCCATCTTTTTCTCTAAATTTTCCATTTTTCTCTATTTTGGAGCTTCTCTTAGGGTTGCTCTTATAGCTTTAACTCAGTGAACTTGACCACTTTATCTACTTTTATGTCTTTTATGTCTTGTGATCGATCAATGTTGTATGTAACCAACGCAATTTATCTATGGCTGTAAACTAAATAAGTATTGACATGAAATACACCTATTGCAAAATACTTTATAACTTACATCAATATTTTCTTTATTCATATTCACATTCACCTCTTCTTCACCATCTTCATTCATGCATGCTACCATCTTTTTCTACCGGTCAACTTCCTATGGTCGTCGATTGACTTGTTTTTAGGATCCATTTGATTAGCGAACCAATTTATCGTATATGTAGGTATTAGAGCCTTAGAACGAAAGACATCGGGTTTATATGTAATACATCCCACATCATGTCAATGTTTGAGTGTAACCTTAGAGCTCGTTTGGCTAACCACTAATAAAAACCCATAAAATTTTAAAATCTAGAAAATGGGATGATTATTAATGTTTAATTGAGTTTTTAAATATTCAAAAACAAATAAATTTGACTTATTGGGAATTCCAATTCCTCTAAAATAGGGAAATTCCACTAAAAATCAACTTCTTTTCCTATTTAAATTCTCTACATCTTATGATTTAAACAAATAATAGCTTTTTAAAATTCATGAAAAGTAACCTCCTAATAAATACACTTGTTATTCCTATGTTAATAAAACAAGGCCTTTGGTGTAATTAGGACAACAAAATTATTTATTAAAATTGGCCTAATTAAAAACTTAGCAAGATATATTTAGCAAAGATATAGCAAGTTGGAGGAAAAGATCGAAATCGACGTACACGTACCTAAAAATCGTGGGAGAAAATTAAAGGAAGGCGAGGTACGTTATATATGCAGGCCGGGCACTTGATATTGGAAGAGGTGCACTGCAGGACTCGAAAATATCATGTCGTCGGAGGAAAAGGAATTGACCGTGAGCGATGAGAAAATAAACAATGAAATCTGATTTCCAGATTTCACCTTCTCACATCGCTCATCGTCAACTCCTTTTCCCTTTCCTAATTCCTGTGCGATGATATCGACGGCCTAGCTAGCTACCCATCGACGGCTCCGACGTACACCGGACCGGAGCCAACACACCACCTTCATCTTCTTTTAGTGTCTCGGTGCCGACGCATTAATTGGACCAAGTCGCGGAGTTTCATATGCGGACAACGGCGAATGCCAATCTTTTGGGTTACCCTTTAAATAAGGCTATAAGATTTGACTTTGAAGACTCCACCTTGATTGTAACATCTTGAGAACTAACGTGCAGGTGATCTAAAGGATGATGAAAGACAAAAAGGCTGGGTTTCAAGGTCTTGAAACCCAGACTAAAATATTTTGATCACTTATACATTTATCTAGTTCAACTTGTTCTTTTACAGGAAAGAATTCGAGGCCAATCTTTTTGGGCCTAAATTATAATGGGCTCTATACTGGGCTATGTGATGAGACTTGGGCTTTATCGATTTATATAGGAGTTTATCATCTAACCCATTTTATGTACTAGATACATTATGCATATTCTTTCTTGTTTTCACTTTTCATACAAGGAAAGAATTGATCTCAAATTGATCGCACTTGATCATGAAGAATGTTGGAAGAACTCTTGGAAGGCACACAAAGGATCTTCTTTTGGAAAGAATTCAAATACTTTGGAGAGGATTTGAATTTCAAACGGTCTCCCTCCAAGAAGCCCTACAAGTGTTCTAACTATAAAAGGACGAAAGCTAAGAAGGATGAAAGCAACTAAGCAACCACGCAAGCATTCATAGCATCCTAAAGCATTCGTCAAAGTTTCTCTTACATTCTCCTAAATCCTAGTTGGTGATCATTGCTTAAGAGTTGAGAGAAACACTAGCACTTATTGTACAAGTCATTCATTTTACACTTAGAGTTTTCATACTCGATCAAAACACACTTGGTGTGTGGTGTGAGCTTTTATTTCACTTGTAAGGTTGAGAGCTAGAATAGAAGCGGTGAGGCTTTGTATAGAGAAAGGGAAGTTTCTCTAGGAAGTTCTAGGCTCAAAAGAAGTGAAATAAGAAGTGTTTGAATCCTACGGATTGGTTAATCCTAGGCGGGGACGTAGGCAAGTTGGTGCCGAACCTCGTTAACAATTCGTGTGTTCATCTTTTATATTCCACATTTACTTTATCACATTCGATTTTACTTTGTCAAGTTCTGATAACTTATATGAAGGTCTTGACAAGTTGCACTAAATTGTTATTGTTGAGAAAATCGTCCATACTCTATTCATCCCCCCCCCCCCTTCTAGAGTATTATTCATCGCCTTATAGACTCTCCAATTGGTATCAGAGCTTGGCTCACTGTTTTGATTTAATAATCTTGTGAGTTTTCAACATGTCTACCATAGGTGATGGAGGTTTTGCTCAAGGAAGGTCAACCAATAGACCTCCACTGTTCTGTGGCAATAACTTTGTCCACTGGAGATCGCTGATGCAAATGTTCATCATTGATCAAGACCTTGAGCTATGGGGCCTGGTCAAGAATGGACCACACGTTCCTAAAAAGACTGTCGATGGAAAGCAAGTTGATAAAACTGAGTCTGATTACGATCAGACTGATCTTGAGAACATTGCTAAGAACTACAAAGCTATGAATCTATTATATTGTGCTCTCGATGCTAATGAGTTTAATCGTGTCTCAGCTTGCAAAAGGGCCAAGGAAATTTGGGATAAACTTATAGTTACTTATGAGGGCACAAGTCAAGTCAAAGAGAGTAAGATTAATATCTTTCTCAGGCAATACGAACTTTTCAAGATGAATCCTAATGAGACAGTAAAGGAAATGTTCATGAGATTCACTCAAATTGTTAACAACCTCGACTCACTTGGGAAAACCTTCTCCAACCCAGAAAAGGTTCGAAAGGTTCTAAGGAGCCTTCCTAAAACCAAGTGGGGTCCCAAGGTTACTGCAATTGAGGAAGCCCAAGATCTCTCTACACTTCCATTAGATGATCTTCTCGGAAAACTTATCACTCATGAGATGATATTAAACGAGGAAGATGGAGAATTACCCTCAACAACAAAAAACCTTGCTCTCAAAGCAAAGAAAGATCACTCACAATCTGAGAGTGATGAATCAGACGACGAATATGATCCCTTTGCTCTCATCACACGGGGATTAGCTCGAATTCTGAAGATGAAAAAACAATTTTCCAACCGTGAAAATGCTGATTCATCTAAATTCAAAAGCAAGTCTCCCAACATGTCAAAGAAGCCAAAAGTGCTAACATGTTTTGAGTGTGGCGAGACAGATCATCTTGTAAAGGAGTGCCCTATGAAGAAAAGAAATAAGTTCAAGAAATATGAACAAAAGAAAAAGGCTATGCTTGCAACCTGGAGTGACTCAGACTCATCATGTGACTCAGACACCGAAAAAGAACAGGCTAATCTCTGTCTTATGGCTGAGCACGAAGGATCACAGACTCAAGACCTTGAACAAGTGGTAAGAAATCTAATGTCTAGTCCTCCCGATGTTCTTTCTGAAGTTCTAAGAAATATGATTTCTAATGAAGATGCTTACAATAGTGAAATCAACATCTTGAAGAAAAGCTGATAGATGAACAGAAATGCATCAGTGATATGTCGCTGGAAATGAAAATTCTTGAAACATCTCGGACAGCTCTTGACATTAAAGTCAATACCTTGAGCTCAGAAAATTCTGATCTCAGGCAAAGCCTCTCCTCTCTAAAGAATCGTAATGAGGATTTAGAGAAAGAGAAGGCAAAGCTAACCGATAAGTGTCAAAGACTAGCAGACTTCACTCATTCAATTCACCAGATCTAAAGCTAATCTTGATAAGATGTTGGGTGAACAACAACTCTCTATTAATAGAAGTGGTATTGGATACAACAAGAATTTTCCAAGGAAACCTAGTACCACTTTTGTTAAAGCTAAAGGCTACTGCGTTCACCTACTTGCTTCCATTGTTGTAAGAAAGGGCATGTTAGAGAAACTTGTCCATATAGGAGAAAGGATCCCTACATCATTAGAAATACATTTCCAGTTCGACTTAATGAATAGATAAAACAAGTTTGGGTTCCTAAAGGGACAAGACTACCCAACATGGTCTATCCTCATTATGAATCTAAAACTATGTATTGGTCTAGTCGGAAAGGTTGATGTTGGTATTGCAGGATATCATCAAGAGCAAAGAGCCAAAATGGATAATGGACAGTGGATGCTCACGACACATGAGTGGAAAGAAATCTCTATTTCAAGATCTTAAGGAACAAACCACTGGAACAATTACTCTTGGTGATAAAGGGAAGTGCAACATTATTGGTATTGGTAATATTGGTAATTCAGAAAGTTGCATTAAGGATGTTTATCTTGTTGATGGATTAAAGTATAACCTCTTAAGTGTCTCTCAGTTGTGTGACAAAGGAAACAAAGTTGGCTTTGACAGACACAAATGTGAAGTCAGGAATGAAGAAACTGATGATCTAATCCTCACTGCTCACAGGCACAACAACACTTATGTTGTAAATACTAATCATATTACAGGTACAAAACTCAAGTGTCTCAAGGTCTTGACAGAAGACCCTAGCCTATGGCATAGAAGACTAGGTCATGTAAGCATGCACACCCTCAATAAGCTCAAAACAAGAGATCTTGTGAGAGGATTGCCCGATCTAAACTTCAAGAAAGAAGATCTATGAAATGCATGCACAAGAGGCAAACAGACACGCAGTTCCTTCAAACCTAAAAAGGTTGTGAGTTCCTCTCGTCCTCTTGAGTTGTTACATATGGACTTATGTGGACCCATGCGAGTCAAATCTCCAAAGGGTAAACAATACATCCTGGTTATTATTGATGATTTCTCTCGTTTTACATGGATCTCCTTTTTAAGAGAAAAATTAGAGGCTTTGCTCGAGTTTTCTAAACTTTGCAAAGAGTTGCAGACCTTGAAAAACATACCTATTGTCTCCATTATGAGTGATCATGGTAGAGAATTTGATCAACTTAAATTTGATTTGTTCTGTGCTAAATATGGAATTTCACACAACTTTTCAGCACCTAGAACTCCTCAACAAAACGGAGTTGTGGAACGAAAGAACCGCACTTTGGAGGACATGTCTAGGACAATGCTTTTGGAAAATGGTTTGCCAAAAATCTACTGGGCTGAGGCTGTTAATACAGCCAACTACATTTTGAATCGATGCTTAATTTGTCCCATTTTGAAAAAGACTCCTTATGAACTTTTCAAAGGAAGAAAGCCTAGCATTTCCTACTTCAAACCTTTTGGATGCACTTGCTTTGTTCATAACAATGGCAAAGATAATCTTGGAAAATTTGACGCACGTAGTGATGAAGGTATCTTTCTTGGTTATTCTACTACTAGCAAAGCTTATAGAGTTTATAACAAGCGCACCAAAATTGTTGAGGAGAGTATCCATGTGGTATTCGACGAAAGCAACAACGGTGTGTTGAGTGAAGGTTTTGCAGATCTCAATCTAAATCATCATGATTCGGATGGAGAAGAAGAGGACAAGGTTGAAAATAAGCAGGACCAAGAAAGAAACATGCAAGAACAAATCCAAGATATCAACGAACTTTCTCAAGACCTTGAGAAAGGACTACAGAATCAGGATTCAGTCATTGAAGAATCCAACACTCAAACTATCTCTCAAGACCTTGAAGAGAGATCTACTACTATCTCAAACAATCAGGGTCCAAAACTACGAAAATTCAAACACGCCTCGTCACACTCAGCTCAAGATATCATATCAGATCCATCATCCGGGGTACAAACTCGATCTAGACTAAAGAATCTTTTTGCCTTCTATGCTTTTGTTTCTCTTGTAGAACCAAAGACCCCAGCTGAAACACTCAAGGACTCGGATTGGATCACTGCCATGCAAAATGAGCTAAATGAGTTTGAAAGGAACAAGGTATGGACTCTTCAACCCAGGCCACAACACCAATCAGTCATAGGAACTAGATGGGTGTTTCGAAATAAACTGGATGAAGCAGGCAAGATTATTCGAAACAAAGCAAGACTTGTTGCTCAAGGATACAATCAAGAAGAAGGTATAGACTACGAAGAGACATTTGCTCCTGTAGCAAGGTTAGAAGCTATACGAATATTACTTGCTTTTGCATCTTTCATGGGTATCAAGCTATTTCAAATGGATGTCAAATGTGCATTCCTAAATGGGTTCTTAGAAGAAGAGGTTTATGTTGCTCAACCACCAGGATTTGAAAGTGAAGAATTTCCTAATCATGTGTATAAATTGGACAAAGCTCTCTATGGTCTCAAACAAGCCCCAAGAGCTTGGTATGAAAGATTGTCCAAATACCTTCTTGAAAATGGTTTTCAAAGAGGATTGATTGATAAAACTCTCTTCATCAAGACTCGTGGAAATGATCTTTTGATTGTTCAAATATATGTAGACGATATATTATTTGGTGCTACTAACAATTCCCTTTGCAAGGAGTTTTCTGAAATTATGTGCAGAGAATTCGAAATGAGTCTCATGGGAGAATTAAACTTCTTCCTTGGCTTACAAGTTCTTCAAACTAGTAAGGGTATCTTTTTTAATCAAGAGAAATATACCAGGGATCTACTAAAGAAATACAAAATGGAACAATCAAAGGTAGCAAAGACCCCTATGAGCTCAACTCTCTCCCTTGATCAAGATAAGAATGGTAAGAATGTGAACCAAAAAGAGTACAGAGGTATGATTGGTTCACTCCTATACCTTACTGCTAGTAGACCTGACATAATGTTCAGTGTCTGTATGTGTGCTCGATTCCAAAGTGACCCCAAAGAGTCTCACCTTATTGCTGTAAAAAGAATCTTCAGATACCTAAATGGATCTCAAGACCTTGGGCTATGGTACCCCAAACAAAGTAACTTTCATTTAAAAGGCTACTCAGATGCAGATTTTGCAGGATACAAAGTTGATAGAAAAAGCACTTCTGGCTGTTGCCAACTCCTTGGATCCTCCTTGATAAGTTGGCACTCTAAGAAACAGAATTCAGTAGCCTTATCAACTGCAGAAGCCGAGTACATTGCTGCTGGTGCATGTTGCTCTCAGATTCTTTGGATAGCACAACAACTCAGAGACCTTGGAATTGATCTTAAAGGTATTCCTATCTTGTGTGATAATACTAGTGATATTTCAATCACTAAAAATCCAGTGCAGCATTCGAGAACCAAGCACATTGATGTGAGACACCATTTTATAAGAGATCATGTGGGGAAAGGTGATGTATCAATATCCTTCATATTCACTGACTTTCAGTTAGCTGATATTTTTACTAAACCACTCCCTGAAGATCGTTTCAATTTCATTAGATTGGAGTTGGGTATGCTTAATAAGGAAGCACTTTCTTAGGGGGAGCAATTGCTTCCTATATGAAAGTCATGAATTCAAATGAAATCTCAAGACCTTGACTTTATAAGGTTTCTGGATGTTCATCCGAATAAAATTATTTTGGATCAAACTCTTGTTAATATCTTATGGATATTCAACAAGAGTATCTTTTAATGTTTCTGAGTTTATCTTGATATCACTTACCCCTTTCAAATATTGGTACTCACATATCTTGGTTTTCGTTTTTATTTTTTAAATCTCTCTATTTTGTGCAAGTGGATGTGACACTTTGGGTTTAGAATTTTCAGAACACCATTACTTTCTGTTCACATGAATTAATGAATCTGTACTTGCCTTTTGAACAAAGAGAGAAACGATTCAGTTTCTAGTTTTTTAGCTTTTTAATCCCCTCTCTCCCTCTGTCTCATCCATTCCCTCTTCACAATCTCTGAAGCTCTCTCTTTCTCTCGTCAAAATTCCAAAAACCCTCTCTGTTTCTGTATCCAAATGGCGGGATCAAAGCGCTCCTCAGCATCTTCGTCTCCAGCACCTTCTGCTAAAAGATATAAGATGCCAACCAACAAGGGGAAGCAAGTCATGGAGGAATCTGAAGAACACTCCGAGGATTCAAGCGAGAGAACACCATCGCCACCACCTCTGATCAGAAAATCCAAAGGCAAAGCTCCAGCATCTACAGCTACTGCTCGTCCTCCTCAGGTACCCTCTAGCATTTCCCCCAATTGGTTTTGCAACAAAGAGGTTGAGGAGTCCTGAAAACAGGACTTTTGCAACCATCGCTTATGCTTCTGTGATGCTGTCGATTTCAACCTTCTCCAATCCATGCCATTGCCTTGCATTTCCCTCCTCAAATCTACCTGTTTCTGGACTTTGCTCAACCCTGGCAATTTTGCCTATCCCCAACTTACCCGACTCTTTTATGCCAATCTCACTGTTCATCGGGTAAATGGAACCCTAACCCTAGTTTCTAAGGTCAAGAACACCCGAATCCGTCTCTCTCCCGAGAGCCTTGCTATCATCCTTGATCTTCCAACTGAAATTCCCACAAAAGAATTCCCAAGCCGATTTGAATGTCTATCACGAGCACGAGATGAATTCTTCCTAAAATCTCAAGGCCCTGGATCTTCATCCACCCTCAAACCCACTCACACTGCCCTAAACCTTCAAGCCAAGCTCATCTTCACTATTTTGGCTCGCTGTATCTTCCCGCGCATCCATTCCAGGGAATTGGTGACCGAGAATCTTCTCGAGATCCTTTTCCTAATCATGAACGGATACGAGCCTGATTTACCCAAACTCATCCTCGACTACATGACCCATATCTCCACCTCCTCTCGGCCTATGCCTTTACCCTATGCAAACCTTTTGCCCAAAATCTTTGAAGCCTTTGACATTGACACATCAGGAGAAGAAAAGCAAACCTATAGTGGGATTGTTGATGAGGGTTGCCTAGATAGATTGGGCATTGCCAAAAATCTGAGGGGGCAATGGTTTCTGAGGAAGGACTCAAAGGGAAAACAGGTTGCTGAACCTAATTTGAGTGAGGATAGATTGGCTGCTGTGGAGACTGAAATTCAAGACCTTAGGTTTGATCTGAGTAGGATGGTGATTCGCCAGGACCAGACTCATGAGCTCCTCTCGGTGGTGAACTGCAAGCTTGATCAGATGATGCTCCTCAATGCTCTCACCTACACTGCTACAGGTTCTATCATGCCTCTGGAGCAAGAAACCTATGAACATGTGCGTGAGAAGACTGGAAATGTCATCCTCAACTGTGAAAAACAAGTGAAGAAACGCCCTATCCTGCGCCCCACTCATCCTGAACCCACCATTCTCACAGTCGAGCAATATGGTATGGTTAAGAAATACAGGGATGTGGAGCGTCAGAGACAACTTGCACAGATGGAAAGAGACAAGGTCACCAGAGACGCTCTTGCAAGGTGGAGGAAGAAGTGCAGAGATGAGGTTAGAAGGAAATACCTTCCACCCAACAAGCAGTACCCCACCTTTGGCGAATGGGTTGAGAAAGGAGCTGGAATTGCCCATCCTGAAGATCCTAATGCTCCTGGCGCCCCTGGTACATCCTCTGATGCTGGACCATCCTCTACTAAGAAAGGCAAGAAGGCTCTAAAAGGCAAGAAGAAGAAGGCTGCAGATGGGGATTCTGACTCAAGGCCTTGATCTCCCACTCTCTTTTCTCTACTCTCTGAAAACTCATCTTTTGCTGCTTGTCTTTTAAAACTCCTGGTGCTTTGGTTGTGTTTTTTGGTTGGTGTTTCAGACATTTTCACCTCTCTGCCCTCTTGTTGGAAGACAAAAAGGGGGAGAATGTTTTGGTTGCCCTGCGTTTTGGCACTAGTTGGTTAAGTGCTTGTCGTTTTTAAAACTTAGATGATCCAAACATTTTATGCCTATATTATAATATGCTTATTTCCTCTTATGATTGCTGGAAATATGTTATGAATATTGACACAGGTTTTGTCTTCCATCAAGGGGGAGATTGAAGACTCCACCTTGATTGTAAGATCTTGAGAACTAACGTGCAGGTGATCTAAAGGATGATGAAAGACAAAAAGGCTGGGTTTCAAGGTCTTGAAACCCAGACTAAAATATTTTTATCACTTATACATTTATCTAGTTCAACTTGTTCCTTTACAGGAAAGAATTCGAGGCCAATCTTTTTGGGCCTAAATTATAATGGGCTCTATACTGGGCTATGTGATGAGACTTGGGCTTTATCGATTTATATAGGAGTTTATCATCTAACCCATTTTATGTACTAGATACATTATGCATATTCTTTCTTGTTTTCACTTTTCATACAAGGAAAGAATAGATCTCAAATTGATCACACTTGATCATGAAGAAAGTTGGAAGAACTCTTGGAAGGCACACAAAGGATCTTCTTTTGGAAAGAATTCAAATACTTTGGAGAGGATTTGAATTTCAAATGGTCTCCCTCCAAGAAGCCCTACAAGTGTTCTAACTATAAAAGGACGAAAGCTAAGAAGGATGAAAGCAACTAAGAAACCACGCAAGCATTCATAGCATCCTAAAGCATTCGTCAAAGTTTCTCTTACATTCTCCTAAATCCTAGTTGGTGATCATTGCTTAAGAGTTGAGAGAAACATTAGCACTTATTGTACAAGTCATTCATTTTACACTTAGAGTTTTCATACTCGATCAAAACACACTTGGTGTGTGGTGTGAGCTTTTATTTCACTTGTAAGGTTGAGAGCTAGAATAGAAGCGGTGAGGCTTTGTATAGAGAAAGGGAAGTTTCTCTAGGAAGTTCTAGGCTCAAAAGAAGTGAAATAAGAAGTGTTTGAATCCTATGGATTGGTTAATCCTAGGCGGGGACGTAGGCAAGTTGGTGCCGAACCTCGTTAACAATTCGTGTGTTCATCTTTTATATTCCGCATTTACTTTATCACATTCGATTTTACTTTGTCAAGTTCTGATAACTTATATCAAGGTCTTGACAAGTTGCACTAAATTGTTATTGTTGCGAAAATCGTCCATACTCTATTCATCCCCCCCCCCCCCTTCTAGAGTATTATTCATCGCCTTATAGACTCTTCAGACTTTATTCTTAATCTTAATCTCATTATGGAAACATTATCTTATAATGAATATATATATATATATATATATATATATATATATATATATATATATATATATATATATATATATATAACGACTCAAATTAAATGAAAAAGGCTCTTCAAATAAAAAAGTATCTTATAATGAAAATGGGTCTAATTTTCGGATTTTGGCCGCGGATCTGCTCAATTGGTTAATGGCTGCTCCGAGTCCGACCCATTTCTCTTTCCAATTCAACGTCCATGCTCCGTCTCTCTCAATGGCTCATCTCTCTCCTCCCTCCTCATCGGTATCCTCCTATCGTCCCTCGTTGCTCCTCGTCGTCCCTCGCTGTCCTCAGGTCTGGCTCACCCTTCCTCTCTCGCCCTCACTCACCACCTCCACTTTTCGAATCCAATCTAGCCGATTTTCGTCGCCCCTCATCGTCCTCCTGCTCCCTCCTTCGCTCCTCGTCCTGATTTCAGGTATTCTTCTCCTAGCTCCCTCTTTGATCCTATTTCTGTACTTTTTCGATTAATCCTGGTAATTTTTGCAATATTCATGATTCGAGCATGGACATATGATTGTGGGTGAAATTTGATGCTTTATTGAATCTTTGATGTGTTGTGGATTCTGCGTCTTAATTTCTTGTTGTTGCTTGAAATTTTAGGGGATTTGATGTGAGTAAGTGTGTACTGACATTCATTACTCACTTTGATGCTTCGAATTTGGTTGCTTGTACATTATAAACTCTTGAAATTTAGGTTTAGATATGTTTGTTGATTATGCCCTCAAGTTGTTCGATGAAATTCCAAGGATATATTGTTGCTCAATTGCTTGTCTTGACTTCTAATTTAAGCATCATCAAACATGTCTAAGTTTGCTGATATTCAGGGTCTCTTTGGGTTAAAATTTTGGGGGATTTGATGTGAGCAAGTGTGTACTGACATTCAGTACTCACTTTGATGCTTCGAATTTGGAAGGAGAAAGGTGCAAATTTGTCTTTCCTTTGCCAAGATTATCGTCTCATTAACTCGTCGTTTTTAGTCTCGACGTGCTTATTGAATCCTATTAATGCTATGGTAGTACTTTGCTAATTGTCTATGTGAACTAGGCTGGCGATTTCAAGTTTAAATACCAAAAACATTCTAGTAACTGCCTGCCTGCTTTCGTTTCCGTCTTTTTGCCTTTTTTAGGCCATGGTACAGTTAATTTCTATGCCTTGCTGATGTTGTTTTAAGTGTTGTTATGTATCTTGCTGATGTGAGCTCGTACAGCTCCCTGATTGTGTCATTTAGGTTGTTCAAAAACTTGCTTGTTTCCTCATATCCGGAAACAAAAAATGTAGTGCTAGTTACAACACCTCCATTGCTCATTTGCACATGGTAGAGTTGTTGATTGCACTTTCAAGTTCCATGGGTGACTTATGAGATTGTTTGATTGCATTGCAATTCTGTCTTACTCTTGTCGTCCAGACCCCGCTGTAATGCTATGGCCAAGTAAGTTAGGATCTTCTTGCACTTTTTCGGATACTAAGAATGCAATAGATTATGCTTTTGGGCGTTGTATCCTCTATAGGGATCAATGAATGAACCATATAGCTCCTTCTATGATATTATTGTTGGATTTTAGCATGAATCTTGAAATTCTGTGTTTGGCAAATAAGTTCCTTACTAGCAAATAAGCGCTTTGTACAAAAAAAGGCTTGGAAAGGGAAGCAAAAATACATTTCCCTACTCTTTATTTGAGCTGATGGAGAACTTATGGTTTTTTCTGTGTTCATAAATGCAGGCTACTCGGTGTTTTTCCAATGGCATTCTCCTACCAGGGCGTTTTTCCCCCACAATGGCAATCCCTGACACTAGGGCGTTTTGCCAATGGCATTCTCCTACCAGCGCGGCTGATTTTGCAGGTTTGAGCCAAAAGCTTTGTCTGGCTGGTGGTAATTTGCATGAGCTGCTGAATGTGTTGTTTACTTGAATGCTTTCTTGTGGGCGAGCTACTAAATTTTGATCGGTTGAATGAGTTGCTGGTGGTGTTTTCATGAATAGTTGATGTGCCGAACTCTCAGTTTCAAGTTGTTGTTGCCTTGTTTTGTTGTGTGTATGGTATAGCAGGTGATACTTGCAGCTTGGGTGGGTGGTTTATCAACATAATTTTGTTATAAAATAGGTAGCAGTAGGAGTATCATGCCATGTTGTGGGTGGGCAAGGGGTTGCAGTTGATGTTTTTGATGTAAAGTTAGGCATTTGGGAGCAACTAATGAATTGAACAAGTGAAGTTGCCAACTATGATTGAGAGATAGATGTGGGTATACACGTACTACTTAAGTGATCGAGTGTAGAGGGCAACCCCTTTTAACAACTAAATTAAAAGGGACTGAGAAGTCGATTCAACTATGATTGAGATGGGGTAAATTCATACCTTCTAGGTGTTTGATAAAATGTATAGGGGAGAAATTGAGATTGAGTACAGGATTTCACGTACACACTAAAAGGGTTTAAAGCTTATTAGCTCAAAATGGTAGAGCGATGTGCTATGCACAAAGGCGTGGGTTCAAATTCCATATAGGCTATTTATGGTTGGTTTCTTTTTTTGTTCCCGTTCATGAATAATATTATAAAGTGCATCAATAAGATAATAAAGTGCATAAATAAGATGATAAAGTTAAAGAATAAAATAATGAAGTGTATGAATAATAATATGAAGTGCATGAATAAGATTATGAAGTGTATAATTAAGATTATAAAATGCATAAATAAAATAATGAAGTGCAAGAATAAAATGATGGAGTGTATAAATAATAATATGAAGTGCATGAATAAGATTATAAAGTGGACAGTTAAGATTATAAAGTGCATAAATAAAATGATTAAGTACAAAAATAAAATGATGAAGTGTATGAATAATAATGTGAAGTGGATGAATACGATTTCAAGAAAAAAAAAAAGATTTTCCCCGTTACTAGGGGCCTTTTTTCCCGTCAGATTATGCAGCTGATGGGGCTTGTTTTCATTTGTTTTATTAAAAGGCCCCCATCTCTCCAAATTATGTAAAAACCATATACATTGTGTCCTTCTTTCTCCTAAAGGGATGTTGCCTATTAATATAAAATATTATATAATTTCATATTTTCAAATCTGATTACATATTTACAGATTATATAATTTCAAATTATATAATTTCATATTACAGAATTTCATATTATAGATTTTTCATATTACACGGTTGGGTTCTTAAGTGCATAAATAAGATTTTGAAGTGCACAATTAAGGTTATAAGGTGCATAAATAAAATGATAAAGTGCAAGAATAAAATATGAAGTGCATGAATAAAATTATGAAGTGCTCATTTAAGATTGTAAAATGCATAAATAAAATGATAAAGTGCAAAATTAATATTATGAAGTGCACAATTAAGGTTAATTTTCAAATTAAGACTCTTTTTATTAGGCTTTTGAATCAATGTTTTAATTTTGCTCTTTTACTTTTTGAGAGTTTGGGTTCAACTCTGGCATAGTTTATGCGGAAAGATGTGAGTTTGAAATCGATTTTTTTTATGTACAACAATTTCAAATTAAAGTGCATAATTAAGATTAAAAAGTGCATAATTAAGATTGAAAAATGCATTACTAAGATTATATTGTGCACAAATTATAGTCTACAATTGCACAAATATATCTTAATAGGGTGACCAAGCTCAGCTCGTATTTAAATGAACCGAGCTCGAGCTCAATTTGAAAACAAGCCTAAGAAGTCCCTCGAGTTTGGTTTGCAGGCAAGGATGGAAGCTCGAGCTCGCATATGGTCAGGCCAAGCTTGAGCTTGTATTTGAGCTCGTGTCCTTTTTTTTTTATAAATTTGTTAAGTTTGTACTCGTTTTACTCGATTGAGCTCGTTTTTTATTTGAGATTGAGCTCGTTTTGACTGCTTAGTCACTTAAGTGATGCAAAATTAAATTACAAATGTAGCACCAGCATTACAACTACTCTTTGGGTAGTATTCGAACACGACCTGAACAAAGTAAGCTCAAAGAATATTCAAAATACACCCCAAAACAATATTCGAAGATGACGTTTGTGAATTCCATTTGATCGAAGTTCAATCAAAGAAGGGAGTCTTCAATTATGATAACCATTGATCTCTGCCTACTTGCTACTTTTATCACAGCCATTGATCTCCGACCGATCAGGACCAATGATTTCTAAGAAGTTAGAACAAACCTTTAAACTAATCCCGCTTTAACAAAATACAAGGAGGAATAAGTTTATTAGTTACGTCATTAGTCTTAATTTTTAGACTTTAACCAACAAATAACATCAACAAACAACATCATCATATGTCTATGTCAGTCACATTCAGTTTCTCCGAAGGGGTGATCATGCAATAGTCCGATCCTTCTTCGGCTGTTGCCCCTAGCTGTAAGATCACAGACACAGACAGAAAACAAACAACAGATCAGTTCGCTTAAACTTGCAAAAAAAGCTATGGTGAAACCATCAATAATCCAAGCTCCACCATTGAAGGGGATAAAGAATCGGACTATTGCGTAGAATCAATAATCCAAGCTATGGTGAAACCATTGAAGGGAATAAAGAATCGATATTTTGTAGAATCAATGATGTTTGAAAGACGCAACATATTCGAATGAATCACACAGAAATCTACTCGTATTATTTACTGATGCTCAACACCACTTTATTATGTGCCAGAAATAGTACATAAACACCAAAAATCAGAAAAACTGAAAGAAAAGAAACACACGAGGCATTGAAGGTGAGAATGTGTACCAGTGTAGAATATGTAATTGTAGGTTCATATGTCCTTAAATGTAAAGGGAGTGCCGATCAGGAAGAGGGTTATTAGTCAACCTATATGTAAATGTTGTGCCTTTAAACTGCCTCAAATATTCCTAAGCATCACAAAAAAACAAAATGACATTTTTAGTGACCCTGCATAATGACTTGCTCCATGACAGAAAACCTCAAACAAGCTCCATGACAGAAAACTTTCTCGTATTTTCTTGAAGCCTATAGATTATTTTTTATTTTATTCAAACTAAATCTAATTGATGGTACGGTGCTGATATATATCGATAATTTCAAGCAAAAATATAAGAAATTCTCAATCTAGTTATTGTCACCCCACATAATATTTCTGTTACAACTACAGTGCAACATCAGTATATAAGAAAGAGAATGGATATTCTTTGCTCATTTCTTGAACCACTAGAGTATCATAAACCTTAATCTATAGAGCATCAAATTGTACAAAATAACAGGCAACAATTTCACCTTTGCTCAAGAAGGAAAAACGGTAGGAGACTGTAAAGAAAGTAATAACGATAACCCGATAAGAGAAGAGAACGAATTCGAACCAACAATAAGCACAATCAGGCACGAAGTAGCGACGAAGAAATTAATAGAAAGAGAGATGTGCAACTGCGAAAAGAAAATTGGTGAAAGAGGAAGATCTTGCAGAGTAAAATCGAACTTAGGAATTCACCCGCTAGGGATTTGCTGGGCAAGCGAGGGTGAGTCAAATATGAGGACGATGAGGGTAGATGAGGAGCAACGAGGGGCGACGAGACGATGACGAGGGACGACGGGAGGATGACAAGGGGTGAGGGAGGATTACGAGCGAAGATGGGGGGGGGGGGGGGGGGATAGAGGGAAACGTCGTCGTCCACCACCATGGCTGCAAGACCCGTATGTTCTGAAGAATGGGCGACCCAACAAAACAAGCCCAACCCACGCGCTACCGTAATCCGCCCAAAAAAACACTAGTTAAGGATATTTTAAACATTTAAGCAAATTTTACACTTTAAGACAATTTTACATTTCAACCTTTGCCTATATATATATATATATATGTGCGTGTGTGTCCGCGCGCGTGCGTGGGTGTGTGTGTGTGGTTAATGATATTTTACACCTTAAGAAAATTTTATACCCTAAGACAATTTTACATTTCAACCTTTGCCTATATACATGTGTGTGTGGAGAGAGAGAGGGTTAGGTCTAGTGTAAACAACCCTTAATGTGTTTTGTGTTAACAAATCACAACCATAGATTGAGAGAAAATGGATGGATGAGATTATTCCCTCTTTTAATTAAATACAGTATATTATTAAAATAAAAAAACACCCACTAATTGGGTTCCATAAGCGCGTGTTCTCACTACACAAAATCACTTTTCTGAAAAACCTAAATAGGATAAAGAAGGTTCGGGTCTATCACAAACTTCTTATCCGACTCTCCAAAAAGGCGATTCCGGCGATAAGGACCCATCTGAGCGGCGACGGCGGTGTGGGACCTGTTTCCGGCTACTGGAGACGACGTGGCTGTAAGTATAACCGCTGGCTACTGGAGGGGGCGCAAGTATTTCCGGTGCAACTGTTTCGACTGAGAATAGAGCAGAGGTTCAAGCAACCGTCGACTTCGACAGTATATCTGAAGCTTCAATCGAATACTCCCGTTGCTAATCGACATGGGTAAGTTCCCCTCTTGCTTGTTGATTATTTAATCCGTTTATTGAGTTGGGTTAGGGTTTGAAGAAAATAGTCGAGGAAAGGGTAGAAGAAAGGGGATGTTGATGCATATTTGTGCTCTTTAGATGAATATTGTGTATTGAATGCCTTGAATGTTCGGGGTTAGGGTATAACGCTAAATTTCAGCAGCGTAGATGCGAAAGGGGATTTTGAGTTCTTGCGATGAATATTTCTTTAATTTTACCGAATACTAATGAATTATTGTGCTAGTGAGATGACTAATTGAGTTAAAAGGGTGATTTTGATGAATATTTGTTAGATTGATAGGAATATTGGTGAAAGGATTCTTGTCGTTGGTGAATAATTGAGTTACTTTGATGAATAGTTATATGATCGAGTTGGGTTAGGGTTTGAAGAAAATAGTTGAGGAAATGGTAGCAGCTAGAAAGAGGATGTTGATGTATATTTGTGCTCTTTAGATGAATATTTCTTTACTTTTGCCGAATATTAATGAATTATTGTGGTTTAGAGATGACTGAGTTAAAAGGGGGATTTTGATGAATATTTGTTCGATTGAAATGAATATTGATGAAATGATTCTTGTCATTGGTGAATAATTGAGTTACTTTGATGAATATTTCTATGAATTTCTCGAATATTGATGAATTATTGTGCTCTTGATACGAATATTGTTACCTTGATATGAATATTGGTGGATAGATTCTTGTCTTTGATGAATAATTGCATTACTTTGATGAATATTTCCGTAATTTTGTCGAATATCGATGAATTAGTGTGCTCTTGCGACGAACATTGTGTGCTTGAGATGAAAACTGTGATGAATATTTCAATGCCTTGAATGACTTGATTATTTGGGCGCCTTGAGATGAATATTTTATGAGCATTCATGTGTGAATGAAAGGTGTACGTTGATTTTATGAGCATTCATGTGTCCATCAAGTCGGAAGATGATGGCTAGACGAGGTGGAAAGACAAGCATCGATGGAGAGAAAGAAGCCTTTTCAAACAAATCGACTAGGGAACGGGCATTGTATCTCGAAGACAGCAGTGACGACTTTGAACAACTAGAGAATGAGTATTTGTGTGTGGTTGAGGGGAGTTGTTGGTTACTGGTGAGTGACAACAATTGAAAAAGGTTGATGGTTTTTGTAATTAAGTTATTGAAACAGTTATTTGTAACTATTGATTCTATAGATGTATAATATTCGATTGATTTAAAGAGTTATCAATGATCTTTAAAATTATAGAATTCTTCAGTCGAATCATGGCAACTATTCTATGATTTGAGAACATTTATTCAAGTCATTGTGGAATCATGGCAACCGTCAATGATTATCAAAGATCTCACATAAAAAATTAATTGATATCTTGATTTGTATGACAATTTTTTTTTTTTTTAAAAAGGCAATTGGTATAAATTGGCACAAAAAAAATGTTCCCACGTTTTCTTCTCTATCAAGATTTGAACAGTTACACCAAAGGTGGTGTGCTACACATACCTCCCTTGTGAGAGTGGAGTGTTATCGCCCATGGGTCCCACTTTTTTTTTATTAAAAATAAATTATTTAAATTCAGGATTAATCACAACCTTCGATTTTGATTCGATCAACGACCTAAATTTGTTAACACAAAACACAATAAGACTTGTAAACATTTGATCCATCATATATATATATATATATATATATATATATATATATATATATATATATATATATATATATATATATATAGGTAAAAGTTCTAGTGAAACGAGTTATAGGGTGTAGCGTGTAATGTAATTAGAGTCGTTGGATCTAATAAAATGAACGGTATAAGATGATGGAACACCATAATAATGTATATGAAATTACATTATAGTTTATCAAAACCTCCTTGATTAACGTCACTCCATCCCCACCTCTTTAAGTAATAATTACAAACTTCCTTTTTTTCAAACAAGGCATTAATTTGTTATTCATTTATTCATAAAACAATCAATACTAATTTACAAATTATGTACATGTATGCATAGTCATGAAAGCTAAATTTGGACAATTTATTCAAAAGAACTATGATTCATGAATGCTCTATATACTTCATATTCATTTCAAAAAGATAAAATATTCATTTGTTTATATTGTTATATTCAATACTAGAAAAGAAAGGTAGGGTATCTTTAATATACAAAAAGAAAACACAAATCCAATATATATTGAATAATAAATTAATCAATATGAAAATATATGGTGGTGGTGAGACATAAGACATATGTTTTATCATTTAAATCCTTGTATAATAATTCTATATAGTTGATACAAAAAAAAAATTAACTATATAATTTTTTCAAAAGAATATTTAACCTACCTAATGGCATAAGATAATGGAATATCATGGTACAATATATTGTATTATACCATAATTTCTCAAACACTCGTTGATTACGCTAGTCATATTTAATCTTTTATTCAAACTGGCCATCTTCCATTAACAAATTACCCGATATTAATCAATATATTTCATATATGGAAGCTAAATTCAAATAAAGAAATATTATTCAAATGAACCAGCTATAATTAATCATAAATGCGAAGTTCAAATTTATAATACTTAATATTCATTTCAAAAAGAGTGAATATTCATTTAATTATATTGCTATGTTCAATATTATAGAAAAGAGAGGGTAGATGATTTTTGTAAGAAATCAAATTTATACTTAATTTCTATTGAATAATTAATTGAAAATTATATAAAAAAATATTATGAAATAGATGTATATTTTATCATTAAATCCAAAATGAATAAAATTATAACCTTAAATGAATACATACCCTACTTGAAGTGAATATTAAGTATATATTAGTTGACGAAAATTAATTATAGAAAGGGGAGGCAAAGAGAGAAAATCTAATATTCAATTAGATGTTCATGTACATATATCCTGAGTGAACTTAATTTTATATAAAATTTGAAACTTTGGTACGAGAATATAATTTTATTACACTATGAAATATTCAAATTTATAATTTTACTAAATTATTATTCAAATTAATAATAAATGGATATTTACACTTTTTAAAATGAATATATATTATATATATTGACTAATTAAATTTAATTATAGAAAATATTACGTTCAAAACATCGATTTAAAAGTAAGAATGCTTTTTTCATATTAGACATACTAAATGTTCGTTTGAAAAATCAAGTATATTCCTTATAAATTCAATAAAGTATATTTCGTATATATATATATATATATATATATATATATATATATATATATATATATATATATATATATATATATATATATATATATATATAGGGTTTACTTCAAATGTAAAAACTCCTTATTGTTTAAAATCCGCTTAACGTGTAAAATTCCCTTAATTAACATAATTGGGCTCGGATTAGTATTTATCTGAAACGCTGGGCCTGTTTTGCGTTGGGCTGTATGTTTTTTAAGTCCGTTTCATCTCTTTCCCTTGCGTTTAGATCATCTCTTCAGCTCTGTTCTTCCTTTCTCTCTCTTGTTCGCTTTCTCGTTCTTCTGTGTCCTTGATCTCCGGCGAGCTTTTTTCGGTGTCTTTGGTGTCGTCGTTTCATTATGTCAAGTTCATCAGTAGGTACGCGCAATGATTCCTTGTTATTCTCTCATATTTAAGTTGTCCTGTTTGTTAGGGTTTCTATTTACTTCGAACTTGTGCGTTTTTATGTTTTGCCCTTGCATTCAGCGATTTTTCGCCTCATTGCTTTTATTTGTGTAATTGTTGTGTTCCTTTTCTTATTCAAGCTGTTTCGTTTTGTTATTTTTGTGATTTATGTGTTTTTTGTTATCATATTTTTTGTTTTATAATCGTTTATGATCATAAGTGGTTGCTATTTTTAATATTCATTGTGTATTTGTGTTTATACTTTGTTTGTTGTTCGGTTTATGTTTGTTTATGGTGTTCATTTATTCTTCTTTGTATATTTTATATATTTATTGCTAATTATGCTCAATTTACTTGTGGTTAGGATTTTTTGTCTGTTTATATTTTTCTTTTTTTATTCCTTATAGGGAAAAGAACAAGGTCCAAGGTTGATGGTGAAGCTCTAGCTGTTGTTGCTTATCGTTCAAAACGTATTAAGAAACCTCGGCCCCCTCGCTCTGTTCCTAAAGCTATTGATTTGGCACGTGATTCCCCTGGGTTTTCTGTATCCGATGGGGAAGGGGTGTCACCTGATGTTGAATTAGAAGATAATGTGCCTCTAATACGTAAATCAAGGAAAGTTGATAATAGTGTAGGTTGTTTATCGAAAGATGTTTCCTCGGGCCCCAGTACTGAATTTTTGTCTACTAATCCCCAGCATAATGTGACTGATGATGTCCCTTTAGCAGCTGATGTTCCTGTTGAGAATGAAGGGCAACCAACTGTTGGAGAAAATTTGCAATCTGAAGGGACTAATGTTCAATCTGTAGCCTCTGATGTGCCCCTCCAAACCCCAACTGTCCCCCAAGATGTTGGGGCTGGTTGTAAAGGCTCGGATTTTTAAATAATAAATTCTAATAAATAATAAAATAAAAGGGATTTAGGGAAAAAAAATCGGATATTTGAAAATCTCCATCTTCACCTTCAAAATCGTATTTTAAAATTCTTCAAGCGGATTCCGGCCTAATTTTGAACTTTGAAGGACAATTCCGTCATTTCACCTTGGGATTTGAAATAAACTTTGGGATGTCGACATCTTTGAAATTTTGAAGCGTTATTTTGATCGAGTCAAAATAAGATTGTGAGAGCGGGTTTCAAAATTTATTTTCGGGTGTTTTGAAAATTTGATTTCGGGACCATTTGGAATTAATCTTTGATTCTCCCTCTCATTTTTTGTCTTCACCTTCCCCCTTCTGAAATCAACAGGAGCAACAGCTCCAACCTAGCTTCCCATTTCTACTCTTAGCTAAACGTCAACACCCTCTTCCTATTCCTATCCTACCATTTATCTATTTTGGCATTTGATTCTCGACCATCTCCACGCCAAAAATGAAATTGCAGAACCCTCAATTCACCCCCCTGGTCTTCTCTCTCCCTTCCTCTCCTGGAAACTCACAAACAGCCTCAAAAACCACCAGAAAGTTGCTCCTTTTTGGCCCTTTGCCGACCACCGCAAACCACCATCACCACCTTCCTTGGTTCGTCTTTCATCCGACCACTGTGACGCCGCCATACATCCTCTTCCGTTTCCTTGTTGCGCTGATTTCAATCAACCCCCACCACCCCCCACCACCACTCCTCCTGCGCTGATTCCACATAAAATTGGGTTTTCAGTTGGGTTGTGGGCTGATTCCTTTTGTGTTGTGTTTTATGGGTGTATGTTTATTCAGGTTATTGGTTTTATGAATATTACTAGTGTAGATCCCGTCCCGTGTACGGAGAATGCATTAATCTAAATATAAATAATTTTTTCCTTCAAAAAATAATTTAAATATAAATAAAATTAGTTCGACAGATTATATAATCTAAATATATATCTTTCAATTAGATTCTCTCAAAATATAAATAAAATTCACATTTATAAGGTACTACATAAAAGTTTTTTTTCCTAATCTATGGTTAATTAAATCTAATGTAATTTAATTAGATAGTTGATTTTTAAAAATATTTTAATATTCTTTTTTATTAAATATGTAGTATATATTTATTACATTTGTTTACTAAAATATCTATGAACGGATGGACTGTGACTACATATATGACTATATAATATTTTAATTATTTATTTTGGCCTCAAAAAATAATATAGATAGATATAGAATAACAATTATTAAATGATTGATTTTGATATAAATAATAATTCTCTCCACCAAAAAATAATCTAAATATAAATAAAATAGCACCTATCAATTATATTACATATTTATCTATTAATATTTTTGGTAAGTATGACTATGAAAATTAGTTTTATTACTACTACTACGTTTAATTATATTGATATAGTTTTTTCCTTATATAATATTTACTCTTTTATAAGATATTCCATCTATCCAATTATATGTGTTAATTAATTGTAAAATAAAATAATTATTTTTATTAGATTTCCTTTCTGACGTGAGAATGTTTTGCGAGACGCACTCTCGCGCCGCCACATAGGCAGATTTACCCACGTGCCACCACGCAGGCACCAATGCATCGGTTTTAGTATATGTATATAGATGTTATGTTATTTTATAAGTACAAAATTAGCATTAAATTATTAGTATGTATTATTCTGGATTTTGTAATAAATATAATTTCTGAAAATTAAATAAGTATTTTATGCGATATTGGAAATTGTAAAATTATTTATTGATTTGGATAAGGTTTTGAAATAAAATGCCGGGATTATTTCTATAAGATGATCTGAGAACTTGCTTTAAAAATGAGTTGACTTAACTTGAGATTTAAGAGTTTGAAAGGCTTGGGGAAATGAGTTTGAAATATTATTTTAATATTCAATATTAAAGAAGGGATTTGACGGAACTTGAACTATTTGATCTTGAGCTTGAAGTTATGTTAAAAGTGTCATTTCCAATGTCGGGATTTTAACATGGCTTGATGATGTTGGTTTTGAGAAGAAAATTGAGAATTTTGGTTGATGTTGATCATATCGGAAAGGTTTTGGAAAAACGGTTTCACTATCGGTTGGTTTTGAGTATGTTGAAAACTTGGGTTTCGTGCGTATGAATGTTGGTCCGGTGGCTTATGAAAATGGCTTGATGATAGGTGTGTATTGCTTTTGGATTGCTTTGGACTTGCATTTGGGCCCTTGCTTGTGTTATCTTGCTGTTCTGCATCTTCAGGTAAGTTCCATAGGGGGCTTACTCAGGTTGGACATTCATGCCTATTGTTGCATTTTATGTTAGGTGTTGCATATGCATAAAAGCATGCCATGTAGTATCCTGTTTCGGTTGCACTAATTGAATGAGCATCTGCTTACTTAATGCGTTTGAAACAGAACGGTCGTTATCTGTGATAGTCCTAGAGTCTTTGCTAGGGTCATAGGGTAGCCCAGCCTCATCGGGTACCCTGAGTCAATCGAGTCATGAACTTCCTTATATTTTGAGATGCCTGCGGGCTTTATTGTGGAGCGGGTTAGGCATGCGTGCCCCCCGATTATGATGGAATGCATTCACGAGCTGGCCAGTCTCCGCCCTATCGGAAGGGGGTGGAGGTAGGAGAGGGATATGCCATTTGGCATTGTCTTGGGCCCTTTACATTATTTCTGCACATTATTATAACTAGGAGCATGCTAGTGTGTTTGACTTTCGTACTGCATTAGAGCATCTTTATTAGGTATAGCACATACTATGTGGCCTCAGCGAGGACTGCCGGTCCCGCATGAGTGGCTCGATCTGACTCCTTTCCCCGTTGTTTTTTTTAAGGTATTTTCTGCAGACTTTGATTGCTCGATGTCTATATGACGGGGTTCCCTTTTTGCGAATCGAAGAACCTGGCTAAATCTCTAACTCATTATAAATGGTAACCATCCACTTTTGTTTTGGTTTTGACCCGGCTCTGCCGTGGCGCTTTGTATCTTAATTTTGCTTCCGTCTTGCTTCCGTTTGAAATGAATTTCGCGAGTTAGTCCCTAGGACAGGTTAAGGGTACCCAACAACCCTACGATATTTTCAGGGATCGAAATCCCTCTTTATTACTGACCATAAAAATAAGTTTGAAACCTCGACCCGTCCCTGGATTGCAAGATCCGAACAAGGGGTTTCATCCCTTGAAACGTAACTCGGAAATCATAATTTTGGGCCGTTACACTGGTGCTGTTTTTGTTAAGAAGGCGAGGGTTAGAAGGGCTAATCAATACCCATCTTTGAAAACAAGGTCAAATCCTCGTGCGTTTGTGTGTGCATTGGGTAGATTTAATGATAAACAAAAGGAGTGTATCAAGCGGATAGGTTTTGGTTCTTTATTGAATTTGGAAATTCAGTATCATCCTCTGTGCCTTTGTCATTGGTTGGTCGAGCAGTTTGATGCCAACCGATGTTTCTTGATATTGGCTGATTGAAGTAGGTTAGATATTACTGAGCTTGATGTCCATATTACATTAGGCTTGCCTATTGGCAAGAATTTGATATGTAGGAAAACTTCTAAAGAGAAGTCAGATGTTCTTACGAAGTGGAAGAGTTTGTTTTCTGCTGGTGATTCCATTAATCCTTTCGTTCTTATTGATCATATGGTTGCTGATGCTGATGTTGGTGATAAATTTGTCATCAAATTTGCTATGTTATTTGATTCATTTGTTGTGGATAGTATCCAAAATGGCAATGTTAATCACAATTTGGTTAAAGTCTTTTCTGGGAATGAGGACTTCAAAGAATTGAATTGGTGTGCTTTTGTTCTTGAAAGCTTAGTTGATTCCAAGAAAATTTAGGACAAGAACAAAACCAGTCAGTTTAGAGGTTCTATTCTCTTCCTCATTGTGAGTATTTGTTTTTCTTTTTTTCACCTTCTCATTTGCATTTTATACTTTTATGTTTTGTTATCATATCATCATCTCTTGTATTTATTATAATTTGTTTTCTTATGTGTTTGTTGTTATTGTTTGTTTGTTTGTTTGGTTGTGTTTGTTAGCTGTTTTATATTGATAGGGTGAAGTTATCCTCAAGTACTTCGCCGAGGAGAGTAACTCGGTCTTTCCCTGTTTTTATGGGGTTGACATCACCTATGCTTCGTCAGCGCGAGGACGATGATCTTTCCAGTGGAGGCTTTGGACGTGGCAGAATTGAGGAACGTCAATCTGTTCCTGTATATAACCCTGATTCTCCATGTGCTGCCCCTTCAGCTGCTCCTACTGACAATCCACAAGTTTCTGGAAAAAAATCATCTCCTATTCAGGTTTTAGCTATTCTTTATTTATAGTATATTTTTTTATAATATTGTTGGTGTTTTGTTTGATTTTGGTTATCTTTGTTTGTGTGTGTGTTTGTGTGTTTTCTTTCCCTTGTAGAATTTTATTCAATCCTTTGCTCAAAAAACTGTTGCTCTTGCTACTTCCATATCTGAGTTTGTTGATTTGGCTGATAAAATTCCTCCTGAATTTAAAGAGAATGAAATGGTTAAAACCCTTAGTAATGCTGCAAAGAAGCTGATGGGTTTGGAGTTTGAGGGTGATAAGGGTGCTTCTGCTCCCGCAGACCATTCTAATATAGGTGACTCCCCTGCTTCTGATGGGATTTCCTCCCAAGATCCTTTATGGTCAGATCCTGTGTTTTTTGATGCTCTTACACAAATTGAGTTAGCTTACATTAATAAATGTAAAATGAAATCGTCTGGTCAGACTGATCAACCTTTTTGTTCAGTTGGTAATGATCTGGGGGTGCGCTTGGTGGTGTTTGTTTTGAGAGTGAATGTGATGCTGGAAAGAAGGGTGATTCTGCAGTCTTTAAGGGTAAGGGGACTATGCCTATGAATCTTCCCGCTGAGCCATCGTTTGATATTTTTGGTTCTGATCCTGCTTTCCAATCTAAAAAAAATCTTCTGAAGAAGCAATTGCCAAAGATTTTAACAAGTCTGATCAGTCTGCACAAAAGGGTTTTGTACCTGCACCCAAGTCCAATGCCGATGCACAAAAAGATATTAGAGATGCACCGTCTGTTGTCGTTGGTGTCCCTGGTGTTCCTTCCTCTGTTGTCAATATTGCCAAAGAATATTCTGGCGGAGATGCTGCTTCTTCTTTAGGTATATCAACATCAAGTGACATTCAGTGTGCAACCCCTAAAGTGTTTAAAAGGAAGCAAAAGTCTCCTGTTGCCATGCCTTTACGTAGGTCTACTAGGGGTTGTCCTGCTGATCAAAATGAGAAAGATGTTGGGGGTAAGAGGGTTTCAAAACCTGCTGATTCTTTGAAGAGTCCTTACTAGTCTAGGGTTGTTGATGTGAATGAGCGTGTGTCTGACATTGAGCATTGCATTTGTGCATATTTGTCTAAGAAACCAGCTTCTGATGTGTAAGTCTTTTTTTTTCCTTTTCCTTTTTTTTTTCTTTTTTTACTTTAGTTATTTTATTATATTTAAGTTTATTTGAGTTATACTTATTTATTATTATTTGCTTTTTGCCTATTGAAGTGAAGTTCTTTTTAAGAATTCATCTGTTGTAGTTATTAGAGCTGATTTTAAATCACTTGAAGAAGATTTTGAAGTTGCTCTCTCAGTTGTGACTGCATGGGCTTCTGTCCTTAATTACAAAGAACAATACAGAAGTGTTGTTTCTCCATCAAGGCTTTTTTTTATCACTTCAGGCTTATGTACGTTATATTTTTCTTTTTCATTTTACCTATCAGTTGTTTCTATTTTTTAACCATTCTACATGTGTTTATTTCCTTGTTCTATATTTTTTATTTTTTTTCCAGCAATTTGCTCCAGACCCCCATCGAGATGACTTTAATGACCGTCTTGCAAAATTTAGTATCCGTCTTGATTCTGAACTGGCTGCTGCTTCTCACATTCTGTTGAAAGATGTTGATATGGTATTTGAGTTTCTATTTTCTTGTATGCTTTTTAATTCTTTTTATTTAATCTACCTTCTTCTTTATCTTCCTTCATTTATTTGTTGTTGACTTGTTCTTTTTATATTTGGTATAGTTTGTATTTGGTGTTCATCATGTGAAAATGTATTCCATGGTAGTCTTTAATCTGAAGATGAAATCTGTTCAAATCCTGGATGTGTCAAGGAATGATCTAAATGATTCTTCCATCTTTCTATATACGGTCGGTACTTTGGTTAGTTTTCATACTTATCTGTCCTTTTATATTATTATTATTATTCTTTTTCTTTTGTTAATTTTAATTTTAGTTTGTCATTTATAGTAATCTCTTCTTTTACTTATCTTCTCTTGCAGCATAGTATATTGATTGATTATTTGAAGTCTAAAGGATGTTCGAAGAAAGCAGAGTTAGTTTCTCTTTGTGCTCAATCACACATTTATCTCCCTTGGGCTGGTGCAAAAAAAATTCCCCATTCTGGTGTTTGCATGATGCGCCATATGGAGGCATTTGTCGGATTGGAGAAGGGATTCAAGTGTGGTTTTGACCACGGGACTGACAAGAACATCTCAAAGCTGCGTGTGAAGTACCTGACTGACATAATTTGTTCTGATGTCAACGAAATTCGATCTGAAATTTCAATTCAAGCTAAGGCACATGCATCCTTGACCTTAAAAGGTGTTCATGCTCTGAAATTGCGGTTGGATTGATTGGGTAGGAAAGAATAGTTAACAAACATTAGTATTTTGCTGGGCATTTCGTACTTTTGAGGGTATACAAATTTTGTGTCCTACATGTGTCATAATGTATAACCCTTTATGATTCCCTTTTTGGGTTATCTTTGTCTATTTTACTCTATGTTTGTACGCTTGGTGATGTTGGCATTATATATATTGTTGTGTTTTTTTTATGTGCGAATTCGAATCTTTATGCGTTTTATATTTTATTTTAATCGTGTACATATTTCTTTATGTTGTGACATTATTATATAGTCATATGCTGGCCTAATATTAATATGTGCAATTATAATATAATTTTGTGCACCCTTAATACCCTATTGTGCATATGCAATATGATGCTCTTTATTTTTTATAATCGAGATGCCTATATATTCATGCTTTTATGTTGACGTCTCTTTCTCTGTGTGCTTTCTTATATCGGTCTGGATTCTTATTTTATTTTTTATTTTAATTTATTTTTTATTTTTGATTTTTCTGAATTTATTTTACTTTGTGTGCGTTTTACATTAGTTTAAAATTGACATTTCAGCCTAAATTACTTTTTCGTCTGCAATAGTGCAAAAGCATCTCTGTTTGGTGCAATTATATTTGTATTATGTGCAGTTATAAAGGTACCCAATATTATATGTGCACTCATATTGTTGTTTTGTGCAATTATACAGCCTTCTTGTGCAAAGTTAACAAGTGTTTTTTATTTATGTAACATTGTGTTTTTAATTACCTAATTTTCTTTAACTCTATTTTTTTTTTAATTTTTTTTAGTTGTAGTAATTTTCTTTTACTTTGTATGCAATTTATAGAATTAAAAATTCACACTTAGTATAATTTCCTTTTACTTCTGTTTTAGTGCACTAGTATCCCCTTTTTGTGCAATTACAAATCTATTATGTGCAGTTTTAAAATGCATTCTAGATAATGTGCAATCACAATATCGTTTTGTGCAACTATAACATCTTATTGTGCATATTTTAAATATAATGTTATTTACTTATTTACTTGCCTTTAAATCTATTATTATTTATATTTTTTGTGGAATTTGTCAATCTATTGTTCTTTGTGTGCTTTTTATATAGTTTAAAAATCACATTTAAGTCCAATTATTATTCTGTTATTGTGCACTTGTAAACTTGTATTGTGCAATTGTAATATTGTTTTGTGCAATCCTAACAACTTATTGTGCATAGACATCAATATATTGTGCAAATAAATCATAGTTTATATTTATAATATTAATTGAGATTACATTTAATTTAACAGTTACATGTCAAATAGACTGAAATCCACAATATTACAAAATTCAAAAGTACAGTAACTATTCACAAGTAAAATATGATTTCTTCTTAATCTCCTCCTTCCTCCTTGCTCTTGATCGCTTATCTTCTAAGAACGTCTGCAGTTATCCTCCTCCTCTTTTCTTCATCTTCAAATACCTACCTGTTCCATTCAATCACATAGGCAAATATACTGTAATACATATATTATAATTAGAAGTTCATAGTTATAACTGCATAATTGTTTTTCAAACCCAAAATACTATTGTTTTAAACTTAAGACTTCAAATTAAGAAGAAATACAGACATTCCATATAAAATATATAAGTAATAATGCAAAAGTAAAGTCTGTATTCTTCAACTTCTTCTTCTTCCTGCACTTGACTGCTTATCTTCCAAGGAAGTTTATAATCTTCCTCCTCCTCTTGTCTTCTTCCTCAAAGACCTCCCGGATGCAGTCAGTCACGTACTCCCTGTACTGGGCTAGTTCTTCCTCCACTTACACTTGTTTCTTTTGGAACTACATAAATATTTATACTTAAAAGTTAAATAATCTTGGGATCTTATTTTAAATCAAACTATTTAAAGTTTTGATAACTTACCGTCTCCAGGATTTCTTCCTCCCCATTTTCAGTTGCCTCCAATATCTTGTAGGCATTTGCATTTTTCAGCTGGTTGAGGGAAGACAGGAAGATCTGATGCTTCTCGACGGCATCCAGAAGGCCCGTCCTTATGGCCTCTGTGTTTGTCTCTGCAACTTCCTCCAGGAGATTCATGTGGTACCCTGGGTACAAGTACTTGTCTATCTCTGTGTTTGTCTCTGCAACTTCTCTGTTTTTTGATGGGTAAGAGGAGAGGACTTCTTTTTTCAGGCGTTTTGTATGATGTCTTATGATGGAGGATCTCTGTTTATATATGCGGTTTTGGCTCTTCATCTCCTATCATTTGATTGGTCTTATCCAATTGGCGTTTTTCCAAAGCCAATTACCCACCCCCAACTTCCTATAACTGTAATGATTACCCTTTTAAATGTTTAATACTTCCCAACTTCACATAACTGCAATAATTATTTCATACAGTATTATTTATTTTCATGTACAAGTATCCGTCTCTCGGAAACACCCTCTCGACCTAGTCGGGGCAAGGGTGTGTACATCTCGACCTCCCAGACCCTGCTCTAAACGGGAGATACTGGGTTTGTTGTTGTTGTTGTTGTTTATGTACAAGTATCCGTCTGTATGGTTTGTTTTATTAGTAGACTTCATTATTTTATTTTATATTTTTCCTTGAATCTTCACGTTTTAAAAAAAAGACATTTATTTAATTTGTTCTTGTTATATTTAATTTTTTTATAAATTTTATAAATTATTTATTCCTATAGTAACTGTGTTTAGTATAAGGTTGTTTTGAAACAATCCCCTTTCATACAATTGGTTTTCTTCTTTTCTTGATGTTTTCTGATTGCACATTAATTAAAAAGTACTTATTTGTTGATTAGATGTTTGTAGTTGAGGCTATGGAAATGGATCTTCCATCATTACCTGAATCGCACTTTGTCCAAGATTTTCACAATCTTGGAAAGCAAGTCATAATTAATAGTAGGTTCTACTCTGTACGTATCAATTTGTAATTTGGGATTTTTCCCTTTTTCCTTTAAAATAATTATTGTTTTTAGTACTGAGGAAAATATAAAAAGTGATTGTACTGCACAATCAAATATTATCCTAATACAAAACCGAGATAGTAATGAACATAATATAAAAGTTGTTACGTAACATATGTGAATAAAAAAACTAAAAGTATAACATTTTTCTAATAATAAAGTGCATTTATAAAATTCCATTACAAATTGTGCTTATTATTCCTGTTATGTTTCCCTTAATGGACATGTCTTGCTGTTGTGAGGTGCATATTCAAGACAGATTGAGCATATTCTCTTCCCCTTTTTGTGTGTTTGAATTGATGTTTCCTTCTCACCTTTAAGCCTCTTCCTACTGCCTTTTGTCTTTGCTTGTTTTGGGTCTCTTATTACCACATTCTTCGGGAGGCTTACTCCAGTAAACTCTTCAAACATAGCTTCAAGTTAACAAACTTATTAAAATTAGTATACTTTGAATATATAATTCTAGACTATTTTTTTTTTTATAAAAGGGTTTAAATAAGCAATCAGTAATCTTGGGTTTCTCCATCAAACCCAGCATACATACCAGACTTTGAAGCTGTTGAAGATGCTGATATTTGTGCACTTTGTTGGAGCTCTTTTTTTGCATTTGTTAATGCAGATGTTAAGTGCTTAATCTGATCACTATTGTCCTTAACAAAATCCACACAAGCATGAAATTCAGCTAACATATTTGTCAAGAGGAGTTTTTGTTCTTGCTTTGCAGTTGACTGTCTGACCACAACATCATCCAAAGTGAAAACATTAATCAAATTTGCTGCTTTGGTCCAACGAGTAAGCAATAGTGTTTCTGGCAACTTCTCAAGTTGTATATCCTTCAAAACAGTTAATATATGTCGGCATGGATATCCTAACCTGTTGAACAAGTTACAAGAGCAGCAACAATCATGATCTTCAAGGTTGTGCTCAACAGTGTATATCTTGTTGTTTTCCTTTAGAGTATATATCTCCAACTCATCAATCTCTATCACATTTGTCACTCTGCAGTTGTACAATGCTCCTTTCAATTCCTCCTGAAATTTCCCCCACATTTTTATTGTGTATAATGTGGATGCATGCTTTTCTAGAGGAAGGGGCAAAATCAGAATTGGTTCCAGTATTTCAGAGTCATAGTTCTTCTTCCCTTGAAGATGCCTTTGATTTTCAATTCCGCTTTCATAATAAAACATAAACTCAATTAAATTTGCAGTGCAGTTGGAGAACTTACAGAAGAAGCTGTTCATGCTCTCTGAAATAGATGTTGTTTTAATCAATCCACTAAGCTTCACATTCTGAAAATATGCAGGGATCCACTTGTCTCTCATTCTAAACAGTTCACTTAACCACGAGTGACTTGTCATTCCATACTCTTTCATTAAGGCATTCCAGTCCTTTTCAAATTCTTCTGGCATACTCTCCCTGTTCCATACAATACTCCTCAACTTGTCACTGAATTTTAAGTATCCATTCATTGAGTTGTCTATTTTCTGAGATAGCTTGTCCATGATATGCCACATGCATAATCTGTGCCTAGTCTCTGGAAATACAGTTTGAACAGCAATCTTCATCGAAGGATCCTGGTCTGTTGTGAAAATTCTAGGACTCCCACCCATTGCTTTTTTGAAGTGCTCAAACAACCACACATATGACTCTACATTCTCATTCCTCAAAAGCCCTGATGCTAGCAGCACCAATGATTTGTGGTGGTCATATGATGTGAAGGGACTGAACACCATTTTGTACCTTTAATATAAAACACTTGTGAAAATTAGAATAATTTCAAAAGAAACATGTATAAAGTTGTTATTACAGATACATATAAATAAAAGATCACTAGGCTGTGTAGTTGTGCACTTATTCGATCTTGCAGTGCATAATATACATGATTTTGTGCATCTATACATTATATCTGTGCAGTCTGGTTACCATATTTCTGAATAAATCAGGCAATCTGTATATTGTCTGTTTTATAACTAAAATCTATGACAGTGCTTACACATATGATGTATGTAAATATTCAATATGAATAATGTCTAATACCTGTTTGTGTTGTACCTTGAATCAAATGAAATAACATCCCCAAATAATGAGAAGTTTTTTCTGCTTACTGCATCACACCAAAACAATCTATTCAACTGATTGTCTTCATCGACATCAAAAGCAAAGTAGTATGCACTGCATATTTCTTGCTTATGGAAGAATCTGTCAATAACAACTTGCGCATCAGATCCTTTGAAATAAGCCAAAAGATCTCTTCTGTGACTTGTGAAATCAATCACTGATGGACCCACATTGTAACGGCCCGGGATTATGATTCCCGAGTTACGTTTCGAGGGACAAAACCCCTCGTTCGGATCTTGCGCCCCGAGTACATGTTGAAGGTTTGAAATTCTATCCTAACGTTTTAAAGTGGGATTTCATACCCAAAATTCGAAGGGATCGTTGGAATCCCCGGGGAAGTCCCCTGTACCCGTCATAAGTCTAAGCGTGGAAAACCAACAGTCATGCAAATAGTAGAATCAAGGTGTAATACAAGAGGGTGACACGGCAGAGCCGAGTCAAAATCAAATCAACAAGCATAATTACCGAAATTTAATATACAATGTTAGTGGAGTTAAACCATTTCTTTGAGATCACCCAAGAGAGTTCCCACGTCACGGAAACAAGGAATAATCATGCTGCAAAACAAACCTAAAAAAAAATATATGCGGGGTGGTGTCAGATCGAAGCCCTACGCAATATAATCTCAAACAAGCAGACATATACACACGCTAGTCCTAATAAAGATGCTTCTAGATGCAAGGCGGAATATTAACAAACTAGCATGGTCCTAAGATCAAGTGCATAGATATAATAAGGCCTTAGCACCGAATACCAAGTGGTATATCCCTCTCCTACCTCCACCCCCTTTCGATAGGGCGGAGACTGGCCAGCTCGTGAATGCATTCCATATAATCGGGTGGCACGCATGCCCAACCCGTATCCACAATGAAGCCCGCATGTATCTCATAATATAACGAAGCTCATGACTCGATTGACTCAGGACGGGACCCGATGACACTAGGTCGTCCTATGACCCTAGCAATGACTCTAGTTACTTCACAGATAACGGCGGTTCTGTTTACAAAAGCAATGAGTAAACGAATACTCAACCATGAGTGCAATCCTAGCAGGATACTACATGGCATGCTTTATTATGAATACAAGCACCTAGTATGCACATGGCTACAAGCAGGGAGATCTCTTTTCGAATCTAAGTGAGCTCATATAGGAACTCACCTGGCTATGCAGAACAACATAATAGAAGATCCGGCATACATCATTCATAATCACAAAGTATCACCTAGATACACATCAGAACATATATGTATAAGTCTACGTCTAATCATCCAAGCACTCAAGCATATCATTCGACGGGAATAGCAACCATATTGCAATCATCATCCCGTCAAGTTCAACCACTCATCATATTGTCACATTCCACAAGACCATATCATTCTCATCATTCCATTCAACCACATTCATATATTCATAACCATATATCTGCATATTCATATATCTCAAGTTCATCCTATCCATAAGGTATAATCAAGCGATAACATAACTCTAACATCTCATATTCTTACTTGGCATATAATTATATATATCCTCATCATAATTATTTAACATTCAACCTTGCATAATAAATCACCACAAGTCATGCTATTAGTCACACATGTCATAACATCATGCTAGTCAGTCATCGAACAAATCAGATTCCCAAGTTAATTCCAAAACCACTTCAAAATCCGAGTAAAACAGTTAGAAATTCCGACCTTGAAAACGTTCGACAAATTCCTTTTTAAATCTCCAAGTCTCATAATATTATAATTTCTTTTAATCGTCGTAATATTATATCATTAAATCTTAATAATAGTATTTTATATTTAAAAACTCAAATAATAATATTTAATATTTTTAATATCATTTTCTTTTAAACACTTTCATAAAATATTTCAAATTCCTGTAAAATACCAACCATTTTTACTTTATAAAAAAAAAGTCATTCCTTTATTAATCTACCAAAACCACCCTTATTTTATAAAAACTATAAATCGACCCCTTTATTTTATATCTACTCAAAACCGGCCTTAATTTGTCAAAACTCCAAAATCCACCCTTTTGTTAAAACAGGCCCAATCCTCCTTTTGAAAAAAAAACAGATCTGGCCCAAATAAAAGAATAGGCCCACGGCTCCTTAAAAATCTGATTTGTTTTAACGAACCAAACCGAACCACCCTTTTATTTTAATTACCCGAACCGGACCAGGGAAAGAAAGAAAATGAAGGACCGACCGCTTCTTCTTCAAGCTCTGTTCGAACTTGGAAGAGAAGAAGGGGAATGGGAGGCTGCTGGCTGGCGACAGCTTGTTCCGGCCGCCTCACCCTACGCCCATGGGTCCAAAAACAGACAAGGAAATGGAAGAGGGAGAGGGAGGTCTCACCGAGAGTATTCGAGCTTCGTCGGAAGGTTTCGAGGTCGTCGGAGTCGATTCGAGGCTCGCCAGAGATGCTCGGAGCCTCGCTCGGCTTCGTCGGAGTCGGAATCGAAGAATCCTTGGCCTAGGTCGGAAGGAAATAGGTTAAAGGCGGAGCTTTAGGACCGATTCGAGCGAGAGGAATTGGAAAGGAGGCTTACCGCTCGGTTTTAGGGGAAGAAAACAGGGGCGCAGAGGTTCCCGGAGATGGCGCCGGTGCAGTGCTGGGCTTCTGGGAGGCTCGTCGAGGGGAGGGAGGTGTGTCCTTGGGCTGCTGCTCATCGTGAAGGGAGAGGAACATGGAGCTGGGTTGCTCGGTGTTTCTCCTTCGACAAAACAGGACAAGGTGAAAGGAGAGGCTGTAGTGGGGCGGCGTCCTGGTGACCGGGGAGGGTGAGGGTGGAGATGGTGTGGTGGTGGTGAGGAGGAGGAGAAGCAAGGTGGCCGCTGGTGGCCGGCAACAAGGAGAGAGGGAGCGGTGGTGGCAATGGTGAAATCCTGAGGTGAAGGAGGAAGAAAAAGGGGGTTGTTTTACTGATTCCACTTTGAAAGGGGAGGGAATGGGTTCCTGTAATCCTTTGTTTTTGGCGTGGGTTTTGGTGTTTGACCATGCCAAAAGAAGCAAGTAAGTGTGGGAGAGGGGAAGAGAGGGAGGGTGTGTGTTTGGGGCTCCTTGGTGAGTCTTGGTAAAAAAGAACCTGATTTTTTGTGCAGATTTGTTGGGGAGTGGGGCTGAATCCGGATGAATCAAAGTAAAGGGCTTGTTTGTTTTCCAAGGAAGTGAGAATCAAAGAAAAGAGGGAGAGAATGAGAGGATAGAATTTACCCAAAGAGGAGAATATGAGTTGGAGGTTAGAATTGGATAAGAATGGGTGAGAAAGAGACGGAATTGTGGTCACGAAATTAGTTTCAGACGTTGAAATCACGCTCTTTCTTTCGCGAAATTAGATTTGAAATCCGAGAATCAAGGTTGTCATGTTAGTTCTTAAAAGAATTTTATTGAGGATGGAAATCCGCTTTACGAGATCAAAAGTCCGAGCTAGCAAGTTTTTTCGGTAAATTCCGCTTCAAAATTCACTTTGATTTTCTATTTCCGAGAAATTATAATTCAAAAATCCGAGCCTTTACATCATCCACCTCTAAAAACAAGTCTCGTCCCCGAGACTAAAACCAAAACAAGGTAGGAGATGGAGTTGGAAGGCGGTGAGTCCAAGGATCATTCCATTGACCCCGTAAGTGCCTCATAAGTGCCGCTATGAGATTCTCACAGCATCGTCGTCATGATCATAATATCCCCGATAGGTCGTAGCGAGAGTGTGATATGGGCCCTTACCACATCCTTACCTCGACTTCTCGGTTATATCATAACTCGAAAGCATTACAACGTATCCACTAAGCCTTAGCAAGCAGTCTATAAGGGCCCCTATAAAATGCATGTATCCACTTAGTGGGAGTCATAATGCAAGCTCGGGTCGAAAAAGTTTCAAAGGAGTCCTTTGTTTGAAAAGAATTAGTCTCAAAATCATCGAAATTCTTAATCGCGTTCCATTTCTCAAACTCCAAGTTAGTTCTCTCTTTTCTTTTTTTTTGTTTTTTTTTTACATCATTCAAAATCCCTTAACCCGATGTTATTTAGACAAGTTCCAAATTCAGGAGGTGGAATCATCCACCTCTAAGGGCTAACCCCATATTTCCTTCCTAGGTTCCAAGTCAAAATCAAATTCATTAATTTAGTTCTATCATACTAGCAATTCCAATTCAAGGCATCATATATTATAGCAATCGTATCACACCTTCATAATAAGGTCATAACCATGTCATAGATAGTCACATACCATAACATATCTAGCTTAATATCATACGGAGTAGGATTCGTCACATCAATCAGATAAGCACATCATACTTATGCCAACTACCAAGCATCATCACATTAGAGGCAAACAAATACTTCCGCACGCCAGCATTTCATCAAGTTCAAGGGATAATTATTGTTAGTACTAATAGCTCACCATCACCTATGACAATACATCAAGGAATCATCACCATCTAAAGCATAGAATTCACGCAATACTACCCCAATTAAAGCATTCACTAGGTTACATCCTCAAGAGAATCCGCCTACAACTACCAACCATAACAAGGCACGACCACTACTCCTTATCTTTCGCATCAAGGTCATTCTTACATAGGTCTACCAACTCAATAGAATACTAATTATAAACCCCATTGCATCCCGCTCATATACAGACATTTTAGCCTCATAACTATTCGCAATCAAGGCTAATTACCCAAACCAACTACTAAGCATCATAAATCCTATGTCATCAAGCCGTATAAGGATCAATCTATCTCAACACTCTAATCTCACGTCCTACCTTTCACCTGATCATCTAAACCGTCTCCCAGAGTTCCCAATCGCAGAATTCCTCTATTCCGACAAGCTCAACACCTCGACCAACTACTAAGGCTCCCTATAAAGCACACTTTCGTCTGAGGGGTTCCCTATCGGTCTCATCTTTACCTCACAAGAGAAATCTCAAGTCCTCTACTGAACTGCTCTCACGATTGATCAATCTCGCTGACTTTTCCTAGGCTCTCAAGACTCCGCCTGACCATCATCTCCCAAAGGGACACCTCAACTCATCTTGCTAACCTGATCATACTTCTCGCATCACTAATCACCCTCACTAGCCATCCACCTCTAAGAACCCAACTCATACAGGTCATCTCATACATGACACTCCCTACCAGCTCTAACACGGAACCCATCTGGTGCTACTCTTAACCACGAATCACCAAGCTCCTCATCCCTCGCGCCTATCCCCAAAGACCAATCACTGATTTTACCTACTCATCCCACTCCAAAACCCACTAAATTAACCTGAACCAATCACGACTCCTCAAGCCAACCTACTATAGATCATCTTCTCAGCATGTTCTCAAATTTCCCAGATCACACTTTCGCGAACCTCGAAATTTCTACGACTTAAGTCCTCTTATGCACCGGTCATTCATTTTTTTTCCCATAGAATTCCTATTACATCTCATCCGAACTTTCCCAAATACCGCAACTTCACCAACCTTCTAAAACCTTCGTCCTCTAGCGTCCTCAATAACTTACACTTGCCTAGTTCCCAATTCCATGCTCAGAACATCCCTATCTCAACCTCAAGCCCACAATCTTACTAGAAAATCTCAACGACATTCTTGCCTGGCTACCAGCCCTTTCCTTGAAGACTCATCTCACATCCTCAAATACCTCAATAGCCACAATAAACTCCACTAATAAACCCCGATTCATCCCCTACGCTAAAGTTCTCCAACAACGCATCTAAAATCCTTCACTCACAGATTCTCCGAGCACTACCAATCCTATCGAAACAATCCCCAAATACTCAACACACGTACATCCCTGATATGAACAACCTAATTCCCTAAGACCGATGATTTTCTAAGCAATCTTACACTACTCTCCCTTAGCGATTCTTCAACCTCAACCTTTACCAAGATCGCTTCCAATCACCGCACACACAACCTAGTCCCAAATTCTACGACTTCTTAGACATTTCTTAACCGATATGCTTCCTAAATTATCCAGACATCTTCCTTCGCACACCAATCCGTCTAACAACACTCCCTTTCAAGAATCCCTTGATCTACTCCTAGCTCACTCATCCACCTCTAGGACTACACTACCCACACGCTATCGCCCGACACTACCTCTAACAAAGACCTCTCTCTACATGATCTTGTCATGTTAACTCCACTCCTCACTTAAGACCTACCTAGAAGCTCAACTGTACTCGCTGACCACTATTCCCGACAAATCCCAACTCACTCGGCTCTACTCTTGCTGACACATCTTTCCTGCACCTCACCTCACACAACCCATGACCCAACTTGAAGGCTCCAATCTACCCGCCACTTTCCGACCCATTTCACCGATGAATCTCATGACTCAAACTCAAGAAGAAAACACCACCACGTATATAGCTCATAACCTATTCACTAGCAAGTCAGTACACTCAAGCATCAAGAAACATCATCGCAAGCACAAGTTATTCAGGCAATCATTCACTTCCAATTCAACACATCAATCATCACACTTCCAATTATGTCAACTCTAGACCTATCGCACAACATCAATTCCGACTAATATAAAAGATTCACGGTTTGAAGAACGTCTTTCCTTGAGTCATCTAAGAGAACCACATCCGCATCTACCATCTTTGAAATGTGCCCGCCCTTTGTATACCATCACCGACGTCTGTCCCGTAGTCTATGGGTCATGGATCCACCACACTTCTGTTGCACCACTCTGATTCCATTCGATCGTTCGTTTCCTCTTCTATGTCGACGTCCATCAGGGGGATCGCGAGGGGTTAGAAGTCACGGAGATAGGGGAGGGCAAGGGAGGACAACACGACTTCCTTAAGGATTCCGACATAGACCAGGACTAGAGATGACGAGACTCAAGACAAGATGCGAACCCGAGAGTTACAACAATGCCTTTAGGGTATTCTTTGAGGTTACAAGTGCGGCAAGCAAACACATAGCAAATCCCACACTAGCATGTGCCTATTAACAGGAATAGCGTCCTATGCATTCATAACATGTTCACATAATTAACTTTACATGCACGCATAACATGCTAAAACTTATCATCTCATGCACAAATCATGCCTGACATATTAAGATCATGTATGGACGAACCGACAATAGACATATGCAGCATAAGTTATATATGACATAGCGAGCATTATAGGATCTCACACGTATGATTCATTACTCACTTTAAGTGTACATATAAGCATATCAAAACAATGTGGGTTCCAGGTAAGCATGTTAAGATGCACTCTAATAATTGTGTCATGGAATATGGTTAAGTCATTTGGGCATAGCAACTATCACATCCAACACAACCATATACATGTAGTATGACAAGTATGGCACATAGATGCATGATGGTCAATAATTAGGAGATGTATATCCTACATGATACTACCAACACTCATTAAGAAAATACATAGTCAATGAGGTTCAATTTGAATAACTTAACATGCTCAAAAATTCATTTCTCATGGCACTCATACAAAGAGGGTTGACCACACTATCATGGACCTAATTCAAAGGAGAGTAACAATGATGGGAATTCATAGATTCGATATATATATTCGTTCATAAGTGCGATCATGCAAGTTATCAGACAAGTCATGCTGAAATATACCAACACACCATGTCATACAATCACCGACTCATCCCCTGTTTCCCCGTGGGACGTTAATATGACTCGCTCGGTATGACACAAGGACATTCACACTGTTTTCGAGATGAGAGGGTATAATTTGTGTTTAGACTCTCGTGGTAAGAAGACACAGTTGATCAGTATAAGAATCGAGAAGGATAACTCCATAAGACAAATCACTTCTAACTCGAAATTATTTCATTGATCACCCTCCCTAAAACACTCATGGATTTCCCATATCTGACACACCCCCGGAAGTAGCTAGTTGATCGACCCAAATTTTCTCGTGGAAGACACCAACCTAAGGTACGTGACTCGATAGAAGAATTGGTGGTGGGATACAAAACAGGACTCGAAACGGGGAGAGCGGATGGTCTTCGACCCTTGCTAACATGCCTAAATGTGTTGGTGGGACGGTTGACAGAGTCAGAATCATCAGGGGTTTAAATTATGGAAGAGATATTCCGACAAGACAGGAGTTCCAATGACATAAGGAAAGGTATTCTCCCGCTATCCCGTTTGCACAGTTATTCAATACATGATTCAAGTCAAGACATACTGATTAGTTCTCTACCCTAAGCACAATAGCACTCAACATGGAAGCAATCAACGATCAAGCTATCCTATGGGCCGCCCTTCGAGGGGCGACTAACTTGAGGGGCAAAACCTCACGGTCTCTACCTAACTCGCCACTCCAGCCACTACGACGCAAAGCCTTGGAGTCTTGTAGGCCCATCTGTAAAGAAAAAGCTATATTTTTTTGCCTACCCGTTCCCAACTACATCCAATAGGGATGGTCTAACGCCTTTACTACCCCTTCGTTTCCCTTTGTTTGATTACCGGATTTATAGAGTTAAGTTCGTATTTAGTCCATTTGAGTTAGCCATATTAACATTTTTCCCTTTCTAAAACATTTTGGAAAACCATTTGAAAACCTTGGGCCATTTTCAAAACCACTTCAACCTATCATACTCGGTTTGGACAACCTCGGCTCTGATACCATCTTTGTAACGGCCCAGGATTATGATTTCCGAGTTACGTTTCGAGGGATAAAACCCCTCGTTCGGATCTTGCGCCCCGAGTACAGGTTGAAGGTTTGAAATTCTATCCTAACATTTTAAAGTGGGATTTCATACCCAAAATTTGAAGGGATCGTTGGAATCCCCGGGGAAGTCCCCTGTACCTGTCATAAGTCTAAGCGTGGAAAACCAACAGTCATGCAAATAGTAGAATCAAGGTGTAATACAGGAGGGTGACAGGGCAGAGCCGAGTCAAAATCAAATCAATAAGCGTAATTACCGAAATTTAATATACAATGTTACTGGAGTTAAACCATTTCTTTGAGATCGCCCAAGAGAGTTCCCACGTCACGGAAACAAGGAATAATCATGCTGCAAAACAAACCTAAAAAAATGTATGCGGGGCGGTGTCAGATCGAAGCCCTACGCAATATAATCCCAAACAAGTAGACATATAGACACGCTAGTCCTAATAAAGATTCTTCTAGATGCAAGGCGGAATATTAACACACTAGCATGGTCCTAAGATCAAGTGCATAGATATAATAAGGCCTTAGCACCGAATACCAAGTGGTATATCCCTCTCCTACCTCCACCCCCTTTCGATAGGGCGGAGACTGGCCAGCTCGTGAATGCATTCCATATAATCGGGTGGCACGCACGCCCAACCCGTATCCACAATAAAGCCCGCAGGCATCTCATAATATAAGGAAGCTCATGACTCGATTGACTCAGGACGGGACCCGATGAGACTAGGTCGTCCTATGACCCTAGCAATGACTCTAGTTACTTCACAGATAACGGCCGTTCTGTTTACAAAAGCAATGAGTAAACGAATGCTCAATCATGAGTGCAATCCTAGCAGGATACTACATGACATGCTTTATTATGAATGGAAGCACCTAGTATGCACATGGCTACAAGCAGGGAGATCTCTTTTCGAATCTAAGTGAGCTCATATAGGAACTCACCTGGCTATGCAGAACAGCATAATAGAAGATCCGGCATACATCATTCATAATCACAAAGTATCACCTAGATACACATCAGAACATAGATGTATAAGTCTACGTCTAATCATCCAAGCACTCAAGCATATCATTCAACGGGAATAGCAACCATATTGCAATCATCATCCCGTCAAGTTCAACCACTCATCATATTGTCACATTCCACAAGACCATATCATTCTCATCATTCCATTCAACCACATTCATATATTCATAACCATATATCCACATATTCATATATCTCAAGTTCATCCTATCCATAAGGTATAATCAAGCGATAACATAACTCTAACATCTCATATTCTTACTTGGCATATAATTATATATATCCTCATCATAATTATTTAACATTCAACTTTGCATAATAAATCACCAAAAGTCATGCTATTAGTCACACATGTCATAACATCATGCTAGTCAGTCATCGAACAAATCAGATTCCCAAGTTGATTCCAAAACCACTTCAAAATCCGAGTAAAATAGTTAGAAATTCTGACCTTGAAAACGTTCGACAAATTCCTTTTTAAATCTCCAAGTCTCATAATATTATAATTTCTTTTAATCGTCGTAATATTATATCATTAAATCTTAATAATAGTATTTTATATTTAAAAACTCAAATAATAATATTTAATATTTTTAATATCATTTTCTTTTAAACACTTTCATAAAATATTTCCAATTCCTTTAAAATACCAACCATTTTTACTTTATAAAAAAAAAGTCATTCCTTTATTAATCTACCAAAACCACCCTTATTTTATAAAAACTATAAATCGACCCCTTCATTTTATATCTACTCAAAACCGGCCTAAATTTGTCAAAACTCCAAAATCCACCCTTTTGTTAAAACAGGCCCAATCCTCCTTTTGAAAAAAAAAAACAGATCTGGCCCAAATAAAAGAATAGGCCCACGGCTCCTTAAAAATCTGATTTGTTTTAATGAACCAAACTGAACCACCCTTTTATTTTAATTACCCGAACCGGACCAGGAAAAGAAAGAAAATGAAGGACCGACCGCTTCTTCTTCAAGCTTTGATCGAACTGGGAAGAGAAGAAGGGGAATGGGAGGCTGCTGGCCGGCGACAGCTTGTTCCGGCCGCCTCACCCTACGCCCATGGGTCCAAAAACAGACAAGGAAATGGAAGAGGTAGAGGGAGGTCTCACCGAGAGTATCCGAGCTTCGTCGGAAGGTTTCGAGGTCGTTGGAGTCGATTCGAGGCTCGCCGGAGATGCTCGGAGCCTCGCTCGGCTTCGTCGGAGTCGGAATCGAAGAATCCTTGGCCTAGGTCGGAAGGAAATAGGTTAAAGGCGGAGCTTTAGGACCGATTCGAGCGAGAGGAATTGGAAAGGAGGCTTACCGCTCGGTTTTAGGGGAAGAAAACAGGGGTGCAGAGGTTCCCGGAGATGGCGTCGGTGCGGTGCTGGGCTTCTGGGAGGCTCGTCGAGGGGAGGGAGGTGTGTCCCTGGGCTGCTGCTCATCGTGAAGGGAGAGGAACATGGAGCTGGGCTGCTCGGTGTTTCTCCTTCGACAAAACAGGACAAGGTGAAAGGAGAGGCTGTAGTGGGGCGGCGTCCTGGTGACTGGGGAGGGTGAGGGTGGAGATGGTGTGGCGGTGGTGAGGAGGAGGAGAAGCAAGGTGGCCGCTGGTGGTAACAAGGAGAGAGGGAGCGGTGGTGGCAATGGTGAAATCCTGAGGTGAAGGAGGAAGAAAAAGGGGGTTGTTTTACTGATTCCACTTTGAAAGGAGAGGGAATGGGTTCCTGTAATCCTTTGTTTTTGGCGTGGGTTTTGGTGTTTGACCATGCCAAAAGAAGCAAGTAAGTGTGGGAGAGGGGAAGAGAGGGAGGGTGTGTGTTTGGGGCTCCTTGGTGAGTCTTGGTCAAAAAGAACCTGATTTTGTGCAGATTTGTTGGGGAGTGGGGCTGAATCCGGATGAATCAAAGTAAAGGGCTTGTTTGTTTTCCAAGGAAGTGAGAATCAAAGAAAAGAGGGAGAGAATGAGAGGATAGAATTTACCCAAAGAGGAGAAGATGAGTTGGAGGTTAGAATTGGATAAGAATGGGTGAGAAAGAGACGGAATTGTGGTCACGAAATTAGTTTCAGACGTTGAAATCACGCTCTTTCTTTCGCGAAATTAGATTTGGAATCCGAGAATCAAGGTTGTCATGTTAGTTCTTAAAAGAACTTTATTGAGGATGGAAATCCGCTTTACGAGATCAAAAGTCCGAGCTAGCAAGTTTTTTCGCTAAATTCCGCTTTAAAATTCATTTTGATTTTCTATTTCCGAGAAATTATAATTCAAAAATCCGAACCTTTACATCATCCACCTCTAAAAACAAGTCTCGTCCCCGAGACCAAAACCAAAACAAGGTAGGAGATGGAGTTGGAAGGCGGTGAGTCCAAGGATCATTCCATTGACCCCGTAAGTGCCTCATAAGTGCCCCTATGGGATTCTCACATCATCGTCGTCATGATCATAATATCCTCGATAGGTCGTAGTGAGAGTGTGATATGGGCCCTTACCACATCCTTACCTCGACTTCTCGGTTATATCATAACTCGAAAGCATTACAACGTATCCACTAAGTCTTAGCAAGCAGTCTATAAAGGCCCCTATAAAATGCATGTATCCACTTAGTGGGAGTCATAATGCAAGCTCGGGTCGAAAAAGTTTCAAAGGAGTCCTTAGTTTGAAAAGAATTAGTCTCAAAATCATCGAAATTCTTAATCGCGTTCGATTTCTCAAACTCCAAGTTAGTTCTCTCCTTTTTTGTTTTGTTTTTTTTTACATCGTTCAAAATCCCTTAACCCGATGTTAGTCAGACAAGTTCCAAATTCAGGAGGTGGAATCATCCACCTCTAAGGGCTAACCCCATATTTCCTTCCTAGGTTCCAAGTCAAAATCAAATTCATTAATTTAGTTCTATCATACTAGCAATTCTAATTCAAGGCATCATATATTATAGCAATCGTATCACACCTTCATAATAAGGTCATAACCATGTCATAGATAGTCACATACCATAACATATCTAGCTTAATATCATACGGAGTAGGATTCGTCACATCAATCAGATAAGCACATCATACTTAAGATCAGACAGCAAACTCTCATATATCAGTTCTTTGAGGTTTTATTAATATAAATTTCATGCAAATGAGAATCGGATTGTATATTAACAGTGTTTTCTATTCAATTTTTGCATTTTCTAAGTGCAAATGTATTTTAATTGACGGCCATTTTCTGTTTTTCAAACTTCAAACCCTAGGTTTGTTTTAGCCTATAATTTTATTTTTACTACAAATCTCGGATTCGTTTACACAAATTACACTGATATTCTGCACCTTTTTCAGAACGAATCCGAAATTAGGACAGATTATATGAAGTTTGGACAGATTAATACCGTAACGAATGCAAATTTGAATCTATAATAAGAACGGAGATATTGTGCACCTTTTTCAGAAAATTTCTTCCTCCAATGCTGTTGCTGTTGCTTCGTTCAGGATATTCGGCTGATCTTCATTGAATCCTTTTGCTGATTACAGATTTCTGCAATTCAATTTGTTTGATTGTTATCGCCGGCGAGAAGGTGAAGCTTCTCCTCAATCGAAATCTGTTTTCTCGCGAACGCACTGGCGTTTTTTGGAAGAGACCGGTTTTCTTCTGTTTTTTTTTTGTTATTTTTTCCGGTTCAACCCGGTTTTTTTAAGTGAAATTCCGGCGCGCGCCCCCTAAACCCAAATTTTACACGTTAAGGAGTTTTTACATTTTAAAGCTTCCCTATATATATATATATATATATATATATATATATATATATATATATATATATATATATATATATATATATATATATATATATATATATATATATATATATATATATATATATATATATATATATATATATATATATATATATATAGGGGTGCGCTCCGGTGAAAATCAAAATTGCGGTACAAACTTGTAGAACCGGCTTTTTAGTCCAGTTCACTTGCTTTATAGCTCGGTTATGAATTCACCAATTTTAGCCTGGTTTTGAATAAAACTAAGCTATAAAGTCACTATATAATTTTAAAACATGAGTTTTTTAGCGCGATTTTTGGGCTTGATCGAATGTGTGTTACTTTAAAACTGGAGTTTTTAGCACGGTTTTTAGGTTAAACTGAGTTGTAAAGTCACCGTGTGATTGAGATTTTAGCACATGTTTCAAATAAACCAAGTTATAAAGTAATCCTCATGGTTTTTAGAACAATTTGAGGTTATATATATATATTCAACTTTGAAAATTTTGGGTAGCGTTACCGTATCAATGACATCATCAGGCCGGCAAGTGAGATGTTTAAATATTTGTAAAGGTTAATATATTGACAGAAATTTCGATTACATGAAATGTATAAAACCCAACTTTATTATTATTTTGGTGTTGAACCCAACTTTAATATATACGATGCAAAAAACTATTTCTGCATCGATTTGTGGATGGACGAAGACACAGCAGTTGGAGCAGTTACATCGGAATGGAGTCGATGTATAAAGTATTGATGTTCTGTTTCATGCTCTTGTTAACTAAAGTGAGACTGTCTTCACCTCCGCCGTAAATTGATTCAATCGCACGGCTCATGTTGTCGATGCAGTTGATCACAGGCATCGGCAACTCCACCGATGGGATCATAGCTTCGTTCATCTCCGTCCACAGCTCATGGGCTTTCTTGTCGAGCTCTTTGCTGGCTTGTTCGTATGAGAGACGGTGTTCCTTCATGTAACACTCGAGGTACAGCGACGAAAGCCCCCTTTTTTCGTCAAACTTGTACAAAACAAGCACCAACAAATAAATACATATATATACATATACCTATATATTGAGAAGAGGGTAGAAATTAACCTTTTTTCCGCCAATGTCATTAAAAATTCTTAAGATGTGGCTTAAGGTTTTGATGGGCTTCGGGATGCTGGAGAGCCATTCAAATTCTCGGTCGGTGGCAGTGTCCATGCCGAGGAAGCAATTTGCAGCTGCCGCGACATATGCAGTGTTTCGACTCCAGTCATTTGCCATATACTCGTCTATTGTCTGAATGTAGTTGTTGTTCCTCCATTTTGCTTCGGTCAGGTAGCTGATGGATCAAAATGAAAAATTGGGATATATATATATATATATATATATATATATATATATATATATATATATATATATATATATATATATATATATATATATATATATATATATATATATATATATATATATATATATATACTTCTTCTTTAGCATAGTGCACATATCGGGATCGTCCAACTGGGGCGAGAAGGCGCTCCATTTTGTCGTGAGCATCCAAAATCAGGGTTTGATAGAACCACCTTAAGTCTTGGGAGAGTTGATCCAAGCAAGACTTATCCCACCTGTTTGTGCCGCCACTAATAATATGTGTTACACGTACAAATGAACTGGTTAATTTTGCAAATTATTATTATTATTATAAATGTACCTCTGGATTGCTTCAGTAAAAACCTCGAGTTCTTGGAGCGTTGCGTAGGCATCGTATATATCGTCAACTGATGTAACTACATGACATCCCATAGTAGCTACCTTCCTTGCTAGAGAATACCTTGGCTCCAGATACACTGCTGTAGCCCACGCGAAGTTCTCCACAATCCTATCCCTTATTGGCAATTTTCCAGCCAAATCTATTTCTTTCCACCACCTAATTAATTATATAATTAATCATCCAAATTAATTTCAAACCCATATTTACTACTAGAAAAGCGTGTGAATTTCGACGCATTTCTTTCGACGCTGTTAGTTAGTGTCGGTAATTTTCGACAGGTTAAAGTGTCGAAATTTTTTGAGACCTATTTCGACGACGTTGAGCGTCGGGAATGGTCAAGGTTTTTAATTAAAATAAGGAAAATAAGATTTCAACACCACCTCTGTACGCCTAACCCTCGACGCCGATCCCACCAACACCTCTTCGGTCTCGCCATCGTCTTCTCGTTCGAATTTGATTAGAGATTCATCCTCCATTGTGCGAGGGTTTCCATTTCGATGTTGATTCAGAGTCTTCTATTGGCTTGGCTTTCGAGTTCACTTATTCGAGAGTAGTATTACAATTCAAAGGTTTTTCCGTTCGCCGATTCGAGTTTTTCATTGCTAAGAAACTTCAGTTGAACGATTTGAGTCTTCGATTGCCGAGGAATTCTAGTTTACCTCTCTCCAACGCCTTACTTTTCACTTTCGATATCAATTTGAAGAGCCTTAACTTTTCGACTTTTCAGAGGTAACTAATTTTCTGTTTCCGTCTCTTTGGCTTCCTTTTGCCTTCCTCTTTGAGTTGATTTTTGGTAATTAATGAATTCAATTGATGTTGCCTGCTAGAAATCAATAGATTGGAGTCGAACTGGAGAGAAGAGGTTCGTTTGTAGTTGAGTCAGGTTTCTCCTCTTCTTCTGTCTTTGGATTTTTTGAGTTCGAATCTCTTCTGGAGTCCCTTTCTATGATTTTAATCCCTTTAGGAGCTTTGTTTTCCCGAATCAGGTTGCTACTGAAAGTTCCTTGGAGTTCAAGAGTTCGAATCATCACCATAAGTTGGAATCAGGTGATAAATTTAGGGCTTTCGTAAGTGACATTGTGACTCAAAATACTGAGTTGATGCGTTTTTTCTAATTGTTTCTCTTAATCTTCAATTCATACTTTTGACTTGTATATTGATTAGTAGGTAGGTTTTTGGCTTCTCTCTTTGAATTTTAGTGTTGGTAAGATTTTCTGAAGGTTTTGAACAACTTATCAAGTTTACATAAGTATATGTGGAAGGAACAAGGCATTTGAACCTCTTAAGTTGATTTATGAGATCTTTCATTAGTGCTTTCAGAAAACAATTCAAGTGTCGCGTTGTTTGGTTTCTCATAAATCGGAAAATCTTTGGGGTATTCAATGCTATGAATTGAGTTCCACAATTCTTTGTACTGTGTCATTTTGGATGAACTAGCTGTTGGATAAATTTATGGTCTCTGGTGATTTTGCTGTTTCGTGTGTTGTTCAACTTATCTGTTTAGTGTGCTGGAAATTAGAAAAGTGGTATATCATACTTTTCACTCAAATAAATGCACTGATGTCATGCATTTTAGGTTGTGGTTACATCTAGTGTTTAGAACAAAATAAATAGCACCAAATGTCAAAGCTTGATTAATTACCTATCATGTTTGCTGATGTTAACAAATAGCTTGAAGTTATTTGCCATCTTGATGTTCAATTTGGAAATTAGGCCCTGTTTTATCATTCTAAGTGCTACTCCATATGATTCAAAGTTGCAAATTTCTTATTTCTTATCAAATGCTCATCAAGGGGCTGAGATAAGTTACCAAATTTTCTGCTCGTATTATGTCCCCCTAAGACCGCTATTTTTACCATTTTATCATTCTAAAATAAGCTTAATAATAATCAAAGTAATTTATATATGCATTCTTGTGATTTTGCTGATTCAATGTTAAGACACTCCTAGTTTCCTTAAAATTTCAAATCTGAGTGGTAATTTGCGAGGTTTTGGATGGACGAGGAAGCAACTGTAGTGCCTATGTTTATCTCTGTCTTTATTTTCTAGTTAGTTTTATGCTTTCATTATACTAAAATATATGTGATTAACTTCGTGTGTTTTATCCTCTACTCTGTAGCATTTTCACTATCTTGAACTGAAGTCAACTCTATGACCTACCGAGGAAGATAAGGTTCTAATGTGGAGATTGCAACATGACAAATGCGATTTCTTATGTTTGTATTTTGAAGGTTATTCTATTTCTTGTTCATCCTATGGTATTATAGATGCATAAGCTATATTTGAGTGATGCACTTACTGTGAGTGTGTTTTTTTAACTTTTATATTTCCTTCTCTTTGAATTCTTATAGAAATAAACATGATGTTCTACATTGTTTTGTATTTGTACTGGTTTGTTATGGATTAAGAACATTTATTAGGGGTACTTAAGGTGAAATTTTTATCAATATTAAGAAGAGCTGATAAAATACATGTTCCTTGCAGCAGTACCTATAGTTTTCATGTACCGCATAAAAATTCAGATCCAGGCAAATACATGGCCTTCAGTATTCTGTCTTTTTTTTTGTAAGCAAAGAGAGGCAAGCCTCTCAAAAGTCTATTTAGTTTATTTTATGTCTTTAATTTTTTTTTTCTATCTTTATTTATTTTATTTTTTTGTTCTTATAGCATGATGCATATTTTTGGTTGACTTCGTATCTTTGATCCTTGACCCTAAGAAAGATTTATGTTTTCACTGTCTTAGCATATTGGATAGAAGTTGTCTCTTTTAGTGTTACCGAGCACATGGTGGAGATTGCACATAATGTCTCAAAATTATGCCTGCAGATTTTGGTCTCTTGATTCGTCAAATCTTCTCAATTTGAAGAGTTTAATGCATTTTTGTCTGCCGCTGCATTTTTTTAACTGTATTTTTTCCTTCCAAGTGTTTGACTTCTTTGGGCTGAAAATGGAATTATCTGGTGCTACAGAAGTATAGTGGTAAGTGCTAATCATAAAAATGCAAATCAGAAAGGGTCGGCTGAAAATGGATTTTTTCTTGCCTATTTCCATTAAGGGGTAAGTGTTAATCTTAAAAATATACACTAGTCCTTTCCCTCTTCCAATCTAGTTCCAGTCCTCTAAATATGTTTGTTTTGTTTTAATTAGATTATGGGTTTTAGATACCTTCGGTTCATGGTGGAATATTAGCATGTTCCATTCCCGTTCACAGGTAAGTTTTCTAAAATCTAAGCCATGCTCACAATTGAATTTTGGTTTCTCTAGCGACTTTGAGACATTATCTAGGTGAAACCTTTTCTCCTATGCATTGGACAAAATTATTTTTCTTCTTCTTCTAACTTTGCGTTGGACAACAAAGAAATCAAAGGCTAGTGAAAAGTGTCTAGGAAGGAATCTGAAATTTGGAGAAGTTGATTCTCTCTCCCTTGATAAAGTTCTAACTCGGTTATTGTTTTTTGGCCTACTTTTCTTCTTCCTCTATCAAGATTATTTATGATATCATTCTTGCAACTCGGTAAAGTTCTAACTCTTCGCTCCTGTCAAGGGGAGACTGGATGAAAAAGACAATCATGCTCCAGAGGAAGCATGGGAAGAAGAAAGCTATGAGTATGATAGAGCTCTAAATGTAGGCATGACTTATCTTAAATTCAAGAAAAGAATGGATGCTTATCCACTGCGGTGTTTTAGGTAACAAGAACTTACCACATTTCATATGCGCATTTATTTCATTTTCGTATATGAAATGTGAAAAAATCCCGTTCAGGTATGCTTTTGGTGGAAAGCCGCTGTTGGCGACTAGAGAACTAGGTAATCCAGAGATGTGTGGTGTTTGTGGTGGATCTAGGCGTTTCGAGATGCAGCTTATGTCTCCGTTGCTCTAAGGTGGTGTTTTGGTGGATCTAGGCGTTTCTACATAAAGTAGTTAGTGGTTGCGAAAAGTAATTGCTAGATAGTTGGAAGGAACTGGATGATGCTTTTTGTATACACCTACTCTAAGGTGCGTCGATCCTTTTTCGTCTTACAAACGTCTTATGTGCTACGAGTTGAAATCGGAGTAGCTTCGTCTTATTTGTTATGTTTCTTGTATCGACTCTTCTTCTGTTGTGTGGTTTCAGAATTGCTTTGATGATGATGGCCCCGTTGGTTGGACTATTGCAAAGGAGATTGTGGTAGCTCAAGCTGAAGGACTTGCAAGTTCGGACTGAATTCACTAAAATTGGTTAGAGGGATGAAGAGCAAAATTATATTAGTTCAAAACTGCAAATCAAATGTTGCAAGCTTAAGAACTCAGATCCATATCAAATACTTGATCATATATTCAATTCCTTGTTAAGAATTGAAAACTTTTAAAATGGTGTTAATGTACAAATTTATGTTGTTTGTTACGGAGTATATTATTTTTCTCAGCTGAAATCTCGTACCTTTTATTTAGAGTTTGTGTGTTTGTTAATTCCAAATTAAGTCCCACATCGACCAGGAGAGGAAATGGGCAGGAGTGAACCAATATAAAAGTCAAGCCAGAAGGAATTTCTATGCAAAATTAATTTGAAAGTTTCGACGCTCTGCAACGTTGAGATGGTCATTGCAAATTTCGACGCCCAAGGCTGTCGGGATGTCAGTGCCAATTTTGACGTCCAAGGGTGTCGGGAGTAGTATCGACATTTTTTTGCGTCGAAAATGACACTTGTCATTCGTGACGCAAGAATTTTCGACGCTTTTGTAAAGCGTCGAAATTTAAATTTTTGACGTTTTAAACCGTCGAAAATGGCAGAAAAAAGTGTCGAAATTAGCTATGTTTTCCTGTAGTGATTATATATAGGAAATTAAGAATATATATACAGCAACTAGGAAATTAATTAATTGAATTGGTTTTACCAGCAGAGCTCACTAAGCTCTTGTTTATGAGAGGCTTGGAGCAAGTTGAAATCAAGTTTTGCAAAATTTAGCAGAGTTTTGTTGTGAAAAGGATCGCCTTCCTCCTCATAGACATTAATATAGCGAGCGGATTCAAGGCGTATCACCCTCTTCCGAATAGGCAGCTTTAAGGCCTGTCTTATGCTCTCATCAAGTGATGAGTCGCTCGATTGATCCAGAATGGACTCGAGCTTGGAAACGGTTAGTGGAAGGGCTTCATCCAGTATGTCCTCTCCGGGTACCCTAACATGACACGCTTCATACAGACTTAAAATTCCTTGTACGTCGTTGGCTATCTCCTCCTTCAAGGTTCCATTGGAGCCTATGAATTTCTTGAACACATCTACATCGATATACATACGATCCAATCGAAAAGAACACTAATTAAGAGGTGAAACAATATGTGTACGTATAATATATAAAGCGATTGAATTATAATTAATTAAAAACACATACGTACGTACCCGATGATACTTTGAAGCAATGCAGTCTTAAGAGGCGAAAGCTAAGGGAAATGACAAGTAAATCATCATAAGAAGACGTGCCATATGTCGACAACATCTCATGGACATGTCGCAGAGCGCCTTGAATCTCCTCCTCAAAGTGATAGGCTACACCAAGTCTTTCAATTGAATCAACCAAACGCAATTGTTGTATCAGTGACTTGTCACCAACAGATACCAACTCCTTTTTTATCTCCTCTTTGAGCACCTTAGCTACCTCTTGTGTGTGTGTGTGTGTGTATATATATATATATATATATATATATATATATATATATATATATATATATATATATATATATATATATATATATATATATATATATATATATATACTTTGTGCACAGATTTGAGTCCTTGATCTGATTTGAAAGGAGGGCTTAAAACGAGCCAAGTGTTACGGTTACTAACGGATTTAAAAATAAATAAATTAAAACACAATCTTCAAACGCATTAATAGAGAGTGAAGCGCGTGGGCTGGGATAATTAAAACCCTACCTCCATCACCGTCTTCCTCTTCATCGCCCATTTACTGTTGAAGGTGTTCCTTGAGCTCGGGCCCGTGGCGGCCACCGCTGCACGAATTGACGAAGACGACCATGGGGCAATCAACGGCCTCAGCGCCATCATTACCGAGTACGAGCACGGTGGATTCGACATCGGCGGAGACGGTGCTAGGGGAAGGAGGGCGAAGGCTGCGCAACCCCTCTCGCTCAAATCGGTCCTGGAGGCACTTTCGCATCCCCTCTCAATTAGATCCGCCGGCGCTAGGGGAATGAGGAGACGAGGTGCGGGATTGGGCGCTCAGATCGGTTCTAGGGGAAGGAGGCGAAGGTTGCGCAACCCCTCTCGCTCAAATCGGTGCTGGCGGCGCCGAGAACAACCGGATCCGGGCGGAGTCGAAAGCCGATCTTTTTCCTGTTGTCCTCTCTCGCTCAGATCCGAACGGCGCTAGGGTCTACTCATCCCCTATCGCTCAGATCCGGGCCTCCTCCTCCCCTCTCGCTCAGATCCGGGAGGTTCCGGGCTATGGCGGGTGGTCGGCCGGCCTCCTTCAACCGCCTCCGTTTCCATTGATCTGCTTGTTCTGTTTTTTTCTTTTTTTTTTTGTGGGGTGGGGTGGGTGGCGGGGCTGGGCTGTGCTGGGTGGGTGGGTGGTGAGGGTGGAGGGTGGCGGCGGTGGTCGGTTTATGGGGTGGGGTGGGTGGCAGGGCTGGGCTGTGCTGGGTGGGTGGGTGGGTGGTGAGGGTGGAGGGTGGCGGCGGTGGTCGGTTTGTGGGGTGGGGTGGGGTGGGTGGCGGGGCTGGGCTGTGTTGGGTAGGTGGGTGGTGAGGGTGGAGGATGGCAGCGGTGGTCGGTTCGAATGCATTCGATTCAATATTGTTAATTATTAAGATGAATATGTCGAATTTTGGTAGTTAGTGTTAATGAGTGGTTAATTATTCGGTGAAATTTGGATCATTATTCGCCTGTATATGGAGTTTTCGGTTTGACAAATAGCATAAAACCTCTCATATACGACCGAATAATCATTCTATACAACCGAATACTCATACATTTTATTGAATAATGTTGTGTTATTTTCCAAAAAAATCAACTATTCTACCGAATAATCTTTCAAAATTGAATGCATAAAAATTAACTCGGAGTCAAAACTAAAATTGATTGACAAAAAATTAAACATTATTCGGTAGTATATGACAAATTATTCAGTTGAATTGGTAAAATTTGATCTGAAATGGATGGGAAAATGTAATATAATATTATTCGGTAGATTATGAAACATTATTCGGTGGAATGGGCAGTTTTTTCAAAACAGCGAAATCAGATCCGGGAAAAAAAAAAGCGCGTCAGAAATTTTAGGTGGGTCCCACCAGTTTTTCTATTTAAAAAAAAAGAAACACTCATTTAATCTTGGCCTTCCATTTCTTTCAATCAAAGGCCAAGATTTGTGCACAAAGTACACCCTAAGGGGTGTGCACAAAGAAACCACTCCCTATATATACACATATATATATATATATATATATATATATATATATATATATATATATATATATATATATATATATGTATATATATACATACACATATATACATATATATATATATATATATATATATATATATATATATATATATATATATATATATATATATATATATATGTATATACATACACATATATATACACACATATATATATACATATATATATATACATACACACACACATATATATATATATATATACATATACATATATATATATACATACATATATACATATATATATATATACATACATATACATATATACATATATACATATACATATATATATATATACATATATATATATATACATATATATATATATATATATATATACATATATATATATATATATACACACACACATCCACTTGAATTTGACAATGCATGTATTGATTTGAGGTGATACTAAAGATATAATGACAATATGTTTGAATAGTTAATTTGGCCAAAAAGAAAAGACACGTATACTATTTATTTATAAAACCTAACAGCTTTACTGAGTCATATCTTTTTGTTGAAGCTACAACCGTGCAGTAAATTACATGCAGCGGCACGTAATACACATCTTTTTGCATAAACTAAACAGGCCGTGCCAAAGATTTTAGAAGCCCCGTAAGAAAATTCAAATAAAAATGAATTAAGAAGACAACATAATTTCTTTAAAAAAATGTTCTACTAACGGTGTAATATTTTTGGGGGCCCTGTTCCATCGGTACACCTGCACTTGCTTATAGCACGGGCCTGAAACTAAACATAATTAAATATAAACTAATTATATGTTTATATATAAATTGACAAACATATATACGAAGTGGCAACCTTTGAAGATATGGAGTATGGCTAACTAGACCAGTCAAAACACAATCCGATCCGAACGTTCAGAAAATTTTCGATCCAAACCAGGAAATTTTGACCCAATTTTTTTTTTCCAGTCCGAACCCGAAAACTCGAAAATTTTCTAGGTAATCTGGGTTTCGACCCGATAGACCCGATTGATTTATAATTATATGAGAAAATGGTAGTCAATATACCACTCTTCCCGGCCCATTGTAAAAATGACCCCCACCCAGCCCAATTTGCAAAAATGTCAAAAAGGCCCACTTATTTACAAATCTAATCGGTCTCCTAAACCCGTTACTCCAGGTTACCCTTTTTTCAGAACGAGCCCTCACCGCCCGCCTCCTTCTTCTCTCCGGCCGTTCCGTACCCTCCACGAGCCACCTCCGGCCACCCAACCACCGGCGTTTGAACCCTCTCCCTCTAGTGCACCCACTGAGCCTAGAACCCACCCGACTCATGCCCCGCTGAACCCACACTGAGCCCTCATCTCCCCTCCCTCGTTGTTAATTTTCTCGCCCTCCCAGCCACGCTCGAGCCCCCCTTGACCCATGATAATGCACATTTCTAATGGGCATTATAGGATAATTTATTTGCATTTACATTGTAGAATATGCATGTTTTAATGATAATTTAGATTAAACTCTTTTTGTGGAAAAGTTCGGAATCTACGCTATTTCGGTTGAATTGTGCAGAATCGTAGATCCGACATGATGGAAAGCAAGGGAAAGCTGTTAAACATGGCCAAGTGAAGTCAAGAAACCAAGCTAAGAAGAGAAAGAAAGGAGAAGAGAAAGAACGAGGGAAGAACAATGAAGAATCAAGTTTCTGGGCATAGTTCGCTGCCAGCGGGATTTCATTCGCTGTCAGCGAGTGGAACCAGAATCCGAGGAGGAGCCAGCGAGAGAGAGTCCGCGGGGAGAGAGAGCCAGCGAGAGGAGGAGCCAGCAAGTAACGTCCGCTGCTAGCGACTAATTCCGCTGCAGCGAGACGTCCGCTGCCGCGGAAAAATCCGCTGCCAGCGGGAATCACCAGGAGGACGAAGCTTCGGCTACTCGCTCCAGCGGAAGACGGCTCTCGCGCCCGCGGATGGAAGGACTCGCGACAGCAGAATCACGAGGACCTGGAGGCTCCAGCGGAAGAAGGAACTCGCCCCAGCGAGTTTGAGCTCTCGCGGCAGCGGAAGTCCCAGCTCGCGGAAGCGGAAGGACGGGACCATGGAGAAGCTCGAGAAAATTCTAAGGCATGAAAGTCGCTGCCAGCGAGTGTGCCATTCGCTGCCAGGGGAAATTTCTCGCTGCCAGCGGAATCCGACGCTGAATTAATTTAGGAAAGTTCTATCTTTGATCTAGTTTGTTTAGGAAGTTTCTATCTTTTATCTATCTTTTATCTACCTTTTATGGAAGATATTAGGCTTATAAATAGGATGTTCTAGGGTTAGTTTAAGGAAGTTTAAAATAAATTCCAAGTAGAGAAATCACCATTGAAGAGAAGAAAGCTTAGGTAAGCCATGTTTGGCTAATTTTGTAGTTTCCGCCTACACTTTCGAGACTTGGTTGGTGGTTTGTGAGTTTCTAATTTAAGTTATTTTTCCTCTATAATTCTTTCAACTTCTTTATGTGATATTGATTATGTTATTGGTGTTATCTTGATTAGCTACCTTGATAATATTGACTTCATGCTAGAATTTAATACTTTCGTATTTGTGTTATTTCCGTAGTAGCACGCATAAGATTGTGGATTCCGTGTTTGAAGCATTATTATGTAGGGAGTTGACATATATCTTAAACATTGATTTACCGTGTTCAATTGGTGTTATTTATATGCTCAAGTTCTTGGGACTATTTGCTATCTCTTTGTTAAATCTTGACCGTGTTAAGGTTGCATTGAGGTGTAAGGGATTAATTGGACTCGTAGGACTTTTAATCTACTTAAACCAAGACGAGAGGAATTCGTAGGAAAAGATAATAACTTGAAAAGGATTCGATGATCAATAAAACCAACCAAAGTCGAGAACTTGTAGGTGGAAACGCTTTTCTTCTATCCTTTACTTGCTTTTGTCAATATTATTTTCTTTTATTTTCATTCATAAAAATCGTTTCTTTTATATTGATAAATACACAATATTTAGATATACTTGATTCTCTAGGGTTCGACCCCTTACTTGCATACTATACTAGTTTGTTTGTTTGGGATTTATTTTTGGCGAGGTAAATCAACGACTTTCCCTCCGTCAACCCACCAGCCCCCAGCCACTCGAACCCCCATCCCTAGCCGCACCCCACGAGCCCACCTTGACCTAATTCGAGCCCCCACACAGCCACATCGAGTCCACTTTGCCCAACAACCCTACAGGTTACCTGCACATACTGCATTCAAACGGGAGAGAGAGAGAGAGAGAGAGAGAGAGAGAGAGAGAGAGAGAGAGAGATTGAACGCAGTTGAGAGAGTAGTCATCGAATCACCATTGTTTCCTAAGAAATATTGAAGGCGATTGAAGCATAACAATCCCCCGCCCATGCAGAAAGCAAGTAAGTACTCATCCTCCCTTTCTTGATCTCGAAAATTTTGTAGATTGTCCAATTTTAGATAGTCAACCAGGTTGGGGAGAAATCGGGTTGATTTTTTTTTGAAACCCTAACTTTGTGGGAGTTGAAAGGTTTGGGGGAATTGAGGAAGTTGTGATGTTCAAATGGACATGGAAGTCATCGGGGATGGGAAGACGAAGTTGAAATTGAAGGTCTGCACATGAGTGAATCGAACTGCAAATCTCGATTAATTGGTGGATTTTGTAATGGGGAAATAGTTAATGTCACGGATTTTTTTACTGTCATACATTTTTTTTGTCACGCATATTTTCTTTACTGGCACAGATTTGTTCTTTACTGGCACGAATTTTTGTTTGAGCAACAACAATTGTGATGTTGTGTCTTTTCGTGTGTGTTTTGTTGTCCTGCTGAGATGAGTTTGGAATGATGTTGGATGTGGTAAAGAGGAAGGTGAATGGTAGACAGAATGGGTGCGTATGATTTTGGAAATTGGGAACTTTTTGTGGATTTCAAGATCGGGGGTGTTTGGTGACTAGTTGCCTTCAAAATATAATGCTAACAATGGGTTATACTTGTACATCGTTGTAAGTTTGTTTCTATGAGTTGAAGTATGTTGTGATTGAAACCTTTAATGTTAGAGTAATGTAGGTTTGTTTCTAGGGTGGTCATATGTATATTACATAAGTTTTTTATGGTTGACACTATTGTGTAGTTGTGTATGTGTGGTGTTTGTTTCATTATTTACTTGTGTCAGTTTCCATTTTGAGATTATTTGAACATGTGTATTTCTCGGACATATGAATATGTGAACATTTGTATTATTGACATCTGTGTAGTTGTGTCATTTGTGTAATGTACTGGAAAGGACATTATTTTGACTGGCTAGACATATGTATATACTGCCATACTGGCAATGATTATTGTTAAAATGGGTATTATCAAAACACATGTATCACAACTTAAGGAGACAATGAGAAAATTGAAAGGAAAAAAAATCGCGATGCCGTCGAACAACAAGGTATTAACTGTAATCACTGTTCTAAAAAATGCTCATGGCGTCCGCCTAGACACCGCCAAGACGCTTGATGTTTCTTTGCGTTTGACACTTTGACTATTTGTTTAGAATTCGAGATCGATTTTTGTTGTTTTATGTTGTTAATGTATAAATTATGGATTGTGATGTTTATTTAAACATGTTTATGAGATTTTATATTTGATTTTATGTTTGGGTCTAACAACGGTTAAAATGATCATGATGTTTATTTGATTTGTATCATGTTTTTTTATTTAAAGATGTTAATGACTTTAAAAATGCATATTTTATTACATTAAATGAGTTTTAAATATGTTCAAGAGTTAAATATAAGAAAATAACCAAAAAACCGTTTTATCCGCTAAGAATCCGCCAATAAGGACGCCAGACCGTCTTGGCACTTGATGGTACCTCACCGTCAAGCATCTGCCAAGCGTCTTTTAGAACATTGACTGTAATCACTTCTCAGACAGATTAAGGGCCTTCTTTTTGTCTTGGTGATGTTAACAGTGTCGTGTCATGTGATATTTCAGAGGGAGTTTGAACCACTTCTCAAAGATGGGCTTGCTGAAAGAAATGGACGAGGTCCTAGCTACGGCTGATTGGAAAATGTTGAAGGACACTAGGCTGAGGGGAATTGTAATGATCGGAACCAATGTGTCGTATTGCTGCGCCCTTATCCATTACTTCATAGAGAGGCAGTTGAAGACATTGAAGAGGTCTGAGACATGGTACGCGCTCTAGGGGCGACTCCTCCGGTTCTCCATCAAGGAATTTTGCCTTGTTACTGGCCTCAAATGTGTTGGAAGGAATAGGGACTTTGAGGAGGAGAATCACAAAGATGCCATTCGAAGCTTCTTTGAAAGGGAACTTTAGTACTTCGTAGTGTTTGGTTTACTTGTTAAACATTTAATCGTTTCCAACTTTTGGATGACTTGTGTTTGATGACTGATAAGTTATATTGTGAACACATTTTTATATTTATTATGGATGGTTGTTGTGAATGTTGCGTTATAACGCATTTCGCTTGGGTTTAATGGTCGATATTCTTAGGTTGGGAAGCTTCTGAGATATATAAAATATGCCAGAGGTTATTCTTTTATCAGCATAGACTTTGATTTTATTGGCTATGAAAAATCATATACTGGCTAGTAAACAAAAAATTGCATACATTTGTCTTTTGCATCGTCGACAAACTAAACGGCCAATTATATGCATTCAAAACCACCAAAAATCCAAAGTGTAAGTGAGTTACAAGCAAACTAACAAAATACTACATTCGACTATGCAAAAGAAGAGTTATCCCACTAGACATCGATTTCTTCACCTTACCACCACACGCTTGCTTATGTCCTCCGACGCTTCAAGCGAAGGAACTATCCCTTAGACGGGTACCTGCTTGTCTCCATTATCTTGCTCTTGACGGACCCAAACAACATGCTCTCCTCTATGAGCATTGCTCCCTCCTCCATGTCCACATCGGCAGCTTTACCTTTTATCTCCGGAGCAAAGATTATCGGTTCTGCCCAGGTTTTCTTGTTTATCTTGCCAGTTGTGTGAATTTCCATGCCAGCTAAATTATTGTCTTTGCCATCCAAATGTTTATTCATGACATACTCCAAATTGAGATAAAGATGCGATGTACACCCAACTTTGCTTCAAAGTATTTTTTTCCATAAATATATATAAAGTGGGTGTCTATAGATAGATAAAATTAAATTAAGTTCAAAAATAAATTTATTTTTTTAATTTTAATAAATAAAAATGGCTAAAAATGAGTTTAAAATAATTAAAATTTAAGTTGAGCCACTTGTCACAATCCCATTTGCCATCTCTCCCCACAAATCATTGATTTTTTTTTTTGGCCAAGTGACCTGCTACCGGGTGTAAAAAATTTGCAAATCTAACATTTTGCTACCCCCTTGCAAATTTTACCCCCCATGGACATTTTTGCAAAGATGATTTTTTTTGGGCCAATTTGCTAAACTAGACCAAAAAACGGGCCTATTTGCTAAACTAGACTAGTAGCCCAAAAAATGGCCCAAAATACACTTTCTACCCCCATGCCAATTAAATTGCCGGTTTTTTTTAACTGTTCATAACCGGTTGTAGTGGGTGAGAATTTGGGAAATTAAAAGGAGGAGGGAGGGAGAGAGACGGTTACATTTCCTGAAAACCGAAAGGAGGCGACGAAGACAGATAGAGAGGAGGCGAACGGAGGAGGCGACAGGAGAGAGGAGGCGACAGAAAGAGAGACGGAGAACCGGTTGAAGAAGAAGGCCACCAGTCACAGCCAGGGAGGAGAAGGTTGAAGACCTTGACAAAGGTAAGCAACTGTGGAGTTTTTTCTTGAAGTTGCGAAATTGGGGTAATGGGGGTGCGGTTTTCTGAAGGATTTGAGACGAATTTGGGGTAGATGCATAGCATTAGAGGAGGAATGAAGTAGGAGGGGTTAGGGGTGCCATTGTGAGTCGATTTTGGGGAGGCGGGTTCGATTAGGGTTTGAGGGTGTCGGGAAAAGGATTGGGGTAGCAGATTTCGTAGGACCGGGTAACGAAATTGGCACGATAAAATTGAACATCTGGTATGCCGAGTGGGATGAAGGAATTTTTGGTTGATTGGTTTTTAATGTTGAAACCGTAAGCGCCCACCAAGTGTTTGATGAAATGCCTACAAATAAGATGAATAAATGGTGATTTGGTTTTGATTAATCTCATTGCCTATATGTTGTGTTGTTAAAGACGTAAAATGAAGAAAACAAGTAAGACATGTTGGTATGACAGAGTAGGTGTTTGCCTATATGTTTGAAACTTAATGTGTGAATTACTTGTTGGTTAAATGCCTAGGTGTATGATGAATTGTTGGTCATTTGTTGTTGGTGTTGGTGAATTACTTTGGCTATCTCTTGGGTTGGAAAAGAGGTAAAATGAACCAAACTTGTATGAAATTCGAAAATGGTAGGACAGAAAAATATAGCAGAGTTGGTAGGAAAATAATAATCTATTGGTAGGAAACAAATACATTGTTGGTAAGATAAAAGATTGTAGTTTTAATGTCTGACTGCATGTGTGTGGTGATTGTGTTGCAGGTAACCTTTGTGCAACAATCATAAAAAATGACAAAGGCCGGGAAGAGGAAAGTAAAGGAAGGACCAAGCAGCCAGGGGGTAAGGACACTGAGAAAGTTCCCTTGTTTTGGTAGGTATGCTTGGGAAAAAAATTTCGAACCTAAGAGTGTTACATGTGTTGCAGGCTGTCTGAGCTGTGGCGGAGAAGGACCACTTCAGTGGCAGGGCGGTTTCACATGGCAGTTTAGACCTCCTGGACGGTCTTGACTTAGCCATCGACCGTGATGATGTGAAGGCCCTGACGAAGAGCCAATTCGGAGGCATAGTGAGGATGGGGTCGAGGAACAAGTTCGCCGCACAGCTGGTGCACTTTTGCCTCATGTGGCAGCTGAAGACCCGGAAGCAACACGAGATGTGGTACTCCATCCAGGGGCATCACGTGCGATTCTCGCTTCAGGAGTTCGCGTTGATAACGGGGCTAAACTGCGCACCACCCCCTAGAGATGTGATGGAGGGGGATCACAAAGACGCCATATACCAGTTGTTCAAGAAAGAGAAGGTAAGTCTGAAGGATTTGGAGAGAGCTTGGGAGCATGAAAAACAGACGGACTCGGGCTCCCTAATGAAGAAGTATAAGCTTGCCCTCCTAGTCATTGTGGAGGGCATTCTTTTCGGATTGGAGAAGAAGACACAAATTAGAGGGTGGGTGGTTAAGCTGCTGTTGGAGGACACGACACGATTTCTGGAATTTCCTTGGGGACGCCTTGTGTACGAGAGGCTACACGAGAGCCTGGCCGGGACGTTGAAGGACTTGGTGGCTGCAAAAGCTCACCTGAAAGATAGGCCAACATACGCGCTCTATGGGTTCCCCATGGCATTCCAGGTTAGTCAAGTTCTGAAAAAAGGCTCAACCCCTTGCCATTTGAGATTATGTGTGACTGTGTGGAATGCCAATAAGGCAATTATATCATGCCAATAATATATGTCTATCTTACCAGAGATATGAAATTGACATGGAAACTGTGTATTTATATCTTACCAAATCTATGAAGTTGTCATGCAAACTGTGCAATAATAGCTTACCCAAATTTATCATATTGTATTTGCAGTTGTGGGTGTACGAGACCTTCCCTGAGATTGGTAATCATTTTGGCTGTAACATCGACGACACCATCATCCCCAGGTGTCTGCGATGGGAAACGCCAAACTCGCACATACGATACGAGAATGTGAAGTCCTTCCTAAACCTGGATGCCCCCGCCAACGACCCAATTGATGAACACGTTCTGCTGGCGACGCCAGAGCCCATCTTGCACCCCACCCATAAGGAAAAAGATGCGTACCCCCACTCATCGTACAAGAAAGACGCTCCAGACGTCTTCTTTGATCAGATTGTGGGCGACCACACGAGGGCCCGCAGAGATAAGCGGAGAGGTGAGGATGCCACTGCTGGACCCAGTCAGGGCACCAGCCAGTCCGGGTCAGACGCGTCAAGCGTCGGTTTGGAGTCCCGGATTGTGGCTAAGGTTGAGGCTCTATTGAAGGGCATGATGGTAGAGATGGGGACCAGGTTCAGGGAGCTTGAGGAGAAGGTCACTGAAGTTTCGAGAGAATGCAAGCAGGTGTTATCAGAGAGGACCGGCAAGGGAAAGGTATGTGCTTCATTGTTCATCATATGTGCAATTGGTAGGATAGTGTTTTTGTGTTGGTAAACCATTCTAAGCCTTATGGTATGACATACATGTATAATTGGTAGGATCCTGTTGATGTATTTGATGACGATGTTGCTGAGAAGGTTATTGAGAGAGATTTGGACAAGGTTGTGGCCGACGTGGTTGAGAAAGCTGAGAAGGTTGAGGAAAGGGCGGAGGAGAAGGAAGAGATGACTGCTGATGACCAGGAGTCGGTGAAGCAGGGACAAAACATTGAGCATGACACGACGGAGAAAGACGAGCTGAACTCTGATCTGAAGAGGCAGGGCATGTGCACTGGTGAGGACGTTGAGGCAAAGGTTGAGGAGGAGGCAAATGAGGGTGACGAGGGCAAGAACGCAGGAGAGAAGGTGGTGCAGGCTGAGGAACAGATTAAGAAGGGCAAGAAGCCTGTAAAAGAAGTTGCAGGGGAGGGTTCCAAGGGTGAGTCTGATGCGGACGATGCGGAGGAAAAGGTAAACCTTTCTTATTGGTAGGATAGTCTGACCCTATTGGTAAGACAAAAGATGAGTTTTGGTATGATAACAATGGCAGTTGTATTTTTGTCATATAGTACAACCCAGTTGGTAGGATATATTTACCCTTTTGGTATAATATTGAATCTGTTTTGGTAGGATAATGAAAGCTGTTTGAACATAACTCGGGTGTGTTTGACTGTTAGGAGACAAAGCTGGAGCCTAGGAGAGGCAAGCGTGATAGGAAGATCACATCAAAGCTAGGGGACTGCGTGGTTATGCAACCCGCTAAGCGGGCCAAGAAAGGGGCAAAGGCATCGTGTCCAACCACCGACGCAACTGCGGAGGGGATGGTCACTGATAAACAGAGAGATGACTTCTTGACCTGGCTCCTGAAGTTCCCCGTGCAGGTTAAGGGCCCAGACGGGTCCCAATTGAACAAGGAGTTCTTCAACAACCTAATATCACCCGGCGTATGGCTTTCCACCGAGGTACGCAAAATTCTGTCCTGTAACGCATGTTTCCTTATTCACTTACGTCATGGGACAAGCCCTCACGGGAATTTGGAACGTACCTCTTAACACAGCACCTCCAGCAGTCACTGGTCTTAGTCCGGAAAGCATTGGACGCCCGGGAGGGTGACAACAAGTCCGGTGTCGTCGTGGTGGACCCATACTGGCATGAAGCCGTGGTGAAGCAGTTGGACACTGTCTCCGGCGATGTCAGTCGCATTAACCAGCGCAATGTGTCGAAGGTGCTTCTGAGGTACTTCTCGGGGACACTGCCGGACCCCCACGGGAGGACATGGTCGGTGGCCAACGCGAAGATATTAGCTCCTTGGTTGTACAAGGCGAAGCACTGGATTGGGCTCGTCATCGACCTCGTAAAGTGGAACATAGAAGTGCTCGACTGTGATTGGTACCAGATAAAGGAGAAGGATCTTCAAGCCCACCTCGAGCCTGTTGCGAAGCTGATACCGGTGGTGATGCAATTTTCTGCCGAGCTCCGGGTCAGGCACACAGTGGATGTCCCCAACCCATTCACCATAACTCGAACCGCCAAGATCCCTAGGAACGAAACCTCGTAAGTTTCTCTTTACTATTGGGTTATGTACGTCTACTAATATTGGTAGGATATAATAGGCCTATTGGTAGGATATATTACATCCATTGGTAGGATAAAATGACATAAGTGGTAAGACGTAAAAAACTTATGCTGGTTGTTAATTCCTTCACGTGCAGAGGTGACTGTGGGGCATACGTTATTAGGACTATCCAGTTGGTGGAAGAGGGCGTGGAGGCATTCGAGACCGTCAACGACAATTATATTGCCCCCTACCGCCAGTACTTGGGGCTCTCCATCCAGCGCCACGATTTGTAGGTCTCTCCTGTTTGTTAAGACATGCTCTCCTGTTTGTAAAGACATTCTCTCATGGTTTTGAAACTTCTGTTCTGTTCTAAGTACACTTTTGGCTGTTTGGACACTTGTGTTAGTTTCAAAACTTATGTTTTTTGTAGTTTCAAAACTTATGTTGTTCCCGGTTGGTAGGATGTTTTGTGATTGTAATGGTTAAAACTGGTATTTATGGTTCACGTTAATTAGTTCCTACTTACACCCAAGGTTCATTCTTGTATTATATTGCGGGTAAGTTTACATTTGCATGACTGTTGTAAGTGGTAAGATTATACGAAACTATTGGCAAGATAATACGACACTTTTGGCATGATATAACTAAACATTGTTGAGGATGTCAATTGCAGTTAAGTTGAGAATGAATTGGTAAGATAAAGAAAATGTGTTGGTCGGATAGGTTTTAACTATTGGGTAGATAAATAGAGGATAGTGGTAGGACGACATGATAAATACTTAACAGATCCGATAATTCATGTGACTGTGCCCAAAACATGCGAAATCCCACAGATTGCATCACAATTAGCCCCCTAGGAACACGAAAATACGAGACCCGTGCAAAAAACATACTAGCAGAATCCACACTCTAGTCGACGGCGATCACTGCCCAAAATAAACCCGTTAGCTGACTTGAGCGTCCACCAAACATACTGGCAGAATCCAAGGCATGTTCTGTTCTAAGTACACTACTGTCGACGGCGCTTTGGATCCCTGTATTCGCCCTTGGACGGATAGCGTTTCGTCTTCGGCCTTCCCGGCGCACGCTTCACCACCGGGGGCAAGCAAATCCTGGCTTCTATTTCACCAGGCACCACCCATGTCTCACGAGGTGGCACTGGGTACACGACATTGACGTAGCAGGCGCGCCAAGCCTCAGCCCTGTATAGAGGATGGACGAGGGAGTATGGGTCGATCCTACGTACCTTGGCCGCGGCGAGGGCATGTGGACATTGAATCTGATCAATTTGAAACTGCTTACATGTGCAACTCCGAGCGGAAAGGTTGACCAGCCAGGCGGACATCCCCTTACGTACGTCATACTCGTGTTCGCTCAAAGTCCTCACCTGAAGACATATAGCCTGCATGGCGTTTTTCCTCAAAACGGTGTCCACATGGTCGGTGACAACCTTGTCGGGATTAGAACTTAGCTCCCGGCGCTTCACGAACCACTCACCCACTTTGTCGAGTATGCTGTCCATCAGGGAGGTGACGGGCAGGTCACGAGGTTCAAGAAATACCGAGTTCAAGCACTCGGCATGGTTTGTGGTGGTGACGTTGAAACGATTGGCGGGATAGAAAGCCCGAGCCCAATTGGAGAACCCGGCCATCTTAATGTACTCAGCACCAGTGGGAGACTTCTCTCTGAAAGCTGCGAAGTGGCCATTGAACTCCGCAACGGTGTACGCGTTTGCCATTAGGAAGAACAGTTTTTGTAGCCCACCCGCCTTGTGATATGCCTTCACATTCTGAAATAGATGGTAAGTGCAGCGGCCATGCTTTGCAAAGTCATAACTCGCTCGAATCCCCTTGGCGATACTCATGTGCCTGTCGCTTACCCACACCACATTGGGCTCATCCGGGACCACGCGTTTCATTTGACGGAAAAAGAAACCCCAGGATGCGTCATTCTCCCCGTCGACAATGGCAAATGCAATGGGGTATATGTTGTGGTTTGGGTCTTGGGCAGTCGCCAACATCAAGCAACCCCGATACTTCCCCTTCAAGAAACTTCCATCCACCGAGAATACCTGTCAATGTCACAGTTTCAACAGTCGGCTAACATAACACTATTGGTATGACAGAGGGGGACAGTTTGTAGGATACATGGAGACAGTTGGTATGATCTTAAAGGGTGGGATGGTCTGTAACTATTGGTAAGACATGAATTGGAATAACAAATATACACAGATGGTAAGATTATTTCTGCCATTTGGTAGGATTACAAAGTTGCACGGGCGTACCTGTCTGAGGTGTGGGATGGCTGTCCGCCAAACACCCAAGCTTACGAACGCATACTTGAATTGTTGGTTATCATCACGGACTAATGTGGTTATGGTCCCGGGGTTTGCTCGCTCAAGCATGTAAAGGTATGAGGCCATCCAATCGTAGCTCGCTTCGTAGGTCCCGTGCAAGCCCTCCCTTGCGGCTCCCTGCGCCCTGCGTGCCTTCCAATAGCTGCAGTTCACGCCCAACCGAGACTTCATCAGCGTACTGATCTGACGGGGAACCAGCTCCTTCCCTGACCCAACAAAACTACAAAGACGCGAAGATAAGAGTTAAACCAAAAAAATTCCACAATCGACAGTACATAGACTGGGAACAAGACACCGGTTTAGAAACTTACTCGGACACCAAACTCTGCCCCATCAGCTTGTAATTGGCGTTGCGCTGGTAGTTGCTGGCGACACTAACCTTGCAACTGTGTGTGTCAACGAACTTACGAACCACCCACTTCTTAGTTTCCCGATACGTTGACGCCCGACAGTACCATGAGCAGTTCGGTTCGGGACAAACAACCACGTACGCCTTTGTTGTCGATCGCTTCACTTGGACCGCGAAGCACCCGCGCGAAGCTTCCCATTTCACTATAGACTGAATGGCAGCCTTCGTATCGAACATCTCCCCCTCACGTAACTCCTTCACACTCTCCCGAGGGTCTCCGACTAGAGGAATGAACCGAGCCACGTCCTCTTCCACTTTCTCCAACGTCGGCAAAGGTTGTTTGTGTCCTTTGTACGCTCGCTCTATCTCTCTCACCGCTGCCTCAGCCTCCTCATCCCATGATTCAGATTTCTCGTTCGACCTTCCACCCTCCACTTTCACGGGGAAACCACAACCGATCATTTCATCGTCGGAGCTTCCTACATCTATTATGTCCTCCATTCCGTGGGGGGGTAGGTCGTCCACATCATCGTCGGTGTCCACGATCACCACTTGCTTTCCGTGTCGAATGGCATCGGATCTGCTCATGTCACCACCCTTCTCGAGTTCATCCATTTCGTGAAGCTGTCCCACATCATCGCCCTGTCCTACCATTATGTTGTTATCCATCATACCAACTCCGTCCGCCTGTCCAACCATATTGTTGTCATCCATGCTACCAACTCCGTCTAAATGTATACCGCTCCCAGCAAGCTCATCCTGCATCCCACTGACGTTGTCCTTTGCAGTGGGACAACACTCTCCCTCCCCCGCTACACACTCATCACACAGGCAGGTCCCTCCAGTTTCGCTGCTAAGGTCGTCCAACTTCCCTTTCTCCTCGATGGAGCCTCGAACCTTCTCATCCGCCCCTCCGCCTCCATCAAGACCATCCTCGAAGTCTTCCTGCGTGGTGGGAGGCCCGGTTAGGAGTATTTCCCCTGGGGTGGGAGACGAGAGGTCCTCAGCCCATGAGTCGGAGTTCTCCGACTCATGTTCTTTGGATGTTGTGGAAGGGGTTGTCGTTTTCATCCTTAAGGTGGCGTGCAGTGCGATTGGCCAGGCTCGTGCACCGGATTCAGTGTTGTAGAACTTGTAGGCTTCTAGGTCATCGTCGTCCTTGACCCGAATCGGAGTGGCCCGCCCCATCGAAGGAGGGAGGTAGGTGAACTCAATGTCGTACAATACCATGTCCACGTCGAATTTGGAAACAATTTTCTCCTTCAATTGGGAGTAACCAATATTCTATGCCACCACCATTGCTGCAGTACGTGCCTCTCCCTTGAACACCAAGCTCCCACTCTCGGGAGCCCACCAACTGCCGCACACGACGTTCATACATACCCTATCACCTGGGGTACGCCAAGGGAATAGAGGATCAGCCTAGGGGGTAGTTCTGATATAGGAAAGAGGAACAACTACAAAGGAAAGGTACAAGATGACTTACCCATCGCTGCCACTGCCACTCACAAGATTGTTGCACTTTTCTTGGAATGGAAAGACAGTTGAACACTGTTGGTAGTCCAGACCTGTACTTTTGGTAGGATGACAACTGTATCGTTTCCTCGGATCCACGTGTGCCTTTTCCCCCGTCCTTTCCGCCTCTCTCCTGCTCTTCTTCAGTTTTTGCAGGGCATGTTGGGATGTTTGAGATCCTCCTCTCAAGCTTATATATGTGCTTGGGGAACACCCATCAATGCAATGGTTGCATTTTCCCCTCATAAATGCTCCCCCTTCCCCCAAATGAAGAACCCCGTTTTGGCGCCAAAATTACACTGACAACCCGCCAAAACAAGTTCGGTCAATCCGTTTCAAATTTCTCCAAATTTTCAGGTATGGTAAGACATTTTAAGCCTATTGGTAGGATAACTATATGCTATTGGCTAGATAACTTTACCATATTGGTCAGACAGATGCTCTCCCTCTCCCCCCAATGAAGAACCCTGTTTTGGCGCCAAAATTACACGGACATCCCGCCAAAATCGCTATGGACATCCCCCTCCATATTATCCCCAAAATTTCAATGTATGGTAGGATAAGTTTGTCTTATCGGTAAGACACATTTATACTATTGGTAAGATATTTGTCTTCTATTGATAAGACAACCGTTTCCAGTTCCCAAAAATGACGGTGATGCTTTGCCCTCAACTTTCCACTCGTCTCCTATGTTGGCTCCCTTTTTTGCAGAGCATTTAATATGGAATGACACCCATCAATCAATATTTTGTAAGGGTTGATTGACACTCTTAATTCAATCATTGAAATTTTCCCTCATAAATGCCCCCGTCCCATTTTCCTCTTTTATTTGAGCCACACACCATGTCCACCACCTCCCCCTCCTAATTTCTATTTGAGGAAACGATGGAGCTACAGTGCACCTCTCCCCTTCACCTGCTACCTCCACTGCCGGTTGGATTTTTGCATTTGCAAAAATACACCACTTTCTACCCCTAGCCAATTTTTTAGGTACATGTCTAGTTTAGCCAATATGCCCATTTTTTGGTCTAAATACTACCATTTCCTCTTTTTTTTTTGGTATATCTATGCAAATCATCATAATTATATATAATTAATTTATATATATATATATAATTAAAATTTATTGGAAACTTATCAAATCATGATTTTTTTAATTTAAAAAAGAAAAAATTGACAAACCCGAAATCGACCCAAAATGACCCGAAACCTAGTCAAATTCGGGTTCGAGTCAACCCGGAAATACCCGAAGTCCGTTTTACCTGAGACCCGTTTTACCCGAGATCCGAAGTGACCCAACCCGACCCCGACCCGAATAATCAGTTTAACAGGTATAACTGTCTAAGTATGCCCTTGGAATTATATAGAGACGTTAAACTGCCCGTAATTGGTTCTGTTGGGTTATGAACTCACATCTGGTATATATTTTCTTTACTGTTTCAAAGATTCTCACACTATTATTTGTTTTTTTTACTCTTTTTAGGATAACACATAACCACTTCATATTTTTGGGATATTTGGCACAAAATTTTAATTACCATGTTTTTTAAAAAAAAAAATTTTACCCACCTTTTTTTTGTCTATATTTTTATTTTACTACCAGTTGCAACCCTTTTATCCTTAAAATACTAAAAAAAATGAATGAAATGTTTAATATACTCCCTCCGTCCTAAAATACGTCTTTTAGACCTTTGCACGTTAATTAAGAAAACCTATTTATATTTAAATCTCATTATTTTTATAGAGATGGGAGCTCTTTAATTTTACTTACTATTGTACTCTTTCAGGGGTAATAATTACCATATAACCCTAAAAACCGATTTATTTTTGACAAAATTTCAATGCCTAAAAGACCATGTATTTTAGGACGGAGGGAGTATCTTTTAAGAAAAAGAATTAAATGTAAATTAATCAGATGTATTTTGGACATTTTATGCTTTTCTTTTTTTTTATTGGGAAATAATTCGAGAGTCAGGCATATTTGACAACTCGAGAGGCCGAAGAAGACGGTAGACGGTGAAACCGTCACTACATATAAAAAAGTGCAACAACAACAAAGTGGGAGGCGACAATCCCGGACGAACAAACATGGATTATGCTTTTCCTTTAAATTAAAAAAAAAAAGATAATCCAACATGGATTGAGCTCAGGTGGGATTAAATACAATTTTTAAATTGAAGTTTCTAACTCGTATCCTTATAAGTTACTAACATAGGCTAAGAATCCTAATTACAAAAGATTCTGTATATATAAAAATAGCTAAAATAATTAAAATTTTAAAAATATTTTCTAATTAGGGTTATAAAAATATTAAAAATAGTTACTAATATAGGCTAAGAATCCTTTTTTTTTTAAGCAAGATAAGAAATTCAGTTATCTAGACAAGTCTAGAGAAACCGAGAGACCGAACAAGCCGGTGGATGGACTAACCATCATGTACAACAGAAGCAAAAACTGAAGCAAATGACAGAAATAAATGACAGAAGCAAATGACATAAAATAAAAAACTAGGAACGTACAAGCCATCCTACACTACGCAACATGTAACGGCCAGAATTATGATTTCCGGGTTACGTTTCAAGGGATGAAATCCCTTGTTCGGATCTTGCAATCCAGGTACGGGTCGATGTTTCAACTCATTTTAAGATTAGTAGAAGGAGGGATTTCAAACCCATAAAAACCTCGAAGGGCCATTGGGTGCCTTTTACCTGTCCTAAGACTATGTCGCAAAATCCAATTCAACCGAAAGTAAAGCGGAAGCAAAACTAGGATACAAATGCCACGACAAAGCCTGGTCAAAATCAAATCATAAGCGAGTGATTACCATTTCACCAAGTTAGAATATTAGCTAGGTTCTTCGATTCGCCAAGAGGAAACCCCGTCATATAGACATTGAGCACTCAGGATCTGCATAAATACCTTAAAAAAAGAACGGGGAAATGAGTCAGATCGAGCCACTCATGCGGGACCGGCAGTCCTCACTGAGGCCACATAGTATGTGCTATACCTAATAAAGATGCTCTAATGCAGTACGAAAGTCAACACACTAGCATGCTCCTAGGTATAATAATTTGCAGAAATACTGTAAAGGGGCCCAAGACAATGCCAAATGGCATATCCCTCTCCTACCTCCACCCCCTTCCGATAGGGCGGAGACTGGCCAGCTCGTGAATGCATTCCATCATAATCGGGCGGCACGCATGCCTAACCCGCTCCACAATAAAGCCCGCAGGCATCTCATAATATAAGGAAGTTCATGACTCGATTGACTCAGGGTACCCGATGAGGCTGGGCTACCCTATGACCCTAGCAAAGACTCTAGGACTATCACAGATAACGGCCGTTCTGTTTCAAACGCATAAAGTAAGCAGATGCTCATTCAATTAGTGCAACCTAAACAGGATACTACATGGCATGCTTTTATGCATATGCAACACCTAACATAAAATGCAACAACATGCATGAATGTCAAACCTGAGTAAGCCCCCTAGGGAACTTACCTAGAGATGCAGAACAACAGGATAATACAAGCAAGGGCCCAAATGTAATTCCAAAGCAATCCAAAAGCAATATACACCTATCATCAAGCCATTTCCATAAGTCACCAGACCAACATTCATACGCACGAAACTCAAGTTCTCAACATCCTCAAAGCCAACCGATGGTAAAACCATTTTCCAAAACCTTTCCGATACGATCAACATCAACAAAAATCATTCTTCCCAAACCTTTTCAACTCTTAAATATCAAGTTAAATCAACTCAGAAAATCAACCATTCCTTTTAAGTCATACTTAGCCAAATTCTGACATTTAACATTTAAACCTTAAAACCAATCTCTCAAATCATATTATAAAAATAATTCCGACATTTTGATCTTCCAAACACAAATCCTTTAAGAGATAAATCCAGGTAACTTGAAAACCCTTTTAGATAATTTATCGTCAATGCTTAACAAAAAAAATACAATACCAACATTAAATCCACTTTCCAAATCATATTTATAATTCACAACCAATAAATCATTTTAAAATTCCTAATATTCACATAGTAGAACACCACAAAATCCATATTCCACTTAATATTATTATTATTATTATTATTATTATTATTATTATTATTATTATTATTATTATTATTATTATTATTATTATTATAAATCATTTATAATATGTATACTTTCCGGAATTTATAATTATCACAAAAATCAGAATATAACATATAATAATAATCTAATAAACTAACAATGATTAATTGTTAACATAACATGTAACCATAATATATAACACAATTTAGAAATAACAACCCATTAACCAAATCAAATGAAAATAAAAAGCCCAACCTGAATAGCCCAGAACTCAACCCGGTCTCAGCCCAAACCCGAGCCCATAAGAGAAGCCCAACCCGGAATGGGTGACCCGAAACCAAACCCTTACCCGGAAGCTTAGTTTGATAACCCGGATAGCACAAATGATATAACCCTAAAACTCAACCCGGATCTGATAAGTAAGACCCGGCCCATGACCCGAAATATTAGGCCCAAACCCAACACAAAACCTGTCTCCTTCCTTGAACGAACAGAAGCTGAAGAACGCTGCTCTCAGCGACGGAAGAAACGCGAGGAGGGGAGGAAGGGGAAGGCCTCGCCGGTGACCATGGTTTCCGACCCAAGACTAACCCAATCTGATTGAATTCCAATCCCGACCCCAACCCAAGCAAGAGAGCTAAGCGCGAGAAAGAAGGAGGGAGGAAAGAGAGAATTTACCGATCGACGAGATTCCGACTCCGAGAGGTTTTCCGGCGTCAAGGCGGCGCTTCCGACGGCGAGAGCTTTCAGGGGAGATACGGGGAAGCCTAGGAGGATGAGAGAGATGAGCACGAGTGCGATTGGAGAGGATTGACATCGAAATCGAATGAAAACGAAAATAGACCTGCAAATCGGAACAGAAACGGGAGCGGCTGGAACGGCTCCGACGAAGGTTTTCTCGGGCGTTGGCTGCTCCTCCTACTTCTGGGAACCGAAGGAGGCGCTGAGATGGTTGCTGGTGGTGGCTCAGAGCCGGAAAACGAGACGGAGGAAACGAAGAGGAGCATGGTGAGGTGATGGTTTTCTGCAATCGGAAACAGGAGAAACAAGGGGGGTGGAGTCACGGTGGCCTGATGGAGCTGTGGGTGGGATTTGGAGTGAACATGTGAGGGCAATACCGTAATAGGCAGCATATACAGCATAGGGAAATCAGTTAAAAAAATCTCCTAGAGGTGAGCTGTAGGAAGAAGAAGACAAAAAAAAAGTAGCAAGCAATTTGATTGGGCAATAGGGCTCTAACGAGAGAGAGGGTGGGTTTGGATTACTCGGTGGTTTCTTGGCAATTACAGAGAGAAAGGGGAAAGGGGGTTCTAAAACCACTATGTAATAGAGTGAGGCACAGGGAGAGATGAAAAGTGGTCAAATTTTCTTTAATTACCCAAACACCAAAATGATCCTTATTCAAATCATACCACAATTGATAATAACTTTAAAATTGAAATAGGGATAAAAGACCGAGACATTTGAGGTGGAAGACATAAGAAATATGATCCCAAGGAAAATACCCGAAAAAGAAATAAAATAAATCATGAAACCCGCTCACTCGACTTTAACCCGACTCAAAAGATATAGAGCTTAAACTTCAAATTTAAATCGAATTCTCGATTGAATCAAATAATAACATTATATTATACTTTCAAATTTTATCAAGCGAAAGCGAAAATAAATCTGAATGAACATCCATTTAAAATAATTATATTCCGGATTCTCCTTTTTTTTTTGACCTAAATCCCTTTTTATTTTATTACTTATTAAAATTTATTATTTAAAAATCCGAGTCTTTACATCATCCACCTCTAAAAACAAGTCTTGTCCCCGAGACTAAAACCAAAATAAAGTAGGGGATGAGGTTGAAATTGACGAGTCCAAGGACCGTGTCCAAGGATCTTGTAATCATCTCGGTTGCGTCTTCCGAGATTCTCACAACATCTTAGTCACGGTCGTGACATCTCCAATTGGCCTTGACAAGTATGCGATAAACGCCCCTATCACATCCTCGTTTCGACTTTTCGGAAGCACCACAACTCTAAAAGTTCTACAATAGCATCACTAGGTGTTAGCAAGCACCCTATAGGCGCCCCCATAAAATGCATGTATCCACTTTGTGAAGTATCATAGAGTTGCCCGGGTTTGAAAAGTTTCTAAAGAGATTCCGCAATTGGGGAAGATTGGCCTCAAAATCGTTGAAATTCTCGGTAACGTTTATTCTTAAAAAAAACAGTTATTTTCTTTCTATATCGTTCAAAATATTCAAATCCGACGTTTAACCAAGGACTTTGCACCAAACAAGTCAAATCCCTTCAACTCAAGATTTCGTCAAAATCTCTAAAACCAAATCAGTTTCCCGCATATCAATCAATCAAATTCAGAAATCAGGAGGTGGAATCATCCACATCTAAGGGCTAATCCCATAGTCTCTTCGTAGTTTCCAAATCATGCAACATCGTTCACAACTCAACAAGTACTATAACCAAAAGTTTCATCAACTCTTATATAAGCATAATACCATAAGCCATCTCACACATGGCAAGTCCCACATCATATCATAGTCACAAACCATCACATAACCGTTGAACATAAACATAAACATGCCAACAAGTCTCAAGTAACAAGGGAACAACAAACCTCAACATACTACAAATCATAATGTATATCTACATCATACTGAAGGCATCACAAGTGCATAATCGAACGCTCATCACGTAAGCACACATGTCCAGAAATCAACGGGTTAGATGTTATGGGGTTAGTACGTCAGTACACATCAAATCCCACTATCGCATATCGGTATTGCAATACAAGTAGAACAGATTCATCACGTTAACATATCAACACAACAAAGTCATGCTATTAAGATTCAGAGAAAAAAAAGGAAGTTCAAATGGTATATAAATCACCAAAATGTCAGCATGCTCTGAAAGACATCACCTTAACTCATCACAATATCGAATGACAATCAGTTAGAAATCATGCACCATTATCTCATATATACTAATCATGATCATACTTAAAGTCATATTCATCAGTTACATAACCAGTAATCATGCTTGTCAACCATATAGTACACATCATGCTTACTACCACATAATCAAACATCATGCTTCCACATAATAGCACATCATTATCTCATAGTTCATACTCATCATTACTTCATATATCATATCACAGCACATCCTAACATGCTTCTAAACCAATATAACAAGATATCAAAGCATCAATATATCATGATAATACTTGTCACTGTCAATTAGATTTCAACATTGCGTATCAACATATAATGTCATTCCATATCGGGTTTTATCATGGTCGTTACCTAACATCATGCCAGCGGATATAAATAAATCACATAATCAAGAAAATCTTCACTTCAGACCAGTCAAAATAAAAGACAATCCCCACTTGCCCATCTCCACTCTCAAGCCAAGACTAATCCTCTTATAGACTCGCCAATGTCAACTCAAACAAAATTTCCCAAAGAAATCCCAATTCATCTCGATGCTCAAATCTCGCCTTTCATTCCACCAAGCACTCCCACACACCATCCACCTCTAAGAACCCAACTTCTATCTCTAACTTCACACCCGAGAACCCTCTCATACAATATCATCAATACTCTCAAAAATCATTCCCCACACTTCATATACTACTCAAGACATCACAAGCATCATACCCTGCTAACCACATGGATCCATCTCTCGCGTCTTACCTCGTACAACCATCGATCATCCTAACCGCCTAGAATTCTTTTACCACTCACCAATCACTCCATAAGAGAACTCTCACCCACAAGTTCAAGGAAGAAGCAATAATTAAAATCATCAACATAAGGTCTACATCATGTCAACTAGCCTTTATAAACATAAAATCATGGGTTCAACAAGTCTCAGTTTATCATCATGCTCAATAATCATTGCAACATCATATATGAACATCATCAAATTAGGCTAGCAAGTTTCATCAAAACCTTATCAAATAAACAATTCAAGTTTCTCAGCATTTGCAGTTCACATTTTAAATGTAACGAATTTAGATCATGCTTAGCAACTCAAGCATCAATGCATCAAGACATCATGTACATTAGAACTGTAAAGCACCGAATCATATCATCATAAACAACAGACAATCAGACAACAGTTATTACCAAGTCAGCACATCAACACATAAACGTCACCATCGAAGCATTGCAACATGGTTATCAACATATTCAGAAAAGTTAGCAATTCAAACGGAGGACACTCCCGCCCGCAAGTCATATCGTACTCGATAGTCGCAATCCTCAAAACATACTTGTCCCACCAACACCGTCGATCATGAGGCTTGTGGGTTATGGGCCCACGCTTCCGCCACACAGCTCTATCGTTATGCAACTTCCTTTCTCTTTCAAGCAGTCGCTCACCAAATATCGCAGAGAAGTCTAAGTTAGCAGAGATAGGGGAGTGACAAGGACGGGCAACCCAATGTTCACTTCGGAACCAAACATAGACCAAGGCTAAAGAACGACAAGACTAGAGACAAGACTTTGACACGAGAATGACAACGATTGCCCCTATGAAAATCTATGAGGTTACAATTTGTGACAAGTAGCAAGAGTTCATCTCAATCAATCAACCATATCAACCCACACTAACATGTACCTATCTCGAAGATCAACGACATACATGTACATTCAAAAGACACATTCGAGTTCTACCTTGAAGGGCATGCGAGACAAGCTAACAGTCTATCGATTCATGAAAGCCATAATGCCTAGTAGTCTTAAGCGAGATATGTGGGATTTACCAAACAGAGCAAATATCACGTATATGAGCAATCCACTAGCGGTGTATATATATTAACAATCAAGGTCAATGCATCATGATGAGGTTATCGTAACAATCCGACCTAATGTTATACGAGAACATATAAGAGCAGCATAGTATCTATCACATATGGCAACCACGATCATATAATAAGTCAAGAATGGCATGCAATCAGACGAAGGGTCACATTCAGAAAGCATAGGTCCTACAGGATGCTAGCGATACACGATGAGGCATGACATAGTTAAGAGTGGCCTAAGAGAACTCATCATAAGGTTCACGAAGCATGTTTACGCAATGCAGTAAGTACGAAAAGTTACCATCTAGGGAGTCATATCGGAATTCATAAACCTTATAGGATACTACTAGCACATATCGAACATGAACTCATCAAGGCACTTTGACTAGACCCACCCTAACATTCTGACGTCATGTATATGCGGAAACATGATATAGTGTGGTGTGTGATCATGCGAAGTGTTAAGTCATATATTCATGTAAGCACGAGAGGGCATCATAAAGTAATAGGGAACGGTACAGAGCGATGATCATGTAAACATGCTAGGGCTAGTAAGGGTGAATACAACATTTTAAGAGAATAGTAGAAGGGAAGAGTCACACTATCAAGGACATATCTCGAGAGGGAATCAACAATAATGTAGCCAAGGTACAAATCCGCACAACTCGCAACCAAGAGTCCTACGTGGTACTAATGACGCAATACAACATTTGATACATACATGCGCTTGATTGACTAACACAACGATACACAAGAGACCACATTGACATAGTCCAGCGATACAAAAGCATGGGAGGAATGTAGCATTGCATAATATAAGCCTACGTAACATGACAATATGAGCAGAATACGGGGGCATGTGTTCCAATTTAATAATACTAAATGAGACACGCATATATCAAGATATTACTTCGATATCATGGTCACAGATGGAACTACTAATTTAATCAAGCAAGGCCAAAGGCAACACTAACTAAAATGCCGAGGAGATCATCTTACGGGGCATTCGTACAAAGAGGAGCTTACCACACTATCATGGACCTAATTCAGGGAAAGCAACATTCATATAGACTCATATCATGCCATTCATGATTCTAACCAATCAGTAGTACGATCATTACAACAGGTCAATCAGACACGCGAACCCAAACATAATCATGACAGAAAGCGAGATGCAACACGAGACCTAAACAATGTGACTAGCATGGATACAGAATGTTATACAATCACGAATTTACATTAAAGATCATGACGATAACATGTACTAGAAATTAAGTATCATATAAGGCATGTTGACATCAAGTTATAGCACGTATCAAATAAGGAACTTGCTTCATCAGGGTATCAAAATTTAACGGTCACACTATCATGAACCTAGTAGAGTAAAATCATGCAGATTCATTTCATGCAGCTCACACTTTCATTCAATCCTTCGATCAATAGACCAAGTAAACATGCTATGACAACATATAATCATGGTAGAAGCCAAGACATAACAGAAGACCTAAGCAATGTAACCAATCATAGATGCAACAACATGAGTAGCTTTTTACCAATGGTCATTCGCAGGGTACATGCCAAAGATTACAAAATTATGTCATGCAATTCAGAGAGAGTCACAATTACAACCGGACAGAGATCCCTAAGGGCAACCATTGACTTTTCCCAACCGACTCATCACTCCTCTTTCCCGTGGGACTTTGGTACGACTCTTGTGGTAGGAAGACACTGGTTAATCATCATAAAAATCAAGAAAGACAGCCTCATAAAAACCTTACCCTTGACTCAAAATGACATCAAGAACTACCTTCCAATACTCACTCAAACCACCCTTATATCCATACATGTTTCCGACACAATGTGTTTACCGACCCGATTCCCCGTGGAAGACACTGACATCTGGGAGGAAGACTCGATAGATATAGTTGAAAGGGGTTGTTTCACACAAGCTGGACTTGACCATATAGAAATAAAGGTACTCCCGCTATCCCGTTTGCACAGGTAAGTCAATACACATTTCATAGTTAGGGCATCCAAATCAAATCTCTAGCATAGCAAGCATTCAGCACAAAATCAGTTAAAAACACATAATGATCTCCTTGGAGTCTCCCAACCCATCTGTAAAGAACAAGCTGATATTTTGTCTACCGTCCCCAACTACATCCAATAGGGATGATCTAACGTCTTTCAACCCACTCATGTCCCCGTCTGGTCGGTTTTCCTCTTTTATTACAAGTCAAGTTCATTACTTAGTTCAATTTAGGTTAGGCATCTTAAGTTCATTTTGCCCCTTTAAAACACTTTCAAATCCTTTGAAATTCATGGGCGGTTTTCCAAAACATACACTCGACCCTTGTGTACCCGAATTGCACAACCTCAGCTCTGATACCATCTTTGTAACGGCCCAGAATTATGATTTCCGGGTTACGTTTCAAGGGATGAAATCCCTTGTTCGGATCTTGCAATCCAGGTACAGGTCGAGGTTTCAACTCATTTTAAGATTAGTAGAAGGAGGGATTTCAAACCCATAAAAACCTCGAAGGGCCATTGGGTGCCTTTTACCTGTCCTAAGACTATGTCGCAAAATCCAATTCAACCGAAAGTAAAGCAGAAGCAAAACTAGGATACAAATGCCACGACAAAGCCTGGTCAAAATCAAATCATAAGCGAGTGATTACCATTTCACCAAGTTAGAATATTAGCTAGGTTCTTCGATTCGCCAAGAGGAAACCCCGTCATATAGACATCGAGCACTCAGGATCTGCATAAATACCTTAAAAAAAGAACGGGGAAAGGAGTCAGATCGAGCCACTCATGCGGGACCGGCAGTCCTCGCTGAGGCCATATAGTATGTGTTATACCTAATAAAGATGCTCTAATGCAGTACGAAAGTCAACACACTAGCATGCTCCTAGGTATAATAATTTGCAGAAATACTGTAAAGGGGCCCAAGCCAATGCCAAATGGCATATCCCTCTCCTACCTCCACCCCCTTCCGATAGGGCGGAGACTGGCCAGCTCGTGAATGCATTCCATCATAATCGGGCGGCACGCATGCCTAACCCGCTCCACAATAAAGCCCGCAGGCATCTCATAATATAAGGAAGTTCATGACTCGATTGACTCAGGGTACCCGATGAGGCTGGGCTACCCTATGACCCTAGCAAAGACTCTAGGACTATCACAGATAACGGCCGTTCTGTTTCAAACGCATAAAGTAAGCAGATTCTCAATCAATTAGTGCAACCTAAACAGGATACTACATGGCATGCTTTTATGCATATGCAACACCTAACATAAAATGCAACAACAGGCATGAATGTCCAACCTGATTAAGCCCCCTAGGGAACTTACCTGGAGATGCGGAACAGCAGGATAATACAAGCAAGGGCCCAAATGTAAGTCCAAAGCAATCCAAAAGCAATATACACCTATCATCAAGCCATTTCCATAAGTCACCAGACCAACATTCATACGCACGAAACTCAAGTTCTCAACATCCTCAAAGCCAACCGATGGTAAAACCATTTTCCAAAACCTTTCCGATACGATCAACATCAACAAAAATCATTCTTCCCAAACCTTTTCAACTCTTAAATATCAAGTTAAATCAACTCAGAAAATCAACCATTCCTTTTAAGTCATACTTAGCCAAATTCTGACATTTAACATTTAAACCTTAAAACCAATCTCTCAAATCATATTATAAAAATAATTCCGACATTTTGATCTTCCAAACACAAATCCTTTAAGAGATAAATCCAGGTAACTTGAAAACCCTTTTAGATAATTTATCGTCAATGCTTAACAAAAAAAATACAATACCAACAATAAATCCACTTTCCAAATCATATTTATAATTCACAACCAATAAATCATTTTAAAATTCATAATATTCACATAGTAGAACACCACAAAATCCATATTCCACTTAATCCTATTATTATTATTATTATTATTATTATTATTATTATTATTATTATTATTATTATTATTATTATAAATCATTTATAATATGTATACTTTTCGGAATTTATAATTATCACAAAAATCAGAATATATCATATAATAATAATCTAATAAACTAACAATGATTAATTATTAACATAACATGTAACCATAATATATAACACAATTTAGAAATAACAACCCATTAACCAAATCAAATGAAAATAAAAAGCCCAACCCGAATAGCCCAGAACTCAACCCGGTCTCAGCCCAAACCCGAGCCCATAGGAGAAGCCCAACCCGGAATGGGTGACCCGAAACCAAACCCTTACCCGGAAGCTTAGTTTGATAACCCGGATAGCACAAATGATATAACCCTAAAACTCAACCCGGATCTGATAAGTAAGACCCGGCCCATGACCCGAAATATTAGGCCCAAACCCAACACAAAACCTGTCTCCTTCCTTGAACGAACAGAAGCTGAGAACGCTGCTCTCAGCGACGGAAGAAACGCGAGGAGGGGAGGAAGGGGAAGGCCTCGCCGGTGACCATGGTTTCCAACCCAAGACTGACCCAATCTGATTGAATTCCAATCCCGACCCCAACCCAAGCAAGAGAGCTAAGCGTGAGAAAGAAGGAGGGAGGAAAGAGAGAATTTACCGATCGACGAGATTCCGACTCCGAGAGATTTTTCGGCGTCAAGGCGGCGCTTCCGACAGCGAGAGCTTTCGGGGGAGATACGGGGAAGCCTAGGAGGATGAGAGAGATGAGCACGAGTGCGATTGGAGAGGATTGACATCGAAATCGAATGAAAACGAAAATAGACCTGCAAATCGGAACAGAAACGGGAGCGGCTGGAACGGCTCCGACGAAGGTTTTCTCGGGCGTTGGCTGCTCCTCCTACTTCTGGGAACTGAAGTAGGCGCTGAGATGGTTGCTGGTGGTGGCTCAGACGCGGAAAACGAGACGGAGGAAACGAAGAGGAGCTAGGTGAGGTGATGGTTTTCTGCAATCAGAAACAGGAGAAACAAGGGGGGTGGAGTCACGGTGGCCTGATGGAGCTGTGGGTGGGATTTGGAGTGAACATGTGAGGGCAATACCGCAATAGGCAGCATATACGGCATAGGGAAATCAGTTAAAAAAATCTCCTAGAGGTGAGCTGTAGGAAGAAGACGACAAAAAAAAAGTAGCAAGCAATTTGATTGGGCAATAGGGCTCTAACGAGAGAGAGGGTGAGTTTGGATTACTCGGTGGTTTCTTGGCAATTACAGAGAGAAAGGGGAAAGGGGGTTCTAAAACTACTATGTAATAGAGTGAGGCATAGGGAGAGATGAAAAGTGGTCAAATTTTCTTTAATTGCCCAAACACCAAAATGATCCTTATTCAAATCACACCACAATTGATAATAACTTTAAAATTGAAATAGGGATAAAAGATCGAGACAATTGAGGTGGAAGACATAAGGAATATGATCCCAAGGAAAATACCCGGAAAAGAAATAAAATAAATCATGAAACCCGCTCAATCGACTTTAACCCGACTCAAAAGATATAGAGCTTAAACTTCAAATTTAAATCGAATTCTCGATTGAATCAAATAATAAAATTATATTATACTTTCAAATTTTAGCAAGCGAAAGCGAAAATAAATCTGAATGAACATCCATTTAAAATAATTATATGCCGGATTCTCCTTTTTTTTTTTTGACCTAAATCCCTTTTTATTTTATTACTTATTAAAATTTATTATTTAAAAATCCGAGCCTTTACACAACACAAGCTAAAGAAGAACGAAACGACCGGCCAAAGGGACAACGCACACAGCGAACTCTGGGGACTAGCGGACACCTCAGGTTATGGACTCGAAGAGCCTTCAGATGTCAATCGCACGTCCACGACGTCATCGAACATGACACATCAATCAACGCCCACAAGAAGCCTGCAACGCAACCAGAATAGCACAGTACACTAACCCGCAATACAACCACAAACCACACCCAAGCACAATCAAACCCCAGGACCTCGTCTCAACCCTCAAGGACGATAATAAAATCGTGGGCGGCTATCACAAGGATAAGCCTAAAAGAGGCGATACAAAACAAGGCAAGGAAGAGACAGCGGGCAGAGATGAACCAGAAAGCGACTGAAAGAGCGGACTACAACAAGCAAAAAGGCTGGTGGCGCCGATGAGAAGGACCGACCGAGGCCGAAGCCGAGGACAGAGGCGAGGGAGAACTCGAAAAGGGCTGAACCAAGAGCAGAGCCGAAAGGCGGAGCCGCGGAAGCCCTAAAGTGGCTGGAGTCGAGGACGGCGGAATGAGGGGCCGCGGTAGTCGGTAGACGAGTGGTTGTGGACAGCCGCCAAAGAGGGCGGCGACAGAGGAAGCGGCGGTGGGAGACGGCGGGCTATGGTGGTTGGCATCGGGAGCAGGTGGGATGCTGTCGTAGCGGTGGCTATGGAGGCGACAAACTAAGGTTGTGTAGGTGCGGGCGAGCGGCGTGAAGCAGCAGGCGAGGGATGAAGGCAAATGATGGTGGGAGGCGATGGGCCATGGTGGTTGGCAGCGGGAGCAGGCGGTGTGCTGGTGTGGGGGTGGCCAAGGCGGTGGCAAGCCGTGAAGGAAGGGTTCGAGCTAGAGGGGACGGCGGCGCCCAAACCTCTCAAACGAGAGCGTTAGGTCATAAAACCTTATTTGATTGATAAATACCGCCCGGTAAAAAAGAATATTATATAGGCTAAGAATCCTAACTCTTAAGGGAGGTTATAAAAATCCATTTTAAATTAAGGGAGATTTTACACATGCAATTTACTTTCCTTAAGAAGAAAAATGGAGGAAGAGAAAAGGTGTACCTAATAAATCACCGACACCACTTTGACCGAAAAAAAAAAACATATTTGCACCACTGGATTTATTAAGGGTGGGCACAAATCCTGCAAATCCCGATCTCGTCCCGGTCCCGTCCCGATCCCGTCCCGATTCCGGTGGGATTTAGGACAAAATAGCGAATCCCGTCCTGATCTCGTCCCGCAAAAATTATGCGGGACGAAACGCGGGACGATCCCGGTGGGATCCCGCAAATCCCGTCCCGTCCCGCATATAATAATAACTAGTACTTTTCCCGAACCTTGTTCGGGTATTTTCATAATATTTTCGATCCAGTTTGACATATTAAGTACAAAATATTCGACACGTCAAATTAAATCGGGATGTGATGGGGATTTGACTCGGGTCCTAGTTCTAGCCACATTTTCCTTCCCTTTGAAATAACCAAGTGAGCTATGCGGAATTTCTTATTCAATCTACATTCTGTTTCTAATTATCACAAAAGTTCCACTATACACACACAAAAAAAAATTATTATATACATATTTTTTTATTTTATATATATTGCTTTTCACAAAAGTTCCCCTGTAGTTATTACAAAACCCCACCGCAATAAATTTGTAGGTTTTTATATTCATAATGTATTAGATATTAAAAAATGTGTTTCATGGCCATTAACTATTTCACACCATTGCTGTGAAACGTGCTGAGATAAAACTATGGATTCATCATTGTGATGGTTTTAAGGTGCGGCAGCCGACATGTTACCATAGGAGTGCATATATTCCAAATGTAATCCAACGACAATAAAATTGTAGGTATTTATATTCATAATCTATTAGATATTAAAAATTGTGTTTCATGGCCATTAACTATTTCACACCATTGTTGTGAAACGTGCTGAGATAAAACGATCGATTCATAATTATGTTTCATCCATATCTAATTGAATTGAATGTATATGTCTGTAACTATTTACATGCAGTTCACTTCAAAATATAATTAGTTTATTATAAAATAATAAACCGACATAATATCATAAGCATAAACTTAAATTGTATCAGTGTAACCGGTTATCATATTATTCATAATATAACCTTTTAAAAAATAGGAAACTAAATTTATAATTTCCCACAATTTAACCCCAAGTAAATGTTGCTAAAAAAAACCTAACTAAACCTAGACTCGATCATGTGCCGCCCATAGCCTCGAATTCGTCGACCAAGTCTCCTCCTTTGTCTCCAATCTCACCTTCTACACCGTCAATCAGATGGTTGTGGCCTTCCATGAGTTGGATCCAAGCGGCATCTTCTTGCCCTGTTCACTCTCTCTCCATGTACAGTGTTCACTACTCCCCCTCATTCTTAAGCTATCACCCTCTTAACTCTCCGAGGTCGACTGTCAAAGATGTGGCTCGCCTCCTTGCCTCCCCATCTTGCAAAGAATAAGATGGACAAAGGGTTTTGTCGGGGCCAAGTCTGTCACAACCTACCTAGACTAGCAAGAGATTGAAAACCAAGTTAACATTATAGACCGATGAGCTTCTTAAGATCAATAAATGACAAATTATACACACCATAATCTATCTATATATAGTATTTTTCATGATAGACCAAACTAAAAATCACGGTTAAGAAAACATATATATAATTTATAAAGGGGACAAGATACTCATGTCCGATTACAAACATATAAAAATATGGCATTCACAAACTGATTTGATCCCGACACTAAGCATTTACAACATTTATAAATTGCTAAATAGAAAAATCAAAGCCTCACCTTCCAGCGGATCCCATTCAACATCGGTAGCTAAAAATTATGGCTCATCAACTCCGAACATTCCATGATGTAGAAAAACTCAAATTCCTCAATACCTATATTTATTAAGGTGGAAGAAACATTAAAGTGGGAATTGTAAGGTTGTGAAACCGTTGTGCAGTAAATGTTATGAAACTCCTAATTTTGTGTTGATTGAAACTCCTAATCCCACTAAATGCGTCTAATCATAGGGAATTTTGTTGATTGAAACTCCTAGATTCAATATTTTATATGCTGCCATTAAAATCAAAGTGTAAACATTTATCTAAGCTAAAGCATATTATCCATGACTAACCTCTACAGTCCAGTTGCTCTTTGATGATTGTTTTTGGGGGCTACTCAGCCTGCTGAATTAGCATAATAGGAACAATAGCTAGGTTAGGTTAATTTGGAATCTCAATCCAAGAGGTCATTTATGAGATTCAGACACATCACACATGGAAAATGAATCAAACAATTCATACTACAGAGGAACATGAAGCTATATAGTTTATTAAAAAATTGCACATCATAGTGTAAATTGAATCCCGTAACTATGATGCAATTTCAAGAGTTTGGTAATTAAAACATATCTTGAGTGACATTCAACCTTGTATAAATCATAGCACATCATTTTGCTCACCTTCAAGTTGTGATAAACTTTACATCTCATCTTCATGGCCTCTTTGAAGGAGGTGACTCCAATAGGAAGGATCTTGCACTCCTTCTTAAACAAATATGTTAATAGTTCTAGACGTGTCATGCTCAAAAAATACAACATGAATAAGAAACAAATGAGCATCTACATAGCAAGCTTGTTCTCTTCAAGTGATCCACCATTGATCACATTCACATTGACAGTAGGGGTGAGCAATATTATCTTTTTTTTTTCTAGTAAGCTCAACAATGTGCTACATTTAATCCATGCTAATCAACATAGAAATCCGAACGAACCCCTGCGGCCCTGAATGTTTATCAAATTGAAATTGGATAGCTTTCTCAAACCTAACTGAAGCCAAATTTTTCATATTTTTCAAAAAAACACTCTAATTATTTGATACATTTTATCAAACACCTTGTGTGCAATTACTTAATCAATAAAATTCATTTCCATATTTCAAATGTATGCACTTCTTCTTAGAGACATTTAATCAAACACCTTATGTGCAAAGATTAAACCCAAAATATAACAACTTTAGAACCTCAAATTTGACTAATAAATCCCAATATATAATGCAATCATCCATACAAGCACAAGAAGATGAAAGCTAATTAAAGTGAAGTTGTAATCATAAAACAAAATCAACCTAGACTAACCATTTAAACGTGCATCATCTCCCTCAAATTTCATTCAATCTTCTATCTTCAGGCTTGAAGAAATGGGAGAGTGAAAACCCATTACATATCAAAATAGGAATTCATAATTTAGAACTCAAATAAATCAATCATAGTAGGAGAAGAGGAAATACCATTTGTCGGAGGAGATCGCAAGCCAACGTCGACGATCGATGCCTATTCTAACCGAGGTTTTTTTGCAAGAGAGAGTTCATTTAGCAGGGCCGATTCCACCGCTGTCAACTAACCGCCTCCCGCGACTCGCCCTCGTCTGCCCACCACTCGGATCTAAGTAACCACCTACCACCCACGGATCTAAGCACTTGAGATTAGCATGGATGGAGGAGGAAATTGAGCATGGATGGGGAGAACGTGGGTTTGTCCCTGAAGAAGACGCCTGCAAGAGAACATGGGAAGGAGGTTAATTTTCTGAAAAACCGCTTGAAAGGAGGTGGTTTCTTAACTTGAAGAGAGAATGTGGGCTACTGATGAGAATTCTTAGGGTTGCTCAACTAAGGACACGTGGCGCAAATTTTTCCAAGGACCTTGCTTCTAAAATAATAAGTATAAGGGGTGGATAACAATAATAATAATTTTTATAATAATAATATTATTATAATATTATAGAATAATAATAATATATTATTAGTATTATTATTTTGAGCAAATATTATAATTACAATTATAATCATAATCTTCCATTTATAATAATAATAATATTTGTTTATAATAATATTATTATTATTATTTGCGCAAATATTATTTATAATTATAATAATAATTTTCAATTTATAATAATAATTTATTATAATAATAATATTATTATAATATAATTTATTAATAAAATTAATTTATAATAAAATTATTATTATTATATTGTATTATTATATTATTATTATATCATATTATATTTTTTTCTTGTAAAGTATAATTATTTTATAATAATAAAAATAAAAATAAGTAATAATATTATTTTTTTAATTAAAACGTGGCATTATTATTATTATTATTATTATTATTATTATTATTATTATTATTATTATTATTATTATTATACCCATTTAGAGCTACAAGAGGCAAATAGCTAAATACAGTATTTTTCCCAACTATCAATCGATAATGAGACAATATTTGGTGAATCTCGTCTCAATCCCTTTCCTTCCTGATCTAGTAAGATAATGTAGCCAAATATGTTGAACATTATAATTAATTATACAATCATTGTATGAATTAATAATAGTATTATAATATTAATATTTATAATAATAATAATATTGTTATTATTATTGAATAATATAGTTGAGAAGAATACCGTATTCAATATATTATACAAATTAATAAATTATGAAAGCATTTTTCACTTAGCAAATTTATATAATATTTTATTATTTTTATTTGCGGGATAAGGCCCGTCCCGTCCCGATCCCGTCCCGTCCAGACACCATCCCGTCCCGAAAAAAAAGTGTCAATTCCGTCCCGTAAAAATTTCGCGGGACGAGTCCCGTCCCGGCTCAATCCCGTCCCGTCCTGTCCCGTGCCCACCCCTAGGATTTATAGTGGCCGTTTATTGCTTTCCATGTGGATAAAAGAAAACTCTTTTTTTTTTAGAAAAGTAATTAAACAAAACCCGTTTAAGAAAATAATCAATTCTAAAAGAAAGATTCAAATATAACACGGAAATGGCTGGAAGAGAGCGTTCGAGGAGTCCGGCAAGGCACTCGATGGCACCGCCGGGGGAGCCGCCGGATGACTCAAGTAACCAACAAGAGAGTCTTCAGGCTGCAGGGCAAGAGAGTGATCGGCAGGAAAGGGATAATGTCCAGACGGTTGCCTTTGGAGAGTTAGATAGTTCAAGGGAGAATCTCTCAACGGAACAGTTCCCGAATTTGAATGAATCGCTGGGGTACCAATCGGAACCGAAACTCAACTACAAAGACAAGCTGGTGAATGATGAAGGGTTTTATTTTCAAACAAATAAATTTATAAGATCGAAACCCCGCTATAGTATAGTAGGGTCAAGTTCGTCCGCAGGGAGAAAGTCAGTGACTCAATTCTAGTTACCAAAGAGCAAGAAATAGCAAGAAGAGATGAAAAATTATAGAATTTTGGGGGTTTTTGGGCTGCTGGAATTTTTAGGAAAAATCAATAATAATAAAAGTCTAGGGCATAGGGATCACCACAACGATAATCACACAAGCATTGCAATGAATCAAGTAAAAATCAGGTTTTTATCTATTAAATAGGTCAACTTGCATCAACCCTAGCAAAGCAATCAACTTATTTTCACAAATTAATAAACTTTACTAACAATCTTAATCAGGTTATCAAACTTTCGTTTCAAAATCCTAATTACTATCCAATTCACAATTCAATCTTTCAATTTAATTGCAAAAAGGAATTTCCCCAATTTTCATTGAGTACTTAAGCACATAAAATAGATAAAACCAATCAATTCATCAATTCATAGCAAAATTGCAAGCATAACTATCGTTGGGATCACCCCAACCCTAGAAAAGGCGACTACTCACGCATAAACATGGTAGACATTGCAAAATTCATGAAATAAATAAAAATCAGAAAATTAAATTGCATAAAAACCTGAGAATAATGTCAACAAAGCGTCACAAAAGCCTCCCAAAACGTTCTCCAACTTTCGCCGAAGAAATCGCTTCAAAAAGCTCTCAAATCCGCTCACAAACGCTCTCTAAACGTGTGCTGAAAATTCTAACGTGTGCTGAAAAAGTGGTGGGAGGAAGAAGAAGATCCTCCAAACCCTAAAAATCCTATTTATACTTAATAGCCCATAAACTAAATTAGGAAATAACAAATATATGAATTTTATCTAAAGTCTATCTAAGGAAAAGGGGTAAAAATAATTAAATCCGGGTAAATTAGGTCCGCTGGGACTCATACCGAGGCGGGTGACCTCGGTACCGACCCCCCTTAGGGTCGGTATGAACACTGTTGCCCTTTTCTTGCTTCGCACTTCCAGATCAAGGCTCGGTACCGACCCCCCTGAGGGTCGTTATGGGGTCGGTATGACGGTAGTCCATCTCGGACTTAGAGAAACGTCTGTATCTCCTTCGTTATAACTCCGATTGCTTCCATTCTTTTTCCTATGCGCTCTAAATTCCCTTCCGCATCTTTTCTCTCTTGAAAATTTCTTCAAAAACAGCTTCCAACATTCTGTAAAACATAGAAAAGCTAGTGAAGACATCTATTTCTCATGAAATATGAAAACTTATGCAAAAGACAATAAACCCAATGCAAAATCCTATGAAAATGACTCAAATTAATGATAAAACATATGGAAAAATATGACTAAAAACATGCACATTAGTGAATGGTGCAGGGGAAGGGTTTAGTTTGACGCTTTCCAATCCAATGTTTCAGGGGTCCTCGACGACGGGGGATGGGTATGGAACTGACGACGACATTCTGCCCGAGGAGGAGGACCCAACGTGCCCCACTATTGTACTGAATCAAGCGGAAAAGCTCGCTCTACGCAAACCATGGGAGAACACCCTGATCGTTAAACTGTTCGATAAGGGTCCGGGTTACATGCAGCTTCATCGTAGGTTGACCCAGAAGTGGGGGTTTAGGGCACCCTTTGATACGTTTGATATCCCCGATCCTTCGCCTGTGGGTTCAGGATCAAGAACACCAAACTTTTGATGGCCCGATCTTGCAATTATTCTCGTTATTCTTGATGTTTACAATCAATTACAATAAAGACTTTGAACTATTGCAAAAGAAAGAAAAACAAGTAAATAAAACTAAGTAAAAGGGCAACAGCGGCGGAAGCTGGAAGTGTGCAGCGACGGTCGCTGGGATGGCCGCGAGGCGGCCAAGGGAGCCGCGGGCGGCCCAGACAGTGGCGACGGATTTGACAGACTCAGCAACAACTTCTCTGATGCAGCGATGGTTTCTAAGGATGGGTTTCTCCTTTGTGTGTGGTTTGGGATTGTGTTTAGATCTTGATTTTGTGAGTATGAATGAGGAAGAATAACAATTTGAATCCAAAGCTTTTGGATTGGAGGATTGAAGAACCTTTTTAATCCTAAAAAGGGTTCATCAATATAATTTCCAATATAATTTTATTGAATGTAGAAAAATGTTTAAATAACAAAGCATGTCAATTCTATCTTTGCAAAAGATAGAGTTTTGACATAGATAAATAAATATTAAATCATAATAATATACGTAAATAAATCCTAGATAAATATTTCTAGTTAGTGGGCAAGGAAAATATCTAGAAGAGATAAACTTTCTTGAACCCTTTTATTCACCTAACTAAGTATTACTAAAATTAAGACATTCCATAAATAGCTTCAACTACATAGGAGTTACTAAATATGGAAATAACTAAAAATAATAATAATAATAATAATTAAATAATATCTTTTCCTTAATCCATGGTGGTGCCTTCTTCTTTCTCTTGAGGAAGACATTCTTTGTCATCAATGGCCCTCGAATCGGTCTTGAGAGCTCGCCTGGATCAAAATCATTGTTTGACCCACAGAAGGCCATCTTGATCCGCATCATTCTCCCCTTCTTAGCTTCGATTCGTCCTCGAATCGAATTGTTGATTATCAAAGGGAAAGGAACAGAAACCTTCAGATATGATGATAATGGAGGTATGGGCAGAATAGGTGCCAGAAGATTTCGAGGTATAGGAACCCCAAAAACAACACCTTTAGGCATGATTGTTGAACGGACTTGATCTTTAATGGGATTAGGCTCAACAAACACTTCAACATCAGCTTTGACAACTTGATGAACGTTCTTAAGAGGTACAATAGCTAACTCAAGAGAAATTTCATCAATTACCTCATCGTCATCAACACTGGAGACATGCACCACCTCCTGCGCAACACTGCAGTCGACTGTCAGTACAGATTCGGAGCTCTTCCTGGAGGAGTCTGACAGCGTGTGACCCACTGTTGGAAAGCTCGTCGAGTCAGCTTCGCAACAAGACTGAGTTAACTCAATTCCGAGGTCGGAGTCAACAGGAATCTGCGAAACAAAATCGTCGCGCTGTGCTGAATCCGGGGCAACGAATTCAACTATAGGCTCCTTAGGCTCAATAACCTCATCGTCGGTTGAGGAAACTATAACCGATGGAGCACGGGTGAAGGTTGAAACAAAAGCTTGACGAATGCGATCCAACATGGCCTTCTCCAATTCCTTCAAGTCCTCCTTGAGCTTCGCTTGAAGTTATGCCTCTTTCTCTCGCCGTCGTTCTTCCTCTCGGCGTCGTTCCTCCTCTCGGCGACGTTCCTCCTCCTCTTGTTGTCGTGCCTCCTCAGCCTCTCTTTGTTGGAGAAGCCGAATCTAATAGCGTTGTCGACACCTCTTATCTTCGATCTCCAATTGACGTTGTTCTTCCTCTTGACGTTGAAGCAAAAGTTGGCGTCTTTTAGCTTCGCGTTGACTCTCTAGGGTTTATTGTTGTATCCAAGCTCTCCGACGTTACTCTTGTTGGCATCGTTGTTGTTTAGCACGTTCCAACGCAAAGAATCCATCCAATGGATCGGGATCATCATCCAAATCACCCCAAATTTCCCAAGCCATCAAATCAAATTGTGAATAACATCAAGAAAAGACAAGAACTTGCGAAACCTATGGCTCTGATACCACTTGATACGTTTGATATCCCCGATCCTTCGCCTGTGGGTTTAGGATCAAGAACACCAAACTTTTGATAGCGACAGAAGCAATGTAGCAGCGGCGGCGATGGGATGGCCGCGGGGCGGCCAAGGAAGCCGCGGGGCGGCCCGAACAGTGGCGACGGTCCTGGGCAGACTCAGCCACAGCTTCTCTGATGCAGCGACGGTTTATCATGATGGGTTTCTCCTTTGTGTGTGGTTTGGGATTGTGCTTGGGTGAGTTGTGTTTGGATCTTTGTTGTATGAATGAAACAAGAACATAAATTGCTTGCGACAACTTTTGGATTGGGAGATTGAAGAACCTTTTTAATCCTAAAAAGGGTTCCTCAATATAATTTCCAATCTAATTTTATTGAATGTAGAAAAGTGTTTAAATAACAAAGCATGTCAATTCTATCTTTGCAAAAAATAGAGTTTTGACTTAGATAAATAAATATTAAATCCTAATAATATTCCTAAATAAATCCTAGATAAATATTTCTACTTATTGGACAAGGAAAATATCTAGAAGAGATAAACTTTCCTTTTCCCTTTTATTCACCTAACTAAGTATTACTAAAATTAAGACATTCCATAAATAGCTCCAACTATATAGGAGTTACTAAATATGGAAATAACTAAAAATAATAATAATAATAATTAAATAATATCTTTTCCTTAATCCATGGTGGTGCCTTCTTCTTTCTCTTTAGGAAGACATTCTTTGCCATCAATGGCCCTCGAATCGGTCTTGAGAGCTCGTCTGGATCAAGATCATTGTTTGACCCACAGAAGGCCATCTTGATCCACATCACCCTTCTCACTAGTCGATTTAGGAAATGATTTTTACATTGCTCGATTTGCAAACCAGACCGATTACGATCACGTTGTGATGGAAGGTCCTTGGATGAGTGGGGATACCTACTTAGCAATACGGGAATGGGTTCCAAGATTCGATGCTGAGATTGAAGAAATCAAGACTTTGACTATCTGGGTCAGGATTCCTAACCTTCACAATGAGTATTTCGATCCTCGTCTGCTGCATAGGATTGGAAGCAAGATCGGAAAGGTTAGGAGAGTTGACATTACGACAGCTTCAGCGAATCGGGGTCGGTATGCAAGGCTTAGTGTAGAGGTGGATCTAACCAAGCCTCTGTTGTCCAAGTTTAAACTGGACGGGAAGGTGTGGCCGATTTAGTACGAAGGAATTCATATGGTCTGTTTCAAGTGTGGTAGAGCGGGGCACTCAATAGAAGATTGCGAGCCAACTTTTGACTCGGGTCCAATGAGACACCACAGTGCGGTTAATGTTACAGCAAGAAGAGTGCAGGTAGGGAAGGAAACTCATGGGGAATGGATGCAAGTCAAACGGAACAATCGGAGAAAGGCGGGCGCAAAGGCGGGTTCGAATGGAGTAGATGAGAATTCCGTACGACATATGGGGGGCTCGGTGAGGAAAGACAGCAATGGAAGGACGCCGAGGCCGGAGTCTGAATCGGAGCCGGCGATTTCTCAACCAGAGACTAACCCGTATAACGACTCGGAGAGATTCACGGTGAAGACGTCATCCCGTTATGCTGAACTGGATTTGGATGAGGAAATTGGGGCTGCTACGTCTCCGCAAGTTCAGGAAAGGCAAGTGTCACCAGATTCTGAATCCTCCATTTTAGGCAAAGATCTTCCTTGTGCTGATCCTCAACAGATTTTTGAGAGATCTTCGGATAAAGATGGGTCGAAAGGAGAGAATCAGGATAACTTATCTGATAAGCAAGCAACTACCAAGGCAACCGACTATTCCGAATCCGATCTGCCTAAGAACGACCCTATGCCCCCACCTAAGAAGCCCACTGAGCCCACAAACACCACACCTAAGAACCTTTGTCCTAACCCACCCTCTCCCCCAAAGACCATCCTAAAAAAGTCAACCAATGCAAACCTCAAGTCATCGACAGTACCCAACTTAATGAATCAAGCGAATACCAAAGACCCTATTTTTAAACCCTCCACTTCCAACTCTCGATCCACAAGAAAACAATTTTCCTCTGTTGACAAGAACAATTTCATAAGACAACCGGTTGTTGGGGTCCTCACTGATGAATCTACAGGTAGAACAGTTCCGGGTTCATTCTCGGAAAAGCTTCCTACTTTCAGACCACCGGACGAGGCCAATCGTAGCACGGGTGCCGAGAATTGCGAACCGAATGTGGGTTGATTTTTGGCCAGTGATCACCGAATCTCGACTGCTCCTGTGTCACGTAAGGATGCCCCAAGTCATAATTGACGCCCTGGACCTCTGTGAGAATCTAGGGCCTGGTTTCAACGAACACAGATGCTACTTCTCCAACCACTGTTTAAATATGTTAAGAGGGTTGAGTATACTGGTGTGGAATACCTGTGGAGCAGGGAGTGATGGATTCCTTAATGCGATTAGGGACTTAATAAGGGTGCATAATCCGAGTGTTTTGGCTTTTGTTGAACCAAGGATAAGTGGGGAGCAAGCGGATCGGGTCTGTAATCGCATAGGGTTCGATGGAAGCGAACGGATTGAAGTGGAAGGATTTTCGGGAGGGATCTGGCTACTTTGGAGGACAAATCAGGTCCATGGTCAGACGATTATCACCCATCCGCAGCATCTTACAGTCGAGGTTACTCGAATAGGTGAAGAGCCATGGATACTGTCGGCTATCTATGCGGCGCCTAGACCGGCAAGCAGAGATAGTTTGTGGCGATCTTTGGAGGAGTTTGCTACTAGGAACTCTTAGCCATGGTTCTTGATGGGTGATTTTAATGCGACCTTCGGCGAGGAGGAGCGCACGCGCTCATCAGTAAGCTCGAATAGAGCATCTTAAACGTTCAGGAGGGAAGTGGAAAATCTGCAGCTTATTGATATTGGATTCACAGGGGTCCCCTACACTTGGTGGAGGGGGGAAGATGTGGAAAGCAGAGTGATGGCGCGATTAGACAGAGTACTTTGTAATGGAGAGTGGCAGGAGTGGTTTCCGAATGCACATCTTCGGCATCTATCAGCGTCACACTCCGATCACCTCCCGCTACTTGTTAGTCTAGAGGGTTTTGGTCGGGCAGGAGGACGACAATCTAAACCGTTTCGGTTCCAAGCGGGTTGGATTCTTCATGAGAATTATGCACAGCATATCAAGGACAGCTGGAAGGGCGGTCTAGACATGTGTTCGGCTTTGGAGGATTTGTCTGTCAGTTTGTCAGTTTGGAATAAGGAGGTTTTCGGGAATTTATTTAAGAAAAAGAGGAACCTAGCGAACAGGTTGGAAGGAATTAGAAAGAAACTGGCGGAGCGGATATCACAACACTACTTGAATTTAGAAAGGGGGGTTTGTAGGGAGATGGAACTAGTGCTTCAGCAAGAACAATTGCTTTGGTTTCAGACGTCCAGAGCTAATTTCTTACTTGAGGGGGATCGTAATACTCGTTACTACCATATCTCCATGAAGGTGAGACACTCCGCTAATAGGGTCTCGGCCTTGAAATGAGAGGATGGGGAGTGGGAAGTTGATAGCCGGGTTGTAAGTGATCTGGCGCTGAGCTTCTTCAGTACACTGTACACTGCTGAACCCCAGATTGAAGCAAACACAGTACCTTTCGGACATGGCTTTGCCTTCTCAAGTTTGTCGGAGGTGCAGATGGCTGCACTGAGATCCCCGTTTAGTGGTGAAGAGGTGAAGGAGGCGCTGAAATCGATGGGTCCTTATAAGGCCCTGGGGCCGGACGGTTTCCCAGCCTTGTTCTACCAACACGAATGGGAGGTGGTGGGCAGTCAGACGTCGAAAACGGTTCTGGCAATGGTGAATCAAGGCATCTTCCCTCCTCAGATTTCGGATGCGCTTCTGGTGCTTATCCCGAAGGTCCAAGTACCTGAAAAGCCGGCACAGCTTAGGCCAATCTCTATACTCAATGTCTTGCTCAAGATTGCGACCAAACTGATTGTGTAGAGACTGAAACCGGTGCTTCCGACTCTAGTCTCCCCTAATCAGGCGAGCTTTATTCCCGGTAGGCAAATTATCGATAATGTGGTGATTGTGCAAGAAGTCCTTCATTCGATGGGATTGAAAGAAAGGAGAAATAGCTGGATGATCATTAAGATCGATTTAGAGAAAGCTTACGATCGGGTTTGTTGGGATTTTCTTAAGGAGGCTTTAGTGAGTGCTCATCTCCCGAATAGTCTGATAGAGGTGATTGTCAAGTGCCAGACGTCCGGAAGAACAGAGATGTTGTGGAATGGGGAGAAAGCGGGGCATTTTGTTCCCCCGAGAGGGATCCGAGAGGGCGACCAGCTTTCTCCTTACTTATTTGGTATGCGCATGGAACTGTTGTCCCATTTAATCTCCAATGAAGTTGCACAAGGTCAATGGAAGCCTGTCGTCATAGGGGGAGTGTCTCTCTCCCATTTGTTTTTCGCCGATGATTTAATATTGTTCGGAGAGGCTACAGAGAATCAAGGTGAGTTGATGAAGCAAGTGCTCAGTGCATATTGTGCGAGATTAGGGGAAAGGATAAATTTTGAGAAGAGTTCCATGCTATTTAGTCGGGATGTTTCAGTGGCTACACAACAGTCCATTTCAGAGGTGCTCAACATCCCAATCTCATCCGATTTCGATAACTACTTGGGGGTTCCAATGGCGTGTGGAAGGATGTCGAGTCAGAGGTACCGCTACCTAGTCGAGAAAGTGGCAGCCCGCCTGAGAGGATGGCAAGCAAAGTCTCTATCCTTTGCTGGTAGAGTGACACTTGCTAAGTCTGTCCTAACTAGTCTCCCAATTTACGTGATGCAGTCATCTTTCATTCCAAGAACTATTTGTGATGAAATTGATAAAGTTATTAGAGGATTTATATGGGGGAGCAGTCCACAGCAAAGAAAGATCCTTCTATTGATCTGGGATACGCTGAAACGTCCGATGGAGGAGGGAGGGCTCGGAATAAGGGCAATGAGAGAAACAAATCAGGTTGTGCTATCAAAGCTATGTTGGAGATTGATTCAACAACCAAACTCGCTATAGAGCCAGGTGATCAGAAGTAAGTACTGCCAAGGTCGGCTGGACATTGATATGTTCGGTGGGAGGAGGGGAGCTTCCCGCAACTGGAAGGCAATCAACCACGGAGCGGATCTGTTGCTGCCGGGAATCAAAGTTGCGATAGGTAATTGGATTACGACCTTGTTTTGGGTCCACCATTGGCTCGAGGAAGACTGCCTTATGGATGTTGCTACGCAAACAGTCCCGGAAGAGAGACTAGGAGACACGGTTGGCGAGTTGTGGGCAAAAGGTTGCTGGAATTGGCAAGCTATCTCCCCATTCCTCCCGGCGGGAATCCTTTTGAAATTGCAGTCGATTCAGGTGGTGGCAGATGAGGATGATGCGGATCGTTTTTACTGGGCTCACACCACATCAGGAGACTTCACTACTAAGTTTGCAATGGCCCGACTACGAAGCAGAGAGGAGGAGCCGAGACTGGAGGGCTGGAGGCACGTGTGCAGAGCTCCAATCCAGCAACGAGTCAGGTCGTTCGCCTTTCTAGCTGCCCATGACAGCATCCTTTGCAATAAAGTTCGGGTGCAGCGCCACCTTGCAAATTTTAGTGGCTGTCCTCGGTGCGGAAGAGAGGAATCCTCACTCCATGTGCTTAGAGACTGTCCGGAAGTCCGCAAGGCTTGGCTAAAACTCACTGGTAATTCTCTTGGTATTGATTTCTTTGAGGGGAATGAGATAGGAGGCTGGATCTTGGCGAATCTGAAAAAAAAAGAGGATGTATGGAGTACAAACTTCGCCTACATGATATGGCATGTGTGGAAGTGTAGAAATTTAGTTTTCGACAACAAGGATATGATTAGAGGGATACCGGCCACTGTCGCAAATCAGTCCCGGGTGTTTGCTGATGTGAGCTGCAAGGCCACGACCCTCCATGCCCCTAAAGGCCGATCACAAGTGCAAGATGAAGGTGATGTGCAAGATTGGTCCTCGCCTCCCCCGGGCTGGGTTAAGCTGAATATTGATGGAGTCTCCAAAGGCAATCCGGGGGCTGCTGGAGGCGGAGGGTTATGTCGAGATGACGTAGGGAAGGTTCTACGGGCCTTTACCTTCAAGTGCGGAAGTTGTTGCGCGCAAACCGCTGAGGCATGGGCTGCGTTCCATGGAATTAAGATGGCCAGGCAACTAGGGGTGCCTCGTTTGATTGTCGAAACAGATTCAACGACTCTTAAGGATCTGCTGAGCACATCACAATTGAACCCAAGCCCGTAATTTCACCTGATTTCGCGGGCCAGGAGCTGGATCAGAGAGCCGGCTTGGGAAGTTAAAATTTGTAGCATTCGCCGGAGAGCCAACGCAGCAGCGGATTCACTGGCTAATTGGTCTTTATCTCTTACTAATGCCGTTGCTGAGCATGATGTTCTTCCTAGCCATTTTAATTTAGACTTTGTTGCTCTCCCTGTTGAGGGATAACTCTTTTCGCTTTTATAATAAAAGGGCAGTAGCCTACACTTCAGATCCAAAAAAAAGAAAAGTAATTAAACTATAGTCCAACGTACAATCCTCGTTATTTGAATACAATTGTTAAATGAGCAACACCATAGCAAAATTAAGTTATTTATAAAATGGGTTATTATTGGTTTAATATTAATTTAATATTTGATAAAAGTTGCAATCAAAATGCAAGATTAGCACCCAATGTGCTCAAGATCATTTTGTGTTTAATTTGATCAACAAAAACAAAGCTTTTACTGTTCCATTGAAGAACACGGCAAAAGAAGAAAATGGAGGTGTGGCCGCCTCTCTTTCATTCAAGGAACAGATCACCAAAACCCTACAAATCCGGAAAGGGTTACATTGATCCTTAAATACCCCAAGATAAGGTCACTCACGTGACATGGGGGTGCCTCCCTACAGCTGTCTAGTACAGCCAGCTAGCAACATTAGCTAATAATGTTTAAAGGAAATGCATAAGGAAAATACAAGCAAAATGAGGCCACATGATACAATGAAAGATAAATGACACGAAGCAATATGAAAAACACATATCATATTCTTCATATTCCCTCCTCAAGTTGGGCATGATGGAAGGCCAATCAATCCCAACTTGGATGCAAGGAAGAAATGGTGTTTTCACCCAATGGTTTGGTCAAGACATCAGCAATCTGTACTCTAGTTCTGATGTGTTGATGATGAACAAATCCAGCTTGTAGCCTTTCTCTCATAAAGTGGCAGTCTATTTTGAGATGTTTGGTCCTTTCATGGAACACATGATTCTCAGCTATGTGAATGGATGCTTTGTTATCACAATATAAGGTAAGGGGTAGAGGCACTTGTGCATTCAGCAGCCTTAACATCCCTTCAATCCAAACCAACTCACTGGTGGCATTTGACATGCTTCTATATTCAGATTCAGCTGAAGACTTTGAGACTGTTTTCTGCTTCTTTGTCTTCCAAGACACTAAGGAACTACCCAAAAATACACAAAACCCTGTCAAGGACCGAGCACTGAATTGGCAACTGCTCCAATCTGCATCACAATAGGCTATGATTTCTATGGTTGTTGAAGCTGAATAAAACAATCCAACATATACAGTTCCTCTGAGATATCTGACTACATGAAGTGCTGCTTGGTAGTGGGTATCTTTTGGATCTGTCATAAACTGGCTAAGGTGTTGGACTGCATATGAAATGTCAGGTCTTGTCAAATTCAGGAACAATAATCTCCCAATCAATCTTCTGTAAATCTTTGGATCATCCAGTGATATTCCACTGTCAGTGGAAAGCTTTAAGCCTCTTAGCAAGGGAAAAGGAGATGGTTTGCACTCTAACATAGAGCAATCTTTTAGGAGGTCATGGACATACTTTTTTTGATGCAAGTAGATGCATGTCATGTTCCTTTCTATTTCCAATCCCAGCAAATATCTTGCTTCACCTAGGTCTTTGATGGTGAATGCTTGATGAAGAGCTTTCTTTGTTTCTTCAATAACAGTCAGATCATCTCCTGTGAGAAGCAGATCATCAACATAGGCAAGTGCTACCACAATGCCCTTTGGAACTTTCTTAACAAACATGGAATAATTCTCCATTGACTATTTGTATCCCATGGTTGTCAAGAAACTGCAAAGCTCCAAGTTTCACTGTCTTGAGGCCTGCTTCAGGCCATAAATTGATTTCTTCAGCTTGCATACCTAACCTATATTAGCTAGAGCATACCCCTCTTGTGGTTGCATATAGACTTCTTCTTTTAAGTGTCCATGCAAGAATGCATTGTTCACATCTAGATGATGAATTGGCCATCCTTTTGCTGCTGCCACTGCAATCACAATTCTAACAGAAGTGAACTTTGCCACTGGGGAAAACGTGTGCTTGTAATCTTTCCCTTTAACTTGGTTGTATCCCTTTGCCACTAATCTTGCCTTGAATCTCTCAACAGATCCATCTAGCTTGTACTTCACCTTGTACACCCATTTACTGCCTATTGCTTTCTTGCCATAAGGCAATTCTGTCAATTCCCATGTCCCATTATTTTTAAGAGCTTGAATCTCAGTCTGCATTGCCTGAATCCATTTAGGATCATTACAGGCTTGTTTATAGTGGGAAGGCTCATACACATTAGCCATAAAGGCAAAAGTGTGGGGATAAGATGGGTCTTGGTCATGAATCTCAGAAAGGGAGATGGCTAGGAAGGAGTTTGACATTGAATGATTTTGGTTGGTGTATTGTCCCACATAGTCTTGATACCTCATAGGTCTCACAGTCTCTCTTGTGGACCTTCTAAGAGGTGGAAAATTTTCACGATCATCAAGGAAGTTAGGGGCAATCTGATGCACAGAAGGGGACTGGTTTTGACTACTGCCAGGTCCAGGCACAGTGGATGAAGAGCTTTCTGATGTGGTGTTGGGGACATGCTCATCGAGATTAATTAGGTGAATTTATGTGGGAAGAGGTTGTATTTTGTGAAGTTTGGTGATTAGGAAAATGATAAAATGTGTCATCTGCAGGGTTTACAAGCGGCAATGTGGTTTGGGAATGGTTATGGTTTGGATGTGGAGATGGTGTTTCACTGTCTTTGAATGGGAATAAGCTTTCATGGAAGGTAACATCTCTACTGATGTAAGTGCATCTGGTTTCTAAATCTCACACTTTATAGGCATTTTGGCCATGTGGGTAGCCAAGAAAGACACATTTCATGGCTTTAGCTTTCATCTTGTCTTGCATGCTATGAGGGACACTGTCATAGCATAGACACTCAAACACTCTCATTTCATCTTAACTGACTCCCCTTTTAAACAATTTCTCATAGGGAGTTTTCCAGTCTATCACAGCAGAAGGTAACTTGTTGATTATATGTGTAGCTGTCAAAATGCAGTCACCCCAGAACTTGAGAGGCAAACCGGCATGTAATCTCAGAGCTCTAGCCATTTCAACTAGATGACGATGCTTTCTTTCCATTCTCCCATTTTGCTGTGTGGTATATGGAACACTTTTCTAGTGGATTATCCCTTCTGAAGCACAAAATTCAGTGCATTGTTTTGAGACAAATTTAGTCCCATTATCAGTCCTTAAGCATTTCACACGGCTATTGAATTGAGTTCTCACATAAGCAAAAAATTGTCAAATGAGTTTGAATACCTGAGTTTTATCCTTTATCAAAAAAAGATCCATGTGAACTAGATCAAAAGGTCCATCTGTTATGTTGTTACTCCTCTCGAATGGGCGTCTGTGATGCTTTGATAAAAAAACAAATCTCACAATTCAAATATGAGAGGTTCAACTGCTTAGCAAACTGCATATGTCTCATTTTTGACAAAGAGCTATGACCCAGTCTACCATGCATAACATTCAAATCAGTGCTAACTTTATTACAACTGCTAAGGCAGTAATCAAAACATTTTCTAATGTTTTTGTCAACTTGCTTCAACTGCTCCCGTTCCTGCACTTGTTCATCAGATAACACCCTGTACAGTCCATGTCTTCTGACTCCTTTAAGCACCACTCTCTCAGTTCCAGGGTCATGAATTAAACAAGACAACCGAGTGAAGTGAGCTATCATATCATTCTCATCAAGCAGTTTTCCCACAGACAATAACTTGTGTTGAAAATCAGGCACAAGCAAAACATGATTAAGAATTAGATTCTCTGTCAACTGCAGGCTCCCCATTTCAATGACAATTTTAATAGACCCATCAGGTAGGCCTATATGTAAAGGCTTTTCAAGCCTTGATTTCTGAAAAACACTATCACACATTGGCATCATATGATCATTTGCACTAGTGTCTATGATCCAGTCTCTCACATAGTTAGTTGCTACAACTATGTTGGCAGAGTATGGAAAAATTTTACCTGCAAAATTTGCAAATGAGCTTTCAGATTTCCCCTTCATCTTCTTCATGATTTCTTGATATACTGCATTGACCATGTTTGAGTCTAGGTAATTACCATCAGAACAATCAAATTCGTCCATAGGACTGCTCTGCACACTGCCACTCATAGAGCCTGCTGCATTCACTGATCCTCTGTGAGAGCTGCTACTCTTCTCTCTTTCCTTAGTTCCTTTGAACCACTCAGGATACCCATGTATCTTGAAACATTCATCAACTGTATGCCCATTCATATTGCAATGTGTGCATTTTTTCTGAAGTTTCAATTGCTTTCTGATCTCTTTCCAGTCTTTGCCACTTGTTTGATTCCCAGTTGATCCATTGAATGACTGATTTGGCTTTTGATTTCCACCAAAAGGCTTGTTCCCATGCTGTCCTGATCCACCTCTCATAGCTGCAAATGCACTGGTATTTGATGATCAAGATTGAGCTCCATTTGAAGGCTCATTACCGGTCTCCACCTGTTGCAATATGTAAAAGGCCTTCCCAATAGAGGGAAGTGGATCTGTAGCAAGAATTTGATTTTTTGCTGCATCAAATCCATCATTTAGACTCATGAGCAACTGCATAAGCCTGTTTCTATGCTCCATTTCCTCAAACTTCTTAGTCAGATTACATCTGCAATTAACCATAGCACCACAACCATACACAGGAATTCCCTCCAACACTTGGAGATCATCCCAATATTTCTTCAGTTTGTTGTATAAATCAGATAGAGTCATGTTTCCCTGTGAAACATTAGTAAGTTTCCTCTTGAGTTGATAAATCAGAGGAGCATTAGTTTGACTATACCTCTTTTTCAGTTCATCCAATAGTTGCTTGGTGGAACTCACAAACATCAATCCCTCGGCTATGTTTTTAGCCATGGAATTTATGATCCAACAACGGACCATGTAATCAGAACGTATCCATTTCTGCAGATCTTCAGATTCAGTAGCAGGCCTTATGCAAGTGCCATCAATAAAGCCGCCAAGACTCTTGGTGTTCTACGTGAGCACTTCTTTTGGCCCCATATGGCACGGCAGGTAACGCGCTATGTTCGAGCTTGCGTCACCTGTCACCGTGCCAAGGCAAGTTCTCAGCCGCATGGCCTTTACCATCCATTTCCTATTCCATCAGGGTCGTGGGAGGACTTGTCTATGGACTTTGTCGTTGGTTTGTCGATGTCTCGCAGGGGACGAGATGCCATATTTATCATTGTTGATAGGTTTTCAAAGATGGCCCACTTTGTGGCTTGTAAGACCATAAATAGTGCCTCTGAGATTGCAACTCTATTCTTTGACAATGTCATTCGTCTCCATCGGATACCGCATACCATCGTCTCCGATAAAGACTCTAAATTTGTTGGACAATTTTGGAGGACTCTATGGGGAAATCTTCGTACAAAACTCTTGTTTTCAACCAGCTATCATCCCCAAACGGATGGCCAAACAGAAGTGACCAATAGGATATTGGGAGCATTACTTCGGACCATGCTCAACCCCAACCCCAGGCGTTGGGAGGACTTACTTTCTACCGTGGAGTTTTGTTATAGCAGGTGCAGGCATTCAACGACCAATTTGTCTCCTTTTGAGGTCGTATTCGGCAGAAATCCATTGACACCATTGGACTTGACGCCTAAGCCATTGAAGGATGACCACTTGCAAGCTGGAAATCGCGCTCAGATGATCAAGGAACTCCATGAGAGGACACGACTGCAGCTGGAACGCCGTGCTACACAGATTGAGACTCAACGAAGTAAAGGCCGCAAGAAGATGATGTTCAAGCCTGGTGATCTTGTGTGCTTACACTTGAGGAAGGATCGTTTCCCATCAAAGAGGAAGTCGAAGCTGTCCAACAGAGGCGACAACCCCTTTAGAGTTATTCAGGCCATTGGTGATAATGCCTACAAGCTGGAGTTGTCGGATTCTTACGGAGTCCATGCTACCTTCAACGTCTCCGACTTGTCGCCTTATGAGGATCCTGAGTACTTGGACGAGGAAGCGGGGACGCTTCCTTCTCGGGGGGGGGGGGGGGGGGGGGATGATATGTCCCAACCTCCCTCATTGATCGTACAAGAAGAGGAGGAGGGCATGAGTGTCCGTTCTGACGGACCAATGACTAGAGCGGGAGCCAAGGCGATCACAAGAGCTATCGCGTCTATTATCACTCGAGGCTTCACTTCTAAACCGGAGCAACCACCATCATTGAGCTTATTAGTCTCTATCGCCGACACTCCGTGTGATACGTCTTAGCCTCCGTCGGATACTTTTCCGACATCGTTCGAATTAACTATTTATTATCTAGACTTATTTCTATTTTTAGCATTATTTATTAATAATGGTGTTAACTTACTTTACATAGTAAGTCCAACCCGTTAGTTAATTAGGCACATTAGTAATTAGGGTTTAGTTTAAATACTCAATTAGGTTGTCATTTATTTTCACGTCAAATTTAGAGGATTGCAGAGCGTTGAGTTTGAGACTCCCCTTTCCTCCCTGACGTCAAACCCTATCTTTCAATTTGTTACTAATTACTACTGAATTCAATTGGATCTTCAATCAAAGGTTCTCGGTGGAATTGATTGAAGATCAGAATCTCATACTTATTTGGAAGAGATTCGTAGTTGCCGCTCACAATCACCGCTCCGCTTTCGCCCTACACACCGCACCACCATTGCCGAATGAGACCACCGCCGCCGCACTTCAGTAGAGGAATTTCACGTGGGTTTCGATCTGCGCTTTGAAAGGCCTAATTAATTAGCAGTTACTAATTAGGCCAATCGAAGACCACTCACCCGTTGCAATTAGAGTCAAGGAAGAAGTGGAATTTAGGGTCGCACATATATATTGCAATTTGACCTCCATTTTGCAAATAGGAATTCAAAAATCAACCGAATGCGACGTGAACTCGGTGGTAGATTAGTTCAAGGCTGAGCCGTACTCGGTGGAACTTGATTGACCCACATTAATTAACTTATTACCGAGATCAAGCCTACCTCCGAGACCGGGTGATCGAATCGACTTATTCCTTCGACAACCGGACGATTGGGAGTTGTACTCGTTCAACCCGAGTCGAGTACGTATCAACTCGCTTATGTATAATTCCCTGTATTTGCCAGCTTTCTCCATCCTCTATAGCAAGATTGACGAAAAGTTTCTGTTAGGGTTTCAATTGCTTTGAATCTCCTCTTCTGATTCTCCTCTTTCCACTTGCTGCTATTCTCTGTCTTCCTCCTCGATCTTTGATGAAATGTCTGACTGAGAACAAAACAATTGCTCCTGTCTAGCTCTGCTTCGAGGTAGGTAAAATCAGTCTAAAATAAAATAAAAAGGGTTCTTGGAGGACCATGAAGTTCATCAAACTGGGATCTAAGCCAGACACTTTCTACACAGTTGAAGCTGTTAGGTAATGAACAAAAACACTCTCTCAGATTGTCTCCAGTGGATCAATTTCTTGCAGTTTGTGAACTCCTACTAACCATGGTTTTGGTTTTTTTTTTTTATTAAATATGGGTGCAGGTCAGTTTCCTCTGAGGTGGCCAGTGATCTCCTAATTCAAGTGAAAGGAAACAGATATTTGTTGCACAAGGTACTTTGTTTATTAATGAATTGAGGAACTTGCTTGCTTGGTTTGTATCTGAATTGACTAGTTTGAGTGTTCATATTCAGTTTCCGTTGCTTTCGAAATGCTTGCTTTCGAAATGTTTGCGGCTTCTTATGTTGGATATCCAAATAGAAGGTCAATCACTCAATTGCGATGTCGTAGTAAGCGACCAACTCGGGTGTGGCATCGGGTTTGCAGCTCGAGATGAGAGTGGGGATGTTTGCTTTGTGGCGTGAAGGGCGGTACAACCTGCATCTGAGGTGGCTTTGCTGGAAGCCGAGGCTCTATTGTGGGTGGTGGAGGTGTGTATTGATAATGGGTTATCCATGTTTGCTTTGTCTGATTGTGCACTGTCATCACGAGTCTACAGCGTAAGCGTAGGCTGCGAGGAGTAAGGAGGCTGCCCGCTGCTGGATCGGATACTGCTGTTGGCCGTGACCTTTGAGAAGGTGGAGTGGAGTTGCACCTGTCGGCAAGCTAACAAGGTGGCGCACTATTTGGCGGGGCTGAGACCTGCAGATGCTTTCATTTGTAATTTTGTCTTTGTAATTTGTCGAGCTGCTACGTACCAAAGCATTTAATTGTATTTGCCTTGTTCAAGCTTACTCCTTTCCTTCTCAAATTCAATGTCCAATGGGGTCTGTCGGCATGACCACCATAAACATCCATTCCATTTAAATTTATGATTACTAGAAATTAAATGAATTTCTCCATTTGATTAAAAAAATTAACACAATCCAGAATTAAATCTTACAACTTGAGAAGAAGTGTTTGACGGTTGTTTAATTAATTATGTCACTTTTTGTTATATATAATCCAAAATACATGCGGTGACGGTCAAAGATGTTATAACCAAAATAAAAACAAGGTCATAGACGTTGTAATCAAAATAAAAACATGATGATAGACACTGTCAGCACTATAAAAACAGGGTCATTAACACTGTAACCAAAGGAAATTCTAGGACAAAGAAAGCACAAACCCTATAGGTCGGGGCTAATGGGAAGCCAAAATACATGTGGTGACAATTCTTCTCTATGAATGGGTATAAGAGGGTCATAGACACTGTAATCAAAATAAAAACAAGGTCATAAAAGTTGTAACCAAAATCAAAAAGGGTTATAAACACTATCACCACTATAAAAACAGGGTTATTAGGAGTGTTACCACAATAAATAAAAAATCCTAAACAATACTAAAGTAGAACATGTTTTGCCACATGGCAGCTTCTGGTTAATAGTTTTCCCGCCTAAAAATGTTTCCAATTATATTTTGCTTTTGCCATATTTCGACTATTATGCCACATATTTAACTTTTATTTCTCAATTTTAATATTTTTGTATACATATCCTTATACAACTGGTAACTTTTTTCACATTATTTTTAAATAAGGATTAGTATATTATAATCCACTCAATTTAATTTTTTATTCACATATTACATGTAATTGTTTTTCTTTTAAAATCTAAATATTTCAATGCATAAGTGACGTATTTGTCTAAAAATATCTTTTATAATTGGTAAATTTTTTGACATAGTTTTGAAATAAGCAGTTAAATAGTATATTATAATGCACTCCTCTTTTTTTTTTACTATCTCCATTTACAATATAAAAAAATTAAATTTTCAATAGTAGAAAAAACATATGTTTTTTTTGGTTGAAGTATCCTATATTGTCACATATTTAACTTTTATTTCTTTATTTCAATATTTGTATATACACCCATATCTGTTATAATTGGTAACTTTTTTGACATAATTTTGAAATAATCAATTAATATATATAATCTACTAATGGGATTTTTTTTATTATTATTCATTTACCATATTTTTTTTAAATTTAAGATTTCAATACTAGAAGAATCCTTTTTTTAAGTGAAGAATCCTATAATTTCAAATATATAATTGGTATCTATTTTTGACATTTTTTATATATAATTTTTTTTTAATGCACTCATTTAATTTTTTTTTATTGTTCATTTTAGCAGTATATAATTTTTTTACAAAAAAATATAACATTTCCTAACTATAAAAATTGTATTTTTTGGATGAAGTATCGGGTATATATAGAAAAATATGATTGAAATACATTTATCTATTTATTTATATTTTCTTTTGAAAACTTTAATATGTTTTCATTTGAAAAGCATGCGTATCAATGTAACACTTTTTTTTTATTATTCTTATTATTGTTTTTGAAAAACATCCATTGATTATGTGATATTTAGATGATCGATATTTAGATAAGTTTGAAAGATATTATTGATGTTTGATATCTTATCTTATCTTATACAATACTAAAACTTATTTTTTGCCATACATCAAACCAATGAGAAAGTTCATAAAATTCAATTATGATGACTCAATTGACAAATATAATGGGTGTGATATTGAAATTATTATTTTATATGAGGAGGGTCAATGTTACATTGGTGGTGGTGATTGTGAGAGCTATTCAAATTGGCTCAATCGTATGTTAGAGGTGGTAGAGATGGAGGCAATTCTTCATCTTTTTCAATTAGCATGACATGATGGTTTGATATTATATCTTTATGGATTCTGATTGATAAATTGTTAAATTCATTGCACATAGAATAAAAGCCCTTTGAGGAATGTGTTGAGATTCTTTTTAATAATTTGGTACTCGATACTAGATTTTTGAGGTTGCACAACTAATTTTTTCTTAGGAGGGCTGACAATTCAATTGCCTATTTTCTCTCTCGATCATATTTCTACTTTATTCCTATAGTTTTCCTTTACCTATTAAATTTATTTTGGTTTTGTTTGGAATTAATGATGAAGTTTTAATTTCATTTTTTAAAAAATCCAGTAATTCAAATAATTTTATTATTATTAAACTATATAAAAATTATCCCATGATTGAGATTATCATTTTCTTTTATAGATGAATATACTTTTTTTTTAATTGTTAATATTTCTTAACAATTAAATATGAAAACAAGTATTATAATTTTATAATTCGTAACATTTTGACATTAAATCCGTGCAAAGCACGGGGAATATACTAGTATATAACTATTGCAGTAACCAAAGGAAAACCTAGGATAAGGAAAAGTGTTATCCCGCAGTTTTAGAAGTTGTTCTAATTCGCGTAATCTCCATTAAAAAATAAAAAATGTAATTGTTGTTGTCACCATAATAAATATAAAGTCATAAATACTGTCACCACTATAAAAACATGGTCATAGACACTGTAATCAAAGGGAAATCATATGATAAGGGAAGCACAACCCCTATAGGGGCTAATGAGAAGCCAAAATAAATGTGGCGACAGTTCTCCTCTAATATATGAATGGGTAAGAGGGTCATAGACGCTGTAAGAAAAATACAAATAGGGTTATACCCACTATCACCACTATTAAAACATGGTCATAGACACTGTAATCAAAAGGAAAACCCTATAGACGTTGTAACCAAAATAAAAACAGTTTTATAGACACTGTCACCACTATGAAAAAAGGGTCATAGACACTGTAATCAAAGAAAAAACCCTAGAAAAATAGAAGCACAAACCCTATAGGGGCTAATGAGAAGCCAAAATACATGTGATGACAGCTCCGCTCTTATATATTAATGGGTAAGATTCTCATAGGCACTGTAACCACTATTAAAATAAGTTTATAGACACTTGTAACCACTATTAAAACATGTGGTGACAGTTCTCCTCTAATATATGAATGGGTAAGATGGACATAGACGTTGTAACCACTATTAAAACATGGACATAGACCCTGTAATCACTATAAAAAAAGGGGACAAAAACATTGTAACCACTATTAAAATAAGGTCATAGACACTTGTAACCAAAAGAAAAACCCTATGATTAGGGAAGCACAAACCCTAAAGGGACTAATGAGAAGCCAAAAGAACATGTGATATACAGTATGGTTTAGGGTTTAGGGTTAAGTCTTTAGGGTTTGGCCCTAAACCCTAAATCCTAAAGCCTAAACCCTAAAATGTTAAGTACAGTACGTCGTTAAGAGATGATTGATGTCACCAAATGGGAAACCCTATGACGAGGTAAGCATAAACCCTAAATGGGCTAATGAGAAGCCAAAAGACATTAGGTGGACAGTTCTCCTTCAATACATGAATGGGTAAGAGAGTCATAGACACTGTCACCACTATGAAAACAGGATAATAGACATTGTCACCACTATAAAAACTGGATCATAGACACTATCACCACTATGAAAAAAAGGTACGTAATAGACATTGTAATCAAAGAAAACCCTATAGACGTTGTAACTAAAATAAAAGTAGTGTCATAGACACTGTCACCACTATGAAAAAAGGGTCAAAGACACTGTAATCAAAGGAAAACTCTATAGACGTTGTAACTAAAATAAAAACAGGGTCATAGACATTGTCACAACTATGAAAACAGGGTCAAAGACACTGTAACCAAAGGAAAATTCTAGGACAAGGGAGGCACAAACCCTACAGGGGCTAATAAGAAGCCAAAATACATATGGTGACATTTCTCCTCTAATATATGAATGAGTAAGATGGTCATAGACACTGTAACCAAAATAAAAATAGGGTCATAGACACTGTCACCACTATAAAAACATGGTCCTAGACACTGCCACCACAATAAAAACAAGATCATAGACACTGTAACCAAAGGAAAACACTAGGACAAGGAAAGCACAAAAATCCTATTGGGGCTAATGAGAAGCCAAAATACATGTGGTGACAATTCTCCTCTAATATATGAATGGGTAAGAGGGTCATAGACGATGTAATCAAAATAAAAATAGGGTCATATACACTGTCACCACTACAAAAAGAATGTCATAGACACTGTCATCAATCGATTCGGGATTAGAAATAAGAAGATGAATTTTAATCCCAACTTCTCTAAAATTATATAACACTAAAATCAAAATTTACAAGCAAGACATGCTTCCCTTTTCTATATGAAATTTTAGCTACTGAAGTGGTAAAAAAGAAGAAGAATTTCACTGCACAATAACTTGCAAATTCATAAAGAGCTATAGGGACAAAAAAATAATAAAAAAATAAAGAGCAACAAGGACAAACATGCAGAGTACGCCATGAATTCAGAACCGGTACTGAACAATCGGATTAGATAAAACTCATCAAATTAAGGAGTGTCTATACACTCACCAGCAACCAAAATAAATTCAAAATTAAACGTTCATAGTTAAGAAATGGAATAAATTAGAACACTCGATCGTATCCGATAACTAGTCGAGATCAGGGGGTTTTTGATTTCAGATTTGCTTCCCCCATCGCACAATTCTCCCACTGCCACTACCCTTCGGCGCCGCCCCAGCCTCATGAAGCTTCTTCACCACCTTCTCGGTCACCTTGGGAGGCAGAACCTCGTTCCTACCACCGAAGGCAGATCGAAGAACCTCGCTCTGAAGTTCTGCTCGAGGCGGAGATTGCCGACGTCAAGCGCGTGATGGATCTCAATCTCATCATCTTCCTCCACAATCTCGGACCAGAACGATCCGAACACCGCAATCCGAGGCCTCCTCCATGGATCTACCATGGATGGTGAGTGAACAAGCGAAAATCAAAAGGCGGATGGGAGAAAGATGAGGAAGAACGAGGCAGGGGCAGTGAGATTGGATAGGAGAAAGATGAGGAAGAACGGGATCTATGGAGACCCTGGCCGGCCGAGGTCTCCTCGTCGGCGGCATCAGTCCAGAGGAGGCGCCATGGGAGAGGATTCCGAGAGCTTTGCGGTTCTCAGATCTAAAAAAAAAGCGGATAGATTTAATACGAGGAGGAAGTAATAGGAAAGGAGAAACTTGGTATTATGAAATATTTTTGGACATTTATTGCTAAAGGAAAAAACTTAGATTTTTGGGGCCCGAGGCTATGGAAAAAAACAAGTCTTTTGATTAATATAAATATTCATAATATTTTTTACAAAAATTATCAAACAATGCAATTTTTTTATATATATTTAACTATTATAAATTTTAGATTTTATTTTTATCACTAAAATGAAAATTTACGGACATTCAGTACTATACAATCTCTCGGTATAACACAAAAAGATACTACGATTTATAGATTTACTAATATACTTGTTTACTCTTTTTTTATTATATTTCCTTACAAATCCTATTAAAAAAATTTAGTGAGAAATAAAAGTAAAAATATTTTTTTAAATATTATATTCTTTCCCATGAATGTAAAACAATATGGTTAAACACTTTAAAATATATTATTGCGTTGCAAATTTATCCAAATAAAATACTATAATCACTTAAATAAATTTATTAAAGTAGCATAAGTTGTTACTTAAAAACTACCCGTTTTTGCATTTATAACAAAAATTGAAAGATGGAGACCTTCTTAGACTCTTTATCGTTCACTTGAAATATTGAAAGTCACATCACAAATGAGTTTTTTTGACGTATAAATTTTCATAAATATTTTATTACGTGTAAATATAATAATATACAATACCTTAATTAGTTATATATATAACATAATTTTTTTTTTCCGGGGCCCTACTCGGTAGGGGGCCCTAGGCGATCGCCTCTTGGGCCTACCCCTAGGGCCGACTCTGACTTAGGGGTGGGCACAAATCCCACAAATCCCGATCCCGTCCCGATCCCGGTGGGATTTAGGACAAAATAGCGAATCCCGTACCACAAAAATTATGCGGGACGAAACGCGGGACGATCCCGGTGGGATCCCGCAAATCCCGTCCCGTCCCGCATATAATAATAATAATAATAATAATAATAATAATAATAATAATAATAATAATAATAATAATAATAATAATTTTTATAATAATATTATAATATTATAGAATAATAATAATATATTATTACTTATTAGTATTATTATTTTGAGCAAATATTATTATTATTATTATTATTATTATTATTATTATTATTATTATTATTATTATTATTATTATTAGGGCAAATTGCATAAAATAACACGAACTTTAGGGGTGGTTGCACTCAGTGGCACAAACTTATAAAAATTCAAAAATAATCACCAACTTTGGGGTTTAGTTGTGGTCAGTGGCACATACCCCATATCTCGCTAATGTGGACTAGTGGGGGTGCTTACATGGAATTTTTTTAATTAAAAAAGTATATAGCGAGATATGAATTAGTGGGAATGCTTACATATTTTTTTTTAAATTATAAGACATAAAAGATGTGCCCAAATTATGAAACTAGTTAGGTTCCATTTTTATTTTTTATTTCATGTACTTCCAAATCAAAGATAATTGTGTCAAATAACTAGTACCAAATTTTAATTTCCAAATGTTATATTTGTCACAATTATCTTTGATTTGGAATTACATGAAATAAAAAAAAATATAATTGGAACCTAGTTAGTTTCATAATTTGGACACATCTTTTATGTCTTTTAATTTTAAAAAAATCATGTAAACATTCTCACTAATCCATATCTCACTATATGCCTTTTTAATTAAAAAAAATTCCATGTAAGCACCCCCACTAGTACAAATTAGCGAGATAGGGGGTACGTGCCACCAACCGCAACTAAACCCCAAAGTTGGTGATTATTTTTGTATTTTTTTAAGTTCGTGCCACTGAGTGCAACTATGCCTAAAGTTCGTGCTATTTTATGCAATTTGCCCTTATTATTATTATTATTATTATTATTATTATTATTATTATTATACCCATTTAGATTTACAAGAGGCAAATAGCTAAATGCGGTATTCTTTCCAACTATCAATCGATAATGAGACAGTATCTGGTGAATCTCGTCTCAATCCCTTTCCGTCCCGATCTAGTAAGATAATGTAGCCAAATATGTTGAACATTATAATTAATTATACAATCATTGTATGAATTAATAATAGTATTATAATATTATTATTATTATTATTATTATTATTATTATTATTATTATTATTATTATTATTATTATTGAATAATATAGTTGAGAAGAATAGCGTATTCAACATATTATACAAATTAATGAATTATTAAAGCATTTTTCACTTTGCAAATTTATATAATATTTTATTATTTTTATTTGCGGGACAAGGCCCGTCCCGTCCCGATCCCGTCCCGTCCAGACACCATCCCGTCCCGATCTCGTCCCGTAAAAATTTCGCGGGACGAGTCCCATCCCGGCTCAATCTCCGCCCGTCCCGTCCCGTCCCGTCCCATGCCCAACCCTAATTAAACTAGTGAATTACTGAATTGTGCAATCCTATCTTGCCTAACAAACTACCAATCATGATCACAAACAAATCCAAGAAGCTTATATACATGAAATTGGAGAAACTCCCAATAACCCTAGAAAACCAAAGTATCCAACAACTCAGAATTCAACTGAAGAAGATAACATCTATAGCTTAAAGTTCAACTCAGAATTCTACTAAACTCCATATAGATTCATAGTCTGAGCACACAAAAGCAATCAAACCCTCTGTAAAGGCTCGGATTTTTAAATCTATTTTTTTTGGAAAAAAAATCATAATGAATTTAAATGCGAAATTTAACGAAAAACTCGTCAACTCGGATTTTAGAACTCTTAAAGCGAATAGTTTTATAAGTTTCGCAAATTATATGAATTCCTGCTCTTCCTTCTATACTATATTCAAAAGCCCCTTTTATAATACAATTGTCATTTCCACCCATTAGAATATATGCAAATTTCGAAAATTAAATTGTTAGACACTTTGGGGAATGGTAGAGATAAAGATTGTAAGGGTGGGTTGATGTTGGGGAAAGATATTTGACCACCAATAGAACCTCTCTTCCCTTCAAAATCAAACAAAAGCTCCATCTAGTCTCCTGATTTCCTTTGTCTAATCTTACCACAGACTCCACAGTGACCCAAAAGTAAGGAAGAAACAAAAATCCAAAGCCCTCCCCTTACATCTTACCCACAACACAACCCAACAGCTCTTAACCCCTCTGAATTTACCGAGGGATCTCTGCAAGGCTCACTTTTCCTCTTGCAAAAATCAGAAGGGAGTCTCATTCCCCCACATTTCCCATTTTCCATTTCAAAAAGAAAAGAAGTCACCCTTTTATCCCCTTTGGTTTGACCGAGAGCAAGAGCTCTTTTCACCCCCCATTTCAGCCACCACACCGTCGCCAGTCTCCTAGTCTCTGACACCGGCCACCACTGAAAAATCGAAGCCTCCACCCACTTCCCTGCTTTGCCGAGAGCTTTCATGCCTCACCTCTCCCTCCTTCGTCTTCCTTCCACTTCGAACCAGCATCAGAGGTCTCCTATGCTTCCTTGGAACCTCGAGCAGCAGCAGCAGCAGCAGCAGCGGACGAGCCCCGGATACCGAGGGCAGCCTCACTTCCGCCCCTGTTTTCCGTTCCGCTTCGGTAAGATTCGATTCCGCTCGCTCTCTCTCCTCCACCTCTTATCAACCCGAAAGTTTCCGCCTTTAACCTTCCCTATCTGTCCCCAGCACCTCCGATCAAAGAATCCGCCTCGACGTACCCGAACGTCGCCTCCCCGAGCCGATTTGAGCTTCCGGCGAGCGTCGTACCCGCGACTCGGTGAGCTTCTTCCCTCTTCTTCTTCTTTCCCTTTCCGTGAGTATGTGTGTGTGTCGGAGTCACGGCCGGAGTCGGAGTGGGTGTTGTCGCCGGCGAGCTCCAAGCTCCCTCTTCCCGTCGTTTTTCTTTCCGAGCACAAAGCTCTCAGCAGCCAACAAGGCTGGAGTCGGAGAGGAAGAAGGCATGTGGGGCCCATTCGTGCCATCTCAGCAGCCAACAAGGCTAGGCCCCTCTTCTTCATTTTAAATGTCCAATTCGGTTTTCAGAAAATGGAAGATTGAATGGCCAATTGGGCCTAATTTCATTGGGCCATGAATTTTGGGTTTAAAATAAATAAAAGATTGGGCCTGTTTTATCAAAATAAATTGGGCATTTTTCACAAAAATAGGTTCGGGTTGGGAGTTTTAGCAAAAGGAGGTATTTTATGATAGTGTTATAAGAGAATGGTATTTAAAATATTAAATATTATTATTTGAGTTTAAAGTATAAAATATTATCATTAAGATTTAAAGATATAATATCATAGGAATTTAAGACAAATGAAATATAATGAGACTTGGAGATTTAAAAAGGGCATTATCGTAATTTAAATCGAAAAAGGGATTTATCAAGCATTTTCAAAAGGACGGAATTTCTAACTAGTTAATTCGGATTTTGAAGCGGTTTCGGGACTAACTCGGGAATTATATGATCGGTGACTAACTAGCATGTTGATATGATTGATTGACTAATAGCATGATTTTGTGTGAACTAATGGCATGATTGATTGACTAATGGCATGATAAAGTGTTAGACTTATGTATAGTTCACTTATGCCTTCGAGATATGATGAATATGATGAACTTGTTATATATGATATGCGGATTGGTATCGCGGATATACTGTTGCGAATACATGAATGTGGCTGATGGAATGATGAGAACGATATGGCCTTGTTGAATGTGGCAATATGATGAGCGGTTGAACTTGACGAAATGATGATTGCAATATGGTTGCTATTCTTGTTGAATGATATGCTTGAGTGCTTTGGTGATTAGACGTAGACTTATATATATGCTCTGATGTGTATCTAGGTGATACTTTTGATTATGAATGATGTATTCCGGATCTTCTCTTATGCTGTTCTGCATAGCCAGGTGAGTTCCTATATGAGCTCACTCAGATTCGAAAAGAGATCTCCCTGCTTGTAGCCATTTGCATACTAGGTGCTTGCATTCATAATAAAGCATGTCATGTAGTATCCTGCTAGGATTGCAGTCATGATTGAGCATTCGTTTACTCATTGCTTTTCTAAACAGAACGGCCGTTATATGTGAAGTAACTAGAGTCATTGCTAGGGTTATAGGACGATCTAGTCCCATCGGGTCCCGTCCTGAGTCAATCGAGTCATGAACTTCCTTATATTATGAGATGCTTGCGGGCTTTATTGTGGAGCGGGTTGGGCATGCGTGCTGCCCGATTATGATGGAATGCATTCACGAGCTGGCCAGTCTCCGCCCTATCGGAAGGGGGTGGAGGTAGGAGAGGGCCGGATATACCACTTGGTATTCGATGCTAAGGCCTTATTATATTATGCACTTGATCTTAGGAGCATGTTAGTGTGTTAATATTCCGCCTTGCACCTAGAAGCATCTCTATTAGGACTAGCGTGTGTATGTGTCTGCTGGTTTGGGATTACTTTGCGTAGGGCTTCGATCTGACACCGCCCCGCATACATATTTTTTAGGTTTGCCTTGCAGCATGATTGTTCTTTGCTTTTGTGACGTGGGCACTCTCTTAGGCGATTGCAAAAAAAAAGAAATGGTCTAACCTTTTTGATAAATACACTTATTGATTTGGTTTTGACCCGGCTCTGCCGTGGCACCCTCTTGTATTACACCTTGATTCTGCTATTTGCATGTTTGCTGGTTTTCCACGCTTTGACTTATGACAGGTACATGGGACTTCCCCGGGGATTCCAAGGATCCCTTCGAATTTTGGGTATGAAATCCCACTTCAAAATGTTAGCATAGAATTTCAAACCTTCAACCTGTCCTCGGGGTGCAAGATCCTAACGAGGGGTTTCATCCCACGAAACGTAACTCGGGAATCATAATCCCGGGTCGTTACAAAGTTGGTATCAGAGCCAGGTTTCACAAACCGAGTATGATAGGTTGAAGTGGTTTTGAAAATGGCCCAAGGTTTTCAAATGGTTTTTCACAATGTTTTAGAAAGGGAAAATTGAATTTAATATGGCTAACTCAATGGACTAAATATGAACTTGACTCAGTAAATCCGGTAATCAAACAAAGGGAAACGAAGGGGTAGTAAAGTTGCTAGACCATCCCTATTGGATGTAGTTGGGAACGGGTAGGCAAAATATAGCTTGTTCTTTTACAGGTGGACTTGAAGACTCCAAGGAACCCGAAGGTTGGAGTGACATGGGTTAGGAGGCCGTGAGGTGTTTGCCCCTCCGGTCGGCCGTCCCTTGAAGGACGGCATAGATCGTCTTGGTGATTGTATGCATTATATCCAACTGGGCCCGAGGGCGATCCTCCTCGAAGAGGATCATATTAATTCCGTTGATTGCTTCCGTGCTGGGTGTTATTGTGTTTAGGTTAGAGAACTAATCAGTATGTCTTAACTTGAACATGTAAGTAATTGAATTTGTGAACGGGATAGCGGGAGAAAATCTTGCCCTTATGTAGTCGGAATTCCTGTCTTGTCGGAATAGCCCTTCCCTAATTCAAACTCCTTGTTGATCCCAATTCCGTCATTTGTCCAACCAAAACATATAGGCATGTTAGCAAGGGTCGAGGAGTGTCCGCTCTCCCCGTTTCGAGTCCTCCATGATATCCCACCATCTATGCTTCTATCGAGTCCCGTATCTAAGGTTGGTGTCTTCCACGCAAAACTTAGATCGGTCAACCAATTACCTTTGGGAATCGTGTCGAATGTGAGGGTTACCTAAGTACGCCAGAGAGGGTGGTCACTGAAATAATCCCGAGTTAGAAGTGAGTCGTCTTATGGAGTCATCCCTTTCGAACCTGGTAATGGTCAACCATTGTAACTGCCCGGGATTATAATTCCCGAGTTACGTTTCGAGGGATGAAACCCCTCGTTGGGATCTTGCGCCCCGAGTACAGGTTGAAGGTTTGAAATCAAAGATTTGTAGTTTAAAGTGGGATTTCGCACCCAAATCCAGAAGGTCCGTTAGAGACCATGGGGTAAACCCTTGTACCTGTCCTAATTCTACAACGCGGGAAATCCTTTATCATGCAAAGGGCACAAGTTTTGAAAATGATACAACCAGTGCCACGGCAGAGCCGGGTCAAAACAGAGTATAAGTAGGGAGAAATCCCAAAAGCATGAATCTGGTGAAGTCGGGTTTCAAACACTCACTCTCCGCCATATGAATAGACCCCGTCATAACAGCACAAAACCAAGGAGTGTATCGGGTACCTGAATCTATACCACCAAGTCAGGCCAAGAGTCCGCCCGCGGGTCCTCTGACCGCGCTGAGGACATATAATACGCCTATACCTAGAATAAATGATGCCTTCATGCAGTACTGAAATATTAACCACATTATCATGTTCCTAATTCATATGAACAGAACGACCGTTATCTGTGAGTCCTAGAGTCCTTGCTAGGGTCATAGGGCAGCCCAGCTTCATCGGGTGTTGTCCTCCTGGAGTAATTTATATATATATATATATATATATATATATATATATATATATATATATATATATAAATTACTCCAGGAGGACAACACCCGATGAAGCTGGGCTGCCCTATGACCCTAGCAAGGACTCTAGGAATCACAGATAACGGTCGTTCTGTATTCAAACACATACAAAATAAGAATGCTCATTCGTAAGTGCAATTCTTAAGCATGATACTACATGACATGCTCTTATGCATATGCAACACGTACATACTATATGACACATCAGGCAGGAGGTACTGGTTACTGAGTAAGCCCCAGAGGTATTTACCTGAAGAAGCGCGGAATCCAAACAATGATCAGCAATGGCAAGCAATTCAACAGATCAGAGATCACCTAGTAATCCCATAAATAACATAATAAGTCTAAGTCTAATTCACACAAAGCACACAAGTCACATATGGAACATATAAGATACACACGCATATGATAACTCAACCATCTTGTCATTATTAACATTATCATCTCATCTTCAATTCTCATCTTGTCTCATCATATCTCATAAATTAACGTCTTTCTCATTTCGACCATAACATCATCCTCATCAGCTAATGACAACCTCCATATCATACTTAGCCAATTTCACATATTACCGTTTCATACTCACACTTGGCATACAGATATATATTATCAACATCATAATATCTAACATTTAATCTCTTATAGCAAATCACCGCAAGTCATGCTATTAGTCACACATATCAAGTCGTTAGTCAAACGCTCATATTATCATGCTAGTTAGTCATCGAATAAGTCTTATTCCCAAGTTAGTTCCAAAACTGTTTCAAATTCGAATTAAACAGTTAAGAATTTCGACCCTTTAAAATACTTTGCTCAATTCCTTTTTCAATTTATTATTATAGATATAATATTTTATAATACCATTTAATAAAACATCCTTAGAGTATTTCTAAATCCCTTATAAAATAATTCCAACCCATTTGTATTCGATAAAACCAACCATTTATAAATCTCCCGAAATAATATTTTATCTTTTAAATCCTGAAATAATATTATACTATATTTTAATTACCGTTAAATAGTTAAATAAATTAACAAATAAACCTGAATCGAACCGAACCGAACCCAATCGAACCCGCAATTATTAATCCCCAACCGGTTATATAACAATATATATATAAGTTTAGTAGAAAGGGGGCCATAAGAGCCACGCTAGCCATCTTCCTCCTCCAATTTCAAATGCAGAGGAAGTCCCGCCATAGCTACTCGACAGCCTCGACCTCGCCCGCGCTCGCGTGCTCACACCTCGCACCCGTGTGCTTCCTCTCTCGCCTGCTCCTGCGCCCGCTGCTCAGCTCACCCGCCAGCCGGTTGCTCTCCGCCTCTACTCAGCCTCGCCTCTGCCCGCACTTGCTCAACCCCGCCCACGAGATATCGGGTCTCTCGAGCTCGCTCGACTACCCGCACTCAGCTCTCGCTCACCCCCCGACTACTCTAAGCATCGAAAGAAAGAATGAAATCGAACGAGAAATGAAAGGAAGATTGGAAGCTCACCGACGTGTTCGCGACTTCGGAGCTCTTAATCGGAGTTCTGGGCTTTGCCGGTGGCTCGCGATGGCTCGTCAGACCTGCACTGGACATGGGTGAGTGTGATTGAGGAGCTCGGGGGTGATTCCGATCGAAAACGAGTGAGAACGGCTTACCGGAAGTTTGTTTTGAGAACGAATCGGGCGACGACCTTGGTTGTGGGAACAGGGGACAAGGGAGGTCGTCGGAGCTGCGGTGGCTCGTGGGTTGCTCTTGGTGGCTCTGCTGCAGCTGGAGGTGGCTCCGAGGGGTGTTGTAGGGTCGCTGGCTTGAGGTGAAACGGAAGGAGCAAGGCCGAAGCGGTTGCTCTTCAGAACAAGAAGGAAACGAAGGGGTGGCGGCGAGGAACAACGGGGATGGAGGTGAAGCTGATGATGGAGTCAGCGACGGTGGCGTTTGGGTGGTGTTGAGATGGATGAAGATGGGGGGGAGAGTGAAGGATGAGTGGGTGATGGTGAACTGATGGTGAAGAAGGTGATGGCGTGGGACGGTGAAGACGGGATGGTGATGATCGGTGAAGAATTGATTGAAGGTAGCAGGTGAGGGTGATGATGAATGAGTGAATGACAGGGGTGAGGGATGACCTTTGAAGAGGTATGGTGAGGGAGTTGGTGAGGAATTGTGTGTTGAATTGGATAACCAATACCCGGAAACAAATCCCGAGTATGCGAATTTCGAATTCCGAAGTTAGTTCTTGAATGTTAGTTTTCCCCGACTCTCGTTTTATCGATCAATTAGATTTTTAAAATCGACTAGGTTATCGAAATCCGATAATTATTTTGAATTTCCGAGGTAAAAGGATAGAAATTGTTCGTTAAATTTATATTCCGGTCGGAATCCGCTAAACGAGTTTTAAAACCGATTTAATTTTATTTTTAATTCTCTTTTTCCGAAAAATTAGGATTTCAAAATCCGAGCCTTTACATCATCCACCTCTAAAAACAAGTCTCGTCCCCAAGACTAAAATTATTTTAAAACAGGGGATGAATTTTAGAATTGGTGAGTTCAAGGATCATGCCATTGATCCCGTGAATACCTCATAAGTGCCCCTATGAGATCCTCACAGTACCGTTGTCGTGATCATAATATCCCCAATAGAACGTAGTAAGAATGTAATATGAGCCCCTACCACATCCTTACTCCGACTCCTTGGCCATATCATAACTCAATTACTTGTATCCACTTCGTGGGGCGCTATAATGAAAACCAGGGTCGCATTAGTTTCTTAAAATCCAAGTTAATCTCTTTTGAAACACCATTCAAAATTTCAAGTTCGACGTTAGTCAAAAAAATCATTTCCAACTTCTCAGTTCATTCTACCATCCAACTATAAGGGCTAATCCCATATTTCTTCCTAGGCTCCAAGTCAGAATCAAATTTCAATAATTCAGCTTCTATTATTTCTATCATCATGCATCGTATATAGAATAGCAATCATATCTCATATTTATAATAGGACATAACACATCATGGATGGTCGCATACCAACATATCTAGCACATCATCACCTCAACGAGGCTCATCACATCATATCAATCAGATAAGCACGACATATCAAATAGATAAGCACATCATATCAATCAGGTAAGTACATCATACTCATGCTACTGCCAAGCGTCATCACATTAGAGACAAACAAGTACTTCCGTACACTAGCATTCCATCGAGTTCACGGGATAACTATGTTAGTACTAATAGTTCACTATTGTCAACGACAATACATCAGAGAATCAACACCGCATATAGCATAGAATTCGTACAACATCCGACTCCAAGTAAGGTATACACTAGATCATATCCTCGGGATAATCTGTCTACAACTACTAATCATGACGAGACACGCCCACTACTCACCATCCCTTGCACTAAGATCAACTTCACCGAGGTCTACCAACTCAATCCACTACCAGTTCTAGGCACCATTATATCCCGCTCACATACAACATTTCTAGCCTCATAACTAGTCGCAATCAAGGCCGAATACCCAAATCAACTACTAAGTATCCCAACTCCTATGCCATCAAGCCATCTAAGGACCAATCCACTTCGACATCCTGATCTCAAGTCCTACCTTCCATTTGACCATTTAAATCTATTTCTCAGAGTTCCCAATCACACGGTTTCCTGATCCGACAAGGTTAACAACTCGACCAACTACGTACCAAGACTCCTTATCAAGTGCACCCTCGTCCTAGGGGTCCTCTACCAGTCCCATATTCGCCTTCTCAGAGAGATCCCAAGTCCCTAACTGAACCTCCCTCACGATCGATCTAGACGCTTCTTAACAATCTCGCTTACTCTTCCTAGACTCTCAAGACTCCACCTGACCATCATCTCCTAAAGAGACATCTCGAATCACCTTGCTAACTTAATCATACTTCCCACACCACTAACCACTCTCACTAACCATCCACCTCTAAGGACCCAACTCATGGTGACCATCTCACACCTAACACTCCCGACCAATTCTAACGCAGAACCCAACTAGTGGTACTCCCAACCACGAATCACCATGACCCTCAAACCGACCCACTCTAGATCCTCTTCCCAGCATACTCTACCTCGACTAGTTCTCTCAACTCCGCATGTTTTCCCAAATTGCCTCAGATCACGCTTCCTTAAACTTCGAAATCTTTACCACTTAAACTCTTATGTACCAATCATCATTTTCACCTAATTCATGTAACATCCTCGTCCGAATTTACTAAGTACCACAACTTCACCAACCTTCTAAAATCTCTTATCGTCTAGCGTCCTCAATACCTTCTACCTTGCCTAGTTCCCAAATCCATACTCATAATCTCCCTACCTCAATCTTAAGCCCACAATCTTACTAGGAATCTCAACTACATCCTTACCTAGCTACCAGCCTTTCCTCGAAGATTCATCTTACATCCTCAAATACCTCAATAGCCATAATAACCTCCACTCATAAATCCCGATTCATTCCCTATGCCAAAATCCTCCAACAACGATCTAGAAATCCTTCACTCATAATTTCCCCAAGCATTACCAATCCTATCTAAACAACCTCAAATACTTATCACACGAACAACCCTGATGTGAACAACCTAATATCCTCGATCGATAATTTCCAAAGCAACCTCATACTACTCTTCCTTGGCAATTCCTCAACATCATCTCTTACCAAAATCGCTCCCACTCATAGCACACACCACCTAGTCCCATATTCTACGATTTCTCAGACGTTTCTTAATCGATCATCCTTACGTTGCCCAAACTCCCCTCCTAGACTACCTAGACACTACCCTTAGCGCACCAACTCGTCTAATAGCACTTCCACTACAAGAACTCTTCTACCACTCCTATCCTATCCAGCCATCTCTAGAACTATCCAAACTACCTATACCCTCACACACTACTTGTCTATACTTCCACCTCTAACTAAGACCTACCTAGAAGCTCATCTGATAACCCCACTACCTACTACCTCCTATTAGTCCTAACTCACTCGGCTCTACCTAAATTAATGCATTCTTCATGTACTCCATTTCACACTACCAAATACCACATCCGAAGACCCCAAACCCACCAACCACTTTTCAACCTAGCTTACCGTAGAACCTCACGTCCCATGTTCCTGAAAGAAGAACCATCCAACATATATACCTCATACCTTACTCAATAGCACATCAGTATACTCAAGCATCAAGGCACATCATCATAGGCACAAGACAATCAGGCAATTACTCACTACTAGCTCAGCATATTAGTCATCACATATCTAATTATGTCAGGTCTAGGCCTATCGCACAACATCACATCAAATTAGCATAGAAGAAACCATAATTCGAATGAAGAACGCATTTCCTTGAGTCATTCCTAATGATCGTATCTACGACTGCCATCTTTGAAGCGTCACCGTCCTTTTTGTGCCATCGATGATGTCGGTTTTAGGGTTGTGGGTTATGGCCCCACCACGCTTCCGTTGCGCAGCTCGGGTGCTACACGGTTGTTCACTCTTCCTTCCATGTCGACGTTCATCAAAGGGATCACAAGGGGTTAGAAGTTACAGAGATAGAGGAGGGATAAGAACGGACAACACGACTTCCTTACGGATCCAGACACATACTAGGAATAACGACAATGAGACCAGAGACAAGATCCCAACCCGAGAGTTACAACGATGCATTCAGGGTATTTTGTGAGATTCTAATTATGGCAAGCAACACATAGCAATCGCGAAAAATCTCAATCACATTATGCACCTATCTCAAGGAATATCGATTTATGCATTCATAACATGTTCATATAATCATCTTTATATGTGCGCAGAACAAGCTAGCAACCTATCATTTCATTCACCAATCATGCTTGACAGGCTAAGAACATATATGCACATACTGACATGGGACATATATGGTATAAGTTAAGCAAGATCTAGCAAACATCACAGAATATCATATGCACGACTTATCACTCATTTAGATACACAATTAAACAAGTCATAATATTACGGAAAGCATGCTAAGATGTACCCTAAAATCATGCTAAGGGTATGTTCAGTTCATGCAGGGTTGATATAGCAATTATCTCATCACATACATCCATATTCGCATAATAAGACTAGGATGTCACACAATCATACGAGGGCCTATAAATGGGAGGTATATGCCTTACATGATACTAGCAATACTCATTAAACATGTACACAATCAATGAGGTCCAATTAGGTTAATCTGGCATGCTAAGTCATCTGATTCACGTGTTAAACATGCAACGAGAGTTGGCCACACTATCATGGACCTAGTTCATAGGGAGACAGAAATCATGGGAATTCAATACATACGACACATACATCCACTCATAAGTGCAACCATGCAAGGTACGAGGCAAGTCATGCTGAATTATACCAATATAGCATGCTATGAAACCACAAGGAGGCTATCATTATAACTTGACAGAATTCTCTAAGGACGATCACCGACTCACCACCCCATTTCCCCGTGGGACGCTAGTATGACTCGTTGGACACAAGGACATTCACGCCGTTTCCAAGAGAAGATGGTAGAATTCGTGTTTAGACTCTTTTGGCAAGGAGACACGGTTGACCATTACGAGACTTAAGAGGGATGACTTCATAAGACAATGCACTCCTAACTCGGAAGAATGTCGATAATCAACCTCAGGTAACCCTCACATCATACATAATCCCCGAAATTAGTTAGTTGACCGACCCAATTTCCCGTAGATAACGTTGACATTAGGTATGAGACTCGATGGAAATCTATGGTTGGAATACAAATAGGACTCAAGTCAAGAGGGACGGACACTCTCGACCCTTACTAACACATCCAAGCGCTTTGGTGGGACGGACGACGGAATCGGGATTATCAAGGGGGTTGTATTATGGAAGAACTATTCCGACAAGACAGAAAATCTGATTAGATAAGAACAAGGTTTCCTCCCGCTATCCTGTTTGCACATATAGTCATATACATGTTCAAGTTAAGGCATTCTGGTTAGTTCGCTATCCTAAGCACAATAGCACTCAACACGGAAGCAATCAACAAGATTAATATGATCCTCTTCGAGGAGGATCGCTCTCAGGCCCAATTGCATATATGTATATATAAACGTATGCATAGAGACGATCTATGCCGTCCTTCGAGAGACGGCTGACCGGAGGGGCAAAACCTCACGGCCTCCTAACTCAACTCTCCAACCTCAGTGGTATTCCTTAGAGTCTTTTAGGCCCATCTGTAAATAAAAGGTAGTATTTTGCCTATCGTTCCCCGAATTCTACATCCATAAGGGATGTCTACCGCTTGGGTCTCTACCCACGAGATTGTTTCCCCTTTATTAATTTTAGGTTTTAAGTCTAATTAAATTTATTTTGCCCTTTATAAAATTGGTATCAGAGCCAGTTTTCGCAAACCGAGTATGATAGGTTGAAGTGGTTTTGAAAATGGCCCAAGGTTTTGAAATGGTTTTTCACAATGTTTTAGAAAGGGAAAAATGAATTTAATATGGCTAACTCAATGGACTAAATATGAACTTGACTCAGTAAATCCGGTAATCAAACAAAGGGAAACGAAGGGGTAGTAAAGGTGCTAGACCATCCCTATTGGATGTAGTTGGGAATGGGTAGGCAAAATATAGCTTGTTCTTTTACAGGTGGACTTGAAGACTCCAAGGAACCCGAAGGTTGGAGTGACATGGGTTAGGAGGCCGTGAGGTGTTTGCCCCTCCGGTCGGCCGTCCCTCGAAGGACGACATAGATCGTCTTGGTGATTGTATGCATTATATCCAACTGGGCCCGAGGGCGATCCTCCTCGAAGAGGATCATATTAATTCCGTTGATTGCTTCCGTGCTGGGTGTTATTGTGTTTAGGTTAGAGAACTAATCAGTATGTCTTAACTTGAACATGTAAGTAATTGAATTTGTGAACGGGATAGCGGGAGAAAATCTTGCCCTTATGTAGTCGGAATTCCTGTCTTGTCGGAATAGCCCTTCCCTAATTCAAACTCCTTGTTGATCCCAATTCCGTCATCTGTCCAACCAAAACATATAGGCATGTTAGCAAGGGTCGAGGAGTGTCCGCTCTCCCCGTTTCTAGTCCTCCTTGATATCCCACCATCTATGCTTCTATCGAGTCCCGTATCTAAGGTTGGTGTCTTCCACGCGAAACTTAGATCGGTCAACCAATTACCTTTGGGAATCGTGTCGAATGTGAGGGTTACCTGAGTATGCCAGAGAGGGTGGTCACTGAAATAATCCCGAGTTAGAAGTGAGTCGTCTTATGGAGTCATCCCTTTCGAACCTCGTAATGGTCAACCATTGTAACGGCCCGGGATTATAATTCCCGAGTTACGTTTCGAGGGATGAAACCCCTCGTTGGGATCTTGCGCCCCGAGTACAGGTTGAAGGTTTGAAATCAAAGATGTGTAGTTTAAAGTGGGATTTCGCACCCAAATCTGGAATGTCCGTTGGAGACCATGGGGTAAACCCTTGTACCTGTCCTAAGTCTACAACACGGGAAATCCTTTATGATGCAAAGGGCACAAGTTTTGAAAATGATACAACCAGTGCCACGGCAGAGCCGGGTCAAAACAGAGTATAAGTAGAGAGAAATCCCAAAAGCATGAATCTGGTGAAGTCGGGTTTCAAACACTCACTCTCCGCCATATGAATAGACCCCGTCATAACAGCACAAAACCAAGGAGTGTATCGGGTACCTGAAACTATACCACCAAGTCAGGCCAAGAGTCCGCCCGCGGGTCCTCTGACCGCGCTGAGGACATATAATACGCATACACCTAGAATAAATGATGCCTTCATGCAGTACTGAAATATTAACCATATTATCATGTTCCTAATTCATATGAGCAGAATATTAAGTAAGGCCTTAACAAAGAATACCAAGCGGTATATCCCTCTTCTACCACCACCTCTCTTCCAAACAGGGTGGAGACTGGCCAGTTCGATACTATAGCATATCAAATCTCATCATCATATCTTATCTCATCCTCATCTCGTATCTCATGATATATATATATATATAAATTACTCCAGGAGGACAACACCCGTTGAAGCTGGGCTGCCCTCAGTGGCGGATCTAGTGTTTCAAAGCTAGGTGAGCGGAAAAGTTTAAGTCATGACAAAGAGAAAAAAAATTAACAAGCCAAAATACTATTATTATATAGTACTTCATAAAAAATACAAAAGAAATTCAAGATTTATCAATTATAAGAGTTATTTGACATTCATAATAATAAATAGTTTCATAATAAATAAAATCTGATCAACGAAATTGCGCTCTACGATCTCCCGTCGACTCGAAATGGTCAATGACTTCCTCTATGTCAATAGTGTCGACGTATTGTTTTTCAATGTGGAGCATCATACAACCTGAAAGATATCCTTCTTCCATCTTGTTTCTAAGCCTGGTCTTTATAATCTTCATTGCTGAAAATGCACGCTTAGTAGTTGCAGTGGAAACAGGAAGTGTCAGGACCAAACGAATCAATCTATCAACCAGGGGGAAAATTTGTGCCAAATCTCTTTCAACTAGCCTTCTACACAATTCTGCAAGACTTGACAGTTTCTGAAAATCATTTCCCAAAACTACTTGATACTTGTAATGCTCTAACTGTAATCTCAAAGCTACTACCTCAGACGTCTCAAAGTCTTTCGGATAAAACTTCTCAGCAAGGTTGCAAATCTTGTCAATATCAAACTTCTTGAATAGATTTTTTGGATCCAATGAAGAGCTTAAAATCAGTAGCTCCATAGTTTCCTCGGTGAACCTGTCATTCAACTCCATCATCTGAACATCTATTATCACATTAAAAACATCAAAATGATAATAATGTTTATTTGTAACAACATTACGTTGCTGAGAACCACGACCTGTGCCCATTGAATAAGCTGCATCCATACTAGGCATTTCAAGACCATGATCTTCTCCAAATTTTAACACACTTTCCAGAAAACTATCTCAACAATCATCTCTCAAAGCTTGAAGAAGTGCTTTTGTACTTGAAACCAAATTCATGGCATTAACAATGTCTTGTGATTGTTTTTGCAAGGCTTGAGAAAGTAAATCAGTAATTCTCATTACTTTGTTGGTGAGCAACAAACAAAACACAAAGTCAAATGCTCTTAATGCTTTAAGGTATCCCTTTGCATCACCTCTTACACTTCCCATGAGATCTTTATCAGTCATCATGCTTTGAATAAGTTGAGTAGTTTCCTTATATACATGGATTAAAGTATTTAAATTCATTTGAGAGATGTTGTATTACAATTGACCACTCAGTAAAATAATATATAAGCATAAAAAATAGACGATATAAAATACTAATCTCATCTCAATGTCTACAATCAAATTACCAAACTATTCAAAACCCTAATTTAGCAAATTATAAATTAGACAAAAAATAATTAGAAGAAAGTAAAAAGACATACCTCACGAATTAGATTAAGGAAGTGGTAACCGAAGTTGAATTTTGATAAACGACGAAATCGTGGTAAAGAAGTTAAACTGCCAAAGAAGAAGACAAAAGTTGCGTGGCCGTGAAATACCGAAGCGGTGTAGTTGATGGGTGCCTCCGTGGAATGAATAAGGTTGAGGGGTGAGTCATAAAACAAACTCCTATCAAAATATTAAAGCTTTAAAGCTTTTGGGCCAAAAAAAAATATTAAGGCATTAAGCCTATATAACAAAAAATATGGCCCAACAAAAAAAAAAATTTACACTAATTACAAACAATTCCACCCAGCAATGGCTAGGGTGGCTTCCAAAGAAATCCGCCACTGGCTGCCCTATGACCCTAGCAAGGACTCTAGGACTCACAGATAACGGCCGTTCTGTATTCAAACGCATACAGAATAAGAATGCTCATTCGTAAGTGCAATTCTTAAGCATGATACTACATGACATGCTCTTATGCATATGCAACATCTACATACTATATGACACATCAGGCAGGAGATACTGGTTACTGAGTAAGCCCCGGAGGTACTTACCTGAGGAAGCGCGAAATCCAAACAATGATCAGCAATGGCAAGCAATTCAACAGATCAGAGATCACCTAGTAATCCCATAAATAACATAATAAGTCTAAGTCTAATTCACACAAAGCACACAAGTCACATATGGAACATATAAGATACACACGCATATGATAACTCAACCATCTTGTCATTATTAACATTATCATCTCATCTTCAATTCTCATCTTGTCTCATCATATCTCATAAATTAACGTCTTTCTCATTTAGACCATAACATCATCCTCATCAGCTAATGACAACCTCCATATCATACTTAGCCAATTTCACATATTACCGTTTCATACTCACACTTGGCATACAGATATATATTATCAACATCATAATATCTAACATTTAATCTCTTATAGCAAATCACCGCAAGTCATGCTATTAGTCACACATATCATGTCGTTAGTCAAACGCTCATATTATCATGCTAGTTAGTCATCGAATAAGTCTTATTCCCAAGTTAGTTCCAAAACTGTTTCAAATTCGAATTAAACAGTTAAGAATTTCGACCCTTTAAAATACTTTGCTCAATTCCTTTTTCAATTTATTATTATAGATATAATATTTTATAATACCATTTAATAAAACATCCTTAGAGTATTTCTAAATCCTTTATAAAATAATTCCAAACCATTTGTATTCGATAAAACCAACCATTTATAAATCTCCCGAAATAATATTTTATCTTTTAAATCCTGAAATAATATTATACTATATTTTAATTACCGTTAAATAGTTAAATAAATTAACGAATAAACCTGAATCGAACCGAACCGAACCCAATCGAACCCGCAATTATTAATCCCCAACCGGTTATATAACAATATATATATAAGTTTAGTAGAAAGGGGGCCACAAGAGCCACGCTAGCCATCTTCCTCCTCCAATTTCAAATGACACCAGATTCCTCTCGGACTTCACATACTCCAAGCAAATGACACCGGTAGCAATCAGCTGTCTCACAGCTTCATGTCTAATCTGTATGTGTCTCTTCTTACCATTGTAAGTATTGTTGTTAGCTACACAAATAGCAGATTGTGAGTCACAATGTAGAGAAATAGTTGGGGTCTTATGCCCCCACAAAGGTAAGTCAGCCAGTAAGCTTCTCAACTACTCAGCCTCTTGACCAGCTAAATCTAATGCTATGAACTCAGATTCCATAGTTGATCTAGCAATGCAAGTTTGTTTTGATGACTTCCATGATATAGCACCACCACATAAAGTGAACACATAACCACTAGTGGAGCTAACCTCATCATTGTCAGTGACCCAGTTTGCATCACAGTATGCCTCTAAAGCATGGGGATAACCCACATAATGTAAACCCCAATCAAAGGTGCCCTTAAGATATCTCAATAATCTATTAAGTGCAATCCAATGCTCACTACTGGGGTTATGGGTATATCTACTGAGTCTACTAACAGCATATGCAATATCAGGCCTAGTATAGTTCATCAGAAACATTAAACTCCCAATTATTTTAGCATACTCATTTTGGGAAACACCAATTCCAAAATTTTTCTTCAATTGCATGCTAGCATCATAAGGAGTTCTAACTGGCACAACATCAAATTTATCAAACCTTTTCAACATTTTCTCTACATAATGAGGTTGTGATAATATGAAGCCATTTTCTTTTCTAGTTACTTTAACACCTAGAATGACATCAGCTTCACCCATGTCTTTCATCTCAAACTTAGATGATAAGAACTGTTTGGTTGTGTTTATAGCATTTATGTGTGATCCAAATAACAACATGTCATCCACATATAAACATATAATCACACAATCAGCACCAAACCTCTTAGAATAGACACAGGCATCAGATCCGTTTACCTCAAATCCAAAGCTTAGGATAGCTGTGTGAAACTTCTCATACCATTGCTTTGGTGCTTGCTTGAGTCCATACAATGACTTCTGTAGCTTGCACACTTTGTTTCCTGTCCTGGAACAATGCACCCTGGAGGCTGTTCCATATAAATTTCCTCATTTAGATCACCATTCAAAAATGCAGTTTTAACATCCATCTGATGAACAAGCATTTTATGGCTAGAAGCCAAAGCAAACAATGCACGAATGGTAGCAATTTTTGTAACAGGAGAATAAGTGTCAAAGAAGTCAATGCCATATCTCTGGGTGAATCCTCTTATAACTAGTCTTGCCTTATATCTATCAACTGAGCCATCCACTTTAAGCTTCTTCTTAAAGATCCATTTACAACTAATGACTCTATTTCCTTTAGGCATATCCACTAGTTCCCATGTGTGATTAGATATAATGGATTCTATCTCACTGTTAATAGCATATTTCCAAAAACTAGCATCTAGTGAACTTATTGCCTCATCATAGGTCTTAGGATCATCTTCTATCATATGAAGAATAATGAACGTCTCATCTAGTTCATTTAAATCATTCAGTTCAACTAGAAATGCAGTCACAAAATCAGGACCAAAACTAGTTTCCTTCCTACGCCTTTTACTTTTCCTAGATTCATCATGATCAGATTGAGCATTAGGCACAACAATATTAGGCATGGATGAAGATGCATCATGAGATGAAGAATCATTAGCAGGCAATGCAGATTTCTTTAAAGGAAACACATGCTCAAAGAAAACAGCATCACGATATTCACACAAGGTATGATCACTCAAGCATATAAAACGATATGCAGCACTGTTATCAGCATAACCAATCATAATTGCATCAAAATTCTTAGACCCAATAGTATCAACTTTGAACGAAGGTAACCCCACCTTAGCTAGACATCCCCACACCTTTAAGAATTTCATATTAGGCGGATGCCCTTTCCAAAGCTCATAAGGTGTCTTGTCAAGCTTCTTGTGAGGTACCTTATTCAAAATATGATTTGCGGACAATACAGCTTCCCCCCACATATTATCAGGCAAACCAGAACTAGAAAGCATAGCATTCATCATTTCCTTTAAAGTTCTGTTTTTCCTTTCAGCAATACCATTTTGTTGTGGGCTATAGGGAGCTGTAAACTCATGAATAATGCCATTTTGCTCACAAAATTCTCTCAAAGAATGAGTGACATATTCACCGCCTCTATCAGATCTAAGCCTTTTAATCTTTCGATTTAATTGGTTTTCTACGTCAGCTTTATACACATAAAACATGTTTTCTGCTTCATCTTTAGACATAAGCAAGTATACCTTAGTATATATAGAATGGTCATCCACAAATGTGATATAATAGCGCTTGCCATCTTTACTCTCAGTGGTCTTAAAATCAGCCAAATCAAAATGGACTAACTCCAACAATTCAGTTTTCCTTTCTAACACCGTTTTAAAAGGTTGTTTATGAAATTTGGCCTCAACGCATATTTCACATTTGCTATGGTCATGTTTTGAAAGGCTAGGAATCAAACCCATATCATGCAATCGACATACAGATTTTGCATTCACATGTCCTAGTCTAGCATGCCATAAATCAACAGACTCAGCAATATAAGCAGAAGTAGAAGCATTCTCATTATTCTCAATCATGGTCTCAAGCACATACATAAAATCAGCCCTATAAGCCTTTCCTACAAATTCTCCATTTTTGGTTAAAACCATTTTGCCAGCATCAGTCACTTGCTTAATTCCAGCTATCTCAAGCAAACCACATGAAATCAGATTTCGGCGCAGAGAAGGAACATAAAGCACATTCACTAGGGTAAGAGACTTCCCTGAGGTGAGCTTGAGTGCAACCTTCCCTTTGCCTAGCACTCGAGAGATGCTCGAGTTACCCATGTAGACCTGGTCGATGTCTGTAGCATCCTCAAACTCAGCAAACAGGTCCTTGTTGGCGCAGAAGTGTCGAGTGGCTCCGTTGTCCAAGAGCCAATCAACCTGGCCACCCACATGGCTGACTTCAGTGATCATAGCTATCAGCTGATTGTTGTCCTGGACAACGTTGGCTTGCTGCTGCGCTGGAGCTGCGGGCTTGTTCTGCTGCTGTCCTTGGTTCTGGATGTCAGCCCGATTGCGGCACTGCCAAGCCTTGTGGCCTGGCTTGCCACAGACATAGCAGCCGATCCCAGTGCCTCCCTGTTTCTGCTGCTTGTCCGGCTGATTGCCAGACTTCTTGAACTTCTGGCCTTTCTTTGGTTTCATGTTAGGCTTAGAACCTCCAGACTTGTTTCCTTGCTTGGACCTATCAGATTTCACAGAAGATTCAACCAGATTAGCCTTCACAGTATCAGCAGATTTAGGCTTAGGTTTGTCTTTGAGGCGATTAGCCTCTTCGATCTTCATGTGATCGACGAGCTCTTCCAAGGTCAGATCCTTCTTTTTGTGCTTCAGATGGTTGCGATAGCCACCCCACGAATCAGGCAACTTCTCGATCAGAAAATTCGCCTGCAGGATCTCACACATCTTCATACCCTCAGAGAGTATGTCAGCCACCAGATTCTCATACTCGTGCACCTGGTCCATGATAGGCTTATCATCGACCATCTTGAACTGCATAAACTTTCCTACATCATACTTTTTCTTCCCTGCATCGTCAGCCCCATATTTCTTCTCTAGCAGATCCCAAATAAACTTAGCAGATTTATGAATAGAGATCAGATCAAAAATAGGGTTCGAGACATGGCTGAGAAGATGGCCTCGCACATACTTATTGTCGGACTCGTACTGTTTAGCCCGTGCGAGGTCATCATCAGCAACCTTCTTACCCTTGTCGACAACATCAATAGCGTCATCGACGATCTTACCAGCCTTGTTATCGCCAACAGTGGTGGAAGAGGAGGTTGCTGCAGCCGCAGGGGCGTCCTGAAGAAGAACGTAGTCGATCTCCAACTGCTCGAAGAAGATGAGCATCTTCTGCGACCATCACTTGTAGTTTGTCCCATCCAGCAGGTCCAATTTCGACAGATCCAGGAGCGGTTTGAAGAACTGGAAGGCCATCGCAGAAACTGTAAATTTCGCTTCTAAATTGTTGGATTGAATCTGCGAAATGTAGCCTCAATGTGTTTGAGAAAACCGCTTTAAAATGTGTAAAAAACCGTGTTTGATTTGTTGTGGCGTGGTATAAAGGAGACCACTGCCTTAGAAGCAAAATCGCCCCGACACCACGGTGCAGGTCGGCTACTGGCGTCACCCCCCAAGGATACACAGCGGCTTCTCAGGCGTGCACTCGTGGTCGAAGCAATGGAACCACCCAGGACCTAGAACGGTTGTAGAAGAAGAAGAGAGAAGGAGGAGTTTCGATTTCTGTGTTGAAAACTGAAGGCTAGCGTCGGTTTTAAAACCAGAAGATGGACGCTCCACCCAACGGAGATCTCGGAAAAATCAAAAATAGTTTTTTAAAACGTTTTGAAAGCGCTGAATTAGTCAAACCCTAATTCAACACCATCTGAGGCGTTTAATGGATAAGAATTAAAACTCAACGTAAAATGTGACCCGCACCACACCACACCGTGCACCTGTCACGAACACGGACCGGACCGGTGGCGGTGGTGGTGGTGCGCGCGTGTGGGATCCCTATCCCAACTCTCAATAACCCCTTGAAAAACTCCTCCTTAAAAACAATCCCCCCAACCCTTTTGTAATCAATGTGGGACAAAAGAGAAGTTCAAAAGACATATTTGAAACCCCCACAATGAACATTTCTCCAACACACCGGACACGGGTGAGTGTGATTGAGGAGCTCGAGGGTGATTCCGATCGAAAACGAGTGAGAACGGCTTACCGGAAGTTTGTTTCGAGAACGAATCGGGCGACGACCTTGGTTGTGGGAACAGGGGACAAGGGAGGTCGTCGGAGTTGCGGTGGCTCGTGGGTTGCTCCTGGTGGCTCTGCTGCAGCTGGAGGTGGCTCCGAGGGGTATCGTAGGGTCGCTGGCTTGAGGTGGAACGGAAGGAGCAAGGCCGAAGCGGTTGCTCTTCAGAACAAGAAGGAAATGAAGGGGTGGCGGCGAGGAACAACGGGGATGGAGGTGAAGCTGATGATGGAGTCAGCGATGGTGGCGTTTGGGTGGTGTTGAGATGGATGAAGATGGGGGGGAGAGTGAAGGATGAGTGGGTGATGGTGAACTGATGGTGAAGAAGGTGATGGCGTGGGACGGTGAAGACGGGATGGTGATGATCGGTGAAGAATTGATTGAAGGTAGTAGGTGAGGGTGATGATGAATGAGTGAATGACAGGGGTGAGGGATGACCTTTGAAGAGGTATGGTGAGGGAGTTGGTGAGGAATTGTGTGTTGAATTGGATAACCAATACCCGGAAACAAATCCCGAGTATGCGAATTTCGAATTCCGAAGTTAGTTCTTGAATGTTAGTTTTCCCCGACTCTCGTTTTATCGATCAATTAGATTTTTAAAATCGACTAGGATATCGAAATCCGATAATTATTTTGAATTTCCGAGGTAAAAGGATAGAAATTGTTCGTTAAATTTATATTCCGGTCGGAATCCGCTAAATGAGTTTTAAAACCGATTTAATTTTATTTTTAATTCTCTTTTTCCGAAAAATTAGGATTTGAAAATCCGATCCTTTACAGCCATATCTTCTTTCCGCAAGAGTATAAGGACGAGTTCCACCCTCACCGCCCGAAAACAGCGTGAATGTCCTTGTGTCCTACTCAGCAAGTCATGCTAGCGTCCCACCAGGAAACGGGGTGATGAGTTGGTGATCGCCTTTAGGGAATTATGTCCGATTATAATAGGAACCCTCTTTGTGATTGCATGAGATGATGTGTTAGTATATTCTAGCATGACTTGCCATATATCTTGCATGATTACACTTATGGATGAATATATATGCCGAATGTACGAATCCCCATGATACTTACTCTCCATTGAATTAGGTCCATGATAGTGTGGTCAACCCTCTTGTATGAGTATCATGTGAAATAAATTCTTAGCATGTTAAGTTGATCAAATTGAACTTCGTTGACTATGTACTTGCTTAATGAGTGTTGGTAGTATCATGTAGGATATATATCTCCTAATTATGGACCATCATGCAATTATGTGCCATACTTGTCATACTACGTGTACATGGTTGTATTTGATGTGATAGTTGCTATGCCCAAATGACTTCACCATATCCCCTGACATGATTATTAGAGTGCATCTTAACATACTAACCTTGAACCCACATTGTTTTGACTTGCTTATGTGTACACCTAAAATGAGTAATGAATCATACATGTGATATCCTATAATGCTCGCTTTATGTCATATATAACTTTTGCTGCACATGTCTATTGTCGGTTCGTGCATACATGATCTTAATATGCCAGGCATGATTAGTGCATAAGATGATAAGTTTTTAGCCTGTTCCGCGTGCATGTAAAGTTGATTATATGAACATGTTATGAATGTATAGATCGCTACCCCTTGAGATAGGTACATGCCAGTGTGGAATGATGTGATGATATTCGTGATTATTATGTGTTTGTGTGTCACAATTATAACCTCATGGAATACTCTAAGGACATCGTTGCAATCCTCGGGTGGGGATTTCATCTTGGTCTCGTCGACCCTAGTCCTGGTCCGTGTCTGAATCCTTAAGAAAGTCGCGTTGTCCGCCCTTGTCTCCCTCTATCCCCGCAACTCCTAATCCTTGTGATCCTTTTATGAGCGCCGACATGAAAGAAAGAACTGACAACCAAGTGGCACCGGAACGGCGCAGTGGAAACGTGATGGGTCCATGACCCATGGACTCCAAGGACGACGTCACCGATGGCAAAAAGGGCGGATATGCTTCAAAGATGGAAGTCATGAACAAGATTCTCCCATCTGACTCAAGGAAGAGCATTCTTAATTCAAATCGTGGATCCTTCTATATTAATGAGAGTTAATGTTGTGCAATAGACCTAGAACTGACATAATGGATGTGTGATGACGAATGTGCTGAACTAGTGGTGAATGATTGCCTCACTAACTTGTGCTTGCGATGACATTCCCATATGCTTGAATGCATTGACTTGCTGGTAAATAGGTTATGGGTTATGTATCGGGTGGTGCTTTCTTCTTTAGCTTGAGTTATGAGATTCTTCGGTGAGATGGGTCGGGAAATGGCAGGTAGATGAGATCTTTGAGTTGGGACTTGTCGGAGATAGTGATCAGTGAGTGTATTTGACCTTCCAGGTAGGCCTTAGGTGAGCTAGGAGTGGATCGGAGAGATTCTTGAGGGGATGTGTTGACAGATAGGTTAGTGTGCCAGGAGAGAGTGTCTAGATAGTCTATGAGCAAATTGTGGGTGGCGTTGAGGATAATCGGTTAAGGAATCGTAGAAATTGGGACTAGGTTGTATGTGCAGTGATTGGGAGCGATCTTGGTAAAGGCTGAGGTTGAGGAATCGCTAAGGAAGAGTAGTATAAGGTTGCTTAGGAAATTATAAATCTTGCGTATTAGGTTGTTCATATCAGGGATGTACGTGTGACGAGTATTTGGGATTGTTTCGATAGAATTGGTAGTACTTGAAGAATTCGTGAGTGAAGGATTTTTAGATGCGTTATTGGAGGACTTTAGCGTAGGGAATGAATCGGGATTCTGCGGAAATGATGATCGGTAAAAGAGGGCTTTGGATGGTAAGGTGTCATGGTTAAGAAGTAGGAGCTTGAGAGATGAGAAACTAGAGTAGGACGACTTGAGGATTTCGAATGATTAAGGTTCAATAAGATTTGGAATAAGGAAATTTTGGAATATGCTAGGACGAGGATCTAGAATAGGTTGGAGGAGGAGTCATGGATGTTCAGGTTTCGTGATATTCGGAATGGGATAAGTAGGTAGAATCTGTGATTGGTCGTTGAGGATAGACGCGGGTGATTAGGAACTCGGTGATTCGTGGTTATGAGTTATTACTAGACGGTTTTCATCGTTAGAGTTGCCGAGAGTAGGCGGTTGAGTGGATTCTAGCAAGGTAGGATGCTTGTGTTGGTAATGTCAATGATAAGGATGGGAGTGTCAGGTGTGAGATGGTCGGTATGAGTTGGGTTCTTAGAGATGGATGGTTAGTGAGAGTGATTAGTGGTACGGGAGTTGTAATCAAGTTAGCAAGAGGATTCGATATGTCCCTTTGGGAGATGATAGTCAGTCGGAGTCTTGAGAGCCTAGGAAGGGTCAGCGAGATTATTGAGAAGTGTCTAGATCGATCGTGAGGACGGCTCAGTTGAGGACTTGAGATTTCCCTTAAATGGTAAATATGGGACTGGTAGGGAACCCCTAGGACGAGGGTTTGCTTTATAGAGAGTCTTGGTAGTCGGTTGAGTTGTTAAGCTTGTCGGAATAAGGGAACTGTGCGATTGGGAAACCCGAGATATGGTTTTAGGTGGTCGAGTAGGATTTAAGGTCAGGATGTTGAAGTAGTCTAGTTCTTAGAGGACTTGATGGCATGGGAGTTAGGGTATCTAGTAGTCGGATTGGGTATTTGGCCTTGATTGCGGATATTTATGAGGCTAGAGAGTTTGTATATAAGCAGGATGCAATGGTATTTAGAACTAGAATCGAATTTGAGTTGGTTGACCTAGGTGAGGTTAATCTTGTCTTGAGAATTGTTGATGATGAGTGGCGATTGTGTTCTAATGTGGTTGGTAATTATAGGCATGTTTTCTTGAGGATGTAGCTTATGGTTATGCGATACTTAGGACCGAGTGATGTGAAAGTTCTATGTTATAGACGATGCTGAGTCTCTGATGTGTTCCATAGGCATTAGTGAATTGTTAGTACTAACATAATTACCCATGAACTCGATGAAATGCTGGTGTACCGAGGTACTTGATGTCTCTAAATGTGATGATGATGCTTGGTAGTTAGTATATGATGTGATTATCTAATTGATATGATGTGCAACCTCTGCGATGTGATGTGATGAGCCCCGGTATGTATGATACTATGCTAGATCTGTTATGGTACATAACTATCTTTGACATGAGTATGATCTATTTATGAACGTGCGATACGATTTCTATGATGTACGATTGTTATTTGTATGGTGCCCTGAATTGGAATTGCTAGGATGATAGAACTGAATTGATGAATTTGGTTATGACTTGGAACCTAGAAAGGAAATATGGGAATAGCCTTAGAGGTGGATGATTCCACCTCCTAAAATTTGAAACATGCGTGACTAACATCGGGTTAAGGGATTCTGAATGATGTCAAGAAAGAACTAACTTGGATTTTGGGAAATTGAACACGATCGAGAATTTCAATGATTTTGAGGCCAACCCTTCTTGAATTGAGGAAACCTTTTAAAACTTTTCAACCCGAGCTTGCATTATAATGCCCCACGAAGTGGATACAAGCATTTTATAGGGGCCCTTATAGACTGCTTGCTAAGACCTATTGGAGATGTTATGATGCTTTTCGAGTTATGATATAACCGAGAAGTCGAAGTAAGGATGTGGTAAGGGCCCATATCACACTCTTGCTACGACCTATTGGGGATATTATGATTATCACGACGATACTGTGAGAATTTTATAGGGGCACTTATGAGGCACTTACGGAATCAATGGAATGATCCTTGGACTCACCTATTTCAAACTTCACCACCTACCATGTTTTGGTTTTAGTCTCGGGGACGAGACTTATTTTTAGAGGTGGATGATGTAAAGGCTCGGATTTTTAAATCTATTTTTTTCGTAAAAAAAAATCAAAATGAATTTAAATGCGAAATTTAACGAAAAACTCGTCAACTCGGATTTTAGAACTCTTAAAGTGAATAGTCTTATAAGTTTCGCAAATTATATGAATTCTTCCTCTTCCTTCTATACTATATTCAAAAGCCCCTTTTAGAATACAATTGTCATTTCCACCCATTAGAATATATGCAAATTTCGAAAATTAAATTGTTAGACACTTTGGGGAATGGTAGAGATAAAGATTGTAAGGGTGGGTTGATGTTGGGGTTATTTGGGGAAAGATATTTGACCACCAATAGAACCCCTCTTCCCTTCAAAATCAAACAAAAGCTCCATCTAGTCTCCTGATTTCCTTTGTCTAATCTTACCACAGACTCCACAGTGACCCAAAAGTAAGGAAGAAACAAAAATCCAAAGCCCTCCCCTTACATCTTACCCACAACACAACCCAACAGCTCTTAACCCCTCTGAATTTACTGAGGGATCTCTACAAGGCTCACTTTTCCTCTTGCAAAAATCAGAAGGGAGTCTCATTCCCCCACATTTCCCATTTTCCATTTCAAAAAGAAAAGAAGTCACCCTTTTATCCCCTTTGGTTTGACCGAGAGCAACAGCTCTTTTCACCCCCCCCCCCCCCATTTCAGCCACCACACCGTCACCAGTCTCCTAGTCTCTGTCGCCGGCCACCACTGAAAAATCGAAGCCTCCACCCACTTCCCTGCTTTGCCGAGAGCTTTCATGCCTCACCTCTCCCTCCTTCGTCTTCCTTCCACTTCGAACCAGCATCAGAGGTCTCCTATGCTTCCTTGGAACCTCCAGCAGTAGCAGCAGCAGCGGACGAGCCCCGGAGACCGAGGGTAGCCTCCCTTCCGCCCCTGTTTTCCGTTCCGCTTTAATAAGATTCGATTCCGCTCGCTCTCTCTCCTCCACCTCTTATCAACCCGAAAGCTTCCGCCTTTAACCTTCCCTATCTCTCCCCAGCACCTTCGATCAAAGAATCCGCCTCGACGTACCCGGACGTTGCCTCCCCGAGCCTCCGACGAGCCGATTCGAGCTTCCGGAGAGCGTCATACCCGCGAATCGGTGAGCTTCTTCCCTCTTCTTCTTCTTTCCCTTTCCGTGAGTGTGTGTGTGTCGGAGTCACGGCCGGAGTCGGAGTGGGAAGAGGAAGAAGGCCTGTGGGGCCCATTCGTGCCATCTCAGCAGCCAACAAGGCTGGGGCCCTCTTCTTCATTTTAAATGTCCAATTCGGTTTTCAGAAAATGGAAGATTGAATGGCCAATTGGGCCTAATTTCATTGGGCCATGAATTTTGGGTTTAAAATAAATAAAAGATTGGGCCTGTTTTATCAAAACAAATTGGGCATTTTTCACAAAAATAGGTTCGAGTTGGGAGTTTTAGCAAAAGGAGGTATTTTATGATAGTATTATAAGAGAATGGTATTTAAAATATTAAATATTATTATTTGAGTTTAAAGTATAAAATATTATCATTAAGATTTAAAGATATAATATCATAGGAATTTAAGACAAATGAAATATAATGAGACTTGGAGATTTAAAAAGGGCATTATCGTAATTTAAATCAAAAAAGGGATTTATCAAGCATTTTCAAAATGACGGAATTTCTAACTAGTTAATTCGGATTTTGAAGCGGTTTCGGGACTAACTCGGGAATTATATGATCGGTGACTAACTAGCATGTTGATATGATTGATTGACTAATAGCATGATTTTGTGTGAACTAACGGCATGATTGATTGACTAATGGCATGATAAAGTGTTAGACTTATGTATAGTTCACTTATGCCTTATGATGAATATGATGAACTTGTTATATATGATATGCGGATTGGTATCGCGGATATACTGTTGCGAATACATGAATGTGGCTGATGGAATGATGAGAACGATATGGCCTTGTTGAATGTGGCAATATGATGAGCGGTTGAACTTGACGAAATGATGATTGCAATATGGTTGCTATTCTTGTTGAATGATATGCTTGAGTGCTTTGGTGATTAGACGTAGACTTATATATATGCTCTGATGTGTATCTAGGTGATACTTTTGATTATGAATGATGTATTCCGGATCTTCTCTTATGCTGTTCTGCATAGCCAGGTGAGCTCCTATATGAGCTCACTCAGATTCGAAAAGAGATCTCCCTTCTTGTAGCCATGTGCATACTAGGTGCTTGCATTCATAATAAAGCATGTCATGTAGTATCCTGCTAGGATTGCACTCATGATTGAGCATTCGTTTACTCATTGCTTTTGTAAACAGAACGGTCGTTATCTGTGAAGTAACTAGAGTCATTGCTAGGGTTATAGGACGACCTAGTCCCATCGGGTCCCGTCCTGAGTCAATCGAGTCATGAACTTCCTTATATTATGAGATGCCTGCGGGCTTTATTGTGGAGCGGGTTGGGCATGCGTGCCGCCCGATTATGATGGAATGCATTCACGAGCTGGCCAATCTCCGCCCTATCGGAAGGGGGTGGAGGTAGGAGAGGGATATACCACTTGGTATTCGATGCTAAGGCCTTATTATATTATGCACTTGATCTTAGGAGCATGTTAGTGTGTTAATATTCCGCCTTGCACCTAGAAGCATCTCTATTAGGAATAGCGTGTGTATGTGTCTGCTGGTTTGGGATTACTTTGCGTAGGGCTTCGATCTGACACCGCCCCGCATACATATTTTTTAGGTTGCCTTGCAGCATGATTGTTCTTTGCTTTTGTGGCGTGGGCACTCTCTTAGGCGATTGCAAAAAAAAAAAGAAATGGTCTAACCTGACATTTTGATAAATACACTTATTGATTTGGTTTTGACCCGGCTCTGCCGTGGCACCCTCTTGTATTACACCTTGATTCTACTATTTGCATGTTTGCTGGTTTTCCATGCTTAGACTTATGAAAGGTACAGGGGACTTCCCCGGGGATTCCAACGATCCCTTAGAATTTTGGGTATGAAATCCCACTTCAAAATGTTAGGATAGAATTTCAAACCTTCAACCTGTACTCGGGGCGCAAGATCCTAACGAGGGGTTTCATCCCTCGAAACATAACTCGGGAATCATAATCCCGGACCGTTACACCCTCAGTCCTCCCAAGTCCCATCCCTTGAAAACAAAGATCAGACATAGAAACAGATTCACGGGTTTGAATTTGAGAGAGAGAGAGAGAGAGAGTACGTTGGCGTAGAGGATCGAGTACTTACAAGGCCTGGCGAAACGATACAATGGACCGGACATGTCTTCGGATAGTTGATCAATCAAGTAATCACCGCCCACAAATCAGCACCTACACAAATACGCAGGACAATCAAACCACCAAAATCGAATGCTAACACGAAATTGTGAGACTTTCGAAGAACAAAAACCCTAAACTACTTTAAATCCCGGATGCGGATCGAGAAATTCCCCCTAAAAGAAAGCGTATGAGATTCTACTCTCTCTCTTCGCAATTGAGTGTGGAGAAACCCTAATGCCGACGTAGTAGCGTAATTGAGTGTGGAGGAGGAAGGGGGAGAGGAGGGAGGATAGAGATCGGAGAGACGCCGCCAGGGATGCGGAGCTTGAGATCCACTTCCATGGCTGGGAGCCTGGGAGGAGGAGGGCGATGAATCGGAATCTCCGCTCCATCTGAAATCTCTCAACAAGGAAGGAATGGGTATAGGTACAGGGGCATAAAAAACCTTCAAAATGGTCTAGTATGCCTAAAAAACAATTAAAGTGGCTAATTACCAAACTAAAAGTCTGTAGTTGTACAAAAAAACATATTTTCTCATTTATAATCAATTTTTTTTTGACAAAAATAAAAAATTATCATTGATACGCACAAATTAAATGGAGAATTAATTTTAGGAGGGAATTGCATGACATTGAAGAAATGGGCGAGAAAAAAATCAATTTCACAAAAAGGGGTGACTTTAAGAAAAATACGAAACAACATTTCGAATAGTTTTCTATAATTTCTATATTATTGATACGCACAAATTAAATAATGCAAATAAATATATTTCTCTATTAAGAAGAATGCTGCAAAACTTGAAGATTTTGTTTTTCTCTCTCATTGACTTTTCTATTTAAAAAAAAAAACTTCACCTAAAATCTTTTTCAATTTGTAGAATTTTAATAATTTAGAAGATGTGTTGAACATTTTCTAAAAAAAATGCAAAAATATACTTATATATATATATTTTTTTAAAATGTAAATAGTATTGTTTCGCCATTTTAGAAATTGGTTTTCTAAATCCAATTGTATTTCTGACGTTTTTTCCCAAATTTTATTAACAAGTATTAAATTTGATTAAATGAGAAATAAATAAGGGGTAACTATGTTATACAAAATATAAAAATGACTAATGTGTGGCTGTTTGTTGCACGTGCTTCGTTAAACTAGTGAATTACTTGAAAGAAAAAAAAACTAACGAGTTACTGTAAAAAAAAAAGGAAGAAATAAAGGCGAAAGGAAGTCGAACGAAAGAACATAGACAGAAGGAGGGAACTGAGAAGTGAGCGACAAAGGGAGGTGGATGGAATTGGAGTGGAGTCCGGCGAACCCACGGTGGACCGGACTGGAGTGGTGACTGAGCACGGCGTCACGGTGTCGAAGGTACTTCTGCCTCCTTACCTTTCTCTCGAAAATTCGAATTTAGTTCCTGCAGAGGTTTCTATGAATTGGGGCGTTCCCGCAACGGAAAACAGGGAGAGACAGAGGAAACAGGGAGAGACAGATGAGACCTTCGTTGTGGTTCGTTCTTCTCTTCTTTTATATAATTCGTTCTTCTCCCTCGATCTCCTTATATCTTTTTTTTCCCGCAACGATATCGGTTTGGCGTTCCCGCAACGGAAAACGATAGGGCGTACCACGAATCCTACTTCAGTGCTCCGTTTTCTCCCTACTCTTCCAAGCCGTAGCCATGGTCATTACTAGATCAATGAGTGCAAGGTAATTTATATTCAATTCGACAGTACAATATTCTTGTTTTGGACGTTTATTTTTAGGTCGTAGTTGATAGCAATTGGTGTACTTGTAGGGTCGTGGTCATAACCAGGGTGGTTACTAGATCCATGACTGCAGCTAAGAAACCCAGGGTTGAGGCAATCCAAAAAACACCTGGTAGAGCAAGCAAAAAGGGTAAGAGTAAGAGAGGAAGAAAGAAACTAACCGCTGCTGAGAAAGAAAGCAGGAAAGCAAAGAGACTCGAGCACCGACAAATGTCGAATGGACGCACACTCTTCCTGTAAGCTGCTTCATTATCCGTCTTGTTTTTCCTTTTCCTTTTCCGGCCTTTTTAACTTTTCCTTCAAGGGTGTTGATGCGTGGTATGGGGAGGGATTTGCAGCGTGGGACGCTCTCAGTGATAGTGTAAGTATAAATCTGGCTCAAGTTTTCGATATCTAATACTCCGTATCAATTATTTACTATTTTATTGCTTGTCTTTCAGGCGAAACGTGAGTATATTGCCATAACGCTGCAGCCTTGGACATATGAGTCCAAACGTGCGTATTTTGCCAAATTTTCAGTCCAGTTGCCAACCAACTAGAACCTAGTTGATACTCGGATGCAAGGGATTTTGGGAAATTTTGTGGTGTTTCGTTGGCATTATCAACTAGTCGTTACGTTTTGTGACCAAGCTAAAAAGATTTGTTCAAAACAATCTTATAAGATGTGTTTTCAAGCTATCTTATTATGTAGCTTCTGCTGGATATGGCGAGATTACCGTGTCTCTTTTATAATTCATTCTGCACAACTTAGTCCATCTTCAATTTTGAAAGTAGGATCCGATTCTTAACTATATAGAACAAAATGATGTGGATGATTTGGGAGCATCTAGACATGTGGATTGTAACTAATTGGGAGTTGCTGAGCCATCTAGTTTACTGTGTCACTAATTAGCATTTGAATTAGATTATTGCATTGACACCAGTTCAGGTCAGGTTCTACATGAAATAATTTGTTAGATGCAATTTTTGCTTGTTGTGCCAGTCGTCATGCATCGTGTTTCTGCATAGCATTTCCATCGCATACTCTTCCCCCTTCAACCAAGAGTCTCCTGAATCTGATTGAGCTGATACACACGGTAGATTTCAGATTTGTCATGAAAGATGTATGTTTGTTGTATTTTGCTGGATGCTTTTAGTTAGTTCTGTGTTTGTTTTTAGTTTTTGATTTCATGTTTAATGTTTGTAATGAAGCAGTCCAAGTTACAAGACTTGGTGGACTAGTGTACTATCCCTGCTGATGACGCGTGTTGTGCTTGAATTTGTATAGTAAGAAGAGTTGATTTTCTTATCAGATTCACATGCCACATATTGCACATCAATTTATGGTTTTGAAAGAGAACTTCACTACTGTACTATCCCAGTTTACATGACAGGCAAATCCCTTTTACGACTTTGAGGAAGTGCTATACTACGATAAGGAATTGGACTTAGTATCGTATCTATGGTGTGACATCTTAACGGGAAAAAAAAAGGCTCACATCCATTTTTCATGTGGTGTGTATGAAAAGACTGTTGATTGATTTTACTGCAACAAGCCTTAAATCTCGAAAGGACAGTGCCCCTTCAATTGAAGCTTTGAAGGCACTATGTATCAGCAATTTCTCCTCATTATACATGCAACCTATTTTGTATCATGAATTCACCGCTTTTGTTGCCCCCCTTCCCGTTAAATGCCTACAGATATATGGTTTAATTTGTTGGCACGTTATGTCGTTATCTGCTACGATTCTCTCACACACACAGAGCTCCCAACATTTCAGCTTCAACTATTTGCATGGTAGTTTGAGGATTTGGTGCAATTGTTGTCTTCAAATTTCAATGGATCGAGGAGAGAATCTGTGTCCTTGATAAGGTGGAAATGGAATTCATTCGAGTCGGTTTTACTTTTGGGCAATCAAACGAATATCAGTGCTACAATATATATATACTTTGGTGGCAAAGTAATTTGGTATGTTGTTGACTTGGTTGCACTCTATAGTGTTGTCAAAAGCTTCAACCTGCAACCCTTAGATGTTATAATCAAAGATCAACGGCTCGTTGTTTGCGATATCTTTCCACCACCTTCGTTTGTTTGCCACCGCCTTCGCCCTTGTGGTCGCCTTATCCTGACCGTTGCTTCTAAAACATTTACCCACCCACCGTTCACTAATAGATGCTTGCTTTGAGTGCTTTCCAATGCCTTATTTTTGTCTGTTTGCGATATCTTTGAATCTGTAGAACTGGGCAGCATGGACAGCATCCCACCATTCTTTAAGCAATTTCGTGAATCTGGCTGCCATTTCCGTCCTACATTCCAACTCCCGATGAATCGATCAAACAGAATAAAAGCGAGAACATACTTGAGAGGGGCAGTGAGGAGAATAATTCCAGTAGAAAGGACCAGAGCAACTTCAGTTGTTATCTGTGAACCAGTCCTTAATGTTTCTACTTTTGCAATAAAATTGTAAAAAACTGTAATGATAATACCATTGGGAAGGGACAAATTGATGAATCCTTCAAATATACTTCTTTTTTGGGGTTCATGTTTAAAACAGATACAGCATCTTATACATCATTTTACTCATATGGGATAGTTCAAAGTCTTCAAGATGGTTTTTATCATAAAAGTGTGTAAAAGATCGAACTCCTGAGCTAAGCAAATAGAAATGAAAGCTCTATCTGAAGAGAGTAGTAGGAAATAGGGAAGAGGTTGAGCAAATAAGTAGAGGATGCATGGAAGTATGGAACTATTTAGGCTGGTTCATAAAATTAACAAACATCGCCTGAAAGAATGGCAGTGGCTACTTTTAAAAGGGAGACATTCAAATTCGAAAGAAAATTCTCAGTGTCGCGCCTGGCCTTTTTGATGGCTATAATCTGCTGAATAGTATCTAGGTTGATCATGTAATGTAACTGTTTCAAGGGATCTTCTCAGGAGTCCTCGCTCCTTCTATATTTTCAACGACATCATGAAGACAGCTACCAGAATCAATGTTGTAGGAAGCACAAACGGCAGCAAATTTCTGAAAAGGCATCAACCAAAGGAAGATTTCAGCATACAGAGATTTAACTCAGAGAAAGAGGATGAAAACTGTCATGGTAACAATGATTATGCATACCTGAGTATAATTGTGTATGCAAAATCAAGAAACGAAAAAAGTAAGAACTGGCTTCTCCCAACGCCTAAGATTGTCAAAGTTCTGAGCAGCTGTGGTTATGGGGAGTAAAAGTTCCTGAAAAAATAGTAAAATTTTGAGGTTTAACAAAAGAGGGGTAATTGGATATGCTTGAACCTATAAGAGCTTCACCATAAAAACTTCTATTTTAGGGCTCATAGTTCAAACATTCGCCAGCATATCAGACCAAGAAGAAATGACACTAACCTTAAACAAGTCAATGTTGCTTGGCATGCCTTCCAATTTAGCAGAATCAATTGTTGTGGCCTGTGTTACCTCCACCACCTCACATCTATATCAGCAAATCTTTGCAGCCTTTTCTATTAAAGAAGAATCAGCTACTACAAGATGTTTACTTACTACAAGATGTGTTGCAGCACATTGTCAAACTTCACTTTTATAAGCAAAATGATACCGCTTCAGTAAGAGGTTAAAAGAAGAAATGGAGTTCCCCTCTGTTAGGAAGAAAAAAAACACCAGAAGATGGTGAACAAGGTTATTATGGCTACTGATTTGTGCATTTTCATGAGCTGTGTGGTAAGATTTTCATGGAGAGGATTACAGTAGTCTAGATCTCATCCAAGAAGACTGCATTCAGGCTTCTTTGGCACATTCAATTGTTGATATTATGACACATTCAACTGGAGATGTCTTGTTCATATTTTTGTATTTCTTTAGATGTTTTCACAGTGTTTAAAGACAACTGGGGAATCCAAACAAGAGAGAACAAAGCCACAAACAAACAGGACAGTGAATACAGCAGCAACTCAATAATAGTGTAATAATGTGTGTAGGACAGTGAATACAGCAGCAACTCAATAATAGTGTAATAATAGTCCAACCCCTACATATCCTACACACATTTCCGCAAAAGTGTTCAAATCTAACCTCATAAATCCTAAAAATTAGATTTTAACACAATATCCAAATCTAACTAGAAACATTATTACAAAATAGATAACTACTTAGATTTTCATAAGATCTTAATCAAACCACACATAATATAGCATCTACACACTTAGATTAATAAAAGACCCTAATCGAGCCGTACACAAACCCAACCGCAAAGAAAATAATCACTACATTCCATATAACTTCACGATGGCCCAGTTAGATTTCTGCAAAGAAAACAAAAACACAAAATAAATATTAGAATCAATAAAGTAAATAACAACTAACTTATTTAAATTAATTAAAATAATTTACCTTGTGTGGAAAATCTGGGTGATGGAGATATCGAAGCTCATGCAGTAAATGTTCTTCCAGGCGATACCCTACCTCATCGGTCATTATTTTACCTTCCGCATTTAGTGTATCTTGCATTAAAGTATATCGATTGAGTGTCCCCCATAATTCTGGTTGAACGCCCTCCTCCCAAGTATAACCTCCACGAGATTTTTTCCAATAACAGTCGACAACATTCCCGTGGGTGGTTTTTTGTGACATGTCACTATGACCATGGATGGGATGGCTAGACCAATGATGAAAAAAATAGAGGGGCTGATGACGTAGCAAATGTGGACCGTTAAGGCCAAAACCTCTAGCTAAATTGTGAATGGTATAATTTGTAAACTGAAATGGCTCTACCTCCTCAAGAAAGAATAATCCATCCACAAAACGTGAAAGAATCTCCCGTAAATGCCTCGTAGTCATTCGAGGCAACATTGGATTGTGGGGGTGATTGAAGGGGTAAGGTCCATGCTGATTAAAGGCCAATGCAGGAATAGGGACAAAAGGATAAGGAAAATGAAGAACGCGAGGGGGTAATGGTGGAGGTACCTCCTCGTTAGCCATAGCCGCTCTCTGAGAATCCGAGAAAGAAAGGGTTAAAAGAAGAAAAATGTTAGAGATAAAGTCGTAGAGTATTGGTATCTAGATATCAAGATATTAGATCATATAGCCGGTTATCTAATATTTGCTATTTGGGATGAAATTTTAGGATATCAGATAATATATGTGTCAATTTGTTGTTAGTTAAAAAATAGCATCAATCAACAAATATTCCATAGCATATACCAAAATCAAAATACATGTGTTTTTTCCTATCAATTCAAGCTCATATGAATGGATTAATAAGAAAATCAAAATAAAACACACGCAACTAACAAATTCACGAAAGACATCTCAAACAAAGCAAGAGAAATAGAAAAAAAAAATCAGCACATATAGCAATGGAATTTCAGATTGTACGCAAAAGAATTTCATATGGTAAGGCACACAAATCGCAGCAAACAAGCCTTAGCAATACAAGCTAAAAATCGAATGAAAGATGCACTTGCAATCGAATGACAGATGCAAAGAACAATGTGACTTCACACAAGCCAAAAATCGCATAAACCCTAGAGTCATGGATGAAGGAAAGAAGGAGGAGAGAGCGAACAGCCCTTAACCCTAGATTTCGCAAACCCTAACCCTAGATTTTCAATTCGGGGTTACCATAGATTCCGAAAAAGATGAAAGCAAAGAGAGAGGAGAGGAGGAGAGAAGGAGAGAAGCGTACCTGTTGAGCAGAAGGGCGAGCAGAGTGCAACAGGATTAATGATTTCCCACGGCTCGTCTGTTTGTATTCGTGCCTATACCAACTGGCAAGGAGATGTTTTCTGAATACTTTTAGCCTAAATATAATAATATATCTCCATCCTCTCTCCACCACCTAAAATAATCTTCACCCTTTAAAATTTTATGAACTAGAAAACACGGCGTAACTTCGAACAAACTCTCCTAGACAAAATTACCAAACTGTCCTTGAACAAACACATTTGTTCCCAAAACACCCTCAATAGAAAATACTAATAATATGCATAAGAAATCAAACTATATTATATACTTCCATATTAATACTCCATTGAATTAAAATATATATATATATATATATATATATATATATATATATATATATATATACTATAATACATACTCTATCCTAATATTATATATATAGTATTACATTATTATTATTATTAGTACTAAAGTACTAAAGTATCTACATGAAATTATTATTATTATTATTATTATTATTATTATTATTATTATTATTATTATTATTATATGTGTGTGCGGGACGGGATTTGCGGGATCCCGCCGGGTCGTCCTGCGTCCCGTCCCGCATCATTTTTGCGGGACGAGACCGGCATTTGCGGGATTTGTGCCCATCCCTACTTTTAGGTTAGTTGAATTCCAAGTGTCTGTCTTGGGCTAGCCCAGTAATATGATTGGGGCTTTTACTATGTTATCTTCTGTAGCAGGCCTTTGAGTCCATCCGCAACCATGGGGTAACCTCTTTCCTCATTTTTTTCCCATCATCCTATCACAACTTTACAAATCATTTATTTTTTTGTTTAAAATAATTTTCACTTTTTTTACTTCTTTCTAAAAGGTTTCCTCTACAACAATGAGAAACTTCTTTTACCTCTTTTCAAATTTATTTTCACTTTTTCTTTTCCTTTATATATCTTTCCCTTTATTATATATGTATCATCATATATTATTGTGAATTTTTTTTATTTATAATTTTATAAATAAATAAAAATATGAAGTAGTTAATATAAATATATTTTATTACATCTAGATTAAAAAAAAAAGTTAGAGACATTATAACATACATAAATACTAATCGAACTACCTATAAATTCGGATAATAGCCTTGGAATTGGTTCCACAAGTTAGAAAAATTATAACATAAGTAAATACTAAAGGCATATTTGGAATGGATGGAGTATTTGGATTATTGTGATCCATAATTAAGAAAATAGGTGCAACCGTGCAACTATAATAGATCAAGATAGGGTATATCCACCCCTTATACTTATAATTTTAGAAGCAATCTCTTTGTAAAAATTTGTGCCACGTGTCCTCCTTCTCTGAGCAAAAGTTAAAAAGCAGTTTTTAATTTCCTCACCCACGCTCTTCCCCTTTTAGTGTTTCTCCATATCACGTTCTCCTTCCCTTTGCAGTTATGAGATGCCTTTTTGAGGAGAAACTATCGATTCAATTGCTTGGTGGGCAGACGAGGGTCGTGAGGGCTGAAGGCGGCTCAATCATCTTCTTCCTCATAATATAATTAATAAATTGATTGATGGTTGTCGTTGTGGAGGCAGGGCACAATCGATCGGAGGCGGGCGATTGTGACCGGCGATGCAGTCGGTGATGACCGACGTCCGACGACTAGAGGCGGCTTTCTTTCTTAATTGAACGGGTAATTTCTCTTTCTCTCTACTCTCTTCATTTCCCCAATTGTAAACCCTAAGTTACCCCGTTCTTCCTTCCCAAATCAGTCTCTCAAACATCTGAACCGTCTACGCATCCGATATTTGGGACTGACTTTCGTATCCGCCTCCGCTGTTTATTGGGGCTGGAATTCGGAGCCCCTGGCGGTCAATTGGAGGTGGATTCCGGAGCCGCGGCGATCGATTCGGATTGGATTTCAGAGACGCTGCCACCTTGGTTCCGATTTGAACTGGATTCCAGAAGGTCGTCGCCAGTAAGGAAGCCGCCTGTTTTTTTTTCCATTTACTATTAATCATTGCTCCGTATCTACACGATTTTGTATGTAGAGGGAATGTGGGCCGGTCAAGGGCGGACGAGAAGAGGATGGCTGAAGGAGTGGTTCCTTTCGGGATGCGCCACTACCGGTTTCAGAAGTTCGAAAGGTGATTTTAGGAGTTTGAAATGCAATTTCAAGAGTTCTTGGTCAATTCGACTTCAATTGCCCTAGACGCCTTGACACAAGTGCCCTTTCTTTCTCTTTGGTCTCTTCGTTCTTCCAATTGTAACCCTATTTCGATTCCTACACATTTTTGCTTCTCCCTCTATGATTGATTAGGGAGATCTGATTTTTATGAAAATAAGGTTTAATTCTCTTTCTCAATTTCAATTTTGGTTCTTCATCCCATTGATCTCATTGCTGGTTATCTGGCCTTTGTATCCATCATGGCTGTTTTGTCTGGCTTGAATTCCCAGCCTCCGCCGGCGCTTAGAATTTGTAGCCTCTGCCACCGCCCCTTTTACGAATTCCGAATTGGACTGGATTCGGGGCCGCCAAGGTATGCCTTTCATCTTTTCGAATCTTGCCTTTTGACATGTTTAGAAATTGATCTCTTTTGGTTTTCTGAAGCAGATTGTCGGGACTCGAATTCGGAGCCAGCTCCATCCTTGGTGATCGATTGGGAGTGGATGTCGGGGCTGTCGCTTCCCTTGGTTGCGGATTGGATTGGATTTCACGTTGTTTAGGCAAGGGTGCAATTTGTTGGATATTCATGGTTTAATTATACTTAGTTCTTCTTCTGTCTCTATTAAATTTCGATTTTAAACAAACCCTAATTCAGATTGAGAGTCAATGCATCAACAGACTAGAATCAAACCATACACCTACTTTGAATTATGCAAATTAGAGAACATTAAGATGGAATATGTATGATGTGTTTGATGAAATGTGTAAGAGGGTAATATAATTAGTTTATCGATCTGGATTTTCGGGATTCCGATGTTAATTCCTAAACAAAGAAAGACAATGTTGTTACTTCAGTCGGCTGGAGTCGGTTTCACATTATGTAAAGGCATAGCATCCAATTCATTCATGGCGCATGTAAGGATCAATCTAAATGTTTCTTAGAAGTTGGTGCAAAATTTTCTTTTTGCTTTCATTATAAATTCACATGTTTGCATTCAATTGGCATAGTTAAATATAAAGTTCACATGTTTAAATTCAGGACTTTTAGAATGTTGACCAAAGAAGATGCAATATATCAAGTATATTGGTGATATCGATATGTGAGAATGATGAGCTTCAGAAACTTTGAATACAAATGGCATCTAGATTTGATTTTAGCAAGTAATTTAATATTTTTAGCACTTTTATTTTAATAAAGATCAATATGTTGCTTTCTATGATTTGCCTCAATTAGGATGATTAAATGACTTGGGACTTTTTGGTGATTATACCCTTTATGTTTCAAAACCTCTAATTATTTGTCCTTTTTATACACATGCGTTTATCATTCTATTAATAATTTTAGACTTGAATAAATCAACTATTTTCAAATCTCTTTTTTAAGAGTTTCCTAATGTATGATGGGTTAGTACTTAGTACCTTGGTTGGGTTCTGGGTAAGAGTAAGAGTTTTCTAATGTATGGCTATTCAGAAATCTCTGTTTCTTACCTTTTTACCACAAACATGAATAGTTCCATATGATTTGTAGGGTTTTAGGATGATCATGTAAACTTTTCTCTGAAATTGGAGTTTGGACATCGTTATTTCTGTGAGGTTCTATATATGGATTTTGAGGTTCTATCTTCCCATGTGCAAAGTATGTGATTGTAATTAGTTTCCAAGTGTCTATGAAATTGTAGTTAGTTGATGGTGCCTATCAATTTTGCAAGGTGGATCCGCTAATTGAGTATTTATGTTTCTGATTTGTCAATTTTATTGTAGGGGTTTCAAATTTCAATTGATCAATTCTACAAGGTGTTCATATTTCTGGAAAAATATAAGCATTTGACAACTGAATCTTCATTCTTTTGACTAATAAAATGTCTTCTGCATATATATTTCAAGGACAATCCTATTTGGGTGATACAATCACAAATATGATATCAACACTAAGGAGAAAGTAGGAATATGGTTGCTCCTAGATGTGTAAAAAATTTCATGGTGTGTGAAGCATGAATGTTGATTGTACAATGAAAGAAATCTTTTGGTACTTCATGAAATTATGAGTTGATTTAGCTGGTAATTTATTCTTCATTTATTATCATCTTTCTAAAATGGTTGTTCTCATTTTAGGTTGCTAAGGAATTTAGTTATAGATCGAAATGGAATAAACAAGTTGTTGGTTGTAAATGAGATGGGGTTTGTAACATTGGGGGGTTGTTTTTTCAGGCTACGGAGATTGGCAAGACTGTAAATGGTATTAAGAGACATGTCGCGAAACAGAGGTATGTTTCTTCACCATATGACATTTGCGAAAGAGAAGCAAGCAAAGCTAAAGAGTACAATGAGTTCAATAAAAGTCTCAAATAGCTTACAAGTGAAGAACAAGGAAGGAAAATGAATTTGTAGATTCTTTATGAGTTTACAAGCTAAAGAGTACAAGAGAGGATAGTATTGTTAGCTTATTTCTCATTTTCCTGCCTTTAGTATTCTTGGAGGTTTTGAATTCGTGGATTCTTTCTGGATTTGAAGTCTGCCAATCAATAGGCAATAGAGAAAATGCTGCAGCCATTTAAAAAAATGATCCAATGACATCAACATGAACCATTGATTTTATACTTTGCATTTTGCTTGATGATTGTATCACAACCATTATATCATGAGAGTGAACTTGATATATAGTTATCTATCATTCTATCGTATTACATACTCGATTTGAGTTGCTTATATAGTTAATTATATCATGAGTGGATTTGATGGTATATAGACACTTTTTACTTATATGTGTACTCAACTTGCTTTTGCTAAATATGGTGTTATTCTAGGAAGGCGACATTGACATGTTGAGTTCGGATCACGGGCCAAAAACTCTGAAGTAATAGCAAGATTGACGAATCTGCTTCTTCGTCGTCCGAGGGGGATTCGCTCATGGAAGGGGCTGTCAAGAAGGCCATGGTGCCTGTGTTTTGTAATTAGGTACATGCTGTTCTTCCACGCTTGGTTTTGTATCTTCATGATGATGATGTTGGTGTTCGCCAAGCTTGCAGGGTAATTGAAGTAGAAGCACTCTTTGATTTATTCATATTAAGAGATCAAATGTCTTGCTATGCATGTTATTTGAATCTGATGTGTTTTTGTCATTTTTAATAGAGTACCTTAAAGCATATTACTGCATTATTGGATCTACAACAAACTGTTGCACTTTTTAGTACCCACTATTTCAACTCTGACCACATGTATGTGTGAGTTCATTTTCTTCTTCGGTAAACCACTTTGTCTTTCTGCATATTTTTTTAGTTTTCCTTCTTGCATCTTTTCAGAAGCGATAATGAAGACATCATCAGGGACTTAACTAGCTAGGCATCACTCAATAACTTCAACCTAGGATCCAATCATACATGGCATCAGCAATACAGGTTTGGGTCTTCCTAATATTCTCACCTCAAAAAGGATTTTACATGTCAACATAAAGTAAACTAATTGGATATAATAGTGTGAATTTAAGGTCTTCTTCAGCATTTTCATTTTAACGTTTTTTCTAGGCAGATCCCCTACTTCTCTATTGATAATTTGGATATAATAGTGTGAATTTAAGGTCTTCTGATTGTCAAGGAAAAGAAAAGTAGAAAAAAATTCTCTTTCTTTCTACTTTCTTTGATAGTCTTAGGCTCTAAAGTGAGACATGATGGGGTATTCTATATTATGCTTGCTATTGTGTTGTATGGCTTGATTGGACATACATTTTATTCGGCCTGATTCACAGACATGGTGTGAAATATATTATGGCGATAAAAATTAGGTTTCAATATTAAAGACAATAGGAATAACAAGGACCAAAATATTTTCAAAAAAATATATAAAAAGAATATTCTATTAGAGAGAAAAATGGAGTAATTGAGCTCCAATTAAAATACACACGATTTTAAAATGAGTAAAAACATAAATCATTCATTTTCTGCAGCCCATTTCACAAGTGTGGTGTGAAATCTATTATGGTTATGAAAATTAATTTTCAATATTAAATACAGTGGGAAAAAACCAAAAATATTCGATTCTCAACCTATCATATATTTAAGCTTGGAGCTTTGATAAGGGTTCCAATATATTTTCGTTGGAATTTTTTAGGGCCAAATATTTAGATAGCAATGCATAAATTGTTTACTCCATTGATGAATTTTGTGAAATTGAAGATTATAGAAGATTATAAATTGTGATTTGATGAGTTTAATCATTGCAATTAAGTATTGAATCATTGTGATTTGATAAGTTTAATGTTATGACCTCTTAAGGTTCATACTTAAATATAGAATACCTTTTTCTAATTAAGGGCCCATGACATTACAAAAAACAGACACTAAATATCATTATTTTATTTTTTAGCTATATAGGATTTATATATTTAAACTTAAGGTATCTTTATCAAATCGGTTTATAATTTAGACCAATTTAAAATGTGTAACATGATGTGTAATAGATAAAGTACCATAGAGGATCCAAACTCAATTTTCTTAAGCCAAAACTATAAGGTTTCTTTTATTTGTCTTCAATTAGGACGGATGTTAGGAGAAGTGTGGAAGCGACCGCTTTGTCAAATTTAAAGTATTGACCATCTTAAGAAAAGAAAATTTCAAAGAATAACATGACAAGAAACATAGACAATATGTTAGTAGAAAATTAATGTGTTGAATATTTTGTTTAATACGTCAAATTTGATTAAAAGGATTATGAAAAACCCGAACAAGGTTCGGGAAAAGAACTAGTATAAGGTAAAATTGTGGTCAAATTATAGAAAAAAAAATAAAATTAAACCAATGGGATATTTTTATTTCATTTTAAACACTATTACAATTGATAAATCTAAATGGAAAAGAGAAGGAATTACTTGGACTTGGAGGAAACGCTCTCTTTCATAAAAAAAAAAAAAAAAAACCCTAGCCGCCTCACCTATGGCTTTCTTCATCCTTCACCCACGGCCGTCTCCGGTGGCTTGCTCAGCTGGCTCCCCGCCGCTTGCATGCAATGCCTTCTGAAAAACCTCCCCTGGAAAACCCAACCCACAAAACTCAACCCTGATGGCTCATCTCCGCCGCCCTTGCTCCGGCCACCGCCACCATTGATGGTGGTTCTTCGTCCGATGGCCAGTACAACGGTTCCCAGACACCATCTCCCTCCTCATCTACACCGTTCTTGCTTCTCGATCCCCGGGAGTCGCCCTGGTTTCTTTCGTTTGGGAAGCCCGCCGCCGCTCTGCCTCCTCCTCTCTTCCTCCTCTGCCGGCCCTGACGGCTCAGACATGGTCTTCGTCCCCTCCAGATACACTCCTACCTCCCTTCCCTTGCAGCCCGCAGGCCCGCCCACTTCCACGCCACACCTCTCCTGGCGGTGGCTCCTCCTCAGACGGCGGGTAAGTCCTCCCTCCCCTCGTTCCAAGTGGTCCAAGTCTCGGCCTTGGCGGTGGCTCCCCTGCTGCCGCCAGTGCACTACCTCCCTTGGCCACACAAATCCTCACACTTACCTTCTAACCTAAACCTCACACCTCCCATGCACCACTGCACCACCGCCGGTGCTCTCCTTTTGAGCTCCCTTTTGGGACCTCAAACAACCCTTAACAAACAACAACAAAAATCAAACTCCTCCCCAAAATCTCTTTTAACAAAGCTGTCTTTGTCTCTAGATCCACAAAATCGAACTACTCAAATCTAATTTACCCCCACCTCCACTTCTTCCTAGTTTGATAAACCCATAAACAATAAAAAACCCACAAACTTGCAAAACCCAAAATAACTGATGTCAGCTGTGATGGCCTCTCCACCATGGCTTCACCGTAGATTGCACCTCTCCCACTTGAAACCCCAAATCACAAAACCAAACACCACATGCAAACCCAAATTTTCTTCAATAAACCTGATTTATCCCTCAATACACAAAACTGCATAACCCAAATCTATTTTTATCCTCCACCTTCTCTCTTTTTCCAAGTTTGATAAACCCTTCAAAAATTAAAAAAAAAACCCACAAATTTGAAAATCTCAAATTAGCCTATTGATGGGTGCTCGGATCTATGACCCCTGGGTCTAGATCCGAAATCGCCACCACCGTAAACCATGACTATTGTTGTGCAACGTCAGATCTCAAGCTTTCGAGTCCAAGCCATCACATGCAAGATGATGCTGCTCAGCACCGCTTTCCAAGCTACAAGAACAGAAATCAAGAATCAAGGCTCCAATTATTGATCAGAAGAAACAGGGTTTTAATTTCTAGATATTTTAAATTTTAAATTTTTGTAATTGTAACCTTAGAAAAATTTTCTTTTTTTACTGGCGACCATCTGCGTAGGGTTATTCAAGCCATCTTTTGATGGCTTCAAGATCGCTGGGTCGATCTTCTAGATCGACGAGTCGATCTACTTCTTGCCTACTGTAAAAAAAATATAAATGGAAAAGAGAAGATCTTACTTTATCATTAAAAAAAATAGAAAAGGGAAGAGGTTACCTCTCTCTACCAAGGTAACCCCTTCTCACCCCTTACCTTAAGGTAAACCCCACAACCATGGACATACCTTTTAGCAACCTTAAGGTAGGTAAAACCCATGGTTGCTCATGCTCTGAGCCCTTAAGTTGTTATCTGTCAGATGATCACCATCATCGTCTATATGTACTTCCAGACTATGCTCTAGGGATACTCCCTAGAGCTGGCAAGTCGGTCGTTCGGGTCAGGTTTGGGTCAGGCTTGCTCAGGTCGGGTCAATTCGGGTAAAATTTATGGTCGGGTATTGGTCGGGTCGGGTTCGGGTTAGGTTCGGTCATACTGAATTTTAGATTGGTCGGGTCATGTCCATTCGGGTTCGGGTCAAAGCGGGTCGGTCTCGTTCGGGTTTCAGGTCAAGAGGCGGGTCGGTCTCATTTGAGTTTCGAATCAAAGTGGGTATAGCGGTATAGTTGTTTTAAGTTTTCGTTCGAATCATATTCGACCCGTTTGGATAATTAGGTTGATTTTGACTCGGTTGAATACTTAAATATGTAATTTACTCAAAATAAATGATTTTGACTCGGTTGAATACTTAAATATGTAATTTACTGAAAATAAACAATTTTGACTCCGTTGAATACTTGAATATGTAATTTTGACTCAGTTGAATACACTCATTGTTATTGACTAATCGGTTGTTGACCGATTTTCAAAAAAGTCATAATCGAAAATTCGATATTCGACAACATCGTCCTTTTTTAAACATTTAAACCAATTGATCGGTGCTATAATTAAATCAAATTAATTGTACATTTAGGTTTTAACCTTATTTTAACTAGCAAGTTGCAAATGGGCTTATTTGTAGTCACTACTACATTAACGAGCTAATGTAGCGGAGCACTCTGGCGGTTTATTATATTGTAGCGCTTTTGGTGGCGGTTTAGGCTTTTGTGGCGGTTTTGATAATGTATTATTTTATTAGTCTATTGTGGCGGTTTTTAGAAGTCTACTGTAGCGGTTTATATTTTTATCTGTTGTGGCGGTTTTATAACCTGTTGTGGCAGTTTATAAAGGCTATAGTGGCAGTTTTTAGGACCTATTGTAGCGGTTTTGGAATCACTAGGGTTTGTGAAATAAGGAGTGTATAATTAAACTCAGCCCATTTGAGTGCCACTGCGACCCATCCTACTCATCTGCTCGATCTCCTTGTTCTCACCAGTTCTCTTTCTTCTCACTCACTTCCTAGTTCATCCAAGCTCTCGACAACTCCCCTTCAATGGCCTCTTTTCACATCTGATTCGCTCTCTCTATTTCGCTCCCTTTTTTGTCGCACTCTCTCAATCTCAGATCTCCATCTTCCATGGTTAGTCTCTCGATCTCTCATCTCTTTGTCTGTATCTCCGATGCCAAACTTGAGGTTGTCGTCGACGCTAGAGGGTGCCTCACCTCGTCCTCGATCACTTCCTGATGTCGATGTTATGTCGGGTCCAATCCCAACAACTAATTAAATCAGAGGGTGCCGAGCCGTCCCAGTCAAACCCTTGACCGAGCCTCAACTCCTCATTGGATTCGACCGAAACTGAGGTTAAACTTCTTGACCTTTGGCTGCTCTGGTTGGTTTATGGGATTTAGATGATTGAATTATTGCTTGAATTCTTATTGGGCTTGTTTCTATTGAAGTGGTTGAGTCGAATTGTTGTGTCTGTGTTGATTGATTGTGGATGAACCTACAAATTGAATTAACTGATAAGTGTTCGAGTTATCTCACCAATTTATATAATGATTTGGTTGTTTTTTCTCAAAATTTTAGTGGTCAATGAACTGATTAAGCTAGCTCTGTAATTTGAGACTTGGCTTTCTGAACTGATTTTATTTATTGGAATAGTGACTTGAAGGAAATGATCATAGTTAAATTCTAGTGTCAAGCCAACACTTATGAATTTTGGTTTGATAAATTTAGGAGTATAGAATATCTTGTTTAAGTAAAATCATGTATACTTTGCCTTGGCAATTCTTGCTTATAGAAATATACTCCATTAAGAATCTATATTATTCTAATAACTTAGTAACTCTTTATGCTTAATATATATTAATCTCTAATTCATCTAATTATACCTCTAAATGTTTTATGCAAGTCAAACAGGAGAAGAAGCTAATGTAGAACCTACGTCTCGATGATAACATTTTATTTTTCTTTATTTTATAAAATACATCATCATCTCTTTATTCCCTGTTGGATCAAAGCTTGTTATCTCTAGCTGATTTTTTAGATTATAGGAGGTAATAAGACCAAGTGTGCAGAATGTGATATCTTGGATTTGATTGAAAGTACTAATAGAACCTATTCATTTAGCAAGTCTAGAGAGGGAGATCTGGTGAACTTGGGCTTACCCCTATGTTATTTACATCGTTCTCATAGGAGTATTTGGTCTCTTGACAGAATATTTGAATTGTTAAGCGATTGAACTTGACCAATCACTATAATTTCTATTTCCTCATTAGCTTATGAGATATGAATGAATGTCTTGCTAGATAATTCTTTCCGTGCAATTTATGTTGATCCTTGCACCCTTATTATTTCTTAAAGACCTTGGATGCTCTTTTTTAATCTTGGTCTTGTCTTTTTTTTTGTCAACATAATCATAGTTTCACTTAATTAAAACTGCAAGGTTCCATGCAAGTTTTTCTATCTTGAGCCTTGGAATTGTCTATGAGACATATGCACCTCATGAACCGATTTTTTTGGAAGAGTTGACATTTTTTATAAATAGATAGTTTGCTTCCATTCACCATAAAATTATTATGCTTAACTTCCAATCATCATTAGTTTATATGTTTATTCTTAATTCTTTTGTATTGCCTATTGCTTTGTTGTTTCTTTCACGGGCTTGAAGGAATCTATTTATGAATAAATGAGCTAATGTTGGTTGTATTGTTTTTCTCTTGCAAAAATATTATATGTAGCTAATTCCATTTCTCTTTTGTTACGCCTCAAATGGGCCTATGTAATTCAATTACTCAAAACAAAAGTTCTATGTTGTGGCCTTTAGTTTATATAAAGAGGTGTGCCCTTTCTGTTATATTTTATTCCTTTCCATGTGTTTCTGAGAAAATGTTGTTGAGAAAATATTCTCAGGCAAATGCCCACGTCTCTCTAATGTTTAAAATTTTGTCTCTGGTGTCTTTATTCAGGTTTCTCTAACAAGGTTATCTTAAAAGTTGGTGTGAATCACCCTTTTGTTTCAGGTACTTGTGACATTGAACTTGTTCCAAGATCCTTTAAAAGTTGGGTTAACTTGCACTTTTGATATAAAAGTTCAATAGCTCGTTGTTCATTTTAATAGTTTATGGACTAGTTATTCATTTTAATAGTTTATCCTGAGTTGCTAATCTTTAATGCTCGTTGAATGGTTATAAACTAAACTAATAATTATTATCCTTTTGTATTCATTATATGATTTACATCTAATAATTCTTAGCTCTGAGATTTTGAAATCTAATTGAATAGTTTATCTTGAGTCACTCTTGAATATATTTTTTTAAATCTATCACTACTACATTCTTGAATGGGCACTTTCTTGTCCTTGTAATCTCAGATTCTAGGACTGCTTATGATTATAATGGTGGTGCTTGGTGCTATGGAAGGATCTTGTAATTGTTTCCTGCAGCTTGTTTTCACGAGTATTATGGGCTGTTTGAATGGGTATTTGTGCTACATCTGTTGTATATTTGAGAAGATGTAGTGGCTATTTTCTCCCTTGTGAGCGTGACGTGTGAGCGTTCTGCCAACCACACTGCGATCTAGACACCGAGTCACTCTCCTTAAATAGAAAGTCCAAGTCCAGCCACATTCGTAGCCACAGTCGAGCTGAAGTCCAGGTTCAGCAGCCTCATGCCCTCTCGTAAGTTTTTTGCCTAATTTTTCCAGTACTTCATTTGACTTTGAGAATGTCTATTGATTTGATTTTGTTAGTCTTTTAATTAAATTGAATGTTTGGCGGTTAGTTGCACTGATTTGGATAAATGAATTGGATTGGTTTTGTTGGTTAGGTCTTGAAATTTGAAGAGTGAAATATGAATTGGGGATTTTTGTTCATTGGTTTGCTTAATTGTTTATGATTAGGGTAGGGAATAAGTTGCAATTAGAGATTAAAGTGTACAAAACAAAAAAATTCTACCTCTTCAGGGGAAAATAAATATGTTAGAAACATCATACTCATTTATATGGTTGTAGTATGAAATTCGCTTTTCTAGTTAGTCTTGGCATATATTTTGTTTGGTTCTATAGGATTGAAGAACCCTTCGTATTCTTTTGAGGAAATTCGCTTTTCTAGTTAGTCTTAGGCATATATTTTATGGTCGATCCTCCATTTTTTAAGCTGAATTTTTTCAATTCAAACATCGATCCTCCATTGTTTAGGTCAATTTTTTTCAATTGAAACATAAGCTAATTTATCATATAATATTTAATATATCTTTATTGTAATCATCATCTCTTTTTTTTCCAGGATGATTTTGGTATCTTTATTAGAACCTAAATGGAAGTCGTGGCCAAAGGCGAGAGCACTGGTTTCTAAATGGAAGTTGTGGCTATGTTTTTTCAATGTATCTATGCTAGATTGAGATCTTTATATTTAGCCTTTACTTTCATTTTGTTGTAGACTTTATGCATATAAGTTGGTAGTAATATATTTCAATCTTGTAAGATAATTTTAATTTCTTTTATTGGTGAGATATTTTATTTTATGTGCAATTTTATTTTTAAAATTTGTTGTTCATTACAGCCATTTAGATCTAAATATAATGGTAGTTAAATGAATTAAAATAATGTAAATATAGGTAATTTGATGATAGATGAACTAGGGAAAAGGTAGAAAAACCGCCACCATAGCCTAAAACAAGTGTCACCAAAGGATGTGCTAAAAACCGCCACATAATGGCATATTTGTAGCGGTTTTTTATAATAATGCAGCGGTTTTGTGTTCCAAGTGGAAACCGCCACAAAAGCCCAATGAAACCGCCACATTAGAGCTAAGGCAGCGGCAGCAGATGTAGCGGTTTTAAAACCGCCACATTAGCCTTTAAGGGGCGGTTTTGCTATTTCATGTAGCGATTTTTTACCGCTACCATAGATCGTTTATGTAGTAGTGAGTTTGACTATATCATTGGCTCATATAATTTTCAATGCCCATTTCATTTTTAGCTTTTGGCCCATTAGATTTTTTCATTATTATTATTAGTTTTTAACAAATCTAGATATAAATAATTAATTCTATCAAAATATAATAATATAGATAAAAATAAAATAAAAACTACAAAATTATTGATTTGGATATAAATATTTCTTTCCGCAAAAAAAAAAGAAAAACAAACTGATGTCCCACCTTTGGCTTTTATAGGGGGAAAGTAGCAGCAGTTCCCTAGTCTCATCCACCTCCCACGTTTCCTTATACAGTTCTTTTAAAACTGCAGCAGTTACTGCACAGTTGAGCAGTTACCCCATTTGAACCTTGTTGGCTTTTCTTCTCTTTTTTTATATTTGTTTTCATTATGCATATATAGGCTTATAGCTATCCTATAGCATGGGCCTATCCCACCATTTTTGTGGCTTTATTTCAGCCCATTTAAATTGAATCCATATATGCCTAATTACTTTAATAATATTATCTTGCTTTTTTCTCTTTCTTTTCAGCTGGATTCCTTGCTCACTGAAGCTTGCAAACGAGCTGTATTTGGAGCTTTAGCAAGAGATTTTTTTACAAATTGGTGAGCCTTGATATGTATATAAACACTCGCCCAATGTATTAGTTTTCTCCATTTGTATCGAGTTTTGTAAGACACAGAATGCCCAAATTGTAATACATTTATTTGATATGTATATAATGACTCGATACACTTTCATGAATGGATATGTATTTATGCTGAATATCCTTGGCATGAAATTTCGCCCCCGAACATACATTTCAAATTAAGGTTATATTTTTTAACTCGATATTTTTTCGTTTTATTTTTGCCTTTCTCCTGTTTTTTGATATTTTGATTGTGAGAAGTGATATGTCTGGACTCAACATAGCCAAGATATGTGTCATTTCATTTTCTTTGGCCTACTTGCTAGAATCAGTAGCCATAATGAATTTCACTCCCGTCTTATTATGCTCTATTAACATGATCCTTATTGTTTTCTCTTCTTATTAACCTATTATTTGACTTTTTCTCAATAGCCAATTTTTCTGAAAACCAATAAAACTGTAATTTTGTTTTAAAATCGAGCTATGTAATTCAGTTAGACCTATCAAAACACAATCCGACCCGGTGACTCCGCCCGGCCGACCCGAAAAATTTCCGACCCGAACCCTAAAATTTAGACCCGAATTTTTTCCGACCCGAACCCGAAAAAACCAAAATTTTCCGGGTAATCTGGGTTTCGACCCGATTAACCCGGTAATTTTGACCCGATTTACCCGATTGACCCGATTGATTTATAATTATATATAATTATTTTTTATATATATAATTAAAATTTATCACAAAATTATCAAATAATGATTTTTTTAATTTAAAAAATAAAAAATTGACAAACCCGAAATCGACCCGAAACCTGGTCAAACCCGAGTTCGAGTCAACTCGAAAAACCCGGAACCCGTTTTACCCGAAACCCGAAGTGACCCGACCCGAATGACCCATTTGACAAGTCTAAATTCAGTCCTTTCCCTCAGCATCTATAATACCGTTCTTCATACCTGTTTATCAAATTTCGCTTTACTTTTGTTCACATCTATGGCACGGGACTTGTGTGTTTGATTTATAAGACACCTTTCATATTCTTTTGTGTGTTTGATTCTTTGTGATCGTTCTCTGATAATATAGTTGATCTTTGGATGTGTATTCTTTAATAGAATGCTTTTTTTAATTCAATTTTTTTTCTTTAGCTTCTAAATTTCTGTTCTTCAAATATTTTTTTTATTAAATTTCGCTTTAATTTTGTTCTAAAATTCAGCTTAGCTAATTCAGTTTCATTGATTCGTTTATATAATACATTCTTTGTAATTCATATTTTCCCTTTTAATTACTGTTTTTTTAAGTATATATTAATTTTTTTTAATCTTGATTTTCTATTTTGACCACGAATCACTGGGCTCTAAAACTATTATTCTTTCAGTTTGCTAATTTCAAATTGACTGAATCTCAATTTCTGTTATATGAACCTACAATTAATATGAAATCTATGATTCTTTCCTGCTTTAATTAAGCTTTATTTATTCTATTATTCATTCCTATATACTAGCATATATTATATTCTGATATTCTTTCCTAACTGAATCTTACCTTATTATTACCATATAATTTCTCTTTCTTCATTCTGTTTAGGTTGGGCTAATTGGGGTTGTTTCATTTTTCAGGCCAGTTCCCGGTTGATTTGACCAATTTTGTGTAGTTTGATTTGCAAATATTGACAATTTTGGTTTCATCTTTCAGTTGACTCATCTTTTTTTATCCATCGCAAAACAGCTACAGTTCACAAGCACTTGGAGGTATGCTATGAGTTTTTGACAATGTATTTTTCTCTCTGACATACAAATACTTGAGCAACTCGGACATATACACCGGTGATTCAAGGCATCCAAGAGAGAAGTGAAGTTCTGCTACTTGGTAAATCATTTTGAGTTAACATCACATTCAGAATCTTATTCAGGTTTTATATAAGGTAGCACCAGGACTAAGATGAACTTATTGTTTGCTTCTGAAGGTGTGATCGGATATTGTGGTATGGTAGAGGCAGCATACACCAACAATCCTATGTTCGCGGGAAGTCAAGATTCCCGGACCATAGACCAGTGTTTAGCGTTGTCTTGGCTGGGGTGGAGTCCATCAATCACTTTTGGATCAAGAAAAGCATGAGATGCTCAAGTGCTAGAGTTGAAGTGGAAGAATTGCTAAAATATTCACAAGGATTTAATGAGCTAGATTTCCACTAAGAGGTGGTTCCGAATCCTCAAGAAGTAGGTATACATCCATCTTCATCTTAGGTGCTAAGCATTGGCCGCTACCAATTGGTAATTTCGGTTTTTATGTGCACACAATAATTTATTGTTACCACAATAAATTATTGTGTGCACATAAAGTTAGATATGACCATAGAGGACAATGTTTTGAGATTTAATGTCTATATATCATCTACAAAGAGTCAAAGACTTGGAATTCATTTGGTCCCCTTTCTTCGTATATAGGTGGGCACCGCTACAGGATTTACATTTTAATTTGTATACTATCATACAAATTCAACCCTTTGTATTCATCAATATTTTTTTTCTCCAAGATTTGCATGGACGAAGCCTACATCACCTCGATATGTGCCTTTTCAAAACACCTATGTCGTTCAATAACAATGTTGTTTTTTTAGACTTTCCAAACATTTGTTTATATTGTATTTGGTCATTCCTTATAATAAAGATTTTATATTCTCATTTATTTATTTTTTCCATCGCATCCGCGCCATGACGCGGGTATAACACTAGTATTTCTCTATTAAGAAGAATGCTGCAAAACTTGAAGATTTTGTTTTTCTCTCTCATTGACTTTTCTATTTTAAAAAAAAAACTTCACCTAAAATCTTTTTCAATTTGTAGAATTTTAATAATTTAGAAGATATGTTGAACATTTTCTAAAAAAATGCAAAAATATACTTTTATAATGTATACTCTAATAACCCCGTCAAGTTGGATCCGGTGACATAACCAGGCCTAACTTGCCCACAAGAAGCTGATGTTGAACCTCCCCTAATGGCTTGGTAAACAGGTCAGCCAATTGATCTTGAGAACGAACAAAGGAAGGGATGAGGAAGCCTGATTGCAATTGTTCCCGAACATAATGACAGTCGAGCTTGAGATGCTTTGTACGCTCATGAAAAATCGGATTTTCAGCAATGTGAATTGCCGATTTATTGTCACAGTGGAGAGGGATTGGCTTGGGTACATTACAACGAAGATCATTGAGCACCGAATCCAGCCATCTGAGCTCACTAGAGGTCTTGGACATGCTTCGATATTCAGATTCAGAAGAGGATTTTGACTCTGTCAATTGTTTCTAAAAAGTATAAAAAATATAATTTTTTAATTTATTATTAAAACAAGTTTTTAGAAAAGGAATAAATAAAGGTTTTGTTGCTTGAAAGAATTCTATTATATATTACCACTTCAAAAAAAAAGAAATTCTATTATATATTACCACTTCAAAAAAAAAGAATTCTATTATATATATTTCCTTAAAAGTATATTTTTAATGGTATGGATCGAGTTATTTGTGAATGATAATTTGTACCTCTTAATGGATCATATATTACTTGATTGGATAAGTCTAACGGGAACATGAGTTTCGTATATTGGCAAGACGAAGTTTGTGTTTTTACACTAGGGTCCTTTTAATTTTTTTCAAAAATAATACTGGATTAGCCCGAGACAAAAAGAAAATAAAAGGGGTTATCCCTAGATTTTTAGGGTTAAAAATTAACTTTGGCAACTTCGTAACAATACCACAAACAGCTGGACCTGTCCATGCTACTTCGTCATGCCACTGACATTGCTATAATCTCCAAAGCCTAAAATATCATTGGGTCTTATCTAAGCACTCATTCACCAAATATTTTCTTTCACCCCCTCCTCTAACGAGCAGTTGATCACATTTTCTTCCTCTTTGGAATGATACAAAGATAATTAAGACATTTCTCAATATGCATTTTCACAAATAGGTAGTGCTTGTGCTAATGTAACTAAGAAAATTAGGATATGGCAATGGAAGGAAATAACCCTAGATTAGCACCAACCAAAATCTCAACACTGACATAAGAGGTTAGTGAAACAAAACAGAAAATCGATCCACAATGCTTACCACACAAGACGACCCCTACCACAACCGAGATCAAATGTGCTCTACAAGCACTGGCCATTGACGACTTGGTGTACTCACCGGAAAGCTTCTCACATCCACATCCAAATCAAGCAATATTAAGCCTCAATTAGTCCAAATCCAACACAAAAACACTCAAAACCTAAAACCTTACGCTAAAACAATTACGACAACAATACTCAAATCCCTCGAACCAATAGATTGAACGACTTGCAAACAACAATTTAACCATCAAAGTTGAAATCCAGACAAACGTGAAGATGAACGTACAAGTTGAAGGAAGGCAGACCCTAAAAATCTAGGGTTAAAAAGTTTTTTTTTTAGTTTAGGGTCAATCCATAATTATTTTTGAAAAATGAAAAGGACTCGAGTGTAATTACATAAACTTCATATTGCTAGTAGACGAAACCTATCTTGTCGATGGATTTTATATACTTGACTAGCTTGGAGCTGATCTTGAAGTAGGGTAGTTGAAATGAATGAACATGATTAAGACAATAATAATAATGCTTCGAAAAGGTGAAATCGCTCACCCCCGGCCCGACGGAGATTGTGAGAGGAGGCAATGCCAGCCCTGTGACCGGCTGAGCTAAGCCCATGCGGGCAAGACAACAAGAATAATAATAGTAATAGTAGTAGGGGCAACATCAGCAGTAGTAGTAGTAGTAAATGGAGAATTAATTTTGGAGGGAATTGCATGACATTGAAAAAATTGGCGAGAAAAAAATCAATTTCACAAAAAGGTTGACTCTGGACACACTTTTTTAAAGCGATACAAAAATTTACATAAATAGCAATTTTTTTTTAAATCATACTTATAATATATATATATATATATATATATATATATATATATATATATAGCAATTATATATATATATATATATATATATATTGTATATTGTTATTAAAAAATAGAAAAAGTTAAAATTCTTATATTGATGATCGAATAGATTATTAAATTATAGTGTAAAACATAAGAATTATTGACAAAATTGTAAAACGACTAATAACAAGATAATTTCAACTAAATTGTACGCAATTTCTTGTTAGATTTCCCGAGTATTAAAGTCCGACTCGGACCAATGACTGAGGATCGTGTACACAGACACACATGCGCTAGTAGCCTAGCACACAAGCCGAGTGGGGTTCCATTCTAAAACCAATTGACAATAGAAGGAGTAGCTCACCGACTCATATACTAGACTTGATATGTTAAACTTTCCGATGTGAGACAACTTTTTGGTCTCATTCACATCTCAACTCTCGATCCTGGGCTAGCTAAAAAGAGAATGAGATGCTAGACCCAATGTCCAAGTGTCAACTAGAGGCGAAAGACGACCCTAGTTGCACTTGCGGGGGCGTGTTGAGAGAATGAAAGATGTGAAGAGACCAAAAGAGTCCCACGTTGTCAATATGAACAAAGAAGCCCTAGTATATAAGCTAGTGGGTTATTCCTCCTATTGCCAATTGGTTTTAGGATGGAACCCCGCTCGGCTTATGTACTAGGCTATTAGTGCAAGGGCGCACGTGTGCACACGACCCCCGATCTCGAGTCCTAACGGACTTCAGTACCAAGCCTTGGATATGTACTTGCGCTTAGGCTGTTTCCTCCCATGGAACACATGCATACTTTTCCCCCAACTCCCATATGTAGCAACAAATAGAACAAAGAAATCGCGTGTCCTATAGTTTTGATTACCAAACAAACAATTAGATTCAAATGAACCCAACCAAACTTATTCCAAAGTAAAAGAGAATGGATTAGGGTTAGGGTTAGGATTAGGATTAACTTTCTTATTACTGATTAGTATAGATAGCGCGAAAACCATGTGATTCCTCAGGGAGACCCAAACGATGTTTTATATCTTCATATCAATGTCCTTCTTGAGTCGAATCCCAGCCCAACCCGTTCCCAAAACCACCAGCTGCGGCTTCTCGTTCGACTCTATCCCGAGACACGGGGCGGCCTACTTTGATGGTGGAGTGGGAGACGGAGGCGTAAGGGAGGAGAAGGATTAAGGTCTACCGAGGCCCTTTCACCTGCAGATTCAATTCAACTTTCGTCATTTTATGCAATCATATAGCTAGATGTATGCACTGATCTTTGATGATTTGTCATTGTAATTATATATATGTATATATATAATGAAGGGCTTATTCGATCAGTGAATACGAGGTGCTATCTAATTTAATAAGAAAAACAATATATGGCTTCATTTTTGCTCTTGCTAGTTTAGTTTAATTCAGATAAAACAATATATCTGGAAACAATTTATCATAAGTCCTTTTTGTGCCAATTGAATCATAATATATGAAATGCTTGAATTGGGGGTGTCATTGGGTATTGCTTTCGCAAGAGATATTGTTCCAAGAACAAGGCTACAAACGCAGCAAAACAGCTAAAGATCGAGCAAGGCTATTTGCACCTTAGGAAACATGGCTGCATTATGTTTGGTGACTTAGCTGTTTTTCCAAACTTCAATTTTGACAAAATAAAAAAGGAGTTCAAGAGTGTTGTATGTTATTGGTTTACATTTCATGTCACAGTAGTAGAAAGAATGAAGCAAGCATCTCACAACAAGTTTTGATCTATGCTTATTAAGAAGTGTTGTAGCTTGAGAGACCGTTCCAAAGAAGTGCAGAAGGTCGCTGACCTCAAGCAGTGAATGATCACAAAAAGAATGCAAGAGAGCCCATGTAGACCGGGGCCAATTGAAACTCACAGTTGGGGTAGCTGTGATGGTTTGTGAGTCCTGTAAAGAACAAAGATAAAGAGGCTTTGCAAGATTCACTAATGTGATTAGTAACAACTGAGAGGTGTTAATCCACTATGTAAGGATAATATTTAAACACACCCAGCCATGTGTGATTGTGTAGATAGTTTAGTAAATCATAAACACTTTGTTCAAATTGTATCAGTTGGAGATAAAACAGCTGGTAATATATGAAAATGATGATAGAGTAATTTATCTTACATAAAAAATTTCTGGTAGAGCATAAGTTGAATTCATGTTTTGTAAAAGAGTTATATGAGATCCTGGTAGTTCGGGACTGAGTTGCATTCAAGTCAAACGCATAACCGAACAACAGCAGAGGGATAAGCGTCGATGAGCTCTTGTATGAGTAGGAAGGTACGTAGGTGTTGAGCAGCAAGGGTAATGAAGTTACGGGGGTCTTTAGGCAGCAAGAGGAAGTGGGTAGTCCCGAGCCCCGCCAATGATCCTGTAAAGTCCAAGCCTAAGAGTAAGAGTGGGTGTGCTCGAGGCGAAGAACCAACCTCGGCAGATGGGTATCAAGTGAGTAATATGATAAAGCCATATAGAAAGCAAATAAACAAGCATATGAGTTGTGAGATTAAAACTTGATGAATGGCGGAAAGTAGGTTAATAGATTAAAATACCACTTGGGGTTAATCAGACTTACTATTAGGGTAATTGGAGTAAGCTTATTTTAGTATGTGTGTGCCGATTAATAGCAGAGATGCCAGATTGTTGTTGATTTGTAGTAAGATCAAGAAGAATCCAGGAAAAACTCTATCTAACAAGTGATATTGATAGTCGATTCTGTTGAAGAAATAGCAAATTCTAATTTTAGTTTTAATAAAAGAAAATAACAACCATTCTTTTATTAGGTTGTGTAAAAGGGGCAATTACAATGAGAGGTGTTTGAGAGTTCCACCATCCATTTCAAATCTTGTAAACCTACATAAACCCAGAGGATTTCATTTGTTACATATCCAATCCAAAAACACAGAGAGAAAAGCTTCGTTTAAAGCATTAAACAGAGAGAAGCTTTCAGGAGAATTTTCGGCGTAAAATTCCAGAGTATAGTTTTGGTTGTGGGTGTTAAGTTGTAATCACATTATCATTCTATTAAAGTTTTGCGGCAGATTAGAAACATCTCGTGTGTGTGTGTGTGTTTTCTATGATTGCCATTCTCATTATTCTGATTTTCGGGAAAGTTGAGCGTATTTTTCCCAACAACTGGTATCAGAGCTTTGGTTATAAACAATCCACATAAAGTCATATTTGAGTGGGAGCAATGGCTGCAGAAGATAGAAAGGTGAAACTAGACAAGTTCGATGGTGCAGATTTCGGATTTTGGAAGATGCAAATCGAAGATTATTTGTACCAGAAAAATCTTGATCAACCTCTGTTAGAAAAGAAGCCAGAGGGCATGAAGGATGAAGATTGGAATCTTCTTGATCGACAAGCCCTTGGAGTTGTCCGACTGACGTTATCACGCAATGTTGCCTTCAACATAACAAAGGAAACAACCACGACATGTCTTATGACAACCCTTTCTAATATGTACGAGAAGCCATCTGCCTCTAACAAAGTTCATTTGATGAGGCGATTATTCAATTTGCGGATGACAGAAGGTGCATCGGTAGCTCAACATCTCAATGAACTCAACACAGTCACAACCCAGTTGAGTTTAGTTGGGATTGAATTTGATGAGGAAGTGCGAGCCTTGATACTTTTGTCTTCTCTTCGAGATAGCTGGAATACTACTGTCACGGCTGTGAGTAGCTCAACGGGAAGCAATAAGTTAAAGTTCGATGATGTTCGTGATCTGGTGTGCTCAGTGAAGAGATCCGACGGCGAGGGTCGGGTGAATCATCAACCTCTTCAGTTTTTTTACGTACAGAGTCAAGAGGGAGAAATTCAACCAGAGGAAATGGACACGGAAGATCGAACAATCAAGCAAAACCAAAGGACAAGAGGTCAAGGTCAAGGAATCCCAATAGTTCCTCTAGCTCGAAGACCATCGAGTGTTGGAATTGTGGGAATACCGGGCACTATAAAAATCAATGCAAAAGCGCTCCACAGAAACAAGAGACGAAGGTGGAGGCAAATGTTAGCTTTAATTCTAGAGGAGATGATGCATTGATATGTTCCTTCGAGAGAAAGGACGAATCTTGGGTGTTAGATTCTGGAGCATCATTTCATGCTACTTCGAAGAAAGAGCTCTTTGAGAGCTATGTCCCGGGGAACCTTGGAAATGTATATCTTTGGTGATGATCAACCTTGTGCCATTATCGATAAAGGTCAAGTGAAGATTAAGTTGAATGGCTTTGTCTGGGAGCTAAAAGACGTTCGACACATTCCTGATCTAAGAAAGAACTTGATATCAGTAGGGGAGTTGGTAGATGAAGGCTACGGTACAATTTTCAATGGTGATAAATGGAAGATTTCAAAGGGTGCAATGACAATAGTTCATGGAAAGAAGATCGGTACTCTTTACATGACATCAGGGGCATGTTGCTCAATCGCAGTTGCATCAGGCAACGAAGATAACAAAATATGGCACCAGAGACTCGGCCACATGAGTGAGAAAGGGATGAAACTCATGCATTCAAAGGGAAAGCTTCCAGGTTTACGCTCAGTTGAAATGGGCATGTGTGAAGATTGCATACTTGGAAAGCAGAAGAGGGTAAGCTTTCAAACAAACGGCAGATCTCCAAAGAAGAATCGGCTAGAGCTTGTCCACTCCGATGTTTGGGGGCCAACCACTACAACATCCATTGGCGAAAAGCACTATTTCGTGACTTTCATCGATGATTACTCTCGGAAAGTATGGGTGTACTTTCTGAAACATAAGTCTGAAGTTTTTTAGGCTTTCAAAAGATGGAAAGTTATAGTTGAAAATGAGACAGGTGTGAAAGTTAAAAGGCTTAGAACCGACAATGGTGGCGAGTTTGTAGACACCATGTTCAAATGCATTTGTTATGAGCATGGGATCCGAATGGAGAGAACGGTTCCAGGTACACCTCAGCAAAACGGTGTAGCTGAGCGTATGAACTGAACATTGACAGAAAGAGCCAGAAGCATTCCTATACCATCGGGTCTACCCAAGCAGTTCTGGGCAGAAGCAGTCAATACGGCATGTTACCTGATCAATCGAGGTCCCTCGGTTCCGTTAGATTACCTAATACCAGAAGAGGTATAGAGCGGTAAAGACATAAAACTTTCGCACTTGAAAATTTTTGGTTGCGTAGCATATGTGCATATTAGTGATCATGGCAGGAATAAGCTTGATCCGAAATCTAAGAAATGCACTTTCATCAGCTATGGCGAGGATGAGTTTGGCTATCGCATTTGGGATGATGAAAAGAAGAAGGTGATCCATAGCAGAGATGTGATTTTCAATGAGTCAGTCATGTATAAGGACTTGACAAAAAGGGAAGCCATTAATTCAAAGCAGAATGGCCCAGTATTTGCAGATGCAGATTATCTTCCAGATTGTTCTATGACAGAACCCATCGCATTAAATCCTCAGTTAGAGGAGCACGTTGGCGAAAGTAGTGCACGAGAGTCTAACACGACACTACCTTCTACTCCAACTCCTGTATTAAGAAGGTCTTCTCGACCACATGTGCCTAACAAGAGATATATAAATTATTTATTGTTGGCTGATGGAGGGGAGCCCGAATGTTATGATAAAGCTTGTCAGAGCAGTAAAGCAAGCCAATGGGAGCTTGCAATGAAAGATGAGATGCAGTCTTTGATTTCTAACCAAACGTGGGAACTTGCTGAGTTGCCCATAGGGAAGAAGGCTCTTCACAATAGATGGTTGTACAGGGTGAAAGATGAGCATGATGGCTCTAGGAGGTACAAAGCTCGACTAGTTGCCAAAGGCTTTCAGAAAAAAAGAAGGTGTTGACTACACAGAGATTTTTGCTCCCATTATGAAGCATACTACTATTAGATCAGTGTTGAGTATTGTTGCCGCTGAAGATCTCCATCTTGAGCAGTTAGATATGAAGACTGCATTTCTTCACGGAGACTTAGATGAGGAGATATACATGCATCAACCAGAAGGTTTCTCAGAAAAGGGAAAAGAGAAGATGTTATGCAGACTCAAGAAGAGCTTGTATGGCCTTAAACAAGCTCCGAGAGAGTGGTATAAAAAGTTTGATGGTTTCATGCACAAGGAAGTTTTCCAGAAGTGTAACGCCGACCATTGTTGTTACTTCAAAAGATATCAGTCTAGTTATATCATTTTACTCTTATATGTTGATGATATGTTGGTAGCGGGTACTGACATGAATGATATCAAAAGGTTGAAGCACCAGTTATCAAAAGAGTTTGACATGAAGGACTTGGGTCCAGCAAAGAAGATTCTTGGAATACAAATTACAAGAGATAGGCAGAAAGGGACATTGCAGTTGTCTCAGTCAGAGTACATCAAACGTGTCTTGCAAAGGTTCAACATGAGCAGTGCCAAACCAGTTGGGACACCCTTGGCTAACCATTTTCGCTTATCCAAGGATCAATCTCCTAAAACAGAAGAAGAAAGAGCTCTCATGGCTAAGATTCCTTATGCCTCGGCCACCGGGAGTTTGATGTATGCAATGGTCTGTACAAGACTAGATATTGGACAAGCAATGGGAGCTGTCAGTAGGTTTATGTCAAATCCCGGGAAAGTTCACTGGGAAGCAGTGAAATGGATTCTAAGGTATCTACAAGGAACGACAGAAAAATGTTTGTACTTTAGTAAGGGTGAATTAAAAGTACGAGGTTATGTAGATGCTGACTTTTGAAGCGAAGTCGATCACCGAAAGAGCACAACCGGTTACATATTCACTGTCGGAAATACAGTTGTTAGTTAGATGTCACAATTGCAAAAGATTGTTGCTCTATCGACTACAGAGGCTGAGTATGTAGCAGTGACTGAAGCTAGTAAAGAGATGATATGGCTTCAAGGCTTGTTAACAGAGCTAGGATTCGTACAAGAGAATAATGTGTTGTACAGTGACAGTCAGAGTGCAATACACTTGGCAAAGAATTCGACATTTCATTCTAGAACCAAGCACATTAGACTTCGATACCATTTCATCAAATCATTGTTGGAAGATGATGTATTGAAACTGGAGATGATCCAAGGCAGTAAGAATCCAACGGACATGTTAACAAAGACGGTGACTATTGACAAATTAAAGTTGAGAGTTCCACCATCCATTTCAAATCTTGTAAACCTATATAAATCCATAAGATTTCATTTGTTACATATCCAATCCAAAAACACAAAGAGAAAAGCTTCGTTTAAAGCATTAAACAGAGAGAAGCTTTCGAGAGAATTTTCGGCGTAAATTCCAGAGTGTAGTTTTGGTTGTGGGTGTTAAGTTGTAATCACATTATCATTCTATTAAAGTTTTGCGGCAGATTAGAAACATCTCGTGTGTGTGTGTTTTCTATCATTGTCATTCTCATTATGCTGGTTTTCGGGAAAGTTGAGCGTATATTTCCCAACAGATTCATGTTCATAGGGATGTAATAAAAAGGCATTAAAACCTTAACACAAACATGATAAAAGTTGAAGTTGTGAATTAGAGGTTAAAATGTTGGTTTTCCCCTTGTCCACGCCGTGAATCAACATTAAGGGGGAGGAAATATATAGGCTAAGGAAGTAAACTCTTTGAGATGGGGACGAATCGTAAGAGGAGGATGAACATCCATCTAAAGAAGAAGAAATTGAAAGTTGATTTTCATACAGGGTATGAAAGGCTGTTCAAATTCGGTTTGAACCGAATTTTTGGGCTGAACTGAACCGAAATAACCGGAATCTAACGCAACTGAGATGTTTCGATTTAGGTTTTCGGTTCAAGGAATTTTCATTTTCAGTTTTAGGTTCGATTTGGACTCGGTTCAATTAAAACCGAAAAAACCAAAATTTGTAATATGCATAAGTGTTTAGAAGATCTCCAATAATCATTTAAAGTCACAAACTCTCTTTAATTGATATTGTTGTCTATAAATGTAAGTATGTGACTATGTGTACCCACCACACGCAATAATAAAATTAAGGACTTTTGTGGGAATGCCCAATTTATTTTGAAACAAGGATGACCATAAGTCCATAATAATAATAATAATAATAATAATAATAAACCTTCGATTTTATTCAGCGATAATAAACTTGCTATATTTCCTTTAATTATAAGACATAGAAGTTGGGTTCGGTTCACTTAGGTTATAACCGAACCGAACCTAAGCCAAACCGGTAAAAAACCAAACCAAATCTATTAGTTTAGGTTCGGTTTTCGGTTTCCATTTTTTGGAATTTTGGTTTTCGGTTTGGCCCGGTTCGGATCGGTTTTGAGCCGATGAACAACCCGGTATGAAAAATAGGGCGAGATTGAGTTCCAGATTCAGAACCAAAGGCCTCTCAGTTGGAGAAAATGATGAATAATTTGCCCAAAGAGATGAAATTTTAGGAATCCGATTGAACATGGCGATGTTCAGGTTCTAGGGTTTTAATTTTTTCTTTCGATTTGGGATTGGAATTTGAGATGAAATTTCTTTCTCTTTTCTTGCCTTTCTTTCTTTCTTTCTACTATTATCAGTAATCTCTCTCCTTATTTTTATCTATCTTTTTAGTCCTATTTTTTTTTTATGATTATCTTTGATATGTAATTAACTCTATTATTACTAATTTAAATATAAATATAAATATATTTAAATTATTTAACTCAAAATATATAGTGATAAATAGGGGAGTGAAAGATAAAAGTATATGCAAATCCAGCCCATCCAAAGTTATAATTCTGATTTCGTGCTGGTATAGGCAACAAATCTTTGTAACGAAACCAAAATCAAAAGAAAACAAAAAATGATTTTGGTCCGAAAGGCAACATTTTTTTTATTTCAAAAAAGCAAAAAAGTGAAGCAACCTCGCAAGATTGGCCGATGGAATGAAATTGTTGGTGAACCAAGGAGGTTTCAAGCGGCGACGCAGCGAACGGGCTGGAGACGGGAGGTGGTGATGTGATACGGGCTCTTCCGACGCATGCTCAATATTTCAGTCATAAAATGGTCTATATTAGTCCGATTGAGGTCCATGAGTACTTGTTGGAAAGCTGATTCAAAGGGCTACATCTTTTATGAAGAACAAAGTGCCGAATTCATCCAAGAACAGGTCCGAAATTGGCAATAATTATGCATTTCGAAATCTGGACAGCTTTCCCGATGCATTGAATGAAGTCGGAATAGGTTAGATGTATCGAAGGGTCTTCATCCAATGGGAATTGATTATTTTCTACACTTCATGAGGACAACCGACCCTTCATTTTCCACCATGAGGCTCTCCACGTTTCTCCATCAATTCCGAGAAACTTTTCGTCTTTTCCGTCTTTAATTTGTTGTTTTAATTGTTGTTGTTTTATGCATATAAAATGGCTAAACCTTTGCCATGAGAAATAAGATTAGAGTTGAGAATTTTTCGAAGAAAAAGTGTGTGTTTGGTTGATTTGGTGAGATGCCATTTTGACACCCCATTCCGGAGTGAGAGGCCTAGGAATGGTCCTGTTTGTGTAACTCTTTCCGGTGAGATGCTTTTTAGAGTTGTTCAAACAAAGGCTTGATTGCTCGGGAGTGAGATGCCGACGAGTGAGAGAGCGAGTTTGGTAAGTCTATGGGTGAGATGCTCATAGATTTAGCCATCCATATCTTTTTTTTATTTTCCCATAAATCTAGAAAAATCCAAATAAAAGAGTCGTGTGTGTCAAATTTTGTTCTCGTGCTCGGTTGAAGCTTTGAAACTTGTTGGTTCGATCCTTCGGGTCGTATCATTTCGTATCAGAGCTAATCCATGAAGTTCACAAAGCTTTCAATCATTTTCATCCACATCCCTCTTCAGAGCCGTCGCGGTTGCAACCATTGAAGTGCACTACGCAGATCCAACGTACATGGGCGTATCGTACCTTTTCGGAAAAGCAACGCAGATTTGAGAGTCTTCGCGGAATCAACCATCAAGATATTTTACGCAAATCCAACGTACAGGGGCATAATATTTCTTTTTGGAAGGCAACGCAAGATTCGAGGACGAATCTTTTTCAAAGGAGGGGAGGATGATGTGATACGGGCTCTTTCGACGCATGCTCAATATTTCAGTCATAAAATGGTCTATATTAGTCCGATGGAGGTCCATGAGTACTTGTTGGAAAACTGATTCGAAGGGCTACATCTTTTATGAAGAACAAAGTGCCGAAATCATCCAAGAACAGGTCCGAAATTGGCAATAATTATGCATTTCGAAATCTGGACAACTTTCCCGATGCATTGAATGAAGTCGGAATAGGTTAGATGTATCGAAGGGTCTTCATCCAATGGGAATTGATTGTTTTCTACACTTCATAAGGACAATCGGCCCTTCATTTTCCACCATGAGGCTCTCCACGTTTCTCCATCAATTCCGAGAAACTTTTCATCTTTTCCATCTTTAATTTGTTGTTTTAATTGTTGTTGTTTTATGCCTATAAAATGGCTAAACCTTTGCCATGAGAAATAAGATTAGAGTTGAGAATTTTTCGAAGAAAAAGTGTGTGTTTGGTTGATTTGGTGAGATGCCATTTTGACACCCCATTCTGGAGTGAGAGGCCGAGGAATGGTCCCGTTTGTGTAACTCTTTCTGGTGAGATGCTTGTTAGAGTTGTTCAAACAAAGGCTTGATTGCTCGGGAGTGAGATGCCGACGAGTGAGAGAGCGAGTTTGGTAAGTCTATGGGTGAGATGCTCATAGATTTAGCCATCCATATCTTGTTTTTATTTTCCCATAAATCTAGAAAAAATCCAAATAAAAGAGTTGTGTGTGTGAAATTTTGTTCTCGTGCTCGGTTGAAGCTTTGAAACTTGTTGGTTCGATCCTTCGGGTCGTATCAGGTGGTGGAAAGGCGGCAGTGACAATCGAGGCCGTAAAGGCTGTATCCGGAGCGGGCGGAATAGAGGACCGACGATGGAGGTTGGCCGAAGATGTGGTGATGAAAAGTGGGTAGCCAACAGCTCTAGCCGAGGATAAGGATGGCAATTTCGCCCGCACCCGACGGATATCCGTCTCACTCGACCCGAAAAAGTTAGTGAAAATCCGAAATATAGCGGATATTAAATGGGTGATGGGTGAGCGGGTGATGGGTCCGGTCGGATTCGGGTGAAGCCATTCCCCACCCGTCACCCGACCCATCACCCGATCCGTCACCCAACCCGTCACCCAAGTTATATTATATAATTATATTTTATATGTGAAATTACTAATATACCCCCATAAACCCTAATTCAAGATACATATAAATGATTTCGAGCTTGAACGCTTTGGTCGTTGAAGATTATATTTTCTCTTATTTTTATTCATAATTGTTGTAATGTTTTCTCTAGCTTGAAGTGTTGAAAGTTGTGGATGTTTAAACGTATTTGACCAAATCTGATTATATTTGGTACTTGTTTATTATTCGATGTGTTCGACGGATATTTTTCAATAATTTTTCTTGGTGAATTTGATGTCTTGTATTTCACCCGAATTATCACCCGATTCACCCAATCACCCGGTGAGTGATGGGTGGACAGGGAGGGTGAAATATTTGGTGGGTGATGGGTCGGGTAGGGTGAAGGATTTTGGATGGTGGGTCGGGTGATGGAAGTAGATCATCCACCCATCACCCGACCCATTGCCATCCCTAGCCGAGGAGTACACTCGAACCGGTGAAGGTGATGCCCGGTGAGGAAGGGCGGGTCGGCGGCAGCCGGGCCATTGGAACCGAAAGCTCAAAAACGAAAGAGAGCGTTAGGTTTTTAATTTGAATTAGACAAAATTGTCCATATACCCATTAAATTTTCTCAATTTATTTATATACACATCAAAAGTTTAAAATGGTCTATATACCCATTCAAACATATAAATTTTGTTTAATTGCCCAATATAAGACTTTTTCATGAATTAAAAACTTTAATTAATAATTCATATCTATAATCCTAAAAAAAAAAAAGTGAATGCTTTCAATGAACAATAATTTCCACCAAGATATTTTATTCATTTAAGTTTAACTCATAGCTAGGTGTCACCTTAACATGGAAATGATGTAATAGCAACACATGTGTCTCCTATCCATTTTTTTGCAAATTATAGTGCACCTGCAGCTCCACCACCTTCTTTGCTCCTCGCCTGAAGTCTTGCCTCAACCTCTACCCCTTTGTCGGTGATGTATATCCCTGCCATCTCTCTAACCTGACCTTATTAATCTCCGTTCCAAGCTCAAGTAATCCATCAACTGTTGACGAGACCTTGATTAGTTTTGGTTTATCGATGGAGGTGCTTGGTTAATTTTTATTTAGATTTTGATTTATCGGCTTTATCTCGTGTTGAAATTAGTTATTGTTTATTTTTGCATGTCCGAAATTTTATTCGATTGGTGCACGGGAAGTATAATTTGATCAGAAGAAGCACATACCGAAGTCTCGCCAAGATGAAGCGGCCTTGAAGACTCAATCTTTAGAGCGATCCTTGAGATTTTCTAGTAGTTTCATTTCTCTTAATTGATTGAATTCATCTTGTTCTTGTTATGTCTATTTGATGTTTACATTGACAATAAATGAATCCAGTGATAACCAGCCAATTGATTTGCTTCATAATTTGAAGGATATGTATATCTATCAACAAGCTGCAACTAATTGATTAACAATTTTGGAAGGTGTGTTTGGTTTCATAGATGAACGAGTGATGGAAGCAAATTCATTTGTTTTTTTGAAAAGAAAATCAGGCTGTTGACGATCAAATTTGTTAAAAAATCCGTGGACGGCGGGATTCGAACCTGCGCGGGCAAAGCCCACATGATTTCTAGTCATGCCCGATAACCACTCCGGCACGTCCACTTTGATGCTTACATAAGACAGGTGTTTTATATGTATAGAGTTTATATTTATAAAAGTTTTTTTTTTTTTGTGAAAGTAACACTAAATTTCTTGGTCGGACAAAAAGAAAAACTTAGTGTATTATTATAGTAGTAGATGCTAAAATTAGTGGGATATCCCATCCACGTTTACAATCAAATGATACAAACCAAGGCTACTGGGTAGACTAAGGTTTTCAGCAAATACATACATCAGGGAGAAACAAGGCTCGAAAGATTGAAGGAGGAAGATGGATAGTCAAAAATCAGAATCTCTATCTCCAATTGCCCCTGAATGCAGTTGATGAGTGTCAAGTTTGTCTCCCTCCGTAATGATTCTGGAAAAGGCAGGCTCATTTGCCTTCAAGATGCTGCATTTGAGAACTGATGCCTTTGCTACCACAGCAAAGCAAGCCACTAAGTAACTTCGCAATAGATCACCGGACAATTTATTTTTACATGTTGCACTCCAATTTAACATATGCATATATGTTTATTTCTTGACGGAGGAAGCAATATAGCACAAAATTTTTAGGCAAAAAAAAGCATAAAACCACCCTTTATTCACTTTTGTTTGCAATTAACCACCCCTTATTCAAAAAATTTCACTTAACCACCCTTTATTCACCTTTGTTTGCAATTAACCACCCTTTATTTGCAAACAATTTGCAAATAAAGGGTGGTTAATTGCAAACAAAGGTGAATAAAGGGTGGTTAAGTGAAATTTTTTGAATAAGGGGTGGTTAATTGCAAACAAAAGTGAATAAAGGGTGGTTTTATGCTTTTTTTTGCCTAAAAATTTTGTGCTATATTGCTTCCTCCGTCAAGAAATAAACATATATGCATATGTTAAATTGGAGTGCAACATGTAAAAATAAATTGTCCGGTGATCTATTGCGAAGTTACTTAGTGGCTTGCTTTGCTGTGGTAGCAAAGGCATCAGTTCTCAAATGCAGCATCTTGAAGGCAAATGAGCCTGCCTTTTCCAGAATCATTACGGAGGGAGACAAACTTGACACTCATCAACTGCATTCAGGGGCAATTGGAGATAGAGATTCTGATTTTTGACTATCCATCTTCCTCCTTCGATCTTTCGAGCCTTGTTTCTCCCTGATGTATGTATTTGCTGAAAACCTTAGTCTACCCAGTAGCCTTGGTTAAGTGAAATTTTTTGAATAAGGGGTGGTTAATTACAAATAAAGGTGAATAAAGGGTGATTTTATGCATTTTCACCTTATTTATCCATAAAATAAAGATTCAAAATACTAATAAATATGCTAATATGTGATAAATAGAGAACCCCGGAAATCCTAAGGTCCGAAAACACCAAAAGAGGACAAAATGGTTCATCAGAACCTCTGATCAAGAAAGATGAAGCAATGAAACCTATGTGAAAGATGAAAGGGCCTCAAGGAAAAGCTATTAGCATGGCGAGAACATTACCCGGGAAAGCAATACAAGCCATACAACTGTTATTTGAACCGAGTAGCTCGAGATCGACTCGATAAAAACTCAGTACGAGTTCGTTCATGTACCAAACGAGTCTAGGATTAACACATTTTTAAGCTTGATTCAATGCTCGACTTGGCTTGATTCAAGCTCGAATAGCTCGAATTTTATGATTTGTATAAAATTTTCAGCAAGTTATTATGTCATGAGCAATTGGGGTTGTTTAATGCTTGAAAAAAAAAACCGATTCGAGTTCATTTATTTACAAAACAAGCCGAGTTTGATTGCAATTTAAACTCAAATCCAAATTCGGGCTCGGTTCGAGTTCAACTCGTTTCTAAATGAGTTGAATTTGTTAAAGGGAAATTCCGTCTGGTACCCCTGTGGTTAATGTAATTCCGTTTGGTGTCCTAAGATTATTTTTTTTCCGTTTGGTGCCCTTTAACTTTAGTAAAAGTTCGTTCTGTGCCCTAAATACAATTGCACTCTTAACTCCGTTGTTTATTTTTTTTAAAAAAAAAAATTAGGCCGATTTGCAGAAATACACCAAATCGGTGTTCGGTTTGCAAAAGTATACTCGTTTTATGAGAATAGCAAAAATAGAATAGGTGGGTCATATGTGCTAAAAAATAGGCTATTTGTGCTAAAAAATAATGACTGATTTTACTTTTAAATTTAAATATAAAAATCATTAAAAGGAGTATTATGAATTAAAAGAAGATTAATATATATATATATTAAAATAATGTTTTTAATATATTTTTCTCGGAAATTAAGAATAATAAAACTAGCCGGATGAAAATCATTGCCTTATTAAAAGAATCAATTATTGACAAGAATATATTTGTTGTTGACAGGATATATGTTTTTTATGACAAAACAGATATCTAATAATGACAGGATGGGGTCTATAATAGGGAAGAGAATAAATATACGATTTTATCCATATCATAACTAGAAATTAAAGGTTTGCCCAAGGTTACAAAGCTATTTGTTCCAAAATGACAGGAAAAATGTTTATAGTGACAGGCTTCATGTTTATTCTGACAGGATTAAACCTATAATCGGGGAGAGAATCAATGAAGATACGGTAAATCATATCTTCGGGATTATTAACCATATTTACAAAACGATTGTCAATATATATCTTCAGGATTATTATCCATAGTGACAGGATAAATGGGGTTCTTGACAATCTTAAATATTAACACTGACAGGATATGATCAAAAATCGGCGGGAGATTGTGTAAAGATTGCGCCGGATTGCTCGCACAACGACGGAGGGTATGGGCGGCGACGGTCCGGGGCGCGGAAGTGTAGGCACAGGTGACGAAGCCAGAGACGCGAGCTATGGTCCGAGTGCCGAATACCTTGGGTTGGGGCTGAGCGCCGGAGACCTGGGGTTGGGGCCGATGGAGCCGGAGAGGGACGGGGTTGGGTGTTTTTGGTTAGGGTTTGGATTGGGATTTGGGGGTCGGGTGGGGTCTATCAGCCCGGATGAAGGAGATTGAGATTTTAATTATTTTTTATTTCCAAATTTTTATTATTATTTGATTATTTAATACTATAATTTAAAAATATCAGAAAATTGAAAAATACTTAAAATATTTTTAAAAAAATTTCCTGATTTTTTGGGGTGGTGGGTAGTTTTGATAATAAAATAAGGTATTTTTGCAAATTTTCATATATTGATGCAATTGTTTTCAATCCTAGGTATTTTTGCAAACCAAATATCAAAGTGGGGTATTTACTAATAATTCCCTCAAAAATTATTTGCTACTCCGTAACTATCAAAAGCTTTAAAGGGAGTATTAATTGAAAATCTCCTACTCTGATTCTTTTTTTTTTCAATGTATTAATTTCATTAATACTATCTTTCTTCAACAACCTGTTGATTCATCTATCGTTAGGAGATCTGGAGATGGGTGGATCAAGCGTTAATTTCTCCCTTTCTTCTTCCTCATCAACCTCTTTCCTTATTTTTTTAATTATAAAAAATCATCTCCTTCTTGAATTGATCTTCCTTCTCGCTAAATTTTAAGGAATTGTGGATCCTGTGTTTTTATAAATTCACTGACAGATGAAAATTTTGGTTTATGTTCTTGATTCCTCACCTTTAATATCCCTCTATAAGTTACACTCAAGTGTGATTAATTCATGAAATTCTTGATGAATCTCATATTATAAGTGCTTCAATTGCACCTGTGAGTTACTACCTCCGTTCAGAAATAGATGTCGTTTGACTTTTTGACAAGTTTTTTAAGGAGTTAAAAACTATATAAAATATCAATTTTTAAATAATTTTTTAATATAATATAAATCTTATTAATAATAAGTGTCATATTATTAAAAAAAATTGTTTAAAAATTAATATTTTATATAGTTTTTAGCTCATGACAAAAACGTGCCAAAAAGTCAAACGACATCTATTTCTGAACGGATGTAGTATTTTTTTTTTTATCATATGTGGGTTAGGATTAATGACAAAAATCTGGATCTGTGTTATGATATGTAGAAGAATAATAGTACTTGAGAGGAGGGAGAGAAAGAGAGAAATCATCTCAATTGCTTGTGTCTTCTCAAGTAGGGTTACAATGCCTTATATAGGCAAGGAATGCAAAAGGATAAAGCCTCCATAAAGTCATCAACTCTTTGTTTTCCACCATGTGGGAGTTAGAGTAGATGAATGGGTTCTAAGGTGAAACATCCACAATTATGGTTTCATAACACTCCCCCTTGGATGTACACCTCTAACATTACAAACCGTCTCATTAAAAACCTCGCCTAGAAAAACCCAATGGGACAAAAAACTAAGACTAAAAGAAAAAGAGTACAAATGTTGTTTGATACGCTTTGATCATACTGCCTCGTTAAAACCCTTATCAGGAAAACCCAGTGGGACAAAACCTGATCGAAGGGAAAAAGAGTGTAATGCGTATATTCTCCCCCTGAATTCAACATTCTTCTTGCAGCTTTCTCATTCCGATAAGCTCATCGAATTTCTTGATATATCTGACTTCATGAGCTTCATGGTCGAGTCTGAACATTGTCTTTGATGTGTACAAGCCGAAATGTCTTCATATATTGCAATTGACATCGACGCGCTTGCCTTATATGTCTTGGTGTTAAGCTGCTTTCAAAGCACCATAAGGTACTTCAGGACCCAGTGTGCCATTTGATCATGGGGGGATCTAGTGTATTAAATGGTGTCTATGTTGCCTCATTAAAAACCTCAACTTGGAAAAACCCAATGGGAGAAAAACCAAGATCAAGGAAAAGAGTACAACATTGTATGGTACTTTGGGACCTAGTACAATATCACCACTTACACAATTGTATGTACTTCTGGTACTCTTATAAGGATCTTTAATCAACTATATGTGACGGGGCTTTGACATTAATGCTTCAGGCATTTTCAATCAATCTTTTCATTTATATGAGTATGCAAATAGCACGTCCGTCATTTACATTTAGATCCAAAATTATATTCACTTCTGGTGAATAGATTCTACATATAACCTTTGATAGGTCGGCTTTTGTGCAATCAAGTTGGCTTTATATTTTATTTTGTATGAACACCCACTTAAAACCAATTGATGTTGCAGTTTTCGGTGTTGGAACTACAGGTCCAATACCATCATGCTTAAAGAATCCATCTTTGCATGAATTGCTTCTTTCTAGCTCTTTTACTATGATTTCGATGTCGACATCCATTTGTTTGATGATCATCATATTCTCATAGACCATTTCCACTTATGGGGAATCGTATACCAAGAGCCTAGTGATCTCCAACACTTCTGGTGTACTTGAGAACCGCTTGATATTCATTGAGTTGGAGTTACTTCTGGAACTTCCAAATGAGCTAGTATCTGTGACTTTGTCACTTTCTTGGCCTTTAGTAAATGCTTATTTGTCAAACTACAAAATCAAGTCATATATTGAACTTCTAGTTCACTTATATTTATCCGCGGATATGAAATGATAGAGAAGTTGCTTCCGTGAAATCTCTTTCTTAATATATATAGTCTCATTTCCTCTCCCCTTAAATACCGAGCATTTTATCACCATTATAAAGCTCTAGGTATTTGATATCAATAGGGACTCAAACCCCATGTATCTTTTAAATTCTTTGTGGTCTCATTGTAGTTCATTTGGAGGAGGTACGTCTCGGAACATGTGTTGCTCATTCAAGACCTTTGAATGGCATGCTCTCTTCTGGAGATAATTAGGGAGATGTGATTGTGTCAAAATCGAAATGCAAACATGCATGGGCCCATTTGACCAACGACTCTTCTGGGTCGTCGTGAGCTACCTTATGCTCAACAATGTGGTTGATAACATTCTCTACCTTATGTTTCATATGACCAAAGTGTTAAGGCATCTATAATATTGGAATTACACTGGTCTATATGATAATGTTTCGTAGTTGTCTCATTGAATCCAATCAATAGACTTTAGAGACTTTGCATTTACTCTCAATATAGATGGTCTTATTGTTAATTTTGCCAAGATGATAGACCATATATGTTCGGTCACCCTTATTGAGGATCTTCAGGTCCCTCTTAGTGAGTGTCTATGTGAATCTCAATGATCCCGCCCATCATCGTTTCACATGAATGACCGAATGCCACAAAGAAAAACATTTTGTCATTAACTAACTTCTGGTTAGTGATAAATTTCAATGGGATAAATGAGTGTCAAATAAACCATATATATACATTCTCACTCTGTAAGACTTGTTTCTGGCTAGTCATATGAGATATTGGTGTTCAATACCATGTCAATTCATACATATGTGCCATTGTTACTTCAGGTAACAAGATCAGTGCTCTTCTGGAGCTATATGGTATTCATCTTGGTTTTCCATTCAAGATTGTTTGAGAAAACTTCGGGTTTTCAAAGTTGTTTGACACTTATAAAACCATAATATTCAACCATTGAAATTTGTATATGGTGATCCAATCATTTAATTTAGATGCCACTGAATGGGTATTGTCAGAACTTTCATTGATGTCATACTTCAGGCATTAGTCATTTATAATGTTCTCCAAGACATTTAGGAATAACCGTATAACAGACCTAGCTATAAGCCACAACAATAACTTTGGTCAAGCGCTTAACCATAACCTCTTTCACACCCTCTACTGGAGGGGCATGCTTCAGGCAATGCTTAGAGGATAGTCAGGAAGTGGCATTCTTAACCGGATCGTGTTATGTGGTTACTTCTATTGGTTGTATCCAGACAACAATAGTTTTGAATATGATAAAACCCACATTCCATGTACTTCTTCATTAGTACAAATGATAAAATTAGGATCATATACTCTTCTGGAGTTTGTGAAATCCTTTACTCTTCTAGAGTTCATAAAATATTCGTTACTCTTCAGGAGTTAATAAAAATCCACCAGTAGAGTCTTCAGACTCTTAGATTGGTGTTGAAAAACTTCACAATCTACAGGATTGTGGTAAACATTTCTCCTAAATGTTCATCTACTTCGGGAGATGCGCTCGTTCATCTACTTCGGGAGATGATATATAAATTTAACAATTTTATTTACTTCAGGAGATAATTCATCTACTTCGAGAGATGAAAAATAATTAAAATAAACATAAAAATAAGATAAATGAAATAAATAAATAATTCATCACTTCAGGGATGAAATTCGATCGGTTATCACTTCAGGGATATAATAAAATAACATCCACTTCAGGGGATACGACCGATTGATCAAATCGCTTCAGGGATTGAGATTCCACTTCAGGGGATACTACAACTTCGATTGATTCAATCACTTCAGGGATTAAGATTACTTTATCCGCTTCATAGGCTACTACAAATTCGATTGATTCAATCACTTCGGGGATTGAAATTACTTCAATTGATTCAACCACTTCGGGGATTGAATTTGTTCGATTAATTCAACCACTCCAGGGGTTGATATAATTTATAATTACACATCATCTTCGGGGATGTGTTTATATTTCACAGGGGCAAGATATGTAGCCCTAAAAGTTTTAAGCCTTTTCTGTAGATAAATAAAAATATGGGCCAATCTGCGGTTTCAAAGAACTCTGGACTGGTTTCGTAATTAAACAAATTTTAAATAAATTACCATCGTCTTCTTCACGGCTGCGGAGAAGCATACAACGATTCGAAGGTAGCGGCGGTCGGGGAGTATTTCGACATGCCCCTAGCGCCAAGGAGGCGTTGGCCACTGCGTGGCCGTTGAGGCTTCTACGCTGCCTACTGTGTTGGTGGATGCGCACAAAATCTCTGGTTGATATACCCCAATCGGCGGAAACGTTACACCGTAAGTGCCCATAACCTGCTACTAAAAAAAACCTTCCAAAATCGCACTTAGATCAAAAGTAATAAAGGTCATATTGTAGGGTAATCCAAATTAATTAATAAATTTGGAAGATTAATAGAAAGTAACTTAGGCAGAAGAACAAAAGTAAAGCACGTGACGAATCAATCGATGATGTTTATTTTAAGATGATAGATTGATCGTTCTCTCGTTTCCCAAGGAAGGCTCGGCTTTTCCGATCTCCAATTTGAGCTCCTCCATATTGATAAAGATCAATGAGTCTATCGTGATGATAACGTGTTATGATATGTGGAAGAATAATAGTACTTGAGAGGAGGGAGAGAAAGAGAGAAATCATCTCAATTGCTTATGTCTTCTCAAGTAGGGTTACAATGCCTTATATAGGCAAGGAATACAAAAGGATAAAGCCTCCATAAAGTCATCAACTCTTTGTTTTCCACCATGTGGGAGTTAGAGTAGATGAATGGGTTCTAAGGTAAAACATCCACAATTATGGTTTCATAACAATCTGATATTTGATGGCTTATTCTTCTGTTGAGGAATTTGAAAATATCGGTGTAGAATATAAAAATATATATACTCAATTCGGTCAATTTGTGATTGAAATTTGAGATAAGCATGATTTGGGTTTTAGGGTGTTCTTCATCTCCGTCGCCGAACCTGGGGCATCGTTGGTCACTGTTTCTTCGCCGGAAAAGTTGAAGGCGGCTAATACAACATCTTGGAATCGCTATTAGCAGAGGAGGCAGCTATTGAAGGTGGCTTGACCTCGCAACCATGGCGGCCATGCTTCCATCGGGTCTAGACAAAGGTTGAAGAAAGATAATTAATTTTTTCTTTCTTTTTAAATAAAAGTAACGGAGTTAATGACTTTGTGACGTTATGGGCACGGGCTGGAAAAATTTGTAAATATAAGGGTACTATCCGAAAAAAATAAAATTATGGGACAACAACAGGAATAACTTTAACTTCAAGGGTACTATTCGGAATTTCCCTTTGCTAAAATAAGCGGAGCCATTTTTCTAAGCTATATATTTTTATGGGTAAATTACACATAACCACCCATAAATTATGGTACTTTTTATTAGGAAAATAAGGGTTTTATTTCGGTGCAGTACTGCACCATCAAGTTAGTTTTCTCCTCACAGATTTTATTTTTAGAAAAAGAAAAAATAAATTTGGCTGGGGTGGGCCCCAAAGAAGGGGGCAATCTTTACCACACACCCATCTTTTGATGGTTAGGATTTGTTGAACTTCACCCTACAGTACTTGAGGGGAGCCAAATCCGGAAAATAATATATATTTATATTATTAGAATTTAATTATATCAGTTATTTCTATTATTTAGGAATTAGTCAAAGATAGTTAAAGTAGTTAGAGTAAATCTCTCTCCCTAATTCCTCACCGACCTCTATCTCCAGTCCGGCGCAACCTTCTCCCCTTACACCCCCACCTCGCTAAATTATCACACGATCCAAAAAACAACATCTCAAAACTTAACCTCAATGTGCAACTTTCCATCAACAAGGAGCCCCAAAATATTACCCAAGCCCTCAAAGATCCAGATTGGCGGGATGCAATGTCCAAAGAGTTTGATGCCCTATCTTCCAACCACACATGGACCCTCGTTCCCCGCCTTCCATCTCACAATGTGGTCGACTGTAAATGGTTTTTTCGGGTCAAGACGAACCCAGATGGTACCTTAGACCGGTACAAAGCGCAGCTCTTATCCAAAGGGTTTCACCAACGTCCGGGATGTGATTTCACCGAAACTTTTAGCCCCGTCATCAAGCCGGTCACGGTCCGTAGACTCCGCACTGTTCTCACTTTATCAGCGCAATCCGGGTGGCCTCTCCGCCAACTCGAGATCAACAACGCGTTCCGCCAAGGTACGCTTACGGAAGATGTCTATATGGAACAACCGCCTGGATTTGCCGACAAATCCCAACCAACGGCAATTTGTAAGCTCAGGAAGGAACCCTATGGCCTCAAACAGGCCCCGATGACATGATATCCGAGCCTTTCGCCTAATGGCTTTGATCCTCTCAAATTTCTGCCTTTGGGCAACTATCCAAATTTTGGTTCAAACCAATGCTTCGGCATGTTACCAAGAAATCTATCCTACGGCTTAAGCCACCACAAAACCGCCTACATGCAATCAAACTTGACTCCGGTGCTTCCGCTGCGCCCCACTAACCTAAAGCTTGGCTTTTTCCTACCAAATTTTCGGCCAAAACCATGCCGGCCTTTATTGTTGATTTTCGTTGGCTAAACCCTATCTTGGCCACACAAAGCCGCCCTTAGACTATTTCGGCTTATGCCACCCTAAAACCGCCTTTGGTATTGCCTACCAATCACCCTAGGCCAATCAAATTGTAGCCTCCATATCAACGGAAGATGGTCTCCATGATGGTACCACACTACCACCACGGTTCTACTATCATCCTATTTCCGCGATTGACGTCATCCTGATGCCCTCCTCTCCGGTGTCGCCTACGTCTTCCAGTGGTGGCGCCACCTCTGCATCGCCATCCCGTCACCAACACCCATGGACATCGGTGAAGAGTAGGGGTTGTCGAAAGTCCCGAAGAGGATGGACCGCTACATCGTTTCATTGACATTGATGAAGAGGAGGTCCTCACACAACCGGTGCCTTGGATTTGCTGGAAGTGGCGGTTGGCTTCACCAGCCACCGACGGATTATTCTCCCACCGATCGGATGCCAAATGAGAGCGAGCTTGCGATAAGCGACGCGAATATTAGAGAAGGAGGCGTGTGACCCAGCCTTCCCCTTCATCGGAGGCGCTAGACGTGCGTGATTAGTGGATCTCTTTCAACAATTTTTTTTAAAAAAATCCCCTTATTCATGGTTTACTTTATTCCATATTTATCCAGTTTTAAGCTTTCGAAATCTCTCACTTTAACTGCGAGGGAATATTAGGAAAATAATATATATTTATATTATTAGAATTTAATTATATCAATTATTTCTATTATTTAGGAATTAGTCAAAGATAGTTAGAGTAGTTAGAGCAAATCTCTCTCCACCTTCTCCATTATCATTGTACGCTCTATATATTTCCTTCTACTCTTGAATGGAAAGTGTGTTCTTTCACACCAATTTAACACTTTTCACATAACCATCCATAAAAACTTAAATTACAGTAAACCACTCATAAATTAGTTATCTTTTCATAAGACCACCCACCCATTAAACCTCTATTTGTTTTGTTTAAAAAGATTAAAATACCCTTAATTCAAGCGTATTTGTATTTAATTCAATGATTTATTTTCATAAGACTTATCATTTGTTAAATAATCCGGTTTTACTTTTACCCTTTTAAAAAAAGATAAATTATAATAAAATTATTCACATTCGGCTAATAATTTGTCAAATGATATGTATAATCTTAGCTTATTTTTAAAAGATATGGTTTGTAATTTAATTATAATTCAATTATTTACTTTAGTTTATATAAGTGAGCAGTTGGTTGTATAACTAAAAATCTCATAAAAAATGAGGTAAAATAGTAATTTAACCAAATAATCACATGCATTTGGATAAAACTATTACATTATATATAATTAATAAATTATGGAATCCAAACATACCCTTAATTTATCTTAAATTTTTTGTTTACCAAAAATGACCTTGTCTATTTTACATTATAAACATAATGCAATTGGAATCCAAACACATACTTATATACATGCAACATCTTTCATTTACAAAGTACAAACAAATAAGCTTGAATTAGGAGTATTTTAGTCATTTTAAACAAAACAAATAGAGGTTTAATGTGTGGGTGGTCATATGAAAACAAATCACATTTATGAGTGGTTTACTGTAATTTAAGTTTTTATGGGTGGTTATGTAAAAAGTAACATAATTTAAGGGTGGTTATGTGTAATTCACCCATATTTTTATATACCTATTTGTAAACTACATAAACGTCATAAAGTATTTCTTAAATTGCAAACAATTCTACTCTTTAAAATATTTTCAAAAACTAAAAGCGATAAAATCTAAGAAAATCCATTAATTAAAGAAGTAATTTGGGAAGGCATTTGGACCAAATTACTAAATGTACTAAATATTTTTCTAAATGGCCAAATTTTTTTCATAATACCCCTTTTACCCCTGTTTTAATTTTACCCCAAACCCCCTCCTTCTTCCCTTTCCCTCGGATCTCGTTGTTTCATTCTTCCCTTTCCCAGTTCCCTCCCGTCGCCGCCTTCGCCCGACTCCCTCCATCGTCGTCGATGGGCCGCGCCGCCCCACTCCCTCCCTCGCCGAAGTCGCCACCCTCGTCGGAGTCGGAAGCCGCTCAAGTTGATGGCCCCAAAGCTCACACCCGTCACCGCCCTCACCCAGTCGCGCTCGATGGCTCCCGTCGTCGCCGCACCGCATCGCGTCGCTCCCACTCTCTCCGGAGTCGCAAGCCCACTCCCACCCGGTCGCGCTCTTCGTCGTCGTCGATCGAGCGAGAATCGTGCATTTCACCATTGAAATTGGTGGATGACCAGGAAATGAAGGAAACGGGGACGCCATTGATGAATTGCTGAGGTCTCATGGCGTTTCAAGCTCTTGAAATTTATGAATCTTATCATCTGAATGTTTAATTTCTCATCATCATCATCATTTATGTAATTTTGGCTTAAAATGTCATTAATTTGTAAAGTGCAAGTTCAATTTCACATGTTTATCCATATCATTTTCATGCTATACTCACGGCAGATAGTGGGAAATTAAACCATGTTATTCGGTCTTTGTTATTTGGCTTTTGTTTGTGACCCTTTTTTTCTTTTGATTACAGTGTCTTTGACTCTTTTTTCATATTGGTGACAGAGTCTATAAAGCTCTTTTTATTTTGGTTACATTTTCTATAGAGTTTTCCTTTTGATTACAGTGTCTATGACCCTGTTTTTATAGTGGTGACAGTGTCTATGACCCTATTTTTATTTTGCTTACAGCGTCTATGACTCTCTTACCGATTCATATATTAGAGTAGAATTGTCACCACATTTATTTTGGTTTCTCATTAGCCCCTATAGGGTTTGTATTTCTCTTATCATATAATTTCCCTTTGATTACAGTGTCTTTGATCATGTTTTTATAGTAGTGACAATATATATGACTTTATTTTTATTATGGTGACAACAGTAGTTAAATTTTTATTTTTTTTTATTGTGGTGACACTACTTTAAAAAAATCTAGAAAACTAGAAATTAAAAATTAGAGAAGAACTGTCATCACATGTATTTAGCCTCTCATTAGCCTCTTTATTGTTTGTGCTCCCCTTCTCCTAGCGTTTTTCCTTTGGTTACAATGTCTATAATCCTGTTTTTATTTTGATTATAGTGTCTATGACCCTATTTTTATAGTGGTGACAGTGTTCATAACCTTGTTTTTATTTTGATTACAGCGTCTATGTTCCCCTTACTCATTCATTTATTAGAGGAGAACTGTCAAAACATGTATTTTGGCTTCTCTTTAGTCCCTATAGGATTTGTGTCTCCCTTCTCGTAGAGTTTTCCTTTGATTACAGTGTCTTTGACCCTTTTTTCATTGTGGTGACAGTGTTTATAACCCTGTTTTTATTTTTGTTACAACGTCTAAAGGGTTTCCTTTGATTACAGTGTCTATTACCTTTTTTTCATAGTGGTGACAGTATCAAAGGCCCGGTTTTTATAGTGGTGACAGTGTTTATTATCCTGTTTTCATAGTGGTAACAATGTCTACGACTCTCCTATCCATTCATATATTGAAGGAGAACTGTCCACCTAATGTCTTTTGGCTTCTCATTAGCCCATTTAGGGTTTGTGCTTACCTTGTCCTAGGGTTTTCCATTTGGTGACAACAATCATCTCTTAACGACGTACCGTACTTAACATTTTAGGGTTTAGGGTTTAGGATTTAGGCCCTAAACCCTAAAGACTTAACCCTAAACCCTAAATCATACTGTACATGACATGTTCTTTTGGCTTCTCATTAACCCCTTTGGGGTTTATTCTTCCATAATCATAGGGCCTTCCTTTTGGTTACAGTGTCCATGGGCATGTTTTCATAGTGGTGACAGTGCATATGTCATTGTTTATGTCTCTATTTTAATAGTTTTGAAAACATCTATAAGTTTTACCTGTGATTACAGTCTCTATTCCCTGTTTTAATTGTGGTTACAGTGTCTATGTTTGTTTTAACCATTCATATGATGAAGGAGAACAGTCCATCACATGTCTTTTGGCTTCTCATTAGCCCTTTTAGGGTTTTTGTTGGCCTTGTCCTAGGGTTTTTCATTTGATTACAGCAATCATCTCTTAACGATGTACTGTACTTAACATTTTAGGGTTTAGGGTTTAGGATTCAGGGTTTAGGGCCTTGGCCCTAAACCCTAAAGACTTAACCCTAAACCCTAAATCATACTGTACATCTCATGTTCTTTTGGCTTCTCATTAGCCCCTATAGGGTTTGTGCTTCCCTTTTCCTAGGGGTTTCCTTTGATTAAAGTGTCCATGAACCTTTTTTCATAGTGGTGATAGTGTCTATAAAGCTGTTTTTATTTTTGTTACAACGTCTATAGAGTTTTCCTTTTGATTACAGTGTCTATGGCTTTATTTGTATAGTGGTGACAGTGGCTATGACACTGTTTTTATTTTGATTACAGTGTCTATGACCCTCTTACCTATTCAAGTGTTAGATGAGAATTGTCAACACATTTATTTTGGCTTCTCATTAACTCCTATAGGGTGTGTGCTTCCCTTATCATATGATTTCCCTTTGATTACAGTGTTTATGACCATGTTTTTATAGTGGTGACAGTGGCTATGACACTATTTTTATTTTGATTACAGTGTCTATGACCCTCTTACACATTCATGTATTAGAGGAGAATTGTCATCACATTTATTTTGGCTTCTCATTACTCCCTATAGGGCTTGTTCTTCCTTTATTATATGATTTTCCTTTGATTACAGTGTCTTTGACCATGTTTTTATAGTGGTGACAGTATCTATGACTTTGTTTTTTTATAGTGGTTACAATAGTAGTTACATTTTTATTTTTTTTATTGTGGTGACACTACTTTTAAAAAATCTAGAAATTATAAATTAGAGAAGAACTGTAATCACATGTATTTTGGCTTTCATTAGCCCCTATAGTGTTTGTGATTCCCTTTGTCCTAGGGTTTTCCTTTTGATTACAATGTCTATGACTTTGTTTTTATAGTGGTGACAATGGTTATAACACTGTTTTTATTTTGATTACAGTGTCTATGACCCTCTTACCCATTCATGTATTAGAGGAGAACTGTCACCACATTTATTTTGGCTTCTCATTAGCCCATATAGAGTTTGTGCTTCCCTTGTCCTATGGTTTTCCTTTGGTTACAGTGTGTATGACCATGTTTTTATAGTGGTGATAGTGTCTATAACCCTATTTCAATAGTGGTGACATTGTCTATGACCTTATTTTTATTTTGCTTACAGCGTCTATGACCATCTTACCCATTCATATATAGAGGAAAGCTGTCACCACATGAAAACTGGCTTCTCATTATCCCCTATAGGGTTTGTGCTTCCCTTTTCCTAGAGTTTTCCTTTGATTACAGTGTCTATGACCCTTTTTTCATAGTGGTGGCAGTGTCTATAAAGCTGTTTTTATATTGGCTACAACGTTTATAGGGTTTTCCTTATGATTATAGTGTCTATGACCCTATTTTAATAGTGGTTACAGTGTCTATGACCTTATTTTTATTTTGTTTACAACGTCTATGATCTTCTTAACCATTCATATATAGAGGAGAACTGTCACCACATGTATTTTGGCTTCTCATTAGCCCCTATAGGGTTTGTGCTTCCCTTTTCCTAGGATTTTCCTTTGATGACAGTGTCTATGAACCTTTTTTCATAGTGATCACAATGTCTATAAAGCTGTTTTTATTTTGGTTACAACGTCTATAGGGTTTTCCTTTTGATTACAGTGTCTATGGCTTTGTTTTTATAGTGGTGACAGTGGCTATGCCACTTTTTTTATTTTGATTACAGTGTCTATGACCCTCTTACCCATTCATGTATTAGAGGAGAACTGTCATCACATTTATTTTGGCTCCTCTTTAGCCCTTACATGGTTTGTTCTTCCTTTATGATAAGATTTCCCTTTGATTACAGTGTCTATGACCCTGTTTTTATAGTGGTGACAGTGTCTATGACTCTATTTTTATTTTGCTTACAACGTCTATCACCCTCTTACCCATTCATATATTAGAGGAGAACTATCACCCTATTTATTTTGGCTTCTCATTAGCCCCTATAGGGTTTGTGCTTCCCTTATCATATGATTTCCCTTTGATTACAGTGTCTATGACCATGTGTTTATAGTGGTGACAGTACCTATGAATTCATTTTTATAGTGGTGAAAACAGTAGTTACATTTTTAAATTTTTTTTATCGTGGTGACACTACTTTTAAAAAATCTAGAAATTAGAAATTAGAGAAGAACTGTCATCACATGTATTTTGGCTTCTCATTAGCCCATATAAGGTTTGTGCTTCCCTTGTCCTAAGGTTTTCCTTTGATTACAGTGTATATGACCCTTTTTTCATAGTGGTGACAGTGTCTATAACCCTGTTTTTAATTTTGTTACAACGTCTATAGAGTTTTTCTTTTGATTACAGTGTCTATGAACTTGTTTTAATGGTGGTGATAGTGTCTATGATCCTATAGGGTTTATACTTCCCTAGTCCTAGGGTTTTTCCTTTAATTACAGTGTATATGACTCTGTTTTTTTATTTTGGTTACAGTGTCTATCACCGTCAAGATAGATGTAAACAACTCAAGATTACCTAAATTCGAAGAAATTAATACCTCTCTAATCTTTATAGAGATTATAACGACATATAATGCCGAAACTATAAAGTATGATCTATTTATATGTCTATATATCATTTATGCAGTACTTAACTCGATCAAAAATCTAAATTCAAATCAAATTAATCCTACAACACTACAACACCTTGGATAATATATTACACCGTATAATATACTATATATCATCTTCCTAGTATATAATGCCGAAACTTGTAAAACATCATTCCTGGTGAGTCAAAACTTGACCAAAGAAGAGCACAGCTCCAATGATGTCTTCTTGAATCAGAAATAAGAATGGATGATATATATCATTTATACTATATATCATCAGTCAGTCCTCTTTCGAGGGCCAAGGGCGCACCCAATACTATGAGCCGAGTTCATCAGACTCGCTGCCTCTTCTCTCTCGCCTCGCCGTTTCACTGGAGGAGGTCTAAATGCGACCTCGGAGCCCTGTTTTTGTAGTGGTGACAGTGTGTATTAGGTTGGTTTTATTTAAGAACATTTGTGTATTACTATTTGTTAGGTTAAGATGATGATATAAAACAATGGGCATTTGGCATTTCAACATATTTTTGGGTGAACTGACAAGCGGATGGATGGATGACATCAATACAAAACGGAGTATATTTAGTTTGATATCAAATTAATTAGCATTAGCCTCTCCACTTATGCTGTCAACAGTCATCTGCTTAATGTAATTAGTTTGATATGAAACTCAATGAAATCTACTACAGTAGCTAGGAACTGCCGACAAGCCTTGAAACTCACTCCTAGTCCTCGCTCCTCTCTCTCTTGTTGTTCAGAAAACAAAGGATCAAAGCAAAGCTACACTAAAAGCCCAGAAGAAGAACAACAGCAAAAGGAGGGTCAATGATGAAGGCATCTCTCATTTCATCTCTCCTTAAATTTCACTTAGGCATTTTATCAAACGGATGGTGTGCATACAAATACACAAGTTGGTTCCAAAAAGCCTAATTACAAAACTCAAGAAGCTTTCAAATTGCTAACCTGCAAGTCAAATTAGGAATCATTCCAAGGAAGATAAAAGTAATTACAATCACCAGAGCAATTATGCAACGAGAGCTCCAAAGAGTGAACAAATTTCACCAGAAAACGTTGATATTGAGATGGATTTCAAAGTCAAGCTATTTAAAATCGAAATCTACCAACCTTATTCTATTATAACTACCATCAGAGAAGAGAAGCTTCTGGACACCATGGACGTACGCAGAGTGGATGACATTGGTCTGGATCTGGAGGTTGACCGCGATGAATTCGGCCGGGTAGGTGTTGTTGGCGTGGATGCCGCCGACCTTTGCCGCGGCGAGGATGACGAATCGTGGATTCTCGGCAGCAAAGAAGGCGTCAACATCGGCCTGTACGGTCGGGTCGAGCTCGGCGTGTCTGCGGAGGACGAGGTTTGTGAATCCGAGAGACTGAAGCTTCCGAGTTATGGCGGATCCGACGAGTCCACGGTGCCCGGCAACGAAGATCTTTGCTAACTTGTCGGAGAGGAAAGTAGTGTCAGCGCCGACGTTCGCGTTGAGACCTGCCATCTTCGCGCGGAGGAGGAGAGAGAGATAGGGATGGAGGACAGCAAGATGATGATTTGAGTATCCATAGCCAGATCTGGTTTTCTCGCTTCCGATTGTTTTAATTTGGGGAGAAATAAAGGGCAGGGCAAAATTGAAAATTATGGCTTGTTACCGAATATAGCCATCTTTATGACCTATGTCTTAAAAATTGGACCTAAAATGATCACTTAAAAAAAATCCCTAAATTAAATTAGATGCCTGACCTATATATATGTTAAGTAGTTTTATAGTCGAGTTTGCTTGTTTTATCCGGTAGATACTTTGAATTTTCATACTCTAAGTCAATTAAGGATTGCCCGTTATTAATAAAAACAAAATCAAATTAAACAATGTATGCCATATCTTTCAAATCATTGACTAATATATATACATTTTATTTTATTTTATTTATTTTATTTTATTTTTGATAATCAACACCATCAGCCCAACTTAAAGAATCAAATCCTTTTCCAATTCTGACAGAAATCTACTAGGCAAACTTGAATTTAAAAAGAAAAACAGATCCTAAGTATATAAAATAAAACTCATAAATCATGTGCTTCGATTATACTCCGTATAAAATAAAACCCCGATTAAATCATTGTATTTCTTAAGGGTTTAGCTGTTAGCCAATCCATTTCAAGTAGTTAGCTATTCCATTCTTGACTTATTCTATACTTGCTATATACAGTATTCTACTTGACAAATTATATCATCAAACATCGCCTTCAAAAACAATTCCAATTCACATTTAAAAAAAAAACTAAAAAGAAAAATCATTTTAACATATATTAATGGCGAGAGCGCCGAATTTGGAATCAAATCTGCATTTCGATCAACCTCGATCTCTGATATCGTACTCTGTACATATTGGGCGCTGCATATTCAGTTACGACTGAACCTGTTCGATCGAAGAAACCAGAGGTTTCTCACGCACCTACGTTTTCTCGATCGTCTTCTTCTTTTCCACGTACTTCTTTTCGTTCCTGATCAGTAAAGATCGATCGATCAATCTCTACTCTTGTGTACACGAAATTGATCAAGAAAGCGCCCAGATAGTGATCAAGATCAAATCTTTCGCGCATCAATGGAGCTCGATTTGATCAGGAAGAAGAAGATGTGTTCGGCTACTGCAATTGCCTACCTCGTTTTCTTGCTGGTGTTCGTCCTCCTGATCTCCTCCTACTTCTCTTCGCTTCAGAGCCTCAATCTCCACGATCGATTGTCGATTCGAGGTACGCTCTGAAGAACTCATCCCACCATGTAAAATTAGGGCTCTTCTGTGCTTGCGCATTTCAGCTTCGCGGTTTTCAGAAGCGAAATGGATGACGGCTCATCTTTTTCTGCAGATCCGTACCATTCGTTGATTCTCTTGGAGGCAACGGATTCGGGCCCCCAGGCGACGAAGCCGCGGACGCCGCCGGCGGTGACCTGCGACCGGTCTCACTACCGGTACGACCTCTGCAAGATCAACGGCCCAGCCGTTCTGGACCCCAGCACCGCCACGCTGTACTCAATCGCCCCTCCCGGGCCCACCATCTCCGTCATCGAGAAGGTCAAGCCCCACCCGAGGAAGTTCGAGCGGTCTGTAATGGAAAGTATCAGAGAGTTCAGCCTAAAATCAGGCTCACCGGCTCCGAGATGCAGTGTCCGTCACAACTATCCGGCCGTCGTGTTCTCCGCGGGAGGCTACACCGGCAATTTCTTTCACAACATCGGCGACAGTTTCCTGCCTCTGTTCATCACCGTGAACACCCTCTCACTGACGAGTCGTGACGTCATTCTGGTGGTTGACCAGGCACAGGATTGGTGGCTCCACAAGTACGCTGACGTCATCCGCGCCTTCACCAAACACCCAATCATCGACCTCCGGAACGACACCTCAACTCACTGTTTTAAATGGGCCGCGGTGGGCCTGATCTCTCATGGGTTCATGAGCCTGGACCCCAACGCCCAGCCCGGCCCATTAAGCATGGCCCACTTCCATTCCTTCCTTAGGAGCGTGTACGAGCGAGAGGGGCATCATCAGTATCACTCCCCTGAGGCCCCTCCCAAGGGCAGGCCAAGGCTGGTGTGGCTGTCGCGGGCGGGAGCGAAGGGGCGGATCATGGTCAACCACGCCGAGGCACGAGCCGTTGCAGAGGAGATTGGGTTCGACGTGGTGGTCTACAAGCCCTCAAAGAAGCTCTCCTTGAGGAAGGCGTATGGGCTCATAAACGGTAGCCACGCGATGATAGGGGTCCATGGGGCGGCAATGACGCACCTGTTCTTCCTGAGGCCTGGGGCAGTGGTGGTGCAGCTGGTGCCGCTAGGGCTGGAGTGGGGCGGGGAGGTGTGTTACGGGATGCCGAGTAGGGACGTGGGGATGGACTACATGGTGTACAAGGTGGGGATGAACGAGAGCACATTGACGCGCAAGTACAAGAAGGAGGATCCGATACTAAAGGATCCGGAGGGGATGACGAACACGAAAGAGTGGGTCGGGGAAGTAATGGATGTGTACTTGAGAGAGCAGAATGTGAAGCTGGATTTGGTCAGGTTTAGAGGGTACATGGAGAAGGTTTATGAGAAGGCTAAGCTTTTCATGAAGCTACATGGTTAGATACTTTGATTTGTAGAACCCATTTTGTTTGTTAATTTTTTGAATTGGGCTTATTGTTTTTGTAATCCTTGGGCTGGGCTCAGCCCAATAGTGGGCAGTGGTTCTTTTTGTCATGGTAAAAAAAAGGGTAAATTACAGGAAACCACCCTTAAAATAGGTGAGTTTTCACAAAACCACCCTTAAAATAATTTTTTATAAAAAACCACCCATAAAATTATTTTTCTTTCAAAGAACCACCAAAACATTTAAGAAAATAAAAAATTTATAGCTTTTTACCCATAAAAATGGTCATGGGTGGTTCTTTGAAAGAAAAGTAAATTTATGGGTGGTTTTCTACAAACTTTTATTTTAAGGGTGGTTTTGTGAAAACTCAACTATTTTAAGGGTGGTTTTCTGTAATTTACCCTAAAAAAAACTCAAAAGTCAAAACTCCGATTCCTTATTCCGTAATTTACGAATGAAAAAAATTACTGTAATTAAGAAATTAAATTATGATTGATAAATAAATAAGTTGGGGCAGCGTGCACGTTTAGAGATGGATGGCTGACCAGCTAGGTGGATAGAGAGGTAATTATTTAAACAAAACTAGTGCACTGCCCGCGCCATGGCGCGGTTTTGTTCAAAAAATCTTAATAATAAAAAATTTATTAATATATAATTAAATAAATGATTAACAAAGGTTGCATCAACTAATAAATGTAGGGAGTGGATAAATAAGAAAAATATGCACAAACAATAAATTGAAGGTGGTTACGACACATTAGCAAAAATATTCTCATTTCATTAATAATTAAATACAGATAGATGGTTAAAAATGTATAAATTTTCAATTATTAACAATTTATGAGATCATAACATCAAAATGTTCTTTATTTAATATTTAGATATAGATTATAGTGTAATTTAATGTTTTGAATTAAATCAATTGATTAGAAAATATAAAATATATTAATTTAACATTTTGAATTAAACCAGTTGATTAGACAATGTACAATATGTTAAGTAAATAAAAAAAACCTCTATTATAATTTGATTGATTAAAAATTTATTGGTTCAAATGTTTTGAATTGAACTTATTTATTAGAAAATGTAGTATGTGTTAATATATATTAATTTAATATTTTGAATTAAACCTACTAACTAAAAAAACATAGAATATGTTAATTACAAAATAAATAAATAAATTGATTCTCTTAAATAGTTATTCGTTAATATATGATGTAACTTGATTGAAAAATAGTTTTGAATTAATCCCATTGCTTAAAACATAAGAAGAAGTTTAATATATTATATAAATATATAGATATATAGATAAATTATAATAAAATTAGATAAGAAGACAATATTATTATATAAAGTATATAAATAATAATAAGAATAAGTTGACATAACTAAGATGATACATGGATATATTAAAGGATATATTAATTAGTTGACTAAAATAAATTGATTCTGTAATAATTTAACTTCTATAAATATCTTGTTCTAAGGTTATGACACATGGCGAAAATGTTTCTGTTTTAATATATTATATATAGATTATGGTTAAGTGACAAAATTTCACGTAAATTAAACAGTGGCCTCCGGCATACAAATCCACAATTTCTGATTAGGCATCACATGCGTATAAAACTATTGGTCACTCAATTAATCACTTAACCCGGTTTGTTTTTATTAGGAAAGCGTAGTTTTTTTTAATACCTCATCCGTTCCAAATTAAATGTCCTTTGTCTTTTTTTTCACGTTTTTTAAGAATATAAAATACTATAAAATATTCATTTTTAAATAATTTAATACTTAATAGTTATAAATATAAACTTATAAAAATAAATTGACCGACATAGTGTAATACAAATTGTAAAAGTAAAGGGTGAAGGAAGGGGTTGAACCGTGATACAATTAGTGCAGCCTAGGCGAAAATCAGGAAAATGTAATGATTAAACTAGAAAATCTAATCCATATTAAAATTAAAATTTAACGGAAACTTCGCGAGGTAATCTCGTGGTATAGCAATTTTCGTCGGGTATACAAAAGATTTACATATTTCACGTGGTGCCCCTGACATTTAGATAAATTTCGCCTCGCGCCCACAAGGGTTAAATTTAACCGAGTCAACGTGTCTCCGTTAGTATTGAAATAAAAGAAATAAAAAGAAAGAAAGGTGAAAGGAAGACGAACGAAAGAAGCCACCCGGTACACTGAGAAGCGGTCGACGAAGGGTGGTGAACCGAATTGGAGTGGAGTCCGGCGAACCCAAAAAGGTGGACCGGACTGGAGTGGTGACTGAGCACGGCGTCGCGGTGTCGAAGGTACTTGTGCCCCTTACCTTCCTCAAAATTAGGGTTTGGAATCTTTTTTCATGGTATGGTTATTAGTAGAACCATGTCTAATTGGGACTGCTCGAGTAGTTATTAGTAGAACCATGACTAATTGGGACTGCTCAAGTGATGACTAATTTAGAGGTCGAATTGGGGCTTCGAATTATGGTTTATTGAGTTGTCAGTGGAGTTGATGTTCTTGTTTGTGGTTAAAATTCGAGATTTGAATTCGTGTTACGGTTCATTCATGTTGAAAACGCAATAAAACTTGTCTGGAGTCAGCTGATGTTCTTGGTTAGTCATAGAGGGAAAAAAAATTGTTTGCAATGAAACTTGTTTGCAATGTAACTTCTCTGCAATGAAACTTGGTTTGTGTATGAGTTTTGAGTTTTTTGTGCTTTAAAAGGCTTGATAGAATGTGATTGGCAGGTGTGTTTGGTGTACGAGCAATATATCAACTTCAGGGTCGAGTTTATCACCGACATGTAATGCCAATGGAGAAACGAAAGTAGGAGAGAGCGGACTGGAGAAGAAGATTACAAGCCTGAGAGAGAAGAAGAAGATGTTGCCATTGGATGCTCGGTTGAATCTGAAAATTGAATATTAAAGAATGAAAATTATACTTTGAAGCTGAAAAATAGACAACCATTGTACTTCTAGATTGTAATTGTTGTTTTTGTATTATGTTAGGAGTTTGCTGGTTGAAAACGCTAGTCTCCTATTGTAATTGTGGTTTTTTAATGGTTAATTTAAGAAGTTTCAAACGAAATGGCTGATTTGATTTGATTTGATTTTTGTGGCTTTTAGATCAAGTTCTGATGTACACTTTGGCCAATTGAATTTACACTAATAGGTCTTTTATAGTTTAAAGGATAGTCTCTCCTCGCGCTATTTCTCGCTCTTTAGTTATACGCTCAGGCCATCGCCACCGACCACTCCCGCCGGCTGTAGCCCGCCGGCCACCTCCCGCAGCCCGCCGCCCATCAGCTGATGTTCTCCTCTCACTCTCCCTTCCCTCCCCTCCCTCCCCTCTCCTTCACCCCGCAGTCCGTCCCAACCTAAACTTTATCTTACTTCAAAAAAAAAAAAGATTGGACATGAGATCGAATTCAATGGAGGATCGTTGTTCATGTCGAGAAGGGTAGTGTGATAGGCTTGTGTTTTTTGACATTCATTTCGGGTTCTTGATTTTCTTTATTGTCTTAACATTATTGATCGAGGTTATTCATGTTTGGTGTGTGTTTGCTTTTAATTGTGTATATCTACAGCTGTTCATGTGTGTATGGTTTTTCTTAGTAAACTAATAAAAAAATATCCTTCTCTACCCCCAAGATGCTACTTTAAATAGGATAATGGAATGGTTTTTTTTTTTTTTTGGTAAGGAGTAAAATAGAAAGATGTGAAATACGACCCATCACGTATTGATTAAATAATGAATCAAAGTCTTGCATATAAGCCGGTGGGCTACCCCACCTACCACCAATTCGTTTTAGGATGAAACCCTATTCGGCTTGTGTGCTCGGCTTGGCTACCGCGTGTGCGCTTGAACGTGTGACCCCCACGTCGTATGACCCATCGTGGTTTAACATGGTATCATAGCTGAGGTTCGGCTGAGTGTGGTGTGGTTTGAGTTCCTGGTCTAATTGGTAGGTCGGCCTTAAGGCATATGTCGTCAAGCGCAATTGGCAGATATTGCGTGGCCATGCAGTTACTCTTGAGGGGTGTGTGTGAGAAGGTGTGAAAAACACATTCCACATTGATTAAATAATGAATTCAAGCCTTGTATATAAGCCGAGAGGGTGTGTGAAAAGATGTGAAATATGACACATCCCACATTGATTAAATAATGAATTCAAACCTTGCATATAAGCCGGTGGGCTACCCCACCTAAAACCCATTGGTTTTAGGATAGAACCCCACTCGGCTTGTGTGCTCGGCTTGGCTAGCGCGTGTGCGCTTGGGCGTGTGACCCCCCACGTCGTATGACCCATCGTCGTTTAACATGATTCTTCTAAGAATTAGCAGCAGCAGCACGACCTTGGCAGTAACATCGATGAACAACAGCGACCGACCTAGAGGCGGTCACGGTCTGAAGGGCGGACGACGGGGAGGAGTCACGTTGGCTTCTCGCCTTCGCTATTTGTTTGAAGTCTAAAAAAATTGGACAAAATCAAACACAAGGCAGCAAGGCAATCAAAAACTCGGTGGAAATCGAGCACAAATCAACAACCGAACAATCCATTAAACAATAATCGAACAAATCGAATCCAAGAATGGAATGCAATCGATCGAACAAAAAATGGAATAAAGACAGAAATCAGTGAACATTTAGCATCGATCAACAAAGAATCACCTCAATAAAGCAAACAAGATCGATTGCACAAAGAATCAACATCCGAATTGCTAGTTCTAACATCCCTAAATCCAAGCTAATATTAACAAAACAAACACAATCAACGATATATGACTAATTCATTATTATCTCAGTTTCAGTAACCAATTAATAATGTAAAAGATTTTGAATCAAGATCTTGTGAGTACAAGGAACGAACCTGATTTGCCTTCGCGATTTGTTTGAAGTCAAAAAAGTCACAGCGGGGAGGAGTTGCGGACGGTCGTGATTTGTTCACATGATACACGTTAAGGTGTGTACACCGGAACTAATAAAGTGCCAAAATTTCACGCAAATTAAACAGTGGCCTCGACCCTCCGGCATGCAAATCCGCAATTTCTGGTTAGGCATCACATGCGTGTAAAACTATTGGTCAATCAATTAATCACTTGACCCCGGTTTGTTTTTATCAAGAAAATGTCATTTTTATATAGAAAAATATTTAAGACACGTACATATACTAACCGTTATAATACAAAACAAATAGAAAAATGCTACTGTATTATGTTTCTTCTTTTCTTCGTTTCATTTCTCGGACATTAATATAATACTATGTATAATCATATCCCTTTATACTCTTATCATTCCTCTCAGGGGCGGAACGTTTTGGGGGTCAGAGGTGGCCCTGGTCCCCACAAATAAAAAAAATTAAGAAGGAAGGTATGGAAATTGAATGAGATAGACGGATGCCCCCACACTTAATCTCTCCCCTCCTCTGTCTACTTCCTCATCTCCCCCAATTCCAAATCTCATTTATCCCATTTCAACTTCCCAGAAACAGCAGAAAGTAATTAATTAGTATATTGCTTTTTAGTGCTCGTTTGGATAAACGTAGGAAGTATACTTCCCGGGAATTTAATTCATGGGAAGTCTACTTCCCATGAATTACACTTTCTGGGATTTTATGAAACATGTTTGGTTGAAAAATGAAAAAATGGTGGATTTGATATATTGAGATAAATATGGGATTTTTATTAGTAAGAAAAGGGTGGAAGTTGTCTTACCATGTACCCCCTTCGTAATTTCAATTCCTGTGTTTCACAGGAAGTTAAATTCATGGGAATTTCAATTCCTGGGTTTTTGGAGAACAAATTTTTTAACCAAACGCAGATATTCTATCCAACTTTCTGGGATATTCCACTTCCTGGGTTTTTTAAACCAATCCAAACGAGCACTTATTTGAAACTTCTATTCATGTGAAATTTATTTTAATTCTTCGCTCCTTCAATTTAACTTTCAATTACAATAAGTGCTATGCCACTGATTAGTATATTGCACATTGCTATACCGTAGATTAGCCTGATTATTAGCAAATTGTAGGATTATACTCCCTCCGATCCAAATAGTAGGATTATAGTAATTTAACTTTCAATTAATTTTCATTTGAGGCTCCGCCACTAATTTATTTTAATCATTGATTTGCTTTTCATTTGAGAAAGTTGGGTTCTTTAATCTTGATTATAGGATTAGTATATTGCACAGTGCAATTCATAAGAAATTTGGGTTCTTAAAGTTGTTTTTTTTTAGATTTAGATAAGGTGTTATGTTGAAATTAATAAAATAGCCTTGGGGATGAGGCGATGAGCTTACCAGTTTGACCGAGTTATAAACCCTAAAAATATTATTATTAGTTCTTGTTAATGTTTGGCCCCCTCATTGTTAAGCTTGAGGTTCCGCCATTGATTCTCTCCCCTCCTTTAGACTCAAAAACATATTTTCTTTATACCTATAAGATGTGATTAGGTAGGATTCAACTGCTTTGGTCCTCATGCATGTAGGATTCGGCATGAGATCGAATTCAATGGAGGATCATTGTTCATGTCGAGAAGGGTAGTGTGACAAAGGAAGCTGGTTTGGGGTGTGTTTTTTGTCTTTCATTTCGGTTTCTTGTTTTTCTTTATTGTGTTAACATTATTGATGTTATTCATGTTTGGAGTGTGATTTTCGTTTAAAAAAAAGAAAGAAAACGATTGCTCTTAATTGTGCATATCTACATCTATTCATGTGTGTATGGTTTTTTTTAGTAAATTAATACCGAGTAAAAAAATATCTTTCTCTACCCCCAAGATGCTACTTTAAATAGGATAATATGGGTTATTTTTTTGGTAAGGAGTAAAATGGTTGTTATTGTTGTTTATACAAGATTTACCCATTCTTTTTTTTTTCTTACTAGTTCAAGTGGGTTTTGCCCACTCTACATCTGGGTCGGGTTACTGTAGGCCCATTAAGAGGTTGACCCTCTCACTCACAAGCGTCTTCATGTTTCCACGGGGATTCGAACTTCGAACCTCGAGGTATGGGATGCAGCCCCATAACCATTACACCAACTTGTGATTAGTTTTTTTTTTAGGGGGCGACACGGTGCGTGACGCCCAAACAGACGTGCCCTTGACTAGGTGTACCCATTCTCTACCCTTCTAAACATATCCTAAATCATCACACTTTATAATAAATTAAACGTACTAGCTAGGTGATAATTTTTGTACATGAGTTAAAAATATATAGTCCGTAGGCACATTATTTAAGTATATAAATAGCAAGAATGTTGACAATATATGGCCTGCATGTTCTCTTCTCCTCTCTCTCCCTCTCCCCCAAAGCATTTCCCCATCCGGCCTCGATCTCCGGCCACCCACCGCAACAGCCACTGCTCGTCAATCCTCCGAGTGAATTGAAAGAGGAGCGCGCCGAAATTACCGGTGGTCATATCTCATCGGGAAGTGGTGATTTAGTTAAGATGAAGAAGAGGTATTACAAGGCAGAAAAAGCATGTGTTCTGCTTATTGCGTTTTTGTGCACTCTTCATTTCATCTCCATTGGCCTCACCAGGAGCTTCACACCTACACCACTTCATCAAGGTAACTTTCTTTTTTCTAGAAAAAAAAAATTTATAATCATTTATACTTATTTTTATTTTTTTGATTCCATGATTTTTAAAACTTTATTAATTAATTATGTTGGTAACTTTGGATTCTGATGAATTGTACGCATTAGAAACGCTGAGGGCTCTGTCTCCCCTTCTAACCAAAAAAAATTGAGGTTTTTGACCTATTAATTCATTAATACACAATTATGTAATTTGATTAGGTTTGGCAAGAGGTTTTTTTATGCCCTAAATTACCTACACGGCCCTATACTTTCACAACTATGATATTTAAGCCCTCAAATTGAACTTGTTCCTTAACACTTTGACAATTGAAGATACATGCCCCTTAAATGATGTAAATTTGGCTTGATTAATTTAAACATCTAAAATTTGGTTTCAAATATATGTTTAGAGGATGCATTTGGAAGAGCGCAAAGTCAGAGGGTTTACAATACAAGGGTTTGTTTTGTTGCATTTTGGAAGATAGTAGCTTAGTGTAGAGTAGGTGTTATAATTGAATAAGGATGTTTAGCATATGGTCCACCAACTTTTACATGCACCCATATATGGTCCAATGGACCAATTTTTCACAGGGTTAATTTCAATTTTCAATTTAGTGGATCCATATATAATTATATATAGATTCAAAAATAAATAAAATTTGCCGAGTAAATATGATGCTGTGTATTAGTTAATATATATAAAGTATTAAATTTGTTCCTTTTAATCTTATTTTTCAAAAATGATTTCATGTCAGATAATATCTTTAATTATCTAGCTTTCTTAAATGGGTAAATCACTAAAAATTACAAATTTTCAATTGCATTTATAATATTCTATTCTTAAATCGCATCTCCTTGGGTGATTAATGTTAATATGCATGTCTCCTGACTCTCCCCCCTAAAAAAATAAGTAAAGTGACTATCACGATTTGCACGAGTATCCCATTTTTAAAATGTTGACTGTCCTTAAACCAAGGAACAAGGCAAACCAGCTAGTTAATTAAACATTAACCAAAATACGGATTTAAAGTTATTACATTATAATATAATGTAATTATAAATATAAACCAAAACATTTTATAACAAATTTAAAATAAAACATATAGAGAAATTGTATCAATCAATCCCCTCTACTTGGTAAAATTTATAATAATTGCATTATTAAACTTAATATATTTGAGTAACACAATTTGAAAATATTTTATTTTAAATTTATATTATTTAAAAACATCTTAAGTTTTATTAACAAACTCTTTAAGTGTGTTTATACCCCGTAATTATAATTCCAATACCTTCAGAATCTAAACAAACCCTTTATCTTACAAACGTTTTGACTTTAAAAACAAAAAATATAGAAGTTTAATTTAAGGGTTTTTCTAACTAGGGCGATTTGTGATCTAAGGGTGATTTTGGGATCTTAAGTTGAATCTTTCTTCTTCTTTTTTGGATAACTAAGTTGAATCTTTCTGAGTATGACGTAGTAAGGAATTTAAACGATTTTGGTATATTATATTTTATGAGTTGCAATTTTCCTCTTTTTAAAGGGGTCAACTATGAGTAATAATGAGTCATGCATGATGCTTATTAGCTAAATCAAAATTTCAATTGTGTAAAGGGAGTTACATGTCATGTTGTTGAATGTTGGGAGAAATGTATCATATAGCTCAAACTCACAATAAGATTTATTTCCTATTCAAAAAACAATAAGATTTATAACAATTCAATTGTGATTACTCAGTTGATAAACACAAAGGTTGTAGTATTGGAATTGTTGCTCGATATATATGAGGAGAGTGCATTGATGTTGTTGGTTGCGAGCTATTTAAATGAGAGGTGGACATGCACATCTTAGAGTTTGATTGCTCAATGTACATTTGGGTTCACTACCCATAGGGAAAAAAAAATCCTTTTGAGAGATATGTTAGTTTTGTTTTAAAGAAGACGATGTACATATCAGGTAACACGTGATCTTTTGTTAGGAGGACAGGTAATTCACTTGCTTATTTTCTAACTCAAATTAGATCTATCTCTACTTTTTATCTTTTCATAATTTTTTTTGTCATGTTAAATTTATTTTTATTTCTATATTAAATTCGTGTCAATCACAAAAAATAGACTAATTAACAATAAAATGTCAAGTATTTTGAAAATATTCGCTCTATTCAACAAAAACATGTCATTTACTATTCATATATGTTTTTTTAGAATGATAAAAAAAATAAAATAATTTCTTAATTTTATACATAATTCATATTCGCTACTAATAAGTAAAAAAATTAATAAAAATAGTTATTTTATAGAATTTTTATTATCAAGTATAGAATTATAACTTTTTTTAAAATAAAAAATCTTGTGAAGCTTATAACCTGATCATTGCATCATTATTGATGATAGACACGACAAGATTCCCAAGGGCAAAACAATCGACACTGGTGACATGGCCATTAATCCTCCGATCACGGCGGTCAACGCCGATGGTATGCGATCGGTCAGGCGACATCTCCGACTGGTGCTACCTCAACCGCCCCACCGCCCTCAACTCCAAGACCGCCACCTTCTCCGCCCTACACCTCCACAGCGCGTCCCCCCACGCGCCGCAGCCCTCCTCGGAAAGGATCCGCCCGTACCCTCGGAAATGGGAGCCGGCCACCATGTCCGGCATCAGGGAGTTCACCCTCACCACCCAGCCCCTCCGCCGCCACTGTGATGTCTACCACGACTCGCCGGCGCTGGCGTTCAGCACCGCCGCCTACACCGGCAACCTCTTCCACGACTTCAACGACGGGCTCATCCCGCTCTTCATCACCCTCCACACGCTCTTCCCGCCGGGCCGTGACGTCACCCTCGTCATCAGTCGCTTCACCAACTGGTGGTACTCCAAGTACGAGACCATCCTTCCGGAGTTCTCGAGGCTCCCGGTGATCAACCTCGACAATCAGACCGTCACCCACTGCTTCCCGTCGGTCGTCGTTGGGCTCATCTCCCACGGCCCGATGACAATCGATCCGACCCGAATGCGACCGACTCCAAAAACAATGCTCGATTTCCGCACCCTCCTCGAAAACGGTTACTCGAAACATTTTGTGCCGGTCAAGCCGGTCCCACTAAAACCAGGTCAGCCACGTCTGGTTTTAGTGGGCCGGAAGGGCGGGGTGGGCCGGGTTTTGATCAACCAGGACGAAATAGTCCAGGTTGCAGAGCGAACCGGGTTCGATGTGGTGATATTCGAGCCAAATAAATTCACCTACTTGGTGGAGGCGTACGCGCTAATAAACGGGAGTCACGCGCTGATGGGGGTGCATGGGGCGGCGCTAACACACGCGATGTTCCTCCGCCCTGGGGCGGTGTTGATGCAGGTGGTGCCGCTAGGGAATGATTGGCTGGCGGAAACGTACTTTGAGAGTATGGCGGATAGGGAATTAGGGATCGGGTTGGAATACATGGAGTACAAGATTCGGGCAGAGGAGAGTAGCTTGGCGGAGAAGTATGGGATGGAGAGTGAGTTGGTGAGAAACCCTAAGGAGGTTGCGAGTAGGAATTGGACAGCGTTGGATACAGTGTACTTAAAAGGTCAAGATGTGAAGATCGATATGAAGAGGTTTGAAAGGTACTTGCGAAGGGCTTATTTCAAGGCTAAGAGATTCATGGATCAATATGGTTGATGTTTTGGAACGAGAGATTGATGTGAATGTGTATGTGAGAAAGTTTCACTTGTGATGTTAACTCTCTTATTGTAACTGGTTGAAACTTGAATATTTCCAATCATATTGGAAAATTTAAGCAATTGTCAAACTTGATCAAAGTTTGACATACACGTAATCACCTCTGCACCTCATGCGTTTTCACCCCATAGGTCATAACTAATTACTCTTATTGCTATTAATATGAGTTTGAATCAAGAGTATAATTAAGATGGCCGAATTCAAATATTAAAAATTAAGTAAAATATGTTAAACAACTCTCATCGGCAAAAAAAAAAAATTAATTTTAACATAATCTAACACTACTCAAATTATTTTCCAAAAAACATACACCAAATATAGCCCATAAAGACAATACTACCTCCGTTGCAAAATATAAGGGTTTTTAGTTTTCGGCGCGTTTTTTAATGAGCTAAAAACTCCATGAAATATTAATTTTTTATTAAATTTTTGTACATAGTATTATATATATTAACAATATGTATAATACTATGTAAAAAAATTTAATAAAAAATTAATATTTCATGGAGTTTTTAGCTCATTACAAAACGTGCCAAAAAGTAAAAGCTCTTATATTTTGCAATGAAGGTAGTAATGAATTGCAAAAGGTTTGTCGCTTGTTCTCATTTCTCGAAGGTAGCCCGTTAGACACAATTTGAAGGAATTGGTGTCCTTTAATTGATGTGTAAAATACTAATGATATAATATGATTAAAATGGAGATTTATAATCTGAATAATTTAGGTAATTATAGTGCTTTGCTAGAAGCCAACTATAATTTATAGATTAAATTATATTTAATCTATTGCTATTTTATTCAGGTCCTATAAGGTCACACACAAAGAGTATTAGGAATTGGATAATTGATTAATAATAAATTAATAATAATAAGTTATTATTGTTGATATAGTTTGTGGATAGAAGATACAAGATAAAGGTGACTTATTAGGAATAAGTTGACCTAGTTTCTACAATATATAAGGAGACTTATTAAAAATAAGTCTTAACCTGAGATTGGATTGTACGTGTCTCCAAAACTTCTCCTACCACAAATCGCTTGCCTCCCTAACCCATAGGGTGAGTTGCAATCCTTCGATCATTCGTTCTAGAAAACGGAGACAAGGAGATCCAATCCCGTGCTCGTGTGGACCAAGTAGAGGAGTCGCGCCTGAGGCTCTTTTCTCCAAAGGTGATTTCGAATCAAGGTTCCGCACAAGAAAGGTACGACTTTTCCCCTCTATATTGTTCATATCAATTCATGCATGAGATCCCGAATTAGATGTTAGAAAATAGTTTTCAACCCTTCCGCTGCGCATCTAATTTTCCTACAGTGGCATCAGAGCCTCTTGCATAAATTGATATGATCGATTGATTTTCTTGTTAGTTTTGATTCAATTTAGCAATATATTTGATATATGGAATACTTTGTATGATTAAAATTATGATTTTGATTGATTGGATATATTAAATTTGATAGGTTAAACAAGTTTACAATCGGAATTTGATTTCGATTCATACATCGCTAAACTTGGCACGGCATCAATTTCATATATACACCGCTAAATTTGATTTCTGCACTAGTTTGATTGAAGTCAACTTGTTAATTAATCTCACATAGATTGATATTGGAATGGTAGTACGTGAAGTATTGACATCGATCAATTTTCAATCTTGATTGGAAAAAGGTTTTTGTTTTGATGTTCCTTCAATCAATCGGTGTAATTTATACAAGAAGTAAGATTTCGTGTGCAAATTATGAAATATGTGATTTATGAAAGCAGAAGTTCATTTAAATCTTAGAAATTGGATCTTCATGATTTTGATGCTAAGAGTTGACAAATTTTGTGTGAATTTGATTCATATATTAATTTGTTAAAATTTGAAGTTTTCTGAAAACTTACCATCTTAATCCTACAATTATCAAAAGATTTTGTAATTGTTACAAAAATTTGAGTGGGAGTGGATGGGGCGGCAATTAGGGTTTTAGCGTAAGATCCTAAATTACCTTAATTAGATATAGTAGATATCTTATCCCTAATGAAATATTATATCCAATTATACAAGGTAATAGTTACCATAAAATTAATTCCATATATATGATTGCTTATTTTGAATTAAAATATCAAGAATGATAAATTAATTATTTTATTAGATAATTTAATTGATTTGAGTTAAATAGTTTATTAATATGATTAATATTCCATTTCTTGTTTATATTAATTTGATTAATATTTCTATGTTATGTTAATTGTGATTAATATTTTAATATTTGATATTATTGCATGCGGTGACTAGTATGGCCCAAGTAGCATATAAATACGACCTGCGTATCGTTATGTATTTTTGTACACGATCTGCGTATCGTATTTTTGTAATTTAATTTTTGAAAGTAAATTTATTTATACATTGTACAAAAGAAGATGTTACAAGATTCAAAGATGGAGATCCAAAAGGCGATTCTAGGATGGAGATCCAAAAGGAGAATCAAGAATGAGGATCCAAGAAGTTAGAAGAACCTTGAAGATTTATCTTTTTGGTTTTCTTTTCATTAGGGGCCATACTAGGATCACAATTTATTTTTGTGCATGTGTTTGGTTTATGCTTGCATGTTTGATTATGTTGTTTGTTCACTTGATAATTAGACTTGCATGACAAACCTAGTTCCCTTAAAAGAAAATTGAGAGTATGCCTTTCTAATTCATAACCTATGAGGCCCTTGGAATTTGATGGATAGGTTTTGCCAAAGCAAGATGTCCATGTTTTGAGCTTGGGATAGTACGAGTAAATCTATATAAGGGATTTATAGCCTTGAATTGGTTCTACTCAACAAAAGACCAAAAGACAAAGTTTTGGATTTTGAGGCATGGGATAGATTTACATAAGATGTGATCTATCAACTAAGAGTTATAAATGTTATAACTAGTCAAAGTTACTTACCTTGTCACATAAGAGTTGGGGTAGTGCCAAAGCACGCTAATGTCTTATCTGTAATAGGATCTTGGAATCATTTTATTTAAAGGGAAATTTATTTTATGGATAAAATGGCATTAGCTTATTTACATTTAAAGCATGTTTAAATTTTAAGCTTTTTGCATGACAAACATGATTCATATTTTGCATGTTCTATGTTGTAGATATCATGAACAGAAACGATAACCCAACCATCATCAATTTATGTTCAATTCTTGAGAAGAATAAGTTGAACGGCAATAATTTCCTCGATTGGGAAAGAAATCTGAGAATTGTTCTCAGGTCTGAAGGAAAAGATAGTGTACTTGACACCCCAACCCCAAAATTGACTGATGCCTCTACTCAAGCTGAGAAGGATCAGGAAAAACAAATCAGAGATAAGTCAGTGATTGTCACATGTCTTATGCTGGCTTCTACGGAGTCGAGCCTTCAAAAGAGGTTCGAAAAGATGGATGCTTGCACCATCATTCGCACCTTAAAAGTTATGTTTCAGGAACAAGCGAGGATTGAGAGATATGAGACTCATAAGGCAATACTTGATTGCAAACTTGAGAAAGGCAAGCCAGTTGGTCCTCATGTCTTTGAAATGATTGGTCATTTTGAAAACATGGAGAGACTTGGCCACCCTTATAGCCAAGAGTTGGCTACAGACATCATACTTTATTCTCTGCACGATGGATTTACTCAGTTCAAGCTAAACTTCAATATGAACGGAGCTGTAAAAACGCTTGAAGAGTTGCATGGGATGCTTAAGACCGCTGAGCAAAATCTAACTATGGGCAACAAGAAGGAGATCTTGATGGTCCAAAAGGGAAAAGGGTTCAAGAAAGGGGCATCTGGACAGCAGAAGAATGCAAAAGGGAAGGGTAAACCAGTTACCCAACCCAAGAACACTTCTGAGAAAGCTAAAGTAGTTGCTGACCATGATTGTTTCTACTGCCATACCAAGGGTCACTGGAAGAGAAATTGCCCAAAGTATCTGGAGGATAAGAAGAATGGAACTATGAGTTCCAATTCAGGTACGTATGTTATAGAAGTCATATCGGCTAATGCTTCTAGCTGGGTATTCGACTCAGGTTGTGCAGGTTCTCACATTATTACGAATGTGCAGGGGCTAAAAAGGCGTAGAAGCTTGGCCAAGGGAGAGGTAGATCTTCGAACTGGAACTGGAGCAAAGGCTGCTGCACTTGCTGTTGGAGATTATAGTCTACCTTTACCTTCTGGTTTAGTTTTAGAACTTAATAATTGTTATTTTGTTATGTCAATTACTAGAAACCTTATTGCGGCTTCTGTTTTGGATTTAGAAGGCTACAATTATTCTTGCAAAGATCAACGCTTATCTATTTTCAAAGATAACATTTTTTTATGCCGATTTTGTGTTGAGTAATGGACTCTACATTTTGGATCAAACATTCGGCATTTATAACGTAAGTACCAAAAGGCAAAAATTAGACGCAGGTGATAACACCTACCTATGGCATTGTCGATTGTGTCACATAGGCTTAAATCGCATGAAGAAGCTCCATAAAGATGGACTTTTGACATCAATTGATTGTGAATCATTTGACACATGTGAGTCATGTCTAATGGAAAAAATGACAAGGTCGCCTTTTACTGGGGTAAGTGAAAGGGCAACTGAGCTCTTGGCACTAATACATACTGATGTATGTGGACCTATGAGTACAGAAGATAGAGGTGGGTATAGATACTTCATAACTTTTACTGATGACTTAAGATATGGCTACATCTACTTAATGAAGCATAAGTCTGAATCATTTGAAAAGTTCAAAGAATTTCATAATGAAGTTGAAAACCAGCTTGGAAAGAAAATTAAGGCACTTCGATCTGATCGTGGTGGTGAATATTTGAGTCAAGAATTTGATCATCATTTGAAGAGTAGTGGGATATTATCACAACGAACTCCACCCGGAACACCTCAAATGAATTAACGGTGTATCTGAAAGGAGGAACATGACCCTATTGGACATGGTTCGATCAATGATGAGTTTTGCTAATCTTCCAATATCTTTCTGGGGGTACGCTCTCACAACCGCAATGTTCACACTAAACAGGACTCCATCTAAGGCTGTAGAAAAGACACCATATGAGTTATGGACTGGAAGAGTTCCAAGTTTGTCTTTTCTCAAAGTTTGGGGATGCGAAGCATATGTAAAATGTTTACTAGCAGATAAGCTCGCACCCAAATCGAATAAGTGCTTCTTTGTAGGGTACCCTAAGGAAACTAAAGGGTACTACTTCTACAATCCCACCGAGCACAAAGTGTTTATTGCTAGGGATAGTGTCTTTTTGGAAAAAGAGTTTGTTTCCAAAAAGTCAAGTGGGAGAAATGTTGATCTCGAAGAAGTTCGAGAGAAGCAACAAATCGAGCAACAAGAAGACATGGATCACTCCATGAATGAGGCCGTAAGCTTTGAGGACCTAATTCCAGAAGAAGATGGAACTCAAACTCATACAATGGAGGCGGCAAAATTGGAGGTGCAAGACCCCATTCCCAACAACCCACAAAATGTTGTGGTGGAACCTCTAGTTGCTCAACCCACGCGTAGATCAGAAAGGGCAAGATCGCTACCAAATAGATTTGCTAAATTCATATTGAATGCAAGTCTAGACATTCTGTTGTTAGAAAGCGATGAACCTACTACATATAAGCAAGATTTGATGAGTCCAAACTCCAAGAAGTGGCATGATGCCATGGTATCCGAAATGGATTCTATGTCTGAGAATCAAGTATGGGACTTGATAGATCCACCGGATGGGATAGTACCCATTGGGTGCAAATGGGTTTATAAACTCAAAACAGACAAGAATGGAAAGGTAAATCTATTCAAAGCAAGACTGGTTGCGAAAGGGTTTAAACAGATTCATGGTATTGACTATGATGAAACTTTCTCACCAGTCGTTATGATTAGATCCATCCGGATACTCCTAGCAATTGCAGCTCATTATGATTATGAGATCTGGCAAATGGATGTCAAGACCGCGTTTCTAAATGGATACTTAGAAGAGGATGTGTACATGACACAACCTAAAGGTTTTGAGGATCCACAAAATCCTAGGAAGGTATGCAAATTTAAGAAATCCATTTATGGACTTAAGCAAGCATCAAGGAGTTGGAACCTTCGATTTGATGAAGTGATCAAACAGTTTGAATTCATCAGATGTGAAGAAGAACCTTGTGTTTACAAAAAGTTTAGTGGGAGCAAAGTTGTATTCTTGGTTTTGTATGTGGATGACATACTACTCATTGGGAATGACATTCAAATGCTTGAGTCTGTAAAAGACTGGCTCAAGAAGCATTTCTCAATGAAAGACCTTGGAGAGGCAGAGTACATTTTAGGCATCAAGATCTATAGAGATAGATTCAAGAGACTCATTGGACTAAGTCAAGGAACTTATATAGATAAGTTTCTGGACAGGTTCAACATGAAAAATTTCTAAAAGGGATTTCTGCCTATGCAACATGGTCTATCTCTGAGCAAGAAGTAGTGTTATATAACATATGCTGAGCTAGATAGAATGAGTAGGATCCCTAATGCCTTTGCAATAGGATCCATATTGTATGCGATGATATGTACTCATCAAGATATTGAAGATATTGCATTCACTTTGAGTGAATGTAATATATACCAATCGAGTTCAAGTGAAGCACATTGAAGTGCAATCAAGAACATCATAAAGTACTTAAGAAGGACTAAAGATGAATTCTTGGTGTATGGAGGACATGATGAGTTGATCGTTGAAGCATAACTGATGCAAGCTTCTGAACAAACAGAGATGACTTCCAATCTCAATCCGGATACGTCTTTGTTCTTGTTGGAGGAGTTGTGAGCTAAAGGAACTGAAAGCATTACACAGTAGATGATTCTACAACAGAGGTTGAGTACATTGCAACATTGGATGTTGATAAGGAAGTTGTCTGGATAAGGAAGGTCATTGATGAGCTTGGTGTGTTTCCCAAAAGGGTTGAAGTCATTAGCATCTATTGTGACAACAATGGTGTCATTGCTCATTCCAAAGAACCTAGCTCTAATACCAAATCCAGACACGTACTCAAGAAGTATCACATCATACAAGACCAGGTCTAGTAAGATGATGTGAAGTTGTGCAAAATACACACGGATGACAACATTGCGGATCCGTTATCTAAACCTCTTCCCAAGCCCAAGGATAATAGTCACACTAGAGATAAGGGACTCAAGTCCATTGGTGAATGGATTTGATTTATATGTTTAAAACATTAGATATTGATCAAGATTGTTGAAACATATTTGCATCATGTTTGTTTGAAATAAAATTTCACTATTATTCAATTATGGTTTAGAATTGAATAAAATGTCCTAATAATTTATGATTATCAAATAGGATCGCTACGAAAGTCGTGGTGGTTAAAACCCTATTAAGTGAACTGATATTATGAATTGTGTTTTGCCGTAGTCTGAATCATTAAATGGGACATAAATGATTTAATATAGACTATTATGCAAGTTGATTGATAGCACTAAGTTTCACGTGCTATAGGGACATGTAGATGTCTAATCAATTGTATAGACAAGTATGGTGGATACTTGTTGGATAGACCTGCCTTAAGATTTTTCAAATAAGTTGAAGAATTTAAGGTTAAAATATTATTAGTAGGTTTCTCAGACATGAGTGTGATATCCCTCTCACTTGATGATTGGTAGCCTTTGACACTGTCAACCGTTGATCCGTAAAAGGCAATCATAAAGGAAGTGATTGAGGTTGCTAAAATTTAAGTGGGAGCTATAGTCACGCAAGATTGGAAAAGTCCTCCTATTCTGGATATTTGGATATCTGAGTAGGAATAATGTACTGGCCACTCGAAGAGTAAGAACTGTAAAATGCATGGCCATGCTCAAATGGATTAATACGTAATCATTTGTTTATTTGACAGCTCAAGCTCAGGATCGAGAAATAATTTGAATTGATATGGATAACATGAGATGCTATCATATCGTCAAATTGAACATTAAGTAACAAAGGAATTGAAACCGCACATCCACTTAAGGACAAGTGGAAGATTGAAGAAATTGGTGTCCTTTAATTGATGTTTAAAATACTAATGATATAATAGCATTAAAATGGAGATTTATAATCTGAATAATTTAGATAATTATAGTGCTTTGCTAGAAGCCAACTATAATTTATAGATTAAATTATATTTAATCTATTGCTATTTTATTCAGGTCCTATAAGGTCACACACAAAGAGTATTAGGAATTGGATAATTGATTAATAATAAATTAATAATAATAAGTTATTATTTTTGATATAGTTTGTGGATAGAAGATAAAAGATAAAGGTGACTTATTAGGAATAAGTTGACCTAGTTTCTACAATATATAAGGAGACTTATCAAGAATAAGTCTTAACCTGAGATTGGATTGTATGTGTCTCCAAAACTTCTCCCACCACAAATCGCTTGCCTCCCTAACCCGTAGGGTGAGTTGCAATCCTTCGATCATTCCTTCTAGCAAACGGAGACAAGGAGATCCAATCTCGTGCTCGTGTGGACCAAGTAGAGGAGTCGCGCTTGAGGCTCTTTTCTCCAAAGGTGATTTCAAATCAAGGTTCCGCACAAGAAAGGTACGACTTTTCCCCTCTATATTGTTCATATCAATTCATGCATGAGATCCCGAATTAGATGTTAGAAAATAGTTTTCAACCCTTCCGTTGCGCATCTAATTTTCCTACACAATTCTCGAGCACAAATATTATACTCCGTACAGTATAAAAGGTTGAATAAGTTGGAATTATAAAATGATTATACCCATAAATTCAATTTTCTACTTTTTTGTTGTCTATATATGAGACCACACGCAACGTCGGCGATCTACACATCCTCAGGGGTCGCCCACTCCGGCTGGGGTACTGTCGTGAGTCATTGCACTCTCACGCTTTCATAGTACTCGTGGCACGTCTTGATTCTCCATCGACTTTTTTGTTGGTTGATGTCTTGTATGAGTTGATTAGGTGCTTCTTTCTTCTCTGATGTTTTGTATTGTTTATGCACTGTTTGTATTGACGGATTTTCGTCTGTCGACTTGATCGACCATCGAGTTTCAGGTATGTCTACCTCCCGAGTATTCCACTAAACTTTATCTTTACATAGTATTAAAATCGGTTTGGTTCGGATCCATTTCTCTTACTTTATACTTGGATCTATTTCTCTAATTTTAGATCACACAACACGACTCTTATTTCATACAGCTTAACTAGGTTTCAAGATCGATTTCTCATCTAAGCATTTTTATGTAACGCAAGAATAAAGATAGTGTAATATGTGTTCATTCATAAGACATAATACATAAGTCCATCTCAAAATTTATGTGACTTTATTTCTTAACATGTTTTTTTAAAGGTTAAAACTCTATAAAATATCAACTTTTTTTATTAAAATTTTAAAATAATTTTATATTTATTACTAATGTAGTGAGATTAAATAAAGAATACAACAAAGATCTTTATATTGGAATCGAAAATAAGTTTCAAACTCGGATCGACACTAAAACAAGTACAAAAATGGGGACATGAAGCCCCAATCGAGGTGGTTCACTGGTAGGGAGCAAGGGGGGATATCAGGAGGTCTCGGGTTCGATCCCTACCTCCGCCCCTTTCCGCTCTTGCCGACTGGGTCACATGTTCGCGATTTGCCACCAAAGGTGGGTTCCTCGTCATAAAAAAAAATGGGGACATGAAATCGGCCTAACCTCATCTAGGACATCACCAGTCACTAAGGTTAGAACCGAAGGATAAACGAAGCTTTGAATCTATCGTAGCACTGTGTTTTTCTAGTTTGGATAAAGGGAGCTCTACCTACGATGAATCAAGAGCATCAAGGACTCAAACCCTAACGGAGCTCAAGAGGCAAGAAAGAAGCCGAGTAAACAGGAGCTCTGTCTTACCAATCTAGGGTTTCAACATTTCCCTAAGCTCTGAGATCATATTTAGGCTAAGGCTAAGCAACCCAAATCCAATACAATCAGAAAAAATTACACTCTCCCTTAAAATGGTAAATAAAGAGCGGCCATCCGGGGTTACGCTCTCCCGTTCACAGATACATATAAACACTTAGAATTACACTTAAGGCACATGGAGATGTGTCTTAACAATTTTACATAAACAAAATTAATATTTTAAGAGTTCTCATGAATTTGTACTACTGAAACTCAAATAAAGAACACACAAGTTCTCTGGACTTTGTCCTAATTGACGAATTCCAACTTCAATGTCAAGTGTTGCCTATTGAGGGAGTGGCTACTTCCCTGCATACCGTATAGCAGTTCCCAGCCAATCTTCAGGTATAGGGCTGCCTATTTCACCGTGCAATGCCTTCAAGGAATGGTCCGTAGCTGCCTGAATTCATCCCGCAAACATCCTCGTCAATACGCATCCATCCAGCAAAAGGAAAAAGTGTCCAACTAAATGTTTGAAAGCTTACTTTTACTATGAAGACATCAATTCCGAGCTTCGCAATGGCTGCAGCCTCTGATATCTTAGTCTCCATTCCCCCCGTTGTATCGTGTGCAGCTACCGTTGTCTCAACTGCATTCCACAACATCCAAGGCACATGAATAAATGCCTCAACAGAAAAAGGACTATGGGATCTTGACCTCCCAGCTGGGGATGTAGGGCGTTGATTGTTGCAAGGGACACGAAGATATGAAATTGATTACGTAGTTGTACAAACCTTTATTAGAATTTGTTAGCTTTGGTTCAACGACCTCCCAGTTGCCATCTTCATCCACAGCTGGTACAGGAATGAGCCAACAGGATTACTAAGATTGAGCTTGACAAGTAACACAACCATCAAGAATAATTTGATAAGTCTGTAGTTATTCCGAGAACTCACCAATTTCTCTTAGCAATAGCGCTCCTGGTTCTGATGGTGGCCGATCATATACTCCAAAGACATCTGTCTTAAAATCACTTTGTATAGGATTATTATACAGGGCAAAAAATTAGTCCTCGGTATAACAAGACAGAAAACTAATTAATCAAGGGAATTTTGTTCAGTTCTAGAACATAACTCCAGTCCTACTCGTGCAAAAGGATACAAGAAACACAACGTATTCAGGCTTCAATTTTTCTGCCAGATGCCTTATGATCACATCCCCGCTTAAGATGGTGCAACCCAGGGAGTGGTCAAGTACTGCGTCCCCGTGCAAGACCTAGTTAAGAACAATATGATTAATTATGCCTTTTGATCAACACCTTCAACTGAACCTCCCACTAAAAACGATTAAATGGATCAAAGAACTTATGATTCAAGACATACATAAAAAGAACATGATCTCTTCCCTTCATCATGCCCCATGATCTAATGCTTCCTCATTTTTCGAAGCAGCTTACAGATTATCATGGGTCAATTTAACAGTCGAGGATGGTGCACATGACGAATAAAGAGCGCCCTGTAACCATATGATGTTTGATTGCATTTCTTACAAGTTACTCCGTACTTTTTAAGATCAGGTTTCATAATTGAATTGTGTGCTGGTTTCAACATCAAGTAATAGACATTTCTCTTTAGCATTAACTTTGAGAAAAATACGAGATTGTAAATGTTAGTAGGGGCTATGACTCGTATATGAAATAGACAACTAGAGAGTGACAGATAATAGTACTGACAATAGGGATGGCAATCATTTTCTACCCCCCTCCCCCCCCCCCTCCTTAACTTCATTATGCAGATAAAGAATGTCAATCTCTAGGAATGAAAGTTTATGAAGAAGAATGGATATTACAGGAATAAAACCTTCGTTGATGGCGTTTGACACAACAGAAATGTTTGCCGAGGCAATCTGCAAAAGTGTCATTGTACATTATAAATGATTGTGCAAGATGCATGTGATACAACATATATTATTAGTATTTATGAAGAGCTACTTACATTTCTTTTGCTTGTGGACCAACCGCATGTAAATGGAGACATCCCGATAGAAGGTATACCCTCTGAAAACAAGCCCAAATCTTATTAAATAACTGAGAATGATCATCTCTAAGTGCAATTCTAAGCTTGGCATGCAAGTTATGTAACTAGAGCCTTGTGCTATTTCTATTCAGTAGGGGGGAAACCTGAAAAATGCTCGTCTACCATTTTTAAAAGGCCATTACAAACTTTCTTCTGACATTCGAAACATCCAATAAATATGAAGATACGATAATTAGATTCACCCATCTCATAAGCTGAAAAAAGCATCTCAAATTCTCAATATATTTCATTTCCAAAAGAGAGCAACAAAACAAAGCTCGAACCGAAAAAAATGCATCAATTTGAGCAAGCTATTTATATTTGTGATTAGCAAATATGACAGTACACATGGATTGTAAAACCTCACCTCTGGCAAGAGCTCTAACAATTTCAAGATTCAGTGATGTGACCTGCCGAGTAAATATTCAGAAGTAAATATACAGATGAGCACTAATGATAAATAAACACACCAACAAATGAAACAATTCCATCACTGATAAGAGAAGGAAAAATTGATACATAAAGTAAATGGAGAGATAGGCAGCAATTCTTACTGAAATGCGGGTTGCGACAAAGCCAGCCTTGACAAGAGGCTTATCTAAACTTCCCTTGTGCACTCCTGACTTACTTGCCTGAAAGTGCCCAAAAGAACCTGTATAAGCCGTTTTCACATCAAGATTTTGTTCTTCAGAGTATACTGTAAATCATACTCAAATAGTCACATCAGGATTTTGTTCTTCAAAATATAAATCACACTCAAATAGTCACATCAGATGGACAAATACGGAGTTATTGCACCTCGCAAAGCACCTTTAACACATATTTATGAAAGGGAAATCATTTATATAAGGACATACGAATTAAGAAATGTACTCCTAGTTTTCAACAACTATCAACACAATAAGCTCTTACCAATTAACAGATAGCGCCAAATGAACCCTAACGCATTATGAGTAGCAAGAATTGTAAGAAAACTAACCAGCTCCATGGACAACAATGAAATTGCTACCCTCCATTGACGAGGATTCTAAATCGTCGCCGACGGCGGGGAAAATAAGACCTAATTGGCCCGGTCGTTTGCTCCAATCCATCCCGATCACCTTCCCGGAAATCATAGCTTGCCTGAGGTGTGCAGAAACAGTCTCCAGATTTCCTTTATTCACTTCCTCCAATTCATTCTTACAAGTAATTGCAGCTCCCCCTGCAATACAGCAACCAATTCCAGATTATGCGGTTCAATTGAACTCAATTGATCTCTAATTCCTCTCTAAAACAAATTGGTAAAATGGATTAAACAAGACAACGAGAGACGAACCTAATTTGATAATGCAACGGAGTGGCTTGTTGAGGTGAAATCGATGGCCATGTTCTTCCCCCATGGGCATTGATTCGCTCTCTGAACTGGCTGATGTTGACCACTTGACCAGCGTTCAAATTTTTTTTTTTTTTTTTTTGGTCAAACCAGCGTTCAAATTCTAGTTCGTTTTGTTGGGAAATTTGTGGTTTCTACCAACTTTTCCGTTGAATTTGCTGGATCTGAGATTCAACAACGCAAGGTTACATGGCATCTGGGTCAGAACCATTACATTGCATTGGGCCGTCAGATATGGAGCTGGGACTAATAGTGGATTCGTTATTTATGGATTAGGAATGATAAAACATTATGACAATTACACACACATACACTGATACTTACACATACAAAATGGTGTAAATTAAGCGCGTGCGGTAGATTAATTTTATGTAGATTAAGGGGATTTTTGTAGATATGAGAAGATGGAGGTAGATGGATATTATTTTTGTAGATTATTGAGATTGTGTGGACGGAAATCTGAAAAAGGTGTTTGGTGGGTTGAAGATTGAAGTGTATTTGAAACAAAGGAAAGGACAAATGTACCCCTGGACAATGCCCCTCCACAAATTGGGTCAGCCTCCTCCTCTCTGAAGCATTAGCGAAATTGGAGAGCACGCTCAGCCGACACGAAGACGAAGCACCCCCACTGCGAAGGCCAGAGCCGCCGATTCCAACACCAGGGCCAAGCCGAGACATCCCAATCCTCGTCATCGGCAACAAGGCGGTCGTCATCTGTTGGTGGGACGAAGGCGCGAGGTCCTCTACAGCTCAATCGGGAATACCGCCGGCGAAGGTATGTGCGATCCGGCTACCTTTTCCGTTATATAGCGTTTGCTTACAGTTTCCGCAATTAGGACCTATAGATTTGTGTGATTTGATTGTGTTTTGTGGTAAGATCTAAAACCCTAGATGTCAATTTGGGGCAAATTACAAATCTGATGTGTTTTCGGCAGCTCTAAAACCCTAGACGTCAAATTGGGGCAAATTTGAGGGTGTCCGGCGACGGCAGAGGGTGGCCGTCGTCGATGTGAGGTATTTCATTAGGGAGGGGAACCTATGAAGCTATTCCAATTTCAGTTTTGCCTTGGTTGATCTTCAATTGTCGATGACTGTGGTTGATGTGTTGCTTCAATTAATTCGTTGTTGTGTGTTCCCGATTCGTCTGTCCCTCGGGATATCATTTGTCCCCGACAGATTGTATGGCATCGAGTAGCAAGACCCCTTCTATGGAGAAGGACAAACAACCCAAGGTTAACAAGGAGAAACCTTTCACTTAGACACCTACCCTGCTGAAAATATTCCTGGACCTTCTGATTGCGTATCAAAGAAAATATGGTCGCGACCAGGGATTAAGCTGAGTGGTGCTCACCACCCAATTCGAGGAAGCTACATGGCAGAAATGTGGCTGCAATACGCTGAAGAACAAACACGCTACTATGAAGGAGCCATGGAGGAATTGGAAAGAGTTGAAGCACGGGGAGACCGGATTAGGCTGGGACTTTGAACGAGGGTGCATCAACGCGACAGACGAATGGTGGGAGCGGAAATGTCAGGTATGATCCATTACTCTACCGTGTCACTTACTATAGTTTCCCCAATGTTGTAGGACATTACATTATTACGTCGTTTGTCAATGTCCTAATCCCCATGGTTCAATGATGTGGCAGGAGAAGAAGAACTTTCGCAAACTGAGGAAGAAGTGCGTGCCCCCTGACATTGAAGAGGCCTGGGACCAGATTTATGGGGGGGACAGTTGCGACCGGTCAGCACTACGTTTCTCCCTCCATGGACCCTGTTGAAAGCGTTGTGCCGATGTCCACTACGACCGATAATGGAGGTGGGATATAGAGGACACAAGACACAACCCTCCAGGTCGACCTTGGGGTTGACGCCGACAACATCGACGACTTCGACCTCAGCCGGTTCCCTGACATGGTACGAGGGACTAGCAACTCCTTCCCTACCCCTCCCGTTCAGCCACCGCCTTCTGTAACCCCTATCAGTCGTAGCTTACCACCAAGACCTGGAAAGCGCCCTTCGGGGACGACATCTGTTAAGAGATGAAGTGGAAGACGTTCGTCTAGAGAAGCGTCTTTCGACATGCACATGGAAATGGTTGGGGAAACAAGTGCTGAGATTCTGAACTGGGTGAGGGGTGAGTCAGAGGCGTCGAAGACACCCGTCAGCCGTGAGGCAGTGGTGATGAAGGTCCTCGACGAACTAGTTGTTGAAGGGTTCATCGAAGACGAGAGCGCGTTGTTATGCTTTGCCATGGATACTCTTATCATCCCCGAGAGGGCGAGGATGTTTCTCGCTTGCACACGTAGCAACGCAGTCAATTGCACTCATTCACAGTCATTGAATCAAACTCATTCGATCGAAATCAGCAAAAGCCATTACCATTTTGAAGTCACTACAAGGCAAACAGTCAATAAAAATCCTTCACACTCATTGAATCAAACTTATTCGATCGAACTCATCAAAAGCCACTACCATTTTGAAGTCACTACAACCCAAAAATTCAATCAAACTCATTCAATCAAACTCAGTCGATGAAACTCATCCAAATCCACTACCATTTTCATGTCAGTACAAGGGAAACAAACAATCAAAACCTCATTCAAACTCATTCACTCAAACTCATTCAATCAAACTCATCGAAAGCAATTACCAATTTCAAGTAAGTACAAGGCAAACATTCAATCAAACTCATTCAATAAAACTCATTCAAGCAAACTCAGTCAATCAAACTCATTACCGATTGTGCAAAATAGTTCGTCCCAACAAATGGGGCTTGGAAACAGACGACGACAGGGTGGCTACTCACTTACCCAGGTGGGTCAACCTCGTCGGAGCAGGCGGCAATGGCGGAGCTGCACCTCAGCGGGTGGCTACTCAGAGTCGCCCTTGCCACTGCACTGTGGCGAATCCCCAAATTAGGGGATTATCTCTAACCTAGGGTTCCGCCCTCGCCTCCGGTTCGCCGGGGAGGCCGTTGGCCGAAGGAACCTTATCCGACTGGTGGGTGCGTGGGCTCCGACCATCGTCCCCATTGCAATGGGGATGATGGGCGCCCATTCCGGCCGGAAAACCCTATCGCGAGGATGGTTTGTCCGCCGCCACACCTCCTCCTGGCCACCGCAATGGCGACGACACACACCGCAACCGGAGAGAGCATGGGGAGGGAGATCTTACCTTGAAGTCGGCGACGATGGTGACGGCGAGTCCTCTTCCTCCAGGTTGAGAGCGATTCCAGATCTGAAAGAGAAAGTGAAGAAATGTGGGGAGATGAGGGCATTTGTGTGAAATTTGTAATACAATGTAACACCCCCTTTTAAATCCCAAGGGAACGTTACAGCGCCAGTGAATCCGCAGACTTTAATGTCTTTGAATTCACCTGAGGCTTATAGGGACATGCAACCATGCTCCCATAAACAAGACGGTACTTAAGTAGTTGAATAAACTAATGCGGAAGTAATTTAAATATCAAAGTATAAAATATCAAATCCTAACAATAAAGCTAAAGTGTCAAAATCATAAAGTAGTAATAAGCTCCAAAAATAGCTAACACCAAAGTAGTATTGCGAAAACATTAAAGGTTCAAAAATCGTAGTAAAAGATTCAATAAATGATAGCCTGCTCTTCAACTCTCTCCTGCTCCGCTGCTTGCACTAGACCTGTGGAATATGGTCTGGTGTTTCGGGAGAACGAAGGACATCAGCCATCCAATAAATAGGATGATTAGTACAATTAAGACTAACAAATGATAGGGAAAATGTTCAGACTTTAACCTTACAGTGACCATAAAACGGTATGTCATAAGTTAAGGGAAATACACGAATATTTAAAGTGAAAACTGGATAAGAAGGTAAAAATTCACACATGACTCGGATGATCATAATGATCGATTATAAGGTCAGAAAAGGAATTATACCCGAGATAGATGAGTATAATAACTGAAGTGATCACCTATTTAACAGCCGATAATAACCATAATCACACTAATAATAATAATAATAATAATAATAATAATAATAATAATAATAATAATAATAATAATAATAATAATAATAATAATAAAAATAATAATAATAATAATAATAATAAAAATAATAATAATAATAATAATAGTTGATAATAATAATAATAATAATAATAAAAAATAATAATAATAATAATAATAATAATAATAATAATAATAATAATAATAATAAAGGAGTGGGTGCCCAGATAGTGTCTCGGCTACCCACTAATTTCTTGTAATTTGTAATTACATTGGTGATAATAATAATAATAATAATAATAATAATAATAATAATAATAATAATAATAATAATAATAATAATAATAATAATAATAATAATAATAATAATAATAATAATAATAATAATAATAATAATAATACGTGGTACCGGTCGGGCCTTTAACAAGGACCACGACCTATATCAGATCGTTGTTTTACCACCCCGCAGAGAATGCATTCCGGGATGGTGTTTCATGAAACCTTGTAAGGCGGTGGCTTAACGAACCACAACCTGCAAGTCAGTCTACTGCCGAACTTGCCAATGACCTATAGTCACTCGCATCACGTGGTGCGCATTTTAACTTATCACACATAAGCATCACATGGTGCATATCTAATATCTTAACTTATCATACATAAGCATCACATGGTGCCTATCTTAACTTATCATACATAAGCATCACATGATGCCTATCTTAACTTATCATACATAACCAGTTTATACTAGGTGATCATAAAAACGACGTTAAATCAATAAGGGACAAGCATGGATAATTCAAAGGATCTTACTATCACATGTCACTAGTTTGCATGAAGAAACAAACAGAATATCATGCAATTTAGGAAGAAGAAAATTGGCAACTTGCACTTGTCTCGAGTTATAAACAAATAACATATTTAATACACATGTCACTATAATTAGTTTAACAATTGCCCATTAATTTATACTCATGTTAATTTATGAATGAGAAGATAAATTACATTAAGCAGACGGTTATGCAATTTATCGAAATTGGCAAGGAAATTGGTCACGGGGCCGTATTCGACACAGAAGAATTTAAAAGGCACATCAAAAGAATCACGAAACACGAAAAGGGCGATGAACGAAATCACTTGCCTTAACCTTCGACGATCGGTTGACGACAACAAGACGAGATTTTAGCACCTTTTGAATCCAATGGAAAAGGAATATTTAATATTGATATTTTATACAATTAATTTTACTTAATTCAATTTCAAATTGAATTAATTCTATAAAGTTAAAAATCCATACCAATATGAATTCCTCGGGAAGCGGGATCCGGCGTGGGTGATTCGAGATTTCTGGGTGTCGCTGAAACGGGCAAGAATCGAATATTTTAGAAATATTGGCCGCTTAGCTTGATAAATAATTAATTCAGGGCGAAAAACGAGAATAGTATAAAACAAGGGAGGTTTATGTAATTTCTTCAAAAGAAATCAAAATCTCTGTCTTCTCTCTCTTGAAATCACGCACACGGACGCGGAGGAACGACGGAACTCGATCGGTGTGGCTCCTCCTCCGATTACTTCGATGGGCTACCGGTGACGGAGTAGATCGGGGCGGCGGCTCGGCCGAAATGGGCGGCGGCTCGGCGGCACTGCAGTGGTACGGCGGTGGTGGATCCTCGGCGACAACAGAGGCGAAGGCTGCGGCTCGCGTCTCCGGGCGAGGGCTGCAATGGGGTGGCTAGGCAGCGGCTGGAGGCGAGTGCGATGGTCCGACGATGGTGGCCCGTGGCTCAGGGCCGCCGGCGGTGGTTGGGGCGCTGAGCAGTGGTGGTCAGGGGCGATTGCAGTGGGAAGATGGGGGCGGTGATGGCGTGTATTTTGTTGAATTGGTTTTGGTTGGTGGAACCTAAGTCTCGTTTGGTTAGCAAGTTAAAAACACAGGAAGTTAAAAAACCCAGGAAGTTAAAAAACCCAGAAAATATGATATATTCCTGTATTTGGTTGACAAAATGATACAGAAATTCATCTTCCCAGGAATTTCAATTCCTACAAATCGTAGAAAGTTCACTTACCTAAGGGGACTAGGTAAGTTCAACTTCTCCCATTTTTTAACATGAATTTATTTATTTCTCTCTTTATACTACTAAAAACAAAAATTCAACCAAACAACTTTTTTTAATTCATAGGAAGTGAACTTCACGGGAATTCAATTCATGAGAAGTAAGTTCCCAGGAATTGTACTTCCCGCATTCAGTCAAACGAACCCCTAGATTAGGCGTGTATCTATACTGCTTAATTAGGTAAAGGATAAATTTGTGATCATTTGGAATTTAAAAATCAATTAAGATAGAGATTAAGGGTAGAATATAGATTTTTAGGAAAATAAATAAAATAAGCGGATAAAGATTAGAGGGACGATAGATTACCCTTTTATCGGGATGGATATTATCTAATTTATCTTTATAAATTAAATAATAGGAATATTTAGTTGAATTATGTAATTAAATTCATCATATATTATACTCTTTAGAATAATTTAATTATTCTAATTCATACCATATATCTTATGTGAATTTATTAAATGACCAAATTCACAAGATATATACTATAGTTTGATTATAATATAGATTTATATAATTAAATAAAAATAAGAAATAGCCCAAAAAAAATTTGGGGTATTTCATACAATCCGCTTGAAATCTCCAGAATCTGGGTGGGGGGGGGGGGGGGGGGGAGAGATTGCATTTTCGCCTGAATTTGTTCTAGTGGAATGCGCACAATCCTCGTCCCCAGATCTCCTGAAATACACTACCGAACACCACTTAATCTAATGGAATCCACTTAAATACACTACCGAACACGCGCTAAATACCACTTTTTGGAGCCTCATAATCTAGGATTTGAATCCAATAATATGTTCTTTTTATTTTTTTTCCAACTTTATTTTTTTAGAAATAAAATACTTAATTAGTTATTTTTGATCCCAATAATGATATGTTATTTTTATTTTTGCCCAACTTTGTTGGTTATTTTACCCATGGCGTAAAATAAAAAACAACACATCAACATGGAAATAACTTACTGTTCATATATTTTTCTTTTTAGAATGGTAAAAAAAATATAAAAATAATTTCTTAGTTTTAAAAATAAATTCATAGTCGCTAATAATAAGTAAAAAAAATAGTTATTTTTATAGAATTTTTATTATCCATATAGAATTATAATTTTTTTTTTTAAAAAAAATTTCTTGCGAAGCTAATAATCAGACCATTGCATCATTATTGATTGATAGACACGACAAGATCCCCAAGGTAAAACAATCGACACTAGTGACGTGGCCGTTAACGCCGATGATATGCGATCGGTCAGGCGACATCTCCGACTGGTGCTATCTCAACTGCTCCGCCGCCCTCAACTCCAAGACCGCCACCTTCTCCGGCCCACACCTCCACAGCGCGTCCCCCCACGCGCCGCCACCCTCCTCGGAAAAGATCCGCTCGTACCCCCGGAAATGGGAGCCGGCCACCATGTCCGACATCAGGGAGTTTACCCTCACCACCCAGCCCCTCCACCGCCATTGCGATGTCTACCACGACTCACTGGCGCTGGCGTTCAGCACCGCCGCCTACACCGGCAACCTTTTCCACGACTTCAACGACGGGCTCATTCCTCTCTTCATCACCCTCCACACACTCTTCCCGCCGGGTCGTGACGTCACTCTCGTCATCAGCCGCTTCTTCACCGACTGGTGGTACTCCAAGTACGAGACCATCCTTCCGGAGTTCTCGAGGCTCCCAGTGATCAATCTCGACAACCAGACCGTCACCCACTGCTTCCCGTCGGCCGTCGTCGGGCTCGTCTCCCACGGCCCAATGACCATCAACCCGACCCGAATGCGACCGACTCCAAAAACAATGCTCGATTTCCGCATCCTCCTCGAAAACGGTTACTCGAAACATTTCGTGCCGCTCAAGCCAGCCCCACTAAAACCAGGTCAGCCACGCCTAATTTTAGTGGGCCGAGTTTTGATTAACCAGGATGTAATAGTCCAGGATGCGGAGCGAACCGGGTTCGACGTGGTGATATTCGAGCCAAATAAATTCACCTACTTAGTGGAGGCGTACGCGCTAATAAACGGGAGCCACGCGCTGATGGGGGTGCATGGGGCAGCGCTGACACATGCGATGTTCCTCCGCCCTAGGGCGGTGTTGATGCAAGTGGTGCCGCTAGAGAATGATTGGTTGGCGGAGACGTACTTTGAGAGTATGGCGGATAGGGAATTAGGGATCGGGTTGGAATACGTGGAGTATAAGATTCGTGCAAAGGAGAGTAGCTTGGCGGAGAAGTATGGGATAGAGAATGAGTTGGTGAGAAACCCTAAGGAGGTTGCGAGTAGAAATTGGACAGCGTTGGATACAGTGTACTTAAAAGGTCAAGATGTGAAGATTGATATGAAGAGGTTTGAAAGGTACTTGCGAAGGGCTTATTTCAAGGCTAAGAGATTCATGGATCAATATGGTTGATGTTTTGGATCGAGAGATTAATGTAAATGTGTATGTGAGAGAGTTTCATATGCGATGTTAACTCTCATTTGTACCTTGTTAAAACTTGAATGTTACAAATTGTATTGGAAAATTTAAGCAGTTGTCAAACTTGATCAAAATTTGACATACACTTACCTCTCTGCACCTCATTCTTTCTCACCCATAGGTCATAACTAATTATTTTTAAGGATATCGATACGACTTCGAATTAAAAGAATAATAAAAAAAGAATTGAACTCAAATATTAAAAATCAAATAAAATATGTTGAATAACTCTCATCGGAAAAAACAAAAATATTAATAAATAATATTTTAACATGATCCAACACTACTCAAATTATTTTATACTTGAAAAAAAACAACCACCAAATATAGCCCATAAAGACAAATAATGAAATTGCAAAAGATTTGTCGCGTGTTCTCATTTCTCGAGCGAAGCACTTTGGATCTCATGGAGTTGCTAAAATAACTCTATGTGAAGTTGGTTAAATCCTAACCACTTAATTCTAAATAAATGGTTTAGATTTAAATGCATTTAGCCATTTTTTAATTTATTTTTTAGGGTCGATGCATTCCTATTGGGTAATCCTTCCAACTCCACGGAGTTCAACTCCACGGGATCCTGACCGCTCTCGAAGGTAGGCCGCTAGTCGAATTCTCGAGCACAAATATTATACTCCGTAGAGTTTATAGGTTGTATAAGTTGGAATTATAAAATGATTATACCCATAAATTCAGTTTTCTACTTTCTTTGTTGTCTATATATATATATATATATATATATATATATATATATATATATATATGAGACCACAAAGACCTACCTTCCGGGTATTCCACTGAACTAAATTACTCTATCTTAGATACTCCGTAGTATATTAAAATCGGTTTGTTTCGGATCCATTTCTCTGACTTTATATCACCCAACACGACTCTTATTTCATACTGCTTAACTATTTTAAGATTTCACATCTAAACATTTTAATGTTGCTAGTAACTTTGAACCCTTATGTAGTAAAACTGTTCCTACAAATTTTTTGTAACGAAATTTAGGGGCCCTGTGTAACGAAATTTTTTTGACCCCTATGTCGAAAAACAAAATTTTGAAGTGAAAATAAATAAATAAAATTGTAAGGGTTTGGCGGTCCAAGTTATTGATAAGGGGAATCGAACTTAAGAGTAAGGAAAATAAAGTGCTCCTACATCCACTAGAACAAATATTCTTACATACTCATATGCTAGTCTTAAAATTACGAGGCCCCTAAAATTTCCGGGCCCGGTGCGGTTGAATGTTTTGAACCGCCCTTTCTGATCGGCCCTGCCTACAAAGCAGTACACGCAAGAATAAAGATATTGCAATATGTACAAGACTCCCTCCATCTCAAAATTTAATTATATCACTTATTTTTACGGAGTAACATGTTTTTATATAAAAAAAAGAAGAAGTTAAAACTCTCTATAAAATATCAACTTATTTATTAGTGTAGTAATCTAGTGGGATTAAATAAAGAACACAACAAAGATCTTTATATTGATATCGAAAATAAGTTACAAACTCAGATCAACATCAAAACAAGTACAAAAATGGGGACATGTGTTGCGGGAGCGTTTCCAAAAAAACGCTCGCCGCTTCCGTCAACCTCCATCTTCGGCCAGTTGAACCATCGCGCGCTTCGACAATCAACATCTCCGACCAAATCTCTCTATTTGGAGAGTCTAAATCTCTCTTCGGAGAGCCCGAATCTCTCTCCGGAGAGCTCCAAATCCTCTCCTTGTGAGAAGGTACTTGAACCTTGGTTCCCTCATTGGGTCTTCTCCCTCGATTCCCCTCCCAGATCCCTCTCTCTTTTTGGGTTTTTGGTGAGTCGGGGCTCGATTTGGTTTCGGATTTCGCCTTTCGTCTCCCCAACCGTTCATCATTCTAGTTCACCTCCTTCGAGCCTTCCGTTCGTCGGCGTCGGAGGCTATCCGGAGGTCTCCCCTCTCCGATTCCAACGTTTTCTCCCTAACTCAACCTCCTTGCCCTCTCGGCCTGGTGGTTTGTCTTGCCTTGTCCCTTCTCGGCGGGTACTCAGTGGTGGTGCTGCTCCTGGGCTTCTGTTGGTGTCGGGACTTGCTTCATCCCGTTGGTGTTCTTGTCAGACGCTCAGTCCTTCCTGCGCTCCTCTGTCCAGGTGGTCTTGGGGTGGCGCCTCCTTTCCGCTGCCGCTTTGACTCTTTTGGTTCAAATCCGGCCTTGGGCCATTGGTGGCCTCCTGGGTTTGGCCATGGTTGGCGGTGTATTTTCCCATTGCTGGCGACCTCATGCCTTTGGTCACTTTCGGCTTTGACTCGCCTCTTTGGCTTCCTTGGGTCCATGTGGCCCGTGGATTGTATTTCGGGCCCTCTTTTCCTTCCTTTGGGCCCAAGGCAATTCCTTGGACCCAAATCTAGCCCGTTTAATTAAACCTAAGAAATAATAATAATTTTTTTTATTAGAAAAAAATTTGAACCAGCGAGCTCTACCCGGCAGCATCCTTCCGGATGAGGTCAAGAAGACCAAAATTGTTATAAATATCGACACCCCGGGTGGAGTGGTAAAGGTGTGCAATCTTATCTGCTACTCTATTGCCCAAACGGGGAACATGAAAGAAGGATACTTCTTTCAAAGTCGATAGTAAAAGTTTTACATCGGACAATACTAGCTCAATTTCCCAAGGGCATGTAGTATTTTTGTTAAAATAATTTATGACTATGGAGGAGTCTCCCTCAACATGGATTTTCTCTATACGGAGGTTGACGGCCTGTTGCATACCTAGTTTTAGAGCCAGTGCTTCAGCTTTCAGTGGGCTTTGCACACCAAATTTCTAATAATTTATGCCCATAGGCTTGCCCTCCCAGTCCCGGATAATGACACCAAATTTCTGATAATTTATGCTCATAGGCTTGCCCTCCCAGTCCCGGATAATGACACCAAATTTCTGATAATTTATGCTCATAGGCTTGCCCTCCCAGTCCCGGATATTGACACCACATACCACCCAGAATATAATCACTGACCGTTTCCTCTATGTTATCTATTCGGGGGCAGTCTTCCCTAGACTGTAGTGCAGATGTTGTAATCCAATTATCGGTCCAGAATTTAATAGATCTATCATTACGACCGACCAAATAAGTCCGGTTTTAAATTTGTCAATTAGAGAGATTAATTTTGCCTATTGCCAGGACATGTCCCTACCCTTTTTGTATTCGAAAATTGAATCAGATCGTAAGTACTTATGTTTAACCAGCGAAACCCACACATTATTTGGTTCAGCTAGAATCTTCCATAGTAACTTCATTTGGAGAGCTTCGTTCATCTCTTTGGCTTTCCGAATGCCTTGACCTCCACACTTTTTTGGTCTACAGATTCTGTCCCAACTAATGAGAGGTCGGTACTGGAGATCTTTATTACAGAAAAATTTGTTATTAATTTGATCTAGTTCTTTATGTACAGAGCTTAGAAGCATAAAGTTTTGCATAATATACATTGGTTTTGCGGCAAGGTTTGAACCAATAAGGACAGCTCGACCTTGTAGAGATAAGGCGCTCGCCCGCCACTTACTAAGTTGTTCTTTAGACTTGCATACAACATCTTCAAAAGTTTGTTTATTAACCATACCGTTAATAATAGGGCATCCGAGGTATTTTTCCAATGAGTTTTCACTTGTAATATTCAAGTAGTTTCATAGCTCAGCAATTCTAGTGTTGGAGATTCCTTTTGTTGGTTGAAAACTAGACTTTTGATAATTAACTTTTTGTCCAGAAACTTTGCAGTACGCATTGATTATTGTTCTAACTTTATGTCCTGCACCCACACTGCCTTGGCAGAAAACAATGATGTCGTCCGCGAAGGAAAAAAAATGGGATTCTGAGGCCGTTTCTACCGAGGAGAAGCAATTAGATTGTTGATAGAGACTGATTGAGCGGAGAGTTGTCTAGCTAGAACCTCAGCTCCAAGGATGAACATGAAGGGGAAAGGGGGTCCCCATGCCTAAGGCCACGTGTTGGAAAAAACATATCAGTGGGTCCATTATTAACAAGGATTGAGAAAGACACCGTCATAACACACTCCATTACCCATGAGATGAACGTGTTGTGAAAGCCAAATCTTTCTAGCACCTTTTTAGTAAAATTACAATCAACTCTATTGTATGCTTTTTCCATATCTAATTTTATTGTCAATCAACCTCACGTCCCTTCCGAGATCTAAAAGAGTGGAAGATTTCGTGCGCCACCAACACATTATCATGAATTGCCCTATTAGACACAAACGCCCCTTGGAGAGGGTGAATAACCTTTCCAATAAAAGTTTTAAGTCTTTCGGTAAGTATTTTTGATATTATCTTGTATAGCGAAGAGCATAGACTGATTCGGCGGTAGTGACTAGTATTGGTGGGATTATCATGCTTCGGCAGAAGGGAGATAAATCTCGAGAGGGCTTGCGAGCGGGCTTGATTAAATCTCGAGAGGGCTTTTATTAAATCCCAAAAGGGTCTCTTGGTGCGTCGTACTTGAGTGGTTCTCGGCCGCGTGTCTGGTTGTTTGTGGCGTTCTTCGTCTGAGTTAGAGCTCTGGCATCCGGTGTTGGGTCTGGCTTGGGTTGTAGCAGTGTGTATCTAGCGACACCGCGTTACAGAAATTTTCTTGGAGGATCGTCTTCACTGCCCACAGGGTCTCCTGATGTACCGCTGGCCAGCGGTGTCACTGCTTAGTGGTGCTTGGCGTTGGCTCTTAGTCTACTTTGTCTCCGGCTTGGTTGGACGTAGTTCGCTTATTTGATTGTTTCTGTGTGCCTCCCTCCGCTTGTACTGCACCTTTTTTCTGTTTCTTTGTTGTATTTTCTGTGTTTGGACGACTAGCTGTCTGCCGACTTTGTCGGCCTCTCGAGGTTCAGGGCTTGTCCGCCCTCAAATTATTTCCTAATAAAAAAAAGTACAAAAATGGGGACATGAAATCTACTTAACCTCATCTAGGACACCACCAGTCAACAAGGTTAGAACTGAAGGATAAACGAAGCTTTGAATCTATCGTAGCACTGTGTTTTTCTAGTTTGGATAAAGGGGTACCAACGCTCAATCAAGAGTATCAATGAATAAAACCCTAGCGGAACTCAAAAGGCAAGAAAGAAGTCGAGTCAACAGAAGCTCTATCTTACCAATCTAGGGTTTCAACATTTCCCTTAGTGCACCTAAGATCCAATGACGTCGTTTGCTCAAGTGACAAGCTAGCTCAAGTGTGTAGGCTACCGAAGTGCACAAGCTCTGAGAGAACATATTTAGGCTAGAAAAACATACATTCTCCCGTTCACACATACACTAAAACACATAGAATTACACTTAAGGCACATAGAGATGAGCCTAACAATTTTACATAAACAAAATTAATATTTTTAAGAGTTTATATTTTTTAATATCTTAAAAAAACATTTGAAATATCAAAGTACATGTATTTTGAGACGGAGGGAGTAAACTGAAGGTGATAATGCGTTAGTGTCATTTACCAAAACTTCTCATGAATTTGTACTACTGAAACTCAAATTAAGAAAACACAAGTTCTCTGGACTTTGTCATAATTGACGAATTCCAACTTCAATGTCAAGAGTTGCCTATTGAGGGAGTGGCTACTTCCCTGCATACCGCATAGCAGTTCCCAGCCATCTTCGGGTATAGGATGTAGCCATGTCATCTGCTGAGTCTGAGTATAGATCAATGGCTACTACTTGCTGCGAGATAACTTAGATTGTCAAGTTGCTTGAGGATTTGAACATCAAGCACAAAGACCCTGTGAAACTCTAATGTGATAACCAAGGAGCCATACATATGGCTAAGAATCCAGTATATCATGAACGAACAAAGCACATAGAAGGTGACTGCCACCTTGTAAGAGACAAGCTCATTCGAAATGAAGTGGTTCTAGGATACATTCCAACTGGAGATCAGCCAGCAGACGTGTTTACCAAAGCTATCTCCTGTGATCAGTATATGAAGAATTTGAGCAAGTTAGGCATTGTGAACTTGTTCTCAACTGCCAAACTTGAGGAGTAATGAAGTGTAATACGAATTCTTTATGTGCTTTTATGTAAATAAGGGAAAAGGGCTATCTCTTCGTATAAATAGCTCCTTCCTTGTAACAGAACAAGTCAGTTGGTTGAATCTGTTGAATAGATCTCGAACTCTCTCTCTCGTTTCTTGCTCTTTGCTTCCGATTTCTCTTTTCTCTCTGATTGATCTCTCAGATCAATACGTATAGCAGTTCCTAGCCAATCTTCGGGTATAGGGCTGCCTATTTCACCGTGCAATGCCTTCAAGGAATGGTCCGTACCTGCCTGGATTCATCCCATAAACATCCTCATCAACACGCAACCATCCAGTAAAAGGAAAAGGTGTCCAACTAAATGTTTGAATGCTTACTTTTACTATGAAGACATCAATTCCAAGCTTTGCAATGGCTGCAGCCTCTGATATCTTAGTCTCCATTCCCCCCGTTATATCGTGTGCAGCTACCGTTGTCTCAACTGCATTCCGCAACATCGAAAGCACATGAATAAATGCCTGAACTGAAAAAGGACTATGGGATCTTGACCTCCCAGTTGGGGATGTAGCGCCTCAATTGTTGCTAGGCACACAAATATACGAAATTCATTACGTAGTTGTACAAACCTTTATTTGTTAGCTTTGGTTCAACGACCTCCCAGTTGCCATCTTCATCCACAGCTGGTACAGGAATGAGCCAACAGGATTACTAAGGTTGAGCTTGACAAGTAACACAACCATCAAGAATAATTTGATAGCTCTATATAGTTATTTGAGAACTCACCAATTTCTCTTAGCAATAGCGCTCCTGGTTCTGATGGTGGCCGATCATATACTCCAAAGACATCTGTCTTAAAATCACTTTGTATAGGATTATTATATAGGGCAAATAATTAGTACTCGGTATAACAAGACAAAAAGCTAATTAATCAAGAGAATTTTGTTCAGTTCTAGAACATAACTACAGTCCTACTCGTGCAAAAGGATACAAGAAACACAACATATTCAGGTTTCAATTTTTCTGCAAGATGCCTTATGATCACATCCCCGCTTAAGATGGTGCAACCCAGGAAGTGGTCAAGTACTGCGTCCCCGTGTAAGACCTAGTTAAGAACAATAAGATTAATGATGCCTTTTGATCAACACCTTCAACTGATCCTCCCGCTACAAACGATCAAATGGATCAAAGAACTTATGATTCAAGACATACATAAAAGAACACGATCTCTTCCCTTCTTCATGACCCATGATCTAATGCTTCTTCGTTTTTTGAAGCAGATTACAGATTCTCATGGGTCAATTTAACAGTCGAGGATGGTGCACATGACGAATAAAGAGCGCCCTCTAACCATATCATGTTTGATTGCATTTCTTATAAGTTACTTTTTAAGATCAGGTTTCATAATTGAATTGCGTGCTGCTTTCAACATCAAGTAATAGACATTTCTCTTTAGCATTAGCTTTGAGAAAAATACGAGATTGTAAATGTTAATAGGGGCTATGGCTCATATATGAAATAGACTAGAGAGTGACAGATAATGGTACTGACAACAGGGACGACATCATTTTCTATTTCCCATTTTTTTTAAACTTCATTATGTAGATGAAGAATGTCAATCTCTAGGAATGAAAGTTTATGAAGAAGAATGGATCGTACAGGAATAAAACCTTCGTTGATGGCGTTGGACACAACAGAGATGTTTGCCGAGGCAATCTGCAAAAGTGCAATTGTATATTATGAATTCAAATACATTATAACGTGCAAGATGCATGTGATACAACATATATTATTAGTATTTATGAAGAGCTACTTACATTTCTTTTGCTTGTGGACCATCCACATGTAAATGGAGACATCCCAATAGAAGGTATACCCTCTGAAAACAAGCCCAAATCTTATTAAATAACTGAGAATGATCATCTCTAAGTGCAATTCTAAACTTGGCATTTATGTAACTAGAGCCTTGTGCCATTTCTATTCAGTAGGGGGGAAACCTGAAAAATGGTTATGTCTACCATTTTTACAAGGTCATTACAAACTTTCTTCTGACATTCGAAACATCCAATAAATTTGAAGATACTATAATTAGATTCACCCATCTCATAAGCCGAAAAAAGCATCTCAAATTCTCAATACAGTATATTTCATTTACAAAAGAGAGCAATAAAACAAAGCCCGGACTAACAATACACATGAATTGTAAAACCTCACCTCTGGCAAGAGCTCTAACAATCTCAAGATTTAGTGAGGTGACCTGCCGAGTAAATATTCAGAAGTCAATATACAGATGAGCACTACTGATAAATACACACACCAACAAATGAAACAATACCATCACTGACAAGAGAAGGAAAAAGTGATACATAAAGTAAATGGAGAGATAGGCAGCAATTCTTACTGAAATGCGTGTTGCGACAAAGCCAGCCTTGACAAGAGGCTTATCTAAGCTTCCCTTGTGCACTCCTGACTTGCTAGCCTGAAAGTGCCCAAAAGAACCTGTATAAGCCAGTTTTCACATCAAGATTTTGTTCTTCAGAATATAAATCACACTCACATAGTCACTTCAGGATTTTGTTCTTCAGAATATAAATCACACTCAAATAGTCACATCAGATGTACAAATAACTAATTGCACCTCACCAAACAGTTAAACACAGCCTTTAACGCGTAAGGACAGACGAATTAACAAATGTAGTTTTCACCTATTATCAACACAATAAGCTCTTATAACCAATCAACAGATAGCGCCAAATGAACCCTAACGCATTATGAGTAGCTAGAAATGTAAGAAAACTAACCAGCTCCATGGACAACAATGAAATTGCTAATCTCCATTGACGAGGATTTTAAGTCTTCGCCGAGGTCGGGGCAAATAAGATCTAATTGGCCCGGTCGTTTGCTCCAATCCATCCCAATCACCTTCCCGGAAATCATAGCTTTCCTGAGGTGTGCAGAAACAGTCTCCAGATTTCCTTTATTCACTTCCTCCAATTCATTCTTACAAGTAATTGCAGCTCCCCCTGCAATACAGCAACCAATTCCAGATTATGCGGTTCAATTGAACTCAATTGATCTCTAATTCCTTACTAAAACAAATTGGTAAAATAGATTAAACAAGATAAAAAGAGACGAACCTAATTTGACAATGCAACGGAGTGGCTTGTTGAGGTGAAATCGATGGCCTTGTTCTTCCTCCATGGGCATTGATTCGCTCTCTGAACTGGCTGATGTTGACCACTCGACCAGCGTTCAAATTCTAGTTCGTTTTGTTGGGAAATTTGTGGTTTCTACCAACTTTTCCGTTGAATTTGCTGGATCTGAGATTCAACTACGCAAGGTTACATGGTATCTGGTTCAGAGCCATTACATTCCATTGGGCCGTAACATATGGGGCTGGGGCTAGTTACTGGCCCATTGGAAACAAGAGAAAGCCCATTAATAGTGGATTCGTTGTTTATGGATTAGGAATGACAAAAGTGTCAAAACATTATGACAGTTCCATATATGTATAAGAAAACACATTATCACAAAATGGTGTAAATTAAATACCACTTTAAACTAACAAACACCCCCACCTTCCTTTTTTAAAGCAACACCTGACTTGATTTAGGTCTTAAGAACCTCGGGTTTCGGATATTATCGAGTAGTGCTCCCACTCTCGAAATTTTACCTAATCACCAAAAAAAAAATACCTCACTAGCATCAACTTTGTTAGAGGTATCTGTAATTGCCTGTGGGAGATCGAGATGATTACCTTCAATTAAACCTGTCAATCGGATCAAATGAGTCGGGTTCGGGTCGGGTCGTAACGGGTTTTGGATAAAACGGGTCTCGGGTAAACCCGGGTCGATACTAACTCGGGTTGACCCGTGTTTCCGGCGGGTTCGGGTCGATTTCGAGTCAATTTTCAGATTGTCAATTTTTTTTATTTTCTCAATTAAAATTGACACTTCGACGCCCCATAAAAGGTGTAAAACGCTAAAATGAAAGGGCCTAACTTATCGGAAATGACAAAAAGACAAACATAACCAAATATTACAATAACCAAGTTAAGATGATCAAATACTAAAAATATCCAAAATATCTGATCATTTGAAGATTCTAAATACGAGTCTAAAAATCTACAAATTCAAACACAATAGATAGGGTTGAGTAAAAATTAGTTAGGATAACATCCTTTACAATAGAAATAAAACTCAATACAAGCTTCAAAATATGATATTAGATGAGCCACAAAACACAACTGGCGTACTCCTTCAATCGTCAGATCCCCATTTCGTTCATTTGATACTCAATTCCTCGAATATCTTGGTGTTCATTTTTTTGGTGGACGTCGTGGGGGCATGTTTCCTATACAAGCAATGTAAGATAGTTGTGAGGCGAAACACCATATTGAACAACTCAGTATTGCCAGTGCAAGAACTGTGATCGGAATAATGATTTTGAGTCTGCCAAAAACAGAAAACAATCCTAATAATGAAGCTGCATATTATTCTCAAGATGGGATTAGAATTCAAAAGGAATGAAACTTTAGAAGGGATACACAAGACCTTAAAGTTCAGCATTTCATGAAACATTAACTCAATAATAAATGTAGGAGTTAGGACATGGAGATGGAGAATTGTAGTCGTCTGAAGCGGTGAGATCAACTGATTCGAAAGATTAAGGATTGAAAGGAATGCATGGAAACACAATTTCGAGTCAGCAAAGTAGCAAACCATTAAGGATATCATTTCACACTTTTGTCTAATACGGATAAATTGGACTGCATTGCACTCACCTCAAATGGAGATTAAAGAGTGAATCGAACAAGATAGTTGTGAGGCGAAACACCAAATTGAACAACTTATATCTTAATTGAAGAGTGAATCGAACAGCTAATTTGTTCAACAACACAACCTGACTAACCAAATCGAACAACCCAAAACAGAAACCAAATCGAAACACCTAATTGAACAAACCATATGAATTGAAGAGTGAATCGAAACACCTAATCTAATTGAACAATACAAACCGAATCTAAACACCTAATTGAACAACAGGCGAGTTGGGTGAAGAGTGAATCGAAAATCAGTATAATAATATACACAAACTGAACCGAAAATAAGCATATATAATATACATACATACCTGATAGCAGCAGCAGCAGCGAGAGCAGTAGGCGAGAGCAACAGCGAGACAGTAGGCGAGAGCAGCAGCTAGAGCAGTATACGGAACAACGAGAGCAGTAGGCGCCTAGGCGGAACAGCAGACAGACGCTGTCGAGACGCCGGCGAGAGCAGTAGGCGCAGCAGCAGGCGAAGGCGAGCCCAACAGGAGAAAATCGGCCGGTTGAAGACGAATGGCGATGGTTAGGTTAGGGTTGAAGTCTTGAAGACGTACGTTTTGCCCCAAACCAAACCCTTCTTTCTCCCCCCCCCCCCCCCCCCCTCTTTTTTTAAAAAAAATCATTGCCCCGATCGGGTCGACCCGGACCCGAACCCGGTTGACCCGAAAATTTATCGGGTTCGGGTCGGAAAAAAATGTCGGGTCTAAATTTTCGGGTTTTGACCCAAAAATTACCGGACGGTCGGATCGAGTTTCCGAGTCAGGTTTCATTTTGACAAGTCTGCCTTCAATGCACATATTTGCTCATTCTTTTGATTTAGCTCACTACAACCGCATGTTCTATGAATTCAGCCATATTGCAGATAAAACGGTTCATCTTCGACACAAAATGAACCATGGATCTCTTGTTTCTCACTTGAAGCTCTAACTCTCATCCATAATTATGTTACTAAGTGGTGGATCAACATGGTTTCACATTACCCAAATTCTTGCTTGTTTTTTGTTTTAAAAAAAAAGTATTTGTACACTCCCCAAATTATGAAAATATAAAATATCATAAATAATACTCTCTCAATTTCTTTTTTTATCATTAATTATTCATACCCATTTTTTGAAAATTATAATATACATAATATCAATTTTTTAAATTATTTTATTATAATTTTACATTTATTAGTAAAAAGTACTATAAAATTATTTTTAAAATGAATATAAAAAATCCGATGCTTTATTTAGTTTTTATCATTTTAAAAAATATGTGTCGAAATAGTAAATAACAACTATAAAAAATGAAAGAAATACAGTACTTCATGATAGTTAAATTTGTTAATTTTAAACAAGCATTAAGGTTGTGTTTGGTAAAAGAAGGTTTTAGGGTAGCTGGAGCTGGAGTTGGAGATAGTCTTAAGAGTTACGATTAGATTTTATCTTTTTTCAAACTATACAGAAACCTTATAAAGTGTTTGATATTTATGGAGTTTTAAAAGAGGTTTTATGGGTAAAACGACAAAAGGGGTTTTTAATTAGTAAGTAAAGATAATGTGAGAAATCTGTAGGGGAGAGGTAGACCTAAGAAGAGCTGGTTGGAGGTTATTAGACATGATCTTTCTCTGCTGAACCTTTCGGAGGATATGACTTCGGATAGAGACCACTGGAGAAGGAGCATTCGAGCTGCTGATGTCTAGTGCCTTTTGCTATGGTTTTGATTAGAGTTGTGTCCTCGTGCCTTTGTTTACTTTAATGTTTTCCCCTGCGCCTCCCCTTTCTTATTTCATGCTGTCTATGCCCCTCCCTCTGTGCCCTATCACTATGTGGTCCTATTGCACTATCGTTCTGGGTCTATCGAAAACACTCTCTCGACCTGTTCGCAGGGCCGTTCCGTTAGGATTTGAGGCCTTGTGCAAGTTACAAGTTGAGGCCTTTTTTTTAAACTAATTTAAAGAGAAAAAATAATTCACAAAATCCAATAACGTACAAAAGAGATGTTCTCGTAGATGTAAAGTCATTACAAAGAATCATTAACTAAAACTAAACTTTGCGTTTGGCATGACCACTTTCGAATCTTCTAGGAGGCATTCTATCTTTTTAAATCCCAACTTAGTATTTTCTAAGGTAGAAAGGTTCAAAATAATAACAAAAAAAAAATTATGATAATTTAAGAAATGAAAAAGTAAAAACTAACAAAAGAATATAGTTAAAATTTGAGATTACCTATCGAAATCGTTGAGTTTGAAGAGACGATTGCAATGGTTGAATGAGTTGAATTGATTTGACCTATATTAGGGTTTCTTTTATTTTCTCAATATTCTTTGTGAGGTTGTGAATTGTGACGGTAAAAAAATAAAAAAATAAAATCAAACAAATTTTTTTAGGAAAATAAAATCGGAATGGGCTGGGCCTAAAAGAATCGAAATGGGCTGCTACTCCCTGCTTGCTGTTGTAATTACTGTTTTTTAGAAGAAGAAAAACCAGCCTTGCCGCAACATGGATTCGAACTCCACACCTTTCGGTACCAATGGCATCCTTTTACCATCCTACCAGCCGCACCAACTTGATACATTAGGCAATTTATATATACATATATATATTCTAATACAAATACAAGGCCCCCAAAATTTTGAGGCCCTGTGCGTACATCCTGACCCCCCCCCCCCCCCCCAGACCCCGCTCTATAGTGGGATTAACTGGGTTGTTGTTGTTAAGTAAAGATAATGGGAGAAAATGATGAAAAAAGGTAAAATAGAGATATGATTCCAAACCTTGATTTGAAAGCTCCAAAAGCTTGTTCATTGAGATCTTAGGCTGTGTTTGGCACTAGATGGAGATTATAGGGATTATGGGGATTTTAGTAGATGTTAGGAGATGGAGATTATTTTGGTAGATTAATGGGATTGTGGGGATTGAGATTATGGAGGTCGGAAATCTCGTAAAGGGTGTTTGGTTGGTATGAGATTGGGGTGTATTATAAAGTAAAAAAATGTCGGAATTGCCCCTAAAAAAAAGGCTCATACCCCCTCCCCCTTCCTCCCAAACCCACACAGCGATTTTGGAGGTCTTCCCATCGTCGGCTCCCAGACGAAAACCCGACACCGCCTGGCAATTTTCGGGGACGAGGTTCGACAGCTGCCGGCGCTCCGTGACGAGGATTGACGAAGCCCCCTCGGCCATCCGCGCACCGTGACACACCTCCCCTGTAGGCGGAAGAGCCCTCTTCGGAAGTTGTCGTGCTACACGGTCGGACTTTCCCAGGTATGTCATTCTCTGAAATTGGAGGTTGTAGTTGACATTAGAAGTAGAAATGGGCATATAGGTGCGCGAAATTGTTCCCGTGAAACCCGAAAAATCAAACTTGAATTGGGGGGTGGTGAATTGTTGACGGTAGTGTCCAATTTTGGGATTCTAGGTCTGCAATAGTATGTTCAATTGGGGATTTCCCCACAGCCACCTAATAGGGCACCATAGCTTGTCAAGGTGAGTTGGCTCCCGACCGATAAGGTTTGCTATAGCATGTTCAATTGGGGATTATAGGTTTTCAATAGCATATTCAATTCGGGATTTCGATTTGTTGGCTCCCGACCGATTGAACCCTTTCAAGTTAGCTTGTTACGGCGAGAAAAGGTCGAAATTGGAGGAACCCCCAACAATCAGCCTTCCCTTTCGTTGTCTACTGCTGATGGTTGCATATGTTTTCATGTGTTGTGAACGTTGGGGGAGATCAGTTGAGGACGAGTATCGAACATGTCATCCGGTACCAAGCCCCCTGTTCCTGACAAGGGGAAAAAACCAAAGGGCTCGAAAGAAACACCCTTTCAGTGGACTCCGACGGTAACGAAACAGTACGTGGATCTGCTTATTGGGTATCAGCGCAAATATGGCCGCGATCAGGGGTTCAGTTGGGTGGTTTTAACGACACAATTCGAGGAGCAGACAGGCCAGAAGTGTGGAAACAACACCCTTAAGAACAAGCACGCGACCATGAAGGAGAGGTGGAAGGCCTGGAAAGAGTTGATGCACGGCGAGACCGGATTGGGGTGGGACTACGAAAAAGGGTGCATAAACGCCACCGATGAGTGGTGGGAGCGGAAATGTCAGGTACGATATCAATTGTAACATTTGTGTGTTGGAGAATGAGTCTTTGGTGACGTTATGATGATTAGAAATGCGGATATGTATTCATTTGTTGTTGTGAAATATTTATTATTGTTGTTGCAGCTTCTATTTTGAGTTGTTGTTGTTACATTTGGTTATGTATTGTTGTTTCATCATAAAGGCCATATGTGGAGTTGCTGTTGATTTGCGTTGCTGTTGTTGGTTATGTATTGTTGTTTGATCATAAATGCCATATGTGGAGATGCTGGTGATTTGAGTTTGTGTTTGGATATGTATTTATTTGAGTTGATGTAGACGACGGTTTTCTCATAATCTAACCCTTCTTCGCTCGGACTGATCTTGCAGGAGAAGGCAGATTTCGGCAAACTGAAGAACAAGTGCATTCCTCCGGACATTCTCGATGCCTGGGACCAGATTTACGGAGGCACCGTCGCCACCGGCAAGCACTGCGTGTCTCCTAGTATGGACCCCGTCGACAGTCCAGTGCCGATGTCCTGTACGCCTGACGACGGAGGTGTCGATCACCATCCCCAGGCGACTCCTGGGGATGTTAACCTGGGGGATGACGTGGAAGATGTTGATCAGTTCGACCTCCGTAGATTTCCGGACCTAGTCCGGGATGGCACGCAGTCATCTCCGGTCAGTCCTGTGGAGGTACCACCCGCTGTCACCCCTGGATGTAGCACCTTCCCCACTCGGTCTGGGAAGCGTCCGGCAAGCTCATCTGCGACCCCGTCGGGTCGGAAAAGGAGTGCGCGAAAGTCATCGGGGTCAGTTGCGTTCGATAGGCGCATGGATTATGTTGAGGAAACCGGTGACGCTATACTGGATTTCGTGCGTGCTGAAGACGATTTCTCCCGAACTGAAGCAAACCGGGAGGTGGAGGTGGTGAAGATACTAGACAAGCTTGTGGCAGATGGAATGATAGAAGATGAGAGCCCGTTGTTGATGTTCGCTATTGACTTTCTCACCGCCGCCGACAAACAAAGGATGTTCCTTGCGCTCAGTAGGAGCAACGCTGTAAGACTAGCGTGGCTTAAGTCCAATTTCCGCCAGAGAGGCGGTGACGTGTAGGTCGGGTAGAGGTTGTCCTTGCACAGCTAGAGTTCCCTTCACTTGCGTTTTAAGTTTCGTTAATGGGTTGGTTTGGCACTTATGTTTGAAGACTTATGGTTGTGAGGTTTTAGACATCATTCGGGAAATGCCGTTATAGACATCAATTTCTTGTGTGGCCCAGATGTAGGACCTTAGCTTTAGGGCCTCTGTGTGAATGCATTTGCCAAACCTCTTTTCTATTCGCTATCTATGAACATGTCATTGTTTTTCGTACTTAAATTAGTAACTGTGATAGTCGTACCTTCTACTGCCACTTGTAGGTCAAATGGATGCCTTGGCAGTTCGACGGCGGAGGAAGCGGAGGCTAAAGCGCGCTCTCCTTGCTTACTGGTATCTCGTAGTCAAGGCAATGCGCCTAGCATGTCACTACTACAAGCACATACACAAGGTGCCGTGCTACACCTCTGCGTACACCGGGCAGCAGTGGATTTAGGACATTCTCGGACATGAGACCGACCTCCGATGTGTCCAAGTGTTTAGAATGCGGAAGCACGTATTCACCTCCCTTTGTTCCATTCTTCACGACAGATATGGATTGCGAGGATCGAAGCACATGACCGTCATGGAGAAGGTGGGGATATTTGTCAACACCATGGCTTGGGGTGCATCGATTCGGGACTCCTGCGAGCGCTTTCAAAGATCGACCTCGTCGCTCAGCGAAGCAATAACCGACGTCCTCGAAGCACTAGTCGGGCGTAACCGGGGTTGGAATGGCCTAGCTCGCGACGTCATTCGACCGGTGGACCCAACTTTCTCTGAGGTCCCGAAGCAAATAAGCGAAGACGCCAGATACAGCAGATACTTCAAGGTCATAACTACCTCCTTGTTATTCATGTCCCTTTCCTCGTCATTATACAATGTGAACATGCAGTTGCTCCCTGCAGGGATGCATCGGGGCCCTCGACGGCACACACATCGAAGTTTTTATTCCGCGTGATGAGCAGCTACCTTACAGGGGACGCAAGGGCATAACCACGTTCAACGTCCTAGCAGTATGCGACTTCGACCTGAATTTCACATTCGTTTTCGCCGGGTGGGAGGGCAGCGCACACGATTCTCGTGTGTTGGAACACGCCCTTAGCACACCTGGTACGCATTTCCCCCACCCGCCCGCAGGTGGTTATTACTTGTGTGACAAGGGATACCCTGAGCGACCGGGTTACATGATTCCGTACTCCAAGACAAAGTACCATCGAGCGGCGTTCGTGCAGGAACCGGCGGACAACGAGAAAGAAGCTTTCAACCAGCGACACTCCTCCTTGCGCGGGGCTGTCGAACGGACTTTCGGTGTCTTCAAAAGTCAGTGGAAGATGACTAAGCCAATGCACAAGTATCCCGTAGGGAAACAGGTAGACATCATCATCGCGTGCGTGGCATTACATAATTTCATCCGCCGAGCGGGGGCAGAAGGGGAATCCGTCACCGGATTAGTGGATGACATGTATGTCGAGCCCGGTGTTGAAGGTGTCGGTGAAGCAGCCGTCGCATCCGACGAAGAGAGCGATGAGGAGCTCGTCCATTCTGACAGCGATGCCGAGGACAATGAGCCCGAGGGGATGCAGGAACTACGGGACGTGATAGCACGCCAAATTTGGGCCGACAAGAGACGAAATCGGTAATGGGGTTAATGGCACCATTTTGTATTATGGGACGGGTGCGTGTGCAACGTTCCGAACCTAGTACGTCGTAGGACTTTCGGACTATGATAACATGTGCGGGGTAAACATTCACAATTTTGTTTGTCAATCTGTTGTGTGGGTTGCCCAAGGGTGTGACATAACACTGTCATTGTTCCTGAATTATGACTAAATTTGCATCAAAATGACAATTTCATGTTGTGCTACTACTCGCCGAATCCATTCACATACATCACAAAATTACAATGTTTTCCAACCTACGAGACATTGTTTGTTAAACCATGTACCTCCTACATTTGCACAAACTGACAGTTATTGCTAACCACCTGGACAATAGCGCCCCCTACACAGCAACAAAAAGGGACTAGGGAAGGGGGGAATGCGTTCCGATACACGATGTCTTCGGACGATGAAACCTTACAGAGAGGGATTCGAATCCCATTTCATACAACAAGGGAATGTACACAAAAAATGTCTTCACATCACGAGAGGCTTCAGTTCCTTGCCAGGGCGGCTAACGCCACAGCTGTCATGGCGAAGAACATCCATTTCTGGGTTTCCAGCTGGGACCTTGCGCCAAGAAGCTCCCCCCAGACTTGCACCGATTGGTTGGAGAGGGTCGCGAGTTGGTCTATCAGCTGGTTGTTGAGTTCATTCGCCCCCTCCAGCTCTTCCGCAGTCCGCTGAGCCGTTGCCTCTGCTACGAAGACCCTAGTTGTGAGGTCCATAGCGATGTCCTCAAGTTGCTGAATCCTGGGATCCTCAGGAGCAGGGGGGATTGGCTGAGGAATCTCCTCAAGGGGGGCCCTGTTCTCGTCGCCAGACGGAACATTACTGGAGCTTTGCTCCACCCACAAGTCCCTCTCCTGCAGATTGAATTCACCACACATAAGCAGGTATGCCACAAGCTATACACATAACCTACGACACGATGCATAAGGTATGCCACAAGCGGATATAATATAACAGGACAGTTGGACTGTTATAAACTCATCTCTTTAAATTGCATAACATATGAATTGATCAAGTAATAAAAGAAAGGTACACACATTTATCAAATATGGGTTATGTCAAATGTATAAAAATGCATATTTCCTTTTTGTATACTTTGAAGATATAGTTAAACATATATCATTTATACACTATTTTTCTGTCCACACTTGATTTTAATTCTTACTTTCTTGGTTGATTTTATAGTTGCATATGTCTGATGTGTTACTTGCAATGAATAACAGTCTCTCATTTTATACACTGTAGTTATATGAAACATATATTTCCATCTTTAATTTATGTCACCTTCTAATCAATAGGAAACATGAAGAGAGTGCTGAAAAGAATAAGTAAATTAAAATATATAATGAACTGGGTAACATAACTAGCTGTCATATATGTTCATTGATATTTATTGGACACATGAATCATTACTCTATATTACTTGTCATGTATGTAGCTAATTACCTTGACTACAAAATGAATAACAGTCTCTCATTTTTTGGACACATGATTTTAATTCTTACTTTCTTGGTTGATTTTACAGTTGCATATGTCTGATGTGTTACTTGCAATGAATAACAGTCTCTCATTTTATACACTGTAGTTATATGAAACATATATTTTCATCTTTAATTTATGTCACCTTCTAATCAATAGGAAACATGAAGAGAGTGCTGAAAAGAATAAGTAAATTAAAATATATAATGAACTGGGTAACATAACTAGCTGTCATATATGTTCATTGATATTTATTGGACACATGAATCATTACTCTATATTACTTGTCATGTATTGATTTTATAGTGAGCAAGGGCATCACCAAATACCAAAATGTTCGAATTCACATTTCCAAATTCTGTTAGTTTTATTTTGGTATTACTTCTTCTGTTTCAAAATCTGCTATAGAGTTCATATTTTTGTTAAAAACTTATCTTATCATGCATAGGTTAAGCATTACTTTTTTATCAAAGTATTAATATTTTGAGATAACAGGCTTTCTCACTTAAGTAAATTATGCTATAGCGTACATATGGAGGTTGAGTTCGTGGACAAGTAGAATGCAAGGATCGTTCGAGGTGGATGTACAAACCTGCTCGTACCACGGGGGAATCCTCTCCTCCCCACCAATCCATGGGTATTTCTCAGGACATCCGCTCGGCCAGCTCCTGGAAGAAGACATGATGTATTTGCGGGGGCACCAGTAGCATTGATTAGTAGTTCCCAAAATAATAAGCCACAACGCAACATATGTAAAGCTTGTACAATGCAACATACTATACATAAAGAGTTGTAAAATGCAACATATTTAAAGCTTGTAGCCACTCTGTCAACATTTCAATGTCATATACATAGCTAATTGAAGATGCTCATTTTATGCATGCAGTTCATTTTATGAATGCAATTGAACATGATAGCCAGTAAATACATGCTCTTCAATATTTCAACATTTCAAAAAGAACACCCAATTGGAAAGCAACAGAACATTGAAGAAACTGGAAGGCACCACGACAATGTATAACAGTTGGAAGTCAACACCAGAATGGATACAAATTGGAACACTACAAGCTACTACACTGACACTTACAGTGAACAGAAAATGGGAACCTTTGAAAAAATGGAACAATCCCGCTCACAATCAATCAACATGGTAAGAACCCAAAATTTTCAGGTTTCTAATACATTGAGTTGAGATGTTAATTGAACCCCCAACAAATGACCATCAATCAAAATTGTAAATCAAAATTGGACACTCTCTTCTCTTAGCTTTTTAATATACATTGAGTTGAGATTTTCCTTAAACCCCCACTAATGTCAGGTTTCAGTGCTTATCCACCGCCGTCGGTGGGAGGTGCCCCGTCGGTGGGAAGTGGCCTCGATGTTAATCTCCGCCGGTGAGAGGACCCAAAATAGGCCGCCGGTTGGAGATTAGGGTTTTGACCCGTGTAGACGAGCCGAAATGGACACCCTCCCCAAAACCCCCTTGAGCGTCGATAATCTCCTCCAGGGGAGGAGATCTCCGCCGCCGGTGGGTGGTGGCCGCCATGACCTTCTAAACGAGGCCGCCGACAGGAGAAGAGGGCGGACCTCAGTTTCCCATCCCCAAATCCCACCTCGACATTGGAGAACGGCCTCCCGTGGAGGAGATCTCCGCCACCGGACCCCAGAGCCCACCACGGCCACTCCGACTGGCAATGAAAGAGAGGAGAGGGAGGGATTTTACCTGAACTTGGTGGCGGTGGTGGCGATTTACGGGCTCCGGCGATTTCTCTCGTCTCCCTTCTCTCTCTTCTTGAGCACTCCTCCAGATCTGAAATTGTGATACACCCGAGGGCAATATTGGATCTCATAGATCGAAATCCACACACAATCCTCACAATCTTGGGGGGAGAAGATTGTGAGATAATCTCCCAAAATCTCCACAATCTCCATCCGAGATTCTGGACAATCTGCGGTCCGAACACCGTCGCCTCCCCTACAATCCAATTTGTATTTCGTGATAATCTCCAGAATCCCCTCAATCTCGGATGCCGAACACGCGCTTAATTTCATCTCAATGGAAGCTCCCTTAAAACTTGTTCTAAACTCAATATTGTTCAAATCTCTTTCTACCAAACACTACATCCTACTTACATTTTTTTCCAAAGCTCCTAAAACCCCTCCAAATCTAAATACCAAACAGGTCCTAAATCTAACGTAGTTGAATACGGAGTATGTAAGAACATTTACTGTAATTTAAACTTTTGAAGTCAACTGTGGTAAACATGGGAATTGAATTGATATGATCTTTATAGTAAAAGATAAAAGAATAGTTATGCTTACTGGATTGATATGATTTGACTTTTGTGGAAAGTGGAATACATATTTGGAATTAGCAGGGGAGAAGAGAAAGGCATACAATTAAAATTAAAAACTACAGACAGATCAAAAGGCAAACCTACCATTTTTAAAAATTTCACGAAATTCTCAATTAGTCATAGGGGGAGAAATATTTAGGGTTTTGGATTTTTCTGGAGGGCAATGTTTCACTTTCATATTTGTTGAGGGTTTATATATATATGTATAATAATATAAAGACTGGTTTATGTAAGAAACAAATGAATGGAGGCAATTGATTCATTTCATGGAGAAGGGAAAGCACAGCAGCAATAATGAGGAGTGACAGTGAGATGTGCATTTAATTGGAGAGGTTGCTTGCTTGGCCTTGGTGGGTCCCAACATTATTAACAATACAAATGCCAAAAACCATGAATCAATTTGACCTCAATTCATTGCATTTGCCTCCACCCTCTCGTCTTAATACTCCTAATAATTAGCCTTTCTATATTAAACTCATTTATCTTTAGAATTTTCCATTATTATGTTACATTTTTTTTTTCTCCTTTAGATCGATAGCTTAATTAATTTTAGCATGTTTTAGGTTGAAGTTGTTGTTGGTGTAAATTCAAAATTTATATCTTTATATGTTGAAAAGAAAAATATAGAAGTAAAATAGAAGAAACATATTGAAAATAATCAAAATATAGATGCAATGAAATCTTGGGTTGGTAACTGGTAAGTAACCCCACAAAGCAACTGCTAGCTACCAACCAATCTAACACCCCCAAAAGTGCCTTTTAGTAATTTGGCTTTTTACATGGCATTGCATTTAGACCTTTCAAAACACAACCCGACCCGGTGACCCGACTCGATCGATCCGAAAAATTTCCGACCCGAACCCGAAAATTTTGACCCGAATTTTTTTTTCGACCCGAACCCGAAAAACCCGAAATTTTCCGGGTAATCTGGGTTTCGACCCGTTGACCCGATTGACCCGGTAATTTTGACCCGATTTACCCGATTGACCCGATGACCCGATTGACCCGGTTGATTTATAATAATATATAATTATTTTTTTATATATATAATTAAAATTTATCACAAAATTATCAAATAATGATTTTTTTAATTTAAAAAAGAAAAATTTGACAAACCCGAAATCGACCCGAACCCGACCCGAAACCCGATCAAACCCGAGTTTGAGTCAACCCGAAAAACCCGAAACCCGTTTTACCCGAGACCCGTTTTACCCGAAACCCGAAGTGACCGGACCCGAACCCGACCCGAATGACCCGTTTGACAGGTCTAATTGCATTGCAATTTTGCAATGGGAGAAAGTGTCCAAAACCAATTAGGATGAGGCTATGGTCCACACCAACTTATTAGTTACAACACTAAATAATCCTCCGTTTATATCATCTCTGTTATCAAATATAGTAAAAAAATACTATATGTGCAATGTTTTTTTTAAATTAAAATAAAATTCTATGGAGCAACATATGTGGATGGTAAAGAGTTCAAAAGATAGGCAAAAGAACAAGAGCAAAATGGACTAAACCTCAAACAACTATCTATTAAATTAATATAGATGGCTCCGTGAAACCCACGAGCGCCTGTCAGGTGGGGGAGTTATCCGAGACTCTCAGGGTCATATTAAGGATATGTTTTACCAGATAACGGAAAGAGGAAGTATCCTCCAACCCGAAGCCTATACTATTCAAATAGGTATGTAGCACGCCAGAAGATTAGGTATGAGAAGAATTGTCATTGAAGGAGACAACCAAGAAATTATAAAAGCAATCAAGGAAGGGAAGAATACAAGGTGGGAAGTCCTACGTCAAGTTCAACATATCAATCGTCTCAAAGAACACTTTGATTATGTCGAGTTCAACCACTGCTACAGAGAAGATAACAAGGTTGCTGACTACATAGCTAGAACTGGTATCATTACAGATAGGAATACCATCCCTTTTAACAGGGACCTTTGTATCATTATCTGTCAGGATGATCCAGGGAGTGAATTACATTTTATGTAATTCTCCTTACTATTTGCCTAGCTACTGTAAAAAAAAATGATACTTGCAAGTTGCAAATGTATCATAAAATAAATTTTTTTGAAGTATAATTTTTTTTTTGAAAAAAAATTATATTTATATTTCATACACTTATATTTCTATGTCTATAAAATTTTATTAAAAAATATTTTTTAAAAATATATATAATTAAAAGAACAATATTTTGTAAATTTTTATAATGATAAAAATTTATAAATATATATATATATATTTAAGAAATCTTATATCCTGAATAATTTTATGATATAATGTTGTAGAAAGTCTGCACTGCTTACATACTACCTCCGATCTAAAAAGGATGTCGTTTGACTTTTTAACACGTATTTTAAGGAGCTAAAAACTATATAATATATTAACTTTTTTATTATTATTTTTTATAATCTAATACTTATTACCAACAAATATTAAGTTGTAAAAAAATATTTTAAAAAAAGTTGATATTTTATATAGTTTTTAGCTCCTTAAAATATATGTTAAAAAGTCAAACGACAATCTTTTTAGATCTGAGGGAGTATTATTTTCACTATTTTGTAGCTCCAAAATTACTTTCCGTAATTATGAAAGAAGAGAGAATTCCATGTGTTGAATAAGTATCATTTTTATTTTGTAATAAACTAGTACGATTCCCGCGCCATGACGCGTTTTTTTTAATCTAAAATATTATATATATAAAATATTATAAAATGTTAATAAATGTTAATATAAAAATCATAGAAAAACTTTACAACAAATGTATCTTACAATTATCTCAGAAAATTATTTTTAAAAATCTTATGTGAAGGATAATACATAAATATAGATATTTTAAATTACTCGGTCATAATAATATGAGTATCATTATAATATTGTTTAAATCTGATGTGTCATAATCAATACTACCTCCGTCCAAAAATACATGGGCTTTACTATTCACGCACGCTTTCTTAAAGAGGTAAAAACTATACAAAATATTAACTTTTTTATTAATTTTTTTAATATATATAAACTTATTGATAATAAGTTTGTAATTATTAAAAAAAATTAATAAAAAAGTTTATATTTTATATAGTTTTTAACTCCTAAAAAAGCGTGCATGAATAGTAAAAACCCATGTATTTTTGGACGGAGGGAGTAGTTAGTAAATAAATTTGAATTAAGCCCAATGGTTATATTAGATTGAATTCAATGTTTTGATTTAAGTCTAATAGTTAGTAAAATTAAAGAAAAAAGAGAATTAAAAGAAAAAGAAGAAAAAAAAGGAGAATTAAAGAAAATAAAACAAAAATGACAAAAAATATATGATTGGTTAAGACTCCTAAAATGCCTCTAAGATTGACACATCATCCTAAACTCTTCTAAATTAAGAGTTTATATAGATATAGATGGTTGTACTTTACTTAATTAGTGAATGGGAGACACACATGTTTTATTTAGACATTTAATTAATTTGACATATATTACCTTTTATTACGATGACAATACTACTTAAATAGTTAAATGGACACTTAAGTTAATTAATATGTTTATACAAAAAGGGCATGAACTTTACTTTAGGGCCAATTTGCTACCCTAACAACAACAAAAATGATAATCCCTCATCATTCATCAATTGCGTGCATATAAAATTATAATTCATTTTTGGGCTATGACGTTTTGGCGCAATTTCAACCAAATTTTATTTTAATTTATTTGTATTCATGAGACAAAAATACTCACAACTAGTCTTAATATTCGCGATTTCGCGGTTTTTTTAATAAATTATTAAATTATATTTCATCATAAAACATTGAATTCTATATATAGGGGACATATAGATAAATAGATTAGGTCGTTGTATGACATGAGTTAAATTTATTTGATAATCATTAATTGACATGTCAAAAAAAAACTCGGCCAGATTATACCAAAAAATAACACATAAGCGAATTCGACTAAAGTCTGTCACATAGGAATTCATGTCTCTATTTTCGTTTTAATGATTTAGTTCTCTCATTCATTTTTCTTGGTTTTATATTTATATTTTTTTATAGAACTGAATTTATTATTGGTGATGAAAGCTTTTATAAAATTTAAAAAATGGGTAATTGATAACTTTAATAACTACAATATTATAAAATATATAGTTTCACTCCACTGTCCTTCATATTTATTATAGTATTTAATATTATATATATTATACAACAATTGATGGATAATTTTTTTAATTGTGCATGTTAATTAGTTGTTTTTTAATAAATAAATTTTATATGTATGTAAATATACATGGCATAAATATATGTGATATATCCATTTTTTTTTTCTATTTGAGACTCCATATATATTATATATATTTTTTATTATAATTATAAACAGAAAATTATTAACCTAATAGAAAATTATAAGCCCTAAAAATTTTAATTAAAAATAAAGGAGTTTAAATCCACTTAAACATAGCCCTTATACTATACGCACGTCTCCCCAATGTTTTTATTAAATAATATGGATGAGATTTTTCAATCTTATCTTAACTAAAAATGATATTTTTAAATAAATAAAATTACAAAAATAGGTATTGAATTCAAAATGATAAAAATGTATGAGATAAACTAAAAATTATCTAATTCCTCCCGTTTTCGATCAATTCCTCCCGTTTTCAATTACGAACCATAACACAAGCACTTGTGACAATTGAAATAAAATACATTCAGATAATTTAAAATCAGTAGCTATGAGTTTAAAGATATGGATTTGTAGAAAATTAATACATGGGGTTTGATATTTTTTATTAATATATATAATTTAAAAAATAAAATTTTATCATTATATATAATGATCAATTGATATAAGCAATCTTGATTACTATAGATAAAATAACTAAAGGTAAAAGGATATATTTTGTAATGATTTAAGATATGAAGTTGAATATTTATATTAAAAATAATCAAGGTAAAATAATATTAATTGCAATAAACAAAAATGATAGGTTTTATAACTAATTTTAAAAAATTTGTTTAATATTAAATCATCAATTAAAGTGGACACATAGGATGACACATGTGTAAATAGATGTGATTATCGTTTAACGTGGCTTAAATTTATTGGATCATCATTAATTGACGTGGCAAAAAACCCGGCCCAGACTGCACTAGAGAACGACACGTAAGCGAATCGCACCAGAGCCCGCCACATAGAATTTCCACGCCTCTGTTTTAGTATTATATATTGATTGATTGATATTGATTGATTGATTGATTGATTAATTTTATGATTCACAATGTTAATTTCATTTTAAAATCTGTTTTTTAACTTTAGCTTGCTAGTTTAACATTTTAAGTAGAGTTAAAAACCAAGGCATTATATACAGCGTATCACTTAGCGGATTAAACTCATCCTTAAACATATATATATATATATATATATATTTTTTTTTTTGAACCGGAAAGAATTTGGCCATGAGGCGAACTCATCTGCCAAGGGCATCCAGACGGATGTAATTTTGTAGCGCAGGATCGTCAGGTGCAAGTGGACCGGAGAAAGCGGAGCGGAGGTGCGATAAGTGGTCCGCAACTCGGTTTGCTTCTCAATAGACATGACGAATCTCCAAAGATTGGAAGAAACCAAGAGAGACTCGACTGTCGGAGACAATCATTTCGGAATCTCCCGTTGGTTTGCCGCAGCCCTTCAGGCTGTTAATTATGGTGAGGTTATCTCCTTCGATAATCAGATTTGGTATGTTGAGATGCAAGGCCGCATTGATGCCGTACCAGAGCCCCATACCCTCAGCACCTGAGACAGAGGCAATAGAAGACGGCCCATTCCCAAAGTAGATAGGTTGTCCCATGTGGTCTCGGATTATGTACCCGAAGGAGCCACCGAGACTAGGGGAGTATGCTCCATCGAAGTTCAGTTTACATGTGCCCGGTGGAGGCAATTTCCACTGTGCTTTATGCCGGGCTTTTTTAGATAAGTGACGTGGAGCCTGATTGTTACGGGGAGGTGTTTTTATAATTGGTTCATCATCATTGTTTTTTGTGCTATGCCATAGGAACAATTGGTCTTTGATGAAGGTTATTATTTGTTGTGTGTTAGGTTTTTTGTCTTCGAAAAGTGATTTATTGCGTGAGTACCAGATTCCCCACCACGCAAATGCTAGCTTTGAGAATTTTTGGATACCAATTGTCTCTTTTGTGTCTATTAGTGTGTTGTTTATGGAAGTTTCTTTTGAAAGGCTGTTATGCAAAGCTATCATTATTTTTGGGTCCAGGTTCGATATAGTTTGGCGAGTAGTTGGGCAATCCCATAGAAAGTGGGCCAGGTCCTCGTAATTGGAGTCACAATGCGGACATGTTGTGGGGACCCCGGCACCTCTTGAGGCTAACTTAACCGAGGTTGGTAATCCGTTCTTTGTGATTCTCCAAAGCATGGTTTTAATCTTGGCAGGTGCGTCGATTTTCCATATCCATGTCATGTCCGATTTCTGGTGTTTTTTTAGGTAGTTTATCATATGTATTGAGGAGTTTGCGCTAAACCATCCACTTTTACTCCATTTCCAATATAGCCTATCCATGTGAATATTTTTCGGTATTGGGGAGGATTTAATTATGTCAATGATGTTAACGGGTATTAAATATATATTTATTTGATTTGGGGCGTAACATGGGATGTTGTAGCAATATGATAATTTATGTGAATAAGATAAAATATTAGAGTAAAAGATGAGTAGTGCAACACTCATAGGTATTAGGTAGGGCATAGAAATTGCAACAAATGTCCTGACCGCTTAATTCCAAAATTTTAATCTCCAACGCAAAACTCTCCACATTAATATTTCATTGAATCAAGGCTACCAAACTCCAACATTTTATGGACTACTGTATTATACTATTATATATATACCCTTTGATTAAATTTCTTCTTTAATTACAAATTAGAATGTCTTGTTTTGTTTAACCGCTTGCGCTTTATTCTTTAAATCAAAGGATCTACGGCCTCCCCTCCCTAAGGCTCTATTGTCCTACACCCATATTTTCCCCAAATTTTTGTATATTTACTGTGGGGTTTACAGTGATTTACGGACTATATTTAATATTTATATGGGTGTTCGGCCTAATTTAGGTTCATTTAGCTAAGTGTCCATTTTCTACAAGACATTTTGCAAAATGTCCACTTTTATTTTCCCTTTAGCAAAATGTCCTAATATTACATTTTTGTCATTCTTTCCCATTCCCTTCCTTCCTTCCCATTTTTATTTTGACCATTAACCGGTCAAAGTCAATGAATTGGTAACACAACTTTGATAACAAAAAAAAATGGTGACAATTTTTTTTTAATTTTTTTTTATGAAATTAGTGTCACCACCTTTATAAGTGGTGACACCGGTCAATGACTTTGGTGACACATGTATGATGATAAACAAAATTTTGGGTGACAATTTTTTTTTTTACGAGATTAGTGTCACCGCCCTATCGCTGTCACCACAACCTATATCGTTGTCACCAGCCTTATTGCGGTCACCACCTCTATCGCTGTCACCGCCCTATCGCTATCACCACTCCTATCGCTGTCACCACCACCTCTATCACTGTCACCACCACCTCTATCACTGTCACCACCACCCATATTGTTGTCACCACCCTTATTGTTGTCACCATCTCTATCGCTGGCACCACTCTTATCGCTGTCACCACCACTCCTCACGCTGTCACCACCACCCCTATCACTGTCACCAGCACCCATATTGATGTCACCACCCTTATTGATGTCACCACCTCTATTGCTGTCACCGCCCTATCACTGTCACCACTTCTATCGATGTCACCACCACTCCTATCGCTGTCCCTACTACCCTTATCACTGTCACCACCCTTATTGATGTCACCACCTCTATCACTGTCACCGCCATATCGTTGTCACCACTCCTATCGTTGTCACCACCACACCTATCGATGTCACCACCACCCCTATCGCTGTCACCACCACCCTTATCACTGTCACCAGCACCCATATTATTGTCACCACCCTTATCGTTGTCACCACCACCCATATCGTTGACACCACCCCTTCGATGTCACCACCCCTATCACTGTCACCACCCCTATCACTGTCATTAGTGTCACCACCCTTATCGATGTTACCATTGTCACCACCTTTATCGCTGTCATCACTCTTACCACTGTCACCAATGTCACCACTCTCATGACTGTCACTAGTGTCACCACTCTTATCACTGTCACCAGTGTCACCACCCTTATCACCGTGGTGACAGAAAACAACAGGTAAGAAATCAATCACTAAGCAATAAGCATCACGACAGGACTAGCTCTCACCAGATTATTGATAGTCACAGACTCGTAGTATGAATGTATGATAGTGGTTTGTTTAACAAATTGTCCAAGATAATAACTAAAAAAGTCATCATTCAATTGCGGAATTTGTTTAACAAATCCAGCAAGGAGATTTCATCAAATAATAAAAGAAAATCAACCATGGGAAGGAGATTAGACTGGAAGCAAAGGAATTCTAAAATTCCAATCCTCAGCTACTAGAAAGTGAAATACTAACTACACCGAAGATGAAAATTCAACACGAATTGGAGAAGCAACATTGGACGCTGAAAATTCATTCCAGATAGAACCACAGAAACGAAACTCCAATTGAATTGATTACAAATTGACAATGAGCAGAAGATGAATGCAAGAAATTAGAAGAAGATGAAGAAACCTTTCCATCGAGGTAGATAGTCTCGATCGATGACGCAAATCTAAGGATCGATCGATGACGCAAATCATCCAGAAGCTCCAATTTCTGCTTCAATGGCCGGCACCTTCCGATTTCTGCACATCTAAGGATCGATCGATCAAGAAGCACATACCTCTTCACCGGCGCCTTCCGATTTCTGCTCCAATGGCCGACCCCTTTGTCGGCGCCGACCGCTTCGACACGGAGGAGCCTCAACATTCAAGCACTGCTCCGTGGTGACAGACACGGCGATGTGGATCTGATCGTTGTCCCTCTTCAGATCTGCGATCTGGACCCGTAGATCGTCCAGAAGCCTTCTTCATCCGAGATCTACTCGCCAATTCACGGTTGGATTCCATCTTGTTCCTCTTCCGCTCGTAGATCGCTATTCAACTGCCGCGAGTCCTCCTCCGCGCTCGATCTCGGGCGGTGCTTCCCGACGCTGCTCGTGATTGTTTCTCCTGAGTTTTCGCTAGAGGAAGCCATAGATCTACTCCTTGATCCTTCAATTTCAATTGATTTGCTTATTGATCCTCCAATTTCAATTGATGACACGTCGAAACAAGGGGAAGCAGCAAGGTGGCGAAGACAGAACAACGGCGGAAGATAGGGGAGATAGAATCGGCGATCGGAGAATCAGGAGAAAAGCCGACGAAATCTGATTCTCTATGGAAGGAAGATAGCAATCTGGGGGTTTTCTCCTCTCTGTATCATATGGTTTCCGTTCAGAGCGAGGGAGGTAGGAGATCGGGGGATACGGGGAGGGGGTTTAATTAATGTAGGGGTAAACTTGGTATTTTAAAATGTTTTTGGACATTTAGCAAAAGGAAGATTATGGTGGACATTTAGAAAAAAGGTCATGTAAAAATGGACATTTAACCAAATATTTTCCCTAATTTATAGGCGAAGGTGTCATTCTCAATTTTCAAGTTATTTTTTCTTGCCATTATGATAAGAGTATTTGAGTATGTAAGTTTTTAAAGCTTGGTACTCTTGTACAATTTATATATCAAAGTTCAAATTCAAATTTGAGGATATGCTCCTAGAGAGTAGATGAGCAATAAATTTTATTGAAAATAGGAGAAATCGATGTCTTACACTTCACTAGGGTTAGGGTAGGAGTGTGTTTGATTGGGAATGAAATTCTGCTTGATGTAGATTATTTTTTTAAATGGAGTGGTGGAAGATCGTAGGTGTTTTTATTGATTGGAGATTATTTTTTGATGATATTTGAGGAATAGACAATTTTACTCTAAAAACTATATGGCAGACCAGCTGAAATTGTAATTAATCTATCATCTTCCTCTTTTTAACCCGTCTTCACCCCTAGAACAAAGTACAGTGCTGTTAGACACAAGATGATTTGACTGTCATAGGTTGCTTGTATATTCACACTAACGGATAAAGTTACAAAATGGTCTTATATAGAGACCAACCAAACTCTAGAATATTCATAGCTATCTATTCAAAATAATGGACCAAATATATTGGGCCAAATACAAGATGATGGGCTTGTAGCATTGGCGTTGGATTGGTGTTACTATGCCCCCTCGGACCAAGCTTAGTGCAGGCACAACTTGGGACGTAGCTGAAGAAAACGAGGAGATGCTAGAGGCTTTGTAAGATCATCAACGATCTGTTCTTTGGAGGTGATGAAAGCAACCCGGAGGGACTTGGCCTGGACCCGTTCGCGAACGAAGTGGTAGTTAAGAGAGACGTGCTTAATGCAGTGATGTAGGACAGGGTTCATAGCAAGGTACGTTGCCCCGAGATTGTCACACCAGAGTACTGGAGGTTGATGAAGAAAGACACGAAGTTCAGCAAGTAAGATTTGTAGCCAAAGTGTCTCACAGGTGGCGATTGCCAAGCTCCGATACTCCGCTTCTGTCGAGGATCGGGAGACGGTGTCATGTTTCTTCGAACTCAAGAGATGAGATTGTTCCCATGGAAGATACAATAAGCGCCGGTTGATCAGCGATCCTGGATATCACCATCCCAATCAGAGTCAGAGAAAGCTTGAAGTTGAGAGCCGCCATGAGCAGAGATATGAAATTTGATAGAGGAGGAGGCACGAAGATAACGAAGGATTCGTTTGATAGCCTGCCAATGATGTTGTTGGGGGTTATGCATTGCTTGACACACGCGGTTGACAGCGAAGGATATGCCCGGCCGTGTAAACGCCAGATATTGTAGGCTTCCCACAGTACTTCGATAAAGGAGAGGATCCTGGAATGAAGCACTCTCAGAAGGCGCGGACAAAGCCATAGGGGTACTCACAGGGGCTGAGTTGTGCATATGAGTGCGCATAAGAAGACTCTGAATGTAACGGGTCTGAGATAGATGAAAACCAGACTCATCCAGCGTAACTTCAATGCCCAAAAAATAATGCAAATCTCTGAGGTCCTTAACTGGAAACTGATTCGCCAGAACCGCAATAAATAGAGCAGCTTGAGTCTGATCAGACAAAATTACGAGAAGATCGTCAACGTAGACAAGGACATACACGAGGAACCCAGCTTGGTGATAGACAAAAAGGGAGGAATCAGAACGGGATGGTGTGAAGCCAAGATGAATCAGTGCATCAGAAAGTTTGGAAAACCAAACTCGGGGAGCTTGTTTCAATCCATAAAGCGATTTGTGGAGTCGACATACATAATCAGGATAAAGAGAGTGGACAAAACCTTGTGGTTGGCGAATGTAAACATCATCTGTCAAGTCGCCATGAAGGAAGGCGTTTTGAATATCGAGTTGCCGAACCACCCATTGACGAGTCGCCGCCAAAGATAGTAGAAGACGGATAGTCGTCGGTTTGACAACGGGGCTGAAAGTCTCCGAGAAATCGACGCCCGGAATCTGATTGAACCCCTGGGCAACTAGCCTCGCTTTTCGTTGCTCAATGGCGCCAGAAGAAAGACGTTTGGTCTTGAAAACCCATTTGGTGCCTAGAACATTGTAGGAAGAATTAGGAGGGACGAGGGTCCAGGTTTGAGTGGAGATGAGAGCATTGAATTCATTTTCCATGGCTAGTTGCCACTCCCGATGCTTTGATGCTTCAGTGAATGAAGTGGGTTCAGCTGGAGTGGGGGACGCAATAGTGGTGTGAGAGCAGTGAGGTGTAGGCCAAGGAACGGTACCCTCAGTGCGAATAAGAGGTTTAGTAATTTGAGATTTGGATCTGGTGAGCATAGAATGAGTAGATTGAATAGGAAAAGGGGAATCAGTTTGAGGAAGGGGCGGCGAGGAAGAGTGAAGTTCTGACAAAGAGGACGGCGAGGTAGAGCTTGTAGGATGGGAAGTAAGAATCGGGTGAGGTGGGCTAGATTCAATAGATGGGTGAGGGGATAATATTGGGCTTTCTGGTGAATGAGAGGTAGGGAAGGTAGATGGATTTGTATGAGAGGGAGTGGAAGTGGGCTGGGTAGGAAAAGGCCCAATAGATGGGGAAAGAAATAAAATAGAAGAGTCTGGGTTAATGGAGGAAGGCAAGGAGGTAGTAGATCCACTAGAATTTTGAAAAGGAAAGATATCTTCATGAAAAATAATATCCCGAGACACATAATACCTCCGATGAATCCAGTCGAAGCAAATATAGCCCCGATGATGGGAACTATACCCAAGAAAGATAGTAGGGGTGGACCGAAAATCGAGCTTATGGGTGTTATAAGGGCGGAGATTGGGAAAGGCAAGACATCCGAAGACCTTGAGAAAATCATAGTCCGGGAATTTTCCAAAAACAACCTCAAAGGGAGATTTATTTTGAAGGACCGGGGTGGGGAGACGATTTTGAAGGTAAACCGCCGTTTCAAAGGTGAAATCCCAATAGGAAAGGGGAAGAGAGGCATGTTTGAGTAGGGTAAGGCCCATATCGACAATCCGACGATGACGAGATTCAATTGATCCATTTTGAGGATGGGAATAGGGATAAGTAAGGCGATGATGGATACCATGTGCTTGAAAGAAGTGGCGTAGGGGTTTAAACTCGATGCCATTATCCGTTTGAACATTTTTTATAGATGTGGAGAAGGAATTCATGACCAATTTGGCAAAAGTAATGAATGTAGAAGCAACTACGGATTTTGTGGCAATGGGAAATAACCAAAGAAACTTGGAATAATCATCGACAATTGATAAATAAAACCAACAACCTTTTTCCGAAATATGAAGTTGGACCCCATACATCAACAAAAAGAAGTTCCGAAAGGCCACTGGATCTACTCATAGAAGCAGGATGGGGAAGTGCATGGGCCTTAGCCCATGAACAACTCACACATTTGCTTATTAGGCCTGAAATTGGCTTCTGGGTTGAGGAAAGAATGTGGCGAACTAGGGCTGGAGAGGGATGACCCAGCCTTGAACGCTATTGGGCAAAAGCAGAGGCGGTAGACATAAGATTTGCTTGGGGCGGCGAAGACGAGCACGACGGCGACAAAGGTAAGGTGATCGACAAGCGATAAAGCCCTCCCTCAACAGTTCCTTGATAAAGAGGTCAAAGGGTCTGCAAATCCTTAATAAAAAAACCATTAGAGTGGAATTCAAAGAAGACCTTATTATCTAAACAAAATTGATAAACAGATAGTAAATTTTTGGAGATATGAGGTGTATGAAGAAGGTTAGAGAGAAAGAAGGTACGGTTGGGCGTGGTGAATTGGATTGAACCCTGATGTTGGATGGGGATTGATGAGCCATCACCAAGCGAGACCTGCTCAGTCCCTGTATACGGCAACGAGTCAAGTCGTAAGTTCGAAAGATCCGGCGGGTAATGGCGATTTGCAGCGGTATCCGGGAACCATGTGCTAGTGTAGTTGGCCTGAAGAGAGGTAGGCGGAGGCATCTGAACTCTGAAAAGCATGGTCGAACCGATGCCAGCAGGATGGGGCTATGTGTCCGCGCTTTGAACAGAGTTGGCAGATCGGCCGGGAGTCAGGGAGGCCATTGAAGCTGGTATAGGGTGGGCAGACAGGGTTGCCAGTGGGTTGCGAGGAGATGGAGGAGCTGCGGTCCTGATTGTGATTGCGGTTGCGGCCTCGACCACCATCTCGACCTCCTCGGAACGAACCATGGCCACCACCACGAGATTGATAAGTGAAGTGAGCCTCGGACTGAAGGGGAGGAGTCGAGTGGGAGGAGAAAGTTGAGGCAGGTAAATTGGGTAGGTGTTGAGAGAGGAAATCGAGTTTGAAATATAATGAAATAAATAAAACCAGATTCATGCCCACGTAAACGATTACAAGACCTCCTCCTGATGTAGCAACGGGAAGTCAGGATCGATCCACGAGGAAGCGTGTCAGCGGATCCTAGGCAGCGGATAAATCTCACGAACAAAAGTCGACCACAGATGTCCTTAATCTCGACTAGGGTTAGTCGACAGAAGATCGGACAAGTCGAACAGCACAGCAGCAGGCAGCTCCTGGGTTTTGGTCGATATCGAGAAGACTCTACTCGATATCGAGTAAAGGTTTCGTCGACGTTGGGTTCTTGGACAGGAGAAGCTACAACGATCTTCATCGATCGAATATCAGTACTCGATATCGACCAGATTTCGTCGATATCGAGGAAGAACAGAAAGTAACCGAAACAAAATAAAGAACAATGCTTGTAGGTTTGAAATAAACTATATGAAAGGCAAATTCCAAGATCGGGGTTTGCAACAACAATAACCAAGCATGTATAAGGCAAGAATAAAACAGATAATCATGCAATTTGCATCGAAGGACCAAGCTTTCGCCTTTTCCAACAATTAGACAACTCTTTCAAAAAACCCTAATTGTATCTACTGATTTTATGTTTACAATCCAAGTTGTTAGCATGGATCTCCATTAGATGGGTAATAAACATATAACAAGTAGTAGATGCTCAAAACATGATAAAAGTCGAATCTTTACCTCAAACACGCAGGGCTATCGTCGGGCTCGCCCCAACCCTAGAAGTGGGTGGACTACTCGCGCCTCATCGCAATCGCAGACATTGATTGAAAAGAAATAACTTGCATAAAACTATATTCAAAGTCTTTACAATCCCGGCCCTCCAACTTTCGTTGAATGCCAAAACCCTAAAACCTTTGAACTCCTAAACGTCTCTGTGGAACTAATTCTCTAGCTTCTGAATTGAATGAATAAAAACTCAGCCCCTAGGCTTTATTTATAGGGCTTAATCCTTGCTATTCAAGGAAAGCAATATCTATATCTATTTCTAAAGATAAAACTTTAAATAAAAGGAATATTTATCTTAAAAGGAATTATATCTAACTATCTAAATATCTTCATGTGTGGAAAAATATTCTTTCCATGGATAGACCTTGATAGACTCGGATAGAACTTGATAGAACTCGGACACATCGACACCCAACATCCCAAGTCATGATCGGACAGGCCCAACAGCGTCGCGGCCCAGGAACTTTCTACTCGATATCGAGTAATTTCGTCGATATCGAGGAAAGGTGGTCATCGATATTGGCTTCCTGGCTTGGTCGAGTAGCTCTTCCTCGGACTGGCTCGGACCTGTGATCTGGGTATACTCAATATCGACTAATGTTGTCGATATCGAGGAGCTGGGTTTGTCGACTTGCTGGCCTGACTTTGCTCGAGTAACTGGTTCTCGACATGGCTCGGACAGGTGGTGCTGAGGTTGTCGATATCGAGCAATTTACTCGATATCGAGAAAGGGCTGCTCGGTGTGTCTAGGTCTTCGACTTCTCGATCAGGTGTGGCCTGCTCGACTCAAGGTGTGGCTTGAAGGTTTGTCGATATCGAGTAACCTACTCGATATCGAGTAAAGTTCTGGAGTCGGGTTGGCTCTGTCTTCAGTTCCTCGATCTGGCTTGTCCTCGATCATGCTGTGCCCGGACTTCTTTAGTCGATATCGAGGAAGGGTACTTGATATCGAGTAAGGCTCAGCTTCCGTCTTTGCTTCTTGGTTTTGTCCCGAAATGGCTCCAAATTCTGTAATATTAAACCAAAACTTATGTAGATCTCCATTTCTTGCAAATAAGCACATATTACATAAATTCAACATATTCCCATCCCGAAATATGTAAGGTGTATAAAATAAGGAGCTAAAATGTGTATTTCAACATGGCTATTTTAGTGGACATCAAATCACCCCATACTTAAGCTTGCTTGTTCCCAAGCAATAACTTGGATGGTCATTCAGTGGAAGGATTTAAATTCTCAACATCTTAGATTCATTCTCATATAACCCTGCAATCAATTACCATCCTCGAAAAGGTACTAGTGTCACAAATTCATGCATGTGCAATTTAAAAAGCAACATCTACTCACAAAAGGAGGGTTATGCAAAAACAATTTATGTGACATAGCAACAATAATCAAGAGGACTTTAATTAAGCTCAATAAGGAGTAAAATTGGTAAAAGGCTAAAGGTGGGCAATTTTTGGCAATGTGGTGCTAAATGATCCGGGGAAATGGAGTAGTTCCAAACTTTCTTAACCACATCCCTTCTTCCTTTGATTCATCACCTTCCATAATGCTTTTTTTTCAATAATAATGCTTTTACCTCTCTAACCTCAGCACTGCCTTCTCGCGAGTCGCAAACATGGGTGTCATGAATGGCCCCAGATTCTTAGTGCTTTGGACTCCTCACCTGGTGTCCCATCTCGCCAAACTATTATCTCAGCACTGCCTTCTCGATCTTTGATCGGATTTTCTTTCACTCATTAAATTTTCCATATATTTCAAACAATCCTTCCAAATTCCAATGATAATCAAAAACACCATATAACATCTCCATAATGTAACATCATTCTCAACATAATCCCCGGATGGAAATAAGGTAAAGAATGTCAAATATTTAGATTATGTGGAGCAATAATTGAAATAAGGCATAATATGGCTTTTGTGTAATGCATAAGCATAGGTAAGGCTTGGAATTTAAACAATGAGCATTATATGGAAATATAAAGTCCTCCATCCTCTTATCATGCAACATGTCAAGAACAACTTCAAATTTTACCTCCTTTCATGGTTTTCATAGGAAATATGCACTTCATTGTGACTTCCCTTTACTAGGCAATTTCATGCTATATCTCTAATGAATCCAATTTTGCATCGTCGAGTTCAATATTAGCTTCCATGACACTATTTCTTTAGACAATTTACAAGCAATGGGAGATGTCTTATAGAATTTTGAGTTTAGCCTTATGCACAAAAATTTTAAAATTTACTCAAAATTCGCCATGTAAAACCAAAAGCAAGAATAGAACATATAATATTGATAATGAGTTCTTCCCCTACCCCATACTTAGAATATACAGTGTCCCCACTGTATGAAAATCAAATAAAACAAAGGTAAAGGAAGGAACTCACCGAATAACGTGTCAATGAAAGCAAAACAGGGCAGGTCGAGTAAACTGGATTGGTCGATATCGAGTAAGCTTGTCAGCGTCGAGTGGAATTCTGAAGTCGAGGAACTTTCTGACTTGGTCGATATCGAGTTGGCCTACTCGATATCGAGTAAACCTGGGCTGCTCCTCTTGGTCGATTTCGACTTGGCCTTCGTCGACTCCGACTAACTTTCAGGGACTTCTTTTTCCACCCTTCGCGATCCTTTTATGCTTGCCGACCTAAAAGTGTTAGATTTCACACGAAGACAAGATATTCCACATGAAGTACTAAAAAACAAAAACAAAACCAAAACCAAAACCAAAAGTTCCAAAGTCCAAAATTCAAAAATTTTATATACATGCTCTAGATTTTAGAGTTGCTTAGGCCGACTTCTCCGTTTGTGCTTAAGGACCCTCAATGTGGGGCTCGCTTGTGCTTTTCCCTTCTCCTGGATCATCTAGGTCCTGATTGTAGTATGCAAGCTCAGCTGATAGGTGGTTGCTTGCATAGTCCCCCTTTCCTTCCTTTTTCTTCTTTCCAGCTCTCATTCTCCGCAGATTCTCTCGCCACGGGACCTTACCTCCCCTTAAATTATTTATAAATTTCTTAATGGACGGAGGAGGAGTAGAACTCATACCTGAACTTACCTTTTCGGGCCCAAAACAGAAAACTTCAGGCTGGGGGTTGGTCGATGTCGAGTAAGGCTGGTCGACATCGAGTACAGGGACCACATACTTAGGCTCTTGGCAAGTCTGTGGCTCAGCAGAGGAAGTCGATATCGATCAAGCTTGGTCGATATCGAGGAGCACTTTGGTCGATATCGAGCAGGGCTTGTCGATATCGAGTTGAGTTTGGCTGTCTTCCTTCGTTGTTTGCTTGATCCCGTGGTTACTGATGCTTTTCACCTCCAGCCATGAAATTTCCTCCTTTGCAGGGCCAAAGGAGAAATCTAAGACCTCGTCGCCTATGGGAAGGTGAGCAATCGCTGTTTGACACTAATCTTGGCATCTGCAGTAGCTAAGAATGGTCTACCAAGAATAATAGGACTAGTAGGATCTTCAGCACAGTCTATAATGAGAAAATCAGTGGGAATAAAGAATTTACCAACCTGGACAGGGACATTCTCAACCATACCTGTAGGGATGACTACTGTATTGTTTGCCATGTAAAGCTTGACATCCACAGGCTCTATAGATCCTATCTTCACCTTTCGCCAGATTGATAAGGGCATGATGCTCACGCTTGCTCCTAAATCAAACAAGGACTCATATTTATATTGACCAAGTCCTACAGTAACAGAAAACTTACCAGGATCGGGCCTCTTTTCAGGGAAGTGGAGCATTTTGCATTCGCCAGCGATTTCTGAGAGTGATCGCTTGTTGCTCAGAATCTCCTTGAGGAATTTGACATACGCAGGCATCTCTTGCAGAGCTTCTGTAAAAGGAATAGAGACATTCAGTTCTCGAAGCATATTAACAAAACGTTTAAACTTACATGCAGTGGGATCTCTTAGCGCTTTGGAAGGAAAAGGCAGTGTCTTTTTCTGCTTTGGAGCCAGAAAAGTTGTCGGCGGTGTTGCAGAGTCCTCGACATCGGCCAACTTCTCCTCGATATCGACAAGGGGCTGCTCGATATCGACAACATTTTTCGATCTCGAGTTACTGGGCTGCGCAGATGAGTCTGAGTTTGGCTTCCCCTCTGTATCGAGTTGATTCTTGTTGATATCGACCAAGGTGTGGTCGACATCGAGTTGCTGCTGCTCGTTGTCGAGTTGCTGCTCTGCTTTGTCTTGGCGCTTTCCGACCTCTGGCTCGTGTAATTGGTGCCGCTCCTGAGCTTTATAGCCGGGACGTTTCCGGTTTTCCCCTTAGGATTTGGTTCTGTTTGCCCAGGGAGTTGCCCGGTCGGTCGTGGAATTTGGGCCGCGAATTGACCCATCTGTTTCTCTATCCTCTTCTTCCAGATATCCATCTTTCCAAATTTTGTATTGATGTTCTGGAACTGATTGTTGATGGTGCCTTGATTCCGGCGCATCTCATCAATGATGGGTTGTAAATCATCCTTCTTTTGGTCTCTTTCTGGATGTCCTGGAGCTCTGTATGGCGGGGGGTTCCTAGGAGGGCCTTGGTTCCATTGTGGTTGATAGAACCTTTGATCCCCCATATAGCGATTGGGACCCCCTACGTAAGCTACCTCTTCCTGGGTCTCTGCCATCCTGACCTGCTCTGTGTGTGGACACTCAGTAGTGGTGTGCCGCTGTGATCCACATTCGATGCAGGGCTGGTTGACAGAGAGATACTTGACTTGCTTGAGGAGCTTGCGATTCTGATCTCTTTAGTACTGCTCCCTGACATCTAGATCAATCTCCTTGGAAGGCTCGTAGAGAGGCATGGATGGGGCTGGCCTGGCATAGGAGTTCTCATCATAGTTTGCAATAGCCCCATACTTGTTATCGTAGTTGGTGAGCTTGTCGAGTACACCCCATGCATCATCTGGTGGCATCATCAGATACTCATATCGAGTATACTGATTGATCCTGTCCTTACTGAATTGGTCAAGAGAATTGAAGAAGATCTCTTGAATGACATAAGGTGGTTATCCATGAGTAGGGCAAGATCGCAGTAGCTCCTTGTATCGTTCCCATGCTTTTGCCAGCGGCTCCCCAGGCTTCTGTTTGAAAGCTGTAATCTTCTGGCGAAAGAGTGCTGTCTTGGCAGGAGGGAAGAATTTGTTGAGAAACTCCTGCTCTACTTGAGCCCATGTTGTGAGGGATCGTGGTTTTAGTCCTTCTAGCAACTTCAATGCAGGACCAGCGAGAGACCAGCGGAAAGCCTTCATCTTGACATATTCCAGAGTAGTACCTTCAGCAAGAGTACGGCACATGTCAGTAAAATTGGTAATATGTTCAAGAGGGCATTCATTAAATCTTCCATGAAAAGCATTATTTTTAAGTTCAATAAGGAAGTGAGTGCGAATTTCATAGTTATTTTGAGGGATTAGAATGGCCGATACAGGCACGACGAGAGTCGGGTGCATATAATCCTCTGCAGTGGTTGGGAATTGGACAACCTCAGCTTCTGCTTGCCTCGCACGCTCAGCTTCCTGTTCCCTTCCTGCTCTCTCAGTGGCGAGAGCAGTATCTTTGGTGGCTAGTTCCCTCCGAAGCCTCTCAATAAGCTGTTCTTGTGTTTCTGCGGCCGCCATGGCTCTTTTTAGTTTAGCGTGGATGTGTAAGAGGCGCTCCGGTTCGTCTAAGCCGTCAAACTCAGGTGGTTGACCAGAACGGCGCATACACCTGTAAAGTAACTAAAAGTAGACGTGAGATTTAACTACCTAAGGCGCGAATGATTGCTTCCCCGGCAACGGCGCCAATTTGTTGAGAGAGGAAATTGAGTTTAAAATATAATGAAATAAATCAAACCAGATTCGTGCCCACGCAAATGATTACAAGACCTCCTCCTGATGTAGCAGCGGGAAGTCAGGATCGATCTATGAGGAAGCGTGTCAGCGGATCCTAGGCAACGGATAAATCTCACGAACAGAAGTCGACCACAGATGTCCTCGATCTCGAATAGGGTTAGTCGTCAGAAGATCGGACAAGTCGAACAGCGCAGCAGCAGGCAGCTCCTGGGTTTTGGTCGATATCGAGAAGACTCTACTCGATATCGAGTAAAGGTTTCGTCGACGTCGGGTTCCTGGACAGGAGAAGCTACATCGTTCTTCATCGATCGAATATCAGTACTCGATATCGACCAGATTTAGTCGATATCGAGGAAGAACAGAAAGTAACCAAAACAAAATAAAGAACAATGCTTGTAGGTTTGAAATAAACTATATGAAAGGCAACTTCTAAGATCGGGGTTTGCAACAACAATAACTAAGCATGTATAAGGCAAGAATAAAACAGATAATCATGCAATTTGCATCGAAGGACCAAGCTTTCGCCTTTTCCAACAATTAGACAACTCTTTCAAGAAACCCTAATTGTATCTACTGATTTTATGTTTACAACCTAAGTTGTTAGCATGGATCTCCATTAGATGGGTAATAGACATATAACAAGTAGTAGATGCTCAAAACATGATAAAAGTCGGATCTTTACCTCAAACACGCAGAGCTATCGTCGGGCTCGCCCCAACCCTAGAAGTGGGTGGACTACTCGCGCCTCATCGCAATCGCAGACATTGATTGAAAAGAAATAACTTGCATAAAACTATATTCAAAGTCTTTACAATCCCGGCCCTCCAACTTTCGTTGAATGCCAAAACCCTAAAACCTTTGAACTCCTAAACGTCTCTGTGGAACTAATTCTCTAGCTTCTGAATTGAATGAATAAAAACTCAGCCCCTAGGCTTTATTTATAGGGCTTAATCCTTGCTATTCAAGGAAAACAATATCTATATCTATTTCTAAAGATAAAACTTTAAATAAAAGGAATATTTATCTTAAAAGGAATTATATCTAACTATCTAAATATCTTCATGTGTGGAAAAATCTTCTTTCCATGGATAGACCTTGATAGACTCGGATAGAACTTGATAGAACTCGGACACATCGACACCTAACAGCCCAAGTCATGATCGGACAGGCCCAATAGCGTCGCGGCCCAGGAACTTTCTACTCGATATCGAGTAATTTCGTCGATATCGAGGAAAGGTGGTCATCGATATTGGCTTCCTGGCTTGGTCGAGTAGCTCTTCCTCGGACTGGCTCGGACCTGTGATCTGGGTATACTCGATATCGACTAATGTTGTCGATATCGAGGAGCTGGGTCTGTCTACTTGCTGGCCTGACTTTGCTCGAGTAACTGGTTCTCGACATGGCTCGGACAGGTGGTACTGAGGTTGTCAATATCGAGCAATTTACTCGATATCGAGGAAGGGATGCTCGGTGTGTCTAGGTCTTCGGCTTCTCGATCAGGTGTGGCCTCCTCGAGTAACCAACTCGATATCGAGTAAAGTTCTGGAGTCGGGTTGGCTCTGTCTTCAGTTCCTCGATCTGGCTTGTCCTCGATCATGGTGTGCCCGGACTTCTTTAGTCGATATCGAGGAAGGGTACTTGATATCGAGTAAGGCTTAGCTTCCGTCTTTGCTTCTTGGTTTTGTCCCGGAATGGCTCCAAATTCTGTAATATTAAACCAAAACTTATGTAGATCTCCATTTCTTGCAAATAAGCACATATTACATAAATTCGACATATTCCCATCCCGAAATATGTAAAGTGTATAAAATAAGGAGCTAAAATGTGTATTTCAACAGGGCTATTTTAGTGGACATCAGTAGGAGGCCATGTGTGGGGGACGACAACCTTGCTTCATGGTTAAGGAGGTGGGATAGAACAAGAGTTGGGTTAGGTGGGGTGGGCAAGGTGGAAATAGATGTTACCAAGGACTCATAGTCGTTTCCAAGGCCAGCAAGGACATATATGATGAACTCAATGTCGGAGACAGCTTGGCCGGCGGCGGCAAGTGTACTCACTAGGCTCTTGGCACGGTTGAAGTACACAGTGATTCTCTCGGAGCTCTTTCGAAGGGAAGCAAGTTGAAAGCGAGCTTGCACAATTTGAGCCATGGACTAGGCAGAGTAAAGGTTATGCAGGACCCTCCATATGGCTTCCGAGGTGTCGCAGTTAATGACTTGAGCGAGAACTTGCTCTGACAAGGATGAGGTGAGAATGGCCATGACCAAAAGGTCGCGAGTGACCCATTCCGGGTAGCGTGGATTAGGAGACCCATCAGGATTCAATGTGGGAGGTCGAGGGTATATTCCATCGACAAATCCAAGGAGACCTTGGGATCCAAAGTAAGGACGGACTATGTTTTCCATGTAACAAAGTTATCTTGTTTGAGTTTGATGGGAATAAAACTATAAAAAACAGGGAGGGAAGAAAAAGATGAAACTGGGGTTGACAAGGGTGGTTGTGGGAGGGGTTGAGTGGTAGCAGTAGCAGGTGGGCTAGAGGTTTAAGAAGAAGATAGAGGAGGTAAAGTGGAGTCTGCCATTTTGGACGTTTTGTCAATGGCTCGGATACCATAGAACAGAGTACAGTGTTGTTAGACACAAGATGATTTGACTGTCATAGGTTGCTTGTATATTCACACTAACGGAGAAAGTTACAAAATGGTCTTATATAGAGACCAGCCAAACTCTAGAATATTCATAGCTATCTATTTAAAATAACGGACCAAATATATTGGGCCAAATACAAGATGATGGGCTTGTAGCATTGGCGTTGGATTGGTGTTACTAACCCCATCAACCAACGCTTCTGCACCGGTTCGCTGACCCTCTTCTCCTCCCTACTTCATTATTGTTGCAATCGCTCACATGCAAAATTCAATCTATTGAATTTTCGCTGACTCCATTGACGTATTAATTTTAGATATTGCAAGATTAATTAAGGATAAAGAGTATTAGAATATATGTGTATTATATATATATTGTGTAAATTCGAGGCAAGCCAAGATGTAACTATATATTGATAGAATCAATAGAAAGGAGGAAAAGGGAGAATTATCTCAATCTCACATGGTATCTGAGCCTTCCTAGGATTTCCTCTTTTTTTTTTTCCCCTCACCGCCTGCCCTTCCCTCTCTTCGCTGTCGATCTCCCTCAACAATCTTCCCTCCATGGCCGGCAACCCGAACCCTAACCCTAACCCTAAAGCTCCCTTCCATACCGCTCTTATTGTGTCCAACATCAAGAACGCCATCCCTCTCGTCCTTGATGCCGACTCTAACAAGTACAATTCCTGGGTCGCGCTCTTTCGCATCACTACCAGGGCTCACAAAGTACTCTGTCACATCTACCATAAGGTCCCTCACCCCACCAATGTTGATGACGAACTCTGGGATCAACTCGATACTACAATTCTTCAATGGTTCTATGGAACCATATCGCAGGATATCTTCTTAACCATTCTGAAACCTACCTCTACTGCTCAACATGCCTATAACACTCTTGAAAACATATTTCACAACAATAAAAGCACTCGTGTTCTTCTTCTTGAGCATGAGTCCACCAACTGCCGCCTTGAAGCTTTTCCCGATGTTACGTCTTATTGTCGCAAGATGAAGAGCATCTATGATCAACTGGAAAGTGTCGGTTCTACAGTTTCTGAGAATCGTATGGTCCTCCAACTTATTGCTGGCCTCTCGCCGAAGTTCAAGCATGTCGGCATCCATATCCAACATGTCAACCCCCTACCCTCGTTCTCCAAGGCAAGGTCGCAACTTCTTTTTGATGAAGCCTCCCTCACTGCACCCAAGATTCCCCCGCCGACTACGGGTCTCTCCACCACCACCGACAAGCCAGCGGAGGAGAAGCATACTGACCCTCCTCCTTTTGAGCCCTCCATTGGTCGTGGGCCTGGCGGCGATGGTCGAGATGATCTTACCCTCCACTGCACCCCTATCGACTAGATTCTGATTCAAGGGGACTTTCCGCCTAACTAGAACAGTCACCCGGCCTCCGGCGCAATGGACACCTCTTCCGTGCCCGTACCCCACAACCTGTCAAGCCGACATATTCGTTACATCCATGCTCTCAAACGGATTATTCGTTACATCCATGGAACCCCCATTCAGCCAGCTACTGACATTGGATTAGTGGCTTATACTGATGTCGACTGGGGAGGCTGTCTAGACACGAGGCGCTCCACTTCTTGCTATTATGTCTTCCTCAACGATACCCTCATCTTTTGATCCTCCAAGCGTCAACAGGTATGTTCCCGTTCTAGCGCGGAGACTGAATACAGAGGTGTCGCTAATGTTGTCGTTGAGTGCTCCTGGCTACACAGCCTTTTGCTTGAGCTTCATTGCCTATTGCAATGAAGCTCAACCAAAAGGTTGACGAGGAAGATGTTACTTATGCATTCAAATACTGTTGATCAGGAACTAACGACAATCGTTGGAGGCTGACTAGGAAGATGTTACTTATGCAGTAGTAAATAGTAACGAAAATCATTGGAGGTTGTCATCAGAGGTGAAGCAGCAACAGTCTGTTAGAGGGAGGTGAGGGTCATCGGAGGTGTGACAATAGTCATCAACAAGTGACAGATGTCGATAGCAATAGTGTGTTCTTAGCAGAGGCAAAAAAGTATCAAATTCCTTGATCCTCTCCATCTCCACATGATGGAGGAATAACCAGATTTCTCACCCCTCCACCTCCTTCCTTCCACCCCCTATACCCTCAGCCAAGCACCACGGTTCAAATTCTGGAAAAAAATCCCCACCTTTCCCAACCCCTCCACCCCAACCAAACACATAGATGTGATAATTAGAAGGTTGGGTTGGTTTTGGATATCTAATCAAGTTTGGTATGCTTGAAGTTTGGCTATTTCGAATAACATTAATAATTAGGGTTGGGTATTTTAGGGTTCGATTACTCTACGTGATAACTCCACTCCCTTGATGAAACTCGGAATAAGTTTCAAAGGCCTTGATAGTCTGTTTGTGTCAAAGGTCTTGAAGCTTTAGCAGTGTTGATGAAACACAAAACCTGTATTTTATGTTATTATTATCTTATATTATTTATGTATGGTTTCCGAATATTATTATATACATTATTTACTAACCATACAGCAAGGTTTTCGAAGATATCTCCTTCCTTAAGCTAAAAGACGTGAAGATCAAATCTGGTGGATCATGGCTTCGGAGTTTCCCAGAATAGAAGATTGTGAAGATTGCCATGATCTCTAATAGCCGTTGGAGAAGATTCCTTCCTCAAGTGGCGCCGATGATCTTCACTATATAAAGGAGATGAAGAAGAGAGAGAGAGAGGGACGTACATTCACGAATATCACTGCACAATCAGCCCTCAAGTCTACGATCTCTCTTCAGCGTGTTCTCTCTACTTGTTCTTAAGAGTCTTATATTTTGTTTCAAAGCATTTGAGAGATACACCGTGAGCTTATAGGATATATTCTGAGAGAGTGTTATACTCGAGAGTTTATAACTCAGGAAGTGGGCACTAGGCTATTGATTCACGAGAGTAAGAGGATTGTACTAGATAGCTGAGAGAGGTGGGGCTCTTCTAGATTGGTCTAGGACTCCAAGGGAACGTGAGTTGACTAGATTGCAATTGTATAGGAGAGAGGCTTTTTGGTGAGCTATTAGGATCCTAAGCTTTGTGAATCAATAAAGCATGTTGAATCCTAGGGTTGTGGAAGAACCCTAGGCGGGGACGTAGGCCAAGTTCGTGCCGAACCTCGTTAACAACTCGTTGCGTCCTTTACTTATTGCTTTACCATATTTTCGCACTTGGTTCGTATTGTTTAACTTTGTGATTCAGGTTTTCAGAGAAAATACTAAGTCTAATCTCAAAGGGTTTTGCACGAGCTTCAAAAGTCTTGAGACTATCTGCGAAAAACCGGCATACTCTATTCAACCCCCCTTATAGAGTATTTCTATATTACTTTATTTTACATTATCGAACCTTCACTACGTTATGAGTAATTTTGATTTCAGAAATTTGAGTGTCGGGTTTTGGGTTTGGGTTTCGAGTTTCATATATTTCGGATAATCAAAGAAATTGCAAAATGGTACTTCTGATGTGCTTGATTTTGGCTTGTTTTATGATGATGAATTGCTTATGGTTTCCTATGATGATTCATTTGATACATGGTTGCTTGATTCTGGTTGTACTATGCATGTTACTCCTCATAAGCATTACTTTGATTATCTTGATGAATCTGTTGGTGTTTTAGCTACACTTGGTGATCATTCTGAACTTGCAATTAGAGGCGTAAACAACATTCCTTTTAAAATGCATGATGATGTGGTTAGGGTCCATCAACAGGTTAGGTGGATACCTGATATGAAGAGAAATTTATTGTCCGAATCTATGTTTGATGACCTTGAGTATGACATTAACATAAAAAGGGGAATTAGAACTATTTCTAGGAACGGTAAGATTCTAATTAAAAGTGTTAAAAAGCATGGTCTTTATCATATCATTGGAAATCCTGTGCTACATGGCGTGTCTTTATCTGCTGAGTCTTTTGTTGCATCTATGAAGATGAATGATACTTTGATTTGGCATGCTAGACCTGGTCACATAGGGAACAAAGGTTTGAATTATTTGTTTAAACAAGAACTCTTTGATGGAAAACCCTCTGATTTGAAAACCTGTGAAAGTTGTGTTTTTTTGTAAGCATGCAAAAGAATGTTTAAAAAAAAACAGATTTTATTGCTGACGATGCCATAGAAAATAGGCTATATAATAAACACAGAGTATGACGTCATAAACAAGTCACCCAATGCAAAAGGATGGTCGGTCCCACCCGTGGTACATCGCGAGCAAAGTATCCGATCGGGCCCAAGGGACTAGGTTTAGCGCCCCTAAGAACTATTGACCCTTATCTCCTTCGCGACATGAACCCCGTGTAAGAATCATAGCGAATTCTCGAGTATCTCGTTAACCTCCGAAATCCTAGCAAGCAGCTCGCTGGCTCAAGCACATCGCCTCCAATGGTTCCACGTGTGTTGCATATGCCCCTAAGCGTGTGGGCATGCGCTACACGTGTCCCGTATAGAACCACGAGGTTGCCAACCAGCTGCTCGCTTGGTTTCCCTATAAATACCCCCCTCCGACCTGAAAGGAAGGGATCCGATTTTGAAGATAGAAAAGCATAAGAGCTTTGATTATCTCCTAGACTCAAAACCCCCGGAGTTGAGTTCTAAAGATCTTTGATCGGAGAAAGACGTTATTTAGGATAACGACCCCGCCTAGCTTCCTCTATAGACGACGATTGAATAGTAGCTTAATTCATCGCGAGTCAAACTCCTAACCCCCATCGCTTGGACGAATAAGTATAAGATCTGATCATCATCCCACCCAACTAAGACTTGCAGGTGTTTTAAGACATTATGCCATCACAGTGAGGTAATAAGTATAGGCGAAATCCCATAAACTCGTCATTGGCGCCGTCTGTGGGAACCTTTCACGACGAGAGGTTCCGCGTAGCAATACGCTTTCTTTACATCGCTTTCTTTCCGTTTCTTTTATTTCTGTTTCTTTCCGCTTTATTCTTTTTTATTCTACATAAATTCTATTTAAAATAAATTAATAACATCGTTTATTTCCCTCTTAAACACCAATGTTTTTTAATGCAGGAATCAGGAATTTTACCCTGTTCGGAGAGGAATTCGGAAACCAACACCATGATAACGAAGAAACAAACGACCTCAACCTCAACACTCCCCTCAACGAGGAAGGCCTGCACAACGGCAACAAGGGTGCCCCTCAACAACCGACATGTGACACTGCGCAGCCACCTCCGTCCCTCCCTACGGAATTTGGGGCGGCTACCCCCCGTACCAATTCTTTGCGTGGAACTACCCGCAAAGCATCTACTTCAACCAACAAGTGAACGGGGTGCCTTTCCAACAAGCGAACGAGGTGCCACTCCAACACGACCCCTGTACCTATTATCAACAACAAGGACCAGTGCCCATAACGGTCAACCATTTCCCCAACCCGGCTGGTTGCCCTCTCAACCCCGGTCCAGAACTGGATGAAAACATCAACCAGGCCGACCGTTTTGTCAAGGGACGAGACGTATCTTCGCGTTCAAATTCCCTTGAGGAACTCGCAAAGGTGAACCAACCTTTCCATCGGCTTTTTGCAGACAAATACGCGAGGCACCCGTCCCCAAGAGGTGGAGGGACATCTCCATTGCCAAGTACAAGGGAGATATTGATCTCAACGATCACCTCAACCAATTCACCACGACAATGGGAATGAACGAGGACAATGATGCTATGTATTGCCGCTCATTTCCATCCACGCTGGGTGGGGTAGCTTTAACATGGCTCACAAATTTGGCCCGATCATCCATCAACAACTCCGCGCAGCTATCAGGTACATTCGTAGCTCATTTCGGCAACGCTCGCACAAGAAAAAGAACCATGTTGGACCTCAACTCCATCAAGCAAGGGGCGACCGAGTCCTTGGGAAACTTCTTCAGCAGATTCACTAATATGGTGGTACAAATCCCGAGGTTAAACCAAGAATCCGCAAGCACAATACTAATGGGCAACTTGGCAAAAAGAGATTTCAAGATTTGCCTATTTCGAAAGGAGCCGGCAAACTACGACATTTTGAGAGAACTCGTAACCAAGCAGATCCAAGCCATGGAAGCTGCAAGCTCTAGCTCGCGACCTGTCGAGTATAAGCCATTGTTTCGTCAACCATCTTACCACCGGCCCCCCAACAAACGCCAGGGGAGAGAAAACTTCGGGGATCAGCAACCTCGTAATCCTCCCTAGCAATATCCGGCCATCCCACCGCACCCTCAAATCCAAGAAGTACAATACAACCAAAGATTAGGACCAAATCCACTTGGTGGCCCAACCAACGTAATGATGGCTCATCCTTACCCTATTTCACCCCCAATCTATGGGATTCCGCTGGCTCTTCCTCAAAAAGAGGCACCCCTTCAAATTTGCACCCCATTAGCGAACCCGGGTAATCCAGTCGCGATACCACAACAACACCGTCCTCCTAAGGTCCCTTACCGACAACATAAGCCACCTAATGCTGCACCAAGACCCTACGATCCCCAGTATGCGACTGGGGGAAGAGGTAGGGGAACTTACCCCAATGATAGGGGAGGAAGGAACAGAGGCAGAGGAGGAGGGTATCGACCTCCGCCTAGGGACATGGGAAATGCCCCCGCGGCAAGGTCCTCATCCAACCGACCTGAGCACTCCAACCGAGATCACCGGAAGCCTCCTTCTCCGGATGGGTGCATCAATACCATCGCGGGAGGACCCGCGACATCTGACACCAGCAATCAAGAAAGGAAAAACTATGAAAGAGAAGCCAGATGCCCTCCATCTAAGGCCAACGTCAAACAAGCATCCACTGCGCACGCTATATTGAGTTTCTTTGTTTCCGATACCCGAGACGCGCGCTCGCGATCATAGGATGCCTCACTCGGATCCTATGGTCATCCATGTACAAATAGGAACCAAGACCGTCATGCAGGTCATGATAGATACGGGTTCATCTATAGACGTCCTTTACTCGGACACTTTTGAGCAACTCGAGATCGCAGAAAGCGCCCTACGTCGCTACTCAGGAAAGCTAGTCTCCTTTTCCGGAGATGAGGTTGAAGTAGCTGGAACGATCGAGTTGGCCTTGACGCAAGGGACCACGCCAAATAGAAGAACCCACATGATTGAGTTCACTGTGGTCCGACTGCCGTCCATCTACAACGCCATCATGGGCCGTGTAAGTCTATTCAAGTTCCAAATAGCATGCTCTATATATCATTTTAGCGTCAAGTTTCCATGCGCTGACGGAAAGGTGGGCGATTCGCGAGGAGAACAGGCCGAAAGTAGAGTTTGTTACTTATCCTCACTAAGGAAAGGCCATAATCGAATATTCGCGATTAAAGGGAGCGGTCGAGGATCTTTAAAAGAAGAAACATCCGATGAGCGCGAGCAAGAGGCCACATCTGAACAACAACAGGCGGATTTGGAAGTTCGACCCAAGAAGGTAGCTGAAAAATCGTGGAAGAAAAAGTCGCTTTCTTTCCCTTCCCAAACAAGACTGAAGCCCTATACCACGGTCACAGTTTGACAGGCCCCGCCTTAGAGCGCCTCAAGAATTTGTCGCAAGGATCACAGGACGTCTTTGCATGGTCGCCGCAAGATTTAAAGGGGCTTCCCCGAGAAACCGCGGAACATTCCCTGAGACTTAGTCGTGAGGCAAAACTCGTGTGCCAAAGAAAGAGAAAGATGGCTACCGAGAAGTTAATGACTCAACCTGGCTATCAAATGTGGTGTTAGTCAGAAAAAGCAGTGGCAAGTGGAGAATATGCGTAGACTTCAAAGATCTGAACAAAGCATGCCCAAAAGATAGTTATCCTTTACCGTTCATCGACGAGCCGGTGGACACCACAACAAGACATGCCACCCTAAGATTTCTAGATGCTTATTCCGGCTACAATCAGATTAAGATGAGTCCTCGTGATGAGAAAAGCATCGTCTTCATCACCAATCAGGGAAATTTTTGTTATAAGGTAATGCCATTTGGGCTCAAGAACGCGGGAGCCACTTTTCAGCGAATGATAGAAAAAGTGTTTGTATCCCAGATCGGAAAAAATGTTGCGGTTTACGTCGATGATATCGTAATCAAGAGCCCTGTAAAGGAAGACCATTGTAAAGACTTGCAGGAAACCATCGATACTCTAAGGAGAAATCGTGTTTGCCTGAATCCGAAAAAGTGCGTTTTTGGAGTAGACTCCGGGAAATTCCTAGGTTTCGTGATAAACCACTAGGGAATAGACGTGAACCCCTCCAAAGTACAAACCATCATCGACATGGCCCCTCCAAGGACGTTGAACGACATCCAAAAGTTGAATGGGTCGGTCAACTACTTGAGCAGATTCTGGTCGCGACTAGGCGACCATTCACCGCCTTTCTTCGAGCAGCTAAAGAAGAAAGGTCCGGTCGAATGGAGTACCATTTTGGATAAAGCTTTCAAAAGCATGAAGGATTATCTGGCCACTTTACCCACTCTACACTTTCCACGCGAGCACGAAACTTTACAGATGTACCTCGCTGTCGGCTCCATCACTATTAGCACGGTGCTCACTAGAGAATCCAAGTTTCCTATTTACTTCGCCAGGTATACCCCGATAGAAAAGATGGCTCTATTTGTGATTTTCGCAGCACAAAGATTGAGACCTTATTTCGAGGCTCACACCATTGAAGTACTCTCCAACCTGCTACTCCATCAGATCCTACACTCACCATCCCTTTTAGGAAGAATGGTCAAATAGGCAATAGAGCTTTCCGAATTCGACATTCACTTTAAGCCAAGGAAGTCTCGTTTGGCCCATGCGTTGGCCGACTTTGTTGTAGAAGCCGTCTTTACGGACTCTCAGGACCACGATGGAGAGGACTGGGTGATTAATGTCGATGGATCGGTATCGGCGAGAGGATGTGGGGCAGGAGTCACCATCACTAACCCAAGCGGAGAGATAACCGACTTATCTTTCCAATTATTATTTGAAGCCACAAACAATGAAGCGGAGTATGAAGCCTTGATCACGGGTATTGAAAAGACCTTGGTTAACAGGGCCTGACAAGTTCGAATTTTTACAGGTTCAGAGGTGGTTGCCCTACAGGTTAAGGGGGAATATGAAGCAAAGACTGGAATGATGCTTGAATATTTGGCCCGTGTGAAGACACTCACTGTCGCCTTCGGAAAATGTTCTATCACGTCCATACCTCGTGAGCAAAATGAGCGCGCCGATACATTGGCCAGAATGGGGGCCACACTGCCCCTAGGTTTAAGTGATCGCGTGATAATCGAACGGAGGCATGCCCGAGGAATCCATCAGGGGTATTTAGAATATCTAACCTCGGAGACTGGCGTATACCCCTCCTGGAATACATAACTGAAGGGGCAATAACAGGCGAGGTACAGGACAGCCAAAATACCAGAAGGAGAGCGGCCCTCTTTCGAGTCAGAGATGACCGACTATACAAAAGGGGTTTCAACCTTCCGGATCTCCTATGCGTCTCAAACCAGAAAGGCTTTAATCTCATGCAAGAACTGCAGGCGGGCCTCTACGGCAACAACCAGGGATGGAGAGCCGTAGCGTCTAAAATCACACGCCTGGGTTATTATTGGCCCACCCTTAGGGCAGACGCGGAAATGGTCATCCATGTATGCGATCCTTGTCAGCGACACGCGTCACTCAATCATCGTCCCCCTCATCCTTTGAAAACCATCTCCGCACCATGTCCATTCGCAACGTGGAGAATGGATATTTTGGGCCCTTTCTCAACGGCACCAGGCTAGCTGCGCTTCATCATTGTCATAGTAGACTACTTTACGAAGTGGGCAGAAGCTGAAGCCATGGCCGCCATCACAGCGGAGAAAGTGCGTAAATTCCTATGGAAAAATATGGTCTGCTGATTCGGGGTCCCTCAAGCTATCATCACAGATCACGGTCCCTAATTTGACTGTGAGGGAATTCGTGACTTCTGCGCCGGCCTCCGTATAGACTTCCGATTCTCATGAGTGGCTTATCCGCAATCCAACGGACAAGCCGAAACCACGAATCGTCAGATCCTGAATGCCTTAAAAAAGAGGTTGGGGACGGCAAAATGAGAGTGGACTGAGATCTTGCCCTTGGTATTATGGTCATATAGAACCTCAGCTAAGAGTCCCACCGGAGAAACACCATTCGCGATGACTTTTCGAGTGGATGTTGTCATACCAGTAGAGCTACTAATACCATCGGCCAGAATTGTCGATTTCAGCAAAGAGTCCAATGACGAAGCCCTTGAGTTAGAACTCTATCTACGCGAAGAAAGAAGAGATACCGCTTGTCTCAAAGAAAATGAGTATCAACGCCGCCTGACGGAAGGGTACAACAAGCGTGTTTTCGTACAACCCCTACAAAAAGGAGATATGGTCCTTCGCCAAGCGACGACTGGGGGAAAGATTGAACCCAAATGGGAAGGCCCATACATCATTCACAAAGAAGTAGGTAGGGGTTCCTTCAAGCTCCAAAATTCGGAAGGCGCGATCCTCGCAAAATCATGGAACACCAAGAATCTCAACGCTTACTTTGCGTAAGGCTAGACATCTTAGAAATCTGGTGACTTAGATTTTCTATGTATAGGGGTCACCAGGGTTCTGGATTGGGTATACCACTTCATATATATAAATGAAAGTTTCAAACCCAAGAAACATTGTCGACACTGATAAATTTAGCAATCACGTGTCTTTCAAACACGGGGATATGCATGTAAGCCTCCAAGGAGAATAAATTTAGCAATCACGTGTCTTTCGAACACGGGGATGTGCAAGTAACCCTCCAAGAAGAATAAATTTAGCTGCCATCACTCTGTTTGTGATTTACATCAACGAATTTTCGTATCATCTGGAAAATTAATAAAAACATTATGTTTTGCTATACTATATTTACGATTCAGGTTTGTTCGACTATGATATCAAACAATCGTTAAAATAGCCTGCTAAGATCAGATGTGTGAGCTATTCTAGTCCAATCTTTAAACAAACTTTGAAAACAAGTTCGACATAACGCGTATAAAAGCCAACATACAAACGAAACTTCAAAAGGGAATACATAGTACATTTGCACGCCAAGCTCATTCGTTTGCTTCTAGAAGAATTATTGTAAAACGACTACCCCCCTCATACTTAAAGATAATAAGAGACCCCCTGACACGTAAACCCCTGTCCACATCAAAAGCACGCCAACCTTCGGTAAGGATGTAATGGTCTATCATTGTGGCTATCTCGAAACACCCTTACTCGAAACTCTCACCCAGTGGGAGAAACCAAGCACACATGAGTCAATCCATCGCGAGCATACTGAGCGCCAAATGATTCAGGCAAAAGCTGTAAGCTACAAAACCAAATATCAAATAAGAAACACAAGAATTACGAAAGAGGGGTAAGAAAAGCTACCATATATTCCATCTTCTCTTCAGAATCGATAGAACGAAAAAAGTCACGACGACGAGGATGAGGGGAGGTCATGATTCCTCACTACAAGAATACTGGTAAATAAAACGAAGCCCAAGGACAACTGCCACAGATTTTATCCGAACATCTGCTATTTATCAACAAATAAAACAAACAAGGCAGTGTTGTCTCATCACCAAAAAAGTAATTCATATCTGTCCAAAGTGACATTTTCAGAACCAACTGCATGCCAAGCAAGTGGCAAAATTGCAGAACCCAACTCTGCAACCCAGAGCGCCATTATCACGTTGGCAGAGGTCACATCCGGGTTGGAAAAAGACAAAACACAAAAACCCAGACCAAATCATTGAGAGCATCAAGATATCATTATAGAAGTCTTCGCGGTTACAGATACCAAAGCGCGCAATTAAAGTTAATAAAAGCACAACATAAAAACAAATATCTACTAACACCACCATTACAGAACACTCAAAGCTCTACTCATCTTCATCTTCAAGAACAAGGATTTTGAAGCGATGTCCTCCTACATATTGAAAGAGCAACACCGATGCTCCAACCTTAATGCCGTTGTTAATCGCAAATCTATTCCAGCCACCAGATAACCACCAACGATTCGAGCAATCCTTGGAGACTTCGACACGAAAGTTTTCACCATTTGCGGAAACTAAACAAACGTGGTCAGATACAACATGACCATACATCCTCTCAAATGCATCAGGAAGAGGCTGCATGCGAAAGAATATTGTTACTTAATAACAGTTCAGACACAAGAAAAAGTATAAAGCACGAAGAACGTGTACAACTTACAAGACGATGCATCCTCTCCTCTCCACATCAACCCAACGGAAAAAATCTCGCATCCCAGAATTGGAAGACGCCATCATTTTGCCAAAACAACAAATGCTTAATAAAACAACCCAATAACTGCAAGATTTCAACAAAACACCACGCCTTCTTATACCCAGAAAAAGGGGGTATATTGTTGCAGGAGGATGGTCAAGTATGAAATATAAATAAAATATAAAGCAAACTGACTCCCTGTCTCAGCAAATAAATACAAGACCTCCTCCCGCTGTAGTAGAAGGTAGTCAGGATCGATCCACGAGGAAGCGTGTCAGCGCCCGCCTTTTCAGTTCCAAACTCAGCAGAAAATCAACCAGACAAACAGAAATAACAGAGAAAAGCAAAAAATAACATAAATGCAGAAACTTTGGTCGATATCGACCTCCAGTAACTTGATATCGAGTTGGAAAATCGACTTGACAGAAGCTTTAAAACTGAAATTTGTGAAATAAATCAATAAAATAAAGACTTTTAAGATCAGGGTTTAAACACCACAATGATAGCCATGTAAAATAACACATAAAGGCATAAAAGATCATGCTTTTCATCAAATAATTTTCGTTATTAACAAATAGGAATATAGAGGCTTTCGCATAAACCCTAATTGTTACTAACCCTCTTTCACATAATTAATCCAAGTTGTATTAAGATCACTTTCGCTTCAATAACACAAATAAGGATCACCTTCAACTTTCGCAAAAGAATCATGCTCGTAAGGATAGAAGACGAATTATCCAAAGATTGTACCTTTACCGCATCGCCTCACATGGCTACCGTCGGGCTCACCCCGACCCTAGAAGTTGGGTGACTACTCGCTCTTCATCATAAAGAAAGACATCAATAATAAAAGAGAACTAAATTGCATTAAATAAACTAAAAGAAAGCTTACAACCGAATAAAGACAACTCCACTCTCGCTTCACAAACTCCACTCGGCCTCCACCTTCTCTCTCCTACTCCATTTCTCCCTCTCTCTCTCTATGCTCTCTTGTGGCTTGGCTTGGATTGATTGAATGAATAAAATTCAGCCCCTAAGGCCTTATTTATAGTGCTCAAACCCCACTATTCAAGGAAAGAACAATTCTATCTATATCTAAAACTATCTATCCATAATATTAAGATAAAACTTGGAAATAAAAGAAATATATCTAAAAGGAAATAAAGCTAATGTGGATAAATCCTCTTGGGGTTGATAGATCTTGATGTAATTGGATAGAATTCCACATATCTTCTCTTGCAAGCAATTCTATCTTCTCGGCACAGCTCGATCTCGGACTTGGACTGACGCTGGATTGTACTCGACTTCGACTAGAGTTAGTTGACATCGAGTAGGTCTTCTCCTCCTGTGTTGTACTCGAGCTCAGTCACCATCTGGACTCGACGGGTTTATTCGACTTCGAGTAGGTGTACTCGAAGTCGATTAGCTCTGGGCTCTCGAGTGGCTCTGCTCGACTTCGTGTGGAATTCTAACTCCGGTTGTACTCGACTTCGACTAGAAGTGGTCGACGTCGAGTAGAATTGTCAGCTCTCAACATTCTGCTCTGTTCTTGAAACACACTTTCCCGAGTCCTCGTTTGTCGGATTGACGCATATGAGTATGCGTTGAAAAGCTCTTTTTGAGGTCTACAACTCTAATGAAGACATCAGAACTTGATTCAGAATGATGAATGGTGAAAAGTGGGCTTTTCTCCAGCTGCACCATCCTTAGCTACTTCATGACTTTCCTTTAAGTTCCAAAGTGCGTCCGATTTCTGCGAAACATAACAAAAACTTGTGTAGACCTCCATATATTGCAAATAAACATAAAATACACAGAATTTGTACTATTTTAACCCAAATGTATGAAATACATACAGAAATTGATATAAAAGTTAAGGTAAAACATGGTAAATTAGGCTCACAACAGGGTACATACTTTAGAAATCGTCTAAAGCATTTATTGCATATGTTGAAACTAGACAAAGAATCTGCGAGAAGGATTTCCCGAGATACTCTGCATGTCCTACACGTGACAAAGAATCCCTTCAGAACCAGACCAAGTACACTGGCGCATTTCAGATCCGAAAATAGTCATTTATCACAAAAACATTTTCAAATCAGTCGAAGCCACTATAAAAGCTCTTCTTCCTTACAACATAAAAGGCACAACCTTCTCATTTCTGGTCCTTCCAAAAAACACAAATATGGCAACAAAAACCAGCAATAAAAACCCAAACAATCCCTTTATTTTCGATATTTATTTAGTAGGGGAAGAGCAATATATACGCATGATGTTGCCTTATGAATTCGGTCGACACTTCCAACCCCATATTCCCGAACAGATCTTTTTGTCCACTCGCGTCGTTAAAGACTTCCCTATCCACATCGTAGGGGGCGATTACAGATCTCACTGGGTAGCACGTGGATGGAGGGACTTTGTTGAGTTACACGGACTAGAGCTGGAAACATCAATAATGTTCACCCACCTGGGAGAAGCAAGGTTTGAAGTCCATTTCTTCGACAAACAAGGCCGCTGCATAGAAGACGAACTCTATGATAGCGACTATGACGGCCCGATGACAAATGGTTTCCGTTAGATCCCGGGAACATTTCGATAAGCAAAGTTGTTCCATTTCAAATATTTTAGGAAAAGTTCGGCATATCAATAAAAATTCACTCCTTTAAGATTCGAGTTGTCATCAATCTTTGTCTCAACGATTCGAAGAAAAATCCTAATATCTAAGGAGGCAGGAGATCGACGCCTCTCCATCGCGAACGACGCGCTGGAGATCTCTTGAGTTCTTGCTCCCTAGCATCTGAGAACGCTGGAGATTGAAGTTTCTCCATTCGCGAACATCGCGCTAGAGATTTCTTGATTTTTTCCTCCACAACATCCAAGGATGCTGGAGATCGATGCTTCTCCATCGCGAACATCACGCTAGAGATTACTTAATTCTTTAAAATTCAATCTCCCTAGCGTCTACGGACACTAGAGATCGACGTTTCTCGATCGCGAACATCAAACTGGAGATTACTTGATTACTCAAATTCAATCTCCCTAGCATCTAAAGACGTTGGGGATCGACGTCTTTCCATCACGAGAGTCACACTTGAGATCGTTAGGTGTTTTTATACAAAGTCAATAACTAAATTACTACATCTCGTTCCATCTACTCTTTACAACAAACTCAAGAGCAGCACCACGGAGATTTATTAGTTCATTATTTATACACCAAGCAAAACCATCCAACAACGGATAACGATATAACCGCGGAAAAAGTAATAACACTAGAACGTTCAGCACCGAACTGAGAAAATCTACATCACCATTTTGTCCGGGCCATGGTTCACAGCAACAACATCAAACCAAGAGTGTCCTTCATACTCGAAGATCAAGCGAGTCCCAATTTGAAGTTCATTCGAAACAACGAACTCGGGCCACCCAGTGGTAAACCAGTAGCTGTTGGGCCCTAAGGCTTCCACCCTCACCACAAATTCCTCGTCCGACCGAGTCCATAAATGGACGAATCCAAGGGCAGCATAACCATAATCCCGATATATGGATGGTAAAGGCTACAACGAAACCAAACACATCAGAAACGTTTTATTTATCAAAAAACCAATCGCATAAATATAGCTTACCGGCCTATATAAATGCCCCTCAACTGCAATGTCCTGAGTGAAACCCCTCACGTGAGGAAAAAACACATCGATGTCAACCGGCATCGTAGGCATCATTGTCACAAGCAAACTACAATAAAACATTGGGCTTCTTACCTTCTTATACTAACCTCTACAAAGAATAACATCAAAGGAAACCGCCTACCACCCAGTTTCACCACGAGGGAAGTGAGTATCAGATAACACAACAAACAAACCACCTACCACCCAATTCAACCACGAGGGCAACAAATATCAGATAACACAACAAAACGCATCTGATAAGGACAAGTTCAATCCAAGCGGTGAAAAGAGTTACATGAAAAATTCGTACACTAAGCTACACGAAAAACATGCTGGCAACACGCACCACCCTGCTTCATAGTAATTCAGATATAACCCCGCAGAACAACATCCATATCCACTACGCATAGAGCTGGTATAAATAAAAATATTGGGAGTACAAATTGAATTACCTAAAAACACTTTGCCAAGTTTCGACATGGTTTCAGGAGAGCTCTCTCCACCAGAAACCCCTCCACCAACCTTCATCACAAACACTATGCTCTTTCCAAATCCTAAATTCTCCTGAATAATCCTTAGGGAAAGCCACTTACACAGGCTCCCTCTACTGTATATCTTTGTAAAATTCGGGGAGGAAATAACAAACCACATCTATCTATGTTCTCCCTCAAACCAAGAATTCTTAATCCTAGTCGAACGAGACGAGGGGGATTGGTTCTCCCTATCAGAAAGGTGGAGATATTTTACGAACAGTACGAACCTCCGAATAGGGAGCCGCCTCACCTTCGAATAACAAGGAGAATCCCACTTTGATGTGATAATAGAGCAACCAGGCCCCAACGAGAACGGAGATATTTTGCCTGACTACGTATGCTATGAAGAAATATAACTACAAGAAAGATAATACAAGTTATTTCCTGTTATGTTTCATCGCTAAGAAGTTCTTAAGCCCAACCTATCATTCTGCCTAACATCTAATAAATACGCAAACCCTACTTTTTGTCATTTCACGGTTTATTCCATAAAACGATCAGCGACAGGAGATGGATAAGAGTGTCGCGAATTTACCTTACAAATAAAAGCAGTAGACAAGGTGAACAGATCAAGATTTAAACATGAGAAAACATAAGTAAAATCGGCGGGATAAGCCAGTAAGAAAAACAGGCAAAAGGTATAAACGAAACCACGGTGAATTCAAAGATAAAAGTATTCACAAAACACCACAACAAGGCGGCACTTGTCATGGGTTGAAATGTTCACCATCCCAAAATACGAATAGGTAAACCACAACAGAGTAGGAAACTCTTGCCATGGGTAGAAATGTTTCCAAACTTCCATACACAAGAAAAAAAAAACAACTTCGTCAAAAGCAAAGAGGCAGTAAGTCAGACGTCGGCAGGAGGGTTGTCGTCTTCGCGAGCAGGCTCAGGGGTGTTTCCACCTTCAAGAGGAGGGTCGATCATGGCAGAATTGTCGATTGGAGCATCGAGGGGGAAAGACGGCTCACGTTGGGGTCCTTCAGTTTCATATCCTCATTCTCATAACTAGGAGGAAACATCCTCACCTCATCGCCAAGATGAGCAAAGCAGTTGACCCTTTGAGAGATCCCACCTGCAACCCCCTCCATAAACGCGTCAATAACCCTATCGTATAGGACATCATCCCCGTCTGTCTCAAGATAATGATCGAGCCAACCCCGGCCGGCTCCTCCTAGGAATTCAGTTAGCCACTCCTGGCCGACGTCAATGAGCATGAACTCGCAGAGCATTTTCCGGGAGAGAGCAGCATCTTCCCTAGTGGTAAAACGCTCCAACCGACTCTTCACATCAGCGAGCTCCTCACGAACTGCCCCTAACTCACGCTCAAGATCCTGGAGCTGACCCCTAAACCACATGGCCTCCGATTGATGTCGGGCCTCAGACTCTTGAGTCTTTGCAAGTTCGACTCGCGACAGGTCTAGCTCGCTCCTCGCCACTTCCACATCCTTCTGGGACTTCGTCAAGGCATCATTGAGACTCATGATAGTTACCTCCCGGAGCTCCGCATCTCTCAACTTTTCCACCTTCGCCTTCAAACCGGTCACGATCGACCTCAGCTCCCTTACCTCATCATCGTAGTTTCTCAAACGTCTAGCCATCTCAGACCATTGCAGGTCATCCTACGGCAACACAAGAAGAGTAGTAAACGCATAAGTAAAATAGGCTAAAAAAAGGAAAAGTAGAAACATGAATCGCGAAGGAGGTTACCCAGCCTCTGCTTTTCCGTCCATGCTCCACTAACTCTTCGTCCGTCAAATGATGAAGATAATCCCTCTCAGTTGGACAACTCTTCTTGGGGATCTCTGGTTCCTTGATACCAATGGGGTCGAATCCAGGCAATCGGTAAGTTTCCATTGAAATCCCCGCCTGGGTAATCAGCTCGGAGCTTAAAAGCATGGTGCCTCTTGCTCCCTCCCTTGGTCGCTTCTGCCCGCGATGAGCCAATGGCTGTTCGTCTGACGATACGCTCTCCCGGTTGTTAACCAGCTCTTTCCCTTCTAGACTCCTATTCGCGGGGAGAGACTCGCGGGGGACGTTCTGCCGACCACTACCCGGCCGCGGAGTAACAGTAAGGGCAGGCCTGAACCCACCTCTTGCGACACTCTTTTTCTTCGCAAGCGTGGAAATCTTCGACTTATCAACTATCATATCTGCGAGAAAAGTTGGAACAAATCAGAACGAAGGAAAATCACGGCCAAAACGCCAAGGGACTTAAAATAAAAATTCCTAGACACCGACTCGGTCGGTGCGGGAGGCTAAGTTTGGCCATTTTCAGGCGAACCGGGGTCACAACCTTCCTATAACCCCGTACAAACACAACCCCCCTCTCGAACGCAGCTTTCCACCTATCTGTTGCGTCATGCTTATCGCTAGGCGCGACGTAATCGCCGAGTTTGATCACAAAGTTCAGAATAGTCTTGGTTGGATCGCGAACGAGGAACCACTTTTTCCTCCATCCCGGGCTACTAGACAACCTCTCAACAATCTTTTCAGCCAGAGAAGCGGACACCAGTCCTTCACCATGCCTCAAGGAAAGAACAGAGAAAAGATGATCTAACGACGACGCTTGCTTAATGGTAGCGCAACGCATGATGTATACCGCCAAATACATCCATACGTTAAAATCAAGCTGGTCAGGGCATTGGTTTATATAAGCTAAAAAGTCTGAATATAGCAGGGAGAGAGGGAGGCGAAACCCTTGAAGCAAGCTGCCCAGATGAACGACCACATGGTCCTTGTATTCATTCAAGCATCCCCCACCACCAACGGCCAGACCTATCTCCACCCCAGCCGGCAACGGATAAAGCTTCGCCACCTCTTCCAGGTGCTTGACGTCTAGAATCGACTCCTCACCCAGCGTTTTTGGTACGGTGGGAGCTACGTGATCCAAGAATATTGTTGGAGGAGGAGGAGGCACCGCGAAAGTATAACTTTCGCAAAAGCTACAGCTATCGACCTCCGTTCGATCATAAGGAGGTAGGGCGAAGTCACCAGGGACCACTCGGATAGATTTTTTAGACCCCTTTGGTACGCGAGATGACTCACCCTTTCCTAGATCATTTATAGACTCTAAGGTATGGCAATACTTAGGGTTGTCCCTCTTTAAAGGGTGCTTACTGGTTCCTGCCATCTTTCGTTTCTTCGCGCTTAGACCAGCCCCGAGGTTCGCCCTCTTTCTCTTTTCCTCGTGAGGTTTTTTACTTGGTAGAGGAGGAGCTGGACTCACAGCAGATTCTGAGCTGACATCTGCCCGGGATCTGGTTCGTGAGGAACTGACTTCTTCATGTTCATAGCCTACGCTACGATTCTGGCTATCGCTCTCCTTCGACATCTTAATTCTAAAAGCAAAGGAAAAACCCCCTGGAAAAGACTCAAAGAAAAGGAAAAATTAACAAGGGGAAACTACCTTTTCAACATCGCGAGTAAATAAATTTGGCGCCAAAAAGTCCTCTTGGAGGCTTAAGTTGGCACCTCACGCGCCCCCCTAAGGGACGTTGAAAAGACATCTCCCCCCCCCCCCCCCCCACAGGATGACGGCTTAAAGGCGTCTTTCCATCTCCTCCATAAAGGTTTCTCGATTCTCGAGAAATCACCCCTGAGAAGGGCAAAAAGGGGAGACAAAAGGTTTCTTCCACCCCTTGTCGTCGGAGATTTTCCACAAAGTCTGAAAAGGCTGCCAGAGGTTGTCCGAAAAACTCAAATGCAACACTACCCCCTCTCGGCACCACCCCACTACTACTAACTATCCGTCTGCTACTCCATGAAGATCAGTTATGACTAAGGGGACAAAGGAAAAGGTAAGGGATGAAACAACATGACAGCGGGGGAGACGGGGGATAAGACACCAGGGCGTACCCTGATCACCACCCCATAACCGCCGCTGGGTTCGGTTTTTTCAGCTAACCCTAAAAATCTCAAGAGGAGAACACAAACCTAGAAATTAAGAAGGGCAAGAGAAAGATCGGAGACAACTCACTTGAGAACTGTGAGAGGGAAGCGCCGAGAAGCTTAGGAAACTGGGAACGGAGCACCACCTAATTCCGATCTCGGTTCTTCACAAAACACAGGAAACCCTTGAACTCATTCTCTCTTCCCTCTTCTCTTTGAAAATTTAGAAATGTGGAATAAGGAGGAGCGAGGGTAAAAACCCCACTTATAGGTCCCTCTGGGGCCACTCCGCCCAATGGGCCAAAGAGCACGATAGGCCCAAATAAGGCCCATCCAATAAACTAAGAACTTTGGCGGGGAGCATCGTATTTGTCGAAACCCAATCACGAATGACATATCACTCGCGATCCGGCTACGAGGAGATATGACGATGCCATAGAAAATAGGCTATATAATAAACACAGAGTATGACGTCATAAATAGGTCGCCCAACGCAAAAGGATGGTCGGTCCCACCCGTGGTAAATCGCGAGCGAAGTATCCGATCGGGCCCAAAGGACTAGGTTTAGCGCCCCCAAGAACTATTGACCCTTATCTCCTTCGCGACCTGAACCCCGTGTAAGAATCAGAGCGAATTCTCCGAGTATCTCGTAAACCTCCGAAATCCTAGCAAGCAGCTCGCTGGCTCAAGCACCTTGCCTCCAATGGCTCCACGTGTGTTGCCTATGCCCCTAAGCGTGTGGGCATGTGCTACACGTGTCCCACATAGAACCACGAGGTTGCCAGCCAGCTGCTCGCTTGGTTTCCCTATAAATACCCCCCTCCGACCTCAAAGGAATGGATCCGATTTTCAAGATAGAAAAGCATAAGAGCTTTGATTATCTCCCGGACTCAAAACCCCCATAGTTGAGTTCTAAAGATCTTTGATCGGAGAAAGACGTTATTTGGGATAACGACCCCGCCTAGCTTTCTCTATAGACGACGATTGAATAGTAGCTTAATTCATCGCGAGTCAAACTCCTAACCTTCATCGCTTGGACTAATAAGTATAAGATCTGATCATCATCCCACTTGGCTAAGGCTGGCAGGTATTTTAAGACATTATGCCGTCACAATGAGGTAATAAGTATAGGCGAAATCCCATTAACTCATCAGTTGCTAAGAGGCATTTAGATTATGTGCATACAGATCTATGGGGGTTTATCTAGGTTTATACTATTAGTGGAATGAAGTACTTCCTTTCACTAATAGATCTCCATTCCAGGAAGGTTTGGGTGCACCTTCTAAAAGCTAAAAGTGACACTTTTGAAACTTTTAAGGTTTGGAAAACATAAACAGAGGGTCAAACTGCTTTCAAATTAATATGCCTTAGAACAGATAATGGACTTGAGTTCTGTAATAAGTTATTTGATGATTTCTGCAATGATCATGGTATTATAAGGCAACTTACTGTTCTAGGCACCCCCAACAGAATGGAGCTGCAGAGAGAATGAACAGGACACTGCTTGAAAAAGCCATGTGTATGCTCATTAGCTCTAGCATGAAGCCATCTTTATGGGGGGAAGTTGTAACTACTTTTGCATATTTGATCAAACGGATCATCCTCAGCTGCAATTAGTTTCAAGACCCCTTATGAGATGTGGTCTGAAACTAAGCCAAACATCTCACACTTAAGGCCTTTTGGATGCATTGTCTATGCTCATCCGAGCATAGGCAAGTTGCAATCAAGGTCTCTAAAGTATGTAATGTTGGGCTACCCTGAGGGTGTGAATGGTTATAAATTACGTGTAATCCAACCTGAAGGTTACAAAGTAATTGTCAACAGAGATGTCAAATTCATTGAAACTGAGTTTTATTTTACAAATTTGCATTCAAATACTGTTGATCATGAACTAACCCCTGTAGCTCGGTGGGGCTTCTGACAATGAATTTGACACTGCAATCCCTCATGAGTCCTCTAACTCTGCTTCCAGCAATGGCAAGGGCACAAATGATCAGAATCCTGAGCACCATGGCTCAAACTCAAGTACTGAAGATGTACCTCACCAATCAGGTGGGGGAGTAAGCTCATCTACCTCTAACTCTACCTCTACTTCTCACCTTCATTCTTTTTCTTCTTCTGATGATGATGGTGAATTTGTTGATTCTCTCGCTGATGTTGATGATTCTTTGTCTAATGCTTCTTCTGAAACTGATCATGAGCATGATAATTTTGATGAAGTTCCTGACTTGACCAACTATTAGTTAACTAGAGATAGATCACCTAGGGTTAAAATTCCTAATAGGAAATATTTTGATAATGAGGTAGAATAGGCTTTTGTGGTTGCTAAGGTTGTTGATGCGTATACTCATGAGTTGTTTGAGCATGATATGAAATGTGCTACTTCTGATAAATGGTTGCTTGCTATGAAAGAGGAAATAAACTCCATGATAACCAATAAAACCTGGATTCTTGTTCCTAAACCAAACAAGGCCAGACTAATTGGTTGTAAATGGGTTTATAAGCTCAAAAATAGTGTGAACCCGAATGTCCAACATAGCTACAAGGCAAGGTTGATAGCCAAGGATTTCACAAAGAAACCTGAGATTGATTACAATGATACATTTACACCTGTTGTTAAGTATAATTGCATGATCAAACTTGGCTTTAAAATCAGTAGTTATGATCCATGTTTATATTTTCTTGGTGCTAAATCTGTGTCTCCCTTGTATGTCTTGCTGTATGTTGATAATATCCTCATAATTTGCAAGTCTAAGGTAAAGATATCTGATGTTAAGGCTTCACTCAAGAAATCTTTTGACATGAAGGATCTAGGCCCTGCTCCGAAAATTCTTAGCATAATATATATATATATATATATATATATATATATATATATATATATATATATATATATATATATATATATATATATATATACAGAGAGAGAGAGAGAGAGAGAGAGAGAGAGTAAAACATCAAATATTTATGTCACAAAAGGACTATTTGATTAAAGTCCATGAGAAGTTTCATTTCTCAAAAGTCAAGTCTGCTCCTATACCCTTAAGAGGGCACTTTGATCTCACAAGGACTGAGGTACCACTAAGGAAGGAGGAAGACTATATGAGAAATGTACCCTATGATGCTGCAGTGGGATCTGTTATGTATGCAATGATCTGCACTACCCCTGACCTTGCATTTGCATTAAGTGTACTTAGCAGGTGCATGTCCAATCCCTTGGAGAAACATTGGACTGCCCTGAAGTTTCTCTTGAGATACATTGCAGGAACACTGGAAATTTGTCTAGTATACGGTTTGCACACTTCTCCCTCTGAGCTCTTTGGTTTTGTGGACTCTGACTATGCAGGTAACAAAGACAATAGGAAGTCCACCACCTCCTTTATGTGTACTTGGTGTAGAAATTGAATCTCTTAGAAGGCACAATTGCAACCAATTGTTGCTCTATCCTCCACTGAGACAGAGTACATTGCTGCAACTGAAGCTTCCAAGGAAGCAATTTGGCTCCAGAACATAACTGAGGAGATGGAAAGGAAACCATGTAAGGTTGTGTTGCACATGGACAGTCAGAGTGCACTCTACATGTGCAAAGATCCTATCTACCATGAAAGGACTAAGCACATTAACGTTAGATACCATTTCATTCGAGTTTTGGTAGCTAAAAACCTTCTTCTTGTCAAAAAGATTGATGGCAAAATCAATCTTGTAGATTTTGGTACTAAGATTGTGATCGCTGATAAGTTTATCTTTTGTAGGGAGTTCCTGCACTTGATCAAGCCCAACTGATGCTGAGAAGGAGTATGTCTAGCCGATGATAGATAAATGAGTAAACTCAATTCACACTACAACAAGGCAATTTTACGATATGTGTAAACATAGAATTAGGAGGGCAATTGTTAGGCTCATCTCTTTAAGCCTTTATGTAATTCTTATGTTTGGAACCTTAGGGAAATATGAATGTATGTATAATATGTGCATAACCGGATCTGATTGTATTGGATTGGGTTTAGGCCCAATCTGATCTCAGTTCGGCCCAAAGCTGGCAACTCAGCTCGTATTTGGATTTCTGATCGTTGAAGCCTTCAACGACGTCGTCTCACTCGACTCGGGTTTAAAAGGGTTGAAAACCCTAAACACTGACTAAGAGAGAGAAATCTAAGAGCTCCCTTTGGCCTTCCTCCCTTGTCCCCTGAGCTCCGCTAGAGTTTCAGTTTCCCTTGTGCTCTTGAGCGTAGGTAGAGCTCCCTTCACATTCAAACACTGAGATTCCGAGAGCTTGTGAGATTTGAAGCTCGATTGTCCTTCGATTCTATCCTTGGCGACTGGTGTCCTAGTTGAGGCTAATCGTTTTTTTTTCTTTATCTGTTTTGAGCTTGAATCGTTTGTAAAACATTTGTTCAAACGTTTAATACAAGTTTGTTAACATTTGTTCAAACGTTTAATACAAGTTTGTTAACATTTGTTCAAATGTTTAATACAAGTTTGTTTTTCGTTTTCGGTGTTTAAACTCTCTCTTCAATCTCCATTTCAATATTTGTACAAAAAATGTCACTTTTAATTTTCATCACAACCGTAAGTTGCAAATCTGTACCCTTTTTGTTTGAATAATTACCATAGGAAGTCTATTTTTTCGAGATTTAATTTATAAAACGTCCAGTTCCCATAAATTATATTTTTTTGGGTTTTATAAAACATTTTTTATTGAAAATAAAAATTAAGGGGATTTGAATTTGTGAGGCAAATATGAAATTTTTTAGTTAAAAAAAAGGAGTGAAACTCATCTTAACTAGTCTCCATAGGTAATTCCACTTCCCATATTTTCACAGATATTAAATTCATAAGAATTTCAATCTATGGGGTTTTTTAATTTGAGAGAAAAATCCATCCAAAGACATTCAATGACACTTACTGGGTATACATTCAATTTTATTTTTATTTTATAATTCTAACAAGCACAGTTAAATTTTTTTTTTTTTTTTTTTTTTTTGAGCTCAAACCCACCAGCTTTCATTCATCATCATCACACAACTTGTCCAATACAGCTTTGGGTAAAACTGAAATATCAAAGAACAGAGTATCATAAATAGGTCTGACAGTGGCTAGTGCATGAGCCGCAAAGTTTCCCTTTCTCTTCACATGAGTCCACTGTATTGACTCAAAGGAAACCACCTGCTGCTGAATGTTGTCAATGATGTGCCTCAGTGCTCATAGTCCCCGATATCCGTCGTTGAGTTTGGATATGAGGCACAAGCAATCTGTTTCCACCTGAATCCGCCTATAGCCCCTCTCTTTGGCCCTTCCAATTGCCCATAGCACACTCTCCGCTTCCACCAGCTCGATGTCCTCGGAAGGCTGCACACTCTTGTGTCCTGCAAACAAGCACAGTTAATACGTGTAATGTCCAATAACAAACTCATGAGTCATGAATCATCAAGAATTCATATATTCTTTACAAAACCTAAGAAATGTTAGTGCCAAAAGATTTTATAACACACCCTAAACTAATGTGAAATCTATTAAATGGGTTGTTTCAATATTTGTGTCATAAGTTAGTTGTGTAATGTACGTTAAGAGGAGTGACAAACAATGATTAAGTGGGAGTAAAATACAATAACTTTAGAAAAGGGAGGAAGTAAGCTAATCTTGAAGCTGAATCCTTGCTGGTTGTACACCTGACAATGCCTCTGAAAAGGCCATTATAAAAGAGAGCATGCATGGGACACACAGAGGGAAAACAAAGATCATTAAATAGCTTAAATTTGTGTTAAATTTTTATGGGTAATTTTCAATAATATTACAATTAGAGATGACACTATTAAATTTTGTCCATTTAATAGGGTCCTTGTTGGAAAATTTGTGATGAAGGGGGCAAAGAAGAAGGAAGATGAGGGCTTTTAAGAGAGTGAGGTGGGGACTGTGGGCTGTTGGGATGCAATTACAAAGGGGTAAAATTAAAAAGCAAAGAAAGAGGCAAGCAACCCCAGCTGGCCTCCCTGTGACAACTCTCAGTAAAAGGGCTCATCAATGAGTTAAAATCATTTTTGGTTTGGTGTGTTGTGTGGATTTGTGGCCCTCTGTGTGGGGTTCCAATTTTTCCCATTTTCTTCTTTGCCTTTGTAAAGTCCCTCTTCTTCCTCCCTCTCTCTAATGGAGTCACAGATCTCAGTCTAAAAAAAATATCCAAAAAACACTCTCAAGGAACGAGGAAAAACCTCCTCTTTTTTCCCACCCTCCCCCCCTTTCTTTGTGGCAACATGTCTCGGGCTTGTGACTGAGGAGATTCAGTCACAGCTTCTTCTGTCCATATCCCCATTTCTCCATATCTCTCTCTACGACTCTACCTACTGTCAAGACCCCTAATTGAACCTCTTGTTCTTCCCATTTGAAAATATGGTCATAGCCCTACATGGGTCTAGATTCCTCACATGCTTCCACTGTGAAGTCATGATCCAACACCAGCAAGGAAGCAAAGAAATTTAGGGATTGTAACTATCCCATCTCTTTGTGTTTTGCCCCCAAAAGAAAACAAACCCCAAACCCCCCTTTCAATTTCATCTCTTTTAGCATTGAACCCATAAGGTATTCAAGATGAGAAAGCATGGATGGCAGCTTCCTTATCACCCACTTCAGGTAAAGTTGTTTTCCTGTTTTTCATTTGTCTTGTGTTGATGAATTTTGGAGTGCTAATGTGTGGGTTGCTCAGGTGGTGGCCGTGGCTGTTTTTCTGGCATTGGGGTTTGCTTTCTATGTTTTCTTTGCCCCTTTTGTTGGGAAGAAGCTCTATCAGTACATTGCAATGGGGGTCTACACTCCACTTGTAAGTTTAATGCACCCTAAACAAGTTGTTTTTTTTGCTGATTCTTGATTCTGTTCATGCTTTGACCTGTTCAAAAGATGAGATCTGTGTTTTCATCTACTTGTCCGGCCTTTAGCTTCTGATTTGAATTGGTTTCTTCCATTTATTTCCACAAATTTCTTCTATCTCCAAAATGGATAGCTTTCCTTTTCGGAGTTTACTTCTCTTGCAGTAATGTGAATATATCTCCATCTGATCCCTTGAGAGTAGTTTAAGCCTGTCATTTACATTTGTTGATAAGGGCAGATGGTTGTTTGTCTTGTAGCAAGTTTTAAATGCCCACCTTGAGAATCAGTAAATCTGTTCATTAATTACCAATGAACCTGTTTGATAGATCCTTTTATGGATGGCTCTTTTCAAGGTTTGAGCAACACATTAGATTTGCTTCAGTAGGGGTGTTGGATTTATCTTGCAGAGTGACAGATTTTGCTTTTACCCCCTCTTGCAAAGTAATAAGATGTTTTTTCTTCCTTTGGAAGCTACTCTTTTTATCTGAATAACATGAAATTGGATGCTTGAGTTGTTATGCTTCTTAAGGGATGTAATTCCTCAATGTATCTGGATTGTTAACCTATCTAGTCCTTCAAGTGGTTTACTGGATACCTTTTGAATTGTTTGAATTGCAATAGGTAACTACACCCCTGTAATTCATAGCTAATTGAGCGAGAAATTGGATGGATGTTGTGGTCATTGCCTATACATCGCTCACCTAGACAATTTTTTCTTTCAGATTTTGTGTGTCTTTGGCCTATATATCTGGTGTGCTGCAGCTGATCCAGCGGATCCGGGAGTGTTCAAATCAAAAAAATATCTCAAAAAATCGGGGAAGGGAAAATCTGCCCAGCTGAAAAAATCCAAATTAGGCGGAGAGACAGCTTCATCGATATGTGAACACAATGCTCCTACAAAGGGAGACAAATCCACAGATATGGATGGAAAGAGCATTGGTGCAAGCGTAGAAGACTTTGAAGCCGAAAGTGTAGGAAATCCGTCTTTACAGTGTTCATCCTGGCTTCTGCGTGTGTTTTGTTTTCCCTGTTATTTCCTTGGCAAATGCATGAACGGAGGGGACAATTCTTCAGATAGACATAGTGAAGATGGCATGTTCTACTGCAGCTTATGTGAAGTTGAGGTACCTATCAAGTATTTCAATAATTGTTATACCGTGTACCTTAGACCATGCCTCTTTAATTCTCAGCACTAGTTAAAGTTGTTGCTTTGTTGGTCTTAATGCTAAAAGGGGAACACATAATTGGCATGGATAATGTTGCTATTTATATCATTGTAAATTACAATTTGTAATGTGTTGATAAGAAAATTTGCTGAGGTGATTGGCTTATGAGGTTCAGTTGGTGTTATCTGTAGGTTTTCAAGTACAGCAAGCACTGCAGAGTTTGTGATAAATGTGTTGACAGCTTTGATCACCATTGCCGGGTACTTGAGACTTTCTCAAATTGATTTGGTTAATTTATTGTAAGATGGAACCTAATATCTTTTTATTCTTTTGTTTCGCAGTGGCTGAATAATTGCATAGGAAAACGGAACTACCGAAAGTTCTTCACTCTCATGGTTTTTTCCCTCTTATTGGTAAGCATGGTTTTCCATTACCTGCAAACAATCTTATATAGAAACTTTACACACCACCATGAATTATATCTAAATTGACTAAAGAGTATTCTAAACCATGGTATTTGCCTAGCCATATAATTTTCACATGCTTGTGTCATCTTAACGATTTCCTAGCACTCACGGTATCCTTGGAAAATTACTAAAATTTCTCTGTCTGCTAATTTACCCGTTTATAAATGCCATTGTGCATCTGGATCTTTAATATTGCAGCTGATTCTTCAATGGTCTACTGGAATCCTCGTGCTGGTCTGCTGTTTTCTTGATAGAAAGAGATTCGGTGAAGATATTGTTTCCAAACTAGGAAGCAGTTTCACCATCGTTCCCTTCGTCATTGTTGTGGTTAGTGATCAGAAGTTCTTTCCCTTGTTAGCTCTTAAAATTCAACTTTTATTTCTAATGATAAGGAGCTTTCACTCGACAGGTCATGTGTACCATTTTGGCAATGATAGCAACTCTGCCGCTAGTACAACTTTTCTTCTTCCATATTCTCCTTATAAAGAAGGTATGACCTCTTGAACCTAGCTTTAATGGAAAGTCCGCTGGTTATGATTACAACTGCAGTTCACATCTCGCTCTCAATTCCCCTTGACTTACCAAATATGTTGTTATTCTTACAGGGAATAAGCACATATGACTACATCATAGCTCTGAGAGAACAGGAACAACAAGCTGTTGGAGGGCATCAAAGCCCTCAGATGTCGCAGGTCAGCTCCCTTACTGGGCTAAGCAGTGCCAGCTCGTTTAATACCTTCCACCGAGGGGCATGGTGTACACCTCCCAGGTTATTCGTAGAGGATCAGGTGAGTTTCTCATGTTCCGTATGACTACATAAGAACATCTACTCATTACTGCTTGCATTGTTTGATACAAGTCACAATAGTCTCAGACTTGGTAACAGTTGCATTATTGAATAGTTTGTCGAAACAAAATCCATGAAAGTGTGGCCATGAGCTTATCCTATTTTTAGCTCGGTAGGAGCTGAAAGCTTAACAAGATCCAACATATGTTATATTGTTGTTACAGTATGATGTAGTGCCTCCGGACACCGGATCTGTGAGTTCGTACGGGAAGAAAATGGCGATGGAGGAGCCGGCCAAGAAAAAGAACCCAGCGGTGAAGATCAGCCCTTGGGCCCTAGCACGTCTCAATGCAGAAGAGGTTACTAAGGCAGCAGCAGAAGCAAGGAAAAAGTCGAAAATTCTTCAGCCCGTCTCATCAAGACGAGAAGCCCTTCCGGCTCCCGGGCAGGAAACAGACAGCAGCTTTGGCAGCAGCGGGCGGCAAGTAATATCAAGGCTTGACAGCAACAGGAAGAGAAACAGCAAGCGGATACGATTCCCATCCGACCTACCAACCGAGCATCTGGTTGGGCCGTCGTCTAAAGGACCTGTCAACCGGTACACAAGCCTGCCAACAACTATGGCCCCATCAATCAGCATGGCTCCACTTCAGCTTGAAGCAAGGAATCCATTCAGGTCCAGCTTTCCCATGTCGAGCTCCGCTCACATGGCCGGTTCCTCTCCAGAGAGCAGTTTGGACTCACCTGACCTCCATCCATTACGGGTCTCATCTTCTGGGGCCGAGGATGCCAGGAAGCTGACAAGTTTGGGGGCTGGGAGCGGACCTTTCTCTGCCGCCTTGCCTGGGCTACCGCTTTCAAGGTCGACCAGCGATGGGTACGAGGCATCCGGTGGTGAAGACAGTGACAGGGTTTCCTATGCTGCTGTGCAAGGAGGGCAAGTGAACTGGAGCAGCCTTCTCTTTGGCTCTAACAACGATCCGAGAGCCATCACTAAACTAAAAGCATCCTCTTCATCCTCATTTAGCGAAGCCAACATCAGAAAGCATTAATCTTCTGTCATAAGAAGCAATGGAATTTGGATACATGATTCGGCATTGCCCTGATCTCATGTTGCTCTAATTCATTTATTCGTATCCCATCACCGGAAAATCAGGTCGACAGCAACACGAAGTATGATCTGTGGCTTGTATGTATGTGGTAGCTTGTAGCTGCTGAAATTTGACAAGAAAATTGCTAGAACTGTAATTCCAGGATATATTCACTGTACTTTGCAATGAGACTATTGTGGATCTTGGAGGTACCAAACTGTTAACTCCCAGCTTACTTGTTGCATTTTCAACAACACATCGCGTTAAACGTACCCTAACATAGCTAGGAGAATACAATGATTCAGTTCAATCATCTTAACCAACTAAATCTTGTTGCAGCTCAAATGTTTCTACCTGGTAATTCTATGCTCTAACGGACTGGTAAAGTGGTAAATCACTTCCATTGTAATTTGGATCAAACTTAGATGAACCCAAAAATGTGTGATCACCACAAAGTTTAGCATAGATGATATGCACATAACACATGACCTCACATATGGACATAGCAAAGGAGAGATGATCCTTGTAAGACGGTGCAGATCCTCCAGTCCACATTCAAATACCATTGAACCTAGAAAAAATATGTACACTGTATCCTTACTTTTAACACCAAATTGATGCAAATAATCTAATTTTATTTTCAATTCGGCTAATTTATTAACTTAGTACATTATTAGAATCTAATTTTACATTAGTGTAAATGCATTGTATAGACACTGTGTCGGTGGGAGATGGGGGGTCTGTTTGGTAGACAGCAATCCTATTAGCTGTGTATTAGTGGTATAGACTTTAATGATGGCTTTGGGGTAAATTATACAAATCACTCTACAACAGGTGAACTTTACCAAATTATACCATAAAACTGAAAATCAAACAAAATCACCCATTTTATGAATTTTATTTACCAATCATCACCCTAAATCATATATTCTTTAGTTTTTTTCATCTTTTTCTTCTATTTATCCCCATTTAAACATTTTTTATTGGAGGCAAATTGTACTTTTGAGTGCTGATTTATAAACATTACTCTTAAAGTGGATAGTTTTCTGTAATTTTTGTTTTTAAGGAGCTTTTATGAAAATTCCGGTACTTTTTGTCTAATTTACCCAAGAAATTACAGCACAGTCATGTGCCCTAGACCCAAGAAGAACACCAAACTGTCGGCCAATCCATCATCTTTGACAATTGACATCTTGTTTCGATTCGGATCAAATCTTACCCTTCGTCGCTGAATTCTGAATTTCCCAATCTAGTACTTTGCAATTTCCGGAATTTTGGTCAATTGAGCTTATAGATCAACTCCGCGTTGCGTTCATCTCGTCAATGGATAAGCAATCATGGATTCATGGCAGTAATCACACGTGCTCTGTTCCCATGAATTAAACCTCTCTTTCTCTCTCTCTCCCCTACCGTCTTCATCACTCCAGAGATCCAATCCAAGTAATCACACTTACTTACTTGATTCTCCGTTTCTTCTCCCCCGCCGACAAAAATCCAATTGGGGGCGATCCAGTCCTTATTCAGGTAATTGAAGCTTCAAGCAAATTTCATCATCCTAGGGTTTCTTCCGGCATCGCATTTCCGCCGCCAGATCTATTGAACTCATCATTATTGCTTTTGATTTTCTAGGTCTTCTAGCATCGCTGCATAATGAGTTCGGAGGCACCTGGAAACGAAGGATCCAAGGAGCCGACATTGCACAGCCATGAATCGAGCTCATCAGGTTTCAATTCCAATCCCCGGGAGTATCAATTTCACTCCACAAGTGCTCTAGAGATTTTGAGGGAAACAGTAAGGATCTTAAGATTCAACTCCACTGCCTTCATGGCAGTTGCAGCATTCCTCATCTGCCCCGTTTCCGCCGTCTCCATGACAGATTTGCTGCTTGATCACTCCATGGTGAAGAGACTCACTACGAGACTCCTCCTGATTGCCAAAACTGCCGGATTGCCCCTCAATCCTGTTGTAAACCAGTCATTCCAGAGGTTCTCGGAGATGTTGGTCTCCGCCATCGTCTGCTTCCCCTTGTACATGACACTGCTGTTACTGTCGAAAACCGCCGTTGTATACTCAGTTGATTGCAGCTACTCAAAGAAGCAATTCGATGCACTCAAGTTCTTTGGTGTTGTGAGGAAGCTCTGGAAGGGGGTGATTTCCACCTACCTTTGGGCTTGTATGGTGCTTGCTGGTGTGGTTGCACTCTTCCTAGCCCTAATTGTAGGCATCTGCAGTGTGCTGCTGATGTCCGGCTTTTCGTCTGATCTGATCGTCTATCCCGGGGCGATTGGCGGCCTTGTTTTCTCGGTTGTGTTCGCCAATGCCATCATTATATGCAATGTCGCCATTGTGATTGCAGTCTTGGAGGAGGCTTCGGGTCCTGAGGCATTGCTGAGGTCCTGGGAGCTGATCAAGAGTCAGGTGCAGGTGGGTTTGTTGATGTATCTCGGTTCTTCGGTAGGGATGGCGTTCGTGCAGGGTCTGTATGACCATAGAGTGAAGACAGTGAGCTATGGCGACGGGTCTTCTAGGCTGTGGGAAGGGCCGCTTTTGGTGTTGATGTATTCGTTTGTGGTCCTTATAGACTTGATGATGACAGTTGTGTTTTACTTCAGCTGCAGGTGGTTGAGGATGGAATCGTCGGTGAATGAGGAGAACGAGAAGCAATTGATGTTGGAGATGGGGACTGTTTCATCGCCTCGGCATTCCCTTGGCGATGAGTGACTCAAGATCTGGTTTTCTTGGTTGTTAAATGAGACATTGAATTGCTATGTCACAAAAACAGTAAAGAGATTTTGTTGTAGATGGCGTTCCTGATAGTCGTTTTTATCCATGTAATTGATATTTGGAGGTGTAGGAGTCGATCGGAGGGGATCGCCAATCCTCAGACTGTCGAAAATGTTGCCGGAGATAAAGGAATTGACGGTGAGCGATGCGAAAAACTAACTAATGAAAGCGTCGCTTTATTTTAAGCCCGTTTGGTATTTATATCTATTAGACATCGATATTGAATTGATTTCACTATCCACATAGGGATATAGATGAGGCCTATACCTGATATCAATATATATACCTTTACCAAACGATATAGATTTGATTCATGGCATCAATCACCACTGACAGGCCATGACATATATAATTGGACATTCAACTTCCGTCATATCCAATTTCTAAAGAAGTTAATATAAGATTGAACTCAAACTTGTATCATATGGAACGGAACTTACAAAGTCTGGTAGGTTTCGCAGTAAAAAACTCCAGGCTTGCTTCCACCGGCACCCAGGGACGGAACTAGGGGTGGGCTCCCCATTTTACCAGAATGATATGTAGTATAGATGTCCACAGATTCACATTGATTAACCAGCGCAATTGACATAGAGGCAATGGTCTAAATATCGTGTATCGGGGTCTTATCGGTTATGAGTAAAAAAGATATATCGGATTTATCGGATTCACTAATTTTTAAATAAAAATATTATATTTATACTTTAAAATTTAAAAATACACATGAAAAATAAATATTTAAATGGTTAAATTACCAAAAAAATGAAAACAACTTAATAATTGCTCCCAAATTAGTCCCAATATTATACTCCGTATCTGACTCTTCCTTGGCATGTGAGCTGCTTTTTGCGAGGAAGAAGGAAGCAAGACAGGACTACAACATCGTCAATCAGTGCAGATCCCAAATACAGTGTAGGCAGAAGACTAGTTTGCTCCAAAATCAGTCCCAAATTCAACCGATTCAACATAAATCAGTTCTAAATTCAACTAATTTGCTCGCAAATCAGTCCTAAAATCAACTAATCAGTCCCTAAATTCAACTAATTAGTCCCAAATACAAGTCCGAAAGACATTGTATGTGTCGAAGTCGAACTGAAGAGGCAGCCGGAGAAGTCAGGGGAGGCCGGATAAGAAGCAAATGGCGACCAGAGAAGACCTAAACTGAGCAAAAACCGAGGTCGCCGCGTCGGAGAAGACAGCCGGAGAAGAGGACTCGCACGGTCCGAGAAGAAGCAAGTGACCGCGCTGCGCCGGAGAAGAAATAAGGTGGACGCCGAACCAGAGAAGAAGCCGGTGAGCAGGCAATGTGCAGCCGAAGAAGAGCCCTTGCACTGATTCGCCTAATCGCCTCTCGCAACTTCGCAAGCCTGGGTTTGGGTTTCGATCGATTTCATGAATCTCTCAATAGTCAGATCTATCCCTTTTTGTTAATTTTTCTGGAAAAAAAAATGCATTTCACTAGAACCGATAAATCGGTCAATCCGATATTGACTGATATATCGATCGTTGACCCGATAAATAGCGTTGACCGATATTATCCAACCGATACTTCGATATCGTATCGTGTTCTAAATATCCCCGATATATCGGCCGATATATCCAATATTTAGAACACTGCATAGAGGTGGGAGGGGAATAATTGAGACCACGGTTCGAATTCCCTTGAGGACTTTAATCCCCCAACATTTATTGCTTCCAGCCAATTTTTTTCATTTTTTTTCATAGATTAATTCCAAATGCATCTCTAATTTCAGCCATTTTTTTCCCCATAGATTTATTGTATCATTTATCTTTCTTAAATGCATGTATAATTTTTAATTTAATAGATATAGAGGAAAAATAAAAAATTATATGCATTTTCAGCCTATCCAAGATCGTAATCATAGTTCCGTGCCTGCCGGCACCAGAGCTGAAACACTAGCATAAGATTAAGCCAATACCGACTTCTTTTAGTGTTTCGGTGTTGGGGCCGACGGGACCAAGTCGTGGAGTTTCAAGTGTTAAAACTGCAAACAACGGAGGAGATCTATTATTCGAATGCCATTGTTTGAGTTGCAAATTTAAGGGCTACTTGGATCCCTTATTCATAGACTATAAGATTTGAGTTTAATCTTAATCTTATTTGGGCAACAAAATTCCTAAAATTGGATAGAAACTTGTCAAGATATAAGTAGAAAATCTGATATATAATCAAGATATCATTATTATTATCATTATTAAGATCTTTAGTATCAAAATAGATACTTATATGATTATTTGGAATAAAAATAAAAATACATATTTCTATATATAAATAAAAATAAGTTATTTGGTTAAATGTTAACTTTTGTATAGCTGTTTTGTTAAATGTCCACCCAAACCTCCATTTTGTTAAATTTCCACAAATTTTATGAAAACCCCTTTTTATCCCTATCTTATATCTTTCAATTTAATTGAGAAAAGAGAAATCAATTGAATCTCAGATCTGTAGCCTGCTCGTTCCATTTTCTCGATCTGTAGCCTGTAGGTACTCCTCTTCTTCTTACAACAATTAAGGGCTATTGTTGCACTTTCTTGCAGCGGTTGATCTACTGAAGTGGATTTTGTAGCGGTTTAGTCTATTATGGCGGTTAATGTGACAGTTTTATCATGGATGATTATAATACCTATTGTGACGGTTTTGAAGATCCTATTGTAGCGGTTTTTAAAGCTATTGAAGCGGTTTTTCACCACCTAATGAAGCAACTTTAAAAGCTAATGGAGCGGTTTTAATATTAAAAAAAAATTATATTTCGTTGGGCCTATTTTAAACCTAAGTAGACACTCTCGCACTTTCGTCTCCGGATCCTAACCCTAATTCGATTCCCTACCCATCCCCTCACACCTACAGATCAGCCTCCGCCTACCACCCTCCATCACTGGGATCTGCACCACACACGGGACACCTCATCCACCGTATCCCCTCACACCGCCGGAACCACCAATCGATGCTCCCCGTCTCGGCTTCTTCTTCATACCGTTCCTACCAAATCGGCAATCTTCAATCACCAGCGTCGTCGTCCAGATCTGGCATCAACCACTGCACACCAAGGCACTCTCTCCATCTCCACCAGTGCCGCCGTCCAGATCTTGCATCAACCACTACACACCAAGGCACAATCTCGTCCATCTCTTCCTTTTCCATCTTTTGGGGCTCCGTCTTTCCTTCAGGAATCCTCCGCATCCTAGAACTGCCTCCACCGGTGGCTTGTGAGTTCACCTGCGCCGCCCGTCTCGTCGCTTTACCACCGTCCACGATCCCCCTTCATAAGAAATCTTGATTATTTTTTGCCAAAGAAATCTATGTTATTTTGTTCACATTTTCTCTGTCCTCTTTTGTGTTTGGGCTTCAGCACATAAATTTCAATTTCTAGATCGAGAATGAGCTAGATCTAGATTTCTGGTTTTTATTGTTTGTGCTAGTTTGCAGGCTGGTTATGATTAATCTGTTTTTTTCGAGGTTTTTTGCAGGTAGAATCTTTTAAGATAGTTCAAGACTTTAAGACCAATTCGACCACGGGAGCTTCTGCTTGGTAACTCGTTATATTTTGACGTTCATGAGCTTAATTAATTAAAACTTACAAAAACATCAGCACAAATCAGGTCTTCAAATAGGGTTTATATTTATCTTGTTTTATCTATTTGGCTTGATAGATTAATGAGTATGTATCATCAATTGGCATTTTTATGCAGATTCCCGCAATTAGAAGTTAGAACTAGGATGAGGATTCCATCATTAATTGGAGATTTCATATTTCAATATGCATTTCTCTAAATTAACCATCACATTGACATATATGTATGTTTTCAGGTACTTGAGAGAGCACTTGAACATTCTTGTGATGATTTAGACTTGGCAATCAAAAGCCCGACTGATGCTAATACTTCTGATATCCCACCTCACGCCAGTGATCACCTAGAAGGTACAATCGATCTGTAACATCTCAATGCAATCATATTTAATTTCGTTCGTTTAATTTGTCCATGTTACTAATAATTAAAGACCAGGTTCTTTCTGTGAAGCACTCAAGCCTGATTGAATATAATATTCTCTCGATCTCAAATGGATAATAACTACTTATTTCGATCGGTTGTTGTTTTTAGCAACTGTTGAGTTAGAGATGACGCTGAGTGGGTGGAGCTCTTGGTTAGAGAAATGGAAAGCGCTCCAAACGTTGTCGATGCCAGAGCTCGTGCTAGTAGAGCCCTCGAAGCCCTTGAGAAATCCATCTGTGCTCGTGCTGAGACTGCTAACACTACTTTTCAGCAGGTAATTCTTTGTTTTGTATTTTACTTTCCTCTGCCCATGGAATAGTATCTACACATATATACATACAAGGTGGAAAAGAACTCTGTTACATTGATTGAAGAAGTTGCATTAGGGGACGTAAAGAAGATTTGATTTTTCTATAAGTGATATGATGCTCTCTAGTAGACCGCAAATTGGTATATTGTGTTTCTGTTTGGCCTGCAATATATATAGCTCCACCTGCCTCCCACAAATTGGTTGTGTTTCTGTAGAGGTCATTGATAGAAGCAAAAAGTAAGTGTGGAAGATTGCTGCTGCCATATATTTGTGATTTAATACTATATATATGTTAAGCTAAAAAAATTGATCCCTTTTTATTAATTTCAGGAGAATGCAATCCAGAAGGAACAAGATCAATTGCTGCTCCAAGAAAATGCGATCCTCAATATGCTGGCACTGTAATATTATTACAGACTCTCCGGCCTCTTCTTTTGTTTATGGTTAGTTTGGCTTGTAGATTCACTGTTCCTTAATGCTTCTGGTAAATCATTAGATGTTCTTGTCTACCTTGTTTCAGGAATAGATAATAAAATCTTAGCATAAACGACACGAAAAGAAGCTAACTGCCGAAAATATCTTGTACGTACAAGCCTTAGTTTATTAGTTTATGCTTGTTTCTACTCTACATTCATGCTTTGAAGTGAATTGGAATGTAAATCAGCTTCTGGAATGTCTATCTTGTTTTAGGAATAACGTCTAAGATGTTTAAAAAAAAGAAAGGAATAACTTCTTAGTTTATGATTGTTGGAATGTAAATTAGCTTCTGAGTTCTGATATCTTTCTGAAGTTAAAAAAGAATTGAGTAATGAAAAATTAAATAATGCAAGTGTTTAATTGTGTGCATTAGGAAAACATACTCAAGGTCTGTTTCACATGTTTTACGAAATTTTACACTATGGACATGACATTTAAAATAATCATATACACTTGGAAGTTTGAATTGTAGTAACAATGAGTCTTCTGCATTATTCATCTTAGTAGTGATGCAGTTGATCAATTGCGTCTTTCTAGAGTTAATTTCTAGCTATGGACGCATTTAACAATATAATATGGTCTTCTACTTTGTTCATCTGCAGCTATTGGAAACAAGCGAGGATGTGGTTGACATAGCAGCAACTTTATATGTATTAACTACTGCGATAGACATCATCGGGGCTTTATTGCGGCGTAGATCCAAAGAATACGCATTGTCTCATTTCAGTGGTATGCAACTTTTAATCAATCCTTTTTTTTAGAGCTTCTTATATACATGTAAGAGTTTGTCATATGTTTGTGTTGAGACCAAATTGAGAATGGAAACTTGAAATATTTATGAAATATCCTTCTTCATTGAAGAGCCGAAGAGCAATAGAATATGACAATAGGTAAACCATATTACAGACAATAAGTTATTATTTGGCATAATGGAATGGATGTTCATCTAGCTTTAGTTGAATGTTAAGAATGTTTCTGGTAGGTTTATGGGATAGAAATTATGATTTCTGTTCAGATTCTGAATCTATTTGGTGTTTTATGGAAAAGTGATCTTTTCTATTATTTCGCTCACTGTAGAAAGAGCATGTTGCCAAGCCGATCAAACTATTGGCGTTCGGAGTTTTTAAATCTAGAACAGAAGCAAGTTAACTAGTGGAGGCAGACCTTCTGAGAAAAACAATACGTCAACTGAACCTCCAAAAGACTATATCCATGTTAGAGCACGAAGGGGTCAATCTACCGACATTGCTGAAAGAGTAAATTGTTTGACTCTACAATTTTATGTTAACCATGTATCTTGTCAACTATTATGGCATTTTTATTCTTAGTTATTTCATAAGATTTCTTTGAATTCGAGGGAATTTTTTCATGTTTAATATATAAACATGTGCTTTGATTGTAGCTGCTACAGGTCTATGAAAATAGTCTCACATTTCTTATTTCTTATTATTAGAATGCACCAAAGAATAGGGTGCATTCTATTCTATTTTTTTTTAAAAAAAACGTTGCACTTTTTAGCCCGGGTCTGCTGAATCCGGGCTAAAAACATGTATTTTTTTTTTGGTAAATAATAAACCGCTACATTAGAGAAAAAAGTACTACAAGAGCTCAGACAAAACCGCCACAATAGATACTCTATTGTGGCGGTTAACATACCTACTGTAGCGGTCATTTGTGTTGGGAAAAAACCGCCACATTAGGCTATAAAACCCCACAATAGACCAAATGCAACGCGAGCAAATGATACGGCTAAAAACCGCGACAATAGCCCTTAGGCAGCGGTTTTTTGACCTTATGTGGCAGTTTTGAACCGCTACTAAAAGCTTTAATTGTTGCAGCGATCCCTTATTCATAGACTATAACATTTGAGTTTAATCTTAATATTATTTAGGCAACAAAATTCCTAAAATTGGATAGAAACTTTTCAAGATATAAGTAGAAAATCTGATATATATAATCAAGATATCATTATTATTATTATCATTATTAAGATCTTTAGTATCAAAATAGATACTTATATGATTATTTGGAACAAAAATAAAAATACATATTTCTATATATAAACAAAAATAAGTTATTTGGCTAAATGTCAACTTTTGTATAGCTGTTTTGTTAAATGTCCACCCAAACCTCCATTTTGTTAAATTTCCACAAATTTTATGAAAACCCCTTTTTACCCCTATCTTATATCTTTCAATTTAATTGAGAAAAGAGAAATAAATTGAATCTCGGATCTGTAGCCTGCTCGTTCCATTTTCTCGATCTGTAGCCTGTAGGTACTCCTCTTCTTCCTCAGTTCCTCCTGGGTCCACAATCGATCTCGATCTCGAGTCTCTAATCTCGGATCCCTTTCCATAATCGCTTCTCTGAGGCCTCCCTCCTCTCTCTTTCTCAGGCCGCTGTCGCGCCGCCGCCGCTGTGTGTCGATCTCGGGCACGATCAGCGATTTAACTCTAATTCGCCTGCATCCTAATTCGTGTTGTCGCTGTCACCGATGTGGACTCGTTCTCGTCGTTGAGTCCGAGGAGAGAGCGGGAAGAGACTACGCGAGCCAAAAGGAGTTTGTCGAGAAATCAGACTCCGACATCGCCAGGACGAAGTGATAATCGGATCGCGAGGGCGTTTCACCTTCTCCGCCATCGCCGAACCTTCGTAGCTCCGAATCGGGAGAAGAAGCAGAAGTACTTGACAATATCTGCTCTCATCTCCTGGCGCTTTTTTGTCGTTGCTGAAACCCCCTGTTGCTGACAGGTGTCTGATCGAACTGCAAAGCGGCCACCGCCCACTGCCACGGTATGTCACTGTCCAGCTCATGGAATTTGGAATTGTAGTTGCAGATCTTAGCCTGATGTTTGCAAATGCCTTTGTGTTTGGCTGAATTTGGGGATGATGCCGGAGTTTCAAGTGGCGATTGCTTGTTTTTTTTTGTTGAAATTAGTGGATTAGGGTTTTCCTATTTGTCTTTGTTACGCTTTCACGCGGTTTATCTAGATTCTGAATGTCATCATTTGTCGATCGAGTCTGTTGCTTTCGTAAAGAAGCTATGTCTATGATTATTGTGGGCGTTGGGATTTTCATTGGGTTTCTCATGGGGCTTTTCATGTCAGAAAATTGTGGTCATTATTCTTTACCTATTTGAGGATTTTGGAAAAAAAAAATATAACCACATAACCAAAGGCATAATGCTGCATTGTGGCGTAAACTTAATCAGTCATAAAGAAACAAAGATGATCAAGAGGCTGTGTCAAATAACTTAAATTACATATGGATTGATTTAACCAAGGAAGCTTTACATGTCATTAAATTTCTTATTAATGATTGCTATAACTCAGGAAGGCTTATTATGATTCCTTGCCCGGTTAAATGATTGTTTTGGCAAGCTTGTTGCCTTGTTTTGGGATTTTATGATAATTTTAAGGCGAAACTAATTAAAATAACCCAACCTTTAAGGGTATGTTAAAAATATATCTCAACCTTTCAAATGTAAGATAAATATCCCGACCTTTAAGGATATATTAAAAATATATCCCTACCTTTCAAATGTAAGATAAATATATCAACCTTTATAAGTGATGTTCAAATAATATATAAAATAATTCTCTACCAAAAAAAACTAACATGGCATACATATGTGGCAAACTAAATTAATAAAATAAATAAAATTTTAAAAAAATATATAAAAAACTAATAGAAGGGTTTAAGAAAACAAGTTTTTTCATTTATTATTTAAAAAAAAATTCAAGACACTTTATTAATATTTCAATTTTCCATATGATTCTTCTTTGTTCAATTGTTTCATTTTTTTTACATAATTTATTTACTAAAATTCTAACTATTCTTCTTTCTATTTTAAATTTTCATCAAAAATGCGAAATTAGTTAAATGGTCCATTATAAGAATATGGGTGTTATCCCTCAAATATAAAAATAATCTAAATAAAATATTAAACACTTGTAAATATATCATTTTTTTATATATATTTATATTTTATTAATTTATTTCTTTCCCTTGATAAAAAAAAAGAAAAGAAAAGTGGTTTAATAAAACAAGGTTTTTAATATTGAGTTATAAGAAAATAGTGTATAAAATATAAAAGATGAAAGATATGTAAATCTATAATTTTTTTATATAGATTTTTTAAAGTTTTTTTTATTAATTTTTTTTGTCATATATGCATGTCCTGTTAGCTTTTTTTTTACAAATTTTTTTGAGATATTATTTTAACATTACCTATAAAGGTCGAGATATTTATATTACATTTGAAAGGTTGAGATATATTTTTAACACCCCTTTAAAGGTCGGGATATTTATCTTACACTTTGAAAGGTTGGGATATATTTTTAACACACCCTTAAAGGTCGGGTTATTTTAATTAGTTCCGCCTAATTTTAATGTGGTGTTTATGATAATTTTAAGTGTAATAATAGCATGCCGCATATGTCACAACCGACAATGTCACCACAGTTATCTCGTAAAAAACAACTCTAAAAACAAAGGTGTCACCACAGTGATAAGGGTGGTGACAACGATAAGGGTGGTGATAGTGATAAGCGTGGTGACAACGATAAGAGTGGTGATAGTGATAAACGTGGTGACAGCAATACGGGTGGTGCGATAGGGGAGGTGACAGCGATAAGGGTGGTGATAATGTTGGTGACAGCGATAGGGGTGGTGACAACGATAGGGTGGTGGTGACAGCGATATAGGTGGTGGTGACAGCATTAGGAGTGGTGACAGCGATAGGGCGGTGACAGCGATAGAGGTGGTGACAACAATAAGGGTGGTGGTGACAGCAATAAGGATGGTGACAACGATATGGGTGGTGGTGACAGTGATAGAGGTGGTGGTGACAGCGATAGGAGTGGTGACAGCGATATGGGTGGTGGTGACAATAATATGGGTGGTGGTGACAGTGATAGGGGTGGTGGTGACAACGATAGGAGTGGTGACAGTGATAGGGCGGTGACAACGATGGAGGTGGTGACAACAATATGGGTGGTGACAGTGATAGGGGTGGTGGTGACAACGATAGGAGTGGTGGTGACATCGATAAGAGTGGTGACAGCGATAGGGTGGTGACAAGAATAAGAGTGGTGACAACAATATGGGTGGTGGTGACAGTGATAGAGGTGGTGGTGACAACGATAGGAGTGGTGGTGACAGCGATAGGGTGGTGACATCGATAGAGGTGGTGACCGCAATAAGGGTGGTGATAGCGATATGGGTGGTGCTGAAAACGATATGAGTGGTGGTGACAGTGATAGGAGTAGTGACAGCGATAGGGCAGTGACAACGATAGAGGTGGTGACAACAATAAGGGTGGTGACAGTGATAGGGGTGATGGTGACAGCAATAGGAGTGGTGGTGACAGCGATAGGAGTGATGACAACGATAGGGCGGTGACAGCGATAGAGGTGGTGACAACAATAAGGGTGGTGACGACAATATGGGTGGTGGTGACAGTGATAGAGGTGGTGGTGACAACGATAGGAGTGGTGGTGATAGCGATAGGAGTGGTGACAGCGATAGGGCGGTGACACTAATCTCGTAAAATAAAAAATTGTCACCCAAAAATTTGTTTATCATCATACATGTGTCACCAAAGTCATTGACCGGTGTCACCACTTATAAAGGTGGTGACACTAATTTCGTAAAAAAAAAAAACTGTCACCAAATTTTTTCGTGTGTCATCAATGTTGTGTCACCAATTCATTGACTTTGACTGGTCAATGGTCAAAATAAAAATGAGAATGAAGGAAGGGAATGGGAAGGAGGGGCAAAAATGTAATATTAGGACATTTTGCAAAAGGAAAAATAAAAGTGGACATTTTGCAAAATGCCTTGTAGAAAATGGACACTTAGCTAAATGGACCAATAAAAATTAGCGTGATCACTTATAAAATGTAAATTATATTTTTTTTTGGAAGCAGTGAAAGTAATTAGGTAGAAAAGGACCGCCAACGAGTCCTTCTTTTGCCTAGATCGAGCATCCTTTCGGATGAGAACCTCCAGTTCTGTATCAGCCGTGAGACATTCGTCGGCAGGGCCACTGTACGTAAGACGAGCTAACCTATCTGCAACAACATTTGATTCCTTGGAAATATGACGAATATCAGCATTAGAAAAGCCTGCTAAATCTAAGAGAATATCTGACAGTAGAAGCTCTATATTCCAAGGAGTTTTCCAATCTCTGACGATTGCTTTTACTACCACAAGGTTGTCTCACTCAATAAGTAATTTAGAGCAGCCAAGTTGTTTAGCACGGAGGGCACACTTATGAAGGCCTAAAGCCTCAGCATAGGTAACCGAAGCACCCGAACAAAGACCATTCCCAAGTGAAATAACGTTTTCCCACCAATCGCGGAGCACGAAACCGTACGAAGCCTTACCAGAATGGCATTTAGAACCATCGAAATTTAGTTTGACGGAACCCTATAGCGGTAAGTCCCAATGACCATTGCGCCTATCACTTGGTCCTACAGATTTGTAAGGGATAGTGTTTGTCCTCTGAACCGAGCTTTTGATTATTTCAGTGTTGTCCTATTGCAGGTCGAAATTTCTTGCCTCGTTCCAAGACTGTCTGGTTGTCAAAATGAGCAGCTTGATTTCCTTAATAAAAAATGTTGCGATGTTCCTAAAGCTGAGCTAATTTCTGAAAAACCAAATAGCCCACCAACAGTAAGCTATATTAGTGAACTGAGAAGTACCTACTCGACTCTTTAACTCACTCAAAGTCCTATAGTTTGTAACATCCTCAAATAGTATTGTAGTAGAATTCGTTGTCGTTGTAATTCCCATTTCTGAAAAAATTTGTTATGTTGTGCAAAACTAAAAAGAAGGTGATTTGTAGTTTCATTCACCACATCATAGAAAACATACCATGCCGGAAAAGAGATGTGGGACTTATATATTAAGGCGTTCCTTAGTAGCAATACCATCTCTAGCTAATTTCCACAAGAATATTTTGACCTTATATGGAATGAGGAGACCCCAAATCCACTTTCAATCATTATCCTTAACAATGGACCCAGATGGAACCAACGTGGAAGCTGAATGAGTAGAGAACCAACCGTCCTTACCAGGCCCCCAATACAATCGATCTGATAGATCATGAGCTGGTAGGTTTGAATTCGAAATATTATCTATAATATCGTGTGGAAGCATATATGTTACACATATCAGACTGTAATTTGGTTGTATCCCACTGTATATTTGGTTGAATGTATTTGCTGAGTTTATCTTCACACACCCTTGGCTCTAAATCTACAAGCGCCGTAGATTTCAAAGGTTTGTCACAAATTCAGTTATCTTTCCAGAAGTTGATCGTACGACCATCTTCAATAGACCAACGCAGGCCGGTGGAGAAGAGACGCTTTAGAGCGATTAATTTAGCCCACTGCCACGAAGACGCAACCTTTCTTTGGTATTCAAGCAAAGGGGATGCTTTCCGGTACTTTTCAGTAACGACTCGAACCCGAAAATTCTTTGGTTCAACTATGATTTTCCAGAGGAGTTTCATATGTAGAGCAACATTCATGGTTTCAACCTTGTAAATGCCTAAGCCCATGTCCTTAATATTCGTGCAGATTTTATCGCAGCTAATTAAAGGAGTGTAGTTTTCTCCCTTATTCCAAAAGAACTTCCGATAAACACTGTTTAACTGTGTCAAGATTCCCTTCGGAAGCATGATAGATTGCATAAGAAAAAGTGGTTGGGTGCTCATATTTGCTTTGATAAGAACCCTTCTACCATGGGACGATAAGTTGTTTACTTTTCATTTGGTCAACTGTTTTTAAGTTTTTAATACCACATTTCAAGATGTGGCTTTGTTAACCTTCCCATTTAGTAAATTATATTTATTAACAAATAGATTTTTATAGATAAAAAAATTATTTGCAAAATTTTGAAGACATTTTATATCTAAGAGAATCTAAAAATAGATTTATGTCTCAAAAATCTATACGGTAAGTTTGTTGGATTTCAATTAATCTCTACCAAATCCTTTACAGTTTTATTTACTACATGATATTTCCAAAAAAAAAAAAATCACATCAATTTTTTCTACCCTAATTTGAAAATATTTTTTAAATTTTAATTAGTTTAACTTTTTTTCCAATTAGATTTTTAGGGTTCACTTTTTTTTTTAAAATAGAATCTTTTCCTATTTGAGTTTTTATCCTATACTCTAAAGGATAGAATTTTTGTTAAGAGTTTCCCTTGATCTCAATTCATATTTGTTTTTGCCTTCTCAGTTACAACTTTAAAGAGGGAGGGTGGTGTGTTTTTCTTCGGTTTGTGATCGAATTCCCCTCGAATTTTGGCTCTGTAATAGGTGTGGTTTTTTGTTGATGGGTGTCTCGGTGTGCTTTAGGGACCTTCGGCCTGCGTGTTTAGTTTTTGTGTTTTCAGGTGGTCCTCAGAGCATCCATGGTTTGACTGTTCATATGGGTGTTTCTTGGGAGGTTTGACATCGGTTTCTGGTTAGGGGTTTTGTGGGGTTTTGCCTTGTTTCTATGCTTTTAGTTGTTGTTTGTTGTCTACTGGTGTTTCTAGAACTAATGATATATAAATAAAATTAGTTCGAAATCTAAATATCTTTTAATTAGATTATCTCAAAATATTAATTCACATTTATAAGATACTACATAATTTTTTTTCTAATATATTGTTAATTAAATCTCATGTAATTTAATTAGATAGTTGATTTTTAAAAATATTTTAATATTCTACTGCACTGAGTGACCCACCAGAACCAAAACTAAATATGTAGTATATATTTATTACATTAGTTTACTAAAATATCTATGTATGGATGGATTGTGGCTACATATATGGCTATATAATATTTTAATTTTGGCCTCAAAAAATAATATAGATAGATATAAAATAACAATTATTAAATGATTGATTTTGATATAAATAATTATTCCCACCAAAAATTAATCTAAATATAAATAAAATAGCACCTATCAAATATTACATATTTATCTATTAATATTTTTGGTAAGTATGACTATGAAAATTAGTTTTATTAATTATTTTTATTATTACTACTACTACGTTTAATTATATTGATATATGTTTTTCCTTATATAATATTTACTCTTTTGTAAGATATTCCATCCATCCAATTATATGTGTTATTGGTAAAGTAAAATAATTATTTTTATTAGATTTCCTTTTTGACGGGAGAAAGCTTTGCGATATGCATCACGTGCCGCCACATATGCAGATGCACTCACACGCTGCCACGTAGGTACCAATGCATCAGTTTTAGTATATGTGTGTTTTTGTGTGTGTGTATATATATATATATATGGGGTGACTCCTATGAGAACACCCCTTAAGATGGGGAACCTAGGAACATATCTTAACCATGGAATTAAAAGAAATTAAGGGCCTAGATTAATTACAATTTTTAATTTAAAAAAACCAAATGGGTGGGCCCCATCTCAAAAGTCAAACCTCACATTCTGCCTACAAATGCTCCGTATTTAATTACACCGAACATTGTTTTTATTTTCTAACTAGTGTATGCCCCGTCCCCTGCACGGGAATATTTTAACACAATATTATAAAATTATATTTATTATCTATAAAAAAAATCCTATTATAAATATGAAAATAAACAAATAAATACGAATTACATTATGATAATTAAACTAATAACTGAAAATATAAGATTAAAATTAATCTAGATCTAAATAACTCATTCTCTTGAAAAATAGTATATATATAAATAAAATAACTATGAAATAATTAATTCTTTCCTCAAAAAAGAATCGACAACACCTATCAAATATTTACTACTATGTACTTCGTATCTATTAATATTTTTGATAATTATGATCACTGTTCTAAAAAAAACCTTCAAGGCCCGCCTAGACTCCCGCCTAAACCCCTTACCGGCCTCATCCCTCCACCAAGGCCTTCAAGGTCACCAAGACCCACCTAGACCCCAAAGACACGCCATAAAATTTCGTCTATATATGGCATTTGGGTAACCTAATGTCTTTTTTAGTTTCCGTCCATATGGTGTAATTTATATATAAACCGTCCATTGGATAGATTATTTATAATCCAAATGGAGATACACTTATATGGCAATTTGTATATCGGTATATGCCAAATTTATTGCTATTATTGCATTTAATTATATTGACATAGTTATTTCCTTATATAATACTTACTCTTTTATAAGATATTCCACCTATTCAATTATATGAGTTTATGGTAAAATAAAATATTTATTTTTAATTATATAGATTAGAACTATCTTATTATTTTTATTAGATTTCCTTTTTGACGGGAGAAGGTTTTGCGAGATGCACTCACGTGCCGCCACGTAAGCAAATTCACTCACAAGCCGCCACGCAGGCAACAATGCATCGGTTTTAGTATATGTACTAGCGCAGTACCCGTGCGTTACGCACGGGATTTGTAAAATGTATTATATTTTTTAGAATATATTATCATAATTTATTTACATTATACAATTGGTATTTAAAAAAAATGTACTCACGTCAACAATGAATATGTATTGGTATACGAAATCCAAAAGGATGCTATCGGGTAGGTATTCCCTCTCGAGTTATTACATTAAAAAAAAACGTATTGGTATACGAAAGACAATTAAAAAAAATGTTATACAGGGCTAATCTTACTCTATTAAAGTAATCTAGATAAAATTTATTTATTACCCTAATAGGAAATAGCAACCCTAGAAAAAACTAAAATAAAATTAATGACTATTAAAATCTAAAACATTCAATTATTTTTAGCGGCTAATTTTATTTTTTTTAACTCTACCCATAGTTGCTATTATATATCCTTAGCTGAAAATGGAGCATACAAACGAATAATGTAATTATAAATTATTCAGTTAAATTAAAAAGATTATTCGGTTAAATTTGAGAGATTATTCAGTCAAATTATAAATATTATTCGTATATAAAATGACGATTGTACTAGTAATATTATTCGGTTAAATTAGAAACATTATTCGGTTAAAAGTGATATATTATTCAGTTAAATTTGAGATATTATTTAGTTAAATTATAAATATTATTCATATGTAAGATGAGGATTATTTCCACATTTATTAGTTTTGGGTAGAAACCTTAAGATTACGGAGTACCGAAAAAAAGAGTATTTAAAAAAAACACTTAATATTTTATGTTTATTTCTAAGATAGCTGTATTGAAATTAAATTATTTTATTAAATTAGAAAAATTATTCGTATTTAACATAATAATTATTCGTTAAACTTGATATATTATTCGGTTAAATTATAGAGATTATTCGTATGTAAGATGACGATTCTTTACATATTTATTGATTTTGGAATGTTAAAATAATAATCAATAAACTTGCACTTTATTCGTTAAAATCACAAAAAGTATTCATAGATACGAGAAAGTTTGAAACAATTATATTTAAAAAATATACATTATTCGATAAATAAAAAATCAATGCGACAATGTTGGGATATATACCGTACATAATAAAGAGGAAATTGTTTGATTTTCAATTTAAATAGGACCACTAATTTCGATTTTAAAAAATTGATTTTTAATCGTAATTAAGAAAAAATAATTTAATTTCCACCCTACAGTGAAGTGGGGGGTGAATCAGGCGTGATGTCATAGGTGAGTGGGATAATTGTAGAAACGGGCGCCCAATTGTTTTAATAAATAAATTTAAAAATTGGGGTTTGATTTCAACCCTTAATTCCAACATAATCGACGGTCCAAAATTGTTCCTACGTTCCCACCCTAAGAGGTATTCTCATCCGATTCACAATATATATATATATATAGGGTAGGGTTCAAGTGAGAATAGTATATACCAGTGAGAAGGAAAGAAGCGCTCCTATTGATGGAGACAGATCTGATTTTTTAATTAAAAAAAACACCCCCACGCGCTTCCTCTTTCTCCTCAAATCCCTCCTCTCGAACTTCTCGCTCTGTCCTCTCGCACTTCTCGCTCCGAGCCCGCCACTGCGCCGCACCTCCAATCGAGAACGCCACCGCTGTGCTCCCACAATCGAATCTCGTCCTCTCGCCCTTCTCGCTCCCACAATCGCTCCCTTCTTCCCCTTCTCAGATCTCGTCCCCTCGCTCCCACAATCGTCGTCGATGTCAATGCCCTTGTTTACCGTACGAAGAACCGATGTCGGCGAGCTGAACACCTTGCCTCTCCCTCCATTCGTTCAGATCTGCAAGCTAGGGTCGTTCCTTCCCTCTCGCCGCCACTGCTCTGAGTGTGAAGCTTACCGTCGGAGGGGGTGGGAGACTGGCACTTGGCGGCGAGATCGACAACGGGAGGCGAGGACGGAGACAACGGCGAGACCAACACAACTCCGGCCGAGATTCATTTAGAATTTGCCTTAATTAAGCTAGATGACGTTAACTGAAAAAAGCAAATTGATTGGAGATGAAGAAAAGAATAAACTGGGTGGATGGAAATTGGAGAGTGAATTATCAGATTAATCAATATTAAAAGGATTTCTTAATTTGTGGAATCGAATTAACTGAATGGGAATTGGTTCTGACTTCTGAACAATTAGTGCAATTCAAATGAGTTTTGAAAAGTTAAGCAGATGCAATTTTTTTTAGGGATTGCAATTGCACCACATTATACAATATAGAGACTATATATGAAGTTCTCTTTCTAATGCTTTTTGAATCGTTACAATAAGATGGAATGTTGGTTCATTAATAATGGTTCAGTACATGTATGTAGAGATTGGTTCATTGGGTGTGATATATACTGTTTCACAAACTTAGATTTGGTACTCTCCATTACACAATGTCTTTTTAAAAAAAATTATAATAAAGTAGAGAAAAATAATATGACCATTTAAAGAAGTAAATAGAAGTGATTTATCAATTTTATAGCAATTGGTTCAACACATATATAGAGAGTGATTCAGTGATTAAGTAGAGAGTTATTCAGTGACTAAATAGGTTGGTTCAGTGACTAAATAGAGTGTGGTTGAGTGACCGAATAGAGTGTGGTTCATTGACCGAATAGAGAGTGGTTCAACGACCGAATAAAGTGTGGTTCATTGACCACTTCTTTATAGCTTCATAGCTTGATGAATTACTTCTTGATAAATTGATTAACCACTTCTTTATAGCTTGATGAACCACTTCTTGATAACTTGATGAACCACTTCTTATAGGCCCATGAATTACTTCTTTATAGCTTGATGAACTGCTTCTTGATAACTTGATGAACCACTTCTTTATATCTTCATGAACCACTTCTTTATAGCTTGATGAACCACTTCTTGATAACTTGATGAACCACTTCTTATAGGCCCATTAACCACTTCTTTATAGATTGATGAACCACTTCTTGTTAACATAATGAACAACTTCTTTATAGCTTCATGAACCACTTCTTTATAGCTTGATAAACCACTTCTTGATAACTTGATGAACCACTTCTTATAGGCCCATGAACCACTTCTTTATAGCTTGATTAACCAGTTCTTGATATATTGATGAACCACTTTTTTATTGTTTGATGAACCACTTCTTGATAACTTGATGAACCACTTCTTATAGGCCCGTGAATCACTTCTTTATAGGGGTTGTAGGGGTTGGTTCAGTGAATAAATAGGAGTTGGTTTAGTGACTAAATAGGGGTTGGTTCAGTGAATAAATAGGGGTTGGTTCAGTGAATAAATAGGGGTTGGTTCAGTGAATAAATAGGGGATGGTTCAGTAACTAAATAGAGGGTGGTTCAGTGACCGAATATAGAGTGGTTCAGTGACCGAATAGAGAGTGGTTCAGTGACCGAATAGAGAGCGGTTCAGTGACTAAACCACTTCTTTATAGCTTGATAAACCACTTCTTGATAACTTGATGAACCAATTCTTATGGGCCCATGAACCACTTCTTAATAAATAGTATTGGTTTACGAAATATTTTATTTTAAAAGAAAATAAATAAATAACTAAAAATAAACAATAAAAGAAAATAAAAGAATAATGAAAATCTTGTAAACCAAGTGGTTCAGGGTTTTAATACTAAGTGGTTCAGAGGTTTAATACAAAGTGGGTCGGGGTTTAATACTATCTGGTTCAGTGGTTTTATACCAAGTGGTTCAGAGTTTTAATATACCAAGTGGTTCAGTGGTTAGTTCACTGACTAAATAGAGATTGGTTCACTGACTAAATAGAGGTTAGTTCACTGATTAAATAGAGATTGGTTCAGTGGTTCATTGACTAAATAGAGAGAGGTTCAGTGACTAAATAGAGAGAGGTTCGGTGTCTAAATAGAGGTTGATTCAGTGACTAAATAGGGTGGTTCAATGGCTAAATAGAGTTTGGTTCAGTGACTAAATAGAGGTTGGTTCAGTGGCTAAATAGAGGTTGGTTCAGTGGCTAAATAGGTGGTTCAGAGGTTTAATATCAAGTGGTTCAGAGGTTTTATACCGAGTGGTTCAGTGCTTTATACCGAGTGATTCAGGGTTTTTATACCAAGTGGTTCAGGGGCTTAAATACATTTTTTATTCTTTTTAAAAAAATAAAATTAGTAATTTTTTTAATTTTTTAGCATTAAATGTATTTTAACATGTTTATTAAGGTGTAATTAAATAAATTAGCTAACAATATTTTAATTACAATTTTGAAAAAATAAATAAATTAAAGGTGTTAATTGAATTTTATAATAACTAAAGCCAAAAAAAATAAAATAAAATGAATACATATTTGTGTTAAGAAATATGTCTTGGTACATTAATTTGACAATTGTGTGTGGAGTACAAGCCAAGGTCCTGGTTATCCCCCAGGCCCCAAACGGCCAAACCCCCAAATTATTAATTACTGAATTTCATTTTGTGAACAGGTGGGAACGTGTGAACAGAGGGTGGGGAGTGGGAGCGTGCCCATCACGCGCGAGCTGGTGCGAATTGGGGAGGCGGGAGCGCGCTGGGGAGATGGGGGGAGCTGGCGGGAAATTACGAGGGGCATACGCTTTTTCTAAAATCAATTTATATTATTTTAATATGTATAGACCAATCAAATTACTTCTTTTCTTCTCTGGTATGCTTCTTACCTGAATCCAACCCTATATATATATATATATATATATATATATATATATATATATATATATATATATATATATATATATATATATATATATATAGGGAGGGTTCAAGTGAGAAGTATTTGGTCCGGTAAGAAGAAAAGAAGTAACGTGATTGGTCAGTTTCATTAGATAAAAAATAGAGACTCACACGACTGAAGGTGATCCATCTCCTACCTCCTTCAACCTCCCCTTCGTTACTCTCTCGACGCTTCCTCCGGCCACCTTCTGCTCGGACTACGTCCACCGCGACGGATCCTCCCTCGCCTCCGGCGACTTCCCAATCTCCCGATGCCTCCTTCCCTTCCGTCGCTGGAGCCTCCATCTCCGAGATGCTACCAGACCTGGACCTCGGCTTGCTCCGATGAGATCTCGAGCCTCGCGCACCACCTCTACTAATCCCACCGCCTTCCAATCGTCTCTCTCCGGCACACCGCCTCTACTAATCCCACCGTCTTCTTCGAGAAGTGACCGAAATCAAATCTGTCGGCCTACCAATTATGATTTTCGATGAAGCCGACTCCGCGACTCGGTCCTTTCTGTTCTTAATTTTTCTTTCTGGGTATTGCGGAGAGTCCTTGATGTCTTATGATTGTGATTCGTAATGGCATGGATTGGGATTTTCAGTTTCAGAATAAAGAGGATCCGAAGACGCAGAAAGGTCGGCGTTTGAATGAGAAAATCAAATCCAGATCCTTGTTTTTACTGTAATCTGTTTGTGATTGCATCTGAAATCTGTCACCAGTATCAATTTGTATTGGTAAATTGAAATTGCAGCCCAATACTTAGATCCATATCCCTTTGTTCCTTCTGTGGGGATCGGTGTTGGTTTCCAACCACCAATGCTCTCTGCCTCTCTGCTCTCTTTGAGATTCGACATCTCCACCCGGTTTTTCAATCTTGATTTTCACAATCAAACCCCATTTTTATGTTTGTTGGCTCTTCTCTTTTTCTTTGATTTGATTCTTCTCTTTCCAGTGAATGAATGAGGCGTGATGAGGAAATTGATTCGGGAGAGGCATGGGCTATCTGTGTGTGCAGCAATTACATGGAAACCATTTCCAACATTGTACCTATAATACTAACATGATTTGTGAGTAGTAAACTGATCAAATGCAGCTGCTGTCCTACTGGAAATGAAAACAAGGAGTTACTCTTCAAAAAACAAGGAGTTAGGTTTAATGGTTTTTATTTTATAACGTACTAATAAGGATTTAAAATAAGAAAGCAAATCTATGGAGTTGTTAATTGATAGTGTACATGAGGCCGTGGTTAAGTGTAAGCGAAGGCATAGATAGCTAAATAAAATGGTTGCAATTGATTGGATTCTTATTTTCTTATTTTACCAAGTGATTCGGAATTTTTAAACCGAGTGGTTTAGGGTTTTAATACCGAGTGGTTCAGAGTTTTATACCAAGTGGTTCAGAGTACTATTTTATTTTAAAAATAAATAAACAATTAATTAAAAAATATACATTAAAAGAAAATAAATAAAGAATGAAAATTTTACAATTATTAAATAGTGGTGGTTCATGAAATAAAGAGTAAGACCATGTGCAACCATGGGTTTTACTTACCTTATAGGTCTTAAAAGGTAAACCCATGGTTGCAAGCCAAACCTTAAGGGAAGAGGTTGGAAGGGATTACCCCTTCCCACTTAGGTAACCTCTTCCCTTTTATTTTTACTTTATCTTTTTTTTTAAACACATAAGTGGGTCATTACATATTATTTATATATTTTTTAAACACACAAGTGGGGAACAAGGTAACCTCATGGTTGCAAGGGTAACCTCTAAAGAAGAGGTAAAAAATTGCAAAATAATTTAGAGAAAAAAATATATGAGGTGGCAAATTATAATAAGGTGATAAAAATTGAAAAGGGGAAGAGGTAACCCAATGGTTGCACATGCTCTAATGGTTCATGAAATAAATAGTAATGGTTCATAAAATAATTTAAAAATATTTATAACTAATTAATTAACAAAATAAACTTTAAAAGAAAATAAAAGAAGAATGAAAATTTTATATTTATGAAATTAATTCTAGTGGTTCATGAAATAAATAGTATTGGTTTAGTGGCTAAATAGAGGTTGGTTCAATGACTAAATAGGTTGGTTCAGTGTCTAAATGAGGTTGGTTCAGTGACTAAATAGAGGTTGGTTCAGTGACTAAATAGAGGTTGGTTTAGTGACTAAGTAGGTTGGTTCAGTGTCTAAATAGAGGTTGATTCAGTGACTAAATAGATGTCGATTCAGTGACTAAATTGAGGTTGGTTCAACGACGAAATAAAGTTTGGTTCATCGACTAAATAGAGGTTGGTTCAGTGACTTAATTGAGGTTGGTTCAGTGACTAAATAGAGATTGGTGCAGTGACTAAATAGAGGCTGGTTCAGTGACTAAGTAGAGGCTGTTTTAGTGACTAAATAGGTTGGTTCAGTGTCTAAATAGAGGTTGGTTTGGTGAGTAAAAGGAGGTTGGTTCGGTGACTAAATAAGGGTTGGTGCAATGACTAAATAGAGGTTGGTGCAGTAACTAAATAGAGGTTGGTTCAGTGACTAAATAGAGGTTGTTTTAGTGTCTAAATAGGTTGGTTCAGTGTCTAAATAGAGGTTGGTTCAGTGACTAAATAGAGATTGGTTCAGTGACTAAATAGGTTGGTTCAATGACTAAATAGAGGTTGGTTCAGCGACAAAATAGAGGTTGGTTCAGCGACTAAATAGAGGTTGGTTCAGCGATTAAATAGAGGTTGGTTCAGTCACTAAATAGAGGTTGGTTCGGTGACTAAATAGAGGTTGGTTCGGTGACTAAATAGAAGTTGGTTCGGTCACAAACAAATAATTAATTAAAATTTAAAAGAAAATAAAAGAGTAGTGGTTCATGAAATAATGTGTAGTGATTCATCAAATAAAGATTAGTGGTTCATAAAATAAATTGTAGTGGTTAATGAAATAAATTGTAGTGGTTCATAAAATAAATACGTTAATATATTAAGTATTCTTTAAAAAAATAGTAATTATTTTTAAAAAAATTTTTAGGGTGAAAGGTATTTTAACATGTCTATTAAGGTGTAATTAAATAAATTAGATGATAATATTTTAATTATAATTTGGAAAATAATTTAAATTAAAGATGTTAGTTGAATTTTAAAATAAGTAAAGCCCATAAAAAAAGATTAAAATAAAATGAATACACTTTACTTTCAGGAAATGTTAGTTGGTTCAATGGTTTTGCCATAGAGTTTGGAGCAAAAGGTTCTAGGTTCAAGCCTCCACATTCCCAATTTTTATTTTGAGAACAGTGCTACGTGAGAGAGGGATTGTGAGGCACGCCGCGTGAAGCACCCTCGCGGGATGTGCGACTGGGGGAGCCGTGGAGCGCGCTGGAGAGGTGAGGGGCAGGTGGGAATTTTTCGAGCAGACATTTTTTTTATTAGAAAATTTATATTATTTTAATCCTTATCGACCAATCAAATCACTTCTTTCCTTCTCACTTTTGGAGTTTTGTGCACCCGAACCCAACCCTATATATATATATATAGGTAAAGGTTCAAATGAAAATGGGGCTTAAGATGAAAATCCTTCTTAAAGTGAAAATAGTCTAATTTGGATGTAAATGGGCCTAATTTAAAGGTAAATGAGCCTAATTAAATGAGTAATGAATAAATGGGTCTAATTTTGGTGTAAATGAGCATAATTTTATGATAAATGGGAAAATGGTTAAATAACCCTAATTATGGGGTAAATTTCACACGCCCCACCCCCAAACTTTCAATTCATACGAATATTGCCCTTATTTCAATTATGAAAATTACATATTTTAGCCCGTAATTTTTATTTGAAATAATCTTGTTAGGTGCAACTATAATATTAAAAAAATACAACAAGAATGTTACATTACGGTTTTTGTCTTTATTTTAAAAAGGGAAAAAGATGAGATTACAAAATATAAAGTGAACAAATAATATAATAAATGTTATTATTAATAAATGTGCATTTTCATAATGTGTCATACCAAAAAATTTCTTTATGGACCGCTATTTTATGACAGTTTTGTACTTTAATGCAACATGTGCCATTAAAAGCCTATTAGCTCAAAAAATGGTATAGTGATGTGCCCATGCACGAAGGTTCGAGTTCAAAATCCCACATAAGCTATTTATGGTTGCTTTTTTTGTGTTCCCGTTCATGAATAAGATTATAAAGTGCAATAATAAAATGATAATGTGCACAAATAAGATGATATAATGCATATATAACATTATATTGTGCAAATATAACTTTAAGTTGTGCAAATATAACACTATGTTTTGCAAATGTAACATTATATTGTGCATATCTAATAATATAATGTTACGTTGTGCACATATAATATTATGTTGTGCGAATATAACATTATATTGTGCAAATATAACTTTAAGGTGTGCAAATATAACACTATGTTTTGCAAATGTAACATTATGTTGTGCATATCTAATAATATAATGTTACGTTGTGCACATATAATATAATGTTGTGCGAATATAACATTATATTGTGCAAAATATTACTTTAATTTGTGCAAATATAACACTATGTTTTGCAAATGTAACATTATGTTTTGCATATCTAATAATACAATTGTGTAAAAGTAAGATAGGATTGTGCAAAAGTAGGATACAATTGTGCATAACTAAGATTATAATATGCATGATTAACAATTTGCGATTGTTGTGCTCTTGTCTATTATGTAACCTATGTGGGATTTGAACCCACATCTTTGTGCAAACGCACATTGCTCTACCAATTGAGCTAATAGGCTAAATTATGATTTTCATGCTAAAATAGAAGAACCTAATCGACCTAAAGCATATCGCAACAAAATTCTAAAATCCAATTAGCTCATTATTCACAACCAATTTGGCAATGCTATGAACATGAAATTAGCTCCAAATTAACCCAACATCACAACAATATCATCAATTTCAATCAATTTTGATGTTGGCAAAAAAACCCATAATTCTAAAATATATCGCAATAAAATTCTAAAATCCAATTCGATCATGATCCATAAACAATTTGACAATGCTATGAACATGAAATTAGCTCCAAATCAACCCAACAACACAACCATATCATCAATTTCAGTCAATTTTGCTTTTGGCAAAAAGCCCCAAATTCCGCTCCTAAATCAAATTAATCCACATTTCATAAGCTCATAGATCTTATTCTTAGCAGTTGATGCTGGATCAAATTAAGGCCATTAGCTATGCATCTTCAACATTATTTGATGATCTCAACAGAAACAGAAAAGTTGATCAATTTGATCTGTAATGAAGGGGAAAACTCACCTTGTTCTTGGCACGAGGAGTTACAGCTTCAGTGAGAGCCACCAATGGCGGAATTCCACCTTCTCTCACAAGAAGCCCTCTATTCCTCACACTGTCAGTGCACAGCTGCAACAGTGTCGTCACCGCTAACTCCTTCCCCTTGTCGGAGGTATCTTCCGCCGCTTCCACCAGCGCCGCTAACCCGCCTTCCTCCACGATAGCCTCTCCCCCCTCCTTGATCGCTGCCAAGCTATTCAGAACCACCATTGCCTTCTCCGTCCGTCATTCCTGCTCCTTGCTCAACCACCAGCTCAACCAGCGGCTTCACTGCCGCCGCGCTCACCGCCCTCTCCTTATTCGGCTTGGCGGAACACAGCTTGTACAGTGTCGTCAGAGCGTCCTTCTTCCCGCGGCTAGATCCGTTGATCAGGAGTGAAACCAGCGGTGGAATCGCCCCGCACGCGCCGATCGAAAGCTTGTTGTCCTCCTCCATCGCCAGGCTCATCAGCGTTGCCGCTGCGTTCTGCTTCGATATCTCCGTCCCCGTCTTCCGCACGTAGATTAGGGATTTTGCCGCCCCGGCGCCGGCGAGGCGGAAGGCCTCGGAGGTCATCGTTAGGCTGGATCTGGCGAATCGAGAATGCAGCAGTTGCGAGTTGCGACTTGCGAGAGATGATGGAGAAGAAGAAGAGGGACAACTAGGGCTGTTCATGGTCGGACCTCAATTTTTTATTTTAAATCAGATCCATTTTCACTTTAACCAAAATTTTCATCTTAAGCCCTTTTTCACTTTAACTTTTATATATATATATATATATATATAGGTTAGGTTCGGGTACACACAACTCCAAAAGTGAGAAGGAAAGAAGCAATTTAATTGGTCCACGTGTATAAAAATGAATTAAAATTATGAGGCACGCGCAACTTCCAAATCAATTAGTGACACACACCCAAATTAATTAGTAACACCCCCACCCTCACTGTACACGCGCCAAATCAAACACACAAATTAATTGCACGCGCCAATCAACACCACCTACTAATTAATTAGAAATTGTGCGTACATGGTAAAGTGTTTACATGAACTTTTAAAAATTCTTTTTTGGCATTTTCACTTGTTAAAAAATATAAAAAATATATATTTGGGTGTAATTTAATTTTATCTACACATAGACACCCAATTTGTATATGTTTTGTTGAAAAACAATTCGACAAGAAGTGGTTCAGACATTTTATTCAGAGTGGTTCAACAATTTTATTCAGAGTGATTCAACAATTTTATTCACAGTGGTTCAACATTTTTATTCACAGTGGTTCAACAATTTTATTCACAGTGGTTCAACATTTTTATTCAGAGTGGTTCAACAATTTTATTCACAGTGGTTCAGCAATTTTATTCACAGTGGTTCAACAATTTTATTCACAGCGGTTCAGCAATTTTATTCACAGCGGTTCAACAATTTTATTCGCAGTGGTTCAACAATTTTATTCACATTGGTTCAGCAATTTTATTCACAGTGGTTGAGCCATTTTATTTGTTGTGATTCACTTGGTATTATATTTCTGAATCACTTGGTTTAAACCTCTGAACCACTTGATATAAAAACCCTAAACCACTTTGTATAAAAAAACCCTGAACCACTTGGTATAAACTCTGAACCATTTACTCTTAAAACCTTGAACCACTTGATATTAAAACCTTGAATCACTTGGTATAAAAACCTTGAACTACTTGGTATTAAAACTCTGAACCACTTGATATAAAAACCCTGAACCGTTTGGTATTAAAACCCTAAACCAATACTATTTATTTGATGAACCACTACTATTTAATAATTGGAAAAAATTTCATTCTTCTTTTATTTTCTTGTAATGTTTATTTTTAATTAATCAATTATTTATTTTTAAAATAAAATGATTAATGAACTAATACTATTTATTTGATGAACCACTACTCTCTATTTATTTGATGAACCACTTGGTATAAAACCCCTGAACCATCTAGAACAAAACTTTGAACCATTTGATATTAAAACCTTGACCCACTTAGTATTAAACAAATGAATTATATTAAAAGCATACAGTACTGCTAATTTAAAAAAAATACATACACTAATATTTGAAAAAATACATAAAAGAGGTATTCATCGTCTCCTCCTCTTCTTCCTTACCTGATAGCCTTACCTGATAGTTTTGAGAGGACTCCCCCAAAGCTTATTTATTACTGTATTAGATTTTGTGAAAAGAAAAAAAAACATTTTTGCACTGATCCTCGTTGCTATTTCAATTCCAATTGTATATTAATTTAATCCTCTCACCTCCGTTTCCATCAGCATTAATCAGCAAAAACCAAAACTTGCAGAGAAGGAAACAAGGCCAGATCCACCACTGCCCAAGCTGTTCGCTTCTCCCTCGATCAGCACCTCTCCACCAGATCTCCCTCAGCATCTCTCCCCCATCAGATCTTTCACACAGCAGCGAGCGACTTGGGAACGGGCTTCGTTAGGTTTCCGGTCTACAGAGGAGGCCACTAATGATTTGGCTGGGATGGCAATTACGCCGTTGACAGCGTTCGCAGGCCATGAAACCAGGACGATATTACGGCGGTGGTACTCGTCGGTGAACATCAAGGTCGCCGCCCAGGGGAAGCGTCATGAGTCAGATAGAAGGAGACTGAGCGAACAGGATGAGTATGGAAGCGCGTGAGCCATTTTTTTTTAATAAAAAAATTAGATCTATTTTCACCAATCAAATCACTTCTTTCCTATATATATATAGTGTGGATCGAATGAGAACATCCCTTAGGGTGGGAACGTAAGAACAATTTTATACCGTTGGATGAGATCAAATTAACGGATGAGATTTATTTCCATTTTCTGGATTTTTTTTAAAGAAAGGGTCCCACCTTACTTATTTACCGAACTCTCTCAAAGAGGCACGTGAACCCCACTCTCCAATAAAAACACACAAGCATGCAAATAAAATATGTGCTAACAAAACTTTTTTTTTTTCCAAGAAAATATTATTCTAATGATCTTTGCTTTAGTTTAAATATGAATAATCTTTAGTCTACAAACTAATAAAACATTTTTCTCTTTTTTTTTGCCAAGAAAATACTATATATATATATATATATATATATATATATATATATATATATATATACACACACACAGAGGGTGTATATAATTTTTTTTAAAGTGTTTCTTTTTTTGACAATTATTATATATACTCCATAATTTTGCTATTTTTAGGTTCTACATATATCATTCTTTTGGTCAAACTCAACAAAATTGTGTTTTTATTTATGAATAATGAATATCGAGTTACCGAATAATACATTTTTTTATATATAATTGTTTAAAACTTCCTCTTACATATGGATAATAATTTTTATTTCACTGAATAATTTACAATTTTATTGATTATTATTTTAACATTTCCAAAACTAATAAATATGTAAACAATTGTCCTCTTATATATGAATAATCTCTATAATTGAACTGAATAATCTCTCAAATTTAAATGATGAATGATTATTAATTTATAGATAATCGATTCAAAATTTCTCTAATTATATATGAATACTCTTTGAGATCTCACCGAATAATGTACAATTTTATTGATTATTCTTTTAAACTCCCCAAAACTAATAGACTCGTACACAATGGCTTATATGTGAATAATCTCTCTAACTAACCGAATAATCTCTCAAATTTAAACAAATAAACTATCGAATTTAAAAAATAATATATCAAATTTAACCGAATAATCTCTCAAATTTAAACAAATAATCTATCACATTTAACCGAATAATCTTTTAAATTTAACCGAATAATCTTTTAAATTTAACCGAATAATATAATTTTAACCGAATAGTATTACTAGTAAAATCATCATCTTAATTACATACGAATAATATTTATAATTTAACCGAATAATCTCTCAAATTTAACCGAATAATATCATATTTAACTGAATAATCTTTCTAATTTAACCGAATAATATAAAATTACATTATTCATTTGTAATATGTTTTTTTTTTATTAGGTAAGAATTCAGGTGAGAAAACTCTACCCGAAAGCATCCTGCCGGATGAGGTCAAGTAGACCTGAGTGATTGTATAAATTAGGTCCCCTGGTAGAGTAGCAAAGGTGTGCAACCTTATCCGCTACCCGGTTACCAATACGGGGAATGTGGGAAATTCCTATATTCCTTACACCTCGGAGAATGGTCTGAATATCTGACATTACTAATTCTATTTCCCAAGGACAGTTCGTGTGTGTTTCTAAGAAATCCGTAATTACTTTTGAATCCCCTTCAATGATTAGGTTATCGATGTTTAGTTCCTTTGCCTTTTTTAGAGCATGGGAAATGAGGATTCTTTAACCCAAATTTAAGAAATTTAATAATATTTTATTTGAGATTGTAAAAAATGGGTTAAGGAACGATTTGACATGTTCTCTCCTAAGGAACTCTTAAACACCCTACAAAAGAGAGAAATTGGGGATCACTTAAAAAAAAAGTTGAAAGAAGAGTGAAGAGATAAAAGATAAAAAGGGAGTTAAGAAACTCTTATGGGTTCTACGGATGTGAGTGAAAATGTATAATTGGTTGTTTAAAGAATAGTAAAGAGAGAGAAAGATAAAATGTGGAGTTAAGAAACCCAAATGGGTTCGAGGGATGTGGATGCTCTTACCCCAAGTCGTAGTGCCAATGCTTCTGCCATGATAGGAGAGTGTCCCTCAATCATCCCACAATCCATGCTCATTGGATTACCATTCCAATCCCGTATAATGTAGCCAATAGAGCTCTTTGAATCTGATATATATGATCCATCAAAGTTTAGTTTGTATTTGCCCATGGGTGGCCTTTTCCATCGGGTAGACTTTTTGGCATTTTTAGGGTGGACTTTTACCCTATTTTGGATTGTGGTATCCTTGTCGTCTTCAAGGTTCAGTTCGATGGTTCTTCTCCAATTATTGATATTTTTCAAAACAATTTTTCTAATGCCCTCAGTGGAAGGGATCTTGGCATTCCTGAAAATTATTTGATTCCTAACAATTTCACAAACCACAGTGTCCACTATCTAAATGCTATATTCTGTTTGCTGTCCTTCGAAAGGTTGGTGCTCAGGAGTCGAAGAATTTGATCCATATCTCTGTTTTCTGATATAATTGTGTTGACTTTATGGGATATTTCTCTGGGAAATTGTTGTTGAAAGTTGCTGAAGGGGCATTCTATGAAGATATGAATATCATCGTCTGATGATTGGTTACACAAGATGCATGTAGTGGGAACAACAACCCCCTTCTGGGCTAATCGCGTAGCAATGGGTAATCCTTTTTGTTTGATTCTCCACATAAAATTTTGGACTTTTGGGGGAGCGTCAATTTTCCAGATCCAGGTGAATTCATCAGATATTATGTATGTGTTGGATGAAATCAGGTTATAGGCAGATGACGTTGTGAACCATCCCTTTTTGTCCGGCCACCAGTATAGCCTATCAGCAAGGGGACTTATAGGTAGCGGGATTTTGATGATTTCTTTTGTTATAGCCTCAGGGAGAATGGAATCAAGTTTTTCTCTCCACAATCCCCCCCCATCCCATTATATAATCGCTTACAGTTTCTTTTTGGTCTATATTGGGTTGGGGTTCAATTTTATCTAAAAGATGCTCTGTTGTTACCCAGTTGTCTTTCCAGAAATTGATAGATTTTCCGTCTGCTACCGACCAGATAAGTCCTGATTTAAATTTTGTAATCAGGGAGCTGAGTTTTGACCATTACCATGAGGCATTCCCCTCCTAGTGTAGTTAAGTATGTATTTTTCTTTTAGGTATTTGTGTTGTATAATCTTAACCCAGTTATTTTCGGGTTCCGCTAAAATTTTCCACAATAGTTTTAATTGGAGGGCTTCATTCATGTTTCTTGCTTTCCGTATTCCCAGTCCGCCAGCTGCTTTGGATTTACATATTTTGTCCCAGCTTATCAGTGGACTGTGTTGCGCATCTTTGTTCCAGAAAAAAGTTCTGTTAATTTGGTCAAGTTGCTTGTGTATTGAAGCAGGGAGCAAGAAGCTCTGCATAGAATACAGAGGTTTTGATGATAGATTAGATGCAATTAAAATGGCTCTTCCCTGCTGAGATAGGGTGTTTGCCCGCCATTTACTGAGTTGTTCTCTTGATTTACATATGGTTTCGCCAAAGGTTTCCTTCGTTACCCGCCCGTTTACGATTGGGCAACCTAGGTATTTCTCCAAACTTCGTTCTAAGGGTATATTAAGTACTCCTTCAATGTCTCGTGCTCTTGTCCTCGGGATTCCTGGCGTGGTTTGGAAGGATGACTTGTGGTAGTTTACCTTCTGTCCCGAGAATCTACAATAGTCCTCGATTATTTCTTTTGCTTTTGTACATGCAGAGATGCTTCCTTTTGAGAAAATGATGATGTCATCCGCAAATGCCAAAAATGGTATGCTAGGCCCAAAATTCCCAAATTTAAAGCCAATACTATTATTTGGGCCATTTGCATCTATCGACAGTTTACGAGCCAACACTTCTGCACCAAGCAGAAAAAGGAAGGGAGAGAGAGGGTCTCCTTGACGCAGTCCTCTAGTTGGTTTAAAAGGTTCCGTGGGTCCATTGTTAATTAATATAGAGAACGAAACCGTAGTTACACATTGCATAACTATGTCCACGAGCCGTTGGTGGAAACCGAATCTTTGGAGCACCAACTTTGTAAATTGCCAATCTACTCTGTCGTACGCCTTTTCCATGTCAAGTTTTATGGCAGTCCAACCTTTCAAGCCCTTTCTTGTGCGAAAGGAGTGGAATATTTCATGAGCTATAAGTATATTGTCCTGAATTGCTCTGTCAGAAACAAATGCTCCTTGGAGAGGGTGTATAAGTTTTTCGATTATCATTTTTAGTCGTTCAGTGATTATCTTGGAGATGATTTTATATAGAGTGGAGCAAAGACTAATCGGTCGGTAATGTGTAGTCATAGAGGGGTTATCATTTTTTGGTATAAGTGAGATAAATGTGTGGTTGATTTGCTTCAGCAGATGTCCAGAGTGGAAAAAAGCTTTTACTGCCTTAGTAATATCAATTCCCACAATTTCCCAATACTTTTTGTAAAACTCTGCAGTCATACCATCAGGACCAGGAGATTTATTGCTTCCTAATGAGAGAACAACTATTTTGATTTCACTGTTTGTTGGCTGCTTGATTAGAAAACTATTTTCCTCATCTGTGATGACAGGGTTTATAACTGAAAGGTATTCATGAAGCTGTTGTATTGGGAAGATTTGTTCTCATCTAAACCTTTTTTCAAAGTCTTTCTGTATTTCCTTTTTAATATTTTCATCCCCAACAATTTGGGTTCCTTCTGCAGAAGTAATTGTTCTAATGATTTTCCTATTTCTCCTTCCAGACGCTACTCTATGGAAATAGGCTGAATTAGTATCTGCTAGTTTCAAGTGTTTTGACTTTGCTCTTTGATTCCAAAAAGTTTTATGGAATCGGAGAAGATTTTCTCTTTTGGATAGGAGATTTTGTTCTTTAGTGGATGCTTTTTAGTTTTGGTTTAGGTTGTGGGTCGATTGTATATCCAATAGGGCTTCATCGACTTCTTGGAGTTGTCGAAAAATATTTCCAAATGTTTTCTTGTTCCAAGCTTTCGCTTTTTGTTTGAGGATTTTTTATTTATATATGATTTGGAACTCAAAAGCTTTCGCTTTTGAGTTTTGGTTTAGGTTGTGGGTCGTTTGTAATATGTTTATTTGTATGCATATGTTAAATATTCATTTATAAAATAAGTAATTAAAAAATAAAAACAGAGAGGGTGTAATTAAATGTTTAAAACGAAGATATTTAAAAAAAATCAGGACTCCGTAATACTCCGTAAGGGTATTATAGAGATATTAAAAATAAAAAATCTCTCTTCGGAGGGTTTTTGAAAAACCCCAATTTGGGGATGATACACCGCCGCCGGTAATACAATGTATACTCCGTCTCTTTCTTCCTCCCGTCAGAGTTTGACAGAAAATCTGGAGAAACACCATGGCACAACCGCCTCTCCGGGCCTTGAAACCACCTCTTCGGAGGCCTGAAAATCACTGCAGTTCTTCTCAACTCTCCCTCCTCTTCTTTGTGAGGTTGAGTCTGAGATTTTCCTCAAGGAAAATCAGCAAATCCGGTCTCGATTTGGGCTTGGATAATCTGCTGCGCCTTGGGTTCTTCCCCCTCGGTGGTGTTGGTGTGGTGTCTGTCCCTCGCCTCTCACCGCCGTTGGCGTCTGGTGGTGCCGTCGCCGCTGTTGGCTGCTCGTCGCTCTTTGTTGATTTCTTGGCAGGAGTATAATCCAGATCTATTAACTCATATGAAGATATCGACCAAACTCAATTACAAATTGGGGCTTTTGGAATGTCTGGGATTTTATTCCCTCTTCCCTCTTCCCCCTTTCCAAATTCATTGTCTGGGCTTGTCGATGGTGCCGCGATCTCATTGTGCTCTGCCGTGGAGGCTTGTCGGTGTCCGTCGCTTGCTCTCGGTGTCCAATCTCGCGTCGTTTCGCGCTTGGGAATCCTCATCCTGGTGATCCCTCGAGTTCGACCATTCACCGTTGCCATTCTCTGGTTTACCGTGGTGGCGTCGGGCTTTGGTTGGGGCTTCTCCGATGAAGCGTTGAGTACCCTTTCGGGCTTGTCCTTTGGGCCCAAGGCTGGGGCAGCCCGATAATAAGTCCCTCTTATTAGGAAATTTTTTTAATTAATTTATAAAAAATTAAATGTTGAACCTTTATATATATATATAACACTATTAAAAATCCCACCTCGAAAGGGCTCTTTTAAATCCCGAAAGGATGTGAATAAACCCACCCGAAAGGGTTCTACCAAATCCCGCAAGGACTTGACGATATTCTTGTAGGTGAAATCTTGTTGGCGTTTTATCCGAGCAGCTTGCGGCTCTACTACTGATGTTTCTAGGAGGTCTTCTGCTTGGTTGGGGAGTGTGGAGTCTAGAGTCGGGACTGGCTGGGGTCGAGGTGGTGCGCTAAGGGTGACTCTGTATCCGGGATTGAGTTTCCTTGGAGTTCGTCTGCACTACCCACATGAGATAGAGTCCTACTGTACCGCTGGCCCGCGGTGCCACTTTTCGGTGGTGCTTGGCTTCGTTCTTCGGCGGCTTCCTCAACCTTCTTGGATCGTCTCGTTGTAGTTGTTTATTTCTGCTTGTTTCATTTCGCTTATTATCTGTATTTTTGTATTTTAGTTGTACTTTGACGGTTCGTCGTCGGCCTCTCGATGAGTCAGGCCTGTCTGACCTTCGAATTTTTACCTAATCAAAAAAAAAATAGAGATATTAAAAAAAAGAAGGGGGGGGGGGGTTGTAAGTGGGAAATGGGAATGTGTTACAGTAAATCACACGCTCCATTCCGGCATTCTTCCATGAAGTGGCAGGTGGGCCCAACCAATATTAAAAAAAAAAATTGCGATTAATCTCGTCCCTTGATTTTGTTCGATTCTATGACTTAGATTTGTTCCTAGTTTCTATCTTAAGGGGTGTTCTCATCCGAACCAACCCCTATATATGTATATATTTATATCTATGTAATGTAAATCTTAAAGTTAATAGGTAGAATAGAATCTTTTGACTCGTTTTGCCAATATTTCCCACTTTCCTTTTTTGTATACCCGTATATAATTTTATTTTATCAAGGTTGAAGTTTTCTCATCGAGAAAATTTCTATATACTCGACACATCCTAACACTTTGTTGGGTATTTCATAATATATATGTATTAGAGGGGTCCAAATCCTCTGTTGGGATTTGTCCATTATCCTATCTCTTCTCACATCTTTACAATTTTCTTTGGGGGCTTTAGGTAAATATCCATAAATATTACCTAAATTAGAGGAGTATCCACATATTTGAATATTTTACAAAACTGTCCATTGCTTTCATTCATTGTTGTTCCACGTTGAATCCTCCATCGTCGTTCCTCTTTCGTTCACCGTTCTTCCATCCCCTTCCTCCACCCTCGTTCCTCCATCGTAGTTCGTCCGCTGTCGTTCCTCCGTCATCGTTCCTCCGTGTTCATTGCTCCGTCGTCGTTCTTCGGCTGTCGTTCATCCGTCGTTTTCCCTGTATCCTCTGTCCTTCTGCAGTGCATCTCGAAGAAAGAGAACATTAGATCAACCGTCCTTCTGGCATATTAAAGGTATGAAATCGCACAATATCCTACTCAACTATGCAACTATAATCGGATTAAGCCTTTTGAAGTGATAATCTTTCACCAACGATTCATAAACACGTACAATAAGGGAATATCTACTGATAATATGTTCTTACTAATTGTGTAAATTTAACGATTTCGACTTGAAATAATCATTGAAATCAAAATTTGCGCCGAACACATAATTTTTTTTATTGAAATTCATCCAGTTCGACAGAAAAACAGTAGTACAGTATTAATTTTCGAAGACCTAGTTCTGCTGACATATAATTTGATATATAAATGTGTGCCTTTGGCACACATTTAGATTAAAGTCGATGAATTACCTGCTCTTTTAATAGTTATGCAACTACTGTTTGCAAGTAATGCAAATAACTGGTGCTGCTGACAAGTAAGAGTTTAACTCAATCTAAAGTGTTGGTTGGGTTGATTCTGATGTAAAATGCAGTTAGATGTTGGGTAAATAGCTTGTAATGATTATGCACACTGAAACCGTGGATATTGATTTTAGAATGAACTGAATTATTGTAAAAATCAGTTACACTGCTGACATTTTATGTATTGAAGTAAAATTTCTCACAAAGGCCCAAATTCATATTGAAGTTTATTAGTTTACAAGTCTTTTGTATTGAAACTAAAAAGAAAGTAGTTGTGATTATTCTAAAAGAAAGAATAGTTGTGCAACTACTAATTAATACTTATGCAAAAATCTGGTGCTGTTGACAAATAATAGTTGAACTCAATATAAGGTGTTGATTGAATTGATTCTACTGTAAAATACAGTTAGATGTTGTGTAAATAGTTTTTAATGATTATGCACACCAAAACTGTCATTTTGATTTCAGAACAAGCCGGATTGTTCTCAAAATCTGTTACACTGCTGACATTTTATGTAATGAAGTAATATTTGGGTCAAAAGGCACAAATTCAGATTGAAAAATGAGGAAGTTACTACTCTTTCGTATTGAAACTAAAAACAAATTAATAGTGATAGTTCTAAATGAAAGAATAGATGTGCAAGTATAATTAATCGTAATGCAAAAATCTGGTGCTGTTGACGAATAATGTTTGAACTCAATCTAACGTTTTAATTGAATTGTTTCTAATGAAAAATGCAGTTAGATGTTGTGTAAATAGTTTGTAATGATTATGCACCCCCAAACTGTGATTTTTGATTTTAGAATGAACTAATTTATTGTAAAGATATGTTACACTACTGACATCTTACGTAATGAAGTAAAATTTGTCCCAAAGGGCACAAATTCTGTTTGAAATTTATGAAGTTACTACTCTTTTGTATTAAAACTAAAAAGAAATTAGTAGTTATTATTTTAAACTAAAGAATAGTTATGCAACTTCTAAATAATAATTATGCAAAAATCTGATTATAATGTATTGAATTTTTGTAAAAATCTGTTACACTACTGACATATAATGTAAGAAATAAAATTTGTGCCATCAGCACAAATTTAAATTTAAATTTAGGGAGTTGCTTTTATTTGGGTTAAAAATTGAAAGAAATTAGTATTGATCACCATAAAATAAACACCAGTTGTGTTACTACTAATTAATACTTATGCAAAACTCTTGTACTGCTGACATGTAATGGTGAAACTCAATCTGATTTGTTGGTTTAGTGAATTGTGACATTCTGATGCTAAAACATACTCGGATGTTGTGTTTACTAGCTTGTAATGAAAATACGCGTCTCCCATTATATTTAGTTTTACCAGAAATTGAATTAATATAGCAATTTTTTTTGTGTTGACATATGATGTAATTGCAATGCATAATTTTTATTTGTTTTATAATAGTACTGAAATTGATTGTGTTCATGTTTTTAGCTGTTGTATTGACGTGTGTTGTCTTGTTTTATCATAGGTAGCGAAAATATATGGCTCCATATGTGATTACAGTAGTATATGGTGGACGATGGAGGTTTTCTGAGACTGGGCTTTCGTTTGTTGGAGACAAAACTTCCAAGGTTTTTATATTAAATAATTCAATCACTTTCCAGTGGCTGGAGGAAAAAGTACGTAGTAAGTTCAATATTGATACTGCAGTTGGTTTAGAATTCAACCACCTACACCCTTTCAAATTGCTTAGATCGCCGCTGAAAGTTGACCGTGATGCTGATTTCCAAGAATTTTTGGCTTTGACAACACTTGCCAATGTGAAATTTGCTGTTGAACTGTGTGTTAGCAAAAAGTTTTTGCCTATGTCAATAGGTTATGCAGATGACAGAGAAAGCTGGAGATCTTTTACATCTGAACAATTGCAGTTGGTTGAATATAATATGAATTTGGTTGAAAATATTGTTGAAAAGGATAGCACATCAGTGATGTCTTACTTGAAGATGAAGGGTGTAAAAGTAGAAAACATGGAAGAGGATGATTGGTCTCAAGGTTCTTAAAGTGAAACAGAATCAGATGCTGAGGTTTGGAGGAATCTATACTCTTCAATGCAGGGAAGAGACACATTAAAGGAAGAGTGGGATGCTTCCACATCCAGTGAGCTGGTTTTACCAAACAACTCAAGCGAAATTCTGTATGTTGGAAAATCTTTTGTGTCAAGACAAGCAGCAAAGGATGCTTTGACAATTTTGTCCCTAACTTAGACATTTGGTTTTAGAGTAACAAAATCAGAGCCGAAGTATTTTAGAGTGCATTGCATGGATGCTAAATGCAACTGGAAAAGTCATCTAAAGACTGTTTCTCAGACTTGTTATGTAGTTACAGTGTACAATGAGGAAGACACTTGCACGTGGGATGCCAGAACAAAATATTGCAAAAAAGCTCCATCCTCAGTTGTTGCAAGAATCATTGAATCTAGGTGCGCATTATGTACAAAATAAAATTTTAATTAATTGCTTCCATATTTATTTTTTATTTATACTAACAAATCAATTTTTATAAAGTGTGGACAGTGGATTCAAACCAAAGCAGATAATCGATACAATGAGAAATGAAAAAAAATACCAGTTAACTACTGGACAGCTTGAAGAGCATCACTAATAGCAAAGGAAAAAGTTCGGGGGACACCGGAGTCTAATTATGCTGATATGCCATCATTTTGACATATGCTGAGGGAGAAGAATGAAGGAACTATTGCATTAATCTCAACTGATAATGAGGACAGATTTAAGTACTCATTCTTATCCTTTGGAGCTAGCATATGTGCTTTTCCTCTTTTAAAGAAGGTATGTCCTATTGTGTGTCAGCATACATTCTCGTCCTTTTTTATTTAGATGATTAATTACAATCAAATGTACTTTGAATTCTTTTAACCATTGAGTTGTTGTCGATGACACGTTCTTAACTGGGAAGTATAAAGGGACTTTGCTTGGTGCAACTGCCCAAGATGCAAATAGGCAAATTTTCCCTCTTGCAATTGGAATTGCTGACACTGAAAATAATGACTCTTGGGAGTGGTTTTTTAAGCAACTGCTGAAGGTTTTGCCGCAGCAAAATGATTTAGTCTTTGTGTCTGATAGGCATGCGAGTATTGCAAGAGCTGTTGCCCTGATTTATCCTACTGCTACACATTGCTTTTGTAATTGGCACTTAAAGCAAAACATCAAAGCTACCTTCAAGAAAAAGTATATGTCTGGCTGGTTTCAGAACGCAGCAGATTGTTATACTGTTGGGGAGTTCAACATCAAATTCAGGCACATACAAGAGAATTTCCCCAAGCTAGCAAAATATTTAGAGGATGCAGGTTTTGATAAGTGGGCTAGGGTACATGCAAGATCAAACAGATACAACATGATGACTTCAAACAATGCAGAAACTCTGAACTCTGTAATAGCAGGGAAGAAGAATTATCCAGTTGTAGCCTTGTTAAAGTTTGTGCGAGAAAAGCTCACTTCCTGGTTTCAAGAAAGGAGAGAAAAGGCACTGCAAAACCAGGACAAAATAACCCCAGAGATACTGAAGTTGATCAGCAATTTACAGTAGAAGATTGGAGCATACAAGGTGGTGAAAATTAATGAATTTGAGTTTGAAGTCACAGGAGAAGGAGCAGGGGTAATAGTTGATCTGTCAAGAAGGAGTTGTACGTGTAGGGTGTTTGATGTTGAGCAAATACCTTGTGTGCATGCTTTGGCAACAATTAAGCACATAAAAGCAAATATATCAGATTTTGTAGCAGATTTTTACACGAATGAAGCTTGGGCATTGACCTACCAGGAAACAATATATCCAGTGACGTGTGAAGATGAAGAAATTCTCCCTGATGCAATAAAACTTATCAAATGTTACCCCCCCCCCCCCCCCCCCCCCGCGTTGTGAAGAAAAGGGCAGGCATACCTCCGACTAAAAGAAAACCTTCTCTTTTGGAGTTCAAGAGAAGAATAAAGTACTCAAAGTAACTATCTCAGCAACACAGCTTTTATGCCATCTTTTAGCAAACTGATAAATTTTGTAAACAACACTAGATATGCACTTTTTAGGGTTGCAAGTTTGAAACATTACAATTTAAAATCTTCTACTGTATGAATTGAATGACTTTTATATTTTAAATTCGAACAATTTTAATTTTTTACTGTCTTAGCAGTAGTTTCTTTTCATCCTGCATTGGTTTTTCTTGCATGTTATAATATGCAAAACTTAATTGGAGATGTGCAAATATATGCAAATACTAGTTGATGATATGCAAATATAAGTTGATGATATGCAAATATAAAATCGTCTAATGCATATATAAGATTATTAAATATAAATACCATGGTGGTAAAAATAGATACACCGATGTTATGCAAAATGTACAATTATAATATGAGATCCAAATATAAATTCATCATATGTAATTATAAGTTGATGATATGCAAATATAAGACTGTGATATGCAACTATAAATTGATCATATGTAAATATAAAATCATTTAGGGAATAATATATAATATAAAATATATAAATATTAAATGTGGTAGTATAAATAGAGACAGCACCGCCCTTCTATTTTTGGTGGTTTCTCGCTTTACGAGTTTCACTTTTTACAAGCTTCTTCAATAACCTTCGTCCGGGGTGATCGTTTTTGTGTTGATCAACAATTTCTTCGTTCGAGTGATCGTTGTCGGTTAATTTTAAGCTTCTCTGTTGCCATGTCTTCCAATTCATCTGGTAAATCTGTGCTATCTTCAAATTTCCTTCGTTTTTTAGGTTAGGGATTAATGTTATGCAAGTTTTTACCGAAATTTTTACGCGAGTTTTTACTTGTATTTTCTTAGGTAAACGATTACGAACTAGAGGTGATTTCTGTTCAAATGTTGTTCCTACCTCTAGTAAGAAACGTGTTAAGAGATCTGCAGCCTCTCGTCCTGCCCAGAGGGCAGTTGATCTGTCGAGGGACTCTCCCATTTTTCCGGATCTATCACAGCTTACTGGGTCAGTAGAAGCTGAAGAACAGCAACAAATTATTTGCACAGATGGAAGGAGTGTTGGTAGTAGAACGCCTATTGATCCAGGCTCGCAGTCTCCCGTAATTTGTCCTGAAATTCTATCAACTAGATACCCAGATCCGGTTAATTCTGCTGATTGTACTGTTAATAAGAATCCTGATGCTTTTGTGTCCATTGAGTGCACGGTTAATCTGAGTTATGATTCTCAAAACGCAACTTGTGCAGTAGCATATGAGACTCCAGGGTTTACAGATCCTGTTAATACTGCTGATTATACTCTTAATGGGAAACCTCATCCTTTTGTGTCTGTTGAGTGCACGGTTAATCTGAATTCTAAATCTCAAAAAGCAACTTGTGCAGCAGCAGATGAGACTCCAAGAGTTACAGATCCTGTTAATACTGCTGATTATACTGTTAATGAGAATCCTCATCCTTTTGAGACTGTTGAGTGTACCGTTAATCTGAATTCTGATTCTCAAAATGCAACTGGTGCAGCATATGGAGTTCTCTCTGGTTCTTTTCTTGGTGTTAATTTACCTCAAAATATATCTTCTGATTCATTCCCATCTGTGAATGGTGCTACTATATTATATTCTGGAAAGGAAAATGCAAATCATCAAATTCATGAGGTCCCACCTGCATCTGATTTTGAGACTGCTGCTTCTGAAAAACAAGATCATGTTATGGATGATATGCATAGTAAAAAACAGACTGATGTCCCAGTGTCTTCTGCTGGATGTCAAGAGGCTGATAAAGAGGAATCTACTGAAGTCCAACCTACTGCTGATTTGAAGACTGATGCTAATGAAGAACAACAACATGTTATGGATCATATGCATCAGAAACAACAAACTGTCAAGGGCATGGATATTGATGTCAATGTTTCTTTAAGTGGATGCCCAGAGCCTAGTAAAAGACAAACTTCTAGTGGTTGTGGCTTTCTTGAAGATCCGAATCTGCATACTGATTCCTCTGATATTCCTACTCACAAATCCGATGTAGAGCCTAGTCCTTCTCATAGAGCTATGTTGTCAAAGAAACCAAGAATTCCAAAAGGTAAGAAGTTCCTTACATTGAAGACAAGATCCAACCCAAAGATGTTTGTTTCTGCAATTGAGAGGCTCAGTAGTAAACAGAAGGAGTGCATTAAAAACAGTGGGTTTGGAGATCTCCTTCATTTGAAAATACAGAATCTCCCGTTGTCGCTTTCTTACTGGTTAGTTAATAATTTTGATGCAAAAAAGTGCTCTTTGATTCTACCTAGTGGAGATAGGTTAGCGATAAGTGATTTGGATGTGCACATTTCATTGGGCCTGCCAATGGGAAGGAATTTGTTATACAAGAAAAGTCGTGAAGAAAACTTTGAGGTTATCCAAGAGTGGCGTGCTTCTCTTTCAGCTGGGGAAATGATTCAGCCTTCTATTTTGATAGACAAGATGATTAAAATCAGTTCCGTTTGAACTTTGCAGTTTTGTTCCATTCTTTGCTGTTGGACACACATCAGAGTGGGCACATAAACCAGAGTTTAGTTAGAGTTTTTACTGGGCAAGAAGATTTCAAGGAGTTTAACTGGTGTGCATTCTTATTAGAATGTTTGGTTGACACAAAGAAAAGTTGGGAGAAAACCAAACAAGGGCAATTCAGAGGTCCTGTGTTGTTTCTAAACATAAGTATTTATTTTTAAAATATTATATCTAATTCTACATTTTAATATCATATTGGCTGTAATATATAAAAAACATCATGTTTCCCTGTTGCAGTTGTTCTATGTTGACAGAGTGAAGTTGTTTTCTAGCATTATGTTCAGAAGATTCCCTAGATCAATCCCAGTTTTCATTGGTTTGACGTCAGCAATGCTTCGCCAGCGTGAAAAGGATGATATTGAAGCAGGAGATTTTGGTTCTGGATTAATTCAACCTCGTCAATGCATCCCTGGCTCTGAAACTGGTAATCCAGAAACTGCTCCAACATCTCCTCCCCCTATGGAACAACCTATCCCAAATAATGAGCCAACTCCTATTGAGGTAGCTTTTTATTATTTGATTTTTGTTTTGTTGCATCCCTTAATTTTGATATATTATTTAAAATGTTTTACTTTCATCTATGTTTAGTTGTTCATACAAACTTTGCCTGGAAAGACTACTGTACTAGCATCCGCAATCTCTGAATTTGCTAGTTTGTCTACAAAGGTTCCATCTGAGTTTCAAGATAATGAGAAGGTCAAAGCTCTCATTGATGCTGCTAATAATCTTCTAGGGTTGGTGAATGAGCTGAGTCAAGCTGCACCTGAAGATCATCATCATAATTATATGGATGACTCTCCCAACACAATCTTTAATAATTCTCAGCATCCTTTTTGGACAGATCCAGCGTTTTTGGATGTCCTAACTCAGGTTGAATTGGCTGCACAGAACAAGGAACGAATGAAAGATAACCTCCCTGAAGAAGGTCCTGTTGATGACTTGACTTTTGTTGATTGTCCAACTACAACAACTGAACCTCCTGCAAAACAAGCTGCTGGTGACAAAGAAGTGCATCTTGCAGATTTACAGAAAAAAGATATTTTACATGAGAAGAGATCGAGAAAAGGAAAAGCCCCTCTCTCTGAAGAGGCAATTTTTGATTTGTTTGGGTCTGATCCTGCTTTCTTATCACCTAGTGCAGAGAAGGTTATTAATGATGCACCTAATCCTCTGTCACACTCAGATGGAAAAAATAGAGAACCTACACAGAAAGAAGCTAGTTTTAATGTGAAAGGAAAAGGCAAGAAGAAAGTGAGAATTTCTGAAGACCCAGATTTGGATATATATGATACTTACGCAACACCTCCAGGACCTACCTCAAAACATTGTGCAGAAGAAGGGGAGAAGGCTGATAGAGATGCAATGAAGGGTGTTAGTGATGCGTCAAAGGCTGCTCGCACAGCAAGGGAAGTTGGGGATAAGGTTGTTCATGCAACAATTCACATTGAATCAGCTGCAGAGAATGTTCACAGTGTGCATCCAGAAAATATTCATGCAGGCCAGACGCATGTTTCTAAAAAACAACAAGATTCACAGAAAAATATTGAAGAGGAAGGCCATGCCAGAAAAGAAGCTGATGTTGTTGAAGACGTGCCTGCTGAAAAAGTTGACAATGCTAAATCTGTTAAAACTTCAGTGTATTATTCAAGGAAACCCAAGCCAGCTGCTACTATGCCAACACGTAGATCTACTCGCAATTGTGCTAATGTTTTGGGTGATAAAGAAGAAGTTCATGTAGACAAGGAAGATGGAGATGGGAAAAGGGAACATAAACCAGCTGCATCCTTGAGAAGCCCTTATTATTCTCGTGTTGTTGACATCGGGGATAATATGTCTGAGCTTGAGAAGATTCTATCTGCAAATGTTAGTAGGAGAACAGCATCTGACACGTATGTTTATTCCCATTCATTTATTTACTTTAGATTTTAATCTATATTCTCTAACTTAGTTTTATTCACATTTGTTTTGTATTCTTCATGCATCTAATTGCAGTGAAACCTTATTTAGATGCAATAATCTAAGCTTAGTTAGGGCTGATATGAGAACTCTGGAGGAGGATTGTAAAGTATCTTCCATTATTATTGATGCTTGGGAAGTAATCCTAAATCACAAAGAGCAATATAGGAGTGATTTGTCTCCCTCAAGGCTTCTCTTGTTTATCAACTCTTCTGTAAGATTGCAACTTTTATTTTATTTTCCATTTCATGTGTATTTTTTATAAATTTACCAAGTTAAAATAAAACATTTTACCACCATTCTTCTAATATTTTTTTCCATCTAGAAATATCAAACGGAGGTATCGTTATCTGAAAGTGCGCAGCAGATTGAAAAGTTTTGTCTTCAAGTTGACAAAGCATCGTCCTTTGCTCCTCACATTAAATTGAAAAAACTGGACATGGTAATTACATAGTAATTCTCTTTTCTTTTCTTTTATTTTTAATTTAATTTCCCATTTATGTTAAGAACACAATTTTGTAATGCTGACATGCTAGTTGATGACATATATTCTGATATATAATACTGACCTTTGTTGTAATAATATGAAAGACAATGTATATTAATGTGAATTCTTGTTTTTTTTATATGAACTTTAAATGCAATACCATACCTATATCGCTATTTATTTTTTATGTCAGCTGTATTTAAACACAGTTGTTGACTTCCTGTAAAAAAATGTAGTGCTGACATGTTTACTGATGACATGTAGTGAGTTGAATAATACATATATGTATTCATATGATATGAATATGCATACATTAATAATAAGTATTGTTTTTTCATACGATATGTTAATATAATTTTGTAAGTATATAAGTGATAACAAAGACCCACTTCTGATGTCAACACTAATACAGATGTCAACACTGATAATAAAAAACCACTTCTGATAGACATCTTATGATATATTTTTACCTATGGCAGTTATTTCTTGATTTCTAGTTATTTTTAAATACATATATTAATGATTATTTTTGCATGTCATAAGTATTTAGACACAATTGTACAATTACTTGTAAAAAAATGTACTGCTGACATGCTTACTGATGACATGTAGTGGGTTGAATAATAGTACATATATGTATTCATATGATATGAATATACATAGATTAATAATAAGTATTGTTTTTTGATACAATATGTTAATGTAATCTTTTAACTATATAACTGATAACAAAGACCCACTCAGATGTCAACACTAATACAGATGTCAACACTGATAATAAAAAATCACTTCTGATAGCCATCTTTTGATATATTTATACCTATGGCAGGTATTTCTTAATGTCTAGTTGTTTTTAAAAGCCTAAATTTTTTATCTACAACCCTAATTATTTTTTATGTAAATTCAGATACAATATAGTTGGTCCGTCACTCTAAAATTTATATTGCTGACATTTAAGTTGCTGATATAATTTTGAATTTGGTGTATAGATTGTATTTGGCATTTACACTGAAGAGTACATCTACATGATGGTTTTCAACTTGAACACCAAGAGCACACAGATCCTGGGTGTAACTCCCCCCTGTTATGAACTAACATGCAAAGGCCAACCTTTACTTGAAATTTTGGTTAGTAATATTATTGCCAATTTAGATATTCAAATTTACTTTTCTTTTAAAAAATTCTAGATTGTTAGTTTGATATTAAGTTTAATTTCCCTTTTTTTGGCTTATGTAGGCAGACCTAGTCAATGAGTATCTGATAAGAAAGGGGTTAATTGCAAAGGCAAATATAATCACATATTCCAAGACAGAGGTGCTGGAACTTCCATGGGCTGGTGAGGACAAGGTTTTGCATTCAGGAATATGCATTATGCGTCAAATGGAAACTTTTTGGGGATTGCAAAAGGCTACAAGTGCGGGTTCGAGCCAAATAGTGAGAAAAATATTTCAAAGCTGCGATTGAAGTATTTGGCTGAAATCATTTGCTCAGACGTGAACGAAAAAAGGAGAGAAGTTGTAAACACAGCAAGAGCACATGCAAAGTTGACAATGAAGGGTGTCAAACCACAAAGGTTAAACTTGGGTTAGAATGGAAAGACAAAGCTGGGTTGTGTCTTGATCACACTCTTTAAACCCTAATTGTCGATAACTTTTAAGACATTATGTTTCTTTAGGTTGGACTTATGTAATAACTACTAATACTTACCTATGTTGAGTATTCTGAACTTATGTGGTATCTTGACTGACTTACCTATGTTATGTTCCTTTCATTTATTGTTTTTTAACCTCATCGTTAGAATTTTGATGTGCAAATATACTATGCCTATATGCAGCCATATTACAACGATATTCAATCCGACTACTATGTTATACAAAATTACTGATAGTAATATCTTATATTTATCTCTTTAGTATAACAGTTAAAAAATTTATGTTTTCCTTTTTCAATAAGTTCACATGTTTAAACATCATATGCAGTAATAATCGCCTGATATGCAAGCGTCCAGTTGTGTTGTGCAAGTTCCCAACAAACAAAACACATAACAAAACCCAACTTGATATCAATAAGGAGAGGAGAGGTTTGTTTGGGAAGGATAAAAACTGAGTCAAAAGTTGAAATGAGATTATATGCAACAAGTTTGAGAAGGGTATGTTTTTATATCTTATAATGATTCACTTTTAAACCTTCACCTCCCACCTGCCCTTTCTCGTCCCACAATTTGTAATGCCCTTTTAATTGGTGCTTTTCTAATTAAAAATTGCAATTTCAATTATAAAAGTTAATAATACTCCCTCATATCTATAAAATGTTTGAGGGGGATGGATCTGATCAGAAATCTTAGATTTTCTAGGAAGTTTACACAATTTTCTTTTATTTGTCATTTACCATCACATTTATTTCCTTGGGGTACGTGTCAATTTGCAAATGGATTTTTTATATTAAATATGCATATATTATGTACTAATATGCAAACTGAAATACTACTTATGCAAGAAAACTGATTGAGTGTGATAAAAGTAGATGTCCCATCCTTCTTGAAAAAACCAACACTCCATTGCATAGGTAGTGAAGAAAAGTAAGATTTTTGAATCTACCATAATCATTGCATTTTTTTAAATGCAAGGTATTTAATATGATATTTAAAGGAAAAATAAGAAAGTTTCCTTGGCAAGTTTGAAAAACATTCTGATAAGTCTGACAAGGTATTTAACATGAGATTTGAAGGAAAAATAAGAAAACGATTATATATGCAATGAAGTTTGAAAAACTTTCTTCAAAACACCTTTTAAAGATGATCAGATGGAGTATATAATTGTAACAAATAATAGAAATATAAAATAGCAGAAACATAAAACAGAGCAGTTAAAATATAAAACATTAAGTAATAGATTCAACAGCAGGCATAATGTTTGATAAGCAACAAAAGCACATACATCTAAACCCAAAATATAACAGAAATATTGTTTGATAACCGCAAAATAACACAAACAGAAAGATAATCATCTAGTTGGCAAGGAAGGATGCGATCTTCTCCTTCCTCTTCTTTTCTTCTGCATAAACCTCGTCGATCGTCTCAAATATGTTAATCCTGAACTCCTTCATCTGTTCCTCCACCTCCTCTAGTCTTTCTTGATTCTAAAACCATTTTTTAATGAAAAAGTTAAATATTTAACTACTTATTATATAGGAAATTTTACAGCAAACCACCCCTTATTGCTTATGGTTTTCATTTAACCACCTCCTATACAAATCCTTTCACTAAACCACCCCTTATTACATTCCGTCAACAGATAACCACCCCTTATTGCATTCCGTCTAATTTCATGTTAAAAAGGAATGAAAAGACCAAAATACCCTTATCTAAACCATCCATCTTCAACCTTTCTATCGTTCATATCTCTCTATCTATCAGATAAGGAGACCTCAGAGGATGTGGAGATAGAAAGGAAAGGAATTGCATTATAAATTTCAGAAAGTGATTTAATTGAAAAGCTCAGCAGATTGAATTTACCTTCAGAGCTTTTTTTCGTGAATCAATTCCAACTTTCATAGTGTTGGGATTCTTTGGTCTACCACCTTTGTTAGATGCCTCTGGAGGTGCCCTTGCAGAGGTCTCCTTGTCTGATAGATAGAGAGATATGAACGATAGAAAGGTTGAAGATGGATGGTTTAGATAAGGGTATTTTGGTCTTTTCATTCTTTTTTAACATGAAATTAGACGGAATGCAATAAGGGGTGGTTTAGTGAAAGGATTTGTATAGGAGGTGGTTAAATGAAAACCATAAGCAATAAGGGGTGGTTTGCTGTAAAATTTCCTATTATATAATATTATGTAAAACAGAATCGACTTACCTTCTCAGCAGCGTTCTGGTCGTCGTCTTCAAGGGCCCTCCTGATCAAATAAGAGATGTGACCTCTCTCCTTGTAGAGTTCAAAGTAGAAACCCTGGAAAACCACGATCGTTTCCAAGAGATCATTTCTCTTGGTTGCCGTGTTAGTCTGGGCCGCCTCTTCAAGTTGTGGCATATGATACCCTAGGTATCGTTCTATGTCCAGATCATCGCACATCTTATAGTACTCCTGTATCATTGTGGTCGGATAGAAAAAGTAATCCATTTTTGGTCTTGAAATTAAAGGGATGAGGTTTCGAAGATGGTGAGAGAGAATAAAAAGGATCAGGCGATTTGATGATGGATAATAACAGACGGGTGAGAGACTCTTTATATAGGAAGAAGCGGGTATTCAACTTCCCCCATCAACAATATGTCACTCGTTTTAAAGGGCGGTTTCCCAATGCAGTGTAAGCTTTCCCTTCCCACATAAGTGTACTAATTAGATCAGATTTATCTCTACTGTAGTACTAAAGACTAACTGTAATAATTACTTCTATTAAGTACTACATTAGTACTTTGCATTTGTAGAGCACAAGATATATCCCCCCCTCTCGCCCCCCACCCCTAATGATAGCCTTTTTTTAATGTATCTGGTTTTCCCAATTTTTTTTTTAAAAAAAAAATACAAAGACAACAATGCTTTTCTAATTAAAATTACAATTTCAATTATACTACAGTAAAAGTTATTAATACTCCCTCCTATCTTTAAGATGATTAAGGGGAATAAGATCTGATCAGAAATTTTAGCTTTTCTAGGAAGTTTACACAATTTCCTTTGGTTTTTCCTTTACCATCACATTTATTTCTGGGGGTATGTGTCAATTTGCAAATGGATCTTATATATTATCATGATTGCTAGTCTAAGATGTGTGAGATAGGAGTGTCAGTACATAATCTATTAAATATGCATATATTATGTATTGATATGCAGACCCAAATATTATTTATGCAAGAAAAGTGATTGAGTGTGATAAAAGTAGATGTCCCATCCTTTTTGGAAAAAATAACACTTCAATGCATGGGTATTGGAAAAAAAGAAAGACTTTCGAATCTACCATAATCATTACCATTTGTTTAAAATGATGCATTATTAACTTAAATATGGTGAATAATTTTTGTTTTGGCACAAAGACATTTTAGATTTTGGAAATGATAAAATATAAAAGTTCAACTTACTGATAATCCATACAAAAATAAAAAAAAAGAAATGTAAAATAACAGAAACATAAAACAAAAGAGGTAAAATATAAAACATTAGAGTAACAGAAGCAATAACAATTACTGTATAATGTTTGATACCCAAAAGAACTTACATTAAAACCGAAAAAAAAAACAGAAATATTGTTTCAAAATACTAAAAGAACATGAACGGAAACCTAATCATCTAATTCCCAAGGAAGGTTGCGATCTTCTCGTGCCTCTTCTTTTCTTGTTCATATATCTCCTTGATCGTCTCAAACACGTTTACCCTGAACATCTGCATCTGCTCCTCAAGCTCCTATAATCTTCCTTGATTCTACAATCAATTTTTAATGCAAAAGTTAAATATTTAACTACTTATTAAATAATTTTATGTAAAACAGAATAGACTTACAACCTCAGCAGTCTTCTGATCGTCATCTGCAAGGGCCCGCCTGATCAGAGAGGAGATGTCATCTTTCTCCTGGTACAGATTGAAGTAGAAACCTTGGAATTGCTCAATCGCGTAGAGCAGATCCGTCCTCTTGGCTGCAGTGTTGGTCTCCGCTGCATCTTCAAGGAGGGACATATGATACCCTGGGTACCTTGGAATTGCACAAAAGGGGGTAGCTGTACCTTCCACTTGCTGCTTTTGCAATCACTCCACCGAAGACGATATCCACATATTTCTGGAATGCCCCATTAACGATGCCCAAGAACAACTACCAAGCGACATAGCCTTACAAATAAACATGCTTCTGGCAGACAACAAAGATATGGATCAAGTTCTGCAAATAATAGGATCTAAGTGCTCAACAAAAACCAAACAAACCATAGCTATTAGATGGTGGACAATCTGGTTCATCAGAAATCAAATTATATTTAGAGACGGAAAAATCCCCTCCTCAGAAGGGTTTAGAAGAATGATATTGGATAACTTAGAGGATTGGAAAAGGGCCTGCAAGTTAAGCATAAAAGGAGAAGACCAAAAACTCTCGTGTAAGAGCAAAGACAGACCAAGAAAGATCACGACAAACCATCAATGGAGAAAACCGCCTAAAGGCAAACACAAATTAAACTTCGATGGATCGAGCTTTGCAAATTCCAAGAGCTCCATAGGGTACATCATTCGGGATTGGAATGGGAACCCTATCTTCATGGATGGCGGTCCAGTCGGTAGACAATCTCCAATTATGGCGGAAGCTTTAGCACTTAGACAAGGCATTGAAAAGGCAAAAGAATTAAAAATTGGTGACCTAATCATAGAAGGAGACTCAAAAATAATCACTGACTATTTACAAACCAAAACAAATTTCCCATGGGAAATAGAGATGATAATGTCAGATATTCTCGTATTACTTCAAGAAATTCAACACATAGGGATATCCCACATTCCCCGGATTGGTAACAGAGTGGCAGATAAGGTTGCACACCTTAGCTACTCTACTAGGGGGTCGGATTTATCTCATGATTTAAGTCTCCTTGACCTCATCCGGCAGGATGCTTTCGAGTAGTTAACTCACCCGAATTATTACCTAATCAAAAAAAAAAAACAAGCTACACGAAACACGCCAGCGTGATTGGCTCGGAGATATTTTCCCTTTCTATTTAAAGTTTGAGACTTGACTAAACATGTTCCATATTTATTGATTTCTTTATGATAAAAAAAAAAACTAATTATCAACACCAAATAGGAATAGTATCCTCTCCTAAGCAATTAATCCTTATATTTGCCTAATAAGTTAATCTCAACCATTAAACCAAATCAATGGTCAATATTACACCTCTATATTAAATGCAATTAAACTAATTAATCAAATAAAAATATATTCCTCCGTCTCCTTTCTCTGTAGTTTGAATCAAAGCATCCGTAACTCCAATTAATTAATGGATTTTCTTTACTCTTTTTCTAAACTCCACATGCCTTTCTTTCACTTCGTTCATTTTCTTCCTCCATGTTAAGCTCAAATCTGAATGCTCTCTCATGACGATTCTCACGATTCATCCTTCTAATGCTGCCGAATTCACCATCTCTTGACAAACTCTCTTCTCCTGCCTCTGTCGGCCTCGATCTTCATCAACTTCTTCCTAGAAACAAAATTAGGCAAACTCTCGTCATCTAGCACATCAAAGGCCCATCGCTGCCTTCCTCTCACCATTATCTGATAATCGTCAATTAGGTAAATAAATCAAACTAGTCATTGATACTAATTGACATTAATTAATTTGATTTTTCTCTAAATTCGTTTAGAGATTATTGACTTGTCATCGAATTGGATACTAATTAATCTGTAGGCTTATGCAAAATATCGAGGTTTGGATACTAGACGTCAACGACACGACGAGAACATAGATATATAGTGATGGCAATTGAATGATGAAGGAGGATACCGATCGAAGGGATAGCTGCGAATAGATCGAGAAGGGTTGTTTTGATTGCTTTCCTGATTTTAGGATTAATTAATTTAGGATATTCTTGTGAAATTAATCGTGAACAAAGGCAAATTTTGACACTGGAATTCCAAAACTTACAACTGTCATGTGGGCAACAATAATTGTAAAATTTTGATGTTATCCCATTAAGCATTCTTTAAAAACAAGTGCTAATTAAAGATGACTATGCGACCTATGCCTATGAAATCAATCAGAAATCGGAGCTCGGCAACGACATTGACGATGTAGATCGGCAACAACGTTGGAGATAGAGCGACAATGATAATTGACTCGCTTCTCCATCGGACCTGACATCTCCCAATGAAATCAATCACCCCCGAATCATCGAACGAAGTACTCATGAGCGAGTAAAAATCAATTGCCTCTGCACCGTTCAATGAAGTATTGAGAAAGAGAAAGATGGTTTTGATTTTGGGATTAATTAATTAATTTTGGGAGATTTAATCTTAGCCTTTTATTCCATTCAATGACTGTGATCACTTTATTAGGAAGATATTAGGAAGGCTTGTAATAGGAGAGGATCCTGATCCCACAAAATAATATAAACTATTTCAAATTAAACCAATTTCGTTACAGAAAAATTTTTTGTTAACTTTTCGGCTAATTTTTCAATGTCAACTAAATGTTCGAAAATTTATTGATGTAGCGTCGTATTATTAAATGCATAAGTATAATGTTTGAAAATAAAAAACTAATTATCAACACAAAATGGACTATAAGGTTAATTTATTCATATAATTTGAAATCAAATTTTGTGTTGAATTATCAACACAAAATAAAATGACGCACTTGGATGGTGGTGGTCCAAAAGAGTCTACACCACCCAGTGGCGGGGCCAGGATTTCCGTCAGGGGGGTGTTAAAAAAAATTCGTGAATTTTTTTTTTGGTGTATACTTATTAATAATATTTTTTAAAAAATTAATATTGAAAAAACACTAAAATTGTGATTTTTTAATGATTTTTTGTATTTAAATAGTTGAGAGTGACTAAAAAAATAGAAGAGAAACAAAAAATATAGAAAAAAAAATCACAAAGAAATGCTTTTAAAACAATATTGAAATACAAGTTTAAATGTATAATGTAAATATAAATATGATATTTTTTAATGAAATAGTTGATAGAAACAAAAATTATAGAGAGAAATCAAGAAGAATTAATGCTATAATAAAACAAAGAAAAAGTGAAGAACTTGATAATTGAACCTAAGATCTTTTAATTCTCCTTCCTTTCTTCATTATTTCCTTTACCACTTAGGCTAGATAGCATTCTCGTTTCAAATATCATTTAAAGATGTTATATTACCTTAAAAATATTAAATATATGCAAAAATTTTCTTTTAATTTTTTGTATTTTTTTCCCGGCTAGGGGGGTGCTTAGCTCCGCCACTGTCCGATGCAACCGAGTTCGAGAATACAATAAACATCAACAATTGTTGAATGGAAGGAGTGTATAATATAAATGTCTAATACGGAGTACCTAAAATGAAAATGAAATGTGGTGAAAAATAAAAGAAAATTGTTGCTGCAGTTTTATAACGAAGAGTATATATTTGCTATAGGCCGAATTGAGACATCAAGGCCCATCTAGTACGGCCCAAAAATAAACTGTCTCCGGATTCGTGGGCTCGTGGCCCACCTTGTTCATACTCTTGAATTGGTAAATAAAGAGCGGCAATTCCGGGTTACCTTGTTCCTACTCTGCTTCTGTGTTTATGACGGAGTATTATTTAAACACGATTTCCGTTTAGCGCAGGGATAAATTTCCGTTTAGCGCATTTTCAAGTTTCCATACAATATACATGGTCGCAACGACCATTTTAAGGTTGGGTCGCAACGACCGGTTTGAGTTGGGTCGCAACGACCATAGTTTGAGTTGGGTCTGCTATCGGGTATCGCGATCTGATCGGGGAGAAGAGGTTACCGGGAGGAGTCACCGCCAGCGCCCGGGGAAGTTGGAGACGGGAGAGGACTCCCCTTTGAGCGGCGGTGAGTCAGTGAAGATGTCCGACGGCGGGGAGTCGACGACTTCTAACTCGTCGACGGCTGTGGATCTTGAAAGAGATGAGCAGTTCGCAGTCGGAACAGTGGAGGGAGAGTGATCATGTGCTTTAATTATGAAGTTGAATCATAAGTTCCGGTCGATTGATTTCGATACTGAAAAGCAATTCATCGCCAAGGGTCTTGAAATAGATGAAAGCTTCAATAGCGCTTTTCCAATTTTCAATTCGGTTGAATCACAAGGTCCGGGTGGGTACCAAATTGCAAAACCAGAAGCTATGTACAACTTGTTTTCGAAAGAGATGAATAGCCTTTCCAATTTCTGTTGCTTTTGGCTAACAGATGTATACTTGTTTTCGAAAATTCCACTGAAAACTCGTTACCTACAATCCACTCTATACAAGTTTATTTGATTTATAATTAAAAAATGAAAGAAAGTGATGATTTGTGTGGGATTTGGGGGCTCCTTGTTCGACTGTTTAAAGAGGGGAATGGGGTTCTGAAGAGAAAAAGCATGAGATGGGGGTGGGATTGGGTAGGATAGATAGGTGCGTGATTTACTTTACATCTAGGGGTATTTTTGTCCTGCTTAAAATTTTTTTTTACCCTGTTCTAAAAAGTAGAGCCCTATTTAAATCAGATAAAACAATTATTTTAATTTTGACCAATAATTTTTAGGGGAATTATTAGTAAATACCCTAGTTTGATATTTGGTTTGCAAAAATACCTTGTTTTGAAAACAATTACATCAATATATGGAAATCTGCAAAAATACATTATTTTATTCTCAAAACTACCCACCACCCCAAAAAATCAGGAAAAAAAAAGTTAAATATTTTAGGTATTTTTTAATTTTTTTGATATTTTTAAATTATATTAAATAATCAAATAATAATAAAAATCTGAAATTAAAAAAAAAAAAAAAAAAAGATTAACACCCTTTCAACCCCTGGACCTGACCCCCAATCCCAATCCCACTCCAAACCCTTTCAACCCCAAGACCCTTAATAAAAACTTATATTTTTGTTTAAAAATATAAGTACTCTTAGATTTTCTAAGTATTGGGTTAAGAGAAAAGTAATTTTTTTTATTTTTTTATGAAATGTTGTTGGTTGTTAGTTGTTGTGGATAATTAATGGGTATGATATGTACACCGCTAATTTTTACTATTTACACCGCAAATCCACCGCATAGGGATGCGGTGGCTTAATAAAATTTTAGCCCGATATACCGCATGTACATGCGGTATGTCGTTTGACTGTATAAAAACACCGCATGTACGTGCGGTGGGTTAGGTTAAAACGGAGTCCGTAATACGATAATCCGGTTGGGTCGAAGCTATCCGAAACCCACCGCATGGGTATGCTGTGGTTTTTAAAATATGGAAAATTTGGGTACGAACATACCGCATGGGTATGCGGTATGTTTTTGAATTTTGGGTAAAAAAGATACCGCATCTCCATGCGGTATTTTTTTTACCGTTGTGGCAACGGTAAAAAACTTACCGCATGGAGATGCGGTATATTTTTTACCGTTGCCACAACGGTAACAAAATACCGCATGGAGATGCGGTATGGTTTGTTACCGTTGGGGGCCCATTATAAATAGGCGTGGGGGGCCCAGTTCTCCGACACACCGAATCTTCTCCGATTCCTTTCTTTCCGAGCCCGACTCGAATCTTCTCCCATTCCTTTCTTTCCGAGCCCGACTTTTGGTTCCGTCCATTCCCCGTCCCCATATCTACCACTACTTTGTACCCGGGTTTTAAGATGGTGAAAGACAATCGTGGAAAAGCCGCAGCTGATGATGTCGGTCCTTTTCGGAGACATCCGTTACAGGTAACATTTAATGTTTATAACAATCAATTTGCTTTATTTTTTAATTTGAAGGAAATAGTGTTAACATTTCATTGTTATATATAATGTAGCCGGAACCCACTATACAGAGGCGGAGGACGACAGATGTACCGCCACCACTGGAGACACAGCCTCACCCTACGATATGTTAAAATTATTACTAGGTGTAGGGAAATTGATATCGAATAAGTATATATTTCTGTTTTCTTAGGAATTGATAGTATGAGGTTGAAATCATTTATAAACCTTTGGAAAATCTTGCACCATTTAGTCAGTCATACGATATAGTATCGTATTCGAGCCATAGGATTCTGACAAATACTAGGTGTAGGGAAATTGAAATCGAATAAGTATATATTTATGTTTTATTATGAATTGTTAGTATTAAGATGATATCATTAATAAACCTTACGAAAATCTTGCCACATTTAGACAGTCATACGATATAGTATTGTAATTGAGCGATAGGATTCTGACAAATATATTTTAATTTACACAGTCTGTGTTGTCGAGAAATTTGGGAGAGAGGGTAGTTTTACAATCTGCTAGGAGAGCTGCCATTAGGGAGAGGCAGACGTTGGAGGGTGTATCAGTTTCGATGGAGACGGATAGCGACGCGGTAGATGATGATACCGAGGCTGCCGTCAAGGAGACCCAGACGTTGGAGGATGTAGTGGATCCTCCGGAGAGGGATACTGAGACGGTAGGAGCTGATACTATACTGGGCACACGTCCCAGTCATCTATAGAGACATATCAGAGTTTGGTGCAGATTGAGCTGGCCTTGATGTCTGACCACACGGATGACCCAGTGGTGCAGTCAACCGGAGAGTCTGGTCAAGGCGACCAGGGTATTGAGATGCTAGATGAGTACCTACGAGGGAACCGAGCACGTCAGAGGGGTGAGCACTTGCAGACTGGAGCTGAGAGAGTGCTAGAGCAGGTGTAGACTCACCATGACAGTTATCGGGACTACTTTGGGACTCAGTTTGCGAGCGAACAATTGAACTCGTATGACGATACGGCACCTCTGCTCGGAGATGTGGGTGTTGGGACGAGTCATGCTCGAGGTGGCGACCCGGAGCCATGGGCCGTTGCGCAGATAGATTTTGCGTCGTTCACCCCGGTAGGTTCTACGGGTGTAGGGAGGACGCCTGGGAGTTAGCATGCGGCGCCATCGTCGACGCCGAGGACCGCCGAGCCTGAGCCGGTCATCGGGAATCAGCAGGCGGCGTCATCAGCGACACCTAGGAACTTGGAGGGTGTGCCGATTGCCGGGGGGCATGAGAGGCATGTACGTGGACAGAGATGTTCTTCGGCCCCACCTATTGAGTCAGGTGGACTTTCGAGGCATGTGTCGCTGGATATGGGAGGAGGCCAGAGACATGATCCGATGTGGGGGGCATCTGACGATGTTCGTCAGGATATGGGAGGAGACCAGGCGGCACAGCCCCCTGTCCGTGCAGTGCAGAGGAGGCGGAGACAGCGTGGAGAGAGCAGCGGTGCAGGAGGTGATAGGCAGCATGACGAGCCAAACGTTCCCTTGCTGTCTTGCTCACGTTGTATGCTACAAAGGCGTTGAAGGCGACAGATACGCTTTCTCGGAGCCGGTTGAAGTGGCGTGTCTGAGAGGTCACCAATTACACGTTGAGGACCCCGAGTCATACTACCGCGAGGCGGTTGAGGCAATCAAATGCGCAATCAGCGACCTATTCAGCGATGTCAGGCTACACTGCGAACTTGAGATTGCAAGGTTCACTGTCGGCAACGCCGTCCGTCCAGCGAACGACAGAGTGAAGAAGTACGCATTCAACCGCATTGAGATCCACATTAGCCCACGTATTCTCGAGGAGTCAGTAGGTAGTTATACACCAGATCCTACATTGTGGTGGGACCCTTTGCAAGGTATACCATATTCACAAGTAGAGTGGAGTCTGTAGGTAGTTGTTCCGTGTTCCATAGATCCTCTTACAAGAGGAACTTTTTATGTAATTCCTCCGCAGATTCAATGGCTTGATAGAGCCATTGAATTGACCACCGTTTGAGATGGTAGACCCCCTGACGTCTTTGCCTCTATTCTCGTGATTGCTTCGGCCATTTGCCCCATTTGTTTCTGTATATCTTTTATGCTCGATTCAGTTGTCTGAACATGCGCAGTAAAGTGCTGTGTCAGGGTATTGAGCATGGACTCAGTAGAGGGAGCGTTACCCTGCTGCCTCTGATTTTAGGGAGGTGGCTGTTGCTGATGTGGTTGGTTTGGTGGATCCCTCCATCTGAAATTTGGGTGATCCCGCCACCCTGGGTTGTAGGAGTTTGAGTAGGGGTCATGTCTGGGTCTCTGAGGTCCATTTCCACCTATATCACTTACTTCAGCGGTGTCTTCCTGGAGTGTAGGACACGCATCAGTTGGGTGGAAGTTATCATGGCAGATTTCACAAGCCTTGAGTTGTTGAGGCGTCCCTTGCAGAGTGAGCCTCCTAACCATATCCTTTAATTCAGCAATATCTTTGGATTGGTTAGAGTCTACCGAATTGACTCCTTTCTTTCTGGTGGATTTCCCAAAATTTCTAGTCCCCTCAGCCATTTCCTGAATCTTCTCCATGGCTCCATCTGGCGTGGCATTCAGAATGTTTCCTCCGCAGGCGGCATCAATCATTCTTCTATCAGATTCCAGCAACCCCCCATAGATGTATAGGACTAGGTCCTTAGTGCTGTAGCCATGGAAGGGGCAATTAGCGCAAAGCTTCTTGAACCTTTCATTGTAATCGTAGAGGGTTTCATCATCTTCCTGCTCTATATTGCTGATCGCCTTCTTCAAGGTGTTCTCCTTCTTAGCAGGAAAGAATTTCTCCAGGAAGGCCTTGTGGAGGTTAGGCCAAGTGTCGATGCTCCCTGTAGGAAGACTGTAGTACCAGTCATCCGCAGCATCGACCAGCGTGAACCCAAAGGCTCTCATCTTTATCTGTGCTTCATCTATATTGGCCGGTTTCATGCTCATGCACACATTATGAAACTTCCCCATGTGGTTGATGGGGTCTTCTCCAGCCAATCCATGGTATTTGGGCAGTTGATGAATCAGCCCAGACTTTAGCTCAAAATGGTTGTCATCCCCCAGAGCAGGGATTGTCACAGCAGGTGCCTGCTGTGTGATGTTTGATGCTGTCAGCTGTCGCAGCGTCTGATTTATATTTCCAGCCATTGGATCAGGTTGTTGGGAATGTTGGTGTTGTTCTCTAAGGCGGCGGTGGTATGTCCCGTCAATTTCCCAATCAAAATCAACAAGATGGGGATCAGTAGCACGAGTGCGAACCATGCAAGAGGTTCGCACCCAAACAGGTAATAAGACAAACAAGAACAAAGATAATCCGTTTCCCCGGCAACGGCGCCAAATTTGACAGGCCTAAGGTCGTTATGCCTAATCAAAGTAAATTCCTAAGGTGCAAACTATAACAAGTATAGTAGGTAAGTTAGGGTCGAACCCACAGGGAAACAGAATCAATTGTAAGAGCAAGTATTATTACCCAAAAGTAACCAATTCAAGGGGGAGTTTTGTGTGTAAGCAATAATGACCGAACAAGTTGCAATAAAAGGTTGCGAATATATGATGGAAAAGTATCACACCAGGTAATTATCCGCACAACAATTGAGATGGTTCATCATCGCATTCTATGAGTCTCAAGTTCTAATGTCCAGTAATTGTTCTCAATTCAGATCGTGTAATAGCTTTTAGTCCTACCAGTCCTAAAAGCACTTATCACCAAATTACAAGGGAAAACCTTCACCGAATAATAAAGCGATAGCATTCAAACATGAATTATAATGAGATACAAGCGATTCTAACAACCCGTTAAAATAGCCTGTAATCGAATCTCCTTCACAATCTACCACAAGCAACCTGCGTATGATGATTGTGTTTGCTACAATGAATCTACAACCCCAAACCTGGAATTGGAAACCCTAGCAATATGACTAGTATCGATAAACCTAGGTGATCAATCCAGATTAACCAATAATAAGCAATCAAGCAATAAGCTCAGGAGATCGAAACAATTAACAAAGGACGAACAAGAGTAGAATACTCACAACCAAATCAATCGAAGGCTTCAAAGAACCAAGTGCAACAAAGGAGAGTTAGTTCTCCATAGGGTTTGTGAGATGAAGAAGGGAAAATACGTCTCTGGAAAATAACCTAATAAAACTCAACTTCCCTTCGGAAATAATATATATCCTAATTAAAGGGTTTAAAATCCCGTTAAAAATATAAATTAACAACTAATATAATAGGGGCAAATCGGATACGAATCCGTCTCCAGGGACTGACGCGGGCGCGCCATGTATCAGCGCGGGCGCGTCAGTGAATGTTTGCTACTTCTTCTCTTTGGGGCAACGACGCAGGTACTCCCTCCTAGCAGCGCGGGCACGACAGTAGCAGCGCGGCCGCGCCAAGCTCACCTGATTCCAGCTGCTTCCGAATTTCTTCACCTCAACTCTTCTATAACTTGCATGATCCTATGATTTCTTCAACTTCTTCAACAAGTTCCGAATCACCAAGTTCATACAAATATCCCTCACAATGACATGTAAATGATGACAAAAACTACTAAATGCGCTATAGAATATATCGCATATCATTGTCTTTTAACACCACCGCATGGTCATGCGGTATATGTATACCGCATGACGACAGCGTCCCAGCACGTGGATTAATCGGAGTCTAAACGAAGACATGAAGCAACGTACCAGCACGGCGAGACCGTTGCATGGTATGAATTTTGATAATTTCAGGGAATAACACATTACATGAAAACGGATAAAGTGCCTCATTTTTCATATTAATTAAAGAGATAAGATTACAGCAAAAGTAACTCAGTTACTTTGTTTTGCCGCATCGTTGTCATGTCACACATCAAAGGAAATCATTGTTGTTCTATTCCTCTGATGGTGAAACATTCTCCGGCGGCACTACGACTACCCGAAACCGAGAGTTGCCTAAGTAGCTAAACATCAACCCCGCCCCTACGCGCACGCCACGGGATATCGCGAAATTATTCAATCCTTATGCGAGCCAGAGCGCCCCGGATCTGTTGCGCTCAACCCGGATGCTGGTGCCTCTCTTCCCTACCCCATTAGTCAGCGTTATTCTTTCGACGCCGGCCAGCCCGTATTCTTCTTCGAAGTTGGAAGGCAGAGGCTGCAATTTTTAAGATATACTTAGTGAGTTCGGAACATTGTGAATTATATGTCAGACGACAGAATGGGGCTTACCAATATTTGTGTCAGCGAGACGTCTTCTACCCACCAGAAAAAATCCCTCGGTCCGCTCCCTGAGACTGAGTAGAAAGGTCTTGGTTTATTACCAGCCGCCATGTTGTAATAATCACGACATCGCACGGGGGTCATTTATAGCGGGAAAACATGTCGTGTTATATGCGAGAATTATACCGCATATCTATGCGGTATACATTACCGCATGTGTAAGCGGTGGGTCACCGCATATCTATACGGTATGCGTCACCGCACTGATATGCGGTATTCAAAAAAGTGCGGAAACATACCGGCACGGGTACATCGTGATCTTCTTCCGCCATCGGAGTTGGTCGTCCAAATTCCATCGGTCGAAGGAGAGCGAGCCTCTTATAAAAGTGCAAAGATGAGAGATTCCGTCGTGAGTTCCGACGAAAGTTCCCAGCTTCGTCCTCTTGTAAGAGGTTCATTCTCCCTTGACAGATGTAATTTAGACGCCCACTACGATGACGGACGAAGATGACGGTGTACTCGTACCGGTACGTTTCCGAAGCATTTACAGTTTTGTTTGGATGATCAATAGTCATCCGCAGGATAACGTAAAAGATGTTATGGACGTACATGTGTACTATCACAACGTCTTTCACGTTATCCTGCCGATAACTATTGCATTTTATTAGATCGAAGCTACATAACCCCATATCGAAGCGATATAACCCGAGCAACATGCCAGCGGCTTGCGATTTCAATCAAAAGACACAAATCGCCGGCCGTGGCATGTCGCCTAGGCTATCATCGCTATTGAGCCATGAAGAAAGCATACATACGGATTTTATTTAATTTATGAGACAAAATAATATAACCCGTGCAAACTAGTCAAGGGTCAAAAATTTCGATCTAAAGACACAAATTTTTGGCCCTGACTAGTTCGCACAGATTATCATCGCTTTTCCGCCACGACAAATGTCACGAACCGGCCATGGGGTATATATAGATACATACCGCATGGGCATGCGGTACAAGGTGCTCCACCGTTTACCTATACGGTTGTTCACCGTATACCTATGCGGTAAGATACCGCGGACCTATACGGTGTCCATTGCACCGTGCACCTATGCAGTGGGCCCACAAATTCAAATAATTCAACACCAACGGTCATCTGGAACCACCGCATAGGCATGCGGTGTTACTGTATAAGAAGTCACCCGCTCTCCGTTGGAATGCATCCAATCCCCTTACACCTCATCAACGGTCATTTTCTAATATGGTTAACGACGACACCAGTCGACGACCTTCAAGCCCGGGGGAGGAAGCACCTACCACGACGCCAATGGCCGATAACTCACCACCCCCTCGTCTTCCGGTATGTGATTAATGTTTATCATTTGGAATGTCGTTGTAGGTAGAATATAGGTAGTGGAATAACCAGAATATAGGTACTGGAATCATATGGAATGGAAACCAAGATATAGGTACCGGTTATGTAGGGGAATAAATTAGGTTCTGAAGTAGAGCAGACGGAAACCATGAATGGGTCACGTAATATATATGCACTGTTTGCATGCTGGCAGCTACCACTGGAGGAGCAGGCTGATCCGATGCCGGAAGACGGTCAGGACGATCAGGCCCGTAACCAGGAGTACTGCGATTACACTCCCGAATTTGCTACATCCCAGACGTGGACCAATCGCGACGATCTCCTACAACACTGTCGTGGCACAACATTGAAGCTTAATATGGTTTTGACAATCAAGCATTCTTGGGGGAGCACTCCTACAAGGCGTGGGAGTCTATTGCTCGCATGTGAGAAGTACGGCCAGTACACTCCCCGTAAGAGACAGCGAGTAGCCGGAGATGATGCAAGCGGGAACACGCGCAGAGCTGTTTCGAAGATAGAGGGGTGTCCGTTTGCATTGTCTGGCGTGGAGTTCAAACGGGGCGAATGGGGCCTGGACATTATTCATGGCAAGCACAACCATCTACTCCCCGGTGCATTGGACGGTCACCCGTACGTCGGAGGGATGGATGCAAATGAAAGAGACACTACGTTGGCCCTTACCTTCGCTGGTACCCCACCAAAACCGATTTTAGCTACATTGAAGATGACAGCTGACGCACGACAGAAACTGAACTTCACATCGCGGCGCCAAGTGTACAATGCGAGAGCAAAGTTTAAAGCTGAAGCGAGAGGAGATCGAACAGTCTCCCAGGAAGCACTCTGCATTTTGCGGGATAAGGGTTACTACTATTGTACGAGGAGATCCCCTAACGATCCCAACAGGCTTCAAGATCTATTCATCGCCCATACAGACGCTCGCCATCTTCTAGCCATGTTTCCATACGTCGTCCTCGTCGATAGTACATACCGGACGAATGCGTAAGTTTCTATATACACTTATTCTTTTACCCATTCCCACCACGGCATGTGAACTCAAATATTTCATTGTGCAGGTACGGGATCCCTTTGTGTGAGTTCATTGGATTTACTTGCACAAACAAGAACTTCGTCATCGGGTTCTGCTTCATGTCGCACGAGAACACAGATACGTACATTTGGGCGTTGGGGCAGCTCGTTTACCTCATGCGAGGTAATCTTCCTAACGTTGTTGTCACTGATCGAGAGTTGGGGTTGATTGCGGTGCTACGAGAAGTTCTTCCCAATGTCAGGCATATGTTGTGCACAGTGCACATCCTCCGACGATGCGAAGAAGCTGCTTTCCAGAAGTCAAAGAATCTTGATGTGGCTAGGCGTTTCAAGAACGCATGTGTTGGCCTGTTCCAATCCAGATCGGTTGAAACTTTCGCCGCTAGAAGGAGGGGTATGCATGCAGAGTGGGGGCATATCGAAGGGCTTATGCCGTATTTGGAGGCGACGTGGTTACGAGATTACTCGGAGCAGATAGTTCGTGCATGGACAGACGCAATCCAGCATTTTGGTACGACCACGACGAACAGGTGCGCCTACGTTTTCATTATAAAATTCATTATACACGTAATTTGTTTACATATAACGATCTTCACCTGCGAGTCTCACTTATCTTTTAGGGTTGAGGCTGCTCATTCTGTGTTGAAAAAGACCTTAAACTCTGCAGTCAGTGATTTCAATCACGTGATAAACACAATCGATCTGATGATGGCGGATCAAATATGGGAGGTGAAGAATACACTGGGGAGAGCGAACAACACCTGGCCTACAGACTCCCACGACCTATGGATTTTCGATCGAATTCGGAATATTGTGTCGAAGGAATGTTTCAACCTGTTGTTCGAAATCTACACAAAGATGGAAGCCGAGCCAGCTTCGCAACCATGCAGAGATGCATACTGGAGGGACTTTTACGGTCTTCCATGCACACATGACATGCAAGCTTGTCGAGACACGCAGATACCCATCAGACCATCCCAGATACACATTTTTTGGAAGCAATTGGATTTCAAGAGGCCTCATGTTGACAACGTCCAGGATAACACTCCCCTCAGCAGAGCTGATGTGGACATGTCGCGCATGATCAGTTTGTTCCAGAGCGGAGCTATGGACGAGGATACTCGTTGGAGAATCGCGTCGGCATTCAACGACGGGGATCGTCCCTCCCATACACCGTTGACCACCCCTGACCCGGAGGACCGTAGACCGCCAGGGAGACCGAGGACTCGCCACCCCTGTCAGACGAACCCTCTACCTTGGGAACGTTAGCGTGCTCGGGCTCAACGTCGGGCAGATAGACAGGCGACCACTGGATCCGCACGAGGGCGAGGCCGAGGTCGGGGTCAACCGGCATCAAACGAAACAGATGACGTGGAAGGTACTGAGGAGGCCACTGGGTCCAACGACATTGCTATCGACGACCCTCCTAGGGGCCGAGGAGTAGGCAGAGGACGAGGACGGGGTCGTGGAAGGGGACGTGGACGAGGTCGATCAGCGTCGGAGCCAGCTCCGGAGATTGTAGGTGACATTCCAACACCAGCACCTACGACGCTTCCACCACAGAATCTACCTCGAGTAGAATTCAATTGGGGCACTGGCAACATCGACGAATTCATGATTACTTTCGTACGAGCCGTCACAAATGTTGCAGGTGATGGTCACTGTGGGTATAGGTCTTTAGCTTGTCTTCTGAACTTGGGACAAAACGCATGGCTTCGAGTTCGACGAGACCTGGCCGTTGAGTTGCAGGTGCATTCAGATCGGTACCATTACTATCCGGCCTTAGATGAGCTCATCATGAGGGTCAACTATTTCGGCACGTGTCATGATGCTACGTATTGGATGGAGATTCCGATCATGGGCGAGGTGTTTGCCACGCTTCACCAGCGTCCTTTGGTGATTTTGTCACAGATGATGCCTACGTTGTGCCTACCTCTGTACGCCACCGGTGGCCCGTCAGTACCGACCTATGAGGAGCTAGATGGAATAGCTTTAGTCGGCAACAGCAACCATTTCGTTCCGGTACGTTTCGTATTTCATATTCATTAATTTGTTACTGTTTTGTTTCTCTTTTCTGACATCAATATTAACCTTGTATTCACATATTTGGTTGTTTCCTGGTTCACCTCTTCCTCCAGTCTACGTCACATGGACACGGCATCACGATCGCACTGTCGACGGTTGGGACGAGCAGTTTGCAGCGAGGATTGCACGATATAGAGCTTATCGCCGTCGTGATGGTGGTCGTCCCCTACCGTATTAGCATTTCCCACTTTCTGATGTCATTTTTCGAACTTCATATGTTCAATTGAGTTGTATCTTTCTCTATTCCATTTCACATCCGAACTCCATATTTTCGTCATCGCTTATATTTATCGCACTTTCGTTTTAATCTTCTTTGTTTTCAATTCAACATATGATTTTTTTCAGATCACGGCGTTTATTACAAGTTAATTCGCATGTAGTAGGATATACCATTGCAGATGTCCATGGATTATACGATACATTCGTAGTGTGGACGAATACCGCATACCCAAGCGGTGTGTATCGGTTCCTATCGGTCCCCTCAGCTCTTCCAAATAGTTATGCGCAAATCGGGTTATCCGATACCCACCGCATGGGTATGCAGTGAGGTTGAAACGGAACGGGGGTGCTCACCGCATGAAGACGCGGTTTGTCTCTATACGGTGGGTAGCACCGCATATACATGCGGTGAACTACCGCATGTACATGCGGTAGGTCGTTGACCGTCATTAACTCAGTCATTAACTCACCGCATAGTTATGCGGTGATTAGCGGTGGAAATAGTAAAAATTAGCGGTGTAGATATCGTTTCCGATAATTAATAAAGGCTATAAAAGTAGAGGGATTGGTAGTAAATGACCTTTGCCCCAGTAAACTTTGCTAGCCTAGCCCACACTATCCACAACAATTACAAAGGTTAATCCCCAAAAAAAATTGCAAGATTTCCGGTTAAAAGGGATTGAAAATAACCGGGACAGAGGAGAGAGAAAGTAAAGGAGGAGAGAGAGAGGCAGCGGGAAAGTTATTTTGGAGAGAGAGGAAGCGGGGGAAGTTAATGTGGATAGACAGAGAGAAAGAGTGAGAAAGGAAGCAGTTTAATTTGAAAACTGTCGAGTCCAACTCCCTCTCACGACTTACAAAAGAGGAAGAGAGAGAGAGGGCAACAGTTGCTCATGCAAACCTGAGGAAAACAAGAAGAGAAGGAAAAAAAAGAGGAAGAAGACGACAGAGCGAGAGAGGAAAAGAAGAAGCCAACCCGAGGAAGAAGACGACAGAGCAGGAGAGGAGACGAAGAGGCCGATTTTGAAGTAAGTAAACCCTCATAATGCCGATTAAATACGTTTTGCTTGGATTCGTAGGGGAGGAACCGATTTGAGGAACCTAAACTGGTTTTGATTGTGTGAAAATGGGAAGAAGGGGTCGAATGGGTTGACAGTGCGCAATATCGCCCTGTCATGTAGGAAGTAACCGACGTCAAGTGAAAAACAAAGGGTGGAAAGTTTGGGTACTGGGGTTTGCGCGTCTGGGAGAGAAGGGAATTTTTGAAAATGGGGAAATTGGGCAACTGTCTTGTTGAATCCAACTTATCAGGAGCAGGGTGAGTGTAGATACGTTCAGTTTAGGGGGGAATTGGGCGAAATGGGGCGTATGACTGTAGATACGTTCAGGTTTGGGGAAAATTGGATGAAATGCGGCGCATTAGGGTTAGGGAAAATGTTAGAAAGGGTGAAACATTTATGTGGAATCGACATTATCTTGAATAGGGTGACTTGTGTGCAATTGGAGATGTACAGATTGAACAAGTATATTGTCATGTATTCACAAGTATGTGTCATGTGTACATGTGTTTGTGTCATGTTACATTTGATATTGATATGAAGGGAACCATGGGTTGGGGAGACGAATTGATTTGTAGAATACTGAATTTTGGTCTCCCATTATGCAGGATATCTGGTGAATATTAAAAATGTCGCAGTGAAGTGTAAAGAAGATTGTAGACCGTAGAGCTCAAACCTCCGGCGCGGTAAGATGGCTTTCGTTCGAGTAATGTAAGTTGTGATTGTTGTGCTGCAGTGTGGCTGACATGTTGAAGTCTGTGCAGGCTGTGTACGCCGTCGAGGAAGACAGACACTTCAAGGAAAAAATTAACCAACACTCCCGGATGCCGCTCCTGGTAAACATTGACAACCGGTTGAGAGAGTACGTCCCATTGGAAGCGCCTGACGGACAGCCCGTTGGGGGGCGTTGCAAGACTGGGCACAAGGGTCCAGTTCTCGGGACAGCTTGTACACTACGTTCTCCAACGACAATTGAAGACGAAGAAGGAGAATGAAACGTGGTACAAGATCCATGATGCGGTCGTGAGGCTCTCAATAGTTGAGTTCGCCCTTGTCACCGGTCTCAACTATGGCTATGGCGAAGAGCCCGAGGACGACGCGGCGTTCGAGAAGGCAATGTTTGATTTCTTTGGAGTTTAAAGTTGAAGATGTACGAGTTCGAGGTGCAGTTCCGTGTGGCAATGACATATGAGAAATCGTCAACCAGAAAGTTCAAATTTGTCCTGCTGATGCTAGTCGAGGGAGTATTGTTCGGGAAGGAACCCAAAAACTACATTCACGGGTGGGTGGTTGACCTTGTCAACGACATTGACAGGTTCTTGGCGTTTCCGTGGGGTCGGCTTTGCTACGAGCGAACGAATGAGTTCCTGAACCGTGCAATCGAGAGGAAGCTCCAACGGGATGAGGGCAGCTCCAATGCACGCCCGGCCTATTGCCTGCTGGGTTTCCCTCTCGCCTTCCAGGTTCGTACACAGATCTCACTGGACGGCGTATACACGTTTACTAGGCGTCCAATATTTATTGACTGGACATGGAGTGAATATTTACTGGACAACATTTGTTTGCAGCTATGGGTGTACGAAGCCCTCCCTCCAATGGCCGACCAATTCGCAAACGTCATAGATGAGAAGTTGTACCCCAGGTGTCTGTGATACGAGTTTAGAGACCAAAACCTCGAGTATGCCTCAATCGAAACCCAACTACAGGAGGCGAAGGAGCTGTTGTGAGGAGGAAATCAAGTATGAAATATAAAATAATAGATTAAACCGGATTTAGGCCCACGCAAATAAATACAAGACTCCTCCAATGCAGTAAGAGAAAGTCAGGATCGAATCCACGAGGAAGCACGTCAGCGGTTCTCAGGTAGCTGTAAATCTCACAGACAAAGCAGCAGAAACACAGAAACACAGAAACAAAGGCAGAAACAGAAATAAAACAGAAAAGAACAAGCAAAACAGAAATAAAAGCAAAGCAACAGGCGTACTCGATCTCGACGACAACCTACTCGAGATCGACTAGAAACAGCAAAGACAGAAACTTGAAAATCGACAACAAAACAGAAACTCTACTCGACCTAGACAAGACCGTACTCGAGATCGACAAAGGTCCTACTCGATCTCGACGAGCTCTACTCTGTATCGACTAGAAAATCAGAAAACTGTAAATCGCAGATTTGAACACAGAACTCAGAAATTTGACAGAAATAAACTCAATATATGAAAAACTTCCAAAGCCAGGGTATCAACACCACAACGATAACCATGCAAAGTAATACATAAAGGCATAAAAGATCATGTTTTTTATCAAAATAACTTTCGTTACTAACAAATAGGCATATAGAGGCTTTCGCATAAACCCTAATTATTACTAACCCTTTTCACATAATTAACCCAAGTTGCATTAAGATCACTTTCGCTTCAATAACACAAACAAGGATCACCTTCAACTCTCGCAAGAGAATCATGCTCATAGGGATAGAAGACGAATTGCATAACAAGATCTGACCTTTACCGCATCATCTCGCATGGCCACCGTTGGGCTCACCCCAGCCCCAGAAGTGGGTGGACTACTCACGCCTCATCGCAATAGCAGACATTGATTGAAAAAGAAATAACTTGCATTAACTATATTCAAAGCCTTTACAATCCTGGCAATCAACTTACGCAGAAAGCCAAAACCTTAAAAACCTTAAAACTCCTAAAACTTCTCTGTGGAACTACTTGTCTCTGACTGAAATTGGATTGTGTCTTGGAATGAATGAAAAACCAGCCCCTAGGGCTTTATTTATAGCCTTCTAATCCTTGTTAATCAAGGATAGAATCTCCTATCTATATTTAAAATTATATCTAAAAGCTTAATGATAAATAAATTGCATAATGGAAATAAATCTAAAAGGAAAAGATAAATCTAAACTAGGTAAGTCTTCATGTCTTGATAGATCTCCCTTCCATAGATAGATGATGATAGATTTGGGTAGAATCGACCTCCTTCGGCCCCAAGGAATCCCAACTCTACTCGGACTGCTCTTCGTCGACGCATTTCTGGAAACTGGTCTACTCGACATCGACAAGGGCTTCGTCGACCTCGACTAGGATTCTTCGTCAACTGGACTTCTCGGCTAGATCTGCTCGACAGGCTCGGATCTGGGTTCCTGGCGCTCGTCGATCTCGACTAGGGTTCCTCGAGATCGACTAGGGGTGTGGTCGAAGACGGCTCTCTGGTGGTGTCGAGGACTCCTCCTCGGCATGGACTCGGATTGGCGCTGTGGACTACTCGACCTCGACAAGGATCTCCTCAAGATCGAGTAGAGTTGATCGGCGTCTTCGTCCTCGGTTCTCGGTCAGCTCCTCTCCTCGTCAACTCCGGGTGTGGCACTGGGCTTCGTCGATCTCGACTAGGTCTTGTCGAGATCGAGTTACTTCCGGAGCTAGGTTGGTCTGGCTCTCGACACTGCTCCTAGTCGACAAGGCTGTGCTTGGACATGCTCGTCGAGATCGAGTAAGGTTCACTCGAGATCGAGTAACCTTGGCTCTCAGATTGATTCGACTGGTTCCGCTGCTTCTTCGACCTTGGACTTCTGTAGCTGTTTTCTGAGCTTTTCCGACCTTCTTTAGAGTTGCTGTAAAATGCCTCGAATTCTGAGAAATTAAACAGAAACTGGTGTAGATTCCATAATTTGGCAAATAAACATTAACTACACAGATTCTGTACTATCTTAGCCCAAATGCATGAAATGTATGCAGAAATCGATATAAAAGTTACTGTAAAACATGGCAGATTCAGCTCACAACAGGAGCTCGGGCACTTCAATGACCCTGCAGTCGTAAGGCCGGTTCTACCCCCCGATGAAGTGGAGGGAGCTACCCGTTTCTACCGCGATGCCCGAAACACTCACGACAAGCGGGACAACTTCTTCGACGACATTGTCCGAGAGTTCGTATCAGCAAATGTCAAACCCCCACCAAAGAAACAACCAAAGGGAACATGTGGGTCAACGCAAGAATCAGGGGAGGGCACGCAGACACAAGCTACCCTATTAGAGATCGAGTCATGGTTAGTGGCAAAGATGGACGACATGGTGGGGAGTATAACCACGGAGGTAGCTTCGAAGATGGCAACACTTGAGGAGGCGATTGAAAACATGAAGAGGGAACTGAGGTGGAAGGGGACTAGGGATTCGGAGGAGCAAGAGGAAGTTCTAGGAAAGGAGGTAAGGTTCTCCTGGTATCAGATCAGACTCGTCATGTCATTTAATGTTAATGTCATGTTGTTCATATTGGATGTCATGTGCATGTTAGTACATGTCATGCCAATTCTAGTATATGTGAATTTACTCAGAGGTCATGTGCTTAGGTTCAGGGATCAGTGAAGAACAAGGATAAGGGCAAAGAGGACGAGGAGAAGGAGAAGGACAAGGGCAAGGAGGAGAGACATCCCACGAAGGAGGACAAGGTCAAGGCCAAGGCCAAGGCCAATGAGGTTTGCCCATGAGACTGTCATGTTAAGATATAACTGATGTCATGTCAATTGTTTTTTACTGACATGTTAAACACACCATGGGCTGAAAGTTGCAGGAGGAGTTAGTGGCACCTGGTGCCCCCGAGGTTGAGGCTGAGTCTGAGGTGCCCCTCCTACAGACGAGAAGAAGCACCCGTCAACATCCTGATGCGTTGTCCCAGGTGGACGAAACTCAGCCAGTGAAGAAGCCGCGTGTGGGCAAGAAGTCAATGGATGCCGCTGAGCTAGGCATGGCGACGAGGGCAGATGTTGATGCGTTCGCTGCGTGGATGAAGGACGGAAGTGACCCCGTCCGATCGGTCGAAGGCACCCTACTGAAGAAGCAGTTCTTTAGGACACTTCAATCACCGACCACCTGAGTGTCATCCGAGGTTAATTACGTTCCCACATCGTGGTTCGATGCATCACCTTCTTCCTGATATGGTCTTCCATATAAATGTTTTTCCTTGCGTCCAGCATATTGAGCAAGCGTGCGCCCTCCTGCGGAAGGACATCAACGCAGGTGACAAGTACGAAGGGGTCGCCGTTCTTGATTTCATCTGGGGGTATCTGCTGCAGAAGCAACTGGCGGATGCGAAGGGGAACCTTGACGTGGTGAAGGGGGACGACAAGGTGACCCAATACTTCGACGACAAGTTGCCGCAGATGTTTCCAACGGGTTGGGCCGATGTCGACCGGGTGTTGGCACCTTGGAATATGAAGAACGAGCACTGGGTGACCCTTGACATCAACTTCGCGGAGTGGACATTGGACCTCTACAACCCCGACATAAGCCACGTCGCTGAGCGCCATATTTCGGGCCTCCTGAAGCCGGTGACCCACCTCCTCCCCATTTTGATGAACACCCACCCCGAACTTCGAGTCAAATGGGTCGGCAAAGTCCCGAAACCCTTGGCGTACAAAAGGGTGAAGGGGATTCCCCAAAATAAACAGTCGTAAGTCATTATTGCCACTTTATTTATAAAAATTTGTTACGGGTTGGGTGATCATATTTCGTAATTGTGATGTAGGGGCGACTGTGGTCCATACACCATCCGTTACCTGCATCTCCTCGCGACCGGCGACACCAAGTTCCGCGGCCTGGACGATCAATTCATTGCGGCGTACCGCCAATCCCTTTGTGTTACCATCTTTCACGGACGTCTTACAACCCCATCCGATCCTTAAAAAAACTCCCCCATTGATTTTATAAACAATGTTGGTTTGTGTAGACTTGTTGGTTGGTTTTAGACCGCATATTGGCTGGTATGCCGACGGTTGTTGCTTCATTTGAAACTGATGTTTGTTGGTTTTAGACATTTGGATCTGCAGTTATTGGTGGATTATTGTATTCGTTGGTTTTTAATTATGACATGTCAATTGCAATAAATGTCATGTCAATATGATTATAATGTCATGCCAAAAGCCGATATTGTCATGTCAAAAGGGGGTAATGTCATCTGACATTCCGTTAACATAATAGAACAAACTAGAACTAGAACAAACTAGAACAAACCCCCCCATACGAAGTTGCAGAAAGGCAACATACTTCATTGTGAAAGGCGTCTAACCAAAATGGGCTAACTATCTACTTAATTGTGAAAGGCTCCACAACAGGAAGTTCCTATGCCCCCGCTACGTGCGGCGGCGCTTCTGCAATTTCCCATAAGCGGCACCCGTCCACTCTATTGGTTCAAGTTTCACAGTCGTCGGAAACGCTCCGGTCTTCCCTTTTCCGCGTTGGTATGTTTCCTCTACTTCTCTTACAGCTCGCTCCGCCTCGTGATCCCACGGGCTGACTACATCCTCGACGTCACTGCTCACAGAAATTACCTGCTTCCCACGGCCATAAGCGATTGCGTTGTCCAACGCATCACTTGGTTCTAACTGGACACGTGGATAGTCTAACTGGACGATTGAGCTTTCTAACTGGACACTCTTCGTTTCGAACTGGACACCTCTTCCTTCTCGATCGACAACTTGTGCTACCAAAACTTCCAATTCTTCATCCCCTGCGAAGCGGGGTTTCGTTATAAACTGTGGGTGATCTTCTTGGGTCAAGGGTGGGCCACCCCCGAGTGAATGGGCCGTTGTGGATCCTTCCGTAGTGGTGAAATCTCCGCCAACCTTGCGTACCAGGGAGACATGGAGGTCGATAGGCCAGAATCGTTCACCGGAAAGACCGTTTACGAACTTGTAGGCATGCAAGTCTCCATCATCCCCAATGGAAAAAAGGTCTGCACCCTTCCTTCTTCGGCTTTACATATGTGAGCTTGACGTCATGCCTCCTCCCATCGACATTAAACTTGGCCATCAGTTGTTTCTTCAGGGAGACGTAGTCAATACTTTCGTCTACCAATATGGCCTTTTGACTCCTCGACGACTTCACGACCCAATTGCCCTCTTCACAAGCCCACCTTCCGCCAAACAATACAGTGATACACACGGACGATTTCTCCCATGTTCCATTAGTTAGAGGGGGGAACATTCAGTTTTAGAGGGAGTAGAACATATTGTACGGAGAGACGTATCGCATAATCTAAATGGAAGGAAGACTTATTCATTTCCGCCAAGAAGTCGGTGGTTGTCCAGTTAACCCCAATAGGTGTCAAGCGCATGAATGAGTTTATAGTCTCCCCCTCCTCCCTCATCCCCCTCTTATTATCTGCAAGCGCAAATGACAGGGCGGGAGATTTAATCTCTCTCTCTCTCTCTCTCTCTCCCCTGTCTTATCAAATGTCTTTCTCTACCCTCTGAAAGACCCCCCCTTTAGTCTCTCTGAATTTTTTGTTGGGTCAAATTTTATTCATTACTTTTAACTTCATATGGTTTGAAAATGTATTTCGTGGTTTGAAATTAATATGGGTATACTCTCTCTATGGTTTTGCATTTTATGAGTATTAAGTGTGCGTGGGAAACCCAGTTTTAAACGAAGGTCAAACTTTTACTAAAACCCCTTCAAACGGTGTCCAGTAGAAAACTGTTTGTTAACCAGTTGCCAATAATTGACCGGGTAGTTGGTTTTAAGGGGTGTCATGTATAATCTAACAACAAGAAGTAAATCCCCTTCATTTATGTCATGTCATACATGACACGTGTCGTGTATACACCAGATAACTGTCATGTTAATTGTAGACAACAACAAAACACTGCGATTCAATCCCCATTGCTTTATGTTTCTTTTTTTTTTCTCAAAGGTCACATGTTGAACAATGTTGATATTTACCAAACACCCCACTTATATGATAGCTATTCACCATCCATACTCCCCATAAATTGGTGAAGTTAAATCCCCATTGCCATTTAACAACCTCTCCAACAACCCTTCAACGAAATGACATCCTCTTCACACCACCGCGGCTCCTCAACTGGCCTCCCTCCCCGACCTGTCCCTATCGTTATATCATCCAACGAATCGGATGATGGAGGTTTATCGATCACTTCATTCGTGTAGATTTCAGTTGTGCTACTTGTATCATTATACTTCCTAATTTTTGTTAATTTATGAAGGACCAATGTCGCCGCCATCGTACCGAGGACATCAAAGAGTAGAGATTGTCGGCGGTGAGTCTGGGATGCTCGGGTCGTTCTACGAGGCGACCCTTGTACGCAAACTGGACCCTAACCACTAGGAGGTCGAATATGTGACCCTCCTACGCAACAACAGAAGAGAGCTGCTGAGGGAGGTCATCCCATTGCAACGAATTCGTCCCCGGCCGCCTCGTATTTTGTACGACGCCTACATGCCCGAAGGCCGTGTCGACTGCCGCGACAATGATGGGTTTTGGGCCGGGAGGGTCCTTGGTGTGTCCGGTTATGGGAGTGACCGAACTTCCACGGTCAACTTTCCACTGAGCGACGAGACGTCTGATCATCGTGCCCGCAATATGCGCCCACACTTCGACTGGGATGGATACAGATTCACCACGCAGCCGCAATTTCTCTTCTTGTCACCGTAAATTTCGTTTCCATTGTCTTCTATGTTGCTACTCTATCCTATATCTTTTAAATGTTTGCTCATGTGTTGTATTTGATTAATGCAAGTGAATCTGTCTCCGAGATATTGTGTCCAGTATATTTCATTTTCTGTCATGTCGTATTCATGTTGTGTCCAGTTACAACTACGCGATTACTAGTCGGCCCACGAATTCACCTCCACCCACTTTATTCTTATTCCATGGTTTTTCTTTTCAACGTAACATATAATTATAAGTATGTTTATGCCCCCTCACTGTCACTCTTATCCATTCGATTCCAATATGGGTAAAGCATTCTAGTGTCGACCGGAGATAACGAACTCATGACATCCAAATATGGGTAAATATTATAATTGGCCACACATAAAACAATATGTCATTATAGCGAATCTGCTTCTTGATGTGCATGTTTTTAGTCATATTTTTCCATGTGTTTTGTCATTAATTTGAGTCATTTTCATAAGTTTTGCATTGGGTTTAGTGTCTTTTGCATGTGTTTTCATATTTCATGAGAAATAGATGTCTTCACTAGCTTTTGTGTGTTTTACAAAATTTTGGGAGTTGTTTTTGAAGAAACTTTCAACATTGAAAAGAAGCGGAAGAGAATTTGGAGCGCATAGGAAAAATAACGGAAGCAATCGGAGTTATAAGGAAAGAGATACGGATGTTTTAGTGAGCCAAACCGAGCTGAAACATGAGGTACCGAGTCGGTACATTATGGTACCGAGTCAATACTTCCGTCAGAGAATTCCGAGATAGAACACCGTCATACCGACCCTGTACCGATCCCCCTGGGTCGGTACCGAGGCTCAATCTGGACAGCGAAGCAAGAAGAAGCAACAATGTGTCATACCGAGGCTAAAGGGGCTCGGTATCGAGGTCAAACGCTTCGGTATGGGTCCCAGCGGACCTTATTTACCCGGATTTAGTTATTTTTACCCTTTTTTCTTAAATAGACTTTAGATAAAATCCATATATTTATTATTTCCTAATTTAGTTTATGGGCTATTAAGTATAAATAGGATTTTTAGGGTTTGGAAGAGCCTCTCTCTTTCCACCTCTTCTTGAGCACACTTTTAAAATTCTCAGCACGCGTTTAGAGAGCGTTTGTGAGCGAATTTGAGAGCTTTTTGAAGCGATTTCTTCGGCAAAAGTTAGAGAACGTTTTGTGAGGCTTTTGGGATGGTTTGTTGACAATATTCTCAAGTTTTTATGCAATTTAAAGTTCTGATTTTTATTTATTTCATGAATTTTGCATTGTCTACCATGTTTATCCGCGAGTAGTCGCCTTTTCTAGGGTTGGGGTGATCTCAAAGATAGTTATGCTTGCAATTTTGCTATGAATTGATGAATTGATTGGTTTTATCTATTTTATGTGCTTAAGAACTCAATGAAAATTGGGGAAATTCCTCTTTGCAATTAAATTGAAAGATTAAATTGTGAATTGGATAGTAATTAGGATTTTGAACGCAAGTTTGATAACCTAATTAAGATTGTTAGTAAAGTTAATTAATTTGTGAAAATAAATTGATTGCTTTGCAAGGGTTGATGCAAGTTGACCTATTTAATAGATACAAATCGTGATTTTTACTTGATTCATTGCAATGCTTGTATGATTATCGTTGTGGTGATCTCTATGCCCTAGATATTTCATAATATTGATTTTATTCCAAAAAAATTCAGCAATTTTAAAACCCAAAAAAAATCTCTATATTTGTCATCTCTTCTTGCTATTTCTTGCTCTTTGGTAACTAGAATTGAGTCACTGACTTTCTCCTTGCGGACGAACTTGACCCTACTATACTATAGCGGGGTTTCGATTTTATAAATTTATTTGTTTGAAAGTAAACCCTTCAACAAATTGGCGCCGTTGCCGGGGAGATTTCAATTGTGCCAAAGTTTTAGTTATTATTAGGGTTTGGGAATAGCCCATCCCCCTTTGTTTTTGATTGTGGTGTCTTTGTTTTTGTTTTTCTTTTCAGTTTATGCGATCAGGGCGACGTAGGCTTGATTTCAATTTTGTTATCGATCCCGAACCGGAACGCTCTTTTCATCGCAGACAACGAGAAGCTAGGACAACAATGTTGACGTTGCTGCGCAGATGGATGACCTCCGTCGTCAGATGGAGCAATTTCGGCTCACTGCAGAAAGAGAAAGGGATGCAGCAACGAGAGAAAGGGAAGCTGCAGCGAGAGAAAGGTAAGCGACTGCTCGTCTGCAACAGCAGTTGGATGCTATCCCAAGGAATGCAAAGCAATACATGTACCCAGAACTGAGGGTGCCTGAGTCTGCAATCGTCCTCCCCGAGATTGAGCGCAATTTTGAGATTAAATCCCACTTTATTTCTTTAATTAAAAGATCTCAATTTGAGGGCAAAGCTCATGAATGCCCTATGCTTCATATTAAGAACTTTATTGATTTATGCGATACAATTGCTGCTGATGATGTATCGTTGGAATATGTGCAACTAAAGGCATTTAAATGGTCTCTTTCAGGAAAGGCTCTAAATTGGTTGGAGAGTTTGGCTCCTAGGTCCATCACTACATGGAAGGCTTTGTATGACTTATTCATGACAAAGTTCTTTCCATCGGCTAAGACAACAGAGCCTAGGAAGAAAATCACCTCCTTTCACCAATTGCCAGAAGAGACATTTTTGAAGACTTGGGAGAGATTCAAGGAGTTGTAGAGACAATGCCCTACCCACGGGCAACCTGAGTATGTCCTCCAAGAAATCTTCTTCCAGGGCCTTAATGCGGAGACCAAGACTCGATTGAACCTACACACCGATTGTGGGTTCCTCGAGATGAATCCAACTGATGCATGGGCTCTATTGGACAAGCTAACGGAGTACGACGCTATGTATGACACCCCAGTGGCTAGACCGTCAGGTAAGACACTTTATGAGCCTTCTAATGAAATTGACCCAGATGTGCGTAAGCAATTCCACGAGGATGAGACCCGACGCCTCAAGAAACAAGTAAGTTTCCTATCTAGAAATCAACCTTGTTTAGAATGTGGTTCTCTAGCTCATAATACTATAGATCGCAATAATATTAGCCAAATACAAAGGGCAGAACACTACGAAGAGGTAAGTTATATGAGGGGTCCTTATAGGAACCCCAATTATAATAATAATTATGCGGGGAATCAAAATAAAAATTATGCAGGGAGGAACAACAATTACCCTAACTGGGGTAACTATGGACAAGGGAGTCAACCTCCTCCGCAACAAGATCAACGGGTTCCCCCATATAGGCCCCCTGGGTATCAAGAACCACCATCATGGGTACAAGATTTTAAGGAAGGATTCAATGGGCTTCGTGCCGATGTAAATTCCCAATTTAAGGGTGTTCATGCACAACTAGGAGAGTTGGAAACTTGGAAGAAGGGAGTGGAGTCCCAACTAGGTAATCTCGCGGCACAAATCCCACGACCTCAAGGGAAGCTCCCAGGCCACACCGGCGAGAACCCAAGGGGACAAATAGCTGCAATACATCTGAGAAGTGGAAAGGAGGTGCCTGGTCGAGAAAGCACGCCAAACGAAGAAGAAAACGGGGACAACAGTGTCCATACCGAGGCCGTACCGACCCCTCAGCCTCGGTACCGACCCCCCCCCCCCCCCAGCAGGTACGATCTCTTCTTCTTCCGTTCCTCCTAATTCTAGTAGCCATACCGAGGTTGTACCGACCCCCCCCCCTCCTCCAGCAGCGACGGATTCTTCTACAGGGCCTATTTCAGCCCCGAATCCGATGAAAGTGCTCCCATATCCTCCGAAAAAGGTAAATGACACAGCGGAAGGTAAGTTTCAAAAGTTTGTGAAGATCCTTCAAAGTTTGAATATATATATTCCTTTCACTAACGCTTTGAGTGAGACGCCAACTTACACTAAGTTTTTGAAAGACATCTTAGCTAAGAAGAGATCCATGTCTGAGCTTGCTGACGAGGTCCGTTCAGTGAAGTTCCTTGAGAAACTTGGAGATCCAGGTAAGTTTGCTATTACTATTGGTTTAGGATCTTACCGTTTCAAGGCTTTGTGTGATTTAGGTGCAAGTGTGAGCCTTCTCCCCCTTTCGATATGGTCTAAGACGAGTTTGGGAGCCCTAGAGCCGGTCAACATGAGAGTATCCATGGCAAATGGAGCGGTTGTATCACCAACTGGGGTGATTGATGATGTGCCCGTCCGTGTAGGTAAGTTTTTCGTCCCCACTGATTTTATTGTTATGGATATGTCAGAGGATCCAGTGGTGCCTATCATTCTTGGAAGGCCTTTCTTAGCCACCATTGGAGCAATAATTGATGTTAGGAAGGGACTCCTAACATTTGAGATTGGGGAGGACATCGTTGAATTTCGCTTCAATCCAACGATGAAGGAAACCACGGACATGGTAGAGGTAAGCGATATTGAATGAGGTAAGCGATATTGAATGAGGTAAGCGACATGGTAGAGGTAAGCGATATTGGGGAGGACATCGTTGAATTTCGCTTCAGTCCCAGGCCTTCTGGCAGGTCAGGAGGAAGTGTATTCTTTAGAGGTCCTGGAAGCGATATTGAAGACGGAGGAGGAAGAGCCCAATCTGATTCCAATTGAGTCTTCTCTAGAGGTTAAGCCGCTTCTAGAAGGTTTGAGGCATGTTTTCTTGGGTCCCAATTCCACTCTTCATGTGATCATTAATGCGAAATTGAATGAGGAAGAAGTTGGTAAATTACTTGATGTGCTTAGGACCCATAGAAAAGCTATTGGTTATTCTTTGGATGATATCACTGGCATTTCACCTTCTTTATGCATGCATCGTATATATATGGAAGATGATCATAAGCCAACCATTGAGCATCAACGTAGGCTTAACCCAAATATGAAAGAAGTAGTAAAATCTGAAATTTTGAAAATGTCGGATGCTGGAATGATATATGTTATTTCTGACAGTAAATGGGTAAGTCCTGTTCATGTTGTCCCTAAGAAAGGTGGAATGACTGTGATTGAGAATGAGAAAGGTGAGTTGGTACCTACTAGGACCACTACTAAATGGCGCATGTGCATTGATTATAGGAAGTTGAATAGTGCTACTAGAAAGAATCATTTCCCTCTTCCTTTTATTGATCAAGTTCTTGAGCGTCTAGCCCAGCACGATTACTTTTGTTTTTTGGATGGATATAGTGGTTTTTGGCAGATTCCTATTCATCCATATGATCAGGAGAAGATCACTTTTACTTGTCCTTATGGAATAGGAGGATGACATTTGGGCTCTGCAATGCCCCTGCAACTTTTCAAAGGTGTATGATGGCTATTTTTTCTGATATGATTGAGGATATAGTAGAAGTGTTTATGGATGATTTTTCTGTTTATGGTTCTTCTTTTGATTCATGTCTTGCTAACTTGAGTAAGCTGCTAGAAAGATGTGAAAAAACAAATTTAGTGATTAATTGGGAAAAGTGTCACTTCATGGTTCAAGAGGGAATTGTTCTTGGGCATTTGGTTTCAAAAGGGGGAATTGAGGTAGATCGTGCTAAAATTGAATTGATTGAAAAATTACCTCCTCCAACTAATGTTAAGGATATTAGGAGCTTTTTAGGATATGCAGGCTTTTATAGGAGATTCATTCAAGACTTCTCAAAAATTGCTAAACCTTTAACTAACTTGCTTATGAGGGATGTAGCTTTTGAGTTTTCTAAAGAGTGTCTTGAAGCGTTCAACAAATTGAGAGAAGCCCTTGTCTCCGCTCCTATTATGCAATCACCCGATTGGAATCTACCCTTTGAAATCATGTGTGATGCTAGTGACTATGCCGTAGGTGTCGTGCTTGGGCAAAGGAAGGACAAGAAGCTTCATGCCATCTACTATGCAAGTAAGACACTTGACGAAGCGCAGAGTAAGTACACCACGACGGAGAAGGAATTCATCGCCGTGGTATTTGCCTTTGAAAAGTTTCGTACTTATTTAGTAGGTTCTAAAGTCATTGTCTATACGGATCATGTTGCGGTAAGATATTTGATGACTAAAAAGGATGCCAAGCCTAGGCTCCTACGTTAGATGCTTTTGTTGCAGGAATTTGATTGTGAAATTAGGGACAAGAAGGGAGCGGAGAATTTGGTGGCCGACCATCTGTCTAGGTTGCCCTTAGACCACCTCATAGAGTCCGGAAATCAAGTACCAATCAATGACTCCAGGCCGGACGAAGGCCTCATGCGAAACGATTCGGTAGGTCCTGGTGAGGATTCCTTTTATACCCCCCCCCCCCCCCCCTTCTTCTCCTATATCTCATCATATTTGTGCTATTAGAGGGTCGAGGAACCCCTGGTTTGCGGATTTTGCTAAGGGGAGAAATCCCTAAGGATTTGACTTCGCAAGCCAAGAAGAAGTTCCTCCACGACGTCAAGCAATACTATTGGGATGATCCCTACTTATTCAAGCAGGGGAGCGACCATATTTTTAGACGTTGTGTACCAGATGAGGAGATTGAGAGCATAATCAAGCATTGTCACACCCTTCCAACGGGCGACCACGCAAAGAGTTTCAAGACCACGACGAAGATTCTTCAAAGTGGCTTCTATTGGCCTACTTTGTTCAAGGATGTACATGCTTACATTGAAAGCTACGATGAGTGCCAAAGAGCGGGGAACATCACATGGAGGCATGAGAACCCTCTTACCGGTATCCTAGAGGTTGAACTTTTTGACGTTTGGGGTATTGATTTTATGGGACCCTTCCCTTCATCTGAGCCCTATAAATATATTTTGGTAGCGGTTGATTGTTTCTAAATGGGTTGAAGCTTTAGCTACTCGTACTAATGATTCTAAAATTGTAGCTAGATTTATGAAGACTAACATTTTTCCCCGTTTTGGTGTCCCACGAGTTCTTATTAGCGATGGAGGATCTCACTTCATAGAGAGGGGATTTGAAGTTCTTTTGGCTAAGTATGGGGTGTCTCATAGGGTGGCAACACCTTATCACCCCCAAACTAGTGGCCAAGTGGAGGTTTCAAATCGACAAATCAAGAGCATCTTAGAGAAGACGGTGTCACGCTCGAGGAAGGATTGGGCATCTAAGCTAGATGATGCGTTGTGGGCTTATAGGACGACGTACAAGACACCATTGCGCACAAATCCCAACAACTTGGTTTACGGTAAGTCGTGTCATTTGCCCGTCGAACTTGAGCATAAAGCATTATGGGCTCTTAAGGAGCTCAACATGGACCTTGATGCGGGTGGAGCAAAGAGATTCATGGAATTGCAAGAGTTGGAGGAGTTGAGGCTCAAAGCTTATCAAAACGCCGAAATCTACAAGGAGCGCACCAAGAAGTGGCATGACAAGAAGTTGGTGCCGAAGACATATGAGGTAGGTGATAAGGTTCTTCTTTTCAATTCTAGATTTTGTTTGTTCCCAGGGAAGCTTAGATCACGATGGAGTGGCCCATTTGTGGTTCATCATATATCTATCCCCATGGAGCGGTGGATCTAGTTGATGAAAGAGGGACCATATTCAAGGTCAATGGCCACCGACTCAAGAAATATTATGATAGGATGGATCCGGAGGAAGAAATAAGAGTCACTTGGGCTCTTACATCATTAGAATGAAGTTGAGCTAACCACGTCAAGCTAACGGCGTTAAAGGTAGCGCTTACGAGAGGCAACCCGCTTTATTTTCCTTTCCTTTTTAAATTTTAGTTTTATTTTTTAAATTTTAGGATAGGTAATTTAGCTGGGATAGAACATATTGCACTAACCATGCATGTCTTGAGAGGTGACTATGGTGGAACCGGGTGAAAAACGGAGACCGGAGCAAGAAACGGGACTGTACCGAGGTTGTACCGACCCCCCAGGGTTCGGTACCGACCCCTCTGGCGGACCAGGTAAGTATGTTCGAAGAATTTTTAAAATCCAGTAGCTTGTACCGAGGCCATACCGATCCCTACAACCTCGGTACCGACCCTCTACGGACTTTTTTTTTATTATTTTTTTTTCTCATAAAAAAAAACCCTCCCGCGCTGAGAACCCTCTCTTTTTCCTTTCTTTCTCCCGACCCCCTCCCTGCGGAACCGAACCCATTGCCGCCCACATTCGTCTTCTCTATTGGCCGCCCACACCTCCACCAAGCCACGCCCGGGCCACCCATCACCGTCAGTCGGACCACCATCCCAAGCCGCACCCCATGAGCCCCACAACCACCTGGTTCGAGCCCATCTGCAGCCCTAACACCGAGTCCTTCTCGCACATTGCTGTTCGATTTCTCCCGGCCTCCCAGCAGCCCCGTCAAGCCATCTCCAATCCACACAGCCCGAGCCACACCCGAGCCTACTCCTGTGCGCACCTCCCAAGCCCTGAACCATCCATGTTCATGCCCTGCAGCACCCACACCGAACCAATTTTGCTCAAGTGGTTGTTCATCCTTTCGGTTCGTTACACCTTCAAAATCCCGAATTTTCTTCCTCTTTCTACTCAATTTTGGTACGATTTCTTACCCTAAACTTGTTTATTTCAATTATTTTGATTGATTGGATGATTTAGGTTGAGATTGAAAACCTAGGGTTTGATTTAGGAGCGGAATTTGGGGCTTTTTGCCGAAAGCCAAATTGGTCGAAATTGATGTTATGGATGTTTTGTTGGGTTGAATTAGAGCTACTTTCATGTTCATAGTATTGTCAAATTATTTATGGATTGTGAGATAATTAGATTTTAAAATTTCATTGCGATCCATTTCAGGCTTTGATTTTGGAATTGATTTTTATGCTTTTGGTTGAATAGCTTCTTCTATTCTAGCATAAAATCTATTCCATTGCAGGATTTGACATTGCAAACAAGTTATATGTCCATTGCATATTTATTTGACTTGTTTTGAACTTAAGTATGGGATTGTCATGGTTGGTTTGTGCATATTGAGGTTTACATTACTTATGTTACCTTTCTTGAGGATATGGTTTTATGATTAGGTGTTGCATTATAGTGATCTTACATGATGATTATATTGTCTATATTGTTTTCCCTATTCATATAGTTTATGTGGAGCATATGATTATATAAATGAGTAATGCATTCTATTTACCATGATGGTGAGTTTATATGCATTGGAGCTTATTTAATATTGTTTATATGCAATTATTTCTTTAGGTGGTATCTCTTGCGCTTGGCTATTTATATGCACTTGGCCTTGATGTGTTTATATGTTTTTCTAGTGCATATTGTTATTCTTCATTTGCATAGTTAGATGTTAGCTTCGTTTGAGTTTCTCTTATTTTAATTTGTTTGGTTTCACTGCTTTAGCAAAGATTTAGTTTTCACTTGGTTTGTCTTGTCCAGGAAAATGTTTAGTCGTCAGCGTAGCAAGAGGGCTAGGGAGTCATCCGCTACAATCCCGTTGGATAATGTCCTCATCTCCGACTCCCGCCTAAAGAAGGACTACAAGGAGTTCCACAAGAAGGGCAATCTGAAGGCCCGATGGTATGACCCCACTGATGGAGAGCGCCTTGGGGTACAGGATGACTTGATGGAAGCCTTCTCCTACTTAGGCACCACTAGTCTTCTGGATTCTGTCCCCCGCCACTATCCCGCTCTTACTGCAGAGTTCACGGCTACGTTGGCAAGCGATATTGCTAGCCCCGATTTTGTGGGCCCTATTGCGTTCCAGTTGGGTAATGTTCAGCACTCCTTCACTTTGCAGCAATTCAACGCATTGCTGGGATTTCCCAACCTAGTGGCATCATACAATCATCTCAGCTGCAAGGCCCTTGAGATCTGGACACTGATCACTGGCACGTCTAGCTGACCTCTTAGAGCACTTCAGGGTAAGGACATTGCAAACCCACTCTTCCGTATTATTCTGTGACTTTTTGGCTGCACCATCATGGACATGGTGCTCTTATGGAGGAGTTTACACGCTTGAATAAGAGGATGGACAAGCAGGAAACGAACCAGTATTCCTTCATGGCGTGGGCATCTTCTTTGTTTCCACAGCATCTGTTCCCACCACCACCATCTTCTCCGTAGAGTTTATTATTGTCTTCAGCAGCTTCTGAATTTCTTTTGTGAGTTTCTGAGTCTTTTCCCTTTTACTTTGATTTTTCTTTTGACAGTGGGGGCACTGTGTATTTTTAAGTATGAGGTGGGGGATTCAGAAAACTTATTTGTGTCCTTTTTATGTGTTTTGGTTTATGTTTATGTGTTGCATTTTATTTTAGTTGGATTATCTTATGCATTCATGTTTAAGTTTTTATGCATTTGAGTCTTTGGTCATATTTTAGTTACTTTAGTCTTGCTTTTAGTTTCATAAAAAAAAATGTCGAAAAACAAAAAAAAAATGCATGTTTATTTTCGTTTTGTCTTGGTTTTTATACCCTAACTTAGATGTCCTATGATGATACATAATGACTAACTTGATTATGTAAATCCTATGACATGTTTGGAAGGTTTAGCCTAAGTCCTTGAAAATATTTTTATGTGGATTGTGAACTTGTGATGAAATTGAGCACATATGATCTCAGGCTAAAGGTTGAAATCCAACAAAATTTGTCCTGGTGAGAATTTTGGCCTTATAGGGAGAACATTAAAAATCCCTCTGCTTTCTTGAGTGTATTTACTCTTCTTATGCATCTTTAAATGTTGTGATAGTTATTCAAAGTCAATGCATTTATATGTTTATGTGAATGAGAATGAGAATTAAATGATGGAGGCATCTTTTAAGACAATTTTATCCTCTCTTTACCTACCCTTCATTATCTCTTCTTGAAGCCAGAACATTAGCCTGAGACCTTTGTTTATAAGCTCCACAAAATTATCCCCAGCCGAATTGAGCCTGACCCCCATTTGGGAATTAAGACTTAGAGTTGGTTGGAATGATGATTTGTGGAAGAAATGAGCGTGTGTTTCATTTCAAGTGAGAAGGATTCTTGAATTTATTGAGATATGGATTGGTTTTATATTTTTATCTTGCTATGCATATTATGTAAAAGGATTTTTGGCTCAACCTATAAATGCACTTTTTTTTTATTATGTTATTTTTCGTTTTTAAAAATATATATAAAAAAAAAGATGGAGAAGTATATGTTATGAATAAAGTGCATGAGCCAAATTTACCTTATTTCCTTTACTTTTGCAAGATTCATATTTTTTGAGAGGTTTATTGAGTTTAAGAGGTTGTGTTCTTCATTGAGATGAGTTGGAGAGTTTGGTTGATGCATATGATTGAGAGTTATGGTTTGGTTGAGTTATGTTGGAAATTTAGGAGTCTTGATTCCCGAAATTTGTTAAGCACCACATAGCCAAATAATTCCACGCCCTTTATTTCATACCAAGCCACATTACAACCCCGCCGAATGGAATCTTCTTTGAAGTCTTCCATTGAGCGAAGTCCTATTGATGGTTCTTGTTTGCATTTACATAATTGGTTGCAAAGTGGATTTACATTTAAATTGCAATGTTTATGAGTTTGAATATAGAATTGAGTTGAGAGTTGATCTTCATAGCCTAAACACATTATCCCTGTGAGGTTGGATGTATATTGCCTATGCCTAGGGATCGTTCATATATGTGTGATGACGTTAAATTCACTTGTTTTGCTTTGCTACAAATTTATAATGTTGCTTTTGACAAAGGCGAAGACTTGAAGGATGTGTTGTAGGTATTGGTTATTGCTTGGTTATTGCTTGAGGACAAGCAAGTCTAAGTATGGGGTATTTCGATGCGCATGTTTTTAGTCATATTTTTCCATGTGTTTTGTCATTAATTTGAGTCATTTTTCATAAGTTTTCCATTGGGTTTAGTGTCTTTTGCATGTGTTTTCATATTTCATGAGAAATAGATGTCTTCACTAGCTTTTGCATGTTTTACAGAATTTTGGGAGTTGTTTTTGAAGAAACTTTCAACATTGAAAAGAAGCGGAAGAGAATTTGGAGCGCATAGGAAAAATAACGGAAGCAATCAGAGTTATAACGAAGGAGATACAGACGTTTTAATGAGCCAAACCGAGCTGAAACATGAGGTACCGAGTCGGTACATTATGGTACCGAGTCGATACTTCCGTCAGAGAATTCCGAGATAGAACACCGGCATACCGACCCTGTACCGACCCCCCCTGGGTCGGTACCGAGGCTCAATCTGGAGAGCGAAGCGAGAAGAAGCAACAATGTGTCATACCGAGGCTGAAGGGGCTCGGTACCGAGGTCAAGCGCTTCGGTATGGGTCCCAGCGGACCTTATTTACCCGGATTTAGTTATTTTTACCCTTTTTCTTAGATAGACTTTAGATAAAATCCATATATTTATTATTTCCTAATTTAGTTTATGGGCTATTAAGTATAAATAGGATTTTTAGGGTTTGGAAGAGTCTCTCTCCTTCCACCTCTTCTTGAGCACACTTTTAAAATTCTCAGCACGCGTTTAGAGAGCGTTTGTGAGCAGATTTGAGAGCTTTTTGAAGCGATTTCTTCGGCAAAAGTTGGAGAACGTTTTGTGAGGCTTTTGGGACACTTTGTTGACAATATTCTCAAGTTTTTATGCAATTTAAATTTCTGATTTTTATTTATTTCATGAATTTTGCATTGTCTACCATGTTTATATGCGTGAGTAGTCGCCTTTTCTAGGGTTGGCGTGATCCCAACGATAGTTATGCTTGCAATTTTGCTATGAATTGATGAATTGATTGGTTTTATCTATTTTATGTGCTTAAGAACTCAATGAAAATTGGGGAAATTCCTCTTTGCAATTAAATTGAAAGATTGAATTGTGAATTGGATAGTAATTAGGATTTTGAACGCTAGTTTGATAACCTAATTAAGATTGTTAGTAAAATTTATTAATTTGTGAAAATAAATTGATTGCTTTGCAAGGGTTGATGCAAGTTAACCTATTTAATAGATACAAATCGTGATTTTTACTTGATTCATTGCAATGCTTGTATGATTATCGTTGTGGTGATCTCTATGCCCTAGATATTTCATAATATTGATTTTATTCCAAAAAAATTCAGCAATTTTAAAACCCAAAAAAAAATCTTTATATTTGTCATCTCTTCTTGCTATTTCTTGCTCTTTGGTAACTAGAATTAAGTCACTGACTTTCTCCCTGCGGACGAACTTGACTCTACTATACTATAGCGGGGTTTCAATCTTATAAATTTATTTGTTTGAAAATAAACCCTTCAACACTTCTCCCATAAATCTTCTCCATTCGATAATGGTAGTAAATGACCTGTGTTTTTCATAGTTACAATCGTGTCCAGTGAAATACAATATGTGACATGTGTATCTAATATGAATGTCCAGTTACAAATTACTGCTTACACATGATCCTTCAAATAAACCCCCCGAACCCTTCCTTCTTCAATTGGCTTTCTCTTAAACTTATAATTTAGTTGAAAGAATCTCTTTCCCCCTCACTGACACTCTCACTGATCTCTCTCTCTCTCTCTCTCTCTCTCTCTCTCCCTCCCTCCCTCCCTCCCTCTCTCTCCGTCTCTTTGTCTCTCTCTCCTATCCTCTGCCACTGCAACAACTACTTTTTCCCTCCTCTCTCACTGGTCTTTGCTTTTCAGGAGTAGAGATGCCTCCCTCCCTCTTTCCCTCACTGTACATGAAACCGAGATGGAGTCGAGCTGTACCCCACAAGGTGACCTGCTACCGGCTACCCTTGGCAAGCGGATATCCGCTTTTTAGCAATTTTATTTCCGGATTGGGTTACTCATGCAAAGCTTTCGGATAATAGGATCATTTTAGCAAAACGCCCATAAAAGTAACACTTTTGTGTTTTTCTTAATATGCGTGCAAATACCTAAAATGACTTATAATTTTGAACGGATGGAGTATTATCTACTCTCTTCGTCTTAAAATTTAAGTCGTTTTAGGATTTTGCCCAAGTTTTAATAAAACATTCACCCCTCAATCAACATTATCATTCTACTAACTTTTTCATAAATTTTATTTTTTTTAATACTCACTATATTTTTTTAACCAATCAAAATCTTTAAAAAAATCAACAACACACAAATCGATACAATTCATTACGATCCCTTACCTAGAAAACCTAAAATGACATCTATTTTCATACAAGAATAAAATTCTAAAACGACCTAAATTTCGAGACGAGGGAGCATTATATATAATAGCTGAGACACATGACGCTTTTTCCTTAATTGTAGTCATCTGAACCAATCACAATTTTTTAAAATAATCAATATATGCATAAAATAAAATTTTATTCGAACTCTATTTAATCAATATATCTATATATGCATAAGATAAAATTTGACACAATTTCATTAGATATGGATATATTTTTAAAAAGATATTAACTAATTTTAAAATATATGCATAAGATAAATTTTTATTCTAACTCTATTTAATTAAAAAAAAACCCCAATTTGATAAGATATGGATATATTTTTAGAAGATACTGCGTATTAACTAATTTTAAAGACTATTATATAACATAAGATTTTACCTATTTTCGCTATACATGAACATATTTTGAGAAGATAATAACTTTATCAATATATTACATGGTCATACTGTTGTTGCAGGAGGATGGTCAACTATGAAATAAATATAAAATATAAAATCAGACTGACTCCATGTCTCAGAAAATAAATACAAGACTTCCCCCTGTTGTAGTAGAAGGTAGTCAAAATCGATCCACGAGGAAGCGTGTCAGCGCCCGCCTTTTCAGTTCCAGATCTCAGCAGGATTCACCCAGAAGAGTCCTCGACTTCGATTAGGGTACTCAACCTCGACCAACTCTGTCGACCAAAACAGAAAGCAAAACCAAGCAGAAAACGAAAACCAAAGCAAAAGAACTCGACCTCGATAAAACTTTCCTCGACGTCGACCAACTTCCTCGACGTCGACCAAATCTGCTCGAAATCGACTAACAACAGAAACTAAAACTCGAAGCTTTTCGCAACACAGAACACGAAATTCGATGAAATTAATCAATAAACTAAAGAATTCTAAGATCAGGGTATCAGCACCACAACGATAACCATGCAAAAGAACACATAAAGGCATAAAAGAGCATGCTTTTCATCAAATAACTTTCGTTATTAACAAATAGGAAGATAGAGGCTTTCGCATAAACCCTAATTGTTACCAACCCTTTCCACATAATTAACCCAAGTTGCATTAAGATCACTTTCGCTTCAATAACACAAACAAGGATCACCTTCAACTTTCGCAAAAGAATCATGCTCATAGGGATAGAAGACGAAATTGCATCAAAAGATTGTACCTTTACCGCGTCACCTTACATGGCTACCGTTGGGCTCACCCCGACCCTAGAAGTTGGGTGACTACTCGCTCTTCATCATGAATAAACTCATCAAAGATTTCAAGAAAATAAATTGCATTAAATAAACTAAATAAAACTTACAACCAATCGAAGCCAAATCCCGCTCTCGCCAAACTCCACTACAATCGGCCTCTCTCTCTATCTCTCTATGTATGTAATTGGAACTGAAATTGAATGAATAAAACTCAGCTCCTAAGGTTTTATTTATAGGCTTCATTCCAAGCTAATCTAGGAAAGAAACTCTATCTATATATATATATCTATCTATCTATAATTTAAAGATTAAATAATGGAAATAAAAGAAATAAATCCAAAAGAAAACTATGACTATTATGGATAGATCTTCCTTCTCTTGATAGAACTTGACTTGACTTGATAGAATATCTCAAATCTTGGCTTTCAAGTAACTCCAATGCTCGGATTCCTTCTCGATCTCGACTCGGACAGCTTCTGAAATCTCCTCGACGTCGACCAAGTTTCTCGACGTCGAGTAGAATTTGTTTTCTCGAGTGGTCCTATGCTCAGCTCGTGCTCAATCTCGTCCTCCGGAGCAATTTTCGAGTAAAATTTGGTCAATATCGACCAGTTTGGTCGACTTTGAGTAACTCTATCGGCTTTCAGCATTCTGCTTCTTCTTGAAATGCACTTTCCCGAGTCCTCGTTCTTCCGATTGACGCATATAAGCGTGCGGCAATCGATCGAGGGTGGACCGTACGAACATCGGGAATCTTCAAATATGAAGAAGATAAAATATTTTGGGCAAATTGAAAAAACACTTAGCCGTGTAAAGATTATCAACTCATGGAATTCAATTTTTGTTAATTTCTTTTCCCCAATTATTTTAGATATGGATATTTCCATATTTGGAGGAGTTTAATAATCACACTATTTTAGGATGGAGCTTGGCTTTCGTCCGTAGTCTACGTCCCCATCGTGATAGATTTAGTTTTGCCTTTTCTTGTTTCTTGTAGGATGTGCTTCCTCTTGCTGTATTGCACTGCGTTTTGTTTTCGTTTTTATGTTTTGAGTCTTTTGACGGATTTCCGTCTGCCGACTAGTCGGCCATCGATATTCAGGTATATCTGATCTCGAATAAAGAAATAAAATTTTCCTATCTTGAAGATATTGATATATTTTTGGATTTTATACATTTATAATTATGGATAGAATTTTAGATTTTGACATATATATATATATATACTTCATCCGTTAATTAAAACTTGATATTTTACTATTCACGCACGTTTTTTGAGGTGTTAAAAACTATATAAATTATCAACATTTTTAATATATTTTTTTAATAATTTCGTACTTGTTACTATTAAGTATAAATTTATTAAAACAAATTTAAAAAAAAAAGTTAATATTTCATATAGTTTTTATCATTTTAAAAAAGCGTGCATAAATAGTAAACGACAAGTTTTAATTAAAAGAGGGAGTATATTTTAGATTGGGGCAAATTGCAGCAAACCACCCTTTAAATAATGTGTTTTGCAAAAAACCACCCTTTAAAACTTTAATTGCAAAAAACCACCCTTAAGATTGATTCCGTTTGCACAAGACCACCCCTTGCACTGTTCCATTACCAAGCTGTCAAAATAGGCCCCATCCACTATTATTTTATTTTATTTCTCGAATTATTAGGGGTGGGCACAAATCCCGCAAATCCCGATCCCGTCCCGGTCCCGTCCCGATCCCGGTGGGATTTAGGACAAAATAGCGAATCCCGTCCCGATCCTGCCCCGCAAAAATTATGCGGGACGAAACGCGGGACGATCCCGGTGGGATCCCGCAAATCCCGTCTCGTCCCGCATATAATAATAATAATAATAATTTTTATAATAATAATATTATAATGTTATAGAATAATAATAATATATTATTAGTATTATTATTTTGAGAAAATATTATAATTATAATTATAATTATAATCATAATCTTCCATTTATAATAATAATATTATTATTATTATTTGAGCAAATATTATTTATAATTATAATAATAGTTTTCAATTTATAATAATAATTGATTATAATAATAATAATAATAATATATAATATTATAATATAATTAAATAATAATATTACTTTATAATAAAATTATTATTATTATTATATTATCATATTATATTTTTTTCCTGTAAAGTATAATTATTTTATAATAATAAAAATAAAAATAAGTATTATTATTATTATTATTATTTTATTTTATTTTTATTATAACGTGGCATTATTATTATTGTTATTATTATTTTTTTTTTATCATTATAATAATCATTATTATTATTATTATAAAGATGGCTTACATAAAGTTAGTTGGAAGCCTCGTAACAAGAAGCAAATACCTAAATACGGTATTTTTTCCAATTATCAATCGATAATGAGACAATATCTGGTGAATCTCGTCTCAATCCCTTTCCATCCCGATCTAGTAAGATAATGTAGCCAAATATGTTCAACATTATAACTAATTATACAATCATTGTATGAATTAATAATAGTATAATAATAATAATAATAATAATAATAATAATAATATTATTATTATTATTATTATTATTGAATAATATAGTTGAGAATAATACCGTATTCAACATATTATACAAATTAATGAATTATGAAAGCATTTTTCACTTTGCAAATTTATATAATATTTTATTATTTTTATATGCGGGACAAGGCCCGTCCCGTCCCGTCCAGACACCATCCCGTCCCGATCCCGTCCCGAAAAAAAAGTGTCAATTCCGTCCCGATCCCGTCCCGTAAAAATTTCGTGGGACGAGTCCCGTCCCGGCTCAATCCCGTCCCGTCCCGTCCCGTGCCCACCCCTACGAATTATTACTATTATTTTGAAAAAGTAAAATAGAAGGAATTGAGATTTGAGAGCCCTTACCCCTCGCCCTGTAATCTCCCGTCACTCGCCCAACCCCACCCACTCCTGTAATTTCCCCTCCCCTAGTTGTGAACCCTCGCCCGTCGCCCCTGACTATTAGGTTCTTCTCCCCTAGTTACAGACTTTGGGGGTTTGATTTGAAATAAATGGATTCAAAGAATTGAGATAACAAAATCACAAATTCGAGGGCTCCATTACTATTTGGTTTTAATGTTTGATAAATAGAAATCGATTGATAGGTTTTGACAAATTATTTGAAGTATATTGTGGAAAGAGAGAGAAGGGGCAAATTTATGGGGTTTGAGTTTGAGAGAGATGATATACAGTGTTAGTTTGGGTATGAGTGGGAGAGAGAGGGAAGAAACCATTCCGGAATGGTTTATCGGAAAGGACTTGTGGATAATAGTCATAAGTCCCGGTTCGAACTCGGAATGGTCGCTCTTTATTTACCAATTCAAGGGAGAGAGAGGGCAAGAGCAAGAAAAAAATATAAAGAATTTCTCTATTTTTCTTTTTTAAATAAAAAAATTAGATGCTAACCTAAAATAATAAAATAACGGTGGATGGGCCTATTTTGACAGCTTAGTAACGAAACAGTGCAAGGGGTGGTCTTGTGAAAACGGAATCAATCTTAAGGGTGGTTTACTGCAATTAAAGTTTTAAATGGTGGTTTTTTGCAAAATACCATATTTAAAGGGTGGTTTGCTGCAACTTTCCCTTTAGGGCGTGTTTGGGAACGGGATGGATTTTTGGGGACTTGGTGGATTTTAGGGGATGTGGTAGATGGAGATGGATTTTTCGGATGTAAAAGATGAAAACTCAACACCCAAATTTTTGGGTTTTGTGTTTGGTTGTATTTTGATTTTTTGGTAGATTGAGTGACGGACAAAGACCGAATTACCCCCACTTATTTACATGAAATGACCAAATTGTCCCCATCTTCATACCCCTCTTCCCCAGTAGTCTTGGCCCCAACCCCCAACCCTGAGCTGCAACAGCCGCCGTTGCCGGGTCTCAGTTAGACTACGACTCCGGTTACTACTATGAGTCTAGGCATCGCAAACAGGGGCAAAACCAGTACCGTCGTCGTGCATGTGGGAGCTTGAATCTTAGAAGTTGCTAATAAAAACGAAAGCAGCAACGAAATTTGATGAACCAGCAATTGAAAAATGGCACCAGAACCCCAATCACGATCCAGCACACAAATCAGCAAATCAGTACAAGAATTTCACGAGCAAATTAGTACAAGAATTTCACGGTATTCATGAAATTATAACAAATCTGAGAAGAATACATATAACAAATCTAGATTGGTTAATCACTGCACAAAAAAAGAGTAGAATCAAACTCCATGAGCAGCTTTGTAAGCCGTGAGAGTGCTCTATGCGGCCTCCTTCCTCTCAGCACCGGTCTTGAACTCGGCCAATTACCGGTGGTAATCGCCCTTCATCTTGAGGTAGAACACCTTGGAATCTCCGGCGGAGGTAGACGGGATCAGGCATGTATCAAGAAGCTTCAGTATCCCATCGCAGATCCCGGAGAGGCGGAGAGAGGAGGTTTCGCTCCTCGACGCTGAGTTCCTCGCTGTCGACGGATCCGACGACCTTCTCCATAAACTCTACCATCTCTTCGTAGCGCTCGGCTTGCTCTGCAAGCTTCGCCAAGTACACGTTCTCCTCACGCGATGTCGCCATTGTTGATCTGTTTCGAAGGTCAAAGAGAGAGCTATCGGAATTCGCAGATCTGATTTTTTAGGTTTTTCAAGATGTGAGGGGGCGAGGAACCAAGAGGGGGTTGGCGATCGGCATGGCTAAAGCTTCTGAATCTAGGGTTTTGGGAGGGATTTTGCGATTTGCTGGCATTGAGAAACCAAATGGCGTCGGTGCTATTTCAACGGCCTGCAATGGTCCAATTCGGCGTCGGAAAGCTTGTTCTTCACAAAGTTGCAGTGAATCAACCCGTCTAGATCCGGATAGGCTTCGATCAGGTCCTGAATCGAACGGATATAAGCGTACGCGATCGAGTAGTAGCTTTCCGGTAGGCATCCGGGGATGGAGGAGCTTCCATTGTTGGAGCTGGTATACTTCTCCAGAATTGCACCATGATGAATTGACAGTATATCACAAAGGGTAGAAAAGGGCATCCCCCCTTCCCCATCCATCAAACCTCCTCCTACAAGAATTGAAAACTCATCCAGATCCATCTCTCAAACCCCCCATTTCCCACCCTTCAAATCCCCCAAACCCCTACACCAAACCACACCGGCGGGAAAACCGAGGCAAATTTGCCATCTCCCAAACCCCTTAAATCCTACACCCAAACACGCCCTTAGATTGATAATGTTATTTCACAAACGTTGACGTCTCTCCCTTCTTTTTGGTGTTGTTATTGCAGGTTATTTACGACTTTGTTTACGATTTCCATGGTAAGCTTTTCGAAATAACATGTTGATTAGTTGCAAGGTATGTTATTTTGCTATAATTTCCACTTATATATACTAGCTTTTCATATCTCGTCAATAGAGTATAAATTCATTCAGATTTGAGAAATTAGCTTTTCATCTGCTATAATTAAGGATTTTTAACAATCAAAATTATACGTAGTAACTATTTCAGTACCCGCACCGTGTGCGTTTTTTTTAATTTGAATAATTTTGATACTAAAACTCGTTTATTCAATCAATTAATTTCTTCCATACTTCTGGTTTCTCAAATCTGAATGAATTTATACTTTATTTGACCGCATACTAGTCCTCTTTTTATTGTATTGGGTTTCCATTTATTTTGCTTCCACTAATGGTGGCGGGCGAAGGGTGGCCTGCTTGAGTGTACCAATCTCATCATAGCCCCCTCTGAATTTTGTAATAAGAGTCAAATTATCAGATTCAACATGAACACTTACCATAGCTCTTTCCTGCGCACACTTCAACGCCCAAAGCACATCCTCGACTTCTACTACTTCGACATCCTCCATGTAAGCCACCCCTTTTGTCCCGCAAAAAGAAAAGCTCATTCAGAGTCCCAAGCCACAAAGCTTATGCTCGAACCATTCTCTGTTGAAAAGGACGTGTCGCACTTGAACTTTGTGACACCCGATATCGATTTCTCCCATTTGTCCTGATGTGATCCTATTGGTCAATGATATCGACTCACTTATCTTACAAAGCTTTGTCGCTAGAGCCGAATATCAACTCTCGTTTGAGAAAACAGTATGGCAACACCGTGGTATTTTGCCTCTTTCGGGTTGTATACAATTCCGATTGAGGCCGGTGAGTGATGTCCTCATATTTAGTCATATTTTGCATCATGCTTTTATTTCATTCAAGTACTTTTATTAGCTTTTGTGTTGGGAAAGTAAGGAAAATGTGTAGTTATGCTTAATATTGCAAGATATGGAGTCTACACAAGCTTTGGTGTGATTTTATAGGCTTTGGAGGTGATTTGGAGGAGTTTGGTCGCACTTTAGAGCTTAATGAAAAATCATGAAAGCAATGGAGAAGTCAAACAAAAGGGAAAAAGTGGTGCAGCTGGAGAAACGCCTTATTTTTGCCATCCATCACTTCGATTCAAGTTCTGGAGCCTTCATGAGAGTTGTAGTCCTTGAAAAGAGCTTTCCAGCACATATTCATATGCGTCAATCGGATGAACGAGGATTCGGAAAAGTGCGATTGAAGACAGAGTCGAAAAGCTGGAGAAAAACAGAGGCTATTGCGTTCGAACAGAGCCTTGGCGCCGGCCTTTGCCTCCTCGGCGCCGACACTCAGCGAATTCCAGTGCTACTGCATTTGAACAGACCCTCGGCGCCGACACCTTGACCCTCGGCGCCGATACCTTGCGCACCAGGAGAAGTTTCAGCGGGCTGATTTTATTACTTAATGGGCTTTTTAATTAGGATTTTTATCTAAATCTCTTTTAGGATCTTTTAGTTAGATAGACTTGTGATATTTTATCCTTCATTAGATAGATTATATTATTTTCCTAAAATAAAATCTTTTCCTTAGAGATTAAGTCTTAGTTTTTATCTTTAAATAAAGCCTATTAGGGGCTGATTTAGGGGGGAGGGGAAGACACGTTGTACGTTCAGCGCGAGGGCTGCGTGCAGCAGCTGTAGGTTGAGTTTTAGGGTTTTGTTTTGGCGTTTGGGCGAAATCTTGGACGTGTTTGTTACGATTGAGACGCTTATTTCCAGGTTTTATATTATTGCAATTTTTTCAGTTTATATTTTCTTCACTTAAATTCATGTTTATTTGCTCCATGTTTGAGTAGTTCTTTTCACTTCTAGGGTTGGGGTGAACCCAACAATAAGCATGTGTGTGATGGATGAATCTACAATTGTGTGATGTTTTTATCTTCTTCTACCTATGTGCTTGACCTTTGATGAAAGTTTAAGGAATTCATTGTTGCAATTGATTGAAAGAGGAGATTGTTAACATTGATAGTAATTAAGGATCTTTGATGAAAGTAAAAGAGATCTAATTAAGGAAAGGTAGAAAAAAATAGGTTTTATGTGATCACCTCTATTATCTATTTCTTAAGTATGCGAAAGCTATCTCTTTATGATAAAAGCATGATCTTTTACATGATTCATTGATTTGCTCATGTGTTTATTGTTGTGGTGATCTCTTACCTTGGAAGTTTTCCCTTATATTAATAAAAATTCAGATTTTATGTTCTTATCGTTGCTCATCACTCTTCCATCTCTTTTGTTACTTTTAACCTGACAAAGTAACTAAACAAGAAGCACTGACTCTCTCATGTGGACGATCCTGACTCCCTATACTATATCGGAGTCTTGACTATAAATTTATTTGGTCGAGAAACTCTCTCATCAGTGAGTACTTGTTGGAAAGCTATTTTAAGTGGCTACAACTTTGATGAAGAACATTTATTCCGAATCAGCCCCGAAGATGCTCGAATTTGACGTTCATTTCAGCAGCTCAAGTCTGGACGAATTTTCCTTGAGTTTTTCTATTCTAATAATCCCATATCGCTTAGAGATGTTTGGGGCTTATATCTTCATCCTATATATTGCTTGTAAAACCTTCATTTTAAATCAAGTCAAGTTGAGTTGAGTTAAAGTTTAAGCAACTAATAGCTTCCTATGATTCCAGGTTAAGGATCGAGTTCTTGGTGAGAGGCTAAGAGCGAACCCTTTGGTGAGAGGCCGAGGGTGACACCCTAGTGAGAGGCGAAGGTGTCAAAGGGTCGAGATCATCGGAGTGTGATTCCGAGAGGATTGAGATCGAAAGTTGGGGATTCAAGGATGAGAGGCATGTGGATCTTGCTCCACATATCCCATTTTTTCAGTTTTCATAAACCCCAAAAATTAGCCCTACAAAAAAAAGTGTTCGAGAGCTTGAGCCTTGGTCGATCTCGGTCCTCAGATCTCATCAAGTGGTATCAGAGCTAACTGACTCGAGTCCTTCGAGCTTTCGATAACCGAGTTGTTTCTTCTTAGTTAAAATGTTCAAGAAAATGAGTTTCAAGCCTTAGTCTAAAGAGTACATCCGGTGGGCTATTCGAGCCTACGATGATGGGTATCTTCATTGGAGTGACATGGATAGTGATACATATGATGTAGTTGATCAAGAGCTCCGAAAGAGATATTGTAAGAGAAGGTCTTGAGAGGATGTTATTTGGCGTAAGAAGAAGGTTGAACCACCTTAGCAAGAGATCCGCAAGCTCGCGGAAGACTAATGCAACAAGTACAGGAAATTCGAAAACTCGTCATCTCATTGGGGTCAACACCATCGAAGCCACAACATCACCACCTCTATCTTCAAAGACAACATCCTCTATCGTCAAGGGTGAAGCAGTTGAGATTAAAGAAGACAAGTCCAAGGATGTTCCGATTGAGACTGCAAAGGTCATGCCTGAGCTTAAGAAAGATGAGGAAATCATCCAACTTTCTAATGTTCTGCTTTCCATGAAAGAGAAATGGACGCCAACCGAGGTGCCTATCTTTCTGAATTCCATGTCAACTATGTGATTGGATGCAACCCCATTCATTCTGTCTTGCTTGCCTTTCACGATTCAAGAAGAAGAGAGAATTCAAGATCCGTTCAAGGAAGAAAAATCATGTTCGAAGAAGTCGCTCGTTTCCATCACGGATTCGAGGATGAATCCTTTTAAAAGGGAGGAGGATGATGTGATCCTATTGTTCAATGAGCTCGACTCATTTATCTTACAAAGCTTTGTCGTTGGAGCCGAATATCAACTCGCGTTTGAGAAAATAGCATGGCGACACCATGGTATTTTGACTCTTTCGGGATGTATAAAATTCCAATGGAAGCCAGTGAGCACTTGTTGGAAAGATATTTTAAGTGGCTACAGCTTCGATGAAGAAAATTTATTCCGAATCAGCCCCGAAGATGCTCGAATTTGACGTTCATTTCAGCAGCGCAAGTCTGGACGAATTTTCCTCGAGTTTTTCTATTCTAATAATCCCACATCGCTTAGAGATGTTTGTGGCTTATATCTTTATACTATATATTGCTTGTAAAACCTTCATTTTAAATCAAGTCAAGTCAAGTTGAGTTAAAGTTTAAGCAACTAATAGCTTCCTTTGATTATGGGTTAAGGATCGAGTTCTTGGTGAGAGGCTACGAGCGAACCCTTTGGTAAGAGGCCGAGGGGGACACCCTAGTGAGAGATGAAGGTGTCAAAGGTTCGAGATCCTCGAAGTGCGATTCCGAGAGGATTGAGATCGAGTGTAGGGAATTCAAGGGTGAGAGGCATGCGGATCCTGCTCCACATATCCCTTTTTTCAGTTTCCATTAACCCCAAAAATTAGCCCCACAAAAAAAAGTGTTCGAGAGATCGAGCCTTGGTCGATCCTGGTCCTCGGGTCTCATCAGGTTCTTTCTATCCCATAGCTTCTTATGTTTCGACGGTTCAATTTTTGGATAACCATACTCGTTTTCTAGCATCCGTCACTGCAGGGCAGGAACCGAACTCTTTTCGAGAGGCTAATGCTTCTCCATCCTGGCGTGAGGCCATGAAGAGTGAGCTGGCTGCACTCGAGCGTAGTTGCACTTGGTCTGTCATGTCCTTGCCGCATGGTAAGAAGCCTTTTGGTTCGAACCCCGGATGACCGTTCTTTATTCACCAAATTCAGGGCTAAGAAGCCTTTTGGGTGCAAATGGGCCTATCGCATCAAATATAAATCTACTGGTGAAATTGAACGTTACAAGGCTTGATTAGTCGTCCTTGGTAATCGCCAAATTGAAGGCATTGATTATCATGAAACCTTTACACCTGTTGCTAAGATGGTGTATGTCCGAGTTTTTTTGTCTGTTGCTGTCATTCAGAATTGGGAATTACATCAAATGGACGTCCATAATGCTTTTCTCCACGAGAATTTGGATGAAGAGGTCTATATGACACCTCCTTTGGGTTATTCTGGTGCTCTACCTGGCCAAGTATGCAAACTGCATAAATCTCTTTACGGTCTCCTTCAAGCACCTCAGAATTGGTTCTCTAAACTAGCCGCTTCTTTACGAGCTTTTGGCTTTACTCAGAGTCGTGTTGATTATTCATTGTTCTCTCTATCTCGCAATGATAATGTCCTCCATATCCTTATGTATCTTGATGATTTTATTATTGTGGGAAATAGTTCATCAGCCATCACTTCATTTAAGGAATATTTAAGTGATTGTTTCCACATGAAGGATCTTGGGGTTTTGAAATATTTTCTAGGCCTTGAGATTGCTCTTAGCCCTACCGGTGTCTTTCTTTCGCAACGGAAATATGCTCTTGAGATTCTGTCTGACAACGGTTTATTAGGGTCAAAATCTTGTGACTCTCTTATGGACCCAAATCATCGTTTGGTTGACTTGACTCAACTCGAGCTCGCTCATTTATTTAAACAAGCCGAGCTTGAACAAAATTTTAAGCTCGGTTGAAAGTTCGGCTCGTTCAAATAAAGCTCGAATTCTATGGAATTTCTAAAATTTCCTTTAAGTTAACATGTTAATCAAGCAGAATTACTTAAAGCTCGAAAAAAGTTCGGCTCGAGCTCGTTCATTTTCTAAATAAGTCAACCTAGAACAAAATAAAAAGGTCATTTAAAAATTAGGCTCGACTCAGCTCGAACCCGTTTAACAAACTAACCAAACTTGAACATGCGAAGCTTGTCTCGTTCGGCTCGAATAACACCCTAGTTGTAGGACATCGGTGTCCTTTAGTCAACGAGACACTTCATTTCGAAATATTACATTGATAAACACGATTTCTATTTAGCGCATGATTAAATTTCCGTTTAGCGTATGACCAATTGGTCGCAACGACCAAATGCCAAATTTTTTTTTACAAAATCCAGTGGCGGCAACGACTAGATTATGGGATGGTCGCACCGACAAGATCCAAGATGGTCGCACCGACCAGGTTTTTTTTTTTTTTTTTTTGGTAATCACCGACCAGGTTTCTTAGAGGTGAGTAACTCCTTTGCTTTCCTGCTTTCTTTCTCAGCATCGGTTAGTTTCTTTCTTCCTCTTTTACTCTTACCCTTTTTGCTTCCTCTACCAGTTGTTTTTTGGATTGCTCTCGCAGCCTCAGCCCTACAACACCAATTTGCAATCAATTTACGATCTAAAAATAAACATAAGCCCACACAAAACAAGAAGTTCTCGTTCACTTATAAATCAATTAAAGATCGATCGATCGAATTGAATACAAATTATCTAGTTTCAGGTTTCTTAGTTGCTCCAGTCATTAATCTAGTAGTAACCACCATGTCTACGGCCTCAGCCCTACAACACCAATTCCAATCAATTAACGATATAGAAATAAGCCTAAACACACCCAAAACAAGAATATCTCATCAGTCATCACCAATATATAAATCAATTAAAGATCGATTGAATTGAATAAAAATTACCTAGTTTCGGGTTTCTTAATTGTTCCCGTCGTTGATATAGTAACCGCCATGACTACGGCTTCGAAGAGTAGGGAGAGAACGGAGTTGGATTCGTGGTACGCCCTATCGTTTTCGTTGCGGGAACGTCAAACCGATATTGTTCAATTCCGAAAAAAGAAGCGAAGAACGAACAAACGACAAAGAAGATCTCCTCTGTCTCTCCCTGCTTCCGCTTGAGAGAGATCGGGACGTCTAGGGTTAGGAATTAATTGCATTTCAAACAAAACCCCGTCCACTTATTTGAATCGTTTTTAATAAATATTTGGAAAAAAAAATAATGATTTGATTATAATAAATTTTTTATTTTTGTCAAAACAAATTATTTAATTATAAATTTACTCCAATTACAAAATTTTAATAATTATTTGAAAAAAATAATGATTTGATTATATAAATTACGCCGTGTTTCCGGCGGCTCAAATCATGTCGATGAACGCCCAAATCGCCGCTGGAGGCGGCGCCAAGGTGGTCTTGCTCCCGGCAGCTTCTTCTGGGCTGTTCAGGAAGGTTCCGGCTGTGGTCATCAGGGCGGCGTCTGCGCCGTCTCCTTCGCCATCTTTTATCGAGGGAGGCGGTGGAGGTGAGGAGGTTTCTCATTTGGAGCGGTGTTTAGCGGCGGCTGCGGCGCCGAAGGATTCGCTGCCGTCCTCGTCGTCTGCATCCGGGGAGTATGGTCCGGTTATGAAGGGAGGGAAGTTTGGGTCTTTTGGTGGTGTTACGCTTGAGAAGTAGTCGAAGCTTGATTTGTCCCAGAAGCAAGCCAATACCAGTCCAGAGGTTTGAATTTCCTGTTTGGTTTTCCCCTAATTTTCTGAATTTTATTGTTTTTTTAGATGGACTGTGATTGGAGATGATGTCTAGAATCAACAAATTAGGCTTCATTTCAACCTTTGATATAGGCTCTGTTTGATTTATCCACGCTTTAACTGCTGGTGGTTGGAGTTGGAGTTCTGTTTTACTGCCATGAGTGCACCTTTCTGTAGTGAAATTAGGTCCCCTTGCTGCTGGTTAATGTGGTTGAAATGATGCTATCAAGTTCTTGATAATCCGTTATAAGAATTCGGACAGTACTAATTAATGTTGTTGCAAGGGAATCATCAATCATTCCATAAGGAGCCCAATCAGTCAGGGTGTTTTGGATTACGAGTTTAGGATATTTTGGTTGTGGAGATCGGTTTAACATTTGTTGTGTCAGTAGGGTTGTAATAGTTGGTCACTTTTTGTTGTTGCGAATCTTGTGACATATGGCACATTTGAAAATATTGTAATTCCTAGAAATGGTGGATTCTTGCATGAGTTGAAGGAGGAGGTAGAGAGGAGTGGTTCATTCAACTAGCTCTAATTTTAAATCTTGAAATTGTTATTCTTCTTTTCCATTACTCTCCAATTGCTATTGCCCAAACAAGTTGTATGCACTCAAATTCGGCAAACTCATAGTGTAGCTTTGAGGTGTTTATGCTCAACTGATGTGTATTTAGTCAGTACAGTCCTTTATTGTTTTAAACAAGTAAGCATTGGTCAGCATACCAACTAAGCATTACATTAGAAACAAGTAGCTTAGAGAAAGGCCTCCATAATACTTGAAAGAAAGGGTACAGAAGAATTTAATAAAATGTAGAAGATATGGAACGTGGGAACTTCAGAAAAACTGTTGTCAGTTTGTCATCCTCGTATTGATATGTAAGCTTTATGGTTGACTTGGTTTGTTTGGCATAAAGTGTCCGGAAATGTGGCTTGTATTTTTGAATTGCAAGGAAACTACTACTGCTATATATGTCATGTCAGTTCACCTGCTTAAGCATTTTAAGTCTTGTGAAATTTAGTCGTGTATATTCATATATAACCACGGAATATGTTATGCATTCAAATTGATTTTGCTTACTCTTTTCTGCTTTTATTTGTGAACTTTGCAGATTGCTACAGGAGGAGGTGGTGGCGATATTGGAAAGAAGATCAATAACGGAGGTGGGGATGGCGGGGATGATGGTGGTGATGATGATGATTACTACGATGATTTTGATGATGACGAAGATGGAGATGAGGGGGGATTGTTCAGGAGAAGAATTGTATTACAAGAGGTAAGCAAAACACATATTAGAGGCTCGAGTACAACTCATTTATTTTTTGCATTTATCTTCTCTTTTTCTTTTTTGTTTTATTATATTTTGACCCTTAATATCTTGTGTGCTTTCCAGTTATTTGATCGAAAATTTGTAGATGCTGTTCTGAATGAGTGGCAGAAGACAATGATGGATCTCCCTGCTGGGTTGAGACAAGCTTATGAGATGGTAGGGCGCTCATTCTTATACATCTTTTTCAGTTTTGTTTCATCATACACCTACTGATTACTCAGGTGTGTACAGGGATTGGTCAGCTCAGCTCAGATGGTTAACTTCCTCGCAATTAATGCCAGACCAACCACTGTTAGGGCTATTGCTCGGTCCCTTCCTCAGTCAATCTCTAGGGCATTCATTGGGAGGTAATTATCTAGCTGCATTTGGGGTGTGTTTCGCAACATAAAGTTCACAGGCTTCTGTATCAATATAATATCACCTTGTTAGGCCTTATCAACTACCTTAGTGTCCAGTTCTTAAGAACATGTGCTATTTTTATTAGGTTTGTTTTTGAACTGAGCTATCACATTATTCAGATGTTAATGATCGTTTTCTATATCCATCCTAAGTCTAAATGTGTTAGATTTGAGGTTTCTCTGAATCTGAGCCTTGCCCTTTCAGAATTTTGCATGAGGATGGTTCATTCTTGAGCTTGTTAACTCTCATATAAAAGTACAAGTTATATGTAGGCTACTAGCAGTCTAGTATTTTGCAAGAGTTTAAGCCAACTCTCATGAAAGATACTGTTACAAATGTAATAAAAGCTTTTATTATGCAGGATGATTGCAGATCCTGCCTTTCTCTATAGACTTCTGTTGGAGCAGGCTGCTACTATTGGTTCCTCTGTTTTGTGGGAAGTGCAAAATCGCAAGGACAGGTAGTTTATTTTCATACCAGCTGTTGTAGTTGTCCTTGTTAGCACTTTTGCTCTATATTCCTTACTGGTCTTTCTAATTAATTTTTACCTCTTTGTAATGTGAAGGATCAAGGAGGAGTGGGATTTGGCCCTTATCAACGTCCTTACAGCTTCAGCATGCAATGCTGTAGTTGTTTGGTCACTAGCTCCTTGTCGGTCGTATGGAAATACATTCCGCTTCGATTTGCAGAACACGCTTCAAAAGTTCCCGAACAATATATTCGAGAAGAGCTATCCTCTTAGAGAATTCGATAGGCAAAAGAGAATCCACTCATTTTTCTACAAGGCTACAGAGTTATGTCTGGTAGGAATGACTGCTGGGGCAGCACAAGGTGCCTTGTCAAATCTTTGTGCCAGTAAAAAGAAGGATAGGTAACTTCCGTTGCCATCCATAATGCCCCTTGTATTGTGATGCTGTGTATTTCTTTCATTTTTTCGGGTTATAACTTCTGCTGTGGACTTCTGTTATATGTAGCCGGCTGTCGATCACAATTCCATCTGTCAGTAGCAATGCTCTTGGATACGGAGCCTTCCTTGGAATCTATGCCAACTTGCGCTATCAACTTTTATGTGGTGTTGACAGAACATTGACCAGCCATTTTGATGTTATTCTTTAGCGCTGCTTTAAGGTCTGAGATCGTCTTTGCTTTGTTTCTAATATAGCACGTGGCTTCTGTTGTTCTGCATTGCTGTTGATCATCTTAGATTATATTAGACAGTTCCTATTTCGAATGGAATGATTAAGCTAGGACAAGTAATTATCCCCTTAATGTTATTACGAATAAGATGATTCCCTTCCGTACCTGGGATAGTTAAATGACTCTCATTAATGCTTAATGATCTGCACAAGCTCTCTACAACCGTTGAAACTATCATTATTTGTCAATTGTCATTATTAGCTGGATACTTATGATGTGTACTAGTTATATTCATCAGATATGCGAACAATGGCATAAATGAAAGAAGATGGTTGTTCTGGATTGAGACACTACTTTATGTTGCCGACTCAATTTTACCATATTTTGTTTTTCGAGCTTTCCTGACCTACCCTTTCTCATTTCCTTCCCTATTTTTCAATGTGTGAATACAGGATTTTGAATGTTCAACTCGGGGAGAGATCAAGATTGGCATGGCTAGGAATAGAAGCAGATCCCCTTGCTAATTCGGACAATCTTTTGAGGGTGTACAACAGGCCGTCCGAGTCCACATCTAAAGACTCCTCAAAATGGTTCATATCAAAGAATGCCGTTGTATCAGGACTTGGACTCCTCGGAATCACGCAGCCTAGTGGCAGCTCAGTTGGTGAAAACGAAAGTCCAGCTCCAAAGGCGCGCAGAAAAAGAGTAGTCAAGAAGAAAGTGGCTAGTTCGTCTTAAGAGCTGTAGATAGAGCAACTCTTCCTCTCCTCTCCACCTATTCATTTGACACTTTTGGTGGCGTGTTGGCTGCTTATAGAGGTGTATCCGGCTGCAAGATCTTGGCTGGGTCCACGAGTAGCAACACTGCGCTGCGTACTTTGATCTTACCTTTGCGTAAAGTTGGAGCTGAATGTTGCTTTTTCTTTGGAGGCCCCTTTAAAAGAACCTTTGGAATGATGCTCTTGAATAATTTAGTGCAATTTTTTGACCTTGAAGATTGAGTTTTAGAAACTTGAGCAATCAACTCTCTTTTGTAAACTTTTTGCTCATTTTCTCGGGCGATTGAAGAAATTTTGTTTCACAATGTTCTTGCAAGGCACATAAAATCACTTCTGAAATATCATTTCTTGTACATCATGAACAAAATCTGAAACATTATGGTTTAATCTTAAAGTGCAATAACTAAGGATGACTTCTGAAGGTCTGTTGTCCGCACTTGGAGCGCCTTAAGGCTTTTTCAGTGCATTAGACAACAGTGATGGCGATCTTCATCCCAGCTTGGCAGTGGACGGGGAAGCTGCAGATGAAGAAGTGAGTTCCCCTTTGGAGCCTAATGCGATCCTTCCCCGATTTGAACATTCTAGAACCTCGCATCCATACATCAAGTATACATATATGCCAAGTTAGCAGTTGAGGTAACAATACACATCCAGTTTTAACAAGCATGTGATTTAGAAGCATACCAATAACATCACCAGCCTTGAAGTGCTTGCCCCTGGGCCATCTTGCCGTCCTGAACGTCCATCCTCGGCGTCCTCCAACCGCGTACATGGCTGCGCTGCACGTCTCGCTCTGCACCACCAGCACTATCGCCGCTACCACCATCCTCCCTGCACTGCCTCTTCCCTTGTTGCATCCCATTTTGCACAATAAAAGGGTTTGATTGTGAAGGTTGTTAAAAGAAGGGATGGCTCCTTTTATAGACGTTTGTTCAGGTTAATTTATTTTGGCGGTGTGTTGTCTTATTTGTGGGCCCGGCAGATTAAGTGCCCGCCCGTGCAATTCAATTGCGTTGCTGATTGTGAACCCCATAACCTGAATCTTATCTGGTCAGATTTTGGGTATGACTTATGAGCGCGAGTTTATAATCTAACTTGAAAAATAATTCAGGATTTACACTGAAGATATAAACAATGTAAACCCCGAATTACTTTTGGTTGTTCATATTTTCAGACTCTTTAGTCTCTTCACATCTCTCAACATTACGAGTTTTCTCATTATACCAAGCTTAAACAAAAATAAAATAAAATAAAAAAGAAGAAGAAGAAGAGTACAGATGCAACTAACTTATACCATAATAATGATAGAAATAAATAAATAAAAAGCTCACTTGCAATATAAGCATTCATTCTTTTTGGAAAAGTTGTTCATAATATAGTCCATTTGCCTTTGCTTGTGCAGAGGGTTTTTGCTGGACTGTAGTGGGACTGCACTCATACACCTATTCAATTTCATGGCCTTTTGCCTATCTCTTTTGTGGGTTCATCAGGACAGCAAACTTTTTCTCTAAGAAGTCTTGCTGCTTCTGCAACCCCATCCTGCAAATTACAAGCCAAAATACATCTATCACGAGAGCATTTGGAATCTGGATTATACTCTGACATCGGCTAGCGTCTTAGAGTAGTTACAAAGGGCAGCAAGGATATCAGTAGTTCCAACTTAAGTGAAAATAATACCTCAGAAGATATTTGTTCGGCAATGTCCCTTGCCCGTGTCTTGACCTTCGCAGATAATGCATAATCAATGGCCTTCGATAGGATAGTCCCGCCTTCCCTGATTGTTTCCAAGTCACGCGTATCTGGAAGCAAGTGTTCTCTTTTCACAGGTTCAGGTGCAACCCCGAGCCAGAAGAACATCCTTTCAGCCCAATAGAATTGATCAAACATAAACGGGCACAAAACCTGCAATTAATACGGAGACAAGTGATTTTAGCTGAGGGTTGTTCAATTATCCCATGACTTCAGCTGTCCATCAGTTGAGGGTTCCTACTACAGGGTGAAGTCTATAACATGAAGAGTAGAAATTCTTTTGTCTTTATCAAGATAATATAACAAATGATTTGAGGTTTTCTACAAAGTATATTTCTCCTCTTTGCTTCTTGTTAACACCAGTAATGAAAGAGAGACTATAATAGCTTGTGTGACAGATTATGATTGACAACTTACTTGCGGGATTCCAGCGTGTAATGCAGCAGCAGTCGACCCACTGATCAGACATGGAGGTCAACATACACAATAAATCAGTAAGTTGAATATAGTTTTTTACAAGACAATTCATATTTGTATGGAAGAATCTCACCTTCCCCCATGGTGGACTGCAACAGCGGATCTTTGGAATATCCAACTGTATGGAATGGAACTGGAAACGTGTGATTAGTAGGCATATATTAGTATTGAAAGGTGATAAAATTCGTCACTGATAACATTTCTGGTTGATGCCATCTTCAGCAATTCTCACCCAGAAAAGCAAAACAGTCTGCCAGCAAAGAGACAGTGATCTTCGTCAATTTCTCGATGAACCGATGAATGTTTTGTAGATGCAACATTACGAATAACCATATCCAGTGGTTCATAGCCAGCTGTGAATAATATGAATCTGAAATTTGTTATCTCCAAAGCAGCTTGAATAACATCAAGAAAAGCTTGAGGATTTCTTCAAAAAGCCCATGCTGCAGCAGAATCACTTATCAACACAAATGAAAATTCAGAATAGAAACATAAACCATTGAAGCAAAACATAGTCCAGAAATTGCTCCCAAAGACTGCAGCCTATGAAAGACAAAAAATGTCATTTTCTTTTGTTTTCAATGTCTAAAATAGGTCACAAGAAGAAGGCAGATTCTGATGCTGCAGCAGATCCTGTCTTTTTGTAATGATCAAACCTTGTTAATTTAACACATGTTTAAATGATTCTAGTATGAGGCTTCCCTCTAACCCTGTGATTACTTCTCATATTCCCTCCTTAATTTTCCAGATCAGCACGTGCACACAGCACACTTGTTTACGGCTTAGACAATTAAGATTGTCATGAATCAAGTCTTTCTTTCTGAAACGAGTCAAAACGATTCACTGATCAAATCTAGATCAAGAAAAGCTGAACTTTACCTCCCAATTGAACTTAGACTAATAAAAATAAGTGGCATTGATGAAGGGTTCTCCAAAAAAGCTTGTAAGCACTTATGTCTTGTACAGATCTGGTGTTGTATCTTTGGAAGTAGTGTTGACACATGCGTATCTCGACAGCTAGTGCATGAAAATTGCCATTCTTGAGAAAGAAACCAAAATCCACAAGTATGAGCATTTGAAGGCCAATAATCTGTCATAAACAATATCATCATTTCAAGGTGGTGAGTTCAGAGTAAGTTTTGAAGAATTTTAAGCTAACATGTTTTGTTTCCCCTTTCTTCTCAAGCTTTAAATCTTCTAATTCCCTCAAGAAACAGATCAAAGTTTTTTTTTTTTTTTTTTTGCAGTTAAGATTGGTTATAAATTAATAACACATGCAGGCATTTGACATGTTGGTTTATTAAGCAAGTTAGCTTACTGGGGCACTCAACCCACTTCTCTGCTGAATCCATACCTATAGCAAAAAACGAAAAGAAAAGAAACAATTAGCATTATAGAGAGTAAATTTTTGGAACAATGGAAATTTCAATTTCATATGACTACTTACATTAGCAAGGGAGATGGACACCTATCATGCCACATAGGCAGACCTGTGATTGGATCCTACATTTCATGGCGATACACAACATAAGGCTTTTAGCTGTATAGATTGTAGAGAAAAACATAAGGAAATATATTGTTCCTACTATAGAAAAATATTATGATAGTGAAACACACTTACCGTGAAAGGGCAACGACTCAGATTCAACTCATCACTTCTCCAAACCCCCCATTCTTCGGTAAAAATTGGCCACATCCAGTGGATCACAACTGTCCAAGAGACCTACTTGGCATGCATACTCGAATTTAGAATTCTTCTATATTATCAACCAATAAGCACAAAGATTGGCAAAATTCAATATTTTGCCTAGAAAAAGTTATAATCACCAAAGTTCAGTGTCCTAGACACTCTTACGTAGAAAAATAATTATGGGGAGAATACGTAACTGCCACAGTTTCCATTATTAGAAAGTTTAGGGTACATTTGGCAGTTGGCAGTCTTGGCACGACGTGTCGATTGCTTATAATTTTTTTTTGGTATATAAGGTAATTATATGTTGCTGATTAAATACTTATTTGCATAGATAAGGTCCTTGTAATGACAGCCTGGCATCCTAACAAACCATAAGGCTCACGATATCATGTATCTGGTTTACCAAACTTGGCCATTAAACCACAAATGTTTCTAACAACCTACAATTGCGATGGATTGGCTTCTTTAAGCATAATAATCAAACTAAAAGGTGACTTTATAAGGCATACAATTCTAAGTTATTCTCAGAGTTGAGATAGTGTTACCTCGTCCAATTGAGCCCCTTGAAGGTACTTGTACAGAAGTGGAAGTTGCTGCCTGAACTGCCGCTCAAAGGAGGAAGGAGCACTAGATGAAAAATCAGTCCAGAACATCCTTTCAGCCCAGTAGAATTGATCAAACATAAACGGGCACAAAACCTGCAATTTATACGGAGACAAGCAAAAATTGCGATGGAAATGCTATGCAGAAACACGATGCATGACGACTGGCACAACAAGCAAAAATTGCATCTAACAAATTATTTCATGTAGAACCTGACCTGAACTGGTGTCAATGCAATAATCTAATTCAAATGCTAAATAGTGACACAGTAAACTAGATGGCTCAGCAGCTCCCAATTAGTTACAATCCACATGTCTAGATGCTCCCAAATCATCCACATCATTTTGTTCTATATAGTTAAGACTTGGATCCTACTTTCAAAATTGAAGATGGACTAAGCTGTGCATAATGAATTATAAAAGAGACACGGTAATCTCGCCATATCCAGCAGAAGCTACATAATAAGATAGCTTGAAAACACATCTTATAAGATTGTTTTGAACAAATCTTTTTAGCTTGGTCACAAAACGTAACGGCTAGTTGATAATGCCAACGAAACACCACAAAATTTCCCAAAATCCCTTGCATCCGAGTATCAACTAGGTTCTAGTTGGTTGGCAACTGGACTGAAAATTTGGCAAAAATACGCACGTTTGGACTCATATGTCCAAGGCTGCAGCGTTATGGCAATATACTCACGTTTCGCCTGAAAGACAAGCAATCAAATAGTAAATAATTGATACGGAGTATTAGATATCGAAAACTTGAGCCAGATTTATACTTACACTATCACTGAGAGCGTCCCACGCTGCAAATCCCTCCCCATACCACGCATCAACACCCTTGAAGGAAAAGTTAAAAAAATTAGCAAACTGAAATTGATATGATAGATAATGTGATAATAATATAGTTTTTTTATTCCATTTACTTACTGGGGCTTTGAGATTCTTCATCATATATTGTTGCCGAAACGTAGTTGCCCTGTAATTAAACAAACAAAATCAATTCAGAAGCTAAAAAGGCCGGAAAAGGAAAAGGAAAAACAAGACGGATAATGAAGCAGCTTACAGGAAGACTGTGCGTCCATTCCACATTTGTCGGTGCTCGAGTCTCTTTGCTTTCCTGCTTTCTTTCTCAGCAGCGGTTAGTTTCTTTCTTCCTCTCTTACTCTTACCCTTTTTGCTTGCTCTACCGGTTGTTTTTTGGATTGCCTCAACCCTGGGTTTCTTAGCTGCAGTCATGGATCTAGTAACCACCCTGGTTACGACCACGGCCCTACAAGTACACCAATTGCTATCAATTACGACCCAAAAATAAACGTCCAAAACAAGAATATTGTACTGTCGAATTGAATATAAATTACCTTGCACTCATTGATCTAGTAATGACCATGGCTACGGCTTGGAAGAGTAGGGAGAAAACGGAGCACTGAAGTAGGATTCGTGGTACGCCCTATCGTTTTCCGTTGCGGGAACGCCAAACCGATATCGTTGCGGGGAAAAAAAAAAAAAAAAAAAAAAAGGATATAAGGAGATCGAGGGAGAAGAACGACTTATATAAAAGAAGCGAAGAACGAACCACAGCGAAGGTCTCCTCTGTCTCTCCCTGCTTCCGCTTGAGAGAGAAGTGATGAAGAAATCGGGACTAGGGTTGGGAAAACAAAACCCCCAATTTCGACCAATTATTTGAATCATTATTGTTATTCTTTTTAGGCAAATTCGGTCCACCATGAAAAAAGATTCAAATTCATAGAAACCTATGCAGGAACTCGAAGCCCCAATTCATAGAAACCTATGCAGGAACTAAACCCTAATTTTCGAGAGAAAGGTAAGGAGGCAGAAGTACCTTCGACACCGCGACGCCGTGCTCAGTCACCACTCCAGTCCGGTCCACCGTGGGTTCGCCGGACTCCGCTCCAATTCCGTCCACCTCCCTTTGTCGCTCACTTCTCAGTTCCCTCCTTCTGTCTATGTTCTTTCGTTCGACTTCCTTTCGCCTTTATTTCTTCCTTTTTTTACAGTAATTCATTAGTTTTTTTTTCTTTCAAGTAATTCACTAGTTTAATGAAGCACGTGCAACAAACAGCCACACATTAGTCATTTTCATATTCTGTATAACATAGTTACCCCTTATTTATTTCTCATTTAATCAAATTTAATACTTGTTAATAAAATTTGGGAAAAAAGACGTCAGAAATACAATTGGATTTAGAAAACCAATTTCTAAAATGGCGAAACAATACTATTTACATTTTTTTTTTAAATAATAATAATAATAATATATATAAGTATATTTTTGCATTTTTTTTAGAAAATGTTCAACACATCTTCTAATTTGTGTGTGTATATTTATTTGCATTATTTAATTTGTGCGTATCAATAATATATAAATTATAGAAAACTGTTTGAAATGTTGTTTCGTATTTTTCTTAAAGTCACCGACACTTTAGTAAGCCCGGCCCAACTGATCCATATTATCCTTGCATCCAAACAGGCCCAAGACTAGGCATGGCTAATAATTTAGCTTTAATTCAACGGCAGAATCTGTCCCTCTTTGTGGAGTACCTTGTACAAACCAGACACCAGCTTTATCAGTTCTTTGTTTATTAATGCAGAATATGGAAACATGTTTCCAACAGCAAATGGTCAATACCATAACTTATGTTGACTGTCTAAAATATCTCCTCTTTCTTCTATACTCCATGTTTACATAGAGGCTTGTTTGGTTCAATATAGAAAGCTTACTTTCTCAAATGTTTTTTTTTTTTTTCAAAAACTTGTCTATTAAATGTGTTTTTTTATTAGTTTCATTTTTAAAAAGTGTAATTTATGAGAATTTTAACTTCAATTCTCATCATTCATCGTGTGTTTTTCATGCGAAAAATAATTTCCCTATAAGATTGCATTCCTCGATAAGTATTGAGATGTTAAGAGATTAAAAAATATTATATCAAAATTTTGAATAATACAAGTCTTGTATATAAGCGGATGTTTATCCTCCTGTTATTAGTTAATTTTAAGGTGGAAACTTACTGAATTTATATGTTAAGCTTCTAATGTTTATACTCATCTGCACAGAACTTATCCAATGTTTCAATAGTGTCACGTCGAGATTAATGGAAGCTTTTGAAGTTAGATCATGTTTATCTACTTTTGGACCAACTCGATCACCAACTAGGCTTGAGTCCAACACCAATTTGTTCTCGTCTTCTTAGGACAAGGTCCAATCTTCTATGAATCAACTTAAGTTCGAGCATGCATTATATCTAGAACTTAGAGGCTTAGACTATGTATTACATTTATATTGCTTGCTATCCTTTGACTTATTTTTCCTTCCTAATCAATCCGAATGTGTTTGACATAAATGGATTTACTAGTAGTGAATTGTGTACGAATGAATGAACATCTAGTGTGTCATCGGCTTAAGTAAAAGTTAGTGGACATGAAGAATATGCAAATATTTCATGCAAAAACATAATTTCGTAGCATGAACTATTTTGGTGCTAAAGTTAGTTGTGTTGACTTCTCCCTTGATCCTCTTCACCTGGAACACTTGTTCTTCTACCGTGTGTTGAATGTAGTGGAACATTAAATCGATAAGCTTGGCTCTCTCATGGTACATGTGATCTTTACACATATACAAAACACTATGAGATTCCATATTAATTACAGATATAATAGTCTTCAAGGAGATTCTTCTAGAATTCCCTTAAGCCAAATAACTTATTTAACGTCTTCAATTATTGCAATTAATATATTCAGCTTCAGTGCTTGAAAGTGTCATAATGGATTGTTTTTCAGAAATTACAAGAAATATAATTGCCTACTTGTATGAAGAAGTTGTAGGAAAATTAGATGCGCAACGAAATTTTAGAAAACTATTTTCAAACATCTAATATTTCAGGATCTCATGCATGAATCGATATGAACAATATAGAAGGGAAAAGTCATACATTTCTTGTGTGGAACCTTGATTCGAAATCACTAGAAGAGAGCCTCAAACGTGTCTTCTCTACTTGGTCCACATGAGCAAAGGATTGTATCTCCTTGTCTTTGTTTGCTAGAACGAACGATTGAATAATTGCAACTCACACCCTACCTGTATTAGGGAGGCTAGCAATTTTGGTGGGGTAAGATGATAAACACAATGCCCAAAAATTAGGTTGAAACTTATTCCCAATAAGTTTCCTTATATAGTGCATACACTGGGTCAAACTTATTCCCAATAAGTTATCTTATACCCACAATATATTTCCATAAAGAAATTATATCAACAATAATAACTTATTATTATTAATCAATCCAATTCCTAATACTTTTTTGTGTGACCTTATAGGATCCAAATAAAATAGCAATAGATTAAATGCAATTTAATCCATAATGTATAATGGCTTCTAGCAAGCACTATAATTACCTAAATTATTTAGATTATAAATATCCATTTTAATCATGTTATATCATTAGTAATTTACACATAAATTAAAGGACACAAATTCCTGCGATCTCCTACTTATCCGTAAGTGGATGTGCGATTTTAATTCCTTTGTTATTCAATATAATGTTCAATTTAACTATATGATAGCATCTTATGTTATCCATATCAATTCAAATTATTTCTCGATCCCGAGCTTGAGCTGTCAAATAAACAAATGATTACTTATTAATCCATTTGAGCATGACCATACATTTTACAGCTCTTACTCTTCAAGTGACTAGAACACTATTCCTACTCAAATATCCACAGATCCGAAATAGGGAGACTTCTCCAATCGTGTGACTATAACTCCCACTCAAATTTTAGCAATTTCGATCACTATTTTTATGACTGCCTTTTACGGATCCGTGGTTGACAATCATCAAGTGAGAGAGATATCACATCCATGTCTGAGGAATCTACTAACAATATTTTAACCTTAAATTCTTCAACTTATTTGAAAAATCTTAAGGCATGTCTACCCAACAAGTAGTCAAGTACCCATCATACTTGTCCACACAATTCATTATACATCTCCATGTCCTTATAGACCATGAAACTTGACGTTATTAATCAACTTGTATAATAGTCTATATTGAATCATTTATGTCTTGCTTAATGATTCAGACTACATCAAGACATAATTCATAACATCAATTCACTTAACAAGGTTTCAACCACCATGACTTTCGCAACAATCATATTTGAGAATTATAAATTGTTATGACATTTTATTCAATTCTAAACCATTATCAAATGATATTAATGAAACTATATTTCTAACAAACATGATGCAAAAAAGTTTTAACAATCTTGATCAAATATTTGACGAATCCGTTGATCAAATATTTAAGATCTCAAAACTCTAAGTCATTCATCAATGAACTTGATTCCTTTAACCTTAGTGTGACTATCATGCTTGGGTTAGTGAGGAGTTTAGCCAACGGGTCCGCAATGTTGTCATCCATGTGTATTTTGCACAACTTCACATCACCTTACTAGACCTAGTCTCGTATGAAGTGATACTTCTTGAGTGCGTATTTGGATTTGGTATTAGAGCCAGGTTCTTTGGAATTAGCAATGACACCATTATTGTCACAATAGATGACATGACTTCATCTCTTTTGGGAACCACAACATGCTCATCAATGACCTTCCTTATTCAGACAACTTCCTTAGTAGCATCCAATATTGCAATGTACTAGCCTTTAGTGCATAATCAACTATTGTGTCATCTCATTTAGTTCACAACTCCTCCAATAAGAACAAAGACATATTTGAATTGAGATTAGAAGTCATCTTTGTTTGTTTGGAAGCTCGCACCCGTATATGCTTCAACGATCAAAACATCATGTCTTCCATACACCAAGAAATCATCCTTATTCTTTCTTAAGTACTTGATGATATTCTTAGCTGCACTCTAGAGTGCTTCACCTGAACTCTATTGGTATTTGTTGCATACACTCAAAGTGAATGCAACATCTGGATGAGTACAAGTCATGGCATACATTATGGATCCTATTGCTAGGGTTTAAGGAATCCTACTCATTATATCCAGCCCAACAGGTGCCATAAAACACTTCTTCTTGCTCGGAGATAGACCATGTTGCCTAGGTAAAAATTCCTTTTTGGAATCTTTCATGTTGAACCTGTCAAGAACCTTATCTATATAGGTCTCCTGGTTTATTCCAATGAGTCCTTCAGATCTATCTCTATAGATCTTGATGCCTAATATATACTCAGCCTCTCCTAGGTCTTTCATTGAGAAATGCTTCTTGAGTTAGTCTTTTACAAACTCAAGCATCGGAATGTAATTCTCAATGAGTAGTATGTCATCCATATACAAAACCAAAAAGAGAACTTTGCTCCCGCTAAACTTCTTGTAAATATACGACTCTTCTTCGCATCCAATGAAATCAAAGTTTTTGATCAAATTGAAGGTTTCAACTCCTTGATGCTTGCTTAAGTCCATAAATGGACTTCTTAAAATTATATACCTTCCTAGGATTCTATAGATCTTTAAAAACCTTCAGGCTCTATATCATTACACATCCTCTTTTAAGTATCCGTTTAGGAATGCAGTCTTGACATCCATTTACCCGATCTCATAATCATAATGAGTTGCAATGTTAGGAGTATCCGAGTAGATTTAATCATAACGACTGGAGAAGTCAAGCGTTTCATCATAGTCAATACCATGAATCTATTTAAATCTCTTTGCTACCAATCTCGCCTTGTCTGTTTTGAATTTGTAAACCCATTTGCACCCAATGGGTACTTTGACGGCTCACGTTAGTCACGTATAAACCTATCAAAACGTAACCCGGCCGGAACGCCTGGAATTTTTTGGGTCAAGACCCAAAAATTTTAACGCAGAATTTTTTTTTCACCCAAACTCGAAAAACCGGTATTTTTCTGGGTCAAATGGTTTTCCACCTGCTAACCCGACTGATCTGCCCGATTTGTTAAAAAAAAAAAACTTTTACTAATTAATAAAAAGCCAAGAAAATCTCAAAGTCGTATTACATATTCTAATTACAAACACTCGATCTTTCTTTTTCAAATTAATATATTATTAAAATTAATTAATTTATAATTATATGTTATTAAATTTATTCATGGAGATTCCAATTTATTACATATTCTAATTACAAACACTCGATCTTTTTTTTTCAAATTAACTTTTATATTTATTTGTATTGTATATTACTCCTTCTGATCGGTAATATTTGATTTTTTTATTTTCAACATGTTTTTAAAAAGCTAAAATATCTCTATAAAATATTAAAAAAATTAATTCAATTTTTATACTTATTATTCCGTACTAATTCGTATGAAATAATTTCAAAAAGTTAATTAAAACTTTGATATTTTATAGAGTTTTAAATTTTATTAAAAATAATGAGTAATAGTAAAAATAAAATATTTTAGATCGGAGGTAGTATATAATACAAGCGCTCGAGGTGGAAGGAGACTGCATGACTGTCATTAATGTCCTCCTTGGGATTGGTACGTGCCCGTGGATTATTGAAAAGATTATCACCGATGCCCTCGGCCTCTACAAAGCGTTTGAAGTTGTCTCCTTCTTACATACCTTCTGGGAAGGTAACCATGTTGCTGACAGGTTATCGCATGTAGGTTTGTCCTCGTCCTTCACTTCTGCACATTGCCCTGCCGAGCTCGAGGATTTTGTCCGCAAGGACGCCATTGGGCAGTGGTTCGACCAAAGCTGGCCAACCCTAAATTTTCGTCGTGTATAAAAAATAAACAAGTGCTCGAGCTGTAGATGACATCTTCTAATAAGTATAGAGCTCAAAAGGAACAAATTACCAATCACATCTTTAAATTTACGTTTTGAAGTTATCATAAAGTCATCAAAATAAGATATTTTATTAAAAAATGTAAAAATTGACAAACCCAAAATTGACCGGATTTGACCTGAAATCGAGTGAAACCCGGGTTCGAGTTAACCCGAATTTACCCGAGACCCTTTTCACCCTGAACCCGTTTTACCCAAAATCCAAAATAACCCAATACGAACCCGACCTGAATGACTCGATTGACCGTTCTAGTCACATACTACAATTCAATCAAATTGATGTCTTTTGAAAAAGAAGTACGGAAGACTTGGTCTAAACAAAACCAAAACATGAACAGATCTCTCCGGATGAAACTGCTATGGAAAATCCTTGCAGAACCAAACAACATATGAGTTTAGGTAATTAAAGAAAAATATATGAAGAATAATACGACGTGGGAATACAAAAGAAAGAAAAACACATCATGGAAATGGAGAAAATTGATGGAAATAAAAAATGAATTTTATATAGAACTGATTTGGTAAGTGAGAAATGGTAAAACGATTTTTTTATACAATGCAAGGATTTTGGGGTGGTCAACCGCGGTTGAACCACCGCCCAAGCATGTCCTGAAGGACGACGACTCCCAACTCAGCAGAAGCACGATCTACGACGAATGACGAGGATAGACTGATATGTGTCAGCCTATCAGCCACTTGATTCTCATCTCGAAATGTGTGGGAGAAGATGATGTTGTTGAAAGCCCGACAACAGGCAAGAGCATCCGAGACCACCATCTCTAACTCCCAAAGACATCGCCAAGTTTCTTTCATGACGATAATCAGCAATAGGCAGTTGCCCTCCATCTCGAGGCAAGAGAATCTCATCCTAGTCGCTTTACGGAGTTCCGTCAGAAGACCAATGCACTCCGCAAGTTCAGCAGAAATCGAGCCGTATGGGCGGGCACCACACAAATGCACCGACCCAAGGCTATCACGAATAATGAATCCATAAGCTGCGAGTCCAGACCCGACCTTAGCGTCATCAAAGTTAACCTTGACATAACCAGTCACAGGTTTTTTCCATTTTACCAATTTCTTATTGTTTGTTGTGCTTTGTGGTGGGGGGTTGGTCTAGTATGGGTCTAGTCCTCTTCTTGTTCCTCGCAATGCCTTTTTTTTTTCCAACTTCTCCGTAATGTTTTATATTGTTGATCTATTCTTCTATTGTTATTATATCTTTGTTATAAAAAAGTAATGGAAAAATGACTATATTTTGGAAAGATGAGTGGCTGAAAGGAGAGAATATGCTAAACAACTGCCTACCAAAAATTTGGATATTTTGTTAATTATATGTTATTGTTTTTCTTATATTTATAGTCGGAGAAAAGAATCGGAATATTTTGTTACCATCTTTCTCAAAAAAGTTTTCTTTCAACTTGATATTTTTTAACACACCTTCAAAAAATTAGTTTTTTTTTTAAATATATAACCCAATTTTAGTTACTCCGTAGTCCGAAAGGGACTATATTTTTTTTAAAAAAAAAACAATTTTAGTTACGTAGTAATTTATTTTAATTTTAGTTTGATCGACGACGAATCGTGGATGTGTTCGTGGTCGTCGAAGATCCTTCATCTAGGTGGGGGCAACGTGGGCGATCCTCTCATCCTCAGGAGCCGCCCTTTCCAGTTGGGGTACTATCGAGAGTCCTTACACTCTCCCGCATTCGTGGCACATGTGGCGCGTATTAGTTCTCCATCGACTTCTTTGCCGTTTTGATGTCTTGTATGGGTTGATTGGGTGTTTCTTTGTTGTTTAGTGATGATTGTGTTCTGTATGTATTGACGGTTTCCGCCTGCCGACTTAGTCGGCCCTCGAGTTACAGGTATACCTGAACTCGAATTTTTATCTAATAATTTTTTTAAAAAAATTTTATTCCGTATTAAAAAAAATAGAGTAAAATCAAGTTGAAGCCTTCATTCCAAATGTCTGGTCTTGGAGGTCAGAAAAAGTAGCCACGTGGAAGTTCAGCAAAAAATGGGAAAAGGAGATAATCTGATGTAATCGGATACACAGTACCACTCAAGATTTGGCTCCCATCCCGTTTGATATTAACTGGAGGCTGCATTTGGACAATTTCCCACCCTTTGATTAAATCAAAGGCTAGAATTAATTTCTAATTATTTTTTTAAAAGGAAAGTGTGAATCTGCACCAATTGATTTTTTCTTGGGATTTCAAAGTGAGGTCTCCTCTTCCCCTCAGCCCACCGCCATGTCTCCATCTCTTTCTCCAACCTCCCCACCAGAGCCAGCGGCAACACCACCGAAGCCGCTACCAGTACCAATCCTCCTATCTCATCATTTGTTAATTCACCACCGGTGAACCCTAACCCTCGCTGCCGTTTGTCTCCTCCCTCCATCGGACACCACTGCAACGCTAGCCGCCAAATCCACCACTTGTTGTCGCCACCCACCACAGCCCACACAACCCCACCACCGCAGTACCGCACCGACACAGTCCCACAAGGCCACAACTACTCTCGCATGTGTTCACCGCGCCTTCTGCAACGTCGGTTGCCACCACTGCTTCGATGCACCTCTCTCCGACCACCGGCGTCTCCCAGCCACAATTTCCGCCCTGTTGTCCGGCCACCAATTCTCCCCCTTCCTCCATTGAACCCTTGAGAACATAGACAACGATGAAGGAAATCCACCGCTTCTCGGATGACCCACGACCATGGGTTGAATTGCAGAATCAAGGTTGAATTGTAGGTAATTAGGTACTACGTAGGTGGAATCAAGGTTGAATTGCAGAATCACACCGACTAGGAATCAAAGTTTGGAGAAGAGGGGGAGGAGTTGGTGGGAGGGGAGGACTGGAGGAGTTAGAGTTGTTTTTTTTTTAAATTAATCCTAGCCATTAATTTAATCTAATGGTGGGAGATTGTCCAACTTTAGCCTCCAGTTAATTTACTACTGCACTGGAGCCGGACCCGTACTACTCAACACAAAATCGGCACCGTTGAGTGGGCCCCAAAACAGAAGATCACCCAATAGATAGCAGAAGAACAATTTCCAGTTTTCTTTTTTTAAGGAGATATACAACTCGCTCTCGTATTTGTGTTTTTTCTAAGGGTAAATTATACTCCGTATCCGTAGTACTAAAGTAACTAAACTACACATTAAATATATAAAAAAAAACCAAGTTTTTCACTTAACCACCCATTAAATTATAAATTATACAAAATTATCCATTAAATACAATTTGTTAACAAATCGCAACTCGTAATAAAATTTTGTCAAGATTTTTTTGAAAAAATATTATAAATGTGCTATATACTCTTTTTAGGGATTGAACATCCGCATGTGTACATACTAGATGCATATTTACTGAAAATTTATAAATTTAAGGTCTTATTGGTGTATGAGTTATGAAGGTAGTATAAAAGAAATACTTTTTTTAATCATTGGTTAATTACAAGTCTGATGTGTTTCAATTAGAGGTGTGCAGAAAAACTCGAAACCGAAAACACGACACGAAAAAACCTGAAATCGAAAAAACACGACACGATAATGACACGAACCAAGAAAACACGGCTGTAAACGGTTCGTGTTCGGGTCGGGCAAATCGCCTTGTCGGGTACCTGACACGAACCGTTTAATTTTTTTTTAAATTTTAGGTTGGGAAGTATAATACTAGTATAAATAGAATCATATATGCATCAATAAACTCCGCTAGCCCAACTGGTTCCATGTACGTGCATTCACTTAGGTCTTGCAAACAGGCCCGGGTTCGAGTCCTCACCAGTTCACTAGGTCAGAGACGCTCGACCGCTCGTCCGCGTTGGCTTCAAGTCGTCGCTCGACAAACAGGGACGTCGCGCAGCAGGCAGCAGCCCTTCTCGAGTCTTGACCTCGTCCTCGTCGCTCGGCAAACAGGGTTCGACCCTCTCGAGTCTCAAAATCAGCATTCGGCAACTCAACAGATCTGAAACGATTTTTCCTTTTCGAAGCTTTCGCCTCTCAAGACCATGGTAAGTCCTATCTTTTTCGAATCTATTTGTGGTTGTTTTTGCTCGAAACATGGTTGATTTTTTGCATAAAAAAAAACAGTAGCAGTGTAGCACACGGATGAATGGGATGATCCATTTTTATTGTGTTGATCTTTCAAATTTTCAATTGTTGTTTGCCCTTGTAATACAATAGTAGGACTAGTAGCACTGTAGCAGCGCAACAGTGAGCACTGAAGATATGTTGTGGCTTGTGCATTCTTTTTTTGTTTTTGTTTTTTTTTTTAAGTTGTTGTAAAATGTACTGCGTAATGCAGACTGTAGCTTGTAAGGGTCCGTTTGGATTCCTATTGTATTATGATTATAAGTAAAATACATGTATTATTTTCAAAAGTTACTTATAATAAAAAGACACATGTATTATCTCGGCCCCATCGTCTTCTCCTAGATACCCATCTTCTTCCCAGAATCCCGACCTCGAATTTGTCTCAGTCAACTTCAAATTTCGACCGCTCCTTCTTCTCTGCACCTCCGCGACATCAACTCGGTCATCTCCATCGTCTTCTCCTAGATCCCCATCTTCTTCACGGAATCTCGACCTAATCTTCCCGGATTTGTCTCAGGCGACTCCGAATTACGGCCGCTGCTTCAAATTATGTGCACCTCCACGACATCGACTCGTTCATCTCCATCGTCTTCTCAGAATCTCGGCCTCATCTTCTCGGATTTGTCTCAGGCAACTCCGAATTCCGGTCGCGTCTTCAACTTCTCTACACGTCCGCGACATCCAATCTTTGAGTCATCGACTTCGATGGCGATTGCCCGGCTTCAATTCTCCCATATCGATGGCACCGCCGCTTCAACGTTTCCCAGATCTAAGAACTTAAAGCCAATTGCCTGGCTCGACTTCAACGGCGACTTCGATTGCTCGACAATTGGGTACTTAAGGCTAGATATGGGAATTTGAAGCTAATTGCCCGGCTCGACTTCAACGGTGACTTCGATTGCCCGACGATTGGGAACTTGAAGCCAGATTTGGGAACCCAATTGCCCGGTTTGACTTCACCAACGACAAAGGAAGGGGAAAAGACCAAGAAAAACGCTTACAATAACTTCTTTCTAACTTTGTCATCCAAACAGCGTTTAAAAAATAATTAAATTATAATTAAAATACATTGATTATAATCATAATGAAATGGGAATCCAAACATACCCTAAATGTATAACAACACAGTGAACACACGGACAGACAGAAAAAAAAAATCGGTTCGTGTCGGGTACCCGGGTATCCGACACGGAACCGAATACCCTAACCGTGTCGGGTACCCGGGTTTAGACAGTTCGGGTTCGGGGAATTTGAGCTTAGCGGTTCCGGGTACCCGACACGATTAACCGGTTCGTGTCGGGTAGCCGGTTATGCACACCCCTAGTTTCAATGGATATAAAAGAAATTTTGATTAAAAAATATGAGTAAATTAATCATTTTTATTGATTTTTCTTACAATAGGCAATGAGTAGGATGTTTCTGCCTAGCAAAGATCACCCTTGATCCTCCAAGGGGATGATATTACATAATTCCCTATTCGAAGGGAGATTCATCCCCTTAGAGTATCACCTTTTTGAGGATTTCCCAAATGATGTTGGCGGGATCGTCCATTGCTTTAATAACGCCAAGAGTATCACCTTCAATATGATGTTCATTGGGCCTTTGTTGCGAGCTATCTTTACCCTTGTACGGAAGGCAACAAATTCTGTTTATAGGATCGTTCCATTTTGAATTGTGTTGTGGAAAATATTAGTAAACTGCCCATAACAATCTCGAATAATATCATCAATTAATGTTGCACTCTCCTGATGGTTTGACTGAGTCATCTATATTTATTTTGGGACGCTTCTAGGTGGACGTTCCCAATGGGAAACCCTTTGAATTATTGTCTTTTGATTATTTATATTTACCTGTGTCTGGTTCTAGTTTGAAATATTGGTAATTACTTATTGTAAAATGTGTTTTAGTGTTGTTTCCTTGTGTTTGTTGAAGATAGTATTATTCCTTAGCTCCCATATTGCCTGCCATATAAAACACAGGTTTGTAAAATTTGTATTTTTTTAATGTTGTAAGGGTGCTTTAAAAAATCTTCTGTTTGTCTTGAGAACATGATATATTTTCCTATTAATTGTTCATAATAGGTTATCAGAGCTAGAGTTATTGGGCACAGAAGAAATAGATGATGAACATCCTCCTCCTCTTGGTTACAAAGGTTGCAGTGCGATGGAACTCTGTTAAAATATCTTTTCAATTGTGCTGTCGTAAATAAACCATCAATAGCTAACTTTCAAATTGACGAAACCATCCCAGAGACTCGGAGAGGTCTCATTTCATCGGGTCCCAGGCGGGTTCGGAGGCATTCATCTGCGGCCATCACGGGCTTACTTGAGACACGTGGCAAAAGGCCACGTGGCATGACATGTGCCTTGGCTACGCGAACAGATAAACCCTCCGACCCTCCTAGGGGAGTTCGCCCGACCCACAAGGAGTGTAGATGGCTGGGCCGCGAGACAAGTGGGGTAATCTTCTCGCAGACTGGAGTTACCTGCTCACGTGGGGGTCCCTTGAAGTCTCTTGCGGTTAATAGGATGTGGACAAGAATAGGCTATGTTCCGCGGAGCTTGAATGGCTTATTTCGTTGTGGATCAAATCGTTGATTAGCCAAAAAGCTCTCTCTCTCTCTCTCTCTCTCAGAGACTTCCAAAAGCCAATCTTGGTTTATATAGTGCCTTAATTATACGGAGACAGGGTTGACGTGTTTCTAGAGAGTAAAGACATGTGACAGGCTAATTCGGACCCATGGGTGTGGACATGCGTGACATGTGGTCCCTCATGGCGGAGGTTGATCTCGTCCGCGGACGATTTTAGGTCGAGTCAGCCTCGCCCATTGATCACTTCCTTAATCCTTATTACTCCCTTCCCAAGCCTAGCTTTGGGAGTGACACGTCAGGATGTCCAATATTTCTTTGATTTACATCACAAATTATGTTTTTTAATCCAATTGTAGTTATCTTCCTCGTGAGGGTTTTGATTTATAAGTTTGTAAGTGGATTTTGTTGTAAAAGTATCATTCGTGTTTGGTTTCCAAATCAATTTACCAAGTGTGTCCCACTTGAGGACTTGAATAGACTGTATTTTGTGAACGGTGTAAGTTAGAAACAATTGTCTTAAGAAGTCTACCCTCTTTTTTTTTTGGGTATCCAAGAGATCTGCGACCATAAGCTTAGGATCTTGATTATCCCCAAAATATTCCAGAGGAAGATCATTAATCCATGAAGTCATCCATACATTTATAGATTGATCGTTTCCAACAATCCAGATGAGACCTTTAAGAAACTAGCTGCGTAAATTTAGAAGTCTTCCAAATTGCCAATATGTATTGTAATTAGTTTTTTGCATATGATGGTTTCGTTTTGCAAATATTTTTCTTTAATTACTTTAACTCAGGGATTATTTGGTTCTGTATAAATTTTCCAAATAAGTTTCATTTGAAGACTGGTGTTCATATCTTCCTCTTTTTTGAACCCCATACCTCCACAATATATTTTTTGGTGTGCGTAGTTTATCCCAGCAAATTAGAGAAGTGTATCGTTACGATTGTAATTTGTTCCAAAAGAAGTTTTTATTTACTTGTTCATTTTTTTGGAAAATTCTTTTTAGGTGAAGGAATGTCTGCATTAAGTAATTTGTTTTTTAACTCAAGTTTGCTTTTGTGAGAACCTCACGAGTCACGACCTGCTTGAAATAAGGAAGAGGCGCGCTTTTCATTTTGCGAGTTATTTTTTTAGATTGTTTATAGCATCATCAAAGACACTATTTTTCACCCTGTCATTGATGATCGGTATACCTAAATATTTTTTCATTGTTTTGGAGACTGGGATATTCATTTTTTGTGCAAGTGAGTGCACAACCCATGGGCTAATATTTTTAGATACTTGAAGGGAGCTTTTGTTGTAATTGATGGCCAGCCAATTGGAAAAGTTGTTGAGCATGTTTTGTATGGTATAGAGGCTTTTGTTTGACGCACTGGTGGATCCAAGGGTGGGCGACACTGGGTCGTCGCCCACCCCGATCCGAAAAAAGATACAAGAATATAGGTGTTATGTAAAAAAATTGAAGGGTAAAATACAAAATTGAAGGGTAAAAATATACGAATTTACCGGATTGAGTCATAATCAATGCTCGTCCAAATTGAAAGACGAGGCTAGCCATATAAATTGTTACGAACAAGAAATAATAAATTTGTATTGAACATCTCCTTGAATTAGCACCACTAAAGACTTTAGTTCTTTGAACCTCCAAAAAAACTCCAATGCTGCAACTACAGGACCATGGAGTGGAAACTAACATTTGCTACTATTAAGGTTCACTATTCAAAAGAGAGTCGAGAGACCCTCTTCCATTACATATTCTACTATAATCAAATCAAATCATAGTATATTTTCACTTCATACAAATCAATGAACCAGAAGGCAGAAGTAACAAACTCATTTATTAGTTAAGGAGGAGTTTGATACGCATAAGCACAAAGTTATATGAGGGAAAAAAACATTGAGCATATGCACTCACAGGATGAGGAACATACAAAGATACTCTGGTTGACTATTACGATCTAAAATGTGCAGTATTAATCCTAGCCTTGAGGATAGCAGAGTCAGCTACTAAGATAGTAGCCAAAAACAACGCTCTGATAGGGATTCATGATAAACTCCAACTGTGCCTTATTACGGATCCCGGTTCCAAATTTCTAGCAAATTTTCAAACTCCAATTAGACCATCTAAATAATCCTTCTAAAAAGCTCTTACTTCCTCTTAAAATTCCAATAAAAAGAAATCATCAAAATGGATAATTCAAGCATACAGAAGAGAGCATAAGAACTAAAACATCAACTAACTCAACAGTACCTTAACAATGTTGCCGACCAAGTACGGTAGCTGCTTATTAATCTTGATCTTCTCCTGATTCTCCTTTATCTTCCTCCTTGAAAGAATCCAACTCCAAACTCATCATCTGCACCGCTTCCTACCCTCCCAAAATTGAAACAAGTTAGGGTTTAGAAACAATTACACTTCTAAACTCCAAATTTCTTAAAATTAAGAGCAATTTTTTTTAAAATTGCTGACCTCGTTAACAACAGATGACAGAGAAACTATAGAGAAATTAGGTTTGCGATTGTTGCAGGCGGTTCCCTATACCATTGCTCTGAGTCGCAAATCGCACATCGCACATCGATCGGAGCCGTCGGAGAAACCATAGAGAAATTGCTCTGAGTCGCAAATCCGCCTTCATTACTCAGTCGCCGGAGGCCTCGCAAATCGCACATCGATCGGATCCGGTGGCAATCGAAGCTTCATTACTGAAGTCCGTTAGGACTCGAGATCGGGGGTCGTGTGCACACGTGCGCCCATGCGCTAATAACCTAGTACATAAGCCGAGTGGGGTTCCATCCTAAAACCAATTGGCAATAGGAAGAGTAATCCACTAGCTTATATACTAAGACTTCTTTGTTCATATTATCGATGTGGGACTCTTTTGGTCTCTTCACATCTTTCATTCTCTCAACACGCCCCCGCAAGTGCAACTAGGGTCGTTTTTTCGCCTCTAGTTGACACTTGTACAACGGGTCTAGCATCTCATTCTCTTTTTAGCTAGCCCAAGATCGAGAGTCGGGCCATTTGATTTTTCCGCTCTGGTACCATACTGAAGTCCGCTGGGACTCGGGATCGGGGGTAGTGTGCATACGTGCGCGCGCCCATGCGCTAATAGCCTAGTACATAAGCCGAGCGGGGTTCCATCCTAAAACCAATTGGCAATAGGAGGAGTAATCCACTAGCTTATATACTAAGACTTCTTTGTTCATATTATTGATGTGGTACTCTTTTGGTCTCTTCACATCTTTCATTCTCTCAACATTCATTACCCGCGCAAGGAAGGAGAACAATTGCGCGCTCCTAATCTCGCACTTGCTCGCACTCGTAGAAACTAGGTTTCGATGAAAGAATCGGAGATATGATGGGAGACAATCGAAGTCTCCTTGAAGGCGGAGGTCAGACATAGCGAGAGAACGAGAGGCATAAAAGGCGTCATTAGATGGTTGGACATTTCACTAATTTGTCCAAAAGAGTGGATAAATTGTTAATTCAGCCATCTAATTTTAGATATTATGCTAAACACCCCTTTTTTTTAACGGACCAAATATTGTTACCAGACCAGCAAAGTGAGAGTAGTGACATAAGAAAATGCTTTACAATTGAAGAAAACACTATGCATCTATTTGAAATTTTGATACCTGTTGAGCTATAATCTGTTGATCAGCTGATCATCAACTAAGGAGGACTCATCACAAGGTGATAGACTTGCATTGTATAGGATTGCAACTCATGTAACCGATTATGTTCATCTCTTCCTCTATATAAAGGAGGGGCGGGAAAACTGTAAACACACAATTCACTTCAGTGAACATTTCACTCATTCCTCAGTTTGTTTCCCCTTTCTTTGTTTTCCGAGCTTCCATCTTCACTGTGTCAATCGAGCACAAATTGACATGGTATCAGAGCTGACAGATGATCCAGGTGGCCGGACCTCCGACGTCGCTGGCGTAGATCCGATGAGTGAGCTTTATCTTCATCATTCTGACAATCCGAGGTTAGTACTCTCCACACGTCTTCTTGATGGCCGCAACTATAACCATTGGAGGCGCTCTATGGAAGTATCTCTCATGGCGAAGAATAAGTTCGGATTTGTCATAGGGAGTTGCAAGCGACCTGTTGCAGATCCTCTTCTTCAACATCACTGGGATAGGTGCAACAACATGGTACTTTCTTGGCTTTTACACTCGGTAGATAAGGATATAGCTGAATCAGTTGTATATTTTCGCACTGCGAGTCAGATTTGGATTAATCTATAGAATCGGTTTGGTGCTGTTAATCAAACGAAACTGTATCAAATTCAGAAAGATCTTATTGCAATAGATCAAGGCAACCTTAGTGTTTCTGACTATTTCACCAAATTCAAGAGAATTTGGGATGAATATGCTATTGTAGTTGAATGTGAGTCATGTGATTGTGGCTCTACCCTTGCTGTGTCAAGGTTGATTGCGAATTAGCAGGTGATTCACTTTCTGATGGGGCTTAATGAAGCCTATAATGTTGTGCGAGGCAATATCCCGATGATGTCTCCTTTAATTAGCATTCATGATGCATACAGATTCGTAGTTCAGGATGAGAAACAAAGAGGCATGAACCAGTTGGAGGAGACGGTTCTGCCTTTGCCTCTCAATCTAAGGGAGGTTTTTTTGGATCCAAGAAACCTCTATATTGTGATCATTGCAAAGTCAGTGGTCATGCTATAGATAAGTGTTGGAAGATTCATGGTTACCCTACCAATTCAGGTTCTTCAAGTTCTTTTTGTGATCACTGCAAGGTAGGGGGTCATACAGTTGACAAGTGTTGGAAGGTTCATGGCTATCCAAGCAACACTGGCAATCAAAATTCATCAAATAGTTCAAGGCCTTTCTGCACACATTGTAAATCTCTTGGTCATGTTATTGACAAGTGCTGGAAGCTGCACGGGTATCCAACTGACAGTAATTCATCAAGCAAGGGCAAGAAGGTTGCTGCTGCTGCATCATCACCAATCACACAAGAACAATATCAACATCTATTGACTCTTTTGCAACATCATGAGGTGAAGAAACCTACAGCTATGTTGGTAGGTAAGAGTACTTGTATTTTCTCTTCTGTGCTTAACTCATCATGGATCTTGGACAGTGGAGCAACTGACCACATGACACCCAACATTAACCTTTTTCAAACACACACTACATTGTCTAAACCATCATCCATCACCCTGCCAAATAACCAGAAAGCCACTATTTCACATGTTGGTAATGTCCAACTTACTCCTCAAATATCATTACAAAATGTCTTACATGTCCCTGATTTTCACTTCAATTTGTTATCCATACATAAACTCTCCAAAAACATTCATTCTAATATCCTTTTTAGTCCCAACTATTGTATCATTCAGGGGCCTTTGATGAAGAATCCTCTGGTAATTGGAAGTGAGGATCGTGGTTTTTACATTGCACACAAGCCTTATGAGCTGGCTCCATTTCCTGATTTGACTTCTATACTTCAATTTGATTTTTCATCTTGTACAAAAGATTTTCCTATTCCTGTGAAAGACAATGTTATTGTTGTTGCTACTATGTGCAAAGCTGAATTGTTGCATTGCCGAATGGGGCACTTACTATTTACTCAAATAAAGCACATTGATAGCTCTGTGAATTTATCATCACCTCCCTCTATTTGTCAAATATGTCCACAAGCCAAATTACACAGTTTATCTTTTTCTCCCATATCACACAGAGCTACTGCACCTTTTGACTTAGTCTATTTTGACACATGGGGACCATATAAAGTCAGTACTTACATTGGCTACAGATATTTTTTGACCTTAGTTGATGACTATTCTAAATGCACTTGGACTTATCTCATGGCTTCCAAGACAAACACCCTTTCTATCTTGCAAAACTTTGTGTCCCTCATTCAAAACCAATTCCAGTCATCCATCAAAGCTATGAGGTCTGACAATGCAACTGAGTTTCTTGATCATTCTTTATCCAATTTTTTTTCCCGATCTTGGCATTATTCATCAAACCAGCTGTGTAGAATCTCCTCAACAGAATGGTGTTGTTGACAGGAAACATAAGCATTTGCTAGAGGTTGCCCGGGCATTAAAATTTCAAGCAAATATTCCCATTAAATTCTGGGGGGAGTGTATTCTCACAGCCACATATTTGATCAACTGTTGTCCTTTACCTATCCTTTCTAATAAAACTCCCCATGAAATGTTTTTCCACAAAACTCCATCTTACACTCATTTGAGAGTGTTTGGTTGCCTTTGTTATGTAAGTACTCTAAAGAGGGGGAGGGACAAATTTCAACCCCGTGCCAATCCATATGTTTTCTTGGGATACAACTATGGCAAAAGTGCTTACACTGTTCTTGACATTAAATCTCAGCATGTCTTTCACTCTCGTGATGTTGTGTTTTATGAGACCTATTTTCCTTTCCATTCAATTGACACCTTTACTTATGACATTCCTCTACCTCCTTCAATGTCCAGCTTTCCTTCAAATATTTTCTTACCACATACATCACCATCAAATTCACCACAACATTCTCCACAAAATTCACCACAAAATTCATCTCATGGCATTTCCGTTGCATCACCCCTACATTCTTCTTCTTCAGGCTCCACTTCAGTGGATTCTGTTGCCTCTCCACCACAAACTGATCCTATTCCTTCACAAATTGAGCCAATTCCTCTAAGGAGGTCATCCAGAAATCACCATCCTCCTGCTCATCTCAATGACTTTGTGTGCAATGCTTGTTCCACTTCACATGTTGATCACCAGTATCCTGTTGCTCATTATGCATCATATACACCACCACAGTCTTTTGCCCTCTTGTCCCACATCACCTCATATGTTGAACCTACCTCTTACAAAGAAGCTGTCCAAGATCCTAACTGGGTTTTAGCTAGGAAGAAAGAGATAGGTGCTTTAACTACCAACAATGCTTGGGCTCTTGTTCCTCTTCCTGCAGGTAAGAGAGCAATAGGGTGCAAGTGGGTCTTTAAGTTCAAATTAAAGTCTGATGGAAGCTTGGAGCGTCACAAAGCTCGTTTAGTTGCTAAAGGGTACACACAAACTGAAGGAATTGATTATCATGAGACTTTCTCACCGGTTGTTAAAATGACAACCATTAGGACTATAATTGCTTTGGCTGTTGCTAGGTAATGGTCTTTACATCAGATGGATGTGAATAAAGCATTCCTACATGGGGATCTCTATGAAGAAGTCTATATGCGTCTCCTTGAGGGGTTCTCTGCAGCTCCAAATCTTGTGTGTAAGCTACAAAAATCTCTTTATGGTCTAAAACAGGCAAGCAGATAGTGGTTTCATAAGCTCACCACTGCCTTGTTGTCTCTCGAGTTTACTCAATCCAAACTCGATTACTCCCTTTTTACTAAGCAAGTACATGGTCATCTCACTATAGTTGCAGTCTACGTTGATGATCTCCTTGTTACTGGTTCAGATCCTCTTGAGATTTCAAAGCTCAAAGTTTTTCTGGACAAGCAATTCAGTATCAAGGACTTAGGTGTCCTTCATTATTTTTTGGGGCTTGAGGTCTCTTACAGTTATAAAGGCATTCATTTATCTCAACATAAGTTCATCCAGGAGGTTATTAGAGAATCTGGTCTTCATGATATTCAATCTGTGTGTACCCCTCTCCCTCAAAACCTTCGTTTGGATCCACTCATTGGTGATCCCTTACTAGCTCCTTCCCACTATAGAAAAATGGCGGGCAAACTGAACTTTCTTACAAATACTAGACCTGATCTTTGCTTTGCTGTTCAATCCTTAAGCCAGTTCATGCAAGCCCCTTGTTCTTCACACTTGGATGCTCTTCACCACACTATTCGATATTTGACTGGCAATTTGCATCATGGGATCCTTCTTAATGGATTTGATACTCCACGAATTGCTGCTTACACTGACTCAGATTGGGCGTCTTGCTCTTACAGTAGGCGTTCAGTGACAGGTTTTGTCATTGTGCTGGGCAATTCTCCAATTAGCTGGAGGTCTAAGAAGCAAGGTGTTGTCTCTAGAAGCTCCATAGAGGCCGAGTACCGTGCCATGGCTCAGACCTGCAGCAGAAGTAACTTGGCTCGTTCGTCTCCTTAATGAGCTTGAAGCTTCTCCTACTAAGCAGTCACTCTGTAATGTGACAATCAGTCTGCCCTTCAGCTTGCACGCAATCCAGTCTATCGTGAACGTACTAAACACATCGAAATTGACTGTCATTTCACCAGGGAGAAGGTACTTGAAGGACTGTTGGACTTGTGTCACATCCCAACTGCTTCTCAATTTGCTGATGTCCTTACTAAAGTCTTACCTTCTCACCAACATAATTTCCTTCTTGGCAAACTTGGGTTGTCTCCACCTAACTCATCATCAGCTAAGGAGGACTCATCATAAGGTGATAGACTTGCATTGTATAGGATTACAACTCATGTAACCGATTCTGTTCATCTCTTCCTCTATATAAAGGAGAAGCGGAAAAACTGTAAACACACAATTCACTTCAATGAACATTTCACTCATTCCTCAGTTTGTTTCCCCTTTCTTTGTTTTCTGAGCTTCCATCTTCACTGTGTCAATCGAGCACAAATTGACAATACCATTAATTCAACTACTCACCATCTATTTCAATTAATGGTTTTTGACAACCTCGGGTAAAATGATCATCATTCAACTAATAAAAAAAAGTAACTTTTGGAATAACTAACCAATCAATTTTATTGAAAAGTTTTTAATTTGCATCTCAATTGTTGACTCTTCACTATATTTTAACAATTCAATCTCATATCCGGTGTGGACGTTACAGGATTGAGAGTTCGAGAAAGACACATTTGATACACGTACTAATTATCTGCTAGCTCAACGCAAGATAGCCAAATTAAAAACTACTAATGTAGCAAACAGATATCCTAAGATGAGTGTACCAAACACTTGTGATAAATATTATCGTACTATTATTTTGTAGAAATTGTTACACCCATCACTTCTTAGCCTAAAATGTCCGTATATTAAACAATGGTAACAAATAGTGTAAGATGCAAGTTTGAAAAGTGGAAATTAAATGAACCACGAAGAAACATCATCTTTACCCACAGTGAAAGCCATGGGACCCACCATCCCACGCGAAGTATTGCCTGTTGAACAACCAAACACCAATTAACTAATAAGCCTGCCAGAATAGAAAACTAAATTCAATCCATCTATCATATTTAATTCGCTTTATCTAATTTATGAGTCAAGGGAATATGTTTCTACCCTTTTTTAATGGGCAAGAAAACTCTATAAAAAAAAAAAAACTGACCAAATCAATTAATTTAATGAAATTTTTATAAATTGAAAATATCAATTCATACCCTTGATCAGGAGGTTAAAAAGATCTTATTTAATTTGGGTATTTTTTTTTTTACTAATTAGTGCTCTTATTTAATTCGGTATTGATTATTTAGTCTTGATTTATCAGTTACGGAGTACTGTATCATTTATTAAAAAAAATTGGGAATCAATTAAAAATTGATTAAAGAACAAACAATTGATTGCAAGTTGCAATACATAAATGGAGTTTGTTTTGTTGTTGCAGTTGCAGACCTTTTAACACAATATTACCACTACTCCATGAGATTTCCCCCTTTTATCTGATCCAAAGTGATCTACCCAACTATAATAAATACCCATGATGCTATAAGAAGATTTTTTTTTCCCCAAAATTAAAAGTTTAGGTTACATGAAAACCCTTTTAATTATCTAACATGTAAATTAAAATTTCCGATTTTCTGAGCATAGGATAAATACTCTTTTTCTTTAGGAAAGATTTCATACGATTCATTAATTTATCCATATAACAAAAATCCTTAAAATATAATTATAGAGCGCAACTAATCAACGGATTTAAATCTCTCTCAAAAAGTATATTTCAAACGGTTTTCATCAATCAAATCATATATAAGAATTTAAGAAACCATATTCAATAAGATTTTAATCATTTTAGCAATTAAAAAAAAAGATTTGCATATGTGTTGAAACATAGGAAATCTTTTCTAATTTTCTAGCTATTATTTTTCGGGTATAGAATAAGATACTAAATGGGAAAAGATATCAGACCAGAAATAAACAATCCTAGTAATCTAATTTAAAATTTGACTAATACATTTTAATTACGGTATTTCTATCATATGTCCTAAATTGGAGAAAAAAATCCCTGCCAAAAAAATAAGCGATCATAGAAATCTAATTAAAAAAAATTAAACTAAATAAATTTTAAAAAACATTTCCAAATTAATACTATTATCTAATAGAAAATTCGTTTTAATTAAGGATATTTTTTTCCAAAATATGGATCTTATATAGAAAAACAGATTATTTTTTCATCAAACTCAATCGGGAAAGATTTTTCAAATTTAAATTATTTTTAGCATTTTTTTAATATTATTTTTCTAGAGTCGCTTATTTATTTGGTATAGAATCTTTTTCGATTAAAGTTGTTATCATATGCCCATGTAATATAAGATAAAAATACCCTTTTTTTTCATAGGTCACGTTAAGAATTTTGATTTGAAAAGATTCTCCAAATTTAATTATTTGATAGAAAATCTTTCATAATTAATGTTTTTAACCTTAGGTCTATAGACTGATTTTTTTTACCCCAATGAAATAAAAACATTTTCAAGAGGATTATTAGGGGATTTTTTATAGTACATATTAAAAAAAACAGGGAGTAATAATAAAGAGAAGAAAATGGGGAAATCAGGTTTTCTGTACCAAAAGCGAGGAAGGTGGAGAGAATCTAGAAATGGGGATAGCTTTTCAATTCCTCAAAAACCCAGAAATTAATAAAAATGGCAACCAACGAAATGAATGAGAGAAGAAAAAGAGGAGAGAGAGGGGAATAAAAAGAGACCGGATGTTGACAACTTTCATGTCACTGTTCTTATTGGAAGGTCGTTTGTTTGTGTGAAGAAGATCTCTTTCTCTCTCTCCCTCTCTCCCCCTCGTCTCCTTCAACCCCTTTCTCTCTTTCAGGCAGTGGCCCATCAGATCGAAATCCCCTCCCTTTCCTCTACCTGACCACGATCCCAGTTCCTCCAATGGTGTTTTCAGATGCACCCACTTGTTCTCTTGTTCTATTCCCTTTTTATTGTTTTTTATTCTCTTTGTTGTCTTCAACGGGTCTCAATTGACTCACTCCTCCCTTGTAAAAAGTCCATTCCCATCTTTTTGTTTTCTTCTTCGAGAGCATAAATTAATCAAAATTACGACTCTGATACTCAATTTCTTGATGGGAATTGCTGTTTGAGAGCCACCGCTAGTTGGGCGATTTGGGTCTTAAGGTAAAAGCCTCTCTCTTTCTCTCTCTCTCTCTCTCTCTCTTGCTGTGAAATTGGATTTTTTTGGGGGTTTTTTAATTCAGCTTTCAACTTCCCTAATTTTACGTTTTGGGATTGTTCAGCTTTGGTTTATGAATTGCATTCGTTTCTGTGGGGATCTGAGATGATTGGGGGATTGATTCTTAGTTTTAATTGTTGGATGATAGGATTTTTCTTTTTGGGGAATTTTATACTGATTTTGCCTTTTCTTAGTTGTTTGTGGGTTTTGAGACATGATTGCTTATTTATAGGTATAATCTATTAGTCTTTGTGTTGGCTTGCTATTAGTTCTGATTTGTGTTGTTTCATTGCCTGATCTCAAAATCCTTTGTCATAAACAAATGGAAGGTTCCTTATTGCTCTGTTGATTGTTGAACTCACCTTTTTGTATAGGAGTTTGGTAGATAAGGTATGTTTAATGATTCAGGGACACTTATCTGAATGAATGGATAGTTCTTGTGTGAAACTGTCTTTTTGGAATTGGGATTATTGATGCTCTTTTTCCTAATTGCTTTTTCTTTTAGTGATTTCCTATTTTTGCAAGAGACCTATGAACTCCAAACTTCACCTCTTTAGACAAAAAGTATTCTTTCAACACATATATATAAAGGCCTATTATCTGGATTTGCTTTGTTTTGATGGTTTCTTCAATTCATCCACCCCGTTGTTATGGTTTGTTGTCGCAATGTCGAGTAAATTGCAATGTGAAGCTGAAATGGTTTGTCAGCATGCTTTGAAATTGGAGTAGTCTGCAGTGTATAATTACTTGATCAAGGCAGTGTGGATTACAAACCGTGTTCTTGGTAAGACCAAGTGTTTGAATTTTAGTTCTGCAACGACTCTACATGTGGATGTGAGTTGGAGGTGGAAGTAACTGTTTTCTGAATTCTAAGTTCTTCAGACATGTCCCGAGCACTTGGTAAGACCAAGTGTTTGAATGTTGATCTTGCTACTTGTTTTTCCCCTTTACATCTCTGCTTTGAGCTTTTCTGATGGAGTAGCAATACTGTCTAGTGTAGAATTCATGTTGTTGTATTGTATGGAGGAGGTTAGTAGGTGATCCAAGGTACCGATGCCATGTGGAGATTTTGTTTCATTTCCAACCACTAAGTGCATCAATACCTTGGAACTTATATCGTTATTTTTCTCCTTTCAAATTTTCTTTTATTGGGCTTGCGTCATGATAATGACGTTAGATCACATCATGATAATGACGTTAGATCACATCATGATAATGACGTTAGATCACGTCATAATATCTGATTGTGTATATGTGATTAATTTGCAATTTTCTGCGTGTTTTAGGTGATATCCAGCTGTTTCCATATGCTGTGAGCACTTGCAATGTGTTTTAGTAATTGTGGTCAGGTGTATGGATTTATTGATTGATGTTTTTTTTTCCTCATCTGTTGCTAGGAATGGGAGCAAAAGTGCAGTTTGATAACTACTATTCAATGAGGGATCTCAATCATGATTCTAATGGTACAAGCTGGTCTTTACACCACATAGAAAATAACTTGCCAAACGGGCAATATCATTACAATGTTTTGCCAAGGGCTACCCCTGATTTATCTTCGGGAGTTGATAAGGAACTTCTGAAGCAGAAAATGCTGGAACATGAGGCTGTATTCAGGAGTCAGGTACTTTTGTTAAGATGTATTCAGGAGTCAGGTACTTTTGTTAAGATGTATACAATTTGTTGCCTTAAAAAGTATATAAACCTATTGTTACACACTTGCACCATGCAGACTTATATTGACTAAAAACAGATAAAACTTGTTATTAATAAATCAATCACTTGAGCAATTACATTTTATTAGACTGATTTGATTACCGTAATAAGCTTTGTTTGTTATACAGGTATTTGAACTCCACAGACTCTACAGGGTACAGAAAGACTTGATGGATGAAATACAGAAGAAAGAGCAATTCAAGCATAGGACACCTTTGGAGGTATCGTCTTCTTCCAGTCCGTTTCCATCACAAATGACACCAGAGGATGCTCACAGGCGAAACTCATCAAACTTTCTCTTTGCAAATGGTGGCTGTGGAGGCCCTCCTGTTTCACATCATGAGAACATTCAATCATCCGCAGACGGATCCATTAAGGGAAAGAGTGCACACTGTGGACCGATACTATCCCAAAACTGTGCTAGCCCAAAAAACTCCGAGGTCTCAGAGTCTAGGCCCTCAAAATTGAGGAAAATGATTGATCTTGAACGTCCAGCTGATGAGTACATGGATGGAGATGAAATTGAGCAGTGTGGGAATGGAATGACTAATGATAGTGGAGATAAATCCTTTTCAAGTCGCTGTGAAAATACGAAACCTGGAATAGCAGACTTAAATGAGCCTCTTGAGTCAGAAGAGACGCATTATTTCCAAAATCAGGATCTCTTGACCAAAGTTCCCGGCGTATCTGAGGTAGTATCGTTGAAACCTGAGCAAGGGAACATAGATGGTGCCCGAAACAATTCACATTACAATGATAAAGGAAGTGGGCAGAACTGGTACTTATCAGCATCGAAACCAGGTATGACATTTCATGAAGTTCAGTGGCTAGGGATCACTAGTATTTTACTTGTCTACCTGTTTTCAATACATATCTTGCTTTTATCTCAGTAGGCTGCTAATTGACCTGTATAATGTCATTTTCTAGTAATCATTTAGGCCAAATATTTTGCATCTTTTGCAGAGGGAAGCAGAGACAATGGGAAAGCCTATTATCGTATTAATCACTATGAGAAGGCACACTTAACCTCCAGATCAGAACAGGTTGTGTTTGAGAATCGACATCAACCACCTGGAATTTTTCAACCTCACCATGTCAAGGAAGATCCATGTCCAGCAAAAGCAAATGACAGCTGGAAAACGCTTGACAAAAGTCGTTCTCTCTCCGGTTTCAATAACCTAGAAGGACTTGTGGCTTCTCATCTGCCCTCTCATGGTCCTTACTCTAATTTGGTTAACTCTTGGGAGAATTCTTGGAGGAAACCAAGTAATTATTTAAATCATAAGTCAACCTCAGTTCACACAACCCCATTTGATTCTGCCGGATTGGCCAAGAACTCTCAGTCGTCAGCTCCGAGCAATGGTTTTCTTGAACCCTGGTGGTGTAGGAATGACAAGCTGAGATCAAACCCTGGTTTGGGAAGTGAAACCTCCGTCAGAAATGGGTTTTACCATGGATCCTCATCAGGTGGGTACAAAGACTTGCCTGCTAGCTTTTCCAAGGCGGGTCCAGATTATGTAACCGGCAGTTCTAATGATAAGGCAGTTTCTGGATCAAGTAACTTCTTGAAGGGAATAAATTCTATTGATTTGAACTCGACAAGGGACCTGAATTTGAATGTTTCAGATGGTGAACCAGACAGAGAGGATTATGTTTCAGTGCTTCCATGGCTTGGAGCAAAAGCGTCTAACAACGAGGTTGCAAGGTCAAGGAACAGTCCTAACAAGCCAGAATCTAGTCCTTTGCAAGATCGAATTGAGTTGCATAACGGGTGTGAAATTAGGAACGCACTTGATCATCATAACTCAACTGCCTCAACTTCTTGTAACGTTGACGCTGCAAGAAGGATGGGATACATTGCCAGTGACTATCCGAGTAATGCTAAAAGGATTCTCGGGGTTCCTGTATCTGAAGCACCGCTTTCTGAAGAGCGAGAGGTAGAGAGAGGGAAGAAAAGAGCACTTCTTGACATCAACGTGCCTTACAATGATCCTGAAGAGTTTGACAATGTTGAGGATAACAGAGAAAATGTGTGTCCTAATGGTCTCCGAAACATGATTGACCTCAACTTGTGTGTAATGGAGGATGAATTTCTGTCAAGAACCTCTCAGAGTAACAACAGCAGTACCACTGCTAATAGCATGAACAAGCCCGAGAGAGGAATAATAGACTTGGAAGCTCCCGTGGATCTCGAGGCTGAGGAGGACGATAACTGTATTCCAGGTGAAGAGATTCCGTTGAATCCGCATCAGCTGCCTTTGGATTCACCGTTGCAGGATTCAACTGACAGATCAGATGAAAATCTTGCAAGGGTCGCAGCAGAAGCTATTATGGCCCTCTCAATCTATTCTCCCGAGAATTGCGTGGATGACAGTGTTACGCCTAATCCGCCAGGAGAAACCCATGCTTCGGAAGATGCCCTTAGCTGGTTTGTGGATATAGCTTGCTCTTTCCCAGATGAAGTGGTGAGCCTCTCAGACGATGATGAGGATCGTGTGTCCAGCGATTCAGACTCTTTCGAAGAAATGACTCTGAAGTTGGCTGAGTGCACTATCGAGGAGTATTTTCCGAACCCACCAAATTTTGACAGCCTGATTGAGGAAACTGGACCTGTGAATGTAACAGGTCGTGCCAGGAGAGGCCCCACGCGGAGGGGAAGACAACGAAGGGACTTCCAGAGAGACATTCTCCCGGGTCTCACGTCCCTCGCTAGGCAGGAGGTAACCGAAGATCTCCAGACCTTCGGAGGCCTAATGAGAGCTACCGGTCATGCTTGGCATTGTGGGAGCCGAAGGAATTCTTCGAGGGGCGGATCTGGGAGAGGAAGGAGGAGGGCTGTGGCAGCAGTTCCTCCTCCGTCTCCTCCACCTCCACCTCCACCTCCAGCCGCTCTTCCTCCAGCAGTTAGTGCAACTCCTGGTACTCCTAGGAAGCAGCTTCCGAAGAACGGTGAGATCATGCTCGAGGACAGAAGCTTGACGAGCTGGGGAAAGACGACAAGGCGCCCCAGGAGACAGCGGTGTCCTCCGGCTGCTGCAGGTAATCCTGCACCCATCCCCTTGGCTTGAATCAGAACCGAAATGGGGATTCAGGTGTCTGATTTGTGAAATTGACATTTGAGGTTGATTCGGAAACCTGGAATCGGTTAACTAAGATAGATCTGTCATATGTTTTTACTAGGACTCTTATGGATTCGAGCTTTCGCTTAAACTGCTTTAGAGACATTGGAGATTCCGTGATTTCGGTCTCTCGGTTTCTTGTAAATGTTTCCCCTCCATGTATGTCCCTTCAAATTTAGGGGCTTCTTTCATCGTGCTACTAGTACAACTAGCTACCAGCTTATGTTAGTTCGTGAATGACATCCGAACGCTTGGGTATCGACATCGGTAGGAAGGTATAGTCAAATTTAGTTGCTGCATTCTTGAGATGGATGAGATTCTTGATGGAGATATATATGTCAAGGGACTGTTAGGGAGTTGGTTTGTTGCAGGGGCGGATCCTTTTGAGGGCCAGAGGTGGCAGTTGCCCCCCCTCCCAATCAAAAATAAAAGTTAATATACATATTCCTTTCGTCGATAGCTTCGATTTGATATATTATAAGCTCAAATCCGATAACTGAGTAAAAAGTTATAAATGTTTTAATACTGAAGCGATATAAATTATTTTTCACATTATTTACCAAATTAATATACTTCTATCATACATATCATTGCTAAACTTTGTAACCTAATACTATAATTAGGTCCGAAAACTTCAAATATTGATAGTTTTTCACACAAAAAATTAGAGTTCAATTTCCCGCCCCCTCAACCAACCGCTTCAGGATCCGCCACTGGTTTGTTGCAATGCATCTCTTTGAAATAGAGCAAAATGTCTTTTTTTATTACATAGGACTGACCTCCCATTCAACTTCAATATAGTTGGGACTTGGAACTTGCAACTGCAAGTGTTGTGGGTGTTGGTTTCGATTCGATGTTAAAAATGTGTTTATATTTGGCTCATTTAATAAGAAACGAATTCGAGTTAAACATTGTTTTAGCATACAACTGTCCTACTTGTTCATGATATATTAATAAATAAGGGAAAATTTTGCAAATTCACAAAAGTTCGAGTTATTCAACCTTGAATAGAGTCGAGTCTCGATTTGGATCGAGCATTAAAAATGTTCTTTAATAAATAAACAAGCCTGAACTGAGCGTTTTTTAACCGAATATGAGTTCATTCTGGATTCCATTACAAGTTCTTAGCTCTCATATTTCATGATAAATTCAAATTAAAATATACAAAATTTCTTAAATATCAAATTATCACACTATTCACTTTATTATAAGGAAATACATTCTTTATTGTAAAAGTATTAAATTCTTTAAATAGGTTGAAATACTATAATTGTTTGATACTCCTTTCTTTATACACGTTTTCTCATAATGATAAAAAAAAATATAAAATATTATTTTTTTTCCTTGTAATTTCATACTTATTATTGAAGAAAAAAATTAAATTTTTTTATATAGTTTTTATCATTCGAAAAAATAAAAAAATTATATAAAAAAAAACAGATTAAATACAAGTTTGTAGGGACTTTAAAAGGACGAGAACTCATCCCAAAATTGTATTAAAAAAGGACAAACAAAAAAAGGTAGATATATAGATTGAGAATTGAGAGTGGGAAAAGCATAGAGGGGCCAATTGGATCGCCCCACCTAAACATGTTACTTGTTCCTTTACTTCCATCTATGCGGTTTTGGACTTACAAGTGTTAGGTTCTGTGGTCTCTCATTCACCTTTCAATTCCTTTCATCTTTTTCTTTTTTTTAAAAAAAAAAATAAATTATTGTCAAATTTCATTTTATTTTATGTATTTATTTTTGTGTGTGGGGTTCGGATAAGTTCATTCTAAAATAATTATTGGGATTGCAATACAAATGTAACATCAAAGGTTTTAATATCATTTGATGTAAGAATAGTAGTAATACAGTAATACTCGTAATCATTAATCATAGTTTGTGTGCATTTTGGGAATTAAATTATAATGCACTTTCGGTAAATACTAAATAGAATGTATCACGTCATTTCGTAATTGAGTTAATCAAAATCCTTGAAAATATACGCATCGCCTCAAGCTATATTCAAACATTACATATTACAAAAATGTCATTATAATAGTTGTTCTATTAGTTTTTTTTTTTAAATAATTTAATACTCCCTCCGTATCGCAAAACTTGTAGTTTTAGAGTAGTAAACTTGTATCAAAAAACTTGTTGTTTTAGCTATGATTATTATCTTTATAGGTAATAATTGCTCTTTTTATAGGTAATAATTAGTGCTTTTAGGTACTTTATCCTATAAAAGTAAAGAAAATATAGGTATTATTAATAAGTGTGCATAAAGCTAAAACTACAAGTTTTGCGATACGGAGGGAGTAATTATTAAAAAAAAAAACCGCACATGAATAAAAAAAAAAGTCAATAAAAAAGTACATAAAATAAGGAAAAAAAACCGTTCGGAACGTGGAAATTGAACATTCTAAAATTTGATGATGTTGCATTACATTATTAAGCGTTTATTAATTTTTTTTTTTGTAAAAAAAGGCAATCTGAGTGTAAATTTGATGAGTAAATTAACCTTAATTAGAATTCAATTTGTATAAATAATTAATATTTATTTTTAAATCTTATATTTATACATTTAATAATAAGTTGCCATGTTATTAAATTTTTGAACATTTAGTTGACATGTTGAAAAATTGATTGAAAAATCTAATAGAATTTTTTACGTGAAATAGTTTGTTTTATTTTTAGTAGTTTTTAAAATTCGTATTAATATTGATTCTGAAGGTGAGATTGTGCGACAAAGAGAGCATTAAAGGCGTGAAGTCAAGGTCTTCACTGGGTAATTGGGAATGGAGAGTCAATAAATGTATGGAGTGACCCATGGATTCTGGGTTGTAATCTGAACAATTATCAAGCTCAACACGACCCTAGCTTGACGGTAAATCAATTATTCACGCAACAGAAGCAATGGAATCTTCACCTCCTTAACCAAATATTCCCGGCCTATATTACCAACTCAATTAATGCGATTAAAATACCAAGTTGGGACACTCCGGATAAGCTCATTTGGAGATACAACCCGAATGGGCAGTTTACTACGAAGTCAGTTAAACAAATGATGAACACAACTAACACAAACACTCTGGACAAACTCGAGCCGAGCTTGGCATGTTCAAGCTTGTTCATTTGTTAAACGAGCTCGAGCCGAGCCTGATTTTTAAACGAGCTTTTTATTTTGTTCAAACTCGGCTTGTTTAGGAAATGAACGAGCTCGAGCCGATCTTTTTTCGAGCTTTAAGTAGTTCTACTTGATTATAACATGTTAACTTAAAAGAAATTTTAGAAATTTCATAGAATTCGAGCTTTTTTCGAACGAGCCGAGCTTTCAACCGAGCTTAAAATTTTATTCAAGCTCGGCTTGTTTAAATAAGCGAGCGAGCTCGAGTCGAGCTTTTTCGAGCAGAGCTCGAGCTGTTCAATTCATATAACAGTCCTAATCAGGGTTGTATTCTGCCTCGGTAGGATCTTCCCATTTTTTGCCTAATGTAAAAAAAAAAAAAAGGCGTGATGTCGCGTGGAAAAGGGCGCGTGGAGGGCGAAAGACACCTTTATATAAAGATCCTCCTCTGACAGTGACAGGAGACTAGGAGAGGACCACCTTTTCAACTTCACGTAAACTACACCGTTTTCCGCTTTTATTAATCACTCAGAATGACAGAATCTGTATAATTAATTAATTAATCAATGTACACTATTTTTAATACTCCGTACTTCGTATGTGAGTATCTGATACGTACTCTCTATTGTAGTTAGTGGGCCGGTCGCCGTCTGGCCCGTCTCCTGCCGTGTCTCTCAGCTCCACTCTTCATCTGGAATCATATTATACCGCCTATTTAATTTAATTATTGTATTATTTTAAGGCGAAACTAATTAAAATAACCCGACCTTTAAGGGTGTGTTAAAAATATATCCACATCTTTCAAGTGTAAGATAAATATTCCGACCTTTAAATGGGTGTTAAAAATATATCTCAACCTTTCAAATGTAATATAAATATCTCGACCTTTATAGGTGATGTTAAAATAATATCTCAAAAAAAATTATACAAAAAAAAAGCTAACAGGACATGCATATATGACAAGAAAAAAATTAATAAAAAAAACTTTAAAAAATCTATATAAAAAAATTATAGATTTACATATCTTTCGTCTTTTATATTTTATACACACTATTTTCTTATAACTCTATATTAAAAACCTTGTTTTATTAAACCACTTTTATTTTCTTTTTTTTTATCAAGGGAAAGAAATAAATTAATATAATATATATAATGATATATTTACAAGTGTTTAATATTTTATTTAGATTATTTTTATATTTGAGGGATAACACCCATATACGTATAATGGACCATTTAACTAATTTCGCATTTTTGATGAAAATTTAAAATAGAAAGAAGAATAGTTAGAATTTTAGTAAATAAATTATGTAAAAAAAAAATGGGACAATTGAACAAAGAAGAATAATATGGAAAATTGAAATATTAATAAAGTGTCTTGAATTTTTTTTTAAATAATAAATGAAAAAACTTGTTTTCTTAAACCCTTCTATTAATTTTTTATATATTTTTTTTATTAATTTAGTTTGCCACATATGTATGCCATGTTAGTTTTTTTCGGTAGAGAATTATTTTATATATTATTTGAACATCACTTGTAAATGTTGATATATTTATCTTACATTTGAAAGGTAGGGATATATTTTTAACATATCCTTAAAGGTCGGGATATTTATCTTACATTTGAAAGGTTGAGATATATTTTTAACACACCCTTAAAGGTCGGGTTATTTTAATTAGTTTCGCCTTATTTTAATAACAAATTATGCCACTTTAAAAAAAAAAACTTCAAAAAGTTTAGGAAATAAGCTTTCGAGGTTATAAAAATAATACTCCCTTTTTATTTTAACACTAGTATTATTATTATTATCTGTTGAACCCGGTTTTCTGTATTAGTATTAAACCCGGTTGTTTTGTTTAGCTTAAACGCGTCGTTTTGTTTCAAGTTGTATAAATGCTTTGGATTGCTGTACAGAGTAACTAATTCAGTTGGAATATCAGTTCACTCTCTTTCTCTCTTTCGATTCTCCAAATTTTTGCAAACTCCAAGCTCCATTAATGGAGTTTTCTTGATTCCAACGGATAACATGGTATCAGGCTAGTCAATTCGATTTTCAATTTTTCAATTTCGCTTTCAATCTCGCTGCAATTTTCGTTCGTCTTCAATGGAGCAACAACTGGATCCGCCACTAGAGGCCACTGCAATCGATCCCAACAGTGAGCTATACCTGCACCATTCGGATCATCCGAATTACATTCTCTCTACTCGTCTTCTAAGCGAAGGCAACTACAATCACTGGAAACGATCAGTCAAAGTGTCATTGCTTGCGAAGAACAAGCTTGGTTTTATCACCGGTGCCTGCGCCCGCCTTGATTCACCTTCGATAATGGTCACACATTGGGAAAGATGCAACGGAATGGCGATCTCTTGGCTTTTGCATTCAGTCGGCAAAGACATCGCCGAGAGCGTCATCTATTGCTCAACTGCGAAGGATATCTGGCGCCTTCTCAACAAGCGCTATTCCCAGTCAAATCAAGCTCGGATTTACCAGATTCAGCGAGATCTTGCTTCAAATTCCCAAGGTTCATTGTCTGTAACTGCTTTCTTTACTAAAATGAAGACATTATGGGATGAATATGTTCATCTTCTTGAAATTCCGATTTGCAATTGTAATGCTGGATCTAGTGGCGTGTTGACCAAGATCCTTGAGAATCAGCAAACGATGCAATTTCTTATGGGCCTTAATGATTCATATAGTTCAGTTAGAGGAAATGTATTGATGATGAGACCATTTCTTGACATTGATGAAATCTTTAAGATTGTTACTCAAGAGGAGAAGTAGCGAGAGATCACAAGTTCTTCTGGTGCACCTTCATCTTCTGATGCAACTGCCTTTGCCGCCTTTGGACGAGGTAGAGGCCGTGGTCCTTCCACCCTTGGGTCATCATCATCTCCTGGTTCCACTGCTAATGGTAGGGGCAGATGACGTCCTCAGTACTTCTGCGAGCACTGCAAGATGACTGGTCACTCGATCTCTCGATGTTACAAATTGTCTGGTGAGTTTTGTGACCATTGCAAGATCCCTGGTCACACCATTGCCAAGTGCTACAAGCTGCAGGCCAATCCTCCACACTTTGCTGAGAAAAGAATTGCTGCTACCACTTCAGACTCTCCTCCAACATTGACATCCGAGCAGTACACTCAACTGATGGGTCTCCTTAGCCACTGCCCTCCAGGATCTTCCAACTCTCAGCCATCTTCACCATCTGTTTCTGCAAGTGCACTGTTGGCAGGTAATAGCTTATGTCTTCTTACTCATAACATCAATTCTTTTTGGATCCTAGACAGTGGGGCTACTGACCATATTTGTCCCAATCTATCATCATTTTGCAATTACATACCTTTATCATCTCCACAATTTATGACTAACCCAAATGGTTCTCAAATACCCATCAAACACAAAGGTACAGTCCAGGTTACCCCTTCTATCAAGTTGGATGATGTCCTTCACATCCTTGACTTTCATTTCAATTTGATATCTATACACAAACTATCTTCAGACCTTTCTATGAATGTGGTCTTTACACCAACTTCATGTTTCCTTCAGACCCCTTCAACGAGGACAACACAGGTGCTTGGTAAACTTTCAAGAGGCCTTTACATCCCGGACTATCATTCCCAGACCACAACCTCCATAAATGACATTTCAACCAATTTTTCTGCTTCATTACACTCTGTTAATTCAGTAGTTTCAAATTCTGTCCTATGGCATTGTAGACTGGGGCATGTCCCTTTTGATACTTTGAAACATATTCCATCTGCTGGCAACTGTGTCTTGAATAAAACTGATGGCATTTGTCGTGTCTGTCCTCAAGCTAGACAACAAAGGCAACCCTTTCCTTTGAGTGATCATAAAAGTGTATCTCCTTTTTGATAACTCCCTCCCTTGATGAAAATTGGAATAAGTTTCAAAGGCCTTGACAGTCTGTTTATGTCAAAGGTCTTGAAGCTTTAACAGTGTTGATGAAACACAAAACCTGTTCTATATGATATTATGTTCGATATTATTTCATGTTATTATATGCTTCCATATTATTATTATATATACACTAACCTTTTAGGAAGCATTTTCGAATATTATTTCCTTCCTTATGTTGTAAATCGAAAAGATTCAAATCGGAAGATCATGGCCTTCGAAGTTTCCAAAGATAGAAGATCCAGCTCAAGCCATGATCCTCTCTAGCCGTTGGTGAAGATCCTTAGGCGCTGATTTGTTTCAATATAAAGAAAAGGAAGAAGAAGACAACTACACATCTGTCGAACACAAGCTTTCATACACTCAAGCCTTCAAAGAGAAATCTGTCTTCTTCGTGTGCTCTCTGCTAGTCCTTAAGAGTCTGTTATTTCATTTCAAAGCATTTGAGAGTTACATAGTGAGCTTATAGGAGATATTCAGTTATAGTGTTATACTCGAGAGTTTGTAACTCAGGAAGTGAACACTAGGCGATTGATTCACTAAGTGTAAGAGGATTATACTAGATAGCATAGAGAGGTGGGGCTCTTCTAAATTGGTCTAGGACTCCAAGAGAACGTGAGTTGACTAGATTGCAATTGTATAGGAGAGAGGCTTCTCGGGGAGCTACTAGGATCCTAAGTCTTGTGAATCAATAAAAGTCGGTTGAATCCTAGGGTTGTGGAAGAACCTTAGGCGGGGACGTAGGCCAAGTTCGTGCCGAACCTCGTAAACAACTCATCGTGTCCTTTATTTTCTGCTTTACCTTATTTCCGCACTTGGTTCGATTGTTTAACTTTGTGATTGAGGTTTTCAGAGAAAAGACTAAGTCTAATCTCAAAGGGTTTTGCACGAGCTTCAAAAGTCTTGAGACTATCTGCGAAAAACCGGCATACTCTATTCAACCCCCCCCCCTTCTAAAGTATTTCTATATTACTTTGTTTTACTTTATCGAACCTTCAATTGGTATCAGAGCTTTACTCACTGTTTTTGATCTAACAATCTTGTGAGTTTTCGATCATGTCTGGTGAAGCAAGCGAAGGATTTGTACAGGGAAGGTCTACCAGCAGACCACCACTCTTTGTAGGAAACAACTTTGTCCAATGGAGATCATTGATGAAGATGTTCATCATAGACCAAGATCTGGAACTTTGGAACATTATAGAGAATGGGCTAAAGATTTCAGAGAAAGACGGACCAAATGGAACCAAAGTCGCAAAGAAAGAGTCTGAATACATCCAAGCAGATCTTGAACTCGTCTCCAAAAACTACAGGGCTATTAACTTACTATATTGTGGTCTTAGCACTGATGAGTTTAACCTTATTTCTTCTTGTAGGTCTGCTAAAGAGATTTGGGACAAGCAGGTCGTCACCTATGAGGGAACTAGCCAAGTGAAAGACACCAAGATCAGCATCTTCCTTCGAAAGTATGAGCTTTTCAAAATGAAGTCTGATGAGTCAATCAAGGCCATGTTCACACGATTCACAGAAATCACCAACAACCTTGACTCTCTCGGCAAGAGCTTTACAAACGTTGAGAAAGTGGGGAAGATACTGAGGTGCCTCCCAAAAGAAAAATGGGGTCCTAAAGTAACAGCCATAGAGGAAGCACAGGACCTCACCACTCTACCCCTTGATGACCTGCTTGGGAAGCTGATCACTCACGAGATGATCCTTAATGAAGACGATGGAGAACTTCCAACAAGCACCAAGAACTTAGTGCTCAAGTCTAAGAAGGATGAGCCCAAAGATGGATCTGATTCCGAAGATGAGGATGACGATGAGGATGATCCTTTTGCTCTTATCACAAGAGGCCTTGCTCGAATCCTCAAAATGAAGAAACAATTCAACAACAAGGATGGATCAGAGTCTTCTAAATTTCAAGGTAAGCCTCAATACAACATGTATGATAAGAAGACTAAACCTTTGTCTTGTTTTGAATGTGGTGAAAAGATCATCTTGTGAAGAACTGTCCTCAAAAGACAAAGAGCCAGTCCAAGAAGGGTGATAAATGGAAAAAGAAAGCCATGGTGGCAACTTGGAGCAATTCTGACTCTGACTCCGATGATGAGAAGGCCAATGTTTGTCTTATGACCTCAGAAGATGAATCCCACGATGAGAAGCTTGAGGTAACTGTAAGAGAACTTATGGCAAGTCCAAAAGAGGTATTATCGGAATTTCTTTCTAATATGATTGCCAATGAAGAGAAACTTATTGCCCAGTTTAACACTCTTATTAAGAGAACTGTGGACCAGGAAAGAACTATTGAGGATCTGTCTATGAGGGTCAAAAGTCTTGAAGCTTCTTATTCAGGTCTTGACATTAAAGTCAAGACTCTTGACTCAGAGAAATCTGAACTTAAGCAAGATCTCTCCTCTCTAAGAAGTGAACATCATGACTTAGAGAACGAGAAGATCTCCCTGAATAATAAGATTCAAGACCAACAGACAACCCTCATAAGTTTTACCAAATCCAAAGGCACTCTTGATAGGATGTTGGGTGAGCAACAAAGTTCTCTAAACAAAAGTGGTATTGGTTACAATCTAAGGTTTTTAAAGAAGCAGCACATTACCACCTTTGTGAAGGCAAAAGGAAGCAGAACCTCTCCTATATGTCACCACTGTGCTCGAAAGGGACATGTAAAAGAGACCTGCCCCTATAGAAGAAAGGATCCATATATCATTCGCAATACATTTCCTGTTCATTTGAGAAAAGAACGGATAACACAAGTTTGGGTCCCAAAAGGCACTATTTTACCAAATATGGTTTATCCCAATAATGGATCCAAATTTGCTTATTGGTCTAGCCACAAAGATTGATGTTTGTTTTGTAGGAGATCACCAAGGTGAAGGAGCACAAATGGATTATTGATAGTGGATGCTCGAGGCATATGAGTGGGAAGAGTTCTCTCTTTCATGATCTAAAGGAGCAATCCACAGGAACAATCACTCTTGGTGACAAAGGAAAATGTGACATCGTTGGTATTAGTAGCGTTGGGAGTGATTCCAACCATAGTATTAAAAATGTCTATCTTGTGAATGGTTTAAAGTATAATTTGCTTAGTGTTTCTCAATTATGTGATAGTGGCAACAATGTCAGATTTAACAAGAAAAGATGTCTAGTGTGCAGAGAAGATACAAGTGAAGTTATACTGAATGCATATCGTTACAACAATATATACGCTATAAATGCTGATAAAGTGGCACAAGGAAGCTTAACCTGTCTAAAGGCTTTGACGGACGATCCAAAGCTCTGGCACAGGAGACTCGGTCATGTGAGTCCACATACACTACAGAAGCTTGTGTCCAAAGGGCTTGTAAGAGGGCTACCTGAGATGGACTTCAAAGGTATTGATATGTGCAATGCATGCACACGAGGTAAACAAACACGTAGCTCTTTCAAACCCAAAAAGGTTGTAAGTTCTTCTAGACCCCTTGAACTTTTACATATGGATTTATGTGGTCCTATGCGAGTCAAATCTCCCAATGGTAAAAAGTACATGCTTGTCGTTGTTGATGATTTTTCTAGATATACTTGGGTTGCATTTTTAAAAGAAAAATCAGAGGCCTTATTTGAGTTTTCAAAACTTTGTAAGGAGTTGCAAACTTTAAGAAACGAGCCCATAGTGTCCATTTGAAGTGATCATGGTAGGGAGTTTGATCAACTTCAATTTGATTTGTTTTGTGCTAAATATGGCATCTCCCATAACTTTTCTGCTCCTAGGACACCTCAACAAAACGGGGTTGTGGAACGAAAGAACCGCAGCTTAGAGGATATGGCCAGGACTATGCTTTTAGAAAATGCATTACCTAACACCTATTGGGCTGAAGCTATTAACACAGCTAACTATATTTTGAATCGTTGTCTTATTCGTTCTATCTTAAAGAAAACTCCTTATGAACTTTTCAAAGGCCGAAAACCACTTATATCTTATTTTAAACCCTTTGGCTGTACTTGTTTTGTTCATAACAATGGAAAAGATAACCTTGGGAAATTTGATGCGCGTAGTGATGAAGGTATATTTCTTGGCTACTCCACAAGTAGCAAAGCTTATAGAATCTTCAATAAAAGGACCCAGTTGGTTGAAGAAAGTATACATGTTATATTTGATGAATGCAATGACGGTTCTTTGAGTGAAAGTGTTGAAGATATAGATCTTAACATCCATGCAGAGAACGAGGAAGGTGATGATGCTGCTACCAAGAACACAGAGAAGAGGAACATGCAGGAACAAATTCTCAACACTGAAGAATTGGCCCAAGGTGTTGAAGATTCGTCCAAAGCCCTTGGTGTCCAATCCAACAGTGTTGAAACGTCAGAAACTGCTGTAACTGAACCTAACAGGACCACGAAGTCAGATGTATCACAAATCAATCCTACTGGTGTGACGAATCAAGGAGCTGAGACTAGCAAAAGGAAATTCAAATACTCCTCATCACACTCATTAAAGGATATCATTTCTGACCCTACCTCTAGTGTTCAAACTCGTTCTAAACTTAAAGATCTTTGTGCTTTTCACGCGTTTGTTTCTCTTATTGAACCAAAGAAGGTAGATGAGACCCTTCAAGAGCCAGATTGGATCATTGCTATGCAAAGTGAGCTTAACGAATTTGAAAGAAACAAAGTCTGGACCTTGAAGCCTAGGCCAAAACATCAATCAGTCATTGGAACACGATGGGTATTTCGAAACAAGCTAGATGAGAATGGTAAGATCGTGAGGAACAAGGCAAGGCTTGTTGCTCAAGGCTACAATCAAGAGGAAGGTATTGACTATGAGGAGACTTTTGCTCCCGTAGCCAGGCTTGAAGCCATTCGCATTTTATTAGCATTTGCATCTTTTATGAGCATAAAGTTATATCAAATGGATGTCAAGTGTGCTTTTCTTAATGGTTTCTTAGAGGAAGAAGTTTATGTGGCTTAATCCCCAGGTTTTGAAAGTTTGGAATTTCCTAATCATGTTTATAAACTTGACAAAACGCTTTATGGTTTGAAACAAGCCCCAAGAGCTTGGTATGAGCGCTTGTCAAAATATCTTTTAGAAAATGATTTTAAAAGGGGGTTGATCGACAAGACTCTTTTTATCAAGACCAAAGGAAAGGACATTTTGGTTATTCAAATTTATATTGATGATATATTATTTGGTGCTACTAACACATCTTTGTGCAAGGAATTTTCTGACATTATGTGCAGTGCATTTGAGATGAGCTTGATGGGTGAACTCAACTTCTTTTTCGGATTACAAGTTCATCAATCCAAGAAAGGGATCTTTGTCAACCAAAGCAAGTACACTAAGGATCTCTTGAAGAAATTCAAGATGGATCAATCCAAAGCAGCCAAGACTCCCATGAGCTCAACATTATCTCTAGATCAAGACAAGATTGGGAAGAGTGTCAATCAAAAAGAGTAACGAGGAATGATTGGATCTTTACTATATCTTACAGCTAGTAGACCTGACATCATGTTTAGTGTTTGCATGTGTGCTAGGTTTCAAGCTGATCCTAAAGAATCTCACCTCGTGGCTGTGAAGAGGATCTTTCGATATCTCAATGGCACTAAGGAGCTTGGACTATGGTACCCAAAGCAAAAGGATTTCACATTAATTGGGTATTCTGATGCAGATTTTGCAGGCTATAAGGTGGATAGAAAAAGCACATCAGGATGTTGCCAATTCTTAGGAGCATCTTTGATCAGTTGGCATTATAAGAAACAAAACTCAGTTGCCCTATCCACTGCAGAAGCCGAATACATAGCAGGTGGAGCATGTTGCTCCCAAATCCTTTGGATAGCTCAATAAATGCGAGATCTTGGCATCAACCTCAAAGGCATTCCCATTAAGTGTGACAATACAAGTGCCATCTCCATTACAAAGAATCATGTCCAGCATTCAAGAACCAAACATATTGATGTAAGGCATCATTTCATAAGAGACCATGTTGAAAAAGGTGATGTGTCAATTTCGTTTATTTCAACTGATTATCAATGGGCTGACATTTTCACTAAGCCTTTGGCAGAGGACAAGTTCACCTTCATTAGACGTGAGATTGGGATGCTTAAACAAGGATGCACTTTCGTGGGGGGAACTTTCCCTTTACGAAAGATAAAATCTACTCAGTGTCAAGACCCTTGAGAATTATGTCAAGGTTTGTGAACTGAATGGCAGATGTACAGATATCGGATCATGTATATTTGGTTAATATCTTTTTAGATATTTGATTAGGTATATTTTTAACGGATTTTAAAATTCTATGTTTGTCACGTATTTTTATCTGTTGAGATATTTTTGGAACAAAATATTTTCGGATTTCTCCCTTCCATTTTAAAATGGTTAAGAAAAAGATTTGAATTTTGAATTGGAATTTTTTTTCAAATTGGCAATGTTATGATTATTATCCTTGGAACTCTAAACCCGTCCCATCAACTCCATCACCTCACTCTACTTAAGCCCCAAATCTGTACCCGACTCCCTCACAATTTCAGACTTATCCAAACCCTTCCAAATTCTCTTTCTTCAACCTCTCAAACTGTTCTAAAAACCCTAGCCGATTACCTCCATGGCTCCCAAATCAAAGAAATCTTCCACACCCAAAAGACTTGGCGCCACCCCCAAGGGACGCCAGACCACTGCTACTTCCCCCACACCTGAACCCACTCCTCAAGCCATTGTCCCTACTGTTGTCCAGAGCACCATCGCTGAGGGCGCGACCACAGTACCCAAGAGCTCTAAAAAACGCTCTGCTAAGAAGCCTCTTAGTGCGAAGCAGAAAGGGATAAAGAAGATTATCGCTGAGGAGGTGGATGAGGAAGAGGAAGAGGAGGATCTCGACGCCATTCTGGAATGAGATGCCGCCAAGGAAGCTGAAGAAGAAGCTTTAAGGAAGAAGAAGGCCAAAGAAGAGCTCGAGCAGGCAAGGAAGCTTGTCGAGGAGGAGGCTGAGAGAATCCGGAAGGAAGCCAAGGCCGAGGAGGTTCCTTCTGAAGAGGAGCCTGAGGAAGAGGACGAGGAGCAAGACGGACCTGGAGAGGACGAGGAAGCTGATGGAGACGACGCAGGGTCCGCTGAGGACTCGGGGTCTAAGGACGAGGAGAAAGAGGAGCCAGAACCTGTTGCCTCTCCTTCTCCTTCTCCTCCTCCCCCGTCTCCAAAGAAGCGGAAAGCCCCAGCTGCTTTCAAGCCTCCATCTCCCAAGCGCACCAGGAAGGGCACCCTCAGAGGTCTTGAGGCGCCTGTCAAGAGGACTGTTCCAACACAGGCTCGAAGGAAGAATACTGATCCACCCGCCTACTTCTAGGTAAACCAATCCTTACCCTCTTCACGGTTTGAAAATGCTGAAACGGCTGGAAAGTGGGTAGATGAGTTTCGAACTCGTAGGATCTGCTGTTCTGATTTTTTGGATATCGAGTTCTTTGAAGCCTTGAAGTTACCTTGCATTGCACTTCTCAAAAAATCCCCAGCCTGGACCCTTCTCAATCTTGAAACCATCTATTATCCCCAACTAACCCGCCTGTTCTACATAAACTTAAAATCCAAACACGATGCCGATGGTTGGTCTTTGGAATCTGTTGTTAAGGGAGTTAGAATCTCTTTCAACTCCATTGAATTTGCAGATTTCCTTGGCCTACCTAGCCCTTGTCCACCCTCTGAAGTACACCCCTCTTAAGAAAACTGTATTTTCCTTGCCCGATCCAAATACCTCATACCCGAAGCATCTAACAACACCTCAAAGCAGCTCACCCACTCATCCCTTACCCTAGAGGCAAAAATTATATTTAACATCATTGTTCGTTGCCTCTTACCCCGTCCTAACTCTGGCTCGCTCCTTACCGACAATGTTATGGTCCTACTTTACCGAATTCTCAATGGCCTTGATCTTGATCTGACCAACACCATTTTAGGATCCATGGCTCACACAAGAAAAGCCAGGAAAGGAACTCCCCTCCCCTTTTCCACCCTTTTGACCCAAATCTTCAAAGCTTCTTGAATCGATTTCAAAAATGAAGAACAACAGCGTCATATGGGTAATTAAGTTCGACTCCAAGAGCCTTGAAAAGATAGGCATCACTCGGTCTCCCCAAGGGACTTTGAGTCTTGCCTCTCCTTCAAAAGCTCTTCCCACTGCCTCAGCTGTTGATGAGCGCATAGACAACCTGGAGTTGGGCTTGGAGGAAGTTCGCCTGGATATCAAGGAGTTGCACAAGGAGTTCATGACGGGGATGAACGGGCTAACCAAGTTGTTACAAGGTCTGTGGACGAGGCTCACCGATGATGCTCCGGGCGATGAAGCTTAACCCTATCCTACCCCATCCCTATCCCAAACTTGATACATTGCTGGGTTTTGGAAACTTTTTCAAAACTTTTGGTGACTGTTTTACCTCCTCCCTTTGTTGAAAGACAAAAAGGGGGAGATGATCCTATTGTGGTTTAGAACTTGAAAACTTTTTTGCACTGCTGTGAAGGTCTTGGAAGACCTTGGTTTTGTTTTCAGTTGGATGTTTTTCATGCTTTAAAATTTTGATCCAACATTTGTCTAACCCTTGTAGGTACTTAGTCCGATTTTACTTATATTATAAATGCTTGACTAAAGTTGCAGGGATGCACAGGTTTTGTCTTTCATCAAGGGGGAGATTGATAACTCCTTCCCTTGATGAAAATCGGAATAAGTTTCAAAGGCCTTGACAGTCTGTTTATGTCAAAGGTCTTGAAGCTTTAACAGTGTTGATGAAACACAAAACCTGTTCTATATGATATTATGTTCGATATTATTTCATGTTATTATATGCTTCCATATTATTATTATATATACACTAACCTTTTAGGAAGCATTTTCGAATATTATTTCCTTCCTTATGTTGTAAATCGAGAAGATTCAAATCGGAAGATCATGGCCTTCGAAGTTTCCAAAGATAGAAGATTCAGCTGAACCCATGATCCTCTCTAGCCGTTGGTGAAGATCCTTAGGCGCCGATTTGTTTCAATATAAAGAAAAGGAAGAAAAGACAGCTACACATCTTTCGAACACAAGCTTTCATACACTCAAGCCTTCAAAGAGAAATATGTCTTCTTCGTGTGCTCTCTGCTAGTCCTTAAGAGTATGTTATTTCATTTCAAAGCATTTAAGAGTTACACAGTAAGCTTGTAGGAGATATTCAGTTATAGTGTTATATTCGAGAGTTTGTAACTCAGGAAGTGAACACCAGGCGATTGATTCACTAAGTGTAAGAGGATTGTACTAGATAGCATAGAGAGGTGGGGCTCTTCTAGATTGGTCTAGGACTCCAAGGGAACGTGAGTTGACTAGATTGCAATTGTATAGGAGAGAGGCTTCTCGGGGAGCTACTAGGATCCTAAGTCTTGTGAATCAATAAAAGCCGGTTGAATCCTAGGGTTGTAGAAGAACCCTAGGCGGGGACGTAGGCCAAGTTCGTGCCGAACCTCGTAAACAACTCATCGTGTCCTTTATTTTCTGCTTTACCTTATTTCCGCACTTGGTTCGATTGTTTAACTTTGTGATTCAGGTTTTCAGAGAAAAGGCTAAGTCTAATCTCAAAGGGTTTTGCACGAGCTTCAAAAGTCTTGAGACTATCTGCGAAAAAACGGCATACTCTATTCAACCCCCCCCCTTCTAGAGTATTTCTATATTACTTTGTTTTACTTTATCGAACCTTCACTTTTCAATTGATTCATATTGATACATGGGGACCTTACCATTCACCTACTTATAATGGCTACAAATACTTCTTGACCATTGTTGATGACTACTTTAGACTCACATGGACTCATTTACTATCATCTAAAAGTGATGCTTTCACTGTCCTAAAATCATTTGTTATGTTTGTTGAAACACAATTCACAACCAAAGTGCAGAATATCAGATCTGATAATGCACCTGAGTTTTCAGGCTCTAATGCCACTTTGTTTTACTCTTCTAAAGGCATCACTCATCAGTCCAGTTGTGTCTATACACCCCAACAAAATGGCATTGTCGAAAGAAAACACAAGCATCTCCTTGAGACTGCCCGAGCTTTGCTCTTCCAATCCAACTTACCTATTTCATACTGGGGTGAATGCCTTCTTACAACCACATACATCATCAATTGTCTACCATTACCTTCCCTCAAATACAAATCACCATTTGAACTTCTGTTCTCCAAACCACTCTCTTACAATCATCTACGCACATTTGGTTGTTTATGTTTTGTTACCAAACCTAAACCACACCAAGACAAACTTCAGCCAAGAGCTGACCCTTGTATTTTTCTTGGATATCCCCTTGGAAAAAAAGGCCTACAAACTTCTGCATATTCCTAGTCGACAAATCATCTCCTCTAGAGATGTTGTTTTCCATGAAAACATTTTTCCTTTCAAATCCATTCCTCATGACAGTGCTCCCACTCTCCCTCTGGTTGTTCAAGACATTGAGTCTCACAACTTTATTCAGACACAACAACCAACAGATGATCCTTCCTATCCAACAAACCATCCATTGTTTGTCCCTTACATTGCTGATCTAGTTGATCCTCCCTTGAGAAGAAGCACTCGTCCTCACATTGCTCCATCTCACCCTAAAGATTTTGTTTGCAATACAGTGGGCAATCTTGATGTCTTGCACAAATGTTGTGCTGCTTGTCCCTTAGCCCTTACCGCTGTCTCTCCCTCTCCATCCCTCATTGAACCCATAACATTCAAACAAGCTTCTAAGGATCCTAAATGGATTGATGCAATGAATAAAGAGATATAAGCTTTAACTATCAACAATACTTGGCTTTTGGTTGATTTATCTACAGGAAAGCATCCCATTACTTGTAAATGGGTGTACAAGATTAAACTCAAATCTGATGGATCAGTGGAGAGATACAAAGCTCGTCTAGTGGCTCGAGGCTATACACAGATTGAAGGAATTGATTATGCTGACACCTTCTCTCTAATTGTCAAAATGTCCATTGTAAGGTGTCTTAGCTCAGTAGCTTTGTCTCAGAATTGGCCTTTACACCAATTAGACATTAACAATGCTTTTCTACATGGAGATTTGAATGAGGAAGTGTATATGCAAGTGCCACAGGGCATCCCTAATCCCACCAACAAGGTTTGCAGATTGGTCAAGTCTCTTTATGGCTTGAAGCAAGCATCTCGTCAGTGGTTTGCTAAGTTGACTGCAACACTCCTCAAGCAATGATTTTTTCAATCAAAGAATGACTACTCTCTATTTCTCAAGTCTTCTTCTTCAGGATCAGTGATTGTTGCAGTGTATGTGGATGATATTATCATCACTAGTTCATATCATCAGGCTATTACTGCACTCAAAGCCCATCTTCATCAATTATTCAGCCTCAAAGACCTTGGGCACTTGAATTTCTTTCTAGGAACTGAATTCACCTACATGGACAATGCAGTTCTAATGTCTCAACGAAAGTTTGCTAAAGAGATTGTGTCATACAGTGGGATAGAATTCTCTTCAGACACCAAGGTTCCTCTTACACCTCTCCCTCTCAACATCAAATTGGTTCCTGATCAGGGTGTTGAGCTGGCTAATCCAGAGTTCTACAGGAGCTTAGTTTGGAAATTGAATTTTCTCACAAACACCTGCCCAGATTTGTCATTCACAGTCCAGTATCTCAGCCAATTTATGTCTGCACCTTGTGAGCCACATCTCCAGGCTCTCATTAACACAATTCGGTATGTTAATGGATCAATTGATAAAGGAATTGTTATTCATGGCAAAACTGATCTGGTTGTCCATGCCTTTTCTGATTCGGATTAGGCTGCTTGCCCAACCTCTAGACGCTCAGTTACTGGATACCTCGTCACTCTTGGAGGTTCACCAATTACATGAAAATCAAAGAAGCCATCGGCAGTTTCTAGAAGCTCTGCAGAGGCGGAATACAGAGCTATGGCCCTTGCTTCCGCAGAGCTTGTTTGGTTGGTTCGTTTACTCAGGGAACTGGGTGTCTCCAACCTCACTCCAACCACACTGTTCCGTGACAACACATCAGCTATGCATATTGCGAAGAACCCGGTTTTTCACGAGAGAGCGAAACATATCGACATCGACTGTCATTTTACCCGTGAGCGTGTTCTCGACGGCATCTTACAGTTGGTTCACATGCCCACAAAGGAAAAATTAGCAGATGTCTTGACGAAGATTCTCCCATCTCCTCAGCATTCATACATACTGTCCAAGCTCGGAATGTGATTCCAAGCTTGAGGGGGGATCTTGAACCCGGTTTTCTGTATTAGTATTAAACCCGGTTGTTTTGTTTAGCTTAAACGCGTCGTTTTGTTTCAAGTTGTATAAATGCTTTGGATTGCTGTACAGAGTAACTAATTCAGTTGGAATATCAGTTCACTCTCTTTCTCTCTTTCGATTCTCCAAATTTCTGCAAACTCCAAGCTCCATTAATGGAGTTTTCTTGATTCCAACTAATAACATTATCTGATGCCATGTTGCTAAGGTGCAGTTTTTTACTCCATAAATTATATTTTATTATATTAATTATTCATCCTTAATTTTTTATTTATTTATTTGTGATGGTTAAATTAATATTTTATATAAAATATTTCCACAGGTATTTCAAATAATAATAAAATAAATCAAGAGGAAATCCAATTAAAATCAATATAAATATTTTTTTGAAACAATAATTCGTTAAATTTCTCTATAAATAAATAAATAAATGTTATAAGGAAAATTTCGTCTGGTGCCCCTGTACTTAGTGCAATTCCGGATGGTGTTCCAAAGATTTTTTTTTCCGTTTGGTACCCCCGAGCTTTTATAAAATTCCTTCCCGTGCCCTAAATTCAATTGAAATGCAACTCCATTAAATAAATATGAATCCCCACCTTCTTCCCCTTTGCAACGCTGAACTCCGACAGAATTGGATCCGTCGGCGCCGTTGGGGGTGTACGTTGTTGGAACAGTGGAGAAAGAGGGCATGGAGTCTCGAATTGGAAGAGGAAGAAGGAGGAGGAGGGGTTGGTCGGAAGGAACGCTTCAACAGGGCCAGAGTCGGATTCATCGGTTGGTCGGAAGGAGCGCTTCAACAACCCCCACACTTTGGGCTCCGATTGAGGCTTCTCCTCGTCTGCAAATGTCATCTTCAATTCGATTGTGGGTTGTGCAATTGGTGGATGAACACAAGGAATTCAAAGGTGGGTAGTTTGCAGTTTGAGATTTTTTGTGTTCTTCACTAGTTGAAATTCGCGACCCACAATTGAGCAAGCCGAATTTACACATTCCCTCTCTGTCGGAGCATTTGCAAGCAACAGAACGATTTTTTTAGCCAGGCCGATTGAACTTGTATATGGGCTCGAACTCGCTGCAGTTGTAGTACCGGGATTAATGGTGACCATCGGGTCGCATCGATCTCGATTCCTTTATCCTCATACGTCCTCCCCTCCAGTCACCTTGCAATTTTCGAGCAGAGCTGAGGTCGGAGTTCACGCCGAGTTGCACAAGTCGCGAGCGCCGCATTGCTATGGAGGGACTGGACTATGGGAGGTAGATGATGACGATGAACAGGGAACAATTTCCCCCAATTTCACAAACGCCTCTTGTTTTCTTTTCTTTTTCTTTTTTTTTTTAAATAATAATAACAGAGTTAGGGTTTGATTGTAGTTAGGGCACGGGGAGGAATTTTACAAAAGCTCGGGGGTTCCAAAAGGAAAAAAAAACCCGTGGGACACCATCCGGAATTGCACTAAACACAGGGGTACCAGACGGAATTTCCCATGTTATAATATTATTATATATGGATGTACAAGATATATGTATATTTACTTAGATAGAATTTTACCTTTTAGAGGAGATCTTATTCTTGGAGGCCAAGGAGATTACTTCTCTATATATTGTATTTGGTGAATTCCACATACACACAATTGAATACAATCTCTCATTCTCCTCTTGATTCTTCTATTTTATTATACGTTATCAGCACGATAGTTTCTCAAAAGCTAAAACCCTAATCCCTCTTCAACACGCCCAAGTTCGATCATGTTCAACACGCCCAAGTTCGATCCTTTGTTCTCGTAGGCAATTGTATATGTAGGCTCCTTCGATCAAGATTGGTGGTTTCTGTCTTTATTTCCTCCATTGCCGATGCAAGTTCGATTTGGGATAATTACACCAGTACGTTGAAGATTCTGCTTTTAATCAGTAAAATCCACGGTATGTCAATGTCTTTCTCTCTATCTCTATGTCTCTCGATCGGTGCTTGTTCTTTTTATGTTCACGGGTAACCGAGCCGCCGAGGGCCTGCTCATGCTCTGTCCAGCAGCGTCAAGTCGAATTAGATTATTTGTTTCATAATTCCTTAAATTGATCGTCTTGTTCATGATAGGATTTACTGTATTTGAATCTTACTTAGTACGCCTATACATCAGCCGCTGATGTGCACTTGATTTCACCTTTCAATTTTGCTTCTTGCTTTTAATATTTATATACGTGTGTGCTTTAGTTTCATAAATATCATACTCCAATTATGTGCTCGTTGTTATATATCGATTCCTTTGTTTCACTTATAGACGGTGGAGTTTTTTGGCCCTCGTTTCAAAACGAGAAATTCGTTAATCTTAATCCTTGAAGTGATTAAATCAATCGAATCTATAATATTTACGGGATAAACTAATCTCTGAAATTTGCAATATCTCCTTAAGCATATTTAGTTTCAATCCATGAAACAGTTGAATCAATCTATTCCCTGAAGTGGATGTCCTTTTTACTTGTAATTTGTCCTTGAAGTGATAATTTATCTCAACGTCTTAAAGTATTTGGGTGATAACTTATAAGTTTATGCGTTTGATAATCGATTAAATGACCTAATTCGTTTGATTTTGTATATATATTGATTTCGGATCCACTGATTGCATATATTTCATTGTGCACATACCTATTATCCTCGGTTACACAGATGGTGAATTTGTTCCACGTCTCCATATATTGATTATACTTTGGTTTAACCATGTGGAAATGATAATTAGGTTTAGATTTTTAGATATGTAGATCTAGGTTATCTTGACTCGTAGATCGGAGTTCAAGATTTAGACCAAGAAGTGCGAAAACGAAAACGAGAAAGCAAGATAAAAGACACACCGATTTTTACGTGGTTCGGGAAGAATCCCTACATCCACGGAGCCTCAGAAGAAGAGACTCGAGCTCATCCACTATATCAAAACAAGCTTACAAGGTTTCGAGAACGACATGCTAGATCTAAGGCTAATACAGACGATACAGCAGGTAACCGCAAGTACAAAGGTAAGACACGAGGAGAAGTAGTCAAGCGAAGAAGAAACTCCCTGGATCTGGTATCGGAGACCGGATCTGCACCAGGAAGGCCGTCGGAGAAGACAGCCAACGCCGGACATGAAGCACACAAAGGCGGTGTTGTTCTTCAAGGATCAGACAAGAGGTCTCCTCTGGAGATCCGCCTCAGATCTGATCGGAAACGCCGGAGAAGTGCTCGGAGCACTTGGAAACCCTAGGCGTCTCTCTCTCTCTCTCTCTCTCTCTCTCTCTCTCTCTCTCTCTCTCTCTCTCTCTCTCTCTCTCTCTCTCTCTCTCTCTTTCCAGTGGGTTACCTGAAGCGACTAAAGACGTAGCAAACCCTAGAGCCCTCATCCGCTTATATAGGCAAGCACAACTAGCTGAAACGCAGCGTTCCAAGCTAGGGCAAGCCACAAGAGCTGGAGCGAGCATCTTTGGGCCGAGTCCAGGTAATGGGCTTTTTAAGCCCAAATCCGGAAACATACATTTGTATCATATTTACATTAACTCTTCTATTACATATTATACATAACACATGATCACAAGATATAAACCTTGCAATTCTAATGTGTAACATATAATATGTAAGAGAGTATATGTATATGACTATCATCTATATTAAAGCCCTTAATCTAACCTAAATTCTATCTCAAAACCCCTAAAGATCTAGAACCATGATTAAGGTTGACATTACAATTTGCCCTCCTAATCTAGGTTCTAAACTTTTGTATGCTTGTTTCAACAATAGTGGATATCGCTCATGTCTTCGACTCTTGTTACATCATCGGCTCTGTACCTGTTCGTCATGGTGGATCTCCAAGATGGAGATAGTCCCTGCAAAAGAGAAATTTGCTAGGGGGTACAACCTTCGTGCCGAAGTCAGCTGGATTTACAGCTCCTTTGATCTTCTTGACGTTCATCTCATTTGCAGCAACCATGTTCCTTACAAAATGGAATCGCACATCGATATGTTTAGTGCGTTCGTGGTACATCGGATCCTTGCAGAGATATAAAGCACTCTGACTGTCCATGTGTAGAACAGGTTTTAAAGTTCTCTGAAGAACTTCCTTCAAAATTCCCTTTAGCCAGATAGCCTCTTTAGCAGCTTTAGTAGCAGCCATATACTCAGCTTCTGTAGAAGACAGAGCTACGACTGTCTGCTGCTGAGACTTCCATGAAATACAATTTCCAGCCCAAGTGTAATAATAGGTAGTGGTGGACTTACGATTATCTTTATTACTGGCATAATCAGAATCAACAAATCCATGCAATTGATGTATAGTGCTATGCAAACCATAATGTAAACACAGATTTTTGGTGCCAGAGAGATAACGAAGCAAGTATTTCACAGAAATCCAGTGGTCATTCCCAGGGTTAGACATAAAACGACTTAAAGCACTGATAGCGAATGCTAGGTCAGGGCGGGTGCAAAGCATGTCATACATAACGGATCCTACTGCTACGTCGTAGGGGATCCTAGCCATTTCTTTGATCTCTTCGGGTTTGGTTGGGCAACTTTTCTTGGTGAGTTCTAGGTGCCCTCCTAAGGGTATGGAGGTAGGCTTAGAGGTGACCATATTGAATCTCTTCAAAACTTTTAACATATAGTCATCTTGAGATAACCAGAATTGTTTATTGGGTCGGTCTCTAATAATGTTTACGCCAAGAATCTTCTTGGCACTACCTAGATCTTTCATGTCGAAGTATTTCCTTAGGTCCTTTTTAACACTATTAATGAGAATAATAGAACTACATATAAGCATAATATCATCAACATATAACAACACATATAAAGGAGATTTAGAAGAAATATTCTTAAAGTAAAGACAGGTATCATAACTGCTCCTATGAAACCCAAGTTTCCTAATCACACCGTCAAACTTAAGGTTCCATTGTCTAGGGGATTGTTTCAACCCATAGATGGACCTTTTTAGTAGACAGACATGATCAGGACGGCTTTTAGCAACGAAGCCTTTGGGTTTGTTTCATATATATGGTTTCATCTAAAGTACCATGTAGAAAAGCAGTTTTAACATCCATCTGTTCTAGTTCCCAATCAAACACAGCACACATAGAAAGCATAAGTCTCATGGTTTTATACTTGACTACGGGTGCAAAAATGTCGTTATAGTCTATTCCCTCAATTTGGGAGAACCCTTTGGCTACTAATTTGGCTTTAAACCTAGGGGGATCATGCGATTTAAGACCTTCCTTGAGCTTATAGATCCACTTGGAATCTATAAGCCGGGTTTTAGGAGGTCTAGGGACCAATGTCCAAGTCTGGTTGGCATACATTGACCCCATTTCTTCTTTCATAGCTTCTAACCATTGCCTAGCATGCTCACTTTTAATATCAGATTCATATGAATTAGGAGTAGTAGGTTATCTAACATGATCAGCAATAAGGAAAGCATACTCTACGATATAACTATACTTCTTATTAGGGATTATGGTCCTAGGTTCCCTGTCTCTAGTCAACTGATAGTCATGCAAGCTAGGAAACTCAGATGCAGATGCTAATGCAGGAGCAGTAGAACTAGATGCATGCAAATCAGAAGAATGGGGGGAGGAGAAAACAGAGGACTCCACTGGGGAGTCAATAGAGAGGCCATTTACATCACTTAAATCAGAAGTAAAGGGGAGAGAGATAGAAGAAGTAGAGGGAAGAGGGTGAGAATAAGACTTAGGGGAGGAGTCAGGGTACTCTTCAGTAGCAGCCTCATCACCATCTTCTTCAACTTCTGTGTTCTCTTCAATTGCCCCATGTAGTGTAGAGGGTCGTTGCTTTGGTGCTGGTCTGTAAACTCTACCAGTGTTGTGTTCATCTTCATCAGCTTGTGAGGTGGTGGATTCAATTGGGATCCATCCATCAACTTGATCATTGGTACCTGTAGTTAGTTTTTCTTTCATGGGAAATTCAGTTTCATTGAACTTAACACTCCTAGTTGTGATCACCTTATAGGGTCCTGCTTGAAGCAAGAGAACCCTATAACCTTTAACACCATCACAATATCCTAAAAGAATACCCTTCACAGCCCTAGGTTGGAGCTTACCCATTGAAATGTGTGGGTAAGCTGCACAACCAAAAGGCTTAAGGTAATCAAGGTTTGGTGTTTTTCCAGTCCATTTTTGTGGAGGAGTTAGAAATTTAATCACACTAGAAGGGGACCTATTTATTAAGTATGTTGCTGTCATGACAGCTTCTCCCCATAGGGTGTTTTTCAACCCAGAGGAGATAAGCATACATCTGGTTTTTTCTAATAGAGTCCTATTCATTCTTTCAGCTGTCCCATTTTGTTGTGGGGTGCTAGGGACAGTTAAGTGTCTTTTTATCCCTATTTGTTGGCATTAGTCATTAAATTCTTTATTGCAAAATTCCAATCCATTATCAGTTTTAAAGCATTTGAATTTGTGATCAGATTGGCTTTCAACCATAGCTTTCCACCTTTTAAAGGCTTCAAAAGCTTGGTCTTTAGTTTTCAAGAGACTTACCCATACCTTGCGTGAGAAGTGATCTATAAAACTTATGAAATATCTCATACCACCTGCAGTGGGGACTTGTGCAGGTCCCCATAAATCACAGTGAACATATTCTAAAGGAACAGAGGCAGTATAAGAAGACTTTGGAAATTTCAAATTAGCAGATTTTCCAAACACACAATTTTCACAGAATTTAATCTCAGCAAGCATTTTAGCAAGTAAACCATGTTTATGCGATTGAATAAGACCTTTATTGCCAATATGCCCCGGCCTATTATGCCAAGAAAGAGTCCCATCTAAGGTCATATGCTCAGAAGATATGGCTGGATTTAATTCAGGTTTATTAGCAAGAATATGATACAATCTGTTCTTTCTAACAACCTTTATTATAACCCTATTGTTTCTAGTCACAGTTCTTATCCCATTTTTAGAAGCCATGTGACAACCAAGTTCTTCTAGAGTAGACTCAGACATGAGGCTCCTTCTTAAGCTAGGCACCCATCTAACATTGGTAAATACTCTAACTATACCATCATGCATTATAAGAGGAACATCCCCAACCCCAATGATTTTCAAAGAAGTATCATCACCAAGCATCACATCACCATAAGCAGATTTATCAAGTGTTATAAAATAATGCTCAAAAGGGGTAGCATGCATGGTACAACCAGAGTCAAGTATCCAATTATCAGAATGGTCAGCAGAAAATTCAGTACACATAAAAAGCTCAGCAGGACAATCACTAATGCATTCCAAAACAGAGGCAGACAATTCAGTATGGTTAGATTTGGCAAGTTGTTCAGCTCTTTTCTTTTTTCTACAATCCTTAACCCAATGTCCCAAATTTCCACAGTAATTACACTTAGAATTTGGGTCAGTTTTCTCAGATTTATCACCTTTACCATTTTTCTTCTTATCCTTCTCAACCTTCTTGTTCTTATTACCCTTTTTGTTATTACCTTTGGTAAACATAACCTCAGGTTTGTCAGGTTTTTCAGTTCTGTCAATTTTCAAACCTTTGATTTTAAAGACTTTCATGATTTCATTTTTCTCAATAATAGCTTCAATGAGTTTGTCTTTGGTTAATTCATCTCGGCTAAATTGAATCACATCTTTAAAGTTGTCAAACTGACTAGGCAAAGAATTCAACAGAAGAATGGCTTGGTGAGAATCTTTAATTTCATCATTGCTTCTTTCAAGTTCTTGAGACATTTTCAGAAATTTGTCCAAGTTATCATCCAAAGTTAATTGAGTGTTCATCTTGAAAGTAAACAATCGACAAAGCAAAGAAAGCCTAAAGGGCAGGGATTTAGATAGAAATAGCTCCTCCAGGGCATGCCATAGAGAGGAAGCAAAAGAGTGTCTTACCATAGCCCGTCAGTAAGCCTGAGCATGATCTCGAAGTGCGCCCTCAAGTCCAACTCCAGGTCTTCCTCGGATGGTGGAGGGACCTTAACTCCTTTTCCTTTGGAGTCTTGCGTCTTTGATGTTCCAGAAGCATCCTCCTCATCTTTGGTGCCTGGAATGGTTGTAGCGACTGTGGATGCGGTTGTTGTTGCCTTGACAGCCTTCCAGCATCCTTCCTTGATCAGCACGGCCCTCATTTTGACCTGCCACATGGCGAAGTCGATTATACCATCGAATGGTTTAATCTTGAGAGCGCTATCCATTGTTTAAGTACCTGAAAAAGGACAAACAAATGAGTCAGTTACGTTTTGCGGAAGCGTATTTGGATCGTAAACACAGAATATAAACACAGAGTTCACAATTAGAGGAAAAAACCCTAAGTATTTATAAACTGTAGACAGATCTAGGTCAAGAACAGGTGACCGAAACTCAGATCTAGCAGTAACCAAAGCGTCTCGCTCTGATACCACGTTGTAGATCTAGGTTATCTTGACTCGCAGATCGGAGTTCAAGATTTAGAGCAAGAAGTGCGAAAACGAAAACGAGAAAGCAAGATAAAAGACACATCGATTTTTACGTGGTTTGGGAAGAATCCCTACATCCACGGAGCCTGAGAAGAGGAGACTCGAACTAAGGCTTACAAGGTTTAGAGAAGGTTTAGAGAACGACATGCTAGATCTAAACCTTACAAGGTTTAGAGAACGACATGCTAGATCTAAGGCTAATACAGACGATACAGCAGGTAACCGCAAGTACAAAGGTAAGACATGAGGAGAAGTAGTCAAGCGAAGAAGAAACTCCCTGGATCTGGTGTCGGAGACCAGATCTGCACCAGGAAGGCCGTCGGAGAAAACAACCAACGCCGGACAAGAAGCACACAAATGCGGTGTTGTTCTTCGAGGATCAGACAAGAGGTCTCCTCTGGAGATCCGCCTCAGATCTGATCGGAAACGCCGGAGAAGTGCTCGGAGCACTTGGAAACCCTAGGCGCCGCTCTCTTTCTCTCTCTCTCTCTCTTTCCAGTGGGTTACCTGAAGCGACTGAAGACGTAGCAAACCTTAGAGCCCTCATCCGCTTATATAGGCAATCACAACTAGCTGAAACGCAGCTTTCCAAGCTAGGGCAAGCCACAAGAGCTGGAGCGAGCATCTTTGGGCCGAGTCCAGGTAATGGGCTTTTTAAGCCCAAATCCGGAAACATACATATGTATTATATTTACATTAACTCTTCTATTACATATTATACATAACACATGATCACAAGATATAAACCTTGCAATTCTAATGTGTAACATATAATATATAAGAGAGTATATGTATATGACTATCATCTATATTAAAGCCCTTAATCTAACCTTAATTCTATCTCAAAACCCCTAAAGATCTAGAACCATGATTAAGGTTGACATTACAAGATCTATGCATATTATGTTTTCAGGTTGGTTAATTTGGTTAAATGCTTCAATTATATTTATATGTTGATTAATCTTAATATATCTATCATGTTCAGTGACGTTATTTCCTTATTTTTCAAGTAGAATTTTAATGCGTTATTTATATATTCAATCTATGAATATTTCTTTAATGTCACTATTTATCGATATACTTCATCTCATTACTATAAACATGTCAATATCATTTTGTAGTAATAAAGTTTATTCCCCGAAGTGGATAAACAACTACAAAGAGATTCTGAAGAGAATTTGGAAATAAGATCGACTGTATATTTATCCCCTGAAGTGGACGAATAAGTATGTGTCAAATTTGTTTTGGTAACGACAAATTGATCATACATATGATTGTTGCCCAGTATGTGTCAAATTTCTATGCCTTGCTTCAGATTTTGTCTATCTATCCCTATATTGTTAAGATATAACTCATACATATGATTGTTTCTTTATTATGTTCAATTTACCCCCTTATATAATGATAATATAAAGATTAGGGTTTCTAGTGCTACATCTTAGATTCATACATGCATGTTCATTCGTTGCAATTAAGGCTACACTCATATTTATTTTATGAGATAGTGAATAAAGATAGATTATCGCCAATTGGAAAGTTAATCAAAATCAGGCATTCTGATAATATTGTGAATATGTTTCGGAGTGTGATTATGTACGTGTTGATCACATACGAGGTACGTTGACTTTCCTTGCTTGATTAATTAAATTGATCAATTATAATTTAAAAGGATTTAAGGTCTTATACACAAGGATGGATAGAATTATGTTATATGATATGTGCTTTAAATAAACCATGATTATAATTTATTAATATTTTGATTTGGTGATGGGTGGTGTCATGCGAGTGGTTTTTTCACGGATCCACACCAGGATATCATGGAAGAAGGAGGCGAACCTTAGAAGACTGAACTCTACTTGGTAGTGAGTCTATCTATGTTAGGCTCGACTGTAAGGCTCGTGATGGAGTTGGACCGATTTTCTAATATTGGTCGGTATATATGCGAGCGAGCTTGCGGTAAGGTAAACCTAAACATCATATATTTGAGTTATGATTTTTGTGCCTCTTGATCATGAGTGATGATCATGAGTGATTATATATATGGGTTATGGGTTCATCTCGTACATTAGATATGGATTACCATTTAATTGCTAATTGCAATATGACGTTATTGATTGCACATGTAGATTTTATATCATAAATAATGTCATAGTGCTAATATACTTTGATATATAAGAATTTAGAGCATTGATAAATTATGTGCGATTTGGGGTTGATGATGCATATATGATATAAATATGGTTATTGGATAAATTGACCATATATTGGACGGATACATGATAAATGATATCTATATGAATTGATACATTGATAAGTTGATGAATAAATAACGTCATCATGCACCGATTAAAATGTTAGCCCCATCTTTGTAGTGATGAGCTAAGATGATATTGTTGATTCCATCTTGTACTTGTAACTATTTGTTTCATATATGATTTGTTTCATAGAAGGTTAAATATAAACTCCTGAAGTGGTTAAACTTGTTTGATTCCTGGTCACCAGAAGTTGACATTATTTATGTGTCATGAAGTTGATTTGTATATAACTTAAATTGCATGAAATTGAAATTTGAGATAGTTATTGAACCTATACTATTTGTGGATGATATTGTTTATTGAAACAAATGATAAATATTTGGATCGATATCCACCTAAAGTGGCCAAATAAATTTGTGATTGATAATTTTTATTGAGATTATTTTTGTTATTTATCTGTGAGGTGTATATATTTTAATTTACTTTTGCACAAAGCTCAAACTGTTTCCAGAAGAAACAACTTGTTAAGAGTTTTTATGCCATAAACATATGTGGTTTTTTATTGATAAGGATTAATTATGTCATTAATGTTAATAAAAGCTATCTATTGAAAGAAGAGTTTAAATGATCCAACACCTTTGAGTATTTAAACTCTACGATTTTTGGTTTGCTATTATTCCAATTTGGCTATTTTAAGTTACATGGAATCATTATTTTATCTATTTGATTTGCATTTGCATTTTATGTATATGAATATACATTGGAAATGTTTTTTTGAAGAAACAATTATGGGTAGATAATGCCAATTTTATTCAACAAATGATGATTTGGGAGAAAAGTTTGAAGCACATCTTTGTTAAATTGTGTGAAATTGATAAAAATTAGTTCATGAGAGCCCGAAGACTCTATATTTTGAGATCTTGTTCTTAATCTACTTGGGTATGGTAGAACTCAAATAAATAGCTAGATAAATTACCTATGATTCACAACAACCTCTCTTATTGCCAGATGCAATATATATTGTTACCTCTAGCAGAGGACATAAAGAGGATATGGTACGCGCGACCGTTGTTAGGATATTGGTCATAATTTTGAAAATGATTATAGATAATCATGTATGAGTCGACTCCCACATCAAAGAGAATGTGGAAGAACAAGTCAAGGATGATGGTTTGCCTAATTTGGATTTGTAATCTCCCAAACTGTGAATGAATCATCGCATGAAAATGTTAGAATGGTTTAGAGCTTGATATCTGATGATATGGAAAACGTGAAGTTTTCGGGATGAAATAACTAATGAGTATTTGTATAAAGTCTATACTTGGCATAATTAGACATTACATATCTCCAGAAGAGCATCAAATTAGTCATCAAATGACTTCTGATATAATCAAGCAATAATTGCCAGAAGCAGTGATGACAGATAAATTGGGATTGTGAAAGGCAATAATTGCCAGAAGCAATGGTTTTTCCTCTAGTTGAGGATGTCAAAAGAAGATCTGACATATAATAAATAGCTTACCCATATTGGCAATATGGATGTAATATGGAAATGCTATCAATGAAATTGATATTTTGGATATATGAGCATTGAGAAGTTGACGATTAAATTGACCAGGTGAAGTCGTTACTTATGAGATTGTCATTTAGGATAATGCTAATACATGAGATGACCCAGTAGAGTCATCAATAATAGCTAATAAGCAGGCATGAATATCAAGAGTTTGATTCGATTTTGGTCAACAATAGAAGAAATTCTCCTTCTTGTAATTTATCTCCAGTAGAGAGCTTGATGTTTACATGTTCAGTATAGGCACCGAAATCTCCCCAAATTACACTAAGTTGTTATAAATCAAGAAAGTTGATGTATATGGAGGATTGGGTCCCCATAGATGATCAAATACCTAGAGTTTATCACGGATGATAAAATACTCGGTATTTAGGGGGAGAAGAAAAGGAGATCAAGAAGTAATATATTGCATGGAACAGAAGTGAACCAATGCACTAGCATGATTTAATTTAGATCGAGGTTCTAGTGGTGATTTCAAACAATGGTGATATGTCCACTAGTATAAAACTCTTGAAGAGATTTCATGAACGTTGACAATGTTAGAATTGATTATGAGTGGTCTTGAAATGACCAGATCATTGATTATCCAATAAGCAGAGGATTAGTTGAAAATTAGTTGAAAGTTCTAAAAATATCTCGACTTGTAGTTCGAGTGTACAAAGAGAGACATATTATAATACGAAGACAAATGATCTTTTCATCTTTGATTAGATTGTGAAATGATATTAAGTCCAGAAGTACCATGTCTTTGTAAAATTGGTGATTTATATGCTAAATTGAGGGGGAGAAAAGTTGTACTCTTTTCCTTAACTTTGGTTTTTGTCCCATTTGGGTTTTTTTCAAAGCAAGGTTTTTAACGAGGCAACTCCCCTCACAACGATACATGGTATAATCCCAAAATCTACAAAGAGAGAATTCATGCAAAGATGGATTATTTAAGCACGAAGTTTTGGACCTGTAGCTCCAACATTGAAAAGTGTAGTATCAATTGGTTTAAGTAGGTGTTTGTACAAAGGAAAATATAAAGCCAAATTGATTGCACAAAAGCTTATTAAAGGTTACATGAGAATTTATTCACTAGGTGTGAATATAATTTTGGCTCCAAATGTATAAGAAGGACATTGTAGGTGCATACCCATGTAAATGGAAATAATCGATTGAAAATGCCTAAAACATTATTATCAAAGTACCGTCACATGCAGTTGGTTACAGATCCTTATTAATGTACCTGAATTACCTATATTTGTGAAAGCGGTCACATTGCATTAGGTCCCGAAGTACCATACAATGTTGTACTATTTTCCTTAATCTTGGTTTTTATCCCATTGGGGTTTTCCAAGTTAAGGTTTTTAACGAGGCAACTTAAACACCATTTAATACATCAGACCCCCCAGATCAACAATGAAAAGCACTCTATGTCCTAAAGTACCTTATCCTGTGCATCCAAAGCAGCTCAACACCAATACATGCAAGTCAGGCACGTCAAAGTCAATCACGAAGACATTCCGGTTATACACATCAAAGACAATGTTGAGATTCGAACATGAGCTCATGAAGACGGCGACCTTAAGAGGAATGAGGAGACTTCGAGGAGGATGTTGAATTCAGGGGGAGTATACACGCACTGCACTCTTTTTCCCTTCGATCAGGTTTTATCCCACTGGGTTTTCCTGACAAGGTTTTTAATGAGGCAGAACAACAAGAGCTACAGAGAAGGATGCACTCTTTTTCCCTAAGCTATGGTTTTGTCCCATTGGGTTTTTCTAGCTAGGTTTTTAACAAGACAGTCAGCGGAATAAAGATTGTACATTGAAGGGGGAGTGTTATAATATTATTATATATGGATGTACAAGATATATATATATATATATATTTACTTAGATAGAATTTTACCTTTTAGAGGAGATCTTATTCTTGGAGGCCAAGGAGATTACTTCTCTATATATTGTATTTGGTGAATTCCACAGACACACAATTGAATACAATATCTCATTCTCCTCTTGATTCTTCTATTTTATTATAATAAAAACATTGATATATTTAAAGATAAAAATCAAAATAAATATGTAAGTATTTAGTAAGTAAATCGATCAATATAAATAATTTTTTTAATTTGTTCAAATGACAATTCGTTAATTTTTTAAATAAATAAATCAAAATATTGATAAATTTAAAGATAAGAATAAAAGTAAGTAGAATAATAGGAATTACATAAGAAAGATAATATGCGTTTAGTAAGTAAATCTATCAATTAAGATACCTAATAAATCAAAATATTGATAAATTCAAAATAAATACGTAAGTATTTAGTAAGTAAATCTATCACTTAAGATACCTAATTTGAGGAATTTTTATTTTGAATTATAATGGAATTTTAATCAATAAATTAAGGCTTATTCTAACTTGCTCTAGATTTTAGTTTGTGGATTCACTAGCCAGTAGCCATTATATATAAGGTTGGGGTTAAAGTTAATAAGTTGGAATTTTATTCTATAAAAGACAAACGATTAAATTTGATCTTTCAAATCATTATAGAATTTTAATTTATAAATTATGATTATTCTTGTTCTAGATGTGAGTTGGTGGGATCAACTAACCAATCAGAGTTAGGGTTAAAGACTTAAAGGTTATAAAATAAACTTTCATCCTTTAAAATATTGTAAATGATTAAATCATCAATTATTGATTTAAATAATGAATAATTATATATCCACCCCTTATACTTATTATTTTAGAAACAGCCTCTTTGTAAAAGAATGAGCCACGTGTCCATTCTTTTAGCAAAACTAAGAAGCAGTTTTCCCTTTCTAACTCACGTTCATCAATTAACGTTTTTCAACAACCCTAAAAACCCAATTTTGCAGCCCCACGTTCTCCTTCAACCGCTTCTTCCACATTAGAATTAGGCAGAAGTGATACGTACTCAACTCGGGTGGAGCGAGTACAACTCCCAATCGTCCGGTACCAAGGTAAGTCGATCGATCACCCTCGCGTCGTGGAGTAGGGTCGATCTCGAACCTTTCACACGACTTTAAAACCCAATTGGATTCATATGGAACTAATCAAATTCTTGAAAGACACGTTGATCGACCTTTGAAATGGCAATTGGAAATCGGCGGCAGTGATTCCCAACTCGGCTTTACACTGATGAAATCCCCAACAAATTAAAGCGTTGACTTTCGATTTCAAATGGAAAGCCACGGAACTTATTGTTCGCCGATTAGCCTAATTAATTAGCAAGACTAATTAATTAAGAATTCAAGTGCAGAACGATGTCAGCAGGGGCTCCTACAGGCACGAGCGCAGCGACGGTGGTTTGATCAGGAGCGGAGGCGTGATGTGACGGTGTGGTGATGGAACAAAGTTAATCTCTTCCAAACGAAGATGAGATTCCGATCTTCAATCAATTCCAGCGAGAACCTTTGATTGAAGATCCAATTGAATTCAGCAGTAATCAGTAGCAGATTGAAAGATAGGGTTTGACGTCAGGGAGGAAGGGGGAGTCTCAAACTCAACGCTCTGCAATCCTCTAAATTTGACGTAAGAATAAACATTAACCCTAATAGAGTATTTAAAGAAAATTAATAATGAGTCTAATTGGCTAACGGGTATTTAAAGAAAATTAATAATGGGTCTAATTGGCTAACGGGTAGGACTTACTATGTAAAGTAAGTCTACACCTCTTATTAAGAAACAATACTAAAAATAAAAATAAGTTGATATAATAATAAATGCTTTATTATTGCGACATCGGAGTCGTATCCTACGGGGGCTGGAACACATCAAGAAGAGAATCACGTTTTTCCTCACAAGTAATTCTTCCTCCGAATTGATCGGGGTTATCGTGGACGCGGTGTGTGATCGGTGAGAGGCTGGAGGGTTGTTGGTGGGCGGCGTCGCATTCGATGAGGCCTGGAGGCAGCAATCGGGCGGCAGGCGGCGAAATTGGAGGCAATGGTAGGCGAAATTGGAGGCGAATGTGGTAGGCGGAATCGGGTTCAACTCAATATTTGGATTCAATCAAACGAGTGTGATGGTAGGCGTCGTAATTGGAGGCAAAGGTGGACTTTAGGGGCTGTTCTGGGCTTTGCCATTAAACAAGGATAAATCTGCGACGGGGGGATTGAAATTGGAGACGGATCGAGGGAGAGAGAAGAAAGGGGCTGCCCATCGACAGTTGACGGTGGCGAAGAGAGGAGAGGAGGCGGCGCCGGAACCCTAAATCGGCAGCACCGCCCTTCTCTCGCCGAGCCTGGCCACCGGACTCCATCCGCCGCTACAGGCTGGAGAACAGGCGCAGGAGGCGGAGATACTGGGAGATGGAGGATCGGTCGAGGATGAGGTGTTGATATCGAAGATTCTTCATGCCCTAGCTTCAATCCTCGAAAACCAAGAGGCTAGGTTTGTTCCCCCGTCTCTTTCTTTATATATCTTGGTTATTCAAATTGAATGTTTTATTTCTTGTCTCTTTGGAGTGTTTTTCAATTGGGTTTTCTGTTGTTGGTTACGTTCTTGACATGTTGACAGTTCAGATAATCTTGTGCCTACATGAACCATTGATCAGAATTAGAATTTGAGTAATTCTACTCTCATGCTCATGGCATGTATGGCTTTATAAGAAAACGACTCGGACAATGTTTAAAGAATTCAGATATTTGGATTAACGTTGGTGAGTTTAATTGTTCTTCTCATCCAACTGTCGTTGGTTAATCATCGGTCTGGGTTTAGGGTATGGATTGAAGAATATGTAGAGTTGTGGAAATTACATTTTGGTGTTGGTGACTAAAGAGATAGGGATTGTGGAACTTTAAGCTTCTATCTTCTAAAATTAAATGGAATACACATTTTATAAACACTTGAATTACAGTTAACGGCGTTGTTGAGAATGTTGTGCTTTTGTTATTATGAATGGCGTCTACTTATCATTTATTATCTATGAACTTAATTATGCTTCTGAAACTTCACTTTGGATCTTAGGTTTGGTTATGTTTTGATAGCTCTAGGATCATGAATTTCTACATATGATGAACAATTTTATTGGGATGTCGTCAATCCTATCTGTTTGTGATAATGGCTTTATTCGATGATTATGTAAAAAAAATATAATGGAATTAACTATATTTGTTATCAAAATGTTAATAAGTTTTCTTCTTTGATATGGATGAAGGAAATTGAGAGAGAGAAATTGGAGAAAATGAAATAGAAGACGGAGGAGACAACCAACACAAAGAAGGAGAAACACCAATTATCGAATTGAGGAAACTGTTTGGTATCACATTCCTAATAAATGTTCTGGTTTGATATGGATTAAGAAAACGTATAGTGGGAAATTAAAGCAAAAGGTTATGGACTAGGTCAAACTCAATGCGTTCCAATGTTCTTGGTAGGATAATCCTAATGACTTTTCTTATTTAACTTTTAATATGGATTAAGAAAATGGACAGAGAAAAAATGGAGAAAATGGAAGAGAAGACTGAGATGGAGAAGCCAAAGACGTAGAAGGCCGAGAAGCATACCGTGAGTCAGGTAAACTTAATTTAATGAATGGTTCTTTGTGGCTAATTGGTTTATTTCTTCGTAAAGCTTGGGTTCCTGATTCAGTTTGAGTTACATTGAATTTTGATGCATGGTTTATTGCTTGGTAAAGCTGAATTTGGTGAATGAAACATAGAAAACACGAAGAAGATAAGCTTTTATGTGATTTTGATGACACAAGGTGTTTTGAAACTTGCAAGTCTATCTTATTTAAAAATTGACACTCTTTGGAAAGAACTTGCTAGGCTTTGAAGCCTAAACTCTGTTGTGATTTGAGTTCAAATACCAAAACTATATTTGTCAACTAAAGCGATAATGATATTTGCATTAGTTGAACACTCCTGAAATTTTCTTGGATGTAGGTCAATGATTTGGTCAATTGTGGCGTCTATGTTTTCACTCCTGATTTTTTTTTGTGCAATCGAGAGTGTATATGCCGACGGGGAAGAAAAAGGTGCATATATGATTATATGTGCAGCATACACCTATAGTTAATTAGATCCATAACCATTTTTCCTTCTTCCTCTATGAGTTGTGCATGTAAGGAGGTGGATAGTCTGTGATTTCTTGATGTGAAATAATAATATATTGATGGTTGTTGCATTGAATTTTGCGTAGATGTTTCTTTCATCCTTTATGTAAAATGAAAACTTACTTGAATTAGGAATGCTATGCATAATGCACATCTATTTCCATAACTGCAGGGTGTGATGCAAATAAGGAATTTTTTTGTTCTGTCATTTGTCAATGTCATCACAGTTTTATGAAATGTTTGATTTTGTCACCTGTTTTTATTTTTTATTGTGCAATTGACCATGCAGGATTTTCAAAGATGTATGTGAATGAGCAAAGGGGTCTTCTAAGATTGGTTCTAAAGTCTTTTAATTAGTAACTTTCACAAAGAGGCTATAGAGGCGTGTATGGAACCATTTGCAATTGTATATCACTTACTCTTGCTCCATTTACTGTATACATAGTAATAAAACTTTTGCCTGTAAGAACAAAAAGTGCATACATTCAATTAGCAAAGCTATTTCATTTATTAGATATTAGTTGAAGAAAGTTAAGGATCCTCATGACTTCTATTCTTTGGCATCTGCCTTGTATAGTTCCTGGTTTTGTAATAATATACATATAATTTGTATGGATGTGTTTGTATTGAATCGCTTTTTTGTAATATGATGTGTAACATAGAAAGTGTTATAAAGGACTAGACTCGGTTTTCTTAGGCCAATAATTACAATGTCAAAGGAAGTGTGGAAGTGGCTAATCTATTATTTATTCTTTGTCAAATTCAAAGTCCTGATCGTCTCGAGAAAAGACTTCATCATAACAACGGAAGATTTCGAACAATGGTATAGTGAGGAGAATGAGCAAAATGGTATGTTAGTGGAAAATTGATATTTGTTGAGTGTTTTATGTGGTACGTCACACTCGATAGAAAATATTATGAACACAAATCCGAACATGGTTCGGGAAAAGTACTGGTTATTATTTATTAAGGTGAACACATAGGATGACATATGAATAAAAATATATGAGACTATTGGTTTATCCACTTATTAATAGATGTAGCTAAAAAATTATGGGAACAGGTTGCATCAAAATATGACAGATAAACATAAGAGTTCAAGTATTTATTTTAGTATATATATGACTTTTACTATTTATATACATTTTTTTAAATGATAAAAACTATATTAAATATTAAAATAAAATTATAATTTTAAATCTAATAATAATAATAATAATAATAAAATATTTAAAAAAAATAATATTTCATATAGTTTTGTACCTAAATAATACTCCCTCCGTTAATTAAAACTTGACGTTTTACTATTCACGCATGCTTTTTTAGGTGTTAAAAACTATATAAAATATTAACTTTTTTTAATAATATTTTTAAACAATTTCATACTTATTACTATTAAGTTTGAATTTATAAAAACAAAATTTAAAAAAAGTTAATATTTTATATAGTTTTTATCATTTTAGAAAAATGTGCATGAATAGTAAACGACATGTTTTAATTAACAGAGGGAGTAAATAATAAGTATTCCGTTTTAATTATCTGATAAATGGTAACTAATGGGAATTTTTTTTATTCAAAATATTCACCCAAAAATAAATATTTACTAAAATATTCACACTTTCAAACTATTTACAAAAATATTCATTTTCGCTAGATGAATAAAAAAAAACACAATCTAAAAACGCGTTTTATTCCCAAAAATCATGAAATTGAATTATGGAAAAACTCAACAAAAGAAACGCGGTTCTAAATCGCGTTTTTAACCCAGTTTGGAAAGAAACGTGGTCTTAAACCGTGTTTCTTTTTTTTTCTTAATTAAAAAAAAAACATACGCGTAAAATGCGACCTCATGCCACGTTTTACTTTAATCACCGTTCACGTCTACGCCTAGGCTGGCAACGAGTAGGAGCGATGGCCCTGCAGGACCCCAGATTCGGTGGACGAGCAGGAGCGAGCCCAAATTCGGGAGAGAGTGAGCCAAGATTCGGCGGCTATAGCCGGTCAATTTCAGATCTAGGCCCCGCCAAAGCCGATCTCGGGGGAGAGTGAGCCCAGATTCGGCGGCCGAGCAAGGAGCGATGACTCGGCGACGACAACGAGGCTCCACCAAAACGAGGCTGAGCAATGAGCAGGAGGGACGGCGACGGCAACGAGGAGGAGGAGAGATGAGGCCAGCGGCAAACGAGGCCGAGATGGCCGGCAGCTAGGTCGGCTCCCATGTCGTCTCCATCCTTTCCAACGACGAGTCAAATCCGGGTCCGAACACCACCTTCGATAACCTCCTGGTCGTTTGCCCCACCCGACCATCCTCCTTGATGGCCTCGCCATCGGGGTGGCCGGCATGGCTGGGCCGGGACTCGGAATTCCGTCTCTCTTCACCTCCACAAGAAAGAGATGATAGTAATAAAATGAAACGCGGTACCAATCCACGTTTCATTCCTTTTTTTTTTTTTAATTGTAAAATTTAATTATACTGGAATAAACGCGGTTTAAAACCGCGTTTTACCTAAAATTAATGTTAAAACGCGATTTAAACCGCGTTTCTTTCGTTTATTTTTTTCTCGATTTCAAATTTTACTTATTGTGAATGAAAGGCGGTTTCAGATTTTGAATATTTTTATAAATATTTTCAAGATGTGATTTTTTTTGTATTTATTTATTTTTCTTTAAATATTTTGACAAAAAAATTCAGCTAATGGAGCAATGGTTAATTTAACGGGCAACGTACTTCTAGTCTTGTATAATTATTCATAATTGAATTTGTTGAGATTATGTATATTTTTCTAAGTCTTATAACTATATATTTAAGCATGCTACATGTTTAGAATAGCATAGGTTATATGATATTTGTGCATTTGATTGATGGTTATTGGTGTATAATTATTCATAATTGAATATGTTGAGATTATGTATATTTTTCTAAGTCTTATAACTATATATTTAAGCATGCTATATGTTTAGAATAGCATAGGTTATATGATATTTGTGCATTTGATTGATGGTTATTGGTTATGACTGGGTTGAGTTGAGTGAGTGGCGGAGGTAGAAATCTGTCCTGGTGGCTCAAAATCTGGACTGAAGGAGCGAGCTTTCGTTGTTTTGAGCCAGCGATCGAACCTGGATGGGAGGAGCGAGCCCTTGCGTGTCGGCTACCGAACCAAGAGTCGTGAAGCGAGCTTTGCTGTCTTTCTTAGGTCTCGCAATCGCAGGGTTTGATGAAAGGGGGAAATGGAAAAAAAAAAGAGGTGTATACTTTAGAAGGAATTTTTTTTTAAAAAAAAATGAAGGCAATCACAGGGTTTGATGAAAGGGGGAAATGATATATATATATATATATATATATATATATATATATATATATATATATATATATATATATATATATATATATATATATATATATATATATATATAGGATGGGTATTTTGTGCACACCCCTTAGGGTGTATCTTGTGCACAGATACGAGCCTTTGATTTAAATGGGATAGAGGGACGAGATGGAGACACGTGCCCCGTGGGTTTTAAAAAAGAAATATTGAAAACTAATTAGAATTGCAAGCCTGGGCGCGTGGAGTTAGGTGGGAAATGAAAACCTAAATCCCCAATTTCTTTTCTTCTTCATCGTGTGGACTTGTGGATCAAAGAGAAAGACGATCAACGGCGAAGGGTGATTTCTGGAGACCGGCGTTGAGGCGAGGCGGAGCCGAGCGGACGTGATTCATAGGCGAGCGGAGGAGACACGGACATGGCGGGGCGGTGTTGTCCAGGCGAGTCGAGCCTGGACATGCGTTGTCGGTGATGCCGGAATGCGGCGGAGAGGGCGTCGAAGAGGGAGGCGAAGCCGAGTGGACGCGAGTCTTAGGCGAGCGGAGCAGACACGGAGGCGTGGCGAGGCGAGGCAGTGCTAGGTGCTAATTTTCGGGCGAGTCGAGCCTAGAGATGCAGTGTCGATGGTGGCGAGGGTTCCTGCGGTTCTAGGAGCAGTTCCACGGTTTTGAGTTGCAATTTCGATTTCTGGAATTCATTTATGCCTATTGTTGTTTTATTTCATCCGACCTCTTCCATTGTCGATTCAAGCCCTTTCTTTTTCTTTTTCTCTTTTTTTGTGGGGTGGGGTGGTTTGTGTGTGTGATAGGGGCATCGAAATCGGGTGGTTGGGTAGGATTTTCGAGATGCATAATTTTATTTATTATTCATCAATTATTCAGACGTATGTGTCAAATTTTGGTTACTATTGGTGATGAGTTGAGAAATTATTCGGTGAAAATCTGATTCATTATTCGCCTAAATATGGAGTTTTCGAATTGGCAATATTCGGTGAAATGTGAGACATTATTCGGTGAAATATGAAACATTATTCGTATTAATTGTAAGTATTGTTTAGGGATTTGAGATTTTTTTTTTTGAAATTGATTGATAAAAAAACAAAACATTATTCACTAGCATGTGACAAATTATTCAATGAAAATGATAATTTTTTATATGAACTAGATGAAAAAAGATAACATAATATTATTCGGTAACATGCGAAACATTATTCGGTGGAATTGTCAAATCTTTAAATCGAACTAATTTAGGTTGGATTAAAAAACATTTATTTCCCACGGAAAAAAAACATTTTTTTACAAATATTTTATATATTTATATAAAAAAACAATTTATTCAAAGAAATTGATAAATTTTCCAAAACCATAAAATTATATCAAAAGGAAATATATATTTTAAATGAGATGGAGATCCAAAAAAAATTACAGTATTTTAAACGGGGGAGTTGAAAAATTGAAAAACCTGTAAGTGGATTTGGCAAAAAATTACGGAGTATGTGTGGGGCATCATCATGGGGCCCACTATTCTTCAAAATCACACGCGCTTTAGAAGGACAATAAGTGGGTTTTTTTTAATGCGGGTCCCCCATAATTAAAGCAAAAATAAATTAAAATCCCTTTTAATCGTGGCCATTCGTTTCATCCATTCAATGGCCAAGATTTGTGCACTAGATACACTATAAGAGGTGTGCACAAGGGAACCACTCCCTATATATATATATATATATATATATATATATATATATATATATATATATATATATATATATATATATAAGAGGTGTAGACTTTAGGAGTTTTTCTTTAAAAAAATGAAGAAATAAGGAGGAATCGAACACCCCAGCCCTTTTTACCTTACTGTTGCCTCCATCCAACTCTACTACAATAGACTCCTTCGTTGAGTAAGGCTGGAAAGAAAATCACAAGGAGATCCATTGCTAGAGAAAAACGCAGGGTGTTGATGCTAATGAAACCACCTCTATTGATTAACAATAATCTAACCAGGCCCTCGTGGATACTATGTGGCCATAGCATACTAATCTTTGGTGACTTTTATAGGATCCATTGGAGTTCAAATTGCATTCAGTTTTGGTGCACTCTAGTTAGCTCCTTCTTCCTGATCATCTTTGTGGTTTATTATGTAAATTCATGTGTGTTTGATCAGGCTCTTAAATATATTCTTTATGAAAACTTCTTTGGGGCAATGACAGTGAAAGCATATATTCTAGATCATGTCTATCATATCTCTCCTTTAATTCACCTCAGGTTACTATACTTAGTGTTTGAACTACTCTTAGGGAGGGCGATTGTTGTTTGTCGTTTATCTGCTCCTCTCTTGAATTACCCTTTCCAAACAACCTATTATGGAAACAATCTACATGCTAACCATCCTATTGTGATGCAAGTGTTCAATCCTTCATGGGTGTTGACTTTTTGTGACAAAATTGCACTGTCAACCTAGCCTTAGAGCCTTACTGACCATGAACCTTCTATTTTGGTGTGTACTTCTTCCTGTGGGATTTCACCTACAACTAGATCAGCTAGTTTGTATGTGCCAGCACATCTTTCAAAGACCTCTTTCTACTCTTCTAGTTATGGGAACAATTAGATTTGAAATAATACTACAAGTCTACGAGATCATAGATAAATGTTTAGACCATGAACTTAGCTCGATTATATGTTCACCAACTCATTCACCCTATAAAGCTTGTATTACCTATGCAAATAAGGGAAACCAAAATATTTACAAATTCTTAGACAAAAGCAAGTGTGTTGGGATCTTACCTCGGATCGCCACACATAAAACTACGATTAAATGAAAATATGCACCTGGAATTGTAGGGGCATTGGAAAACCCACATTCTAGACTGACAAAAACATTTTTTGTAAAAATGAACAAATCCATTTAATCTCCCTAACAGAGACGAAAACCGGACGAATACCTGAGGAAAAAAGCATAGAGAAGTGCAAGTTTCGATAATGTGGTCTGGTCGCCAGCCATTGGGCGCTCCGGTGGGATTGGTGTACTTTGGAAATCACATTATCTTACTCATGAAGATATTTCACTAGTCAGACAATTTGAGAGAATCATTTCAATCAAATACAAAAACTTTAATACAAATTTCTCCTGCATCCTTATCTTCGTCTATGGTCCTCCTGATGAAAGGGACAAAGACGATTTCTGGAGAACAGTTAAAGATTTAATAAACTCTTCTGACTTACCTTGTATGGTGCTTGGGGATATGAATGAAATTTGTCACGGAGAAGACAAGTTCGGAGGAACAGAAATCAACCCGACTCGATTTAGACATCTTCTTGATCTTAAAGGTTCTTGCGATCTAGTTGAAATACCTTTTTCAGGAAACTCTTTCACATGGAGGAAAAAGGAGTTGGGACCAGACAATATCCTTGAAAGATTAGATAGAGCAATTGTCCAACATTGGTTTTTGGTGGAATACCCAAATCTACAAATCACACACCACACATTTACATCGTCTGACCATTGTCTCGTATCTCTCGATCTAAGTAATGGAGAAATACACAAGGTCCCACCCTTCAAATTGGACTTGTGGGTAGTACTCATAGGTCCCCGGTTCAAATCCCGGAATGACCGCTCTTTATTTACCAATTCAAAGAGGAATGATTTCCGTAATATAGTTAAACAAACCTGGAGAGCAAATTGTAGTGGTTCAGCAATGTTTCAACTATCATTTAAGACAAAAATTTTAAAGGCGAAAGCTAAAGAATGGAATCGAAAAACCTTCGGAAACATTTTTCGACAACTAAAGGATGTTGAATGTAGACTTCTAGAGATACAAAAGATGAATTTAGTTTCTCAAAACACATTCATGGCGGATAAACAAACACAACTACTTAAGAAAAAGGAAGTTTTGTTGAATTTCCATAAGAAATTCTGGAATCAAAGAGCAAAAGTTAAACACCTAAAACTTTCTGACACTAATTCTGGCTATTTCCATAGGATAGCAACAGAGAGAAGAAATAGAAAGATTATTCGAAATATTACAACAGCAAACAGAACCCAAATTATTGGAGAAGAAAATGTCAAGAAGAAAATTCAACTAGATTTTGAAAAACGATTCAAAAGGGATGGGGAGAATAGACAAAATCTCTTAGCTTACCTATCCTTGATAACTCCATCAATTATGGATAGCAAAAATAAGGAATTAATAAAACTAGTTACAAATAGTGAAATTAAAAGCGCGTTGTTTTGTATGGGAAAAAATAAGTCCCTAGGTCCGGATGGTATGACGGTGGAATTCTATAAAACTTATTGGGGCATTGTTGGCCCATCTGTGATAAAAGCAGTCAAAGGATTCTTCCAATCGGGTAAATTGCTCAAACAGATTAACCACACATTTATCACCCTTTTACCAAAATGTGATAACCCAGCTACAACAAACAACTACAGACCAATTAGCCTTTGCTCAACTATATATAAGCTTATTTCAAAAATCATTACTGATTGTCTAAAAAAAGTGATTGGGAAACTCATTCACCCATTACAAGGAGCTTTTGTATCTGACCGCGCTATTTAGGACAATATACTGGTAACACATGAGATCTTCCACACTTTCAAAAGTAGAAAAGGAAATGAAGGATGGATGGCGATAAAACTAGACATGGAAAAAGCATATGACCATGTCGATTGGGAGTTTTGCTTTCAAATCCTAGCAAAATTTGGCTTCCACCCAACCTTTATAGGTTGGATAAGAGAATGTGTAGAAATAGTCTCATTCTCATTTTTGGTTAACAACGGTCCTACGGACTTATTCAAACCAACTAGGGGTCTCCGTCAGGGTGATCCATTATCGCCTTTTTATTCATTTTGGAGGGGGAAATCCTTGCTAGAAAACTACAAGCGGAGGCGTCATCAAGAATTGGTACTGTTGGGTTTAGGTTCGGCAGAGACGGTTTCTCTGTTCCTTTCCTAGCGTTTGCAGACGACATCATGGTGTTTGCAAAATACACCTCTACTGCAAGCGAAAATATAAGGAAAATTATTGATGAATACTATAAGTATTCGGGCCAGAAGCTTAACTTTCACAAATCCTCTTTTCAAACAACAAGTGGAGTACCCAAATATAGAATCCAAGAACTTCAAGGTAGTTTACAAATTCCTCACACAAGAGCTTTAGAAAAATATCTGGGTTGCCCATTATTAACGGAAAAGTGAATCGAGAAATCTTTGAAGAAACTATATGCAAGTCAAAAGAGCAACTCTCTAAGTGTAGAGCCAATCCACTCTCTCAACAGGGGAGAGCAACACTTATAAATTCAAACCTTTCTTCAAAACATCTCTACCTAATGCAAAGCTTTCTGCTACCGACCAATATACACAAAGAACTAGACCAACTCAATAGAACTTTTTTCTGGAACAAAGATCTTCAACATAGACAACTAATAAGTTGGGATAGAATCTGCAAGCCAAAATGTAAAGGTGGGATCGGGCTTCGAAAATCGAAGGATATGAACGAGGCTCTTCAAATGAAGTTATTATGGAAAATCCTCGCTGAACCTGATAACTATTGGGTTCAACTGATAAGGTATAAATACCTAAAAAACAAAGAACTTCTACAATATAAAGCAAAGAGCAATACATCATGGCAGTGGAGAAACCTAAGTCGGCTCATTGACAAATTTAAAAAAGGTCTCATTTGGTCTGTTGGTGACGGGAGATCTATTAACTTTTGGACAGACAACTGGTTGTCGATGACCCCCCTTTTAGGTAGAATAAACCCACCACAAGATGTTAACATTAACCAAAAGGTTAATGACTATATGACAAACGGAAATTGGTGGATTGAGAGACTAAACCAAGATTTCGAAAACACCATCGTAAAGGAAATAACAGATATTCCTATCCCTGTCTCGCCGCTCCCAAATAGACTCTTCTAGTGGCCGGGCCGAGAGGGCTGGTTCACAACAGCAAGTGCAATGAAACTCATTACCAGCTCTGATAATATGACAGACGAGCCCAACTCATGGATTTGGAAGCTAAATATTCCCCCAAAGATTAAAAATTTCCTTTGGAAACTAGGTCAAAAGGGACTCCCAACAACAACTCGATTATCCCAGCGAGGTGTTCATGTCCCAGTCCCATGTAAATTATGTAATCACCATGATGAAGATAAAGCTCATCTTTTTATTGAATGTAGTTTCACAAATTATCCAGCTCTGCAGATACAGGCAATCCAGCACATCATACCCAATTTACTAAATAACACAAGAGACATTAAAATAGTCATGAACACATTAGGTGATAAACTTAATCCCTCAGAAAAGGAAGTACTAGCGCTCAAATGGTGGGTCATTTGGTTTTACAGAAATCAGATTACCTTTCGAGATGGCCACATTCCATCAAATAGGGAAATACAATCTCTCATAAATACGCTTTATGAAAATTGGAAAAAGCATGTAAACAAGAGGAGGATATAGAAATAAACAATGCAAAAGACAAGCCAAACCAAAAAATAAAAAATAAAACAAGAATTAAGTGGAGAAAATCGGGACGAGGAGTCACGAAACTAAATTTCAATGGGTCATCTTCATATGTGGATGGAAGCACCACGGGGTACATTATTCGGGGCTGGGAAGGGAAACACATTACATTGGGATACAAACATATAGGTAAACAATCTCCTCTAATGGCGGAAGCACTCGCTATGCGAGAAGGGGTAATTAAAGCTAGAGAACTTCGGATCAGAAAACTCGTGATTGAAGGAGATTCGCAGATCATCATCAACCATCTAGCACAAAAAGGAAAATGTCATTGGGAGATTGAATTGACTATGGGTGATATCAAAACAATCATTCAATACGTTCATGAAGTATCCTTCTTAAATGTCCCCCGCATTGGTAACAGAGTGGCTGATAAGGTTGCACACCTTAGCCGCTCTGTACGGGGGGATGCACTTGAAACACATCCAAGTCTTTTAGACCTTATCTGTCAGGATGCGATCGGCTAGGTTTCATCCAGCCGAAATTTTACCTTATCAAAACAAAACAAAAAATTGTACTACAATAGTTCTTTTGTATTACAAGCACCTCTTTTACTAAATATACATTTTTTTTTTACTTTTTTTTTGGGGGGGGGGGGGGGGGGGGATTGTTTGAGTTGAGCCTAATGGGTATGTTCTCTTAACCTAAACGATGGCAACTGCTTAGGCATAGTAGGTTTAGTCCACTTGTTAAAACGTTGCATTAATTTGGACTAAGGTTTTTGGTTGAGCTCTATATAAATCCTTCCTATAAGCTCATGAGTGTGTCACTTGCTACCACTATTTTGAGTCTTCGAGAAATGTCTTCTTCGATCTCTAGTGTCCAAGTGGTGATGGATCCAGTGATTATGTCCAAGGCAAAGGCTCCTCCAACATAAGGCCATGTGGTGTCTTTGGCTAGTGTTTCTCGTTTAGATCCAAGCCTGTATCTTTGGATATGTGATATAGGAGAGAGTTCATCTTACCTTTGTATGTAGTTCTTGCTATTTCATTCTTATTTGCTTAGATCTTTACTGTATGTGATGATCATAGAGTATTTGAGAGAGAACAGAAAGAAATTGAGCAACTGAAAAATGATCAGTTGAATGAATGAGAACGAGTACAACAACTTGGTCTATTTATACAGCTCTCATAACAACCTCCTAACAGACATTTAAAGTTCTTAAGTAACAGTCCCCCTCAAGTTAGTAGTTTTGAAGAGATCAACAACTCCTAACTTGCTAAGAAGCTTATTACTTTGATCCCGGGCAAGTACTTTAGTAAATAAATATGATGGTTGCTCTTTAGTTGAATCGTAGCCAAGATCAATCTCTTTCCTTAGCACCTTGTCTCGTACTAGATGACAACCCCCCTCTATATGTTTTGTACATTCATGATAGACTGGGTTTCTAGCAATGTGCATTGCAGATTTGTTGTCACAGTACAACCTCCAAGGTTGATCTTGCAAGTCGGTTAGCAATTTCAGTAGCCATGTGATCTGACAACATACAGTGGCCATTGCCCTATATTCAGATTCAGCGAATGATGGAGCAACATACGTTTGCTTCTTTGTACGCCATGAGATCAAGGAATTTCCAAGAAGAACACAAAATCCAGTCAGTGATCTTCTTGTCATGGGGCAACTCTACCAATCAGCATCACAAAAGGCATAGAGCTTCATGTCTATTTTCTGAGCTAAGAATGGACCTTGCCCTTGTGCTTTCATCAAGTATCTAAGCACATGTTTATAAGCACTCTTCCAGTGCTCATCATTGAGTCTATGCATAAATTGGCTTAGCACCTGAACAACATAGCATATATCTGGTCTAGTTATGGTGAGGTAAATCAATTTTCCCACCAGTTTCCTATAAGACATCACATCCACTTCATTACATTCTCCTTCGAGAGTAAGCTTGATCTTAGGATCCAGAGGAGTATCTGTTGGCTTAGCTCCTATCATTCATGTCTCCTTTAAGATGTCCAAAGTATATTTCTTTTGGTTTAAGAGCATTCCTTTCTCATTTCTTTCAACTTCGATCCAAAGGAAGTATCTCAAATCTTCTAAGTCTTTCATCACAAATTTCTAATGCAAGTACCCCTTCAAGGCCTTGATTTTAGAATCACTATCACCAGTTATCAACATGTCATCAACATACACAAGTAGAGTTGTGTATGATGACTTGGTTGATTTGAAGAAGAGTGAATAATCTGTCTTTGATTGAATAAATCCTGTATCTTTGACAACTTGGGAGAATCTTGAGAACCACTGTCTAGGCACCTGCTTTAGTCCATAGAGAGATCTGTCTAGCCTGCATACCATCCCAACAACTGTATTGACCTCATTCATAGACTCCCCCTGAGGACAATCATGTTGTTTCAATAAGGCATGCGCATGAGGAATATCCATGAAAACCATTTCCTCAAGTTCTCCATGAAAAAACTCATTTGTCACATCCATTTCTGACACTGGCCATCATCTTGTTGTAGCAATAGCAAGCAGAGTCCTCACTGTTATCATCTTAGCCACAAGGGCAAATGTCTCACCATAGTCAATCCCCTCTAGTTGAGAAAATCCCTGAGCCACAAGGCGAGCTTTGTATCTATCAAGCGAGCCATCAACCTTGAGCTTAAGTTTGAACAACCATTTGCAACTCACATTGGGCACAACTTTAGATTTCAGCACCAAAGTCCAAGTATGATTTGCCTCTAGAGCTCTCAATTTAGTCTTCATTGCCTTAATCCATTCTTGATTTTTCAATGCCTCTTTGAGTGAAGTGGGTTCAGATAGTGGAGGCACATTGTTAATGAAAGAGAGATAGGTAGAAGAACAACGAGTGTGAGACAGGCAAGAAGACATTGGGTAAAGAGACTTACTAAGAGACGAGCTTGTTGTCAGATCAGAGCTAGTAGAAGCTGAACATACATAGTCCTCCAGCCAACTAGGTGGAGGAGCATTCTTGGATGAGCGCCTGATCTCAGGAGTGTGATCAGGAAAGGTATCCATATGGATAATAGAAGATATGTCATCAAAAGCAGGCGGTGCAGGAGATGAGGAGTAATATGCAAAAGACTCAAAATAAGGTGGTGGATTTAGACTGGGATATGGGTGAGATATGACTTCCACTGGATGAAAAGGAGTAAGAGATGATTCAAAATTTTCCAAATCATCAAAGAAAGACAAATGTGTTTGTAGAGAGGATGAAGAAGTGTTTGAGGGAGGTTGAGCAAAAGGAAAGACATGCTCAATGAAGTGCACATCCATGCTGATAGTACATTTACCACTGTCCAAATGAAACACTTCGGCTATGATCATCAACAATGGTTAAGAAAAATCGATGCCCATTATAGTTAGGTGTGTCATAAGGTCCCCAAAAGTCACAGTGCAGTAAAGTAAAAGAGCTATCAGCATGAGATGTGCTAGAGGAGAAAGAACTCTTTGTATGTGATAATGCATATTTCATATAGGCATTATAGGTATTTCTTATTGCAATTAGGTAGTGGTTTTGCTATTGTTTGAGTCTAGTTTCGTATATTGCTTGTGAAGTATTCGAGTTCGGAATCTACGCCTTTTTAATGTTTATTCTGCAGAATTACATTCCGATCTTGAATAGGCTTTGGAAGATCTTAAGATACATGTTTTGGAGCATATGGAGGCTAAGAAAGAAGCTAGAGAGGAGCAAGGAAGCACGACATTGGAGTTTATTGAAGACAATTGAGGAAAGTCGGACACTTCATAGGCGGCACCTGCCGTGGGCCGTTTTCCAGCAATTGCGATTTTGGATCTGAAAACATTATTTCCTATTATTTTATTCTTAATCCTATTAGGGTTTGGCCGAATCTTTGAGAGGCTTTATTAGGTTATTTCAGTTCTATTCGCCGTGTGTTAGGTTATTGTTATTGTGCGACTATGAACACAATGAGAGAGAGAGAGAGAGAGAGAGAAAGAGAGAGAGTATGAGTTGCTAAACTCATAGTTTCGCTTGTGATTCGAAGATATGGTTGTTTGGATTGTGAGGATTTTATTCTATTTGGTTATTCATATTTATAGCTATCATCTTGTGCTTAATTATTATATTTGTGTTCCTTTCTATGATTAATCACCATGTTAGGAATTGCATCTTAGCTATGAATTCGTTTTTGTTTTCTCGATAGCAAACAAAGGTATTGAGAAAGTGATGTTTCTTTGTCTTTGTGGTGGATGATTTCAATTGATCTATGTTGATGATATTTGATTAGGGCTGGGTTCGGTATGCACCTATTAGTTTTAATTGCGTTGAGTCAATGTGTCAATTGGTTTTGATTACTTGAGTCCTTAATGCTATTCTTTAGTGATATTGAATAAGATGAGTGAATCTCTGCGTATCTCTCAACTTTAATCAAGTAGGCCTATGAATATGAATAATTAATAGATCAATCCGAAGATCATGAATTCCAACCATTGTTAGAGAATTACAGGTGAAATGTTCTTTCTACTTTGATATCAATCTACTTTGCAATCATAAATCTGATTACTTTTACATTCTGGTTATTTGCTACAAATCACTGTTTTGTCATAAGAGTCTTTGCTTAGAGTTATTGAATAGGAAATCGCTTCTCCCTGTGGGTTCGACACCGGACTACATCGCTATACTAGTACTTATTTTGTTTATCAATGGATTGATTGCCTATTCTATTGGTTTTGTGTTTGAGTTTGGATATTATTACTATTTGACAAGAGGCGAAACTGACAACGAAGTTCGCCACGCGTCAGTATGTTTAGCCAGAGGGCACATAGAGCATAAGAAATGAGATTTATCTTTATTCATATCCACCAAAACATGTGGTATTTGCAATAGTTTTTCATGTGGAGCATGACCAAGGCGTAGGTGCCATAGTGAAGTAGGACTAGTGTGCTTAGAAGGTAAAAACATAGGCAATACAAAGTTTGTGGCACACTGTGGTACATGTGTAAGGGTGGAAAAAAAACAAAGCTAGCTCATCCAAGATGCATTTTCCATGTTTAGCTTTAGGGATCACATAATACAACCCTCCTAACTCTTCACCAACTGCAACCAGCTAGGCCTGTCCACGGGTCGGACCCGGCGGGTCACGGGTCGGGATAGGCACGACCCGCACCAGAACCCGGAAAATAGCCGGGTCGACGGGTCACTGACCCGCCGGGTCAACGGGTCAACCCAACAAATTAAAAAAAAAACTTTAAAAAAAAATATACTCTAATATATTTAAATATATTTATATTTATAATTATTATTATAAATATACATATAAACTAGAATATATATTTATAATTCATATTCATAATTATAATTATATTATAATAATTATATTATAATTATAAATATTATAAATATAAACATAAATTATAAACAAAACTAGAATTCATATCTATAAAATATAAATATAAATTCATATTAATATGCAACTCATATGCAATATGCAATATGTAATGCATGGTAAGATTCATCTCTTGCTTATCTCCTTTTATAGAGTATGATACTCCCACCAACCTATTCTCTCATTTCCGATGTGGGACAAAAAATCTCTTATTTTCAATGTGGGACAAAAAACATGGAACTTGTTCATCACTTGTTTATCTCCTTTTTTGCCTACTACATTGATATATTTGTATAATTGTCTTTGAAGATTAATTAGTTATGATATGTAATGATTAAATTAATTCACACAATTCGAATTAAAATTTCACATTTGAAGTCTACATATGTTGGATACAATAGTTGTGATCGGTGGCTAAGTCGTCAAATATAGCCCACAAAACTTAGAACAAAATGTACATTACTTAAATCATGGATAATTTGGAGAGGCAAGATACTTTGATAAGAAACAAGAAATTGATAGGTGAAAAAGAACAATTGAAATTGTTGGAGTTGTTCACGATTTCGAAAGAGGCAAAACATTCATGCCTATCTAACTCTGTATGAATCAATAACTTTAACAATAGCCATTTTATTATCTTTAACAATCACTTTTATTATCTTTAACAATAACTTTAATGTTAATATACTTCAACAAAAAAAACTAAGTGAGTATGTGACAAGATCACATGAAAAGAGTGTTAATATGTGAGTTCCATCTTCTTTGTCCCACATTGAAAATGGGAGGTTTTTTGTCCCATATTGAAAATGTGGGACAAAAAGGAGTTCAACCCATGTACAACTTATCATGCATTACATATATTGCATATATATTGCATATGAATGCAATGAATATGAGTTCATATTTATATTTATATATTTTATAAGTATATAAGTATGAATTCTAGTTTTTTTTTTATAATTTATAATTATAATATAATTATAAATATAAATTCTAGTTTTTTGTTTATAATTTATATTTATAACAATAATAATAATAATAATAATAATAATAATAATAATTATTATTATTATTATTATTATTATTATTATTATTATTATTATTGTTATAAATATAAATGTATATTTCAGTTTTTTTTTTTTTTGTCATGGGTTGAGGGGTCGACCCGGCGGGTTGCCGGGTTGAAATATGCTCGACCCTAACCCGGACCCATAACCCGTCAAGACCCGCGACCCGCTGGACCCGGACCCGTCGGGTCCATGACCCGCCGGGTCGTCGACCCGCCAAACCCGTCGGCTCACGGGTTGACCCGTGACCCGTGGACAGGCCTACAACCAGCGTCTTCTTTACTGGGTCCTGTATGACACATTTGTTTGAGAGGAAAATGACAAAACAACCAATGCCACGTATCAATTTGCTGATGGAGACAAGATTAAAGTTGAAATGAGGAACAAATAAGGTTTTGGATAGAGTTAAATTTGAAGTAAGGTTAACACTTCCAGTAAGCTCAATTTTACTAATGGAATCATCATGCAAATGAATATAGGTAGACATATAAGTGGGGACAGTTTTGAGAAGAAACTTTTGATCACAGGTAATGTGGTTCGTAGCCCCACTATCAAGAATCCATAACCCTGTGAAATTAGAGGCACTGCAACAAATAGTAGTACCTGCAAAGTTGATTTCAAACAACTTATCTTTGTGTTGTTTTATCATGTTGATCCAAGAATAGAGCAGTTTCTGTTGATCTGCAGATAGAGGTTGTAAAACTGGAGAATCAGATGAGGAAGATGCATTGTTGGCTGAGGAAGACGAAGCCTTAGAATCATGCCCAATTGGTGATGTCTATGGCTTGAACTTGCTCTTGTAATGCCACACAGGATAACCAAACATCTCACATCATCGATCGGCTTTGTGATTTCCATTGCAATGTCTGCACTTCTCCTTCTTGGACTTTTCTTTAGACCCATTATGCTTACCCATAAGAGCAGTTGAGTCCATGGAGCCATTCTTTGAGCCAGACATCTTGTTGCTGCGAGAGTTTTGAAGGAGGGGAGCATGAGCTGTACTTGCAGATGGAAGGGGAGTGCTGAGCAAAATCTGACATCGATTAGCAAAGTAATCCTCATTGAATTGAGACCCATGAGGAATTGCATGAGTTTGGTCTCCCGATCTTGAGCATCAACTTGGGCTTGAATGTTGCACTCACACTTGCCACAGGTGCAATGAATCAGAACCACTAACCTAGAGAATTGTTGCCAGAGGCCCTTGAGCCGAGTAAAGTACTCAGTAAACAAACTCCCACCTTGATTACAATCTTGAATTTCTTTCTTAAGAGAAAAGATGAGAGGGCCATTTCGTTGACCATAACTCTCCTCAAGATCAAGCCACATCTCTCTCGCAGTATCAAATTCATCAATTGTGGCATAAATTTCCTTAGAGACAGTGTTCAATAGCCAAGAACATACCATATCATTACATCGATTCCACATTGCGGCATTATCTGGTGATTCAATCAAGGTTCCTTCGATGAACCCCAATTTGTTCTTCACAGACAGGGCTTTCGTAATGGCCTTCCTCCATCATTTGTAGTTATCACCAGTTAGCTGGATTGTGGTGATAATCATCCCAGAGTTCTCAGATGGATGAATGAACAATGGATTCTGCAAATCGATTGCAGTGATGAGATCTTGTCGGCGACGCTCTCGATCTGGAGATCGAACTTCAGAATTCGCCATAGAATCAGGCAAATCACGGAGATCGAAGAAAAATTGCAAAGATCCGACAAAGAGATGAAGAATTGCATAAAGAAGATAAAAAAAACCTCCATGATCACTGAGCGCCTGATACCATGATGATCATAGAGTATTTGAGAGAGAATAGAAAGAAAGAGAGCAACTGAAAAATGATCAATTGAATGAATGAGAACGAGTACAACAACTTGGTCTATTTATACAGCTCTCATAACAACCTCCTAACAGACATTTAAAGTGCTTAGCTAACAATATGCTCAAACATTGCCCCCTATTTGTAATCTTAATTTGCTTGTTTAGTGGATTTGAGTTGACTCTTAAAACCCCATGTACGTAAGGTAATAGATTCAAACCTCGTAAAACTCGGCGTTGTGTTTGTCTACGATTTTCCACTTTAGATCCCGCTTTATATAAATGAATCACTTAATAACTTGATTCAAACTTATAGGAATCTTCATAGCAGGATTTTATTTAAATACCAATAAAATCCATATATGTGTTATGTTTCGGATGGATCATAACATTAACCTAGAGCAAGGGAAATCGGTAGGGAAAAAGAAGAGATTAGGGAAGAAGATGATGGATTAGGGAAAAAAGTAAAAATGGTAATAGGGAAGGTAAAGTAAGAGAAAAAGGGTTAAAGAGAGAAAAGGGATATATAATTTTTTTTTTTATAGTGGGCAACCATTGGAATGTCTTAAACTAAGAGCATTCATGATCATCCTGGCGGATGATGTTACAAAGATCCCTATAGAAAGGGAGATTAGAACTATTAATATGACTATTCTTCGCAATATAATCAGCAGCATGGTTAGCTTCTCTATAGCAATGTTGGGTCGTGGCTGTGATGAATCCTTTCTGAAGCACTTGAATCTTCTCGACTACTCTTAGTATCTCCCAAGGGGCAGATTTCAGGTCTTCTATTGCCTTGACAACTCCCAGACTATCTCATTCGACAATTATCTTACTCCAGCCTTTAGTGCGGGCTATTTCTAACCCTCTGCAGAAAGCAAGTGATTCTGTGTGGATTACAAATCTCTTAGTAACCTATTCATAGAAAATATCGATAATTTGACCATTCCAGTCTCTAACTATACCCCAATATGGCAATCGCCTGATGGCTTGACCGACCCATCCACATTAATCTTGTAGACAGAAAAGGGATATATAATTGGATTTGATTATTTCATTCCTGATATCTCAATATAGTACAACTAATAAGGATATTTATACTAATACTCTAGCTAATACGTATCCATGTACATCATATATAAATTATAGGAATTGAAAGTTTATATTTGACTTGGTTAGATTTTAAAATCAATGAAGCGAGAGTGTTAATTTTTATATAAAAAAAAGATGTCAACATAAAATGAAAATTTTGCACATTGATTGAAGTTTTTTGTGTTAGATAGTAAATCTTGACTTTATATTCTATAAATTGAAAATATCTAATGTAAGGATTAATAATAAAAAAAAAATCCAGTGTATGTAATACTCTCTCTGCCATAATAATTGTCCTTTTCTTTTATTACAAATACCTTATTATACATAAATTATTAATAAATAATGTATATAATTTAGAGAGATATAAATTGGTGGATGAAACTCTATATTAGAAAAGGTAAAGATAAGTTTAAAATGTTATTATTAAACGATTTATATACAAAGGGATTAAAAATAATATTTTTTATCAATAAAAAATATTCTTAAGATATAGTATTAATATTTCTATCATAGTAACATTAATGATTTTATACTATAACACAATAGTTTCAAATATAATACTCCGTATAAAATAAATATATTATAAAATATGTCTCTAAAATGTAGGTGCAACTCGTGGCGGGTTAGGTTTGAACACTTTAGAGAGATATTATAAAACATATCTCTAAAATGTTTATTGACTACACAAATGACCACGACTTGTTAATATTCTATTATCGCGCTTCCAAAATACCATTCAATTGAAACATTAATTTGATTCACAATGGACCGTTAGGGAGTAAAACATGACAAATTTTGTGATCAATTCCAATGTATAAATCTGCATTTAACAAATAGAGAATTAGAAAGCAATCAAGAAAGAGCAGGAGAGAAAAGAACCTTTCGGCTTTTCTTATATCTAGTGATTTTCTCCCAATGCGTGCAACGTTGCTAAATTGAGCAAGTAATGGCATAAACTCAAAAGTAAATTGGTATGGGACGAAGGATGCACCTCTAAAGGGGTGACCTGAGAACACAAAGCGCACAAATGTGATTGCTGCTTCCTTGTGTTCTGAGTGTCACTCCTCCAGTGGTGCATCCACACCCACACCAATACCCATAGTTTCATGTAGCTTTGTATTTCGAATGAATGATCAATTTGTGGGGTGGGTGTCTAGTATTTGTACAAAGTTAAATAGCCTGAATGTGATCACCATGTCAACATTACTCTGCCTCAATGTTGTCATCCTTTCCTAACACTCCACACTTGACAATCTAAGTGATATTTTACCTAGAAACTAAATAAACAAAAAAAGGGAAGAAAAAATACTTTAATTATTCGTATTGTATAGCTCTTTGTAGAGTTATTTGGCATGAAAACTTTGTTGGAGCTTATTTTACAAGCGCCTATTTTGCTGATTTTGGGAGCTGTGGGCAAAAAACTTATGGGAGAATATGAAAGGTAGTTTAGTGCAAAATCAAATTCATTTCCAACAAATATTTCATATCCATTTTCATAATCTTACCCATTAATCTACTCAATGAGCTAATACTCTATTTTTTAAAAACTCATATCAACTGCTATTTTTCAATAAAAACACACTCACTATGACTTATACTCCCTATGTTAATTAAAACTTGTCGTTTACTATTCATGTGCGCTATTTTATATTGATAAAAATTATATAAAATATTAACTTTTTTTACATTTGATTTTATAAATTCATACTTAATTATAATAAGTATGAAATTATTAAAAAATTTAATATTATATATAGTTTTATTAACCGGAGAGTATAATTTAAAAAATAAAAACTCATTTAATCTACCTTTTCAACTTCACCTATTAAACTCACTCCTTATGCACTTAATTTTTGACCTCAACCCATTTTATTTATTTATTTTTAAAATTAATTTTGCAATTTTCTTGTTTTTGGGAAATATTTCTCAAATTTGCACTAATACCTACTAAGCTATATTACCTTGTATTGGGCCTTCTACATGGGCCTTGGCCTTGATATATAGGTAGTACTAAGGCCCAAATGAATGGGCCTAAATACCTCCTATATGGATTCATAGTTGATGTCTTTTTCATTGACACCACTTGGCAAGCTACCAAAGTTCCAAGTATGTAGCTAAAACCTCCACACCCTTTGTCTATATACCTTGATTTTGAAGGCCCAAAACCAACTCCAATAATCAATGAACACACCCCTTTGCCGATAATATCACTACACGACATGATCAACTGAGTTTTGTGGACATAAAAAAGGGGAAAATATCTTCTCCAATTGAAATCAAAGCATCAAACTTTTGGTACAAGAAATCATAGCCGTTGATCTTGTTCTCCACTTTCTCTATATAATTACCATATCCATACAGTCCTAATTCATATCATACAACTACCAACTAACTAACACACACCCAATATCATATGGAGGAGGAGTACTCATCATCAAGGGCTTCCGGGGAGCAGCCACCGGCCTCCGAAGGCCGCCACGAGCACCACCCAGCGTCCACCACGGACCTGATGGCGAGCGCCAAGGATCTCATGGGGACCGCCCAGGCGGCCTTCAGCGGGAAAACCGACGAAATCGACAAGGCGAAAGCAGCTGGGGCAGCCGAGGACCTGCTCGGTGCAGCCCAGGAGTATGGGAAGCTGGGATCGACGGGGGCCGGGAAGTATGTCGACAAGGCGGAGGGGTATCTCCACAGCTACCACACTTCAAACTCACAGCAGCCGGAGGGCGAAGGGAAGGCCCCGGTTTCGGAACGCCGTGAGGAGGAGAAGGAGGAGACTGGTGGAGTTGGAGATTACATCAGCAAGGCTAAAGGCTTCTTCAGCTGATTAAAGGAGTCATTAATTAGTGTGCGATTTCCTTGGGAGGACTCTTATGTAATAAGTCATGTTTTATGTACTCTACTCTTGTGTGTTAATTGTGTTTGTGTTGTGAGTGTTTTGCAAGGTAGTGAAGTTGAATTAACAATACCAAATGCACATTTCTCCCCTGTTGTCATATGAAAGGATGGATTAGGCTGAAGCTGAACTATTAAATAACGGTGAGTGTCCAAATCGGTGATGGAGAGGGGGGTAAAAGTTAGGGTATGACAACCTAAACTCTCTAATTTTTTTGACCCATTTTCCAGAAAAGGAGGAGATATTTATCGCTTGCGTATTTGGCAGGATAGACATTAAAAGGCGAAGATTGGAATTAGAAAGAGAAGCAGTGAAGCTTCACAAGGCAGAGGTGTTAATTTAATGGAGTTCACCCTCAATCTGAACGGCAACAGAGCAAGGGGAAAAGCCAGATATTGTAAAATCATTTTAAAAAATAATAATAATTTGCTCTTGTTGAGAGTCGAACTCAAGACCTCCCGCTTACTAAACGGGTGCTCTAACCAACTGAGCTACAAGAGCTTTTTGTTTTGTTTCAAGTCGTCAAGCTAGGTCAGAGTAGAAACTTGTAGATTGACTTACACACAAAAAAAAAAATATTGAATTGCAGACTAGAGAACTCACATTTCTTCCTTGCAAGGCAGCATGGCTGTTTAGTAGACTTCATACTGAATCCTCCCAATAATTATATTGTGATTTAAAAAAAAACTTAGATTCAACAAAGAATTGATTACCAAAAGACCAAATTCCTTATTTTGGTTAACAGCAGGCAAACACTGCTTGCAATTAAGAATTTAACTTGTCAATGAAAGCATCAATTGCAATCCTAGATTCTACGCCCTATCTCTACTTATATCACACTTTGTCTAGTAGAGCTGATTTTCAATGTCCACATTCATCAAACACGGGGAAATTACAAGTATGTCAACTTAAGAAGGCACTCAAGGAACCGGAGGGATGCCAGTTTGATAGTAGCGACAAGATCATAATTTGTGAGGTTACACCGTGAATCCACTAATGACAAAATCTTAGTGATAACACCATCAGCATACAGTTTGACTTCCATGGATTCAGTTGAACCTAAATCAGTGATCACCATCACTATGATTCCAATTACAGGCACAAAAACAAACAAAAAGAAGCAAAAAGAGGGGCAGAAGATGCTGTATGGTATCCTCCAAGTAATTCAAGGCTTCTAGAACAATAGTATGACAATAATATGTATTTTGAAGGGTTAGAAAACTCACAGTTAGTCCAGGTAATGTGTCTGTATTAGGTTCTGTATGGTATCCTCCCATCCCAGTAATTGAACTGATTGTGATTAAAATTTTAAAACACCTGAGGTATGACAGAATAGTTGATTAGAAAAAGACGAATTCATCAAATTTAATGAATGCCAAGCAGCAGAGTGAATAAACATTGCTCGCAATTGCTAAAAGAGTTTAGCAGGTCGATGGAAGCATCATTTGCTATCCAAAATTCTACATCCTCTCATTGCATATAGTACATTATCTCCTTTTTCCATAAACCATTATAGAGCAATTAATGGAAATTCTCACTACAAATAAACGGTCAGGTGCAAGAGAAATTTACATGTTAAAGTGGGAACTGTGAACAGTGGAAAACGATCAAGCAACATTGACAAGGACAATTTGGCAAATTGTTGCAAGGTTCAACAGAAAAAACGAGAATCATCAATGTACATGTTTTCCATTTAGCAGATTCAACTGTAAATATATCCGCAATCACCATTAATCCAATGATACACACGCAATCAAACAAAAAACGAGAATAAAAGAGGAAAGAAACACCATTTCACTTGCAGGGTTGGCCTACAAAACATTGAAAAGCAAAGGGAGATATAGAAGAAGTGAAGCTTCATGAGGCAAAGCATTAATTTATGGGGAATTCAGAGCTCTTCCTAAATCTGAATGGTTTACATTTTACAAAGCTAGGATGGCCATACAGGATTCTTCAAGTGAGAAATAAGAAAAAAGATACATTTTATTTTGCTCTTGTTGAGAGTCGAACTCAAGACCTCCCGCTTACTAAACGGGTGCTCTAACCAACTGAGCTACAAGAGCTTGTTGTTCCATGTCAATCAATCTACAGATCAAATTCGAAAGTTGAAAACTGAATTTCTGAGTATGGAATAAACAACTACTAAATTGCAGACTACTAGGAAATAAACAACTGAATTACAGACTGGGAAATAAACCATTGAATTAGAGTTTCTAGATTGATTAGCAAAAGACCAAATTCCTTATTTTGGTTTACAGCAAGCAAACATTGCTTGCAATTAAGGATTTAACTTGTCAAATAAAGCATCAATTGCAATCCTAGATTCTACACCCTATCTCTACTTATATCACTTTGTCTAGTAGAGTTGATTTTCAATGTCCATATTCATCTAACATGGGAAAATTACAAGTATGTCAACTTAGGAAGGCGATCAAGGAACTGGGGGAAGGCCAATTTGGGAAATTGTTGCAATCTATCCTCCTTCGGCAATTTAGTTGAAGAGTAACAAGCAGCCAATTTCCACAGGGAAATATTATGCAAAGTTTGATAGAAGTAGTGACAAGATCATAATCTGTGAGGTTACATCGTGATTCCACTAATGACAAAATCCTAGTGATAGCACCATCAGCATACAGCTTGATTTCCACGGATTCAATTGAACATAAATCAGAGATCAACATCACCATGATTCCAATTACACACAAAAAAAATAAACAAAAAGAAGAAAACAGAGGGGCAGAAGATGCCATATGGTATCTTCCAAGTAATTTAAGGGTTCTAGAACAATAGTATGACAATAATATGTATTTTGAAGGGTTAGAAAACTCACAGTTAGTCCAGGTAAGGTGTCTGTGTTAGGTTCCGTATGGTATCCTCCCATCCCAGTAATTGAACTGATTGTGATTAAACACCTGAGGTTTGACAGAATAGTTGATTAATTAGAAAAAGACCAATTCACCAAATTTAATGAATGGCAAGCAGCAGAATGATTGAATGAATACACATTGCTCGCGATTGCTAAAAGAATTTCGCAGGTTGATGGAAGCATCATTTGCTATCCTAAATTCTATATCCTCTCACTGCATATATAATACAATATCTCCTTTTTCCATAAACCAGTATAGAACAATTAACGGAAATTCTTACTACAAATAAACAGTCAGGTGGAAGAGAAATTTATGTGTTCAAGTGGGAAGAGTGGAAGACGATCAAGCAACATTGATAAGGACAATTTGGAAAATGTTTGCAAGGTTCACCAGAAGCCAATTTCTTCAGGCAAATAATATGCTAATTGATAGTGTTAACGATCAATCATCAATGTACATGTTGCTTTCCATCTAGGAGTTCAACTGTAAATATATCAGCAATCACCATTAATCCAATGACACGCATGCAATCAAACAAAAAAATGAAAATAAAAAAGGAAAGAAACACCTTTTCACTTGCGGGTTTGGCATACAAAACATTGAAAAGCAAAGGGAGATATAGAAGAAGCGAAGCTTCATGAGGCAAAGCATTAATTTATGGGGAATTCAGAATTCTTCCTAAATCTGAATGGTTTACAGTGGTAGGATGGCCATAAAGGATTCTTCATGTGAGAAATAACATAAAAAAAATACATGAATTTTGCTCTTGTTGAGAATCGAACTCAAGACCTCCCGCTTACTAAACGGGTGCTCTAACCAACTGAGCTACAAGAGCTTGTTGTTCCATGTCAATCTAGATCAAATTCGAAACTTGTGCACTGAATTCCAGAGTATGGAATAAACAATTAAATTGCAGACTAGGAAATAAGCAAATTGAATTACAGTTTCTAGACTGAATTGCAGACTAGAGAACCCACATTGATTTCGAGCAATGCTGCAATAATGCTCACAGTAAATTGACTGGGGTAAAAAACTCCAGCTTTGACAGATCAGTTGATTAGCAAAAGACCAATTTCCGAACTCTGATTTAAGAACTGGCAGCAGATGAATAAACATTGCTTGCAATTGCTACAAGGGATTTAACATGTCAACTGAAGCATTATTTGCTGTCCTAACTTAAATTTTACACTCTCGTACAGCCGCAATAGAGGCATTTTGAGGTGATGATGTCTAGAAGAGTGAATAATCAATGTCCAAATTCACCAAACACGACGAAAGTAGAAAAGGAACTTACAAGTTTGTCACGTAGAAAGGCAATCAATCAAATGAACCACAAGCGACAAAATTTGGACACAAATTGCTGCAATCCTAGACATCCTCTCCACCACAATCACTGGAAGCGCAATAAGAAGCCGATTACTACATATGAATCACGATTTTTTCTATATAAATAGTGATAGTCACAAAATCATTGATTCCGTGAGGTATACACCGTTCCACTAATGACGAAACCCTAGTGATAACTCAATAAGCGTACAGGAGTACAGGTCGACTTCCACAGATTCAATTGGAGATAAATCAGAGGTCGCCATCAGGATGAATCCAATCAAAATCACGAAAACAAACAAAAGAGAAGCAACCACACTATCGGGGGGCAAAGAGATACCGTTTCGCTTGCGGATTTTGCAGAAACAGACTATGAGAATCAAAAGCAGAAAGAGAGCAACGCAACCTCAGGAGGCAGAGGTGGAAATTTAGGGGAATTCCGACATTCTCCCTGAATCTGAACGGCGACCACCGCACCGACCGTGCTGGGACTTTGCTTACAAGACGAGTGAGGGAGGATTTGTTGTCGTGTTAACAAACATTTAAAAACGGAGGACGTATTATCCAGGATGACCCAAAATTGGGCTTCCAGTCCATCTCACCCTCATACCTACCATTGATAACTTTGAGGTTTTTTAATTTTAATATTATAGCATTTCAAGTGAGGTCAAATTATAATTATATTATAATTATGTTTTTTAAATTAGATTTTCAACAAATACTTATTTCTAGTTTTTTTTTATACACAAAGCTATCATTTTCTTATTTTTGATTGGTAGTTTGGATTAGTTTAAGTTGAGTTATCAAAAACTTTATTATTTTATGAATGGTTTAATTTAATACTCCCTATATATTTTTTTTTATTAAGAAATAATTCGAGGACGGATAAACATACAAGAAAGAAACAGAAAATGCAACAAAGAAAGCAGGAAAAAAGGTGCAGTACAAGCAGATGGAGACACGTAGATGCAGTTAAACAAGCGAACTGATTTACCTTACCTAACTGGTTTATTAGCATTAGCTACTTTATCATTTATGAGTTTCTAAATGGAGTTGTACATGTCTCTCTTTGACCTCTTAAGAAGTTTGGGCTAAATACGTAGATCGAATATGGATGAAGGTGTATCGGATCTACTATCTGATCCATCATTCGATTCAGCCACTCGGCCCATTTAACCCGTTTGAATTTCAAGGTGTATTCGATTCACCTACTTACTTCACCCAATTATTCCAATAATTCACAAATGGATTAATGAGTGACAATCTTAATAGATAGATGTATATAGATATTTTTTATGGGACGGATAATAGAATGGAACCATCTATTTGTAACTCGATTCATACCCCTCCCTAGTTCTCCATGTCCTATTAAGAGGCAATTGGATTCAAATTTCAACATTGATTAATGAAGTGTAACTTATACATTTATACAATCCTTTTGCTTCGTTTTCATCCACGTATTGTCACTAATTGGGGTTGACATGGATTGATGAACCTAATCTTCTATGAATCTATAAATATTCAGGTTGAGATGAGATGGCCGGGTTCATAAGATTTTTTTTTTTTTGATTAAGTAAAAATTCGGATGCGAAACCGCTATCCGACAGCATCCTTTCGGATGAGGTCGAAGAGACCTGGGTCATTGTATATAGATGGGGTGGAGGCAATATGAGCAAGGTGTGCAACCTTATCCGCCACACAATTGCCATTACGAAGAATGTGTGAAAATGAAACTTCGTAAAACCCCGTAAGTAGGGTGCTAATATCGGCCATGATTAGCTCAATTTCCAATGGACATCTAGTTTTAGACTGTAAATGATTGATAATGGTGAGTGAATCTCCTTCTATTATTATTTTAGGGATTCTCAAATCGAGGGCTTTGAGAACACCCCTTCTTAATGTCAAGGCTTCAGTCATTAGAGGGGTTTGGTATCCAACCATTTCACTACCCATTGCTACTACATTCCCTGTGCTGTCACGGATAATGTAGCCTATCGAACTCTGTCGTTGGCCTGATGCAGAACCATCAAAATTTAGTTTTAATTTCCCAATTGGTGGCTTTTTCCATTTTTCTTTCTTCCTTCTATTCCTACTTTTCCTGGGGGGATTTGCTTGTCTTTGTGTTCTATTGTCGTCTTCTTCACTTTGCTTCTCTGCTTTATTCCATTCATTAATGTATGATTTCCCAAGTTTCACAAATCCTCTTTCATTTGACACTTTTTGTTGTTGGAAGATTAGTTTATTACGAACCATCCAGATGGTCCACCAATGGAATACCAATTCCATTTTTTGCTGTGTGTCAAGCAATCTGCCGGGTTCATAAGATACTCCTTTCTTAATTTCTTAATTTCTTAATTATAAATTTTAAAGTTTTGAGGTTTAAAAACATACAACAACACCTAATACTGTTAAGGTTTGAGTTTTAAAAACATACTAGGTAGCACTTTAAAATTTATGAGAGAATCATCACTTTTTGAGGAGAAAAAAAGACAATAGGAAAACTTATAAATTTATGTTATTTTAGAAAAATAAATAAATAAATGAATATATCATCTAGTTTTTTTTATAAGCATAATTAATTTATCATCTACAGTATAATTTTGGATAAATGGATAAGGTTATATGGGTACTTTAGAAAATCTCAAAATTTGAAAGTGCAAAAAATGCAATGCATCATTACATACTACAGTTAGGTATACTCTAGGCATAGTCTTCCCAACTTACATCCTTTTTCTAGAAAGCCCTGATTGACATGTTAATTCTCATCCATGTATCCACATGACTTCCCATCCATCTACTCATCTTGTAGTACGCTGTAGATCAAATCACTTGATTTACAACCATAATACTCACTTGATTTTCATTGGAAACAAACACCTCCATTAATATTTAATACCCATCTATGGTTGTCACAAATCCAACTTTAGTTAATGCACCCTCCTATTCTTCATCAAAACCCCCCACTCTTACACAATTTGTACTGTAGGTGCCTTGCAATTCATTGCCCTCCCCACTACCCCAAAACAATAAAATGTCTCTATTTGCATCATCATTAACTCCCACCCCCTTTTGTTGTATGTTTTATAGCCTTGCTATTTTAACAAAATCAATACCCCATCATAACTTGGATTTATTAATTCCGATTTCATACTCTTCTTGTAAAGGCAAAAAAAGGGCAAGTTATTTGATTAAAAAACACAACTGAAGATGGATGCACATTTATGAAAGAGCAATCAAATTTTTGTAGTACGTATAAAAAAGAGGTTATACATGATCTTATTTATTGCACATGAACAAGACAATAGAAATACCAAATTGGCCCCTCACTCACAAGATACATCTGACAGCTTTTACCTCCACACATACACTCACACATATGATAAAAGTAAAAGATTTAAATAAAATGATGTGGTAAAATGGAAAACAAACAAATACTTGGGACTTTATTTATTTAATAATTGATTTAATTTTTATGTAACTCATGGGATTTGCCTGAAATATCGCCCCCCCATACTGCATAAATAAATGGATCCACGAAATCCCAACTACCTCAAACCCCTGTTTGAATCAGTGCAATAAATACAAGAAAATTATTTAAAAAAAAAAAAAACGCAAGAAATTGAAACCATTTCCATTCTTGTTTCTGGCTTGAACTGTACTTGCAAATTGCAATTTGCAATTACACACTCCCTCTAATATCTACTATCACCAAAATGAAATTGAAAGAAAAACGAAACCCTAGAAACAAGCTTGGAAATAGCCATCATCATAGTCTTCATCATCATCATCAAAAATTAACTCCTAAGAAACGGAAATTGAAAACAGAGCAACTCGGGATGGGATTACACTACAGTCTACGGATGCTTCATCTTCAATTTCTTCCAATACAAGAACCAGAAGCCAAGATTCGCTCAAAGAAGCGGCTCTGTTTCAATTGTGGAGGGGGTTGGGGCCGCTGGGGATGAGGCGCTTCTGGACGCCGTACCTGGGGTCGATGTCGTCGTCGAAGGGTGGCGGAGGGTGGCGGCGGGTGCTGAAGGTGGGGATTTGGAGGCAGAGGTGGGGCGGGTTCTTGGAGCGGAAGGAGCTGCAGAGGCGGTGGAGGGAAGGGGTTGCGGGGGGCGGGGGTTCAAGAAACAGGGGATCGGTGGCGTGGGAGGAGTGCGCCGTGAAACAGAGGAGGAGGAGGAGGAGAGAGACGGAGGAGATGGCGAGGAAGGAGGAGAGGGAGGTCTTCATGGCGATGCCGATCATTCAACGGAAGAACAGGGGAGGAAGAAACACAAGTGGTTGGAAAACAGAGGAGGTGAGGGGAGGGTGAGAGACCGAAGAGAGATTTGTAATGTATATATATAAAGGAAGGAAGAGTGGGAAAGAGGGGAAGATTTGATTTGTTTCATGGGAATGTTAGGGAGGTTGGACTGTAATTTATTTGACTTTCTCCACTTCCTACACTGTTTATGAATATGTAATACCGTAGTATAAATAATTTATGTATTATTTTGTTTAATTACAGTATTATTTTGAGAAATTCCGCTCGTCAATTTTTTCAAATTTGGTGTAAGCCGTTGATTTTTTTTATTATTATGGGTGTCACTATATACACCGCAAATCCGGATTAAGGATTTGCACGTTTTTAAGGACGTGTAAGTCTGGGACTGTGCACGTCCACTAGCAGACCCTTTACACGTCCTTAACAACGTACAAGCACGTCCTTAACAACGTGCAAACCCTAGTTAGGGTTTCGCGTTTAGGTTTTCCGACGGTTTTGTAATGTTAATTGATAAAATTGAAGTGTTTAGCTAGTGGATTTGAAGGATTTAGGGCCAAATTAAATAGAAAACAATAATTGTTAAGGTTTTCATTCGGATAATATGCGAATAACGTTACAAGGAACGGAAAAAAAGGTTTACATCCATAATTTTAATAAAGTTGTGGAATACAATCTAGGAAAATAGTAAAGGGCGACCGGACTCGGCACGCAAGGCTCAAAATCTCTCAATCTGAGCTTGAAACGGAGCATCCCGGTGGGGTCGAGACCGGCGAAACCTCCATAGTCTGCCGCTTCCGCGGCGGTAATAGGTCCGCCTCCGCCACTCCGGCGCCACCACCACCACCACCGTCACCCCCAGCCACCGCCTCTGCTGCTCCACCACCACCACCGTCACCACCACTAGGGGCGTGCATAACCGGGTACCCGACACGAACCGGTTAATCGTGTCGGGTACCCGGACCATTTACACGAACCGGTTCAAGCCGGGTACCCGAACCATTTACACGAACCGGTTTCGTGTCGGATACCGTGTTATCCGACACGAACCGTTTAGTGTATTTTTAATAAATATTGAACACAAAAAATTTAGAAGTAATGGGATTCGAACCCAACACTCTCATGTTTCTTTTGAAACTCTCCCCACACGGCCAACCAATTGAGCTATCATGACTTTGTGATCCTAATTAACTACATCTAATATATATACACACATCTCGCTATATATTTTTTTTAAAAATAAAAATAAACAGTTCGATGGTTCGTGTCAGGTATCCGGTAACAAGATTGGCCCGAACCATACACGAACCATTAATTTTCGTGTTTTCACGGTTCGTGTCATTATCGTGTCGTGTCCTTTTCGTGTCGTGTTTTTTCATGTCGTATCGCCTCGGTTTCGTGTCGGGTCAGTCGTGTCGGGTTTTTCTACACAGCCCTAACCACCACCACCCTCCTCAACCTCTATGGGCGCCGCCCCACCACCACCCCCGCCCACCTGCTCCACCGCCACCCCCCTCCCCCAGGGCTCCACCCCCACCACCAACTTCCTCAGCCACCGGCGCCGCCAGCTCTACCACCTCCTCTCTCTCCGGCTCCATCTCTCTGTCTCGATCTCTTTCTCTTTCTCTCTCTCCGGCGACCTCTCTCTCTCTCTCTCTCTCTCTCTCTCTCGATTTCTCTCTCCGGCAATCTCTCTCTCTCTCTCTCTCGATTTCTCTCTGGAGAAGTGAAGCGAAGACGAAGACGGAATGAAGACGAAGAGGCACGTCCTCTTCGCAATTTAGTAGACGGGCTTGCACGTCCTTAAGGACGTGCAACACGTGCTTAAGGACGTGCCCTATTGCACGTCCCTAAGGACGTGCCCTATTTCACGTCCCTAAGGACGTGCCCTATTGCACGTCCGGCCTCGGGTGGCTCTCACCCCACTTGCACGTCCTTAAGGACGTGGGGATTTGCAGTGTATATAACCGAAACGATTATTATTTGATTTGTTAATTAAAAGAGGTCATTAATTTTTTTTTATTTTTTTATTTTGATTAGGAAAAAGTTCGGGTGAACCGACTCTACCCGAAAGTATCCTTGCGGATGAGGTTTGAAAGACCGGGATTGTTGTAAATATCGACATCCCAAGCAGAGTGGCAAAGGTATGCAATCTTATCAGCTACTCTATTGCCCAAACGAGGTACATGAAAGAAGGAGATTTCTTTCAAAGTCGATAATAAAAGTTGGATGTCTGATAAAATGAGTTCAATTTCCAAGGACATCTAGACTTGTTATTGAGGTGGTTTATTATTTTGCTGGAATCTCCTTCAATGTAAAAGCAAAATATTACTTAATCGTTAAATTTTTATTTTATTTTATTTTGTAAGTAGGTAAACAATTGAAAGGGTCAACATAAATTGTAAATCACCCTCATGTTCATCCTGAAGGATGATGATACAAAGATCCATATTATAAGGGAGAGTAGATCTATTACATATAGCACCATGCTTAGTTATGAAATCAGCAACCTTATTGGCTTCTCTGTAGCAATGTTGGAAATCCACTTGCATAAAATTACTCTTCATGAGCTTAATCTTTTTCAACTTGGCGTAAAACTTCCCAAAGGACTTTGGCTTCACCCTTGATGGCTCGAATTAGCACCTGATTGTCACTTTCCATGATTATTTTCCGTAGTCCTAGTCTCTGGGCGTGATGCAGACCTGTACACACAGCTGCAACCTCTGTTTGGATAACTGTACCTTTACAAATCTCCTCATAAAATAGATCGACAACTTGACCATTTGAGTCTCGAATGACCGCCCCCCCCCCCCCCCCCCCCCCCATGGCAAATGTTAATGGGCTTAACAGAGCCATCTACATTAATTTTGCAAAAAACACCTTTTGGTTTAGTCGATTTTGCTTTACTCTTTTTTCTTGACATATGTTTTTTTTAAGCCCATTAACATTTGCCGGGGGGGGGGGGGGGGTCATTCGAGACTCAAATGGTCAAGTTGTCGATCTATTTTATGAGGAGATTTATAAAGGTACAGTTATCCAAACAGAGGTTGCAGCTGTGTGTACAGGTCTACATCACGCCCAGAGACTAGGACTACGGAAAATGTGCATCATTTGTTTTCTTGACGTATGATTCCAGATGACCCTATTTGCAATGATTTTTTTGAATAATGCCTGCATAATATTCTGGTTGTTTAATTTTGAATATAAGGTTGTTCCTGATTTCCCAAATTGTTTGCCATACGAAACAAAGATCCTCAAAATGAGGGTTGTCTTTTATCGTTTGAAGGATTTCGATCGTTGGAATGTCTTCTCTAGGGATAATAAAATGCTTTCTAGTTAGTTGCTCATAGCTTGCGATCACAGTTCTGGTAAATTTGCACTTAAAAAACAAATGATGCACATCTTTATGTTCCAACTTACAAAGACATCACTGGGAGGCTACTTTGTTTATATATTTGTTTAGTCTAAGTTTTGTAGGAAGACCTTCAATAGCTAACTTCCAAATGAGGTTCTTTATTCTAGGAGAAATATTGAGATTTCATATCCATTTGTATTCATTCAAGGTTGTTTGGGATCTATTGCAAAGAGTCTTTGTTGATTTTGTTGTGAAATAATCACTAGATTTCGGTTTCCAAATTAGTTTGTCTGGGGTATCCCAAGAAGTTATTTGGATGTTTGTTATCATTTGGACAATGTGAGGAGGAAACAAAGTAGTAAGAGGGGGGATCCCACTGTTTTCCATCTGTTATGAGCTGACTGACAGTTAAGGTTGGATCGTTTGTGCCAGTAAAAACCGAGAGAGTCTAGTCTTGAATCCAAGGGTCGTTCCACACATTTGTTTTCATTCCGTTTCCAACAATCCAAATGAGACCTTTATGAAATTTGTCCCTTAGAGATAGGAGTCTACCAAATTGCCAAAAAGTGTTTTGGTTAGATCTTTGATTAATACTTTCTGTTTGGAAATATTTCTCTTTTATAATGCGAACCCATATGTTGTTATCGTCAGTATAAAGCTTCCACAAAAGTTTCATTTGTAAGCCAATATTTAGGTCCTCAGCTTTGCTGAGGCCAAGGCCACCTAAATGTTTGGGTTTACAAATATTATCCCAGCTGATAAGGGGAGTATATCGTTCAGTTTGCAATTTATTCCAAAAGAAATTTTTGTTAATTTGATCAATTTGATGGAGGGTTCCTTTAGGAAGTAAGAAATTTTGCATGAGATAATTGGTTTTGGAGTTGAGGTTATTCTGGATCAGGGTAGCCCTACCTGCCTCAGAAAGGGTAGAAGCCTTCCATTTAGAGAGTTGTTTTTTTAGATTTTGGATCACTTCATCAAACACACAATTTTTAATCCTACCATTTACCAATGGGATTCCTAGGTATTTTTCTATAGTTTTGGAAATTGGGATACCCATCTGATGAGCCAGAGATCTAGTTAGGTTGGAGCTAACATTAGCTGAGCATTAAAGGGAGCTGTTGTTGTAGTTTATTGTTAGGCCTGAGAGGTTTGAGAAGTTATTGATCATGTTTTGAATTGTATTAAGACTGGTATGGACTGCTTTAGCAAAAATAATCGTATCATCTGCAAATGTAAGAAAAGGGATTGATAATCCATTTTTGGTTAGCTTGATGCCAATAAGAGCATATTCTTCCAGGGCTTCTTTGTGCATTTCCCTTGCCAGATTTTCCCTGACAATAGCAAAGATGTAAGGAGTAAGGGGGTCACCCTATCTAATTCCTCGATTTGGCTTGAATTGAGGACCAGAGGTATTATTAACTAGAACAGAGAAGGAAGTGTTGGTTAAACATTTCATAACCCAGTTAATCCAGATTCGGTGAAAGCCAAATTTTTGAAGAATAGCTTTGATATAAGACCAATTAATTTTGTCGTAAGCCTTTTCCATATCAAGTTTTATTGCCATCCACGCCCTTTTTTGCCTTTATGTTTATGAAAACTGTGAAAGATTTCATGAGCTATAAGAGTATTACCCTGAATGGATCTACCTTCCACGAAAGCTCCATGGAAGGGATTAATTAGTTTAGGTAAGACATTTTTTAGTCCGTTGGCTAAATTTTTTTAAATTACTTTATAGGTAGTATTACAGAGGTTGATAGGTCTAAAGTGGTTGATGGTAGTTGGGTTATCAATTTTCGGGATAAGGGCTATAAATGTTTGGTTAATCTCCGATAATAAAGTACCAGAGTGAAAAAACGATTTAATGGCTTTACAGAAGGAGTCTCCTACTATGTTCTAGTATTTTTTTAAAGAATTCTGGAGGGTAACCATCCGGTCTTGGGGTTTTATCTTCTGCCATGCTTTCAATTAATGACGTTTTTAATTTTAGAATTCGTGGGATATTTTATAAGATTTGAGTTTTCTTCATTAGTAATTTGCTTCTGAATGTAACGAATATCTTCTTGCCGAATTTGTCTAGGATTAGCACTAATGAATCTCTCAGCTAACTCTTTTGAAATTTGATTTGCTATTTGGTCATGATTTGTCAGGGTCTGGCCAATTTTAGTAATAAAAGAGGAGGTATTTTTCCTAAAGTTTTTCGCTTTCGCCACAACTTGGAGTTCTTATCAGCTAATTGAACATGTCTGACTTTCGCTCTCTGCTTCCAAAATTTGTAATTATAGTCTAGAAGCCTTGTTTTTTGTTCCAATCTAAACAATTTGGATTTTTCAGAGTTTGATATATCTCACCATAGGAGTCTTTTTTTGAAGGTGAAGAATGGTTTCTTCTGTTTTGATGAGTTGCTTTGTTATGTTTTGACTTTGATTCTTGAACCATTTCTTTTTAAGAGCTTAAGTTTTTGGGCAAGTTTATACGCAAATGAACCATGCATTTTGTTGCTCCAAACCTTCTTAACCATGGCTTCATAACTAGGATTGGTTGTCTATGCCATTTCAAATCTGAAAGGGGATCCCTTTTTGTTTTCATATTTGCCAATCTTTAGAGTGATGGGGCAATGATCAGAAGAAGAGAAAGAGTGATGTTGTACATAAAGATTTTTATACCAGTCAACAATGTCTTGATGAGCCAGCGCTCTATCTAACATCTCATATGTATTATTAGAATCATAATTATTCTTTCTCCAAGTGAAGAGAGAACCTTTAAAAGGGATGGTATGAAGATTAAGCTCATCCTTAACCATTCTAAGTCTTATGAATCTAGAGATTGAGGGAACATTACCTCATATCTTTTCAATATCATTTTCTATGTCATTTATATCACCTATGATTATAACAGGAAGTCTATGATTATTGACAAAAGAGTAAATTTCTTCCCAGAAATGATTCTTCTCATGTTCAACAGAGGGGGCATAGATAAATAAAATAGTTATGTCCTTACTATCTATGTTGGTTTTAAGCATGAAATATTTGTCCTTTTGTTCTAGGATTGTGATGTTATCTAAGATTTTTGATGTTTTTACAGAGAATCCAAAGACCTCCTTTATGACCGTTTTATTTTATGCAAAAGCATTTCTGAAATCCAGTAGAGGACGCTTAGAGCCTTTCGTGTTCCAATAGCCTATGTTATCTAAGCATTTTAATCTCTTTCCAGAGAAGAAGACGCTTAGAGCCTCTCGTGTTCCAATAGCCTATCTTAATCATAAGAGTTCCAAAGCCAGAATGCATTTAGCAATTGATAGTTAAAGGAGTACCTTTTTTGTGATTGATGTGTTGCCAGTTGATATAATGTGTGTTTACTGTGGATCTCATCTTGTCCCAAGCTTGCATTCGACCTTTATTCCTCCATTTGTGAATACAGGTGTAGTTCTTGTTGCATACAAGTTTCTGTTTGCATTTCTAATGAAGCTTAGCTGCTAGATCACATATTTGTGTAGCACATTGAGTTCTTTTTTGTTGATAGAAAGTTTGCTTGTGAAATGTTTGTGATACAGGTTTTGATAGTTTACCACCATACATCTTTTCTCAAAGGGAGTAGGGTACTATTGAAAGGTTGTGTAGTTAGGATACTTACTCATCAAGATTTGGAGCAAGGTGTCCATAAAACTTGATATTTTTTAGGGAAATTTACATAAAATCATACCTTAAATATGGGTGTTTCGCTTAACCATCTCTTAAATTCAAAATTACAGAAAATCACCCTTTAAATAGTTTTTACTTACAACTCACCACCCCTTCATCTATTTTCATTAATTTATCAATAAATATATTATATTTTAATATTTTTAAACTTAAATTTGATTATCAATATATTCAAAATTTTAATTTAAGGGCTCGATTACATTTTAGGGATAATTTTATTTATGGGTGATTTGCAAAAATAACCCCTTTTGGGAGAATCTTTGCATGCCTAACCCAATCCAAAAAAATTTGCACACAACCGGACATCCGGGTTCAAGGTGCAACCGGTAGCCCGTTGCCAAGGGGAGAAAGGGAAGAGATAAAGGGATCGGAGGCGGGCGAGAAAGGAGGGATAAGGAAGGGGATCGAGGCGCGTCGCAGGCGGCTTCGGGCTCAGTGGGAGGGCTCGAATTCGGGGCCGCTCAATTTCACGCGTCTGAGGTGGGACTCCGTCTCCGTTGGCGGCCTCTGCTATATCTGAGGTCGGGCAAGGGAGGGTGGCCATTCTCTTTGAATTTGATCTTCCTCTGAATTTCAACTTCAATCAGTCGGTGCCCTGAATTTCATCTTCCTCTTCTTATCCCGCATCAACATTAACAGTCGGTGCGTCTGTCCTTCATTTGGATTGAATTTGAAATTGCCTTTGCTTGTTGTTGCTTTGTTCTTCGTTTTGATTGAATTTGATATTTCCTTTGCTTGCTATGCCTGATTGAAGTTGAACTTGCTTGAAATATTGTTGGATAGGTGCGTTTTCCCTCTACAAACTGATTCATTTGTTATCTTTTTAGTCTAAAAATTCATAATTGTTATTTTGATTGTATTTTGTTTCCCTAGTTGTCCCAGGGGATTGCAATGGAACTGACTCATTTTGTTATTTTGAGGAGAAACCAACAGAAGATTGCAATGGCATTGGTTTGTGGGTGAAGGCTATGAAACTGACTCATTTTGTTCTGGCATTTCTGGCAATGATATTTTTACTGAAAACATTGGAATGGAAAAGAAAGTATACTGAAAATGTTACCTTTAATTTTAGGAGAAAGATATTACATTAAGTGGTGAACATGTGGGTGAGGGACTGACCTATGTTATCTATGTGAAAGTTCTAAATCCTGAGTTTGAAGGGCAAACGAAGGTACCAAATTCTTCCTTGTGTCTATTTTACTTTATAACAATATATTATTAGTCTACCTGAATTTTTTTCCAAATGCATTTGATGCTATATGGTACTGATAGACAAGGTGGACACCCTGTGGTTGTCTACTGAACACAATTAGGTTTAAAGAAATGTTGAATTTGGCATGTGGGTGATGCGTTGATTCATTTTAAAGAAGTGTTGAATTTTCATCGTGATATGTTTTAAATTGGCTTATCTTGAAGAATTGATGCTGAGTATGTGGTTCAAAGAAATGCTGATCTTGCTTTACTTGCCAAGGGTTTGTAAAAAGGGTTGTTCAGCCATAGCGGATTCTGGAACTTCCTTGTTGGTAGGCCCAACAGTTAGTGTTTCTTATAATTGCTCTTCACCTTCTCATACTTTCCTTCTGTTTATATGGATGTTTTTGTGACGCATGGTAGCATGATTCATTACATTGCAGCCCTGTGGCTTGCACTTCTTACAAAATACCATATACCTTGATATTTAATTGTTGGCTTTCTTCTTTGATAATATACTTGCAGGAGGTGATCACCATGATAAATCAAGCCATTGGAGCTAATGGTGTTGCCAACTAACAATGTAAGGTTGTTGTTTCGCAATATGGGGAAACCATTCCGGAATTGCTTTTTTCAAAGGTGAGCTCTAGTTAATCCAAAATTAAGTGCTCTTTATTATTATTATTATTAACGCTTGATAACTCCACTCCCTTGATAAAAATCAGAATAAGTTTCAAAGGCTTTGATACACAGTTTGTGTCAAAGGTCTTGAAGCTACAACTGTGTTGATGAAACACAAAACATGTACTCTATTATATTATGTCCGAATATTATTATATGCTTCCAGATATTATTTTATATATACTAACATTTCAGGAAGCTTTTCGAATTATATTTCCTTCCTGGCTTCAAAGTTTCCAAGAATAGAAGATCATGAAGAATCCCTCTTAAGCCATGGTTTGCTCTAGTTGTTGGTGAAGATCCTTAGGTGCCGATTTGTTTATTATAAAGAAAAGGAAGAAGGGAAGACAGCTAAACACATTCGTTGAACACAAGCATCCATACACTCAAGCCTTCAAGTCAATCTGTCTTCCTCGTGTGCTCTCTGCTAGTTCTTAAGAGTCATTTATTTCGTTTCAAAGCATTTGAGAGTTACACAGTGAGCTTATAGGATATATTTCATGTTAATGTTATACTCGAGAGTTTGTAACTCAGGAAGTGGACACTAGGCGATTGATTCACGAAGTGTAAGAGGATTGTACTAGATAAATGAGAGAGGTGGGGATCTTTTAGATTGGTCTAGGACTCCAAGGGAACGTGAGTTGACTAGATTGCAATTGTATAGGAGAGAGGCTTCTCAGTGAGCTATTAGGATCCTAAGTCTTGTGAATCAATAAATCCGGTTGAATCCTAGGGTTGTGGAAGAACCCTAGGCGGGGACGTAGGCCAAGTTCGTGCCGAACCTCGTAAACAATTCATTGCATCCTTTACTTATTGCTTTACCATATTTTCGCACTTGTTTCGAATTGTATAACTTGTTTGTGATTCAGGTTTTCAGAGAAAAGATTAAGTCTAATCTCAAAGGGTTTTGCGAGCGTTTCAAAAGTCCTGAGATTATCTGCGAAAAACCGGCATACTTTATTCAACCCCTCCTTCTAGAGTATCATTACATTACTTTGTTAGACATTATCGAATATTCAACGCTGATAAAGATTATTGCAATGAAGCATTAAGAAATTTTGATATTTAATCCCGAGGTACGACATGCATGCTTTCAACTATTCTTAATGATAGTAGTCAGTATTGGTTCCTGAACTAGGCAATGGCACCAAATATTTCTCTAACTGAAAACTATGTTATAAATTCATCGAATTTGGAGTCACTTTGCCAAGATCATTCTATTTCTATTTTGATAATTGCCCTCTTTTCTTTGTTTTATTTTCGCTCCTAGGCATCGCCAAAAAAGATCTGCTCACAGATTGGTCTGTGCACTTTTGATGGAACTCGTATAGTCAGGTAGTAGAGCAGTTGTACTACTCTCTCCCGACTGTGAGAGGGAGCAAGTAGTAATTGTTTATTTAGGATCTTTGTCGTACATTCGTCGACTATTTACTGTTGAAATTCTTTTGTGCAGCATGGGTATTGAGAGTGTTGTAGACAACAAGGAGAATGCCGAGAGATCTACTGGTATGTGCTCTTCCTGTGAGATGACTGTCGTATGGATGCAGAATCAACTTACCAAGAATCAGTCCTAGGAAACAATACTCAAATATGTGGACAATGTAATTTACTGCAAACCATTTTATTCCATATAACCTATTAGCTCAATGGAAGAGCATTGTGGTCATACACAAAGATGTGGGTTCAATTCCCACATAGGCTTATTATTTACATGACACCTGAATTGTTTTACATAACACGTCCATTGTTTTACATGACATATGAATTGTTTTACATGACGCAAGTGTGATTGCAATATTCAAATGTTCGAGCTACATCTACTATACATCCACATACACTTGTATTATTAATTGGAAAGAAACTACTTTGTTCCAACTTAAAGGGGAACAATTGACGTGTCATGTAAAACAATTAAGATGTCATGTAAAACAATTGACGTGTCATGTAAAACGATTCGTGTGTCATGTAAATAATAAGGCTTTGGTGCTGCTATCATAGAAAAGAGAGGAAAAAGTGTTCAGTTTCGATAGAAAATTGTGTAAATTCATCCACAGAGCACCTAATCATTTCATGGATCCATAAAACACATATTTAGCAGTCCTTGTGTTATGTACTGTGACAGCGCGCTTTTTGCCAGGATTCAAAGGATAGTGACAACCTGGATAATAATATTTGTTGGGTACAAGGTGAAACTTGTAAGGAGCTTAGTTGTTGGAAGTTCAGAGATCTTGTATACTGATTGAATTCACAAGCATTTGTTTCCCACCACCAACACTTTAATCCCTTGAGTTGTTTTACCTTCATCATATCCTTCAAATTCACCTCTTGGTATAGTTGGAGGCACTGGAGACGCGACAGTGCTTCAGCTAACTGACTCAGTTGCATAGGACGATACTTACAACCAGATAAGTCAAGGCTTCTAAGCTCTTAAACAATAACAACCATTCAGCAAGAGCACTCTAAGCTCAAACAAACCGGAAATGGACTCTGTAGGCTTCGGAATTCCTTCTGCTAAACTCCTTTTTCTTTGTGTGTGATGCTATTAATGAAAGAAAATAACATGACAGGTAATGATATTAACATGACAGGTTATACCCTTTAACATGACAGGTTAAAACCTTTAACATGACAGGTAATGTGAATCGATCCTCTTCTCCTTAATGAAATAAAATAACATGACATGAAATGCTATTACCATGACATGTTATACCCTTTAACATGACAGGTTAAAACCTTTAACATGACAGGTAATGTGAATCGATCCTCTTCTCCTTAATGAAATAAAATAACATGACATGTAATGTTATTACCATGACATGTTATACCCTTTAACATGACAAGGTATTTGCTGATCTACAATCTATAAGCTTATTCGGATAGTGGGCAGTCTTATTTTTGCAAAGTTATAATTAAAAAAGAGTTAGTTTTTAAATAATTATTAATAAAACGTCATTTAACAAGTGAAGGTAGAAACAAATAGAGACGCGTGGAAGACGAGATTTCAAAGCACGTAAGTCAAGAAACAGCCAAAATGTGTCCAATAGACAACAATAGGGTGTCCAATAGGGTATTATAGGTGGGAAGTTGATTTTTACTTCTGTCATGTTAGGTCAATCTCATACAAATCAAATTTACATGTCACCCATCTATTTCATCATTCCAGCCTGACAACCTCAGTCACTCAGTGTATGTACATGATACAAGTTAATATTTACATGACTTTGTGTTGCAAAGGGTGACCATGTCAATAGTAAAAATTAACTACCCACCCTATGGTTTCCTACTGGACACCATTCAGTTGTATGCTGGACACGTTTTAGGTTTTTCCTCTCTTCCGGGCTATCGTAATGAAAACTCAAAATCTTCTTTCTCCCTTCTACCTTGATCAGAATCTCCGAGTTCTTATTGGAACAAGATAAGACGGTGGAAATATAGTGGCTCTGAGACAATTGTTCCAGTTGCTTGTTGCTGATTAGTTGTTTCATTTGAAGATGGTTTCGTGGGACTGACTAGGTTAGTTGCTATTAACATGTCATTCAACCCTTAATTTTCCATTTCTACATGACATCAACACGTTTTAACTTGTCACCTGTTTATTCAGACATGGCATACAACAATTAAAACCAGCAAATAGCATAATATTATTCTTTGACATCAGATTCCTTGTATTTCTGCGCCAATTCACAAGTACATACATATATATAAATCAAAACGAGGCCCATACTTGAAATCAAATGTTTATAATTACATTTGATTTCAAGCCACATGGTAAAGGAGTTCATAAAATAGAGGTAGATGTTTATCAAGTTTAGAAGAAAAACAAAATTCCTATCAGTTGCTGACACAGGCACCTATCTTTGTAAGCTGATGCCAGAGAGATTCGCATGAGCTTCAGCAAAAGTTGGGCGAATGTTAATAACAATAATATAGTCTTGAATGGCCTCACTGACCCTTCCAATCTCTTGATAGGTGGATGCCCTGACGAAAAGTGCATCAACTGCCAACAGATCAATCCTTAGGACTTCAATGTAGCATGTGATGGCATCAACATGATTTCCCTGATTGTCCCTTGTAAATCTTGCTTCCATTATGTCCATCAAATATCTGAATATCTCCCCAAAAGAAAGCAAAAGTCTTTTAAGCTACAAGCACAAATAAATTCCTTTGCTCTAAAAAGACAACTAACATTAAACAAAGTATTAGACAAAAACAGCAAAGTTTCATATTGAAAAAGGATAAAATGATAAAACTTTTACTCAATAATCAGAAATCAATTTGATCAACTGCTTGGATTAGAGCAAATTCAATAGAATCTCAAGCAACCCTTGCAAGATCTGAAATGCTCCAGCAATCAGCTCCAATCAGGCAATCACACCTGACATATAGACTTGCACCATATTATAAATTTCAAAGTCAAGTTTCATGAAAGATCATCATGCTATAAAACAGGAAAGCAAACATTTTAACATTTGATCAAGATAAGCAACTGAAACCTAGATCTGATCGATATTGAGTGAAGTTGATTTTAAAACAAAAAAAGGGAAAATCGGAGAAATAGGAATGCTCCAGCAATCAGCTCCTCACAGCAGGCATCAACATGGTGTACTGATTTATAGAACTGAGAGCCAGCAATCGGAGAAGAGAAGGCAAACAATTGTGTGATTTGATTATTTAATCAACCTTATGTCCTGATCACGGGACAACCGACCACATTAGAAATTTGGCTTCTACTTCCAAGTGTTCTTTCTACATGGCGTTTACTTTAGTTTTACATGACGCTTACTTTAGTTTTACATGACGCCCAAATCTCCTTTGATACGCCCAAATCTCCTTTCACATCTAAGTAGAGACATGGCAACATACTAAATACTAATCTATCAACATCTAGATTATCACCTAAATTCGATCAAGCAATCCAAGAACTAAAGGGATATATCATTTGTGCAGTACCTCTTAATTTGATTCTTCTCTGCAAGTATTCGAGGCCTTCTGGTGAGAGGCTCCGATAGGTTCCTCCGATTTTGATCCACAAACTCCGGGGTCACATTCCTTGCTTCACCTGCTCTAAAGTACCCAATAGACACCACCTATAAAGAATTACGATTAATGTTCTGAAGCAGCCCTCTTAAACCAGAAACTTGGACATATGATGGTGATGAACTAAAAATATTATTTTATTCAATAATTCAATAAGTTGTAATTGCAAAAAGCTGATTTACGAAGTGAAATCTTCAACATCCAGAACTTCACCAACAAAAAGTATTTTCAGAAATGGTATCCTAAAACTTTAGTTTTGAAATAAACACAACACAAACCCGAAAACTATAATCTCAACCAAAAAAGTCCTTCGCATCTCACACATACAAGTGATCATACTTATAACTGGAACCTTTATCTGTAATGGATTGAATATAAACATCTTACCCTAGACTCAAAAGGATTAGTCTCCTTGGAAACAATTTGTTGGATAGTAAGAGTAGCTGAGGAAGCGGCCAGCGACAATTGAATCCCTGCTCAGATGAGGTTGTGCGCCATGTGCTCCTACTCAACTAATTTAGTCAACAGAAGCGATGAACATAAATTTCAAGAGGTAGTTCAGTCCCTAACCTGAAACCCTAAAGGGGTATATGAATCAAAATCTGAATTAGCATATAGATGGCCTCACCTCTCCGTCAACAAAGAGTGCTACTCCTGAGCATGGTCGATGTCGGATTCGAGCAGCAACTGCCTTCAATTTCGTCGGGATGATGTACCCCGACCTCGAAATCGGTCTTCAATCCGGCGCCTCCACCACCGCCGCTCCCCTTGACTCCTCCGATCCGGCGCCTGTCACACGCCTCCGCCCTCCACCTCCGTCTCTCTCTCTGATTCCGCCTACAATCCCTCAATCTCTCTCTTTGATTTTTCTGCCATCGATGGGCAGGAGAGAGGCAAAGAAAGAGACCGGCTACTCAAGGTAAAAAATTACCGGTTGGGTGCAATTTTTTTAAGGGGGAGGGTTAACCCTTGAAAATTGAAATGGATAGTGGGTTATGGGCGCAAAGTTTTTCGGGTCAAGGGTCATTTACTAGCCTTCCCTCTTTATTTATTTTAAAATAATAATAATAAATATAGCGTACAATTATTATCTTAATAATTATATTTAAGTTATATGATTAATTGATAACATATTTTTTTAAATTTTAGGTAAACTTAAAGAAAAAAGTTACATATAAAAAATAAAATGAATCAAACTCATATTTTAAGTTGAAAATTATTAACTATTTATTATTATTTTTTAAAAATAAATAAAGTGATCACTAAAATATAATCGAGCCCTTAAATTCAAATTTTGAATATATTTATAATCAAATTTTAGTTTAAAGAAATTAAAATATAATATATTTAATGATAAATTAATGAAAATAGATGAAGGGGTGGTGAGTTGTAAGTAAAAACCATTTAAATGGCGTTTTTTGTAATTTTGAATTGAAGGGTTAAGTGAAAACACCCATATTTAAGGGGTGATTTTCTGTAAATTTCCCTATTTTTTTAAAAACTGTATATAATATTAATTCTTTAAAATAGTTTCATACTTATTACTATTAAGTATGAATTTATAAAAACAAATGTAAAAATGGTTAATATTTAATATAGTTTATAAAGTATTAAAATAATATTGAATTTAATTTTAAATTATTTGTTAACCAATGGACAAAAAATGGCCATCAAAAGATTTAATATACACAATTTTTTTTTAATTTAACAATAATTATAGTCAATACAACGTAAAATGACATCTTTTTTTACCAAAAAATTAAAATTAAAATGATGTCTTTAATTTTTTTTTATTAGGAAAGAATTTAGGTTGAAAAAACATCTCAAGGGTATTTTTATTGATGAAGTCATCGGGATCAAAATCATTCACGATGTTAAGGCTTCTAGTCGAACGACAAATGTGTGTATCTATTGAGATAGATGATTGTATAGGCAGGGGTATTTGTGTAATTAAGATATAAATGTTGGGGGCTTAATTGTAATTCTGTAAGGAGCTTGGGCCTATAAAGAGGTGGACGTCTCCTACCTTAAGCCCAACTGATTGAATCAAGAAGTTGTTACAAAACTCTAACTCTCTCTCTCTCTCTCTCTCTAACCGTTTCTTCTTCTTCTTCGATCAACCTCCATGGATTCCGAGCTATCTTGAGCTCATTCAAGGTCTTTTCATGGTATCAGAGCCAAGTTCGGCTAGATTCTGACATGGGTTCGTTGTCAAGTGCGAGTTGTGCACTTGAGGGGGGCGTGTTGAGAGGTTTGGTATGGGAGCGTCTCTCCCACATTGATTATAAAAGACTAAAAAATGATGGGTGATAAGGAAGGGTGAAACTCTACACAATAGTTTAAGCTTTTGTGTTAAGTTGGTGGATCCCGACCTTATAATCGCAATAATAATAATAATAATAAATTAATGTAACCCGACACGTGTTTGCCTCCCGTTAACGGCCCTTCGGATATTTCACATGGTATCAGAGCCAAGGAACTCTTCTATATCAACTCAAACAAACGACACATGTTTGGGAAGAGTTGACGGAAAGGTACACTCAAACAAACGGACCTCTCCTATATCAACACAAGAAATCTTTGAGTAACATGAGCCAAGGAACTCTGACGGTCCCTGGATACTGTAACAAACTCAAGAAGTACTGGGATGAGATCGTCAGTTTGGAAGGAATCCAGAAGTGTACCTGTAGAAGGTGCACATGTGAAATCGACAAGCGAAGGTATAAATACCTGAGTTACGTTTCGAAGTTCGGATATCTTCGTTTGGATCTTGCAATCCAGGTACGGGTCGAGGTTTCAAACCTCTTTTATGAATCAATATAAAAGCAAGGATTTCGAACCCTAAGATCATCGTAAGGTCGTTGGGTACCCTTAACCTATCCTAATGACTAAGTCGTAAAACTCATTTAAGGAAATCGAGCGTAAAACAAAATTAGGATACAACATGCCACCCAGGGCCGGGTCAAAATCAAATCGTAAGTGGGATTAATTACCATTTAGCCAAGTTAGCGCATTAGTCAGGTTCTTCGATTTCGCTCAAAGAGAGTTCCCGTCACAGAAGCAAGGAGCAAGCAAGGTACCTAACACTATCCACGAAGTCAGGCCCAGTATTCGCCTGCGAGCCCTAAAGACAGCGCTGAGGCCATATAACATGCCTATACCTAGATAAAGGATGGTCTAATGAAGTACAGGATTTAAACACGCAAGTCATGCTTATCAAGATATAATAAAATACAGAAAAGCTGTAAAGGCGCCCAAAGAATGTCAAGTGGCATATCCCCGATCTGTGCCCACTCCGGGGGTCATATATGTCCGTACCCAACACCGAGGTAGGACGCTTGGTCAGTACCGCATCCATTTGTCCGTACTCAACTAGCTAGCATGATGTTTGGTTGTTAAAGATCGAGCTATTATATGATACATTGATCAAATTAGATTCAGTTTTAGCTTTACAAATGATATGTTTGTTCTCAAAAAGAATCCATCTTTAGTATGATGTTTGGTTATTAAAAATCACGTTTCTTTAAAGATCGAGCTATGGTATGATACATTGAGCAAATTAGACTTAGTTTTATGTTCTCTTCCAATTTTAGTTGAAACATGTTGTAGATTTTGTTAGTCTATTTTCGTCGTTGGAAGCAAATTGAAAAGAATTTAATTTGATTTGGTTGAGATGTACAACTGAAATTTGATGTAAAAAATGTATCAAAATTAGGGTATGTTTTAGTTTTCTCTGCGGATTTGTGTGTTCTTTCAGATCTGATGCCGATGCTTTCATTGCTTTGTATTTGGGAGGATTTTTATGCTCATTGGAACTTCAAATTGAGTTATAATTTTCCTATGGTTATTACCATCAAATATTCAAATTTATTAGAGTGAATGGAAATTTTCACAATTGATTAGCTAGACCATTCAGAAATCTAAACCTTCCAAATATGTCATAATGACTTTGTATGATGTGTAATCCATTGCAGCTAAATCAGCTGATATCAGGGACTGTACTATAGTTTTGAGAGGCGATTCAACATTACAAGGGCATTTTCCTGAGGTAAAACATATTGAAAGATAGTTGTATTATTATATTTAATCCATTTAGTCATGTCACTACATGAGGTTGTATGTTTTCTCAGGAGGCTGATGCTACTGTTTCTCTTGACTTGCAATTCTTTCAATTCTCGATTCTTTTTTTTTTTTTGGATTTTTTTTTTCTCTGTGCTGGAACTCAATTGGAAATAGACAGATTAAGCACTTGATTCAAGCTTTGATGATTTTTCTGGTTAATGAGTCCGATTCACACTTGGTCAGGTTCTCAATTCTTCTTTTTTGGAGGTGACGACTCTCACCATCATGCGTACTCTGCTTCGTGAGGTGAATTTGCTCAATCGTTTTCTCTCTAATACACAAGTAGAAATATTACCAAATGCGGCACTTAAACTTCATTTTTTATTGTATCCATATGTTATTGAATGATCAGTTCTTTCATAATCCTATCGTTTTCTTAATGTACCGTATTAGCTTACTAATATAGAGAATGCTTCAACAGAAAAAACGTTGAAGATGCTCCTTTAAGGAATTAATGTTTTTTAACAGATCAGGCATATGATCCATCTACACCCCCAAGCACACAAGGTAATAGTATCTTTCACATGTTCTTTGTAGGGCAGTTCTGTAAGTTTATCGATGGATTATAATATGAAATGGTTTATCTGGCACAAGTTAAGATCCAAATAGTAGACGGATTGTTCAAGGGGCAGGACCCAATGGGTGCCTAATTAACCTTATTACTGCTTCATATGCCTGTCTATTACAAGGTATTTAGTGACCAGCTATAATTTTGTGTTTTCCCCCTTCTTCTAAATCCCTTCACATTGTTTTTTTTTTACTGTAATAGCTTTTACTAATTTTAGATTGTAGATTAGCTGATCATTGATATTCAACATGAACATTCTTATTTTTGGGATATTTTCTGGTAAATGGTAGAGCTACTTTAGATAGTGGATGAGTTTTAAGTCTCACAAAATTTTGAGAGAAACACCAATCGCAAATGTTAATTTAATGAAAATTCAGCATGTATTAAATTCTTTTAGGTTATTCTGATGTTGTAAACCTTATTACTAGAAAAGCAAATGGTCCTTCTGGAGAGAAAGAAACATAATTAAACGATCTAAACATAAATGATGATGAAAAAAACCATTGTAGATTTAAAAGAATAAAAATATAAAATTTGACTCGAATCTTACACACAAACTTTCCATTCTAATTTTTTTTTCTATTTGGGTTAGTTGAGATTTTATGTAATCTATCTATGTATTTTTTTTCTTTGGGATTTCTTTTGGGTTGTAGCTTCTTTGAACCAACTTCTTTTGTTTGTTTGTTTGTTTCAAACTATGATGATGCCTGCCCTCTTCTTATGATCCTTTTTGAGCTTTCAACACTCTTATCTGAGTGGAGACACCTGCTGTTATTGATCTTCATAAGCAACAGATGACAGAAGCTAAGAGATCGCTTTACTTGGTCAGAAATTTGATTGTTCTCATTTGTTTTGAATTTTTTTTCTTGCTATTCTATGAATAATTTCTGCTAAAATATGCTGAGTTAATTATCTTAAATGTGTATAGCTAGAACACTTTCCTTTGAGTTGTCTAAAGGAAAACAGTATGTTCCATAACTGATTAAATTAATCATGAACTTTTCTATCTAGACAACCATATATAAATTGTTATAACTGTATTATTGTTTAGATTAAACTGCCAAATTCTTCTGATTGACACACTACCAAATTCTTTCGGCTGACATAATCCAATAAAGATCTGTTAAAACAGATCCTTTAAGCATTCAGCAGATCCTTGATGAGTAAAATGTTTATCACTTTATCATCTTGCTCGTTTGTATCTAAGTTATTTTATTGGCATTGTGTTGAATTTGTTCCATGCCAATCTTAATTTTTTTTATTTATACGCTTATAGCTCACAGTGATATGATATCTTGACTATGTTTTACCTTTTTCCCTTCTTGGAGGTTGTTTTTAAAACAAGTGATTATAATCAACATGTGGTTTTTATTGGTGGATTGACTGATGACAATATGGCAACTATGTTTATTGCTGTTAATTTAGGTTATCAGTGTATTTGTACCAATCTGTAATTTTACAATTTCTTTTTTTTTTTAAAAAAAAATTTAAGCATTTCATAACTTGATTGGAGCTGTGAATTGAATGCTTAAGATAATCTTTAATGTAGATTATTGCACTGTATTTATTTTACAAACTCATTGATTTTTCTGCATGTTTATTTTACAAGCTCAAATATTTCCACTAAAAATATTAAAACACATAAAATATTATTTGTCTCCAGAATTTGCATGGACGAATCCCCACCAATTTTGTCCCTTTTGTAAACATGCGTTCAAGAATAATATTTTATTGTATTAGACTTTTTAAACATTTGTTTAGATTGTTATTTAGTTATTTCTTATAATCAATATTTTAAATTTTATTTTACTTTTTTTTTCCCTTCGCAACCGTGCCATGGCGCGGGAATTCCACTAGTAATATCTTAATTTAGAAGATTTTTTGATGACGTGTCAATACCTTCTTAATTGAAAGGGTTTCAACTAATTCCAATTTTCTCTTATTATTTCATTATCTTTTTCTCTTTATCTCTTTCATATATTTACATTTTTCCTTTTGATTTTTGACCCATTACTAACCATCTATATATCTATATCTATATAATATCTTAATTTAGAAGATTTTTTGATGATGTGTCAATACATTCTTAATTGAAGGTTTTTCAACTTATCACAATTTTTTCTTATTATTTCATTTTCTTTTTCTCTTGATCTCTTTCATACATTTACATTTTTTCTTTTGATTTTTTACCCATTTACTAACCATCTATATCTATATAAACTCTTAATTTAGAAGAGTTTATGCTGATGTGTCAACATTAGAGAGATTTTAGGGGTTTTAACTAATTATAATTTTTTTTCTCTTTAATTTTTTTTAATTCTCCATTTTTTTTCTTTTTTCTTTTAATTCCCTTTTTTCTTTAATCTTACTAACTATTTCACTTAATTCAAAACATTGAATTCAATCTAATATAACTTCTATATAAACTCTTAATTTATAAGAGTTTATGCTGAGGTGTCAACATTAAAGAGATTTTAGGGGTTCTAAGCAATTATAATTTTCTTTTTTTCCCTTTAATCCTTTTTTTAATTCTCCTTTTTTCTTCTTTTTCTTTTAATTCTCTTTTTTTCTTTAATCTTACTAACTATTTGGCTTAATTCAAAACATTGAATTCAATCTAATATAACTATTGTGCTTAACTCAAATTCATTTACTAACTATCTATATCTATATACTATACAATATTAATTTATGCCACATGTCCTCTCCATGTTCAAAGTTATTTGTGGAAATATTATTTACATAATATCATTTTATTATGGTAACTATATTTTCTAATATCATTTTATTATGGTAACTATATTTTCTAATATTATTTTATTTGAAAGATATTATAATATTAATTACCCAATATTATTTGATGTTACATTTTTTTAACCAATGAGATTAATTCAAAACTTTTTATCTTTCACTATTTATTATTTATTTTTCTCTTTATCTCTTTAACCCAAGTGTATTTTTTTTCTATTATTTTTAACACATTTACTGATCAATGGGTTTAATTAAAAATATTGAATTAAATCTAATGTCTATGATTTATCTATATCTAAGTATTATTTATAAAAAAATCGCGTCATGGCGCGGGGATCATACTAGTAATAACTTAATTTAGAAGACTTTTTGATGATGTGTCATTACCTTCTTTTTTTTTACAGTAGGCAAGAAGTAGATCGACTAAGCGATCTTGAAGCCATCAAAAGATGGCTTGATGAACCCTACGCAGAGGGTCGCCAGTAAAAAAAAAACATTTGCTTAAACCTAAAATTACAATAAGATAAATTTAAATTTAAAAAAAAAACATCAAAATTATTGATCACTGGTTGCATCCTGGTCGAGGAAATTTTGAAACTGGCGGCATAGTTGGAAGCGGTGATGGTTGCAGATTTGATTCCGGGTAGTTGCCCAACAAAGCACATAATTACAGATAATGATAAGTATCTACAACTTGCTTGTTTTTTCCTATCCGAGCTGGTGGCTTAGAAAGGGACGATGGCTGATCTTCCGACTAAGCTTGATGGACTGCCACTTGTGAACAAAAATTCTTGAAACCCAAAAGAGCATCAGGATTTGCATGTAACTGCTGATGTTGTTGTGGGTTAAATTGAAAGGCATCGGTCAACAAGAACAACGCTCGAGAGACCAAGTACCAAAACAGGGGTTGCGGTGTCGAATTTTTGCCCAATTCGAGAGCCAAAGTCTCAAATTGGGCCACCAAGGTGCAACAGGACTCAAAAAAGTTGTTGCATGTGGTGTCTTGTTTGAGGATTAGAGATTTGAAGGCACAACCTTAAATTAGGAGATTAGGATATTTGAAAGAAGAGGTTTTGGTTGAGATTTTGGGTTTTGAGATTTGAAAGAAGAGGTTTTGGTTGTGAGATTTTAGGTTTAGAGTTAGGCAAACTAGAAAAAACATGGTAGGGATCTTGAAGTTGGCCAAAAGACGGAGCCAAAGAAAGCTGTTTTAGAAGGATGGGTTGAGTACAAGAGATATCTATATAATTGAAGGTTTTTCAACTAATAACAATTTTATCTTATTATTTCTTTTTCTTTTTCTCTTTATATCTTTCATACATTTACATTTTTTCTTTTGATTTTTTACCCATTTACTAACCATCTATATCTATATAATATCTTAATTTAGAAGATTTTTTGATGATGTGTCAATACCTTCTTAATTGAAGGGTTTTCAACTAATCACAATTTTCTCTTATTATTTCCTTTTCTTTTTCTCTTTATCTCTTTCATATATTTACATTTTTCCTTTTGTATTTTTACCCATTACTAACCATCTATATATCTATATCTATATAATATATTAATTTAGAAGACTTTTTGATGATGTGTCAATACGTACATTCTTAATTGAAGGTTTTTCAACTTATCACAATTTTCTCTTATTATTTCATTTTATTTTTCTCTCTATCTCTTTCATACATTTACATTTTTCCTTTTGATTTTTTACTCATTTACTAACCATTGGGTTTAATTCAAAACATTGAATTAAATCTAATGTTTACTCTCTCTTTGTCTCTCTATTATTAATAATCTATATCAATATAATATCTTAATTTAAAAACCTTTCTGGTGAAACATGACTTTATGGTAAACAATTTTACCATTTTTCTTAAAGATTTTAAGTCTGCCTTCATTAATTTATCCTAACTTTGATTAATATTTTACAATCTTAATTTGTTATATGTCATTAAAAATCGTGTCATGACGCGGGAATCGTACTAGTTACATTTTAAAAGTATAATAACAAGTTATATATTGACTCATTGTTTGTTATATTGTTTTTCTAATCCTTATTTTTGTCCCTTTTTTTCAGTAAAACTAATTAAATATCATATTAAAAATTTCCAATAATTCATGATTAATTATCACATACTTTTGTTTGTATAAATAGTGAAAAAAAAAAAGATAAAATCGATCACCAGATTAATATGATAGAGCTCTTAGGCAGAAGAGACCATAATTAATTAGTTACATATCAATGTTCATCACATATCATCAATAGTTATTTTTATGTAAAATCATACTACACTAATAGCACTCATCAATAATTCGGTTCAATAATTTCGATTTTAATGACTTTTCATTTAAACAACAAAGCTATACGCCAGGGAGTTTGAATTGATACATTGATAGGGCTTATTGGTCAATGCAGAAAATATTAGTACTCCGTAGTACGCAATTGAATATCAGCTTGGGCCTTGGGGCCGGGGGGCTTGATTAAGATGTTTTAAATGAATTTGGTTAACCTTCTTGTTGAGAATGAAAGGAATGTGAAGAGATCAAAAGAGTCCCACATTGATTACATGAACAAAGAAGTCTTAGTATATAAGCTAGTGAGCTACCCCACCTAACGCCAATTGGTTTTAGGATGGAACCCCGCTCGACGCTATTAGCGCAAGGGCGCACGTGTGCACACGACCCCCGATCCCGACTCCCAACGGACTTCACTACTTCTGATAATTAGTGTAACAAATTTTACACCGAGTTATTATATATATATATATATATATATATATATATATATATATATATATATATATATATATATATATATATATATATATATATATATATATATATATATATATATATTCTTTTTTGAGAACTAACACTGACTTGTTAAGACTTGTGAGTTGTGAGGCATTGTGAATTTAATGCCGGCACTCAAGTTAAGCCAATGAAGAGTTTATTGAATTGGGTGAATTTCATATTTCTTAGCTAATTATATTGTGAAAACTCTCTCTTTGTCTGTGTGTGTTAGATTAGATGTGAAAACGTCATCAAAGTATCTTTCGTATACCATTTTTCCCATACTTTATAAGTTTTAACTACTTTCATATAACACAAAGTATCACTACGCCATTCTGTCACTGTAGACACGGACGCATTTTTGTTCGTCCCCTGAATTTACTTCTAGAAACGAACACAGACTGGTTTGTCGCTTACAACAGGACCGGATGTATACCCATCCAATGGCGGCTTGTTGTAGGAGGAAATCAAGTTTAAAATATAATATATAAATTAAACCAGATTCTGCCCACGCAAATAATTACAAGACTTCCTCCCGATGCAGTAGTGGGAAGTCAGGATCGATCCACGAGGAAGCGTGTCAGCGGATCCTAGGCAGCTGCAAATCTCACAGACAGAAAGACAGAAAGAAAGACAGAAATAACAAATAAAAGTAAAAACGAAAGCAAAGCACAGAGACTACTCGATATCGACAAAGAGCTACTCGATATCGACAAGAAATATCGACACCAGAAAATCAAATCGACCAACAGAAACAAAGACTCAAAAAAAGCAGTGTCGAGTAAAACCCTCCTCGATATCGAGTAAGATCAACTCGATATCGACAAGAACTTCCTCGGAATCGACAAAAGACAGAAACTGTAAAATTGCACTCTTCGAAGACAGAACGCAGATTTTGATGAATTAATTCAATAAACTAAAGACGTCCAAGGCCAGGGTATCAACACCACAACGATTACCATGCAAAATAACACATAAAGGCATAAAAGATCATGCTTTTCATCAAATAACTTTCGTTATTAACAAATAGGAATATAGAGGCTTTCGCATAAACCCTAATTGTTACTAACCCTTTTCACATAATTAACCCAAGTTGCATTAAGATCACTTTCGCTTCAATAATACAAACAAGGATCACCTTAAACTCTCGCAAAAGAATCATGCTCATAGGGATAGAAGACGAATTGCATAAAAAGATCAAACCTTTACCGCATCACCTTACATGGCCACCGTCGGGCTCACCCCGGCCCTAGAAGTGGGTGGACTACTCGCTCTTCATTATCAAGAAACTCATCAATAGACAAAAGGGAATAACTTGCATTAAATAAACTAAAGAAAGCTTGCAACCAATCGAAACCAAATCCGCTTTCGTCTTTCCAACTTCTCTCGCCACAAGCTCTCTCCTCTACTCTCTCTCTCTATGTAACTAATGGTCTCTGAAATTGAATGAATAAAATCCAGCCCCTAAGACTTTATTTATAGGCTTCCAACCCTTGCTAATCAAGGTAAGAAAGTGTATCCATATCTATATCTATTTATCTAATAGGTTAAAGATAAATAAATGGAATAAAAGAATTAAATCCAAAAAGGAAATAAATCTAAAGTACGTAAATCCTCCATGGAGTTGATGGATCTTGATAAAACTTGATAGATGTGGATAGAATCGGACAGCTTCTGCTCCAAGCAATCCCAAACCGCGTCGGACAGCTCACCGCGTAACGCAGCCCAGAAAAGATCTCCTCGATATCGAGTAAACTACTCCCCGACACTAGCTCGTACAAGTGTGTCTGAGTTACTCGACATCGACAAATTTCATCGATATCGAGTAAAGTTGTGCTCGGTATGTCTTGTCCTCAGCCTCGGCTTCTCGATCAGACTTCCTCGATCACAGGTGCGGCTTCAAGTCCTGGTCGATATCGAGTAAAATACTCGATATCGAGTAAAGTGCTGAGTTCGAGTTGGATTCTGTCTTCAGTTCCTCGATCAGCTCTTCCTCGATCAGGCACTGCTCGACTTCTTTGGTCGATATCGAGTAAATGTACTCGATATCGAGTAACGTTTGGCTTCATGATTCGTCCTGGTTCCGTCGTTCTTTGACTTTGGACTTCTGTAGTTGACTTCCGAGCTTTTTCGTCCTTTCTCAGAACTACTGTAAATTGCTTTGATTTCTACGAATTTAAACAGAAACTAGTGTAGACTCCATAATTTGGCAAATAAGCATACACTACATAGATTCTGTATTATTCTAGCCCAAATGTATGAAATGTATGCAGAAAATGATATAAAAGTTACTTTAAAACATGGCAGATTCAGCTCACAACAAACATCCCATACTTAAGCTTGCTTGTCCTCAAGCAATACTTTTATTTGTCATTCAGGGGAAGAATTCAAACTCTTAACATATCAGATTCATTCTCATATAACCTTGCAATCAATTACCATCCTAGAAAAGGTACTAGTGTCACAAATCCACACATGTACAAATAAAAAGCAACATCTACTCACAAAAGGAGGGTTATGCAAAATCATTCATAAGTGACAAAGCATTAATAATCAAAAGAACTTTAATTTGAGCTCAATAAAGAGTAGATTGGTAAAAGGCTAAAGGTGGGCAATTTTTGGCAATGTGGTGCTAATAATCCGGGGAAATGGAGTATTTTCAAACTTTCTTAACTACATCCCTTCTTTCTTTGATTCATCACCTCTCATAATGCTCATTGCTTTTTTCAATTATCATGCTTTTACCTCTCTAACCTCAGCACTGCCTTCTCGCGAGTCGCAAACATGGGTGTCATGAATGGCCCCGGATACTTAGTGCTTTGGACTCCTCACCTGTGTGTCCCATCTCACTGAACTATTATCTCAGCGAGTAGGGTCAATCTACCTTTATCTCCTGAGGTGATTGGATTTTTTATCACTCATTAAATTTTCCATATATTTCAAACAATTTCCTACCAAACTCCAATAATGATAATAACACAATAACCATATGATATCTCCATAATGTAACATCATTCTCAACATAATCCCCGGATGGAAATAAGGTAAAGAATGGCAAATATTTAGAACATTTGGAGCAATGATTGAAATAAGGCATAATATGGCTTTTATGATGCATATAAGCATAGGTAAGGCAAGGATATAAACAATATGAGCATTATATGGAAATATAAAGTCCTCTATCCTCTTATCATATAACATGTCAAAAACAACATCAAATTTTATCTCCTTTCATGGTTTTCATAAAAATAATGTACTTCATTGTGACTTTCCTTTACTACGCAATTTCATGCTATATCTCTAATGAATCCAATTTTGCATCGCCGAGTTCAATATTAAGCTTCCATGACACTTATGAATTTTTTTCAATGGGGGTCATTTTTCAAACTAATGGGGGTCATTTTTCAAACTTTGGAAAACATGCATATAGGCACATTAATCAAATATGAATTCCAAAATAGCCATGTATAAACAATTCGCGAAATAAACTCTAAATATGAACATAAAATGTCAAATAAATCAAATATGCATAAAGTAAGCCCTTCCCCCACCCCATACTTAAACATTACAGTGTCTTCACTGTATAAAAACAAGGGTAGAGAAAGAAACTCACTAGACAGGTGTGCTAATCGAGTGTTATGCTGCTGGACCGAGTCTGTTTTTAGCTTGCTTCTATCCCCATGGACCTGAAAAATGTAGAAGAGAAATACCCACAATAGAAAAACTAGAAGTTCAAAACAAAAACAAAAGCAAAAAAGTCCAAAAGTCCCAAAAATAAATGTCTATTTACAAGCTCTAGATTTTATAGTCGCTAGGCCGACTTTCTCTATTAAGCTCAAGGTGGCATCTGTAGGGCCCATGTAGCTTGGGCTTCAAATAGGACTCCATTCTTGTCCATCAGCTGCAATCCTCCGAAATGTATCTTGTTCACCACGAAAGGTCCCATCCTCTTCTTGTTGAATTTGTTGGGAAACCAATGATCTTTTGACTTGGAAACATAGAGTTTGTCTCCAACTTCATACTCCTTGGGCTCATCATTGGAAATCCTACATAAGCGCACATACCAAGGCAAACCTCTCCCATGTATAGATAAATCTTTAATAGAAATAGGAGAAGAAAGATCCATACCTTGGCTTACCTTCGCAGAAACAGATTCGGGGGCCACTGTATTTGGTCGATCTCGAGTAACATTACTCGATATCGAGGAAGTATCTGCTCCTGGTGGCCTGCTGCTCGAGGATGCTGGAGTTGAGGAAGGTGGTGCTTGGTCGATATCGACTATAGTTGTCGATATCGAGGAGTTCATCGCTGCCAGTAGAGTGCTCGTCGCGGGAGGAGAAGTCGAAGATGTCAGTGTTTGGTCGATATCGACCAATTTGGTCGATATCGAGGAGTCCTTTGCTTCATCTAGGTTGCTCGATGAAGCTGTTGTTGGTGGTGGGTTCTGAGTTTGGTCGATGTCGAGGAAATTTGTCCGACTTTGACCCCATACTTGCATCCTGTCAAGGCATCCGAAAAATAGTTAGTCCAAATCGACGTACCTTGGTCCGTGTCGAGTGGATTATCTGTTTCTTCGTTCAGGATGGCCATGATCTTCTTCACCTAGGCTTCCATATCCCTCTTTTCCAGCTCTTCAGGAGTCATATTTCTTACCTTAGGCTCCCCACAAGTGATGTACCCAGCTGATATAGATTTTACCTCTTCCAATGGACTTGTATGTCTTTCAGTTTTATTAAAAGAATACTCAATTACCTCATCGCTGATGTTGAAAGTGAGTACTCCCTTCCTTACGCTTATGTTGGCATCCACCGTCGCCAAGAAGGGCCTTCCTAGAATAATTGGACAAGCAGGGTCCTCCGCCATATCAATAACTAAGAAATCAGCAGGGACAAAGAACTTACCTACTTGCACTGACACATTGTCCACCATGCCTGTTGGAATGACCACCGTGTTGTTGGCCATATAAAGCTTAGCGTCCACAGGCTCTAGGGCACCTATCTTAATCTTGGACCATATCGTTAAAGGCATTATACTCACACTAGCTCCAAGATCACATAATGCATTAAATTTATATTGACCAAATCCAATGGTTATAACAAACTTACCTGGATCTGGCCTTTTCTCCAGTATGTCCATATGGCTGCACTCTTCTGTAATCTCAGCCATTGACCGCTTCTTGCTCAGAATCTCCTTGAGGAATTTGACATAGGACGACATTTCATTGAAAGCTTCTGTGAAAGGTATGGTCATTTTTCCTAGCGATTCACTTTGGTTGACATTGAGCTTCTGAAGCATCTTGATGAAGCGCTGAAATTTCTTCTCTGCTGGATCCTTTGGAGATTTTGTTGGGAAGGGCAACTTCTTTTTCTGGTTTGGAGCCAGAACAGATGTCGGAGGTGTTGCAGCTTTCTCGAGATCGATGTGATTCTCCTCGACATCGACCACATTCTTCTCGATATCGACCACTTTCTTCGATGTCGAGTTGCTGTGCTCTGCAGACGAAGGATGGTCCACTCTTTCCTCGATGTCGAGTTGGCCCTCTTCGATATCGACCAACGTCTGGTCGACATCGACTTGCTTCTCGTCGATATCGAGTTGCTGTTCAGCTCTTTCGTCCTGCTGCTTTCCGACCTCTGGCTCGTGTAATTGGTGGCCGCTCTTGAGTTTCACAGCAGTGATATGTCCGGTCTTCTCCTTAGGATTGGGTTCTGAAGATCCAGGGAGGGTTCCTGACTGTCTGGGGACGCCTGCTGCTAGCTGGCCAATATGTGTATCAACTGATTTCCTCCAGACATCAATTTCTCCAAGTTTTGTATTGATGTTCTGGAACTGATTGTTGATGGTGCCCTGATTCCGGCGTATTTCTTCAAGGATAAGTTGTAGGCCATCCTTCCGCTGGTCCCTTTTTGGATGTCGTGGAGCTCTGTAGGGCGGGGGGTTCCTAGGGGCACCTTGGTTCCATTGTGGTTGCTGAAACCTCTGGTCCCCCATGTAGCGATTGGGACCCCCTGCGTAAGCTGCCTCTTCGTGGTATTCTGCCAGCCTGACTTGCTCTGTGTGTGGGAACTCAGTAGTGGTGTGCCTATGTGATCCGCATTCGATGCAGGGCCGGTTGACAGAAATATAATTTACTTGCTTGAGGAGCTTCCTATTCTGATCTCTGTAGTATTGCTCCTTGACATCTGGGTCAATTTCCTTAGAAGGCTCATAGAGGGGCATGGATGGGGCTGGCCTGGCATAGGCATTCTCATCGTAGTTGATTGAAGTCCCATACTTGTTATCATAGTTGGTCAGCTTGTCGAGGGCAGCCCATGCGCCAGCTGGCGGCATTGTCAGATACTCATAATGGGTGTAGGTGTTGATCCTATCTTTAGCAGCCAGGTCAAGAGAATTGAAGAAGATCTCCTGAACGATGCAAGGTTGTTGTCCATGTGTAGGGCAGGATCGCAGTAGATCCTTATAGCGTTCCCATGCCTTTGCTAGCGACTCTCCAGGCTGCTGTTTGAAAGATGTAATCTTTTGGCGAAGGAGCGCTGTCTTGGCAAGAGGAAAGAATTTATTGAGAAATTCCTGCTTTACTTGAGCCCGTGTCGTGAGGGATCGTGGTTTCAGCCCTTCAAGCCACTTCAATGTTGGGCCAGCTAGGGACCAACGAAAAGCCTTCATCAAGATATACTCCAAGGTGGTACCTTCAGCAAGAGTACGACACATATCAGTAAAGTTGGTAATATGTTGAAGAGGGCATTAATTAAATCTACCATGAAAAGCATTTTGTTTAATTTCTATTAAGAAAGGAATGTGAATTTCATAGTTATTTTCAGGGATTAGAATAGCCGATTCAGGCACGACGAGAGTCGCGTGCATGTAATCCTCTGCAGTGGTCGGGTACTGGGCAAGCTCATCTTCCAATTGCCTCGCACGCTCAGCTTCCCGTGTAGTGCGTGCTCTCTCAGCAGCGAGAGCAGTATCTTTAGCAGCTAGTTCCCTCCGAAGCCTCTCAATCAGCTGTTCATGTGTCTCTACGGCCGCCATGGCTCTCTTTAGTTTAGCTTGGATGTGTATAAGGCGCTCCGATTTGTCTAAGGCGTCAAACTCAGGTGTTTGACCAAAACGGCGCATATACCTGCAAAGTAACTCAAAGGAAAAGTGAGATCTGACTACCTAAGGCGCGAATGATTGCTTCCCCGGCAACGGCGCCAATTTGTTGTAGAAGGAAATCAAGTTTAAAATATAATATATAAATCAAACCAGATTCTGCCCACGCAAATAATTACAAGACTTCTTTCCGATGCAGTGGTGGGAAGTCAGGATCGATCCACGAGGAAGCGTGTCACAGACAGAAAAACAGAAAGAAAGACAGAAATAACAAATAAAAGTAAAAACGAAAGCAAAGCATAGAGACTACTCGATATCGACAAAGAGATACTCGATATCGACACCGGAAACTCAAATCGAACAACAGAAACAAAGACTCAGAAAAAGCAGTGTCGAGTAAAACCCTCCTCGATATCGAGTAAGATCAACTCGATATCGACAAGAACTTCCCCGGAATCGACAAAAGACGGAAACTGTAAAATTGCACTCTTCGAACACAGAACGCAGATTTTGATGAATTAATTAAATAAACTAAAGACTTCCAAGGCCAGGGTATCAACACCACAACGATAACCATGCAAAATAACACATAAAGGCATAAAAGATCATGCTTTTCCTCAAATAACTTTCATTATTAACAAATAGGAATATAGAGGCTTTCGCATAAACCCTAATTGTTACCAACCCTTTTCACATAATTAACCCAAGTTGCATTAAGATCACTTTCGCTTCAATAATACAAACAAGGATCACCTTCAACTCTCGCAAAAGAATCATGCTCATAGGGATAGAAGACGAATTGCATAAAAAGATCAAACCTTTACCGCATCAGCTTACATGGCCACCGTCGGGCTCACCCCGGCCCTAGAAATGGGTGGACTATTCGCTCTTCATTATCAAGAAACTCGTCAATAGACAAAAGAGAATAACTTGCGTTAAATAAACTAAAGAAAGCTTACAACCAATCGAAGTCAAATCCGCTTCCGCTTTTCCAACTTCTCTCGCCACAAGTTCTCTCCTCTACTCTCTCTCTATGTAACTAATTGTCTCTAAAATGGAATGAATAAAATCCAGCCCCTAAGGCTTTATTTATAGGCTTCCAACCCTTGCTAATCAAGGTAAGAAAGTCTATCCATATCTATATCTATTTATCTAATAGCTTAAAGATAAATAAATGGAATAAAAGAATTAAATCCAAAAAGGAAATAAATCTAAAGTAGGTAAATCCTCCATGGAGTTGATGGATCTTGATAAAACTTGATAGATGTGGATAGAATCGGACAGCTTCGGCTCCAAGCAATCCCAAACCGCGTCGGACAGCTCAACGCGTAACGCGGCCCAGAAAAGATCTCCTCGATATCGAGTAAACTACTCGATATCGAGTAACGCCGTCGTCGACTTCAGCTTCTGATCTTGGTCGAGTAACTGCTCCCCGACACTGGCTCAGACAGGTGTGTCTTAGTTACTCGACATCGATAAATTTCGTCAATATCGAGTAAAGTTGTGCTCGGTATGTCTTGTCCTCGGCATCGGCTTCTCGATCAGACTTCCTCGATCACTGGTGCGGCTTCAAGTCCTGGTTGATATCGAGTAAAGTGCTGAGTTCGAGTTGGCTTTTGTCTTCAGTTCCTCGATCAGCTCTTCCTCGATCAGGCACTGCTCGACTTCTGTGGTCGATATCGAGTAAATGTACTCGATATCGAGTAACGTTTGGCTTCATGATTCATCCTGGTTCCGTCATTCTTTGACTTTGGACTTCTGTAGTTGACTTCTGAGCTTTTTCGTCCTTTCTCATAAGTGTTGTAACTTGCTTCGATTTCTGCGAATTTAAACAGAAACTAGTGTAGATTCAATAATTTGGCAAATAAGCATACACTACATAGATTCTGTATTATTCTAGCCCAAATGCATGAAATGTATGCAGAAAATGATATAAAAGTTACTGTAAAACATGGCAGATTCAGCTCACAACACGGATATTAGGCGATGAATAAATTGTAAGTCCGTCGCCTGAGTAACAAGCGGGCGTTGACCACACCATTTACTCTTGGTGATAAAGGGGGGTGTAATATCATGGGTAAAGGTAACATCGGTAGTAATTCCAAAAGTTGCATTAATGATGTATATCTCCTTAATGGAATGAAATATAATCTTCCAAGTGTCTCTCAGTTGTGCGACAAGGGAAACAAAGTTGGCTTTGACAGGCACAAGTGTGAAGTTAGAAACGAAGATACAGGAGACTTGATCCGTACTGCTCACATGAACAATAATACATATGCAGTAAACACTAACCAAATTCCAGGTACAAATCTCAAGTGTCTCAAGGCCTTGACAGAAAACCCAAGTCTTTGACATAAAAGGTTAGGTCACTTGAGCATGCACACCCTCAATAAACTGAAATCAAGAGACCTTTTACGAGGACTGCTTGACCTAAACTTCAAGAGTGAGGAACTGTGCAACACTTGCACAAGAGGTAAACAGACACGTGGTTCATTTAAACCCAAAAGGTTGTAAGTTCCTCTCGCCCTCTTGAATTATAACATATGGATTTGTGTGGTCCTATGCGTGTCAAATCTCCAAAGGAAAAACAATATATCCTAGTTATTATTGACGATTTCTCTCATTTTACATGGATTTCCTTTTTAAGAGAAAATTCAGAGGCTTTGTTCGAGTTTTCCAAAGTTTGTAAGGAGTTGCAAACCTTGAAAAACATTCCAATTATCTCCATTCGAAGCGATCATGGTAGAGAATTTGATCAGCTGAAATTTGATTTTTTTTGTGCTAAATATGGTATTTTTCATAATTTTTCAGCTCCTAGAACTCCTCAACAAAATGGGGTTGTGGAACGAAAGAACCGCAACCTAGAGGATATGTCTAGGACGATGCTTTTAGAAAATGGTTTGCCAAAATATTATTGGGTCGAGGATGTTAATACAGCTAATTATATTTTGAATTGTTGCTTAATTCGTCATATTTTAAAGAAAACCCCTTATGAGCTTTTCAAATGAAGAAAGCCTAACATTTCCTATTTCAAACCTTTCGGATGTACTTGCTTTGTTCATAATAATAGAAAAGATAACCTTGGGAAGTATGATGCTCGTAGCGACGAAGGTATATTTCTTGGTTACTCTTCTAATAGAAAAGCTTATAGAATTTATAACAAGCGCACCAAGATTGTTGAGGAGAGTATCCATATGGTATTTGATTAAAGCAATAATGGTGTATTGAGCGAAATTTTTGCAGATCTCAATCTAAATCACCATGATTCTGATGGAGAAGAAGAAGACAAATCTGAAAACAAGAAGGACCAAGAACACAACATGCAAGAACAAATCCAAGATACAAACGAGCTATCTCAAGACCTTGAGAAGCAACTACAGAGCCTGGATGTGAACAACACAAGCAATGAGGAATCCAACTCCAATACCGTCTCTCAAGATCTTGAGGTGAGGCCCACTGCTGTTTTGAATGATCAAGGCCCAAAGAAACAAAAGTTCAAGCATGCTTCATCACACTCAGCTCAAGACATCATATCAGATCCGTCGTCTGATATACAAACTTGATCAAGATTAAAGAATCTATGTGCTTTCTATGCCTTTGTATCTCTTGTAGAACCAAAGACACCAGCTGAAGCACTCAAGGACTCGGACTGGATCACGGTTATGCAAAGGGAGCTAAATGAGTTTGAAAGAAACAAGGTGTGGACTCTCCATCCAAGGCCATAGCATCACTCAGTCATTGGAACTCGATGGGTGTTTAGGAACAAGTTGGATGAAGCAGGCAAGATCATTCGAAACAAGGCAAGGCTTGTGACTCAAGGCTACAACCAAGAAGAAGGTATAGACTACGAGGAGGCTTTTTCTCCCGTAGCAAGGTTAGAAGCTATACACATATTACTTGCCTTTGCATCTTATATGGGCATCAAGCTATTTCTCCATGGATGTCAAATGCGCATTTCTAAACGGGTTCTTAGAAGAAGAATTTTATGTTGCTCAACATCGTAGTTTTGAAAGTGAAGAATTTCCTAATCATGTTTACAAATTGGACAGGGCTCTTTATGGTCTTAAGCAAGCCCCTAGAGCTTGGTATGAGAGAATGTCCAAATGTCTTCTTGAAAATGGTTTTCAAAGAGGTTTGATTGACAAAACTCTTTTCATCAAGACCCGTGGAAATGATCTTTTGGTTGTTCAAATATATGTTGATGATATACTATTTGGTACTACTAACAACTCCCATTGCAAGGATTTATCGGAGATAATGTGTAGGGAATTTGAAATGAGCCTCATGGGAGAACTGAACTTCTTCCTCGGTCTACAATGTCATCAAACAAAGAAGGGCATCTTCCTCAATCAAGGGAATTATACTAGGGACTTGCTCAAGAAATACAAGATGTATCAATCGAAAGTAGCAAAAAACCCTATGAGCTCTATACTCTCCCTTGATCAAGACAAGAATGGTAAGAATGTGAACCAAAAGGAGTATAGAGGTATGATTGGTTCACTCATCTACCTTACTGCTAGTAGACCTGACATCATCTTCAACGTATCTATGTGTGCTCGGTTCCAAGCTGACCTAAAAGAATCTTATCTTATTGTCTTGAAGAGAATTTTCAGATACTTGAATGGAACTCAAGACTTTGGTCTATGGTATCCTAAGTGGAGTAATTTCCATCTCACGGGTTATATTCAGATGTAGATTTTGCAAGGTATAAGGTGGACAGGAAAAGAACTTCAGGGTGTTGCCAACTCCTAGGATCATCATTGATCAGTTGGCACTCGAAGAAACAAAATTCAGTTGCACTATCCACTGCTAAAGACAAATACATAGCAACAAGTGCCTGTTGCTCACAAATTATGTGGATAGCTCAGCAACTCGGAGATCTCGGCATTGACCTCAAAGGTATCCCTATCAAATAAGACAATATGAGTGCCATTTCCATTACTAAAAACCATGTGCAACACTCAAGAACTAAGCACATTGATGTGAGACATCACTTCATTCGAGATCATGTGGAGAAAGGTGATGTATGAATATCTTTTATATCTACTGAATTTCAATTGGCTGATATATTCACTAAACCTCTGCCTGAAGATCGTTTTAATTCTATTAGATTGGAACTTGGTATGCTTAACAAGGAAGCACTTTCGTAGGGGGAGCAACCACTCCCTTTATGAAGTGTAAAATTCGACTGAAATTTCAAGGTCTTGAAATCATAAGGCCTTGATATGATCAATACCGAATAATATTATATTGGATCAAAATTCTTGCTTGTATCTTGTTGATATGTGATGGAATATTTTAAAATATATTTACAAAAATCTGGTATTGAAATTGTTATTTATTCTATCCTATTCTAAATTAGTCCAATTTTTTAATTTTATGGAAATTGTGTGGTGATCGGTTTTAGAAAAATCAAAATGATATCTTTCCTTCATTTATTAAAACTACTGAGTGGATTAAGTGAATGTGTGCTTTCAAGATATTGGGAAGGGGGGGGGGGGGGGGGACGATTCAGTTTCCATATTTCATCTTTGTAACTCTTTTCCCCCTGTCAAATCCTTCACAGCTTTTCACTCTCTCTCTCTCTCTCTGATTTCAAAATCCATTCTCCTGTCAAACCCTTACCATGGCTCCCAAGTGTCCCTCTACATCTCCTGCTCCTGTTCCTTCTACTAAGCGGTACAAGATGGCTGCAAACAAGGGGAAGCAAATCATGGAGGAATCAGAAATTTGCACAGACGATTCCAATGAACACTCCCCCTCTCCGACTCTGTTGATAAGAAAATCAAAGAAGAGATCTCCGACCAAATCTGCTCCAACACGGCCCCCTCAGGTAATGATTGGCATCACTGACCACTGGTTTCGCTCTGTAGAGGTTGTAGAGTCCTGGAAACAGGACTTTAGCTAGCCACCGTAAGATGTGCTTCTGTGACAATGTCGACATCCCCTTTCTCTAATCCATGCCCTTTCCATGCATCTCTCTCCTCAAATCAACCTATTTGTGGTCTATTCTTAACCCCGGAAACTTTGCCTACCCTCAACTCACTCGTCTATTCTTAACCCCATAAACTTTCCATGATTCGGTTTCCATATTTCATCTTTATAACTCTCTTCTCCCCTTGTCAAATCCTTCACTGCTTTTCACTCTCTCTCTGATTTCAAAATCCATTCTCCTGTCAAACCCTTACCATGGCTCCCAATCGTCCCTATGCATCTCCTGCTCATGTTCCTTCTACTAAGCTGTACAAGATGGCCGCAAATAAGGGGAAGCAAATCATGGAGGAATCATAAATTTGCACAGACGAATCCATTGAGCACTCCCCCTCTCCGACTCCGTTGATCAGAAAATCAAAGAAGAGATCGAGCTCCGACCAAATCTGCTCCAACACGGCCCCCTCAGGTAATGACTGGCATCACTGACCACTGGTTTCGCTCTGTAGAGGTTGCAGAGTCCTGGAAACAGGACTTTAGCTAGCCACCGTAAGATGTGCTTCTGTGACAGTGTCGACATCAACTTTCTCTAATCCATGCCCTTTCCATGCATCTCCCTCCTCAAATCAACATATTTATGGTTTATTCTTAACCCTGGAAACTTTGCCTACCCTCAACTCACTCGTCTATTCTATATATGCCAATCTCTCTGTACACCGTGTCAATGGAACTCTAACCCTCATCTCCAAAGTCAAAAACACTCGAATTAGAATCAATCCCAGCAACATTGCTTTCATCTTCGACCTTCCTAGTGATATCCCCACAAAAGATTTCCCCGACAAATTAGAATGCCTCGGCCGAGCCCGAGAGGAATTCTTCCTTAAACCGCAAACGCTTGAGTCTCCCTTGTCTCTCAAGCCCACCCACTCTATGCTCAATCTCCAATCTAAACTTATCTTCTCCATCTTGCCTCGCTGCATCTTTCCCCGAATCAAGTCTAGAGAGCTTGTGACCGAGAGCATACTCGAGATCCTGTTTCTGGTCATGAACGGATACGACCCCAACCTACCCAAACTTATACTCAATTACATGACCCAAGTATCCATTTTCTCCCAACCTATGCCCCTGTCTTACGCTAACCTCTTGTCCAATATCTTTGAATTCTTTGACGTCGACACATCAAACGAAGAAAAACAAACCTACAGTGGCACTATTGACAAAAATTTCCTAGAGAGGTTTGGGATCGTCAAAAATTTGAGGGGGACAGTGGGTTCTGAAGAAAGATTCTAAGGGAAATGAGATCGCTGCTCCTAGTATTGATGAGGAAAAATTGGTCGCTCTGTAGAGGGAAATCCAAGATGTTAGATTCGACATGAGCAGGATATGGTTGGACATTGTGATTCGTCAGGACAACACGCATGAGCTTCTCTCGGTGATGGACTGCAAAATGGATCAAATGATGCTCTTGAATGCACTGACTTACACGGCTACAAGCTGAATCACGCCCTTGGATTCGGAAGTGCTTGATCATGTCCGAGAGAAGACCGGGAACATCATTCTGAACTGCGAAAACCAGGTGAAGAAGAGGCCGATTCTCCGTCCCACGCAAAAGGAACCCACCATCCTCACTATTGAGAAATATGGGGTGGTCAAGAAGTACAGGGATGTAGAGCGGCAGAGACAGCTTGCAGAGATGGAGAGGAACAAGATCACCAAGAAGGCTATGGAGAGGTGGCAGAAGAAATGTCGGGACAAAGTTAGAAGGAAGTACCTTCCTCCTAACAAGCATTATCCCACATTCGATGAGTGGCGCGAGGAAGGACCAAGCATTGCACCTCCTGAAGATGCTGAAGCCTCGAGATCATCATCGACTGCTAAGGAACCTGGGCCATCCTCTACTAAGGAGACCAAGATGTACAAGAAGAAGAAGAAGTCTGCAGATGGGGCATCCTCCTCAAGGTCTTGAAACCTCACCTTCCCTCTCCTAAATTTCAAAACTTTTCCATTTGTATTGTTGGTCTGCTAGTGGTCTTTTGAAAACCTTTTGTTGTTCATGGTTGGTGTCTTAAACATTTTTACCTCTCTGCCCCTTTTTTGGAACACAAAAAAGGGGAGAATGTTTCGGTGTTTTGGTACTGTCTGTTTGGTGGTATTTGGTTGGTTTTAAAACTTGATCCAAACATTTTATCTCCTCTATGATATAATATATGCTTTATCCACTGGTATTCGATTCTGCTCTTTGAAACAGGTTGTGTCTTCCATCAAGGGGGAGATTGAAGACTCCACCTTGATTGCAAGATCTTGCGCACTAACTTGCAGGTTGTTTCTAAGGGTGATGAAAGACAAAACAGCAATGCCTGATTTCAAGGTCTTGAAACCATGGCTAAGAATGTTTGATCGAATAGCATCTTGTTTATTAATTGATTTGTTCAAGTGCAGGAATTAAGGTAAGGCCGATCCTTTGGGCCAAGATTATTTATGGGCCTTAATGTGTCATCTTCGATCGGGCCACATTCAAATGCATATTCAATTGTTCTCCTAACTTATACTACGTGGAATATATTCTTTGAATTATATTTTAGGAAAGTGAAGGAAACTATATATGGGAAAAGAGCAATCACGACTTCATCAAATCTTCCAAAGAGTATATACACGATCACGGAAAAGATTGCAGGCGTGGATTTGGAAGAAACGAATGCGAAAGGAATTCAAAATTGCTTGGAAAGAATTCAAATTCAAACAACTCTTTCGTCCCCCTATATTCGGAGAACGATTATATATACAAATGCAAGGAGATGATCAAAGACAACCAAGCAAGCAATCATTCTAAAGCGATCGAGTCATCCTTGATCATTTTTCATTTTCAGTTTCTCTCGTGTGTTCTCATAAAGTCTAGTGTGTTGTATTTTTTAGAGTTGAGGGAAACACGAGCGCTTATTGTACAAGTCATTTATTTTACATTAAGAGTATCATATACTCGATCTAAGGCACACTCCGGTGTGTGGTGAGAGCTTTTGTTTCACTTATAAGGTTGAGTGCTAGAATAGAAGCGGTGAGGCTTTGTATAGAAGAAGGGTAGTTCTTCTAGGAAGTTCTAGGCTCAAGGAAGTGAAATAAGAAGTGTTGAATCCTACGGGTTGGATAACCCTATGCAGAGACGTAGGTCAAGCTTGTTTTTACTTCGTCAAGTATTAATAGCAATATCAAGGTCTTGACAAGTTGATTTGGAAATCCTCTAAAGATTTTGTTTTGAAAAAATCCAGCATACTTCTTCTAGAGTATTATTCATCGCCTTGTAAACTCTTCATCGAGAGATAAAAAACTGTCAAATACTCCCTCAGTTTCAAAATAAAAGTCGTTTGGATTTTAGTGCACATAAGGAAGTAAAAACTCTATAAAATATTATTTTTTTAATCAAATTTTTTCCATAATTTCATACTTGGTAGTAGCAAGTATGAAATTATTAAAAAAAAATTGATTAAAAAATAATATTTTATTGAGTTTTTAACTCATTAAAATGCGTGCGAAATAGTAAAGTGACATTTATTTTAAAACAGAGGGAGTACTATATAACAGAAAACAAGATAAAGGTGCAATACAATAAGCGACATCCACGTACTCTAAAATAAGACAAAAAGTATTTGGTTGTAGTACACTTCCGTTGAGTTGGAACTCCCAAATTCGATAAATGAAACTCTTTAATTTAAAAGCTCGATCCATTAGTACTTTTCACTATTGATGAAAACTTGTACTAACAACATACTGGGTATATAGCAGAACACACACTATTCATTTGTATTGTAATTCCTAAACTTGTGATAATTTCTCTATGTATCCAATGCTTAATGGACACTATTATCTGGATTTTTTTTTTTTTGAGATGATATCTGGACTCTTTTTTTTTAAATAAAAAAACCGATGTTTTTTTTATAAATGGATTTTCTCATGTTTTTAAATCGAAAATTCATTTTTTTTGGTAGAAAAAAAAATCAAAATTTGATTAGATCTACTTAATAACTACTCCTAAGCAATAGTAATGAGTTTGGTTGAGTTGAGACTTTGTGAGCACATTTAATTTGATTTGGTATGCATGTTGATTGAGAATTATTGTCTTCTATTCGACCCTTACGTATGTAAGAGACTAAAATGACTTGTAGAAGTTGTAGTTCAATTAGCTTCAAAGTTAAACCAGTCATTGCCTAAGGAATGAAGACAATAAAAACAGTTACACCCCAAAATTTTACTATGTGCACCACAAAAAGAAAATCTTTCTTTTATTTGTAAATTCGCGTGCCTCTAAAGACGTAGGGCTATGACTCAAGAGTAGCAGACCTGTGACTTTTGAGGAGAGGCTCTATGACTTATGAGGGGTACGTCTATGACTCCCGATGAGTAGAAACTTCACAAACTAACAATATTTTTCCCTTTTAATTAATAATAAAAATATTTTTTATATTATATATATTTTTATTTTCTTTCAATTATTATTTAGAATGAAGATAATTGGGTAAAATTATATAAAAATATTTAATAACACTTCATAATATATTCATTTCATAATATCTTATCTTAAACGTTTCATAATAACATTATATAATATTCTATCTTAACAAATTCATTAGCTAAGTTAAATCATGACTTATAAATTTTTAACTCTTGACATTTCATAATATTTTATCTTCAATATTTCATAATATATTCGATACCTAAACATTTCATAATGTATCTTAAACACTTCATAATATAGAATATATTCATTAGCTAAGTTGAAATTCTCCATATATGTCGTCAAATTTAACGTAGATTCGTGTATGTTTGAATAAACTAATTTATAAATTGGGTATTAGTGCCAAATTTATTTCAATTATACTCCCTCCGATCCAAAATACATGTCATTTGACTTTTTAACACGTATTTTAAGGAGCTAAAAACTATATAATATATTAACTGTTTTATAATTATTTTCTTACAATTTAATACTTATTACCAACAAATATTAAGTTGTAAAAAAATAATTTTAAAAAAGTTAATATTTTATATAGTTTTTATCTTCTTAAAATACGTGTCAGAAAATGAAACGACATATATTTTGGATCGGAGGGAGTAACAAATTAAAAGATCTTGTGTACATTAATATATTCTCCATTGACTATCATCTTCGAGTTAGTTACCCTGAACAAAATACTAAGAAGTTACACTGAAAAGATATTATAATAATTAATTTTCTTTTAACGTACATAAGTGTGTTAGAAAAAACAAAAACTTATTTTATAAAAAGGTATATGGAAAGAATCGAAGGTATGAAAGTATTGAGTTTTCTTATCTAACAATATTTTGTTTTTGAAACATCATTGTTGTTTTTGTTATTATTATTATTTAGGTAAAAAAAACTATAATCATTGTTGTTATTACATGCTCCAAATTTTTGACCCAACAATTGCTGGGTGGGCTCTCCATGAGATCCGCCCCTGATTGGTAAGGAACTAAGGATGTATGCTTTAAAATGACTTTGTTGGATTATGCATTAATTGAATGGTTCAAATTGAATAAACCCAACAAGAGATTGGATAAATATGTGAATTATAAATTCAATTGGTTACTAAATCTATGATTAACGAGCAATTGTCATGTGGCTCAATTAAATAAAATCTTAATAATGAAATAAGTTAATATTATACAATTAAATAAAATATTAGTTTAATATTTTGAATTAAACTTATAAGAACAAACTCCAAAGAGAAGGGTGTAATAAGTTCATTCAAGATAAATTCTATTGTGATGATGTGTAGAGATTTTAAAATAGATATAGGTTACATATTAGTTTAATATTTTGAATTAAAACCATTTGTTATGTGAAAAATAAAAATCAATTGAAAAAGGAAAAATGAGAGGATATCTAGATGTGACGCATAAACAAAAACTCTTACTCCCTCCGTTCAACAAAACTTGTCGTTTACTATTCACGCACGCTTTTTTAGAATGATAAAAACTATATAAATTATTCATTTTTTTAAAATTTTTTTTAACAAGTTTGTACTTATTAATAATAACTACGAAATTGTTAAAAAAATTATTTAAAAAGTCGATATTTTATATAGTTTTTAGCTTCTAAAAAAGCGTGCATGAATAGTAAAACGTCAAGTTTTGTTGAACGAAGGGAGTATGTTTTAAGAGTTTATATAGATAGATATAGATATAAATAGTTTTATTACTTGCGCCTACATTATTAATTTTATAAATTTTATTTTCTTTATTATAGTTGCTCAATTGATACCAATATATTAATCTAATTAAATATATTCACACATTTAAATAAAATTAAAATGTTATTATATATGATTCTTTTTAAATATATTCGGAAAAAAAAATGAATTTTTTCATATATAATTCTTTTTTAATTTACATACTCTTTTTATCTTAATTTATTGAGTATACGGTCAATTTTTTTTAAAATAATTATCAATTTTTATATTATATTTTGAATTATATATAATTAAAATTGTATAAAATTATAAATCACATAATTACTTTTCCAAAAAGCTTGCTAATTTATTTTCCAAAAAATATTAATGTGTTGCGCCTCTTGATTCACAACTCTGTGACTCAAGAGGAGCAGGGTAGTTTTATTTTAAAAAAAAATAAAAACCCTGCGCCTCTTGATCCATAGAGCTGTGACTAGACCTGTCAAACGGGTCATTCGGGTCGGGTTCGGGTCGGGTCACTTCGGGTAAAACGGGTCTCGGGTAAAACGGGTTTCGGGTTTTTCGGGTTGACTCGAACTCGGGTTTGATCGGGTTTCGGGTCGGGTTTGGGTCGATTTCGGGTTTGTCAATTTTTTCTTTTTTAAATTAAAAAAATCATTATTTGATAATTTTGTGATAAATTTTAATTATATATATATAAAATTAATTATATATAATTATAAATCAACCGGGTCAATCGGGTAAATCGGGTCAAAATTACCGGGTCAATCGGGTCACCGGGTCGAAACCCAAATTACCCGGAAAATTTCAGGTTTTTCGGGTTCGGGTCGAAAAAAAAATCCGGGTCAAAATTTTCGGGTTCGGGTCGGAAATTTTTCGGGTCGGTCAGGTCGGGTCACCGGGTCGGGTTGTGTTTTGACAGGTCTAGCTGTGACTCAAGAGGGGCAGGGTATCAAAAAAATAAAAATACCGTACTCCTTAAGAGGTGCAGATCTACGTCATAAGTGGCGCAAGAATTATAATAAAAACCGATTAATTTTTTTTTGTGGTGGATATAGTAATTTTTTGGGTGCATTCAACAACCCCTTAAAAACAACTTGAGGTTATGTGAAACTTTGCTTCATACTATATATATATGTTGTAAAGCCAAATATATGATAGCAAAAATCGGTTTTGAGCGGAAGCGATCAAAGTAAGAAATCGATGAAAGTCGAGAAACATGCAAGCGAATACGAACACGGAGCGATTTTACGTGGTTCGGAAAATCCTACATCCACGAGGCCTTAACAGTTGGCTAAATTTACTAGAAAGAGTTCGTACAGGGACAAATCAAAGCAAAAGATACAAAATAACCTAGATCTAAATATGCATGTGATCAGAGAGGAACACCCCCCCCCCCCCATGGTGTCTTTGTTGCTAGAGCATATACAGTCAACATCCAAAAGCCATGCACATAACCAAACAAATACTTCAGAAGATATTTCATAGATAACCAATGTTTTTCAGCATTTTCAGACATAAATATACTAAGAGTACTAATAGCAAAAGCTAAATCAGGTCTTGTACCTATCCTGGAATACATCACAGACCCAACAACTGCATAATAAGGAATAGATTTCATTCTTTTCATCTCAGCATAAGACATTTTTTCTTTCAATTTAGTCAAGTCAAGATGGGGACCAAAAGGAATATTATTCACTTTATCACCAGAGACATGAAATCTATCAGGCACGCTCTGCACATAATCACACTGATGCAACCAAAACTTCTTATGCTTTCTATCTCTTTGAATAGACATGCCCAAATTTTTCTTAGCAACACCTAAGCCCCTTTTAACTTTTAAGGGGCTTATGGATGGTTATTTGAGAGAAATCAAAATTGTATGCAATTTTATGTAATTCTCAAATATATTCGAAAAGTTTATATTTTAAGGGTCATTTTATGTAATTGACCCTATAGTTTTTCGAATCCTTGTAAACCCAGTGAAACAAACCGGGCCCGGGGCTAGGCCCGTTATAAATCCTCTGTCAACCACAGAAACTACTACTTGAGTTGATGCCAACAACCCGCTACCTATTGGAGAACCCTAATGTGCTGGAGCAGTTCCGATTGATGTCCATGGAAACAGGAAGATGGAACAGAGATTTATGAGGTTGTCGCGGTTGCCGGCGACGGTGGATGGATCTGACTTCTGAGATATGTTCACGACGTGGTTACGAAGGATTTGAAGCAATGAAAGACATTTCTGTTGGTTTCGTTTCTGCGCTCAATTTTGCAATGTGATATTTTTTGTTCGTTGAACGATTTAGCCAATCAGTTGTAGTTTTTAAAAAGCGAAATTAAATTGTGCTCGGTCAAATCGATTCTGTAGTTTTCCGATACGCTCTCTGCGGTATTCATTAATGTTTGATTCTCTGACGACAAGCGGTTGTGAAATCAGGGGAGCAAAGCAAGCGGTTACATGTATACTATCATCTACAGAGATGTTAGTATTCAATCCTCTGTGGTACCATTGAAATTGAAATTTCGTTACCTCGATTGATGTTTGCAAAATTGAATTGTTCTTGCTTCCCAAAATTGAAGTCCAACATCAACTTCAATTGCATCTTTTTATGTCATCATGTTGACAGTATCTCGTTGTTCAGTTTGTATCACTACATTGATAATGTTGTAAGTTGAATCTTTGCTCACAAACAAAGTATGACAGAATTTTGTGTCAATCAATGAAGAATCCCATGACTTGTTTTCTTACAGGGAGGCATGGACACCAGTATATATGAATAAGCTGCTTCCCAGATGTAGCTGTTGAGACGGAATCTACCACCAGGTACGCATAAAGCACACTGCACTTGATTTCTTTCATGTTGCATAAAGCTAATAGAACTTCCTAGGACAGTTGATTGCGACATTGCGTAGTAAAGGAACTGAGAGAGGTACATTCTGTAACATAAATTCTGCCTTTGATTCACAAGTATGTCAACAGCGCGTTCTAGTCAACTACAGAATATATGTCGCGATTTGAATGAAAGAATGTAATTCATAATCTGCTACAGTTAGAGCGAATGCCTCCCGAGAAAAGCAGTAATGGAAAAGGTTGATCAAACACTGCTGGGATGGAGATTGTTATAGTACGAGTCACTTTACTTGGCAACCAGTTTGCGAACACGCTTATCAGCACTCTTTACTCTTGAGTTAAGTTCATCAATGTCGTCGTTTAGATGATCTAGAGCCTTGCTTTGCCTGCATTGCAATGTTGTTAAGCGGTCATTTTAAGGTAAGACTAGAGATGAAATAATCGACTAAACATATGATATGCACATTTGGTTAGTTTCATTAATATCATCCATTTGTTAGCTAAAACTCCGAGTTTGCTATCGATTGACATAGCACCATAAAACTGACCTGTTGAGTTCAGTTCCCATGTCAAGGGCCATACCCTTCAGATCACCCAAAATATTGCTCAAATCATCAAGAGCATCATCTTGCTTTCCTTTCTCCATCTGATCCAACACTAAGACGACAGGTTTTAGATTAAGAATGTCGCTCATTGCATAAAACATTTTCATAATCAAAACACAAGACCTCGATTTTCTGATAGCAGTTGCCTGGTTCAGCTGAGGATATCTTGCCAACTTGTTGCCCTTTGTTTAAAGGAGCTGTGCCCAACTTCTCCTTTTGTTCTTTTGTTGCAGGTTTTGAAGGTTTCTCTGTTCATTGCCAAACCCAAGTCATGTCTATAATCAAACTTGTATCAGTAAAGCTATGGCAAAACACATAGAAGGCGAAACCTGGTGTGATCATTGGTCCCTTAATCTCCCGGGTCTTCTTCGGCTTCCAAGTCCTAGAGAACATGCCTCCAAGACTGCCTAAGAGCTTTTCTCCCTGAAGTCAAAGTAAGAAAAATCATACACCGAACTAGAATATATGGTTTTCGATGATGCATTCTTTCTCGACAACATGTACTTACCTTGCTTAAATCACGGTCAAGATTGACAGCCATCTCATGAGTCCTGTGGATCTGATCGCCTTGTTGGTGCAGAGTCTCAAGTGTCCTGCCGGCATCCTCCCTGATATCCTCAGCTAAGGCAAGGCAGTTATTGACTGCAGTGGTTGTCTCCTTGGCCTTATAGACCGCGTAAGTCTCGAGTTCTTGCACAGACCGGCTCTCCAGCCCTCCCGAATCTTTGAAGCCATTCTTGGTGTATGTTGATTGCTTCTCGTCCTCGTCAATCATATCAGGTGTGACGAGAACAGGTTCGGAGGAGGTCCGTCTTGTGGCTGTGTTGTAGGATTCTGTGTCGGAATCCCCAGTTTTGAAGGGCGATTTCATAAACCCGAACATTTCTTGAGAACTAGAGTCGTCTTAGGCCTAACCGACGTGAAATGCAATATGACCAATATCACTTGTTTAGAGCTAAAACATCCAATGCAGGTACCTTGCTAATAGCCCAAGGTTAAGCTGATACGAAATAGACGATTGATGTAACGACAACTAGTATTCATGTTGAATTCATGTAAGATTAGAAAACATACCTGCAAATAGGAGCAAAGGGGCTGATGGAGATGGAACTAATTTAACCAACCAGCCAATGAACACATGAAAGCTTGTTGTTTATGATCTCCCCCCACGTTCGGAGAAGACATCAAAGAGGTCGGAGATGAATTCAACATGATCATCGTTCTTAAGACGTGCATTCAACAGTTGGGAGGGGAGGATTAGATACTTAGGGCCCGTTTGGTTCAAGCTAGGGAAAGGAAAGAGATTCATTACCTTTATGGAAAGAGAAATGAAAGAATTAGTGTTTGATTGTGTTTTTGTTTGGTTGACTTAGAAGATGAATCGTTGAATTCCCTGTTGCCTTTGTAAATGTTTGGTTGAATTGATTTAGGAAAGAATTAGTGTTTGATTGTGTTTTTAATTTGTAACAAGTAATGATCATCAACACTAACTTGTAGATCTATAAAAGCTCAGTTTTGAATTTTTTTTATTTCTTTTTGTTATAAATTAGAAGTTAAGACAATACACACCAGAAGTTAACAGAAGTTGAGACAATAAACACCAGAAGCTAACAGAAGTTAAGACAATACACACCAAAAGTTAACCGAAGTGTTTGGGGGTAAAATTTCTTGTTTGATTAAAAGTTATCGTATAAGCTTATGAAATTATTTTCTTAGAATTTTTCATGTGATACGTTATATATTAAACACGTGTACAAAGTGGCTAACAATAAGTACAAATAAGTGCGCGCGAAATGCGTTACATATCCAATATATCACTTTAGCATACTACAAGCTCGTAAACTAATGTATTCAAAATTGATACAATAGTTGAGCATACAATAAAAAAAATAATAAAAAGTTAAGATGTCGAGAGCGCAAATCCCGTCAGTTGGTGGCGAGTCTCTCAAAATCCAACGCTAGTTCAAGCTGTCCGTTCAATCTGCAAAGGTAAAACCAAGGTTGAATTAGTTTGTTTTTTAAGGAAAAAATCCATGTGTTTGTTCAATTAGAGGGCAACCCAAAACAATTTACAGAGGGAAAGCCCAACCCATTCATAAAAATAAAAGCCGAAGATATCTCACAAAAGAAAAGTAAGTGAAATGGCAATAAGTAAGTGGGACTGTTGCAGCCATAGAAAAATATATAATATAGGCTTGGAGAGGCTATGCATATCAAGTGCAGATCGGTAGCATGGTCTATTAAAAAGGGAGAGAACCTCCCAAGGAAAAAGGCAAGAAAATCACAGGAAAATCACTGTGTACACATGAGTATATGTATTACAAATTAAAGAGAAAGAAAAGATATTGATATGTATGAGAAAGCTATCATTTATTGTGATAAATGCAATTGCTGAGACTGAGATTTTATAAGCCATTTTCTGCACAAATATATAAGCTAGCTTGCTGCATAAATATATTAGATAAAGATTATTAATCCTTTGCAATATATATATTACAGAAAAAAATGTCTAGCAAGGTAAACTAGGCATGTTTCTGAAAGATGAGCTTCAAATGGATGGAACAGGTGCTTCTAAGAAACAATTTTTTGTGACAAAATCTATCTCAGAAGATGAATTATAAACTCAAGCACTGAACAGTTTGTGTTTGCTGGCTTGGAGACTCTGCCTTTCTATTTAACCAGCATACTCATATAAGCAAGTATTTGCAACTGTTCTAAAACAGACAACAACAATGCTGGAGAGCTTGAGCTGAAAGTATGCAGTACTTGCAAATATAGGCAAGAACGTCAATTTTGAGTAAAAGGACAGATCAGCACTGTGCTTTAAACGATCTTTGAACACTTAATTTACACAACCTTCACAACTAGGGAATCAGAACAACATTTGAGCCCACTAGCTAACCTAGTTCTTGGATGCATACTAGTGTGAAGTAAATTTCATTTTCGAACAGTTTACAATACAAGACACATGTCAGGCATCATTTTTATAGGAAAGCAATTAGTGTTGATGACTTGTTTAAAAGCCATTTTTTCTACAATAATTTTCCTTCCTTTTCAATCCTTCCAAGCTATATGCATCAACTAATATTAAAGAAGGAAAACCTTTTTTAAAAGCCGAAATCTTCCAATGGAAATTCAGTGTTTTTCCCTTCAAAATAATTCATAACACGTGGAAAAGAAAAACTTAGATTTATATATTGACATATTGTCCAACTGCAAAGGTCACTGCTGAAAAACTACTTTTAGAATCTGATCTTAACCCTACGAACATTCCAAGATCCTACATGACCATGATGTAATTGAATTTCTGATGATTTTTCAAAAAACATACTATATGGGTGTTTGATGCCTGTGTACAAATGACTGAAGCTATAAACACAGTACTAATGATTTACCAATCTCAATCCAAGAATTTCTAATGTCAGATTACAATGCCAAGGTGGCAGTTTTGCCCAATGAATCAAGAGATGCAAGTCCCAGGAGTAAATCTGGTTGTTTGTTCAGATAAAGCAAGCTAAATTGTTAACAGAAATGGCATCGCCAGAAGACCACAGGCCACAACAGCAGTAGAAAAGGAGCAAAAGCATATCTGAATACAATGCATCATCCATTGCATTACAAGAAGACCCACAAGCCACAAAGGAGAAGCACATCTGAATGCAATGCATTATCCATATAAAAAGGCAATGTAAGTACACATCTCGAAATCCAAGCACGTCTAATTAACATCTGACTACATCACAATCTAGCATAAATTTTGGTATTTTCTAGACCACTTTTTGAGTTTATATAAGTTGATTGGAAAAGGTAAAATTTATGAAAGCTCTTCTAATAATAGCTCAACTGGTGCAGTGTGGATCAAATGCATAAATGCGGGAAGATAAACTAACCGAAATAGCAATTCAGAAAACGCAATTCAAAAACAAGATCAAACATATACTTGTGCAGACTAACCAAAATAGTCTACTCAATTGCATTTCAACAACAACAACAAAAAAAAGGACTTACGAGCCAAATGAAACCAGCAATTCAGAAACAGAACCATACATATACTTTACTGCAGTCAAGCCAATTGAAACCACTAATAAAGTGTTTGTTGAGCTTTTTTTTAATGAACCAAACGGGCCCTAAATGTTTTAAAACTTCCAAATTCATTCATTTCTGAAATTGCATTACAGAAACACCATTAATCAAACTTGAATAAAAAAGGGTAATGATATAAACTGACAGACCTACAAGATCGGACCAGGGTTATCGGAGATAAATTTTCGCCTTTGGAGAAGCCCGACGATACATTAGCATATTGGTCGCCAAGTTTGATCTCAGCTCGGGAAGAGGTTCAAATCGACGATGAAGGATCATCGTCTGAAGCAGCGGTGATCTCTTAAGCAAATATTTGATTAATCCCATCTCACATGGTAGACCACAAACATGTGTCATCCGAACGACTCTCAGCTTCTTGAATATGAAATTTGGTAGGCAGCCGAAATCTGAGAAAGAATTAGGAGTAGATCCTGATGCATCTGATTCATCATATTCATATCCTGTACTCTGCACAAGGGCAGGCAAAAGTAAGGATCTAAAGTGCTGGCACCATAAACTTAACTAGTACATTTTTAAATCATTATAAAAAAGTGCAAATTGCCAAACAATCAATTCAGTATTCACAGTGTTATTGATCATAAATAATCTAAAGCATTATCTATCATCAATTACCGAGATTTCAAGCTCGTGTAGATTAGGGGCGCTCATGATGAGATGACCAACAACTGCTAGCTGCTTCTTATCTTCGAAGCCCACTTCACATAACCTAATGGACTTTAGGCGATGAAACACCAAGGAATGGTCATAGGACTCAATGCCAATGCTCAAATACTGTCAAGAAAACAAACAAGCATAAATTTAATCTAAACACGGATTGAAGTAATTAAAACTCCTGATCAAAAAGCCACTCACTCTTACATAGTTACCTCTGTGAAGCAGCCTTCTGCAGTCAACTTCTCAAGATGAGTAAAACCGCCAAAGAACTTTGCATAAGTACAAACTGGACTTTTTTGTTGTAGCTGTTCCGCTGGAGATTGAATCACAACCCTTCTTACAGACACTTCAGCCACAAAAGGGGCACACAAGCTTAGTTCCTTGAAACTGCTGGCTAAATGGAAGTACTTTAGCTTTGGAGCACTAATTCTAAGGGCTGAGTTCATTACGCATTGTAGGGTATCACATGTGAGGTTCTCAAGGAGAGGAGATTTAGCAACAAGGCTTTCAAGTACGTTGCAAGGCACCTCAACATTACGAAGAACAAGGCTCCTTAAGAACGAGAATCCATTGAAAGTAAGAGGTGGTGGCCCCAATTCACAATAGAAAAGCTCCAGATGGGTCAGCATTCGACAAGAATATAGATTAGAGTGCAGCCGAAGCAGCTTGCCATCAGAAGGTCCTGTTTGTAGGAAGAACTCTCTGATTTCACTCCGAGACAGGTAAAGTAGCCAGAGATCAATTGCACGGTGGGGAATACGCGGATCAAAACATCTGAACGTATGGATAGGTCCTTTATGAAGTAAAAGGGCACTGGTGACGAAATTTTCACGGCATCCATAGTTGAAAACAAGGTGAGGAAGACTTGCCCATATGAACCTCCACTTACTCGACAAGACGCAAGTCCGAACAGCATCTCCAATCGGAACGAGAGCGAGAATGTGATGGATAATACTCAAGGGAAGATCACTCAATAAATCATCAACTGACTGAGACTGATTATCCATTTTCCTTTTCCTTGAAATGGACTGATCACCATCATCCATCGTGATAATAACAACCCTAAGCAAAATCAGCACCAAACATCAAACATATGAGAAAGATCACAGTTCAGCGGTCAGCACACGGTAGATAATTTCCTTCACATATTCACTAAACCCTAGAAAAGTAACTGAAGGACATTAAACCTCCCTACTGAAATAAACACAAAATTGGAGACTTTACTACTCTGATAAGAAGATATTAAACATCAATCCCTCGAATTTTTACCCTAAACGAGCAAATCAAAACGAGAAGCTGGAAAAATCAAATGTGTAGGGGGATTCAGTTCAGGCGACAAAATTATCACATAATCACTGGAAAAATAAAAACGAAATTAAAAAAGATTTGAACTTGGAGTGCAGTCGCTTACCGGTTTGTGGCCTTCCACTGTCCACTTTGCCGTATGCCAACTTTACCATAGAGGGCCCCCTTAAGGGCGTGTTTGGTTTCTTCAATTTGATACACAAGAAGCCGCTAGAATCCCTGTAAATCAATTCCCTTCTCTTTCGCCCTTAAACACCGTAAAGGTTCTCTTTTATAACTCCCTCCTTCGTCCTAGGCCAATAGCGGCTCGATTCCACCTCCGTTGAAGCTAATCGCGCCTCCGGCGAGCTCTTTCCGGCGACGTTTTCGACGGCCAGTCAGTGAACTTTCTCTTCCTCCTTCCTCTTTGCTCCTGTGTCGGTCCTTTTGGGTTAGTTGAGGTCGGGAAAAGGTGATGGCGAGGAGGAGAGAGAGAGAGAGCGATCTGCTCATTTCTGGGAAGAGATGGTTGTGGGCCCTGCCTCTTGCCGAGTCAGCAGATCTGGGCCCCATTTTGCCTTCTTTTCTCCTGATTTCCGAGAGTGAAAGAAAGAAAGGATATGAGTTTGGGAGATTGGGCTTCAGACTTGGGCTTGTTTTCTTTCTTTCAGTGGGCGGGTCGTGGCCTTGGATCCGAGTTCAATTCTGGGCCTGTTGGTTATTTTGGGTTATTTGGGTTTTGTTAATTATTAGGGTAAACCGCAGAAAACCACCCTCTAAATATATCATATTGCTCAAAACCACCCTTTATATGTCCAATTATCGAAAACCACCCCTTATAACCATTCCGTTAGCAATCGACCACCCATCCACTTATTCCGTCAACACCTCCGTTAAGTATGTATTTTTTATAATATAATTTATTTAATGTAACCTGTTTTAACAAGTTACGGCGTAAATTAATTAAAGAAGGACAAGAAATCCCCAAATGGAAGATCTTTAAACGTACTTCTTCCATGGCAAGAATGAAGAAGAAATCAAACCTCATGTCTGCAGTGTGCTCAAGCCCCACTGTTGAAACCCTTGGAAATGAGAAATGAACCATCCTAGGGTTATGCCAATATCCACCCAAATCCTTTCCAAGTGAAATCGAAATTTCAGTCAAGAATTCAAAACACTACTACTGAGTTTTCTTTTTCGATGAAAACTACTGAGTTTTCTTGTTCTCAATGGATACTTCAAATCTTCCTCCAACTCAAATTTCTTTTACCCAAGTTTGGATCCTTGTGAGATAAATTGTTCAAAATCCCCAAATTCTTTCAAAAGACGTCGTCTAGATACATATCTAGAAATCTGGAGTTCGATTATGGCAAATCCTTTCATGTTTGTCTTTGGAGGTGAAGATCTCAACCTCTCGACATGAAGACACCTCTCGACCTCCATCGTAGTTGCCCACCCCTGCCGCCACCGTCACGTACGAAAGAATAAGAAAGGACTGAACAAACAAGGTGAGATTTGGAGGCGGAGGAGACGAGAATCGACAAGGAGGAGGAAGGCAACTGAAAATTTTGGGGCTTTTCAATTCTATCAGTTAAAACCCTAGATCTACAGTTTGGATTTTCGATTCTCCTTTTCGTGCTTCAAGCAAATGAATAGTATAACATACCACTCTTCCATTTGCATAATTTGGGGCTTGGTGGAGATCTAGCAACTAGGAGGAGGAAATCAAATCTGAGTCGCCAGATAGCACGAGATGAAGGAGCCCGTTGCCGGATTTGCCGGATTCGACGAGCTCGGATTCCTCCGAACGGAAGGGGCCGCGGAGGGAGGGTAGGAGGATATGAGGGCAGAAGGGGGCCGATGGGGGAGGAGATTTTGATGGGGAAGAGGTTTGGCAATGGTATCCTAGCTAAATTTGGTAATTAGAAAGGGGTATCTTAGTCTTTTTAAACCAAATTTTAACAGAACCCTAACGGAGGCTAGATGTGGGTGGTGTTTTGCTAATATCTATCATGTAACGGGTGTTTTTTTGCAATTTTGCATCTAAGGGGTGGTTTTGAGCAAATGACTCTATTTAAGGGGTGATTGTTATGTTTTATTCAATTAGTTAAATTCGGTCTATATGTTATGTATTGTATAAATTATTTCTGAAATTATTATTATATTATAAAATGTTTTAAAAGTGATGTTATTTGGAATATGTACTTAGTGATGTTTTAAATTGTGATTTTAGAAATTTGAAACGATTGTGGGCTTTGATTTATAAATATGGTTGTGGAAATAGAATTATTTTGTGACTAAATGTCGGAATTTATTTATATAATGATTTTGGAAATAAACATGTCGGGATTGTGTTAATAATATGATTTTGGGAATTGTTAAGTATTTAAATGATAAATGTCGGAACTTGGCCAAGTATGATTTGAGAAATTATTTTGAATATGAGTTGACTTAATTTGGGATTTAAGAGTTTGAAAAATATGGTTGGTATGATTTTATCAATGGGTTTGATTGGAAGAATGATTTTGGTCGATGGGTATCGGAAATGTTTTGGGAAAACGGTTTTACTATCGGTTGGTTTTGCGGATGTTGAGAACTTGGGTTTCGTGTAATGTTGGTCTGGTAGCTTACGGAAATGGTTTGATAATAGGTGTGTATTGCTTTTGGGTTGCTTTGGACTTGCATTTGGGCCCTTGCTTGTGTTATCTTGCTATTCTGCAGCTTCAGGTAAGTATCCTACGGGAGTTACTCAGTAACCTGGACCTTCTGCCTGATGTGTCATGTGATGTGTAATTTTGTTGCATATTAAAGCATGTCATGTAGTATCATGCTAGGATAGCATTGAACTAAGCATATGGTTACTATGTGTGTTTGAAACAGAACAGTCGTTATCTGTGATAGTCCTAGAGTCTTTGCTAGGGTCATAGGGTAGCCCAACCTCATCGGGTGGCCTTAGTCAATCGAGTCAATATGAGCTTGTTACTATAGCCTAGCACCATCGGGCAAGCGGTGTATGATGTTGTGTTTGGTTGTGTTATTGAGCATGCTATTCTGCCGTGGTCCGTGCACCACCACGAGGCAATGGGTACCGTACTGGCCAGGTCTGCTCATGAAAAATGGGGCGGAGTAGGAGAGGGATATGCCACTTAGCATTGTCTTGAGCCCTTTACAACTTTTTGTATATTATTATATCTGTCAAGCATGCTTATTTGATTTAAATCTTGTACTGCATTAGTCATCCTTTTATTAGGTATAGGCATGTTATATGGCCTCAGCGCGGTTAGAGGACTCGCATGCGATTACCGGGCCTAGCTTCGTGGATAGTGTTAGGTACCTATCCTTGCCTGCTCTTTGCTTCTGTGGTGGGGAATTCCTTGGCGAATCAAAGAATCTGCCTAACACTCTGTCTTGGTAAAATGGTAATCACTCGCTTATGATTTGGTTTTGACCCGGCTTTGCCGTGGCACTTTGTATCTTAACTTTGCTTCCGCTTTACTTTAGTTTGAATTGATTTTCGCGACATAGTCTTAGGACAGGTTCAGGGTAACCAACGACCCTTCGAAGTTTTAGGGTTTGAAATCCCTCTTTTCTACTAATATTAAAATGAATTTGAAACCTCGACCCATACCTGGATTGCAAGATCCGAACAAGGGGTTTCATCCCTTGAAACGTAACCCGGAAATCAAAATTCTGGGCCGTTACACTTTTGGATTAAGGTTATGAAAGTGTGATTTACCTGTCTCAGAATTCTTCCACTCAAGAAGAAGGCTTTGATAGCTTTGGTAACAGAAGGTTCAACAATTGTCCAATAAGTTTGATAAAAAAACTGCAAGCATTCTATCGGGTCCCGGAGATTAGTCAGGCTTGATTGAGAAGAGGGCACACTTAATCTCCTTGTTTGTAACCGGTGCAGTAAGCAGTTGGTTTTGTTGAGGAGAGATTTCATTGTCAATAACACTAAGGTCGGTGTCGAAAGATAGCTCATGGTTATAAGATGACTTGAATCTAGCCACAAAGCTATTTGTAAACTCATTTCTAATCAAATCGTAATCAAACAGGTTCGTACCTGTATCTGTTATAAGAAATTTGATAAGTTTCCTTCCCCGTTTGGCGAAGGCAACACGGTGGAAATATCCTGAATTCGTGTCGTTTAATCTAATAGGTTTAACCTTTGCCCTTTGGCTCCAGTAACAACATTGGAAATCAAGCATTCGCTCTCCTTTATAAAGTAATCTCTTATGTAGATCACTAAGAGTAGGATTGGGATTACCAATTAATGATTGTTGTAGCTGCAAAAGTTTTTCATCTGTTTCAAAAATCTATTTGTGAATGTTATTGAAAGTGCGCTTGTGCCATTTCTTTGCTAGATTTCTAAGGAGAGAAGTTTTCTTTACAAGTTTGAACATGAGCGAACCCGAAGGATTGAGTCTCCAGGCTTGTCGGACTAAATTTGTGAATTCTGATTTTGTTGCCTAATCCATTTCGAAGCAGAAAGGTTTTTTGTTAATATATATCGGAGATCGAAAGTCGATAGAGATCGAAGCATGGTCAAAAGTAGTAATTGGGTGGATTTTCACCCATATGCCATCAAACAAAGATATCACGTCATTTTAAGCAATCAGACGATCAATCTTTATATAGCTATTGTTTGGCAAAGCAGTTTTCCTCTTCTGCCAAGTATAGGTGCCCCCATGTGTAGGCACATCGAGAAGCAAGATAGAGTTCTTTATCTCGTGAAGCCTTTTTAAATGGCTAGGGCCTGTTGTGATGCCTCCTAATTTGCCGTCTAGTATAGCTATTTCATTTAGGCCTCCCAAAATACAAAAAGGAATGAGGAGCTGAGAGGCATACTGGATCACAAATTCCCAGAAGGAGTCTCTTGACTTATGATCAGGCGGTGCATATACCAAAAGGAAGGCGATCGTTTTGTCAGTCTTATGATTATGATAATCGATATGGATTAGTTTGTGTTGCACTGAAGTGAGGGAGATTTCTCCCTCTGATATTGGAAGATCGTTCCAGAGCAAACAGACACCCCGAGTATCCTCGAGCTGGGTCAAAAGCAATGTTATTGAATCCGCATTTCTTCTAAACACTTTCAAGCTGGATTTTATTGTTTTAGTCTCAAGAAGCGCCAAAACGTTTGTGTAGTTGTTTCTACAGAAAAGCTATGTGTTCGTCCAGAAGTTCCTCCTATTAATTCCTCTACAGTTCCAAGAGCATATATTCATGGAAAAAATTTATTTTGCGTGTCCGTTTGTACTCTATTATAGTGATTGTGTCGAAATGGATTAGTCGAATGTTATTTGATTTATGGATCACAATATCCTTGTAAATTGGAGAGGTTTGGTATATATACAACCAGTGGTACATTGGGCACTTGTAGTGAGCGCATTTGAAGCCAAAACATTGTTACTCAAACAGAGAGTTATCCGCACCCAACAAGAGTAGCAAAATAGATAAAGAAAATATGTAATGATCAAGCATGATAACAAAGCGAGGAAGCACATTGATTAACCAATGAGTGAGATAATGATTAAACCGCACATGAGTAATCAAATTCACTAAGTTTAATTGAGTAATACAATTAGACAAGTTTGTATATGAACATTGGTGGAAGTATTGTGCCTTGTAACTTGTAAGGATTATGAACAATTTGATAAAAGTTAGTCAAGGCTTGTGAGACATTAGAAGCAGCAGCAGTAAGATGGAATTGTGAAAAAGGGAAGCCAACATTCCTCGCCAAAGGGAGAGCAAGTCCAAAAGCAGCAAGACGAAGCAAAGGCCGGAAAAAACTCCCGACTCCACGAGGAACCGTCCTGGACTACCCAAGGACGAGAGATGCAGGGCCAACATCGACAGCCCCCGAGGGCTCTTATGAAGTCGGCCAAGTCGATAGTAAATGTTTATATAAGATCAGTTCAATTTCCCAATGGCGGTTAGATATTTTTTTTTAGGTGGCTTATGATTATCATGGAGTCACCTTCAATGTGGTGTTTGTTGATACGGAGTTATAGAGCTTGTTGGATTCCCATTTTAAGAGCAAGAGCTTCCGCTTTCAAAGGGCTTTGCTTGCCAAATTTTTGATAGCAGATGTTTATCAGACGTCATTACCAGTCCCAGATTATGGCTCCAGCCAAGCTGTCACCGTTTGAAATTGTGGATCCATCAAAATTTAACTTGAAAGTTTCCTTAGGAGGATTGCGCCATGTAAAGCATGCTTTCTTTTTGTCCTTGGGTGCTTGGAGATTCGTGTGCGTAAGGGGAAGTCCTTATCCAAGCAATACTCAAAGCGATATGTTTTACTCCAATTCTCTTCATGGGTTTTAATAATACGAAATGAACTGTCTATATGAGGTATGGGGACCTGTTTAAAAACAAGTTGGTTTCGAATGTACCAAGCCGTCCACCAAGAAAAGGCAAGCTCTACCTTGGCAACAGATGTAATCTTGTTTCTGATGAACGAAATGATAGGTTTTATCTCTCGTGAATGATTTATCATATAGGATATTGTTGAATCTATGTGAGTAGTAAACGAAAGAGAGAGCGCACATATTGGCATTCAAGTAAGAGGTGAACGTCATCTTCAATTACACAGTTGCACAGTTTACAAGTGGAAGGTACAGAAGTCCCACGTTGGGCAAGCCTAGAGGCAATTGGGAGGCCATCCTGACAAACTTTCCATAGTAAATTTTTGATCTTATGCGGAATATACAAATTCCATATCCAGGCGTTATTGTGTATGTTTAGTGAAGATTGAGTTGTGATTAGCTTGTATGCACTCGACGTGGTGAACCAACCTGCCTTATTAGACCACCAATATAAATGATCCTCAAAGGGAGAAGCGGGAAGTGGAATGTCCAGGATTTCCTTGACTATGTCATCTGGTAATGCATTGCTAAGTTTTTCCATCAACCATCTACCACCTAGAATATAGTCACTGACAGTTTCCTCTATGTTATTAATTTGGGTACAATCTTCCCTAGATAGTAGAGAGGATGTTGTAATCCAATTATCCGTCCAAAATTTGATAGAGGTTTCATTTCCTACTGACCAAATAAGTCATGTCTTAAGTTTATGTATAAGAGTTGTCAGTTTTACCCATTGCCATGAAGAGTCTCCACTTTTCTCGTATTCAAGGATGTTATCTGAACGAAGACATTTGTATTTAATAAGAGACACCCAAACATTTCCTGGTTCGGCCAAAATTTTCCATAGTAATTTCATTTGAAGGGCTTCATTCATCTCTTTCTATTTCCTAAGTCTGATCCCCCCATATTTTTTCGGTCTTCAAATCCTATCCCAGCTAATAATCGGGCGGTGTTGTAGATCTTTATTGCAAAAGAGCATTCTATTAATCTGGTTAAGCTCATTATGTATTGATGAGGATAATATAAAGTTTTGTATTGTATATCAACGGTTTGGATGATAAATTTGTGTTAATGAGGATTGCACGACCCTATTTTTATAGAGCATTAACGCGCCATTTCCTTAGTTGTTCTTTAGATTTACATATGATGTCTTCAAAAGTGTGTTTGTTTACCCTACCATTAATAATCGGACATCCGAGGTATTTTTCCAATGAGTTTTCATGTTTAATACTTGAAAACCTGTTAAGTTATGAGATCCTAGAGTTCGAAATGCCTTTTGTGGCTTGGAATCTAGATTTATGATAATTGATTTTTTGTCCATAAACTTTACAATATATATTAATTATATCTCTAACTTTTAGTCCCGTAGCAACATTGGCTCTTGTGAAAATAATGATGTCGTCGGCGAAAGATAGGAAAAGGACCCGAGGGCCACTCCTATACCGAAGTAAAATCCAATTGGATTGTTTTCCACATTTATTTCTACTGAGAGTTTTCGAGCTAAAATTTCTGCACCTAAGATAAACAAGAAAGGGGATAAAGGATCCCCTTGACGCGGACCACGAGAGGGGAAAAACATATATGTAGGGCCGTTGTTGACTAGCACGGAGAAGGACACAGTCGTTACACATTCCATAATCCACGTGATGAAAGTAGGGTATTTTTTTATGAAGTTTCAGTCAACTCTATCGTACACTTTCTCCATATCTAGTTTTATTGTCAATCATCCCTCCCTACCCTTACGCGATCTGAAGGAGTGGAAGATTTCGTGAACTATTAGGACATTGTCTTGGATGGCCTTGTCATACACAAATGCACCTTATAGTGGGTGAATTAGTTTACTGATAATTGTTTTAATTCTTTCTGTCAAAATTTTTGAAATGATTTTGTATAAAGTGGAACATAAACTGATTGGGCGATAGTGACTGGTATTGGTAGGGTTATCCCGCTTTGGTAGTAGTGATATGAATGTATGGTTTATTGTTTGAGAATTTTTCCAGAGTGGAAAAAGCCCTTAACCGCTATAATAATAGAGACACCAACAATATCCCAATATTTCTTGTAAAACTTGGCAGTGAATCCGTCAGGACCTAGGGATTTTTTGTTCCCCAAACTAAACACTGCAGATTTAATTTCACTATTGGAAGGGTGTCGAATGAGGAATTCATTATCAGTTGTAGTAATAGAAGGCTGGATTAGGTTAAGCATATCATTAAGAAGTCTACCATGAACAGACTCTTGTTTGAATCTTTTTTCGAAGTCATTTTTAATTTCATTCTGAACATTTTCCTCTCCTACAATTAAAGTACCTTCAGTAGTGGTTATGTTGCATATATGTTTCATATGTCTTCTCCCAGAGGCCACACGGTGGAAATATGAGGTGTTAGAATCTGAAAGCTTGAGATGATTTGTTTTAGCTCTTTGATTCCAAAAAGTTTTTTGAAATAGGAGAAGTTTTTCCTTTTTTCTTAACAAACAACTTTCTTTACTATTGGTTCTCTATGTGTTATTTGTCGTTATTGATGATTGAATTTGAAGCAATTCATTCTCCACCACATGTAACTAACTGATGGAAAATGTTTCCAAAGATGTACTTATTCCATTCTTTAGCTTTTTTCTTAAGAATTTTTTGTTTGAAAGTAAGTTGAAACATACTTGAACCATGACATGTTGCTCGCCAATATTGTTTGACGACGTGACGAAAATCCTTCTGTTGAAGCCAGGCATTCTCAAATTTGAAAGGAGAAGCTTTGAAAACGGTACTACTCTCGAGTGTTATTGATATAGGGTACTGATCTGATGATGAGAAGGCTCCATTATTAGTAACTAGGTTAAGGAATTTCTTAATTATTTGGTGGTGAACAAGAACGCGGTCCAGTTTTTCACGGATGTTGTCTTCATCATCATGGTTCTTTCTCCATGTGAATGGATTCCCGAATGTAGGGACATCCATGAGTGAACAATCATTTTTAAATTTTACGAGTCTAGTGAACTGAGAGGGATGGGAGTTAGCACCTCCCAACTTGTCCTCACTACATAAAATTTCATTTAAGTCTCCTACAACAATGCATGGGAAAAGCAAATCATTCACAATTAACGTTAGTGTTTCCCAGAACAAGTCTTTCTCTTGAGGGACAAGAGGGGCATACACAAATAGGAGGAGAATCTTAAACCTATCATTAACATTTTCGTAACGTAGTCCTATAATTCGAGGTAAGTGAAATTCTAAAGAAATAATTTCGTTTGATATTTGGTGGGATTTCCATAAGATATCAAGCCCATCCGATTGCCCAGTAGCAGGTGACCACATAGCCTCATCAAAGCCAAAGTTTTTCCAAAGTTTTTCTTCAGGAATGGATTCCGATTTAGTTTCCGCTAGTGCCATCATTTGAATATGCTCATTTTTACAAAAAGTATTAATTTCAGTCCAAATTTTTTTTTTCCTTATGCCTCTACAGTTCCAATAACTGATCTTCATTTATACCAGTCGGTGATACAAGGACGAGATTTAAGGGTCCTTATATTGAAAAGAAATTGTGTTATTAGTCCGTTTTGGGAATATAATCTGTTTGTGAAATGTTTTTCCAAAAACTCATTAAGATCACTTTGTTTTATATCCTGCCAAAACAAAACCGCATTTGTAAGAACACAAAGCCTCCAAAGGGAACACACATTCCATTGAAACAAACTGAAATTAATTAGGCCAAACAAGGGCGCTGAAAGCAAGCCCAATGTAGCAAGAGACCCCAAAGGAGGAACATTGCCTACAACATTGAGACAAGGTTTAGAAGCGAGCATCGATACTGGCTAATCAGAAGCCAAAACGCCAAAGATAGGAGTTAGAATCTGGGCACATACAACAAGGGTGAAGCAAAGAGGAGGATTTTTTTTTAATAGCACAGGCCAACTCTAACATAGAGCAGCAATAAACATGGTAATAGGCATGATAGAACAAATACATTGTACATGGAAATACAAGAAAGTAAATGCTACCATAGCAAGAGTTCACACCCATAATAAGAGTAACATCACTAACCATTTTTTTCCCAAGATTTATCAAAGCAATCATGCATGGTAGCCAAGTAAAGCATTGATCCTTCCGCCAAAACGAAAAAAGTAGGCATAATTCCTCGGGCAACTTACGCCGAGATCATTTAGTTCGGTCCGACACAAGCTGGGTCTGTGGTGCATCAAAGATGCCCTCCATCTGAAGAGCCAGAAAACAGATGATGCACGTCTACGAAAGGCAGAAGGGTGCCCTCGAAAATCTGCAACAGTTGAGAGGCAGGACTCCCTATCAAGGCAATTGTCTTCAGTTTTTTTTAGGGCCCTTTCGAGAGGTAGAGCAGAGTGGTACCCTAATAGCCATTGCCGAAGCAGGGTTCAAATTTTCAGTAGCACAATTCGTGAGAACCACGTCTTCATCGGAACCGAAGACAGGGGCAATCAGAGCCTCAAAATCCACAGTTTTTTCAAGGCCCGAAATTCGAGGGGTAGGGGGTGAAGAGGCAATCGCCTCTAACACCGTTTTTTCCACATACCAAAAGGTAATGAGATTTTATGCTAACCACAATACGTAAGCCAGATCAAACAAAAGGACAAGGGATTTCATAAAAGTAATTGGAAAATTAAATAGCCTCAATTGGAGTATCTACCAAAACCAGCTTAAGTCTGAAATTGCCACAATCGCACAAAAGGGAGAAAGAAGACTACCGCCCCCATAGAGAGGAGAATCCCCTGGGAGCAAAGAAAGAACCTCAATCTCCACATCCACCGCCAGCGAACACTGCCAGCCGACTCGAACCGGCCTCCCCGCGCCAACTTCCTCCGGGGAAACACAAGCCACTCTCGACACCCCCAGGAAAGAGAAATCCACCCTCTGAAACCGAACTTCTGCGAGACAGACTTGCCCTGCTTCAGGCCAAAATACATCGCACCTGATAGACAACCGAAAGGTCTCCACCACCATAGAACCTCCTTAATCTTGGACAAGGGCATCGAAAGGGCCAGAGAGACCTTGCAGCACCCCCAAAGAGTGCACCGGAGCCACCAACGCACCCCAAAGAGCACCTTCTTTTTCCGTTTTCTGAAATTCCTCTTCCTCAGGTCAAAAATCACCCATCAAGAGCACTCCAAACGAATATTAGGACCAACCCACACGCTCATCCATGGCAACCGCACCAGATAAACACATTTGGAAGAGAGAATCAGGCTAAGGCACCTGTATTGGGTGAGAAAGCGAACGAGCCTGGCAATAGACGCCATAGGATCACCCGCATGAAACCACAGAGCTCTAGTCAGGAGTACAAAGATGCCCGAAAGTGAAGAAGAGGGCGGAGAATGGACCTCACCAGCAGGAGGCTTTCCGATTTCGATGAAAGCTTGTCGATTGGAAAAGGATTGAGAGTCGGAGATATGGGAAATTAGGGATTCAGGCAAATTTGTGAACGATAGAAAGGGGGCGCGTGAAAGCGCGTTCTTCGGCCCTCGAGCTTGATTTTGCTGGGGCATCTTTTTTATTTTTAAGTAGCCTCAAACCTCTTTTTATTAAACTGAAGAAACAAGCCTTCTAGTTATTAACTAGATGTGGCCCCAAAAATCAAAGATTTTCTGTGGCGAATCTCCAAAAATGGATTACCTACATCGGCCAAACTGGCCTCCAGTGGTGTTGGCATTCCCACTTATTGCCCTCTATGTGAATGACCTTTGAAGACACTGACCATCTGTTATTTCACTGCCCAACAATAACACACACAATAAACCAGCTCTCTCCTAAAATCTATAACACTCTTCGTGTAGCTTATGACACCACTTCCAACATAAACGAATCCTTATGTGTTCTTTACACATCACTAAGCAAATCGGAATTTTCATCGCTAGCTACAGCTTGGTGGTGTTCTTGGTACTTCAGAAATAAAGCTCTCTTTGATAACATTAACTCTAACCCTAAAACAATTGTTTCCTTTATAAAGGATTCGTAACAATCGATGATGTAACCTCATAACAAGACATTCGTAACAAAGCAAACAACCCTGGAAAAACAAGAAAACGCACAACCAAATGGATTAAGTCAAGGAACAATTGGTACAAATTGAATTTCGATTGTGCTCTTTCCTCTAACAAAATTGGCACTTATGGTTTTCTTATTCGAGATATCTCGGGTTGCACGCTATTTGCATAATCTGGATCCTCCCCGCTTTCTTCCGTTATTTGATCCTAATGTTATGGTTTGTGGAAAGGTGTGCTTAAAGCAATAGAACTCAACATCTCGCGCATCTGCATTGAAGGCGATAATCTTAGTATTATCAAATGTCTCAATACAGGCGTGTCTTGCATTGGCGAGATAGAGATGGTCATATCTGATTCTCTATGCGCCCTGAGAATTTTTTCTGAATTTGATATTTCTCATGTCTTTAGGGATAATAATCGAGCTGCTGGCCATCTATCTCATCTTGGGATCGATTTCTCCGGCTTCTGAAAGGGTATTCTTGGCTAGTTGGCTCTATCAACTGTCAAATTCTTTCTTGTTCAAAGAAAAAATAAACACAAGCCTTCTAGTTTTAAAATATTTAATTTTAATTTTGCTATTAAATAAAAATTGGGTGAAATTATTTTTTGTTGAATGAAAAGATGGGATAGTTCATCACCAAATTCTTCATAAACTACCCAATCTCATCACTAAAAACGGTGTGTTTTCATCTTCAAACCATTGCAATATAACAATTACACTGGACTGTAGCGCCTCCTTTAAAGCACCTCCCTTCAAATTTGAGAACACGTGGCTTCAGCGCAATGACTTTCGTAATATTGTTAAACAATCCTGGCGCGCTTCTTGTCCAGGTTCATCTATGCTTCAACTAATCTTCAAGCAAAAAATCATCGAGAAAAAAGCTAAAGAGTGGAACAAGCACTCATTCGGAAACATCTTTCGTCAACTACATGAGGTGGAGAACGACTTGCTTCAAATCCAATCGGTTGTTCCTGCTACTAAATATCCTTCTAACAACGGTAAAGAAAGTCACCTTTTACAAAAAATGGAGAAACTGTTACTTTTTCAAAAAACATTTTTGAACCAAAGAGCTAAAACAAAACATCTTAAGCTTACAGATTCTAACACATCCTATTTTCATCGTGTTGCTTCTGGCCGAAGACACATGAAACAAATATGTAACATTACTACTACAGAAGGTACCCTGATAATTGGAGAAGAAAATGTTAGGCAAGAAATTAAAAATGATTTTCAAAAACGATTTAATAAGAAAACGATTGACGATAGACTTCTTAACGAAATGACTAACATAATTCACCCTTCAATCTCCCCTGCTGAAAATGAATTCCTTATTAGAGTCCCAGCAAATGGTGAAATTAAATCCGCCGTCTTTAGCCTTGGGAAAAATAAATCTCCAGGTTCCGATGGGATATCTGCCGAATTCTACAATCATTATTGGATATTCTTGGGAACTCGGTTATCAAAGCCATTAAAGGTTTTTTTCAATTCCGGGAAAATCCTAAAACAAATAAATCATACATTTATTTCCCTACTACCAAAGCAAGATAACCCCTAGACTACTAACCATTACCGAACTATAAGATTGTGCTCCAACCTATATATAAAATCATTTCAAAAATTCTAACAAAAAGATTTAAAGTAGTAATTGGTAAGCTCATTCATCCATTATAGGGGGCATTTGTGTCAGATAAGTGAATTCAAGATAATGTCCTAATAGCTCACGAAATCTTCCATTCCTTTCGATCGCGCTTGGGTCGCGAAGGGTGGTTGGCGATCAAACTGGACATGGAAATTGCATATGATAGGGTTGATTGGAACTTCACCAAAAAGATTCTTGACAAATTTGGGTTCCACTCCACTTTCATATCCTGGGTTATGGAATGTGTAACAACAATCTCGTATTCTATACTTGTGAATAATGGCCCTACAGATATGTTTTTCCCTTCTAGGGGCCTTCGTCAAGGGGATCCCCTTTCCCCGTTTTTATTTATCCTAGGTGCAGAAATATTGGCACGCCACCTGCCTGTTGAGGCAAATAGTGATAGAAACCCAATTGGTTTCTCATTTGGGAGGAATGGACTGTGTATTCCATTTCTTTCTTTTTCTGGTGATATTATCATCTTCTTGAAAGGAAGCCTGGATGCCTGTAGAAGAGTCAAAACAATTATTGACTCCTATTGTAAAGTATCGGGCCAAAGAGTAAACTATCAAAAATCATGCTTCCAAGCTATTAAAGGAATCACACAGTCCAGACTTCTAGAACTCAATAGCTGTCTAACTATTTCCAACGTCAATTCCCTGAAAAAATATCTTGGATGTCCAATTATCAACGATAGAGTAACCAAAGAAACCTTCGAAGATATTGTCTGTAAATCTAGAGAACAACTAAGTAAATGGCGTGCTAACTCTCTATCTGAACAAGGTCGAGCCATTCTTATAAACTCAAATGTATCAGCCAAACCCCTACATACGATGCAGAGTTTCTTACTGCCATCTTCGATTCATAGAGAACTTGATCAGATCAATAGAACATTTTTCTAGAATAAAGATCTGCAACACCGCCCGCTGATTAGTTGGGATAGAGTTTGTAGAACAAAGAAATGTGGGGGCATGGTGATTAGAAAATCCAAAGAAATGAATGAAGCACTACAAATGAAATTGCTATGGAAAACGCTGGATGAGTCGGATAATGTTTGGGTGCAAATAATCAAATATAAATATCTTCGATCGGATGATATTCTCCGTTATAAGAAAAGTGGTGCCGCCTCCTAGCAATGGGCGAAACTTACAACCTTAATTGATAAGTTCAAAAAGGGGCTTATTTGGTAGGTTGGTACCGGGACTACTATCAAATTCTGGTTTGATAATTGGATTACAACATCTTCTATTCGATCAGTCAAGGGATGATTGCCCAAGAATTGACAACATCAATGATAAAGTCAGTGACTATATCCTAGGAGGTAAATGGTGGGAGGAGAAACTCTCTGCTGTTCTCCTACACAACATTGTGGAGGAAATTCTTGACATTCCGCTCCCAGTCTCAAATTTTGTGGATAGATTATACTTGTGGCCGGACCGAGAGGGTTGGTTCACTACGTCTAGCGCATATAAATTGGTTTCCATCGAGTCGTCACTCCTCTTAGACAACAACTCCTGGATCTGGCGTCTCGACATCCCACCTAAGATCAAGAATTTCTTGTCGAAAATATGTCAAAATGGCCTTCCCACAGCTGATAAGCTCGCCCGATGGGGGGTCCTAACCTCCCTACATGTAATTTTTGTAATTGGTCCGTGGAAGATGATGTTCATTTACTGTTCGAATGCCAATACTCGAGATCACTCGTCCAATTCCCGGTGCACATAAACTCCACATTAGTCAGCCAAATCACACTATCAAGAGATATAAACCCAAACATGTCATTCATTGGTAATATCCTACCAAAGCCTGCTCTAGGTAAACTTGCTTTCGCTTGGTGGACGACATAGTATATTCGTAACCAACATGTGTTTAGGTAGGTACCAGTAGGGTTGTGCATAACCGGGTATCCGACATGACACAACACGACACAACATGACAAAAACACGAAACCGGTAAGGGGAAAAGTGCCGATCCGAACACGACACGATAAGTACCGGGTATCCGACACGATAACACGACACGGTTTCGTGTCGGATACCCGTATAACACGACACGATCCGATATTATAAAAATCAGGGTTTTGTGTTATAGCTTTTTTTCCTTATGAATATTGACGGAGGGAAAACCTGTCGTTGATCCCGTCAAAGTAAACTCAAACCTATAACTAGTATAACAATAAGAAAGAGGTCGATCTCACAGGGAAATTACTATTCAAGTGTGATTTAGATGCCAATTAAGTAACCAAAGAGGGGGGTTTTTTAGTGTGAAAGTTCCGCCTTTTATCAAAGCGGATTAAAGCAAACAAAAGTAAATAATTGTATTTCAGACAATTAGGAGAAGCAATTCTACCTACAATTTTCCACTTTATTGGATTGAAGCGATCCTTGTAACTTATTCTCGTCCTATTAAGTTTCCTATGAATGCCCTTGTCCCGACCTAATATAGTTACTAGTCCAACCAGTCCTAGCAACCCTTATCAATCGAACAGTCCCTAAAGAAGGATTTAACCCAATTGATAGCTTTAAGTTCAGAGATTAGCCAAGGTATTTGCAGTCCCTAAAAAAGGATTTAACAACACATTCAACTTCCCACTCGTTCAATTAGTTCAACCAGCCCTAAAGGAACAAGTTTGCCACTTAGGTTAAGGTTCACAACCAGGAATCTACAAAACCTTAGCAATTGAATTGATCTAACAAGTTGGCCAGACAAGATAGAACAAAACAATAAACAATCAAGCACAAAGAAGTTGAAGTATTCAAATATAGGAAACAAGGAACGAGAATTAGAAACTCACAATCAATCCAAATAAAGTTTCAAATTGCAGGCAGAATAGATGAGTTTAGTTCCTCATGGAAGATATTGCTCGAAATCTCTAAAGCGTCTGATGAATGAATATAATAGAAGTTGTGAAAATAACATAAAACTTGGCCTTATTAAACATCCAAAGTCGGCCCCAAAATAAACAAATAGATCTAGGGTTTTTTAATTCCTCAAAACGCTGCGTATAAACGCTGACGGCCAATGCTGCGGGCGCAACATATGTGTTACGCCCGCCGCACACTGAAGCTTCTCGTTCCCCGCTGCAGCGGGCTATGCTGCGCCCGCCGCAAGCTTGCGGCGCCCGCGGCATGCTGTTTTGCCGTAGCTTCTTGCCTTCAATTGCGGGTTTCTCCTGTTGTCTTGCATCTTTCCTTCCTTGTTCCTTCCCATGTTTCTTGTGTTCCTCTTCGAGATATTGCATCTCCCAAATGTGTTCCGATTCAATCTGCGAGATAAACACAAATTTGCGCAGAATCCAAACTCTTCTAAAATAATCACAAGATGCAATTTAGCAACAAAGTATGAAAGAAATGCAACCTAACTAAACTAAAAATACCTATAATGCCTATCTAAAATATGCATTATCAAATATCTGTACAGTGGGTTGAGTAACACTGTAACAGCCGGCGGAGAGAGGGTTTGGTCTGGCGGAGAGGAGCCGGGGAGGAAAGGGTTGGGTCTGGCGGAGGGAGAACCTGAGAGGAGAGGAGGAGAGGTGAGTTGGAGTTGGTGGTGAGTCTGTCTTTGCGAGATCGAGAGGGGGAAATGAAAGAAGAAGCATCGAACTTGTCGGAAGTACCATTGAAGGAAAACAAAAACGAGCAGCTACGAGTTTACAACTTACCAGATCTGATGTTTGAACAGGGGAGTGAGGACTGAGGAGAGCCGGAGAGGAGAGGTGAGGTGAGAAGAGGGTTGGATCTGGCGGAGAGAGAGCCGGAGAGGAGAGGAGGAGAGGCGAGTTGGAGCTGGCGGCGGGTCTAGGTCCCTGCGAGATTGAGAGAGCCGGAGAGGAGAGGAGAGGAGAGGGCTGGGTCTAGCGGAGAAAGAGACGGAGATGAGAGGAGGAGAGGCAATTTGGAGCTGGCGGTCGGCGAGTCTCTGCGAGATTGGATTGTGAATGAAAGAAGAAGACGGCAGCAAGACAGATGCGGCTTAAGTGTCTAACCCTAGAAACAAAAAATGAAAAAAAAAAGGGGAGTCCGAGATTCGAACTCGAGACGCTCGATACCCACCCGCGCGTTGCATAATGTCCAACCATCTGGGCAACCTGAGTTATATGTTACACATAGACATTTATTTTATATGTCTTATCACATAATACAAATATTTTTTTTTTAAAAAAAATTATCGTGTCGTGTCGGATACTCGACCAGGGTAATATGCCGATCCGAACACGACACGATTATTGTCGTGTTTTACCGTTTCGTGTCATAATCGTGTCGTATCTATATCATTTCGTGTTTTTTCATATCGTTTTGTTGCGGTTTCATGTCGTGTTAGCCGTGTCGTATTTTTCTGCACAAATCTAGGTACCAGTCCCTCCTAGGGACGCCGCTTTGAAACTTATTACTACACACGAGATAAATTGGAGTAATACTCACCAATATGACAGTACATTAGATGGTACCACCACCCTTGATTCACAAGGCGTCAGACATCAAGTAAAGAGAAATAAAACCCGTCATATCAAATGACGCAAACCGCCGAAAGGTACATTCAAACTCAATTTTGACGGATCGACTCTCGCTGATAACAGTAGTACCGCTGGTCTGATTATCAGGGACTGGAATGAACAACCAATACACATAGGCTATAAACAATTAGGTATTAAAAGCACGCTTCAAGCTGAAGCCCTAACACTCAAACTTGGGGTACAACTGGCCCTATAGCTACATATTGACAAAATTCAGATTGAATGAGATTCCAGCATAATTATTAACCATCTCAACCAGTTCAGGTGCCCATGGGAAATCGAACTCATCTTGTCAGACGTACAATTTCTTTTATCAACTATGAAAGAAATTTCTTTCATTCATGTACCCCGTCTTGGCAATAGAGTGACGGATAAGGTTGTACATGCACCTTAGCCATTTTGCCAGGAGTGTTGATATTTGCTACAATTTCTGTCTTGCTGACCTCATCCGCAAGGATGCTTTCAGGTAGAGCATACTCACCCGAACTTTTTCCTAATAAAAAAAAAGATTGAATAATGTATAATTGAGTTTATTTTTAATATTCCCCCAAAAAAGTAAATTGCGTAAATTTTAGGATGCTCATTTATTTTTAGGGTTTAAATCTATACTACTATAAATGTGTGGAGGGAAGTTAATCTGGACCGTTAGAGTTAAAAGTTATCTACGACTAATTTTCGCTTTCAGATTACAAGTGTTTGTTCGTCAGTTCGTCTTACCTCTTTCTTCCACCTCCTGCTTCGGCTGAAGGCTCTCTTCATCGCCTTTGAATCGCTTTTGCCCATCACCTTCCTCTTCATCCAGATACATCTCCCCTCCCTCTCTTGCTAACGACCCTTTTTCACAGTTGACTCGCCGACCAAAGGACTTCACCGAATTCGTACAAGGTCGTGCACCACTCGCCGCCATCACCGCCTCTTCCTCTGACAATTTGATCTCTCCTTCGAATCGTATGTGTTTGCCCTCCTCGTCGTCTCTTCTTTCCGGTCAATTAATCCAGTTGCAGCGCCCTCTCTGTCGGAGCACCGCAGTCTCGGTCAGAAGTGAGCACGGATCAGCCAGGTTCCTTCGGATCCTCTCTCTTCGTTGTCGTCTCTTCTCGATTTCAGGCTGGGCAAGTATGAATTCGACCTAATCTTTTTTTTCCCTTTTAAAATTTGTTTCTTGCTTCAATGAATTGGATTAGGTTTATTAGGGGATTCGATTTTTCTGTTTTGGAATCGATTTTGCATCCAATCTTTCTTCTCATGTCCTGATATTAGTGTTATTGGAACTGCGGCTGTTCATCTCAGAGGGCAGATGATCGGAAATTCCTCTTGCTGTTAGATTAGGTTTGGTTTTTGCTTTTGCCGCTCTTATTTCGTGTTGATTTTACTTTTTTGGATTGTTTATTGCTTCAATTTAGTTGAATGATGATTAAGACTGAACCTTTTAATAATCTAGATGAGTTACTTATGTTTTCTTATATAGGATGATGCTTTGTTTACTCCCAATTGAAGTTAGACTTTAACCTTAATTGTCTGTTTAGTTGTTATTTACTTGCACTTGTTTCCTTATTTGAATTGCGTTTTATTCAGATTAAGGGTTTTATATCTCAAATTCGACCCTCTTTTTTTAGGTTGTGCAAATTCTGATTAATTTTTATTATGAGTTTTCAATCTTGTTTGGGGGTTTTCTCCTCTAGGTTTGAATTGAGTGAATTGGACAAGCCTAATTATGTATCTCAATTTGATGTTAGTTGTAAATGATATGTAAATGTCTAATCTTATGTTTAGTTGATGTTAGTGATTGAATAACCATTAGATGGAGAGAGAGAGAGAGAGAGTCATGAATACATCTAACTAAAGAGACCATGTTAATTGAAAACAAGCATGTGTTTCTCTCTATCGCTGAACCCTAAATAAACCCAAATGAGTTAAGATTAGATCCCATGAATCATGTGCTTAGAATATTGCGTACTATGGTGTGGTTTTTTTGGTGGGAGATTGTGCATTTGAATGATTTTGGAAATTTGGATATTTTGTGTGCTTGAAATTACAAGGTTGTTTAAAAACTTATTGTACGTTGTTAACTTGCTAAAATTTCAAGTACGTCGTGTAATACTCAATCTGAACTTTGCACAAGTCTCTGGTTGTCAAGAAGTATTACCTCACAGCCGGTCTCTTTGGCATGGTGAAACATGCAGGTGTTTCTGTTTCAAAAGGCAGTTATTTTCAAGTGTAACATGGTTGGAAAGCCTACAGTAGTTACTCGTGTTGTCGACAGTATGACTGATAATCTGAGGCGCACTCGTGCTAAAGCTACTGATGTTGTCAATGCTATACTAGATGGTACTTTCTACGGTCTTTGTTTTTTTCCATAAGTTATGTTTTTAATATCCCAGTGCTAGTTGAAGTAATTGTTTCATATCCAGGGCCCAACCCTTCTAATTTTTTTTTCCGGCCAATTGCTTTATCTAGGTACTGATGCAATTATTCTGGGAGCAGAGACTTTACGGGTTTGGTATCCAGTGGAAACCATCTCCGTTGTTGGCAGAATTTGTTATGAGGTATATTCCTACCTTTGCTATGACTTTTGTTGGATTGAATCCCATGCAATGGATGTATTTTTGAGTGAATTGCTGGACATGGAAGTTATATACCTTCTTTTTAAGCCTTCGATCGTATGATTCAAGTCACTCAACTACCTGTATGCTTTCTTTTGTGTTGGGAGTTTGACAACAGATTAATCGTTTGTAGGGCTGAGAAGGGTTTCAATCACAAAGTACATTTTAGGAAGACTGTCATGTCATTTGGAGAACCCATGTCTTGCTTGGAATCCATTGCTTCCTCAGGGGTATAATATTAATACTTTTATTGACCTCATGGATTTCTATTTTGTATTTTATGTTTTCCATTCATGCTAGGCTTATTGTATTCATGTTGTAAATATGCTAGGTACGAGCTGCCATCAAAGTTAAGGCTTCGATTATAATTGTTTTAAGTCTTCTGGAGGAGCTGCAAGGTGCACCCTCTTCTTTCAAATTGCTAATCTTGTAGAACCCATTGTTCAATCAAATCATGCACTAGAAATTATGCCACTTTGGAGGTTTCCTTGCTTCATTTACTTAATTTTTTGAATTTCATTATACTTTTCTGTTTCTCTTACATTTACAATCAGATATTGAATTTTATAAGGATTTCTTTATTTTACTTTTCTCTTTCAATTGATTGATATTCAATTTTAGTTTGTGATTCCAGATTGAATTGATTATAATATCATCCTTTATCCGATGCTTTTATATTTGCCCAACAAATTCCTTGACTCTCTTTTGAAAGCACCACTCCAAGGTACCTTTTTAGGCTATTTGTTTGTGTGTATTGATTTTCTTACTGATCCTTCCTTTCTATATCTCAATGTTCTAGAGTTGATCAACTGGTCAAGTCAGACATTATGGGGATATCTTAATCATTGGTTTTCCCCCTTTTTCATTAGGGTTTTAGTTTCATGAATGAGATGGAATTAGGTTTTTCCCCCCTTTTCAATGTTCTGAATTAGGGTTTTAGTGAAGGACTTTGTTAGGATTACATATTTCTTTTATTTTACAGAATTAACACTCATTTCTTTACACAGTTTATATTTTATCTCCTCTTATTCTTCACCCTCGCAGCATGCATAAGAATCTCTGCTTTCTTCCGTTTGCTTAGGTTTGTTCATGCTCTTGCTCTATATCTGTTGAATTGAAGTTGTTTTTGATCCATGGTGGTTTTCTTTTTGTGATTGATTGGTTCCAATTTCTCAGAAATGGCAGCTGTCTCTGCTTGTATTTGCGGCTGACATTTGATTTGATGATAGATTTTATGCTTTAGCTCTACTGCTGATTTAAGACAATCTGATTTCGATAGGACTTGTGTGGTTTTTTAAATTCGATTTCATTCCTTCTTTTGCTTCATTTGTTTTCTAAATTTAATTTCATATTCATTTTGAATTTCTTGTCTTTTATTTCATGAATTTGGTCTTGAAATTATGATTTATTGTAGCTTGCTCCTTTTTCTCCTTAAGTTGTTCTCTAGCCCGAGCGGCCGCCTGCTGGTTTTCAATTTTGGTGGGTTTCAATTTCACGCCGGTCAAGTCACCGCCTTCATCCATTTGATCTTCTCTGCTTCCTTCCATTCGCTTAGGTTCATTCTTCCATTCGCCAGTCAAGTCACCGGCTTCAGGTATTTGATCCTCATGAATCACGTGGTTGAATGTTGATTATGTGCCTTTCCTAATTATTTATGTTCATTTCTCAAAACCATGAATAGAGAAGATGACGGAAGATTGATCACCTTGGCTCTTGTCCCTATGCGATGCAGTATTAGGAACACAAACGAGCGAGGTAGTGAGGCTTGTTTTGCTTGAAGTCTCGAAAGAAGCCCTAGCCGCCAAGGTGAAGAGGCGAAGGGAAGTTGAGGGTCACTTCATGTCTGCTACCCTTTTGAAATCACAACCGGAACTGCTGAGTGGTTTGTAAGCGACCCAAACATAGACAGGACCTTACATAACCTGGTTTCTTTAAGTATCATCTAAGTGGGTTCATTTAAAGGGATTAAATCCTATTTTATTTAACCAGTTAGTTTAAATGTCATCTAAGTGGGCTTATTGGAAGGTTTTTGCCTTGTTATTGAAGAATAAGAAATTTAGAGAGGGGTTCAGATCTTATGAAGTTGTCAAACAACTATACCTATAGAGTTTTCTGTACATGTAAATTACCTGTTTCTTGGATTTTGATGAAGTTGTGTTATTTGATAAATCAGCACATACAAAATTCATACTATTTCTTTAAGGAGTGAGGGAATATCACTATTTACTGGTCAGGTAAAAAGAAGAAGAAGAAGATAAAGATTAGTAGCAATGGATTTCCAATTTCTATTTTCTTTTTTTAGTCGCAGCCAAACAAATTGCAAGCAAAACTTTCTTCTGACAAAGTGCTTGATTAGCTCAGTTGCTGTTTTTTAGGTTTCTTCCTTTTCTGAACTATGTGTTGCCATCTGCTCTGCTATACATGCATTTTTCTGATTTCCATTTGAATTAAAATATTTTTTTGCTATATTTTAAAAAATTCCAAGTTATGGTGATTATTAGATAGCTTTCAATCTGCTATATTTTAAACATGATGTTAATAATTTGGTTGAAGCAATCTGCTTTATTTAAAACTTGCAATGAGCTGCTTTCAATCTGAATTCAGAATCCATAAACACTCAAAAGTTGTAAAAATTCAGAATCTGGACAGGTTTATGCTATATGCTAAGTTATATTTATAATTGCAATCAATACAAATGTTTGCTTATGCTTATATTATTAAGCGACTCCAAAAACATATACACATTCCAATTGATGTATTTTTCAATTCAGAAAAGAAGTTGAGGCACATTTAGCTCGACTTTTTACACACTGATGGATTGAATATGAATTTAGGAATTTCAAAACTTTCTTTAGAAACCTTTATAGGTTTGTGAAAAAAAACTCTATTAATCCTCATAAATTATAACATCAAGCTCTAATCTTATAATAGAAGGTGCCTTTGTTACTGAATACTCTGTTCAGTTCCATGTGGAAATTAATTTTTCTTACCTTTAACTCAAGAGATCAGAAGGGTTTATGATTAACTCAGGAAAACGGTGAATTGCATGGGTCGATGATGCCTAAGCTGCAAAGTGGAGCAAGAAGATCGAGAAGGCTTAATAACGACGTTCAACAGCCTGCTGCTCAAGTGAACGATCAAGTTGATAATTAGGTCTCACCTATACATAACAAGCCAAGGGGGAGAGGTGGCTGTGGTGGTGGGAGAGGCAGAGGTAATGTCACAGCTGTAACAAAGGTCGCTGGTGCAGGGACTAGACAAACAGGTGCTGGTAGAGGCAGGGGGTAAAATTAATAGACTTGGACCCTGAAATTCCAGGTGAGATTGCTCCTCAGCTTGCACCACTAGGAGCTCCTGCTACTGATAATCGAGTTGAGGGGGTAGCAGATAAGAACATTGTAATGGAGGGTGGAAGTGGGTATAAATTAGTGGGGATTGAAGAAGATGCAAGCCAAACTCCTATTTCGGAAAGAGTATGTTGTTCCCTGTGATTCTATGACCATTTGATCACTGAGTTGAATGAGAATAAACTTCTATATTGAATTAACAACCATTTTTTTTTGTTTATATTCTATAATTTGAGCCTTTTATCCTCCAAAAAGTGTTTTTATTTTGTTCCATGCATGTAAGTTGTTTGTGGTTATCTTATATTTCAGTTTGTTGTTTGTTGCATTTTTTGCTGTCTTATCCTTCTTCATGTTAATGAAAATGGAATCTCTCAATGCCATTACTCTTGCTATGTGGTTTGTTATCTTATATGTCAGCTTGTTCTTTGTTGCAGTTCTCTTGCTATGTGAAGTTCGAGCACCGAAATAGCAAAGGATGCAATTATGGCCCTCCATATGAGTGGCAAGTGTACAGGTAAGTTCTATAATTTTACCTTTTAGTTTTATATGCTGGATATTAAATTTTTTAATGTTGTAGTTTTGTACACATATCTTATGTGCTAATACTTGTATGTTGTTTTGTTTACAAAGCAATTTGAATGGATGCTACGGTATTCCATCTGTTCACCATAAAGGCCGCCAAGGAGATTAATATATCCTCGCAAGTTTGCTTTGATATTCGTACAACAAATTGGAAAAGGAAATTTTAGCGATTCTTCATGATTTATCAATACTTGATGTATGTGCAGATCATGGACATGTTGGGTCCTAGATTATGAATTGGCTCATGCTAAGGTGACTGCCAATCGAGTAGCAAAAGTTGTAGCTAATGAATGGAAAGATCCCAATGACAAAGTGATGCCTGTCAAACAATGGCTAGAAGAACGAATGTTCTTGCAGGTAACCTCTTCATTTCCTTTATTCACCTTTCTCTACTATTCCCCCCCCCCCCCCCCCCCCCCCCCCCTCTTTTTATCTCAAAAGTTGCTTATGGTGGTTGACAGGTGGAGGGGACACATCAAGAGGCGGTGGAATCAGAGGCGGGTGGCTTGTCGGAGAGAAAGCGGGAGGGAGGGCGGATGTCGCGGGTGTTAAGAAAAAGGGGCTCAAAAAGGCCGGTGCTTCTGATGTTAGGGCAGGTAGGTAGCTAATCACTGTATTTTTTGCGAGTTATTGTTCAATCGGGTGCTCTTTCCGTGCTGGGCTTGATCAGCTGCGAAATTGCTTCATCTTGTTATGTAAGATGTAAACTTTGTGGGCTAAGGTTTCTTTACTTCTAATTGGGTTAGGGTTTGTACTTTCCACTTCAAGATGACAGCATGCTTGTAAATTGAGTGTGAATTTGGGGGTTATAGCAATAACCTTTTTAGTTTTTTTCCATTTGAGTTGTGTCGATTGTCAAGTTGCTTACCGGACATTTCCAATTTGATGAGTCAGTTTGTGGATGGTTAATTCTGTCTTGTGAGATTTGATTGTGTAATGATCACATTTATTATTGTAAATTGGCAGCAATTGAGTTTCTTTGTTGGGTCTATGGACGCAGTTTTATAATTTTCTATCTAATAGTGATAGCCATGGTCAATCTATCTGAAACTTATATTTGATGTTCTTTTGGCAGGAATGGGAGGCTACTCTTATCTGTATGAGCCACTATGGTGTATAGGAATGATTACGAGTGAGTAGTTTGTAATTTTAACATCAGGTGCAGTTTCAGGTATGCTTGTATAGTGTACTGTTTTCGTTTTGCCGTTCTAAATGTTTTCAACCTCAATAAGATTTTGGAAGAAACAAAAAGGAAGATGTCAATAAAATGTTTTGTGGTCTTGTCAACTGTTAAGGTTGCTGCATTATACTCCTTAATGCCAATTTAACTTTTGTATACCGATAGCCCTGCCAGTATAATATTCTTTTGTTTTCATTTTGCATTTTTTCGATTCTGAAACACACTTGCATTATTTCAGTGATTGTTGGAGAAATTGCTAATTTTGTCGCATATGCATTTGCACCTGCTATTTTGGTCACTCCTCTTAGTGCTCTCAGCATCATCATCATCAGGTATGCCAGCATTATTTATTTTTGTTTCTCTTTTCTTTTACACTATAGCTGTTTGCATCAGTTGCATGTAATGAGTTTGTGGGGTACTCCGACAGCTAACACGTCTTAATTTTTTTAATAGTGCTGTGCTTCATATATTTGGAGTCTCGTTGGTTGTTTGTTGTGTGTTGTTGGCTCAACAAGTGTTCTACATGCTCCTCCCGCACGTGAGATTGAATCCGTTATTGAAGTGTGGAACCTTGCTTCTGATCCTGGTAATTTATCTTGTTAATTGTGTATGTTTACGCTGTTACCATATTAAATAATTGGTTCATTTCAATTTATCTCAGTAATCTTTGGTTGTTTTTGCATGATTCTTTTCTATGTTGTTGTGGTCATAACAACCGTGTTCATTCTCATATTTCAATTTACTCCTCAATATGGGCAGGAGATGGAAAATCATATCCGCAACCTTGAGGATGAATTGGAAAAACAGGCTCAGGGATTCAAGGTTGAACTGGAAGCTGTTACTCGTGCCAAAGTGGAACAGGAGAAGCATGCTATCCGAGCAGAGGAAGCTCTTGGATTGGCTAAAATTGAGCACAAGAACGGACTGAGAAGCTGGAAGACATGCAGTGTAAGTGTAAAGAATTTTCTGATGCCTTGGCCACCATAAGAGAGCTAGAAGATGATATCCGTATCCTGGAGGAAGAACTAGGTAAACAGGCTCATGGATTTGAGTCTGATCTGGAAGCTGTTATGCGCGCCAAAGTGGAGCAAGAGCAACGAGCAATCCGAGCCGAGGAAGCCCTGAGACTGACCAAATGAATAAATTCCAACACTGCTGGGAGGTTTCAAGCCGAATTCAAAAGGCTTTCTATGCAAATGCAGTCAACATTTGAGGCAAACGAGAGGTTGGCTGCCAAGGTAAAGGCAGAAGCCAGTGACCTTCGACTGATTAATAAACACCTTGAAGATTTGCTGCAGCAGGCTAAGGAAGAGCTTGAGTCAGTCAAAGATGATTATGAAGCACAAGTGCTTGATCTTCACAATCAGCTAAGCTTGAAGGCAAAGCAAATATAGATCAGTTGTTGCTGGACATTAAAGAGAAATCCAACCTATTCAATTACGAGGATGAAGTTTGCCAGAGTTTCTCAGTGGAGCTGTTAACACTTAGAGCTGAGGTAGATAGGCTTACGTCAGATACTGCTTCATTCGTTGCACAGATGGAACAAGGGACCGATTTGAAAGATGAGCTTGAGCAACTGAAGATGTTGGTGAAGGAGCGAGAGTTTCTTGCCTACCGAGAGAAAAGTCAAAGAGAGAATCTAGAAAAGCACTTGATTCAGCAAAGAGAGATGCACAGAAGTTATTGGAGAAGCTAAGCCGTGCATCGCACGGCCTTCTACCTAGTATAAAAAAAGCATGTATTTTTTTTTATTGTATATAGTATACCCAAAATTTTCGACAAATACCCACGTTACATTGGTGGATGACCATCATATCTTAACCTAATAATTATACAGAGGAATCCATCCAAACCCAAACTATGAACTTAATTTTTAATAGGTATGTCAGCAGTCAACCCTCCATTGATTAATATTTTATGGCATTATCCCATTAGACCAAACTACCTACTAACATTCCTATCAAGTACGAGTAACAATTTACGCCCCCACTACGACTCTTGCTATGAAGACATAAACCATCTATTATGGAACTGTCTTTTTTCAAGGGAAACCCTGATTGCAAATAACCCGGGTACATTTCGGAAAATGAATGGTTGTTTCAGCAAAGACGAGCACTTGAACGACACACTATGGGACATCAAAAATACAATTGGAACAAAATGTTTTGAAGAACTGGCTTTTGTTTGGTGGGGTATTTGGTACTTTAGAAACAAAACGCTTTTTAAAAACATTAACCCGGACAGAAGACGCATCTTATCCTTCATAAAGGAACAAATATTTATCTGGAAGACATCACATTTGAACTCCCCGGACTACTGTGTAAACAACAAAAAAACATCCACAAATGTTGACAAACAAAGATCTATTTCAAAGAGAAAGAGAACCAAATGGGAACCCCCGCCAAATGGAACTCATAAACTAAATTTTGATGGTTCCCTCTCAGCTGATGGTTTGGGCACTTATGGCTTCATCATTCGTGATTCTGTAGGTGCTCCAATTTTCACTGGCAATGGACCGTCACCAATCAGTTCGGTTTGTGGCTGTGAAAGTTTGGGTCTCTGGAAGGGACTTCTGGCTGCAAAAGAACTGAAAATAACTAATCTTATCATTGAAGGAGACAACTTAACAATAATAAAAAGTCTGAAAGGTATGGGGAAGCCTACTGGAGACTCTGATATGATTGTCTCGGACACTCTAGTCTCGCTGGACTTCTTTGGTTCTGTTGAGATTCGTCATGTTTTCCGAGAAGCAAATCAAGTGGCTGATCGTTTATCACGTATCAGTACTGCTTCACCTGGATCGATGCTCTTGGCTGATAGGGCCTAGCCCTATGGTCAAATTTTTTCCGTTTCAAAAAAAAAAAAAAAAAAAAAAAAAAGTACGAGTAACAATTTATAATATTCAGCTTGTTTTGTTATAAATAAGAAAAAGCAAATTATAGAACCTTCCCTCCCCCAATTTTTATTTTTGAACCGGAAATAATTGGCAATAAGGAGATCTTATATATCAAGAGCATTCAGACGGACGAAATTACGAAGCACGGAGTCGTCAGGTGCCGAGATACTTGAGAAGGCTATGTTGAGGTGCGATAGGTGGTCCGCAACTCGATTAGCCTCCCTACAGACATAACGAATCTCAACTGAAGAAAAGAAACCTAGGGAGACTAGACTGTCCGAGACAATCATGTTGTGATTGTGAGGTTATCACCCTCGATTATTAATTTGGTTAGATTTAGTTCTCGTGTTGCGTTGAGACCATTTCAAAGGCCAAGACACTCATCACCCGAAACATAACATATGGAGGATGGGTCGGTGCCCCAGTAAATAGGTATCCATGTGTCGTTTCTGATAACATATCCAAAGTATCCATTAGAAGAACCAGAGAAAGCACCGTCAAAGTTGAGTTTAAAGGAACCCAATGGAGGGGCTTTTCAGTAAAATAGAAAATTTTACTGAAAAATAGAAAACTACATAAAATCACACATAAATTTGATTTTCTTTTAAAAAAAACACCCACATGCAACTCTTTTTATATAATGTAAAAAATGTTACGATAATGTTAAATTATTACTGTATTCATAATTTTCTTTAGTAAATATATTTTATTATAAAGTTTATTTTGATAAATAAAGTGATAACGTAATAATTTTCTTAATATTTTATACACATAAATAAAGAATTGTAGGCGATTCTTTGAAAAAACACTAAATTTGTGGATAATTTTCGCCAATTTTTTTTTATGACGAGGAACCACCTTCGGTGGCAAACTCTCCGAGCACGTGACCCAGTCGGCAAGGAGCAAAGTAAACCTTGGATTTTTACCAAGGAAAGAGGCGGAAGCAGAGATCGAACCCGGGACCTCCTTACCCCTCCCCTTACTCCTTACCACTAGGCCACCCCGACTGGGGCATTTTCGCCAATTTTATATTTTGTGAAAAACACATGATGATTGGCTTTCCATAAAAGCCCCTCTTCCCAAGGAAAAGTAGATGTAGAGATTTTTATTTTAGTTTCTACTTTATTTGATTATTTATTTTTTGCTCTTAGAGTGTATAGATAATATTGAACTTATTATTTTATGAAATATCTTAGTTATTTGATGTAACATCTACTAGTATGGAACTTGCAAGTTGGGGACAAAATGTTAATTAAAATATAAATTATTTAGAGTGTGAATGTTACTGCATTAATGTTGTTATTTTAAATATTTTGGTATTTACTTTATATAATCAAATTTAAAATTATTATCAAATAGTTAGTTGTAATTTTCAAGAAAGAATTTTAAAAAAAGATTAAAGGAAAAAGAATATAATAATAAGTAATTTATACAAAGTATTTATAGTATTCCCTCCGGTTCAAAATAAAAGTCGCAAACAGATTAGTAATATTTTAAAAAATTGTGCAATGAATGAATATCTGAGCATTACCTTGTGCAATATTTTTAAAATGTTTTTTTTTGGTTGAATATATTTTTAAAATATTAAAGTAACGAACTGTTGTAGTATCCTGAAAACCTTGTTGCAACAAGTGAGCATTACCTTGTGGTACAATAGCTTGTTTTGTACTATCCTCTTATTGGTCAGATCAAGGTTGGAAGCTTCAGAAGCTCCCAATCTGATAAATCTACACCATAAATGTGCTAGGTAGGTGTATGGGCAAGTTGGGTAGGAGGTAATTGTACCTTTTTAGCTACACTAAAAGAAAGATCAACACAAATAAATTGTACTGTATCATACATTGTTGAAAGCAAGCAACAGTAAAAAAAAATAACATAACAATTTTCCAGGCTGAACTAGAGAAATTTCATTTCAGCTACAAATAAATGTTCTCAAAAGGCCAAAAAAAAAACAAAAAATCAATCCAATGCCATCAAGGAAAGAATATGGCTAGCTGAAAATTTTATGCTCTAAAGGACAAAGTAACAACAGAAGCTGCAAAAGAGACAAAAAGAAGAAGGAAAAAAAAAAGCACCTGGCTTTGGTTCTTTTGCTGCCAATAGAACAGTTCAGCTGGAATTGAAAAGCACTTGTTCTTATAATAGTAGGAAGTACTAAATAGGTAGTTGCCATTGCCTCCTCCAAACTCCTCCTGTACACTAATAATAATGCAGCCTCAATTGGAAGCTTCAAAATGACCTCTCTACCATGGCATGAATTGAGAATGGTTGGTGGCAGCGCCGCCACCATCTTCCTCCACCGGAGCAGGGAGGTTAAGATCAAGAAACTGGTGGTTATTCTCGGGAGAGTTACGCTCAGCGGATTGGATCAAATTGGCCCTGTCTTGAGGAGAGCAGCCTATCAAGTGAGATCTCTTGTGGCCACCCAATGCTTGGCCTGACCTGAACACCTTGGGACAGAATGGACACTTGTGGCCTTTTGTTTTCTTGGACACATTCGCTGCATTCTTCGCAGCTGAGGTCTTGATAACGAAGGATGGTTCGGGTTTGGACCCCGATTTACTAGTCTCTAAACTGTGGCCATGATCATTATTTTCATGTCTTGATCCATTGTTGTTGTTGTTGTTCCTCCTGTGGGTGATGATGTGTCCACCTAGTGCTTGGTGGGTCTTGAAGCTCCTTTGGCAAATCCAGCACTCATATTTCCCTGCCTTGTGGTTAGACACTTTAGTTGTTGCTGGAGATGAACTCAAAAACTCGTGTTTCGTCTTCTTGCTACCCCCATCTCGGCTCCTTAATAGCCTCTTCAGATGAGCCTGTTCGGGCTCCTCGTCCTCTGCCACCATATATGGGGCCTTCTCCGAGTAGCCACTCCCACTTTTCTTAGTCGGCTTGCCGAATTCAGAATCATACACATCACCATACCCAGATCCAAATTTGAACTTAGGCTTGTTGAACACATAGTTCTTAGCATACCAATCAACCGAACCATCGGAATCAAGCTCCTTAGCCCCATTCTCAAAATACCCGGAATCTGAATTGTCCATCCCAGCACATTCCATCTCCTTGCTTGCCTCTTGCTTCATCTTCAAAGGCCCATTATTCCCATTCTTATCATCATTAGACACATTGTTGAGGCAGTGTCTGTTGTTGGTGACATAGGCGGATGCCGATCCGCCCTCTAAGATCACTGAATTGTTATCAGAAGACTCAGTTGTGAAATTAACAGCAGCCACCTTATGATGACCAGAATCCCTAGACAGCATCATCAAGCAAATTGCAACCTCTTCTTGCTCATGCTCAATCTCAGACACATTAGATGAACACCCATTCCCATAAGAGTTTAAAGAATCAACCACAGAGATTGCTTTATACCTCACTTCCTTCCCTGATGATCTCCTCCCATTGTTATCTGAATGGCTCTCCATTGCAACCTCCTTCTCCTCCTCACTCTCCCACAATTCATCTTCGTCTTCATCGTCGTCTTCGTCATCATCTTCGTCTTCATCCTCCTCTTCCTCCTCCTCATCATCATCATAGCCATTCAATCTGCTGAACTTCCTCTCCTTGTCAGAATGACAGCTCATGTGGCCACACAAAGCCTTGAGAGATTGAAAGGCCTTACCACATTGCTTGCAAACCCTCATTTGCTTGACAGCTATGGGCGATGAATCCTCACTAGCCCTCCATGTCTTCTTTGGGTTCTCCCTAAGACCATAGGTGGAGCTTCCCAGGACACCAAGATCACCATTGGAGCAAGCTTGGAGGTGATCACCATTGTACTTGGCCTCAAAGATTGGAGCTTTTTTGGACTTCAACTTGTTGGGTGACACATAGGAGTTTGCAATCACATGAGACCTCATGTGGCCTCCTAGAGACTTCCCACTTGGGTACCTCTTGTTGCACAGCTTGCACACATGCTTGAACTCCTCTTGATTCTCCCTTTTCTCCTCCATTTGATTGAGATTGGATCCCTCTTGAAACACACACAACAAAAGCAAGATTAGCTCAAGAAACAAGCATTTAGGGCAAATCAAGATCAAATTAGGGGGAAAGAGGAGCTCTACATTTTTTTTAATTTTGCTTTTTGCTTGAATTGGGTAAAGGGGGATGATAGAGAGGATGAATTTCCCAGATGGGTTTGGTGGTGAAGGTGGTATGGATGAAACAGGGGGGTGAAATAAGATGAAATTGGTTAACCCAAAAGGAAAAAAAGAAATTAAAAAATCCCTAAAATGAGGACCCAGATGGGGAACTCAAATCTGGAAAATGGGGTGCAACAGATCACCAAGTTTCATGCTTATTGACAGGTGAACAAGCAAGCCAGAATCAAAGAGTAGTGAGATGTGACATTTTTTTGCTTAAAAGTACAAGATCCGACCCATGAAAAAGCCACCACATGAATTCCATTTCTCTTGGAAACAAAATTAATTTCTAATTAAAATTCATTTTTGTTTTCCCCCTTTTTTTTCTCACTCTCTTGGGGAGTTGGAGGAAAATTCTTTTAATTAATTCATTTTAGAAGAAAAATGGATTCTAAAATTGATAAATTGTTGTAGAAGTTGGAGCAAGAGATGGGTCAAGCATGTCACTAAAATTGGGGATGAATAAGTCTTTGGAACTGGTAAATGGCAATTCAAGAAAACCATTATCAGATTCTTACCACCACAAATGAGTTTTAGTGGGAGAAACTCTCTCCCTCTACTTTACCTTGTGCATTGTTTGTTTCTTTTGATTTTACAAGAAGTGAGAGTTGGAGCAAAGACCACAATTTTATCTTATTAATTTGACCAATATTTTTTTACCAATAACTCGATTGTGACACAAATAGCACCCATCTTTTACAGTTAGCTATTCGAAGTTCAAGTTGATCTGAAATAATACTAAAACATGATCAATCCATTGTTATCTATGTGATTACAGTTGAACTTAGCTCGATGAATTGATAGACCGATTTCAAAGACCTTCTAGTTGTATGCATCATAGATGGAGCTAAATGCCCAAGAGAGTGAAATGGAACAACCAAACAGGTACCTAAGAAGTGCCAGGTGGCATCCATTGAGTGCATCCCGAAATGGTTATATGGAAGAGCAGTGCTTTTGGAGGTCATTCTACTTATATTAAGGATCATGTGACCATATAAAAAGGATAATTTGGTTTTGAATTTACTTATTTGTATACAAATAGAAATATTCTAACATACCAAGATTGGCTTGTATTTACATGGTATAATCATATGTTCTAAAAAAACATAAATACTACTCTTTTGGAGATATATATATATAATGGGTTTTGAATCAGTTTTGATGAAGATTAGTGGGCAGTATGGGTGAAGATTTTCCACCCATAACCCGCCCCATTAACCCGCCCCGCACCGCAAAGCCGCATAAAATCCTAAAATTTATATATATAATGTGCGTGATTTTACTATTTTAAACTTTTCAAGTTTAACTTCTACAAACTCTAATCCTTGATTATTGCTTTGCCCACCAAATTTCATTTAGAATGGATATGGTCTCGGCTTGCTTTTCCACGTTATAGCAAGGGATATACTGGATTAATATATGATTAGTATAGAGATATATACCATTCCACTTTCAAATTTCAATTAGCTCGTAATTTCAGTGCTTTGCCGATCAAAAATAAAAATATAAATACATAAATTCACCACCTTTGTAATTTTGAGTTAGAATTGGTCTACTTGTGTTGATTTGGGTTTTTCTTTTGTTTCACCCATTGGGTACCCGCTCCACCCGCATCACCCGCGCGGGTCGGATGCGGGTGAAAAGGGTTACGGGTGATGGATGGAGTGGGTGAAATTTTTTACCCGCGGGGCGGGTGATGGAGTGGCTTCATCCACCCATAACCCGCCCCATTTCCACCCCTAGTGGGCAGTTGTGGTTCAAGAATGACCTTAATTCAACTACTGCAAATGAAATAAAAAAATCCAAATTTGAAAGTAGATTTGAACAGTTGTTATTAGTTTGATATATAAAAGAAAACTGCAATTGTAAACAAATAATGCATTCTCCAGAGAGCAAGTAAAAAGGGAAAGAGCAAAAAAAAAAAATTTAATTTTTGAAATGGAGGAGTTAAAATTCAACATATGAAAGAGTCAATTGTGGTTATTAATGCAGATCTTCAACACATATAGAATGCCCGATTTGATCAACATGTGTACATAATATCCACTTATTACTCCAACAATTTCTACCAAACAGTTACAGTAGGGAATGTCTCTCTCACTTATTTTTCTTTCAAATTAACCAAAAAAAAAAAGAACAATTCTAAATGGTTCTAAATTAATTGCAAGGTGAAAGTGAGGATTAATGTTTCACTTAATTTAGAAGGTTACTCAAAGTTGCACCGCTCCTCGTCAATCCTTATCTTAACAGTTTTTTTTTTTTAAAGTTAACTAGTACGATCCCAGCGCCATGACGCGTTTTTTTAAAACTAAAATATAATATTTATAATATTAAAAAATGTTAAGATAAAAATCATAAAAAAAAACTTGATAACAAATGTATCTTATAATTATCTCAGAAAATTATTTTTTAAAAATCTTATGTAAAGTATAATACCATTTTGCAAGCATCTAGCTTTTTAAGGATGGTTTTCTGAAAATTTTAATTTAAAGGGTGGTTGGTTTTGTACAAACGGTGTATTTAAAGGGTGGTTTTCTACAATTTGACATTTTCTTACTGTTTTTTTTATATAGTAAGCAAAAAATATGAGTGATTACACAAGTTGTAATCTAGCTCATTGATCATCCTTAAGGGTGATGGTACAAAGCTCCCTGTTGTAGGGGATAGTAGCATTGTTACAGACGATACCTTTTCTGGCTATGAAGTCTGCAACTTGGTTTGCTTCACGAGAACAGTGCCTATATTGAATAAAATCAAAACCAGTTTCTAGTTGCTTGATTCTCTCAATGTGTCGTATAACTTCCCATCTAGCTTTATTGTTGCTGGTGAGGGCCATGATGAGCTGTAAATTGACCCCCTCTATAATTACTCTTCGGACTCTTTTTCTGAGCGCTTTCTCCAGACCTTTCTGTATGGCAATGGCTTCAATTTGAATGACTGAGCACTTAATAGTTTCCTGATGGAACATATCAATGACATGGCCTCGGGAGTCCCGAGTAACCCCTCCCACCGAGCAAGAGCCTGCGAGTTTGACAAAACCATCCACATTAATTTTGTAGATAAATCCAGGTGGTTTGCTCCATTTATCTTAAAGTCTCTTAGTTGTATATTTATTGGAGGTTTTTTCTAAGTTACTTTGGGACCAATCATATATATTAGAAGTGATTCTTCTCATTATATATTCTGTTGTGTTGAGAGGTTTATTTCTAAAGATAAGATCATTTCTAATTTCCCAAATGATGTTCCAAATGAAGACTAAGTCTTCAAAGTTCTTATTTCCCAGTTTGATTTGTTGAATATCAAAGGTGTTTGTTTCATATAGATTTTGGAAACATTTCCCAGTGTAGGATTCAAATTGACTAATTATATTTCTAGTGAAAGGGCAGGTCTGCATGAGATGTTCAACATCTTCTTCCGCTTGAGAGCATAGACAACATTGGCTAGGTACACGATTAATGTATTTATTGAGTCTTTGAGTAGTAGGAAGACCATCCACTACTAATTTCCATAAAAAAAAAAAAAGTCTTAATTCTAGGGGGTAGGTCTAATTTCCATATCCATCTATAGTTTCTAGAGGGTTGAGTTGAGTTGTTTGTCATGCACTTGGTTGATTTGGTGAAGAAAATTCCACTTGGATCAAAACGCCAAATGAGTTTGCCCGGGGTGTCCTAACTAGGGATTTGTAATTCTAAAATCTTTGAGGAGATTTTTGGAGGGAAGATTTGATCAATCAAAGTAGTATTCTAACATTTTTCCAAAGTGCAAAGTTGATTAACTTTCATATTCTGGTTGTGATTTCCTTGAAATTGTGCAAGACTTATGTGAGGAACCTACGGATCTGGCGAGACATTTATATTATCACCATTTTCTATGATCCAGTAGAGACCTTGTTCAAATTTTTTCCTTAGAGAGAGTAGACACCCAAATTGCCACAAGGTACGGTGATTTGAGACAGATCTAATATTTTCTTTTTGAAGATATTTTTCCTTCACAATCTGGACTCAAATATTGTTTTCATTTCTATAGAGTTTCCAAAGGAGCTTCATTTGTAGACTTGTGTTGAGATCTTCAGCTTTCCTAATATCCATTCCCCCAAGGGTCTTGCTCGTACAAATGTTATCCCAACTGATAAGAGGAATGTATCTTTCAGAATTGAGTTTATTCCAGAAGAATTTTTTAATTAATTTGATCTATCTGTTGTAAGATTCCTTTTGAAAGTAGGAAGTTTTGCATTAAGTAATTTGTTTTAGAACTTAGATTTGACTGGATGAGCACCGCTCGTCCCACTTGTGAGAGTGTGGAGGCCTTCCATTTAGAAAGTTGTTTCTTAAGATTTTGGATAGCATCCTCAAAGACATAGTTCTTAATTCGACCATTTATAACAGGAATACGTTGATTAAGTAATTTGTTTTAGAACTTAGATTTGACTGGATGAGCACCGCTCGTCCCACTTGTGAGAGTGTGGAGGCCTTCCATTTAGAAAGTTGTTTCTTAAGATTTTGGATAGCATCCTCAAAGACATAGTTCTTAATTCGACCATTTATAACAGGAATACGTTGATATTTTTCAAGAGTCTTGGTTATGGGCACTCCCATATGTTGGGCTAGATCTGTGGCTAAATTTTGAGGCACATTATTTGAGCACTGAAGGGAGCTTTTTGAATAGTTAATAGTTAGTCCCGATAGATTGGAGAAATTATTTAGCATGTTTTGGATAGTGTTGAGGCTAGTATGGGTTGCATTTGCAAAAATCAAGGTATCATCGGCAAAGGTTAGGAAAGGTATTGAAGTTCCTTCTTTGGTAAGTTTAATTCCTACCAGGGCGTCATCTCGTAAGGCTTCCTTATGAAGCTCTCTAGATAGACCTTTCATAACAAGAATAAATATATAAGGAGTTAACGGATCACCTTGTTTGATCCCTCTATTGGGTTTGAATTGTTTGCCTAAAGTGTTGTTAACTAAGACTGAGCAAGAGGTCGTTGTTATACATTGCATAATCCAATCAATCCAAGTATTATGAAATCCAAAGTTAGTGAGGATAGATTTAATATAGCTCTAGTTAATTTTATCATAAGCTTTTTCCATGTCAAGTTTTAAAGTCATCCACCCATTTTTTTCCTTTCTTTCTTTTAAAGCTATGAAAGATTTCATGAGCTATAAGAGTATTGTCTTGAATAGATCCCCCTTCTACAAAGGCACATTGATAAGGGTTTATGAGTTTAGGAATGATTGGTCTAAGCCTGTTAGCAAGAATCTTAGTGATAATTTTATAAATTGTATTACAGAGGCTGATTGGTCTATAGTGATTGATGTTTGTCGGATTATCTGTTTTTGGGATGAGGGCGATGAAGTTGTGATTAATTTCAGAGAGAATATGACCTGAATGAAAGAAGGATTTAATAGATTTACAACAAGATTTTCCAACTATATGCCAATATTTCTTATAAAATTCTGGAGGATATCCATCTGGACTCGGGGTTGAGCTATCAAACTTGTGTTTTCTGCAGTGGTGATTTGAGGCTGGATATCCCAAACTTCATGTGGCTGAACTGCCCTTGGATTGTTAGTGATGAATCTTTCTGACATTTCAAGAGTGATTTGGTCAGAGATTGCTTCTTGGTCAGTTAATATATGTCTTTGCAAGTTCCAATGATTCAAAGGAGAATAAATTTTTTCTAAAATTTTTAACTTTCGCAGACATTTGGAAATATTTAGTATTACAATCAGAGAGATGCAGATGCTTGATTTTCGCTCTTTGCTTCCAAAATTTATGGCTAAACTCTAAGATTCTGATTCTTTTGTGTTCTAATCTGGAAAGCTTACCCTCATCCGAATTTGAGATCATATCCCAGGGCAGTTTACTTTGAAAATTTTTAATATGATGCTCCACTTCTGATAGTTGTTTTGTAAGATTATTATATTGTTTTTTGCACCAGTTCTTAGTATTTTTCTTAAGAAGCTTTTGCTTTTGAATTAGCTTAAAAGCAAAGGAGCTAGATAATTTGTTGCACCAAACTTATTTTTACTAAATCTTCAAAGATTTTATTTGTAGTCTAGGTCATTTCGAATCTAAAGGGGGTGCCCAATTTTTTCTTAGTTTTCCCGATTTCGATTGTTATAGGACAGTGGTCCGAGAAGGAAAATGAGTGATGTTTTGTGATAAGATTAGGAAATTGGGAGGTTATGTTGTGATGAGCCAAAACTCGGTCTAATCTTCCATAAGTGTTGTTGATGTTTCTTCTATTTTTTCTCCAAGTGACGGGTGAGCTACTATAGGGGATTGTAAGAAGACTAAGATCTTCCTTGATTCTATTTAGTCTTTTAAACTTAGTCGAGCTTGGGTTGTTACCTCCTTGCTTTTCAGAGACATTCTCGATATCATTCAGATCACCAATTATAAGAGAGGAAGACGATGCTTGTTTGCTAATTCATATATATCTTGCCAAAAAAGATCTTTTTCATAATCAATAGAGGGAGTATAAACAAGGACAATTGCAAGATCAAGGTTGTCAATTTTAGTATACAACATAATAAATATGTTGCTTTGATCAATAATTTTACAGTTATCTAAGGTTTTTGACTTATATAGGAGCCAAAGACCATCACTATAGCCTAGGGTGCTAATACAATAAATTTTTTGGAAGCCAGCAGTGCGAATTTGTTCTTCAGTTGGCGGTTCTGAAGTTTTGGTTTCAGCTAAAACCAGGTTATCCAGATTGTTTGCAAATCTAATATGATTGAGTTCATACTACATTAAAGGCCGTTTGGAGCCTCTGATATTCCAGTAGCCAACGTTTATCATGAATATTAATTTGTTTGTGCTGATACAGCTTGTGCAAGGCAAACTTAAGGATGAAGAATCTATGTTTTCTTACATGCTTACTCAGATGGGAGCTTCTCCTTTTTGTCAGTCTATACATATTAATTTTAATCTGGTACTTCAGGGTATGATGAGACTCTGAGCTCTCCTTCTTGCCAAGGGTCTTCTTCAGGTTGTGATTTCCAACTTGTGGCCTTCTGTTATGGTTGGAGTTGTGTTGCTCAGTTTTACCTGTGAGTGTTTGAATAACTTGGCTTGTGGCCATATTGGTTTGGTAAAGTTTAATGTTGAGGGTTGGGTTGATTTCCACCAGCAGTCTATAATAGACATGTATGGGGCTTCGCAGAGAGTTAAGAAAAGAAGAGAGGGATGACAACATACCTGAAAGATAGCTTGGAGCACAAACCTGCACAAAAGAACAGACAAGACCAAGTAAAAAAGAGAACATAACACAGAGCAACAGCCACCAAGTCCTAGCTAACACACACTTGTAGCAGATGCAAGCATAAGAAACAAAAACATAAAAAAATAGGAAGGTAGACAGAAGGTAAACAACAAGATTAATCCGATAGATAAAGGGGTAACTCCCAAAAGCTTTTGAAAATGATTGGGAGGGACCAATGTTTAGGGGCTTCACATAACAACCATTACAACTAAAACCATAGTTCTTGACCAAAAGAGAAACATAGCAAAGATTCATCAGACAGTAGAGTTGGGAGGTGTTATTTAGGCAAGTGTGAGCACTAAGATGCTCAGTCCCACGCAGGAGTAGCCAACAGTTGATCATCATCAGTTCTTCTTCTTATGGGACTTCTTGGTAGCTGGAGAGGAGGCTTCACTAGTGTCATCTTCATCCTTGCGCTTGGTGACTTCACCTTCACCGTTGTGGGTTTCCTCTTCAGGTTGCCTGATAACAATTCCTCCAAGCTTTCTAACAACTGAATGATCAGACCTCATGGACAGGTGGGATTCATCAGTGTCATTTCCCATATCAACCATTTTGCCTTTATGTTGATACTTGACTAGATCCTCTAGAGTGCCATCGACAAGATAGTTAGCATTTGGAGGGAGCTGGCTACTAGAGGCAAGGATGGTACGAAGGATCGAAGGGGCAATGGTGAAGGGTGAGGTAGAGGTCTCAGCAGAAAGCTTAGCAGCATGGGCATTGTTCAAGGAAATAAGATGGTTGATCAGCTCATTATATTCTCTAACCTTTGAAATATTGTAAAATAGTCTTTAATAGTTTCATGCATTTTATTTTAAACTCTATCTTTTCTAACGTTGTAAAACAATCTACAACCTTACATTTTTTTCCCATTTTGGTCCATGTGTTTAAACGACCATTCAATGTTTGACACAAAATTGCATAATAAGCTCGATTAGATTTTTGGAGTTTATGGTTTTGATATTATCTATATAACTACTTAAAAGCAAAGAGTTTTTGCCACGTGGTGCTCTCGATCTCCTTCGATTTCGCATTTTCGGCCAATTACGTTTTTTCCTTTTTAATTCCTCTTTTACCTTTTTTTTTTCCTGATCTTAGCCCACGCTACTCTAGGGTTCTCTTAATTCACCGCCTCTCCCACCTCTGGCTATTCGATTCACGGGAGACTTCCGCTGATTTGAGATTGCCTTGCCTTGTCGATTCGATGACTTCGACGACCTCCTCTGTTGAGGTTCTATCCCCTCCACTCCCCCATCTCTCTCCGCTTTTTAACCTAAATTTCACGGATTTTCGCCTATTTGTTGCAGGTGTATCGTGGATGAAGTTCCGCCATTTGCTCGACCTTGTGGTGGTGGTTTGTTATGCTCCGGCGGCGCCTCCTTGATTGTTGCATTGTGGTGGTGGTTGTGCTCCGGCCTTGTGGCGGTGGCTGTGCTCCGGCCTGGCGGCGGTAGTTTCTTCCTCCATACTCTTCTTTCTTCTCCTGTTCTTTCTCCCTCCTGTCTCTAATTACTCTTTTGTGTGACTTCAACCCATCAATCCTCTTCCCCGGTGGACCTTGCGCCCTTATCCTCCTAGCGGACCTACAACTCCCACTCGGGCATCAAGATCATCACCCTCGATGGTCACGCCGACGATTGGAGGCCGTTGACGGCGTTGAATGCCCTATCCTTCCTGATCTTGACCCTCAACGATTGTTATACACAAATCCCTCGCTTTTGAGTTTCATCCTTTCTCGTGCGAGACTCCTAAGGTATTTATCCTATTTTTCATTTCAATTTTCTGAAATTTAGGATTTTGATTTGATGATTTCGTGAGTTGCTTTGGGGATTTGATTGGATTAAAATTTTGAATGTAGGGTTGTTAGAGATTAAAATTTCAGATTTATGATTTAATGTCTTATTTTTGTTGATTACGATTTCAGATTTAAGGTTACAGAATAGAAATTTATAATCTTAGGAGTTGTGATGTTGTCTTGGAATCATGTGTACTAATTTGGTGAATGACGAATCATGCTTTAGTCCCAATATGTAATTTGTTCTTAGTTGAAACATTAAGTTTTACCATGCTATTAATATGTTTGATTGTGACTTAGCTTTGCTTTATGGTGAAAGGGAGGAATTCTAGGAGAGATTGTCACTACTATTCCAACCATTGGTAAGTTTATCTCATTAAGTAACCTCAATTTTCTCTTATAGGATAACATAATGCTAGAAGAGAGTTTTTTTGTTTGACGTTTAGGATTTAGCTCTGCTATATTTTAGCCTCGTATTTTTTACATCTAAATTGCAAATTAGGATTTAGCATTTTGCAATATAGTTAGGATTTAGCATTTTCCATACATGTAGGTTTAGTCTCAAAATCTATGGAATTGTCGCTGTTTTGGGCTTCTATAGCACTTATGTGCTCCTAAGTGCTCTTCACATGATAAATTTTTGTAGTTAAATAGTTATGTTCTTTTCTCTTCTAATTTTTGTGTTCTTATCAGATCTGGCACACCAATGCTTTAATTGCTTTGTATTTGGGAGGTTTTTTTCATTTTCTGATGCTATAGAGGATTTGAAAGTGGCCATTGAGGTAAACTCAAGACCTTTATCAAGAAATCGAGTAGTTGTACTAAGTTTTTATCAATTCGTTTCAATTTAATAGGCAATTCAGTTTATTATTCAGTTGCTTTAATCATCAAGAACTGTGAAGGTGTAGTGTTACATGTGAGGTCTAAGTAACATATTTGCTTAAGTGCTATTTGCTCAGACAAAAATTTGCAGCCTTGCTTCATTTTCTCTATGACAAGAATTTTCCGTTATGGTAGCTTCTCTTTGCAGTTTACATTTTTATTAAAACTGTCTAGCTTGTCCTGGATTTTTATTTTTAATAGGATTATGATTTTGGTGCTTTGCTAAGCATGTATACCATGGATGACAAATGTGTGGATTTTTCAGGTCACAAGGCAACACATTAAGGACTGGAAAAAATTATTAAGGTTCATGGGTGTGCCTGTGGTAGTTGAGGTGGGTATTAGATCTGCTATTCGACGGTCTCTTATCAATCCCAATTATGGGTCAAGGTTGTAAAAAGCTTTATAGCTTTTTTTTGTAAACATTGTCAGAAAGAATGGAGATGTGCATCATGTATGATGACATTCTGTTATTCTGCTATTTTACTGCCAAGTCCCTATAATATTTGCAACTTTATTTTGTGATACTATTTTAAATTTGAAAATCAATCTCTAACAGATTTCATCTTTCAGTTTATTTATATTTTTTATGAACATTAGGTATATTGCACTCCCACTCCTCCAGTTTATTCCCTCTCATGGCAAAACCAACGCCAGTTCACAATCATTGGGAGGTCCGGGAGGTTTGCTATGAGTTTTTGACAATGTCTTTTTCTCTTAAGCTATTGTTTGTTATAAGGCATGAATATCGAGCTGTTCTTTTGCAGTGCATTCATGATTGGTGATGGAAAGCTCTTGGCCAATGCACATTGTGTAGAACATTATACTTAGGTAAGTGTAAAGTTTTATTTTACCTTTCATTTTCTCAATGTGATCTGCTGCTGAAATGCAATCTTTCTCTCTGTTGACTTTCATATTCAAAAGTATTTTTTCTTCTGAATTCCTCTTTTTATGTGCATCTCTTCCCTTTATATGTGTTTATTCTTTTGTTTTCAAGTTCTTAATTTTCTTGAGTGGTTACAATTTGTATACCTTCTTTTGTTATTAAGATTTTAGTTAACTTTTGGAGATTTTGATTGTTAGAAGTGATCTGTCTGGACTCACCAATTCAATCAAAGGCAATGGATGATCATGTGAATGTGATTGCTTCACCCAGATTCAAGTTGAGCGATGAGAGGCTTTTGGCTTATCAAGAGACTAGAGTTCCGAAGGAGGAGTCGGAGTTTCGGATTATCATTGCTCATGACTTTTGGAGCTCCAAGCATATGAGTTTTCTGGCACCCCAATTAAAGATCTTCCCAAACCCATCTTTTGTTTTCTTTCTGGCACCCCAAGTAAAGATCCCCTTCTTTGAGTAGATGCACTTCTCTTTTTTCTTTTCCCTTCTTTTCTACATTTGGACTATTATTTATTTTTATCAGCAATTGCTTATCAACATAGGACCATGGGTGGATTTATAGTTATTGTGATCGGAATAGCCTAAAGATGGCTGGAGGTCCAAAGTGGAGACGAAAAATATTGGCACTCTTACTAACTCAGCTCTAAACCTTCGAGAGTAATTCAAATATACTTCACCATGTGTGTAACAAAACTGTTGTTTCTTTATCAGGTTCATATCATTGTTATCTACTCTAAATTTTACAGTCTTTAATAGTTTAGTGAATCTCTGCTGGTACTGCATCTGACTTTGTACTGTTTGGTCTTGAGAGGACTAGCAGTAAGCATCTCATTATTGCTTCTTAGAGAGTAATAGAGTATGGTGTCCAACTCTTAGTGATAACCATAAATAGTTTTACGCATCTAGGGATTCTAGGCCTAAACTAAATATTGTTGTTGAGAACTTGCAAGTATATGGCTGAAAAAATGTCTAATTTCTTTTTTTCTGAATCTGCAGGTTATTTGATAGTTATGAAGTTTATGATTTTGCAAGGACAAGAAGCATTGCAAGTGAGAAGGTACATTTATGTTTACTTTGTAGTAAGTCAAGGCATTAGTCAATCAATTCCTAGAAGAAAGCACAAACTCTATATATTGTCATTTACCCTTATATTGTGTGATACAGCTTCCTTTTATCATATTTCCTATTTTTTGTGGATTTCTTCACTACTCCATTCTATGACCTTGAAATTGGTTTCAGGGGATCAGATTTGCATATCAGTTATTCAACTAGCTAGCTTGGAGAGAGTACTACTTTGCAGGGGATTTGCATTTCATTTCTTCACTACTCCATTTTTGGGGATTTCTTCACTACTCCATTCAATTTTTTATATTTACCGTTTAGTTTGTATATCATTTATTATTAACCTATTGATCATATCCATCATACAAATTCATCCATTTGTATTAATTAATAGCACCAATTTTGTGCATTTTCTGAAGACTTATGTCGTTCAAGAACAATATTTTTGTTTTAGGCTTTTCAAACATTTGTTTATATTTTATTTGGTCATTCTTTATAATAAATATTTTTTTATTCTCATTCACCTTTTTTTCGTCGCAATCGCGCCATGGCGCGGGAATTCCACTAGTATAATTTTAAATGAAATAAATATGAGATTTTAGTTTGATTAGCTTTTGGAATATGAGTTTTTCAACAGTTATTCTCTCAAGCTTTTCAGAGCTTTTGATATTCTATTTATAAATTTTCATCAACTACTCTTACAACTAGGTTTGTCAAACATGATACTAGCTTATTAATCAACTATCCTTTTACCATAAATAGACATAATTTTTTTTTAAAAAATCCAAATTTATCGTCATTCACTTACGTAATCACCATGCAAAGAAAAATTACTTACAATTAGCTAACTTTATGATTTCATTTTCAGAAAACACCCAAATTTTTTTTGTTTTTAAATTCATAAGGTTATATATTATAAAACAGATTTTCTATCCTATGCCCCAAGTGAATAGGATAAGAACCCAAATTGAAAAATATTTTTCCTAAATACATCCTATTTAACCATTTTAAATTAGATTATGGGATTCATCCATTTTCTTTTTGGATTTTCTTTCTCATTTAAAGTATTCTTATTATATGTTCTTAGGGCACACATAAACAAACTAAATATAAAATCACTCGTAAAATTACAAATATTAGAAAAAACACTCATAAAATCCATAGATCTCGCAATTATGATAGAGGAATATTTTTCTCTTATTTACCATACATAGATTCAATATATGTATTTTATCATATTACATTCCCCCCTTAATCCAAAATACTGTTGAAGTCTGTTGGGACTCGGGATCGGGGATCGTGTGCACACGTGCGCTCATGCGCTAATAGCCTAGTAAATAAGCAGAGTGGGGTTCCATTCTAAAACCAATTGGCAATAGGAGGAGTAACCCACTAGCTTATATACTAAGGCTTCTTTGTTCATGTTATCGATGTGGGACTCTTTTGGTCTCTCACTACCAAAAACACAGGAAATAGCCACGGAATTTTAGCCACGTCGTACAGTCGTTGCCAAATCCGTAGCTGATAGCCACGACTATAGCTACGGCCTGACAAGCCGTAGCTATAATAGCGTCGAATGAAAATATTCGTGGCAAAGCTCGTGGCTAGGGATGAAGAAATAATTTCGTGTCCGGAATTTCGTGGTTTTTAGCCACGAATATAAGTGTCGTGGCTGGTATCCTGGCTATTAGCCACGACTTTGGCCACATTCACCTTTTCCGTGGCCGATTTCGACGCCATTTTTGGCAAGTCTTACCCGACATGTCAGTGTAGCCACGAATTTAGCCACGAATAATATCCGTTGTTGTACTCATGGCTAAGAATGTGAGGCAATTAGCAATATATGACCCGAGTTGGAGGTGAACAACCATGAATTTAGCCACAGTTAGATTATCCGTGGCTGTATTCGACGCTAACATGGAGACGCCCATTATCACTTTGGTGTATCCGAATTGAGGAAATTCACAAATTAAAGAAAATTACTTTGAAAGAAAATATCAATTTTTAAGCCCAAAATCTCACAAAGAAAAAGGTAGGGCCTAAAGATGGTCAAACCCAATTTTAGAGAGTCAAAGCCCAAAAAAGGTTAAGCCCATTAGTATTAGTCAAAGCCCAATGAATATGTAAGCCCAATTAATAACTCTCGACGTATTAAGAAGCCCAATTAATAGCCACGGTCATATTTGTGGCTAATGCCGTGGCTATTTACTGTTAACCTCAAATGACACACTTTAATTTATAATGGGCTTTAATTTATTATGGGCCCAAATACGGTTATAATTTTTGCCAATAGGACCATTAATGGTATATGTATTTATATCTAAATAAATACTAGAATATAAACAAAACTAATAATTGTTAAATAAAATGTGTTTTGAGGGAAAAAATCATATAAGTAACTAATAATCGTTGAATAAAACCTTATATTAACTAATAAATTCATATGAGAATATTATGAGAGTTTATCTTGAGAAACAAATCATATAAAGAGCTAATAATTGTGGAATAGAACTTTATATTATGCAATAAATTCTTATTCAAATAATCTAAGTGAGTGTTTTGAGGGAAAATCGTATAATTAAGGAATAAATGTTTAATAAAACCTTATTTTAACTACTAAATTCTTATTATAATATTATAAGAGTATGTTTTGAGGAAAACTAATATAAGTAACGAATAAATGTTTAATAAAACCTTATTTTGAGTACTAAATTCTTATTAGAATACTATAAGAGTATGTTTTGAGGAAAACTCATATAAGTAATGAACAAATGCTTAATAAAACCATATATTGACTAATAAATTCTTATTAGAATACAATAAGAGTATGTTTTGAGGAAATCTCATATAAGTAATGAACAAATGTTTAATAAAACCTTATGTTGACTAATAAATTCTTATTAGGATACTATATATAGTATGTGTTGAGAAAAACTCATATAAGTAGCTAACAAATGTTCAATAAAACCTTATATTAACTATTATATTCTTATTAGAATACTATATATAAGAATATGCTTTGAGAAAAACTTGTATAAGTAACTAACAAATGTTTAATAAAACCTTATTTCGACTACTAAATTCTTAATAGAATACTATACGAGTAGTTTTTTTAGGAAAACTCATATAACTAATGAACAAATGTTTAATAAAACCTTATAGGGAAATTCCGTTTGGTACCCGCGAGTTTTTGACAATTACGGATGGTGTCCTACACTTTTTTTTTGTCCGGATGGTACCCCTGAGTTTTGTCAAAAGTCCGGCCCATGCCCAAAACTCATAGTTTCTTTTTTTTCATGAATAAAACCACCCATTATTTTTATTTTTTCATAAATATGCCCATTTACTTTTAACATTGAACAAAACTACATATTAATTAACAAAATTCAACACAAAAGTGACAAAACCAACTTTATTTTTTAAAATTTTACAAAATCACATATTATTTCCAAAATTTTTATTGCAATATTTGTAAATGTGATTGATCAATATTTCCAAAATTTTTATTGCAATATTTCCAAAAAATTTTATTGCAATATTTTTAACACATATTATTTTTCAAAACAATATTTAACTTATATCTCATTAACTTTAAACATTTGTAAATGTGATTGATCAATTTAACCAAATGCTTGATTATAATTTTTTTGAAAAAGAAAAGTAAATTTTATTTATTTATTTTTCTTCTTGTAAAAGAAAAATATAATAAGAGATTAATCATTCTTATTTTATTAGGTTTTATGTATTCCAAACAAAAGAAATGAATACCACCTTCTTTTATTACACAAGAAATGATTTTGTGCATTTTTTAAAGCATAAAGGGCGGTTTTACACAAAGTATGGTTTTACAAAGTATTTTTTTTATAGTGTATAGGTTAACTATTTTTGTTCACATAATAAGATAGTGGATTTGTGCAAAATTTTGTAAATAATGGGTGATTATGTACATGCAATATTTGACAAATAATGAGATTTATTTTTTATAAAATATGAAAAATATGTAACGGATCTTTTGTGTAATGTAAAAAATAATAGTTGATTTTCTTCAAATTTTTTTTTGGAAAGAATGGGTATTTTTTGCTACAACTTTGGCAATAATGTGTGATCTTATTAATTTTTAAAAAATAAAGGTGATTTTGTCAATTTTGTTTTGAATTTAGTTAAATGATAAGTAGTTTTGTTTAATGTTAAAATTAAATGGGCATATTTATGAAAAAATAAAAATAATGGGTGGTTTTATTCATTAAAAAGAAGAAACTATGAGTTTTGGGCATGAGCCGGACTTTTGACAAAACTCAGGGGTACCATCCGGACAAAAAAAAAGTGTGGGACACTATCCGGAATTGTAAAAAACTCGAGGGTACCAAACGGAATTTCCCAACCTTATATTAACTACTAAATTCTTATTAGAATACTATAAGAGTATGTTTTGAGGAAAACTCATATAAATAATGAACAAATGCTTAATAAAACCTTATATTGTCTAATAAATTCTTATTAGAATACAATAAGAGTATATTTTGAGGAAATCTCATATAAGTAATGAACAAATGTTTAATAAAACCTTATGTTGACTAATAAATTCTTATTAGAATACTATATATAGTATGTGTTGAGGAAAACTCGTATAAGTAACTAACAAATGTTCAATAAAACCTTATATTAACTATTATATTCTTATTAGAATACTATATATAAGAATATGCTTTGAGAAAAACTCGTATAAGTAACTAACAAATGTTTAATAAAACCTTATTTCGACTACTAAATTCTTAATAGAATACTATACGAGTAGTTATTTTAGGAAAACTCATATAACTAATGAACAAATGTTTAATAAAACCTTATATTAACTACTAAATTCTTATTAGAATACTATAAGAGTATGTTTTGAGGAAAACTCATATAAATAATGAACAAATGCTTAATAAAACCTTATATTGTCTAATAAATTCTTATTAGAATACAATAAGAGTATGTTTTGAGGAAATCTCATATAAGTAATGAACAAATGTTTAATAAAACCTTATGTTGACTAATAAATTCTTATTAGGATACTATATATAGTATGTGTTGAGGAAAACTCATATAAATAACTAACAAATGTTCAATAAAACCTTATATTAACTATTATATTCTTATTAGAATACTATATATAAGAATATGCTTTGAGAAAAACTCGTATAAGTAACTAACAAATGTTTAATAAAACCTTATTTCGACTACTAAATTCTTAATAGAATACTATACGAGTAGTTTTTTTAGGAAAACTCATATAACTAACGAACAAATGTTTAATAAAACCTTATATTAACTACTAAATTCTTATTAGAATACTATAAGAGTATGTTTTGAGGAAAACTCATATAAGTAATGAACAAATGCTTAATAAAACCTTATATTGACTAATAAATTCTTATTAGAATACAATAAGAGTATGTTTTGAGGAAATCTCATATAAGTAATGAACAAATGTTTAATAAAACCTTATTTTGACTAATAAATTCTTATTAGGATACTATATATAGTATGTGTTGAGGAAAACTCATATAAGTAACTAACAAATCTTCAATAAAACCTTATATTAACTATTATATTCTTATTAGAATACTATATAGAAGAATATGTTTTGAGAAAAACTCGTATAAGTAACTAACAAATGTTTAATAAAACCTTATTTTGACTACTAAATTCTTAATAGAATACTATACGAGTAGTTTTTTTAGGAAAACTCATATAACTAATGAACAAATGTTTAATAAAACCTTATATTAACTACTAAATTCTTATTAGAATACTATAAGAGTATGTTTTGAGGAAAACTCATATAAGTAATGAACAAATGCTTAATAAAAACCTTATATTGACTAATAAATTCTTATTAGAATACAATAAGAGTATGTTTTGAGGAAATCTCATATAAGTAATGTACAAATGTTTAATAAAACCTCATATTAACTAATGAATTGTTATAAGAATAGTACTATAAGTGTGTGCTTTGAGGGGAAATTATACAAGTACCTCATGATTGTGAAATAAAACCTTATATTATCTAATTAATAAAATGTTATAAGAATAATATAAGTGTGTGTTTTGATGGAAAATCATATAAGTAGCTAATGATTTTGGAATAAAACCTTATATTATCTAATAAATTGTTATAAGAATACTATAAGTGTGTTTTTTGAGTGAAAATCATATAAGTACTTAATGATTGTGGATTAAAACCCTATATTATCTAATAAATTTTTATAAGAACACTATAGGTGTGGGTTTTAAGGGCAAATCATACAATTAGCTAATGATTTTGGAATAAAACCTTATATTAACTAATGAATTGTTATAAGAATACTATAAGTATGTGTTTTGGGGGAAAATCATATAAGTATCTAATAATTGTGGAATAAAACCTTATATTATCTAATAGATTGCTATAAGAATACTATAAGTGTGTGTTTTGAGAGAAAATCATATAAGACCTAATGATTGTGGAATAAAACATTATATTATCTAATAAATTTTTATAAGAATACTATACATGTGAGTTTTGAGAAAATTCAAATAAGTAATGAATAAATGTTTAATAGAACCTTATATTGGCTAATAAATTCTTATTAGAATACAACGAGAGTATGTTTTTAGGAAAACTCATATAAGTAACTACCAATTTTGCTATTATTATTATTATGTATCATCATTATCATTATCATTATTGTTATTGTTATTTTATTATTAAATATATATTTTTAATTTATGATTTTAATAATAATAATAGTAACTATTATATTATATTTTTAGTACTATTATTATTTTTAACTTTACTTTTAAAAATATATTGTATTATATTTTTATTTGTATTGATGGTTTTATTTTTCTAGATATAAATTGTCATTGAAAAATAAAATAAAAAGCAATTCATGCCCAGCGCCGAAATTTTTTTTACCGCCCAAATGAATTTTGAGCGGAAAATTTCCCGCACTTTGAAATAGAGAACAACCCTAATTCATTTTGGGCACCGCCCTCTTATCTTCCTCTTCATTCTCCATCCTCTTCTCGCCGCTCCTTCATTTCCATATCTCTCTCTCTCTCTCTCAAAAGTACAGATCTCTCATCCTCCCCATCTCACATCCACTCTTGTCTTCCTCCACTTGAGAACGACGCCGACAGAACACCACCGGAGGGAGCGCCGCCTTCTACCGCCTCTTCTCTCTCATGCGCCCACCTCTTCCTTCGTGCACGCGTGACCGCCGTCGGGCCAAACCACCATCGCCGACCTTCTTCCTCATCCCGCTGGCCCGCTTGCCCTCACACCACCTCTCTCCGGCGATAACCCTCCACCAAATCACCCCAACACTCCTCCCACCGCCTCCTCTGTCTCCCACTGATACCCGTCTCCCCTCTTTCACTACCGGAACCCTAAGCCTTACCGGCGGCGTAGGACCACCTCCAATCTCTTCCCCGGTTTCCTCTCCCTCACCCCTCTCCGGCGTCTCCCACCGCCTCTTCTGTGTCTCTGTCTCACTACCCACTCATCCCCTTTTTCGTTGCCCAATTACCCAACTTATCCATCCCTTCTCGTCCTAATGCGAGATGGAAACCGTCGTGGCCGGAGATTCCTTAAATCTGACAAATTACAGGTCCGTGTTTTATTCTTCCATTAACATCCTAGTTGGTGGAAGCATGATCTATGTTCTCAATCATGTATGTCTCCCTACTTTTATGATGCTCTAGAATCGCCTTTTAAATTGGGGGTTTTAGCTCACCATCTAAATTTGCTGTCATTGGTTTTGATTTCAATATTCATCAGGAACAAATTCTGAAGTGCCTGCTTTGGGCGTCATTTCACTTAGCGGTGCTTCAATTTCAGTCTCGTTAATTCATCACCTAGAAGTTAATTGGATCTAAACCCTAGAAGTTAAAATTGTATTTTCCCTTCAATCTTATTTTATGGGGTTTTAATTAACTAAAGCTATACTGATTGGTCTTGACATTGCAGCCCCTCTATAATTTCATCAATGTTGGTAGAGCTTTCAAGCCAGGGACTTACAGAGGGGTAAATGATTTATCTTTATGCGTGTGCTCATGATATGTTGTTCCTCCCATCTTGCAAGTCGAGTTAGTTTGTTTTTTTTTTGTTTTTTTTTTCTTGTGGTATGCAAGTTCAGTTATAGAATTTCTTGTTTTGAAGCTCGAATGGTATGCCTTCTAACTGCTTTGGACAGTTAATGATAAACTCGAAGAAACACCTTTCTATAATTTTAAAGTTACACTTGATGTTGAACAGGTCTCCAGAATTTTGAAAGAGGACATAAGGCAAGCAGTAGCAGTGGTTGTATAAAGAATTTTGAAAGTTACACTTGATCTTAGACTTTTGTTACAACTTTAATTTGATGCTGAAATTCAATTTTGTTTTAGAATGTCTATGCTGAAATTGAATTTGATACAATCTGATTGGATATTTGGTTGTAGAAAGAAATCAAACAATGCATTGTTAAGTTGTAGAATGCTCTTTTAAATTTTACTTGCATTGGTTAATAATTCTGTTCTTCCTTTCATGACCTCTGTCTTGCATAGTATACACTGTCAGAAGTGAAGTGAGGATCCATATTTTGACTATTTTAGGATCAATGACTATTTTTCGTTAATTATGTTTTGCAAAAGAGTATATTTTTTTATATTACATATATATCTTGTCATTTTGCCATTCGTTGGTTTGTAACCTTGATATTTTCGACGATTGATTGTAGTGTCCAGGTACAAATAATTTATTCATGGGCGACTATGTTGATCGAGGATATTCTTTAGTTGAAATTGTTACTGTGAGCACCTCATGCTTTTTTCCATCTGGTTGGATATGGCAGATGGGAAATGTGTTGGCATACTACAAGAAGAAGCTATCATTGTTATGGTTGTGTTTTGGATAGTCGAATTTATGATTGTGTTTTGGTAGGTTGAACTCGTGGTTGTGTTGGATGTGTTTAGAATGAACAAATTATGTAAATGGTATTTTATTTTGGTATATTTGTGTTCAGCATTATTAAATAATTATATTATATTTAAAGATTTAAATAAGTTGTGGCAACGACATTAGTCACAAACAATAGCCACGGGCATATATTGTAGCCACGACCATACCCACATGCAGGCCACGAATTAGCCACGAACATAGCCACGGCTATTATGCCACATGCCCACATTTATAGCCACGGGCAATATGGCCACGTATGTAGCCACGAGCATAGCCATGGACCTTACGCCACATGGACACACACGTGGCCACGACATTAGCCATGACACTAGCAACGACCTACCAAGAGATGTCCCTTGGGTGGCCACGGATTTAGCCACAACACTATTCGTTGCTGTATTCGTGGCTACATCCACGGATGACACCTTTTCGAACCGGCCACGGACATAGCTACGGGCTTGTCAGATCGTGGCTATTAGCCACGGATATTGTATTGGTGGCTGTTAGCGTCGAGGCATATAGCCTCGAATGGCGACGAACGTCAAATTCATGGCTATGCCCGTGGCAAAACCGTTTAGCCACGGAAATTCGTGGCCAATTCGTGGCTATTTGACCGTGGCTATTTCCTTTGTTTTTGGTAGTGTCTTCACATATTTCGTTCTCTCAACACGCCCCCGCAAGTGTAATTAAGGTCATTTTTCACCTCTAATTGACACTTGGACAACAAGTCTAGCATCTCATCATTCTCTTTTTAGCTAGCCCAGGATCGAGAGTCGGATCGTTTGGCTTTTCCGCTCTGAACCAAGCTGAAGTCCGTTGGGACTCGAGATCGGGGATCGTGTGCACATGTGCACCCATGCGCTAATAGCCTAGTACATAAGCCGAGCGGGGTTCAAAATCTAAAACCAATTGATAATAGGAGGAGTAACCCACTAGCTTATATACTAAGGCTTTTATTCATATTATCGATGTGGGACTCTTTTGATCTCTTCACATCTTTCATTCTCTCAACAAATACTACAACGAGTTGATACATAAAATGATGAATAAGTTTACTTTAGTAATATTTTCGATTAACGAGGGTAATGTACTAGGTTAGTACTCAGTATCATATATTGAATCTCCTCATGAAAGAAGTAAAAACAAAATATATCTTTGCCTCGTATGTGTGAGATCTATGGATTTATGAACTCTTTTGTTAAAATTTTACTTATGTGGGTAATTTTATTTAGGTAAAATGACAAAAATTAAAAAATGGAGTGTTTACTAAAATGTTCATATTTTCCGCCTTTATAGCATTTTGTCCACCAATCTATCCATATTAGCTAAATGTCCAATGTGTGCTGAAACTGGAGTTGCTGAAACCAGAGTTACTGACGCCGGCGTTGCGGAAACAGGGTTGTTGAAACCGGAGTTGCTGACACCAATGATGCGTGCAACAATAGAACAACCCAAAAATGATGTGGACAACAATTACGCAGACAAACAAATTCACCAAGTAGAACAACCTGAAAAAATACACTAAAAAGATGCATACAGCAATATAAAATTCAAACATTTCAGCATTATACATACAAGTCGATTCGTTTGCGGACATAATTTTGAACCAAAAATGTATGAAATTGATGCAATTTTTGAACAATCCCTCACCCCCGACTAGAACCATTGCAATTACATAGTTGCATCCAACGTACAATACAAGTTGCATATGCATTAAAACATAAAGCATAGCAGTAAATTCACGTTTTGATATAACTCTAAGATTGAACAAGAAGATGGAAATTGAAAAAATTTGTCAGAACTCGAACCTGGAGGAGGCTAAAAACTGATTATAGTGAGTAGTGGTTGCTGCTACAGCTGCCCACGCGCCTGATTGTTCTCAAAATCTAGAACTCGCCGGAGGACGGTGGTTGATATCGACCAATCTCCACTCTCTAACTCCTCCCTCGCTTCGGTGTTGACATTGTTCACCTCCGACTCCTCCCTTGGTTGTCCGCCTCCGCTCTTGGCGTCCGCCCTCACTTCGGTGTCATTGTCCACCGTCCGCTTTCCCTTGTTCGGTGAGGATAGCTCTGAATGGAGGAGAGATCTATGAAATGGAAGCAACTGAAGATCAAGATCTCTATTGACATCTAGAGAAGAGAAAACCATGAAAATGGAGGAAGAAAAATGGATTCTTTCATGTTTCTTATTCGATTGCAGAGAGGAGATTTATATACAACTTCTCCACGTGGCCGATGATGATCACTAAGGTGCACCTAAGGTCATACCCCCCCCCCCCCCTTTCCCCCTTCCCCCTTTCAAGTTGGACTTGGAGGAGCTTTGATCAAGCCCAACTTGAGAGACAACGTCCGATGCTGAGCTTCACCTAAATGCTTAGTTGGTATATCTGCAAGCTGCAACGAAGACTGAACATGTGCAATTTGAATAACCCCTTCATCAATGCGCTCTCAAACATAGTGACAATCGATATTCAAGTGCTTCGTTTTCTCGTGATAAACCCGGTTGGCTGCAATGTGCTAAGCTGCCTTATTATCGCAAAACATAGTGACAGGCAACTTCACATGGATAGAAAAATTAGTGAACACACCAATAAGCCACAAAATCTCACTTGTTGTGGTCGACATACACCTATACTCTGACTCAACACTCGACTTGGAGACTGTCTTTTGCTTTTTTGTTTTCCATGAGATGAGAGATTGACCCATGAAAACACAATAATTTGAGAGAGATCGAGCAATGAATTGACACGCACCCCAGTTTGCATCATTGAAGGCTGTGAGATCTAGAGAGTTGTTAGATGGAAAGAACAATCCCCAACTAATGGTGTGCTTGAGGTAACGAACAACATGGAGAGCAACTTGCATATGAGGAAGCCGAGGGGAACTGAGAAATTGACTCAAATGCTGAACAGATTAAGACAAGTCAAGTCTGGTGAGATTGAGATATAGCAAACGCCCAACAAGCCTTCGGTAAATCTCTGGATCAGGGAGAATTTCTCCTTCATCAATGGAGAGTTTCAAGGCACGAGTGAGAGGAAATACAGTCGGCTTGCAATTTTCAAGATGAGTATCCTTGAGGATATCAACAATGTATTTTCGTTGATTGAGTGTAGTCCCTTTAGCAGAACGAGACACCTCATAATGCCTAGAAAGAACCGGACCATTCCCAGGTCCTTAATGGTGAAAGCTTAGTGCAACTGGTTCTTGGCGTTCTTAATGAACGAGACATCAGATTCAGTGATCAGCAGATCGTCGACATAAACAACGACAATAGTTTGCAATCCATCAACCTCACGAATGAACAGAGAGTAGTCATGCTTAGATTGATGAAAACCCAACTTGAACAAGAACTTTAAAAGCTCCATGTTCCACTTCCTGGATGCTTGTTTCAACCCAAAGAAAGAGTGTTGAAGCTTGCAAATTTGCCCAGGAAGACCCTTAAAGAAGCCCTCAGGAGGATTCATATGGATATCTTCATCCAAGAAACCGTGGAAAAAGGCATTATTAATGTCTAATTGATGCACATCCCATTGCTTAGAAGTTACAAGAGCCAAGACAAGCCTGGCAGTGACGAGTTTTGCAATCGGTGAGAATGTCAACTTCTAATCCTTATCTAATATATGAGTGATGCCCAGCCACTAATTTGGCTTTCAACCTTTCAATCGACCCATCTGGCTTGAATTTGATCTTATAGATCCACTTACAACCTATTGGTTTCTTACCCTTTGGAAGATCAGTGATAATCCAAGTCTGAAGTGTCTCTAAAGCATTAACCTCTTTTTGTATAGCATCCACCCACCATGGATCATTCATTGCTTCACAAAAGCAAGTGGGTTCTTTCACTGCTAACATTGTGTTGAAAGAAGCAACAAACTCAGGAGAGTAATCAGAGAAATCAAGCAGGGAATGAATCATGAACGAGGCTGATTGAGATAAGCTAGATAACTGCAATGTAGGACAATGTAAATCAGCTAAAGGAGTTGGAACCTGTCTGTTTCTAGTAGATCGTCGAAGAGGAGCATGAGGAACCTGAAGAACTGGAAGGGGAGGGTCAACATGAGAAGTTGACACCTCTGTAAATACAGATGAACTATCCTGAACATTAGGAATTGGGGCATCAACATGAGGTGAAGGATCACTGAGTGGAGGATGGACCAAATCATCATATCCAAACTGAACAAGAGGTAATGGAGAGTCAAGAGTAATGCCTAAACTATATGAGGATGAGCGGAAAGAAAAAACTGACTCTCAAAAGATAACATCTCTACTAAAAACACCTTGTTTGAAGCCAAGTCAAGCATTTTGTAGGCTTTGACATCACCTGGATACCCCAGAAAAACACCTTTCCTAGCTTGCTCCCCAAACTTGTCTCTATCTGCCTGTATAACCTTGCAAAAACAGAGACATCCCAACACTCAAAGATCATCATAGTTGGGAGATTGATGAAGCAAAATTTCAAATGGAGCTTTCCAATGCAACACAGAATTAGGAAGCACATTGATAATATGCGTAGCAGCAGTGACACAGCCACCCCAAAACCGAATTGGGAGATTGGCATGAAGCCTCATAGCACGAGCAATCTCTATCAAAGGGTGGTGTTTACGTTCTACACGCCCATTTTGTTGAGGAACCCCTGGCACACTACGCTGATGAACGATCCCTTTAGTAGCCATCAAGTCTTTGCAAGCAGTTTGAATGAACATTGGGCCATTATCACTACGAATGGCTTTAACACAGGTGTCAAATTGAATCTCAACATAAGCTAAGAATTTGCTAATTGTCTCGAAAACTAAGGCCTTGGATGAAAGCAAATAGGTCCAAGTGTATCTACTGTGATCGTCGAGTATAGTCAAGAAGTAGCAAGCACCCTAATAAGTGCGTGCTCTGTAAGGACCCCAGAGATCGAGATGAATCAAACCAAATGACACAGAAGCAATAGAAAAACTCCTTTCAAAAGGAAAAAGATGGTGCTTAGCAAGCACACAACTGTCACAAAAGAAGTATGTACAATTCAATTGTTTGAATTTAGGCAAATGTTATAATTTCGAAATAGAACGATGGCCAAGTCTCTCATGAATTAAATGCAAATCATGACAAACAATAGGCTTTATTCCCTGATCAATGCTCTTGGGCTTCACTGTAACACCATGAAAAACAGCTTCAAGTCCAACATTTGGAGCAGCTATGCGAATGATGTACAATCCACTGACTCTGTGTCCTTTCCCCACCATTTTCTTATTGATAAGGTCCTAAAATACGCACTGGTCAGCAGTGAACATTACCAACAAACCACTTTCCTCAATCAATCTACCCACTGATAATAAGTTGTGCTTAAAAGAATCATCATATAGCATATGATCCGTTGCCCCTGTGTCTACTATCCATAAATTTTTCCTAACCGATTTTTCAATCATCAAGGCTTTTGAGGGATTGTAGTTACCTGAAAAATTGGTTGCAGCAAATCAGTCATCATTCTCGACCTTTATATGCTTGCCTTTCATTTGTCTTAGAACCTCCTTGTAGACAGCATTAACAAGAGCTCCATCAAACGGAATCTCTATGCAATTACCAAGCGGACTCTCACTACTGCTTTGAACATCAACAACATTAGCAGAAGATCGATTGTACTGTTTCCCCTTTGAACTCTTCTCCTTATTAGGATATCCATGGAGTTTGTAGCACTTGTCTCTCACATGGCCACTATTACCACAATATTCACACTTAGGGAGACCATGTAACTTGTAGCATGTGTCCCTCACATGCCCTTTGTTGCCACAGAAATCACATTGCTTAACATCATCCCTCTGTTTCTTTGCATCTTTCTCCCTTTTCCAACTACCAGATTGCTGTCTACCTGCATTTGAGGCAGTGGCATCATCACCATGCTTACGATCCGACGAGCCTCCTGCAGATTTTCCACCACATTGTTCAACCCGTTGAACAATGTGAAATGCTCTGTTTACATTTGGCATGGGATCCATTGCCAAAATCTGATTTCTTGTGGACTCATATTCTTCATTCAAGCCCATCAAGAATTGCATCAATTTGTTAGTATCCTCCATATCAAGAACTTTCTTGATTAGTTGGCAAGTGCATCTATCCATAGCACCACACTTGCACTGTGGTAATCCCTCAATACTAGTCAATTCGTTCCACAATTTGACAAGTTTTCCATAATACACTCCTACATTATCTAAGCCTTGCATAACATAATTGAGAGCTTTCTTGAGCTAAAATGAGAGAGGAGCATTCGAATGTCCATATCTTTTGATGATCTCGCTCCATAATTCACGAGCCGAGCTCGCATACATGAACGACTCTGCAATTGAACCTTCCATGGAGTTGAGGAGCCAACATTAGACCATAGTCGACTTGTATCCACCTTTGGCTTTGAGCTAGGTGAATCATCAGGAGGTTTTATCGTTGATCCATCGATAAAACCTAGCTTCAACTTCGCGCCAAGAGCCATCTTGACATTTCTCATCCAACTGATGAAATTGGTGCCACTGAAAGACGACAGTAACCAGTTGAGCACCTAGATTGTCCGAGCTTGCCAGTGCTAGAGGATCGTTCGACGCCATCTGAAATTGAGCCTCTCCACCTTGATTAAGCACAATCGAAGCATATGAATCATTCATCTTCGCTTGCGATTCCAAAACTCAACAGAAAAGCTTGAGATGGTAGAAAAATGAAGTAGATTATCTCGAATCTCCCTTCGCTCTGATACCATATGAAGCGGAAGCAACTAAAGATCAAGATCTCTGCTGAGATCTAGAGCAGAGAAAACCATGAAAATGAAGGAAGAAAAATGGATTCTTTCATGTTTCTTATTCGGTTATAGAGAGGAGGTTTATATACAACTTCTCCAACAATCTTCATCATCACAACCGTACACGTGGCCTATGATGATCACTAAGGTGCACCTAAGGTGTAGCGAAGCTAGCTCATAAGATTTGTTATTTACATGGTGGAAGAGCACCACCGACGGGCTCAAGGGAGAAGAGATCAAGATGGCGGCCGGAACCCTAGCATGGTCTGCGGATTTAAGGGAGCGGAGATCGTGATGGCATCGTACTACTCAGAGCTCCAATTCCTCACAAATCTGGTGACCAACCACGTCTAGAGCGGGAGATTGGGAGCAAGAGGATTTGACGATAGGGAGATAGAAGGAGATGAGAGATCTGAGATTTAAGTTTGGATCTCAAGAGGGGCAAATTTGTCTAGAAAATTAGAGATGAACAAAAAGCTAATTAAACAAGCATGGAAACACTCCCCCAATAAAGGCAAAAAAAGGGCATGTACTGAAAATTAATTCAAAAAAATAATACAAACTATCAATTATGAATCAATATTAATATAAACTTTAAAAAGCACTAAATATATACAAACTATTGTACATTAAACTAGTTTTGATACGGGAAATTTTTCAATCAATTTTGCAATGTAGCAACTAAAAGTTAGAAAAGTTAATAATGTGGCATCACATCATTAAATGTACAAATATAACTTTTGAAAATAAAAACCACTTTCCGGTTCAAATTGAATTTTATGGTTAATTTATTCATCTAATCTGCGCTCAAAAATATTTTTGTTTTTATAAAAATGACATTGAACACATATTGTGTTTTTATAAAAATGACATTGAACACTTAAGTAATGGTTAAAAACTTAAAGTAGGACTTTACTTTCTCTCTTTCATGTGACTTGCAAGTGGGTTGAATAAGTAAATGGAAGAACAACTTCATGCGATTATTCCCGTCCATTTAGGGAATACCCAACTGCTACACTGTCACTTAATGTCATATAGTATCATCTCTTTCAATCGGACTCGAAAAGTCGGGATGAGTACACTCTCCAACGGTCCTATCATGCCAAAACTGATCCACACCCACCTCAATCCGACACAAAAAAATCGCGCATCAATTGTATTCGGGTCATTTAAGGTTTCGAGTTCGAAATTCCTAGTATAAGACTGTTGGGATAAAAAAGATAGTCATCCCACGTTGATTATGGGTGGTATAACCATGCAAAATATAATTAAGGGAGAAGCATCTACACAATGGTTTAAGCTTTTGTATTAGAAGCATAGATCCCAACATTATAACCAAAAACAATATAAAACCCGATATGACCCCCGTTTCCTTACGACCCGGCCGGGGGTTTCTTGGAATTTCACAAGACTAGTATACATTCTCGAATTTCTTGGATTGAATCAGATTCTCGGATCGGGTCATATTCTGGAAACTCTACATAGTGACCTTCAATACACCTTAAAGGTTCATATGCTGCTTCTGTAGACTAGTTGTCAAACAGTAGCTTGAACAGGATACTTTAAGAAGAGGTTAAAAAAAAGCACAAGATGTCACATAATGGATGATTTTTCATTTCACTACAGATCGAAAACATGTGAGCTCTTTAGTATCATACTATCATATGACTGCATTTAATCCAAATATCGTAGGTGAGGTAAAACACCCTATCGCGGGTGCATATAATGGACGCCTAAGTTAAAATGCTACATATTCGGCTGATACTATGCAGGAGGAAGACAGTAATCAAAATGGCAACTACTGAAGCACTTGATACAAACTTCTGAAATGGAATTTCATTATATATATTGAATGAAGCAATTGCAAATTCAGATTACCCATATGCTAGATACAGACCTCTCACCTGAGAAAAAGTATGACAGTATAATGATAAAGACTAAAATTTCAAAGCAAAAAAAGAAAGATCTTTTAAATGTAGACAATGAAGCCTTTTTAGTTATACCATGAAATGTGTAGCCGATTCTTGGAAAAGCTGACCATAAGAACTTCTATAGTTCTATATCTCTTTAGGCCACAGCAGGCATGTCCTTGAGCCAACGATCCAGAGGCTTGCCAATTGAGTAGACGATGAACCCGATCTTCCTCAGCTTCTCGGCATCCACAGTGTTCCTACCATCAAACACGAAGGCGGGCTTCTGCATGTTGTCGAAAATCTTCTGGAAGTCGAGAGATTTGAACTCATCCCACTCTGTAAGGATGCATATGCCATGAGCATCCTTGGCTGCTGAGTAAGCATCCCAAGCACAAGTGACTTGCTTCATAGCTCCGGGGCTAGCTGGCTGCAGATGAGCCGGGTGGTCCCAATCGAACTTGTTCATCGAAAGATCCCTCTGGATCTGATCCTCGGTCACCTGAGGATCATAGATGCTCAGCTTAGCTTTATCCCCCAAGAGACCCTTGCAGACATCAATGGCCGGGGTTTCTCTGGTGTCACCCGTGTCCTTCTTGAAGGCGAACCCGAGGATTGCAATCTTCTTGTTGGCCACGGTGTTGAACATGGATGCAACAACGCGGTTCACAAACCGGCTCTTTTGGTAGTCATTCAGCTGGATGACTTGATTCCAGTAGTTGGCCACCTCAGGAAGGCCATTGCACTGACAAATGTAGACCAAGTTCAGGATATCCTTCTGGAAGCAGGAACCGCCGAAACCAACGCTGGCATTCAGAAACTTGGATCCGATTCTAGTGTCCTTGCCCACAGCATGAGACACTTGAGTAACATCAGCACCGGTTGCCTCACAGAGAGCCGACATGGCATTAACAGAGGAGATCCTCTGTGCCAAGAAGGCGTTGGCAGCGAGCTTGGAGAGCTCAGCGGACCACAGATTCGTGCAAATGATTCTATCCTCAGGCACCCAATGGGCATACACATCTCTCAATGCCTTAACCGCCTTTTCACCTTCGGGAGTCTCCCTACCGCCAATGAGAACCCTGTCGGGATTGAAGAGATCAGCAATTGCAGTGCCCTCAGCAAGAAATTCGGGATTCGAGAGGATTTGGAAAGAGATGCCCTTGCTGTTGTGGGACAGAATCTTTTCAATTGCCTCAGCTGTTTTCACAGGCACAGTCGATTTCTCAACCACAATCTTGTTGGACTTTGAAACATCAGCTATCATACGAGCTGCGCTCTCCCAGTACGTCAAATCAGCTGCCTTGCCAGCACCCAAGCCGCGGGTCTTAGTAGGCGTGTTAACCGAGACAAACACAATGTCAGCCTCAGCCACATGCTTCTCCACATCAGTGCTGAAGAAGAGGTTCTTCCCCCTGCACTGCTTCACCACCTCATCAAGACCTGGCTCGTAGATAGGAAGCTGATCACTGTTCCAGGCATTGATCCTAGGAACTGAAATGTCAACAACAGCAACTTCAATCTCTGGGCACTTGGCCGCAATGACCGCCATTGTTGGCCCACCAACATATCCGGCACCAATGCAGCAAATCTTCACCATTGCTTTCACTTAACACAAGAACCTACAAAAGTGAAGACCAAAATCAGAAAAGATGACGTATAACGAAAACGGACTCCCAAGTTTATTTCATGTCATTTCTACAAACACATGGGGGGCATTGACAAGAATTGACTCCAAATTTAGATTTAAAAAAAATAAAAATTCTTTGACGTGACTCCGAAGCCAAAGAAATTACCTTTTTTCTCAGCATTTTTGAATTCTTAAATAAGTAAATAAATAAATAAGCTGAGCTTACAAAAATGGCTACCGTAACCGCGATGAGCAAAAAGATTTCCAATTTGGCGACATCAGTGATCAGATCCAAAAATAAAAATAAAAATTGAGAACATTCAATTCAGCTTAACAAGTTCCATGATTCAATCAGATCTGGCCATCTACAGCCAGGTCAAAGCATGCGCATGAATGAAAACCGCAAAATTCAGAGCGAAAGCCATCAAAATCACAACTAAACGCATACAGATGAAGCGAAAATTGAAGAAATCAAGCAGACGGAAACAGATTGTAGCGTGAAAGGAAGATGCAGAGAGGATCGGAATACCTGGAAAAGAAGGGATCTGAGAGGGAAATGGTGTAGGTTGGCAAGGGCTTGGCGGGGTTATGGGTATTTATATGCAAAATCGATGAATAAAAATAATAATTAAAAAAAAAAAAAAAAAAAAGGAAAGAGGTTGGGAAGAAGGGGGTAATTGTAAAATGTCAACACGTTTTCCTGCGCTATGCTCTTCACCAATTAGTCGCCCTTTGTTTGTTTTAACTCCTCTTGTTTCAAAGTGCAGCCTTACCCTCAAAATTAACAACTTCAATTTGTATTTCATTAAAATTACACTAACTACTCACTATTGGATATGTATTAACAAAAACTATTACATTCACTAACATGGTTAAAAATCGTATTAATTGTGTCAACAATGATAAGGGTGGAAGTTCGATTATCGATTCTTACAAATTGTATGAAATAAATCATTCTAGTGATATTGATTGACATGAGTTTACTTGGGAAGACTTGACAATGAAGACTTTTTTTTTAAAAAAAAAATATCAAGTAATGGAGATGACCCTAATGTCATTTAGTCATTTTAATGTAGTCTTGACAAATTCCTTTGAATTAGGTGGCATTTTAATGGGAATTAAATTCAAAATATCTAAAATTATCTATTAATTTATTTATTTGTTGAGATTTAAAAGTTTTTTAACAAGTTTAAGTTTGATATATCAAATATGGTTTTAAAATGAATTGTGTTTGCTTATGAAAACTATGGTAAAGATTTACAATCTTATCATAATAAAATGACAAATGAAATTGATAAATATTTCTTAAATCAAATAAAAAAACTACAGGCCTCTTAGATATTAAGATGCCAAAAAGTCAACATTATAAAATCAACTAAAGAGAACAAATAAGAAAATACACAACCAACTATCAAGGTTATTAATTGGAACAAAAGAACTCATTTAATTCATTCATTCAATATATATCTGTTTTATTGATAAAACATTGAGCTACACTAAATTATACTGATCCCTCCGTTCACTTTTAATTATCTTTTTACTACACGTTTTTAAGGTGAATAAAATTATATAAAATATTTATTTTTAATAAATTTTTTAATAATATCATACTTATTGTTGAGATTATTAAAAAAATTGATATTTTATATATTATTATCATCTGAAAAAAATATACGTAAATAATAAATGACAAATAAAAGTAAACGAAGGGAGTAATATTGAAATAAAATAAAAAGAACAAAAATATTTGAAGAAGATGCAAGTGCATGAAACACTCGAGACTTTTAGCAATTCACAAGAAACATGTATAAAACGAAAAACCCAACAACAACTTCAAATTAAAAAATAAAAAAAAAAAGAGTAGGAGAAACATGAAAAGTAAGCAACAACGAGAGGTGGGTGCATGGATACTTAAAGGTGCCAGAAAGGGTTGAGTAACATCTAATCTAAGTAATAACTCTTGTTAATTAATATGATTCAACTGTTCATTTCTGCAATCTACCAACAAATTAAAAAAAAAACACTTATAATTATATTCCTTAAAACATAAAATAAACAGTACTTTGAAGATTGCTCATATCTTCATATCATCAAGAATGACAAGAAGCTTAAAGATGCAAAAAAGTGGTTTATTCATTTGTATTTTTTATTTTCTCAGTCTTTTGAATGCTAAAATTAATATAATTATTTATTAAAAAGTAGTTTAGTCATAAAGTCACAAGTAACAGCCCTGAGATTTATTTTGCAAGCTTTTGCATGTGAGTTTGGTTTGTTATTAATTATTATATCATGTGATCGACGCTTCATCTTTGTAAGTTTCCTATAAAAAAATTACAGTTTTTTAGTTTCCATTCCGTTTTCTACTTTTTTTTTTTTTTTTAATTTGGGGTGCAAATTATACGTGTATAGTACATCCAAAGACAGAAATTATTCAATTTCATTTATTTTGATCTTATACTATACATGATATGATATATGCATTACACTAGAATCATTTTTATATTGTAAACAAAGGACAAGTCAAATAAGCGTACTAAATTGAGAATTTGGGGGTATGCCTAATACGGAGTAGTATATATGTGACATTTGTGTTTCTTGGCCTAATACGTGTAGTGGATCCATGGAGGTAAGTTACACAAATGATCATACACGAGATGCTAAAAATGAATTCTAACTAGATAAACTAATCTAATGTACGTATTACTCAATATTTGATATTTGATATATAATCTAAATAATAATAAATACTCCGTATATATTATATCTTAAGTATGATATATAAATTTCAAAGTGTTGAATTAACAAATTGAAATAAAAATATTCGTTATCTAATCTATCTTTTGTAGTAGACATATTATGGGGTAATATGTGTAGGTTGTTTATTAGTTGTTACATTCGAAGTTAGGAGGTAACTCGGGTTAAGAGAAGTATATATATGCTGTGGGTATGGTTGTAGATCAAAGGTGGATTGAATAACACAGAAAATTGTCCCACCTCTCTCTTTTGCTCTCTTATGGCGGGAAATACCTAGATCTAGGTGAGTTCGGTTGTGAACATCAGCATCCATTGTTGTTCATTCATATGGTACCGGTATCAGAGCCTTCGACGATTGTTTGAGATCGTTTGATTGCTTCTGAGTGTTCGTGATGGCAGACGACAACATACCTGATGATGGAGCGCTAGAATCTTCAACAACAACTCGTGGTGGTCAGAATTTTGGAGCGAATCAAGCAGATCCATTGTTTCTGTCTTATTCCAATCACCTTGGGATGCAGCTCATCGCTGCACAATTCAATGGAAGGAACTTCCATAGCTGGACTCAAGCTGTGAGGATGGCTCTCGGCGCGAAGATGAAGTTAGGCTTCATCAACGACAAAGTGGAGAAACCTTGTGAGATCGATGACGACTATGACCGCTAGTTGAGGTGTGACTTCATGGTTACGAGCTGGATAATCAATTCCATGAAGCCAGATCTAGCTGAGCACTTTGTGTATGTCAACTCAACTAAGGAACTTTGGGAAGAAATCCATGAGAGGTTGGCAGAAGCCAATGCACCGTTGATCTATCAATTGAAGAAAGAAATAAGCGAAATCAAGCAAGAGAATCTCTCTATTTCTGAATATTTTGGCAAACGGAAGAAAGCTTGGGATGAATTGCAAGAAATTGAATCATTTTCGATCTGTAAGTGTGGAGGATTGAAAATGTGCTCGTGTGCGATTCTGAAGAAACTGCTAGATAGAGAGGCCACAACTAAGTTGATGCGATTCCTTATGGGCCTCTCGGACACCTATGAAGGGATTCGTAGCAACATATTGGCTATGGAGCCTCTTCCTTCAGTAAATGGCGTTTTTCACGTGGTGATGTAGATCGAGCGTCAAAGAGGAATCATAGGAGTGAATCAATCTTCTCATGAGGTCCTTGCTGCAAGGAGCATTTGTAATTTTGGATCTGGAGGTTATAAAGGCAATTCTAACAGTTCTGGTGCCGCTAACAATGGTAAAGGATGCTCATCCACTGCAGGTCAATCTTCGTCCTCTGGAAATCCATCATGGAATGATTATGATCAGAAGAAAGATTACAAGAAGGCGAAGATGAAGCTCTTTTGTAATTACTGCAAGGAAATAGGACATGTCAAGGAAACCTATTTCAAGCAGGTTGGGTTTCCGTATTGGTACAATGGACCAAAACATCCTCACGAGGAGAAGATTGTGGCAAATGTCCAGGATATGGTTGTTGATATTACTCCTTTGATAGGGGGTGAATCCTCGAGTGGAATAACCGACATAAAGCTTGTTAATGCAGTGGTTGCTGAGGTGATCAAAGCCATGAAAGGTAAAGGTGTGGCTAATATGGAGATTCCTGGGGCTAGCTCGGTCAATTTTGCAGGTATGGTTTCTCATTCTTCGATAGATCATCATGGATGTAATAGATCTATTGCTTGGATTGTGGACTCAGAGGCTTCATATCACATAGTGTGTGACAGGGAGATGTTTGATGATCTACATCTTCTTGCTAAACCTATTGTGATTGGATTTCCTGATGGCTTGACATAATCTGTGCAGTACACTAGTACCATCAGGATGAACAATAAGATTTCTCTTCGAAATGTATTGTTCATGCCGAAATTCAAATACAATATGATGTCAATCTCTAAATTGTTGGATGATGGAGGATTTCTCTTTGTGTTTTCGAAATGGAAATGTTGGTTGTAGGACATTTCAACTAATGAGAAAATTGAAGTTGTCACTCGTGTTGGAGGAATTTATAAGTTTGTTGGTTTCAAGTGTTTCCCTGTGCAGTCAACTGGCATCACTAGAGTCGATGATGATGTTTTCGTTTCTCTTCAAGGAAGGTTTGCAGCTTCTTTGAATAAAGACATTTCAATAAATCTGTTACATGCTCGTTTAGGACATGTGTCTGTCTCTAAGAGGAAGCATTTGGATTTTGTTCATGGAGCAAATTTCCATTTGTTTGATTGTGAAGTTTGTCATTTGTCCAAATTGCATAAGCTACCTTTTGCAAGAAATGTTTATGTTGCTTTTCAGCCTTTTAACCTTGTGCATTTGGATGTATGGCCATGGGGACCATATGGTGTGCCTTCTCTATGTGGGGGCAAATTACTTTCTCACTGTGGTTGATGATCATTCTCGTTCTACTTGGACCTTTTTACTACGTGACAAAGGACAAGTAGATCATACCATTCACAGGTTTTTGGCATATGTCAAGACACGGTTTGGGACCACTATGAAGTGCATCAGATCAGATAATGGGTCTGAATTTGTCAATAGGTTTGTGAGTGATTTACCTGGTTCACAAGGGATCACTCATCCGCGTTTAGTACCCTATGTCCCATAACAAAATGGGAGGGTGGAGCGTAAGCATCGGTATGTTATTGAGATAGCCAGAGCTATCAGATTGAATGCATGCTTGCCTCGGAGGTTTTGGGGAGAGTCTGTGTTAGGGGCAACTTACCTCATCAATCTACTTCCCTTATCAGTTCTTCAATGGAAGTCACCATATGAGATTTTATTTCACAAGCCACCAGATTATTCATTTCTTAGAGTCATTGGTTGCTTGTGCTATGCAACAACAACAACAACAACCCAGTTAATCCCGCTCTAGAGCGGGGTCTGGGGGGTCAAGATGTACGCACTCATACCCCGAACAGATCGAGAGAGTGTTTCCGATAAACCCAAAACGAAAGGGCAATGCCCACAAAGTAAAGGGCGGCGCATGGAAGAAGCAGGAAAGGAAACAAGGGCACAAGGACACAACTCAAATCAAAACCATAACAAAGGACAGTACACATCAGCAGCTCGGTTGCTTGTGCTATGCACACATTCCTAAAGTGAATAGGACCAAGCTAGATGCTTCGGGAAGGAAGTGTGTCCTTGGCTTATCCTCCAAGTGTCAAGGCTTATAAGCTCTATCACAAGGTGTTTGTGAGTAGAGATGGTATGTTCACGGAAACTTGTTTTCCTTTCAAGAACTCAATGATGAGTGAGGTAGAGCATGTGCCTACAATTTCTCAATTGCCTAGAGTTCTATTTGGAGAGGAATGATTCTCCAAGGGTCATCCCAATCATGGTGAGTTGGGATCTCTTGAGATTGATCTCACTATGGGAAATGGTGGTTTGGGTAACGACAATGAGTCATCTGTGAGGTTGTTTGTACCCAGTCTTGATGAAATTGTGCCAAACTCGATATCTCATGGAGAGGATTCGGGTGAGTCTCACCATGTGGAAACAGATTCTATGAGTCATCAAGCTCCTCATCATTTGGTTGATAAACCTATTAGGAAGATCACAAGACCTACATGATTACAGGACTTTGTGTATAAGAATCTCCCTGACAGGATTCGAGTTATTGATGATAACTCTTCTTTGTCATTAGTTTTCTCATTTTTAAGGCCTCAACATCTGGTGATTCATTCTTCTGATTACATCCATTCCCTATTCAATGTGCTCAAAGTGATGGAGCCTACATCTTTTGCTCAAGCCAGACAAGTGCATGAGTGGAGAGTTGCCATGAAACAAGAACTTGATGCTTTTGAACGCAACAATACTTGGACTGTCACCTCTTTACCTTCTGGGAAACGGGCAATCAGGTGTAAGTGGATCTTTATATAAGATCAAATTTCGTGCAGATGGGAAAGTAGAAAGGTACAAGGCTAGGTTGGTGGAAAAGGGATTCAATTAGATTGAGGATAGAGATTAAAAAGAGACATTTGCTCCGGTTGCAAAGTTTGCAACAATTCGAATTTTGTTAGCCATGGCTTCGGTTAGAAAGTGGAGTTTGCATCAATTAGATGTAAACAATGCTTTTCTCCATGGTTACTTGGATGAGGAAGTTTACATGTCTCCTCCTTCTGGGTATGACAAGGCAACTGGTGCTCAGGTTTGTAAACTCAATCGTTCGATTTATGGCCTCAAACAGGCCAGTCGGCAATGGAATATGGAACTCACTAAGCATTTGGTTTCTCTGGGGTTTTTCCAATCAAGGCATGACTATTCGTTGTTCACAAGATCAGTTGGATCTTCGTTCACAGTGGCGTTAGTAATAGTATACGTCGATGATATGTTGTTAACCGAGAGTGATGCCAAGTTCATTACCATAGTAAAGCAGTCCTTGGATCGTGCATTCACAATCAAGGATTTAAGTTTGGCTCACTACTTCTTGGGCATGGAAATTTCAAGATCTGAGTCAGGTATTTTTGTTGAATCAATGGAAATATGTTGTGGATTTGTAATCTAACGCATCAATGGTGAACTGTAAGCCTGCCAAATTTCCTATGCAACGAAATTAACATTTGAGTGCTCATGATGGGGAGTTGTTGGACGATCCTGAATCCTACAGAAGATTAGTTGGACGACTTTTATTTCTAACCATGACGAGGCCGGACATTGCTTACACGGTGCAACAACTCACTCAGTTCATGTCCATGCCTCGTGCACCTCATCTCCGAGTTGCTCTGTTTCTCTTACGCTATCTTAAGAGCACGATTCATAGCTCCTTATTTTACCGAAGCTCAAGCTGAATGTTCGAGTGTATTCAGATGCAGACTAGGGCCCATGGCGTAACACGAGCAAATTACTCACATGCTATTGCTTCTTCTTGGGTGATTGTTTGGATCACAGGGATTTTAGAAGACTTGGGAGTGGTTTCTACTTTGCCGGTTCCTTTGTGTTGTGACAACAAGTCGACTTTGCAGCTTGCAGTCAATCCTGTATATCATGAACGAACCAAGCACCTTCGGGTGGATTGTCATTTCATTCGAGATTTAATGCTAGAAGGGTTGGTTTCTACGATGTTTGTTCCAACCCATCTTCAAATAGCGGATGTCTTCACCAAACCATTAGGTGCTCAGCAACATTTTTTGTTATGTTGCAAGTTGGGTCTTGTCTTTCACCATACACGCCCACCTTGAGGGGGGATATGGGGTAATATGTGTAGGTCGTTAGAAGTTGTTACATTCGAAGTTATGAGGTAACTCGGGGTAAGAGGAGTATGTGTGTGTGTGTGGGGGGGGGGGTTAATTGTAGATCAAATGTGGATTGAATCACACAAAAAATTGCCCCAACTCTCTCTTCTGCTCTCTTATGGCGGGAAATACCTAGATCTAGGTGAGCTCGGTTGTGAACATCAGCATCCATTGTTGTTCGTTCATACATATTTATTATTTAGAACGATAAAAATGGAGTGAAAGTATTAACGCCGACTATGAATTTATACTAGGAAAAAAAAAACACTAGTCTGTAAAACTAACCGTTGCTACTAATTGTTAGCTTTGCTCCGCTCTTACACACATACTAGTACCGGGTGTGTATGGGATTGCACGCACTTTGCGTGCGTTTTGAGACGCATAACCAAACACCCTCCTTTTTAGGTTCGGGGCGTTGGATTAATGTAGAACTCTTGATTTTGGTAAATAGACTCGTTGAGAGTCGAATCAAGAACGTTCGGGTACTACCCTAAGATCCTTTCATCTCAACTACCGATTAATGTAGAACTCATCCAAATATGTAAACGAGTTCCAATCAATCTCGAGTTGGGTTAATTTTTTTGTATTGGGTTAAACTTAAAACGGTTCGGATTGGATTGATTTCGGTTTTTTTTCTTTTTTCTTTGGAGTAAGTGTTGGGTTCGGACTTCGGAGTCTTCAGAGTTCAGACCACTCAAATATCGGACAAATCGGATCTTGCCAGTCTACTTCCACCGATCACCGTCCCCAACTCTCTCTTGGAGCCATCGGGCCGCCGCCTAGTTTGACCGCCTACGTCACCTATTGACTGTCAGAGACCATCATCCTCTGATTCCTCTCCGTTTCGCATACCGAGTCCAATCTGACACCTTCCATCCTGAATCGTGTCTGGGTTTCAAACTAATTCAGGCTGATTACGAATATACTACTACAATAAAATTCAAGTGACAATGACAGGGTTTTTTTTGTTTTGACAATTCTGAGAAATTGGCTAGGTTCCCTCTTCCAATTGCCCACCACTAATGATTAATCAAATGAATTTGTGTACCCCATAAACCAAACCCAAAATAAAGTCTACACCCTTTTGATCAATTGGTGGATTCAACTTCAAGAAGTGGTGGTGTAATTGAGGAAGTTCTTGAACCAGGTGACTGAGTCCTTTGGGTATCTCTTCAGGTTGTCTGTGTAGTCCACAAAGTAAAGCCCAAACCTTGATGTGTACCCAGCTGCCCATTCCCAGTTATCAAGCAGGGACCATGCGAAGTATCCCTTCACATTACACCCATCTTCCCTGCAGTTTTTTTTATGCAGTAAAAACTTATCAGTTTTAATGATGAAAAAGCTTGTTTTTTTCATTAGGAGTAATGAAGGGGCAAAATACTTGATTGCAGCAAGCAGGTTTTGGAGATAGTCATGGTGATACTTGATCCTCTTCTCATCTTTGAGTGCTTCCTTTATGGGCTTCAGTGGGCTGTTACCATCATCCATTCCTGCCAATCATCACAACAAAGCTTACATAATTGAATGATCCATCCATTCAAAAGCAAAACTTTCATTTACATAATTGCATTTCTTTTTAGAACAGGTTGTTACCATTTTCTGTGATGATCACTGGAGGGTTTCCATATTTATCCTTTATGTAGTTCATCAAACTTCTAATTCCACGGGGTACGATGTATAGCCATATGGCACTAGCCTTCATGTTCGCGGAAAACCAACCATCAGCCACAATCATCAGATAAGAGCTAGAGATGATCTAACTGAAATTCAATTGTGTATACCTTGTCTCCGATTGGTTTCCCATCATGGCCAAAAGCTGAATTTGGTAGAGCCATAAGAAAACAATCATGAATAGGCTTCAACATTTATGATGGATGTATACAAGAATGATTCGGGTGAACTTACGAAGGGTAATAGCCCCAGAATCCGAGAGAGTATCCCTTAGCAGGATGCCTATTAAGTCGGTTTTGTTGTTTCTTGCATACCAAGTGGTGTAGTGATTTATCCCGACAAAGTCCAAGGATCCCTTGAGGAGAGTGGATTCACTAGGTGTAAATCTGGGCAATCGATCTCCTACTCTCGTCTTCATTGAGCTGGGGTAGTCCCCGAAAATCAAAGGCTCAATAAACCTGCCAAGCAGTACTTACATCTAAATTGACAGAGATTTGAAGAATTAAGTTGCCATTGCAAACAAATCTGTTTGTGTACCATCCCAATTGGAAGTCTTGAGCTCTCTGAGTTGCTTCTATGTCTTCTGTGGTGTTCGTTGCTGGCTCGTACCACATCACATCAAATGACGCTCCAATCGATCCACGCTGGTGCAGCTGCTCTCCATAGGAACCGTAAGGAGAACATCAATCATATTCAATTCAAAAAGTTTGGTATTTAACTGATAAAGACTATCTCACCTTATACTTTTTCCTATAGATATCAACAACAGTGGCATGGGACAGGAGCATGTTCCGGGCAACAATGTAAGGCTCAGTGGCAGAGTTCCCAGATCGGCAGTAGAGATGGAGGAGGATGGAGCAGCGGGCTGGTGGAAAGAGACCCACGTCGTAGCCTTGGATTACAACTGTGTGAGGCTCATTGAATGTGATCCAGTACTTAACCCTGTCCCCGAAGTTCTTGAAAAGGGTTTCAGCATAGATTGCATAGTCATTTCTGTTGAAATCCAAAACAAGAAAGAAGATGTTAAATGAACAATCAAAAGAGTTGAGCATAAAGAAGTGTTTGCACACGGATTACATGATCTGAGGGCTGAGCCATCCGTTGTATCTGTCCTCGAGCGCTTGGGGTAAGTCCCAGTGATATATGGTCACATATGGCTTGATCCCTTAAATAGGCATAACTACTCAAATCAAAGGCAGAAAATAGTACTTTTGAGATGTGTAATTGTAACTTATTGTGATTGATTGTTACCCTTAGCTAGCAAAGCATTGATTAGATTGTTGTAATGATCGATTCCAGCCTGATTGATTGCTCCTGTTCCGTCTGCGAAAGAAATTGATTGATGAGGAACAATGTAAATTGGTATTCGATATGTGTTGCAAAATTTGAAGAAAACGGATGAGAACTTGGTGGAATTACTTGGAAAAATCCGGGGCCAAGAGATAGAGAATCTGTAGGCATCCATCCCCATGTTCTTCATCAGATCTATGTCTTCCTGTTTCAAGGCGACGATAACTGTTGATAATTTTCATGTATACATGTACAATACCATATGACCCTAATTTGATGGATTTGTACATATAAGAGCTGCAAGCAATTTGATGATTTGCATTCTGTCAATCAATGCTATTATGCTAAGCTTGAAGAATGGATTTTCGACTTATAAAACTACCTCATATCGGTGATACTCATCAACTGCAGCATCTGCATTGCTGAAATCTACCACTTTTCCTGAGTAAGGCATTTAGATTTGAATAAGCTACCTAATTTCTCAAGCAAATGAGAATCACCAATGCTCTAATTTTTTTTCAATTGTTAGCCATTTATGTAATTGATTTTGTTTTAATTAAAAAAAGTATAATTAACTGAAAATTACTAATTACCAAAGCTGTGGGCAAATTTATCCCAAATGCTGGGGCCTCTTCCATCTTCCTTCACTGCTCCTTCATACTGCCAGTAGTAAACCCCACAAAAGGCGGGAAATAATTTCAGTGATTGACCAGTTTCAAATAAATAAATAAAACTCAATATGTCAAACATAACTAAAATCGAAATCTAAATCTATATAATATTTTAAATGAGAACCATTTTTGAAAATATGTCATCAAATTATAAGAGAAATATTTTTATTTCCTTAAAATATTTTTTGTTACGTGTTTGATTGTGCTTTTTTCTTTTTTTTTTGTATTTTCAGTTTTGTTGTATGTTTGACGGGTCTTTCGTCTGCCGACTTGTCAGCCTCTCAAAACTTCAGGTATGGCTGAGCTCGAATTATTACTCAATCGAAAAAAAAAAAAAATTTTATGATTTTTTACTTTACACTTTTATGGTAAATTTTTTATGATTTTTTACTTAATTAAACCTACATTTCTTAGTTCATGATAAGTTTTATTTAATTGCATAATCTTAATTCATTTTATTATTAAGAATTTTTTTTAATTGGAAGGTATTTGGAATATTATCATGGGAAAAGGGAAAGGAACAAAATCAGTTCACCGCTAAAAACCGAGAATATGAGCTGGAAATTTGGACTGATTGATTCCCCCTAATCTATCTGGAGTCTGGACTATGGATTTTTATTTTTCCTAATTCGTCATTATTTGGTTTGTTTTTTTTTGTTGTAAATTATTTGTTGTGACTTATGGGATGTTACGTGTGTCAATTATATAGTGTGTCATCGATTGTGATTGCAGCGGTGTGGTGTGAGTGTGTGTGGACTGTGCTGTAATGAAAATTCTAAGAAATTGTGGTTGCAATTTGAAAATAGTGTGAAAACAGGGGCTCTTATGAAAGTTAGGATCGCTTGGTTAAGCTCTTATATGAATTGAAAACTCAAGCTCAATTTGGGATATGCTCGAAAAAAACTTAACTTGAGCTCGTTCACTTACCTAAATAAGTCAAGCTTGAATAGGATTTTTAAACTTGGTTTAAAGCGTAACTCGCTTAATTTAAACTTAAATAGCTCGAATTTTATGAAATTTCTAAAATTTTCTTTAAATTAATATGTTATTCTTAAAGCTCATTGAAATGTCTATTAACTCGGCTCGAACTCGTTAACTTTCTAAACGTGTCAACTTGATTTTAAAAAAAAACTCATTTAAAAATTATGCGCAACTCGGACCCAACGCGTTTAACAAACAAATCAAGCTGGTTTATTAGGGGTAAGGGACGGTTGACCAATAAGGTATTGCCACGTTTGCGGAATCTCCGTGTTTTTGGCAGGTCACGGGATCTTAATTACCCGCCATAATTTAACAGAGCAACTTGTAAATGACCAAACTACCCCTCTGTAAACATATTATGCCTTTCTCGACACTTCCTAGTGGGTTACACAATTGGAAAAACAAAAATAAATTGCACAAAACTAAAAATAAAAACTCCTTTCCTAAAGTAGAAAAGACAAAAAGATTGCTTTCAAGTTTGAACAAATTTCCAATTCAGTTTTTGGCATTCCCGGCAATTCAGCAAAACATTTACTCCTTTCAACATAAATGCAACAACCGAATTAATTGGGACATTAACGACAAAGATTTGAAACCGAAATCTATCGTTCTCCGATCCCAACACACTCAAACCAGAAATTGTTTCTTGTAAGCAAAACGAAGAGGAAGAAGCGTACCTGATACGCAGACGAGGCGGTGCCGAAAACGAATCCTTGGGGAAAACTCGCTCTACTGATATCCAGTTGCGCCGAACAAGTCCCGATATGAACAGTGAGCAGCAGCAGATTACAGAAACCCCAAGCAAAAGCCCTAGCTTCACCCATTGTGAATAAGAATTCCACCAAGTAGGTGTTTAGTCTGCAATTGTATATATGATGCAGATTGCAGTGGTTGAATTGATTAATTAGGCCTTTGAACGGGGCCGATTGATGGATATAAGGCTTACAGGTGGAAGGATTAGTGGATTAGTGATGATTACTTACTAGTGATGGATGAAGTGGGAATTGGCTGTTGAAAAGGAACTGAGAATTTGGGAGAGAGAGTGAGTGGGAACTGCCGAAATGCTTGAAAATTGATTTGATTCGCAATGAATTGTAGGGAATGATTTTGGGAGTTTATAGATAGTGTGGGGAGTTGCTTCTTGCGTTCACACCTTCATCGTTTTCAAACTGCTTTTGTCAACGTTGCTCTGAATATGATGTTTTGGGGAACAATTAAAATTGATTTTAGTTCCAAGAAAAGTACTCAGTATGATTTTAAAGTGTAGTTCTAGTACTTTAAAAAAAAAAATGAATTCCTCTGCTATAATATGTTGCGTTTATATGATATGTTTCATAAAATTCCTCTGCTATCTGTACTTAGATCTCAGCTCCTATTCCATTCAACTACTACTTTTGCTTGTATGGTCCTTGGTTTCTTGGTTTGTTTTGCTTTGGGTGCAGGAATATTTCATTGATTAGCCTTGACTAGTACTACTACTACCTAAGCGAGACAACCACTTGATCAGAATTTAAGTCCTATATGGACTTTATTATTAACACAATTCTCCACAAGTATGTAATTGGCTTTACCAGCTCTTTGATTATACTACAAAAGTGGTCCATTAGACAAGTACCCATTCAACTATCCTTCGGCAAGTCTTAAGCATTCTAGCACCAGAAAGTTGTTCTTTGTATTGTTTTATTCCTATTTTTTTTGGGCTATACTACTTGCTCACCCAATTATATATTATGGCATCTTATTTACACAATTACACTACTTTTGCCTTTCGATCTCGAAACATGTACCTAATTACTGCAAGTTTCTTTGCCTTATGGATTGTATATCTTTATGCTCTCACCATTACTATCATTGGTTGCCATTTGTGTTCAATTGTGAACGTTTTTTGCTGCCTGCTTCATTGGGGTTGGTTGGTATACTCTTGGATTTTTATTAATCACATTACCATTTTGCATCACAATCTATTTTATAAGTTTGACTACTTCTGTCATACAAGGAATCACACTCCTGTTTCAAAACATCTACCAATGTCATCTAACGGGTCACACTCACATATCACTTCACTAAATATATATACTCTGTCAAAGGGTGTTTGCAAACTACAGTTAAATAACTTAAATTGGTGATTTTGGATAATCACCGATCTCATAATTTCCACTCTCTTGCTCATCTCTGTGCAGTCAACCTACTTTACTTGAGTTTACATTACTCCCCCACTATTATTTATCAGTATGTGTTCGCATTTCTACTACTTCCTGAACAATCCGTAAATACATAGATAGAGGCATAAGCCTAGGAGTAACATAAAGTAAGACCATACCAAGAGTCTTACGAAAAAAAGGTGAGCCCTCCCACAAAAGTCCTACTCACAAATTCCATCCACATATACCACCCACGGCCCGAAAAGAGTTGTAAAAAGAGCACTAAACCAAAACGTACATTTCAATCTCACATCCCAGTCCACACCAAGATAAACATAGATGATGCTCGCCGATATGGGAATGTGAAATCAAGATAGTAAAGTCAAGCACACCCCAAAACAACTCAAGCAGGCCATGCTACAGGAACACTATCCACAAAATTCCACACGGTACTACCACAAAATGATACCCATCCAACTTAATGAATACTAACCCTCTCCTCGATGTTTTACTTTGGTTGCAGATGCTGCCAGGGGCGGAGCCAGAAAATAATCGAGGGGGCTCAACTATATTATCATGAATATATATAAGATATAATTAAGCTACGAGGATTCAAACTCAAGACCAAATCATTTAAATTCTCACCCTATAACAACTAAGCTAACCACACTACTAGATTTTTTTATTCAAATTAACTTGTTTTAACCCTTAAATTATCAAAAATTACCAAAAAATATATATTTTTAATTATTTTTTTTACGTTTTCCCCCGACCCAGCGGGGACTCGAGCCACCTCATGCCCTCCTCTCCCTCCGCCCCTGGGTGCTGCCCTCCGAGGTACACGCTACATGTTTTCTGGTGTCCAAGTTTTCTTCATGCTAGACGGCTCGACTTGGATTCAAACCTATTTGTTAACAAAATTGAAGCTCTCCACATATGACCTATCTGATTCAAACCAGATTGGATTCATGCTAGATTGTTTATTTGTCTTTATACGGGGTATATACTACGTATTTGTTAACAAAATTGATTGTACATGCCTTCAACTCTACATGGGCTTTTAACTGTGCCCAAAATTTGTAGTGTTGGCCCAAAAATTATATATATAAAATCCTGAAAGGGTTGAAACAAAATCCCGAAAGGGCTTGATCAAAATCCCGAAAGGGTTTTTTGGTACGTTTTACGAGGGTGGTTTTCAGCTATGTTTCTGGTTGTTCTTGGTGGTCCATGTCTGAGTTGGGGGTCTGACGTCCGGTGTCAGGACTGGCTGGGGTTGAGGCGGTGTGCATCGAGACGACTCCGTGTTCCGGAAATTTCCTTAGACGTTCGTCTTCATCGTCCATAGGGACTCCTGATGTACCGCTGGCCAGCGGTGTCATCGCTTGGTGGCGCTTGGCTCCGAGTTTAGTCTACGTTGTCCTCAACGTTTTTGGATGAGGCTCGTTTGTTCGATTGGGGCTGTTGTTTGTTTTCCGCTTCTTGCATTGCATCGTTTTTATTTTCGTTGTATGTTTGATGGTTCGTCGTCTGCCGACTCTGTCAGCCTCTCGAGGAGCCAGATTTGTCCGGTCCTCGAATTATTTCATAATAAAAAAATGTATTCTTGTTTTTATCATTAATTAGTTTTATTATTATAAAATTTTGAAACTCATATTTCTATTATTTGTAAATTAAAATTTAAGTTTTATTCATCTTTCAATTTTATCAAAAAAAAAAACTTATATTTATTTCACTCATTGGGCACGTGCTTCATCCACATCAATCGCACGGGTCGGATGAGGGTGAAGAGATTTGCGAGTGATGGGCGGAGTGTGTAGAATTATTTACCTGTCGGGACAAGTGATGGAATGACTTCATCTACTTATAACCTGTCGCATAAATAGTTGGAGAGAGATGATTAGACAAGACCTTGCCTATTTGGACCTTAGGATATGGCTAGAAACAAGATATATTAGACTATTAGAGGAGTGATATTTGTGTGGCGGAAGGCTAGGTTGTGTGTTGTATTTGTGCTTTACTGCCTAGGGTGTTCCCACTTTATATGCGCACTTTAATCTTCGTTTCCATTTCTTGTTGTGCCATTTTCCACACTCTTCTGATTTTTCTGTCATGTCATGCCCAGTCGTATCTGGTATCTTTTGTTTGTTCAGTGTTTATGTTCATTTAGGTTGTTATTATCCTCTCATTCTTGCAAACTTTGGGTCTTTCATAAAATCATGTAATCGATATAAGTGTGTGTACATCTCGCCCCAAACTTTGCTCTCAACGAGAAAAACCAGGATTATTGTTGTTGTTAAAGAAATGTTTTATTTCCAACGACTAACAAAATTTGACCCATCATTAGATTTGACCCAAAATTGATTACTATTAGGAAAATTAATTATAATCAGGGATGTTATATAAGTTGAGACATTGAGTAGTTCAAGTTTGACTTGAAAAAAGTTCAATTCGGATCTGTTAAAAACGAATAGAGTATAAAAATGTTAAGAGTATAAAAATGTTTTAAAACTTGATTCACATTGAATCTAGCTCAACTTGAGTCTGAATAGCTTAAAATTTGTGAAATTTATAAAAGTTTATCCTAAGTTATTTTTTTTTTATGTTACTTGTAATATATCATGAACAAGAGTGATTATTTAACGAATCAAATAGTTTGGACTTGATTGTATGCTAAACAAGTCTAAGTATAAGTTGTTTTTTTTTGTGCTTAAATTCAAATTTTGTCACAGTTCAAAGTCAACTTTTTTTAAAATAATTCAATTGAATATGTAAAATTCAACTCGAATAACAACCAAACGCTATGCGGCCCATATATTATGACTCGATCGACCGCTGGTATAAACAACAACAACCCAGTCTATCCCGCAAAAGCAGGGTCTGGGGGGGGGGGTCAGGATGTACGCACTCTTTCCCCGAGCAAGTCGAGAGAGTGTTTCCGATAGACCCAGAACAGTAGGATACCAGAACTACAGGAAAGCATTACTCATAAAGGGAGAACTATATCAGAAATGAAGCATGAAGAAGACAAGAAGATAGCAAGGATAATAGAGCAGAACATCAGGACCCAAAACTCTATACATCCATAGCCCGAATGCACCGCCTCTAGTGGTTCTTGTCCGCAGTCATAGCTTCCGACAGATTCAACAGATTGAGATCGTTCCGAATGACCTCCTTTCAACTCTTTTTCGGTCTACCTCTCCCCCTGTTGATATCTCCAATATCCAAGCTCTCACACCTACAAACCGGAGCCTCAGCCGGTCTCCTGCGCACGTGTCCAAACCAACGCAATCTACACTCCCGCAGCGTGTCCAAATTGATTCGACTCGAATAACAACAAAACCGACCGCTGAGAATATTTTTTTTATGACACAAGACGAGGATTTGGGGGTGATCAACCGCGGTTGACCCACCGTCCAAGAGCGCCCTGACAGACAAAGTCTTCGATCTCAACGGGAGGACGGTCCTGAATCATAGTTGCCGATATACCCAGATGCGTCAATCTGTCTACAATCCGATTCTCTTCAGAAAAGGCGTGGACAAAAGAGACACTTAGAAAAGCACCACAAAGACCGAGAGCATCCGAAAGTAACATCTCAACCTCCCACGCGCTCTTCCAAAATCCATGATATTGATAACTATTAAACAATCACCCTTTACTTTATGATGAGAAGAACCCCACTTTAAAACTTATATAAGTCTAGCCAGGAAACTAAGACACCCGATATGAGATGACCCGAGAATAATTTTGTAACATGAAATCAAACCGACCGAAGTTATTAAAAAAGAGTGATTTAGGTAATGCAAACGCACCGTCTATGTAAATCCGAAGAAGAAACGCAGCTTCAGAGGACCGGCCGTACCCACCCTTGTTTAGTTGTTTCCTTGAATTCCTTCAGCGCTCGTGTTCTTCCTGAAGTGAAGTCGTGAAGTAGAGTCCATGGACGAAGAGGAAGAACCCCCGATCGCCGTCGAGATCACAGAAACCGGGACCGCCGATCCTCGGCCGTCCGATCCCTCAGAAAATGATGAGGTTGTCGTCGGTGTCACCGTTATCACCGGATATCTCGGCGCCGGCAAGTCCACTGTAAGTCATTTCTCAAATGCTCAAAATCCTTATCAGCTCCTGCCCTAATTCCCCCCCCCCCCCCCCCCCCCCCTTCTATTCGAATGGTCTGATTTGATTTCGATTTTCATCAGCTAGTGAATCACATCTTGAATTCGGAACATGGAAAGAGGATAGCGGTGATACTGAACGAGTTCGGGGAGGAGATTGGGGTTGAAAGAGCGATGATTAACGAGGGAGACGGTGGTGCGCTGGTTGAAGAGTGGGTTGAGCTCTCCAATGGATGTGTTTGTTGCACTGTTAAGCATAGTCTGGTTCAGGCTCTAGAACAGCTTGTTCAGATGAAGCAAAGGTTGCTGCTTTCTCCCTGTTTTCAATATCATCAGTTGTTCATTCCTTAATCTTGCACCTCCATTCTAAGTATGGTTTGGATAGCTTAGAGACTGGTTTGATGGAGTTCAATTTGGCTAGTGTCGATTTTGGTTTTTCCCTGCTAATTTTGACCTAAGTATAGACCTTTTTTCTTCCTTGCACTAATCTATACTTTCGAATGCTAAAACCAGACTTAGCCAACACCTTACAGACTTGAAAGATGACTATTATACATACTAGTGAAAGTTAAATTTGGATGAATGCTAAAAGAAAATTGCTTCTAGTTCTGATTCTATGTAGATGGAATGTTGAATGATTTTCTGTTAGCGGGTAGCATGTCTGATAAATTGTTTGTTTCATTCGTTTTTGTTGTTATCGATAGACTTGATCATATATTGCTGGAGACAACGGGATTGGCGAACCCTGCTCCTCTTGCATCTGTTTTGTGGTTGGACGATCAGCTGGAATCCTCTGTCAAACTTGATTCAATTGTAACTGTAAGTTCAGCTCCTGATTATTGAACTCGTGTTATTTGTTGTGCCCCAGAGGCCAGAAGGATCAAGTGCCTTGACTTGAAGCTAGAACTTGAGTGTCTTTCTTGTGCATTGAAATATTTTCCCTCTATTATGGGGCTTGAAAAAAAACTAGTGTAAGAACTCACCAAGATTTTCCATGGATTGATTGGTAACATCTCATTGCAGTAACTTAGCATAGTGGTTTTTTCTTCTTCTGTTGTTTGAGATGTTTCTCATGGTTTGGGCAGGTTGTTGATGCAAAAAACCTCCGTCATCAACTGAAGGGTCATCAGGACTCATCCTCTTTTCCTGAAGCTTTCCATCAGATAGCATTTTCGGTAGTCATTTCTTCTCTCTCTCTCTCTCTTTTCACATGAATTTTTTTGCTCACAAGATTTTGTGACATGGAGATCTTATGATACCAGGAACTACCTACAGCTACTGTAGCCATTGAATTGTTCTGAATTAAACCCTTGTGAAGGGTCTTTTTATCTAAAATATGGAATACTTTCATATTAGATTGGAACTTGTAAGAGAAAAATCAGCCCTGTACAGAATGAACTGATTTTCAAGACTTCTTGTTGGCTTCAGGACATTGTAATTCTTAACAAGGTTGATTTGGTTTCGTCAGAGGATTCTCATGGCAGTGTTGATGACTTGGAGATGGAAATTCACAAGATAAACTCTCTTGCTAGTATCATTCGCTCTGTTCGTTGTCAAGTTGACTTGTCTCTGATTCTCAATCGCCAGGCCTATGATCCCACTGTCAGTTTTTCAGCATCTTATTCTCATTCTCCAGTTTTTCTTTTTTCCATTTTTTAAATATCTGAATCAGCACAACTTATATCTTTAATTTATTCTTCTCAGCATGTTGCTCACCTGGAGGCATTACTAGAAGAAAGCAAACTATTGCCAACCAAGGCTCTCCATGATAGCAGTGTCAGAACCCTCTGCATATGTGAACCACAAGCAGTTCACCTTGAAAAGGTGCTTCATTGATCTACCTTTAGTTTGTTGTGCCCCATAACATAAATGAAAGGAAGAATGTAATATTATTGTTAAGTTTATTATTCGTGCTAATATTTGAATTATAACATGGATATTTTTCATCAGTACTTAAACTTCTTTTCTAGGGATTGTAATTTAGGAGATTTTCTTTTCTCTCATACTCTCTAATCAGTATAGAAGGATTAAAATCGATTACCATGCACTACATGAATGGAAACTGCACAATTTGAGATTCAATTATTGGATTCCTCTTCATTCCAGCTCCACATATTAGAGAGCAATTAAGTGTGTTCAGAACATTATTGTGTCCTCATTATCTTTTCTAATCCTGGTTTAAGGTTCGTACATGGCTCGAGGAGATCCTCTGGGATAAAAAATATGGAATGGATGTCTATCGTTGCAAAGGAGTTTTAAGCATAGTTGGATCAGATGAACTGCACACTCTGCAGGTAATGTGCTCAAGTATAAAGCTTCTTCCAGAAATGATCACCTCCCTAAACCATTTATACCTGTGATTTTTAAGGCTTATATTGTTTCCGTGCTCTGAATCAGTGTTGATTTTCTTGGTGTTCTTTGCTTTCTTCTAGTTTAATACTAAAACTACTCTGATAGTTCTCTAAATGACAGAAAGAAAATGAATGGAAGGGAAATAGTGAGCAAGAGGAGCCTATTTTTTTTTGCTGTGATGAAGTTACAACTTGGTTTCGTTTCAATGAAGAATACAAGTTGTAAACAAGTAGAAAAGAAGAGGGAAAACAACAGAAAGCTAACTAAAAACAATTAGTAAAACTTTAACCGGCAACGATGCAAGATAAACCTTACCTGAATCATATTACCTCCAAGGCTTCAGCAACTTCATCTATCTCTGATTATCTCATAGAACCTATAATCATGCTTTCTTCTAGTTTGAATCCGCATGCATGTGACACCAATAGTCAAATACAATTTAACCTCACCGTTCAAGTATGATACCTGGCATTGTGTATATTGAATCACAAACTTGACAAAGCTCAAAAAAGGATTTGTATTGAAATTGATCCGTCTGTTGGTTTCGTCAGGCTGTGAGGGAGATATATGAAATTGTTCCAACTCGGAAGTGGAAAAAGGAAGAAACCCAGATGAATAAAATCGTATTTATAGGTAAGGAAGGATTCGTCCATTATATCATCAGCTACTTGAATGAATTCTATCTAGCAGTAACTTTACTCAGTTCTTCAAGATACATCAGTTTCAAGTTTTTCTCTTTACTTGCAGGCCAAAATCTGAACGAAGAGGTTCTTATTGATACCTTGAGAGCTTGTAGATTGACTTGATTCTGATTCTCCTTCAGGCCCAATTTTCCTTTTTCTTTTGGTAGGAATAGTCTGTTTTGCTTCTTTTTACTGTAATTCTGGAGAAGACAGTTTTTTCTTTTTAATGTTTGAAGTAAACACTTGTTAGTTTAAAAAATTAGATACCAAATCTAAGAGGAGATATCTCTGTACACCTTTTTTGATCTGCAGTAATCAGAGTTCCAACCTTTGAAAATAAAATAATGCTGTAGATCAGAGTTTTTTCTATACTTGGCACGCCTTGTATATGAATCTGGCAAATGTTATATACCCCGTCGTTGGGCGAGCATGGTTCTGGAGATCCTAGAAGAAAATTTCGAGACTCCCATATCCGAATCCGACACAAATATTAGTCGGATATCTAGAAAAAAAAAAAAAAAGGGCTAATCTGATTCGGATGTTCGACTCATCCAAGTTTCAGTACGTGGAAAACTACAAGGCGCTGAATTTTGAAGTGTGTTGATCAATCATCCATTGGGTGAAAATTAACATCACTCGAGCTCAATTTGGTGGGTCAAATCTGTGAAAATGACAAAACTATTGATCATTTTATGTCATTTTTACCAGTTAAATTTATAGATTTGCTCTATATAAAATCTTCTTACCTCTACAATTGAGTTACTTATAAACCTTATGGTACTCATTCTCCTATATATATTATGGGTAATAATATACATTGCTTTCATGTTCTAAGTAAAAAATATATACAGTATTGCTTTATCATCGGTAAAAAGGAGACCAATATACATTGATGATTGATGGTAACTATTTGCATCACATAATCTCCTTTTGCAATTACACAATTTGCATTACACAATTTGCCTTTTGAAAAGGCAAATTCCCGACTATAAGCCGATTTGCACGCTTAACGTATACTTCCTAAAGAAGAAGGAAAAACCATGTCCAAGCTTCCATTTTTTTTAAAAAATAAAAATAATTAAAATTTTGAAACTGAAAATCCAACGGTCAAGATGATGTTTCTCTCCCAAACTTGACTCTCTCCCCTCCAAAAATCCAATTGACCACTTCAAATCTTCCGTATAAATACGCCCTCCCCACTCTTCCCCCCCTTGCCTAAACTGCATTCGCTTTTCTCTCTCGTCGTTTCTCCCGATTCCTCGCTTCCGCTCAGCCATTAATTTCTAGGTTTTTATTTTTGGATTTCTCCTCTGTTCCCACGAATTTCCCAATCGATTAGTTTCGGCTCCGTTGTGTTTCTCGATTGCCTCTCCCTGGAGCTTTAACAATGTCGGCTGAGAAGGAGAGGGAGACTCAGATTTATTTGGCCAAGGTCGCTGAACAAGCCGAGCGCTACGACGGTATATCTCCTCCGCTTTGAAAATTCATGGTGGTTTATGCGACGATTTCTCTCGTTTCTCAAATTTTCCGGGATCTGAAATCTGTATGAAAAGATTTCGATTTTGTTCCTCTATTTGTGGTCGAAGTTAATTCTCGTGTTTGATCATTTCTTGGAGGTGCAGTTTATTAATTTTAGATCTGGACGGACTCTTAGATGCCGCATATGGATCTGATTTCAAACTAAAGCATGTCTGTTTTCATGGAGGATCTGCTAATTGTTAATAACAATAGCAATTAGGATAGGAGTTTGTATATGGGAGAGTGTTTGATGTAGCGGTTAACAGATTAATTTGTGTAATGGTGTTTTGTAGTAGTGTTAAGGGTATCAACTAGCAGTTGTAGTATTTTGCTACCGTTATTAAAGAAACCGGCCTAAATCCCGAGATCAACCAAAGCACCTTAATTGTCAGGAAGAAATTAAGATGGTTTTATAATCTGGCTTCTTCTAGAACATGAAATCAAAATTACAAGTTACTTTTTCTTGTATGAAAGATCACTAATTGGATGTTATACTGTACAATTTTCTTGTGACAGAAATGGTGGAGTGTATGAAGACTGTTGCAAAATTAGATGTTGAATTGACTGTTGAGGAGAGGAACCTCCTTTCAGTGGGTTACAAGAATGTTATTGGTGCTAGGAGAGCTTCTTGGCGTATCATGTCATCGATTGAGCAGAAGGAAGAGTCCAAGGGAAATGACAGCAATGTGAAGATAATTAAGGGGTATCGCCAGAAGGTTGAAGACGAGCTCACCAAGATATGCAACGACATTCTAGCTATTCTGGACAAGCATTTGATTCCTCATGCTACTTCCGGGGAAGCCAAAGTTTTTTACTACAAAATGTAAGTCGCGTTCTACTACATTCCCTGCTAGTATTTTTTACCAAGGTAAAGAGAAATTGTATCATCAATCAAAGGTTAAACTCCTGTTATACTTATTACTTATGTCCCTGTTTGCGTAACCCAGGAAAGGTGACTACTACCGGTATCTTTCTGAGTTCAAGAGTGATCAGGAAAGGAAAGACGCCTCAGAACAATCGCTGAAGGGCTATGAGGCATGTTTATGTCTATTCAATCTGCCATTTATGGGCAGCATATGCTTATTTGTTTTGTTTGCCTTCTAATCTATTGCATGCTTTCACATGATATGCCTTCCACCGTTTTTGTTTGGTAGGCGGCTTCTGCGTCAGCTAGCACAGAGTTGCCTTCAACCCACCCTATTCGCCTTGGCCTTGCTCTGAACTTCTCAGTCTTCTACTATGAAATCATGAATTCACCCGAAAAGTAACACCTCCTCTCTGAAAGATTTTCCAATTATTGTGAATTCTAAAACATGTTTATGAACTTTCTATGTGACTTGAATCTCAGGGCATGCCAATTGGCTAAACAAGCTTTTGATGAGGCAATTGCAGAACTCGATACATTGAGTGAGGAGTCATACAAGGATAGCACCCTAATCATGCAGCTGTTGAGAGACAACCTTACTCTCTGGACCTCTGATTTGCCCGAAGATGGAGGTATTTATGCACTTAATCAACTGAACTCAATATCCAAAAGTTGCAGTCTACATCCCATTACACTTGTAGTGATTAACATAGATCAATACAATCTGATGAGCGAATGCTTTTGCTCAGGTGAAGAAGGTTCCAAAGCCGGTGAGTCCAAGGATGCAAAATCCACATCAGAGAAGGAACCCCAAGTAAGTAGCTTCTAATTAGTAATGTCCATACCTCTTGTTATTCCATTACACTTACACTTGCCCTGGACAGCCGAAAAATTACTGTTCGTTCTTACCTGCTTGTTTTTCCTTCTCTACAGACCTAAGTCCCTTTATGGGGCCGCAGTGTTCATGCTGATGGCAGGTTGCCGCTGGCGAAAACCTATTAACCGAATCAGCTCAGCTTCTTCGAGATAAATATCAGTTCCAATTTCCAATTAGCTCCCCATGGTTTCAAGATTTTGGGCATCAGAACTAGGAGAAACTTGATTAGTTAGCCTCTTTATCTGCTTTTCATTGGTGTTTCTTTGCTGTTTTTGTTTCCCTATTTATGCTGTAGAATTTGTTCGTCCAAAGCAAGCACAATCCATTCATTATCACTCGTATTTTTGGAGTTGTAATGCACATTAAAACTATATTTGGCTTATATAATGCCTTTGGAATGAACCAACTATCGTGAAATATAGACTAAGCTATACTGAAATTATATTTGGCTTATTAGTAATCTGGCAAAGATGTCATATCGACTAAGCAAGCATGTACAACAACGTAATAGGAGCATTAGTAAAGATCAAATGTCGCCGACAATGTTAAAAAACTATCACATCCCAACAACAGATCAACACAACTATGCATAGGGATACGACCTATGTCTCTTCCTTTACAAAATAGCTCTTCGGCAGTGAGAAGTCCTCCTCGCGGTTCAGGAGGTCAGCATCTTCGTCTTCTGCTTTCTGAAAATAAGCAACAATAGAGAATAACTCCTTCAGAAGTAAAGCATATGTGAAAAAGGGTAAGCAAATTCTGTCAGATTGGTGCCAAAAAAAAGAAGAGATTGTATTCTGTTAAGAGAGAATCCTCAAAATGACTATGGTCTGTGCCATTACGTTTGACAAATCTTATAAGAATTTATCTTTGCCTAACTTGTGTTTATCTAGTCACCACTCACCAGACGGTATATAAAAGAAAAACACAATGGCATATGACGAAAATATCAGCATAACAGCGTTAGATGTTGTTAAGACACGCAAAAGACGAAATAAAATTTGAAATGAGGTTTTATACTTACCACCATATCTAAGTTGTAGAAGCGATCTAGCAGCTGCAAAACCTCTTCAGAAGTGAACTGGCGGTCAAAGCTGCAGATATTAAATCATACAGTTTAATAACTACAGTGGAATAATGTGAAAGTAATTTACCGAAGTGGACAAAGCCAAGAAATAATGGAAATCCATGCCTTCTCCGCAGATATTCCATGAGGCCGTAGAGCACAAAGTGGCGATGTATGCCTGCAGAAAAAGATCAAATATCAGCAAGATCACTTCCATTTCCACAGCAAATGACAACATCGAAATAAGGTCTCGTAAACTATTACTTTTCAGTTTTCAAAAGAAATAAGATCAAACATTATTTCATTTACTAGTAACATCTGGTACCAACTGAGTGCCAACAGATACTGCATCTGTTGGCCGATAAGTTGAATTACAACATCTAGACTTTTCGGCCATCATGTAGTTTGCAAAATGGATACCAGAAACTGACAGTAATGCTACAACAAGATACCTTGGTTATCAATGAGTCAATGAATATTTGATGGCAGGGCGAATAAACTAGTTTTGCAGCCACATACTAGTTTACTAGTACATCTTTTCAAGACACAAAATATTCACCACAATATCAAATTCAACTAGTTTTCCATCAATGGGCAAAAACAAATTAGTACCATTATCCCTAATTCCTTGCAATATAAAGCATGAAAAACCCTTAGAACATCTGATTTTGCTAGTATGAATACAAATCATGAAAGTATGATTGTGTATAAAGACACTAACATGCCATTAATCAATCAAACCGCAAGAAAGAAGGCAAGGGTTTAAGCCAAATTCACCTTTGAGTTTGCCAGGAGGGTAAATTTCAAGAGCTTCTAAGAATCTAAGCTCCAATTCGACCTGCGATTGTTCCTGTTAACTCAAATGAAAATCCAAGTTGACGATAATCAGCAATGGCGATCAAAGTACTGAACAAGAAGTATCAACAAAAATAAAAGCCCCAAAATCGAGAGGGAGAAAGACCTTGGAAAGAGAAGAAGCAGATGAAGGAGGAGCCTTGCAAGGGGAGTGCACTGACATGCCATCTTGTTCTTCATCTTTTCCGACACCAGCTGCGCCACCGCCACCTCCGCCGGCACCACCACATTCTCCGCCCATTTCTCTCCTCCTTTTTCTTTTCTTTTCTTTGTTATTTTTCTACGAATAATAATTTCGAAGGAACCTAAAAGCGTCCGAGAAAGGGGAAATTTTCTCCAGGTGAGTGTAGAATGGGCTTTGCTATCTTCTGATGGGCCCACTAGCTGAGTCCATTTAAGCCCAATATGCTTCTTTTGGATTTAGCTCATGAAATCATAGAACCTCTCCCTTGGCCTTAATCAATGAGGAAATATGTTTAGGTAAGGGAAGTTTGGTTTAAAAGATCAATTTCATGAAGTATCAAATATATAAATTTTAATTTTGACAAAAAAAAATATATAATTTAATCAACTTCAGTAGCGGAGCTAGGGGCATAGGCGAGTATTTGCCCGCCTCTTATTCAAGGAACTACCTATGCGTATTCTCCTCCTCGATAGCTTCATTTTGATATATAATACGTCATAATCCGAAATCCGAGTAAAAAGTGGTAAATGTTTGAAAATGGAAGGTACATTAATCATTATAATTTTATTTCAATAAACTATAATTCTTTTATATTTTACTTAAATTGACATTCATATACTATTACTCATCTTGAGAGCTTCGAAACGAGATGTTGCATAACTCATTTCGACAATTAGGTAGATAGTCATTCTATTTTAATATATGTGTGTGTGTATTTACATTATTAACAATTCATATATCGACTTAATGATTATTGTATTACATTTTATAGCTTTATTTTGTTGACATGAAAGTTTTTGCTTTATTTATTTATCGGAAATTTCACGAGGTAATCCTGAGGTTTCGCGTAATTCGCGTGGTAAACAAGGGTTTAAGATATTTCGCCTGGTAACCCTGGGGTTTCGAAATTTTTTGTCTCGCGCCCACAAGTTTGACTTTGTCCAAAAATCGTTGTTTTAAAGTTTGTGGAGGGTGAGTAGTGTAATATTAACCAAGTTTGTGGAGGTATTTCACAAATACTAACAGTTTCAACCTTGTAAGCGAGAGACGAACAGAACTACAGAAGGAGGCGAACAGAAGACGGCGACGCACCTGTGCGATAGCAGACAGAGGGAGACGAAGTGTAGAGGCGGCAGGCCGACGTGCAACTGGTGACTCCCAAGGGGCGGCGACGGAGAGAGGGGCGGCGCTGGCGGTGGGTCTACTGTGCGACGGAGAGACGGGCAACCTGTGCGATAGCTGGTTCCGGCATAAAGGTGAATATATTTGCCTTTCTAAAATTTTGAATTTGAATAGGTTTTTCCCGAAATTTCAAGATCATATCTATCAATTTACTTCTTATTGAGTGGGATCAGTGATTTAGGGTGTGAAATCCAACTCAAATCATGGTTTGAAGCTTCCAATTTCGAATTATGAATTTTAGGGTTTTAGTCCGAAAACTTTGGGGTTTTTCTTGGTAGTTGCTTGTAGGAAATGTTTGTTTGATTTTGTTTATGGTGTGTAAAATGTTTGTTTGATTCTCTGACAACTGAATTTTGATCTTGTTTATGGTCATGGGTGTGTTAAAAAAAATCAGCAAAAATGTTTATGGTGTGTAATGGATCTTGTCTATGGTAATGGATCTTGTCTGTGACAACTGATTTTGTTTATGGTGTGTAAAAAAATCAGCAAAAATGTTTGCTTGAATTGATGCAAAGTTTTGAGTAGAACATGGTGGGAAATAAAAAATTTGGGTTGGCAAGTGGGGTTAAGCAAATTCGACTCAAATGAGATGGACTATTATGAAACAAGAAGAAAAATTGTGTTTGCTTGAATTGATGCTTTTACAGTGCAATAGTTCTAGCACTTCCTATGTCTGAATGAATTATCTTCCTGTGTCCTTGAGAACCCTGTCAAGGAAAGATTGCAGATTTTTTTACACTCTTCTGACTTGTATGACCCTGAAGAAATCCTAGAGCTAATTGAAGGATCAGATTTATGGTTGGAAAAGGGTGTATTTTGAGGTGAAAAATGGTGTGTATTGATGCAATATTGCTAGGTCCCTCTGTGCTGATTTTTTTTTACAGACTTTAGTTAAACCTATTTTTTACTTGTTTGTTGTTAAGGCCTTTGATTAAGAATTCCATTAAGAAAGCTCCTGATCAGATTCCTCCATATAAATGTAGACGGACCAACATATAGAAATCGCCATATCCTAATTCCAAGTAAGTAGCCTATTAGCTCAATCGGCAGAGCGATGTGTGTTACACACAAAGATGTGGGTTCAACTCCCACATAGGCTATATTGTTTGGGCCATGTTCAGCAAATTGGATGTACCACTCTTGCGACAATATTGTTTGGGCAATATTTTGAACCGTTTGGCAATCCTAAATCGTATAAAGAAAAGCAGAGCCTACTAGATTGCTATAAAAATCTAAAATGACCTAAAATTTTCCTTTGCAAGTTCTTTAGGATTTTTTATCTTCTGTTTTGTATGTCGTCTGAGGAGTCTGGTTCTTTCTGACTAATCTAGTTTTTGTGGGAATCTTTTAGAATTTTATGCTGATTTCCCACCAAGCTGTAGTGTGAAACAAATCTGTTTGGGCCTTTTAACTGTTGACTGAATATTTGTCAGTATCTAGTTTATACCTTAAGTAGTTGAACTTCTTCACCTGACTTTGTCCCTTCAGCTTTAATAGGAAGCTCGCTGAAGCTGGTAGGAAACGAGGATTATTCATACTGATTACTAGTTGTAACCTTTTAAAAAAAAAATTCAAATACATTTCAGTCTAATGCTCTGCAAGCTCACAACAAGCGTATGCAAGACTCGAGATTTATTGGGAAGGCATTGCGTAGAGGTTATGCGCCTATATTAATGTCCACCATAATCATTGTCATGATTGTCTTCATCAATTCCATTATTTTAGGTTAGTAATATGATTAATGTATGGTATTGTTTAAATGGGTAGTCCGTAGTGTTATATATTCTCCCTTGAGCCTTATTGTTTGCTACTTTCAGCTCCTAGTCTCACAGGGGTGACTGCTGCTATTGGACTTTGGGGTTGGATTGATGTGTCTTTCTGCATTGGGGCTTTAGTAATGTTTTACCGCTGCAGTAGGTAACTCCTTGTTCAAGTTAGTTTCCTTTTTTGTTTTTTTGTCCTTTTCTCAATTTCTTGCATTTTCATAGATTTTTCTGCTTTTTGTTCTATAAATTGTAATCAACTTTCTTCCTCATGATAAAAATACATGAATTTATTATATCTCTGAATGCAAGTTTAAAACTCTAGGGACAATCTCTTGATCGTCAAGGGGATAACACAACTAGCTGCTCTAATTTTTCCTTGGCAAATTCTGACCTTCAGAGCCACAGGCCATATGTGCCCTGTGCCCAAAAATAAGCCTATAAATAATAAGCATGCTGCAGTGTCTATCCGTGTGAACCTATAATTCTTTAAGAAAAAAATTCTTAATAGTTCTCTCAAACCAAATGCGCCAAGAATTTCCAATGCAGCATATGCTGTATTGGAAATCACCATATCCTAATTCCAACATATAGAAATCGCCATATGCTAATTCCTAGCTCAAACCATCCTGCCCACAATAGTTAGACGGACCAACATATAGAAATCGCCATATCCTAATTCCAACATATAGAAATCGCCATATCCTAATTCCTGAGCTCAAACCATCCTGCCCACAATAGTTAGACGGACCAACATATAGAAATCGCCATATCCTAATTCCAAGTAAGTAGCCTATTAGCTCAATCGGCAGAGTGATGTGTGTTACACACAAAGATGTGGGTTCAACTCCCACATAGGCTAATTAATATCTTATTTAAAACTGAGTAGAAACCAATAATAGCGGGCTTGTAAAGGAATCATTAGTACTTCACAGAAATTAGTATTATATAGAGACTATAATAGAGTAGGTTGGTAAATTAGATTTTTAATATAACATATTAGCCTATATGGGAGTCGAACCCACGTTAATGTGCACAAATACATCGCTCTACCAAGTGAGCTAATAGGCTACTTATAAGATAACACACAAAAAAATGGTCTTCCCTTCTTATAACTTGTGTTTGACAATAGAAAGGAAGACTAGGTCCTCATCATCGCCCATGTCAGACAATAGAAAAACACTAGTAACAAACAGATTTGTGACTATCAATCCACATGCATTTACAAATTCATCTACACGTCTACTTAACCACAGGGTTGGGTGTTCTATGCATAACTCTTTGTGGCTATAGGGAAGAGTATTGATTCTATGCAGGATTGAAACAAAGTGGTGACATAAAACAAGCTTCAAACCAACAAACAACTACAAAAAAAAACCCAAATTTTCAAAGCAACTACCATTACCGTAAATAAAATCAAGCAAACATTTTTGCTGATTTTTTTTACACACCATAAACAAAATCAGCTGTAATAGACAAAATCCATTACCATAAACAAGATCGATATTCAGCCTTCCTATCGACATAAACTCTTCTAAATTAAGATATATATAAATATAGATTCAACTTTCTATCCAAACCAGCACCTAAGCTGACTCCGGTTGGATTTGAATACGCTTGTTTTTAAAGTATTTGCAATACTAGCCCCATATTATCCCTAATTTACGAAATTGGCACTTCTTTGGGATTTTCTTTCAGCTTTTGCGGAAAAAAGTCAAAAAACAATTCAAATGACAATGCGTATTTTTTTTCCCGTTTCAATATTTTCACTTTCAGAGCCGTGCTCGAAATAAAAATCTAATCAAATCTATCTATCTATAGATATTCTATCAATAAAATAAAGTTTTTGGGCATTAAAATAAAACTTAAAAAAAAAAACCCTAAACAAACGCTCCTCGCCCGACCTCAGAAGACAGAAGCTCTCATCGCCTCTCTCTCTCGCCCAGTAGCCAGCGCCCACCGGAGACGGCCACCCACCGGAGACGGTCACCTGAAGTCTGAGCAGGTTTGTCTCTCCTTTCTTGTTTTTCTCTCCCTTCGGCTTCGACTGTCCACCGATTCACTGTTTGTGGTTCAGATAAAAAATTCTGCAATTTTCGATTTGATATAGATCGACTGAGGTTCGTCTCTCCGTCTACAGCGAGCTTGCCCCTCAGCCACGGCCACATCAGGCCCGCTCACCACTCACCAACTGAGGTTCGTCAATTTTCCCTTTTTTGGCTCGAACTGGCTGTTGATTTCTCAAAGTTCTCAGTTGTGAAATTTTCGATTTTCTCAGATTATGTCTACTTCTAAATCTAATTCGTGCATCGATCCTGAAACATGAATACTTCTAAGCTATGATGTGTGTCATCTAAATGTGGCTTGATAGATGGCCAGTTATAAATATGAATGGAAATCCGCGATTGTTTCAGGCGTGAAATCCAGTTGGGAGCCATGGATTGGGTTAAGCGCAAGATCTATCTTTACAATGTCACTTTTGGACTCTACATGCTTGATTGGTGGGAGCGTTACCTCTTCAGTATCCTTCTTCGCAAGATCCCTTGCTCCTTGATTTGAATTTAACTCGTATTGCTATTTAATCAGATGGAATCTTTGATTTTGCCGATCTAGGGTTCCTTAACATCTGCAGATACTCTGATCATTGTCCTTATGTGGTTCATTTTTTATAATACTTCACGACAGGTCTCTGAACTCTCCAAGAGGTAACCCGGCTGTTATAACCTCCTACCTCATTTGCACATATTGAAATCATTCTTTTGCTTAGATGAATGCTGAATTATGATCTGGAATCAGTGCACTTGCTTGTTGGGCTCCAAAGTTCAAAGCTTGTTAGTTCAATATTCTTGATTTTGAGGCACAGTTCAATTCTATGTGGGTAGTATAGTGTGTATTCCTGCACCTTTGTATATCAATTGAGATAAATGAGGCTAAATAGTCTGACATAGTACTCTTAAACTTGGACAAAAAATTGTTTGATAAAGGCTTAGCTGAAATTGCGTGATTGCTGCAGTAACCTCTCGTATGTGCAGGCCCTGGTGCAAAATGTTAGAAATTAGAGCTATAACTTTCATGGTGTTCTGACCATATGGATTTAGCATCTAGTGGGAACTCGTGCACTATGCATTTTTGCCTTTTATTCATGTATACTTGAGATGGTTATCACATCGAGTGGCACCTGTTAGGGATGAGTTTCATAGGTAACTCGTTTTCATGTAAAATTGGCCAGGGTGTGTAGGTATTAGAAAATGCGTTTGCCCTACATTGTTGTATTTGTGTTTTTGTCATTTAAGAATGGGTCAGTTTTTGACCTTGAAAATCAAAGGCTGCAAAGTGCTTGTGACGTTTAAGAGGTAACTGATGCCGTACTTTGGCTGTCCGGCAGATAAGTTCTTTTCATTGTGGATGTTTAGTAACCATAGTTCATACTCGAAACTTGGTTTTAAAGATCCATGAACAAAACAGCTGAATCTGTTCCTCAGATATTAAGGAAGTGTCAATAAGTAAGCCTGAGAAGATATGTGCTAGAAAGTAATTAGCATGTGTTTGTCTGACACCGCATCTTTAACACTGTCTTTCCTTTGAAGCCATTGTAACTTCAGCGAGTGTAGCTAGCATTATCCATTTATCCTACCTTGTTTTGGACCATTGCTTGTTCCCAAAAATTAAGGAACCATTGTTTGTTTAAAAAAAGAAAAATAGAATCATTGCACGGGTTCACATTTAGAGCCTGAATTAGTATTCTTTCCATTTAACATCATCGTACTCAGCTCAATAACAAAGCCATACCCATTAAAGTAGTATATGTTGATGCCAGGTTTCACTTACGATTATTGCAGTATCGATCTTGTTCAACTTCATAATTTGTCGCTGTTTTCATTAGGTACCTATGGTAAAGCACCCTGCATTCGAATACCATCAATAGACAGAAGACGGATTCGTCACGCATACCACCTTGAATATGCTTGGAATTTGGTTTGTGTAGAAGAAATTGGTGTTTAAACTTGAATATAGAAGCTTTTGCTATGAAGAACTGAACTGCTCTTGGTTGTAGGATTGATCACCCATTCTGTTTGGGTGTTTCTCCTTTTGTTGCTGAAGTGATTTGTCTTTAAACTATAACTTGGATTACCACCTATTTAGTTTGTGTTCTTCTTTGTAGTTTCTAGTTGTACTTGAATTACAACCTCTTGCTGCCATCCAGAGAATATTTGTTTGAGTAGCGTGGAATAGATGGAAAATGAATAAGATTTTACACATAAAATTTGTAAGATAGTTACTTTTTTATGAGTCAAGGGAAGAGAGAAATAGTTATATTGATCCCTGAATCTTAAATTAAAAATAGACTAAATTTTTTCTTACTTGAAAACAAAGGGGAGTTAGTCTTGGAGCTTGGTTTTGACAATTGAAAAATGCCCCCATTATTTATTGTGTTTAGATTATATGTGCGGAATCGGTAAAGATATCCATTTCGGAACTCACTGGAAAAGACTTGTGGGTAGTACCCATAGGTCTCCGGTTCGAACCCCGAAATGACCGCTCTTTATTTACCAATTCAAGGAATCGGTAAAGATCGTCTGCAAAATCTTTTTGGACTACATTTTTCTTACGCAACTGTACATCTGCACTTGAAATTTGTCGAATCTCCCAACAATAAAGCCATGAACCAAATCACCATTTGAAGTAGCACCATTCACTATATGCTTGCAAGTTGCAACTGTTCAGTAGGGTCAAATACTCAAATGTATACTACTATTTAACAAAATAACGATTAAGACCTTTGAACTCGACCTCCTTGAATTTCATGGTCCAAGGATCCTGCTCTAATTTCCGCCAAACAGTGATTTGGGTGCTCAGATCATAAGACGGAATTATGATTTGAGAGATGTCTGTGATTTGAGTAGTAAACAAGTGGGGCTTCCATTCCATCCAACCATGGGTATTCAAAGTCCACGCCCAATCACAATATGGTATTACTTTTCGAAGTTGTTTCTATGGATTCGAATGGAAACTACACCACTAGACACTTGATCACAGTTGCTACAAAACACTTGAATCGAGCTTCTATTCGAATTGTTCTAGGAGCCTGCATCTCTTCTACTGTCATTCACTTTCTGAATTGGGTGACACATTAGCTTGATTATCCTCGACATTTGCTGCATTTGCAATGCGTTCACCCTGAAGATTACATTTACACACGCAATCAACTACTCTGCCATAGCAGTTGAACATATTAACAAGCACTTAAAATCACACAAATACTGATTGGATAAAAGCGAATGAGGTAGAAACTCTGAAATAGGAGAGTTGTTACCGTTTTTGTCAAATCCAAATTAGTCATGAGGTCATAGAACTTGCGCATAAGCATTTCTTCTTCTACCTGTAACAACAGTAGCAACTTAGAAAAATGGATGTCATGTTACATACTTCAACCATTGATTACTCTCAGCTAAAATCATTCTACTAACGACCTTAAAAGCATACCATCTATTATATATATCCATTATCCAAGATATGACCTGATTAAATCAAGTAAAGACTCTTAATACCGAGTTAAAGGAGTGAATGAGATATCTCTCTCCCATTATGCATTCACAGTACTAATGATTTATCAATCTTCTAAAACTACGAAGCGGAACGTGAAAAGGGAAACTGCGAGAACTAAGGGGATGGCAAACAAGCGGACAAGAATGAAAGAGTGATAAGAGTGTGAGATCAGGAAATACATTTGAACTCTGAATCACACACAAGAGAACATGAACACTTGTAGAAACCAAGGATTTCCGAACGAATCACAAGGCTAAGTTCCACTAAGACGCGACTCATGAGAGGGAAACACCCTCTGGAGTCTGGGCTATAGGCTAAGCCTTACAAATTGATATCCGAAGCACAACTAGATAAGAAGGCTAGTCCCTTTAATAGAATGAATCGACTCCCTTTAGCTTAGCCCATATCTTTCCAGAACATTTTAGAAAAGATTCAGCAAAACCATCATAGCAAAATATATCTACTAACCATCCCAAAACACATTCAAGGGAGGAAAAATTGAAACAACAGTTGAACCAAAATTCAATAGAGCATACACATAGCTCAGGTTCACAGATGATGCATTTATGTTGCAAAAGACTAATAGTAGCACCAATAGAACACATGCACATCAAATTTGACTAATTTCGAGACAATGTTTCATAAGAACAATAAGATATCGCACATGAATTACCTGGAGTGTATGCAATTCATGAGCCATTTTATTATGCGCTTCAAGGAGGAGTTCATTCTGCTTCTCTAGATGCCTGCAAAAAATACACCAACAGATCGAGTAGGATGAATTTCAGAAAATCCTAATGAATCAAACCACCTTATGAGAGAGAGAGGCTATGATCATGTTCATAACATACCTTACCACATATCCAGGGTTAGTTGCATCCATATTTCGATAATAGAATCCATTTAATCCAAATTTGGTAATTAAAACCAAATTAATGGAAATGGTTATTAATGCAAATGGAACGAGTCAAACTTTGGGAGGTATTCAATGGCTGACGTTAAAGGGAACATTGAAGTCGACAGTTACTCTTATTGAAGTCGGCAAGTAACGGCTATCAACTTCATGGTTGGCTTTCAATACCATTTTCAAGAATGCCTTTAATGCCGGTTGTAATGCAAATGAGTCCTTCAACGTTCTCATCGTAAGGCTGGTCCGTGGAGCCTTGACTTGCAGCTGCGGGCTCGGGTTGAACTTGGAGCAAGGTAGCCATGGGTGGGTCGTGATGGGTCTCGAATAAGACCTCATTGAACACAAGTTGTCCAAGGAGCCGAGCGTGCGCCCAAGTGAGAGGTGGGGTCGAAGTGTCCCGTAGTTCTTGATCATCGGTACTTGATGTGGGGATCACATCATTAAGACCAACCGCTTATCATAAACAATCCCCATTACAACTTGTGATTGGTAAAGAGCCAAATATCTCTCATTTGAGAATTTTTGGATATGCAGTTTATGTACTCATTGCTCTACCACAACGTACAAAAATGGGTCCACAAATGAGATTGAGAATTTATGTTGGTTTTGAATCTGCATCGATAATTAAGTACCTTGAACCAACAACTGGAGATTTATTTACAGCAAGGTTTGCTGATTGTCATTTTGACGAAAATCTATTCCCAACTTTAGGTGGAGAAAAGAGCAAACAAATTACGTGGAATGCTCCATTATTATTTCATATGGATCCACGTACTAAAGTGTGTGAACAAGAAGTGGAGAAAATTATAAATTTACAGAGTATAACGAATCAATTGCCGGATTCGTTTACAGACACAAAGAAAGTGACAAAGTCACATGTGCCTGCTATAAATGCCCTTGAAAGGATTAAAATTCCTGAGAGACAAACAGTTGGACAGCAACATGTAAATGAGTCCACGATACAACGAAAACGTGACAGGCCTCTTGGTTCCAAAGATTTGAAACCAAGAAAAAGTAGACGTGAAGAGGACGTCATGAAAATTGTCCCACTGATAAATTCAGGGGGAGAAAATGCCAAAATGCAAGAGGACTGTGATAAAGACATCTCGGAAAATACGGAGGGCGCATTAGATGACAAAAGTATTCTGGATGAAGATAGAAACATTGATAATTATGAAATTTCTGTGAATTATGTTTCTACCAGAATACAATGGAATAGAAAGGATATTATCCTTGATAAGGTGTTTGCATACTCTGTTGCCACGAAAATAATCATTGATGACAATGAAATTGAGCCACAAAGTGTCGACGAATGTCGTCACAGAAATGACTGGCCAAAATGGAAAGAGGCAGTCCAGGCCGAGTTAAAGTCATTAGGAAAACGTGAAGTTTTTGGTCCTGTTAAGCTTGTTATCTTACATTTCATGTCGGTTTATTAAGTGGTTAAAGTTTTTTACATTATGTTGTCTTCATTTAAAGTAGGTTCAAGACTTTGAAATCTTGAACTCATAGTTATATATAGCTCTAAAGTGACATCTTTTTGTATTACATTTTATGTCGGTTTATTAAGTAGGTTAAAGTTTTTATTATGAGGTATTATCTTCATTTAAAGTAGGTTCAAGATTTTTAAATCTTGAACCCATAGTTATATATATTCCTAAAGTGACATCTTGTTATCTTACATTTCATGTCGGTTTATAAAGTAAGTTCAAGTTTGTATTATGATGTACGCCTCTATTTAAAGTAGGTTCAAGATTTTTAAATCTTGAACCCGTAGTTATATATAACTCTAAAGTTCAATATTATTATAATGCTAAGTTCTATTCTTTTTCTCAACATCCAAAATATAGGAGGAAATGATATGCTAATTGCTTGCAAATTTGTGGCCTTTTTTACATCCAGTTACACTTTTTTTTTGTGCTTAACCACACTGAGAGATTTTATACCAAAATTTTCAAAAAGTGGATATCTTATATTATATAGCCTCCGTATATTTTATTTGGATAGCCTACGTGGGATTTGAACCCATATCTTAAGCGCAAACATAATGCTCTACCGATTGAGCTAATAAGCTAATAATTTTGAGCCAATTTAGCAAAACAAACTAATAGACTCCCATCAGATCATCCATTCAACCAAAAACACAAGCTAAAAGAAAGCAATAAAAGGAAAGGCAACACAAGCTGAATTATCTATACAATAAAAGAAACTTTATACAATTATACCCTTTAAAAAGTAGCCCCTAGAGAGAGTTAGAACAGTTACCAAACTAGCTCTTGAAAAGCATCCATAAAATACCACACGTAACATTTGGGCCTGGATGAACCCTACCATCCAACAAGCAATTTCAAAATTTCAATTGCCTGGTCAAAGCCCGAGGGCCTGCAATTACACTCTGGAGAGGAAATTTATCCTTGCAATTCTGGAGAAGCTGCTTTTTGTGCTTGCCTCGTAACTGTACGATAGAAATAAAACCCTTTATTTTGGAGACAATAACATAATGGAGAAGACAAATTGGTAAGAGAGGGAAAAATTCAATGAAGATGGAAAAATAACCAACTTAATAAAATTGTAAACATATATATTATTTTATAATTGGTTCAAGATTTTTGCTTGATAAAATTTTGAACAAAGAGGCTGATGCTTTTTCTTCTGCAATTATTGTGACTATCCAAAGCAAAGGCTTAAAAAAACAAAGGAGTAAAGGGAATTCAAGAAATTGAGCACCATAGTTACTGCAGGATAAAATATAAGTGCAGATTGAATGACTATTTTGTCGAAAATGGTTATTTCAGCACTTGCAGAGCTATATTACATTTCATAAAACCCACGCACACATCAAACAATATTTTCCCTACCTTTTGTTCAACCTTGGATCCCATCCACAAAATCACCCATAGTCAATCACCAGTAACAAAAATAGACAAAAACGAACAGAGAATAACAAAAAAATCTAAAAATTCCAAGATCATCATAAATCAAAGTAACAAGTCCATCAAGAGTAAAGCAAATGGACGAACAAGGAAGACCACATTATTTGCCCCTTCCATTTGCACAACAGTTAATTGCCCTCAACTTAGCAACTATTCGAACAAAAGGAATTAAATAAATGAAATAATTGGGGGAAATAAAGAACGAACCTTGATATCCTACTGACGATTTCACCAAGGAAAGAACCTCTGAGTTATAGCCCAATAGTTGAAACGAAATCGGATGAAAACGGGGTCAGATTTACCGATTGGAAAGATAAAATCAAGTCGTCTTCAATCAAGGGGGAATAGGGTTATCAACTAAAAAGGGGGTTTGATTTACAGCAAGGGCGATGAGGACTAGAGGCAACGAGTGAGGGCGACACGGACTGGAGGCAGCGAGCGAGCTAGGGCGACGAGGACTGGCTGTAGTGTGCAACGGCGAGATCGGGAGGCGGCGAGCGACGACGAGATCAACCAGATCTCAGAGCGGAGTGGAGGACGAGCGAGGGTGACGAGGATTGAAGGTTGGGAGCGAGCGAGTGAGGGCGACTGCGATGCCTGGATCGGACGACGAGAGGCGGAAGAGGAAGCCGGAATGAGTTGAGGACGAGAGAAAGAGGCGGAACTCGGAAGGAGGCGAAGAAGAGCAGACTAGAGAGGGAGCGCTTCTTTACTCAGCTGTGCGGACAATGTAACCACCAATCAAAACGACCCTCGCGGTTTTCACCTAATTTTTTTTTGTTTTCACCGGAGTCAACCCGTATATATATATAGGGTTGGATTCAGGTGCAAAGGTCACTAAAAGTGAGAAGGAAAGAAATAATCTCATTGGTCCGTTTGCGCCCACTCACTCGTGTGTTCTGCACACCCACGCGCCTACCTCTCACGCGCCTCTATCATATTTTTAAAAAAAAACCAAAAATATACCGGCTTTTATTTGCCAATATGCCAACCTATATTCAATGTTCAAAGTACCTACTTTTAATTTAGGTAAATTTACAGAAAACCACCCCTTAAATATGAGTGTTTTCACTTAACCACCCCTTAAATTAATAATTACAGAAAACCACCCTTTAAATGGTTTTTACTTACAATTCACCACCCCTTCATCTATTTTCATTAATTTATTATTAAATATATTATATTTTAATACTTTTAAACTTCAATTTGATTATAAATATATTCAAAATTTTAATTTAAGGGCTCGATTATATTTTAGTGATAATTTTATTTATTTTTAAAAAACAATAATAAATATAGCCAAAAATTATTATCTTAATAAATATATTTAAGTTATATGATTAATTGATAACTTATTTTTTTTTAAATTTAGGTAAATTTAAAGAAAAAAGTTACACATATAACAAATAAAATGGATCAAATTCATATTTTAAGTTGAAAATTATTAACTATTTATTAAAATAAATAAAATGATCACTAAAATATAATCAAGCCCTTAAATTCAAATTTTGAACATATTTATAATCAAATTTGAGTTTAAAACTATTAAAATATAATATATGTAATGATAAATGAATGAAAATAGATAAAGGGGTGGTGAGTTGTAAGTAAAAACCATTTAAAGGGTGATTTTCTGTAATTTTGAATTTAAGGGGTGGTTAAGTGAAAACACCCATATTTAAGGGGTGGTTTTCTGTAATTTCCCCTTTAATTTAACATCTAAAGTTTTCTTCTTAAAAATTCAATTTCGTATTTAATACGGAGTACTGCGTTGCTTTTAACTTTTAAATTTGTACGTACCAAAAACAAAAAGCTTTTAAAGTTTTAATTCCTTGTTTAAATGCTTGTTTAGATTTCTTTTTAAAATTAATTAAAACATCATCATATAATTTTATTAATTATACATTAGAAAAAAATATAGTCACTGAACCATTATATATTTAGTCGCTGAACCATACTTATGTTTTTATAATTGCAAAGTTATTTTCACAATAAAAAAATTGTACGTATATTTTTATATATTGCAAATTTATTACCACTTCAAAATATATAATATATTCTTATTATAATTAAAATATAGTCACTGAACCATTATATATTTAGTCACTGAACCACCCTCTATATATGTGCTGAACCAGTTACTAAAAAATTGATGAACCACTTCTATTTAATTAATGAACCATTACATATTTGGTCACTGAACCACTCTCTATATATGTGCTGAACCATTCTCTATTTAGTCACTGAACCATTCTCTAGTTAGTCACTGAACCACTTCTAATTCACTTTTTTTTTATCACCGAATCACTCTCTATATATGTGCTGAACCATTCTCTATTTAGTCACTGAACCATTCTCTAGTTAGTCACTGAACCACTTCTAATTCACTTTTTTTTATCACCGAATCACTCTCTATATATGTGCTGAACCATTCTATATTTAGCCACTGAACCTTTATATATTTAGTCACTAAACTACTGTCTATTTATTTACTGAACCAATCTCTATTTAGTCACTGAACCAGCCTTTATTAGTCACTGAACCAACCTATTTAGTTACTAAACCAACCTCTATTTAGACACTGAACCAAGTTTTATCACTGAATCACTCTCTCTATATATGTGCTGAACCATTCTATATTTAGCCACTGAACCACTATATATTTAGTCACTAAACTACTCTCTATTTAGTCACTGAACCAACCTCTATTTAGTCACTGAACCAACCTTTATTAATCACTGAACCAACCTATTTAGTTACTGAATCAACCTCTATTTAGACACTGAACCAAGCTCTATTTAGTCACTGAACCAACCTCTATTTAGTCACTGATCATTCTCTATTTAGTCACTGAACCAAGCTCTATTTAGTCACTGAACCAACCTCTATTTAGTCACTGATCATTCTCTATTTAGTCACTGAACCAACCTCTATTTAGTCATTAACCCAACCTCTAGTTAGTCACTGAACCAGCCTTTATTTAGTCATTGAACCAATCTATTTAGTCACTGAACCAACCTCTATTTAGTCACTGAACCAACCTCTATTTAATCACTGAACCAACCTATTTAGTCACTGAACCAACCTCTATTTAGTCACTGAACCACTCTCGATTTATATGTGATTAACCAATTAGTATAAAATTGATGAACTATTTCTATTTAATTTATGAACCATTATATATTTTGGTTTCATGTCGGTAGAGATTTATATTATATTATTTTGGTTTCATGTAGGGGTGTTCTCAAATATCAAAATGGGCTTCAGAACTTGCGTTTATTATATATATAAATGGAATGAATAAATTTTGATTTCATTTTTTGCAATTAAGCCGTAAATAGGGTATATAAAGTTATAAACCCACGATGTTGGCATTTCATGTTCTAACATTACTCTCCGGCATATCTTCGAATACATGTTTAGCCTATGCAATTGCGCCATTTTGTGCGTACATATGCACCAACGCAGTACTAAGAATCACACCAAGCTCCATCTTCTTCGCCTTCATGAACTCGTGAATCGTCTCGCCCAACTCCAATCACCCCCTCACGAGCACACACCAATAAAGTCTAAGCCAAAGTGGCTCCATTAGGCTCGAATCCGGAGTTAATCATTTGATCAAACAGCGCCAATGTCTCGCCCGTGCAGTCATTCTGAGCATACCCACATACCATAGTTGTTCAAATGCTCAAACTCCTCTCAGGCATTTCATCAAACACCTTCCATGCACAATCCAACACACCCGAAACACAACGCGGCACTTTAACAACATGAACCTCCGATCAAATCCAGACACCAAAACCTGCGTATGAACCTGAACACAACAATCAAGCGACCGGGGCGGCCGTAGAAGCCATGGAAGATGGCCGGAATTGAGGGACCGCTTCAAGGTACAGTTGTCAACGGAGGCCATCTCGGTGGCGACGCCGCTAGCATCGGAGCCGGAGGAGAATGAAGCCACCACCAACGCCCTCGTCAATTGAAAGAAACTGCGACAAATGAGGATCAATTACAGAGTCCAGGACCAGAACGCCGGCCTCGCCCTCGTCGACGTCAAGCTCAGCGGTCGCGTCAAGAGGAAGGTGGTGGTGAGGAGGTGCCGTTGACCTCTGTCACTGTTTCTCGAGCCCCATCGATCTCCTCCAGTGATGGAATCGGATGAAGAGGTGGTTTCCACTGAGAAATTACTTCGTGAAGAAGGAGAAAGAAGGAAGAGGGAAAGAAGTAAGAAAGCGGGCGCGTGCTTTCAACCAAGAAAATAAAAGCGCGTTTGTGTCTTTGTAATTATCTAATCAGATTGCTTCTTTCCTTCTTACCAGACCGACCCCTTCTCACCTGAACCCTACCCTATATATATATATATATATATATATATATATATATATATATATGCATGACCCTTATAGTGTATCTTGTGCACAAATAGGAACCGTTGATTGATAGAAATTGATGGCATGGATTAAAAAGAGATTTTTTTTATTTTTTTTTTAATTTTTGCTTTAAATGGGGTAGAACCCACTACTAAACTCCCCCGCTTTCTTTTGGGATGGAGAGTGTACTCCAAAGCCACCAAACCCATTTCCTATTTTTTTTATATAAACAATTTTTTTTAAAAAAAAAGTAGTGGGCCTCAATTTTTTATTATTCACCCACTCCACTCCAGTCCTTGTTTTTTTTTTAAAATAATTTCGGATGTTTTAAAAGTTGTCAATTCCAATGAATAATGTTTCTCATAATATCGAATAATGTTCTGCTTTTTTCCCATCGAGTTCAAATCGAAAGTTATCAATTCCACTGAATAATTTATCATATACTACTGAATAATGTTTTGTTGGTTTATGTATCTCTATACCATACTTACGATTTTAATGAATAATGCTTCATATTTCACCGAATAATGCTTCATATTTCACCGAATAATGCTTCATATTTCACCGAATAATGCTTCACAATTCACCAAAACATCTCATTCATAGTATATATGTTGCGATAAAAAAAATGTCGTATATAAACGAATAATCATTAAAAACTCACCGAATAATACATGGATTCCACCGAATAATGTTTCATGCGTAACAAAAAAAAACCCACCCCCACCACCCACCTCGCCCATCACACCCCCACCGTATGTTTCGTTCTAAATTAACTTCGAGCGGAAACCGTCCACCACCGCAGTGCAACCCTCCACCACACCCAGCTGACCCAGGCCACCACCGCAGTGCCACCGTCAACAGATCCCACGCCTCGACATCAACGGTTGGTCGCTTCTCCTGCTCGCTGAATAAGCTTCGCCTTCACTCTCCTCCCACCCTCTTCACTTGTCACAATAATCTGAAATTCAAGCCAAAAACACTCAATCAATCTAATTCAACCATAAATCCATCAAAAACAAGTTTCAATTTCACCTATTGAATTCTAAAATTTTACAAATTTAAACAATATATTTAGCAATATCTAAAAATTGGGGTTTATAGAAACATACTTGAGGATTCAGTGGAGGAGGAGAGGCCGCTGGGCGAGGTCGGAGGGATTTCACCACCTACATCGACTCTGGATCGATGTCTCCGACGAGCATTGGGTTGATTTTGGATCGGAGGCTCTTCGCCGACTAATGCGCCAGCGCCGGCTCCGAAGACACACGTCTGGCTCGGCACCTTCGACACCGCCGTCGACGCTGGCGATCGCAGCCCCAGCCAGACCAGCACTGTCGAGACCTCCGCGCCGCCGACGCTCGTCCCTCTGGATCTGACCCCAAGATGCTTGATCTGGATTTGAACATCCCGGCGGCCAGGAGCGGTCAATGACATCGCAGTAGGAGAGCATCTTCGCCGCCGTCGCTCCCGGATTTGATAACCGCCATGGCCGGCTCCTCCTCGACCATCGCCGCCGTCGATCTTCGCCTCCTCGACTCGCCTCCGATCCAACTCTCCTCGTGTCCGCCTTGCCTCATCGCATCGACTCCACCTTGCCCCGGATCTGAGAACCGCCACAGACGGCAAGGAGGGCCTCCCGCGCGGCCTTCAACAAGCTCTCCCGGACACCTCGCCACACCGCCGGACTCCCGAATCGAACTCCCCCTTCGCCGACGACCAACAACAGTCCAGATCTGCTCAGTGCTTCTCGGATTTCATGCTCTTCGATCGGCGGCTCTACGATGAAAAAGAAAAAGGCAATGAGTGGGTTAGGGTTTTATTGAGTAGTTTAAGTCTTTCACACGCGCTCCATATTTGACCCGGTGAGTTTGGGCCTTCTTTTCCACAATATTTTTTTAAACCAACCCATACATGTGGCATAATCCTGTCCACCCATTTAATATAGATCAAGAGTCCAGATTTGTGCACAAGGTACATCCTAAGCCTTGTGCACAAGTTACCCATTATATATATAGAGGATGGTTATGGTGTAAACACTCCTTATGATGTAAATTGTGAACAAATCTTGACCTTTGAATCAAAAGAAATTAATGGTCAAGATTAATCCTGATTTTCTTTTTTATTTTTTATAAAAAAATGGACCTCATCGGTTTACCAAACTCACGCGCAGTAAAACCACCCCCTCTTTGGAATTGGATTCAACCTCCATTTGGCCATTACACACGTCACATACAGGTGCTCGTACTTTTTTTAATTTTTTGTTTCGTTTTTTTTTTTTAACATTTGTTACCATCATAATTGTGATGAATTCAACTATTCGTCTAAATTAGAAATATTATTCATATTTAAGGGATAATTATTCGATTAAATTGAAGTTATTATTCGATTAAATTATATTATTCGTGTATAACTATTGATTACAAACTTATTATTATTATTATTATTTTTACATTTGCTATCAAGATAATTTAGTTCAAATTAAATTATTCGGTTAAATTAGAGAGATTATTCGATTGTTTACATGTTTATTGTGTTAAAATTATATTATTCGGTTCAATTAGAAAGATTATTCGGTTAAATGTGATATATTATTCATCTAAATTTAAGCGATTATTCGGTTAAATTATAAATATTATTCGTATGTAAGATGTCGATTGTACTAGTAGTATTATTCGGTTTAAATTATATTATTTATTTAAATTAGAAGATTATTCGGTTAAATGTGATATATTATTCGGTTAAATTTGAAAGATTATTCGGTTAAATTATAAATATTATTCGTATGTACGACGACGATTGTACTAGTAATATTATTCGGTTAAAATTAAATTATTTGGTTCAATTAGAAAGACTATTCGGTTAAATGTGATATATTATGCGGTTAAATTTGAGAGCTTATTCGGTTAAATTATAAATATTATTCGTATGTAAGATGACGACTGCTTACACAATTATTAAAAAAAGGATGTTAAAATAATAATCATTAAAATTGAATGATGAAATTACAAAGATTATTCATATTTAACAGGAGAAATTGCGATCAAATTATAGATGATGAGTCTGACTAGGTTTGGATTTTCGTAGTTTGTGACCACTGTGATTTGTTCTGGTTTTTTATATTCACATTAGACCTCTATTTCAATTCTAGTTACCTATGAATATTTTAGACATCTATTGATGAATATATATATATATATATATATATATATATATATATATACTCGAGCCGGGTAAGCCAAGCGGCAAGCCGCAAGACAGGCTAACCCATGCCAAGGCAAACCAAGGCATGAGTACCCACTCAAGCACAAATTGCTCCTAGTGGGATTTGAACCCTTGACCTCATGATAGTGAGACACAAGGAAGCACCTCACTCTTACCACTAGGGCAAGAGGTCATTGGTAGTATATTACTCCTTTTCTCCTGGGAGTATATATTTGTGTTTTCAAATACATTGAATAAAAAGTCATTTCCTTCTTTTCCCCATTTTGGACTTTTTTATTCAACCAACCACCCACTTCTTGTTTTTTCCAAATTAATTAAAAATTGAAAACTGAACTCACGCGCAAATTGGGGTTCCATTGAGAGTGGGTGAGTAATGAGTGTGGGTTCCCACTTTTTTTAATTTAAAAAACTGAAAATTGGGGATTAAATCCCCACCCTCCTTTTCAATTAATCCTAAGGCTGATATTTGTTTACAATTTATATTATAAGGGGGGTTTACAAAAGAACCTTCCTCTTTATATATATATATATATATAGGCCGGCTCCCAAGTGAGCAAGCCTTATAATGTGAAATGTGAGCTAAACACCTACAAACATCATAGCAAGAATTTTCACCCAAAATAAGAGTAACCTCCAAAACTGTTTCATCCCAAGATTTATCATAACCTACAGGGCATCCAGATGAGGTGATGATCCATCTGTGTAGACGAAATATGCCAGTGTTTTTCCTCTTGTACCTCAAGTCGAGATCAAATAGTTCGAACCAACACAAGCTGAAACAAACACGGTTATGTAAGAAGATGTAGTTACATAGCAACAAGCAGTTTAGCAAATATTGAGGGACACCAGCAGGTTGCATCAAAACAGTTTTTAGGCCTTTTAGAGGGATGTGGGTGTGACACGAAGTCACTGTTTTAGCTGCATTGAATGATTGAATAACAGATTCCACTAAACCAAGTTTAACCGACCATAAGGAATTCATCACAGATGACAAAAGGCGAGAAACACTTATTTTTTTTCTTGAAAGCTGATACAAGGTGTAGCTTTAGACGAAACCTGGGTTTTAGGGGTATCAAAGACGCCCACCAGCTGGAGAGCCGGCACAGATATGAAGCTGAGCTAAAGAAGGCAGCAATGTGCCTTAGATTTACTGCAGCAACCAAGGGGCAGGAGACCTCATCAATGCTGATGTCTTCAATTTGTTTGGAGCCCTTACGGTGAAAGGGACGAGAAAGGCCAAAACCGACCACCAGAAGGTTTGTTAAGCCAAGGTTGAGCACCGATAGATCCAGATCAGCCACAAAAGGGGTACAAACCTGGAAAGGGTGAGTTCTAGCCACGGAAAAAATTCGATTGAGATTGATTATTAGTATAAGAACCATAACCGGGGCTAAAGACAAATTGGCATAACCATAGATATTGAGAAACAACTCTTCATTCGAACTGGGGAAAGGAGCCATGACAGCTCCGATCACCACAGAATTGTCAAGACCCGAAGATCGGGGGGTAAGGAGTGCCGAAGCATTAGCCTCAAACACCGGGTATTCCAACCACCCAAAGGTGGTGAGTTTTCTGGACAGAGTATTGCACTTAGCTATACTTAAACAAGAAATTGTGTTCACAAACCTGGATAGCAGCGTAGGAACCACAAAAGTGGATTTGGTGGAAGAAAGATCCACCAAAACAGCAGCAGAAGAAACAGGAAGAAGCCACCCAACCGACACCCCACCACCGAGCATACAGCAGCAGAGAGGGACAAGAACCCCGCTGTGCGCCAACCACACAGGCATCGACCCCTCCATCCGGCCCCAGCCAAGCCGACGGCGGCCTCCAGCACGCCTCCGGGAACACCCAGGCCAGCACCACCACCACCCAACACGGAGATTTTTCTTTTTCTTTCTAAAATCCCACCAGATGGGGATTTCAACCCTCTTAACCATCTTCATCTCGCTTGATATTCCGACATTAGAACACCAGACCCAAGGGCAACCAAGTTTTGGTCCCCCCCGTGAGAGGGATTTGAGGCAACATACGATGAACTTTATGACAGGGGTTTGAGAAGGAATCTTGGAAACGAGCACAAGATCACGGCGATGGGAGAGAACAGCCCGGAACTGACGGTGGAATAAGCCGAGAAATCCAGAACGAATCGATTTAGGGTTAGGGCTTGCGGAGCAAGGGGTCGGGAATTGATTTTGACAAGGTGGATTGGGGGCGCGTCGGACAGCGTGTTCTCCATTGGGAGGAAGATGATTACAAAATTCAACGGAGGTACTACCATTTTTTCACGTTGTAGATCCTATTTTCACATGTAGCCTAAAATATGAGATTATATATGTAATCTAAAATTGACCAATTTAGGCAGCCAGAGAAAGACAGTACATATATACACCTTACACGCACACAGCTGAAGACCAACCACCACCTTACACTTCCAGGTTACAGGGCCTCAGTCCTCCATCAAGTTCCCCACCAAGTCACAACAAACCCATCCCTTTCCTTTCTCCCATTTCTCATCTCCCTTGTTTTCAACGCAACCCATTAACGCATCCATCGCAATCGCCAATTCGAACAACAACAACAACCGAAACGTTTCTTTTGTCACCTGTCCAAACTCCTCACCTGCAAATTGCAATTAACCCCCAATTAATCATGGCCGCTCTCCTCCTCTTCCTGGCGCTGCTCCTCACCACCACCGGTTCCTCCAGTAATTAATTTATTCCCCCAATTTCAAAAGCAGACCTTTTCTAATCCTCAATTTCTGATTTCTCCCCTGTTTCATTTCTTGAAGGTGGCAGTTACTGTGTGTGCATCGACGGGGCTGGGAGCACGGCGATGCAGACGGACATCGACTACGCCTGCGGCGCCGGAGCTGATTGCTCCGCCATCCTTCAAAGCGGTGCCTGCTACCAGCCCAACACCGTCAAGTCCCACTGCGATTACGCCGTCAACAGCTACTACCAGAAGATGGGTCAGGTCTCCGGCAGCTGTAATTTCAGCGGATCCGCCACCGTTACCAACGCTCTCCCCACCAGTATATGCCGCTTCCTTAATTTCTTTTATTTATAATCAAACAATTCACTAAAAAAATAAAAAGGCTCAAATGTTTGGAATTTTGGGTGTGATTTTGCAGCTGTGGCGTCTGGCTGTACATACCCTGCAAGCCCCAGGTGTGTGGTTTTCCCTCCTCCCCTGTTTCTTTGATCTCTTAATCAATGAAATTTGCTACCGTCTCATAGTTTTCTTGCTCAATTTCATACTTGTATAGATTTATTTGTATTTCCTGATTATTGAACTTTGTTTTTTGAGAAGTTACAAGTGAAAATTAGGAAAGAATATAATTATATATATTATTATATTATTTTTAGGTCGATTTGATTATGCATATCTTTATTAATTATTCTCCCAATTAATGCGGTGAAATTTATTTAATATAGTAATATAGACCTAACAACTTGGTTTGATAGTTATTTGAAGATGCTACAATTTTGTGTATGAATGACACGTGAGTGATCTTTCTTATGGTTGCATTTAGCAAGTGTCATATCGCTCTGTAATTACACTCGGTCTTTGATGAGTTAGATCATCTCAAACCGATATTTCATAATTTCGTAAAATTTAATGCTACAATAAAAAAAAATAAAAAATTCTCCAACACTAACAAATTCTAATATAATTCCTCAAATCATCAATTTTATATATAATAAAGGAGAAGTTGTTTGTTACATCTATCAGTTTCTCTTTAATTGTAGTATATTTAACCAATTATATTCCCCCTTTAATTAATACAATATAACAATATATATATGCTCAATATAAGTTTTTTATAATTTTTTTTATCCAATTCCACTCAATCAATATAGAAATATACACTCAAGATAAAATTTTATCCAATTTAGTTAAATATCGATATATTTTTAGAAGCTTAAGATAACAATATATGCTTAAGATATTGTTAGATATAGATATATATTTATAACCCATATTTGTTAAATATGGATATATATTATATAGGTAGTCAATTAAACATTTCATAGAAATTAATTAGTTAAACAGGTATTAATATAAAAGTTATTTATTTATTTTTTAAATAAAATAAGGCCTCGTTTGGTTAGTCAATTAAAAACATAGGAAGTTAAAAAACCCAGGAAGTAGGATATATTCCTGTGTTTGGTTGACAGAATGATACAGGAATTCAACTTCTCAGGAATTTCAATTCCTACAAATCGTAGGAAGTTCACTTACCTAGGAGGGACTAGGTAAGTTCAACTTCCCCCATTTTTTAACATGAATTTATTTATTTCCCTCTTTATATCACTAAAAACCAAAATTCAACCAAACAACTTTGTTTAATTCATGGAAAGTGCATTTCACGGGAATTCAATTCATGGGAAGTAAGTTCCCGGGAATTGTACTTCCCGCATTCAACCAAACGAACCCTAATATATATATAGTGGTAGTTAGAGTTAATGTTTAATAACAAGTTAATTATTTTATATGTTTTTTAATATGAAACGAATTAATATATATTACAGAATCGCACAAAAGTGCGATTACTTAACTAGTCATTTTATAAAATTGCAGCGAATTTGGACCTCTTTCTTAAAATTCTATATTTTGAAGAAAACTTAGGAGGATCTCTTATGACAAAATAACTAAAATCTTAACTAAATTGGAGAATTTTCACAATTTAAAGAAGTTGTCATTGAAAATGGAATTAGTAGCTTGTATACTAACTTGTAATGTATTCAACCACCACCACCAACAACTATTATTAATCACCGCAATTATACAAGTAATAGAAGTTAACTTGGTGCCGTTTTGGTTGTTAGGACTTTGAATTGATGAAACTACCAATTTTGCTTAATTATGTACTGTATAATGTAATGAATTTAAATTTAAAATGAATTCAGCAACATATATATCCTACACTGGGATCAAGACTATTGAATTAATTATGTACATTTATATTTATATTTATATGTATATGTATGTAAACTACTATGAAAGCTCTGTGCTGATTATATATAAGATGATGATGTTGTAACATATTTTGTCCTTTTTTATCTCCTGAAACTGGTCCCTTTCACCTTCTCATTGTTTATAAATAGAGATGGTGTTTCTTAATGAAACTTGTAATGGAAAAAAGATCAGGTTAAGTATACGTTGATGACATCCAAGCTAATGCTAATTTTTATTTATTTATTTATTTATTATGATCGTTGTTCAGCCAAGTAACCGCTGTGACACCAACTGGTAGTACGACGAGCACAACAAACTCAAGCAGCTTCACACCAAGCTCGACGACGCCTTTCAGCTTTGCCCCTACTACTACTACTGATTCAAGTAGCCCCAGCGGAAGCAGGGGACTTATGCATCATACCAACTCTGCCTCCGCTATACTAGCAACCCTCTTCTTGTCAGCGTTACTTGTTTTGTGTGCGTGACCGACCGGCCAATAACTCGTTCGCGAGTATTTGTTTTTTGGCTGGTTAGTTTGTTTTGGTTTAATTTGACAAATATCCATATATGTGATGTGAATAATACAGAATTTGAGTTCATACATCTAGATAGAGTCCTTGAGTAGAGGCACTATATTCTTTTTTCCTCTCTTCGATCTCAAACGTTATCTTAAAATGATTTTTTGTTGTTATGATCGACTTTGATTGTTTGTTTAGTTTATGACTATGTGTGAGTCATAGACAAAGACTTGAAATGTTACTCTATAGCGTAATTTTCGGAATTTTTTAGTAAAAATACTTCTTATTTTTTGTTTTTACTAATTATACATTTTCGTTATTGTAACTGTTTTTTGTAACCATACATTAGTGTACGTACACACAAGATGATAACTGAATTTCATACCAATTCCCAAGAATGGCGATATGTTAGTTATAATAGACATGATTTTTTTTTTTTGAATAGGTAAAAATTCGGTTAAAAACCTTCTAACCGATAGCATCCCGATGGATGAGATAAATCAGATCTGGATGAGATGAAAGGACCGCCCCATTAACAAGGCGTCCAAGGTGTGCAAGCCGACCTGTTACCCTCGCGGGGCACATGCGAAAAAACCACGTTCTGGAATTCCCTAATCTGCCTTTTAATATCACCCATTAGAAGTTCGATTTCCCACGGGCAGGGACCATTAGAATTTAGGTGGTCGATAATTATACGTGAATCGCCTTTTATTATGTCCATCAGTGAGATCGAGTAACTATGATTATTGTCCATCGGGCAGCTTTTTCTCGCTATTCACTCTTGTCTTTCTTTCTTTTGTTTCTCTCTTCTTTCTTCAGTTCATCTTTTATTAATAATTTTTTAATTAAGCCAATTAATGATTGCGATGGTTAGTGTACTTCTATTGATACTCTCTCTCGATCATCATTCTCACTGTTTGTAACTTGAATCATACAAATGTTAGTTTAATGTTGAAGGAATCTATGGAGGTTTGATATAGATGGGAGCTGACATGTGGATAAAAGAAGCCGACAAAGTGTTTTATATAGCTGACATTTAGATAAATGAATATTTGACAAAGTGTTTGATGTAGTTAACAACTCTCTTGCGAACCGGCTAGTGTGTGGAATGGAGAAATACGTAATATGCTGACAAACTAATAGTAAAAATGGTTGATTATAAAGTAATTATATAAGAGTTTGTGTAATAAAAATAAAGTAAATACTCCCTCCGTTCAACAAAACTTGTCGTTTACTATTCACGCACGCTTTTTTAGAATGATAAAAACTATATAAAATATTCATTTTTTTAAAAATTTTTTTTAACAAGTTTGTACTTATTAATAATAACTACGAAATTGTTAAAAAAAATTATTTAAAAAGTCAATATTTTATATAGTTTTTAGCTCCTAAAAAAGCGTGCATGAATAGTAAAACGTCAAGTTTTGTTGAACGGAGGGAGTATATAATATTATGTTTGAGTAAATGGTTTCTTATCAGCTACTTGATGTCATTCTTATCTGCTATATGTTGTTCATTTGTCAATTACCTGTCATGTCTATGTCCGTTATCTTTCATTCTTTATCATCCTTTGTTAGCTCAATGGCCTCTTGTTTCTGCTCTCTTTTCAACCACTATGTACTCTGTGTGGTCCTTCTTTTGAATTTTCCACTGCATATTTTTTTTGTAGTTGGTCTTCCACTTCTTTTTCATTTTAGAGGCGGTAAACATCTGATCTGCTTAATTTTTATAGGGATATTTATTTCATCCTCTTGCAACACTGAGTATATTGTCTCTTGATATGCTATCTTCTAAGCCTCGATTGTGTAAAAACTTTCAATGATGTGTGTTACAAAGGCTTTGTTGTGTGTTATAGCAAAAAGAGCATGTATGCATGAGATCTTTTGCAAGTCAAATACTCTACAAGTGCATGTCTTTGCTAACAAATCAACCATTGTTGTTGTCCCTTCTCCCATAACTTATGGTGACGCAACAGTAGTACATCAAATGAGCCGAGGGGCTCATTTGATGTACTACATGAATGTACTTTTTTTTTTTTCTGAGGAGCTCATTTGATGTACTACTTGAATTTATTTAGAACACTCCGTATAAAATAAATGGGTCAAGGATTGAAAGTTTAAATTTAGTGAAACCTTTTCCCAACTATCACCAAACCAGAAATCAGTATTAGCTTTTTTCTTATGGGAGATTTGGTCTACGAGAAACAAAATCCTTTTTGAAAACCAATATGTTATAAATTTGAAATAGTGGGTAAAGTATATAATCTAATATAGGATATTCTGGAAAAAGTTTCAGAAAGATGATCCAGAGGACGACAACATCCCTATAACACAACACAATTCTCAAAACAATCTCCGGCATCATAAAAAAGTTAAATGGAACAAACCTACCGAAGGATTCATGAAAATTTAATTATGATGGTGCAAAGGTGGCTTCTGGGCAAGCATGCTCTGGTTTTGTCATCCAAGATTGTCGTGGTAGAGTAGTTTCCTGTGGTGCATATCTCATTGGAAATGTTTCTCCTCTCCATGCTGAATGTCACAGTCTTCATTTTGGTCTTCTGGAAGTAGTTAAAAAGGGTTTTTCTCATCTCGTGGTGGAAGGAGATTGTCTGGTTGTCATTAATGCCCTTTGTGGGATTGGTACGTGCACGTGGATTATTGAAATGATGATCACCGATGCCCTCTGTCTCTGCAAAGCTTTCGATGTTATCTCCTTCTCCCACACCTTCCAGGAAGCAATCATGTTGCATATAGGTTAGCACACATATGTTTGTCCTCTTCCTTCACTTCTGCCCGTTGCCCTGCCGAGCTCGAGGATTCCGTCTGCAAGGATGCTATTGGGGAGTGCAGGACAATATTTTGAGGAGTGCTGGACTGAGTGGTGATGGGACCTCTTACGAATTAGCGGTTTCCAGTTGGGTTAGTGCTATTAATAAGGATGACTTGGACATGTGTGTATTACAACCATCCCCTTGCCTAATGAAGAAAATGACTAGCTGCTACAACAAAAATGTGGACAAGCATCTCAAGGTGGACTTTGCTCTTACTGGGAGGTGATGTACGCCTATTTTACCATGTTTTGTACTTACTTTTATTCCTATTTCTGTCCATATATTGTACTTTCGGGTTAGGGAAGTATGAGATTTGTGTATTTTATGTTTATTTGTGAGTTATAGAGGTCTAAACAAGTTTCTATTTAATTTCGAAGAAATCGAAAGCATTTTGGAGCAATTTGAAGAAGAAGGAATCAAGCTGGATCTTCACTCGATGTCTAGTGAGCTGACTCGACATCTACTGGAGTGAAGCCAGAATTTGGCTAAGTGTTTGAGCAAGGTAAGCTACTGAAGATCCACTCGATGTCTACTGAAGATGACTCGACGTCGAGTCTACACAAGCCACACTTAGAGCCAGGAAGAAAAGGATCACTCGACACCACATGCCCCACCCGAGATCGAGTGAGTGCCACTCAAGACACAGAAGGCCATTCGATATCGAGTGACTTGACTCGATGTCGAGTGAAGTTCCAGAGTTGAGACACGTTGACAAGTCCGAATTCGAGGATGATTGATTAAAAACGAAGTCAAGATCTTTTATCCCCTTGAAGAACATTTATCCTTATGGGTTAAATTCCATTTACCCTAGGGAACTTTTATTTCTTTTATATTATTTTTAGTAGGAAGTTTTATCTTAGTAAATAGATAGAGATTCTTTCTTTGGCTAGTAAGGACTAGTTTAGCTATAAATAAAGCCCTTGGGGGCTAGTTTTCAATCATCCAAGCACACAAACAATTGTGTAACCCTAGAGTTAGGAAGAGAAAGAGAGGTTGAGAGAAGGAGAGTCGAGAGAGAGTTTGTGAAGAGACGGTTTGGCTTTGTTCGATTGTACTATTACTTTATTTCAATTCAAATTAGTTTCTTTCATGTCAATTTTGGTGTTTGCGATGATGAAGAGCGAGTAGTCGTCCTACTTTAGGGTTGTGCATAACCGGATACCCGATACAACACGGTTAACCGTGTTGGGTACCCGAAACCGTTAATGTTGAAAACATCGATCCGTATACGATACGAATAATACCGGATACCCGACACGAAATATGAAACGGTTTCGTGTCGGATATCCGTGTAATCCGACACGAACCGTTTGTTGACGGGAGGGTGTTGGCTGGAGGCGGAGGAAGAGGCAGTTGTCGAATCCGCATAGGTCTGGGCAATGGCGGAGGAGACGACCAACATCCGGTGGCGATTGGCGCTTGGGCCAAATAAATCTCGCCGGAGATGGAGAGATCTAGCCAAATCTGCATTTGAGAGGGGTTGAAGGAGAAGATTTTTTTTATAACTAGAGAGATTTGGGGGCGTCTGACATTAGGGCCAAAGAAATCTCATCGAAGACGGAGAGATCCGATCATATCTGAATTTGAGAAAGGTTGAAGAAGACGGTTGTCTGATAATGAGAGAGGAGAGAGGTTGAGATCAATTTGGGTTTGAGGGAGAGAGGCGAATCTGGATCTGATTGCTTCGAATCTCTGAGTTGAAGGGGAGAGAGAGAGAGAGAGAGAGATAGAGAGAGAGAGAGAGGAGAGGGGCGGCGGAGGCGTGAATAAACGAGGTTGAAGATCTGATTGCTTCGAATCTCTGAGTTGAAGGAGAGAGAACTAGCAAGAGGAGAGGGGCGACGGAACCGTTAAGAAACGAGGTTGAAGATTGATCTAGAGAGAATGGATCTTTAGGGTTTAGTTAAAAAAAAATGAAAGAAGCAAGAAAAAAAAAAGAAAAGGGCCGAGTTGGAGTCGAACTCCCAACCTCCCAGTTACCACACGCTTCCAAAAGAGCCCACTTGCCATTTGAGTCATTTCAACACTATGTCCTTTTAGTAAACTATAATACTAATATTACGTTTTTTATGTTTAAAAATAAAAAAAATTAAACGGTTCATGTCGGGTATCCGATAAGAGGATATGCCCGATCCGAACACGAACCATTTAATGTTGTGTTTTAGCGGTTCGTGTCATTTTCGTATCGTGTCTTTTCGGTTTCGTGTTTTTTTGTGTTGTGTTTTCGTGTGGTATCAGCCGTGTTGGGTTTTTCTGCACACCCCTATCCTACTTCTAGGGTCGGGTTGAGCCCGACGATAGCCATGTACGTATGCTAAAGTTATGATCTTTTATGTGATTTTCATCTTTATCCCATATGCATAATTCTTCTACGAGAGTAGTTGGCAATCCCATGTTTATGATATTAAAGCGAAAGTAGATTTATATATTATGAGTTTGGGATAATAATTATGAAAAGGATAGTAACACTTAGGATTTATGCGAGAGCCTCTATATTCCTATTTGTTAATGACGAAAGTTATTTGATGAAAAGTATGTTTCTTTCATGATTCGAGCGTATTACTTGCATGGTTATCGTTGTGGTAAATTAATTCCCCGACTTTGAAAGTCTTTAGTTTATTGATATACAAAAACCCTTCGCTTGTTTCTGTTCACTCTTCTTATTAATTCTATTATTCTTCGGACGTTCTTTTCCGACACTTTTACTTTCTATTCGTTTCATGCATTGTGACTCGAGATTGACTCCTTTCAGTCGATATCGAGTGGTACTGAATCGATATCGAGTGTTCTACTCGACATCGAGTGTTCTGTGTTGTTTTGCAGGTTTGGCACTAGAAACCGACTGCTTGACTCGACATCGACTAGATCTCAGTCGGCATCGAGTGGCTTCTAATCGACATTAGAGAGCTTTTTACGAGACTAGATCGGCGAGCGCTGACACACTTCCTCGTGGATCGATCCTGCCTCCTACCACTACAGCGGGAGAAAGTCTTGTAATTTTATTTGCGTGGACTAGGGATTTGGTTTGGATTTATATTTTATATTTATTCATATTAGATTTCCTCCTAACAGGAGAGAATAAGCTCTTATTGTGAATATGAAACTCCCTATGGCCCAACAGTTGTTGAAAGCTGCTCCTATTCCCGGTCTTGGTCAGGTTATGAATCCCATTACCTTTCACTCAGTTATTAAATACCATAATATCACTACTAGAATTTTGTCCATAGACATCGGATTATTAACATCAGTCAGAAAAACGCATGATGTTAAATATATATTTAACATCGGTTTAAAATTTTGTGATGTTTAAAATAAAACAGACACCGCCTTATTTTGTCAACCAATGTGAAAAGTGAGTTTTTGGAAAAAAAGGCAAGGCGCGGGATTGAAATATGAACTAAGTAAAATCCCGCTCATTTTTAATAAGGGCGGGCGGACTCCCAAATTTCCAACACTTAGAAAATTTTATAGAAATCTGTGGATTTCCTTAAATTCATAAAAAAAATCTCGATACTCCTAACACTTAGAAAAAAAAATTGAATTGTTTGCAAAGAAAAAAAAACGTTTTTACACTTAGAAAAATAAAAAGAAGATTTCACCACCAATCTCTTTCCTCCTCAGGACCTCCCGACTCTCCTTTCTGTTCACTGCGAAAGTGTGAATCCTTCGACATTCCACCTCCACTCTCACCTTCCATGTAGGCTCTGGGTTGTCGAACTTGAGGGTGCCTCTGGTGGCCCTCTTCGTGGTAGCTAGGTCCCATCTCTCCGGCTTTCCGCTGACTGGTGAACTTGGCCGGTGAAATCCCTCGCCCTTTCTTTGTCGTCTTCGCTTCCCCGGCTGCCAAACCGAAGCTCGGTTTGTCGACATCTCTCAAGCTTCCAAAATCCCTTCTCCGGCTGTCGAATACCCTACTCCTTCACCACTTCTTTGTCGTTGGTAAGAAATTCCGCCTTTAGATTTCATTATTTTCGATTTAGGGTTTTTGTGAAGTGGTTTGATTTAGTGTATGTCGCTTAACCATCAAAGTTCCGGGTCTGGCAATTCGATTTAGGTTATTGATTGGAGTTGAGGTTAATTTGATTTGGTGTCATCCTGCGGTATGGGGGGTTTTATTCATTGGGTTATTGATTGGGTTAATCAATTTGGGTTATTGTTTGGTGCTAAAGTCTCGATTGTAGGGGGTCTTTACTTGCTGTTACATCCCCTCCACTCTTCACCTTGTCATGTACTTATTTAAGGTTGTGTTGAAACAGGTAATTATCATGCTACAGTTTGGTTTGGAGTTGTGCTGCTAGTGCTGCTTCTCTCGGGGTTATTCACTTGCTTCTTGAACTACTGGTATGACTGCTAGTGGTGGTGGGTTGTCTACTTCACACGTCTCTTTTGTTTATCTCAATATATATATGTTTGGGTCACCCTCATTATATGTATATTTTGATAAATATTTGTTTTTCACATATGTTTTATTCTGACCTGTGGCTTTTATATATATGTAGAACAAACTCAATTAAAAAGCCAGAAAAAGCAATTCAAATAGATAGATTATATACACAAATTGCAAGTACTGACACAACTTATCTGGGTAGGTAAGAAGTAATTAAGAAGCTTGGTTCTTCAGATGCACAAATGAAATGAAACTACCTGAAAGGTGGAGATTTGGGAGGGGATTGATTGAGAATATATGTATATATAAAAATGAAATTAAAGGGTATTAAGAAGCAAGATATGTATATGGGACCATGAGAGGAGAGTAGATCTCTCCTGCAAACACCCAATATAAGCATTGGGTGTTGTTACACATAAGCTTACAACTAGACAACAAGTTGTCAACTTGACAGACTCTTCCTAAACTATTGGGGTAATTTTGGGTGGAAACTTGTGTTCTCTGTTTTTGAGAAAGAAGAGGAATATAATAAGTATGTTATGATCTGTAATTTATGAATAAATGGTCATTTGTCAGATGGCATCCCCAATCAAGATTAAGATATTGCAATAATTAGAGATAATTAGTGTATGTGTGTGTGTGTTATATATGGAGTATTATGACTTGGCCATAATGTGTGTCACGTGGTAGGTTCGAGGGGTTGACTTTTTTATGCATTGTATTGCCTTTGTTGTTGGTATATGCGTCTATTAGTGGGTTAAGTGGTCTATTGGTGTTAGAGAAAGAATTTTTCACACAAATCACTCTTTGCTCATTCCACTCATGTGCAATCTTTTCTTGCTCTTCACATTGATGCTAATAATACAAAGTTTAGCATCTTACATTTTATTTGTGTTTTGGTGCTGTAAAACACTTGCAAATCACTGATGGTTTTACTTGGTGCTGCTTCCTGCTTGAATTTATAATGAATACGTGGAAGTAAAAGTTCATATCTATTTGTACCCCGAAAGGAAAAATCTAAGAAAGTCACCTTGGGTAGCAGGAGATGTCTAAACCTTTACGAATATAACATTCTATCATCACAGCACATCCATTGCACAGTAGATTGAATCTAGCTCCGATATACTTCCTTAATTAGCATTCTCCTTTTCTGTGGTACAGAGTAAATATTAAAAATGGTGCACGTAACAATCTGATTCGGGTCTCTATTTTCATGCTGAAATATTCACCTGTTATTCTCAAGTCTCAACCCAAATGGCTAACAATCTGATTTGGTCTCTATTTGCCTTCTTAATCATCTGATGATATAAACGGGGCATTCACCTGACATGCACACAGAACCATATAACAGTTCACTTCTGTTTCTTGTCATGATCTGCAATCTGAACCAAGTGCTGAAAGAACAGATATTTAAATTTATGCTTCAACATGATATTCGCCGTGTTGAATAGCCATGTTTAACTAATCACATGAATTACTTAAGGCTACTTTTCCATTACCCTTGCACATGGTTCTATACATCCTACATAGTTTTTGGTTATGCTAAATGAACTCCTTGAACTTCTAATCTTTCGGGTTTATTGATGTTGGCTGTCCATGAGGGTCAGGCAATGTTTGAGTCTGTTGCAAGGTTTATGCTAAAGGTGTTCAACTATTGGTTAATTGCTTGTCTTCTTTAGCTCCAAAGCTAGTGCTAATACCCCCCTATGTCGCTGAGTTTCATTTATCTATGAGAAATAGCTCGATTCCTTTTTTCATTACCTTTATAAAAATATCCTTAAGTCACAGCTGTTTGCTTATGCATACTGCATAAGCTGTTCTGCCCCTAACTCCTACAGATCATGTTGATATAATAATTCACAATTGGTAATGAGAAGTACCTAAATCCAACAACTTTGCCTTGATTGCATCACTAATGAAAGTAGGTTTGGATGAATTAAATAATATGTGATTGCAGTCCTGGAAATAGAACCACGTTTCTTGTTTATATGGCTATTTGCGGAATGTTATTTGAAGCATTTGGCTTCTTTGTTAGTAGTACATACGTTCTTATCAGTCTAAAATGTATTTTTAAGCATACTTGTTTCTATAGATATTCAGTTACTACATTAATTGTCATTTAGTGGTCAAATCTAATTGATAATGGGAATGAAAGTTGTTCTCTGTGTATTATTGTTTTGCAGTATAGCTTCCTTATCTTGTGTTCACTCAGATAAACTTGTGGCATTTAGTTGTACAAAAGCATTAAATAGAGTTTATAAAGATGATCTTATACATTTATTTTTGGAAACATATTGTAATCTTGGAGTAAGGGCAATTACTATATTGTCGTTTAGCTATTGAATTATTTATAATCTTTCTATATTGTAACCTTGTTGGATTTGTTCACATGTGAATTTTGGATTATATTTAATTTTCCAATCAACTTTCTAGGTACTTTACTGGAATATCGGAAATCTCGGTCTCTTGGTCAGCAACCACTCACCTTTTTTCAAGAGGTTAGTCGAAATAGTTGGCTAGATTCATTGGCTTTAATCTTCCGATTGTTTATCAGCTAGATTCATTGGCTTTAGTTAAAAGGTAAGAATTGAGGCTAATGCATGGTATGGTAGTGGTGGTAGGGTGCTTCTCACCCTCCTTTCCTTGTGACACTCTCTATTTATAATTGAATTATTCATTCATTATTACCCCAATTGTACTTGTATTCTTTCTTCTTGTTGATCATGTTAAACAACTTATGATTTTGTTTCGTATATGTTCCTCTAACTGATTTGCATCTTTGGGTAAGAGTAGAGTTCGTATGATTTTTATCATTTTATATATATAAGCTATGTAACATAATTACATATAAATGGGTTTGCAAGATACTAGTAAAGTCAATTCTAACTAGTTCTAATTACCTATAGATGGGTTTGAGGTGCTTGCCTTTTTGTACACTGCATAGAATTACTTAAATTCTATGCTAGGTTGTTCCTACCACTTGTGGTGGTTATTAACTCATTCTCCATTGTCCTTTCTTTTCCCAGAAATGGATAAATCTTGGATCTACGAAGATAGGTTCAGTTTAACGTACGAATTAGGGTTGGATTCCTTCCTCAATTTTGCTAAAGAAAATGCTATTAACGCTAAGAAAGTTCGATGTCCTTGCACAAAGTGTGTCAATTTTAAGAAGAAATCATTTAAAATCATTAGAGAACATTGTGGGAAATTTGGTTTTAGCTTGGGCTACACAAACTGGATTTGGCATGGTGAACCTACCTTGTCGCCATGCGATGGAACACCTCGAGATTTCAGCCATGCTCGTTCTGAGGCAGTCGACATGTTTGAAGCGGCATTTGAGGAAGGCGATTATGATGAGGATTCCATTGAGTTCAGAAATTTCGTTGAAGATGCACAAAGACCCTTATTTGATGGGAGTGAGCACTCTAAGTCAGATGCACTTGTTACACTTCATAGGCTAAAAGCGAAGTTTGGATTGAGTGACACTTGCTTCACCGAAGTACTTGAGATTATATCCTTTTTACTTCCGAATGGAAATGTGTTACCTCAAACACTATACGAGTCAAAGAAAACACTCAACACGTTAGGCTTTGAATATGAGAAAATACATGCGTGTCCTAACGATTGTATCTTGTATAGGAATCTGTATGTCGAAGCAAAATGATGCCCTACGTGTGGTCTCTCTCGTTGGAAGTTGAAGAGAGATCAAACTGAAAAGGAGGGGCAACCAGCAAAGGTGTTATGGTATTTCCCCATTATTCCTAGACTTAGGCGGTGGTTTAAAGATCCTGAAACGGCTGAACTATTGACTTGGCATGATGGGAATGTAAGTGCAGAGGGTTACATGCGTCATCCAGTCGATTCCCCTACTTGGAGGTTGGTTGATTATAAGGACCCCGACTTTGCTAGTGAAGCAAGAAATCTTAGATTGGGGTTGTCAGCTGATGGTATTAATCCTCATAGCAACATGAGTAGTAGATATAGTTGTTGGCCTGTGCTATTGGTGACCTATAATCTTCCGCCATGGTTGTGCATGAAAAGGAAGTTCATGATGTTGTGCTTGCTGATTGGTGGCCCAAAGCAGCCCGGGGTTGATATTGATATCTATTTAGAGCCACTGATTGATGATCTGCAGAAACTATGGAAGGGTGTGAGTGATGTATATGATGCACATAACAAAGAATTCTTCACCCTTAGAGCTGTCTTGTTGTGGACCATTAGTGATTTTCCTGCTTATGGAAACTTATCGGGGTCTACCACTAAAGGATACAAAGCATGTCCAATATGTGGCGACAAGACTACTGCCACATATCTACCACATAGTAGGAAGATGTCATATGGTGGTCATCGCAAGTATCTACCTCGCCATCACCCATATCGTAGGCAAAGGAAGGCTTTTAATAATCAGCAAGAATGGGAGGATGAACCGGTACCACAATCGGGAAAGGAGGTGTTGTTGACGGTTGAGCGTATTAATTATGTGTTTGGGAAGAAAAAGAAGAAGAACTCGACTGAAGAAGCTACTTGCTGGAAGAAGAAGTCTATCTTTTTCAATTTGGAATATTGGGTGTGGTTGCATGTTCGGCATTATCTTGATGTGATGCACATCGAGAAGAATATTATGGAAACTTTGATTGGCACCTTGTTAAACATGCCTTTCAAGTCAAAGGATAGTGTTGCGGCTCGTCAAGATATGGTTGAGATGGGTGTGAGGCTTGATTTAGGTCCACAAGTTGGGGTCAAGAAAACATACATTCCTGCTGCCCCATATACTATGTCAAGGGCTGAGAAGGTTGCAATGCTTAGTTCTCTACAGGGCATGAAAGTTCCTGATGGTCATTCCTCGAATATAAGAAATCTTGTGTCCATGGGTGATTTGAAGCTATATGGGCTAAAATCTCATGACTACCACGTTCTTATGCAAAAACTCCTTCCCGTGGCCATTCGTTCTGTGCTTCCAAAACATGTTCGGATAGCTATAATGAGATTGTGCTTCTTCTTCAATGCCTTGTGTACTAAGGTGATAGACGTGTCGATTCTGGATAAGCTGCAATCAGACCTAGTGCTTACATTGTGTGAGTTTGAGAAGATCTTCCCTTCATCGTTTGCTGATATAATGCTACATCTAACGGTGCACTTAGTTAGAGAAGTTCGCTTATGTGGACCAGTGTTCTACAGATGGATGTACCCTTTCGAACGGTTCATGAAAATTTTAAAGGGGTATGTGCGCAATCGTTTACATCCCGAGGGTTGCATAGCAGAGAGTTATATTGCTGAAAAATCAGCCGAGTTTTTGGGCAGTTTCAAGCAAGATTGTGGGCCAATTGGAATCTCTAAGGATGTCGGTACCCTCTCAGGCCCACTTTCAGCCCCTAAACTTAGGCAACTGGATGAAGAGGAACGAAATGCCGCACACCTTCATGTGTTATCTAACAATGCCGAGGTGGACCCATATAAGTTGTAAGTGCTTATGGAACCTCTTGCTTTCATTAGTATTCCTTTTAGATATACTTTTTAGACCACTAAATATTTCCTTATGTGTAAAGAACACATAAGAAGCTGGTGCAGCAATTGTTCGAAGGGAAAAAAAGAGCGAACAATGGCTCCAGGATGAACATAATCGTACCTTCCCCGATTGGTTTAAAGCAAAGGTATTATGTGTTGAAGATATAATATGACAATACCAATATATGGTTCATTTATGCAAAGTGGTAACAACATTAACGTGTGTGGATTTATAGGTTGAGGCTGAAATTGAGAACCCTGGTGGTGTGTCAGAAACATTAAGATGGTTGGCTGGAAAACCATCTTTCACTGTTTTCACCTACGAAGGGTACCGGTGCAACGGTGTTAAGTACTTCACAAAACAACGAGACAACTGTAGAGCTGTCCAAAATAGTGGTGTCATGTTAGTTGCCAACACTATGCAAGTAGCTAGTGCCAAGGATAAAAACCCGGTAACTAGTGACATGACATTTTATGGGGTCATTCAACAAATTTGGGAGCTAGATTACTACGACTTTAAGGCTCCTTTATTCTTGTGTGAATGGGTAGAAAATGACAGAGGGATTAAGCAAGATGAGTTTGGTTTCACTTTAGTTAACCTTAATCGACGGGGTCATAAAAAGGACGAGTTTGCCTCCATAGCTCAAGTGAAGCAAGTCTTTTATGTTGAAGATCCCCTTGACACAGATTGGTCCGTTGTTCAGAGGACCCCAAACAAGGACTATCGTGATTCTGTATATGAAGATGATCTAGAAGATGGTTGCATGGAACACCAACCATTTTCAGTTGAAATACCTTTGCCTTGTGATGTGGATGAGGATGAGGATCATGTCACTTATGAGAGAGTTAATGTGGAGGGAGTTTGGATTGACTAATTATGGGTGTAATTGTTTGTGCATGTATTTGGTTTTTGTCCAATATCTATTGGCAAGCTGGATTTTTTGTATTTTGTAGCGAGCTTATAGTATGGCTTGCTTTATTGTATTTATAGTGATCCCGTGGTATGGTTCACTTTTATCATTTTGATCCTCTCCTTAACAGTTAATATATCTATTAAGAAAACAATCAGTGTGTTGTTTATATCGCATTCAATTTGTTGTATGGGTTTAAACACATATTTTTATATATGCATTTGTATATAAATCTAATCTTGTGTGCACTTTTTCCATAGGTTTTAGTCGACAATTGTTTCTAAGAAGGGGAAAGCTGGACATAAAAGTTCAGAGAAGGGTAAAGATAAGAAGGCATCAAAAAAGAGTCATGTCGAGGACTCTACCCATGATAGTGGTTCAGGTGTACATCTGGAAGATCCTTCAACTGGAGCAGTTACTACAACCGACAAAGTTAAGACAAGAGGGAAGAGAAGTGTTGTCAAAATGTACAAGATCCTAGTGATCGAAGAAAGCAACCAACAAAAAAGTGAGTGTCAAGTACAACAAGCGGGGAAATCCATGTGGGAAGACGCGAGCTGCACTACAATCTTACATTGGCATGCTTGCTCGAACAATGGTGCCTATCAATACTGAGAGCTGGCCCAAGGTAGGTGCATATCTGAAAGAAAAGCTATGGAAAGACATTCAGGTATGCGTATGACTTGTTCTCCCTTATTAATAACCAAATAACTGAGAATAATGGTTTTATTTTTAGTTTGTGGGTAATGAAAGTTTAAATATGTACTGTATTTTCTTCTTGTATATATAGGATACATTCAAGGTGGTCCCGAAAAGTCGCAGATTGATCTTATCTTCTGCAGGGGTGAAATGGAGACAATTTAAGACCTACCTCACAAACAATGAGGTCCTTCCGCATCATGGAAATAAGAAGAAATTGAGAAATCCACCAAAGAAGTATGCATTTGTCGACAAGGATGTTTGGAGGGAATTTGTGAAATCAAGATGTACAGATGAATGGATGGTAAGGTGTCTTGTTTTCAAACTGGATTGAGTGGCATTAAAGGTTATATCAAGTTGCTCCATTGAACCTTTCTCTTTATTTATTTCTTTCTTTCTTTCTTCATCTGTCTTTTTCTCCTTGCGATGTGTGTTTGTATATGAAAATGAGTTATGGGTGCTTCTGTTTGCATGTCTATTGGATGCCTGGTCATGTGAAATCCATCAGCTACTGCTGTAATTTTGTTACATAAAATACTTTGTTGTTGGATTTCAACCTTCATCTTGTTATCTTGTACTTTCAACTGGAATCTCATCAACTGTTGCTTGAATCTATTAGCCTTCATTTCGTTCCCTTGTTCTTCTATTCATGTAAAATCCAGTACATGTTCATGCGAAATCCATCAGTTGGAAATCCTCATGTTCTTGTTTTTTCTCTTTGAGGGTGGGATGGTAAATTACATAAATTAAAATGTTAAAGGTTTTGTTTTTGATCTGGCTGATTTCCTTAGCACTTCCCTGCATTCATTGTAACCTGTATATATTCAAAGTTAGCTTATTAGTTATGGCTGATCTCCTTAGCATTTTGTATGTAGGAGAAGCATAGAATACAAAGCGAGGTCGTCAAGAAAAGAAGGTATCATCACAGAACATCAAGATCGGGTTACATTGGAGTAGAGGAAAAAATGGTAATTTTCTATTAATACAGTCTTTTTCTCCATTATTTGGACTATGTCATATTGCCTAATGCCCTTTGGTAATTATGTGTAGAAAGAGGCTCAGGAAGTGGGTAGTGATGATGAGGTAGATCGTCTAGTTATGTGGAAGAAAGCCCATTTGCCTAAAGATGGAAACGTTGATGATGACTTGAAACCAATACTTCAGAAAATTGTAAGCTCTAAGTGCTTTTTTAGCTTGGCTGAAAGATTAGTCCATGCTTACCCGCTAGTTCTAATATTTGGTTCGTACTTGTATTAGGATGATTTATTGGAGAAGCAAAAGAATGGTGAGCTCGTTGTTGAAGGAAGTAATGATATACTCACCCAAGCATTAGGAAACCCGGAGCACACGGGTAGGGTGAGAGGTGTTGGAGGCTTTGTAACTCCGACAAACTACTTCGGACTCCCAAAGCAAAGAAGAATTCATATAACAAAGGCAGAGTTGTTGGCTCGAGACAAAGAGCGGGAACTGGAGCTGCGGAATACGAAGAAACTGCTCGCTGAGCATGAAGCAAAGACGCAGCAGTTAATTGCACAAGCTTTGGCTGATTTTGAAGCTCGTATGGCGTGAGGAAAATGCATAGACAGCACTACAGAACCTGAGGCAACACCTGTAGTGACCCCTTTATCTGATAAGAGTAGTCACCACGACATCACCAACTCGTTCGACGCTGATGATTTGATTGAGCGTCCTCCATCATCGACGGTAAGCATGTAAATATAATAATTTTAGTGCCTATAGTTATACAACTTAAATGTATTTCTAACTGACATTTACCGTTAATCATATGTGCAAGTAGGGCCATGACTTCTATGAGTTTGCATTGAATGACATCAAAAATGTGGTGGCTTTTGGTACTGTTTTGGGAGGCGAAGGGCTGACCACTACACTTCACGGACGACCGTGGCCAGAAGGGTGTGTTAGAGCCTCCATTGTGGGTGAGAAGCAAGGTGATGAACCACTTCCATACCCCATTCCAGATGCAAAAATTTTATTAGTTAGAGATGTTGTTGGGACGACTGTGGCTTGGCCTGAAAAGTGGGTACTTCAAAGTATGCCATCGAAGCCAAGGAAAAAGCCAAACGAAGCAAAAAAAATTGTTTAATGAGGCTGAGATACCCGCATCTGTGCCTAAGAGGTGCAACCTCTTATACAAGCATGCTATGGTCATAATAAGAGAGACATCTATGTCCATTATGATGCCATTAGATGAAGAAGTATTTGGCGTGCCCAAGCAGCTTGTTGTGCTGCGAGAGAATGTGATAGATATGTTGGAGCTTAAATGGATTGGAGCTGGAGTGATAGATGCTTATATGGTGTAAGTGGACATTTCTATTTTCATCATACTTCTTAGCATGTTAGTTTCATTTATCAATCGCAAATACTTAATGATGATGCCTTTTGCTAACAGGTACTTGCATGGTCTTATACGTAAGAAGAAAGAGTTGGATTCGTATGGTTTTGTTGACTCAGGAGCTACCTATCAGTGTACAAGACCTGGTTTTGTCCCCTACTTAGTCCAACGATTGAAACAAGTAAGCCATGACTGCAGCATGCTCATGATACCACATAATCCGGGGTAAGTATTCTCTTCTCCATTGGGTTTGTATTGTAGCAAGATTTCAAACAAATAACTAGTACTGTTATGAAATATAATTGATAAGGTTGCCATTAGAAGCATGCAATTCAATATTTATTTTTGTAACATTGGGTTTATATGTAATTCAACATTTCTATGGTTGAACTGGTGGATTGCAATCAGTGTACGTACAAAATATTTTAATCTTCTTATATATATGCAGGAAACACTGGATCTTAACGGTCATTTGGAACGGTGACATCTTAATCATCGACTCCATGCCTAGACCAACTGCTTATAAAGATTGGGAAACCGGGGTGAAATCGTAAGTAATCCATTTGGGATGGCCAATGAATTCAAATTCATTTTCTTCGATCCATCATGCCTAAGAAAGTTTCATTTATGTTTTCATGATGCAGTGTTGTTAAGGAATACAATGTTGAAATGGGTAAGGGTGCAAAGATGGCTACTGTGAGACGCCTCTACGTAAGTAACTACTTGCACATGTCTTGTTTTCGATCGATGTTAGATTAGGTCTAATATTCTTAGTTAGCTCTTATGTGTACATATGCAATGTGTTTGTAGGGTGCACCTATGCAGCCCGGTGGATATGAGTGTGGCTATTATGTTATGAGATTCATGAAAGAGATCATATTCGATGATAGACTTTGTTTTTATACGGAGGTATGTGTTAGTTACTAATTAGTTGTTAGTTAAGAAACTTTGTTATTTACTCGTCATGATAATACTCAGATCTATTTTATTGGGTAGTGGGCTGCGCGAAAGAATCGCAAATCCTATACTCAAAAGGAGGTTGATCAAGTGCGGATCGAACTTGCTAACTTCCTTTGGAGCTTGTTAAAGACTGGCTAATTCCCAGCTGTTGATGGTCATGTTAGGAGGTACATGAACCTTATTTTGTGAAGCCTAGGTATATATAGCTAGCTAGCTGATGGTCATGTTTGGTGGTCTTTTGCAACCTACTTGCTAGCTTTGTAATTATGGTAATGCAGGTGTAAACTCGTGGTCTAGCTTTTGCAAACTACTAGGCCCATTAAACGCCTTAGCTAGCTATGGTATGTGTTGGGGGGTCCTCGGCAATTTTTTGAATGATGTTAGTCATGTGGGCAGTTGCATTTTGTACACTTGAAGGTTGTGATGAATGTATGTTGGTGGATGATGTATTGAATGTGGTTAATATATGGTGTTGGATGATATTTTGGTTGTAATTAACAGGTGTGTTTTAGCGTATGAAATATATAGCTAACAACTGAAAGACATCGAACATCCTAACAGAAAAACGATGTCTATTTTTGTACAAATGTCGACCGAAAAGACACAAAACGATTTCAGAAGCCTCGAATATATCATAATGACAATGCTACCTGATGTCAATAGGAAACACCTACATTGTTAAACTAGTACAAAACGATATATTACAACATAAAAACATCGTTTTCCAACTGAAAAAATGTTTTCAAAATATACTAATAACATCGGCTTCAAAATATTCAATAGGATACATTATATTCATATAAATTAATATCATAAACTAAACGATTTTAGAATCATCGAATATATCAAAATGACAATGCTACCTGATGTCAATAGGAAACACTTACATCATTAAACTAGTATAAAACGATATCTTAAAACATAAAAACATCGTTTTCCAAATACAAAACCGATTTCAAAACACACAAATAACATCGACTTCAAAATATTGAATAGGATACATTATATTTATATAAATTAATATCATAAACTTATAAATGAATAAATAATGCACACAAAATGAATAATGTATACCCGATGTCTATATCAACATAAAACATCTCTTTTTAAAAATTTACTGATGTTAATGTCAATTTTTTTATTACCCTACATTGTTTGAAACGTCTAGAAATGCAAAATAACAATGGTTGAACATTAGGTTCATCAACCAAAACATAATTATATCAACGTATTTAAATCGTTATCAAAGATAAAAACAATGTTATAAATTATTATAGACATCGGGTAAAAAACGATGTGGTAAAGTTTGGATCTTTAACACCACCCACTAACACGTCGAATTTTTTTTTTTGTTTAACATCGGTTTTTAACCGACGTCTATGAAGACTTTTCTAGTAGTGTATGGGAATTGAATTGTTTAGTGCGTGATCCAAGTGCCCTGCTTGTGAGAAAGACATTTTGGATGTTTGGGGGTGATCACGCACTTGCTTGTGCTGTTGATATTGGTGTTAAGTATCGGCATAATGTGGTGCGTGATGCTTTGTACGATAAGTGCTTGAAGGCCAGAATCTTTGTTCGCAAAGAGGCATCTACTCGAAGGGTTAATGACAAGGGAGAGGAGCTTCGAAAACTGATATCCTATTCTACAACTGGTTCCAAGGCAAAGACACTTGTGTGGACATTACAAGAACTTCAATCTTCAGTTTGGTTGGTCTTTCAAGTTTCATTACGGGTAAAGCGGCTAGAGTGACTGCTGATCACAAGAGGAAGAAGTACGAAGATGTTTGCAGGGCCAAAGCTTGTCACTTTATACCGTTTTCCTTTTCTACTATCGGTGACTTAGAGGATGATGCTATGGGGCTTCTTAAGTGGGTGTGTGGAGTCGCAAAGGAGGTACCTAGATATAGTAGAGGGTTTTGTCACACTTTGACTAGGATCGCGTTTAGTATTCAAATGGGATGCGGAGTCCAGCTTGTTAGCCGGCTTCGATCTAATTTCATGTAAGATCTTTATTATTATTAATGATAGAATAATAATAATAATAATAATAATAATAATAATAATAATAATAATAATAATAATAATAATAATAATAATAATAATAATAATAGTAATAATAATAGTAATAATAATAATAATAATAATAATAATAATAATAATAATAATAATAATAATAATAATAATAATAATATATCCCATCTATCATGAAAAATATGTCACTTTATTATTTAGGTACATTTTTTAAGAAGTTAAAAACTACACGGAGTATAAAATATCTATTTTATTATTAAAAGTTTTTTATGATTTCATACTTATCAGTAAAATGTTTTTACATAAAATCATCCGTTAAATATAGGCTTTTACACTTAATCATATGTTAAATAAAAAATTACAAAAAACCACTCATTAAATGGTTTTTTCTTAACAAATCACCACCCACCACATATTTCCATTAGAATTGCATTAAATATAGTATATTTTAATATTTTATAATTAAAATTTAATATTTAAACTTGAATATATTTAAATTATATTTATGTCAGACATAAAAAAATCGTATTAATATATTAGGGGGGAAATGTGTAAAATTTTTAAATTCTATATTTATTTGGAGAGGGGATATTCTAAATATGGATAATATTATTGAATTTTATTTAAAAATTTAAGCAAACTTTAATATCGATACTTTTAATAAAAATAATTTTGAGCTTGGAAAATATTTAAAAAATATTTTTATATTTTTTTTTCATTTTTAGTATATATAGTGTTGGTGTTTACAATTGAAAGAAAATGAGACATTAATTATAAGTATAAAAATATTATTAAAAAATATTTTCAAATCTATCAACTTATTTTTTAATATATATAGTGTAGGAGTAATGACTTATCAACTTATTTTAATTTTGATTAAAAAGTATTCTATAAAATATTTGAAAAAATTATAACCATTTTTAGGAATAAAATAGGAGAATTTATTCATATATATATATCCAGTTTTTTTTTAAATTTTTTTTTAAAAAAAATTTAGTAAAATATATTTTTAAATCTATTAGAGATTCTAATTTAAATATAAAGCTTAAAATATTATAATATCATATATATTTGACGAATCCCTAATAGAAATAGAAAACGGATGGTGATTTGTTAACAAAAACCATTTAATGGGTAGTTTTATGTAATTTTGTATTTAGATGGTGGTTAAGTATAAGAATCTATATTTAACTGATGGTGTTCTATGATTTTTTCTATTAATAATATGCATGAAATTATATATATAAAAAAATTAATAAAAAATTGCCATTTTATACCTTTTTATCAACTTAAAAAAACATACATAAATAATAAATGATATTTTTTTAACTACAAAAGATTAAAAAGTAAAATTTAATGAACAATACTATTTGTGAAGAAATATTTATTGATTTATGAATAATTATTTCCGATTATATCCTCCTCGAATTTAGTAAATAAAGAGCGGTTATCCGGAGTTCAAATCGGAGACCTTGTACTACCCATTAATCCTTTTCGGTTGAGCCATTCCGAAATGGTTAAGCCATTCCGAAATGGTTAAGCCATTCCGGTTGAGCCATTCCCGGTTATATCCTCCGAGGACACTACTACTGCACTCTCTAGGTTCAAAAATTGAAAGCACTAAACCAATTGCCGCTACCATTTTGCTTCATTGGGAAAGGGTGCACTCAAATCCGTTGAACTATATTGAGTATCTAAATGCAGGAATGTGTAAGCTTTCTTTTGGAATTAAATGGTGGAATGGCAACTGTGTTTCTAAACACTTTATTGGTCTAGATTTCTCATGGAAAATCCGCTTCTACTGGATTGGGGTATCCGCCATGCATTTCCATACCCTACATCTAGTAATAGTGGATAAATTCAACACCTCTAAAAACTTTAATAAGATACTCACACAAAAATCTTATCTTCAAAAGCTAAGGAAAATCACAAAAAGGGTAATGAGTTGGTATGGGAGAGCCCACCTTCTGCTCGACCATACGAAAACAATGTGATCATGATTATACGATATTAGAACTGTAGGGGACTTGGAAAAACAACCTTCTGGTCTAATATTAAGGGATGGCGTACTTTAGATCATATCCAAATGCTGATTCCAGCAGAAACAAAGACTGAATTACAACCAAAAGAATCTCTATGGAAAAACGCAGGATTTACAGATATTTGTTGGTCACCGGCCTCCGGTCGTTCCGGGGGCATTGTATTATTATGGAATGAAAACTCATTTATAGATGAAACAATCTCGGTAGTTATTCACCTCCCAAGAATCATAGGAGTAAAATACAAAAACATAAAGGAGAATTTTGAATGTCTTATGCTTTTTGTATACGCACCCCCCAACCCTGCAGAAAAAGAGGTCTTTTGGAGAGATCTATACAATTTGATTGCCCAAAACAACCTCCCCAGCTTAGTGATGGGAGACTTAAATGAAATAAGTCAACCATCGGATAAGTGTGGTGGGGCAGTAACTTTACCGGGTAGATTCCAGAGAATAATGGAGTTTAAAGATGCTTGCTCATTAGTAGAGATCCCTTCGTTCGGTAACCCATTTACATGGAGAAAGAAACAAGGTGGCCCAGATAATATTTGGGAAAAACTTGATAGAGTATTAGTTCATCATGAAATTATTGATATGTTTCCTAAATTGGCAACGAAAAATGGTGCATTCTCAAACTCGGATCATTGCCCTATTTCAATTACCCTCTCCAAAGACACTACTTTCAAACCACCCCCATTTAAATTCGAAAACATCTGGCTAAAGAGAAAAGACTTTCGAAATATAGTCAAACAAGCGTGGAGAGCTTCATGCGCAGGCTCAGCTATGTTCCAAATCATACACAAATAAAAAATCCTTAAACAAAAAGCTAAAATATGAAATAAGAAAACTTTTGGAAATATCTTTCGTCAACTTCAAGATGTAGACGAGGCCCTAATAGAACTACAATCAAATCAACAAACTAACCAAACCCCAAATATATACGCAAAAGAACAGAACCTACTAGCAAAAAGAGAAAATCTACTCCTTTTCCACAAAACTTACTGGAACCAAAGAGCCAAATCAAAACATCTGAAATTAGCAGATACCAACTCCTCCTATTTTCATAGGGTAGCCACGGGAAGAAGAAATCGGAAGATTATTAGAACAATTACTTCCGCAGAAGGAACCCTAATAATAGGTGATGAAAACATTAAAAAGGAAATCCAAAAAGATTTTAAAAAACGATTCAGTCGAGAACAAACTTATACGACCGCCCAACTGGAAGAGTATCTTTCAGCAATCAACCCGGTTATTACAGAAGATGAAAACATATTACTCACCCAACAACCTACGAACAGTGAAATAAAAAAAGCGGTCTTTTCAATGGGTTGCAACAAATCTCCCGGCCCGGATGGTATGACGGCGGAGTTCTATAAAAAATATTGGGACATTGTGGGCTCTGATTTAATCAGGGCTATAAAAGCTTTCTTCCACTCTGGCAACTTATTAAAACAAATCAATCACACCTATATTTCCTTAATACCAAAAAATGACAACCCCTCTATGACTACACATTATCGACCGATTAGTCTATGTTCCACTTTATATAAAATCATTTCAAAGATAATAACAGAACGGTTAAAGATATTGATGGGAAAACTTATCCATCCTCTTCAAGGAGCATTTGTATCCGATAGAGCAATCCAAGACAATATCCTAATAGCGCATGAAATCTTTCACTCCTTCCGCACAAGAAAGGGCTCTAAGGGATGGATTGCAATAAAACTCGATATGGAAAAAGCATATGACAGAGTAGACTGGCAATTTACGAAATCAGTTCTCCGGAGATTTGGTTTCAACCAAAAATTTGTAGACATTATTATGGAATGCGTTACCACAGTATCCTTTTCTGTACTAGTAAACAATGGACCAACAGATCTTTTCAAACCAACGAGGGGTTTGAGACAAGGGGACCCCCTTTCCCCTTTTCTCTTCCTCCTCGGTGCAGAAGTTCTTTCTCGAAAACTATCGGCGGAGGCTGAGTCTAATCACAAAAGTGTCGGATTTAGATTTGGCCACACAGGCCCCTGCATCCCGTTCCTGGCCTTTGCGGACGATATAATAATATTTTCCAAAGGAAGTAATGCTGCATGTACAAAAGTAAAAGACATAATTGAAGACTACTGCAAATTTTCAGGGCAAAAAGTAAACTACCATAAGTCGTCTTTTCAAACCACCCCGGGAATTATTAGATCAAGAGCACGAGACCTAGAATGAATTCTTAATATACCCCTAGAACGGAATCTGGAAAAGTACTTGGGTTGTCCGATTATAAATGGGAGAGTTACTAAGGAAACCTTTGGAGAAATAAAATGCAAATCAAAAGAACAGCTAAGTAAATGGCGTGCAAACGCCCTATCACAACAAGGCAGAGCAACCCTAATAGCATCTAACCTGTCATCAAAACCTTTATATTCGATGCAGAGCTTCATGCTCCCCGTGGCGGTCCATAAACAACTAGATCAAATTAACAGAACTTTCTTTTGGAACAAAGACGCACAACATAGTCCACTAATCAGTTGGGATAAAATATGTAAGTCAAAAGCGGAAGGAGGATTGGGACTACGGAAAACCAGAGATATGAACGAAGCTCTCCAACTAAAACTTCTATGGAAAATCCTGGCAGAACCAGAGAATAACTGGGTTAAAATTATACAATATAAATATTTAAAAGAAAGCCACATCCTCTCCTACTCTAGAAGAGGTAATGCCTCTTGGCAATGGTCAAAACTAAGCTCCCTCGTCCCGAAATTTAAGTCGGGGCTCATGTGGCTGGTGGGGGATGGGAAATCAATCAAGTTTTGGAAAGACAACTGGGTAACAACAACACCACTTATAGATATAATTGCCTCTCAACATAATGTAAATCTAAATGATTCTGTAAGCGATTTCATAATAGGAAGACAATGGTGGAGGGAGAAGCTCCTCTCTGTTCTCCCAGTTTCTTTAACAGAGGAAATTATGAAAATCCCTTTGCCGACTACCCCTTTTGAAGACAGATTGTATTGGTGGCCTGCCAAAAAAGGTTGGTTCACTACATCAAGTGCCTACAACTTAATCACATCCACATCACAAAGAGCATCAGACGAATTTTCCTGGATTTGGAGAATTGACGCAGCTCCAAAAGTCAAAAACTTTATATGGAAAATAAAACAAAAAGGCATTGCTACGGCCAGCCGCTTATCCCAAAATGGGGTTGCGGTGCCAAATACATGTATCTTCTGCAATCAGTGTGCGGAAGATGATGTTCACCTATTCATAGAGTGCCCTATCAACAAGTTCCAACAACAATTCCCTAGAGAAATATCTCAAAGAATCAACTCTCTCCTATCGGAGGATAGAGATATGAACCAAATCTTCCAAATCTTAGGCACCTCTCTTCCAATGGATAGGAAACAATACATAGCAATCAGATGGTGGACTATTTGGTTTATCAGAAACAAAACTATCTTTAGAAATGCTAACATCCCCTCCGCTGAGGGCATCAAGAAACTGATCATGGAAAATATAGAAAATTGGAAAAGAGCTTGCAGATTGAACACGACTGATATAGACGATCTATCAAAACAGAAAGGGGAAAAAGGCCTCGCTAAAAGTAATAAAAAAAGCCTACCGTTGGAAGAAACTTCCTGCGGGCAAGTACAAATTAAATTTTGATGGATCGTTTATATCGAACTCAACAAGCTCTATTGGATACATCATCAGAGACTGGCTGGGCAATCCTATTAGCTTTGACGATAATACTACTGGTGGAAAATCCCCTCTCATGGCGGAAGCCCTAGCGCTTCGACTTAGGGTACAAAAAGCTAAGGAATTAAAGATCATGGATCTTATAATAGAAGGAGACTAAAAAATTATCACGGATTACCTAAGTAAAAAGGTTGGTTGTCCTTGGGAAATAGAAATGGTTATGTCCGATATCCAAGCTCTTCTCCAAGGAGTAAATACCGTCGTTATATCCCATATTCCCCGCATTGGTAACAGGGTAGCTGATAAGGTTGCACACCTTTGCTACTCTAACAGGGGCCAGATTTATACCTCCATTCAGGTCTTTTAGGCCTCATGCTTTCGGATAGGTTTTCCATCCGAATTATTACCTAATCAAAAAAAAAAAAAATTGAAAGCAATTTGGCAATAGCGGTAGAGAAATTCTGCCATCGCCATCACAGACACTCACCACCGGCTAGAGCACGGTCTTCCGCCGCCGGTTCAGCCATCTCCGCCGCCTCCAGCCGGTATATTCAATTCTCTCGTCCCTTTTGCCATCATAGTTATCACCGCTCACTTTGGTTAGTCTTTCTCGTTCGCTCGATCGCTAGGGTTAATTCCTTCGGAATCAGACTTTCTCCTCGCTATTCGTTTCATATCAGCTGTGAATTTCGAATCTGTTGGATAATTTGATCATTTCATCACCATTGATTACCGACTGGCCGGGATGATTAGATATTCATCTTTATTGCATGACTTTGTCGATCAATTTTATTCGATTGAACGTAGTTATTGACTTGATTTTCTTCTCATTATCATATTATCATTACAAGATGGTGAATCTTTGGGGAGGATCAAGGATGCCTTCGTTTCTAGGATATGGCGTTTAGCTAAGGGAATGTGCATGTGCTATATGATATGAAATTAGGAATGGCTTCGGATGACACTCACTTATGGCGTTTAACTAAAATGGCTTCTTTATGGTTGTTCTCTATGATATCTTTAATTATGATTCATCTGAAATGTCCGTGAATGGTCCATCGAAACTCTAAAGTGTGCTTAGATGCTAGTATTATATTAACTAACTATACCTTGTATTAGCTTCGACGCAGATTAGATAACTCCTGTCTGCAAGGTTTAATGCATCTGCACTGTTGTCTGATTTTTTCTTACTAGAATCCATGCTTTAGGATTTAGTCAAATGTTCTAACCATGTCAGTTTATGATTTGAATCATTCAATTTTGTTTTCTGAAACTGGAACTTTGACTTCAAGTTTTAATTTAATAGATATCGTCTATGTCTTCCGATCATAATGCCTGGAGTATTCTGCATCAAATGCCAGAAGGCCATGTTGGCGTATACTGGAGTGGTGGTGCTCTTCTTAAGAACATAAATGATCCAGGTACAACTCTCTGTGCCTTTTAGGTTTATTGTTGCATCTGGTGTTGTTTTATTCTAAAATTTGGTAAGTGTTCCTTGCATTATATGGTTTCCACTGGAAGCTGCCTTTGGTAACTGACTATGAACCCATTCAAGTGACACATCAAACAGATCAGGTACATTGACTATATATCTGTCCTTTTATACACATTGCATCATACAGATCAGATACATCGACTATCTGTCCTTTTATACACATTGCATCAGCTGATGTGTGAATGTTTGAACAAAGACCGATTTGCTTAATCCATGAAAACTTGCAGGTTCGAGATATTCCATGTGGCACAAAAAGGGGTGTCATGATCTACTTTAACAGGATAGAGGGCCAGACTTGGTGATCTTAATGCTTAATATCTGTCTTATATTGAATTTTTAACCTTGGCAAGTTGATAATGATCTGCTACTTTATTGTTATACAGTTATACCTTTTTCTATCATGTTCCTTTAGTATTAGCACACCTTTAACTCAAGAATTGTACAATAGGTGGGGAATCGGCAGCGCAAAGATTATGCTTATGAGACACTTCTCAATTATGGTGTTCATTACGATAACGTGTGGATATATGATAAGATTCATCATGAAATCAATCAGTTTTGTAGTCCATATATTCTGCAGCAAGTTTCCATGACAAGTTTGATCAGGTAAGTTATAAAACCGGTTGTCTTCTTTGTTAAAATTATTCATGAAGCATCCAACAATTCGTTATTGTACAATATCTATGGGTTGTGTTCTTGGCTTGTATGCACTAGTTAATTGAATTGGACTTCAACATTTTAACATCTTATGATCATGAATTGCCAATTATTCCAGTGATTCATATTTTTTTATAATGAAAGTTTGATGCCTTTTTCTTAAAACATTTGTGTACACTTTTTATATAGATATGAGATATCTTCTCTTTTTCCTCTGCTCTTCCTGATAAATGAGACATCACATGGTTTGATACGGGACCTTTGTGTGTTTAGATTGATGAAATGATGAAAGAAGCTCTCAAGATTGACTGCACTCGTTATGCTCCAGGCATTGAAATAATTAGTGTGTGAGTCACGAAACATGTCCTTCTAGATAGTATCAGATGGAATTTTGAAGAAATGGAGGAGGAATTCAGTAAGGTACTCTTCGTTTTTATTGTTTTTTTGTGGTCACTTGTCTTACATTTTACACTGCACCTTTTGGTGTTTACCTGAATGTGTAGTCATTTCATCGCTTGTCCCGATTTTCAGGCTTTATGAAGCGTAGGATTTGTAAATAATTTTTGGTTTAAATGTGAAATGGAAATTATTCTATTGAAGGGGAATCAGTTCTTTATTAAACTTCTGTGTAACATCTAGGTCTTCATAGCTATCGAGAAGCAAAAGGTTGCAGAGAAAGAGGCCGAGACACAAAAGAAGATGGTCATATATGAAGCAGAAAAGAAAGCTAATGTTTGCAGGATAATGATGGAGAAGAAGCTTATGGAGAGAGAAAGCACAAAGAGGATGCAGCAGATTGAGAACGAACTTTACCTTGAACGGGAAAAGAATCTGGCTGATGCCAATGCTTACAAGTAGAAGTTCTATATATGTCTTTCTCACGAATGCATTCACTACACTGGCCATAAACAAAAAATCTCTCCTTTATCAGAATGATAAAGGGAGCTGAATCTAACAAATTGCAGTTAACCCCTCAACAGCTCCAGCTCAAATTCATTGAAGCCACTGCTAACAATTCAAAAACTTTCTACGGGAACAAGGCCATCTCGACTTGTAAATCTTCCAGGACCCCCTCTCTTTCCTATTATGCCTTGACGGCTTGACATCTCATAATGGCCTTAATTTTGCAGTTGGCGAATATGATATTTGATCAGAAGTTACTTCAGAGCTTCTTGCAATATGTGGATGCTAGATCGAACCCGGAAAGCTGAAATTGCTTCTTTTGTATCACTATCAATGGTTGGTAGTTCGCTCATACCATTTGGACATTGAAGACTATTATTTTGCAGATTAGCTTGCCGTGTTTCTATTTCAATTAATGGGCCTTCCTTTTCTTCGTGTTCTTGGCATATATTCCGATCATAGTGGATCAATCATCTAGAAATGCAGACCCAAGGTAAATGTGATGGTAAACAGGAAGAAGACAACATATTTTCGCTCACTGATTTGGTTGCATTATTGATTCAGCTGCTTTCAGTGAATAGGAGGTTTTTCTTTGCTGTATTTCTGCTTATTGATTCATTTCTCTGTAGGTTAACAATAGCTGCAATGGTAGATCGATCTTATTGTTTCTTTCTTTACAGTCTTGTAAATGATTAGTACCTTCAGCCTTCTATTAACAACCCTTTTTGCTTGTCACATGGTTGGTTCATACTTTGCTTATTTGCTTATGAATTTTCAAAGCAAAGTAGACTAGCACCAGCTGTGTTGCTGATGCCGCTGCTTGGGTGGAAAGGCATGCCAAATTAATGCTTTATTGAAGGACTGTAAACATTGAAAAAATTAAAAAAAAAAATTGGTGGGGGTGTAAAATATATATGAGATGGCCAATGAAGATGGGACAGTGATTTGAGGTTGCCAATGAAGATGGGACAGTGATGGGCATGAAGCTGCACAGGTTTGGTAGGGTCTCCTTTAGGGCACTGAACTCTCAAGAGAAACTACTGTTATAACATCTTGCCTCTAATGTTATGGATTGATGCTTTCCTTTTCATTTGCTTTTCTTCCTTCTATTAAAACAGTTTTCTTCTACTTCTGCAGCAAGGTGAGTAGTCTATAGCTAAGATATCGCCTTCTGTCCTCTCTGTGATTTCACAGAAGCAGAGATTGGTTTGATGAGAATATCGCAAATGTCATTTGTGAGTATGCCTCCATCAAAGTTTCTTTCATTTGCCTATTATTTTAATTGTTCTCAATGATTTTCCTGTTTACCTGACAGTTTTGAATGTCCATAGAATCATGAAATCCGCACTGCAATTCCTACTTGATTATGAGAAATTTGAAGACTAGGCTACTCAGATTCCTCAGATAATCATCAGTAAAGAGGATGTTATAAGATCAGTTGATCATTCAGAGTTGTTTCCCCATATTGTAAGCATTCAGAGTTGTTATAAAAATATAAAGTACTTGCTGCTGTAACCACATTAAAAGTATCAGGGTATTGTTCTAGTTTGTTACAAAATAAGAGGTTGCTCTGGTTGTTGCAAACTAAGAGGTTGCTGTTGTAACAACATTGAAAGTACATTCTGCTGTAACAACATTAAAATATGGCATTGATGATTTTGCTTTAATCTCTTATGCTTCAGATTTGCATGTAGTACTTTGTGATGCTTTAGATTTGCATTTAGTACTTTGTGATGCGTTCGACTTGATTTTCTTACTTGCTTACTACTTAAAACTTGGTTACCTAAAATTCCATTGTTATGGGTATGTTTGGGTAAAAAAACACAAACAAAGAAAAAAAACAAGCAGCTTAAAACCTGGCACTTGAAAACATCTTGCTTCTAATGTTATGGGTTGCTTCTTCATTTTTCATTTGCCTTTCTTGCGTCTACCATAATAGTTTTTTCTTCGTCTGCAGTGAGATGAAGAGTGTATAGCCAAAGACATCGCCTACTACTGTCCTGTGTGATTCCATCAAAGTATGTTTCTTTCATTTGCATATGATTTTAATTGTTCTCAGTTATTTTCCTGTTTACCTTTGAATATCCATAGAGACATGAAAGCTGTACTGCAATTCCTAGAACGAAAATCAGAAAAGCAATTTGGTTGAAACTGTCAGTAGTTAAAGAACTTTATGCATTAGTTTAGTTTTTTATTTTCACCCTCGAAGGAAAGGTAGCAAACAGGTGTACATTATCAGTACCGGATAAATTACTTGCAGTCTTGCACCCCGCACAATAGATTAGTTTAAGCTAATGGTCTTTAGATAAATTAGTACACAATGACACAAGGATGAAAATGACCGTCTCATTGCCATTCCAAGCAATCTCGAAATCAAGGATGCAGTCTTCCGCCTATGCACAAACAAGTCACCCGGTCCGGATGGCATGACGGCAGAATTCTACAAAAGTTATTGGGATATTATTGCACCAGATATAACACGTGCAGTCAAAGCGTTTTTTCAATCCGGAAAAATCTTAAAACAAATTAATCATACGTTCATCACAATGTTACCTAAGTGTGACAACCCATCCAAAACTACGGATTATATGCCTATCAGTTTATGTTCCACAATCTACAAAATTATATCAAAAATCTTAACTAAAAGACTAAATAATGTTATGGGCAAGCTCATTCACCCACTCCGCACATGAGATATTCCATTCCTTCAGAAGTCGAAAAGGAGTTGATGGCTGGATTGCAATTAAACTAGACATGGAGAAAGCGTATGATCGGGTTGACTGGAACTTTACACGGATGGTCTTAGAGAAATTTGGTTTTCATGAGAAATTCTCATCATGGAATGCGAACTACTATTTTGTTCTCGGTATTAGTAAACAACGACCCTACATAATTGTTTAAGCCTTCGAGGGGTCTAAGATAAGGAGACCCTCTGTCTCCGTTTCTATTAAGTACTGGCTAGAAAACTGTCGCATGAAACAAGGTCTGGTGAAAAACTGATTGGATTCCTGTTTGGTAGGGGTGGGCCATGTATCCCATTTCTTGCCTTTGCCGATGATATTATTATCTTCAACAAAGGAAACTTGACAGCTTGTCAGAAGACAAAAGATATTATAGACAAATTTTGTAGAATTTCATGACAAAAGGTCAATCACCATAAGTCAGCATTTCACGTCTCTCCTGGAATCCCAAGGTCTAGAATTAGTCAAATCGAAAATTGCCTGAACATCTCAAAAGAAACTAACTCGGACAATTACTTAGGTTGTCCGGTCATTAAAGGAAGGGTCAATAGATCCACCTTCGAAGATATAATTGTTAAATCCGGCAATCAACTTACTAAATGGAGAGCCAATTCTCTATCTCAGCAAGGAAGAGCTACCCATATCAAAACAAACTTGTCGTCTAAGCCCCTTTACTCAATGCAAAGTTTCATGCTACTAGCTCATGTGCATAATAAATTAGACCAGATTAATAGATCTTTCTTTTGGAATAAAGGTCCAAGCTATAAACCACTCATTAGTTGGGATAAAATATGTAGACATAAAAACAATGAAGGCATGGGTATTCGAAAATCAAAACAAATGAATGACGCTCTATAAACTAAATTTTGATGGGTCTACTTTATCTAACGGTGAAAGTTCAGTCGAATTTATCATTCGTGACTGGTTGGGGAACCCGGTCTCTATTGGAGGCCGAACAATAGGAAAGCAAAGCCCGATCCAAGTAGAAGCAATGACCCTTATAGATGGCATTCTAAAAGCGATCAAACTGGGATGTAAAGATGTAATTGTCGAAGGAGACTCGCTAATCATTATCAACTATTTTAAACATGACACTAAATGCCTGTGGGAAGTGGAAATGTTGTTATCAGATGTAAAAACACTTCTGACACGGATTAATAATGTTGCTACTTTCTCTCATATGCGGGAATTACGTGGCTGGGTTGCAAATCTGGGCCATCTTTTTGGAGATTGTAGGATGAACTCTGACATGGGCCACCTTTTTGGAGACTGTAGGATAAAATCTGACCTAAGTTTTATTGACCTCATCCGAAAGAATGCTCTCGGATAACAACCTCTGGTCTACATCCGAAAATTTTCCTAATAAAAAAAAAAAAAAAATTAACAAAGATTTATTTGTGTTCATACAGAATTATATAATGTCACGTACGTACACTACATGTCTTGTGCGTAGAAGGTTTTATATTAACCTATTGTTATTTTATATATATATATATATATATATATCGTGAATGGGCATGTTCAAACGGATCTATTGAATAGGGCCCCTAAAATATCATATAGCCCAGTATTTAGTTATAAAAATAAGGTCAAATTGCAGAAAACTACTATTTAAATAGGCTGTTTTGCGTGAAACCACCCCTTAAAACGAAAATTGTAGAAAATCACCTTTTAAAACTGTTTTCTTTGCAAAGTCACATCCATTACCCAATTTTTGTTAATTAAATGTTAAAGTGCATGAAAATCAATTATATCCCTTGATTTTATTATCATTTTACTTTACCCAATCGGTATTAATTAGTTTTTACCTTTTAACATGTTTTTCAAAAATAATTTTTTTAATAAAATAACATTTTTTAAATATAATTTCACATTTATTAGTAAAAACACTCTATAAAAAAAATAGATATGATTGATGTTTTACATATTTTAAAAAGTGTATATTACTAAAGGGTTACTCAAAGAAAATACATTTTTAAAAAATGATATGTAATATAGTTTTTATTATTCTAAAAATACGTTCACTATTTCATATATATTTTTAGAAGAGAAAATTTGCGTCGCAGACCCTTTTTTTTACCAAATTAAAAAACTGTCCACGAATTTTTTATTTTTATTTTTTTTGTTAAAAGTCCGCCACTTTTTTTCGTGCCCCCCTTCCCTCTGTTCACCGTCGTCAAACCGAACCCGCTGTAAGGAAGAGACTGTTTGGTGAGGGCGAAGATGAACGAGAATACCACTGCACCAGCGTCCTCCATCGTCGCCGTCGTTCTCGCTCACTTGCTCCGCCTCCTTCTTCCCAGACCCTCCTCGGAGATCATCGCCTACCATCGGCATCTTCGCTCGCGCCTCTCTCGCCGTCTCCCTCAAGCCCGGATTCCGCCCCGGATCCAGACGGTCGTCGATTGAAGCTCTCGAGCTGCTGCCTCCGACCTTGCGATCGTTCCAGATCTGGCTGGATCTTCAACAGCGCCCAATTCCAGATCCGGCGAGCATCTATCGCACTCCTCGACCGCCGCTCTTCAACAGCGCCTCGTTCCAGATGCGCTCTTCAACAGCGCCTAAATCCAGATGCGTTCCAGATGCTGAAACAGATCTGAGACCCTAGTCCGACGGAAAGGAGTCGAACGTCGATTCAGATCTGAGATCCACGGCTTCCTCACCTCCATCCCCCATTCTCGTCCTTCCTTGTCCGCGCTTCCCTCTGTAGAAGAGAACAACGTTTTCTCCGTTTCAGCAAGACTGAGGATCACCTTCGAGATGAATCGGACAGGGAGATGTTGAGGTAGCAAGGTCCTCCTCCCCCGTTTCAGCAAGTTCCGGCGAGCAACAAGGTTTGTTTTGGCCTCCTCCGGTGCAGATCCACCGCCTCCGGGGTGCAGATCCTCCGTCCGATTTGGCAGTTATGTGCGATTGCGAGTCTGTAGTCGGGTCTCTTCCTCCTCCCGCGCTCTGTGTTCTTCCATATCTAACATGGCGGCTGCAGAGGAGTAGTGACATCATCACTGGGCTGCAGAGGAGTTGATGGTAGCGTGCTACAGTGTCTCTCCTTGCTTCTTTTTAGAAAAGCTGGGTGCTTTTTTAAAAAAGTTAATTAGGGGGTTTGACTTGTTTGGAGTTTAGTGGTACACTTTTTTGAAGGGTCTCCACTGTACCACTCATTTTAAATTGGGCCACCTGTCATCTTTTTTTTTTCTTCTTTTTTTCTTTCATTAATTTATTTAACTTTTAAAATTTATGTATAATATTTTCTTTTCCATCAACTCTCCCCTCAAAGACCGCTCTTCCTCCATCCATTGCCGGCAACCTCAAGCTCCAACCTCCATGGATGATGGTGACCAATAGCAAAAGTTTGGTCAACAAGAACAAAGGTTAGACTCTCTAATTAATTTTTCTTTCTCTTTGTATTTTATACTCCGTGATAATTCAAAGAGGGGTACTGATTTTTCTAGGGTTTTATTTAGGATTTGGGGTTTTGTTTAAAATTTGGGGTTTTCTCAAAATTGATAAGAGGGCTCCCTACTATATGATCGAATTCACATGGTTTTCTCAAATTGAAGCCTTGTATCTCTTGTCACATGATTTTTTGAATGATTCATTCCTTAGTTTGATAAGCTTGCGATTTGCAAACAGTGAGTTAGAAATAGAAGGGGAGGACTTTGCAGACACAGAAAATGATGGTGTTGAGGTATGATTCATGTTCCATCTTGCTTTCTTTTAGTTGTCCTTCAAACCTGTGTAATGCAAATTTTTATTGTCCTTGGATTAAATTTCTTTCCTGATTGTTTTCCTACTGTTTTGAACCAACATGAACTCCTAGTATGCTGATAACTTTTGGTGTATAGTTCCACATGGATTACTTGTTGGCTGGAAATATAGTGGCCGACAAAATTTCATGGTGCTGATGCTCTCAGTTTATAGGTGATCTTTGCTCATTGATAGATTTGATTCCCTCTTTTGCTGAAATTTGTTAAACTGAGAAATATGTTCATGGTTTTTTAAGTGGAAGATTTTAGTTAGATCGGTTTCAGTAATGATAGATAAAAGAGATTGGTATTCGAGTAAAGGACATGAGAAACTGTGAAATTTGTATGGGTTGATCTCTGATCAATGATGTATTTAGTTTCCCTCTCTGCTGATATTTATCAAACTGTGAAATCTGTGAACTAACAGGTAAATTTTGTCAAGAATCATTTTAGCTATTTTTCCTTAAACTTCTAGCCTTTTAGCTCAATTGGCAGAGCATTGTGCTAAAGCACAAAGACGTGGGTTCGAATCCCGCATGGGCTTACATCAAATAATGTAAAATAGTAAATTGAAATTCATAAGTAAAATGCAACAGCAAGGCCAAAATCAGATTCAGTAGATCACTTGCTAATCCAAAATATGTGGCTTCAGACAATCAACTTTAATTGAATTCATCAATTTACAGAATCAGTTGCATTTGAATTCACCCATTCACACAATCAGCTGTAGTTGAATTCACAAAATCAGCAGGTCACATATCACCAAGTGTTGTAGCAGTAGCATAATAAAGCTGTAGTTGAATTCACAAAATCAGCAGGTCACCATATCACCAAGTGTTGTAGCAGTAGCATAATAAAGCTGTAGTTGAATTCACAAAATCAGCAGGTCACCATATCACCAAGTGTTGTAGCAGTAGTATAATAAAGCACCACAAAATGCAGCAGCAACTAGCAAGAGTCTTCAAGACCAACATCTCACCACTTGAAATATCAGGTGTCCTTACTTTGAAGGAGTTTAGCATAAGCATATATGTCATTACACTAGAATCAACAAGAGACTTAATGTAAGAAATACATTTAAAATTGAAAACCATATCGCAATAGAAAGATTATAAAACTTCAATACCTGTGGATGTGTCAACAAAGGAAGCAATGCTAGCTGTTGAGATGGGACATTCAAATTGTCAACATGAGAAGCAAAATGGAATTGAACTTGCTCTGGAGCAGAAGTATCTAGCTGAGATGAAATACACTTAAAAAAAGAAACGAATTAAATTATTTCACGAATTAAATCATTTTGGATTAGCAAAAATGAATTGAACTTGCTATGGAGCAGAGAAATATAATTTGGATTACCAAATTTGTAGGGTGACCATGCATGGTGTCTTGCTCAGTATGATAATCCATAGAACTTTGTCTATCATCAGGAGGCAATGGTTTCTTTTTCCCTCTTTGATATTTCCTCTTCTTTTCAAGAGAGCTTATGATCCTTTTACTTGACCGATTTCCAGGTTTTGGCTTCAGCTTTACTCCCTTCACTTGCTGCATCAGATCATTATGAGTAGGATCGCTTTCTACCACCTGAACACTCCTAGAGAGGGATTGGGAAACCTTTTCTGCTAATTTCAGATCTGCAACCATTTCATCATATCGCCCATTATACAGTAATCGCTGAAAGTTCTCGAAAAATCTCCTCATATCATGCTTGTAACTTACATAGCTTTTGATAAGCTTGTTCATGCTCTCACTCCGCTGGGTAGTGATCATGTCTGCGCAGAAGGTATCTCTCCCATATACTAATGCCCATTTTTCTTTGATGCTAAACATCCTCTTTAGCCAAGCATTGTTCTGCAAGTCATACTTACGAAGCATCTCACTCCAAGCATTCAAAAAACCTTCTTCATGGTCATGATCATAAACACAAGAACTAAAATCTGTTGCAAACTCTTTAAAGCCATTAAACACATGACTCAAATGAATGGCTGCATTCTGAAATATGTGCCATAAGCAAAGTCGATGGTAGCTATCTGGCCATTGGGAAGCAAGTGCACTTGACATTGCAGCATCTTGATCAGTAAGGATTGTCTTTGGTAATTTCCCCCCCATAGCCCTCTTAAATGTGTCAAACAACCATATAAATGAACACGTTGTTTCATCATATAATAATGCGCAGCCAAAAATAACACTTTGCTTGTGATGATTCACACCAACAAACAAGGCAATGGGGCGACCATCTTTATGCTTCCGATATGTAGTATCAAAGCAAACTACGTCACCAAAATCATCATAATCAGCCATCATTTTTGCATCAGCCCAAAATATATTAGTAATCAAATCATCTTCATCCACTTGAATAGCATAAAAGAAGCTAGGATCATCTATTTGCATCATTTGCAAGTACTCTAAAACACCACCTGTATCTCCTGATCGCATATGCAATGTGCGCTTAGTTCGCAAGTAATTCTTGTAATCCACATGAGCAAATCCAAGATTTTCGCGACCTCCAGCTTGGTTAGCCATGAACTCAAATGCATTTTTTGGAGCAATCCCCGAAATCTCAGCCATATCTACTTCAGATGCTTGAGAAATTGATATCCTTCGATGTGATCTGAATAAATGAGCTTTACTTGGACTTGCCAAGTTGTGATTATGCTCTGCAATGAACTTGACGACACAATACCTATCGGTTTTACGACAACGGATTTTTAGCATAGCCAAGCATCCACATCTTGTCTCCGGTCGATGTGATTTATAGAAAGCATCTCGCTTATCCGGACCACGTTTACCTTCACACGAACACACAAAAATCCTGTCAATCACCTTCCCCTTGTAGCTATGTGACTTGCTTTTCCGAACAGAAAAACCAAACTCTAAAGCATAAGTGTTGTAAAATTCATAAGCTGCTTCTTCTGTTTGAAACTCCATTCCGACTCTGGGCACCAATGCTTCAGATATCTTAGCATCCATCTCATCCTTGCTCTCTTCATCAACGGTAAGGCCATCATCTTGCTCAAATTCCAATCGACGTCGGGATTGTGCTTTTTGGCTAGCGACATCAAGTCCATCCATAACCTTGAAATTTATATATATATTAAAAAAACAATTGATTACACATACTAATGAATTGTATAAAGAATTATTCTAATGATTTTATTCACAAAGAAAATATTCAAAATAGGCCTAAATCACCCAAAAAAACACAGATTTACCGAATCTAAGTTTTCACTATTGATTGTCGACTGCTATTAGAAATTACTGATGTCCTTGGTCCTTGGTTGCATTTAATGTGGAGAGAGCTCAACCGCAGATCCTAAAGTGGTGATGGGAAGGCGTTACAGAAACTTGTGCCGTTTATCTATTCGGCTAGCCACAAAAGCAGCAGAGTTTGATGATGTTTATGCCATTGTGCAAGAGGGCCTAATAAATTTGCTAAAAGAAGCCGATCTGAAATTAGCAGAAAAGGTTTCCCAATCCCTCTCTAGGAGTGTTCAGGTGGTAGAAAGCGATCCTACTCATAATGATCTGATGCAGCAAGTGAAGGGAGTAAAGCTGAAGCCAAAACCTGGAAATCGGTCAAGTAAAAGGATCATAAGCTCTCTTGAAAAGAAGAGGAAATATCAAAGAGGGAAAAAGAAACCATTGCCTCCTGATGATAGACAAAGTTCTATGGATTATCATACTGAGCAAGACACCATGCATGGTCACCCTACAAATTTGGTAATCCAAATTATATTTCTCTGCTCCATAGCAAGTTCAATTCATTTTTGCTAATCCAAAATGATTTAATTCGTGAAATAATTTAATTCGTTTCTTTTTTTAAGTGTATTTCATCTCAGCTAGATACTTCTGCTCCAGAGCAAGTTCAATTCCATTTTGCTTCTCATGTTGACAATTTGAATGTCCCATCTCAACAGCTAGCATTGCTTCCTTTGTTGACACATCCACAGGTATTGAAGTTTTATAATCTTTCTATTGCGATATGGTTTTCAATTTTAAATGTATTTCTTACATTAAGTCTCTTGTTGATTCTAGTGTAATGACATATATGCTTATGCTAAACTCCTTCAAAGTAAGGACACCTGATATTTCAAGTGGTGAGATGTTGGTCTTGAAGACTCTTGCTAGTTGCTGCTGCATTTTGTGGTGCTTTATTATACTACTGCTACAACACTTGGTGATATGGTGACCTGCTGATTTTGTGAATTCAACTACAGCTTTATTATGCTACTGCTACAACACTTGGTGATATGGTGACCTGCTGATTTTGTGAATTCAACTACAGCTTTATTATGCTACTGCTACAACACTTGGTGATATGTGACCTGCTGATTTTGTGAATTCAACTACAGCTGATTGTGTGAATGGGTGAATTCAAATGCAACTGATTCTGTAAATTGATGAATTCAATTAAAGTTGATTGTCTGAAGCCACATATTTTGGATTAGCAAGTGATCTACTGAATCTGATTTTGGCCTTGCTGTTGCATTTTACTTATGAATTTCAATTTACTATTTTACATTATTTGATGTAAGCCCATGCGGGATTCGAACCCACGTCTTTGTGCTTTAGCACAATGCTCTGCCAATTGAGCTAAAAGGCTAGAAGTTTAAGGAAAAATAGCTAAAATGATTCTTGACAAAATTTACCTGTTAGTTCACAGATTTCACAGTTTGATAAATATCAGCAGAGAGGGAAACTAAATACATCATTGATCAGAGATCAACCCATACAAATTTCACAGTTTCTCATGTCCTTTACTCGAATACCAATCTCTTTTATCTATCATTACTGAAACCGATCTAACTAAAATCTTCCACTTAAAAAACCATGAACATATTTCTCAGTTTAACAAATTTCAGCAAAAGAGGGAATCAAATCTATCAATGAGCAAAGATCACCTATAAACTGAGAGCATCAGCACCATGAAATTTTGTCGGCCACTATATTTCCAGCCAACAAGTAATCCATGTGGAACTATACACCAAAAGTTATCAGCATACTAGGAGTTCATGTTGGTTCAAAACAGTAGGAAAACAATCAGGAAAGAAATTTAATCCAAGGACAATAAAAATTTGCATTACACAGGTTTGAAGGACAACTAAAAGAAAGCAAGATGGAACATGAATCATACCTCAACACCATCATTTTCTGTGTCTGCAAAGTCCTCCCCTTCTATTTCTAACTCACTGTTTGCAAATCGCAAGCTTATCAAACTAAGGAATGAATCATTCAAAAAATCATGTGACAAGAGATACAAGGCTTCAATTTGAGAAAACCATGTGAATTCGATCATATAGTAGGGAGCCCTCTTATCAATTTTGAGAAAACCCCAAATTTTAAACAAAACCCCAAATCCTAAATAAAACCCTAGAAAAATCAGTACCCCTCTTTGAATTATCACGGAGTATAAAATACAAAGAGAAAGAAAAATTAATTAGAGAGTCTAACCTTTGTTCTTGTTGACCAAACTTTTGCTATTGGTCACCATCATCCATGGAGGTTGGAGCTTGAGGTTGCCGGCAATGGATGGAGGAAGAGCGGTCTTTGAGGGGAGAGTTGATGGAAAAGAAAATATTATACATAAATTTTAAAGGTTAAATAAATTAATGAAAGAAAAAAAGAAGAAAAAAAAAAGATGACAGGTGGCCCAATTAAAAATGAGTGGTACAGTGGAGAGACAGTATTTTTGGGCCAGTGGATCCGAACCGTTGAAATTGTGGTGTGGAATTTGTGGATGGAAATTGTGGGATTTACCACGTGTAGTTTGCATTTGTGTATTTTTCCGTAAAACCCTTTGTTTGGTTTTGCGTTTTTGTAACTCTTGGCTTTATGCCACCCACTGTCTATTTGTGATTTTGTGGTTAGTTTGGTACTGTGATTCAGTTTGCTTTGTTGAAAGTTTAAATATTGGCAATTTCAGCAATTTTTTTTGTCTTGCTGAAACTTTTTTTTATGCTGAAATGTTGAAATTAATTCTTATAAAATTATATGAGCTACAATATATTACACACAACTCTGTTTCAGCAATATATGAGCTATAAAATTATATGTGTTGAAATCCCTGTTTCAGCAATGTGGTAAAATAAAAATAAAAAACTGAAACAGGGGTTGATGAAACCGCATGTGCTAAAACAGGGGTTTCAGCAATTCTGTTTCATCAATTCTGTTTCAGCAACTTTGAAAACGCAAAAAAAAAAAACAAAAAAAAAACTTAAATAGGGGTTGCTGAAACCTTATGTGCTGAAACAGAAGTTTCAGCAATTCCGTTTCAACAACTCTGGAAACGCAAAAAAAAAATCTGAGAAAAAAAAACTGGAAAAGGGGTTGCTGAAACTGTATGTGCTGAAACAGGAGTTTCAGCAATGCCGTTTCAACAACACGGAAAAAAAAAACTGGGAAAAAAAATGAAACAGGGATTGCTGAAACCGTATGTACTGAAAAAGAAGTTTCAGTAATTCCGTTTCAGCAACTTTGGAAACGCGGCAAAAAAAAAAAAAAAACTGAAAAAAAAATAAAAATTTTGAGGCGGGAGGGGGGCACAGGGGGCACAGGAGGAGGGGCACAGGGGCCAAGGGGGGCGGTGGATATTTTGCTAATTTGGAGGAGGTGGGAGCCATTTTCCTAATAAGGTCCAAAATTTAGGACATTCTAGTAATCACCCCTTTTTAGAATAATAAAAACTATATGAAACATTATTTTTTTAAAAAAATTATTTTCTTCAAGTAGCCCTAGTATTACACATTTTTTTATATGTATAAAACATAAATTACACATCAATTTTTTATAGAGGTTTTTTGTAAGTATGAAATTATTTTTAAAAAAAACATTTTTTAATATTTATAGTGTTTTTTGCTTTTGAAAAATATGTCAAAAAGTTAAATATCAACTAATATCAATTGAAATTAGTAAAATAATAATAATAATAATAATAATAATAATAATAATAATAATAAGGGGTATAATTAAATTTTTACACACTTTAACATTTAATTAACGAAAATTGGGTGATAGGTGTGACTTTGCAAAGAAAACGGTTTTAAAGGGTGGTTTTCTACAATTTTTGTTTTAAGGGGTAGTTTTTCGCAAAACAACCTATTTAAAAGGTGGTTTTCAGCAATTTGGACTAAAAATAATTTACTTCCAAATGTAGCACAAAAATCAACAGCAACATGGTGATTAGGGATCTACGCTCCTTATTCAGCATTGCGAGTTCGAATCCCATTTCATTTGGTTTTTTGGGCCCTTTAAAGGATTCTACAGTTCCTACTGTATTTACTCTTTTTTGGTTTAATGTACTTGTATTTACTACCCGTATTTGATTTTTTTTTTTGGTTCAATGTACAATTTACTAATTTGGTGGAGACTTACATGTTAATGTTCTTATCATTTTTATAATTGTTTTTTTATATATAAAAATTTCTATTCACTTAATGAAATTAATTGAATTTAAAAAATGTAAAAACAAAAGGAAGTGAATTACAAACCACTATAAGTATTATTTAAAAACCATCTAAATCCGCTTTGTGCAAAAATATTAAGAAATTGGTTTATAACATTTAATGTTTACTTTATTTTAATATATTTTGCTTAAATTAATATAAAATTGGATACATATAGTCTAATATTTTTTTTAATTTAATATATATCATTATAAATTAAATAAATATAAAATAGTAGTTAATTAATACGATTAATTTTAATTTTTGTACCGGGCCCTCAAATTGATTGGCACGACCCTAATATATATAGTATTAAAACGTACGTACGTAGTCGAACAAGTGCCGGCAAATAAACAAAAAAAACTAATAATAAGAAAATTAGTGAGTTTTATTTATTTGATTGGATGCATGGTAGATTAATTATAATATATAAGCTAGTATATAAACATATAAATTAATTATACAAATGGTTTCCACGGAAACGTGAGATGAAGATCTCCTTCTGCAGGAGTGCCTTTAAGGAAACTTGGAGAAGCTGTCCATAAACAGACGCGGCCGCCGCACCTCAAGTCGTCTCGAGTATGAATATAAGAATCCCATTGAACCCATCCTTTGTCGCTCCAACACGTACAATAGAAGAGGGTTGTTTGAAAGATGTTAGGACGAAATGAGAACCCGAAGGCTTCACCATCTTTAAGCACTTGGTTGCCTAAGTCATCGTCGCCCGATTTGCACCGAACCACCATGTTTGAACCATCCTCCAGCCTATTCTGTATTACTACATGAGTTTTCGGACGACCAAATGTAGTTTTTGCTTCCCAAAGGATCGCACACACAAAAACCAACTTCACAACTCCCATACCCATTGTTGGACTCAATGGAACTGTGTTTGACAGAGCATGTAAATTTATACCGTTTCACCTTTGGTACTTTAATTTTGAATTTTGAATTTGTTACCATATAGATGATGGATAATGGATAATTGTTAAATGATTGAATACAATCCATATATTCAAGTAAGTAACGCTTCATCATCGAATCTGGTCCATGTTTAATTTAAAGTTCATTACTTACAATTTTAATCATTTTATTGCCTATTTCATTGATAAAAATCCATAGCATATTATCTGAATTTGATCAATTTCCTAAATTACATGAGGGTTTTGCTATTTGTCGCCCATGAATAAGAACCTAACTATAGTAAATTTATCCAATTCTATATTCTAATTTGATCGATCATATCTCTTGTTTATAATTTTTTTTTAAAAAATAATTGTTAAATAAGTTAATTGAATTCTAAATGTAATCTTTAAAAATCTTCAGCTAAATATTTTTTAATAAAAATTGCTAAATAATTTTTTTTTTGCTTCATTTAAATTAAGCGTTTCATCACATAAGTGACATAACCAAATTAAATTGGTATATATATATACTCTAAAAACTGAGGTCTAAATATATATATATATATTTATCAATTCTACTCTTCCTAACATAAAGTTATTTATTTTACTGGAAAACACATTCACTAATTTTGGGATGATTAAAATAAAATTAGTTTAAAATCAAGACATAGAGATTTATCTAAGTACCCAAGAAATGTACAAGCAGATGGAAACTAAAAAAAATGGAGAGGAAGTGAGAAGTATAAATCTTAGTTGTCCATGTAACCATATACACAATACACTAGGTTAAATCTTGACATGGTCGATAAGACTTTTATTTAAAAAATTGAGGACAAATCAGTAGAATTTCATTTTGTAATCTTATACAGTAATTGTTAAATATGGTAGGTTAAAGATTTTTAAAGATTACATTTAGGATTCAACTAACTTATTTAATTAATCATTTTTTTTTAAATAAACAAAGGATACTGTCAAATTAGTACATAGGATAATTAACTTTACTATATTTAGGTTATTATTTGTTGCCTCGGGGCGACAAATAGCAAAACCCTTATATTTAGGTTATTATTTGTTGCCTCCAGAAAGAACTTTAAAAAAAATTATTGTTAAAGTTTTAGCATCCAAAAACCATGGAAAGAGAGCACAGTCGCAGCCCGGAGCGTATTCTCGGCGGTCGGCCTGCCCAAGAACCTCCGGATCCCAATCCAAACAATAGCCACTCAACTGAAATTCCCTTAGCCGATCAGGAGAATGCCAAGAAGAGAGCCAGAATGGAAGCAGACGGCGATGGTAACACGGAAACTGACCAGACGTCGGCTATGGTGATAGCGGAAAGCTCTACTGAACTGCCCCGGCCGTTCGGCGACATGACCAACAGTCAGGGACAACTCTCGTCCTTCCCAACGCTGGAACAAGCTATGGGAGCCATGAGGGGTAAGGTGACAAGCTACAGGGAGAAACTCGTGGGCGGTAGCAGTGAAAGCCATGCGATGCAACATTCGAATGCCATTTACCAACCATTCGATGGTGATGATGGATATGATACAGAGGACGGAATTCCCCCAGAGGAGGATGATCCCACATGCCCAACAATAGTGCTGAATGCTGATGAAAAAAGGGAACTCTGGAGGCCATGGAGAGACACGCTAATCATCAAGTTGTTCGACAAAGGCCCGGGTTACATGCAGCTGCATCGCCGACTCTCTCAGAAATGGGCGCTTACTGCACCATTCAACCTGATAGACTTGTGGAATGACTATTTCATTGCAAGGTTTTCCAACAAGAGCGACTATGACCACGTCCTCATGGAGGGTCCATGGATGCTCGGAGACAATTATCTATCCATTCGGAAGTGGGCTCCCCGCATTGATGCACACACAGAGGAGATCAAGAAGCTGGTGGTTTGGGTACGTATTCCTTCCCTCAATATCGAATACTTCGATCAATGGTTCCTCCACCTCATCGGTCGAAAAATCGGGAAAGTTCTCAGAATTGATAATACGACGGCTTCCGCGGAAAGAGGACAGTTTGCTAGACTCAGTGTTGAGGTAGATCTGTCGAAGCCACTGCTCTCCAAATTCCGGCTGGATGGGAAGACCTGGCCTATCCAGTACGAGGGCATTCGTATGCTCTGCTTCTCGTGCGGCAAGGTTGGTCACCACGCAACATATTGTGGCAAAGAGAATGAGCAGGAACAGGTCGTGAACACAAAAGCACCGCCTATGACGGAACAAGTTGAAAGGCAGGACTTTGGCGAATGGATGCAACCCACCAAGCCAAGTAGACGTCGAGGACCAGCGACTAGTAACCAAGTTAACAAGAACCAGCAACCCCCGAACCCTTCCGACGAAGCGCAGAATCAGAATTCTGTTCCGACGACCATCTTGACGAAGAAGACGCAGGCTGACATGGCACAAGGCTCAACGGTGGCAAACGGAAAAGATACGGTAGGATCTCCATCGAGATTTGTTGTCCTTGAAAATCTCGAGCCGGAAGAGGATACGATCATAACCTCTTCAGAGAATCAAAATCCCAACACCGCCCATATCCCATCCGGAAATCAAGGCCCCAAGATCTCCCACAACCCCAAAGAGACTTCCCACACCAGCCAGAAAGGAACTAGCCCAAAAGTGGGTAAAAAAGGAAATACAATTAAACCAAATCAGCCCATAGGCCCAACAAATGACCCGAAAAGCAACCCAAAAGGCCAATCTAAGTCAAACAAAGAAAAGAATATTCTGTTGAAGAACCAAACCTCCTCACACAGCAAATCCATGCCGCATCCAGGAAACATTAAACCCTCTGAACCCCCTGTCATCCCTAACACCACCGTCATCCCACAAAACAATACCTTTTACCCACCGCCCACCACCCAAACCCATACCCACCCTTCCCCTAATGATGGAGACCCCAGCAGTCGAAAGGATCAGAGTAATAAGGAGCCGGAACCTAGTGCTAACAAACCACCGGAACGGACCTTTTCTCCCGTTTCTCCCGAGGCTAGCAAACAGGATGATAGTCGACTTCCAACCATGGGCAGCTGTGATCAATCCACAGCTACTGTGCACAATATCGATGCCGCGCGAATGGAAGCGGCCTATGAACGCTATGTCGAGGCTGCTTGTGTAGTCGCGGGGTGCAACGTCCAAGTTCCACACAGGGATACGTTTCACGATTTTTTCTCTATGATAGAACTGAATATTCTGATCTGGAACACCCAAGGGGCTGGAGGCCCGAGATTCCTCAATGCACTGTACGATCTGATTCGTCAACATAATCCTCGTGTCCTCGCTTTGGTCGAGCCTCGCATCAGCGGCCAACGAGCAGATGAGGTTTGCCGGCGTATTGGTTATAATGGGATACGACGAGTGGAAGCGAATGGATTCGCAGGCGGAATTTGGCTTCTTTGGAAGACGGCGGAGGTTACGGTCTTCCCGATCCACTTGAACCCCCAACACATTACCGTTGAGATCATCCGTAGAGACGAAGAACCCTGGATCCTATCAGCTATTTATGCGAGCCCTGATGAAGCAAGACGACATGAGCCCTGGCAAATTCTGACAGACTTCGCCCAAACAAATCGAAGGCCTTGGGTGCTAGCAGGGGATTTCAATGCTACGGCTCAGGGGCATGAAAGATCCCACACGTCTAGGGGAAACCAGAGATCCGACAGAGCCTTCTCAGAATGGATCGATGAATTGGAGCTTATAGACCTCGGTTTCTCGGGGCCTGCCTGGACTTGGACTAACAGACAGAGCTCTCCCAATTGGCGCGCCGCTCGACTGGACAGAGGATTATGCAACGACAGTTGGCGTCTGCGCTTTCCCGAAGCAGAGATTACACACCTCTCGTCACCCCATTCAGACCACACACCATTGCTCCTCAGAGTGCTCGACCGCCCTCCTTCTAATGGTGCGACCAGGCCATTCTGATTTCAATCGGCATGGATGCTCCATGAGAATTTCCCTCACTTCATATCCAATCACTGGCGCACCGAAGGTACTCTTCCGGATTCGCTGACCTCTTTGGCATCAGATCTCTCCACCTGGAATAGAGAGGTTTTTGGGAACATATTCAAGAAGAAGAGACAACTATACTCAAGGTTAGAAGGAGTGCAGAGGCGACTCTCAAACAGACCTCACAATGGGATGCTCAAACTAGAACGACGACTCCGTCTCGAGCTCGAAGAGGTGCTGAATCAAGAGCAAGTCCTATGGATGCAGAAATCGAGGTCGAACTTCATGATCGATGGGGATCGTAACACCAAATTCTACCACGTTTCAACGCTCATCAGGAGGAAGGCGAATAAGGTGTCAGCCATTCAGAACAACGCAGGTAATTGGGTACGGTCGGAGACCGAGATCAAGGACCTTGCTCTCAATCATTTCGCTAGTCTCTTCAGTGAAGAGGTCCAGCATGCCGGCGCTCACCTTCTTGAAACACAGACGAGCTTCCCTAGGCTCTCCGATTCGGATGTCCGTGCCCTCTCCAGCGAGGTGAGGTCTTTGGAGGTGTGGGATGCTATGCGCTCCATGGGTCCCCATAAAGCTCCCGACCCCGATGGATTTCCGGCAGATTTCTATCAACAAAACTGGGGGATTGTGGGTGGCAAGGTCACTCAAACAGTCACGCAACTCATCAATGAAGGTGCCTTCCCGGATAACATCGTCAACTCGCTCATTGTCTCAATCCCAAAACGAGATACCCCTGAAAACATGACACACTTTCGGCCTATTGCCTTGCTGAACGTGGTGTTCAAACTTGCTACAAAGGTGATAGTGAATAGATTGAAGCCGAGCATCCAGAAGCTAGTGAGCCCAACTCAGTCCAGTTTCATCCCAGGGCGGAATATATCGGACAACATCGTCATCGTCCAAGAAGTGCTTCACTCCATGCATGCCCGGTCACCTAGGAAGAGGTGGATGGTGTTGAAAATAGATCTCGAGAAAGCCTAAGACAGGGTCCGTTGGTCGTTTCTAGAGGAAACACTGAGACTAGCACACCTGCCTGACAGACTAATTCAAATCATAATGAAATGTCAATCGCTCGGGAGCACGAGTTTACTTTGGAATGGGGGTGTTGTTGGCTCCTTTGTCGCCTCTCGTGGAGTCCGCCAAGGAGATCCGCTCTCCCCCTACCTATTCGTGCTATGCATGGAAAGGCTCTCGCAGTAGATTCAAGATGTCGTCAATGCCGGTATCTGGAAGCCGATTGTGATTGGAGGGGTGGAGCTATCTCATCTATTCTTTGTAGATGACCTTCTCCTTTTCGCGGAAGCAAGAATGGACCAGGTTGCAGCCATAAAGGATTGCCTCTCCAAGTTCTGTTCGGCATCCGGGGAGCGAGTTAACATTGCCAAAAGCACAATGACCTTCTCCCGCCATGTGCCTGACGGGTTGAGGCAATCGATCAGTGATGCTTTACAAATCAACAAAACGGATGACTTGGGCACCTATCTTGGGGTGCCAACCTTAATGGGAAAAAGAACTACTGGTAAATATCGGTATTTACTTGAAAAAGTCAGCTCGAAGCTTAGAGGATGGCAAGCAAAGACACTGTCCATGGCTGGGAGAGTAACGCTTGCGAAGGCGGTGCTCACGAGCCTACCGGTGTACGCTATGCAGACTACTCTAATTCCCCGGGGTATTTGTGAAGCAGTGGACATGAAAATACGGGGATTTATATGGGGATCGACGGAGGGCCAAAGGAGGATTCACCTCCTACCATGGGAAACGATCACCACACCGGTCGTCGAAGGAGGTCTCGGAATCAGAATCATGAAGCACTCAAATCAGGCTAGCCTCGCTAAGCTTGGCTGGAGAATGCTCCAAACACCGGACACCTTGTGGGCTCGGATACTGCGGGGCAAATACTGTAGCAATCGAGCGGATGCAGACATGTTCCGGCCTACGAGGAACCATTCCTACATTTGGAAGGGCATCCTCCATGGGGCTGAGCTATTAACCAAGGGGATTCGACACACTGTGGGGAATGGCAATAAGACTCTGTTCTGGCTCCACCACTGGATAGGGGATAAAGCTCTGATCGATGAAGTTCAGATCGAAATTCCTGAGGAAATTCTAGGGGCTACGGTTGCAGAGATGTGGACTCAAACCGGTTGGAATTGGAGTACCCTTCACCGATTCCTGACCGGCAACATGGGATCATGGCTCCAGGCTTATTCGGTTTCTATGGATGTGGATGATGGAGATCGGTATTGCTGGGGATGGTCTAAATCATCCTTGTTCACCACCAAATCAGCCTACCAACTTGCCCTCCCGGAACGACCAGCCACCAATGTCAAATGGCGAACGATCTGGCGCGCCCCGGTTCAGCAGCGGGTCCGTCGGTTTCTATACTTGGCAGCTCATGACAGCCTCCTGTGCAACACCAACCGACTCTGACGGCATCTCTCCTCCTCATCAGCTTGCCCGTTGTGTGGGGAGATTGAAACCATCCTCCACACGCTGCGAGACTGTTCCGAAGCTAAGGGGGTGTGGTTGCAAAACCTGGGACACCAGACACCGACTTCATTCTTCGCCCAGGGTCTACAAGAGTGGCTGCTGTCCAACTTGGGTGGATCCGAGGCGTGGAGTTCTCTTTTTGGCTTTATTACTTGGTTGTTGTGGAAGAGGAGAAACCACAAGATCTTCAATGGGGAGCTGGATTCCAAGGATTCGGTGATAGCTAAGGCTAAGAATTCAGCAGCGGCGTTCATCTGTGCTTGGAATAAAAGGCCCACAGGACACCCAGGAGCTGCCACGGCTCCACAAGAACTCTCTCAAACATGGGTTCCTCCTCCTCATGAGTGGGTGAAATTAAATGTTGATGGAGCTTCCAGAGGTAACCCCGGCCCTGCTAGCTGTGGTGGGGTACTCCGGAACTCTGCTGGGGCAGTCATGACAGGGTTCAGCTCACGTCTTGGCTGCTGCACAGCTCTCAGGGCAGAACTGATGGCCATACAGAAAGGACTTGAGCTTTGCAACCTTGCCCAGGTTCAGAGAATCAGAGTAGAAACCGACTCTACGGAGGTCCTGAAGCTGCTCACGGGTGACCCCCCTTCAGCTCACGAGGACTTCTTCCTAATCCAGGAGTGTCGTCGACTACTCAACCGGACCGGATGGATGGTGATGGTAGATCGTATCCACAGAAATGCAAATTCGGTTGCTGATAGCTTAGCTAAATTGGCCTTTGCTGCCAATGAGGCCAACATTACTTTTGATTCTATTCCATCTGCTGTGCAACCCCTTGTCAATTTTGACATGGGTCATGAACACTCCGCTTTCGCTTTAATATAATAATATCATGACTTCGGCCTCTTTCTGACCAAAAAAAAAAAGCAAAACCCTTATAAAAAATCCAACTCATACATTTGCTGAAATAATTATCGATCTCTCTCTCTTTCTCGACTTGAAGTGGCGTTAGCCCCCGGAGACCGGAGTACGGAAGAATAGGCGGCTAATTGAGTGCCAATATTCCTTAATGTTTTCAAAATTAAATGTATATTATAAAAAATCAATTAGCATATTAGATGTGGATTAAGATTTTTTGTTAAATCAATTAGTATACGACTATACGTAGTATTTTTTCTATAATTGTGTAAAACTGTTGGATTATGGTTGCGTTTGACACACCTAGCTAGCGATCCAGAGTTGTTGGGTAGCTAAATTGTTTGAAGTGGCTAAAGTTGTTGAATAAAATGTTTGAAAACTTTAATATTTTATAGAGTTTTAAATTTTATTAAAAATAATGAGTAATAGTAAAAATAAAAAAAATTTAGATTGAATGTAGTATATATAATTACAAGCGTTCGAGCTTTGGATCACATCTGCTAATAAGGTATAGAGCCCAAAAATATCAATTTAGCAACCAAGTTGCTTTAGCATTTTGATATTCTCTATGTCAAGCTACTATGAACACTGCAATGATTAGGGTTGTTATATGAGCCGAGTAAGTCGAGTTCAACTCGGGCTCGACTCGATAAAAGCTCGGCTCGAGCTCGTTTATTTTCTAAACAAGCTGAGTATGAACCCATTTTAAGCTTGAGTCCAAATTTAGGCCGACTCAAGTTCAGCTCGTTTATAAACGAGCTCAATATGAACAAGCATTACTCGGCTCGTTGGACTCAAATAAGACAGCCCTAGCGATGAGCAACAAATCTTTTTGGGAAGAAGATGAACAATAATTCTAGCTTCCACTTAATTTTACAATAGTTTACCATTCTTTTTTTTTTCCAAAGCAGGATAAAACAGTTTACCATTCTTATAAATTGCATTTTGAGTCTAAATAGTTTTTAGGTTGAGAATTCTTGAAATACCCCAAATTATTTTTGGGCTATTTCGAATTCTTATTCTTATTTAATTAAATAAGTCTATATTATGAGTTTGGTCAGTTAATAAATTCACCTAAGATATATAGTATGATTTAGAATAATTATATTATTCTAATATTATTCTCTAAACATTCTTCCTATTTCATTTATTTAATTTATAAAGTTAAATTAAATAATATTTTTTTCTGCTAATATATATAATATATATATCCAGATATATGTATAATATATAATCAAATACATATTGTATTTTCTACAAATAGAAACTCAATAAAGAAGTCTACCTATTTTCCTCTTCATAGACTACGTTAAAAAAGAAATATGAGATTTTACCTATTTCTTTTACCTTTTTTCTTATTCCCCAAGCTTTATCCTTTCTTTCAAGATAAACTTACGGGACCCCATCCTAACCAACTAGCCGAGATCTCAATTGAACTGATCATTCTCTTCCTCTCTATCCTTATTCAATTCAATAGTATAGATAGTGTTGGGCTCCCTCCTTAAATGGGCTAAAGAAATTGGGCTGAGAGTTAGCCCATGCTCCACATAATCTGAAGACAAATTTAGTCTAGCCTACACTCTAGAATTTTGGAGAATGTCTAGAATATCCATGTAGAATCTAGTGTGCTACATCACTAGAATACTCCTAGGAAATCAAGCAAGTAAAGACTAGAAAATTCTAGGCTAATTTGGTGAATGTCTTAGCCGACATTGGGAGCCTATATATAGGCTTTAGATGTACACTTTCCATCATCCAAATCCAAGCAAAGCAATTCAAGTGAGAGCAAGTGTAGAGTGATCAAGTATCCTAGTAAGAGTGAGTGTAAAGTGAGCCACAAAATTATATAGTGAGAGTTGTAATTTGTAAGAGTTCCACTATATATAATAAAAGTCCACTTTTATACAAAGTGAGTCTTGCCCATCTTAATCACACGAAGCGGGAAAACCCGATTTTTCCCAACAGTGGTATCAGAGCGAGGTTCATTTTCGGAAGGTGTTAGCTCGTGCGGATCAAGATGGAGGCTACCGTCACTTACGAGGGTGACATGTTCAAGCTCACAGCAGACAACTACTCTTATTGGAAGCCGATGATGGAGGATCATCTCTACTGCAAGGACCTGTACGAACCCGTCTTCAACCAGGACAAGCCTCAAGGCAAGAGAGATAAGGAGTGGGAGCTCCTTAATTGGAAGGCGGTCGCCATGATCCGTAAGTACATCGATAAAACTCTCTTTGAGCATGTTTCTAATTATACAAATGCTTTTGAATTGTGGACAAAGCTTGAGTCCATGATTCAAAAGAAATCGCCTCGTAACATGGCTCTCCTAGCTAGACAGTTGGTGAAGATGGAGTATAAGGATGGCCAAAGTATGATTGAGCACTTGAATAATTTCAAGGGGCTTGTCAATCAGCTAAGTAAGGTGGATATGGAGCTCGAAGATAAGCTACAAGCCATCCTACTTGACAGAGGATTTTCAGTCGCCTTAAATCCTATCAAATAAATCCAACTAACCTAACTAATGCAGTTTGGCAAGTACGGGTCGATCCCACAGAGAGTCAACGATTCGTATGCAAGTCAGAATGTGTCAACAAGAACAAGAAACACAAAGGGGGGATTTTGGAGGAGTAAACTAACTAAGAATGCAAAAGTAAGCAAATCAATAAAATAGAACAGATTGAATGAATGAATATAAGAGAATAGCTCAGGTCAATCAATCTCAGCACTCAGGTTTTATTCATTGATCATTGAAATCAAACAGATAACTTCCTCTTGAATACTTTGCTGTGGAAAGACTAGATCTTTTGAATCCAATTCCTTATCAAATCTAGTTAACAGGACAACCAGACCCTGAAAACCCTAATTATCAAACAATCTTGAAACTATCAAGATTCAATTCAATAATCGATTAAGCTTAAAGGAAATCAACAAAGACAATCAACACGCACAACCAGTTATTGCATCGATTGCAAATCAATTCTCTATACAAATCCCTAAATCAACCAGTTTCAGAGATTTATACTTTGCTACACAATAATATAGATAATTCAACCAGAAATTACCTATATCTAGCTATAGATTATCATGAAAAGACATCAGTTGATCAGACTAACGGAAATTCACGAAAACCCTAAACAATCTAAGCAAAGAATTGATAATATTCAACGAAGAGTATTAAGAACGGAAATCTCACAATGAAATAGAAAACCTGAAGCTTCGATTAATTTCCCCGAGCACAGAGGATTAGTTGTTCATCATCGAAGAGAATCACAATCCACAAAGTCTCCCATGGTTGCCACTACTGTTCGTGCTTTTTTTCCATTCAGAAGCAAAAAACAAAACTAAAAACATGCTAGTTGTTTTTCAACTCCCCTCGTTTCATCTCCTCTCCAATTAAAATATAAAAACAATATAACATTTCATCAAATAAATTATAGTAACAGCTGTCTCTTGAAGACGGAATAAAACTCGGGTGTGCCAACTAAATAACTCGGCCGAGTTTCCTCTTTCTCCACCCGAGTTCCTTACAGCAGCCATCTTGACGTCCCGATTTCGCTGTTTTCAAGGTCGAATTTGGAAAAGTCGTAAACACGAAAGTTGTAGGTCTTCGAATCCTCTTTCCAACAAGTATAAGTACGCCCCGATCCGATAAATACAGACTTCGTACGACTCGTTTTAGTGCAGCGTCGCCAGCTTGGACAGCTCCAATCCTTTGTAAGTTTAGCTCCTCAATATTCCGATTTCTTCTTGCTTTTTACCCTCTTGTTCGATGCTAAGTCATTCCCATGTCATCAATTGGCTCAACCAATGCCTGAAAGAATGTGCAAACATATGTAGATTGCGACTCTAATTGAAACATAATCAAAACACGAAAACTACTCTAAACTCATGCATTTTACCCTACCTAAACACATCTAAATGCCTATATTAACACTACCTAAATATGCATGATCACTACTCCTCACCTCTCTGCCAGAGAGTTGGGATACTCTGGTAGTTACTCTAAGTAACTCAGCACCGGACGGGAAGCTCACCATGGATACTGTCTGTGATAGTCTTCTCAATGAAGGAGATAGGAGGAAGGACAGAGGAATAACTAATCATTCCGAGGCCAATGTCCTTGACAACCGTGGCAATAATGATGCCCGTGGACGGAAGCAAAGTCGAGACCGAGATCAATCTCGAGGGCGGTCCAAGTCACGCACCAGGGTCACGTGCTACTACTGTGGCAAACCAGGCCACAAGAGGCAAGAATGCCGCATCCTCAAGAGAGATCAGAAGGCCGGAAATGTGAAGTCAGACCAAATCAGTCCTATGAGGAGGCGAGAAGAAAGAAGTACTACCGCCATGGCTGATGAAGGCGAGGATTCATACCTCGTTGAAGAAGGTAACATTCTAAACATTGAATGCAATGATATCTCCTGGATTGTCGATTCTGGTGCCTCTTTTCATGTTACCCCACACAAAAGCTTCTTCTCATCCTACCGAAGTGGAGACTTCGGTACCGTCCTGATGGGAAATCATGGATGGAGCAAGATCGTGGGGAGAGGAGATATTATCCTCACATCCAACGCATGATGCAAGCTCATCCTAAAAGATGTGAGGCATGTTCCTAATATGAGACGTAACCTCATATCAACTGGAAGGCTAGATGATGATGGTTACCTTAATCAAAACGGCGGGGGCAAATGGAAGTTGACTAAAGGTAACCTAAACGTGGCTCGAGGAAGAAAAGAAGGTACATTGTACTGGACAGAAGCAAAGGTTTGCAAGGGAGAGGTGAACATTGCCAGCACTGACATGTAGATCTAGCACCAAAGACTTGGATATATGAGCGAGAAGGGCATTCAAATCCTCGCTCGAAGGCAGCTTCTCCCTAACCTGAAAGGTACTTCCCTCGACCCATGCTCTGATTGTTTAGCTGGTAAACAACATAGAGTAGCTTTCCAGAGATCATCTCCACCCACAAGGAGGAAGCATGTCCTAGACCTTGTACACACAGACGTGTGTTCAATGACCGAAAAATCCAATGGAGGTGCACTGTATTTTGTGACCTTCATTGATGATCACTCAAGGAAGGTCTGGGTGCGCTTGCTGAAATCAAAGGATCAAGTCCTCGAAGCATTCAAGGAGTTCCATCCCAAGGTGGAACGGGAGACCGGTCGGAAGCTCAAGTGTGTCCGATCAGACAACGGTGGTGAGTACCGAGGACCCTTTGAGGCGTACTGTAGCTCCTATGGGATCAGGCTTGAGAAGACACCGCCTAAGACGCCACAACTGAACGGGGTTGCTGAGAGGATGAACCGTACTCTCACAGAGAGAGTCCGATGCATGCTCTCTCATGCCAAATTACCCAAGTCATTCTGGGGAGAAGCCTTGATGACCGCCGTCGACATCATCAACCTCACACCTTTTGTCCCTCTAAATGGAGATATCCCAGAAGAAGTCTGGTCAAGGAAGAAGGTCTCCTACAAGCACTTGAAGGTGTTTGGGTGCAGGGCGTTCGTCCACATTCCTAGGGACGAGCGGGTCAAGCTTGATGTGAAGACAAAGGAGTGCCTCTATCTTGGTTCACCCAGAGAGGAGTTCGGCTATCGGCTATGGGATCTGGCCGCCAGCAAGGTTATTAGAAGTTGAGATGTTGTATTCTTCGAAGATCAGACGCTTGAAGATATCCGAAGATCAACAAAGCCGACGCTAAGACGAAGGAGGGAAGAGGAAAACCCCTCGAATGTGCAGCGGGACGATTCACAAGAAGCTCCGATCGAGAGCGATGATGAATCCGGCGATGAGGATCATTCTCAAGAGCAAAATGATCAGGAAGATGCCCCAGTTGAGCCAGAAGCAGAATCCAGCACTCCGCTAGAACCTGAGCTGAGTCGGTCCTCTAAAGACAAGCGACCTTCCAATCGATACAGCTCAGATGAGTATGTGACCCTCACGGATGAGGGGGAGCCTCAAAGCTATAAGGAGGCTATGGATGATAGCCACAAGGATGAGTGGCTAAAAGCCATGCAGGAGGAGATGCAATCCCTGCATGAGAATCACACCTATGAGCTGGTGAAGCTACCAAAAGGGAGACGGGCCTTGAAGAACAAATGGGTGTATCGGTTGAAAACCGAGGACATCAACTCGAAGCCCGGATACAAGGCTCGATTAGTCGTGAAAGGGTTCAGCCAAAAGAAGGGCATCGATTTTGAAGAAATATTCTCACCGGTCGTGAAGATGTCCTCTATCCGAGTTGTTATGGGCTTAGCAGCAAGCCTAGACTTGGAGATCGAACAACTCGACGTCAAGATAGCATTCCTCCATGGTGACCTTGAAGAGGAAATATACATGGAGCAGCCTGAAGGATTCAAAGTTCCAGGCATGGAGAATTTGGTGTGCAGACTCACGAAGAGTCTCTACGGCCTAAAGCAAGCACCAAGACAGTGGTACAAGAAGTTCGACTCTTTCATGACAGATCACAACTTCAAGAAAACCATGAGTGACCATTGTGTCTTCATGAAGAGGTACGCAAGCGGTGACTTTCTCATACTCTTGCTCTATGTTGATAGTAGGGCATGACCGCAACAAAATAGTTGCTCTAAAGAAGGACTTGAGCAAATGCTTTGCCATGAAAGACTTGGGACCGGCAAGGCAAATCTTTAGGATGACAATCACTCGTGATAGAACGAGGAAGCTACTATGGATATCCCAAGAGAGATACATCGAGAAGGTGCTTGAGAGATTCAACATGCACAAAGCCAACCCGGTCAGCACGCCACTTGCTGGACACTTCAAGCTAAGCTCGAAGCAAAGTCCAACAAGTGAGAAGGAGAAACAAGAAATGAAGAGTACCCCATACTCATCCGCGGTAGGCAGCCTCATGTACGCAATGGTCTGTACGAGACCTGATATCGCCTACGCAGTCGGGGTAGTAAGCCGCTTCTTGGCAAATCCGGGGAAGGAACACTGGGCTGCAGTGAAATGGATCCTCCGGTATCTACGAGGTACTTCTAAACGGTGCTTATGCTTCGGCAATGGGAAGCCTGTGCTAGAAGGATACAAAGATGCAGATTGGGCCGGAGACAACGATTCCAGGAAATCAACATCCGGTTATCTGACTACCTTTGCAGGGGGAGCTGTTTCCTGGCAATCAAACTTACAAAAGACTGTTACCTTGTCCACCACTGAAGCAGAATACATCGCAACTACAGAAGCCTGCAAGGAGATGCTATGGATGAAGAGCTTCTTACTCGAGCTGGGAGTAGAGCAAGACAGATATGTCTTGCAGTGTGACAATCAAAGCGCTATTCATCTAGCGAAGAACCCGACCTATCACTCTTGCTCGAAGCACATCGATATCCGATATCATTGGATCCGAGACATCCTCGAAGAGAAGCTCCTACAACTTGACAAGGTGCATACGGAGAAGAACTGGTCCGACATGATGACCAAGGTGATCCCGACAAAGAAGTTTGAAGACCGTTGTCAAGGATCCGGCATCGTGACACGCCCATGATTAAGTCGGGAAGGGGGAGATTGTTGGGCTCCCTCCTTAAATGGGCTAAAGAAATTGGGCTGAGAGTTAGCCCATGCTCCACGTAATCTGAAGACAAATTTAGTCTAGCCTACACTCTAGAATTTTGGAGAATGTCTAGAATATCCATGTAAAATCTAGTGTGCTACATCACTAGAATACTCCTAGGAAATCAAGCAAGTAAAGACTAGAAAATTCTAGGCTAATTTGGTGAATGTCTTAGCCGACATTGGGAGCCTATATATAGGCTTTAGATGTACACTTTCCATCATCCAAATCCAAGCAAAGCAATTCAAGTGAGAGCAAGTGTAGAGTGATCAAGTATCCTAGTAAGAGTGAGTGTAAAGTGAGCCACTAAATTATATAGTGAGAGTTGTAATTTATAAGAGTTCCAATATATAATAAAAGTCCAATTTTATACAAAGTGAGTCTTGCCCATCTTAATCACACGAAGCGGGAAAACCCGATTTTTCCCAACGGATAGAGGGGGGAGGACCCGTTGATTCCACAACTTACAAACACAGCGCCTTCTATTCATCTTCCTCCTCTCTCGAATTGATCGGGAACAACCAGCGTCCGGACCTCTGCAGTCCACCACCGTCGATTGCACCCACTGCAGTCACAAGTCTCCCCGCCTCTCAAAATCACCGCCACCCATCACCCTCGCCTCCTCTTCCGTGCGCCGCAGCAGCCCCGTCCTCTTTCGTCGTCGATCACTGCCCAAGCCTCCGGCGACCTGAGCCACCGGGACCGCAGCCGCTGCCTAGCCCTCGCCGGAAGCACGCACAAGACAGCAGGTCAGGCCGATCGCTTCATCCACCTCCGACCTTCGGTGCAGTTCCGTCGCCATCACCGTCGTTGCCCTTCGCGCTTCCTTCGATCACTGCCGCCAGCACCGCCCGATTGCCGCCGGCCATCGCCGCTGTGTCTCCGTCCAGAACCGTTCGAATCGCCGCCTGCCGGGGAGCTTCGTCAGGTTCTTCCTTTGTCTCTGCACACGTGAGTTCGAAGAAGATAGAAAACGGGGATTTCAATTTCTTTTATAGAAATCACATAAACGTCCCTTCCCTTGTTTTATACGTTTCTGGCCTTAAAGTTAATTATTTATTAGGTTAAGTGGCCAATATTTCTAAACTGTTCAATTCTTGCCCGTTTCAGCGACACCAAGAAATATCGAAACACTCACGCCGGATCCTGCTTCCTCGGGAAGCAGGATCAATATTAAATATTCTTTATAGAATATTAAATATTCTTTTTTCCATTTAACTTTATAGAATTAATTCAATTTCAAATTGAGTTAGTAAAGTTAATGATATAAAATATCAATATTAAATATTCTTTTTTCCGTTGGATTCATTAGATGCTAAAATCTCGTCTTGTTGTCGTCAACCGATCGTCAAGTGATTTCGTTCAATGTCCTTTGCATGTTTCGTGATTTTCTTTTGGCGTGCCTTTTTATTCGAGGTTTCGTGATTTTCTTTTGGCGTGTCTTTTTATTCTTCTGTGTCGAATGCGGCCCTATGGCCAATTTCCTTGTCAGTTTCGATAAATTGCATATCCATCTGCTTGATGTAATTTATCTTCTTATTCATAAATTGGCATGAGTATAAATTAATGGGCAATTATTAATTTAATTATAGTGATACGTGTATTAAATGTGTTATTTGTTTATAACTCAAGATAAGTGAAAATTGCTCATTTTCTTCTTCGTAATTGCATGAAATTCTGCTTGTTTCTTTCATGCAAATTAATAGCATGCGATATTAAGATCCTTTGAAATATCCGTGCTTGTACGTCCTTGTCAGTGTAATGTCGTTATTATGATCACCTAGTATTTTAACGTTAAAGTTGTTATAATGTGCATCTCACATAGTGCGGATTGACTTAAAGTCAGTGCGAGGGCTACCTCGCATGTAAGGAATAGTGTAAAGCCCAATCTAGATTCCATGGAATACCTACACTTTAAACAGTCTCGGGTCGCAGTCCTAGTTTGAGTCTGGACACGTGTTCCTATTAGACTTCAAAGTCTCAGGTCGCAGTCATAGTTGAGTCTGGACCCGTGTCTCTATTAGACTTCAAAGTCTCAGGTCGCAGTCATAGTTGAGTCTGGACCCGTGTCTCTATTAGACTTCAAAGTCTCAGGTCGCAGTCCTAGTTGAGTCTGAACCCGTGTCCCTATTAGACTTCAAAGTCTCAGGTCACAATCCTATTTGAGTATGGACTGGTGTCACTACGTTTTATATTGTGTTATTTACATATAGACATTATTTTTATTATTGAGATTATTAATAGGTGATCAATTCAGTTATATTATACTTCACTCTTACTCGAGGTATAATTCCTTATCTTATCGTATCATCGATCCTCACGATCATATGAGTCATGTTTGGAATTTTGCCTTTTTACCAGTTTCCACTTTAAATATTCGTGTCTTTCCCTTAACCTATGACATACCGTTTTATGGTCACTGCATGGTTAAAGTTTGAACATTTCTCTATCATTTGCTAGTCTTAATTGTACTAACCATCCTATTTATTGGATGGCTGGTGTCCTTCGTTCTCACGAAACACCAAGCCATATTCCACAGGTCTAGTGAGAGCAGCGGAGCAGGAAAGAGCTGAAGAGAGGACTATCATCAATGGACTTTCAAACTACAGTTTTATACAATTAAAGTTTCCGTAATGCTACCCTGGTTTTAGCCACTTTGAAGTATATTTATACTTTATGGTTTTTGGTATTTTAGCTAAGTTATTGTGATTGAATATTCCAAACTTTGATATTTAATTGACTTCCGCATTATTTTATTCAATTGTTTGAAGTATCTTCTTATTTATGGGAGCATAGTTGCATGTCCCTATAAGCCTCAGGTGAATTCAAAGACATTAAAGTCTGCGGATTCACTGGCGTTGTAACATTCCCTTGGGATTAAAAAGGGGTGTTACAATTCTATCCATATTATTAATATTGGTTTATTAGGGTATAGTTTGTATATAGGGATGGCAATTTCACCCGCACCCGATGGATATCCGTCTCACCCGACCCGAAAAAGTGGGCGAAAATCCGAAATAAAGTGGGTATTAAATGGGTGATGGGTGAACGGGTGATGGGTCGGGTCGGATTCGGGTGAAGATATTCCCCACCCGTCACCCGACCCATCACCCGATCCGTCACCCGATCCATCACCCGACTTATATTATAAAATTACATTTTATATGTAAAATTACCAATATACCCCCTAATTGTTATAATGTCATTTTTATTTCAAAGACTTCTAGGTTGAAGTGTTGAAAGTTGTGGATGTTTACATGTATTTGACCAAATTTGACTATATTTTGTACTTGTTTATTCGTCGATGTGTTCGACGTATATTTTTCAATAATTTTTTTCGATGAATTTGATGTCTGCTTTTTCACCCGAATTATCACCCGATCCACCCGATCACCCGATGGGTGATGGGTGGACGGGGCGGGTGAAATATTTGGTGGGTGATGGATCGGGTAGGGTGAAGGGTTTTAGGTGGTGGGTCGGGTGACGGAAGTAGATCATCCACCCATCACCCGACCCATTGCCATCCCTATTTGTATATGAATTTGTAATTTTTAAAGTTTATATTATTTTTGGTTCCCCTCGATAATTCATATTATTTTCAGTTATTTTTTTCATTTTTTCTGATTACTTTTATCATCTTAATAAAAGATAGGTAAATAATAAATGACATGGTTTTTTGTTTTTGGTTTTTGATACAAGGGGGGTCAACCTCGGTTGAACCACTGCCCAATAGCGTCCTTGCGGACGAAATCCTCGAGTTCGACAGGGCAACGAGTAGAAGAGAAGGACGAGGACAAACCTATAGCTCGTTTGCAACCTGGTTGCCTTCCCGGAAGGTGTGGGAGAACGAAATAGACTCGAACGATAATTTGCAGAGGCCGAGGGCATCAATAATCATCATTTCAATAATCCAAGGGCACGTACCAATCCCGCGGAGGGCATTAATGATAGCCAGATAGTCTCCTTCCACCTCGAGGCGAGAAAAACCCTTCTTTACTGCTTCAAGAAGACTAGAGTGAAGACCGTGTCACTCAGCTTGGAGAGGAGAAACGTTCCCAAGGACATGCGCACCACAAGGAACCACTCTACCACGATAATTGCGGATGACAAAGCCAGATCCAGCTTGCCCGGGAGCCACCTTAGCACCATCAAAATTAAGTTTCATGAATCCTTCGATAGGTTTATTCCATTTAACTTTTTTCGGATGAGTAAGTTTTGTTTTTCCCTTCTTTGTTGTTGTTCGTTTAGTTTTCCCCCTCTTTGTTGTTGTTGTAGTCGGTTTAGTTTTATTTTCGGTTTGGTGTTAGGAATAGAATAGTCGTGTTGTATTAATTGGAGACAATTTTGACAGGATTAGTTGTCTGGTTGAATCAATTTCGTTTTTCTCTTGTTTAATTTTGTTGTCGATTTATTTTTTTCTAAGGAAACCGTTTAAGAAACTCAATTTTAGTGCTAATTTGTGAAAAGACTTTCATACGCTGTATTGTTAGCATTTTTGACCCATGAGAAAACTTGTGGTAACTATCCTCGAAGCCGGGATATTTTTATTAAATTTTAAAGTTCAGGATATATTTTTACCATACCCTAAATGTGGGAATATTTTAATTAGTTACCCTGTATAAAATTAAAAGGTACGTAAAATTTAATGAACAATAATTTGTGAAGAAATACAGTATTTATTGCTTCATGAATACTCCGAGAAGTCGAGAACGCTCACTACTACTCCACTCTCAAGGTTCAAAAATTGAAAGCAAATTGGCAATAGCGGTAGAGAAATTCTGCCATCGCCATCACGGACACTCACCACCGACAAGAGCACGGTCTTCCGCCACCGGTTCAGCCATCTCCGCCGCCTCCAGCCGGTGCATTCAATTCTCTCGTCCCTTTTGCCATCATACTTTTCACCGCTCTCTTTGGTTCGTCTTTCTCGTTCGCTCGATCGCTAGGGTTAATTCCTTCGGAATCAGACTTTCTCCTCGCTATTCGTTTCATTTCAGCTGTGAATTTCGAATCTTTTGGATAATTTGATCATTTCATCACCATCGATTACCGACTGGGATGATTAGAAATTTATCTTTATTGCATGACTTTGTCGATCAATTTTATTCGATTGAACGTAGTTATTGACTTGATTTTCTTCTCATTATCATATTATCATTACAAGATGGTGAATCTTTGGGGAGGATCAAGGATGCCTTCGTTTCTAGGATATGGGGTTTAGCTAAGGGAATGTGCTATATATGATATGAAATTAGGAATGGCTTCGGATGACACTCACCTATGGCGTTTTACTAAAATGGCTTCTTTATGGTTGTTCTCTATGATATCTTTAATTAGGATTCATCTGAAATGTCCGTGAATGGTCCATCTAAACTCTAAAGTGTGCTTAGATGCTATTATATTAACTAACTATACCTTGTATTAGCTTCCACGCAGATTAGATAACTCCTGTCTGCAAGGTTTAATGCATCTACACTGTTGTCTGATTTTTTCTTACTAGAATCCATGCTTTAGGATTTAGTCAAATGTTCTAACAATGTCAGTTTATGATTTGAATCATTCAATTTTGTTTTCTGAAACTGGAACTTTGATTTCAAGTTTTAATTTATTAGATATCGTCTATGTCTTCCGATCATAATGCCTGGAGTATTCTGCATCAAATGCCAGAAGGCCATGTTGGCGTATACTGGAGTGGTGGTGCTCTTCTTAAGAACATAAATGATCCAGGTACAACTCTCTGTGCCTTTTAGGTTTATTGTTGCATCTGGTGTTGTTTTATTCTAAAATTTGGTAACTGTTCCTTGCATTATAAGGTTTCCACTGGAAGCCGCCTTTGGTGACTGATTATGAACCCATTCAAGTGACACATCAAACAGATCAGGTGCATTGACTATCTGTCTTTTTATATGCATTGCATTAGTTGCTGTGTGAATGTTTGGACAAAGACCGATTTGTTTAATCCATGAAAACTTGCAGGTTCGAGATATTCCATGTGGCACAAAGGGGGGTGTCTTGATCTACTTTAACAGGATAGAGGTCAGACTTGGAGATCTTAAATGTTTAATATCTCTCTTATATTGAATTTTTAACCTTGACAAGTTGATAATGATCTGTTACTTCATTGTTATACCTTTTTCTATCATGGTCCTTTGGTATTAGCACACCTTTAACTTAAGAATGGTACAATAGGTGGTGAATCAGCTGCTCAAAGATTATGTTTATGAGACACTTCTCAATTATGGTGTTCATTGCGATAACGTGTGGATATATGATAAGATTCATCATGAAATCAATCAGTTTTGTAGTTCACATACTCTGCAGCAAGTTTACATTGACAAGTTTGATGGGGTAAGTTACAAAACTGGTTGTCTTCTTTGTTAAAGTTATTCAGGAAACATCCAACTATTTCTTGTTGGACAAGATCTACGGGTTGCATTCATGGCTTGTATGCCCTAGTTAATTGAATTGGACTTCAAAATTTTAACATCTTATGTTCATGAATTGCCAATGATTCCAGTGATTAATATTTTTTTTATGAAAGCTTGATGCCTTTTGCTTACTCTACTCTTCCTGATAAATGTGACTTCACGTGGTTTGATATGGGACCATTGTGTGTTTACATTTATGAAATGATGAAAGAAGCTCTCCAGGGTGACTGCACTCATTCTGCTCCAGGCATTGAAATAATTAGTGTGCGGGTCACAAAACCTATCATTCCAGATAGTATCAGATGGAATTTTGAAGAAATGGAGGAGGAATGCACTAAGGTACTCTTGGTTTTTATTGTAGTCACTTGTCTTACATTTCATACTGCAGCTTCAGGTGTTTACCTGAATGTGTACTCATTTCATTGCTTGTCCCGGTTTTCGGGCTTTATGACACATATGATTTGTAAATAATGTTTTCTTAAATTTAATTGCACTTGGTTTAAATGTGAAGTGGAAATTATTGTATTGAAGGGGAATTAGTTCTTTATTATACTTCTGTGTATCATATAGGTCTTCATAGCTATTGAGAAGCAAAAGGCTGCAGAGAAGAGGCAGAGACACAAAAGAAGAGGGCCATATATGAAGCGGAAAAGAATGCTAATGTTTGCAGGATAATGATGGAGCAGAAGCTTATGGAGAGAGAAAGCACAAAGAGGATGCACTATATTGAGAACCAAATTTACCTTGAACGGGAAAAGAATCTGGCTGATGCCAACGCCTACAAGTAAAAGCTCCCTATATGTATTTCCCGTGAATGCATTCACTACACTGGCCATAAACTAAAAATCTCTCTGTTATATCAGAATGATAAAAGAAGCTGAAGCTAACAAATTGCAGCTAACCCCTCAACACCTTGAGCTCAAATTCATTGAATCCATTGCTAACAATGCAAAAACTTTATACGGGAACAAGGTATTCTTGACTTGTAAATCTTCCAGGACCTCCTCTCTTTCCTATTATGCCTTGACGGCTTGACATCTCATAACAGCCTTAATTTTGCAGTTGCCGAATATGATATTTGATCAGAAGTTGCTTCGGAGCTTCTTGCAAGATGTGGATGCTAGATCGAACCCGGAAAGCTGAATTTGCTTCTCGTGTATCACTATCAATGGTTGGTAGGTATCTCATACCATCTGGACATTGAAGACTATTATTTTGCAGATTAGCTTGCCGTGTTTCTATTTCAGTGGGCCTTCCTTTTCTTCTTGTTCTTGGCATATATACTGATTATAGTAGATCAATCATCTAGAAATGCAGACCCCAGGTAAATGTTATGGGAAACAGGAAGAAGACAACATATGTTCGCTCACTGATTTGGTTGCATTATTGATTCAGCTGCTTTCTGTGAATAGGAGGTTTGTGTTTGCTGCATATCTGCTTGTTTGCTTCAAATCCTTAGCTTAAAGATAGAACCTGTAGGGATTCATTTCTGGCACTAGAGATTAAACTGTTTTACTAATCTCTTCTAATCTTTTATCTTGTAATAAGCATTACTGTATTTTTAACTTTTAAGGCCTTACTCTTTACACAAAATGGGCATTTGGTCTAGTGGTATGATTCTCGCTTAGGGTGCGAGAGGTCCCGAGTTCAATTCTCGGAATGCCCCTGTTTAATTTTTTTCCCCCACATCTCCAGCAATTCTGCAAATGTATGTTATTACTTATTAGTTATTACTTATTACTGTTAAAAATAGACCACTTGTGTTTTAACAAAATGATTGCTAGGAGTTAAGTGTCTTTCTCTTTTTCTTTCATGTAGACTATCCTCTGATGAGCTCGCTTTTGATGGCATGGCATTTGAAGTAGGTGACCGGGAGATATTTTCACTCTCTTCAACCTCGAAAGGCGGAGTGTTAAAACAAGCACATGATTTCAGCTTAAAGCTCAAGGATCCAAGTATGCTACACCACTAGATCATCCCAAATCCTGGTAATTCGAAATGAGCATTTATCGCTTTCTCAATGTGAACAAAGATGCATTACTTGAACATCAAAAGTGACAAAGATGCAACTTTTACATATGGTGTCTTAAGCAACTCACTCTGAAGTAGAATTCAGCTGGAAAAAAACAAAACAAAAGTATGCATATCTGTACCATACATAACAAGTGGACATAGAATCATCGAATCGGAACCTTGATCCAGCCATTTGCAAAAGCAATTGCCAAGATGACGAATGGGGTCGACATCCCGAATATGATTATGTAAGGAAGGGGAGTCTTCATAGGGTTCTCCCCCTCCCTCTCCCCCGCTGTTTGCCAATACCTGTAAAATTTGGTCTTGTAAATCGCAATGATTCAATTACAATAGGAATTATATCATACATGATAAGTCCCTAACTAATTCAATGGAAATGAATTTCAGATACTCCATGGTTTAGTGAACTCACTGTTCAGGCTCCTCCTCTCTGGTGATGAACTTCTTCTCACTGCCTTTCTTTTGCTCAGCTTCCCCTCCACCTGGAAATAAACCCAAATTCCCAATTTAGCCCAAAATTTAAAGGAAAAAACAAAACTCAGTCATACAATTTATTTTATTACCTAGCTTTGCATTGACCTTGAAATGGGAAACACTTGACCGTGGGAAACAAGAAGCTGCAGCTGGCAGCAATGGTGGTGGTTGTTTCAGTGGGGATAGCAATCTGGTTGAGAGAGAAGAAGAAATTGCCATTGTAATTTTGTCTCAGAAAGTTGAAGGAGAGACAAGTATCTTTGTTCCTATGAACAAATTTAAAAATTGAAACATCAATTTTTGGGGAAATTTTTAGGTGCTTCGTTGTGGATAATATATGGGGGTACATGAATGATGTGTGTGGTGGGCAATTGACCTCCCCAACAACAATTAGCAGTAGAACAAAGGTTATCTTTTTCCCCTTTTCAAAATGGGCATTTAAGAATTTGTTTTTCACAAATAACCCCGTTAAATTGCTCAAAAAACTCTTTTCCATTTTAGAAAATATTTAAAAATTAGCCCGAGAGCGGAAGGAAAATCATAAATGACTTCAACCCAATGTTAGGTATATAATCCAATCTAAAAAAATACGCTAAATTTGATAAAATATATCAAGAAACAAATTGATATGATTATTCCATTATTTCAGTTGTATTTGATGGTTATTGATAAGTTTTTTCTTGCAAGATTTTTTGAAACTAAGGTGACATATTTTTATTGAGTTATGTAATTAATCTATCCTATTTTGAATGAGCTAAGTAATTACCCATATTCAATGCTACACAAGATTATTTTAGGTAAAAAATTTCAATAAAAAAATTCAAAAAATCATAATAATGATATAATGGATATTCATCTGCATCTGGAAAAAAAAAAAAAATTATACTTAAAATTTTAATTTTTGACAAAAAAATATTACACTATTTTGTGATTTCTATCCATACTTATTTTTCAGAAAAATATCATCACGATTCTAAAATTTAACCTGAAATTTTCTTAATTTCCCTAGTATGTGTAGAGATTAAATCAAAAGTATACTGAGCATGCAAACAACGTTCTGGAACTGGAATGTGCATAAGATCAACGATTCTCCCTTGATTAAGAAAATTTTAGCTATTAGAGATGATTTACTAACCATTACAGGCTCTGAAGAAAATGCCTCCCAGTTACTGAATTCATGGTGCCAAGGAGGAAAATATAGAATTGGTGCAGCCTACGAGCATTTCAGGAGAAAAGCTCCTAAACCTCCATGGAGCTCAGGGGTTTGGGACAATTCTATTGTCCCTAAGCACTCGTTTATTCTATGGCTTGCTTCTAAAAGAAGACTAGCAACGAAGGATCTTATAAAGACAAGGGAAGTAGACCTAAACTGCAGCTTTTGTGATCAAAATTCAGAAACTCATGAACATATATTCTTTGATTGTAAACTTCTCTTCTTACATTTGGACTCAGGCAAAGAGCTGGCTGGGAATTTGGAGAGGAATGAGTTCACTGCTGGGGACACTTAAGTGGATGAAGGAGGAGGCTAAAGGAAGGAGCTGGCTGTCCAAAGCAAAAAGAGTGGGTCTAGCAACAACAATATATTTTATCTGGAAAGCCAGAAATGATAAAAGTATTCGAGGACAAAGCCTGGAGCCAAGAGGAGCTGCTACACCTTATAAAAATCCATGTTTACAAGGTGCTCAGCCCGTCATTCTCTCTGCACTTCACCTCTGCTCCTACACTTGAGGAAGGGCTCATTCAGGAAGGACAAGGATTTGAAGTCCTACCTCAAGCATCATGACTGTTACAACTGCTTACATTGTCTTTTGGAGCTGTGCAGTTCAAACTAAGGGCCAAACTGGGAACCAGCTGCAGAAGATCAGCAAGCTTGAGAGCGCATTCGAGGAGTGCTGATGGAGCTATATCCCAAGACAAGCTAATAGAGGGGCTGATTTTTTTAGCCGGAATCAAGCCTGCTGAGTCGGTTTTAATGTCAAGTTTTAGTCCACTCTCCATTTCAGTTAAGAACTTTGTTGTTGGATGATTTGAAATAATTGAATGGGAAGGTTTTTGCTCAAAAAAAAAAAATCGTAATATCTAATCTTAATCCAGTACCCAAAACAAAAATAACTTCAAATTAGCATGACTTCATCCACTTTGTAACATAGCATTTTGTAGTCCATGGACTGGCGTACCTAGAACCACTCATCTTCACTACATAAGGACATTTCATCTAATTGAAGTAAGCATGAAAGATGAAAATGGTAAACAACTTCTATCATTCAAGTCTATTCTCAGTCTTCAATTGAATGTTATTCACTTATGCATTATAATGCTCAAGATCTAGAAGCACTCATCTTCACTATTTAGCAAGCACTCTTGTGACATGTGGCTTCATTGCTAGGGTTACTATCTCCACAACTACCCATTGAAATCTTTCAAGACAAGGGAGATTGGGACTCAACTGTATTGCCTAGAGAATGATCTTGAGCTAACAATGATAATATGATTGAGATGACCACCTTGTAACAAAAGTTGGAGCCTATGTGTTTCTGGGTCCAGATGAAAAGCAAAGAGGCTACCTGGGCTGAAGTTACTTAGTTGTCGCAAAAGAAGGCGGTTCTTAAGGTCTGACATCGAAAGTTCTCAGTCAAGCCCGGGACTCACAAGCAGGATGCCTCACAGCAGTTGACACTCTCTCTATCGATTTCATGAAACACACTTGCTCATCATTAAAAGGCATTCAACATTCAAGCCATTCACATACAGTTTTCATGGATTCAAGCCAGCCCAATTCTTAAAAGCAATCAATGCCTCCATTTTTCTGCAGTTCCTTCTTCTCATTTTCGAGACCTTGAGCTTCTTATGGTGCTCCATAAAGGCCTGTTTGTACCTCCATTTATCCGCAAAAATCTTCAGCTCCTGAGACTTCTCTACTACTTGCATTACAGCGTCAAAGAATCCGCCTTTGACCAGGGCATAAAGGAAAGCATCAATCAAGCTATGATCTAAAACCAGCCCTTTCCCTCCATCAGATGAGGTCTGCTTCCTAATCTCGTTCCAGAGCATCAAAACACTGAAGTATTTCCCTGCAGAGACATACCCATTAATGAGCGACAAATATGTCTGCCCGTTAGGTTCAAACCGTAGAAAGATCATCCTCCTGAAAGTCCTGCGTGCATCTTCTAGTCTCCCAGCTTTGCAGAAGGAATGTATAGTCGAATTCCAATCATGAGTACCCACTTCGATTCTAGGGTCACCCACTACCTCATCCAGGAAAGCTGCCATTAGCTCTGGACGATTGTTCTCAGTTAAGCCCGTCATTATAGTAATGTAACTTCCCTTCACCTCAGAAGTCTTTGTATCCCTTAAGTCTCGAAACAGAGAAAATGCAGATTGAAAATCTTGGCTCGACATGGACGCCTCTATCAATTCATCATAACAACTAGCATCCAACCGAAGCTCTGAGCTATTAATCGCAGCAACCATTTCAGCAGCTTCAGCTGTCCGCTGCTCTTTACAGTACGCTCTTAAGATGGGCAAATAAACCCCAAGGCCAACATTAGCACCCCGAGCATTGATCTCATCCAATATGCTGTGAGCCTTATCTAACATCTTTAAATTAACACACGCATTCATTACGCCAAATCCAACGGATCTTTCACCCATTAACAATCCATCATCTTCTATAATCTGCGATTGAATTACAAGCCCGGCTAAATCCTTAACACTCCCACTTTTCATGAACCCTTGCACCAATTGAGCATAAAATTCTTCACCAAGGTGCAAACCTTGACCATCACCTCCTCTCAGGGCCTGCAAGAGTGTATCCGAAACAGCTTCTAGGTTCCCTGATTTCACATACCCCTTTGTCAAATTACTCAGGAAAACCAACTTATCAGTAAAACCAAACCCACTCATCAAACTATTCAGCTCAGTGATCTTATCCTTGAGACCTTTGAGAGCATACAAGTAAGCCAAGAACCCGAAACTCGACTCATCGGGCTTAACTCCCAGACGCCACATCAACTCGACAACACACTCAGCATCACTCACGGATTGAAGATCATAGCAACAACCTTCCAAGGCAGCATTACAGGCAAGCAAATCAGGTTTCATGGAATCCAATTTCTCATCCAAAGCAACCCTACAGCATTCACCGAAAACCCTAAAAAATCCAACAAAGCTACCATTTTTCCTGCTAATCTCCACCAACACCGGGCCCCAAACATCGAAGGGCACAAAGAATCGGTTTTTAAACATACACTTGACAAGCGAAAACGCAGGGGCGGGGGTATTGGCCGAGCACATGGCGCGTAGAAGGGACCTAACGGTCTCGAATTCCAACGAATTAGGGTTTTTCTCGATAAGGAACACAACGGAGACGAAAGCCCTCTTGAGATTAAGGACATCGCCGAGGGAGGATAGGTGGGCGATGAGGGAGTTGGCGAGGGACTTACTTGGGGAGGAGGTGGCGCCGGTGAGGGACTTGAAGGACTTCCAGGCGGCGTCGGTGTCGAGGGTGGAGAGAGAGCGGTGGATGGAGGCTTCGAGGGCGGTCTTGGCATCAGGGGAAAGCGCGGTGGGAGAGGGTTGGGAGGTGGAAGGGGGAGGGGGTGGAGGAGAGGGGTTGAGGGAGAACAAGGAGGGTTGGAGGAAGGAGTAGAGAGATGGGGTTTCAACGGAGGATGAGGAGGAGAAGCTTCTGCGGGAGAGGAGAGAGAGAGAGAGAGATCTTCTCCACATTTCTCAACTACTGCTGTTTGACTGTTTGAGTGGGATTTTGATCGAGTTCTGAGGCGTCGTCTTCCTCGTACAAATCCTGGCTGGGAAACTCTGATAGCTTTGAAATATATTTTAACATACTGTATTCCCAATCAAAAAGCTGGAATAGCTCAGTTGGTTAGAGCGTGTGGCTGTTAACCACAAGGTCGGAGGTTCAAGCCCTCCTTCTAGCGAAATATATCCTTTTTGTTTTTGAAATTTGTAGTGTGTTTACAAGGCATTTGACTTTCCATGTTTGGGTCAATTTTTTAAATTCAACGAAACCAAACGAAGAAACAAAACATCATAAGTTGCATTAATTCTTACTCCTGGCCCATAACAAGACAACCAAACACATGGAGCTTAATCAACCAAAAGAAGACCCTCCCTACAAATCAAGTCTGCAACACAAAAACTGGAAAAACGTGGGAGGCCGGGAATAGGAGTAGTACTAGGGTAGCAGCCATAATGATTACTAGTACCTTTAGAGACTTAAGGTACCAAGAAACTCCTCAATCAAAGAACGGAATCCTCCATTCATAGCGAATTCAAAAAGAAGCTTCATACACAGGGGAAGTATAGTGTTGGTAAGCAGGAATTTGAGATCCGGAGGTAGTTCAGAATCAATCTCCTTGAGCAAACCATACAGAAATTCCATGTCCAGTACTTTGGGAGGAGAACGCACTGGCTTGGAGTCAGGTACTCCTTTGGAAGGCAGCGGCACTGGCTTGGAGTCAGGTACTCCTTTGGAAGGCAGCGGCACTGGCTTGGAGTCAGGTACTCCTTTGGAAGGCAGCGGCACGGGCTTGGAGTCAGGTACTCCTTTGGAAGGCAGCGGCACTGGCTTGGAGTCAGGTTTGGAAGGAGCAGCAGCAGGACGAACCAGATTGAGGGCTTCCTTGAGTTCGTTATAAACCCGGAGCGACAACTGACGAAGGCGGTTGAGCCATTGCATCACTTTCTGGCGAGCAGTAAGCAGCTGAAGCTGAACCCATTGAACCCCCTTCTTACAGCCCATCTTACAGCCATGATAGAGGGAGCTTAGACAACGTTTCAGCGATGCAAGTAACCCGGTAGCTTCATCGTTTCCGCCGTTGCTGCTTTGACAACCCCCCATCTTCACTTCACTTCTTCTTCTTCTTCTTCTTCTGTTGTGTGTGGACTGTGGAGTGAATGAGACGGTGCGTGGTTTCAATTTAAAGGACGCCATAGAGGAGCTCAAAGGTCTTAAAATTGAGTTTCTTGACAGCATCCGCATTCGTGAAACCCACTCGGGTTCCTTAACTTCACTTTTTATATTTCTCTCCTTAAAAAACTCAATACAATTTTTTACCCATATTCCTAAAACCCTTTAAAACCTCATTTTATTTTTTTATCGGGACCCACCTCTTTTTTTCCTTTCACTCTCTCCTTTTTCTTTCTCTCTCTCGATTTTTAAAGGTTTCTTAATAACAAATATGTCAAATCATTCATAAACCCCTCCTCCATCTTTTTCAATTTTTTATTAATTGGTTCTTTATTTTTAACTTAAACACCCCATTGTGGGTGTTATGAGAGAGCGTAGGATCAGTTTTAGGTGTCACTTTTGAGGATGGCAGTAATTATAAAGTGTTTGGAGGAGTGCAAAGATCAGTTTTAATGGACCCGAAAAAAGTTTTTTATTTTTTTTTTGGGCAAGGAAATGCAATCAATGCGGTTTTCCTTTTGTGCAACGTGGCTGTGTTTGGATCGGAGTATACCATAATTTGGGAGAGTACTTGGGTAACCAATTTACTACTCCTACAATTTAACGTCAAATTTAATGGAGTATAATATTTATAAGTCCAACTAAGCTTTATATTTTGAATTCCATTTAAATTTTATTTATGACTTAAATGGTTGACATGGGGTTTGATGAAAACATTTAATTTTAGAGATTTTTCTCTTCCTCTAAATATAGAGAAATTTTTACCCTCTTTCCTCATTTCTCTATTTTACAAAACTATATAGAGGAGCTCTTGGACCATAAAATCCATCTTTTTCTCTAAATTTTCCATTTTTCTCTATTTTGGAGCTTCTCTTGGGGATGCTCTGATACATGTGAAATAGCTAATATGACAAAGAAACTTGAGAAAATTTGATAAAATATACTACTTTCGTTTAAAAATATAGGTCTTTTTAGGCTTAGAATTTTGTTTAGAAATAAAAGTCTTTTTATGTTTTCGAGGTATTGGGATAAGAGAAAAGTAACTTTTTGAGTTGTTTTGTGAAATATTATTGGTTGATAATGGTAGTGAATAATTAGTGAGGGGTATAAAAGTAATATTTTTAGACTTTTCTTAATATGTGTGCAAAAGTCTAAAAATATTTATAATTTTGAACGGATGGAGTACCATTTAGCAAATCTGATTAGGTAATTATACTTCATAAAAAAAATTGGCTGCATGATTTTCTATCAAAACAAAATTGGCCTCTTGTAATCCTATCAAATATATCCGACTAATCTAACTAATGTAGTTCGATAAGTACGGGTCGATCACACAGAGAGTCAACGATTCATATGCAAGTCAAAGTGTGTTAACAAGAATAAGAAACAAAGAGGGGGGGGGGGGGTTTGATGATTTAAATTAACTATTTACGAAATAAAAATAAACACAAGTAGTAGAATAAAACAGATTGAGTATGTGAATGAATATGAGAGAAATAGTTTAGGTCAACCAATCTCAGCAAAAGTTTGTTCATTGATCATTGAAATCGAATAGATAACTTCCTCTTGAATACTTTGTTGTGGAAAGACTATGTCTTTTGAATCCAATTATCAAATCTAGTTTACATGACAACCAGACCCTGAGAACCCTAATTATCAAACAATCTTGAAACTATCAAGATTCAATTCAACAATTGATGAAGCTTACAGGAAATCAACAAAGACGATCGACACCCACAACCAGTTATTGCATCAATTGCAAATCAATTATCTATACAACCCTAAATCAACCAGTTTCAGAGATTTATACTTTGCTACTCAAAAATATAGATAATTCAACCAGTAATTGCATATATCTAGCTATAGATTATCATGAAAAGACATCAGTTGATCAGACTAATGGAAATTCACGAAAACCCTAAACATTCGAAGCAAAGAATTGATAATATTGAAAGAGGAGTATTAAGAAATAGAAATCTCACAATGAAATAATAAACCTGACGTTTCGATTAATATCCCAATGTAAAACCGGAAAATAAAGATTGAAAAAGAAAAAACATTTAAGAGGTACAGATCTATATAATACTAAGTTTCATGATAATACATTTATGAACAAATTACTCATTGTTAATTAATTAAATTTAATGCTACTCATACTTATACAAGAGTTGACAAATTACACCACAAAATAACATATTTTGATTTGACAAATTGAGTACATATATATTCCCTCCGTTAATTAAAACATAACATTTTACTATTTATTCACGTTTTTTTAGGTGTTAAAAGTTATACAAATATTAACTTTTTAAATAATTTTTTAAAAATAATTTTATTCTTTACTATTAAGTACTAGTATGAATTTATTAAAAAAAATTAATATTTTATATTAATTTTTATCATTGTAAAAATATATAAATAGTAAATAACATGTTTTAATCAATCGAGTATGATTTTCTAAATTATTTATTCACTCATCTTAAAATAGAAATATTTTCATGTAATGTGTCCCTCTCTTCCTTTAGTAGTTGTAAACTTGTAATTGTGTCCCTCAAATCCCCATCTATATATTTTCGTAACGTCCACATGCAAAATTATTTTAGATATCTTACCTACCACGGCCCGTTTAAATAGATATATAAATAGAGTTCCTAGTACTTGTTCTCTTTGTAATTTTGATATAGAAGATACTAATCATTTATTGTTTAATTGTCAAATCACAAGATCACTTATTCAAAATCTGGGTATTAAGCTGGGAAAATGTTTTCTTATTCCAAATTTAACAACTAATGTTTCAGAAAATATTTTAAATACTAAGGCTCTTAATATAGACTTTACAGACTTGTGTCATTTATGGCACTCTGTTTGGGAGCTCAGAAATATAATTATTTTTCGCAAGACTTCTGATACGAGTATTATCTATGCTCTAACTCAAACTATAGATAAAATCTTATGCTGGAATAAAGGACAGGTAAAAACGAAGTTACCTAAACGTGTTAGGCCTCCTGATAAATTGATTTGGAAATGCCTTTCAATAAATGTCATTAAGATCAATGTAGATGCTTCGGTAAAAATTAATACTCAACCTCAGTTTGGTTGTATTGTGAGGAATAATGTGGGGGTAGTTCTTCGGATTCATAAATGTAACGTTAGGATGAGTTCGATCATTCTAGCAGAAGCTTTTGCAGTATATACAGGTATAAGACTGACAGCGGAGATGAGGATTCGAAGAGTGATAGTTGAAAGTGATTGCGCAATCATCGTCAATGCTATCAATCAAATGAACAATATATCTTGGGAGATCGCTCAAATAATCCAAGAGATCCATTCGTTAAACAAAGAGTTTGAGAGCGTCACAATTCAGCACTGCTACAGAGAAGCGAATGGTGCAGCTGATTTTCTTGCTAAATCTCAGTTGAATTGTAATTTTATTCTGAGTTCTTATTGTTGCGAGTTCTAGAACATCATCTTACGAGATGATCATGGATGTCGATAGTACATCCTATTTATTGCTTACTGTAAAAAAAAAAAAAACAAAAAAAAAACGTCCACGTGCAAAATTGGAAAGAGTACAAGTGGCTTTGTGGACCATTATTGTGGTATATGCTAGACATACAAGCTCGAGAGCTTGTTCGTCTTACTCTTAACTAATGGCTGCTAGCTAGCTAGGTTGAAACGCATTTAATTTAATTTCATTTGGGTGTTTTGTACGTCCATCAGCTCAACTGAATGTGTCACACCAGTATTTGTTCAAATTGCATTGCATATAATTTAATTCGGTGTTTTATTTTTAATTCTCAAATATATATAAAGTTATTACTTTTTAAAAAACCTATATAGACATTATGTCACACCAGTATTTGTTCCTCTGCCCATAAATCCACTTTTTATTAAGGTTTCTTGTACTGTAGTTGAATCCCACCCCATATATAGATAATAGATTCATCTCATTCTATATTTATTTTAACAGAATTGTTATTTACACGGATAATTTCTCGCAATTTATATGGAAAGTATCCGCATCTGCGCATCACGAGTGCGCGGTCCAAGAAAAAATCATCGCACGCATCACGGAGATGCGCACTTCCCCACTCTCTCCTGCTCACATCTCGTCCTGAGATCCTTGTTCATTCACCATCGCTAAAACCCCAAATTGGTTTATGTCTCTCTATTCTACTCAACTACAACAGCCGAGCAGTTATCTTTGTCGTGGAGCTCGTCTTCCTCGCGGTCTCCTCAGTCGCCCAATATTTCACCACCTCTCCGAAGAAATCTCCGATTGCGCGCCGCCGACCTCAGTCGCCCCTCATACCAGTGTACCACCGCCTCCTCCTCTTCCTCTCCTTCCGCCTCCCCTCCCGCCGGAGACGAGATCTGAGCCCAGATCCGTTAATTAGTGGATTGCAGCGCTAGAAATCCTAAATCCAGATCTGAAATTGCAGCCATGAGATGCTCTTTGCCGCGGTCCTTGCCTTCTTCGTGGTCTCCTCAGTAATCTCCCACCGCCTCCGACCTCAATCGCCCTCCTACCACCGCCGTCTCTCCCTCCACCGGTACTCCTCCTTCCTCGTCTCCGGCTCCTCCCTCTTCCTCTCCTTCCGCCTCCCCTCCAGCCGGAGACGAGATCTGAACCTAGATCTGTCAGTGGATTGCAACAATATTCCTAAACCCAGATATGAAATTCTAGCCCTTCCGATCGAGCTCAACAATGGGGGATCTAGAAAAGTTAAAAAAAAAAAAAAAAAAAGTGCGACCGCGCATTGCGAGTGCGCAGATCCGCGTACTTGCAATACGCGGTCGCGAATCGTGTGAACGGCGATATTTTGACCGTTTTCTTAGATGGCATCTTTTATGAGTTTCATTAATTAACTCACTATTAAACATGATCATAGTATATATATATGCAATGCAATTTGTACATTTGTGAGGGGTTGTGGATTCTTGAACATACATGTCAGTTAGGTTTAAACCACTGAACTTAAATTTGGCTCTCAATCCATAAATCCATAAATGTATTTGACTTGGATCCTTATATTTTTGATCCGGTGGCTCATAAATCGTAATTCAAACAAGGAACGTTACCTAACTTGATCCTAACATACTAGAGTAATTAGCATGTATGATAGTGTTAACAAAATTCAGAAGAGATAACTAGTGAATTAAAACTAAAAACTTAAAACTAGACACGATATGGTGGAGCATATTATAAATATAATTCATAATTGAGCAATTTGTAGGAATGAAACAAGTAACGTTAATACGATAATAATGATCATAGAAAAAAAAAAGTCATCTTGAACGGGGTATATAATTACTACGTAATACTTGTTTGGAAAAAACATGTCGTTTATTATTCACACACACTTTTTTTTAGAATGATAAAAACTATATAAAATATTTATTTTTGATAAAATCTTTTAACAATTTTGTAGTAAGTATTAGTAAGTACGAAATTGTTAAAAAAATGAACATTTTATATAGTTTTTATTATGTTAAAAAAGCGCGTGTGAATAATGAACATCATATTTCGTCAGACGGATGGGGTAATTAAGAAAGTTTAAAAGAAAATTCCCAACCAACCAATAATAGATTGAAAGAACAAAGTTTATCAAAAAAAAGATTGAAAGAAAAAGAAAGAGAAAATGGGAAGTATCTAGATAAAAACGACTTCAAACTAGTTAAATTTTGATAAATTCATACTTAAGTCTAACAAGACATCATGGCAACAATGTTATTGTGGCCAAAGTCATTGTTATGCACACAATGGTAGAAAAGAAGCAATAAAAAAATATCCAAAATATTGAAAAATATCGAGTGTAAATTACTTGCATAACTTTAAACCAATAATGTTTGGTCTGCTCTAGTGATAAGGATGAGATATTCATATATATAAAAAAATATAGCCATTTTATTAATAGATTATAAAGATTTTATTTTTTAACTAGCAAATGAATTAGCCGATTATAGTTAGAGCTAGAGGAATTCAAAGAGGAATAGATCGATTCTGAAATATGTGATCTACATTTAAAAAAAAACGACTTTTGTGGATATTAAATACTGTTTCAACGATTTTATATTTAACCCGCCTCAAACCAATTTGGTTCAACAATTTCAAATGATCACCGGATGTCTAGATCCATGACAACCTAGCGAGTATCCATCATTTAATTAATTTTGCTATATATCGAGATCTTTTTTTTTTAAGTTATAATATATACTTATTTTTATATATTTATAAAATTTATCATAAAAAACGATTTCTGAAATTTTTTAGTTGATGAATAGATAGATTATTTTAGAAAAATATTTTTTTTATAAGTCAATTTATCATGATATTAAAATTTTATAACAATTTTTTTTAAGTTATAATATATACTTATTTTTATATATTTATAAAATTTATCATAAAAAACGATTTCTGAAATTTTTTAGTTGATGAATAGATAGATTATTTTAGAAAAATATTTTTTTTATAAGTCAATTTATCATGATATTAAAATTTTATAACAATATAAATCCATCAAAAAGTGATGCACGCTCAGAGCCTTCGAAACCTCCGATCACTCTACGAAGTCTCGAAAATTGAAAACGAGGAGAGCTAGACACACACCGCCACCGCCACCGCCATGTCAAGTTGGACACTCACCAGAGTCCACCGGCAAAAGCAAAGGCAGCCGCCGCTGCCTCCAGCGGGTGCTTTCAACTCCTCTCTCCTCGCTTTCGTCTATTTCGTTATCATCGCCGCCGCTTTCTCTTTGGTTAGTGTCTTTCGCTCGCTCGGACTCTCCCTTCTCCCCCTCTGCTGCTAGGGCTTATTCGTTTGGAATGTAACACTCTGCCGTCGTTTCTGTCTGTTAAGTTTTAATCTTTTGGATGCTATTACGATTTTTTTATTTGTTCCATGTCGAATTTTGACCGTTTGACCGGCATCTACCGGTAATTGGAGATTCATCTTCATCGTATGAGTTCAGCGATCGATTTTACTTCGGATTGTGTGTCCTTGTGACTCGATTCTTCTTGGTGCTGAAATAATGGTTTAGGAGGACATTTAAGTGATTTTGAAATTTCCAAACCCTGACATCGGCCATTGTTTCTTGTATGAACAACTTCTTTTTGCGCGTTTTGATTTTTGCATTCAAAGGAATGGGTTGTATTCCACACATTGTTGATTTTTCAGTTCCCGTGTTAATTTTAGAGGCTTTATTGCTTAGTTACGCAATAAATGCTTCTTCTAAACGAATCTAAAGTGACTTGTATTGCTTGTTATGGTTCCACACACAACTCCTATCTGCAAGTTCTTATACATACTTCACTGACTAGTTTTTTTCTACTTCCATTCAAGCTTGTTTTTCAATAATCAATGTTTGTTTTTCCAAACTTAAAATCTGACGTCAATATGTTAATAGATATCATCTATGTCTCACGGTCATAAGAGCTGGAGTATTCTGCATCAAGTTCCAGATGGCCATGTTGGTGTGTACTGGAGTGGCGGCGTCCTTCAAAAGAACGTCACTGATCCAGGTACATTGTTGTGCCTTTTTAGGTTTATGGTTGTATGTGGTTTTGTATGTTTAAGATATTCTAAACTTTGGCAAATGGTCAATGCATCGTAAGGTTTCCATTGGAAGCTGCCTTTGATAACTCATTATGAACCCGTTCAAGTGACACTTCATACAGACCAGGTTTGTTGAGACATTGACTATCTTCGATTTGATTCAGACAAATCTGCTCAATTTTCCTAAACATGCAGGTTCGAGATATTCCATGTGTCACAAAAGAGGGTGTCATGATCTACTTTACAAGTATAGAGGTTAGACTTGGACATTTTGACGCTAATCTGTCTTATTTATATACTATAATCTCACTAACCTGTATAATGCTATGCTACTTTACCCAGCCTCAACTTCTTCCTTAATGTTCTTTTTCCATTATGGTATCAACATTCAACAATCATTTTGCATCGCGATTAGTTTTAACCCTGGAATTGTCCATTAGGTGGTGAATCGGCTGCGCAAAGATTATGTTTATGAGACACTTCTCAATCATGGTGTTCATTATGATAACGCTTGGATATATGACAAAATTCATCATGGGATCACTAAGTTTTGCAGTTCACATACCCTGCAGCAAGTGTACATTGACATGTTTGACCAGGTAAGTTGCAGATTTGGTTGTCCTAGAACTTGAAGGAGTTATGTTGGAATACAGCGGAGATATAGTTAAACGTAACACCTGCAGACTTCTATATTAAAGTTATTTGTGGGAAATCCCTCTATTCCTTCTTGCATAATATTTGTAAATGGTGTTTATAGCTTGTATAAATTCGTTACTGAAAATGCATTTGACAGTATGAACACTTTATTTTTTTATCATGAATGAATGGCCAATGATTTTCCTGTTGTGTATGCCTATTAGGTAGGATTTCTTCTTCATGGTTTTTAAGAATTTTGATGCCTTTTGCCTACAACATGTATTTTCACTTTTATAGATCTTTGCTCTCTTTCCTCTGCTCCTCCCGATAAAAGTTATTTGCCTGGTTTGATAAGGGGTAATTATGTGTAGATTGAGGAAATGATGAAAGAAGCTATTCAGGGTGACTGCGCTCATTATGCTCCTGGTATTGAAATAATTAGTGTGCGAGTTTCAAGACCTGTCATCCCTGAGAGTATAAGACGGAATTTTGAACAAATGGAGGAGGAACGCACTAAGGTACTCTTGGATTGTAATGTATTATGGCTTTTGCCTTACATTTCACACCAGTGTTTACTCAACTTGCAACACAGAGGCCTGAATGTATACTCAATTGTTGCTTTTTTCCAGATATTCATGCTTTATGCAACATTCGATTTGTAGCAAATTTTTCACAACTGCACTTGTTTTAATGGGCCATTGAGATTGTTTTGATGAAGATGAATCAGTTCTTGATTAAACATCTATGTAATTTTAGGTTTTGATAGCTATTGAAAAGCAAAAGGTTGCAGAGATGGAGGCGGAGACACAAAAGAAGATGGCCATACATGAAGCAGAGAAGAATGCTAATGTTAGCAAGATCATGATGGAGCTGAAGCTTATCGAGAGAGAAAGCATAAGGAGGATGCAAGAGATTGAGAACGAGATTTACCTTGAACAGGAAAAGATGTGGGGTTGCCAAGTGTCCAAGACATGGCTAGAATGGGTTCAACTTCAACTAGTTTCTGCTTATAAGACAGTGATGGTTTGGCTTGAACATGGGCTACGTTTGCTGATATCAGGTTGTAAGACAGGGCTGGAATGGGGCGAATGGGTTCAACTTCAACTAGTTTCTGCTTATAAGACAGTGATGGTTTGGCTTGAACATGGGCTACGTTTGCTGATATCAGGTTGTAAGACAGGGCTGGAATGGGGCAAATGGGTTCAACTTCAACTAGTTTCTGCTTATAAGACAGTGATGGTTTGGCTTGAACATGGGCTACGTTTGCTGATATCAGGTTGTAAGACAGGGCTGGAATGGGACCAATGGGTTCAACTTCGACTAGTTTCGGCTTATAAGACAGTGATGGTGTGGCTTGAACGTCGACTGCCTTACCTGATATCAGACTGTAAGACGGTGTTAGAATGGGTTCAACTTCAGCTTGTTTATGCATATAAGTCATTGATTGTGTGGCATGCACGTGGATTATGTTCCCTGATATCAGTTTGTAAGACACTGCTGGAGTGGGTTCAAATGTTCAACCTCAACTTGTTCCCTAATTTCAGGTTCAACGTGAACTATGGTCCCTGATATCAGGTTGTAAGAAAGGGCTGGAAAGGTTCAACCTCAACTTGTTTCGGCTGAAAAGACAATGATGGCCTGTCTAGAACGGCTTTGTCTATCTTCTCTTACAACTTATAAGACATTGATGGCATGGTTTAAACTGTCGTTTCATTCTGATCTTGATTTGGAGGAACTTAACCCGCTGCAATGTTTTGAGGGATTGCCATTACCAGAGAACCTGAAGTGTTGATAACTGACTGCTAGCTAGTACTAGTCTTGTGAATCCCTGCTTGTTTATTTTTTTTAGGTTTAATATTTTAGAAATTGTAGTGGCTGTGTGAAGATGATCACCTGTTTTTATTTTTTCAGTGCATACCTGAACTGCACGTAGTCAATGACTCAATGTATAGCACAAGTTGGGATTTTTTTAAAAAAACAATCAGTTTGTTCATGTCTCATTTTGATTTTCGTCTCTGTCGATTGGCTTAACTGTATCTAGTCAATGATGGAAAGTTAGGATCTTTGCATCAGTTTATACGTGGCTGATGCAATCTCATGGTCTTTTGCATATTTTTGCTTTGTTGGTTAATGTTATTCCAACAAAATAAACAAGCCTTCCTTTATTATGATCATTTGTAGTTGTCACATTGAATTTTCCCTCCTTTTCAGAAATTATGTAGCCTTCCTTTATTATGATCATTAGCCTTGTCAAATTTGTGGGTGGACCGTGGATGCTTCTCGTTGTTCTCACCAGCCATACAACTTGGCTACAAATGATCAGTCATCAGTGGAATCTCCTGAAAGGAGTCCCTCATTCTGTCATTTGGTGATTTACACAGCTTTTTTTTTTCCTTTCTACTTGCCAGCCTCCTGTTTTGTGATTGTTGTCATCCTGAGCATCGGCTTCCTTTACCCCCTGTCCCGAACCCGCCCCAAGTCGCTGTTCAACGCATACTCCATGGACTGGAATGGGAGAGGCCGGTCCCTCTGGGTTTGGCAACGGACTTGAGTTTGTAAGATGGGGCTAGAATTGGTTGATCATCAACTACAATCTGCTTACAAGGCAGTGAAGGAAATGGCTCGAATAGGTTCAACTTCAACTCCAATCGGTTTACATTTTACAATGCGGTGAAGGAATGACTGAAACTACTGTCTTTCTGCACGTTATGCTCATTAGGCTTTGATGACATTTGCTTGGAGGGCTGTTTCATTCTGTTGTGTTTATACCAAGGGAGTGCACATGAACACTTGTCCCTAGTTGGATAGCCAAAACTGTACACGTTCTGAACCTGATGCAGTGCTTGGAGGGATTGCCAAATCTAAGAAGAACCTGAAGTCTGACCAAGCACTGTGACTGCTAGCTAGGACTAATCTTGTGAATCCCTGCTTGTATTTTTAGTTTAATGTTTTAGACAATTGTAGTGGCCTATTGAATGTATGGAGATGATCACCCATTTTGATTCCACCAAAATTCATGGCCTTAAAATCGGCCGGAGGACCCAACTCAATCGCGAAGTAACCGAACTCTTGACTCGAAAAAAAGAGAAGAAATGAAGTTCAGGGGAAAAAAGCACTCCAATCACTTAAATATATGCAAATATCAGTTTATTGAGTGATAGGTGTTAAGTAAAAGATGTTATATATCTTAGGTGTGAAAGTTAATTTATTTAATAAAGAGTGTGATATGAAGACATTCAAGTGGTTGTCTACCGGAAAATAAAATAAAAGGTGTGATACTAAGTAGTTAGTTGAAGTGTTGGATCATAATGTACAAATGTAGTGATAGCCTGATAGGCTCCTTCAAATCCTTCAAAATTGTATAAAAAAAATATAAAATTAGATGTTTTGGTGAACAAATATATAGAGAATTAAAATAATACTTAATTAAAATATGTTAGTTTAGAAATTTTTACTTTTTCCAAAAATCAAATAAAAATACACTTATACCCCTAATTACTCATCTACCTTTTCACTTTATTGAAAACTATAACTAATATATCTCTAATAATTATATATAAGGAAAATTTTGAAAAGTGAACACAAAAATACCTAAAATCATAATTTTTCTCAACAAGATTTTCTCCTTAAAATGACATTTTTCTCTAAAGGAGTATCAGTGTATCACTTATAAACAAATTTTTTTTACAAAATTTAATCTAAAATGAGCTTTTTTAAAATAATGTTAATACATATAACATTGTATTTAAAAATTAATAAAAACAATTGATATTTTTTGTATAGAGTTTTTAACTTTTAAAAAATACGTCAAAAAATGAAACGATATATATTTTGAAACAAAAGAAGTACTCCGTATTATTTTATGTTTGAATTTGATACTCCCTCCGTCTCGAAATTCATGTCATTTTAGCTCTTTAGTTTTGTATCAAAATAGATGTCGTTTTAGGTTTTTTAGGTAGTGGATAATAATGATTTGTATTGATTTGTGTGTTGTTGACTTTTTTGAAGGTTTTGATTGGTTAAAAAATATAGTGGGTAATAAAATTAATGAAAAAGTTAGTGGAATGATGATGTTGATTAATGGATGAGTGTTTTTATTAATATTTGTGCATAAGGCTAAAATGACATGAATTTCGAGACGGATGGAGTATTTTGGAGTATTTCCATACTCTTCCATATAATCACACTATACTGTACGTAACCGAGAAGAAAATATGAAGTGCACGCCTTGGGATCTCACTGTTTCTCTTGAGTAATTAAGTTAACAATTTTTTTAGAATTTTTTTTTCAAAATATTCATTAAAAATAATTATTTACTAAAATATTTACGGTTTCAACATATTTACAAAAATATTCATTTTTTTCAACTTTATCAAAGAAAGACCGCGTTTTTACTTAATATTACAATTTTCTATAAAACGCGGTCTGAGATCGTGTTTTTACTTAATTTCCAAAAAAAAAAATAGAGACGCGGGCCAAAGCCCCGTTTTATATGTAATTTCACAACGCAGCCCCCATCTTCCCCTCTGCAAACTCCGACCGCCCCCATCTTCCCCTCTGCAAACTCCGACCATCAGATCCGGCCTCCTCCTCTGGCTTCCTCCTCGGAAACCCCTATCATCGCACCGGCCTCACTCTCCGGCGTCATCCTTCTTCCCCTGCAGACTGCCGCCCTCGACCTGCAGCCCTTCGATCAGCCCCGCCCTCATCATCTGGCATCCTTCTCCTGCGAGCACCGGCCTCCTCCTCCGTGCCCGACCATCTGTTGCCCTTCTTCCCCGACGCCGCCGGCCTTCTTCCCCTCTGCGAGCTCCGGTCTCCCATCAGATCTGGCTTCCTCCTCCGCACCCCCATCCGCACTCCGGATAAAAAAGGAAGCGTGGCGGAGCGGGCAAGGGAGGAGGTGGAGTTGCTCCGGCGCCTGATGTCTCCTCCACTCCTCCGATTTCTCCTCCGGCGGCCCGACCTCTCGTCCTCCTTCATATGAGACGGCGGCCCGACCTCCAGGCTCCACCGATTTCTCCTTCCTTTTCCCTAAAAAAATGAAAAAAAAAAATCAGCAGAGATACGCGTCTCTAGTATTAAAAAAAAATCCCTAATTTCATCTTTCATTCCGAAATTAATTTAACGAGTGGAATTCCCGCGCCATGGCGCGTTTGCGAAGGAAAAAAAAGAAAAGAAAAATAGAATATAAAATATTAAAAAATAACCAAATAACACTATAAAAGTTGTCTACATTAATATTATTATTGTTCGAGTGACATATGTGTTCACGGATTATGATGAAAAAAGCTGAAATACAGGAGTGGTTTGTTAAAAAAAAAATTACAAAACTGGATGGGATCAACATGTAGGTCACGAGTTAATCATAGCAAGAAGGAAATTAGGTAAATGAATGCTGCTACATATCCAAAGTATTTCAGATATCAATAGTAATAGCAAAAATTCGGGGAGCATCAACATCAGTTTAACTCTTCCATTTCTGCGCTTAGAAAGCACATGTAGCTTAGCTTTCTTCATAGTTGGATTACCCCTTTGTCGATCTACTGATTGAGACGATCCTTCTACAGACCACGATAGAAGACATGTACTCAACAATAGCATTTTCCTTAGAATAATGAAGATCTGAATGCAACAACCAGACTAAACCGAAAACTTGTTTTGCAAGAGCAAGCAAAAGTTTGCACATGCATAAGCTAAACATGTATACAACTATTTACAAAGAGCAAATAGGCCAGGTTCTTCATGAAGCATAGAGGAAAAAAAAAGTAAAATCTAAAAAGGAAGAATCGATAATTGCAAGAATTGCAGTATATACCTTGGGGGTCCATATAAAAGAACACCCTAAATCAAACAAAGTTATACCAAATCAATCAAGAATTTCGGATGCCCACAAAACAGAACAATTAGAATTTTTCTATTTTCTGAAATTTTGTGCAACATTTTTTCGAAGAAAATAAAATTGTACAGTAAATCAAATGCTTACTCTTCCTCTCCTGACGAATCAATTGATTCCATAGATAGTCTTTCTTACCTGGAGATATCAACCAAGGATGTCAAATTTTTATAAGAAAATATGTAAAAACAAAAAGCAGAGAAGTGAACAAATTTAAACACCCTTGCTCAATCATGTTAAACCCTAATTCGAAAAGCCATATTTTCATTAATATAAATGGTTGGTGAGAGACAAATATCAGCTAAATTCTACCATCTTTGCTCAGTCCAAAGATCGTGATAGGCAATTGCAATTTTCTAGCATTTGATACATCACCAAGAGGATTTCAGGCCTTACTAATAAACATTTTCATGATTGACATCTAAGTTTAACTTCACATTTCCGGCATCTGGATCATATGAATGAAAGTGCTACTACTTTATCTCAAATCTCTATGCTACTATAACTGGCAACTTAGATTTTAATTCAGTTTTATAGCCTCGGAGTTTATTGGTAAAACAGACTGAATATATACACTTGCTACATGAATCTAAATTAAAGAAAATTTTCTATACCTTGCCCTTGAATGCTCTTGACGCCTCTACAAATGCATGAATATACTTTGATCTTGTTGGTTGTGGCAAAAAGCATCACCGGTGAAGCAAAAGGTACTTCCAACGATCAGAAGCACCAAAATATAGAGACAACTAATGTTGAATCTGCTGGTGGATACAAACTCCAAGATAGCTGTTTTGGTGAAGTCGCCATCTGAGAATTGCAGGAAATGACTCCATCAACACTGATTGAACATTAATTCCAAGCTATAACACATGAAAAAATAAAAAATAAAAATAACTGAACAAACCATGGGAAGTCACTTTCTCAACCTCCTCCTTCAATAGAACCAAAGCAGGGTGTTTAGCATTAAGATCAACTTGGAAAATCTTGGCAACATTAGGGCTAGCTGCACCTTAATAAATAAGATGTTGAATTTTAGAAACAACATTAAGCAAATTGAATTACATAAACTGAATACTGAATGTTAGAATAAAATAACACGATGAATTTTATAAACTGAATATATATAGATGAATTTTATAAATTGAGTTAAAGAAGTGAATTTTAGAACAGATTTACAACTTCCGAATTTCAGAAATAGAATGACATAATTGAATTACAGATTTATAGATGTTGAATGATAAAGAATGTATTTTAGAAAAGAATCAAGCATAAAACGTCTATGAAGAGAGCTGAGTCACTTGAGTCACTAACCATCAAGTCTAAAAGCAAACTTGAGCAAGAATCAGGAAACTAATTTCGGCCAACCATGAAGTATAAAAGAAAACGCCTATGAATTACATATTTCGGCCAGCCTAAGCAGATCCCAACACTTCGAACCGATCTTTATTACATTGTCCTTTGACCTTTATTCATAAGGAGAGCCTCCTCATTGCTTATATACTCACTATCGATATGGGAATGCAAGTGTGATGTCATGACATGACTTTGTAAGCTCCTTGCTTGCCTACCTACAATCGATGTGGGAACGGAGGATTTTGGTTTCACTTGTTTTGATTGGTTCATGTAAATCCTTATTTAATTATCCATTAAGATCGTACAATCTTCTTCAGGTCGAATTATTATGTTTAAATAGTTAGGCATGATTTATCGTCACTGGTGTTTTCAAAAATTCTTTGTTTAAAAAAAACACCCTTAAAGGTGTTTCAAACTTTAGCGTGTTTGGATTTCATTTGATTGAATTTATAATACAATTATAAACTTAAAACATTTCGGAGAGTGTTTGATTAACCTAATTTGTAGTTTATTTAAATACTCCCTCCGTAACGCAATATTTGTCCATTTGGTTGTTTTCACACTTATTAAGAAACCTACAAATAGTAAGTGGATGATAGAATCTATAATTAAATGAATAAATTATTAGTCAGTCATCCCAATGTAATTAATGTTTATTGCTTTTTACTCCATGCTGCAATTACACCATCTGTACTCCGTAGTGCTTATATACTCCCAATATCCATATATTCCCAATGTCCAAATACAAGTGGGGGTTAGTTGAAGAGGTGTGCAGTCCATTCACTTTCAATTAAAAATTTGGAGGCAAAACAACACCTGAAATTAGAGGGAATGTTGACATACGTACAAAGAGGCAAACATCTGTTAAAATTTGTGATTTCAAATGTTGAAATTTTTATAAATTTAGAGGGAACTTAAAATTCAGAATTTATATATACCCCGTACCCATTTTGCATCAAAACACATGAGATATACCCATGGAGCCAATGAGATTTGACTTAAATACTCTTCCTGCAGAAGATGTTGATGATCTTCCTCATGAACATGTCAATGTTGTGGCGCCTGCAGAATTTGATTTGAATGACATGCCCATGGAAGAGGTTGAAGAAGGTGAGTTGTCCTAGTTTTACTACTCCTAGATGAACTTGTTTACTCCTTTAACTTATAAGTTGGCTAATTAGTGGATTTTTCATATCCTAGATGTTGGCGATGAAGTTGAAGAACAACCCAAACACAACAAATTCCTATCAAATGGGGAGAGACAGATGATTTACAATGCATTGCTCGAGAGGAGTGTCGATGGGAACCTCAAGCGCAGCACACCACGAGAAGTGTCAACACTGTTTTCGGTGCACCCGAAAACAGTTAAACGGATTTGGCAACGAGCAAAAAGCACTCCGATTGGCACAAATGTGGATGTTTCTCATAGGAGAACAAAAAATTGTGGTCGGAAGCGTGTCGAGATCGACCATGATCTTCTTGCACAGATACCATTGAATCGGAGAACTACCGTGAGGTCTATTGGTGAAAAAATGAATACAAGTCATATGACTATTCATAGACGTTATCGAGAAGGCCTTCTACGACGCCACTCAAATGCCATCAAGCCGTTAATGAAGGACGATAACAAGGTGGCGAGGCTGCGATTTTGCACATCAATGCTAGATACAGGTACTTTGCCCCATGACCCAAAATTTATGGATATGGCCAATATTGTTCATATAGATGAAAAATGGTTCTATATGACTAAAAAGTCAAAAACATACTACCTGCTCCGGGAGGAAGCCGATCCTTTGCGTTCTTGTCAAAGTAAGAACTTCATTGGAAAGGTGATGTTTTTAGTTGCTATTGCAAGACCACGATTTGATGAAGAAGGTCGTGAAGTATTTTCGGGGAAAATAGGGGTATTTCCCCTCGTCACTAAGCAACCAGCGTTGAGGCGGAGTCGAAATAGAGAGGCAGGGACGTTGGAGACAAAGCCAATCACATCAGTGACGAAAGACATCATTCGAGCATTTTTTATTGAGAAGGTGCTTCCTGCAATTCAAGCTTTGTGGCCAAGGGAGGACTTAGGGAAGACCATTTTCATCCAACAAGACAATGCCAGGACTCATGTACAACCGCATGATGAACAATTTCAAATGGCCGCTGCACAAAGTGGGTTTGATATAAGGTTGATGTATCAGCCGCCCAATTCGCCGGACTTGAATGTTCTCGATCTAGGATTTTTTAGAGCAATTCAATCCTTGCAAGACAAGGAGTGTGCACCCACCGTTGACGCACTCATTAGTGTGGTTGAGAAGGCCTTTCGAGAATACCCCGTACCGAAGATCAACCATGTGTTTTTGACTTTGCAATTATGCATGAAGGAGATTATGCGTGTTGAAGGATCCAACGGATATAAAATTCCCCATATAAATAAGTTAGGGCTAGAGAGGAGCGGGTGTCTTCCGAAACAAATCAGTTGTGACTTAGATTTCGTTGAAAAGGCTTGGGCAATTCTAGGAAGAAACGAAGAGTGAGCAAATAGTTTTAGTAATTCATCCATTTTTCCTCTTTAAAAATTCATATGCACTCTTCTCTGTTGGTGTCTTTCACTAATTTATTTGCACTAAATCGGTCATTTGCAATCTTAAACGAATATAGTCTCCATCAAACAAAATACAATCATTGTATTGATAGAAAATTTCATTACTTTCAAATAAAAACTCAAACGCATGATCGATCGTACGTCATTTTCCGCATCAAGATTACATTACTCTGAAGTGAAAAAATATTTTGGAAGTAAAACATTAAACCACTGTAGAAGGAAACGGTTGATGCTTTCACTTGGATCGAGCCTCCTGAGTTCGATTGGGTATCTATTCAAATCAAATTCAAAGTCTCCGTGTTCATCTGTCGGAAGACCGTTCAAATCAAAACAGTGCTCTACCGTGTGAGTTTTTTCATTCTCAACATCCTTGGCTATGACACTGCAGTAGAGGGATAAAAAATTAGACCAAGAAGAATTAGCACAAGGAAGAATTGCAATTGCACCAGGAAGAATTAGCATACGGAGTTAACTGTAAAGGGATAAAAATTAGAGTACTATGGCAAATCCTCATTCTTGTCCATATTGCAATTGCACCAGGAAGAATGGAGGAATGGAGGAATGGAGGAATTAGCATACGGAATGCACAGTGCAAGTAATGTGCCATATAAGGAGGAATGGAGGAGTATATATTTAAATGTTTAACCCTTCCAAGTTCCAACTACTCTTTCCATTAAATATATACTCCTCCATTCCTCCTTATATGGCACATTACTTGCACTGTGCATTCCGTACGATCGATCATGCGTTTGAGTTTTTATTTGAAAGTAATGAAATTTTCTATCAATACAATGATTGTATTTTGTTTGATGGAGACTATATTCGTTTAAGATTGCAAATGACCGATTTAGTGCAAATAAATTAGTGAAAGACACCAACAGAGAAGAGTGCATATGAATTTTTAAAGAGGAAAAATGGATGAATTACTAAAACTATTTGCTCACTCTTCGTTTCTTCCTAGAATTGCCCAAGCCTTTTCAACGAAATCTAAGTCACAACTGATTTGTTTCGGAAGACACCCGCTCCTCTCTAGCCCTAACTTATTTATATGGGGAATTTTATATCCGTTGGATCCTTCAACACGCATAATCTCCTTCATGCATAATTGCAAAGTCAAAAACACATGGTTGATCTTCGGTACGGGGTATTCTCGAAAGGCCTTCTCAACCACACTAATGAGTGCGTCAACGGTGGGTGCACACTCCTTGTCTTGCAAGGATTGAATTGCTCTAAAAAATCCTAGATCGAGAACATTCAAGTCCGGCGAATTGGGCGGCTGATACATCAACCTTATATCAAACCCACTTTGTGCAGCGGCCATTTGAAATTGTTCATCATGCGGTTGTACATGAGTCCTGGCATTGTCTTGTTGGATGAAAATGGTCTTCCCTAAGTCCTCCCTTGGCCACAAAGCTTGAATTGCAGGAAGCACCTTCTCAATAAAAAATGCTCGAATGATGTCTTTCGTCACTGATGTGATTGGCTTTGTCTCCAACGTCCCTGCCTCTCTATTTCGACTCCGCCTCAACGCTGGTTGCTTAGTGACGAGGGGAAATACCCCTATTTTCCCCGAAAATACTTCACGACCTTCTTCATCAAATCGTGGTCTTGCAATAGCAACTAAAAACATCACCTTTCCAATGAAGTTCTTACTTTGACAAGAACGCAAAGGATCGGCTTCCTCCCGGAGCAGGTAGTATGTTTTTGACTTTTTAGTCATATAGAACCATTTTTCATCTATATGAACAATATTGGCCATATCCATAAATTTTGGGTCATGGGGCAAAGTACCTGTATCTAGCATTGATGTGCAAAATCGCAGCCTCGCCACCTTGTTATCGTCCTTCATTAACGGCTTGATGGCATTTGAGTGGCGTCGTAGAAGGCCTTCTCGATAACGTCTATGAATAGTCATATGACTTGTATTCATTTTTTCACCAATAGACCTCACGGTAGTTCTCCGATTCAATGGTATCTGTGCAAGAAGATCATGGTCGATCTCGACACGCTTCCGACCACAATTTTTTGTTCTCCTATGAGAAACATCCACATTTGTGCCAATCGGAGTGCTTTTTGCTCGTTGCCAAATCCGTTTAACTGTTTTCGGGTGCACCGAAAACAGTGTTGACACTTCTCGTGGTGTGCTGCGCTTGAGGTTCCCATCGACACTCCTCTCGAGCAATGCATTGTAAATCATCTGTCTCTCCCCATTTGATAGGAATTTGTTGTGTTTGGGTTGTTCTTCAACTTCATCGCCAACATCTAGGATATGAAAAATCCACTAATTAGCCAACTTATAAGTTAAAGGAGTAAACAAGTTCATCTAGGAGTAGTAAAACTAGGACAACTCACCTTCTTCAACCTCTTCCATGGGCATGTCATTCAAATCAAATTCTGCAGGCGCCACAACATTGACATGTTCATGAGGAAGATCATCAACATCTTCTGCAGGAAGAGTATTTAAGTCAAATCTCATTGGCTCCATGGGTATATCTCATGTGTTTTGATGCAAAATGGGTACGGGGTATATATAAATTCTGAATTTTAAGTTCCCTCTAAATTTATAAAAATTTCAACATTTGAAATCACAAATTTTAACAGATGTTTGCCTCTTTGTACGTATGTCAACATTCCCTCTAATTTCAGGTGTTGTTTTGCCTCCAAATTTTTAATTGAAAGTGAATGGACTGCACACCTCTTCAACTAACCCCCACTTGTATTTGGACATTGGGAATATATGGATATTGGGAGTATATAAGCACTACGGAGTACAGATGGTGTAATTGCAGCATGGAGTAAAAAGCAATAAACATTAATTACATTGGGATGACTGACTAATAATTTATTCATTTAATTATAGATTCTATCATCCACTTACTATTTGTAGGTTTCTTAATAAGTGTGAAAACAACCAAATGGACAAATATTGCGTTACGGAGGGAGTATCATATTTACCAGAGAGATAATATAGCTTCTCAACTAGTCCAAGGAAATCCTGTGAGAGAATAAGGCAACTTTGATAAGCAAATAGATATAAAAATTCACACTAACTGGCCTCGCGAAGGTTGAAATGCCCAAAATTTATCATGCCAGGATCTGAAATATTAAATAACCAAGTGGATCAAAAGCAACTTAACTAGTATGATCTCAAATTGCTTTCAAGAGTTCCCCACCACAAATTAATGCTCAAGTGTTGACTCATGCCTCAGTTTGAGTGTTGCCTGTAGGAAACAAGTATTATCCTTCATTAGCTCAAAGTAAGACAACATTAGTATGAAATATGATAATGCTAACTGGGTTCCAATAATTTCACAAAGGCATAAAATTTAAAAGCAGACCTGGTGGGGTTTAAATGAATTGCCAAGGGGGAGTAGACAACTGGAATGATAAGTGCAGCTTTTGTTGACGATTAGCCGACAAAGAAACAGAATTTTTACTTGTTATATGCCCCTATCCAATCTGAACAGGACGAGTCAACATTTGTTTCTGCTAATGACACAACCCCAGCTAGTGTTTCAAGTGCCATTCCTGCAAGAAATATAAACAAGCTCAGGAGATGAATAAAGCACAACATGGATACATAGTTAAATAAGCACAAAAGCTGGTATAAATCCAAACATAGCCAGTCCATATATGGCCTATGCAATTAGGTATCAAAAGGTAAACACGAAGCCCATTAAAGGAAAAATGGAAAATTTGTATTGCAATGATGACAATGGTGGTCAAATTCAGTCACCCGCATCAAGAGTACTAGTCTTTGGATTATTTGAGTTGTATCGCCATCTGTCATCACTTTGACGGAGGGACTACAGAAAGGAGGGGAAAGGAAAGAAAAAAAAAAGGTTAATGTGCATAAGTATTCATACAGATATTTTCTCGTTACAAACTCATATCAGAAACTGAAACTATATAATTTCAGAGACTGAGGTAAATGCAAAACCTTGATTGAACGAAAAATAGTATCAGCGTCACTGAGCTTGACATCAACTCCGGCAGCCTGATCAAGACAGTCCAGAAGCAAACATACAAAATTAGGAGTGAAAGTACTACCAAGCAAGAAAACAAATACTGTTTAAAAAAAAAACACAAGGACGAAAGCAGTTAGATTTATTGTCACAGCACCACATACCTTTATCAGAACCAAGCTACCAATTGTGTAGTAATTATCAGACAATGAGCTTGCATCGCTTATGGTAGTTTGAAGCTTTGAAGTTACTCCCTTGAAGAGGAAAGGGGAATAAGTCAATTATTATGATAAAAAAAAATGCACCATTTCCTTTTGGGAAAACAAGAGGGGAAACAGAAGAGTAGAAAAGTCAGCACAGGTTTCAACGTAGAATGCAGACTACCTTAAGATTCTCGGCATCAATCTTGCACTTTAGGATTTGATTACATTTCAGAGCATAGAACACGTCCTTAAAAGCAGATGATGATTGAAGATTATCAACGACTTGTGTGCAGGTGGAGGAACTTAAATCAAGACCTTTTTGAATGTTAAGAATCTCAAATGATCTTAGGGCTTTATATGCTTCTTCAAGGCTGCAAAAATAACAAAATCACACAATTTAGTTTCATAGTGCAATCCAATCAGCAACTGAAGAAGAACAACGTTAAATGAAGACACAAGGATTTCTAAGAAGTAGCACGGCATCCCTGAAATTGCCTAATCAACATTGGATTGGAGTTGGTTGAATGGGGTTGCTAGTGAATGGGATACAAACCCCTAAAAGTTTAGTGTTTTTTTTAATTATCGAGGTTTGTGTCCTCTGCTGGAAAATTTTTAGGCACATCAGTCCAACATTTCCATTGTTATCAAGTTTCCCATATTCTAAACTCCTTTTCCATTTGCCTTAGCTACCTTCACGGGACACTCACGTTTTGATCAAAACACTAGACAAAAAAGATAGCAACAACAGTACCAACGGAGCATTTTCAGAGATCAAAACTGAAGAGAGCACTGAGCAGGAAAACTAACAGCAACCATCACTTTTTAGATGCAGGTTTCATTTCCCCTATGACCAAATAAACCATCAATTCACTAGTCATTGCTCCAATTCGTTCATCTACGCAACAACAGTACCAACGGAGCATTTTCAGAGATCAAATTTTCCCCGACTGATTACAAGGCTCCAGTTGGTAGCATGAAACCACCTCACAAGACCAACACATCTCAAACACTGCATCAAACAAAACAACAAGAAACATTTATGAAACAGACTCGAAATTAGTCAAACAAAACGCGAGAAACATTAAGCCTGGGGTTTAAGGGGTGCATTCGAGTTGACATTGCGAAAGATCCATCGACAGGTGCGAAGATCTGTTGAGCAGCAGATCGGTGCGAATCGGAGAATCGTGCAGCGGATGGGACTTTGCTGAAAGCTGAGTGGCACCGCTTCCTCTATGCTTATTATGAAGAGAAGTCGCTGGTTTTGCGAGGGCCGATTCCAAGGGCATTTTTCGCACTCCCTCGACTTTGGGCATGCGTGACAAACCGTACAGCCGAAATCCGGTCGAAAATTCAAATTTTCTGACCGTTAGGACGAGTCTGACAAACCTCACAAAATCCGGTCTACCTAAATTGGGGTCTTCTCCGACGACGGAAACCGTCCTCTGACTCCGGTTCCGGCCTCTTCTTCATCCCCCAGCCTCACCTCCTTAAAATCTTCCTTCCATTTGTAGACTCCCTGCAGAAACCTTGATCAACTGAAAATGTCAAATGAACCGTGACTGGGAATCTTGTTGCGAATGGGAAGGTCCCCGTAAAGGCTTCGTCTCTCAAATTGATCCTTCCTCCATCTTTCTCATCTGGTTAAGTCCCTAAATCCATACGAATTTAGTGTTTGGAGAATCATTCAAAAAACGCCCAAATTGTTAGGGTTTACGATGAAGAAGCCCTAAGGAAACCATCTTTTCTATCTCTTTTCTCAAATTGATCCGACCCGAACCCCTCCGACACCAGAATAATTGAACAAAAAGTTTGTATTCGATACTGACCGACCCAATCCGAGTTAAGCCCGAACGCGAAAGCAATCCGAATGACCGACCCGAACATATCCGTAACCCGAAATTACCCGGACCCGATTATACCCGACACCCGAAACAACTCAAACCCAATTATATCCGAAACCAACAAAAATCTTATCATTTTCCCTAAAATACTCAAAACAACATAAGTATTTGATTACTTAATAATTGATGGTAATATTATCATTCATATAGTATATAATTAAATATAATTTTGTATTCCCTCCATTATAAAAAGTCACTTTTTAGGATTTTTTTTAAGACGCCAAAACTATATAAATATTAATTTTTTTGTTATTTTTATAATTTCATAGTTATGAGTTATAAATATGAAATTAATATTGAAAAAATTATATTTTATATAATTTTGAGTTTTAAAAAAAATGTTCTAAAAAGTGAGAAGACTTACAATTTTTTTTAACGAATGTAGTATTGATTAAGAATTGATAAACACCAGCTTAATCTATATAGAACGATAAATATAAGTAAAAAAAATTGATTTGTTTTAACGGGTTACCTACTTATCTTTTGGAAGATAATCAAGTCTGACGTAGTTCATAGTGTTTAGGTTTGTGCGTCTTAATCCTTAACTATATATTTGTTTTTAAAGATTTTCACGCAACAAAGGATTTAACTATATATTTGTTAGAGAAAATTTGGTAGAAAATCACCTTTTAATGTTCTAATTAAGTAATTAACACCTCTTGAAAATTTATAAGTCGGTTTAACATCCCCTAAATTTTTTTTAGCCCTGTAGCATCGGCTCTCTCTGTCTCTTCATGGCTCTTCTGAAATTGCTTCGGGGTCGGTGCAAGGACGGGAATGAGTCTGCGAGGCTTCGTCGGTGGGGGCTGGGTGTCGGATCGGCGGGATTTGGGCTCGGGATGGCCGGAATTGGTGGCCAAGGAGGGCGGACGGGAGGGAGTTTGCGAGTTCGTCGGTGGGGGCTGGGTGTCGGATCGGCGGGATTTGGGCTCGGGATGGCCGGAATTGGTGGCCAAGGAGGGCGAATCTGGCGAGGGAGCGCCGGATCTGGTGTGGAGGCGCCGGATCCGAGCCGAGGACGAGCGAGGCGGTGCGAGCGAGTCCGGATCTGAGCGAGGGAAGGAGGCGGCGACGAGCGAGCGGGGGAGCGAGGGAGGGAACGAGCGGCGGAGCGTCCGGAGCGAGCGAGGTCGATCGGCCGGAGCGAGGGTTCCAGGAGCGGCGGCCGGAGCGAGGATCGACGAGCGGCGGCCGGCGCGCGCAGGAGCTGTCGAGGAGCGTCCGGAGGTTGAAGAAGGAGTTTTTACAAAATTACAAAAATTAACCCAAAATAGCAATTTTTGTAAAATTACAAAAATTAACCCATAAATATGAAAAAGCTACATTACATTAAAGAAAAAATTGCATTACATTAAAGAAAAAATATTGCATTACATTGAAAAAGTTGCATTACATTAAAGAAAAAATTGTCATCAAAACGTTACCTTGAAAAAATATGGCATCACGAAAACATTACATTGGAAAAATATGGCATCACGAAAAAAAATATCATCAAAAAATTGATATCAAAAAAGTGTCATCAGTAGGCAACGGTAAAAAAAAATGACATCAATGGTCATTGTGGCATCACAGTAAACAAAAAAATATCAGCAAGATTTGAAAAAAGTGGCATTAAAAAAGTGTCATCAATCCATTTTATTATGAAATCAAACGATTTGATTAAAAAAATATCATCAAATAATTACATTAGAAAAATGACATCAAAACACTGCTTTGAAAAAGTTGCATCATAGTAAATAAAAAAATGTCATCTAAACATTACCTTGAAAAAATATGGCACCACGAAATCAGTACCTTGAAAAAAAATATGGCATCAAACGATTTGATTAAAAAAAGTGAGATAAAATAATTACATTAGGAAAATGGTATCAAAACACTAATTTGAAAAACTTGCATCACATTAAAAGAAAAAAATGTCATCAAAATACCACTTTGAAAAAATATGGCATCATGGTAAAAAAACATATCATCAAAACATTGACATAAAAAAGTGTCATCAAATTTTGAAAAAAGTGGCATCACATAACATCAAAAACGCTACTTTAAAAAGTGACATCACATTAAAGAAAAAAATATAATTATAAATTTGGCATCAAAGCACTATGAAAAATGGTATCAAAAAGTGGCATCAATTGGTTATAAAAAAAAATTTATATAAAAAAAAAACCTAAAAAGTCAACGGTCAACGTTGACCAATTGGGAAGGGTGCTAGCCTACCTAATAAAATTAATTTGAATGCTAATTATTTAATTAAAGGTTCAAAACAAGCTATTTAGCAAAAACACCCTATTTGTTAACAAGTTTTTATAAGTTTAACTATCTATTTGTTTTTAAATATTTAACTCTGTTTTTTGTTTAAAAGTCAATTTGAACTGCTTAATGGACTGAGGCCCAAAACCATAATAAACACATCTCTGAATTCCCGGAGTTTTCTTGAACTCGGCTTATTTTCTACCAAATTTTTTTATCGACTGATCAGGAAACTTCAACGCAATATTAGAACCCCGATGAGAGTGAGACCATTCAATGCAACGGGCGAACCCTCTGATGTCATGCCCACCGAATGAATTTTGGTTTGAATGGTTGAAAGAGAGGCAAAATCAACCAAAGCTTCGATCACCCCCAAAAAAAACTCAAGGGTTTTAGATTCAAAATCTTTCGAGTAGGCATTTTCTAGGAGTTTTTTTTTCACCCCAAGATTTTAGGGAAGCCATTGGGTTTGACTTGAATGCGATTTCCTCTTGAGACTTGACTTGGTCTAATTTGGTGTCGGTTGTATTAGGTGACCTCTTTTTTTTTCCTGCGGTTGGTCAATAGTCACTGTGTTGACTTGGTCTGATTTGGTGTTCAATATGACTTTGTCTTGTGATTTTATTTTGGATCAATTTTGCCCGGTTAAGTCAATAACAGTTTTTTCTCTGGGGATGGAAAATGATGGTTGCATCTTTTCCCCTAATTTGGGAAAAGCCTATGATGAAATCAACTCTGTCCCTGACCAATATTGGGCAGCATTTTGACCTTATAAATCAATACAGTAGGATTGGGTGTAGCGATGAAACTGTAACATTTCGACTGTCTATGCGTTTTCGGTGCTAGGTGAAACTTTCACATTTCGAACCTATAACACCTCGTTGGTCTTCACTTCTTCAAAGTATATGGTGTTGTTGGTGCTAGGCGAAAGTTTAACATTTCGAATTGACCTATAACACCACACCGTTCTCCATGTTTGTTCTTGTTCTATTTGTCTCTGCAAACAAAAAATAAAAGGATGAAGAACTCTACTTATGCGTGACAGTGCTCTTGCTCTTTCTTTACTAGTGTTTTCAAGTTGTATTTTCTTTTGGTGTTGAAGTCATGTTCTTTATGAAACTCACTTTTGATTTTGACAAGTCCTATTTATAGACCTTATCACATGCAATTATTAGCTAGGTAAACTGTCTCTTTTTCCTTTCCCATCGACTGCAATTATAGGAATAGTGTAGCAGTTCCCATCACTCCTTCTCTTCCACTACTAGAGAAGGTTATTTTTTTATTAAAAAAACTACCTTAATTTGCAGGTCGAGCTGCTGGAGGAGGCTCTTTCTTTTGTTTGGCCCAAAACAAGGGACCAGTCGGATAGTACAAAAGGTTTCTTCACATAATTTTTTGTTGTACCCACGCGACACCAAATTTATCCTTTGAATACGCAAAATAAAGAAATAAACTTTGTTTCGTCGACAATGACGCCAAAATTTGATAGGAGGAATTTGTCGTTATTTCTATCAAAAGTAAAACTCAAATCTACAAACTAGTATATTAGGTAAGTACTAGCAACGATTGACATAGAGCAAGAATCACTCTAGTACCAACAAATTAATCAATGATTCACCGTGATATGTGTGTGTATATGTATATATGTATACATACACTAATAGAGCTACACTAGAATTGAAGAGCTGATATGTGTGTGTATATGTATACATACACTAATTCACCATAATATATGTATTCATTCTGGAGTATTACCTGTCCGTCTCGACACTACACTCTCTCTAGAGCCTTACTAACTAAATCGGTTTGCGCGTCAGTTTGGATTTGATCAGAGAGTTCCAACCTATAATCTGACATTTTCTTTTTCCCGGCGGAGTAAGGTATCCCTGGAAGATATTGCTTTGGTCTACGTCTCTCTTTTTAGAAAAAGGAACTATGACTAAGTTTCACATTTCCATGATATTCCACATTTGAATCGACGTATTGTACAAATAAACAAAATTTCATTGAACCCATTGCCGTAAAGGTTAGTGACACCTTTGTTGGCAATGCAAAAAATACCCAAAAAAAGATATAAGGTTTACACTTTCTAATATCATAAATCACTCCGACATATTTTCATATACCCCAAGGGAGATATTCAACCGTCCCTAACTTTTTTGGTTTTCATATATACATAGGGGAATGAGACTCAAATCTATTTGAGGCCCCTATATTCCTACGGTGAACATTGTCGAATGGAAGGATAAATAAATGTTAAATTTTACTTCCTCACATAAGAGCATTAAACGCATAGCCTTGGTATTCCAAATGTGATATACCTACCAGTTTTATTTGATGGCCAAAATTTGAGTTCCCTTTGCCCGCATCATACTCATTTAAGGGGAATCCTCTGGGAAAACAACTTTGTCCTGATCAAAATCCGGCAGCATTTGGACCCTATAAATCAACCCCGTAGATTGGGGGTAGTGGTGAAACGGTAACATTTCGACCGACTACGGGTTTTGGGTGCTAGGCGAAACTTTGACATTTCAAACCTATAAAACCACGTTTGTCCCTGCAAACCAAAAGAGGGGGGGGAGGGGGAGGGGGAGGAAGAGCTCCACCTGCTCTTGCTCTAAAATAGACCTCATTAATGGGAGTGGGTGGCAGTTCACATCACTCCATTACTTTCGCTGGCTCAGACTCTCTCTTCTCCCGCTCTATTGCTAGGGTTATTCCTTAATTTGAGGAATGTAACACTCTGTGGGTTTCCATCTGCTAGCTTAAGGCATTAATGACTCTACACTATTACTATATATGCCATGATATATGTGTGTATATGTATATATGTATACATACACTAATTCACCATGATATATGTATTCATTTTGGAGTATTACCTGTCCGTCTCGACACTACACTCTCTCTAGAGCCTTACTAACTAAATCGGTTTGCGCGTCAGTTTGGATTTGATCAGAGAGTTCCAACCTATAATCTGACATTTTCTTTTTCCCGACGGAGTAAGGTATCCCTGGAAGACGGTGTCGGGGAAGCTCCATCGACCGGCGCATTAATTTCTGATGGAGACGACATCGGGGAAGCTTCATCTGCCGGCGGGGAAGCGGAGGGCGGGTGGTGGTTACCCATTGTCCCTGATGCGTTGATCCACCCTCTGCTGCGGTGCCCACCATTGCGAGGAGGAGGATTAGACAACCTATCCTACATACACTAACACGTACTATCGGATGATCCCTCCCGGCGACATTGCAGAGTGGAGTTACAATTCAATTGAAAAGAAGCAACAAAAGAGGTGATTTACCTCTGATTAATCTTGCACCACCGTCGTTGCTCGGTGACAGAGTGATTCGAGCGAATAGCATTTGCCCTATCATTACCCTTCCCATCTGGAATTCCATGCGAAAATTGGCACAAACTGGAAGAATAAGATAGGGAAAAGTTGGAACCTTTGAAAGTGGAAGTCCCGTCCTTGTTGGCACTGAATTCGTCCGCATAATCCTCTTCCTCTTGGTGAATAGCGCTACTGTGTCTGTGAGTGTTGCCCTTTGTGGACCTCATGGCTTCGCTTTTGCTGGCGGCGGTGTCGACTACGGGCAATATAATGCAAGCTCACCGACGAGACGATGGTCTTTTCCAAGTTATATGTGTCCTTTTCTTGTTTTACTAGTTGTACGTGTAAGTTATACGTCTCTTTCGATCTTGCTTTTCCTTCAAAGAAAGCTCCTGATCAGATCAAATCCCCCTCTTAATGTATTTTCATCTCAACGTCCACATGCAAAATTGGAGAGAGTACTAATGAAAGTCAAGTGATCGAGCTTTGGGGTTGGGGACCATTTTTATATTTATATTTATATTTATAGGGGTATGCTAGACATACAACATTGCTCTGCCCTGCCCTGCCCTGTGTACGAGCTTGTTCGTCTTAACTATGGCTGCTAGCTACCTACTAGTGGGTTGAAACGCATTTAATTAATTTAATTGGGTGTTTTGTCCATCAGATCAACTCAATGTACGTGGTCAATGTGTGAAGGATCGGAGTTAGGATCTTCGTATCACTTTTTTATGTGTCAATTGTTTTGATCCCAGTTCTTGGTGATTTCCATATTTTAGCCTTAAGATAAGTGTTGTTGCTAATTGAATCTAACAAACTAATCAATGTACACTCAAAATTAAGCCCCTCAAATCCATTTTTCAGCTCATGTTAATGTTAATTAATGTCATTGCAAGGTGAACTCTGGGGTCGTGGCCTCATAACATCCTTTTTCAAATAAATTTTATTTTATTTTTATTTCTCAAATATATTATATATAAAGTTATTTTAAAAAAAAAAACTATATAGACATATGTTACACCAGTATTTGTTCCTCTGCCCATAAATATATATCCACTTTTTATTAAGGTTTCTTGTAGTTGAATCCCACCCCATTTATAGATTCATCTCATTCTATATTTATTTTACCTCATATTTTCTTAGATGCATGTCATCATTTATGAGTTTCATTAACTCACTATTAAACATGATCATAGTATATGCAATGCAATTTGTACGTTTGTGAGGGGGTTGTGGATTCTTGAACATACATCTCCGTTGGATTCTGGGAAATCAACTTTGTCCTGATCAAAATCCGGTAGCATTTGGACCCTATAGATGATCGTTGTAGACCTACATCTATAAAACATTAGAAGGTTTGATCTGGGCATGTTGTTGTCTTTTGTTTTCAAGCCTTACATTACATGTCTTTAAAATCTTTGACGTATATAGCTTCACATGTGTTGAAATTAGTTGCATAGTTTTCCCAATTGAAATGGCCTAAATTAAGTATCACTGCTTGCTACTATATAATGTTCTTGTTTTTCTCTATATATTAATAAGGATTAATTTTTATGTTAGTCAATCTTTTTCTCTTCCCTTTTCATGTTGAACATAATTATTTGGGTTAGTTTTTAGTAGTCAATGGGTAATTGAAACATAGGGTCGTGCTGGAGCTGCAAACTCTCAAAGATGCAAAGAAGGATACAAATTTGAGCATTCAATTGTCTTGAGAAGATTACAATAAATGGCTAGACTAGATAACTTTTATGGAGTTTCTCTATCAAAATTGAGAGCAAGATTTTTGCTGGTATTCCAGAGATAGAAAAGGCATGTATGTCACTGGTTACATGTTTGGTTATTAGGAGAGAAAAACTCTTGATAGATAGCTTGCTCAATGAGTGGAAAGATGCTAGTCACAAGGTTATTCTTGTAAAATAATGGCTTGAAGAGCGAAAGAATTATCAAGTATGTCACTGGTTCATCTTTGTCAGCTTGTAAAGATTACTACTTCTAAATATATTAACACAATGTGGATATTTGTTTGCCTATTGGTTTCGATTTTTTTCCTACAATTTTTTAGCCTATTAGCTCAATCGGTAGAGCAATGTGCTTAGGCACAAGGTGTGGGTTCGAATCCCATATAGGCTATATACATATTGAAAAAAGTGAGAAGAATCTCAAAGAAGAAAAATAGGAGGATACATATTACTATACCATGATGTTGAAAACAAAGTTGTGATAGGATACCAATGTACAATTTTACAGATCAACCTATGTGGGAGTCGAACCCACATCATGTGTATAACACATTGCTCTACCATTTGAGCTAATAGGTTAAATAAATTTTGCCCATGTGCATTTAACTAGCAATATAAACACATTCAACTTTGTGCATAACTTTGGTTGGTTGAGCATAAGTTACCTGTCAATTGTATAACTACAAGCAAACAAACAACAAAGAAATGAGATTGATAACCAAAATAGTCGATTCCTTGTTATCGATAAGATGAAACAATTAGTTACGCTTGCTTGTCTCTTTATGTGTTTGTAGTCAAAGCAGGATAATCAGTGAACAAAGTAAAACAAAACGCTTCATACATAAAATAAAACTCACCAATCAGACATCAATAAACTAAGATTACAACCATAAAAATCTCAAACTCCTCCATTCAAAGTCTTGTTAGTTCTAACTGACCATAGTTATGTTGTATACCAAGTAGTTATGTCAATTTCACATAGTGATAGCTCAACATGCTTAGCAAGATGCACAAAACTCAATCAACAAATGAAGGAATAACCTATAATAAAAATCAGCAACTAATCAAGGAATAACCTAAGATCGAACAAAATTTTGAGATTCTGAGCTATTACTTGAGCTATTACTTGAGACCTGAAATTGAACAAAATTTTCACAACCTCAACATAAACAAATTTTCAACTTGAAGAGTATTAGTCTTTCATTCTTGATATGCATTAGTTCAAGTGTAGGACTACATAATATGAGCTATTACATCCCCATTCCCTAAAATTTTCGAACCCTACAAACAACAACCAAAAAAACCCCAAATTTTCGGACTCAAAACCCTAAAATTCATCATTCCAAATTTGAAGCTTCAAGCCATGATTTGAGATCAAATTCACACCCTATATCACTAATCCCACTCAAAAACAACTAAATTGATAAATAGAATGGAACTTTCGAGAGATGCGATTGAAAAAATCGATCGAACTCTTAAAACTAACCTGAAATCGCAACCCACCACGGCACCACCACCAGTCGCAGCCGCCGCCAGCCACCACCTGCACTGCCACCGCCTGCGCCGCTGTCGCCTCTCTGACACCGGTCGCCGGCCACCTACCGTTGTTCTTCAGCCTTGGCTCAGGGCGATTCCTCCTCCACTGTCACCGTTGGTTTACTTTGGCTGATCAGTTGGATGCGAGATCTATTGAGATCTACTTTCACAATGGTGGTATTTGTGAAAATATACCTCAAAATTTGTCAATATTACCATACTTACCCAACCATAAAGTTAAAACACGATTATTGGACAAACTCAAACTTGTGGGCGCGAGACAAAAAAATTTGAAACCTCAGAGTTACCAGGCGAAATAACTGAAACCTTTGTTTACCACGCGAATTAGGCGAAACCTCAGGGTTACCAGGCGAAATTTCCGAAATATCTATGTCTATATGTATTACTACTTTAAATATGAATAATATTTTCAAAATAAATTTTAAATTTTTTTCTAAGATACTTTTATTGTAAATTTTTTTTACGACATTTTACTTTATTAAACCTAAATTTCTTATTTTATAATAAGTTTTATTAATATTTGATTTAACTGTATAATATTATTTTATTTTATTATTAAGATTTTATTTTTAATAATTACGTCATGGGTGAGAACTGAGAACTATACAAGTTTTTACTTACACTAGAATTTTGAATGTCATGAGTCATTTTGAGGAGGAGATTCAATATCTAATATCTAATATAATACTAAAACACTTGCAAAATGGGACACGTGGCGGCCATACATTTAAAGTTAGAAATTTAGGATAAATCCTCAATTACTTCTCCAATTGTTTAAAAATCAAAATTTAAGATAAATCCCTAACTGATTCTCCAATTGTTTAAAAATCAAAATTTAGGATAAATTCCCAATTGCTTCTCCAATTATTTAAAACTCTTTTATTTATAACATTTACAATTTTTTTTTGTAGCGCTGCATTTCGACATTGCACCGTAATCCAATTAATCATGATCGATACTAAAATTGAATGAATTATCAACTACAACAATGGTTTTCCGCTCTCACAGGTTCATTCTATCCAATTTGAAAAGCCATCAATGCACCTGAAATGCATTTACGTGCACAAAATATGACACTTCTAATTTCACAAATTTCTTGTTGCACACTACAAACACTAAAAATACAAATATGAAATCTCTTACATGTTCTCCTTCAACCTTTCCTAGGCGTGTATGCAATCCATGAACGTTTCTTGGGCATGTGGGCAGTCAATGAAAGTCTCTTGGTTATCGTGGCAGTCACATAAGGTGATAACTTATCCCCATATGCTTCCTTTCCATTTGGCTCATGGTGTGTGGTGATCCTCCCATTCATAGTGTCCACTCCTTTCCATTCATTTCATCATCGAGGAACATCCCATGGATCTCAAAACCTAAGGACATAACGCTTCGTCTAACAAAATCAGTTGTTGTATATAAAACACTAAATAAAACACCTTAAATATAAAAAAAAAAATCACAAAAATATAATCACAAATTCAGATATACCCTCCTTCATAAATTCAACCATAAATAAAAATAAAAAAAATACAACTTTCAGATCTGCAGAGATTTCGCTTGATTTGCTTCACATCCCTATTTCATATTTGTTTTTAATTTACATGGTATCCAAATCTTTGATCCAATAACTCTTTTTAAGTTTATGACCAAGTTCCGCTCCAATTTTACTCTTATTGCTATAAAATGTAACATGATTAAATCTAAATTGGTTGGTGAATAATGAGATCTATTTTCTAAGTTCATTGGTCATAGAGTTGGTTAATTGATTTCTTTTGCATTTCCAATAGTTGTTTGATTTGGATAACACTAACTCAAACCTCAAGAGTGAGTTAAATAATATTAAAACGATATAATATAAGCATTTCCAGTAGCTGTTTCATTTCTGTTACTTTTTTTAAAGTTCCATCCGTTATTACTTCAATTACCCAATTAACCAATGTTTATCTCTTTTATTTAACCAAAAGATTATACATTTAGCCTAATTTCAGATCTGCAGAGATTTTTTAAATTTAGTTTAAACCGTTTTATTTAAAATAATTAAACTTTACAGATCTGCAGAGATTTTTAAACCAATTGCAAAACATTCCGTTACTTTTTGTTAAAATAATTAAAATTTTCAGATCTGTGGGGATTTTTTAACCAATTACAAACCATTCTATTACTGTTATTTTTTTAAGTTCCATCCGTTATTACTTCAATTAACCAATTAACCAATGTTTATCTCTTTTATTTAACCAAAAAAAACACATTTATCCTAATTTCAGATCTGCAGAGATTTTTTAAATTATTAAAAACCATTCAATATTACTTTATTTTTTATGTTCTATCCGCTATTAATTTCATATCTGCAGAGATTTGTTTTACCGTTTTACTCTCATTCACCCTAACCTAACTGGCAACACTACTCTATATATAATCAGAATCGAATATAATAGTTTATACAACCAACATAAAAAACCTAAATAAATTCATCAATGTTTATCTCATTTTTAACCAAAAGATTACAAATCTATCCTCTAAAAAGGGATTTAGACGAGTTATAATTGCTGCACAAGTTTGTATCTATCCTAACTTAATAGTCAACAGTAATCTATATCTCATTTCTCATTCCAAACTAAAAGATTTGATATCTACTATAAATCTTCTAGAAAAAACAGAAAATAAAAATAAAATCAGCTGTTGTAGACGTAAAAACTCATATAAAAACAGGAAATTCATCAATGTTTATCTATTTTTTAACCAAAAGATTACAAATCTATTGTCTAAAAAAGGATTTAAAATGTTTATTCATATCTATCTATCTATTTCTATTATTATTCTATTATCTCTCCTAACTTAATACAGCGAAAAGAGCCACACAAACCATAATGTGTTTGATATTACAAATAAAATACAATTCCACATAAATAATCTCATTGCACAAAATTCCAATCCAAATTCAATTTCGACATTCCCATTGCACAAAACCCCCAATTCAAATCCCATTTTTATTCAACAACCATTGTTATTCCAATCCCATTGCACAAAATTCCAATCCAAATTCGATTTCAACATTCCCTCTACACAAAACCCCCAATTCGATTCCCATTGTTATTCGAATCCAAAATTCCAATCCCATTGCACAAAACCCCCAATTTGATTTCAACATTCCAATCCAAATTCCAATCCAAATAAATCAACCCTAGATCATTGTTACTCCCTCCGTCTCGCAATACATGTTGTTTTAGCTTTATACACGCTTATTAATAAGACTTATATTTCTTTTATTTTTATAAGTTAAAATAACTAAAAGTGGTAATTATTACCTGTAAAAGAGTAATCATTACCTATAAAGATAATAATTCTAGCCCAAACAACAAGTTTTTTGATACATCTATGCTACTCTAAAACAACATGTATTGCGAGACGGAGGGAGTATTTGTTAAACCAAACCAGTGAAAATTGAAATGAGATTATGGATAATCGATTGAGACTTGGGAGTGGTACCTGAGAAAGAAGGCCGGACAGAAGACGGTGCGGCGACAACAGCAAGGAGGTCGAACAGAGGCGATGAGCCGGCGACGAAGATGGTCTGCTTATGCTCGGCAACAAACTCGACGACGACACTGCGACAGTCGCCTAGGCTACTTGAGCAGGGAGTGGCGCCTGGGCTCGCCGGAGTTGCCGGTGACGACGGTAGAGAGCAAGCGGGGCAGCCGAGGTCGGGGTTAGACTGGAGGTTGACGGTGAGGTAATTGAGCAAATGGAGGCCGAAGGAGCGGGCAGTGGTGCTCCGAAGGAAGTTAGGAATTAGGAGCAGTAAATGGGTATTTGATTTTTAGGGTTTTTCTCAAAACGATGTCGTTTTAATTTTTTTTTTCTAGCTAATTATTGCTAAGAGGGTAAATCCTTATTTATTGTGAAAAAAATATTTTTAATCCATTATTTTACAATGTTTCATTATAAGTAATTGATCTAAATGATATTTACTCCATTTATATACTTTATATTATAATAGTCTGTATAATATGAATTGTTTTTTTAGATGTCATTCTTAACTTTGTTAAGATAGAAAACAGCATTGAGTGCGGCGTCATATGATGATAAATTTAACAAAAGACTCGAAATTCATATCCAAAACACTAGATAATATATTCACATAGTTTGACAATAAACTTCACATAATATGAATTATTTCAAATAATTACATTATATTTTGATTATTTCAAATAATTACAGTGTATTTAATGACAAATTGCTATATTCTTATGCCTTACAATACACTATTTTTATATTTTGTTATTAATATTATTAATTAAATATTGTATAGGAAATATCTACAAATTTTGCTCATATTCTCACATCTCTAAATTTACTTATCACAAAAAAAAAACTACTAAGAATATATTAACATGGTAGATAACAACAAAATAATAAATAGTATGTCGTTTTCATATTATTATAATAGTATAATACATCTAATAAATAATGTAAATAAGTTTTGGCAATATCTTCTATAAAATATAATATACTTTACAAATCCCGTGCGTTACGCATGGGCACTACGCTAGTAATATCTTAAATCAGAAGACTTATGCTGACATGTCATCTCCTCCTTAATTTTAGCTAATTCAACTAATCTCCTATTTTAGCTAATTCAACTAATCAATTTTTCTTCTTTTTTTTTACAATTGATTTCCATCTTTAAAATGATCAATGGGTTTATTTCAAAAGATTTAATTAATATAAATATATGTGTCTATTTGTAAATCTTCATAGTTCATATACTATCACAATTCACAATGGAGTCCAAGCTTATTATATACGGAGTATTTCTTTTATGAGTTTATTTGTATAATTTAATTAAAAAATATTAAACTAATGTTTTATTTATTTGTATAATATTAATTTATTTTATTATTAAAATTTATTTTTTAAAAATCGCGCCATGGCGCGGGAACTGTACTAGTTTCTTTTAAAGGCGAATGATGTAAAAGCCCAGATATTTTTTTTCCAAAATAAAATCTCATTTCCTTGTTAATTTTCTGGATAAGTTTGAGGCAGATTTTCGCAATGCGCATTCGTGGGTTTTTTTCTTATTAATTTTTTTCTTCGTGAACTCGCACTTTACATTCGCTCTTTTTGTGAACTCGTCGCATTCGCATCTTCTCACCGTGTATTTGACGAGATTTTTACGTTGTATTTATCAATTTCAATACTAATTTACCAACCATAGTTACAATTGGATTTTTGTAGAGCTTGAGTTGCACAATGTAGATTCGAGTTCTACCCGTTTAATCTTGGCCACAGATTCAAGAGTGCAAAACCAAAATGACTAAAAAGGTTGTTTAAGAAAATTTCCAAAATGAGTGTTAAAGGAAGAAATAAAACCTCCACTGACAAGTGTCCAACAAATTGGCCTCTTTTTGATACAGATTCTTGCATATGAAGCGATACACACGCAACGAAGGGCCTTCGTAGTTTCCGAGAGGCGAGAACTACTGCCACCGCCATGGACACTCACCATCGACAAGAGCACACCCGTCCGCCGCCGGTTCAACCACCTCCGCCGCTACCTCCAGCCGGTGCTTTCAATTCTTCTCTCCTCACTTTCGCCTTCCTCGGTATCGCCGCTTTCTCTTTGGTTAGTGTCTTTCCCTCGCACGGTCCCTCCTTTATCCCTCTCCTGCTAGGGTTAGTTCCCTTGGAATGCAAAACTCTGTATCTGTTTCTGGCTGTGAGGTTTTACTCTGTTGGATTCTATTATGATGTTCTTTTTTTCATGTCGATTTTGGCCGTTTGATCAGCATCGATTGATTATTAGGAATTCATCTTTGTCGCATGCGTTCAGCGATCGAATTTTCTTCGGGTTGTTGGTTGTTATGGACTCGACTCCTCTTTGCATATCATATTATTGTTGGAAAAATACAAGATGGTGAATCTTGGGACTGATTTGGTTTCTAATTCTAGGTCAAGGCGTTTAGTTAAGGGAATATGTTATACGAGTTGATTTGAGAAACGGATGACATTGAGTGATTTTGAATGTTTCCAAACCTGCCATCAGCCCTTGTCTGATTGTTTTCTTGTATGAACAACTTCTTTTATAGGTCTGGATTGTTTGTTGATTTTTCATTTTCCGTGTTAATGTATGCCTTTTCTGGATAAGCAATGAAGTTTCATCTAAACTGAAATTTAGGTATCTTGCTCAGATGTGATACTTATTTTGCATGTTATGGTTCCAAACTTCTGGCTCCACACAGAACTCCTATCTGCATGTTCTGATACATACTGCAGTGTTGTCTGATTTTTTCTACTTTCATTCATGCTTGTTTTTAAGTCAAAATGCAGTTAGGGAATCAGTTTAAATTGTCAAAGTTTGTTTTTCGAAACTGAAAATTTGACTTCAAAATATTAATGTGATAGATATCATCTATGTCTCACGGTCACAATAGCTGGAGCATTCTGCATCAAGTGCCAGAAGGCCATGTTGGTGTGTACTGGAGTGGTGGCGCCCTTCTTAAGAACATCACTGATCCAGGTACACATTTTTATGCCTTTTTAGGTTTATGCTTGCATCAGGTGTTGTGTTTATAAGACATTCTAAACTTTGGAAATGGTCATTCCATTATAAGGTTTCCACTGGAAGCTGCCTTTGATAACTCATTTTGAACCCATTCAAGTGACACTTCAAACCGACCAGGTTGATTGACTATCTTCCACTCAATTCACATTACCTAAGCTGAATGGTGGTTTCGGCAAAAAAAAAATGCCAATTTTCTCAATCCACAAAACCTTGCAGGTTCGAGATATTCCATGCGGCACAAAAGGAGGTGTCATGATCTACTTTACAAGGATTGAGGTCAGCCTTGGAGATTCTAATGCTAGTTTCTGTCTCTTTTTAATTCTAAACCTGTAAAATCTATATCACTGTTAGTTTAACCCTGGAATTGTTCATTAGGTGGTGAATCGGCTGCGCAAAGATTATGTTTATGAGACACTTCTCAATTATGGTGTTCATTATGATAACGCGTGGATATATGACAAGATTCATCACGAGATCAATCAGTTTTGCAGTTCACATACTCTGCAGCAAGTGTACATTGACGTTTTTGATCAGGTAAGTGACAAAACTGGTTGTCCTACAATTTGAAGGAGTACTGGTGGAACACAGTAGAGATCTAGTCAAACTTAATATCTATAGACTTCTTTGTTATAGCTATTCAGGAAACATCCAACTATTCCTTCCTGCATTATATTTATGAATGGTGTTTATAGCTTGTGTAAACTGGTTAGTTGAAATGGATTTGAACATGTGAACATTTTATTATCATGAATCACCATTGGTTTTTTCCCTATCTTTTTCCCTATTATGGAGGATTGTTGCTTAGTGGGTTTTTATGAAATTTTGATCCCTTTTGCTTAATAATTATTTGCACTTCTAATATGAACCTTTGCTTTCTTTCATGGCCTCTGCTCTTCCTAATAATTTTGACATGGTGTGATATGGGGTTATTATGTATTTAGATTGATGAAATGATGAAAGAAGCTATCCAGAGTGATTGCACTCGTTATGCTCCAGGTATTGAAATAATAGGTGTGCGAGTCACAAAACCTGTCATCCCTGAGAGTATAAAACGGAATTTTGAACAGATGGAGGAGGAACGAACTAAGGTACTCTTGATTTGTATGGTGGTCTTTTGTCTTATATGTCACTCTACACCCCACTGTGGTTACTTGATTTGAAATTGAATGTTTTTCAACTATAGCTGCACTTGTTTTAATGGGCAATTGAATGGCATTGAATTAGTTCTTGATTAGAGTTCTGTGGAATATTTAGGTTTTAATAGCTATTGAAAAGCAAAAGGTTGCAGAGAAAGAGGCAGAGACACAAAAAAAGATGGCCATATATGAAGCAGAGAAGAATGCTAATGTTAGCAAGATCATGATGGAGCAGAAGCTTATGGAGAGAGGAAGCACAAAACGGATGCAGCAGATTGAGAACGAGATTTACCTTGAACGGGAAAAGAGTCTGGCTGATGCCAATGCCTACAGGTAAAAGCTCCTTAGATATTTTTCTCACGAATGCATATGCTATAGTGACCATAAACTAAAAATCTCTTTGTATTCTCAGAATGATGAAGGAAGCTGAAGCTAACAAACTTCAGCTAACCCCTCAGTACCTCGAGCTCAAATTCATCGAAGCCATTGCTAACAATTCAAAAATTTTCTATGGAAATAAGGTATTCTTTAACTTCTAAATCTTCAAGAACCGTCTTCTCCTTCCTATTATGCCTTGTCATCTCATAACAGCCTTCATTTTGCAGTTGCCGAATATGATATTTGATCAAAAGTTGCTTGGGAGCTTCTTGCAAGGCTTTGATGCTAGATCAAACTCGGAAAGCTGAATTCGCTTCGACGGTGTCACTTTTATGTTGGTTGGTAGCTCCTACCCTTTGGACACCGGAGAGTATTTAGCAGATTAGCATACCATGTTTCTATTTCCAGTGACCCTTCCCTTTCTCCATGTTCTTGGAATATACACAGATGATAGCAGATTAGTAATCCAGAGATGCAGAACCCTTGGTGAATGAGGGAAACAGCTACAAGACAATAACTTTTTGTTGAATTGATTTCATTTTTTGATTCGTTTGTCTTCAGTGAAAAGGTTGATTTGTTTTTGCTGTATGTTTCCTTGTTTGGTTCAAATTCTTAGCTTAAAAAATAAAACCTGCAGTGTTTCAATTCTGAGACTGAAGATTGGATTTTTGTTGTTGTTGTTGATGTTGATGTTTACCACCCTGTATTAACATTTTGGTACTACGTACAAGTTTAAGACCTTATGTTTTTGAAGTTGTAAAGGGCATTTGGTCTAGTGGTATGATTCTCGCTTAGGGTGCGAGAGGTCCCGAGTTCAATTCTCGGAATGCCCCTCATTTCATCTCTCTCTTTTTTTTTTTTTAAAATATCTTATTCAGTTATTATTTGGGAATGTTTTTTGAGGGAAAAAAATTGTACTTTGCAAATATCTCTCTTTCAATTTTATTTATATTTTATTATATATAATTATTTAGATATTAGAAATAAAATGGGGTTGTTCAGTTGTTGACTAGTTGTAGACGTGTGGTATTTGAAAATGGAGGAGACGATCTTGGCCAAAGATCTCCCGCCACCAAGATTATGAGCTTCTTTTTCTCTGACTTTTCCCCCTTTTCTCTAATTCATTTTTAACAGTTCAAATGCCAAAGGTACTAGCTTTGATTTCATTAAGAAAATTAATTTCTTCCCTCTACATTATATTGTCAAATGAATTTGATTTGGTAATCATATCATATCTACTACGTAATTCGTTGCTTATGGCGATTAAGCTATTGGCGGAGTAAAGGTGTCGCTTTCCCGTTTTGTCTGGACTTGTTGACTTTAATGGATTATCTAGTCAGCGATTAGTTCCCAACCTTGTTGGACGCCTACCATTTTAGACTTTTCAGTATTTTTCATTTTGGAAATATTTATTGCTATTTATTTTATTACGTGCAAGATAGATCCCGTTGCAGGATCTTTTTTATTCTTCAGCTGAATCCCTACAATTCCTCCATAGATTCCGCTGCCACTTTTATGGGATACTGCCAACTCAAGTTGGTCGACGTTTTGATTCACAGAAAGGTAAGTGTTGTAGTTCTATTAAGACTTCAGAGTATCTTCTTCAAAAGGGGTAATTGCAAATCAGTGGTTTCTTTTGATCACAATTGATATGTGTACTCTCTCTTTTAGATGAAATTGGGTTATTGACTTTTGTTATGAATTATGATTCGATTGATCTCAAGTAGTTCTGGACCTTCTGATGCCGTGGTGTCTGTTGATCTCCGTATCGATCTCAAACAATATTAATGGCTTGTGTGCAGGTTTATAGATCAGCAAGTATCTTCGCCTTGGGTTGAAGATGTATGTGGTGGAGAGCAAGGGAGGAGCAATAGCATGTATGCTGCTATCTCTCTTGTTCTTGGGCACCTGGCCTGCTGTTATGACTCTGCTCGAAAGGCGGGGCCGCCTCCCTCAACACACTTACCTTGATTACTCAATCACAAATCTCCTGGCTGCTGTGATCATAGCCTTGACCTTTGGTCAGATCGGAGACAGCAAACCCGGGATGCCAAACTTCTTCACTCAGCTCACTCAGGTGATCTGTCCTCTTTACATTTACATCCATGTCGCGTTGTAACTGGAGTCGTTGCCTTGTAGTTTAGTTGATCAGTTATTAGGAGATTGACATGTGTACTACTACTGCAGGATAATTGGCCCTCGGTTATTTTTGCCATGGCAGGCGGTATTGTTCTGAGTCTTGGAAATCTATCGACTCAGTATGCGTGGGCTTTTGTTGGCCTATCGGTTGTAGAGGTGATCACTTCAAGCATCACAGTTGTAATCGGTATTAGTCCTCTCCATCACCTTGCCCTTGTATCGGTATTTGTTCGTTCATTGACAACACATTTATTCTTACTTCCTATAGGCACCACATTGAACTATTTCCTGGATGACAAAATAAACAATGCCAAGATTCTATTCCCTGGTGTCGCGTGCTTCCTGATTGCAGTTTGCCTTGGTTCTGTTGTGCATTCATCCAATTCAGCTGATAACAGGGTGAAACTCAATACCCTAAAGAGTGGCTTCAAAGACGGCGCAATGTATATCCAACTTGCTTACCTTAAATCACTTGTGAAAATTCGATAAGCACTTTTTTCCCTGATAAGGACATCAAAGTTCTACACTCACTCATTCTATCATTGATATTTGTTTTGACAGCAATATTAAGAAAGATGTAGAGAATGGAAGTGTGACTTCGTCCAAGGCAGAATTCGGGACTGCAGGTTTCCTCATTGAAGTTGAGGAGAGAAGATCCATAAAAGTATACAATCTAACTCCCTAGCGAATCTTAATGGATTTACAGCTTCCTTATTTTTTTTTGTTTCTATTTGGGCATGGTGAATGGCAGGTGTTTGGCAGGAACACTTGGATTGGGCTAGCAATAACCTTCTTTGCAGGTGGATGTTTCTCGTTGTTCTCGCCAGCGTTCAACTTGGCTACAAATGACCAGTGGCACCTCCTGAAAGAAGGGGTCCCTCATTTGGTGGTTTACACTGCATTTTTCTACTTCTCAGTCTCCTGTTTTGTGATTGCTATCATCTTGAACATCAGCTTCCTTTACCGCCCTGTCCTGAACCTGCCAAAGTCGTCGTTCAAAGCATACCTCATGGACTGGAATGGAAGAGGCTGGGCCTTCTTGGCTGGTTTCCTATGTGGGTTTGGCAACGGACTTCAGTTCATGGGCGGTCAGGCAGCTGGCTATGCTGCAGCTGATGCTGTTCAGGTTGTGCTTCATCAATTTGGTTTATCCTCCTTACATGTTCAGATCGATGTTGCTTATTTGATCTTGTTTTCATTTTGAATTGAAACAGGCACTGCCACTTGTGAGCACATTCTGGGGAATACTGATATTCGGAGAATATAGGAAATCTTCGAGAAGAACGTACATATTACTTGTAGGCATGCTATTTATGTTCATTGTCGCTGTTGGGGTTCTCATGGCCTCCTCGGGACACAGGAAATGATCGAATTGAAGTTACCATAGAGGTAATACATTGATGCATTTGTAATTAATTGGGAGAAGTTGCTCTCAATTCTCAATTGTCCATGAATCTGGAAACAACATAGACTGGTAAAGACTCAATTAACTGAAGTAATACATTGATGCATTTGTAATGTGGACAATGCTCTTTGATCATTGATACAAGGCGAGAATTTAGGCTTGGCTTGATGTTAAACTTCATTGATGCATTTGTAATGTGGTGTTTGAATTGCAAGTCAAACTTCATTCCGACACATACCTATGAACTTGATCCAACATATTCCATTTCAGTCATGGCATGAAGGACTTACAATCGCAATCCCCAATATGGTGAAGCCTTTCATTCTTTAGATTTAACGTAGTCGAACTGATTATATTCATGGGGCAACAACTACTTTGTGCAACTACATATCACTTGTTTTCAAGCACACAACAACACTTAGATAACGCGCTCATCGGCCGCGCATACTACCTAGTATATTTAAAAACCAAACTCACTGCATTAGAGAGTTAACGCCATAGGGTGTTGGTCCGGCTGCCCCGCTCGTCATGTATAACCAAATACCAGTGGAGCCACCAAATAAAAAACAGTCCTAAGACAGCAAGTATGATATCTTTGACATAAACCTCTGAGGGCGCATTTTCTGATGGAGACGGCGACGGGGCTGTGAAGCCGATGGAAAGGGCCGGGTTAAATTGAGATGAGTGAGATCGGAATTGGCGAGGTGGGTACGTTGTGCATTTAATAAAAGTGAAGTTAAATTTAAAACAAATCAAAAGGGGGAAATTGAGTGACCAAGCAATTTTTTTTAGTTTTAAATCAAAGTCTAAATAACATCTCCAAGCTTTGCTTAAGGTTGGAGATGGAGCAAGGAAAATAAAGATTGAAAAAGAAGAAGGCTATAATACTAGGTTTCATGATCATTACATTTATGGACAAGCTACTCATCATTAATTAACTAGTTAATGCTACCCTTACTTATACTCATACAAGAGTTGGTGTGTGGCTGACATTGTCCTTTGCTCTCCTAGAAGTTGGATTGAGAGCAATACTCTTGTAAAAATTCTCTAAAATAGAGATCAAAATACTAAAATCTCTAAAAACATTATCCTCCAACTCCAACAGTTTCTCTATTATACAGATTTTTGCATTTATTATAATATATAATAAATGCATGATTTCATAATATAATAAATGAATTTTTTTTAACTTTAGATAACTAGTACTCCCTCCGTAACGCAATATTTGTCCATTTGGTTGTTTTCACACTTATTAAGAAACCTACAAATAGTAAGTGGATGATAGAATCTATAATTAAATGAATAAATTATTAGTCAGTCATCCCAATGTAATTAATGTTTATTGCTTTTTACTCCATGCTGCAATTACACCATCTGTACTCCGTAGTGCTTATATACTCCCAATATCCATATATTCCCAATGTCCAAATACAAGTGGGGGTTAGTTGAAGAGGTGTGCAGTCCATTCACTTTCAATTAAAAATTTGGAGGCAAAACAACACCTGAAATTAGAGGGAATGTTGACATACGTACAAAGAGGCAAACATCTGTTAAAATTTGTGATTTCAAATGTTGAAATTTTTATAAATTTAGAGGGAACTTAAAATTCAGAATTTATATATACCCCGTACCCATTTTGCATCAAAACACATGAGATATACCCATGGAGCCAATGAGATTTGACTTAAATACTCTTCCTGCAGAAGATGTTGATGATCTTCCTCATGAACATGTCAATGTTGTGGCGCCTGCAGAATTTGATTTGAATGACATGCCCATGGAAGAGGTTGAAGAAGGTGAGTTGTCCTAGTTTTACTACTCCTAGATGAACTTGTTTACTCCTTTAACTTATAAGTTGGCTAATTAGTGGATTTTTCATATCCTAGATGTTGGCGATGAAGTTGAAGAACAACCCAAACACAACAAATTCCTATCAAATGGGGAGAGACAGATGATTTACAATGCATTGCTCGAGAGGAGTGTCGATGGGAACCTCAAGCGCAGCACACCACGAGAAGTGTCAACACTGTTTTCGGTGCACCCGAAAACAGTTAAACGGATTTGGCAACGAGCAAAAAGCACTCCGATTGGCACAAATGTGGATGTTTCTCATAGGAGAACAAAAAATTGTGGTCGGAAGCGTGTCGAGATCGACCATGATCTTCTTGCACAGATACCATTGAATCGGAGAACTACCGTGAGGTCTATTGGTGAAAAAATGAATACAAGTCATATGACTATTCATAGACGTTATCGAGAAGGCCTTCTACGACGCCACTCAAATGCCATCAAGCCGTTAATGAAGGACGATAACAAGGTGGCGAGGCTGCGATTTTGCACATCAATGCTAGATACAGGTACTTTGCCCCATGACCCAAAATTTATGGATATGGCCAATATTGTTCATATAGATGAAAAATGGTTCTATATGACTAAAAAGTCAAAAACATACTACCTGCTCCGGGAGGAAGCCGATCCTTTGCGTTCTTGTCAAAGTAAGAACTTCATTGGAAAGGTGATGTTTTTAGTTGCTATTGCAAGACCACGATTTGATGAAGAAGGTCGTGAAGTATTTTCGGGGAAAATAGGGGTATTTCCCCTCGTCACTAAGCAACCAGCGTTGAGGCGGAGTCGAAATAGAGAGGCAGGGACGTTGGAGACAAAGCCAATCACATCAGTGACGAAAGACATCATTCGAGCATTTTTGATTGAGAAGGTGCTTCCTGCAATTCAAGCTTTGTGGCCAAGGGAGGACTTAGGGAAGACCATTTTCATCCAACAAGACAATGCCAGGACTCATGTACAACCGCATGATGAACAATTTCAAATGGCCGCTGCACAAAGTGGGTTTGATATAAGGTTGATGTATCAACCGCCCAATTCGCCGGACTTGAATGTTCTCGATCTAGGATTTTTTAGAGCAATTCAATCCTTGCAAGACAAGGAGTGTGCACCCACCGTTGACGCACTCATTAGTGTGGTTGAGAAGGCCTTTCGAGAATACCCCGTACCGAAGATCAACCATGTGTTTTTGACTTTGCAATTATGCATGAAGGAGATTATGCGTGTTGAAGGATCCAACGGATATAAAATTCCCCATATAAATAAGTTAGGGCTAGAGAGGAGCGGGTGTCTTCCGAAACAAATCAGTTGTGACTTAGATTTGGTTGAAAAGGCTTGGGCAATTCTAGGAAGAAACGAAGAGTGAGCAAATAGTTTTAGTAATTCATCCATTTTTCCTCTTTAAAAATTCATATGCACTCTTCTCTGTTGGTGTCTTTCACTAATTTATTTGCACTAAATCGGTCATTTGCAATCTTAAACGAATATAGTCTCCATCAAACGAAATACAATCATTGTATTGATAGAAAATTTCATTACTTTCAAATAAAAACTCAAACGCATGATCGATCGTACGTCATTTTCCGCATCAAGATTACATTACTCTGAAGTGAAAAAATATTTTGGAAGTAAAACATTAAACCACTGCAGAAGGAAACGGTTGATGCTTTCACTTGGATCGAGCCTCCTGAGTTCGATTGGGTATCTATTCAAATCAAATTCAAAGTCTCCGTGTTCATCTGTCGGAAGACCGTTCAAATCAAAACAGTGCTCTACCGTGTGAGTTTTTTCATTCTCAACATCCTTGGCTATGACACTGCAGTAGAGGGATAAAAAATTAGACCAAGAAGAATTAGCACAAGGAAGAATTGCAATTGCACCAGGAAGAATTAGCATACGGAGTTAACTGTAAAGGGATAAAAATTAGAGTACTATGGCAAATCCTCATTCTTGTCCATATTGCAATTGCACCAGGAAGAATGGAGGAATGGAGGAATGGAGGAATTAGCATACGGAATGCACAGTGCAAGTAATGTGCCATATAAGGAGGAATGGAGGAGTATATATTTAATGGAAAGAGTAGTTGGAACTTGGAAGGGTTAAACATTTAATAGATACATTTAATTACAATACCTCTTTCCTATACAATGTACATTTAATTATCATCTAAAAATGGAAAGATTCAATCAAAGTGGACAAATATTTTGTTACAAGAAAAAGTGGTCAAATGGACAAATATTGCGTTACGGAGGGAGTACTGAACTATCAGTTGGTGATGCTGTCATGGTAAGAGATGAAACTTCTTGTTCCATTTCCAGATTGTAAACATAAAATACAATATATTACCTGTAAAATGTGTTAAATATTCATGTTGTATTTCACTGGCCCGTTGCATGCTCTGTTCTAAATTGTTCTCAGGAGAATTCATTCTTGTGGTCAGTTGGCCATTTTGATCTTGAATTGCCTGAAGCACCTGAAAAGGCAACTCGTCCACCTCCCTCACCAGTTGATCCCTCCTCTAGATTTGGGCCTAAAGCAGAGATAACACATATTTTCCGGTCACCAGAAAAGCGACCATCCAACAACCTGTCTCGTGTTTTCTTGGGTCTTGTCCTTCTTCCACTCGTGGGATTCTTGGTTGGGGTGAGTACAATTATACATTTTAATTGAACCTTTTTAAAAGAACATACTTTCTGCATGAAGATTTATGTCTTTCTGTGTCTTTTGCTTTCTGGATTGGATTGTTTCTTAAATTGACAAATTTCCATTAATAACTATATATCACCATTAGTAATACTCCGTATAGTTTAGCATATCTCAGCAAGAGGTTAGGGAAGCATAATAGTAACTTTATCATAATATTGTTACCATATCTTCCAGATTTGTAGACAACAATATATGACGTTTGGTTTCTGTATCCATATCTGTGATGCAATCTTCTGTTCCCGTCTATTTTTTGTACCTCTTCCCATATGCTGACTGGCACCTCTTGTTTACTACAGCTCGTACGGCTTGGGGGTAAACATCAAGTAACTTCCCCTCCTCAGGCGCGCCTGCAATATTTGCCATTCAAGACCATGTCGGCATTGCTGCTGTTCTCGGTCTCTATGCTCTTTTCTGGCTCAGGGTTAGGAATCTGCAGGCAATCCACAAATCTCACATGTTTCTTCCACACTCATCTGTGTATCTGACATTTGAACATCTTTTGCCTATGCAGTTGGTCCAAGTAGGATCTCTTTGTGACCTTCATCATCAGCCAAGTTGAAGACCACTTGAGGAATAAACTCCTTTTCCAGGACAGTTTATAATTAACACTCCTTGATATGTTTGCCTGGATTTTACTGGAAAATTTTGCCCTTCTAAACTTATGATCCTTCTCATAAAGTTGTCGTTTTTTCGGTACTGAAAGTAGCGTTGTTGTATGATTATATCCTTCTAATAACATATAGTAGCATCTGAGTAGTTGGAAGATAACTATTTGACCCGTTTCTCCTTTTTTTCTTTTCCTTTTGGCTGGATTACAAAATTTTGTCTGTTTTTTTAAGGTCATTGGTACGTGGTATCGAATAATCTGCACCTCCCAAGTGCCAAATACTGATATAGACGTATCAATCCGATGAGTGATGTGACCTACTACGAACTTGACTTAAAATCCTACCCAGTAATTTGAATGGTAAAGAAGAAAAAGATAATCTCTAAAAAAAAAAAAAGAAGAAGACAAGCCAAGATGTGAGGACTACTCTACGGGTCCTAATGCCTTATTTGTTTGGGCTTTGTTTAGTTGCACATCGGACTTGCCTGAAGCTGTAGGACCCTGTCACCGAACGAACAGTGAGGGTCACGATGAACTTCCTTGATGCCCCGGGTAGAAGGGTCATTGCTGGAGGGCTCACTTCTATGGCGATGGACGGTGACATTCTCACTGTGAGGACGTAGGTTTCTTCCCCGGCTACATTCGTGACAGTCCTTGTCACGGTTCTGGTCCCGAGGAGGTGTGAGATGGTGACTGATGGGCTAATGAGGTTCACCGGATTGCCCGAGTGTAGTTGCACGGCACTCCTGTGTAACTGTATCTCATGAGGATCGATTCCGGGAGTAGCCTGAATTCATAATCAAAGATCATGTATTGAGCTACTGGAGGAAAACGGAATTCCAAACCGATTCGATACTTGTTTTAGCATGCCAAGCTAATAGAATTCGACGATATACCTGCATCGAATATATACCTGCATCGAATACGAGACCTGGACCCAGAGAAGCTCTGGGGTTGACGTGACCGCTTCCATAGTCAAAAGGCATGGCAGCGACCAGAGTTATATCCTGGGATCCAGAGTACTGTTGTGCCTGAAGAGGCCTCCCTGCTCGGTCCAGTGTGGATGCTGTCGTCATCAGGGCTGATTTAATGGCAGGGCGGAGGTGCTTCTGCTTGATCAAGGCAGCTATCCCTGAAATAAGCGGTGCAGCCGTGCTTGTTCCCGATATCATAGCAAAATGTTCACCTGCAACAAAACAAGATATACCGTTTTTATCCATGAAGTGTGAAAAATGTGAGTAATGTTTAATGAAATCCTTCAATCAAATTACTTCCAAGACACTGAAAGCAAGGTTGAAAAATCTCGATTGCGTTTGTCAAAGAATATAACATGATGATTGAGCTGCAGAGCCTCTTACCCAAGTAGTTTGGTTCATCTGTTCCATTTGGAGACCAACCAGCCCAAATAAGAGCACCAGGAGCTAAGATATCGGGCTTCAGAAGATCCGCATCTTGGAAACTATAGTCTTTTATGTTCGGCCCTCTTGCAGAGAAAAGTGCTACTTCTGGGGCTGATTTATGGGGTTCAGGCATCAGCCCATTGCAGATGCTACCTTTGCCATTGAAGCTCTTTACTCAACTAGTCCAATCAAGAACAGAAGTAGTGTTGTAGTAGCCTATCAGGTCCTATAGGCAGAGATGTAGAACAAACTAAATAATCGATGTAAAAACAGTATAAACAAGGAATTAGAATCGTTGAGGCTTGGAGAGCCATAGCGAGTACCAGTGATCTGCTGACGTCGGTGATAAGGATCCCAGGGACACCACTAGGGACAGGAACAAACTAAATTGCCGTTACACTTGAATAAAAAGTGATTGTTGCTGACGATAATGTAACAAGTATCAAATCACTTCCACGCCTTCTTTCCACGGAACTGTTTAGAGGCGATGCATTGTTTCCTCTTCTTGTCCAGTCTAGTTTTGTTAACCTTGGCCCTTTTTGCCGCAATAGGCATGAACTTCTTGTGCTCTTTCTGTTTGTTACTCATACCGCCCTTCTGCTCAAACCCATCAGAGAGATCAATATCAAAAACTTATCATATCAATGACATTTATACGATAAACAAATACCAAGCCTTATATCCGGTTGATGCATCTCATAAGAGTATTTATTTTCCAAAGCACTTTCCACCTCTACCCGAATAATTAACAAGGATACAAACAAAAGTGATACATTATCCAATTGAAGTCATAGTTCTATAGCATTTTCAAGGGTTTGCAATAAAACATAAAGCACTACTGGTTCAGGGTGGAACAAAAGACAGTACTATCAATCATTGGTCACTTGGATTTTTCAGCATTTCCTTTAGCTATGTTTTGGGTTTTATGATGATTGTGTACTATTTTAGAAATCCAACAGAACATTGGAATTTATCATTTTGGTCAGATGGTATTCCATCCAATTATATCTCCATCTGATATTTCTGTAATTTTTTTTATTAATTATTGTGTTTTGTTGTGTAAATAGTTTTTCTATCAGACTTTCAGTTTTTTCAATAATCTAGCTTTCTTCATCTTTGCAAATACATACATCATTTGAAGACTAAAACCGATTTACATATACTGCATGATTGTCGAGGTGGAACCTCCATACAAGGAACAAGACCTACCGAAAGTAGCTTTTCTTGTATTTGATTTAACACGATAAACTAACTTTCCTTAAAAAAGAGACTAGCCATTCTTCGTCACGATTCACAAAATAATTAAAAAGTAATAAAATAATGCTGTGGGTAACTAAATATAGACAATGCATAAGGGAAGTGAGAGAGAGCACATGCCTCAAGTTGAGCAGGATCCACACGCTTGAGAGTTAATTCATCAGCATTTGGAATCTTCAGAGCTCCTGGTTTAGAATCTGAGCCTTTTTTCTGCAAACCATGATGTGACAAAGCAACCCTTGCATCTGTTTTTGCCTGTTTGAAAACAATAAATAAGTTGGCAGAAAAAAGGATTAAGATGGCCAAGCCGCCAAAGTATATATTTCACACAAAGATAAATAGCATTTCTTCGAGACTATTTGTTTGTTATAACAAAGCAAAGGTAACTCTCCACTCTGAGCGTAATCAGAATCAAGAGTAAGTTCAAAGTTTTCATCGTCTTCCTCGAAGCTGCTAGCAGCAAAGTCTTCCATGTCATTTTCACTGTCTATGCCTTCACCGGCATCATCATTCTCGTCACTGTCATTACCAGTATCCTGTAATAATTCAATACTAGGGACATTGCTTGCAATGTTCACTTCTCCAAATGCTTTAGGCCTAGCTGTTGGATTCATAGGATATCCACGATCTTTTTTAATCAACAGTGCTGGACAAATCTAACAATATAAAATCCTTTCAGTTGGCAGTGCAAAAAATAAGAAAACAAGATGGACAAAGCCCAGACTGGAATGATGTACAAAACATGTTACCTCTCTGAATAAAGTCATAAGTGAACGAGCTGCACTTGAAACCGCCTTTTCTTTTTCTTTTTTGTACAGCACAAGTTCTTGCAGCAAATCCTCTGTCATCAACTGATTAGCAGCATATATATATCAGTTGCATTAAAGGCACATCAGATAAAAGGTTAGCTATGAACACTACCAAACATTAATTTAGAGTATATAGTGTGACCCATTTCACATTTCTTCACTAAACATCCTTCATTTTATACACCTAGAAGACAAGAGGAAGGGGAACTAAATACCAGAGGAATATGCAAGCAAATCTCTCTAACCACATTCAATCCAATGGCATTTGCCTGGATAGGAAACAGAGAAGAAGTCAAAAGACGAGATCATGATAAACAGGCATCTTTATTAAATAGAAAAGGCCCTACCTCTGGCCGTGACCGGTCATTTACAAACTGGTTAACAATCTGCTTGAATAGAGGCTCAACTGCATCAGGTGGAACCTAGTGAAAATCACAATGGTAAGATGAGAACCATGGTGATTGATAAAATACACACAAGCCCAAACCTTGCTTCATATCCCTAAAACTTTCCAGGAATCATACAAGAGCCAGTTATGCATCCTCCACTGAATCTTCCATAGCAATGTTCCTCTCGACATTCTTTACCCTTTTCAGTGTAGCTAACTAGTCCACTAAGAGAAGATACCAATTGATATGAAGTAGGTAGGTCTTAAATGTATATTTATCGTGTTCTCCTCCAGGCATAGGCTTGAACAAAATAAGCCTTGCCCACATGGCTTGCATAGAATTACCTGCCATGGTCTGATGCAGCACAATTTATTCCAGCAATTTCTGTTTCATCTTTTTCAACATAAACCCTCAACAATGGACACACGAACAGGATAAAACACACACACACAAAGAGATGCCAGAGCCAGAGGCTGAAGAAGATCAATCAACTAGAGTATATTCTCTATTAACTATCAGCAGAAATTCGCCATTAGATGGCAAAAGCATAATTGAAAGAAGAATAGAAGATAATAGAATAGGCTTCTAATTGACACCCGTCCCCTATTTATATCTAAGCTCTCGTTGGTATGCTGACAGTTGCCTACTAGGGACCTTAGAGCATCTCTCTCCTGTAGCCCACATGACACTATAACAGAATTTATTCTAGATACTTGTCTATTTCCTTTCAGAAACCTATCTAAATTTATTACTTGCATAACATTTTTCCACGGTTTACTTTAGAGGATGTATTTTTATGTCAGGAATGATAAAGTTCGTGATAAGTAATTCTCCAGCATATCATATCATGGCAGGCCTGAACTGCTGCAGCAAGAAGATGTGTGACATCACGTTGATGAGGCTGCAAGAGATGGTCATAATATGATAAGTTGAATGAGATCCGATCCTGGAAAAAAAAGAACATAAGAAATTAAGAATATTATAGCTTACCTGAACATATTATTGAAGGAATGAATAGAAATTCAACAAAACCAGGCGATGGAGCCCAAAGGTCCGTGCAGTTACTTTTAAGAGCATCATCTTAACCTGTGTATAACAACGGAAATATTAAATTTGCACGTTCACTAACTAAAAAAAGTGTAAGCCAAATCTCACAGATAAAAAGGATCCATGTACAATAAGTTAATAAACAAAATGGATTCATTAAATTATACCAATTTAAGACAGTTAAAAATTGAATTTACTAAGCAGTAGATTGAAAAATGAATAAGATCACAAAACTCATCTATGGTTTCTTGTTACTAATAAATGTGTAAAATATGAACAAAAAAAAGATAAGCAAACATGACTAACCTCAAAACGCTCATTGCAGGTCTGAAGGCGAGAAAACAGCTTTTCGGCAAATCCCTGAGACAACACAAACATTGGTAACTAGGATGGTCAAAAGTACTCCCTGAGAGAAGTCTGGTGCAGCACAATTTATTCCAGCAATTTCTGTTTCATCTTTTTGAAGATAAACCCTCAACAATGGACACACGAACAAGATAAATAAGATCGGAGGGAGTAGTAGTATTTCTCTTCAATACGGAGTATATGATAGTAGTTTCTCAGATTTTGCTACATATAGAGTTCCAAATGTCTCTCCAGCCCTCAGATTTCCAGTGTTTCTCTTATACTTTCCTTTCTCTTCTCAATCAACATACTTGTGATTGTGAATGCATGATGTCTCCAAAAGGTAGCGGGCCTTGAGAATTACCCGGAGAATCCTCGATCAGGCAAATGAAAGCGAATAGGATGTGGCGTGGTATAGTAAAATGTGACCAACATCCCACCGTGCACGTGTCACGAACACGGACCGGCGGCGGCGGTGCGCGCGTGTGGGATCCCTATCCCAACTCTCAATAACCCCTTCAATAACTCCTCCTTAAAAACACCCCTCAAACCCTTTTGTATTCAACGTGGGACAAAAGAAGTTCAAAAGACATAAATGAAAACCCCCACATGAACATTTCTCCAACATGAATACCAACACAAAATGATCAAGATTAATCCACACAACTTTCTATAGGACATAAGCCCAAGTCAATTAGTTTATACCATTAGCCGTTATGAGATGATTAATTCTTCATCCTAAACATCTTTGTCGGAAAAGGAATTTGGGGTAAGTACTCATCATATATGAATGATCTCTTAGTTCACAAAATCCACATACAACACTTCCCTGCATCAAATATCAAGGCAAAAAGCAAAGCATTCCCCCCCCCCAAAAAAAAGATACAATAAACAATGTGCACAATAGCTTATATTACCTGCAGGTAGGTTGTAACACAAACAGAAGATGAAGCATAAAAATTTCCCGACCATTGCGAGCCCAGACTGACCCTCCTCGCTCGTATGACGGGCCACAACCTGAGGAGCTTCGTTCCCAACGCAGCAAGGCAACCGAGTGATCTTGAGGACCGTCCGACGCCGCCATTTACTTCCCGACCGAGCTTCGCTCCTGTGCTTTCCGGATCGAAGAGTAACAGGCCCGAACCGAGCCTTCGAGCAAGCCACCCGAACCCGTTCTCTCGGTGAGCGTTTCTCCTCCCAATCTCTCCCTTTTTCTCTAATATTTTAGGAGCCTAGGTCCCATGACTTCATTGTGTCCTCCGAGAGCGAGGTAGTGCGAGAGGATGAGACGAGGGAGGCCGTCGGAAAACAGGGGAACCGGGGAGGTACGAGAGCGGGAGTGGCGACTGGCGAGGGTGTGAGCGGGGAGGTGAGGGCGAGCGAGACGGAAGAAGCCTCTGCAACCCAGGAGGAGGATCACGGAGGACGAAGGAGAAAGAAGGAAAGAAAGACAAAAAAAAAAAAAACGAACAGGAAGAAGCAGAGCTGCGGAAGGAGGAAGAAGGGTGGCCCCCCGCTCGCGTCCAGCTCCTCCCGTGGGGCCCGCGTCCGCTCACCTTCTTTTTTTTTTTTTATTCATTTCCTTATTTTGCTTTAACACCGGGTGAGAGAGAGAGAGTGGAGATTACCTGTGCGGCTGTGCCTAAAATTATCCCTTCTCACACTTTTGCTTTAACACCGCGCCCGCGTCCGCTCACTTTTGATTACCTGTGTGAGGAGGGATAGGAAAGATTTGGATACAACAGATCTCATCTGTGAAGCCGAAGAGATGGGCTGGGCTCGGTATAGGCGGCCAGGATCACCCGAGACCCCCGTGCCTTGGCCTCCCCACCCTCAAAATCAAAAAAAGAAAAAAAAAATTAAAATTTGTAAAAAGATAAAGAAAAATAGTCAAAGAGTTTTGTGAGGAGACAGTGAAGGGTTCAGGACAGTGGATAGTGCGGTATAGGGGCCGGATTTGAAAGAAGGAGAAATTGGCTGATTTGATTTGGTCCGGGAATGGTTTTAAGAGTTGGGCCGGTTTTAAGCTAAAAATGGATCCAGTTTGGGCTGAGTTTTGGGGTCCGATTTTGCTTATATTTATTTTAATTGCTAAGAATAATTTATTTGATGATATTAAATTTACTCAATATATGATCAAACAATTTAGACGTTGACCATTATAATTAATTATAAAGATGATGCCACTAACTAACATGAAAATGAGTTATTCCATAAATGAGTTGTTTAAGTGCTTTAGCAAGGCATGATTTGAAAAGATGTAAAAGTAGTTTAGAATTTCATGGACGAGCAATAAAGGGAATGGTTGAAAGATTTATTGAGGTTGTGTTATGGTAATGAATTTCGTTCGACTTATATGATTGTGCTAAGTGGTATAATGTGACATGTGTGCATCAGAACTTAGCCTTACATTGGTATTCTTTATATGTTAGGTGATCTGAGATCTGTTTGTGGATTTCTTTTCGGATTGCTTCTGGAGTGCTACTGCCAGATAAGTTCTCCGGGACTTACTTATGACACTGGACTCTCATGCCTGAGTGTTATGTAGTATACTAGCTAGGTGCAAGCATTCATGTAGTAGAATGCTTAGGAACCGCATTAATGATTGAGCATATGTATTCTCTTTGCGTTTGATAGAACGATCGTTATTGTGAGTCTAAGAGTCTTTTGCTAGGGTCATAGGACGACCAAGCCCATCTAGTTTGTACCTAATCGACTCCTTTTGATATGAGAAAGCATTAAAAAGAAAAGAAAAATGAGAATTGAAATTAAAAAGGATATTTATCGCTATAGCATGGACTGTGGCTGCGACCGAGTCTCCACACTTGGCATGGGTGTGGAATATGAGAGGGATATGCCACTTGACATTCTTTGTTGGCCCATTTATCGCATTTATTATATTATGTTATTAGCATGCTTGTGTGTTTAAATTTCCGTACTACATTAGACATGATTATTAGGATTAGGATGTGTATGATATAGCCCTCAGTTGTGTATTCAGTGCACGCGTGATGTGGCTCGACGATTGACTCCGTGGTTAGTTTCAAGTGCCCCACACCCTTCTGATGAATGCTGACATGCTTCCATGACAGGTTCGAGCCTTGGTGCTAAGGAGAGTTGAGAGGATAACTCTATACTATTACTTTTGCAAACTTACATTCTGGTTTTGACTCGACTCTGTCGTTGCACTTTGTATGTCTTTCCATTTTGAACTTCCTTATGCTTTGGTTTGACTTTATACGATTTTGCGAGTAGTGGTAATTAGGACAGGTACGGGTGCGAAAGCATGGAAAATGAAAAATCGACAAACAATCCAGTCCTACAAAAGAAGTTGTTAATACAAGAAAACAATCAGACAAGGATGATGGCAGGTTTGGGAACATTTAAAATCTCTCAAATGTCATCCGAATCCATTTCTCAAATCAACTCGTTTAACAAATTCCCTTAACTAAACGCCATGACCTAGAATTGGAAACCAAGGCATCCTCAATCTAATCAGTCCTAAGATTCACCAACAAAATAACTCATAACAAAGATCAAGCTTCTTTTGCAATTGAATACCTGACGACTGAATAGCTCATAACAAGTGCTTGGAGGATTTAAAGGAACCAGCAAAATAGAGTGGAAAATAAATAAAGGCAATTCCAAGAAAATGGGAAACTAATTCCTACACTAGTAAAAAAAAAAACAGGAAATATTTGGCCAAACCAATTTTTCTTAGGTTGGATGTATTCTCCAGCGATAAAAGTGTGTGGCTTCTTGTCTAAAACGCTCTGTCCTCTCTCTAGAATTCTAGAGAGAGGGAGAAAAACCAAAAAAAAATAAAAATAATGAATGAATCTTCAGTCAACAACAACCATAATCACGGAAGGAGATAAGTGAAGGAGCGGAGGAAAGGCAGTCGAACCATCTCCAATATGGTGGCTCATGGATGTGTAGGCCCTCAATCTATGAAAGTAGATCAAATCCCCAAATTTCCTTCGGGAGTCTCTAAATCTCCTTCGGCTAACAATTTCAAATTAAACCCTTAATATAAGCAATCTTGAACTATATCATCTCCAATATGGTGGCTCTGCCCTCTCTCTAGTATTTTCCGGGTAATCTGGGTTTTGACCCGATGACCTGATTGATCCGGTAATTTTGACTCGATTTACCCGATTGACCCGGTTGATTTATAATTATATATAATTAAAATTTATCACAAAATTATCAAATCATGATTTTTTTAATTTAAAAAAGAAAAAATTGACAAACCCGAAATCGACCCGAAACCCGGTCAAACCCGGGTTCGAATCAACCCGAAAAACCCAAAACCCGTTTTAACCGAGATCCGGTTTACCCGAAATCCGAAGTGACCGACCCGAACCCGACCCAAATGACCCGTTTGACAAGTCTAATTGTACGTATTCTTTATTGAAATAACCAAAAATCAAATAGATGATTTTTTTTGGTGGGCAATTCAAAGATGATTAATACTAATACAATAACATTTATTAAAAAGTCGCACAATGGTAGGTAATAAAACTAGTTTTATTATAAATTTAAACCATTGGAATCCAAGCACACCCAACTTTTTCGGCTTATTTTACCATTCCTTTATTTTTATTTCTTTAATATTAAAGCATTTGAATTACACCATATTATAAATATATATATTTAAAAAAAAAATCATTCTAATTATGGGTATTATAAAAGGCGTAAATAGTCAAAATCATAGTATAGATTATACTTCGTACTAGACTGAACAAGAGAGTAGGATCAGTTTTAGTACAATGCACTACTGCACGCACTTGCCCTTTTGTTGTTTGAAATTTAATTTCACTTTTAGTAAATGCAGGCTGCGTTGCAACTCACCCACCTCGCCATTTCCTCTTGCTCATCTCCACAGTCCCTTTCCATCGGCTTCAGCCCCGTCGCCGGCCAGGTAAACCGTAAAATCTCCCTCCCTGTGAACGAAGCCGGTAGCTCGATCGGTCTCCCCTGCTCCCATCCTCTGACATTCGCAGCCGAGCGCCGCCAACGCTGCCATTTCCTTCGCCGTTGTGGAGAGGCAGCCATTGTAGGCAGTGTTCTAAAATTTGGTCTTGGACGGTTGGCGGTCCCCTCCCTCTACGAAAAGGGCTTGGCGGCCGGGACAGGAGACCTTGGCGGGCACGGAACGGGCCTTGGCGGGGCGGGACGGTCTTGGCGGTCCGGACAGATTAAAAAAAATTAAGCCTTTTTTCTTCGTGAATAGTTGAATTCGTTCCTTGTCCTTGATCGCCCCTTCGGCTTCTTTGATCTCTGGCGTCTCTGCTCGAGTGCTTGACTTCTCTGGTGAGAACGCGGTGGATCACGGCTGGCAGGGCACTGGGTCTGGTGGCACTAGACTGAATTCACACGGTTGACGTTGACGCTCGACGGTATGTCCGTCTCTCTCTCGCTTTCTCTCTGACTCTCCGCCTGCTGTCAAATGTTCGCAACTGCAGTGCAGCCTGCAAAACGAATCCGAGTAAACAATTGCTTGATTACGAACAGTAGGGAATTGTAATTTGGTTGTGAATAACAATTGCTTGATTACGAACAGCAAGGAACCATCTTTATTTCTGGGTTTTGAACAAAAAAACTTGGAACAGCAGGGAACCATCTTTGTTTGTCTAATTGTCTTGTCTGTGAGTTGAATTGTGTTTGTTTGTGATCAGTACCTTAGTTGTTCACTTGTTTCGACTTTGGAGTATGCTATATATTTAATCGATCACTAACTTTGATATTGTCTTATTGATTGGATTATATTTCACTATTAGTTGTTCACTTGTTTAATTGATCAGTAACCTTAGTTTTTAACATACATTGTTTATGCGACTTTTTATTTGTTTTGAACAAAATAACGTTAAAATGGGCACAACTTAATCACTTAACTTTCATTTGCATTATGTTTTGTTAATATAGTGATGGTAAACACTTTAGAAATGAATAATTATTATATCATATGTATTTTAGTTTTAATATAGGGGGTAAATATAAGAAAATATTAAGAAACCGTTTTGACCGCCAAAAATCCACCAATAAGGCCGCCAAACTGTCTTGATGTTTGGCGATACCTCACCGTCGAGCATTTTTTAGAACATCGATTGTAGGTCGATCACTAATCTTTGACTTGTTGAATTTTTAAAAATATTTAAGGGTTTTATTTACTGCTTTTCCATCTATATGTATCACAACTTGCTTCCATCAGCTCAGACATGTAATAAAAAAAAATCATTTCAACTTGAGTAATTATGCATGGAAAATAGAATAAAATTTTCAAGCTAGTTTCAAAATTGGTTGTTAAAAAATAAAATTCATGTAATAATTTCTGTTTTTTAATTACTTTTTTTTTTTTTGGTCAAACGGGAGGCATAGCCCCAACATTTTATTAACTAGATAGCAGCACCAGTAGCAGCGGATCGAAAGAGATCAGAAAGAAAAGTCGGGCAGGAAAAAAAGACATGAAAATTAACATCCAAGGTAATTCCTTTATTGGCTAAAGTGTCCGCCTCTTTGTTCGCTTGTCGTCGAACCTGCTTGATCGCCACTGTCCAGTTCGGCCATCGGATAAGTTCCCTGCATTGTAACACCAGATTGTAAAAAGCGTGCGGGGTCTGTTTTTTAATTACTTGTACCCTATACATGTCCCATTAACTCAACTTATTTTTATGTCCAAAAAATCTATTTTACTTCGCTTAATGTGATATATAAATATATGTTGGATTTCGGCTTAACTGATTGAGCAATTAATTTCAATTTTGTTCTTCTTTGTGAAATTACGAGAAACTCCGATCAGGCCATGTGAAACGGGAGTTGTGTCGGGTTTATTTTGTTTTTGTTTATAAGATCGGAATCCATTCTTCTAACACCGTACAAAAGCTTAAACTATTATGTAGGGCTTCCGGCTCCGTCCTTCCTTATATACTTAGTGTTTATTTTCACTCCAATAATCCATGTGAGATCCCAACATTATATTTTTTGTTCATCAGATTGTCATGGAAGGTGAACAACGATCCATTGAGATGGTGCATTTGACCGAGACCGCTGATGAGATTGAGGAGGTCTCCGTGCCCACAGCAGAAGTTGTGGATGTTTCTCAGCCAGAGAGGGAGATTATTGAGGTTGTCGAGGATGTTTCTCAGCCAGAGCGGGAGATTATTGAGGTTGTCGAGGAGGTCTCGGGCGAGTTTTTCACCCCATGCAGTTATCGGGAGCAGGACCAGGATCAGGATCCCACAGTCGAGGAATTATTTAGGGACATTGAGGTCCCTTCATGGCGGAAGCAAGTCACTCTCAGATGCCTATTAGGGAGCTTCATATTGTCTGCATTGTTCTCCTTCATCGCCTTGAGGCTCGTCTTGTCTTCGGGGATGGCGTCTTCTCTCAATGTCCCTGCTGGACTGCTTGGGTATGCATTTGTGAAGCTATGTAGGATGATTTGTGACAAGTTTGGGATTCCATACCATCCATTCACTAGGCAGGAGAATGCAGTTATGCAGACATGCATCATCACGGCCAGTAGCATCGCCATTAGTGGTATATTTCTTTCTTTCTTTCTCCTCTTATGTTAGTTTATATGGTTGATATATAGATCTTTATCACATGTTAATATTTTTTTTTTAATATATATAAATGATATGAAATGCTACATCAATTTGGTTGAATTGAATAGACTTTATGATTATGGGACTATATCTGCTACACCAATTTGATCTGAGTTTCTCTTCATTTTTCACAATTATCTTTCCAGTTTAATTTTTTAAAATAATGTTTTTTAATTTTTTTAAAGTATATTACATGAATCTAAAATTAAATTTAAATGTATAAAAATTATCAAGAAAAAACTATATGATAAAGAAATCATTGTATTATAAACTAAAACTTCCATTTGCATTTAAAAATGTTATATCATCAATCAAGATTAACTTAATTATTTTTTATAATAATCAAATTCAATTATTATTTAAAATCATTTTTTGATATAATTATTTTTATAATAATGTATTAAATTATAATGTGTTATGTTCCGAAGGAGTGTGAGGGCGAATCGAGCAAGAGAAGGGCTCGGAGGAGAGATTTAGAGTTTAGTAGAGGTTGAAGATGGGTAATGGAGAATCGGAGACTGAGTCTCATAACTCAGAGAATGGGAGAATAGAAAAGAGGTAGGGAAGAAATTGGGTATTTCATTCATATTCTGGATAATCCCCATATTAAAGGGCATAAGGGCATTTATACCTTAAACTAACACTAATACAATACACACATATCCGATCAATACACAATACATTGTCTCTCCTTATAAAAGTTTTGTCCTCAAAGCTTACTCAAAAGTACAAAAAAAACATACTATCTAGTTACATCATTCAAAGTTGCAGTGCTGTAGCAATTATTCACAACAGTGGCTTCTTCTTTTTTCCTACAAACAACAAAAGTGATAACAAGAAAATTGGACAGCATTGAGACATTTCAGCTCACCATGACAATATTGCTTTCATTGATCCACTTCATCACATCCATCATCACCAACTTCACATAAATGGATACACATAGGACTTGAATTGCTGTTCGAAACCACCCACATATGGAAGTTGCAGCTTGTCTTTCTATGCAGCACTTGTCCCTTTAAATTGGCAAGTACTCCAATATCACAGCAAGTTCGAACTACAAACAAGCTAAACCCGTAGCTTAGCCATGGTGCCATTTGTATCCTACTGGGCTGCTTATAATATTTATGAAACAGCTACAACACTACCAACCCAAGAATCATTTTGTACCTTCCACTGAGATTGACAACCCAAGAATCATTAAGCTTGCATTTTGTACCTTCTCAAGCCTCTTCCACTTAGATTGACAACCCAAGAATCATTTTGTACCTTTTTAAGCCTGTCATATAGACGTGGCTTCTTTCCTTTGTCGTAAGGCCTGAAATCAAGCTTTGTCCTATTGACTTTTGAGTGTACTACAACACTACTTCCATGTTGAAATGGAACCCATAATCATCACCAACATTAAGCTTGCATTTACCTCTGTCATAAGGCACAAAACTAGAATGGAGTCCATATTAATGCTTCTAGAAGTCTCCCCATCAACTAAGATGCAACCAAACCGATCAGAAAAAAACAATTTGGTGGCTCTACCTTCACTCGTCTCACATTCTATAACCTCAAAACTACCAATTCCCGGATAAAAAATCAGATTCCGAAGTCCTACATGCTTATCTATGGTTGTAGCAATGTGAATTAATGATTCCACCCAATGACCCTTCTCAACTGCTGTCATTGGAATCATAATCTGCTTAGTCATTTTCACAAACACCTTGTGTGCACCAAGGTTCTTGAACAATCAAAATTCTCTGTACAATTTGTTAGGCTACCCTTCTCGGAATTAGCTAACCTTATTTCTATCCATTCAATCAAGAGTTGTACCAACTCAACCAAGGAATTGGTTGCACTGTCATAGTTGATAACCTCATAGGGTTTGGGATTTACCTTCAAACAGTTGAGTTGGGTCTGAGGTTTTTTTTCATTTCCGTCAATACCCACCCGCGGCGATGGCGTGGAAGACTCTGTGGGAAACAGAAAATCGAGAATTGGAAGAATCTAGAATATGAGAAAACAGAGAGAAAGATCGAGCAAAGAGCTTGAGATTGAGCTCTCCATTTACAACTGAATGAATCAAGTTCTGTTACAACACAGGGGAATCAATTTTATACAAGGTGATCACGTGCCGAACACGTGCTCTCTTATTTGAACAAAATGAAGACAAGGCAAGACGACGTCGTTTCTATAGAGCGGGAAACTTGATCTTCTTCCTCCAACAGATTCCAAGAGAGCGACAAAATGAAGCTCCTCGCTACCTACAACTAATGTAGGATTTGGTTCCTTCAAATAGATGATTCTTGGCTTGGTTCTACTGGAGTTTCAATCTCTTCATTGACCTTTTGAAACTCAGACAAGCCTACACCAGAACCAGAAACATCCACATCGTTGAAGGATAGCTGCACTTCTTCAATGTCGCCAACAGACTTGGTTTCTGAATCATCAAGAATGACCAGATTCGATGTTGTCGTGAAAGACTCTGAAAGAACTTCGAATTTGGTTTCCTGGGTTTAACCTCTGAGTTCCGTTTCTTGGGCTGGTTCTTCCCTGACGAATTCAGTGTGCCCTGCTGCAATTTCACTCACCAGAAACAACTCTAACTGACAACAATAGTCATAGATGTGTCCACCATTGAGGGACTCAAATGCTATGATGGCAGATTCTTTGTTTAGGAAGCGAATTGTTGAATGGAATCCACTTCTTAATCTTTTGATTCTATCGATAATCCCAAATTCAGAAAACACAGTATCCAAAATTGCACAAGACATAGGATAGATTACCTCATTCCCAATCGGATCAGAAGAATGACTCACTGTGGCATACCAAACTGAATTCTGAGGTCGTTGAGATTCCTGTAAAAAGTCGATCGGATTCCTGCAGTTGCCGCTTCCATTCATACTTGTATGCTAGCAGTTGAGCAAATTCATCTTGAGCTCTATTCATCAGAGGAAGGTGGGAATGATAAGTTATATTTTTGGAGATGTAACAAACGAAATTCAAAACAAGCTCTAGTTATAGAGTAGAGACATTCAAACTACAATGCTTCTTTGTTCGTGTAGTTTATTGATACAATGCTTCTTTGTTCGTGTAGTCTATTTTTGGATTTAGACTGCTGGAGGCAGTCGAGTGACAATAGACAATCAACAAGAGACGAGCTAGTTTATTGATACAATGCTTCTTTGTTCGTGTAGTTTTATAGATAGCAATTACGAAAACATACTGCTCCTTCATATTTTGGATGATTAGGAATGTTGTTGCTGAGAACTGCTAATGCTATCATTATTTTTTAAGTTCAAAATCCTCACTTGTATTTGCAGCCCTTTGCACTTTGTCTCTCATCTCCAACTTGATTAGTATTATGAAATCATTGCATTCATTTCCTTATTTTTCTGTCTGTCCAGTACTTGTAACAACATATATAATTTTATTTGCAGGAGGTTTGGGCTCTCACTTACTTGCTATGGGTAAATCAGTCGCCAAACAAGTGGGTGAAGACATCACAAAACGTGACTTGAATAACCTGACAATTATGGAGATGGTCACATTTCTATATATATCCTGCTTACCCGCTCTTCCTATAGTTCTCCTTCTGCGTAAGGTAAAAACTTGTTTCAATTCTAAATGCAAATGTAGCTTGTTTGAATATATTTTGAACCAAATTGAATTGCTTATTTCAGTTGATGATCTTGAAGTATAAATTGAAATATCCAAGTGGAACAACAGCTGCCAGTCTTATCAACACATTTCATTCTCCAAGTGGTGCCAAATTGGCCAGGTATATATGCTTCAAATTACCCTTTTTTTTTTGTATATAATAATGTTACGTTATATATTATATATATTAGTTAACACATAATTGATAATCCTATTATTTATACATAGGAAGCAAGTGATAAAGCTCGGAAAATTCTTCACCGTCAGCTTTATTTGGGCATCCATTAAGTGGGTCTTTGCAGCCGGAAAGCAATGTGGCTTTGCTTATTTACCAATATTTGGTTTGAAAGCTTACAAGCATAAGTACGTGGACAAAATACCTTGCTTCTTTTTATTTGTATTTTTTATATCTAAATTAAAAATACATTAATTTTTGTATGTACATAGTACTGTATATAATTTTAGCATTCAATCTGTACTCATTGCTGTTCAATGAATTTGCAGGTTCTACCTTGATTTCTCCTTAACTTATGTAGGAGTAGGGATGATATCTCCCCATATGACCAACGTTTCTTTGCTATTGGGATCTCTTTTATCATGGGGCTTCTTCTGGCCTCGGATTGCGGCTAAAAAAGGCCATTGGTATGACAAGGATCTCAAGGAAACTAGTTTTCATGGTCTACAAGGATATAAGGTATTTAATAGTCCCTACTTATCTGACATGCATAATATTGTTTTTTTAATATAAGTAAGGATTCAGTATACCAGGCAACCAAATTTGATGTCCTGAGAGATAGAAAAAATCGATAGATGGGCAAACCATCATGAGAAGCAACTGAACAACACAAAAAAAATGAACCATCATGACGTGTAATATTTAAATAGAAGAATAAAACAAAGGTATTTTTTTTTGAAAAAATCATTGTTTATTTTGTAGGTCTTTATTGCTGCTGCAATTATCCTTGGTGATGGACTCTTCCAATTTTTAGTGGTACTTTGCCGAATGGCCAAAGATTTCTACAGCAAGTATCGCAAGAGAGCTGGCAGTGGCATTCTACCATCAGCAAGACCCCCATCGTTCAACCTCTCTTCAGGGTTGACTTATGATGACGAGCGGAGGATTCAGTTCTTCATCGAGGATCCGATCCCGATGTGGGTGGCCATTCTGCTCTACATCACCTTTGCAACCGTTTCTAGCTTCGCCCTACAGTTCACATTTTTGAGGATTCAGTGGTATTACCTTCTTTTTCTATACCTCATTGCCCTTCCCATATCATTTTGCAACTCATATGGGTCAGGCATTACCGACTGGTCCTTAGCCGCGACTTATGGGCGTTTAGTGGTATTTATTATAGCAGCATGGGCCGGGGGTTTAGGCGGAGGAGTTATTCTAGGGTTAGGAGCATGTGCGATAGTGACCAGCATTATATCCAGCGCAGCAGATCTTATGCAGGATCATAAGACTGGCTACCTGACCCTAGCCTCACCAAAGGCCATGGCTATAGGGCAATTCATTGGGATTTTGATGGGATGTGTCATGTCTCCTTCTATCTTTTGGATTTTCTCTCTGTCCTCCCCTGATATAGGAGCAGCAGACTCGAGTTATCCCGCCCCAAACGCTTTGGTGTTTAGGAACATGGCTATCATAGGGGTACAAGGTTTCAAGGCACTTCCAGCAAATTGCCTTACCTTGTGCTATGTTGCTTTTTCGGCGGCTGTGGTTATTAGTGCCATACGAGAATTTGGGAAGCAAAAGAAGAAAATATGGGTGGAGTACATACCTATCCCTATGGTTATGGCCATTCCCTTCTACATTGGTGGTTATTTTGCCATTGACGTTTGCATCAGCAGCTTGATCATGTTCGTCTGGCATCGTAGAAATGAGGCTAGTGCAAAGAAGTACTCGTCTGCCATTGCTTCGGGACTGATATGTGGAGAGGGCATTTGGACATTACCTAGCTCGATTCTCTCCGTGTTTGGTATACATGCCCCGATGTGTATGAGAGTTATATCCCGAAAGACAGATGCAAAGCTTGCTACACTTTTGGGGGGTTAAAGTGTAATGGTGGAACAAACTCTTGTTAATACTGAAGTATGTAGGCTCTTTTTTTTTTTATGAAAATCTGTAGGCTCCTTGAAACTATGTAAGGATTATATGTTTTATGTTTCATGTTTCAATTGTAATGGTGGAACTCTTTGAAGTTATCTGTCCTTTTAAGGCTGCAGTGCATGATGAGTTTTTCAGGAATCACTGGGGGGATAAAGTGTAATGGTGGAACTCCTTGAAACTATGTAAAGTTAGGTATTTTTTATGCAGAAGTTATCTGTCCTTTTAAGTCAACCTAGAGACTCACTGGGAACTCTTTGAAGGCTGCAGTGCATGATGAGTTTTTCAGGAATCAGGAATGTGGGCTTCTGAAGCAGCTCAATCACAGTGCAATGTCCCTTATTCCAAAGACCTCTTGTGCTTGCAGTGTTGAAGAGCACCAATTACATGCATGGTGTAGTGTGGTTTACAAAACCATTGCTCCCACACCCGATTGACCATGCTTAAGTTGGACTCGTTCAAGGTAGACATACTGCTGGCAACATCAACCTTGTGCAATAGCTTCTCGGGAACTACTCAACGAAGATGATTTCGCCAAGATGCATCCTGAAAGCTGATCTTAGGAAAGCCTATCTCTCTCTCTTGGTCCTTCCTGAAACAGATGTTGACCAGAAGCTGCATAATTAAGCAGGGCAGCTACATTTTCCATTCCTAACTGCACTCACTGATTTCAGCTCCACCAATAAGTCTGCAACTGTTAAATATCATACGAGAAAAAACTGGCATGTTTGAAGCGGAAAGAAATTCAAAGAATGAGCATGAAGAATAAAATTCCAGATCTGGAAGGAGAACTTAATTCGCTCGTTATCAGTTTACTAGTGCTTCCAGATTCATGGGCGTGTGTTAAACCACAGGGATCGAACAAAGTGACTATATTGTAAACAGAAGGAAAGGCTTTACCATTGATTGAGAAAGCAAGTTCTCCTAATTACAAAATGCATCAATGTCTTACCTCAATGATAACTTCAATCAATCATTTCCTATATCCTGAGGAGGCCATGAGAGCTCCAACAGCGACAATGGACATAAATAGCTTGATTACAGGTAATATAATGTGTACATTCTTCTTGAAGATTCCCCATATTCTCCAAATACTAGTAGTCCCCAAATTGATGTAGTTAACCTGGACACCATCAGCTTCTGTATAGCCTGCAGCCTGGCCACCTTGAACTAAAGTCCCCTACCAAACCCACAGAGAAAACCAGCTAAGAAGGCCCAACCTCTTCCATTCCTATCCATGGAAATGTATGCTTCATGTGGGAATATGACTCATAAAATGATCATCAGCGCTGCCCCGATAAGAAACTCAGTTGTCCTTCTAATGTGAAAGAAAGGAATTGTACAAAATACAATCAATACTCAGAAGACACAAAATTAACCTTCATCATTTTTTTTTAATCAACAATATCCCAATTAATAACTGGACCATTTTTTCCTATTTCTTATATACATATGGATATACCTCAAAATATGGGACCTCTATGGAGATTGGGCACAAGACGAGCGTCTGTTGGGCCTCTCAAGTCTGGCTCTGCGGATAGAGTGATAAAGGAAGCTGATTTTCAGGATGACAGCAATCGCAAAACAGGACGCTGAGATGTAGAAAAAAAGCAGTGTAAACAACCAAACAAAGGGTCCCTTCTTTCAAGAGGTACCACTGGTCATTTGCAGCCAAGTTGAATGCCGATGAGAACGAGTAGCATCCACCCACAAAGAAGGTAATTGCCAGCCCAATCCAAGTGTTGTTTGCCAAACACCTGCCATTTTCCATGCCATGGATCATTGTTCAAGTGGAAAAATATAGGTGAAAGTGGAGGGAGAACAAATACAAAAGGGAAAAATAAGGAAGTAGTAAATCCATGAAGATCTGCCAATAAGTTAGATTATTTAGTTTTATGGATCTCCTCAACTTCAATGAGGAAACCTGCAGTCCCAAACTCTGCCTTGAAAGAAGTTACCTTTCCATACTTGACATCTTTCTTAATATTGCTGTCAGAATAAATATCAGCTATATAGCATGTGTGATGTCTTAAAGTAGCAGAAATGTTGTCATGAAAAAAGGTTCTTATCAAAACCCATTTGGGAGATGGGGTTAATTTTTGGTTATTTGGAGAATGAAAAGTTCAAATTTTCCTGCTAATTACACATGTGCAGTTCATGCCCTCGGACAACTTCTTTATTAGTCACATGTTGCATAGTAGGAATATAGAAAAAAGAACCACAGAAAACTCAAATGACCACAACAATTTATCATTTATACAAGGGTTTCAAGGTAAGCAAGTTGGGTACATGGAGTCGTCTTAATTTGAACCTATTCTCTACGCTATTGAGTTTCGCTCTGTTAACAGCTCAATTGAAGGAAAGAACAAACAGAACCAAGGCAAGCTGCTATCAGGAAGCACGTTGCACCAGGGAATATAATCTTGGCATTGTTTATTTTGTCATCTAGGAAGTATTTCAATGTGGTGCATGTATGCAACAAGAAGTAAGATACATGAATGCCATCAATGAAATAACAAAAGCCAATATAAAGGCAAGATGATGGAGAGGAGCAAGAGAACTATACCTATTACAATCGTGATACTTGAAATGCTCACCTTTACAATTACAACCAATAGTCCAACGAAAGCCCGTGCATACTGAGTGGATAGATTTCCGACAATACCCTCAGCCATGGAAAACACAACTGAGGACCAATTATCTTGTATTAGTAACCCACAGAAAGTTCAGCACCCCAGTCAAGTAGAATACATAAAGTCCATCACCTAATAACTAACAAACTATAGTAGAACACAAATACTCCAAACACAATACAACATCTCTCGTAAAATATTGAGCCATTTGTGAAAATATGGGAGCTATAATAAGCTCCGGACTGGATGTATTTATGAAGTCGGAATGGCTGGCATCGGAACTATTTGTACTGATTATCATAGCATTAACTGTAAGGGATTTCACAGGCTTTTATATCAGATGTAACTGAAACCCCTAAGAAAAGCTATGGAACCTTAAAGAACAGTTAACCTAGGTAAGCTTGGTGAAAAAAAATTGGCATCCTGGATTTGCTATCTCTGATCCCACCAAAAGTCAAGGGTAAGATCACGGCAACTAAGAGATTTGGGACTGAGTGATCCAAGTAAGTGTGTTGAGGGAGGTGGCCCGCCTTTCAAGTAAAGTAATAACAGCAGGTCATGTACCCAAGAAGAAGAGAGAAAGCAGCATACATGCAACTGCTCCTCCCTTCTCTCCAACACATACATCCCAAAGCTAAGATTCACGAGGGTATCACTATTATCAGCTGCTCCAATTGGAAGTGTCAGGCCCAAAAAGTTAGGAAACTCTAAATGACTGTTAGGAAACTCTAAACCCTACACACAAACCATCATTGATTGAACCAAATTATTCACAATCCTTTGACCGACGAGGAATTGGGTGTTAGAGAGTGAGATTAGTTTTAAAGTGGATAAAAGGGTAATAGAGTCTTTTGTTAGCTGCTGAGTTGTGAGTTATATAAATAAGGAGCTACGCCTCCTCTTTGGGATCATCCAGAGTGATCTTCTAGAAGGCTTTTACCTTAGGCTAGTTGAGCTTTTGCTCTCTAGTGGCTGGTTGAGGGTTGCCCTCTTCTGGTGGCTCTTGGATACCATTTCGGTTTCCTTGAGATTTGTATCTCGTTTCATGTTTAATCCAAGTAAAATCAGTTTGTGTGTGTGCTTGTGTTGATTCCTGATTTTATGTTTTAAGCTAAGAACTAGAACCAACAATCAAATATACAGAAAAACAGAACCACCTTTTCATTGAAGACAAACGACTCAAATAAAGTAACCAAATCAACGAAAATATGAAAAGGTGTCTTCTGGTTGTTTCCCCTATCATCGATGTATATACCAAGAACAAGAAGAAAGTGCAGGCCTGCTGAGATAGAAACACTGCATGGTAATCTAGGGAAAAAAAACTCTTCCATGTGCAGAGTATGAGCTACCAAACAACATGATAGTGATGCCAAAGAAGCAAATTCAACTTACTGATTTTGGTCTAGCATCAACATCTTGCAAGAAGCTCCCAAGCAACTTCTGTTAGAATATCATATTTGGTAACTGCAAAGTTAAGGCGGCAATGAGATGTCATCATGTCAAGGGATAGAATATAGAGGATGGTCCTCAAAGAATGACAGTCAAAGAATACTTTGTTTCCATAGAAAATTTTAGAAACAAAGAAATAGCTTCAATGAATAAGAGAGGGTTAGCTAGAATTTGCTAGCTTAAGCTTAAGCTTTCTTCATAGAAAATTTGCTTCTTTTCCCGTTCTTGTTCCTCTTGGATGTGCATAGTTTAACGTACCAGCTCAATTTATCAACTTTAGTCATGCGTGTTCAATCACATTTCCTATATCATACCATCTTAGCTTGTTCTATCTGAATACATGTCAAATGAATCTCTTGTTCTTTTTTACATTGATTGAGTCTTTCCTTGCAGTTCCTCGCAATTTCTACATAGCTGGCTGAAAGTTCGTCATGTTCAACTAAAATTCATGTTTAATGTGAAGGATAATATTTAAATAATGCAGTGTGTACCTTTTCTTTTTCATGGAAAAGAATTTCCTACTTTTTTCATTTCAGAATTTTTCCTTGTGCCATTTATAGCCTGCTCCAAAACAGTTATATATTAGGTGTAAATCAACTTTTATGAGCATTTAAACATCTTCTATTAGGTTGTCTAAATTAAATCACCTGATCCTTCCTCTAAAATATCTCCTTTAAAATGCTTAGACCACTCTGATTGCTTATTCTCCAACATTATGTCATACTGCAACCTAGCATCCTGAACTTACTTTCTGCAGTGACCTACAGTACTTGAATCTGCAAAACAGATGGCAGTGTTTATAAGCACGTTAAAGAGACATGAAAAATGAATCGAAAATATTTTGACGAAGTTCAACATAATATGCAGCTGAAGATCAAAGTGACAACCTTGGTGTCAATGGAAGTTCTCTTCTTTGGTCTTGCAAATATACCACTAGATCTCTTCGAAATTCAAAGCCCAAATATTTTGTTTATCATCCAACCACAAATTAAGTAAACAATTACAAACAACTGCTTGATCAAGATGTCGAATAACAATAGATGAATAGGAATAGACTAAAAGGAATGAGCTAAAGAAGAGAAAGACCTCAGCACTCCTTGCTAGAGACCATCCAATGGCCTTGAAATGACTCATAAAAGATCTAAAACCAACAAAGAGAAGACCAATTAAAGAAGTAACAACAATCATAATACTCCTAAATCAGAAGAAATATAGAAGAGGTAAAAAACATACAGGATCCGAAGAAACAGTGCAGAGCTGTGTCACAAATAAGCCAATAATAGAATTCCCACATATTATCCACCCGGAGCTAGCTTTATCCGTTTATCTTACTCCATCAAACAAACAAAATTGAAAGAGAAAATACAATAAAGAAACTTAATCTGGCTAAATAAACAATTCTTAGAATGAAATATGTGCTTTTATTTCTCAAAGGCATTTCATCGAGCATCTTCTGTGCATCATATAAAAATCACATTCACGAATCTTAAATCCCGTTCTCCAAGTTCCAAATCTGATCAGTAGCACGCACATCAACCCAGCTTGTAATCCCATTCATTTACACTTACATAAATCTAAACCTAAATCAATGCATTGCAGTCAAGGAAGTTAAGGAATCTGATAAACTTACACGAGCGGGTGGAAGGTTAGCCTTGAAAATGTGGTTGTAGGAGATGCATGAACACATCATTGGTTGCGGGCTGGCAACAAGAGTGGGATTAGAAGATGGCAGCCGGGAGCGTGGAGGTAGAGAAAGAGAAAGGAGCTGCCGGGTGCACAGAAGAGTTGAGCATTTTAATTAAAAATTAATACTCCGTATTATTTTTAATTTAAAAGTGCATAATTATTATATAGTGAGTTGAGTTTGTGCTTGTACGGGTTACATTTTATACGAAGAGTTTATAATGAGCTAATAAAGTTTGACATTTTATACGAAAAGTTTATAATGAGCTAATAAAGTTTGAGAGAGAGGAAGCAATTGGAGAAAATAAAATAAGATTTAACACTAAATGATATACTTTTGAAAATGAAATATAATTCGTAATTGTGAGGAGAAAAAAAACTTATCTTGGATAAATACATAATATCTCTTAACATTTAGATACGACATGCTACGGGTATAAAATGGAAAATGTTCAAATAAAACATGAAATTAAAAGCTATTAATGCAAGTATGCAACAAATTTGTTTGCAAGCAATAGAGGAAGAAATGAGGAAGGAGATGGAGAGCATCGCTTTCTTTTCGATCAATTAGCTTCTCCACCACCTCCGCTAATTTGGTTCTAGACCTTCTTTTTGGTTGCTATCTCCCCAATCCAAAAATTATCTCCCTATTAATGTATCTTACATCAATCTACGAAATCTTAATTAGTCCACTCAAAATAAAGCGGTTGTGAGCTAATATTGAAATAGGGGTTCATTTATGTAATTAGTGAAATAAGAGGGTAGGCGGTTAGAAACATCTTGCCCTTTGTAACAGCTTAAATAGAGGTGCTATGCCTCATTGTAAGACTTTTTGCAAAGCTATCAAATTCTGATTTTCTGAGAGCTTGAATCTTAGTGAACTTGAGTGATTGTTCTCTTTGATTGATCAACAAAACCCCCAAAAGTTATGGTAATTTATAAGGTGCTCGGCCACGCAGGGCCCAAACATAAACCCAATATGACCACCCATGCCAATGAACACAACCCATAGTCCCTCCGACCTTAACAATGCATATCAAGGGAACCACTCGAAGAGACGACATTCACGCGCTACTCCCACCCGGTTTCATCAAGCCATCATTGTCACTTGGCGGGTCCTCATCATCAGATTCTCGAGTAGCAATCTCGTCGACCCCCCATTGATTCTTGTCCCATGACGGCGAGCACGGAGCGTTTGTCCCACACTTTCTCGTGTGCTGCTCTTGAGCTAGCGATCTTAGTCTCACACCTCCTTGTTGTGTTAACTTTGTTCCTCCTACTCTCGTTTCCACTTGTGATCTCAATAGCATCCTCCTTTTGCTTCTCTCCTACAATTACCATTCGGGTAATTGTCTAATTCATTCTCCGTGTTTCACATGTGCATTGCACATACTCCATGATTTTATTTTATTTTATATCTAATTCTTGTTGCTTACCACGCCTATCCTTGCCACAAACACTGTCAACAGCACACATATATTGCTTGTGCACTTAGTTCTGGATTTTCGGGCGCCTTAGCTGTCTCCTTAGGATCACTTTTCATATCTACTACAACGTGGGCAGCTACTCCTCTCAGCGACTCACCAGCAGCATCAGCCATCAGTAGCACACCACCTCATATCCACAGGAGCACAATGCACTTCAGCCCCAACTTTTATAGTAATACTCCCTTGTATGCCCAATACTGCTCACACTCAACCCCTCCATTGCATTTCGACCTTGCATTCTCTATATTACGTGGGAGCTCAACACTTCCAATTATATTATGTACCAACTCTGCGTTTACAACAGCTGAGCAAGAGAAATGCGAAACAAACACACCAGAAACAACCCCTTTCTCCACGAGATCAGTCCTTTTCTCATTAATAGCCTCTCCGCAGCCCTCCTTTTGCGATATCTTCTACCCCATATACTTGTTTTGTAACATTTCCTTGTATATTTCTTGCCATCACACATCTTTCCTCCACGTGTTCGAAAAAAAGTCATGCCCCTTGAGGCTTCAATTGGGATATTAGATCCTCTTCTTGGTAAATCTTTAAATTTGGACAATGAGTTGCTGACATCAATAAAATGCAATTCAGAACAACAAATAAAAAAAAATTGCAGTAGAAACAATTTCAAAAGCACATGAAATCCAAATTCTATCAACTTAAAGAAATGAAGCAATTCAAAAGTCTATCAAATCCCAAAGCCACCAAACTGAATCTCATTAACGAAGAAGTGAAAGGAGTACATGCAGAGAAGCGAGGTTAAAGTGCGCTACATTGTAATTTATCTAAATGCGCTCTTGAAATAAGCAAGCGGTATAAGTTGACAAATGACATATCTTGCATCACTGGAGTCACCTGTCTCCTTAAAGAATTGTTGTAGTCGCTGGACCAAGCTGCCAGAGAATAAATACCAGGGTTTCAGCAATATGCAGTATAAATTCACCACATAATGATCTTATAAAATGAAGCATTTTGGGCAATTTCAAGAAAGTAGCATCTGGGAATTACTTGGGCGGACTGAGCTATCATACTAACCTTGACAGGCAATAGCCAAAGGCCATGACAGTTGATAAGGATCTTATAAAAGGAAGAAGTCGCTGTTTTACAGCACCGCTTGCTGTTGTAGGCAAAACCATGGGATCCAATGCTCTGAAATATCAAAGGCAATTAGCGCCATGCTACCAGCAATCGCTGAGGTAAGAAATATTTACATTTTAGGAAATGGATAAGTAAATAAGCCATGAGGTTGTGATATAGTTTGGACTACTCGTGTTCCAGCTATTGTCAGAATTTGGAACAATTCCACGAGAATAACAAAGCAATGTTGAAAACAGATAGCAACATTTATTCAAATCATTCATTAGCTAAATAATAATATAGAAATAATAGCATTTATAGTTATATATCATATGCACACTTCAATTGCTTTAGAAAAATTAAGGGCAATATCATTTACAAGAATCAAAAAGAAAACATTACTTTATGGACTTTATGGAGATGGAGGCGAGGAGACTGAATTTCACTTGTGAAGACAAAGTCAGGAGCAAGTGTGACCACATGTACATGATGCCCTGCATCAGTCAGGTGTCTAACAACCTGGAAAACTCAAAGAAGACGATGGATGTTGCAAGGACTTTGCCTGACAGCTTCCGCCTTTATATACTGAGATGCTTTGCATTCGTAGACACCGGATCGTGTTGTACCACCACCGGATATTTTGGTACATTGTGTTTATCCGGAAATATCTATATAGTGCAAGTGAGAAAAAAAAACACATGATTACTCATTCACAAGAAGTTACCCCAAAACATCTAAGTCGACACAAACACTGGCTAAATCCAAAATTTGATCTCTACCTTTATCTCGAGTGCAACCCTCTGCATAAGCTCGTTATGACGTGCGCCTATTCGATGGTGGCCTGGTGTAGCGGAGACCAGAAATCATAGGACAAAGGGATGGAGATTGGAGAAAGGGGGATTAGAGAAAGGGGGTTAGGGGTTAGGGTTTCTGCCAACTCGAATCACATATGAAATCATATCAAATAATGAACCAAGGGAATCTGATTGGTCTGCGTTCTTCCTGTGTTGACATCTGAAATGAAGCTCTCTGGTGAAACCAGAGAGGTATGTGCTTCTGCATTTATCTTTACTCAATCTTATCACCTGAACCAAGGGAATCTGATTGGTCTGCTGAATCAGATTTGAATGCATCATCAAATGTCGATGCAGTTTGAGTAGGAGATGACTGATGTAGCTGCCTTGGAGAATAAGATTGCAGTCTGCAAAGTACCATTCAGTGATTTCGTTTGATATGAGAAATATAATCATATTATAGTAGGAATCCAGATTAAGATTGTCAAACTGCGAATCTTGTAAAACAGAATTACTTGTCAATGAAATCGAAGTTTGAAGCATATGGAACCAGTTGATTTCTTATCACCTTCAGCACCATTTTTTCTCACTTAGATAGTTAGATGTTTTTTGAGAAGGCACTTTTGTACTCGATCGAGATAAAGGAAGAGTGCATGACTAATTGACATTTCAAAACCATAATTAGACTCTTGAAATGAAATAGCTTGATAGGTAAAGTTGCTTTTATTAAGTTAAAGGACAATACTGTTCTAGTGATGATGGTGCATCTTGTCTCATCCGTTTTGGAGCTGATAGGTAAGCTTAAATTGTAGTCCAGCACTTGTCAGAGGTATTGTTCTTTATTCTGCAAGTGTTCAGAGGTGCCTTTTCTCATTGTTCATGGAGTTGCTAGTTTTTTCAACATAGTTGCAACTGAGAACCTCTTGCTGCCAACTGAAGCTTCTCCCAAGTCTTACCAAGGTTAATTATGTAAGTTCCATACATACATGTTTAAAACTATGTTACTAACTGGGAAACCATTCCATACTTACATCCCTACACAACCCATTGCAAAGCATTTTCAGTATAACACCCCATCTAATACTACATTCAAATCCATAAAATTGACAGTGTTCTATCCCTAATTCTCTTCCCTTCAGCATTTTACTCATGACAGAAAGAAAATCTTTAAGAAGTACTCTCTTCGGTTTCTAATAACAAAAGCATAGAACACTATCAATTATCAAATACTGTACTAAATTGATCAAACAAAACACATAAATCACCATTGATCAACAGGAAAAAAGCATCAACATATCTAAAAATTCATATTTTCTTGTTTCTCTATTTTAGATTTTGTAAATTGACTCAATTGTTTAGATTTTCTAATTAAGATGACAGAAAGGCGGCGTTTAAGAAGTACTCACCTGAGAGATTCTCTCTTTCTCAGCCCTACTCTTTGCAAGGACTTTGCTCGAAGAAATGGAACAGACCCAAGGCAACCTGCAAGAAGAAAAGTGAAGGCAGGATTAGATGAGCCCCTAGTGTTGGAGAGCTGCAATTGATTCCGGCATATGCAAATATTTGCAGCAAGCAAATCCTTCACAAACACAAAAAAAAAAAAAAAAAAAAAAAAAAAAAAAAAAAAAGGAGAGAGCAAAATTAGTATCCAAATTCCATCACCAAATCCATATTGATAAACATTGAAATCATTATAACATACCCAAATTGAACCCAGAAGGAAAAACCTACGGAGGAGAGCAAAGGTAATAGGAGGCCTCTTTCTTTCGACTGCAAATTGAAAATGGATAGATATGAAAAAATTGAAATCTGAAAAGGCAAAATTAACATAGTGAGATAGAAATCTGGGTACCTGAAGAAATGGAAAGAGAGAGAAGGGAGGAGGAAGAGGGTTTCAAGGGCGTTGTAGTAGACAACAAAGACGAAGTTGCTCATCCCTCTTGACATGGCGGGATTGCTTAGTGATAAGCCCTAGGTTCCCGTTCCACTGGACGAGGAATACGAAGCTGATGCCGAGGAGCGCTCTCGTCACAATCCAGGTACCATCCTGCCATGTCATCAAATTGAAAGAAAAAAAAAAGAAAAAGAAAAAAAAAAGGAGTTAGTCATCCTTGGGAAAAAAAAAATGTAACTTTATCTTTAATTACTCCCATCCCCCAACTAATTTCAACCTTCAATTAATTACTACCCCAACTCTAAATCATCCGTAAGTTTTATTTTTAAACCCTCAATTAACTATAGAAATGAAACGATTAGGTGGGAGTAGACATGTCAAAACACAACTCGAACCCGAAAATTTTGACCCGATTTTTTTTTTTTCCAAAAAATAGTATATTAATTATCTTTAACTATTTTTAAAAATAGTTTCCAATTTTATGATTAAAGTATATTAATTTTTTTTATTAAACTAAAACAATTAAGGGTAAACAAGGAATAACACCAACAAAAGGGTCTATATATTTAAAATATTTATTATGGGGTCTATTAACTAAAGAAATTATGAAAGAGGGTCTTAATCCTCCAATTATCTCTATATAAAATATCAAATTTTATATTGTGCTTTTATATTTTTGTTTATAATGTTAGAAAATTCCGTAGTTAATTTGAAAATTAGATTACGTAGTTAATCCAAAAATGTTTCTATGTTATGATCTTATTGAGAATAGTCTCATTGTTTTTTTATTTTATAAGTTTTATATTTTCCACGTATTGTTAAAGTAGAAACCGAAATATTTTCTATTTTATTAGTTATTCATAGTTTACGTGTTTTTAAATCCGAACTTGATATGTTGGTATGTTTTTTTTAAAGGAAAAAATTCGTATAATGTTTTAAAATAAAAATAATTAGTCTTCTTATTGAATATCCAATAATCACCCGCACCACCCGCTAACCCGCACGGGTTGGATACGGGTGAAGGATTTGCGGGTGATGGAGCGGGGCGGGTGAAGATTTATACTCGCGGGAAGGGTGATGGAATGACGATTTTCACCCATAACCCGATTGGGTTGACTAAACCCCTATAGGGTTTATGGGTGCTCTTTGCTCAAGCAGTATGCGGCTCTACGAAGAGCTGGCAAAACCCGATATGAACCCGAAAACCCGACCTGGTCGACCCGGAACCGATTGTTCTGAACACCGATCCAACCCATCCATTTTGGACTCAAAATCTGAATGAAGCGAACCCGATTCAATCAAAACTCATTAAGACCCGAACCCGTTATAACCGAAACCTGAAATAACCCGAGCTTTAAGCTCACATTGGAACTTGTCAACAATTCAGAATTCATTAATGATAGCAGTATTTGGACACCGAGTTTAAAGCTCGGGTGAGCTTTAAGCTCACATTGGAACCCGACCCAAAATCTGGTGGTGTTGCTGGCAGCCTTCTTCCTTTTCTAATACTCCGTATTTGGACACCGGCCAAATTATTATACTACTACATACTACAGTACTAATTAAACTCACATTGGAACTTGTCAACAATTCAGAATTCATTAATGATAGCAGTAATTTGTTTAATTTTTTTTAATAATGACTTATCAATGTTGAACACTACAACCCACTTTATTGCCAAGTAGGATTCCACCATGAGGTGGTAGTCTACCAGAAAGGTATCCAAAACATTTTCCGATCTGGAATGGTGGGTTTTTGTACGGAGTTTGACTTTGATACTGAAAGTGAAGGGGGCAAAATGGGTGACTAATAAGTACAGTACAGTACAGTACGGAGTTTGACTTTGACATTGTACAAGTAAAATACCACGGAATATATTACTTTACTTGTATTTTAAAAAATAATACATAAATTTACTAAAAAATTGATTAAAAAAATATGGAGTAATTATAGAGTTTTTTATGTCATTAAAAAATGTGCATAAAAGTCCAAACAACATTTAAATTTAATTTGAGACGGAGGGAGTATTTTTATTAAGGGAAATTTACATAAAAACCACTCGTTAATTATGAAGCTACATAAAATCACCCGGGGTTTTGTTTACAAAAGACCACCCATGACCTATTTCCATGTGATATTGTCTCGTTAAAAACCTTGTTAGGAAAACTCAATTGCACAAAATCTGGTCAAGGGAAAAAAAGGGTAGTGTGTATACTCTTCCCGAGTTCAACATCATTCTTGAAATCGTTTAATTAATTAATACGGAGTAATCTCTTTGACTTCTTGATGGCATCGACTTCATGAGATGTCAACGAAGCTATCAACGAGGAGTGTAGATATATATGTGGGCACATGCTTAAAATATTTATATTTATATATTATTATTATTATATTTTTAAATTAATTGTATTATAACAATATATTGTTATGTAGTTTGATTTGTCAGGTTGATATTATAATTTAATTCTGATAATATTTTTAAAAAATCTTTGAAAACTTGGAGTTTTTGACCCGTTGGAACAATTCGAAATCAAAACAAATCTGGTTTGGCTCGACCTGGAAGGGCCCGTGAGTCAATTCGAAATTCGATCGATCCGGGACCCAAAGGTCCTGAACCCTAATTATCCAACTTAAATGACTTGATTGATAACTTGATAGGTCTATCCGTGGTTAGTATCGTATATATACGTAGAAATTGTTCATGTAGAAGACAAAGCTAATGACTTGACATATCCATAAATGCAAACATGTAACGGTTCTGCAAATTGTATAGCAATCTAGCTTATTTAAAACAGCGATCAAAATATTATTGATAGAACTGAACATGATAAAACATTAAATATTTATAATAGGATAGGATGAAGTATTTATTAATAAAATTAAATAGATTCTAAATCAGAAATTAGGTAGGTAGGGAGTCCAGTCGTAAAACTGATCAACCACGCCGTCAGCATCAAAGCCTGTAACGCCATCTTGGGAAGCTGTCCATATACAAAGCTTGCCGCACCTTAATTCATCTCTACTATCACGATATGCATCCCATGAAGCCCATCCTTTGTTGGTTTCACACCTACAAAAGAAGAGGGTCCCTCCGAACAGTCTAGGACGAAATGTGAATTCGTATGATTGGGCGGCCAAGAGATGATGCTCCCCCAAATCATCGTCCCCCGATTTACAATGGACGTCGATCCCTGAGCCATCTCTCATCGTGTTTTTTATCACAACGTGGATTTTTGGGAGGCCGGCCCAATCTACACCTGCACCTTCCCCTGCACAGAAACATATTGCTGCTATTGCTATACAGAGTAGAACTAATTTCACACTTGCAATTGTTAATCTCATTCTCGATCAACCAATTTCGAGAATGAAAGTAGTACGTGTAAATTGTAGGATGGGTTTGAATTGGGTCTCTCTAATTTCCACCCTTGTACTATATATATATATATTGAAGATTGAAGATTTCGAATTTATTCTGTTTCCTAATGTGATTGTTATCATCATGCCTTGTAGAGCGCTTATGTGATCTACCCTTCCCATTTATTAATTGGGTGGTAATGTTTTGGGTCGTGATTAATAAACAAGTAGATTCAATGATTCATTGGGTGGTAATGTATTGGGTGGTGATGTACGTCTAAAAGCTGAACTCGTTAATTATTGTAATTTCTAATACTCCGTATTATTTATAATCCTAAACAATACTAAATTAATGGCTGGAATTGCCACATGTCAATTTCTGGTGAAATTTTTTCCCACCTAAAAACTTAACCATTTATTTTATGACACGTGTAAATTATTTTTCCACTTATTTATCCACCTAATTATCATTATTTATATTTTTTTAATTATCATTCTATTGAAATAGAAATATCTAAATATCTAAATGGAAAGTATCTTTTTTAATATATATACTATATATTTATTTCTATATCTAAATTTAATATTTTAGGAGGTTCATTGTTAATTAAATTTATTCAAATTTATAGTTCCTAACTTACCACCTTATTTATCGTATTATCAAATTAGTTTTGTCACAATTACTTTTCTTTTTTTCAACTTGGTGCTTCAATAAATACGGAGTAAATGCAATTTATTCACTTGAAAGTATAGACGACAATAATTTGAGGTTACTTTGTAATTAAGTTTATATTTACATTTAGAAGTAATTCACATGAATTACTTTTTATAAAGAATGGTATTGTTGATACATGTAATAATGTTATTTATTAGTTTAGTTGAATGATATATAATAATTAATAATAATCTTATTTTAATCTTGAAACCAGTCTATTTTTTATGAGCACATTACCTACCGAACGTACTAATTCCACATATTTATTTCTATTTTCAATTTATTTCGGTATACATTCCATACTTTTTTAATTTGGTAACAAACTAACAATATCAACCTAATTGGAAATTTTAAGAAAAGAATTTCCAATATAATATTTAATTTCTCTATACTTTGTTATGGATCCCTTTGCCAACTACAATTTCTCTACTCTATTATTTAGTCAATACTTTGAACAAATTGTACTCCCTCCGATCTAGAATATAAGATTTTTTTTACTTTTCGACATTTATTTTAATGAGCTAAAAACTAGATAAGATAGTAATTTTTTATTTTTTTTTACAATTTCATACTTAATACTAATAAATATTGAACGGTTCATAAATCCTATACAATTTTTTTTTATTAAAATTTCAGCAAGTATTATTAAAAAAAATTATAATTGATACCGTCAATTTTGACACATATTATAGCATATAAAAAAATTATAATTGATACCGTCAATTTTAAAAATAGAAAGATATATTTTTCCAGTATAAATCAATTAATTTTATATTTATATAATTTAAATAGATGATTTTTTCTATTCTGACAAGATGGTTCATTGTATCATACACTTGAAAAGAAATTATATCATAACATGACTAATACTACGTATTTGCTAACACCTTTTTTTTGGTTTTGCACAACAAGTACGTATTTGTCAGCTCATTAATTGAGTTAAATTTTATGTGTTGATAAACTTTTAAATATAAAAATAAGGTTTAAATTAGAGCAATTTGCTAAAATGACCCTCATATTCAGAAGGTTTGCATGAGTAACCCAATCCGAAAAAAATTTGCACAAAAGCGGATATCCGGATTGAGGAGGCAAGCGGTAGCCGGTAATCGAGGGATTCAGGAAAGAGGGGGAAAAGAAGGAAAAAAAAAAAAAGGGGGGGGGGGGGGGGGAAGGGGAAACGGAGGAGGAAGCCGCACCACCATTCCCTCCACACCTCCTGTCGGCCACGTTGGGATCTCTCGCGTCACCTACTAGATCCCGCTAGCAGCCAGCACACTCCCTCTCGGCGAGAGCTGAAATCGGAGGCCGGATTGGAGGCGAGCTGGAATCGCACAGGGGCGTGGCGCCGTCGCAGGGTCGGTGGTGGAGGCCGGCTTCGTCTTCGTTGGCGGCGTCGAGGTCGTGGCAACGAAAGGTCGAGGCAAGGGAGGGTGGTTGCAGGGTAGGAAGGTGCGTGGGAGATGGTCATCGATCGACAGGACAGGTTCGTCAATCAGGTCGGAGTTCACCGATTTATGCTCCTGGAAGGTCGAGGTAACGAAATCGATCTCAAATAGACGCTTTCTGCTCCTGTATAGTCGAAGGTCGAGGCAACTCGAATCCAGGTATCCTCGTCTTCTTCCTCTCAGCTCTATCTTCCTACTATCGATTTGGGATAGAATCATAGAATGATTCATCAAGATGCCATCTCTTGGCGCTCCATGATCACTCGCAGATCAACCGTCTTACTTATGCTTTTAGGATATTTCATTAATTTCTTGCTGAGAATGCGAGTGATTGATTGGTTTGGTAAGTGGGTGTTACACATCGGGTTGCATTGAGAAGTACCAGGTTGCATTGAGAAGTGCCTGGAAGGTGTTTGATTCAACGCCTGAGAGATGGAATGGTGTTATATTTATAGAATGAGAATTATTGTCCGCATAAATTGCCTGCATTATGCTTGTTGCAATCCCATGTTTTGCAAATTCGGTCATCTTTACCTTCCAACGTATAATGTCGTCGTCGTTGTCATGCTTAGTGATTTCTTCTTTCATAGGTATGATGTTACTTACCACAAAATTATGGGTCCATTGTGAAACTTGCTTGCATATGGCATCAGAATCTATTGGAAATGGATTATTGGGCGTCATGTAAAACTAAAGTAAGTGTCATGTAAAACTAAAGTAAGCGTCATGTGAAAGAACACTTGGAAAATCATAATATAAGCTAGTTTCACCGTTCATCATAATATAAGCTACTGAATTAGTTTGGTTAGTTAAATTTGTATGATCCTCATAAGTAGATGAAGAGAAATATTATTACGCTGCATCATGAATTGTGAAACAAGACCCTTACACTAATAGCATTGAATCACTGATAAATAATAGATGAATAGATCCTCATCATAGGGTTTTTGGACCATGTGGGTAACTTTAATTTCCCATTCTGTTTCTTACTAGTTTTTTTTTAAACATCCTAATATTTTCATTTATTAGTTGTCAATTAATGATATTTGCTTCATTTTAGCTAAAAAAATCAGCAAGTCGAAAGGAAAATCATGTAAGTGTGAAGGAAGCTGCCATTCCATCTTTGAATCATCTTGCGGTTTCTAGCAATGTGCCCAATACAGTTGATATAGATGAAAGCATTTCGAGGCCCGGGAACAAAGAATCTTCTCTTATCTAACAGGATGCACTAGGTTCTGAAAATCAGAATTCTAACTTGGAACCTATCACTGGGCTGGGTACATGTACTGAGGCTGAGAGAATTCATGAAGAAAATGTTGCTACTAAGGCACAAGCTGCATTGGGCTTCTCTGTGCATCTATGATTGCTTATTTCATCTGTTACACTCATTTCTAAATTCCAGGATGGCAAGCTGACTGATTCCATTACAGAGGATATGGCTTCACAAATTGAGATCTCTTCAAAAAATGTATTTGTTCAAAATGTAAGTTCTCTGTTTTATGCTTTTATTTCATCCTGCTTACCATGTTGCTACCAGTACTGTAAATATAAGACATGCTTTTATTTCATCCTGCTTACCATGTTGTTGTGTTTTGATTTGGCAGACATGAAACTTGGGATTTGGATAGAAATAGAAATGAGTTGTGGATAACGTAATCGATTTAGAGCTTATCGGGAGTTGTGTGGATGCAGCCAAGGTGATGACTTCACTTGGTAAGTTCTTGAGGCATGCACTAACAGTTCCAGATGCTGATACATTTGCCGCCTTGGTTAGTAAAAGTCCATATAAACTTCCTCCTCCCCAGCTTATAAAGTCACCAGCTTATAAAACTACTTAATAAGCTTCTTACAACAAGAATATTGCTTTTTCAGGTTTTCTTGCTTAGGGTTGCTGGATTTCTCTTGCCCTGTTAATAGAATGGTGAATGCTCGTGTTAGTGATAAATTTTTATGCATTATTTGGTAATGTAGGATTTCTGCGTCATCTTATTGTCTGTAAGCCAGGTACACAGTAGTGCTTTATGATTTTATAAATAAGTTTGTCACTTACCTTGCTCAACTTAGTACCTGTATAGTGATTTTCTTTTTATTCAGTTAATTCATCCATGAACATTAGCCTTGGTGAAGTTTATGGTTTAGTTTAGTCTCTATATATACCTTGGTGAAGTTTGCAGTGATCTTTTATTTATCACATTTCTAGGAAGACAATAGTTCTTGGTTTTATACTTTTGGATGTTTTAAGATTTACTAAGGTGGTTGGTTGTACTAATGTCTTTTGTCTTATGATAAAATGTTTGCACTTAGATAAGAAAGAAAGCTGGAATATATAATTGTGTGGATACACAGGATCCATGTTGTCTGAACCTTCACTAGTTTCTTCCGGCTACATCAGTAATGCAGCTTATGTCTATAACCAGTGGAAGGAAAGGGCTAGATTATTGATGAATATAGTGTAAATATTAGCAACATCTATAGTTCAGTATACAAGATCTGTAATGAACTAACCAGTTAACACATTCTCTTTGCAGTATATGAAAGATAGGTGGAATATTTGGTTGAATTGTTTTACATATGGAGTTAACTAGGTTTACTTAGTATTTGGTAACCAATTTGATAAAACTAAAAGGGTGGATTTTCTACCTTTGCAAGGTGGAAAATTATCTCATCATTTTATTTAAGCATATTAGCTCAAATGGTAGAGCGATGTGTTTATACACAAGATGTGGGTTCAAATCCCGCATAGGCTACTATAATAATTAGGTAACATATTTACTTCGGTTCAACAATTTACCACGGTTCAAAACACAATTGCCACACGAAAATAACATGACAGGTAATGCTATTAACATGACAGGTAATGCGAATAACATGACAGGTAATGCGAATCGATCTCCTCCTCCTTATGGATAAAAACATGACAGGTAATGCTATTAACATGACAGGTTATATATCAAAGGTCTTGAATGAGATTCTGCATGATCCATCCAAAGGTTTGCTTTCTGCCTATTCGTTTGATTTATGCTTAAGCAGTGGAACTAATGGCAGAACACATATTCTTTCCAGAATCATAATCCGAGTTATCCTGTAAGGTCTTAACTGTGCCCATATATCAATCATAAAACCAACACACACATGAATTTCACATGCACATATATTAACATGACGCGTATATCCTTATACATGACGGATGTCAATACGGACATGACAGGTGGGTCGTACACTACTAGAAAAATGCAATTAGACATCCGTTGTCAGCCGATGTCTTTGAAAAAAAAATTCGATCTCTTTCCAATGTCTTTTATGGGTTAAGAAATTACACATTGATTTAGAATATTTAGATGATGTCTATAATGATACTAGCATCCGTTTTTATATAACAGTTCGATTGCTTTTTTGTCCATTAAGATCTTCATTGATTGTTAATCAAATGCCTGTTTTTAATTCCCCATAGAATTTCATATTTCATTGCTTTTTTGTCCATTAAGATCTTTAGCTATTTCTTGAATCATCTTTGAGAGACTTGATACTATGTAATCAAAAGTTCAGAACTCCGAATCAATTGATTGCTTCTATTGTTGTCGGATGGAGCAATAAACATTTAAGGGAGCATCTGTGCCTGAATGCAAATGGATCTGCACTCATCGTATGATCATAGATCAGCTAAAGCCTCAAACTATTGTCAGTCATTTGTGAAAAGCTTGCCTTAATGAAAGAAAATAACATGACATGTAATGCTATTAACATGACAGGTTATACTCTTTAACATGATAGGTAATGCGAATAACATGACAGGTAATGCGAATCGATCCTCTTCTCCTTAATGAAAGAAAATAACATGACACCAATCGATAGTTTACTAGACACCAATCGATAGTTTACTGGACATGTTTTAGGTTTTTCCTCTCTTCCGAGCTATGGTGACAAATTTACACAAACCAAATGACATATAATGCGAATCACATGACAAGTTATGCGAATCGATTCTCTTCTCCTTAATGAAAGAAAATAACATGACAGGTAATGCTATTAACAGGACAGGTTATACCAGCTTTATCATGAGAGGTTAAATACAAAACCAAATTCTTTTGTGGACCCCATAACCCATACCGAATTTACATGTTATTCGCATTACTTGTCATGTTAAAGGGTATAACCTGTCATATGAATAGCACTACCTGTCTTGTTATTTTTTTTTCATTGAGGCGAGCTTTTCACAAATGACTGACAATAGTTTGAGACTTCAGCTGATTTATGATCATACGATGAGTGAGCACTACTCTATTATATAGTGTCATCCTTTGAGGTTTTGCTTACAACTCTTTTGTTCACCTTGATTTCTCATTCTTGTATGTTCAAAATCATTTTAATTCAGACAGTACGATTCAACGCATAGTACTGGAAGCTCCTTGGTTCAAGGCTAGTAGAAGACTACACTATGTGCTTACATAAGCTGCAATGCATTACGAGAAGGTGATATATCAAAGATCTTGAATGAGATTCTGCACGATCCAGCCAAAGGTTTGCTTTCTGCCTATTCGTTTGATTTATGCTTAAGCAGTGGAACTAATGGCAGAACACTTATTCTTTCCAGAATCATAATGTGGGTTATCCTGTAAGGTCTTAACGGTGCCCATATATGAATCATAAAACCAAACCACACATGAATTTCACATGCCCATATATTAACATGACGCGTATATCCTTATACATGATGGATGGCAATACAGACATGACAGTAAACCAAACCACACATGAATTTCACATGCCCGTATATCCTCATAAAACCAAACGAATTTCACATGCTTATTCGTTTGTTGTTGATGATACAAAGTATAATACTAAAACTAAACAAGGAAGCTGCCTTTAATCTCTAATATGGAAGCTACAAAATCTGTTGTCATCATCTGTATACTACTGCATATAGCTACATCTAGATATATTGTCCTCCCGCATCCATTTGAAATCCCTGTTGTTAACAGTTGAGCTAGAGTTGGTTAAGTTGACAAACATAAGTTTGTTGTGCAAGATATCTCATGAATCCGTCAGCCTTGAAGCATAACAAACTCCCTACTCGGCTCCTTCTCAGGTCCACTATGTGCATCAAGCGTTGATGCTACATGCTTCATGTACTCCATGCTAATTGCACTGACAAGAGCTTGATTGAAAATAGCAGCGTTTGCGTGATGCTTAATACTTACTAACCAAGAACTTGATGTGTCTCACTTCAACCCTCCAGCACCTCTGCTAGGAGCAGCAGCTACAGGAGCTCTGCCTCCATTGTATGTAGCAACACTAGCACCACCATCAAAAAGCTGCAATGATCAAAACAAATCCACAGATAATTGTGATCAGACAGATGTACAAGTATACAACACCTCCAACTTTTCAAATATGTTCACATTCTCCATTGATACACAGATCAACATAGAAAAACATTGGCATTTTGCAGAAAGGTGAGCATTTTTGCATAAATGTAAAATCATAGTCAAGAAATCAATGAAGTGCAATCAGAATGTCCTCAATCTCAGAAATCAAAGAGCATATCCAATAGCTCCTCTAAAAAATCGCCAAAATAAAGAAACAAATATCAAAAGATGAGTTGAGAACTAGGAAGAAACTAAATATATGAAGAGACCGGCAAAATCACACACTAGATAAGCCCACATATATGACATCCCTAGAGCTAGGCTAGGCAAATACTTATACCATAACAAGATGTCCTTTTTTTTTTTATTCAGAATTATAAATTGTAGATGGCTACAAATATTCATCTTCCTGTTTAACCCAGGACTAATTCAATGATACATACAAATACCAGATTTTGATGACACAAAAGTTTAACCATGTGACTAAACATTAAATCTAAGTTGTTAATGCTTTGTCATGCTGCAAGCCAATTGAAGGCGCGAGCAGCCTATGGAGACCATTATGAACAAAAGGTCAATAAACGATAAATGAGGAACGTGTATATAATGGGCATAAGCAGCAGTAGTAGGTGACCATAGCTTGTCATGGTGGCAACATTTTGAGAACATATATTCAGCAAAACAGAAAATCAGTCGCGCTTGGGAGAAGGGGCGAATCCAACGATCAGAGCACCAAAGTCAATCAAGCACTACTCGACTCTCAAAACAGGAATTCAAAACATGTATACCACATTGATATTGTATAAATACTTGCAATCAATTCAAAACATGTATGCTTTATATATATATATATATATATATATATATACACACTTGCAATCAATTCTCAACGTATATACATATTTATATTTAGTGTTCATCTTCCAATAATTTCCCTTTCAATTTAGAAAAACCGATAGAAGGGAAGCTGATCGACAAAAAAAAAAAGGAAACCAAGGGCTGCAATCTGAATGCAACATAAGAAGCCAAACACAAGTGCAGCAATCTAAATGCAACAGAAGAAGCCAAACACAAGAAGTCGAGCACAAGGGCAGCAATCTGAATGCAACAGAAGCAAAGGAGAAGGGATTCGACTCTCAAAACGTCGAGGGGGATTGCAAGTGTATGATTCGCAAATCAAATTGGATGTGTACGATTCACAAATCAAACTCAATTAGAGCGATACTGTTGCAAAATTGAAAATACCTGGCGCATGGAAGAAACGTGGGAAGGTGAAGACAAATCCTCGCGCTTCCTTTTCCTCTCGCCCATCATCCCACTCTTTTGCCTAACCTGAAATTAATTCAAATTCAAGAGCAACCAAATTAATTCAAATTCAAGAGCAACCAAATTCACTCAAATTCAGCCCTAACCGCAATATCAGATTCAGTAGAGAGGAAGAAGAGAAGAGGAGAGGAGAAGAGTGTACCTGGAATCGAGTCGCGTGAAGGATGAGAGGAGAGGAGTGATGGAATCGTTGGTCGCATCAAAGGCGTCTTCTTCCTCCTCTGCGCTAGCTTGAGCCCTTCCTCCCGGAGCCGTTCCTTCTCCCTTCCCCTTCTCTCTCTGGCGGTGGCTCTCTCTTTCTCTCTTCCCAGGAGCACCGGTTTCTCCAGGTAAAAATTACCGGATGGGGTGCAATTTTTTTTTTAGGGGGAGTGTTAACCCTTGCAATTGTTTCGCATAGTGGGTTAGGCTAGCAAACATTTCCGGGGCAAGGGTCATTTGTTATCATTCCCTCTTTAAATTAAGACTTTTTTATTTTACAATATTTTAATCATTTTTAATTTATTATATATTATTTTCTAAAAATTTGATGATTTATTTGATCCAATTTACTACATTCGTGAATAATTATGTAATCAATATTAGAATTTTTCTAATATTTTATATATAGGTTTATCAAAAAATATTTTATGCATAGAGATATAAATAATTTTAATCTTGAAATGAGTATTGTGGTAATTTTTTTTTTTGTGTAAGAACTTCTTATAGATTGTAATCTATAACGTCAAATTTGAAAAAATAGAAGATTAGTTACATGGTTTGTCTAGCTAAGACGATTTCAGAAGGGGTGAAACATGAGCTATAATGGGTCATGCATACATCGTCCAAATTAAAGTTTGTCTCGTGTCATACATTGTCGTTGAATATTGGGGGGTGGATGTTGTCAAATGGTAAAAACCCACGAAAAAAATTCATAAAATTTGTGATGCCTCAATTGATAAACACAAAGGGTATAATAATTGAAATTACTGATATAGATGAACAGGGTCAAGGGTCTATGGGTGATGACGGTTGTGAAAGATATTCAAACGAGCTTAATCATCATACAATTGTGGCATAGGTGAAGACAATCCTTTATATTTGTTCAATTAGTATGAGGTGATGGTCAGCCACATATATTTGTGGATTCTGATTGTCAATTTGTTAAATTCATTACTTGGGAAAAAAGCCCCGTTTGAAGAATGTGTTGCGTTTTATTTTGAAGAAGGTGGTGTTCGAAGCAAGAGATTTTTGAGATTGTATGATTAATCTTATATTGGGAGGGTAGACGATTTGATTGTTCTTATATTTGTATGCTTATGTTTGTTTCTACTTTGTAGATATTTTTATAGTTCCTCTTTATCTATTAAATTTGTTTTGTTTTTGTTAGAAATTTATGATTGTTAATATTTAATGAGAGAGTTTTAATTTTATTTTAAAAATAATCATTTCGCATTAATAATTGTTTTTTTTTATCAAACTATATAAAAATTATCATAAAATAGATTATCATTTTTGTTTGTGGATGAATATACTTTATTTAATTATTTTTAAGGTTAATTTTTTTTTACATTTAAATATGAAAAAATATTATAATTTAACACTTCGAAATTTTTTTTCCATTAAATCCCCGTGCAAAGCACGGGGAATGGACTAGTTAGCACTAAATGAAAAGTATTCCTCTCTTATCACCTAATTAATCACATAACTCATTTTTCAAAATGGTATTTCTTACTTATGCTATTAGGGATTTAGGGCATAGGTTGGATAATCTAAATGCATAAACACTGGAAATTTTATTTTAAAAAATAGCTAAAATAATCGTTTCTAAAATTGCTAATTAGAAGAGAAATAATCTAAAGTAAGTCGTCCATATTTTCCTAGCCCATTTTAAGCACATTTCTTCTTGGGGTATTTGCAAAACTAACCTAAAAACCCGGTTGGGTTGCACTCCCTATCCCCTATCCATATTATTTGCAAAAAGTTAGCCCAAACCCTTTAAAATTTGCAGCCCAGCCGGTTACAATAGGGGGAGAGACCGGTTGCATTGATGGAGGAGAGAGAGGGAGACGTGTGGGGGGAGTTAATTGACAAAAGCATGTCAACTCAATTATCGACCGTTGCTCCATCTCTCTCTCTCTCTCTCTCACATAAAATCAAAAACAGAAGGAAGAAGATGAAGGAGTTCGAAGAAGAACAAGAGCAAGTCTGCAGAGGAGAAGAAGAGGCGGGCATCAAACATGCCACACACCCCGAAAATGGATATATTGGTTGTAGTTAGATGGGGAAATTGGGGGAATGGGGGGATTGGCGAAATTGGAGGAATTGGGGATTTTGGGAAAATTGGGGAACGACTATGTGGAATACGAAATACCAGGAGTAGGGCGAATTGGATATGTTTAATCTTGCGATACCTTTGAACATTTAATGGATTTGCCGACACTTTGATTTCTGTCATGTTTGTAGTAGTCAGATGTCATGTTTATAACTCAATCTGTCATGTTTGTAGTAGTCAGGCGAGGTATGGTTTGTGTAGTGTTGATCAACGGAATTTCGTATTGTCGATGCGCGACTGACATTTTCACCCCATTGTGCAGGCCATTTATGCTGCAGAATTGGAGAGAGAAAGAAAAGCAACATGACATTTATTGCCCATCACTATCACCTATCTAAAACCCTTTCTCTCTGTGCCTCTTTCCACCTCTCTCCATTGAAGAGCTTTTTTATTCTTTGATTTCTGTCTTATATCTCTCTACCTTAAAGGGTGACAGGATGTCCATGGGAGCTCGAATTCGGTCTGCGCCGCTGGTGTGAATCATCGTCGGAGCACCGCTTTGGTGTCTTTGTCCTTCGCCTTAATGTTTTCCTGGTTCTAGTGTGGCCCTCCCCCTAAACCCAGACGGTAAAAAGAGAGAGGATAGAGGGGATAAAACAGAGACAAAGATAGAGGGGGGAAGAGTGGCGGTAAGGGGGAATTAATATAATTTGAATTAAATTTTAAGTTTCAGAGAAAAACCATCGAACCATTAATATAATTTGAATTAAATCTTAAGTTTCAGAGAAAAACCATCGAAGGAGAAGCAAGTGATCGAGTTGGGGTTTATTTGCAGTTTGACGTGTAAGCATTTAGTTTTAACTGGACACCAAAAGTAAAACGACATGCCACCTATTGGAACCGCCTGGACAAGAGTTATCGGAGAAACAGATTCACCATCGACTTCGGATAGAAAATGGACAAGTTTGCTTTCGATAAAAAAAATCAGAGAGAGAGAGAGAGAGAGAGAGTATTCAGAGGAGATAGATGACATGAGAGAGAGAGAGAGAAAGGAGTGAAAAAGAAAAGTAAAGTTGCAGATGAGAGAAAGAGATTGGTGAGGATAAGACATAAAGAGAAAAGTAAAAAAAAGTCTGCAGTGGAGAGAGAAAGCCTACAGAGGAGAGAGAGAGAGAGAGTATGTGAAAAAAGAAAAGTAAAGTTGTAGAGGAGAGAAAGAGATCAGTGGGGATAGGACAGAGAGAGATGGAATGGTCCTCTCTCCTCTGAAACTTTACTGTTGCTGTTTCACTTCGAAGCTTCCAATTGGGTGTGGGTTTATTTGCAAGTTGACATGTAAGCAGTTAGTTTTAACTGGACACCCAAAGCAAAACGACATGACACATATTGGAATCGACTGGACATGAGTTATTTGAGAAACAAATTCACCATCGACTTCAGATAGAAAATGGGTAAATTTGCTTCAGATTTGAGGGAGACACCTCTCGCATAACCTTTATCGAAAGCAAACTTGCCCATTTTCTATCCGAAGTCGATGGAGAATCTGTTTCTCCGATAAATCTTGTCCAGTTGATTCCAATATGTGTCATGTCATTTTGCTTTGGGTGTCCAGTTAAAACTAACTACTGACACGTCAACCTACAAATAAACCCCCGCCCAATTGTTTCTTCGAAGTGAAAGAGTAACAGTATCTTTTTATGCCCCCTCACTAACACTCTACTGATCTCTCTCTCCTCTCATACTTCACTTTTCTTTTTTACCTCTCTCTCTCTCTCTCTCTCTCTATCTCTCTCTCCCCTTCCTTTTCTCTCCCTCTCTGAGGTGTCACAGCTGGCCCCCACACAATGCACAACTGCCCCCCACCATCCATACCTGTTACCGCCTGCCCAGGTTTCCCGGATAACCAGTTTCACCCAATTATAAACCGGGTTGGGTTAACCTTACAATACTTTAGGTTTTTTGGGTTAGTTTGTACAATTCCCTCTTTCTTCTTTTGCCTTGGATCCTTATTGAAGAACGATGGGCCAGTGGCTATTGTGGCTCCTATCATTGAATATGGTTCAAGAGAATAGGTTAGCACATGAGGTACAATACAAGCCACAATCTTCTATGTAAAATACTAAAACAGAGATCTAAAACGGGCTTTAGTGCGATTTCACATCCATGAAATTTTCTGGATTAAAACGAGATTATTTTTGTTTACGTATCATATTTTGAATTACATTTGTATTATATTTTTGGTCACATCAATTAATAAGCCAATATAGTTAGGTAATCAAAACTTATCTTTTTAGATCAATGATCTATCCAATATAACCTTATATTTTAATTAGATGAAATAATCTTTCCAATATGATAATTTAAAGAGGGAATTGCACAAACTAACCCTAAAACCGAAATGCTTTGCACCCACAACCCGATATCCAAATAATTATTGGCAAAGGTTAACCCTCCCCTCTTAAAAATTTGCAACACTACCGGTTAAAAAGTGAGATTGAAACCGGAGGTGAGGGGTAATTAAGGAGGGGAGAGAGACTGTTTAAGTGGATAGGGAGAGAGGAGGAGAGAGAGGACATGTTTTTTAAAAAACTGTCAACTCAACTGTCACTTTGGGGTGTAAAAAAAGGGAGGAGGGAGGACAAGAGTCAGTCATCTGAAACCGCCATAGGAGAAACGAAAACAAAAGGAAGAAGAGGAAGAAGAAAAACAAAAAGAAGAAGACGAACCTGCCAGAAAGTAGAAGAAGAAGCCGAGATCGAAGGAAACCCTAACTCTACCGAAGGAAGAAGACGACCCTGACAACGTTTAATTTAGAAGAGAGGGACTGTCGGTTTTCAAGTAAGTAATCCCTAACTCTACCGATTTATTACCGATTGCAGTAATTGAAAGGGGGAGAGACCGATTGAAGAACCTAATTTTTTTTGCCATGGTTTGAAGTTGGATGAAGGGGTGGAATATCCACTTTCATGTAGGAAGTAACCGGTGTCAAGTTTAAAAACAATGGGTGGAAATTTGGGAACGGGGGTGTTCGCGACGGGGAGAGAAGGGAAATACCATTGCCATGATGATATGGTTAACTCCATGAATGGGGAGTAAAATTGGGAATCGACACATGCAGTGGAACATTGGGTGAAATTAGGGAAATTGGATAGGTTATTAGATGTAATAGGTTAATGTGGATGCAAAATTGGGGGAATTGGGAAAATGGGGGAAATAGGTTAGGCTTAGAGAGGGAAATTGGGGAAATTAAGGAAAGTTGATGTGGATTCAAAATTTTCTGGAATATTATTAGATTTGTTTACTTTTGTAAAATCTTCGACCATTGAATGGAATTGCTGCCACATTCTTTCATCTCATGTTTTGAGTATTGAATTGTCATATTGAATATTCATCCTGTCAGGTAAATATGCAAACTAGTGCGAAGTATATTAGGTGGAAGCTTATAAAAGCTTATAAAGTTTGCTCTAAATACGGTGACATCTAATATGTTTAGGGTCGAAATATACTTGGATTTTGATAAACATAGGGTGAGATATGGTTTCTGTCATGTTGTAATGCAGAGGTGACATGTTATATAACCTTAACGTCATGTGCATTGTGACTGGTGTGATATATGATAATGATCATATGTTTGCAACGGGCTAATGCATGGGTTCCCAATCTGCAGGGTATCAAAACAGAGCATAGCTCGTTCATCAGCAGGAATGATAATTACCGAGACACATACAACTGGCGAGGTATGGTCTGCGTAGTGTCGAACAAGGGAAGTTGGTTTTACAGATGAGTGGCTCTTAACATTTCCACCCCACTGTGCAGGCCATTTATGATGTCCTAGAGAACCGCCATTTCAAGTGTCGGTGCAACCAGTACGCCCGGCCCCAGGTCCTTTTAAAAGTCGACGACTACCTGACCACCTTAGACTGGAGCCGTTTGATGGAAAGCTCGTTAGGCGACATTGCGAGGCTTGGTTGCCATGTCGAGTTCTTAGAACAGCTAGTCCACTACGTCTTGCAGTGGTAGCTACGGTCGAAAAAGGAGCACGAAACCTGGTACATGATCCAGGGCTCCATAGTCCGGTTCTCCATCGTTGAGTTCGCGCTGGTGACCGGACTGAAGTGCTCGTACGTGCTACGGACCGACGAGATTGAGGTGGAAAATGTGGCTTGCTTAGAGTTCTTCGGGGTGGAGAAGCTGAAGATGGAGGACTTCAAAGTACGCTTCAAAGTTCATTTTGATTTAGCCAAGTATAGATCCTAACTCTTGATTATGAGAAACACTTGAGATATGAAACCTGTACTTTTAGCTATGCGCTTCAACTCTTTTGGCATGTGTGGTTGTATCAAGAACAACTAGGTGGTTTGTATAACAACTAGCTTGCTGCATTGTAGGAAGCTTGTATGAAACATTTTTTGGTATATATGAACGTTGTATGATCCCATCTCTATAGATTATAGCAGTTGCTCTACTGCTATATATCAACCATAATGTCGACTCCTTCCTTGTATACGCCCTTGGTTTACATGTTAATTGGATGTTTATTAGTGGGTGCTCATCTTTCCTTCACAATCCAATTCTGGAGAAATAGAAGCAACAAATTATCCAGCTATAGTCTACTTTACATTCAATGCCAAACATATATAATATGACCAAAAATTAATCATTCAAGTGCAACTAAATGGAGTGCTTGGAAAGAACATCATCTAATACGTACACGAATCAATTTTATTAGAAATTCATCTTCCAAGAATCATTACCATCAAATACTCTAACTTAAATGAGAATTTCTCCTTTCTAATTTTCTTTGCATACGCTCCCCCGGACCGAACGACAAAAGGAGTTTTCTAGAACACACTTACAAATATTATGATGCGGGACCATCTAAGACATCTTCGGATGATGTCCTTCTCAAGAGGAAGAAGAAGACTCCACCATGGGAGAAGATCTAAAGGTGCAAATGACGTTTTAGACTCGTTCAGAATATTTGACAGCTTTTCGATGTTTCAGTAAAATGAGTCGTACGGATTCAATATTAATCGGATTGGATCTTGCCATACCTTGTTGGAACGAGGACGAAGAGATCTACAACTTTGTTGTTGAAGGTTTTTCCAGATTCGACCTAAAGCTTGGCCGAAAATCAACATCTTTGCAAGCTGTCACTGTTTTGACGGGAAAAGAACTTTCTTTTGTTATTTTTAGTAACCTTCTTTATTTAAGTTATTTGAGGTAATTTAGGAATTTATTTTAATTTCTCTTTAATTATTATTTCTATCTAAAATCAGCCCTTAGGGTTATAAATAGAGGCTGATCTCCTTGTAAAACATAGAATGGAATTCATTATGAAGAAAAATCTATTTTTGTGTTGAAACACATGAGTGAAAGTCAATTGATTCGAAGCATGGCTCATCGATTGCAACTATTGGTATTGTTTTAGCTTGGTTTGCTTTGTGTTCATCAACTTCGCAAGATTTGGTGATCCTAGTATCCACGAGCTCCCTCCTTGTGCCTCCAAGTTGTCCGCTTGGTTGTGTAGGGTTGTAGAGGCGGGTTATATAGTCATTGGTATTGATTCCTACCCTCTTAGGAGGTCTGGGGTCTTTATCTTGTTCTATATAGATCGACTCAGTCCTTATCGGTCGTGTCTTTATATCAATTTCGAGTCTTTATTATCTTCGAGTCTTGTTCTTGAATTCTTTGTCGAGTCTTGTTGGTTTCTTGATCGTTCTTGGCTGTTCTTGATCGAATCTTGAGAATCTTGTTGAGTCTTGCGTCATTCTTGGTCTTTCTTGCTGCGTTTCTTTGAATTCTTGATATTTCTTGCTTCCGTTTTTTAGTTTCTTGTTTGATTGTCGAAGATCGGGCCATCTCACGGCTACCCCCGTATCACATTATACTTGAAGCAACCCTTCCATGTCTTATTATGGGAGATCTGAATGAAATAAATTGGTAGTGCGGACAAGCTATAGGCGGGCAAACCCAACATTTCTAGATTTAGAAGACTCACCCATTTTAAGAACGAATGTATATTGATATACCAATTTTTGAAAATCCATTCACATGGAGAAAGAAACCGGAAGGTCCTGGAAATATACAAGAAAAACTTGATCAAGTATTAGTCAAACATCAATTCTCCCATACCTATCTTCGATTATCACTAAGAACGGCACATTCTCATCTTCAAACCATTTCCCTATTACAATTAACTCTGATAATAATGTTCTGCACAAAGCATCTCCATTCAAGTTGGAGCATACTTGGACAACAAGAAAAGATTTCTGAAATATCGTCAAACAATGTGCGCTGCCCAGGGCCAGCCATGCTTCAATTAATGTTCAAAACAAAGATCCTAAAACAGAAAGCAAAGGAATGGAATAAAAAATGTTTGAAAATATTTTCTAGCAATTGCAAGATCGAGGTTGAAGATAGTCTGCTCCAAGTTCAGACTCAAAATATAAACCACCGGCCTCAGCAATAAGCTTAGCTATAAGGAGAGGAGTCTAATTAAGAAAAAATAATGCCTTCTCTTATTCCAGAAAAAATATTGGAATCGAAGGCAACTAAATAGTGAAATTAAACAAGCGGTCTTCCGCCTTGGCAACTAAATTAACTAATAAACCATAGATGATCTTCAAAATAGCAATCAAATGGTCAAATTAGGATGAAGCTATTAACCTCTTATCTTCAGTTGCAGATTGATCGAGGTAGCTTGTTGGGGGCTCTTCATCAACAATCGTGTGCTTACCTTCTTTGACACCCCAAATTTTTCATAGCCATAAAGATTCACAATAAAGGGTTCATTGCTATAATTGTAGATTCAATCTAAGATCCCCAACAATGCCATTGCCCCCTATCTCTGAGGAGGAGCTATATATGAATTTCCCAATCCCTAGCAATTAGCAATTGAAGCTAAGCTTAAAACTCTTAGGGAAATTCCGTTTGGTACCCCTGAGGTTTTGACAATTCCGCTTGGTGCCCTAAGGTTTTATTTTGTCTGGATGGTGCCCCTGAGGTTTGTCAAAAGTCCGCCTCATGCCCAAAACTCATATTTTCACTTTTTTAAATCAATAAAATGGCCCATTATTTTTCCTTATTTCACAAGACCCCCTTTATTTTTAACAATAAATAAAATTACCTATTATTTAACTAAATCCAACATAAAAATGAAAAAAACACCTTTTATATATTTTTTCAATAAAAGCACACATAATTTCCAAAATTTTAGTAAAAACTCACCCATTGTTACAAAAATTTTTAGAAGAAAATCAACCTTTATTTTTAACATTACACAAAAGATTCATTATTTTTAATATTTTGCAAAAAAAAATCTCATTATTTGTCAAACATTTTACATACATAACATACCACCTCTTATTTATAAAAAAAATTGCATCAATCCATCCTCACATTTTGTGAAAAAAAATATTGACCTATAAATTACAAAAAGGAAAAAATCATAAAACCATACTTTGGATAAAGAAAAATCTCCTTTATTCTAATTGAGTATTAGGTAAAAAAAAAATCCACCCTCTTATTCATCAATCCACCCTTTATTTTTTACATTTCATTTTTCCCATAAAATTCTAATAGAGTATCGGGTTAGATTGATAAATTAGGATGGTTCATGCTGGGTCAACTCGATCCGATCCGACATTTTCAGTTCAGGTGAAACCCAAAGACCCGATTTTAAAAGAAAATGATAATTATAATGTATTTCTTTCTTATACAATGAACTATTGTGGCTAAATATTAAATTGAAAAAAAAACCGGGTTTACGGATTAAACCGAAAAAAAATATACTACCAAAATATTGAGCCACCATATGATCAACCGCATTTACAATTGTTAAAATTTAGTGAATTGTAGGTTAAATATTATTTTAGAAAATAATAGGTGTTAAATATTGTTTTGGAAAATAACGAGTGTTTTTATTTTATTTTTTCAAAGTATGGAAACTAATATGTCTTTTGTATAATTTTAAAAACCGTAATGATTTTGTTTTAAAAATTTTGGAAGAAGGGTGATTTTGTGATAAAAGTTATGGAAATAATATGCGATTTTGTTAAATTTTAGAAATAAAGGTGTTTTTTCAATTTTATCTTGAATTTAGATAAATAATAGGTAATTTTGTTCATTGTTAAAAATAAAAGAGGTTTTGTGAAATAAAGAAAAATAACGGGCCATTTTATTGATTTAAAAAAGTGAAAATATAAGTTTTGGGCACGAGGCGGACTTTTGACAAAACTCATGGGCACCATCCGGACAAAATAAAACCTTAGGGCACCAAGCAGAATTGTCAAAACCTCAGGAGCACCAAGCGGAATTTCCCAAACTCTTAACTTTATCTTGATGAGAGCTATATATGTGATCAAAAACACGATGAGAGCTATACATGTGATATTGACTCATTAAAAACATTTATAAGAAAATTCAATAGGACAAAACCTGATCAGAGGCAAAACCTATCTCCTAACATTTTTCTAATGGTCTTCTCATTTTAATAAGCCCTTTAGTTAAACTTGTTGATAGCTAGCATTGAATTCATGCCTGAGTCTCAACTTTATCTATGTGTACAAACTATAGGACAAACTGGTTTGGTTCGATCTGAAATAACACGTGACCCTATTGACTCAAAACCCAATCGATCCGGGATCTGAAGGTCCCGAATCCGACCCGAATGACTTGATTGATAAGTCTATCCGTGGGTACGTAGTATCGGTACAATTGTTCTAGTAGTACGTGTTCATGCATGCATAAGACAAGCTAGTGAATTGACATCCATCCAAACACTAAAACACGTAACAGGTTTGCAAATTGTATAGCAAAATCTTATTTAAAACATTGATCGAAATAAACATTAAATATTTATAATATAGGATAGGATAGAGTATTTATTAATAATACGGAGTATTAATTAGATGCTAAAATTAATATATGCCATGATGTTGGTGGAGAAATTAAGGACGGGCATCTGAGAAATTAGGGATTCCACTTGTAAAACACATCAACCTCTCCTTTACCATCAACGCCTGTAACGCCATCTTGGGAAGCTGTCCAAGCACAAACCTTTTCGCACCGTGATCGATCTCTACTATCACGATATGCATCCCATGAAACCCATCCTTTGTTGGTTTGACACGTGCAAAAGAAGAGGGTCTCTGCGAACAGGCTATGACGGAATGTGAATTCGTCCCCCGATTTACAATGGACGCGGATCCCTGACGCATCTCTCATCGTGTTTTTTTATCACAACGCCGAGCCAACCTAGTTCGCCTGCACCTTCCCCTGCACAAAAACATATTGCTGCTATACAGAGTAGAACTAATTTAACACCTGCAATTGCAACTCCTCTTCTTTTGGCAAATCTTTCCTAAACCCCTCTCTCCCTCTTCTTCAATTTTTTATTAATTGGTTTCTTATTTTGGGTTAAAACATCCCCATTGTGGATGCTCTTATATATACACGGACGGAGTATAAAATTATATAAGCAATGTAATTATTTGTAATTACCATTTGTTTTGTACGATTTCTATTCTATAGAAGATTTCTTTCATTTTTTGTTTTATTTTATTTCCTAATTAATGTGATTGTTATCATCATGCCTTGTGGAGCGCTTATGTGATCTACCTAGACCTTTCAAAACACAACCCGACCCGGTCGATTCGAACCCGTAAAATTTGACTCGGAAATTTTTTTCGACCCGAACCCGAAAAACCGAAAATTTTCCGGGTCATCTGGGTTTCGACCCATTGACCCGGTAATTTTGACCCGATTTTACCCGATTGACCCGGTTGATTTTTAATTAAATATAATTAATTTTTTTATATATAATTAAAAAAATTTGCAAAATTGTCAAATCATGATTTTTTTAATTTAAAATGGAAAAAATTGACAAACCCGAAATCGACCCGAAATGACCCAAAACCCGGTCAAACCCGGGTTCTAATCAACCCGGAAATACCCGGGATCCGTTTTACCCGAGACCCGAAGTGACCCGACCCGAACCCGACCCGAATGACCCGTTTGACAGGTCTACCCTTCCCATTTAATTGGGTGGTAATAATGTATTGGGTCGTGATTAAACAAGTAGATTCATTGGGTGGTAATGCACGTCTAAAAGGTGAACTCACTAATTATTGTAATTTCTTTTTTTTGGTGAAGAATTATTGTAATTTCTAATACTCATTATTTATAATAACTAGCTAGCTCCTTACGTACGGAATTTTGTCAACTATTTTATGCAAAGATATTTATCATTATGTTTAAATTTATATGTTTTGATATTATGATCAGTGGCGGATCCAGAAATTTTTGTAAGGGGGGGCTGAAATTTTTTTCCAACAAATGACGGTTTGAAATGTTCGAGTCTAATATTGTACCTATAAGCACCGTTGACACCTTTAGTCTTGCTCATTTGTTGAATGGCACTAAAAACGTCACTATATTGTTTTGCAGATTTAGGAACCTACATCACCAACTGTAATATAACTAGATCCGGACAAACGTGGGCACGGGTCGGGCTTGGGATGAGTTTTACCCCAAATATTATCCCGGTGTTGCGGGCGCACGTGGGCCGGGCTAAGCTCGCTTCATGGGTTGAATGTATTGTTGAATTTTAATTAATACTTCGTATTATATTAGTTATTATAAGTATTGATTATAAGGAAGAAAAAAAAGGGTTATTGTTTTTTATAAAAAAAATCAGATGCAACAAAAAAAAAGGGATTTAGTGTTTTTTTTTTATAAAAAAAATAGATGCCACATCGGGAAAAAAGGGGAAAGCTTTGGGATAAAAGGGGAGAAATGGACCCAAAAAAAAAAGGTTTACTGTTTGTTAAAAAAACAGAGGAAACAAAGGGATAACGTGGGATAAAAGGGGAGAGATGACCCCAAAATAAAAAAGAAGGTTTACTAGGAGGATTCGAACTAGGCATGCTCCGCTCCCTCATCAAAATTCTTTACATATCTTATCCACTGAGCTAATATGACTTTGTGATTATATTCTACTTAACTTAAATATATTACTAAATTAGCAGATATATAAATATACACATACCCTTATTTTTGTCAGCGGGGGGCTTCAGCCACCTCGAGCCCCCCCACAGATCCGCCCCTGATTATGATGATATCAAAACGATAACATGATTTTATCACTTCAAAAAATGAAAACAAATTAAAAATATTAGCACTAAATGAAAAGTGTTCCTCTCTTATCACCCAATCACCTAACTAATTTTTCAAAATGGTATTTCTTATGCTATTAGGGCATAGGTTGGATAATCTAGATGCATAAACACTGGAATTTTTATTTTAAAAAATAACTAATTTCTAAAATTGCTAATCAGAAGAGAAATAATGTAAAGTAAGTCGTCCATATTCTCCTAGCCCATTTTTAGCACATTTCTTCTTTTGCCTTAGATCCATATTGAAGAACGATGGGCCAGTGCCCAATGGCTATTGTGGCTCCTATCATTGAATATGGTTCAAGAGCATAGGTTAGCACGAGCTTCAATACAAGCCACAATGTTTCCTATTTTTTTTACGTTTCGGCTATATACACCGCAAATCCCCACATCCTTAAGGACGTGCAAGTTGGGTGAGAGCCACCCAAACCCGGACGTGCAAGCACGTTTTTTTTTTAATAACGTGCTTGCACGTCCTTGGGGACGTGCTTGCACGTCCTTAAGGACGTGCAATAGGGCACGTGCTTAAGGACGTGCAAGCCCGTCCCTTAAACACGAAGAGGACGTGCCTCTTCGTCTTCGTCTTCATCGTCTTCAGAATCAGAAAGAGAGAGAGAGCGTCGGAGCACCGAGAGAGAGAGAGACCGAGACCGAAAGAGAGAGAGAGAGACCCAGAAAGAGAGAGAGAGACCCAGAGAGAGAGAGAGAGAGCGAGCGATGGAGACAGAAAGAGAGAGAGAGCTCGAGGCGGCGGTGGCGGCCTTGGAGGCGGAGGCGACAATGAAGTTGGCACTCCTCCAAAATCTATTGGGTACGGATTGAGGCAGTTGGATGAGACCAGCGTCACGTCAAGGAAGAGTCTTACCAACACGCTCGCCATGATGGTCGCCGAAGAAAGAGGTAGTCGGACGATGACCCAGGATACCTTGCACCATCTGCGGGAAAGAAGGTACTACTACGACTTCAGACGACATCCGGATGACGACAACGTCTTGAGCGACCTCTTCCTGGCGCATCCCGACGGGATACGCCTTCTCCGAAGGTTCCATTACGTCATCATAATGGACAACACATACAAAACAAATGCGTAAGTTACTTAATTACGATTACATTATTGCACATATAGCCAATTATAAAGTATTTTATATGTAACATATTTACACTTGCAGATATGGGATTCCTTTGTGCGAGGTGGTCGGGTTCACACCCTCAGGCAATACTTACTGCATCGCCTATGCCTTCATGTCGCAAGAGAACGAAGACACATACGCCTGGGTGTTGCGACAGCTTCAGATCTTGCTTGGGACGGTTCAGCCTCAAGCTATCATGACTGATCGAGAGCTAGGTCTCTTGGCGGCGCTGAATGTTGTCTTCCCCGACGTCCAGCATTTCCTTTGTTGGTTACACGTGACGAGAAGATGCGAGGAAGCAGCTCTGAAGATCACGAAGAATTTAAACCACGCTGGCATCTTTAAGGGCAACTGTTGGGGGCTGTTCGAATCGAGGTCGGAGGAATCATTCAACCGACGTCGTCGGGCGCTACGAGCTGCATGGCACCCATTCCCAGGTGTGGTGGCGTATTTGGAGTCGGTTTGGCTTCCATACAGCAGGAACATAGTAAGGTGCTACGTAGATAATGTCTTCCATCTCGGCACCCGTACGACAAACAGGTACAACCTTACTTCATATCTCCCATTACAATATGATATAATATCGAATATTTAGCGGTATGCACTTCAATGTGTATAGAGTTGAGGGTCAACACAAGGTTATGAAGGAGGCACTTCACTCATCGACTGGTGACTTCCGCATTGTGATCGATGCAATCAATAGAGTCAACGATTGTCAACTGCATGAGCTGCAAACTGCTTTGGAGATCGACCGCTTCAAATGGCCAACAACGGCGTATAAAGTCAACCTTTTCGATGAGGTAAAGACTTTAATCTCCAAAAAGTGCTTCGATTATCTGTACAAGATGTGGCAGGACGTCGTGAACCAAAAGGTTCCTCCGGTATGCACGGACCGACATTGGAGGGTTTGTTACGGGATCCCTTGTGTCCATGAGATTCAGGCATACGTCAACTCCGGTACTCCGATACCCGCCGAGGACATCCACCCGTTCTGGATGGATTTGACATGGACTGACTTCGACGACACCCCACTGCCGTATGAGCTGTCATCTTCATACACGGCTTCCAACGATGTATGCGAGGATGAGCTGCACCCACCCTCATCAGCAAGCGTCCGAAGGAAGGGGAGGCCTCGGGGGTCGAGGAATGCCTGCAGAACCAACCCGTTGCCATACGAGGAGGTAAGGGAAAGGTTTGAGAAAGAAGAAGCGCGTGCTGCTCGAAATGCTGCTCGGCCTCGTCCACAAGCGACCTCAGCTCGACGTGGACGTGATGATGTGTTCGGAGGGTTCAACTGGGGTCGAAACAACGTTGATCCCTTCATGCTCGGTCATATTGAGACGGTGAGGGACACTGTTGGAGATGGTCATTGTGGCTACCGTGCTTTGGCGGCTTTGACATCACCGATCGGCGAGACTGCTTTCCCGGAACTCAAAACATTACTATGCAATCACTTGGAGGATCACGCCGTTCTGTACGCCGGTTGTTATACGGGAGAGTACCCATTCCAGCAGTTCGCCGACTACCAGAGATGGGCCGGAGCCACACATGGTGATAGGAGACGGTGGATAGAGCTACCCATCATGAGTTTAGTATTTGCGACGGTATATCAGATTCCTCTCGTCGTCCTAGCTTGACATCATCCGTTCACATGTCTCCCCATGATCTCGCCAACATCTGCTAACAACCCTCCCCAATCAGCAACTCTTGGTGTAGCCTGCATCGGAAACCAAGACCATTTTGCCGCGGTACGACTTCAAACGTCTTTTTTATTACCTATTCATGCTTTTCATACATATGTCAATACTTTAACTCTAAATTTTTGTACTCATAGATCTGGTTGCGTCCTAACGCTCCTCTTCCGCCGCCTCCACTAGAATGGGTCGAACATCATCATCCGAGCGTCGAAGGATGGGATGCTCCGTTTCAAGCTCAGATTGAGAGATTTAGAGCCTTGCGTGCCGAGTCCGGCCGTCTTTTACTATTTTCCTAGATTGTATTCCACAACTTTATTAAAATTATGAATGTAAACCTTTTTTTCCGTTCCTTGTAACGTTATTCGCATATTATCTGAATGAAAACCTTAACAATTCTTGTGTTCTGTTTAATTTGACCCTAAATCCATCAAATCTACTAGCTAAACACAATTTTATCAATTAACATTACAAAACCGTCGGAAAACCTAAACCCTAACCCTAAACCCTAAACCCTGCAAAACCCTAACTAGGGTTTGCACGTCCTTAACAACGTGCAAGCATTGCACGTCCTTAAGGACGTGCTTGCACATTGTTAAGGACGTGCAAGACGTTTTTAGCGGACGTGCAAGACGTTTTTAAGGACGTGCAAATCCGTAATCCAGATTTGCGGTGTATATAGTGACACCCTTTTTTATTAGAAAAAAATTCGGATGAGCAAGCTTTACCCGGCAGCATCCTTACGGATGAAGTCTAGAAGACCAGAATCGTTGTAGATATTCACCCCAGACAGAGTGGCAAAGCCACAATGTTTCCTAAGAAGTTATGTACTAAAATATAGATTTTTTTTTTGCCCAGCTTCAATACTGCCTTTAGTGAAAATGATAATGTCGTCATCAAAAGAAAGAAAAGGAACCCTATGGCCGTTTCTTCCAAATGTAAATCCTATTGGACTATGATCCATATTTGTTTCTGCTGCGAGTTTTCGGACTAATATTTATGCTCCCAAAATTAATGAATAAAAAAGGAGATAGGGGATCCCCTGACGAAGACCTCGAGAGGGAAAGAACATATCTGTAGGACCATTATTAACCAGGATTGAGAACGAGATGGTCGTGACACATTCCATGACCCAGGAGATGAACGTATGGTGGAAACCAAATTTTTCTAGGATCTTACTCGTGAAGTTCCAGTCAACCCTGCAGTCATATGCTTTTTCCATATCTAGCTTTATTGCTAGTCAACCTTCACTCCCCGAGCGCGACTTGAATGAGTGGAAGATTTCGTGTGCAATAAACACATTATCTTGAATGGCTCTGTCTGACACAAAAGCCGCCTGTAAAGGATGAATCAATTTTCCAATAATTTTTTTTATTCTTTCCGTCAGGATTTTAGATATGATTTTATATAAATTTGAGCATAAAATGATTGTACGGTATTGGCCAATAGTGGTGGGGTTGTCTCTTTTTTGGCAGAAGTGATATAAACGTGTTGTTAATTTGTTTAAGCATCTTCTCGGAATGGAAGAAATCCTTGACAGCTCTAATGATGGACACACCAACAATATCCCAATATTTCTTATAGAATTCAGAGGTAAATCCATCAGGACCAGGAGATTTATTCCTACCCAAGCTAAACACAACCGATTTTATTTCGTGATTAGAAGGGTGTCGAATAAGAAATTCATTTTCCTCGGTAGTGATTGAAGGATGAATTAGATTCAGCATTTCATTTAAAAGTCTATCATTTATAAGCTCTTTTTTGAATCTTTTCTGAAAATCGCTTTTTATTTCATTTTTTACATTCTCCTCTCCCATTATTAGTGTTCTTGTCACAGAGGTAATGTTACGAATTTGTTTTCTATGTCTCCTACCCGAAGCAACACGGTGAAAATACGCAATGTTTGAGTCTGAAAGTTTGAGATGCTTTGTTTTTGCTCTTTGATTCCAGAAGGTTTTTTGAAATAGGAGGAGCTTTTCTGTTTTCCTTATGAGGCATTGTTCTTTACTAGTGATTTTGTGTATGTTATTTCCATCTCCTGAAGACTGAATAGATAGCAAATCATTATCAACTTCCTTCAACTGACGGAAGATGTTACCGAAGGTGTGCTTATTCCATTCTTTTGCTTTCTTTTTTAGAATTTTTTATTTGAAAATAAGTTGAAACATAGTGGATCTAGTGCAGGAGGCACGCCAGGATTGTTTGACACTGTTACGAAAATCCTTGCGTTGAAGCCAAGCGTTCTCAAACTTGAAGGGGGCGCTTTGAAGATAGTACTGTTCTCTAGTGTAATTGATATGGGGCAATGATCGGATGAAGAGAATGCCCCATTATGAGTATTGAGGTTGGGGAACTTCTGAATAATTTGATGATGAACTGGACCCGATCCAGTTTTTCACGGATAGTGTTTTCTCCGTCTGGAGTCTTTCTCCATGTGAAAGAATTTCCCAAAAGTAGGGATGTCCATAAGAGAGCACTCGTTTTTAAATTGTAAGAGCCTAGCGAAGCGAGAAGAGCGGGAATCCGCGCCTCCCGCCTTGTCCTCACTACATAGAATTTCATTTAAATCTCCCAATACAATACAAGGGAGGCTTGAATTCGAAACAATTGAAGATAGTGTTTCCCAGAATGAGTCCTTTTCTCGAGGGCTAGGAGGAGGGGCATAAACTAATAGCAGGAGGATTTTGAAACCATCATTTATATTTTCATAACGTATCCCTATAATCCGTGGCAAATGGATTTCAACCGAAATAATTTCGTTTAATAGATCGATTGTGGGATTTCCAGAGGATACCTATCCCACCCAATCGCCCATTCGCAGGTGACCAAATAGCCTTATCGAAGCCAGCGTTTTTCCAAAGTTTGTCATCCGGGATGGATTTTGATTTCGTTTCTGCCAGTCCGATTAGTTGAATATGCTCATTATTACATAACGTATTGATTTCAGTCCAAAAAGTTGTTTTTCCTATTCCTCTACAATTCCAATAGCAAATTTTCATTTATAACCCATAGAGATATAAGGACAAGATTTAAGGGTCCTTATATCGGAAAACTTTTTATCAATTAATATGTTATTGGACATAGCTTCAACAACGCTTTGTGTAACCGAAAAGTTAACGCACTTACCTTGATTACTAAGAAGGGTAAACCAAAAAACATTTTGAATGATAGTTTCCTCACCACTCGGATTTAATCCGAGACAAAGCCCCCTAAAGAGGCGCCGACCGAGTAAAAAGGCCGACGGTAGGCCCAACTTTGCGGGAGGAATTAGGAAGCCCGCTACCATGAACCAATAGATAGAAGAGCACTGCATCCCAGGTTCCATTGAGATCACATTTTCTACACCACGTATAATAAACCATTTGTAGCAGAAACAGGGGAAGCATGGTGAATGAGTACATAGGAGAAGGAACACGGGGTAAGGAAGGAAAGGCGACACCCAACCCAACCGCCCCGAGATGCTTGAAAGCTTCAGCGAGACATAGCAGTATCGTTTACCCCGAGACGGAAGTGAGGAAGGGTCGAAATAGCAACACAGTAGCCGCTTAATCTTCCTAGAAATCCAATTAAGGAGAACAGATTGTATAGACATACTTAAATAGCCAAGAAATGTATTTGTGAGGAGTATTCGCAATGACTTGGTAAAAGCACTTTGTTTTTTTATTGGTGCAAAACAGGACTACAATCACCACAAGAATCCACTGTTATTCCACAAAAGGTTTCCACTAGAAAGGGTAATGCATAAACTGTAACAAAAAGATGTTTGCAACCCAATTTCGACTAAGGAAGTTATTAAAATTGAGTGACAACTAAAGAAACATTCAACCATATGAGACACTTTCATTTTATGAAGCAATGCAATATAAATGGATCTTTCATGATTCACTGTTTTACAATATACGGTTCTTAATCGAGAGGCAAAGCCGAGCTGGGACTGGATCTTTTATGAAGCAATGCAATATAAATGGACCTTAACCTTGTTTTGTGTTTTTGTGATTAAGCATTTACCACTTGGATTTTGACTTTTGAAAAAAGCATGGGCTGGATTTTTGAGGTTGTAACCCCAACGTATGTCCTTGGAACAATCAGAGGCACATATAGTAGTCAAGCTTTGGGTGATTGAATCATATCGCCAACATTTTATCCTTTTATTTTTGCAACTATCCAAGATCATAACCATATAATCAGAATAGCGACTTTTTGGACCAACAACATAACTGGAATTATATTACTAGGTAGAACCGCAAGGTTGAACAACAGTATATAGAAGTTGCAAACAACCCTAAGGGGCTGAGACCAAACAACAGACAATTCAACAATCACAACAAAAGGATAATACGTTTTTGCAGGGCAAGCAATACATTGTTTGCCAAGGTGCATCAGTGAGGGCCCAAACGAAACCATGGGACAAGGTTGCAGAACACAGTTTGAGCAGCAGAGACGGAAAAAACACAAGCATCATACCTTTAAATATGCAACAGACCAAAGTAACAACAAGTAACGAAAGGATAATGCAGGCCCCAGTTACAGAAACTTGAAGGATGAAGGGCATCAACCTAGCCCTGACTGACAGATTGTAGCAGAGGAGTTGAACATCGGAATATAACTTTGAACAAGGGAAACAAGAGTGCAACAGCCAATTCAAGGAGGTGTTAAAGAAGCAAAGTATAAACATAAAATTGAACCAGACAACCCACCTTGGGTGGGTTCTAAATGGTAGGCAAATGCAAATAACATGACATATTAGCCGAATATCCATAATGAAAGCCAAGAGCATACTTTCAAGACCAACTTTTATGAGTAACAAATCTTCATTCAAACTAGGTAAAGGAACCATAACAGCCCCAATAACCAAAGTTTTTTCAAGGCCTGAAAATCGGGGGTAGGGGGTGAAGAGGCATAAGCCTCTAACACCAACCACCAAGAGGTGATGATTTTCCTAAACAATTGAATGCAGTAAAATAAGATCATGTAGGGAAATTTGTAGATCAACCTGTTTAATTGCGGGAGAGCCACAAATGTGAAGTACGGAGTGAACAACCCCACCAGTACGGCACAAGATGAGCCAGGAAAGAGACATGCCACCCCCACGTAACCATCGAACAGAGAGAGAGAACGACCCCGGAACCCAACTCATCATCCACCGAACGGAAGATCAATACACCGCCCACCAACCACCCAGAGAACAACTTCTTCCAAATCCCCCTCCAAGGCAAGGCGATGCACCATCGCCAACAGGTCCCTTCTGCACACACAACAACTTAGCGCCGCACCACCATCCCTTCCGGCGAGACACCTTTTTCCTCTTTCTGAAATTCCTCCACACCTTCTCGAGTCTCGACCCTTCGACAACCGAATTCAAGGCTATTATGGCTTCGACCATCGAACTCACAACCCAAGACTACCCCCCGGGGAGAGTGAGAATGGGGAGATATTTGTGGTTTCAGGGGCGTGAGGACGCCAAGGATGGGGCTCAATTCAACATCGAGGTGGATTTTGAGGTTTGAATCAGGCCGTGTCTCGCCGGAGAACACGCCAGCTTTAGGGATTGAGGGTTTTTTAGGACAAGAATGGGGGCGCGTGGCACTGAGCTTCAGCGCGTACTTTTTAAGCCCAGAAAGGGGTTTTTCCATTCGGTGGATGACGTATTGTAGGTCACTAATATTTATAGGTTTTTTAAAATCAACAGGTATTTAAACAAATACCTTAAATACCCAAACCAAATAATCAGATTATAAAACAATTAACCCAAAAACATATTCACAATTGGAATAAAACTAAAACGCTAGATGATGATCTTAATGAGGTATATATAAATCCCGAACATTAAGGTCTTCTAGACCTCATTCGGCAGGATGCGTTCGGATAGGGATTCCCGTCCGAATCGCTCTGTGGGATGCTTTCAGATCGGGCTTTCCATCCGAATTTTTACCTAATAAAAAAAATCCCGAACAAAATGTGAGTTATCAAAGGAAAATTCCAAGAAAAAAGAACATAAATGCTAAATGGATGAAGACTCCCATGGGACGTTCAAACTGAACTTTGATGGATCTACACTCCCGAACAGAATAAGTACCACTGGAATCATAATTAGAGACTGGATTGGGGATCCCATTCTCATCAATTACCAAAATATCGGATGTCAAACTGCGCTAATGACGGAAGCAATGGCACCAAAGCACGGTGTTCAAAAAATCCTACAGTTACACATGGATAAAGTTGTCATCGAAGGAGACATCCTAATAATTATAAACCATTTAACGAATAAACAAAAATGTCATTGGGAAATTGAGATGATTATGACCGACATTAAAATCCTACTGTCGAATGTGAAGGAATTAAGCTTCTTTCCTTCACACCCCACGTATGGGCAATAGAGTGGCTGACAAGGTTGCACACCTTGGTCCCTCTGCCCGGGGTTCCGACATATCAAACAACCCTGGTCTCCTTGACCTCATCCGTAACTCCGTAAGGATGCCCTCAGTTAGAGTTTGCTCTTCCGAATTATTACCTAATAAAAAAAACTAGCTAGTTACCTAAGGAATTTTGTAAATCTATATATAACCTTAATTTAGAAGACTTTGCTTACGTGTCGATCTTAGAGGAGTTTTAGGAATATTGACCAATTATGTTTTTTTCCTTGATTTTTTTATTTCTCCTTTTCTCTTTTTTCCATTCATTTTTTTTAATCCTCCATTCTCTTTTATTCTTAACATATTTACTAACAATTGGGCTTAATTCAAAACATTGAATTCAATCTAATATAACCATTAGGCTTAACTCACATTTATGTACTAACTATCTATATATAACCTTAATTTAGAAGACTTTGCTTACATGTCAATTTTAGAAGAGTTTTAGGAATATTGACCAATTATGTTTTTTTTCTTGATTTTTTTTATTTCTCCTTTTCTCTTTTTTTCCATTAATTTTTTTTAATCCTCCATTCTCTTTTATTCTTAACATATTTACTAACAATCTATCTATATATATATAACCTTAATTTAGAAAACTTTGCTTACGTGTCAATCTTAGAAGAGTTTTAGGAATATTGACCAATTATGTTTTTTTCCTTGATTTTTTTATTTCTCCTTTTCTCTTTTTTTTTCCATTAATTTTTTTTAAACCTCCATTCTCTTTTATTCTTATCATATTTACTAACAATTGGGCTTAATTCAAAACATTGAATTCAATCTAATATAACTAGACCTGTCAATCAGGTCATTCGGGTCGGGTCACTTCGGGTTTCGGGTAAAACGGGTTCCGGGTTTTTCGGGTTGACTCGAACCCGGGTTTGACTGGGTTTCGGGTCGATTTCGGGTTTGTCAATTTTTTCTTTTTTAAATTAAAAAAATCATAATTTTATAATAAATTTTAATTATATATTAAAAAATTTAATTATATATAATTATAAATCTACCGGGTCAATCGGGTCAAAATTACCGGGTCAATCGGGTCACCGGGTCGAAACCCAAATTACCCGAAAATTTTTGGATTTTTCGGGTTCGGGTCGAAAAAAAAAATTCGGGTCAAAATTTTCGGGTTCGGGTCGAAATTTTTTCGGGTCGGTCGGGTCGGATTGTGTTTTGACAGGTCTAAATATAACCATTAGGCTTAACTTACATTTATGTACTAACTACTGAGCTTAATTCAAAACATTGAATATAATTATTAGTTGTGACACATCACATCTAAATGCATGATTCAGATTTCAAAATTTCTAAAAAAGTTACAATGATATTGATATTATTATTACTGGGTGCTTTAAAATATATACATTTATGTATTATACTTTAGACGAGATATTAAAAAATTATTTCAGAATTATAAGATACATTAATGGTAAAGTTTTTTTTTTTATCTTAACTTTTATTAGTATTTTATGATATATTTAGATATTATTAATATTTTAGTTTTAAAAAATCGCGACATGGCGCGGGAATTGTACTAGTTAACTATTTTATGCAAAGATAATTACCATTATATTTAAATTTATGTTTCGATATTATGATAATATAAAAACGATAACATGATTTTATCACTTGAAAAAATGAAAACAAAAAACATTAGCACGTACTAAATGAAAAGTGTTCCTCTCTTATCACCTAATCACCTGACTAATTTTTCAAAATGGTATTTCTTACTTATGCTATTAGGGCATAGGTTGGATAATCTAAATGCATAAACACTGGAAAATTTATTTTAAAAAATAGCTAAAATAATCGTTTCTAAAATTGGTAATTAGAAGAGAAATAATGTAAAGTAAGTCGTCCATATTCTCCTAGCCCATTTTTAGCACATTTCTTCTTTTGCATTGGATCCATATTGAAGAACGATTTGGGTCAGTGACTACTGTGGCTCCTATCATTGAATATGGTTCAAGAGCATAGGTTAGCAATTTAGCATCAGCTGCAAGCCTGCAATACAAAGCCACAATGTTTCATTAAAACCTAAGAACTTATGTATTGAAATATCTGGAAAAATAATTTGAAGTTATGTAGCTCTTACTATTTATAGAGATAGAAATAAAAATAAAGAATTAGGCCCTGTTTGCTATAACTTCTCGAATTGGAATTGAAATCGAATCAGAAAATCATAATGTATATTATGTTACAAAAATTCTTTTAATTTAGGTCAAAATTGTTGATAAAAAAAATTCAAAAAATTATAATGATATTAATTTTATTAATATTTTATAATATTAATTTTATCTTTTTTTTTTGGTGTGAATATTAATTTTATCTTAAACCATAATGTATATTGTGTTACATTTTATCTTAAATTTTATTAATATTAATTTTTTATATAATTAAAATTTTAGTTTAAAAAATCGGATCATGGCACGAGAATTGTATTTCTACTTCAAAATGAGAGAGAGGGAAACACCCCTTCCTGATTCCTGAGCTTCCCCATTGGAAAGCCCACAACCCCCAATCCGACAAGCAAAATCAAAGTGGGACCCATCAATCTGGTTCGTTTCCAAGCTAAGTTTTAGCCCCAATACCAACTTTCAGTGTTGGGATGAAGATTGGTTGCCCTGTTGGGGCCATGGTCTCCACAAAACCTTCAAGGAACCCATATATTGTCTTGAATGGTTGGATTTGGTAAACAAAATGTAACAGGGTTTCAAATGGCTGAGTGTTAGTTTCATATTATGTCAAATATCAATTTTTAGTTTTATTTAAATATACAGTATGTAATGGCTTTAGCCCTTTAGTTAAGTTGGGACGGGTCTCAGTGGCCGTTAACGTACTTGATCATCTTCTTCCTCCTATTTAGGTAGCAAGTTGTTAAGCTGCATTAATCTATCAAATTACAGAAAACCATTCCAAACCTGGAAACTCTCTCAATTAAACTCCTGTTCTAGTATCCTTCGGATCAACCCTTCTCTCTTCGCGGTTTATTTCTAGGTTCTGGAATACTCAGCTTCAAACTCATCTTTGAGTTTCTAGGCTGAGATCCATCCATTTATCCAGTTGATTGAAATTCCCATAAAAATTCAGAATTCCGTTACAATGGTATCAGGGCATCAAGTTTCTGCAACCATGGAGAATGAAACTTGTCCGCGAGTAAACCATGATTGGACCAAGCAGATAGGGTCGCACTTATCGGGGTTCGATGAAGTGAGATTTGGGAACATGGATCTCAGAGAGGTGATAAACATAATCGAAGGGTGCTCGATCGCCAAGATGCTGGCGGAAAAGAACTCGCAGGATCTTTCCAGATGGGAAGCTCATCGCCATCACCAACACCGGATCCGTCCGATCCGACCAAAACAAGACAGATCAGTGCACATCATCCACCGCAGATCCATTAGGGAGGTCAGATCTATCCAGGAAATCGCGCGACGAGGGTTTTGATGATTGAACTCCCAAAATTCGACGGAACTCGTATGTGTGAATGGGTTTCACGATGTTAGCAGTTTTTCTTATTGAACAGAACACTTCCGGAGTTGAAGGTTCGTCAATCCTCTCTATCGAGGGAAAGGCATTCCAATGGCACTACCACTACATTCGAAACAGGTATGATCAATACCCTCTTGGTCGGAGTATATAATCGAGATCTCAACCCAATTTGGTAGAAATTAGGACGCAGATGTAGTCGACTATAATCAATGGGTACGACCGTCTATGAAATGGATTGGAGTGTGCAAAGGATTGATAGTCTGAAGGAGAATGGCTTAGTATATTCTCCTACTGTGATATGTGATGGCGATCAGTCACACCAGGAGATGCGAAAACCGAGTGGCAATGTGATTGAAGAACAAGAAATTACTGAGGTAGAGACAAAGAGTAAGTTGACTGTCGTAGAGGAGCGCTTAGACTTGACTGCTCATCAAGTGTTCGGCGAAATGTCAGTACTAGTTGAGATCTAAAAGGTACCAGAACTCAATTTTTTGTTGATGATGAAGAGATGAAACAGGCTAAGATGAACGGGGCTCCAAGCATAGCGAGGAAACACCTTAGTCCAGTTGCAAGTCAATTGCTCGATGAGATACCAAAGCTAACGAAGAAGGAAATTGAGATGTTATGTAAAGAGGAGCATGGGTTAGACACCCCACTCGTAAGCTCGTGCGATGATCAAAGTGTATCAAAGATGGACGTAGATGAATCAGGTGATCCACTTGCATCATTAATTTTGATCCTTCTATAAATGAATGCACAAAAGGGTTATATGAGCATATTGTCTTTTCTTCCTGGATATGCAAGCATAACATTTGATGGTAGTGTTTTCTTGGGGTAGTTCACATTGCCTGATGTTGTTGAGCAGCTAGAGAACACCCAAATTCATGGAGTGTATTAAATTACGGACGTTTGATCCAGGAGGAAATTTATATGTGAGTAAAGTCGTTCAATCACCCATTGCTATTGCTGATTTTATTGCTCTGCATCTGGCTGCATATTTGAAGGGTGATGGACACTATATTGCTGCACAACGTCTTTTTAAATTGCCTTTGTATGATTCAACTGTGGGTGCTCCTGTTGAAGACCAAAGTCCCAAGGTTATCACATTGTTATTGCCTGCTGAAGGTGGTACTCATCAGCTGGAGACAGCTGATGTTTCAGAAGATTCTCACTCAGGGCAATTGCAGTTGTGTTTCTTTTCATCCTTGAGGACAAGGATCCTTCAAGGAGGGAGTATTGTGATAGGGCTGTTAAAAACAGAGAAGGTGATTGAGAAGGTGATTGAGAAGGCATCCATTGGAGCCTTGGGAATGAACATTGTGGTGCTAGAGAAACTGCAACCTCAGCTTGTGATAATTTTTTTATCCCGGAGCTTACCACACAGGTCTAAGCAGCTCCCTCCCCTTGGTTCCAAATTTACAGTTTCTGTTTCATGATGAGATGCTCACCCAGTGCAAGGAAGGACATGCTTATATGCTTGAGTTCATGTTTCACATACCATATTTATCTCCCTCGCTTGGCAAAGATTTCCCTGATGTGTATGGTTTGGCAACTACAACTGCAACATCCTCAGCCTCAGGCTCTCAGTTTTGCTATCTCCAAGCTCTCGGCTTGGGTTGGACATGGACTATAGATGCTACTTCCTTCGTTTTCGATCCTAGCTAAAAAGACACAACTTGTCGGTGAAAGGATTGTTGTTTGGTTGATTTTGATCTAGAAGAAGAGAGTATTTCTATTGATCATTGAGGACAATGATCTTCTGAATAACGGAGATTTGTAACAGGATTTCAGATGGCTGATAGTTTCATATTATGTCAAATATCAGTCTGTTCTGGTATCCTTCGGATCAACCCTTCTCTATTCGTGGTTGATTTCTAGGTTTTCAAATACTCACCTTTGAGTTACACAAAATACCTTAATTGCTGGTGGATGTGGCTGGTTAAATGGATATTCCCTCCGTGTGGGGGCGGTGAGGTCTCCCTGGTTTATGGTCTTAAAGGATATTGGTTTTTTCTATTCGGGTTGTGTATAGTAAGAGTTGGAGGAAAACCCTTTTGAAAAGGTATGACATTCTTGGTCACCTGTTGCTGGAATTCGGTGAGTTCGGACTGGTTGGGGTTGCTGCTCTCTTATTTCACCCTCTCTTGTGCTATCTTGCTCTCTCTTATTAATCTTCCTGGTGTTAGCAATTGACTGTATGGATGGTGTTGTCCATCATCATGTTAGACAACGGAATAGGAAAGTAACAAATGATGGAGGTTCAATCCTCCGTCCCAACCCTCCCTGAGGAGTCTGTGAACATGCTGAAGCAAAAACCCAATAAGGGCAACAAGAAAGTTCATTCCGACTGTTGATTATGAGAAACACTTGAGATATGAAACCTGTACGTACTGTTAGCTATGCACTTCAACTCTTTTGGCATGTGTGGTTGTATCAAGAACAACCAGGTGGTTTGTATAACAACTTGCTACATTGTAGGAAGCTTGTATGAAACATTTTTTTGGTATATATGAGTTGTAATATGATCCCATCTCTATAGATTTTATAGCAGTTGCTCTACTGCTATGAACCATATTGTCGACTCCTTCCTTGTATATGTTAATGTGCCTTGAACGACTGTTGACCGGCGACGCATCGGGGGGTCCGGGGGGCTCCGCCCCCCGGCGGTGGTCTCGCTGACCGGTCAGCGAGTCGGGGGTCCAGGGGGCGACGCGCCCCTGGCGGGGGCTAGGGGGGCAGCGCCACCCCGCCTTTACGGTATGCGATGTTTATTGTAAAGGGGCCTATCGTCTGTCTATTTTGGGCTTTCAGCCCGTTGTCTGTTTAGGGTTCCATGAGTCTCTTCATATACTCATGGAACGCCGACCCCTGTAACCTAATCTGTTTTCGCTTCCTCTAATAAGAAATCTGGTTCTCTGCCCGTGGACGTAGGCAACACACCGTTGCTGAACCACGTAAATCTCTGTGTCTTTCTTCGCTATTATCGTTCTCGTTATAACAGTATACTCTTGTTTGCATGTCAGTTGGATGTTTATTAGTGGGTGCTCATCGATCTTTCCATCACAATCCAATTCTGGAGAAGTAGAAGCAACAAATTATCCAGCTATCGTCTACTTTACATTCAATGTCAAACTCAATATAATATGACCAAAATTAATCATTCAAGTGCATTTAAATGGGATCTTCTCTAGGTTAATTGCTTGTAGCTTGCCATTAACGTGTCGTATACCAATAACCATCCTAGAACAAATCCATAGGTCCTTAGATGGAAAATTCAAAATACCCTCCAATTATAAAACTTCAAACAGTAAATACATGTCACTCAAATATGTTCGAAACTTGGCTTGCTTGGTGATTGCCCTATTGTACCGAACGAGCATAAAGGGTAAAATACCTATCAAAACATAACCCGATCCGAAAACCCGATTCGGCCGCTTGAAATTTTTTGGGTCGAAAATTTTGACCCGAATTTTTTTTTCGACCCGGTGACCTGATTTACCCGGTAATTTTGACCCGGTTGATTTATAATTAATTTCTTTATATATATAATTAAAATTTATCGTAAAATTATTAAATAATGATTTTTTTAATTTAAAAAGAAAAAATTGACAAACCCGAAATCGACCCGAAACCCAGTCAAACTCAGGTTCTAGTCAACCCGTTTTACCCGGGGCCCGTTTTACCCGTAACCCATTTTACCCGAGACCCGAAGTGACCCGACCCGAATGACCCGTTTGACAGTTCTAGGTAAAACAGTGGTCCAGACCATTACAATCACAAAAGTTCTACCCTCCTCATTACACTACTATATATAATTAAATCATGGATCACTAACATTACTCGTACATATTTAGACATGTACATATTTAGACATTAGCTTTAATTAGTTGAAACAAAAATGGAGAGAATACCATATGGAAAAAAATCTAGAAAACTGCTGGTTTCGATAATGCTATCTGGTCACTAACAATTGGTCAATTAGGTGGTATTGAGTGCTTGGAAAGCACATCATCTTGTAGACGAATCAATTTCATTAGAAATTCATCTTCCAAGAATCATTGCCGCCAAATACTTTGACTTAAATGAGAATTTCTTTGTTCTAATTTTCTTTGTATACGCTCCCCGGACCTGAATGACAAAGAAGTTTTCTAGAACATACTTACAAACATTATACTTGAAGCAACCCTTCCATGTCCTATTATGGGAGATCTGAATGAAATAAGTTGTATTGCGGACAAGCTAGGTGGGGTAGACCACATTTCTAGATTTAGAAGCCTCACTCATTTTACGAACGAATGTGTATTGGTCGATATACCAACTTTTGAAAATCCATTCACATGAAGAAAGAAACCCGAAGGTCCTGAAAATATACAAGAAAAATTTAATCGAGTATTAGTTCAACATCAAATTCTTCAATACCTACCTTCGATTATCACTAAGAAGTAAGAACGATGCGTTCTCCTCTTCGAACCATTTCCCTATTACAATTAACCCTGATAATAATATTTTCCACAAAGCACCTCCATTCAAGTTCGAGAATATTTCAACAACAAAAAAAGACTTTCGAAATATCGTCAAACAATCCTAGCGCGCTGCGTGCGCCCAGTGTCAGTCATGTTTCAATTAATGTTCAAAGATCCTAAAATAGAAAGCAATGGAATGGAATAAAAAAAATGTTTGAAAATATTTTCTAGCAATTGCAAGAGGTTGAAGATAGTCTCCTCCAAGTTAAGACTCAAAATATAAACCAACTAAAAAAAAAACTCAGCAGTAAGGAGAGGACTCTAATTAAGAAAAAAGAAAGTCTTTTCTTATTCGAGAAAAAAATATTGGAATCAAAGGGTAAAGAAAAAAGTACAATCGACACTCAAACACGACCTACTTTCATCGGGTGGCAATTGGCATAAGAAACAAAAAAATGACCAGAACGATTACAACAACTGAGGGTACGCATATTATAGGAGATGACAACATCAGACAAGAAATCAAACGAGATTTTGAAAAGATTCAAAAGAGAAACAATAAATGAGAACCTTCTCAATAAATATTTTAGGCCATGTTTATCAATGGATACTAGGGATACTAGGAATACTAATATTTTATTTTTCTCTTTCCACCACATCATCCTAGGATTCCATTCTCATTTTTTCACTTTATCAATAGCATATCTAGTATCCCAAAAGCCATCTTTTCTTACCAACTCAATTTACAAATATAACCCTCTTCAACAATTATTTTCAATCTCGGTTATATTATTATATTTCTTTATTATTAAAGTATTAATGTTAAATTAACACAATATTATTTTTAAACTACATAAGACTAACTATATATTATTAACAGTTTTCAAATATAAAATAATATTTTATTTCAAAAAAATTAAAAATTCTTATATTTTAATATATTCTTACCATGAAAAATAATTAAAAAGAATTTTTTGGGTTTTATTATACATAATTTTATTCAAAGAAAAATAAGTTTTTAAAATATAGTCAAATATATTCAAAATTGATGTTCATGTGTAGAGAAAAATAAATCTAATATTATGGTAATTTTTTTATTTTTTATTTTTACATTTTTAATGTTAAAAATTACATATTATAGTTATAAAAATACAACCGCTAGGATAAATCCTAGCCTTCCACTTGTCAACATTCCAAAGGGGCATCTCTACCGATGTGCTGCACATTCAACACGTGTACCCCATCTTTCCAATTTGGCTTGATTTTTTTTTTTTTGACCCGAAAAGAATTTGGCAAAAGGGGAGTCCTAAATGCCAAGAGCATCCGAGCGGATGAAATCGCAGAGCGTAGAATCGTCCGGTGTTATAGTACCTGTGAAAGCAAGATCCATATGTGATAGATAGTCCGCAACCCGGTTTGCTTCCCTATAGACATGACGAATCTCGATTGATCGAAAGAAACCTAAGGAGACTAGACTGTCAGAGACAATCATTTCAGAATCTCCAGAAGGCCTCCTAATACCTTTTAGACTGTTAATAATGGTGAGGTTATCACCTTCGATGGTAAGGTTTTGTATATTTAGGCCCTGTGCAGCAGATATCCCTTTCCAGAGTGCAAAACCCTCCGAACCAACCATTGAACAGATTGGTGAAGGCCCAGCACCCAGAGAGACCGGGTCTCCAGTTCGGTTTCTGATGATAAATCCATAGGTGCTTATCCCCGACGATGAGAGGGCACCATCAAAATTGAGTTTATATGTTCCTGTTTTTGGGGGTTGCCATTTTGCTTTATTCCTCTTGCCTTTTGTAATTGATGACTTGCTGTTTTTATGTGGGTGATCATGTAAGCTTGCATCTTCATGTTTTGAATGGTTCCAGAGTAGATGTTGTTCCTTTGCAAATGATGTAATGCTTGTGACGTTTGGTTTGATGTTGTCAAATAATACTTTATTTCGAAAGTACCATATGCACCACCAAATCAAGACAAGTTTGTTGAACCGGGAATTTCCAAGCTCCTCTCTGATGTCTCGTAGTGTGCTATTTAATTCGTTCCCTTGGGTAAAATGATTGTCCAACTTCATCATTAGTTGTGGATCCATTGTTGTAATTGGGGCTCTCGAGGTGGGGCAGTCCCAGAGTAGGTGTATGAGGTCCTCATAATTTGAGTCACATTGGGGGCAGGAGGTCGGAATTCCAAAACCTCGGGAGGCTAGTCTGACGGACGTGGGTATTCCATTTTTTTTTATCTTCCAGAGGAAACTTTTGACCTTCGGTGGTATATCGAGGTTCCATATCCATTTCATGCCGGTATTCTGGTGTTGCTTCATAGTATCTATCATTGTGATTGCTGAACTTGTAGAAAACCAACCATTCTTACTCCATTTCCAATAGAGTCTGTCAATATGTATATTTTGTGGGATGGGTGTAAGTAATATAGAATCGATTACTTCTCTTGGTAATATATTTTGAGTCGTGTTGATTAATTTCCTAGCATCCCAAGATTTGTCCTCCTGAATGTATTGAGATACTTTAGTAGTAGTCTCTATTTGTTGCGCATTTACTATTTTGTTGATGAGGGGGGAATCGCCTACCCAGTGGTCCATCCAGAAATCAATGATGTCGCCATTTCCAATAGACCAACGGATACCATCCTTAAAAGAGTGGTAATAATTTCATCAGTTGGGCCCATTGCCATGATGTATTTCCTTTTTTATGATATTTTAAAATGTGTTGTTCTTTGAGGTACTTCTCTGTAATAAGAGAAACACATGGGTTGCAGGGTTTTGCCAATATTTTCCATATTAGTTTAAGTTGTAATGCCTTGTTCATGTCCTCTGAGTTACGAAGCCCAAGGCCTCCATTGTCCTTGGTTTTACAGATCTCATACCAGCTGATTAGCGGCTTATGTTTAGAGCCTTTGTTCCATAAAAAATTCATGTTGATCTTGTCTAGCTCTGTGTGTATTGATTTTGGTAGCGAGAAACATTGCATTATATGTAGAGGCTTTGCTGAAAGCGTTGTTTTTATTAAGGTGCATCTTCCTGATTGGGATAGGCAGCTTGCTTTCCATCTATGAAGCTGCGATTTGGTACTAGTATGGAGATCGTTGAAAACCTCCTTTGTGGTCCTGCCACTGATAATCGGGCAGCCCAAGTAGTTTCCCAGATCATTTGTAAAAGGGATTTCCAGCTCACTTTGAATGGCATTTTTCTAGTGTGTTGTTATGTTTGGGGTAGTTTGAAAGTGTGATTTATGTCTATTGACTTTTTGTCCTGAAAGAGAGGTGAATTCCCTAATAATCTTGTTAATCTGGTCACATGCCGTCTTTGTGGCGGATGCAAAGATGACGATGTCATCGGCAAAAGCCAGGAAAGGTATTTTAGTTCCATTACGCACAACTGTGAGTCCTATATGAGTACTAGGAGTTGTTGATTCCTTGATAAGGCCTCGAGCGAGTACTTCTGTTAGAATTAGGAACAGATATGGTGACAGAGAGTCTCCTTGTCTAAGTCCACGTTCTGCTATGAATAGGTCAGTTGACTCGTTATTAACTAAAACCGAGTAGGTCACTGTTGTTATACATTCTTTTATCCATCCCGGAAACCTATGAGAGAAACCAAACATCTCCATAACAAATAAGAGGAAGTCCCAGTCTACTAGGTCAAAGGCTTTTTCCATGTCTAGCTTGACAACCATCCAGCCAGATTTCCCTTTTTTTCTTGAGAAAGAGTGGAAAACCTCATTAGCTATTAGTATGTTGTCTTGTATTGATCTCCCAGCTGTAAATGCACTCTGTAGTGGGTTAATGATTTTGGGTATAATTTTCTTAAGCCTTCCAGCTAGCACTTTGGAGATAATTTTATATGTGGTGGAGCATAAACTTATAGGTCTATATTGAGATGGAGTTTTCGGGTCATCACACTTGGGTAACAAAGCTATGAAGGTGTGGTTTATTTGCTTTAGGATTCTGCCACTAAGGAAGAAACTTTTGACTGCTTTAGTAACAGACGGTCCGACAATATGCCAATATTTTTTGAAAAAGCCTGATGGGAATCCATCAGGTCCAGGGGATTTGTCATTTGCCAAAGCAAAGACTGCATTTTTTATTTCTGAGTTGGTGATTTGTCTGACTAACCAGGCATTTTCTTCATCTGTTATTTCTTTATTGATATTGTTAAGTAGAGTGCTTGGTATTCGTTGCCTTTGTCCCTTTGAATATCGTTTGACGAAGTCTGTTTTGATGATTTCCTTTATGTTCTTTTCTTTGGTCACTGTTATCCCAGCGACAGTTTGAATTGATTTAATCATATTTTAGTTTCGACGACTTGTTGCTATTCTGTGGAAGTATTTTGTGTTGGCATCAATAGATTTTACATGCTTGCGCTTTGCTCGTTGACCCCAATATTTGTTCTGATAGTTTAGGAGGGAAGAATGTTTGATAGTTAATCTTTTGAGTTGACTATCTAGTTTGTGGTCATATGTGTTACATAGTCTATCTTGTAGTTCTTGCAATTCATTTTCAACTGTCGTTATTTGGCGAAAAATATTCCCGAAGGTAACTTTACTCCAAGCTTTACTTTTCTTTTTGACTTCCTGTAATTTTTTTGTCAGCTTATATAGGTGTGATCTAGGCATGTCTACCCGCCATGCATTTTTTATGATTGTCTCAAAATCATCCCTGGTAGTCCAAGCCATTTCAAACTTAAAGGGTTGTAGTTTTGGCTTTTGGTTGTCCATTAAGTCGAGTGTGATTTGTGTGTGGTCTGATCTAATAAAGACATGATTCTTTGTATATAAATTCGGAAATTGTTGTGTGAGATTGTGGCTAACCAAGGCTCTGTCTAATTTTTCATAGATATTGTCATGCCCATGGGAACTCTTCCTCCATGTATATTTGTTACCTACTGAAGGCACGTCTACGAGATTGTGAGTATCTATGATTGTTGTGAGTCTAGTATATCTGTTACCATTAGGGGTGACCCCACCCAGTTTGTCAGAAGGCTTTAGTATTTCGTTTAGGTCTCCTATTATTATTATTGGTTCTGTGGTGTTGTTAATGGTTGCTGATAGGGAATCCCAGAAAGGATCCTTATCTCTTTCATAAGGGGGGGGGGCATAAACGAATAAAACTATGATTGTTATATTGAGAGTATGGTTGTTGTATGTGGCTTGTATGATTCTGTCGTCTGAATGTTGAATTATAAATGTTTCATTAGTGAGTTGAGATTCTTTCCACAAAAGGCATATCCCTCCAGAGAGACCCCTTGAGGGGCAGAAGTGCATACGATCAAATCCAGGTTTCCTCCAGCAGTTATCTGGTGGCGGATGTTGCAGTTTCGTTTCAGCAAGCGCCAGAATTTGTATATGTTCAGATTTAAAGGTTGACTCTATTTCTGTCCAAATATTTCTTTTCCCTAATCCCCTAATATTCCAGAAGCTGAATTTCATATTAAATTCTTTTTTAGGGAATTGGTACTTCTGGTGAGCACTGTTTGTGAGCCAATGTAGAAGCCCTCGGTTTGATGATATTGTTTATTTATTTCATGCTTAGTTTTACTTCCTGTAAAGGGATTCCCCGCTAAGTCAATTTTGTGGAGCTGCTGATTTGTAGCTCGGTAATAGATGAAGACACTATGAAATTCAACATAATGCCGTTGTGGGTGCTCTGTAGGCGCAATGGTCTTATTTGGCCAACTTTTGTTCCTTGTTATATTGTCAAATGAGTGGTTATGTCTAGTGGTTTTGCCGGGTGTATCCCCTGGGGTGTAATGAGCATAGTAACAAACGACAGCAATGATATAGATTGCTACACTGAAAGGAGGGGAGGTAAAACGCAGAATGTGCCAAACAGTCGTTATTTTAGTTCTTGTCCAGGGAAAGTGCAGACTACATATATGCATATCAAAATTTAGATAAGGTAATGAGTGTGGGATTATGCCGTGGTCAAGAATATACATTTGTTTGGTTAAGAGCTTAATGTTAAAGTCATCATAAAAAGGGCGAGACCTCTTAAAATACGCAAAAGAAGCACCCGGAAAAAGGTTAACTACAACCAAGTGTACGTAAAGTGCCAGTAGAGTGGTGCTGGTCAAAGGATTCGAGGTCAAACCTGATTTGAGCAGAGAAATTGCAATACAGCAGCAACTTAGAAGACAAGTGCCAAAAAGATAAGTTTCCACAACCTTGATATCTATCGCCCAGATCAAGCACTTCAAAGGATGGGGCGCATAGGAGCAACTGAAGTCATAAGTTGTTGTTAGGAGATAGTGATAAGTTGGTTTAGATATCCTAAGGAATGAATCAAGTATGATGCAAAGTGGGTATCTAGTGGGGAGTAGCTCTTGAAAAAAATTGACGGTTGTGTTTATTGTATATAGTTCTCCTGTTTACTCGATGATGGTTGGAATTTAATCCGTGGGAAAGTATGAGGATCAATGTGCTAATGCAAAGCAAATAAAGTTTATTGTAGTCACTTAATTCTATGTAAGGTTTACTTACAGATTGGAAATATAAATCTGCCCAAGTAGATGCACAGGTGGAGTTGATTGCATCTTTTCCTTTGATAGATTCACACATGAAAACCTGCAGATCAGAGTAGATGTCCAGTTGCTCGAGAGGGAAAATCCTTCGAGCCTTGTCACTTTTATGTGACTTGTAGGGGGTGATAGGTTTTTGGTTGCTAGTGGGGTTCGGAAGAATCTCAGAAAGACCCTCCTTCCCAGTTGATTGGGTAGTTGTGGGGTTTGGTGGAGCCTCAGAGACGCCCCTTCCCGGTAGGTGGTGGTGGTTGACTTGCCATTAAGACAAATTTCTTCTGAAACCAGTAGAAACAGAAAGAGCTCACATAAGAAAAGATTTTATAGTCCAGTATTTGGGTTTTGGTTATATGAGAGCATGCCCAAGAGATTCCCTATTTTAGAGAATTATGGGCTTTTGGGGAATATTTGGCTCATTTTTAACTCAACAGTTTCCCTAACCCATTCTCTAAAATAGAGATTGTGAAAAAAAAAATAGGGTTCCTTCTCCATATTTGCAGCAACGCCATATTTTTTTGCCGTTCTCCATTCCCACGTTCTTCCATCCTTCAAGTCTCAAAAACTAACTTTGAATGATGATTGTTCAACAATTTCTCAAGTAAGATGGGTTTTGCTTGAATTCTTTAGTTGTTGAGATCTAGCACGTATTTGGTTTCTCTATTCATCATGAAATTTTAGATTTGGTTTTTCAAGTAAGTTGGTTCTTCATGAAATTTTGCTAGTTTCCCTAGTCTCCTGCTTGACTCTACAATTTCTCCAAGTAGTAATTTAAATGTTTTCTTTCTTAATTTTTTTTTTGCAATCTGAAAATTTTCAAATCGTTTTTTTTGGCAATCTGAATACTCGGTTCTACCAGTACAATTTGAATTGAAGCTGGCATGTTGGAATTAAAAATTTTCAATTAAAAATTAATTTACAATTCTCTAAAATGGAGAAGCTATTGGAAATTTTACAAAAAAAAATTTAGAGAAGATGAATTTTAATTCTCCATTTTGAAGAAAATATGGGGATGCTGTTGGGGATGCTCTGATTAGTCCAGTTTTTAGAACGCATCTGGATATTGAGGTTTGAGATTGAGAAGAGCATATCATACCTAACAAATCGAGGACGGTCACCCATCAACTGCAAAGGACTGGGAACGTAATGAAGAAGCCGAAGGTTCTCTGATCGGAGATCCATGTCAGTCTCCCTCGGATGAAGGATCCATCCAATCGCCAGGATCGGCCAAATCTGAGAGCAGAGAGGAGAACCCCTTTGATAATGGCAATGATTAGGAGGTTGAACCACCATTTAGTCGATTTGATTGCACAGAGAAACCAGAACCCTAGGAATAGAGAAAGCCACCCTACCCCGTCCGAGATCGGCTTTGAGTGCCAGATCCAGTACCAATACCCCTTTAATTTGATGGGACGAGTCCGATTTTGAGTTTTGAGAGAGTTTGGGGTAGGATTAACAGAGAGACTGAGGGCATTTTCAGATTGGACTCTCACATTGGGGGTAGAAGAGTTAGGGTTTGATCGATTTTTGGGGAGGGTTCCAAATTGGCTTGATTTGTGCAGCAACGTTTTGCCAATTTTTTCACTTATACGACATCGTTTTGTTTAACCTTTTTCGAAAAATAAATAAAAGCAACACATCATTGTCGTGCATTAATTGCATACGATACTTGATCGGATACTAGCACAAGTAACCCGTTCTACCAATACTTGCACTGTTTGCAATTTTTTATTACAAAAAACTCAAGAATCTCACCCTAAATTCTACCGATAAACATGTCCCTTAGGCCATGTTTATCAAGAGATACTAGAGATACTAGGAATATTAATATTTTATTCTTCTCTTTTTGCCAAATCATCCTAGTATCTCATTATCACTTTTTCCACTTTATCAATAACATTCCTAGTATCTCAAAACCCATCTTTTCCTATCAATTCAATTTACAATTATACCCCTCTTCTATAATTATTTTCATCTTTTCCTACTAAATTAATTTACGATTATACCCCTCTCGACTCATAAAAACACCCATTTCTACCATATTAATTTGTAGATGAATCATGAAAATTATTAATATCTATCACAAATTTTATATTTTTTTAAACTACAATATAAATTCTTAAAATGATAATTATTACCAATATTCAAAGTTAATGAAATATAATTAAAAATATTTTTTAGGTATTATTATATATAATAGTATTCGAACAAAAATATATATTTTTTCGAAATTTAATGAAACATATGTAAAATTGATGTCTATGTGTAGAGAAAAATGAATCTAGTATTTTGGTATAATTGTTTTTATTTTTTTTTAACATTTTCATTGTCGAAAATTACATTTTATAATTGTTAAAAATAAACCGGCAGATTAAATCTCAACCGTCCAAGTTCAAACGATCTCAGCCATCAACTCCTCCTCCTCTCCTAAAGTGACATGTGGCCCTGCCATCACTGCAGCTCACTCTGAGTATGGGTTGCAACGAAGTGTTTTGGCATTTGACAAATCCAAACGGCGTCGTTTAAGCTACTTTTTCCCGAAAATAATAAATTGCATCTGACACATCACCGTTGCATCATTGCAAGGATACTTGGTAGAATACTAGAGCTGGTATCGTTATTGACGGATCTTGAAGCCCTCCTAATTTTTTATTAATAAAAACCCCTAGTATCCCCCAAGATCCCAGCCGATAAACATGCCCTTAGGACTAAATGACTAATATGTTGTGTACTCAGGTGACTCACAAGTGAGAGTTAAGGCCTTATGTGAATGGCCGGTAGGAGTAAGCAATGTGTGTAATTGCTGGGCTGAGACCTATAAAAGGATCCTAATTGGATCCAATTCGGGCATGTTGAATGATAAGCCCACTTACCTTCTTCTCACTCTCTCCGAGCTATCTCTGAGCTCTCGCTCTCTCTGTACTCTCTCCTTTCTCATCTTCTTTCTTCTTCCTCTTTCCTAAATCCAATCACAGCACTAATCATCCGTATCTTGTGTGATCTAGGATCATAACAAGTTTGGTGTCAGAGCTTTACGATCGCAGTAACGGGACCATGGCAGATGGTACAAGATCCAAGACATCAGATGCTCAATTTCAAGAATTCAGGGACGATGTTCGAGCGTTCATGGCGGCTACCGCCAAATTTATGGACGATTCGCACAGACGACAGGATGAACAGTTCAAGCAGTTGGAGGAATTCAAGAAGGCAACGCATGGAACAGTTGACCGATTACATTCGGAATCCTCCAAGAAAGGATCGGGTGATCGACGACACAGATCCGGGGAGCCGTTCAGGAAGAGATGGTCGTCAAGAGGATAACGCGAGCAGATCGGCGATTCGACCATCACTGATGGGCGCTGGACCTGCGGATAAGGAAATTCCGGGAGCAAGAAGATCATCGAATCTTCAAGGCGGCGGAAATGGGAATTCCTGGGCGGGATCTGACAGCAGCAAGGGAATTAGGTTACCGAAGTTGGATTTTCCAACCTTCGATGGCAAGAAGCCAAGGCACTGGATCAGGAAATGCGAAAAATATTTCGGCATATTCGCGATCGAGGAAGAACATAAAGTTCAGATTGCGGCGATGTATCTCAACGAGGACAAAGCGGATACATGGCTTCAAGGTTATATGATGCAGAAGCCGGGGGTCAGATGGAGTGAGTTCTGCGACGATCTTTGTGAAAGATTTGGAGATCGGAATGAAACCGAGATTGTTGCGCAATTTAACAAATTGCAACAAGCTGATGATCTTGAAGCATACAATGAGTCTTTTGAGGATTTGAGAGCAGGGATGTTGATTTTCAATCCTCATCTTTCGGAATCCTATTTTGTGTCAAGTTACATTAGCGGCCTCAGGGAGGAGATACGATCACTGGTGCAGTTAGGAAGACCATCGACAATGGCAGCGGTGATGGAACAGTCTAGGCTTCACCATAACGCAGTTCAAGCTCTGATTCGCGTCACTATAAGACCCCTTGGAAACAGATTACTGGTTCAAACTCCAACTTTACTACCAAAAGTGGAGAATGGACAAAGGAACCGCCAGTTAAAGGGGAATCCAGATCGTTTTCGAGTACAAAGACATCAGCTCCGTCGATTGCAGAGGAAGAGAACACTTGGCTAATTCAATCTCCAACAAATTATAGTGAAATTAAACAACCGGTCTTCAGCCTTGGCAACTATATTAACTAATTAACCATAGATGATCATCAAAATAGCAATCAAATGGCCAAATTAGGATGAAGCTTTTAACCTCTTATCTTCAGTTGCAGATTGACGTAGCTTGTTGGGGGCTCTTCAACAAAAACCGTGTGCTTACCTTCTTTGACGTTACCTGAAAAACCAAAATTTTCATAGCTATAAAGTTTCACAATAAAGGGTTCATTGCTATAATTGTAGATTCAATCCAAGATCCCAACAATGTCATTGCCTGCTCTCTGAAGAGGAGCTAAATATGAATTACCCAATTTATAGCAATTAGCAAGTGAAGCTAAGCTTAAATTAAACTATTAAACCCAACTGAGATTAAGCAAATTGACAATTTGTAGAAGACAAAAATATTTCAGCATAGAATAAATTAAAATTGCCTACTTCAATTCAAACTCAATTCAAGGCAAACACACCTCGGTGATCTTTAGAGATAGTCGACTCCCCGAAGATGTAAACTCCACAGATATATGTTTTAAGGGGAATACATTTTCAAAAGTTGGTACAAGCAAGCTCCGTAAGTTCAAAGTACATGCTTATCAAAGGTACATACAGATCTATCTGTACATGACAATGTCCAACAAAAATCCTAAATTTGGTGTAGCACAATGTGAGCTCCAAACTGGGGTTTCAGGGTTATCGTGGTTGAGGGAGCGTGAGTATAGGACGGTGAAAGCTCCAAGGAGAAGCGTTGCAAAATCATTGCCAGCGCCATCTTGGCTTCTAGTAAAGAGAAATTTTGGCCTATGCATATCCTCGGCCCCCAACCAAATGGAAAGAATGCATTGTTCCCTCCCGTTGCCTTCACAATCCCCTCCGAGAACCTCTCTGGTTTGAACTCTAGCGCATCATTACCCCAAAGTTTGGGATCTTGGTGAACAAGCATTATAGGTATGTTCACCATGACTCCAACCGGTAAGGAAATCTTTCCGAGCTCAACGTCTTGTTTGGCCACTCGGCTGAGTGCACACACTGGTGGGTATAGTCTCAGAACCTCGTAGAATATCATAGTTACCTAAAAGCATATAAAAACTGCTTGTCAACATAAATTTCAGGTACTCAATTTTTTAGAATTATAAGTTGAGGATTTGAAAATTTCCCTTTGTTATGAATCCAAATGATGCAGTAGCTAAAGTACTCTGAATCTAACAACCAGCATAGAACTCACCGTCTTTAGTTGGTTCAATCCATCAAAGTCGGGCTTGTTTTTGCCAAACGCTTTCACAACCTCTTCCCGTGCTCGTTCTTGCCAGTCATGATGCTTGCTCAACATAATAACCGTCCAGACGAGCAACACAGAAGTGGTCTCTTGGCCCGCAAAGTAAAACAATTTACACTCGTCAATCAGTTCTGTCGTTGTCATGCCAGCAATCTGCTTGTTATCGTTCGAATTCTCCATAAGCATGCCAAGCAAGTCTCCCTTGGTTGTTTCCTCCCCTGCTTCCATTTTCTTCCTCCTTTTCTCAATAATACCCAAAACTAAAGCCTGAATTTCTTCATTGACTTTGTTCATTCTCCTATTTGTCTTTGTTGGAATGAACCTACCCATCAAATGTATAAACACGATCACTCTTACATAATAAGAACTTAAAATGTAGCCCAAGGAATTCAAAACACTCAAATCATTGCATTCATATGCATATATATACCTCCATCCTGGAATGCGAACTGATTGGAACATTTGGACGGTATGTTCAACTTGCTCATTAAGAAGCTCAAATATCCTCCTCCCTTCTTCGAAACTACTGCCAAACGCAGCACGTGAAATCACATCAGCAGTAAGCTTAACAAGGTCCGGCCACACATCAAGCTCAACCGTTCCCATTCCATGTGCCATCTTCTCCCATGCGTTGATCATCTCAGAGCAGCCATCGTAGAATGCGGGCAACATAAGCTGCATATCAAGTTCAATCCAAACCAAGTTCGCTAAGATGATGGGCCACTACTGAATTTATCCTTTTAAATTTTAATGGCAATGTAGTGTATATAGTAGATATAACCTTCAATTTCTCCAAGTTGAAAGCTGGGTTAAGCATCTTCCTATGCTTTGCCCATTTATCGCCTTCATACCTGGCCAGCCCAGGTGCCAGCAATTTGGCGATTCCGCCTAGGTTTGTCTTTCCGAAGTCGTTCATCCTCGTAAAAACCTCTCTTATCAACTCGGGTTGTGTGATATACACCATTGGTATAGGACCCATCCATATGAATGTGTTTTTCCCTGCACCAATTTTCTTGTAAGTGTAGTAGGACAATGGGATTTCAAACTCATTGGAATCATTATCCTTATTTTGTTGTTTTTTAAATAGTTCGGAATTCAATTCACATATCCTTATCTCTTCACTGAATATTGTACATTACAAAATCCATAAGAAGATATTATGAACAATCGATGTATATAATTTTATATACTGACATAAAACCAACCTAAGTCACTAAGTGTGAAAGGCTCTCTCTATATAGTCTATAGTCTATATACCATACGTACTAATTTTGAAGGAAATTTCAAAAACACTACGTACATTAATAACATTTCTATCAAAATTCAGATTAAAAAAATAAAAATTATTACCATAGCGGAGGAGGTTCTGATGGAGTTGAGGTATGACACGTGGCAAGATTTCGTTGGTGAAGGAGGAGCAGGGCTTGGAGCGTGCTTCCTTGCGCAATCTAGAGAAATCTCTCAAATCGCCGTACAAAAGGCGGTAGGGGTTGCCGGAGAGGCCCTGCTTTCGGAGGGTCCTCTCCATCGTCCTGGGCCGCAACCACACCCACTCTATCGCTCTCCAGCATACCCACACTCCCACCGCCAATATGACCGCCGGAGGCAACGCCGAAAGGGGGGAAATCATTCTTCGTATAATTGAACCAGATGGGAGGTGTTACTGGAATTCAGGGGATATGATTGAGATTGTGGAGTGGGAAAGGGAGCAGAGGACGACTGGACGAGTATTTGTTGGGGGTCGCTTTACACAGCATTACCCTCACTCAAAGTACTACAGTAGTATCAAATTAGGGGAAAAAAACTGTTTGCAAAAGTGGACCTCATTTGAAAATTTTCAAAAGTAAAACCCACTATACAAATTGACAACAAAAATGTGGGCTGATTGCTTGCAACATTTTTAGGTTCATTTTTGGGAGAAGAAACGACTTGAACTAATAGTTGACTTAATTGCAAGGGCAGTTAGTAGTAATACCCATCAAATCATTAAGTGTACAAGTACAAACATATTGTACAAATGTTCCGAAGGGAGATAAAGAATGAAAAAACTTAAAGCGAGGTCTGTGAGCCAAAGGTCATACAGTTTGTTAATTACTACAGTAGTATCGAATGTCCATATCCAAATGTCATACAGTTTGTGAGTATCAAATTTTATCTGGTATTTAGGGGGGGAGTTTCCCTTGCAATCCTAACTACTGTCATGACTTTGTCCTTTGGTTCTGTTTAGGACATTTACATATATAATGCAGACAAGTTAGAGCAATAGTTGGTGTTACAACTTGTTATCTGTGGATGGATTTCAAAGTCATAGTTCTGAATGTGGCTTTGCAATGAGTAATTCTGTTAAATCTCATGGCATTGTAAAAGTGCAAGGGGATCTAGCATCCCAGATTGCCAGGTAGCTGCAAATTAAAGAACCATCTCTTTCTTAATTTTTCTTCTTCCTTTTACCTTTCCTCTATTTCAAGGATGCATTCTACCTCTTCAGTGGTAATGATATTGGAAGAATGTGCCAATGCTATTATGTGACTTGGATCCTTTTACCAAAACGTTTTTTAGGCTGTTACAAAATGATGCTTTTAATTCTTCCATTTTAAACATTAATTTGTACTGATGCTTGATGTGGAAAGGTGTTAGAAGGTCCATGTACTGACAGCAAGGTTCATCATCTTTTATTGAAGCTGTTAGTATTCTTTTGTATATTTTCCCCTTTTTATTTATGAGAGATTGTGATTTGTTAAAAATGTCGATTTTTTCTAATGGAGTGCAGAAAGGTGAACACATCTGCACAAGGATGCTGGCATTCAAAATGGTATGCTAATGCGTTGATATTTCACTTAATTATTATTGAGCTTGTTAATAGGCTTAATGCTCCCCCCTTACTCGGGAATTTCCCCGAATGACCGCTCTTTATTTACCAATTCAAGGTATATAGAAGAAAAGAAAAAATAAAAAAAGAATTGTAATAACAGTGTATGCAGAGATGGCTTTACTACTTAGCCTCTTAGAAATCAGCATTCAGTTTGGTAAAACTGTACATATGTTGTTTCTGTTGTTCTTTTCATTGTGGTGTAGTTCCCCTTCCCCTAATGAGGAATGGGTAAATAAAGGGACTAGCCCTTTGTTCTTATTGTGAAATTCTGAGCTCTGTGATCTTGCCTGAGTGTTGGCCAGAGGGAGTTGTGCTTTGTTGTTGGTACTTGATGGAATGTTGGTCTTTGGATCCTTTGTGTGTGTTTTTCAGAGTATGATTTTCTCTTTAATCAATCTTGTACAACCATGGCCGGACCTGAGATTTATAATGTCTGAGGCGAATTATAAATGTGGGGCCCTCTAGTATAGTTAAAAAAATATTGTTGATCGATCAAATATGTCATCTAATACTAATGTACTATATTGTATAAGAAAATAAATTATTACAGTTTCAAAATCCAAACACACAAGTTACTAAACACAGATTCAGGATTATAATATTGGGTTGGCTAGATTTGCATATAATTTTTATTTTTTTCTCTATAGGTCACTATATCTATTTAGTTAAAAACTATGAATCGATTTTTTTATCTATATTTAAATTATCAATAATAGAATTAATTACCTATGAAAGATAATAATTGTTCCTTTAGGTAAAAAGTATGAATCAATTTTTTTTATCTATATTTAATTTATCAATAATAGAATTAATTACTATGAAAGATAATTATTTTTATTTTGCAAATAGAATAAAGATGAAAAAAGAAACGAAACGAATCAGTAAATAAAAAAAAATGGCAATAAAACTAAATAAAAGAATGAGATAGGGAAGTTTAAAAAATCGGGGTAAGGTGGGAATCCGAACCCCGCACAACGCGCGCACACAAATCCCCCAAAAGAAGCATTTGTCATCTGAGCCAAATTCAAACAATGTTTACTACCAACGCTTTTTTCTATATATTATATTTTATATTGGTTTGGGCCCCTTATACACATTGGGCCTGAGGCGAGGCCCAAGGCGAGCGTCTGTTGGGCCTCGCCTCAGGTCCGGCTCTGTGTACAGCATTGCAAATATCTTAAATGTGGCTTGTGTGGTTAGTCTTGATTCTTGACTGATGAAACAGGACATCTGTTGCAAAGAGAGTCTTCTGTGTGCATTTCACTAACGCAGCCTATAGCTTACTAGCAAGTTCCTTATTAGTTCCTCGTTAGCTGGGTACTATGATGGTGTCACTTGTGTTTGTATTTGTTTTGGTGTTAAAGGTAATGTTTCTTTGCCAATTCTTTTGCCCAATTAATGCTAGCTACTTGATCAATTTCCTGTTTTTAAGTTGTTGATTGAGACAACTCTGTGTGAAGAAATAAGTTGTTTGCTTAATTACAAATTGAAAACCCGTGGATTCTGTGTTGTTCTTGTAAAACTTAGTATCCTCATTATATTTTGAGAGCTTGATACAAGCTACTTGAATCCATAGTATAATGTATATATATTAACTGTGGAATATACAATTTGGAATTGAGATATCCCCATACGCTAGCTTCGGCACCTCCAGATTCTCCCTGCGAAAGCTACATCTAAACGTGCTAGTTCTAACTTCTAAGTAGGTACTTGTCCACCAAAGGCGTACGTGTGGTTGAAAAACATGAAAAGGGAAAGCCGATACATTTGTCTATTAATTTCCATGTTTTTGGTTTACAACTACTGATTACTGAACTTGGTGAGCAATGTCTTCTTGGTTGGTAGGTACTTTGCATAGGTAGGTGCAGAGCTTGTAAAACCGTTGACGTTACACTTAACTCGGGTTCATTTAACACGCGATGAAGCATTTTACTGAAAATATGCTTATATGTGCTAATACCTATATTATAATAATTTAAAAAATAATATTTTATTAAGCGTATGTAATAAAGTAAACTTGATTCGTTTGTAACACACTTGGTAAGTTTTAAAACTTTTAAAGAAATTTAGTATCAATATCCGTTCAACTATTTAATTTCTGTTAATATTTATTTATCCTCATAGTATGTTTTTTAAAATATTTTTTTGAAACATTTCCATTATATCAACTTATTTGATTCTTTTAATTTTAAATAATACTAACAATAATTAATGTATACATATTACTACTACTACTATTATTAAAGAAAGTGCACATGTGAAATTTTCCTTATATAAAATATGTGATTTTATGCAAAATTTTATTAATATAGTAGTATTAAACTTTCCATCTATAAAAATATATCATTCTAGGGTTGTGAGGAGATCCGGCGTAAGTTTGCTCCGATCGACTCAATCTCTCTCCGGTATAGGGCTCTGTGATGGGTAGCTAGGTACTCCTCGCCGGAATAGTGCGAGGTTCACCATTGTCAAAGGTTCTGGTGTCAGACTGGTTCATAACGGCTTGTGGTTAGAATTAAGTGAAAATTTGAGGAAATATACCCTTTTCACTTTTTTTGTTGGTAATTATACCCCTTAGGTTTTCTTTTTAGTAATTCGGTTTTTCTATCCTATGCCCCAAGGGCATAGGATAAGACACTAAATTGGAACAGATTTCCTACCAAAAAAAAAAAGCGATCATAAAAATCTAATTAAAAAAATGCTAAACTAATTAAAAATTGTAAAAAAATTTCAAATTTAGTGTCTTATTCTATGCCCTTGGGGCATAGGATAGAAAAATCGTTAGTAATAGAGATACTATTTTAGGGTGGATTTTACCTAAATACCCTTAAAGTAATATTGTTTAAAAAAAAAATAGAGATAGATAATATTGTTCAAATATAGATAAGATTGCTTACTCGGGTGTTTGGTCTTTTTGGAACGTTTGTTGAAGAGTTTATTTCTGTTTGGTTCATTACGTCTATTATTTGTATTACTGTTTTTAGGTTGCTATGTTAGACGGTTCTCCGTCTGCCGACTTCGGTCGGCCTCTCGATGAGTCAGGCTTGTCTGACCTTCGAATTTTTACCTAATAAAAAAAAAAGATAAGATAAGATTGCTTACGATTTGAAAAGATTTGTTTATTATTTGAAAAAGATTTGTTTAAATATAGATAAGGTTGTAGGTTACAATTAAGATAAATTGAATTTGCAAACATATATTATTTCGTAATAGCCTTTGATCGATGAATTTTGGACCCTAAGTGGAGTAATTTGTCAATAATCATCAACCGGCCAATGACCGAGTCATCAATTGATAATTTATAAACAACTTAACTTGTAACCTAATTGCGTTTCTAATGCATTTGATTACTTTTATAACCTACTTTTATTGTAACCTATTGTAATAACCTACTTTTGTTGTACCCTCAAGGTATGCAAATCAATTACTATTGTAATCTATTGTAACCTACTTTTGTTGTACCCTAAAGGTATGCAAATCGGTCACTACTATAACCTATTGTAACCGATATTATTATCCCATGATTACTTATTGTAACTACAATAATTGTAACTAATTTACTTATATATTGTAACTACAATAATTGTAACCGATATTATTGTCATGAGATTACTTATTGTAACTAATTTACCTGTACTCAATTTTGTTACAGTATTGTAACTAAGTCGTTGTATGTGTTTTAATTCTTGTAATTAATTACTTGTGCCTAGTTGGCAACGTAACTAACTCATTGTTAAGGTTTTAATAGGTTACAATAAATACACACGAATAGATTGTAACTAATTTATTGTCATCGTACTTGTAATCAATATTGTAATAGTATTGTAACTAATTCGTTGTAGATATTTCGATTCTTGTAATTAATTAATTGTATCTAGTTTGTATCGTAACTAACCAAATTGTTAAGGTTTTAATAGGTTACAATAAATACACACGAATAGATTGTAACTAATTTATTGTCATCGTACTTGTAATCAATATTGTAATAGTATTGTAACTAATTCGTTGTAGATATTTCGATTCTTGTAATTAATTAATTGTATCTAGTTTGTATCGTAACTAACCAAATTGTTAAGGTTTTAATATGTTACAATAATTAAATACATACAATAACCTCTCTCCCTCATCTTGGCCAGCAACATTAATTCCTAATGGATTTCGAACTTACAATCGAATCTCATCTTGAAATGAAATCATACCGCAAGACATATAACCACGTACATACCTTCCAATGAATATGGAATATACCGCAAGACATACAAACACATACCTTCAATCTTGTAACTTGATTTCAATTGACATTACTCATAGAAACATCAAAATAAATTGATGGGTGAAAACATTCTGGTGTATTGCGTGATGAGAGCCCAATTACAATATACGTGATTTAAGGAAGTTAAAAGGGGATTTTTTTTCTCTTTCTATGGGCAAATCAGTCATTAGAAACAAAAAAAGTACAATTACCTAAAAAAAACTTTCATTGGTATAATTACCCATACAAAAATTGAAAAAGGTATATTAACCTAATTATCCCTAGAATTAATTGCTATTATGGGGGATAAGCTAGGTAAAGAAGAAAATACATCGATCTAACTTAAGAGGAGGCAGCGACATTGGTATTATACGGAAATTAAGGTGTTGTCTCCGAATATGCTAGTACGTGTTGATTTTATGTTGATCCCAATTAACACAGTTTGAGCCATATATGGATTCACCCAACTGCACGCTATGCTCTATAAACTTTTGTTTTTGACACATGATAGAATTTATCCTTTTAATTGGTTATCCTCACATCTAAGATTCATGCTGTATGTGCCTCAACCGATGGGCTTGTGGATTGCATCGAACACAAACAACACAACCAGTTAGCATCGGAAATTTCTGGTTCATGCTTTCCTGCTTTGCTTCATTAATTAAGGACCAGGTGATTGAATCATGCTCTTTGTTTTGAATTGATAGTGCAAATTGTTGTGGATTCTACTGACGTCACAGTTGTGATGAGAACCGTGAGTGTTGAACTAATTTATATTTCCAAAATAGTTGGCCTTTTATTTGGGCTTGGTATTGATTTACATATAAAGCCCAAATGTGGTGGATCACTGGATTGGATTTGGAGGTGCTAGAAATTTCGGGAGAAGACTACTTACTTAATTCAGCCTTTGATTAGTCTGTAATAGGCTAGAGATTTTTAGAGTATTAAGCATTGTACATAGAAGGCCTATAAATAGGATTAGTGGCTTATGTAACAAGTGTCGTGTGTACAAGAAGTGAGGCGTGAGTTTAGTAAGTGAGTGCGTAAGTCGGTGTAGTACCGTGACTTGGTCGATAGAGTGTGACACTAGGTCAAAAAAACCCATTTTACATCTCTAAATATACATCGGTTCCATGTCTATTTGATGTATTAAAACAAGTTTTGCTTTTATACATCGGTTACGTAGTATGACCGGTGTAATAGGTGTTCTAAAAATATATATAACCGATGTGTTAAGTATATACATTGGATGTTAAATAAGCCGATGTAAAATGAGTAGTGTATAAAGTTTTTGTGTATATTAATGGAGTCTTTTATACACCGTAAGATGTGTAACCGATGTAGGAACATCACATTTTTTTGGCGGGAGATATTTTTTTATTTATAATTAATTTTTTTAAGAAGATAAATATATGAATGGATCATTTTTTTTTTGTAGAGAATGGATCAATTTTTACAAAATAGCCAAAGATAATAATTCAACAATAGTTGTCAAAACGATATAAATATTTAAAAAAAAAATTGAAGTTAATTGTATAAAATATATTGGTTATTTAAAACATTTATTTATGGTTTCCCAAATTTTTATAAAAAATTAATAAGATGATTTTTTTCTCATACTTCACAACTAAATAATAAATTTCCTCGTAGGACCGTCATGGTCCTCAAACTGCTTTAATTTCCTAGTAGTCAATAAGGAGACTTTTTAATATTTATTTGTGTTATGATATTATTATATATGGATGTATAAGATATATGTATATTTACTTAGATAGAAGTTTACCTTTTAGATAAGATTTTATTTTTGGAGACCAAGAAAATTCCTTCTATATATATTGTATTTGGTAGAATCCTCGTGACACACAATAATACGTTATCAGCACGAGTTTGCTCAGGTTTCAAGATCGTAGCCGGTTGTTCTCAATTCAAGCTTTTTGTCAATTTAAAAGATAAGTTTCAATCGAACTAAATCTCCATGCTTTACCAATTTGTGAACTCTCTGATCACTGTAATCGATTGTGTGATTAATCGTTCATGGTCTCTTTGATTTATTAGCTTTTCGAACTGTAATTGATTATCACCATTGTGGCTGGTCGCTTTGATTCTTCTAGTTAATTACTTTACTCGTCTTCGCACATCAGCATCGCATAAATATATGTAATTTGTATACTTTCGACTAGATTTGATATATAATTAATTTGTCTACTGTTGTTTGTAATCAATTAGTATACGTCTCTCAACCCGAATTCTGCTTGCTGTATTAACCCTATATATCTAATTGAAGCTTGTGTGTGTAGTATATCATATAATGCTACTGTTTTCCTATATATCATCCTAATCCATGGATTAATTGCTATATATCTAATACGATATCCCTGTTGGCTTAAACTAATGTTAATATATAGTATTATATCATCGTAAAAGCCATGAATTAATCGCTAGATTAATTGCTTATTCCTATATATCATACTACTGTATCATCCTATATATCAAGTATCGATTGCTTAGTTTTATCTTGAACCTAGATTTAATTAGCACAACTATTAACAATTGCAGAACGATGATGGCAAAAAGACGTTCTGACGTTCGGCCTCGTCGTCTCCACACTCTATGGTCCTCAAGAGCTCCTCATCGCAGCCATCGAAACCGTTCGATTTGGCTCGGCCCTCTCCTTCTCCGACGGTCGCTCTCTTAGTGTTGATTAATTAGGGACTCGATTATCCCAAAAGCACCTCCGATTATCCCAAAAGCATGTCGAGGGGATGTCCTTGCACCCGCGATCGTCTTCGGCCGCCCCCACGCCGCCCTCTCCCAAAATCAAACGAAGAAGACGATCTATTTGTTGCAAATATGGATTAACTACGAAATCAGCCCGGAAATTTGTCACTTCGCAGATTGGCTCGTATCTTTTATGCAATTACATAAAACGGCCTATAACTTCCAGAGTTGCATATTTTTCCCTGTGAAATATATGAACACATCCCGAAGATGTTGGGTAGACATAAGTTATACGAACACCGAATTGGTGAATTTTATCCCTTGAAGCGGATAAAGAGATATATCCCCTAAAGAAAATAAATTAATTACCAAACACATGTTACACATCCCCCGAAGAGGATGTATACATAAATTATATCAATCTCTGAAGTTGGCCATATAGTTCTGCGTCGTCGTGGAGGTAAGTGGAATTTGATTTTTCTAATTTATTATTTTATTTATAAATAATTTAATTGGTCTCCCAAGTAGAAAATATTAAATCCCTCGAAGTGGATGAAAGTAAAGAAATTGATATTATGAATCACTTGATGTGATTGATAAATTTCATCCCCGTAGTGATGAAGCAATAAGTATCTTTCATGTAGCGATGAGTAATGATTATTGTTTTGTTTTGTTTTGTTTTATTTGTATATTATATTTTTATCATCATCTCCTGGAGTAGATGAAAAGTCATATCTCTCGAAGTAGATAGTGAATAAAAATAGATTGTCGCCAATTGGAAAGATAATAAAAAAATGGCATTATGATAATATTGTAAATCTTTTTTGGAGTGTGATTATGTACGCGTTGCTCACATAAGAGGTATGTTGACTTTCCCTGGTTGATTAATTAGAATTTCAAAAGGTTTAAGGCCTTATACATAAGGATGTATATAATTATGTTATATGATATGTGTTTTAAATAAACCATGATTATAATTTATTAATATTTTGATTGGGTGATGGATGGTGTCATGTGAGTGGTTTGTCCACAGATCCACACTAGGATATCATGGTAAAAGGAGGTGAATCCTAGAAGATTGAACTCTACTTGGTAGTGGGTCTATATGGGTTAGGCTCGACTTTAAGGCTCGTGATGGAGTTGGACTGATTTTCAATATTGGTATATGCGATTGAGCTTGCGATCAGGTAAGCCTAAACATCATATATTTGAATTATGATTTTTGTGCCTCTGGGTCATAAGTGATTATATATGTGTGTTATGAGTTCATCTCGTACATTAAATAAGGATTACCATTTACTCATTTAGTTGCTAATTGCAATATGACGTTATTGATTGCACATGTAGATTTTATATCATAAATCATCCCATAGTGCTAATATACTTTTGATATATAAGAATTTAGAGCATTGATAAATTATGTGCGATTTGGGGTGATGATGCATATATGATATAGATATGGTTATTGGATAAATTGACTATATATTGGACGGATACATGATAAATAATATCTATATGAATTGATACATTGATAAGTTGATGAATAAATAACATCATCATGCATCGATTAAATATTAGCCTCGTCTTTGTAGTGATGAGCTAAGATGATATTGTTGATTCCATCTTGTACTTGTAACTATATGTTTCATATATGATTTGTTTCATAGTAGGTGAAATATAAACTCCTGAAGTGGTTAAACTTGTTTGATTCCTTGTCACCGGAAGTTGACATTATTTATTTTTATTGAGATTACTTTTGTTATTCACTTGTGAGGTGTATATATCTCAATTTACTTTTTGTAATTCAAAACTTAAACCGTTTCCAGAAGAAACAACTTGTTGAGAGTTTTTATGCCATAAACATATGTGATTTTATATTGACAATGGTTATTTATGTCATTAGTGTAAATAAATGCTATCTATTGAATGAAGAGCTTAAATGATCCAACACCTTTGATTATGTGAACTCTGTCATTTTTGGTTTGTTATTAGTTCAATTTGGCTATTTTAAGTTACATGGAATATTGGAATCATTATTTTATTTATCTATTTGATTTGATTTGCATTTTATGTATATGAATATGCATTGGAAATGTTTCTTGAAGAAACAATTATGGGTATATAATGCCAATTTTATTCTACAAATGATTATTTGGGAGAAGAGTTTGAAGCACATCCTTGTTAAATTGTGTGAAATTGATAAAATTATTTAACGAGAGCCCGGAGACTCTTTATTTTGTGATCTTGTTCTTATTCTACTTGGGTATGGTAGAACTCAAATAAATAGCTAGCTAAATGACCTATGATTCATAACGACCTCTCTTATTGCCAGATGCAATATATATATTGTTACCTCTAGCAGAGGACATAAAGAGGATACGGTGCGCGCGACCGTTGTTAGGATATTGGTCATAATTTTGAAAATGATTATAGATAATCATGTATGAGTCGACTCTCACATCAAGGAGAATGTGGAAGAACAAGTCAAGGAAGATGGTTTGCCTAATTTGGATTTGTAATCTCCCAAACTGAATGAATCATCGTATGAAAATGTTAGAACGACTTAGAGCTTGGTATATGATGATATGGAAAACCTGAAGTTTTCGGGATGAAATAACTAATGAGTATTTTGTATAAAGTATATACCTGGCATAATTGAACCTTACATATATCCAAAAAAGCATCAAATTAGTCATCGAATGACTGTTGATATAATCAAGCAATAAATGCATATGAGAAGATGGCTCTAGAAGAGCGTCAAAACACTCTAAAGAGAATGAGTGATGACATATAAATTGGGATCATGAAAGCCGATATATGCCAGAAGCAGTGGTGTTTTCCTCTAGTCGAGGATGTCAAAAGAAGATCCGACATATAATAAATATATTACCCATGTTGGCAATATGGATGTAATGTGGAAATGCTATCAATGAAATTGATATGTTGGATGAATGAGCATTGAGAAGTTGAGGATTAAATCGACCAAGTGAAGTCGTTACTTATGAGATTATCATTAGGATAATGCTAACACATGGAATGACCCAGTAGAGTCATCAATAATAGCAAACAAGCATACATAAATATCAAGAGCTTGATTCGATTTCGGTAAACAATAGAGTAAATTCTCCTTCTTGTAATTTATCTCCAATAGAGAGCTTGGTATTTACATGTTCAGTATAGGCACCGAAATCTCCCTAGATCACACTAAGTGTTGTTGTAAACCAAGAAAGATGATGTATATGGAGGATTGAGTCCCCATAGATGATCAAATACCTAGAGTTTATCACGGATGATAAAATACTCGGTATTTAGGGGGAGAGGAAAAGGAGATCAAGAAGTAATATGTTGCATGAACTAGAAGGGAACCAGAAGTTTAATAAACTATATAGCAAACAAGCTAGTAAAGGCATTAGTAAATGCAAAAGATGGTGACAAAAGTCACATTTAAAACAAATAATGCACTAGCATGATTTAGATCGAGGTTCTAGTAGTAACTTCAAACAATGGTGACATGTCCACTGGTATAAAACTCCTGAAGAGATTTCATGAATGTTGACAGTGTTAGAATTGATTATGAGTTATCTTGAAATGACTAGATCCTTGATTATCGTTGATGACACATATCTAAGTTTGCATTTGAAGTGCTTGATAAGAATAATTAGAGCTTCTAAAAATATCTCGACCTGTAGTTCGAGTGTACAAAGAGAGATATATTACGATATGAAGACAAATGATCTTTTCATCTTTGATTAGATTGTGAAAGAATATTAAGGGTCAAGAATTACCATGTCTTTAGAAAGTTGGTGATTTATATGCTAAATTGAGGGGGGGAAAAGTTGTACTCTTTTCCTTAACTTTGGTTTTTGTCCCATATGGGTTTTTCCAAAGCAAGATTTTTAACGAGGCAACTCCTCTCATAAAGATACATGGTATATCCCAAATTCTAGAAATAAATAATTCATGCAAAGATGGATTATTTAACATGAAGTTTTTGGACCTGTAGCTCCAACATTGAAAAGTGTAGTATTAATTGGTTTTAAGTGATATTCGTACAAAGGAAACTATAAAGCCAAATTGATTGCCCAAAAGCCTATTAAAGGTTACATAAGAATGTATTCACCAAAAGTGAGTATAATTTTGGCTCCAAATGTAAATGACAGACATTGTAGGTGCATACCCATATAAATGGAAAGAATCGATTGAAAATGCCCGAAGCATTATTATCAAAGTACTGTCACATACAGTTGGTTAAATGTCCTTATTAGAGTACCTGAATTACCTATATTTGTGAAAGCGGTGATATTTTATTATGTCCCAAAATACCATACAAAGTTGTACTCTTTTCCTTAATCTTGGTTTTTATCCCACTGGATTTTTCCAAGGTAAGGTTTTTAATGAGGCAACTTAAGCACCATTTAATACATCAGATCTCGTGATCAACAATGAAAAGCACACTAGGTCCTGAAGTACCTTATGCTTGTGCATCCAAAGTAGCTCAACACCAATAAATGGAAGTCAAGCGCGTCAAAGTCAATCACGAAGACATTCCAGCTTATACACATCAAAGACAATGTTGAGATTCGACCATAAGCTCATGAAGACGGCGACATTAAGAAGAATGAGAAGACTTCAAGGAGGATGTTGAAGTCGGGGACTGCATTCTTTTTCCCTTCGATCAGGTTTTATCCCATTGGGTTTTCCTGACAAGGTTTTTAATGAGGCAGAACAACAAGAGCGTTCATAGAAGGCTGCACTCTTTTTCCCTAAGCTATGGTTTTGTCCCATTGGGTTTTCCTAGCTAGGTTTTTAACGAGGCAGTCAGCGGAATAAAGATTGTACATCCAAGGGGGAGTGTTATGATATTTACTTAGATAGAAGTTTACCTTTTAGACAAGATTTTATTCTTGGAGACCAAGGAAATTCCTTCTATATATATTGTATTTGGTAGAATCCTCATGACACACAATTGAATACAATCTCATATTCTCCCCTCTTTTGCCCTAAATTATAATAATTTGAGGATTGTTGAGTCTTTAATCCAAAATCAGCATATTTAATAAATTATTTATTCTAAAAAAAAAAATTAATTCTAACATACTAACAATTATATACCTTGTACGCGTCGTTTTCCACACAGAATTAACCTAAGTCCGGCCGTCTTTCAATTGAATAGGGAAGAGTAAACGTCTTTTCAATTTACCAAAAATCAATCGATTTCATATGACTCGGATGGACAAACTTATTTTGTATAACACCAACACACCACTTTTCTTTTTTGAACTCATGAGTTCAAAAAAGTGGTGTGTTGGTGTTATACAAAATAAGTTTGTACATTAATATTAAGTGTTATTTGTTTGAGAGTTTGTCCATCCGAGTCATATGCGATCGAGTATTAGTTTCCCCAAACAGATGATTCTGAGCTATATGTTTCAAGACCTTTTTGAGAAGGCAAGACATAACAATTCATTTTTATTTCCATTTTAGACAGGGCCGTGCCAATCTTTTCGGGGGCTCTGTGCTAAAAATATAACCTCGGTTTATATTGTTAGTAACTTAAATTTTTTATACAAATGTGTTTGATAAAATGTGTTATAAATTCAACCGAGGAATAAGATGATAACTTTTTATTTTTTGGATAAAAATATTGTAAATGATTTTTGCAAAAACTTCTATATTTTGGAATTTTCTATCACAATTAAAAAAAATAGTAATAGTGAACTAATTTATATAATGATGATTTTTTTTGTGAGTTTTAGAAAGGGAGAATCGTTAGAAACTTAAATGAATAAACAACAATGTAGTATATTTTTTCATTTTAAAAAAGAGAGGATTTTTGAAGGAAAAACAAAAGAAGAAAAATCAAATGAATAAACAAAATAATTTAATATATTTTTTCCTTTAAAAAAAAAGAGAAACTCTTGAAAGGGGAGGAAAAAGAAAACTCAAATGAATAAACTCTGGGCAGCAACATTTGTATTGAAGAAAATAAAATTTTACGAAGTATATTTTTTCATTTTTTTTAAAAAAGAAGCTTTCTGGAACGGGCAAAAGAGCAAAAAAAATTGAGGGGCGTGAGATTCGAACACGGGTATAGGGCATGAGGGGCCAAATATTGTGTACGCGCCTACCAGTGAGCCATCTTGAACAATTGAATTTCTTTGATAGACTTTTATTATATATCAAGTTCAACTGATATGCGGCCCCAAAATTTTGGGGGCCCTGTTCCGTTGGGCCGGCTGAACCGCCTAATGCACGTGCCTGATTTTAGATGCATAGGAGCTTGTAAGAAAATGGGAGGAGATATGTGATATTACTGCAAAATAGAAAAACTTGGTTTGAGAATGGAGAATGCGCCTGTGAACGCGCCCTCAATTTACCATCTCAACACCTTCCCAGAAATCAACCCTAACTCTGATATCCGTCGTCGACGACAAATCGCGAGGATTCCGGCCATTCTGGTGGCTGGTCTTCCTTCGTGCCCCTTCAAAGTTGCTATCCCCTCTGAAAACAAGCTTTGGCTGGAAAAATTGAGAGCCAATGGTCTGGAAATCGTGGTGTTCTTCGACGGGTATGGTCCGTTTCTCCTCCGGTCTCTAAGGAAGGATGTTCGCTGGAGACGATTGGGACTGCGGGTGGATTGGTTCTGCCTCCGGTGCGTTTGTCTGTGCGAGGCGCTGTTTGCCTGGTTTCGGATGTTGGGTCTGGGTCGAAATAGTGGTGTTGGAGGTGACAGACAGCATCCCTACTCTCTGTCTAGGGGTGCTCAAATCCGGGCTGCTGCTGATGGCGGTTCTTTGAGGGTTGGGTCTCCGTCTAATCCGGGTGGCCTTGTTCGTCTTCTCCATTGTTTCTTCTTTAGAAGATGGGTGGTGCTGGTAATGTTTCTCTTCCCCCATCAAATACTCTTAAATGTCACTTCTCTTCCTCACCGTTTTCTTCCTCCAGAAAACAATACGGGGTCAAAGTTGTTTGCTCTCCCCCTAACTAAATCCCGCAAGGGCCCAAATCCTCGTAATGAGGCCAAACAACCAGTTGAGGTTTCACTTTCTGGTGCAGGAAGTTACCTTCAGTTGGCAGACAAAAGGAAGCTCAAAGGAAAAAAAAGATGTCTTTAATTTGGAAGAACTCATTTGCTTGAGTATGTATTTCCATGGTCACCTTGGTATTTAATCTAATTTTATATTAATACATTATCTTGTGCGTTGGTACTTAATTAATCAGGTTTTTAGACACCTATCTTATTGCAAATTGAAGCATGCTAAGCTTTTAACTTTCGGTCTTGGTATGTATTTTATACCTATCTACTGGTTATTAAAATCTGCAGTGAGCAGTGGTAAATATGGTGCAGGTGAACCCGTCTTGGCCTCGTCCGAGATGAATGGAATGAACTCTGAACAAACGAGGGGTGGTCTGGTTGAGGTTCTCTCCTCAACATTCCTTACCACCCGTTTTTCGGGTCTGGAACAAAATTTGGGTTTTGGGGCGTTTAATTTTCCTGTCTCCAGTTCTAATAATGAAGTTTTTTCCATAAAATCTGTGACTGAAATATTTAGCCCGGCCTGTTGGTTTCAATCTAACTACGTTGTCTCATCTTGTACATTTGTGGTTGCTCCTCTAGTATTTTTTGCCAAGTCTCTTGAGTTTGAGCAGCTGGCTGAATATGAATTCCTCCATAGAGCTCTTGGCTGCTACATTGCGGTTTCACTTGCACAGGTACAATACAAAACTCACTGGTGTTTGCACAAATATGTTGAACATGTACATTCCTCTTCAATATACATAATCTCTCATCTAGCTTTACTGAATTGCATATTTATGTTCAGAATAATTGCTGCCTTTTGGTGGTCGGAAAACCCGGTGCTAGAGGTTACGACCTCTTCACCCCCTACCCCCCGAGTTTCGGGCCTTAAAAAAACTATTATGTCCTCTTTCCTCAGCTCGAATGAAAAATTGGGTTTCAATGTATATGTTTATGATTGTATGTTTTGGGCTTCGGCTGTGGTTGTGCTGATGATTTTCATTCCCTCTTGGGGAGTGAATAAAATAGTGAAAGTGATCTGTGCTCTCTATCCACATACATCCCGAATGGATGTTTAGACTAGCGTGGACGAAATGCTAGCAGTGGCTCTGGCTTTGGCTATGGAATCCCTTGAGAGTGTAGTGTTATTCTCCATTTACACCATGGTTGTGATCATGGGCTCTCCGGGTCGAAGACTTCCTGGACCCTTACTATACTTAGATTATGTTGTAAAGGATCTCTTTAAACCTTCCTGTAAATCTGTGCTCTATAAATCGGAAATTGTTAAGGTTGTTTTTGCGCTTACTGATGTTGTTAAGTCCTTTTTTGATTTCCCTCCCTATGTCGTGTTATCACTTCATGCTGAAATGTCTTTAGATAAGACTTCATTGCCTAGTAAGTTTATTTGCTATGTAATTACTTTGTCAAGATTTGCTAGTAAGAAAAATAAATACGATATTTGGTACTACATGTTTGGGGTCGGCAAATTTTTCGCCCCGAAAAAACACCGACTGGAGTCTTGCTTTGGAACAGGTTCATTGCCTCACTGACTGTGCCCTCCCTCATTTTTCTGCCCCTCGAGTGTCCTTATGGTTGAGTTTTGGTTTGGAAATGTTTGGAGATTGCTTTTCTGCTACTCTTGTTCTTGTATTTGGCATGGACGCCCTGTATTTGGATGTTAAATCATCTTTCCTGCTACAAGGTGTGTGCAGAATAGTACATCGAAGAACTGGTTGGATATCTCCCCAACTAAAGGGATCAAGTCAGAAGCTTCTTGAATATATATTGTCATTCAGTGTGGCTTGTTGCTTCAAGCCCTTCAACAGCCCTGTTTATTTTGCATTAAATTTGTTGTCAACAATCCATCCGACAAGCACCAGATTCCTACATTATCAAATTCCCGATGTGGACCCCACCATAACAATACATCAAAACCATCTTGGTTTAAGGACTGTGTATCCTAGTCCTTTTACCATCGACAACCATATATGAAGATGTGCTTTTGGAATTGTAGGGGGATAGGGAAAAGAACGTTCTGGACGGAAATTGACTCAATGTGTAAAAACGAACATATACAAATCATGGCACTAGCGGAAACTAAGACGGAAAATATTCCGGACGACAAAATGTGGAGAAATATTTTTTTTTGATGAAGGAGCTTGGTCACCGGCTATCGGGCGATCTGGTGGAATATGAGTCTTGTGGAAATCTCACCAGCTACTAGATTTCAATATCTCCATTGCTATCCACTTTCCGCGTATTATCGGCCTAAGATTGGATAGTCTGCTTACTGGGTTTCCAATCTTAGCCCTATTTGTCTATGCACCACCCACACCAAGTGAGAAAGTTCCATTTTGGGAACTATTAAAAACGATTATCAACAACGCAACTATTCCGTGCATTGTTCTGGGAGATCTTAATGAGATCCTATGCAGTGCTGATAAGCTTGGCGGTGCCTCCCTTCGGGCATCCAGGTTTTCTCGACTTATCTCGTTTAAAAACGAATGCTCACTACTAGACCTTCCCACCTTTGGCAACCCTTACACGTGGAGGAAAAACCCGGAGGAGAATTTTAACATCCGTGAAAAGCTTGACCAGGTGCTTGTACATCAACCGGTCATCGAAGCTTTTCCTAACCTGATCACATACAATGGCGCCTTCTCTACCTCGGACCATTATCCAATTTCCATCTCTTTTGAAGTTAATCCTAGTTTCAAAGCCCCACCTTTTAAATTCGAAAATGCATGGTTGCTTCGGAAAGATTTCCGTAACGTAGTTAAACAATCCTGGAGGGCTACTTGCCCTGGCTCTGCCATGTTCCAATTAATGTTCAAACAAAAAATATTGGAAAAAAAGGCAAAAGAATGGAATAAAACGAGTTTTGGGAACATTTTCCGGCAATTAAAAGAGGTGGAGTCGGAGCTGCTACATATTCAATCCTCGGGTACCGGGATTATTTCTCAAACTAATCAAAGCAAGGAAAAGCGCCTGATCACCAAGAAAGAGAACCTCCTAATATTTCAAAAATCGTTTTGGAGCCAAAGAGCTAAAACCAAACACTTCAAACTATCGGATTCCAACACTGCATATTTTCACCGAGTGGCGACTGGCCGTAGGCACAGGAAACAGATTCGCAACATCGTCTCTTCCTCTGGCACGGTTGTTGTGGGCGAAGAGAATGTTAGGAATGAGATCAAAAATGATTTCGAGAAGAGATTTAAGAAAGAACCAATAGACGACAGGCTGCTCGGCGAGTTGCTAGACCTAATTTAGCCTTCCATCTCGTCGGAGGAAAACAACTTCCTCACAAAACTCCCATCCAACACGGAAATTAAATCTGCAGTTTTTAACTTAGGGAGAAATAAATCACCGGGTCCGGATGGCTTCACTGCTGAATTCTATAAAAAATATTGGGATATCATAGGTAAATCTGTAACATGTGCGGTCAAAGGGTTTTTCCATCCCGGAAAAATGCTTAAACAAATAAACCATACCTTTATCTCCCTCCTCCCTAAAAGAGACGATCCCACGACCACCAGTCACTACCGCCCTATCAGTTTATGTTCCAATGTCTACAAAATTATCTCCGAAATCCTAACTGACTGAATGAAAAGGGTCATTGGGAAACTTATTCATCCTCTTCAGGGTGCCTTTGTATCAGACATGGCTATTCAAGATAACGTTCTAATAGCTCATGAAATCTTCCACTCCTACAAAAATCGGAGGGGCCGGGAAGGATGGCTAGCAATAAAACTGGATATGGAAAAAGCATACGATAGAGTTGACTGGAACTTTATTCAAAAGGTGCTTCAAAGGTTTGGTTTTCACGACACTTTCATCTCTTGGATAATGGAATGTATTACGTCGGTTTCTTTCTCAGTATTAGTCAACAATGGCCCTACGGATCTGATTTATCCATCTCGGGGTCTTCGCCAAGGGGATCCGCTATCTCCTTTCCTCTTTATTTTAGGGGCAGAGATTCTGGCCCGGAAACTAGCCGTTGAAGCTTGCCTAGACAAAACACACATTGGGTTCCCGATTGGACATAACGGCCCTCGGATTCCATTCATTTCCTTTGCCGATGATATCATAATTTTCTCCAAAGGTAGTTTGGATGCGGGGCGCACGGTGAAGGCAATTGTTGATTCATAGTGCAAAGTGTCGGGCCAAAAGGTCAACTACCATAAATCTAGTTTCCAAGCTACGAAAGGTATCCCAAACCATAGGATCCTCGAACTACGCACCTGCCTCGATATCCCTAATGAAAATTCAATAGAAAAGTATTTAGGTTGTCCCATTATCAACGGAAGAGTTACTAAAAGCGCGTTTCAAGAGATCATCTGTAAATCGAAACAACAATTGACAAAATGGAGGGCTAATGCCCTCTCCCAACAAGGTCGTGCCACCTTGATCAACTCCAACTTGTCCGCTAAGCCATTATATGCTATGCAAAATTTTATGCTCCCCGCGGCTGTGCAAAAAGAACTCGACCAGATAAACCGTTCTTTCTTTTGGAACAAGGATTTCCAGTATCGGCCGCTGATTATCTGGGACAGGATCTGTAAACTGAAGCAGTGTGGGGGGTTGGGAATTCGAAAATCAAGCGACATGAACGTGGCTCTCCAAATGAAGCTATTGTGGAAAATTCTGGCCAAACCAGGTAATGTATGGGTGTCAGTGAATAGACATAAGTACCTGCGTTTTGCCAGTATTTTCGAATACAAAAACAACGGATCTAGCTCTTGGGAGAGGTCTAAGTTGTTTGAACTAATCGATAAGTTTAAAGAGGGGCTTATTTGGTCAGTTGGAGATGGGCGAGCTATTAAGTACTTTTGGACAGAAAAGCTTAAAGAGGCTCTCCCAATTGATATAGGTGGCCGGACAGGGAAGGCTGATTTACTACTGCCAGTGCATATAAATTGATTACAACTCATTCAGCACCACTTCCAGACCGTAATGCCTAGATTTGGAAAATTAACACACCTCCAAAAGTTAAAAACTTTCTTTGGAAGATCGCTCAGGATGGCCTCCCAACCGCTTCGAGGCTGTCTAACAGGGGTGCTAAATGTGAGTATGCCTGTCCAAATTGCGGACTACAAATTTATTTGGTCGAGAAACCCTCTCGTCAGTGCCAAAGTATTTAGAATTTTTGTGATTTCACTCTCCTTGATTTGTTAGAGTATTGTTGCTCAATTTTTTTATAATTCTCCCATGTGTGTTTTGGTATAAATTTGACAATGGAGGTGGTGAATGACTTAGTGTTTGAGTGTAAAAAGCTTTTGCTAAGCTTAATTGGATTTTGATTTTGATTTTGATGTAGGGCGCTTCGATTCTCCATTTAAGCAAGAGCTGCAGAGCTGTAGACGGTAAGATCCGACTTTCGGCTCCTGAAACAATTTGATTCTCTCTGTCTTCTCCTGCTCAATAAACTTGACTATGAAATGAACTCTTGACACCAAAATGTTATCCACTGCAACCATGGATCCTCCATACATTGCAGTTGTGTTGCCTTCATTTTTTGTCATAGATGAATAATTTATTAAGAGATTACAGTAAAACAAGAAAGAGATTGTATATGGTATATAGCTAACTGAAATGCAGATTCATTTATTTTGATGTCCATTGTAAGTGAATGTTTGTTTGATATATCCTTATGAATGACTTGTTAAGTTGAGTAAGTTAAGCTTTTGTCTTCAAAGTTGGTAGCTTTTTGTTATAAGGTTGCTATTATTGATGTCTTATAGTGTCGACTGTTACTAAATGTAGTTATTTATACATAAAATATAATTATCTGAATGTATTAATGTCTTATAGTGTCATCTGAGTACATTTCTCATGCTCATCTTTGTTTTTGTCATCAAGGAGAGTCCACTTCAGTTCTTGGGCGTAACGTGAAGAGAGTTATATTATTTCAACCCGGGTGGCTCGTGAGGTAGCCTTTTGATTACAATCTTTGTTTTATTTGATTCTCGTTGTTGTAGTTTTACGATCTTGTGAATATATTTGAGCTCAATGGTTTGCCATCAGAGGACAATCCTTATATATTCAATGTTGATTTTGTGGATAAGGGTGCATATTCAGTGGAGGGCATTTTGACCTTGTTTGCATTCAAGTGCATGTGCCCATCGGGTAAATCATCTGCCGCTTTGTGGATTGGTTGCTTTTCTTCTTTGGTCTATAACTGGATTGTTAGAAACTCTTCTTTGAGCTTTCATCTGAATTGGCAATGCTGCTAAAATAAGTAATTAAGAGAGAGAATCAAGATTCAAACTAACACAAAACCAACAAGGTCTCCTGGAATTCAACTTGAATCCAGGAAGAGATCTTCAATTACTCAAAAAACTCTCAAAGGAGACACAACCCTATTTTAGAGGTAGAAAATGATTCACTAGAAAAAGTGACCTAACACATAATAAGATGGAAAATACCTCATTTCTTTGACTTTGTAAAAATGCCTTATTTTCTTCATGAAAAAAAAATGAAAATAACTTTTACTAACTTTAGGCTTGTGTAAGGGATTCATTCTTCTTCTTCTTTTTTTAACTAACAGTATATGCAACCTCATTCTTCTTCTTCTTCTTCTTCTTTCATGAAACATAACAATTTGAGGATGAAATGCCATTATAACTTGATGACCTTATTTTCACACAGAGTGGGGTGATATGTTGTTGAGTCTTACTTGGAGCAGATTCTTTCCCATGGCGTCACGCAAGCCTGTAAGTGTTTCACAGATTTCAATCTTCTGTCTATTTGCATCTGTTATATATTGTATGGTCAATAATTCACATCTAGAAGATGGTTAAGAAGTCAATAATTGTTAAAGAATAATTGTACAAATATTTTGTTCCAAGTTAAAGGTTATTGTTAATTGTTATTAACATCTTAATTTTATTGGTATAGTTAGGACAAAGGGATAAGTTTAAAAAGTCAATAATTGTTAAAGAATAACTGTACAAATATATAATCAAAGAGAAGCAAGAGGGGTCAAAACAGTAGGTATCAGTTGAAGTAAGCACAAAAAGCGTGTATAAGATAAGATAACCAATAAAATTCCTTAAGAAAACTACCCAACACACAAGTTGTAATACCAATAAAATGTCAAGTATTAATTAATGGTCATATCTTCCCATCTCGAGTGTAAACTCAAAGAAGGTGATTTTAAAACATTAAAACCATTTTTTTATGAAACAGACAATCTATGTGCCATAATCCAACATTCATAGATCACCATTAACCAAACATTCAGTAGCACAATACCATAGGATTACACAACAACGACATAAAGATTTAAAACCCTCCAACAAACAAGGAAGTCCATAAAACACAGCACGAAAAAACCAAGACAACACATTCAAATACAAGTCTATTGTAGAAGGTAGCGAAAATGGGGTTGCGTGGACCATCTGGTTCCATTCCACCCGAAGTGTGGGCGCATCTCACGGGCACGATAATCATGCGTATCCCCAGTCAACGGGAAGTGGACCCTGTAAGTTGGAATATTCCCAAACCATTGACCCTGCTCAACTACCTGACCTGTCCAATACCCATCAAGGGCGCGACAATCGACGCGGTCATCGATCGTGTAGACAAGCTGATACCTAACCCGAGGAGGTCGTGGACATAGTCGTCCAGCCTGCACTACTTCCACAAGTGGCTCATGGTCTTCGGTTGTGAGGATGACGTACTCCACTTCATAGTGGCTTGGATCCACTATCCTTAGAACGGTCGCCTCGTACAATGATCCTAGCAGCCCGCCTTCTGCCCCTATGACATCCACTCTTTGATTTGGCCGGTATGGCCCCGGCATTGGTGCTGCATACAAAATAAACACAAGCTAATTTAGGGATACATGTAAAAAAATGAATACTAAACCGATAAAATCAGTGACTAACCTATGTAATCATACCCTTCGTCCAAGCTGTCGGACGATATAATGATGGGGACGGGGCAGGGAGGGAGGCCGGATGAGGAGCCGTGGTGGTATGAAGAGTATTCCATATCGTTGAAGGGAAAGGTTTTTGGGAGATATGCTTCAATTGCAACGATGAAGGAGTAGCAATCTGTAGGGGAGAGGTTAAGAATTGGTAGCATATAAATACATGGAAAAATTATGGTTTTGCCCAATGTTCAGCATGTGACTTTGTTGTTGCTTTTTTGATGCTTTGTAGTTGCTTTTTATAACATGTGAGCAGCTTTTTTGCTCCTGTCTGCTATTGACCATAAATACATGGAAAAATTATGAAGTTAGTAAAAAAAACAGTAGCATTGACCATAGTAAAAAAAACAGTAGTAAAAAAAATAGGAAAAACCACATAGCATTGACCATAGTAAAAAAAAACAGTAGCATTGATTAAAGTAGAAAAAAACAGTTGCATTGATTAATGTCCAAAAATCAGAAGCATAAAAAAACAGTAGTAATTAAACTCGAATAACATCAGCCTCAAAAACAGTAAGTTTGTGAGTTTAGTAAAAAACAGAAGCCTAAAAAAACGAAGCCCTCGAAAATAGTAACTTTGTGAAAACAGTTACGTTGTGAAGGAGAAAAAAGTCAAATAAACACTATCATGGAACTTTGTGAAAAAACAGTAGCATTCAAGGAGCTTTGGGAAAACAATTGCATTGATGAAAAAAGATGCATTAAAGGAGCTTTGGGAAAACAATTGCATACTTTGCAAAATATCAGATTTTCTGAAAATAGATGCATTAAAGGAACTTTGGGAAAACAGTTGAATACTTTGAAAATATCAGATTTTCTGAAAATACAGTAGCATTGAAAAAACAAACATTAGAAATAAAAATTTACAAACAAACATTAAAAAAACAAAACATTCCAAGGACAAACATTTCAGGAAAACGTCATGGAAATAACATAGACATGAAAACAAAAAGAGTACCATGCATGAGAAATAAAACAAACATTAGAAATAAATCAGTAGCATTGATGTTTCTACCGTTTCCTGCAGGCAGGTCCTTGAGGTTGTCACTTGATTCAAAGACATTGACATCCACCAACCGAGTAATAAGTTGTACTGCAACTTTTGTGGTTTGTCTCCTTCTCTATCTTATATGTCTGTTTGTGTTAAAAGTTCGTCTTTTACTCTCTCTGGCTACTCACTTTGTGAGTTAGACCGTTATAATAGGGTTGTTATAAGGTTGCATGTCTTTCACTACTCATGTGTGTGGGTTAATTGTGTTAACTGTAAAGTAGAAAGGCCACCAAAAAAATTAATTAAGTTTCACTCTATTTTGATACATACTTATAACATTTCTATTTTCTGTCAAATAGGACATGCCAATCGATGTAGATAAGTCATGGATTGATTGGAGGACTAGAGTATCCGATGCATATTATGCAAAGCTAGATGAATTTCTATACTTTGCATATGCCAACAAGGATGATAGGACTCGCATATACTGTCCTTGTAGAAAATGTAAGAATAGGGGAATGTTTGATAGAGACGTTGTACAGAAGCATCTTCGGGAAAACGGTTTTTTGGTTAGTTACAAGTTATGGACTAAACATGGTGAGACGATTCATGATCTAATTGAGGAGCCGCAACTGAGGGGTGAGGTGCTAGCTGAGCCAGATGGTTTAATGGATGTGGATATGACGAGATTGGTGGAAGATGCACTTGGTAGGACCGACGTTCCTGAACCGGATATTTTGGAAGATGACGGCGTTCATGAGGGTGCCACTACTACGCAAACAGAGTGTACTCACGAGTTCCTGAAGCTAATGGAAGCTGCCAACTTGCCTTTGTATCCGGGATCTAAGAAGCACACTGCTTTGTCCTTTGTTGTGCGTCTCTTACAAACAAAGAGTTTACATGGTTGGACAGATCACTCATTCAAGGAGCTGCTAGAGATCTTTTCTGAGACTTTGCCTGATGGGGTCAACCTCCCTACATCTTATTATCAAGCCTAGAAGTTAGTGGACGATTTAGGATTCACATTCACCACTGTTAACGCATGTCCTAATAGTTGATTGCTCTTCCGAAATGAAAATGCAAACCTAGATCAATGTCCAGTCTGCAATGAATCGCGATGGAGGAAAACCGTTGAGGGTTTTGAATCAGGGACGCGAAAAGCTGCAAAACAAGCTCGGTATTTTTCGTTGACGCCCCGCCTCCAAAGGCTGTTTGCGACAGCCGAGTCTGCCACCCTAATGAAATGGCATTGCTTGAAACGTGTTGATGACGGTGTGTACCGACATCCTGCGGACTCCCCTGCTTGGAAGCATCTAGATGTTAAACACCCGAGTTTTGGATCTGAGATGAGGAATGTACGCCTTGGGATTGCTTCTGATGGATTTAACCCTTTCGGGAATCAAAATGTGAATCATAGTACATGGCCTGTTGTCATTGTTCTGTACAACTTACCACCTATGTCTATCATGAAGCAACCGTATGTATACCTTTCTGTGCTGATTAATGGACCAAAAGGACCCGGAGAGAAGATAGATGTATATTTGGAGTACTAAATGTGAGTATACCTGTCCAAATTGCAATATCAAGCCAGAGTCAACGTACTTAAAAGCTAGCCACAAGTGGTCGTACGGGAGGAGTAGGAGGTTCTTGCCCTATGCTCACAAGTATCGACGAGACTCTAAGTCATTTTATGATGGACGAGAATTTGATCATGCACCTCCTCGACTGACTGCGGTTGACCAACTCTCCCAGCTTGAAGCTAACAAAGTGCTTACTTGTTATAAAAAGGAGGACATGATATTGCGAAGGGAGATGGGACCAGATAGGCCGGAAAGGGATCCAGCAAAAAAAGAAGCATAATTGGAAGAAGAAGACCATCTTGTTTGAGCTACCGTATTGGAAAGACAATTTGTTGCCATACAGCATAGATGTGATGCACTCTGAGAAGAACTTCGCCGAAAATGTTCTAAACACAATCATGGGAGTGAAAGGTATAACAAAAGACAATGTCTCTGTCCGTCACGACCTTGAGACTCTTGGGATTCGCAAGGAATACCATGTGAAGGTCAGAGAATCAGGTCGTCAGGTGTACGAGAGAGCTGGATTTGAGATGGATAACGCCAGGAAGGATAAGTTCTTGTTAGCATTATCTAAGGCAAGAATGTCGGATGGTTCATGTTCTAGTATTGCCCGGAGGGTTAACTTAAAGAATCGAACCATTGGGGGCCTGAAAAGCCATGATTACCGCATCCTTTTACAACAACTAATTCTGCTCTATGTACGGAGTTCACGGATAAGCTCTGTGCAGCCTCTTTGTAAAGTCTTGTTCTATACAAAAAAAATCTGAGCAGAACTCAAAGAATCGAGATAAGCATGGACCGACGCATATCACTGGGCGAAAGTCATTCGCTGAAGTAAGACATGAGGTTCGTATGGTTTACGTTGCATGATTCTATGCATTTCTTATGTTTTTAATGACTGAACTTTTGAGTAATTGCATGGATCAAATCCATGAGGTTCGTATTTAATCTAACTTGGATTTGTTTCATTTAAATAGAGGCTTAAATCAAACCAACCAACTGATAAAATGAGCTTGTGGATTTCATCCCGAAATGCAGATGATCCTGATGTTATTGAGACCATTGTAAGGTTCTTCAACCTTTTCCTTTTCTCAATGATATATGTATTGAATTTTCGCAGCTTGGTTGCCTTTGTTGAGCTTCAACTGTTGATCTCCTTTGATAATGTAGCAAGACTACAATGCCCTCTTAGAACTGGAACCTGAGGATCAGCGAGGACTTGACTCCGTGAAGGATAGGATATTCCATGAGATCATTGGACCTGATGGTCACAAATACTGCCGCACATCTGGTGCTAGTGCCTCTCCGGGTTTGGTCTATAACTCTTTATCAAACACAAGTCAAATCAGTGTTAGAGAGATGCGGGAGATTGCCCAACAGCTGGAAGACAACCTAAAAAACCACATATAGACGAGACTTCAAGACTTCAGAACTGAATGGATGGCGAGTTGCCGGTGCCACGACGAGAGAGGCTCACGTTCACACGGAGTCACGGACAAGTAAGTCAGGACTTGTTTTAAATGAGTGCTAAGGAAAGTGCATGGCTGATGCATTACTGATTTTTTGTTCACTTCATTCCTTCTATTATCAAACTCGAAATTGCACTTTTCAAACTTAGCTCTTTTGGATGGTTGTTGTTGCCATCTTTATAATGTTATTTTGCTTATTCCGATACCTAACTAGTTCTCATCTTCTTGTGGATTGTTGATATGAGATTATTTTAGTTAGTTGGTTTCATTTCAATTTGTTCTAGGTTAGGGACTTAGGGGAAAGTTTATGCATTTGATTTTATGTTCTTTCCAGTTTTTCAAAAAGAACTCGCAGAGCTAGTTGGTTTGATTTCAGATTGGTTGAATGATATTTATGTCTTTCTCTTAAGTAATGCATTTAGGGGAATGACTTCCATTTTTCAGACGACTTAGAAAGGTTAGACCATACAATGATTGCCCCCACTTATTGGAATAAATATTTGGATGTTAGGTTAAATTGGCATCCATCAAGGTCATTTTTTTTTTTGCAAAGATCGGGACTTACGTTTCAATTATGAGCTAAGGTTGTTAGCTTTGATTTAAGTCAATTTTGTGCTTTTCAATTGTAGGCAAGTCTTCATCAGACAATTCTGAGGGAGTCAATTGGAGATGGAGCTGCTATGCTATCCAACAATGAGCAAGCTGATGTTAACACCTCAACTAAACCAGAAGAAGACACCGAACAATCTGCCCACGGTGTGAATGACAAAGGGGTTGTCTGACATGGTGAATATGACGCAGTTTAGCATCAAGTTCTATGGACTTTTTGTTTGTTGGTAAGGCTATATGTATGGTTTAGGTCGTTTGAATTTACAGCTTCAAGTACATTTTGGCATTTCACAGTCTTTGTTATCGATATGCATGGATCTTTCTGTCTTCTGTCGGCTGGAATTAGTTGTTGGACTTCAAACAAGGTGTTTGTAGGATGTATCAGAATGGACCTTTAATGGTGTTGTTTTTATATATATGGTATTTGAGATAATTTGTAATGGTGGAAACCAGTAGCCTACATGTGTGTGTGTGTGTGTGTGTGTGTGTGTGTATACACACACACACACACAAAAAGTCCATAGAAATATTTGCATATTACAAATATTTGCATTTTAAAAAAAAAAACTAGCCACGGGGTCTAGCCGTCGCAAGATTGTTATACGGACTGCTGTAGTAGCTTCGGCTAAAAGTCGTGGAAAACTCGTAGCCACGCCAATTTTGGTGCGAAAACTCACCCTCCAAATTTTGGGCGCCAAAAGTTTCGCCACGCCAACTACCGTGGCAAGACCAAAATATGGCGCCAAAAATTTCCCGCCTTCAATTTCACTAGCGACGGCATACAACCGTCGCATATTGGTCGTCTTTTTGAGCAGGGGTCGCTTGCCATCGCTTTTGTCGTGGCTAACATACTTGTCACGGCTAGTACCCGACGCTAGGATAATTTGCCACCGCCCGGTTCGCCACCCCCCCCCCATTTGCCGTCGCTGTGCCGAAGCTACACCCCTATTGCCACCACAAATAGCCCTTTTGCCACGGCATTTTTCCGATGCAAATTTAATTTTTTTGTAGTGATATTTGCACAACCTACTCTTATATTTGCATGACAAAATGTTTAAAAAATATAAAACAAAAAAAACTAGACTTGGGTCATATTTGTACAACTTACGGTTATATTTACACAACATACTCTTATATTTGCACGACAAAATGTTTAAAAAATAAAGAAATAAAAAAAAAAAAAAAAACTAGACTTGGGTTATATTTGCACAACTTACGGTTATATTTGCACGAAAAAATGTTTAAAAAAAACAAGACTTGGGTCATATTTGCATAACTTACGGTTATATTTGCAGATCGTACTCTTATATTTGCACGACAAAATGTTAAAAAAAAAACTAGACTTGGGTCATATTTGCACAACATACGGTTATATTTGCACATGCACAACATACTCTTATTTTTGCACGACAAAATGTAAAAAAAAAAAAACTAGACTTGGGTCATATTTGCTCAACATACGATTATTTTTGCACATGCACAACATACTCTTATTTTTGCACGACAAAATGTAAAAAGAAAAAAAAAAGTAACTCTTATTTTTGCACGACAAAATGTAAACAAAAAAAAAAGAGTGAGGCTATAGGCAAGATGATAAAATTGCTATTAGCAAGATGGACATTCCACCAATTTATCAAAAAATATGGACAATTGACCAATTAAGACAACTTTTTTTAACATTTCACAAACTCCCCCATTAAACATTGATGATTGACCACTTACTATTGCAATCCAATAGCTGATTGCAAGTACTAGTCAAAATCTAAAGTATGTATTTTTAAATAATTAAACACATACCGAAAGCAAAGAGAAGAAGAAAAAAGAGTAATTAACTTCTATAGCCTCTTATAATTTTTTTTTTTGGAGAAAGCCTTTTATAAAATTTGGGTTCTACCTAAATTACCTTTTGATCCAGCCAAGCCGATTTAGTGAACGCACGAGCATGCAGAATCACATATTTACAAACACAACACCCAAAAATATCAATGCTATCGACGATACTGCAAGCAGTGACAAGTTTTGGATTATTGGATATATGGGTCGGTATTTTTGGGTGTTGTGATGTATGAGCTTTTTATAAAATTTGGGTCTGAGCATGCTGAATCAATTGTAGTTTTAGATATATAACCATGGTCGGCCTTGAGTAAAATTTGGGTCCTAGGCATGTGCTTATTTGGACCTATAACCATGGTCGGCCTTGAGTAATTTTCAATGGATTTGAGCGGTAAACGGCAAGTCACAAGACAGACTCACTCAAATCAATAAGATTTGAGCACCCACTAATTACACATTGTGTAAAAAAATTGGTTTTGAATCCTTGACCTCTTATAAGGATCATCTCTCCATTATCATTAGAGCAAGGAGTCATTAATTTTATGTAGTTTGGAATTAAACAGTACTCATAGCATATGAAATTGTGGTAAATTAATTATATCCTAACTTCCCTAAAAAAACTATGTGAACTCTAACATCCTAAAGTTCTCAAGGTAGCTGAGGTTGAATTGTGAACGATAATTAGTTTAGTTTGGTTTAAAATTAATCTAGCTTTTATTTTTCCTTTAATTTACCATTATCAATTGATTTTATTTATAATTTTTTCTCTAAAAAATTAGGTTAAATTACATTTTAAAAACAAAACTTAAATTTAATTAAATACCGTGCCACTAGTTCACCTTATTTTTGAGTTAGAAATAAAAATATCAACTTGGGGAGTCAACTATTTAGAATTGACTTGTCACTTGTCTTTATATATGGTTTGTCTTGATGTGGCCAACCCTATGACGGTGAATAATTTGGAATTCATGGGTGAAATTAAGATTTTTTTTTAAAAAAAATATAATATTACTATTAACCCTGAAATAAATTTAAGTATAAAATTATCTATAAATACTACTCCGTATTATTACAAAAAAAAAATAAAAAAAATAAAAAAAACTAGGCGGAGGCAAGTTTTGGGTGGTAAAGAAGAGGTGACAACTGACAATAATGAATGATTCCAGTTGAGCCGGTCAAAAAAAGGAATCTTTCTTAGTCCATGAGATTTAAAATCGAATAACAATCAAAAAAGGAAAAAAAATGGCAACTTCCCTAAAGTTGTGTCATCGAGAGAAAACTAAAAATGATTAAAAATTAGTATATAATATTAAAAGTTGAAAGTTCCGAAAATTATTTGCATTACCGACTATAGACATAGAACGCTTTAAATTCATCAATAAGGATGAAAAAATGAATTTATGATAATCCATAATGAGTAATGAATCATTGACGATAAATGATTCCGGTAGGGCAGGGCTTCTTGAAAAAGAAAAGATTTTACCGAATAAGAAAATCAAAAGGAAAAAAAGGGAGTGTCTATTAACAAGATTAGAAATGTCTAATGGTTAGATGAATTTGAATGAATTGCATTCATTTTTTTATTTTAATAAATTATTTATAAATCGAACCAAGTTTGAAACGAAAACCAAACGAGTTCATCATGTCATCAAAATGGTATCTAGCTCCCAATTCCGAAATAGTTGAAATCAATTTGATGCTGTTATGTGTGTGATTTAACTTCTGCAAGTCGATATGGTTGCGATTTATAATTCATAATTTAGGTAGTTGATTTTTGTTTCTTGTTTATGGTTGGAGGACAAAAACTTGTTAAGAGAGACCTCAAAAATTGTCTCGGTCGTCTCAAAAATTGCGAGGAAAACTCGAAAATGAAAAGAATGAATACTCATCTCGGGTTAATTTGTAAATATTTTCCAAACTAGGAAAAATAACAAAAAATAATCTCAACTATCAACCTTCAATCAAAAATAATCTAACCTTTCAAAATAACTAATTAGTAGCCCACCTATTACCCTATATACCAAAAACAATCCAACTCAATTTCAATCTTTAATTTTAATTCTAAAAGACTCTAAACTTTCAAAAATCCACAAAATACCCTCTCTTCCCCAACTATTATACCTCAACTGTAAATTTAGAGTGGAACTTTGTGACCAAACACATCCGTTCATGCCAGACAACCACCACAATCCACAAATTTCCCTTTAACAAATAGTCAAATACTCCTACAATTAATCATACCTCTTTGGATCTCTTTCAAAGTATATTAATTGAAGCTCCATCAAAGAAATCTCGAGCCAAAATTCCACCTTCAAAACAACATTGTCAATTGAGGACACACATGATAATTTGAAGGAAGAAGATGACATCGAGTCAATGTTACAAGCTTTGAGTTTTTGAATGAGATCTTTAACAGCGGATATCTAATGCATCTATTCCCAATTTTCAACAAAAGTTTTATTTTCAAAATTTTGGTATCAATTTCCCCCAAATTTTGACATGGAAAATCTCAAAAATTTGCCCCAAATTCAATTGGTGTATGAATTTCAATTTTAACAATGAAAATCTCTCAAATTTCCCAAAATTTGTTTGCCGGAGGCTATTGATAATCTCGACGGCATCGTGTTCGCCATCTGAGGCTAATAAACTCGATGGAAAAAATCGATCGGCATCATGTTCGCCGTTCGAGGCTAATAATTTCGGCTGGCTCAAATATCTACTACTCTATCGAGGAGCCGAAGCGACGACGAGCTTGGTAGTGGTGGTGGACGACAGCGAGGCTGGATGGTGGCGTGGGAAACGGTGCGGGTAGGATGGAGATGAAGTTGGGTTGGAGACATGGGGTTCGAAGAAGGTTGAAGAGGTTCTCAGAGAGTCGGGCGTGATTGGTTCAGGGTGTGGGAGATGAAGGGCCGAAGGGGTTTGTAGGAGAGGGTATTTTGTATATTTTTAAAAGTTTAGGATGTTTTAGAATTAAATTTAAAGATTGAAATTGAGTTGGATTGTTTTTGGTATATAGGGTAATAGTTGGGCTACTAATTAGTTATTTTGAAAGGTTGGATTATTTTTGGTTGAAAGTTAATAGTTGAGATTATTTTTGGTTATTTTTCCTCCAAATTATAAAAGGATTTGGCTACAGTATTATTTATCTTGTTAATAGATTATTATCATCTTGTTAATAGAAAATGGCAACTTGATGGGGTAGTCTGATAGTCATGTGCTAGCTAATCTCGTTAACAACTAGCGCGTTTGAAAAATCCAAGTTTAGGTTTTTTAAAACTAAGAAGAGATTTTTCGAAATAATTTTTTTGAATCACTAATTAGGGGTAAAAATAGTACCGATTATGGGATATCATGATTTCAATACTCGTTCCGCGGGTGTAAACTTTTATCCGGCACGTTCTATCACTCGCAAATCCTTCATCCGTCCGCATCCAACCTATACAGTTGAGCGGTGGTGAGGGTGATTATTGGATATTTAATAAAACGAACTAAATATTTTTATTTTTAAATACGAAATAAAATATTTGTGTTAGACACATATTAGCCTATCAAATTAAAATTCAACAATACATGAAAATACACAACTTATCAAATAAAAACATTTCATGTTTTAATTCAACCGTATGCGGAAAATATATACATAACTTAGAAATAAAAAAACAATGAGAATATCTTTAATAAGATCACAATATTGAAGCAATGTAAAGAATAAAAGAAAGAAATTTAGGAATTTTTTTAAGGAGTAGAAGGGTAAAATTGTATGTTTAATTTCAGTTATTAGATACTTATTAGTTGATTATTGCTACGGATTAATGAGACGGGTTATTGGAGCGGGTTTTGTGTGAAAAAATCATCATGCATATATACTCGCGTTTCACCCACTTTATCCATCACCGTCACCCGCTTTTCGCGAGTTTTTCCTCGCAAAAATAGTGCGGGTAAATTGATGAATTGAATATCTGCGCCCCATTTCATGCCCTAATCACAATTTTGCTTGCTAACTTTGAAAAAATCAAAAGAAAGTTAATAGTAATTTGAAGGAATTTTTTTAAAATAATCGAAAAATACGTACTTCAAAAATAAAAACCGGCCTAGACTAAACAAAATAAGCAAGTGTTTTTGTGCAAAGTGATGTGCATTTTTTAATTTTTAATACCTACATATGTGCAAAACCATTAAGAGTAAGAGTTAATACATGGAACATGGTCCAAAGGAAAATATACGTGCTTCAATAACTCTATATGATGCAGTATGCTCATTGACTTGACGAACATATTTGTTGAGATTACAATATGCAAATATCATATTCACTCTTGAAGCTAATGCCATTTTGATTTAATGAATACTTTTTTTTTATATTGAAGCTAATTCATGAATACACCAAGTAGGACACATTGACAAAAAAAAAATTTATATAAGCATTGACAATTTTTTTTTAAATTGGCCAAAAGATAAAAAAATATTTAGAAATAGTCAAACTAAGAAACTATTTTGATAAATAATCAAAACAGGGATAAGTCAACTAATGATTTTTTTTATTTTATCAAATTTTTAATGTATTATTTATTTAAGAAGTGTAAAAAATAAATAGAGCAGCTTGAGTGACAAAGAATAAAGAAAGGAAAAGCAGAGGTGGGAGGGAAACGAGGTAAAGAAAAAAAAGGCAAACAGTGATTTGCAGTATACACATGTATATTTAAAGCTTATTTTACCATAGAGGTACCAACGAACTCCGAATAAAAACCATAATGTTATCTTAAGAACACGCGGACACGCGCCCCTCTTTTCTCCTTCCTCGGGCCAACAGGCCACTCTCCACCTCCCATGAAGCCCTCTGTTCCGCTCACCTGCTACCGCCGAAGGCCGGCCTCTCTACAACCCCCAGTTGCCCTGTCTTATCTCCACTCATACCTAACATGTCGAATCGGAATCTCACTAATTGCCCCCTTTATGTTTTTGTTGTCCTTAACCTGCGAAAGGTTCAATTTAGGGAGGTGGCTTCTCCTGATTCGTGCGATTGTAGGCGTGATCCGTCTTTTGAGTGGATATCTAGGCCCCTTACAAGGGCATTTATGTGGGATGCGACCGGCTGGTGGTGGCCAGACGGTTGTTGTCGCTTCAGGTGGTGGTGTGGGTGGTTGAGTCTGCCTCTCCCTTCGGCGTGCTACTTTCTCTCAAATCGGCCATTAAGAATCTTTGTAAGTTTCTTCTCTCTCCCAAATCTACACTTGAGTACTGATTTAGCCTACACGCTCACGGTCTATTTAATGCCCACCCAAGGCATTAGAGCACATAGCTCACTTAACCAATCTCTAATTTCTGTTTACAGCTTTTAAATTCTCTAATTCCACTTGCTCTCCTCATCTCTCTTCCTAGCTTCTAAGTCATTTCTTGATGTCTTGTCTGAAACCCAAGCTGACCCTCATGGTCTCTCGGCTCTGGCGCCTACGGGTCCGGACTTGGGGATGCCTGTTGCCCCTTCGGCTCAGGCTCCGGCCCGTTCTATTGCCCCTCTTTTGGCCTCTGAAAAGAGGAAGGCGAAGGTGGATTCGGAGGATCCCTCTGCTGGGGTGACTCCTTCAATCCCTGTCACTCAGGTTGACCATACTAGCTATTATACTCGTCTTGCCGAGTTAAAGGAGAAAAGTATTGCTTCCAATCAACACATTCTCCTTTGCTCTCTGTTCGGGAGGTATACGGGTTTCAATAAAATAAAAAATAAACTCTGAGGGGAGTGGTGTTGTAGCCAGGCTAGCTTTGAGCTCGTTGAAAGGGAGGATGGGGACGTGGTTTGATGCTCGTTTGGCTTCGGCAGCTGATCTGAAAAAAGTTTGGGAGGAACGTCCTTATCACCTATATGGCCAAATTCTTGTTCTACTGAAGTGGTACCCGACCTTTGATCCGGTCATTGCCTATGTTACTCATCTTGATATCTGGGTGAGAATTCCTAAACTTCCAGTTGAATACATGTGTCGTGAGGCGCTCTTTGAGATTCTTACCGAGTTCAATGGTGGTACTCTCATCAGGCTTGATAAGTTTTCCCATGAACGGGTTACATTGGATTATACTCGCTTTTGTGCTATTGTTGATTTCAATAATTTATGTTGTTGTATTTCTGTTCTTGATGAGGATGACCTTCCTCTTGAACTTCGTATGTATTTTGTCATCTACGGATGAGTCGTACGTCGACAAACCTAATATGAGTCCGTCCAAGTCGCAGATTCGGTGCTTCAAAGACCTTGGGATCCGATCCTCTGGTGGTGCAGCCGACGTGGGGAAGCGTCATGGATACAAGCCCTTGGATGACTCTGCGTCATCGTATCCGAAGAAGTGAAAGAATTAGTCCATGAAGATATGACCCACTCTTCTTGTCCGAGGCTGGTGCTATGGGTTTAAGTTGGTTTTTTGGGTTCCCTCCCGTTCTTTTGGCTTTTGTTTAGGGTGTGGGTTTTGGCTTTGCTTCCTAATTGCCATGTCTTTTATAATTTCTGCTATATATGTTCTTTTTTTTGCTCTTGCTGTAGTGTTCTTTCAGTGCTGGTTGTGGCCACTATTTTTAATCAAGCTTGGTTTCCGTTTGCTTATGTTTGTTTCCATTACCTTGGCATTATGTTCTCGGTTTTTTCTACCCTTTTCTTGCTTTCGTGTTTCTTTCGGTTGTGTGTTGGGTTTTGCAGGATCACTGTTGTTAGAGTGGTGCTCTTTCTTGGCTTGATTCATAACTGTGGGAGTGTTGTCTGCTGCTGCTCTACTCGTTGTTGGTTGCTGATGCTCTCTGCCATGGAGCTTGCTTTCAAGCAGTGTTGGAGTGAACAAGTGTTGTTGCTGGGTTGTTATGTTAAGGATTTCCCCATTTCTTTTAATTTTAGCTTATTTCTGGGTATGGGTTGTCTTTTACTTGTATGTTGTTCTCCCAATCATATATTTCCTAAACTTTGGTCGGGTGGGCTACTATATGAAAGTCCTAAAGCATGTATGTTTATATGTAATTTGTGCTGTTATTAGTGCTTCGATCCATCTTCATGGTATCTATTACAAGGAAATCTTCTATGTTTTCACCAACCAATACATGTGGCCTTTACCGGACATTTTCACTCCTCGCAAAGGTTTGAATACAATCAAAATGGGTTTAGTAACAAATGAGCTTCAACTTCAAACCAAAATTAGACTCTTACAAAACATGAGTATTGGTTTGGTTGTGTTTTTCGAAACTCATACCTACCATTTGGATAATCACCGATTTAAATCAACACAAACAGATCGTCAAAAGCGTTTTCTATGAATATATGTTCTTAGAACTCCCGAGGTATCTAGAGCCGAAACTTCTGGACAAATGTCGATATTTTCTATAAAAACAATAATATCAATGTTCTGGCACTTTTAGAAACCAAGACGAATAAAGTTCCTCGTGAATGTGCCTGGCGGAAATGTGGATTCACAAACATCGCTTTTGACCCGGCATTGGGATTTTCTGGTGGTATTTGCTTACTTTCGAAGGATATCCCCTCCTCCCAGGGTTCTATCGAACTCATTTCGGTTCACCACCGTTTCATCCATTTCAATTATTCGGACTATGTCACCCATCGGAGTGTTGCTTTCCTAGTAGTTTATGCCCCACCGGACGAACAACGAAAATCAACCTTTTGGGAATCTATCTCTCTATACATTCAAACGTTACTCATTTCGTTCTGTATCATAGGGGACCTAAATGAAATTAGTGCCCTATCGAAAAAACTATGAGGGGTTTATCCTTCAGCTGCGAGATTCAATTGCTTAAATGACTTAAAGAGTAACCTCTCATTGCTCGATGTAGCATCGTATGGTGGTCAGTTTACCTCACAACGTAAATATAACGGTGTAGTTACCTGCCTCAAGAGGTTGGATCGTCTACTGATCCATTCAGATGTATTAACGATGTTTGATTCTCTTCGAACTCAGATTCATCCGTTCACAAGATCTGATCATGTACCGATTTCTACCGATTTCCGTCATAATATCTAGCCAAAAAAATAGACGTTTCAAGTTCGAACTGGCTTGGGCTTCCAGAGTCGATTACAGAAATATGGTTTCTCAAGCATGGCGTTTGGACTCACAGGGTTCCCTTATGTTCAAACTGGTGCAGAAGGCAAAGTTACTGAAGAAGCTTTCCAAAGCATAGCATAAGAAGACTTTTCACAATATTAACAACCAAATTCAGGTCACTGACCATAAGTTACTTCAATTACAAACTTCGTTAATTACCAATTATAATATAAAGGATATTCATATTCTTAAGCAGATGCTAAACAAGAGAGAACGAATGTTGGATTTCCACCGACGCTACTTGAGCCAGAGGGCAAAAGTAAAACATGTCAAATTAAATGACTCCAACTCCAGCTACTTTTACGAGATAGCTATGACCAAACGAGGCCGGAAACTGATCAAGTATATTACACTTCCAAATGGTGAGCCGTCGGCTGACTTTCACATTATTCAACAAGAGTTTGTAAAAGATTTCAAATCACGGTTCAGGTCATCTACATGTGGTGGGCCTAACCTGTCCTTAGACTTAGTGCTTGTCCCGCCCTTGATATCTCAAGCAAACAATGCAATTAATGCTCTCAGCTCCCGTGACCAACAATGAGATTAAACCTGCAGTTTTCTCTATGAGCCCAAATAAGGCTCTAGGCCCAGATGGTTTCCCGAATGATTTCTACCAAAAGTTTTGGCCAAAAGTGGGCCCATCCATAGTGAAGGCAGTAAAGGCATTTTTCACCAGTGGCAGACTTCGAACTGGCTTGGGCTTCTAGAGTCGATTACAGAAATATAGTTTCTCAAGCATGGCGTTTGGACTCACATGGTTCCCTTATGTTCAAACTGGTGCAGAAGGCAAAGTTACTGAAGAAGCTTTCCAAAGCTTAGCATAAGAAGACTTTTTACAATATTAACAACCAAATTCAGGTCACTGACCATAAGTTACTTCAATTACAAACTTCGTTAATTACCAATTATAATATAAAAGATATTCAGATTCTTAAGCAGATGTTAAACAAGAGAGAAAGAATGTTGAATTTCCACCGACGCTACTTGAGCCAGAGGGCAAAAGTAAAACATGTCAAATTAAATGACTCCAACTCCAGCTACTTTTACGAGATAGCGATGACCAAACGAGGTAGAAAACTGATCAAGTATACTTCACTTCCAAATGGTGAGTCGTCGGCTGACTTTCATATTATTGAACAAGAGTTTGTAAAAGATTTCAAATCACGGTTCAGGTCAGCTACATCTGGTGGGCCTAATCTGTCCTTAGACTTAGCGGTTATCCCGCCCTTGGTATCTCAAGCAAACAATGCAATTAATGCTCTCAGCTCCCGTGACCAACAATGAGATTAAACCTGCAGTTTTCTCTATGAGCCCAAATAAGGCTCTAGGCCCAGATGGTTTCCCGGATGATTTCTACCAAAACTTTTGGCCAAAAGTGGGCTCATCCATAGTGAAGGCAGTAAAGGCATTTTTCACCAGTGGCAGAATTCGAACTGGCTTGGGCTTCCAGAGTCGATTACAGAAATATGGTTTCTCAAGCATGGCGTTTGGACTCACATGGTTCCCTTATATTCAAACTGGTGCAGAAGGCAAAGTTACTTAAGAAGCTTTCCAAAGCTTAGCATAAGAAGACTTTTTACAATATTAACAACCAAATTCAGGTCACTTACCATAAGTTACTTCAATTACAAACTTCGTTAATTACCAATTATAATATAAAAGATATTCAGATTCTTAAGCAGATGTTAAACAAGAGAGAACGAATGTTGAATTTTCACCGACGCTACTTGAGCCAGAGGGCAAAAGTAAAACATGTCAAATTAAATGACTCCAACTCCAGCTACTTTTACGAGATAGCGATGACCAAACGAGGTCGAAAACTGATCAAGTATACTTCACTTCCAAATGGTGAGTCGTCGACTGACTTTCATATTATTCAACAAGAGTTTGTACAAGATTTCAAATCACGGTTCAAGTCAGCTACATGTGGTGGGCCTAATCTGTCCTTAGACTTGCGGTTATTCCGCCCTTGGTATCTCAAGCAAACAATGCAATTAATGCTCTCAGCTCCCGTGACCAACAATGAGATTAAACCTGCAGTTTTCTCTATGAGCCCAAATAAGGCTCTAGGCCCAGATGGTTTCCCGGATGATTTCTACTAAAAGTTTTGGCCAAAAGTGGGCCCATCCATAGTGAAGGCAGTAAAGGCATTTTTCAATAGTGGCAGACTTCGAACTGGCTTAGGCTTCCAGAGTCGATTACAGAAATATGGTTTCTCAAGCATGGCGTTTGGACTCACATGGTTCCCTTATGTTCAAACTGGTGCAGAAGGCAAAGTTACTGAAGAAGCTTTCCAAAGCTTAGCATAAGAAGACTTTTCACAATATTAACAACCAAATTCAGGTGACTGACCATAAGTTACTTCAATTACAAACTTCGTTAATTACCAATTATAATATAAAGGATATTCAGATTCTTAAGCATATGCTAAACAAGAGAGAACGAATGTTGGATTTCCACCGACGCTACTTGAGCCAGAGGGCAAAAGTAAAACATGTCAAATTAAATGACTCCAACTCCAGCTACTTTTACGAGATAGCTATGACCAAAATGAGGCCGAAAAATGATCAAGTATATTTCACTTCCAAATGGTGAGTCATCGGCTGACTTTCATATTATTCAACAAGAGTTTGTAAAAGATTTCAAATCACGGTTCAGGTCAGCTACATGTGGTGGGCCTAATCTGTCCTTAGACTTAGCGGTTATCCCGCCCTTGGTATCTCAAGCAAACAATGCAATTAATGCTCTCAGCTCCCGTGACCAACAATGAGATTAAACCTGCAGTTTTTTCTATGAGCCCAAATAAGGCTCCAGGCCAAGATGGTTTCCCGGATGATTTCTACCAAAAGTTTTGGCCAAAAGTGGGCCCATCCATAGTGAAGGCAGTAAAGGCATTTTTCACCAGTGGTAGACTTCGAACTGGCTTGGGCTTCTAGAGTCGATTATAGAAATATGGTTTCTCAAGCATGGCGTTTGGACTCACAGGGTTCCCTTATGTTCAAACTGGTGCAGAAGGCAAAGTTACGGAAGAAGCTTTCCAAAGCTTAGCATAAGAAGACTTTTCACAATATTAACAACCAAATTCAGGTCACTGACCATAAGTTACTTCAATTACAAACTTCGTTAATTACCAATTATAATATAAAGGATATTCAGATTCTTAAGCAGATGCTAAACAAGAGAGAACGAAGGTTGGATTTCCACCGACGCTACTTGAGCCAGAGGGCAAAAGTAAAACATGTCAAATTAAATGACTCCAAGTCCAGCTAGTTTTACAAGATAGCTATGACCAAACGAGGCCGAAAACTGATCAAGTATATTTCACCTCCAAATGGTGAGTCGCCGGCTGACTTTCATATTATTCAACAAGAGTTTGTAAAAGATTTCAAATCACGGTTCAAGTCAGTTACGTGTGGTAGGCCTAATCTGTCCTTAGACTTAGCGGTTATCCCGCCCTTGGTATCTCAAGCAAACAATTCAATTAATGCTCTCAGCTCCCGTGACCAACAATGAGATTAAACCTGCAGTTTTCTCTATGAGCCCAAATAAGGCTCCATGCCTAGATGTTTTCCCGGATGATTTCTACCAAAAGTTTTGGCCAAAAGTGGGCCCTTCCATAGTGATGGTAGTAAAGGCATTTTTCACCAGTGGCAGACTTCGAACTGGCTTGGGCTTCCAGAGTCGATTATAGAAATATGGTTTCTCAAGCATGGCGTTTGGACTCACAGGGTTCCCTTATGTTCAAACTGGTGTAGAAGGCAAAGTTACTGAAGAAGCTTTCCAAAGCTTAGCATAAGAAGATTTTTCACAATATTAACAACCAAATTCAGGTCACTGACAATAAGTTACTTCAATTACAAACTTCGTTAATTACCAATTATAATATAAAGGATATTCAGATTCTTAAGCAGATGCTAAACAAGAGAGAACGAATGTTGGAATTCCACCGACGCTACTTGGGCCAGAGGGCAAAAGTAAAACATGTCAAATTAAATGACTCCAACTCCAGCTACTTTTACAAGATAGCTATGACCAAACGAGGCCGAAAACTAATCAAGTATATTTCACTTCGAAATGGTGAGTCTTCGGCTGACTTTCATATTATTCAATAAGAGTTTGTAAAAGATTTCAAATCACGGTTCAGGTCAGCTACATGTGGTGGGCCTAATCTGTCCTTAGACTTAGCGGTTATCCCGCCCTTGGTATCTCAAGCAAACAATGCAATTAATGCTCTCAGCTCCCGTGACCAACAATGAGATTAAACCTGCAGTTTTCTCTATGAGCCCAAATAAGGCTCCAGGCCCAGATGGTTTCCCGGATGATTTCTACCAAAAGTTTTGGCCAAAAGTGGGCCCTTCCATAGTGAAGGCAGTAAAGGCATTTTTCACAAGTGGCAGACTTTTACGTTAGACCAATCAGACATTTATTACCTTACTACCAAAATGTGATGACCCCTATTCAGTCAACCATTACTACCAAAATGTGATGACCCCTATTCAGTCAACCATTACGATCTACAAAATTATAACGAAAGTTATTTCTGCTAGGCTAACCATGATTTTCGAAAAACTGATTCACCCACTTCACGGAGCATTTACAAAGGGGAGATTAATTCAAGATAATATCTTTATTGCTCATGAATCTTTGCACTCTTTTAGGCTTAAGAAAGGCCGAACGGGTATAGTTGCCTTGAAGTTGGATATGGAAAAGGCTTACGACGTTATTGAGTGGCCTTTTCTATTCCAAGTCTTGGCCAAGTTTGGGGTTTGACGACCTTTTTATCAGCCGAATTAAGGAATGTATTTCAACGGTTTCTTACTCGGTATTAGTCAACGATGAACCGACCACAGTAATTGAACCGTCTAGGAGGCTCATACAGGGGAGGTCCTCTGTCTCCATTCCTCTTTATCTTAGCTTCTAAAGTACTTGCACGTACTCTGCATCATCACGGAAAAGTGAATGCAGACCATGGCATCTCTTTCGGTCGACCGGGTGTTAAGGTTTCTTTTCTAGATTTTGTAGATGACATCATCATCTTCTTTAAAGCTTCACATTCGGCTTGCACCTCTGTGTTGTCCATTTTAGATCGATACTGCCTCATCTCAGGCCAAAAGGTCAATCTGCATAAATATAGCTTCCAAGCATCACCCAACACGTTTGCAACTACTATTACGGCTACAATCGATGTGCTTGGTATTCCGCAAGCAAATAATTTCGATAAATATATGTGTTGCCCTATAGTGAATGGAAAAACTAGAAGGGATACCTTCGCTGATGTCGTCCTCAAGACTAAACAGCAACTGAAAAAATGGAAAGCTTTGAATCTTTCTGCAGAAGGACGAAGGGTCCTTATCAAAGCAAATCTCAATGCGAAACCGATTTTTCTGATGCAAGCTTTCTTAATTCCATCACATATTCTTCATGAGCTTGACTAAGTTTATAGACAGCTCTTTTGGAACAAAAGTACTAAAGCTACACCGCTTATTAGTTGGGATAAAATCTGCTCAAATACAATGAAAGGGGGTCTTACTATCCATAAAGCTGAGTCTATGAACATAGCTTTGCAAATGAAGCTTATATGGAAAACTATATATCTGAACCAGACAACATCTGGGTCCGTGTAGTATCATACGTATATCTTAATGAGCATGATCAGCTACCAGAAAAATGGTCCTTCATCTTGGCAGTGGAATCGTCTTATGTCTATCAGACTTAAGTTCCAACAGGCCTTTTAGTGGAGTGTCGGGAAAGGTCAGACCATTGACTTCTGGTCTCATAACTAGGCCTTCTTAAAACCATTGGATTCCAGAATATTGCAACCTATACCGGAAGTCCTAATAGGAATAAAGGTATCTCACTTCCTCAACATAAAATGTCAATGGAATACACCATTAATAACCACCTCTTTAACAAATATTCTATATAAAGATAATATCGATATAATAATGAGTATCACTCTGCCTAATAATCCTTTGACAGATCATCTCTATTGGGGTCCAAGCAATAATGGTTGGTTTTCAACCAGCTCTGCTAACTCTTTATTATCAGAACATGCTGGGTCGACAATTTTGATTGTGGTTGGATTTGGGATCTGGACATGCCCCCTAAAGTACGTCATTTCCTTTGGAAAATATCTCGTGATGGTCTTCCAACTACTCTTAGATTACAAAAATAGAACGTGGTCGTGCCATCTGGTTATGCCTTCTGTGCGAACTCTAGTGCATCGGTGGCTTGCCTTTTCTTTGAGTGACCTATGGCGACCAACCATTTACAAGCTTTACATATCCGAATTCCGAGGGCTCTTGCTACGAGTGTCGGAGTGGGTGCGGTGCTTCCACTAACCGAAATCAAACAGGCGATTGGTACCAAATCTTTTATTAATTTATCCTCAGCGTGGTGGGCCTTGTGATTCTTCAGAAACCCATTAGTGTTTAACCACACTAACAAAGTAACTATAAACGAAATAATTATGATCTATACTACAAGTACTCATTGCTGGAAACAAACAAAGATTCTGGAGGACGATCTCCCCAATACTGTTGCCTCTAGTCGAGGTGGTAATTGTCGTTCTGTTCGCCCGGGTGCTCGTTTGGTTGATCATGTCGGCCAGCCTCGGCGACGCTCCAGGAAGTGGGACAAGCCTCTTATAAATTGCTACAGACTAAATTTCGACGGATCAGTTATGCCTGGCGGATCGACGTCTTATGGATTTGTCATCCGAGACTCTAGGGGTGTGGTTGTCGCTTTGGGACATTTCTACTAATGTCTTCGTTGTCTTTGCTGAAAACCTAGGCCTCAAAATGGGTATTTTACGTGCAAAAGAAATGCAAATCTTAAACCTTCAGATCGAAGGGGACAACTTACTGGTTATAAAGGCTTTACTGGGGGATTGGAAATGCCCCTGGACTATCGATCTGCTCCAATCGGATATATTGTTACATATTTCGTCCTTTTTTTATGTTGCTATTCGTCATATTTTCAGGAAATCAAATGTCGTTCCTGACTATCTTGCTCGTAGTGCCCATACATTTCCTGCTGACGATTGTTGTGAGGATGAACCAGAACTGCCTATTCTCGTCTGGAAGGATGCACTAGGAAGGGCTTCTGTTGCGGTCGACCCAACCTAATCTTTATTTAGCGCCAAAAAAAAAACGGTCGACGATTGTTGTTGTTGTTGTCCCACTTTATTTAAAGTGGGATTTCTCACCCAAATCCGGAAGGTCCGTTGGGGACCCCGGGGTAAACCCCTGTACCTGACCTAAGTCTACAACGCAGGAAATCCGTTATCATGCAAAGGGCATAAGTTCTGAAAATAATACAACCAATGTCACGGCAAAGCCGGGTCAAAACAGAGTACAATTAGGGAGTCATCCCAAAAGCATGAATCTGGTGAAGTCAGGTTTCAAACACTCACTCTCCGCCATAAGAATAGACCCCGTCATAACAGCACAAAATCAAGCACCGTATCGGGTACCTGAAACTATACCACCAAGTCAGGCCAAGAGTCCGCCCGCGGGTCCTCTGACCGCGCTGAGTACATATAATACGCCTATACCTAGAATAAAGAATGCCTTCATGCAGTACTGAAATCTTAACCACACTATCATGCTTCTAATTCATATATGTAGAATATTAAGTAAGGCCTTAACAAAGAATACCAAGTGGTATATCACTCTTCTACCACCACCCCTCTTCCAAATAGGCTGGAGACTGGCCAGTTCGATACTATAGCATATCAAATCTCATCATCATATCGCATCTCATGCTCATGTCGTATCCCATGCTCATCTCGTATCTCATGCTCATCTCGTATCTCGTGATATATATATATATATATATATATATATATATATATATATATATATATATATATATATATATATGTATAACTCAAGGAGGACAACACCCAATGAAACTGGGCCGCCCTATGACCCTAGCAAAGACTCTAGGACTCTAGGACTCACAGATAACGGCCGTTCTATATTCAAACGCATACAGAATAAGAATGCTCATTCGTAAGTGAAATTCCTAAGCATGATACTACATGGTATGCTCTTATGCATATGAAACACCTACATACTATATGACACATCAGGCAGGAGGTACTGGTTACTGAGTAAGCCCCGGAGGTACTTACTTGGCTAGCAGAATGGCAACAGAAGAATCCAGCACACAATAGTCACAATCACAGAGTATCACCTAGTACATAATGAAATATACATAAGTCTACATCCAATTATTAAGCACTCAAGCACACCTCAATCAATAGAACAAGTAACATATTATGAAAGTCATTTCATCGCATCATCCGCTCCTCAAGACCACATCGTTATTCAACCAATTCCGCATGTTCATATACATCATTTTCGCATATACCTCAACGCTTCATCAAAATCATAAGACATAATTTGTGTGATATAAAATCCTACTAGATCGTCATAATTATTCAACATTTAATCTCATATAATAATTCACCACAAGTCATGCTATTAGTCATACATATCATATTGTTAGTCAAACGATCATATTATCATGCTAGTTAGTCATCGAATAAGTCTTATTCCCAAGTTAGTTTCAAAACCGTTTCAAATCCTAGTTAAATAGTTATATATTCCGACCCTTGAAAATACTCGCCAAATTCCCTTTTAAATTTATTTATTAGATTACTTTCCAACCTTGAAATTCTTTTCCAAATTCTTCCTCCTTTGAAAATGGAAGACTCCCCGCCTGCGCCTGCGCTCCGATGTCGAATCGCGCCAGCAGCTGCGCCTGGCTCCTCGGCGCTCTTAGTCTCGACTCCGATCACTCGCCTTTGGACACTCGCTCGCATCCCCGCCCACTCCCACAGCTCCCTCGCACTCGCCCATGCCCGCGCTCAAAACCATCGCCCTCTCGGAGTCGCTCGCCTCAGCGTCCTCTCTCAGCCCGCCCTCGCACTCTCGATTGTTGGAACCCAAGCTCGAACTTACCCTCGACCTCACCGATACCCTATCCCAACCACAACAACCACGGAAGAATCGAAGACAACGCAGGAGAAAAGAGAAGGGAGGGTCGACGCTCACCGAGGTATTCGCGACTTCGGAGCTCTCGATCGGAGTTCTGGGCATCATCGGAGGCGCGCGATAGTTTGTCGGACCTGCGTCGGGGATAGGTGAGCGTGATAGTGAAGATCGGGGGTGATTTGGATTGGAAACGAAGGAATATGGCTTACCGGAAGGTAATAGCGCTCGAACAGGGACGGCGGAACTTCGGCGGCGGCTCCGACAGCTTCTGGGATGCGTCGGGGTGGCGGTGAACGTCAGAGGTGGTGCGGGGTGGTGATGTGGCTTCTGCCCTTCAAGGAGCAAGGTGGCCAGGATGGGGTGTGGGAGCAACGGTGGTGGTGTTTGGTGACGATGAACGAGGTGTCGATGGTGGTGGTGATGCGTGAACTGGAAGGTGGCTGCGGGGCGATGGGGAATAGAGCAAGAGTGATGGTGGTGATGAACATCAACGATGAGTGAAAATGAGGGAGTCGGGGAGGGTGATGGTGAATGACAGTGATCAGTGATGGAGAGGGTGATGGGTGTTTCCGAAAGAAAGACGTGGTAGGGTGATGGTCTTTGAAGAGGTCTGGTGAGGTGAGGGAGTGGTTGAAGATTGAGTGTGAATTTGGTTAAACTAATACCCGGAAATAAATCTCAAATATGCGAATTTCGTATCTCGCAATTAGTTTTCAAATGTTAGTTTCTCAGACTCTCGCTCTCCCGGTCAATTAGATTTTAAAAATAGACAAGGATATCGTTATCTGATAATTATTTTCAATTTTCGAGGTAAATGGATGGAAATCGTTCGTCAAATTTTATATTCCGATTGGAATCTGCTAAACGAGTTTTTAATTCGATTTAAATTCATTTTAAATTTCTTATTTCTGAAAATTTAGGATTTGAAAACCCGAGCCTTTACATGAGATACATCAAATTTCTGAATCCGCTTCAGCAAGGCAACATCATCAGTATCCAGCTCCCCCAACGAAGAGAATGACAATGGTAGGAATCCATAACCAGCTGTCGTGCACAAATCACGGTACTTGACACATTTACGTTGAGCAGCATCAACAACAACACGATCGGGGAAAAAGTCAGACATCCCCGACTGGGTCAAAGGAGAGGATCCCGTTAGATCAATACAAACATCTCGCCCCCTGTCCCATCAATTAAGAAGCAAATCTGCTGGACGAAGAGGTATATCGTGCCCATCCACCAAACCGATATCAACCTCCTTACCGGCAAAAATTCCAGCCATGTAACAGATATCATATAAGGTGTCGCGCACAACCCTTTTGAATATTAAAATCAACTCTAGTCATAACATGACAAGTATCCATACTATACCCACGTAGCCATTTAGCAACCCCATCTATCCGCTTGAGAAGTCACATGGCCTCATCCCCTAAGTAATCAATAGCAGAAAAGGAAAATGGCATAAAGTGATATCCTTTGTCTGCAAACCTCCTCATACTTTTTCCTTTTGTTTTTAACAGCCACCTTACTTGAGAATTGAGATGAAACCGAAAAGACTAGAATTGCTAAAGATAGAAGTACATGTAATGTCAACACCCGTGTCTTTGCCCTGGAACTAGTTGTAGAACAGAATATCAGACGGACGAAGCTCACCCCTTCTGTCAACAATCATACCAGTAGACACCTCTTTACGTACACAAATCCCGACCTTCAAGCACTCATCATACATAGCATCACACACCATATTATGACGGTGTTTGTCAACAGCACAAGTAAGGACATGATCTCCCCATGGATCTAAAATGCCTTTCTTACAGACATGATATTTGAATCCAGCTTGGAACAACTCAATTCGAAGATGATACTTAATAATAGACCGGAAGGTGGCTATTCCTAAAATATATTTTATATTTTTTTTATCAAATTAAAAAAATCCCATATTGACGCAGTAATGTCAACATCAAGAGCCATGTTGTTCCGTGTCCATTTGAAGATGACGCTTACCTTTAATTTAGACTTGTAAACCTTCAAAGTTTTACGTTCTCCAGGGTTTGGGTCAACGGAAAAGTCTCCCGTTGGAATGAATATATATATAGCTCCTTCTAAGAAGTTTCCAACCAAGGATTCATTCAAAAATAAAATACAGAAGCTGCAAGTGCCTGCATCTGAATTCTGAAACAAGGGAAGAATATGGCAGAATTGGCCTCAGTTGCCCTTATTCTGGTAGACAAGGTGCCGGTGCTGCTTACCTTTCTCAAAAAGGAACTCAATCAAGATCGGAACGCCGCCCTACTCGACGACGTCAATAACTTAACCGGACATCTCACCGAGTTTCAGGGATTCCTCCAAGATGTTGAAATCCGTGAGAGCGAAAGCAAGATAGTGAAAGATCTTATCGGGAAGATCCGAGATGCAACCCATGAGATGGAGGATGTCCTTGATCTGTTCAAGATCCACGCTCCTCGTGATTTCTCTACAACTTCCTTCATCCAGAAGAGTTATATATTTTTCCATGAAGTGAAGCACTGCATCCCTGTTCATGGAATCCAGTCCAAGATAACAAGCATCGATGCAAGTGTGTCCAAAATCAAGAGCTCACCCGACTATAAACAGCTCGTAAAACTTGCTGTAAATCCGATACAGCCTCACACAAACATCCTCACAGTGGAGAGGCAGGAATATCATTTCAAGAAGGCATTGCAAAAAATTGCAGATGTTATTAAGGTATTATACTTTACTATATTTAAAAAAATCTCTTTTGTGATATGACTTGTAAACTAGCTAGTTTAGTTAACCTTCTGAATCAATGACTTGTAAACTAGCTAGTTTAAGCCGACCTTGATCATCTTACAGACTTGTTAAAAAAATTTTTATAAAAAACTTCATATTTTATATAATTTTTATCATTTTAAAGAAACGTGCGTGAATAATAAACGACATGTTTTGGCGAACGGAGGGAGTACTATATATTGAATAAAAAGAAATGAAATAATTTTAAAAAAATCAGTTATCTATTAAATTATACATGAAATTCAATTAATGGTAGATTAGAAAAAATACATTTTCCCTTACAAATGTGAATTTTATTTATATATTGAGAGAATTTAAATAAAATATATTTAGATTATATATAATCTATCAACTTTATATCTATATTATTTTTTGATGAAAAAATAATTTTTATTTATATTATTTTTATTTTTATTTATTGCAATCTATCTAAATTATTTACTTGGTATTAATGTATTATATATCTGTGTACTGGACGAGACCTACACTAGTTTACCAATATAATGCAAAAAAGAGTGACTTTTTTTTAATTAACAACTTATAAGGTTGTAAGATATTTGTTTAAATTATAATACCAGTACTGGTATTTTGTTTTGATAAAATTGTAAAATAACAATAGGTTTCTTAAGTTTTAACCTTCTTCTCTTACATTTGCAGAAGAAAAAAAAACATTAGAAAATTATTTGAAGAAAGACTATTTTAATTGAACTTTATTTCCTACTACCAAATTCAGAATTTTTTTTATTGTAGCTTTCTTTTTTGCTGTATAATACCGATTGAGTTGTCATATGAATTGAACAGCTCGAGCTTGGATCGGCTCGAAAAAACTCGATTCGAGCTCGCTCACTTATTTAAACAAGCCGAGCTTGAAAAAAATTTAAAGCTCGGTTAAAAGCTCGGCTCGTTCGAATAAAGCTCGAATACCTTGAATTCTTTGGAATTTCTAAAATTTCCTTTAAGTTAACATGTTATAACCAAGTAGAACTACTTAAAGCTCAAAAAAAGCTCGGCTCGAGCTCGTTCATTTCCTAAACAAGCCGAGCTTGAACAAAATAAAAAGCTCGTTTAAAAATTAGGCTCGGCTCGAGCTCGTTTAATAAACGAACAAGCTTGAACATGTCAAGCTCGGCTCGTTCAGCTCGAATAACACCCCTATACCGACTAGTATATATAGTTCTATCCCTTGCACCATATATTTTTTAATTTTAAATAATTAAATAATTAAATCATATTATTATAAAATATTAATAAATTACATTATTTTATACCATAAAATGAATAAATTTGATTAGTTTTCATTATAATGTATTCAATATTGCATTAATCACTATTTACCACCCTTTAAAGTTGATCATTATTTTATATTTATTATAATTTATTTCCCACTAATATACCATTTTTATAGTATTTTATGCAATAAGATAGATTTTAATTAAAAAATAAACATTCTTTAAACATAATTTTTTAAATAAGAGACATAATACTAAAATTTAATATGGTTGTACTTAGTAGCTACATTTACATATTTTCTTTTTATATAGATCGAAGATAGAATTTTACATGAGATGATATATTTTAATAGAACTATATTTAAGTTATGTGGATTTATAATTATTTATTCAATAAAAATAATTTACTTATCATTGAGATAGTTAAGGAGAATGCAATAGGTAGGATAAGATTTTTATAAAATATAAGATATGTAGATTTTAATTGAAGAAGTCAGTACCCCCTCCGTATCGGTATAATTGACATTTTAACCATTTTCACACTTTTTAAGAAAGCTAAAAATAGAAAGAAAAATAACTAAAATTTTAGCAAATAAATAATGTGGGAAAAAAAATAGTATGGGAAGTTGGAGTATTAGTAGAATATGTTGGAAATCAAAATTCAATTAATGAAATGAATTGACAAAATTAGAAAATTTTATCATTAATGTTATTCAAAGAGACAAATATATATTTTGTTACATGAAAAAGTGATGAAATGGCCAATTATATTGATACACAGAGAGTATTATTTAAACATAACTGATTAAAGTAGAGATATACTAATTGATGAAATAAATAGTAGTTTTAGTGTGTGTATATACATGATTTCCCTTTTATAATAGAATTTTACATGAAATGATATATAAGTTAAAATTTTATATCTTTAACTATATAAAAGGGAGAGTTTCCCTGTGAATAGTACTTTTAAAAATTACCCATTATTTTTCATTTAATTACAAAATTGCCATTATGTCTTATTAATTATTATTTCCTTTTTCATTTCTTTTCCTTTTTTGATGTTGTTGTTATTTATTAGGTATAGTACACTTAAATTTATCTATTTTTAGTTTATCCCTAAAATGTATAATAATTATAAAACCTATCATTACTTTATTTAGATTGTACAACATTGCCCACTGTTTTTCAATTAATATTTTGTTAAAAAATAAAGAATTCACAATATCAGATAAAACATTGTCCGACAAATCGAGAGGTCATATAAAATAGATGGATAAGCCGTCGAGAATGAGAGCGAGCAAAGAAAATCGAAGATGATAAACACCATTGTTTTGTTACTAACCACTATTATTGTTTTTTTTTCCTTCTTAAAAAAAGTATATAATTAAATTTATAATAATTAGAATATCTACCACAACTTTATATAAATTATTTTTAAAAATTATATTTTTATTTTGGTTTAATTCTTGTGCACCACTTTTGGCTTATTGGTTCAATTACATCTATTTAAACAAAAAATGACATGTAACTAAATTATTTATTTTGTAATATAGAGTTAAATTGAATTAATTTTTGAAGTTAAACACATTTTTTCATATTCACTTACTTTTAATACCGACCTTTTATATTTTAAATACCTTCAAAGGAGAATGAATAATATCATGGAATATTATAATGATATTAATAAATACTAAATTGTACTTCTAAAATGTTAAAAAAAAATCAAAATTAATGTTTATGTAGTATAACACAAATACAAATAAATTATCAAATGTAAACATATTTAAATTTCATTTTCGGGTTTTCGCGTGCAAAGCACGCGAGTGCACACTAGTTGTAAAAAAAAGGACTCATTTTCCATTTTGTCTTGAGTTTTAAAATTCTCATGCATGCTCACAATCTTTATATATGTCTTTGAAGCATCTCCATGGCTCAAACAACCATCCTCTAAGGGAAGAGCAAGATAATGAGATCATGGGTATTAAGGCGTCTGAAGAAAGCCTCGTAAAGCTGCTCATCACTAAGAGTAGCAGAGACACGATGATCTCTGTGATGGGTCACAGCGGAACAGGCAAAACGATTCTAGTGAGCCGTGTGTACAAAAGCAAGATGGTACTTGAGCAGTTTGACTGCCATGCTTGGATCTCTTTATCCCATACCGAAAATCATGAGCAACGCCTCAAGAATTTGTTGTCTCAGTTTTTTGGCATGAGGATGAACGAGCTACATTATCCTCTTAGAGAAGTAGACATCGCCATGAAATTGGAGAATTATTTGGGAGGCAAGAGGTACCTAGTAGTTTTGGATGGTATCAAGAAAGATGAAGAATGGACATCCATTAAACAGGCGCTACCTGATCATTCCAATGGTAGTAGGATAATCATTACCACCCAGGATGAAGGTGTAGCTACAAGATGTTCATCTTCAAAGGACCACATTTTCCCTGTCAAAGGACTAGAATGGAAGGATTCATGGGGACTTTTCTGCAAGAAAGCCTACGGGAATGAAAAATGTCCTCATGAACTGGAACAATTGTCTAAGAAGATTGTTGACAGATGTAAAGGACTTCCTCAACCAATCTTGGCAGTGGGAACTCTTCTTTCAAGGAAGCCAAGACGATTTGACGAATGGAGTCGTGTTCATGCCAACTGCGTCAACACCATGTTTTTGCCAAGTTATTACGACTTGCCAAGCAACCAAAAGAGTTGTTTGTTGTATTTCAGTCTTTTTCCAGAAGATTATTCCATAAAGCGTGAAAGGCTGATCCGCTTGTGGCTATCTGAAGGATTCGTTGACGAATCAGGAAATGCATCACCAGAGAAAACAGCCGAGGATATCCTCAAAGAGCTCATTTCTAGGAATCTTGTCGATGCATCAAGCAGAGATTTTGGAGGGCGGGTAAAGAGTTGTCGTATACTGAATCTGATGAGGGAGTTCATATGTCAAAAGTCCAAGGAGATCAAGTTTGCAGCAACTGCGAAAGACGGCATGTACCCAACGGAGGGACACAGATACCGTCGGTTGTCCATTGTGAATGCTTCTTCTGGATTGAGAAGAACAAGAGGTTTGCACCTAGATAGTATTCGTAGCTTATTCATGTTTGGACCGGGCACAATGTCTTCCAAAATGATTGCGGAAACCCTAAAAAGAATCAGCTTTTTGAAGGTTCTAGATTTGGAAAATGCACATTTGGACAGTTTTCCTGATTGCATTCTTGATGCTGCTCTGCTGAGGTATCTGAGTTTGAGAAACACCAACGTTAATGAGATACCCAGGACTATTGAGACGCTACGATATCTTGAATATTTAGATCTAAAACAAACCCAGGTCACCTGGTTACCAGAACAAGTCTTCTCACTGGACAAGTTGAAGCATCTCCTCGTCAGCTATCGTTGCAGTCCAATGAGCCAAGAGGCCTTTGATAGTCTACAAGGTGCGCAAATAATAGGAGCAATGAGAGGGTGGAGTTCCATTCAAAAGTTGTCCATCATAAAAATTGACAACAACCCAGGATTCTTTGAAATGCTTCGACAACTCACTCGCCTAACGAAGCTTGGTTTAAACAATTTGAGAGCTAAGGATGGGCCCTTCTTGTGTTCATGCATCATGAATATGCAACACCTTTCAACCCTAGACTTGACATCGAGCATAGAGGAGATTGATCTTGATCACATGAGCACCTTCCCATCATCCCTCAAGCATTTGTACCTAAAAGGAAGGTTGACGATCCTCCCAAAATGGAATTCTCTCCATGGCTTAGTCAAACTTCTTCTAAGGGGGTCAAAGCTTAGTGATAGTCCAGTTGCGAACCTTCAGGATTTGTCGAATTTGGTAGAGTTAGAGATGACTGACGCCTTCACAGGGAAAATGCTTTTGTTTCACAAGGGATTCCCCAAGCTAAGAACTCTACATATAGAACAATTTGATGGCCTAGAAAGAATGAAGGTAGACGATGGCGGAATGCCCATCCTTCGAAAGCTCAGTATCAGCAGATGTATGCATCTATGTGATCTTCCTATTGGTATTGAAGGACTCAAAGCTCTTGAAGAATTTCTGCTCTATAATATGCCTCAACACCTCACCCGTAAGCTTGATAAAACGAGCAAAGAACGTCGGAGAATTAAACATGTGCCAATCATCAAATCCTTTGGCAGTGCAGAAAGTAGTAGATGGGAACTCCATAATTTTTCATGAAGGTAATTTACAGGTAAAGTGATAAGGTCAATACTTGTGCTTCTACTTCTCGTCCATTTGTCTCATTCTTGATAATGTCTCTTTCCTCTTGCAGTACAATCACCAAGGGAAAAAGGCAAAAGGGTTATCAGCTCATCGTGTGCTTCTTAATTTGGATCGACGCACCTACAAGTAAATATGATTACCTGGTGATTTCATGATACTTGCTAGCTATTTATTCCTTGTCTAAATGAAATAAACTGTGTGCTCTTGTTGAATGAAAAGAAAAGGCTCGGTATAGCAGGCACATTCATGAACTATATGAAACATCTTTTGTAGGAAAAGGGATTTGGGGTAAGTACTGAAATTACTCATCATGAATGATTTGCTAGTTCACAAAATTCAAATCCAGCACTTCCCTGCATCAAATATTAAGGCAAAAAGCAAAGCTATATATATTGATAATGTTTCATAGTGTAAGACAAGTAATATTGAGAATTGAAGTTGTTAATTCCATTGAATGAATAGAACGTATAAATATACAAAGGATGAAAAGATTTGGGTTTATCTTTACACACCAAATCAGATCAAGATGGGAACAAAAAGATATACAAGATATACGAAAGATATTTCCGCTAACAGGCCCCCGCAAGCTCATGGGCAAGGACGCACATGAAGCTTGACAGTCAACGAATGAAACCGATGATTCCCAACGGCCTTGGTAAAAATTTCGGCAATCTGGTCGAGAGAACGAACATGTCGAACAATGAGATCACCAGAAGCAACTTGCTCACGAACGAAGTGATAATCGATCTTTATGTGCTTGGAGCGCTGGTGAAACACTGGATTTGCCGTTAGGAAAGTGGCACTGAGGTTCTCACAAAGCAGAATTGGAGGCCGAGCGACCTTTAGGGACATCTCCTGAAGCAACTGCTGCAACCAAAGGAGTTCTGCCGAGGCAAAGGCAATAGCTCTGTACTCAGCCTCTGTGCTGGAGCGGGCAAAAACATTCTACTTTCTTGATGACCAGCTGATGAGATTGCCCCCGAAGTAAACAGCCAAGCCATGCTGAGAACGGCAGTCATCGGGATCGGAGGCCCGGCCAGCGTCGGAGAAGGCAACTAGGCGATCATCGGTTGCCTTGTGAAGAGTGAGGCCGGCGGTGTTGGTGCCTTTGAGGTACCGAAGGATGCATAAACTGACAGACACAATTGACGGAATAAGAGATCTCAGGCCTGGTAATAGTGACATACTGAAGGGCACCCACAATGCTCCGATAAAGATGAGGGTCAGCACATGGATCACCAATACGAAACCAGTACGAAGTAGGCGAGAACCAGCTGGCTCGACTGGAGTGGCAATGAGCTTGGCACCAGTCATACCACAACGGTCTAGGACATTGGTGATGTACTTCTGCTGACTGATATGCAGGAGGGAGGAGCTGCGGTTAATCTCGATGTCCAAAAAGTAGCCGAGAGGGCCAAGGTCCTTCAAAGAGAAGGCTCGGCCCAAGCGGATAACAAAGTCATCAATAAAGGCAGCATGGGAGCCCGTAATGATAAGATCATCAACATATATGAGTCCCGACCATGGGATTTGATGAAAAGAGAAGATATTTCCGCTAACACATAGAATCATTCCAACTTAAAAGACACCTGAATCCATTAAGCAATAAGCATAAATATATGCATTAGAGTCATCATTAGCCATAAGCCCCAGCATCGGAAGAATATTCAGATCTCTCCAAGAGGCTGAATATTAGATATGATTATGCTTTTTTTTTATGTAGATTTGCTACATATATAGACAAGAAGGCCAAAGCTTAAATGATTCTGGCGAGACATGATGCCAAAGAAAAAGATTACATGAACAATACAGTAGGTGGTAGTAACTACGGGCTAAATCTACCAAGTAAACCATACATCGAAGATGTTCATAATATACACAATTCTTGCTATCATTTTATACATCTAAATGTGCTAATACAGCCATACAGGTGGTATGAACTTACTCGCTAGTTATTTATTTATAGTTTATTAAAAAAACATTGACTTCATAGTTTTTACACCACGTATTATTAAATATTTTACATTACAAATATGTGTATTTGTTATTAGTAATGAGAGTCCACATCACTTTTCTAAAAATCGCGTCTAGGCGCCGCCTGGGCACCGCCTAGGCGCTAGGCGGCAAGGCACTTAGGAATTTTTACGCCTAGGCGATCTCTAGGCGGATTTTCGCCTAAGCACCGCCTAATCCCGCCTAGGCGTCGTATAGTCCCCGCCTAGCCCCGCCTAGGTGGGTGATTATTTAGATTTAGTTTCTAAGAGAGTGATTAGTCAGCTTATAGTTTTTTTTATCCCCCAAGTCGGGATGCATTTACTTTTGATTCAAGCCTATGGTTTCGGATTTTAGGAGGTTTAAAGTTTTCAGCCGGACGAGCACTTTTACATTTATTGACTTTAGTGTTAGTTAAGTACACCAAATTTGGGTTTACTAGGTGGCATGTCCGTGCATACGCACGAGACATAGTTCAATCAAATATAATTTTTAAACTCCCATAACCTTGGTTTTTATTAACATAAATAAATAGGTGTATTTTTTATTGTAATTATAATTATTATTTTTAAAGTTTTAATGAAGAAAAAAACTTTTAACAAATTTATGTAACTTATCATTGTAGTTCACTAAGTAACATATGGCGAAGTTTATTTTCAATTTTATTGTACATGAACTTCATATATGGCTACCAAGTTTATTTTTTAATTAATTGTATGATATTGAAATTATTGTGTATTGATAAATAATATAATTATATATATTTGATTTAAGAAGTAAATATCATGTAAATAATTATTTTTCCTCAAAATTTTTGTCTTGCAATTATCTATCAATTTTTCATCATTCTCACATTTTTGTCCATCCTTATCAACTTATGTCAAATATATATGGTTGTCTTGAAAGTAAAACTACATGTTACTTATTTTTTTAATTAATATTAAAGATAATCAACATTTGAACACTCCTATGCACTTTCACATTATTTTTTATTTATGTTCATACTGTTTTTTTTTTTTTTCAAATCTCTCTTCTTTATTGCTTAATTATAGCTTTTTTTTTAATGATGAGAAAACCATTAAACTTCTCTTTATTATGTTTGTGGGGAAAAATCTAAAAAAAAATTAATAGATTTAAGACTATGATATTTATGAAATAGATATTTATCCTATACAAAATCATATCGATGGTTTGACGATAATCCGAATTATGCCAAAAATTTGATTATAAAAATAATAGAACTATATAATAATAGTAATCAATAAAATGTGAAATAAATACGTATCAAATAAACTTGTGTCAGATAATAATGCATTCATTATAACTTAACCTTATATATATATTATATCCCTAATAAAATAATGTCAGTTGCCTTTAAAATAACCGTAAATACAAAAACAAATTATAGAAGCATTTTAAAATCATTTATCCAAATGAAAGCTTAGGTACTTTGAATTGTTTTAAAATTGCAATTAACAACGTTATAAATTTGGGTCGTTGAAATTGTAAGAATAAGGGATCACAAATTAAAAGAAAAGTTGGTTATTTGGTATGTTTTTTTTATTTCAACGTTATAATATATATTTGGTATGTTTTTTTTTTTCATTTCAACAAAATTTCATTAAAACTGTGAGGATGGCACATAACTCTTAATTAGTTACATTTCCCCTTGTGTTCATAAAATTTACCATATAAAATAATCATATTTTTTCATGGTAAAATCATTACAAAATAATTATATAATTAATCATGTAAAAACATTACAAAAATTATGAGGTTACAATAACATACCTAGAAGTAATATAGTATATAGATCGTACTCGATCTACATATATTGATTTCAAAGTACCATATATGGACCATCGAGTCTAATTGATTCGAGTGTAAGATCGAGCAAGTGTACGTGCGTGCCACCAAAAAAAAAACTCTTCATGCCCAATTCTATTTGGATCATCTTTGTTTTCATTGGAGATCTAAAATATGGTTTCTCGATCGACTTCCTTGAGTCCATTGTTTTTTACATACACAACAACAAACTTGGTCACTGTTGTAATAATAGAAAAATACTATCAATGTTCTAAAAAACGTTTGGCGGGTGCTTGACGGTAAGGTAGGGTTAAGGGTCTAGGCGGATTTCATGGCGGGTCTTTGCATGCAGTCTAGGCGGGTTTTGACGACCTTGACAACCTTGGCGACGGGGCGAGTTGAAGGGTTTAGGCGGGAGTCTAGGCGGATCTTGATTGAAGGGTTTTTTAAAACAGTGAATACTATACGTAGTATATGATAAGTTGCAAAATAATATACAAAATACTATGAAAAGTTACAACAATTAATTGAAGTTACGTGGGGAGGAAGAGATCGAGTAGTCTAATTGAGAATGTGAACTTTGGACTCTTCCATGCATCCATAGCATCTTTCTTCAAAGCCTGCGTAGAACAAAGTTTTAGGGAATTAGTTTGAACCCTTAAATAGCATATATATAACCTTAATAAAAACGATCATCTAAGAGAATTGAGGGTGATCGACCAGTCAATTCAATCCTATGATCTCTAAGTTTATATATAGTGAGAATTGTTCCATTCTTAAACAGAAAAGTTCATCAATAATCAACGCCTATTGAGAATACAAAACACCAACCAAAACTAAAAGACATTTAATTCTATAATAACAGAGTAGAAGGTAATTAGAATGCAAACCATTCATATTCTATCATCAATGACAATATGAGAGTAATATTTTGCCCGTTCACTTTCTCCCCTTGTTGAATAAAATTGAAGACAAAAGACTTTGTTTTTCTTTCATAAAATAATGGAGTATTTATTTTCATCTTATTCTCCATTTAAATATTCCTCTTTTTTTCTTTCAAAAATCAAATTTATATAATATTTTAGATTATCAATTACTAATTTTTAATATTTATTTTGATCTTATTTTCCATGTAACTTTTTGCTAATGCTAATTAATAGGAGGAAATAAAAGGAGTGGATGCTTCGATTCTTCTAAAGATCAATCGGTGACAATTGGGTTTGAATTAACTTTCAATTAGCATTGAATGGGCAAAATGGAAAAAAGATGTAATTATCAAAATATATCAATTTTAGGTTTTATGTCACACATTTATGGATATACATTACAACTTTTCTTGTTATTATAGACAGTGGTAATTAAAATCAAATTATTGAAAACTTTAGAAGGTTTTAACCTAAATGTCATACTCTGTAATCTACATTCTTTTAAATATGTTAAAATTGATTATTTTTAAAATTGAATATCATTATTTTAGATCATTCTTTTAAATATATGTATTTGATAATGACTTTTCTTGCAGTTGTTTGTTGGTATGTATAAACTTTTGAGTATTGATATTTTGAGAAGTAGAAATTTAATTTATAATTTAAAATAATAGAAAAAAAATTATTCTACTTCAACGAAGAGTTATAAATATTTCAATTAAAATTTAAAAAATAAATATCAAGTATCACAACTAATTGAATAATTAAATTTAAATCCTTAAGTATTTAGAATATATAACTTTACATTGTCCTTCTCAGTTATATAATGCTCCTCCACAATGATAAATGATTGGCTCGAATTCCTCTTCAAACCTTCTTTCTCTCCATTCACCAGACTCCCCATGTCCGCTTTCCAAGTTTGTTTGCCGAAGTTTCAGAAGTTCCTCAACATCACCAACGATTTATTGGGGTTCTTGGAGTGCCATTGATGTAACTCCAGGAGCCGACCGGTCCTAAAATACCAATCAATGAAATGTGAAACAGAAATCAAAATAACTTTAACCAATAATAAGAACCATGAGGCGAGAAGTACTTGGGAATTCCACGTTCATTAAGATCATCGATCTTCATCTACAATGAAATCGACCACTTCATCTTCCTCACCAATATCCATATCTTCCTCCTTCCCCCTCTCTTTGCTCTTCCTCCTCATGGATGTCATCCAGTGGCCCTTCTATATAACATCATAAAGTCACAAGTAATATTAAATATAAATATATACATATATCAAGTTAAACAACATTTGAGTACTGATATTTTGGATAACAATCAAGCCTATATGTTTTGGATAACGATCGAGCGACCAATATTAACTTTACATTATCATATACCTAGAAGTTTTACTTTCTCAACAATATGAAAACTAATCTAATAAACTGTATGGGTAAAGAGATTAAAAAAAAATAGCAAGTGTTGAAAGAGATGAATCTTACCATAAAAATCATAGTTGTCCAGGACCACCAAGTATAATAGAAGCTCAAAATTCGCCACATCTTACTTCAAAGACCATGGACATAATGCAAGAAACGTGTATATTTGAATTCAAAAATCCTTGACACACGTACTAATTAAACACGTAATCAAACCTGCAAGAAATAATGGATGATGATCAGATTTATACATAAGCATATACATATATATGTGCAAGAAAAATAATAGAGAGAGGAAAAATTTGCAAATGACGGGTATTGGGTTGGGGTAGGGATCGCATCAGTTTTCACTATATATATATCAAGGAGCCAACTAAATGAATGATGTTAAAAGCTTATAATTAATTGAGGTTGAAACGTAACGGCTCTAATTAATTAATTTTATGAATTAATTGAAGGTTAGCAACCGGCTAGGACTCGGAGTATAAGTAACGGCTATGATAAAAAAGAAGGCAATTAAGTTTTGTAGTAAATGTTATTTCATAAAGATGAAACTCCTAATCTCTATCCCACTAAACGTCTAATCACACGACTCTATTAAACGAATAACCGGTTAAACGGATAACCGAGAATATTATAGATTGGATAACCGAAAACACAATTATAGCATTTATGGTGGGGGATGAACACAACTTTTACTAGATATATTATAGATGAGTGATATTATAGATATTACTACATTATATAAAGTACTGACATGTTCTATCCATTGAAATATAGGGAAATGATCAAGTTTAGTCTCAGTCCGCCTAGGCGCTAGGCGGCCACCCACAGCCTAGCGACCGCCTAGCGCCTTTTAGAACACTGGTCCACATGTTACCCTTTGATAAAATTATACTACCGTTAAAGTTGAGGATTGTGTATCTCACATAGAGTATATGAAAATATGTTAAAGAGTGATTTATAATATTACGAAGTGTAAAGCTTTGATGTTTCATAATTGTTTTCTAACCCTTTGAGCTTGTGCATTCTAATCAACAGTAAAGAGCGACCATTCCCTAACCTCTTTGTTATCATATTTGAACACACAACCTCCTCCAACTAGAGGTGGAAATAGGTCGGGTGATGGATGGGTGGACCCATTTTTTCACCCGATCCATCACAAAAAAAATTCGCCCGACCCATTATCCACCCGTCTAATGTTTCACCCATCACTCGATCCGTCGGATGGTTAATCGGGTGAAAGAAATTTAAAGAAAATGATTCACAAGATCGACATACCCAAAAATCATTCATATTCGATAATTTTATAAACCATCTCAACGTATGAATCTTACTAAATGAATAAAAGACTTATTTATACATTATATCACTATCCTTAATTTACAAAATTAGTATTAGAAGTTTAATACATCAAACTAAATGAGATGAATTTAACTCGGTTACTAGATTTCAAATAAATAAAAGTATAGAAAAACTATGTCCTTAGAAATCAGACTCATGTGTCACATTTCTTTAATATCTTTGTATAAAGAGGATTATTGTTATAAATCTCATGAAAAATTGGAAAAATACGATTTGGTTAATCATGGATTAATACAGTAAATGCTAACAAAGTCGTTGGAAAGAGCCAAATCGCTTATCTCTCTATCGGTATATGCAATACAAATAAAAGAAATTTTAAAAATACATGGAGTTAAATAATGCAAGTTTATATATTTTTTTAGACCTTTTTGAACAAGAACACTTGAAAAATGGAGAAACTAGAGGTAGAAAATGAGAAATATGTCAGTTATGTTAAATTATATTGTATTATTATACACTAGCCTCTTTTTTATAATAATCAGGTGGGCTAACGGGTGGTTAAGCAGATCGGGTAATGGGTCGGATAATGGGTGAAAACTAAATCACTCATCACCCATTTCACCCGACTCATCACCCATAAACTAATAATATGCAATACAACCCCATATATAACTAAAATACACGTCATCAGTTTCAATAGCACAAAACTCATTCACAAACACCATATATTTCAATAGATGGTTCTGACAGGTTATACGAGTATCCGATGCGGAATCGGTATGTGTTTTCGTGTCAAATACTTAGCACTAATATCGAGATTTTCAACGTTAACGATTTTAGGTATCCGTCAAGATTATCTGTGTCATGTCGGATACCCGGATCTACACACCTCTAGTCATAGCGATGCTAACAAGCATGTAAATTATCCCAAATAGATTTTCAATACGTATGCGGTATGCATAACTTCATTTGAGATACATGGACTTGTACCGACACAGCAAAAGAAACTCCGAGTTCACACTGAAAAAAAAGGCTCTAATTCCAGGTTTCACCGACTAGAGAAGCTTCCTCTAATGCAACTTTCTACTACAACGAATGCCAAACAATTATACATAAAAAAAAACCTAAAGTTTTAACTGTTTAAGTCACTAGAACCAGTATTGAAGAAAGAACAGAGCCATAAAATTCGTTATAGCAAAAAGCATTCAATAAAGATACGTAATCTTTTTCAAACTGATCTAAGGATTCATCCTGTACAAATGCATCGCCCAATTAATCCATACCTTCTATTTGGGGATAAATAGAAATAGAATTCGAGGATATATATAATATATAACTAAAAGTAAAGTATGGTTCAACTTAGTTATTGAGCCAACTCGGCCCAATCACTCAATTAGCTAAACACAAGGTCAGCCGAGCCCAATGTAACACACAACATATATATTACACGTAATCACATATATGTAATTGTAACAAGCCTTGAGACTAATCAAAATCCTAAATAAACATATATGAAAAAGTATGGTATAAATATTAGCCTCAGACAAATCTCATCATTGGCTTGTTGTATGTGAGCTAAATCTAAAGGAGCTTCTTAACTAAGCTAATTCAACGTACCTCTTAAAGGAATGGATTTAGTTACTTTACTAGTTTTCTTTCTTATATACAAAGTTTATTACTGTCTCCGCTTAAAAATATAAATCTTTTTAGAATTTGCATGTTTTTAAGAATATAATAAAATGTATTTTTTTTCACACTTATTAGTAATATGTATGATTTTTTTTTAAAATATGCTATTAATTTAATATATATTTTTAAATCTTAAAAAAACTTATATATTTTTTAAGGGAGGGACTACATGTTACAGTTACACTGCATAGATTAAAAAGGCAAAAATAGGACCACTACTCCACTAGTACAATTTAGCTCGAGTATACATAATACATGCATTTTAGTTGACCCGTAATAGCTACATTACATAACTAGCTAGGTAGATCAGACATCTTCACTATATATGGTAGCTTAGGTGGGGTATAAGTATAACTATAACTATTAACTACGGAGGAGTAAAAATGGACTACATGTTGTCATACGTACCGATCGAGGTCAATGACTGTGAGTACGGTAGGACTTTGAATTCAAGTGTAATACGGAGTAGGATCAGACTTGATATACGTATAATGTGGAGGTATACGGTGTATGAACAGTTAAGGCTTAACAAAAAACTGCCGGATTTCATCGTGCATCCCCAGGGTAGTTAAATCAGTACCTATTCTGTCAAGTGCTAAACAGCAGTGTCCACATTATAGGCGTGTTGGACTCAATTTTCAAGATGATCAATTTCCCTCTCCACAAATATTCGTCCTCTTGTCCCTTTTCCACATCACAATCCCCCCTCTCTTTCTATCATATCCCCTGAGTTCCACAATCAACTCCCATCTGGTTCCATTATACGAACAATGATTTCCCCCTTTTCGGCTTTGTCTCCGGCGATCTTATTGGCGGCGGTGGGAGCGTGGGTATGCTGGAGATCTATAGAGTGGGTGTGGCTGCGGCCCAAGACGCTGGAAAGGACCCTCCGTAAGCAGGGCCTCTCCGGCAACCCCTACCGCCTGTTGTACGGCGACATGAGAGATTTCTCTAGATTGCGCAAGGAAGCACGCTCCAAGCCCTGCTCCTCCTTCACCAACGACATCCTGCCACGTGTCATACCTCAACTCCATCACCTCCTCCTCCGCTACGGTAATAATTTAATTTCCCCTCAAAACGAACTTCACACTCAGTGACTTAGGTTAGTTTTATGCTTGCTCATCATAAGATGTTCATAATCATATGGATTTTGTAATGTTGAAGTGATAATGAGTTGATAAAAAGCTGATAAGAATTTATGAATTCCGAACCATAACCAAATAAGGATATAAATGATTCCAATTAGTTTGAAATCATATTGTCCTACTTCACTTACAACAAAATTGGTGCAGGGAAAAACTCATTCGTATGGATGGGAACTATACCAATGGTGTATATCACACAACCAGAGTTGATAAGAGAGATTTGGACTCGGATGAACGACTTCGGAAAGATAAACCTAGGTGGAATCGCCAAATTGCTGGCACCTGGGCTGGCCAGGTACGAAGGCGATAAATGGGCAAAGCATAGGAAGATGCTTAACCCAGCTTTCAACTTGGAGAAATTGAAGGTTATATCTACTATACAATACACTTCCATTAAATAGATAACTTCCGTGGCCCATCATCTTAGCGAACTTGGTTTGGATTGAACTTGATATGCAGCTTATGTTGCCCGCATTCTACGATAGCTGCTCTGAGATGATCAACGCATGGGAGAAGATGGCACATGGAACGGGAACGGTTGAGCTTGATGTGTGGCCGGACCTTGTTAAGCTTACTGCTGATGTGATTTCGCGTGCTGCATTTGGCAGCAGTTTTGAAGAAGGGAGGAGGATATTTGAGCTTCTTAATGAGCAAGTTGAACATACCGTCCAAATGTTCCAATCAGTTCGCATTCCAGGATGGAGGTATATATATGCATATGAATGCAATGATTTGAGTGTTTTGAATTCCTTGGGCTACATTTTAAGTTCTTATTATGTAAGAGTGATCGTGTTTATACATTTGATGGGTAGGTTCATTCCAACAAAGACAAATAGGAGAATGAACAAAGTCAATGAAGAAATTCAGGCTTTAGTTTTGGGTATTATTGAGAAAAGGAGGAAGAAAATGGAAGCAGGGGAGGAAACAACCAAGGAAGACTTGCTTGGCATGCTTATGGAGAATTCGAACGACAACAAGCAGATTGATGGCATGACAACGAGAGAACTGATTGACGAGTGTAAATTGTTATATTTTGCTGGCCAAGAGACCACTTCTGTGTTGCTCGTCTGGACGGTTATTATGTTGAGCAAGCATCATGACTGGCAAGAACGAGCACGGGAAGAGGTTGTGAAAGCGTTTGGCAAAAACAAGCCCGACTTTGATGGATTGAACCAACTAAAGACGGTGAGTTCTATGCTGGTTGTTAGATTCAGAGTACTTTAGCTACTGCATCATTTGGATTCATAACAAAGGGAAATTTTCAAATCCTCAACTTATAATTCTAAAAAATTGAGTACCTGAAATTTATGTTGACAAGCAGTTTTTATATGCTTTTAGGTAACTATGATATTCTACGAGGTTCTGAGACTATACCCACCAGTGGTTGCACTCAGCCGAGTGGCCAAACAAGATGTTGAGCTCGGAAAGATTTCCTTACCGGCTGGAGTCATGGTGAACATACCTATAATGCTGGTTCACCAAGATCCCAAACTTTGGGGTAATGATGCGCTAGAGTTCAAACCAGAGAGGTTCTCGGAGGGGATTCTGAAGGCAACAGGAGGGAACAATGCATTCTTTCCATTTGGTTGGGGGCCGAGGATATGCATAGGCCAAAATTTCTCTTTACTAGAAGCCAAGATGGCGCTGGCAATGATTTTGCAACGCTTCTCCTTAGAGCTTTCACCGTCCTATACTCACGCACCCTCAACCACAATAACCCTGAAGCCCCAGTTTGGAGCTCACATTGTGGTGCACCAAATTTAGGATTTTTCTTGGACATTGTCGTATACAGATCTGTGCGTTTTGAAATTGTATTCCCCTTAAAACATATATGATATATCTGTGGAGTCTACATCTTCAGGGAGTCACACCAAAATCTCAGTTGGGTTTAATAGTTTTAAGCTTAGCTTCTGTTGCTACTTGCTAGAGATTGGGAAATTCATATATAGCTCCTTACTGAAGTCCGTTGGACTCGGGATCGGGGATCATGTGCATACGTGCGTCCTTGCGCTAATAGCCTAGCATATAAGCCGAGCGAGGTTCCATCCTAAAACCAATTGGCGATAGGAGGAGTAACCCACTAGCTTATATGTTATGGCTTCTTTGTTTGTATAATCAATGTGGGACACTTTGTCTCTTCACATTCTCAACACTCCTCTTTAGTCTTTAGAGAGCAGCCAATGGCATTGTTGGGGATCTTGGATTGAAGCTACAATTATAGCAATGAACCCTTTATTGTGAATCTTTATGGCTAGGAAAATTTTGGTTTTTCAGGTAACGTCAAAGAAGGTAAGCACACGGTTGTCGCTTTTCCAACTAGAGATGGTGCATACATATGGTTAGTTAATTTAGTTTCTTTTCTCCTTAGTTGACAGTAAATTTGAAATGCTGAGATAGTGAAATTGTATATACACGTGCTTATAGTGAGTCAGTCAGGGGTTAGCCCCTTCCATTTGTACACATTAATTAAGAGTTGACAAAACACAATTGAGAATATAGAACTTCCGGCAAAAGATGCTTTGTGAGAATCATTCTCAAGCTTATCATCTTGCCGTTCTGTACAGGTGAAAGCTTTTAGTTCTCTGAACCATGTTGCTGAAAGAACCTATTTTGTCATTGATGTGACGTTGTCAAAGATTGCGAGGTTAGTTCCTCAACTATGCGAACTGGTATATATATCAGAGGCAGGGAAATGCAAATGTTAACAAAGAAGATGATAGTATTTATATGCCTTCTTACTCCATAAGACAGTTTATATGCATGTTCCTCCGGGGATGTAAGCTCCACCGGGACATGTTTTGATTACTCGTTGTTCTTCTTGAAAACAAATGGTAATGAGGTTACTCATCTACTAGTTTACAGATGACAGTATCTTTGTGAGCAATAAATGATTGATTTTGAACACATTCAAGGAGTTTGATTGTGAGGATTCTCCTCCTAAAATGATCATTGAAGGAGGTGAGTTCCTTGACCAACCATCAGTTTACAGGAAGTTGGCCAGTAGGGAAACTTAATTTCCTTACACATACGAGGCCGGACATCTGTTTTGTTGTGCAATTCTTAAGCCAATTTCTCAACATCACATCTATTCTTGTAAAGTGTGATTATCAGGCGGCTATTCACATCGCTCAGAACCCTGTGTTTCACGAGCGCACGAGAAGGTGCTTGAAGGTTTGATCACTCTCAAACATTTCTCAGCTATTAGCTAAGAATTAGATATCTGATGCACTAACGAAGCCTCTTCCAAGTCTCTGCTCCCCTCTTCTTCAAATGGTAGTTTAGTAGGAGATGATCCTAATTCCTAAATCCAATAGGATCATATCATATGATGGGGAAAAAAAACTAGGATTAATAGGTTATTAACAATCCAAATACCTTTCTATATGATGATATGATCCTATTGCCAATCGATGAATGTTAGATTATCCTGTGATGTTGACATTTCTGTCATGACATGTGAAATTTATGGGATGTCACGCAGAATTGTTCCAAACAACTCTAAGGACAGTCAGGAGGTTTGAAAGAAAAAGATTAGATATCATGTTTAAGTGGTTTTTATTTATCAAAAGCAAAGTCATTCAAGTGGTGTGAGAAGAAAACATTTTAAAAGTGACTTATATTTTTACAAAAATCAAGTCTCCGTCACTAAGAAAAAGATTAGCTAGGTTTTGATGAACAAGTGCTGGGCCTTGTGCTTCATCTTCAACCAGGGTAATCACAAGTGCTGTTGGTATTTTATTTTAGCATGGTTGGGCTTCACAATATGCCGCCACCACCACCTCCACCTCCACAACCAATATAAGCCTAATAGCCTGATGGATATTTTTCTCAAGGGCAGTGCATCATGTAGAGATGTTTGTAGTAGATGTAGGATTTGCCAATGGTGTGAGTTTATTATATATGGCTAGCAATCCTCTGCCCTTTTGGTTATTAGTTTTTGCATTAATCCTCTGCCTTTGTAGTTGTCCACGATTATTATTATGGCTTAGGACTTGAAGACCCACTCGACATGACCCGACTAGACTCACTAATCCAAATGGTACAAGCCTGAATTGACATCACATGACCTGTGCCTGAAACAAACCCAACCTAAAAATCTAAAATAGCCTTGGCCCTGAACCCAAACTTCAAATTGAATTTGATTATTTACACTAATTGCATTTTATATTGTAAATTTTAAATTTGGTTTGATTACGGTACTAACTAGGGCTGTTATATGAGTTGAATAGCTTGAAAAAAAGCTCGACTCGAGCTCGTTCACTTACCTAAACAAGTCGAGCCTGGACATGATTTTAAGCTCGGCTCGTTCGATTTAGTCTCGAATTTTATAGAAATATGGAATTTCTAAAATTTCCTAACTTAATATATTATAACCAAGTAATATTACTTAAAGCTAAAAAAAAGCCCGGTTCGAGCTCGTTCATTTACTAAAACAAGTAAAGATTGAACAAAAAAGAAAGCTCGTTTAGAAATTGGACTCGGCTCGGCTTGAGCTCATTTAAGAAATGAACCAAACTTGAACATGTCAAGCTCGGCTCGTTCGGCTCGAATAACACCCCTAATCCTAACTCTAATAATTTGAACCAATAGTGACCTATATACAAAATTGACACAATTTGATATAGACATGACCCGAACCAACTGGACGTGTATTTTGCTTAGTTAAATAGTAAATAATTATATAGGTTGTTTATTATGTACACGTAAATTGGGATATGATAGTCGTATTGACATAAGCGAATAAAATTATATGGCATTTTATATCCAAATTAAATGGAGATGGAAGTAGTCATCGTCCATTTACATCCATAATCGTGTGTGTAGTGTAGTACTCTGGCCTCTGCTAACAAGTGAAAATTATCCAAGTATGAAGTTATAATAAGTATATGATTGATAGTCTATTTAATGGCTATGTTGATATGCCATACTTTTTGGTCATAACCCCCCCCCCCCCCCCCCAAATTAGGGTATGTTTAGTAGATTAAGCCCCCGTTTGTTTTTTGGTAGGGAAAAGTAAGGATTACCCTCATTAATATAGTCCATATTTAAGTTAAGATTCATTGATCACTATTCTAATCATTCCCCTTCTTCTCTCATTTTCCATACAAATGTGTTACCCTTCTATTCACTAATTTTGAGGGGTAACTAATACCTCTAGGATGGGCTAATATTCCCTCCATCCTCTCCTCCAAACTCACAAAAATTGGTGATCATATATATTTTATGTGTAAAATTTAATACCTTACCTTTCCTTTCCCTAGTTATCTAAACAAACAAGCCCGAATGAATTACTTTATTTTTCAGAAGAAAAATAAATAATGCTTGTTCTGTGTCATTTGAGCTATTATTATTTTTAACTGCGATCCTTCCAATACTTAATTGCTACTATTTAATTACTAAAACAAGGAGAATTATGTTTTTTTTTTGGTGGGTAAAAGACGAGAGCATGCTTTCGATAGATATAACGAAACAAAATAAAGACGAACGGGCTACACAAAAATAGAACGGGGAGTAGCCCTTCCCCTGATGTCATCCTCAACAAACGAAATGGCAAATAGAGGCGGGTCCGGAACCAAATGGACACCTAAAGGCCACGAATGGGCTGCACGTGCGAGGGAGTCGGCGACGGAGTTCGCTTCCCTAAAGACATGTCGGAAATGGAGCTCCCATTCCCGATTCATATAGCCATGGCACTTATGCGCGCACCAGGCTTGACATGGGGTGGTTGTTGTCAATACTTCCTTGAATCAATTTCAACGCCGAGTGAGAATCAGTCTCCATGATGACCTTCCGAACCCCACTGTCCCAAGCTAATATGACTTTATGTTGGTTAGTCATTAAAGGGATGATGTATGAGCAAAATTCTATCTTTTAAGAGCTATCTTTTATCTTTTAGTTAGAGATTATTATTAAGGTTTTATCTTTTTCTTTTTGACTTGATGCATAAGTTTAGATAATTTAGGAACTTATATCTTTTATTTTAGGATATATTTAGGAAAGTTATATCTTTTATCTTAGGTTAATTTTCTTCTATTTAAGCAATTGTAGGCATGAGCCATAATCATTCATTCATATTATTAATCAAATTTTGGTTGAGAGAATTTTCTCTTTATCTCCTTAGTGGATTCCAAGATCCCTTTTTGGTGGATTCCAAGCATATTTCCTAGGGTTTCGTCGCTTGCGAACCCTTTATCATCAAAGGCTCACGTTTGCGTGTCTTCCACGAGTTCCTACTGCGTCAAGGGAGCACTTCATTAGGCGTTGGTTTGGCAACATTTCCTTCCATTGCGTGGTCCAATATGACTTTAGGTGGCATCGTTCCTTGCCTTGACCCTATTTCACAAACCAATTCTCGGTTAAGTACTCCCTCCGTTCGGCAAAACTTGTCATTTTAGCTTATTTCACAAGTTTTAAGGCAATTAACAAATGTACTAACTTACCCTCAATTATTACCTCTTTTTTTATTTTATCGAAAACTACAACTAACAAACCATCAATCATATCAAGGGCACGCATTTTTGTAAAGTAAAGAGCAAAATACCTATAATGACAAGTTTTTTTGAACAAAACTAGCACCCTAAAATGACAAATTTTGCCGAACGGAGGGAGTATGAATTTACGTAGGATGATTTAATGATATGCCTTTTATATGCATTGCTAATGGCTTCACAATGACACCTGAATTTGAATTTAAATGCTAAATTTTGCATCACTTTCACCGCAAATTCACCTTAACTGGTTGGCAATATGTATTTGTTGTAAAAATTTACTCTTTATTAAATGGAAAAGGTAGAGTTTGAATCTTGTACGGAGTAATAAATACAATCGCAACAGTGAATCCTGCGCAGTGAAACTATATAGTCCATGGAGTAATTGTTATGATATAGCGACGTACGAAACATAAACATATTGATTGTCAAGACCAACGCGTCGAACCACAAGGAGCATGAGACAAAATGACGATGAGTTGGTGAGAAATGTTAGTTAAAGAGGGTGCACGTTTTGAACTTTTAGAAAACAATTTTGGATGTCTTGGATTATGGATGTATTGCATAAAATCTGCATCATAGTTGTTGAAGTTGATTGATCTCGAGTTCTCGACTATAGATTCAACCTGAATCGTAGCCTGTAATGTAAAACAAGAACAAATGAGGTCGGGGCGGGGCTTGTCTCCCCTGTAGGATCTTCTGATGCTCAAGTCAGTCCTCTTCTTTATGAATCCGACTTTACCGCTCCTTCTGCTAAAAGAAACTGTTACCATATTTAAATCGGTCAAGTCTCTCGATACAAGAAACCGTTATCGTATTCGATAGGCAAAACGGTAACTGCATTGATGCTGGTTAATGCCGTATTAAACATTCGAATTTATTGATTATGATACCGCATAAATAATAGATGTTGTTTTTAACCGTTATTTAGGATAATTTCGTATGATAAAAATGATCGACTTACTTGGTAAAAGACTAGAATGTCCTTGTGCTATGATGAGTGATGATGGGATTTTTCTTATCACAATGGACTCAATTATAAGAGTGGTTAGACATAGATTACACATCTACAATTCTTTGACACTAGAATCAGACAAGTCCAAAAGAAATCTTATTGCTAGTATCAGTTCCGGAAATAGTTGAATCTCTGTTTCAACATAAAATCAAAACAATGACATACTAAATGTTTCAAGTTCTCTTATCTTCCATCTACGGCTAATAAGCATTGTAAAAAGCAGGAATACTTGGTGCATGTCAAAGACAGACAGGCGCATCTCCATTCTCATCATCAGAGCTTACCGAAATGGCATGAAAGAACACGAAACAAAAAAAAAAAAAAATACAACATGAATGTAACACGAAATGTTAAAACACGATAATAAATGTGTCGTGTTAGGAACAGGTTTTTTTTTTATCGGATATCTAACAAGACACATTTATTATTATTATTATTTTAAATGTATTACGAGGTATATTATTAATATAACTAGGTTGACAGACCCGTGCTACGCCCGGGACATGAGACATAAGTTCTGAATGAAATATGCAAGTATAATTATATATGTGTTTGTTTTTTTTATAAAGAGCAAAAGATCATTGGAGGGATGTGTACTGGTTTAATTAGCAAAAATATTGATAATGAATCTTAAGTGTGTTAATATAGAAAATGGTGGGAAAATGATGTGTCTTAATATTATCACATTTAGTAAATCATATAGTATTTGTTTTGGTTATGTTATGTTGAGGTTTAAACCTTTTACCACCAGGAAAAAAGAAACATCATGAAAATAGATTATAAATTTGACAAAGTTAATTTAGACACGACAATTATTAATTTGGTAAACTGCATGAGATTATTAGAAATCCAATGAGATCTCATCTCATTTTTTAAATAGGTGGTTACCAATGGAGATCACCTATAACACACCGCGTATCACTCGGTGTATCACAAAATTAGTTTCTATAAAAATTATTGTTAAAAAAAATTTCAAAAATTATAACAATATTGTATTTGATAATTCATACATATTTGTAAAAAAATATTTTGAAAAATCATAAAAATATTTTTTTTTAAAATACATATGAGTGAAAGTCACAAAATAACAACATTTTAGCAAAATAAATTTTTTTCTAATGATTTTTCAAAAAAGAAATTGCAAATTTGTATGAATTATCAAATATAATATTGTTATAATTTTTGAGATTTTTTTTAACAATAATTTTCATGTAAACTAATTTTGTGATATACCGAGTGATACATATTGTGTTATAGGGGATCTTTACTGGGTTGCTACCTGTGATATGATTTGAATTATAGGTTGCAAAGTAGTTCGAATTGAAACATTCCTTAAATATAGAGAGTTGGTATAAATGGGCCAAAATGCAGGTTGATGACAATTTTAATTCTTAATGTCTTTATATGGATTTTATTTTGTATGCAAGTTTGATAAGAAGTTTGTAAATTGAATTTTTAATTCTTAAAATTGATATTTACAGTCGATAATATAAAGACATTACTTTAAAAAAAAAATGTGCATAACATATTTTTTAAGAAAAAACCGAATATTGTACATTTAATAAATATTTTCAAATTTAATTTACACCTTAGTCCTTAGTTCCGTGTGATATGAACAAAATTGGAAATGGATACAACTTAGTCCTTAGTTCCGTGTGATATGAACAAAATTGGAAATGGAAATGAGAACTGATGATTACCAACTTTGATGTTTGGTAAATAAAAAAAATTCCATTCCCTTAATTTTTCATCCCCATTTTATTTACAAAAATCCAAGGGAAGCATTCCCAATTTTCTCCAAATCTATCTTACCAAAAAAAAAATTCCCCCATATTCAACCTCTAAAAAAGAACTCCAGCTACTGTTCCCCAAAGAAGAAACCCCCAAATGATGAACTTCGGCTGCTGTTCGGTTGCGCGCCTCCACCGTCCTCCCATCGTCGTCGCCAGTCTATCGTCGGTAGCTAGAACTCCATCTGCCGTTGGCAACGGCGGTCATCGCCGTCGAAAACTGCCCCCGTCGCGGCCGTCCAGATCCGCCCCATTTATGTCATCCAAATCTGACTCCCTGATCGCCTACCGTCTCCCTCCCTCCCATGAGAGATCTGAATGCACAATCTCTCCCTCCCAACACCGTAGGTCTATACAGTAATTTTCTTTTATTTTTTTATTTTTTTAACTTGAATTGTAATTTTTTTTTATTTAATTGTTGACTAAGGTAGAAATTGTTTGATTTGTGATTGAGCTGAGAGGATTTTGGTCTCCGAATTTGGATTCCCATTCCGATTCATTAGATTAATAAAAATATCTTAATTTCTGAATTTAGACCCTAAATTATAGGACAAATATACATGTTTAAATTATTTATTTTTTTTATAGGTATTGTAATAAATGAGGGAGATTGAAACTCCTCATTTATTTGTCGCTATATGTTATCTTACCATCTAAGGTGGTAAACCTTGAGCCATTCATTAAATTAATAATAGTTGAGTGATTCATCTGTATTGAAAGTAAAATAAATTCATCCCCAAAAAAAGGAAAATAAATTAATCAACAAATAATGTAATTAAAATACACATGACATGATTGACTTCGCACTATCTTTCCCCTCATATCATTCTAGAATTGCAGCAAGAAGCTACATATAAAAAAAAAACTTAGCTGAGCTCCTAAAGTTCATCATCTTAAACATTTATCTTGTCTGATGTTTTGTTTGTATTCCTAAATTGAGCTTCATTGGAGTGAGTAAAGGGGCCGATGTTGATGAATTGTTTGGTTGAGCAGTGGTGGCCATTCAATTTTGGTAAGAGGTCAAAGATCAATGTTTCCTTAATGATTCCATATCCAAGGCTATTACTTATAAATTGTTAAATTGTGAATATGAGAATCAAAATAGGATTTCTTGATTGTAATCAATAATCTGGACTTGTTTGATTTGTAGTGGTTGGGTTGTGAATATGAGAATCAAAGGGGCCGATGTTGATGAATTGTTTGGGGTTATAATACGACAACTACCATTTGAGGTCGAAAGAGTTGGGAGGTTCCAGGTATGTGTTTCATGGGATTGAGATTATTGAGCATGTGTGTCATCGCTTTTATTGATTATTTAGATTTGCGTATTTTAATTTTTTGTCTTTTTATTATAAGTTGTTTGTGTACAGTGTATTCGTCCTTTCTATTTGTTCGAATTCATGGCTTTGGTATAAATAGTATCAGGTTTTGAAATTTAAAGAGATAATAGAATACCCAGTGTTTATGCCAACACTGAAATGGGGTTACACGAACAACAAAATGAAAATGAGATGGAAAATTATTAATGTCAAATCAGAGTAAATATGATCACGGTAAGTAGATGTGAAATATATATGAAACTGGAATGAAGATTGTTAATTTGATCATGTGCTTAGCAAATATTTCCAATTGAAGGGTAGCAAACCTTGCTGGTTGTCCCATTGTTTTCATTTCTTAAAAGTGTTCTCTGTCATTCTTGTGTTCATTAAAAGATAACAATTATTTATGTGTGAAAGCCAACAATAACAATTATATATTAAGCAAGTATTAGAAATATTTGGCTCACTTGGCTAGTCAAGTTGTTGAATGCTTCCTTGAAAACAATGTTCTTGGTATGACCCTTGAATGGTGAGCTATCTTCTACCATGACAATTTTGAGTCCCTTAGGATTTGTGACTCTTGATATTGCCACATACAACTGTCCATGGCTAAATACAGGCTTTGGTAAATAAATACCAACAACATTTAGCGATTGACCTTGACTTTTGTTGATTGTCATGGCATAGCATGGTTTTATAGGAAACTGCCGTCGTTTTAATATGAATGGTCATTTGGTTTTTGTAGAAGTGAGTGTGATTCTTGGGATTAGGACTTTCTTACCTATGTTGCTCCCTGTAATGATTTTTGCCTCTATCACCCACTCAGCAAGATGTGAAATGATAAGGCGAGTTCCATTGCACAATCCTTGGCTTGGATTTACATTTCTTAGAAGCATAACCGGTAAATCCTCTTTTAGATTTAGAGAATGAGGTGGCATACCTGGGAATTGTAGAGCATTTAGGAACTCTGTTGGGTACATGTGTTCCTGACCTTCCATGTCCGCATAGGCTTTGCATATTTCATCTGAGCTTCTATATGTCTTGACTGCTCCATGCAACTGTTTAAACATGTGATCATTAATTTCATCTGCATCCTCATTCAATGGTGTTAGAATTGCCCTTTCTCGAAGGCAGCTTTCATTGCTCTGCTGCTCTATGAAATTCGGGAATATATGCTTGACAATTTCCTCAATAGGAGAATCTCGTGGATTGACAATAAACTCCCGAGGGATGAGAATCCATTCTGGGTGGTCTCTAGCTTGTTTTGCTTTAGCTTCTACAACCCCCTCTCCTACTTTTAATACCCACTTATTGAATTGTTGTTTCTGAAAATCTATGCAACCATCTGCATCATATTCATTGACTCTCATGCTCCGTGTTAGTCTTAAAACCTCACACCCATGCCATAGTTGAGAGTTGTTTATGCATGCTTGAATGATCTCTTGTCGTTTCCCCTTTGTAATAACGGGTAATATTTGCCTGAAGTCACCTCCAAGTAAAACTGTAATTCCCCCAAACAATCTGTTGCGATTTCTTTCATCTTTGGATCCCAAGATATCTCTCAGCGTTCTGTCTAGGGCCTCAAAAGCAAATCTCTGTGTCATTGGTGCTTCATCCCATATTATGAGATTCACCTCATGCATCAAACTTGCAAGATGTGTGTTATGTCTTATACCACATGTGCTGTTTTCCATTAATTCCAGTGGTATGACAAATCTAATGTGCGCTGTTCTCCCTCCAGGTAGTAGGAGTGAAGCAATTCCTTGCATCGTCAAGAGAAAAGTGTATAATATAAGATTTATTATTAAACGGTAAAAGGAAAAATTTAGGTAAAGTTTATTATAGTAAGAAGTTTTGCTGATCAAGTCAGTACCTGAAGATGCAACTGCTGCTACTATTTTTCTTTCTGATCGTATTCTAGTTATTAGAGCTTTATACAAAAATGTCTTGCCGGACCCTCCTGGACCGTAGACAAAAAAGAATCTCCCTTCTCCTCCTTCAACTGATGCGATGACTTTTTCATAAATGAGAGATTGCTCTGTGTTGAGGGAGTTGTAGAGTTGCTTCTGCTCCACTGCCAGCTGAGCAAAATTGTAGTTCATTTTTTCCTAAATTAAGCGATTATCAGAATTTGTTAATAGAGCGGAGTTGGGCATCGGTATGCCGCTGTAGTCAGATATAGATTTCCCATTGCGGTTTAGAATTTCTTGTATCTCTAACAAACAATAATTCTTAACTTGCTCCTCGGTGAGGAGCAAATTTGGAAATCTAAACTCTTTCCGCTTTTTCCGCAAAACATCTTCGGATAATGCCTCCCAGTTCTGTTCCCATAATTCTTTCGGGTTGTTCACCTCGCAAAATAACAATATCGTCACGAACAATTCACGTAGTTGAGCCGCCATAGCCCATTGCCTTGCCTCTATGATTGCATCTGTCCATTCTTTGTCATCATTGACCATTCCTAGGGCATAGCAAGCTTCTTTGAAAGTGTTGTACAACTTGTTGTTGATTGTCCTAATTTCCTCAAATGATCTTGGGCCTCTAACAACATTTAGGAGCATTCTCAAATAATATCGCTCACCTGATGTGGGGTGAGAATAAAAGATTCTTCCAATGCACTTCCCTTGTTTTCGAGGCTTCCATGATTTATCTTTAGCATTCCACACGTATGTTGTTGGTATCTCTGCATACGTCAATTTTCGTGCCTCCTCATCAACCATGTTCAGTGTGAACCATTCTGTAAACATTGTGTCTCTAATGCCATGTCTTTGAAGGAGGGCTGGTAGACTTTGAGAATCATGTAATGTTACAACATTCTGATCCGGTAGATGAAATGTCAATCTCATTACGGATGGGTTGCAATAATGAATCTCAAATCCAAAAATCCTCCAAGCTGCTTCACACGCTGATAAGTACCGGCAGTCCAAAAACTGTTGTATCTCATCCACATGTACAATCTTCTCACTCCCTGAATCATTCTTCGACAACACATTTTCTTGAATGGTCAGTGTAGCTCTATCAGGCCTTTTATTTAAGTACTTGAACAAATACTTAATTGCCCTTGATCTATTGCACCACTCAACATTGATATGCGCTTGATATTTAACTAATAGATAACGATTGTAAGGTGTTACAAACCTATTATCAAGCTTGCATTTTGCCTTTTTCACATGAACACCATTGTCTCTTCGTCGATACACTGGAAAACCCTCTTCATCAACTGTTGTTTCTGCATAAAATGGCTTTGGAAAATGTTTACTGCATTCCCCGTCTTTCATGCATAGGGATTTTGGGTTGGCATCACCACATGGACCATGTAGCATCAACTCAGTGACAACCTTAAAACCTATAGGATCCTTCTCCTCGGATGGAATTTCAGCGCATATAATATCATTAATTTCTTCCGATGTCTTGCATTTGGACGATTCTTGCAGCCAAACTAAAATATGTGCATGTGGTAACCCACGCTTTTGAAATTCAATTGTGTACACAACTACATTGGAAACAGAAGCTATGTTAATATTTGTGTAGATAATGGTATTTTTTGTTTGTGTAATAGAGCATATGACAAGGACTCACCTGCCCGTTGTGTTGCCAAAAAATTGATGTTTTTCAATATCTTTCATGAGTTGAGCTAGCTTCAGCTTGAATGCTCTTGCTTCCACATCTGGACGATCGTTTGCTTTTTGTCCTGGAATCTGAGAAAGCAGTTCACTGATTTCTGGCCATTTAGGGTTGGCAGTGAATGTTATGAATAGGTCTGGATTCCCCAACGCCCGACAAAGAGCCATAGCATCTTGATAATTTTGTATCATGTATCTTGGACTACCTGTAAAAGATGCTGGAAGGACTATCCTTTTACCAATAGCTGTAGCATGTGTATCTCCTTTAGTAACCGCATCACAAATATTTTGGTATAAATCAGCCCGCAAGGTCTCCTGATTGTACTTGACCCACTTTAGTCTCTGCTCTTCCATTGAAGTGTAGCCATCCGCCACATACTGTTGGAGTAATCCAGCTCCCCTAATTAGGGTTGTTCCTTCATCAACTCTTTGTTGAATTCTGTAAGCATAGTAATCCTTCATGGTCACCGTCTCTCTTTTTGTTTTCCTTTTGCCGGTGTTATTGTAGTATGGAATATTTTCGGGGAATCCATCTTCTCCAAAAGGGAACAATAGAGGGTATTGCAATGCCATATACAGTGGGTGCAGTTCTAAAATTCTCTGAGGGCCGTGGGTTTTTCTCTGTATTACTATATCTCTTGATGTAGTATTCTGTCCGAAATCCCCTACAATCAGTGCAGCCACTTCAGAAGCATTGGGCGCACTGTATTGCTGCCCCCGTGTCTCTCTTTCTCTTATAAGGTGGAGTTTGAGATCATAGGTTTGATTCTGACTACTCCAATCTCTAGCCATCCGGAATGCTTTAGCAACACAATTGTGTTTATCTAACATTTCAATAAGTTCTTTCACAATAGAATCATCAACTTCGGGCGAATCATGATAAGTTGAGGCTGTCAATCGATTAGCAAGCTCATTATCAGTATCATAGAAGTACAATTGAGCGTACTTAGGCCTTTGACCATCTTGCGGTAGGAGAGAACCCAAACGGTGATAGTTTTGACCACTAATTCGGAAAGTATATGGCCCCCCTCCTTGATTGATCGATCTATCAATTCTTGCCCCCAATGATGTGAAGCAAAATAGTCCATTATAAATTCGTATTTGGCGCCTGAACATCTTTGCTCTGGGGTCATTATCATACTCAAGTAGTTGCTTAAGTGGTGCAGGTGCCTCTTGTAGTTTTTCTAAGTGCACTTTCCCTTCTTGGCAACACAATGAAAAAGTAGGGTTTTCACTTCTCCTAGATTTTATGCTTCTTTCTTCATACCACATGGTTGCGTTACAATTAGGGAATTGAAGTAGAAGTCCAAGGTTGTTGTAGGTAATTGCTACATCTAAGGCAAAAAAACAAAAACAGTTTGTATTAAAATGATGTGACAATTTATTTTATATAAGTGAAAAAATGAAAGAAACAATGTATACTCACTGTTGTTGTTGGATAATGCAGCAATCGGAGCCTTTCTTGGTAATGTTGCAGCACTTGAAGCCTTTCCTGTTGAGGATGATGGGTCAGAAGAGCCTGGGAAAGTAAAGTGTGACGGTAATGTGTAAGGTTTTAAGAAAAAACTAATAAGCACTATAATATATGGCAAAAAAACCTTTGTGCTTTAGGTTCATTTCAAACCATATTATATTCAAAATGATTATCCTGAATTACACTTTAAAGTCAAATTTGAAGGAGCAACATTTACAACAATAAATGATAAATATGGAAACTTTTGCATTTGTGGACTTGAATTAATAGTTATCAAAAGTATAAAATGGTCTACCCATGCAGGGGGTCAACTTGTTTCTAGATTGGTTGCATTTGTGAGCTTGATTCCGCAATAGCTTTGCACTTTTCCATGATGCAAAATTTTCGTTTCTGATTGTAGTATCACTGAAATTTGTGGCATAACTGAAGATGAAACTGGCGACAGAAACTTCTGAAGTAAATCTGAAATGGTAAGTAATAATTAGCACATAACATCCTGTTAAAACGAAAAATCTTTTATGTTCCATTTTTGTAAGTGATCTGTAAAAATACGTTGAAATCATGTATAATAGTGTAAGTATTAATGATTTTGTACTGATATTTTAGTATACCTGTATCATCATGAATTGCGCTGCTTAGTTTAAGTCCACGAAAAATCTGCACTTTTCCGTTGCCAAGCATGTTATTTTCAGACCATAATAGTATTGAGATTTGGGGCACATGTGAAGATGACTGCAGGAAACTTTGGAGTAAATCTGGAATTTTTATGAACCATTAGTTTACATGTAGTGGATTGCTATGCATTTTCTAGAAATGAATGAAAAGCATACCTCGAGTCATTTTGCTTCGTTCCTCCATCTGTAATTGTTTGGAACGATAATATGTGATGTGTTAACGGTAGAGTGGTTTGAAGTTTTGAGCATATGGTAATATTTGAATAAGCTGAAGAGGTTGGGGAATTGGTTTGTGTTCTTGGCTAGTTAGAGAACCAATTGAAAAGATAGCCGGAATTGGGAGACATGATTCTATATATTTGATAAATACAACAATAAATGCAGATTTAGGAGTTTCTTTTTGTTTTGAAAACAAAGAGATTCTCATATTTATTATGATTTTGGGAGTTAACTTTCCAGTAAACCCATGTGAACACAACAACCTGTTAATTTTTTTTTACTGAATGTAAATATGTATATATTAATTATATCTATCTATTGTGGTCATGCTGACCATTTCTTGTCAATGTTGCGACCTCTTTCTAGCATTCCTTCATTTGAATGAATTGTCAGATAAATTTACAAATACGGGGTGGTGGCTCAACGTTGAGAAGTAATTGTTTGTGTTGGGGACAAAGCTTAGAATTATTGTCCACAATTTTTTTTACTGAATGTAAATATGTATATATTAATTATATCTATCTATTGTGGTCATGCTGACCATTTCTTGTCAATGTTGCGACCTCTTTCTAGCATTCTTTCATTTGAATGAATTGTCAGATAAATTTACAAATACGGGGTGGTGGCTCAACATTGAGAAGTAATTGTTTGTGTTGGGTACAAAGCTTAGAATTATTGTCCACAAAATAGTTTCAAGTGAGGACAACAAACCTTTTTCATGAATTGTAATAAAATTTGATAAGTAGCGCTCACACATTATTTACAATAATGTCAATCATATAAAGGCGAGTCATATTTGTGGGAAATTTGAGGGAAATTTTAACTAATAATTTATTTTTCATTCAATTTTATTTTTCATTCAATCTATTTCATGAAAAATATCTTAAATATCTGTTTTGTACCTAATGTCTTGTTTTCATCAGGTACAATGGAGGCTGTTTCAATTAGTGCCAGAAGCAAGTTGTTTCAATTCAAGGTATGGGGGGGCAAAGAATTACGGGAAGAAAGATTAAAGGACATTTTATTCTCTATATTAATGTAACATTATCCGTGTATAAGAAATTAGATAATTGAATAAGAAAATAACAGAGTTAGAGATAAGATACGAACTCTCTTATCGGGAAAGGGATAGGGTACTGCATTTGAAGTTCTACAGGATAAGATTTAAATATACCTAAATTTGAAGTTCTACAGGATTCTAAAACCTACTCCTATTTCTGACCTATCTTCATGGTGTTAATTCTAAAACCAATAAGATGCATGTCTAGGTTTTCTATGTTTTTGTACTACATTTGAAGTTCTACAGGATAAGATTTAAATATACCTACATTTCAGATCTCTTTTTTTGCATTGAAGTGGTGGGGTAGATTTAACAATATTGGGTATCTTAGGAAATTTGGTGATATTGTAGCATATACTATAGAAATGTATTTATCTTTTTTTCTCATTAAATTTGTGTTTCTTGTCTCAATTTTGTCACTATTTGTTCATAATTATAAATGTATGTCTAATAAATATATTTAGCATGCTATCATCGTAAATGAATGATTGTGTACATAGTTTTCTAAGATATTGTGTATCGAAACTTACATATTTGAATCGGCATTTTGTTTCCTCATGAAGCAAAGAAACTATAGATAACCATAAAAGCAAGTACAAATTTTATTTCAAATGATAAACTTAGTAGGACTGACATAGACGATTAGGAGAAACATAATTCATCAAATGGAAAGCAAAATAAACTTAGGAGAACTGACATAAACGATTAGGAGAAACATAATTAATCAAATGGAAAGCAAATAATCTAAAACACTACTAATTGAGAACCCTTGTGGCTGTATTATGCTAATTGAGAATGGTTTTATTATGCTGTTGGACTTGTAGAGTCATGGACATTCGGGAGGCCGTTGTCCTTAGTGAAGTTCACAAACTCACTTGCACTCTCTTCTTCTTTAATCACACTTGCACCCTCATCTTTAACGACACTTGCACTCTTATCTTTAATTACCTTCAAAATGAAGCAACATACATGTAACATTAATCTCATTTAAAAATTTGTTATAATGCTGTAGGGGTTGCTTACAAACCTGATTGTCCGGCACCGGAAAGACATCATTGCAGGTGAAGTTCTCAAAACCTCCATATGGGTAGTATGTTTGTGTTTTGATTTCAACAATGTGCGTGCTCTTGATCAAGCTATCCATCTCAGATGGAAAGATATTTTTTTCACTTCCAGCCTACACAAAGAGATAGATTAGTATTATTACATTGTTGTAGTCTAATTTAATAGTAGCTAAATTATGAGCATTATGTGAATGACACACCTCATCATACGCTTTCAACAACTGAGCTGCATTTCTGGATATTAATTTTTCAACCGTGTCATCAAACATGGTGATGACAGTTGTGCTTGTCGCATCCTCTATCCAGTTGGAGTCTAAATCTGTAATGTCATAGAAGAAGATGTAACAAACTTAGATATTAGTATTATGCAAAGATTATGAAGGTTATGATATTTTAGATAGTAGTACGAATTATTATTAGCAAACCTTGGTTGTGGATTAGCTATCATTGTCTCACATGTCTCACACCAGAATTGGCTTTCTACTCTTGAAACGGTCTTCATGCACTTTCCACCACTACATGAGTAATAATACCAATTTTCCTTGTTACGAATAGCTGTAATATGCACTTTACACTTGACAGTGACCTATTTCACAATGTAATATGCAAATTAGGCCCCAAAAGGGGAAAAATTGATTAGGGAAATGCATGATAGAAACAACAGTGATAAAGTACCCTTTTGCTAGATTTAGACAACTCGAGCAGCTCTGATATTGTTCCAGTAATGACCTTGTTTTTCTCAAAGTTAGAATGGGCAGGCATCCTGAAATCATTACACAAATAGGTAATGGAATTAAAGCAAGGGGGAACAAAAACAGTGGCAAGTCATACCGACCTTCTCTTTGTTTTAGTTGCAAGTGTAGTAGCAAGCCACGATGATGAGGCATCTCTTAATCTCTTTGGTGTAATGCCTCCAACTTCCATAACATTGTTAGAACTTTCATGTGTGACCCCTGCTGGAAAAGGTTCCTAAGAAATGCAATAACATTTGATGTGTTAGCAAAATTAACATTATGGTGTTATACTCTTGTAGGTCTACAATTCAAACCTCTTTTGCATGTATGGGGAAGACGGCATTACAGGTAAAATTCTCAAAACTACCATGAGTGTAGTAAGTTTGAGTCTTGACTTCAATAATGTGGGTGCTTTTGATCAAATTTTCTAAGGCATGTGGCAACTCTAAATCAATGCTTCCATCCTGCATGTACATATTTTAGAATAAGATTAAAAACAGAATACAAATAATAGTGGTGTTCTAAATAAGAGAGAGGAGTAGCAACCTTATCCTTGTCTTGCAACAATTGACTTGCCTTGCGAGTGATTAATTTCTCGACTGAGTCATCAAACATGGTCACAACAGTGGCACTTGTATCGTCTACTACATCTAGTTGGAGCCTAAATCTGCAATCATTTGTTGAAAGGTAGAGAGGGGTGGGATGTAGGAGGCAACTTGCAAAAGTAGGTAATAAGTGCAGCATTGTAATTAGGAAATAATGATTGTAAGTGAGGCACCTTGGTGTTGGGTAGTCAATCATTTTGTCACATGATTCACACCAAAAGTGGCTTTCTATCTTTGAAAGGCCCTTTTTGCAGTTTGCATTGCTGCAAGAGTAGTAGTACCAACGATCTCTATTACGAATGTTGGTTATACTGATCACACATCTAAAAGTCACCTATTAAAACATTTACAAATAGGAAATCAGTCAATGAAAATGGAGTAGATAGTAGTAAAACTTATTTGAGGAGTATTAGGGGAGACCTTTTTGTTGGCCCTAGCCAACTCCAACATTTCAGATATTGAGCCTTCAATTAGCTGATTGGTAGCCTCAATGTGCTCCACTTTCATGCCACTGGAATTGGTAGAGGAAAAATGTGACATAAGTATAAAATGGTACGAAAACAATGATATGCACATGGATAGGAATATGTGACTACAGTGTCTGGGTTCTGAATTCTTTTAATAGTGGGATGGCATCATCATCGAAAATGGTTGTTGATGAGGTACTTGAGAGGTACAGCTCACCTACATAAAACAAAGATGAATGGTCAAATAATCTTATAAAACCATATGGATTAGAGAAACATATGATGTGGTGTGCATACTCTTGAACTCCTTAACATTCATAGAAGATAGTATGATGACCAAAGGTGGACGTTGGGTGGAAGTCCTCATGAGGAGATCTTCACCCAATTTGTCCCACAATGTGACCCGTAGCCTTTGACCCCTACATGAACAATCAATTAATGTATTTAGAAATTAGCAAATAGGTATGTATTAGCAACGAAAAAGTATTAGGAGAAAGGGGACACCCACCTTTCGTTGAGTAGCTGAAAATCAAGTGCCTTTGAAGTCTTGGTCTGTTGCAGATGCTTACCAACATTGGTGACACAACCAACAACATCTATATATATTTGATAGATGAGTATTATAGGAAGAGAAGTTAACAACCAAGTCGGTTAAGAAGAAAATGATGATAATGATAACATACCAACTAAGTATTTTTGGTGAGTAGGTTGTATTTGGTTGAAGTCAATGACATCGAATGGGTAACGTATGAAGCCATCGGGTTTGCTCTCTGTCTTTTCGGCCGTTGTTTGGCCATCAAATTCAATCATATGTGCATTGTTTTTAAGAATTCGAAATTCCTCCCTATTCTTGTACACACTGATCTTCTTCATGGAGTAGATAACTCCTTCTTCTAACTTGGTAAAACAATGAGCATTGTTGCTTTTTGCCATGCAGTGAACGATGCTCCCCTGTGGCATACATAAGAAGTAGATATACGCATTCATGCACCGAAGAGATATGGAAGTCGTCCATAGAATGGACATAAAGAGTAATGGAGAATACGAATACCTTGGAGTCTGAAGCAATGAAATCGGTGCTAATGAATTTTCCAAACACGTTCTTCACATCCCATTTGCGGCAGATCATGAGTTCCAATTCTGCGGTGGCTCCTTCTGTCAATGCAGCAATATAAGTCATCGACTCAGCTGTTGGCGTAGTAACGGAGGTTGCAGCCATGCCACACAATTTGGTAAATTTGATTTCCTCCCGTGCTCAGTTGTGTAGTGTTTCGCCTATATTTGGGTGTATATATATATATGTATCAAAATACACGGGTGAGTTGAAGACATTATTTTGAAATTGAAAATCAAAATTAAAAATAAATGCAGAGTGGGCTATATTGCGATTAGGTGTTACAATTGTGGTTTTCATACTTATCTAATGTGTAGATTTTGAAACAGCCAAATAATTATTTTTAATTAATATAATAATTATGTAGGGAGAAGGTGAGCTGGAGTGGGTATTTATGCAATTATGTCTATTGTGATTGGGTGTTACAATTGTGATTGGGTGTTACAAATGTGGTATTTATGCCTATGTAATAATGTGTTCATTTTGAAACTAACGGTGGTTTGAAAATGTTATATATTACTAATTAATATAGCAATTATGTGGGAAGGATTTGTGTTTTTTTTTTGGGTTATTTGTGTTACAATAATTGCAATAATTTGATTGGAGAATTGCTTTGTATTCTTGCCTTTGTAGTTAGAGAACCGTTTGAAAGATGGCTTGAAGTGAGAGGTATGATCCATATATATGATGAATATAACATTAAATGTAGATTTAGGAGTTTTGTTTTGGTTTGGAGACAAAGAGATTCTTGTATTTATTATTTATTATGATTTAGATTTAATTCAAATGAATGTACGATGACAAATTTTCCTAAATTCATTTGAGAGGTATGATTTACACACATATATATATATTCATCATTTAGTCATATAAAATAACAATATAATATAAGCTCAAAAGAAATGCGTTAAATATTAAAAAAAATTAAAATATTCGTCATATATTCATATTAAAAAAATTCAAATATTCGTCATATATTCATATAAAATAACAATATAATATAATCTCAAAAGAGTTTCCTCGAATATTCTCAATATGACTATATAGAATATAAACATTAGAAATGTTATTCGTAGGAGTCGAACTCTAAACCAAGTGACCCTTGACTCGAATATTCTCAATATGACCATATAGAATATAAACATTAAAAATGTTATTGGTAGGAGTCGAACTCTAAATAAACATTAAAAATGTTATTGGTAGGAGTCGAACTCTAAACCAAGTAACCCTTGACATAGAACCTATCCATTGAGCTAACATAGACACTTTGTTGCAAATTGTGGTAAAAAAACAAAATAAAGTAGGTGGATACATAGAGATAAATGAGCAATAAATAGGAGGTGAACACAACTTTTCATGTATTATTATAGATATAGATATAGATATAGATAACTGAGCTAAATGAAGAATAAAATAAAATAAATTGGCTTAGTTGGTTGAGAGGTTGAGTGTTGATCACTTCATCCGTTTGCTAGTACAAGAGGTCTAGGGTTCGAATCCCTTTTCCAAGAGGTCTAGGATTTGAATCCCTTATCCACCAATTAATTAACTATTGACATAAACAAAGATAAATAGGAATAAAAGACATCTAAGGATCTGGTTATTAGGTTGACATCATGTCAAGTATCGAATTTATCCGGATGTTCATATATTCATCTAAAAATTATTAAACTCTCATTATTCACTTTAGACTATTAACTTGTAAATCAATGTCATTAACTTTAAATCAAAGGTTATTGTGTTCACCTTAGATAAAAAGCTATTAAACTTGTCTAAGTTAATGTTATTCACTTCTATCTATATATAAAAGCGGCAATAGCCACAAAGTTGAGTTACCATTTTACCCCTAAATTTGCAACGGTTCTTCGGAAATTACAGAATTTCCACTTTACTCCACGGCAATGCGTCTCATCACCTTCTCGCCTCCCACCTCTCCCTTTCCTTCCCTCTCTCTGCTTCTCCCTCTCTCTCCCCTTTCCTTTGCTCCATCTCCGATCATCCTAAAGATGGTGCTTTTAACCTTCATCCAAGCGACTCCGGATTTTGCTGATGATGCTTCTCCTTATTCGACTTCTCTATCTTCAATTCGCCTTCAATTCACCTGATGCTGCTTCTCCTTCTTCTCAGAGGTAGGCCTCCGATGTTCCCGATTTGCTTCAATTCAGCTTCATTCAACCGAATTCGGATTTTCCTGACTTCGATTTCGACCATGTAAGTTTAGGTATGTCATTCCTTTTCACATTGTTGCTTTTGATATAAGGTATGTCTTCGATTTCTCTTTTGAAATTTCCATAATTTAGGGTTTAGGTGTGTGAATTTGAGAATTTGATTAAATGGAAATTTCGAATTTAGGGTTAGTTTGCTTTGAGTAATGGGCAATCAAATTTGGAAATTTAGGATTAGAATTTAGGGTTTAGGTGTCTTATAATCTTATTCATTTGATATTTTTTTGCTAAAAGAAGTGATTGTAGCTTTTTTACCAGATGCAAGAAATTAATTGTAAAATTGGTCTTAATTTCATTAAGTTAGCTTAGTTCATCAGTAAGATTTCTTTACATTAGTTAAAAGAGTCATTTTTACTTCTGCAACAGAAGTTTAAATCTATGGGATGCCTTTTCAAACATTGTACTACTTATATTGACTTGTAAAAACTATGAACATGTCATTTTTGTAGCTTAATTTAGTGTTTGTGCGCATAGATATATAACAGAAGCTTAATTTACTTATGCAACAGAAGCTTAAATCTATGGGATGCCTTTCAAACATTGTATTGCTTATATTGACTTGTAAAAACTATGAACAGGTCATTTTTGTAGCTTAATTTAGTGTTTGTAGCGGAGATGTGGAATGTCATCATTTTTTTTTTTTTGAAGCAAGATAAAGATTAGGTCGGGTCGGCCACAGCAGAGGCCCTTCCTAGCGCATCCTTCCGGACGAGAACTCGCAGTTCTGGATCATCCTCACAGCTGACGTCGGCAGGGGAGACATGGGCACTACGCGCAAGGTAGTCAGCCACAGCATTTGATTCCCTGAAAATATGACGTATAGCAACATGAGTAAAGGACGAAATATCTGACAGTATATCTGCTTGTAGCATCTCGATCTGCCAGGGACACCTCCAATCTCCTAATAGTACTTTTATCACCAAAAGATTGTCTCCTTCGATCAGAAGTGTAGAAATGTTCAGTTCCTTTTCCCGTAGCAGTCCCATCCTGAGTCCTAGATTTTCAGCATAAATGACCGAAATATTTGTGCATACAGACCTGCCAGCCGAGACAACTAAACCATCAGAGTCGCGGATGACGAAACCGTAGGACGAGTTACCATTCGTGATCACCGAACCATCAAAATTGAGCTTGTAACTATTCTGGGGCGGTTTATCCCACTTCCCGGACCAATCCTGAGGTCGTGATTTCGACGTTGTATCCCTATATGGCTGGTGGAGATTGCCTCTACGACATTTAAGTAGGGGAATCAATGGACCAGACGGATCATCATCTAAAAGCTTTGACTGTTTCCAGCAATGAGTAGTAGTGCTGTGTAACAGAAGAATGTCATTAACTGTTACCTTAGTCGTATGATCAAAAACTAGTTGGTTTCTAAAGAACCACAAGGCCCACCAAGCTGAGGCTAGAGTAGCAAAGGAGCTAGACCCAATCGCGCATTTAATTGCAGTAAGAGGAAAAGCATTACCCATACGGCCCGTGTAGATACGCCTTGGAATATGGACATGTAAAGCGTTAAGTAATGTAGTTGCCATAGGACAGCGAAGGAGAATATGATCATTCGATTCATTTGTATTGTCACGGAAAACACAACCAGCAGGTAGAGTGACATGTGACCTCTGTAGTCTTATCTTAGTCGGTAGACCATTAGAGGTTCTTTTAATATATAATAGTATTATTTTTATTTGCTTTTATATCATAGATAAACTAGGTATCATTTAATTGTGATCCCTTGGTCTAATGTTTCATGCTCTTTGTCCAATAAACACAAAGCTGGAAGAAACGACGCTTGGTATGGATTTTGGAAAATAGTTTGTTGTTTCTAAGCAACTGCTTGTGCTTATCTTATCATCCAACGTTAAGGTTTTTAGAAACCATATTTTTAATCTTTTTGTGAAATAAAAAAAATAAAAGTCAAAGTTTAGCCTCAAACATATACTATTTGATTGTCATAACCATTCAGATTGAGATGTTGCTTATAAATATGATGAGTTATGAAAAATCAGATATGTGTGAATTTGTAGAGATTATCAAATAAAAGAATAAACCTATGTACTTAATTTATTTAAACTTTATACAATATATGGACCCATAGACAATGAATTTGAAATGGTTAAAATGTTAACTTGAAACAAAATTTGGAAGATTATGATGGAGTTGCAGTTAAAGAAGGTCCATTTATCAAAACTCTAGGATAAGGCAAAGAACTTGAGGGTGTAAATGAAAGAGATGGGGATTAAGAAGATCCTCTGATACAACTGAATTGAGGTAGGGAACGAGACAAATGCTTTTGTGAAACTATTTTAGGCTCAAATTCAACCGTAAAAATCAACGATAAAAACAAGCAAATACAAGCCTCAATCGCTTAGAATTTTGGGTGGAAAATAATTATCCATCGGGTCTAAAGTTTACATCTTTAAACTTGATTTAGATATTATGAACAATCAAACGTTCACATCTCCCCAATAGGAAATATCAATTAGATATAACAAATTCACATACAGTTGACCTTCCATACAAAACAATGAACAAATAGATTAGAGTTTATGGAAGTGTTAAACAACTACATCTACATACACTGTACACAACTCTCTATGCTCTCAACAATCTATGTGCTCTCCGAAATGATCACAACGTAAACTTGAAAAGCACCAAGAACACAGTGCTATTCGAGCCCAGTTGAAAGATCACAAAAAAAAATGTTTACTACCTTTTGTAAGATTTCTTCAGATACTCATTCACTAGCTAGCTTGGAGAACGTGGAGGAGCTGTCTCTTAACAGCTCCGACGGGGCATCATACTCCAAGAGCCTGCTTGCATTCGTAAAAACACGAGTTCAGTTAAACATTTCCGAAATGAAGTTGAATTTGAATGTATTTTTCTTGCAGCATCAATCACTGACCTTGGTCAAGAATCATGGCAAGGTCATTGTCAACAACGAGTGAGAATCCTGTGGGCAACAGATATTAAAGTGCACCCCTTGTTTGGTTCCTGATCGTCATCCGAATCACATTATTTGGCACCATGTCTACAAACGTTGTAGCTTCATCCAACACCAAAATTCGCCTTCGCTGAAGCAGCACCCTTGCTAGGCACACCAGCTGCCTCTGCCTTAGGCTCCATTTCTCCCCATTTTCCGCCTCTGCTAGGATTTTGCCGCAGTTTTTGTTACACTTATCTTTAACATTTGAACAAACAAGCTATATAGTGCTGTCATTAACGCGTCGTGATATCTTTCTCACCTGGAGCATGAAGCAGCCTCTTATCCTGCTTCACAATCTCTCCCGAACAACAGTTCTCCATTAGCTATTAGTGACATGTAAGTATGTAACAATGTGAGCTTCAAGATTGTTTTATGATCACATTTTTTTTAATCGATTTATTCTGGAGTGAATTTCATAATTTACTAATGGAAGTATGAGAAGGCAATATGTTCAAGCCATCAAGAACATTCAACACGAAGTTGAGTACTCGTGTGCCGCACACGAGAAAACAACTAGTTAAATCAAAAGGTAGTAAGTTCACCTTAAATAAAAAAAGCTATTAAATTCACTTTGATTTGAAGCTATTAAACATATGTTATTCACCTTGATTCGGAGGTATTAAACGCGTTACATTATTCACACTAAATCAGACTGAATATTAAACAAATCAATATTTGACTGCATATTAAACCTAACAACTTATCACCTTAGAGTAAAGGATCAACCAAGTATAATCAAATACATGATAAAAGCAATTAAGACAATCACAACAATCATGAATTAAATTAGAAGAGAAAGAGTAAGAAGACTTATTCTCAATCTTGCAAATAATTCAAAAGTCGGAACTTGATTAAAACTGAAATATTCGATCACAAACTCTAACCTAAACCTAAACCTATGTAAGAACTAAAAATAAAAATTACGGCTTCCTCCCTAAAACTTATATATACTCAGTAATACGGAGCAAGATTTAAACTCTAATTAGGAGTATAGAGTCTCTTCGTCGTACTGCACAACTCATGGGCCAACTTGATGTGTAAATCAATTTGAAATTGCTAGGCCATTAAAACTGCATAACAAAGCCCGATAGTTTGTAAGATAGATAGATGTCCTTAAAAAATCTGTTCCCAAAAGCTTCACAGCTCGATCCCCAAATTTCGTATCCAACTCATGCGTCTCTTAATTGGCTTTTACAAGATAGCCTTAAATTGTCGATCTTCAAATTAACCCGAAAATACCTGGAAAAAAAAAAGAGTACGTTTAGACTCCGAAAATACAAAATAAAATAAATCAAGTATAAAACATAACAAGTATGCATGAAAATGGTATAAACTAGTAATATGCAAATACAACCCTAGTATATAACTAAAATAGATGCCATTAGTTTCAATAGCATAAAACTTATTCACAAACACCATATGTTTCAATAAATAGTTCGTGGCGGGTTATACGGGTATCCGATACGGAACCGGTTCGTGTTTTTGTATCAAATACTCAACACTAATATCGAGATTTTCAACGTTAACGATTTTGGGTATCCGATACGGTGATTCATGCCATGTCGGATACTCGGATCTACACACCCTTAGTCATGGCGGCGCTAACAAGCATGTTAACTATCCCAAATAGAGGGTTAAACAGATATGATATGATGATCGTATCTTTCCGATATTCATTTCATATATATTTGTGTGCATAACTTCATTTGAGATACATGTACTTGTACCGACATTAATTAATTTGTGTGTATACATGATAAAATGTAATACTTTAATAGGGAATTGAATTCATTGATTTCTCATAATAGCATATAGTTTCAACTGCAAAAAGAAACTCCGAGGTTCACACTCAAAAAAAGGCTCTGATTCCTCTAATGCAACTTCCAACTACAACTAATGCAAATAAAGATCCTCAATCATCTCCTATCTCACTTAACTTGAAATTTCACAATATCATATGCTATATATAAAGTGACTCAATTGATGACCAATCAACTTTAAACCAAAACAGGTTGCTATCAGTATCAAGATTTCAAACAATTATACATAAAAAAAATCCAAAGTTTAAGTCACTAGAACCAAGCATTGAGGAAAGAAGAGAGCCCTGATAATTCGTTATAGCAAAAAGCATTGAATAAATTAAGATGCATAATCTTTTTCAAACTGATCTAAGGATTCATCCTGTACAAATGCATCGCCCAATTGACCCATACCTTCTATTTGCGGCTAAATAGAATAGAGGATATAACAAAACAAAATTACAAAAGGTAACAACTTAGTTATTGAGCCAACTCGGCCCAATCACTCAATTAGCTAAACACACGCTCAGCCGAGCCCAATGTAACACAACCTATATATCACGTAATCACATATATGTAACAAGCCTTGAGACTAATCACAATTATACATACATGATACATTACACATATATGAAAAATATGGTATAATAATATTAGCCTCAGATAAATCTCATCGTTCGCTTGTTGTATGTGAGCTAGGGCTGTTATATGAGCTGAACAACTCGAGCTCGACTCGAAAAAAACTCGACTTGAGCTCGTTCACTTACCTAAACAAGTTGAGCCTGAACATGATTTTAAGCTCGATTGAAAGCTCGGCTCGTTCGATTTAGGCTCGAATAGCTCGAATAATATGGAATTTCTAAAATTTTCTTTAAGTTAATATGTTATGACCAAGTAAAACACCTTAAAGCTCGAAAAAAGCTCGGCTCGAGCTCGTTCATTTACTAAAACAAGCCGAGCTTGAACAAAAAAGAAAGCTCGTTTAAAAATTGGGTTCAGCTCGACTCGAGCTCGTTTAACAAATGAACAAGCTTGAACATGTCAAGCTCGGCTCATTCAACTCGAATAACACCCCTAATGTGAGCTAAATCTAAGGGAGTTTCTTAACTAAGCTAATTCAACCTCTTAAAGGGATCAATTTAGTTACCTCACTAGTTTTTTTTTTTTTTTTTTTTTTGATAAGGTAATTCAAGGGCCAGACATGCCTAGCTTCTCGAGTGGCCGATCAAGTCGGCAGACGACGAGCCGTCAAACAAACAATCTAAAATAGAAAGATGCAATACAAATAGTGGCAAGCTAATTAACAAATCCAAGCGAATAAACGAATCTAATCCAATACGTTGGGGACAATATAAACTACAATCTGATGACAACTAGCTAGTTTTCTTTCTTATATACAATGTTGGAATCCAAAGTTTATTACTATCTCCACTTAAAATTACAAGTCTTTTTTACGATTTTTATGTTTTTAAGAGTATAAAAATATAATAAAATATTAATTTTTTTAAAAATAATTTCATACTCGTTAGTAACAAGTATGAAATTATTTAAAAAATTATGTTAATATTTTACTATATATTTTTAAATCTTAAAAAAAACTTCTATTTTTTTAAGGGAGGTACTACATGTTACACTGCATAGACTAAGAAGGCAACAATATAGGACCACTAGGATCCACTAGTGCAATTTACCTCGAGTATATATGCATTTTAGTTGACCCGTAATAGCTACATTACACAACTAGCTAGGTAGATTAGACATCTCCATGAAACAACTCAGGCTTGTGTACCCATTTTATCAGTCTTTTGCTTCAGTGAAACATTATTATTCAAAATTCGAAATATTCACACCAATAAAATAGTACATCTATAGATCATAAATCAAGGAATTTTCTTTTGCATTTTCCCCCTTTTAATAGACCAACTTATTAACACATTTTTCCCATTTTTCCTCTTTTGCATTTTTCACATGTATTTAGGGAAGACAATCAATCTACTGATCGACTAACTCATCTACATTTTGGTTTTTCTGGCTTGACCTTTTCCCCTGATGTTGTCTTGTGTAGTATCATCCGTAAGAATGCTTTTGGCTAGTTGGCTCTGTCAACAGTCAAATTTTTTCCAGTTAAAAAAAAAAGACCAACTTATTATAAAGTGTACAGTAACTTTTTTCATTTACCTTGGTTTGGTATGAATTACAGTATGATTTATGAAACATGAAACATGCCGATTGAATTAGTTTGGGAAAATAGATTAAATAAGGTAAATTAAAAATGGTCTGGAGTTGAACAGCATGTGACGTGACAGCAAACAATCCCCCCACCCGCCAGTGAAAATCGTCTAGTCCAACGTCGTAATCTATTTTTATAGTCCCTTTAATTTCATTGGTCGATAAGCATTAAAATAAATTATAAGGTACAAATACTTAAATAAGAAAATCATTAAAAATTTCAATTTAACCAATGAGATAATTTAGACTACGGTATGGACTACAATTGCGGATTAGACGATCCTCGTTGCCCACCTGCCCGCCCAATCATTCAAGTTAATACTCCCACGTTCTCTCTCCTCCCATCCACCCTTTATTTTTAAATTTCCCCTATTTTAAAATTTAAATATCTGAATTTTAAAAGGCCAAAGCATATTTTAATTCAAAAAAAAATATGGAGGGGCTGTCTTTTTCCCTACTTTCCTGTATATATAAATATAGTATTAATTCAACCTGTTTCTCTCTCTGCGAGCTGTTCACTTCACTTCTCCCATTCCTTTCCTCTCTTCCTCTCACTGCCTTCATCTTCATCAGATCTGTAGCGCGCTTCGAGGTAATCTCTTTCTCGACTCTAGATCCATATGGTTTTACTCCGGTTTTCTGTTTAGATCTTCGGATCTGATGCGAATCGTCGTTGTATCCCTTGAAAGTTATAACCCTAGCTTTGGTCTCCGCGGTCCTTTTGGAACTTAGGGAAGTGGTAGATTAGTCTTTCGCAAGGTTTTATTTCATGTTTTATTGTCCAGTTTGCTCCGGTATGGGATAATTCTTTGTGGATGTGTGTTGATTATGCTTTTTCTAGGTTTGGTGAGATTGTGTTGTCAAGATTAGGTGGATTTTATTGTTTTTGGCTGGCGTTCTGGTTTGGTGCGCCTTTCTGGCAAGATTATATGAATGTGATCTTAATTTTGATCGAAACTTCACAGTTTTGGCTATTAAGACATTTAGTTGGTTTCATTTTGCAAATTTTGTGTTCAAGTGTTTTCTTTTATCCTGGTTTTGAGTTTTTGGGCTTTTCTGAAGGGCTGCTTGTTAAATTCTGGCAGTTATTTTAACTTACCAATTACCATCCTGCTATGCCAATCGCGCTTGTTGTTTTTCGCTTCCAAACTGCAATTGCCACTACACATTCCTGCCACTGAGGCGCCTTTTTTAGCTCTGATTGTTTTGAATTTCAAACAAGAAGGATATCCAAAGCAATCTAAACAAGTAACATAGTTTACTGCACTTCTGCCCTTTGTAATCTTGAAGGGATGGTCTCTGAGTGATGACTCGAAAATCATGATTAAAATTAGTTCACATTTTATTGTCTTGAGTAGAGGATCTTATCTTCTATCATTTGAATGGTGGTTTATGAAATTTTAAGCAAGAATTGGGGGGTTTAATTGAGGAAATCATAGTTTAAATAAATCCTGTGTCTCAAACTCTTACCAATTTCATCCCTAGTGGTATGACTAAGCAAACCGCATTCATTTGAAGCCTATTTCACATGATGCTTCTCATTTTGTTTATCTTTCTTCAGTGTCTTGTTATATCGCGTTCTTTTTCTGTGTCTTAAAGTATTGATCCTTTTCCTACTTCATCAGATGGGACGTGGAGTCAGCAGTGGAGGAGGACAGAGTTCCTTGGGCTACCTATTTGGAAGCGGTGAAGCTCCTAAACCAGCTGCGAACAATCCCCCAGCTGCTCCGGCTGAAGCACCCGTGAAAGAGGCTCCTTCCGCCAAGCGTGCAACTAGTTCCCCATCTGTGGATGTAACCAAGCAAATTCCAGCTGGAATCAATAGCAGCAATTCCAATAACTACTTCCGAGCTGATGGGCAGAACACTGGCAACTTCCTCACGGTATTGTTTTTTAATACTAGCTTCAGATATTTGTTCCTTGGAGGTTGTTACAATAGAATGATAGACATAACATGGATATGCATTTTTCGTGTTAAAGGGGAAAATATATATTTAGTTGGAATTGTTAGCCACTTTACTGTGGCCATATTAATGGAGTAATTAATCTATCTACCTACAAAGAGGTAAATGCATTCCATTGTTGCCATGCTCATGTAACTGCATCAGTATACATTGCTAAAGAAGAAGCTTGTTTTTGAATTGGATTATTAACAGTGAAGTGTTAAATTACACCTTGGAAGTGCTGTTTGGTTTGGGTTATCCCCAGATAATGAATCAATTGTTCTCGTTCTTGTTTCAGTACACTCTACACTCTAGTGGGTCAGTTCTGTACAGAAGCAGATTTTTGCTAGAAACCAGCTCCCACCTTGTAGTCTTTGTCTTCTTTTGTTCGAATGATTCATAATATTGCTTCTTTTGTTACAGGATCGGCCTTCTACTAAAGTTCATGCTGCACCTGGTGGTGGATCCTCCTTGGGTTATCTCTTTGGTGGTGGTAGCAACTAGCTACTGGGGAATTTTCTTTGTTTATTAGATTGCTTGTGGATTTCTACCAAAGGGATGTTGCTGTTATCCTCTTCTGTCTTGACACATTGTTGATCGTGTAATGTAATATACAGTCGTTGGTTGTTTCTGGGTTCAAGTCATCAACCTACTTGAATGGGATTCCTCAAATGCATTATGCATTGCTAAATGTTACCCTGATGTTCTCCATTCTTAAATCCAACTCATGGAATTCATCTCATCTGTTCGCAATTACATAAGCTCGGTTTGATCTGAAAACTGCTGTGCACATGAATTACAGAATAACTGGAGCGCAGATAATTTGTTCTTATGGATATTTTTCTACTGCAAGCAAACAGAAGTTGGATATTTGTATAATCATTGCCCGAATCTCAATTTCCAGTGCTCCTATGTAAAGATCATTCAGTATTGAAGTTCATTGCTGCTATATTGCATTTTATCTGTTGGGTTGGAAGCCCAATCCTGAAAAATGACTACTCCAATTCCATAGCATACAACAGCGTGAGGGCTCATGTGATAGCTGCTTAGAGCATCTTTATCAATGGTATCCAATTCAAGTATCATATCTTACATTTTTTCTTGCCACGTCATTTTAAGATATTTGAATACACAACCATGATACTCACAAAAGTATCTTAACATACATTTCATTTTATTTTTAAATCTTTGTAGGGGTAGGAAAAAAAAAGTGGTCCCCACATGTTATTGTTCATTGGATAAAACTTATGATATTGTGTAAGAGTGAGTATCATCTAAATGATACTCACTTATAATGATTGTCTTGGTTTACACCCCAACTCTTACATATATTTTTATTTTTATTTAAAAATAGGGCTATGGTACTCCAAGTACCACCATTAAAGATGCTCTTATGCTCATCTGACAGTGGCTAGAAGGGCGCCTTTCTGGAGTAATCTCTCATCTTATGTGGGGGCTATCGATGGGCCCTTGTTCATCGTGGAGATATTAATTGCATTGTAAATCTGGATGAGACGCAGGGTGGTATTGGGGCTATAAAACATGGCACCCCTATATTCAGGGACCTCATAACCTGTTATGGCCTTGTTGATTTGGGCTTCTCAAGGCTGAAATTCACCCGGAGCAAAGTTTCTCTTGGAGGCTGTGTTATCTCAAAGCGGCTGGACAGGGTGTTGTCTAACCTGGAAAAGCGGTTGCTATGGCTGGAAGCTAAGGTCCGTCACCTGACTCACCTCCCAAGGTACTCTTTCAATCACCGCCCTTTACTTTTGGAGCTTAATGCGGCTATCCAGAAGGATGCGGGCGTCGCCCGTTTAGATTTGAAGTTGCTTGGCTTACGCACGAGCAGTTTCCCGAGTTTGTCTATTCGAAGTGGAGGAAAGGTTGTTCTACGCCGAAACCCCTTGAGGAGAATTCAGGGGCGTAAGAACAAAGATGTCTTGGGGAGAATTCAGGGGCGTAAGAACAACCTCTTAGACGTGCTCGATGACATTCAAAGGAAACTTGCTAGGTTTCCTACGCTTGTTGGTCAGGAATGAGAGACTAAGATACGTAGTAAACTCGATGAAGTCCTTGAGCAAGAGGAGATCCTTTGGTTTCAAAAATTACGGGAGAAGTGGCTTATGTTTGGAGACCGTAACACTAGCTACTTCCGGGTCTCTACGGTGATTCGCCACAAATGCAATAGAGTTGAGGGACTCAAGGCTGATAATGGCGATTGGGTTGTGGATAGCAAAGAGGTCGAGGCTTTGGCCCTTGAGTTCTTTAGAAACCTGCACAACAGGGATACTAACTGTAGACCGGTGAGGGCTTTGCTAAGCAGTTTCCCACGTCTACACCAGGAAGCTTGGGATGGTATTTGTTGCTTACCATCCTACAAGAAAATCAAACAAGCCTTTAAAGGCATGGGGATTGATGGATTTTAACCTATCTTTTTTCACAAGTGTTGGGATATAATGGGTGGGCCTGTGACTGAGTTTATAAAGGGGTTCTTCTCCTCAGCCAAGCTGTTGCCCAGGGTTAATGACACTCTCATTGCTCTGTTCCCGAAGGTGGGTAAGCCCGAAAGGATTCAGCAGTTTCGGCCCATCAGCTTATGTAATGTGGTTTAGAAAGCGATCACGAAAATACTAACGATGCTTCTAAAGCTGCATATGAACAGACTTGTAGGCCCGACTCAAGGGAGCTTTATTCCATGAAGGTTTATCTCCAATAACATCGTTGTTGCCTAGAAAGTGGTTCATTCGACGAGGAGGAAACATGGTGCTCAGAACTAGATGTGTTTCAATTTGGACATCGAGAAGGCTTATGACAAATTAAGTTGGGATTTTATCGAGGATACTCTCTGTTGTGCGGGCTTTCTCGGGACTTGGGTGCAATGGGTTATGGAATGTATCTGCACACCAAGAATGCAAGTCCTTTGGAATGAGAAAAGCTAACGAACAATTCTTACCTTCCCGAGGCATTTGACAATGTGACCCAATCTCTCCATACATATTCATTTTGTGTATGGAAAGGTTAAGCCATTTGATCTCGGATTCAATTGAGATCGGGGGTTGGAAGCCCATTCGAATTGCTAGGGATGGCCCGAGTCTCTCACACCTTTTCTACGCAAATGACATCCTCTTGTTTGCGGAGCCCTCGGTTGCACAATCGAGAGTCATTCTGGAATGCCTGGATTTGTTCTGTAATGCTTCTAGCCAGAAGGTGAGTCTTCAAAAGTCTAGGGTCTTCATCTATAAAAATGTGAGGCAAAGGCTTATATTTAGGAAATTCAAGTTTCTAAAACATTTTTTGGACAATGATATTTGCGCAATTGAAATGCAAAGTGACGATTGATGTCTATAATTCTATGTCAAATGCATTTAAAATCTTGCCGGAGGACTAGATAGTAAACATTTGAAATGGAAAAAGGAAGAAAAATGTGAGGATTTTGTATGCTTACTTGAAATTAAGTCATGTAGACTTATGGCAATTTGATTTTGTGCCTTGTAGGAGGAGAAATGGAAGGAAGATGTGAGATTTTGTTGGCTTGAATACCCTGTGTTAAAGTATAAATTGCTTAAACATATTTTGTGGTATACAATTGTTTATTTTACTTCTCCGTATAGTTTTAACCACAACAAATTACTCTGCCCAACAACAAGTATCTAGCGATACTCTACAATGATGCAATTTTCTAGAAAAAATACAAAGCTTATGTACAAAATGAATGCTTCATTTTTTTAACCTTTTTGGATACTTTCACTCGTTTATATGCTCACCTTTATGTGCTCTTCTTTGATATGAGTTATTTTGGGCTAAAAGATGTATTTTGTATTCTTGTGTTACCCATCTCTGATGATTTATTACATAAATTATTATGCTATTCATTCATGGTGGTTGGCAAACTCTATTTCAAAATTGATCATCTTGGAGATCAAGGGTGCTAAATGGAGGTGAATAGTTGGTCAGGATTCTCCTTTTTCTATTGGCCTTTAGTGAATATGTAGTCAATTCAAGCATAGACTAGAGCAGTTGAGTTCATTCCTTGACATGATTTGACCTAATGACGATTCCTTCTTTCTAGGATGGACCTAACTGGTTGAGAAATTATGTCATCACTTCTTCTAGCATTTATCCTTTCTATAGTTTACTTGATAATGTTGCGAGAACAACACTCTAGGTACAACCTCATGTTATTGTGATTGATTACTTTTATATACTCTAATATACCACTTCTAAGATGGGTCTAACTCGCTAAGAAATCATGTGACCACTTCATCATGTATAAGATGTCTAACAATGTCATATCCTCTAATATCATATTGCTTTGGAAGTAGAGAAAATGAATTTGTAATTTCCACATGCCTAATACTCCCCAATTTTCATTTGTTCAATGACCACTATCTTGTGAAGTGTCAAGCTAGCTTTTGTACCATCTTAATAATGTTGTTGATTATGCCTCTTGTATTTTTTTATTTCGTTAACCAATTTAATCTCACATTTTTAATTCTCTTCAATTTTTCATGTTCTTCTGTATTGTTTTTTTCCTTTGCACCATGTGGAGAAATATAATATTAATTCGACCATATACTTGTTGTAAAATTAAAATTGTTTTTTCCCCTCTTTGTGAGATGTACGAGTAATCACTAAAATGCAATGTCTAAGCCGGATTATTTGTTCAAAGGAAATACAAGATTTTCATTGGGTTTTTGCAAAGACAAGGACTAGAAATCAAAAGAAGATATAGAAAATATGGCCTGATCAAGTTATTTTTTTGTATACACAAATAGTTTATGATTGATTTGGTTTTGAATCCACATTGGCTGATGGAAAGTGGATACTTTGTATGTGTTCAAGTCTTCATGTAACCTGGTCTTCGCTTTATCGTGACTTCACAATTATATATCAACTATAAAATTTTATATACCTTCACATCATTTGAGAATTTTTAAACATGACGGTTTCTCACCCGTGGTATGAGATGCATGGATCATAAACATGATTTTGTTGTATCAATTTATTTGTCCATTTTGCATATGAAGAAAGCAACATTTAGGTGCATGCAATTTATGTTATTTGAAGCTTGTTATGATGATTAGAGTAGTTCGTCTATGATCTTGCACCTCAATTCCAATTATTTATTGTGCTCAAAGTTCTTGGCCAACTAAAAGTTCTTTGTCACCTGCCCATGTTTTATGGGAACAACTTTTTTTTTTTTTGAAAGCAAAAGCTTCTCATAAACAGTGCTTTTGAATTATAGAATTTTAGCAAATGCATATACAATTACACCTATCCATTCAACATGCCTTGCATTAAACCTGAATCTGCAAGGGGCTTTCCTTGTAACATTATTATGAGGTCTAATTTCTTTCTTTTCTTGGTGCTTTGTGTGGCTGTTCATCCGGTGAATTGCTTGCCTTACACGAATTACCCGGAACTTAGCAACAGTGTTTTGAGCGATTTCGAGTTGCTGGATGGAGGCTCCACCTTAGCACTGGGTGCACTTCATTCCACAACGGAAACCCTCCCACAAACCAATCCCAGAAGTGACGGGCTAGCTGACATGCTAACCAATTACAAGGGTATGTATGGTGTCCATCTGAGTATCTATGGTGATCAGTGGCTTGGGATTGTGAACGAAGCGTCCCACCGATTGTCCAGTAGCTACATGATGGAGGCGGAGTCCAAAAACAAGAAGAGATTCCTAGAAGATTCAGACGTATATATGCACTATATATATAACTCTACATTGGGACTACACAATATGGTGGAATCAATGTTGTTTAAGTCGTCGTCTTGGAATAACACCCATCTCGAGTTCATTCAAGCTTTAGGTATCCCAAGGGCACATTGGGATCCGTCTCCTTTTGTTTGTTAATAGGAGCTGAGCCTAGTGAGGTCACTCCCATTGGACTTGGCAACCCTCAAAAGTATGTCACTCCCATCTGGGTTTGGGTTGTTCTTCCCATAACCATCACAATATTTTTATTCATGATTGTTATGAACATTTAGTGTTGGAAAATCAAGAAGATACGAGATCGATATCAAGAAAGGCAGGAAGGAGACCGAGATCAAAAGGGCGAGCCCTCCCTAGAGCACCAGATTGAAATCTCTATGATAGGACCGAAGTGGTACCAATTCAACGAACTCAAATCCGCAACCAGCAATTTCAGTGCTCGTAACGAGATTGGAAGAGGTGGTTTTGGGATAGTCTACAAAGGCACCTCGGGGGGCGAGGCTGTAGTTGTGAAGAGAACATCGAGGAATGATCAACAAGGAAGGAAGAACATGATTGCCGAGGTAACTACCATAGGCAGCCTTCACCATAAGAACTTGGTAAAGCTGTTTGGTTGGTGTTACGAGGGTAATGAGCTCCTTCTCATCTACGAGTACCTGCCAAATGGGAGCCTCGACAACCTCTTCTTCCCCGAAGAAGTACGAAATCAAACCACTCTGATTTGGGAAAGAAGATACAATACCGTCTTCGGAGTAGCTAAGACAATAGACTATCTTCACAACGAGTGCTCAAGAAGAGTCCTCCACCGCGACATCAAAGCAAGCAACATAATGATGGATTCCGACTTCAATGCTTACTTGGACGATTTCAGGCTAGCTAGGATGTTTAAACTGAGTGACAAGACACATCATACTTCGCAGGAGATAGCAGGCATGCACGCCTACATGGCACCCGAGATCTTCGATCTTTACAGGAAAAGCCACGATTCACAACGATGTCTATGCTTTCGGAGTGCTTGCAATAGAAGTATAGCTTCCGACAAGAAGCCAGGAATACGAAACGTAAATGGGGAGGAGTTGGGTTATAGCATTGTGGATTGGGTTTGTGAGCTCTACAAATCAGGTATGATTTACTCCGTAGTAGACCAGAAATTGAAGGAGAGTTATGACAGAGATCAAGCGGAGTGTGTGCTGCTGATAGGGCTGGCTTGCTGCCATCCGGATCCTCAGATGAGGCCATCAATGAGAAGTGCTTTGCAGGTTCTGAAGGGGCAAACGGAGCTATCTTCGGTACCCCTCGAGAAGCCGGATTTTGTGTGGCCAAGCCCTTCCCGTCCATATTTGGAACTAGTAGATGATTCGATCACTGGAGGATCCTGCACCCTTTGAATTGTGGGAGGTGAAATTCACAATCTAGAGTTGTTTACTTGTTTACCATCCAACAATTGGTCTTTTTTAGCTTAGTGGATCGTAACTATGATTGGTATGATTTGTATCTTGTAATCGGTAGTCCAATCAATTTTGGAGGTTTTTCTTTGTTGAAAGGAGAGGTGGAGCTCTCCGCGCATCTAGTCGCCCTTTTATTAACATAAAAAACGTCTTTTTAATGATTGGTATGATTTGTATCTTGTAATCAGGACAGTACAATCGATTTCGGAGGTTCTGTACAAATATGAAAATGAGCATTGTATTAAAAATTGTAATCACTCTTAAAAATAAATATATTTTATAAAAATAATTTTTTTTATTTCACATCTAATAGTTCTAATAATATTGTTTTATAAGCAAGTGTTCAAATTATTAAAATACTAAACTAGTTTTTACGCCTTTAATTTTCATTTTCAACTGAAAAGATCATTGTTCACATTTTTACAATCAAAATTTCATTTTTATGTCAATGATATATGATAAATAGTATCATATTACAATTTTATAATATGAATCACCTTTCTCTACTATGGTTTATATGAAACACCAACAAACTAGGAAATGACCAATCCTCACTTGGAGACCCGATGAGAGATAACACAAAAACCCCTTTCTTTTCTGTAATGAAGAATCCTAAAAAATCAATCCCCCACAAATCCCTTTTTATGGTGATTGAATCATTCATAAAGTATGGGGCTAATCCCCAACTCATCCCCATCAATGAAGCCCACCCGTATGTTCGGCTTTTCTGGAAGAGATCAAGCACTAAGGAGTCTCATGAATGGCTTGAGGTTTTCCAAACCAACTTGGATGAAATTCGCCGACCAAGCCATCTTCAATAAATCATGCTATTTGTTTTGAGAGTAAATGATGGATTACGCTTCTGGTGGTGGTGGATTGTTGATTGGTGTCCTTCCCCTCCGCGTGTGCTCAATCTGACGGCACCTAGGTCAAGTAATAGGGCGTGGGGTGTTCTTCTCCAAGGTGGTACGAGAAGTTCCATGGCTTCTGGATTTCGAATCAGCCAACGAGGTATGATCAAAATTCCTCTCTTCGAGTCAATTTTGCCTTTTTCTAGTTCGATTCGTGGGCTGGGGTAGATTACGATTCATATTCACTTTCTCCTAATAATCCTTTCTTCCTGATCACTAATCTTCTTCTTTCCTCTGTGTTGTGTTCGGTAATCAATAAAATGGTTGATATCATGCATTTAGATGGTCATAATAGGTTGCATTTAGTTTAGTTATGATGCATATCATGCATGGTTTAAGTACAATTTGCATATTTGCTCTCTATGTTGGTGGAGTCGGAATCTACACACTTTTATTGATTATTTCAGGTAATCGTGGATCCGATGATGGGACATGGGCTGATAACGCATTGGATGATGATGTTTAGTCGATCGAAGAAGCTTACATGAAGATCTAAAGAGGTCCTGAGAAGAAGAAGCGAGCCTAAACGAAGAACAAGCCTGCAGAAGTTGTCGCCAGACACGCTGAACTTGTTTTGCACTTTCTAGAGACCTCGATTGTCCGATCGACTTTTATGACCATGCCTTGGAAAGATCTTTCAGAGAGCTACAACTTTCATGTTGACGTTGAGAGCTGATTCAAAGTGGATTTTCCATAAAAGACTGATGAAGCGGCCGTCGCATATATACTACGGCCGCCACATTCCTGCAGCCAGAGACATCTAAGTAGCAGCCATATGCTGCGGGCACAACAATGTGTCGCGACCGCAGTATTTGCCGCGGCCGCTGCATTTGCCCAGAGCGATGCGTTTTGCGTTCGACGACGATTTTATCTATCTAAACCCTATTTACCTATCTTTGTCTTTTGGAGGCTGACTTGGACACGAAGGGGACGAAATTGATAGAGGGCTTAGCCCCAGGTTTTCATTCATTCATTAAATTAGGATTCAAGACGATTTTAGTTGGAGATTGAGAGCGATGTTTGCCATGAACGGCTAAACTCTCTTCGTTCTATTTGCAATTTGAAGCTTTATTTGGATCGAGTTGTTAGTTTCTTAATCTTGTTCCTAAATTCCTTGATTGAATGTTTCAACTTCTTTGTGCTTATTGATTGATTGTTTTGTTCTTTCTTGTCAGGCCAATTTGTTAGATCAATTCAATTGTTAGGGTTTTGTAGATTCCTGATTGCAAACCTTAACCCAAGTACCAAACTTGTCCATTTAGGGCTGATTGAACTAATTGAATAGGTAGGAAGTTGGATGTGTTGTTAAATCCCTCTTTAGGTACTGCAAATACCTTGGTTAATCTCTGAACTTAAAGCTATCAATTGGGTTAAATCCTTTTTTAGGGACTGTCCGATTGATAAGGGTTTCTAGGACTGATTGGACTAGTAACTATATTAGGTCGGGAAAATGACATTCATAGGAAGACTAAAAGGACAAGAGGAAGTTACAATATCAATTCAACCAAATAAAGTGGATAGTTGTAGGTAGATCGATCTTCTTTAAATTGTTTTGCATCAATCTGTTTATAGTTTATTTTGGTTTCTTTCTTGTTTCAATCACCAAAACCCCCCCTTTCTACTAATTGATAAAAACACATTGCCGAGAAATACTTGATTCTCTGTTGGATCGACCTCTTACTTACTTGCTATGCTAGTTTGTATGTTTGAGTTTTATTTTGATACGGTTTATGCGACAAAAAACCGTCCATCAATGGTGGAAAAGCAAAAAAATAAACAAAGGGAAAGAAATGGTGGGCGATTCAACTATGCTTGAATCTCCTGCGCAGCAACACCTGAAAAGCAGCCAAGAACCATTCTATTCCAAACATATGTCCAAGGGGGTACCAAGCCTTGAGGACGGGAGTGAAATCCCAAATTCTAAATTGTCAAAGGGACGTCCACGCTTCCCTTTGATGAGGTATACATGGCCAGATTGGATGAAGTTAGAGACAATATAATACTCTGCGAAGCACTCCATTGTATGTTACCATAATGGTGGAGCCCCTCTGGTTTGATATCTCACCCATTTCATCGGGGCAGACAAAGCATAACAACAACAAAGATTACAACTATCAGCAATATAGACTACTCAAGGATGATTGTAATCACCGCCTAAAATCACAATTTGAATACAAGAGAATTGGCAAATCCTTACTGTGTTGGTTCTTGTCGTTGGCCTCTTGTGCTTGGTTGGTTTGGTTTGGTGGCTGCCCAAATTTTGCCCATTTGCAGTTGACAAACTTATTGATCTAAACTACCTTTTTTTTAAGGGTTTGATGTATCTACAATTTATTTTACAAACTGTAACTATTTATGGGGTTTTGGTTATCACCATTGTTTGTTTTGGCTTCGGTCTTCATCTAATCAGGCAGATACCAAGCTCAAATGGTATAGCATTTGTAAGTGCAAAAGGGCTTGTAGCTCACTTTCACCATCTTGTTGCCTAATGGCTAATTTGTTGCTTTAAAACATAATGCTTAATAGAAAAGCAAAGATCTACTCATCAAATTACAAATGGGGACGCTAAATGCACAATTGAGGATACTACACAGTACACTAACAATAAAAAGATTAGGATTTGGGTTAGTGACTTAGTGTATGTTGAAAACGTTAGAAAAAGGTGGTATCACAATATTCATAAAAGACCACATAAATGATGCATTTGGGCCTTTGATTGCTCTCTCTTGTAACTTAGTCGAACGTCTTTCCACAACAATCACACACAACCTTATATTAAAAAAATATTCTTTGGGACGAATATATGTTTCGATCCCAAAAAATAATCCGTGTTTCATGAAGATAAGCTTTTGGAGCTTTAGGAGAATAGAAAGGAAAGCCTTTTGGATTGACATCAACACCAGCTGGTGTAAATTAAAGGGTGTGAGTATTTGTGGTATGAGTAAGTGTATCACATCCTTTGCTCCTCCACAATGTTTTCTATCAAGTAGGTGCAACAAAACTCATGTTATTATCATGAATATAATTTGGCAAAATTGTGTGTCCAAGGCATCACAAAATCTCCAAAAACACACTTTAAGAACTACATACGAAACCTACACAATTAATCTTAAAATTATTGCTGTTATTTTTACTTGGTTCTCATCCACAATAAATAGTGATTTCATTATCTTTTCTCCAACTAACTAAGAAGAAAATAATAAAGTTTTTTTTATTACAAAGTATCTATAGTATGGCATCATAAACAAAGTGAATTGTAGAATGTACCACATGGAAATATAATACACAAATTGCCTAACAATGCTCATAACAAAAAGCCAATTTCTATAATAGGCAAGAATCAAAGCACACGAAATCACCATTCAAAGTAAATAAGTAATGTCATGAAATATATACCTTGAATAAATTATTGTTAGATTATTTTACACATCCTTGCTAGCTTATTCACCAAGCTAGTTTATGACAAACCATAGGTGATGGGTGGTTCTCGATCAGTTTTTGCACTACGTCATGGTGCAAGTGAGGCAACGGACATCTTTCAGTTTGTTGCTAGAAAAAGGTTCAGGTAACGGACAATGGGACCTTTGTCACTCCAACCGGACCCAAGGTAACCTCTACCTTGGATGGGCTTCTAGCAACCAACATATTCCAATGTTCATCGCTTGAACTATATTCAAGCGACGAACATTGGGAAAATCGTCGCCTGAACAAACATGTAACTTGACCACCAACCACTTAACTTCTAGCGACCACCAATGTTCGTCGCTTGAATACACTCAGGCAACGGACATATTACATGTGGTCACTTGAACAAATATTGAAAGTTGACCAAATATTGGTAGTACTCAGGCAACGACAAAATTTTCAATGTCCGTTGCTTGAATACACTCAGGCAACGAACATATTCGAAGCGGTCACTTGAACAAATGTTGAAAGTTGGTAAAAAAAATTGTTAGTACTCAAGCAACGACGAATTTTTCAATGTTCGTCGCTTGAGTGCACTCAGGCAACGAACATGTTTGGAAGTGGTCACTTGAACAAATGTTGAAAAATAACACCAAGATTGCCTTTATTAATACTATTACTATTCTTATTACCCACGTCGTACGCGATTTTTTTATAAAATGTATTTATTTATAGTAATTTTTATTGATTTAATAAATTAAATAATAAATTAATTTTTATAATAATTTTATTTATATATAAATTACTCATATTTTATTTATATATATAAACTATTTCTCCCTTTCTTTCTTTTTTTTTATCAAAATCCCAAAGTCATAAAGTTGTTTTTTCATTAAGATATTGTAATCAATGAAATTATGTTAATGGCGATATATTGTGATAGAATCGCAAGAAATCACATTTTTATATACAATAAAGATGCTTTTTTTTATTGAATAACATTAATATAAAAGATATTTTTTTATTTGATTTATATATTTTTCGAGAGTTTAATTAAAACAATTGTATAATAGAAAAGATATGATTTGATTCAATATATTAGATTATACTAAATCATAATAGATTATGTAAATTAATCTAACCTTTTAAGGTTGTGTAGATTTTTTTAGGTAAAATATTTATAAAATAACTAAAGGCGAAATGATAGGTTTTATAAACACTTATGATATAAAAACTAATTGTAACCACTCATATTGATAAGTTAAATAACTCAAATAGATAGGGTCATTGTCTCACATGGCTAAATACATTGTATCATCATTAATTGACATGTCAAAAGGAGTCGAGTCAAATTGCATTAGGGAATGATACATAAGCGAATTTAGCCAGGGTTTGACACATAGAAAAATAAGTCTATGTTTTAGTATTATTTTATTATTATTATTATTATTGTTGTTGTTGTTTAAATCATGTTATTTAATGTTGGTGAAAATATAAATATTGGTCTCATTTTTCCTTATCTTTTAATAAAATCACAAGCTTATAATTTTATCATTGAAGTATTATGAATGTTGAAATAATATTTCATAGTTTATGAATTATTTTGACCACTCATTTCACCTCTTGGTTGGAATTTAACATTAATCACCTATGACAATGATACTCTTTTCAAAATTTGAGATTGAGATTGAGGTTAAGATGAAGAATTGAGATTGAGATGAAGATTTGAGATTGAGATTGACATCAAGATTAAGTTGAGATCAATGTTTGAGATTGAGATCAAGATCGAGATTTGAAGTTGATATTGAGATTGATATTGATATTAAGATCAAGATTGATGTTTGAGATTGAGATTGAGACTAAGATTGAGATTTGAGATCCAGTCAAAGGTTAAGATAAAGATTTGAGATTTGAGATAGAGATTTTAGATTGAGATTGAGGTTAAGATCAAAATTTGAGATAAAGATTGAGATCGAGATTTGAGATTGAAATCATTAAGATCAAGATCGAGGTTTGAGATTGTGATTGAGACAAAGATTGAGATTTTATATCGAGATAAACATTGATTGAGGTCGAGATTAGGAACTGAGATGGAGATTGAAGTCACGATTTACTTATGCCCCACCCGGGTTCCAGCCTAGCTACCACATTGAAGTCCCGGTTTCGTTATCCTCGAGGCTGAATTTCGTTATTAATACTCAAAGTTTCTACATGAAAATTGGACCGGAACCGACTAGCAGTTTTCATTTGAGATTATTACGAATTTGTTTGAGATTTAGATTTTGGTCTTTATATATAGCTTTTATGTGATATAAGTTAAAGTATGAATTTCCAAGTTTTGTTTGAGATTGATATTGAAATCAAGATTAAGATCAAGATCGATATTTGAGATTGAGATCAAGAACAAGATCGAGATTTGAGATTGAAGTTAATATGAACATTTATATCTGAGATTTAATAATGAGGTTAAGATAAAGCTTTGAGATTGAGATTGAAATTGAGATTAAATTTGAGATTGTGATCAAGTTAAGATCAATGTTTGAGACTGAGATCTAGTTCGAGATTTGATCACTACTACATTTAAAGACCTAATGTAACATTTATTTTATAACATTTTTAAAAACTATTACCATAGCTATCTAATGTAACATGTTTTAATTAACCATTATTAACCAAATGTTACATTAGTACAAATTATGTTACATTGGAAGTAACATTATTTAAAATGATGTAACACTTTTGTATATGTAACACTCTTGTATATGCAACACCTTTTATATTCTTTTGTAACATTATTTTAAATGATGTTAACTTTAATTTTTGGTGTTAATGCAAATTTTATTACTTTATTAAATTTATTTCAAATAAATTCAATTGGGTGATTCTAAATTATTAGGATGTTTAGGATACGAATACAATATAACTTATGGATTTGGCTCATATGTAGCACATGATCTATTTTTATTAATTATGTTTGTTGAACATTATTCCATCCATTGAAAATAAATAATTAAAATAATATTAATCAAACAAATATCTAATTAATGAATAATAAAGGTGAGAATATTTGAACTAAAAGTAGGTAATAATAATAAAAATTTGTGCATCAATTTGTACAAATATGAACTGAATAATTAGTATATAACAATTAATATAAAACATATAAACTCAAATTTAATTTAATAACTTATATAAGGAACAATTTTAGTGCCTCCAATATAAAATAAACTCCAAACCATTCATCAAAATAGCAGTACTATTTTAAACATTGTGCTAATAAAATTTATTTTTATCTAACCATTATGTTTATTTTTTCTTCAGATTGATTTGTTTTGAAACAAAAAAAAAAATATACGGAGTAATAATATTGGTAGATTAGTAAATATCCATTAAAAGTATTTAAAAAAACATATAATAATAATAATAATAATAATAATAATAATAATAATAAGTAGATAGATTGGCGGGTTTTTTTTCGAATCAAAATAAATATGATTGCTTCTATATATATTTTATTTGGCGGAATTTTTTTCCGCCTAAAATTTCAGCCAAATTTTGTAAATCCCTCCAAAGTCCAAAGCTAACCCTAACTCTATCTTTCTCAGACGAGCACCGCTCTCTCGTTTCACCAGATCTGAGGGCTCCTCGTTCTCACCCTTCCAACTCTCATTCTACAATACCGCTCAATCCCGTTGCCTCGCCTTGTCAAACTCGATAACCGAGTCTCTCATTGTGTTCGCTTCGATCCCATGGCGCCTTGTTCTGGTTTTTCCTCTTGGCCGAACTCTATCCATGGCGTCTCGCTCGATCTCTTCTTGCAGCCGCCATTGGAGGCCCAAGGTGAAGCTTCTCTCCCCCTTTCCCATATTATCTCGTCCACTCCCTCGGTTAGTCAGGAATCTCCATTGTCGTCTGCTCGAACCTTTCTCTCTATTGTCTGCCGCCCAATCCTCCTTTAAGCGTTGCAGTGAAGCCGCTCAATATATCAGGTGACTATGCGTTCTTTTTTATTTTTTATGTCCAATTTCTGAGAATGGACTCAAATCCATTGGAATTATGAGTTTGATTTGGTCTAAAATTTAGGGTTTGTGCAAAATCGATATGGCTTGGGCGAAATCTAGGGTAGATTGTGCGAAATCGATATGGCTTGGGTGAAATCTAGGGTTAAGGGTTGTGCTATATGCCCTGTACAATCTTCATCTGTTTTTTCAGCGGATTTGTGCAGCTGATTTTTGATGTGTTCGTTGCTATGTTTTTGGAGTTTGTATGTTGGTTTTAGAGTTGACAAATGTCTCTTTAATTGCTGATTTTTATGGGTTTTCGATTGGTTCACATTGGTTCAAGCTGGTTCTTCCTTCTCCCGGATCCACCATCAAAAGATCCTGATCTGGTTTACCTCTCTCTCTGCCTCTGCCCTTCTTGTTGATGTTGTTGCTTCTGAAATTCTCATTGAAGAGAGTCACTCAAATTAAAGAGGGGCATTCAATTCCAATTCCTAAAAGGTAAGCTTTCATTCTCCCTTATCTCCTTATTGCTAATTTCTCTATATATGAATGAATTAGATTAGTTTTTTTATTCTTTCAATTGATAGATTTAATACAAATCTGTTTGTTGCTTTGACACCAAATACAGAGAGACAGGTTAAAATGTTTTCCTTTTCTAGACATACCATTTCTATTTCTTTGCTAATTAGATATTTTGCTCACATATATGTCTTATTCAATGCCTTAATTATTATTATTATTGAATCTACCATTGACCTGTTATATTTGTGTGAATCCCTGTGACACCACCTAGATGTCAAATTATAGACATAACTCACACAAGGATTGGAAAAGCTATTGCAGAGACTTGTTTAGTATTTTATATTTGTTTCTTCTTATTTCTTTACTATTTCTTAGCAGTAGGAGGTGTGGTTTAGCTTTATCTTTCAACTTTTAAAATGGTAATATGTCTTCTGCTTTCCTCATTTTTTTTGAAATTCATATAATGTGGAGGCATGCCTTTGGGAAAATGAGTAGTATAAGGCAATCATTCTCCTTCTATTTCTTATCTATTTATTTGGTCTCCTTCTATTGCTGTCATACACCTATTTTAGGAGGCTATGCCATTTAGTGAAGCAAGTAGCCTCATGTTTTCATTGAACGAGCTTGCATGACGTGAATTCTTTGAGTTATTATCCTTTATTAGGGCTTTAACTTTTATTTCTCCCCTTTCTGAATGACGTTTATTTTTCATTTTGTTGTTGTTATTGTAGCTGGAGGCATCACTTCTTTGGCCCGCTGTTCCAAATTTCTCTTTCCACTTCTTTGGTCCGCTGTTCTCAGATCTACACAGCCTCACTTCTAGGAAAGAGGTTCTCTCTCCACTGGTCTTCCTCTATTTAGATTTTGGTGGTTATGTATAGATTTTGTGTGATATAAGTTAAGTGTGAATTTCCAATTTACCTACTTCTCCCTGTCTCTCCTCCACCGTTAGCTATCTACCATTTCAATTTACCGCCCTTCTACGACCACCACCACGTATGATTTTAGGTTTTGCTTAAATTTTGTTTATAAATTTCAAAGTTGAACAAGCTTCTGCTTAAATTTCATTTCTGGAAAATTTGCTTAAACTTTGTTTATTGATTTCTGGATTTCAAATGTAAATCAACGTAGCCTAAGGCAAATGTGTTCTTTGGTTCCTTTCTAAGTTTCTTCTTTTTCTTTTCATTTTTTTTGGGTGCTGCAGACTTTGCAGTTTATTATTGTTTATGAGGATCGTGCCCAGGTATGTGTTGTTATGGTAGATTACGGCCTTTTTTGCTTTTGAATCTAGACTAAAATGATTTGGTTCTTGGTTGTGATGTTGTGGATAGGATTTAATTCTCTGTATTTTGCCAGGATTGATTATCAAGACGGGGAAGGCACAAAGATGAGAATGTAAGGCTTATATACTTGAATGATTTTATTAATGAAAATATGAGTTACATTATATAGGCTAAGAAAAGATTATCTACAAGTAAGATAGACTATACAAGACTTGATATCCTTTCTACCTTTAGGATGAGTTCTGTATACATTAGTATTTATGTTTGCAAGTGTTAACAGATTCATTTGCTCGCAAGGAGGAGATATCTGCTGAGTAACAAATACAAATCTTGGATGCACTCATATATATGAGCCAGGCTCTCTGGGAGGGCTGCTTAATTGCAATCATACAAGAGTGAGTTAGCTTCAGTGCCTCTATAACTATAATGATTATATATAACTATAAAAAGAGTGTATAAGGTTCATGCACTCAGGCTTCAGCCTTTTTTTAGCATCAGGCTTCAGCCTTTTTTGCTCGCAAGGAGGAGATTTCTTTAGCATCAGGCTTCAGCCCTTTTTTTTTTAGCATCATGCACTCATATTTGCATGGTGATTATGTAGGATTGGGAGGCACTCACCGGAGATCCCCAAAAAAGAGAGGAGGGCCATGGGCTGCTGCAGCTGCTGAAGAGAGGATGGAACTGCTGGAGAAAGCCGCAAAGGCTGAGGAGGCTGCTGCTAATGCTCGGGAGGAGGCAAGGGTGGCCATGGAGCAGGCTGAAGAAGCTCTATCCCGCCTTTCTGCGTTGGAGAATGTAGTGCAGAGCCTAGTTGCAGACAAGCAATCCCGCTCCTCGGATGACCAACACAGCCCTCGTCCGACTGATGCATAAGGTTTGAATGTGAATTTCTCGTCCTAGAACTACTCAGCTTATGGCTCTTGAGCTCTACTTTTGAACAACTGTGACTGTCTTCTGAATCTGTCTACTTCTGGTACAAAATAAACTATTGTGTTTGTGGGTTTTGCTGGAACAGGTTTAGTGAATATTTTGCTCGAACAAAAACTATGAACGTGACTTGCGTATGAATTTTTCGTCAATTGTGAATGTCTACGTTTGTGAATGTCTGAAAAACAGGTGTTGTGTATGTATGTGTGATTTGGTGCGTAACAACAGGGAGCAAATAGATCTTACAATATGGAAACCATTGTTCGTTGCTTGAATGACTAGGCAACGAACAAAGCGATTCATGTTGTTGCTACAATATCGAAAACACCTCCTGCAGGACTCATGCAACAAGATTATGTTCGTCACTTGATCAACCAGGCAACGAACAAAGCAACTCATGCGGTTGCTACAATGTAGAAAACACCTCCATTAGGGCTCAGGCAACGAGATTATGTTCGTCGCTTGAACGGCCAGACAACGAACAAAGCAACTCTTGTGGTTGCTACAACATGGAAAACACCTTATTCAAGACTCAGGCAACGACAGTATGTTCGTTGCTACAATACTCAAGCCACGGACGTTCCTCGTCGCTTGAATGGCTTAAACCATTTCTAAGGGCGTTGACCATATTCAGGCAACGGACGCTTTGTTCGTCACCTGAGACTACTCAGGCAACGGACAAACGGTTGTTCGTTACATGTAGATCAGAGGCACGGGCTTGAAGCAACGGGGTTTCAGGCGACGACATGTCCGTTGCCTGAATCCTCAGGTGACGTGAGAGGCATTCAAGCGACGACTTTACGTCCGTTGCCTGAGTTGCACCAGGACGTAGTGTTGTTCAATTGTTGTATAGGACACATGAGCCTACCCTTGATCACAAACCAATTGATGAAGCACCACTTTCAACAATGAATACCATTCCACAAAAAAGAGTCCCCCGATAGACAGGGTATTCGTTGTTCATAGAGACGTAACAAACTTGTATACAAGAGAGTTTGTACGTTATTGCTCAGAAAAATAATTATGATCGTCGACAAGAGAGATGTTTTAAAAGTTATACAAGTAGTTATACCAATTGTTTGTTTTTAGCACACAAAACGCATTTGAAGATGTTTTACACGTCGAACAAGAGAAGCTAGAATTCATTCAAGGAGATCGAGATGCTTTCCCTAAGATCTCATGCCTCAGGTTGCTATATATGCATCACAACAGTTGAGTGCAATAAACATTAATGGCAATAGAATACAATACAATTTCATATCCTACTCTATCTTTCATAAATACTATAGTGAAGAAGAGGTTGTCTATGGCTTCCTCCAACTTCCTCGAAACCCCAATGGTACAAAGTCTATCTTCGAATCTAATCATAGCAAGTTTAGAATTCAATCTTTGATGCCAATTCTTAAATGTTTTTTTACAGGACCAAATTTCAGCGGAGAAGGGAGTCGATTCGAGGGATAATATATTGGCCTGCCCAATATGCTTTGATCACCTTGCTCAGAGTGGATATTCAATTTCCTCATTGTATACATGCTTTTCTTAATGAGTCTTTGTTTGCAATTATATATTTGTTGTACGTGTATAGCCTTTGATTTTGATCTTCTATGGTTCCGATTTCGCGGCGCAGCAAATACATTCGAGGGTCTTCTCTTCAGTGTAACAAGTGCAAGAAGAGCTACCATGCCAAAGAAGCTCATGTTGATCTTACTCTTGCCAGTGGAGAAAAGGACTATAAGGAGTCTAAGCCACTTTCCACTGAGTTCTTCAGGTCATCCTATTCCTAGTGGGATTATATATGTAGTCTCGGTTCTTGTTGATTTAATATTTTTCTTTGATTGTATAATCTTTTTGCAACAGGGCTCCTTTCATGGGGTATCTTTATGAGAGGGGATGGCGTCAGAATTTCGCTGTTAGTGGTTTCCCGGGTCCCGACAAGGAGGTATGATCACATTCACATAACAAACCTCCCATGTCTTGCATCTCGATTCGTGCCTCTTATTTTGAAACAACGATTCATGTGATGGTCTTGTCTTATCTACAGTTCGAATTGGCCAAATACTATTTTCGACCGGTCTTAGGTGGGACTATAATCGATGCTAGCTGTGGAAGTGGCATGTTCTCGAGACGCTTTGCCAAGAGCAGACTGTTCTCTCTCGTAGTCGCTCTTGACTACTCAGAGGCAATGTTGAAGCAGTGTCATGGATTCATCAAGAAGGAACCCGAATTTCCCAAAGAGTACGAAATCGGCTTCTTAATCACTAACCTTGGATTTTATTTCTCCTTTGAAATTACAAACTTACACCTTTACTTTCAGGAACTTGATCCTAGTTAGAGCCGACATCTCCAGGCTACCTTTTGTTATCTGTTCCATCGACGCAGTCCATGCTGGCGCTGCACTACACTGCTGGCCTTCTCCATCTGCCGCTGTGAGCTCCCTATAGTGTGTTTGTTCGTCGCTTAAATTCCTTTCTATGTCACATTACTTATCTTATCTGTATGAGATTCGATGTGTAGGTAGCTGAGATAAGCCGAGTCCTAAAGCCTGGGGGAGTATTCGTGGCGACAACTATCGTGGCAGATGGCCCCTTCTCATTGATACCCTTCATGCATTATTTTCGCAAGGTAAAGTGTTGTTCATGAATGCAATTCAAGTACTACTAGATTAACCAAAAATTTGGAAATTCATCCATTTTGTGTTGTTGTGGGCTAGTCTGTATCGCGGTACTGGGGAGGGCGGTTCTTTCTGTCCGAAAGGGAGCTGGAAGGTCTTTGCAGGAGTTGCGGCTTAGTCGATTTTATGTGCGTTAGAAACCGATTCTTCATCATGCTATCTGCTAGGAAGCCAACCTAGTAGCCAGTGAGAAGAGATATATACAACTATGCATTGCATCACAAATTTAGAGATTGGAATGAAGAAATATTTAAAAGGTACTATGAATTGAATATATATTTGATGTATAGAAGAAAGATTAACAGATGAGCCATTCTTTAGGATGGAATTTCTGAATGATCGAATAAATTGTTGACTTAATTATTTAATTTGATGGGTTTTAATTGATGTAATGATTCATTTTAATTATAATCAATAGATGATAAACAGTATAAATATATTGTTACCCTAATTATAAGATTAGCTTGGGACCTTTGTTATCTCTTTGGAGTTTTAAAAAAACTCCATAAGTTGATTATTGAAACTATCTAATAAGTCGGTTCAAGCTCTCTCTTTCTCCCCCTGTCTCTTCTAGTAATTCCTTCTCACAAGCCTCTTTTCTTCATCTCTTAATCCATTATTTTACTTTTAACTACTTTCAAATAGGTGCCTGTGAAAGGGAATAGAATATACCATCTTTGCAAAAATATTAAGAAAAGAATTTTTTATGGATTGAAATGAAGAGTGGAGGAAAATGACTTAACCATTAACTACGGTTTAACAATTAAGATTTTGCCAAATTCGAAGTCAATTAATTAAATTTCATTGTAACTCAAACCACATTTTTACCAAGGGTTGTAAAAAATGGCAGTACGTACTTAAAGAAAATACTACTTATTAGTTAAAATTTGATTGAAAAAATATAACTTTTGAGATATTAAAATGTCAAATTTTTAATCCATTTGAAATAAGACGTGATCAATTTCGTACCAATAGATTCAATAAAGAAATAACATGCCTTTTAATAATTTCGTACCACACCATTTTCTAGCAGTTAGGTGCAACAAAAGTCATGTTATTCTCATGAATATATACCATTTGCCAAAATTAAGTGTACAAGGCATCACAAAATATCCAAAAACATACGAAACCTAACTACATAATTAATCTTAATATTGTTGTTATTTTTACTTGGTTCTCATCTACAATAAATAGTAATTTCGTTATCTTTCCTCCAACTAATTGATAAGAAAAGGATAAAATTCTTTATCACAAGGTATCTATAGACTATAGTATGACATCATAAACAAGGCGAATTGTATAATGTACTACAGTAAACACAAATTGCCTGCCAATGTTCATAAAGAAGCCAGTTTCTCTTTCCCCCCTCAAACATAACAATATATAGCAAGAATACAAATTATTTGTATGGTCTCTTGTGTTTCCCCTCCGTTCCAAATAATAAGCTTAAGATATTTCAACCGAGTTACTAAATAAGTCGATCATCAGTATATTAAACGATATATTCAAAATAACAATTAAAACCTTGAGACCTCTGTAGTATGGATATTTCTACAGAGAATTTATTCATTTTCGATACTTGGACATGAATTCGACACTCCATTACAATTGTGCCATTGCCATCTTTCTTTATATTTTTTGTCCAGATCTAAACTATTTAGTGTATTACACAATATTTCATTTTTATTATTTATGAAATATTTATTAAAATTTAAAAATGTACATTATGTATAAATTTGGGCTACAAAGTCATCAAGTAGTAGTGATATAGTATTGCTTTTGGTTCAAAAATATAAGTTTATGGTTAATTTCATATGTCAGTGTTCTATATTTTTAGCCAAATGACTGCTAATCTACTACTCCATCCATTCCGCAACACATGTTATTATAGATATTTTGGTATTTACTTTACAAAAAATGCCCTTATAATAATTAGAGGAGTATTAGTTGTAGTTTTGGATAAAATACTAAGGTAGTATAATAAATGAGAGTATAATAATATATATATTTATTTTTTAAAAATTTATAAAAAAAAAAGGCTAAAATGATATATTTTACCGCACAAGGAGTATACGAGAAAGGGTCAAGGGTCGAACCGGACCCGACGGGTTAGGGTCGACAAGGGTCAGGGTCAGGGGCGAGTCAAGGGTTAGGGTTAGGGTCATGCTTATTTTGACCCGCGGCCCAAGCGGGTCGAACCCGAAGGGTCATTTTTTTTTTCTTCAAAAAATCAAGGTGAAGAGGAAGATGAATTAAACATTATAGAATGACGGAGCCATCTAGAGAGATCCCAATTTCCTACTTTGTAGGTGATTGCTCGTCTAATATTCGCCGCTCCTTGCTCAACTCTAGCGGTGGAGCAACGTTTTAGCCAGTGTGGTCAAATATTAAGCGAGAAGAGATCAAGACTCTTACTCGAGACTCTAGGTCAAGTTTGCCTAAACGATTGGAAGAGGGTGGAGATGCGAATTCAAAATAATGACAACTTAATTGAGTCAGACTCGGATGAAGAACTCGACGATGACACAATGGTCAGGAGCTCAGATGCAAAGCAAGGAGAAGAGTCATAGCATGGGATAAGGTAAGTAGGGATCAGATCGAATGTAAAGAACTACGTGAACTTTGATTCCTCTTCCTCGAGAGATACGTAGACAGCTAGAAAATCGGTCCATGCCCTTCTTCCTTTTTTTTTTTTTTTTTTTAACTTAAAAAACTTTTTAAAACAAAATAAATGACATGTCATGACCCGACGGGTCAAAGGGTCGACCCTTGACCCGCACTACTAAAAACGCAGGAAATAGTTACGGAAAATAGCCACGGCATTGGCAAAGAATGACCGTGGCTAACCAGTTTAGCCACGGGTGGGCCGTCCGTAGCCATATGCCTCGTGACTAATAGCGACGGCTGTTTAGCAATCGATTTAGCAACGAATTGTCAGGTCGTGGCTAAGACCGTGGCTAGTGATGGACATTTGAATCTCGTGGCTGAGGCAACGAAATCAGCTTCGGAATTAGGTCATTGCTGAATTTGTGGCTAAGACCGTGGCTGATTTCGTTGATGCAAATAAGGCATGGCCGCATGGGTGTAGCTTAAATCGTGGCTAAGATCGTGTCATTGCTATTTTTGAGGCTAAAGTCGTGGCTAATGCCAATTTTCGTTTGTTTCATGATTTTATAGCAAATTTCGTATCCTCGTATTTTGGAAACATTATATATATATATATATACACACATATGATATGAAAAATCTATATAAATACATAAATGAATTTCATACAATATAAGTAGGTCAAAAAAATATTAATGGAAAGGGGAAACAAACTAAACTCATTGAGTACAGAGACCTTGCAAAAAAAAATTCCAATAATCTAATTGGGAGCTGATTTTGTCTAAGTGAAATCCTCAAACTCATAAAGAGCTTTACTCTTGAACAAGTCCTGCATATCAAATTCAACAAACCAAATGAATACACCAAAAAATCGAAAAAGCCCCAAACTCATAAAGAGCTTTCAAAGCCCCAAAAAATCATACTTCCAAGGGCTCAAAGACATCGAACCAGAGGACGAACACAAGAGGAATTTGTGCTGGTAAACACAGAGAAAGAAACAAATTTCAAAATACATGGAGAAAAATCTCTAAACTCTATAAACCCTAGAAATTGGTCGGCAGGGAGAAAAGAATGTAGCAAGGAGAAATTTCGAGGAGCACCGTTGACTAGCAAGGGTCCACGGCGAAGTCCTTTGGGATCCCTTATACGAGATGTGATCTACGCAACAATCAAAGAAGAAGAAGAGTTTGAATAAATGGCAGATTCGAATTTCTGAAAACGCGAATGGAAATACCTCGCGGCGTTGGCGGTTGAGGAAGGGAAACCGCCGGATCTGAAGCTTGGAGGAAGGGAAACCGCCGGATCTGAAGCTTAAAGGAAGGGAAACCGCCGGATCTGAAAACGGCGTCATCATGGGAGGCCGAAACTGCCGGATCTGAAGCTTTGAGGAAGGGAAACCGCCGGATCTGAAAACGGCGTCACCATGGGAGGCCGAAACCGCCAGATCTGAAGCTTTGAGGAAGGGAAGAGTGTCCGACCAGGAGGCGCCACCATGGGAGGCTGAATAAGCCGAGAATCTGAGCAAGAAACCACCAAATTGTTGTTTCTTTTCGTTTCAGATCTGCGTGCGGTGAAGCAACGGCCGACGCCGAGGTTGGGGGATTGTTGGTGGCGAGCAATGGTCGACGATGGTTAGTGTGGACTATGGAGATCAACAAGGTGGTGATGGATCTCAGACAAAGAGGAATGGCGGAGAGGGAGATGGAAGACAAAAAGAGGAATGATGGTGATGGCGCCTCTGGTTTGTGAAGCGGCGTGGGGACTGGGGATAGAAAATGAAAAAATAGGGTTGGAGGAGGCGCTTTAAATTTTGGCCAAAATTTTGGGTGGGAAATTTACCACTCAAACATACATTGGGCGGTAAATTAATTTCGATGGTGTGATTTTTTTTCCCACAATTTATATCTAGAAAACAAAACTATCAATACAACAATATATTATAAAATATATATTTCAAAAAATAACATTTATAAAATTTAATTAGATATCTATATATTTTTATAAGATTTTACCCAACATCATTAAACTGGTTCAGTACCCGTATCTTATGCGAAATTTTCAAATATCAATTTTAATATTTATAGGTTTGGTATAAAAAATTCATTAGCTACTTATATGAGTTTTACTCAAAACATACTCCTAGAGTATTCTAATAATAAATTATTAGTTAATATAAGGTTTTATTAGCTACTTATATGAGTTTTACTCAAAACATACTCTTAGAGTATTCTAATAAGAATTTATTAGTTAATATAAGGTTTTATTAGCTACTTATATGAGTTTTACTCAAAACATACTCTTAGAGCATTCTAATAAGAATTTATTACTTAATATAAGGTTTTATTAGTTACTTATATGAGTTTTCCTCAAAACAGACTCTTAGAGTATTCTAATAAGAATTTATTAGTCAATATAAGGTTTTATTAGTTACTTGTATGAGTTTTACTCAAAACATACCCTTATAGTATTATAATAAGAATTTATTAGTCAATATAAGGTTTTATTAGCTACTTATATGAGTTTTACTCAAAACATACTCTTATAGTATTATAATAAGAATTTCTTACTTAATATAAGGTTTTATTAGCTACTTATATGAGTTTTACTCAAAACATACTCTTAGAGTATTCAAATAAGAATTTATTAGTTAATATAAGGTTTTAATAGCTACTTATATGAGTTTTACTCAAAACATACCCTTATAGTATTATAATAAGAATTTATTAGTCAATATAAGGTTTTATTATCTACTTATACGAGTTTTACTCAAAACATACCCTTATAGTATTATAATAAGAATTTATTACTTAATATAAGGTTTTATTAGCTACTTATATGAGTTTTCCTCAAAACATACTCTTAAAGTATTCTAATAAGAATTTATTAGTCAATATAAGGTTTTATTAGTTACTTATATGAGTTTTACTCAAAACATACATTTATAATATTATAATAAGAATTTATTAGTCAATATAAGGTTTTATTAGCTACTTATATGAGTTTTACTCAAAGCATACCCTTATAGTATTATAATAAGAATTTATTGCTTAATATAAGGTTTTATTAGCTACTTATATGAGTTTTACTCAAAACATGCTCTTAGAGTACTATAATAAGAATTTATTAGTCAATATAAGGTTTTATTAGCTACTTATAAGAGTTTTACTCAAAACATACCCTTATAGTATTATAATAAGAATTTATTAGTCAATATAAGGTTTTATTAGCTACTTATATGAGTTTTACTCAAAACATACCCTTATAGTATTCTAATAAGAATTTATTACTTAATATAAGGTTTTATTAGCTACTTATATGAGTTTTACTCAAAACATACTCTTAGAGTATTCTAATAATAATTTAGTCAATATAAGGTTTTATTAGCTACTTATATGAGTTTTACTCATAACATACCCTTATAGTATTATAATAAGAATTTATTACTTAATATAAAGTTTTATTAGCTACTTATATGAGTTTTCCTCAAAACATACTCTTAGAGTATTCTAATAAGAATTTATTAGTTAATATAAGGTTTTATTAGCTACTTATATGAGTTTTACTCAAAACATACTCTTATAGTATTATAATAAGAATTTATTAGTCAATATAAGGTTTTATTAGCTACTTATACGAGTTTTACTCAAAACATACCCTTATAATATGATAATAAGAATTTAGTACTTAATATAAGGTTTTATTAGCTACTTATATGAGTTTTACTCAAAACATACCCTTATAGTATTATAATAAGAATTTATTAGTCAATATAAGGTTTTATTAGCTACTGATATGAGTTTTACTCAAAACATACCCTTATAGTGTTATAATAAGAATTTATTAGTCAATATAAGGTTTTATTAGCTACTAATATGAGTTTTACTCAAAACATACCATTATAGTATTTTAATAAGAATTTATTACTTAATATAAGGTTTTATTAGCTACTTATATGAGTTTTACTCAAAACATACTCTTAGAGTATTCTAATAAGAATTTATTAGTTAATATAAGGTTTTATTAGTTACTTATATGAGTTTTACTGAAAACATACCCTTAGAGTATTATAATAAGAATTTATTAGTCAATATAAGGTTTTATTAGCTACTTATATGAGTTTTACTCAAAACATACTCTTAGAGTATTTTAATAAGAATTTATTAGTCAATATAAGGTTTTATTAGCTACTTATATGAGTTTTACTCAAAACATACTCTTAGAGCATTCTAATTAGAATTTATTACTTAATATAAGGTTTTATTAGTTACTTATATGAGTTTTCCTCAAAACAGACTCTTAGAGTATTCTAATAAGAATTTATTAGTCAATATAAGGTTTTATTAGTTACTTGTATGAGTTTTACTCAAAACATACCCTTATAGTATTATAATAAGAATTTATTAGTCAATATAAGGTTTTATTAGCTACTTATATGAGTTTTACTCAAAACATACCCTTATAGTATTATAATAAGAATTTATTACTTAATATAAGGTTTTATTAGCTACTTATATGAGTTTTACTCAAAACATACTCTTAGAGTATTGAAATAAGAATTTATTAGTTAATATAAGGTTTTAATAGCTACTTATATGAGTTTTACTCAAAACATACCCTTATAGTATTATAATAAGAATTTATTAGTCAATATAAGGTTTTATTATCTACTTATACGAGTTTTACTCAAAACATACCCTTATAGTATTATAATAAGAATTTATTACTTAATATAAGGTTTTATTAGCTACTTATATGAGTTTTCCTCAAAACATACTCTTAGAGTATTCTAATAAGAATTTATTAGTCAATATAAGGTTTTATTAGTTACTTATATGAGTTTTACTCAAAACATACATTTATAGTATTATAATAAGAATTTATTAGTCAATATATGGTTTTATTAGCTACTTATATGAGTTTTACTCAAAGCATACCCTTATAGTATTATAATAAGAATTTATTGCTTAATATAAGGTTTTATTAGCTACTTATATGAGTTTTACTCAAAACATGCTCTTAGAGTACTATAATAAGAATTTATTAGTCAATATAATGTTTTATTAGCTACTTATAAGAGTTTTACTCAAGACATACCCTTATAGTATTATAATAAGAATTTATTAGTCAATATAAGGGTTTATTAGCTACTTATATGAGTTTTACTCAAAACATACCCTTATAGTATTCTAATAAGAATTTATTACTTAATATAAGGTTTTATTAGCTACTTATATGAGTTTTACTCAAAACATACTCTTAGAGTATTCTAATAATAATTTAGTCAATATAAGGTTTTATTAGCTACTTATATGAGTTTTACTGATAACATACCCTTATAGTATTATAATAAGAATTTATTTCTTAATATAAGGTTTTATTAGCTACTTATATGAGTTTTCTTCAAAACATACTCTTAGAGTATTCTAATAAGAATTTATTAGTTAATATAAGGTTTTATTAGCTACTTATATGAGTTTTACTCAAAACATAGCCTTATAATATTATAATAAGAATTTATTAGTCAATATAAGGTTTTATTAGCTACTTATATGAGTTTTACTCAAAACATACCCTTATAGTATGATAATAAGAATTTATTACTTAATATAAGGTTTTATTAGCTACTTATATGAGTTTTACTCAAAACATACCCTTATAGTGTTATAATAAAAATTTATTAGTCAATATAAGGTTTTATTAGCTACTTATATGAGTTTTACTCAAAACATACCCTTATAGTATTTTAATAAGAATTTATTACTTAATATAAGGTTTTATTAGCTACTTATATGAGTTTTACTCAAAACATATTCTTAGAGTATTCTAATAAGAATTTATTAGTTAATATAAGGTTTTATTAGTTACTTATATGAGTTTTACTCAAAACATACCCTTAGAGTATTATAATAAGAATTTATTAGTCAATATAAGGTTTTATTAGCTACTTATATGAGTTTTACTCAAAACATACTCTTAGAGTATTTTAATAAGAATTTATTACTTACTATAATGTTTTATTAAACATTTATTAGACACTTATATAAATTTTCCTAATAACATACCCTTATAGTATTCTAATAAGAATTTATTAGTTAGTATAAGGTTTTATTAAACAATTATTTGTTACTTTTATAAGTTTTCCTCAAAACATACATTTATAGTATTCTAATAAGAATTTATTACTTACTATAATGTTTTATTAAACATTTGTTAGACACTTACATGAGTTTTCCTAAAAACACCCTTATAATATTCTAATAAGAATTTATTTGTCAATATAAGGTTAATTTTATTAAACATTTATTAGTAACTTATATCAATTTTCCTCAAAAAATACTCTTATAGTGTTCTAATAAGAATTTATTACTTAATATAAGGTTTTATTAAACATTTATTAGTCACTTATATGTGTTTTCCTCAAAACATACCCTTATAATATTCTCATAAGAATTTATTAATTAGTTAATATATATTTTTTTCAACTCTTGTTAATTTATATAAAAAAAATTCATATGCATATTTGGGCCGGTCAATGGGCCAATCGGGGAAAACATAGTCAGATATTTGGGCTGATTTAGCCACGGATTTAGCCTCGGATTCAATCATCGCTAAATCACCACTTAATTCAATGGGCTGAGATAAGATAATTGGGCATTCACTAGCTAAATGGGCCGAGCCCAAAAATTCTGGAAGAGTTTGTACCCGGATTTAGCCACAGATTAAGTTTCATCGGATAGCCCATTCATGATATATATCTGGCCCACCTACAATTAGTGACCCAACGCCCACTAACCACATATGTTCATTTGATTTCCGATGATTAAAAGCTACGGATTTAGCGACAGATATTGTGTTGTGGTCATATCAGCATCGAAAATGGCCACGACAATCTTATTCGTGGCTACGTTCGTGGCTATTTATTGACACTGACACATATCGAGCCACGAAATCAGCTACAGACATTTGGGTCGTTGCTAATAGCCACAAATGGTTTGGCATGTCATACCAGGATAAGTACTAGCCACGAATATAGCCACGGTCAGGCACAGTCGTGGCCAATGTCATCACAAATGGCCACGAATATAGGGTTGCCTATAATCCGTGGCTAACCATCTGTAGCTATTTCCTGTTTTTTTAGTAGTACGGCGAGTCACCACAACCCGTTGACCCGTGGATTGGAAGGGTCAGGGTTAGGGTCAGGGATATCCCGACCCTTGACCCGTCGAGTCTGACCCTTGACCCGGCGGGTCCGATCCGTGCTCATGTCTAAGTATAATACATTGATTCCCTTGCCTTAGCCTTGGGTGAGTTTGAAAGGTCAATCAATGAAATGGGATCTTCATTTTCAGCCCATGGACGGACCTCTTACTTTCTTCTATCATCACCCATCCGTGCCATTTCTTGTTCAAGTTGCATTGCAGCAGCTGCTACAAATTTGAAACTCTAAACCCTCGCTTATCATCGACCAATCATTCAATTCACCCTCAATTCCCACCCGATTCATCCACATTCTTAATTTTCCATTAAAAAGTTCTGTTTTTTTTATTCATGGGACTTTAAAAACGATTCGCAGTTACATCTACAGGAAATCCCATTTCCCATGTTTGTGGTCTAGATTTATCTATAAGAAACCAGTACTCCTTGAATAGGTAAATGAAGAGCGGCCATTCCGGGGTTCGAACCGGGGACATATGGGTACTACCCACAAGTCCTTCCGAGTACTCCCTTCCGAGTAACATGTCCATTTTGCATTTCCTCTATACATTTACTACTATTCATCCACAACTACCCGCGAGAAATTCCAGGATCCAGTGGCAGATTACTTGATTAATATCCATCGATTCTCCATTGCGGCAGCTTTCGAGGTTTTTTTCCCAAATTCAGTATTTAGACAGCTTCAAGAGGTCTGATTCGATCCTCCGTTGGTTTAAAGAGATTGGATTATCCCAAAATTAGTTGGATTATGTGGTTTCTCACTTACCCAACGTAGCCTCGTAGACCAATTTCAATGGGACATTGAATCCCAAATACCAAATCTTCAAGGATTTAGTGTTTCCGCCGGATAGTATACAAAGGAGTGCGGTTCTTTCGAAAAGTTCCTAGCTCTCTATCCATATTGTTCCCCTATTTTGGCCGTGTAATATTGAAAATATAGTTGCTTGCCTATCATTTAAGGTAAGCTTATCGAATAAATCTGCTCCGAAGTTTACCCTTTTTGCTTTTTTATTTATTTTAGTTTCCATGAAGAATTACATTGTTATGTAGTTGCCTTGATGCATTTTTCTCCAGTTATTTCCCTTCTTAACATGTTTTATTGTATTGTCTATTTGTTAAAAATCAGGCAATAAAAGGGTAAAGATGCCATTACGCCCCAAGTGCAAGTGAACAGATGAGGTTCTTCAGTGCAGTTAATTACTCGTAATTTGGTGGAAATTTCATGAAGCTCATTTAAACTTCCCTCTGATAAGGAAATGCCAACATTTTGACCAGCTTTTCCCCTGACATCATAGGTTCCCTCTCATAGGACACATAGAAATTAGATGCATCTACAAAGTATAAAATCAGTCTCTAAAAGAACTTGACTCTTCTTTTCCGGAGACAGACATGGTTAGAGTTTAAGCACTTCTAGACATTTTGTAATCTCATCATTTTTAGAAAAAAAAATTTCTTTCTCATAATGCATCTCAGTGTTTGGTGTTATTTCTGTTGAGGTTTATGAAGAATCAATTGATTAATTGATTAAGTGGTTATCACAACTTCACAAGGGACTATATTGAATTCGCTATTGTTAGTCGCCCCTTTATTACTAATAGAGCAACTTCCCGATTCTAATCTTATCAAACTTTAAAAAAAAGAAGAGGCAATTTACGTCTAACCAATTCAAACATGTTTCCATTTATAATAAAGCTTTTTAGTTTTAAAAAAGTTCAATGATTTAGAAAATTATTTACCAAATTTAAACGCTAAACCAAATAGGTAACACAATCGATTGCTCATTCGTTGTGATTGCTCATGGCTGGAAGAGGATCGCCGAATCCGATTGGCCAGACTTATGCTGATCCTGTCAATGGAGGAGGCGTTGGTCACGAAAATTTTGTCGCAATGACTCCCCCGCTCCGGGATCTAGGAGAGGCGGCAATGGCGGATTCAATGGAATACAATTTGGAGATCTGAATCAAGGTATGAATATCGTACACTACAATCCTCTATTTTTGTCAAATTCGGACCACCTAGGGATACAACTGGTGAACACTGTGTTCAATGGTCTGAATTTTGCAAGCTGGAGTAGAGGAATTAGAATGGCGCTTGGAGCCAAAGCTAAGCTAGGTTTTATCACAGGTAGCTGTGTGAAACCACCACCGAACAGTGAAGATTTTGAAAAATGGGAAAGAGCTGATTTCATGGTTAGATGCTGGATGATAAACTCGATGGTTAGTGAAATTGCAGAAACGCTCATGTATGTTGAGTTTGTTGTTGAACTGTGGAATGATATTCGAGAACGATTATGTGAATCAAATGATCCTTTGATCTATCAGTTGCGTCAGGATTTAGGGAATGTTCGGCAAAAGAATATGTCGGTAGGCGCATATTATGGGAAATTAAAGAAATGTTGGGATGAGTTACAGCTCCTAGATTTTGTACCAAGTTGCAACTGTGGGGTGATTGGAAACTGCAGTTGTGGACTATTGAAAAGGATCATTGATAGGGAAGAAAAGGAGAAGGTCATGCAGTTTATGATGGGACTCAACGATGTATATGAGCCACTGCGTGGGAATGTCCTTTCGAAGGATCCTATGCCAGGTTTGCTGAAAGTTTTTCAGATGGCAGTCCATTTGGAGAGGTCAAAGGGTGTAACCTCAGTGACTCCTGGTGACATGAATGCTTTGGATGTAAGCAAGATTCAGCAATCTGAAGCTGAAGCTAATGCTGTGAATTGGTATGTTTATGGTAAGCAGGGTGATCAACATGGTTATTGTAAGCAAACTGATCAGATGAGATTTGAGCAGGCCAAAAGAGATTACAAGAAGGCCAAGTTAGAACGCAAGTGTGACTATTGCAATGAACGGGGTCATACTAAAGAGTATTGCTTCAAACTGGTGGGTTACCTAGAATGGTTCAAGGGCCCTAAGGTGGATGACAAGGGAAAATCACATGGAAAATTTGTAGCTCAATTTGAGGGGGCTCAAATGGATAATCCTTTTGAGCATGGAAATCAAGAGATGAGGCCAGATCCAGCTATGGTTAATGCGATTTATAATGAAGTGGTAAGACTGATGAAAGGGAAAGAAACTTCTGATAAGTCAGAGAGCTCTGTAAACCAAGCTATGGTTCATTTTGCAAGTACCCTAAGCTCGTCTTTTCTTGTTGGTACAAATAAGGGAGATAAACACACCTGGATAGTGGATTCAGGGGCAACAGACCATATTGCCTTTGATAAAGGGATAGTTTATGAGATTGCTCCTTTACCTACTTCCATTTCCTTGGGATTACCTGATGGTTCTCATATCTCAGTGAAATGGTGTGGTACTGTTGTATTGTATGACACATTTGTCATAAGAAATGTGCTATATGTTCCTCAATTCTGTCATAATCTTCTTTCAGTTTCTAAAGTCCTTAAGGATCAGGAACTCCATTTCCAGTTTGATGAAGCATCTTGTTACCTACAAGACCCTATAACTAAGTGTTTGCTGGTCAAAGGATATGAACATGGAGGCCTATACAGAATTCACACTTTGCATCTGGGAGACATGTCTGGTAATTCTTCTGCTACTGCTACTGCTAAGGTTCTTTGCAATAATGTAGACAACATATTGACTGCTCATGCTCGTCTTGGCCACATGTCTTGGTCTAAAATGAGGCATTTGAAATTGTGTAAGGATATTAACGATGACTGTTTCAGATGTGACACATGCTCAGTGACTAAGTTCTACAAACTCAAATTTGATAGAAGTGAATCTGTAGCTACTGCTCCCTTTCATTTGTTGCATATGGATTTATGGGGACCATACAAAACCCCATCTGTTTGTGGTGCTAAATAGTTTCTCACTATCTTAGATGATCACTCTAGAACCACTTGGGTCTATTTGCTTCAGGATAAGATGCATGTGTTGGACTGTATTACAAAATTTCTTATTTTAGTTGAAACACAGTTCCAAGTGTCTATTAATAGCATTAGATCAGACAATGGAACTGAATTCACACAAAGAGGTTGTGTTGAATTGTTTGCTGCTCATGGGATTGTTCACCATAAGTCTTCTCCTGGTGTTCATGAACAAAATGGGCGTGTTAAAAGGAAACATAGGCACTTAGTTGACACTGCTAGAGCCATTAGGTTGTATGCTGGCTTACCCATCAGATTTTGGGGTGATTGTGTCTTGAGTGCCACTTATCTAGTGAATAAGATGCCATCTTCTGTTTTGGGATGGAAGTCACCATTTGAGGTGTTGTTTCATGTTTCACCTGCTTATGATAGACTCAGAGTTGTTGGTTGCTTATGCTATGCTCTACAACCAAATGATAGAAGAGATAAACTTGGTAACATTGCTAGGATATGTGTATTTTTGGGTTATCCTCCAGAACAAAAGGCCTATAAGCTGTATGATTGGGACATGAAAGTCATTATCATAAGCAGACATGTGAAATTCGAGGAATTTATTTTTCCTTTCAAAGGTGATCCTATCTCTCCTAATGTTTCAGTGTTCCCAAATGATCCTTCTCCCACTGAGGATGAGGAGCCCTTTAATTCTCAGATCAGAAATCTTTCTCCAAATCCTAGCACTAATAGTCCATTGGAGGATGTTGATACTTATCTTGATGAACCTCATCCATCTCCACATTCCACCTCTCCAGCATTATCATCCTCTCCTGATAGTGTCAATGGTCCTTCTCCTCCTCTTCCCAAAAGGACTATCCGGGCCCCTACCAAGTTGTAAGATTACATCTATTCAGGCCTGGCTACAAGACATCAGTCTTTGCCAGAAGGATCCATTTCTCAATCCTTTGCAGTGTTCAGCCTTCAAAACCTTGCTTATCTGTCTAGTGATTATGTTCAGTCATTGGTGAATGTCTGTGCAGTGTTTGAACCAAATAGTTATTCTCAGGCCAACGGCATAGCTGAGTGGGAAACTGCTATGCAAAATGAAATTGCTGCTTTAGCAAAGAATCAGACTTGGTCTATTACACCTCTACCTCTGGGAAAGAAAGCAATAGGATCTAAATGGATTTTTAAAATCAAATATAAGCCAGATGGTTTGATTGAGAGGTACAAAGCAAGGTTAGTTGCAAAAGGTTATAATCAGATGAAAGACAAGGATTATAAACAAACATTTTCTCCTGTGGAAAAGCTCTCAACTGTCTGAGTGATTCTTGCCTTAGCTGCTGTAAAAGGATGGGTTTTACATCAACTTGATGTAAATAATGCTTTTCTCCATGGGTTTTTTGAAGAAGAGGTGTACATGGTTCCTCCACTGGGGTACATAGTTCATGTTGGTCATGTTTGCAAGTTACACAGGTCCCTATATGGTCTTAAACAAGCTAGTAGACAATGGAATCATGAGTTAACTCAATTCTTGATCAAGCTTGGGTACTCTCAGTCTAAACATGACTACTCTCTTTTTGTTAAGAGGATAAGGTCCTCTATGACAGTAGCCCTTGTGTATGTGGATGACATGCTTCTTCTTGGCAATTCTTCAGTAGAGATCAAGCTCACTAAACAAGCCCTTCATGCTGCTTTCACTATCAAGGATTTGGGAGTGGCTAGATACTTCCTAGGCATGGAAATTGCTCGATCATCTTCTGGCATCTTACTCAACCAAAGGAAGTATATCCTAGACATCCTTACTAATGCTCACATGAAGGCTTGTAAAGCCACCACCTTCCCTATGCAACATGGTACAAAGCTGTCTTCCACTGAAGGGCATCCTATTGATCATCCTGAACTCTATAGAAGAATCATAGGGAGGCTCCTATATCTTACACACACCCGTCTTGATATATCCTATACTGTGCAACAATTGAGCCAGTTTCTACAGAATCCCCTACAACCTCTTTGGAATGCTGCTATGTATCTCCTCAGATACTTGAAAGGGACATTCAATCTTTCCCTTTCCTTCCCTGCTTCCTCTTCATTTCAATTGAAGGCATTCAGTGATGCAGATTGGGGAAACTGTCGGGACACAGGTAGATCATTGTCTGGATACTGTGTGTTTTTGGGTGCTTCACTGATCTCTTGGAAAACCAAGAAACAAAAGGTGGTTTCCAAGTCATCCACAGAGAGTGAATACAGGGCTATGTCATCAGCAGCCAATGAGTTGGTTTGGTTACAGGGCCTCTTATCTGATCTGTGCATCAATTTTGATCTTCCTATCTCCTTGTATTGTGATAACAAATCTGCCCAGGAGCTTGCATCAAATCCTTTGTTTCATGAGAGAACAAAGCATGTCAGGCTTGATACTCATTTCATTAGGGAAATGGTCCAACAAAAGTTCATTGTCACTTCTCATGTCTCTTCTTCCCAACAGGTTGCAGACATTCTCACAAAGGCCTTAGGCTCTCATCAGCACCAGTTTCTTGTGTCCAAGCTTGGTCTTGTTCTTCCTAGCACAGGCCAAGCTTGAGGGGGGGGGGGGGGGGAATGTAGAATATATGATCATAGTCCAATGTATTGATCATATATTTTGATATTTTCTGTAAGGGCAGTTTGGTAATTTCAGGACATAACCCCAAATGTTGTTAGAGGGATATGTACTGGGTTTGCCGCCAATTTCTGTTATCACTTTGCAGTTGTAACAACTCAAGTTCTAGAGCTCCATATAAGCTCTCAAGATCAAATCTGTCGTTTTAGCATTTGCTCATATTTTCCACTGATTTCTTTTGTTCAAATTTGTCTTCAATTTCCCGAGGTTCTTCCTGTTCCAACCGGAGTTGATAAGGAGTGTGGATAAGGATTGCATTGCGGCGGGACTCCCCGATATGTTTGGATGATGGGATTTTTAGGAAGGGAAGTGAAGGGAAAATGAATTTGGTGTTTGGGTGGTCAATTAAGAGAAAGGGAAAGAATCCCAAATTTGAGTAATCATTCAATTTGATGGGATTTCATAACCCATCAAAATGGTGGTATTTGATGGGAAAGTGAATTTCTCACCCCTCCCCTCCCCTCCCTTTCCCTTTTCCAATTTCTCATCCCTTCCTTCCCCTAAAAATCCCGATTGCCAAACAGATGGAGAATCCCTTTCGTGGGGGACGAGGATGAGTAAATTAAATTAGGACGGGGATGGAGACGGCAACTAAAGTGATTCCCCACGCGGGGACAGGGAAGGGGACGGAGATAATAGTCTCCAACTCGATCCCCACCCAACCCCCAACACCGTTGGGGAACCCCGCGCGGAACCCAAATAGGGAGTACAAAATCCCTTTTGTTTAAATCTTACATAAATTTATATATAATTTTTCATTCATTTTTTAATTTTATGATATATTATACTCACTCCGTCTCAAAATTTAAGTCGTTTTAGGATTTTGCACAAGTTTTAATAAAACGCTAATCCATCAATCAACACCATCATTCCACTAACTTTCCCATAAATTTTATTATTTTTTAACACCCACTACATTTTTTATCCAATCAAAATCTTTTAAAAAGTCAACAACACACAAATCGATACAAATTATTATTATCCCCTACCTAGAAAACCTAAAACGACCTAAATTTTGATACAAGATTTAAAGGCTAAAACGACATAAATTTTGAGACGGAGGGAGTATGTAATATTTATATTATATTTTTTTACAAAACTTTAATAATATCTTATAATATAGTTTTCTATTAAATGTGGAGAAACCATGAATTTTAAACGGGGAACCCGACGGGGAAACCGGCGGGTAATGCAAACGGAGGAAATTATGAGGGAATAAGGATTTCTGATAGGGACAGGGACCCGACAGTGATGGGGGCGGGAGTCATCTTTTATCCCTGAACAGGGATAGGGACGGGACCGGGGGAGATTTTCCGTAAATGGGGATGTGGATGAGAACGGTACTCTCCGCCCCATAGGCATCCCAAAGTGTGGTGAGAGAGTCGACGAGATGGAGTTTGGGGATAAGAGTTCTGGAATGTTCCTTCATTTTGTTAGGGCAATGGCATCCTTAAAGCCCGAGAATCGGGAGACGAAGCTCGAGCTTTTCAGGAGCTTGGGTCTGTCTGAGGAAGATATCTCCTCCATTTTAAGGAAGTCCCCGCAAGTGTTCATCATGTCGAATGTACAAGAAGATCATGGAAGTGGTTGATCTGCTGATTGGACCGAGGAAGGGTGACATTTCACTTATAGTAAGGCATCCTGGATTGGTTCTGTTCAACACATAGCAGAGGATCAGATTAAGCCACGAATGTTGTTGTTGGATGAGTTGGAAGCGAAGAATCTCATCCAAACGAGGCTAGGGGTGTGCATCGGTGTAAAACCTAATCGAACCGGGCCGAACCGAATCGAAATTCTCAAAATTTCAAACCAAAAGCATTAGGTTCGGTTCGGTTATTTACCGATTTGGTTTGTGTTCAGCTCGATTTTAACTTAATTGAACCGAATTTCCATTAAAAAAAATTTAAAGTATACATACACACACACACATATATATATATATTCCAAAATACTTTAAAGTATACAAATTTTAAAGTTTTAACAAATACACAAATACAGTCTTATATACATACACAATTACAAATATATATATACATGCAAATATACAATTACAAATATACATACACATGCAAATATATTCCAAAATATGTGTACATATTCCAAAATACTTTAAAGTATACCTAGTTTTGAAGTTTTAACAAAATACAGTGTATATATACATATACAATTACAAATATACATTCACATGCAAATATATATACAATGTATTTATGTAGTGTATAAAAAAATTTGGTTTAACACAAGTCGAACCGAAACCGAATACAAACCGAAGCGAAACCGAAAATTGAAAATTCTCGAACCGAAAGCCGAACCGAAAAACTTCGGTTAGGTTCGGTTTGTGGTGGTTCGGCCCAAAAATTCGGTTTGGACCGAATCATGCACACCCCTAAAAGAGGCCTTGTTTTGTCAGCGTTGTGCAAGCTGAGCAATCGCTATTAGTTTCTTGGGTAAATATATGCTTCCCTATTCTTATGTGCTTGGTGAAACTTAATTGCTTGCTAGAAAAAGTCCCATGAAATTTTACCAGTTGTGTTGAATGTGCAATATTTGTTCGGATATTATGAATGTGTAGGTTTTGTCAATGAGGCAAATTTCCAAGGATGAATTCTAATGTCTCTACACATTAAAGAAGTTACTGTAATTAGGATTTATGGTTTTATGAATGCACGAAAAAGCTCGGCTTTTAGTTTCATAACGAATTCATCATAAATTTGTAAATAGTTACAACTACAAATAAACCTCCCTCAACCAAGAAAAGACTGATAGGTTAATGTGTGTTTGGCGACTTGGTTTTAAAATTGACGGGTATGTTAAAATAGTGGTTGAACGATGGGTTGAAACTTGAAAGGTTAAAAGCAAATAAAAAACCCATAAAATCCCAACCTAAACAGCTAAGGGCTCGTTTGGTATTGATATCTAGATATATCAAGATATCGGTATCGGTAATTCGGTATCAAGATATCGATATCAGGTGATACCGGCCTTCCTTAGTATATGAAATAAACTCAAATCTGATATCTAGATATCAAGTGATATCGATATCTTGCGATACCAAACACAGATATTAGATATTGGGGGTTGATATCTGATATATAGATATACCAAACGGGCCCTAAACCTTTTTTTAGGCTTTTCTAAAAATCTGGGTGCAAAAGTCAAGCCATATTATATTGGACATGCCAGAATCCAGATGCAGTTTCTAGTGCCACTTGTTGCACTAAAAAACTGGGTTTTGTTCCTACTAAAGACATCCTAATGCCACTATGAAGTAGTAATCATACATGATGGTGTTGCATATTGTTATATTTTTACTTGAACCCAACTATAGCTTTGCTCTTCTAGACCAATAAGCTTCTCTAAACTAGTCTATATATTAACGGTTAGAACTATGGTATTTAACTATTTATTTCAACTAGTTATACCATATGTCTTAACTCTTGAATATAATTTATCACACTCCTTTAGCTTGCTATTTCTCTAGCCATTATAAAAAATAGCAAAGGAGAATAAGTATTTTTGTAAATAAATCTTCGAGCTCCCTTAAACTATACTCCCTTCGTCCTAAATTATTTGTCTTTTACTATTTATGTGCGCTTTTTTAAAAAGCTAAAGACTATATAAAATATTAATATTTTATTAAATATTTTTAAATAATATCATACATATTACTAATAAGTATAGAATTATTTTAAAAAATTAATTAAAAAATGGATATTTTATATAGTTTTTTGCTTCTTAAGAAAGCGTACATGAATAGTAAAAGACAAATAATTTGAGACGGAGGGAGTACTACTCTTCCTTGAGCAGTAAGTTGTCTCATTATAATAAAAAAAAATCTTTTTTTATCAATGATTTGGTACTATTTTTTTTTTATTAGGTAAGAATTCGAGTTGAGACATATCTGAAACTCGAAGGCCGGACAAGCCGGCAGATGGTAGCACCGTCTAAAAGCCAAACATACAATAAAAATACCGGTGCAAACACAGACAAACGAATCTACAGAAAAACGAAACCAGAAGACCTAATCCAAGCAGGATATGGCCGAAGATGACGAACGAAGCCAAGCTCCACGCTAAGTAGAACCGTAGGTCAGCGATGCATCAGGACCCGATCATCCTGTGGGTAGTGAGGACGAAACTCCAGGGAAGCAGTCAACTCGAAATTGGAGACGCCACGAAGCACACTACCACGACCCCAACCTATCCCGACTCCGACAGCCAAAACCAAATCCAAGGAGAAGATCGTCAAGCAACGCGATCGTAGAGCCGCACAACGCCTAAGTAAAAACGCACCCAGAAACCCTAACGGGATTTACGCCCACGCCCATACAAGCGGGTTTGATAACCTTGCGAGATTTTAACCAATATACAAAAAAACAAATAAATAAATATATAAACAAATATATATTTATTTGTTTGTTTTTTTATATAAATTTTTGTTTTTAATTTTTTACTATTTTTAATTAAATTTTTTTTTTTAATTTCGGGTTGCCCCCGGGCCCAAGGCAATGCCTTGGGCCCAAAGCACACAGCCCGAAAGAAGATGGTCGCATTCCAGGCCGAGGGACGCCAGGAAGGAGAACTGCAAACCGCCTGAGAGGCCAACAGCTACCGCCATGGCAGCCGATCAGCAAGCAAGATCGGAGGATAGGAACGCCACAGCGGCCCAAGGTCAGACCGATCGGAGCCCGTGGTGACTGATTTGGGGAAACAAGGGAATGGAAACCAGCAGCCCCAAGCCGGATTGCTCGATCCAAAACCCCAAGATGATGGGGGAGTTGGGGATGGACGATCTCACTGGAGACTAGGAGAATGGAATGAAGGACCGATGTTGGGAGCTCGTGGTGGCTGATTTGGGGAAACAAGGGTTCGGAAACCAAAAGCCCCAAATCGATTTTCTCGATCCAAAAACCGCAAGATGAAGGAGGAATCGGGGATGAGGGACTCCAGGACAACGGAGAGGGAAAGTAAACCCAGGTCGAAACCCGCCCAAGGCACCAGGAGATGGGAGGCGCACCTAGGAGGATCGACCCCGGACATGGAAAAAGGGGAGCCATACCCAAGAGAAACGAACCCAGGACGAGCCCAGGCAGATGCAATCGCATCAATGATTTGGTACTATGCTACGACCTCCGAAAACATGTATATAAAAAAATGCTTGTTGTATTTAGAAGAAGTCCAAACTCTCCCAAGTTTTCTCGTATTAAGTTAATCTTATGTTCGGTTTGTAGTTCTATTTTCCACCTCTAGCTAACAAACAACAATAAACATTTGCCTTAGAGCAGGGTCTGGGAGTTGAGACGTACACACCCTTTGCTCGACGACGACGACAACAAACCTCTACCTAAATTCTTAAATTGGGAAAAGTAATCTTAAATTAGGAAAAGTGTAAAACTTGTGAAAAATATGTCTGCTCATTTGTTAACCATTAATGCAGCAGCACTACAACTGTTCCAGGAGGATATTCAGTGGTGACTTAAAGCTTATTGGTGGTTAACAACACAACAAAAATGGAACACTGGTCTAATTAGATAGGAAAATAGAAAACACTTATTAGCGGCAAAAAGCATCTTCCTTCTAGAGCAGAAGTGGCCGCAAGAGGGCACAGGGCGGCAGCCGCACACCTACCTTCGACGGCAAAAAAATGTAGAAGTCTTACAAATAATTTTAAAAAATTAATGTAAAAAATATTATAAAGTGTGAAAAAAAACACAAATATTGTCTAACTAATACATAACAACGCAAGATAAACGGAATGAAAACAAATTTTGTATAGAAAAATATATCTAGATAAGAAAAGAATGTCATTTTTTGTGTAAAAAATAAGATGAGAGAGGCAATGATTAGAGGAGTGTATAGGGGATATGGTTACCCCTTGCTCAAATTACTAATTGAAATAAGGAGGAACAACGCCAAAAAGTAGAAATCGATGGACGACGGAGGCTCTGAGAGAGCAGCAAGTATGGAGAGAACACCGACGGATGGAGGGTGGCCCACGGAGGCAAACGACAGCGAACAACCTGACGGTAGGGAAACACCAAGATCCATAGGGATAGCAGTGGCGCTGCCTAGGCGCTAGGCGGGAGGGGACCTAAGAACTTTTAAGCCTAGGCGGCCCTCTAGGCAGGAATCCGCCTAGGCACTGCTTGGGCACCGCCTAGACCTCGCATAGGCGCCGCCTAGTCCCGCCTAACCCGAATTTTATGCATGTGATTAGTCAACTTAGAGTTTTTTTTATCTCCCCTATCGAGATATATTTGTTTTTTTTATGCATGTGTTAGTTAAGGACCGCAAATTTTGGTTTATAAGTGATATATTGGATTATTATTATATTATATGAATTATTGACATTTGTTATACGTTGTTTAGCATGAGCCCTAGTGCCATATGTAGGCGTCGCCACCGCCTAGCGCCTTTTAGAACATTGAGTGAAGGCTGGAGGAGGAGGTCGGAACTCCGGTGAGTCTGGCGGAGGCAAAAGGAGGTGATGAGGGGGGGGGGGGGGGTGTGGCTAGGTCACGCCCTAAAAAAAGAGAGCATATTACCCTAAAATTGGTTACCATCCCGTTAGATGCACCCAGTTCTTATATGTATATATATAATTAATTATAAAGAAAATAATAAATGCATAAGTCTAATAAATATTCAATTCTTATATATAATGATTATAAAATATTTAATATTATAGAATCTATCCATATTCTATATAACTTATTTTATAAAACATGAGATTTTGTCTAGTAAATATAGTAGACAATTGCCACCTCACCAATTAAAAGAAGAATATATGTAATAAACTATAAGAAATATATAATATCCAATATTATAAATTTGTAAGAAAGAATATTTTATATACAATCATATAAATTTGTATAAATATCATTATTTTGTATTAAAATTCAATGTCTTAAATTATATGAATTAATAGAAACAAGCCTAAAGTGTAACTGTATATACAATCTATTGAGCATATAGCATATTGATGTAGATTTCATATGTTGTTGTTGTGTATAGAATTACATGTCTTAGCTAAGGGTATTTTAGTCATTCTCTGTATAGGATTATAAATACCATTGGCTTCCCCTTTGTACATTTCATACATATTGAAATGGAGGAAAATCAGTAGCACAGGCGCTCCTCTCTGTAACAAACTCCAAACAGAAATTCAAGAACCTTCATTGATGAGCTAGATCAAGGTGGTCTAAGCTCCAATTTTGGTTTCTTTTCATGGTATCAGAGCTACACGGCGACTATTCGAAGCTACGCATGAACAGAAATCACAACAATGGATCCCGGAAACAACAATCAGATTCCTAGCGAGCTCGGCAACGGAAACAGCATGAACGATCCTCTTTGGCTATCAAACTCCGATCATCCTGGCGCACAACTAGTGGCAAGTGCGTTCAATGGATCCAATTTTCTGAGTTGGAGCCGGGGAGCGCAGATGGCACTTGGCGCCAAATACAAAATTGGATTCATTGATGGGAGTTTACGAGAGGAGGATGTCGTTCCTGGAGAGTTGCGGCGATGGAAGAGGTGTGACTACATGGTTCGGTGCTAGATTCTCAACTCCATGACTCCGAATCTTGCAGAAGGTTTCATGTTCACCGAGTCATCCAGGTATCTTTGGCTCGAGATAATAGAGAGGTACGCACAATCCAATGGCCCTCTCTTGTATCAATTGAGGGAGAGGCTTGGTAATACAGTTCAAGGCAGTCTTACTGTGACTGACTACTATGGAAAAATCAAAAAGCTTTGGAATGAGATCCTTAGCTTAGAAGGTGCTCCTAAGTGCACATGTAGAGCAATTGCTAAGTGCTCATGTGATATGAAGAAGAAATTAGCTGAAATCGATAATCACAACAAATACTTCAATTTCTGATGGGATTGAATGACTGCTATGACAATGCAAGAAACCAGATCCTTGCTATTGAACCTTTGTCGACAATTGATAAGGCATACTACTTTGTTCAACAAGTGGCAACTGGTGTTGAGGGAGATGGAAAAAGTCAGACGTCTGATTCAAGTGCATTGTTTGTGAACAAGTCAAAGGGGGACATGAAGTACTCCAAGAAGGATAAGGTGGATAAATCATCCATGAAGTGCAATCATTGTGGCATGACTGGTCACACAGTTGAAGGTTGCTTCAAGATAATCGGGTATTCGGAATGGTTCAAGAATCCAAAGGCAAAGAATGATGCACGCACAACTGCTACAGTCACTGGCATGGTGGATTCTCCATTGGAGGATGATGATGAGAGTGCAACCAAGCCATTTAACATGTCTTTTGTCAATGTTGTGTGTAAGGAGGTTCTGAATGCTATGAAAGGCAAAGAAGTCATGCCTTCTACAAGTTTTACAGGTACTGTGCTTGCTTTGAATGTCTCTAAGTTCAAATTTGAGAATTCAAGCATTTGGATAGTTGATTCAGGAGACACAGATCACATGATTTGCAATAGAAATTTTCTTAAGAAATAGAAAATTCCTTGCTCGGCCAATCAATGTCTGTTTACCTGATGGTTACATCAGAAAAGTACATGAAGTTGGTGATGTGAGATTAGCTTGTTGTCTGATATTACAGGATGTTTTTTACATTCCATAATTCAAAATCAATATGCTCTCTATAGGAAAGATGGTTGATGATACAGATTATGATGTGATTTTTAAGAAATCAAAGTGCCTATTTCAAGACCCTAAGACTGGCAAGGTTATCCTCAGCGCTGATCGATAGACTGACCAGGAAACTTTTCAAAGCTCAGCTGCCTATAGGAGGGATCGGTGATGATGGAAAGGTTGCAGGGGCAGTTATGAATTATTCTTGTGCTTCTGTTGATAGAAATAAGTATGTACCTAGGAGTTTACTTCACTCTAGGTTGGGACATATGTCGTTTTAAAAAATGCAACATGTTCATGGTTGCAAGTTTGTTGTTGATTTGGTTGTCTTTTGTGAGCCATGTATTTTGGAAAAACATCACTTTCTTCCTTTTGATATGAGCAAGTTTGTTGCTACTGAGAAATTTGCTTTAATTCACATTGATTTGTGGGGTCCTCATATTGATTCACTTAAATTTACAGCACCTACACAATACAAATTATGTAATCGTCACGGGGAAGACTTTTTCCTTGAATTGGGAAATAGAGAGCGACCATTCTGGGGTTCGAACCGGGGACCTATGGGTACTACCCACAAGTCCTTTCCGGTGAGCCATTCCGGAATGGCTGCAGGGAAGACTTTTTCCACTTATTCATGTATTGCAACTTTATCAAAAATATTATCGAAACAGTTAACGATAAAATTTTCAAAGTAGTAGACAAATGGGATAAAGATGTGAGAGATGAACATTCCATTATTCAAACACTTAAGAAAACAATTATTAAAACACTTAAGAAAACAATCGAAAGTAAAAAAAAAAACATGTACAATAGCAACCATTTGGTGGAGTATATGGTACTTTAGGAACCAAATAGTTTTTTTAAAAAAAAGAGTAGTTCAACCAATAACATCATAATATTCATCAAACAACAAATTCTCAGTCGAAACACAACTAAGATCAACTCTTAATCATTCTAACAATTCACAAATGATCGTGTGGTTGATTGTCCAGTAGAATATGACCCATCGAAATTTTCTTTCCTTATAAAAATCGATAAATTAACAAGATTAAAACTTTGTCATTAATAATATCTAAAGAGATAGCAACTATTTTGTTCAATAAAAAAATACTCAAAAGTCAATTATACAAAAACTTTTGAAGTATAATCATAACATTATATCACAAACTTATTCACTACATGCCAGACATCTCTGACACTAATCCGAAGAATGGACAAGCAAAACGAAAGAATAATACGAAAAAACGATAAAACTAACCAAACCTAGAAGATGATAATCGTTGAAATCTTTTCCCAACTATGAATTACTCCGAAATCGATACTAGCGTTTTCCTTATAGGGGATTTGGTCTATGAGGAATAAAATCCTTTTCGAAATCTATAATGTCAAAAATATGGAATAATGGATAAAGATCATTACACAATATAAGTTATCTTGGAAAAAAGCTGAAGACGATGATCTAGAGAACGGTGAGGCTACATCTATACATAAAAAAACCCTCAAAACAGATCGAGACGCCATGAAAAAGTTAAATGGAAGAAAGGACCCGAGGGATTCATGAAGCTAAATTTTGATGGAGCCATGGTTGCTTCGGGGCAAGCAGCTGCTGTCATCTGCGATAGCCATGGTAGAGTGGTGTTTTGTGGTGCGCAAGAACTTGGGAGTGCTTATTCGATCCAAGCCGAGTGTCCCAGTCTTCACAATAGCCATGGTAGAGTGGTGTTTTGCGGTGCGCAAGAACTTGGGAGTGCTTATTCGATCCAAGCCGAGTGTCCCAGTCTTCACACCAACCTTATGTCTGATGTGAAGATGGGTCTCTCTCGCCTCGTGGTGGAAGGAGACTCTTTGAATGTCATCAATGCCCTCCGAGGGATTGATACTTGTCCAAGGACTATTGAGATGGTGATCATCAATGTTCTCGGCCTCTGTAAATCGTTCGAGACTATCGATTTCTTCCATACTATGCGAGAAGGCAACCAGGTCCTTGATATATTGGCGCACATTTGTTTGTTCTCCTCTTTCACTATTGAGCGGTGTTGAGGATGAACGTTATTGGACAGTAGTTCAACCGAGGTTGCCCATATTTCCGCATGTATCCAAAAAATAATTTACTCCGTTTATCACAAAAAAAAAAAAAAAAAAAAAAAACCACACACACATGACACATACACTGATTTTATTTATTTTTTTCTAATCAAACAAGCTTGTTCAAAACGTTAAATAAAAATCATGCAATTTGATTGGTCCAATGACGCATTAACCTCCAGTGGGTTTGGGGCCATTTATTGGCCGATGTCAATAGTCAATACTATTTCGGGGTTTCTGTTCTCTTTCTCCTCTAACCTCTTCAGCAGCTCGCTTCTCCTCTTCGAAGGTTTCTCCTCTTCATCGGCTCGGTTTCTCCTCAAGGCTGAACAGTAGAAGCGTCGGCCAGTAGACAGGAGCAGCGGCTCGTTTGTTGGGCTGTCTTCCTTCCTTCAGCGGCACAGGTGAGCAAATCCGAGTTCCCTCTTCGTTGCCTTTGTCCCCTCTTCGAATTTTGTTTTATGGAAATCTGAATTTCTTGTTACTTGGTGTTTATCTCTTTATTGTGTAAGCTCCTCATATGAATGAATTTGGTGAATAAACCCTAGATCGGTTCAGATGAATGAATTCGCAGGAGAATCTATTCTGAATTTGGGGAGGGTTTTGTTGCCCTATGTGTTTTAATTCCGCACACGCCGCTTCAGTTTTCCATTCACCATATTCTGGATTTTGTTTGTGCAGCACCATTTAGATATTGTTATGAACAATGTCTAATTCAAATGGAAACAGTGACACCAGCAAAACTAGGAGATGACAAGAAAACAAATGAAGAAATAAACTAGTCCCTGGTCTCATTTCAACAAAATATAAATGAACTTGTTCATGTTTATCTCATTTCAGCAAAATATAAATGAACTCTATTGTTTTGTTAATTTGTTCATTTCAACAAAATATACCTACTGTTTTTTAGTGTTTTTTTAGGTATACAAATTCTTGATGTTGCTACTGTTTTTTTAGTGTTTTTTATATAGCTACTGATCTTCCTAAATATATATGCCCATTGCCCAAGCTTTAATCTATTTCTACGCTCCCAGGAGAAGTTTGATTTCTGGCCGCACAGATTTTGATTTTCTTTCCCCCCCCCCTCTCTCTCTCTCTCTCTCTCTCTCTCTCTCTCTCTCTATAATCTAGTTATTACTCAGGAAATCAGCTTCGTCGATTAGCCTTCGTAGTGAGATTCTACTCTTTTCCGACGACTAATTTATACTATTATACATTTGTGTGATTGATTGAATCCGCTGTAAACCCTAACCCTGATTATTGAATTGCTTAAGTAGAAGGGAGCACTACAGTATTGCAGGCCTCCTTTCCTTGCCTATTGCCATTGGTGAACTTTTTTTATTTTTATTTTTTTACCTATCAGGGTTTATTGATTAAGGGAAAGGTGGATTCGTTTTCAAGGGTTTATCTTTAGCGGGGTTTAATTTGCGGATTTTGATCCTGATTCATTTTAGAGAATGTTACAGTATCTTCTAGTTCTTGTTAGTTGCTAACAGGTGAATTCATGTTAAGAGTGCCAATGACTTACTTAAGTTCCCTCTCCAATCAGGTTTCAGCCTTTTGGTTTTTGCTGAAAAGTAGTTGGCTCAATAGTTGAGCTTCATTCAAGTAGTGGGAGACTGGTTCAACAGTTGTTGCTTCCATTTTCAGCACTGAGAATGAGGATTTCTTTGGTGGGCGTTGCTTTAGTGCTACCGCTTATGATGTTGGTGTCTTTGGCTGTTGGCAGTGAAGATCACATTAATAAGTCAGTCTCAGGTGGGCTGGTATGGTCCTCTGCTAAGGAAGATGTAGATTTGTATAGAAAGGCAGATACGGATGATGACACTGCCACGTTGACCAATAATGATGAAATTGATGGCGGTTTCTCATCTCTCGAAGGAATGCTGCAGTGGGCAATAGGTATCAATTTTTCATTGGAGTAAACTACTGTTTTCAGCATGTCCACTCATACCTCGATTATGGAATCTTGATGTGCTATGATGCAACTTATTCTTCTACTGTTAAGTTGTAGCAATTAACTGCTCGAATGGACACACAAACAAGTAGTTTGAATTAAGTTACTTATTTACTTGAATTGCTTCTTTATGTATAATTGGATGTTTGAATTGCACTTGTTTTATATTGCTATGGTCACTTCAAAAGAGTTAATATTGTTGCAGTTATTCTTTTCCTCCCGCGGCAAGTCTAATGATCTTTATATGCTTATAGTTTTAATGTTTCACTTATAATCTATTCCTTCTCCTTGTATTGCTATTTATTTATTTTTACTTAGTTGGGAAATACAGTGACCTACTATGTCTGGTTTTAATATAACAGGCCATTCTGATCCTGGTAAATTGAAGGAAACCGCAAAAGATGCTAAACGCCTTTCTCCTGAGGAGTTAAAGCAGCGTCAAGTTGAACTGAAGGTGAAAATCTTGTCCTGTTTCTAATTTAAAACTCGTGTGTGCTTGTTTTTCCTTTTCTGCTAGTAATGACTGATGATTGAAATGGCTTTTGAGGTTTAATGAAAGAGACTCTGACAATAATTTCATCAATTAAGACCAACCAGATTCGCCTCAGTCATTATGTATTGAACAGAAGCAACCACCTCAGTAATAAGTACTTTCATTAACACCATTGAATGAACATCCACCTTTGCAGTCTTACCTTGACTCTAAATTAATAGTTACTGATACTATGCACGTTGCAGGAACTACTAGACAAGTTGAAAACACCTTCTGATGCAAAATTGATGCAAATAGCAATAGATGACTTGAAGAATTCTTCCCTCTCATTGGAAGAACATCTTCGGGCACTTGAAGAGCTGCTGATACTCGTTGAGCCTATAGATAATGCAAATGGTATTATGGGGTTTGCTTATTATATAACTTGCTTTTGATGTTTTTATGCATCCAGATAATACAAACGTATGTAAGTTCCTTTTTACCTTGAAGCCCGTCCACTTTCATTTATTTTATAAACTTGTGCTACAACTGGTGGCATTTTCTCACATCAAGGTCGAGAAACGATGATTGTGTGTCATTCTTGTCTGTCCCTCAAGGATCATATCTTAGCTTGTACATGATTGACTCAAAAGATTAGGTCCTTTATTGCCCCTTTTGTAGTCCCTTTGTGTGTTTTTTTATCCGTATTTCTCTCTTGTGTTTCTAATCAAAATATTGTTATATGTACTTCCATAAGGCACTTGTGTGGACATATTCTCTTAGGCTACATCCACTTTTTTTTTTTATTGTTTCTAATCTTCTTTCTCTATCTCGACTTTTCCTGTCAGATCTAAACAAACTCGGGGGCCTTGTTGTAGTCATAAGTGAACTTGATAGTGCCGAAGCAGAGATAAGGAAACTTTCTGCTTGGGTAATTGGGACTGCTAGCCAAAATAACCCTATTGTTCAGAAACAGGTCTGAAAGATTCTCTCTATCACATTATTGTGGCTATTTCTTGTTTCATGTCAAGTGTTCTTGCTTAGCATGGAGTCTCATGGAAATATAAGATATCATCAAGCTTGATATTTGAAGGTTGATTAAACTGAGCAAGCTAAAGTAGAGATGCTGAACATCTTTATCTTCGAGTTTTCAGGTTGTAGATCATGGAGCACTGAAAAAGCTTATGAAAATGGTCAGATCCAATTTTGTTGAAGAAGCCATCAAAGCGTTATATGCTGTTTCAGCCTTGATAAGAAACAACTTATATGGGCAGAAGATGTTTTACACAGAGGCCGGGGACATGATGCTTCAGGTAATTTTATGTAGGAATGAAATAGTGGAAGGATAAATGGAAAAAAGTGAGAAATATTTAGTGACAATAAACTAGAATTGTTGTATTTGAGGGACTAACTGTAAGCATTTTGTGCCTTCTTCATAGGAAATATTGAGCAATTCAAGTTTTGATATCAGACTACGCCGGAAGTCCATTTTCCTCGTTAGTGACCTGGCAGCTTTCCAACTTGAAAACATAGATAGACCAGAGTTCCCTCTGTTCAGTAATCGATTATTCTTGAAATCAATTGTGGACCTGCTGTCATCAAGTGACCTGGATCTCCAGGAAAAGGTACCTATATATAATTTTTCACCTCATTTCATGCCCTAAAATTATGTGCTTTTGGGTCACAAAGGTGGCCTTTGGTTAAAGCCTGGTATTGATTCACCTTGGAACATATTGGCTATCTTTTAGGTAAGGATTTGAGTTGGAGGTAGCATTATGAGAAATCTGTTGGGTATAGGAATCCAATTCCTAATTTTATGGGAAATCGGTTTCAGAAGCTCAGAAAACGCTAGCACCAACATAATTCTTGGATCCCCATTTCGGGCAACCAAATGCCCCCCATAGACTTCTCAATCTCTCTCGCCCAAATTCAAAATATCGTTAAAAGAAGTGGCCTAAAATTTAGTTTGTCTATATCTACTTTTACTCAATTCTTCTGTTGTGTTCAAGGCACTAGACGCGATTAAGAACCTCCTCCAACTCCGAACTACTGATGCCGTTATTTACCGGGACTTCTGTGGTCTGGAAGAGGTGTTGAGGAGGATCCAGATGCAGCTGCAGAAGATGATGGAGGATGAAGATCAGAGAGAGTACGCCGTGGATCTAGAAAGCCTTCGTCGTGAAGTGGAACTTCTTTTCCATACAAAGCTAGAAGAGGTGCGCTCCATCAACTAATGCCTTTACATTTGCTGTTCTTTAAAGGGGGAAAAGACATTAAGTTATATCGTTGAAATTATCTCTGTTAATGAAAACTGGTCAAAAAGATTGTTTTTACTTAAAAATGACCATGGATACTAATTCGTTAATCATGATCATCAATGGATTTATCAACAATCATTTTTAGAAAATCATGTTAACTGGTGTGAAAAATAAAACTAAAATAGAGGTTTTTTTTTTTTTTTTTTGGTGATGGTTTAGAGAGGAAGCAAAATGCTATTTTAGGGGAACTTTCGTGAGGAAAACTACAATATCTAGTCTGGATTTATGGAATCGATTATAAAGACACTACAATTAAACAAGCTCAGATCCTTAACCCTCTCTGATTTTTTGTCCTACTTGGGCGTTCCAGACTTCAGAGGGCATGAACGTCCCTACATGATGTTGTCAAATCTGGTCACCTTTACCCTCATTCGAACAAACGCCGCTTGTTACACGAGAAGAGCATCAATCACAGTTTGTGTTGCAACTTATAAGCTGTGATCATCATAAACAAGGCATTTGGAGGAGAGATCTGACAGACGCATACAAGCTGATACACTTTTGAAGTTCTACGTTGTCCTTGAGATTTACAATGCAGTAATGGCACGATCTATGATGGTTTTCGAAGTGTATCTCAAGTCAAAAATCTTAGGTGGTGTTAAATTGTGAAATGCGGATGAATGAGGTGTAACTCAAAAGGAACATTGATGTGTTGTAAGTTGTAACTTGAAAAAATTATGCATCTTTAATACAATACAAATGATCTTTGTACTGTTTTGAATCATTTTGGGCACAACTGTACAACTAACAATTTTCACTTTGTACTTTTCCACTTCATCTTCAGAAAACGTAGAATTGTGCATTTTGAATTTGAATGGTGTTTTGGGGAGTACATGCAGATAATTAATATAATCACATATCTGAATACCGCCCAGCCTCCGGTGGCGCAGGCCTCAGCGGCATGGAGGGCGGTGGCTGATTCACAACCTGGGCAGCTGCTGCCGGCCGTGATATCCGTGCCCAATCCACCACCTGGGAAACCATGGTCGTGATTTCCGTGCCCTTCGTTTGCCCCGACGAGGCCGTTGGTGATGCCGCTGCCGATTGGCGGGCACTAGCCGACCGCTTTCCTTGAACAGTAGGAGTACCGGAGGGAGTCGTAGCAGTAGGAGTAGTAAGTGTAGCCCTCCCGGAAGCGGGACATGGCGGCCCGGCCCCAATGGGGAGATGGTGGAGAAGGCAGAGGATTGGAGGAGCGGGAAGTGGCGGGCTTGGCATTCAGGGGAGGCGTGGGGCTGAACGGGGATGTCGAAGGGGCAACCGAGAAGGATGAAGTCAGAGAAGACAGCAACGAAGGGCTCGTAATATATCAATTTATATAGTTTTTTTTTTTGTTAAGTACGCACTGAAGACTAAAAAATCTTATATTTTAGATCAGATGGAGTATTAAGTAATAATGTATCAACTTTAACGTTTTGAAATAATGTAAATAGTTCATTATTAAAAAAAATAGTGTTCATAGCTGGTTGGATTAAATCAAATACATAGGTTTGAATTTTATGGCCCGCAATCCAAAATAACTCAATTTATAATTGATCTAAACTCGAGATCACCCGGCTTGAACCTAACCCATCCAATCTAATATAAATTTGTTTGACATAAAACAAATTGTGCCCATTCCCTGCGATTGTCAGGGTTTCCTCGTCTCTGACGCCTATCTCCCAGTAAATCTAGGTTTCCCTTTGGATTTTGCTATTTTGCCTTCCAAATTCTCTGTTTCCCTGGTGGAATTTGCACCCCTCAGGCCGGATTCTCTGATTTACGGTCTGCTTCAATCGCTTTTGCATCTTTGTGTGCTGTAACCGCTGGTGATGGCAGAGACGGAACTGGATTTGAGTAAACTGACTTTGTCAGAGAATGAAGAGCAAGTCATCCCCGTCGCGGGGATTGAAGAAGATCTGTTACAGGCACGTTTCAATCTCTGTCTGGCGGGTAAGTTACTCACAACCCGACGCTTCAATGCATCGGCGATGAAGAGAACTTTTCTGACAGTCTGGGCGCCAAAGCATGGCATGGCAGTTCGGGAAATTGGGGGGGATGTCTTCCTCTTCCAATTTTTTGACAAATCAGACCTCCAACACGCCCTCAGCAACGGTCCTTGGTGCTTTGATGATTCCCTGTTAGTCCTGACCGAGGTTGCGGGTGCCGCCTGCCCTTCACAATTGGAATTTGCATATTCATCTTTCTGGGTTGTTGCTCGGCAAGTTCCCATTGGTTATAGCATTCTCCCAATTGCCAAAGCAATAGGTAACCGCATTGGCCGCTTTTGTCATATGGATGATTCAGATTTCTTGGGGCTCAATGGCAGTCTGCGTTTCCGGGTTGAGATCGACGTGACGAAGCCTTTGAAGCGATGCGTAACCTTGCTGATCAGAGGGGCTGAGGTTAAACTTCCCCTTCAGTATGAGCGGCTCCCACTTTTCTGCTTTACTTGTGGCTGCATTGGGCACCTTCAGAATGCTTGCCCAACACCGGAGTCTCAATCAGATGGCGACCCCCAATTTGGTGTGTGGCTGCGTACATCTCCACCCCGCATCCGTCACCGCATTCCCCAAGCCACCCTTGATCATGAGAGGATATGGTTTCACCAGTTCGTTCGCCGATCATCAGGGCCTGGAACAAGTCACTCTCAGGCGACCCCTCATGATCCTATCATAGAGGAGACATCAGAGCATAATCCTGGCGCCCGTGGAGTATCAGCGCCGTTGGTCCCCATCAATTCATCCATATTTGTGGTGGGGCAGTCTTCTCAGATGGCTAGACGCAAACTCAGTATTAAGCAACAAGCGCGGAATAAGGCCCACTCATGTCCTGACACAGCAACTAGTAAAAGGAAGGCCACTTTGGCACTAGCTTCACCTGGACAGTGTAAGCGTTCTAAGGGAGTTGGTGATAAAATGATTGTGGGCAATCAAGTAGCGAGTATGGCGCATGGCCATGCTCGTGAACAACAATGAAACTATTCAGTTGGAACTGTAGGGGGTTGGGAAATTCCCCGACAGTTCGAGCCCTCCGGGACTGGTCCTGGAAATATTGCCCGGACTTGGTCTTCCTTATGGAAACTAAGATCTCTCGCCATGATCAGGAAATTGTGATGCGTCGTTGTGGGTTTGTCAACGGTCTCTGTATTGATTCGATTGGGACTTCAGGGGGCTTGGGCTTATGGTGGCGGAACGTGTCAGTTACTGTCACTTCTTATTCCCAACATCATATTCTTGCCACGGTCTCAGACTCTACGGGGCTATCGTGGAATCTCATCTGTATTTACGGCTGGCCGGAGCAATCGAACAAATGGCATACTTGGCAACTTATGCGTGATCTGTATCAGCAATCTACTCTCCCTCTTCTGTTTGCTGGGGACTTCAATGAAATCCTAAATTCAATGGAAAAAGAGGGAGGGCCAGCGAGATCTCAGCGAGCGATGGACAACTTTCGTGAGGTTGTCGACGATTGTCGGTTGAAAGACCTAGGATGTCAGTCTGGACCTTTTCTCACTTGGCAACGGGGTCGCAATGCTGATACATGTGTGAGGGAACGTCTAGATCGCTTCCTTGCTTCCTCTGCTTGGTCACTGGTCTTCCCCCACACAAAGGTTATCCATTTTGCTCAATACAAGTCTGACCACTCATTGATTTTCCTTAGCACCTATGCTTCAGCCAGGGGCTCCTCTACTAGAGGAAATAGGCCTTTTAGATTTGAGCCGCTGTGGCTCTCACATGCTGATTGCCAGGAGGTGGTTGATACTAGTTGGCGGGGCCATTGGGGTCGGCCACCTGAGGCCCTTACAATCTGGTCAAAAAAACACCTTCAAAAATAGGCTCCACAAAATTGAAAAGCCAGAATCTGAGTTGAAGTCTCTACAATCCCGGCATCCAAGTTTCAGCGTGTTAAACCGAGGGGTTGAAATCTCTGCTGAGCTTGATAAACTCTACGCCAAGGAAGAATCCTATTGGCATGTCCGAGCCCGAACTAACGAGCTAAAGGATGGGGACAAAAATACTCCTTATTTCCATCATAAAGCCAGCCAGAGGCAGTCCAAGAATACAATCAGTGAGCTCATATCTGATTCCGGGGAAGTGAGCAGAACTCATGAAGAAATGAAGGGTACTATAACACACTTTTTTTCTAATCTCTTTACCACGTCATTGCCATCCTCTTCCCAAATTGAGGAGGTGATCTCTGATATAGAGCATAGAGTCACCAGTGACATGAATGCAAACCTGCTGCATGAACCGACAGCTGAGGAAATTTACGCAGCTCTGAAACAGATGCATCCACGGAAAGCCCCGGGGCTGGATGGTATGCACGCCCTCTTTTTTCAGCAATTTTGGGGCATCATCGGGCCGGATGTGGTTGCTTTCATAGCTGAGTGGTGGCGTTCGGGAGCACATCTGGAGGATATTAATTCCACCGTGGTTACTCTCATCCCAAAGGTTGCTAAACCCACTCGGTTAACTGAATTTCGGCCCATCAGTTTGTGTAACGTTATATACAAGCTTATTACAAAGCTCCTGGTGAATCGGCTGAAACCTTTGCTTGATCAGGTCATATCCTCCTCCCAAAGTGCTTTCATTGCTGGGCGATCCATCACCGATAATGCTCTCGTTGCGATGTAAATCTTCCACTATATGAAGATCAAGAATAAGGGGACAACAGGCAGCATGGCACTTAAATTAGACATGAGCAAGGCTTTTGATCGTATGGAATGGGACTTTCTTGAGCGTATTATGCTTCAGATGGGCTTCTCGGAGATTTGGGTCTCCAAGGTAATGGCTTGTGTTCGTGGGGCACAGTACTCTTTCAAAATTAATGGCGTCATTGATGGGCTGGTTGAGCTGTCTCGTGGCCTTCGTCAAGGGGACCCCTTATCTCCAATTCTCTTTATAATTGGGGCCGAGGGGCTTTCTTCTCTAATCACCAAGGCCACTGAACGGGCTTATTTACATGGGGTGCCGGCTTGCAGAGGTGCTCCTCCTATATCACATCTTTTCTTCTCAGACGATAGTTTATTGTTTGCAAGGGCGACTTCAGAGGAATGCTCTAGGATAACTGATTTACTCAGTCAATATGAAAGAGCTTCCGGGCAGAAAATCAATTTGCAAAAGTCTGAGGTCTCTTTTAGTAGGAATATGTCAGCTTCCTCACAAGCACAACTGGCGTCGGTTTTGGGAGTCATTCTTGTGGATCGACATGCCAAATATCTTGGGCTCCCAACTCTAATTGGCTGCTCAAAAAAATCGATCTTTGCCTTCATCAAGGATCGGATTTGGAAGAAGGTTCAAGGATGGAAGGAGAAATTGCTCTCGGCGGCGGGAAAGGAGGTTTTAATCAAGGCGGTTTTACAGAGCATTCCTACATATGTGATGAGTGTTTTCCGGTTGCCTGATGGTCTCATCGATGAAATCCACACCCTGCTGGCCCGATTCTGGTGGGGTTCTACAACATCCACTCGTAAAATTCATTGGCGCTCGTGGAGTGCACTTTGCGTGCCAAAGAAGCATGGTGGAATGGGATTTCGGGATCTTCGCATCTTCAGTCAGGCCTTGCTCGCTAGGCAGGGGTGGCGCCTACTTCAACATCCTGACTCCTTGCTTCATGGAGTTTATCAAGCGAAGTATTTCAAACGATCCTCTTTCCTATCCTCTTACCGGGGAGCCAGGCCTAGTTACTCTTGGCGCAGTATATGGGGAGCCAAATCGCTACTGCTTGAGGGATTGGGTTGGAGGGTCGGAGATGGGCGATCAATTGAGGCTGCAACGGACGCTTGGGTGCCGGGTGACTCGGGCCTGGTATGCCCATCGTTATTGCCTGGTATGAACTCTGACATTACGGTTTCGGAATTCATTAATCCTGTCTGTTGCTCTTGGGATATTCCTGCTCTGTCTGCCGTCTTTCATCCATCAGATGTTCACCGTATAGTTTCCATCCCGCTCAGCCATCACCTACCCGAGGACAGCCGTGTCTGGTTCCCTCACAAATCAGGATTTTTCTCGTTCAAGTCCGCTTATTGGCTAGGCTGTTTAGGCCCTAGGCTGGTGCCTAGTGTGGATGTTTAGGCCCAAGGCTGGTGCCTGGTGCCTGGTTGGAGGTGGTTCAGCAATTTCCTTAGTGTTGCATCTAATCTCTTCATCAAGAGGGTGATACCTTCTCCAATCTGCTCTAGATGCGCTGCTGAGGAGGAGACAGCGTGGCACGCCTTGTTCTCTTGTAGCTCTTCAGTGATCGCATGGGAAGGCTCTAGCACCTCAGGGCTCGTGTCCACGCTCCTGTCTGTTGCTCCCATCGAAGCTCTCAAGGCTATTTTTGAAGCTTTTGGTGAGGAAGGGGCTTGTGACCTCCTTACCAATGCTTGGATTGCCTGGACTTTGCGCAACAAAGCTATCTTCACTGATGAGACTGTTAACTCCGCTGTACTTCGTGAGGGATTTCGTCGGTATGTTTGCAATTACAGGAGGGCCGAGGTTTCGCCTCCACCAGCAGCAACTGCAGTATCATCAGCCATCGCTTGGTTGCCTCCGCCTCCGGATGTCTTAAAGCTCAATACGGACGCCGCACTGCTGAATGGTTCGGTCTGTTTTGGTGCTGTCCTCCGAGATCATACAGGTGATGTCCTTATGGTTGCCACAAAACACTTCGCAGGGACAATGCCCGTGGCGCTGGCTGAGGCGTCGGCTCTCCTCTTTGGTATTCAGTCAATGCAAGGCCAAGATTTCGGGGCGCTGCTGGTTGAGTCGGATGATGTTGGCCTTATTTCCCGACTAAATATGGCCCTTGGCACTAATTCATACTTAGATGTAGTTTGTGATGATATTCTATCCTACTTTCCTAATCGTTTTTTTGTAACTTTTTCACATATTTGTAGGAATGCAAACACTGTAGCGCACATGGCAGCTAGGCTACTGCCATCTGATGCCCCTTGTCGTGTATGGTTCGATCACTTCCCGCCCGGTCTCATTGACTTAGCGGGAATTGATCTATTATAATACATGGATGACTATTTATCAAAAAAAAAAACCCATCCAATCTAATTGAACGGTCTACTCAGAAATCATGCCTTCCCTTTGTGAATTCCGGTGGCTGATAAATTCCAAAAAGAGATGATTCTTCCTTGTGATGGATAAGCTATACAAGTAATTGAAAGAATTTGCTACTTTTGACTTTAAGATTATGTAACTTATTGCTTTTTTTTTTATTAGGTAAGAATTCGATTCCCGAGAGTAAGCTAATCGATGGATGTGTAAAAGATAGAGGTCCACATGAAACTTATTGCTTTTTTTTTATTAGGTAAGAATTCAATTCCCGAGAGGTCGACGAATCGACAGGCGAACACCGTCTAAACATACAATCAGAACAGGAAATGACGTTAAAAGACAAGCAGAAATAACACTACAACAATAACGTTCTAAGAAGAACCACTCTCAACAGTTGCGAACACCGCCGAAACTTATTGGTTCTAGACTTTCAACAAACGACATTACTTGAACTTGAACCGGAAAAAAAAAAGATTATTTGGTTAACATTACTTGAATCTGAATCTGAGTATAGAAACGCTGACGTAGACCGCGTTTTTAGGTATATACATCACGAAAACTTAACTTCATCCCTTCATATTCATCATCTCTTTGCTCTTGCTTCTCAGCTTCAACTTATCTCGCATAAAGCTCTCAAAATAGTGTCGGTTGAAACCATCAATTACTCAATTTATATACTCTCACATTGTTGCTTGAAGATTTGGTTAAGGTTAGCTTCACTCTCTTATTAGACTTTTTTTGTTCTTATTTAAATGATTAAGATGTTTGAAATCTTTAATATTCATTCTCCCATACTTGTGTTGAAGATCGATTATGTGTTTTGAATCCTTAATTAAAAATCACATGATTACGTAGTTATTATTGTGAGTAGGATGTAAGATTATGTGTTTTGAATCTTTATTGTGAGTAAGATGTAAGATTATATGCTCAAGAATATAGTTGTTTTATTGTTGTTGGAGGATTATATTGAATTATATGAACTTGTCCTTGTTATCATGAATAACTTGTTGAATTTGTAGGATTATTTAGTTAATATTTGTTGATGAACTAACTTAATGTGAATGAAAATATAGGATGAATGAGCATAACAACATACCTCAGCAAGGGTTTGAACAACTGAGTGAGATCTATGTTGACGCTTTTGGTGTTGATCATGTAGACGACTTGGATAATTCTGAAGAGGACGATGATGCTACTAGGGAGGCGGCTAATATAGAGACGGCGATTAGGGGCGAGGCCTCTAATCCCAACTGGAATATAGTTGAAGCTGATCCAATGATAATAACTTCATGACAAGGGTTAAATTCACACGTCCAATTAGATGATGGAAGAAAGTTTTTTCGTGGAAAAATGTTCAACTCGTTGAAAGAGATGAAATGTGAGTTGACCGAGTATTCTGTGCGTATGAGTAAGCCATACAGGACAAAGAAGGCGAGTCCAGAATGGTACACAGTTGTTTGTGATAGGAAGGACAAATGTGGATGCACATGGCGACTATCTGCTCGTCGTGTTGATCGAACTGTTGATATGTGGATGGTCGTCAATTACAATGGGCCTCATGCAGCCAATTGTGTTAGAGAGGTTTTGCATTTGGATAATCGTAACGCCACCTCCACTCCAGTTTCATTAGAGGTGAGATTCTCGGGTTTCTTCACAAGGATCAAGACACGAAGCCAAGTACTATACTCGAGCATCTGACTAAAAGGTATGGGATTTCTGTCTCATACATGAAAGCCTGGTGGGCCAAGCAGAAAGCTATTGCAGAGATCTATGGTGATTGGGATAATGGGAGGAGTCGTACACGGAGTTGCCAAGGTTCATGGCTGCGCTACAAGCTACAAATCCTGGAACAGTGGTTGAATGGTGCCATCTGGATTCCCCAAATCCACGAGAGAAGATATTCGGTCGTGTATTATGGGCTTTTTCACCATCCATTGCTGGGTTTGCACACTGTCGTCCTTTGATATCGATCGATGGCACCCATCTGTATGGAAAGTACAAGCATGTTGTGTTAATGGCAATGGGTATGGATGCAAATGATCAGATTTTCCTTCTGGAATTTGCAGTTGTGGAGAGTGAAAATGGAGATAGCTAGGCTTGGTTCATGGATTGTATAGGGAGACACGGCACTCAGAGACTCAGATTATGTATTATTTCAGACAGACATGCACGCATCCTGAAGACCATGGAGGAGCTGCCTAGATGGAGGGCGCCGAGTTCGCATCATAGGATATGCATTCGACACTTGAAGTCCAATGTGAACTCCATGTTCCACGATCGCAAGGTGAAAGACATGGTTGGCTGGACTGCTTACCAGCTCACCACAAAGGGGTTCGAGTAGGGGTATTGCTCCCTCCAGCAGATGAACAGTGAGGCTTGGGAGTACTTAGATGCGATTGACCCAGAGAAGTGGGCCATCTCTAAGGATGAGGGGCCGAGGTATGGTGTGATGACAAAAAACTTATCTGATCACAAACTCTTGTTCGACAATCCTTTTATAAGGTGAACAGTTACTTTGTGCAGAGGAGAAGGGACGCTGGCACTCGCATCTCGGGTGGTTTCCCACTGACGGAGGCGACTGATAACAAGATAACAGTAGTGGTTAAAGCTGCAAGAAATGCACACGTCATATCATTTGATTTGCAGAATGGAATATTTGAGGTAATTTTGAACCCGCGGGTGTCACAAGGTAGGCGAAGTGGGCGGTCGTACACAGTGAACTTACGTCGTAGGACATGTACACGTGCTAGTTGGAAGTTGCTGAGGATACCATGCGCACATGTCTTGGCGATTTGCAGATATCAGAGCCTTTCCTTCGTGTCATTAGTAAAGAGGTACTTTACAACGGAGTTATATTGGTTGACATACCAAGCGGCATTTATGCCAGTGGGTGAGCCGTTCAATTGGCCAGAAGTGGGAGGTCCCAGGTTGGTCGTCGATCAATCGCGTCTGCGAGATGTTGGGCGAACCCCATCACAAAGGATTCGAAATGAGATGGATGTAGGAGTCCTAGGTCAAGTGCATTGTGGCAATTGTCGAGGTTATGGGCACAACAGAAGAAGTTGCCCGAGTCGTGCGGGGTCATCTGGCTCGTGAGCTTTATGCTCCTTCTACATCTCCTAAGGATTGTTGGTATGTGATCCATGCGCTGTCATGTAGTTGCAATATTCATCCACATTCCCCATCATTGCGTTGTATTGATGTGCGACGCAGAAATTATGCGACTCTTCTGCAGTTTGGGTAGCTCGAGCACTGGCATCCATAACGAAGTTCCCCTGCAATACAAGTCAAATATCTAAAGATATGTTGTCTAAATTAATTCAACAAGTCGAAGAAAGCTTAGTTTCAGTTCTAACCATCATATGGTAGTTAGGAGCAACTGCTTGATAAACCCTTGTTGGCGTAATTATAGGTGAGCTAATGAGGCGCCTGGTGATACGTGCGTACCAAGCCATATATTGTGAAGTAGCCTCATCCTCGTGGTCTACCTCAGCTACTGCCTGAACAGAGTTTTCCCCATCATTCCACAACTGGATCCACTTTGCATGAACCTGGGTCCAGTTGTGCTGGGGTTTTCCCCTTCGATCCATCTTGTGCAACGCCTCATCATATCCACACGTTGGGGGGGACCACTTGCACATCCCCAAACTGGAGGGAAACACACTCTGGGTGGGGCTCCTTTACAATCTCGAAGCATATGATAGGTGTGGTAGATCGCCAGATATTCTCACCTTCCTGACAGATGGGTGCAAGGCGAGCTAGCACGTCGCTGGAGTAGGATTCCCACACAAACTGGATTGGAAAGTAATGCAATTGACTAATGAAGATTGTTGGTCATTCTAACATAAACGATGATGGAAAGTAATGAAAAAAATGACTAACCTGATCAGAAGTTTGGCGATCGAATGCATCGCGGTAGTACATCAACGTCTTCGTGGTAGTTCCGTAAGCAATGAAGCCATCTCATAGCTAAAGAGTCCTCCCCATCTACAAATTGGGAGCTAAATGGGGGAGACTCGGTACCATAGCTTGTCTTTTTCCTAGCTTCTTGCCTTCTTGCCCTTTTAACTGCATTTTGGTCGTCACCTTCACCGAGTGGGATAATGCAGCATGGTCGTCCAATGGGTATGCGCTCCCAAGCCCACAACTGGTGCCATTGTAAAGTTAATAAGTTAACAAAATATAGAATTTAAAAAAAACAGACAATGAAGCGGTTGCCATATCTGCAATAAGATGACGGGGCCTACGATTTCAACTTTCTCCTGTTCTCAAGCTCTACAAAGTTGTCAATAGAAAAAGGCCAATGTTGCACTGCCCCCAATTGTACTGGATAGCAACCTCCAAATCCGCCAGCAATGGGAGGTACAGTAATTGCACCCGACCACCGCTGTTATCAGCAAACAAGACACTCCCTAGTAGCAGTAGAATGTACGCCCTAGCCTGACACTGCACTGCATGTTCCGCCGCATCTTCTAGTAAGGGCAGTAATAGTAGTTGTCGAAGCCAAGCCATCTTCACAGACGAACCCCTAATCTGATTTGGAGGGGATCTTTGCCCGAGCAATGTTTCAGCGATAGTTGGCCAATCGTAGCATGCAGTTCCAGTAACTGCCAGACCATCAACACGTAGCCCCAATATAACTGAAACATCTTGGAGCTTGATAGTCGCCTCCGCAACATTGAAGTGGAAGGTGTGGGTCTCAGATCTCCATCTTTCTATCAACGTCGTTATTAGCTCGTTGTCTAGCTTAAAATGGGAACCAAGTTTGTACATGAATTCGAATCCTGCCGCCTTTATGTACTGCATGACTCTATGGTCTGGAACTAGATCTCAAGTGCAGTCTATGTTGGATCACACCAATCGTCTACAAATATAAAACTGACAAGCATAAACATCTAATCTATTTGTAACGTTTCTTGTAATTGTATACATCATGAAAACAATACTCATATATTCCTCTCGATTCCACACATCAACTGACCTATGAAGATGTTGTCTATGGAGCACCTCATTCACCAGCGGCCGGGATTCACTTGCATTGCAATTTTTGCCTCCCTAAAGAAAGAAATTAATTTGATCAGAATCACAAATAAATTACATATTGAATCTTTTTTTTTTATCATGCATTTCAAAATTATTTAACCTATAATCGCTTAACAATCAAAATCTATTATTTACATCGTCTTCTCCTCTATATATATTTAACTTAATTAAATTCTACTCTTTTATATAAAAAAAAAAAACTAGCTTAGTACTCCGTGCATTGCACGGATCTTTGTTTAAAAATATATGTTTATATAATTTCATTTATCATTGTTGACATAAATATTATAAGTATTACGAAGTAACAAATAAATAAGCATTCTCTAACACATTGAATAATGAAAAAAATATAAAAATTCTAAATAACAATAAGAAACTTTGATAATTGGAATCGAATTGAGCTAATTAAAAATATTATAAGTATTATTAAGTAGTTAAATAAAAGCAAAAAATTAAAAATATAAGCCCTTCTTTCCTGTGTTCGACTTTGTTTAAATAGTTTTTTTTTGTAATGGATGATTGTATCTTCGAACCCTACATATCATTTGTAAATTTAAATGTTTACACCTGCAAATAAATTTAGTGCAAACAAACTAATCAATTGTTAAACACAATTAACTTTTCATCTATTAAAATCTTGTCAATCGAATGAACTTGTTCAGGATCATTGTAGTTTAGTGATCTTGATATTCTTAATATACCAACAATAATATTCCATCGGATTCATCTAGTGTTTAGTTTTTGTAGTAGTAACTCATCTAGGTAATGAAATTTTCGATTGCTAATGTCAATGTTTTCATCGCCTCCAAAAAAATCAAAAGGTGAATTAATCCTTGTAATGCCCGATAATAAAAAGATTATATATGTAAAACACACGCATAAACTAAATATTTAACATACCTCTCTTTTGAACTTTCCTACCTTCCTATTGTTCTTCTCTATGAACACCTTACCTTTAGTTTTTGTCATCGCGGGCGATCTGAGCTAGCCCGGTTCTACTCCTTATTTTCACACGGCATATAGTACACTACACTCAAAAGTCAATCAAAAAATATATTAAACAAATTGCAATAGAATCCAAACAATAACATATTTTGCAATTAATTGGATTTGGTTAGTTAGTTGACTGATGAGATATGGTTATATCATGAGTTAATTAATAGGAATATATATAAGAGATTTAGTTGGTTAGTTAGTTAACTGAATGGAGATTTGCTTATATCTGAGTTAATTAATTAAATAATTAAAATACATTTTAAATCGGATATGGCATACCGACCACCACTTTCCACCAACAAAAAAGATATGGCAGATCACTTAATATTAATTAATTAAATAGATTAAAAATATTGCACATATTTGCACTTATCCTCAGTTTGTTATTAATTATTATCTTTGCAATTTGTTATTAATTGTTATCCATAATAACTTTTAATTGGATTTGTAAAATAACTTAATTAATTTAATTACTAATTAAAAATCCATACTTTAAAGGAGAAGACGTCACATGGGTTAGGCGACTTCTCCTTTAGTATTGATACAAGATTCAACCGGCCTACACATTGCCTCAAGGCTTAGCAAATCTAATGATTAAGGTCATGACAAATTATTATTATCAACTATAATAAATATGGAGTCATTGGTATGGCTAGTTGTCGGAATTTGAAAAACAACCTACATTAGTCACATAATTAATGAGGTGAATGTATGGTTGGAATGCAATGCACCTGAATTCTAATAAACCAAAAAATGAGAAAAAGAGATTTCATTAACAATTGCATATATTTCAAATCAAACATAATAAAGGGTGATCGAACCAAAAAAAAAAACACAATAAAGGGTGAGACGGTAATTCACATCAACAACGGCAAGCTACAAACATATAGATATTAATTTTTAGACAAATGTGAGTGCAAGAGAATAGACAACTGGTAATTGGATTACCTATAACATCTTTAACACATTTATTTTAATGAAAAAAGAATTAATATTTCAAAAATATAGGGAAATTTTATCCCAATAGAGAAATGAAACCCGACCCTCTTAAGTTAAAAGGGTATAGAAAAACATTAATAGTTTAATTTGTAAATTATAATTAGAGAATAGAAACTTGTACATTACTCAGCTCGAAAACTATAACATTATTGAGTGGGGGTAAAGTCGATTCTCAAAGTTTTACTTTTTTTTTGAGGTCAATTCATGCACATACTAATTAAGAGCCAATTCAAATAAATTATAAACAAACAAAGTAGAAAGATAAAATGCTAAAAATTAGATCGATTACAAGATTGCAAGAAATTAAATTAAATTAGAACGATCAATAAAAACTTACAAAGAGGAAGACAACACTGCTGGAGATATGGTAGAATTTATAGAATTGAAGACACAAAGATATTTTTGTATACGAATCTTATTGAAGATATCTTATATATATTTTGTTAGTTATTTAAGTTTATACAAATTATTATTCAAATTCAAAATTGAAATAATATCCAATTCAAAATAATTTGAATGAAATTAATAAAAAGAAATTTAAAAAGAAAATCAACCGGGTAAGATTTAGGGAAAAATGAATGAATGAATTAATTATGTATTTAAATAAGTAATTTGATTTATAATAAATAATAAAAAGAAAACCAATTAGATTTTGTTAGTTACTTAAGTTTATCTAAATTGTTATTCAAAATTCAAAATTGCAATAATATCTAACGTACCACTCATTTGAACCTTTCTCTTGGTCTTCTCTATGGGCGTTTTGCCATTATTATTTGACATAGGAAACGAATATATATAGATCGATCTGTACACCTCAATTGATATATCCTGCAACGAGTACGTTGGAAATAACAAGCATGCAATGAAGTGAGCGGCGATAGGCTACTGTTAGCTAAATCGAACTAACAACAATCAGTTAATTAATTAATTAATTAATTAATTAGGTGACCAAGCAAGCATTCCCTATCTTTACATGTTAGATGCGCCTCAATGAGCATCTAAAATGTGACCAAGCAAGTATTCATCATCTAGTATATATCCTGCAAATAGTAGAACATTATCTCTCTAATAAGTTAATTAATTAATTTGGTTATTAATTTATTTAGATAAGATCTCTAATAAATAAATAAATAAATTCGGTTTATTTATTTATTCAGGTAAGGTAGTATCTGCACTAAGATTTGGTTAGGATCTAAACTTATCTAATTGAAAATTAAAATAACAAACATTTAAAATAAATCAATTAAAATTAAAAAACCATTAAAATAATTCGATTAATCTAAAAAATAAAAAAAGGCTACATTAAAGGAGAAGCCGTCACATGTCGTATCCGACTTCTCCTTTAGTATTATAACTTGTGTAGGACCCGTCCCGTATACGGAGAATACATTAATATAAGGTGTATTTGCAAAACTAACCTAAAAAACCGGTTGTGTTGCCCTCTCTATCCCTTCTCTATATTATTTGCAAAAGGGTAGGCCAAATTCTTTTAATTTTGCATCCCAACTGGTTACACAAAGGAGAGACACCGGTTGCATTGATGGAGGAGAGAGAGGGAGGCGTATTGATAGGGAGAGAGTTGACAGTTTTGAAAAAAACTGTCACCTCAACTGCCTAGGAGAGTGGTTTATTAAAGGGGTAGTTGAGCCCGATTGTTTCTGCATCTCTCTCATACATCTCTCTCATCTCTCTCATACATTTCAAACTGTGAAAACCGAAGGAAGAAGCGGAAGGGTTTCGAAGAAGAAGTAGAGCAAGGCGGTAGAGGAGACGACGAAGTAGCGGATATCAAGCCCTAACGCCCCTGCACACAAGTGACGACAACAAGTAAGTAAAGCCTAAACCCTAAAGCCTCCGAATAATGACCGATTGAACACAATATTAGGGCGAAAACTGTAGTTGCAGATCCAAATGTGTTTGCCATTGTTTGGAATGTAGAAATCAAGTAAGTTGCGGAAAGGTATATGAGGTTCTCTCTGTCATGTGAGTTTCAACCATCGGCATGTACACATCAAGGGCTGGAAAGTTTCCGAAAGGAAATTGACGAGGGGGGATAGAAAGGAAATTGGGGGAAAATAACAATTGGTCTTCAACATTTGTTGGGGTTAAATGGATAAATTGGGGGAAAATAACAATTAGTTGGATGGCGAAATTGGGGGATTTGGGGGAATTAGCGACATTGGAAGATTTGGGGGTTTTGGGGGAATTGGGGAAAGGCGCTTGCGTATTATGAAAATAGGGCCAAGGGGAGTTCGAAATGTTTACTTTTGAGATGCCTTCCAACATTGGACTGAGTTCAGGGTAGACTTGATTACATCTCATGTTTGGATTATGTCATGTTCTTACTAGTGAAATGTCATGTTTATAACATTTATTGTCATGTTTGTTGATAGTCCTAAGGTTTTGCTTCCCAATTTTGCAGGATATCAAGGACAGGCGAACATGTCGACTTCCCGGTCTGTAAGAAGAGTTCCCCTTTCACAGACAACAGGCGAGGTACGGTGTGCATAGTCTTGATAAAAGAAATATAGTAGTGCCGATGTGCGAGTGACAATTGTGCGTTATTTTTGCAGGCCATCTATGCGGTCCCCGAGGACCAGCACTACAAGGGCCGTGTAAACCAGTACGGGCGGCCGGCAATACTTGCAAACCTGGACAACTACCTAAGCGAGGGGGACTGGAAGAAGTTGATGGCAAGCCCGTTGGCCGCCATTGTGAGGCTTGGTTCCCGTGTCCAGTTCTCAGCCCAACTGGTGCACTATGTCCTGCAACGCCAACTGCGGACGAGAAAGGAGAGCTGGTACATGATACACGGCAAAATAGCTCGGTTCTTCATCCAAGAGTTCGCGCTGGTGACCGGGCTTAAGTGCTCATTCATGTTGCTGCTCGAGGAGAATGATGGGGATAGGTCGGTCGTCAAGGACTTCTTTGGGGTGGAGAAGATGAGGATGGAAGAGTTCGAGGTTGCATTCCTAGTGGCGATGAAGGGTAGAGAGCATTCGCCCGCGATGAAGTTTAAGTATGCGTTGCTGATGCTGATTGAGGGTGTGCTATTTGGGAAGGATCCCCGCAACTACATTCATGGATGGGTGGTGAATATGGTGGCCGACGTCGACGGTTTCTTGCGATTCCCGTGGGGCAGGCACTGCTACGAGAGGACCCATGAGTTCCTCAAAAACGCTGTTGAGCGCAAGCTCCAGCATGGGGTGCAGGGCCCTCGGCCGTCATACTTTTTAGCTGACTTCCCCCTCGCCTTTCATGTAGTGGTTTATATTTCAACTGGACATGCATATAATATAACTGGACACGCTTAGAAATTAACTGGACACCTTTATATTTGAACTGGACACACTTATATTTAAACTGGATAGGGCTTATATTTACACTGGACAGATATTGACATCCATGCCCTGTGGTTTATGTAGTTGTGGGCGTACGAAGCTTTCTATCCAATCTGATCCCAATTTGCTGCCGTCCTTGACGTGAATGCCCACCCTCGGTGCCTGCGGTACGCGTCGAAAGAGCACAACATCAAGTACGAGTTAATCGTCAGCCTCATGGTGGAGGAGAAGGACGAGCTAAAAAGCTTTGACCTTGAAGACAATGTGCAGACAGTGTTAATCCCCGATGACTTTGAGGCGAAAAAACGGGTGATGCACGGGGCTTTCTACCCTAGAGAGAAGACCGATTTGTTCTTCGACAACCTCCGCGTAGAGTACAGGAAGGGTGTGCACACGAGGGCGACAGTGGAGACCGCCACCCAGGCAACGACCCAGGCAGCCCCCACGCAGGAAAACACACAAGGGCCATCGGTGGGTGATTTCTCACAGATGTTGTCGAAGATGGATGACCTGGCAAGGGAATTAAGAGCTGACTTCGCTGCGAGGATCAAACCCCTTGAGGATGGCATCCGCCAGCTGCGGAGGACGGGGAGGGAGGGACTGGACGAGTCCGACCACGCTGTCTCGCTGGGAAGGGCGGAATCGTCGGCGGCGAAGGAGGTAAGAGTTTCCTTCGCATGGAATAGCACCTTTGGGTACCCAATAATGTACTTACTACGATGTTTGCAGGTTGTTGAAAAAGCACAGAGAAAGGAGAGTGAGCAGCAGGACCAAGTGGATGAAGAACCAAAGCCAAAGGATAGTGAGAAACAGGGCCAAGGGGATGCGAGCAAGGACCAGGAGATCACCAATGAGGTAGCTGGGGACAAGGTGGAGAAGGACCAAGGGGATGAGAACAAGGAGCAGGACAAAGGGGATGAGAACAAGAACCAGGACAAAGGGGATGCCGACAGAGTTTTTGAGGACAGGAAGGAGAAGAAGGACGAGGAGGTGAAGAAGGCCAAGGTGGGGAAGAAGGGCAAGAAGCCCCCCAAGGGGAAGAAGGACGGCAAGGGGACAGCCGACGTTGCCCACGTTCCCAAACAGACAAGCGCTGAGGCATGTCAATTCCCTTCAGCTGTCATGTTATGGATACTCAATTGTCATGTTATGGTGGTTAAGTGTCATGTTAAAATTTTCCAATTGTCATGTCCCTTTCAACCGTGTGTGTAGGACGATGGTGACCGGGATGCCCAAGGTTTGACGAAGCCCAAAGGTGGTCGCATGGATAAGAAGGGGAAAGCCGCCCTCGGCGATGCACCCACCCAAAAAACAAGTGAGGTATGTCACCTCACTCCGAACGTTAATATTGTCCAGTTGAAATTTTCCTGTTGTCATGTTGAAAGTATCCTGTTGTCATGTTGAAATGTTCATGTTGTCATGTTCAAGTATTCCCGTTGTCATGTGTGTGCAGGGTGACATGGACACGGAGGACACCTCTCAGGTCGAGCCGCTAACTCGGAGGGGGACGAGAGCCCGTAAGGCTACTGCTGCATTTGCTGGGCACGAGGTCACTCAGCCTGTGAAGAAGCCACAAGTGAGCAAGTCCAAGACCAAAAAGGACGCCGTTGACCTGGGCCTTCTGACTAGGGCAGAGTTGGACGCCTACGACGCTTGGATGAAAGAGGGCACAAGTCCTACACGGTCTATCGAGGGTACCCTCCTCGAGAAGAAGTTCTTCCTGGATCTAGAGGCGCCGACGAACTGGGTAACCTCTGAGGTAAAGCTCCTCCCCGCGCAAGTCTTTTTTATTGCCTCACATATCGAGCAACTCCCCCTGATGTACCTCTGACATGCGAGTTCTGTTCCACAGCACATCGAGCAGGCATGCGCAATCCTTCGCAGGGCCATAGTCACTGACCCGATGTTCGCCTCCGTCGCCGTGCTCGACAATTTCTTCCGGGTTTTGCTGGAGCGTCATACATGCTTGGTGGTCGAGGACGAGCTGAAGTTGTACATGGATGGTGTACTTCCAGATCGGTTTCCCAAGCCTTGGGCCTCCGTGGACTGCATCCTGCTCCCCTGGAATTTGAAGAACGAGCACTGGGTGGCTCTGGAGATCAACTTTGCCGAATGGACCGTGCTTGTGTTTGACCCCGATACGAACTTGATAAGAGAGTGCCAGCTTACCCAATTGCTGAAGCCCGTGACGCACGTCCTGCCCACCATGTTCGCCGTCCACCAGGAGATGCATGCCAAGCACAAAGCCAATGTTGCCCGCCCCCTCACCCTCACCCGCGTGAAGGGGATCCCGCAAAACAAACAATCGTAAGTACTTGTCCCAGTTCCCTCATTTTTTGTAATGTTACTGAATATCCATTGACGCAAATGATGACCGTGTTCAGTAGAGACTGTGGCCCGTACACGATCCGATACATGCAGCAACTCGCTATGGGGGACCGCATCTTCGATGGCTTGGACGGCGACTTCATCGCTGCATACCGTCAGCTCCTATGCGTCTCTATCTTCCACCTTGGCTTCGGTGTCAGCAACGATCCTAAGTAGTCCCCTCGTCATTATGTGAAGCAGTGAACATTGTTGGTTTATATGGTTGTAGTTGCCGTTAACATCAATACTCTCTTTGGATTCCGATGTTTTGATGACATTTCTACCTCCTTTTGCTCTGTTTGGGATTGATGTTTTAGATTGTCGTTTTACATGGATTATTGTCATCGTTAATGTTGAACATCTTTCGTTACCTCTGTCGTTTGATATGGATTATTTAGGTTTGTTGATATTGTTAATCACAGACACTTAGGAAAAACTTATCAACAAATACGTAGACACTGTCATGTCAACAACATTACCCGTCATGTCTTAAACATTACCCGTCATGTCTTAAACATTACCCGTCAAGTTTGAAACAAGTGACATACCAGTTACTAGCAAAAAGGTACGACGACCCAAACATCAACACACTTACGTACAAAGACACAGTAGTAACCCCATCTGGGACTTCATGTGCATCTGAATAAAACCCAAAACCCACAGACGCAATCTAGTCTAGCTGACCAAAACCCAAAACCCACAGATGCATTAACGTCATGTTAATCCTAGTTGGTCGTCATGTTTTTCCTACCTGCTCGCCATGTCTTGTCCCATATATTGTCTAGTTCGTCCGGCGCTTGTATCTCCTTTCCCACTACGAGGGGTAACGTCTAGTCTTGGGTCTACCCGGACGGGCCTTCACACTGGGCGGGAGGCAGGTCTCTTTGGCAATTTCCGGGGGCACCCTCCATGTGTCTGGAGACGGAACTGGGTACAGAACGTCTGCGTAGCAAGCACGCCACGCCTCTCCCTTGTAGAAGTCATTGACCAATGAGTGGACATCCACCCCGCACAATTGTGCAGCAGCCAGTGCGTGCGCACAGGGGTATTGGTCGACGTTGAACCATCTGCAACTGCATAATCGTCCCGTGAGGTTGACAAGCCAAGTGGACTGACCATTGCGGACCTCGAACTTGTGGGGGCTGAGCTGCCTAGCCAACATCGACAGAGACTCAGCGAAGTTTGCTTTAATGGCATTAGCAACCCAATCGCTTACAACTTTCCCAGGTTTTGAGGTGATCTCTCTCCGCTTCACGAACCAGTCCCCGACGGTCTCAAGAATGGCATCCATCAGCGCTGTGAGTGGCAAGTCCTGAGGATACTTGAAAACCGAGTTCAAGCACTCCGAGTTATTCGTGGTGGTTATGTTGTACCTGTTACCCGGGTAGCACGCCCTTGCCCACTTTTCGAATCCGGCCTCCCGTAGGTATTGGCCCGCGGCGGGAGAAACCGCACAGAAGTCATTGTACAGCGACTAGAACTCGTCGTATGTGTATGCTTTGACCATGGAGACGTATTGGTCCTCCATAGCGCTGATTTTGAACCGAAACCGGACGTTCTGCCATAAGTGCCATGTGCATATGCCGTGCTTGGCGAAGACGTAGTTGTCTCGTATTCCCTTCTCGATGCTAATATGGTGGTCAGATACCCACATGAGATCAGTTGTGTCTTCAACAACATGCAGCATCTGCCTGAAGAAGAACCCCCACGACCCATAATTCTCTCCGTCAACCATTGCGAATGCAATTGGGTAGACAGAGTGGTCAGCATCTTCTGTAGTCGCGAAAAGGAGGCACCCTCGGAACTTCCCCTTCAGGAACCCCCCGTCCACTGACACCACCTGCAAATTCAACAACCGCAATGGTTACCGTTGTCATGTCGTTATTGACTAATATCATGTCATATAACCTATATGTCATGTTATTCCCTGAGGACGTCATGCAAGGTAGTTGGTCGCTGTAATGGTAGTAGTTATATGAGTTTAACGGCTTTGCAGTAAAGGACACACAAGGTACGGAGAATGAGGGACTGACCTTTCTTAGATAGGGGACCGCCCTCCGCCACACTCCAAGGCTGACAAACGCATACTTGAATCGTCCTTCTGTGTCGCGTTCTATCCAAGTGTACGTGCCAAGGTTGGACTGCTCCAGCATGTGCATGTACGAGTACATCCTCTGGTAGTTTTCCTCGTCCGTCCCGTAGGTGGTGTCCCTCGCCTTCATGGCGGCTCGCCGCGCCTTCCAGTAACTGGACGGCACCCCTAGCTGGGATTTCGTCAGAGCCTGTACTTGCTCCGGCACAAGGGCCTTCTTTGAACCAACGAAACTGCACATGGACAAGCGCATTGGGTTAGTGTTTATCGAAGTACCTGTCCAGTTTTATAACATTTCCTGTCCAGTTATATTTAACCAGCGTCCAGTTATAAACAACATACTATCCAGTTCGGTTGGTTAGAGCGAAGGAGATACCTGTCCACTATGTGTTGCCCCACCTGGGTGTATGTCGCACGACGCTTTTGTGTCATCATGTCGGTCAGGTCGCACGTGTGCTCGTCCACAAGCTTGGAGATAATCCAAATTCGCGTCTTCTTGTATGTGGAAACCCGACAAAGCCACTTGCAATTGGGACCACCGCAGCGCACAACATACAAGCTCTTCGTCGACTTGTTCACCTTGGTCGTGAAACACCTAGATAGGGCCGCCCACTTGATTGTCTGTTGGAACTCCTCCTTCGACCGAAACACTTTTCCCTCCCGGAGCTCACCCGTGTGCTGACGGGGACCCAATGGGTTCACCGCAACCATTGGTTCACTTTCCACACCCTCCGTATTCGGTCCCAACTTTTGTTTTCTGCGTGCGTATGCTTCCTCTATTTCCCTCACAGCCTGCTCGGCCTCAGTATCCCATGACCACGACTTGGTCGGAACTGCGCAGCCGAGCTCCATCTTCACCGCATTTGGTAGTACCTCATCGTCGTCGGAGGAGCTCCCGATGTCAATGGGCACCCGTCCATCTCCACCCGGTGGAATAACTTCATCTTCCGGATCACCGCTGACAGAAATGACTTGCTTTCTACGTCTTATTTCCTCGGCTTTCTTTGCCTTCTTTCGCAACTCGAACTCCAACTCCTCATGTCGCCCGTACTCGTTGGTACTATTATGTAACTGGACACATTCGTTTTCTAACTGGACGCATTGGGCATCTAACTGGATGCCAGTTTGTTTTGCCTGGACACATCCGGCTACCAGGACTTCGTCTTCTTCACCACCAGCCAATTGGATGCCCGTATGTGCGTGATCTTCTTGGGTCACAGGCGGCCCAGTTAATGGAAGTATAAATTCCTCACCTCCCGCCACTGAGATACCCCACCCTCCGGAGCCACCCGTTGACGATCCTTGTGTAGGTGCCACAGTGCTGCCACAAAGCTTGGTTCGCAGGGAGACATGGAGGTCGACATGCCACGATCGTTCTCCAGTGAGTCCGTTTACAAACTTGAAGGCCTGCAGGTCTTCATCATCTCCTATTGCATATGGCCTGCACCCGCCCTTCTTCAGCTTCCCATATGTGAGCTCCACCTCATGCCTTCTCCCATCGACGTTAAACTTTTCCATCACGAGTTTCTTTAGTGCAACGTAGTCGATACGTTCGTCCACCAGCAGAGCCTTCTGGCTCCGTGACCCCTTGAAGACCCAACCGCCTTCTTCGCAAGCCCACCATCCTCCGAACACCACAGTCAGACATACGATTGTCTTCTCCCCTGTTCATTTACATAGAGAGGGGATACAATAAGTTTACATTAAGCTGTAGCAAAGTTTTTTTTCTCATCATCTTCCTTGAGAGACTACTTACCCATTTTGTATCTGCAGGCGGTCGCAACTCGGTCCAATCTATTCCACCAGCTGTCACGTTGTTTGCTGTTGGTTGTCACGTTGTTCTCTCCTGGTTGTCCAGTTAATATTAACTCGTAACGCTTCAACTTTAAGATAAACCCCGACCCAGTTGCTTCTTCTACATTTGGCTACTCTCTGAATCTTCAGATTTTTTTCCACCTGATACCCATTAAATGCCACCCCCATCATTCCCTCCCATATCCTTATATAGATCCTCATATCAATTGCCACCAACCCTCCTCCTTCACTCTTTGCCGGCGCTTCTCCTTCCTCCTTTTAATTCTCCTACTGCAGTGCATTAATGAGGAATAATCATTGGACTGAGGTGGAGCTTCAATGCTTATATACTCTCCCCCTCTTCCCTCCTCCCTCCTCTTTCTCTTCAGGATTTTTTGGCGCAAATGTTTGGCGGGAATTTTCCTTCCCCGGACTGTTCAGAGAGTCCCTGCCAAACTCAATTACCTTTCTCTCTCTTTGTCTAATCAAACTCAAAAGCTCCCTCTCTTGCCTCTCTCCTCTCAATGGACGTCTCTCTATCTCTCGACGAACTGGACGTCTCTATCTCTCTCTCTCTCTCACTCTCTCTCTCCTTCCTTTTCTCTCTCTCGCCTTCCTTTTCTCTCCCTCGCTGAGGTGTCACGGTTGGCCCCCACTATCCCAACCTGTTACCTGCTGGGCAGGTTTGTCGGATAACCGGTTTCACCCCATTTTAATCCGGGTTGGGTTAATCTTGCAACACTTTTCGGTTTTTGGGTTACCTTGTGCAATTCCCTCTTAATATAATGTTATAAATAATCTGAAAAAATTCTAGTAATAATAAAAAAAAAAATCTAAACATGAATAATGTTTCCACTAAAAATAATATAAATATAAATAAAATTAGTTCGACGTATTATATATAAATTTTTTTTTTCTAATATGTCTTCAATTAAATCTCGTGTAATATAATAGAGGGTTGATATTTAAAAATGTATTAATATTCTTTTTTATCAAATGTGTAGTACATATTTATTACGTTAGTTTACTAAAAATATCTATGCATATATGGATTGTGGCTACATATTATGCCTAAACAATATTTTAATATTTTTTTATGGGCTCAAAAAAATATAAATAAGATAACAATGACTAAATAATTAATTTTGGTATAAATAATTCTCTCAAAAGAAAAATAATCTGGATATAAATAAAATAGCACCTATCAAATGCTACATATTATCTATTACGAAGTAATATTTTTGGTAAGTATGAATATGAAATATTTTTTATTTATATTTTTATCAATTAACTAAAATATATAGATAGATAGATTGTGGCTTATATAACTTTCTATAAAATATGACAACATATTATTTTATTATTTTATTTTTCCTAGGATCAACCACAACGCGCCACGAAGGATTTTTCCTCTAAAATCAACCACAACGCGCCACGTAGGACGCAATGCATCGGTTTTAGTATAGGTATATAGATATAGATATAGATTCTTATATAGAATCTATTATTATACAATTATTTTGTTATGTTCTCAATAAAAGCTTCCTAATCTTTCCCATATTCATACAATCTAATTCTTTCATGCCACTTAAAATATACTCCCTCATTATTTCATGCCACTTAAAATATAACTCATATTCATACAATCTAATTGTTTCAACCAACAATTATCCCACAATTTCGGATCTACAACTATCATAAGATTTCGGATCTATAATAATCACTAATTAATCAAAATCCACAAACATTCAACTATCAAACCATTATTTCACCCCTACCATCTCATCTCCTAATCCATAATCCTTCAAACCAAAAACAAATTAATAAAGAAATCACACTAAACTCGAATTATTGTCACAAACACAACCACACAACTATCAAACCATTTAAACAAGGAACAACCCTTAACATCTCCTACCTCATAATCGTTCAAAACAAAACCGGAAAAAAAAAAAAAACTAACCTCGAATCTGCGATACAGGGTACTCGAGCAAATAAAGGCCAATGGATGCGGATAACCTTTGAAGATGAAGGGGGATTGCACGAAAAAGAGAGGATGAAGGATGGGCGTTTGAGGTTGAAGACTTGAAGAACACCAGTCGGACGGAGAGGGACGAAGAAGATGAAGTGGAGAAGGAAGGCAGTTTCTTTAAGGTTATTAAAAGAAAGACGCGGATCCACACCGCGTTTTACGAGTAAACATTCAACCACCACATTCATTGCCCTTTGACCTTTTTTCTTTTCTGAAACCGAACAGAGAAACGTGGTTTGGGACCGCGTTTCTCTATTATGTCCCATCTGACTCAGCAACAGCTGACGAGTGAGTCCCAAGTCAAGACTAGAAACGCGGTCCTAGACCGTGTTTCTAGTGCCAGGGAGGCAGTTGATTTAATTATCCATTTTTCATTTTATTTTAAAGTAGAAACACGGTTTGAGACCGCGTTTCTTTCGTACATTTCAAGCCCCCACACAGGCGGCAATTCTCTCTCCTGCTTTGTGAATAAATCGCAGATCCAGACCGCGTTTTTCTGTTCCACCTGCAAAAAATGAACATGTCTGTAATTATTTTAGAATCTTGAATATTTTCATAATTATTTTATTTTTTATGAATATTTCGAAAAAAAATTTACAATATTTAACAATTATCCGTTGTTTTTTTATGGTGAAATCAGGTGTATACCAATGAAAACTTAATTAATTGGTTAAAACATCAAAAATGGATATATACCCATCAAATTATTTATGTTTTTTAGTTATTTATAATATATTTACTTTATTATATGGAATGTAAAAATTGGTAAAGTTTAAATATCAAACTTAGTTAACTTGAAAATAATTATAGAAAGAAGTTGTTGATTTCAAATTCTCTCAAATCAAGTAAGTTTCTAATATATGATGCAATTTTACATAAATAAAATATATTTTCCTTATTTTATACGGAGTATGATTTATGGTCATTTTAATAACTTAATTCTTTTGAATTTACAAATGAAACCCACTATTCAAAATAAAATTCATTATATAAAAAATATAATTATAATGATGTTGAAGTTTAAATTTTATATTAAAAATTTAATTATGTTTTCTATCGAATAATTGTAGAGTGGTAATTGTTATAATTATTTAAAAATTTATTGAGTTTATTATATAATTAAGTTATAATCACATTTTCATTCAATAATATAATATTAAATATATTATGGATAATTAAATAAATTTTAAATAATTTGATGGATAAATAAATAATTTTATAGTTTTGATGAGTAAATACCCAATTAATCAAGTTTCTATGGGTATATACCCGATTTTACCTTTTTAAAAAAATTAAATAATGAATTTGTATAATTCGGTAATTACTAATTGTGAGTGATTTTGTATTAATTGATCTATTTTATGATATGATCCATCTACTTATCTTTTTTTTTTACGGTAGGCAAAAATGGTTGTCTTTGTCGGGAAAAACTCAACCATGATCCCTAAAAATGATGTTACAATCAAAGCTCCCCATAAAAGGTGAGTGTTCCCACATTACAAGTGATTGTAGACTTGGCTATGAAATCGGCGGGACTATTTGAAACTCTATAACAGTGTTTGAATATGATATTGTAGAAATTCTGATTGAACACCTAAATCTCTTCAACCATTCTAAGAATCTCTCAAGGTGTTGTAGTTCTTTTGTTAATGGCGGAGATTACTCCTAGGCTATCCCCTTTAACAATGAGATCTTTGAATTCTTTTTAATTTCTTATTGTAGTCTTTATTCCTTGGCAAAAAGTTAAAGCTTCTGTTTGTAGCACTGGGCTACTTGGGATTGCGATTTGAAACATGCATGTCAGTGACCCTACCATCACTATCCCTAATAATTCCTCCGATCTGGGAGTTGCCAGAGAGTCTAAGACCATCCGCAACCATGGGGTAACATCTTTCCCGTGTTTTTCCCATCTTCCTATCACAACTTTACAACTCATTTATTTTTTTGTTTAAAATAATTTTCACTTTTTCTACCTTTTTCTAAAAGGTTTCCCCTATAACCATGGGAAACCTCTTTTACCTCTTTTCAAATTTATTTTCACTTTTTCTTTTCATTTATATCTTCCACTTTATTATATGTGTATCATCATATATTATTGTGAATTATTTTTATTTATAATTTTATAAATAAATAAAAATAGCAAGTAGTTAATATAAATATATTTTATTACATCTAGATTAAAATAAAAAAAGTTAAAAACATTATAACATACGTAAATACTAATCGAACTACCTATAAATTCGGATCATAGCCTTGGAATTGGTTCCACAAGTGCTCAACCAAATCTTCGAATCATAGCCTTGAACACCTGGAAAATGCTCAAAATGTTGTTGGTTTGAAAAAAAAAAAAAGAGGAGTGTACACATTGATAGGATTATGTGGGGTATAATTTGGATACTCGGGTGTTGGAGAATTGTTAAGCATTTGCAACATCATTTGAAATTGAGGATTTTTGAGAAGATTTGAATCAAAAGGCATATTTGAAATGGGTGGAGTAATTGGATTATTGTGATACATGGTTAAGAAAATAGGTGCAACTACCATAGATCGAGATGGGGGTATGTAACGGCCCAGAATTATAATTTCCGGGTTACGTTTCAAGGGATAAAACCCCTTGTTCGGATCTTGCAATCCAGGTACGGGTCGAGGTTTCAAACACTTTTATGATTAGTATAAAGAGGGATTTCAAACCCTAAAAACCTCGAAGGGCCGTTGGGTACCCTTAATCTGTCCGAAGACTATGTCGCGGAATCCATTTCAAACGGAAGTAAAGCGGAAGCAAGGTAAAGATACAAGTGTCACGGCAGAGCCGGATCAAAACCAAATCATGAGTGGGTGGTTACCATTGTATTAAATTAGAATGTTAGCCAGATTCTTCGAATCGCCAAAAGGGAACCCCATCATATCGACATCGAGCACTCAATCTGCAGATAATACCTTTAAAAGAAGAACGGGGAAAGGAATCAGATCGAGCCACGCACGCGGGACCGGCAGTCCTCTCTGAGGCCACATAGTATGTGCTATACCTAATAAAGATGCTCTAATGCAGTACGGAATTCAAACACACTAGCATGCTCCTAGTTCATAATAATGTGCGGAAATACTGTAAAGGGCCCAAGACAATGCCAAGTGGCATATCCCTCTCCTACCTCCACCTCTTCCGACAGGCGGAGACTGGCCAGCTCGTGAATGCATTCATTCATAATAGGGTGGCACGCATGCCTAACCCGCTCCACAATAAAGCCCGCAGACATATCATAATGTAAGGAAGTACTCGATTGACTCAGGGTACCCGATGAGGCTGGGCTACCCTATGACCCTAGCAAAGACTTCTAGGACTATCACAGATAACGGCCGTTCTGTTTACATACGCACAAAGAAAGAGAATGCTCAACGATCGATGCAACCTAGCATGGTACTACATGGCATGCTGATCATGAATGCAACACCTAACATAAAATGCAACAACAGGCCTGAATGTCCAACCTGAGTAAGCCCCCTAGGGAACTTACCTGAAGATGCAGAACAGCAATATAACACAAGCAAGGGCCCAAATGCAAGTCCAAAGCAATCCGAAAGCAATACACACCTATCATTAAGCCATTTTCATAAGCTATCGGGCTAACATTCATATACACAGAACCCAAGTTCTCAACATACTCAAAACCAATCGATGGTAAAATCATTTTCCAAAACCTTTCCGATATGATCAACATCAATCAAAATCATTTTTCCAATTTCCTTCTCAAAACTAATATCATTAAGCCAAGACAAAATCCCGACATTTGAAATGACACTTTTAACATAACTTCAAGCTCAAGATCAATTAGTTCAAGTTCCGTCAAATCCCTTCCTTAATATGGAATATTAAAATAACATTTCAGAACTCATTTCCCCAAACTCTTAAATCTCGAGTTAAGTCAACTCATTTTTAAAATAATTTCTCAAATCATATTATAGAGACAATTCCGGCATTTTAGTTTTCAAGACAATCAATCCTTTTAAGAGATAATTCCGGATCACGTGATAACCCTTTTTAAATAATTTTCCAAAACTCTCCTTTTAATTTTATTAATTCCATTTACTTAAGATATTTTATATCAAAATATACATAAGTCTTAAAAATCCATTTTCCATTCCACCACATTTTACCCAAAGAATTAGGCCCAAGGAAATAGGCCCAATCTTTTTTTAAAATTTCGGATCCAATAACCCATACCCAAAAGCTGAACCGGTTTTTCATTTAAAACAAAATGAACCGAGCCAAAACCCGAACCAAATGCTGAAGGAATGAAAGGGGGAGAAGGGATCCGGATGCACAACCCGAAATGAACTGGATACCCGGCCCAGACCCGAAATATTAGGCCCAAGATCTGCCCAACTGTTAAGTGAACCCATCTCCTTCCTCAACAGAAGAACAGAGACGCAGCGACGGCGAAGGAAAAGGACGGGAGAAGGAGGTGAAAACCTCAGGCCACCGGCGGTGCCCTGTCTCCGAACAACCCTCTCCCAACCGAACTAGAACTCAATTTCTAAAACACCCAGACAGCCAGAAAGAAGATGCAGCGAGGAAGGAGAGTGAGGAGGATTACCGAGATCGCAAGATTCCGACTCCGAGGGGCTCCGAGACCGGCTCCGGCGGCGATTGACGAGGAAGGAGCTCCGACCGAGTCCTAGGAGAAGTAATGGGTGAGCAAAAACAGACTTTGACGAGATTAGGACCGGAATCGAATAAGAAAACAAAGTCGACCTTCGAGAGCTACGGTGAGCGCGAGAGGGCTGGTGGCGGCGTTGGCGGCTCCGGGAGAAGCTGCTGCTGCTTCTGGCGGCTTCGGGATCCTACTGGCGTCTCAAGGCGCTCGAAACAGGGGGGAGGGAGAGCCTGGCGCTGCTGGTTGCTCGTCGAGGAGAAAGGAAGGAGGAACGGAGGGAGGTTGCTGCTGCGGCTTGGTGGAAGACGGAGAAGGAGCTGCTACCGCTGCTCCTCGGGGAAGAAGAACAGAGCTACTGGTTGCTCTCGGCGTTGCTGGTGGAGAGGAGCTGAGCAAAATGGAGGTGTCTTGGGGAGGGGTTCCTCACGGCAACAACAGAGAGGGGAGATGGAACTGGGGTGTGTTTGGATTCCTTGTTTGTGTGAGAGAAAAGTGTGGTCAAAACCTGATTTTGGAAAAGAAGGATTTGTTGTTTGTTTTCCATAGGAAATGTCTCAAAGAAGGGAGGGAGTGAAAGGAGGGATAGAATTTTACCCAAATGAGAGGGATGACATGGAATGGATAAGAATGGGAGAAGGTGACGGAATTGGGGTCCCGAGTCGGAAATGTGAATTTCCGACAATTGATATTTTAAATCCCGCTCTCTCGATCTTATTCCGACTTGATCAAAATAACGCTTCAAATTTTCAAAGATGTCAACATCCCAAAGTTTATTTCAAATCCCAAGGTAAAATGACGGAATCGTCCCTCAAAGTTCAAAATTAGGTTGGAATCCGCTTAAAGGATTTCAATTTCGATTTAGGAAATTATGGACGAGTTTTTCTGGAAATATCCGAATTTTTATTTTATTTTATCTTATTATTATTTATTGAAATTTATTATTTAAAATCCGGGCCTTTACATCATCCACCTCTAAAAACAAGTCTCGTCCCCGAGACTAAAACCAAAATAAAGTAGGGGATGAAGTTTGAAATTGATGAGTCCAAGGACTATGTCTAGAATCTTGTAATCATCTCGGTTGCGTCTTCCGGGATTCTCACAACATCCCAGTCACCGTCGTGACATCTCCAATTGGCCTTGACAAGTATGCGATAAGCGCCCCTATCACATACTCGCTTCGACCTTTCGGAAGTACCACAACTCTAAAAGTTCTACAATATTATCACTAGGTCTTAGCAAGCACCCTACAAGCGCCCTTATAAAATGCTTGTATCCACTTCGTGAGTTATCATAGAGTTGCCCGGATTTGAAAAGTTTCTAAAGGGATTCCGCAATTGAAAAAGATTGGCCTCAATATCGTGGAAATTATCGATAACGTTCATTCTTTTACAATCCAAGTTAGTTCTTTTTTCAAAATCGTTCAAAATCTTCAAATCCGACGCCTAATCACGCAACCTTATACCAAAACAAGTCAAATCCTTTCAAATCAAGATTTCGTCAAAATATTCCAACCACCAAATCAGTTTACCGCATGACAATCAATCAAATTCAGAAATCAGGAGGTGGAATCATCCACCTCTAAGGGCTAATCCCATATTCTCTTCCTAGTTTCCATAATCAAATCAATCCATCAATCTCCATTCAAACAAGATTCATACGCCATAACAAATGCATAACAGCTTAAACCAATCAATCTTCAACCAACACATCGTACGACAAGTCTCAACCATGTACCCACACAGTGCCACAAGGTCACATCAAGCATCTCCAAATCATACTAAAGGTTATAATGTGCATCTCAACAACATATCAGAATCATAACAACGTCTCGACATCACACCATAAATCATAGAAGGTATCTCACTATCGCATATCAACACCGCAATCATAGTAGGGTCAGTCACAACAAGGGATCTCATTTAGCGCATAAATTCGCATAATCATCCTATCCAATTTCTATCCAGCATTATCATAACAGATTTATCACATCAACATTTGTATTTGCAAGGATAGCCACAGCAGGATTTCATCATAAGTCAATGAAACAAAACTAATTATGACCACATCAATACAAACAAGGTCATGCTAGCAAGATTCAACAAAAGGGAAGATCAAGCAGTATATCAACATCAATATGTCAACATGCTCTCCAGATATCATCTCAACTCGTCGCAACACCATATAACGATCATTTAGTCATTAGGCAGACATACACTATTACCTCATATATATACGAGTCATATTCATCATTTAATATATTCATAATCATGCCTACCGACCATATAATATAATACCATGCTTACTACTTCATAATAAGACATCATGCTCCCACATAATAACACACCATGATCTCATATACTATCATATCACAACACATCCTATCATGCTTCTAAAACAACATAACAGGATAGCAAAACATCAATATATCGTGATAACACCAGTCACTACCAATTAGATTTTAACATTGCATATCAACATGTAATTCCACATCAGGTTTATCATGGTCGTTATCTAACATCATGCCAGCAGATATAAATAAATCACAAAATCAAGAAAATTCCTCACATCATACCGGTCAAAATAAAACACAATCACTCGCCCATCTCAACTCTCAAGCCAAGACTAATCCTCTTCTAGACTCGCCAACGCCAACTCAGGCAAAAATTCCCCAAAGAAATCCCAATTCATCTCGATGCTCGAATCTTACCCCTCCTTCTGCCGATCACTACCACACCATCCACCTCTAAGAACTCGCTCCTATGTCTAACCTCATGCCCGAATACCTGCTTACACTATGTCCTCAACATCCACAAAGGCCATTCCTTACACTCCCCACACTTCACAAGACATCTCAAACATCATGCCCAGCTAACCATACCCCCACCGAAAATTTACCCAAAAGCTTAATAGAATCACCCAAGCATTGCCTCTCATAAATCCCAAGACTCACTCTGTCTCTCCTAAGCCTACATCTCTCTTGCGATTCATCTCATAACATCCCTGATCATCCTAATCACTCAAGCTCTTTCACCACTCTTCTACCACGCTACCAATGACCTCACCCACAGGTTTAAGGAAGAAGCAATAATGAAAATCATCAAACATAAGGTCTACAACATGTCAACTAGCAGTTATAAACATAACATCATGAGTTCAACGAGTCTCAGTTTACCATCATGCTCAATAATCATTGCAAACATCATATATGAACATAATGAAGTCAAGCTAACATGTTGCATTATAAACTTATCCGATACAATTCATGCTTCTTAACATATGTAGTCCACATTTTACAGGCAAAGGAATTCAATCATGCTTAGCAACTTAGGGTAGCAACACGCCAAGACATCATGGTACATGAGATCTATAAGTCATCAAATCATATCATCATAGACGACAGGCAATCAGGCAATAGTCATCATCAAGTCAGCACATCAACTCATAAATGTCACCATCAAGGCAATGCAACATAGTTATCAACATATTCAGAAAAGTTAGCAATTCAAACAGAGAACGCTCTTGCTTGCAAGTCATATCGTAATCAGTGACCGCCATTCTCGAAATGTGCTTGTCTTTCCGAAATCGTTGATCCTGAGGCCCGTGGGTTATGGGCCCACGCTTCTGCTACACTGCTCTATCGTTATGCAACTTCCTTTCTCTTTCAAGCAGTCGCTCACCAAACATCGCAGAGGAGTCTAAGTTAGCAGAGGTAGGGGAGTGACGGGAGAAGACAACCCAAATCCCTTTCGGGGACAGACACGGACCACAACTAAAGACGACAATACTAGAGACAAGACTCTAACCCGAGAATAACAACAACGCCCTTATGGAAGTCTATGAGGTTATAATCGCGACAAGTAACACGAATTCATCATGGAGCATATCAATTTCACTAACCCACACTAACATGTACCTATCTCAAGGGAAAAGAACATGCGTATTCATTCCAAAAGACACAATCAAGTCCTACACGGGTGCATGCGAGATAAACTAGTAGTATGTGATTCCATGGAACCAGACATGCTCAGCAACTTTAAACAGGGTACGCGGGATTTATTGAGCATCACAATTATCACATATATGAACAATGCACGAGCTTGGCGTATGCATCATACGAGAACATATACTAGCAACATAGTAACTACCTCATCTAACACAATGATCATATAATAGGTCAATCATGGCACGTAATCATATGACGAGGTACATTTAGAAATCATGGGTCCCACACGATACTAGCGATACATGATGTAATACAAGCATAGTCACAAGTCATTAAGAGGAGCTCAACATAATATTCACGAAACATGAGGCATCCTCAGAATAACAAGAAAGGCATCATTGGCGACATATTATAGTCATGTTAAGAGCGAACCATCATAGAGCACATATATAGTACAATAGTCATCACATCATAGAACAAGTGCAACAAGTGATCCTCTTAGTTAGTTATATTGGAAATCATGAGCCCTACCAGACACTGCTAACACTTATCAAACATTAACACAATCAGGGTAACTCGACTAAATCCATTCTAACATTCGTGCATCATGCGTATGCGAAATCATGATATAGCGTGGTGTGTGATCATGCGAGGTGTCCAGTCATATGTTCATGCAAGCACGAGAGAATATCATAGGGTAATAGGGAAATACCACCGAGCGATAACATATAAGCATGCTAGGATTTACCATCACGAAAAGCAAGTCGATCATCGAATTCAACATCAGTCTAATCAGGATGAGTAAAACACTTTAAGAAGAGGGAAGAATCACACTATCAAGGACCTAGTCTGGGAGAGAATTAGCAGTACTGTAGGCAAGATATAAGCTCACGCCAGTCACAACCAAGGGTCCTACACGACACTAATAGCTCAACATAACATGCTTTACATATAAACATTTAATTGATAGTTACAACGGTACGCAAGAAATCCATCACTCATATCCCGACGATATAGAAGCATGGGGGCAATGCAACAGTGTATAATACGAACCTAGTAATGGGACAATATAGCTAGAATACGGGGACATGACCTCAAATCAACACATAACATGATATAGCATGCATTCATCAAGACTCAATTATACCACATACTCTCCATCCAAAGCACGTAATCATACAACAATATTAACTTGCAAGATCATCAATAATGATTGATTTAACGAATACAAAATAGATGAGCATGCTACATATTCTCGTCACAAGGGAGTGATAAGCATTGACACATCATCATCCATCATGCTAAGGCGATCATGTACAAGCATTCATACAGGGAGGGTTTGATCACACTACCACAAACCTAATCCAGGAGGAAATAACGATCATGCAAGTTCGTATCATATGTTTCATGCTTCCTATCAACCATACGATCAGTAAGCCAAGTAAACATGCTATAACAACAATAGTCATGGTATAAGAAAGGACACAACACGATACTTGAGGAGGGTAACTAACCACAACATGAGCTTAAACAAATCATGACAGAAAGCAAGGCATAACATGAGCAACTTCTTACAACGATCATTTACAAGGTACATGCGAGAGATTACGAAATCATGTCATGCAGTTCAAAGAGAGTCACCATTACAACCGGACAGAGATCCCTAAAGACAATCATTGACTTTTCCCAACCGACTCATCACCCCTGTTTCCCGTGGGACTCCGATACGACTTTTCATGGAAAAGAGACATTAGTTGATCATTATAAGAATAAGGGAGGACAACCCTATAAACACCTTATTTCTGACTCAGAGTGACATCCAAAACTTCCAACACTCACTCAGACAACTTAACATAGCACCATGATTCCCGACACAATGTGTTTACCAACCCAATTTCCCGTGGAAGACACTGACATCCAGGAAAAGGCTAGATAGAACCGTCAAGGGGTTAACATAATGGAAGGGGTTATTCCACACAAGCTGGGTTTGACCATGTAGAATTAAAGGGACTCCCGCTATCCCGTTCGTACAGGTAAGTCAGTACACATTTAATAGTCAGGCATACCAAGCAGATATCTAACACAGCAAGCACTCAACATCGAATCAGTTAGTGACACTCATAATCATCTCATTGGAATCTTCCAGACCCATCTGTAAAGAGCAAGCTAGTATTTTGCCTACCGTTCCCAACTACACCCAATAGGGGAGGTCTAGCGCCTTTACTACCCACTCGCGTCCCTATTTAGTCGGTTTTCCATATTTTATGATAAGTCAAGTTCATTACTTAGTCCAATTTAGGTTAGACATCTTAAATTCATTTTGCCCTCTTTAAAACACTTTCAAGTCATTTGAAATTCATGGGCGGTTTTCCAAACATACACTCGACCCTTTTGTACCCGAATTGCACAACCTCAGCTCTGATACCATCTTTGTAACGGCCCAGAATTATAATTTCCGGGTTACGTTTCAAGGGATAAAACCCCTTGTTCGGATCTTGCAATCCAGGTACGGGTCGAGGTTTCAAACACTTTTATGATTAGTATAAAGAGGGATTTCAAACCCTAAAAACCTCGAAGGGCCGTTGGGTACCCTTAATCTGTCCGAAGACTATGTCGCGGAATCCATTTCAAACGGAAGTAAAGCGGAAGCAAGGTAAAGATACAAGTGTCACGGCAGAGCCGGATCAAAACCAAATCATGAGTGGGTGGTTACCATTGTATTAAATTAGAATGTTAGCCAGATTCTTCGAATCGCCAAAAGGGAACCCCATCATATCGACATCGAGCACTCAATCTGCAGATAATACCTTTAAAAGAAGAACGGGGAAAGGAATCAGATCGAGCCACGCACGCGGGACCGGCAGTCCTCTCTGAGGCCACATAGTATGTGCTATACCTAATAAAGATGCTCTAATGCAGTACGGAATTCAAACACACTAGCATGCTCCTAGTTCATAATAATGTGCGGAAATACTGTAAAGGGCCCAAGACAATGCCAAGTGGCATATCCCTCTCCTACCTCCACCTCTTCCGACAGGCGGAGACTGGCCAGCTCGTGAATGCATTCATTCATAATAGGGTGGCACGCATGCCTAACCCGCTCCACAATAAAGCCCGCAGACATATCATAATGTAAGGAAGTACTCGATTGACTCAGGGTACCCGATGAGGCTGGGCTACCCTATGACCCTAGCAAAGACTTCTAGGACTATCACAGATAACGGCCGTTCTGTTTACATACGCACAAAGAAAGAGAATGCTCAACGATCGATGCAACCTAGCATGGTACTACATGGCATGCTGATCATGAATGCAACACCTAACATAAAATGCAACAACAGGCCTGAATGTCCAACCTGAGTAAGCCCCCTAGGGAACTTACCTGAAGATGCAGAACAGCAATATAACACAAGCAAGGGCCCAAATGCAAGTCCAAAGCAATCCGAAAGCAATACACACCTATCATTAAGCCATTTTCATAAGCTATCGGGCTAACATTCATATACACAGAACCCAAGTTCTCAACATACTCAAAACCAATCGATGGTAAAATCATTTTCCAAAACCTTTCCGATATGATCAACATCAATCAAAATCATTTTTCCAATTTCCTTCTCAAAACTAATATCATTAAGCCAAGACAAAATCCCGACATTTGAAATGACACTTTTAACATAACTTCAAGCTCAAGATCAATTAGTTCAAGTTCCGTCAAATCCCTTCCTTAATATGGAATATTAAAATAACATTTCAGAACTCATTTCCCCAAACTCTTAAATCTCGAGTTAAGTCAACTCATTTTTAAAATAATTTCTCAAATCATATTATAGAGACAATTCCGGCATTTTAGTTTTCAAGACAATCAATCCTTTTAAGAGATAATTCCGGATCACGTGATAACCCTTTTTAAATAATTTTCCAAAACTCTCCTTTTAATTTTATTAATTCCATTTACTTAAGATATTTTATATCAAAATATACATAAGTCTTAAAAATCCATTTTCCATTCCACCACATTTTACCCAAAGAATTAGGCCCAAGGAAATAGGCCCAATCTTTTTTTAAAATTTCGGATCCAATAACCCATACCCAAAAGCTGAACCGGTTTTTCATTTAAAACAAAATGAACCGAGCCAAAACCCGAACCAAATGCTGAAGGAATGAAAGGGGGAGAAGGGATCCGGATGCACAACCCGAAATGAACTGGATACCCGGCCCAGACCCGAAATATTAGGCCCAAGATCTGCCCAACTGTTAAGTGAACCCATCTCCTTCCTCAACAGAAGAACAGAGACGCAGCGACGGCGAAGGAAAAGGACGGGAGAAGGAGGTGAAAACCTCAGGCCACCGGCGGTGCCCTGTCTCCGAACAACCCTCTCCCAACCGAACTAGAACTCAATTTCTAAAACACCCAGACAGCCAGAAAGAAGATGCAGCGAGGAAGGAGAGTGAGGAGGATTACCGAGATCGCAAGATTCCGACTCCGAGGGGCTCCGAGACCGGCTCCGGCGGCGATTGACGAGGAAGGAGCTCCGACCGAGTCCTAGGAGAAGTAATGGGTGAGCAAAAACAGACTTTGACGAGATTAGGACCGGAATCGAATAAGAAAACAAAGTCGACCTTCGAGAGCTACGGTGAGCGCGAGAGGGCTGGTGGCGGCGTTGGCGGCTCCGGGAGAAGCTGCTGCTGCTTCTGGCGGCTTCGGGATCCTACTGGCGTCTCAAGGCGCTCGAAACAGGGGGGAGGGAGAGCCTGGCGCTGCTGGTTGCTCGTCGAGGAGAAAGGAAGGAGGAACGGAGGGAGGTTGCTGCTGCGGCTTGGTGGAAGACGGAGAAGGAGCTGCTACCGCTGCTCCTCGGGGAAGAAGAACAGAGCTACTGGTTGCTCTCGGCGTTGCTGGTGGAGAGGAGCTGAGCAAAATGGAGGTGTCTTGGGGAGGGGTTCCTCACGGCAACAACAGAGAGGGGAGATGGAACTGGGGTGTGTTTGGATTCCTTGTTTGTGTGAGAGAAAAGTGTGGTCAAAACCTGATTTTGGAAAAGAAGGATTTGTTGTTTGTTTTCCATAGGAAATGTCTCAAAGAAGGGAGGGAGTGAAAGGAGGGATAGAATTTTACCCAAATGAGAGGGATGACATGGAATGGATAAGAATGGGAGAAGGTGACGGAATTGGGGTCCCGAGTCGGAAATGTGAATTTCCGACAATTGATATTTTAAATCCCGCTCTCTCGATCTTATTCCGACTTGATCAAAATAACGCTTCAAATTTTCAAAGATGTCAACATCCCAAAGTTTATTTCAAATCCCAAGGTAAAATGACGGAATCGTCCCTCAAAGTTCAAAATTAGGTTGGAATCCGCTTAAAGGATTTCAATTTCGATTTAGGAAATTATGGACGAGTTTTTCTGGAAATATCCGAATTTTTATTTTATTTTATCTTATTATTATTTATTGAAATTTATTATTTAAAATCCGGGCCTTTACAGGGTATATATAGGGTAAAATTATGCTCAAATTATAGAAAAAAAAATAAAATTAAACCAATGAGATATTTTATTTTAAAAAATAGTGAAATATAAATATATTTTTATTTCATTTTAAATCCTATTACAACTAATAAATCTAAATGGAAAAGATATCATCCTACTTTATCATTAAAAAAAAATAGAAAAGGGAAGATGTTACCTCTCTCTACCAAGGTAACCCATTCCCACCTCTTACCTTAAGGTAGAGACCACAACCATAGATTTACCTTTTAGCAACCTTAAGGTAAGTAAAACCTATGGTTGCTCATGCTCTAATAGAGTCATCTATATTTAGTTTGTAGAAGTTTCTAGGTGGTTTCTCCTACTTCATTATTCTTAATTTTATTTATTTTGGTTTGCCCTTTATCTTTTGCTTGAGCCTGTTCCAATCTTTTGTGGAAGTGATGATTTTTTGTACCGGGTCTATTTGTCTTACATTTCCTTGATTATGGAATAACTTGATTTCTCAGCTCTTAGATTGGGGTGTCATAGAATATATATTTCATGAAAGTGTGGATTTACATCCCTTTAGGTGGTTTCTCCTACTCTGTTATTTTCAATTATTAAAGGGAAATTTCGTCTAATAGCCACAAGGTTTGATCTTTTTCGCATGGTATCAAATTTTTTTCAAGAATTTCACATGGTAACCACGAGGTTTCAACCAATTTCGTGTGATAACCAAACTTATTAAAAAGCAGGTAGAAATTATGTAAAATAACAAATATATTATAATTTCTTCACATAATCACTCAGTTTTGGTGTTTTACTTTTTAAAAATCCTCAACAACTCTTATAATATTTAAAGAGACTATATTTTTTGGTTAAAATATTTAAAATTTATATTATCTACATAAAGATGAGTAAATTATAAAAAATCACCTAAAATTTTAATAAAATAAGTACATAAAGAATCAGTAAATTATTTAAAATATGTACTTAATTTATTTTCAAATCCATAAATTAAGTGAATATAGTTTAAATTACCATTCATTCCTATTTGTTCTAAAATATCCTAAACTATATTGATTAAAATAAACTTTGTATTATATATCTACTGTGTAATATTTTTAAAATATTCGAAAGGTTATTACTGACTCTCTGAAAACAACCAACTACATCGGGTAATTATGTATAATTTTTCCAAATTTTAAAGTTTTTTAACTACCATTATTTTTTTGTTTTGTATAATTTACTCATTTATCATGCAATTAATGTGTAGCACTATAAAACATTTAAATGATTGTCTTATTTTTTTTATGACGAGGAACCCACCTTTGGTGGCAAACGTCGTACACGTGACCCGGCCGGCAAGAGCCACACATGAGGTAAACCGGATTGCGCCGACCGGCTCAACCCACTAGTAAGGAGCAAGGCAAACCTTGGATTTTCACCCAAGGAAAGGGGAGGAGGTAGGGATTGAACCCGAGACCTCCTGAGACCATCTCCAACAACTTCCCTAAAAATATTGCTTAAGTACAAGCAAGCTTAAGTATGGGGTGTTGATGTGCTCTCAATTTGTCATGTTTTGCATTAACTTTTATTTCGATTTCTGTACACATTTCATATTTTGGGTTTAGAATAATGCTGGAATTGTGTAGTTTATCCTTATTTGTCAATTATGGAGATCTACACAAGCTCTTGTTTAATATTGTAGAAATCGAGACGTTTTACGAGCAATTCGGAGAAGAGGAAGAAAGCCGTCAAGGCACTCGAAATCGACCAAAACACAACTCGGTATTGAGTGGAAGTTGAACACCTGAAATCAAGCAGGAGCAAAGGAAGCATTTCGACTCGACACATGGAGTCGATATAGACTCGATATCGAGTGGACATCACTAGAAATCGGCCAGGCTACTCAAGACCTACACAAGGGAGTCGATATCGAGTCACTACAGTCGATATCGAGTGAAGCAGGAGTCGATAGAAGCCAAAACCGAGTGAAGATCGAGCAAAAACGACAACGAGTCGATATCGACCTAGTGGGGTCGATATCGAGTGGAACCCAGAAGTCATCCGGGGCCCATTCCGAGTCCGAATCCAAGAGGAGATTTTTTTGCACCTTAAGGAAGAGATTTTTTATCCACATGGAAGGCTTTCTATCCACTTTAATAATTCCCATATTTACCTATGGAGATTTTAATTGTTTTATTTATTTAATTATGGAACATTTATCTTTAGATATAGATAGATAAAAAGTAGATAGAAATATAGTTGTTCTATCCTAAAATAGATAGGGTTGAGCACTATAAATAAAGCCCTAGGGGCTGAGTTTTTATTCATTCCATTCCACAAGAAATTGTGCACCCATATTAAGTTTTCGTTATTAGTTTAATTCAAATTATTTCCTTTATGAATATGATGTTTGCTATTGTGATGAGGCGCGAATAGTCACTCTACTTCTAGGGTCAGGGTGAGCCCGCCGGTAGCCATGTGAGTTTATGCATCAAATGTATGATTTTTATATGCGATTTCATCTTCTATCCTTATTTACACGATTCTTCTACGACAGTAGTAGGTGATCCTTGTTTATATTATTGAAGCAAAATGATCTTAATATGAATTGGGATTAATTATAAAAAAGGGTAGTAACAAATAGGGTTTATGCGAAAACCTCTATATTCTTAATTGTTAATGATGAAAGTTATTTGATGAAAAGGCATAGTCTTTTATAACTTTGGCATAATACTTATATGGTTATTGTTGTGGCATGAATCCCCGATCTTGGAAGACTTTTAGTTTATTGAATCAAAACCCCAAATTTGCGATCTTTTTTGTTCATCAATCTTCTTATTCATCCTTATATTCTTCGGACGCACTTTTCCGACACAAATTTACATATTTCTGCACGTTTTACAATTTCTGCATAACCAGTCGATTTTGACCCATACAGATTGATATCGAGTGCTACTAAGGTCGATATCGAGTGCCACGCAATCGAAATCGATTTGGTCTGAAGTGAAAATCGACTGACTCGGTCGATATCGACCCTTACTAGTCGATATCGAGTGGTCTACTGGTCCGCTTTCTCGTGGATTCGATCCTGATTCCTTACCACTACAACGGGAGGGTTTCTTATAATTTTAATTTGCGTGGAGATCGGAGATCGATTTGAGATTCATATTTCATATTTATTTTAGACTCGAAATCTCTCCTAACAACAAAGAATTAGGAGCATATAAATAATTGGCCAAATTGCAGTAAACCACCCTTTAAATAGGGTGATTTGCACAAAACCACCTCTTAAATTGAAAATTTAAGAAAACCACCCGTTACATAGTACAGTAAATGTTAACAAAACACCACCCGTCCACGTTATTCAGTCAAATTGATGTTAAAATCTATCAGATTACAATAATACCCCTACTTATATTACTCCAAATAGATATAATAAAATAATCTTATAACTAAAATTGAGGGGGGATTTGCCCCTACCGGCGAACGACTCTTTCAATTTGCGAAGTGGACCTCGATTGGTGTAGATGGAGACGTCGATCCGAGGGGGGTGGGGGTGGGCAAGCACTATTTAGATCGTGATAACTCCCTCCCTTGATGAAAATCGGAATAAAGTTTCAAAGGCCTTGACAGGATGTTTGTGTCAAAGGTCTTGGAGCTTTAACAGTTGATGAAATCCAAAACCTGTTCTATATGTCCGAATATTATTTAATATTATTATATACTTCCTTTATATTATATATATGTGTAACTAATCTTTCAGGAAATATTTTCGAATTACTTCTTTCCTTATGGTGCATATTGAGGAGATCCAAATTGAGAGAGATCATGTCTTCAAAGTGTCCAAAAATAGAAGATTCTTGGGCGCGCCATGATCCAAACTAGCCGTTATTGAAGATCCGGTGTTGAAGATCCTTAGGCGCCATGATTCTATAAAGGAAAGGAAGAAGAAGACAGAAAATACGGTTGAACACAAGCTTTCATTCATTCAAGCAAGATCTGTCTTCCAAGTGTACTCTCTGCTAGCGCTCAAGAGTTTGTTGTTTCATTTCAAAGCCTTTGAGAGTTACATTGTGAGCTTATAGGATATATTCATTTATAGTGTTACTCGAGAGTTTGTAACTCGGGAAGTTGCATTAGGCTATTGATTTGTGAGAGTAAGAGGATTGTACTAGATAGCTGAGAGAGGTGGGGCTCTTCTAGATTGGTCTAGGACTCCAAGGGAACGTGAGTTGACTAGATTGCAATTGTATAGGAGAGAGGCTTCTCGGTGAGCTATTAGGATCCTAAGCTAAGCGAATCAATAAAGCCTTTTGAATCCTAGGGTTGTGGAAGAACCCTAGGCGGGGACGTAGGCCAAGTTCGTGCCGAACCTCGTAAACAATTACTCGTGTTCTTTATCTATTGCTTTACCTTATTTCCGCACTTGGTTCGATTGTCTAACTTTGTGATTCAGGTTTAATCTCAAAGGGTTTTGCACGAGCTTTAAAAGTCTTGAGACTATCTGCGAAAAACCGGCGTACTCTATTCAACCCCCCTTCTAGAGTATATCTATATTACTTAGTTTTATATTATCGAACCTTCAATTGGTATCAGAGCTTTACTCACTGCTTTTGATCTAACAATCTTGTGAGTTTTCGATCATGTCTGGTGAAGCTAGCGGAGGATTTGCACAGGGAAGGTCCACGAGCAGACCACTACTCTTTGTAGGAAACAACTTTGTCCACTGGAGATCCTTGATGAAACTGTTCATTATAGATCAAGATCTGGAACTTTGGAACATTATTGAGAATGGTCCTAAGATTCCAGAGAAAGAAGGACCAAATGGAACCAAAGTCGCAAAGAAGGAGTCTGAATACGTCCAAGCAGATCTTGAACTCGTCTCCAAAAACTACAGGGCTATTAACTTACTTTATTGTGGTCTTAGCACTGATGAGTTTAACCGTATTTCATCTTGTAGGTCAGCTAAAGAGATTTGGGACAAACTGGTCGTCACCTATGAAGGAACGAGCCAAGTGAAAGACACCAAGATCAACATCTTCCTTCGAAAGTATGAGCTCTTCAAGATGAAGTCTGATGAGACAATCAAGGCCATGTTCACACGATTCACAGAAATCACCAACAACCTTGACTCTCTCGGCAAGAGCTTTACCAACGTTGAGAAAGTGAGGAAGATACTGAGGTGCCTCCCAAAGGAAAAATGGGGTCCAAAAGTAACTACCATTGAGGAAGCACAGGACCTCACCACTCTACCCCTCGATGACCTTCTTGGGAAGCTGATCACGCACGAGATGATCCTTAATGAAGACGATGGAGAACTTCCAGCTAGCACTAAGAACTTGGCACTCAAGTCTAAGAAAGATGAGCCTAAAGATGGATCTGATTCCGAAGATGAGGATGACGATGAGGATGATCCTTTTGCTCTTATCACTAGAGGCCTTGCTCGAATTCTCAAAATGAAAAAGAAATTCAACAACAAGGATGGATCAGAGTCTTCAAATTTTCGAGGTAAGCCTCAATACAACAAGTATGAAAAGAAGACTAAACCGTTGTCTTGTTTTGAATGTGGTGAAACAGATCATTTTGTAAAGGACTGCCCTTAAAAGACAAAAAGACAGTCCAAGAAGGGTGACAAATGGAAGAAGAAAGCCATGGTGGCAACTTGGAGCGACTCTGACTTTGACTCCGATGATGAGAAGGCCAATATTTGTCTTATGGCCTCAGAAGATAACTCCCATGATGAAAAGATTGAAGCTACTGTAAGAGAACTTATGGCAAGTCCAAAAGAGGTATTATCGGAATTCCTTTCCAATATGATTGCCAATGAAGAGAAGCTTATTGCCCAAACTAACATTCTTATTAAGAGAACTGTGGATCAGGAAAGAACTATTGAGGATCTGTCTATGAGGGTTAAAAGTCTCGAAGCTTCTTATTCAGGTCTTGACATTAAAGTCAAGACGCTTGACTCAGAGAAATCTGAACTCAAGCAAGATCTCTCTTCTCTAAGAAATGAGCATCATGACTTAGAGAACGAGAAGATCTCCCTGAATAATAAGATTCAAGACCAACAGACAGCTCTCATAAGTTTTACCAAATCCAAAGGTACTCTCGATAGGATGTTGGGTGAGCAACAAAGTTCTCTAAACAAAAGTGGTATTGGTTACAATACAAGGTTTTTAAAGAAGCAACACATTACCACTTTTGTAAAGGCAAAAGGAAGCAGAACCTCTCCTATATGTCACCATTGTGCTAGAAAGGGACATGTAAAAGAGACCTGCCCCTATAGAAGAAAGGATCCATATATTATCTGCAATACATTTCCTGTTCATTTGAGAAAAGAACGGATAACACAAGTTTGGGTTCCAAAAGGCACTATTTTACCAAATATGGTTTACCCTAACAATGGATCCAAATTTGCTTATTGGTCTAGCCACAAAGGTTGATGTTTGTCTTGCAGGAGATCACCAAGGTGAAAGAACACAAATGGATTATTGATAGTGGATGCTCGAGGCATATGAGTGGGAAGAGTTCTCTCTTTCATGATCTAAAGGAGCAATCCACGGGAACAATCACTCTTGGTGACAAAGGAAAATGCGACATCGTTGGTATTGGTAGCGTTGAAAGTGATTCCAGCCATAGTATTAAAAATGTCTATCTTGTTAATGGTTTAAAGTATAATTTGCTTAGTGTCTCTCAATTATGTGATAGTTGTAACAATGTCAGATTTAACAAGAAAAGATGCATAGTGTGCAGAGAAGATACAGGTGAAGTTATATTGACTGCATATCGCTACAACAATATATACGCCGTTAATGCTGATCAAGTGGCACAAGGAAGCTTAACCTGTCTAAAGGCTTTGACGGACGATCCAAAGCTCTGGCACAGGAGACTCGGTCATGTGAGCCCACATACACTACAGAAGCTTGTGTCCAAAGGGCTTGTGAGAGGGCTACCTGAGATGGACTTCAAAGGTATTGATATGTGCAATGCATGCACACGAGGTGAACAAACACGTAGCTCTTTCAAACCCAAAAGGTTGTAAGTTCTTCTAGACCCCTTGAACTTTTACATATGGATTTATGTGGTCCTATGCGAGTCAAATCTCCCAATGGTAAAAAGTACATGCTAGTTGTTGTTGATGATTTTTCTAGATATACTTGGGTTGCATTTTTAAAAGAAAAATTAGAGGCCTTATTTGAGTTTTCAAAACTTTGTAAGGAGTTGCAAACTTTAAGAAACGAGCCCATAGTGTCAATTCGGAGTGATCATGGTAGGGAGTTTGATCAACTTCAGTTTGATTTGTTTTGTGCTAAATATGGTATCTCCCATAACTTTTCTGCTCCTAGGACACCTCAACAAAACGGGGTTGTGGAACGCAAGAACCGCACCTTAGAGGATATGGCCAGGACTATGCTTTTAGAAAATGCATTACCTAAAACCTATTGGACTGAAGCTGTTAACACAGCTAACGACATTTTGAATCGTTGTCTTATTCGTTCCATCTTAAAGAAAACTCCTTATGAACTTTTCAAAGGCCGCAAACCACTTATATCTTATTTTAAACCCTTTGGATGTACTTGTTTTGTTCATAACAATGGAAAAGATAACCTTGGGAAATTTGATGCGCGTAGTGATAAAGGTATATTTCTTGGCTACTCCACAAGTAGCAAAGCTTATAGAATCTTCAATAAAATGACCCAGTTAGTTGAAGAAAGTATACATGTTATATTTGATGAATGCAATGACGGTTCTTTGAGTGAAAGTGTTGCAGATATAGATCTTAACATCCATGCAGAGAACGAGGAAGGTGATGATGCTGCTACCAAGAACACAGAGAAAAGGAACATGCATGAACATATTCTTAACACTGAAGAATTGGCCCAAGTTGTTGAAGATTCATCCAAAGGCCTTGGTGTCCAATCCAACAGTGTTGAGACGTTAGAAACTGCTGTAACTGAACCTAACAGGACCACGGAGTTTGATGTACCACAAGTCAATCCTACCGGTGTGATGAATCAAGGAGCTGAGACTAGCAAAAGGAAATTCAAATACTCCTCATCTCACTCATTAAAGGATATCATTTCTGACCCTACTTCTAGTTTTCAAACTCGTTCTAAACTTAAAGATCTTTGTGCTTTTCACGCATTTGTTTCTCTTTTTGAACCAAAGAAGGTAGATGAGGCCCTTCAAGAGCCAGATTGGATCATTGCTATGCAAAGTGAGCTTAACGAATTTGAAAGAAACAAAGTCTGGACCTTGAAGCCTAGGCCAAAGCATCAATTGTCATTGGAACACGATGGGTATTTCGAAACAAGCTTGATGAGAATGGTAAGATCGTGAGAAACAAGGCAAGGCTTGTTGCTCAAGGCTACAATCAAGAGGAAGGTATTGACTACGAGGAGACCTTTGCTCCCGTAGCCAGGCTTGAAGCTATTCGCATTTTATTAGCATTTGCATCTTTTATGAGCATAAAGTTATATCAAATGGATTTCAAGTGTGCTTTTCTTAATGGTTTCTTAGAGGAAGAAGTTTATGTGGCTCAACTCCCAGGTTTTGAAAGTTCAGAATTCCCCAATCATGTTTATAAACTTGACAAAGCGCTTTATGGTTTGAAACAAGCCCTAAGAGCTTGGTATGAGCGCTTGTCAAAATATCTTTTAGAAAATGATTTTAAAAGGGGGTTGATCGACAAGACTCTTTTTATCAAGACCAAAGGAAAGGACATTTTGGTTATTCAAATCTATGTTGATGATATATTATTTGGTGCTACTAACACATCTTTGTGTAAGGAATTTTCTGACATCATGTGCAGTGAATTCAAGATGAGTTTGATGGGTGAACTCAACTTCTTTTTGGGATTACAAGTTCACTAATCCAAGAAAGGGATCTTTGTCAACCAAAGCAAGTACACTAAGGATCTCTTGAAGAAGTTCAAGATGGATCAATCCAAAGCAGCCAAGACTCCCATGAGCTCAACATTGTCTCTAGATCAAGACAAGACTGAGAAAAGTGTCAATCAAAAGGAGTATCGAGGAATGATTGGATCTTTATTATATCTCATGGCTAGTAGACCTGACATCATGTTTAGTGTTTGCATGTGTGCTAGGTTTCAAGCTGATCCTAAAGAATCTCACCTCGTGGCTGTGAAGAGGATCTTTCGATATCTCAATGACACTAAGGAGCTTGGACTATGGTACCCAAAGCAAAAGGATTTCACATTAATTGGATATTCTGATGCAGATTTTGCAGGCTATAAGGTGGATAGGAAGAGCACATCAGGATGTTGCCAATTCCTAGGAGCATCCTTGACCAGTTGGCACTCAAAGAAACAAAACTCAGTCGCTCTATCCACTGCAGAAGCCGAATACATTGCAGCTGGAGCCTGTTGCTCCCAAATCCTTTGGATAGCTCAACAAATGCGAGATCTTGGCATCAACCTCAAAGGCATTCCCATTAAGTGTTACAATACAAGTGCTATCTCCATCACTAAGAATCATGTTCAGCATTCAAAGACCAAACATATTGATGTAAGGCATCATTTCATTAGAGACCATGTTGAAAAAGGTGATGTGTCCATTTCATTTATTTCAACTGATTATCAATGGGCTGACATTTTTACTAAGCCTTTGGCAGAGGACAGGTTCACCTTCATAAGACGAGAGATTGGGATGCTTAACAAGGATGCACTTTCGTAGGGGGAGCACTCCCTTTACGAAAGATAAATTCTACTTAGTGTCAAGACCCTTGAGAATTATGTCAAGGTTTGTGAACTAAATAGTAGATCATATATATCGGATCACATATTTTTGGTTAATATCTTTCTAGATATTTAATCAATTATATTTTTATCGGATTTTAAAATCTTCTTTTTATGTTATATTTTTAACCGTTGAGATTTCTTATTTTTGGAACTAAATATTTCGGTTATTCAGTCCGATTTTAATGGAATAAGTTTGAATTTTGAATTGGAAACTTTTCAAATTTTGGCAATGATATCATTTCTTCCCTTGAAACTCTAAACCCGTCCCATCACTCCATCATCTCTCTCTACTTAAACCCATTTCTGTACCCGATTCCTTCACACTCTTAAAACTTATCCAAACCCTTTCACCTTCTCCTTCTTCAACCTCTCAACCTATTCTAAGAAAACCCTAGCCGATTTCCTCCATGGCACCCAAAACAAAGAAAGCTTCCACACCCAAAAGACTTGGCGCCACCCCCAAGGGACATCAGGTCACTGCCACCTCTCCCACACCTGAACCCACTCCTCAAGCCATTGTCCCAACTGTTGTCCAGAGCACCATCGCTGAGAGCACGGCCGCTGTTACCAAGGGCTCTCAAAAGCGCTCTGCTAAGAAGCCCCTCAGTGCAAAACAGAAAGGGAAAAAGAAGATCTTAGTTGAGGAGGTGGAAGAGAAAGAGGAGGAAGATGATCTCGATGATATTCTGGAAAGAGATGCTGCCAAGGAAGTCGAAGAGGAAGCCTTGAAGAAGAAAAAGGCCGAGGAGGAGGCCGAGCTTGCAAGGACACTTGCCGAGGAGGAAGCTGAAAGGATTCGGAAGGAAGCCGAAGCCGAGGAGGTTCCATCTGAGGAGGAGCCTGAGGAAGAAGACGAAGAGCAAGACGGATCTGGAGAGGATGAGGAAGCTGAAGGAGATGAAGCGGGGTCCGGTGAGGACTCGGGGTCTGAGGAAGAGGAGGAAGAATCTCCATCTCCTTCTCCTCCTCCCCCGTCTCCAAAGAAGCGGAAAGCCCCAATTGCCGTCAAGCCTCCATCTCCCAAGCGCACCAGGAAGGGCACCCTCAGAAGTCTTGAGGCGCCTGTCAAGAGAGTTGCTCCAACGATTTCTCGTAGGAAGAACGCCGATCCACCCGCCTATATCCAGGTAAACCAATCCTTGTCCTCCTCTTGGTTTGAAGATGCTGAGACTGCTGGTAAGTGGGTAGATGAGTTTCGAACTCGTAGGATTTGTTGTTCTGATTTTTTGGATATTGAGTTCTTCGAAGCTTTAAAGCTACCCTGCATTGATCTTCTAAAAAAATCCCCAGCCTGGACTTTTCTCAATCTTGAAACCGTTTACTATCCCCAACTTACCCGCCTGTTCTACATAAACCTAAAAGCCAAACACGACGCCAATGGTTGGTCTTTGGAGTCTGTTGTCAAAGGGGTTAGAATCTCTTTCAACTCCAATGACTTTGCAGATTTCCTTGGCCTACCTATCCCATGTCCACCTTCTGAAATACACCCCTCAAAAGAAAACTGCATCATTCTTGCCCGAGCCAAGTACCTCCTACCCGAAGCATCTAACAGCACCTCAAAGCAACTCACCCACTCATCCCTTACCCTTGAGGCAAAAATCATTTTTAACATCATTGTTCGATGCGTCTTACCCCGTCTTAACTCTGGCTCACTCCTTACTGACAATGACATGGTCCTCCTTTACCGTATTCTCAATGGCCTTGATCTCGATATGGCCAACACCATTTTAGGATCCATGGCTCACGCAAGAAAAGCCAGGAAAGGAACTCCCCTCCCCTTTGCTACCCTTTTGACCCCACTCTTCAAAGCTTCTGGAATTGATGTAAAAAATGAAGAATAGCAGCGTCATATGGGTAAGTTCGACTCCAAGAGCCTTGAAAAGATTGGCATCACTCGGTCTCCCCAAGGGACCTTGAGTCTTGCCACTCCTTCAAAAGCTCTTCCCAATGCTTCAGCCATTGATGAACGCATGGACAACCTGGAGTTGGGCTTGGAGGAAGTTCGCCTGGATATCAAGGAGCTGCACAAGGAGGTTATGACGGAGATGAGCGGGATATCCAAGATGCTGCAAAGTCTTTGGACGAGGCTCACTGATGATGCCCCGGACGACGAAGCTTAAACCCTACCCTACCCTATCCCTATCCCAAACTTGATACATTGCTGGTTTTTGGAACCAACTTCAAAACTTTTGGTGACTGTTTTACCTCCTCCCTTTGTTGAAAGACAAAAAGGGGGAGATGATCTGTGGTTGTTTAGACTTGAAAACCTTTCTGCTTGAAGGTCTTGGAAGACCTTGGTTTTTGATTTTTGGTTTTCGGTTGGATGGCTTTTTCATGCTTTAAAATTTTGATCCAACATTTGTCTAACCCATGCAGGTACTTAGTCCGATTTCACTTATATTATTTATGCTTGACTAAGTTGTAGGGATGCACAAGTTTTGTCTTTCATCAAGGGGGAGATTGATAACTCCCTCCCTTGATGAAAATCGGAATAAAGTTTCAAATGCCTTGACAGGATGTTTGTGTCAAAGGTCTTGGAGCTTTAACAGTTGATGAAATCCAAAACCTGTTCTATATGTCCGAATATTATTTAATATTATTATATACTTCCTTTATATTATATATATGTGTAACTAATCTTTCAGGAAGTATTTTTGAATTACTTCTTTCCTTATGGTGCATATTGAGGAGATCCAAATTGAGAGAGATCATGTCTTCGAAGTGTCCAAAAATAGAAGATTCTTGGGCGTGCCATGATCCAAACTAGTCGTTGTTGAAGATCCAGTGTTGAAGATCCTTAGGCGCCATGATTCTATAAAGGAAAGGAAGAAGATGACAGAAAATACGGTTGAACACAAGCTTTCATTCATTCAAGCAAGATCTGTCTTCCAAGTGTACTCTCTGCTAGCGCTCAAGAGTTTGTTGTTTCATTTCAAAGCCTTTGAGAGTTACATTGTGAGCTTATATGATATATTCATTTATAGTGTTACTCGAGAGTTTGTAACTTGGGAAGTTGCACTAGGCTATTGATTTGTGAGAGTAAGAGGATTGTACTAGATAGCTGAGAGAGGTGGGGCTCTTCTAGATTGGTCTAGGACTCCAAGGGAACGTGAGTTGACTAGATTGCAATTGTATAGGAGAGAGGCTTCTCGGTGAGCTATTAGGATCCTAAGCTAAGCGAATCAATAAAGCCTTTTGAATCCTAGGGTTGTGGAAGAACCCTAGGCGGGGACGTAGGCCAAGTTCGTGCCGAACCTCGTAAACAATTACGCGTGTTCTTTATCTATTGCTTTACATTATTTCTGCACTTGGTTCGATTGTCTAACTTTGTGATTCAGGTTTAATCTCAAAGGGTTTTGCACGAGCTTTAAAAGTCTTGAGACTATCTACGAAAAATCGGCATACTCTATTCAACCCCCCTTCTAGAGTATTTCTATATTACTTAGTTTTATATTATCGAACCTTCAGATCGGTTTAAGAGGAGGAAGATAGTGGCTTTCCCAAACCAAGAGATGAGTGGTTGTGGAGATGTCCATCTCTCTCTTAGTTCTCAACCTCTATACTCTCTCTTACTCTTGATCCCTCACTCTCATAGTCTTCTAACCCGCGACCTAACTCCCGTTGTTAATGCCAAGACTATTAATTAAAGTTTATTTGTTTATATATGTTATGAATTAAACCTTATTATTTTATATACGTATTGAATATGGCATATGATTAAAAATACGTCTTAAAATAGTAAATCCGCCTAGACCCCGCACAATCTGCCTAGACCCTTGACCATATCTAGCCATCGAGCATCCGCCAAGCGTTTTTTGGAACATTGAGTCTGGGTGAGCTTGGTTTTTCAAAATTGCTTCACGGTTAACTATGTGGAAAAATCCGAGGGTTTATGCTTGATGTGGGAGGAGGGGGGGGGGGGGGGGGTGATGTTGTGACTTGTGAGGGAGGTTAGTTGAGTGAAGGAGAAAGCTTCAAAGGGAAGAGGAGGAATTGTTATGGTTTCAGAGGGCAAAAGCAAATGAGTTTAAATGGGGAGATAGGAACTCAAAAATAATTTCACCAAAAAGTGAACGGGGGACAAAAAAAATGCATTGAAAAGACTAGTAGACGATGAGGGGATGAAGTGGAGGAGTAGTGAAGGGATGTCGAGAGCGGCAATTGATTATTTTGAGAAATTGTTCAGCACAACTCTGAGTACAATTTCGGAAGAGGCTTCTCAAGGAATCTCGCCTATATTGTCGGAGGACGACAACCAGGACCTCATGTGGCCATCCACTAGGAGAGAGGTAAGAGATTCCCTTTTCTCTATGCATCCCACAAAATCCTCAGGGCCTAATGGTATGTCAGCATTGTTTTATCAGTGATACTGGCATATTGTTTGTCCTGAATTCACTAAATTTGTTCTAGATATTATAGTGGGTGCTCCCTTTCCTGATGGTCTGAATCATACATACATTGCATTGATTCCGAAAGTTTCATCACCATTTAGGAGGAAGGATCTTCGGCCAATCACTTTGTGAAATGTGTTGTACAAGATCATCTTGAAAATGTTAACTAATTGTTTGAAGTTGTGTCTCAATAAGGTCATATCCCCGAGTCAAAGTGCTTTTGTGCTAGGGAGATTAATAATTGAAAATTTCCTCTTCGCTTTTTAGGTTTTCCATTACATGAAGAGGAAAGGTTTAGGGAAGAAAGGCTTTATAGCTCTTAAACTGGATATGGCAAAGGCTTATGATGGGGTTTCATCAAGCACTCTTGATGAAACCTCATCCTTCCCAAGCAGTGCTAAAAAAAAAACTCATTCCACCCTATCATACACCTTAGCCATATCAGTATGCTTTTCGGTACTGGCACAGGTTCTTGCTCCTTAAGTTCAACCGATGTCGAGTGATATGAGTCGACGTCGATTGGAATCTCAGTGTGTTGGTTCCAGATTGCCATGATCTCCTCTAGTTAGGCTTCTATAACCCTCTCCTCTAGTTCCTCCGAGGTCATAGTTCTCGTCATTGGTTCCCCACAAGGGATGTAGCTTCCCTTGATGTGCATAAACTTGACCTCCGTTCTATCGAGCTTCTCCGTAGTTTTGTTGAAGGAATACTTGATCACCTCATCACTAATTGTAAAAGTGAGCATCCCCTTTCTCACGCTGATTTTAGTGTCAACAGTTGCTAAGAACAGTCTATCAAGGATTAGGGTTGTTATATGAACTGAACAGCTCGAGCTCGGCTCAGGATCGGCTCGAAAAAGCTCGACTCGAGCTCACTCACTTATTTATACAAGTTGAGCTTGAACTAAATTTTGAGCTCGGTTGAAAGCTCGGCTTGTTCGAATAAAGTTCAAATAGCTCGAATTCTATGAAATTTCTAAAATTTCCTTTAAGTTAACATGTTATAACCAAGTAGAAACACTTAAAGCTCAAAAAAAGCTCGGCTTGAGCTCGTTCATTTCCTAAACAAGCCAAGCTTGAACAAAATAAAAAGCTCGTTTAAAAATTAAACTCGGTTCGGCTCGAGCTCATTTAACTAACGAACCAAGCTTGAACATGTCAAGCTCGGCTCGTTCGGCTCGAATAACACCCCTACCAAGGATGATAGGACATGTAAGATCTTTCGCCATATCGAGCACAATAAAGTCTGTGGGCACAAAGAACCTACCCACCTTGACGGGGACGTCGTCAATAACTCCACTGGGTGTGACGTAGTTGTTGTTTGCCATATAGATCTTTATATCCACAGGCTTTAGAGCTCCGACGTTCACCTTTGACCAGATGGACAAAGGCATGAGACTCACACTAGCCCCTAGGTCGCAAAGAGCTTGGTAGCGATGTTGGCCTAGCCTAATAGTGATGACGAATTTCCCTGGGTCCGGTCTCTTCTTGGGAAACTCCATCTTGCTGCACTCTTATACGATCTCAGCTATTGACCGCTTCTTTCTTAGGATGTCTTTGAGGAACCTTACGTAGGACGACATCTCGTGAAGAGCTTCTTTCTTGTCGGCAGGGTCCTTTAAACATTTGGTTGGGAAAGGTAGCGTCTTCTTCTTCTTCTCAACTGGTGTCGAGTGAGTTAACTCGACATCGACTGGATGGAAGTCAACATCGAGTGAAGTGGGAGGCTTCTGGTGTTGTTGCTGACTTAACTCGATATCGAGTGATGGTGACTCGATGTCGAGTGCGACTAGGTCAATGTCGAATGGATATGAGTCGATGTCGACTGGAATTCCAGTCCCTTCTTCTTCTGGCGCGTGTTCGGGTGTTTGTAGTTGATGTCGACTCCTTAGTTGTACAGCAGCCACGTGTCTAGTATATTTGCCCTTACGATTGGGATCAGGCTGCTCGAGGAGTGATCCGGACAGTCTGGGGGACTGTGTAGCCAATTGACCCATTAGGATCTCGATGTTCTTCCTCTAGACATCTATCTCCCTGAGGCGCGAATTGATGCCTTTTGTAGGTCCTTATAGCGTTCTCAAGCCTTTGCCAGCGGCTCCCCAGGTTGCTGTTTGAAAGATGTGTTCTTCTGGTGAAGAAGCGCTGTCTTAGTAGGAGGAAAGAACTTATTCAGAAAAACTTGCTTCACTTGAGCCCATGTCGTGAGGGATCGTGGTTTCAGTCCCTCCAGCCACTTCAATGCAGGACCAGCCAGAGACCAACGGAAAGCTTTCACCAGGACGTACTCCAAGGTGGGACCTTCAACAAGAGTACGACACATGTCAGTAAAGTTGGTAATATGACGCAGAGGGCATTCATTAAATCTACCATGAAAAGCATGATTTTTAATTTCAATAAGGAATTGAGTGCGAATTTCATAGTTGTTTTCAGGGATTAGAATGGCCGATTCAGGCACGACGAGAGTCGGGTGCATATAGCCCTCTGCAGTGGTTGGGTATAGAGCAAGCTCAGCTTCTGCTTGTTCCCTTCCTGCTTTCTCAGTGGCGATAGCAGCATCTTTAGCGGCCAGTTCCCTTGTAAGCCTCGCAATCAGTTGTTCTTGTGTTTCTGCGGCCGCCATGGCTCGTTGCAGTTTAGCTCTGATGTGTAGAAGGCGTTCTAGTTCGTCTAAGCCGTCAAACTCATGTGGTTGACTAGAACGGCGCATACACCTGTAAAGTAACTCAAAGAAAAAGTGAGATCTGACTACTTAAGGCGCGAATGATAGCTTCCCCGGCAACGGCGCCAATTTGTTGTAGGAGGAAATCAAGTATGAAACATAATAAAATAGATCAAACCAAATTTCGTCCCTTGCAAATGATTACAAGACTCCCTCCTTATGCAGTAGTGGGAAGTCAGGATCGATCCACGAGGAAGCGTGTCAGCGTATCCCAGGTAGCTGTAAATATCACAAAAAAGCAAACAAAAGACAAAAACAAAGAAACAAAGACAGAAATAACAAAAGAAGGCAGAAACAACAGCAAAGACATAACTACTCGATCTCGACTAAGACTATGTCGATCAACATAAACAGAAATCAGCAAACATAGTGTCGAGTAAAACCTTCCTCGATATCGAGTAAAGACAACTCGATATCGACGAAAACTTCCCCAAGATCGACAACACGAAAACTATAAAAATGCAAACTTCGAACACAGAACTCAGATTTCGGAAGAAATAAACTCAATATATAAAAAGACTTCCAAAGCCAGGGTATCAACACCACAACGATAACCATGCAAAGTAACACATAAAGGCATAAAAGATCATGCTTTCCATCAAAATAACTTTCATTATTAACAAATAGGCATATAGAGGCTTTCGTATAAACCCTAATTGTTACTAACCCTTTTCACATAATTAACCCAAGTTGCATTAAATGTATGCAGAAAACGATATAAAAGTAACTATAAAACATGGCAGATTCACCTCACAAGAAACACCCCATACTTAAGCTTGCTTGTCTCCAAGCAATACCTTTATTTGTCATTCAGGGGAAGAAATCAAAACTCTCAACATATTAGATTCATTGTCATATGTCCCTTGCAATCAATTACCATCCTCGAAAAGGTACTAGTGTCACAAATTGATGCATGTGCAATTAAGAAGAGCAACATCTACTCACAAAAGGAGGGTTATGCAAAAAACCATTCATGTGACAAAGCATTAATAATCAAGAGGACTTTAATTTAAGCTCAATTAAGGAGTAGAATTGGTAAAAGGCTAAATGTGGACAATTTCTGGCAATGTGGTGCTAATGATCCGGGGAAATGGAGTATTTCTAAACTTTTCATACCATATTTTTTCTCATAAGATTCATCACCTATCATAATGTTTTTTCTCAATAATAATGCTTTTACCTCTCTAACCTCAGCACTGCCTTCTCGCGAGTCGCAAACATGGGTGGCATGAATGGCCCCGGATACTTAGTGCTTTGGACTCCTTACCTGTGTGTCCCATCTCGCCAAACTATTATCTCAGCGAGCAGGGTCGATCTACCTTTATCTCGTGAGGTGATCGGATTTTTTCTCACTCATTAAATTTTCCATATATTTCGAACATTCTCCTACCAAACTCCAATAATGATAATAACAACACAACAACCATATAATAACTCCATAATGTAACATCATTCTCAACATAATCCCCGGATAGGAAATAAGGTAAAGAATGGGCAATATTTAGAACATGCGGAGCAAATATGAAATAAGGCATATTATGGCTTTTGTGATGCATATAAGCATAGGTAAGGCTAGGGATATAAACATATGAGCATTATATAGAAATATAAAGTCTTCCATCCTCTTATCATGCAACATGTCAAAAGCAATTTCAAATTTTACCTCCTTTCATGGTTTTCATCAAAATATGCACTTCATTGTGACTTCCCTTTACTAGGCAATTTCATACTATATCTCTAATGAATCCAATTTTGCATCGTCGAGTTAATATTAAACTTCCATGACATTAATCGAAAATTTCAATGGGGGTCATTTTTCTCAAACTTTTGGAAAACATGCATGTAAGCACATAAATCAATAATGAATTCCAAAATAGCCATGTATAAGCAATTCAAGAACTAAACTTTAAATATGCACACATAATGTCAAATGAATCAAATATGCATAAAGTAAGCCCTTCCCCCACCCCATACTTAAACATTACAGTGTCCTCACTGTATAAAAACATGGGTAAAGAAAGAAACTCACTAGACAGGTGTGCAGGGCCTCTCAATTTCGAATGAAAGAATCGCCTGGGCCGAGTCTAAATATAGCTTGCTTCTATCCATGGACCTGAAAAGTGTAGAAGACATATACCCACAATAGAAAAACTAAAAATGTTCAAAACCAAAAACAAACAAAACAATGTCCAAAAAGTCCTAAAAAAGTAAATGTCTATGTACAAGCTCTAGATTTTATGTTCGCTAGGCCGACTTCTCCATTAAGCTCAAGGTGGCATCTGCAGGGCCCATGTAGCTTGGGCTTCAAATAGGACTCCATTCTTGTCCATCAGTTGTAATCCTCCAGAATGGATCTTGTTCACCATGAAAGGTCCCATCCCCTTCTTGTTGAATTTGTTAGGGAAAAAATGATCTTTTGATTTAGAGACATAGAGCTTGTCTCCAACTTCATACTCCTTAGGCTCATCATTGGATATCCTACATAAGCGCACATACCAAGGCAAACCTCTCCCATGTATAGATAGATCTTTAATGGAAATAGGAGAAGAAAGATCCATACCTTGGCTTACCTTCGCAGAAACGGAATTGGGGACCATGGTGTTTGGTCAATCTCGAGTAACTGTACTCGATCTCGACAACTCTTCAGGTTCTGGTAGTGGATTGTTGCTGCTCGAGGATGCAGGAGCTGGGGAAGGTGGGGCTTGTCGATCTCGACCAACTTGATCGATCTCGAGGAGTCTTGTCCTTTTGGTGGAGTCAGTGTCGAGGAAGTCGAAGTCGATGCAGCGGGTTCTTTGTCGAGATCGAGGAATTCTGCGTTTCAGGTTGGCTGCTCAACAACGCTGGTGCTGGTGGAGGCTCCTGGTTTTGGTCGAGATCAACTAGAGTCCTCGATATCGAGAAATCTTGGTCGACTATGACCCCATACTTGCATCCTGTCAAGGCATCCGAAAAATAGTTAGTCCATAACGACGTACCTTGGTCCGTGTCGAGTGGATTCTCTGTTTCCTCCTTTAGGATGGCCATGATCTCCTCCACCTGAGCCTCCATATCCCTCTTTTCCAGCTCCTCAGGGTCATATTTCTTACCTTGGGTTCCCCGCAAGTGATGTAGCCAGCTGAGATAGATTTTACCTCTTCCATTGGAGTTGTATGTCTTTCAGTTTTATTAAAGGAATACTCAATTATCTCATCGCTGATGTTGAAAGTGAGCACTCCTTTCCTCACGCTTATGTTGGCATCCACCGTCGCCAAGAAGGGTCTTCCTAGAATAATTGGACAAGTAGGGTCTTCTTGCATATCAACAACTAAGAAATCAGTAGGGACAAAGAATTTACCTACTTATACTGGCACATTGTCCACCATGCTTGTTGGAATGACCACTGTGTTGTTGGCCATGTAAAGTCTAGCATCCACAAGCTCTAGGGCACCTATCTTAATCTTGGACCAAATTGTTAAAGGCATTATACTCATACTAACTCCAAGATCACATAAAGCATTAATTTTATATGGACCAAATCCAATGGTTATAGCAAACTTACCTGGATCTGGCCTCTTCTCAAGTATGTCCAAATGGCTGCATTCCTCTGTAATCTCAGTCATTGATCCCTTTTTGCTCAAAATCTCTTTCAGGAACTTGACATAGGATGGCATTTCATTAAGAGCTTCGGTGAAGGGGATGGTGACATTGAGCTTCTGAAGCATCTTGATGAAGCGCTGGAATTTCTTTTCTGCAGGGTCCTTTGGGGATTTTGTGGGGAAAGGCAACTTCTTCTTCTGATTCAGAGCAAGAACAGAAGTCGGAGGTGCTGCAATGTCCTCGATCTCGGGTTGGGTTTCCACGATATCGACCAGATTCCTTGGTGTCGAGTTGCTGTGCTGTGCAGACGAAGGTTGGCCTAATTGTTCCTCGAGATCGAGTTGCCCTTGCTCGAGACCGGCTAAGTGCTTTTCGACGTCGACTTGCTGCTGGTCGATGTCGAGTTGTTTCTCAGCTTCTCCGTTCTGCTGCTTTCCGACCTCTGGCTCTTGCAGTTGATGGCCGCTTCTAAGTTTTACAGCAGCGATGTGTCCAGTCTTCCCCTTGAGATTTGGTTCTGAAGATCCTGGGAGTGAACCTAACTGTCTAGGGATTCCTGCTGCTAGCTGACCAATCTTTGTTTCCATTGACTTTCTCCAGACATCGATTTCTCCAAGCCTAGAGTTGACACCTTGTATCTGAGTGTAGACTGAGTTGAAGGACTGCCTGGTGTCTGAATGGTTCTTCCGCATCTCATCGAGGATTGTCTGCAGATCATCCCTTTTCTGGTCCCTTTTCGGATGGCCTGGAGCTCTGTAGGGCGGGGGGTTCCTAGGGGCACCTTGGTTCCATTGTGGTTGCTGAAACCTTTGGTCCCCCATGTAGCGATTGGGACCCCCTGCGTAAGCTGCCTCTTCATGGTATTCTGCCAGTCTGACTTGCTCTGTGTGTGGGCACTCAGTAGTGGTGTGCCTCTGTGATCTGCATTTAATACAAGGCTGGTTGACAGAAAGATACTTTACTTGTTTGAGGAGCTTCTTATTCTGATCTCTGTAGTACTGCTCCGTTACATCTGGGTCAATCTCCTTAGGGGGGCTCATAGAGGGGCATGGATGGTGCTGACCTAGCGTAGGGGTTCTCCTCATAGGTGACTGAAGTCCAATACTTGTTGTCATAATTGGTCAGCTTGTCGAGAGCGGCCCATGCATCAGCAGGCGACATTGTCAGATACTCATAGTGAGTATATGTGTTGATTTTGTCATTTGCAGCCAAGTCCAGAGAGTTGAAGAAGATCTCTTGAACTATGCAGAGTTGTTGTCCTTGTGTAGGGTAGGATCGCAGTAGATCCTTATAGCATTCCCAAGCCTTTGCCAGCGGCTCCCCAGGCTGCTGTTTTAAAGATGTGTTCTTCTGGCGAATGAGCGCTGTCTTAGTAGGAGGAAAGAACTTATTCAGAAATTCCTGCTTCACTTGAGCCCATGTCGTGAGGGATCGTGGTTTCAGTCCCTCCAGCCATTTTAATGCAGGACCAGCCAGAGACCAACGGAAAGCTTTCATCAGGACGTACTCCAAGGTGGTACCTTCAACAAGAGTACGACACATGTCAGTAAAGTTGGTAATATGACGCAGAGGGCATTCATTAAATCTACCATGAAAAGTATGATTTTTAATTTCAATAAGGAATTGAGTGCGAATTTCATAGTTGTTTTCAGAGATTAGAATGGCCGATTCAGGCACGACGAGAGTCGGGTGCATATAATCCTCTGCAGTGGTTGGGTATAAGGCAAGCTCAACTTCTGCTTGTTCTCTTCCTGCTTTCTCAGTGGCGATAGCAGTATCTTTAGCGGCCAGTTCCCTTGTAAGCCTCGCAATCAGTTGTTCTTGTGTTTCTGCGGCCGCCATGGCTCTTTGCAGTTTAGCTCTGATGTGTAGAAGGTGTTCTAGTTCGTCTAAGCCGTCAAACCCATGTGGTTGACCAGAACGGCGCATACACATGTAAAGTAACTCAAAGAAAAAGTGAGATCTGACTACCTAAGGCGCGAATAATAGCTTCCCCAGCAACGGCGCCAATTTGTTGTAGGAGGAAATCAAGTATGAAATATAATAAAATAGATCAAACCAAATTTCGTCCCTTGCAAATGATTACAAGACTCCCTCCCTATGTAGTAGTGGGAAGTCAGGATCGATCCACGAGGAAGCGTGACAACGTATCCCAGGTACCTGTAAATCTCACAGAAAAGCAAACAAAAGACAGAAACAAAGAAACAAAGACAGAAATAACAAACGAAGGCAGAAACAAAAGCAAAGACAGAACTACTCGATGTCGACTAAGACTATGTCGATCAACATAAACAGAAATCAGCATACACAGTGTCGAGTAAAACCTTCCTCGATATCGAGTAAAGCCAACTCGATATCGACGAAAACTTCCCCGAGATCGACAACACGGAAACAATAAAAATGCAAACTTCGAACACAGAACTCAGATTTCGAAAGAAATAAACTCAATATATAAAAAGACTTCCAAAGCCAGGGTATCAACACCACAACAATAACCATGCAAAGTAACACATAAAGGCATAAAAGATCATGCTTTCCATCAAAATAACTTTCATTATTAACAAATAGGCATATAGAGGCTTTCGCATAAAGCCTAATTGTTACTAACCCTTTTCACATAATTAACCCAAGTTGCATTAAATGTATGCAGAAAACGATATAAAAGTAACTATAAAACATGGCAGATTCAGCTCACAACAATGTCGTGCAACTGAGTGTAGATAGAATTGTTGGTTTGTTAGTATTCGACATGATTCCTCGGCATGTCATCTAGAACAAGCCGTAGGTCGTCCTTCTTTGACTCCCTCTCAGGGTGTCCAAGAGCTTTGTAGGGTAAGGGATTCCTTTGGTATTGGAGTTGATGGTATCCACAAGCTAGACTTGCTCGGAATGTGGCCATGCGGTGGTGTGGTGCCTAACGGACCAACACTTTAACCAAGGTTGGTTGTTGCTGAGGAACTTGACTTGCTTCTGCAACCGCCGCACTTGATCCTTCGTGAATTGCTCCCTCACATCAGGATCAATCTCCTTGGATGGCTCATAGAGTGGCATAGATGGGGTAGGTTTCGCGTCGGAGACCTCAGGAGTCCCATAAGTGTTGTCGAATTCAACAAGTCTATCAAGGGTATCCCAAGCACGTTGTGGTGTGTACTCAAGATACCTATAAGAGGTATATGTGTTGATCCGCTCCTTTGTAGACACGTCCAGGGAGTTGTAGATGATTTCATGTATGACATATGACGATTGTCCATGTGTAGGGCAAGATTTCAACAGGCGTTTGTAGCACCCCCAGACTTGTGCGAGTGTCTCCCCTGGCTTTTGCTTGAAAGCCATGATCTTTTGCCTGAGTTGCGCCGTCTTTGCTGCTGGAAAGAACTTGTTAAGAAACAAGTCCTTAAGTTCTCCCCAAGTGGGGATAGATTGTGGGGTTTTACCCTCCAGTCATTGTAGAGCCTTGCCTGCAAGCGACCAACGGAAAGCCTTTAGTTTAACATACTCAAGATTAGGGCCATCAGCAATAGCCTCGCATAAATCTAAGTATGTAGTTCTGTGTTCCATAGGGCATTTGTTAGGTTTTTCCTCATAAGTATTCCTCCTAATTTCATAAATAAAAGAAGGTTTAATTTCAAAAGAGATGCAAGGAAGAATAATAGGAGATGCTAGCACTGCCAGAGTAGGTTGTAGGTATTCTTTTGCATTCTGAGGGATATGTTGTAGTTGTTCCTCGAGCTCCCTTCAGGCTTGGGCTTCGCGATCTACTCTCGCCTCCCACGTTTGTTGATTTCGGGCGTATTCTGCCTCTCTTTGATTGTGGTGAGCTCATCTACTTGCTTGCGGAGCTTCACAAGCTCTTGCTTCGCAGTAAGCACTGTCGTCTGCTGGTTAGACGTGATTCTCTTTAGCCATTCTTGTAGACGAAGAAAGTGTTCCGGCTCATCTATTACTTGAAACTCCGGTGTGCGACCAGCGCGTCGTATACACCTACAAAACCAACACTAGGATCAAACGTAAAAGAGACTACAAAGGGCGCAGTTGATTGTTTCCCCGGCAACAACGCCAAAATTTATTAGGACGAAGAATTGATTAAACAAATATAAAATGTAAGCAAACCAACTCCTATTCGTGCAAATAAAATACAAGACTTCCTCCCGCTGTAGTGGTAGGAGTCAGGATCGATCCACGAGGAAGCGTGTCAGCGCTCGCCGATCTAGTCTCTTGAAAACAGCCCTCTGTGTCGATCAGAAACCAATCGATATTGATTGAGATCCAGTCGATGTTGAGTTAAGCAGTCGATTTCAAGTGCACAACATGCAAAATAACACAGAACACTCGACGTCGAGTACAAGGACTCGATATCGGGTCAAAACCACATGATATCGACTGATAAGAGTCGATGTTGAGTCAAGTAATAGAAAACGTAAACTTTGTCAGAAAAGAACGTCTGAAGAATGAAAGGATGGATAAGAAAAGTGAACAGAAACAAGCAGAATGGTTGTTGTATATCAATAAACTAAAGAACTTCCAACGCTGGGGAATTACCACAACGATAACCATGCAAGTAATATGCTCGAAATCGTGAAAGATACATGCTTTTCATCAAATAACTTTCGTCATTAACAAATAGGAATATAGAGGCTTTCGCATAAACCCTAAGTGTTACTATCCTTTTCATAATTAATATCCAAATTCATAATATATTCACTTTCGCTTTAATATCATAAATCTGGAATTACCAACTACTCTCGTAGAAGAATCATGCATATTGGATAGAAGATTAAAATCACATAAAAATATCATAACTTTAAAGTATACTTACATGGCTATCGTAGGCTCGCCCCTACCCTAGAAGTAGAACGACTACTTGCTCTTCATCATCGCAAACATCATCATAGATATACTTATATAGAGGCTCTCGCATAAACCCTAAGTGTTACTATCCTTTTCATAATTAATATCCAAATTCATAATATATTCACTTTCGCTTTAATATCATAAATCTGGAATTACCAACTACTCTCGTAGAAGAATCATGCATATAGGATAGAAGATGAAAATCACATAAAAAGATCATAACTTTAAAGTATACTTACATTGCTATCGTGGACTCATCCTTACCCTAGAAGTAGAACGACTACTCGCTCTTCATCATCGCAAACATCATCATAGATATAAAAGAAACTAACTTGAATTGAAATAACGTCGAAAGATTACAACCGAATGCTCCAACTCTCTCTCTCAAACTCGGATCCCTCCTTCTCTTCCTAACTAGGGTTACACAATTGCTTGTGTACTAGGATGATTAAAAACCAACCCCCAAGGGCTTTACTTATAGGGTTCAATCCTTGCTAGCCAAGGAAAGAAAATATATATCTACTTCCTAAAGATAAAAACTTCCTACTTAATAAAATATAAAAGAATAAAAGTCCCCTAGGGTAAATGTTCATTGCGGAAGGATCAAAGATCTTCAACTTCGTGGCTAAGGAATCCTCCTCAAATCCGGACCTCTCAAAACGCGTTGTAGGGCTTTGGTGTCTCACATCTCACTCGACATCGAGTGATATGACTCGATATCGAGTCACTTGCTGCATCTCAAGTGTCTTTCACTCGATCTCGAGTGAACTTGTGGATGTCGAGTGGTTTCCTTCCTTCTTCAAATTGCTCGAAAACGTCTTCGATTTCTGCAAAATTAAACAAAAACTTGTGTAGATCTCTATAACTCGCAAATAAACATAAAATACACAAATTCTATACTTCCCTAACCCAAAAGTGTAAAATATAGACAGAAATCGGAATAAAAGTAAGCATAAAACATGGCAAATTAGGCGCACATCATTTTTCTGTCCATTTGAATTGGGGAGTCTTAAAGTTTATAACACTAGAATGAGACTTGTTAATAAGATATGCAGCGGTTAATACAACTTCTCCCCATAAAGAACTTTTAAGACTGGAACTAATCAACATGTATCTAACTTTTTCAAGTAGAGTTCTATTCATACTTTCAGTTGTTCCATTTCGTTGTGGAGTCCCGGGTACTGTCAAGTATCTCTTCATCCTATTATTTGACAATATTCATTAAACTCTATGTTGTAGAACTCTAAAACAATGTCAGTTTTCAAGCATCTTAACTTGTGATTAGACATACTATCAACCATTACCTTCCACCTTTTGAAGGCATCAAAGGCCTAGTCTTTGGTCTTAAGCAGACTTAACCAAACCTTCCCGGAGAAGTGGTCAATGAAGCTTATAATGTACCTCATGGCTTCTGCAGTGGGAACTTGTGAATGCCCCCAAATGTCATAATGCACATATTCTAAAAAAGAAATTTAGCAAAATAAGATGACAGAGAATTTCAGTTTGGAGGCTTTGCCTAATATACAGTTTTCACATAATTCAATATCAACAAGTCTCCTAAGTAACAATACCCAGCTTTATGCAATTTGTTTAATCCTTTGTTGCTTATGTGACCAAGCGTGTTGTGCCAAATTTTAGTCTCGTGAAAACTCATAGAGACAGAACAGATAGAAGCATTCAATTCACGTTTAAAGAAAATCACATAATACAACCTTTTCTTTCTAATGTATTTAATTATCACTTTTCCATTTTTAGAGATAGTTCTAACACCATCAGTAGAATTAACATCACAATCAATCTCCTTTAATGCAGACTCAGACATGAGTCTCCTCCGAAGACTTGGGACCCACTTGACATTTATGAATATCCTAACAACGTCATCATGCGTAAGTAAAGGTAAATCTCATATTCCTTTAATTTTTAGAGAAGTATGATCACCCAACATAACATCACCACACACATATTCATTCAAATTTCTAAAGAGATGCTTATGAGGTGTGGCATGCATTGTGCAACCTCAGGGACATCTCCTATTCCTTTACTTTTTAGAGAAGTATGATCACCCACATTAATATCACCACACACATATTCATTCAAATTTCTAAAGAGATGCTTATGAGGTGTGACATGCATTGTGCAACCTGAATCTAAAATACATGCATCAAATATATCACATTTAAAAAATTGAGCACACGTGAACAATTCAGCAGGATATTCACTCATGCATTCAAGCACAGAAGCGGACAAGTTAGTATTATTTTTCTTACCTAATGCTTCAACTCTTTTCTTTTTCCACAATACTTGACCTAGTGACCAACATTGCCACAATAATTTCATTTAGAGTTAGGGTCAGATTTCTCATATTTCTCAAACTTAGGCTTATCCTTTTTATTCTTCTTATTCTTGTTGTGTTTATTCCCTTTCTTGTCATTACCTTTAGTAAACAAGACCTCGGGTGTTTCAATTTTCTCTTATTTTAAGCCTTTGATTTTAAAAACCTTCATGAGCTCATTTTTCTCAATAATGGACTCAATCAGTTTATCTTTAGTCAGCTCATTTCTGCTAAAATGTGCAACATCTTTAAAATTATCAAGCTGAGAGGGCAAATAATTTAGAAGAAGAATAGTCTAGTGAGAATCTTTAATGTCATCTTTACAACATTCTAACTCTTGAATCACCATAAGAAATTTATCAAGATTATCATCCAGATTCAAAGCATTGTTCATTTTAAATGTAAACAGATTACATAACATAGAAATCCTGGAGGGCAAGAATTTAGAGAGAAAGAGCTCCTACAGAGCATGCTAGAGGGAGTGAGTGAAAGAGTGTTTACTACCTATCAAGCAATACCATCAGTAAGTCAAAGCATTATCTCAGAGTGTGCTTTCATGTCCATCTCAAGCTCTTCAGTTGTGGACGTTGGAACGGTGCCAAATCCGCCTAATATTTATTTTTCTTTCTCTTCTTTATAGAGCTTCATGAGGGTATCTACATCCTTGATGACAATTCCCTTTTATGGAAGTTTCATCTCATTAGTTTCGGTTGCGGGTGTGAGCACTGCCTTCCAGCAACCTTCTTTGATGAGAACGACTCTCATCTTGAGTTGCCACATAGAAAATTCGATCACGTGTCGAAGGGCTTAATCTTCATAGCGCCTCCCATGATATCAGTACATGAAATATGACAAGAAGCAAGTAAGTATCATGAAGCTTAAAGCGGAAACGTGCAAGAATGTTTCAAGAATCTTAAACACTCAAGAAACCCTAAAATATTTGGTCACAGAATGGATCCAACGGTAAGTGGGAGAGGAATGGCACCAAGTATGCGCTCTTTCTAGGTCCACCCAATGTCCTCACTTCCAAACCCACTCCTAGTAGCCAATAATGACCCAGAGAGGAAGGAATGGACACCTAAGCTCTAGTGCCACTTTATGATTCTCGACGACGCTTGTCTTTACAGATTGAAAGCCAAGATCGGGGTTTAGAAAATCGAAAAACAAACAAGTCGAAAACCAAAAACCAAGACACGATGATTTACGTGGTTCGGCTAGAGCCTATGCCCACTGAGCCTCAGCCAAAAGGCTCAAGGTCAGAAATCCACTAAGAGGTAAACTATTTACAAAATAGGTTTCCTTAGACCAAAATAGATCTATGCATGCAAATACAAGAGAAGTAACACGAAACAAGATAAAGGAATGAGATCCCTAGATTTGGAGAAAAAAAGCCAGATCGTCATCAGAGAACACCAAAGAAGAAGAACTGAGGACGAGATAACTTCTTCTTTCTCCAAAAGGCTGGAACTAGAGTCTCGAAACGAGATTTGCTCTAGATCGGACCACCCAAGGGCTTCGCTGGAGCTATGAAATGAAAACCCTAGCTTTCTCTCACTCCTTCACTTGGAGCTTCTCTCTCTCTCTCTCTCTCTCTCTCTCTATAGGTTTTCATAAAGCGAGCAGATGAAAAAACAAAAGCGGTAAACCCTAGATCCAGCTTTGCTTATATAGACGAGTTTAGATAAAACACTACGTTCTGAGCAAGAGAGCTTCTGGAGACAAGCTGAAGCGAATCCACAAGCTAGCTGGAATAGGCTTGTATTTTTTTTTTCCCAAGCTCAATCGGAAATGACAAGTGGTAAACATAGCTTACACATATATAATACATACTTATAGTTAATTATAACCTTAAGCATATATGAGCGTTGAATAATTTCTACACTTCTAATATATACTTTAGATATGTATAAGTATATAGTATATGTATGTGTATAATATTTCATAGCCAATTGTTCTACCATTCAATTAAGCTTGAAGTCATGTTACTTGTATTAAATAGACATTTGTGATAAACAGAAAGAATAAAGAAGAGAGACGCAAAGAAGAAGGGAGAAACTGATGTCTTATTGGGGTTCAAACTTCCAAGGGACCCTTTATATAGGAGTTTACACGGGAACTAGGGTTTCCTAGAGTTTATCCATCCCAATATAATAATATTATAACACTCCCCCTTGGATAAACATCCCTAAATATTACAAAACTGTCATATTAAAAACCTCGCCTAGAAAACCCAATGGGACCAAAACTAGGACTAAGGAAAAATACAAATGACATACGATACGCTTTGGTGATACTGCCTAGCTCGTTAAAAACCTTGTCAGGAAATCGAGAATGCAACACCCTTCTTGTAGTCTTCTCATTCGCGTAGGCTCTTTGAACTTCTTGATGATGCTGACTATATGAGTGTTGATAAGAGGAAATCGAGAATGCAAATATTAAATATAAATAAATCACAACAAACCAGATTCCGTCCCTTCCAAATAATTACAAGACCTCCTCCTGATGCAGCAGCGGGAAGTCAGGATCGATCCACGAGGAAGCGTGTCGGCGGATCCTAGGCAGCGGTGAAATCTCACGGTCAGAAGTCGACAACAGGGTCCTCGATCTCGACTAGGGTAGTCGACAGAAGATCGGACAGTCGAACACAACGCAGCAGCAAGCACAGGGGCTCGCCGATATCGACCAGAGGCTACTCGATATCGAGTAGAGTCCTCATCGACTTTGGCTTGTCTTGTCGAGTACCTGCACAATTAAGCTACAGCGATGCTAGATCGAGAATCAGTAACTCGAGATCGACCAGGCTTGGTCGAGATCGAGTAGACAGAGAATAAAACGAAACAAAGAAATAAAGTAAAGGCAAATGCTTTGGGACTTTGAAATAAACTTAATGTAAAAGGCTTCCAAGATCGGGGTTTGCAACAACGATAACCAAGTATGCATAAGGCAGAGATAAACAGATAATCATGTAAATTGCATCAAAGGACAAGCTTTCGCCTTTTCCAACAATTAGACAACTCTTTCAAGAAACCCTAATTGTCTCTACCGATTTTATGTTTATAATCCAAGTTGTTAGCATGGATCTCCATTAGACGGGTAATAAACACATAAACAAGTAATAGATGCTCACAACATGATAAAGGTCGGATCTTTACATCAAACACGCATGGCTATCGTCGGGCTCGCCCCAACCCTAGAAGTGGGTGGACTACTCGCGCTTCATCGCAACCTCAGACATCATTGATTGATGAAAAGAAACTTGCATTAAACTAAATTCAAAGACTTTACAATCCCGGCGATCCAACTCTCGTTGAACGCCAAAACCCTAAAACCTTCGAACTCCTAAAACTTCTCTTTGGAACTACCTCTCTACTTCTGAAATTGAATTAATATAAAATCATCCCCATGGGCTTTATTTATGGTCTTCTATTCCTTGCTACTCAAGGATAGAATATCTATATCTATATCTAAAATGCTTATGGATAAATAAAAGCAATAAGGAAATTAAATCTAAATATATCTAAATGTCTTTAATGGATAGATCTTCTCCTTCCATGATGTATCTTGATAGATCGGATAGAGTTTGGCAAACTTCGAGCTCAAGGAATCCCAATCCGAGTAGGATTCGTCAAACAGAGTAACGCGGCTTCTGGAAGTCTCCTCGATCTCGACAAAGGTCTTATCGATCTCGAGTAGGATTGTTGTCGACTGGGCTTGGCTCGGCGTCTCGTGAAGACATCAAAGCTTGATTCAGAACGAAGAATGGTGAAAAATGGCCTCTCCTCCAGCTGCACCATTCTTAGCTTCTCCATGAGTTTCCTTTAAGCTCCAAAGTGCGTCCGATTTCTGCCAAATATAACAAAAACTTGTGTAGACCTCCATATATTGCAAATAAACATAACTTACACAGATTCTGTATTATTTTAGCCCAAATGCATGAAATGCATGCAGAAATCGATATAACGGTAGATATAAAACATGGCATAAAACACGGACATCAATGAGCTACATAGCTGAGTCTCATCATTTCCTTTGACGTGTATAAGTTGAGATGTCTTCATACATTACAATTGACTTCGAATGCTTGGCTTCCATTTTTTGGCGTTGAGATGCTTTCAATGCATAAACATAAGGTACTTCAGGACCCAGTGTGTCATTTGATCACGGAGGATCTGGTGTATTAAATGGTGCATTAAGTTGCCTCGTTAAAAACCTTAACTTGGAAAACCCCAATGGGATAAAAACCAAGATCAAGTAAAAGAGTACAACATTGTATGGTACTTCGGGATCTAATACAAAGTCACCATTTTCACAACTATAGGTACTTCAGGTACTAATGATCTTTAACTAATTGCATGTGACGGGACTTTGATATTAATGCTTCAAACATTTTCAATCAATCTTTTTCATTTATATGCGTATGCAAGTAACACGTCCGTCATTTACATTTAGATCCAAAATTGTATTCACTTCTGGTGAATACAATCTCCATATAACATTTGATAGGTTTTTGTGCAATCAACTTGGCTTTATATTTTATTTTGTACAAAGACCCACTTAAAACCAAATGATGTTACACTTTTCGGTGTTGGAACTACAGGTCCAATGCCATCATGCTTAAAGAACCCATTCTTGCATGAATTTCCTTTAGCTCTTTATTATCATTTCGATGTCGACATCATTATTTATTTGATTTGATTCAACCACTTCTGGGATTGAAATTAGTTTATCCACTCATAAAAATAAATCAAAATAATAAAACAAATACTGTATATATACTACCGAGAGTTAACTAATATTATTGAGATAAGGAACAACAGTGAAACAAAGTTGAACAAACACATGTCTTACACTTGGATTAAACAAATTCGATCTAAAAATAAGAAAAAGAAAAAGAACCAAGATTAAGAGTACAAATATATCACACACAAGGTAATCGGCAGGGAGAAGATATGAACCATAGATATATTAATATATTGTATCTTAATCAATCAAGGTAATCGGCAGAAGTCATAAAACACATATCTTAAATCAATTAATCTAATATCGTCAACAATGAATATAGAGATTGAGAAGTCAATCAGTAAGAAGAATTAAAACTTACTAAGCATATAGCATCAAGCAAAGAGATTGAGAAGTCAATCAATAAGAAGAAACAAGACAATCAGTAAGAAGAAATAAAACTTATGAAGTATATAGCATCAAATAAATAGATGGCACCCAAAGAAACAAAGAAATTTAAATTCTAATATATAAAGAGACTATCGTATTGATAACGTTATCAGCACGACACTCTACCTGAATCTTTGTTTCATCTCTTTTTTAATCCGGGATAAGCCTGCAAATAAATCAATAAAAACGGGTTTAAGGATGGGGTTAATCGCTGTCATTCCCTCTCACCAAAATTATCTATCCATTCGACTTAAACGCTAACTTAATAACCAACTAATATTCCAAAACCATTTATAGGGTGGGTGGAAGATGTCGCCATTTAGCAACATCAAGTGAAATACAAGACTTTACCGCTAATGATTTGATTTTCTTAAACTAAATTGCTTTCTATCAACTTCCAAGTATTAATTAATGTAATAGAGATTACTAGTTTTGGGAACCCAAAACTTAAGTTCAATTTTGATCATGACATATTTGTCTTTATCTTCTAAGATATTACTTAATTCTGAGATGCTTCAAAATCAACACGTACATGTATTGTGAGATAATTCATTTCACTATCACTTTGGGCCTCAAATTTAAGTTGCGTTATCAAGTTACTAAATGAAATTCATATTAAAATTAAGTTTATTTTCATTATTCTTGGTCTTCAAAAGGGTACGAGTTTAAAAACGGGAGAGTTCAGAAATAACTAAAAAATAATAGAAGATTTAATCAACAAAAAATAATAGAAGATGATGAGATAACACGTCTTTTTATCAACTATACAGCTGAAAGAGATATTACTTGTGCACTACTTGTAACTTTCTATACACAAATGGATCTATTTTAACATTACTGCATACTTAGTAGAAAGGAAACATTGGCACTTATGATATCTAATACACAATTGTGATCGTTCAATTGATTTTTCCATTAATTAGGAGATATTTTTTTTAAACTTATTTTAGATCATTCTTTGAAACTCAAGATTATTAGCCATTTATAGTATCTAGTGGCGTTTATGTGTGGATAACATATAAAAAAAGATACTCCATCCGATCCAAAATACATCTCGTTTAACTTTTTAACACGTATTTAAATGAGCTAAAATTTATATAATATATAAAAAAAATTATTATTATTTTTTTACAATTTAATACTCATTACCAACAAATATTAAGTTGTAAAAAAATAATTTAAAAAAAGTTGATATTTTATATAGTTTTTACCTTTTTAAAATATGTGTTAAAAAATCAAACAACATATATTTTGGATCGGATGTAATATTAATGGTAGACATGTAAATTATTTTGACTAAAAAAGTAGATTCGAAGACATAAATTTAATAAAAATAAATCTTTGAATTCAAGTGATAGATTGAAATTAATCATGATAAACTCAAAAAATGTTCATATACATACTTATAACCACAACTTATTTATGGAGTGGGTGGATTGTAAAAGAAGATGAGCAATTATGAAATGGTTGATGGTTCATGTTTCAACCCCCAAAAGGGTGAAAGCCAAAAAATACATATATATATATATATATATATATATATATATATATATATATATATATATATATATATATATATATATATATATATATATATATATATATATATATATATATATATATATATATATATAAATAGAGAGATTCCAAACTTTTTCTTTTTTTTCATTTCAATGGTGGTGGAGGACTAAAAAAAAAGTGAGAGGAGTTTGAAATGATATCTCTTCCTATACCTAAACAACCCATGGATGATGACATAAAGATGGTTCTCATGGCCAAGTAATTAATATAGCCCATGAATTTGGATGGCATATAACACCTCCTACACTAGTGAAAACCAAAGGGGGTGGGTGGGTGGGTACTAGCACAAATCAATTGTCATGGTAAGGAAATTTGTTCTTTTGATATCTTCCTTTTTAGGGAAAAAATATTAGTTCAAAAAATAATGAGTATGAGGATATAAAGAGTGTTTTTACCTTTTATTAGTGCCCATTGATTAAGAAGAAATCTCACTATTTAATTCACAAATCAAACAACTTTTTCCCCCTTCATGCACTTATAGAATGTTATCAAGAATGAGATCATTTGTAATAACATTACAATAATAAATATATAAATAATAAAGCATTAAACTAGGGAATTAGGGATAATGCAATTTCAAACTTGCAAGCAAAGCCCACAAGTAATCCATCCAACTATGCAAAGGCCCACAACTGTTGACCATATCTCACCCTCTTCCTCTTTGCATCACACAAGTACACAAACCCTTGTAGATAATCCAAAACCAAGTAATTTAAAACCCAAACTTTCACAAGAAATCCACCCCCCTCCATACATTCTTTTATTCTTTTCAAATTAGATTATTTTTTCCAAATTAATGCAGAATTATCATGATCTTAAGTTACAGCAATGGTACTTATTTTGAAAAATAAAAAATTAGAAATTATCCACTATCAGATAAGCATATACCGCAACTCTGTAAGGATATATAGAGACCGCATATCTAGGGAGGGCGAAATTGAGAGGGGGGAGTTAAAAATAAAAGGGCAGTAGTAGTAGAAGAAGCTCTGGATTTCGCTCACTGGGTATCAGATTTCACATCACCAAGTTAAAAGAGATCAGAAAGAGACAGTAGAGAAACCCACATCGGGAGAAAGAGAGGGTTTCGTCTTCGTGTGTGCTTTTTGTTGTGATCGTTGGATGCACGTGGAATCACCCAAGGTTAAAAATCTCCCTCCCTCTCTTTCTCTCTCTGTGTCCCCCACCCTCTCTATCTCATTTGAATCCGTATAATGTGGCATTAACCCTCTCTGGGTTTCTTCAAACTGTCCGCATTGTTCGGTGATCGTTTCTGCTGGTGTGTCGCTGCTGTTTTCTTGGATTATTTGGGGGATTTTTTGGGGTTATGTTTTCTATGAATTTCTTTGTTTTTCCCATCTGGGGTTCCAGTTTGGGGGTTCTTGAACTAAGATCTGGGTTTGCTGTGTGAAACCCTCATTTGAATCGGGTCCTATTTGTTTGATCGTAATTGGGTGTCCATGACTGTTGTTTGGGTTTCACAGTTAATTAATTGTCCGATTCAGAGTTTCCAATGTGCCCATTTATCGTAGCAAATCATGTGGGAGAATTCCTGTTTTCGATGTTTTCTTGAACATTGACTTGTGTGTTTAGGTTTTTTCTCTTCGTGCTTAAGTGATGAATTGTTTGGTTTCTTCTTTGATCTGCAGTGAACGAGAAACGCTAGAGATTCGAGATTTGGGTTCAATTTTGAGAGGATGACTTTCCCGCGTATTCAAACGAGTAGGGGCGAGTTAAGGATTCATGAGAGTTTGGATGATATCAGCGCCGATTTGGTGGAATACATTTCTGAATTGTCAGAGTTTTCGGTTAAAGAACATGGAGCTTTTGCCATTGCTATCTCTGGTGGTTCTCTCATTGGCTTATTGGGGTACAAGTCATGCTTTTCTTTCTCATCTTGATGATGCCTTTTTTTGAGTTTGATTTTTGTGTGTTTGGAATTTGATTTTGATTTAGAGTTTGATGTTGTGGCTTGCAAACAGAAAACTTTGTGAAGCGCCTTACATCAAGACTATTGATTGGGCTAAGTGGCACGTCTACTGGGCTGATGAGCGTGTTGTGGCGAAAACGCATTCAGACAGTAACTACAAGCTTGCAAAGGAGGGTTTCCTATCCAAGGTTTGCTGCTTTACCTTGTTCTTGCTGAGTATTTCTATTCATCTTGTTCATTGTTTAGGAAAACTGCTGTGTTACTAGTGATTCTGTGTAATGCGTATGTCTATTGCCTGTGCAATTTCGAGTTTTTACTGCGATACCATTTCTTTGTTTTCTTAGCTCATAAGGGTATCTTTTTTGTGGCCAAGGATTATTTTAGACGACTTCATATCATTTTGTTTAAAATTCAGCATGCTTTATCAGTGGTTTATCCTTCAAATGGACTTTCCTGAATGAATAGATAGGCTAAATGAATAATCCCTGGATACTCGGTCTTTTCTTTGGTTGTCTGAAGATGGTTGAGTTACTGTTCTTCCTGTCGGTTTAAGTGTTCAACTTTTGTCAATACGTCTTCTGGTAAACTGATTGGGATATGGTTTTTTACTGGCTTTGTTTCTGCTTAGATGATTGTAAATCTAGTGGTGGTTTCTGGTGTCCTTATGTAACAGGTTTTTCCAGATATCACCTTTAAACATGTCAAATTTACACATCAAATCAATTCGCACAACTTGGGCTACATTTTCTACTGTTTCAAATTGTTGAGGACGCAGAAAGAATGAGCTTTCACTTTCTTCTTTTAATGCCTTGAAAGCGCAATATAACCTTTCACTAGGTTACAGTTATCTCTCTTGGTCGTTGTTGGTTTCCGGTTGGGATCTGGTTTTCTATTTATTTAAATTTATATATTTCAAAAGATAATATCTGAAAGCTGATTAAATTGTATGTACAGATACCAATCATCCCCAGTCATGTGCACTCTATCAATGATTCCAAATCGGCAGAAGAAGCAGCTAGCGAATACGAATTCTCCATCCGGCAGCTTGTGAGGACGCGCATTATCAATGTGTCTGACATCAGCGACAGCCCCAAGTTTGATCTTATCCTTCTTGGGATGGGGCCGGATGGCCACGTGGCTTCTCTATTCCCCAGTCACGCTGCACTGGCTGTGAAGGATGACTGGGTGACCTACATCACTGACTCTCCCAAGCCCCCACCGGAGAGAATCACTTTCACCCTCCCTGTCATAAACTCCGCCTCAAATGTGGCTGTTGTTGCCACAGGTGGCAGCAAAGCAGAGGCTGCACGCTTGGCAATCAACAACATGGAGCCTGATGCCCTGACTTCTTCACTGCCAGCAAGACTGGTGAATCCCGGAAATGGCAAGCTGGTATGGTTTCTAGACAAGGAGGCTGCTTCCAAAATTGACGTTCAGTCAGCTGAGTAGGCGCGTTTGTCCAAGCCATTCTTCCGGTCATTTGATTCCCCATCTTCTGCAAAGGCTTAGAGCAAATTGTCGGTATGTCTAGAATTCGTTTTTTTCTCTCTCTCCACACATAGTTTTAGAGTGACCTGTAGGCTGATTGTCTTCTGTGAGTACAAGAACTCCGTGAACCGTTGATTGGTTATGTTTTGTATTGCTTCTTTTTGTGACAAGAGGGCGGTTTTAAGCGGCGACACAGTAGTATTCGTCAGTGTTGGGAAGTTCAAAGTAGTTGTGCATAGAAGATGACCATTTGATGGTTTATAGTGAAAAGTTGTTCCTTTGATTCTCCAGAACAGAAAAATGAAACCTTTTTTCTTTTTTCCTTCTTCTATAGTTCTATCCATTGTGCTTGTTTCTTGTCATATTATTTTATTGTTTGTTACTGTTAACCTGCACAGCTGCACATGGCCTTTGTGTACATGTAAATTGATTTGTGTTTTGGGGGAAGGATGTATGTTTTGGGGTCTTCAAAAAGGACAGATGAAGATAAACCTCTTAAAAGCCCACATGCCCACCAAATCCATCAACATCAGAAATGAGGTTTTGATGATGGGATTAGTGCAAATCTTCATCTTTAGTTCATTGAATTTAGTGGGTCTTTAAAGGTTTAAGATAAAAGTGTTTATATGACTAAGCTTAAATCAAAAGATAATGATTACAACTTATACATCCAAGTAGCACTTGTATTGATTCAGATAACATTAACAAAAGTAATCTGTGAGAATAAATTATGTTTATTTTGTGCTGATTAAGATGGGGACTGAAGTGGATTTTAGCATTAGAAAGAGATTGGTGGATGGACTCAAAACTGGACCAATTGAACACCAAACTCAAGTACTGGGATGGACCATTTAATGTCTGCTCATGGGACCTTATTTATCTCTTTACAAAGCTTGACCATCCCTTGCCAGAAGTCCTTGTATAGTTGTATGCTCTCAACCTGCATCAGCAAGTGAACACTGCAGCTGAGTAGATCATGTTGCCTAATAGCAAGGAGCTGCTGTTGATCGTTATGCCTTGCTTGATTGCATAACTTTGTCTAATGTTCTGAAGTGTTCTTAGCAAATAATCAGATGCTGCAATACTGATTTATTTCAACTGAAGAATGAACAAGGGACTGATGGGGAAAAGCCATGGAAGATGTTAGAAGTCAGTAAAGGAAAATTCGCCCGGTGTTTACCTGACCCAGCTGCTACACTGAGTGTTAAATTATATAACTTGAAAACAACTACTTTTGTGCTTCCTATATTACTCTATCTTACAAGCTCCATTCGTCATATTTCACAAACAATGTCATGAGATTGTCTTCGATTTTGAATTAGTTTCTCAGCCTCTTTGCAATCTGGAAATTATGGGATGCAAAATTTGGAATCCGGAAAACATCGATTATTTGTGCCTGTCGGAGAACGATCCAGTTTCTCGTTCTGGCCGGTTTCGATTGAACCCAGTAAAAGTAGCTTCATGCCTTCATTGTTCATCCAAAACTAACTGATTGTTTAGTTGAAGACAAGTGACAAAAACCAAAATGTGGACATGGTATTGGATATGATATGAGGACAAGTCCATCTTCAAGGGCTGTGGACCACATTTCTGACTAGAGTAATTGGAGTTGAAGAGCCACTTCTATCCGTTGAAGTTTAACAGATGACAACAACTTGAGAAATTCTCACAAATTTAAACTCGTTGATTCGGAATTGGAGCCCTTATCCGATGCGAAACGTGCTGCCAATGACTTCCACCAACAAAATATAATATTCCCCCACCATCACATATTTAGATGGAGAATTTGAACTAAATTGGACACACCCAAAAATGCCAAAACTCAATAAGGTCAAAATAGCATAAGGGCATCTCCCACCCTAGGGTATAAAATGGGTTTTAGCTTTTTTTTTCTCCCATCATAGGCCAAAACTAATTTTGGCCAAAATTTTTTTGGCCTATTTCTAAAATGAAGGCCAAATTTGGCTTGAAATTTTAGAAAGCCAAATGTGAATTCCACCATTTTTTTATTTATTTTTAATTGTTCATTATTAATATAAATTTATAAATCACACAATTAATTGTATATAAACTATCTAATTATAATTTTTATCAAAACTAAAAGTTATAGTTTGTAAAGATATTGATGAGTTCTTTGATAGGACTATAATATTTAATATGTTTGGATTATATTTGCATAAATAATTAATATCTTTAGAAAAACATATTCATTTTATATTACTAGGGTGGCAGACCCGTGCTACGGACCCGTGCTACGCACGGGGCATGATTTTATATCAAATACATGAGTGATCTTATACCTGGTGAATAATGCAAAAATTAACCTGGCATAAATTTTATAATAGGGTAATGAATTATCATAACTTATTGCAGCATCTGATAGAAGTGGCTCTTCAACAAATTTTAAGCATAATTTTTTAATTACTTGTTTTTATTAGCATAAGTTACAGTTGGTAAAATATTTAGATATATGCACTCTTTTGAATTTATAATATTCTTTTTTAAAACTAAGCATGTTGAGATATTTCTTTTATGGTGAAACTTTTATTGCAAGTATTTTCTCTTTTTCTATTTAATGCTTATTATTTTTATAGAAAGATATTTCAAAAAATTAGTAATATTCTATCGATTTTTAAAATAAAAAATATCATCTTAATTAATTTATAAGCATTTAAAAAGATCAAAATGCACTCTTGTTTATAGGAAGCAATTACAAAGTATATTTGCACCATATTATTGGACTTTAGCCAAAACAAAAGAGAGGTAGAAATATTATCAAATCTATGACATCTAACCATAGGGTATTGAACATGAATATATAAGAGGTTATAAAAAATATTTAAATTGGATGCAAAGAAAAGTACTAATTTGGATGATATTTAGAAAGTCATGTCCTTCAATCTCATCTCCACCACTGTCTTTATACATCAATCCCAAATTTGTATCACCTGCCACAAAACAAACATGATTTATCTAATTAGTTGTCGATGTAGTCGAATTAGATTTAAATGATAACTTGCCTCTTTGAACAAAGATAACCGAGCTTGAATCCATGTATCGATCGAGGAACAAATGAGTTACATGGCTACATCGCGATAAACTTGGCAGTGTATAGCGGCCTCTTGGGAGCTCTGACAATGTACACTACCACCACCACGTACCACATATATGTATGTAGCATGTACTACCGTATTCGTACTTTTAACCATCCTCACCTTGCTCGCCTCCGACCTAATGGCCCTCGATCATTCCTTCGCCCAAGAGGTCTTCTCTACTTCTATTATATATATAAATAATTGTGGCCATTTATTAGTAAGGAATAGATCCATATCCATCCATCCATTACAAATAAATATGATCATTTAAAATTGTCTACTGTATAACCGTTAAACCCATTGCGAATTTTAATTAAATGTTTTGTAACTTGTAAGTATTTGAATCATCTTATTGTTAAAGCATTAAGTTTTAATTTATATTTAAAGATTAAATGAAATTTAAGTTGCACACGTTAGAATTTGAAAAGATATTGTATGATTTTTCTGGTTTGTGATTAATTGCATTTAAACTTAATGATACGGAGTATATTTTATCATTTGATTTACTACCTTGCTAATAACACAACCGTTTACATTAGATTCTTGAGCAACAGTTACAAAAGAGAAACCGTTATGACCTTTGGCCTTACTAATTAATGAGAAACTAAGAAAGTAAGAAACGATTATGAATTTGGCCTTCCTAATCCCCATCAAATTTATCTTTTAAGAAAATGTGCAATTTTAAACAAATAATGTACTCGAGATTATTTTTTTTTTTAAAAAAAGTGTGATTTGAGACAAACGATCATACTCTATTAAGAATATAAACAAAAAAAAATGTTAAATGTCAATTAATTTTGAATGATGAAGCTAAATGGCGTATAAAATCAAATGTGGTATGTAAAAAAACATAAAAATGAATTTTAGTTTGTGTATATACTTTGCTAATCAATTACTACGTAATATAGTGATGCCCACAAATAAAAAAAAATCAATTAATATAGTGATAAAATAAATAAAGCCAAAATAACAGAGAAGTAAATTAACTGTTTATATATAACAAATGACTCTTGAACCATATTATATATTAGATGTATAGATTAGATCATATTAGATTATCATTAAGTCAATAATATGACCATGAAAAAATAAAATAAAAGATGTAATTGCTAAGGTTATGAAGAGGTTATTGTTATTATACATAAATGACCATGGAAAAAGATTATTGTTGTTATTATATTATATTATATAAGTATAAATTAATTAGATTACATTGTCATTAAGTAAAATAATGACAAAGTAGGAAAATAAAATAAAACATGTAGTTGTTGAGACTTGAACCTTAGATGAAGGGATTCTCATTAACAACTACTACCATTGGGCTAAAGAAATAACATTGATTCAAATTGAGCATATAAGAAAAAATAGCAAATTTTTTTTGGAGTTAATAATGGCAATAAATTGCCCATGAACACAACTTTTAAGGTTTATATATAGAAGATATATATATTAAGAATACGAAAACATATGGGAAGGCAGACCCGTGCTACGCCCGGGAGTCCGGGACATGTGATTTGTTCCAAAAATTTTGTCGACCTAAAACGGAAAAAAGTGTGATTTGAGACAAACGATCATACTCTATTAAGAATATAAACAAAAAAAAATGTTAAATGTCAATTAATTTTGAATGATGAAGCTAAATGGCGTATAAAATCAAATGTGGTATGTAAAAAAACATAAAAATGAATTTTAGTTTGTGTATATACTTTGCTAATCAATTACTACGTAATATAGAGAAGTAAAATAAATAAAGCCAAAACAAATGACTCTTGAACCATATTATATATTAGATATATAGATTAGATCATATTAGATTATCATTAAGTCAATAAAATGACCATGAAAAAATAAAATAAAAGATGTAATTGCTAAGGTTATGAAGAGGTTATTGTTATTATACATAAATGACCATGGAAAAAGATTATTATTGTTATTATATTATATAAGTATAGATTAATTAGATTACATTGTCATTAAGTAGAATAATGACCAAGTAGGAAAATAAAATAAAACATGTAGTTGTTGAGACTTGAATCTTAGATGAAGGGATTCTCATCAACAACTACTACCATTGGGCTAAAGAAATCAAATTGATTAAAATTGAGCATATAAGAAAAAATAGCAAAAAAATTTTGGAGTTAATAATGGCAATAAATTGCCCATGAACACAACTTTTAAGGTTTATATATAGATAGATATAGATTACATCTTCGTCAAAATCATATCTCATAAATAAATATCGAGTTGTATAAATTACTATATTTGAAAATAATAATAAAAAAAATCCCAAAACACATCAAAACCATTATATGAAGTAAATTTATAAATAATACAATTATAAATATATATATTATATAGTTATGATTTCCAAATAAAAATAAAATTTGTAGTATTGTTAAGATATTCCAGAGTTCCTCTTCACTGTTGATATATTCCACCATGAGTAGATTGTTATTAGCGTACCTACGACGTAAGACATTTTGATCCTATTCAAATGAATCAAAGATTGAAGTAGAAATCTCAATAGTTTCATTTGAAGAGTACATGATGATGATATTTGAGAAGAATTCATTGTTGATTTAAATCGAAAGGATAACGATATAATCGAGTGACGAAAATGAGTGTGAAAGTTCTAAATAACATGAGTATTTATAGAAAATTTGTCTGCCAAATTTGGCTTACGGTGGGAACAACAAAACCATTTAATAGGCCAAAAGATAATATTATATAGAATATTCTCTTTTGATAGGCTATTTTCCTTAGCTATTCTAGCCTACGGGGAAAGATGCTCTAAGAGCAACTCATAACACTCTTATATTATACAGGCCTCTACTTTTTAGAAAGTTAAAATCCTTTTTAGAACATTCATTAATTAACCTTAATAATTAAGTTATTTACTAACCTACCCCTCCTCATTTCTCAAGGTAAGACGTACGTTCACCCGCCTCCTTCACCCCCCTCCCCCACACCATTGTACACCCCACGTACACACAAATGCACACACCATTGTTGTATTCGATCACCATTGATGTATGAGTGGTTGCATTGAAGTCTATTTAGTTGAAATTTCCGATTTGGCCAAATTTATTGAATTGGGAATTAGGGTTCTTTTTGGGTCCAAATCTAGATATAAAATTTAAGCTACTGTGGTTTGATCGAATTAGGGATTATGCAATTAATTAACCAATGAATATCTTGTTAATGCTTTCGATTGGGATCAAAATCGTACTTCGATTGGCTATTGTGGTTGAAAGAAAGATACAACGACGAGATCGAAATCGCTTGGATCGAAAATGGGAGAACGTCGTGGTGACGGAGACAATGGCAACTGAGCATTGATTTGGGAAGAGGCGGAGCGCCGAGGAGGAAGAAGCCCTTGTCCTCCTATAGCGTCGATTTGGGAAGAGGCGGAGCGCCGAGGAGGAAGAAGTACTTGTCCTGTACCCATCTATTCGATTACAGAATGAAGGACTTTTTTTTATCACGGTTCTACTGGAAACCGGGATAAAAAGGTCCCCTAAAAAGTGAAAAAAAAATGGTCGTTGCGACCAGACCTCATTTGGTCGTTGCGACCAATCCTAACGACCATGTGTGATTTTGTAAAAAAAATTGGCCTCAACGACCAATTGATATTTGGTCGTTGCGACCACTTGTTCATGCGCTAAATGGAAATTCAACCCTGCGCTAAACGGAAATCGTGATTATATATTGGTTGTTTGATTATTCGTCATATTTTTTAAAAAACTAAAAACTCTATTAAATTTATTTTTTAATTTTTTAAAATAAATTGATACTTAATGATCATAAGTATGAAATTATTCCTTATAAAGAAAACTCATAAGGCTCCCTTGCTGAATATTTTCCTTATAAAAAATGAGTATGAAATTATTTTTAAAAAATCAATTAAAAAGTTATCATCTTGTAGATTTTTCTAGTTTCTTAAAAAGTGTATTGGAAAGTTAAACAACCTATATTTTGATGGATGAAGTATATGAGAAAAGTCTCCCATAATAAATGAGGAAATTACATAAACTAACCCATAAAGGTTAAGCTCTCACTTTATTCATCAAGTGAATCTTTAATAAAAATATATTTACTTAAATATTTACAAGTATAGTGATAATTTAACATGATCAACACATAAATTGGGTTATGACTTATGAGGGTTTTTTTTTGGAGAGGGAATGAAACTAATAGTTGGTGGGTGGATTTGCTAAAATACAAGGGGTCAAAAAAACAAAAAACGCCGTTGCCGGGGATCGAACCCGGGTCACACGCGTGACAGGCAGGAATACTTACCACTGTACGACAACGACTTTGTTGTCTTATTGGTGCAGGTAAACTTAAATATAGTATTTCAGTGAGTTTAAAATAGAGTAACAGACGGCTAAGTAAGAAAACCCTAAATTGCAGAAAGAAAAAGAGGGGGGGAAAGGAAGAAGGAAGGTAGGAAGGAATGACCAATCAAAGCCTTACCCGAAACGGAGAGTGAAGTGGGAGTGACAACTGATGAATGATTTATGAACCAATCCGTTAATACTGCAAATGCAAAGAAATTTCACTGACTCTGCGGAAACGTGACAGTTGTTGAATTCACTCACTCTCCCTTCATTCAATTTCTAATTCAAACCTTTAATTCCCCCCTAAAAAAACAACGAGAGGTTTTATACTAGCATGGCAGCTGGTGCAATGGAAGGCCGAGGGTGTAGCCATTTTCCCCAATTTGGCAACCTAGGATTTGTCGCATCGCTTCCTCAAAGACACATTTTCACCGACGTGATTGCGACCTCTCCTCTTTTCCCCCTTCCGATTCCTCCAATTTCCTTTTTTTCACCCCCAATTTCTCATTTCCTTGATCCCCAATCCCTAACCCTAATTCCTCCACAGTCGCCTAAGTAACTCCCCTTTTTAACGTGTTGATCACGATGTTAATACAGTGCAATTAGACCGAGTCCCTGCAGACGAGTCACATCCCCAAATTCATGTGATTTATGTATGCACGTTTCATGATTCGTCCTCTCCATATTTTGATTCTAGGGTTTCTTACTCTTCCAACGATCGATCGTTTGCTTCACCGAATCCAGCATTTTATAACTTCTTGCTCACGAGAATTTCATGTTTCATGTTAAATTTGGGGTTTTTAAATCTTTCAAAAGAAAAAAGATGTAAACTTTATTGTTTTTTCTTTATATAATAAATTTACTCCAACGTACTATATAGCTAGAGAGAGCTACAGAGTAGAGCTACAGCTAATATTGCATTCTCCATCATCTCTTCTGCAAAACCCTAGCAATCCAAGCCCTTTTCCCCTCTCTTCATCCATCCTTTGCTTCTCCTTAAATCGCCGTCGTCTAGCTGCTGCTGCTGCTGCTTCTCAACTTGTTTGGTGGATTTGCATCAAATCATGAGCATGGATGAGAGAGTAGGAGCAGTGGAGGTGGCTCCGCAGCCCCCCGAGCATCTCTGCTATGTCCGTTGCAACTTCTGCACAACAGTCCTCGCGGTACAGCTGCACTTACTCTGGTTAAATGCGCCCTCTTATGGGCTAGATAGTCGTATAATTGATACGAACATGACCGATTCTTGTTTAAAACCCTAGCTAGCTAGTTATGTATATAGCTCTATTATATGATCCTACACATCTTGGTTCCCCACTTATAGGTATAACACATGTGGGGTTATAGAAAGGCTTAGGAGGTGGATCCATCATAGGGTTTCTTGACCTAATCTATGTGTGTTTGATTTCTCTTTTATATATAGAGTTTTGCTAAGAATTAGTTGAGATCTCACTAGGGTGGTGGTTGTCTCTCATTTCTTGTTAAGCATGTATGCATATATACACACACACCCGGAAACGTAACTTCACAGTAGTTATATACGAGTGATATTTCTTGGAATCTATATGCTTGATGTCCAAGAAAGTTGATGATCATGTACGTTCCTTAGTTGGCAGGTTTAATTTGATCAGCTTTGTCATACAGGTTGTGATACCATGCAAGAGATTGTTGGACACTGTAACAGTCAAATGTGGGCACTGCAGCAACCTCTCCTTTCTCAGCACCAGGCCACCACCGCCTCCTCCACCTCCAATCCAACCTCCGCGTCTCGATCATCAATTGAGCCTTCAGGTTAGTTACGACTGAGTATACACATCGATCCAGTGACAGGTCTAACTCTCAAGTATATATATATATACATGTTTTCACCAAGTACACAATAAATAAAAATACTACATACGTATATATTTTTTTAACGCTTTTTGTGGAATCTAGAGTTTCAATTTCATGGACAAATCACCGGGATGCTGCAGTGAGCAGAAGAAGGAGCACTCGTCTTCTTCGACTATCTCAAGTGAACCTGTTTCTCCTAGAGAGTCCTTTGTTGTTAAGCGTAATTCAGCCTCTTCATTGCTCTTTCATCAACTCTTCAAAACTGAGTTGGGGAAAAAAAGAGTTCCTCTAGTAAATTGAAGTTAAATCTAATATTGACATCAGCATCTGCATCACTTTATGTTTTTTTTTTAACTTGAGCAGCTCCTGAGAAGAAACACAGACTCCCATCTGCCTACAACCGGTTCATGAAGTGAGAACCCTCTCTGCCTTTTGCTTTAGACGATCTTCATCGTGTTTAATTGTGATTATCATTTTAAATACGTCCATATTGACCCATACCAGGGAGGAGATACAGCGAATCAAAGCAGCGAATCCTGAGATTCCACACAGGGAGGCGTTTAGTACTGCTGCCAAGAATGTAAGAAGGAGCTCGTCCCGCCTGACTTAATCTAGATATATAATGATGTGTTAATCATTTGTTCAATAAACTAATCGATCACAAACCCTTTTGTGTAACAGTGGGCAAGATACATCCCCAGTGCTGGTTCTGTTGCTGAGAACAGCAAACATTAATGTAAGAAGCTTCTAACTCAGATTTACCTCCTCAGTTGATTTTCGGCTTTTCTGTTGTGCTTATCTCTGATGATTTTTGCAGGATGGAAGGAGATATTAGCTTCAGTAGGTCGCGATTCATGACATCAGAGGAAGAACCCACCGAGATTGACTGTTAGCATATCATTTGTGTTTTTTAGCATCTGAACTCTCTAGTTATGTTTGGTTTTTAGTTAATAGCAGACTATGCAAGGGAGAGACAAGCTCTTGTACGCATTTGCGTAACGTTGAGCATGATCTTTGCCCTAGTTTCAAGCTTGATTCAGTGGCATGTAATCCTAATATTAGAGTTAAGTAATCAATGGACTTCGTTTAAAACGACGCAATCAATACCATTCCATCTCGTACGCAACACTCGCCTATTCATCGAGAACTTCGAAGATTGATTAACACGCTTAACATAAGCCATCTAAAAGATCTGGAAATCTGGGTTGGAAAAACAAACAAGCACCTGACCTCGCTTTAAGGAATAAGCAACATAAGCCACAAGCTTTTGTCTCCCACTTTATCATTGGTTTTATTTGTAGAGCCAAAGTAATGGGCCCTGATACTATCAGTGCTCATTTCTTTAATGTAAACCTTGGAAAATTTTTATAAAAAAATAAAATAATTATCATCTTATTTATGGGATCATCATTTTTATCCGCAGGTCTGCAGATTAACACGAGATCATCAGGGTTCACTAGAAGATGTCCATAAAGGATGAAGGTACTGCTGCTTATGCAGGCTAAAAATGGTTACTATTACACCTCTTAATCCAGAGTAGTGTGAATTCATTGAATTACAAGGGCACAGCTAAAATAATCTTGTTAAGTCTTTACATATTCAGCCACTGTTAACAGTAACTGCAGTCATGAAGGCATGGAGACACTAATCTTCAAGGGAATTTCTTACACAACTCGTCGACTCGGTTCATCTAAAGCTAGGGAATGCAGGAATTACTGATACTGCACTTCTTCAGTGCACGAGTTTCGTTTATGCTCCACCATTTGAAGGTGTGACGAAAGCTGCAAAAGATCGACCATGGTACCTTGTCCGGAGGGAAGACAGTACTTGCTATTCGACGTGTTTGACCCAATGAGGATGCTGTCATCTGGGACTGTTGAGGGTTCTGCCTTTGTAGGTGAATTGAACCCAGTAGGTCCAATTTTTTCTGAGTCAGATAATGAGTAGGGGCGGCCTTGTGCTGAGCTGTAGTTGTGGTTGGACAACGCTGTTCCGAGGAATTGGTCTGAAACCTTCAGTGACTGAGCTGACAGAAGAGAGAGAGCACGACTAGAATCTGGAATATGTGAAAAATCTCGATCACTAGGCACAGCGATGCCAGCACTTGTTTCTACTGTCCCAACTGAAATGCTGTCGTGGAAATTAAGTAATGAATCCGAGTCTAGGATAGGATCTTCGAATTTCATATGACCGAACCATTTGCCTGGATCATGTTTACTTGGACCAGAAGTTGTCGTGGGACACATCTCTTGGAAAAGGAAAGATGTTCTCATTGAGGAAGCTCTCAGAAATCTTGTACCTGCGTTCAGTTTGTACAAGTAGTAGTTTAAATTCACAAGATGAACAAAAATGAAGCGGATAGAGTTGAACTCAAAATAACGATTGAATTTGCCTAAATGTTTTATAGTACATGTATACCAACCCAATTGCTTATCCTTGCAAAAAATAACTTAGAATTCAACGTAACTGCGAAAGGATTACCAAACAAAGGACACTCAATTATTAACGAGCCCAAGCAGACACGAGCTGTCTACTTCGTAACTGATTAATGATGGAAAACTAGGTACTAGAAGACGAAGAATAAGTCATTTTCTACTGAATGCTCTACTCTGAAACTACAAGACACAATCAAGTCTCAAGTAGGATCTGTATTTAAGCCAAGAGGATAAGAAAAAAGGCAATAAAAATAACAGTTTGTAGATATTGGAAAGCTTTGGTAGTAAAACACCAAGTTTCAGATGCAATAAAGTTGTCAGTGTTAAAAACCATAGAAGCAAGCCCTATTGACAGCTGACAAGTTACCTGGAGACTTTCTCCGACGTTCATTGTGGTTTGCAAGACGTTTACGACAACTACGCTTTCCATCATCAAATTCAGCCACCAAATGAAACCTGATCAATCAAGATCCACTGGTTATCAATGAATGCATCCCAAAGTCACCTAAGATGAAACCTAACTTCCATCATAAGGGGACACAGAGCACACATTCTCAATAACGGGTCAGTGTAGAATCAGTTTATCAGACTAAGAGAGATAAGGAGGTTCTCACATGCTATATGTCTATATGCATCAGGATTCAGGAATATTAGTCATCAAAGCATCTTTGAAGAGACGATGAAGAACCGAGTTCCTAGTGTATATTTCATCAATCATTCATCACAACATATATCCAATATACTTCAATGAAAATAAATCATTCATTTATATTTCATCAATCTCCGTAATTCATTATGGGACCTTAAAAGTAAATATTAGTTTCCTCCTATCACATTCGCCTGAATTCATCTTTTGTCCAAATTAGGAATCTTTTGCAACACTACGGAATCTAGGAAAGGAAACAAAAAACCCAAGTAAACTCCATCTACAAGTGAGATATGGTGCAAGGAAAATCAGTAAAAAAAAAACACTAATATTTGCAGGATTTTTGACAGAGGAAGTGGAGCAAAACAGCACTAACCTGCTGCACTGCTGACAAAATCTTTGTTCAATACCCTTAACAATGACTTTTGCTGTTTTCGTGTGGGCGTCACAGACTTTATGCCTCTTATAGTAGTCTTTATATGAGCTAAGATCCTTGTTGCATCCATGGACTTGACAGACAGGTGATTGTGTGCAAGAACTCGTCAATCGTGATCTCTTTGTAGGCACAGGCATACTTGAGATTACAGAAGATGCAACGTTACTCACACCCTTGCCATCAGCCAACCCACCAAGCTTCAAGTCGACCGCTCCCAACTCTAGGCAATCTGAGCCCACAAATAAACCCGGCATTCTCGATCCCAATTGCTTCTCTTGAGAAACAACATCTGGCGACACACAGGTGGGGGAAGCCACCTCGGTACAACAGTCAAAGCCAATTCGATCATTTAATGGATCCCGTCGGATTCTTCCCCGTGTATCAGGGAAACCAAATTGTATCAACTCTTGGCCTCCAATTGATTCTTGGCTTGGCACCAAAAGACAGTTTGAAGTATTATTAACTACTTCCTCTGGTAGCTCCAATTCCTCGGGTAAAAATAGGCCTTTCCCTTCATTTAAACACTTCCAGAATTCCATCACTGGCTGTTCAGATTACTGTAAAATAGTTATAAAAAAAACCTGTTAACTGTTCCATAAAGAAGAACGCATAAACATTTCCAAGCAAATATATACTTGAGAAACAACACTTGAGGAAACAAAGATCTAGCACATGCTTAGCCAACAATTAAACAGAAACTGCATAGAATTAGGTTACACAAATCAAGATCTTTATATCTGGGCAAGGAAGAAATTAATCATTATCAATAAAATCAGAAATCAACACAGCAGCAACATCAAACCCTACAAGAGAGATAGTCAAAGGGGTTGGGGGATTGAAATTGAAAAAGTAACCCCCAAGATGCTTAATGGCAACACTTCCCTAAGAATTTGAAGCCAGAAACAAAAACAAAAAAAAAAAAAAAACAAAAACTCATTCATGAAATTGAAAGGGGAGCATCAATTGGATGCAGAAATAGGAACTAATACATGGAAAGAAAGAGGAAAGTTAAAGGTTTTTGCTTACCAGAGTGAACAGTAAGAGCGGATGAAGAAGAAGAGGGCAGAAAAGAGATGGAAGAGAGAGAGAGAGAGAGAGAAGCACCCCAATTTTCTAATATTTTCTGAGGAGATCAACATTCACTGAGTGGGTGAACTGGACTCTGGAGGATGATTGGTTCATTTGGGGGTATGGTTATGGTTATGGACCTATGGTTATGGGTGTGTTGGTCGAAGCAGATACACTGGGATCCCGCATGATATTCCCCACTTCATTTCATGGTGAAACCATGTCCATGAGTCCATCCATGGGTCTTTCTCCTCTTCCTTTTTTAAAGGGAAAATCAATTGGAAATTGGAGGACTCGTTTAGTTTAACTTTGATTTTTTTTTTTTAATTATTACCCGATGTTAGGAGCATTTTTGCTTGCATTATGACAATTTACGAGAAACTCATGATATATCCTTGACCTCACCCCGTCCCCAAGACCATTAAGGTCGTCAAAATCCGCCAGAACGGTAAAGCCTAGCAATGAAATCCGCCTAAATCTCGCCTACATCCCGTTTAGACCCTTTAATTCTACCCTACCGTCAAGCATCCATCAAACGTTTTTTAGAACATTGTTGAACGTCTTTCTCCTCTTCTTTGTTAAAGGGGAAATGAAATGAGAAATTTCATATCTTTGAATTTTTAGTCTTGAGTTTTGAATCGTTTTAAATAAATAAAAAAATGTCATATGCACTAAGCTGAGATGAATCTTGATTCATTCACCACTTTTTAAATACTAATGGGTCCATAATACATTAATGTGAACGAATTCATAATCTATTCGTTTACTTTTTTTATTAATGCAAAATTGCACACCTCTGCAATCTATTCAAAACTCGTTAAACTTGAAAAGAAAATTTTGAAAACATACATTTTGTTAAATTTCAAAATTAACCTCTTCGAATTTAGGGATGAATCATAAATTCATTTGTGTTAAAGTGCAATATCAAATAGATCATGGATCCGTTAGTAATCAAAAAGCCACAAACAAATTAAAGAACTATCACATTGAAATTGAAGCTCATATCAAATTTACAATCAATGCAAATAGGTAGGGCTGTTATATGAACTGAACAGTTCGAGCTCGGCTTGGGATCGGCTCGAAAAAGTTCGACTCGAGCTCGCTCACTTATTTAAACAAGCCGAGATTGAACAAAATTTTAAGGTCGGTTGAAAGCTCGGCTCGTTCGAATAAAGCTTGAATAGCTTGAATTCTTTGGAATTTCTAAAATTTCATTTAAGTTAACATGTTATAACCAAGTAGAACTACTTAAAGCTCGAAAAAAGGTCGGCTCGAGCTCGTTCATTTCCTAAACAAGCCGAGCTTAAAAAAATAAAAAGCTCGTTTAAAAATCAGGCTCGGCTCGAGCTCGTTTAACAAACGAACAAGCTTGAACATGCCAAGCTCGGCTCGTTCGGCTCGAATAACACCCCTACAAATAGGTGTATTAGCATATATTTTATATTTACTTAGATAATAACTATTTGTTGGGATCCTATATTAGTTGTCGCTTAAAAATGAATATGAAAATACAATTGAATGTCGAAAAACCTACCCAACTATGAAGAATATGTCCATGTTTTTCATTCCCCATTTACTATGTTCTATTTCATGTAATTTCTTTCCTTTCTTTGCCTTGCTGTAATAAGCCTCTTTGGCATGTCTTAGGCACGTGATATGGTGAGCTCAGTGGTATATAAACCGAGCTGTCACCTGATGGCACTATAGGGTTTTGGGATCTTCAATTGCAGCTTTCTTTATGGTCGTTTTGGCTCTTTCCCTCATTGAATGAAGTAGCACAAGCTGTGCATTTATTTTGTTGTGTGTTCTTGTTGTTTTCAGCAAGTTTGTGCATGGATTTGGAGCTCTTCAGCTCTTCACATGGTATTAGAGCAACATGTGATGATTTGTTGATTTTCGTTGCGTAAGAAGTAAGTAGAGACAGTGTTCAATGCAGAGAACAAATCAGGGTCTAATCAGGTGGAAAACTCTGGAACAGAGGGAAGTAATCAAGGTAATTTCAGTGACCCCCTATACTTATCTAACTCGGATCATCCGGGTGCTGTCTTAGTAGGAATACCTTTTGATGGAAGCAATTATATGACTTGGAGTAGGGGAGCCAGATTTCACGGTTAGGTGTTGGATTTTGAATTCCATAAGCAAAAGCATAGCAGAGGGATTTATGTCCATGGATTCAACTAAGCAGATATGGGATGAGATTGTGGAAAGGTTTGGGCAAACAAATGCTCCCTTGATTTTTCAGATTAGAAGGAAATTGGACAATATAAGTCAGGGAAGCATGAGTCTGGGAGAAGTGTACAATGCTCTTAAGAAGCTTTGGGACGAGCTACAAGTATTGGAGAGAATGCCTGAATGCTCTTGTGGAGCATCAAAGCAATGTACCTGTGATCTCAAGAAGAAAATAGCTGAGATTGAGTCAAGGACTAAAGTGATGCAGTTGCTAGCTAGTCTTAATGAGAATTATGAGGGAGCTAGGAATCAGATTCCGGCTATGGGTCCTTTACCCACATTGAACAAAGCTTATTTCATCTTGCAACAAATTGAAAGAGGTTCTAATGCATCAGGTGGGAATCAAGGAAATTCTATGGATGCTAGTGCATTCATAGCTGCAAGGAGCTCTTATAGAAGCCAGCAGAGCTTTCCTTTAACTAATCAGAGCCAGAAGAAGGACTGGAAAGAGAAGAAGAGGCTCAAGTATGAACATAAATGTACTCACTGCAACTACAGGGGACACAGTTGATCAGTGCTTCAAGTTGTATGGGGTACCTGACTGGTTTAAGGAATTGAAAGAGAATCTAAAGGCACCAAGTGGGAGCAAAAGTTCAGTAAATACAGCAGGCTCAATGAGCAACAATGTGATGGGAACTCCTCTTGATGATGTTGATGGAAATGACAGAAATGGGCATGATGGGCGGTTAGACAATGCTATGGTGAATGTCGTGTTTCAAGAATTTATAAAGAGGATGAAAGGCAAAGGCTCTGGAGAGAGTGCACATGCCAACTTTATAGGTAAAGTTTCATCTTCACTTCATGATTTACATTGCAATAGAGGATCAGAACTAGAATGGATTGTTGATACATGAGCAAGTGATCACATGTTGTCCAATGATCATATTTTATATGATAAGATTAGGCTTGATAAGCCAGTTCTCATTGGATTGCCAGATGGATCAGTGAAAACAGTTCATGAGATGGGAAAAATGCAGTTGACAGATTCTATTTGTCTTGATGGGGTACTGTTGGTGCTAAGTTTTAAACACAATATGCTATCAGTGGGAAAGTTACTCGATGATAATGATGAATTGGTAGCTATATTCACTCATACTTCATGTTATGTCCAAGACCCAGGAACTAGAATAGTGTTGCTATCAGGAAGGAGAAAGCATGGATTGTATAAGGTGCTTACAAATTAGTAGTCTAAGGGCGGGAGTAGATGTAAAGAGAAATAATCCGAGCAAGCTAGATTTCTGTTTCCTGTAGTGTCTTGTAATAAAGTTAGCAGTACTTTGGACATTGCTCATGACAGACTTGGGCATAGTTTAATTTTAAAAATGAAGCATTTGAGTTTTGTGAATGAAACGGATATGAGTAACTTTCATTGTGAGACTTGTGCTTTATGCAAGCATCACATGCTACCTTTTGATATAAGTATGAATGTGGCATAGAAGCCGTTTGATTTGCTTCACATGGATGCCTGGGGTCCTTATAGGACACCAACTTATAATGGTTTTAGTTACTTCTTGACTGTAGTGGATGATTGTACGAGAGTAACTTGGACCTTTTTGCTTAAAGATAAGATGCAGGTGTACAAGGCAATTGTTGATTTCATTGCATATGTCAAGAATCGATTTGATGCTCTTGTTAAATGTGTCAGAACAGACAATGAGACAGAATTTACATCAAGATAGTGTGGGGAATTTTTTACTGAGAAAGGGATATTGCATCACAAATCTGTGCCCTATACTCCATAGCAGAATGGGAGAGTTGAAAGGAAGCACAAATACTTGATTGAGACAGTAAGATCAATGAGAATCGATTCATCCTTACCTGTGAAGTTTTGGGGTGAATGTATTCTAGCTACAACTCATGTGATCAACAAACTGCCAACAGAAGTTTTGAGATGGAAAGCACCTTATGAAAGGTTGTTTGGAAATAATGCATCTTATGATGAATTGAAAGTCATAGGATGCTTATGTTATGCACTTGTGAGTCACTCAGATAAAGATAAATTGAAGTCTAAGGCTAAAAAGTGTGTGTTGCTTAGTTATCCACATGGTCAAAAGGCTTATAGACTATGGGATATTGAAGAAAGGACTGCTTTTGTTAGTATATATGTAGTCTTTCATGAAAATATTTCTCCATTCAGAGAATCTGTAACAGAAGATGAGATGATCAATGATGAAGCAACATTCACATTCCCATTGGTGAATCCTGCTGATGATGCAGATGATATGAGGCAGTCAATGCTCCCAATACCACTTGTTTCAGATTCTCAATCAACAAATATACAAGAAGGTAATGCCAATACACTAGAGATCAATAATGAGTATGTTAGTGACTCGCAATTGAGATCTGAGTCAAGCAGATCTAATTCAATCTCTCAAAAGATATTGAATGATCATGTAGAATTTCCACCTCTGAGGAGATCCAATGGACAGATTGTGCATCCTATGAGGCTTGATGATTTTGTCTGTCATGGCTAGAGGAAGAATGCTTCTGTATCTCAGTCATTTTTGGCAACTTGTCTTGATCATACTTTGAATATGGAGCCAGGATTTGTAAACTCCTTTGTCTGTATGGCAGATATCTATGAGCCATCTCATTATGGACAAGTTGCTAAGCATGAGCACTGGGTACATGCAATGGAACAAGAGTTGAAAGCTCTTGAAGAAAACAATACATGAGAGATAACAGATCTTCCACCAGAAAAGAAAGGAATTGGAAGTAAATGGGTGTGTAAGGTGAAATACAAGCCTGATGGGACAGTGGATAGATTCAATGCTAGATTGGTGGGCAAAGGATACAATCAGATAAAAGGAAAGGACTACAAACATACATTTTCTCCAGTAGCTAAGTTCAGTACTATGAGAATTTTGCTTGCCATTGCTGCTGTCAAGCAGTGACCATTGCATCAATTGGATGTGAATAATGCTTTTTTGCATGGATATTTAGAGGAAGAGGTATACATGATACCCCCACAGGGATATAGAAAGGGAATGTCCAATAGAGTTTGTAAGCTCAAGAAATCCATCTATGGATTGAAGCAAGCTTCTAGGCAGTGGAACTTAGAGTTGTGCAAGTTTTTTATTAACATGGGATATGAGCAGAGCCTAGAGGATTATTCGCTATTTGTGAAGCATGTGACATCAGGAGTTGTGGTGGCTCTTCTGTATGTAGATGATGTTTGCTTACAAGAGATGATGATCATGTAATCAGTGAAACCAAGAAGGCACTTCATGCTAAGTTCACAATCAAAGATTTAGGCTTAGCAAGGTACTTCTTAGGGCTTGAAATATTGAGAGATGGATTAGGGACTCACTTGCACCAAAGGAAGTATGTATTGAACATTATAACAGAGTGCAATATGATGAATTGTACGCCTGCTCAATTTTCTATGCAGAAAGGATTGAAACTATCAATTGATAGTGGAGAATTGATGCCTGATGCTGAAGTGTACAAAAGGCTAGTGGGTAGATTGTTGTTCTTGAATCTCACTAGACAAGATATTTCACATGTTGTGCAACATCTTAGCCAGTTTATGTCAAAACCTAGACAGCCACGCTATGAAGCTGCTCTACGTGTGGTAAGATACTTGAAAGGCACCATTGGTGTGAGACTTTATTACCCTGTGCAGTTAGATTTGGCCATATTTGCATATTGTGATGCAGACTGGGGAACGTGTCAGTTCAGCGCTAAGTCATTGACTAGTTATTGTGCTTTCACTGGGGACTCTCAGCCAGGTGTCATGGAAAACGAAAAAACAAACCCCATTTTCAAAATGTTCAGCAGAGGCAGAATATAGGAGTATGTCAACCACTACAAGTGAGTTGATATGGATTGAGGGAGTCCTTAATGTGTTATAGATCAGAGTTCCTTTGCCAATACCTCTTTATTGTGACAATAAAGCAACAATACATATAGCAGAGAATCCGGTGTTTCATGAGAGAACTAAGCACCTTAAAATTGATTGTCACTTCATTAGGCAATTCTTGGGGATAGGGTTCATTCATCCACAGCATGTTCGAATTGGTGTTCAATAGGCAAACATTTTCACAAAACCGTTGGGAGAGAAACCTCATCTGTTTTTCTCTTGCAAGTTGGGACTTATGGGCTTTGACACACGTCCAACTTGAGGAGGGGATATGAAGAATATGTCCATGTTTTTCATTCTCCATTTACTATGTTCTATTTCATGTAATTTTTTTCCTTCCTTTGCCTTGCTGTAATAAGCCTCTTTAGCATGTCTTAGGCACGTCATCTGGTGAGCTCAGTGGTATATAAACCGAGTTGTCACCTGATGGCACTGACCGCACTATAGAGTGTTGGGATCTTCAATTGCAACTTTCATTATGGCCGTTCTGGCTCTTTTCCTCATTGAATAAAGTAGCACAAGCTGTGCATTTATTTTGTTGTGTGTTCTTGCTGTTTTCAGGTAGTTTGTGGAGGGATTTGGAGCTCTTCACACCAATAACTTAAACTTTGGTGATAGAAGATGAATTTAGACCTTTTAACCTAAAAATATAATAAACCCAACATAATTTTCATTTCGTACGGTTCGGTTGGAGATTTTTTAAATTTAGCATGATATTAAAGACTATCCAGTTCAAGCCCGATTCTCTTAATTTGGACTAGCCATTAAGAGGCTGAGATGCTAAACTCATCTTTGGACAAGCTACACAAGAGAAGATGACATACTTGACTCGTTTCAAATTTCAACCGACAATCGGACATACTTGACTCGTTTCAAATGTCAATCGACAACCGGTGATACTAGACCCATCTTGTGACAAGCTATAAGAGAAGGTTAAGATGTTTGACTTGTTTCAAGTGTCCATCAGAGCAAACTAGTTGCACTAGAAGAAGTGTGTTGGGATCCCACATTTGTTGTGGGGTAAAAATAAATATCAAAATATAAGTAAGAGTGAAACTCTTACATAATAATTTAAGTTTTTGTGAAAGAAAGTATATCACAATCCTATAACCTAAAAATTAAATAAATCTGATAAGATTTTTTTTTTTAGTTATGCTACTCGTACGGCTCCATCTCGCCAAATGCACGGTACCACTGTTGAGTTCCTAGGTCAACAACTTGACATTCAGGTTGGTCGTGGCTCTGCTCGAGGTTGCAGGATTAGGCAATGGGACATGCCGACCAAGGGACTCGACAGTGGCATAGGCGACGAAACAACATGGTTCAATTGATGGGACAACATCTTTTCAAGTGAGTCAGGAATCTTACATTCTCCTTGTCGATCTAGAGGCTCAGCTTCAACATTCTCCTTGCCGACTCAGAACATCGACTTCAACACCGTGCCAATGGCGAGAAAATCACTATGCATATAACATCTCCCTTTTTTCGCATTACCGAGCGAAGATTCCCAAAATTTAACATTATTCGAAACATACCATACCATGCTTATAGAAGTTTTTTAAAGGGTATTTTAACAAATCATATGTTTTCCCAAATATAAAATTACTAAAAAATTGCTTGTTTTGTTTGTGTGCATGGTAAGTTGGTAATTACTAAAAAAATATAAAATTATTAAAAAAAGGATATTTATATAATTTTTAAAATAAAAATGGTGTATGTTAAATAAAAAACAGATAGAGTATCGACGTACTTCTTCGGACTTGCGTGCATGGTTATCATACTAACTTAAAGAGTTGAGAATTAATACGAAGGAAATTAAGAACTTAATTATTTAACCATCGTATAAAATCATTTCAAATTCTTAATAAAAAAATATATTTATTATATAGTTTAAAACTTTAAAAAACATGTATAAATAATAAAATAACATTTGTTTTTTAAAAGATAGAATATATTAGGATTCATTTTTTTTTAATTTAAATACGGTGATTTGGAGGCTTTTGAGAGAGTGATGGTCTAAAATGACATTCAATAAAGTACAACTTAAATGGATTTGTTTAATAAGAGGGACAAAAGGGAGGAATTGCCCACCAATTCTAAAGTAATCAAATAGACATAAATCTTGTAATTAAGTAAGTAATTAGATATCTTTATTCTTTAATTAACCAATACCCTTCAAAATTATTATATTTTTCAAGTGTTGTGGGGAAAAGCCAATCTGTGAAATTAAACAATAGAGGTGAGAGCGCACTCTTCCCATCCCACCAATAAACAAAAGGGAGGACGTCCAATCTCCCTTAATGGGATGGCCCACAAATCTCTGAATTTTGATCTCCCCTTTGGCTTCAACTACTGCCTTTCTTTTTTATTTTATTTATTTTTAAAATCACTTCAAAGTTGAAGGTGGGTCCATAGGGAAGAAGAGAAAGACAACAACTCTACTACGAGTAAATTGTACCAATCACAAGTTGGTGTAGTGGTTATGGGGCTACATCCCATGTTTCGATATTCGAAGTTTGAATCCCCGTGAAAACATGGAGACACTTGTGAGTGGGAGGGTCAACCTCTTAAATGAACCTACAGTAACCCGATCTAGATGTAGAGTGGACTAAGCCCACTTGAATTGGAAAGAAAAAAAAAAAATTAAATTGCAAGGAAGATTTTTGTTTTTTTTTTTTTTTTGAAACGGAAAAAATTTGACCATAGAGCTAAGCTCTATCAGCCAAGAGCATCCTTACGGATGAGACTATGCAACAGAGAGTCATCTAGAGTCCAAATACCGTAATAGGCGGTAGTGATACGGGATAAGCGATAAGCTACCGAATTTGCCTCACGGAAGACATGACGAATCTCAACGGAACCAAAAAAGCCCAGCGAGACTAGACTGTCCGAGACAATCATTTCAGAGTTCCCAGTAGGCTTCCTCATACCTTTCATACTTTTTATTATTGTTAAGTTGTCTCTTTCAATGATAAGATTTGTTATTTTTAGTTCTGTCGCCGCCCTAAGTCCCTTCCAGAGACCTAAACTTTCACAGCCACAGACAGAACTGATTGGAGATGGTCCATTACCGGAGAAAATTGAGGTTCCTACAGGATCACGAATAATGAATCCATAAGAGCCCAAACCATCCGCAGAGAACGAACCATCAAAATTTAGCTTATGTGTTCCGATTGGTGGAGGTTCCCATTTGGTTCTTTTTTTCTTTGATATAGATTTTTGTTTGTCCGCATTTGTGGATGGTTTTTTGCTGTTTTTACAGTAGTCTGGGCTGTTTAAATTTGATGTCTTCCAAACATATATGTGTTCCCTTATAAAGGATAACATGCGTCTTATGTCCGGGTTTATGTTTTCGAAAACTGTTTTGTTTCTGAAGTACCAGATGCCCCACCAAGCAAATGTGAGATCTTCAAAGCATTTTTTTTCCAATTGTATTTTTTATTTCCCATAGTATGTTGTTCAAGTGCTCGTCTTTGCTGAAACAGCCATTTATTTTCCGAAATGTGCCTGGGTTATTTGCAATTAGAATCTCCCTCGTAATAGGACAGTTCCATAATAAATGGTATATGTCTTCATAGCAAGAGTCACAGTGGAGGCAGTTGAGGAAGATGATTTGTGCCTAAATGAAGGATGCCCTTTTCAACCCCCTTTCAATATCACCAAATCTCATACGCCATATTGTAACTTATACAAACCTTTAATATATCCTCTTTCTAAAAAAATATATATGTAATATTAATCTAACTTATGTACTACTTCAAGGATTGGATTCTGTTTTATTTTATACAGCTTATAAAAAAAATATTAATGTCACAAAATAGGTAAATTGAGAGTTATACTAAAAACAATAATCTAACTTTTTTATAAAAAAATTATGTCATTAGAATAATAGGATATAAGTTAAACATATAAAATTAGTAATAAATTAAATTCTCTTAGATACCACTTCACATGATTGATCGATCTATTTCTCATTAAATAAACTATTTTAAATTTATTGATAGTTGGTAAAAATAAATGCTTAATTAACCTCTACTTCATTGTTAATATTGAAAATTCATCTTGTAATTGTCGAGGAAGAAAAAAAATACTCCGTATATTTTAGAGTTAGTGTTCGATCTCTAGTTGTAAAAAAAATGTGAGTTTTAAACTCAGTTTGATCAATGTTACAACTTTATGATATATTAGGTGATTGTCTTATAGTGAGAATACTGTAGTCTACTTGTATAGCATACCATGGTCCATTAACTATAATATTAGTTGAAAATTATTAAAGTATACTAAAAATTATCACTGCTTAAATTAAAAAAAAAAATTCAATTTTCCTCCATCAATGTGAATTAACTAAAAATTGGATTAGAAGATCTAAACGGATTGCATTTAAAACTTCACTAGCTCCTATTCAGAAATAACCCCAAAGTTTAGTTATATAAATTTTTTTTAGAATATATAGTTTACAATATAAACTTAAGCAATCTTAATTATCCACCTCTAATCTCGTGTACCAATGAATCTCCTATTGGAATGTTTAGAAGGAAAAGAGGTAGGGTTCTAATGAGACGGTGTTAATAAATTAACTAAAATTATAGATGTTGTGAACTGAATCTGCCATGTTTTACAGTAACTTTTATATCGTTTTCTGCATACATTTCATGCATTTGAGCTAGAATAGTACAGAATCTATGTAGTTTATGTTTATTTTCCAAATTATGGAATCTACACCAGTTTATGTTTAAATTCGTAGAATTCGAGGCAATTTACAGCAGTTCTGAGAAAAGTTGGAAAAGCTCGGACATCAACTACAGAAGTCCAAGGTCAAAGGGCTACAGAACCAGGACGAATCAAGCTAGAAACCAGACTTTACTCGATATCGAATTATTTTAGTCGATATCGACAAAGATGTCCGAGCACATGCCTGGTCGAGTAGAGCTGATCGAGGAGCTGAGAGCCAGAGCCAACCCGACTCCACAAGCCTACTCGATATCGAGTAGTTTACTCGATATCGACAACACCTTGATGCCATGTCCGGAGTCGAGGAAACCACACCAAGTCGAGAAGCCGAGGATTGGACACGCCGAGAACCAGTTACTCGATATCGACGAAACTTGTCGATATCGACAACCTCGGCATCACCTGTGCAAGCCAGTATCGGGGAAGAGTACTCGACCAAGCCCAGCAACACAAAGTCGACACAACTTTACTCGATATCGACGAAACTTGTCGATATCGAGGACCTCAGATCACCTGACCGAGCCGGATCGAGCAGCAGCAACCCGAGATGCCGAGCCTAGCCAAGTCGACGACACATTTTTACTCGATATCGAGTAGTTCTTGTCGATATCGAGGAGATCTTTCTGGAGATGCGTTACGCGGTGAGTTGTCCGACGCGGTTTGGCTTTGCTTGGAGCCGAAGGAGTCCGAGTTTGCCGAGATCTATCTACATCTATCAATACATGGAAGATTTACCTACTTTAGATATAATTTCCCTTTTGGATTTAATTATTTATTCCATTTATTTATCTTAAAGCAAGTAGATAATTAGATTTAGATATAGATAGACTTTCTTACCTAGAATAGCTAGGGAATGAAGGCTATAAATAAAGCCTTAAGGGCTGAGTTTTATTCATTCAATTTCAGAGACAATTAGTTACATAGAGAGAGAAGGAGAAGAGGTTGTAAGTTTGAGTTTATTAATGCAAGTTAGTTCTTTTTCATCAAAGATGTCTGCGATTGCGATGAAGAGCGAGTAGTCCACCCACTTCTAGGGCTGGGGTGAGCCTGGCGGTAGCCATGTAAGGTGATGCGGTGAAGGTATTATCTTTTTATGCAATTCGTCTTCTATCCCTATGAGCATGATTCTTTTACGAAAGTTGAAGGTGATCCTTGTTTGTGTTATTGAAGCGAAAGTGATCTTAATGCAACTTGGGTTAATTATGTGAAAACGGTTAGTAACAATTAGGGTTTATGCGAAAGCCTCTATATTCCTATTTGTTAATAACGAAAGTTATTTGATGGAAAGCATGATCTTTTATGCCTTTATGTGTTACTTTGCATGGTTATCGTTGTAGTGTTGATACCCTGGCTTTGGAAGTCTTTTAATATATTGATTTATTTCGTTGGAAATCTGAGTTCTGTGTTTGAGAAGTTTGCAATTTAAGTTTCTGTTGTTTGTCGATCTCGGGGAGTTTTTGTCGATATCGAGTTCTTCTTAGTCGATATCGAGTAGGGTTGTCGAGATCGAGTTTCTGTGTCTGAATTTGCTTTCTGTCATCACTGTGCTTTGTCGATATCGAGTACCTCCTTGTCGATATCGACCAGTCTCTGTGTTTACTTTCGTTTCTGTTTTGCTTTGCTATTTCTGTCTTTCTTTCTGTTTTTCTGCTTTTTCTGTCTGTGAGATATATAGCTACCTGAGGTCCGCTGACACGCTTCCTTGAGGATCGATCCTGACTTCCCACGACTGCATAGAGAGTGAGTCTTGTAATTATTTGCTGGGGCACGAATCTGGTTTGATCTATATTTTATATTTTGAACTCGATTTCCTCGTACAACAATAGACAATGTAAAATTTATAAACTATTGGTAAAAGTAGTTAAAATTTTAAACAACAAGATAATCTACGTATGGAGTGAAAAACAGCTTATTTGTAAAAAAGTAAAATTTATTTAGTTGTTATTATGTGTATTGTGGTACTTTAAAACCAAAAAAGATAAAAGGGAAAATAAACACTCAAATAAACACCTAAAAAAGCACCAATTTGTAGCTTATTTTTTAACCCATTTTTACTTGTTTTTTACCTTTCATACACCCATTTAAACTATTTATTAGGGGTGGGCGCGGGATGGGACGGAGGTCGCATCCCGTCCCGCGTAATTTTTGCGGGACGGGACCGGGACGGGATTTACTCTTTTTTTCTTCGTTCCACACGGGCATTGTCCCTCACGGGACCGGGACGGGATGGGCCTTGTCCCTCAAATAAAAAAGATTATAATAGGTTAAAAAATTTCTGTATATTTTATAATTTTCAAAGACGTAACACATATAAATCTATAAAAAAAAAAAATATTTTACAGGTTCTGCTATATATATACATACACATAATATACGTGTATATATACACACATTCATGCAGGAGCACTAGCAGTACTTTGATTAATGCAGTAGCATTAGTTTTTCTTTGGTGGAATGCATATAGCATTAGTGTGTATATACGAAAGCATATACACACTGTATGTGTATGTATTCTATATAGACTATATATATGTTACAGTATGTATAAGCTAATGCATTATTATTATTATTATTATTATTATTATTATTATTATTTTATTTTATTTTATTTTATTATAAACTCCAAATATTATAGAAATCAAACAACCGAATGTTTACAAGAAGTTAGCGTGCAGCCGAGAAACAAGCTGCGCGCCAACCCCCTTAGCAATGGAAAAACAAACTCTGGTAAAATATGAGCAGCTAGACAAGAACTAGAATCTAAGGCTAAAGAGAAGGAGCGGATCCGTCCCAGAAGCGCAATCGCATCCCCATCCAGCTCACCAAAGGAGGAGAAGGAAAAAGGCAAAAACTCATAACCAGCAGCAGAGCATACATCCCGATACTTGGCGCACTTACGCCGCGCTGCGTCGAGAACACACCGTCCAGGAGCGAAGGAAGCCAAGCAAGTCTGAGTGAGGGGAGAGGAGCACGTGATATCAACACACAGATATCGACCCCGAACCCAAGAGTAAAGAAGAATGTCAGTGTGCCTAAGAGGTCCGCCAAGACTGTCAACAACACAAATGTCCACTTCCTTCCCAGAGGAGATCCCAGCACGGAAGCAAATGTCGAAGAGGGTATCACGGACAAGATTATGCCGATGTTTGAGCCCAATGGAACTCGGACATGACACATCATGATCCCCAAAAGTGTCATCCTCAAAAACCCGACCACATGCAGAGCAAGGAAGACAAGCACGAAAAAGAGGGATACCCAAACGATAGCAGAGGACAGACCTATAAGTCCTACCATTCATGGTTTGACCGAGCCCAGAAATAGGAACTGCTCTGAGCCAATCAGATGAATGGGACTCATGCTGAGACCTCCACAATACCACCTGCCGCGGGGTCAATGAAAAAACTGACTCCGAAGAAGCCACAATCCGGGCGAAGTATTATTATTATTATTATTATTATTATTATTATTAGTAGTATTATTATTATTATTAGTATTACTACTACTACTACTACTACTACACTACTACTACTACTATTATTATTATATATGCGGGACGGGATGAGATTTGCGGGATTGAGACAGGTCGTCCCGCGTCCCGTCCCGCATAATTTTTTCGGGACGGGATTCACTATTTTTTTTTCAAATCCCATCGGGATCGGGACGGGTCCGGAACGGGCCCAGGACACGACCGGAATTTGCGGGATTTGTGCCCACCCCTACTATTTATAAAATAAACACCGGTTTATATTTAATTTTTACCTGTTTTTTTACACACCTGTACTGAAAACTTACAAGGGTCATCAAGGATATGTATGATGACACTTTGAATATTACAAGGGGAAACTAAGTACTTTTTTATACAGGCAAGTTTGCACCAAGGGACGACCTTAGACCAGTTTCTATTTACAAAAGTAATGGATTTGGTATCAGGATCTATCTATAGGAAGTTCCATGATATATGCTTTTAGCAAATGACATTGTTTTGGTGGATGAAAAGAAGAAAGAGGTTAGTAACAAGTTGGAGTTGTGGAGGGATAGGCTAGAAGACAAAACTTGAGCAGGACTAAAAATAGTCATGTAGAGTTCAATTTCAATGTAGGAGAGGGGGCTAATGACCATGATGTTGATAAATGATGTGCCAAAGAAAGACAACTTTAGATATTTTGGATCAATGATACAGAGTGATAGAGATCTCTAATTATATCAAGCACTGAATACAAGTGGGGTGATAAAAATGAAGGGATACGTTAGGAGTCATGTGTGATAGAAAAGTCTCTCTAAAATTAAGGGTAAATTCTTCAAAGTGGTAGTGAGGATGGGTTTACTATAATGGATGACAAATTGATGAGAGAGATCATGAAAGTGTAGGAGCAAAGACTTATTGTAATGGAGATGAGAATAATTAGATGGATGTGTCATGTGTGGTTAAACAAGATGCAATAGAATACAAACAGAGGTCATTCACAACAAGGTAGAAGTGATTAGAATTATGGATAAGGTGCTTGAGTTGGGGTTTTGGCGGTTTGAATCGGTCATTTGTGGAGAAGAGATCTAAACGTGACAATGCGAATACGTGACAACCTGGCTATGAAAAGTGTCTAATGTGGAAGAGGGTGGCGAAAATAGACGTTAGATGGAGGTGATCTGACATGGCTTGACAACTTTAGATCTCATGGAGGAGATAAAATGAGATAGAACTAAGCGACAAGAGCTATCAGTATTGAGGATATCTAGTCATAGGCGACCTTGAGGAGGATTCTTTATCCAACAACGTCCCTCATTCTTTTGTTAATTTTCCTTGCTCCTAAAAATCTCAACTTTTTCCACCTTCACAAATCATACAATAATCTCCACCTCAATTAACCCTTGAAAAATAATATTCACCCCTATATAATAACTTTTTACCAAATAGGGCCTTAATTAAAAGTTTCAGTCCAATCCAACATTTTGTTTATTAATTTCTTGCCAATTTGTTTATAATTATCCACTTTTGAAATGTTTTTCAAAAAAATTATCTATGGTGTAAACTTTAGGGTCACCCCCTCCCTTCGCAAGAGATCGAAGATAGAATCTATTGGAAACCTAGCTCCGATGGATGGTTTTCAACATCAAGTACCTTACAATTCATCACGAAATCAAATGACAATGAAATAGAACTATTCTCCGGAATATGGAAAGTTGAATGCCCACCAAAGATAAGAAATTTCTTATGAAAAGTAGGATTGGATGGATTACCCTACTAAATCTAGACTCTGAAACAAAGGGATACATACACCCATGTATTGCATTTTCTTCAACTCTAGGCAGGAAGACGCTATCCATCTCCTCATGAAGTGTCCGACAACTTTAAGAACCATTGGATATTTGGATAGAGATATTGAACGAAAAATAGCAAATGCTGACAAAGGTAATCAAAGTATAAAGATTATAACCAACGAAATATTTCGACAACTGAACCACGAGCAAAAGACTACTTTAGCTTTCTCTTGGTGGTGCATTTGGATGAAAAGAAACAAGATTATATTCGACAACCAAAACTTGCAAACAATAGACGAATTGGTAGCTATAATTAAGTACCATATGAAAAACTAGAAAAAAAACTAAACAGGATGACTCGGATGAAGAAGATGGAAAGGCAATGAAAGTCAAACCTAGAGACAATCATCGCAAAAGGAATACAATTAGATGGTGTAAAGTGTAAACTTGATAATGGCGTCTTTAAACTTAATTTTGATGGCGCTAAATATCTATCTGGTTTAGCTTCTGCAGGTTTTGTTATCAGAGATGATAATGGTAGAGTCATTGTGTGCAATGCTAGAAGATGTGGGACGGTGTCTGCAATCCAGGCTGAGGTTGTTGGTTTGCAAATTGGGTTGTTGGAAGCTTAAAGGTTGGGGATCCGAAGGGTTGCGGTGGAGGGAGACTGTCTTGCGATTGTCAATGCGATCAATGGTGCATGGTCAACTCCCTGGGAGATCGAAATCCTTACGTCGAATGCTCTCCTTCTTCTTCGCTTGTTCGAGACGTTTTCTGTGTCCCACATTTTCAGGGAGGCGAACGGATCGGTTGATTGACTTACTCATATGGCTTTGGAGTCCGGCTCGTCGTTTTGGAGTTCTGACTTAGAGTTTCAGACTCTCGTCCGTAGGAAAGCTCTTGGGTGATGATACTACCGTGGTTGACACCCCCAAATCTTCGCCTGTATCAAAAAAAATCGAAACTGCGAATACGAGATGAAATTTATAATATTTCTAAAATCGAAACTGTGTATCAATCAATACATAATATATGATCACCAAAAAAAATCAATACATAATACAATAGTAGCACACTGAATTCCCCTTTTAATTTAAAATCGGGCAAGTATAGTCAAATTATAAATGACATCATCTTTTTCTTTGGTTGCATTAGTTATACCACCACTGCACCACAACACAACAATACTTCAACCATATGTCATTTATGACATTTAATTTGAGAGCTCATAAATAGAATTATTTTTCGTAATACTTTTGATACAAGTATGATTTATGCGTTAACTCGAGCTATGGATAATATCTCTTGTTGGAATAAAGGTTAGATTAAAATGAAATTACCTAAACGCGTTAGGCCTCATGATAAAATGATGTGGAAATGTCTTCCAATAGATGTAGTTAAGATCAATGTTGATACTTCGGTAAAAAGTAATATTCAACCACGGGTTGGTTGTGTGGTGAGGAATAATGATGGTCAGGTTATTCGGATACACAAATGTAATGTTACGACGGGTTCTGTCATTTTGGCAGAAGCTTTTGCTGTATATAAAGGTATAAGATTGGCAGTGGAGATGGGGATCCGAAGATTGATAGTTGAGAGTGATTGTGCGATCATCATCGACGCCATCAATCATGAGAACAATATTCCATGGGAGGTCACTCAAATTGTCCAAGAGATCCTTTCTTTTAGAAGAGATTTTTAGACCATCAATTTTCAACATTGCTATAGAGAGGTCAATGGTGTAGCTGCTTTTATTGTTAAATCTCAATTCAATTGTAATTTTATTTTGAGTGCTTGTTATTGTGAGTTCCAGAACATTATCCCGCGAGATGATTATGGATATCGTTAGTACATCCAACATTTTGCTTACCGTAAAAAAAAAAAAAAAAAAAATACTTGAACCATCAATCTCGGAGAAATTGTGGACACCATAGTGAGATCTATAAACACCTTTGGGCCTTGGCTAGATGAGATCAATACCAAAATGAAGCCCCCCTTTTAAAAATGTGGTGAATAATTAAGTTATGGATAATCCGCAGAAAACCACCCTTTAAATAGGGCATATTGTTCAAAACCACCCCTTAAAATAAAAATTGCATAAAACCACCCCTTAAAATAAAAATTGCATAAAACCACCCCTTATAATATGTCTGTTAGCATTTAACCACCCTCGTCCCTAACTCCGTTAGTAGGCTGTTAAATTGACCTTGTGTGCGTCTCTGAGCTTCACCGACCTATTCTCATGGCTGCTCTTTTCCAGATCTGAGCTTGGAGAGGGAGAGAGAGCGGAAAATTGACAAGATTTAGAGAATGAAGAGGGATCGCATGAGATTGGGTTGGGGATAAGCTGTTAAATTCAATTTAAAGGGGGTGGGGTGGGGTAGGATTGTGATTAGTGGATTGAGATTCACCCAGGGCGAAGGGGGTCGAGTGCCGAGTGGGCGGGGGTGGAGATGGTGGGGTTGGGTGGCTACTGGTCACGCAGGGGAGAGTGGTGTGGATCTGAAGAGGCTGGGGCTAGGGGCTCTTGCAGAGGTCCGAGCGAGACGGGTAGGGCTTCGGAGATCCTAGATCCGGCGACGGATGTGGGGGAATCCAGGGAGGAGGTGGAGTTGTTTCTGTGGGGCTACGAAGACGGGCGAAGGGGCTGGGGCTGGGGGCTCTTGCAGAGGACCGGGCGAGGCAGGCAGGGCTTCGGAGAGCCTAGGTCCGGCAACGGGGTGGGGGAATCCAGGGAGAAGATGGAGTTGTTGCTGCGGGAAGACAGGCGAAAGGGGCAAGGACTCGAGGAGGGATGGGGGCTAGGCAGTGGAGGACGACCTAGTATGGGGGACGAGGCTTCGGCAAGGAGGGTCAGGGCAAGGCGGCGGGCTATCGCCGGTGAGGTTGTCGGGCGACGAGCGAGTGAGTTTGGAGTTGCAGGTGAATGGTGCCCGTTGACCATAAACAAGACAAGGGTGTAGTTTTTCCTAATTTTTTTAATCATAAAATGGCATGTAATATTAATAAAAGAGAAGGGGCATAATAGTAATTTACTTCAATTTAACATCATACTAACGGAATTTGGGACGAGGGTGGTTAAATGCTAACAGACTTATTATAAAGGGTGGTTTTCTGCAATTTTTGTTTTAAGGGGTGGTTTTGGGCAATATATCCTATTTAAAGGGTGGTTTTCTATATATATATATATAGGGAAATTCCGTTTGGTGCCCCTGAGGTTTTGGCAATTCCGCTTGGTGCCCCAAGGTTTTTTTTTGTCCGGATGGTGCCCCTGAGTTTTATCAAAAGTCCGCCTCATGCCCAAAACTCATATTTTCACTTTTTAAAATGAATAAAACGGCCCATTATTTTTCCTTATTTCACAAAACCTCTTTTACTTTTTAACAATGAACAAAATTACCTATTATTTAACTAAGTTCAAGATAAAATTGAAAAAACCACCTTTATTTCTAAAATTTAACAAAATCACATATTATTTCCAAAACTTTTTATCACAAAATCACCCTTCTTCCAAAAAAATTTAAAACAAAATTATGGGGTTGTGAATATTATACAAAAGACATATTAGTTTCCAATTTCCATACTTTGAAAAAATAAAATAAAAATGCTCGTTATTTTTTCCAAAAAAAATATTTAACACCTATTATTTTCCAAAATAATATTTTACCTATAACTCACTAAATTTTAACAATTGTAAATGCGGCTGCTCATATGGTGGCTTAATATTTTGATAGTATATATATAATCTTTATACTACGAAGTACTCCGTATATGGTTAAATTATTTGTGGCACCTAACAATTCAACAATTGAATTTGAAATGTGGATAGAAACTAACAAATTGAACCCCCACAATATGAGATATCTATTGAATGGGTATATATGAGGTGTAGCTTTCGTGTAGATAGTTTAGAGAGACATCTCTGTCCCCATTCATTAACTCTCAATTGATTGAGAATTCATTCATTCATATTTCATATATATAGAGAGAGAGAGAGCCAGTGTTCACTTCTTAGCTCTCCCATTCTCAGAACATGTGATTGTTGGCCTTCTTCACCTTCACTTTCCTACCTACCCCCCCTTCGCGTCTTCATCTCTCATCTTTCATATATTCATTTCATACTACTGTACGTATCAAACAATTTCACCTCCTTAATTACACACACAAAACACGTGTTAAACACTAACTACTTTTATTTTTATATAGATCCGTTAACTTACTAATTTATTACTGTAATAAATTAGCTTCATCAACAATTATTATTCGCCGAGCCAAGTTTTTCGTCCCGTTGTTTCGTCCTATTTTATGTCCATTTTGGAGGATGATGTAGTTTTTTTTATTAAGTAACAATCCGAGCTTGACAAATCTGAAGCTCAGCGACTGCCCTGGGCCTTCGATTTTACGGGACCTCATTTTTTACTAATTTTAGAATATATAATAAAATATTTTTAAAATTAACACAAGTGTCGGTTGACGTGGTGGTTGTTGAATTGCTATGGGGCATACATGCTTTTCTTATAGTCATGGGTTCGAATCCCAAATTTTGTACAACTCTCAACATTCTAACCTTTTTTTCTATTGGTTAGGCCTCAATAAATTTTGTACTATGGATTAAAACATTTTGTATAAAAATTTTAATATAAATTTTACTGGTGATTTCCTTAATTAAAAATTCTTATTTTAAAGACTTTTCTATAATTTTTCTTAAATATCAACAAAAAATAATCTAAATTTTTTTAACATACTCATCCTTAAGATATATAAAAAAATTACATATAAAATTTATAATTTATAAAATTATGACCCGGGCCTCCGAAAATGATTGGACGGCCCTGCCGATGAATAGACAGACGGACTAACCGTCAACCTACAACATAGTAAGCAACACAAATTAACAAAAATGAAAGAAAAACCCAATAACCCATAAAAGCCGCTAGCTAGTGGAGTCGATGAAGATCCAAGACCTTCCACAAATGCTGAGAACACGGGAGAACGCGACGACTCACACGACTTCTTGACGCCGAGAAGGTAGAAAACAGTAACCCACCTCAGGAAAGGGTGAAATCTACGGAAGTGCGGATCCCCGACGTTGCCCCCATCTACGGAAGTTCGAAGACCATGGAACACATCCACAATTCTCTGATCATACATGACGCTCAATACTGCAACTCAACTCGGAACTAAACGTATCACGCCAAAGCACCAACTCGGTACCAAAAGAGGGAACAAAGGCGGGCAAAAAGGGAAGAACGATCACTAGACGAAAATTTATGTGCAGAAGTCTGAGATAAAAACTAAATTCCCGGGGAGGAGTTATTATTATTAATAATAGTACGATTATTGTCTATGACCTTTCAGGCTTTTAGGTCAATTCTTTTTTGGATTTTGGTCAAACCCTTACGGGATTTTATATAAGTACATATACAAATATTTATATAAGTATATATATACAAGTTTTGATTAAAACCTTACTTTTTTTTTTCTATTCGAAACTTCATTGGGCCTTTGCCTTGGGCCAAAAGGACATCGATTCGGGCTAAGAAACGCATCCACCGAAGGGCACCAGACAAAAACTCCAGCCATGGAGAATTGTTGGGCCTAGAGTGAAGCTAACAAAAGTCGGAGGGGCTAAAAGTGAAGGCTAGCGGCGACCCAATAAGCAGCCTAGACGGAGGGAACACTAGATTTTCTTCCACAAGGAATGTTCGAACCAAGGGACACAAAACCCCTTGCCAAGAGAGAATAGACAACAACATCAAAGAAGGAGAAACAGCCGCACATGAGGTGGTCGCTAGAGAAGAACTTAGGGCCAATGACGGTGGAGGAGCACACAAAGGCCCCTTGGGAAGACAAGACTCGGAGTCGGGTTTCATCTGGATGAGATGGAGCACAGATGAAGGGGAAACAAATCACCCCAAACCCCGAACAAACGATTCAATTGAGAGGAAAGCAGGATGGAAATGAACAAATTAGACCAATAGTGCTAGGGTTTCCTAGCATTATAAATACACTTCACAACTCCGCCATTTCACACACTCATACATCACATCATTCGACACATCTTTCGTCTTTTCTTATCTTTTCGGTAAGCCATGCTCGGCTAAACCTTTTATATAGTTTTGCTTATATTCAATACATTGGTTTATGACATGTGAAGGTTGTTTCTATACTATAATATAGTTAATATATGGTTTATGCATATTTGGTTATTCATTCCTCTTGTTCTCCACATGTTTATGTTGTTTATTCGTCTTAACTGACCATTAGGATAGATAAACAACGTGCTAAGTTATTATAGCTATATTCTCTATTATGGGTCTTAATCTTATAAAGTAGCGCCCAAACATATCTTGAGGAGCAGGTTGGACATCATGCATATGTGAGAGTAATGACAGGTAATAAAGTGTTATTCTTAGCAGAAGCGATAGCAGGGTTGACAACCAGGTGACACGTCGAATTATGCGGGAAGTACATGAATTGCATGCTTAGATGATTAGGGACTTATTGCTTCTCGAACCCAATGCAAGAGTTTGGGAAGTTGGTAGTGATCGAATAGAAAGCTATACAACTCTATGCATAAACTAGTGGTGGAGCTAGGGGGTGCTCGAGCACCCCCCTAGCCGAAAAAAAAAACAATTTTTTGCATATATTTAGTATTTTTAAGGTAATATAAGATCTTTAAATGATATATGAAACAAGAATGCTATCTAGTCCAAGTGGTAAAGAAAATAAGGAAGGAATGAAGGAGAATCAAAAGGTCTTGGGTTCACCTTGGATCCCCTCGACTCCTTCGCTGGCTTACGGCTTATATGGGTTCTTAGGGTTGTTTATTTCATCTGTGTTTTTTGTGTGTCTTTTATGTTGTATGTTGACAGTTAGTCTGTCTGCCGATTCATCGGCCTATCGAGTTTCAGGCATGTCTGAACTCGAATTTTTACCTAATAATAAAAAAAAGTCTTAGGTTCAATTCTCAAATTCTTTACTTTTTATTTGCTTCACTATAACATTAATTCTTCTTGATTTTTCTCTCTATATTTTTTTTCTATCAAATATTTTATTAAAATGTCATATTTATGTTTACATTATACATTTAACCTTTTATTTCAATATTGTTTTAAAAGTAATTGTTCGTGGTTTTTTTCTATATTTTTTGTTTCTTTTCTATTTTTTTGGTCACTCTCAACTATTTAAATACAAAGAATCATTAAAAAAAATCACAATTTTAGTGTTTTTTGAATATTATTTTTTAAAAAATCTTCTTAATAAGTATACACCAAAAAAAAATTCATGAAATTTTTTTAGCACCCCCTTGACGGAAATCCTAGCTCCGCCACTGGCATTAACTGACACTAAGATAGTCAAGTATAACCAAAACAACCCGTTGATCATGAAGTTACCAATATTGTTGCGATTATAAGTGAAACTATATTCTCATCATTATTATTCTCTCTTATTTCAATCATTGCTACTACTACTCATATCTCTCGTGCTATTGTTACGATTCTGTTGCTTATATATTTTGTTTAGCCAAAGTTACAAGCACTCTATGTGAGATCGATCTTTACTTGCTGCTAATACTCATTATTGATTGAAGGTAGAGATATTACTATTTGTGTTGTTAGAAAACACGACATTCTAGCACACACCATCCGGTATGGTTCTATGGTGATTAATGTTTGTGGGTAGAGAATGGAAGAAGAATATATCAAATTTTATACCTAAAATGTATATGATTATCTATTTTTCATTAGTTTGGAAGAGGAGAGATTGAAGCATTTAGAGCATCTTAACAGATATGATTACCTATGTTAAAATTGGATAATTATATAAATAGGAAAACAAATTACATTTTAAGCCAAAATGCATAATATCGCCCTTATTTTCAATTAAACACCCCTTGTTAAAAAAAATCATTTAACCACCCGTTATGACAAACTATTTACATGTAATTACTAATTAATCACTCATCCTCTCATTTTTCTTCGAGCTTCTAATAGTAACTTGAAAGTAAAAAGTAAAAAATGCCCCTAAATATGTTTTTATTACATTATTACTCTCTTCGTTAAGAAAAATACGTCATTCTAGTATTTTACCTTTCTTCGAGCTTCTAGTATTTCACAAGGGTAATTTTGTAAAGTGAACATCAAAAGACCTAAAATGATAGCCATCGAGAAGAGACGGAGAGAGGCGGTAGAAATCGGGGAAGGGTTTCCAACATGCAAATTAAATGGGGTTTAGAATAAGGGTATTTAAGGTATTATGAAATTTTTTTGGACATTTACTAGCAAAGCCAAACCCCAGGACAATTTCTAAATGGCTATTGTAAAAGGCATTTGGGCCAAATATTTTCAAAAATTTATAGATCTGCTACTTGTATTCCTATTTACATTTATAAGAATACTAGTTGGTGTAACATAGAGTACTCCCTCCGTTTCAAGATACATGAGCTTTTACTTTTTGACACGCTTTTTAAAGAACAAAAAACTCTATAAAATGTTATTTTTTAAAATTAATTTTTTATATAATTTAATACTTATTAGTAACAAGTATCAAATTATATAAAAAATTAATTAAAAATTATTATATAGAGTTTTTCACTCTTTAAAAATCTCGTCGAAAAGTAAAAGTCCATGTATTTTGGAACGGAGGAAGTATCTTTAAATATGAATAGTAATATGCAATAGTAATTTTTTTATTAATTTATAAATTATGAAGCTTTATAATTTCGATTCCATTAATCATATTTTAATTATAATACTAATTATAAGTATTTGAATAGTATTTTGTTACACATTTTATAATATATTTAAAATAACTTAAATTTTTAATCAAATATCTTATAAATTATATTAATCAATTACATTAATTTTATAACTGTTCTAAAAAACCCTTCAAGACCCACTTAAACCCTTGACCTCACTTTACCGCCAAGGCTGTCAAGGTCGTCAAAACCCGCCTAGACTATAAAGACCCGCCATGAAATCCACCTAGGGCTCGTTTGGTTCAATGTAGGAATTGAAATTCCCAAGAAGTTATTTCATGGGAATCAAATTTCCGGGAAGTCTAATTGATGGGAATTGTGAAAATGTGTTTGGTTGATTTTTTTGTTTTAAAGGAATAAAAGGGGGAGCTGAAATTTTTTTTGGAGGAATTCAACTTCCCGGGAAGTGGAATTCCTGGATTTTCATCTTTAAAAAATGTTAACCAAACGCATGTATTTCTCTGACTTCTTGAGAATTTCTACTTCCTGGGTTTTTTAGTTATAAACCAAACACGCTCCTAGACCCTTAACCCTACCCTACCGCCTAGCAAGCACCCACAAGCGTTTTTTAGAACTTAATAATTATAAAGTTTATGTAATAGTGATGGTTTGATTGACACAATTTATAATATATTTTATTTAAATTTTAAATTAATTTAAATATATTTTAAAATATAGCCAAACACTATTTAAATACTTATAATTATAAATGTATTATAATTTATAATTATAATTAAAATACAATAGAGTTCAAACACACACGACTTGAACATTTAAAGTATTTTAATGAATTCAATCAACATTCATACCTATTCGATTATTCCATCGGATATAAGGGGGGGAGTTATAAGTTATAACTAACCATTCCTTCTGTTTAAGTACATCATATTAATACGGAGTATTAATTTTGGGTGCTTGAATTTGTCAAAATTGAGCGTAAAATTGGATGATTTTGGATGTTAAATCAGAAATTCGTGATTAGTGCACGAGTGCAAAGCCCAAATGGACCAAAACCCAGCCCAGTACAAGGTCTCGTTGTATGGGCCAATCATAAAAGGGCTGCTAGTAGCTCAAACAAAAGCTCACTATAACAACTAACAAGTGATTAGGGTGTGTTTGGATTCCAAATGCATTATAAACAAATGATAAGGCGGTGTTTGATTAATATAATTTTTAAGGTGTTTAATTATGGTGTTTTTGAGTTCCACGATTTATTAACTATAATGCAATTATTTATTTCGATTTATGCGATTATTAGGTTAAATTACGAGTTTACCTCAGTTTTTATGAGATTTTTATTCTTACAATTAAACGCTCACGAAAAACTAGGTAAAATAATTGCATTATAATTAAAAAGAAATGGAATCCAAGCCTTAGTTTATACGTGCTTAAACTAACTACAAATTAAACTTGACATTTATATTAGGCTAATACTCATAAGCTTAGTGATGCTGGCAACGTTTTCAGGCTAAGAGCATCAACAACCATTAGGTTACCTCTTCCCCTTTTTTATTTTCACCCTCTTATCATCATTGGACACTTCATTTATTTTTTTCTTTAAATAATTTTGTACTTTTTTTACCTCTTACTAAGAGGTTTACCTTACAACCATGGGGTAATTGTTCCATTACTTTTTCCATCTCATTAGTTTTATTTATAAATAAAATTAAAAAGTGTTTGATATTAATATTTTTCTTATTACATTAGATGAAAAATAAAAATAATAATAACATTATATTATAAGCAAATAACAAAAATAATTACATTAATGTGTGAGAATGGAATATAAAAAAGAAGAGCAAACAATATAATAGGTCAAGATAAGTATATATAGGAAAAAAAATATACTCAAATTATGGAGAAAAATAAAATAAAATTAATGGTATAATTATTATTTGAAAATAATAATAATAAATATATATTATAAATACATTTGAATAATTAATATATCAAATAAATATAGTAATAAAATGGTGGGGGGCACTTGTGGTGGAAGAGGTTACCTTAGTGTGAAGAGGTAACCCCTTCCAACCTTTTCCGTTAAGGTTTGGCTTGCAACCATGGGTTTACTTTTTAAGACCTATAAGGTAAGTAAAACCCATGGCTGCACATGGTCTAAGGATTTGAACTTGGTCAGTCAATTAACAGCCAAGCCTTAGTTTACACTCGTGATTTACCCTTTATTCCACGGCGTAACGTGGTCATCAATAGTTTCATTGAAAAATTAAAAATATATAAATTTAGGGTTCGTTTGGTTTAAATTTTAGAAAGGTAAAGGGAAAGGAAAAATGTAGTCCAATTATAGTTTAAGATACATTGTCAAAAAATTTAATCATTACCCTCTCCTCCCAACTTTTTATACAAAATTGGATTTATTTCTCCTTATTTCAATTACTAATTTGAGCAAGAGGTAACCATATCCCATATACTCCTCTAATCATTACCCCTCTCACCTTATTTGTTACACAAAAAATAGCATTCTAATCTTATCTAGATATATTTTTCTATGCAAAATTTGTTTCCATTCCGTTTACCTTGTGTTCTTATACCAAACGAGCCCTTAATTAATTATCTAGTAGTTTGTTATATCGATTTTTCTATCCTATCACCAAGGGCATAAGATAGAAAATGATTTTTAAAATTTAGGGCCCGTTTGGTTCCGGGGGGGGGGGGGGGGGGGGAAGTAAAGAGATTGATTGCCTTTATTAGAAGGGAAAGGAAAACATTCGTGTTTGATTGACTCGAAATGTGAATCATTGAATTCCTTATTGCCTTTGTTAATGTTTGGTAGGGATATGATTAATCATCTCATAAATTCAAATGTTTATTGTTTTTTTGAACAAGTATTCCACAAGATATCTAAAACAGACAATATCCAACAAAAGGTCTTAAACATATAATATCTTACATAATATTTGAAACGGACAATATTCAACAAATGATCCGAAACAGACAATATCTAATAGAAGTTAAAGACAATATATCCAACAGAAGATCTGAAACAAACAATATCCAACATAAGACCTGAAATAGATAATATCCAAAAAAGATCTGAAACAGAAAATATCTAACAGAAGTTAAAACACCATATCCAACAAAATATTTGAAACATACAATATCAGTTGTTTCTCCTCTTGAGAATGTCTGAAACATATTGCTTCTTGAGTATTGTGTTTGCTTGGAAGAAAATCCGGAGTTTGTGTTCCTCGCCCATCAAAGTTGTTGCCACCTGTGTATTTAAATAACTCAGTTTTCTACCAGAATTGAGTGTTTTATTAATACAAATATAAAGAGCAACGACAAGTTTACCTCTAAAGCATCCGATGGAGATAGAAAATCCAACTTAAGCACCTTATCCAATACTTTATTTCTTTCACCTTCCAAAGTTTTCTTCCTCTCATCTTCATTGGTCCATGCTTGAGCCATTGCAACCAAACTCGAATTCATATCTTGAAAGACCTTTCCAAACGATGTAGTGACTGAGCCAAATGCAGAGGTCAAATCCCCAACTTCATCATTTTTCTTTGTCGATAACTTCAGTTTCATTCCTAACCTCACTTGAGATTTCCTCTTCCTTAAACCACTTGCACCACTTGCTTCGCTTGCACTGCTTGCACCAGATTCAGTTTCGGTCTCAATATCAAATTCTTCATCAGTATCGATTGTAAAAGGCTCGTGTGTGATCTCAAAGTCTATGTCATGGACAACTTTCTCAAATGACTCACTTGCTTCTCCTGTAGCTCTGTCTTTACTATAAATTTCAGCAAGCACTTCATAATGTGGGAATGGTACTGCGTATAACCCTTTTGCTTTCTTATGAGTCTGATAATATCGAAATAAAGGTTCAATATTTATTCCAAGGAAATCTATAGAGAAGTAAACAATGATTAAAAAAAAAAACAAGTACCAACAAGTTACCTTGATCCACATTCTTCATAACCAATTCTCTCCACTTGTAGCATCTTCTTCTCACTGTCCCATCCAAACCCGGAGATGCCAAGCATTTCAACCATTGCTGAGTACTTCTCTGACCAATGCTTCAGCCTTGAATCAATATGAGGCTCCGCTTTCAAGCCACAATGAGGAAGCTTTGTTAGGATCATCTCCTCCAACTTGTTCATATAGCCACCCTTAAACCCACTCGCACCTTTCCACTTTGGATCACGAGACAAGTTCAACAAGGCATCAATTAGTGTAGCGTCTTCTTCGTTCGTCCAAAACCTCTTGTTTCTACCTCTTCCTAGAATAGTACCATCCATCTTATAGCTTAAAACAATAAAAGTAGAACAACACATAGTTAGAAAAAATAGTTCCTATAAATTCAGTTCAACACTGAATAATTCAAGTACAGTTCAGTACTGAATAATTCAAGTTCAGTTCAGTACTGAATAATTTAATTTCAGTTCAGTTCAGTACAGAAAACAAAGCAGTTCAGTACAGAAACTCAAACTCATAGAAACTCAAACTCAAAGCTTAACAAACTCAAATTCAGTTCAGTACAGAAACTCAAACTCAAAGCTTAACAAACTCAAATTCAGTTCAGTACAGAAACTCAAACTCATAGAAAGTGCTAGTAATGAATTCAAGCTTAACACACTACTACATATATAGTCATTAATGACGCTTAAAAGATGGCGTTTTTTATAAAATATCATTAAAAATATCTTTTATGGCGTTTAAATACAAAAACGCTACAATTTTTTAAAATACACTTTATTAATGGCGTTTTACAAACGCCATAAAATTTACGACATTTATAAAATGCCGTGCTTTTTTATTGCAAAATTTATGAACTATTTTATGACGTTTTAAAAACATCGTAGAATTAATGGCGTTTATAAAACGTCATAAAATTAGGGGCAATTTTTTCATTTTAAAATTTTTAGGGAGCAATTAAAGCGGCAATGAAAAAACCCTAAATTCTACCCCTTTTCCATCGAAACTATTGCACGCCTCTTTGCCTCACCTCTTTCTCCCTCAAAACACAAGAGGCAAAAATGGAGAATTGGAGACCCCCAGTTCCTCTCTATGTTTCCCTCTTTGACAAGCTCTTCCATGGAGACCTCCTCATCCAAACTCAAGCCGCCAAAGACGTCTTCCGCCTCATAAGGCTTTGCTCCACCTCTGCCTCTTCCGTCAGGAATCACTCCCGCCCTCATCCTGGTTGTTCGCAACGAGCGATCAGATCTCTCTCTTTCTCTCTCTCTGTTTATCCCTCCCTCCGATAGCTTTCGATATTGCTCTGTCTTTGTTGAATGCAGGGTTCGATTAGTTTTTGGCGGTCAGAGATTCTAGGGCGCAACTCGCCCTCGCAGTAGGTGGTCCAAGCTCTATTGGTAATCGAGTGTGGTCGTGTTGTAGCTTCCATCCTCTCTCTCCTATGGTTTTAGGGTTGTTCGTCTTCTAGGCTGTTCGAAGATTGAAATCAATTTTGCTTTAGGTTTATATTTTTTATTTGTGAATTCATAATATCTGCTAAGATTTCATCCCTACTTTTAATCCCCCAAAAAACCCTAATCGAAGTTCTAAATTGTTCCCTAATCAAATTTGTTTACATTTTTTTTGTTTCAATTTTCTTTGATTGTAGTTGTGGCAAGTTAATTTCTCTTCTCTTTTTGTCTGTTCTAAGTTTGCACGCTTTCTAGTAGATAATTGAAAACATAAAGTTGTTCCTTTATTAATGTTGAAAATACTATCAACAACCAACTAATTTCTTATAGTGAGTTCTCTTGTAAATCTTGTAGGTTGTTGACCAGATGGAGTCCTCTAAGTTTGAAAGAGATGGCTGGATGACTACATTGGACAAGGGTAGTGTAAGAAATGAAGTGATTATCATGGTAAAAGAATAGAATAAGAATGATGCAACTGGGTAAGGCAAATGCTCTCATATAGTCTATTTGTGTATTTTATTTCTTGAAATCATAGAAAGGAAGCAAAGTAACTAGAAATTATGTCTTCTGGTGAAGCCTATTTTTATGTGTTTTTTTTTTATAGTTATTGGTGTTATGTTTTATGAGTTATTATGCAAATGCATAGATGGAACTTGGAAGCGAGTCTGAAGGTTGCTTCTTGTTGACAAAGGAGGTATGGTCAATCTTAGTAAGCTTGTTACTCACCATTTTTTTAATATCGCCAAATCAAAATGTCTACATACTTTTTGATGATATCGGGGAGTTGGGGCAGGTATATTATTCTTTGAATGTTAAAAGTGAGGCTTTGATGAACTCTACATACTTTTTTCTGTTAAATGTGGGGGAGCTTATATCATTCTCCAAACTTTTTCATGAATTCAGAATCTCTCTAGCCATATTTGCTTTATGTGAGGCTTTGGCTAGATTATTCCCAATAAATAGATGGATAGCTTCAACATCTCACTTATTTGTTAGATGATCCGTTAGCATGAAAAATGGTCTTTTTTGCAAGAGTTTTCATGCAAAATATATTTCAGATAAGCAATAATTTCTCTTGAATAAATAGCCTAAAACTATATGTGGACTTCTGGGTCATTATTGATTGATTCAATTGAGGATATCATTCTTTGAGGAACATAAATGCACCTTTGGAAATGCAATAAACAAGATCGAGCATTTGAAAATAGCCAGAAAATTGGGCACTCGGTACTAAATTCATTTCTCAAATTCAAACTACAAGAATGTGTTGCATACTTGACCTATTTTGGCTTATCATGAATATTTACTTTGCAGTTGAGAATGACAAGTACTACTATATATATTGCTGGGTTTTTCTTCATTGTATCCCTAGAATCTATCCTGCTTGTTGTTGAGCATGCATTGTAAACAACAAGGTATTAGGTACCATTTTGGTACTTATAGTTAACTATACAATCTGATTCTTATAACTTCCTCCTTATGAAATTTGGTTTTATTTTGCATGTCTATCCTATTGTAACTATCAACTTGTATCTTTCTTTGTGCTATCTTATTATTTCTAAAGTGTTCTCAACTTCATATTGCTTTTTGGGTTAGGATTTGTTTGAACAAGTTGGTATGGAAGCTTAAAATAGAATGAGAGCTTAAGGAATCATTTACGAGTAACCATTTACTTGTTTCAGGTGAGACAATTACAGAGGTGGTGGGGAATTAGATTAAAAGAAGAGCACAAGGAGATTGCCCCTCGTGGCTATTGTATAACTCTCTTTCTAGCTCTTTTAACATTCTTTGTTTTTATTTAAAATTTTGTAATTGGGTAGAAGCATTTCTTTTAGATTTATGCATGTTTGGTTTGGGGATTCATGATCACCCCGTTGTAATTCTCTAATTGATTGTGGTGTAATCCTCCAGTAGAGCAACATATTGTTTCATTATATATATATTTTTTAAATTACTCAACTTCCATGGCGTTTTTCAAACGCCATGGATTGTGTACATTAATTTTTTTTTTAAAATAAATAAATTCCATGGCGTTTAAAAAACGTCATGGATTTCATTTTCTATGGCGTTTTCGAAACGCCATAAAAATGAGGGCAAAAGCACGGCGTCGGCTTCGACGACGTTTCAGTATGGCATTTAAAAACGCCATGTTAAGGCTTTTATGATGTTTTTCAAACGCCGTAGAAGAGGGTATTTGTACTAGTGACAAACTCAAAGTACTTAGCAGAAAGCTGAACAAGTTTCCCTAGATCAAATTAGTTTCCCTAGATCTAACCATGTCTAGATCTCCATCTATTGAACATCTCTTGAGCTAGAGTGTTTCTAAAACCAGTCCAAAGATATGAAGTTTCGATGCTAGTAATGAATTCAATTTCTCCTTCATCAGAATCATATTCTTTCTGCTCATGTTCATCCTCTTCTGTCATGTATCCTTCTTCTTCATCGGTAGACATGAGTCTTCTTATTAGGTTGTGCAATAAGCAACATGCTAGGACAATACGGCCTTGAGTTTTGATTGGAAAAAACGAAGGGCTTCTAAGTATTTTCCATCTCCCTTTAAGCACTCCAATGCATCGCTCTACCACATTCCTAGCTCTAGCGTGTTTCATGTTGAAATATTCTTCTGCACTTTGTGGTTGTCTGCCACCCCATTCCTTTAAATGATAACGTTGTCCCCTATAAGGTGCTAGAAATCCTTCACAATTGGCATAACCTCCATCCACTAGATAGTAACAACCTTCATATTTAAAAAAAAAACTATAAGTAAATTCTCTAATTTCTAATATATAATATTTGGATGCAAAACTATTCATTCTAGTTTTTAATACCTTTAGGAACTCTTAACCCATCGGGCCTAGAGATTGCATTTCGAAGAACTCTACCATCATGGGTTGATCCTTCCCAACTAGATAAAACATAAGTGAACTCCATGTTCGGATTGCAGGCAACTAAGATATTCATGGTAATAGTGCCTTTCCTTGTTCGGTACCTTGCCCTCTCTTTAGCAGGGGGAGACACACTGATATATGTACCATCTAAGGCTCCTAACCAATTCTATAAGAACAAAAATGAGTAAGTTGTTGATCTATTAGTTACATCTATGTCATTAGAATTATTTGCACAGATGGATGGGTAAATACCTTGAAATATTTCCACCTACTATCTTCACAACCATCTGGAATAGGTGTGGGTTTTTTGAGCAAATGCCCATGCAATTTGAGAACAACACTAAGACAATGATTAAATTGTCTACTAACACTTTCCCCGCTTCGTTGAAAATAATGCGAAATGGTTCTATTCTTCTTGTGGTGCGCCAATGTATATAGAAACATACATACTATCTCCTCAATAGACATGCTTCTAGTCTCAGTCAATCCACCAATATCTCTAAGCATCTCACACAACATACCAAACACATATCTATTCACACGAAGTTCATCCCTACAACATCTGTCACTCTCTTGTCAACCTATTCAACATTTCAAGTCTCAACCATTTGTTAGGCCTTTTTCTCTTCCTCAAGGTAATACTTCTAATAAGTGTCACACTCATCATACACCACATCAAATACATCATCATCATCAACACTCTAACTATGACAAAAACCACAAGAAGTTGCTGTAATTTTTTAGTCCTAGTCATTGATCCATTACGAGCCATCTCTGAAATGAAAAATGGATCCAAAAGTAAGTTTATTATTCAAACAAACACATGCTTTATAGTAGCTAACATAAGCACACATCATAAACCAAAGCTCAATCAATGTCTACTGTTCACTGAGAAAGCAATCAAGAAGTAAAAGCATCAAAAACCACTACAAGTGTTGATTATTGTACATGACCCGATGCACAGGAAAGCCAAGTTAGGACAGTGTTCAAACTGAATTTTAATTGTGACAAACTGTATTTTGATTGAAATCAATCCTAGACAGTAAAGAAGACATATATGGGTAATTTTCAGAGAACCCAAAACAAAGACATAATCAAATGAAAACAACTATACTTCCAAGTTGTAAAATATTTATAAAACCCTTCAACTGAATTACCTATAGCTTGGTAAGCAACCCTTTCTTTTCTTCTTCAAGCTCTCTGACCTAATTTTCACTAAAAGTATGTTAAAGTAACAAAATACAAGAAAGGGTCTAGAATTCATTACCCTTTCAAACATATCAATGATAATAAAGACAGGAAGGAAACCTGTGCTCGCAACTTCCTAATTGTAGCTTCTTGAGTTGCTTGCTTTTTGGAAAGCTCTTCACCTACAGTAAAAGACATTGTACAAGCATAATTGAATATGTCAAGCAGATGGAAAGCATTGCTCATCAAAACTCAAAACAGAATGTGATAATCTTTCTTGACAAGGCAAACAGCTACCACATACAATATTATCCAAGTAATGAATGAATTATCTTTCTCAACAATAAAGCAGCTAGTCCAATATCCTATAATACCTCAGACAATATTATCCAAGTAATGAATGGATTATCTACTTGAGATTGAATAAATTGGGAGTCGGATTATGAACATAGTAGAGGATTCGTAGTAGAAATTAGGGTCGGATTCAGAGATTGAATGCTCTTTGAACCCTAATAAACTCGGATTCAGAGTTGTTTTACGACAAACAAAGCTAGGGTTACTTACCGATTGGAGATCAGATCGACCACAAGGTAGGGACGCCAAGCAACGGAATCAGAACAGAAAATTCAAGAGAAAGAGAGAGATCGAAGGGAGAGATCTCAAGGGGGACTGAGAAATTTTCGGGTATCCATGGGGAGCGAGTAGGTGTCTCCGTCTCTGTGAAATGTCGGGGAGAGAGAAAATGAGATGAAAACCCCTAAAAATGAGGGGTAATAGATTGGGCCGAATCATTAGAACCCATTAACACTTTCATTGAATTGAGCCCGTTTACCAAACATTTTATTTTTGGCCTAAGTCAAACAAAGTGTTTGATGGGGTGAATTTCACCTAACCAAACGAGCCCTTAATTATCTATCACTAATTTGGAAAAGTTTTTTAAATTTTAATTAGTTTAGCTTTTTTTAATTAGATTCTTAGGGACGTTTCCTTTTTTGGTAGGGAATCTTTCCCAATTTAGAGTCTTATATAGAAAAACCGTTTTTATATAACCATTTTTTTTGTTCCTCAGCATTAGGGTTGTTATATGAACTGAATAACTCGAACTCTGGTCGAGATCGGTTCGAAAAAAGATCGACTCGAGTTCGTTCACTTACCTAAACAAGCCGAGCCTAAACATGATTTTAAACTCGGTAGAAAGCTTGATTCATTCGATTTAAGCTTGAATATCTCGAATTTTATGGAATTTCTACAATTTCCATTAAGTTAATATGTTATGACCAAGTAGAAGTGTAGAACTAATTAAAGCTCGAAAAAAGCTTGGCTCAAGCTCCTTCATTTGCTAAACAAACCAAGCTTGATAAAAAAAAAACTCGTTTAAAAATCGGGTTCGACTTGGCTCGAGCTCTTTTACCAAATGAACTAAGCTTGAACATATCAAACTCGGCTCGTTTGACTTAAACAACACTCCTAGTCAACACACACATATATATAGGGGTGTTATGTGAATACGAGTAGCTCCAATTCGACTCATACTCGCTCAATAAAAATTTCGATTTGAGCTCGTTCATTTTCTAACCGATTGAGTCGAGTATGAGCACATTTTCAAGCTCGGTCCGTTTGAATTAAACTCGAATAGCTCGAATTTTAAGGAAAATTTAATTTTTTTTTAAGTTACTATATAATGAGCAAGAAGAACTGCTTAAAACTAATTTTTTTTTAAACTCGAGTCAAAATTTTTAAACTCGACTCAAAATTTAGGCTCGACTCGAGCTCGTTCATATATGAAATGAACCGAATATAAACAAACAATACTCGGCTCGCTCGGCTCGTTCGGCTCGAATAACAGCCCTACATATATATGCCAGTAGACAGACACAAGTCTACAATAGCAGCAGCTAGGGGTGGGCGTGGGACGGGACGGAGGTCGCCATCCAGTGTAATTTTTGTGGGACAGGACCGGGACCAGGACGGGCCTTGTCCCTCAAATAAAAAAATCATAAACAAAACTCAAAATTTTCATGTATATATTGCGATTCTCAAAGGCGTAATAAATATATATGTATAATTTTTTATATGAAACGGGACGGGCCTTGTCCCATTGTTGCGGGCGCGAGTCGGGCTAAGCCCGCTTAATGGGTTGGAAGTCGTGTCCAAGCCCGTCCGCGAATACGGGTGCGGGTAGTCCGCGAGTACCCGCAAACCTAATCAATTTTTCTTATTAAAACTATACTACATAATAGGTTATATGTATATATATTACAAATCAGTAGCCATTTTATATATGTAAGCTATCCCATGTAAAAACAGTAGTCATTTTATTTATGTAAGCTATATATATTACAAATCATATAGTTACTGTTTATACACAATTTAAAATGGCTACTGTTTTTATATATGTAAGTTGTATATATATTATTATTATTATTATTATTATTATTATTATTATTATTATTATTATTATTATTATTATTATTATTATTATTATTATTATTATTATTATTATTATTATATGTGTGTGCGGGACGAGACGAGATTGGCGGGATCCCGACGGGTTGTCCCGCGTCCCGTCCCGCATAAGTTTTGCTGGACGGGACCGGGGTTTGCAGGATTTTTGCCCACCCCTAGCAGTAGCAACACACACACATATGTATTAAACGTGGGACTTAATTCCACCAATAAAATTTTCATAAGGGCAACCAAAATTGTTAGTCCGACAAATTAGTATTTTACAAAAGGAAAATTTTGGTGAATATCCATATTAAAAGTGATTATTAAGTAAATGTATACATTTGTTCATAATAATTAACTAAATGTCTATTTATGATAATTTTCCCTTGGTTTTAATTTCTCCCCCAAATAACATCAAAACCCCATGTCACACGTGCTTCCCTCAACAAGAGTAATCTCTCCCACCACTTCCTTCGATATGTCACATAAGCATTCAATCTAAGAGGATTTTGGTGGTTTTGTGGGAGATTCATTATCAGCTTCAAACGATTTTGAGTTTTTGGAACAAACTTCTTCATCAGATCGAAGATTATATGTCACTCAACAATCATAACAAAGAGGATTTCGGTGGATTGTGCAAATTAGTCATCGAATGCAATGGAAATTGAGTTTCTGGTAGAGATTTTATCATCAAATTGAAGACAGTTTGTCACTGTTCGGTCAGATTGAAGACTATTTGGGTTGTTTGTGTTAGATTCATCATCGTTCTTCTCATATTGAAGAGATTCATCATCAAATTGTAATCCTATATCTTGTTCGAGGTGATAATCTCTCTGTTATTTTAGTCATGATCATGAATCCTCTTATTGAGTAACTTGAATACAATTTAGAACTTGATGAGATTGGTGACATATAGCCCCTTTTAATGTCTGTCATTATTGGAAACTTGAGTAATTTGTAATTGGTGACATATATTAATGTATTTTTTCCATGTATGTATACTTGATAACATTGATAACAATATAAACATAAGTTTGATAGTTAGTTGGTGACAATATATTCGAATAGCTAGCTTGAATACAATTTAGAACTTGGTATGTGACTGATGACATATAGCCCGACCTTTTGATGACTATCATAATTGGAAACTTGAGTAATTTATAATTGGTGACATGTGTTGAAAGAGGAGAATGTCGTTGGTTTACCTCGCCAAAGAAATAATAATAATCCAAACAAACAAACTAAGTATAGTGTGCAAGTAAGGGGTCGAACCCATATAGAATCAAATACTTCTATCGCAATGTGTATATATTGATTATGCAAATAAGGATAAGATTCAAATGCAAATACACAATAAGGAATGAAGATAAATTATGAAGATGTTAGTAAGAGGGAATAAAAGATAGAAGAGTAGTTTGGTTTCACATATAATTCGCAACATTGGTTGATTTACTTTATCCTTGATTCAATCCCTAGTTATTATAATGCAATGAATGCAATTTATGTTATTCTGACTTGGTTCCCTTACACCCTATGCAATACAACATAGATCAATAGCACAAATTTCCAAAATACGTGGCACATTGGCAACATCAAATCTCAATGCAATCAGAATGTCAAAATAGTGCAAATCTCTCAATCCTAATTTCGAAGAAACTAATATTCAACCAATTGTCATTACCCTGGACAATCAATTGATGCTTTCACGGGATCAATTACTTGTCCCTGCTACTTTTAATTATTCTTACGAAATCAATCACTAGCATGAATGCAAATTTTATCGAGGTACGCAATCAAGAGAGAATATATGCAATAAACGATATGAGCATAAGGATAATGAAATAACAATTGGAATAACATAGGAATAAAGTCTCACAATTCAATCAACCAAGTCTTGAATTGTAACAAAACTGCAAGAATTCTAAGTATGCATAATGTACCTTGAATCCCCTAACTTCAATCTTCTAAACATCTGTTAATCTCAATTAGTGATTATGAATAAAAGCTACTGAATGGATGCCTTCAAAATAGCTGAGACTATGTCTTATATAAGGCTAAAGATGTCGACCAAAAAACCCTAAAAAGATAGATAGAGTTTTCATAAAGATAGAATTGGGTCGCTCTCGTAGATTAGGAAAACAGCGAAACCGGTGGGCGCCGTTCTTCTACCAGCGACAACTTCGACAGTCTGAAATTGTAACGCACTTTCCGAAGTCCTTATTCGTTCGATTGATGCATATGAATATGATTTGGAAAGATCTTTTCGAGGACTACAACTCTCATGAAGACACCAGAACCTGAATGAAGCAAACAAATTGCTTAAAAAATTATTATAACATTGTATATAGCAAGTAAAACATGAATGAAGCAAACAAATTGTCATAACTCGAACTCCTCCGCATTTAAACACTTACTTGTCCTCAAGCAAAAGAAAATAAAGCATCAACCAATCATTCCAATAAGATATTCATCATGCATTCGCCTCATCAAAAAGAACATCTCAATTGAGTGCAAACATGATCAAGGTAGACAAACATCCTACCATGTATATAAATGACCAAGTAGCCCACATGGTTATCCTTCCAACCTCACAGGAAAAATGTGTTTCCCTCGTTCTCATGTGTTTAGGCTTTTAAGAACAACTCTCAACTCATTCAATATAAAAAAACTGCATAAGCATTGACATTTATAAAGATAGGGAATTGTATTTGGGCATGTTGTGCTTTCAATTCTGGGAGCTAAGATTCCTAAAACTTCCAACACAACACAATAAAAAACAACTAAAAAATAACATCAAGCTCTCATAAGAACATAATCTCTCAAAACATAATAACTTCTCAAAGCAAACTTCTCAAGATAAACAAACTCTCAAACTTTAATCCCCGGACTAAGCATTTATTCAACTCTAATATGCAAAAATAAATACTAAGATTTTTTATTTCATTACTTTTTCTTTTCTTTTCTTTTTCTCTTTTTCGATTTTTTTCTCGGCTTTTTTTTCCAATGTTTTTTTAAGCCAAATCAATGAAATACAATATGAGGAAAATAATGCACATAACGTACATTACATCTTTCTCAAAACCTCTCAACATAAGCACAAACCATAACTTCTCTTTCTAAACTCAAAATAATCATCCATAACCAACTCTAAATCCTAATTCCCGGATGGATCAGGCTTATCATAGGCTATGGTACATGAATTTTGTGGAGCTTCAAAAGAAAACGCTAAAGGCTCAAATTGGCTTCAAGCAAAGATATAACATAAGATAGATATGGATAAATATAGGCTAAAAGGTGTCTCTATTATCTGAAAGTCATAAGCAATGAACAATGTATATAATAGGTCTCAAAAATAGATAATCATGTCAATACTAAGAGGTAATTGCATAAGATGAGTAATTCACACAACAAAAGAAGATGGAATATAGATGTAATCCCAATAAGGCCGAAAATATCTCACTAGGGCAAATATTTTGTAGGATTTCAGTCATGCATAGGAACTTAAATCATACATGCTCAATTATATCTACCTAACATATTCCATAGGGAAAATCAAATTTTATAAGCTAAATAATCTAAAGATGTTATGGAATTTATATGGTAATGGTAAAATATATAATAGAGGACAAACATTGCAAGACGCATATTTGAATAACACATATAGAATAACACCTATATGCAATGCATGATATTTCTCTCATTTTCATGTGTTTAGGCTTTTAAGAACAACTCTCAACTCATTCAATATAAAAAGAACTACATAAGCATTGACATTTATAAAGATAGGGAATTGTAATTGGTCATGTGGTGCTTTTAATTCCGGGAACTAAGATTTCTAAAACTTCCAACACAACACAAAACAACTCAAAAATAACATCAAGCTCCAATAAGAACATAATCTCTCCAAATATAATAACTTCTCAAAACAAACTTCTCAACATAAACAAACTCTCAAACTTTAATCTCTGAACCAAACATTTATCCAACTCTCATATGCAAAAATAAATACTAAGGTTCTTTATTTCATAACGTTTTCTTTTCTTTTCTTTTTCTCTTTTTCCATTTTTTTTCTCGGCTTTTTCTGTTTTTTTTTTCAATTTTTAAGCTAAATAAATGAAATACAATATGAGGAAAATAATGCACATAACATACATTACATCTTTCTCAAAACCTCTCAACATAAGCACAAACCATAACTTCTATTTCTCAACTCAAAATAATCATCCACAACCAACTCTAAATCCTAATTCCCGGATGGATCAGGCTTATAATCGGCTATGGTACATGAATTTTGTGGAGCTTCAAAAGAAAAGGCTAAAGGCTCAAATTGACTTCTAGAAAAGATATAACATAAGGTAGATATGGATTAATATAGGCTAAAAGGTGTCTCTATCACCTGAAACTCATAAGCAATGAACAATGTATCTAATAGGTTTCAAAAATAGATAACCATGTCAATACTAAGAGGTAATTGCATAAGATGAGTAATTCACACAACAAAAGAAGATGGAATATAAATGTAATCCCTATAAGGCCGAAAATATCTCACTAGGGCAAATATTTTGTAGGATTTCAGTCATGCATAGAAACTTAAATCATACATGCTCAATTATATCTACCTAACATATTCCACAGGGAAAATCAAATTTTATAAGCTAAATAATCCAAAGATGTTATGGAATTTATATGGTAATGGTAAAATATATATAATATAGGACAATCATTGCAAGATGGGTATTTGAATAACACATATAGAATAATACACACACCATGCATGATATTTTTGGATTTTTTACTTTTTTCCCATTTGTTTCCAATTCAACACAATAACGGAAAATTAAACATGAATATATGAATATATGAATGCAATAAAATAAACATATACATGAATGCATGAATATATGAACGAGGTCGCATCCAACCACTTAGTTGACATATATGGAATTAAGAAACATAGATACCTCGGTTGGCATTCGTTTCTCCCGATGCAGAACACTTACTCTGATACCTCGGTCGCATCCAACCACTCACTCTTTGAACAAAGGCTTGTAATTCATTTTCTTGAACATTTTGACTAAGAAGAAATAACTCGGTTATCGAAAGCTCGATAGAATAGAGTCGATTAGCTCTAATACCACCAGATGCAAACCCGAGGGCCGGGATCGACCAAGGCTCGAGCTTTCGAAACTCTTTTTGTGGGGCTAAATTTTGGGAATTTTTGGAAACTGAAAAAAGGGATATTTTGAGCAAGATTCGAAGGCCTCTCACCCTTGAATCCCTTACACTCGATCTCAATTCTCTCGGAATTGTACTCCGAGGATCTCGGCCCTTTGACACATTCACCTCTAACTAGGGTGTCAACCTCGGTCTCTCACCAAAGGGTTCGCTTTTAACCTCTCACCAAGAACTCGATCCTTAACCTGGAATCATAGGAAGTTATTAGTGGTTTAACCTTTAATTCAACTCAACTTGACTTAATTTAAAATGAAGGTTTTACAAGCAATATATAGGATGAAGATATAAGCCCCAAACATCTATAAGCGATGTGGATTATTAGAATAGAAAAACTCAAGGAAAATTCGTCCAGACTTGAGCTGCTGGAATGAACGTCAAATTCGAGTATCTTCGGGGATGATTCGGAACAAATGTTCCCCATCGAAGTTGTAGTCACTTAAAATAGCTTTCCAACAAGTACTCACCGGCTTCAATCAAAACTTTATACAACCCGAAAGAGCCAAAATACCACGGTGTCGCCATGCTATTTTCTCAAACTAGAGTTGATATTCGGTTTTAGTGACAAAACTTTATAAGATAAATGAGTCGAGCTCATTTACCACCAGGATCACATCACCCCCCCCCCCCCCCTCCAACCCTTCTTCTTTAATGGTATTTGTCTGAAATTGAAGAGTTAATGTCCCTGCTCCCAATAAGCAATATATAGGATGAAGATATAAGCCCCAAACATCTATAAGCGATGTGGATTATTAGAATAGAAAAACTCAAGGAAAATTCGTCCAGACTTGAGCTGCTGGAATGAACGTCAAATTCGAGTATCTTCGGGGATGATTCGGAACAAATGTTCCCCATCGAAGTTGTAGTCACTTAAAATAGCTTTCCAACAAGTACTCACCGGCTTCAATCAAAACTTTATACAACTCGAAAGAGCCAAAATACCACGGAGTCGCCATGCTATTTTCTCAAACTAGAGTTAATATTCGGTTTTAGTGACAAAACTTTATAAGATAAATGAGTCGAGCTCATTTACCACCAGGATCACATCACCCCCCCCCCCCCCCCTCCAACCCTTCTTCTTTAATGGTATTTGTCTGAAACTGAAGAGTTAATGTCCCTGCTCCCAATTAAATGATACTTGTATCATTCCCTCTGGACTCTTTATATAGATCCCAATGACATCCCTATTATTAAGACACATTCTCTCTCTCTCTCTCCACGTCATTTTGGCAACAACCCTCCTTCTTTAAGCATATTCTCCTTCCTCCATGTATTGCTCTCCTGTAGTGCATTAATGTAGAATAATAATTGGATGAGTAAACATTTAAATGCTTAAGTACCGTACCCTCCCCATATGTCCACTTTTCCATCACTGTCAAGCCCATCCCTCATCTTCTTCTTCTTCTTTAGTTTTGGCGCCATCGGCTGGGCGGGAAACGGGCCCCACTAGTATAAATAAAGGGGGTGGAGTACGGTAAGTTGGGTACGGTTTTTAACAAGCGTGCTTATTTTTTTATTTTAAGCACGACTTTATATTAAAAGTGTGTTCCCAACCCCAAATTCAACTAAAAGCAACACACTTTTCCATAAAAGTGTTCTCGTTGGTTCACCTCGCCAAAGAAATAATAATAATCCAAACAAACAAACTAAGTATAGTGTGCAAGTAAAGGGTCGAACCCACATAGAATCAAATACTTCTATCGCAATGTGTATATATTGATTATGCAAATAAGGTTAAGATTCAAATGCAAATACACAATAAGGAATGAAGATAAATTATGAAGATGTTAGTAAGAGGGAATAAAAGATAGAAGAGTAGTTTGTTTCACATACAATTCGCAACATTGGTTGATTTACTTGATCCTTGATTCAATCCCTAGTTATTATAATTCAATGAATGCAATTCATGTTATTCTGACTTGGTTCCCTTACACCCTATGCAATACAACATAGATCAATAGCACAAATTCCCAAAATACGTGGCACATTGGCAACATCAAATCTCAATGCAATCAGAATGTCAAAATAGTGCAAATCTCTCAGTCCTAATTTCAAAGAAACTAATATTCAACCAATTGTCATTACCCTGGACAACCAATTGATGCTTTCACGGGATCAATTACCTGTCCCTGCTACTTTTAATTATTCTTACGAAATCAATCACTAGCATGAATGCAAATTTTGTCGAGGTACGCAATTAAGAGAGAATATATGCAATAAACGATATGAGCATAAGGATAATGAAATAACAATTGGAATAACATAGGAATAAAGTCTCACAATTCAATCAACCAGGTCTTGAATTGTAACAAAACTGCAAGAATTCTAAGTATGCATAATGTACCTTGAATCCCCTAACTTCAATCTTCTAAACATCTGTTAATCTCAATTAGTGATTATGAATAAAAGCTACTGAATGGATGCCTTCAAAACAGCTGAGACTATGTCTTATATAAGGCTAAAGATGTCGACCAAAAAACCCTAAAAACATAGATAGAGTTTTCATAAAGATAGAATTGGGTCGCTCTCGTAGATTAGGAAAACAGCGAAACCGGTGGGCGCCGTTCTTCTACCAGCGACAACTTCAACAGTCTGAAATTGTAACGCACTTTCCGAAGTCCTCATTCGTTCGATTGATGCATATGAATATGATTTGGAAAGATCTTTTCGAGGACTACAACTCTCATGAATACACCAGAACCTGAATGAAGCAAACAAATTGTCTAAAAAATTATTATAACATTGTATATAGCAAGTAAAACATGAATGAAGCAAACAAATTGTCATAACTCGAACTCCTCCGCATTTAAACACTTACTTGTCCTCAAGCAAAAAAAAAAAAAAGCATCAACCAATCATTCCAATAAGATATTCATCATGCATTCGCCTCATCAAAAGGAACATCTCAATTGAGTGCAAACATGATCAAGGTAGACAAACATCCTACCATGTATATAAATGACCAAGTAGCCCACATGGTTATCCTTCCAACCTCACAGGGAAAATGTGTTTCCCTCGTTCTCATGTGTTTAGGCTTTTAAGAACAACTCTCAACTCATTCAATATAAAAAAACTGCATAAGCATTGACATTTATAAAGATAGAGAATTGTATTTGGGCATGTTGTGCTTTCAATTCCGGGAGCTAAGATTCCTAAAACTTCCAACACAACACAATAAAAAACAACTAAAAAATAACATCAAGCTCTCATAAGAACATAATCTCTCAAAACATAATAACTTCTCAAAGCAAACTTCTCAAGATAAACAAACTCTCAAACTTTAATCCCCGAACCAAGCATTTATTCAACTCTCATATGCAAAAATAAATACTAAGATTTTTTATTTCATTACTTTTTCTTTTCTTTTTCTCTTTTTCGATTTTTTTCTTGGTTTTTTTTTCAATTTTCTTTTTTTTAAGCCAAATAAATGAAATACAGTATGAGGAAAATAATGCACATAACTGATAATGCATATATTGGATAGGCATTATAGGCATTTTTAGCTTAGATAGGTTGCATTTGTTTCATTCTTTGTTACTAAATTGCATCTTTTGATTATTCTAGAAGAGTTCGAATTCTGCGCAAATTTGTGGTTATCTTGCAGATCGAATCGGAACACATGTGAGAGATGCAATATCTTGAAGAGGAGTATAAAAGACATTGGAGAGAAGTAAGGAATGAAAAGAGAAAATTATCTCAAGCTACTCTTGGAGAGAAGACAAGAAGAACCTTAACCTAAGTGGCAAACTTGTTCCTTTAGGGCTGATTGAACTAATTGAATAAGTAGGAAGTTGAATGTGTTGTTAAATCTTTCTTTAGGGACTGCAAATACCTTGGCTAATCTCTGAACTTAAAGCTATCAATTGGGTTAAATCCTTCTTTAGGGACTCTTCGATTGATAAGGGTTCCTAGGACTGATTGGACTAGTAACTATATTAGGTCGGGACAAGGGCATTCATAGGAAACTTAATAGGACGAGAAGAAGTTACAAGGATCGCTTCAATCCAACAAAGTGGAAAATTGTAGGTAGAATTACTTCTCAAATTTGTCCAAAACCAAATCCAATTACTTTGCTTTCTTTACTCCGCTTTGATAAAAGGCGGAACTTTTACACTCTCAAAACCCCCCTTTGGTTACTTTAATCGACAATTGAATCATACTTGAATTACAAATTTCCCTGTGGATCGACCTCTTGCTTATTGCTATACTTGCTATAGGTTTGAGTTTTCTTTGGCGGAATCAACGATAGGTTTTACCTCCGTCAAATTTGGCGCCATTTTCGGGGAATTTTATTTAATTCTTGTCTGTTTTTAGTGTTAATTTTGGTGTGGATCGTCTTATATGGTCCATACCCGTGCTACTAATTATTCTTTGTTGCCGTTAGATTCAGAGATTGAAAGGACCCTTGCCTCTCTAAGGCGAGAAGCTCGTGATTGCTTTTGCGGACTCCCTTTTGATCAAGAACAACCTACAACAAAGATGGCTAACGACATGAACCGCACTCTTAAGGAGCTTTCTGCTCCTAATCTGGCACAACAACCCTTGGCGATCCAATTCCCTGCGCTTGCAGAAGGAGTTAACTTTGAGCTGAAGTCTGGGGTAGTTCATCTTCTACCCAAATTCCATGGGTTGAGTGGGGAGGACCCCCACAAGCATCTGTCTGAATTCCATAGGGTGGTTGTTGGGATGAAACCAGAGAACGTAACTGAAGAGCAAATCAAGCTGAGAGCTTTTCCTTTCTCTTTAAAGGATGAGGCAAATGAATGGTTCTTCTATCTACCACCTGACTCTATTTCTACTTGGGCTGAGATGAAGAGAATCTTCCTAGAGATGTACTTCCCTGCAACAAAGCTCAATGCTTTGAAAAGGTCAATCAGCAACATTGAGCAGTACGCGACAGAGTCTATACATGAGTACTTTGAGCGCTTCAAGAAACTCTGCGCCAGCTGCCCATGCCATGGGTACTCTCAAAAGGATCTGGTTCTCTTTCTTTTTAATGGGTTGACTGATATAGAGCGCAAAACAGTGAATTCTGCATGTGGAGGAAACATGCTGAACAAGACACCTGCTGCAGCTTAGGATGTGTTTAAGGAGCTATCTGAGGGCTCCAGGCAGTTCAATAAGAGCCCTCGTGCTAGAGGTGTACTCGCTGTTGATGCTCTTGTGGCTGCACTTCAGACTGATATGGCAGAGGTAAAGGAGATGATGAAACAATTGGTTATTGATAGAACTCCTCAACAACTGAAGGCATGTGGTCTCTGCAGTCAATACACTCATCCTATGGACATGTGCCCGCTTCTACAAGATCCTAATTTTGATTTGAATGTCATTGGGAATTTCACTCAACAAAGGCCTAGGCAAGGAAATTATGGAAATCCTGGGTATCCAACAACAACAATTACAACAGAGGCTATCAGCAAGGCTATGGGAACTATCAAGCTCATTTCAATCAGCAAGGGGGGCAATAGGCAATGCCTCAACAACAATATGAACCTCGACAGGGAGGTCAACATCAATCAAATGAGGATCCACTACAGAAACTGTCACGATTGGTTATGAGGAATGATAAACAACAGTCAAAGCGGATGACAAATCTAGAGAAGCAGCAATCCGATCGGATGACAAATCTTGAGAATCAAATGAGTCAGCTCATTCAAATCTTAAGTGCTAAGGAGGCAAATAGTTCAGGAAAGCTTCCATCACAGACCATCGAGAATCCGACAAAGGAGAATGTCAGTGCTGAAACATTTAGGAGTGGCAAGGAACTGGTTGTCACAAATCAAAAGGACGATGAGGAGATAATGGACGAGGAGATAGAGATTGTTGAAGAAGAAGGCGGCCAAACCACCGTGCGGCGGCCGCCTCCAGGGACAACAATCATGTTGCGCTCGCCGCCGGCGATCCCTCCACATCTTCAGTTCCGGGTACGTTTTCCTCCCCTCTTTCTTCTTCTCTCCCTATTTCTCCTTCTTCTTCTTCTTCTTCCCCTTCTTCATCCTTACCTATGGAGACTCCAAATCCCATTCCGCCCTCCCCGGAAGCCTTGAAGGATACACGAAGGTATGAGAATGACAAGGAAATCTTCGAGACATTCAGTAAGTGTGAGGTAAACATTCCCTTGCTTAATTTGATAAAAAGCATTCCTAGATATGCTAAATTTTTGAACGAACTTTGCACTATCAACCGGAACCAGAAGCTAAAAGGTAAGCAAAAGGTGAAGGTAAGCGAGCATGTCACTACTGTATTTCAAAAACGTATGCCTGAGAAGTGTAGTGATCCTGGTATGTTTGCTATTCCATGTGTGATAGGTGATACTAAATTTGACAAAGCCATGTTAGATTTAGGAGCGTCTATTAATGTTTTGCCTTCTAATGTTTATCATGCTTTGGGATTGGGACCTCTGAATGATACTCGGGTAGTGATTCAACTTGCTGATTGATCTACTATCTACCCGAAAGGGATTGTTGAAGATGTCTTGGATATGGTTGATAATTTAATATTCCCCGCTGATTTCTTTGTGATTGACATGGGTCCTGGTAACAATGAAGGCCATATTCTGTTTGGCAGACCTTTTCTGAAAACTGCTAGGACTAAGATAGATGTCTATTCAGGATCTCTTACTATGGAATTTGATGGTCAAAGAGTTGAATATAATATTTATGATTCCATGAAATTCACATACGATGATCCTTCTCTGTGCTTTGTGGATGTTATTGATACTATGGCACAAGATTGCTTTGATTTAGAGTGTGTTGATGAGATGAAAGTTGCTTTACAGGCTCCTATAGATGAAATTGCTAGAGATTATGTAGTGTCATCTGATTTGCAGAAGGCTATAGTCGCTTTAGACCATCGATCTCCCACCTATGTGCCACCGAGGGGAGACCGCATCGAACTGACCATTCCTACTGAAAAGCTTCTTCCATCTATTATCCAAGCGCCCGATGTTGAATTGAAACAACTTTCTAATCACCTTAAATATGTTTTTCTTGGTGAAAATGATATTCTGCATGTCATTATTTCTAACAAATTGACCTTTGGACAGGAGGAGCGATTGGTGACAGTTCTAAGGGAAAACAAGGAGGCGTTAGGATGGACAATAACAGACATTAAGGGCATCAGTCCTACCCTCTGCATGCATAGGATACTATTGGAGGATGATGCCAATCCATCTAGACAACCTCAGCGGAGACTCAACCCACCGATGATGGAAGTGGTAAAGAAGGAGGTGCTGAAGCTCCTTCAGGCAGGTATGATCTTTCCCATATCTGACAGCAAATGGGTGAGTCCTACTCAGGTTGTCCCTAAGAAGGGAGGTATTACTGTTGTTGAGAATCAGGATGGTGAATTGGTCCCTAGCAGGGTACAAACTGGATGGAGAGTCTGTATTGATTATCGAAAATTGAATGCAGTTACTCACAAGGACCATTTCCCCCTTCCCTTTATTGATCAAATGCTTGAGCGCCATGCCGGCCGTTCCTTTTATTGCTTTTTAGATGGCTACTCAGGATATTTTCAGGTACTAATAACACCGGAGGATCAAGAAAAAACGACATTTACATGCCCTTTTGGCACTTTTGCATATCCAGAATGCCTTTTGGGTTATGTAACGCACCTGGGACTTTCCAACGGTGTATGGTCAGCATATTTTCTGAGTATGTAGAGCGCTTTATTGAAGTATTTATGGATGACTTCACTGTGCATGGAGATGATTTTGATACTTGCTTGCATCATTTGTCACTTGTGCTTAGGCGGTGTGTAGACACCAACTTAGTCCTGAATTCTAAAAAGTGTCATTTTATGGTTGAGCAATGCATTGTGTTGGGTCATATTGTGTCTAGCAGGGGTCTTGAGGTGGATAAGGCTAAGATTGTTGTCATTCAGTCTCTACCTTACCCCACCAATGTGCACGACATTCGCTCTTTTTTAGGCCATGTAGGGTTCTATCGCATGTTTATTAAAGATTTTTCTAAGATTTTTGCACCTCTTTGTGATTTACTGAAAAAGGAAGTAGCTTTTGAGTTTGATGACAGATGTAGAGCGTCCTTTGATGAGCTTAAAGGTCGCCTGACTAGCGCTCCTATAATTCAAGCACCCATATGGTCTCAACCTTTTGAGATTATGTGTGACGCGAGCGATTATGCTGTGGAGGCTGTTTTGGGACAAAAGGAAGGACGGAGCTCTCATGTCATCTACTATGCCTCCATGACTCTGAATGGAGCGCAAAGGAACTATTCAACCACTGAGAAAGAGCTCCTGGCTGTGGTCTTTGCATTGGAGAAGTTTCGCTCCCATCTCCTAGGAGCTAAGGTAATTGTCTTCACTGATCACGCTGCTCTTCGCTATTTATTAACTAAGAAAGAAGCAAAACCAAGATTGATTAGTTGGATTTTACTTTTGAGTGAATTTGACATTGAAATCAATGATAAGAAAGGTGCAGAAAACTTAGTAGCGGATCACCTCAGCAGACTTGTCCAAGGAGAGGATAAGCCGGAAGATCAAAGACCCATTCACGGTGAGTTTCCTGACGATACATTGTTTTACTTGACTCATACTTCTTCTTTGCAGCTGTAGGAACAAACAAGGACGGAAGATGCGGCGGCCGCAGCAACCTTGCGGCGCCCGCAGCATTTATGCGGCGCCCACCGCCCGCTGTTCAGACCCCCGTTTCACCTCTGTCCCTCCCATATGACGAGGTAAGTTCTGATATTCTTGAAATTTTGATGGGTGTCCATACTCCTCGACCTTGGTTTGCCAATATGGTAAATTTCTTGGTCACGGGAGAATTTCCACCAAACTTTACAAAAGCTCAGAAGGACAAGATTCGACACGACTCTCGCTTCTACGTTTGGGATGACCCCTACCTTTGGAAACACTGTGCTGATCAGGTAATTAGGAGGTGTCTGCCGGACAATGAGGTACAATCTGTCCTTACTTTTTGTCATGCTCATGAATGTGGAGGTCACTTTGGTCCTCAAAAGACTGCTAGGAAAGTTTTAGAAGCAGGTTTCTTTTGGCCTCACTTGTTTAGGGATGCTAATGCTTTTTGTAAATCTTGCGATAGATGCCAAAGGATTGGGAACATATCAGCTCGAAATGAAATGCCACAAACTAAGATCATATTCTGTGAGATTTTTGATGTCTGGGGTATTGATTTTATGGGTCCTCTTCCTAGTTCTTTTGGGAATATCTATATTTTGCTTGCGGTGGACTATGTCTCCAAGTGGGTGGAGGCAAAGGCCACCAGAACTGATGATTCCAAAGTAGTTGAAGAATTCTTAAAAGCCACGATTTTCGCAAGATTTGGGGTACCTACAGCTCTAGTCAACGACAGGGGGACACATTTCTGCAATAGGACCATCACTACCCTGGTAAAGAGGTATCATGTCACGCATAGAGTGTCCACTGCTTATCATCCTCAGACCAATGGTCAAGCGGAAGTATCAAATAGGGAGATTAAGAGCATTCTGGAGAAAACAGTGGCTCCTAACAGGAATGATTGGAGTCTAAGGCTGAATGATGCTCTTTGGGCTTATCGGACGGTCTATAAGACCCTCATTGGTATATCTCCCTATTGAATTGTGTTTGGGAAGGCTTGTCATCTTCCGGTGGAACTTCAGCATAAGGCATACTGGGCTGTCAAGAACTACAATATGAGAATGAATGAAGTGGGAGAATTCAGGAAACTTCAAATGCAAGAGCTGGAGGAATTGCATTTGGATGCCTATGATAATGCAATGATCTACAAGGAGAAGACAAGAGCTTGGCATGACAAACATATCATGCGGAAGGAACTCAATGTAAGAGACAAGGTTCTTCTATACCAATCACGTCTGAAACTCTTCCCAGGAAAGCTTAAATCAAGGTGGGAAGGACCCTACACCGTCTCAAGCATTCTCTCTCACGTAGCAATTGAACTCTATGACCCTAAGTCTAAAGAGCTCTTCAAAGTCAATGGTCATAGGGTTAAGCCATACTTTGAAAACATTCCACATAGTGAAGAGGAGGAGTTGATGCTTGCTGAACCAACCAACTAGGCCACTCGAGGGCCATCACGTCGAGCCAACGACTTGAAACAAAGGCGCTGCTCGGGAGGCAACCCGAGGTAAGTTCTCTTTTCCTTTTCATTTTCATTATTTCTTAGGTAGTTTCATTAGTTAACTTCTTTAGGATTAGTTGACATAGGTAGTAATAAAAAAAAACGGAAAGATGAACCCGCAATCACTATGCGGCGGCCACCGCATATCAATATGCAGCGGGGGGGGGGGGGGGGGGGGGGGGGGCAGATGCGGCGACCGCAGCATATGCTGCGCCCGCCGCATATGCTGCGCCCGCCGCATATCATTCCGTGACCAGTCCTTTTCTTTTTTAAAAAAAAAAGAAAAGAAACACAAAAATAATGTACTAGGTAGATAGAGCACAGGATGTTAAGTAACCCTACCTCACCCCTGCCGCCACACTCAAAGAACCCTACCTCCATTGATATCCTCTTGCCTCCACCTTCAACCTTTGCAAAACCACCATAACCACCTCCCAAGCTCTTTCTTTTTCTCTCCCTTCCCCCCTAATCCAACTCCTCCTTGCCGGATCCAACTCCTCCTTGCCGGATCCGACCTTCAGCAACCTCGGCAACGTCGAAGTCGGAGACCCAAGCTCGCGACACCACACTCTCCCTGCGTCGGATCTGCGTCACAGCCCTGCTGTGGCCGCCGCTTTCTCTGGTGCGCCCGCCGCCACTGCTGCGCCCGCCGCCATCGCTACTATTGCGCCCTTCCGTCGGATCTACCACCGAGATCCCTTAAATTGCTATATTTTCAAGTTTCAATCCCTCTTTTACAACTCTCCTGGTATGACTTCTCCCCTATTCTCTCTCAATTTCAGATTTTAAAATGCTTGAGAACTAGGTAGAGATTTGATATTGAGTTGCTTATTCATTGCTTAAAGGTTGAAATTGGTGTGGGATATTTCTTGCTCTTTAAGGGTCGGTATAACCGGTATATATGGGGATGATTTTTGAGATGTGATGTTTAAAGTTGGAACTTTGGTTTGAAAGTGGTAATTTGAGTAATTTGGGTGTGATTGTTGATAATTGTTAAGTTTTCTTGAGTTTGGGTGGTTGATTGACGAATTTAGTTTTTTGTTTTAGGAAGCTTAAATTGAAAGATATTTGTGTTGGGGTTTTGATTTGAGGTTCATGAGTTACTTGAAGTGTGTTTGTGTTGAGTGTTTTGTTAATTGGTTTGAGTTGTGTTGACGGTTTGTTGTTGAATGCTAGATTTGATCACAATGGTGCGCCGGTTGAGGAACGTATCTAAGGAACAAAAGAAGGCATTCGAGAACTTCGATCTTAAGAGGTTCATACAAACAAAGTTCTTTGATGTTCATACCCTTCAGTGACTGGGTATGTTGGATGTCACCAGTCGAATGCTCACTCATGGCGGGTTAGGGGGATTCATGGAGTGCAACGCCCCCACATACCCAGAGCTGGCAGCAGAGTTTCTCGTTACTTTTGAGTGTGTGGACGCCTCTAGGGTTCGGTTCAACTTGTTGGACCACAGTCATACTTGCACACACGACCAGCTGAGACGTGCCTTTGGGATTACTCGGGCCCCCTCCCCAGATTGGCAGTCCCTAGCTTCAGAGCAACAACGCTATGACGTTTGGCATGCAGCTACTAGCACCAGATTTCATGGACATCAGGGCGAATACAACTACAAATTTGTCCATCCATGCTTACGACTGGTTCACAAGGTCCTGGCCATGTCTTTCAGCGGTCAGGGTGACGTGAACAAGGTGCCTGCAGGCGATATGTCTTGGCTATGGAGCCTGGCTCCCCAGTCCCGTGGTACACCGGACCGGGTTGAGATCTTTATAGACGGCTGCCTCAAGATCCACACGAAGAAGAAGAAGGGGAGAATTGGTTTGGGGGGAATGATTAGCATGATAGGCCACCACATTCTAGAGCCTGCACAGTTCGGTGTACCCATGTCTGGAGGGTACACTTATACGATCGATCAGCTGAGGAGGGCATACTTGATTGAGGTACCTGATGGGCCGGGTTACATTTGGAAGGCGGGGAAGAATGGTTACCAACGCCTGACTTTGCCCATGGCCTTACCTTATGGGCCTACCAACGATTCCCTCTACATACCACCTGATCAGAATGTGGTTGAGGAGGAGGATGATGAGGACGAGTATGAGGATGATGCCCCTGCATAGACAGATTACAATATGGGGGATGCACAGCAGGCCGCTGGATCTTCTACGGGACCTCGCTTCTCTTCTGCTGAGGACGACCCCTAGCGGTACCATATGTGCATTGAGTTCCACCGTATGTCCTTACGCCAGGATTCATTTGAGTTCACCGTCAACGACATCGGTCGCACTGTGCGGGAGACGGACTACAACATGGAAGAGATGCGGAGGGAGACGATCTACAATTTGGAGAAGATGCGGAGAGAGCAGAGTTACTACTTTCGCCAGCAATACCCTCATATCCCGCCGTACCAGTCACCGCCATACCATCCACCGCCTCAGTGAGTGGTTAGTCTTACCTCCTTCCCTCTGAATTTTTATGTTTATTTTGGATGTCTGTACTGTTTCAGTGAGGACACTGAAAATTTTAAGTGTGGGGGAGGAGATTTATATGTATATTATGTCAATTCTGCATTTTCTAGGACCATGTTTAATTTATGCCCAACATGTTAAGTTCTGTAATAATTAGTTTATTTAAATTCTGTTAAGTTTAATTTTTGTCTATTATTTTTTTTTTCTGCATTTTCGGAATATAAAAAAAAAGAAAAAAAATTCCAAAATAAAAAAAATAGAGCATGCATTGCACACATATGTGTTATTCAAATACCCATCTGGCTTAGTTTGTCCTCTATTTTAAATTTCAAGCATGATTCATAAAAATCCCATGGAGTTCTGGATGTTTTGATTATTGTTTTTATTTGATTTTTGTGGAACATGAGCTAGCAAATATAATTGAGCATGTATGATTGAGCTAAAGTATGATTGAAGTCCTAAAAACATGACCCTGTGAGAAAGTTTGGCCTTATTCGAATTCTTTTGCTCAGTTGTGTGAATTACTCTCCTAGTGTTGCTACCTCTTGGCATTGACTGCAGTATCTATTTTTAAAGACCGATGCACATGTTTGATTGCTTGCGGAGTTTATGTTTATATTTTGAGTCTTTTGTTAAATTTGTGAATATTTAGTGAATAAGGTGGCAATGGTTAATGCACTTAGTAACCGGATCTATGCATGAAACCCATGGGTATGATTCGCGCAAAAAGGTGTTGGAAACTATACACTAGGAAAGAAAGCTTGATCATTGAGTAACCAGGTTCATTCATGACACCCATGTTTGCAACTTGCGTCAAAAGATGTTCAAGTGGACTTCATATTAGAAGGTTGAGGTGTTGATAGACCGGGGCCATTCATGGCACCCATGTTTACGCTTCGCGTAAGGAAAGCACCAAGACAAGAAAAAGAAGAAAAAAAGAGAAAAGAAAACAAAAGAAAAAAGAAAAAAATTGTTGCATTTTATTTTCTTTATTGTGTCCCGCAAGTAATGACATTTCGGTAGAGAATTGGTGATATGGTGGTCAATGTCTATGAGCTTAGTGCATGATTGGTTTGAGTTGAGAGTTGTATCTTAATGCCTAAACACATGAGTGAAAAACACATTTCTGGTGAGGTTGGATAATGTCTACTTCTAAGCTTTGATCACTAAAATACATGCTATGATGTTTGTTTGCCTGATTTATGTGTTCACCTGCTATAATGTTGCTTTTTGATAAGGATTGAAATTTGAAGGGATTGCTTTTGGGATACATTGATTCATGTTCATTCTATGATTGCTTGAGGACAAGCAAAGGTTAAGTGTGGGGGAATTTGATAATGCATATATTAGATAGGCATTATAGGCATTTTTAGCTTAGATAGGTTGCATTTCTTTCATTCTTTGTTACTAAATTGCATCTTATGATTATTCTAGAAGAGTTCGGATTCTGCGCAAATTTGTGGTTATCTTGCAGATCGAATCGGAACACATGTGGGAGATGCAATATCTTGAAGAGGAGTATAAAAGACATTGGAGAGAAGCAAGGAATGAAAAGAGCAAATTATCTCAAGCTACTCTCGGAGAGAAGACAAGAAGAACCGCATACAGGAATGCGGCGGGCGTCGCATGGTGTGCAGCGGCCGCCGCCAGGGACGACGCAAAAGGAATTCTGATGCCGCGGCCGCAACATACATGCGGCAGCCGCCGCATCTGCCGCCAACGCGGATACGCGTCGTTTTAATTAAAAACCCTAGATGCCTTTTTGGTTTTTGTTTATGGCCGACTTTGGGATCTTTAATAAGGCCACTTTTTAGTTATTTTTGGATCACTTCTATTCTATTCTATTCATCAGACGCTTTAGAGATTTTGAGTGATGTCTTCCATGAGGAACTAAACTCATCTATTCTGGCTGCAATTTGAAGCTTTATTCAGATTGATTGTGAGTTTCTAATTCTCGTTCCTTGTTTCCTATATTTGAATGCTTCAACTTCTTTGTGCTTGATTATTTATTGTTTTGTTCTATCTTGTCTGGCCAACTTGTTAGATCGATTCAATTGCTAAGGTTTTGTAGATTCCTGATTGTGAACCTTAACCTAAGTGGCAAACTTGTTCCTTTAGGGCTGATTGAACTAATTGAATAAGTAGGAAGTTGAATGTGTTGTTAAATCCTTCTTTAGGGACTGCAAATACCTTGGCTAATCTCTGAACTTAAAGCTATCAATTGGGTTAAATCCTTCTTTAGGGACTGTTCGATTGATAAGGGTTTCTAGGACTGATTGGACTAGTAACTATATTAGGTCGGGACAAGGGCATTCATAGGAAATTTAATAGGACGAGAAGAAGTTACAAGGATCACTTCAATCCAATAAAGTGGAAAATTGTAGGTAGAATTACTTCTCAAATTTGTCTAAAACCAAATCCAATTACTTTGCTTTCTTTACTCCGCTTTGATAAAAGGCGGAACTTTTACACTCTCAAAACCCCCCTTTGGTTACTTTAATCGACACTTGAATCATACTTGAATTACAAATTTCCCTGTAGATCGACCTCTTGCTTATTGCTATACTTGCTATAGGTTTGAGTTTTCTTTAGCGGAATCAACGATAGGTTTTACCTCCGTCAATAACGTCAGTGTTCTAAAAATCGTGCCTAGGCGCTAGGCGGGACGAGACCTAGGAATTTTTAAGCCTAGGCGGACCTCTAGGCGGAAATTCATTCAAGAACCGCCTAGGCACCGCCTAGTCCAACGATTATTCAATTTGACTTTCTAAGCATATGATTAGTTGGCTTAGGGTCTTTTTATCCCCCATGTCGGGATGCATTTGCTTTTTAGTCGAACTTATAGTTTTGGATTTTAGGAGGTTTAGAGTTGTTAGTGAGACATGTACTTTTGCGTTTATTTACTTTAGTGTTAGTTAACTACTACAAATTTGGGTTTTTGAGTGATATTATGGATTATTATTACATTATATGAATTATTGACAAGTGTTATTCGTCAAAATATAAGGAAATAATCAAGTTTGTTCTAAGTCCGCCTAGGCACCCGCCTAGCCGCTAGGCGGCCACCCGCCGCCTAGTGGCCGCCTAGCGCCTTTTAGAACATTGAATAACGTACATTACATCTTTCTCAAAACCTCTCAACATAAGCACAAACCATAACTTCTCTTTCTAAACTCAAAATAATCATCCATAACCAACTCTAAATCCTAATTCCCGGATGGATCAGGCTTATCATAGGCTATGGTACATGAATTTTGTGGAGCTTCAAAAGAAAACGCTAAAGGCTCAAATTGGCTTCAAGAAAAGATATAACATAAGATAGATATGGATAAATATAGGCTAAAAGGTGTCTCTATCATCTGAAACTCATAAGCAATGAACAATGTATATAATAGGTCTCAAAAATAGATAATCATGTCAATACTAAGAGGTAATTGTATAAGATGAGTAATTCACACAACAAAAGAAGATGGAATATAGATGTAATCCCAATAAGGCCGAAAATATCTCACTAGGGCAAATATTTTGTAGGATTTTAGTCATGCATAGGAACTTAAATCATACATGCTCAATTATATCTACCTAACATATTCCACAGGGAAAATCAAATTTTATAAGCTAAATAATCTAAAGATGTTATGGAATTTATATGGTAATGGTAAAATATATAATAGAGGACAAACATTGCAAGACGCGTATTTGAATAACACATATAGAATAACACCTATATGCAATGCATGATATTTTTGGATTTTTCACTTTTTTTTTTCATTTTTTTTTTCTAATGCAACACAATAGCGGAAAACTAAACATGAATATATGAATGAAATAAAGTTAACATAAACATGATTACATGAATCTATGAATGCAACTTTCCCCCACCCTTCAACTTTTCATCATCGTAAATGAAAATCAAATAAAGACAAGAAAACTTAAAATAAAATTACAAGTGAGCGAAAAAGGGAACCTACTTAATCATTGTGATGGTGGTTGCTAGGGCTGGATAAGTGCATCGAGCAAAATCAATATCTGTAGACCCTATTGCCATGATGAAAAGTGGTTTCACAGAGGTGAATGTGAACAAGAGCAGATGAAGGATGTGGCTCAGTCACAGCGGCGACAGGAAGTTTCGCGGAGACAAACACCAGGGTTCGCGGCGGTGAAATGGAATGGGCAGTTAGCGATTGTAGCCAAGTAGTGACTGCTACACTCTAGCCACGAGCGCCTCAAACCATGGGGCGCGGCTCTGCTGATGCGCTTGTTGATGCGAGTGCATCTCTTCTTTTCTTTGCTTCTTCCAATGTCTTTTCCAGCATGGTTAGCTCAAGACTCTTCTAAAACACTTATCTATGATATGGAACTCTACAATTTATTGAAATTTAAAAACTAAATAATTGAAAAACTTGAAAACTAGAGAAACTTACCTTGGGTTGCCTCCCAGGAAGCGTCTTTGGTTAACGTCATAGACTAGACAGTTTATTCTTCCTTCCTTTAAGACTCATTCAGACATTGTCAACGCCCTTAAAAGCAAATAAAACTCTTGTGCCCAGCCATAATTTGAGCAAACACTAAAGATAGAAAAATTGGCAATTAAGGATACATCGTAGAGAAGCTTTACCACTTCCCTATCTTCTTGCGTTTGATCTTCTCTAGAGCAAGACCACCAGAATTCTGAGTATGCATAACATACCTTGAATTCCCAAACTTCAATCTTCTAAACATCTCTTAATCTCAATTAGTGATTATGAATAAAAGCTACTGAATGAATGCCTTCAAAACAACTGAGAATATGTCTTATATAAGGCTAATTAAAGATGTCGGTCAAAAAAACCCTGAAAAGATAGATTGAATTTCCATAAAGATAGAATGGGGTCGCTCTCGTAGATTAGGAAAACAGCGAAACTGGCGGGCGCCGTTTTTCTACTAGCGACAACTTCGACCATCTGAAATTGTAATGCACTTTCCGAAGTCCTCGTTCGTTCGATTGATGCATATGAATATGCGTTGGAAAGATCTTTTCGGGGAATACAACTCTCATGAAGACACCAGAACCTGATTCGACGTTATCATAATCTTAAAGATGAGGTTTCTCCACTTTCTTCGTTTCAGCTCTTGTTTTCGTGCTCCTTAGCTTCTCGATTCGACTTCTAACCCTTCCTTGGCTTACTCCATGATCTTTCATAGCTTTTCCCTTAGCTCTTCTTAGATCCATTTTCTCCATGATTTATCCACCTTCCAAGCTCGAATCTTATGATCTACAACTAAGCACTAAAACAGTAGATTCCGAACTACGAATACTAAATGATCAAGAATGCAAATTATCTATTTAAACATGCAATATGGCCATTCTAATGCATCTAAGACTACCTAAAATGTCTATACAAAATATGCATTATCAAACCCCCCCACACTTAAGCTTCGCTAGTCTTCTAGCGAACACAGAGTAGAGCATAGAGATAGAGACTTCCTCATGTCTAAAAAAATTATTATAACATTTTATATAGCAAGTAAAACATGAATGAAGCAAAATAAAATAGAGCATCAACCAATCATTCCACAAACATATTCATCATGGATTCGCCTCATCAAAAGGAACATCTTAATTGACTGCAAACATGAACAAAGTAGACAAACATCCTACCATGTATATAAATGACCAAGTAGCCCGCATGCTTATCCATCCAACCTGACATGGAAAATGTGTTTCTCTCATTGTCATGTGTTTAGGCTTTTAAGAACAATTCTCAACTCATTCAATATAAAAAGAACTACATAAGCATTGACATTTATAAAGATAGGGAATTGTAATTGGTCATGTGGTGCTTTTAATTCCGGGAACTAAGATTTCTAAAACTTCCAACACAACACAAAACAACTCAAAAATAACATCAAGCTCCAATAAGAACATAATCTCTCCAAATATAATAACTTCTCAAAACAAACTTCTCAACATAAACAAACTCTCAAACTTTAATCTCTGAACCAAACATTTATCCAACTCTCATATGCAAAAATAAATACTAAGGTTCTTTATTTCATAACGTTTTCTTTTCTTTTCTTTTTCTCTTTTTCCATTTTTTTCTCGGCTTTTTTTTCTTTCTAATTTTAAGCTAAATAAATGAAATACAATATGAGGAAAATAATGCACATAACGTACATTACATCTTTTTCAAAACCTCTCAACATAAGCACAAACCATAACTTCTATTTCTCAACTCAAAATAACCATCCATAACCAACTCTAAATCCTAATTCCTGGATGGATCAGGCTTATCATCGGCTATGGTACATGAATTTTGTGGAGCTTCAAAAGAAAAGGCTAAAGGCTCAAATTGACTTCAAGAAAAGATATAACATAAGGTAGATATGGATAAATATAGGCTAAAAGGTGTCTCTATCACCTGAAACTCATAAGCAATGAACAATGTATATAATAGGTTTCAAAAATAGATAACCATGTCAATACTAAGAGGTAATTGCATAAGATGAGTAATTCACACAACAAAAGAAAATGGAATATAGATGTAATCCCTATAAGGCCGAAAATATCTCACTAGGGCAAATATTTTGTAGGATTTCAGTCATGCATAGAAACTTAAATCATACATGCTCAATTATATCTACCTAACATATTCCACAGGGAAAATCAAATTTTATAAGCTAAATAATCCAAAGATGTTATGGAATTTATATGGTAATGGTAAAATATATATAATATAGGACAAACATTGCAAGATGGGTATTTGAATAACACATATAGAATAATACACACACAATGCATGATATTTTTGGATTTTTTACTTTTTTTCCCATTTGTTTCCAATTCAACACAATAACAGAAAATTAAACATGAATATATGAATATATGAATGCAATAAAATAAACATATACATGAATGCATGAATATATGAACGGGGTCGCTTCCAACCACTTAGTTGATATATATGGAATTAAGAAACATAGATACCTCAGTTGACATTCGTTTCTCTCGATGCAGACCACTTACTCTGATACCTCGGTCGCATCCAACCACTTACTCTTTGAACAAAGGCTTGTAATTCATTTTCTTGAACATTTTGACTAAGAAGAAATAACTCGGTTATCGAAAGCTCGATAGAATAGAGTCGATTAGCTCTGATACCACCAGATGCAGACCCGAGGGCCGGGATCGACCAAGGCTCGAGCTTTCGAAACTCTTTTTGTGGGGCTAAATTTTGGGAATTTTTGGAAACTGAAAAAAGGGATATTTTGAGCAAGATTCGAAGGCCTCTCACCCTTGAATCCCTTACACTCGATCTCAATCCTCTCGGAATTGTACCCCGAGGATCTCGGCCCTTTGACACATTCGCTTCTAACTAGGGTGTCAACCTCGGTCTCTCACCAAAGGGTTCGCTTTTAACCTCTCACCAAGAACTCGATCCTTAACCTAGAATCATAGGAAGTTATTAGTGGTTTAACCTTTAATTCAACTCAACTTGACTTAATTTAAAATGAAGTTTTTACAAGCAATATATAAGATGAAGATATAAGCCCCAAACATCTATAAGCGATGTGGATTATTAGAATAGAAAAACTCAAGGAAAATTCGTCCAGACTTGAGCTGCTGGAATGAACGTCAAATTCGAGTATCTTCGGGGATGATTCGGAATAAATGTTCCTCATCGAAGTTGTAGTCACTTAAAATAGCTTTCCAACAAGTACTCACCGGCTTCAATCAAAACTTTATACAACCCGAAAGAGCCAAAATACCACAGTGTAGCCATGCTATTTTCTCAAACTAGAGTTGATATTCGGTTTCAGTGACAAAACTTTATAAGATAAATGAGTCGAGCTCATTGACCACCAGGATCACATCACCCCCCCCCCCCCCCTCCAACCCTTCTTCTTTAATGGTATTTGTCTGAAACTGAAGAGTTAATGTCCCTGCTCCCAATTAAATGATACTTGTATCATTCCCTCTGGACTGTTTATATAGATCCCAATGACATCCCTATTACTAAGACACACACACACACTCTCTCTCTCTCCACGTCATTTTGGCAACAACCCTCCTTCTTTAAGCATATTCTCCTTCCTCCATGTATTGCTCTCCTGCAGTGCATTAATGTAGAATAATAATTGGATGAGTAAACATTTAAATGCTTAAGTACCGTACCCTCCCCATATGTCCACTTTTCCATCACTGTCAAGCCCATCCCTCATGTTCTTCTTCTTCTTTAGTTTTGGCGGCATCGGCTGGGCGGGAAACGGGCCCCACTAGTATAAATATAGGGGGTGGAGTACGGTAAGTTGGTTACATTTTTTGACAAACGTGCTTATTTTTTTATTTTAAGCACGATTTTATATTAAAAGTGTGCTCCCAACCCCAAATTCAACTAAAAGCAACACACTTTTCCATAAAAGTGTTCTCGTTTATTTCTAAAAAAATATTTAGACCAGTTTTCGTGTAAAGCGTGCTTTAAAAAACTTAAAACGAACATGGTTTAATTTTCAAAGTGTGTTCCCAAAACCAGATTTGATTAAAACAAACACGCTTTGCTATAAAACCGTTCTTGTTTATTTGTAAAAAAAAATATTTGACCCGATTTTCGTGTAAAGCATGCTTAAAAAATTACAACAAACATGGTTTAATTCTCAAAGTGTATTCCCAAAACCAAATTAACTAAAACGAACATGCTTATCTATAAAACCGTTCTCGTTTATTTCTAAAAACTATTAAGCCCGGTTTTCGTGTGAAGCGTGCTTAAAAAAAATTAAAACGGATACAGTTTCCTTTTACAAGCGTGTTCCCAAAACCCACTTTAACTATAATCAACATGCTTTTCTATAGAACCGTTCTCGTTTGTTTCTAAAGGAATAATTAGCTCGGTTTTCATGTAAAGCGTGCTTAAAAAATTAAAACGAACACGGTTTTATAAGAAAAGTGTCTTCCCAAAACTAAATATAACTAGAGGGAACACATTTTTCTTTTAAAGCGTTCTCATTTATTTTTATAAACCGTTCTCGAAAAAAATATTTTTTTTGTATTTAGAGTTTTTTTTTAGTTTTTTTTAGCAATTAGATTAAGTAAATGCACAAAGTTACAGCAAAATTCCGTAGCTCAGTTGGTAGACGTGTGAAGCGGACAAATTCAGTATGAGGGTGCAAGAGGTCTTCGGTTTGACTCTTGGTTCAAGAAGTAGGGTATTGCAATGGACCAGTGTTGAAATGGATATATCCGTTTCAGAGAAATATGAAAGAGCACACTTTTTTATTTAAAGTTTGCTTATTATTAAGCACGGTTTGAAAAAAAGTGTGCTAAAACTTGAGCAGAACAGATATTTGCTATATGGCAATTTTAAGAATGCTTCAACAGAAAACCGTGCTTAATATATGAGATCATGGTTAAATAATAAGTGTGCTTGTTTGGGAGCGCACTCACTATAAGCACAGTACGAGAAGTGTGCTCTCATGCATAAAAAAAAGTGTGCTCTAGTGCCCCCTTTTAAACTAGTGCAGATTTCTCTCTCTGTTGTTGGTTTTTCCCTATACAAACATTGTACATGTTATAATATATTCTCCTCTCTCTCTCTCTCTCTTTTTTTTTTATTAGGTAAAAATTCGAGTTCAGGCAAACCTGAAACTCGATGGTCAACCAAGTCGACAGACGGAAAACCGTCAATACAAGTAATACACAATAACGTACACAAAACAATAGAGAGGAAAGGAACACCCAATCTATCTCTCATTTGTAATTTATTCCTCTCTCAGCTCCCTCTCTGCTGTCAGAGTGTGCAGAAAAGAAACCCCCCATCTGCAACCGAGAACTGACTCATCCAGTCTCCCCAATCCAGTTTTCTGCAAAAAATTTCCAAACCGTGCTAGCTTAGCAAATATTTCAGAAAAGTAAGTTAGTTTTGCAAAAAATCATGTATGTGTGTGTATATATACACTAACTTATCGAATTCCAATAGATGAAAGATTAAAGAGGAAAAATAATGGAGATCAAATAAATAACAGTCCGTACAGATTTTTGCTTACTTTGATCGTGTTTGGGGCTTTGGTGTCTCAATCTATTTCAAGTTCCAAAGGGGCCCTGAAATATCAGGTAATCGATCGATAAAATTCCTTTTTGTCTTCTAATATGAAAAGCAAAAACGAGCATGGCCAAGAATATACATACATACTACGCATTTGTTTTGTAAAGCTAAGGACAAATTATATTAACGGGATATAGGATAACAATATCAATTGGATTTTTTTTTCAAATTTTTATTTTTAGCTTTTCTTAATATTGATTTTCTAAAATCGTTTATTTTTTTTATTAGTAAATCTTTCCCGATTAAGGTTCGTATCTTATACTTACTCTTAGGTTAGAAAGACTGTTATATATATTAAATGACATCAATTTTGAGAATAGTAGTAGAAAATAATACAATATAAAATTTCAAAGTTGTGAAAAATATTGTGATAAATTGTAAATGATATTTAAAAAAAATTGTTCATTAAAAGTTAAAAGTCATATAATAATATAGATATCTTTAAAAAAAAAGTGATTCAAATTATCAGACAATTAATGCGTTGCCTAATGAATTGAGAGGTCAAAATAAAGATACACGCAACAAAAAAATCAAACAAGCATTTCACCAAAAAAAAAAAAAATCAAACAAGCAAAAGAAAAATATCAACAACAAAAATATCGAATGAACTAGAGTTGATGAAAACACCAATTAATAACATGCTACGTGAGTTTTAATGGATAAAAAAGGCTTGTTAAAAAGTTTATCATTATCATTTTTTTATTTTTGAAACTTAACACATAATTAAGGAGTATATGGAAATATATTCTATTTGGAAAATTATTTTAGATATCTTACATACTATTGTTCGTCTAAATAGATATATCAATAGAGTTTCTAATACTTGTTCTCTTTGTAATTCTGATTTAGAAGATACAAATCATTTATTGTTTAACTGTAAGATTACCAGATCCCTTATTTAAAATTTGGGTGTTAAACTGGAAAAATGTTTTATTATACCACAGTTAGCAAGTGATGTCTCAGAAAACATTCTAAATACTAGAGCTCTTAATGTAGATTTTATAGACTTGTGCCAATTATGGCACTCTATTTGGGAGATGAGAAATAGAATTATTTTTCACAACAGTTCTGACACGGGTATTATCAACACTTTAACTCAAACTATTAGTAAGATTTCTTGCTGGAGTAAGGGACAGGTGAAAACCAAGTTACCTAAACGTTGTAGGCCTCCTGATAAAATGTTCTGGAAATGTCCCCCAATAAATGTCATAAAGATTAATGTAGATGCATCGGTAAAAGTTGGTTGCGAGCCTCAGATTGGGTGCATTTTAAGAAATAATTATGGTCAAGTTATTCGAATTCATAAATGTAATGTTAGGATGAGCTATGTCATTCTAGCAGAAGCGTTTGCTGTATATGCAGGTATAAGACTGGCAACAGAGCTTGGGATACGGAAAGCCATAGTCGAAAGTGATTGTGAAATCATTATCAATGTCATTAATCAGGTGAACAATCTACCATGGGAGGTCGTGCAAATAGTTCAAGAAATCAGATCTTTAAGCGAAGACTTTGAGATCATTAAATTCCAGCATTGTTATAGAGAGGTGAATGGTGCAGTTGATTTTCTAGCTAAATTTCAGCTGAATTGTAATTTTATTTTGGATTTTTGTTGTAATAAGTTCCAGAATATCATCTTGTCAGATGGTCATGAATGTCGGTAGTACATCCTATTCATTGCTTACTGTTAAAAAAAAAAAAAAAAAAAAACTACACAAGACAGTTGTCGAGAATTTAATAAACCAATTGGTGGAAAATCCATATATTTATCCCTTTCCTAATGAAAAAATTACAAAAAATTACTGTACTAAATAAAAAGATCCTTCTTTATTCCTTTTGTCATGCATGTGTTGTGTGTCATACTCATAAGTAGTATGCTTTTTTTACAGTTAGCGGGGTTGGGGGGTCAAGTCAAAAGTCAAATGTTACCCATTAGCGGGAGATTGATTGATTATGTTTCTTATTCCCATCAGCTTTTATTTTAACTTTACCATCTAATGTTAATCATGCTACAAATTAAATTTACCCATCTTACTAAATACTAATGCGCAGTAATTCACTAAATAACCGCCCTTAGTAATTAGGTTCCCTCTTCCAAACTAAAATCCATGGCACAAATTAACGCATTCTACATCATCAAGAGAAGCAGCTGAATTTTGACACACTAATACATGTCTTCATCATCAATCTCTCACATAATAAGGCTTTGTTTGGTCCAAGCAGCGTATAATAATAAAAAATATTAACGCTTCTGACCAAATAAGCTTAATCCTTATAAACAATCAACACATTGCGGCAAATAAACTCTGTCTTTCGAAAATATATAGAAGTGATTAGATGTTGGCGATGGCGGGTGTAGCGGATGATCTCTTGATGGTGTCCATACAAGTGCTCTCATAAACCGGAAGGCCACTTGAACATTCATAGTTCAGCTGCAACTCAAACAGATCGGAGCTCGAATCGGTCTCTCCTCCATCGTCTTCCATGAATCTCTTGAATCCACTGCTCTCCTCGGATGTCGAATTCCTGCCTACCCAGCTAACCCTCTCCTTCTCCGACCTCCCCTGGCTCTGCCGATCCAAACCCTTACTGGATTGCTTGTCAGATAACCCACCAATGCACTTGAACTTCTCATCCAACCAGTCCAGATTTGATCCAGCACTGCTCTTTGCCGAGATGCCCTTTGTAGTTGAATTCTTGCACCTAATGTCATAAACCATGTTAACAATTAAAGTTCAGTGAGTCAATCAATGGAGCGAAATCAGACAGTACATTATATATGATTATCACAAAAGACTCAAGTTGTTTTGTTACCTGAAGTCCTTGTATGACTTTGTGGGCGTGTTGATCGCGCAAGGCGGAGGAGATGTTCGAATACCCGAAAGGCCAGAAAGAGAGTGGACTTGTTTGGTAAGATGGTCAACATCAGTACTGGTGGTGGTTCTTGATCTCGTCGAGGCGGTTGTGCTAGTGGTGGAGCTACTAAAAAGGGTATTAGTATTGCTGCTCTTCCTCCTCCTCCAGCTATGACTAGGGCTTTGAACTTCGTCAGCTACGACATCTTTAGCCGGTGTTTGATTCGACAACTTGGAAGATTTCTTCTTCTTGGAGACCGTTTGGCTTATAAGAGAGGTGAAGAAGCTGGCCAGCTTCCCACCCGGGGAGCTCGGCTGCTTATGCTTCTTCTCCTTGGGCTTAACCGTGTTTTCGAACAACGTACCTTTGGGTTGGGAGACGGAGTGCTGGCGGTGGTAGTGGTGATGGTGGTGATGGTGGTGGTAGTGGTTGCCGGTGTACCTCATGGCCGGAATGTCGAGACTAACCCTCCCTTCTCTCCACCCTTGCCTACCACTGTTACTAGCACCATGACAATCATCCCTAATGGACATCCCTAGCTCATGGAACAATGTGGTCTCGCTGATCGCGGAGAAGTAGCCCTCGGCGTCGAACACGTCGAGATCGCCCGAGCCCTCTTCGTTCCTCAGGTGGCATGATATTCTCCGGGTTTTGTCGGATAACCCTAGGACCATAGACATGGCTTTCTAGCTTGGTAGGGAGAAGGTTCTTGGTTAAGATTGCTAACAAAGGGGGGGTGTTAATTAAGAAAGGAAAGGGGTTTTGTAGGTAAGATTTTGGGGTTTTGTGTTGGAGGGCATGGGATGGGTTAATCATGGCTTTGCCTAGAGTCTCCACTTATATAACCAATTACTCAATCAACCCCTCTTTTTTATTATTATTAATTATCTTATGTGAGCCCCACAACTCACTTATTGTGTGTGCACGAGTTACCTAGACATAAAAAATATTTCATAAACTTATGTGAGTTTAATAAATACAACGATTTTTACTGATTTTAACATATTAAAATGCATTGTCAAATGTGGAGATTATGAAAATAATGGATGATGGAGCTGTAAAAATCAGGAAATGAAGTATTGAGCTGGAAAAATAAAGGCAGATTCAGCTTTGGTGTGTCATAACTCTCATAAAATGGTAAAACATATAAAAGATAGGGGCGGGCGCCAAATAGCACTATATACTATATAGAGCTCAGCTAGTTTGATTTTCTTTATTTGTTGGTTCCTTTTACTTTTGAAATAGCATACTTTAGTAGGCCAACATACGTCTATCTAATTATTAATATCACATCATATTGCTTGTCATTTCGGTATGTATCCATATGATTCAATAACCCCATTTTTTGGCATTTGCTCTCTTCCACGACCTTAGAGCATCTTTAATGGTGGTACTCCAAATACCATAACAATTAAAGAAAAAAGAAATGTAAAAAAAATAAGATTTTTGAAAGAACCCATGAAGAAAAGTAAGTTCAAGTATCATGTGTATGATACTCATTCTTACACAATACCATAGAATGTTACCCAATCAAAAATTAATAGTGGGTCTTTTTTTATTTTTACTTCCAAAACAAAATTACAAAAAGCAATTTTGATGCAAAAAGTGAATTAAGATACTCATGTCAAATATTATAGTTGTGGAGTATCAAATATTAAAATGAGGAGAAATGACAAAAAGCATGTTATGGTACTCAACATGAGTACCAAGGTTAAAGATGCTCTTAGTGTCTCGTTGGCCATTGATGGGACCGATACTCTGCTTAAACAATTTAAGTCAAGAACCGGAGATATTTTTTAAAATAAAAAAATAACGCATTTTTTTAAAATTAAAATTTTATTAAGGGTGGCCCCATGCAGGTCTCGAACCTGCGACCTTCGCGTTATTAGCACGACGCTCTAACCAACTGAGCTAATGGGCCAAGTTACTTCTTCATTGTTCGTTGAAATAGAATAATGGGCCAAACTGAGCCCAAAAGAAACGGCAGGTAGCCCATAGAATTAATGCGTGGATTCGGATGAATTGGGATTGCCAAATCCTGAAATCCGGAGTTGTGAGGGAACCACGTGTCCAGATTCTAGTGGCCCGAGGCTGTACAAAATTCGAAAAGATGTGTGATACACAAAACGACACGTATTGGCCCCCAACTCTGCTGGAGAATAGCCTAGGTTTGGCGTTTGACGCTATTCCCATTTTTAACCGCTGTAACCTAACATTAACCGTATGTCAATACGGAGTGCCGTACCCTGCACTGCAATTCCCCGCCAGGTAAACAGCTGTCAATTGATCATGTAATTTCTGCGGATTGTCTTTTCAAAAAGAAAAAAAAATTATTCTTAGACACTTTTTCTACGGAGTATAAGCTACTCACCCTACTTCCCTAACGTACAACATTTTTTAACTTTCTATTTCTACCCTTTTTTTTTCCCTAGAATTGCTTAAATTAAGGCTCATTTTGGTGAAATAGTAGCAAATAGGATAGCTCACATAGATAGATTATTTGTGTTAAATGTATATGTTAATAAGTTAACAGACACACAATTAGAAATTATAATTTAGACATGCTAGGTAGGTTAAAATTTTCTTATACGCAAAATTTTCATTATAAGTAGATAACTTTTTTTTATATTAATTTTACTTAATTTTTATTTTACCTATTACGGAGTATTTTTCCTTTTTTTTTAAAAAATGGGGTGGACTCCGGCCCACCCGTAAGTCCGTGCTTGTAGGTTAGTATGGTATTTGGTAAACCTAGCCGTTGAGGTAACTAATTGAAACTTGTGAACAGAAAATTAAAAGTTCTGAAAAGTTTCGGTGAGTAGCTATTGAAAATCTTTGATTCCAAAAGCTAATTAATTAAAGTAAAATCTTATATTTATTTCATTTAAAACAATATAATATCAAAATCAAAAGCTTTAAAAAGCTAGTTGATGGTGCCAAACAGAGCCTAAAACTAGAGTAACTAGGTAAACCATATCCAACAACTTCTTTAAAATTTTATTTTATTTTTAAATTTGATATTAAATTTTTTTAAAATAGAGAAATAAAATACATATTTTTTTAAATTATTTTTTCTATAAATCCAACAACGTTTCCATCTAAAATATTTAAAGAAGTATTTAGTTTAGGATAATATTGCAGATTTGGAAAAGATTTTCTATTTTTCTTGTTGTTTCTCTATTTTAAAAAACAACAAATTTGTCTCACCCTTTTCCCTTACCGCTAATTTGTCCAATTTTTTTTCATATTCCCTCTTTTCCCTTGCCTTATACCCCCGTGTCCAAGGCTTCCTCCCCACGTGCCATCGTTTTCTTCTGTCAGTTAAGCGGTTTCTCGCTCCCAACATATCTCTTCTGTCGTCCGGTGATTCGTTCCCGACAGTTCTTCTCTGCAGTGCTCTCCGACTTGCTTTTCGCCGTGCTCTCTCTGACTTGCTCTCCGCCTTGCTGTTCGACTTCCTCTCCTCTTCATTTCTGCACTTTTCTGATGTTCGTTTCGGTTCTTTGATCACCTTCTTCTAATGGCTTCATCAGGTTCTTTCTTCGACTCTACTGCTTCAATGTTCTTGACAACAACCTCGCATGTTGTTTCCTTTGATTTGTGGAGATCTAGTTTCTTTCATTTTCTGCAGTTTATGCTGTTCGTTTCGTTATCTTAGCCCTTTCCTCCCATTTTAGGGTTTGTTTAATTTGTTAGTTTAGTTGTTGTCTAATGGCTATCAGTTTGTTCTATGGTTAATGTCCCTTCTTCTGATTTCGTTTCCATTACTGCATTTGTGGCATTTGTTGTTTCTCTTTGTTTTTGATGGTTGGTTACAGTCTTGTGACAAGGTTACAGTTTATTAATTGTTTGGTGACATGGATACAGTTCCTTACTTGTTTTGATGGTTGGTTACAGTCTGGTGACAATGTTACAATTGATTCATTGGTACAGTTTGTTCCTTGTTTAGTGATAGGGTTACATTTTATGACTTGTTTGGTGATAGGGTTGCATTTTATTAATTGTTTGGATGGTTGGTTACAGTCTTATGACATGGTTACAATTTATTAATTGTTTGGTGACAGGGTTACAGTTCATTACTTGTTTTTATGTTTGGTTACAGTCTGGTGACAGGGTTGCAATTGATTTATGGTTACAATTTGTTACTTGTGTTGGTGACAGGGTTCCATATGACATTCTGCTTGTTGTGTGTTTGTAGTGTTTGGTGTGGTGACAGCATTAGTTTATGTGGTTGTTCAATTTGTTGTTTGTTGGTTTTTGGTGACAGTATCTTATTTGTTATGAAACCTAATGTTTACACTATTTTTATGGTATTTAGGTAAAGAAATTGATGTCCATCAAGAAATTCCTATTGTGGATCCACCATCTGTTATTCAACCTGCTTCCTTCAAGTTTGTTGTTCCCAAAAAACGACGTTTTCGCGGGCACATTAATGTGTATTCAAAGCCTGCATTGATCAAAGTTTTTAAGAATGATCTGTCTCCTGATGACTGGGTTTCTCTTATAGATGGTTGTTTAGGTCCAATTGTACGGGCTGGTGATCGTCTTTATTTTTATCATCAACTTGTGCATCAGATGCTCCTACATGAAGTTGAAACTTCTAAAGTTAATGAGATGTGGTTCCAAGTTGGGCAACATTTGTTTAGGTTTTCTCTAGCCGAATTTCGTTGTGTAACCAGTTTGAGTTGGAAAGAACCCGGTGATGACATTTCTCCTTCTCCTCATGTGGATATGGAGGAGTTTTTAGGTGTATCAGAATGCACATTTAATGGTCTTCTTCAAATTTTCCTCAAGGAGCCAACTCAGTCTCCCAAGAAACTTTCCATGGCGTACTTGTTACTGATTGAGGGTGTGTTGCTCCCTTAGCGTTCTAAAGCTCTTTTTCGTCAATCTTTTGTGGAGCTCGTCTGTGATTTGGATCGTTTAAAAATTTATCCTTTTGGTTGGGTTGTGATTCTGGAAACACTTGGTTATTTGAAGAAATGTATGAGGTATGAGCTAATAAAAAAGGGTCCAAGGTTTGGTTATAATCTGCTCGGATATCCCATAGCATTCGAGGCATTTCCCTTTCCTTTCCTTTTATGTTCCAATGCTTTTTCCTTATTTTTATTATTCTTTACTTCTATTTCTGTTCTTACTGTTGCTTTCTTCCCATGTTTGGATTTTGGAGGCAATCCCTAAAATTGATGGCATCTATAATTGTCACTTTGTATTCTGTGGTGGATTACTAACATCTCTTGTCTGGTATACTAGTGAATGTTATTACAACATTACATATGATAGGTGTTCTGAAGTTTTCTTCAAAGATTTGGTAAGCATTCTTTCTTGTCTCATCTTTTATTATTCTGATCTTAGTTTCCCTCTTCCATTTTATATATTTGTTGTCCTTTAATTGTATTTTTTGTTCTCTTGATCGGGGACTGTCTAGTCTTTGTATGTGTTGTTTATGGATTGCCCTAACATCTCCTTTTCTGATGAATTTGCTGATGATAGTGTAGATTCTTTCGTTTCTTGTTTTGTTGGTATGAATGTTGATGCCAATGATGTAGTTTTTCCAAGGAATTTACGCATCCAAGTGTATCGGCTCAGGAAATCAGGTGGTTGTCTTCTTGATGGTGGTATGGAACCGACTATCCCTTCTACGAATATTCCTACTAGGATGAAGGACATAGTTAGAACACCAACTTTGAGGAAAAAGAGGGTGGTGAGACCACCAGTTATCACCGATGGTAGTTCTGACCACCAGTCAATGGGCAGTGGTGACAGTCCTCTTCCTGTGAAGAAGGGTAAGGTGTTGACATGCACTCCTGCTACTGATGATTCCGTCAAGAATAAGAGGGTGTTGAGAAGTTCTGCTACTCTAGATCAGCCTATTAAGAAGAAGGCAAAGGTGGTGCCATCTCAAAAATCATCAAGGAGTGAGTCTCTTGCTAAGAGTGAAGTAGTAGCATCGTGTGGTGACAAAGGTGTAGATCATGGTGACAAGCCCAAGAGGTCCAAGTTTAAGCTCCTTAGATCTATCCCTCCCAAAAGTGATGATCTTCCTACGAGTGATGATCTTCTCGGGTTGGCAAAAGATTTTGTTAGTAAAGCTGTTTTGAAAGAAGATGTTAGTTCTTTTAAGGCATCATTTGAGTCTTATAAAGCTCAATTGCAAGAGTGTGTTTCTAGGATTCTTGCACTTGAGGAGAAAGTGCATAACCTTGAATCACGTGTCTTACATCCAATTGATGACAGTGAGGCTGCTTTGGAAAGGGAACATAAGGCATTGGATGATTCTATCAAGGGTGTGATGGTTGAGATTAGGGATGACTGCTCTCAGTTGTCTGACCATGGACATCATTTTGAGGGTTTGGATCAAGGTGATGACAATGAAGGTGATGACACTGATTCTTCCAATGATTCCCCAAGTCCTTCAGAGTATGTTATTGTTAGGTGAACTGAGGAGTCAACTTCAGTAGATGTTGATGTTGTTTGCACTGATGTTGACACTGGTCTTGTGGATGCAAAGGAAACACTTGATGACAGTGTTGTCCCTTCTCCTGGCAGTGCATCTCCTACTGAAGTCCTTGTATCACAGGATGTAACTGTTAACAGTGCTATCCCTCTTACTGAAGTTGTTCCGTCATATGAAGGAATCCCCAATTCTAGTGCAACCACTACTGAAAAAATTGTTGAGGCTTGTTCTGTTGCTCCTACTGAAATCCTTCATTCGGCTGACGAAACTGTTGATTTGAGTGTTGCTCCAACTGAAGTAATTGGGTTAGGTAAGGCTGATTTTGCTAGCTCGTTTGCTCCTACTGAAGTTCTTGATTCACATCTAACCAATGAGAACATGATTGCTTCCAAAGAGGTTCCTGGTGACAGTGTTGTTCCCACTCATGTTCTCCCTTGTTCTACTGATTTTCGTGATGACAGTGGTGGTGTTGCAACTCTTGTGGTTCCTTTCTCGACTGATGCACCTAATGACAGTGGTATTGTTGGTCCCAAAGTTGTGGTTACATCTAATTTGAAATGATGCAAGTAGTTGCCATGCTCCTGAAGTTGTTGGTGGAAAAGTTGATCATGGTATTGACATCATACTTGGATACAGTGATGATGTCCCAGAGGATGTGCCTGCTGACAGTGGTGCTGCAACTGGGGATATTGATGATAAATGTAGTCTATTTACTAACATCACTGACGTCGGCTACCTTATTCCTTCAGATGTTGAAAATGAGGATGATGATGAAGTTCCGCTAAGGCGTTCTTACGGGGAGTTGAAATGTGCTCCTACAGCCCATACTCCTTACACCAATCCTTGTAAACAGAAGAAACCTCCCTTTCCTAGAGGACCTAAACATTCCTTTCTCAGCCCTGAGGAGCGTGTTGAATTTTATACCACTTTTCGAGATCTTGGGTGACTATCCACTTTTGATATGTGTTTTCTTTTTTCGTACTACCACTTCTTATAATAAGTTTATTTAACTTGTTATCTTACTTTGTAGGCGTGCTAGAAAAATCAGTGGCTGTGAGGTTGATATGAACAAGGTGTTTTTCACTGAATTATTGGGGAGGACAAAATGGCTTTGTGATGTTGTAAGTTCATATGTACATGTCTTTTTCTTGTTTCTTATATTTAGTGCCATCAGTGTGACAGATATGATTTATTCTTTTTTCATTCACAACACCGAGAAGAAGCACTTCACCATTTTAGAAAGCGTTTTCATCATTGTCCTGATCAAAATCCCACCAGTATTGTATTAGACACCATCTTACTCCCCAAGATTGCTAACTATGATGTTGATGTCATTAAAAATTGTGATGCAATTCCGGAGGACACTAGTACAAAAGTGTTGGTTAATACCGATAATTTAACACCGGTTATTTAAAATCGGTAATAACCTGTTCTCGGTTACCGGTTATTTTATAACCGGTGTTAATTCAGTATCCAACATATTAAAACCGGTTTTTTATAAGATTGGTGGTGTTAAATAATACCCGCGTAAAGTTAAGAGCTATTATTTAATGAACCGGTATTAACAATTTAAAAAAAAAACCGGTTTTAAGAAATAAACCGGTAATAGCTTGAGGCTAAAATTAGACAGACCGATACATGGAACAAACCAAGCATTCCTCTCCTCTCAGAGACTCAGACAGATCGGCCAAACCCTAGCACAGCTCGAGCCCTCGAAGCCGCCGGCGACTCGCTCCACCTCCCCTTCACTGGCGACTCGTCCATCTCCCTTAGCCGCGACTCGCTCCTCCCCTCCACCTCTTCCTCGCCTCGTCTCCTCGTCTCCGTCTCTGCATCGCCTCCGTCGCTCGATTGTTTTGTGCGCCTGGTGTTCGATCGAGCTCCCTCTTCGCCGGCGACTCGCTCCTCCTCTCCACCTCCTCTTCGCCTCGTCTCTGTCGATACTGCATCGGCCAGCCTCCTCGCCTCTCCACCTCCTCCTCGCCTGGTGTGCGCCTGGAGTTCGAACTCCCTGTTGATTTCCCCTCTTGTGCGCTTCTATTCAGGTATGTGATTTCCTCTTTCGATTCTTAAACCCTAATTTATTCCAAGTAAAAATTCCCCTTTTGATTTCCCCTTTTGTTATCTCTGTTGTGTTGTGACAGAAAACCCTAATTTATTCAGGACAAGGAATATTGGAGGATTCAAGACAAGAAATATTGGAGGATTAGTATGATACATTCATTCATACTCTTTATTTTTTTTCTACTTTTTGTGTGTGTTACACTGTTACTGTAAAAGTTTGTAGTCTAAAATATCAACTTCTCTGAAATTTGCCTTGATAGTTCAATTGCTACATAATTAAGTTGATGATCTCTGAAACATAAGGGTGTGAAGTGGATGAATTTAATCATATATAGTTTCCCGAGAGTTTCATGTTTCTTCTTATCCCACTCTGACGGTTGCTTGAGTTATTTGCCCAACTATAAATTTTTGGTTTGAATTTCAGTGGAATTGATGTGAAACTTGAAACTAGGTAGATCAAATTCATATTCCAATTTTAAATCTATAAATAAAAATAGAAATGTTATTTGGTTGTTGTGAAAAGATGAGCATTTTTTATAGATAAATACTCTTATACTACTACGATTACAAGAATGAAAGGAGAAGTGTTGGACTGTTTTTCTGTGTTGGACTTTTTTTTTCCCTATATTTGGTTGTACATTGCATTTTTGTGGTGGCACCTTGTTGGAGCATGGAGTGGAAATTATTGGTTAATTAAGGCCTTTTGTAAGAACACATTTCTCCCTAACATTAGTTATTCGTGAGGTTTATCAACTTAATGCTTGTCTAATCTTTATGCGTGAATGTAGTGACTTGTCTTAAATGTTGTTAGCTTGATGAGGATAAGCTAATGTTGTTAAGTTGCAGGTGTTGTGCTCTTGATTGCAATTGGTTCTGTTAAAGCTTCGTGTTTATGCTCCAGCTCTATTTTTTAATATCCTCTTCGTCTAGTTAGCTTGACTACTCTCCGGCAAGGTTAGAAATTATCCTCAATTTCTTGCCTTTATGGTTATAAATTTGTCTTCAATTTGTCTTTCAATTTACCTCTCATAATGGTTATATATTTTGTGAAATTGAAGACAATTCGGCTTCGTATGAAATTCAGCTTAGGAGCAAGACTTAGTTTTATAAGTTGATCTTGATATCTTTAATTTGTCTTTGAATTTATCTCTCCATTATGTGATTTTGATATGAAATTCGGCTTAGGAGCAAGGCTTAGTTTGATATGTCTTTCAATTTGTTATAATAAATTTTTTATGAAGACCTTATTAAAAACATGTAAACTAATTAGTAAAGACTTTACAGAAAAATATTATGATAATAATTGCTTCAATGATTTTTCTATGAATAAATTCTAGAGCTTATGGATCGAATGTGGATGATTGCGGATCGATTGTCACCTGAGTATAAAGATGGAGTTGATAAATTTATTCGGTTTGCATTACAAAATTCTAAGAACTAGACGACCCTTTTATGTCCATGCATAAAGTGCTTAAATGCAAACCGCAAGAGTGTAAGCGATGTCAGGTATGATTTGTTTCGATATGGAATAGACGAATCCTATACTATTTGGCATTGTCATGGTGAAAAGGACAACACAACTCCTAGTACTCATTGTATTGTTTTTTATAGTTTTAATTGTTATCACAAAGCTTACGTATGATTGTTTTGATATTTAATAGTATTTTCCGCCTTCTCCGTCGACTTTTAAAGATAGCGATATCAATGAAGTAATTCAAGAATTTGTTGTCTACCTTGAACCTCTTCTTGATTTGGAGTTAAAATATAGGTACGTAAAGTTAAAGAGAACATGGATTGCTTTTTGTGTCCATGAAAACTGCATTAACATATATATTATATCCCTAATGAAAATCTAAGCCCCAATTCAATGGGGTATGGTATGAATTACTATTTTGTATATATAATGTGTTTGGGTTATGTGTCATTTCGCTCATAATTTCTTTGTGTCCATGATTAGGTGAATATGAATTGCTTGACGGATGAGATCGTGTCCAAGTCTTTTGTAGAGAATGAAAGAGACGATGCTATATATTGCAGAAGAACGTAATCTAGGTTGACGAATATCTTTTTGGATAATTTTGAAAGGTATTTTGAAGTTTAGTTAGTGAAATGTAGGCTATATATATTGACAGCTTAAACTTTATTATGGGTTATTTTTTTGTGATTAATATGGATGAGTTTAGGTTGTTAGATTATGTGAATTGTGTGGGCATATTGTGAGGAATGGGATGATATGCATTTTGATGGTTATTATGGATGATCGATTAGATATTGTGTTATGGGGTGATACAGGTGAGAACTGTGAAACTTTTGGAATATTAAAAAAAAAAAAAATTAATACCGGTTATTTAAGTGTAGCAGGTGTTAATATCTCGCCATTTTAAAAAAAAAACAATTGATACCGGTTTTCCTATGATAACCGATGTTAATATCTCTTCCACATATTAATACCGGTTTTCTTACAATAACAGGTGTTAAAATCCTCCATCACATATTAACACCGGTTTTTCTGAAATAACCGGTAACCGAGAAAAATTAATACCGGTTACACATAAAAAGGTGTTAACTAAGTTAATACCGCCGCCGTTAATACCGCCCCAATAATCGGTATCCGGTTCATAAAAAAACCGGTATTAACCGGCTGTTTTGTACTAGTGGGAATTCTTCAGTTACTTCCTTGGTCTTTATCCTGGTAATTATGGGAAGACTTGGGAAGGTATTAATAAGGTTTACGCTCCGTTCAATATTCACAACATGCACTGGGTAGCTATTGAAATTGAGCTGGACTCCAAGGTGCTTCTTGTTTATGACTCCCATTGTAGTTTCACTAAAAATGAAGATCTTCTTAAGAAGTTTGCTAAAACAAGTGGAGTGCTTTCTATTCTATAAGCAAGCTAGAGTGGCCTTTTTCCTGAAATGGATTACACTCCCTTTGAAGTGGATAGAGTAGATGACTTGCCTCAAAACACAAACGAGTACCTTCTGTTTTCCATCTTGTCGTATTTTGTTTTCTGTTTCATGACATTAGATCTGTCCACTTTTTTCTCTTGTGTTTATTTTTTGCTCATTGTGTAGGGGTAGCTGTGGTGTTTACGTCATCAAGCACATTGATTCTCTAGTTTTTGGTGATGACATTCAGCTTGTGAATGATGATTATGTTAATGTGTATCGTGAGAAGATTGCATCTGATCTCTTGAAGAAGTAGTGGACATTTGTTTAGTTATATATGAGCTTAAGTTTGTGTTAGTTGGATTATGTCTCTGATGACAATTGATTTGGTTACAGTTTATTGTATATTTTGTTGATATAAATATCGTGGTGACAACCAATGGTGACGCTAAATGTGTTTTATTTAGAATATTTATTTGGTGACATTTGATTTGGTGACAGATTATTGTATATTTTGTTGATGTAACAATCGTGGTGATAGCCCATGGTGACACTAAGATTGTGTATTTGTAGGCTAATGCTCTAGTAGTTTACATGTTTTTTTAATCTTTTATTGTTTTATCCCTATTATATGTTACAACTCTCTATAATTCCATTTTAATGTCAAGGTTTTATTATTTCTGGTGACATCTTCAAAGTTTTCGCTTTGGTTACAGTGTCTATGAACCTGTTTTCGTAGTGGTGACAGTGTCTCTGACCCTATTTTATTAATGGTGACAGCGTCTAAGACCCTCTTACACATTCATATATTGGATGAGAACTGTCCACCCCATGTCTTTTAGCTTCTCATTAGCCCCTTTGGGATTTGTGCTTCTTTTTTCATAGGGTTTTCATTTTGATTACGGTGTCTATATCCATGTTTTCATAGTGGTGACAGTATATGTGACCCCTTTTTTATTTTGGTTACATCGTCTATAGGGTTTCCTTTGATAACAGTGTCTACGCCCTTCTTTTCATAGTGGTTACAATATATATATATATATATATATATATATATATATATATATATATATATATATGACCCTATTTTAACGGTTTTTACAGCGTCTATGTCCATCTTAACCATTCATATATTGAATGAGAACCGTCCATCACATGTCTTTTGGCTTCTCATTAGCCCCTTCAGGGTTTTTCCTTTGTCCTACAATTTTTCATTTGGTGACAGCAATCACCTCTTAACGGTGTACTGTCCTTAACATTTTAGGGTTTAGGGTTCGACTTAACCCTAAAATCTAAATCATAATGTACATCACATGTTCTTTTGGCTTCTCATTAACCACTTTAGGGTTTGTGTTTCCCTAATCATATGGTTTTTCTTTTGGTTACAGTGTCTATGGCCATGTTTTCATAGTGGTGATAGTATATGGAACCCCTTTTTTTATTTTGGTTACAACGTCTAAAGGGTTTCCTTTGATTATAGTGTCTACGCCTTTCTTTTCATAGTGGTTACAATATATATGACCCTACTTTAACGGTGGTTACAACGTCTATGTCCATCTTTACCATTCATATATTGAAGGAGAACTATCCATCACATGTCTTTTGGCTTCTCATTAGCCCCTTTAGGGTTTTTGCTTACCTTTTCCTAAGGTTTGCCATTTTATTATAGCAATCATCTCTTAACGACGTACTGTACTTAACGTTTCAGGGTTTAGGGTTTAGGGCCTTGGCGCTAAACCCTAAAGACTTAACTTTTAATCCTAAACCATATTGTCCATCACATGTTCTTTCGGATTCTCATTAGGCCCTTTGGGGTTTGTGCTTCCCTAATCATAGGGTTTTCATTTTGGTTACAGTGTCTATGGCCATCTTTTCATAGTGGTAACAGTATATGTGACCCCTTTTTTATTTTGGTTACAACGTCTACAGGGTTTCCTTTGATTATAGTGTTTGCGTCTTTCTTTTCATAGTGGTTACAGTATATATGACCCTATTTTAACGGTGGTTACAACGTCTATGTCCATCTTAACCATTCATATATTGAAGGAGAACTGTCCATCACATGTCTGTTGGCTTTTCATTAGCCCCTTTAGGGTTTTTGCTTACCTTGTCTTACGGTTTTCCATTTTATTACAGCAATAATCTCTTAACGAGGTACTGTACTTAACATTTTAGGGTTTAGAATTTAGGGTTTAGGGCCTTGGCCCTAAACCCTAAAGACTTAACCCTAAACTCTAAACCATATTGTACATCACATGTTCTTTTGGCTTCTCATTAGCCCCTTTGGGGTTTATGCTTCCCTAATCATAGGGTTTTAATTTTCTTTTGGTTACAGTGTCTATGACCATTTTTTCATAGTGGTGACAATATATGTGACCCCTTTTTTATTTTGGTTACAGCGTCTACAGTGTTTCCTTTGATTACAGTGTCTACGACATTCGTTTCATAATGGTTACAATATATATGACCCTATTTTAACGGTGGTTATATCATCTATGTCCATGTTAACCATTCATATATTGAAGGAGAACTATCTATCACATGTTTTTTAGCTTCTCATTAGCCCCTTTAGGGTTTTTGCTTACCTTGTCCTACGGGTTTTCATTTGGTGACAACAATCATCTCTTAACGACGTACTGTCCTTAACATTTTACGGTTTAGGGTTTAGGGCCTTGGCTCTAAACCCTAAAGACTTAACCCTAAACCCTAAACCATGTTGTACATCACATATTCTTTTGGCTTCTCATTAGCTCATTTGGGGTTTGTGCTTCCCTAATCATAGGGTTTTCCTTTTGGTTATAGTGTCTATGACCATGTTTTCATAGTAGTGACAGTATATGTGACCCCTTTTTTATTTTGGTTACAACGTCTACAGGGTTTCCTTTGATTTCAGTGTCTACGACCTTCTTTTCATAGTGGTTACAGTATATATGACCCTGTTTTAACGATGGTTACATCGTCTATGTGCATCTTAACCATTCATATATTAAAGAAGAATTGTCCATCACATGTCTTTTGGCTTCTCATTAGCCCTTTTAGGGTTTTTGCTTACCTTGTCCTACGGTTTTTAATTTGATGACAACAATCATCTCTTAACGACGTACTATCCTTAACATTTTAGGGTTTAGGGTTTAGGGCCTTCGAAAGACTTAACCCTAAACCCTAAACCATACTGTACATTACATTTTCTTTTGATTTATGGTTTTAGGATTTTTGTTACAGTTTGTAGGACCCAGTTTTTTTATGTGATTACAACATTGATTACCCTGTGTTTATTTTTATTACAGTCTCTATGACTCTGTTAGTCATTAATTTATAAATCTTTGCAAAACTGTAATAATAGAAGAAGAAAAAACTGAAATATGGTGACAGTTTACATTTTTTTCAGTGTAATGACCTATTTATAGTAACCATTTTATTCCATATAAGAAAACGATAAAGTAAATCTTCTTGTCTTCCTTGATGCTTTGCCTCTGATTTGCCTCTGATCTCTAGCTATTGTGAATCCTCTTTGATGCTTTGCTTCTAATTTCTCCAACTGAAGGCTTTTTTTTTCTTTTGAGGGCGACCACATCTTTTACGTATCATTGGCGGCTGACATTTCTTTCTTTTGATGTCCTCTGGTACAACCCACTATTCTTCTTTTATAACATGATATATTGTCTCATGATAAGCCAATTTCCAAGCTTCAATTTTGTAGTAGCTGCTAATATACCTCATAACACTCAGTTTTTTGTCCCTGATGACAACAAGAGCATATACACAAGGTATCTTTTCATAATCGATCAAATACCTTGCATGAACAAGAGTTCTCCTTTAAATCAACCATAACCCTTTTCATCCCACCAACAACCTCAAACTGGAATTTATTGAGGTGCTTGACAGTGTACATTCCTGCATCACTGCATCTTATGTACACTATATCACTTATCTTATTTGGAAGCTCAAAGCTGTTGTTTCAGATTCATTTCTGCGCTAATTGAACCATTTTGTTACCTTCTCTCTGATTGCATTCAGTAAGCCTATAATTGGGAATGATCTATCCAAACCAAAGACATTATTTAATGATTTTGCATTGTTTGAAGTCATCATATTGTACCTGTCACCTTTTGAATAAGCTCTTGCCTATTTCTCAAACTGTACTTCTTCAAGATATTTCTCCATCTTGCTGTTAGTATTACTGATGCAACCAAAGTAGCTTTTGAAATCTTCTTCTGTGTAACTGTTTTCTGCGCTTTCAAACCACTAACAGAGTATATTCTTCTTGAATTTTGCCATTATATTTTGTTTCAAGTGCCATCTACAGTAATAATGCTTAGCATTTGGGTAAATCAACTCTAAAGCTCTTGCAATGCTTTGATGACGGTCAGAAACAAAAACCAGCTCTTCACTTGATTCGATGACTGTTCCTAGCTTGTTGTAGAACCACTCCCAAGAGGCATTGTTTTATGAGTCAACCACTGCAAAGGCAATAGGGTATATTTAATGATTCGCATCTTGTGCAAAAGCTGTGAGAAGAGTCCCTCCGTATTTTCCTTATAGAAATTTACCATCTACCACAAGCACATGTACAATTGAATTGTATTCAGTAATTATTTGGTGACAGTAATTTTTTCAAATGAAATGAATATGTACCTTTCGTAGGATTGGAAATGCTCGGATACATGGTCGAAAGGCATTGAACACCTACTTGAACTTTGATTTGCTATCAACTTCAAGGAAGGTGACAGTTCTAGGATTTGCTTGCTTCAGGGCCCAACAATATGATAGCACTAATTCATAGTTTTCTTCTGTTGTCCTCATTGTCATCTCCATTGCTAAATCACGAGCCATCCAAGATTTCCAGTAACTAACATTCCATTTGAAATCATTCCTCATCGTGTTTCTAATTTGTCTTGGAGTTGGACCTTGTTTCTCATCTTCAAAATTGTATATATTATGTAAAAGAGTGAATAAAATATGAAATGAAGCATGATTACAGTGAATAAAATATAAAATATGTAATGAAGAATTGATTGTAGTCTATGTCACCTGTGTTTGATCCTTTCAGCTATGATTCTGTAATTTAGAGGGTGTTGATTTTCTATTCATACTTCCATGCTACATGTATGCTTCTTAAAGTATTTCTTAATTATAAATATAGTTGAACCACCCACTATGGGGCCATGAATTTTCCAAGTGCAGCTCCCATCGACACAAATTGTTCTATAATAACGCGGTGTTGACTTCTTCACTTTGTAAGCAAACGCCTCTTGTACAACCATCAATTCAACAGTATTTTTGAGATCTACCTTTGTTCGGAACAGTTGTCCCAAAAATATAAGAATTTTTCCATTTCTTTCACTTATTGGTGGTGATGTATATTTTGTGGACATTGTACTACCACTGATGCGACTTTCAATCCCTGTGTCATCTCCATTACCATCCATATCACAACCATCATTTATGCAATCTACATCTTCATCCCGCACATCAAAATCCTCTTCCGTGGCATTTGTATCCTTGGTAGAGCTGTAAACTTGTAATGCCAATTGATTTTCACCATGTATAGACTCCATAAACTATTCTTCAGTGATTTTCTTCGCAGCTTTAACATATAAAGCCAATGTCCAATTCACTTCCTTTAATTCATTAATTTGTAAAAAAAAAACTCATCAAATCAGTGTCATTCTCAATCAAAAACGGCTCAGTAGCTTTCTTGAATGGATGCAAGTGACTGAATTGAATAGTACGAGACAAATTGTCATTGGTTGTGAATCTGTTCAGTATCTCACTCTTCATCTCATATAGAGTTACAGTCTTCCTAATGACAATTACCTTTGATGACACATCCCCAGCAAAAACTAAATCACCATCTTCCAACTTCAATTCTCCTCCAAATGTTACTGTTAAAGATTGGCCTCCATTGTACCTCATCATTGGTGACACCTATTAAATTTCATAAATATACTTTGATGAGAGAAACTATTTTTTGTTATCTCAGATAACTATTCTTATATATCTATAGTACAATATTGAGGTGCATTACTTTTAATTAAATCTAAGAAATGCAATGATTACATGTACAAAGATACACTCAAACTCAGCTACCAACATGTAGGTTACATTGTAATTTTGGTTACAACAGGATAGTCACGAAATCAACAACTCCTTATATCACGAAACCAGCATCTTAGATCAGCAACTACATCAACAATGCAATCTAGATTACAGTTCTATAGTCACAACATCAGCAACGTAGATCAAAATCGCCATTTGAGATCAAAATCGATGATAGTTGTTCATATTATACCAAATTTCAGTTTCTATTAATGTAATTAATTGTTTTGCAAATTCGCAACTCAGACAACAATTGTGCTCCCAATTACAGTACTATAATCAAAACTTTCATATTACACCATATTACAGATTACAAGAAAATCACTTGTTAAAAATTGAATTTTGGCTGACAATGGTGTGTTCGAACATATTTCTCTTCAAATCTTATTGTAGAGCTCGAAATCGTTGATAATTGGGGCTGAATACAACAACTGTGCTCGAGATTGAAATCTAGATCGAAATCGTCCTCGCCTCTGCTCTCTCGTTGCTGTGTGTTTTCTCCTTTGCGTGAAAATGAAGAAAGAAACGGGATTACGGAGGCAGTGAAAAAAGTGTTATTTGGGGACACTCCCCTAATTAATTTCACATCAATATTGTCCTAGGTGCTAATTTTTGCCTATATTAGGGAATCTATTTGAAAATAAAATGTTTAAAATTTTCCAAAACCCAAAAAATGGTAAAGTGTTAGGGGTACTCTTATCTTATTCTCCAAAATAGGGAAACAATAAAACAAATAGAGTCTTCCCCAAATATGCAATATTATATAAAACTAAATATTTCTCCGAATCTTCTAGATGGGAAAAGTTGTTAGAGTTAGAGATAAAATAATTTGGAGAATATGTCTTTTATTTTCCTATTTGAGAAAACTTTTGGGCAATCTGTTGGGGATGATCTTAGAAGGAAGAACAAAATTTGGTTAAGGTATTGTTATACTACAATGACGGTTAAACAAATTACAAAATTGGTTAATTCTTACTAGATTAGATGGGAAGGAGTAGTGAAGGACTATATATAGTGATTAATAGATCATGAGTTCAATCTCTGTCTCTCCTGATATTGTAATAGGTTTAAGCAACTTTAAAAAAAGTGCCAATTTATTAGTTAGTTAAGACGTTATGTTAGGAGGAAATCGAGTCGAATAACTATGAAATCTAAATCAAACCGAATTCCAGTCCGCGCAAATAAATACAAGACTTCCTCCCGATGTAGTGCAAGGGAATCAGGTTCGATCCACGGGGAAATGTATCAACGAATCCCAGATAGCCAGCAAATCACGTCCTGAATCAACTCAGGAGACCACCCGATATCGAATGGTTCGGTCGATGTCGAGTGAAGTCTGTCGATTTCGAGTAAAGCACCTACAAGAACAAAAGCAACAGTAGACATCGAGTGGTAGACTCGATGTCGAGTGAATAGTAACAGATGTCGACTAGCTCAGAAGACTGCCAGTCGATCCAAGTGACTCGATGTCGATTGATAACAGTTGATGTCGAGTGAATGTGCAGTAACCTGTGTGCGTCGGCAAAGAAGACCGAAGAATAAAAGGATAGAAACGAATGATGGTTAGAAATAAAAAAGGGTGTTGAGTTTTTCGAGTACCCAACGAACGACAGTAGAACGGTTGTAAACAAATATGATAAAAATCTTCCAAAGGTAGGGTTTACCATAACGACGATCATGCAAGTGAAATCATAAATCGCAAAAGACAAGAACTTTATTGATAAAGGACAAGACTTTCACCAAATCCGGCAAATAGGAATATAAATCTTTCGATAAATAACCCTAATCGCGTCTATCCTTTTCATAAATAGAGTTTATAAACTTCCGAATAGAAACCCTAATTACTACCCTAGTTTTGCAACATGTGTTCCTTAATTTTCAAATTAAAGATGAAGCATAAGAATAGAGCGGGATAAAATACCTTTCTTTCGCGACTCAACAACCCACCGGTATGGCTATCGTCGGGCTCACCCCGACCCTAGAAGAAAGATGACTACTCGCTCATCATAGCAAGAGACATGATTGATGGAAAGAAATAAACTTGCATTGAACTAAATTCGTAATCTTTACAATCTCGGCATTCCAACTTTCGTAAGAATGCCAAAACCCTAAAGCTTCGAATACCTAAACTCTATGTGAATGGAATGCTCTGAACGTGAATGAATAAAACTCAACCCCTAGGGCTATATTGATAGGTCTCAATCCTTGCTAGCCAAAGAAAGGGCAAATCTATCTAAGCTAAAAGATATAAATTAAATAAAAGAAAGATATAAATCTAATTTAGGTAAACTAAATATCTCCTTAGGGTAAAATAATGTCCAACCCATAAGGATAGGAACTAGATAAAACGATAGAAAATCTTCTCATTCACGTGCAAGTAATCTCCACCTGAGTAGTATTCGTCAAACGTGTCTCGGACACACTGTATCTTCAGTTGACGTCGAGTAGGTCCACTCGACGTCGGGTCACTCACTCGATATCGAGTCATTCCAGTAGATATCGAGTCATCTTGTTCAACTGCTAAGTGTTCACTCGAGATCGGGTCCTCTTCAGTAGACATCGAGTCAAAGCAGTCGATGTCGAGTCCCCTTCAGTAGATATCGAGTGATATTCCAGTAGCTTGGTTCTGCTTTGAAATTGCTCCAAATCTTGGAATATTAAACCAAAACTTGTGTAGATCTCTATTTCTTGCAATTAAGTATAAACTACACAAATTCGCTATATTGCCAACCCAAAATATATAAAATATAAGAATAAGGAGCGAAATTAAGTATAAAAACATGATGTAAAACATGGACATCACGTTACAAACTCAAATACATCACGTTATTTTAATCCTATCTTGGGTTATAAAGTTGTAACCAAATCAATGAGAAGAGTTAAAATTATTTTAAAAACTAAAATTAAAGATCATTAATAGATATAAAAACTAAAATTATTATTATTATTATTATTATTATTATTATTATTATTATTATTATTATTATTATTATTATATCAACTAGTAATTACATAAAATTGGATGGGAGCCGGCTAACAAGCTGAGCTCCGCAACCCTTCTGAATGCTAAAGGCAATTCTAGTCAAAACATGACACGTATCCCCACTATACCCAGGTAGCCCTCTAGCAACCCCAAATATCCGCTTGAGAAGTCTCATGGCCTCATCTCCTAAGTCACCAATAGTAGAAAAGGAAAACGGCAGAAAGTGATAACCCTTGTCTCCACAAACCTTCTCATACTTTTTCCTTTTGTTTTCAGCAGCCACCCTGGCCGCCTTACTCGGGATGAAAACTGAAAGACCAGAATTGCTAAAGATAGAAGTACCCGTGATGTCAACACAAGTGTCTTTGCCCTGGTACCAGTTGTTGTTGTTGTTGTTGTTGTTGTTATTATTATTATTATTATTATTATTATTATTATTATTATTATTATTATTATTATTATTATTATTATTATTACTAATTTATAAGAAATTAGTCGGCAACCGAGATACTATCTGGACGCCCACTCCCTTAGCGATAACCGAGATACTAATTTTATTATTATTATTATTGTTGTTGTTGTTGTTGTTGTTGTTGTTGTTATTATTATTATTATTATTATTTCCAGCCTTGCTGAGAGGTTAAGGGTGTCATTTATCACCCATTTCTTCCAAGGCTAAAAAAACTTTGAGGAATACATAAACACTTATTTTTATCCCAAAGTTGGGCTCAGGCAACATAGAGAACAACAATATATGCACTCTATGAATATGAAAAAATTCATGGAAAGAGGAAATGATAAAATATACTCCCTCCGTCCTAAAATACATGGCCTTTTAGCATTTTGCACAAGTTTTAATAAAACACTTTACTTTTAAAAAAAACATCATCATTGCACTAACTTTTTCATAAATTTTATTATTTTTTAACACCCACTACACATTTTAACCAATCAAATTATTTTAAAAAGTCAACAATACACAAACCAATACAAATCATTACAACTTCCTACCTAGAAAACATAAAAGCTCATCTATTGTTGGACAAAATTTTACCTCTAAAAACCCATGTATTGTTGGACGGAGGGAGTATATGAAAACTCAACACCGATAAAAATATATATCAACCTCCATTGAAGAAGCACCCATAGAAAAAAATAATAATGTAATTATAAGCTCAAAATAGACCGTCATATAGCTTCAGCAATATACTGTAATGATATGCATGTGGTTATTTTTCTGTCTTGTTTTATACTGACGTAATATTGTTATGTGCTTATATTATGTATGTGTATGTGAAGAGTATGCATATAACTTATATTATATACTATGTTATACATGGATGCACGGTTGTAGTTGGATCCGAATGAGTTGTATTGGATCGAGAAATCGACTTGATCCTCTAACGGGTCTAATGGACAATAGTGGAGTATAGTGTATAATATATGGTATATAATATGTGTGTGTGTAATAATATGGATATGTAATATGTTTGGGCATTGGCCCAAAACCGAGCCCACTGTCTTCAGCTAAGGAGTTGAGCCCGGTAGCCCATGTTTCGGATGTGAAGGGCTGTATTTTTCTTACTTTGGTGCTTCGCCTGATGACCTGGCTATAAAAGCTCTCTTCAGCTCCTTGCTTCTTCACATTCATCTCTCTCTCTCTCCCCCCCCCCCCCTCCGTCTCTTCAAACATTCTCCTAAGGTTTCTGGGTTTTCTAGGGTTTGCTCTCATTCCCTTGTTCTCCACTCCCAACGATGTTGAGACGAAGAAGTTGGTGGTTGATCTTGTGGTCTTCAGGTGGTGGTGCAGCGAGAGCTTCTAGCTTGGGTGGCTGCTTCTTCCTCGCCTGAAGATCTAGGGTTTTGTAAGATCGAAGACTTCTTCAATCTCCGGTTTCCCATACAGGGGTATTTTTATCTTTCTTATCTTGGATTCACATGCATACTAGATCTAAGGTTATTCTTTGTATATGTTACTTGATTGTACCCTCTACGAACTTTTACGTAGTGGAATCGGTTGATTCTTGAGGCCCCGATGACGTAGGCATTCTTGTTGAATCTAGCTCGTAAAATCTTTTGGTGTTCGATCTTGCATGTTCTCAGTGTATTTTACTTGATTTTATTCGCTTCTGTTCAAATTATTTTCGTTCTCTTTCGAATCTCGATTTTAACAAGTGGTATCAAATATTGACTGTCCCGCTCTCGATTCTCTGACTCATTGTTGAACTCAGAGATAGAGACTGGGCGTAAGGCCTCGAACAAACCTAAAAGAGGGACATCCCTGGTGCTGAACCCCCCTTACGTGACGTACCATGCCTTGTGTGCTAGTTCTAGGCTTGCATGTGCTTAGATATGCTATCTTCTGCCATAGATCTATAGATTTCTTGTTTTTCTTGAGACTGTTTGTTTAGATATGTGCGTTCTTGAAGATTCAAGTTGTCTTGAATCGTCTTTGTCTCTTTACCTTTTGTTTTGCTAAGTTTTCTCTTTGTTCCTTAGTTGTAAACATAGGTGAATCTTATCGTTTGAAACCTAACAATGGTACGACTGACTTTACAATGTGACAAGTGAAAATAAAGGCCATATTAATAAAAGAAAATTGTTTTGTATCCATTACTGGAGAGTTTGATGATGCTTCGGGTCTCTGATGATCAGTGGCTAGGCAAGTCTCGACATGTAAGACAACTGATAAGCTTTGGGAGACACTTGAAGAATTATACTTGGTAAAATCTTTTACAAGTAGGGTAAATCTCTTGAACAAACTCTTCAACTTTAAAATGTCTACTACTTGCACCCTTGGTGATAACTTTGATAGGTTCTTGCTTATTACTCAAGATTTGGAAAGGTGTGTAGAAAAGGTTGATGAGACTCATTTGTTTGTTTTACTGCTTAACTCTTTGCATTAATAGTTTGATACCTTTGTTGATGTTGTTTAGTATGGTAGCACTAAGTTATCTAAAAAGGATATTATTGATGCTATCATCCAGAAATATGAGTAAGGATGAAGTTCTTATGATGAAGTCCAAGTTTAAAGGCAATAAGAAAAATAAGCAACAATATAAAAGAGATAATAAATCCGATTCCTCTTCCTCAGATAATCCAGTATTGAGAAACCTGATAAGTCTAACTTGCTTTGTACTTACTACTCTAAGACTGGTCGATCACTTAAAAAAAGCATTGTTTTAAAAAGAAAAGAGGTATTAAAGTTGGCAAAAAGCCTAATGTGTCTACTGTTTAGGAATCTGATCTTTATGTTAGTCATGGAGTTCTTGCATTGTTAAGCGATATTGATTCTACAACTTGGATTTTGGATTCTGGGTGTACCATGCATGCTACCTTTCATAAATCATGATTTCTTGATCTTAAATGCTATGGTGTTGGTAGTGTTATGTTTGGTGATCATTATGCTCTAAAAATTAAAGGAGTGAGTTCTGTTGCCTTAAAAATGTTTGATGACGTGATTAGAATTATTAAGGATGTAAAATGGGTTCCTAAATTAAGGAGAAACTTGCTATCTGAAAGTTCCTTTAAAGAATTACACTATGATATGTCCAACTCTAATGGTGTTAGGATTATTTCTAAAAACGGGACGCCTGTAATAAAATGTTTAAGGAAAAAGGGCTTTTATGAATTGGTTGCTACTCCTATTTTAAACTATCATGCTTCCGCTTTTACTCCCTCTGTGAATACCATGTCTCTACATGATACCATATTGTGGCATAAAATGTTATGTCACATAGCTAGGTAATAATGGCTTAGAACAGTTGTTTACAAATTCAAGGCTTAGAATAGTTGTTTAAAAGTGGCATTATCAACTCCAAACCATGCATGATTGATCTTTGTGAGAATTGCATCTTAGGGAAGCATGCTAGAAAAGGTTTCAAGCATTCATCTTATGTTGCTTCTGCTCCTCTTGAATACATACATTCTGATCTTTGGGCCTTACCTAAGTTCCTACTGTTGGTCAAAAGAGATACTTTATGTCTTTCATTAACCATTACAGTAGAAAGGTATGAGTTTACTAGTTGAAGACTAAAGATGAATCTTTTGAGACTTTTAAACTTTGGAAAACTGGAGTTGAAAATGAAACTGGCTTGACTGCTGGATATTTGAAAATTGATAATGGTCTTGAGTTTTGTAATTCTTTGTTTAATGAGTAATGCAAGTCTAATGGTATTAAGAGACACTTAACCATTCCTGGCACCCCTTAGCAAAATGGTACCATTGAGAGGATGAACATGACGTACTCTCCTTGAAAAGGCTAGACGTATGCTTATTTCCATTGGTTTGAAACATTGCTTGTGGGGTGAGGCTGTGGTTATTATTGTTTATTTGATAAATAGGTCACCTTCCTTTGTTATTGGTTTTAAAACCCCTTATGAATTTAGACTAAGAAAAACCCTAACTTAGATCATATTAAACCCTTTGGTTGCATTGTCTTTTCTTATGTTAATCAAGGAAAACTTGATCCTAGATCCCAGAAGTGTGTTTTACTAGGATATCCAGAAAGGGTTAAAGGGTATAAGTTGCTTGTGGTCCAACCTGGTACTTATAAAACCAATGTCAGTCGAAATGTGTTTTATCAATGAACATGATTTCCATTTTAAAAAGGCCTCTACTACTGTGACAGACTCTAACTTGCAGGTACATATAGATGATCAGTTCTATGTGCCTAGGCACAATGATTCTGATTCTGATGATGAGTTTGACAGTGGTTTCTCTTCTTCTACCTCCTCTCATTTTGATTCTTCTACTTCTACTTCTTCTACTATTATATATTATGATGTACAACTTCACCAATTGGGTGGAGGAGTTGATAATGAGCCTGATAATTCCTCTTCTACTTCTCCTATTTCTGTGAATGAGGATGATATTATTGAGTCTTAGCCTATGCTTGGTTCTGGTTCCTCTAGTTCTTCAACCACTGAAGGTCATGACTTAACAAACTGGTAGTTGACTAAGGATAGAAGTTCTAGGATTGTCATACCAAACAAGAGGTTCAATAATAACATTATTGAGTTTTGCATGAATGGGTCGTCACTAACTATAGATGGATAGAGAGAGAGAGAGAGGCTCTGCCTTTCTCTCTCTAGATTTGAGGAACCTTCATTGTGAATCTAGGGCTTTTGCCCTCCCTATCCATCATTTATCTGTGAAATTTTTCTTCTTGTGTAACAATTGTTTTGGGGCTTCTTCCTTGTTCTCCCTCCTTGTGAGATTTCCATGGGTTTTGGGAGTTCTACTTGGTTTGTTGGGTATGTTCTCCCTTTCTCAGAGCCTATCCTTTATCTCGAGTCTCATCCGGCGTCCGTGCCTCTTTGGTCTCCATCACCGTTTGGATTCCTGGTGGGTTTGGTTGCCTCATCCCTCTCCTTCTTTGGGTTCGTCCTCAGTTTGTTCACCAGTGGCTGGTGGTTCAGCCGCTGCCCTCTCCGATCCATCTTTCCTTTGGTGTGTCTCGTCAACCCTGGTTCGTCTCTCGATTTGTGAAATTAGGTTGGGGTTTCTTTGCATCGGTGGCTTCCGACCTATTTGTGTCCCTCAGCGCGGTCGGTTTGCTTGCCTTTGTCGGTTTTCTTCTTGCCCTTCATCTCCGATTTGCCGGTGTTTCTTTCATGGCCATGGCGGACCTGTTTAGTCCTGTTGTACCGCTGGCCCGCGGTGTCACTGTTCGGTGGTGCTTGGCTTCGTTCTTCGGCGGCTTCCTCAGCTTTCTTGGAGTTGGTTTTCTCGATTCATTTTGTTGTAAAGTTTATTGTTGTTTGCTTCATTTCGCTTGTTGTTTGTATTTCTATTTTCAGGATTGTATGTTTGACGGTTCGCCGTTTGCCGACTTTGTCGGCCTATCGACGAGTCAGACCTGTCTGACCTTCGAATTTTTACCTCATAAAAAAAATTGAGTTTTGCATGCTTGGTTTCTGATGTTGTGAAAGTGTTTACTCCTGAAACTTTTGAAAAAGCTATGAGATGTGCTCATTCTAATGATTTGAGACTTGCTATGAAAGATGAGATATAATTTATAAGGGTGAACAAAACTTGGACTTTGGTTCCCAAACCTACTAATGCTAGACTTATTGACTGTAAGTGGATCTTTAAGCGTAAAGAGGGGATTTCTAAGTCTGAACCTCATAGATATAAAGCTAGGTTTGTTGCTAAGGGTTTCACCCAAAGATAAGGTGAGGATTACAATGAAATATTTTCTCTTGTTATGAAATATAAAACTCTGAGACCGTTGTTTGCCATGACTGTTGTTTATGATTTTGAATTGGAACAAATGGATGTTAAAACAACTTTTCTTCATGGTTACTTGGATGGGACAATATATATGAGACAACCCAAGGGCTTCATTGATTTTGTGCATCTTAATCATGCTTGTTTGTTAAATAAATCCATCTATGGTTTAAAGCAATCACCTAGACAATGGAATATAAAGTTTGACAGATGCATGAGATAGTCTAGGGTTTAAAATGACCAAATTTGATACTTGTTTGTATTTCAGAAGTTCTAAAAAGGGTCTTGTGTTGTATGTTCTTTTATATGTTGATGACATCTTGTTGATTTCTAAATCTTTTGATGTTATTCATTATATTAATAAGAACTTGCAATAGCATTTTGACATGAAAGATTTAGGCATTGCTAATACGATTTTAGGCATGTCTATTATAAGAGATAGAAAGCATAAAAAGCTTTAGCTACATCAATGTGATTATGTGAAAAAGGTGCTTGATAGATTTCATATTCTGGTGATATGATTAAAAATATTCCTTTGGGTGCCCATCTTGATCTCACTAAAAGTAAATGAATGTTATATATTGCTGAATTGAATAAGATGAAATATGTTCCCTATATATGATGTTGTTGTTGGGTCTGTTATGTACTCTATGATTTGTACTCGACCTGATTTGGCTTTTGCTATAAGCACTCTAAGTAGATTCATGTCTGAACTTGCTGAAAAACACTAGATGTCTATGAAATATCTTTTGAGATACTTGCTTGGTTATGCTAATGTGTCTTTGTTATATGATGAACATTCTTCTTTTTATAACTTTCATGATTTTATGGATGCTGATTATGATTCTAATAAGGATATCAGAAAATCAATTACCTCTTATGTATATACATGGGCAGGCAATTGTATTTCATGGAAATCCCAGCAGCAATCCATCATTGATTTATCATCCACTAAAGTAGAGTACATTGCAACTACGTACAGAAGCCTAGAAAGAGGCTATCTGGCAACAAGGCATTCTGAAGAAGATAGAGAGAAAGCACTATACTTTAGTTTTACTTATTGATAGTCAAAGTGTACTCAATCTTTGCAGGGATCCCATGTACCATGAGCGTACTAAATATATTGATGTTAGATACCACTTTATTCGTGAAAAGGTGGAAGATAATGTTATTCATGTTAAGAAAATAGATGGTAGATATAATCCTGTAGATTTTGGCACTAAAATTGTTCCTTATGAAAAAAATTTGTTATGTAGGAACTTCCTCCACTTGGAGGATGTTACTTGGGGATCTTTGTTGCTTGGGCTTAGGATGGAATGCTAAGAATCCACTTTGATTAGGTTATGGTGTGCCTAGAACAAGACTTAGAAAAATAGAGGGGCATTTGTAATGTAATATGGTTATTTTCCTATGTCTTGTTTTATACGTGTTACATGTAATATTGTTATCTGCGTGTATCATGTATGTGTATGTGATGAGTATGCATACAACTTATATTATATACTATGTTATACATGGATGCACGATTGTAGTTGGATCCGAAGTCGAGAAATCGACTTGATCCTCTAACAGGTCTAATGGACATTATTGGAGTATAGTGTATAATATATGATTTATAATATATGTATGATAATATGGAGATGTAATCTGTGGGGGGGGGGGGCCTTGGACCAAAACTGAGCCCACGATCTTCAGCTAAGGTGTTGAGCTTGGTAGCCCATGTTTCGGATGTGAAGCGCTGCGTCTACTGATGGTCGGAGGCGGATACGGTGGGGGGGGGGGGGGGGTTGGGAGACCTCGGCGCCGGCGAGGAGATTTCAAAATCGGGTTTTGTTTCCTGCATAGTTTTCTGAGATTTTTTTAAATGAAAACGTTTATGGAAGTGTAAGAAACTTGATGGGAACTCTTAACAACTTGGATATGGAGAGGAAGGAGGGGTGTGTGTTTGAAATTCGTTTCTGGATGAGGTATTTACATGGGAGGATTTGGGGAGGACTGACTTCAAATTAATTCTGAAAATCTTATTGATAATCCATAACAGATCGATAACGAATCACCAATTTGATCTGATTCCTTCAATTTCGCCGGATTTGGGAAAATTTTCAGATTTGGGGATAATTACATTCGACCAGATTTTTATTCGAATCTTCCGAAATTGGTTTAAGAAATCTCTTTAGAAATGGATGGAGAAGGTTATGAAATGATTTGTTTTAGATTTGGGGCGGAAAAGAGGGGATTCAAAATGGAGGGATGTGTGCTCGGGTTGTACATGGTAGAGGAGGAAGAAGGGTTCGGGTGAACCGAATTTTATTTTTATTTTTAATGGGTTTGGTTCACTGAACCGGTTCAATAAAAAATACAATATATACACACACACACACACTTGTATAATTCCCCCCATTTTTTAAAACTAAAATCTAAAATAAAATAACAAAATTAACATTATAAATTATAAATAAAAGTTAGGATAAAAATCATAATAAAAAATCTTTAACATAAATGTATCTTATAAATATTTCAAAAAATTATTATTTTTTTAAATCTCATTTAAAGCAGTATACATCAAAAGATGGCCTGAAAAGATATATTATATGTTGATTTCAAGTTGTACGTACTTTAACCCTTCCTGTAAAATGGTCTCCTAATTGTTATATCCAAAAATAAATGTACAAGCATACATTCATGTAAAAAATTTGATATTAATTAGCATAATTTGATTATATCATATCGATACTTACAATAAAGAAAGAGTCTCTTACACCACATGTTGTCTTAATTGCCTATTGATCGATGTCCTATGTGGCATTTTATTAATCAATCAAGTCATATATAAATTTTGTGATTTTAAAATTTTTCTTTAAATAAGTGAAATGGTTTTTAAAATTTTGATTTAATTATTAAGTGATGAAACTCGATAAATTTTTGAAAGGTATTATGACATATTTCAAAGCTACATTTCTGATTTTCAATGTGTCGGCTATCCATGATTCTACTTTTCATTCCATCTTGATCCCTGTATCATTTAAAACGTATTGATTAATATGATAAAATCCGAAAATTAAGATAAGATTACTTAGATTAAGTTTAAAAATTAATCCCGTGCATGGCGTGCGGGCTTTAGACTAGTTGTGGTTAATAAAAAGACATTTTAAATAATTAATATGTGTTCAATTTTTGAACATTCATAACTTTTTACTTGAATATCGGATTGATGCTTATAATGTATCTAAACAAAGATATGGACAAGTAGAACATGTATAAGTAACTCATCAAATGAAATGATGGGTGAATGCTCCCTTGCTCCTCCCCAGCTACGCCTATGCCACCCACCGTCGGAATAAATTTATAAGAATCTTAGATTTTAGGATCATTTATCAGTTTTAAGTCAAAATTTATTGTTAAAAATTCTAACATTTACTTCTCTGATGTTTCATACAAAATTGGCTCTTTACCTCATTTCAATGATTAATTTGAGTTTATGGTGTAACCATATCTTTTATATTCCTCGAACCATTATCCCTTCTCTAATTTTACATAGAGAAACTAAACTTACAAACTTTTCTATAATATAGTTCTCTTAAAATTTGTTTACCCTCCTTTATTCAATCTTATACAAAATGAGCCTGAGAGTTTAATAATTTTTATCAAGTTAACAATTTAAATACCCTTTCCTGGCCATAGATTTAACTCTATTGGAAGTTGGAGCAACACTAGTAGACATCCATAATCTGGCTCTGGGAGATAAAAAAAAAAAATTAATATTTGGAAAAACGTCTAAAAATAATCCAACCTAATCCAAAAATAATTCAAAGTGAGAAAATATACCAAAGTAAAATAAACTACTTAAAAAAATGTCCAAAAGCGAACCGGTGTCAGTTTAAACTCTATTAATTGGAAGTTGGAACAACACTACTAGTAGAGATCCACACTTTGGGTCTGGATTAAAAAACATTAATTAATAATTAATATTCGGTACAAGAATTGAAAGTTTGGTCCTGTACATTACGTGTACAGTGTATAATACCCCATAGACAAAGGAGAGGGTTTACTCCTTCCTCAACCTCTCACTCTTTCTCTCATCACATTCACAGTCAACGGGGATAGCTGAATAAGAAGAGGAAAATGTAAGGATCCAGAAGGAACTGTAGCAAGTCATGGTACAGTAGTGCTTAATTAATTTCGAAGAGGGAGAGAGAGAGAGGGGTGTTAATTTTTATAATTAATAATGAACGAATCCATCGCTTTCCGATCCTCAAGAAGCCCTTTTGATTTTTCATCTCCAATCGACCGAGGATTTTCTACACAGATTTGTAGATCCATTGGTGCGTGCATCTAGGTAACAATTTCACCCTTTATTTCTCTTATAATTGATTTTCAAGTAGTTAGGGTTTGCTCTCGTTGCTTCTGGGCCTGAAATGTGTTCCCATTTTAATGGTCCATCCGATCGATCTCCTCATCTTCTTCCTTGATTAGTTTATCTGTTTTTTTCCATGTCTGTGATACTTCTACCGACCTTCGACATCTTACATCCCAGGAAATGAATTGAATCTTTGAGCAATTTGATCTGTACAGTTTATTCTACTTGGCTAATGTTGTTTAAGGCTACTTAATTTGTTCAATTCAGATCGATCTTTGATTAATTTCAATTTAATGCAACTGCAAAGAAGACAAGAAACCCCCAAATACAAAATTTTAATTTCTTTTCAGTTTCACGTACTCTACACATTAATTAGAATGTGGATTTTATGTTTCAACCCTAACCTCATGTAGATGTCTGATGGCTTTGGCTTTCTCAGACTTCGATCAATGTATTTTAAATTTTCTCAGACTTCAATGTATTTTAAAAGAAGATGTGTGATGTTTGGTACTGCAGAACTCTAAGCTGAGCATATGTAAGTTCATTTTTTCATTCCCTTATAAAAGACAAACTAACTAATAATGTGCTTCAGATGTTGGATCTATATACATAACAATTGTAAACTAATGTTTAATAATTCCTTTTCTATTAGCTTAATTCATCAAAGTTTCAACAGAAATGATGTATGATCTTGGGTTGTTCAGTTGCTCAGCACATTTCACCAACAGCTAGCTCTATAGCTGTTATATATGGAGTAAGCACGCACATGGCAGTGCTCCAGTTTGCCTGAACTTTCTACTGATTGCAAGGGATTTGTGGATATATCCTATATGATCAATGGACCTTAATTAGGATGAATCAGAGGGATGTTGAGTATATAAAGATAGTATCATCTTATATTCTTATTATAGGACTAAATTCAAGGGGATAAAATAAGGCTAGCTAGATCAACTTTGCAAACAGTGAATTGCAAAATCATGGGGATCAAATAAGACTGGTATCAAAACCCTATCTCAGTGCATCTCATCACACCTAGTTCAATTAGATTTGGGAATTTTTTTGGATCTAGCAGTGGTTAATTTGGTCTGTTGAAATGCTTTCTGGCTTCCTAAATGCTTTATGCCATAGCTTGTGGATTACAATGAAGCTGTAAAAGCAATTTAATTTAGTGCATCTATGTTAGCCTCTCCCTTGGCATATACATCAGTACATGTACTAAGCCAATTGTTCAAACTCAAAAGGAAAAAAACCTGGCGACCTCTCTCTATCTCTATCTCTATCTCTATCTCTTCTAGGGCATAATTAACCATGCCCTAAAAGTAGGAGTGTCTAACTTGAAATGTTTCCATGTCCATCTTTAAGCATATATATGGATGCCAATCAATTTGTATATATGCATATAACAAACTTGTGAATCGATTTTTCTGCATTCGAGCGGTCATTCTGCAGGAAAAAAGACATCTCTGGGCTTCAAGACAACATCCATTTTTGTACTGAATTGATTATCCTTCCCAACAAAAAACTGGACAAGTCATAGTTGAGTATACATATAACTTTTCCTACAAAATCCATCTGGGTTAGGGCAAATCTATCACCAGCTAGATGCTTGCTACTAAGGGTTCGTTTGGAGCCATCAGGAAATAAACAATCAAGCAACTTTATATACCAACACCATATAAGCAGTTGAGAATCGCGTCAAACAAACTGTACGGACACTTGTGTTGAAGACACTAGGGCAGTATAAGCTAGGGTTTCGTACTCGAACAAAGCTCCATGTGAGGTGGAAACAAAAGTGAAAAGAAAAAGAGGGGAAAACAGATGGTGCATTCACAAGTTGAAAGATTAATGATAGTCCCACTGTGTTTGTAAGGATGGATTTTGACACTGGTGGGGAATCCAACTGTCGGCAGATGGAAATAATGAGAGGGGAGATTGAGACATGAAATTTATGATTTTATCTTTGATAAAGATGAGTCTTTTGTGGATGAAAATCAATGATTCTTATTCTCATCGTACGAACCCGCCTTTGGATCTCAAATCTCACTTTGGGGTAAAGAAAGGCGAGGGTTTCAGTCCTGTTGATGATCGATCAACATCTCCACTTGAGATCAACCGATAAAGACCAGGCATCACTGAGTTCTTGGATTGTGGAATTCAGCATCCAAAGATCATGGTGAACTATAGCTGGAACAAAGTTGAATCTTGAAAACACTTTGATGACTAGAACTAAACAATGAATTGAGACTATCTAATTAACATAACCCGACGTATCAGTCTTCTTAATTTCCCTTTCGAACCATAGGACTCTCAGTATATGAAATTTACCTATCCCTCAATAAATCGAAATCATTATCGTTTTGTCGTTGCCGTTTTCGCTCTGTCTTTGTCTTGGCCCCCTACAATGACTATCTCAACTGACTGTTCATCTGCTATAGATTATTACTTGTGAAGTATGAACTTGACTAAGATCAGTAATGAATATTTTAGCTCCGTGGTTTGAATGATTACTCTAAATAGTATATTTTTTCACAAAAATATAATTTAATCCTCATATTTATGAAGCGTTGACAAGAGCTTTGATGAAAGAGTACACATTGAATTGAAGGATATGCGTTTTAGGTATTAGGGATTAAACGAAAGTACACATTCATTAAGGGTTTTGGGGATCATTCAAAAAGTATACATTGATTGGTGCCTGCCCTAATTACACGTGAAGATGCAAATTTTTTCCTTCCAAAAACTGATAATTGGATCTGTTTTTTAAGTGAAAATAATACAGTATCAAATATCAACTGTGAGCTAGATTTGACCAAAAAATAACAGATACCAATTTCAGAAATTACTCCGTTTAAATTTATATAAAAACTATAATATTTTAAACAAAAAATATAGTTTCAAAATCCGGTCATATTTCCAGATTCGGCAACCGAAAATTATTTTATCTACTGGACAAATTAACAGTACAATACTCGAGGATATACGAATTAGTGATTCCAAGCCTGATTTGAATTCATGGCTAGATTTTGAGCCCAAAATCATTTTTCTATTATCGCATCAGCGCTTTGACTGAAATTGTGAACATGTTTGAAAATTATATATTTTTGTTAATATGAGCAAATTATGTATACGAACTTATAAATTTAATGTTTATCTTATTTTTTGTTTAAAGTAAGCAATTCAATTAGTATTATTTGAAGTCATTTTTTCCCTATATATTATAAATTATTTATCATCACATTTTAATATTCATGTTACTGCATTAATAATTATCATCACACATTATTTTCCTCTTTATAAAATAAACGGTTTTTCTAACCTATGATAAGAGGCTAAATTTAGAAATATTTTCCTAATTTTAGCTATATTTTTTTAACTTGTTTTCTAGGATTTAATCATCCAAATTTAGGATTTTTTTTTTCAATGTGATTTGTTTAACCTAGATAAGCCCTTAGAACATAGGTTAGAAAGACCGTAAAATAAACCGAACACTTTAATCAAATTAACTCTCCGTTTATTATTGAGTAGAGAAAGGTAATGGTGAAAAGAGTAGATCTAGTCCATTTTTAAATTATTGTTAATTGATCAAAATTGTATCATTACCTAATTTTATTTTTCAACATTTTATAGCCTAATTAATATAGATAATACAAATTCCTATTTGATATCCTCCATCATTTTCTAACCATTTATCCCTTCCATCATTTTAGATTATAAAAAAAAAATGATCATTAACATTTTACTTATAAAAATTGATTTATTTCCTTTTCAATATTTCAAACTCTTCTAACAAACATACCAGTCAAGGATTGAGTTTGTAAACACACAATGACACAAGATGGTGATGTGTGTTAGTAAGAAAAATATCTAAGATTATATTAGACCAAGAATTAAGCTAGTGTTAGCTATATTGTAAAATATCTAAGATTATATCATTGTTATATATTATTATAATTATATTTAGCAAAACTAAATGATGTACATAAATAAAAGGATGCAATAAGAAAGAGGAGTAGTAAAAAAGGAAGGGTAGCAGTGAGGTAGGCAGCAGAAGCCATGGGAAGAGGAGACTGAGAGCTACTTGTCATAATATACACCCTAATAATGCACTCTAGGAGTCCGTACAATCCCAACTCATACGCCAACCAATCAGAGGCCGACAGCACATCTGCCCTACAAAACCAACCTGGTTTTCCTAAAACCATCCAACCCCTTATTTTATTCCAATATTTTATTTTATTTTTCTTTTCTTTAAAGGGAAAATCAAAGTATACAAGATATAAAGTCGTACGGATACCATAAAATAACTATTCTCAGCAACATCACTTTGAGGTTTGAGAAACCCTTGGAGTTGGACTGGTAATCCATTTTCAAAAGGAGAATAGTACCATGTAACAAAATTCACCCTTTCCTTTCTTATTTTCCGGATGTTTGCATTGAAAACAGAAATTGCTAATTAATCATCTTTTTTCTTTTCTTTTTTGATAAATGGCAAGAGTTTGGGTGATGTCAGGCTCTGCTATCCACCACTCAAGAGCGTTCTTTTGGACGAGAATCTGAAGCTCAGGATGAGACACGAGAGGGTCTTGTTTGAGGATAAGTCGTAAGTGTGCCACTTTATCTGCAACCCGATTAATTTCCCTGAAAACATGGACGCATGAAACCGCAAGGAACTCCTAAAGTAGCTTCCGAGCATCGACCATGATGATCTCAATCTCCCAAGGGCAACTCCAGACCCCATTGATATCATTCATAACTGCTAGGCAATCATCTTCGACCTCGAGCCTCAAAATCCGGAGCTGGCGGGTTGCAGTCAAACCTTGGTGAAAAGCCAAAGCCTCCGCTTTGAGAGCGGACATCTCCTCGCAGTGCGAACCTTGGCAGCAGACTATCGCGCCACCATGATCTCGAATAACAATTTCAGTAGTAGCTTCGCCAGCAGAACTCACCGCCGCATGAAAGTTCAATTTGAAAGATCCTTCTGCCAGTTTTTCCCATCTCAAGTTCTTCCTTTTCCTTTGGGTTGGTTGTTTTATCTTTTCTTTATTTTCCTCCTCTTCCCAGAAGACATGTTTAGATTCTTTACATTGTGAAAGCTGGTATTTGGTATATTGTTCCTGCTTTTGTTGGACTGTCAAGTTCCGATCTCCCTCAAATATAATCTTATTCCTAATTGTCCAAATGCACCACCAGATAGTGGCCAGATGAGTTTTTTGGTTTGTAGATAGCTTCCCAACAATCTCGGTGATCAACTGCTTTATGTTTTGAATTATTGTTTGTGTATTCTGAATAATTTCTCCTAGTTGATGGTCGATTTTTCGTATGAGTTCTCTTGTGCATTGACAGTTGATGAATAGGTGAATTGAATCTTCATCAAATTGCTAATTATAATTACTAACACATGCATTAGTGTATGTTTCTCATCTTTCTTATCGTCAATCCTTCCTAACTACCCACATCCTACGGGTTTAAGGAAGCTATCCATGTGGAGTCCATCTTTAGACATTTGTCACTCGAGTGTCCGTACAACTAAAATAGTATATAAGCCACGCTCAGACCATTGTTATTAGAATCTCGATCCGAATCTATGCATATAATCTTTTGTGTGTAGGATCTACCATAGGATCTTTAGAATCTTAATGGATCGATAGGATCTTACGATCCTACTCGATTCTGAAGATCCTATTTTTAATAACAATATATATTTTTCAAACATTTGTTTTGTTTCCTTCGTTGATTTTGGGGAGTTGAAATGTATACATTCTTGTATAAAACGTGAAAAATGGCTTAAACACAATTGTTTTCGAGTTTTTTAATCAATATGACAATGTTTAAGGTCATAAATGTAGCTTTTTATCTCTTGAAACCAAAATATATTGTGTAACTAACATTTTTTCCTCATTCTAGAACTTTAAATCAAGCCTCTTTGTTGTATATATTTTTTATATATTTTATATTTTATTATATTTCGAGGATCTAACGATCCTCTAATGTGATCTTACAATCCGATCCACAACCCTGTTGTGATTCGATCCTAAAATCCTGATCCTAATAACCTTGGCTCAGGCTCATTAGAAAGGGTTTTTCGCATAAAATTGGAACAAATAGAGAGATGTAGAACGTAGATGTCCCCGTGTATTGAAGCTAGGGATGGAAGATATATAAGAAAGGATTGATTCTCACTCTGCAGTTTCTCTGAAGTCATTATCCGCGTTCAATCTCGAAGCAAATTAAAGCCTCGGTGCAAACCCTTAGGCCATGTAACTTTCACCCACGTCTAACATGGTCTCTAGCCAGGATAGCAGGTAAAGTTATCTGCCTAGATTAGGAGTAGGTAAGCTCATCTTATATTTCGAGGTTCTAATTGCACTAAACAACTAGGTGAAGCCCTTAACGAGAAAGAAAGAGTACAGTGCATCTAATCGGCTCAGGTAATGACAAGCGGCCATAAATTTTGTCGCGTGTCTCAGGTAAGTCCGTTGACTAATGATGCATATGCTCTGATTGATTCAGGGTCTCACACTTGTATGGATCATCGAACCGGGCTTCATCATTGGCGTCGAATGATACCTGGACCGAGGTTACAAGATCATCCTATTCTCCTTTTACAATGACTCTCGTGGCCTCACTCTAATGATTAGGTTGTATACAAACAAGGAACTAAGCCCAAAACCATATAAATGATAATAAGAGGAGTGACTCATCGACTTTATATATTACTTAATTTGCAATTAGTTTGGAAAATCTATATCATCTCACCAAAGTGCATCCTATAGATAAATAGATATGAACAAAATAGATCATCTAACTATTATATTTCTAGGTTCTTTGTTTTCCTTCTTTCTTAAATTTCTTTTTTGTTCCTCAATGTTATAGATCTATATCTAATGTGTTTCTAACCTATTAAACGAATGTGTCACACTTCTCATGAACAACTTTTTTGCTAAATATTAAACAGTTTGCCATTTAGCAAGATACATGTACAAATGGTAATTAAAAATCTGACCGGATCCGAAAAGTCAACCCTCCCGAAATCGATTGACCTATCACTTGAAAATCGAACCCACCCAACTCATTTTGACTCCGCATCTGAATAATCCGATAACTTAAACTGACCCAAACCCGAATCAACTGAAACCAGTGAGCCGAAACTCGATATAACTTGCACCTGAAATAATCTAATATAAATTGATATAGCTTTAAATATGAATGTTGAAATATTAATCAAAACTCAAAATAATTGAAACCAAGATAACCAAAACTTGAGACTACCAAAATCCAAAATAACTTAACCTCGGAGATAACAAAAACTTGAGACTACCAAAATTCAAAATAACGTACTAATAACCAAAACTTAAGAAAACCAAAATCCATAATGATTGAGCATAAACCTGATTCAACACGAATGACCAAATCATCCGAAATCCCTTGCAACTCGAATAACCCAACTCAAATTCGATCTGATCGACCACCTGATTTCCACTTTTAGAAATATGTTGTTCCAAACGGCAAACAATTTAATATTTAACGAAAGTATGTACTATCCATGAATTCAGTTTGAAATGTTAGGGATATTGTCAATGACTCATTTGATACGGATGTAAAATATTAGAGAATAGAAATTCACCCCTTCTTTTAATTGGTTTGATTGAACAATATCTCATCTAGTATTTGTATAGAGTGGTTTGATGGACTCAATTTCTGGAAAATAGCAATGTTCATGGAAAATTGAAATGATCCTCTCCGACACTCTCTTTCTCACCTTATCTTTCGCATTTGTAACATTTCAGCACGTCTGCCGATAAGGGGATGTGGTGGCAGAATGGCAGACAATATTGCACACCTTTGCCACCAGTCTTGAAAAAATGCTATTCTAGAAACCTTGGTCTAATTGATCTCATCCGTAAAGATGTTTTCGATCGAAAAGCAACAGACTTAGTCCATAGGTGCCATCCGAATTCTTTCCTAAAAAAAAAATAGCAAAACACCCTCTACAATAATTCTTTTTTGCATCATCGCCGTTATATCCCGTTTAAAGGTGCTCCGTTTTGAGGGTTCGAACCCGAGACCTATAATTAGCACTATACGAGTCTCTTATCAACTCAACGCGTCTGGCGGGTTTCCGTATCACTAATGTTATAAATGCTAACAGGGGTTTTCTTCTTTTGGCCACACAACTAAAGAAGGAAGAGTTAAAGAAAGAGGAAGAAAGAGAAAGAGAGAGAGAGAAAAAGGGAGGAGAAATGGGAAGAGGAAGGGTGCAGCTGAAGAGGATAGAGAACAAGATCAACAGGCAAGTTACCTTCTCAAAGAGGAGAGGTGGGCTTGTCAAGAAAGCACATGAAATCTCTGTTCTATGTGATGCTGAAGTTGCCCTTATTGTCTTCTCCAATAGGGGAAAGCTTTTTGAGTACTCCACTGATTCATGGTAATTTAATTCTTCTTCTTCCTCCTCCTCCTCCTCCTCTTCATTCATTAATTAATTTCCTTTCCTTTAATTTCCTTTTTATTTTGCAATTAATTTCCTTTTAAAGCTCCAAAGAGGGCTATTTCTATTACATGTTCCACCTCCTCCTTTGATCTATTTTACAAAATGTTTTGGTTGTTTTGGGAAGTTTTTGTTTTTGCTTCTTTCTCTGGCTTTATATTTTTTCCAACTGCACGTGGATTTCTAAACTGGACTCGTCTGATTATGTTTACACATCTTTCTTAATTTGTTTCTCTATTTGCTTGATAAATGTTCACTTTCAGATGCTGGCTACAAAAGGGAAAGTTACTTATAAAATGAATAAACAATGACCTAATTTGTATATTTCTAGTAGCTGCAATGGTTTTTCTTTTTCTTTTATATTTCTTCTTCTTGGATCACTAATTACAAATTGGCATGGGTTTGAGGAACTTCAAGCTACCATATCTGTCCGTTGCTCAACATCTATCAAATATATCTATCCATCTATAGGTTATATATACTTTCATAAGATCAAACACAAGTTTGCTTGGAGGCTGATGAAATAACACTTTACTTTAATTTGAAAACTTTTATTACTATATTTTTATTTATAGATCTGACATATACTTTCTTGATCTTTATGAATTAGTAGGGTTTTAATTAAGCGTTAAATATCCTAGATGAGTTAGATCTTAATTTGTAACTAACATACCAATATAGATCAAGGCAATTCATCAATATGAAACAGCAACTAGTATATATATGTATGTATGAAATTTATCTTTTTCCCCCTTTTGTATTTGAGCAATTATCAGATTAGGGTATGTTCGATCCTCAACTTTTGTTGTCCAATTTGAACTAAATTAACTCAGTGAAATTATCCATGGTTTCAACTGGATGTAAATTCATTTATTTATACTAGTATTTAAAAATTCTCTTCTTCTTAATATCTCAACAGCATGGAGAAGATATTGGAAAGGTATGAAAGGTATTCATATGCAGAAAGGCAGCTAGCTTCAAATGATGCTGATCAACTGCAGGTAAAAATTAATGTGTTAATTAAGCAAGTCATACCCCCTAATCATCCATAAACATCAACAATTTAGACTTACAATAGATATTTGTATAAAGGGTGTGTTTGGTATGTTGGATTGGGTATCAGGTATCGGATTGGGTCGTACTTTGGTGTTTGTCTTGTCGATCCGGGTATGTATGGGTATCAAAGCCGATACCCTGAGAATGAGATTCACATTTCATATATGAACTCATCCGATACCTGCCTAACCGGATTTCTTATTCCAATTTGACACCTGAAGTTATAACCAAACAACCCTAAAGCTATTTATATATTGGAATCCAACTTAATGGTAAAATTTGTTTGGTAACAAAGGGGCACTGGACGTTTGATTATGCCAAGCTTAAGGCCAAGATTGAACTTCTGCAAAGAAACCACAGGTTCTAGCTCTATTCATTCTCAATTTTATCCATTCAAATAGTTGGATAATTAAGCACTAGTTTACATCAATCTCGGCGATAATTGATGCACGTGACTATGGTTAGGCACTACATGGGACAAGATTTGGACACTTTGAGCACCAAGGAGATTCATAGTCTGGAGCAGCAGCTTGATATTGCTCTCAAGCATATCCGATCCCGCAAAGTAATTCTTACTTGAGCACTTAACCTTGATGCCTGAAATCGTATTAATTATCTCCTTTTTTCTTCTAGTCGTTTGGTATGTATTGTACAGTTTTGTTAAATTCATGTCAATGTGTTTCCTTTGCAGAACCAGCTCATGCATGAATCTATCTCTGAACTGCAGAAGAAAGTAAGCATCAACCATATGAATTTTTCGGGTTATATTGAATCTGCTTTGTCTCATTTTTGAATTGGTTTAATCCAACCATATGAATTTGTTTACTCGATTTGATCCCGTCTTTGCTCATATCAGGAGAAGGCAGTGCAGGAGCAGAATAACATGCTGGTCAAGAAGGTAATTAACAAACACACTTTTATGTTCTTACTACTTTTGTGTTTATTCTTTGGTCTATTTATGTGAGATAAGCAATTCAAGCTTGGTTATTTTATATCTTACAAATGTTGAAATAACCAGATCAAGGAGAGGGAGAGGTCCATAGCTCAAGAAGTGCAGTGGCAGCATCAAAGTCAGCACAATCCTCATGATCCTGATCCGTCTTGCTTCCTAATCTCCCCGACACTTTCCTCACTCAACATCGGGTAATTGAAGCTCTCATGTATTGCATTTTGAATCTCTATCCGTACCTGTTATTCTTGTTTTCAATGAATACACGATATCAAAGGGTTTTAATCGAAGCAAGAGACTGAGTTCGCATTGTGGGATAGGTTGATTTCTAATGCTAATGTGTTGATAAGGAAACTTGTAAAACTTTGCTTATTTATGCATCTAATTAACTTGTATTGTATTTTCAAACAATGCAGATGTTCATACCAAGGAGAAATGGCAGGGGAAGTGAGGAGGGGGAATGAACTCGAGCTCACACTCGAGCCTATATACTCGTGTCACCTCGGAAACTTTGGCACATGAGGCACAAGAGAGATTCTAAATAAAGCCCTCTCTGATGTGTGCTTTAACTATCCAGTTTGCGCTTGAAACCGTGCTATGTTCCTTCTATGACTTTATTTGTTTCTTTATTTGCTTGCTGAATTCTCAGAAGATGGAACCTGGGAAAGTAAGGCCATAAGTTCCAGGCTCTAAGGCATGGACTCATGTTAAGAGTTTCTGATGTTAGAACATATGTATGATGTGTATGATGTTCTGGTATTGTGCATTCTGGTTTTATGCAATTTTTCAGATGTTGTATATGGGTTTCGAAGCGTGCTGAAACTGTTGTCGAATTTGCTTTCACATCTGATGAGTTTAGGAACAAAACTGATGATGCCTTACATTCACAAAGGAGTATCATATGGCATAGTAATCCACTAATTGTGAGTAGTCCTCAATTGGGCATGACCTATTCTTCAACTGGTTTCCGGTGCCGTCCAGTGCTTCACTAGTGATGTAAAGATGAGCTTGAAGGATGAGTTTCGTACTTGCGTTACAGTCCGGACGAGTTACTATGAAACCAGAGAGAACAACAGGGCTTCTCAGGAAAGCCTTGGTCAAAAAGCCCAAGTGCAATGAAAAGCACAACCAAACAATGTAGGAATGGATCATCATATTGAACCCTTAAGAGAGTAAAATGTAAACAAGTGATAGAGCTCAGAAAGCAAAAGCTCATGAGAAAGCGAAATGAGGGGAGAAGCTCAGCAGCTCAGTGATGTATTTGGACCCACATCCACCATGAGGGGGTCCTCCTGCACATGGAAGCTGCAGCACAGTACACACTACACAGCACACATTATGCAAATCCAAAACCTTCAAAACCCTAACATCATAAGAAACAGGACGGGCATCATGCAAAGCCTATATGCATACATTATGAATGTGCTTTGAGATTTTTATGTATGCAATTAAAGAGCCATAAAATATCTGCTAAAACTGACATTACAAGTGTCTAGCTAGGCAACACAGGAGCTGTTCAAGGTCTAAGCTTCAGCTTGCAAAGCGAGAACAAAAAACCCAGATTCTGCACTTACATATCAATGTCTAGTAATGCCAATACAAAAAATCCCCTGAAAGCAGAGTTAGTAACAGGGCATATGGTGTGGCGGGTATCAACCACTACGCCACTGGTTGAATGATGATACAAGATGAATTACAACGTAGCTTTGTTCATGCTGTATTTCATTCAACCACCAGCTCCTGAAAGAATATTCCTCTACTACCTCGCTTCCCAGAAATTGATTGGAGAAATGGAAAAAGATGAACGAATGGGTTCTGATGTTCCCAAAATAGAGCGGGAATTTACAAGTGTGACATAAATTTCTTCTATAACATAAATTAGTAAATAGATTTACAAAAAATTGCATCTTCTGCGAGGTAGTGATCTCCTACATCTGATGTAACCCTTTCGCCGCAAACACAATGCCACAATGAGTTTATTGCTGCCAGTAAAACGGATTCCCGTTTGAGCGAATTCTACCATTTGCAGCATATCATCATGCCAATGGGTACTTCTCTTTCATGCGAGAGATGAGCTTAAATTTCTCCTCAGCTTCAACCTGTTGACGAATATCAGTTCTTGATGCCCGGTCTGGATGAAATTTTAGCACGGCTCTCTTGTAAGCTGCTTGCACCTAACACCCAGATACCCACTTTTGTTACTTATTGAATCACAAATATACTAACCACACACAGAAAGCCAATTCTTAGAAAAACAAGTATTTTCACTTCAACTTTCCCACAGCACTACTAAATCCATCAGAAATCTAGTGAAACTGGAAGGGAAATCATGAAAGATGCCAAAATGTGCTCTGAGTTTTGTTCATGGACATAGAATGCATATTCTGTTTCAGGCGACAAATGGAAGTTAAACAACAGGGAAACTATTAAACTAACCTCATTTTGGGAAGGCAACTTCCCACCATTGACAGGTACACCTAGTCTTCGGAGCACTGATGCCATATCCATGCATGATTTTTCTACCAGGTTTAGCTCCCTCATTATCTCACTTCGGAGTTTCTCCTTCATGTTCAAGTTTGCTTCATCCTGAATTCACATTTCAACCACGTAAGTATACTCCTTTTCCTTGTTCGTAAATTTTAGATAGCAATTTTCATAATAATACATGATAATGATTGCCTATCAGCCAAAAATGATGGTAATGGTGACTCCTGCCCAGCATCTGGTTCTTTCATTCTTTTGATATTATTTTTGTCTAGTGTCAACATGTTTTTCTGAAGAACAAAGGTGTCCAAGGAAAAACTAACCCTTCTTTGCGTTTCTCGTACTTCTTCCAATCGTTCCTTTTGCCTTCTTTCCACATCCATGACGCGCTTAGTTTCAGCTCTTTTTCTCCTGCGCAGTCTTTGCGCTTCCTCTGCCTGCATTAATTTTTATCAAAACCCATACAAAATAGCAGGCAATGACTGCTATTTGTTCCCTTCGAAAATCAAAGGAGTCGGAGGAGCGGTAGGACTCAGAGAGGGAGATTCTTACGAAGGTCTAGGGGTGGTCGATTGCTAACGGAGGTCTTTTAAAGGGTGGTTTTCGGTAATTTTGATTGTAAGGGGTGGTTTTGGGCAATACTGAGTATTTAAGGGGTGGTTTCCTATAGTTTACCCTTGTTTTTAATAGAGAAACACAGACAACATCTCCACTCTTCATAGAGGTAATAACACAATGTTTGTGATTCCATAAGTAGTTACATCCCAAAAACAAAAACAAGATCAACAAAATCATCATTTCTAAAGTTAACAGTACCTAAAACTCTAAATCTCACTACGAAATCCATTGGTATTGCAGTTTAATATTAAATAACCAAAAGGTTAAAATTCTACCATTCACCTACCACATTAATTCAGTTCACTTATATGCATCTTTATAACTGGCACTGTAATAATGGAATTTATAACATGCTACTTGGTTGTAAACTGTAATCGGCAGTATTAGGAACTCAAATTACCTGAATCTGCAACTGTCGTTGTCTTGCCTTCAATTCTTCTTCCATGGCACGCTTGTATTCATCAGTCTCCTTAATCTTTTGCCTATCAATAATTATATCATTTTGGCATGGTTTTTTCACTGGATCTTGTCGCACATCATTAGTCTTAGTGAATGTCAAACCATTAAACAGATCATAGGTAGATCCCTCGGTGTCCGTTTGGATAGAACTACGAAATCTGTAACCTGATTCAGCTTTTTGATGATTATCCAGGCAGATAAGCTCCGGTTCTTCACCCTCCGCAGCTGTTTTTACGACCATGTCCACCTCAGGGTTTGATTTAAAGTTCCAAAAAGAGGTGGACCTTGATGTTTTATCAAAACGAGTGCTACAAGAACTAGAGGTAGGTTGCTCTTCATCCACATCCATAGAAGCACGCCTATCACACTTTCGGTCATCATCACCTGAAAGATGAGACTTAGATGCAGATGGATCTTTCTTCAGAGGTTCTTCCATACCACAATCAAACTGCTCATCAAAACTTGGTTGCCGGTTGAACAAACAAGGCTCAGTAGAAATTTTTGTCTCGAGATCTTCCAATGGAGAGGAACTGTTTTCCATTGAAAAACTTCCTGACCCTGAAACATCTTCAATATTTGGAGACGAAGGTCCTTGTTCAGGAAAGGCCGTTGCACAATCATCGGAAGGATACTGCTTATCATCATCATTCAGGCAATTTTCAAAAGCACATTCAGGTTCGACAAAAGGAAATGAATTTTCTTCATATTTTCCTTTGTTTTCATGTCCAATATGGGTAGGGCTAGATTGATCTGAGACATGTGTTTCATTGGCTGCATTTTCTCCACCCTGAGAAGAACGGTGAACAGGATTCGATGCACTAGCATGAGTAGCAGTCTTTCTTCTCTTGGAAGCCAGTTCCCACTGTTCACGGAGCTTTCCAGCAGGGTCATCCATAGATTCCATGCATTCGGAGTCTGAACAATCGCTTTCAATTGACCAACTCTCGCTATCCGAACCAAGGCCATAACGAACACTGGACTCTGCTTTCCCAGAGTAAGTCTGTCTGTGCTTAGACAGATTTACAGGCGAATTTCTTTCATCAACAAATGAATAATTCTTATCATTCGCTTTGAAGATGTTTGAAGAATCCATTGGTTTTGAAGGGCAACCACTACTTGAAATGGAATCATCATCATTGCTGCAAACTCCACCCGCAGGTTCATCATCATCATCAATATTAATTACCGTATGTGGTGACGGCTTTTTCTTTGAAGTCATGGGGATGTCAGTAATAGGCTTTTTCAACTTCTTCTTTGAAGGCAATGGGATGTCAATAATGATAACATCTGGGATATCGCTGTCAAGATCAATTAGAACAAACTCATCCACTTCTCCACTTGTTGAACACTTGCTTAAGGTATGCTTCCGGGGAGTACCCGTACGCCGGCGAGAAAGATTTTTACCAACAGAACCCATTTGATTATACTGGAGAACAACAGAAACAAATATTAAGAATCCTAACAAAGCAATTATTGAGATATCACCAGTAGAAGCTTACGAATAAAAAAAATTCAGCCATTGGTTTCCCTTTATTTCATCAGTTAGAACAGAAAACGATGATAAAGGTAAATGGAAAAAAGTTAAACTGCTACCCTATATTATTCCAAATTTAGCCATATGAGTAACACTATAAGCACACCAGTTAAACTACAAACATCAAAAGATGTGGTGACACACTAATAATGAAGTCACTTTACACTATCCTGCAGTTTGATGATTGAAGAATCATATCCTTTATCATGAACAAGTTCTACAAAAGCACCTCTCTTGGTTTAGATAAGGCTTAAATACCTGGATGGCCCTCACAATTGCACACATGAGCCCCTAACTTTAACTCTATCCAACTGAACCCTTGAACTTTTATAATTACGACGCATAAACCCCTAAATCTATAGCAATGATTAAATCAAAACTCATAAAATAAGTTAAAAGTCACAACAACAATTACTATAATTCTACAGTATTTATCATGTTCATTCAAACAAAAACAGATCAACGAAAAACCTTCACAATAGCGAAATTTGATTACTGAATTGATTATAACCTAAAATTTAAGGTGTCATGTGTCCTAGTTATGAAAAAATCGGGTTAAGGATTATTAACCAGTTTAGTCGAAATTCTAACCTATACACTCCCTCCACTGCTTTCCCAACAATAAAACCCCATTTTAGAATAATGAACCATAAAACCAAGTAAACCCTAACCATTAACTTGAATCTGGCATAGAAAGCCCTAAAATGATGCAGATCTAATTCTAGAAACCCAGCCAAAAAACCCTAAAATCTCACAATCTTGACAAGAACCAAAACACACAAACAATTGGCCAAACCTCGGGAAAACCTAGAGCAATACAGACCGGTGGAAACTAAGAACCATCTATGAACTCCGAACAATCCAAAAATACTGAGAAGGGGATTTTAATTGTAAAGCATGACGGCGCACAATCTAAAAATCACCCTTCGTAACAAATGAAAAATTGGCAGTGGAGATTAAAATTACCTGCGAAATCGAAACGATTAAGAGCACGAGGAGTAGATTAGCGACCTCAGGGATGTGAATTTGTAGCTTCAAGACGTAATTGGGAAGTTTAAAAAATGATCGCCAGACGCTTGGAAGAGAGAGAGAAACAAAGAGGAAGGAGGGGTGACAAAAAAGTCGGATAATAAACTTTTGAGCCCTCGCAGTCCGAAATTGGGCCGTTTATTTCCAGACCCATTAATCCAATCTATATCTATTTTCTACGGAGTATATATATCTATATTTGTAATCTATAACTAGACCCGGGCAAACGCGGGCGCGGGCCGGGTTTGGGACGGGCTTTACCCGAGATTTTGTCCCGTTGTTACGGACGCGGACCGGGATAAGCCCGCTTAACGAGTTGGAAGTCGTGTCCAAGCCCGTCTGCGAATGCGGGTGCTGGTAGCCCGCGGGTACCCGCAAACCTATTCAATTTTTCTTATCAAAGTTACCCTAATTAGGTTTTTATTACATATATATGTAATATATAGGTAATTAGCTGTTTTTATATATTTAACATGTAATTAGCTATATAGTTACTGTTTTTATAAATGTAATTAGGTTATATATGTAATTAGCTATTAGTTACTGTACATATGTTAAAAATAAATAATTAATATTATTTATTACATATATATATATATATATATTAATTTTAATAAAAAAAGGTGGGTACCCGTTACGGGCCGCGTGCCCGCTGCGGGCGCGGGCCGGGCTTAGCGGCCCGCTTGGGTTTTTTCCTCTACCCAAGCCTGTAAAATAAAGCGGGCGGGTGGGCCGGCCCGCGTTTGCCCAGGTCTATCTATAACTAGTTCAGTAATGTGTGAGTTGCCAACCAAACCCCCACTAAGTAAAAAAAAAACCCCTTTTTGGGATGAAATCAACGCGCTGGGCTGATGCCCACACGCCCCCAATCTGGAGCTCGCACTTCTTCTTCCCCAGATCTCAGCAGTAATCCCATTGTTCCCGACCGGCCGGTTCATCACCATCACCACCACGTCGCGGTTGTTCCAAAAATCTCTCTTCGGAGAGCCCCAAATCTCTCCTCGGAGAGCCCAAATTCCTCTCCTCGGAGAGTGCTCGGAACCACATTCCCCTCCACCTCTGCCTTGCGGTCGTCGGGGGCGTGTCTTCAACGGGCTGGTGTGGTACTGATTCGCTTCTTCACCACTTCCATCCCTTCTGACTTCCCCTCTGTCACTCATGCGGTCGGGGTAAGATAATCCATCGCCCCCTGAGCTGCCGGTCTCCGGTGCGCTCGATGAGTCTTACGATTCGGTTCGAGTCGCCCCAAATCAAGGGTTCCCTCGCGCCCCCAATTCGGTACCCCGATTGTCCGGCGTCTCTAGTTTATGCGATTTGCTTCTATTGCCCGGCCTTGAACCTCAAATCTCACTTAATTGCTTGCGATTTGCTTCAATTGGTCCTTGCGGTGTTGTGGGATGGCGTGAGTCCTCCTCCTTGCTCCTCACCGAGGGCTGGGCTTGCCGGCGGTGGTGCTGCATCTTGTGGCCCCGTCTTGGTGCCCGACCGTTGTTCATCGTCGTTTGCTCCCGAGTATCGTACCCAAACCGCGTCCGCCTCCTGCCTTGCTCAGTTGCTCTACATCTTCTTGTTTTTGGGCCCGGTTCTATTCCTTTGGGCCCAAGGAATACCCTTGGGTCCAAAGCAACCCATAATTCGGAAAAATATTTTTAAAAAATATTAAAAAAATTATAACTTCATTATTTAATAACTATTATTATAAGCCCGGAATCCTCTTGCGCTCTTTGCCCTCTCACGGTCGTGCTTCATTTTCTCGGGTTGGTTGGAGTTCTGTTTGTTGGTTCGTGGTTAGTTTCGGTTAAGGAGCAGTTCTGCGGCCCTGGTTGATCGAAGTGATCGTGTTGGGGGTGTTCGTGGTCTTCGAAGATCCTTCATCTAGGTGGAGGGAACGTCATGTGATCCACACTTCCCCGGGTGTCGTCTTTGCCCTATGTGCATTTCTGCTTTCCGTCTTTCCCGCGGCGAGATATCGTGTCAGCTGTGCTGTCCCATGCGCTCGCTATCCACTTCCCCACGTCGGGTCTCCATCTTCTCGTTGTCGTGTCCGCTTGTTTGCTTAGGGTTAGGGGTTTTTTCGGGTTTGTTTTGTGTAGTTCTTTTGCTGTATTAGGTGATTGTTTTCTGTTGTATTTCTTTTGCTATGTTGTATGTTTAGACGGCTTGCCGTCTGCCGACTTTGTCGGCCTCTCGAGGTCCGGGCCTGTCCGGCATCGAATTATTTCCTTATCAAAAAAAAATATATATAACTAGTTCAGTACGTTTTTTTTAATTTAAATAATTTTGATATTAATACCCATTTAATTAGATGATTAGTTTAGTTTAAGACTTCTTAATAGTTACATAATTTCGGACATTTCGCGAGGTACCCTCGTGGTATTGCAATTTTCACCGGGTGTACAAAAATTTGACATATTTCGTGTGGTACCCTTGTGTTTTGGGTTGATTTTGTCTCGCGCCCTTATGGGTTAAAACTAACGGGAATGGTTTGGGCTCCATTAGATGCCAATTAAAAAAAAAAAAAAAAATAAACCCAGAAAAAGAAATAGAGAGACGCACGAAGCAGAGGAAGGTAGACATTCAAACTGTTCGAAGTGGCCGCCGGCGAGAACGGTTAGAGAAACGAAGAGAAGAAGACACTGATGAGGGAGAGGCGAAGTGCAAGCCCCGACTGAGAGGAGAAGAGAGTCGCCGCAGAGAAGGCAACACAGGAGGAGGAGAAGACACCGATTAGGGAGAAGCTCGAGCGAGAGGGCGACACAGAGAGTACAGTGCCGACTGGATTCCGGAGGTAGAGTTCGACTGTAATCTAAATTAAAGGTGGGCGGAGAAGGTATGGCCTCATTGAATTTTTTTCGTAAATAAGGGTTTGGAATTTGGGATTTTAAATATGAGTTTGTGAATTTGATCGAGTCTAGCTCGAACTTAGTGACTTGCTACCTTAACTAATTGTTGTCATATCTTTGAAGTTCAAGGACTGACTTCATGAATTAGACAGTGAGAATTCAAGGACTAAATTTAGTTTGTGAAGTGGTGAGTTAGACAGTGGGAATAGTTATATTTGAAGTTCAACAACTGAATTAAATGGAAGTTTGTAAGATTCTTAATGAATTGCTTGTTGTTCTACACTGATTGACAACAGTCTAATGCTAGGAAATTTTGCGAACAGAGACCATATCTAGAAATGGAAGTTTGTAACTAACCAACTGAGAGGAGTGATGGAAGACAAAATTATGGAACTTAGTTTGTCGTAAAAACAGCTTCTATGATCTCCGATGTGCCTTATCTTAGCCAAACCTGCAACTGAATACACATGCTTGGCCTTTAGAGCCTCCTCAAAGAGATGCACAGCCTCATCATATTCTTTTCTCAGAAGCCTCACGCAGCCCAATTAATGGAAAGCCAAATTTGTCAAGGATGCAATGCAATAGTAATAGTCTTATGGTAGATAAATGACTTTTATTGGGGTTATATTCCTCTCCAAATTTGTCAAGGATGGATGGACTTTGTCATTTTTCCTGTTTCTCTAATGTGAATACAGAATATATGAAAATATGCATACAGAAAATCTAAAAATCTGAAAAAATTAATGCATAAACTGAAATACATAAAAAATGAAATACATAATACATAAACTAAAAATGTAAATGAATGCAGAAAGTAAAAGAATAAAAACCTGAATATAGAAAATCTTAAAATCTGAATGCAGAAAGTGAAAGAATAAAAATCTTAAATCTTAAAAACTAAAAATGTCATTTTGCCTGTCTCCCTAATGCAATAGAATATTTGGAATTGGAAGCTTAGCTGCATAATTTTGTGAAGCGTAACTGCATGACTGAATTTCAAAGTTATGGAAATATGTGTGTTGCTTTTAGCCTATTAGCTCAAACGGTAGAGCATTGTGCTCAAGCACAAAGATGTGGGTTCGAATCCCACATAGGTTAATTGTATTCTAGAACCAAGATGCATTGTAAAAATAGCTTATATCATTGTAAAATAGCTTATGATAGCAAAAATAGATTATGACGGCAAACAAGATGCATTGTAAAATAGCTTATGACATAAACTAATAGATTGAAAGCTATTTGGATCAAGGTTTCAATCCTTATTCCACTTTAGCCTATGTGGGAGTCGAACCCACATTTCTGTGTATAAACACATCGCTCGACCAGCCGAGCTAATAGGCTTTATAAAATGTTGTGCGCGGGTATTCTGAATTCATTTGGTGCTTGTTCCAGTTTGTTAGTAAAGTTAACTCCAAGTGAACTTTCAAAACTAGTTCATTGTGTTTCCTACTGACTTACTTCTAAGACCAAATCAACAAAAATTTCCTGTTAAAAATTGGCAGACATGTACCTGTAATGTATATCCTACACACAAACCACACTCTTACTAACAAACTATTTAGAGTTGGTCAATAAATTATAGTTTGTGTATTTGCTCACCCTGGCTACATGTTTCTCTTGGTAAACATGTTCACAGTACATCCTTCCACGTGCAAGTAAAATCAACTATGACTAAACATATACAAAAATGGTTTTTGCCTCTAATGGAGGGAGCCAAATCCTCTGTCCCTCTTCTTGTCCCCTTCTCCTGTCCCTTCCTCACAAATCCCTAATTAAAAATAAAAAGAAATTAAATTAAATACTAAAACAAAAAGGAAATAGCAAAGATGTGAAGAGGAACAACCTAATGGAGTTTATTGCTTAAAGAGAAAGGAAAGCAAACTTTAGAAATTATATAGATCAAGATACTATATTTTGTAAACATAGGTTCCAACCAAAGCAACAAGTGTCTCAACAAATTATAATCGATTTAATACCTGCACTTATTCTCGTCAAAGCATGGGTGCTTTTAGCTTCATCCATTTGCTCTTATGAATATTTCAACAGCCCCTTTAGATCAATAAAATCACCACTCTATAGTCTACCCCCATACAATATTCCAGCAACCATAACGAGAGTATAAAAACATGTCTAATTCTCAAACGAAGAATGATAGTCACACAGTAGGAAACACAAATTGGCAGTTACATACCTAATTCTAAATGGGGTTATTATTTTCAAACAGATATCGAAACCCCAAATTCGAAACTGAACCTTTTAGCGCCTCCGGTGTGTCCTACGGCTGCTCATGTCGCCTCTTTTGCTTGTCACCATAAACACACAATTGAGTAGAGAATACAAGAAATTTCATAGAAATTGAGTAGAGAACACAACTTTTCGCAAATTCGTATGAGAACTAAACCCCAATTCCAATACTGATAAACCTCAATTCGAAACCCAAATTCCAATACTCAGAAGCCCCATTTTCAAACCCTAATTTTCGAAGAAGATAAGGAGGAAGAAGTACCTCTCCATAAGTCGCGACCGCTCCACCGTGCTCAGACACTGGACTCCAGGTCAGTCTTTCTCCCTATCGCCGGACTCCACTCCAATTCGCTCCGGAGGATGGTCGTTCTCATTGGCGTTCGTTTCTCAGTTCACCGGTGAAATCTCCTTTGTTCTGTCTTCGTTCAGCTTCCTCCTTTCTTTCTTTTTTTTTTAATTCAAATGTAATAGAGAAAAGATGCCTCTGTTAAAACCAACCCTTGGAGGGCACGAGGTGATGCCGCTCAATTATCGATGACTCCTAGTGACATTGAGGACAACATGAAGGTTCCATTTGATGGCCCTGTCACTCGTGCAAGGGCCAAGAAGATTCGAAATGCAACTAAAGCCTTTCTTGTCCGTCACCATGGAACTTTAGAGCAAGGGTTCAGGCCACCCTGGATCACTTGGCTCAAGGTTACACCGCCAGCACAGGAAGTGAGCCTACGACCACACACGGAGCTCATGAAGACTCGTCTGCACCCGCCATGAATCAACTGAACTCGGCATCACCAAGAGAACACTCGGCCGAGTGGGCCTTTGGTCTTGTCGAGAAGATTGGGCCGAGTTGTCCTTGTGCTTGGGCCGAAATTAAGTTATTTAATTAGTTTGTTATTTTATGCAATTAGTTAAATAAGGTGGAAATTAAATATATCTCTTCTAGATATATTACTTACCCACCAAGTTAGTATATTTCTATCTTCTTAGGATTTATTTATCTTTAAGTTATTTCATTTATCTTAGATAGAATTAATCTATCCAAACCCCTTTCCTTTACAAGGAAGGATTGGTTAGATTTCTCATTAGTTTACTATAAATTCATGTTACACCTTTGAATTTAATCAGATTGAAATAGAATTGAAGTAACCCTTAACGGATCTAGGGTTACTTCAATTCTATTTCAATCTGATTAAATTCAAAGGTGTAACATGAATTTATAGTAAACTAATGAGAAATCTAACCAATCCTTCCACCGCCCCCAGATACTACACCACCTTCAGGTACTGTGCCCCCTACAGGTAATCAGCAACCTGCAGGTAACACCTTTTATTCGGGTCACCCTCCTCCTTCTGGTCAATTACATTATCAACTGAAATCTGCTACTACTAATCCTTTTCCTGGAGAGCATGACAACGATCCTTTAGCGGGCTTCAATGGCCACCAGGATCGCCCTGAACACCAACACCCACGGCAGCAGCAGGGCCGACCCAATCAGCGTCCACAGCAGCCGTTCTATACTCGTGCTAACTGGGATGATAGCCGTAGCAATGCTGATCTGAATGAGACACCACATTTGGAGGATGCTTACCATGAGGTAAATCCTAACTTTGATGATTTACCCCCTCCTAATTTTGGTCATCATAGATTTGATAATACTCAAGCTATTCAGAGACGAGATGTTAAGCTTAAATTAGAAACTTTTGATGGTAATACTGATCCTGAAGCTTATCTTGTCTGGGAAAATCATACTGACTATCTGCTTGAACATTTACGCTATGAGGAAACGGAGAAATTGGAAGTTGTTATATTGCATTTAGTAGGTAAAGCTCGCAACTGGTGGTTCCGCACTCGTGAAATGCGCCGCCGTCAGGACAAGCAACCTGTTGAAACTTGGCCACAACTTCGCTATCTCCTAAAGAAGAGACATGTGCCTGAGGAATACACGGAGTCCATGAGGATGCAGCTCGCTTCCTGCCGACAAGGAACTCGCTCGCCGAATGACTTCAGGGATGAACTTGAACGACTCTCCCATCAGGCTAATGTTTATCTTACTGAACGTGCTTTGTGTACTCAATTTCTTGCTGGTCTTAATATTTCTATTAAAAATCCTTTATCTATCCATTCCATTAGAGATATTAACACTTTGACTCATAAAGCACAGCTTCTGTATGAGCAACAGCAGCAGCAGTTTCGGCAACAGAGGAATCGACTTGACCAGCCCTCTCAAGGTCGCAGGTTTGTTCCCTTTAACCCTTCTAGTCAATCTAAGCCTTCTACTTCTAACCCTTCTATGCAGCAAAAGGGAGTTTCCAACTCACCTCAACAGGGTTATCAGGTTGAAACTAGAAGAGTTGCTGCACCATCTACAGATCGTAACAAAGATATCCGCTGCTTCACTTGTGGTGGGTCTGGGCATGTCTCTCGCAATTGCCCCCAGAAAAGGAAGGTCCTTCTCAATGATTTGAGAGACCATTACTATGACGAGGAGACTGCTGAGGACCTGGTAGTTTCGAGTGAAGTGGAGGAGGACCAGTCGACTGAGCCTATTGAGGAGATCGATACTTCACAGTACGACAACGTGCTTTGCATTGTCAATCGACGGGTCCTACACATTCAGGAATCTCCCATGGCGGACCAAAGGGAGAACTTATTCCACACACGATGCTTGGTTCGCGAAGCTACCTTAACCCTTATCATCGACGGTGGGAGTTGCTGCAATCTCATCAGTGAAAAGGTAGTAAATTTCCTCCATTTACCTACTACTCCTAGAGCTACTCACTATGGTTTAAATGGCATTACTGATGATGGTTTTGATATATTAGTCACCAAACAATGTTTAGTCTCTATTTCTATTGGAACATATCATGATAAGATATTATGTCATGTTGCTCGCATGGATTGTAGTCATATATTATTAGGTCGTCCTTGGTTATATGATCGTAATGTCCTTCATGATGGTCGTGCAAATACATATGCTTTCACCTATGACGGGAGGAGAGTTACTCTCCTACCCCTTTTGCCACAAATTATTCTGAAGGACCAGGTTCGCAAGCAGCAACAAAGGAACGCCGACAGAGAAGCTGAACGATTGGAGAAGCTCAGCGGGAGCTTGGCTGAGCAAGCCGCCCCCGCGGCCCAGCACGCCGCGCCCGCGGCCCCAACGACAGCCCCCTTGCCGCCTTCTCCTCCCCTTTCGACGCCACCTAAGCCCTCTTCTGCATCACTTAAAGGCTCTGTGGAACGTCGATCTTTGGTCTCTCACCCTCAGCAAGGGATCATCACCTGGAACGCTCATCGACCTCCTATTCTTCTGGTCATGAAACAGGTATTACTTAATGTTGAATTAAGTCATATTCCTGCACCTATTGCTGCTCTTCTGCAGGACTATTTGGATGTGCTTCCAGCTGAACTACCCCAAGGCTTGCCTCCTATTAGAGGTATTGAGCATCAGATTGACTTTGTACCTGGAGCAGCCTTGCCTAATCGCGCCTCTTATAGAGCTAGCCCTGAGGAAACAAAGGAGCTGCAACGACAAGTCACAGAATTGATGGACAAGGGCTTTGTGCGAGAAAGCCTCTCTCCCTGTGCCGTGCTGGTCATTTTGGTTCCAAAGAAGGATGCCTCTTGGCGCATGTGTGTTGATTGTCGCGCGATCAACCAAATAACGGTTAAGTATCGCCACCCTATTCCTCGTTTAGATGATATGCTTGATGAACTTCATGGTGCTTCTATTTTTTCTAAAATTGACCTTAGAAGTGGATATCTTCAAATTAGGATGAAACAGGGTGATGAATGGAAAACGGCTTTTAAAACTAAGTATGGTTTATATGAATGGTTAGTAATGCCTTTTGGATTAACTAATGCACCGTCTACATTTATGAGGCTTATGAACCATGTGCTTCGAAGACACTTAGGTAAATTTGTCGTTGTCTATTTTGACGATATCTTAATCTACAGTAAGAATATGCATGATCATTTAAGTCACTTAAAATTGGTTTTTGATTGTCTAAGGAAAGAGAAATTATATGCCAATTTAAAGAAGTGTTCTTTTGCATCCGAGTCTACCATTTTTCTTGGTTTTGTAGTGACTGCATCTGGATTAAAGGTGGATGAGGAGAAGATTCGTGCTATTCAGGAGTGGGCTAGGCCGACTACACCCACCCATGTCCGCTCATTTTTGGGCCTTGCTGGCTTCTATCGACGTTTTGTCAAGGATTTCAGCCTGATTGCCGCCCCCCTACATGAGCTGACAAAGAAAGATGTGACATTTCGCTGGTCTGACTCACATCAAAAGGCTTTCGACGCCCTGAAGGACCGCCTGACACACGCCCCAGTGCTGCAGTTACCTGACTTTGCTCAACCTTTTGAGCTCGAGTGTGACGCTTCTGGCACTGGCATTGGAGGGGTCCTGCTGCAGAACAAGCGTCCCATCGCCTACTTCAGCGAAACGTTGGGCACCGCTGAGCTCAACTATTCTACCTACGACAAGGAGCTATTTGCACTGGTTCGCTGCTTACAGACTTGGAAACATTATCTCTGGCCTAAGGAGTTTGTGATTCATTCGGATCATGAAGCTCTAAAGTACCTCAAAGGACAAGCAGTGCTCAGCAGGCGACTTGCTCGATGGGTGGAGTTTATAGAAACCTTTTCCTATGTGGTTCACCACAAGAAGGGAAAGGATAATGTGGTAGCTGACGCGCTATCACGAAGGTATGTCCTCTTAAACCATATGGATGCACATGTTTTAGGTTTTGCATTAATAAAGGAACTGTATGCTTCTGATAGTTTCTTTAAAACTATATATGCTCAATGTGTGTCCAAAGGTGAAGTAGATTCATTTTTTGTTGATAATGGGTATTTGTTCAAGATGGGCAAGCTTTGTATTCCATCTTCTTCTATTCGCCGATTGTTAACCCAAGAAATACATGAATCTAGGGGACATGGGGGTTTCGAAAAAACACTAGCTGGACTAAAGGAACATTACTTTTGGCCTAAAATGTCTAATTATGTGCTGAGATTTGTCAAAAGTTGTGTTACATGTGCTAAAGCTAAATCGAAATCCAATGCTAATGGTCTATACCAACCTTTGCCAATTGCTAATGCACCCTGGAAAGATGTTTCTATGGATTTTATTGTTGGATTGCCTAGAACTTCTAAGGGTCATGATTCCATATTTGTTGTTGTAGACAGATTTTCCAAAATGGCTCACTTTATACCTTGTCATAAAACTGATGATGCTATTCATGTTGCTCATTTATTCTTCAAAGATGTTGTTCGCTTACATGGATTGCCATTGTCTATAGTTTCTGACCGTGATCCTAAATTCTTAAGCTCTTTTTGGAAAACTTTATGGTCTAAATTGGGTACAAAATTGCTATTTTCTACTTCTTGTCACCCACAAACTGATGGCCAAACTGAGGTCACAAATAGAACTCTTGGGGCTCTCCTTAGAGTCATGCTGCGAACTAACCTCCGGAGATGGGAAGACTGTCTACCATTTGTAGAGTTTGCATATAACAGGTCTAGGCACTCTGCAACAAAGATGACCCCCTTCGAGGTAGTATATGGCCGAAATCCATTAACTCCAGTGGACATGATGCCTCGGCCATATAAGGACAAGGAGAGCGTGGATGCAGCTAAGCAAGTGGACTTCATCAGAAGCTTGCATGAGCGTACCAAGGCGCAGCTCGAGAGGAAGAATGCGCAATACAAGGCCGCGAAGGACAAGCATCGCAAGGATGTGCAGTTCAACGTTGGTGATCTGGTCTGGCTGCATCTCAGGAAGGAAAGGTTTCCGCAACAACGGAAATCTAAGCTGGACCCCAGGGGAGATGGACCATTCAGAGTGGTTCAGAAGATGGGTCCTAATGCCTACAAACTGGATCTCCCTACCGATAAGTACAACGTCCATTCTACATTCAACGTCGCCGATCTATCCTTGTTCGTGCCTGACGATGACTCTGACGACGATTTGAGGACAAATCGAAGTCAAGTGGAAGAGAATGATGCCGCTCAATTATCGATGACTCCTAGTGACATTGAGGACAACATGAAGGTTCCATTTGATGGCCCTGTCACTCGTGCAAGGGCCAAGAAGATTCGAAATGCAACTAAAGCCTTTCTTGTCCGTCACCATGGAACTTTAGAGCAAGGGTTCAGGCCACCCTGGATCACTTGGCTCAAGGTTACACCGCCAGCACAGGAAGTGAGCCTACGACCACACACGGAGCTCATGAAGACTCGTCTGCACCCACCATGAATCAACTGAACTCGGCATCACCAAGAGAACACTCGGTCGAGTGGGCCTTTGGTCTTGTCGAGAAGATTGGGCCGAGTTGTCCTTGTGCTTGGGCCGAAACTAAGTTATTTAATTAGTTTGTTATTTTATGCAATTAGTTAAATAAGGTGGAAATTAAATATATCTCTTCTAGATATATTACTTACCCACCAAGTTAGTATATTTCTATCTTCTTAGGATTTATTTATCTTTAAGTTATTTCATTTATCTTAGATAGAATTAATCTATCCAAACCCCTTTCCTTTACAAGGAAGGATTGGTTAGATTTCTCATTAATTTACTATAAATTCATGTTACACCTTTGAATTTAATCAGATTGAAATAGAATTGAAGTAACCCTTAACGGATCTAGGGTTCTTCGATTATCAATCCCAAAAGCTCTTGTGTTCTTATTATTTTCGCCATTCACATCAACAACTCAAATCCTCACCTTGTTCTTGTCGAGATCGAGGAAGAACATCAATAACCCTACTCGACATAGGCGCAGCGCACCCGCAAGCCCAGTCCTTGGCGTCATCCGCGGGCAAGCCGCTTCCAGCGAGCGCGGACATCCGCTCCGCGCGCTCGCCCTCGCTCCCGCGCTCCTCGGCGTCTTGCGTCGCAGTCCCAGGCGCCTTCGTTCCCGCACCTGCGCTCGCCAGTCCTCTCGCTCCCAGCGAAATCCTCCCGCGCACCAGTACCGCACACCCTGAGGCGTGACGCCTGTGTGCCCGGACCCTTGCGCGCCAGTCTTCGCAAACGCCCTCGCTGTTCTTCGTTCTCTCTTTCTGTCGCTAATTCTGCTTTAAAGTTGCTGAATTTTACTAAGTATAATTCTGTCGCTAAATCAGAATTTTAATCACTTGTTTGAATTGTTCCAAATCAGGAGATATCAAAGAGCATTGCAAGATCGGAGCAAATATACGGCGTGGTTCTTGATCTGAAGCCCACAGGCGAAGGATCGAGTATCCCAAACGTATCACGAGGTGAAATAGCCCCAAATCTCAGGGGTACCATGCAAAATATGTCAAACTTCTGTACACCCAACGAAAATTGCAATACCACGAGAGTACCTTGTGAAATTTCCGAAATATAATTAAAAGAAATTATTATAACATATACATATATATTTGTTAAATTTTTTTAATTAAAAAATTTATTATTAATGACCATTCTTCTAATTCTATATATGATTCTAAATTAAACCAAAGGTTAAATATGTAAAGGCTCGGATTTTCAATCTAAATTTTTGGGAAAAGAAAATTAAAAATGAATTTAAAACGGATTTAATTTGGATTTTTCAAGGAAAACTCGTCCTAAATTTAATAAATCTAACTTGAAATTCTTAGAGTGAATTCCGGTCCAATTTTTATCAGATGTAGATCAATTCCGTCATATTCTCTCATCCTTATCCATTCCAAGTCATCACCCCTTAATTGGGTAAAATTCTATCTATAAATCCCCCTTCTCTAATTGATTTACTTAATTTGGCAAACAAACAATTTTGACCAAATGACCAATTTATTCAACCTTTAGATCTGAGATTTGTAGCCCATTTCACACAGCATCACCCTATCTTCCTCCTCTTCACTCCCTTTGAGCTCTCTTGCCGCCTGCTCACCCGCGCCACTGCAGCCCCATTCCTCCTCTCCGTCGAGCCCACCAGCAGCTCTTCCTATTGATATGTTGCCAGCCACCGGCAGCCACCACCAACCTCCCTCGTCCCCTGTTTTCGAAGAGAAACGCCCGCAACAGAGCACCTTCCGGGGCCATTCCGGGCGCAGTCTCGAGCACCTCCGAGCCTCCATTCCATTCATCCTCCCCGTCGAGCCCAGAAGCAGATCCACCTCACCTCCGACGTCCTCGGAGAACCGAGCCCAGCCGCCGACGACTAACACCCTTCCCCGCTTATTCTCTTCCCCGATTCCACTCCGGTAAGACTCCTCTTTGCCTTTTCCCATCCAGAACGAAGTAAAGCTCCTCCTTTATGACTTCTTGCCTCCGAACCAGGTTCCCCGGAACTTTCCCTGTCCTCGGCAAGCCTAATCGTCCTCCGGTGAGCAGTTCCGACGTGAACGACGACCACCTGGTGAGCTTCTCCTTCCTCTCTTTTCCTAATTGTCTTAAATCGTTAGGGGGTGGCTGATGTCGAGAATCCTTGTGGGTTTGGGTGAGGAGCCGCCGACAGGGGTCTGTCCTTCTTCCTTCTTCCGTTCCGCGAGAACGATGAAGAGAGCGCTGTTCTTCAACTGGGAAAGAAGACGCGTCTCAGGTTTGGGCCTTTGTTGGGCCAGATTCGCTTCCAGCTTTCCGGGTTATCTCATCTTGTGTGTGTGGGTATCCGGGTTGGGGAGAGAGGGATCCGGTTTTCTGTTCCGGGTTGGGTCTTGTGGGGGAATCCGGTTGGGCTAAGCTTTGGGCGGGTTTGGATCTTTCTTTCGGGTTATATTGTCCGGGCTGGGTATTGGGCTTTCTTTGGATCTGGGCTATAAGTTGATTTAATTTGTTTTATGTTATGTTATCACTTTATATTATTCTAAAGTTAGGTATGTTATTATTGTTGTTATATTATTTCAGACTTATAAAGGTATATTTCTGGATTTCTGAAATTTGTTTTGCATCATGGAATTATTTTAAAAGTGTTATCTATTGAGATAAGTATTTTGTGATTTATAAATATGGTTGTGGAAAGAAAAATATAATTATTTTGTAACTAAATGTCGGAATTTGGCCAAGTATGATTTGAGAAATTATTTTGAATAAGAGTTGACTTAACTTGAGATTTAAGAGTTTGGAAAACTTTGAGAAAATGATTACTTATTTCAACTCAGTGAATTTATTGTTGAATTCTTCTTGGGATTTTTGTGGATTTTAAATAAGATATGAAATGAGGTATGATGAGGAAAAATGAGATGATGGATGAGATATTGAGATAGACTTATGCATATCTGTATATTTGTTAGGTGATTGTTACTTGTTGGACTCCAATTGTGTTATCTTTTGCTGTTCGGCATTTCAGGTAAGTTCCCTAGGGGGCTTACTCAGGTTGGACATTCATGCCTGTTGTTGCATTTTATGTTAGGTGTTGCATATGCATAAAAGCATGCCATGTAGTATCCTGTTTAGGTTGCACTAATTGAATGAGCATCTGCTTACTTATTGCGTTTGAAACAGAACGGCCGTTATCTGTGATAGTCCTAGAGTCTTTGCTAGGGTCATAGGGAAGTCCAGCCTCATTGGGTATCCTGAGTCAATCGAGTCATGAACTTCCTTATATTATGAGATGCCTGCGGGCTTTATTGTGGAGCGGGTTAGGCATGCGTGCCGCCCGATTTTGATGGAATGCATTCACGAGCTGGCCAGTCTCCTCCCTATCGGAAGGGGGTGGAGGTAGGAGAGGGATATGTCACTTGGCATTGTCTTGGGCCCTTTACAGTATTTTTACACATTATTATAACTAGGAGCATGCTAGTGTGTTCGACTTTCGTACTGCATTAGAGCATCTTTATTAGGTATAGCGCATACTATGTGGCCTCAGCGAGGACTGCCGGTCCCGCACGAGTGGCTCGATCTGACTCCTTTCCCCGTTCCTTTTTTTTAAGGTATTTTCTACAGATTTGATTGCTCGATGTCTATATGACGAGGTTCCCTTTTTTGCGAATCGAAGAACCTGGCTAAATCTCTAACTCATTATAAATGATAATCATCCACTTATGTTTTGGTTTTGACCCGGCTCTGCCGTGGCGCTTTGTATCTTTACCATGCTTTCGCTTTACTTCCGTTTGAAATGGATTCCACGACATAGTCTTAGGACAGGTTAAGGGTACCCAATGGCCCTTCGAGGTTTTTAGGGTTTGAAATCCCTCTTTCTATTAATATTAAATGAGTTTGAAACCTCGACCCGTACCTGGATTGCAAGATCCGAACAAGGGGTTTTATCCCTTGAAACGTAACCCGGAAATCATAATTCTGGGTCGTTACAAAATATTACATAATAAAATTGATTATTTAATTTTTATAGGTATAAATGAATTGATTATTTAATAAAATTAACTAAGTGTGGAGACATGTCCCATACCCAAAACAATTGAAGTCAAGGGTTTGTTTGATTTAGTAGTTTTGTAATTATATTGTTAAATCTTGTAAAAATATATTTATCTATTAATCTATCTATCTATTAATATTACAAATTCTGCTACCATTTTGCTAACTGGTCACGCCCACAATTAAAGTTGAATTTTTTTTATTCAAATGCGATTTTCTTATTGATCAATATTATTATGGAAATTTCAAAATATTTGTTTCCTATTTTAAATATGGTTTGAATACATTCCCTTTTTTTATATTTTTGGTTCTATTGTCGTAAATATAGAGACATGTTTCCATTTTTTTTTTCCAATTGCAATATTCTCATAATTTGTCTACATACATTGAACTTAAATTTGAATCTTGGTATATTTTATTTTTTGAAATTTATGTTGTACATAGACCCATATCCAATTGTCAGTTTATAAAATGTTATGGAGTATAATTAAATTAACTTTCACATATGTTCATATTTTCTCATCAACAATGCAAGTATTTCATTTTCAAATAAATTAATCAAATATGTACTCGGATTGCCTGCATTCATTATCTTAACGGATTGAATTCATTTAAATATTTGTTTATTATATCACATTTATCCAATCATGTTAAAATTTACTATTCTCTCTATTCGTTTAACTAAATATGTTGTTTAATATTCATTCACGGGGGATTTCACGCTTTGTTAGGATGGTAAAAATTATATAAAATATTATTTTTTTCAAAATTTTTATAAATTAATTTCGATAATAGGTAATATATTAATAATATTAATTCTACTATCATTTTGCTGATGTGTCACACCCACAATTAAACTTGAATTTTGTATTCAAATGGTATTATCTTATTGGTCAATATTATTGTTGAAAATTTAAAATATCTATTTCCTATTTTAAACATATTTGTTTCCTATTTTTATACTAAAATATTATTTAATTGGATATGTTGTATGTCAATTTGTGATCTATTTTAATCGTCTACGTACATTGAACATTTGTCAAATCTTGGCTAATTTTATTCTTGGATATTGAAATTGTTGATTTATCATATTTAACCGATTGCAATATTTTCCACAATGTCTACATACAATGAACATGTAATAATCAATTTGTAAATATTCGATTTTAAAAAATAACTATAAAAATCAATTAGAGCCAAAAATAAGTTTTTTTAATAATTTAATTATTGTAGACATCTTAAATGACTATCGAAAAATAAATAATATTTTAAGACTCACAGGTATTATTATTAACTAATGCTTATTTTACATCTTGGATGAGGCTTCTTAGATCACTTTTCTACCTTTAAGGATCTTTTTTTTACCATCTTACCTTTATTTTCACTATTTATTTCTCTCTCTTTCTAACCATCTTTCTCATGAAAATAATTAATAAATTATGTATATATATCTACATAACTTCAAAATTATTCACACAATTATGTGCTTATGATTTTTTTTAATATTTGTATGGGAGCTTATATTTTAGTTTTTAGATCTATGCTAATGATAATAATTAATTATATATTTATTTCAAATTATATTAGGTGGTGTGTTTGAGTATTATTACTACTTTACCTTATTAAATCATTTTCAAAATTTGTATTGTATCTCTTTCCAACTAATTTATAAATTATAAAAATACTTTATACATATTTTTGTTGTAAACACGTATAAATTAAAATGGATCAAGCTCCCTTGCCTTCAAGGCACGTGTATCACACTAGTATCTAACTAAATTGGATAAAGTGTGATCTTAACCATATATTATTATATTGATCTTTAATATTTTCTAAAAAATATATCCATATCTAATGAAATTGGGTCAAATTTTATCTTATGTAAATATAGATATATTGCTTGAATAGAATTAGAATAAAATTTTATGTTATGCATATAGTGGTTGTTTCAAAATTTTGTCATGGATTCATAGAGTAATATCCATATCTAATGAAAGTGTGTCAAATTTTATCTTATGCATATATTGATTATTTCAAAAAATTGTGATTGGTTCATACGACTACGATTAAGGAGAAAGCGTGATGTGTCTCAACCGACTTCTCCTTTATTATATATAAAATAATAGATCTATCTATAATATAAATAAAATGCTTAAATAAATTGTAAAAATATACAATAAATAAATAGCTTTTTATTGTTCTATTAATTTGTTAGCATTGAAATATAAGTTATTTTTTTTAACTAAAATTTAGATAAATTAAAACATGATTGACAATCACAACCTACTTCAATCGAAAGTTGGTTCAATAAAAATATATTGACTGACTATGTACTAAAAACTCAAATTCATTTAATGCAAATGAGTTGGAACTGCGCTAAATGCAAGTTTAGGCATTTACTACACATAGACTTGTCAAACGGGTCATTCGGGTCGGGTTCGAGTCCGGTCACTTCGGGTTTCGGGTAAAACGAGTCTCGGGTAAACCGGGTTTCGGGTTTTTCGGGTTGACTCGAACTCGGGTTTGATCGGGTTTCGGGTCGGGTTCGGGTCGATTTCGGGTTTGTCAAATTTTTCTTTTTTAAATTAAAAAAATCATTATTTGATAATTTTGTGATAAATTTTAATTATATATATAAAAAATAATTATATATAATTATAAATCAACCGGGTCAATTGGGTCATCGGGTAAATCGGGTCAAAATTACCGGGTCAACGGGTCGAAACCCAGATTACCCGAAAAATTTCGGGTTTTTCGGGTTCGGGTCGAAAAATTTTCGGGTCGGTCGGGTCGGGTCACCGGGTCGGGTTGTGTTTTGACAGGTCTAACTACACATGAGTCTATGTTTTTATTTAAAGAGATTATACTATATAGTTCTGAAATAAATATTTAATTAATTAATTAATATAATATATAATGTTTTCTGAAATAAATAAATTATTGTACACCGAAACATTAGGGATTTTTTTGAGGTAATCCGAAATATTAGGGATTTAGTTTCAAAAAATTAGTTTTTTTTTATTAGGAAAGAATTTGGGCGAGCGAGCTCTATCCGACAGCATCTTTATGGATGAGGTCTAAAAGACCAGGATTGTTTAGAATATCGACTCCCCGGGCAGAGTGGCAAAGGTGTGCAACCTTATCTGTCACTCGATTGCCCATGCAGGGAATATGAAAGAAAGATACTTCTTTCATAGTCGATAAAAGGCTTTTAACATATGACATAATCAGTTCGATCTCCCAAGGACATTTCGATGTTTCACGTAAGTGATTAATGATTATACTAGAATCACCTTCGACGTGGATTTTGTCGATACCGAATTGGATAGCATTTTTTATTCCTAGTTTTAGGGCGAGGGGCTTCCGCTTTTAGTGGGCTTTGTTTACCTAGTTTACTGTACCATATGCCAATAGGCTTGCCCTCTCAGTCCCTGATAATGGCACCTGCCGAGCTTACCGAGTTTGTTAGTGTGGATCCATCAAAATTTATTTTGAAAGTACCAATCGATGGTTTACGCCATTTAGTCTTGACGACCTTATTTTCATCCTTCGGGTGGTTTTTTTTTGTATGTGAGGGGGAGACCTCATCTAGGCACTCATCTATCTGGGATATCCTAATCCAATTGTCCATGTGTGTTTTAACAATGCGAACTAGAGTTTCTTTAGGCGGGAAGGGAACTTGTCAAAAAACAGCTGGTTCCAAGAGTACCACACTGACCACCAAACAAAAGCAAGGCCCGCCTTGGCAGCGGGGGTGAGGTTGTTCCCAATGACCGAAAAGATAGGTTGTATGTCTCGCGAGAGATTAATCATACTAGATATTGTCGAGTTTGTGAGAGCGTGGAGATTAAGTAGGGAACGCACATAACCATATTCAAACAGCAAGTGAGCCTCATCCTTGGCCACACAATTGCACACACCGCATGTGGGAGGAACAGAAGTCCCCCGTTGGGCTAACCTAGAAGCGGTTGGGAGACCATTTTGACAAATTTTCCAAAGAAAGTTTTTGATCTTCGGTGGGACGTTCAATTTTCATATCCAGGCATTATCGTTAGATTTTAGTGATGATTGAGATGTAATTAGTTTTTAATGCACTTGAAGTGGTGAACCAACCCGCCCTATCCGGCCACCTATATAAGCGATCCTCAAATGTATACACCGGAAGGGGAATATCCAAGATTTCTTGCACTATGCTAGTCAGTAGTACATTGAGTAGTTTTTCCTTCCACCGTCTTCCTCCCAAGATCTAGTCATTGACGGTTTCCTCTATATTACCGATTTGTGGGCATTCATCCCTAGATCGTAGAAAGAAGGTAGATATCCAATTATCCGTCCAATATTTGATAGTCTTCCCATTTCCTATTAACCAAATAAGACCCATTTTGAACTTATCTATAAGGGTAGTGAGCTTGGTCCATTGCCAAGAGGAGTCCCCAATTTTCTTGTATTCCAGGATGTTAGTAGAGCGTAAGTACTTATATTTAATTAATCTGACCCAAACATTCTCTGGTTCAGCAAGAATTTTCCATATTAGTTTCATTTGAAGAGCTTCATTCATTTCGTTAGATTTCCTGATCCCTAATCCTCCACACTTCTTTGGTCTAAATATCCTATCCCAACTTATAAGAGGCCGGTGTTGAAGATCTTTATTCCAGGAGAATTGCCTATTAATATGATCAAGCTCCTTATGAATTGAGGCTGGTAGAATAAAGCTCTGTATTGTGTACAAAGGTTTAGCAGAAAGGTAATTGGTATTGATTAGGACTACTCGGCCTTGTTGTGATAGCGTGTTAGCACGCCATTTGCTTAATTATTCTTTTGTCTTACAAATAATGTTCTCAAAGGTGTGTTTGTTTACTCTGCCATTGATAATTGGACATCCAAGGTATTTCTCCAGAGAATTTTAGGGTTGTATCGTCCAAATGTAAATCCTATTGGACTATGATCCAAATTTGTTTATGATGCGAGATTCCAGACTAATATTTCATCTTCCAAAATGAATAAAAAGGAGATATGAGATAGGGAAGGAACATATCTGTAGGACCATTATTAACTAGGACTGAGAACGAGACGGTCGTGACACACTCCATGACCTAAGAGATGAACGTATGGTGGAAACCAAATTTTTGCAGGATATTTCTCGTGAAGTTCCAGTCAGCCCTGTCATATGCTTTTTCCATATCTAGATTTATTGCTAGCCAACCTTCACACCCCGAGCGCGACCGGATGAGTGGAAGATTTCATGTGTAATAAGCACATTATCTTGAATGACTCTGTTTGACACAAAAGCCCCCTATAAAGGATGAATCAATTTTTCGTTAATTTTTTTTATTCTTTCCGTTAGGAATTTAGATATGATTTTATATACATTTGAGCATAAACTGATTGGACGGTAGTGGCTAGTAGTGGTGGGGTTGTCTTTCTTTGGCAGAAGTTATATAAACATGTGGTTAATTTGTTTAAGCATCTTCCTGGAATGGAAGAAACCCTTGACAGCTCTAATGATGAACACATCAACAATATCCCAATATTTCTAATATAATTCAGAGGTAAATCCATCAGGACCGGGAGATTTATTCCTACCCAAGCTAAACACAGTCGATTTTATTTCGTGATTAAAAGGGTGTCGAATAAGAAATTCATTTTCCTCGGTAGTGATTGAAGGATGAATTAGATTCAGCATTTCATTTAAAAGTCTGTCATTCATAGGCTCTTTTCTAAATCTTTTCTCAAAATCAATTTTTATTTCATTTCTTACATTCTCCTCTCCCATTATTAGTGCTCATGTCGTAGAGATAATGTTACAAATTTGTTTCCTATGTCTTCTACCCGAAGCAACACGGTGAAAATACGCAACGTTTGAGTCTGAAAGCTTGAGATGCTTTGTTTTTGCTCTTTGATTCCAGAAGGTTTTTTGAAATAGAAGGAGCTTTTCTTTTTTCCTTATGAGGCACTGTTCTTTACTGGCGATTCTGTGTATGTTATTTCCATCTTCTGTAGACTGAATAGATAGTAAATCATTCTCCACTTCCTTCAACTGACAGAAGATGTTACCGAAGGTGTGCCTATTCCATTATTTTGCTTTCTTTTTTAGAATTTTTTGTTTGAAAACAAGTTGAAATATAGTGGATCCAATGGAGGAGGCACGCCAAGATTATTTGACAATGTTACAAAAATCCTTGCGTTTGATGTCGTGTAAAGAAATGTATGTTTTGAAATCATTATATCTTTTTTAGTGAATACTTGTATGAGTATAATAATATAAAAATAAAAATTGTGTTGATATTGTAATTCAAAGTTTAATAGTGATTTCAGATATAAAATTAATGATTTTTTTACCTTATTGTATCTCATTTTGAAATATTTGTTTCTAAAAGCATAAATGAATTTTATGATTGTAATTCAAACTATAACTATTAGATAATTAATCCTACACTATAACCGGTGACTACAACAAAATAATTAAATGCAATTGAATAAGTTAATTTTTTTTATATATAAGGAAAGAAATTTGGTTCTTTAGACAAGCCTAGAGAAACCGAGAGACCGGACAAGCCGGCAGATGGATTAACCATGATGTACAACCAGAATCAAATAACAGAAGAAAATAACAAAAGCAAATGACAAAAAGGAAATAACAAGAAGTAAATGATGGAAAAGAAAATGCACAAATAAAGTACATATCATCATACATTGTAAACAACAAGCTAACAGAACCAATGAACCGACCGATAAAAAAGAAGATGCCCACAGAGAACTCTAGGGATCTCTAGCAGACACCTCAGGTTGGACTCCAAACAGAGTCAATAGGTGTCGATCGCACTTCCACGACGTCTACAAGCATGGCTAATCAGTCACCATTTACATGAAACCTTTACCACAACAAGAAAGACAAAACACGCCAACCCGCAGGCCCAAACCCTACCCATATCATTTCTCATTCAAACCCTCAATGACGATAACAAGATCATGAATAGGCTACCATGGTAAGCCAAAATACAAGCGGGATTGAGAATAAAGAAAGAACAATAATAAATAGGCATAGAGGCAAGAAAACAGGTAGAAGACGAACCATAAGACAGAGTCGAAAGACAACGAATGGCCATTATGAAGACATAAATGCCGACGAACACGAGCCAATTGAGTGGTGTAAACGGGAGAAGATGGGCGGCAAACCCCGACTGTCGGTGACGAGCCCAAGATGATTGAAGGGTGACGAGCCATAGAGAACGACAAAAACAATGTCGGTGTTAGAAGAGCCGTGGAGGCATTAGGCTGATGGCTGCGAAGGTGATGACGAGCCAAGAGGGCGGCGTCAGCAGAGCAAAGCCAAAGGGATGACCATGGCTGTGGTGTGGAGAGGTGGCCGGTAGGGGTGGGGAGCTGGTGGACAGTTTTCTAGTGGCTAAAACCCGCAAACACTCAAAAGAGAGCATTTGGGAACTAGAGCCGACTGATACTTTACAATTGAATAAGTCAATGAATAGATAGAGAACATATCACATTTCAGTTTGCATGGTACATGTTATCCTTTTTTTTATACAAGGTAATGATTTGAAAGGCATTAGACCCTGATGATCCACCATCCAATAACATCTCTCCTAAGGAGGGAAAGAAGCTTCGGGTTCAACATGATTGTCTCGTGATCCATCATATGTTGTAGTTGTGCCACTTTGTCTTCAACCTGGTTAAGGTCACGGAAGACATGTGTGCCAGATGACCACTCAAAATGATAAAGTAGGTGTAGAATGTTTGTGATGATCATCTCAATCTCTCAAGAGCATCTTCATTTACCATTGACATAGTTAATTACCATCAAGCTATCTCTCTCGATCATGATGCATCGTAGACCAAGGTCCTTAATAGCTACTAGACTAGAATGGAGGACAAGTGCTTCTGCTTGTAGAGGGTAGGCAGATCCACATTGGAGGCCACCCGAAGAGATGATCGAGCCAAGCGTATCCCGAATGACGAAACCAGATGTAGCAAGGCCTGTATGAAATTTAGATCCATCGAAGTTGATTTTGAAGTGTCCCGTCATTGGATTTTTCCACTGCATATTCTTCTTTTTTCTAGTTCGGGTTTTTGGATAGGGAGTTTCCGTTGTGGTGCCTTTCCTTTGGCTGGTGTTATAATCACTTAGTTGCTTAAAGAGTTGTCGCATATAGGTTTCTTGTTTCTTTTTATTTGTGAATTTGTCGTTATTGAAAGTTATTTTGTTTCTACTAGTCCAAATGCCCCACCACAAGATCGCCAGTGCCATTTTTTATGGTTTATTTAATTGAGAGAAAATGTCATTTGTTATTTGTTTGATTGATCGGTCAGTTTTATTTGTTGCTTTTATGACTTGTTGTTGCATTTTCAATGTTTGAGATTATTTGTAGTGAATGTGTGCAACTGGTGAATAGATGGGTTTCGTCTTTGTCACTCTGGTTACAATATGTACAAATTAGCTGGATTGCTACTCCTTTTTTATACTAGTCTTATTTTCATTGGGATTCCATTCATAACCATTTTCCAGAGGAAATTTTTAACTTTTGGTAGACACTCAATTTCTTTAATCCAAGCAATATCACTTGCTTGATTTGTTTGGCTTTTGGTGATCTTGTCTAAGGCTGATGATGTCATGAACCAGCCACGCCGGTTGGCTTGCCAATAAAGACGGTCTTCAATGTCTGTTATTGAGATCTTGATATTTTGGATCATTTGTACTATATTTGGTGGTAGTACTTGGCCAAGTTTTTCAATCTCCTATATTATTTAGTCCAATGTACTGGATTGCTTTTTCATTTTCATCTATCATGCAGTTCGATAGTAGTTGATCTATGAGTCTACCTTTTTCAATTCATATGTCTTTCCAATAACGAATTGTTTTTCCATTCCCGATTTTTCACAAGAGTCTTTCTAGGAATTCATCTTTTATTTCCATAAGTTTTGTCCATTGTCAAGATGTTTGTGTTTTTGGTATTCCCAAAGCGATTTTTCATTCATATATTTTTCTTTAGTTATTATTACCCATAGGTTCTCCGGTTCCACAAGGATCTTCAAGAGTAATTTTTTTTGAAGTACTTTATTCATGTCTTTTGATTTATGTGGGCCTAGACCTGCATTCTTTTTTGTTTTACAAATTTTGTCCCATCCCATAAGTGGTTTATACGTGATGTCTTTGTTCCAGAAGAAGGATCTATTTATTTTATCTAATTCTTTATGTGCATCTATTGGTAGCATGAAACTTTGCATCACATAGTGTGATTTCATGGCCAGATTAGATTTAATGAGAATTGTTTGTCCCTATTGGGATAATGAGTCTGCCTTCCATTTGGTCAATTAGTTCTTTGTTTTATTGATTTTGTCTCCAAATGTACTTCTTCTCACTCGACCATTTATGATTGGACATCCCAGGTATTTATCTAGTGTAAGATACTTGGTGATTTGTAGTATGCTTTGTATTTGTTGCCTTTGTAGGATTGACACATCTTTGGTCACTTGGAAAACCAATTTGTACGTTGAAATTCACTTTTTGTCCCGAAATACTACAATAGTAATCAATAATCTGTTTCACTTTCAAGCATGATTCTGTGTTTGTTTTTGCAAAGATCATGATATCATCGGCAAATGATAGAAAATGGATTCTAGTTCCAGATCTAATAGGGTCAAAAACTATGGTTTTTTGTGATTCCTCACATGTCCGTTATAATTTTCGTGCAAGAATTTATGCACCTATGTTGAATAGATGTGGGGATATGAGGTCCCATTGTCGGAGTCCCCGAACTGGTTTAAAATTCCTATTGGGCCGTCGTTAACTAACACTGAGAACGAGTCAATTCTCACACATTCTTCAATCCTCATGATGAATCTAGGAAAAAAACCCAAATTTTGTAAGTGTTTAGAACAAAAACTCCCAATCCACTATGTCGTATGCTTTTTACATATCAAGTCTTACTGACATCCACCCTTCTTTTCCTTTTCTTGCTCCGAGGGAATGAAAAATCTCATGTGTAATAAGTATGTTATCTTGGATCACTCTTTCAGATATAAAGGCTTCTTTGAGTGGGTAGATAATTTTTCCCAAAACTTCTTTTAGTCTATTAGCTATAACTTTAGTGATTATCATATATATTGTTGAGCACATACTTATTGGTCTGTATTGATTAATAGTACTTGAGTTTTCACATTTTGGTATTAACGATATGAAGATGTGGTTGATCTATTTTTAACATTTTGCCGGATTAAAACAAAAACCTTTGATCGCTCTTATGACATCATATCCCACTATTTATGGTAGAATTTAATCATCACTACATCTGGTCCGGGTGATTTATTTTTTCCTAATGAAGAATGTCACTCATTTAATTTCATTATTTGTGATTGGTCTAGTTCATTTTTCATTATCTTCTCAATTGATTTCTGTTTCTATTAGATCAAGGTACTCGTCTAGTCATCTCCTGTTAATGGGCTCCCTTTTGAAGCTTTTTTCGAAGTCATATTGTGTATTTCTTTTGCTATATTTTCCTCCCCCACTATGCTTGTGCCTTCAGTTGTACGAACTTCCTTAATTATTTTCTTGTTTCTTCTTCCAATCACAATCTTATGAAAATATCTTGAGTTTGTATCCTCTAATTGGAAGTGTTTTGTCTTTACCCTTTGTTTCTAGTACAATTTGTGGTATTATTGTAATTTGTCCTTTTTCTTTAGTAGCCTTGTTTGGATCAAACTTGCCCGGTCATCTTGGTTTCTTGCATTTTGTTGTTGGAGATAGAGAAGTTGTTCATCTACTTGTTTCAACTGCCTAAAAATATTTTCAAAAGTGTTCTTGTTCCACTCTTTAGATAGTTGTTTTAGTACTTTTGTCTTTTGAGTCAATCTAACTTGTTGTATTTGTTCTCCATGCTTGTTTAACAATGTTTGTATATTCGTCTCAGGTTATCCATACTTTTTCCAATTTGAATGGTTTCGCTCTATGATTGCTATTTTGGGAAAGCTCAATAGATATCGGGCAATGGTCATAACAGAAAAAAGTGTGATTTGTTGTAAGCAATTGTGGGAACCACTCGAGTATTTGAGATTGTACCGTTACTCTATTTAATTTCTTATGAATGTTATTGGGTTCCATTTTGTTTTTCCTCCAAGTAAATTCATTTCCTATTGTTGGGACATCAGGAATTCCTCCAAGTAAATTCATTTCCATTTTGTAGTCGTTTGAATCTATTACAGTGGGTGGGGTGGGGGGGGGGGGCCTCCTACTTCTCATATGCATAGAGAATCTCATTGAAATCCCTCATGATAATCCAAGGAAGAGTACGAACGTTGATGTAATTTGCTAGTTCTTCCCATAAAGCATCATTGTCCCTTTCATTTGATGGTCCATATACAATGCAAAGTCCCAATTCAATGGATTTTGATTAAGAAGGATATAAATAGTTGTGCTTTATGGAGAAGTTCTATTTATTCATTGTACAATTAGTACCTTTTCCATAAAATACATATTCCACCCGACCTACCTGTCGCAAGGATCCATTCCATAGTGTCAAAACCTGGCTTTTTATAAACCTTTTATTCTGGTGGATGTTCCATTCGAGTTTCCAATAGTGCAATAAGTTGTATTTATGTATTTTGCAAAAAGAATAAATCTCTGTCCATATATTTTTCGTGCAATACCACAAGAGTTCGATGTACTAATCGTCATTCTTTTCTATCAAATGTTTTAGGGTCTTTCAAGTTGTTCAAAGTGGGCATGGTCCCGTGTGCCTATGATACATTTGGGATACCCGATCATTCGCCCGTGGGCTCAAGATCAAGAACCACGCCGTATATTTGCTTGATCTTGCAATGCTCTTTAATATCTCTTGAATTTGGAACAATTAAACAAGTAATTAAAATTCTGAAATAGCGACAGTTCTACACTTAATAAAATTCCAGCAATTTCAACTAAGTAATAGCGTCAGGAATCAGCGAGAGAAAGCGAGAGAGAAGCGAAGCCGAGTGCGCGGACGCTGGGCACACATGACGCGGGTCCTCAGGGTGTGCGTAGGCGGGTGCACGAAAGCGAGGGCGCTTGCTGGAAGCGAGAGTGCTGGCGAGTGGGAGCAACGCAAGCGAGAGCGAGAACGCGGGAGCGGGGGCGCCTGGAGACGTCCGCGCTCGATGGGAGCGGCCCTGGTTGCGAGTGACACCAAGGTCCGGCCTTCCTCTTGCGACAGGTTCAAGGGTTTGGTTTGGTGTTTGGGTGAGCGATGTCGAATGTAACCAAGATGGCGGTGATGTTTGTGATGGCCGAAAATCTTAAGAACACAAGAGCTTTTAGGATTGATAATCGAAGAACCCTTAATTCAAAGTGCATAAGCATGAATATATAGAAAAGCTATGAGAGATCTAACCAATCCTTCCTTGCAAAGGAAAGGGGTTTGGATAGATCTATTATATCGAAAGATAAATAAAATAAATCTAAGATAAATATTTCGTAATAAAGATATAAGTTTAATAACTTGGTGGCCAATGATTATATCTAGAAGAGATATAATTAATTCTACCTTATTAATCTAAATTGCATAAAATAACAAATTAATTAACTAAATAAACCCGGCCCATGCACAAGAGTAACTCGGCCCATTGTTTTCGACAAAGTTCTAGGCCCACTCGGCTAGTGGTGATGTCGAGTGATCCAAGGCAATGTCGAGTATGGTTGGTTCATGGTGGGTGCTGACGAGTCTTCATGAGCTCCGTGTGTGGACGCAAGCTCACTTCTTGTGCTGGTGGTGTAACCTTGAGCCAAGTGATCCAGAGTTGCCTGAACCCTTGCTCCATAGTTCCTTGGTAACGGACAATAAGGGCTTTGGTTGCATCATGAATCTTCTTGGCCCTTCCACGAGTGATAGGACCATCGAACGGAACCTTCATATTGTCCTCAATGTCACCAGGAGTCATCGATAATTGCACTGCATCATTCTCCTCCACTTGACTTCGATTTGTCCTCAAATCGTCGTTAGAGTCAGCGTCAGGCACGAACAAGGATAGATTGGCGACGTTGAAAGTAGAATGGACGCTGTACTTATCGCTAGGGAGATCCATCTTGTAAGCATTAGGACCCATCTTCTGAACCACTCTGAATGGTCCATCTCCCCTGGGGTCCAGCTTAGATTTCCATTGTTGCGGAAACCTTTCCTTCCTAAGATGCAGCCATACCAGATCACCAACGTTGAACATCACATCCTTGCGATGCTTGTCCTTCGCGGCCTTGTATTGCGCAGTCTTCCTTTCCAGCTGCGCCTTGGTACGCTCATGCAAGCACTTGATGAAGTCCACTTGCTTAGCTGCATCCAAGCTCTCCTTCTCCTTATATGGCCGAGGCATCATGTCCACAGGAGTGAGTGGATTTCGGCCATATACCACTTCGAAGGGGGTCGGCTTTGTTGCAGAATGCCTAGACCTGTTATATGCAAATTCTACAAATGGTAGGTAGTCTTCCCACCTCCGGAGGTTAGTTCGCAGCATGACTCTAAAGAGAGCCCCAAGAGTCCTATTTGTGACCTCAGTTTGGCCATCAGTTTGTGGGTGACAAGAAGTAGAAAATAGTAATTTTGTACCCAATTTAGACCATAAAGTTTTCCAAAAAGAGCTTAAGAATTTAGAGTCACGATCAGAAACTATAGATAATGGTAATCCATGTAAGCGAACAACATCTTTGAAGAACAAATTAGCAACATGAATAGCATCATCAGTTTTGTGACATGGAATGAAATGAGCCATTTTGGAAAATCTGTCTACAACAACAAGGATAGAATCATGACCCTTAGAAGTTCTAGGCAATCCTACAATAAAATCCATAGAGACATCTTCCCAGGGTGCATTAGCAATAGGCAAATGTTGATATAGACCATTAGCATTAGATTTCGATTTAGCCTTAGCACAAGTGACACAACTTTTGACAAATCTCAGCACATAATTAGACATTTTAGGCCAAAAGTAATGTTCCTTAAGTCCAACTAGGGTCTTGTCGAAACCTCCATGTCCTCTAGATTCATGAATTTCTTGAGTTAACAATCGGCGAATAGAAGAAAATGGGATACAAAGCTTGCCTATCTTAAACAAATAACCATTATCAAGAAAGTAAGAATCAACTTCACCTTTAGACACACAATGAGCATATATAGTCTTAAAGAAACTATCAGAAGCATAGAGTTCCTTTATCAAAGCAAAACCCAAAACATGTGCATCCATATGGTTTAGGAGGACATACCTGCGTGATAGCGCATCAGCTACCACATTATCCTTTCCCTTCTTGTGGTAAACCACATAGGAAAAGGTCTCTATAAACTCCACCCATCCATATGGTTTAGAGCTACATGATCCGAATGAATCACAAACTCCTTAGGCCATAGATAATGTTGCCATGTCTGTAAGCAGCGAACCAGTGCGAATAGCTCCTTGTCGTAGGTAGAATAGTTGAGCTCTGCGGGGCCCAACTTTTCGCTGAAGTAGGCTATGGGACGCTTGTTTTGAAGCAGAACCCCACCAATTCCAGTGCCAGAAGCGTCACACTCGAGCTCAAAAGGTTGAGCAAAGTTAGGTAACTGCAGCACTGAGGCATGGGTAAGGCGATCCTTGAGGGCGTCGAAAGCCTACTGATGTGAGTTTGTCCAGCGAAATGTCACCTCTTTCTTTGTCAGCTCATGCAGGGGGCGGCAATGAGGCTGAAATCTTTGACAAAGCGTCGATAGAATCCAGCAAGGCCCAAGAATGAGCGGACATGAGTGGGTGTATGCGGCTGAGCCCACTCTTGTATAGCACGAATCTTCTCCTCATCCACCTTCAATCCAGATGCAGTCACTACAAAACCAAGGAAAATGGTAGACTCGGATGCAAAAGAACACTTCTTTAAATTGGCATATAATTTTTCTTTCCTAAGACAATCAAAGACCAATTTTAAGTGACTTAAGTGATCATGCATATTCTTGCTATAGCTTAAGATATCGTCAAAATAGACAACGACAAATTTTCCTAAGTGTCTTCTAAGCACATGGTTCATAAGCCTCATAAAAGTATAAGGTGCATTTGTTAATCCAAAAGGCATTACTAACCATTCATATAAGCCATACTTAGTTTTAAAAGCCGTTTTCCATTCATTGCCCTGTTTCATCCTAATTTGATGATATCCACTTCTAAGGTCAATTTTTGAAAAAATACAAGCACCATGAAGTTCATCAAGCATATCATCTAAACGAGGAATAGGGTGAGGATACTTAACCGTTATTTGGTTGATTGCACGGCAATCAACACACATGCGCCAGGAGCCATCCTTCTTTGGAACCAAAATGAGGCACGACACAGGGGGACAGGCTTTCTCGCACAAAGCCCTTATCCATCAACTTCGTGACTTGGCGTTGGAGCTCCTTTGTCTCCTTAGGACTAGCTCTATAAGCGGAACGATTAGGCAAGGCTGCCCCAGGTACAAAGTCAATCTGGTGCTCAATACCTCTAATAGGAGGCAAGCCTTAGGGTAGTTCAGCTGGAAGCACATCTAAATAATCCTGCAGAAGAGCAGCAATAGGCGCAGGAATATGACTCAAATCAACATTAAGCAATACCTCTTTCATTACTAGTAGAATATGAGGTCGATGAGCATTCCATGTGACGGTCTCTTTCTTAGGTTGAGAGACCAGTGATCGACGTTCTACAGAGCCCTTTAGTGAAGAGGAAGAAGGCTGAGTGGACGCCGAGTGGGAAGGAGGTGATGCCGAGGGGGCTGCGGGCGCGGGTGGGGTGGCCGCGGGCGCGGCTGTCCGAGCTGCGGGGGCGGCCTGCTGGGTCGAGCTCCACGCTTCTCCTTCCTTTGGGCCTCCTTCTAAGCGTCCTGCTGTTGTTTCTTGCGAACCTGGTCCTTTAGAATAGTTTGAGGCAAAAGGAGTAGGAGAGTAACTCTCCTCCCATCAAAGGAGAAGGCATATGTATTCGCACGACCATCATAAAGAACAGAACGATCATATAACCAAGGACGACCTAACAATATATGACTACAATCCATGTGAGCAACATCACATAATACTTTATCATGATATGATCCAATAGAAAATGAAACTAAACATTGTTTGGCGACCATTATATCAGATCCATCATCAGTAATGCCATTTAGCCCATAGTGAGTAGCTCTAGGAGTAGTAGTTAAATGGAGGAAATCCACTACCTTTTCATTGATGAGATTACAGCAACTCCCACCGTCAATGATAACGCTTAAGGTAGCCTCGCGAACCATACACCTGGTGTGGAAGATGTTCTCCCTTTGATCAGCCATGGGAGATTCCTGAATGTGTAAGACCCGCCGATTGACAAGGCAAAGTAAATTATCGCACTCTGTAGTGTCGATCTCCTCAATAGGCTCAAACGGTTGGTCCTCCTCCACTTCACTCGAAACTACATGGTCCTCGACAGTCTCCTCCTCATAGTAATGGTCTCCCAAATCATTGAGAAGGACCTTCCTTTTCCGAGGGCAATTGCGAGAGACATGCTCGGAACCACCACAAGTGAAGCACCGGATATCCTTATTGCGATTTGTAGAGGGTGCAGAAACTCTTCTAGTTTCAACCTAATAACCCTGTTGAGGTGAGTTGGAAACTCCCTTTTGCTGCATAGAAGGGTTAGAAGTAGAAGGTTTAGATTGACCAGAAGGGGTAAAGGGAACAAACCTGCGCCCTTGAGAGGTCTGGTCGAATCTAGCCCTCTGGCGAAGCTGTTGTTGCTGCTGCTACTGGTCATACATAAGCTGTGCTTTATGACATAAAGTGTTAATATCTCTAATGGAATGGATAGACAAAGGGTTTTTAATAGAAATATTAAGACCAGCAAGAAATTGAGTACATAAAGCACGTTCAGTAAGATAAACATTAGCCTGATGAGAGAGCCGTTCAAGCTCATCTCTGAAGTCATTAGGAGAGCGAGTCCCTTGGCGACAGGAAGCGAGTTGCATCCTCATGGACTCCGTATATTCCTTAGGCACATGTCTATTCTTGAGGAGATAGCGAAGTTGCGGCCAGGTCTCAACAGGTTGTTTATCCCGACGACGGCGCATCTCATGAGTGCGGAACCACCAGGTGCGAGCTTTACCTACCAAATGCAATATAACAATTTCCAACTTCTCCGTTTTCTCATAGCACAAATGTTCAAGCAGATAGTCAGTATGATTTTCCCAAACAAGATAAGCTTCAAGATCAGTGTTACCATCAACGGTTTCTAATTTAAGCTTAACATCACGCCTTTGTATAGATTGAGCATTATCAAATCTAGGACGACCAAAATTAGGAGGAGGTAAATCATCAAAGGTAGGGTTTACCTCATGGTAAGCGTCCTCCAAATGGGGCATCTCATATAGATCAGCGTTGCTGCAGCTGTCATCCCAGTTAGATCGGATGATCAGCTGATGCGGGGGCTGCTGATGACGCTGGTTCGACCTCCCTTGATGTTGATGCCGTGGGGGTGTGTGCTCACGGCAATCTTGGTTGCCATTGAAGCCCGCTAGATGATCGTTATCATTCTCTCTATGGAAAGGGTTAGGAGTAACAGACTTAAGCTTAAAATGTAATTGACCAAAAGGGGGAGGTTGAGCAAAATTAGAAGGGTTACCTGTAGGTGGTGTATTACCTGTAGGAAGAGTTGTGTCTGTAGGAGGCGGCATACCACCCGGAGGTGTAGAACCAGAAGCCTCCTGTTGTTTGTTCTCCTCAAAGTGTCGCAGAACACCACTGATAGCGCGAGTAGTAATCAGGTTTGCTTGTTGAACCAATTGATCGTGGAAGCGCTTGTTCCAACATTCATCATAAGCATCGAGGAGTGCTTTATGTTAAGCCATCGAAGCATTAGTAGCGGCCTGAATAATATGCTCCAAGGTAGCATCCGAAATAGGGCTACGGGTGGGAGGGGGATCACTATCGTTTGACATGTTCCTACAATATCAGAAGAGCAACAAGTAAACGAAGCAAAGACCAGAAACCAAGTAATGCAAGCTCTAGTGATTCCTAAGAGTGATTCAGTTTTAGAAATCAAAGAGCGAGAAAAACAAGGCACTATATTCAAGCAATTCCCCCGGACACAGAATTTTGCAATATTGAAGACAACAAGAAATAATCAAAATTGCAAATTAAATCAGCCACAAGTCGGATATCAAGGATAGAAAGTATAAACAAGCGGCTAATGTGTCTAGAATAAGAGATACAATGTGATGCCCGAATAATATGAATATGTAACAATCGACAATAGCAGTCACAAGGGCAATCAAGTGCACACACTCCGTCAACTATTATCTGACGGTTGCAACACGGTTCAGAAAAAGAGGGGTGTGACCAAGGCTCCTGTGTCGGCACAGCACAAAATCACACAAGTAGGGTTCTTTTTGTAATGCTTAAAACTGAATAGATCATCTAACATGTAGCAAAGAAAAGAAATACCAAAGGAAGAGTTACAAACTCAACAATGTAAGGTATGCTATACTTTTTTTTTTTTTTTTGAATGATGCTCTCGGCTTTTCTGTTTTTTTTTTTAACTAATAAATGGCTGCTGTAAAATATGAGCAGTAACCGAAAATAAGAGCAAGAGAAAATAAAATAAAAATAACAAGCTACGATGATCGAAAAGTAAGCAAAAATAAGGAAAATAAAGAAAATAGGCTAGAAACTGGAGGAATTAGGGTTCTTTAGTGGTGCAAGTTTATATAATGCTTTTAATCCAAGAATCACAGTCATAGGCATGATATGTAGCAAAAAGGAATAAAAGATCAAAACTTGCAATCAAGAACTCAACATCTTCCAAATTAAAGATCCAAACAAGAAATAACTAAAATAAAGTGCCAAATTTTATGGGTGAATAATAACGATTTAACTTTTATGCAGCGGGCATGGTGAAAAATAGGCACGAAAAATAAAACACTCAATTAAAGAATCAAGAGAGTAAAGAACTTGCATACACTTGAAATCCGATACCACTTAATACGTTTGGGATACCCGATCCTTCGCCTGTGGGCTCAAGCTCAAGAACCACGCTGTATATTTGCTTGATCTTGCAATGCTCTTTGATATCTTCTAAATTTGAAACAATTAAACAAGTAATTAAAATTCTGAAATAGCGACAGTTCTACACTTAATAAAATTCCAGCAATTTCAGCTAAGTAATAGCGACAGGAATCAGCGAGAGAAAGCGAGAGAGAAGCGAATCCGAGTGCGCGGACGCTGGGCACACAGGACGCGGGTCCTCAGGGTGTACGTAGGCGGGTGCGCGAAAGCGGGGGCGCTCGCTGGAAGCGAGAGTGGTGGCGAGTGGGAGCGACACAAGCGAGAGCGAGAACGCGGGAGCGGGGGCTTCTGGAGACGTCCGCGCTCGCTGGGAGCTGCCCTGGTTGCGAGTGACGCCAAGGTCCGGCCTTCCTCTTGTGAGAGGTTCAAGGGATTGGTTTGGTGTTTGGGTGAGCGATGTCGAATGTAACCAAGATGGTGGTGATGTTTGTGATGGCCGAAAATCTTAAGAACACAAGAGCTTTTGGGATTGATAATCGAAGAACCCTTAATCCATAAAGGGTTTCTCCAATTCTATTCCATCTGATTAATTCAAAGTGCATAAACATGAATATATAGAAAAGATATGAGAGATCTAACCAATCCTTCCTTGCAAAGGAAAGGGGTTTGGATAGATCTATTATATCTAAAGATAAATAAAACAAATCTAAGATAAATATTTCCTAATAAAGATATAAGTTTAATAACTTGGTGGGCAAGGATTATATCTAGAAGAGATATAATTAATTCCACCTTATTAATCTAAATTGCATAAAATAACAACTTAATTAACTAAATAAATCCGGCCCATGCACAAGAGTAACTCAGCCCATTGTTTTCGACAAAGTTCTAGGCCCACTCGGCTAGTGGTGATGTCGAGTGATCCAAGGCAATGTCGAGTATGGTTGGTTCATGGTGGGTGCTGACGAGTCTTCATGAACTCTGTGTGTGGACGCAAGCTCACTTCTTGTGCTGGTGGTGTAACCTTGAGCCAAGTGATCCAGTGTGGCGTGAACCCTAGCTCCATAGTTCCTTGGTAACGGACAATAAGGGCTTTGGTTGCATCTTGAATCTTCTTGGCCCTTGCACGAGTGATAGGACCATCGAACGGAACCTTCATATTGTCCACAATGTCACCAGGAGTCATCGATAATTGCACTGCATCAGCCTATAAACTTTCCATTTATCTTTCGTTTATCACAAGTCATGCGTTTGTTTTTCTTTCCCTTGTCTCTATTTCTAATCTTAGTCGCAACTGTCTCTTGAGTTTTTTTATTTTTCTCAAACACTTTGCGAGTTTATTATTCAATAAGGCTGCAAAGTTCCCCAAAGGGTCCAAAGCTTGGAGCATTGATGTTAGGCGTGGCCACGGGTTACGGGTCAACCCGTGACCCGCCGGGTCCGGGTTGACGGGTTGGTGGGTAGGGACGGGTAGCGGGTTAGGGTTAGGGTCGGGGAATCCATGACCCGTGACCCGGCGTGTCGACCCGCCGGGTTAACCCGCTTTTTTCAAAATATTTTTTTTCGAAATATTTAATTTTAATAAAATAAATTTATAGTATTATGTAAATTATTCTTAAAATAACTCACAATAATAAATAAACTAATATGCAATGTGCAATGTGAGACAAATAAACCCCATCCTTCTCATTTTATAGACTTGGAAGTCTTCCTTCTTTCCCCTCATTTCCAATGTGGGACAATGGCTTTGTCCTACATCGAATATATGAAGATAAAATGAGAAGGCATGGGGCTATATATATGTATCCCACTACTACATTTCTTCCACTTCACTTGTTTCCTACATTTCCTACATTGGAAATTAAGTTGGAAATGAAGTTTGAGAAATATATTCTCATATTTTTTTCTCTTACATCACACAATGAAATCTTTACATATTATTTATTTATTTATTTATTTTAATAGTCATTTTTTTTAAGAAAAGAATTTTTTTTAAAATAATGTAACCCGCCGGGTCAACGGGTCGACCCGAACCCATCAACCCGTGAGATTTACGAGTTAGGGTTTGGGTCGACCAACCCTGACCCTTGACCCGGCGGGTCAGACCCGTGACCACGCCTAGCTGGTGTGTTCTTGCTTTTTCATTGCTTAGGTTAGTGGGTTCATCACTTTCTATGACGATAAATAATTAAGAGAAGTTATCCAAATTGGGGTAGATTAAAAAAGACACAAACAAAAAAAATCCTTGCATCCAACAACAAAAATACCATAGAAATTTAAATCGACAGTACGAGGAAGAACGCGCCGGACGCGCTTCTCCCAACCCCTTGCCCCAAAACTCTCCCCCCAAAAACCCTTCAGTCGAAAACCCTAGATCTGAAATCGATTTCTCCAAAGAACTTGCTTTCTATCTAATCACCTTCAAACATGCCTTTTGGCGGATCAAAAGGTCCGTTCGATCGCTCTGCAAAGCTTGTGTGTCTGGCTATCTCGATCTTTTGTGGGGAATTGGCACCGGGGTAATCGCCCCTTTGGCGAACATCAGATCTGGGTTTGGGGACGGTTTTATCCTTGTTCTCCCTGCCGGTGGCTGTCGGGTGCGTCGTGCTTAGAGAAGATCAAACCAAGGGGATAAAAGCCTAGTCCGGTATGCTCGACCTCCACCCTGGCCTTCGTTAAAAATCGTGTCTCTGCGTTCTTCCGTCCTTCCGTTAGACTATGCCGTCCGGGATGCTCAGTCTTGGTCGGTTCTATTCCTTATCCGAAGGCACATCACTTCTGGTCGATAATGGTTGGGTACGTCTCTAAATCTCTCTCCTTTTCAAATATATAAGAACAATGGGGGTTGTTTGTCTTCAGCACCCGTACACAACATTCTCTCCTCTCTCACTTTCTGTAACTCCAATTGGCTTCTCTCTAATCTTCCTTTTTCTGTCTCATTCATGGCTTCCTCCTTGAAGAAGAAAAGGAAAAAACCAATGGGGGATAAGATCCTTGTCCCCCTCCCAAAACCATCCCAAAAAGGCAAAAATCAGATTCTCATTGAAGAGCACCATGTCACAGTTATGGCTCCTTTCGGAGTTGTTAAAATGAAAAAACCCAGGGAAGCAAATGATCTCGCCTCTCCAAAGTCTAACACCCGAAAGGGTCCCAAATCGCCGGAGGGCATATAAATCATTGAGGAACACCCCTCTGCCAAAGAGGAACCAAGATCCAAGCTGAAATCCAATACCGACAAGATGTTCAAAGAGCACACAATCAATATGGAGAAGTTGTTAGCCCTGCAAGGCTATGTTCGGGAAAACATTTATGGCCTCAATCAATCTTTCCTATCCGCAACAATTATTGGGGATCCTTTGGAGGCCAAGCAAGTTCGTATAAAAATCAGGTATGTGTGGAATTCGTGTCTAGCACTGATGGCCTATCATAATTGGGTATTGATGTTAACATTTGCTTGGATGTTTATGGTTAATCACCAATTGCAATGGGAATGCTCATATTATTATGACTGTGTAGATATATTCAAGGGTGAAATCTCTCAGAATGATAACCCCCTAGGCAAGTATTTTATATCATATATCTTCCTAAATCAAATATCCGCATTTAAAGCTCTTAGACTAACATCTCAACCTATGCCGGAGTGCACTAAACTTACTGAGAAGCTCTCTCCCTTTGATGATGATCTTCTGGTGAAGCTGAGGTCTATGTCAAACCCCGTTCCCCGTTTGGGTTTCGGAAAAATTAAGACATCAATCAAACTGAGGAGTTGGTTCAAATAAATGACGCTGGGAAACAATGGTTTGTAAATCCGAACGTCTTGTTGTCTTTACTAGATGGTGCTTCATATGCTTTATACTTTTGGTATTCGTCCACAACCAGCTATTGGTGGAGCATTACTTATGAAACTGTATGTGTTACTGCACCTAGCCATGACTTAATCAATTATAGATCCTTTGTTTTCCCGACTTCAGCTTTTGTGTCTAAGTGGGTTCTTAATATTGTGGCCTACCCTCATACTAACATAATAATTAATTCACACTATTTAGGGAAGTTTAATTGGCAAAAAGTTGTTAATGGTAAAACTTTTTTAGACTTCTTTAGTGAACTTTCTTTCTTTCTGTATACTTTTGTAGACTACACTTTGGAAGGGAGTATTCCAGTGGGTTTTGTTTTAATGGCTTGGACTTCTTGGTCTTTCCATTTACATGTTCATGAGTACTTGCCTTTAATAGCATTACTAGAGTATAAGATTGTTGCGGTAAAAAACTCTTGGGTAAGGTATAGTCGAGCCGTTTGTCAAACCAAATCTAGCTACTGGTGGAACAAAAATAGTGCAGTCCCCATATACATGTGTGAATCCTACAATTTTGGGCATAAGAGGCATTGTATTTGTCAATTTTTATTCGTTTATATCACTTGCAATGGTAAAAACTTGTGTTGGACTCATGGTAGGTGTGTATGTTTTGTGGATGGCCTGTTGCTTGGTCTCGGCACAAGTCTAGTGTTTGTTTTCATGTCAAAGAATTATTATCCCATGCTTGGGGTGATAACCTTTCCTTGTAATATTGTGGTTATTTTTTATTGGCAATGGCTAAAATATTTGAAGTATCTGATGTATTCTTATTCAACATTACATAAATCTATAGTTGAGAACTCTAAGTTCAAAGCATATCCTAGGGGGAACTTGTTTGCTGTCATTGGCTAAATAATTTGAGGACTAATCCCTATGGTGGAAGGCTAGATCGGTTATGTCCTTTAGGTGAACATTTAGATCATAAAATGATAACTAAGGTTATAAAAATACTTGACTTAATCATTTTACAATTGAGTACCTTGTCTCCTATGTGTTTGTCGAATTGGGACAATTGGGCATGGATAGAAAAGGACATTCAAAAGCATAGCTCTATGTTTGTACACACTTACTTTTCCCGAAAGAGAAGAATATGTATGCATCCCGAGTTGCTTTTTCTGGCCTTGTCTCTCTACATAAGCTTCGTTACAAAGTCTCGAACTAAATATTTAACCCAAGATGAGTACATCCTTAGTAACACAAGCCCGGCTTGTGACAAGGCATTAAACAACATAGGCTATACTCTTATGAGGCTATATAAGGTTAACCACCAAGGGGCTAACCGAATCTCTCTAAGTGAGAATTATATCCATAGTCTAACAATAGGGGAAAGATGCAATAGTTCTAAAAACACTCATAAGAAACCCCAGCAAGAATCCTATCTTCATAAGCTTGGAGAAATTACAAAAAGGGTAATGTGTTATATGGGAGGGTTCACCTTTTGCTCGCGTATACAAAAACAAGGTTGTCATGATTAAACGATATTGGACCTGTAGGGGAATTGTGAAAGAAACCTTCTGGACTAACATTAATGGATGGCGTACCCTAGATCATATACAAATGCTTATTTTAGCAGAAACAAAGACTGAAACAGAACCAAAAGAATCCCTTTGGAAAAATGCGGGATTCACAAATATTTGTTGGTCCCCAGCTTCTGGCCGTGCCGGGGGTATTGCTCTATTCTGGAATGAAAACTCATTCATAGATGAAACCATCTCGGTGGTTATTCATCTCCCAAGAATCATCGGAGTAAAATACAAGAACATAAAAGAGAATTTTGAGTGCCTAATGTTGTTTGTATACCCCCCTCCCCAACCCTTCAGAGAAAGAGGACTTTTGGAGAAACCTATGCAATCCGATTGCCCAAAGCGACCTTCCCAACTTAATTATGGGAGACTTAAACAAAATAAGCCAACCATCGGATAAGAGTGAGGGAGCAGAAACACTACCGAGTAGATTCCAGAGAATAATGGAATTTAAAGATGCATGCTCCTTGGTTGAGATCCCTTCGTTCGGTAACCCATTTACATGGAGAAAGAAACAAATTGGCCCAAATAACATATTGGAAAAACTTGACAGGGTGCTAGTTCATCATGAAATAATAGATAAGTTCCCCGATTTGGCAACTAAAAATGGAGCATTTTCTAACTCAGACCATTGCCCTATTTCAATTAACATCTCCAAAAACACTACCTTCAAACCACCACCATTTAAATTCGAAAACATTTGGCTGAAGAGAAAAGATTTCCGAAATATCGTCAAACAAGCGTAGAGAGCTTCATGTGCAAGCTCTACTATGTTCCGACTCACACACAAAACTAAGATCCTAAAACAAAAGGCTAAAATATGGAATAAGAAAACATTTGGAAACATGTTCCGACAACTACAAGACGTGGAGGAGGCCCTAATAGAACCACAATCAAGCCAAAAAACTAATCAAAATCCTGAATTATACATAAAAGAACCGAATCTCTTGTCTAAAAAAGAAAACCTACTCCTTTTTCGCAAAACCTTCTGGAACCAAAGAGCGAAATAAAAACACTTAAAATTAGCAGATACCAACTCCTCCTACTTCCATAGAGTAGCCTCAGGGAGAAGAAATCGGAAAATAATTAGAACAATTACCTCAGCAGAAGGAACCCTTATAATAGTGATGCGGGACCATCCAAGACACCATCCAAGACACCTCCGAACACATCTATACTTGGGGATGGACCTATGATTCGAGCTTGTGAGAATGATGTCATCCTCAAGAGGAAGAAGAAGGCTCCACAATGGGAGAAGATCCAAAGGTGGAAGCTAATCAAAATCCTGAATTATACATAAAAGAACCGAATCTCTTGTCTAAAAAAGAAAACCTACTCCTTTTTCGCAAAACCTTCTGGAACCAAAGAGCGAAATAAAAACACTTAAAATTAGCAGATACCAACTCCTCCTACTTCCATAGAGTAGCCTCAGGGAGAAGAAATCGGAAAATAATTAGAACAATTACCTCAGCAGAAGGAACCCTTATAATAGTGATGCGGGACCATCCAAGACACCATCCAAGACACCTCCGAACACATCTATACTTGGGGATGGACCTATGATTCGAGCTTGTGAGAATGATGTCATCCTCAAGAGGAAGAAGAAGGCTCCACAATGGGAGAAGATCCAAAGGTGGAAGCTTAACGTTTTAGATTCGTTCAGCAGTTTGACATCTTTTCGACGTCTCATTAAAATGAGTCGTATGGATTCAATATTATTCAGATTGGATTGTGCCATACCTTGTCGGGACGAGGACGAAGAGATATACAACTTTGTTGTTGAAGGTTGTTCCAGATTCGACCTAGAGCTTGGCCGAAATCCACATTCTTTGAGTTGTCACTGGTTTTGACGGGATTTTATTAAGTCTTGGACAGGGCCGGACCTGAGATTTGTAATGCCTGAGGCGAGATATTAAAATAGGGCCCTCTACTATTTTCAATAACAACAAAGCGAATATCGAACCCCAAATTCAGAAATCTATTTATCAAAATCACAACCATAACACAATTCCAAATCGTTTACCACAAATTTATTTCTCAAAACCACAAAATCTAATCACAATTTCTCAAAATTTATTATCAAAATCGCCAAGCCTAATCGAAATTGGTTAGGAGGGAGGGCTCAAACCTGAGTTCCCTGCAATCTCTATTGAATAGCTTCCGTCTCTTACCACTGGGTCGAGTTAACCTTCTGTTTCATAATTCAGTTTTCTTTTACTTATCATAAAAATACAAACTATGGGCCCCTTAGGCTGATTGGGCCCGAGGCGAGGGCCTGTTGGGCTTCGTCTCAGGTCCGGCCCTGGTCTTGGAACATTATATTTATTTCCTATTTTAGTATTTCTTTTACTTAAATTATTCTAGGAAACTTTAGATGTTATTTATTTAATTTCTCAAATTATTAGTTTTATTAATCCCTTTAAATAAATCGGCCCATTAGCCTTTAGATGTCTATAAAAGCCGATTCCTCCTATTGTAATAAAGGGGAACATTATGAATAGAATTAGTCTTCTCAAATTGTGTGAAACACATTGAGTGTTTGTTGGATGATTAGAGTTGTGCTCATCATTCACGAATTGGTATCGATTTCAGCTTGGTTTGCTTTGTGTTCATCAATTTCGAAAGACTTGGTGATCCTAGTATCCACGAGTCCCCTCCTTGTGCCTCCAAGTTGTCCGCTTGGTTGTGTAGGGTTGTAGAGGCGGGTTATATAGTCATTGGTATTGGTTCCTACCCTCTTAGGAGGCCTGTGGTCTTTATCTTATTCTATATAGATCGACTCAGTCCTTATCGGTCGTGTCTTTATTGCAATTTCGAGTCTTTATTCATATTCAATTGAGTCTTGTTATTTTCCTTTTGTCGACATCGAGTAACAATCTGTTCTTGATGTTCTTTGTTGAGTCTTGATCGATATTGATCCAATCTTGGTCGATTTCTTTGAGTTTCGTTGCTGCGTTCTTGAGTCTTTATTATTCTTGCTTCCGTTTCTTGAGTTTCTTTATTGATTGTCGAAGATCGGGCCATCTCACGGCTAACCCCGTATCAAATAGGAAATGAAAATATTAAAAAAGAAATTCAAAGAGACTTTGAAAAAAGATTTAGTCGGGAACAAACGTATAGGAACCCCCAATTGGAAGAATATCTCTCAGAAATCAACCCGATTATTACAGAGGAGGAAAACAAATTCCTTATTCAACAACCAACGAATAGTGAAATAAAAAAAAGCAGTCTTCTCAATGGGTAACAACAAATCTCCTGGTCCTGATGGTATGGCTGCGGAATTCTAGAAAAAATATTGGGACATTGTTGGGTCTGATATCATCAGGGTGACAAAAGCTCTCTTCCTCTCCAGAAAACCGTTAAAACAAATTAATCACACTGTTATCTCCCTTATACCGAAAAAGGATAATCCCTCCATGACTACACACTACCGACCGATTAGTCTATGTTCAACTATATACAAAATCATTTCAAAGATAATAGCAGAACGACTAAAAGTAGTTATAGGAAAACTTATACACCCATTGCAAGGAGCCTTTGTTTCGGATAGAGCTATTCAAGACAATATCCTAATAGCACATGAGATATTCCACTCCTTTCGCACAAGAAAAGGATCCAAGGGATGGGCTGCAATAAAGCTCGATATGGCAAAGGCATATGACAGAGTAGATTGGCAATATACGAAATCAGTACTCTAGAGATTTGGTTTCCACCAAAGATTTGTGGATATTATTATAGACTGTGTGAATACGGTCTCCTTCTCTGTATTAGTAAACAATGGCCCTACAGACCTTTTCAAACCAACAAGGGTTTTGAGGCAAGGGGACCCCCTTTCCCCGTTCCTCTTCCTTCTTGGAGCAGAAGTCCTTGCTCGCAAACTCTCAAGGGAGGCAGAATCTAACGACAAAAACGTCGGATTTAAATTTGGCCACTCGGGCCCCTGTGTACCGTTCCTGACCTTTCCAGACGACATAATAATTTTTTCGAAAGGCAGTAATTCTGCATGTATAAAAGTTAAAGAGATAATTGAAGATTACTGTAAATTCTCAGGGCAAAAAGTAAACTACCATAAGTCATCCTTTCAAACCACCCCAGGAATCCCTAGAACAAGAGCGAGAGAACTAGAAGGTATACTGAACATACCCTTTGAACGAAATCTGAAAAAATACCTTGGTTGTCCCATCATAAATGGGAGGGTTACCAAGGAAACATTTGGCGAAATGATTTGCAAATCTAAAGATCAACTGAGCAAATGGCGTGCAAATGCCCTCTCACAACAAGAAAGAGCAACTCTAATAGTGTCTAATCTATCATCAAAACCTTTATATTCAATGCAGAGCTTCATGCTCCCGGTGGCAGTCCACAAACAATTAGATCAAATCAACAGAACATTTTTCCTGGAACAAAGACGCTCAGCATAACCCGTTAATCAGTTGGGACAAAATTTGTAAACCAAAAGCGAGTGGAGGATTGGGAATTAGAAAAACCAAAGACATGAATGAAGCTTTCCAATTCAAACTCATTTGCCAAATTCTTGCGGAACCGGAGAATAACTGTGTTAAAATCATACAATACAAATATCTTAGAGAGAGCCACATCCTTACTTACTCTAGAAAAGGAAATGCCTCGTGGCAATGGTCGAAATTGAGGTCTTTAATTCCAAAATTTAAAATGGGACTCATTTGGCGGGTGGGGGATGGAAAATCAGCCAAGTTTTGGGAAGACAACTAGTAACAACGACACCTATAAAGGAAAAAATGGACTCACAATATAACTTTAATACACAAGAATCTGTAAGCGAATATATTATAGGAGGACAATGGTGGAAGGAGAAGCTCCGTTCAGTTCTCCCTGAGACCATAACAGAGGATATTATGAAAATCCCCTTGCCAATCACCCCCTTCACAGACAGACTATATTGGTGGCCAGCCAAAAAGGGCTGGTTCACAACGTCAAGTGCCTATGAATTTATCTCATCAACACCACAAAGACCACTGGAAGAATTCTCGTGGATCTGGAAACTTGACGTCCCTCCGAAAGTTAAAAACTTTATAGGGAAAGTTAAACAAAAATGCCTTGTCATGGCTACCCGCCTAGCCCAGAAGGGGGTGGCGGTACCAAACACATATATCTTTTGCAATCACTCCACAGAAGATGATATCCACCTATTCATAGAATGCCTCGTTAACAATTTCCAACAGCAATTTACTAGAGAAATATCCCAAAACATTAACATACTTCTTTCAGAAAATAGAAATATGGATCAAATACTACAAATTCTAGGCTCCACCCTTCCAATGGTGACAAGACAATATATAGCAATTAGATGGTGGACCATATGGTTTGTTAGGAATCAAACTATCTTCAGACATGAAAACATCCCCTCGGCAGAGGGTTTTAAGAAAATGATCGTGGACAATATTGAAAATTGGAGAAGAGCTAACAAATGGAGTGTGAGGGAGGAAGATGATTCACATCACCAAAATAAGGGAAAAGGTCTCTCAAACAACAATAGGAAAACCTACCGCTGGAAAAAAACCCCGGTGGGGAAATATAAGTTAAACTTTGACGGATCATTTAAATCGACCTGAAACAGTTCCATTGGATACATCATCAGAGATTGGTATGGCGACGCTGTCAATATAGGTGGTAAGGCTATTTGTGGATAATCACCTCTTATGGCGGAAGCACTAGCCCTACGTCTTGGGATAGAAAAAGCTAGATAATTAAAGATAACAGATATGATAATAGAAGGAGACTCAAAGATTATCACGGACTACCTTAAAACACAAGTCGGGTGTGCCTGGGAAATAGAAATGGTTATGTCAGATATCCAAGCCCTTCTCCAATAAATAAACACTATTCATATATCCCACATTCTCCGTATTGGTAATCGGGTAGCAGATAAGGTTGCACACCTTTGCTACTCAACCAGAGGGCCAAAGTTATACTCTAACATAGGTCTTCTTGACCTCATCTGACATGATGCTTTCGGATAGGGTTCTCCCATCCAAATTATTACCTAATAAAAAAACCCATAGAAATTTAAATTCGGACCAGAATGGGTCCTTGTATGGTCATAATGATTGGTTCTATTATTCTTGTGGGAGCTGATTGTGCCATTGAATCTTAGATTTCATTTTTTACGAACCACATCATCATCCTAAGAACACAAAGATTGAAGTAAATTTGTAGCACAATAGAGAGAAGGGTTTTTTTTCTTTACACGGAGATGACTTGTTTTATTATGGAAATAAAGGCTAAAAAACACTATCTTTATCTTTGTACAAGAACTCGGGGTCCTTCCGCATCAGCCGAGTCAAATGGCAAAGCATTTGCCTAGAAGGACTAGCTAGATGGATCGATATATCGAGGGCTTACTTGGGCGTTTTACGATTTTGTATATAGGTTAGTTGTTCATCCTTGGCATGCCTGAGTGTGGAGTTTTTGCTACCCTTATGTTGGGCTATTTTGTTAATGGTTTCAATGAATAGGTTTAAGCCTGCAATAGAAGATTGTTCAACGTAACAACCGCCATCTCCCAAAAAATTCCAAGAGCATAGATCTGACTCCACTAGCTTTTCCTTTTTGTCAGTGATACAGATCAAAGATTCAAACATAGTTAAAAGAAACAATCTAAAATCACAACTTATATAACAACTACTTTCCAATCGAATTAGTTTTTCGTAGTCAGTTACTTGTTCCATTTCAGTAAGGGTATTATAGCATGATTTGAAGGCTACAAGGGCATAGATACAACAAAGGGGATGGTGGTTTTTTACTTCTAAAGACAGGGCATCCAACCAAATTAAATAAATACACTAAATCAAAACATTCCTAATAAAAAAGTCACCAAATCAGTTTGCTTACTTTGCTATATTTGTCTTTCTTCATATCCACTAGATGCAATTCCTTTGCCCGACTTCTAGATCTTGTTATAGTTTCCACATCCTTAAGGTTCGCAATATATATTCCAGTCACATGAGCTTGTTATCATAAATGAGGGTCTTTTGATGTACTTGGGTTCACATTTTTTCTACTGAATTGGGTATTGAAATTCCAACATCTTTTGAGTCTGGTGGAATTTGAGTTCATAACATATCCCTATTGCTTGGATTGATTCTAGTCATGTTCCCGAGATTCCTTAATAAGGACGAGGGAGGTTTTGCACTTAGAGCATTTTTCATTAACGTTAACTTGACGATAATAATCACAACATATAGGGGAGATCGGGAATTCACATAGGTCAGACCCATTAGAAACTCTGACTCGTGGACTCTCAGACTTGAATCTATGTTTTATTATTCTATTTTCTTATTTTTCGTTGTATGGTCCTTTCATGCATTTTCAGGACCTGCAAGACGGTATCCTATTGGGATCCGAGTGTCTGTAGCAACTAGGCCCTAGGTCCAACCATTACAAATACTGCTACTTTGATCTTGCATTATATTAAACATTCTTCAATTAAAAAAAAGAGGTGAATGGAAAGGAATTGAATAAGAGTAAGAAATATGAGTGAATATAACAACAAACACTTTGCCATTTGATATATATTGATCATAAATCTTTCCAGTGATGATGACTTTGAGCTATAGTAAGGTGCATGTAGCTAGATGTTGGAAACCCCATTTGGTAGTTCCTTCATGATGGGCCTAAACAAAGAATTTAAGCATATATTTTTTAAGCTGAAGAATCAGAAAGTAAAAACTAATAAAAAATGCACGCAGATCGATAATAATTGGCATTAAAGATCAATCTAAAATTATGTGTAGTTATAAGATCTTGAAGAGATTTTTCACTTGTGGACAACCAATATGCTCTTGATAATATATACACGACAAAATTAGTATTAAGCACAGGCAATGAAAATTTGCGCCGGAGCTTCATTACTTGAGAGAGATAACAATAAAAAGGATAATACAAGTATAATGAGCATTTTCTTGAATTGATAAATAAAGAGCGACCATCCGGGGTTCGAACCGAGGACTTATGGGTACTACCCACAAGTCCTTTCCGATGAGTCATTCTGGAATGGTTATAATAAGCATTTCCACACACAAACAAATGACACATTTCAAAGGAAAAACAAAAAAAAAATCACCTCACTCTTTCAAAGGAAAAACAAAAATAAAAATAAAAAATTACCTCACTAGTTCAAATTAATGAAATTTTAAAAAATTCACTGAAAAATAACATTTTACTCTTATACCTCAATGTTTATGTTTGGTTTTACGGTTGTGAATATCTTCCATCATTTCCTCAATATATTTACCCATTAAAAATGAATGAAAATCTGAAGCCAATAGCAAATGTTCACGGTAGAATTATTCAAGGGTCCTTCAAGACCTGAATGCTTTGTAGGAATAATTGACTAGTTCAAAGTTTTTTCCATGCCTTTCATCATTTTCGACCTCAAATTGGTTGATAGAGCACCAACAGATCCGGATCAAAAAGCTTTTTAAAACTTTGTTACCATGTATAAAGTCATAAATCTGGGTTTGATGAAAGAAAATGAAAGGAAGAAACAAATCTTCTTGATTGAACTTGAGAAAGATGCAGAATCCAGAAAAAACAATTACAATGGAAACAACAACCCATTTTATACTCTAAGTTGTAATAGAAAAAGAAAAAACTCAAGAGCCACGTCACCTAACTAATTGTCTAAACTGACATGAAAAACAAAGCATTTCAACTAAAAAATGAAAGCGGGAAAACAAAACATTAAAGCGAAGCATTTTCAACATGATCCACCCAGCTTCTTCAACTTCTGTACCACATCTCTTGAATCAGCACATCATCTCTATATATTGTAAGAAGCTTTGATGAAGAGGAGGTGATCGAGTCTGCATAGAATAGACCAAGCTTCCAATGTCTGGTCCTATAAAAACCAAAATTTGTAGGAAATACATAGTAGCAAACACAACAGACAAAACAAGAAATCGGACAAAATAAGAAATCGTTGGAATCACCTAGTAGTCAAGTATAAACAAATCATCAAAACTTCGATTTTTCTGGGAAAGTTTCTTATCCCTTATTTGTTTGGCTTTACTTCGTTGATTTTTTGTATGTTTAGCCTTTCTCTTTTTAACCTTGGTTTCTTCCTCTTCATGTTCACTGCTAGCAATTTGCATATTTTCAAAAGACAAAATTATATTTATATTCCTAATTATTTTTCATATTATTAGAAACTTCAACTAATTTATCCATACTCATTTAAAAAACAACTTAACAAGATTACCTATTGTTTTATCAACATTGAGGCTAGTATTGTATTAAACGGAATAGTAATTAGCACCACGGAGGAAGTAGCATGGGGCAGAGTGAGATGGTAAACATAAACCTCATTTTGGCGTTTAGAAGAAGAAAACGAAAGAGAAAAGACGATGCTTTGATGGTCTCATTCTATGCCCCACCCCACTCTCCCTCTTTCTAGAGTCAACCTTTTCCTCGTGGGCCTCTGTCTTGGGTTACCAATTTCTGATAATTTAAAGAATAATTAGGAATATAAATATAATTTTTCAGCATTGAAAAGCTTTTTGCGATTTCCCTTCTTCGTCAACGACTTTGCTTTCTTGACATCATGACTTGCCAAAGCACGTATCTCTTCGGTATCAAAGTTTGACCTAGACTGATGACTCGGGGTCATGTGCACGGGTGCACATGCACTAGTAGCCTAGCACACACGCATGGATCTCCTCGGTACCAAAGTTTGACTCAGACAGATGACTAGGGGTTGTTTGCATGGGCACACATGCGCTGGTAGCCTAGCACATAAGCTAAGTGATGTTCCATTCTAAAACCAATTGACAATAGAAAAAGTAGCCCACTAACTTATATACTAATTAAGGCTTATTATGCTCAACTTTAGATTTGGGAAATTTTTTTGCAACTTGGAATGCCTTATATAGAAAAGCTTATCATGCTCAACTTTAGATGTGGGACATTGTGTAAGCAACTAGTAATGACTCGTCTAGTTTACACTAGAACACGAATCCAGCTGGGCAGGTCGCGGTTGTGGCATTTGTAGGATGCCTAGCCCGTTGGATGGTCGTGGGCGCGGCCTCGCCAACGGCTTTTTTAGCAGCTTTTTTTCAAATTGATTCCCATGCGGGTTAGCCGAAAAAAACAAAAATCCAGCTCTTTATTTATTGAAAAGAAAAGAAAAACTTCTCTAACTACTTACCTCGGGTTACCTCTCGAGAAGCGTCCTTGGTTAATGTCACAGTCTCGACGTTTAGGTTGTCCATTCAAGACTTACTTGGACAATTTCAACGCCTTCTTTAGTGAATCAAACTCTTGTGCCCACCCAAAAGGCGAATGGATATAAAATATGAAAAAGTTGATATAAAATAGTATGGTGTTTTGGAATATTACTAACTCATCATACTCTAGAGCTAAACTGTCAGTCGAGGGTATGTAAGACCACCAACATAGTTCTGTTGGTGATGTGTGGTCTTCCACAACACTCCATCTTCTTAGTGTGATTCTCCATAATGACCTCAATAGGTGCAACAGAAGTCCCAAGAACGTTAATGTACTCCTACAATCCGCGCACATTGATAATCCATGTAGCAAAAAAAATAAAATCCCACATCTCCAAGAGTCCCATCTCTAATAAACCTCCATCACTCATTTGCTCTGCAAGGCTCCGTGTCTCAACAGTCATACCATCAAAGATGCATGAAGCACTTCTACCCCTTACACTAGCTTGATAACCCATGAACAAATATTGTTAATGTACTCCTACAATCTGGTAAAGTATTGATGAAAACTCTCTCAATGTAACTGCAACAACCTAACCTTCAACATTGGTTAGTAGCACGAGTGTTGTGAACCGTAAGATAGGTCCCCAACGGGTTAGTTATTTCCAATAATTGATAAACACACAAAAAAGGAAATAAACTTTGACTCCCCGACACCGGCGCCAAAATTTGACAGGATGAAGTCGCTGTTTTTCCTATTAAAAGAAAACTCAAACCTATAAACTAGCATAGTGAGCAGGTAAGAGGTCGGTCCCAAAGAGAATAAGTATTTCTATGTAGAATGTATTTATCAATTTGTAGAAAAGAGGGGTTTTGAGTGATTGAGAATGAGAACTATTAACAAGTTAGGAGAATCAATAGTTAAGAGATAGTTTAACCTAAAATTCTCAACCTATTTGGTGAATTCGTTCCTTGTTTCCTACTCAAGTTCTTTTCCTTTTTGTTTCAAATGTTCTTATCTTGATTTAAATAAATTATTAGCCCTACGAGTTTGTTGCGAGCCTAATTCGCCATGTTTTATAGTTACTTTTATATCGATTTCTGCATGCATTTCATGCATTTGGTTTAAAATAATACAAAATATGTGTATTATATGTTTATTTGCAATATATGGATGTCTACACAAGTTTTTGTTATATTTCGCAGAAATCGGACGCACTTTGGAGCTTAAAAGGAAACCCATGAAGAAGCTAAAAATGGTGCAGCTGGAGAAAACGCAACTTTTTGTCATTCATCATTCTGAATCAAGCTTTGATGTCTTCATAATAGTTGTATCCCTCGAAAACAGCTTTCCAACGCATGGTCATATGCGTCAATCCGACGAATGAGGACTCGGGAAAGTGTGTTTCAAGAACAGAGAAGAAAGCTGAGAGACTTAGTCGATATCGAGTTGTTTTTCTCGATATCGAGTAAACCTGAAATCGAGCTGAGTTCCAGACGTCGACAAGGAAGCTGGGAGCTGAACATGCAACTCGATATCGAGGAAATCTACTCGATATCGAGGAAGACTTGGTCAATTTTCACATCCTGGAGCCGAGATCGACGAAGAAGCTGAAGACGGACCAAACCTTGGTCGATATCGAGGAAATTACTCAATGTCGAGTAAAAATCCAAGTCGACTTTGCTCCTGGAGGCCAGAATCGAGTTGCTGAGCGGAAGACGAAGAAAGTGCTACTCGATATCGAGGAATTTCTTCTCGATATCGAGGAACCCCAGTGGCCGACATCGAGTTATCCGTATCTTGTTAAGTTTCTATCCCGAATCCAATGGAGATATTTTCGAGATCAAAATCCATCAAGATCTATCAACTCCATGGAGGACTTACCTACTTTAGATATATTTCCTTTTTAGATATAATTATTTATTTCCATGTTTTATCTTAATGTTATTAGATAGATAAATATAGATATAGATATGATTTCTTTCCTAGAATAGCTAGGGAATGAAGCCTATAAATAAAGCCTTAGGGGGCTGATTTTCATTCATTCAAGTCAATTCATCTTAGGGGCGTAAGGAGGGAGGAGAGAGAGAGAGAGAGAGAGAGAGAGGAGGTGAGAGAGAAGGAGAAGGAAGGAGACGAACGGTTGTAAGTTTTAGTTTATTTTATGTTAAAGTTAATTTCTTTCATTATGGTTTGTTTCTAATTTCCTTCTTCTAGGGTTGGGGTGATCCCAACATAGATATGTGTGTTTGATTTATAAATCCATGAATTTATATGTCTTTATCATCATGTACCTATGTACTTAATCCTTTGCGAGAGTTGAGGAAATTCCTTATTCATGATATTGAAGCGAAAGTGATCTTATTATGAATTGGATAGTAATTAGGGTTTATTTGCGAGAGCTGACTAATCCTAATTAAGAAAAGGTAGAAACAAATTATGTTTTTATGCGAGAGCCTCTATCACCTAAATTGTTGAAATTTGCGAAAGTCGATTCTTTGATATAAAGCATGCATCTTTATGTGATTTATGATCTGCACATATGTTTATTGTTGTGGTGATCCCTAACCTTGGAAGTTTGCATCTTTATTTATTTTATTTTATTATTTTTATTCGGCACATATTCTACTCGATATCAAACCACCATTCTCTCTCCATCCCTCGACATCGACCCCTCTATTCTTTGTCGACAGCCACCCTCATCACCTTTTCCTGCTATCCCTGAACCCCAAAACACACTAAACCTAGAACCGCTGACTTCTCTCCTGATGACGAACCTGACTCCACTATCCTATAGCGGAGTCTTGACTACAAATTTATTTGGTCGAGAAACCCTCTCCTCAGAGTTCCAACAATCCCTTATTCCTAGGCAATCTTAACACGGATTAAGGTTTAATCATAGGAATTGCAATAAGTCTCAAGATTTGTAAAGCTTATAAGTAATATCAATCCCCTAAAGAATTAATATTTAACATATAGTCAACTTCCTGCACATTCAAGCTTTCTAACGAAGTCCACTAGAATGTACTTGCGACGAAAGATTAAGAATCATATTGAACAATTCAAAACTCTAGCGATGATGAGGTCCTAGCAAGTTGTCCAAACAAGATAAAATCAAACACCATAAAGCTTTCAAGCACTAAGAAGATAAAGGATGTGAAGGAAATAAGAACAAAAATAGAAAACTTACAATTCAACCAAACAGAGTCTTAAATCGTAGGTGAAACAAAACAGTTTAGCACTCAATTGTCAAATATGCATAAAATATCTCTAAAACAAGTCTTCAAGTAGGTCTAAGAACCGCCCCCAAACCCTAGAAGAAGTACTCAAAAGATAGAATTTAAATAAGGAAAGATATAGTTCTCAGATATATTCGTATCGGTTCGGCCCAACAAAGCCAAGGGCACAACCTCCAGAGCCGCGGGTGCGGCTTTTATAGAGTAAGACGTTGGATGACTAGGTGTTGGCCGCGGGTGCAGATTTTTGGTGGCCGCATGCACGGCTTATAATAGTAAATCGGATCACCGACGCCTCCATAAATTGCGATATTAGTTCAGCTTGTCGGGCGACAACTTTTGTTGACTTGTTCTTCACTTAGGCTCTAGAACTTCAATTCCGCTCTCGTGTTCTTCACATATTTTCCTCTTCTTGGATCTTATTTAAACCATGAACTTCATCATTCCTTATCAGATCCACATTTATTCGAAATAATCATTAAAAACGTATAGATTTTGACTCCACCACGAAAAAGAGTAAATATGCAAATTCTACTGAAATTATGGATGTTATGCATCTTAACTATGCTAAATACAACCTATTATACCTATTTAAATGGGCTCTATCAAATCCGGCAAACTTGAACCTTTGCTTCTCCTCAAGCAAACAAAACCAAATCAAACCATTTATCCCACAATTCAAACAAGTTATTGACATCTTCACTTCACAAACCACAAGGTTTGAAAATATAGGAACATAAAATAATGCATAACATCATAGCACGTATTTAGCAACGTACTCAAAGAACAAATTAATATCTACATCCAACCTCACCGGGAAATAAGTGTTTGTCTCTTGCTCATGTGTTTAAGGTTACTCAATATCGCTCAAACTCAAATCCATGAAAATATGCTATATAAAAATTGAAATTAACATCGCAAATCCCCACCATGAATGACATTACAAGTAATAAACATCATGAGGTCATGTGTAGGGTTGTAATGGGGCTTGGTAAGAACATCAAGGTAGGGAAACATTTAGGCCTGTGGTGCTAAAAAAATCAAAGAAAAAAGTGTTAGTACTATACACAACCGGAAGAACACTAAAACCAAACACTTCGTATACCGCTAATGCTATCAAAATCAACTACATAAACTCATAACAAGCTTAAACACAACTCCTATTAACCACATCACTCTTTCTTTCTTCTTTTTCTCTTTTGATTTTTCGATGATATATTTTTCTTCTTCTTTTTCTTTTCTTTTCATGAATTTTTCTTGACTTATACTCCTAAGGGAATTTTATCCTCCTTAAGCCTTGAGTTTTAAGCACAATAATCATCCATATGATGTAAAAAAAGTAATAATACCCAACATCGTACCCAAAGTATTTAAGACAATCTAATAATATACATTTTCATCAATCTTCTCCCTAATTCTCGGATAGGGTAAGGTCAAAATCGGCTAGGAAATATTTTTTTGGAGCTATAAAAGATGGGATAAAAGGCTTAAAATGGCTTCAAGCGAAGAATTATATATAAGGTGGAAAGGGAATAACATGGCTAAGAAAAAGTAGTGCATCAATCACATGAAAATCACAAATAATAATCAATATATTACGGCCTCAACATAGATGTCAATCGCAATTCTAAGAGATAGTAACATGAAAGAGTATCACACATAACAATAAACAAGGACATAAATATGAAGATCGTCCGAATAAAGCCAAAAATGCTCACATGGGTATATTTTGTTGGATTTCAATAATACAAAGTGTAAGAGTTATACATGATCAATTATTATCATCAAATCATGCTCTATAAATGAATAAAGGCTTAAACATCTCAAACAAGTTATGAGATTTCATGACAAGATTATACATAACACTCAATGAGGATAAGTGGTCTACATGAGAGTAGATGAGACCTAAATGCATGACGTTTTTGGATTTATTTTCATTTTCAATTTTTTTCTTCTTTACAATAGAATATAAGAACGAAAATTAAACAAGAATGCATGAACTACATGAATGAAACCCTCCCCCACACTTAAACCTTTCATTGCCCTCAGTGAAAATCAAAGACAAGAAAACGTAAAAATATGAGAGAAAAGGTGATGCAAAGACTCACAATGTAGTGTGTATTAAAGACAAAGAAGCCACGAACAACGATGCCAATTGACGAGCCAAGACAAGACATGAACCAAGAACACGAATCCGGTAACTTTTCAAGATGCCTTGGCCACTGGGTGGCCGTGGGAGCGACATCGCTAACGACTTTTCAGTAGCTTTGTTTCTCATTGTTTCCCTTGCAGGTTAGCCGGAAAAAAAATCCAACTCTTTATTTATTGAAAAACAAAAGAAAAACTTCTCTAACATTTTAATTCGGGTTGCCTTCCGAGAAGCGTCCTTGGTTAATGTCATAGACTCGACATTTAGGTCCTCTGTTCAAGACTTACTCGTACATTTTCAACCCCCTCATTAGCAAATTAAACTTTTGTGCCCACCCAAAAGATTAATGGACATAAAATATGAAAAAGTTGATATAAAATAGTACGGTGTTCAAGAATATTACCAACTCATCATACTTTAGAGTCCGACTGTCAGTTGAGGGTATGTAAGACCACCAACGCAATTCTGTTGGTGGTATGTTGAAGTAATATTCATATGGACCGATATAATCACTACTACCTTTCCCATCACAAGAGTTTACCTTTATTACCTCTTGAGCCTCAGCAGTTGGCTCTAGACTTGGTTCATCAATGGATGAGCTAGAGATGATCTCATCAGATGGAGTGTTGTCTTCCACAATAATCCATCTTCTTAGTGTGATTCTCCATAATGACCTCAATAGGTGCAACAAAAGTCCCAATGATTTAAGATACTGGGGGAAGTGACTCATTCTGCGCACATTGATAATCCATGTAGCAAAAAAAAATCCCACATCTCCAAGAGGCCCATATCTAATAAACCTCCATCACTCATTTGCTCAGCAAGGCTCTGTGTCTTAGCAGTCATACCATCAAAGATGCATAGAAGCACTTCCCTTACACTAGCTTGATAACCCCATGAACAAAGATCGTTAATGTACTTCTGCAATCTGGTAAAGTATTGATGAAAACTCTCTCCATGTCACTTCAACAACCTAACCTTCAGCATTGGTTAGTAGCACGAGTGTTGTGAACCATAAGATAGGTCCACAATGGGTTAGTTATTTAGAATAATTGATAAATACACAAAACAAAGAAATAAACTTTGACTTCTCAACAATGGCGCCAAAATTTGACAGGACGAAATCGTTTTGTTTCCTATCAAAAGAAAACTTAAACTTACAAACTATTATAGTGAGCAAGTAAGAGGTCATTCCCACAAAGAATCAAGTATTTCTATGTAGAATGTATTTACCAATTTGTAAAAAAGATGGGTTTTGAGTGATTGAGAATGAGAAATATTAACAAGTTAGGAGAATCAATAGTTAAGAGATAGCTTCACCTACAATTCTCAACCCTATTTGGTGAATTCGATCCTTGTTTCCTACTCATGTTCTTTTCCTTTTCCTATCAAATGTTCTTATTTTGACTTAAATATATTATTAGCCCTACGAGTTCAAACAATCCCTTATTCGTAGGCAATCTTAACACGGATTAAGGTTAAATCATAAGAATAGCAATAAGTCTCAAGATATGTAAAGCTTATAAGCAATATTAATCCTCTAAAGAACTAATATTTAACTTATAGTCAACTTCCTACACATTCAAGCTTCCTAATGAAGTCCACTAGAACGTGCTTGCTACGAAAGATTAAGAATCATAATGAACAATTCAAAACCCTAGCGATGATGAGATCCTAGCAAGTTGGCCAAACAAGATAAAATCAAACACCATACAACATTCAAGCACTAAGAAGATGAAACACATGATGGAAATCGGAACCAGAATAGAAAACTCCCAATTCAACCAAACGGAGTCTCAAATCGTAGGTGAAACAAAACAGTTTAGCACTCCATTTTCAGATATGCATAAAACATGCCTAGAACAAGTCTTTCAGTAGGCCTAAGAACCACCCTTAAATCCTAGAAGACATACTCAAAAGATAGAATTTAAATAAGGAAAGATAGAGTTCTTGGATAGATTCATGCTGGTTCACCTAGCAAAGCCGCGGGTGCGGCCTCCAGAGCCGCGGGTGCGGCCTCTAGAGCCGCGGGTTTGACTTTTACAGAGTAAGACATTGGCTGCGTAGGTGCTCGCCGCGGGTGAGGCTTTGGTTGCCGTGGGAGCAGCTTTCAAAGGATATATCAATTTTTCCATTATGAATTTGGTCTCTATATCAACATGAAAGTTGAAGCTCTTGAAAAGAGTTTTCCAATGCATGCTTATAATAGTTAATCGGACCACGTAGGCCTCTAAAAAGTGCGATTCAAGTTCAACTTGTCAGACGACATCTTTTGTTGACTTGTTTTTCACTTAGGCTATGGAACATCAATTTCACTCATTTTCTATTCTCTTATTTTCCTCTTCTTGACTCTTCTTTATTCCATGAACTTCATCATTCCTTGTCGAATCCACATCTACCTGAAATAATCAATATAAACGTATAGATTCCGACTCCACCACTAAAGAGTGTAAATATGCAAATTCTCAAATTATGGATGTTATGCATCTTAACTAAACTAAATGTAACCTATTATGCCTACCTAAATGGGCTTTATCACCAAACTAAGAAAACTAGAAAACCTCCTTTTTTTACTAAGTGTTTGGAAAAATTTCCCGCCAAAACTAACAAACTTTGACCACTAAACAAGTAATCAACATTGTCGAACAATCCCTTGAATTGAGCTTCTTTCAAGCAAGTTTCTGAATAAAAAAAAAACAAAAGGAAGCAGATGATTCGGAAATGACATTGTTGAGGGTCAATACGAGGTTGTTCTATTTATTTCAAAACCAGCTTGTATCTACGCGTTTATTTAATCCAAACGATGTCGGTCAAAAATGAAACGACAATCACTGAACTTCATCATTGGGCAGGATCTTGAGATTGAAATAGACCTTTTATAAGGAGGCATTTCCAAGGGGTTGAGGAATACAAGAGGATTTGGCTTGTATCGGGTGGGCGCGTATCAGGTGAGATTAAGAGAGGAGGAATATCGGAGTTCTTCATTGATCTTTGCCGAGAAGTAGCCCATCGACTAATATAATAAGGTTTATTATGCTCAACTTTAGATGTGGGACATTTTTATGCAACTAGGAATGACTCATTTAGTTAAAACATGGAAAACTGGTAACCCATAACAAGATCGAAAGATGGGCCGTTAGACTAAACACTCTTATACCATATCAAGTCTAACTAGGACCGATGATTGGGGGTCGCGTTCATGGGTGTACATCTGCTTGTAGCCTAGCACACAAGCTGAGTGAGGTTCCATTCTAAAACCAATTGGCAAAATCGGCTTATATAATAAGGCTTATTGGTGCGGGACGAACGTCGTTGACACTTTCGCCCTTTGCCAAATAGTAATAAAATCCAAACTCAAAGCACAAAACCAATCGATTAGCAAATCAATGAATTGATAAACCAAACAACTACTAGTATAGCAATGAAGTCCGGTGTCGAACTCACAGGGAGAAGCGATTCACTATTCAATAACTCTTACCAAAGACTCGTGACAAAACAATGATTTATGACCAAGTAATAAGGAATAAAGTAACCAACTTTATGATTGCAAAGCGAATTGATAATAAGGTAGAGAAGATATTTCACCTATAATTCTCTGACAATGGTTGAGATTCATGGTCCTAGGATTAATTCATTAATTATTCATAAACATATGTCTACTTGACTAAAGTTGAAGGATCCACAGGAATACAATCATCTTATTTAATATCACTAAGGAATAATATTAAGGATTCAAGTAATTAGACCAATTGACTCAATGCAATTAAGACAAACCGGAACAACCCTAGATCAGCCCTAATCAACACTTACCAATATAGAGCAATTGAAATCATCCACTACGAGGACAAAGAAATATCACTACTTCAATACCTTCGTTTGCTATCAAGAACACAACAACGAATTCATAGCTAAGATGCAATTCCTAACATGGTGATCAATCATAGAAAGGAACAAAAATATAAAATAGGCACAAGATGATAAATATAAATATGAATAACTAAATAGAATCAAATCCTCACAATCTAAACAACCATTTCTTCGAATCATAGGCAAAACTATGAGTTTAGCAACTCATAGGCCAAAAACATCTCTTCTCTCTAAAGGTGTTCATTGTCTCTCAATATTCCTCTTCAATAGCCATACACGACTGGAACAATCAATAGAACCTAAATAAAGAGTCGTGCAAACCCTAGTAATATAATAATAGGAAATAGAATCTTCGGATCCAAATTGCAATCGCTGGAAACGGGGTCACGGTGGGCATCGCTTGAAACACGGCAAGCGCCACCAAACGCACTGACAAATTTTCCTTCTTTCTTCGACGTTGTGCTTCCTTGCTCCTCCATAGTCTCTTCCTCAACCTTCATATGCTCCAAAACATGTCTCTCAAGCTCTTCCAAGATCCCTTCAAGGTTGGAATGTAATTCTGCAATATAAACAATAAAAAGGCGTAGATACCGAACTCGAATACTTCATAAGAAATATATGAAACTAGACTAAAACATATGCAAAACACCTATCTAAATGCAATAAGAAATACCTACAATGCCTATATGAAATATGCATTATCACTTATTATGCTCAACTTTAGATGTGAGACATTTTTTTCCTTTCACATCGTACCACTCGAAACTCCTCTGCAGTGAAAATCAACTCAATAAGAAATCATGGAAATCATACAGAAATCGCGAAAAGAACGAAATCGTGGAAATAACCTACGTTCGCAATTTGACTTGAATTCGAACTTAGAGCCTTCTAGGAGATCCGAGAGCTTGATTGCTAATGGTTGAGAAGTAAGTTTTGGCTCCTTGCGATTTCGTAATGTCCTTCTTAGCCGTATGATTGCTGCCATCTTGCTTGAATGTTGTCTTCTTAGACCGGAGAGAGTTATTTCAGTTTCTGAATCAAAGGTTAAGGTTCGATAATGTATAACAAAGTAATATAAAGATACTCTAGAAGGGGGGTTGAATAGAGTATGTCAACTTTTCGCGGATAATCTCAAAACTTTTGAAACGCTTGCAAAACCCTTTGAGATTAGACTTAGTTCTTTCTTCTGGAAAACCTGAATCACAAAAGATTTATACAATTCGAAACAAGTGCGGAAATATGGTAAAGCAATAAGTAAAGGACGCAACGAATTATTAACGAGGTTCGGCACGAACTTGGCCTATGTCCCCGCCTAGGGTTCTTCCACAACCCTATGATTCAACCGACTTTATTGATTCACAAGACTTAGGATCCTAATAGCTCACCGAGAAGCCTCTCTCCTATAAAGATGTCAACTCACGTTCCCTTGGAGCCCATGACCAATCTAGAAGAGCCCCACCTCTCTCAGCTATCTAGTACAATCCTCTTACACTTAGTGAATCAATCGCCTAGTGTCCACTTCCTGAGTTTCAAACTCTCGAGTATAACACTCTCTCGAAATATATCCTATAAGCTCACTGTGTAACTCTCAAATGCTTTGAAACAAAAGATATGACTCTTAACAACTAGCAGAGAGCACACGAAGAAGACAGATTGACTTGAAGGCTTGAGTGCGAATGAATGCTTGTGTTCAACGATTGTTTGTCTGTCTTCCCTTCATCTCCTTTTTTATATTAAACAAATCGGCGCCTAAGGATCTTCTTCAACGGCTAGAATAGATCATGGCACTAGAGGTAATCTTCACAATCTTGTATTCTGGGAAACTTCGAAGCCATAATCTCCGATTTGATTCTTCACGTGATTCAGCTCAAGGAATGAGATCTTTTTCGAAATTCTTGCTGCATGATTAGCATATAAATAATATCTGGAAATATATATAATAACATAAAATAATATCCAGAAATAATATGGACACAATATAGGTTTTGTGTTTCATCAACACAGATGTAGCTTCACGACCTTTGACACAAGCCATGTGTCAAAGCCTTTGAAACCATTTTCGATTTTCATCAAGGGAGTGGAGTTATCAATCTCCCCTTGATGAATGACAAAACATGTGCATCCCTGTAACTTAGTCAAGCAAATATATTATAAGCAAAATCAGACTAAGTACCTGTATGGGTCAGACTAAGTACCTGCATGGGTTAGACAAATGTTGGATCATAAGATTTTAAAGCCAAAGAGAAACATCCAACAAAAGTACAACAAAACAAGGTCTTCCAAGACCCATGGTTCACAGCAGTTTCAAATTCTAAACCATTAAACCATCTCCCCCTTTTTGTCTTTCAACAAAGGAAGGGGGATAAAACAGTAACCAAAAGTTTTAAAACAGTAACCAAAACCAGCATTGTTTAGATTAAGGGTTAGGGTAGGTTAGGGATTTAGGATTCATCATCAAGAGCACCATAGGTGAACAGCAACTTCGGCTCATGCAACAACTTAGCCACCCCTCCCATCTCCAGCGAAAACTCTTTATGCAGCTCCTTGATGTCCAAGCGCACTTCCTCCAAACCTAACTCCAGGTTTTCCATGCGCTCATCAATGGCAGAGGCAGTGGGAAGAGTTTTTGAGGAAGAGGCAAGACTCCAAGTCCCTTGGGGGGACTGAGTGATGCCAATCTTCTCAAAGCTTTTGGAGTCGAATTTACCCATATAATGTCGTTGTTCTTCATTTTTGAAATTGATTTCAGAAGCTTTGAAGACATGGGTTAAAAGGTTTGCGAAGGGGAGGGGAGTTCCTTTTCTGGATTTGCGGGCATGAGCCATGGATCCTAGGATGGTATTGGCCAGATCAAGATCATGGCCATTCAAAATTCGGTATAAAAGGACCATAGCGTTGTCAGTGAGTAGGGAGTCAGAGTTGATTCGGGGTAAGAGGCATCTCACAATGATGTTGAAGATGATTTTTGCCTCGAGTGTGAGGGACGAGTGGGTAAGCTGTTTGGTGGTGTTGTTTGATGCTTCGGGGAGCAAGTATTTGGATCGGGCAAGAGACACGCACTATTCTTTTGTGGGGGTTTTAGGAGAGGGTGGACAAGGTTTAGGAAGGCCAAGGAGATCAGCAAAGTCAATGGAGTTGAACGTGATTCTAACTCCCTTGACGACTGATTCCAAAGACCAACCATCGGCAATGTGTTTGGCTTTGAGGTTTATGTAAAATAGACGGGTAAGTTGGGGGTAGTATACAGATTCAAGGTTCAGAAGGGTCCAGGCAGAGGTTTGTTTCAGGAGAGAGATGCAGGGTAGGTTCAAATCTTCTAAAAATTCAAGATCAATAAAATCGGAACAACAAATCTTACGAGTTCTAAACTCATCTACACACTTTCCAGCCATCTCAGCATTCTCAAACCAGGAGGAGGTTAATGATTGGTTTACCTGAATAAGTGCAGGCGGAACGGCGTTCTTCCTTCAAGCTTTTGTGGGAGCAGACATCTTGACATGCGCATCAAAGCTTCTGAGAGTGCCTTTCCTTGTGCGCTTGGGAGATGGAGGCTTTGCTTTAGTGTCTTTGCGCTTCTTGGGAGACGGGGGAGGAGGAGGAGGAGTAGGAGAGGGAACAAGTTATGGCTCCTCTTCCTCTTCTTCCTCAGACCCCGAGTCCTCAGCAGACACTTCAGCATCGTCTCCCTCAGCCTCCTCCTCGTCGTCAACAGTCTCGTCGTCCTCCTCTTTCTCTTTCTCTGGTTCCTCTTTAGCGGGAACCTCTTTCTCTACTGCTCTTTGAGCCTCTTCCTCGGCCTTTTTCCTAGCTTTCTCAGCCTCTTCCTCGGCCTTTTTCTTTCTCTGGGCCTCTTCCTCAGCCTCCTTTGCAGCATCTCGATCTAGAATCTCATCAAGATCCTCCTCTTCCTCCTCTTCCTCAACAATGATCTTTCTCTTTCCTTTTAGCTTTGCACTGAGTGACTTCTTCGTCGAGCGCTTCAAGGACCACTTGATTTCAGAAATGGTGCTCTCAGGGACGGTGCTCGGGACAATGGCTGGGACAATAGCTTGAGGAGAGGGTTCGGGTTGAGGGGAGATCACAAGAGAGGCCTGGCGTCCTTTGGGGGTAGCGCCAAGGCGTTTGGGTGTGGAGGTCTTCCTGGATTTGGGTGCCATGGATGGAATTTGGTTAAGCTTTCAGAGAAAGGTTGAAGGAGAAGTGTAAGAGACAGAGGGTTTAGGTAGTTCTGGAGAGGTGAGGAATAGTTAGGGTAAAATGTGTTGTTTAAAAAGGGCAAGAGGGTAAGTCGATGGGACGGGTTTAGGGTTCCAATGGAGATAATCATGACACTGCTGCCCAAAATTAAAAGATCTGATTTGCCAAAAAATTAAAATTCAAACCATCTTGTCATATTTCAAATGCAGGAAGGAATATTTTCGAGAAAATATTTTCCATAAATAAAAATACTCGGATATAAGATTTTTGGGAAATAAAATGTGTACTGCATAAAGAAGGTTAAAAACCATTAAAACTATATTTGATCAAGTATCTAAAAAGATATCAACCAAATGTGTGATCCGTTATATGTGTTCTACCATTCAGTTCACAAACTTTGACATAAATCTCAAAGGTCTTGACACTGAGTAGAATTTATCTTTCGTAAAGGGAAACCTCCCCCTACGAAAGTGCATCCCTGTTAAGCATTTCGATCTCACGTCTAATGTAGGTGAACCTGTCATCTGCCAAAGGCTTAGTAAAAATGTCAGCCCATTGATAATAAGTTGAAATAAAGGATATGGACACATCACCTTTTTCGACATGGTCTCTAATGAAATGATGATTTACATCAATATGTTTGGTCCTTGAATGCTGAACATGATTCTTTGTAATGGATATGGCACTTGTATTGTCACACTTAATGGGGATGCCTTTGAGATTAATGCCAAGATCTCTCATTTTTTTAGCTATCCAAAAGGATTTGGGAGCATCATGCTCCAGCTACTATGTATTCGGCTTCGGCAGTGGATAGAGCAGTTGAGTTTTGTTTCTTTGAGTGCAAGCTAATCAAGGATGCTCCTAAGAATTGGCAAAATCCCGACGTGCTCTTCCTATCCACCTTATAGCCTGCAAAGTCTGCATCAGAATACCCCATTAGTGTAAAATCTCTTTGCTTTGGATACCACAAGCCAAGCTCCTTAGTGCCATTGAGATATTGAAAGATCTTCTTCATAACTACGAGGTGAGATTCTTTAGGGTCTGCTTGAAACCTAGCACACATGCAAACACTAAACATGATGTCAGGTCTACTAGCAGTAAGATATAATAAAGATCCAATCATCCCTTGATACTCCTTTTGATTGACACTCTTTCCGGTCTTGTCTTGATCTAGAGACAAGGTTGAGCTCATGGGTGTCTTGGCTGCTTTGGATTGATCCATCTTGAACTTCTTCAAGAGATCCTTAGTGTACTTGCTTTGGTTGACAAATATCCCTTTCTTAGATAGATGAACTTGTAATCCCAAAAAGAAGTTGAGTTCACCCATCAAGCTCATCTCAAATTCACTGCACGTGATGTCAGAAAATTCTTGCACAAAGATGTGTTAGTAGCTCCAAACAATATATCATCAACATATATTTGAATAACCAAAATGTCCTTTCCTTTGGTCTTGATAAAAAGAGTCTTGTCGATCAACCCCCTTTTAAAATCATTTTCTAAAAGATATTTTGACAAGCGCTCATACCAAGCTCTTGGGGCTTGTTTCAAACCATATAGCGCTTTGTCTAGTTTGTAAACATGATTAGAAAATTCCGAACTTTCAAAACCTGGGGGTTGAGCCACATATACTTCTTCCTCTAAGAACCCATTAAGAAAAGCACGCTTGACATCTATTTGATATAACTTTATGCCCATAAAAGATGCAAATGCTAATAGTATGTGAATGGCTTCAAGCCTGGCTACGGGAGCAAAAGTCTCCTCGTAGTCAATACCTTCCTCTTGATTGTCGCCTTGAGCAACAAGCCTTGCTTTGTTCCCCACGATCTTACCATTCCCATCTAGCTTGTTTTGAAATACCCAACGTGTGCTAATGAATGATTGATGCTTTGGCCTAGGCTTCAAGGTCCAGACTTTGTTCCTTTCAAATTCATTAAGCTCATTTTGCATAGCAATGATCCAGTCTGGCTCTTGAAGGGCCTCATCTACCTTCTTTGGTTCTATAAGAGAAACAAAAGTGTGAAAAGCACAAAGATCTTTAAGTTTAGAACGAGTTTGAACACTAGACGTAGGGTCAGAGATGATATCCTTTAATGAGTGTGATGAGGAGTATTTGAACTTTCTCTTGCTAGTATCAGCTCCTTGATTCTTCACACCAACATGATTGATTTGTGGTACATCCGACTCCGTGGATCTGTTAGGTTCAGTTACAGCAGTTTCTGAAGTCTCAGCACTTTTGGATTGGTAGCCAAGGGCTTTGGACGGAGCTTCAACACCTTGGGCCAATTCTTCAGTGTTAAGAATCTAATCCTGCATGTTCCTCTTCTCTGTGTTCTTAGTAGCAATATCATCACCATCCTCCTTCTCTGTATGGTTGTTAAGATTCTATATGCTTTGCTACTTGTGGAGTAGCCAAGAAATATACCTTCATCACTACGCGCATCAAATTTCCCAAGGTTATCTTTTCCATTGTTATGAACAAAACAAGTACAGCCAAAGGGTTTAAAATATGATATAAGGGGTTTGCGGCCTTTGAAAAGTTCATAAGGAGTTTTCTTTAAGATGGAACGAATAAGACAACGATTCAAAATATAGTTAGCTGTCTTAACAGCTTCAACCCAATAGGTTTTAGGTAATGCATTTTCTAAAAGCATAGTCCTGGCCATATCCTCTAGGGTGCGGTTCTTTCGTTCCACAACCCCATTTTGTTGATGTGTCCTAGGAGCAGAAAAATTATGGGAGATGTCATATTTAGCACAAAACAAATCAAACTGAAGTTGATCAAACTCCCTACCATGATAACTTTGAATTGACACTATGGGCTCGTTTCTTAAAGTTTGCAACTCCTTACAAAGTTTTGAAAACTCAAACAAGGCCTCTGATTTTTCTTTTAAAAAAGCAACCCAAGTATATCTCGAAAAATCATCAACAACAACAAGCATGTACTTTTTACCATTGGGAGATTTGACTCGCATAGGACCACATAAATCCATATGTAAAAGTTCAAGGGGTCTAGAAGTACTTACAACCTTTTTGGGTTTGAAAGAGCTACGTGTTTGTTTACCTCGTGTGCATGCTTTGCACATATCAATACCTTTGAAGTCCATCTCAGGTAGTCCTCTTACAAGCCCTTTGGACACAAGCTTTTGTAGTGTATGTGGGCTCACATGACCGAGTCTCCTGTGCCAGAGCTTTGGATCGTCCGTCAAAACCTTTAGACAAGTTAAGCTTCCTTGTGCCACTTGTTCAGCATTCACAGCATAGATGTTGTTATAGCGATAGGCAGTTAGAACTACTTCCCCTGTATCTTTTCTGCGCAGATGTCACACTTTCCTTTGTCACCAAGAGTGATTGTTCTAGTGGATTGCTTCTTTAGATCATGAAGGAGAGACCTCTTCCCACTCATATGTCTAGAGCATCCACTATCAATAATCCATTTTTGCTCTTTCACCTTGGTGATCTCTTGCAAAACAAAAATCAACCTTTGTGGCTAGACCAGTGATCAAATTTAGATCCTTTATTGGGATAAACCATATTTAGTAAGATAGTGTCTTTGGGGACCCAAACTTGCGTTATCCGTTCTTTTCTCAAGTGAACAGGAAATGTATTGTGAATAATATGAGGATCCTTTCTTCTATAGGGACAGGTCTCTCTTACATGTCCCTTTCTTGCACAGTGGTGACATATAGGAGAGGTTCTGCTTCCTTTTGCCATTACAAAAGTGGTAATGTGTTGCTTCTTTAAAAACCTCGGGTTGTAACCAATACCACTTCTGTTTAGAGAACTTTGTTGCTCACCCAACATCCTATCAAGAGTGCCTTTGGACTTGGTAAAACTTATGAGGATTGTCTATTGGTCTTGAATCTTCTTATTCAGGGAGATCTTCTCGTTCTCTAAATCATGATGTTCATTTCTTAGAGAGGAGAGATCTTGCTTGAGTTCAGATTTCTCTTAGTCAAGAGTCTTGACTTTAATGTCAAGACCTGAATAAGAAGTTTCAACACTTTTGACCCTCATAGACAGATCCTCAATAGTTCTTTCCTTATCCACAGTTTTCTTAATAAGAGTGTTAGTTTGGGCAATAAGTTTCTCTTCATTGGCAATCATATTAGAAAGGAATTTCGATAATACCTCTTTTGGACTTGCCATAAGCTCTCTTACAGTTACCTCAAGCTGCTCATCATGGGATTCATCTCCTGAGGCCATAAGACAAGCATTGGCCTTCTCATCATCGGAGTCTATGTCAAAATCGCTCCAAGTTGCCACCATGGCTTTCTTTTTCCATCCATCACCTTTCTTGAACTGGTTCTTCGTCTTTTGAGGGTAGTCTTTCACAAGATGGTCTGTTTCACCACATTCAAAACAAGACAAAGGTTTAGTCTTCTTGTCATATTTATTGTATTGAGACTTACCTCGAAATTTAGAAGACTCTAATCCATCCTTGTTGTTGAATTGCTTCTTCATTTTGAGGATTCGAGAAAGGCCTCTCGTAGTAAGAGCAAAGGGATCATCTTCATCTTCAGAATCAGACACATCTTTGGGCTCATCCTTCTTAGACTTGAGCGCCAAGTTCTTAGTGCTTGTTGGAAGTTCTCCATCGTCTTCATTGAGAATCATCTCATGTGTGATCAGCTTCCCAAGCAAATCATCAAGGGGTAGAGTGGTGAGATTCTGGGCTTCTTCTATGGCTGTCACTTTCGGACCCATTTGTCTTTTGGAAGGCACCTCAATATCTTCCTCACTTTCTCAACGTTCTCAAAGGTCTTGCCGAGAGAGTCAAGGTTGTTTGTGATTTCCGTGAACCGTGTGAACATAGCCTTGATAGACTCATCTGGCTTCATTTTGAAGAGTTCATACTTTCGAAGGAAAATGCTGATCTTGGTGTCCTTCACTTGACTGGTTCCTTCGTAGGTGACAACCAGCTTGTCCCAAATCTCTTTAGCGACCTACAAGATGAAATACGGTTAAACTCATCAATGCTAAGACCACAGTATAGTAAGTTGATAGCCTTGTAGTTCTTGGAGACGAGTTCAAGATCCGCTTGGATGAATTCAGCCTCGGTCTTCGCGACTTTGGTTCCATTTGGTCTATCTTTCACTGGAACCTTCGGACCAGCCTCTATAATGTTCCAAAGTTCCAGATCTTGATCTATAATGAACATTTTCATCAAGGACCTCCAGTGGATGAAGTTGTTTCCTACAAAGAGTCGTAGTCTACTGGTAGACCTTCCCTGTGCAAATCCTCTGCTTGCTTCACCAGACATGATCAAAACTCACAAGACTGTTAGATCAAAAGTAGTGAGTAAGGCTCTAATACAAATTGAAGGTTCGATAATGTATAACAAAGTAATATAAAGATACTCTAGAAGGGGGTTGAATAGAGTATGCCAACTTTTCGCAGATAATCTCAAGACTTTTGAAACGCTTGCAAAACCCTTTGAGATTAGACTTAGTTCTTTCTTCTGGAAAACCTGAATCACAAAAGAGTTATACATTTCGAAACAAGTGCGGAAATATGGTAAAGCAATAAGTAAAGGATGCAGCGAATTGTTAATGAGGTTCGGCACGAACTTGGCCTGCGTCCCCGCCTAGGGTTCTTCCACAACCCTATGATTCAACCGGCTTTATTGATTCACAAGACTTAGGATCCTAATAGCTCACCGAGAAGCCTCTCTCCTATAAATATGTCAACTCACGTTCCCTTGGAGTCCTAGACCAATCTAGAAGAGCCCCACCTCTCTCAGCTATCTAGTACAATCCTCTTACACTTAGTGAATCAATCGCCTAGTGTTCACTTCCTGAGTTACAAACTCTCGAGTATAACACTCTCTCGAAATATATCCTATAAGCTCACTTTGTAACTCTCAAATGCTTTAAAACAAAAGATACGACTCTTAATAACTAGCAGAGAGCACGCGAAGAAGACAGATTGACTTGAAGGCTTGAGTGCGAATGAATGCTTGTGTTCAGCGATTGTTTGTCTGTCTTCCCTTCATCTCCTTTTTTATATTGAACAAATCGGCGCCTAAGGATCTTCTTCAACGGCTAGAACAGATCATGGCACTAGAGGTAATCTTCACAATCTTGTATTCTGGGAAACTTCGAAGCCATAATCTTCGATTTGATTCTTCACGTGATTCAGCTCAAGGAAGGAGATCTTTTTCGAAATTCTTGCTGGATGATTAGCATATAAATAATATCTGGAAATATATATAATAACATAAAATAATATCCGGAAATAATATGCACATAATACAGGTTTTGTGTTTCATCAACACATCTGTAGCTTTAAGACCTTTGACACAAGCCATGTGTCAAAGCCTTTGAAACCATTTCCGATTTTCATCAAGGGAGTGGAGTTATCAAAAGAGCATAGTAGAGAGATTAGTAAAAGAGTGTGGACCATGCAAGACTGTCCACACGATTGCTAACAAACACACTTAAAAATAAATCGGCACTCCTCGACAACGACGCCAAAATTTGGTGGACGTGAATATCGTGATTCAATCCTCAAAAGTACAAGTATGAAAGCAATAAAGCAATGTGATTTCACAGGGAGTGCGTGCGACTTTATAAACGTGATTACAAGCAATGAACAAGTAACAAAAGCAATGATATAAAAGTAATAAAGCAATTAAAGTAGCAATGATTAATGATTTTAGAAAGCAATAGTAATGAAATATAGTTTCACTCATAATTCGCAGTAATTATGGGTTGTTATTCTAATGCGAGTAGTTTATACTAATTATTCCAAGGTTTGGTTTGTGTATAGAATTATAGGTCGTCCTTGTTGATCACCATCTAACTCCCTTACTCTAACAGGGGGGAGGGTCGAGTAGAAATAATAGATCCCAAAAGAGACAAGCTTTACATGTCAATCCTCCTACAACATCAAGTTTCCCGAACCGTTCCTGCAAGATAAATAATTGGTAATGTATCAATTCTATACCTACTTATATCTACCATGTCTTGCTGTTTTTTCATCTCTAGATATCTGCTTCTCAAATTTAGAGTTAATTTTATGGTCTAGCATTCAAAAAAAAAATCGAGAAAAGCAATTTCTTCAAAATTTAAATTTTTGTACATGTCATTATTACAAGCAATAAGTAACAATAGTAGCAATGGTTAGTTGTAGGGAACAATAGTGATTAATATAGCTTCACGTATATTCACAACAATGGCGATTCCATGATCATTGGGTTTTTATTTTAATGCATATTGGTTATGTTGATAACTTTAGGGTCGGTTTAACCACATAATTAGATAGCCCAATGTTTTTGATTACCACCTAACTCCCTAAACTCTTTCATGGGTGCGGGTAGCATGAAGTCACTAATTTTTGCACATAAACATCATCTTTTCCATCTTGTCAACTTCCACTTAGTTGTCAACCCAATTATCGCTTTGACTAAAAGAGACAATCTTCATCTGTCAATCCTCCTACAACATCAAGATTTCTGAAACGTTCCTGGAAGATGTGTTGGCTACTATATTGGATTAAGACTTGCAATAGCGGAATGAAGCTATAACCCTTAGCACGATGCAAATCTATCCTAGTGGCAAATTAAGATAAATCAACAACAATAATGCAATATCGGAACAAGGAGAATTAAAATATTCATAATGCATAAACTTTAAAACAATCCTCACATATCCTCAACCATATCTTGAAATGCAAGCAAAACTACTATGAGATTAGCCGAGCAAGGATTACATAGAAAGATTAAGAAAAGATGCAAACTATTGAATGGTTTTGTGGTGATTGTTGTGTTGTGATGATGTCTATAAAAACCCTAAAATACTAGGCCATTTAATTGTCTCAAATAGGCTGAAAACCCCTAGAACTCGTGCCTTGTAGATTAAGTAAGGGATATGATCAAATTTACGCCAGATAAGCATCCGAAGATTCATATTTATCTGCATCGACGGGCGCCGCTCTCGTGCTAGTTGTTTCTCCATTCGCGGGTGCCGCTCCCATATTCGCAGGCCCCACTCAGCTTTCCTCATGTATTCTTTGTATCTTCTTTAGGCCTTTGTCCTAGTTTCTTCTTTATCATTCTTATTCCTTGTGACATCCTATGTTCCCCACCAGCTTCAGGGCTCCAAAATCACCCTCTTGAACCATCTCTCGAGTCCAAATTCGTAAATCTAAAACCATAAAAAGCGTAGATTCCGAACTTCGAGTATAAAATGATAAAGATGTGACTTAACTATAAAAACATATATACGAAATGCAGCATAAAACTACCTAAAAGGCATATGTAAAATATGCATTATTATGTTCCATGTTATGCCAATTCAAATCTCATCCTATATGTTATATTCTCTACTATATATCTTTGTATCTCTTACTATGCTCTCATTACTCTCACTTTGACATGTTACTCTAAGTTCTTATTTACCAAACCTTGGACGCTTTAAATACCCATTGTTTCGCCAAGATTATTGGATGTTGGGTCTTTCTATATGTGTCTGCAAGTGTTTGAGCATATTAACTCATCCGTTCATTCACAACAACTTCACTTTGTATGCCACTCGTTCATTTGGTTCGTTCTGGAATACTACAATCTATTTGCCAAAATATGGATTATCAAAAAAACTTTGGGCTTACATCCCTGCCAACACTCTTTATTTAGAACAAGTTGGTGCATACTGTGATGGATGCAATATCGATTACATATGGTTCCGACTACAATTTTACCAATATTATGCGTTGTTGGTGCAGTTTTGTAACTTTGTCTCGGCATACCCATTTATCATTTTCGTTTGTCTTGCTTGAACATGATACTTTTGTCTTGCTTTGTATGACTAATTGTTCACATTGAATGGTTATACTTACCTTCATTTGGGTTTGATCCCTCAATTTTGATTCAAATGTTACAACCATCACATATGCTTCTTTTATACTAATAATTGAACATACTACTACATACAGTGTGGGATACCGTTTCATATCCAAGTGGAAGCTCCAGTGATAACTCGTATTTTGTATAAGCATTATAGTTCATCTTAGCTTAGATTAGATGTAAATATCATAAGTTTTAGTGTTAATTCCATACTATATCATTCTGGTGTTCGAGTCGGAATCTACGCATTTTTATTGTTAATTTGCAGATTGTGGATCCGATCTCAGATGGTGGAGAAATCATGGAACAGTGAAGCTAAGGAAAGCTTGAGAAATGATTCCCAAAGAGTGTTGAGCAAGGCAAGGAGCAAACGAGCACGGAATCAAGGTCTAAGAGTTGAAATGATACCGAACCACAAAAGTTGTCCATGCGGCGAATTGAATTCAAAACGCAATTTCCCGAGGCCTCGGATGTCCGATCGACTATAATAACCATGTGTTGGAAAGCTCTCGACAAGCTCTACATCGACATCCTCTCATGATAAATCAGCGCCCGCTGATCGCAAACGGAGCTCACAGATCTTACATAAGTCAAACATCACAGGATCCAGTAGCAGCGATACCCAGTGGATGTCGACGGATTCTAAAGTTTTCAGCACCGAATCTCAACGTCATTTTACTTGGAGTTAAGCCACAAAAACTTATCTTCTAAAGACGGTGTTTATCCTATCAAAGGTTGATTTCTATCTAAATCCTATCTATTTAGGTTGCAGTGTATCCATAAGGATTATAATAGATTTATTATATTATTTATTTAAGCGATGATTCTATCTTTTAGGATTCTAATTTATCTTTTATAAGCCAACTAGTGTTTTGTAAAGCCTATATAAAGGGCTCTAGGTCTGGCTGAATATAACACCACAAGACACAATTCATTATCTCTCTTTAATACAAGTTCGTTAGTTTTATGAAGCATTTAAATATCATAATTGAAGAGGTTTGGTAAGTCATGAATTGCTAATTCTCCTTGGTTCTTCCCTTTATGTAATACATCGTTGATTGAGTTGAGAGTTTAGATTTCTAGTTCTTCCTATATTTATTTCAATCTTCCTTGTTATGCAATTGTTAATGTTTTGATGATATCTTGACTCGCGTCCTAGATAAAATCACATCACGCTAGGGTTATAGCTTCATTCCTCTTTGCAGGCCTTAATCCATAAGTAGACAACACATCTTGCAGGAACGGTTCGGGAATCTTGATGGTGCAGGAGGATTAACAGGTAGGAATTGTCTCTTTTAGTGGAAGCGATGGCTCTGCTGACAACCAAGTGAGAAGATCGACGATATGGGAGGGATGATGCCTATGTGCTAGAAGTTTGGGACCGGCCTATTGCTATTCACCCTCCATGCTAGAGTAAGGGACCTTAGTATTGATCGAACAGGCAGCCTACTAAAGTCTGTACACAAACCAAACCCTAGCATATCTGAATAGAAACCAATCAACTAGAAGTAGATTCGATGAGCGAGGAAACCACCATTGTTGCGAACTCGAGGGTGAATATATCACTTTTCTATCTTTCAAACCATTTTTGTATATATTTTTTTCTTTACTTTTTATCTATTTGCATTTACTTTTATTTACTCAAATCCCATCTTTATATTCTCCTTACTTTTTATATATATATATGTATATTTAAATTTCAATGGGTATCAAGTTGTTGCGGTAGATCAATTGGCAATGGGACGCGCTGGTTCTGGGTTGGTGTTAGGTTCGAATCTGTCTGGCTGCAGTGTGTATTTTTTTTTTTCCAAAAACAAAAAGAGTTATTACTTTCTTTTTTTTTTCCAAATAGCCCAATTGTCCAATAACCCCTTTTTTCAAAAAACAAAAGCTGTTACTTTCATTTTTTTTTTCCAAACAGCCCAATTGTCCAATAAACCTTTTTTTTCAATTGAAAATTTGAAATTACAGCAGCCCAATGCCCATTCCGAAATTTTTTCCTAAAAAAATTACAATTTCATTTTTTTGTCATCACAACTGGTCACCAAAAAATTACAGTTTCAATTTTATTTTATTTTATTTTTGCCGGAAAATCAATTAAACTGATTCAACCATTGCAATCGTACGTTCAACCTCAAGGATTTTGATAGGTAATCTCAAATTCTAAATATATATTTTTTTGTTAGTTTTCACTTTTTGTACTCGTGATGGACGGTTTTTAGTCGCGTAAACCGTATCAAAATAATTTCGAACTTACCTAACTAAATATAGTGTGGTAAGAATGAGTCGATCCCACAGAGAATCAAGTTATTCCTAAGTTATGTTGATTTACCAATTAATAGGAAAAGGGGGGTTTTGATTGATTGAAAATAAGAAAAGATACATGTCAAGGAAAGGATAATGCAAAGGGTAGATAAGGTATAATATGGCTAAAGAAAACATGCATCAATCATTTGAAATTCACAAGCAACAAACATGTGCAATACGGTATTGAAATAAGAAGCATATGGAGAGTATAATCACACAATAAAAGCAAAAGGGAATAATATGTAAAGTCCCTATAAGGCCAAAACAAACTCGCAAGGGTTATGTTTTTTTTTTTTAAGATTTCAATTAAACCTCAACTATGAATCATACTTGCCCAATTATATTCTCAAATCATACTCCAAAATCATTTTCAAGCAATTCAATCAAATCATGGGATTTATGCAATGAGATCATAAAAATAAATAAGAGGACAAACTAAACCAAGATGGGTATCTTTAATAACACCTAAATGAAATGCATGATATTTTTGTGATTTTTTTTAATGTGATATATGAGTAAAAATAAATATGAAAACAAAAATAAACATGATAACATAAGTAAACATGATATGAAAATTCTATCTATATGCAATGCAATCCCTCCCCCACACTTAAACCTTTCATTGTTCTCAATGAAACATAAAAGACAACAAAAAAATAAAAACATAGAGGAAGAGATGAATGAAATACTCACAATGTGGTGGAAGAGTAGGATTATGACATCGCTGACAAATAAGTTAGATCTGAGCATTGCGGAGGCCTTTCCTGAAAGCTTAGTCTATCCCAAGCCAAAAACAACTATCTAATGCCTAATGAGAAACCTAATTTATTGAAAAGAAAATTAGCTAACTAGGAATTGAAATAACTAAATTAGAAAACTTACCTCGGGTTGCCTCCCGAGAAGCGTCTTTCTTTAATGTCATTGACTTGACTTATTTTCAATCTCAAGATCATAGCTATCAGACATCATCAAGGCCCTCAGTAGCCTATCATATTCCTGTGCACACATCTTACAAAAGACATCATAGCACAATAAATTGAAAGCATAAAATGTGGAACTCGAGTACCCTTTCAATCTATCAAAGAGTCTAGCATGACTCTCTCCTGTAGGAATATGATACCACCAACACAGTTCCGCTAGTAGCTTCTCAAAATAGCAATCAAACGGATCAACATAATCACCATTACCTTTCAAATTGCAAAAGCTTACCTCTATTACCTCTTGAGCCTCAGCTGATTGCTCTAGACCTGGTTCATCAATGGACGAGCAAATAATGGATGATGCAGATGGAGTAGGAGACACATCACATGTAACCTCATGCGTCGACTCATGAGATTCCAAGTCAGGAAGCACTAGACCCTCTCCTTCATCATCAAAGAAACTATCGTTGTCTCCAACCAATTCTTCCTCATTCGGCATGTCATTGTCATGTTGAAACCACATAGGAGGGAATGAACTAAGTGTAATGACTTCGATAGGATCTTCCACTCCTGCATCCTTTAAAGCCTCAAATGGTGGTGGGGTGGGTTTCTCAAAATCAAGAGAAGAAGAAGTCGATGGGGGCTCATTAGTAACAGTGCGGCGGTCGCCGCCCTCCTGTGGCGGTTGCCGCTCCTCATAATTTTCACCCTCCGTTACGACTTCAACTCCTTCTTCTAAGCCCTTTTCTGAAACGGTAAATATATAGATGAGGCATAAAGCCAAAGGTTAACAAAAAATAAGACCATACAACGAGTCTTACGTAAAAGGTGAGATCCCCACAAATTAAACCCACAAGATTACATCTCACTAATTCCACCCACAAAAACAAACTCCCTCCTTGCAACGCCACTTACTACTACCACAAAACACATCCTACCACAAGGGATGCCAAACCTCATCACTATAGGCCACACCCCTCACCAAGCCAAAGTAAGAGGGTAGCACAAAGTCGAAAACCCTTGTGTAAGGCTATGGAATGGATCCTCCAGGTATGTGACATAGTCCTCCATTGGTGGAGGAGACGTGGTGAGCAATTCTTCTTGTGCAACATGGTAATCCATGTAACAGAAGAAATCCCACAACCCCGACAATCCTCCTAACCGCTTCAGGCCTCCGTTACTCATGTACTCAGCAAGCGCTCGCGTCTCAACAGTCAGCCCATCAATTATGCAAATAATCATATCTCGGATGCTAAATTGATAACCCCATGAACCAAGGTCGTCAACATACTCATGCAATCTAGTGAAGTATATGTGGAAGTTTTCACCTTCAAACTGCGCTAATCTCAACATCTTAAAAAGTTAGTAGCAAGGGCGTTGTGAACCGTAAGATAGGCTCACAACAAAGTTAGATATATTCACAAAAATCAATAAATACACAAAACAAAGAAATAAACTTGAGTCCCCGGCAACGGCGCCAATTTGATGGACGGTTTTTAGTCGCGTAAACCGTATCAAAATAATTTCGAACCTACCTAACTTATGTAGTGTGGTAAGCACGTGTCGATCCCACAAAGAATCAAGTTATTCCTAAGTTATGTTTATTTACCAATTAATAGGAAAAGGGGGTTTTGATTGATTGAAAATAAGAAAGAAAACAAAATAAACTATAAACAAATTAATGCAAAGCAATTTAGAGAAAATCGTTCTACCTACAACTATCCACTTTATTTGGTTAAATTGATATTGTAACTTCCTCTTATCCTTTTATGATTCCTATGAATGCCCTTGTCCCGACCTAATATAGTTACTAGTCCAACCAGTCCTAGAAACCCTTATCAATCAAACATTCCCTAAAGAAGGATTTAACCCAATTGATAGCTTTAAGTTCAGAGATTAACCAAGGTATTTGCAGTCCCTAAAAAGGGATTTAACAACACATCCAACTTCCTACTCATTCAATTAGTTCAACCAGCCCTAAAGGAATAAGTTTGCCACTTAGGTTAAGGTTCACAACCAGGAATCTACAAAACCTTAGCAATTGAATAAAGCTTCAAATTGCAAGTAGAACGAAGAGAGTTTAGCCGCCCATGGAGAACATCGCTCTCTCTCTAATTGTCTGATAGAATGTGAAATAGAATAGAAGTCCTTCAAAAATAACTAAAAGTGGCCTTATAAAAGATCCAAAGTCGGCCATGAATCAAAACAAAAGCATCTAGGGTTTTTAGTAATCAAAACGCAGCGTACTGGCGCAGACGGCAGATGCGGCGGCCGCCGCCTGTATGTTGCGGCCGCAGCATCAGCGGCCGCCGCATCAGCATTTCCTCTTGCATCGGCCCTGGCGGCGGCCGTTGCACACCATGCGGCGGCCGCTGCATCGGTCTTTTCCGGAAAATCCGTCTCGAATTTGCTCTTCTTCTCAACGGGAAAGTTGTAGCTCTCTGAAAGAGCTTTCCAACGCATGGTCATAATAGTCAATTGGACAACCGAGGCCTCCAGAAAGTGCAAAACAAGTTCAGCATGTCTGGCGACAACTTCTGCAGACTTGTTCTTCGTTTAGGCTCGCTTCTTCTTCTCATGACCTCTTGAGATCTCCATGTAAGCTTCTTCGATCAACTAGACATTCTCATCCAATGCGTTATCAACTCATGTCTCCTCCTCGAATCTACCATTACCTGAAATAATCAGTAACAGTGTGTAGATTCCGACTCCACCAACATAGAGAGCAAATATGCAAATTATACTTAATCCATGCATGAAATGCATCTTAACTAAGCTAAATACAACCTATTATGCCTACCTAAATGCATGCTATCAACTCGTCAGGCATCACTTTTTAATTTGTTAGTGGATTTGGTGGATTATTTTTTCCCTTTAAATTAGTTTTAAAAAAAAGCCCTCGATATTTAAGTTGCACAAGGCCTCAAAATATTACGGAACGACCCTGTTTACCAGCCAGCTATTTTACTAAATTCATGCGTCGTTCACGCAACTTTGTACCTTTGTTTATGCATATATACCCATTTCACTTAATTGTATGTATCTTTCTACAAGTTACGGCTAAATGCTTATGGAGGACTAAGGGCGTGTTTGGTAACGGGATGGGGTAGGTGGATGGGGATGGATTTTTGGGGGTGGAGATGGAGTCTCGGGGTGGACGGGGTGGAGTTTTGAAGTCAGTTTAATCCCATTTGTGTTTTGTTGTATTTTGATTGTTAGGAGGATGGAGAAGTGAATAAAGTCCAAATTGCCCCCACTAACCCACGTAAGTTGACGAAAATGCCCCAAACCCTAAAAGTGATTTCTTCATCTTCGTACTCCACTCCGAACGTCTGCAGAATCACAGAGTTCCTCAACACCTCCAACACTCCATCCGTCATAGCCACATCCTCCTAAAAGACATATTTAAACCTGATTAATCGCCTAATTAACCATCAATTTGTTGGAATCCAATCACTAATTGCTCTTTTGACGGATCTCAACCGTTGAAGAAAGCTCCAATCGGGGAAGTATTTGCGCTTGATGTACCTGCATATCTTGAGGACAAGCCTAGCGACGAGCGGGAACGCCGCGATGAAGAGCAAGTAACAAAACTTGTACTCGCCGTTGTGAGGAATGATGGCGAAGATGGAGGATCCGTAGGTGATAATCATTGAGACAGTAGCGATCCAGATCTCGACGGAGAACGGGAACATGAAGGTCAGGCTTAGGATGACGGAGATGGAGCAGGAGAGGGCGAGCGTGTCGAATACAAGGAAGACGTAGAACGGCTACTTGCGAGAGGCATAGATGGCATTTTCGGCGTTGATGCCGTCCTGCCAGACGCCGCCGGGAGGGCTGACCCCTGCCTGGAAGGTTACGATGGCGATCAGGGCGGAGACCACTAGGAGGACGGTGCGCATAGCGTTGTGGGGGTCGGCGTTTTTCTTGGTGCCGGAGTCGTTCTCCTCCGCGGCCGCCGCCTGGTGATGGTGGTGGAACTCCTGGTCCATTTATGAGCTGGTAAAAGGTGGTGGGTGAGGGGTGGGTTTTAGGGGATTGGGATGGAGGAGTAGGTGGCCGGCAAGGGCATCGGAGGAGGATGACTTTAGGTGAGGGTTAGTGGTGGCGGTAGGGGGAGGAGAGAGGGAGGAAGGTTGAAGATGATGGGGGTAAATTTGGGACATTTCCATCCTCATCCCCTCAGTCCTCCTTTTTTTGGGTTCCATTCCCATCCCGTTTTTTGGTGTTCCATTACCATCTTCATCCCCTCCCATCTACCTCCATCCCGTTGCCAAACATGCGGGCACGAAACCCGATGCCCACCCCCATCCCCTTCCACCCACTCCCATCCCCAGCCAAACACGCCCTAAGTAGGGTGTGTATGGGGATCCTCAAAATAGTTGAAATTAAAAAATTTCAACCACTTGAAGATTTAAAAGGTATAAAGGATATTTTGGTTTATATAAATGGAGAGTTTAAAAAAAGCTTATTTTGAAAGCTTTTCGTGGTTTTCGGAGTTTATTTGATTTGAAAAGACAAGTATGTCCATAATAGCAACCAAATAAACTCTACTTTTTACAAATAAACTATTTTTTACCCCATACGGAGATTATATTTCACTCAAATTTTCAACCTTGTTTCAAACAAATTTTTAACTTTAACCTGCTTATAAATTTTAGTCACTTTTTCAACACCACCCCATACATACCCTACTTGTTCACAATATTTTCTAGGTTATACAGATTTCATTAGGATTGTGATGCAGATCAAGATGGCCTTTTGTGGGTCAAACAATGATCTTGATCCAGGCAAGCTCTCAAGACCGATTCGAGGGCTATTGATGGCGAAGAGTGTCATCCTCAAAAGGAGGAAGAAGGCTCCACCATGGAACAAGGTTCAAAGGAGCAAGGTGAGCTAATGTTCAAGTTTGAGCTCGTTCTTAATGGGTTGACAGCATATCGACGTCTTAGTAAAATGGGTCGTTTGGAGTCCATATTTATCGGATGAGATCGTACCATACCTTGTTGAAACGAGGACGAAAAGATATACAACTTTTCTGTTGAAGGTTTCTCCAGAATCGACCTCTAGAATGGCCTAAATTCATCATCTTTACAGTTGTCACTGTTTGGACGAATTTCCACATTTTTATTTAGTTAATTTCGAATTTTAATTAATTAGATATATTTATTTTATGCAATTAGGAAATAATAAGGTGGAAGGAAAATATCTCATCTAAGTAATTCCTTTTCCACCAAGTTGTTAATTTTCTATCCTTAGTTAGTTTTATTATCTTAGGAAAGATTTACATATCTTTAGATTATTTGATTTATCTTTAGTTATCAAAACTCTATCTTTTACACAGGATAGAATTGGTCTATTGTCTATTTAAACCCATGTTTTACATTTAATAAAAATTAGATTGGAATTATAATTGAGGAACCCTTTTAAGGATTAAAAGGTTCCCTCGATTCTCAATCCAAAAGCCTTCGCAATCAATTTATGTTCTTGTGCATCCGATACCAAACAAGATCTAAACACAATCCCAAACCACGCACAAAGGAGAAACCCATCGTGAGAAACCGTCGCTGGATCAGAGAAGTTGTCGCTGAGTCCGCTCAGAACCGTCGCCACTGTCCGGGCCGCCCCGCAGCCATTCCAGCGCCGTGGCTACTGCTTGTCTTTTCCGTGGTTGTTTCCCTTAGTTTTTGTTTGTTTGTTTTCGTTTCTTTCACAATAGTTTCAAGTCTCTATTGTAATTAATTGTAAACATTGAGAATAGCGAGAATAATTGCAAGATCGGGCCATCAATAGTTTGGTGTTCTTGATCTTGAGCCCACATGCGAAGGATCGAGGATTCCAAACGTATCAGATTGAGTCCTTAATTCAATTTCATGCACTTGCGCCATCACATGCTTCTTCTATACCAATTCCTTTTTATATAGTTGTTTTTATATGAATTAAAGTACTTGGAATCGTTGAGGCTTGAGATGCAGAAATTTTTGTAAGACAGTTGATGCCTTCTGTAAAACCAATTACATCAATGCGATTGCGATGTTGGAAACTACAACTATATCTGTATGGATGAACGCCTTTGGAAGAAAAATGGATTTGCACATATAGTTTTTGCACGAATATCTAGTTTTGCGAGGGTAATATGTTTCATCTAGAAAGACTTTCCATTTGATAATGGGAGCATCGAACTTGTTTCCATCACCATGTGATTCATACATTTTAATTACTTTGATATAGTAAAAGCAAAGACAATTGCTATCTACTAATGTATGCACCTCCGAATAATCGAGATAAAGATGCCTTTTGGCAACTCATCTATAATTACACCTCTTCCCTTTCCTTTCCGGTCTATATTATGGGTGATTTAAATAACATCATCGACCCCTCGAAAAAGTTTGGGGGTATTGATCCAAAAAATGTGAGGTATCACCGGCTATGTTCTATTATCAATAACTTATCAATGTGTGGTATACCAATAGTTGGTGGGTCCTTTACTTAGTGAAAACGCCCTACTGGCCCAGATAATAATTTGGAAAAACTGGATAGATGTTTTGTTTAGAAAGACATTCTTGTACAGTTTGATAATCTATTTATCAAAAATTATGCTTTCACATCATCGAATCATTTCCCTATCTCGGTAAATTTTAGACACCTTGTTAATGTCAATAACCGTTCATTCAAATTCAAATTCAAATTCAAATTAGCATGGACCAAATTAAAGATGTGATTTGTCCATGCTAATTTGAAAACATCGTTAAACAAGTTTGGTGTACGTATTGACCTCACAGGTTCTTTCATGTTTAAACTAGTTCAGAAAACAAAACTCCTTAAAGGTTTAGCAAAGAAATGGCATAAATGAACATTTGGAAATATCTTCAACCAATTAAAGGACTAAAAAAATGCATTGGTACAATTATAACAAAAGCTACTTACCAATGAGTCTGACACAAATTTTTGCATTCAAAAGCAGTTGTTAAATAAACGTAAACGCCTCTTGTATTTCCAACATCTCTATTGGAGCCAACGGGCTAAGGTCAAGCATGCTAAGTTGGGTGATATCAATTCCGGACACTATCATAGAATACCTTTTATCAAGCGAAATAGAAAAATTATTAAGGCTTTAACAACAACTGATGGTTTGCATATAACTAACAATTGCCTTATAAAACAAGAATTTCAATAGGAATTCAAGAAAAGATTCAAGTCTTTGAATACAAACTCTATTAATTTTGATTCAGACTTACAAGTCATTGCCAGGGGATATGTTCGATTTTGACAATTCCACATTGGTGGCTCATGTGACTAGCTCAGAGATTAAAAAGCAGTTTTCTCAATTACTCCTGATAAATCACCAGGCCTAGACGACATGTCAACAAGCTTCTACCAGAAATACTAGCATATTGATGGTTCTTCCGTTATCAAAGTAGTAAAAAGTTTATTCGTATCAAGCAAGTTCCTGAAATAAACTAATTATACGTTCATCACTCTACTCCCAAAGATTGACGATCCCTCGTTAGTTAATCATTATCGACCTATCAGCCTATGTTCCACAACATATAATATTATTGAAAAGAATGTGTCTCTACAATTGGGCCCGGTTGTTGATAAGCTTGTCCACCCATTGTAAGGTGCTTTTGCCAAAAGGATGTCTATACAGGACAATATCCTTATTACTTATGAAGCTTTCCATACATTTCGTATGAAAAAATGTAAAGGGGGTTTAATGGCTATCAAACATGATATGGGAAAAGCCTATTATTGGACAGAATGGTCATTCTTATACAAAATACTTAATCAGTTTGGATTTCACCCAACGTTTGTGGCATGGATTGCTTAATGTATTTCTACTGTTTCCTTCTTTGTACTCATCAATGATGGTCAGACAAACCAATTCTTTCCCTAGAGGGGACTTAGGCAAGGGGGGGGGTCCTTTGTCTTTGTTTCTTTCATCCTATCAGTGAAATCTTGGCTCGGACATTATAGCGTGAGGCATCCATACATAAGGATATGCGTATGTCTTTCATTAACAAAGGTCTGAAAATTTCATTTCTTGCTTTGGCGGATGATATTACCATTTTTTCAAGAGCAACCAATATGGAAGCTCATAAATTTTCCACCATTCTTGATCGCTACTATCGCATTTCAAGACAAAAAGTCAATTTTCATAAATCACATTTTCAGGTTTCGTCTAATATAAACCAAAACATCATTTCCACCCTCATAGCTACATTAGGGATTGTGCATACAACAACAATTGAAAAATATTTGTACTGTCCAATCATAAATATGGTCGTGTTAATAAGGATACCCTTGCTCATGTGGTTTTGAAACTAAAAAACAATTCTCTAAATGGAAAGCTTTTGCTTTGTCTACAAAAAGACATAGAGTACTTATTAAATCAAACCAAAGTGTCCAACCTATCTTTTTGGTGTAATATATCTTTTATGCTACATGTATCTAGTCTTACTAAACTAGATAAAGTTTATCATTTGTTTTTCTGGAATAAATATGCTTCATGCATACCTCTGATTAGCTAGGATAAGATCTGCACAAATATGTTAGTAGGAGGTCTCGACCTCTATAAAATTAAGACAATGAACATTGATTTTCAAATGAAATTTCTTTGAAAAATTATTGCAGAACCAAATAATGTGTGGGTCGGGGTTATAATTGAGAAGTATCTTAAAGGGTCAGATCTATTGAACTATAAGAAAAAAGGGTCTTCTTCGTGGCAATGGTCCAAGTTAATGCCTATCCTCCGAATGTTTGCTAAAGGTTTGTGGGTGTTGATGGCATTAATACCTTTAATGTTGATCAACTAATGGAAAGTAAATTATTTCCTTACATCAAATAATGAATGGGATCACCCTCCTATGCTTTCTGAGCTTCATGACCTACCAATGGCGATGTTAGAACAAAACGGTAGGATCCATTTACCCATTACTCATATTACAAACCGTCTTTATTGGGACCCTAGTACGTTTGGGTGATTTAGTACTAAAATGACTACTTCACTTGTCCCCAATGGCGCTAGAAATTACAATTTCCAATGCCCTTGGATATGGAAATTAGATGTCCATCCAAAGGCCAAACATTTTCTTTGGAAAATCGCCTGCGGCCGCCTATCGTCAAAGGATAGATTACAACGTTCCCGTATAGTGGTGTCTATGGGTTGTGTGTTTTGTGACCGTCCACACGAAACTCCAAGTTATATTCGGGTAGAGTGTCCCATGAAAAAAACAAGTTTTCGCTTTACTTAAGGAATACATTCCAATGATTACTGACTGTAAATTTAACGATAACAGTAACGACTCAGCTCTCACCAATATTCTCTCAGTAGTTGGGTCTAAGGCTATGCCTAATGTGGCGTTAGCTTGGTGGGCCTTAGGTTCCAACAGAAGAATTTGGTGTTTAGAAACACAGATCAGGCTAACTTGAATAGTATTGGAGTCCTACTATTCACATTAAAACAAACTTGGTCACATGCCCGACCGTTTAATCTACAACCGGATGATTGGGAAGGTGTTTCTTGGTTCCATGAACGCCTTAACACCCATGTGACTCCGACTGTTGCTACACGATTTCGTAATACAATTCGATGGGAAAATCCACCACCTATTTCCAGCAAACTAGATTTCGACGGTTCTAAACTGATCACCGGTAAAGCCGCTTTTAGGTTCGTTATTTGTGATACACATGTGCACCCAATTAGTATGGGGGTGGTCAGTGTGCTGGCATGCCTATTGTTTATGCCGAGGCTTTGGGTCTTCGTAATGAGATTTTGAGAGCAAAATAGATTGGCATTCAGAGCATCCACTAGCATAAAAGCCTTACTGGGCAACTGGAATTGCCCTTGGATCATTGAACTTTCGGTAACAGATATGAAGTATTTACTTAGGTTCTTTAATTCGGTTTCTATTTGTCATATATTCAGGGAAGCAAATACAATTGCAGACAAGATTGCACATCTAGCCTACTGTATCCTTGCCGACGATGATTTGGAGCATGATTCAGAACTTCACGTTCTCGTCCCGAAGGACGCTCTAGGATGGGGATAGGTCAGTTGTGATTAGGGCTGGAAATCACTCATGGGTGACCGACTCACCCGACCCACCCGACCCGATTATTAGGGTGAAAACCCGAAAAAATCCGGGTGACGAATGGGTGATGGGTCGGGTGAAATGGGTGATGGGTGATATACTTTCCACCCATTACCCGACTCATCACCCGACCCATTACCCGACCCGCTTAACCACCCGTTAGCCCACCCGATTATTATAAAAAAGAGACTAGTATAATAAATAATATAATTTAACATAACTAACATATTTCTCTTTTCCTACCTTTACTTTCTCCATTTTAATTCCAAGTGTTCTTGTTCAAAAAGGTCTATAAAAACTTGCATTAGTTACCTCTATGTTTTTTTTAAAATTTCTTTTATTTGTTTTGCATATACATATAGAGTGAAAGCAATTTGGCTCTATCCAACGGCTTTGTTAGCATTTAATGTATTAATGCACGATTAATAAAATTGTATTTTCCCAATTTCTCATGAAATTTGTAACAACAATTCTCTAAATATATTAATGAAATGATACTCGAGTTTGTTTTCTAAGGACATAGTTTTTCTATACTTTTATTTTTATTTTGAGTCTAGTAACCGAGTTAAATTCATCTCATTTAGTTTGATACTACTATTAAACTTCTAAAACTAATTTTGTAAGTTAAGGATAGTAATCTAATGTATGAAAAAGTCTTTTATTCATTTAATAAGATTCATACGTTGACATGGTTTATAAAATTATCGAATATGAATGATTTTTACGTATGTCTTGTCACTCATTTTATTTTAATTTTTTTGACCCGATTAACCACCCGACCCACCCGATGAGTCGGGTGAAACATTAGACGGGTGGGTGATGAATCGGGTGAAGTTTTTTTGTGACGGGTCGGGTGAAAAAATGGCTCCACCCAGTGGCGGAGCCAGGATTCCGGGCGAGGGGGGGGGGGCTAAAAAAATTTCGTGAAATATTTGTTTGGGTGTATACTTGATAAGAAGATTTTGTAAAAAAAAATATTGAAAAAATACTAAAATTGTTATTTTTAATGATTTTTTTTGTATTTAAATAGTTGAGAGTAACAAAAAAAATAAAAGAGAAACAAAAAAATATAGATATAATTTAAACATAAATATTGAAAGAAAGGGTTTAATATATAATTTAAACATAAATATGACATTTTTTTAATGAAATTGTTGATAGAAACAAAAAATATAAAGAGAAATTAAGAAGAATTAATGATAGAGTAAAACAAATAAAAAGTTAAGGTGGTGGGATTTGAACCCAACACCTCTTGATTCTTCTTACTTTCTCCCTCCCTTCCTTCCTTAAAAATACTAAATATATGCAAAAAAAATATTATTTTTTGTATTTTTTCTCGAGCTAGGGGGGTGCTTGAGCACCCCCCAGCTCCGCCACTGGCTCCACCCATCCATCACCCGACCCATTTCCACCCTTAGTTGTGATCGTCTTGTTCTAATTTCTTACCTTACTAAAAAAAATAATTTTTATTCGATCGGGGAAGAATGCATACATTACGACCTCCCCACGGACGGAACTAAGGGTGGGCTGGTGTAGTGGTGTGTGTTGCAGCCCACCCCAATTTTTTAGTAATAGATATAATATAGGTGTGATATATATTACATAGCTTAGCTAGTCTAGTGGTTAAGACTTAAGAGTGATATGCAGAGTGAAATAAACCCAAGTTCGAATCCGACTCCAGTTTTTTTTTTCCCTCCGTGTCTGTGCCTTGCCTGCTAGGCTGCTACCACTGCTGCCAAAATTTAACCCCTGCTGCTAGTCCTGGGGGTGGGCACGGGATGGGACGGGACAGGACTCGTCCCGCGAAATTTTTACGGGACGGGATTGACACTTTTTTTTCGGGACGGGATGGTGTCTGGACGGGACGGGATCGGGACGGGACGGGCCTTGTCCCGCAAATAAAAATATAAAATATTATATAAATTTGCAAAGTGAAAAATGCTTTCATAATTCATTAATTTGTATAATATGTTGAATAAGGTATTCTTCTCAACTATATTTTTCAATAATAATATTATTATTATTCATATTAATATTATAATACTATTATTAATTCATACAATGATTGTATAATTAATTATAATGTTCAACATATTTGGCTACATTATCTTACTAGATCAGGACGGAAAGGGATTGAGACGAGATTCACTAGATACTTTCTCATTATCGATTGATAGTTGGGAAGAATATCGTATTTAGCTATTTGCCTCTTGTAGCTCTAAATGAGTATAATAATAATAATAGTAATAATAATAATAATAATAATAATAATAATAATAATAATAATAATAATAATAATAATAATAATAATAATAATAATGCCATGTTATAATTAAAAAAAAATTATTATTACTTATTTTTATTGTTATTATTATAAAATAATTATACTTTACAATAAAAAAAATATAATATGATATAATAATAATATAATAATAATAATAATTTTATTATAAATTAATATTATTATTAAATTATATTATATTATTATATAATAATAATATTATTATTATTATTATAATCAATTATTATTATAAATTGAAAATTATTATTATAATTATAAATAATATTTGCTCAAATACTAATATTATTATTATTATAAACAAATATTATTATTATTATTATAAATGGAAGATTTTGATTATAATTATAATTATAATATTTTCTCAAAATAATAATACTAATAATATATTATTATTATTATTATTCTATAAGATTATATTATTATTATTATTATAAAAATTATTATTATTATTATTATTATTATTATTGTTATTGTTATTATTATTATTATTATTATTATTATTATTATTATTATTATTATTATTATATGCGGGACGGGACGGGATTTGCGGGATCCCACCGGGATCGTCCCGCGTTTCGTCCCGCATAATTTTTATGGGACGGGATTCGCTATTTTGTCCTAAATCCCACCGGAATCGGGACGGGACCGGGACGGGATCGAGATTTGCGGGATTTGTGCCCACCCCTAGCTAGTCCACTGTAATGCCAAAACTGAACCCATTTTATTTGCAACCATTTTTTAACCCATTTTATTTGCAACCATTTTTTTCACAAAATATACACTAATGCCATTTTTTTTTCCACAAAATATAAACTACAAATTAAACTCTGCTAGTGCTAATTTAAATATAGATAAAAAAATTCGTTCCGGCTATATACACCGCAAATCATGCACGTCCTTAAGGACGTGCAATATTAACCTTGTGATTTGCGGTGTATATAGAAACACCCAAAAAAATTTCTCTAATTTTTAACTTAATAGATATAGTGAATAACAGGGAGAAAAAAATTAAATACAAATGTAATCCAGTTTGCCCAAGATTATAATCCTGGTTCCGCGTCTGGACCTTTCTAGTCTCTACATTATTCTGAGAGGAGATTATCGGATCATTTGTTGTTGTATTTTTAAAATTGAAAAATTAGTGTATCCAGAAGAATTTTTGTCGAAGTGTAATGCTTAACCTCTGTGATTATATATGTCCCACTCCAAAAACCGATATTCTCTGAGATACTTTGTTAGTTTCTAAGAGCATCAGCAACGGTGGGGAGCTCCCCTCCCCACTTTACTTTTTTCACCCATTTGGGCAACCTGACTATTGTAGACAACTTTTCGATTTTTGGGTGCTTCAATATATTGGGAACCTTCCCAAATCCGAAATCAATAAAATGAGGTCACGTGTCCCTATAATAATTTCTTTTTCTTTCTTTTTTATTTGATGTGAGATGGAAAAAGTGATTTGGGGAACCCGACTATTATGGAAATTGAAAATAAATTGGGGATGGTTGAAAATAAAATTAGTGGAAAGTGAGGTAGACGAATGATAAAAGGAGAGAAAAGTTTTGGGGCACCCCACCATTGGGGATGATCTAACCAAGATCCAAACCTACAAATGTGGCGGCCGGTCCCCTAATACATACTCCCTCCGTTCAACAAAACTTGACGTTTTACTATTCATGCACGCTTTTTTAGGAGCTAAAAACTATATAAAATATCGACTTTTTAAATAATTTTTTTTAACAATTTCGTAGTTATTATTAATAAGTACTTGTTAAAAAAATTTTTAAAAAAAATAAATATTTTATATAGTTTTTATCATTCTAAAAAAGCGTGCGTGAATAGTAAACGACCAGTTTTGTTGAACGGAGGGAATATTCATTTTGCAGTGGTTTGGTCGACCCAGATTTTTAGAGGTTTACAAACAATGGTGATTGTGCCCGAATTCGTAACCTACTTTCGCCCAGGCCTGGCCCATATTATTATTTGTACTAACTTACAATTAACCCGAACTTGAATATTGAAACCCGATCCAATTGACAAGATCTAGTGGTCTACTCCTTATTCCTTGTCCTTACCCATCTGGCAATCTCTCTCTTAAGAAAAACAGTGACCAATTCAGCCCTTAATCAGCAATAATATTATCGGCCGGATCCAATTGACAGTTCTAAACATTGATCTGAATGACCCAGCAATTCAATTTTACGCTTGCAAGTTGCAACATATCTACTGATCTTCGATTCTCCATTTCAACCTAACCATCAATTAAGCTCGAATCCGTTGGATTGATGATGGGTTAGGGTTAGTTGATTAATTCATACAAACATGATGAAGTAGTAGCTACCAAAATTTCACCACGGATCTGAATTTCACAAATTGTAGCACTCAATGTACTGTTTATCAAGCTGTAATATTAGATCGCAACAACGAGAACTGAAACCTTGCTACATCCATCGCCAACTGAATATTTTACAAACAAACTATGCAACATAAAAATTAAACCGCCCGAAATCGATCGAACTAATGAGACTTGGTCGTATTTTCATTGCGGATGTAAGCGGAGGATTCGGGGGCGGCGAAGCTAGAAGGAGACACGAGCGGCGAAAGAAGAGGGATGGGGTCGTGATTCTGGTACAGCGAAGTAACCATCGCAGTTGAAGAAGGAGAAAGATGATCTCTAGGAAACGCAATGGCGGCCTTCGGGGCGCCGTCGCACTTGAAGGACACTGAAGGCTTGAGCTGGAGGGGCCGCGGAGCTCGTCGCTGAAGCCTGCTGCTAAGGAGCCTCCTCGGGATGTACTCGTCCTTCGGAATCAACACTTGGAACCCCGGAAACTGCGTCTCCGACTCTTTCATGGCTTCCTCTCGATCCAGATCGATCAACAAAAACTTTGTTTGAATTGTTTACCTAGAATAGAATTGGGTCTTTCTTGTTATGTTTATAAATTGTAATTGTTGGGGGAGGCATGTGTATCATCAATCAGGACAGGAGCCAGGACATGACAATGTGTGTGAGTTTGTGGGGCCGAGGACGAATGGCTAAGATTTCGACACCTCGGATCCTCAATCGTCTCCAAGGGATGACAATTGACTTATTTGTGGGTATTTGTAAGCAATTCATTCTTCATATTTATTGAGACATATCTGGCGATTTATCTCTCTCACTCGGGATTTAGGTCTTTAACGTGATTCTTGAGGAAAGTAAAATTTAAATGAAAGATTATCTATCCCTTCATGTGCAGGAGTTTAAAAAATTGCAAGACCCACGTTGTATTCAGTGACAGGTTATCCAGGAAGCACATGATGATCACCCTCTTTTAGATATGGTATTGATTTTTTACTCCCCTTTAATTGGGGTTTGATCATGTGGCAGACTAAAACTGACATTATCACAGATTAAGTATTTGATTTCTTTTAGTATAATATTAATCAATCAGGTTGATCAACAATGATTCCATGAACCATAACCCGGGCCTTTCCTTTTCTTTTTATTTTTGTTCGATCTTTCAATGTACTATACAAATCTGGGCATATATGGGAGATGGTAGTAACCACCACAATGAAGCACATTCTGCGATTTACCGCTTTTCCTTAAGGGACCGATGGTTGGAACACACCGTACGATTGTTGAGTGAATTTATGAGCCTCAATTTCTCAGTAGAAATTTAGTGACAAAATAATAGACAAACATAAGTGACAGACAAAGGAGGGAGTGTGGTTGTCTGTATGTAGCTTAGAACCCTCCATTAAATGACATATATAGAAGTACTTGAACTAGTTGCTTTGCACAGCTATTAACCACCTACATATGTGAAAGTAACCAACCTGGATCCACCAACTCTGCAGGCCTTTAATTTTTTGTTCTTCTTATAATATATGATGCTTTCAGTCTGCATATCAAAAAATCTATGTGCTATTTCACAAAGTTGGATTTGGCATTTTAGATACAGCTGTGTAATCAAATGGAGACTTTTCTAATGACATTAACATCTTTGTGGTGGTGGTGTTGGTGGTGGTGGTGGTGGTGGGCTTGCACTTGCACATGATAATAACAGCAGTTTTAAGAGGGGTAGAAGGTAGTGGTCATCTCATTATTCAGACAGGGATTAAAGAAAGTTTCAAACAGTTTGGTGGCCAAAGAGTGGGTGACCAAAATCCAAGCTTTGACATGGCATATACTTTTTTCTTACCATTTTTTTTAAATGATCGTGTGAGTATTCGGGTTTATTTATCTGTTTTACTTATCTTATAGATACATAGCTCATAAAATATTCGTTAAAAATTGAGTATTTTGTGAACTATGTACCCAGGTTTTAGCTAATCTTTTTACCTAACTGTGTCAACCGAGGAGGTAATCTTATTTAAATGAAGGGTTAACTGTATTTGGACGGTCAATTGGCATAAAGAGACTGGTCAAAGTTCATCAGACAAGATATCTATTGTCCCCTATTCTCTTCCTTGTTAATTAAGAAGAAAATATCAAATTGAAAAAAGAAAACCCTCACAAGTCTATTTTTGTTTTATTTTATTATATGGTGCGACACCCAAACCCGGATTTAGCTCCTTCCTATACTAGGGTTTCTTATGATTTTTCTTAAAACCAACCAAATAAAAAATTGAAAACCTTTCATTGTCATATGATCAGCTTTGGAATTACAAACACACACAAAAATAAAGTAAAGCGGCCACCTTCTTGGGACCCCCTCCAAGATGACCAAAATTGGGCGGTGTGAGAGTCAACTCTAGGTAGCTTTGTTGTAGCTTCATCACCTTGTTAACAATTGCACTAGTGTAAGATTTGATCCAATCTTTGACAATAATTCAAGGTACCCATCTCTCCTTTTTAGCCTAACTACCTCCCTACCAAGTGCTATGTTTAGCTGCCCTTTTGTAGTATGTGCTATCTTATCATCATTTCTCACTCATTTGGCACAAGGCTTATCAACAATCAACACATTTTGTAATAAGAAATTGCAATTCGAATCCAAATACAAGTAGAGATGGAGAAGATATTGATCATGATGAAGGATTGATTGGTTAACAACTTAACAAGGTAGACATTAGATATATATACAATTCATTAGTAAGTCACTTGGAAGTTCTCATGGTCCTTGACATAAATTTGGACCGGATTTCTTCCATCTATTCCCATGGCTCCAACCAAGCATTGGATCCATGAGATGAAATCACATGTTCTTTAACCTTTTGTTGCATCTACCTATCTCTGGAAGCTGCTAGATGTCGGGCATTCGAAACTTTAGACTTAAACTCCTGGTATGCACTAAGAAAGCCTAGACCTGTAGTAAAAGCTTGTAGTGTGATGGTAGTGGCTTCAATGTACAAGTGGGAGGGTATCAAGGTATGGGTGGTTTGGTTTGCTCAAGAGTGAGACCTAATCAAGCTGAAATTAACGAAAGATCTCGACTTAAAGAGACTCCCGAAAGGGAACCTGGATTGGGATTCCTGAGGGCTTTGTTTCGCCTCCTGGTGTGTGCCCTTTACTTTCAGGATTGTTTGGCCGATGACTTGTCGAATTGACTCGATTGTCTTGGCATCCACCGCATAACCAGATGCATCGCTTACATAGAACGTGTTGACAGCCTTCCCGGCTCTTGTTGCAACCTCAGCACGGGTGACTGAGAGGCCGTTTTCTCTGAAGATACGCGTGACATCAGACAGTAGTCCAACTCTGTCTGTTGTGCAAAGCTCCAGTTTCAAGCCCTGAAAATGGAGTGAACAATTGTAATTACAAGGCTTTATTGCTTACCTGTACTGATTGTATTGCAAATTTACGAAAGTATCAAATATATACCTCAGAAACTCGTCTCAAGATTGCTGCTTCGAGACAATGAATCACCCTTTGCCTCTCTGCATCCGACTTAACAGGGGATCCATCAATATGTCTGATGTAATACTCCTGCAAAAACAATAAGGTAATAAGCAAAGATGACAGATATGAATCATTTTAACTCTGATATGTACGTACCACTAGGAAGTAAACCAGTATACCTGATAGGCTTCGGGTCCTTCTGCGTCCACACTTCCATGGAAAACCACGTACTGCATATCCGTCAACGTGCAAACAGTGTCAAAGAGAAGCTTAGGCCTATCCTTGCACCGGATTGTGACCACGGAGTAGTCCTTGTCGTACCAATTGTCAACATTGACAGTTGGCCTCTCAACTGCATCCAAGGCTTCCTCATCCGCACGCTCATAATCCCTATCAGCAAACATCATTTGGTGAAGCCTCCTTTCCCTGTGGGTCGCAAGACGCGAGACCACAGTCTTTGCTTTTCTGCATTGGTTGCTTCCCCTCAAGACATGACGGAGAAGCTCCTTAATCCTGGCTAGCTTCTCCGGATTATCGATTGCCAAGCCAGTCTCCTGCTCAGTTATGTGCATCACCGCCGCAGCCCTGGTGTTGTGGGTCCAAACCTCAGCATTTAACACATTGCACCTCAGGTGAGCTAGCACGGCACTTAGCTCCGAGAGAAGACCAGGCCGGTCTCTACCAATGAGCTCAATCGTGGTGTAATCTGTAGTCATCTGGAGTCCAACAGATCTGTTCATGGAATTCGAATCCGGCCCTAAAGACTGATAGTTCAAACAAGAACAGAAAACATCAGTAAGATGCATTCAAAGGAACTCATTAATGAAGGGGGATCTTAGGGTTAAATATGTATACCTTTTGGATGTAATCAATGACTTCTTCATCAGCAATCTTGTTCCCTTTTTGATCAGTAACATTGAACACTGATTTTGGGTAAAGGGGAAAAAATATTCAGCAACAAAATTGCAAATATTTATTGAGAAAATGTCAAAACTACTGAAGAAATTCAAGACTACCCACCATCCATGAACCAGCCACCATCTGAAGAAATGTAAGCTTTTTTGATGGTGAGGTTAAGATCAGTAAGAATTTGAACAACTTCAAGGAGTATCCCATGCCTGTTTGCACTGTCCACCTACATGACAAGATGAATTTCAACACCAAATTTGGGAAGGGAAAAAATCAAATTATTAAACCAAGAAAAATTAAATTAACAAACTGATTATACCTGTATGACAGTGGCATTTTTGCAGGATTCACTATCAATCACCACTCTAAAAAACAAGAATCAATCAAGAACAAATGTATTAGGATAAGCCCCCAAACGAGAAATGGAAACACAAGAGAAGAAAAAGAAAGGAAGAATCAAAACCTAGGAGGGTTTAATCTTCTAATAAGCTTCTCATATTCATCATCCATGTCCTGTGAAAAACTCATACTCATACTCCCTCCAGAGGAAACTAGCTTAGCAGGACTTGTTTGAGCAAAGTAATCTATCCAACAAGAAACAAATCACAAACATGTTTAGGGTTTGCAGCAGAAATCATACAAACAGCTCATCATCAGTGCTTGAAACATGTCTTGAATTGCTAATAAATTTGCAAAAGAGGGCTGAAATGTCATAAAAAATGGAAGAAGCCCAAATATACCATATAAATCATCAGATTCCGTCAGTAAAATCACCAAATCCCAATTTTATTTTATTTTTTTGAAAATAGAGGTACGGATAGAATCAGAAAACCTCCCCATAGCCCAAAATTGATGTGGATTACCAACCACCATGGTTGGTGTTACCTCAGCAGAAAGAATTTCCCAAAGACGAAGGCGAGAAAACGGAGGTTGAACACGAAAAAGAAACCTCCGTGAAGCTATGAAATGTGGGGAAACCAGATAAAATGAAGGGGAATGGGGACTTACCCATTTTAGTTCTATGCGATTGCTGAACAGGGTCACTGCAATTCTAATTTTTTTCTGTTCTCTCTCAAAACTCAAATGCAACTGCACAAAGACAAGACGAACCCACCGAACTGGTTGAGGAAATTGGGTTTGTATTTAATTATATATACTGTAGTATATATGTTACTTGAAAATTTGAAATATACATTTATAGAAAGAAAGAGAAAAAAGAAATGAAATCTCCTGATAAGGACTTGAGAAAAAATAAATAAGCCAATAGGCCACAACACAACAGTGGAAAAGGGAAGACAAATTTTAATCCACAATTAAATAAAATTCCCACCATCATATCGGTTTTTCATACGATTACAACGATATAAAATATATCTTCTCTAATGTTGCGTATTTTCAAGAAACGAAATGTTATTATAGATAGGATCACTCGTCTTACTTACCGCCATCTTAGAGCTAGCAAGTCGGCCGTTCGGATCGGGTTCGGGTCAAACTTGTTCAGGTTAGTCACTGACGGGTCGGGTCAATTCGGGTAAAATTTATAGTCGGGTATTAGTCGGGTCGGGTTCGGTCATAATGAATTTTAGATTGGTCGGGTTTCGGGTTAAATCGGGTCATGCTCATTCGGGTTCAGGTCAAAGCGGGTTGGGCTCATTCGGGTTTCGGGTCAAGAGGCGAGTCGGTCTCATTTGGGTTTCGAATCAAAGTGGGTATAGTTTGTTTGAGTTTTCGGTCGAATCATATTTGACCCGTTTGGATAATTAGGTTGATTTTGACTCGGTTGAATACTTAAATATGTAATTTACTTAAAATAAATGATTTTGACTCGGTTGAATACTTGAATATGTAATTTTGACTCGGTTGAATACACTCATTGCCATTGACTCATCGGTTATCGACCGATTTTCAAAAAAGTCATAATCGGAAATTCGATATTCGACAACATCGTCTTTTTTTTAAACATTTAAATCAATTGATCGATGTTATAATTAAATCAAATTAATTGTACATTAGGATTTAACCTTATTTTAACTAAAAAGTTGCAAATGGACTTATTTGTGGTTTGACTATATCATTGGCCATTTCATTTTCAATACCCATTTCATTTTTAGCTTTTGGCCCATTAGTTTTTTTTATTATTATTATTAGTTTTTAACAAATCCAGATATAAATAACTAATTCTATCAAAATATAATAATATACAACCAGATCGGGTTCATAGTCGAGTCGTGTTCAAAGTCGGGTCGAGTTTGGATCGGCTCGGGTTTATCTGTGTTCGGGTTCATTGCTTGAAATCCCTTCATTAGGGAATGAATTCACCGGGCGAAGGAAACAGAGAGATGTTAACAACACTAACAAAAAAAGTTGGATAGGACCCTTGTCCAATCTCGGATCATCAAATGGTACCAATCCCTAGCCAATAAGAACCATGCTTTCACCACCGGATGATTGGGTATGAGAAAATACTATTTCAATTCTTCCCAAAAGTTGTCATTTTCTTCCGTCCAAGCAAATAACAAACACTGAATCAGTAGTGTTGTTTGTGTATTTGAGTGAGATGATTCTATTTCCCATATCAAGGATTTCAAGAGTTCTTTATTTTAGTTGATGTTCTTTTTTTTTTCTTCAAATAAGACATAATCCTCCATATCGTTCTACTACCGAGACCCAAGCCATTGAGCCGAATCCTATTTTCTTCCATTTTTTCTCTTGAGGGAATTTGTTTGTCTTAGTTTCAAGCAAGGCTATGATCGTAATGTTTTCTATTTTACTCATGAAATCAATCTCATTCAAAAGGTTTTTCTCATTATTCTACAAATATTCCATGAGCAAACCTTCATTTAAAATATATAACTGTTTGAAAATAGTGATTTCATAGTTCGTTATTGTCTTTCTTTAGAAATCCTAATCATAATCTCTAATTGATTAAACGATCGACATCAGTGGGGTTCAATACCCCAAAAAAAGAGTAAGCCAAAAATCCAACAAACACAACTAGGAGATCATCCAAAACCATTTCAGACATACCACACAATCAGGAGGCAAATAGGAATGAAGGCAGCAAAGGTCAAGCCTTTCCCAAACATAACAAGAATCACCAGAACTTCATGGTTAATTGCATTGTCGTTAGGTACTCTTTTCAGAGTTAGAGTTTTCTTTCACATCACTGTTCAAGATGGGTTAAAAGTTTAAAATCATGTTTGATTCCGAATCATTAGCTTGACGAGAGAACTGGTTCGAAAGTGTTTTTTTTGTTCCTATCTTTTTTGGCATGGTTTCAAAGACATTTTGTTTGTTCTTTTGTTGGTTGTTTTGGAGACTTTCGCATACAACACAAGTTAGGAATAGGATAGATGACATACCTTCATTATGAAGGCATGACACAAGGAATTAACCCAAAAGAAGGGGTTGATATTAGCTTTCTAGTCTATTGAGTGGTTTTTTGTTTCATTAGAGCTATCAAGTTAAGCTACTTAGTCCTCGAATTGTCCTATACCTGTATCATTGTATACAAATCATGGTTGGGATCAATTGGCCAAAAAATTATTTCAGATATTCTTTAAATTTATCACATTGAAAGAGGAAATTAGTAACAAAAGCAGCCATTTATCACATTAACAGAGGAAATTAGTAACAAACACTCTTATCCTTCCCCGAGAGTTGATTTATGATTCACTCTTATAAATAAGAAATGTTTTTCCAGGTTATTAATAATTTATACCTTTTTAAGAGATAAATTAGAAATATCATTTCAATTTTATTTATTTTTTCCCTACAAAAGCTAAGATTTTCACATGTTCACTACTTGCCACGTGGCCACGTGGGCCAAAACTAGGAAATCATATCTCCAACTTCACTCGATGTGTGATAAGACCATTTTTTTCCTATAATTTTACCAAAATGGGAAAATAAAATACACCTTCTTTAAATTATTTTTGTTTTAACTTCAACAAGTTCCTCATTTGAGAGATTTAAAAAATCGGGTGATGATATCTTCACCGCTAATTTTTACTATTTCCACCGCTAATCACCGCATAGGTATGCGGTGATCTTAATCCACTTTTTCCTAGACCCACCGCATATACATGCGGTGGATCCGTTGACCGTATACAAACCCACCGCATAGATATGCGGTGGGTTATGGCGACCGTATACATGCGGTCAGTTTTTGGGCAATTGAAAACGGTTTGTAGAAGTGGTCCAAAACCGTCGCCATAACCCACCGTATAGGTATGCGATGGGTTTTAGCGACGGTTTTTGATCATTATGGTGACGGTTTTGACTGTTATGGCGACGGTTCAAACCCATCGTATACCTCTGCGGTGGGTTATAGCGATGGTTTTGTACTGTTATGGCGACGGTTTTAGACTTGTATACTTCTCGGCGGTGACCCACCGCATAGGTATGTTGTGGATCGTTGACTGTCATTAAACTCACCGCATACCTATGCGGTAATTAGCGGTGGAAATAGTAAAAATTAGCGGTGGAGATATCGTCTCCGTAAAAAATCATTTAGTTTGGATAATGTTACAGATTTAGAGAATTCTCTCTATTTTTCATGCTGCTTATCTATTTTGGAGAATGTAATAGGAAATCTATTAGATCAAACAATATCTTAAAATTCTCTAAAAATTCCAAAATCCCCAAAATGAGAAACTGTTGGAAATGATCTAATGACATTTTTTTACTCTGGTATTTAATAAGGGTTTTTTCTCAAAAAAAAATAATATTAAATCAAGAAATTTCAAATTAAGTTGGTTAGAAAAACCGTAATTAGTAATTACCAGAACAACTAAAAAAACATTTCTATATGCAATAGTTAAGAAATTATAATCTTGCAGTAAAGTAACTAATTCAAATGAAGTACGTAATGGTATTTTGTGGAGAGGTAGAGATAAACGGTTCAGGTTGATTGACGAGAGGGATGGAGACATGGGAGCATGATTCCCGGAACATGCATGTGTGCGCCCGCACCTATTAATGTTGACTCGTCTACGTACAATATATTAATATCAAATCAAAGTAGAAAATTTTCTAGTTAAATCATATAAAAATTACTACCCCACTCCATGATAAAAGTCATTTGATATTTTAGTAGATAATTTAAGAAGGTAAAAACTTTATAAAATATTATATATTTTAAAGAATTTATTTTTATAAGTTCATACTTATGACTAACTAGTATGAAATTATTATACAAAAAATAAAAAAATATTTTATAATGTTTTTATCTCCTTAAAAAACGTGTAGAAAATGACAAACGACATTTATTTTGGAACAGATGACGTATTTAAATAAGAGTTTAACAATAATTAAAATTTGATTTTTTAATTTAAATTATTCTCTTACTCTGTATTATTTATGCAAATGTAATTAAAATATATTAAATATTATACACATAGTGAAGATATTGTTATCTTCACAATTATATGAAATATAACTTTTATTTCAATAACAATCATATAGTTATACATAGTATACTTTATTATTAAGAAAAAATGTGTCAAACAGGCACTTTTTTTTTTTCCTTCATTGGTGAATTGTCCACCTTTTTGGACAAATTGGAAAACCGTCCACTGTATATACTATGGAGTGATTCTCAGCTTAACGCCCGCATCTGTTCACTTTCACCTCTCTTCTGACTAGCTCTCTCGATCTCTTCTGTCTCTATTTCTCTCTCGATCCTCCTCCGTCCGGCTGTCGTCGCCGCCGCCGATCCTCCTCCGTCTGGCTCTTCAATCGCTTCGGATCTCAGATCTGCTTTTCCGACTCGTCTTCCCTCCCTCTCAGATGTCCGCCGCCTCTTCATCCCGATCTACTTCCCATCTCTCCAGCTTTCGAAGGCGCCACCGAGCGGAGCAACGAGTAGGTGAGGGGGTTGTACCAGTGGTGGCAGGCCAAGCATCGCAAATTCAGATCTTCTTCCGGCGCCGATGAGCCAGATTTCTCCTTCCTCCAATCCCCTTGTCGAACGAACCCCACCGCCGGAGCTCGGATGCTGATTACCAACGCCAAGCAGGTACCTTTGCTTCGATTGCTCATTTGTTTTGATTTAGATGCTCAATTCGATTTCGGTGTGTCCCCGTCGGTCGGGAATTTGAATCCTGAATGATTGGTTTTCAGTTGCTTGGTTGGGATTGGCTATAGTTCTTGTATTGATGATGCTGTTTTAGGACTTAGGAGTGTGGTTTGGTGCTACTGTTGCAAAATTTAATGTGTTCATATGATGCTTGTCCAGTTAGCAAAACCTAAATAGATTTAAACTTCTTTTAATGTGTTCATATGATGCTTGTTCGGTTAACTACTTGATCTAGTTCCGAATTAGACAACAAACTTAGGGTTAGGGTATGGAATTTCGACATAGTGCGTTTGTTAAAACTTTGATACCAAGGTTGGAAGGATCAAGATATGGCTATGAGTTGAAAAAATTGTACCTGATATCAATTTGGTACCCATACCAAGTCATCACAAACATAAAGTATGGGTTTCTAATACCTAAGAGGCTAAGACACATACCGATACTTTTGTACAAAATGATCCCCTTGTATACGAGATAGTGAGCATAGAATTTACATTTTAGATCCTTGGAGTAAAGCATAACAGGTGGCTTGTGTTTGCTTTGTAGGTTGCTGAAGCAATTGGGTTCAGCTGCTGTATTCAATCACGCTTGGACTACTTGGAGGCTGTACCATGGGTTGGGGAAGAGGAATAAGAGAATGTGGTAACTTCCGTCCTTCGCCTTAAGGTTGTTGCTAGAGCTGGATTCACTGTGACCCCAGTGCTAAAACGGGTGTCGTCCAATGCACCTAAGCCTCACAAGGACACCCTCTCCCACATACTGGACCTTGTCCTTAAGAGCACAGATGAAAGAAGTAGACGAGAGATGAAGTCGGTTGTGCTTAGCCTTCTTAGAGAGAGCAACAGCATCAAAAAGAGCGACTTTCCTTCCTCGGATAGCTCTAATTTACCATATGACATTTGGCATGAAACAATCTACAACTCCTGCAGAAGCTCCCTAAACTCCCTTTTGCTGTTGTTTAGGGAGGCATCTGAGCCGTGGTTTAATGAGTCTGTTACGAAGCAAATCACCCTGGAGGCTGATAACTTGTCGTGGCTGCTCGAGATCTTATCTGACGGAAGAGCAACTGATGAATTTGCAGTAATGTGGGCTGGGCAGGATGAGATGGCGTCGCTGCACCCTAACCTTCACGGGCTAATCATAGCCTTTGGGATCACCTGGCATTGGCTAAAGATCAAGTAGTAGATTAGATGATACACTTAGGAACTCTTCTGATTGTTATAGGTAAAATGTTAACAGGAGTGGTTTGCTTTTGTGTGGTTTGATATTTGATTTCTCCTTCTGACTCGAAAGGCCAAAGGAAGAGGTTGAAGTAAAGTAGTTGATCTTAAATATCAGGGTATGAGTTGATAGTTCTATTTCAAGCATTGATCTGGTTTAGTAGTTGCTTGTGTGCAAAATGCAGAAGGGCCCAAAACAAACTCAGACACCTTAACTTTGTGTGAGAATCTTGTGTTATTTAACAGCACCTTAACTTTGATCTTGGTTTGCACTTGGTCAATTGACAATGAAAATGTATTGATGATGCTGTTTTATAATCTCAATTCGATTTCGGTGTGTCCCCAACGGTCGGGAGTTTGAATCCTGAATGATTGGTTTTCAGTTGCTTGGTTCAGATTGGCTATAGTTCTTGTATTGATGATGCTGTTTTGGAATCTTCAACCATTGGAGCTCAAATATACACACTTTACGGTTGTGCAACTGTAAAGTGCAGTTGTGCAAGTATAAAATATAGTTGTGCAATTGTAAAATACAATTGTGCAAAATTTCAAATTTGTGACGTGAAGGAAAAAAGAAAAGAAAAACACTTTTAAAAAAAGTGATGACATGAAGAAAAAAAAAGAATTTTTTTAAAAAAGTGTGGACACAAATAGAATAAAAAGTGCACAAATTCGAATAAAAAGCGCAAGAATAATATTATAAAGTGCACAAATTAGATTAAAAAGTGCAAGAATTCGTTCGTCAAATGAGTACTGAGCACCACAATTTAGGGTTTATAGTTGATCCGGAATAAGTGAAAAATTATCAACAAAAAAGTAGTTTTATTTTTCTCGGAGTCAGCAAGAGACTATGATTGCACAAAATGGGGGATTGGTGGAAATTTGCTCAACATGATCTTATTTTTTACTCAACAATGGATTATATTTGCACAACAATTGAAACTTGTGAAATTGTGCTCAACATGATCTTATTTTTTCTCAATATTATTTTATAATTGCTTAATAGATTATTGCATAACATGATCTTATTTTTGCTCATCAATAGACTATAATTTCACAACATGGGGATTGGTGGAAATTTGTTCAACATGATCTTATTTTTACTCATCAATAGACTATGATTGCACAACATGGGGGATTGATGGAAATTTGCTCAACATGATCTTATTTTAGCTCCACAATAGATTATATTTGCACAACAATTGAGACTTGTGAAATTTTGCACATCGTACTCTTATATTTGCACGACAAAATATTAAAAAAATAAATAAATAAATAATAAATAAAAGATAATAAAAAAACTAGACTTGGGTCATATTTGCACAACTTAAGGTTATATTTGCACAACGCACTACAAAATGTTAAATAAATAAAAATTAGACTTTGGTTATATTTGAGAAACTTACGGTTAAACTTGCACAACGTACTATTATATTCGCACAACGTACTCTTATATTTGCACGACAAAATGTTATAAAAAAAAACTAGACTTGGGTCATATTTGCACAACATACAGTTATATTTGCACAACGTACTTTTATATTTGCACGACAAAATGTAAAAAAAAAATAGACTTGGATCATATTTGCACAACGTACTCTTATATTTGCACGACAAAATGTAAAAAAAAAAAAAACTAGACTTGGGTCATATTTGCACAACATACAGTTATATTTGCACAACGTACTCTTATATGTGCACGACAAAATGTAAAAAAAAAAAAGACTTGGATCATATTTGCACAACGTACTCTTATATTTGCACGACATAGGGGATTGGTGGAAATTTGCTCAACTTGATCTTATTTTTGTTCAACAATAGATTATATTTGCACAACAATTGAGACTCGTGAAATTGTGTTCAACATGATCTTATTTTTTCTCAATATTATTTTATACTTCCTTAATAGATTATTGCACAACTTGGTCTTATTTTTGCTCATCAATAGACTATAATTGCACAACATGGGTGATTGGTGGAAATTTGCTCAACATGATCTTATTTTTTCTCATCAATAGACTATGATTGCACAACATGGGGGATTGATGAAAATTTGTTCAACATGATCTTATTTTTGCTCAACAATAGATTATATTTGCACAATAATTGAGACTTGTGAAATTTTGCACATCGTACTCTTATATTTGCACGACAAAATATTAAAAATAAATAAATAAATAATAATAAATAATAATAAAAAACTAGACTTGGGTCATATTTGCACAACTTACGGTTATTTTTGCACAACGTACTCTTATATTTGCACTACAAAATGTTAAAAAAATAAATAAAAAAAAAACTAGACTTTGGTCATATTTACGCAACTTACGGTTAAACTTGCACAACATACTCTTATATTTGCACAACGTACTCTTATATTTGCACGATAAAATGTTTAAAAAAAACTAGACTTGGGTCATATTTGCACAACATACAGTTATATTTGCACAACGTACTCTTATATTTAAACGACAAAATGTAAAAAAAAATTTAAGAAAAAAAATAGACTTGGATCATATTTGCACAACGTACTCTTATATTTGCACAACGTACTCTTATATTTGCACGACATAGGGGATTGGTGGAAATTTGCTCAACATGATCTTATTTTTGCTCAACAATATATTATATTTGCACAACAATTGAGACTCGTGAAATTGTGTTCAACATGATCTTATTTTTTCTCAATATTATTTTATACTTGCTTAATAAATTATTGCACAACATGGTCTTATTTTTTCTCATTAATAGACTATAATTGCACAACATGGGGGATTGTGTGGAAATTTGATCGACATGATCTTATTTTTGCTCAATAATAGATTATATTTGCACAACAATTGAGACTTGTGAAATTATGCTCAACATTATCTTATTTTTTCTCAATATTATTTTATACTTGCTCAATAGATTATTCCGCAACATGGTCTTATTTTTTCTCATCAATAGAATATGATTGCACAACATGGAGGATTGGTGGAAATTTGCTCAACATGATCTTATTTTTACTCAACAATAGATTATATTTGCACAACAATAGAGACTTTAGCTTGTGAAATTGTGCTCAATGTGATCCTATTTTTTTCTCAATATAATTTTATACTTGCTCAATACATTATTGCACAACATGGTCTTATTTTTGCTCATCAATAGACTATAATTACACAACATGGGGGATTGGTGGAAATTTGCTCAACATGATCTTATTTTTGCTCAACAATAGATTATCTTTGCACAACAATTGAGACTTTTGAAATTGTATTCAAAATTATCTTATTTGTTCTCAATATTATTTTTTAGTTGCTCAATAGATTATTGCACAACATGCATGGTCTTATTTCTCAATATTATAGCTAGACTTTGCATTTCATTTGCTTTTGAGCGTGTTATACCCACTTTATCTTGCAAGTGTGATTTATGAAATGTGTTTACCCCATACAGAAATCGGATCTCCAACTTTACAAGTATGTTCATCAAGCAACCTTAAAATGTAAAGACCAGTTGTAAACTAAAGATAAAACTTGTACTTCATTCATGCTATAATGAGAATGAACTGGAATTGGAATTATTAACCTATGAGAATGAATGATGCTCACCAGTAGGCACACAAGATACAACAATGGGATAAAATACACTAAAAGCTCCCACTAATAAATAGTACAACATTTCATCTGATGTCACCGGGAGCTTTTTCTAAAGTTACTCGAGAAAGAAAACATCAACAACCATCAATGTGCTCCAGATCAAACCAGAAAAGGATGGATGAACGAGCATAAATTACTCTAATAGACACTCTCGGACAAACATTAATTTACAGCATGATAGAACTAAGAAATGCAGGGAAGTTGTTGCAAGCTCAAAATTCATCTTCCAGATGTATTTGAAGTTTCTTCATCTATCTAGTTCGGTTGCCCCCTTCAAATCTCGTTCTACAACAACATTCCTATAATCAGGATTCGACTTGGTAGCTCCCCAGCTAATGGTGCAAGGTATGTGATTTGCTTCGTGCAATTTGAATTCGATTACATGTAAAAAAATCTACTCAGATTTACGCTATGGTTATGTAGTTGAAACTTGAACGTGAGTTACCTTGGGATGTCAACATCAGTGACATAGATGAACCCAGCAACATTACTGCAATTGGAATCAGATGTCATCAACATAAAAATATTAAAAAGTCATAGACTGAGAAATTCATTACCATTGCATATATATTACAAGAACAGATACACACAACTATGGGCATTCAACATCATTAAATGCATTAGAAATCTAAAAGAAGCTCAAACATGAAGCATGGCATTGATCAAACCAGTTTTCAATATTCCAACAAAATCAAAGTTTATATGTTGGAATCCTACTAGTAAATAGAGCATGGGAATGAAACGTTTGGTTCACATTCTGAACCACATACATAGTGAGCACACAGATATCAATTGAAGTAGCCAGTGGTGATGTTAAATTGAAACTATAGAAAACTGAAACTGAGATCAAGAGTATAGACACTCCCTGGACCTCGCTTGCTCGCTTCAATTGATCTGGCTACTCGACCTCGCTCCCTCGATACAGCCAGCCCTAGCTACTCGAACTCGTTCCCTCGATACGGACTTTCGATACATCCAGATCTGAGGTTATGAAGAAGAGTCGCTCCCTCGACCTCGCTCTGGCTACTCGACCTCACTCACTCCGCTCGCTCGACTTCGACATTGCTCGCTCACCATCCACCGTGAGGCGGCAAATATGATTTTCGATCGGGGAGGAGCGGATTCGAATCCAGGAGGCGGAGATCGACGCTCTCGCTCCAGACCTCCAGATCCGGCCTCTCGCTCCAGATCTTGGCGCTCGCTTGACCTCGCTCTGGCGCTCGCTTGACCAGATCCGGCCTCTCGCTCTAGATCTTGGACGGCCACATTCGGCGCTCGCTCCGGCCTCCGGCGCTCACTCCCTCCCTCGCTCGCTCGCTTCAATTGATCTGGCTACTCGACCTCGCTCCCTCGATACAGCCAGCCCTAGCTACTCGAACTCGTTCCCTCGATACGGACTTTCGATACAGCCGGATCTGAGGTTATGAAGAAGAGTCGTTCCCTCGACCTCGCTCTGGCTACTCGACCTCACTCACTCCGCTCGCTCGACGTCGACATTGCTCGCTCACCATCCACCGTGAGGCGGCGGATATGATTTTCGATCGGGGAGGAGCGGATTCGGATCCAGGAGGCGGAGATCGACGCTCTCGCTCCAGATCTCCAAATCCGGCCTCTCGCTCCAGATCTCGGCGCTCGCTTGACCTAGCTCTGGCGCTCGCTCGACCAGATCCGGCCCCTCGCTCTAGATCTTGGACGGCCACATCCGGCGCTCGCTCCCTCCCTCGCTCGCTCCGCCGCTCCCTCCCTCCCTCCCTCGCTCGCTCCGGCCTCCGCCTCGCCGCTGCCTCGACCGGATGATTTCAGATCTGACCAGATCCGGGGAGAGAGGGGAGAGAATTAGGACGAGAGAGAGAGAGAGAGAGTAAAAGTAAAAGGTTGTTTATATTGTGGGCACTTCACAAATTTGTCCCAAAACGGAGTCTAATCGACATTGCTCGCTCACCATCCACCGTGAGGCGGCGGATATGATTTTCGATCGGGGAGGAGCGGATTCGGATCCAGGAGGCGGAGATCGACGCTCTCGCTCCAGACCTCCAGATCCGGCCTCTCGCTCCAGATCTTGGCGCTCGCTTGACCTCGCTCTGGCGCTCGCTTGACCAGATCCGGCCTCTCGCTCTAGATCTTGGACGGCCACATTCGGCGCTCGCTCCGGCCTCCGGCGCTCACTCCCTCCCTCGCTCGCTCGCTTCAATTGATCTGGCTACTCGACCTCGCTCCCTCAATACAGCCAGCCCTAGCTACTCGAACTCGTTCCCTCGATATGGACTTTCGATACAGCTGGATCTGAGGTTATGAAGAAGAGCCGTTCCCTCGACCTCGCTCTGGCTACTCGACCTCGCTCACTCCGCTCGCTCGACGTCGACATTGCTCGCTCACCATCCACCGTGAGGCGGCGGATATGATTTTCGATCGGGGAGGAGCGGATTCGGATCCAGGAGGCGGAGATCGACGCTCTCGCTCCAGATCTCCAAATCCGGCCTCTCGCTCCAGATCTCGGCGCTCGCTTGACCTAGCTCTGGCGCTCGCTCGACCAGATCCGGCCCCTCGCTCTAGATCTTGGACGGCCACATCCGGCGCTCGCTCCCTCCCTCGCTCGCTCTGCCGCTACCTCCCTCCCTCCCTCGCTCGCTCCGGCCTCCGCCTCGCCGCTGCCTCGATCGGATGATTTCAGATCTGACCAGATCCGGGGAGAGAGGGGAGAGAATTAGGACGAGAGAGAGAGAGAGAGTAAAAGTAAAAGGTTGTTTATATTATGGGCACTTCACAAATTTATCCCAAAACGTGGACAATTCACCAATTAGGACATTTTTGGTGGACATTTCACACAATCCCCCTATTATTAATACAATTATATAGTTTTTAAAATTAATGAAAAATGAAAATTCAAAAATGTTGACAAGAATCATACGTGGTCTTTCTAAGAACAACTTTAACAACTTTCTGAAATAGATAAAGTTGTAAATTTTAGAGAAGATGAAGAATTTTTATAGGTCTAATAGACCCATCCTGACCATATTCATCTCTATAATAGAAAAATAATAAGAAATTCTCTAAACTTAAAGAAAGATAAAAATGGAATAGGAAAAACTCCAAAATACAATTCTCCTCAATACCATTGCAAATTCATTAATGGGACCCATCAATAATTGGATAAGTTTGCATGTTCTATTTTATTATACAGAAATGAAGTTAGAAGTTTTTTGTTATAATTAAATAAATTGGATGTTTTTTTTTTGGTCAAGAAATTGGATGTTTTGTTAGAATTAACTTGATTTTTAATTTAAACACGTTCATTTTAAGTTATGTTACACATAAATGTTAAACTTACACTAGTTTTAAGTTGTAAGTTATGTTAAACTTAATCATTAAACATCATATTTCACTTAAACTTATTTGCGTTTTTTTAAATTTTAACTTAAAAATTTGCATTAAATTGTTTCACAATATGTAATCAAATACATAAATTTGTAAAACAAAAAATTATTAGAGTTGAAGTATAAATTGTTTAGAAATTTTGTTATTTATTTCTTCATTTAAAGACTTTTTAGGAGAGAATTTAGAGATGCTCTAAATGAAAAGTCAAATTTGACAGGGAAAATTACTGAAAAACCATCCTTAAAATATGTGAGTTTTCACAAAACCACCCTTAAAATAAATTTTGACAGAAAACCACCCATAAACCTTTTTTTTTCTTTCAAAGAACCACCCTTAACCGTTATTTCATGTGTAAAAAGTGTTTTAAAAATGTTAAATTCTCATTTTTTGAATTCAAAGTAGCCTAATTACATAATAAAATAACCAAAACATTTAAGAAAATATAAAGAATTTTTAAAAAAATATATAGCTTTTTACACAAAAAAATTGTCATGGGTGGTTCTTCGAAAGAAAGGTAAATTCATGGGTGGTTTTCTGCAAACTTTTATTTGAAGGGTGGTTTTGTGAAAACTCAACTCTTTTAAGGGTGGTTTTATGTAATTTACCCAATTTCACTATTTTTAGGTTATAGGAAGATGCTATTACTTATTAGTCACAAAATAGACCATTTTGGTTTCCACCGAACAAATAGTGGAAGCGATGGGGGTCACGTTGTGTAAGTAGAAGGGCATGCCTTTGTTTTTACCACTCGGAAATCACTTTATATTAAAATTTAAAAAATGGTTGCAACTTGCAAGGCAGGCCACGTTCTTTGAATGTTTAGCAGTTTGTAACGGCTACTGTAAGAGTATTTCCAACAACAAATTCCATTTTATAACGGGTACTAGTATAATCGGAGGAGATAGTCCGTCTAATTCAAAATTACGGTTCATTTGCAGTCCACTTACTCTTATTACTTAAAATGATATCTTTTATTATTTTCTCAATAAATATTTTTTTTTTTATTCATGTGCACTTTTTTATAATAATAAAACTATATAAATATAATTTTTAATTAATCTTTTAAAAATAAGTTCATACGGAGTATATAAAAAGAATTAATAAATGTGATATTGTACATAATTTTTATTTAAAAAAAATTCGTATATAAATAATAAATGATATGGAGTATATATTTTTTTTAGCAGAAGGAATATCATTTTAAATTCCTGTAAACATTAATTTGAGTTTAAAATAATTTTAGAAGACATCAAATACGTCAAAATGAGACAGGAATCTCCACGGTGGCACCGCCTGCCATCCCCCAAACCGACTAGACTAGACTATCCGCCCTTTCATCCCCTCCAAGAGTTGGAAGTTGGAACCTTGACTTAACCTATTCCTTCTTCTTCTTCTTCTTCTTTTCCCTATGAAAGATTTTTTTTTTTTTTTTTTGATAAGGAAATAATTCGAGGCCGGACAGGCCCGGACCTCGAGAGGCCGACAAAAGTCGGCAGACGGCAAGCCGTCTAAACATACAATAAAGAAATAGAAAATACACCTAGAAAGAGAAGAAGAAAAAAAGTGCAGTACAAGCGGAGAGAGCCACACAGCAGTAGGCGAACGAGCGAACTAAGCCCACCAGGCTGGAGACAACGTAGACAAGAGCCGACGCCAAGCACCACCAAGAAGTGACACCGCTGGCCAGCGGTACATCAGGAGTCCTGTGGACAGTGAAGACGAACCTCTAAGGAAATTTTCGTAATGCGGAGTCGCCTCGATACACACCGCCTCGACCCCAGCCAGACCCGACATCGGACGCCAGAGCTCCAACACAGACGAAGAATGCTACGAACAACCAGCAACACAGCCGAGAACCGCCATAGTACGACGCACCAAAAGATTCTTTAAGGATTAATTTGAAGCCCTCTCGGGATTTGATTATATGTAAAGATATATAGTTTATGAAGTTATAAACTTATTTGGTTATTAGTTTTAAGTATATGGGCCAGCTTTGGGCCCAAAGACCTGCCTTGGGCCCAAAGCAAATGAAAAGGGCCCAAACCAAGAGGTGCTAGGGCAAGGATCTAGGAGACAAAAGAACTGCCGCCAGACCACAAAACCCTGGACAACCAGAAAGAGAAACCGAAGCCACACCCACCCGTCGTCGGCACCACCACTCGAGCATAGGTCGATCAGCAACCGGTCGACGCAGCCAAGGCCAGAAATCGAGAGGGGAGGTCGGGTGAGACGAGAGAGAAACCCACAGTTCAGGAGGCGCGAGACGCCATGGTTCGAATCGACGGCAAGCAACGGAATGTGCAAGCGAACGACGGAGGGGAAGATTGGTGGAGGCAGCCGCACCGAGCAACAGGCCGGAGCCGACAAGAGGCCGGTGCCCAGCACCCACGAATCCGACGAGAAAGGCTTGTAAAGAAAGGGCTATTTCCACAAACCCGGATTTGATTCCAATTTGGGGGAACGCAGCGCGCCCGAATGCGGGCCAAACCCATAAAAGGATAGAAACGTCGCCCCCAAAAGCACCAACAAGGCTAGATGCAAGGACAAGGAGCACCGATCCGCAGAATGGAAGCACAGATCGGGCATGTATTGAACCGAACACTCTCCGAAGAGAGATTTGGGCTCTCCGAAGAGAGATTTGGGCTCTCCGAAGAGAGATATGTGACCGGAGATTCGACGACGGTGATTTAGAGTGGTGGATGGCGGCGGTGGTGTTTTCCCTATGAAAGATAATTTCCTAGTTCAAATTTCATACTCTAGTATTTTTCTTCTTGCCTTTCTTAAAATTTTTATAAAATGGAGAATAATAAATTACATATTCTGGATTTTTTTTGGGCTAATATTTCAACTGTTTCTCCATTATGGAGTTTACTCCCAAAATATATAGAGTTCTCTCCAAATTTAGGTAATAATCTCCATTTTTTCCCAATCAATTATCTATTTTGGATAATATAACGGAGAAACTTTTGGACCAAAACTAATCTTAATATTATCCAAAAACTCAATAAGGAGAATCTTTTGGGAAGTGACGGAGCCTCATGCTCAACAATGAGGGGGCTGAACATTACTACAAGAAAAATAATAATTTTGTTTAGGGTTTAGAATCCAGGGAACCCAGCTCACGCCTAATCAACTAATAGGATCAATTGAAATACCATCTAGGAATTTAATTACATTAACTTTTTTTAATCATTCTACCTAATCACTAATTAGATCAATTTAATTCTACCTATTAGCTAGGACAAAACTTTCATCACCTTTACTATAATTGAGATTTGAGGACGACTAGTGTGTATGTAGCTCTTAAAAGTAGTCGAAATTAAAAAATAAACTCCATTTGAAAATGTAAAAGGTGTATGGGGTAAAGATATTAGGTAGATTTTGGTTTAAATGAGGAGTTAAAAAAAGCTTGTTTTCATAGCTTTTTATTTTTATTTTTGGTGTTTATTTGATTTGAAAATACAAGTATACCCCTAATAATAACCAAATAAACTTCACTTTTTACAAATAAATTATTTTTCACTCCATACGAAGTTTATATTTCACAAAAAAATTTAACGTTATTTCAAACAAATTTTAAACTTTAACCTGTTTATAAATTTTAGTCATTTTTTCAATCCCGCTCTATACAAACCATAGGAGTGAAGAATATAAAGTGCCTGAAAGAGTCTTCTCATTAATTCTTGAAAATTGGCTTCTCGTAGTTTTTTTTTTCTGGGCCAGTACCACCTCTGACTATCAAAAGCCTCCACCTCTATTGTAAGGGTTCTCTAATAATTTATTCTCACCCGCTTTATAAAGTAGTCCATCCAAATATATTTCTTTTTCAAAAAAAAAAGGTTTCACGATTTCATTAGCACCTATATATTAATCTTAATTTTGAGATATTTCCAAAATCTACCTAAGATATTTTTGTATTTAATACTTTGTCAACCCTCCCCGACCTTTTCAAGTTACTAGGTGGAATATGGGCGCAAACACGCGGTGATGGGTATGTTAGTTGTGGGTATGTTTTTTTTTTTTTAGAAAAATCAACCACTTTCATTCAAGCATCATGTTCATCAGATAACAATACAGCAACACTTGAAGGCAAAGCCTGAACAGAAAAAAACAAAGAGTCTTGAATGGGTCTAAACGTCGCTAAGCTATGAGCCACATCGTTTCCTTCGCGTCGAACATGAGACCACACTAAATCAGTGATTCCGCTGGTTTCCTTAGTGATTGCCTCGATCATCATGCCGAGCATTCCTAGTCCCGCATAACCCTCTTGGAGCTTTGTGATCAGGGGTAGACAGTCCGACTCAATATGCACCGACCTCAATCCTCTCTCCTGAGCAATTGTCACTGCCCATCGAATGGCCTCCGCTTCAGCGATCTCAGCATCGGCAGTGCAATCAATTCTTCTTTGTCCAGCCATGAGGAATCGTCCATCATCCGCTCGTCCGATGAAGCTAATGCTCGCTCCGTTAGCTTTGGTAATCGAAGCATCACAATTGAACTTTATGAACCCTTGTCTAAGCCTTTCCCACCTGATTCCACCTGGATGTGATGCCTTTGTCGGAGCCGCACATGTGGGTATGTTAGTTGTGGGTAAGGATTGGCAAAATCCTACCAAGATATATAAACCGAATCGATCAATCCTAAACAATACTAAAATAGAAGCTGAAATTGCCACATAAGTTGGTGAATTTTTTTTTCCGCTCAAAACTTAACCACTTATAATTTGCCATTTGTCAATTATTATGCCACATATATCCACTTAATTGTCATTAATTATTTGATATTCATATATAATTGGCAAGTATCACATATTTGAGATTACCAAATCTGCATACTCCGTATATATCACTATTTTATTTAATTATTAATTTTTATTCATTATTTTATAATAATCAATATCCAAATTTTTTTAGTTTAATTTTCTTTTTTAGACTGTTATTTAATAATTTAAAGGAATGTCAATTACATTTATTCAAAATTTTAATGGTTTTGTTGTTATAACCATAATTCCACTTTTTTTCTTTTTGTGTAGAATTATCATATTTTAATGTTTTATCTATCTCATTAAAAAAACTTAAAATATTAAAAATTTCATATTACTTTTTTTTTGCAAAAGTATCCTTTTGATATACTTTGATTCATTGAATTATTGATTTTATAAATCTTAATTCCGAAGGTAGGTATACATATTTATTATTATTGTAACATGTCAACTGTGGCGAAAAGTTCTCCCTCCTTTTGGTAGGTCATACTATAATATGTTTCATTGTTTCATATAAAATGTCTACCTCTCTACGGTACTAATAATCATTATTTAAATATTTTATGTACATATATTTTAAAATTTGTAACTGCAAACTATATACAGATCAAAGTATTTCATTTATTTTTGGAAAGTTCCACATATATCAACGTGTATAAACACCAATTTGGCAATATGATGAATATTGCAATTTAATTTCTATTTTGTTTGTAAATGTATCATTCTTTATTTGTCAATTATTAATATATGTATTTATAGTTATTAAGTAATTTATTTAATTATCTATCGATCGAATACTATATATTTACCTAATTTTGGTTGGGCCGGGTAACTAGGAAGGGTTATATGGGATGGGCCTAATATTCTTAGGGGATGGGTGGCCCACCAATTCCACCGATGGGAGGCTATAGGTTGGGCTTGGGCTTATATTTTATAAGAATATTAAGTTGTTATATGCTTATAAAATATAACACAGCCCGATATGCCTATGGATTCTTCTATCGGTTTGGGATAGCCTTATGAGTTGGGAAATAGGCGTAGGATTTTTTGTGGGATGCATCTTACGGAGTATTTTTCAAGGATGACCCATAGTTTGGTGCCCTATTTTTGTATCATTTATTTAACCACCACATCTATATATTGAATTTTTTTTAGAAATATTCACAAAAAATAAATATTTAACAAAAAATTCACGGTTTGAAACTATTTACCGAAATATTCATTTTTGTCATAACAGTCAGAAAAACGCGGGATGAAACCGCGTTTTATGTATAAAATAAAATTTCAATTTGAAGAAAAAACTGAAGAAAAAATAAATAAAAGAAACACGGTCTTAAACCGCGTCTTATATGTTAAAAAAAAAATCCACCCACTTTTAAATTAGTTGACAAATTTAATATAAAAAAAACCCATAAACCGCGGTTTGCAACCGCGGTTTATTTGTAAATCATTATTCACCATCCTCTTCCCTTCTAAACCAGGGAGGGCCATCGAAGGTGAGGGCACGGGTCATCCCCATTCATTCATCCTCTGACCTGCACAAATTCATCAACAAATTGGCACCCATTTACATTGATCTATCCGACACCCATTTAAATTGGAACCCCTTTTTGATTTCTCTTGTTAATTTCCCCCTCATGTGTGTTTATCAACTGGGTATTATTTAATTTGCCATTTCCTTCAAGTTTAGAGATTGAGATTTGACATTGTTGTGATCTTCTTCTGGCACTAGCGATTGATGGGTCCTCCAAACCGTTGTCGATGCCAGCGGCGGCGAGGAGAGTCGCAAGCGGTGGGCGGAGCGGAGCCGTGTGGACGAGGAGAGTTGCAATGGAGGAATCCAGTGGCGGCCGCAGAAGTCTCTAAAAGGTGGGGCGAATTTTCGCAGTTGTAAATTTATAGTCCTCAATACGAAAATAGTAACATCCCCAATTCATCCACAAAATAGCATTCAATGATACAAATTTATAAATAAGTTCAAATGTTCAATATGCAATTAAAATGAATATTTATGGAAGATTAAATAATACATAATATAAGTTCACTTTGATAATAGTGGAAGTAAATCCATCTTGCGGGTTGTTATAGCTTGATTTGCATATAATTTTAATCACGTGATTCACGTGTAGGCTGGATTTGCATATAATTTTATTTTATTTTTCTATTTGTCACTATACCTATTGAGTTAAAAATTAAAAATATTTTTTTATCTATATTTAAATTAGCAATAGAATTAATTATCCATCAAAGATAGTCATAAAGAAATTAGAAGTAAAAAGAAAGAAAGAAGTAGGGTTCTACTTTTTAGAACATGCTAAAATTATGTGTTTAGAACAGGACCAAAATACCCCTTAAATTAAATTAAATTACACTCCTAACCCACCCCACCCCCACCCCCACCCAATCTCACGCTATCTCTCTGACTCTCTCTTCCCCTCTCGTTCATTGACGCTGCAACATTAAAAGTAAAAAGATGAACTATGGGTGCCTTTGAATTCATAATCGGTGTATGAATATCTCCACCACTTTAATTTGCCTAATTCGTTTCCAACGAGTTTGAGTTTTTTTTAGGGTTTCATGAATCGAATTAAATTCGATCTAGGTTTGATAGAATCACCAATTGATGTTGCTATTGAATTGGAAAGGTTGAAATCCATTCAATCTTGTTAAATACAGAGGGAAATAGTAAAAAAAAAAAACAAACAAATCTGCCATTATAGTTGCTGGCCTGGTGCTCAAGGACGAAGATCTGTTGCTTTTTTCCTTTTTCTTTTTTACATATTATCTCGGTTCATTGGGGGAACCGTGCTAAAAAGTACCATTTTCTTTATACTGGAATGGAGTTTTTAGCTCGGTTCTCAGTAGAACCGGGCTAAAACATGGTCGGTGCGACCATTTAAGGACTGGTCATTGCGACCAACTTCAGTCTTGGTCGTTGCGACCATATTGTATTTGGTCATTGCGACCATATGTGATTTGGTCAGTGCGAGCAATTGCTATTTGGTCATTGCGACCATTTGGCTATGCGCTAAACGGAAATTTAACCCTGCGCTAAACAGAAATCATGAAGAAGTAAAGAAGAAAGACAAAAAAAAATGAGATGAAAAAACTAGCAATAAAAGAAATTCCAAAAAAGAGAAAGAAAAACAGTAAAAAGAAAGAAGACAAAAAAAAAGGAAGAAAGAATAAGAGTCATTTATGAGATTCGAACCCAAGTCTCACTCCTCCCCTTCAAAACCCTCAACCAATTGTACTAACAAGGCAAGATAAACACTTTACTACCTATATTATATATATTAACTTTAAAATGCAGTGGCCTATACCCTAGGTGTACCTCTGGCAAAGGGTGGGGCGGCCGCGTACATGCGCTCCACCCTGGGGCCGCCCCTGGAGGAATCAATAGAAACACGCGGCTTAGATCCGCGTGTCTTTAGGGTTAAAACAAAAAAAAAATTAATTTGTAACTTGAAATTAATATTAAAGTAAAAAGACGCGGTTTTAACTTTTAACCCGCGGTTTTTTCATTTATTTTTTCTCCTTCCATTTGAAAATTTATTTTATACATAAAGCGCGGTTTCATCCCGCGTTTTTCTGATTATCCTAACAAAAATGAATATTTTGGTAAATAGTTTCAAACCGTGATTTTTTTGATAAATATTTATTGTATTGTGAATATTTTGAAAAAAAATTCCTATATATTTACCTATTCAGACTATATATTTATCTAATTATTTGAAATTTTCAAAAAAAGTTATGAATTATTTTTCCATAAACAAAAATTGAAGTCATCAAATCTCCTAGAATAAAGTTTATTTTCGGGTAAATGTGAGCGCGAACCGGGATTTTTTCCAAATTAGTCCCGATGGTGCGGGTCGGGTTGAACCCGCACCCGCAAGGTTGGTATTACCATTATGAACCAATTTGAAATTGGTTGGTAATGGTAATATATATATATATATATATATATATATATATATATATATATATATATATATATATATATATATATATATATATATATATATATATGATTTAGTTTCTTATATTTTTTCAATGTTTGTTATTTTGTTGTTTGTTTATTTTGTTGTTTGGTTAAAGCTCGGTCTTATCATGATTCGGAAGTTTTCATATTAATTGGAATATTATCAGAGCAATTTACGTTGCATTGTAGGTTTTAACTTTGGATTATAGTGCTTGAATGCATTATTTAAATATTTGTGTTGCTACTTGAATTGTAAGAAGTGAATTTTAAGTTTTAATTAAGATGTATGTTATTTTTCTCAAAACTCAAAGCAAGGTATATATCATTACCAACTTGTAGTAGGGTTATCTCTTCTTTTGTGTTCATGCAGGTACCTATAACAGATCATGTTCACAAATGTATTTTATATTGGTGTGTAAAAATATAAGCCTATAAAGTTAAAAATAGTGTTGTAAAATGTGTAAATAAAATTGTAAAATGCAAATATAATCTTATCAAGTTCATGAATAATAATATAAATTGCATAAATAATATTATAAAGTTCATTATTGATATTTAGAAATGCATTTGTATCATCTTATTCTATGTGTAAAAAGATATAGTTTAAAGTCGGTTTAGGTAATTTTTATATGTTTTGCATGTCTTCTATATAGTTTTTGGTTTGGTTTTTAGGATAGATGTCTAGACTTTTACTTTAGGGTAATCCGAAGGAAATCACCCCTTAAATAGGGCCTTTTGCATGAAACCACCCCTTAAAATCGAAATTGCAGAAAACCACCCTTTAAATAGTATCTGTTAGCAAATCAGCACCCCACACCACTATTTTGTCAAAGTTCTGTTAAATATGTGAAAGGACTATTTTAACCCTATTTTTTCATCATTGAAATAAGGACATATTTTATAAAATTAAAAAGTATGGGAGGAAGAATGCAATTAATACATCTTCCTCCCCAAATTGACGCCATCAGACCAGGACACCGACGACAACGGACTTCGGCGAGGCTTCTGTAGGTTCCCGGTGGAGTACGTTTGGAGGCACGGAAAGGCACGAGGTCAGAGGCTACAGACTTCTGGTGGCGAGGTGGATCTCCCAGTGGAGTAGATTAGGAGCGTGATGGAGTAGATTAGAAGCTTGGATTTTGGCTAACAATGGTGGAATAGGGTTTTGAAGGGGATTCAAATCTCTTTCATCTTAAATGTAAATTAAACACTATATACACCAAAACCCCCAAATTTTTAGCAATCTCTGTACAAATTTAGCAGAGGTTGCTCTCAATATAGGCACAAGTGCACAACAAACACAAATTAGTAAAAAAAAAATAAAATTGAACACAAAATCGAAAGGAAATGAAGCGCCGCAGAGAAGATGACTCCTTGAAGGGGCCAAAAATGTCGATAGAGTAAAAGCTCTCCATAGACGATTTCACCACCACGATTTCCCCAATGGCTGGTGATGGCGAAGGTCGAAGTCCTAGTAGCGGGAACACCTGCATCGAAATCTACAAGTAATTGCCGATTGAGCTTGATGGTATGCGCCGCCATGGTTGAAGAATTGTTTGAAGGAAATCTGAGTTTTTTTTTTTTAAGGTTTGTTCAAGTTAGGGAGGAAGTCTGATTTTTTTTAATTAGGTTTATTTCATTAAATTCTATTAAAAAACAAAGGGTATAATTGTAATTGCAGCAATTTAACAGAATTTGGATGGAAAGTTGGTTTGGGTGGGACTTTGCTAACAGAAGCATTATAAGGGGTGGTTTCCAGCAATTAAGTATTTAAGGGTGGTTTTGGGAAAATGGCTCTATTTAAGGGGTGGTTTTCTGCAGTTTACCCTTTACTTTATGTGTTTTTAGGTAATTGAGAGCTTTCTTGATGTTATTTTGGAATCATGATCGAATAAGATTCATTGAACCCAAGTTCAAGATCTTCAAGGACACCTAAAGAGCCTTTTTGCAACAGTCTGATGTCCTAAGAATCAAGCTAAGAAGAGCTTATTATCGAACCGGTGGTTTTCAAATAGATCCTTCTTGGTGACGCCTTAGTACAATAAGTCATTTGAACGCCTCAAAATTCGGACCGAGTCATGCTATAGCTTGTTAAATAACGGATCCAATGATCTACAACTATCATGTTGAGCATTTTGGAAAATTATCCCTGTAACATAGAGAAATCGAACCAAGAATTTGATATCGACTCAAAGTTCCGACCTGAAATAACGGAAATTTCAAAGTTACAAAGTTCCAGTCGATATCTTGAAGTTTCGGGTCGATATCTGAATCTCTTATGGGGCCAGAAGGTGCTGTCTGAGGATTCCAACCAGAAATCCTAAAGTTCCGATCTGAAATGTCGTAGCTGCGGAGACATACGCACCCATGCGTTGTATTCACTAAAAGACAAAAATTTATTTTTTACTGTACATAAGAACATTTTACACATTATTGGTACCCTATATATATACACTGTTTTAAAAAACCTTTCGAGACCCGTCTACACCCTCGCCTAAACCCTTTAACTCGTCCCACTGTCAAGGCCGTCAAGATCGTCAAAACCCGTCTAGACTGCAAATATCCACCATGAAATCTGTCAGATTTCACCTACACTCTTTCTAGACCCTTAACGTTTATTAGAACATGGTACACAGTACACTGTGTACTGTACACACTGTAACGGCCCGGGATTATGATTCCCAAGTTACGTTTCGAGGGATGAAACCCCTCGTTAGGATCTTGCACCCCGAGTACAGGTTGAAGGTTTGAAATTCTACTATAACGTTTTCAAGTGGGATTTCATACCCAAAATTCGAAGGAATCGTTGGAATCCCCGGGGAAGTCCCTTGTACCTGTCATAAGTCTAAGCGTGAAGAACTAGTAGTCATGCAAATAACGGAATCAAGTTGTAATACAAGAGGGTGACACGGCAGAGCCGAGTCAAAACCAAGTCAATAAGAGTATTTATCGAAATCTAATAGGCGAGGTTAGTGAGGTTAGACCATTTCTTTGCAATCGCCCAATAGAGTTCCCACGTCACGGAAGCAATGAACAATCATGCTGCAAAACAAACCTAAAAAAAATGTATGCGGGGCGGTGTCAGATCGAAGCCTTACGCAATATAATCCCAAACAAGCAGACACATACACACGCTAGTCCTAATAAAGATGCTTCTAGATGCAAGGCGGAATATTAACACACTAGCATGGTCCTGCGATCAAGTGCATAAATATAATAAGGCCTTAGCACCGAATACCAAGTGGTATATCCTTCTCCTACCTCCACCCCCTTCCGATAGGGCGGAGACTGGCCAGCTTGTGAATGCATTCCATATAATCGGGTGGCACGCATGCCCAACCCGTATCCACAATAAAGCCCGCATGCATCTCATAATATAAGGAAGTTCATGACTCTATTGACTCAGGACGGGACCCGATGAGACTAGGTCGTCCTATAACCCTAGCAATGACTCTAATAACTTCACAGATAACGACCGTTCTGTTTACAAAAGCAATGAGTAAACGAATGATCAATCATGAGTGCAATCCTAGCAGGATACTACATGACATGCTTTATTATGAATGCAAGCACCTAGTATGCACATGGCTACAAGCAGGGAGATCTCTTTTCGAATCTGAGTGAGCTCATATAGGAACTCACCTGGAAGTGCAGAACAACAAAAGGCAACAACTAGGTATACAGAAAGCCAACATGTCACAGATGATCACCTAACACATATATAACTAATATAAATAAGTCTACTCCTAATGTTACATAAAGCATATAATATTACACACAAGCCATCAAATTTATTCACCAAGTTAGGCAAGGTAAGTCACTTTCCCAAGATTTCTCAAAACTCTTTTAAAACCTCAAGGCAGATCAAATCACCATTCAAAACGCTTTCTCAAATCGTCCAAAAATCCATTTATAACAGATAATCCTTCAAATCTCAATTTAGGTCAAATCATTTTTTAAAGAATAGCTCTCAAATTACTTGCCCAGAATCACTTATAAAACATCACCTTTTAAAATCGAGTCGTTACTTATTTTATCAAATAATCTCAACAAGGTTAAGGTATTTCCAAAATTCCTCTTTTAAATTTATTAAATCAATCTCTATTTATCAAATCAATTCCAACCTTTAAAACCTTTTCCGAAGTTCTCCTTTCAAAATCCAAATGCGATAATATTATAATTTTAAATCACAATACTAATATTATATAATACAATACTCCATCTAATTAATATTTATACAACATATGTCGCCGCTTTAAACTCATTGCACATTTAAATACTATATAACATAAGTAATTCTTAAAAGATAAATATATTTTCGAAAATACATTTGGCTTAAAACAACATATATACTATATAACATATTTGTTCCCCCGAAATTAGGCCTAAGCCAAAAAGGCCCAATATTTTCCTTTTCTCCTTCTTTTCAAAATTGGATCACAAGCCCAACCCATTTCTTTTTTTTTTTGAAAGTAAGAAATAGGCCCAAATTCATCTTTGTTTTATTTTTAAAATACAATCTCGGCCCAAAAGGGATCAGGCCCAATCCATTTTCATCTTTCCTTGAATTACGAAGAAGTAACGTTTTTAAAAAGAAAAGAGGGCTCATGCCTAGCTGGCCGCTGAGGTGGAGGAGGCCCCACAACCTTCTTCTTCATTGTTCTGGTTGAAAGAAAGAAGACAGGGACCGAGAACAGGGCGGCGTTCGAAACCGGAAAAGGAAGGAGAGGAGGAAGGGAGCTCGCCGGCGGTGGCGCCCAACTCCGAATCCGACCAAGACACCGACACCCATACCCACAACCACATAGGTCCGGAAGACAACAAGAAAGGGGAGAGGAGCGAGTGCTCACCGAAGGGAATCGACTCGCCGGAAAATCTCGTCGGTGCGTGATTGGAGCTCGATTCGGCCTCGTCGGAGCCGGAATCAAAGTGTTCTTGGCCTGGGTCGAAGTGAGGAGTTATAAAGGTGAAGCTTTTAAGGGTTTTCGATTCGAAACGGAGGATCGAAGGCTTACCAAGGTAAAACGGGAAACAGGGCGCGAAGGATGGCGCTCCGGCCGCTTCTAGTGGCTGCTGGTGTCTCCGGGAGGCGTCGGGGCTACCGCTGCCGTTGGTGCTGCTGGCGTTGCTGTCTCGGGAAGAAGGAGGGAGCGAGGGGCGTGGGTCTTTCCATCGGCACAACAGAGGAAGGAAAACGGGGGCTGCGTCGGTTGTGCTGGTGGCGAGGCGTGGTGGTGGTGCTGCTCAGGCGGGAGAAGGAGGAGGTGGTGGTGACGATGGAGCTGGCGGAAATCAACGAGGAGGATGGGTTTGTGTTTGGGGATGTGAGTTATTTTGAAATCAAAAGGGTGAGTGAATTGGGAAATGAAAATGGGGGACGTTGGTGTCCGGTGAGAGGAGGTTGTTTTCAACGTGAATCAAACACAAAAGGGTTTTCTTTTTCTTTTGACTTTTACCAAATCCGGATTACTTGAAAATAGAAGTAGAGAGTTGAGAATGGTGAAAGCTTCGGCTGGACTGTTTAGACATGTGAAGGGGAAAGAAGACAAAGGAAAAAAAAATCAACTGGACCCAAGAAATTCGAAATACCCGGAATATAATTTCTCGAAACCTGTCCATTCGATCTTATCTCGACTCAATCAAAATAACGTTCTAAAATCAAGATGATATCGGTGACGGAAGGAATTTTTGAATCCTGAATTAAAAGACGGATTCGATTTTTAAAATTAAAAATTGGGTCTGAATTCACTTTAAATTCATTTTTAAATTTTCTTTTTTTAAAAAATTAATATTTGAAAATCCGGGTCTTTACACACACTCACACTATAGTAGAAAATCTTAAATCTATTTACATCGGGACATATATATATATGATATATCCCATTACTATTAGGCCACTTTTATTACAGTATTTATTAAGAAACAAAGAAATCAAAAGCTTCCTTGAGCCCATTCGCAGCCACAAGTTGCAGTTCGTACTTGCATGTTGCAGTTCGTCCAGTATCAACCACTGGCCTTGTCAAAATATAACCCAACTCGAAAACCCGATCCGAACGTCTGAAATTTTTTGGATCAAGGCCTGAAAATTTTGAGCCGGAATTTTTTTTGATCCGAACCCAAAAACCTAATTTTTTTCTGGGTCAAATGGGTTTCGACCCGGTGACCCAACTGACCCGCCCGATTTGTTAAAACAATACTTTCACTAATTAATAAAAAACCAAGAAAATCTCAAATTCATATTATGGTAAGTTTAGTAATTAATATATTAATAAAATTAATTAATTTATAATTATATATTAATAAAATTAATTAATTTATAATTACATATTATTAAAATTAATTAATTTATAATTATATATTATTAAAATTAATTAATTTATAATTATATATTATTAAAATTATTCATGGAGATTCAAATTTATTACATTTTATAATTACAAACACTCGATTATTTTTCAAATTAAATTTTATATTTATTTTTATTGTACGTATATATTACTCCCTCCTATCGGTAATATTTGATTTTTTTATTTTTCAACACATTTTTTAAAAAGATAAGATAACTCTATAAAATATTAATTAAATTTTTATACTCATTAGTCATTAGTCATTACTAATCCATATGAAATAATTTCAAAAAGTTAATCAATACTTTGATATTTTATAGAGTTTTAAATTTTATTACAAATAATGAGTAATAGTAAAAATTAAATATTTTAGATCGGAGGTAGTATATAGTTACAAGCGCTCGAGCTTTAGATGACATATTCTAATAAGTATAGAGCCCAAAAAGAACAACTTACCAATCACATCTTTAAATTTACATTTTGAAGTTATCATAAAGTAATCAATATATGAATTTTTATTAAAAAATAAAAAACTTGACAAACCCGAAATTGACCCGAAACCGGGCCAAACCCGATCTTGAGTTCACCCGAATCTACCCGAGACCCGTTTACCCGAAACCCGAAATGACCGCCCCGAACCCGATCCGAATGATCCGATTGACAGGTCTATCCACCACCCATTCCTTTATTTGCATTTTACTACAACAAAACGAGTGTTTTTGGGGTTGAATGTGTGTGATTTACATTATTTGGAATCTTTTAGGATATTCCTCAATATTTTTTTAGGAACATCCAGTCAGATCTCTTTTTTTTATTAGGGAAGAATTCGGGCGAGCTTGCTCTATCCGGCGGCATCCTTTCGAATGAGTGCTAAAAGACCAAAATCATTGTAAATATTGACACCCCAGACAGAGTGACAAATGTATGCAACCTTATCAGTTACTCTATTGCCTAAACGGGGGACATGAAAGAAGGAAATTTCTTTCACAATCTATAAAAGGAGTTTAACAATTGACAAGATCAGTTCAATTTCCCAAGGACATTTAGATTTTTGGCTGAGATAGTTTATGATTATACTAGAAACCCCTTCAATATGAATTTTGTCAATACGAAGTTGAATAGCGGGTTGAATTCCCAGGTTTAGAGCATCGTATTTTCCTTTGCTTCCCTATCATCTTGATATATTATGATCGATTCAATATTTAATTTTAGAATTGAGAGAATTAAAGAGAACGTGATAAGAAGAATTAGAGGTTTACGTTTTAGTGTATGATATTGATCATTGATTGATTGATGATGCATATTTGAGATGGGACAAGATTTGCTATATTTTTGCTCTCCTAAACATTAGCATAAATAAACAGACATTCGATAATGATTTTACTCAGTTATATTCACTCTGAATCGATAAAAAGAAAGGTTTTTTATTTCAATGGAGTATGAGAGCTCCTTCTTCATTGTGTCGTAATTCCTTGTCCAACATAGTCTTGGTCTCTTGGAGAAGCGTCGTTCCTATTCTCGTCAATCTTGTGTTTGCCTTTCATTTCATGTTTTATTTTCGTTACATAATTTTGAAGATTGTAGAAACGATAAAAAAACACAAATTCAAGCACAAATCATCATCAATTACAGATCAGGAAAACCGAGAAAAGAGAGGTTTTGAGCTAAGAGAGAAGCTTCATATTTCTATTATTGTTCTCCTAACAGAACTCCTGCCCAATATATCATCTCCTAACCAACATGTAACCACTTCTGTAATGACCAAAATGCCCCTCAATTTATGTGCATATTATATGATTATATTATGCACATATATTCCTACATACTCCCCTCAAGCTTGACATGTGGTGGGAGACACAAGTCCAAGCTTGAAGCAAAGGAACCGATGCTGATGAGCTCCCAAGGCTTTAGCAAGGACATCTGCAAGCTGAAGAGTTGTGGAGAGATGGACTATTTTGAGGAATCCTTATTGTACCATTTCACGAATGAAATGATAATCAATTCGAATATGTTTAGGCCTTTAATAAAAAACTGGATTCATAGCCAAGCATTGAGCAACACGATTATCACAATGAAGATTGATAGAAAGAGCAACATGAATGTGCAAATCACTCAACAGACCTTGCATCCAAATAAGCTCACTAGCTGCTGAAGACATATTGCAATACCCACTCTCTGTGGAGGACTTAGAAACCACTTTCTGTTTCTTTTTCTTCCAAAGGAAGATCCAAGGAACACACAATACCCTAAAAGAGACCGACCAATATCCAAACAGTTTCCCCAATCAACATCACTATATGCAGTTAGAGTGGTATCTGTCATAGCAGAGTATGAAAGTGCAAGATGAAAGCTACCCTTCAAGTATCTAAGGAGATACATGGCTGCATTCCAATGTGGTTTAAGAGGGTTTTGAATAAATTGGCTTAACTACTGTACAGTGTAAGCAATGTCAAGACGTGTAAGTGTAAGATATAGTAATCTTCCAACCAACCTCCTATACACTTCAGGATGTTCAATAGGATCACCTATGGTAGCAAAAAGATTGGTGCCATGTTGCATAGGGAAAGCATCAACGTTACAACCCTCTATCTGAGCATCCTTGAGAATGTCTAGAATATATTTTCTTTGGTTGAGGAGAATCCCAGATGATGACCTGAAAATTTCCATACCAATGAAGTATCTGGCCACACCCAGATCCTTGACAGTGAAAGCAGAGTGAAAGGCTGACTTTGTATGAGCAATCTCAGAGCTAGAGCTACCCAACAATAGCATGTCATGAACTTAGACTAGAGCAATGGTAATATATGTGCCAACCGATTTAACAAATAAAGAGTAATATGCTTAGACTAACTATAACCCAACCAAATTAGAAATTTAGTCAATTCATGATTCCACTGTCTACTAGCTTGCTTGATGCCATATAATGATCTGTTGAGCTTGCAAACAAGACTAGGTTTAATGTCATCACAACCATGAGCTTACATATAAATCTCATCTTTAAGGAAACCATGTAAGAATGCATTATTTACATCTAATTGATATAAAACCCAGCCTTTAACAACAAAAATAGACAAAATAAATAACCCTTACTATTGCAAGTTTAGCCAGAGGAGAAAATATTTGTTTATAATCTTTGTCTTTAATCTGATTATACCCCTAATCCACCAATCTTGCTTTGAACCTTTCTATGCTTCTATCAGCAGTGGCGGATCGAGGGTTCTCGGTCAGGGGGTGCTAAAAAAATTTCGTGATTTTTTTTGTATACTTATTAAGAAGATTTAAAAAAATATTGAAAAAACACTAAATTTGTGATTTTTTAAAAATGTAAATCACGAATAATTACTTTAAAAAAATATTGTAAGAAAATGATAAATGTATAATTTAAACATAAATATGACATTTTTTTTAATGAAATAGTTGATAGAAACAAAAAATATAGAGATAAATCAAGAAGAATTAATGATATAGTAAAACAAATAAAAAGTGAAGAAGTTGAGATTTGAACCAAATACCTTTTGATTTTGATTCTCCTTCTCCATTCCTTTACCACTTGAGCTAAATGACACTTATTTGAAATATCATTTAAATATGTTATATTACCTTAAAAATACTAAATATATGAAAAAATATATATTTTTTGTATTTTTTTCCGCCAGGGGTAGCACCCCTGGCCCCGCCACTGTCAATCAGGCATATACTTGATTTTTTAAATCCATTTAGACCCAATTGCCTTTTTGGCAAGAGGAAGGTGTGTGACCGACCAGAAATTATTTCTCTTAAGAGCTGACAACTCAACTGTCATAGCTTCTTCCCAGTGAGGAATCCCTTTGTCTAGACTCTAAGAACGAGGCTCAAATGTGGCACACATATTGACAAAAGAATGAAGATAATATGTGGATAAGTGAGCCAAATGCTGTGTGGAAAATACATTAAATGATTGACTGCTAGAATCAAAATGAGGCACTTGATTCCTAAATGGCAACCCTGAGCAGATATAATAATTGAGTCTAGAATTGGCCTATGAATTTCCCGTTTGGGATGCAAAAGATGAGTCACAGATTAACCATTTACAGGTGATGAATCACCCACATTAGAAGAACTAACAAGACTGTCTTTAACAATCAAATCAAGGTTGGGATCCACTATATAAGTACCAACACTAACAGTGTTGTCAGGAATAAAGGATGTAACTATACTGTCCTCACCATGGGAATCATAATTAGTAGTAACTATATCAACCCCATCATCATTATCATCTATATGAATCAAAGATATATCATATGAACCCCTATGAATGACCTGGTCTGTTATACCAATAGGACTCTTGAAAGTAGGCCTGATATACGAGCCTACGAGCTCGAGTGCCCGATGTTCAAGCTCGACTCGTTTATAAACGACCCGAGCTCGAGCTCGAACTCAATTTCTATTCGAGTATATACATGTGCTCAAGCTCGGTTGGTGAGCGGGGTGAAGAACTCGAGCTCGGCTCGATGAGCCTGGTTGTCCTCGAGCCCGAACACGAGCTCGATAAGCTCGATTGAGCTCGTTACGAGCTCGAACTCGGGCTCAATGAGCTTGTTAGGACTTGAATGAATTCATCATCAAACAAAACCGAATTTAATACAACATCAGCAAACAAAAAAAATGAATGAACGCAGCAGCAAAGTGAGCAAACATACATCAAGAACTTCATGAACAACAATTCACTTGGAATTGAAATTAAAGTTCAACAATCCAACAGTTCAATTGAAATTAACGTTCAACATAAGATTGAGAGAAAATCAGTAGAATGAGCTAGAGAAAATCCAACAATCCAGCAACAACAATCCATCGGCAAAAACATTCCAAATAACTTTGGTGCGGGACGAACGTCGTTGGCACTTTCGCCCTTTGCTAAATAGTAATAAAATCCAAACTCAAACACAAAACCAATAGATTAACAAATCAATGACTTGATAAACCAAATAACTACTAGCTAGTATAGCAATAAAGTCCGGAGTCGAACCCACACGGAGAAGCGATTTACTATTCAATAACTCTTAACAAGAACTCTTATGACCAAACAATGATTTATGACAAATAACCAAGATGTAAAGTAACCAACTTTATGATTGCAGTGTGAATTGATAATAAGGTAGATAAGATATTTCACCTGTAATTACCTGACAATGGTTGAGAATCTTGAGATTCATGGTCCTAGGATTGATCTATCAATTACTCATAAACATATGTCTACTTGACTAAAGTTCAGAGATCTACAAGGATACAATCACCTTATTCAATATCACTAAAGAATAGCATTAAGGATTCAAGTAATTAGACCAATTGACATATTGATTCAATGCAATTAAGACAAACCGGAACAACCCTAAATCAGCCCTAATCGACACTCCTCAACATAGATCAATTGGAATCATCCAATACAAAGACAAAGAAATATCACAACTTCAATACCTTCGTTTGCTATCAAGAATACAACAACGGATTCATAGCTAAGATGCGATTTCTAACATGGTGATCAATCATAGAAAGGAACACAAATATAATCAATAAGCACAAGATGATAAATATGAATATGAATAACTAAATAGAACCAAATCCTCACAATCTAAGCAACCATGTCTTCAAATCATAGGCAAAACTATGAGTTTAGCGACTCATAGGCCAAATCTCTCTCTCTCTCTCTCTCTCTCTCTCTCTAATTGTGTTCATAGTCTCAATTTCCATATGCCACACACACGGCTGGAACTAATAGAAATAACCTAATAAAGAGTCGTGAAACCCTAGAAATATAATAATATAATAATAGGAAATAGAATCTTCGGATCCGAAATCGCAATCGCAGGAAACCGGCCCAGGGCGGGCGCCGCCTGAAGCACGGTGGGTGCCGCCATACTTAGTGGCGGAATTTCCTCTTTTCCTCAATTGTCTCCAATGTTGTGCTTCCTTGATCATCTCTAGCCTCTTCCTCAGCCTTCATATGCTCCAAAATATGTCTCTTAAGCTCTTCAAATATCCCCCAAGGTCGGAATGTAACTCTGCAGAATAAACACTAAAAGACGTAGATTATGAACTCGAATACTTCACAAGCAATATATGAAACAAGACTAAAACATATGCAAAACTCATATCTAAATGCAATAAGAAATACCTATAATGCCTATATGAAATATGCATAATCAAATCTCTCCACACTTAACTCTTGCTTGTCCTCAAGCAACCATAAGGCAGAAACATCATCTATGCATCCCACAAGAGATTCTTTCACAATTTTACTCATCAAAAGCAACATCATATACACAATGTCCTATTTACTCCTTTCAAGGTATATGTGTAATGAGCTTGAGTAGTTGATGTGCGATTTTCGGTGGGGTGACGGAGAGGAGAAGAGAAGAGGAAGATTCACTAGCTCTCTTAACAGTGAATGTGCTTGTTGATCGAAAGAGAGGGGATGTCTAGGGTTCCAGGATATGGAGGCCTTCAATTTAGCTTTGCTTCTAAAAATGCGATGACACATAATGAAAGAACTGGACTTTTTTGTTGTTGTGTCTCCTAAAAGTGAGCTATTTCCATTTGTGCCTAGGTGGGAAGCAACCCATCTTATGTTTGGAGGAGTCTTCTAAAGGAAAAGGGCATGTTGAAAGAGGGTATCTATTGGGCGGTTGGAAATGGATCTCGACTGAGGGCGTGGGAGGATCGAAGGCTACCTAGACCAAAAACCCTATGATACCCCAAAACTCCATTTCATAACAGTTTCAAGTTTCTGCATAAGAAGAAACTCCGAGGAAACGCATCAAAAACATTTCTAAGAGGTTAGAAACGTTGACCGTTTCGTTGACCAAAAAAGTCCAATACTTTGACCCTTTACGTTTGGTCGGAAATGTTTCCGACTTTCCAGTTGGTGTTTCCACTAATTTTATAGTTAAAAAAATAAAATAAAAAAACAAACCATAAATCACGCTTCCCTTTCCTCTCGTTTGAAACTCATGTTTTCCTCTATCCTTGCTGCCTCCTTGTCCTCCATTTTCGGTCCTCCCTCATCTCCTCTCTTCCGGCAACCCTCTTCTCCCTTCTAGTGACCCTAGCCGCCTCTCTATCTCTGCTCGATGTCCTTACTCTCAACCTCGTTGGGCTGCGCTTCTTCGGTTCTCTACTCGACGACGCTAGCAGCAACGCAGCCTCTCGGCTCTCTCCCAATGCTCTATTCCTCTCGACTCTCACTTATTCAGCGCTCTCTCCTTCTCGGCTCTCTCCCGATAAACTCTCATTTGCAACACTTTCTCTCGATGAGCCAGAACTTGAGGAAGAGTTAGCCAATTAAGTAAAAGATTGATGTTGGATTGATTACTTTGTGTTGTTCTTGATTATTTTATTATTTTAAAATTAAGTTATTTTATTTTGTTGGCTTGCAAGACAAATAGTATATTTGACATGTCTGTATTGATTTCTGTTAAGGAGTAAAGACACTGTTTATCATAGTATTAAACATTTCAATTTGTAGCCTTAATGATTCATTATGTGTATCACTTTGTGATAGGTTTATTACTCTTATTTAGACCTTTAAATGAACATATCTATTTCATGTTGCCATTTCCTTGGCATTTCCATATCCTACGAAATTTGGATTGTCATTTCTCTGTTTTCATTTCCGTTTCCCTTCCGATTTCCGTTTTCGTTTCTTTGTAATATAGCAAAAAGCTTGAAGTCGGTGGCCAATCAGAGGGGCAAAGAGGTGTCGACAAAGGTGATATATTTTATAGACGGAGGACATGGGTGTTCAGACGAAGTGGCAATTGGGATAACTTCTCCACAATACGATGCAAATGTTTTTTTATACAAGGCGAAAATTTGGGGGTGGTCAACCTCGGTCGAATCACTACCCAATAGAGTCCTTACGGACAAGATTCTCAATCTCAGCTGGGCACCGCTCAGCAGAGAAAAAGGAGACCAACCCAACATGCGCCAATCTGTCAGCAACCTAGTTGCCTTCGCGGAAGGTGTGGGAGAACTCAATAGCCTCAAAAGGTTTGCAAAGACCGAGGACATCAGTAATCACCATCTCCATAGTCCATGGGTAAGTACCGATCCTTTAGAGGGCGTTGATGACAGTCAGACAATCTCCTTCTACCACGATGCCAGAGAAGCCCATTCTCACAACAGTCAGCAGGCCAACGTGGAGACCGAGACACTCGTCTTAGATCGACGAAGAGCTCGCAAGTCCATGTGCACCACAAGACACCACTCTTCCATGTCTATCACGAATAACAAAGCCAGCAACAACTTGCCCAGAAGTGACCTTGGCACCATCAAAATTTAGCTTCACGAAACCCTCTGACGGTTTTCTCCATTTAACTTTTTTATAGCGCCTCAATCGGCCGTTTTGAGGTTCGTGATGTGTAGATGTAGCATCATCGTTCTCTAGATCATCTTCTTGAGTTTTTTTTTAAGATAAACCTATATTGTATTATGATCTTTATCCATTGTTCCATATTTCTGACATCATGATTTTCGAAGAGTATTTTATTCCTCATAGACCATATCCCCCATAAGGAGAAAGCTAGTATCGATTTATGAGTAGTTGATAATAGGGAAAAGATTTCTATAATTATCATCTTGTAGGTTTTGTTAGTTTTATCTTTGTTTCTTATTATTCTTTCAATCTGTTTGTCCATTCTTCCGATTAGAGTTAGAGGTGTCTGACAAGTGGTGAATAGGTGGGTTGCGTCTTCATCACAGTGGTTGCAAAAGGGGACTACCCAAGGGAACATCAATTCTTTGTTCCTAAGCCTGATTTTCGTTGGTGTTCCATTGAGGATATTTTTCCAAAGGAATGTTTTAATTTTTGGCGAACAGTCCATCTTCCATATTCATTATAATGGGTCGTCGTTAACTATACTTGCTTTGGTAATATGGTCTAAAGCACTAGCCATAGAAAACCAGCCATTTTCGTTAGCTTTCCAATATAATCTATCTTCAATCTCTATTGTAGGGATATGGATTCCAAGGATCTCGTCTACAACATTCATCGGGAGGTTTTGTTTTAATTTTTCTTCGTTCCAAGTTTTGTCTGGTTTTATAAAACTGGTCAACTGTTTCATATTCTTCTATTTGGTATTGTAGTCGGATTTCTTGAAGGCAATTCTCATTGTATAGCCATTTATCTTTACAAAATCCAATCGTTTTTCCTTTCCCAAGTTGCCATATCAGACCTTGGCAGATTTCGTTTATTAATTCCATCAATTAAACCATGCAATGAAGTGTTTTTCTTCTTTTTGTAATCCCAAATGTTGTCATCTTTCGAGTATTTTTCTCTAATAATTTTTACCAATCCATTTTGGGGCTTAGCTACAATTTTCCATAATAATTTCATTTGAAGGGTCATGTTCATATCTTTTGTTTTGTTTATGCCTAATTCGTCTTCATTTTTTGGTTTGCAAACTTTGTCCCAACCAATTAAAGGCTTGTACGTCGAGTCCTTATTCCAGGAAAAAACATCTGTTAATTCGGTCAAGTTCTGAATGAATGCTTGCAGGAAGCAATAAGTTTTGTATCAAATAATTCGGTTTGGCAGCTAAATTCGCTTTGACTAGAATCGCTCTTCCTTATTGGGATAGTTCAGTTGCTCTCCATTTTATTAATTGGTTCTTTGTTTTCCCCAAAACCTCTCCAAATGTCTTAGTTGTCACTCTGCCATTTATTATTGGGCAACCGAGTTATTTTTCTAGAGATGCTTGATTTGAAATTTTAGGCAGTTTTGGATTTGTTGTTTTCGCTCATTTGAGATTCCTCTAGTAACCTTGAAAGCTGATTTTCGAAAGTTTATTTATTGGCCGGCTATCTCATAATACTCATCTAGAATCTTTTTCACTGTCGAACATGTTGTTGGTGTCGCTTTGGCAAATATCATTATGTCATCGGCCATGAATGGAACATGAATACCCTTTCTAGATTTCTTGAATCCAATAGAGTTTTTGATTTGGTCACATTGGTATTGTAGTCTCCTGGCTAGTATTTCTGCCCCCTATTATGAATAAGTACGGGGGTATTAGGTCACCTTGTCTCAAGCCTTTAAGGGGGTGGAATGTTTTAGTCGCTTCGTCATTTACCAGTACGGAGAATGATACAGTTTGTATGCATTCCTTAATCCAACCACAGAATTTTATGCAAAAGCCAAACATTTCCATAGTTGTAAGGAGAAACTCCCAGTCCATTAATTCATCCTTCACGACCTTTCCTAATGCGATGCGGATTTAATTTTGAGCATACACCTTGTTGTTAGCATTAATTCACATATTCAAATACCAAAAATAAATAAATGAATTGCTTGATCAATTGGTCTTACGAGCCAATATAACGATCCAAATTGATGGACTTATTAATGGAGTATAATGGGCTTGACCCATTAATCATTGTTAGTGGGTTAATTGACTTAATTCAATTTCCTAGAGAAATCTAGGAAAGTGTTGACCGTGTGTTTGCGATTAGATTGGTCTAGAATAGTGAGGGTGAACATAGATCTGTTATATACATCTTTACTGTCTACTTTTCCTAATGTGTGACATGTTTCCATGTGGTTTTTGCCTCCTTTCTTTATAGGTCATTTGGAAACACTCTCTCAGAGCGCGTCCATACTGACCTGCTTCTAGACTATGCTTTATCGCGGAAATTACTGGGTTGTTGTTGTATATTTACGTGTAAGGAGTGAAAAGTGAGTGAGTGTTGTGTAAACAAGTAGAGTCCGGTGTGGTGTGGTATGGTGTGGTGTGAGTGAGTGCTTCCAAGATAAGTTCCAAGTGTGTGAGATTTGTCTAGAGCGGTGTGTTAGTAAAAGTTGTATTTTGCGTGTTTTACAAAATATGTTAGTACATTAATACAAGTCTTCGCTTATAAGGAGAGTTTATCCATCCGAGTCACATGTAATTGAGCGTTAGCTATCTGTTTTCATAATATTGGTCGATCCTACAGTTGAGGATTCAGTTATGTGGCACTATTCAAAAGATGAGAATTTCAATGTGAAAACTGCAGCAACCTTATCATGGGGAGGGCAAAGCTGAGGGTGAGCAACGGGCCGGGTGGAGGTCAATTTGGAGGGTCCAAGTAGTGTCCCGGGTTTGCAGCTTCATATAGAGGCCTTGCAGAAGCGACAGATGGTCGAACCATGGTGTGACTTATGTTTCAAGGAAGAGACGACAATTTGAATTGTGTGTGTCTGGGCACAAGAGGTTTCCACACCGGACATTAGGAAGGCGCGGATGAAAGCTATTAATGCTATGCAATATGCATAGGATGGAGAAAGTGCACATCCTTTCTGAAAGGGAGTTTGTGAGATTTTGGGTTTATATGGCTAGTACTGGAATAGCATGTGAGAAACAGAGGGTGTTTGAGTCGTTACGGTCTGCAAATTAAACTAGTACAGTAGTAAATGCTGTATAATCTTATTATTATTAATTTTTTTTTATTAGGTAATAATTCGAGGGTAAGATATACCTGACACATCGAGACCGACATGGTCGGCAGACGGTAAACCGTCAACGAACAAACCGTTACGAAGGAATCGAAATACAACAAAGATAAGTCCACCACGAGCAAAACTAGAGAACGAAGATCGAAACTAACGAGGGCAAACGGTGTTGGAACCGAGACAATGTGAGCCATGACCTGTTAATTGCACTTAAAAAGTCCTTCCATTCCATACTGTATGAGGCAGTACTGTTAATTGAATTTTTATCTATTCATTCTACAAATAAATTTGAAGAATAAAATATACTAATGATTTTATGTACAATTTATAGATAATTAAACAATTCCTAGCTTCTTCTTCTTATTTTTTTTTTAAAAATATACTGGCGTGGTGTATAAATACCGGACCAATCTATCTATCTAGGTAGCTCAGATTCAAATTTCAACAATGCCTAACTCAGAATCCTCCCCACCACAAAACCTCAAGTACTTGCAAGAAAATGAAATCAGCCATGAATGCAAACAACTCCTCCTCACTCTCCCCAAAGACAAAGGCTGGGTTTGCTCCCACCTCTACCAATACCAAGGCTTCTGGCACACCTCCAGGCAGCTCCAAGGCGTCCTCACCTGCCAGTCCCACTTCCGAGCCCTCCCCTCCGACATCCTCCTCGTCACCACCCCTAAATCTGGTACCACCTGGCTCAAAGCCCTCCTCTTTGCCCTGGTCAACCGCCACTCCCATCCAGTCAATGCCCTAGTCAGTCGCCACCCTTTGACCACCCAAAACCCTCACGAAGTTGTTCCGTTCCTAGAGCTCAAACTATATGCTGAAAGCAGAGTCCCCGACCTCTCTACCTTGCCTTCGCCAAGGCTCTTTTCTTCCCACCTTCCGGTTCCTTCGCTACCGGACTCTGTTCGAGACTCTGACGGTAAGATTGTGTACTTGTGTAGGGACCCAAGGGATGCATTCGTCTCCCTCTGGCACTTCACCAACAAGCTCAGACACCCAAAGGACGGGGTTTTACCCTTGGAGGTGGCTCTTGAGAGGTTCTGTAGAGGGGTGAGCCTCTACGGGCCTTTCTGGGATCATGTTCTAGGATATTGGAATGAGAGTCGCCAGAGACCTTCTAGGGTTTTGTTCTTGAAGTACGAGGATGTAAAAAGGGACACAACATTGTGTGTAAAGAGGCTTGCGGAGTTTTTGGAGTGCCCGTTTTCACCCGATGAAGAAAAGGGTGGGGTGGTGGATATGATCATAGAGTTGTGTAGCTTTGATAACCTAAGTAACTTGGAGGTGAATAAGAACGGGAAGCTGGATTCTGGGGAGGAGAACAAAGCGTTCTTTCGAAGAGGAGAGGTTGGAGATTGGGCGAACTATCTGACGTCGGAGATGATTGAGAGGTTTAAGAAGACCAGTGAAGATAAATTGCAGGGTTCAGGGTTGAAATTTTAATTATCTCATAATTGAGACCGTTTGTTATTTACTAAATATGTTGTGGTGTCAGTTTGTCACACCTCCTGTTTAAATTATTGATCATTAGCTACCTTTTCACTCGTGTGAAACTATGGCATGGTCACTTAGGGTTGTGATATATCATTCTTGAACGTACATGTTGAAGAATTTTCTAATTACTATTTTTATGTCTTGTACGTCTTGGGAAAATGATAAGGCCATGCTAAAGCTTTGTGATTGCATGTTTGAATGGGTGGTTATTGGTTAATTCGCATATAAATACTCTCTTGTCTCAAAATATAGGTTATTACAAACTTTTTAAAGAGCTAAAAAAACAAAATACTAATTTAATTTTCAAATAATATTATACTTATTTTGTTTTGTATTGGGAAAATGATATGGCTTTTAGGTTGCATGTTGGAATGGGCGGTGATTGGTGATCACTTCCCATATACTCTTTCGTCTCAAAATATAAGTTTTTTTGACTTTATTACGCGTTTTTTAAAGAGTTAAAAAACTCTATAAAATATTCATTTTAATATTATTATTTTTTAAATAATTTATAATTATTAAAAATATAAGTATAATATTATTTAAAAGATCAATACAAAAATTAATATTTTATATAGTCTTTAACTCCTTCAAAAATATTCAATAAAATCAAATGACCTACATTTGAATCGGACGTAGTATTAAATATATGAACATATATATGTCCTTTTTGACAATAAAAAAATAATAATAAAATTTTAATCAATTTTTAAAAGGATTTTCTTATGATTGGCATATTAAATCCTAAAACATATTCCCTTATTTGACTTTTTAACTTATATGCTTTCATATTTATTGTTTAACATGTTTTTAAACCTTATCTTATCTTAAATTTCAGGTTGTAACTATTAGGGGTGTTGTGTGAAAACGAGTAGCTCGAATTTGACTCGTACTCGCTTGATAAAAACTAGGCTTGACCTTGTTCATTTTCTAAACGAGCTGAATATGAGCACATTTTTAAGCTCGGTCAAAAGCTCGGTTTGTTTGAATTAAGCTCGAATAGCCCAAATTTTATGGTATTTCAAAATTTTCCTTTAAGTTACTATATAATAAGGAAGTAGAACTGTTTAAAGCTCGAAAAAAGCTCGGCTCAACCTCTTTCCCTTCATTTTCTAAACGAGTCGAGTATGAACATATTTTTAATTAAGGTTGAATTAAAATCTAGGCTCGCCTCAAGCTCGTTCTATCCTAAATTAACTGAAGCTCGTTCTATTCTAAATGAACTGACTATGAACAAGCAATACTCGGCTCGTTCGGCTCGAATAACAATGAATCCCAATGCCACCAAAAAAAAAAAAAAAATCCCCTTAACGGGGATCTCGAACTAGCTAGCGAGGTGGAAGGATGTTAGTCCTTCTCGGGTCCAAAGAAACTAAACAATCTAACGAGATGGAGGCTTAAAAATCATATCCAACGGAGGACCCCTTTCCTTTAGTTTATCCACGTGAGTCTGAGTCACATTAATCATAAGCGGTAGCAGGAAATGGAGCAGTACGTACTATACTGCATGCATTAGCTCTATCAATACTCAACTCAATAGCTGTTTGATGAGATCGATCTAGCTTCTACACCATAACCAATATGAACCATATAATATATAATCACATATGTATATTTAGTATTGTAAATAGAAAGGACTTGAGAGAACACTTTGTAAATATGGAAAAGCTATGACAGAATGTCGATCTACATAAAGCAGAGCTCCAACAGATTTTAACTAACCTTCTTACAACAAATCAAGGAACACAATGACAAATGTAGGCCAAACTCGACTCCAACGCCCGATCAAGTTCCATTCACTATGATACAATGAAAAAAAGTTATGATAGTGAATGGAACTTGATCGGGCGTTGGAGTCGAGTTTGACCTACATTTGTCATTGTGTTCCTTGATTTGTTCATTTTTATTTGTTTTCACTTACTTCCCCTATTTTCTGTTTCGTTTTGGTTTTCAATTTTGCATGATTTCTTGAGGAATTCGAGTGAAGATGTCAAACGAAGTAAATTTGGGGATTTGTGAGCTCTGTGAATGCCAGTTTGATGGTTCACATATTAATATTTTCAAGAATTGAAACTGAATTCAATTGAGAGAGTAACAAACAAACTCAAATTGTTGATCTAAAAAATGTACTTTGTACAAGGCAAGCTCTCTGTATTTATATAGAAGCAGCAATAGAAATTTAACAGAAAGGAAGCGACTGAAATGAAGATTTTGCCCTTCACTACACAAGCACACCTTATACTCTACATATCCCCCTCAAGCTGGATTTGTGGACAAAGTCACAAGACCAAGCTTGATATAAAGCACATGGTGTTGATGAGCTCCAAGAGGCTTAGTCATGATGTCAACAGTTTGGAGTTGAGTTGAGACATGGGATGTGGTCATGAATCCTTGTTCGATGAGTTCTCTGATGAAATGGCAATCTATGCGCACATGCTTAGTCCTTTCATGTAAACTGGATTTGAAGCAAGGCTCTGTGCAGCCTTGTTATCACAAAACAAGGTGACATGCAATGATATAGTGATGTGAAGATCAGATAATAAGCCTTGTATCCAAATTAACTCACTTGTTGTGTAAGAGATTGCCCTGTACTCACTTTCTGAAGACGATTTGGACACCATCTTTTGCTTTTTAGACGTCCATGAAACTAGAGCACCTCTAAGAAAAACATAATAGCCAGATAGAGATCTGCCTGAGTCTGGACAGTTGCCCCAATTAGCATCACTAAAGGCAGAGAGCTTGAGGTCTGATATAGCAGGATAGGCAAGAGTAGCATTAAAACTTCCTTTTAAGTACCTTAGGAGATACAAAGCAGCTTTCTAGTGAGGTTGCCTTGGACATTGAATGTACTGAATCAGTTGTTGGACTGTGAAAGAGATGTCAGGTCTGGTGAAGGTAAGGTAAAGCAATCGACCAATTAACCTTCTATACAGTTCTGGCTTAGGTAGTATTTCTCCCTCATTAGCAGATAACTTGGAACCCCTTTGCATAGGAAATGAGGTTGTCTTACACTCCATCATGTTAGCATCCTTAAGAATATCCAAAATGTATTTTCTTTGATTCAAAATGATGCCTTTGGATGATCTAGAGATTTCCATCCCCGGAAAATATTTGGCAGTCCCTAGATCCTAAATGGTAAAAGCTCTATCCAGTGCAAGGTTAGTGGACATAATTTCATTGCCATCATTCCCCATTATCAACCTATCATCTACATAAACCAAAGCCACTGTGAAGGAACCATTATCTAACTTGGTGAACAAAGAGTAATCATGCAAATATTGAACAAACCCCAGCTTTCCTAGAAATTTTGTGAGTTCTAGGTTCCACTGCCTACTTGCCTGTTTCAATCCATATAAAGATCTAAGAAGTCTACAAACTTGACCAGGAGCTGTCTTTGTATATCCCAGTGGAGGAGTCATGTACACTTCTTCTTCCAAAAAACCATGCAAAAATGCATTATTAACATCTAGTTGATGCAATTTCCAACCTTTAGCTGCTGCTAGAGCCAACACAATTCTGACAGTTAAGAGTTTTGCCACTGGAGAGAAAGTTTCCTTATAATCTTTGTCCTTGACTTGATTATAACCATTAGCTACAAGTCTGGCCTTGAACCTGTCTACCTCTCCATCAGGCTTATATTTGATTTTAAAAATCCATCTAGAACCAATGGCCTTTTTGCCAGGAGGCAAGTCTGTGATAGACAAAGTGTGATTGGATTCTAGAGCAGTGATCTTAGCATCCATAGCAGCTTGCCATCTCACATCATCCTTTGCTTGATTGTAGGTTCTAGGTTCAAACACAGTGCAAACATTCACAAGGGACTGTACATAAGAAGGTGTCAAATGATTCAAGTGTTGAGTAGAAAACACAGAGAAAGACTGTGACTGAGATTCACTTCTGCCTGGCATATCTGAACAGATGTAGTCATTGAATTTCTGAGGTCTATGATTAATTCTCTTTGGAGGCAAATCATGAGCAAATGGACTAGGAGAATGAAGTACACTGTCTGGCATAAGATAAGTAGAGTGTGCACTATCCTGTGAAGCAGTTGTGGGAGAAGAATCACTGAGAGCAGTGTCTAGATTCAAATCATTCACATAAGAAGGACTGATTGTAGATCTGTGAGGGGAGCTGTATACTGGCAATGTAAACTCAGGAGAAGCAGGGTTAACTAGGGGAAGACCTCTACACTGATCAGGCAACCCAATCTGAATATGAGAATTTTTGTAGGGGAACCCATGTTCCTAAAACTTGACATGTCTGCTAATTAGCACAGAATTTCTATCTAAGTCAAACACTTTGAAAGCCTTTTGATCCGGAGGATAGCCTAGAAAGATGCATCTTCTAGACTTGACCCCAAATTTATCCTTTGGATCATTGGGCTGGTAAGCATAGCACAAACAGCCAATAGTTCTAAGGTTATCTAATGATGGAGGTCTCCCATACAACACTTCAAATGGTGACTTCCAATTCAACACAGCCGAGGTCATCTTATTTATCAAATAAGTGGCACTCAAAACACAATCACCCCAGAATTTAATGGGTAATTTAGCAAAATGTCTGATAGCACGAGAAGTTTCTATCAAATGCCTATGTTTTCTTTCAACTCTTCCATTTTTCTCAGGCACCCCTGGGGCAGATTTCTGGTGAACAATCCCAAATTTCTCAAACAATTCAACACAAGATCTCTGAGTAAATTCTATACCATTATCAGTTCTAATCACCTTAACTGAAGCATTAAACTGATTATGAACCATATTCAAGAAAGCAATAATAATTCTGTACACCTGAGTTTTATCTTAGATCAAATACACCCAAGTGGCTCTAGTATGATCATCCAAAATAGTGCGAAAGTATTTTGCCCCACACAAATCAACCTCCCTGTAGGGACCCCAAAGATCTATGTGTACCAAATGGAAAGCAGAAGGAGCAATTGATTCACTTAAAGAAAATGGTAACTTGTGATGCTTAGTCATATCACAAGAATCACATACAAAAGTACTGAAATCACATCCTTTACAGACTTCTAAGTGCATCATCTTAGACACAGAAAGGTGCCCAAACCTTACATGAAACAAATCCAGGTTCTCAACCTTATTACAACTGCTCCTATGAGCTTTATTTAAGGAAACAAATGAACTGAAATCACAACATTCTTTGTAGTCAGCAACAACACTGCAAGGTCCAGCTTTCAGGTAGTATAAGCCTCCATTCTCAACACCTTTGGCAACTAAAGATCTAGTTGTAAGGTCCTATAATATGCAAGAGACTGAGTTAAAACTGAGGTACAAATAGCACATGCTTCAACTGTATATCCTTTGAAATAACAACAGTGCCCGACATCTTGACCAAAATAGATGTTCCATCAGGCAAACCAAGAGAAACCAATTTGTCTAAGCTATGCAACTCAGAGAAAACAGTTTTGTCAAAAGCAATGTGATCTGTGGCACCTGAGTCCACAATCCATGACCACTTATCAGCTTTATGATTCCCAACTAAGAAAGATAAACTCATGTTACCTGCAAAATTGACAAAGGCATGGTTGACAGAACTATCAGCTCCATCCATTTGTGCTTTGCCTTTCATCATCTTGACAATTTCATGGAAAATAGCATTAACCATGCTAGGATTTGGCTTCATTATCTCACTGTCCAGGGGGCTATCAAACTCCATTTGTTGTCCCTCAGTATTGGCAGCAAATCTGTTAGAACCGGTACTGCCCTTCTCATACCGTCTTTCATCTTCTTTGGGACCTTTAAACCACTCAAGGTACCCCACAAGTTTAAAACAGTAATCCTTAGTGTGACCTTTCTCCTTGCAATATTCACACTGTCTATCAAATTTTGCTTTCTTATAATCCTTCTTGAACTGCTCAGATCCCTTCCCTTGAGGAGCTCTATTGCCAACAACAAACACAGTGCTATCAGTTTGAACATTTCTTCCCACATTCAAAGCATTCACATCAGTTTGCAGCCCAGTAATGCCTTTCTGACACTCAATTTGACTGCCATTTGAAAGACCTTGTTCAATCCAGGCATTGAATCCATAGACAAGATGTTATTCCTGAGCTGCTCATAAGCCTCATTCATTCCCATCAAGAATTGCATGATTTTGGCTTTATTCTCCCTGTCTACAATCTTTTTCAGAATAGTACAACTGCAATGACTAATACCTTCACAACTGCAGATCATCAAAGGATCAAGAAACTGTAACTCATCCCAGATCTTTTTAAGTTTTCCATAGTAGGCAGGAACCGACAGATTCTCTTGCCTTAAGTAACCACTTTCACGCCTAAGCTGGTATATGAGTGGATCATTGGACTCATAAAACCTCTCCCTAATCTCATCCCAAAGTTCTTTCGAGGATTGAACATACATAAAGTGTTCACCTATCTCGCTATTCATGGAGTTCACAAGCCAGCACATGACCATATAGTCGGCTCTACTCCACCTTTCAAAATCATCACTATCTTCCTCAGGCCTAACACATGCTCTAGTTATAAATCCTAATTTTGCCTTAGCGCCAAGCGCCATTCCCATAGCTCTACTCCAATTGGTAAAGTTTGAGCCATTGAACAAATTCGACACCAGCTGCATGTCTGGATGGTCGGAATTTGACAAAAAATAAGGATTGATATGCACAAGATTCATACCTTGCACAAATTCGCCGAATTGAATCGGATTCTGGCCAATTCCTGGTATTCCACCGGCTCCAACTCCATTGATCCCCCTTCCAAATCCATTAGCTGGAGGCGTGACGAAGATGCCTTTTCCAACACCATTTCCGCCACCTACGCCGCCATTTCCAAATCCAGAAGCTTGATTCATCTGATTGTTTCCTCTCCCGGCCATGTCGAGAGATTACTTGAAGCCGAATATACGACGATCGTCGAATAGCTGCACAGATCGAAGAAAACGAAAAACGCAACAATTGATCTCAAGGAGATCAAACTTGCTCTGATACCATTTCAAGAATTGAAACTGAATTCAATTGAGAGAGTAACAAACAAACTCAAATTGTTGATCTAAAAAACGTCCCCTGTACAAGGCAAGCTCTTTGTATTTATACAGAAGTAGCAACAGAAATGTAACAGAAAAGGAAGCGGCTGAAATGACGATGTTGCCCTTCACTACACAAGCACACCTTATACTCTACAAATATGAATAGTCCTCGGAACTTAGCAAAATTTGATCACCTAGGGACTCAATTGATTGCAATTTGATTCTCTTGATCCAATTTTCTCGGATGGAGTAGGGGAATTCGTCTTGCTTTGGGTGCTAAAAACAAGTTGGGATTTATTCATGATTCTTGCGCAAGACCAACAAAACTCGAGAATTTGCATAGGTTAGCTGATTACATGGTGAGGTGCTAGCTTCTTACTTCGATGGTTGGATTGATATCGGAGAGTTTCATGTATGTTGTGTCGGCGAAGCACCTCTTGGATGAGGCTATGAGCTACCAGAGAGCTACGACCAAAAAAATGTGTGTGCCACTCATTAGGCTTGTTATTCGACCCGAACGAGCCGAGTATTGTGTAAAGGCCGGGAAATTTTAGAATATTTAATTATCAAAATAGTGATTTATAATCACTCTGCTTTCTAAGATCTGAGAGGTTTGGAATTTCCGTCCTGAAGCTATTGGTTTTATTCTAAATATTTCAAAATAAGTTACGGCATTATTTAGTTGAAAATTTAAAACTATGTTCTATCCCGCTCCCATATGCGAAAATCTAAAATAATATTTGGAGTTCCTTATTAAATTCTGAATTGGAAATTTTAATTTATTCCGTTAATGTCGGGATTAACGGGTTTCGAATTTAAATGTCGGGCATTTTCTTTTACGTTTTATGGATTGGGATTTGGGACCAAATAAATTCCTTCTTTTCTTTTATTTTCCTTCCTCCTCTCTCTCTCACATTGCCAGCCAGCAGTGCTCTCCTTGTCTTCTTCTTCATCTGATGCAATAGAACCACCCACCCCACAAGACTAAAATCCCTCAGCGGCAACACTTATCCAAAATTGGTCCCCCCCTCACAATTTCCTCTCCCCTATTTGGATCCAGGAAACCCACCAAGGCTTATTCTCTCCCTTCTCTTGCAAAAACAAACCAAAAGAACCCCCCTTTGCCTCATTTTTCTTCCGGCCATCACCGATTGCGGAACCCAGCAGCAACACCCTTGACTTCCGCCTTCCTCCTCTGACCGAGATCGAGCCGAGAGCAACCTCGGGAGCCAACGACGTCCCCAGAGCGCCACCGTCGCCACCACCTCGAGCCGCTCCCGCCATCCCTGGTTCGCAGCCATCAAGCACCTGTCGAGCGCCGCACCTCTGTTCCCCGAGCCTCTCCCGAGCACACTGAGCACCACAGCGGACACTCGAGCACACCAGGAGTCGCCCCGAATTGCCCAGAGCCGCCGAGAGCCGTCGCAGGCGCCTCTCCTTCCCTATTTTCCATCCAGAAATCCGGTAACCCCCGCTTCCACCTCCTTTCACGCTAATAGGCCGTAAAGGTCCACCTTTACTCACTCTCCCCTCATCCCAGGCCAAGAGCTACTCGTTCCGACCACCGGAGGAGCTATACGGAGCCAAATCGAGCCGAATCGGTCCTTGCTCCGGGAAACGTTTCAACCCCGGTGAGATGTCTTTTCCTCCTTCCTCCTTGCTATCACTTCTTTCCTTTTGATTGGGTGGGGTCGGAATTGGTTGTCGGCCTGTTGGGTGAGGTTTTGTTCGGAGAGGAGTCACCGTCGGCCGGCCTGGCATCTCCATTCTTCTCCCGTCTTTTTCCGTTCACAGAGCTCTGTTCAATTAATTTGGGGAAGAAGATGGGTTCAGTGCAATTGTTTTATTTTGGTCCGGTTCAGCCATAATAATTACTAATTCCGGTTCGGTTCATTAATGGGAAAGGGATGGGTGAGTGTTGGGCCTATTTTTCGGGCCTCCTTCTTTCTTCAGCTTCCGGGCTTGGGCCTATTTTTAGGATCCGGATCCGAGTCTTGTGGGATTGGGCCTGTTTTGTGTTATTGTTAAGTTGTTGTTGAGTTATATATATTATAAGTTATGTTTATATGTTGTGATTTCTATTATTGTTAGTCTATTAGAATATTATTATTATTATGTGAATTCTGGATTTTTATAATAAATATATATTCTGGAAATTTTATGGATTATAAAAGTATTTGGAAATTATAATTTGGGATAAGCATTGTGTAATGATTTAGATATGTGATTTTTGGATTTTTGGAAATGAATTATTAATAAAGTAGTTGATGTAAATTAAATATATTGATGATAAATTATTTTAAAAGGAATTTTCAAGTTTCGGAATTGTATTTTATGGATTTGTGTGTGGGAAACCAAAATGTCGGAATTCAATTATGTAATAACTATGAAAATGAACGTGCCGGAATTTTGTTAGTAAAATGATGTTGGTTGATGTTGATCGAAGCGGAAAGGTTTTGGAAAATGGTTTTACTATCGATTGGTTTTGAGGATGTTTGGAACTTGGGTTTCGTGTGTATGAATGTTGGTCCGGTAGCTTATGAGAGTGGCTTGATGATAGGTGTGTATTGCTATTGGATTATACTCTGGACTTGCATTGGGCCCTTGCTTGTGTTATTTTGCTGTTCTGCATCTTCAGGTAAGTTCCATAGGGGGCTTACTCAGGTTGGACATTCATGCCTGTTGTTGCATTTTATGTTAGGTGTTGCATATGCATAAAAGCATGCCATGTAGTATCCTGTTTAGGTTGCACTAATTGAATGAGCATCTGTTTACTTTATGCGTTTGAAACAGAACGGCCGTTGTCTGTGATAGTCCTAGAGTCTTTGCTAGGGTCATAGGGTAGCCCAGCCTCATCGGGTACCCTGAGTCAATCGAGTCATGAACTTCCTTATATTATGAGATGCCTGCGGGCTTTATTGTGGATACGGGTTGGGCATGCGTGCCACCCGATTATAATGCATTCACGAGTTGGCCAGTCTCCGCCTATCGGAAGGGGTGGAGGTAGGAGAGGGATATGCCGTTGGCATTGTCTTGGGCCCTTTACAGTATTTCTGCACATTATTATGAATTAGGAGCATGCTAGTGTGTTTGACTTTCGTATTGCATTAGAGCATCTTTATTAGGTATAGCACATACTATGTGGCCTCAGCGAGGACTGCCGGTCCCGCATGAGTGGCTCGATCTGACTCCTTTCCCCGTTCTTCTTTTAAAGGTATTTTCTGCAGATTTGAGTGCTCGATATCTATATGACGGGGTTCCCTTTTGGCGAATCGAAGAATCTGGCTAACATCCTAATTTAGTAAAATGGTAATTACACACTCATAATTTGGTTTTGACCGGCTCTGCCGTGACACTTGTATCTTTACCTTACTTCCGCTTTACTTTCGTTTGAAATGGATTCCACGACATAGTCTTAGGACAAGTTAAGGGTACCTAACGGCCCTTCGAGGTTTTTAGGGTTTGAAATCCTTCTTTCTACTAATCTTAAAATGAGTTTGAAACCTCGACCCGTACTTGGATTGCAAGATCCGAACAAGGGGTTTTATCCCTTGAAACGTAACCCGGAAATCATAATTCTGGGCCGTTCCAAAGATGGTATCAAAGCCAGGTTGTGCAATTCGGGTACGCAAGGGTTGAGTGTATGTTTTGGAAAACCGCCCATGAATTTCAAAGGATTTGAAAGGATTTTAAAAGGGGGCAAAATGAACTAAAGATGCCTAACTTAAATCGGACTAAGTAATGAACTCGACTTGTAATAAAAGAGGAAAACCGACCAACGGGGACACGAGTGGATAGTAAAGGTGCTAGACCACCCCTATTGGGTGTAGTTGGGAACGTTAGGCGAAATACTAGCTTGCTCTTTACAGATGGGTCTGGAAGTTCCAATGAGATCATTATGAGTGTTATTAACTGATTCTGTGTAGAGTGCTTGCTATGCTAGAGATCTGATTTGGTATGTCTAACAATGAGTTGTGTATTGAATGATATGTGCAAATGGGATAGTGGGAGTGCCTCTATTTCTACATTGTCAAACCCAGCTTGTGTGAAACAGCCCCTTTCACTATGTTTGTTAACCCATTGACGGTGCTATCGAGTCTTTCTCCCGGATGTCAGTGTCTCCCATGGGGAATCGGGTTGGTAAACACATTGTGTCGGAATCATGTATGGATATGAAGGTTCTCTGAGTGAGTATTGGAAGGTGGTTCTTGATGGCATTTTGAGTCAAAAGTAAAATGTCATTGGGTTGTCTTTCTTGATTCATATGATGACCAACCTTTATTTTCTTACCACAAAGAGTCTTACCAAAGTCCCACGGGAAAGAGGGGTGATGAGTCGGTTGAGAAAAGTCAATGGTTGCTCTTAGGGATCTCTATTCGGTTGTAATGGTGGCTTTCTCTGAATTTCATGACATAATATGATTGGTTATATTGCTTAGGTCTAGTGTTATGTCTTACTTTCTATCATGATTATATGTTGTCATAACATGTCTACTTGGCCTATTGTGTTGACTTGATTAATGATTGAATGGAAGTGTGAGCTGGAGGAGGTGAATCTGCCCCTACTAGGTTCATGATAGTGTGATTGATTAGAAGCATAAACCACATTATATGAACCTACATGATAGTTGTTTTCTCCTGGGTTAGGTCCATGATAGTGTGATAAAACCTTCTTCGTATGAATGCCTGTAAATGATCTCTTTATCATACTAGCTAATGACGCGTCGATGCTGCTTATTCCTTTAATTTGTGACAAGAATCTATAGCATGCATATCTATTTTGTAATTGTCAGATTAACTGTTGCTGGTTATTTTGCACTTGATATTGTTGTGTGTTACTTGTGTTGAAGAGAGAATATTTGGTATAATTGAGTATTGAGAAATGTATGTTTTATCCTAGTATGTGTTGATTGGAGCACATGCCCCGTATGCTAGTCATATTGCTTCGTTGCGCAGGCTTGTATTATGCATCGCTAGATCCCTCCCATGCTTCTACATCGATGGACCATGTTAACGTTACTTCTTACACATCGTTGTGTTAGTTAATCAGGTGCATGTACGTATCAAATGTCATGTTATGCCATTAGCATCATGTAGGATCCTTGGTTGTGACTTGTGCGAATTTATACCTTGCTTGCATTATTGCTGATTCTCTCTTGAGCTAGGTCCCTGATAGTGTGATCCTTCACTCTTTCTATCATCTTTAAATGTCTTACTCGTGCAAATTAGATTGATGTTCAATTCGATGATCGATTGCTTTCGATGATGGTTTATCATAGTATGCTTACATGTTATCACTCGGTAGTGTTTCCCTATTACGTTATGAATTCCTCTTGTGCTGGCATAGATTTATGACTTGGCGCCTCGCATGATCACACACCACGTTATATCATTTCGTATATGCATGACGCATGAATGTTAGAATGAATTTAGTCGAGTACCTTGATTGTGGTCATGATTCGATATGTGCTAGTAGTATCCTGTAGGGCTTATGATTTCCAATATGACTCGCTAAATGATTACATGATGTACTTGTTCTATGATTTGATAACTATCGTATCATCACATGTGTCCTATGATGGTTCATTCCTAGCATGATTATGATTTGTCGCTCGTGATGTCATTCTTGTTACTCTGTGATTTTCCTCTTGCTATCCTAAATATTTTGTTGAACTCTTTAATTGACTCATGACTATGCTTGTATCACATCATATATCACTAGCATCATGTAGGACCTATACTTTCTAAATGTATCTCGTCATATGATTACATGTCATTCTTAACCTGGTATATGATTATTATTGTCCGATGTGATAGTTACCATACTGCTCCTATGTGCTCTTGCATGACGCTTAATCTAATTGTTATGATATACCTCGCCATGCTGCATTTGACCTCATTAGTAGATGTGTGTACCATACTCGTACATTGTTCATACATGTGAAAATTCCTATGTTTATTCTGCATATCTCGTTTAAGATTGCTAAACATGTCTGCTTTCAAGAAAGAATTGCGATTAGCTCATCTCACCTGCATTAGTGCCAGACTCGATTGTGTTTTCTGAAACGAATGCGTATGTAATTCATCATGAGTTAGGTACATGTTAGTATGAACTAGAGTGATTGATATGCTCCATGATGAATTCATGTTTGCTTGTCGCGATTGCAACCTAATGGACCTCCATAAGGGCGTTGTTGCTATTCTCGGGTCAGAGTCTTGCCTCTATAATATTTTCGTCTTTAGTTGTGGTACGTGTTTGTCCCCGAAAGGAACATTGGGTTGTCCGCTCTTGTCACTCCCCTATCCTTGCTAACTTGGAGTCATGCGCGATACGTTGAACGAGCGACCGCATAGGAAGGAGAAAGGGAGTTGGATCGCGATAGAGCAATGTGACGGAAACGTGGGCCCATAACCCACAAGCCTCTGGATCGACGGTGTTGATGGGGCAGGTACGTTTCGAGGACTGCGGCTACCGAGTACGATATGACTTGAAGGCAGGAGTGTCCTCCGTTTGAATTACTAACCCTTCTGAATTTGTTGATGATATTGCACTGACCTGGCGATGAGAATTACGTGTTGATGTGTTGACTTGGTGATGATTGTTGTCTGATTGTCTGTTGACTATGATGATATAATTTGATGCTTTATAGTTCTAATGTGCCTTATGCCTTGATATGTTGATACTCTGAGTTGCTAAGCATGATCTAAATTCCTTGCCTATAAAATGTGAACTGCAATTGCTGAGAACCTGCATTGTATCTGATAAGGTTATGATGAAACTTGCTAGATTGAATTGACTATGCTCGTATATGATGTTTTGCGATAACTATTAAGCATGCCGGTACATTGGGACTTGTTGACATAGTTGCAATAATTGCTGATGAATCCATGATGCTATAAATGCTAGTTGATATGATGTGGTCCTTATGTGTAATAATGTCCATGATTGCTTATTCTTTGAACTTGTGGGGGAGATCATCTTGAAAAATGGTAGGAGAGTGGTGAAAGAGCTTGAGTGGTTAGGATGATCGATGATATTATGAGGTAAGTCGCGAGAGAGGAGTGTTGGCGTGGGTAAGACCAAGTGAGTTTTGGGATTTATGAGAGAAAATGCTTGGTGGTTCCGATGAGGTTTTAGGTGAAACTTGGGTGGGGATATGGTTAGCAATAGGTCGTCTAGGCGGTGATCGAGGAATTACTAGAGGAGATTCGGTTAGCAGGGCATGGTGCTGGTGATATCTCGGGAAGTGTGGGAAGTGTAAGAAATGGCCTTAAGAGAAGTGAGGATATAGTATGAGGGGGTACTCGGGTGTGATGTTAGAGATAGGAGTTGGGTCCTTAGAGGTGGATGGTGTGTGAGAGTGCTTGATGGAATGAGGGGTGAGATTGGGGTATCGAAATGAGTTGAGATTTCTTCAGGGGATTTTGCCAGAGTTAGTCTTGTTGAGTCTAGAAGATGATTAATCTTGGCTTGAGAGTGGAGATTGTGTTCTATTTGATTGGTATGATGTGATGATTTTCTTGATTATGTGATTTATGTATATTTGCTGGCATGATGTAGATAGTGACTATGATGAAACCTGGTATGGAATAACCTTACCTGTTGAAACGCAAATGTTAAAATATAATTGGTAAGTGACTAGTGTTATCATGATATATTGATGCTTGATTATGTTGTTTTAGAAGCATGTCAAGACGTGTTGTGATATGATGTATGAAATAATGATGAGTATGAACTATGAGATAATGATGTGCTATTATGTGAAAGCATTATGTTTTATTATGTGGTAGTAAGCATGATGTGCACTATATGGTTGACAAGCATGATTATTGGTTATGTAAATGATGAATATGACGAAGTATGACCATGATTAGTATACATGAGACATGAGATAATGGTGCATGATTTCTAAATGATTGCCATTCGATATTGTGAATGAGTTAAGATGATGTCTTTCAGAGCATGCTGACATTTTGGTGATTTGTATACTGCTTGATTTTCATTTTTCCGAATCTTGATAACATGACTTGTTGTGTTGATTTGCTGGCAATGAGTTTTGTTTCGCTAACTTATGAGGAAATTTCGTTATGACTAACCTTGCAAGTGCCCATGTTTGACGTGATAAATACGTTATGATAATGCTGGATAGAAATTGGATAGGATGACTATGTGAATTTATGCGTGAAATAAGATCATTTGTTGTGACTGGCCCTGCTATGATTGTGGTGTTGATATGCAATAGTGTGACACCTTTTATGACTTCTGGTGTGATGTCGAGATGTGTGTTATGATTTAGGCATATATGCATATTACGACCTTTAGTATGATGTGAGATGTTGATGTGACCTTGTGGCACTTTGTTGGCATATGTTTGAGACTTGTAGTATGATGTACTGGTTAGAGATTGGTTGGTTAAGTGGTTATGCATTTCTTATGGCTTATGCATCTTGCTTGAATTGAGGCTGATAGCTTGATTTGATTCCGGAAACTAGGAAGAGGATATGGGATTAGCCCTTAGAGGTGGATGATTCCACCTCCGAGCTTCTGAATTTGATTAATTGTTATGCGGGAAACTGACGAAATTTGATTGAAAGGATTTGACTTGTCTTGGTGTAAAGTTGTCTGGTTAGACGTCAAATTGGAAGATTTTGAACGGTCTTGAAAAGGACTAACTTTTATTTTAAAAGAATAAATGTACACTATCGAGAACTTGAACGATTTTGAGGTTAATCTTTTCCAATTGCGGAATCTCTTTCGTGACTTTTAAAACCCGGTATTACATTATAACGCCTCACGAAGTGGATACAAGCATTTTATAGGGGCGCATATAGAATGCTTGCTAAGACCCAGTAGAGGCGCTATGATTGCTTTTCGAGTTATGATGTGACCGAAAGGTTGGAGTAAGGGTGTGATAGGGGCCCATATCACATACTTGCTATGACCAATTGGGAATGTTATGATCACGTCAAGGGTGCTGTGGGGACCTCATACGGGCCCCTATGAGATGCTTACAGAATCAATGGCGTGATGCTTGGACTCACCAATTTAAAACTTCATCCTCTTGTTTTAGAGTGATTTTAGTCTCGAGGACGAGACTTGTTTTTAGAGGTGGATGATGTAAAGGCCGGGAAATTTTAGAATATTTAATTATCAAAATAGTGATTTATAATCACTCTGCTTTCTAAGATCTGAGAGGTTTGGAATTTCCGTCCTGAAGCTATTGGTTTTATTCTAAATATTTCAAAATAAGTTACGACATTATTTAGTTGAAAATTTAAAACTATGTTCTATCCCGCTCCCATATGCAAAAATCTAAAATAATATTTGGAGTTCCTTATTAAATTCTGAATTGGAAATTTTAATTTATTCCGTTAATGTCGGGATTAACGGGTTTCGAATTTAAATGTCGGGTATTTTCTTTTACGTTTTATGGATTGGGATTTGGGACCAAATAAATTCCTTCTTTTCTTTTATTTTCCTTCCTCCTCTCTCTCTCTCACGTTGCCAGCCAGCAGTGCTCTCCTTGTCTTCTTCTTCATCTGATGCAATAGAACCACCCACCCCACAAGACTACAATCCCTCAGCAGCAACACTTATCCAAAATTGGTCCCCCCCCCTCACAATTTCCTCTCCCCTATTTGGATCCAGGAAACCCACCAAGGCTTATTCTCTCCCTTCTCTTGCCAAAACAAACCAAAAGAACCCCCCTTTGCCTCATTTTTCTTCCGGCCATCACCGATTGCGGAACCCAGCAGCAACACCCTCGACTTCCACCTTCCTCCTCCGACCGAGATCGAGCCGAGAGCAACCTCGGGAGCCAACGGCGTCCCCGGAGCGCCACCGTCGCCACCACCCCGAGCCGCTCCCGCCATCCCTGGTTCGCAGCCATCAAGCACCTGTCGAGCGCCGCACCTCTGTTCCCCGAGCCTCTCCCGAGCACACTGAGCACCACAACGGACACTCGAGCACACCAGGAGTCGCCCCGAACTGCCCAGAGCCGCCGAGAGCCGTCGCAGGCGCCTCTCCTTCCCTATTTTCCGTCCAGAAATCCGGTAACCCCCGCTTCCACCTCCTTTCGCGCTAATAGGCCGTAAAGGTCCACCTTTACTCACTCTCCCCTCATCCCAGGCCAAGAGCTACTCGTTCCGACCACCGGCGGAGCTATAAGGAGCCAAATCGAGCCGAATCGGTCCTTGCTCCGGTGAACGTTTCAACCCCGGTGAGATGTCTTTTCCTCCTTCCTCCTTGCTATCGCTTCTTTCCTTTTGATTGGGTGGGGTCAGAATTGGTTGTCGGCCTGTTGGGTGAGGTTTTGTTCGGAGAGGAGTCACCGTCGGCCGGCCTGGCATCTCCATTCTTCTCCCGTCTTTTTCCGTTCACAGAGCTCTGTTCAATTAATTTGGGGAAGAAGATGGGTTCAGTGCAATTGTTTTATTTTGGTCCGGTTCAGCCATAATAATTACTAATTCCGGTTCGGTTCATTAATGGGAAAGGGATGGGTGAGTGTTGGGCCTATTTTTCGGGCATCCTTCTTTCTTCAGCTTTCGGGCTTGGGCCTATTTTTAGGATCCGGATCCGAGTCTTGTGGGATTGGACCTGTTTTGTATTATTGTTAAGTTGTTGTTGAGTTATATATATTATAAGTTATGTTTATATGTTGTGATTTCTATTATTGTTAGTCTATTAGAATATTATTATTATTATGTGAATTCTGGATTTTTATAATAAATATATATTCTGGAAATTTTATGGATTATAAAAGTATTTGGAAATTATAATTTGGGATAAGCATTGTGTAATGATTTAGATATGTGATTTTTGGATTTTTGGAAATGAATTATTAATAAAGTAGTTGATGTAAATTAAATATATTGATGATAAATTATTTTAAAAGGAATTTTCAAGTTTCGGAATTGTATTTTATGGATTTGTGTGTGGGAAACCAAAATGTCGGAATTCAATTATGTAATAACTATGAAAATGAACGTGCCGGAATTTTGTTAGTAAAATGATGTTGGTTGATGTTGATCGAAGCGGAAAGGTTTTGGAAAATGGTTTTACTATCGATTGGTTTTGAGGATGTTTGGAACTTGGGTTTCGTGTGTATGAATGTTGGTCCGGTAGCTTATGAGAGTGGCTTGATGATAGGTGTGTATTGCTATTGGATTATACTCTGGACTTGCATTGGGCCCTTGCTTGTGTTATTTTGCTGTTCTGCATCTTCAGGTAAGTTCCATAGGGGGCTTACTCAGGTTGGACATTCATGCCTGTTGTTGCATTTTATGTTAGGTGTTGCATATGCATAAAAGCATGCCATGTAGTATCCTGTTTAGGTTGCACTAATTGAATGGGCATCTGTTTACTTTATGCGTTTGAAACAGAACGGCCGTTGTCTGTGATAGTCCTAGAGTCTTTGCTAGGGTCATAGGGTAGCTCAGCCTCATCGGGTACCCTGAGTCAATCGAGTCATGAACTTCCTTATATTATGAGATGCCTGCGGGCTTTATTGTGGATACGGGTTGGGCATGCGTGCCACCCGATTATATGGAATGCATTCACGAGCTGGCCAGTCTCCGCCTATCGGAAGGGGTGGAGGTAGGAGAGGGATATGCCGTTGGCATTGTCTTGGGCCCTTTACAATATTTCTGCACATTATTATGAATTAGGAGCATGCTAGTGTGTTTGACTTTCGTATTGCATTAGAGCATCTTTATTAGGTATAGCACATACTATGTGGCCTCAGCGAGGACTGCCGGTCCCGCATGAGTGGCTCGATCTGACTCCTTTCCCCGTTCTTCTTTTAAAGGTATTTTCTGCAGATTTGAGTGCTCGATATCTATATGACGGGGTTCCCTTTTGGCGAATCGAAGAATCTGGCTAACATCCTAATTTAGTAAAATGGTAATTACACACTCATAATTTGGTTTTGACCGGCTCTGCCGTGGCACTTGTATATTTACCTTACTTCCGCTTTACTTTCGTTTGAAATGGATTCCGCGACATAGTCTTAGGACAAGTTAAGGGTACCCAACGGCCCTTCGAGGTTTTTAGGGTTTGAAATCCTTCTTTCTACTAATCTTAAAATGAGTTTGAAACCTCGACCCGTACTTGGATTGCAAGATCCGAACAAGGGGTTTTATCCCTTGAAACGTAACCCGGAAATCATAATTCTGGGCCGTTACATATTGCTTGTTCATATTTAGTCCATTTAGGATATCATCGCATTCGAGCCGAGTCTAAATTTGAACTCGAGCTTAAAAATGTGCCCATACTTAGCTCGTTTAGGAAATGAAGGAGCTTGAGCTGAGTTTTTTTCGAGCTTTAAGCAGTTCTACTTGCTCATTATATAGTTACTTAAAGAAAATTTTAGAAATTTCATAAAATTCGAGTTATTCGAACTTAATTTGAATGAGCTGAGTTTTGAGTTGAGCTTAAAAATGTGCTTATACTCGGTTAGATTAGAAAATGAACAAGTAAATATACTCTGAGATACTTTTTTTCGAGCTTTAAGCAGTTCTACTTGCTCATTATATGCTCTGAGATACTTCTTATGCTTTGAAATCCTACAAGTAAATATAGGCACAAAGCAAATTTACATTAGTTTGGATATTGCATAAAAAAAATCCAAAAATAGAATTTTCGACACTTTTGGGGAAAACATATTGTTTGGTGACAGGATGAATTTGTTCAGCAGAGTTTATCACACACCTTGTAGTTCACCGAGGGGGTTTGTTAGAGGCTTCTTCGCAGCTTGTTGTGGCCTCTAACTCGTCATCTTCTTCTGCAGCAAGAACGTCAACATCGACTTCAAAAAACACACCCTCTTCTTTTGCAGCAAGAACCTCATCGGCGACTTTAGCAAACGCACCTGAAGGATCTCTCAAGGTTGTATGTGCATCACCTACTTCTATTTCGATGGAGAATTCAGGGGTGACGATTTCAATGGACTGATAAGCATCTGTCTCAGTTGGGCCCATGGATCCCCACTTTTGTTCTATCCTGTTCCAAGCCCTTGTCTTGCACACATGCCACCAATCCATCCGGTCACAAGTGGCTCCTGGATATTGAACGTAATAAACCTGCGTAGCTTGTTGCGCGAGAACAAAAGGCTCATACCTTCTATATAGTTTTTTCGGATTGATTTCAACAAACTAGTAGACGGGATGAATTTGTGTTCCTCTTGTCGTCGGATCAAACCATCGACACTTGAATAGGGAAACTTTCAGTGGGTAAGCAAGGGCACTTGGGTAGTCAAGCTCGATAATTTCTTCGAGGGGACCAAAAAAATATGATTCATTCGTCGCATAGTTGGACCCACGAACACAAACGCCACTATTCATAATTGATTTCCCTACACCATGTTCGAGAGTTTTGAACTTATAGCCATTGACAAAGTATCTTGGCCAACATAATACAGTAAGTAATGGTAAGTAAATTCCTCTTCAGCCATATATAAATAAATTGATGAGAAGTGTGCTCGGTTTGTTTACTTACTCAATGTACGGTTGTACTTCTGGGCAGTTGAGCAATACATATGTGTGTGGGGCCTTCCACTCTCCCTCTTCAGTCAACCACCTTATTGTCTCCTTCCCCCTACTCTCGCCGGTGGGATCGAAAATAGATAAGGCACAACCTTCACCTTCGAAGACGTCATTTTTGGTAGGTCTCCTCAATTTGGAATGAACATGCGAAGGGAAGTAGTGCACCAAGATATTAGCTATTTCTTCCCGTAAGTACGTCATCACGATCGACCCTTCTACATTACTCTTTTGGACGATCTGCTTTTTTAGTTGAAATAGAATCTCTTGAATGGACACATCCATCGATAATGGACCGGACCACCCACTCGGGCCTCATGTGGCAGATGGACTATGAGATGCTCCATGGAGTCAAAAAAGGATGGAGAGAAGATACGCTCCAACTTGCAAACCAATAGCAGAATCATTCAGATCACCTGGTCCATGACAGAAACTAACAATGATGACGAACAAATTGTTTGGAAGAAGATACTCAACTTAATTAACGGGCCCCATACGCTTGGATGCAACAACTCTTTGAAAGCGATATAATCCCCTCATCTGTTACGTGCTCCGTATGCTAAGTCATATAGCTGGAGGTCACCTCCGAAGCATATAATCTCTGTAGCCTCGGAATAAGAGGCAAGTGGAACAAAACCTTATGTGGCCTATGTCTGCCTCGACCCACATCATATCTTGCTTCACCACAGAACTTACATGATTCTTCATTGGCATCATTCTTCCAATACAACATACAACCGTTGGGACACATGGCTATTCTTTCCACCGGTAACCCCAAATTTCGAACTATCTTCTTAGTTTCATAGTAGCTGGTGGGAATCTTGTGGACAAAAGGTAACACTTCATCATACAATTGCACGAAACCATTAAAGAGGCTTTGGGGAACATTATAATCGCACTTCAAGCTCATAAGTCGGCTCACAAAAGACAACTATGTATGTGTAGTACACCCTGGAAACACAGGTTCATCAGCAGCTCTTAGCACGTCTGCAAACCGCGTGGACAACAGATTAGCCTCCTCGGTCTGTACTGGATCTTCCCTCATTTCATCGACCTCATTCACTTTAGCTGGTTGGAGTTCATGATTACCATCGGCATTAAACCATGAAGGAGGAACAAAGTTCGGCCCTATAATGTCAAACATGATCTTTTGCTCTGTAGTTAACTGATCATACATAGCCCACTGGTTGCCCCTACCATTTTCTCATGGTTTGGACGTCCAATAGGTTCGTCGTGTGCCGGCCAACGATAATAACCAAACATAAACCCACGCCGATATAAATGCTCCTTACACCATCTACTTTCTCGAAATAACAGTTATGACATCTCTGACATGGACATTTTATCTTACCTTCATCGGCAAAATAAGTTTGAGCACAAGAAAAATTTATAAAGTTATCCACCCCTTCGAAGTATTCTGGTTTTAATCATCTACGATCCTCTAAGTACATATCACACATTCCGGAACGATCGTCCATATTATCAAATTCGATCAATCGATCTATATGGTATATATAATCATAATAAATTAATAATAAACTACATACTAAATTAAACATTAATTACTAATTAATTTTCCAAATATATATATAATTGCATACATTATATTGAATAAATACTATAATAATCAGTGTTCTAAATATCGGATATATCGGCCGATATATCGGCGATATATCGGGGATATTTAGAACACGATACGATATCGGGATATCGGTTGGATAATATCGGTCAACGCTATTTAGCGGGTCAACGACCGATATATCGGTCAATATCGGTCAACCGATTTAGCGCTGCCGGTGTTTTGGGTTTTTTTTAACGGAAAATTTTAAAAAAAGGCTGAGATCTCATATGGCTATGGACGGATGAAATCGATCCAAATCCAAACTAGGGCTTGCGAAGTTGCAAGATCTCATCGAGTATCTGAACAGCGACTGTGCTACCTGTTCCGCCTGTGCCGCACTGTCGCCTGTGCGAGTTCTCTTCTCCGGCCGCCCCTGCTGTTCGACTGTGAGACTGTGCGGTTGTGCCCCTGCTGTGAGACTCGACGTATTGTGAGAGTTCCCTTCTCCTAACGACTGTGTGAGTGCAACTGATTTGGTCGCCCTTGCTTCTTAGCCAGCCTCCCCTTATGTTTCCCGGACGCCTCTGCAGTAGTCAGTCCCTCGGCAGTTCGACACATACAAGGTAATTCGGCCTTCTTTTTGAGCAAATTAGTCTTCTGCTACATTGTATTTGGGACTGATTTGGGAGCAATTTAGGAGAAATTCAAGTTCTGTTAAATTAATTGTAATTGGGATGAATTTGGGAGCAATTTAGGAGAAATTCAGTTTCTGTTAAACTAATTGGATTGAACTAGTTGAATTGAGTGTACTGTGTACATGTTCAATGTTTCGATTTTCAACAGGCTATTTGAACTTGTAACTTGTTATGGATGGAATTCAGGGAAGTTGTGATTCCAATTCTTCAAGAGTTTCCGATGCAATTGGTTCGATAAATTCGATATTTATGATTAAATATTAATTTTTTATGTGTATTTTTAAATTTTAAAGTATAAATATAATATTTATAGTTAAAAATTAGCGAATTCGATAAATCCGATATATGTCGATATATCTCTGATATATCCCTGATATATCCTTTTTACCCCCAACCGATAATACCCTGATAAGCGATATTTAGACCATTGATAATAATTGAACATACATGTATCAATTACAACCAAGTTTTTATATTACATATCACATTTACAAATATATTCTTCAAATTATATACCTTTTCAAAAAACCCTTTTCATTTGTATATATATATGTAATATATATTATGTAACTAAAGTTAAACAAAATAAATAAATAAACAAATTACACACACTTACCTCGTACCCCACGAATGAACAGGCCGGACTCACCACTGCCAACCTTCAAAATGCAAGTGGATGGAGATTGGAAGTGAGCTAGAAAACAATGTAGACAAAGTGGGTACGCCCCATTAAATGGTCTCAACCATAAAAATGCAGGAATGGACACGTGTTGGCCCCATAAATGGTCTCATCCGGCCTATTTACGACCAAGCCCACTCAACAAAGTGGCCAAATGCTAAACGATTGCTGGACTGAATAGCCACGGATTCAGCTACGGATAGAATATCGTGGTCGAACAAGCTTCGAATACAGCCACGAATTAAACATTTGTGGCTATATTCGTGGCTATTTAGTAGTCCAATCCACCGTCCTAGCCACGGACACATATTCGTTGCTATTAGCCACGAATTTGAGGAGGTGGCATCACAGGACGCCTACCAGCCACGAATATAGCCACAGCTATTAACATCCGTCGCCAATGTCGTTGCTATTGCCCATGAATATAGCCATGCCAAATATTCGTAGCTAATGATCCGTTTTCTTCTTTCATGTTTCCTGGATTTGTAAATAGAGTGACTGATAAGGTTGTACATCTTTGTCCCTATGTCAGGGGGTCGATATCTATAACAATTCTGGTCTTTCAGACCTCATCCGTAAGGATGCTGCCGGGTAGAGCTTGCTCACCCGAATTCTTTCCTAATAAAAAAAATCAACTTTTTACCTTTTTTGTCCCTATTTTTTTTTTAATTTTTGTCTTTTTTACCCCTATTTTTTTAAAAAACTTATCAACACTACCCTTATAAGAAATGTTTCGTGAGCTTCATTTGACAATTTTTTTTGCCTTTTTTGCTCCTAGACTTTCGACAAATTACCAACACCATCCTTATAAGAAATGTTTTGACAACTTTTTTGGCAAGTTTGTGCTAGTTGATATGGTCAAATACTCTTGGGTCAATATTCTTAGGTGTCACTGATTCATTGCTTTTATTTCATTTGTTTTGTCTATACTTTTTTGTCCTTTCCCAATTCAAAAGTTTTTGTCCTGTGAACTTTTTCATGTATTGTCGTTGTGTTTGTATTGTCAAATATTTTTATTTTTTAGTTTATCCAAAGATTGACTCCACCGTGCGTTTATCAAATTCACCATGTATTATATCAAAACTAGAATCCATTGCTCAAAAGAGGAATGTGAAGTATGTGTATCGCCAAATCGATCACCTAATCAAATTAAGTAATTAATTATCCTATGCGTCCAAATGTGGTAGAGCTAAAACGTTATAGAAATCGACACAATTTTATAATCAATTTGTCTTAAAATATAGGTTATTTGGGTATTTAATATGCTTTTTAAAAACTTAATTTTTTTTTATTAAATATTATCTTTTTAATAAAATATTTAGAATAATGTTATAATCCTACTTTGGTATATTTTTATTATTATTTGTTTTAATGGATCAAAACGAAGACTTTTATTTTAAGATAACAACGAAAATATGAAAATTTAAAATTAACGTCGATGTTTAAGTTCAAAATGACTATTAATTTTAATTCAATACGACAACGTTTTAGTTCAAATGTTGTTGTATATTTTTTTTCCTTTTAAAAGAAAAAACGGTTGCTTTTTTTATTCTACACGGCAATGTTTTATTGGCTAAAAAGGCATCGTTTGAAACTGAATGAGTTAATCCATAATTAAGTTATTTTTTTAGTAGGCAAAAAGGGGGTGGTTTCTTAAGACAGAACGTCACCCTGATCATCCTTTCGGATGATGTTACAGAATTCCCTATTCAAAGGGAGAGTATCCATATTACAAATGACATTTGATCTAGCTATGAAATCTGCTTCCCCATTAGCTCCTCAAAAACAATGTTTGAACACTATATGCTCAAACTCCGATTGCAGTTTCTTGATTAACTCAATCTGCCACCATATTTCCCATCTAGGTCTTGAATCTCCATTTATAGCCTTGATTACTTCTAGACAATCACCTTCAATTACAACTCTGCGTAAACCTCTTCTCAATGCCATATTTGTACCTGCACAAAATGCAGCTGCTTCGGTTTGGATAGTTGAACCACTATCTACCTATTGCTGAAAAGTATCCATCACACTTCCGTCACAATCCCTGAGAATCCCACCTACCTGACAGCTGCTAGTAGGCTTGGTTGAGCCATCTACATCAATCTTGTAAGTGGCCCTAGGCGGTTTCTTCCATCTTATCATAACCCGCCGTCTTCCTTGGTTCGAGCTTTTATTTGGATTGACATTTAGCCAGTCTCTTACTTGCACAAACGATCTAGTAGCAATTTATGAGATTGAATCAATCTTCTTGTTCTTGAATATGATATTGTTCCTAGTCTCCCAAATTGCTTGCCAAATGAAACAAAGGTCCTCAAAGTTTGGTATATGTGGCTTAGTTTGTAATAGTTCCTTAATTGATCTGTGATGTTATCATTATTATAGTTTACCGATTTATCACTTAGTTGATTGTAGGCTGCTATGATTCTCTTGGTTATAGAACAGTGATAGAAGAGATGGTCACTATCTTCTTCTTTGTCATTGCAAAGACAACATTGGGAGGGAACTCTATTAAAGTAGCGATTTAGTCTTTCTTTTGTTGCTAATCCATCTTGTGCTATTTTCCAGATGAGGTTCTTGATACAGGGAGGGATGTTTAATTTCCAGATCCATTTACCATTTTCCCCATCCTGATTAGTGATGTTTATGATTTGCTTAACCGATTTTATCGTAAATTGACCATCCGTATTTAGTCTCCAGACTAGTCTATCACTTGCCTCCTAATAAGGGATTTTGATTTTCAGAATTTGTTCAATGATATGATCTGGGAAGAGACGCCTAAGGGTTTGGAGGTTCCATTGCTTATTCTTGTTGATCAAATGCTTGACCTTCAGGTTTGGGTCATGAGAATGTTGGTAATTTTGAAGGTTATTACCTATAATCCAAGGATCTTTCCAAACATTTATGGTTTTACCATCCCCGACTATCCAATGTAAACCTTGGGAAAATTTGTCACGTAGTTGCATTAGCCGACCAAATTGCCAAGATGGATTTGTAGGAGTTGCCTCCATAAGATTTTGATGTTGGAAGTACTTTTCTTTAATAACTTTTACCCAAATATTTTCATTCCTAGTGTACAGTTTCCACAAAAGCTTCATTTGGAGACTAATATTGAGATCTTCAGCAAGTCTTATGCCTAAACCACCTTGTTCTTTGGGTTTACAGATTTTTTCCCAGCTTATTAGCGGATTATATCTTTTCACTTTCTAGTTTGTTCCAGAAGAAATTTTTGTTAATTTGGTCAATCTGATGGAGAACACCCTTCGGGAGCAAAAAGTTTTGCATTAGATAGTTTGTTTTTGAGCTAAGATTAGCAGTGATGAGGGTTACACGACCTACCTGGGTCAGTGATGAGGCTTTCCACTTAGAGAGTTGTTTTTTGAGGTTCTAAATAGCATCTTGGAACATAGCGTTCTTGATTCTACCACGGAGAAGCGGGATTCCTAGGTATTTCTCAATAGTTCTAGAGACCGGAATATGCATTTCATTGGCTAGAGAGTTTGCCAGCGAGGGGCTGATATTTTCAGACACTTGAAGCGAGCTTTTACTATAATTTATCGTAAGACCAGATAAGTTAGAGAAGTTATTGAGCATGTTCCTAATAGTATGAATGCTTTTATGGGCAGCTGGTGCAAAGATTATAGTATCATCCGCAAAGGTTAAGAAGGGAATCGGCGTACCATTTTTAGTGATTTTGATGCCGACTAGAGCATCCTCTAATATTGCTTCCTCTTGTAACTCTGCTGACAGGTTTTCCATTACAAGGATAAATATATATGGGGCTAGAGGATCCTCTTGTCTGATTCCTCTTTTTGGTTTAAACTAAGGACCTAGTCTATTGTTACCCAACACCGAAAAGGTTGTAGTAGTTAAACAACCCATAACCCATCTGATCCATCGAGAGTCAAAACCAAATTTGATGAGAGTGGCTTTAATATAATCCCAATTAATCTTATCATAAGCTTTTTCCATATCTAGTTTGAGTGCCATCCACCCTTTTGGTCCTTTTTGTTTATGAAAGTTGTGAAAAATTTCATGTGCAATTAGTGTGTTATCTTCTATGGATCGTCCTTCCACAAAAGCCCCTTGAAAAGGATTAATAAGCCGAGGCAGAATGTTCTTCATTCTATTTGCTATTAATTTAGATATTATCTTATAAATGGTATTACACAAACTGATTGGTCTATAGTGGTTTATGGTAGAGGGACTGTCCGTTTTTGGTATAAGAGCTATAAAAGTTTGATTGATCTCATAGAGTAGGGTTCCCGAGTGAAAGAAGGTCGTGACAGTTCTACAGACAGAATGTCCAACTATGTGCCAGTATTTACTAAAAAATTATGGAGGATAGCCATCTGGACCTGGAGTTTTGTCAGTAGCCATGTTACAAACAATGTTTTTAATTTCAAGGTTCGTAATGTGAATTGGATTGGTGAGGTTCTCTCCATTTCTAGAGGTAAAAGAGGATGTATGGTTTTTAAATCTTTTAACATTAACTATTGTTTGATAGTAGTTAGTATTCTTATCACCTAGTTGAAGGTGTTTTGTCTTAGCACGTTGCTTCCAGAATTTGTAATTATAATCAAGTACAACCAACTTTTTCTTTTCTAATTTCATGAGTTTCCTGTTGTCCCAGCTAGAGAGTCTGCCCCAAGGGAGTTTAGCTTGAAGGGTTAGAATTTTTTTATCAACTTCAGAAAGTTGTTTTAAAATGTTGCTGGATTGCGTTTTACACCACTGTTTGGTATTATTCTTCAGAAGCTTCTGTTTTTTCATGAGTTTATAGGCATGAGAGCTAGTGAATTTATTCTCCCAGACTTGCTTGACCATCTTTTCATAGAAAGGGTTTGTAGACCAGGCCATTTCAAATCGAAAGGGAGCACCTTTCTAACCATTTTTGTTTCCAATTTGAAGTGTAATTGGACAGTGGTCAGACAGAGAGAAAGGATGGTGTTGAACACATAGAGACATAAATCTGGTAATGATATCATGATGAGCAAGAACTCTATCTAGGCGCTCATAGGTGTTATCTCTGTCGTCACTGTGTTTCCTCCAGGTGAAGGGGGATCCTATAAAGGGGAGTGTATGCAGATTGAGTTCGTCTTTTAGTTGTCTTATTCTACGAAATCTTGTAAGGGAAGGGGTGTTACCACCCACCTTTTCCGTGTCATTCTCAATGTCCTTCATATTACCCATGATTAGAATTGGTAACGAGTGTTTGTTGGCTACTTCAATGATTTTGTTCCAAAAATTGGTTTTCTCTTGCTCAATGACACGGGCGTAAACAAAGATAATAGCTATATTGAAGGAATATATGGAAGTTTTAAGCATGTAATATCTGGTATTGTGCTCAAGGATAGAAGTATTTTGATTGGCTTTAGTGTCTTTTAACAGGATCGAAAGGCCACTTTTTACCCCTGTAGAACTTATGAAGATGGTTTTGTGGAAACTAGAGGTACGCAGTTGACTATCAAAAGGTGGTTCAGTGGCTTTCGTTTCTGCAAGGGCTAGAATGTCAAGATTATTGTTGTGTCTGATGTGGTTCAATTCTTGCCAAATGAGAGGCTTCCTAGAGCCTCTTATATTCTAATAGCCTATATTAATCATGAATCATGTTTAAGAGCTATGCTAGGTAGCTTATTGGTGACATTTTCCAGGAAACTGTAAAGATCATAGAGCTGATCATTGGTGTTAGTTGCCAATTTTGTAGAATTCTTCGAGGAGACTTGGAGTTGGGTACCATAGGCATATTCTTTGTTGTTGTTACTGGATTGAAAATGGACAAAGCGGTGAGAGAGAGAGAGTACCTGACCAGCTATTGTTATATGTATTCCTTTGAGCTTTGATAGGATGTTGCCCTTTGCTTCCATTCCATTTTTTGATCTTCTTCCGGCCGTTTGAGCTGCAGATTTTGCTTGTGGAAAATGTTTTAACCAAGTGGTTACAATGGTTGTTGTAATGATTGTTGTTTGTAAGACGGTCTTTGCTTCTCCCCACACCAATTCTAGAATGAAGTTCGGTGGGGATATGCAGGATTGTTTTGGAGAAGAGAGATAGAGTCATCCCTCTCCATAATTAAGTTATTGTTCTCTTAACATATAACAATGTGTATCTATATATAAAAACTTTAAGCATGCATTTATAGTTGATTATCTAATTGTCGAATTCGGTAATGTAACATCTCACTTTACAACTAGCTCTCAAGTTAAATTATAGCATCAAATTATCAAGTTAAATAGAACATACAAGTATCACGATTTCTAAAATACATTTGAAGTTGAATCTGTGTTAAATTTTTAAATATTTATAACTTTTCACTTAAGAATTAGATTTAGGCTTGGAAATATTTATAATTTTTTAATATTTCTATCAAAATCAGTAGTGAATCTATTTGTATTGGTTTGCATGGAAATGTTTACTCTCTTGCCAATTTGTACACATAAAATACGATTATAAGTCATTGAATTATTTCCGGGGTAATTTGTAAAATATCCAAAAAAGTTACTCCAATTAAGGGAGTGTCAAAAAATTTGTAAAAATTGGTGGAGTGTCCATTCCCTCTGCCCGCCAACCCCCCATCCTCAGTGCCCCCCCTCGCGTGTCCAGTTTTTTTTCATATTTTTTTTTAAATTTTTTTTACATGTCAGCACTTTCTTTTATACAAATATAACCCGATGAAAATATAATATTATTTTATGCAAGCTTAAACAACCTTATGGAAAGAATATCTTATTTGCACATAAGCACATCGCTCTACCATTGACCTAAGAGGCTTTTAAAATTGCATTAATGTCAACGTCGATGATGTTAACACCGAAATTCCTGACACCGCTGAAACTGACATTGTTGACACTGTTGACACTGTCACCACTAACATTGCGAACACCACTAACATTTTTCGTGTCAGCGCTAACGCTGATGTCGGCTGACACCGACATCGGAGATCCTAACGCTCATGTTGGCCGACGCTGATGTCGGCTGACGCCGATGTAGAAGAGGCTTTTTTCTGTGTTAGCAGCACTGACGTTGACATTGTTGATACCGACATCGGAAATGGTGACACTGCCGTTGACATTGCTGATGTCAAAATCGGAGATGCTGACGCTGCTAGCGCGGCTGACGCTAACATTGGAGATATCGGTTGACGCCGACATCGATGTTGCCGACTTTGCTGACGCCGATATTATGGATTCTTTTTTTTTCGTGTCAACGCTTCTTTTTTTTCGTGTTAGCACTGACGCTGACATTGCTGACACCGACATTCGAGATGTTGATGCTGCTGACGCTGACATCGGAGATGTCGGCTGACGTCGACATCGATGCTGTCGACGCTGCTGACGCCGATGTCAAAGATGCTTTTTTCGTAGCTTTTTTTTTTCGTGTTAGCACTGACGATGACATTGCTGACGCTGACATTCGAGATGTTGACGCCGACATCGTAGATGCTGACACTGACGTTGATGTTGTTGACGTTAACATCGGAGATGATGACGCTGACATCGGAGATGTCAACGTCATGCTGCCGACGCTAATATATCCTATTATTTAACATTTTGTAATGCATATATATTTTAAAATTGCACTAATATATCTTATTATTTAACATTTATTAGATTTTTTTTAAATTAATACAATTATTATAACCTTTAGCCTATGCGGGATTCGAACCCATATATTTGCGCATAAGCACATCGCTCTATCATTGAGCTAAAAGGCTTTTAATTATATTATAACATAACATTCAGATAAACAATATAACCCCATAACAAACTGATGTAAAAAGAAAAAATATCACTCTACAGAAAAGACATGAAGTTGAACAAGCTCTAATTCGCAAAGAAATTTGAAGAAATAACCAAACCTTATACATGTATCTTTTCTTTCTATTTATCTATCATCAAATCAACATAGTTACACAAATTTTACAATATATCAGTAGCTTTTAGCATGAGCAATAACACGTGAACAATAAATGTCAAATCAATATAAAACATAGCATAACTAGCAAGGGAATTCATACTGCATAGGGAGAATGGGATAAATATATCATAACTAGCAAAACATATCACAAATCCTGGCTATGATCTCACAGAACCAAAAAAAAAAAAAGGGAAAAAAGAGGAAGTTAATTTTAAAAAAAAGTGAAAAATAAGAAGTTTATGTTGTGCAAATATAACAATTTGTTATACAAATATAACTTTATGATGTGCACATATAACAACCTGTAATGCAAATTTTTACTGCTGACACCGGATGTTAGCAAGATTGTTATTTTCTCTTAGTTTAATTTTATGCAAATAATGTGAAAAATCATATTCCTCCAACAATAAGTCTAGTAAAGAGTTATGCAAGTCTAAATCTCAAAACGATGATTCATCAATTAGGAATATTACGAAAAATAACAAGGAAAATTAAAGAAAGTGCACTTTAATGCTGCGTCTCCGCCATTCTTGCATAATTCTCTAAAAATATTAAAGTACTAAATGAATTTTATACAAATGTCAAATCAAGTTAATTACACATTTGAATTCCGCATGTTATATTTGCACAAGAGACCATGTCAGCACAATTAGAAATAAAAAAGAACCTATACATTCTAACAAAAAAAAAAGAACATATACATCAACTTGAATTGCACAAAAAGAGATCATGTTAGAACACAATTAGAAATAAAAAACAACTTATACATCAACTTGAATTGCACAAAAAGAGACCATGTCAGCACACAATTAGAAATATAAAAAAAAACCTACACATCAACTTGAATTGAATGAAAAGAGATCATGTCAGCACACATATCTTTTTTTCTATTTATCTATCTTCAAATCAGCATAGTTACACAAATTATACACTAAATTAGTAGCTTCTAGCATGAACAATAACATGTGAACAATAAATGTCTAATCAATATAAAACATAGCATAACAAGCAAGGGAATTCATACTTCGTGGGGAGAATAGGATAAATATCGCATAACTAGCAAAGCATATCACAAATCCTTGCTATGTTCTCACATAAGCAAAAAAAAAAAAAAAAAAAAGAGGAAGTTAATTAAAAAAAAGTGAAAAATAAGAAGTTTATGTTGTGCAAATATAACAATTTTTTATGCAAATATAACTTTATGATGTGCACATATAACAATCTGTTGTGCAACTTGTTACTGTTGACACCGGATGTCAGCAAGATTGTTATTCCCTCTTAATTTTAAGTAAATAATGTGAAAAATCATATTTCTCTAGCAATAAGTCTAGTAAAGAGTTATCCAAGTCTAAATCTCAAAAAGATGAATCATCAATTAGGAATATTACGAAAAATACCAAGGAAAATTAAAGAAAGTGCACTTTAATGCAGCATCTCCACCATTCTTGCATAATTCTCCAGCAGAAGGGAACTTGCGATTCAAAGAGACAATCAAGAAGTTTGACATTAGGATTAAAATTGGCATAAACAAGAATTAGTAAATCGATTTAGACAAATTTAATACGTAGAAGCCAACGACCAATAAATAGATAAACAAAAGAAAAAACAATGGATGAGAACTTGCTTGAAAGTCGCAAATCAACCTGGAGTCCTAAATCCAATTAAAAAACAAGCAATCTGAATTATTATTTTTTTAAAAAAAATTAGAAGTTTATGTTATGCAAATATAAATTAATGTTGTGCAAATATAACTTTATGATGTGCACAAATAACAATCTGTTGTGCAAATTGTTACTGCTAACACCAGATGTCAGCAACATTATTTGTACCTCTTAATTTTAAGCAAATAGAGTGACAAATCATATGAAAGAATGAACTGATCATATAAAAGCAAGCACATTCTGCAGTAAAAAAATCTGTCAATTTGTGTACAAGAGCAAGCATAAACTAATCATATAACTAGACATATTGCACTTGTTCCTGAATATTCAATTTCAATGTAAACACACACATCCAACAATTAAATTCAATCACATCTAATAAAAGATATTGTAAAAGATAAAGATTTTGCCTATCAACAGCTAGAAGTCAACATTTGATGAATTTCTAAAGTTTTAAAAAGATGTCAGCATTTAATAAAAGATAAGGATTATAAATAAGATCATTTTCAAAGTTGATATCATATTACATGAGATGAGAAGCTCAAACTTCTAGAATCCTCTAATAAAAGATACTGTAAAAGATAAAGATTTTTCCCATCAACAGCTAGATGTCAATATTTGATGAATTTCTAAAGTTTTCAAAAGATGTCAGCATTTAATAAAACATAAGGTTACAAATAAGATCATTCTCAAAATTGATATCATATTACATGAGATGAGAAGCTCAAACTTCTACAATCATCAAATAAAAGATATTGTCAAAGATAAATGTTTTGCCCATCAATAACTAGATATCAACATTTGATGAATTTCTAAAGTTTTCAGAAGATGTCAGCATTTAATAAAAGATAAGGATTACAAATAAGAGCATTCTCAAAATTGATATCATATTACATGAGATTAGAAGCTCAAACTTCTAGAGTCCTCTAATAAAAGATATTGTAAAAGATAAAGATTTTGCCCATCAATAGCTATATATCAACATTTGATGAATTTCTAAAGTTTCCAAAAGATGTCAGCATTTAATAAAAGATAAGGTTTTCAAATAAGATCATTCTCAAAATTGATATCATATTACATGAGATGAGAAGCTCAAACTTCTACAATCATCTAATAAAAGATATTGTAAAAAATAAATGTTTTGCCCATCAATAGCTAGATATCAACATTTGATGAATTTCTAAAGTTTTCAGAACATGTCAGCATTTAATAAAAGATAAGGTTTACAAATAAGATCATTCTCAAAATTGATATATCATATTACATGGGATGAGAAGCTCAAACTTCTACAATCCTCTAATAAAAGATATTGTAAAAGATAAAGCTTTTGCCCATCAAAAGCTAGATGTCAACATTTAATGAATTTCTAAAGTTTCCAGAAGATGTCAGCATTTGCAAGCTTCACAACTACAACTACTACTCCTAAATGTTTGCAACAACAACTAGATGTTTGCAACAACAGTAGCCAAATTCAGCTTGCCAAATTAACCAAATTATGACAATATCACATAAGTAACTAAATTTGTTCAAATAATGACAGTAGCCAAATTTTGATAGGAATTACTAAACCTAAAATCAGCAATTTCGCAAATTCAGCATCTTAAAAAGGACAATTTGTAGACACAATGACAGAGAAAAACCTCAATTTCCGATGCAACCTCGTCCTCCCAGACCCATTCATGTAACTCTTGAGAGGAAAAACCACATTAGAGCATGGGTGAGAGTCGCAAATCAACCTGGAGTCACAAATCCAATTAAAAAACAAGCAATCTGAATTTAAAAAAAAGTTGAAAAATAAGAAGTTTATGTTGTGCAAATATAAGTTAATGTTATGCAAATATACCTTTATGATGTGTACAAATAACAGTCTATTGTGCAAATTGTTACTGCTGACACCAGATGTCAGCAACATTGTTTGTACCTCTTAGTTTTAAGCAAATAATGTGACAAATCATATAAAAGAATGAACTAATCATATAAAAGCAAACATAATCTGCAGTCAAAAAATCTGTCACCAAACATTTCCAAATCAGCACCAAACAACCCAAAATGCGTATAAGTTGAGCATACGATCAGATGAAGTGATGAACAATTACTTGAAATAAAAAAGAAACTATACATCTATTTAAATTGCACAAAAAGAGACTCATGTCAGCACATAATTAGAAATAAAAAAAAAAAGAACATATACGTCTACTTAAATTGCACAAAAATACATCATGTCAACACACAATCAGAGACCATGTCAGGTCACATTAAAACGCAGCAATAACAAAACATTAAACTTTGTAGAGCTACTAGCTAATATCTCCAGATAAGTCAAAAATCATATAAGGCACTTCAATGTAAAGATACAAACACGTTATTAAATAGGAAAAGTGGAAACAAACCCTAGTTGTTAAGCAATAAAAATAAAATAACAAAAATTGTTGATATCGCCGAAAAAACATAAAAACTCAATTTTAAGCCCTGAAATGATCTCCAATGGTCTAAAAAGACCGTAGGTCACGACATAGCCGTTTATTTGATCCGTGGCGCGATTCCCTATACGGAAAGGTATCATAATAGAGAATTCGACACTGGACGCTTGAATTTATAAGGTTTCGAAGGTGTTTAGTTTCTAGGATATTTTATTTTCAAAAGATTTTAATGAATTTCTAAAGTTTCCAAAATATGTCAGCATTTACAAGCTATGCTTCAAGACACACATTTTGCATTTCTAGAAGATGTTAGCATTTCAAGAAGATTTCAGCATTTCCAGAAACTACTGCTAGTTGTTTGCAACAGCAGTAAATGCATCGAAAAAAAGAGAGATTAAGCATCAGAAAAAAAAAAAGATTAAGCTTCACAACTACAATAGCTAGATGTTTAATACTTGAAATAGTAGAATCTCTTAAACCTTATAATGCATGAGCAAATTTAAAGATCATACACACTAAGAATCTCTTAAACCTTATAATACAGGAGCAAATTTCTAAAGTTTTGAATGTGTTTAGTTTTCAGAATATTTTTTTTCTAGGAGATTTTAACGAATTTCTACAGTTTTCAAAAGATGTCAGCATTGAAGATGTCAGCATTTACAAGCTTCACAACTACAACTACTACTGCTAGATGTTTGCAACAACAGCTAATCAACTTCAAATACTATCAACAACAGCTAATCAGATTAGAATCAACGCCAATTTTTTCCCATTTAAATAATGAGTATTTATGATGATTCAACCATGCACTGTAAAACCCTTAATATATAATCATTGAACTACATAATCAAGAAATCAAAGTGCACATAATCAAATTGTACATAATCACCGAACTCATCAAAGTGTACATAATCAAGAAATCACTAAACTACATAATCAATTGCACTACACATCCCCTTGAAGAGCCATGGAGAGAGTAATAGAGAGGAAGATTTCTACTGCTACAGAGATTTCTTCAACAAAGGATAAATCAACAATAGTAGATGAACTTGAATTGCAGGGAATTAGCAAAACAAAGGAGGCACTCACCTCAACGATCCGAGAGAGGGAGAATCGTTGAATTGAAGGGAATTAGCAAAACATTGTACCTTGTTCATATTAGCAAAACAAAGCATGCTTCTCGCCGCTCCGCCTCCTCCGTATCCGCTGATGATGGTTGCGGTGGCCTGAACGATTCGAGAGAGGAAAAATCAACAAGAAGATCTCGGCGACGACGATGAGGCAACGACGGCGACAATGAGCGACAGAGGAAGAGAACATGATTCTGTAATCTCTCTTTCCAGAGCGGCGGTGGCGAGATCTGCTCCTATGTTGTGCAGCGGCGAGAATCAGCATCAGCGGTGGCGAGATCTCTTCCTCCTCGTCCTTGTTCAGGCGGAGATCTTCTCTCTCTTTCACAAATTGGGGCATCGGCTTGTCCGACAATGGGGTTTAGGGATTTTGACTTTATTTTTGTTTTCTATTTTTCTTCTATATTTTAATTTAGGGGGATGGATATTCCGCCAATTTTTACAAAAACTATAATACTCCTCCAATTAGAGCGAAACCTTCGACACAAATTTTCTCATTATAAAATATTTTTTTCCCTTTCCAAAGTAAGAGATACTTCAAAGGCACAAATTGCATACAAAGAATCTTGAAAAAAAATGGAGCAACCATCTAGGTAAATCTTAAACATTGATCAGTGAATAATGATCACTGCGAGTTAGTAATCATATGAAAAGTGAATGGACATAGATTTTGTCATAGCTACATAAACCATTCTCTCAAGATTATTTATAGAGAAAAAAGCTAAAAAATGTTTAAAAAGTTTGCCACATATCATGAAAATAAGGTGTGAAATTAAGTATTCAAAAATTGAAGGAACTATGTTTGGGAAAGTTGAGTGTGCTCCATGAGCCTCTATTCAGGTAGTAGTAACTTCCACTTCTTTGAGTTTATGTTTTGCCTTATGATCACTTTGATATATCTGTTTCTGAAATTGAATTCCATTGGGTTCACTTGTGTTTTCAGTCAATACTTGTTTAAATGAAACGGTTAAAATATGAAGGGAAAATCGATCTGAAAAAGCAAACTAGACGAGCTCTGTTGAAGAGGTTAAAATTGTATATTTTAAAAATTATATTTTGATAGTTATAATTTTTTCTAATCTATATTTTTAAACAATATTTTAAGGATTTTAATGAAGATTTTTTTTCATGTGATGAAATTTTTTGTAATTTATTTTTTCTTCATTTTTTTTAACACATTAAATCTCATTAATTTTAAATGATTTTTTTTATAATTTTGATTTTTTTCTACTTGATGTTTTTAAGGAGCTTTATAATTAAAAAAAATCTAATTGCGAATAAAACAATCTGATTTTACATAAACAACATAATTTCAATAATTCAAAAAACCTTCGAAATATCCTAATCTAATTCCAATAAAATTACACCTAATTCGAAAAAAACATAATCTAATTCTGACAAAATCCTAATCAATTCAAATAAATTGTAAACTAATTGAAAAAATCTAAGTAAATTCCAAAAATGTTAATCTAATTCCTATAAAACCCTAATCTAATTCCCCTAATATCGAAAAATCCCAAAAATTTCAGAAAAATTCTAATGTAATTCCAAAAAATCATTAAATAATTTAATTCCAATATATTCCTAAATTCCCAATTTCATTCCAATAAATAAGTTATGAAAATTAAATACATATGTTTGAAGATTCCAGATCTCGTTTCGGGGCACCCAAACTCTAATGTATGGCTCTGGATAAATAACCGATAACAGATCCACCCGTCGTAGTTGTCGCAATCGAAAACCCGACACCACCAGCACTAGCCCCTGTTGCCACCACCCTAGCACGAAAGTCCGACCATCTACACCACCATCAGGCCCACCGCTCCCACTACCGAACCTCGGTATAAAAGCCCTATTGTGACAATCTCACCTGCACCCAACGGGTGAAAATACGATACAAGATAGGTATTAAATGGGTGAGAGGTGACAGGGCGGGTCGGATTCGGGTGGCAGTAATTCATTTGTTACCCGACCCATCACTAGACATATTTTAATACACACGTACACAGAGTACAGATCATGTGTAAGAAGCCCTTACGATGTTGTTTGCGAGCATGTTTGGAGCGTCAGATTAAGAAGATCAAACTGATGAGATTAAATGTAACCTATGAACAGTGACATTATTCCTGGGTACTAAGTCATTATTCGTATGGGCATACTTAGGAATAATCTTTTAGTACCTATAAATAATTACACTTATTTGTACATACGAATAATTACATTATTATGCTTGAATAATTGTTTGATACCTATGAAAAATTTCACTGCTTATATAAATTACACTTTAAGAGCTGCTTACGTACACATTATCAATCTGAGAGAGAGAGAGGTCATGTGTAATCAAGCCTTACCGTGTATTTTGTGAGCAAATCTGGAGCATCATATTAAGAAGATCAAACGGCTGAGATTAAAAGTAACTTGTGAATAGTGACATTATTTGTAGGTACCAAGTGATTATTCGTATGTACACACTACCGGAAAAGCGTGGTATTATCGACGCCTTTGTCTCGACGCTATTCGTACTCGTCGATAATTTTCGACGCTTTATGGCGTCAAAATTGCCACTACTCTTTCTCGACGCTCTTCCCGTCGTGGGTGGCATGGATTTAATCTAAAAAAAAATTAATAGGGTCCGCTTTTCACGTCTCTCGAGTCTCTCCCCCGAATCAGTGTGCCCTCTCTCTCTCTCCTCAAATCGAGTTTCTCTCTCTGAGGATTCACAGACCTAGATTTGAGATCTCATTCCCCTTTCTACCTCCCATGGCTGCCAGATCTCTTCCATCTCTCGTTCCCTCGCTCTCTCCCTCTAATCTCCTCTTGATCTGGTCTTTGCTCTCCTGAAGTCCTGATCTCTTGCTTGCGTCCATACAGGGTTGAAGCGAAGCTCCCTTAGTCACAAGCAGACTCTATGGCGAACTGATGCGGGACCATCTTCTACACCGTCATCTACACCTCCGGACGCACCGATCATACTCGGAGACAGACCGATGACTCGAGCCCGTGCCAAGAAGCTTCAACGCGACTCATTTCTTTTTGTGAGTCACTCCTTGTTCTCAAGCGCGGTTCAACTCCCGGAGCCACCCGTGAAGGAATACATGTGCATCGGAACCCAGGTTGCCGGAAACCACCCGCAAGTCGCCTGAATCCAGCAGCCCAGTGCGCGAGCGTGTGGCCATACTGCGCGGGCGTGTGGCCATTGGTGCGCGGGCGTGGCCTTTGCCACTGTTGGCCGCCGAAGCCACTTTCCTTTGCCAATTTTTATTCCTTATAATTGTTAACTTAGAAACTTAAATTATTCTATTACGTTATGTATTCTAAAGTGATTTAGGATTATTTTATTAAGTTAAGTATTTTTATTATTTTAATTATTATTTTCGGCCAAATAGCCTTGTTAGGGTTATATTAGATCGGTCGACCCTTGTAGAACATTCACGTCTTCCATTATTGAAATTTACAGTTCTTGTGTGAAACACAACTGTGAGGAAAGTCAATCGATTCGTAGCAAGGCTCATCGATTGCAAATTGGTTATAGATCCTGCTTGGTTTGCTTTGAGTTCGTCAACCTCGCGAGAGCTTGGTGATCCAGGTAATCACAAGTCCCCTCCTTGTGCCTCCAAGTTGTCCGCTTGGTTGTGTAAGGTTGTAGAGGCGGGCTTTATAGTCGTTGGTATTTGGTTCCTACCCTCTTAGGAGGCCTGGGGTCTTTGCCTCGTTCTATCTTAGTTCGAATCACCCTTCTATCGGTCTTTTTCATTACTTTTGTCAAGTCTTCTATTGCTGCGTTTTTTAGTCTTTGTTCTTGTTCTTGAGTCTTTGCTTCCGTTCTTGTCTTTGAGTCTTGATTGTCGAAGATCGGGCCATCCTACGGCTAACCCCGTATCACAAACGCTCCTCACCTCCGTGAACGACATCGGAGGCCTCCTCGCATCCTTTTCGCCAACATGAGCCATCCATGTCGGCGCTTACCACAGGCCACAAACGCACGAACGTATGTTGATTGATTAGATCTGCCGACGCCGGAGTCACTGACTGTCATAAATCACTGCTAGTAGCTTGTTCAGGTCGATCCAGTTGAAGTATGTCCTTATATCTATGGATTGATATGGTTTGATTTTGATGAATTAGGTTTTGATTTTATTGAATTATTGGAATATGTGTTTGATGAATTATGTTTTGATTTAACAAAGATTACTTGCTAATTTTAGATGTAACTTGATACTTGGTGTTTGAGCTTCATCACTCGTTGGACTAACTATTTCAGCTTCGTTACTTGTTAGTTTCTATTTTACTGTTATTATTATCAGAGGATACTTGATGTAACTGGATACTTGGTGTGTGCCTTCATGTTTCCTCTGGATTTGAAATCCAAAATTAGTCCTTGCATTATGAGTTGAGAAGTATTTGTTTTGTTTATTTGTGCCCCTAACATTCTTATACTTCTTTCTTCATTATATATGCATATAGGTTTCTTATGCTATGTCGACTATAACTGAAGCATTAGGTCCTTGCATTAGGCTTTGATTTGATTGAACCGTTCCTGTTTCCAATATAAAACTATAACTGAAGTTATTTTTGTAGAGATAATGGCCAAAATTAGTTGGGTTTAATGGTTGAAAGAAAGATGTTCATCGTTTGGAATTCCCTAAATAAGTGTAGTTTGTTAGGTCCTGCAATTTATTGGTCTCTTTTTACCTCAAACAATGTGATAAGATGCCCATGATTGAAGTTGCTTTCTTTTTTCTATCTTGTGTAATTGGGATGAGCTCATGTTATATAAACTTCCCTCATACTTCTTGTCCTTCTCATGTAAGCATGTGCCCCTTTTATTAGAGTAGATCAAAGGGCTAGGATTGTGCAGTATTAAATAGAATGCCTTTAGAGTTTCAGACATTTTATAACTTAATATGAGACTTATCAGGCACTTTCTCTTTTGCCCATTTCATCATAAATAACTTGTATTATTGCCATGAATAATGAATATATTGGGGCCCCCCTTCAAGTATGATATGCTGGAATGATTTCTTGACAAGGGGTGTTATTTGTTGATTAGCATTGATATCACTATATGAGATCTGTTTGAGGCTGTAATGAGAACTCATCAACTATAACTATGAATATGGGTGAAACAACTGAATCACTATAATCCATCTGTTACATGTGCTTCAACATGTTAGAGAGAAGAAGGATGGAATGGAGTTGAAGACTGCATTTGTTCGCAGAGCATCTGATTTTTTGAAGAGCTACTTTGCTAGTCTGGTTGATTCCATTGTAAATGACAAGAGTTATTTCTCTCAGGTATTGCTCAAACTTCAAAATCACTTTTCTTAAATTTATAATATAATGACTCCATTGGAATTTGGAATATATATGATACTTGGTACTATTCTGAGCTGCGTGGACAGTTGGAATATATATGATACTGTGTTTTAAATGCAGGACACATTCTAGCCTCTTGCAACATTTAATTGTTGATTACTAGAAACTCTATATCTTCAATTTGGACCTCCTTTCTATATACACTAGCTCACCTTGCCTCATTTTCTGCACCAGGGTGTTGATAAAAACTGCTTAAGCATACTGTAGTTCTCTCAACTTGCTTCTTTGAAGAGAGGTCAGTGGATGATATTAAATTTGCTAGTATGGTTTCTTTAATCTTGTTCTACAGTCCACATTTATTTTATAATTCCAGTATGGTGTTGATAAAAATGATGCTGAGTTGGCTGCATTGAATGAATGTTTACGTGATCTCCTTGACGGAATCCAGGTAAAAAGATTGGAAAATATTCAGAGTCCATTTCTTGTTGTGTATGGATATTGATCATTTCTGCAAGTGCTTGGTTATACACAACTCAGTTGCCACTGTAAGTGAGAAATGTGCATCTACAAGGATTTGGATTTTCTACTCTATCCTTTTTCTTATAGGAACATGCAATTGCTTTAGAATTTAGATGGATATGAAAACCTTCTTATTTCTATCATCTATTTTTTCTAGTTGTATTCATCCCTGCTCCCTCCTATTTTTTTTTATTTCAAATTCTTATTGATTTGGAATTTCTAAGCGTTTTCTTGGATTAAAATCTTTGTATCAGCATTTTTTATTGGATAATCACATTTGTCTTGTTTTAAAAGAAACTAATCCTTGTGAGTTGTCATATTCTTTTCTCTCTTCCACGCCTATTTTTAGACTATTTTTCCACTGTAAGTGAGGAAGTTATTCACTTATTCAAGGAGAATCATTTAAAATAAATTAAAGAAACTTACAACAATTTGAAGAGCATCTAGTTCAGTTGGGTTTAGATTTGATTTTTGCCTTAATCTAATGAATATGCATTTGAGATATACCATGTGGCTCTATGTGAAAGAGGAAGACATAAAGGGCTTACCATGCCTTTTGGTTTGGTCTTCTCTTTCATTTTTGTTTCTGATCTTAATGATTAACTCTTCTTAGCTTCTCTCTGGTGAACAAAACAATCAGAAGTAGGTTTTTGTTTTATAAATTTTCTGTAATATGGTTATTCATTGGCTGAATTTTGTGTTGTTTTCATACCACTGCTTAGGTGGCTCTAGGTTACCAAGGCATTTTTGTTTCTTTTCTTTTTTATTTAATGATTAACTCTTCTTGGCTTCTTTCTGGGAATGTCTTTGTGTTTCACTCCACTTACACTTGGTTTCATTCTTGATATGCACTGCACTTATTTATTGGACTTGCCAATCAAAGCATGTAAAACAGAAATTTTCTCAGATTTATGTTTTGATCGTTTTTCGGGTGGATGTCAGCTACATTGATTGATTTCTATATCAATGTTGTACCTTTGGTGGGGATGTTTTTGCTGATGTCGTACATAACTTTGAAGGAGTGAAAAACACAAGATTGGGATCATCTGCGTTCTCAGAAAGTTTAGGTTATCACTTTCAAGCAAGTCCAGTAGTTTGAGTTCCTGACAGGAACACACTAGTTCTAAAGGTTTGGGCTATAAAGACGCCTTCAAGGTTCATTTTGCTGGAGTTCAACTTTCAAGCAACTCCAGTAGTTCAACTGTCAACCTTCTGCAGGTGTTAAGGTCTGTTAATCCTCCATAATAGATGAACACTCCACATAAACTATAGCTAAATGAGCCTTCCAAGAAAGTTCAGTAGTTTAACTTTGAAATGATGTAGGTGTAAAGAAGAAGAAATTATACATTTTATTGATGTTGATCATCTCTTTTTAGCTGTCATGTATATTATTTTTAATTCACTCATGTAAGATCTTGATTCATTTGACTAATGCTTTATTGGATTTGTATTAATGTATTTTTTTGTTAATTAAAGAATTTTAACTAATGTGTAATGAAAGAGGATGAATGAAGAAAAATACGATTAATTTTTTTTTAAAAAAATAACAGGCCAATTTCGACGCTTTATGGTGTCGAAATTGGCATGTCATTTTCGACGCTTTATGGCGTCGAAAATGACATGCCATTTTCGACGCCCTAGGGCGTCGAGATTGGTTGCGACAGAATTCTGCGTCGAAAATAGCATTTGCCATTCGTGACGCAAGAATTTTCGACGCTTTTTAAAAGCGTCGAGATTGAAATTTACGACGCTTTAAAGTGTCGAAATTGGTCATAAAAAGTGTCGCAATTGACACTGTTTTCCTGTAGTGACATACATATGAATAATCATTTGTTACATAAGAATAATTACATTTATTTGCCTAACTTGGATGAGATGCTTTTCGTCCGAATTTCCACCCGATCCACACGATTAACTGATGGGTGATGGGTGAAATGAGGCGGGTGATATGGTTGGTGGGCGGTGGGGCGGATCAGGTGGTGATTTCTTATTGGTGGATCGGTGAAAATTTGGACGATCTACCCACCACCCGACCCATCCATCTATACCCTCCAAGGCTGGAACCAATCGCCACCTCGTTGCCCTCGCGTCGATCTCATCCATGAGTATCCACACCACCACAAGATTCCCTGCCTCCACCATCACGAGCTTCGTTTGATTTAAAAACAGTGAAATATCGATGAAGTAGAAAGGGAAAAGAGCGATAGCAATATAGAGGAAGGAGGATGGACGACGTCGGATTTTCAAGCTAGGCGCTAGCATGAAGGAACATGGGAAAAGTTAAGAAGGGAAAGGGGTTTAGGCAAGTTTTTAAAACAACCCTAACTCACGCATATTGGTTGTATTTGGGTAAATTTTTTTTTTTAAAAATCGCACGTGTTAAGCAAGTGCAAACTTTTAAAAACATTAAACCACACGTATCCTGGATACGGTGGTTTAATTTTTTTTTTTTTAAAAAAATGTACTTGCATTATTTAAATTTAGTGGAATAAACATACAATATATATATATATATATATATATATATATATATATATATATATATATATATATATATATATATATATATATAGGGTAGGGTAGGGTTCAAATGAGAAGCTACCCGTCCGGTGAGAAGGAAAGAAGGACTCTGATTGGTTAAATTTGGGTTTTTTTTTATACATGTAAAACAACCCTCACGCGCTTGTTGCCCCCGCCATCTTCTTCCTCTCACAACTGCTCCATTTTCCTGCCGACTGCCGTAGCCATCCACCAGCCAGCAACTTCCGTCTTCGATGGAGACTCCGTCTTCCATAGCCACTGCCTCCCGCTCTTGCCGACCTTCCTCCCGACGTTCAATTGCAGGCAATTGAACGTCTTCTTCGGGCCTCCTCCTCCTCCGCATCTTCCGTATTCGTCGCCGGCATTGACGATCGAGGAATCGGAGGTTCCCGACTCGTCGACCGGAGTAGGAGAGCCTTACGGAGCCTTCTCGACCGCCGCCGAGCTCGCCACCTCCTCTTTGTCCTCACGGATCGAACCCCCGTTTGATCCACCAACCCCATCTCCACCTCCGGCTCCCTCTCTGTCGCCTCCTCCGGCCAATCCCTCCTCCGAGCCACTTCGGCGGTAGAAGCCTCTGGCCTAACTCCTCCTCAGCGATGGGATCCTCCCGCTACGGCTTCTTCTTCCTCCTTCAGCTTGCGCCCCAAGCTTCTCTCTTTTGAGCTTGATTTGTTGCAGATCTTGCTCTTCCAACATACCATTATATAGATCTTGTACAAGAGTTCAATCTAGTTTTTTTCATATATATTGTTAAAAGTTTGTTTTATTTTTTCACCTGGTGAATTCGCTCCAAAGTATGGGGATGTCATGAGCTAACGACATTAATGAAAAAGGTTTAGAAGAAAAACATTTCGAAAAATCAAAAACAGAAGCCCACGATGAAACATGAATCTATGTAACAGACCAACCTCGCCGGTGATCCCTCTTGGAGCAAACTAGTGTATGATTTATCGGGTCGTTCCATGATCGAGCCTATGATTTCATTCATTGAATAACCACACCAACAACAGGAACAAATAAACAATTATTAAAAATTATTATATATTAAAAGAAAATAAAATGATTTAGAGGTTTTATATCAAATGGTTCAGAGGTTTTATATCAACTGGTTCAGAGTTTTATACCAAATGGTTCAAGGGTTTTTATAACAAGTGTAGGATTTTAGAGGTTGGTTCAGTGAATAAATAGAGGTTGCTTCAGTGACTAAATATATGTTGGTTCAGTGACAAAATAGAGGTTGGTTCAGTGACCGAATATAGAGTGGTTCAGTGACCGAATAGAGAGTGGTTCAGTGACCGAATAGATAGTGGTTCAAGGACTGGATACAATGGTTTAGTGATCGAATAGAGATTGGTTCAGTGATCGAATAGAGTGGTTCAGTGACCGAATAGAGAGTGGTTCAGTGACCGAATAGAGAGTGATTCAGTGACCGAATAGATAGGGGTTCAGTGGCCGGATAAAGTGGTTCAGTAATCGAATAGAGATTGGTTCAGTGACCGAATAGAGTGGTTCAGTGAACGAATAGAGAGTGGTTTAGTGACCGAATAGAGAGTGACTAAATAGGTTGGTTCGGTGTCTAAATAGAGGTTGGTTCAGTGAATAAATAGAGGTTGGTTCAGTGACTAAATGGGTTGGTTTAGTGGCGAAATAGAGGCTGGTTCAGTGACTAAATAGGTTGGTTCAATGGCTAAATAGAGGTTGGTTCAGTGACTAAATAGGTTGGTTCAGTGGCTAAATAGAGATTAGTTCACTGTGAATAAAATTGCTGAACCACTGTGAATAAAATTGCTGAACCACTGTGAATAAAATTGATGAACCACTGCGAATAAAATTGCCGAACCACTGTGAATAAAATTGCTGAACCACTTCTTGTGAATTTTTTTTTCAACAAAACATATAAAAAGTGGGTGTCTGTGTGTAGATAAAATTAAATTACACCCAAATATATATTTTTTATATTTTTTTAACAAGTGAAAATGTCAAAAAATGATTTTTAAAAGTTGAAGTGAACACTTTTACATGTACTTACAATTTCTAATTGATTAAAAAGTTGGCGCGTGCAGTTAATTAGTGCGTGAGAGTGGGGGTGTTACTAATTAATTTGGGTGGGTGTCACTAATTAATTTAGAAAGCCGTGTGTCACCTATTTTTAATTTACTTTTGCACACGTGGACCAATGAGATCGCTTCTTTCCTTCTCATTCTTGGGGTTGTGTGTACCCGAACCCAACCCTATATATATATATATATATATATATATATATATATATATATATATATAGGGAAGCTTTAAAATGTAAAATCTCTTTAACGTGTAAAATCCGCTTAACGTGTAAAATTTGGGTTTAGGGGGCGCGCGCCGGAATTTTACTAAAATAAACCGGGTTGAACCGGAAAAAATAAAAAAAAACAGAAGAAAACCGGTCCCTTCCAAATAACGCCAGTGTGTTCGCGAGAAAACAAATTTCGATCAAGGAGAAGCTTCAGCTTCTCGCCGGCGATAACAATCAAACAAAATGAATTGCAAAAACCTGTAATCAGCAAAAGGATTCAACGAAGATCAATCAAATATCCTGAATGAAGCAACAACAACAGCATCAGAAGAAGAAATTTTCTGAAAAAGGTGCACAATATTTCCGTTCTTATTATAGATTCAAATTCGCATTCGTTACGGTATTAATCTGTCCAAACTTCATATAATCTGTCCTAGGTTCGGATTCGTTCTGAAAAAGGTGTAGAATATCAGTGTAATTTGTGTAAACGAATCCCAGATTTTTAGTAAAAATATAATTATAGGCTAAAACGAACCTAGGGTTTGATGTTTGAAAAACAGAAAATGGCCGTCAATTAAAATACATTTGCACTTCGAAAATGCAAAAATTGAATAGAAAACACTGTTATTATACAATACGATTCTCATTTGCATGAAATTTATATTAATATAACCTCAAAGAACTGATATATGAGAGTTTGCTGTCAGATCTTAATATTCAGTATAAAATGTTGGTTTAGCACTTATGTAATTATAAATTGCACTGTTGATAGATTGATGGCACTGGTTACAAAAATTCAGTTTATCTGATAAGTTTTTCAATGTTGGTTTAACAGAAAATATGGAGTGTGTAACAGAGTCACATAATAAAAACGTAGAATCCTCAGCTGCTTCGACTACTGCAATAGTTTGCGCAACACCAAGCAGTATTGATGCAGGCCCTGAAGTGAATATCAATAATCTGATAGTGCAACATCAGCTACCATACAGAGTGTTTGTGACACCAAACAACACGAGGTATTGAATACCGATTTGCAGTGAAGAGTTAGAGCCAAAAGAAGGGAAAGTGTTCCAGACATTGAATGAAGTTGTGAAGGCATATAAAGATTATGTATATAAAGCGGGATTTGGGGGACCACAGTTAATGCTAACAGGGTACAACAACTGAAGTACTTATACTGCAATAGAGAAGGATACTCGAATGGTAAACAGTCAAAGAAGTTAAGAAAAAGATTATCTATACGAGTTGGTTGTACTGCTAAGATAATATACAAATATATACCTGAACAAGGATATGTGGTGACAAAATTTGAGGAGAAGCACACACATCCTTTTGTTGATGAGATCTGCAGGGTATACATGAAGAGTAGTAGGAGGATGCAAAGTTACCATCAAAAATTTGTGCTTGACTGTGCAAAACAAAGAGTTGGACCAGCAAAAGCATACAGATTATATAAAGAAATGATGGGAGGATATAGCAATGTGGGTCCATCAGTGATTGATTTCACAAATCACAGAAGAGATCTTTTGGCTTATTTCAAAGGATCTGATGCGCAAGTTGTTATTGGCAGATTCTTCCATAAGCAAGAAATATGCAGTGCATACTACTTTGCTTTTGATGTCGATGAAGACAATCAGTTGAACAGATTGTTCTGGTGTGATGCAGTAATCAGAAAAAACTTCTCATTATTTGGGGATGTTATTTCATTTGATTCAAACGTACAACACAAACAGGTATTAGAAATTATTCATATCGAACATTTACATACATCATATGTGTGTAAGCATTGTCATAGATTTTAGTTATAAAACAGACAAAATACAGATTGTCTGATTTATTCACAAATATAGTAACCAGACTGCACAGATAGAATGTATAGATGCAAAAAATCATGTATATTATGCACTGCAAGATCGAATAAGTGCACAACTAGACAGCCTAGTGATCTTTTATTTATATGTATCTGTAATAACAACTTTGTACATGTTTCTTTTGAAATTATTCTAATGTTCACACGTGTCGTATATTAAAGGTAGAAAATGGTGTTTAGTCCCTTCACATCATATGACCACCATAAATCATTGGTGTTGCTAGCATCAGGGCTTTTGATGAATGAGAATGTAGAGTCATTTGTGTGGTTGTTTGAGCACTTCAAAAAAGTAATGGGTGGGAGTCCTAGAATTTTCACAACAGACCAGGATCGTTCAATGAAGATTGCTGTTCAAACTGTATTTCCAGAGGCTAGACACAGATTATGCATGTGGCATATCATGGACAAGCTATCTCAGAAATTAGACAACTCAATGAATGGATACTTCAAATTCAGTGACAAGTTGATGAGTATTGTATGGAATAGGGAGAGTATGCCAGAAGAATTTGAAAAGGATTGGAATGCCTTAATGGAAGAGTATGGAATGACAAGTCACTCGTGGTTAAGTGAACTGTTTAGAATGAGAGACAAGTGGATCCCTGCATATTTTCAGAATGTGAAGCTTAGTGGATTGATTAAAACAACATCCATTTCAAAGAGCATGAACAACTTCTTCCGTAAGTTCTCCAACTGCACTGCAAATTTAATTGAGTTTATGTTGTATTATGAAAGTGGAATTGAAAATCAAAGGCATCTTCAAGGGAAGAAGAACTATGACTCTGAAATACTGGAACAAATTCTGATTTCGGCCCTTCCTCCCGAAAAGCATGCATCCACATTATACACAATAAAAATGTGGGGGAAATTTCAGGAGGAACTGAAAGGAGCATTGTACAACGGTAGAGTGACAAATGTGACAGAGATTGATGAGTTGGAGATATATACTCTAAAGGAAAACAACAAGATATACACTGTGGAGCACAAACTTGAAGATCATGATTGATGCTGCTCTTCTAACTTGTTCAACAGGTTAGGATATCCATGCCGACATATATTAACTGTTTTGAAGGATATACAACTTGAGAAGTTGCCAGAAACACTATTGCTTACTCGTTGGACCAAAGCAGCAAATTTGAGTAATGTTTTAACTTTGGATGATGTTACGGTGAGACATTCAACTGCAAAGCAAGAACAAAAACTCCTCTTGACAAATATGTTAGATGAATTTCATCCTTGTGTGGATTTTGTTAAGGACAATAGTGATCAGATTAAGCACTTAACATCTACATTGACAAATGCAAAAAAAGAGCTCCAACAAAGTGCACACACATCAACATCGTCAACAGCTTCAAAGTCTGGTATGTATGATGGGTTTGATGGAGAAACCCAACATTACTAATTGCTTATTTACACCGTTTTATATATAAAAAAAATAGTCCAGGAATATATATTCAAAGTATACTAATTTTAATAAGTTTGTTAACTTGAAGCTATGTTTGAAGAGTTTGCTGGAGTAAGCCTCCCGAAGAATGTGGTAATAAGAGACCCAAAACAAGCAAAGACAAAAGGCAGTGGGAAGAGGCTTAAAGGCGGGAAGGAATCATCAATTCAAACACAGAAAAAGGGGAAAATAATATGCTCAATCTGCCTTGAATATGCACCTCACAACAGCAGGACATGTCCATTAAGGGAAACATAATATGAATAATAAGCACAATTTGTGATTGAATTTTATAAATGCACTTTATTATTAGAAAAATATTATACTTTGAGTTTTTTTTCACAGATGTTATGTAACAACTTTTATATTATGTTTATTACTCTCTCGATTTTGTATTCAGAAAATATTTGATTGTGCAGTCCAATCACTTTTTATATTTTCCTTAGTACTATAAACAATAATTATTATAAAGAAAAAAGAAAAAAATCACGAATTACAAATTGATAGTACAGAGTAGAACCTCTTAATTATGACTTGCTTAGCAATATTGTGAAAATCTTGGACAAAGTGCAATTCAGATAATGATGGAAGTTCCATTTCAATAGACTCGGCTATACCCATCTAATCACAAATAAGTACTTCTTAATTAATGTGCGATCTGTAAGCATCAATAAAAGAAGAAAACCAACAGTATGAAAATGGATTGTTTGAAAACAAGCGTATACAAAACACAGTTACTATAGTAATAAATATTTTATAAAGTTTAAAAAAAATTTAACAAGAACAAATTAAATAAATGACTTTTTCTTTAAAATATTAAGATTCAAGGGAAAATATAAAATAGAATAATGAAGTCTCCAACTAAAAAGAAGCATACAAACGGATACTTGTGCATGAAAATAAAAAATACTGTGTGAAGTAATTATTGTAGTTATGGGAAGTTGTGAAGTTTTAAACATTTACAAGGGTAATGATTACAGTTATAGGAAGTTGGGGGCGGGTAATGGCTTTGGAAAACCGCCAATTGGATAAGGCCAATCAGATGATGGGAGTTGAACAGCCAAAAACAGGCTATATATACAGGGATCCTCCATCATAAACAAGTCACACAAAATGCCTGAAAAAGAAGTATTCTTCTCTTACCCATCAAAAAACAGAAAAAACCCAACGTCAAAAGGAAAAGATGGAAGGATTCAACCCTTTTGTTTTTTTGTGAAGAGTTCTACAAGATCAACGATGAGATAGACAACTACATGTACCGAGGATACCATATGTCTCTCCTGGAAGAGGCTGCAGAGACAAACAAGAAGGCCATAAGGAAGGACCTTCTGGAAGCCGCCGAGAAGCATCAGCTTTTCCTGTCTGCCCTCAACCAGGAGAAAAATGCAAACGCCTACAAGATCTTGGAGGCAACTGAAAATGGGGAGCAGGAAATACTAGAGACGGTAAGTTATCAAACCTTTACATAGTTTTATTTAAAATAAGATCCCAAAATTATTTAACTTTTGAGTATAAAAATTTATGTAGTTCCAAAAGAAACAAGAGCAAGTGGAGGCAGAACTTACGCAGTACAAGGGATACGTGACTGAATGCTTCAGGGAGGTCTTTGAGGAAGAAGACAAGAGGAGGAGGAAGATTGCAAACTTCCTTGGAAGATAAGCAGTCAAGTGCAGGAAGAAGAAGAAGTTGAAGAATACATACTTTACTTTTGCAATATTAATTATATATTTTATATGAAATGTCTGTATTTCTTCTTAATTTGAAGTCTAAGTTTAAAACAATGGTATTTTGGGTTTGAAAAACAATTATGCAGTTGTAACTATGAACTTTAAATTATAATATATGTATTGCAGTATATTTGTCTATGTGATTGAATGGAACAAGTAGGTATTTGAAGATGAAGAAAAGAGGAGGTGGAGAACTGCAGACGTTCTTGGAAGTTAGGCAATCAAGAGCAAGAAGGAAGGAGAAGATTAAGAAGAAATCATATTTTACTTTTGAATAGTAACTGTACTTTTGAATTTTTGTAATATTGAGGATTTCAGTATATTTGATATGTAACTGTTAAATTAAATGTAATCTCAGTTAATATTATAAATATAAACTATGATTTATTTGCACAATATATTGTTGTCGATGCACAATAAGATGTTATGATTGCACATAACAATATTACAATTGCACAACACAAGGTTACAAGTGCACAATAACAGAATGATAAATTGGACTTAAAAAAGCACACAAAGGACAATAGATTGACAAAACCCACAAAAAATATAAATAATAATAGATTTAAAGGCAAGTAAATAAGTAAATAACATTATATTTAAAATATGCAAAATAAGATGTTATAGTTGCACAATACGATATTGTGATTGCACATTATCTGGAATGCATTTTACAACTGCACATAATAAATTTGTAATTGCACAAAACTGGGATACTTGTGCACTAAAACAGAAGTAAAAAGAAATTATACTTAAATGTGAATTTTAAAGTCTATAAATTGCATACAAAGTAAAAGAAAATTACTACAACTAAAAAAAATTAAAAAAATAATAGAGTTAAAGAAAATTAGGTAATTAAAAACACAGTGTTACATAAATAAAAAACACTTGCTAACTTTGCACAAGAAGGCTGTATAATTGCACAAAACGACAATATGAGTGCACATATAATATTGGGTACCTTTATAACTGCACATAATACAGTTATAATTGCACAAAACATAGATGCTTTTGCACTATTGCAGACGAAAGAGTAATTTAGGCTGAAATATCAATTTTAAACTAATATAAAACGCACACATAGTAAAATAAATTTACAAAAATAAAAAATAAAAAATAAATTAAAATAAAAAAGAAAATAGGAATCCAGACCGATATAAGAAAGCAAACAGAGAAAGAGACGCCAACATAAAAGCATGAATAGATAGGCATCTCGATTATAAAAAATAAAGAGCATTCTATTGCATATGCACAATAGGGTGTTAAGGTTGCACAAAATTATATTATAATTGCACATATTAATATTAGGCCAACATATGACTATATAATAATGTCACAACATAAAGACATATGTACACGTTTAAAATAAAATATAAAACGGACAAAGATTCGAATTCGCACATAAAAAAAACACAACAATATATATAATGCCAACATCACCAAGCGTACAAACATAGAGTAAAATAGACAAAGATAACCAAAAAAGGGAATCGTAAAGGGTTATACATTACAACACATGTAGGGCACAAGATTTGTATACCCTCAAAAGTACGAAATTTCTAGGAAATACTAATGTTTGTTAACTACTCTTTCCTATCCCATCAATCCAACCGCAATTTCAGAGCATGAACACCTTTTAAGGTCAAGGATGCATGTGCCTTAGCTTGAACTGAAATTTCAGATCGAATTTCGTTGACATCAGAACAGATTATGTCATTCATGTACTTTACACGCATATTTGAGATGTTCTTGTCAGTCCCGTGGTCAAAACCACACTTGAATCCCTTCTCCAATCCGACAAATGCCTCCATATGGCGCATCATGCAAATACCAGAATGGGGAAGCTTTTCTTCACCAGCCCAAGGGAGATAAATGTGTGATTGAGCACAAAGAGAAACTAACTCTGCTTTCTTCGAACATCCTTTAGACTTCAAATAATCAATCAACAAATGATGCTGCAAGAGAAGATAAGTAAAAGAAGAGATTACTATAAATGACAAACTAAAATTAAAATTAACAAAAGAAAAAGAATAATAATAATAAAAAAAGGACAAAAAGGAAAAAAGGGACAGATAAGTATGAAAACTAACCAAAGTACCGACTGTATATTGAAAGATGGAAGTATCATTTGGATCATTCTTTGACACATCCAGGAACTGAACATATTTCATCTTTAGATTAAAGACTACCATGGAATAGATTTTCGCATGATAAACACCAAATACAAACTATACCAAAATATAAAAAGAACAAGTCAACAGCAAATAAATGAAGGAAGATAAAGAGGAAGGTAGATTAAATAAAAAGAATTAAAAAGCATATAAGAAAATAGAAACTCAAATACCATATCAACATCTTTCAACCGAATGTGAGAAGCAGCAGCCAGTTCCGAATCAAGACGGATACTAAATTTTGCAAGACGGTCATTAAAGTCATCTCGAGGGGGGTCTGGAGCAAATTGCTGGAAAAAAAATAAAAAATATAGAACAAGGAAATAAACACAGGTAGAATGGTTAAAAAATAGAAACAAATGATAGGTAAAATGAAAAAGAAAAATATAACATACAGAAGCCTGAAGTGATAAAAAAAAGCCTTGATGGAGAAACATCACTTCTGTATTGTTCTTTATAATTAAGGACAGAAGCCCATGCAATCACAACAGAGAGAGCCACTTCAAAATCTTCTTCAAGGGATTTAAAATCAGCTCTAATAACTACAACAAATGAATTCTTAAAAAGAACTTCACTGCAATATGCAAAAAGCAAATTATAATAAATAAGTATAACTCAAAGAAACTTAAATATAATAAAATAACTAAAGTAAAAAAAAAAAAGGGAAAAAAGAGACTTACACATCAGAAGCTGATTTCTTAGACAAATATGCACAAATGCAACGCTCAATGTCAGACACACGCTCATTCACATTAACAACCCTAGAATAGTAAGGACTCTTCAAGGAATCAGCAGGTTTTGAAACCCTCTTACCCCCAACATCTTTCTCATTTTGATCAGCAGGGCAACCCCTAGTAGACCTACGCAACAGGAGACTTGTGCTTCCTCTTAAACACTTTAGGGGTTGCACACTGAATGTCACTTGATGTTGATATACCTAAAGAAGAAGAAGCATCTCCGCCAGAATATTCTTTGGCAATATCGACAAAAGAGGAAGGAACACCAGTTACACCATCGACAACAAACGGTGCATCTCTAATATCTTTTTGTGCATCAGCATTGGAGTTGGGTGCAGGTACAAAACCCTTTTGTGCAGACTGATCAGACTTGTTAAAATCCTTGGCAATTTCTTCTTCAATAGATTTTTTTTGAGATTGGAAAACAGGATCAGAACCAAAAAGATCAAACGATGGCTCAACAGGAAGATTCATAGGCATAGTCCCCTTACCCTTAGAAACTGCAGAATCACCCTTCTTTCCAGCATCACATTCACTCTCAAAACAAACACCACCAAGCCCATCCCCAAATACATTACCAACTGAACAAAAAGGGTGATCAGTCCGACCGGACGATTTCATCTTACATTTATTAATGTAAGCTAACTCAATTTGTAAAAGAGCATCCAAAAACACAGGATTTGACCATAAAGGATCTTGGGAGGAAATCCAAACAGAAGCAGGGGAGTCACCCATATCAGAATGGTCTGCGGGAGCAGAAGTACCCTTATCACCCTCAAACTCCAAACCCATCAGCTTCTTTGCAGCATTACTAATGGTTTTAACCATTTCATTCTCTTTAAATTCAGGAGGAATTTTATCAGCTAAATCAACAAACTCAGATATGGAAGGAGCAAGAGCATCAGTTTTTTTAGCAAAGGATTGAATAAAATTCTACAAGTGGAAAAAAACACACAAACACACACACAAACAAAGATAACCAAAATCAAACAAAACACCAAACAATATTATAAAAAATATACTATAAATAAAGAATAGCAGAAACCTCAATAGGAGATGATTTTTTTCCAGAAACATGTGGATTGTCAATAGGAGCAGCTGAAGGGGCAGCACATGGAGAATTAGGTTTATATACAGGAACAAATTGACGTTCCTCAATTCTGCCACGTCCAAGTACTTGAGAAAGACCGAGTTACTCTCCTCGACGAAGTACTTGAGAATAACTTCACCTTATCAATATAAAACAGCTAACAAACACAACCAAACAAACAGACAAACAAAAACAAGAAAACAGATAAGAAAACAAATTATTATAAATACAAGAGATTATGATATAATAACAAAACAGAAAAGTATAAAATGCAAATGAGAAGGTGAAAAAAAGAAAAAAAAATACTCACAATGAGGAAGAGAATAGGACCTCTAAACTGACTGGTCTTGTTCTTGTCCCAAATTTTCTTGGAATCCACTAAGCTTTCAAGAACAAAAGCACACCAATTCAATTCTTTGAAGTCCTCATTCCCAGAAAAGACTTTAACCAAATTATGATTAACATTGCCATTTTGGATACTGTCCACAAGCAATGAATCAAATAACACAGCAAAGTTGATGACAAATTTATCACCAACATCGGCATCAGCAACCATATGATCAATAAGAACAAAAGGATTTATGGAATCTCCACCAGAAAACAAACTCTTCCACTTCGTAAGAACATCTGACTTCTCTTTAGAAGTTTTCCTACATATCAAATTCTTGCCCATAGGCAAGCCTAATGTAATATGGACATCAAGTTCAGTAATATCTAACCTACTTCCATCAGCCAATACCAAGCAACATCGGTTGACATCAAACTGCTCAACCAACCAACGAAAAAGGCACAGAGGAAGATAATGAATTTCCAAATTCAATAAAGAACCAAAATCTATCCTCTTGATACACTCCTTTTGTTTATCATTAAATCTACCCAATGCACACACAAACGCGCGAGGATTTTACCTTGTTTTCAAAGATGGGTATTGATTAGCCCTTCTAACCCTCGTCTTCTTAACAAAAACAACACCAGACCCAACATTTAGGGGAGCAGTTGTGGATTGGAGTGGCACATCAGAGGCTACAGATTGCACATTAGTCCATTCAGATTGCAAATTTTCTCCAACAGTTGGTTGCCCTTCCTTCTTAACAGGAACATCAGCTCCTGAAGGGACATCATCAGTCACATTATGTTGGGGATTAGTAGACAAAAATTCAGTACTGGGGCCTGAGGAAACATCTTTGGATAAACCACCTATACTATTATCAACTTCCCTTGATTTACGTATTAGAGGCACATTATCTTCTGATTCAACATCAGGTGACACCCCTTCCCCATCGGATACAGAAACCCCAGGGGAATCACGTGCCAAATCAATAGCTTTAGGAACAGAGCGAGGGGTCGATATTTCTTAATACGTTTTGAACGATAAGCAACAACAGCTAGAGCTTCACCATCAACCTTGGACCTTGTTCTTTTCCCTATAGGGAATAAAAAAAGAAAAATATAAACAGACATAAAATCCTAACCACAAGTAAATTGAGCATAATTAGCAATAAATATATAAAATCTACAAAGAAGAATAAATGAACACTAGAAACAAACATAAACCGAACAACAAACAAAGTATAAACACAAATACACAATGAATATTAATAATAGCAAACACTTAAGATCATAAACGATTATAAAACAAAAAACATGATAACAAAAAACACATAAATCACCGAAAAAACAAAACGAAACAGCTTGAATAAGAAAAGGAACACAACAATTACACAAATACAAGCAATGATGCGTAAAAACGTCGAATACAAGGGCAAAACATAAAAACGCACAAATTCGAAGTAAATAGAAACCCTAACAAACAGGACAACTTAAATAGGAGCGAATAACAAGGAATCATTGCGTGTACCTACTGATGAACTTGACATAATGAAACGAAGACACCAAAGACACCGAAAAAAGCTCGTCGGAGATGAAGGACACAGAAAAACGAGAAATCGAACGAGAGAGAGAGAAACGAAGAACAGAGTTGAAGATGATCTAAACGCAAGGGAAAGAGATGAAACAGACTTAAAAAAACAGACAACCCAACGCAAAACAGGCCCAACATTTTAGCGAAATAGTAATACGAGCCCAATTATGTTAATTAAGGGAATTTTACACGATAAACACTTTTTACACGTTAAGGAGTTTTTTTTTAAAGGTAAAAGATATATATATATATATATATATATATATATATATATATATATTCTTGAATTTATGACCCTACCATAGTATTTTTAGATTCCATGTGTTTGAACAAGTTGCCCATATGTATTATAAAATTTGATTCAGATCTTTCCCGCTTGTATTGATATGTTTTAATTGGTAAAGTCGATTGGGCTAGTTGGGACTATAATGCCGAAGGAGGGGTATCTGCATGTTCACATATATAGTAGAGATATAAATAACGCATAAAGTTAATATATTAAATGGGGTTTCGTTTCAAATCAATTAGCCAATTTATATGTTGTTGAAGACATATCATTTTTTTTAAGGTGGGAATGGACAATCACATACCAATATATATATGCCTCTTTATTTGTATCGGAAAGGGTGGTTGACAATCAAACTAGATATGAAAAAAGCATATGATAGGGTTGACTAGAACTTCACTAAAACAATCCTAGAAAAATTCGGTTTTCACCCTTCATTTGTCTCATGGTGTATGTAATGCATAACCACGGTTTCTTACTCGGTAATGGTTAATAATGGTCCCACATATATGTTTTTTCCTTCCAGGGGCCTTAGACAGGGGAATCCGCTATCCCCCTTTTTGTTTATTCTAAGTGCAGAAGTTCTGGCACGTACGTCACCTGTCGGCGGAAGTAATGTCGTAAAGAAGCCCAGTTGGTTTCACTTTTGGGAGGAATGGCCCGCGCGCCCCTTTCGTATCTGTCGCCGATGATATTATCATCTTCTCAAAAGGCAACTTGGATGCATGTAGGAAAGTTAAAACAATTATTGACTTTTACTGTAGAATCTCAGGCCAAAAAGTAAACTACCACAAGTCATGTTTCCAACCAACTAAAGGGATTGTAAACTCAAGAATTCTGGATATAAAAAACTGTCTAAATATAACTAACGCAAATTCCTTGGAAAAGTATCTAGGATGCCCAATCATCAACGACAGGGTAACAAAAGACACTTTTGAAGATATTATTTGCAAGTCTAGAGAACAACTGAGCAAATGGCGTGTCAATTCCCTATCTCAATAGGGTAGAGCTATTCTTATAAACACAAATTTATCGGCCAAACCGCTGTATACAATGCAAAACTTCCTCATGCCTTCAGCAATTCATAAGGAACTTGATCAAATCAATATAATTTTTTTTCTAGAATAAAGACCTTCAACATCGTCCACTGTTTAGTTAGGACAGAATATGTAGACCAAAGGGTTGTGGTGGCCTAGGAATTAGAAAATCGAAATCGATGAATGAAGCGCTGCAAATGAAACTCCTCTGGAAAACTATGGCTGAGCCGGAAAACGTCTGGGTAGAGATAATCAGGTATAAATATCTTCGCGAAGATAATATTCTCGAATACAAAAGGAAAGGTGATGCTTCCTGGCAGTGGGCAAAATTATCAACTCTCATCGACAAATTCAAGACTGGTCTTACTTGGTTGGTTGGCTCAGGGAATGCTATCAAGTTCTGGACAGACAATTGGATCACAACTTCCCCCATTCAGGCTAGGAATGACTACCCTACAATTGATAATATAAATGACAAAGTTAGCGATTATATTCTGGGTGGCAGATGGTGGGTAAAGAAACTCTCAACTGTTCTTTCTTAGAGCATTGTATCGGAAATCATTAACATTCCTCTCCCCGCATCAAGATTCGAAGATAGACTTTATTGGTGGCCAAACCATACTGGTTGGTCACCACGTCCAGTGCATACAAACTAGTTACAGCTGAACTCGCTATCCACTCAGATTGTAACGCCTGGATCTGGCGTCAGGAATTCATAAAAAGCAAACCAAGGAATGTAAGATCAAGTGGAGAAAACCTCCGCAAGGAATATTCAAACTCAACTTTGACGGATCTAGACTCGTAAATAACAATAGCACGACAGGTGCGATTATCAAAGACTAGAATGGTCAACCGATACACATTGGATACCAAAAACTAGGAACGAAAAGCCCCCTAAATGCAGAATCCCTAGCTCTTAAACTAGGGGTACAACTTGTTCTTGGTCTTCACATCGACAAAGTTCAAATTGAAGGAGACTGTAGCATAATAATAAACAACCTAAACAATAAGTCTAGATGTCCTTGGAAAATTGAACTCATTCTGTCGAATGTCCAATTTATTACTCCCTCCGTTCGGAAATATAAGATCTTTTACTTTTTGGCACGTGTGTTAAGGAGCTAAATACTATATAAAATATTATTTTTTTAAAATTAATTTTTTATAATGTAACACTTTTTATTAATAAGTATTAAAATGTAAAAAAATAATTTTAAAAAAATCAATATTTTATATAGTATTTAGCTTCTTAAACTACGTGTCGAAAAGTAAATGATCTTATATATTTGAACGGAGGGAGTACTATCAAATCTGAAAGAAGTCTCTTTCGTTCATATACCCCGTTTGGGTAATAGAGTGACGGATAAGGTTGCACACATTTGCCACTCTGCCTGGGGTACTGGTATTTGCAACAACTCTGGTCTCTCAGACCTCATCCATAAGGATGCTTTCGGGTAGAGCCTGCTCTCCCGAACTTTTTCCTAATAAAAAAATGTGTTGAAACGATAACATACCGAAGCTCACGACATGTCCATATGGCTAAGAGAAAATGGTACCCAACATACCACTTTATCCTCCCCTTTGCAAAATTGTCTCTCCCCCATACAAAATTAGTTAAATGTCAAAAAGTAACTTTTATTTGCAAAAATAACAAGTCACCCTTACCTATTATAGTGGGTTAAAATTTTTGGAGAGAGTTTGAAATTTTGGAGGTGGTTTGGGCGGGATTTATGTCAAAGCAAAGGAGGAAGAGAGTGAGAGTTCACAACAACTGAATAGGAGAAGGAAGAAGGGGAAGTAGAGGCCTTAGGCTGACGACGGCGGGGTGGAGGGCGACGGTCGTGGTGGTTCTTCCTCTTCTCTCTCTCTTTGTTTTTTTTGGATTTTGTGAAAGGGGAAATGGAAATGTGTGGAAGTCGGTCGGATTTGTTGAGATGGAGGGAGATTTGTGGAGGAAGGGTGGTAGAGATGGATGGATGGGGTTCACTCCGGCGACGACGACTCTTTGCCTCACCGGACACCAAGGTGAAGCGGATGGTTAAATAGTGGAGGGTTTAACAGGGGTTAGTCTTATATTGGCTGAGATATCGTAGTTAGTGGCTAGGGAAAAGTAGTTATTGGCTAGTAAGCGTAAATCGTAACTTTTTCATATTTTTTTTTTGGCAGGAGTTTGAAAATTTGGAGGTGTGTTTGGGCGGGATTTAAGACAAAGCAAATGAGGGAGAGTGAGGGAGAGAGAGAGAGGGTTCACAACAGCCGAACAGGAGAAGGAAGAAGGGGAAGTTGAGGCTTGAGGCTGACGACGGCGGGGTGGAGGGCGGCGGTCGTGGTGGCTCTTCCTCTTTTTTTTTTTGTATTTTGTATTTTGTGAAAGGGAAAATGGAAATGTGAGGAGGTCGGTCGGATTTGTGGAGATGGAGGGAGATTTGTGGAGGAAGGGTGGTGGAGATGGATGGATGGGGTTCCCTCCGGCCACGACATGCAGCTCTTTGCCTCGTCGGACACCAAGGTGAAGCGGAGGGTTGAACAGGAGTTAGTCTTATATTGGCTAAGAGATCATAGTCAGTGGCTAGGCAAGAGTAGTTACTGGCTAGGCAAAAATAGTTACTGGCTAGTAAACGTAAATCGTAAATTGAGATCAAGATACGATGTAGACCCAACTTTACTTCGAAATATTTTTTTCATAAACATGTATAAAGTGGGTGTCTATAGATAGATAAAATTAAATTAAGTTCAAAAATATATTTATTTTTTAATTTTAACAAATAAAAAATGGTCAAAAATTAGTTTAAAACAATTAAAGTGGGTCTCCCTCTCTCATCCTCTCTCTCCCCCTTGGTTACCTTCAACCTGTTGGGAAGGTGCCCAAAAATTTTGCAAAAATGACAATTTGTCATTCCCATGCAAATAATCCACCCCATGGTTATTTTTGCAAAGTTGGGTGTGAATTGGTATATTGGTGCAAATCATCCTATGGCTAACCACCCCACTAATTTGAAACCCATATTAAAGTGAGAGATCTAAAGAAACAAAATACAAACCCAATGGGATTTTATATCAAAATCAATTGGCAATGAGAGGAATCCTCCTTCAAACTTGTATCTTTTTCATAAATCATAACATCTTGCTATTATATTTCGATGCATTTGCCAATATGCGCGCGCTAAAATGAGAACATACTAAAGCTTGTGATACGTACGTTCATAGGGCTATGGACATCAAATCGACTAATTTGAAACCCAAACTGAATTGAAGCGAGAAAGACTAACAAAAACACATTTCCAATTCTATCTTAAAATCAATTGATAATGAAAGTAATAATACACCAAAACTGTACTTTTGTATGAGCTTGACATAGCACGATAATTTGCATATTTATATGTAAATTTACTATACCAGCAAATTTGATGAATAAAACGAATGATTTTAAAGATTTATTGGTAATTAAATAACTCTTAGCTTTGATTATTAATTTATGTACTGGCCGGCTTCATGTATAAATACCACACCAAAACACACCAATAGATCCAAGGAACTCTCAAATTAACCCACCCAAACGCTTGCTCAGATTTACACCCCAAACTCTAGCTTTGTTTGCTTAGCTCAGATCTACATTTCAAGCATGCCCGTCATTGAATCATCCCCACCTCCAAACGCTAAGTACTTGCAAGACGATGAAATCAGCCCTGAATGCAAACAACTCCTCCTCACCCTCCCCAAATCAAAGGGATGGGTCTGCTCCTACCTTTACCAATACCAAGACTTTTGGCACAATCCCAGGCAGCTCCAAGGCGTCCTCACCTGCCAGTCCCACTTCCGAGCCCTCCCCTCCGATATCCTCCTCGTCACCACCCCTAAATCCGGCACCACCTGGCTCAAAGCCCTCCTCTTCGCCCTGGTCAACCGCCACCGCCATCCAGTCAACGCCCCAGTCAATTGCCACCCTTTGACCACCCAAAACCCTCACCAAGTTGTTCCATTCCTAGAGCTCAAACTCTACGTGGACAACAAAGTCCCCGATCTCTCCACCTTGCCTTCCCCGAGGCTCTTTTCTTCCCACCTTCCGGTTCCTTCCCTACCGGACTCTGTTCGAGACTCTAACTGTAAGATTGTGTACTTGTGCAGGGACCCAAGGGATGCATTCGTCTCCCTTTGGCACTTCACCAACAAGCTCAGACACCCAAAAGACGGGGTTTTACCCTTGGAGGTAGCTCTTGAGAAGTTCTGTAGAGGGGTGACCCTCTACGGGCCTTTCTGGGATCATGTTCTAGGATACTGGAATGAGAGTCACCAGAGACCTTCTAAGGTTTTGTTCTTGAAGTACGAGGACATAAAAGCGGACACAACATTGTGTGTAAAGAGGCTTGCGGAGTTTTTGGAATGCCCATTTTCACTCGATGAAGAGAAGGGTGGGGTGGTGGATATGATCCTTAAGTTGTGTAGCTTTGATAACCTCAGCAACTTGGAGGTGAATAGGAACGGGAAGTTGGATTCCGGGGAGGAGAACAAAGTGTTCTTTCGAAGAGGCGAGGTTGGAGATTGGGCAAACTATCTGACCTCAGAGATGATTGAGAGGTTTAAGACGATCAGTGAAGATAAATTGCAAGGTTCAGGATTGGAATTTTAATTATCTCATAAGTTTGAGACCGTTTGGTATTTACTAAATATGATGGGGTGTTAGTGTGTCACACCTCCGATTGAAATGATTGATTACTAGTTACCTTTTCAGTGTGAAATAATGGTCGATCACTTAGGGTTGTGATCATTCTTGAACTTATATGTTTATTGTTTAAGAATTATGTAATTACTATTTTTATGTTTTGTACGTCTTGGGAAAAATGTTATAGCTTGTTGGTTGCATGTTTGAATGGGTGATCATTGGTGACCCACTTCGCATATACGTTCCCGTCTCAAAATATAGATCCTTTAACTTTATTACACGAATTTTCTTACACATAATTTCTTCCGATCCTCCTTGTCTTATTGAATCCTTGCAGTTGGCCATGAACCTGTGGCAAATCCAAGGGTTAGTAAAATATCAAAATATATGTGTTATGTAAAAAATTGAAGAGTAAAATACAAATATCGCATATCTTTAGTGGCTTAGTGGTTAAGCTCACCCCAATCTTAAATAGAATTCAATCAACTCTTATCCACTAGGTCCATGCCGAAATTTTTTCTAGATCCGCCCCTGCCATGAAGGGCAACTAGATGTGTACAACGATGGAGACATATATATGATCACGGAACAGGTAAGTCCTACATTTTCTTTGCTAATATGTTTTCGTTTGTTAGGGATGCTTAAAAGGTACTTTCAGGCACTCAATTATTTTAATCCTCCCTGATCAGCTTATGGAAAAAAATCATTGATTTGAATGAATTTAATTTAATAAATACAATTAAAGATTAGCAGTTGATAGGGTAGATGGTGCTTGCTTAGCTGTGTTTGCCTAACTTTAATAATTAAGGGTATACTCAGTAGAGCTTTGTACTCCTCCCGTGATCCACGTGAATTTGTGACTTCACTTTGCTTTGTATTATGGGATTCGAATAGTTTATATGCTCGATCTGCTCCCTTCCAAATTATTAGCATTTGATATATTACTGGTACCTAATCTGCCTTAATTTTTTAAATATTTCAGCCTTGGAAAGCAAAAACATATTGATTTAATTTCACCCTTTTCCTACACAAGCTGAATTAGTGTACAATTTATACTTCTTTTACGGTCCAAATTATTGATGGCCGTGAATATTGCTCTCATGCCGACGTGTTATATATTCTTTATACATAATATTGCACGTAGCGTTAAATGAACCCTTGTGAAGATGATATATTGATGGAACATGCATATAATATGATTAGGCAAAAACTTACTGTGATATGGAACATCTAGCTTTGGACTATAAGCAGCAACTTATTCCAACTCCTCGATAACAGTCAAGTCATAGTTACCGGTTGTGACACTGACGTCGTTAAAATTGATGACACTGACATCTTTAAAAAAATGTTAAAAAAAATAATTGTCACCAGTCGTATTGATATCTCCAAAGTAGTCATGTCTTTATGCATATTTTAGTTCCATATTCTTTACATTTTGCATATTTCGGGTTGGGAATATGTCGAATTTATGTAGTATATGCTTATTTATCAGAAATGGAGATCTACACAAGTTTCTGTTTAATATCGCAGGATATGGAACCATTTCGGAAGAAAACCAAGAAGCGAGAACCGGAGCTCAAAGCTACTCGACATCGACTAGCCTTAGTCGATCTCGACAAGCCATGTCTGGACACCTGCCAGGATCGAGGAGCCTATGTCGAGAAGCTAAAGACGAAGAACCCGACTTCCGAACCTTTGTCGAGATCGAGTTAGGCTACTCGACATCGACAAGACCTCGGAGACAACCTGGATTCGAGGAGAGCATGCCGAGGAGAGATCAACCAACCATGCTCGGACATCCTTACACGATGTCGACAAAAGGTACTCGAGGTCGACAAAGCCGAGGAGCCATGACCGAGCACATCGAGAAGACTTGCCCGACCAGCCAAGCGAGACCTAGTCGACGAGCCTCTCTACTCGATGTCGACAAGGGGTCCTCGAGATCGACGAACGCCAGGAGTCATGTCCGAGCCTGTCGAGGACCAGCAACCCGAGACGACGAGCCAAGCCCAGTCGACCAACAATTCTACTCGATCTCGACTAGCCTTACTCGAGATCGAGGAGGATTCCAGAAATCGCGTGACGCGTTTTGGGGCAGTTCCACTCGGTGTGGACTACTTGGGCTCGAAGATTGTCGAGTTCTATCCGATCTATCAAGTTCTATCATGATGAAGAGAGATCTATCCACTTGAAGACACTTTAGATATATTTCCCTATTTTAGATTTAATTTCATTATAGGTTTTATTTATCTTTAAAATCTTAGATATAGTTTTAGATATAGATATAGATATTCTATCCTTGAATAGCAAGGAATAGAAGGCTATAAATAGATGTTTTATTTATCTTTAATTCCTTTATTGCTTTTATTTATCATTAAACCTTTTAGATATAGATAGATGTTTCTATCCTTGAGTAGCAAGGTTTAGAAGCCTATAAATAAAGCCCATGGGGCTGATTTTTCATTCATTGAATTCCAGAGAGAAGTAAGTAGGAGAAGTAGAGAGAGAGAGTGAGCGGCCGATTGGAGTTGTGAAGCGAGAGCGGAATTGGCTTCAAGCGGTTGTAAACTTTGGTTTATTTTAATGCAATTAGTTTTCTTTCAATCGATGATGTCTGAGTTTGCGATGAAGTGCGAGTAGTCCACCCACTTCTAGGGATGGGGCGAGCCCGACGATAGCCCTGGATATTTGAGGTAAAGATCCGACTTTTATCATGTTTTGAGCATCTACTACTTGTTTATGTGTTTATTAACCATCTAATGGGGATCCATGTTAACAACTTGGATTGTAAACATAAAACTAGTAGAGACAATTAGGGTTTCATGAAAGGGTTGTCTAATTGTTGGAAAAAGCGAAAGCTTGTCCTTTGATGCAATTCACATGATTATCTGTTTATCTCTGCCTTATGCATGCTTGGTTATCGTTGTTGCAAACCCCAATCTTGGAAGCCTTTTCATACAGTTTAGTTCGAAATCCCCAAGCAAATGTTTTTATTTCGTTTCGTTTTAGTTTCTGTGTCCTCGATATCTAATAGCACTCGTTGATATCGAGTACTGATTCTCGATCTAGCATCGTTGTAGCTTCTGTGTGCAGGTACTCGACAAAGCTCAACTCGACGTCGACGAAGCCTACTCGATATCGAGTACCCTCTAGTCGAGATCGACTACAACTTGTGCTTGCTGTTGCGCTGTGCTCGACTGTCCGATCTTCTGTCGACTAACCCTAGTCGAGATCGAGGACATCTGTGATCGACTTCTGTCCGTGAGACACCACCGCTACCTAGGATCCGCTGACACGCTTCCTCGTGGATCGATCCTGACTTCCCGCTGCTACATCAGGAGGAGGTCTTGTAATTATTTGCAAGGGACGGAATCTGGTTTGCTGTGATTTATTTATATTTTAATTTGCATACTCGATTTCCTTCTATCAACAAATTGGCGCCGTTGCCGGGGAGGCTATCATTCGCGCCTTAGGTAGTTAAATCTCACATTTGCTTTGAGTTATTATACAAGTGTATGCGCCGTTCTGGTCTACCACCTGAGTTTGACAGCTTAGACGAACCGGAGCGTTACCTACACATCAACTCTAAACTCAAAAGGATCATGGCGGCCGATAAGACACAAGAACAGCTGATTGCCAGGCTTACTAGGGAACTAGCCACTAAAGATGCTGCTATCGCCGCTAAGAAGGCAACAAGGGAACAAGCAGAAGCTGAGCTTGCCCAGTTCCTAACCACTGCAGAGGATTATATGCATCCAACGCTCGTCGTGCCTGAATCGGCGATTCTAATCCCTGATAACTCTTTTGAAATTCGCACTCAGTTTCTTATAGAGCTTAAGAATAATGCTTTTCATGGCAAATTTAATGAGTGTCCACTTGAACATATTACAAATTTTTCTGACATGTGTCGTACTCTTGCTGAAGGTACAACTCTGGAATATGTCAAGATGAAAGCTTTCCGCTGGTCTCTCGCTGGGCCTACACTAAAGTGGCTTGAAGGGCTGAAACCAAGATCACTCACCACATGGGCCCAAGTAGAGCAAGAGTTTCTGAATAAATTCTTCCCACCTGCCAAGACAACACTTCTCCGCCAGAAAATCACCGCCTTCAAACAGAAGCAAGGGGAACCGCTGGCAAAGGCATGGGAACGCTACAAAGAACTGTTGCGATCTTGCCCTACTCATGGACAGCCACCCTACGTCATTCAGGAGATCTTCTTCAACTCTCTTGATCAAGTCACTAAGGACAGAATCAACCATTATACTCGCTATGAGTATCTAACGATGCCGCCAATTGACGCCTGGGGTATGCTGGACAAGCTCACCAATTATGACAACAAATATGAGTCTACTGCAAACTATGAGGAGAACTCCTACGCCAGGCCAGCACCATCTATGCCACTCTATGAGCCAACAAAGGAGATTGACCCAGATGTCAGGGAGTAGTTCTACAGAGACCAGAATCGCAAGCTCCTCAAGCAAGTCAAATATCTATATGTCAAACAGCCTTGCATCGAATGCGGATCACAGCGGCACACCACTACTGAGTGCCCACACACAGAGCAAGTCAGAATGGCAGAGACTCATGAAGAGGCAGCCTACGCTGGGGTCCCAATCGCTACCTGGGAGACCAACGGTCCTATCAACCACAGTGGAACCAAGGTCCCCCTAGGAACCCCCCACCCTACAGAGCTCCAGGACATCCAGAAAGGATAAAAAGAAGGACGATCTGCAGCTGATCCTTGATGAGATGCGCCGAAATCATGCACAGAACCTGCAGGCTACCAACACCATCAATAATCAGCTCCAGAATTTCAACACAAAATTTGGGGAACTGGATATATGGAAAAGAGGAATAGAAACCTAGATGGGTCAAATCGCTGCGCATATCCCACGACCGTCCAGACAGCTCCCTGGGCAAACAGAACCAAATCCTAAGGGGAAGACCGGACACGTCGCAGCTATCAAACTCAGGAGTGGGCATCAATTAGACGAGCCATAGGTCGGGAAACAGCAAAGCAAGGCAGAGCAGCAACTCGAGACAGAGCACAGCCTACTCGATCTCGAGGAGACTCTACTCGACCTCGACAAGAAGCTACTCGACCAAAACCAGAAGCTTAGCTCGGACTCCGCTGCGCATACCAGCAACTCCAGGTCGACCACCCAACTCGATGTCGAGGAGCCCGTGGTCGAGATCGAGGAGAAACATCTGGCTGACGTCGACGACTCTGCAACACCTCCGACAGCTCATCTGGCTCTGAAACAGAAAAAGCCACTGCCTTTCCCTTCAAAAGCACAGAAAGATCCCACTGCAGGTAGGTTTACCAGATTTGTTAATATGCTGCAAGAACTAAATGTTTCTATTCCTTTTACAGAAGCCCTGCAAGAGATGCCTGGATATGTCAAATTTCTAAAGGAAATCATGAGCAAGAAGCGATCCATCTCGGAGATCGCAGGCGAATGCAAAGTACTCCAGTTCCCTGAAAAGAGACCTGACCTTGGTAAGTTTTCTGTTACTTTGGGTTTTGGACAATATAAATATGAGTCTCTATGTGATTTAGGAGCAAGTGTAAGCATCATGCCTCTATCAATCTGGCGGAAGGTCAAAATAGGATGCATAGAGCCTGTGGATGCCAAGTTATACATGGCAAACAATACAGTAGTCATCCCTACAGGTATAGTTGAGAACGTCCCTGTCCAGGTTGGTAAATTCTTTGTTCTAGCAGATTTCCTTATCATTGACTGTGCTGAAGATTCTACTAGCCCTATTATTCTTGGTAGACCATTCTTAGCTACTGGAGATGCCAGAATTAGTGTTAAGAATCGCTCGCTCACCTTCACCATAGGCGATGAGGTTTTGGATTTCTCTTTTGGCCATGCAAAAGAGGAAATTTCCTGGCTGGAGGTGAAAAGCATCAGCAACCTCGGGACCAACCAAACAGCGGAGGGAAGCGCCAGCACTGTCCTCGAGGTCGACAAGAGCTGCTCGATCTCGACAAGGGCGCTACTCGATCTCGACCAAGACTTGTCGATATCGACTTCCACTGATGAGCCACTGACTTGCCAAGAGCCTAAGTATGGGGTCCCTGTACTCGAGGTCGACTAGCTGTACTCGATCTCGACTAGCCCTGAACCCAAAGATTTCTGTTTTGGGTCCGAAAAGGTAAGTTCAGGTATGAATTCCACTCCCCCTCAGTCCATAAAGAAAATTATCAATGATTTAAGGGGAGATAAGATACCATTGCGAGAAAATCTACGGAAACTGAGGGCTGGAAGGAAGAAGAAGAAAGAGAAGGGAGATGATGCAAGCAACCACCTGTCAGCTGAGCTGACATACTACCATCAGGACCTAGATGATCCAGGAGAAGGGCCAAGCATGAGCGGGCCCCACAATAATGGTCCTTGAGCGCAAACGGAGAAGTCGGCCTAGCGACTCTAAAATCTAGAGCATGTATATAGAACTTTATGAATTTTGGGACTTTTTAAACCTTTTTGTTTTGTTTTTGGTTTTTGTTTTATGTCTTTAAGAATATTTCATGTGGATAGTCTTGTTTCTTGTGCAATCTAACACTTTTAGGTCGGCAAGCATATAAGGATTGCGAAAAGTGGAATAAAGAAGTCCCTGAAACCAGTCAGAATCGACGAAGGCCAAGTCGATTACGACAAGGAGGAGAAGCCCAGAAGTTACTCGATCTCGAGTAGACGTACTCGACATCGACAAGTCACCAGAAGCTCCTCGACTTCAGAAGCCACCAGACGCTGAGAAGCTACTCGAGATCGAGTAACATGTACTCGAGATCGACCAGCCAGTTACTCGACCTGCACTGATTCGCCCTCCTCGATGTGTTATCCCGTGAGTTCCTTCCTTTACTCTTGTTTTTATTTGATTTTATACAGTGGGGACACTGTAAATTCTAAGTATGGGGTAGGGGAAGGGCTCATTATCATTATCATATGTGTTAGTCTTGCTTTTGGTTTTACATGGTGAAATTTTAATTTTTATGTTATGCATTCATGTTTAAATTTTATGCCTTTTAAATCTTTTGTCTTGATTTTTGCATAAGAGAAAAAAAAATAAAAAACATAGAAAATGTCGAAAAAATAAAAAAAATATGCATGTTTAAATTTTTGCATTGTTTTAGTTTTATACCCTAACTTAGATGTGCTATGATGATAAATAATGACTGACTTGATCATGTAAATCCTATGGCATGTTTGGAAGGTTTAGCATAAGTCCTCAAAATGGTTTTTATGTGGATTGTGAACTTGTGATGAAATTGAGCACATATGATCCTAATCTAAAGGTTAAAATCCAACAAAAATTGTCCTAGTGAGAATTTTGGCCTTATAGGGAGAACATTAAAAATCCCTCTGCTTCCTTGAGTGTATTTACTCTTCCTATGCATCTCTAAATGTTGTGATAGTTATTCAAAGCCAATGCATTTATATGTTTATGTTAATAAGAATTAAATGATGGAGGCACCTTTTAAGCCAATTTTATCCTCTCTTTACCTACCCTGCATTATCCCTGCTTGAAGCCATAACATTAGCCTGAGACTTTTATTATGAACTCCACAAAAAAATATCCTTAGCCAAATAGAGCCTGACTTCCATTTGGGAATTAAGACTTAGAGTTGGTTGGAATGATGATTTTTGAAAAGAATGAGCTTATGTTGCATTTCAAGTAGAAAGATTGTTGAAATTATTGAGATATGGGATGGTTTTAAATTTTTATCTTGCTATGCATATTATGTAAAAGGATTTTTGGCTCACATCATAAATGCACTATTAGTGTTATTTGGTTTTTATTTTCGAAAAAAAAATCCGAAAAAAAGAAGAAGAAAAAGTACATATGTTTGTGAATAAAGTGCATGTGCCAAATTTACCTTATTTCTTTCATTATTTGCAAGATACACACTTTGGAGAGGTTGAGAAAGTTTGAAAGGTTACATACTCCATGGAGATAAATTCGAGAGTTTGGTTGATGCATATGATTGAGAAGTTATGGTTTGGTTGTGTTGGAGATTTAGGAGTCTTGATTCCCGAATTTTATTTAGCACCACATGACCAAATAATTCCATACCTTATTATTTCTTACCAAGCCCCATTACAACCCCGCCGAATGGAATCTTCTTTGAATACTTCTATTGAGCGAAGTCCTCCTGATATTTCTTGTTGCATTTTCATAATTGGTTGCGAAGTGGATTCATGTTTAAATTGCAATATTTATAAGATTGTGTATGGAATTAAGTTGAGAGTTGATCTTCATAGCCTAAACACATTGAGAGCTGAGTGTAAACACATTATTCCTGTGAGGTTGGATCACTCATATATGTGTGATGACGTTAAATTCACTTGTCTTACATTGCTACTACTTGAGATGTTGCTTTTGACGACGGCGAAGACTTGAAGGATGTGTTGTAGGTCTTGTTTATTGTTTGGTTATTGCTTGAGGACAAGCAAGTCTAAGTATGGGGTGATTTGATGTCTCCAAAGTAGCCATGCCTTTATGCATATTTTAGTTCCATATTCTTTACATTTTGCATATTTCGGGTTGGGAATATGTCGAATTTATGTAGTATATGCTTATTTATCAGAAATGGAGATCTACATAAGTTTTTGTTTAATATCGCAGGATATGGAACCATTTCGGAAGAAAACCAAGAAGCGAGAACCGGAGCTCAAAGCTACTCGACATCGACTAGCCTTAGTCGATCTCGACAAGCCATGTCTAGACACCTGCCAGGATCGAGGAGCCTATGTCGAGAAGCTAAAGACGAAGAACCCGACTTCCGAACCTTTGTCGAGATCGAGTTAGGCTACTCGAGATCGACAAGACCTCGGAGACAACCCGGAGTCGAGGAGAGCATGCCGAGGAGAGATCGACCAACCATGATCGGACATCATTACTCAATGTCGACAAAAGGTACTCGGGGTCGACAAAGCCGAGGAGCCATGACCGAGGACATCGAGAAGACTTGCCCGACCAGCCAAGCGAGACCTAGTCGACGAGCCTCTCTACTCGATGTCGACAAGGGGTCCTCGAGATCGACGAACGCCAGGAGTCATGTCCGAGCCTGTCGAGGACCAGCAACCCGAGACGACGAGCCAAGCCCAGCCGACCAACAATTCTACTCGATCTCGACTAGCCTTACTCGAGATCGAGGAGGATTCCAGAAACCGCGTGACGCGTTTTGGGGCAGTTCTACTCAGTGTGGATTACTTGGGCTCAAAGATTGCAGAGTTCTATCCGATCTATCAAGTTCTATCATGATGAAGAGAGATCTATCCACTTGAAAACACTTTAGATATATTTCCCTATTTTAGATTTAATTTCATTATAGCTTTTATTTATCTTTAAAATCTTAGATATAGTTTTAGATATAGATATAGATATTCTATCCTTGAATAGCAAGGAATAGAAGACTATAAATAAAGCCCATGGGGCTGGTTTTTCATTCATTGAATTCCAGAGAGAAGTAAGTAGGATAAGTAGAGAGAGAGAGTGAGCGGCCGATTGGAGTTGTGAAGCGAGAGCGGAATTGGCTTCAAGCGGTTGCAAACTTTGGTTTATTTTAATGCAATTAGTTTTCTTTCAATCGATGATGTCTGAGTTTGTGATGAAGCGCGAGTAGTCCACCCACTTCTAGGGTTGGAGCGAGCCCGACGATAGCCCTGGATGTTTGAGGTAAGGATCCGACTTTTATCATGTTTTGAGCATCTACTACTTGTTTATGTGTTTATTACCCATCTAATGGAGATCCATGTTAACAACTTGGATTGTAAACATCAAATTAGTAGAGACAATTAGAGTTTCTTGAAAGAGTTGTCTAATTTTTGGAAAAAGTGAAAGCTTATCCTTTGATGCAATTCACATGATTATCTGTTTATCTCTGCCTTATGCATGCTTGGTTATCGTTGTTGCGAACCCCAATCTTGGAAGCCTTTTCATACAGTTTAGTTCGAAATCCCCAAGCAAATGTTTTTATTTCGTTTCGTTTTAGTTTCTGTCTCTTCGATATCGAATTGCACTCGTCGATATCGAGTACTGATTCTCGATCTAGCATCGCTGTAGCTTCTGTTTGCAGGTACTCGACAAAGCTCAACTCGACGTCGACGAAGCCTACTCGATATCGAGTACCCTCTAGTCGAGATCGACTACAACCTGTGCTTACTGCTGCGCTGTGCTCGACTGTCCGATCTTCTGTCGACTAACCCTAGTCGAGATCGAGGACATCTGTGGTCGACTTCTGTCCGTGAGACTCCACCGCTACCTAGGATCCGCTGACACGCTTCCTCGTGGATCGGTCCTGACTTCCCGCTGCTACATCTGGAGGAGGTCTTGTAATTATTTGCAAGGGACGGAATCTGGTTTGCTGTGATTTATTTATATTTTAATTTTCATACTCGATTTCTTCTTATCAACACGTATCATCCAACTCACCGGTTTCCTAGACATAGGCTTAGAAGTATCGTGTGACACCTCTTGAACCTGCGACCATTCTATTATTTAGATATTGCACTTGTAGGGGGTCTTGTGGCAGTGGAGCGTTTTTGGTATTAGAGATCTTCTTATTCCCATATTCCCAAATGCCATAAAAACAAAGCACATGGAAATTCTTGTTTGCTGCATTTGTCAAGTTTAGATTCGATATGAAATCGTTACTTGTTTGTGGGAGGTGGATATTATAGTCTAGCTTATTATTAACGTCATTCAGCATGGATATTGTTAGCGGACATTCAAAGAACAAGTGATTATCATCCTCGTTCGCCGCGTTACATAAACAATATTGTGAGGGAACACGGTTATAGTATTTGTTCAGTTTGCATTTAGTTGCCAAGGTGTCAGAAGTTGCTTTCCAAATAAAGTTTTTTATTTTTTATTTTGGGTGGAACATTCAATTTACAGATCCACTTGTAATGATAACCCCCATTAGGATGTACAATCGAGAGATTGGAAACTGATCATTTAACCGAAAAGGAGCCATCCAAACTTGGAGTCCATATGAGCCTATCTATCATATTGTTTATGGGTATGCTTATTTTGACAATTTCCTTGACAATACCTATTGGAAATAATCTGTGGAGCTGAGGTAAATCTCATTTCTGTTCTATCATAAGTAGATCAGCGTCACATGTGTTTTCATCGGTGTCATGACGTAAGTGTGCCAAGGTGAAGTTTCATAACCATGGATCATGCCACACATTAACTGAGGTACCATTTCCAATCAACCATCTAAGTCTTGTATAAAATTTATCTTGAATATTGAGTAGCCGACCGAATTGCCACGAGACATTGTGTTTACTTCTAGTCATCACAGCTAGTGTCTTGTAAATTTTTCATAGGAGATTCATTTGGAGAGCTGTGTTTTGGGGTGCAAAGTCGATCCCAACTAATTGGTGGAGGACACCTTTTGCTTTCTAATTTGTTCCAGAAGATTTTTTTTTTAATTTTATCAATTTGGTCGCAAACATCTTTTGGAGTAAAAAGGTCTACATAAGATAGTTTGTTTTAACATTTAGGGTTGTTTATACGAGAACCAACCTCCTAGCTTGTGAAAGCAAAGAGACTTTCCACTTTGAGAGTTTCTTTTTTAGACTGTTGATCGCTTCATCAAAAACAGAGTTGTTATCCCAACCACATATTATTGGGATATTAAGGTATTTCTCTAGTTTTTTTAGTAATGGGAATGTTCATTTCATTAGCAAGCGAGGAAGCGATTGACCGGGGTAGGGACGTTTCTAGAAGTGTGTAGGGAGTTTTTATTGTAGTTAATTTTGAAACCTGAGAATCGGGAAAAGTTCTCTAGAATTACTTGAACGATGTTTGTGCTTTGTCATGTGGCACAGACAAAAATGAGTGTGCTATCAAAAAAGGTTAGGAATGGGATTAGTGTACCGCTAGTGGTTAACTTGACGCTTATATTTTGTTTAGGGAGATGAGAAGACTCGTGTTTAAGTGTTCGATCTAGTAGTTCAATTATGACAACAAAGATGTACGGTGCTAGGGGGTCACCTTGTTGTATTCCTTGCGAAGGGGCAAAAGGTTTCCTCGGGTTGTGTTAACTAGGGATAATATTGTAGTTATAGTGAGGTAGGTCATGACCCACCCAACCCAGGTGAGATGAAAACCAAATTTTGTAAGAATTCCTTTGATATAATCCCAGATAATCTTATCATACGCTTTTTTTTCTATATCTAACTTTAATGTCATCCATCCTGTCTTTCCTTTGTTTTTGTGGAACGTATGAAAATTTTTATGTGCTATAAGGATATTTTCCTGAATAAATCTTCCCTCCACAAATGCTCCTTGGAATGGGCTGATGATTTTTGTAAGATTGGATTCAGTCTATTTCATAGGATTTTTTTATATAATTTTATAAATAGTATTGCACATGCTAATTGGTTTTATAGTGATTGATGAAATTTGAGCTTTTTTTTAACTGAAAAGAATTTGGCCGACTAGGACAGTCTAACCAAGAGTATCCAGACAGATGAAATCAAGAAGCAAAGGATCCGGAGGTGGAAGCAAGTAGGAGAAGGAAAACCCAATTATTGATTCGGATATGAAATTTGAGTCTTTAAATTGAGAAAAATAGACGGTGGAGATTTAACACTAATTTTTTATTCTTTCATTTAAAAAAAGCGTGGCATCCACCTCCAAACCCACCCACTCTCCTTAAATTTAGGTGATGTGTGTCTTACAATCACCTATTTCTACCCTTTATATAAATTTATGCATTTTTTCAAAAATTATAGTAGTGGGCCCCACTATATATCAAACATTGAGGTCATGAGTTCAAATCCCATTAGCTTCACTTTTTTCACAAGTCATATGAGTTTAAGACCCCTTCCTATAAGTTTGAAAACATCTGGTTACAAAGGAATGATTATAAACATATTGTCAGACAATCTTGGAGACCGTCTTGTCTTGGATCGGCGATGTACAATCTTATGTTTAAACACCGAACATTAAAACTAAAAACAAAATAATGGAATAAGAAAATCGTTGGGAACATCTTTAATCAACTAAAAGAAGTAGAAGAAAGGCTTCTGTGGATTCAGATTAGAGCAAGAATCCATAACGAAACAGAGACAAAACTACAGGAAAACCTACTAAAGAAAAAAGAGCAGTTATTGCTATTTCAAAAAAAAAGTATTGGAATCATCGGGCTAAATGTAAACACATTGGGCTTGATGATTCTAATACTGGTTACTTCCATCGAGTGGCTACGGGAAGAAGAAATAGAAAAATTATAAGACAAATAATCACAAGAGAAGGAACCCAAATATTTAGTGAATACAATATAAGAAAAGAAATACAAAGGGACTTTGAGGCAAGGTTTACTAAAAGCAATATAAATAAAAATTTACTACAAGAATACCAAAGATCTATACAAACATAAATAACAGAATCTGACAATTGAGATCTAACTAAACAAGTAACGAACTGCGAAATAAAAATGCATTTTTTAGCCTTGGCAATAACAAATCGCCAGGTCCAGATGGTTGGAGGGCCGAATTCTGTAAAACATTTTGGGACTCGGTAGGCCCATCAGTGAAAAAAGCAGTTAAGAGCTTTTTCCTACAAGGTAGACTACTTAAGCAAAATAAATCATACATTTATATCTCTCCTTCCAAAATGTGAAAACCCAACGATGACAAACAACTATAGACCTATCAGTCTTTGATTAACAATATATAAAATAATCTCCAAAATTATTACTGAAAAAATGAAAAAGGTTATTGGTAAATTAATTCATCCACTTCAAGGAACCTTTGTCTCAAATAGAGCTATTCAAGATAATATTTTAATAGCCCATGAGATTTTTCATTCTCTAAAAACTAGGAAAGACCAAGAGGATTATGATAGAGTTGAATGGGACTTTACGCAAGCAGTCTTGGAGAAATTCGGCTTTCACACTACTTCCGTTTCGTGGATTATGGAATGTGTTACGACAATGTCCTTCTCAATTTTGGTAGATAATGGACTAACGGAAATGTTTAAACTGTCTAGAGGACTCAGCCAAGGTGACCCAATGTCACCCTTTCTCTTCATCCTTGGAGTTGAGACATTGGCCAGAAGACTAACGATAGAGTCTACAAAACCAAAAAAAAAAAAACATTGGTTTCCCATTTGGACGACTAGGACCTAAGATTCCTTTCCTCGCCTTCGCAGATGACATTATTATCTTTTCAAAAGGAACTGACAGTGTTGTTAGAATAGTCCGTAAAATTATCGATGAATATTGCCAAATCTCGGGTCAACTCGTTAACTTCAACAAGTCTGCATTCCAAACATCCTCAGGTTTAGATCACAAAGAACGATGCAACTACACAACATACTACAAATTCCCAACTCTAGATCGTTGGACAAATATTTAGGTTGCCCAATCATTAACGGTAAGGTAAAAAAAGAAACGTTTTAGGAAATATTTGCAAAAGAGAACAACTTGCAAAGTGGCGAGCTTTTGCACTTTCCCATGAAGGGGGATCAGCACGTGTTGATAAGATCAAACTTAACATCAAAACCAATCTACACTATGCAAAGCCTTATGCTTTCGAGAAAAATACACCATGAGTTAGATCAAATCAACAAATGTTTATTTTGGAAGAAAGATCTACAACAAAAACCCCTAATTAGTTGGGACCTATTATGCAAACCAAAAGCAACTGGAGGCCTTAGAATGACAAAATCAAAGGACATGAACGAGGCCTTACAAATAAAGCTGCTCTGGAAAATTCTAGCAGAACCAGACAATGTATGGGTACAAATCATAAGAAAGACGTATTTAAAGTAGAAAAATTTATTCCAATATACAAGGAAAGAGGGGTTGTCTTGGCAATGCGGGCATCTCAGCAAACTTATAAATTCATTTAAGAAAGGACTTATATGGGCTATTGGAGATGGAAAATCTGTAAAATTATGGACTGACAATTGGATATCAACAACTCAGTTATACATGAGGCTAAATAAAGATTATGAGGATTGTCCAAACAATTTGGTAAGTGACTATATCCAAGATGGAAAATGGAAAGAACATGAACTAGAGAAAGAATTACCTACACAAATGGTTAAAGAAATTGTTAGTTCCCCTTCCGAGGAATGTTTTCCAGGATAGGCTGTATTGGTGGTCTGATCGCTATGGTTGGCTTACGACGAAAAGCGCACTACGCATATTAACAAATCAAAATGACCAACAAATTGATCGTACATCGTGGATATAGAAAATGGATTCACTTCCTAAAATAAAAAAATTTATGTGGAGAGTACGTAGCTCAGCAAGTTCTTCCTACAAAAGCTAGACTCTGTGTTTGGGGAGTCCCTACCACACTTTTGTGTGTCTTCTGTAATAACATTATTGAGGATGATCTACATCTTTTTGTCAAATGCAAGTTCTCAAACCAACACTTGTTAAAAATAATGGGCTTACAAAAATGTCTTAGAACCATGAATCCTAACACCTACATAACTAATATCAGGGATATATTGGCCAAAGTAGGGGAAACAATGCATTTTTTTTTTTATTAGGAAAGAATTCGGGTGGGCTGACCCTACCCGGCAGCATCCTTACGGATGAGGTCAAGGAGACCCGAGTCATTTTCGATATCGACTCCTCGGGCAGAGTGGCAAAGGTGTGCAACCTTATCCGCCACTCTATTGCCCATACGAGGAACGTGAAAGAACACTACTTCTCTCACAGTCGATAGCATGACTTGAACGTCAGAAAGAATTAGTTCTATCTCCCAAGGGCATTTAGATTTCCCTTTTAAATGGTCCATGATTATCTTACAATCACCTTCAATTTGGATCCTATCTAAATTGAGTCGCATTACTAGATGGACCCCCATTTTGAGGGCAAGAGCCTCTGCTGTAAGTGGATTCTGTTTACCAAGTTGCTGGTGGTGAATGAAGACTGGGCGACCTTCCCAATCTCTAATAACGACACCGGAGGAACTGTCGCCATTAGAAAGAGAGGAACCATCGAAATTAAGTTTGAACATACCCCTTGGAGGCTTGCGCCACTGAATCTTTTTTTGTTTGTTGCTCTTTTTTGAAGATACCCCCCGATGGGGCCGTATAACCCCCTCGAATTCTGCCTCGGGAGTGAACGTTTTGTTCCAGTTATCTATGTGAGACTTGATCAGTCGTAGGACCGAATCTTTTCCCGGGATAGCGGTCTGTTGAAACAAGTGTTGATTCCGGATGTTCCAAGTCATCCACCAAGCAAAAGCGAGGTTTGACAGGGCCGCAGGTTGCAGACTCTTCCCAAGCGCAGATAGAATGGGTCTGAAATCCCGAGATTGGGCAATCAGACAAGCAATAGTTGATTGGTCTTGGGTTGGAAATTTGTGAATGGCTTTGATGAAGTAGCATTCCAAAAACAAATGGACCTCGTCCTCAGCTGCCGAATTGCACAAGGAGCAAGTGGGGGGAACTGCCGAACCCCTACACGCCAGCCTAGAGGATGTGGGCAGGCCGTTTTGCGCAATTTTCCATAGAAAATTCTTAACTTTCGGAGGGATATTAATCTTCCAAATCCAGGCATTACAATCAGGAGATGGTAAGGACTGTGCTGTTATTAATTTGTAAGCACTGGCAGTAGTAAACCATCCCTCCCTATCCGGCCACCAATATAGACGGTCTTGCAGATTCGAAGCAGGAAGAGGGATATCTAAAATCTCTTGTACTATATTGGTCGGTAGAACCCCATGAAGTTTTTCACTCCACCACTTACCTCCCAAAATGTAGTCACTGACGGTCTCATCCGGATTGAGCAATTGAGAGCAATCAACCCTAGCCAGTAAGGAGGATGTTGTGATCCAGTTATCTGTCCAGAACTTTATAGTGTGTCCATTTCCTACCGACCAGATAAGGCCCGCTTTAAAAGTGTCAATTAAGTCGGACAGCTTGGACCATTGCCAAGAGCTAGGCCCGGATCTTTTGTAATCGAAAATACTGGTGGAGCGCAAGTATTTATGTCTGATCAAGGACACCCAGATATTGCTAGGCTCCACCAGAATTTTCCACAGAAGCTTCATTTGGAGAGCGACATTCATATCACTAGATTTACGAATTCCAAATCCCCCAAACTGCTTCGGTTTGCAGATCCTATCCCAGCTAATCAGAGGCCGGTACTGGAGGTCCTTATTCCAAAAGAAAGATCGGTTTATCTGGTCTAGTTCTTTATGCATAGAAGCAGAGAGCATAAAATTCTGCATCACATGCAGAGGCTTAGCAGAAAGGTTGGAGTTTATAAGGATGGCACGTCCTTGTTGGGAGAGAGCATTAGCCCTCCACTTTGTCAATTGCTGTTTGGATTGACAGATGATGTCTTCAAATGTGCTGTTGGTGACTCTTCCATTAATAATCGGACAACCTAGATATTTTTCTATTGAACGTTCGTTTGTAATCTTGAGGCAGTTACACAGCTCCAAGACCCTATGATTCGGAATACCCTTAGTTGCTTGGAAGCTAGATTTGTGGTAATTGACCTTCTGGCCTGACACTTTGCAGTATGAACCAACTATCATTTTGACTTTACGCCCTGCATCCACGCTTCCTTTTGAGAAGATGATGATATCGTCGGCAAAAGAAAGGAACGGAATTCGGGGCCCGTTGTGTCCAATCGGGAACCCAATGTGAGTTCTTTCAAGGCTAGCTTTCGCAGCCAATTTCCGAGCCAGAATCTCCGCACCTAAAATAAATAGGAAAGGAGATAAAGGATCGCCCTGGCGAATTCCCCTTGACGGGAGAAATAGCTCAGTAGGGCCGTTATTGACCAATACCGAGAATGAAACAGATGTTATACATTCCATGACCCAAGAGATAAATGTATCGTGAAATCCGAACTTTTGGAGCACGCTTTTAAGGAAATGCCAGTCGACCCTATCGTATGCTTTTTCCATGTCTAATTTTATTGCTAGCCACCCTTCCCGGCCCCTACGACTTTTGTAGGAGTGGAAGATTTCATGAGCTATAAGGACATTGTCTTGTATAGCCCTGTCAGACACAAAGGCGCCCTGCAGTGGATGAATGAGTTTACCAACAACTTTTTTCATTCTATCTTTCAGATTTTTTGAAATTATTTTGTAGATATTGGAACATAAACTAATGGGGCGATAATGACTAGCGGCCGTGGGATCCTCTTTTTTTGGGAGAAGCGAGATAAAAGTATGGTTAATTTGTCTGAGCATTTTTCCGGAGTGGAAAAACCCTTTGACTGCACATATTACAGATTTTCCGACGATATCCCAATATTTTGTGTAGAATTCAGCTGTGAATCCATCTGGCCCCGGAGATTTGTTTTTCCCTAGATTAAATACCGCCGTTTTAATTTCAGAGTTAGACGGGCGTGCTATAAGAAAATTGTTTTCCTCCGACGAGATGGAAGGTTGTATTAAGTCCAACATTTCAGTAAGGAGCCTATCATCAATTGGTTCTTTCTTGAACCTTGTCTCAAAATCCCTTTTTATTTCATGCTTAACGTTTTCTTCACCCACAATCACCGTACCAGAGGAGGAGGTTATGTTCCGAATTTGTTTCCTGTGTCTTCGACCTAAAGCCACCCGGTGAAAGTACGCTGTGTTGGAATCCGAGAGTTTGAGGTGCTTAGTTTTAGCCCTTTGGCACCAGAACGATTTTTGAAATAGTAGGAGCTTCTCTCTCTTCATGATGAGACGCTTTTCCTTGTTTTGGGAGGTTTGGTAGTTTACACCGGGTCCTGCAGATTGAATATGCAGGAGCTCCGTATCCACCTCCTTTAACTGACGGAATATATTGCCGAAACTTGTTTTATTCCATTCTTTTGCTTTCTTTTTCAGTATTTTCTGTTTGAAAATTAATTGAAACATGGCCGAGCCAGGGCAAGACGCTCGCCAGGACTGCTTGACTATGTTACGAAAATCTTTCCGAAGTAGCCAGGCATTCTCAAATTTGAAAGGCGAGGCTTTGAAGCTGGAATTAACTTCCAGGGAAAAAGAAATAGGGCAGTGATCCGAAGAGGAGAATGCACCGTTATAGGTTACCATATTAGGGAAAGATCCAATGACCTGTTGGTGGACAAGCACCCAATCAAGCTTTTCACGGATATTGAAATTTTCCTCCGGATTCTTCCTCCAAGTGAACGGATTTCCAAAGGTGGGGAGATCAAGAAGAGAGCATTCATTTTTGAAAGAAATAAGACGAGAGAACCTGGATGTCCGGGTAGAAGCCCCGCCAAGCTTGTCAGTGCTGCAAAGAATCTCATTAAGATCCCCTAGAACAATACACGGTATAGAGAAGTCATTTACAATCGTTTTTAGCGTCTCCCAGAATGCATCTTTATCATTTGGAGTTGGTGGTGCATAGATGAAAAGGACCAGAAGCGGAAACCCAGCATGCGAACTTTCCAATCTGAGTCCGATGATACGAGGTGCATGGATAGCAATGGAAATAGTAAAATTTAATAGCTGGTGAGATTTCCATAGAACTCCAATCCCACCGGATCTCCCGATAGATGGCGACCAAACCCCTTCATCAAATCCGATATTTTTCCACAACTTGTCATCGGGAATATTTTCCGCTTTTGTTTCTGCCAGCGATATGATTTGAATTTGTTCGTTTTTACACATTGAGTCGATTTCGGTCCAGAACGTTCGTTTTCCTATCCCTCGACAATTCCAGAAACAAATCTTCATAAAAAAACCTTCGATGATAAAAGGACGAGATTTCTGAGTCCTTAAATCAAAATTTTTTGATGAATTGGTATGAAATTACCCTTACCGAGCATTTTGATATTTAGGCACCATTTTCCCAATTGACAGGTCAGACACGGCCAAGAGGTCCAACCCAAGGGACGGAAGTGATGGTTTTGAGTGATTAATATTAGTGTGTAATACTTCATGAAAGGGCAAAAATCAAGACAGTGATAAACAAAGCAAAATTGCCACCACATCTTAAGAAAAGCCCACCCTAGGAAACGGACATGGTTGACAAGGGTAAACAACCCATCACACCATGCATTTGAGACGGATGATATATAACCATCATTCAAGAGCAATCCAAATTGATTTGTGAAATAGATAGAATCTAGGAAATTATGAGACCAATTAAGGTTTGAGTAGAAACGTGATTGGGACAAACATAAATAACAACAGCAAACCTTAAAATTTCTCAAGCACATGATTATAGCAGTGATAGTTCTAGAGTTCCAATAGTAGTGCATAATAAAGATCATGAAATTACCACTTTCTACAAAAGTACTTCCTCCAAGTAGTTTCAAAGTCCGCTGCCACAACCATAGATGAGAGGAGACATATATTTTCCGCTCCCGAATGCGGGTGATGTCGATGGAAACGCATACCCGGGCACCAAATTTGTTGGCAGGAGTGAATCGAACCACGTTGCCAATCCCATTGCCTTTCACAAAAGACAAAAGGACCACATCAGTACTGATGTACATGACCGGCAAGCCCGGTCGCCTTAGCCGAACGTCCAAGGTAGCGATCGGCTCCGTCAGGGGATCAAAGTCAATCTGCCAAGGAAGGATAATAAAGAGATGGCTGGCGATAAGGAAAGGTCTTCCAAGCCAGACCATTTCCCAGTCCTCCTTGAGATTGAACCTTAACTCGAACCAATGATTAGCCATCGGTATCGGATGGACACCGGAGGATATATACACCGAGAGCACAAGGACCTTAAATAATTTGAATTTGTTATAATCCTTAACAAGGGGGTCTATGAAAGGATAGTTATCAATGCACCAATAAAGATTAAAGTAAGGCTGGAAAAGCAATTGTTTCACACAATTGTTTGATAGCCCTTCCGGGACTTGCCGATGGAACCAAAAATGATGGGAGTACATCAATGCTGAACCATCAATACAACTCCCAACCGAGTGATTTGCCTCGCGAAGAGGATTTGGGCCCTTGCGGGATTTGGTTGGAGAGGAAAAAGAAAATTCCACCACCAATAGTTTCTTACCTTTATCTTTTGATGAGAACTCCATAGAGGTCATGGCCATAGCAGCTTGTTTTTTTGATACTTTCAAACAAATGTTTGATAACCCTTTCGGGATTTGTTGATAGAACCCAAAATGATGGGAGTTCTTTGATACCGATCCATCAATTTTACTGGTGGAGCAGCCAACATCCTGTCGCTGCCAAGCACACAGCCACCGGCAACTGCCCCGACAACAGCCCCCAACAGCCTGCCGCCACCACCATAGAAACACTAAATTGAAGAATATGAGTGCTAGAATACCACCAAGGTGATAAGTGAGCGAAAACCAACAGAACACACCAAACCAGCAAATAGCTATATTGTATTTACCAAATCTAAATGTTAAAGACTTTGTTAGCTTAAATTGGTCTGCCTTATGAAGACAACTACCTGCACCGGAAGGAGAATCATCAAGCAGTTGTTTGACCTAATTACGAGGATTTAGGCCCTTGCGGGATTTAGGCGGGGAGAGAGCAAATGTCTCAAACCCCGATGTGTTTTCTACAACCACCAAGAACGAGAAAACAGGCTCACCCAAACTTGACAGAGCACTAACCAAAAAACTGTCACCAACAACCCCACCGAAACGATCCCGTCGCCAGCCCCAAACAGGAGGCAACGACAACCGCTTTCTTAAGTTTTTTGTAATCGACACTTCTAGCCCCCAATCAGCCTTCAACTTCATCGACTTCCGACCACCCCAGCACCCATGTCCAGGGGAAACCTTCTCGATCGCACAATCAGAACGCCCTAGACAAGCCTGGTCACGCAGCCCTAGGGAAACGGACTCTCCAGGGCAGCACGCGGTACCGCCGACAACAAACCTCCAAGGAGGAGCACCCGACAAGGCAGCGCAGCGCCAAACCCCCATCCGGCGAAACACTTTTTTCCTCTTTTTGAAGTTTTTTCCCACCGAACTACGACCGCCGAACTCACAATCCAAGGAAATCACCCAAAGGTTGAGAGAGAGACCAGAAGAGAGTGGGTTCGTAGAATAGAGGATGGCAGTATTGATACTCAACTCACCATCGAGGTGGGATTTGAGGTTAGAAACCAGGACAGTCTCGCCGGATTTCACAGGAGATTTAGGGGTTTGAGGTTTTGATTGGGGGCGCGTGTGCCGGGGGCAGAGCGCGTTGATTTGCCCAGAAAGGGGTTTTAGAGCTTGCATATTTTACACAGTTATAACTTACCTAGGGGAAACAATGCATAAAAAGTAGAGAGAAGAAATAACTCTAAAATGGTGACCAATATGGTTTTTTAGAAATAAAATAATTTTTTATAATAAAAAACTACCCACACAAACAATAATCCATGAGTTCATTCGAACCCAAATGGATAACTAGAACCTAACCAAAACCATGGAAGATCCCATCTGGTCGAACCCCAAAAGCCGAGTTCATGGTAATAACGGAATGCAACGACAAATGATTAAATGGAAAAGGCCAAATACACAGTTTATGAAACTCAATTTTGATGGATCAACCTGGACCGGTAGAGTCAACTCTTCTGATTTTTTAATTCGAAACCATTTGGGACATGTCTTAGCCTTAGGTTCGGCTAATCTAGACTACCTATCCCCATTGCAAGCATAATGGGGTGCCTTGTAGCTTTGCATCTTAAAAGCATTAGAACTCAATCTTATCCATCTTCACGTCGAAGGTGATTCCTTAATAGTAATAAATCACCTGAAAAATAACAATAGCCAATGCCCATGGGAAGAATAACTACTTCTGTCAAATAGCAAAACAGATTTGACAAAATTTCAATCTACAGTGTTTTCCAATGTATACAGGTCGGCGAATGGAGTGACGGACAAGATTGCACATCTTGGTCACTCTACCGACATCGATAGTAATTGTTCCGATTTAGGTCTCTTGGACTTCATCCGAAAGGATGCCCTTGGATAGATGTCTCTCTATCCAAATTCTTTCCTAGTAAAAAAAATGAAATCTACTTTCCACATATTTTCATCGGTAATTTTTTAATGTGGGACACATAAAATCAAGCATTTATTATTATTTTTTATTAGGTAAAATTTCGGGTAGAAACGAGCCTACACAACAACAACCTTTCGGATGAGGTCCAGCAGAGCTGGATCATTGAAAACCTCTCGCCCCATGGCAAAGCGGCTAAGGTGCAAAACTTTATCAGCAACTTTATTGTCATATCGGGGAACATGAGAGAAAGATATGTTGTCAACTTCTTGAAGGAGCTATTTAATATATGACATAAGAAGTTCGATCTCCCATGGGCAGCGAGAATTATCTCACATGCGTTTAATTATAATTTGAGAATCCCCTTCAATCTGGAGATTTGAAATATGAAGCTGCTTGACTTTCTGCACCCCTAGCAATAAAGCTAGAACTTCAGCCTTAATAGGATTCTGTTTTCCCACATTTTGGCACCCCATACCTATTGGATGCCCTACCCAATCTCTAATGATGTAGCCACAAGGTTAGGTTTTGTGGACCCATCGAAATTTAATTTGACAGAGCCAACGGGTGGTTTCTTCCATTTTCTTCTCATTTGGTTATCATGATTTTTATTCGGGGCTCGCCTAGAGTTGTGGTTTTGAAAGCTGGATTCCATGTCATCGTTGAATTTACAAGCTCGAGCCCAATTTTCGGCAAATGAGTGAACCAACTTATTGAAATCTGAATTGGTTGGGATTGTTGCATTTGAAAAGGTGAACTTGTTTCTGATGATCCAAGTAGTCCACAACCTTGTCGCCAAGAGGCTTTTATTTCCATTCGTAAGTCTGTTACAGATGAGTTTAATTATTGGCCTAATATCTCTAGATTGGTGGATTATGGCTTGGACGTCATGTTGATCAGTGTTGTGGAGGGAAATCAAATATGCGAATATAAAATTATATGAAAGCAAACCAACTCCCTATCCAAGCAAATAAAATATAAGAAACCATCCCGTTGTAGTGGTAGGGTATTCAAGAACGTATCCACGAGGAAGCGTGTCATCGCTCGCCTTTCTCGTTTCAAATTGCTCTTGAAATCGACCAGAAGGGTACTCGATATCGATTACACAGTCGACTAAACCTGCAGCTGCACAACAAAAAACAAAAAACAAGCCGATGTCGAGTAGGTGGGTACTCGACGACGACTAGGGAGTTGTCGATCTCGAGTAAGTCAGTGCAGATAAAAACGTAACGTTGTGATGAAATAAAAACAAAACTAAACACGAAACTGGTAGGATTGATTCAATAATATAAAAGCTTCCAGAATCTGGGTTTCAATGTCACAATGATAACCATATAAGAATAATGCTAAAGGTATAAAAGATCATGCATTTTCATCAAATAACTTTCGTCATTAACAAATAGGAAGATAGAGGCTTTCACATAAACCCTAATTGTTACTAATCTTTTTCACATAATTAATCAAAGTATGCATTAAGATCACTTTTGCTTCAATAACACAAATAAGGATCACTTTCGACTGTCGCAGAAGAATCATGTAAATCAGGAATAGAAGATGAAATCGCAATAAAAGTTGTACCTTTGATGCATTACCTTACATGGCTACCGTCGGGCTCACCCTGACCCTAGAAGTTGGGTGACTACTCGCTATTCATCATAACAAACATCAATAATTTCATGAAAAGAACTACTTGCATTAATATAAAAGAAAGCTTACAACCAATCGAAGCCAAATCCGCTCTCGCCTCTCTACCTCCAATTGGCCTCTACTCTCTCTCTAACTCTATGTAACACAATTGCTTGTGGCTTGGATAATCCTAAAACTCAGCCTCTAAGGCCTTATTTATAGTGCTCAAGTCCTTGCTAATGAAGAAGATAACAATTCTATCTCTATCTATATCTAACTATCTTCTTTCCTAAGATAAAACTTGGATAAATAACTTCAATAAAACAAATAAAATTCTCTAAAGTAAATAGAGGAATTACTAAAGTGGATAAATCAGCCTTTAACTTGATAGATCTTGTGACTTCATGTGTAAGCAAGCTTCAACACTCGGATTTCTACTCGAGCTCGACTCGGATTTGTTCCTGGGATGTACTCGACATCGACCAAAGTGGTCGACATCGACTAGAATTCGTACTCTGGGCTCCTCTTGTGCATTCATCCTTGATCTCGGCTAGGACTCGGACTCGACGTGTACTCGACATCTAGTACTCCTTGTGCTCTCGAGTTGTCTCGTGCTCGATCTCGTGTTCTGAAGGTGTGATCAACCAACTTGTACTCGATATCGACTAAACTAGTCAACATCGACTAGTATGTCGAGTGCTTTCACCCTTGTTTTCTTGTCGATGTGTTCTGGCTCAGCTTCTGTTTGACCTTACACTTTCTGTATTCGACCTTGAGCTCCACCATGGTTTTCTTCCTTCTCCAAAATGCTATAAAAATGCCTCGATTTCTGCGAAATTAAACAGAAACTAGTGTAGACTTCCATAATCGGCAAATACGCATGCAGAAATCGATATAAAAGTTAATGCAAAACATGGAAACATAGGCGCATATCAATCAGTCCTTATGAGTACCCCTTGATGAGTGTGTGCTTGAAATTATAAGAACAAGTGAGTTTCATCTTTGGTTGCTTCATTACAAAATACACAGGTATTTGGAACCGACACTCCACGAAGAGCCAATCTGGTCTTTGTAGGGAGGCCAAGTTGACATAGTTTTCAGATGAAATTTTTAACCTTCGATGGAGTATCTAGTTTCCAAATTCAATTAGTTATTTATTCCCCCACCATTCTATTTTGAGATATTAGATTATAGGCACTCGGCGTGATGAACCAACCATTCTTGTTTGGCCACTAGTAGAGCTTGTCCTCGAAATAATTGGTTGGTAATGGAATTGAAATAATATCATCAACCATAGATTTTGGAAGATTATCCTCTAGTTTTTCGACCCGCCATTTTCCCCCTATTATGTATTCACTAACCATTTCATGTGCAATAAGCACATTGTCTTGGATCGATCTGTTCGATATGAAAGCGCCCTGTAAGGGGTGTATAAGTTTTCCTATGATTTTCTTCAATCTTTCAGCCATGATTTTCGATATAATCTTATAGATTGTCGTGCAAAGACTAATTGGTCTATAATGTGAGGTTGTAGAAGAGTTTTCACATTTTGGTAATAGTGTGATGAATGTATGGTTAATTTGTCTCAACATTTTTCTAGAGTGGAAAAACCCTTTTATTGCTTGCGTTACACTAGCCCCAACAATGTCCCAATAAGCTTTATAGAACTCGGTTGTCCTTCCATCAAGACCTATCGATTTATTTGTTCCTAATGAGAACACCACAACCTTGATCTCACCGTCAGACGAAATCCGAATAAGCTCCAAATTTTCCTCGTGTAGAAATAAATGGATTGATCAAATCTAATAACGACAATTGTGTTTCATGAGTGATCTGTTCATGATGAAATCGTTTTTCATTATCCTTCTTAATCTCTTGTCTGATATTTTCCTCCCCCATAATTTGGGTACCTTTAGATGTGGTTATGGAGCGAATGATTTTTCGATTTTTTTCTACCCGTAGCCACCTTGTGGAAGTAAGAAGTATTTGTATCTCTGAATTTGAGATTTTTTTTAGATGTTTGGTTCCAGTAGTTTCTTTGAAAAAGAAGCAGTTCCTCTTTTTTTTATGAAGCTCAATTCTCTACGGGAATTTTCAATACCGATCGTTCCTTGGTCTAGATTACTCGATTGAATTTGTAGCAGTTGGTTTTCCACCTGTTGAAGTTATCTGAAGATATTGTCAAATGTAGTTTTATTATATTCTTTTGCTTTTTTCTTTAGCAACTTAGTTTTAAACACTAGTTGGAACATTATTGAACCTGGACATGACGCCCTCCAAGCCTGGTTGACAATATTCCTAAAATCTTTTTGTTTTGTCCAAATATTTTCAAATTTGAAAGGTGACACTTTGTGAGTAGTTTGGTTACACATATCAATTGTAATAAAACAGTGATCAAAAGATGAAAATGCACCATTCCAAGCTCTTCGAGCTGGAAATTGTTGTAAATTTTGGTGTTGGACAAGCACCCTATCCAGCTTTTCTTTGATATTCCCGGGTTCATCCAACTTTTTACGCCATGTGAAAGGGTTTCCAAACTTCGGGATGTCAACTAATGAGTAGTCATATTTAAAACAAGTGACTTATACATATTGATCATCCCGTAGTGGCAGTTCGTGGGACTTATACATACGGATCATCCCGTTGAGAGCTTGTTTTGCCGCCCTTGGTGTTCTAGTGATGTTCCATCACTTGGAGGAGAAGAGTAGTTCCCATCTTAAAGCATCATCGGGCGCTCTTGGATGGGACATCTTGGGTCTACTTGACTATGCATTTAGAGTGGGAGGGGCGAACAGTAATAGTTAGATGCGTACCTTAGGTTTGGTCGAGGATGCTCTTGGGTGCTTGTATGACCCAGATTATTTCTCTTGCCTTCTCTTTGGGTTTTAACCGAGAGAGCTAGGACACATGGTATGATCACCCCTAGCAAAGTCTCACGACCTAGCTAGGGGTGATCATTCAACTTTTATTTTCTCACTTTAAATTCCGCACTTTGTACAAATATATTATATTAATACAATTAACCCTTAAAATCAAAAAAATAAAACAAGTGAGTTGTCTAAATCGAGCAAGATTGGTTGTCGCACCACCCGATTTATCCTCAAAGCAACAAATCTCATTGAGATCTTCCATAGTGATGTACGAGTGATGACAGTTTGGAACCAAAAAGGTAACTTGGTTCCATAAGGATTCTTTTTCACTCGGGTCTGGCGGAGCTTAGACAAACCAAATCATGGATGAGAAATTATCATTTAGATTTATGTATTTGATCGCAATGATCATGGGAAGATGGATTTCAACTATAAGTAATTCATGTGTTGCCTGATAGGATTTCCACAAAACCCCAATTCCTTCTGATTTACCCACAGCTGGTGACCAAATTGCATTGTTAAAACCCGCACTAGTGCGGGTTTTAGTTTCCATGGTTTTTCTTCATGGATTTTATCAGTTTTATTTTATGCTAGTGTTTGTATTTGAATATGATCATTTAGACACCGCGCATGAATATTGTTCGAAAACGTTTTTTTTTCCTATGCCCCTACAATTCCACTACAATTCCAGAAGCTAACTTTCATTTAATTGTTTCTTTGGAGTTAAGGAGGAATATGTAGTTCCTTAACTCAACATTTTTGTGCAGTATGTTTTTGTTATAACGCTGGAGGAGGTTTTTGTGAAATTAGATCTGCACCTTGTGATTTGTCATTGATTCAGGACATCATCAAGTTTTATTACCTTGATACACACTACCGTTTATTTGCAATTTAAGGCGACGACTTCTTGGACACATTCAAGTCATGACCTTGATTTGTAACGAGAATTACTCCACTCATCCAAGAAAATGCTATATCCATAAAACATACATTTTAGATAAATTTCATAGCAAACTCCATACAAAAACATCTTCTACAGGCGCATAAAGAGAAAACCTTGCCACTATTCTATTCTTTCCCTTAGTCGGGTGGTGAAGATGGTTCAAGACCGCTTTTTGAGTTAGTAATTTCATCAAATATAATAAGAGTACGTGAGACAAGCATATTATCTATAAGTATTTCAGTATGAAAGATTTTAGCCATCCAAAAGTTGTTGCCAAGTTTATGCTCATAGACATGTATAAACTTCAATAAATTACATGCGGTCATAGCCAAGTTGCATATGCTTGGATTCGTACGTGATGAACTCTGACAACCACCCTTGAGCTGGAAAAATGGCAGATTAGAAAGGCCTAGCTGCTTCAACTTCTCGGATTTGTCTGGTGTGGCTACCAAGAGAGCCGCCTCGAGTTTGCATCATGTGGGTTTGTGATCGAGGTTTGGAATACGACCATATCAAATCCACGATTGGAACCTGCAAATGATGTATTCCGCTTTGGCACTGTAAGATCATGAGATTGATTGTAATGTCCTCCTTAAGGGTTTCCATTCATTGATAGACATATATATATATATATATATATATATATATATATATATATATATATATATATATATATATATATATACATATATATATATATATATATATATATATATATATATAGAGGATGAGGTTAAAGTGAAAAAGGGGCTTAAGATGAAAATAACTCTTAAAGTGAAAATGGGCCTAATTTGTTAAAAACTAAAAACTGTTCGACCCAATTACACTCTTTGTCTTCTGAACGGACTCTGCGCTCAATTCCTTCGCCTCCTCCCATGGCAGCGCCGGCTTAAGGGAGCAACTCCTCCCTCTCGCGTGCTACCCGGAAGCAGATCTTCGCCGACCGGATAAGACCTCTCTCCGGCATTAGTCTTCCTTTCTCTCCCTGATTTTGTGATTTTCAGGGGGGAAGTCCGTTCCTTTATTGTGGGGGAAATTGGGGATTTATTTCAAATATATGTGGTTTCAATAACTTGTAGGATTTTTGAGGCTGAGAGCAACCGGGATCCTCAACCTTTTTTCAATTGTGAATTCGACTAATTTGTTTCATACCAATCAGACCTCCGAATTCGACAAATCAGACCTCAGAGATTCAACGAGAGGAAGCCCTCGTCGCCGGGAAGCGGCACCGTTGTGTTGTGCCATCGCCAGATCCTCGACCCACTGAAGCAACGCCGTTTTTCCGTTTCCGATCTTCCCCCGACGCGCCACCAGCAGCCATTGACGAGAACCTGTGTTCGCCGATCTCCATTGGTACTGTAGCAACGCACGGGAGGAGGAAGGAGATGCTGAAATTACAAAAAACATCCCCATACTTTCATTTCTAAAATTATTGCCCTATTTTAATTGTAAAAATTATAAATGTTAGCCCATAATTTTTATCAGGTTTAAATTCTATAAGATGCATCTTCAATGTTGGCTCATAATTTCATTTTCATATCATTGTCAAATTGTTTATAGATCATTAGCTAATTGGATTTTAGAATTTTATATTGCGATATGTTTTATAATTTGGGGCTTTTTTCCAAAAGCCAAATTGATTGAAATTGATGATATGGTTGTGTTGTTGGGTTGATTTTGAGCTAATTTCATGTTCATATCATTGTCAAATTGTTTATGGATCATGAGCTAATTGAATTTTAGAATTTTATATTGCGATATGTTTTAGAATTTGGGGCTTTTTGTCAAAAGCAAAATTTACTGAAATTGATGATATGGTTGTGTTGTTGGGTTGGTTTGGAGCTAATTTCATGTTCATAGCATTGTCAAATTGTTTATGGATCATGATCTAATTGGATTTTAGAATTTTATTGCGATATATTTTAGAATTTTGGGTTTTTTTGCCAAAATCCAAATTGATTGAAATTGATGATATGGTTGTGATGTTGGGTTGATTTGGAGCTAATTTCATGTTCATAGCATTGCCAAATTGGTTGTGAATCATGAGCTAATTGGATTTTAGAATTTTGTTGCGATATGCTTTAGGTCGATTAGGTTCTTCTATTTTAGCATGAAAATCATAATTTAGCCTATTAGCTCAATTGGTAGAGCAATGTGCGTTTGCACAAAGATGTGGGTTCAAATCCCACATAGGTTACATAATAGACAAGAGCGCAACAATCGCAAATTGTTAATCATGCACATTATAATCTTAGTTATGCACAATTGTATCCTACTTTTGCACAATCCTATCTTACTTTTGCACAATTGTATTATTAGATATGCACAACATAATGTTACATTTGCAAAACATAGTGTTATATTTGCACAACTGAAAGTTATATTTGCACAATATAATATTATATTCGCACAACATTATATTATATGTGCACAACGTAACATTATATTATTAGATATGCACAACATAATGTTACATTTGCAAAACATAGTGTTATATTTGCACACCTTAAAGTTATATTTGCACAATATAATGTTATATTCGCACAACATAACATTATATGTGCACAACGTAACATTATATTATTAGATATGCACAATATAATGTTACATTGGCAAAACATAGTGTTATATTTGCACAACTTAAAGTTATATTTGCACAATATAATGTTATATATGCATTATATCACCTTATTTGTGCACATTATCATTTTATTATTACACTTTATAATCTTATTCATGAATGGGAACACAAAAAAAGTAACCATAAATAGTTTATGCGGGATTTTGAACTCGAACCTTTGTGCATGGGCACATCACTATACCATTTTTGAGCTAATAGGCTTTTAATGGCACATGTTGCATTAAAGTACAAAACTGTCATAAAATAGCGGTCCATAAAGAAAAATTTTGGTATGACACATTATGAAAATGCACATTTATTAATAATAACATTTATTGTATTATTTGTTCACTTTATATTTTGTAATCTCATCTTTTTCCCTTTTTAAAATAAAGACAAAAACTGTAATGTAACATTCTTGTTGTATTTTTTTAATATTATAGTTGCACCTAACAATATTATTTCAAATAAAAATTACGGGCTAAAATCTGTAATTTTCATAATTGAAATAAGGGCAATATTGGTATGAATGGAAAGTTTGGGGGGGCGTGTGAAATTTACCCCATAATTATGGTCATTTAACCATTTTCCCATTTACTCATAAAATTATGTCCATTTACACCAAAATTAGGCCCATTTACTCATTACTCATTTAATTAGGCCCATTTACCTTTAAATTATGCCCATTTACATCCAAATTAGACTATTTTCACTTTAAGAAGGATTTTCACTTTAAGAAGGATTTTCATCTTAAGCCCCATTTTCATTTGAACATTTACCTATATATATATATATATATATATATATATATATATATATATATGTTACAAAGGTATTGGGCCTTAACAGGCTTTTCTATACATGAGGAGACCTATGTAATCTATCAAACCCCGCAGTCGAAACGGGAGGGGTGCGTAAAGTGAGACTGGAACGAAAATCAATGAACAATTGTCTAGGTAAACCCTTGGTGAATATATCAGTGTACTGATAAGAGGACGGGACATGTAGAACGCGGACATGACCAATAGCAACCTTGTCCCTATTGAAGTGGAGATCAAGCTCAATGTGCTTCGTGCGTTAATGCTGGACTGGGTTGCTAGCCAGATAGACATTGGAGATGTTGTCAGTATAGACGAGAGTGGCCTTCTGAAGAGGGCATCGGAGCTCAAGCAGGAGATTGCGGAGCCAAGAGCACTTGGAGACATCGTTGGCAACACCCCTGTATTCTGCCTCAGCGCTGGATCGAGTCACGACTGACTAACGCTTGGCTGACCATGACACAAGGGTGTCATTGAGGAAGACACAGTAACCAGACGTGGAGCGACGTGTGTCAGGGAAACCACCCCAATCCGCATCAGTGTAAGCAACAAGATCAAGCTTAGAGGAAGGAGTGATCGTGGTGCCAAGCTCGAGGGTTCCGCTGATCTACCGAATGATCCGCTTTAGAGCCTGAAAGTGAGGTTCCCTGGGCGGATGCATGAACAAGCAGACCCGTTGAACGGCGTAACTGATATCAGGCCTTGTGAAAGTGAGATATTGTAGAGCACCAGCGAGGCTCCTGTAAAGTGTCGGATCATCAACCAAAGGACCAGAATGAGCATTGAGCTTGTTAGATGTATCGACAGAGGTGGGGAATGGATTACAGTTGACCATCTTATCCCGAGCAACAATCTCAGCAGCGTACTTACTTTGTGAGAGAAATAGACCAGACGCATGACGCTGAACAGCAACACCCAAGAAGTAGGACAACTAACCCAGATCAGACATGGCGAATTCCGCACTCAACTGCGAAATAATGGACGTCCAAAGAGCATCAGAAGAGGCGGTGCGAATGATGTCGTCGACATATAAGAGGAGAAATGCCAAGTCTGAGCCTCTGCGATAGATAAACAGAGACTTATCCGAACGGCTGCCAATGAACCCCAAACGAAGTAGATGAGAGGCAAAGCGCTGGAACCAAGCCCTTGGAGCCTGTTTCAACCCATACAGAGAGCGCTTGAGGAGAAAGACATGCTTTGGACGATCGGCATCAGCGAACCCAAGAGGCTAAAACATGTAGACTCTCTCATTCAGATGGCCATGCAGAAATGCGTTCTTGACATCTAACTAATGGATGGCCCAGTTGCGCGACAGAGCTAGACTCAGGACCACTCAAATAGTGGCAGACTTGACCACAGGGTTGAACGTCTCATCACAATCAATACCTGCCTGCTGAGATCGACCGTTGACCACAAGACGGGCTTTGTAGCGCTCTAAAGACCCATCAGAGCGGAACTTGTGACGGAAGAGCCACATATAGCGAATGGCGTTTGCCTCAGGAGGGCGAGGAACAAGAACCCAAGTACCATTCTTCATAAGAGTCCTGTATTCGTCGAGCATAGCCGCCTGCCAATTCGGATCGAGGAGGGTTGTTTTGTGGGAGGTGGGAATGGGGGAAAGGGAGGGCGAGGTGGAGGGAAGGGGTGTTTGGGAGTCGGGAAGGACGGGGGCAAGTGAGACGGGACTGTGGGAAGAAGTCGCAGGCGCAGCATTGCTGCGGGCGCCGCTCATTGATTGGTCGCGGCCGCAGCATGATGCTGCGCCCGTCGCCAGTGAGTGGGACATCGGATGGGGTGGCTATGTTTGGTTGGCTGCGGCCGCCGCAACCTGCTGCGGCCGCGGCATCACAACAAGGTGGTTTGACGGACGGCCGTAGGGTTGGTTTTGAGCGGCGGGGTGGTGTGCGAAGGTCATGGAGACGATCCGACAGGGTTGGAAGACACCGGAGACACTGCGGGTGTGTGGTCTGGTGGGGGGTGGTGGGGGGGGGGGGAGGGGGAGAGGCAGGAGCACCGTGAGAGCTCTGGGAAAAAGAAAATGCGGGAATGGTGACTCAGACTCCGACGGAGACACAGAGGGTATGGGAGACGCAAAGGGAAATTGTGACTCATCAAAGGTGACATGACGAGACAGAATGATCTTGTGGGTCTTGATATCGAGTTAGAGGTAACCACGATGATCAGACGGGTAGCCAAGAAAGACACAAGGGGTGGAGCGTGGGAGAAGATTGTGAGGGGCGGTGGACGATTGATTTGGAGGTCGAGGAGGGTGGAATGGGAACAGAGGAGGAGGATACCGACCCCCACCAAGAGACACGTGAAATGCCCCCGAAACAAGGTCTTCATCAAATCGGCCCGAACGTTCCAGCAAGGACAACCGATAATACAATCCCCCGTACGCAGCAAGGGGAAGAGAAAGGGGATCATGACCTCGAGGTCGAGGAGGGTGGAATGGGAACAGAGGAGGAGGATACCGACCCCCACCAAGAGACACGTGAAATGCCCCCGAAACAAGGTCTTCATCAAATCGGCCCGAACGTTCCAGCAAGGACAACCGAAACCCACCACCCCCCGATGGGTGCGTTAACACCATCATGGGGGACCCACCTCATCTAGTACCAACAATCAAGAAAGAAAAAACTACGAAAGAGAAGCCAAATGACCCCCTTCCGAAGCCATCGTCAAACAAGCTTCCACTGAACACGCGGTATTGAATTTTTCCGTTTTTGACGCCCGTGACCTTAGAATGCCACATTCGGATCCCATGGTCATTCATGTGTAGCTAGGTACCAAGAAGATCAAGCGTGTAATGATAGACACTGGATCTTCAGTGGACGTTCTCTACTAGAGCGCGTTAGAACAACTAGGGATCGCGGAAAGTGCCTTGCTTCGCTACAAGAGGAAAATTTTCGCTTTTTCAAGAGACGAGGTGGAAGTAGCTGGAACCATCAAGATGGCCTTGACACTAGGAATGACCCCCATTAGAAGAAGTCACATCATAGAATTCATGTAATCTCTGAATTCCTTGGATGAATTTGATGATTTTTAGGTTTTAGGTTTTTCTTATACTTTATTTCAGCTAATTATTGACTACAGTTCAACTCTTCATTGTGGTTGAAAAATATGTAGAACTTTTGATAGAATCTGATTGCTAATATGTAGATTTGGTTGGCCTGTCTACTAGAAAGATTGAAGAGAAGGAAAAAATAAAAAGGGAAAATGCATCTACAAGGTGAAATTTGCTTTTTTTTTTAATCCACAAAAGCATGCAACTTTCATTTGAGTTCCGCATATTTTTGGTTTGACAAGTTCTTAGATATTTGTTTGATGCATAGGTTGTATACTTGTATGTCGTTAATATAAGAATGTTAGAAGACTTGATCATCTTTCACTTGTCAAATTCAAGAACCTAAATCCTAAGGTATCTTTCAAAGTGAGGTAATACTAATATAGTTTGATGCATAGGTTGTAGAAGCTGCTTATGAAATTTTCAACTTTAAATTCCAATTTTTATGATTTTTTTTGGGGAGTTGTTTGATGCTGTTTGTGAGGTAATATGCGATTTTAAGAGTTGTTCTGCTGCTAAGTTTCTTTTGCTTTGGACAATGCATGTTGACTAGTTGTGGGAGATGCTTGAAATCGCTTATAAACTAGCATACGAAGAAAGGAGATGGCTGAAAGAGAGACACTTGCTTAGTAAATTGAGACCTTGAACTTTTTTAGTATTTGAGAGAGGGGTAGAAGGATATACCTATCATCGGGTGCATCTTGAGCAGCTCGCATATAGATACTCCGGTTTTTTATGTTGTGCTCCTAGTGATTATTGTGTTCTTAGTTATATCGAGCTCTATTTTTGAGGTTTAGAACGCATGGGAGATCGCACCTTCTGTGGTTTCGGAGAGTTTCTTGTTTTTAGGATGGTGCCCTCTCCTCGTGATTCTTGGGTTCTCTTGGTCCAGTAGCCCTGCAAGTTTTTGGGCTTTCCTATTATTAGTGGTCGGGCTTATCTATGCGTTTGTGGTTCTAAAGCTGGTATATCTCATTTCATGGTTAACTGAAATGTCCCTATGGTACACTATGTGCAAATTTGACATGTACTAATATTTTGCCAGTTTGTTTTACTTTTTTATAAGTTTCAATCATATGCTGATTTTTTTGTTCTTTTTTGGACCAATGGACAGGCAGACAATTTATTCGTGGTACCCTCTATTAGCTTCAGCAAGGGCTTTTCTTCTGCACTCACAAAATGTTGGGAGTCATTGGTATGTATTCATCTACTGAATGTTTGTAGAGTTCTGTCTTTAATTAGATGACGTTGACCTGTTAGCTGCTGACTTGTGACCCCTTGTATTGCCATGTAACTTTGTTCTCTTTTGATATTTGTTGGCTTTATAATGTTGTCTTCCATGTAACTCCGTTCTCTTTGGAAATCATTTGAATGTGTCCCTCTCAGATTTTGGAAGGATGGAATCTGGAATGAATGTGATAAGGACTGGATTTCTCCATCCTCTTTGGAGGTCGGAGCTTATGTGGAATGTGAAGCTCACCTTTGCCACTTTTGGTTGGCTTTTTATTTGGACTTCTAGAAGCTACACTCTTATATTCCTTGTAATGCTCATTTTACCCCTTTCTCCCAATAATTTTCATGTTGTAGGAAAACAACAGTCTCTATGCATCAACTGATGAGATCCAAAGCTTGATAAATATCCCCTCGTATCATCATCTCAACGAATTGGCCCTCATAAATATCCCCTCGTATCAGTAAATAGTGAAGAAGTCGGAGATCGATCGTGAAATCCTTATTCTTGTAGAGAGTGTCTCGGTTGACCCTTCAAGTATAAGAGCTAATCAAAGACAAAGCAAGTACAGAATGTGGGAAGACAAACTCAGGTAAAATCTTGTCTTTTTAAAAAAAAAATTTGAGAAATTATGTATTCTTATGTCAATGTAGGTAGATGTTGACTCTTAAGGCATAGTGAAAGGCTTTGATATTTTATTTGGGTTAATACAAGCAACGCTTAACTTATGTATAAGGAACTAGCATGGACTAGGTTCCAATGGAAACTATGCCACTTACCAATATTACCTATTTTTTTGTTTGCTGTCCTTAACTGCCTGAAAATTGGTAAGAAGTCATCTAGGGTTCTGGTCACTGGAGGAGAAGATCACAAAGTGAATATCTAGTCATTTGGAAAGCCCAATGTAACAGCGGTAAGTAATTTTCTCAGTTGTTTTATAGTTGCATTGTTATATTTTTTTTAGTACTTGAAGAGTCTCAATTAGTTTTTTGGTTGCTTTGGCCATTAACAGTCGCAATACATTCAGAATATGTATGTTGTGTCCGTGTAGAGTGAATTTGTGGGATTATTTTCCTATCAACTTTCTGGATTCTTTTGTCCTATTTAATCCACTAGTTTGTGGCCTCGACATTCTATACCCGCATGCCATCTGACTTAATGGATGGGGATGGGGTTTCTATTATTGAATAGATGGTTTTGTGGGTTATCTATAGCAAAAGATAGTTGGTTTTAAAATTGTGCTATTGCACTTAAGAATGGATATTTGTTTCTTTTGTGTTTACTGGAAAAAAAAGTTTGAAGCTGGTTCTATCCTTCATAACTTTTATTCATGAGTTTCTTTTGTTAGGTCATTCTAGTGAGATTGATTCAGTGAGTTTTGATTCATCAGAAGTGCTAGTAGTTTCTGAAGCAGCAAGTGGTACTATTAAAGCTTTAGGATCTAGAAGAGTCAAAGAGTACGTAAATACCACCTTATAACACTTCTTTTTATGCAATTCTTGATTAGTTTTAAGGGTTTCTGAGACTTAATTGCATTTTTTCTGTAATTGTTGATTATTTTAAGATATGAAGAGGTTATTAGTTAGCAACATTATGAGTAAGGTGGCATGGTTGTCATACAAAAGTTTATCTCTATCATTTTATTAAAAATGATGCAAATAGTGGGTAGAGATGAAGATTTTTCACCATTAGATTGTGCTTAAAATTTAGTTGGAATGATATAATTCGTGACTTCAAGGCAACGTTTAAAAGCAACCTTATCATACTATGTCAATTTGTCTTTTTTTTTATGCTATTTGACATTAGTGTTGACAATTATACTACTTTCTAAAGTGTATGTGTAATAAAAAATTAATAAGCAACCTTATTTTTTTAGAAGTTGCTCTCTTAGCCATTTCGTGGATGGTACATACTAGCTAGTATATACTACTAATTCTTCTTGCTATGATCTATCTATATAACTTGCATCATCTCTTACTTTTAATTTGAATTTGCAGGGGATTTTAATAGGCTTGCTTGGAATCTGGGAAGTATGCTTTAGTTAATCCTTCTCATCCTGAAGTGCTGGTTTTTTATAACTTCAACCGAGATATTCCATCTAGAAAGATTGTTGCCCTTGTTGGAGCAAGTGGATCTGGAAAGTCGTCTTATCTCTAATTGAATGCTTCTATGAGCCACTTTCTTGATATATAAGTCTAGATAGAGATGATATAAAGGAACTGGAGTTACTTTGGCTTAGAGGTCAGATAGGACTTGTTAATTATGCACTCTTTGCTGCATCAATTCGAGAGAACATTCTCTATGGGAAGGATGATGACACTCTTGATCAAATAGTGCATGTACAAGTGTTGTTACATATAATATTTAATTCATGCTATTCTTGATAACATAATGTATGTTTATGTAATATCAATACAATTAATAGATTAATAGATACATTTCTATTGTAACAAATTTAATTTAAATACAATAGTTGAAATTACGATTAACATTGTTCTTTAAATGTAACATTATTCATTATATGTAATATATATTTAATTAAAGGTAAAAAACCTAAAAAAGGAAACATATATTCTAAAATGTAAAATTTAAATAAAATGTAATAGTTTTGTTATCAAATGTAACACTTAGTATCACTAATGAAACAATGTTACTTTAGCAAATAAAAAGTGTTACATTAGGGAAAATGCAACGGCCGCAAATGTAATCCATAAAAAGTGTTACCTTTTCCCCTAATGTAACATATTTTAGTGGTAATGTAATTATGAACTGGATATCAGTTCATAAAATCGCCATCAACTAGAAGGAATTGAAGGAGGAAAATTGGAATTGGTTTGTGATTTCTTATGTCTGAGTTTGTTACGACTAAGGGAGGTGAAATGTGGCTTTATAGCCTTACAATCTCAATTGCCAATCACACTAGCAACCGTACACGTGTCCACACCCTTTTAGCCTAACAACCTCAAGCCTAGTCTAAGTGTGTCCTGAACAATCTGTAAGAATGCACCACACCGGCTCATACCCCCCCCCCCCCCCCCCCCCCCCAATCAAGTTGGACTTGGGGGTGTGTCAACCAAGCCTAACTTGAATGAAAATGATCGATGTTGAACCTCTCCAAGGGGCTTGGTCAGGATGTCTGCCAACTGTAGAGATGTAGACACATGGGAAGTCTTCAAAATCCCTTCTTCAATTCGTTCTCTAACATAGTGGCAATCAATGTTTAAATGTTTTGTTCACTCATGGTAAACTAGATGAGATACAATGTGTTGTGCTGCCTTATTATCACAGAATAAGGTAACAGGCAACTGCACATTGATGGATAGATCTCGGAAAATGCCAGTGATCCACACCACTTCACTTGCAGTAGTGGACATGCATCTATACTCAGACTCTGCACTTGACTTAGACACGGTTTTCTATTTCTTTGTTTTCCAAGACACAAGGGAAGTGCCAAGGAAAACACAATAGCTAGAGAGGGATCGAGCTGTGAACTGACAAGCACCCCAGTCAGCATCACTATAAGCTGAGAGATGTAGGGAGGAATTACTAGAGAAAAACAGACCCCAGTTAATGGTATGCTTCAAGTACATGACCACATGTATAACAGCTTGCATATGAGGCAACCTGGGTGAACTCAAAAACTGACTCAGATGCTGGACGGAGTAAGAGAGATCAGGCCTTGTCATGTTGAGATACAATAGCCTATCAATCAGACACCTATAAGACTCAGGATCAAGCAAAAATTCTTCATCATCAATGGATAGCTTTAACCCTTGAGGAAGAGGAAAAGCAGTTTCCTTGCAATCAATTAATCCTGTATCATGAATAATGTCAGCAATGTACTTTCTCTGATTAAGGAGCATACCACTGTTAGATTTGGCCACTTCAATTCCCAAAAAATACCTAACCAAACCCAGATCTTTGATTGTAAATGCCTGATGAAGTTTGTCTTTTGTAAACTGAATGAATCTAGCATTGGATCCAGTTATCAAAAGATCATCCACATAAAACATAGCTATGGTTTGTAACCCATGATCATCATGTATGAAAAGAGAGTAATCAAACTTGGATTGCACAAAGCCAAGTTTGAATAGAAATTTGGACAGTTCCAAATTCCACTGGCGAGAGGCTTGCTTGAGACCATATAGGGATCTCTGCAGCTTGCACACCTGACCTTTATGCTCAGAAAAGAACCCTTCAAGAAGCTTCATGTACACATCTTCATCCAGAAAACCGTGCGAAAAAAGCATTGTTGATGTCTAACTGATGGACATCCAAATGATTATTTGTAGCAAGGGCTAAGATCAATCTAGACTGAGAAGAAGAAATGGTTGGACACACAAAGTCTTGAAGATGTGCAGGAGCATGTCTGTTCCTGACTGGTCTAAGTGCAGGAGCAGGAGCCAATGTTTGCACTTGTGCCGGTGTAAATCTCTGCGATAACCACTGTCAGACACAATCTCAGGTGAGTGCACATGTGACTACACAGGTTGCTCAGTACTGTCAACCGACTGCACAGGTACTTCTTCCTCCATTGAGTTGCTTACAATGGGAAGAGCATCATCTACAACAGGATTGACCATTGGAAGTACCTTAGGGTAAATAGACTGAGTATCTATTGATTCAGAGAAGGGAAAAATATCCTCCTTGAAAATCACATCTATACTGAAATACACGGTTCTTGACTCCAAATCAAGTAACTTGTATGCTTTGACTCCACCAGGATACCCCAAGAATACACTCTTGATAGCTTGCTTGCCAAATTTATCTTTAACAGCTACCCAACGTCTACCAAAGCATAAACAACCAATAACCCTGAGATCATCATAGGCAGCAGCTTTAGTGAAAAGAATCTCAAATGGAACCTTCCATTGGAGAACTGAACTAGGCAATCTGTTGATGACATGAGTGGCAATAGTAACACAGTCACTCCAAAACTGAATTGGGAGATGAGCATGTAACCTCATAGCTCTTGCAGTCTCAATCAGGTGCATGCGCTTGCGCTCTACTCGACCATTTTGCTGAGGAACACCAGGAACACTCCTTTGGTGAACCAACGCCATATCTGTAAACAACTCCTTGCAGACACTTTGGACAAATTCTGAACCATTATCACTCCTGAGGGTCTTTACTTTACACCCAAACTGAGTCTCAACATAAACCAAAAAACCCTTTATAGAGTTCAAAACCTGCAACTTGGATGCTAGCAAATATGTACAAGTATACCTACTGTGATCATCAAGGATGGTCAAAAAATATCTGGCTCCATCATGAGCCTGACATTTATAGGGACCCCAAAGGTCTAGATGAACAAGGTCAAATGGCTTTAAAGCCAGAGAAGAACTTCTATTAAATGGTGGTTTGTGATGTTTAGCAAGCACACAACTTTCACAAAAGAAATCCTTACAAGCCCAGTGTTTAAACTGATCCAAATGCAGAAGTTTTGACATAGAACTATGGCCTAGCCGAGCATGAACAAGCTCTAACTCATGACCTTTATCAAGCTTAACAGTTTGGCTACAAGCCTTTATTGAACTGAAAAAATCACCAATGTCACCATCAATCACAACTCCAGCATCCTCTGTCTTGATGATGTATAGACCACTAATTCTGTGTCCCCTTTCCACAATCTTCTTACTGATAAGGTCCTGAAATAAGCACTGATCATAAGTGAACATTGCCACTAACCCTAAATCCTTAAGAAGTCTCCCTACTGATAATAGATTGTGTTTGAAGGAAGGGACCAACAACACATTCTTTAACACAAGACTTGAACTGAATTTAACTAACCCAACTGTGTCAACAGTCACAGCTGAATCATCAGGCAAAGCAATATTCATCGATTTCAGAAGCTTTTGCTTATATCTAAGTGCAGTGGGATCATATATCATGTGATTAGTGGCGCCTGTGTCAACAATCTAGAAATCTTTCCCAGCTATTTTCTCAATCATCAAAGCTTTATAGGGATTATAGTTACCTGAGAAGTTTGCTGCAGCAACGCAGTCATCATTCTCAACTTGGATCTGCTTTCCCTTCATCATCCTCATCACTTCTTTGCACACTGCTGTGACAAGGCTATTGTCAAACTTGCTCTCGTTTCCTTGATCAAGTGGAGAATCTCCTGCCTGTACATCCACTGTATTGGCAGCTGATCTACCATACTGCTTTCCCTTTAATTGCTGATATTTGTCTGGATATCCATGTAATTTGTAACATGCCTCTCTCTTGTGACCTTTGTTTCCACAAAAATCACAAACTGGAAATCCATGGAGCTTATAATAGGTGTCTCTAATGTGACCTTTGTTGCCACAAAAGTCACATTTCTTGAAATCTTCCCTTGGTTTCCCTTTGTCTCCATCTTTCTTCGAATTGTTTGACTGGTTTCTGCTGGCATTAAGAGCAGTAACATCATCTGCCTGCTTAGAACTTGTGCTCGGATTATTTCCACAATGTTCAACCTGTTGAACAATATAGAATGCTCTATTCAGGTTAGGAACAGGATCCATAGCAAGAACCTGGTTTCTTGCCGAATCATATCCTTCATTCAGTCCCATTAAAAACTACATCAACTTATTCTTTCTTCCATCTCGATCATCTTCTTGACAACCTGGCATGTGCACTTCTCCATAACACGACACATACATCTCGGTGATCCCTCTACACAAGTAATTTCGTTCTAGATTTTCTTCAATTTCCAGAAATAATCCCCAACAGAGTCCGAGCCTTGTCTCACATAACACAAATCTTTCCTCAAATGATAAAGAAGAGGGATGTTAGACTGTCCATACCTCTCAAGAATTTCTTCCCAGAGTTGCTGCGCAGATCCAGAAAACATCAACGATTCTGAGATCGACTTGTCCATTGAATTGACAAGCCAACATCGCATCATGTAGTCGGCTCTCAACCACCTCTGCTTGTTCGGAGAGTCATCCGAAGGTTTCACGATGGATCCGTCAATGAATCCACGCTTTAATTTGGCTCCCAATGCCATTTTCACATTTCGCATCCAGCTCAGAAAATTGGTTCCTTTGAACACAGCTGCAACATGTTGTGCACCTAGACTGTCCGAGCTCGCAAGCACATAAGGATCATTCGACGCCACCTGAAATTGCTGATCTTCGTTCTGATTCCTCTGATCTCCATTCTGATTTCGCACGACCGACGCGTACGTGTCTCCCATGGCAGCTATTCACTTTAGATTTTCGACGAATCTCAACACCAATTCGTTCCAAGCTCTGATACCAAATGAACTGGATATCAGTTCACCAAATCGCCATGAACTAGAAGGAATTGAAGGAGGAAAACTGGATTTGGTTTGTGATTTCTTATGTCTGAGTTTGTTACAGCTAAGGGAGGTGAAATGTGGCTTTATAGCCTTACAATCTCAACTTCCAATCACACTAGCAGCCGTACACGTGTCCACGCCCTTTTAGCCTAACAACCTAGGTCAAGCCTTGTCTAAGTGTGTCCTGAACCATCTGTAAGAATGCACCACACTGACTCATAGTAATATATTTGGGTGTTACATTAGAGGCTTATATGTAGTAGTGTTCCATGGGTAAACTCCTTAGCTACGACCATCCATTGCGAAATCAAAGGCTATTTGCCATGGTTAAAAATAGCTCTTTTTTAAGTAGATATAACGAAAGCTCGAAAATGTTGCGAGAGAAGAAGATACATTGTCTCTTAGACAGTTCTTGCAAGAGGAGAAGCCACAGGAGATTCTGCTTCCCCACTCTCTCGCTTGTTGTCACGGTTCACGGAGTTTGTCGATGAACTCGCTAACACCTCCTCCCTTAAGGGGAAATCTACCGATAGTATCCAAAGAACAAGGCAAAGCATTACACCTATAGATAGCATCCCCAACCCGACGTTCACTACTTCAAGACAATGCTCCAATGGTGGGCAATAGCTCAATTTTATCTTCACAAAGACATCTCTGACGAAATCGCAGTTTTGAAGGCTTAACATCAATGGAGTGTAGTGTTTGATCGCATAGCTCATGTTGACTGTTGTTACCAGTTCTTCGTACATGGTAGGCGTTAGCCTGCCTGTGCCGACACAAGTGTTATTGTCCGCTACACAAACATACCTGTCCCATACCTGAAATTTGTTTGTCGAAATAGGCATTGATGAAATTTCGCAAAGGCAACACAAATGAGAAATTTAAGCAAGAGTTTGTTGAATACCAAAGATGCATTCATCATGGAAACCTCTAGCTGGTCGCACTGACGGTCTTCCATGTGATCATCAAACGGATAGCATAGAGGAGGCATGAAGGGCCCCGACTGATTGTAGTAGAAGGGATTGCCACGAGGCCTATCTATATCAGCATACGTGTATACGAACAAATTGATGGTGTTTACGACACCAGCAACTACTTTCTTGCTTTCTAACAGCGTTTTGTTAGTCGTTCTCTCGTCCACACATGGAAGAATGTCACTCAATGCCGTCTCTGCTTGAGGATTATCCGCCCATTCTTGCATAGCGGTGCACGTATCTCCAATCGCACTGGCCACAAAGCATGACGCTTGTTATTTCCAGCACCAAAGTATTCGGATCAAGCAATATGGAGTAACACATTCGCTACCTGTTAAAGATGACGAAGACTCCACAAAGAACAAATGTAACAGCTACTAGCAGCCAACCACCGAGAATGAATCTGTACGAATCAATCCAGTGTGATCAATTCGAATGGTGTAGCTGATATTGGTAGGACAGCAAAGATGAAGAAAAATGAACTTACACATGAGTTGCATGTCGGTGCCCCATTAACAATAGACCTGCATTACAAAACAATGATAAATTTCAAAGGATTCATAACAAAAATATGACTGTCGAACGCATACCAAGACCAAGAAGGGCCAAAAGAAGCATTATTGCTGCCATAGTAAGCAATGCTGATCTCCTGGAAAAACAAATCGAACAAAAGGTGAAGTTTGTTAGAACATGAAGTGATGCAAACTAATACTAAAGCTGGAGTTTACAGATTGTTTTTCGTACACTGCACTGAAGACTATCTTTATCTTAGCCGAGTTTTCGTTGGTTGTCTGTGTCAGTGTTTGAGCAGCAGAAGTCAAGGTCGCGTTCATCTCATCAATATCAGCCTCAATATTGGAAGGTAGATTAAGTTTTGATAGATTAATGTTTTTTGCCAAGGACAAATATTCAGTCACATTTGTCAGGGTCTGGACCGTGTAATCCGATTGATTGATGACATAATTCAGCGTTTGCATAGCTTCGTGGTGGAAACTATCCTGTCCCACGGATAAAACGATACAACCAACTCTGTAGAAATAACCAATTGACAGTAGCCAGAAACTGAGAGGATCAGATCCACATGAGCTTCTTCATAAGAATGTAATGGAAATCAGAAAAACCAAACACATTTATAACATATAAAAACACAGTTAAATAGGATAAAAAGGCGAGTTTAGGCTATAACATACACTGAAACAAACGTGAAGATAAGCAATAGTGTAAGACAAATCGTTTGTGAACTAGTTGAACCTTTCGGTTTTTTTGTTTTCCATCCACAACAGTGATATATGGTAAGTGTCACTCCAAACAAAATAAACCAAAGGGCAGCTGGTATAAATCCAGCAGCACCTGTAAATCCAACAGACTGTATGTATATCAGTCAAAAGTGAATACATAGCAAAAAAAAAAAAAAAAACTATTGCATAAAAAGATACTGTCTTTGAAGTTGAAATTAAATGATATTTTGCTTCAAACAAAGACATCCACAAGTGTTACAATTACTAATACCTCTAAGCTCAATTGTTCAACCTGCATCATGTTTAGCAACAGTTCATAGTTGCAATCAAAGAGGTTAGACTTACAGCCCAATAGTGTTTATTTGTAGTGTTCCAACCGCCGGTATATTTTTTGAAGCCGCGAAGGATGTCTGGCCGCTTGGTCCGATTTTCGGCTAAAACAAGAGTTGTATGAGCCTTATCAACCCCAGGCCCTAGTGCTTGTGACTCATCCCAAATTCCACCCTTGAACCCTGCGCTAGCTTGTGTAACATAAGATAATGCAAATTAGTCCACAAATAATTAACAAAGCAGGCAACAACCCTTTAATTTGTTTAATACAATGTGTTGATTGTTTATAAGAAGCAGTTATACAAAGTGAAAATGTGGGTATGTAAAAGAACATTTTGCCCATACCCACAACTCGTGTTGTTAAAAAAAGGTAAGAATTTGAAAAACCGGACAAAACTCAAAGCGAATAGAGAAAAGAACAAACCAAAGAGGGAGGTGCGAGGATCTTGAGAGAGGGACGGAGATGAGAATGAAAGGCGGGAGACAAAGAAGAGAGAGAGCGCCCACAAGAGTTTCATCTGAGCCTCTCCTCTTTCTTTGATCTCTGCACTTTAATCGAACAAGCAATTGGTGTGCATTGAAATGATGTTTCAGCCACTGATGTATGATCTCCTCCCACCTCCCATTCCTGATATTCAAACAAGGGAAATGTCGAGATTGTAATGGGAAGATAGATTCAGAATGACGGAGGAAATGGCGGGTGTCACTCAGTGAGAAAACTGATCCGCAAAACCTCACCATTCACATTCACATTCACCTTCCCCCGTGAACGAGTAAACAAACAATCAATCCCTATTCAAGTATCTAACACTGTAATGCTTTTAGATTAAAAAAAAAAGTACTGTATTCCGTAATTTGTTTGCTTTTTTATTGGAAATATTCCGTAATTAGTAAGTTTGATTCCTTTAATTTTTGCATAAATACATGTCAACTTTTTAAATGGGTATGTCACACAATGATTAGTTTTTACAAATACTCCTTTTAATTGGTAAAGCTTATCAAAATCACCTAAAATAAAAAGATTACATAGATGACTGTAATCTCTGTTGAGTTAATTCTCAACGAGAGAATGAATTATATACTGACAAACCGATACAATCATTATCTTTACACGATAAGATATTGTGATAACAGTAAGATACAATCTCAACTGTAATATCTATCTAATACCCCCCCGCAAGCTCATGGAGGGGCGAGGACATGAAGCTTGGACCGGAGAGTCTCGAACCGCTGGTTGCCCAGGGCTTTGGTAAAGATATCGTCCGTCTGATCTGTTGAACCGATATGACGAACCGCAAGTTCATTTGCCTCCACTTTTTCACGGACAAAGTGAAAGTCAACAGGAATATGTTTAGACTTGCTGGTAAGGATGGGGTTCCTGGTTAAAAAAGTCGCATTGAGGTTATCACAGAGGACCACAGGAACTGCACACAGGCGCTGCCGGAGGTCATGAAGGAGTTGCTGGATCCAGGCGAGCTCGGCCACAGTGGCAGCAATGGCTCGGTATTCGGCCTCTGTGCTAGACCGAGCGACTACCTTCTGTTTCCGGGACGTCCAATTGATCAGCGAATTGCCAAAGTAAACTGCAAATCCATACTGGGACCGACAATCATCAGAGTCCGAAACCCAGCCTGCGTCGGTGAAAGCGGTGATGGCGAAGTTGGTGGAGCACCGAAGATGAAAGGTGTAGTGTAGGGTACCTTTTAGATACCGAAGGATGCGTTTCACTGCCCCCCAATGAGCAGTGGTAGGGCGATGCATATACTGACATACTCTGTTGACGGCGTATGATATCTCTGGGCGAGTGATGACAACATACTGGAGGGCACCTACGATGCTCCGATAAAGAGACGGATCTGACATAGGATCACCAGAGCTAGTGAGCCGAGAGTGAGGCTCTGCAGGGCTGATGATGGGCTTGGCGTCATCCATTTTGGAGCGAATGAGGAGTTCCCTGATGTATTTCTGTTGGCACAAACGCAGGCCATCCGAATGTCGTTGCACCTCAATGCCCAGAAAGTAGTGAAGAGAGCCAAGGTCCTTGAGAGAAAAGACTGTATCAAGGCTAGCAGTGAAGTGTTGGATAGCCACGGGTGAGTTGCCAGTGACGATGATGTCGTCAACATAGACCAACACATATATAATGCAGCCGGAAGACATGTAGACGAACAACGAACAATCGAATTGACAGGCGCGGAAGCTAGACCAGATGAGGAAGGCTTTGAGCTTGCTAAACCATGCCCGAGGGGCCTGTTTAAGACCATACAGCGCCTTATGTAGGCGACACACATGAAACGACCTTTGTGGATCAACAAATCCTGGTGCTTGTTCCATGAAAACCTCCTCGCTGAGATCGCCGTTGAGGAAAGCATTGTTGATGTCGAGCTGGCGGATTGGCCAGTTCCTAGACACGGCAATAGCTAGGACCAATCGAATGGTAGTGGGGCGAACAACGGGGCTGAATGTATCAAAATAATCTACCCCTTCCTCTTGATTGTATCCTTTTGCTACAAAACGCGCTTTAAAGCGATCAATTTGCAGCCGACCACATTCCGGGATGCACTACGGGGAACTAGAGACCACGTGCTAGTACGAGTAAGAGCATCGAACTCGGATTGCATAGCGGAGAGCCAATGGGAGTGTTTGGAGGCCTGGCGGAAGGTTTTAGGGTCATGGTCGGGTAGCGGATCAGGGGAGAGAGGGTGTTAGGAGGTTAGGAGGGCACGAGGCTTGAGATCGCCGGTGCGAGCCCTGGTTTGCATAGGATGACAGGAGTTATCTGAGGGCCGAAGGTGCGGATGAATTGGGATGGGGTTGTCGACAGGCTGGTCATGGGCAGGAGAGCTGGTGGAGGGATCCGGTGAGGACGAGGCTTCAGTGGTAGGATCCGGAGAGGATGAAGAGGCGGAGATACTAGGCACTGGCGAAGGTGGGACAGGCAACTCTGCGGCGTCGTTGATAATAGGCTCGGCAAGCGGCACAGGGAGCACTCTTGGAGGTGGCGAGGGTGACAGATGCGCTGCTGTTTTTAACAGACTAGCAGCTGGCAGGGGAGACACGGAGGAGGTTACAGGAGGAGACCGAGAGAGTGGGAGAGAGGGGAACACTGACTCATGAAACACGACGTGTCGGCTGACATAGGTGTTGCCAGAGGAAGGCTCATAGCATAAGTAGCCTCGGTGAGATGAGCTGTAGCCCAAGAAGACGCAACTAGCCGTCTTGAACTCTAGCTTGTTAGACCGATAGGGACCAAGAAAAGGAAAGCAGAGGCAGCCGAATGATCGAAGGATAGAATAATCGGGTGACCTTTTGTAGAGGCGATAGAATGGGGAATCATTTTTGAGAATTGGTGTGGGAGATCGATTGTGAAGGTAAATGGCGGTGTGGAAGGCGTGTTCCCAAAACTTAGAGGGTAGTTTGGAATGGGCAAGAAGGGTGAGACCTTTTTCTTGAATAGTCCTATTTCGGCGTTCAACCATCCCATTTTGTGTGGGAGTGTAGGGGCAAGAGATACGATGAGTGATGCCCTGTGAGCGAAGGTATGTAGAAACATTCCGATATTCCCCGCCCCAGTCTGTTTGAAGGGATTTAATAGTGGAATTGAATTGTGTTTGAACCATAACTTGAAAGAGTTTGAAGTAGTGAAAAACTTGGGATTTTTGAGACATAAAATATATCCATGTGTAACGAGTGCAATCATCGACAAATAACACAAAATAGCGACACCCATTTAATGATAACTCGGGGGCAGGACCCCAAACATCGGAATAAACAAGCTCGAAAGGAGCAGTCTTAGAAACATGAGATGATAAAATGGGAAGCCTACGACTCTTGCCCAATGAGCAGGACACACAATCGGACAATGCAGTTTTTGACGACATAGGTAAATGAAACTGAGTGCAAATGTGATGAAACACAGACGAATTTGGATGACCCAGACGATGATGCCAATGAAGGGGAGAAGTGCGTTCCCCGACGAGGGCGACAGACTGACTGACGGGTGAAGCTGACGGAAGCCGATAGAGCCCATTATCAACGATTCCTTTGAGCATTACCTTTCCCTGCATATCCTTCAACAAACAGTGAGTAGCATGTAACTCAAGGAAAGCATTATTATCTTTGGTAAGGCGGGTAATGCTAATCAGATTCTTTTTCATTTGTGGAACTAAAAGGACATTGGATAATTGAATGGGGCGAATGGCTGATGGAAAGGAAGTGTGACCAAGGTGAGAGATAGGTAAGGTCTTACCGTTTCCTAAGGCGAGTTGGTCCCCACCGCTGTAATCCGAGTCGATAGAGACTTTGTTGAAGTCGCCTGTGATGTGATCGGTTGCTCCGGAATCAAAGTACCAAGACGGATCGGTGATTGACGGCATGACCGGTACGATCGCAGATTTGGCAAGGAAGGCGAGGACGAGAGCGAGAATCCTGGGAAGCAGTGTCATTGCGATCCACGGAAGGGCGATCGCCGGATCTGTTCTAATTGGAACAACCACCACCCCGATCAGACGATCGACCACGGCCAGAGGAGGAACCGGAGGAGCGAGTGTTCCCGTAGTTGGCCATCGGCGGCGGGGTAGCAGCAGCCAGGAGACGCGCCTCGTTCAGTAGCCGCTCCTCCTCTTGAAGGAGAAATCCCAGCAGATCCGGTGGTGTGAGAGGACCGGTTCGCATATTGAGGGCGGCGCGGAAGAATCCATATGAAGAATCCAATCCTTGAAGAATACAGGCCACCAAGTCGTCATCGGAAATCTCCTGCAGGCAGTCGGCAAGAGAGTCGGCAAGGGCCTGCTTCTTCTCAAAGTATTCAATCATGGGAGTGGATCCCTTCTGAATAGTTTGAAGCTGCTGTTTGATGTACATTGCTCGGGCACGAGATTGCGACTGGAACATTCGCTCCAGAGCATCCCACGCCTGATGAGAGGTCTGAGATTTGGTGAGGTAGCCCACCAGGGAGGGAGAGACCGTGGTTCGCAGCCAAATCAGAACAAACTTGTCCTTGCGTTTCCACACATCGAATTCAGGATTCGGTGAAGTGGATGCAGGAGTAGTGTCGGTGGCAGCCACCGCAAGGGTTTCAGGCGGAGACGTGCCAGTGGTGACGAAGTCCTTGAGGCCGAATGCATCGAGAGCATCAAGGACATTGGAGCGCCAGACGGAATAGTTTGATCTTTCCAGTTTGAATGAGAACTGGGGAAAGTGAAGGCCTACGGACGCAGTGGTACCGCCGGCAACAGAGAGCAGACTGGCGGAGGCATTGGTGGACGGGGTGGGTGTGGAGACTGATTCCTCGGTGGACATGGTTGGGATCGGAAAAAAAAAATTGCCTTTTAGAAACCTACTCTAGATACCATAAAAAGATTACGTAGATGACTGTAATCTCTGTTGAGTTAATTCTCAACGAGAGAATGAATTATATACTGACAAACCGATACAATCAGTATCTTTACAAGATAAGATATTGTGATAACAATAAGATACAATCTCAACTGTAATATCTATCTAATATAAAACGATGTGATTCCTTTCGCAATAGGAATCAAATTGGTCTCAGTGAAATTGGTTTAGAACTTCAATTTCCACATTAAGGAGGAGTGAGAATCATCAACTGCGTACTTGATGAGCCAAGGACAACTCCCAATGTCATCTTGAGCAGCCAACTCGGATCTTAGAAGGCGGAGCAAATCCTTGTGACGCGAATATGCTTTCTCGATCTTCAACACTCTATGTAAACGGTTGTCCAGGCCAGATGGCTTCTTCCTTAGCCAGCTGAAGAACTGGCTTCCAATCTGAGCTCAGGGTGACTGACTTCATCCTCTTCTTGATCAAATTGTGCATATACCTTAGGAATTTTCATAGGTGGCCAATTAGCTATTGTGCTTGAATTTGAGCTTGCTAAACTGGGCAAACAAGAACCGAAGTTTACCTTAAAGATCTCTCTATGACTTTGAAGCTAGTAACACCGAGGCTGAAACTTGCATATGCCAGATAATTCACGGACATAGCAATGAAATTTCATTGCAACACAACACAAATGCTTGATAGACATTCAACCTGACAATGGGAGTTGAACTCAAATGATTGCCTTGGTACCTGATTTGATAATGGTATCAGATCAAAAGTTTTCGAAAGGGTTTGCATAAAGGGCATTCAAATTGAAAATACTATATGTACCTCGTATAATCAGCATGAACATCTAATGTGCGACAATTGATAAGTAAACCACACTATTGGATAAGTGAGATACCGTCATCACCTAGAACAACCCTCTTGGACATTAGTCCCAGATGAGTTGTCTATGTCAAAATTCATAAAAAAAACTTGTCTTTGTTCATGTAGCGATTGTACTCCCGGCCGGAATCCTTTTTGCAGCCTCTGGCAAAAGCCAGTTGCCTGATTTTTAAATGTGGAGATGAAAATGAAGTCATCAATAAAACGAAATATTGTTCTGACTAACGTTTGATGCATTGTCAACTTCACAATGCTTCTTTAGAAACAGAAAAATTATTTTCCTTTCTAGATGCCCAAAATATAGTGAACACAGCAGAGATGATACAACACTTCCTTGAGGTATACCGACATTTTGCAAGAAGAAACATTGACTAAATTGCAACACATTGTGCTTCAGGCCTAGGTGCTCAACCTTGAATTAGTAAATAAAGAGCGGCCATTCCGGGATTTGAACCAGTGACCTATGACTATTATCCACAAGTCCTTTCCGATGAGCCATTTCGGAATGGTTCCTAGGTGCTCAACCAGGTAAAGGTAGGCTTCCTTCTCCCTTATCTTTCTACTTTGGTCCTACAACATCATTATCAAGACATCGATTAAAAGTGCTTAATACTTAGTTCATTCCCTATTGAAGATTAAGAGTTCCAAAAACAAGCAAGTGCGTTAAAAAATAAAGGCAAGGGTTGAACACAATTCAGATACCTGATCAACAGCAATAGTGTTCCTTGGCCTAGAAGAAATAGAGGCTTTGCCAGTGCAAGACACAACACATGATCTCCATAGACATCACCATCAAAGATCCGAGAACAAGCCGGACAGGGCCTAGATACCGCAAACAAAGAAACACCTAGTCGATAGCTAAGCACACTACGATATGTCCTTCCATTCATAGTCTGACCCAGCCCAAAAATAGGAATTGAACGCAACCAATCGGATAAGTGAGCACCCTTCTGAGACTTCCACACGCCACCTGTCGTGGAATCAAAGAGAAAACTGAGTCCGATGTAGCAGCAACCTTCGCGAAATATATATCTGCCAATTTCTTCCTAAGTTTGGGGGCAACGATTTCACTAGGATTGTGTAGAAGATCAGAACCAGTAGTCTCAATAAAAGTGTGGTAGACATCATCAAAAACGGGACCGACATCAATGATACCAGAAGGACGTAGAAGCTTAGCTTGCAACTCAACAGACTACAATCGAGATGTCAAAAAAGCATAATATAGGACATCCCCAGCAACATACACTCCGAGCCCACCAAAATGAAAAGGGAAAGTGGCAAGCCGCCACTGCCAATCTCTAAACTCAGGCCCAGATGCAGTGACAATGAGCTCCAAGCTCAGAGTAAAAGCAACTCGCAATTTGGATCATCAATCCTCGCGATAGTGTCCATAAACTCTATGGTCCTAGCCACTCTCTTCGCCATAAGGTCACTGCCATCAGGTCTATGGTACTAGCCAGGGACGGAGCCAGAACTTTATCGAAGCGGGGGCGAAGTTTTGTCATGTACAAATTGTTGATTTACTCTTTGGTAGAATTTTCTATAGTTTAGCGAACCAAAACTATGATATTTTAGATTAAACAATGATATTTTAGTTTAAGACAATATTTTTTAGTTAAAAAAATGCCGGTGTTTTTTATTTAAAACCGTGTCATTAGTTGTTATATATTTTTTTCTCTTTAAACGAAAAAAAATGATGTCTTTTTAGCCTTTTTATCTATAACAACATTTTTTCCATCTAAAAACAGTCGTTTGACACCTACAAAGTCAATATGTAACTTGTTGTTCTTTTAGAATGCAATAACATGTAACAAGATATACAAACTTTAAACTTGCATAATTTCTTATATAATTATCGAATTTAGTAATATAACCTCTTGTTTCGAAGCTCTAAGGTTGAATTATATTACCAAAATATCAAATGAAGTAAAATATAAAATCATAGTGACTTATTAAAAGACATTTGAAATAATTAATATGTGTTTAACTTTCAAACGTTTATAATTATAACTTTTTACTCAGTTATCGGATTGAGGCTTATAATATATCAAAACGAAGCTATCGACGAGTAGAGTAAATATAGATAATTTTTCGGATGAAAGAAGGCGTGAATGCTCTCCCTTTCCCTCCTAAATCCGTCTATGTTCCTAGCCACTCTCCTCGTGATAGAGTGGTTATTATTATTATTATTATTATTATTATTATTATTATTATTATTATGTAACCACTCGTATAAGATTTTTTCCGAGAGGGCTTGACCTTTCTTCCCGAGAGGGATGACTCATCGGCGCAATCTGCCACTCTTCAAATCGACTTTACAAACTACGAGTAATGTTTAGTGTCTTCATTGTGATGGTTTTTTATTGATCAGCTTCTAGTTTGTGGTATTTTGTTGCGCTCGTGGTTTGTCTCCTTCAGTTGCGGTTTGGTCGTGGATTTGTGATCGAGGCTTGATGGCTCGTTGTGGTTCGAGTCCAAATATGAGGTCTCCACTGTTGTTCCCCATGACTTTGCCTGTGTCACCTCTCCCCTCTGTGACTTTCACGACTGAGCTCATGTGATCTTTGCTTCCACACTCTGTGTCTTATCTTTGCGCCGTCCTTTGTCCACTTTTGTTTGTATTTTGTTTGGTCGGTTTGTTGTTGTCTCTGTGCTGTTTCTTCCGGTTACCGATGTTTCGGTCCCTCAAGTTACCAAGGCTGTTTGGTATCTCGAATTATTTCCGGTTAAAAAAAAAATCATCTTTAGAGATGTATAAGGGTGTGTTTGGGTGTAGTGTGTATGGGGCTTGGGAGATGGGAAAACTGTCTTGGGTTTCCCGCCAGCATGTTTGGCCGATCGTGTTTATTGGGTGTGAGGGTTGGGTTTCAGGGGGTTTGAGGGATGGCGCGGGATGGGAATTGGATTCTCCTTGGAGGAGGCTTGGTGGATGGGGAAGCTGGATGGCCCCGAAATGCCCATCTTCAACCTCTCTCCCTCCTCCCCCAAGAAATTCAATCAATTGTCGAGAGTTCTGGCCGACACCAGTTTAATCGAGAGACAGAAACCTCCTGTCGGGCTTCCGCTTCCACCCCACCGATGACGAGCTCGTCAACCACTACCTCTGCCGGAGGTGCGCTTCTCAGCCGATTCCTCATCCTCGACGGAGATGGAGTTCGTCGTTACCGATCTCGTTACTAACATCCTTGTCAAGTACCAGGGCTCCTTGCCCGATTTGTTCAGGGAGGGACACTCCGTGGTCGTAGAGGGGCTCATAAAGCCTGTTACCGATGAGATTCGCAGTGAACCGTCCCCGTCTCCATCTCCGAAGGCGGAGGAGTTGCACAGTGATGGGAGGATGAAGGAGGTGACGACCAAGGCTAGGAGTGGGGAGTACTATTTTGCGGCGACTGAGGCGTTAGCGAAGTACGACGAGAAATATATGTCGGCGGAGGTTGCTTCTGCGATTGAGAAGAATAAGAAGATGATCCAGACGACGACCGAGGAAGCCACCGAGGAGAGGAAGAAGCAAGCGGAAACGGTTGCTGCAAGTTCTAAGGGTTTGTGACTACGACTGATTGATCTTATACCAAACCGATTTCTTATTCACAATTGGATTCTCCTGGTTCAAGGAGGTAAGATTCTCAACTTATATTTAATTTTTTCGATATGACTCCATATACTTCCCTTGATAATTGTCAAGTAAGAGAGATTTGAATTGCAATTACAGTATATGATTAGTTTACCTGGCCATCGGTGAAGGGAGGTTGCTTGCATAGTGCTCGTCGAAATGTGTCAGAGAGAGGGACCGGAGAGATACAGAAATATCGAGAACAATAAGCACAAGACAAGAATGGTATAAAGATGGGGGCAATTTAGTCTTTTTAAGTGGGTAAGTGGGGGTAATTTGGGTTTTTCCCGTCACTCCATCCACCAAAAAATCAAAATATAACCAAACACAAAATCTAAAAATTTGGATGTTGAGTTTTCTCTTCCATCCAAAAAATCCATCCTCATCCCTCACATTCGCTAAAATCCTACAAATCCACTAAAATCTATGTCCATCTCAAACACACCCTAACTCTCCCCAAAATCAACTTGTGGGCCCGAGGATCCTATTTTGAAGCTTACAAATGTATCAGCGTTGTCAATAAAAACATAGTTCTAGTTCTCCAAGGTGGCCACAGGCAAAACTCCCCATCGTCTTCGATCTCGGCACTCACGCTGAAAAGGTGGATTATATTATTTCTCCTTCTCCTCGTCTCAATCTCATCTACGAACTCCTTAATTTGAATTTTACGTTTCGAAATTGTGTTCGTGCTGTGTGGTTTGCTGACAGTTTTGCCCTCTTTATTTATTCTCTTTTCCAGGTTTAGGAGCCCACTCTGATCATCGCAATACCTCCAACTTCTAAAGGTATTTCGCATATCATGTTTTTTTTTGTCCTACGACTGTTGTGGTATTTGGAACTTGTTCTTTCGGAGTGAACATACCTTATATATTATAATTTTTGGTGCTTATCATTTTTGAAGAGGTGAGTCGTCTCGAATTTATGTGTGCTTGCTCCTGGCTCTTTACTCTGTGCAATTCGAATTTTAGGTCTTTAATTGACTGATTAGGATCCGTATACACATACAGTTATGAGTCTTTTGGAACTAAGTTTTGAATTATTGAATTTTCATCAAGAATATGCATTAGGAAATTAGGGAACAGCTTATGATTTTATTTGTTGGATAAAGGATGAAGGAGCCCCTTTTGGACAAAATTTTTTTTTCATATTTGTTTTTCTTTGTTGTTGTTATTGTTGAGAGACACGATGATGGGATTATATGTTGGGTTAGTGCGAATGGAGATGAATTCTCGTGGAACAAACTGCTGTCTGTGCATTTTCTTGTGGCCACACACATCTAAATAGTTCATGTTGTATATGCCTTGATTATTTTTAACAACTAATGCCTTTTATGGCTTCGTGTGATTTGAATGCTTAGATGACCCCTTTTATCTTAAGGTTTCATTGCAAATACTTGATTTTATCCACTAAAACAATTAGCTTGAGGTCTTGTATGGGTAATTTTTTCAATGTTATTTCGCTCAGTTGCCACCTGACAGCAACAAAGAAAAATGGGTGAGTGCTTAAGCTTGAGCTTTGTTTTACTTCCTTATGGATTTTTGTTAGGCTGCACATTGCACCTTGAGGGAGGTCCCCTCAACCTGTATTGAAATGGAGTTGTGCAGTGAGGCTCTTGATTGAAATAATATATTGCCCAAAAATGCATTGCTCATCTCAGACAACGCTGTTTTGTTATGAAGCTACCTAATTCATCCGATGAATAGAAAGGTTATGTTTTTTTTAAAGAAAGAGATGTTGTGTTGAAATTGTATGAGTTGGTACAAATGCGGTATATTTTGTAGTTTCTCTTAAGGTCATGGAAGGTGCTTTTAAGAAAATAGGAGGGGGTGATTTCCAAGCTATTAGATTTTTTTTCATGGCAAGGAAAATTGAATTCCTTAGCTCCATATTAGGCATCCAGGTTAATAGAGGACCTATCTTTTCATCCGTGGCTGTAAGCGTAGTGTTTGGGATTAAACCTATTTGTCGGAAGTAATTAGAAGGACAAAGCAGTTGAATTGGGCTTGATTTGGTTCATTATGGTTGGCATGGATGTTGAGGCTTAAATTAATTGAGCTATTGAGCTATTTTCTTAAAGTTAGACAAGTTTTCTTAAAGATACTGGTAGCTTTTGGATTCCTCTTGAACATTTATCCATTAATATCAGTGTGCTAGTTTTTCTTAGACCAATGCTTTTCTTTTTTCCCTATTTAAATGCAGAAGACACCAAGCAGAAAGACATAAAAATGTCTGATTTAGAGCTCCCAATGATCTCCCTTTCCTTGAGAAATCAGCTTGATAATTTTGCTAACCTGAAGGGGGAACAGGTACTTGTTATCTTTCCTGAATTTTTTTCTTTATATGGAAAAACTTCAACCACTCCTAGTTTTTTCCTTCTTTTTTTTCCCACAAGCTGCAACTTTTATTTTATTTTTTCCAAAAAATACCACCACATTCTTAAATTTCTTTCAAATTACAAAAATATGGATTTTACAAGATTTCAGGCAGGAGCAGTGAATACGTGCAAATTAACACCTAACTAGGTTGTTACAAGATTTAATACATGATATGACAACAATTTTCAAGTAATTATGGTCTTCTCATGTCTTAAATCATGAGAAAACATAGTTTAGGTGTTAATTTGAGAGCAGCAAAAACAATTTTGGGGAATGAGTTCAAAAAGAAGTAATTGTTTTAAGAAGGATATAAAATATGGGGATTTTCTGAAAATTTCCCCTGCACATATTGTATTCTGTGGCATTTTGTTTCATGTTGATGTCACTGCATTTTCTTGGCTTGGCCTTTACCACTAACTCCAAGATTTTATCACGTGTATCATGTTTGTTTTTTTAGGTTGTTGCAAGCTTGGGAATGGAGGATGAAAAGCGTGAATATATTGTTGTTAAAGTGATACACGTTGACCGTGAAAATCAGGAGTACGTACAATAATTCATAGGCCCTGTTTAAAGAATTGGGTGTCCTGGTTAAACTAGTATGGCAGTAGATACGCAAAGTAATTGCATACTAGTATTATTTTGTAATTGTTTCCGTGCTTTCTTTATAAAACATGCTGGATTAGTACATGCTATGAAGTGGAAAGGTTCCTTTTCTATTATTATAGGTCGCTTCAATTCGATTATCCTCTTATACATTCGCTTGTAAAATTGTAAATCTGTGAAGCTTGCTCATTTATGTTTTTTATTTGCAGGCTTGTAGCTCTTGACGAGGAATTTGGTGATGAAGAAGGTGACGAACAAAGGTAGTTTTATACTTTTATTATACCCATCATTTTTGGGTTATACACACACACATATAGACACACACACTGTGTGTGTATATATGTATATGTATATGTATATGTATATATATGTGTGTGTATGTATATGTATATATATAGGGCCTTTGAAGGAGGATAGAAATGGGAAGCAGACAGATTAAAGAGTATTCTTACGGTTTTCCATGTTTGCCAATGCTGATTATGAAACCAAATTGAGGAAATTGAATTTTTTTTTTTTGGGTCACTGTTGGGTGTTATTCTAACCCTTGTAACCTTTTAATAATATTGCTCTTTAAAAAAAAATTGCTCTAGACTATAAAAAGGTCATGTTAGTGCAAATCTTTTAATGATGTTGATTTTGCTCTCTTTCAGAAAATTCAGGCTACCCATGTCAAACATTATGACTTTGCCCAATAGGAATGATCCATCTTCGGCCCAAGACTTTCCTCCTGGCAAAGCAGTATTGGCAGTATATCCTGGCACCTTTGCACTTTACAAGGCAACTGTTGTGAATTCTCAAAAGGTATGGTGTAGCAATTAATTGGGGAATGTTATCTCCCTATTTTCTCTCATTACTGAGTTCTGAAGCGACCTCATCCGTTCCTGATGTTGGTAACTGGTGTTGTGACTAACTTCTGTAATGTATTATGTATCATTTGCTGATGTTGTGGAATTGTCATGAAATGCTGCACAACCCATCAGAGAAAGAACGATGAGTAAGTTGCTCTTGGTTTTCTAATGTATTATGTACATATCATTTGCTGATCAAGAAAGGACTGATTTTATAGATGGGGTAACTGATTTACAAAATGACCATAACCATACAACGGGTCTAGAACTACATTAACTTGAGTATCACTAACATATAACATAAGGTCAAATTTTAGTTGAGTTATCTTGCTCACCATTTGTTTAAGAACAAAAGGTGTAAAATGATCAACATGGCATCATTATTCATTGCCCTCATCTCCATCGTATTCATTTGATTGAATCTAGTGGTGCATTTCACTTACTGCAGATATTTGCTGGAATTTGACAATGATGAAGGAGATGATGGTTCTCTGTACCAGAGGACAGTGCCTTACTACCATGTGATTGAGTTGCCAGAAGGACATCCCTTCTAAGCTGCTTCTACCTCTTTAGTATATGTTTATTTAGTGTGTCAGTATGGTACTTTTTTTTTTAAAGCAAACACTACCATTCATTAACTTAAATCGTTCAAAAGCAATTTGTTCAAATCAGCAGGTTGCCAAACATTAAAACAAGAGACCATAGCTGTCTGCGGTCTCATTCCTGCCAACCTATGAGCCACCTTATTTGCTTGACGCTTTACACAGCTCCATTCAACCGCCTCCAAACCCCTGGCTAGTGTAATGATTCTATCGACGATCATACCGACTCCCCCTCGGACCCTACTGCCCTTTCAGAGCTTGTTGATGATGGTCTCGCAGTCCGATTCAAAGCTTACATGCGTTAACTCTTGCTCAAGACTGATTTCCACAGCCCACATAATCGCTTCTGCCTCGACTAGCTCAGCTTCGATCGGATGCCCCTTGCACCGTCCTTGCTGCTGTGAAACAGAGGTCTCCATTTGAGTCTCGTGCCACCACCCCCACCCCACACCCTCTCAATCCATCAACTGCAGCATCGCAGTTCACCTTTATAAACCCCTCTGTCGGTTTGGACCACTTTAAACCCTCCCCTGTTCTTGTTGTGGGGCGTTCCTTATGCTCAGTCGTCACTGCTCGCAAGAACTCAACATGTTGAATGGCCGCCTCTTCAACCAACCGCTTCGGAACCATCTCTAACCCTTCGAACACGAACCCATTTCTCGCCCTCCACACTTCGCTTGCGATCGTTGCCCACTGTTCCAGAACCCCTGGTGTGTGGACTGCAAACACCCTTTCAAAGAAACCCAACATGTCCCTTACACCCTTACCACACTTATACAAATTGGGTGTTAATTTCCACACCGTCTTTACCCATTTACATTGAAACAGCGCATGGAGACCATCTTCAGGGCGCCCACATCGAGCACACTCCTGCCCCACCTCCACTCTTCTACGATTCAACTTCACATTGCAAGGAAGGATATCTGGACAGGCCCTCCACACAAACAACTTGACCCTCGGGTGCACCTTCATTTGCCAAACCCTCTTCCACAGTTTGTTGAGACTCGTAGCATCCGCTTGACCAGCATCACTCCCAACCCCTTTTGAGGTAATCGGTAGCTTATACCTCGACCTCACCGAATACTCCCCACTCTTGTCAAAATACCACATCAGCTCATCCTTTACACCAGGGTCTACAAGTCGCATCTGCAGGATCAGTTCGGCATCCATCGATAGCAGAGCTTCGTTAACCGCATCCTCCTTCCATCTGCGAGCCTCCCAATCAATTAAGTCTATCACTCTGAGTTCACTCGATAGACCTTGAGGGTTTCCGAGAACCTTAAACCCAGGTCTTGGGATCCACCTATCCTTCCAGACATAAACATCACTACCATTTCCGATGTGCCAAAACGAACCAGCCTCTAGGACCTCCCTTCCTTTCAGTAAACTACGCCAGACATAGCTCGGAGTGAACCCCACTTCTGCCTCTAGAAAAGAAGTCCGCCTCAAGTACCTAGCTTTTAGCATTCGGGCAAGCAAAGAATCCGAATTTTGCAATATATTCCACCCCTGCTTCGCCAGTATAGATAGGTTGAACAACTCCGGATCCCGGAAACACATCCCCCCGCGTTCCTTTGGAACACACAATTTCTTCCAGCTCATCCAATGCAGCTTCCTCTTCCCCTCGCTATCCCCCCACCAAAAATTGCACATCAGTTGCTCAATCTCACGGCACACACCAATCGGGATATGAAAACACGACATGGTGTAAACCGGTATTGCTTGAGCAATTGATTTCAACAGAATCTCCTTTCCGCTTCTCAAAAGGGTCTTCTCCTTCCACCCTTTTAGTTTTTTCCAAACTCTCTCCTTTAGGTGGTTGAAAATAACTCTCTTGAATCTTCCGAGCATAGTCGGAAGTCCAAGATACTTCTCGTGTTTCTCCACCTCCCTAATATTAAGCACCTGTTGCACCTCCGCTCTTCTTGCCTCACCCACATTTTTGCTAAATGACAACTCCGATTTTGCAAAGTTCACTTGTTGTCCCGACGCCGCTCCATAGGTATGGAGGATATTGACAATTTCATTGCTCTGTTGACAAGTCGCCTTTGCAAACAAAACACTATCATCTGCAAAAAAAAAAAAATAAGTGTGAGACTCTCGGAGCACCACGTGCAATCGATATGCCTTGCAATCTACCCTCCGCCTCGCTCTTCCTCAACAAACCTGATAATCCTTCCGCGCAAATCAGAAATAAATACGGAGAGAGCGGATCACCTTGACGTAGCCCCCGTGCCGGGACAAAGGATGTGGTTGGATACCCCGCCATGAGGACTGAAAAGGACACACTTGTGACACAATTCATAACTAGTTGTCTCCATCCCTCATCGAATCCCATTCGGAGCATACATTGATCAAGGAAACCCCACTCCACCCTATCATAAGCTTTGACCATGTCTAATTTCATCGCCATGTATCCCGTTTTACATGTCGTCCTTGTCTTCATGTAGTGGAATATCTCAAAGGCTGCAAGAACATTGTCTGTGATAAGACGGTCTGGGACAAAAACACTCTGAGTCGGCGCCACCACCTTATGTAAACATCCTTTCAGGCGGTTTTCCAGCACCTTTGCAACAATCTTATAGACAACATTACAAAGACTTATGGGGCGTAAGTCCTTCATCCTGCAGGGGTCACTCACTTTCGGGATAAGCATAATAAATGTATGATTCAAATCATTTGGGATAGGTGCACCTTCTAAGATATTCAAAACAAATTTTGTAACGTCCTCCCCGACAATATGCCAGAACTTTTGATAAAAAAAGTGCTGACATCCCATCAGGGCCAGGAGCTTTTGTGGGATGCATAGAAAATAGGGCTACCTTAACCTCATCGCTAGTGAAGGGCCGCAACAGCTCGGAGTTATCCTCAACCGACACTAAAGGCTCGATCCCTTGGCAAGCCGATTTTGGTGGGGCCTTCGTTTCGGATTTAAACAGGTTTCGAAAATAGTCAATCGCCACCTTCGACTTCCCCTCATGGCTTCTCCATACCAACCCTTCATCATCCACCAAATTCCTCACTGTATTCCTCCTCTTCCGGCCAGAAGCCTTGTTGTGAAAGTACTTTGTATTACGATCCCCCCATTTTATGCTCATTTGCCCTTGCTCTTTGAAACCAATACATCTCCTCCCTCCTTAACAACTCCCTTTCCCGCTCCTGTAATTCCCTCCTCCTAGCTACCAACTCTCCTGTCATTCCATTTTCATGCAACATTTTTAATTCTCTTTTAACCTCCCTCAATTCTTTGGCTACATTGCCAAATTCCTTTTTGTTCCATTCATGCAAATCACCTGCACACCTCTTAATCTTTCCACCTAGCCCTTCATCCACCCACCTGCTCCCTGGATTTTTCCACCCATTTTCAATAACATGCAGCAACATTCGTCATCAAGCCACATTGGCTCAAATCTAAATGGTCGTGGTCCCTTCGGTCGCCCTTCCACCCCTTCCGTCGGTTGAAACCTCACACTGATAGGGGCATGATCGGACATCTCTCTGGGGAAGTGATAAACCATTAACATACTTTCATTTGCAAAAGCTCTATCTAACCTTTCCTGTATGAAGCCCGCACCACTCCTAGCGTTCAGTATGGTACTTCTTATGCATTGTGGATACTTCTTATTCATAGTGTTTTTTATACTATGATGAATTATAAAGTGACTCTTTGAGGACTACTTGACAAAAGGTGCAATTTTTTTGAATCATTTTTACTCAATATACTGCAATACGTGATGCACGGTAGTTCGAGCAGTATCAATTGAAATCAACCGGTCTAAATTACAATAAAAAATATTACAGGGTTCTATTTACCTTAACAATTAATGAATTAGGCCTATATACCTCAATCTCCTATGATACATTAATGAATTTTTAAAAACGTTTTATTTTTGGGCTCGAAAACTTATTTTATAAAGCATATATTCAAGGACGAAAAATTATAATTTAAAAATGAACCCAAATTATTATTCGTTGTTTTTTTTTTTTTACTGTTAACCAAAAAATGAGATATGATATAATCAGTTAAGAATTTATTTTATTGATAAGTTAACTGTTAACCAAATACTCCGTACGATATAGAGACATGGGTAGAATTAATTAGAGTGGACTACTAACGTAAAAGTGATACGGAGTAATTCAATTTGTCTTATTTAATTGTTTTTATTTTTTCTAATTGCTGACTCATTAAAATACAGTAATACGTAGTACTTTTAAAATACAAAAAAAAAACGTATATTTGATAGGTTTCCGCCCAAACCAAATCTCACATTCTCAGTTCTAACTGTCTGAGTTCTCACCCCTCTCCCTCGGCCGTTCTCCCCCTCCCGTTCTCGTTCTTGCTTTCGCTTCTCTCAAACTTTCCGATGGCGGAACCCTCTGAAAAGAAACGATTTGTTACTGTAGGTTACGCCCTTCCTCCCCGGCATGAGAGGACGTTCGAGGCTCGCTCGATTTTCCCGGACGCTGAGAGATCTTTCCTGGATTTCAAAAAGATCGACAGCAACACGCAATGGATCGATCACCCAGAGTACGACTGCATCCTCCACAAGATCTCCGGCGACCAGTGGAAGCAGCATCTAGCCGATTACAAGTCCAAGAACCCTAATGTCATCATCATTGACGCACCGGAGGCCATTGAAAGGCTGAGCGATTGGATTTTTGTGGCCCATCTTGTGTGCGAAAGCCAAATCGCGAAGAGTAACAAAAATATTTTAGGTTTTCCTAACCAGACAGTGGTTATGGACGGTGCCGACCTTCTTAACCCCCGTTCTTTGGAAAGGTTGAAATTTCCGATGATTGTGAAGCCTCTGATGCTCGATGGGACTGAATTGCTGAGGACGTCTGTGGTTTTCAACCACGCTGAGCTGTCCCAACTGACTCCCCCAATAGTGGTTCAAGAATTGAGTGATGGAGTCATCTTTACCATTCACGTTGCCGGAGAGCACGCTAAATATCACGATGCGTGCGAGTATGTTGACGGACAGAGACGGGTTCTGGTCCAGACCAAACGTCCTCCGAACACGGTGGTCGATGACATAGCCAAGGTGCTAAGGGAGGCGTTGAATCTCAGCCTCTTCAGTTTCGATATGATACGGGACCCGATCGTGGAGAACCGGTGGCTTCTGGTTGACATCAATTACTTCCCGATGTATTCGAGGAGAGCCATCTTCGAGGATATTTTCGCAAAATTCATCAAGGATCTGGCTAAGAAGATAAGGGAGATGAAGGCTTAGATCTTCTTCTAGACAAATCGACCACTGAAATCAGCAGGTAAAGATTGATACACTACAAGTATAGATTGTCTTCAATGTCTGGCTAGTGGAAACTTGTAATTGCTCTTGACATTTTTTTTTTTGAGAGAGATCTAGAAAACTTCTAATGGTTCATATCAGAAATATGTGATGTTTCTTTTCTAGGTTCATGTCTCGTTATATTTCAGTCATTGACTCCGGATTTTGGTTCCTGTCATTGCCAGCATAAGTACATTTTACTGCCTAAATCAGCATTGTTTATAGATGCCTCCATATAATATAACCACTGACTGGACTTTGGCAAATTCTGAGAGGATTGACGGTTATATCTTCCTTAAGCCATTTATAAGTTCCAAGACCATGTGCTACTGAAGAAGCCAATTTGCCACTCAATATGCTGCAAACCTGTCATTTTGCAACTCCGGATAACGTGCAAACTGAACATAGCAAGATAAACTGGGATTGCTTTCAAAAGCAGCACTAACAATTGGCATTTTCCCATGCAAATGAGCCCATCTTTCAATTAATGCAGCAGTTTTAAGATCACCAACAAAGCTTGGCTTTATAACCTAAAATTGGATATTCATATAAATTGAGCAATCTTCAAAGTACTAACTACTAAGTGAATTTTTTTTTTTAAATGGCCAAAAATTGGAAAATGATTAGGGAAATAGCCAATATCTCAAACATTTTAGCGATTTAGTCAACACTTACCCAAGGTTTTTTAAAAATATTAAAAAATGTAAGTCGCTGTTTTATAACAACGATTTACGTGTATTTCATTTTTTTTTATTTTTTGGGTTTAATTTCATTAAAATTAATAGAAATGAAAAAAAAATTACATTTTTAGGGAGAGTCGTTGTTTCCTAATATTTTTTTTCAATTCTCTCATTTAAAGCAATGGGAAAGCAAAAGAAAATTAAAAAACCAGAGTTATTCTAAACAGCGACTCTAGGGTCTCCCACCCGGTCAAATGGAATCTCTGCCCTGACCCAGTATGTGTCCTGCAGAGATTCTTATGGGGAATACATGAGTCGTTGTTATTAACAACGACTCACTCCTCTTCTTCCACAAAAAACAAAACCGCCCCCGTCTATTTAACCCTAACCCTCTGAAGTCGAAACCGCCATCGACGAACTCCTCTTTCCTTCAATTTTCGAAAGTCCGATTAGCCACCTCCATTCTCTCATTGCAATATTAACCACACAACCCTCCAATTACCCAGAATTGTCCCAAATCCGATTGGAAACTGACGCCGACAGGAGGTGGAAACCGCCGCCGTTTGGAGTTGGAAACCGTCGTTAGGGTTGCCATTTAAGAGGGCCCGACATGAGCATTCTGAAAGGCGACAACATCGACCTTGACCCCACAACCACCCGACAATCCCGACAAAAAAATCTTAATTTTGTATGTTGTCGGAAAAATATTATAATCGAAAAACATAGTTGTATAATTGATTTATTTTTATAATCAGTTGTATAATTCATATGTACGTGAAAATCTTGAATTTGTAAGTATTATATAATTGTAACTAATATATAATTTCATGTGGTGCGAAAAAATGTAGGCATGAATTTTGTATGAAAATGATGAAATTATGTAGTTGTTGAAAGATTATATGAAATAATTTTGTATGATAAATAATGTTATGTGGAAATGTTTGAAAAAAAAATTCGGGGACAATTTTTATATGGTCCGAATAATTAGGAAAATTAATTTATATCAAAATGTGGGAATGTTGCAAAGTTAGAATTCTTATTTGAAATGTTAATTACAATGAAAAATGTATTTATTGAAGTTATGTATTTATTGTCGATTGTTAGATATGCATAATTTTGTCTTCATATATAGATATGTGAAAATGTTGGAATTTTGTGTTGTTTACAATGGTTATATGATATAATGGAAGTCTAAGTTAAAGATTATAGTAGATCTAGGATTAGTATCCTAAAATGTGACAAAAAATTTATACGATCCGAATAATTTGGGAAATAAATTTATATGAAAATGTGGAATTTTAGATTAAGAAAATTAGAAATCTAATTTGAAATTTTAGAAGAAAAAATTAAGGATGATTTTTTTTTTTGCTATATGATCGATCATGTTGTGAAGTTTTAATTTTAGATTTGTTATATGAATGAGTAGAAGTGACAAATGAATTATATAGTACATTTTACACAAAAATTAGGGAAATTTGGCAATTATTAAAAAATCAGGGAAATTAACCATACTTTCATCACACTGCTACCTAAAGTGGATAATCTCAGCACAACAAACAACTATAGACCAATTAGTTTGTGTTCAACAATTTATAAGGTAATATCAAAAATAATAACTGATATAATGAAAAAGGTTATCGGTAAATTGATCCACCCGCTTCAAGGGGCTTTTGTGTCTGATAGGGCAATCCAAGATAACGTACTAATCGCACATGAGATTTTTCACTCGTTTAAAATGCATAAGGGAAATGAAGGATGGATGGCTATTAAATTGGATATGGAAAAAGCATACGATAGGCTCAGTTGGGAATTCTCCTTTGAAATTCTAAAAAGGGTTGGGTTCCATCCAACTTTAATCGGTTGGGTTAGAGAATGTATTACTTCAGTTTCCTTTTCTGTTTTGGTTAACAACTCGCAAACAAAAAATTTCATGTCATCTAGAGGAGTCCGATAAGGGGATCCTATCTCTGCCTTTATCTTTATCCTATGTGCGAAACTGTTAGCGAGAAAACTTCACCAAGAATCAAAGATTCCTATGAGTAAGATTGGATTCAAATTTGGCCTTAATGGGCTACGCATTCCTTTCCTTGCCTTTACAGATGATATTATCATCTTCGCTAAAGCTTCCCTGTCTTCATGTCAGCGTATAAAAGAAATCATTGACGAGTATTGTCCCCTCTCGGGTCAGAAAGTAAAGTTCCATAAATCAACTTTCCAAACGACTTCGGGTGTACCTGGGTCAAGAATTCAATTATACTTCAGAATGCATTGCAAACTCCTCACACTAGGGTGATGGAGAAGTATTTGGGTTGTCCTATCATTAGTGGGAAAGTCAACAAGATCACCTTTCCAGATATTATCACCAAAACAAAGGATCAATTGTCAAAATGGAGGGCTAACTCACTTTCGCAACATGGGAGACCTATACTTATTCATTCAAACTTATCGGAAAAACCGTTGTATGTCATGCAAAGCTTTATGCTTCCCACATCCATTCACAAGGAATTAGACCAGATAAATAGGAATTTTTTATGGAACAAAGATATCTAACATAAAACCCTTATCAGTTGGGATAGGATATGCAAACCAAAAAAGAAAGAGGGAGTGGGTATTTGAAAATCTCATGTGATGAATGAAGCCCTCCAAATGAAGTTGTTATGGAAAACGCTAGCAGAGCCTGATAATATTTAGGTCAAAATAATTTGATATAAATACTTAAAAGATAGTGATATCCTGACCTATAAAAAAGCTCGGAATGCTTCCTGGCAATGGAGGAATGGCTCATCTTTGATTGATAAATTTAAGGAGGGACTCACCTAGTCTATTGGTAATGGAAAATATGTTAAGTTTTGGACAGACAAATGGGTAGCCCAGAAACCACTTCTCCATTATCTCTCTAACATGAGTATTATCGACCAGAATTAAAAAGTAAGTGAATATATTATCAATGGAAAATGGTGGGAAGAAAAATTATCGATGGCACTTGACCAACAACTTGTTCAACAGATTATTAGTATACCACTTCCGGTGTGCCCGATTTCGGATAGGTTATTGATAGCATGCATTTAGGTAGGCATATTAGGATGCATTTAACATGATTTAGATGTGCATAATGCATAGTTTAAGCTAGATTTGCATTTATACTTGTGTTGTTGGTGGAATCGGAATCTACACGCTTTTATGGATTATTTCAGGTATATGTGGATCCGACTAGGAATGAGGAGGCTCATGGATGAAGGAAGAGTGAAGAGGAGGAGGAAAAGTGAAGAGCCCGGGAGCGAAATCGAAGTTAGAGAGCCTAAGTGAAGAACAAGTCAACAGAAGTTGTAGACAGACATGCTGAACTTGTTTTGCACTTTCTGGAGGCCTCGGTGGTCCGATTGACTATTATGACCATGCGTTGGAAAGCTCTTTCCGAGATCTACAACTTTCATGTTGACATCGAGACCAAATTCGAAACGGAAAAATTACTATGAAGCTCTGTCGAACGATTTCGCTGATCGCCTAGCCGCCCCGCGGCCTGTGGTGGCTGCCCCGCGGCCTTCACAGAAATGCCGATTCAAGACTGGACTTTACTTAGGGTTTTTATTAAGTTATTTGACCGACTTTCTAAAGACTATTTAAGGTTTTTCTAGTTGTTATTTTCATGGACCTTATGCACATTATTCCATTGTTGAGAGCACCGTTGAGCATGAGCAACTAAACTCTCAAGGTTTCGCCTACCGTTTGGATCTTTGATTGTTGAATTGTGAGTTTCTTAATCTAGTTCTTATTCCTATTGCAATGTTTTGACTTCTTTGTACTTAATTGCTGGAATGTGTTTTATTCTCTCTGGCCTGATCAACTAGTTAGAGTAGATTCATTCAATTGCTAGGGTTTTGTAGATTCCTCGTAGCGAACCTTAACCCAAGTGGCAATCATATCCCTTTAGGACTCGTAGGACTAATTGGATGTGTAGGAAGTTGAATACATGTTGAATATCGACTCGTAGCTTGATATTATGTGTACCTTGGTTAATTCATAATCTTAATGCTATCTCTAGGTTGAATCTTAACCGTGTTAGGGTTATTTAGAGGTAAGGGTTGCTAGGACTCGTAGGACTAGTAATTTACCTAAAATCTGGACAAGGACATTGATAGGAAAAGACAAGAACTAGAGGTTGAAACAAGGATCGAATTCATCAATCGAAGTGATAAATTGTAGGTGAACCTATTTCTCTCCACTGCATTCTACAAATCAATTTACTTTATTTGTTTGCTTCCGCTTTGATAAAAGGCGGACCTTTTTCACACCAAAACCCGCCCCATATTCTCTATTAGCGATTAGACTTGCACTTGAATTGAAAGATTTCCCTGTGGATCGACCTCTTGCTTACACACTATACTAGTTGTGAGTTTGAGTATTCTTTGGCAAGAACAACGACAGGTTTTCCTCTTGTCAGTTATACTGGTGGCCTAACAAGCAAGGTTGGTTCTCGACTACCAGCGTTGTCAATTTGTTTTCCAATCAAGAATCTTTGAATTATGACCCATCCTTCTAGATATGGAAGGTGGATACAATGCCAAAGATTAAAAAAAAAATCTATGGAAAATTTCCCAAAATGGCCTACCGACTAGGGATAGATTAAGCAAAAGAGGGGCGTCTGTACCAAATTACTGTAGTTTTTGTGATAATCATGTTGAAGATGAATTCCACTTATTTGTAGATTGCAACTTTATAAAAAATTCTACTTTAAAAATGGAGAAATGCTCAAACCATCTTGTTTCGAAATCCAACAATTTTTAAGTTCTACAAAAGATTCATGGAAAAAAGCTTCTATGGAAAAGTATGAAGTGCATAGTAAGCCTGATAGGGGACGTTCTAAGCCAACCTGCAAAATAAGTAGAAGGAATGTAAAATGGAGAAAACCGGAGCCTAGTACTATGAAAATTAATTTTGATGGTGCATTATTAGACAATGGAGAGGCTAGTGCCGGTTTTGTAATTAGAAATTGTGAAGGGAGGGTTATCAAGATTGGATACAAGGATTTGGGATACACCTCGCCAATCATTGCAGAAATCAATGCCCTCAGAGAAGGAATCATTTGTGCAACGGAGATCAAACTTGAAAAAATAATAATAGAAGGAGATTTGTTAACCATTATAAATCATCTGAAATCAAACAGCTTATGCCCCTGGAAATTGAATTACTTATGGGAGATATTAAAGGACTATTACGGTCTTTCTGTAATATCTCCTATTCCCATGTGCCCCGTGAGGGTAACAAGGTGGCTGACAAGGTTGCACACCTTGGTCGTCTTGTTAGCGGGTCGGCACTAGAATTACATTTAGATCTTCTTTGATCTCATCCATCGGGATGCTATCGGTTAGGATTTTCAACCGAATTCTTTCCTCACCAAAAAAAAAGGTGCAATATGTAACCCTGACCGTTGATTTATCCTTAAAATGTCAATCGTTGATTCCCCAAGCAGATAAAAGGCTCAGCTGTGATTAGACTTGTCAAAACACAACCCGACCCAAACGCTTGGAAAATTTTTGACCCGAACTCGGAATTTTTTTTACCCAAACCCGAAAAATCGGAAACTTTCCGGGTAATCTGGGTTTCGACCCAGTGACCCGATTGACTCGGTAATTTTGACCCGATTTTACCCGATTGACCCGGTTGATTTATAATTAAGTATAATTAATTTTTTTTTATATATAATTAAAATTTATTGCAAAATTATCAAATCATGATTTTTTTAATTGAAAAAAGAAAAAATTAGCAAACCTAAAATGACCCGAAACCCGAGTTCTAGTTAACCCGGAAATACCCGGAACCCGTTTTACCCAAGACCCGTTTTACCCGAGTCCTGAAGAGACCCGACCCGAACCCGACCTGAATGACCCGTTTGACAGGTCTAGTTGTGATGCATCGCCACTTGGCAGCCCTCTCTACTATTGTATCTGGGAAGGGGACCCACGGGTCAGGTCACCCAAGTCGGATCTATTTAAACCGCAGTCGCATGGCTCCCTCTCATTTTCTCTCCGCTCTCCTTCATCTTCTTCATTCCCAATTCAGTCTGTTAGAAATCCTGAAATAGCTTTCCTTTTTCGCTTTTCTTCCCGTTCATAATCTCTAGTTCCTTTCATTATCCCATCTGTTCTTGCATTTCCACTGCCGCTCAACTTCGAATTCTAGGTCGATCTCAAGCTACCGTCAATGGCGGAACCGAGCCTGCGGAGATTCAAAGTCGGGTACGCTTTTTCCCCCAAGAAAAAGAAGAGCTTCATCAACTTCGCTGGTCAATCTCTGATCAACATCGCTAGCGAGCAAGGAATCGATTTGATCGATATAGAAGTGGATAATCCGTTGATCGAGCAAGGGAGGTTTGTTGGAATGTGGTTGGGATGGAACCGGTGGGGCTAAGACAAGCTGGAGGGAGGTCGTGTGTGCGGGCCCACAAACAGGAGATTCGAACAACACATAAACCCGAACGGGGTTCCATCTCAAAACCAATTGGCAATGAGAGGAGTAGCCCTTCAACCTTATATGTTGTTCAAGCATTCTCTATATAACCGATGTGGGATAACCACATTCCAACACGCCCCCTCAAGTGCAACGACATTTTTTAGCCAGCACTTGCCACATGCGCTTAAATAGGAACTCAATGCCCGCAACATGTCAACAAGACCAGCAACCCCACTAATCTGAAGCCGGCTTTGATACCATGTTAAAGTCGGCTGGGCCCGGTCGGGCTAAGACAAGCTGGAGAGAGGTCGTGTGTGCGGGCCCACATACGGGAGATTCGAACAACACATAAACCCGAACGAGGTTTCATCTTGTAACGGCCCGGAATTATGATTTCCGGGTTACGTTTCAAGGGATAAAACTCCTTGTTCGGATCTTGCAATCCAGGTACGGGTCGAGGTTTCAAACTCATTTTAAGGTTAGTAGAAAGAGGGATTTCAAACCCTAAAAACCTCGAAGGGCCGTTGAGTACCCTTAACCTGTCCTAAGACTATGTCGCGAAATCCATTTCAAACGGAAGTAAAGCGGAAGCATAATAAAGATACAAGTGTCACGGCCGAGCCGGTCAAAACCAAATTATGAGCGAGTGATTACCATTTTACCAAGTTAGAATATTAGCTAGGTTCTTCGGTTCGCCCAAGGGTTTCCCGTCGCCTAAGCATGGAGCAAACAAGATCTGCAGAAATGCCATTAAAAGAAGAACGGGGAAAGGAGTCAGATCGAGCCACTCATGCGGGACTGGCAGTCCTCGCTGAGGCCACATAGTATGTGCTATACCTAATAAAGATGCTCCAATGCAATACGAAAGTCAAACACACTAGCATGCTCCTAATTCATAATAATGTGCAGAAATATTGTAAAGGGCCCAAGACAATGCCAACGGCATATCCCTCTCCTACCTCCACCCCTTCCGATAGGCGGAGACTGGCCAGCTCGTGAATGCATTCCATATAATCGGGTGGCACGCATGCCCAACCCGTATCCACAATAAAGCCCGCAGGCATCTCATAATATAAGGAAGTTTATGACTCGATTGACTCAGGGTACCCGATGAGGCTAGGCTACCCTATGACCCTAGCAAAGACTCTAGGACTATCACAGATAACGGCCGTTCTGTTTCAAACGCATAAAGTAAATAGATGCTCAATCAATTAGTGCAACCTAAACATGATACTACATGGCATGCTTTTATGCATATGCAACACCTAACATAAAATGCAACAACAGGCATGAATGTCCAACCTGAGTAAGCCCCCTAGGGAACTTACCTGAAGATGCAGAACAGCAGGATAATACAAGCAAGGTCCAATGCAAGTCCAAAGCAATCCAAAAGCGATACACACCTATCATCAAGCCACTTCCATAAGCTAGCAGACTAACATTCACACACACGAAACCTAAGTTCTCAACATCCTTAAATCCAATCGACGGTAAAACCATTTTCCAAAACATTTCCGACATGATCGACATCAACCAAAACCATTTAATCAAAATCACCGATAAATCTCACCAACAATATTTCTCAACTCTTAAATCCCAAATTAGGTCAACTCATATTCGAAATAATTTCTCAAATCATATTTGGCCAAATCCCGACATTTATCATTTAAATCCTCAACAAATCTTTCAAGATCATATTATAGAAATAATTCCGGCATTTTAGTTTCCCAAACACAAGTCATTAAAAGACATTTCCGAAAACTTGAAAAATCTCTTTTAAATAATTTACCAACAGTGTTTATCTAAAATAAACACCAAATTAATCGTCTTTATAAAATCATATTTATAAAACAACATCAACAAATGAATCATTTTATAAATTAACCTCAATAGTTCACTTTACTATTTTCTAAACCAAATTATAATATATTTAATATTTCCATAAAATATATTCATCACTCGAAACTCATAATATTAATATAAAAATGATAATCTAATAATTACTAACAATTATACAATAACTATGTGTTATAAATTATTAACTCAACATACAACATATATATATATATATATATATATATATATATATATATATATATATATATATATATATATATATATATAATATAGAACACAAAACCTCTTTCTTTTAAAACTCAACCAAAAGCCCAACCCTAACCCGAAATAAAGGTCCAGTCCCCAAACCCGGAAAGCTGGAAGCGGATCTGGCCCAACAAAGGCCCAACCCTGAGACGCGTCTTCTTTCCCAGTTGAAGACGTCGCTCTCTTCATCGTTCACGCGGAACGGAAAAAGGAAGAAGGCCAGACCCCTGTCGGCGGCTCCTCACCCAAACCCACAAGGGTTCTCGACATTAGCCACCCCCTAACGATTCAAGACAATCAGGAAAAGAGAGGAAGGAGAAGCTCACCAGGTGGTCGTCGTTCACGCCGGAACTGCTCGCCGGAGGACGATTAGGTTCGTCGGAGATGAATCTATCACCGGGTTTGCCTGAGAAGGAGGAAGGAACCTTAAAGGTCCACCTTTACTTGATTCAAGGGCGAAAGGAAGTAAAAGAGAAGAGGGCAGGCCTTTACCGCTCGAAATTGAGGAGGACAGAGGAATGCGGAGAGAGAGGAGGAGGAATAGGGCTCGGCGGCGGTTCCTGGCGGCGCCGGCGGTGCTGGACGTCGAGGAGGGCGGAGGTCGTTGCATCTGATGTTTCTCGGACATGGAGGAGGGGCTGCTCAGAGTAGGCTCGGGATTAAGGAAACCAGAGGAGCGGGGATGAAGGCGGCTCGGCGATGGCTCCGGCCTGGGGTGCTGCTGCTACTGATTGGAACGGAGAGGCGCAGCTGCTGCTGCTCGGAAAAGGATGAAGAGATGTGGGAGCTGCTCGGGGCTCTCGGCTTCAGAGGAAGAGGATGGTTGCGTTGGAGCTGCTGGGAGGAAGCGGCGATGAAGAGGGCTGAGCACAGAGTGAAGGTTTCCAAGGGGAGAAAGAAGTGTGAGCAGATGGGGAAAATGTGAGATGAGGACTGTGTGTGTCGGATTCTAAATGAAAAAGGGGAGATTGAATCTGAATTTTGGCATGGGAGAGCACTTGAAGACAAATGGAAGAGGACAATAGTGTAGCAGCTAGCTGTAGGAGGGGAAGTATTGGCCTTTTTGTTTCTTTCTTTCCTTGAACCGATCAATTCCAAAATATTTAAAAACAATCCCCACAATTCGCTCTCTCGACCTTATCCGACTCAAGTTAAAACGATTTTTAATTTTTCAATTAATTAATGCTGGAATTTATTTCGAAAGATTTAGAATAAATCCAATAGCTCACGGACAGAAATTGCAAATCTCCTCAATCTTAGGAATCGGAATGATTGTAAATCATTATTTTCATAATTTAATTATTCTAAAATTTCCCGGTCTTTACACATCTCAAAACCAATTGGCAATGAAAGGAGTAGCCCTTCAACCTTATATGTTGTTAAAACATTCTCTATATAACCAATGTGGGACAACCACATTCCCACAAGGTTTTACTGCATCGTCCACAAACTCTACGATGACGCCTAGAAAGGACAGCTCACTGAATACAAGTCCAAGAACCCCGATATCCTCATCTTTAATGCACCGGAGGCGGAGGCCATTGAGAGGTTTAACAACCGGATTTCTGTGATCAAGTCAGTCTCTGCCTACCAGATTAAGGAAAACCAGATAGCGGTCTTCGGCTTCCCAAAGCAGATCTTGGTTTTCGATGAGGTTTCATTTCACAACCCTTCTACTTGGACTACATTGGAATTTCCAGTAATGATTAAACCCCTCACTAGAAGGATGGATAATTATCATAAAGTCTCCGTTGTTGGTGACCCCGTTGATTTTCGTAGCATGAGTACCCCTGTTGTTCTGCAGGAATTCAATAGCGTCGATGGAGTGCTGTTAAGGTTGTATGTTGCTGGAAGAAACGTCGATGGTTTGTTGATTAACACTAATGCTGTAAATCCTGATTCCGAACCGCATTTTCCAATTCCAACCATGGATGTCGCGGTCAATATAGCAAGGGTTCTCAGTAGATCGTTGAAGGTTAATCTTTTCAGTTTTGACTTGATCAAGGACTCAATTGGTGATCGATACCTGGTGGCAGAGGTCAATTACTTTTCCAACCTCTCGAAATTGACATTGCCATACCCTGGGATAATGAATCGATCAGACTTCTTCAGCGATGTGGCTGCTTTTGTAGAAGTGAATCGATCAAGCTAGAAAAGCGCAAGAGAATAGGGAGAGATTGAGTTTGAGTTTGTTTGTCGCTGTGTCTAACTCCCAAAGCTTCATATGCATATATACCAAGTAATGTTTTTTCTTTGGTGAACTATATACCTAGTATATTGTAGTGAATAGAAGCTAGAAATGCTGGTAGGTAGGCATTAATGGTCTTTGTTCTGCACTGAATTGATTGTGATTAAGACCATCCGCAACCATGGGGTAACCACTTTCCTCCTTTTTTTCCCATCTTTCTATCACAACTTTACAACTCATTTATTTTTTTATTTAAAATACTTTTTATTTTTTCTAATCTTTCTAAAAGGTTTCCTCTACAATAATGGGAAACCTCTTTTACCTCTTTTCAAATTTATTTTCACTTTTCTTTTCCTTTACATATATTTCCCTTTATTATATGTGTATCATCATATATTATTGTGATTATTTTTTATTTATAATTTTATAAAATAAATAAAAATAGCAAGTAGTTAATATAAATATATTTTATTACATCCAAATTAAAATAAAAAAAGTTAGAAATATTATAACATACGTAAATACTAATCGAACTACCTATAAATTCGGATCATAGCCTTGGAATTGGTTCTACAAGTTAGAAACATTATAACATGCGTAAATACTAAAGGCGTATTGAGAATGAATGGAGTATTTAGATTATTGTGATCCATAGTTAATAAAAGAGGTGCAATTATAATAGATCAAGATGTGGGTATATATAGGGTAAATTTGACCTCAAATTATAGAAAAAAATAAAACTAAACCAATGTGATATTTTATTTTAAAAAAATAATAAAATATAAATATATTTTTATTTCATTTTAAACACTATTACAATTAATAAATCTAAATAGAAATGAGAATATCCTACTTTATCATTAAAAAAGAAAATATGTTACCTCTCCCTACCAAGGTAACCCCTTCCCACCCCTTACCTAAGGTAAACTCCACAACCATGGGCATACATTTTAATAACCTTAAGGTAGATAAAACTCATGGTTGCTCATGCTCTAATGCCATTGAACCTAACTCGGGATTTACCTTTGCGAAATGGAGTTCGTTGAGATACGGTTAATTGTTGGGTATGAAAGATAACGGTTTACCTTTTAACCTTTTGTTGTTTGTCTTGTTGTCTGAACCGTTACAAACCTCATCAACTTATAGGCCGGTATACGCATCTACTTCGAGTGAGGTCTCAATTGTGAGTTAAAACCCTAACCAATATGGTAGATCCTTGAAACTTTCATGAGCCAATCTAAGTATTCAATATAACGAGAATGAAAGGCGGGAGACAAAGAAGAGAGAGAGCGCCCACAAGAATTTCATCCGAGCCTCTCCTCTTTCCTTGTTCTCTGCACTTTAATCTCACAGTGAATCGAACAAGCAATCGTTGTGCATTGAAATGATGTTTCAGCCACTGCTGTATGATCTCCTCCCACGTCCCATTCCTGACATTCAAACAAGGGGAATGGCGAGATTGCAATGGACGAGTAAACAAACGATCAATCCCTATTCAAGTATCTAACACATGCTTTTAGATTAAAATAAATAAATAAAAGAGTACTGTATTCCGTAGTTTGTTTGCTTTTTATTGGAAATATTCCGGAATTAGTAAGTTTGATTCCTTTATTTTTTGCATAAATACATGTCAACTTTTTAAATGGGTATGTCACACAATGATTAGTGTTTACAAATACTCCTTTTAATTGGGAAAGTTGATCAAAATCACCTAAAACGAACATCATGTTTATAACTTCCTTTCATTCCTAAAACCACTTTGGTTTTGTTTTCTTTTTTCATTTTTATTTTTATTTTAACAAATGCATATAGAAATATAAGTGGCTGAATGATTCATCAGAATCCAGTGACCCGCAATAATAGGTAGCCAGGAAATGGGATAGCTAATGCAATGATTCATGATCCACCAAACAAGGATAAATGGATAATGAAATAGCTCAACATTCACCAATTCAATGCACCAAATAAGTGCTGCATACAAGGCTTGTTGGGAGCTTCTAAAACCAGGCATTTCTAATCTGATGGAGAGGGAGAAAGCTGAGAGAGGGTAGAGGGCAAACCTCAAGCGTGAGCTGAGAATCATCGATGTGATTCCTTTTGCAATAGGAATCAAATTGGTTTAGAACTTCAATTTCCACATTAAGGAGGAGTGAGAATCATCGACTGCGTACTTGAGCCAAGGAGAATTCCCAATGTCACCTTGAGCAGCCAACTCGGATCTTATAAGGCGGAGCAAATCCTTGTGACGCGAATGCTTTCTCTTCAACACTCTAGCGTAAGCAGTTCGTCCAAGCCAGATGGTTTCTTCCTTAACCAGCTGAAGAACTGGCTTCCAATCGGAGCTCAGGGTGACTGACTTCATCCTCTTCTTGATCAAATTGTGCATATACCTGATGAATATGCAAAGGTGGCCAATCAGCTATTGTGCCTAAATTTGAACTTGCTACACTGGGCAAACAAGAACTGAAGTTTACCTTAAAGATCTCTCTATGACTTTGAAGTAAAACCCAGGCTGAAACTTGCATATGCTAGATAAGTCACGGACATAGCAATGAAATTTCATTGCACACAACACAAATGCTTGATAGACATTCAACCTGACAATGGGAGGCGAGTTGATATTCGAGTCAAAGAATATAGGATGACACTTGGGACGCATATAGTCACACAGCTTTCCCTTCAACTGGCGTCCTGGTCTACCTTGCCAACATACGGTAAGAGTTGAACTCAAATGATTGCTCTGGTACCTGGTTCAATAATGGTATTTGAGAACAAGTTTTCGAAAGGGTTTGCATAAAGGGCATTCAAATTGAAAATACTATATGTACCTCGTATAATCCGCATGAACTTCTAATGTGCGACAATTGATAAGTAAACCACACCATTGGATGAGTGAGATACCGTCATCACCTTGAACAAGCCTCTTGGACATTAGTCCAGATGAGTTGTCTATATCAAAATTCAGACAAAACTTGTCTTTGTTCATGTAGCAATTGTACTCCCTGAATCCTCTTTCCAGCCTCCGGAAAAAGCCAGTTGCCTGGTTTTTAGATGTGGAGATGAAGATGAAATCATCAATAAAACGAAGTAGTGTGTGATTGGGTGATTCAACAATATTGTTCTGACTGACAGCTGATACATTGTTAACCTCACACTGCTTCTTTAGAAACGGAAAAATTATTTTCCTTTCTAGGTGCCCAAAATACAATGAACACAACAGAGATGATACAACACTTCCTTGAGGTATACCGACATTTTGCAAGAAGAAACATTGATTGAATTGCAACACATTGTGCTTCAAGTGCTCAACCAGGTAAAGGTAGGCTTCCTTCTTCCTTATCTTTCGACTTTGGTCCTGCAACATTATTATTTTAAGACATCGATTACAAGTTCTTAATACTTAGTCCATCCCCTATTGAAGATCAAGAGTTCCAAAAACAAGCAAGTGCGTTAAAAAATAAAGGCAAGGCTTGAACACAATTCGGATACCTGATCAACAACAATAGTGCTCCTTGGCCGAGAAGGAATAGAGGCTTTGAAGTCTGAACACTGTTCTTTAATCAACCTTAGATTCTCATAAACCCACAAAGATTTCTTCCTGCATGCAACTTCATGGGATCTATGCAAAAGATATTCATCCTTCATCAGGATTTCATCCACAATTTTGAGCAGTTTATCTTGATTGACTGTATCAAAAGCCTTTTTAACATCTGAAACCACAATGAAAACAGCAGGCATGGATTTCATTCCTTTCTTCACACTCATAAAGAAAGGGCACAACTTTCCATAGATATCATTGTAATCAAATACTGATGACCCCCAGTTTTCTGGCTCCTTAGTCCTCAAAACTCTGAACACAGAATGCATATCACGTAAGCCATGATTCACAGACTTCAAATAAAAAGCAGAATCATTTACTGGGCATGGCCTTGCCTTCCTTTGCCTTTCCTGAAATTGAACAGTTAAGCCCGTTCCTCGCTTGCAAACTCTTGATGGTGCCCTCAGATTCGCTATCGCCCTCACTCCCATTTCTTTGGGACAAAATCTCAACTTTGAGAAACCAAATGGTCTGTTGCTTAAAATGTTTCTAACAGATTTGCTATCTAATGTGCTGTAGCTTTGCTCCTTTAAGCAATCAATAGCGTGGTCACTTATCTTTTTCCAAACGGATTTCCTATAAAAATACAATTCTTGCTTACCATGTTCACTTTCTGTTACGTAAAAATTGGCTTGTATAATTGGAGCCACAATCTGTGAAAAGAACCAAAACATCCACCTCTCAAAAAGTTTGTGCCTCAGACTTGAAATAGAATTCTCTCTCTTACCACAACCAAGCATTTGACCTCTTCCGCAGCATGAGTAACATTTGCTTGACAGAGCTGGGAATTCCGACATTTTCAATTTGGAAACACACTGTTTTATAGTGAATTTCTCAAATTTGCGCAGTTGTATAAATTTGTTGATATTCCGCCTCATAGTTCTCCAGATAGAAGAATGCCCTAATAGATCTGCAGGAACAATATTTCGACACGCAGCCCATACGAATGAACCAACATCATTTGCAGAGTTGTAACACATATTCAGCTCGTTGTCTGACCAGGTTGGAACTGGGCAATGCTTGTCCAAAAGCAATTCATATCTGCAATGCTTTGCTCTATGTCTAAGGACTTTGAGCAACTTCAGCAGTGAGTGGTATCTGAACAAAAACATCAAAATATAAAAAGTTTAGCCCGAGGTATTTAATCATTTGTAGTTAGTAGCAAAAAGGACTAAATGCCATCTAAACATGCAAGTTTAATAAGTAATTCAGTAAACAAGCAATAGGACTCATGAAAATTAAATCTTTTACTGTGACAACATGAAAATAGATTGGCTCCGAAGATTGGCATTTGGCAATGTAAAAATCATAAGATAGTAGGCACCTCAAATCCAAATTTCATTTTCGTACCATATCTATATTCAACGATAGATTTATGCTTAACATTAGAGGGCATAGAACTCCAAAGTGCAGAGATAATCAGAAAAGATAGTATTACAAGCAAGTGGATCCATGATACTGAAATCCTTTACTGTAATTGGGTGGATCGGGTTGAGCACTGCAGTTGGCGCTTGACAAAGCAAATATCTCCCTCATAAGATGGTTGGTGGCACCGATACCAAGTTTCAATGAATTTAGGATATCTATACAGATGTCAAGAGATACTTTTATGCTTGGCATTTAAGATTGAAGTAGAATTTGTGCAGACATAACTGACATCTGGTATTATAGAATCTTTGCGCAAGATAAACAACGGTCGAAATGTGATAAACTAGTAAAGGATACGTCTTTCAGGCAAAAGATTCGGTGAAGACTCCAAGTTGTAGAGTATAGATTGCCTTTTTATCTGGGCACCTTTAGGCACTCCCGAAGATGTTTGAAATATTGAACAACACGGACAAAATGACAGATTCTGAAAATATAGAAATTTCAAACTGAATTATTCCTTTGGCAATAACATACTTTCTGGTCAAGAAGATTATTAAAAAGATTTCAAATGCCACAATGCCAAATAATCAACAAAAGCAAGAGATGAAATTTCATTACTGCTTACCACTGAATTAACTAGTTCCAACAAAGGAAACTATAAAATCATATAAGAGAAACAGATTAGCTCACCTCTTGCGAAATGCCGAACTTAAGCACATCTTGATTGCCTTCATGCTCTTCCAAAGCATGGTCCGAGCTAATGTGACCATTTCCTATGGTTGTTGACTTACCAGATTGGGTCCTTTCGATACACAGACTTCCCAAACTAGCATCATGAGAGCTGAACAACTTCTGCCTCTTTCGTAGCCTGATTGGAAGTCTTAAACGGCTCCGTGATTTTGGTTTTGCATCACTTGTTTGTGACCCTTCATCTCTGCATTTATCAAATGAGAAAATAAATATCATATTGGATTCTGAAATGAGTATTTGAGTGAGTAGCAATGAATGTTTTCTTTTACACCTCTCACATTGCCTCTTGTTACTTGTGCTTGTGCCCTCAACAGGGGGAATACGTCCAGAAGAATTTTGAGGACCTTCAGTTTGGCATGAGAGTATACATGGTAGTTTCTTACGACTTGATTTGTCTCCGTTTTCTCTTCCTCTCTTCCTCTTGGAACCTGAAAATAGCCAACAGAATACTATTCTCTTATAAGGGCAAGATCATAAGAATAAATTTAAACCCTGAAAGCACCAAAGAAAAGCAACTTGCATAGACTGGCTATGACTATAACCTGGTTGTACAGAAAAGCTTGAGCTTTCTGGATCAGAGTTTTGCCTTGGAAACTCTGTTATCAAACTGCTAACAGGAGGACCAGCTACCTGATGGTATTTACCATAAGGAATGGGCAAAAATATGGATGTGTGTAAAAGCAGATAGCTCATTATTCTTTCCCCAACCTGCATATGTCATACTAAAAGGAATTAAACAAGGGTCCATGAGGAAGAGAAAGCAGTCAAAACCTAATGCCACACAAACAGCATGAGATTTGTGATGATGTACCCTTTGTGAGGCGAAATCCCATGCTGAAGATGTTAAAAGCTTCGCATTGGGGCCCAAATCCTTCAACTGGTAAAAGTAATTCAAAGCTTCAATGTCGCAACGGCTAATAATTTGAATTGTAGAATAACAAATCATCAGATTGATGATATTATTAAGCTAGCTGTGCTAAGCACTATCATTCAATAATAATTAGAGTTTATCATGGCAAGTACAGTAAGGCTCAGAGGATTAAGAGGAAATAATATTAGACTGAAACAAGAGAAATCACCATGATTGCACCAACCAGCAACCACTATTTCCCAACTCTTCGCTTACCTTTCCTATAAAGAATAAACTATGATAATGCAGGCACTCTATGAGTTTAGAACAAACATATTGAGAAGTCAAAAGTGTACAAGGATTAAAAGAATGATAAAAAATATATAAGAAAAAAATTGGCATTCCAAAGAGCTGCAGTTTTAGGGTTTTACCAATCCAGCATCTTATTTATAGGACAAATACAATTGATATTGGCAAAAGGGAAAGACCCAACCTTATCATAACCACAGCATAACACATTAGAAGATCGAGGCTGCTCGGCCAATATTGTCTCAATTGTCCTTCTAACAATCTGAAATATAACAAAGCATCATCCAAAATGAATGACAACTAATTTTTAGGATATCTTTAAGACTCGTCCCCAGATAAAAATACAAAAATGAAATTCGCAAAGGTAAGCAAAAGGGAAAGGAGTTCACAAAACTTTTAAAAGGAATGTAGAAAGACACCTGATACTGGGACCAGCGGCAGACCGAGGAGGAGTCTGGGGGAAGCTGAGGAGAGTTTTCAGGGACAACGACAAAGCAATGATTGAGCAGAATCTGGTAATCATCTGGGTCATTGGGTCGGAGCAGATAAGAAATGGGATTATCTTTGGATCCTTCACGAAAGCAACAATGCAAGCATTTCCACTTTCTTTTACTTTCCATCTTGCAGAAGCACTTTCCAGGTACCAAGCCCATGATTGTTTCACCCAGGGTGAGGGCTTGGCCTCCACAGAGTTGCCATGGAACCTCAACTTGGGATGACGATACACATGATGGTTTCTTATGAATTGAGTTGCCTCTGTTTTCTCTTCTTCTCTTCCTCTTGGAGCCTGAAAATATAAATTACACAATGAAAACACCAAAGTAAAGCAACTTGCTCGGACTAGATATGATTTTAACCTTTTTTAACTGAACCACTCCAGCTTTCTGGTTCAGAAATATGCCTTGGAAACCCTGTGATCAAACCACTAACAGGGGGACCGGCTAACTGCTGGTATTTACCACAAGGGATGGGCGAAAATATGGATGTGTGGCAGAGCAGATAACTCATCATTGTTTCCCCAACCTGTATATGTCATACTGAAAGAAATCAAGAAGATGACATGGAAAAGATAAAAGCAATCTACACTCACATCTCAATACAATCAGTAAGAAATGAAGTGATGCTATACCCTTTCTGAGGCCAGATCCCATGCTGAAGAGATAAGAAGCTTTGCATTGGGGCTCAAATCCTTCAACTGGTAACATTATTTCAAAGCTTTATTATCTAAAAGGTGAATAATTTGTATTGTGAAGTAAAAAACCATCAGATTGTGATGACCCAATAACAAATAGTTGATCAATAGAAAATAAAATGCAACAGAACCCAAGAAATTCATCATTGCTGCACCCACCATGATTAATGAAGTTCTACAATTACCTTTCATATGAAGTGGAAACTGTGACAATGCAGGTGCTCTAGGATCAAAAGAATTATTCAAACTTAGGATAATAAAGGCACCATAATTGTAGGCTTTGAGCAATTCAGTAACACCTTTATAGTGCAAAACTAAAATATACATCAGCAAAAGGGAATGATTAAACCTTGTCATAGCCACAGCATAACACATTCGAAGAACGAGGTTGCTCAACCAAAATTGTCTCGATTGACTTCCTAACAATCTGAAATTCAAAAAAATCATCATCCAAAATCAAGCACGTTTCATGTCTAAGACATCTTATAAGACTGATCACCTCATAAAATACAAAAATAGGGATCGCAAAGCCAACCTGAATTCCAAACTGTAAAATTGCGCAAACCTAAGCAATGTTTGAAATTTTAGAAAGAAGGGTAGAAAGAGACCTGGAGATGTGACCAGCGGCGGCCGGGTAGGGAGTCCCGGGGGAGCGGTGGAGCGTTTCGAGGGACAATGAGGTAGCAGCGGTTGAGCAAACTACGGTAATCAGGCGGGTCGTCGGGTCGGAGCAGATAAGAAAGGGGATTATCGTCGGATCCATCACGGAAGCAACAATGCAAGCACTTGCTTTTGCTTCGAATCTTACAGGTGCACTCAGCAGGTACCAAGCGGAGGATGGTTTCGGAGAGGGTGAGGGCTCGGCCTTTGGAGAGTCGCCAAAGAACGTCGGGCACCCATTTCCTTTCTCCGGTCATTTGCGACTGACCGAAGACAGAGAAATTAGGGCGCCAAAGAAATTGAAGCTTGCTCGAGACGATTCAACGGACAGACAGGGAATTTAAAGTTGAGGGTTTTGAACGCTTCGTTTTCCGAGAGCTGTAAAGTGTTTTTTTTTTTTTTTTTTTTTGAAGCAAGATAAGGTTTAGGTCGGGTCGGCCGCAGCAGAGGCCCTTCCTAGCGCATCCTTTCGGACGAGAACTCGCAGTTTTGGATCATTCTCAAGCAGACGTCGGCAGGGTAGACATGGGCACTACGCGCAAGGTAGTCCGCCACAACATTCGATTCCCTGAAAATATGACGAATAGCAACATGAGAAAAGGACGAAATATCAAACAGTATATCCGCTTGTAGCATTTCAATCGACCAGGGACATTTCCAATCCCCTAGTAGTACTTTTATCACCAACAGATTGTCTCCTTCGATCAGAAGTGTGGATAGATTCAGCGCCGTAGCCCTTGCCAGTGCCATCCTGAGGCCGAGATTTTCGGCATAAATAACCGAGATATTTGTACAAACAGATCTGCCAACCGAGACAACTGAACCATCAGAGTCGCGGATGACAAAGTCATAAGACGAGTTACCATTCTGGATCACTGAACCATCAAAATTTAGTTTGTAGCAATTCAGTGGTGGTTCGTCCCACTTCCCGGACCGATCCTGTGGCCTGGCTTTCGACGCTTTAGCACGATAAGGCTGATCGAAAATGCCCCCATGACAGCTATGTAAGGGTGTCAAAGGACTCGACGGGTCATCATCTAAAAGCTTGGATTGTTTCCAACAATGAGTGGTAGTGTTGTGAAGCAGTAGAATTTCATTAGCTGTAACCTTTTTCGTGTGATCGAATACAAGTTGATTCCTAAAGAACCACATGGCCCACCAAGCCGAGGCTAGGTTGGCAAAGGAGCGAGACCCAATCACACATTTTATTGCAGTAAGAGGGAATATGTTACCCATGCCCCTAGCAGAGATACGCCTAGGGATATGGATATTTAAGGCTTTAAGTACAGCAGTAGCCATAGGACAACGAAGGAGAATGTGATCTCTCGATTCATTTGTATTGTCACAGAAAGCGCAACCAACAGGTACAGCGATATGCGACCTCTGTAGTCTAGTCTTAGTAGGTAGACCGTCCCTGGAGATTTTCCATAGAAAGTGTCGCACCTTCGGGGGAACATCGAGACCCCAGATCCACGCACAATCGAAATCTGGCAAGCCAGTGTGTGCAGATATGAAGGAGCTGGCGGAGGCGGTTGAGAACCATCCATTTTTACTAGGCCCCCAATACAGACGGTCTGTGATCGGGTTACTAGGTAAGGTTATCCCCAAAATGTGGTTGATATCATCTTGTTTTAGCAAGTTTTGTAAAACGTCGTTTATGAAAGGTTTGTTCCATTGTCTGTTTGTGATGAAATGAGCCACCGGAATGTCCGCCAGTTCAACCGATATGGGGATCAATGTTTTGGAACTCAATGGCTTTTCAAAAGCCCAATTATGGGCCCAGAAATCAATAGTTTCCCCATTTCCAACCCACCATTGAAGACCCGGGAGGAACTGATGCCTGATGGACATCAGGCGGGACCATTGCCAAGAGGTGTTACCTTTTTTGTTATAGCTATAAAGATCGTTCCCTTTCAGGTATTTATGTGAGATGACTCGAACCCAGATGTTTTCCGGTTCTGCAATGATTTTCCAGAGGAGCTTCATTTGAAGCGCTATGTTCATAGATTCTGCCTTATGAATCCCCAAACCACCTTTCATCGTGTCTGGACAGATTTTGTCCCAACTGATTAGCGGCGTAGCTTTAGCGGTTTTGTTCCAAAAGAATTGTCTATACACTTTGTCAAGTTCGTGAAGAATGTAAGAGGGTAGTAAGAAAGCTTGCATGAGAAAAATCGGTTTGGCACTCAGATTTGCTTTGATAAGCACCCGCCGCCCTTCTGCAGAAAGATTGGAGGCTTTCCATTTTGTGAGCTGGTTTTTGGTCTTGAGGACCACATCAGCGAAGGTATCCCTATTGGTCCTACCGTTAACTATACGGCAGCCCAAACATTTGTCAAAATTGTTAGCTTGGGGAATACCAAGTACGGCAATAGTCGAAGCTATTGCGGCAGCTGTTGTGTTTGGAGAAGCTTGGACGCTTGATTTATGCAGATTAACCTTTTGTCCTGAAATAAGACAATATCTGTCTAAGATAGTCATTACAGAAGTACATGCCGATTGGGATGCTTTACAGAAAATGAGAATATCATCAGCGAATGCTAAAAAGGGGATCTTGATACCCGGACGACCAAAAGAAATACCTAGGTCCTTGCTAACAAGCCCTTGGTTGTGAAGTGTACGTGCTAGTACCTCAGAGGCTAGGATAAAGAGAAAGGGGGAGAGTGGGTCTCCTTGTCTTAAGCCTCTAGTTGGGTGAAAAACCGTGGTTGGTTCATCATTTACGAGGACCGAGTAGGATACTGTTGAAACACATTCTTTTATTTTGTTAATAAAAGGGTCACTGAACCCGTATTTGGCTAGAACTTTGAACAGAAACGGTCATTCGATGCGATCGTATGCCTTTTCCATGTCAAGCTTGAGGGCCACCATGCCCGTTTTGCCTTTCTTCATTCGGAACGAATGCAAAGCTTCATGTGCAATCAGGATATTGTCCTGAATAGCTCTCCCTTTTGTGAAGGCCCCTTGTAGGGGGTGTATAAGTTTGTCGAAAATTTTCGTTAAACGTGCGAAAATGACTTTCGCAATGATTTTATAGATAGTAGATCATAAGCTGATTGGTCTGTAGTTGTAACGGCCCAGGATTATGATTCCCAGGTTACGTTTCGAGGGATAAAACCCCTCGTAAGGACCTTGCGCCCCGAGTACAGGTTGAAGGTTTCAAACTTACTTTAACGTTTTCAAAGGGGGATTTCATACCCAAAATCGAAGGGATCGTTGGAATCCCCGGGGAAGTCCCCTGTACCTGTCGTAAGTCTAAGCGTGGAAATCGGAAATAGTGTGACTAGCGGAAATAAGCGTAATACAAGAGGGTGCCACGGCAGAGCCGGGTCAAAACGGAGTCAAGTATAAATCCAAAATATAATCAGAGTCTAGTGAAGTCTATACTCCAACGCTCACTCTCCGCCGACAAAATGACCCGTGCAAATAGGCAAACAGCACCGATAGGATGAACATAGATAATACCTAAAAAAATTGATATGGGGCGGGATCAGATCGATGCCCACTTTTCTGCATCCCAACCATAAGCACACATATACGCTATTCCTAATAAAGATGCTTCTAGATGCATGGCGGAATAGTAACACACTAACATGCTCCTAGGATCAAGTGCATAATAATAGTAAGGCCTTAGCATAGAATACCAAGTGGTATATCCCTCTCCTACCTCCACCCCTTCCGATAGGTGGAGACTGGCCAGCTCGTGAATGCATTCATTCATAATTGGGCGGCACGCATGCCTAACCCGCTCCACAATAAAGCCCGCAGGCATATAATAAAAGGAAGTGCATGACTCGATTGACTCAGGGTACCCGATGAAGCTGGGCTACCCTATGACCCTAGCAATGACTCTAGTTACTTCACAGATAACGGCCGTTCTGTTTACATACGCACAAAGAAATAGAATGCTCAACGATCGATGCAACCTAGCATGGTACTACATGGCATGCTGATCATGAATGCAACACCTAGTATATCATGCACCTATAGCAGGGAATCACTCTATTCAATCTGAGTAAGCTCCGAAGAGACTTACCTGGTATCGCAGAACAGCAAAAGGCAATCAACCAGGCAATATGAATCCAACACGTCACAGATGATCACCTAACAAGTAATAGTACATGAATGAGTCTATCTTCTAAGGCACACAAAGCATAGAATTATCACACATATAACTTCACAACTTAACATAACAACCGTCACATCATCATTTCCATATTATCAATCTTTTCTCGAAATCTATCATCTCAACATCTCACAACCATACTCAATATAATTCTCCAATTCATCAACTCAAGATAATTCCCATTTCATACTTAACTAATTTGCATGCTATCATCTCACAATCTTACTTAGCATATAATTGCACATCTTCAACATAATCATATATCATTTTAACCACAAATAATAAATCACCACAATATCACATTTTAAATCTCAAACAACATCTTATATTTTAAATCCCAATAATTTACATACTACCTCTAACATCACTTTATTTTAGCATCTTTATAAAATATTTATAAAATCCCAACAATATTTATTTAATCAAAACATCCCTTTTTAATTTACCAAACCAAACCCTTATTTTATTTTAAATCACCAAAACCACCCTCTTATTTTATAAAACCCAAAACCGGCCCCTTTAAAATAGGCCCAACTAGTTGTGCCTAAAACCCAAAACCCGGGCCAACAAAAACAGGCCCAACAACCCAACCCTCTATTCCTCCTTTTTAAAACAAAACCGGGTTTAGGGGAAATAAAAAGGGGAGGGGGACCCAGTGATGATGTGTAAAAAAAAAAGGGCGGGGCCCAGGTGAGGTGTGAGCCGACGTGGCCACGGGGAGGGCCCAACCACTTTCTTCTTCCTCCCTTGGCCGAACAAGGGAAACCCGCAGGGCTTTTGCCCAGAAAAAAATGGCGGAGGAGGAAAGAGAGGGAGGAGGGGTGCTCCGGCGGCGGCGGAGCCGAGCTCCGGCCACCTGGTCTTGTCGGTCACCCCGACGCACCACCCTCGGACAAGAAAGGAAGGAAGAAGGGGGAAGAAGGGCTCACCGAGGTGTTTCGAGGTCTCGTCGGAGGAGCTCGGAGCTCGACTGAGCTCGCCGGCGACGTGGGGAAGCTCCTCGGATCTGGATCAGAGGTATTCGGTCACAAAAGGTGGCCCCTTTAAGCGAGGTTGAGAGCGAGAGGGAGTGAGCTTACCGAACTTGACGGGAAACAGGGGACGCGGAGGAGACGAGGAGGCGCTCGGCGGCGGTGGTGGTTGCTGGCGGCGACGGCGGAGCTCCGGGGAGGTGACGGTGGTGAGGCGTGATGGTGGAGGTGGTGAGGTGCGGCGGTGGTGGAGATGCGAGGTGGGAGCTCAAGGGAGCAAGCTTGCCCCTTTTTTTTTTGTTTGACAGTGAAATGTCGAGAGAAATGGAGAGAGGGGAGCTGGTGGCGGCGGCAGTGCTCCGGGGAGGTGTGGCGGCGTGGTGGAGGTGTGGTGATGGTGGTGTGGTGGCGGCGGAAATGAGGAGGAGGGATGAAGAGTGTACCGAGAGAGAGAGGAGGGATGGACAGCAATGGGTTTGTGGGTTCTAACCCAAAAATCTGATTTCAAAGGTCAATTGCAACACGTCTGATTTTTTTTGGAAGAGGAGTTTTGTTTGTTTGTTAAATTAAGTAACATTAGGTAGAGAGGGAGGTGAGGTGAGGTGAGGATAAGATTTTACCTCAATTAGGAGGTGATGAGTCGGATTAGGATAAGGATTCGGAAATGTGACGGAATCGAGAGCTCGGGTCGGGAATTTAAATTTCCGCTGATTGATCGTTCAAAACCTGAAATGAAAGACGGAATTGATTTTTAGGTCGGAGAATTTGGGTCGGAATTTTATTTTAAATTCATTTTGATTTTCTTTTTCCGAAATTAATATTTTAAAAAACCGAGCCTTTACATCATCCACCTCTAAAAACAAGTCTCGTCCCCGAGACTAAAACCATTCTAAAGTGGGAATGAAGTTGGAATCGGTGAGTCCAAGGATCACGTCATCGATCCCGTAAGTACCTCACAAGTGCCCCCATGAGATCTCACAGTACCGTCGTCATGATCATAATACTCCCAATCGGTCGTAGTAAGGATGTGGTAGGGGCCCCTACCACACCCCACTCCGACTCCTCAGGCATACCATAACTCAAAAACCATTATGACATCTCCGCTAGGTCTTAGCAAGCGATCTACAGGTGCCCCCATACATGCTTGTATCCACTTCGTGGGGCGTCATAATGAAAGCTCGGGTGGGAATAGTGTTCTCAAAATCTATGTTTCCTTTTAAATCACCACTTGATATTCTTTAAATTCGACATTAAACAAGGCATTCCCAAATTTCCCAATTTCCCAATCATTCTACATCCACCTCTAAAGGCTAATCCCATATTCTCTTCCTAGGTTCCGAGTCAAATCATAATTCCACAATTCAATCTCTAGCATTCCTAACATTTGGTATCGTGGATATAGCAGAATTATCATATTCTCAAGATAAGCAGGGGATTATAGCACGTCAAAGACAGTCACATACCATAATATCTAGCACATCATCATATCATCGAGGCTCATCACATCATATCACCAAGGATCTGCACATAACTACCACGTATAAGCACACAAATCAAGGAGTTACTACCAACCAATCCCAACCAACTAACTAGGCATACTCACCGCACTCGAGAGGTCAAGGTAATGTCTACGCTCAGCTCAACATAGGACGCAAGTAGCTCATCTAAGACATCTCCATAGCTAGCCCGAATGCTCTCCTCGGTCTCCCATGTGGCCTCCTCAGGGCTCCTCCTAGACCACTGAACCAGAAGCAAAGGAACCTCCCTGTTCCTAAGCTTCTTGACACGACGATCAAGGACCCTCACCGGACGCTCTACAAAGGTATGGTCAGGCTCAATGTGAAGGTCTGAGTGGTCAAGGACATGACTAGGGTCGGGAATATACTGACGGAGCTGGGAGACATGAAAGACGTCATGGACGCCGGCCAAGGATGGAGGTAAGGCTAAACGGTAGGCTACCACACCGACTCTCTCTAGGATCTCAAATGGGCCAATGAACCTCGGACTCAACTTCCCTTTGATGTCGAACCGTCGAACTCCCCTGGTGGGCGAAACTCGAAGCCATACATGCGAGCCTACCTCAAACTCAAGCTCGGTCCTCCGTCTGTCCGCATACTTCTTCTGTCGATCCTGGGCTACCCTCATATGCTCTCGGATGCGACCAACCTTGTCAACTGTCTCTCTGACCATCTCGGGCAACGACAGAACTATATCTGCAGGCTCGTCCCAGCAAACCGGCGACTTGCATCGCCTCCCATACAAGGCCTCATATGGGGCCATCTCGATCGACGCGTGATAGCTGTTGTTGTAAGAAAACTCCACTAGCGGTAGATGCTTGACCCAATGGTCACCCCAATCCAAGACGCACGATCGCAACATGTCCTCCAAGGTCTGAATCGTCCTCTCGCTCTGGCCATCTGTCTGCGGGTGATAAGCCGTACTGAAATGCAATCTGGAGCCCAGACTCTCCTGAACCTGCTGCCAAAACCTCGAGGTGAAGCGCCCATCTCGATCAGATACGATCCTCTCTGGTACTCCATGAAGCCTCACGATCTGGCGAATGAACTCGTCTGCTAACTTCGAAGCCGGCCATGTCTCCTGAATAGCTATGAAATGGGCCGACTTGGTCAACCTGTCGACCACGACCCAAATAGCGTCAAATCCTCTGACGTCTCGCCTCAACCCAGTGACGAAATCCATGGAGATATCCGTCCACTTCCACTCGGGAACTGGAAGTGACTGGACGGGTCCTCCCGGCCTCTGGTGATCAATCCGAACCTGCTGGCAAACCTGACATCTGGCCACGAACTCTGTGATGTCTGCTCTCATCCTCTGCCACCAATAACTCCTCCTCATATCCTGATACATCTTATTCGTCCCTGGATGGACAGAATAAGGGGTGGAGTGAGCCTCCTGCATGATCCTCTGCCTCAAATCTGACGTCGATGGAACTACAACTCTGCCCTGGAAGGTCAGCATCCCGTCTGCTCTCTCTGCAAGCTCTCTGAATCTGCCCTGAGCCATCCGCTCTCTCAGAACTGCAATCTCTGGACAATCTGCCTGACCCTGCCGAATCTCTGCTGTCAATTCTGCCTGCACCTCTAAGAACGACAACTGCCCGCGGTCTCGCTGAATCCACACCTCAAAGCAGCATCTCGACAGATCTCTCTGCAAATCTCGCTGAGCTGTAAGCCTCTCAACTGCCACCTCATGATGAGTCTTCCTACTCAACGCATCTGCCACTACATTGGCCTTCCCTGGATGATAGACTATGTCCAAGTCATAGTCCTTCAGAAGCTCCAACCATCGTCTCTGACGCATGTTGAGCTCCTTCTGCGTGAAAATGTACTTCAAGCTCTTGTGATCCGTCATCACCTTGCAAGAAGTACCATACAGATAATGTCTCCAGATCTTCAGAGCGTGAACCACAGCTGCCAACTCCAAATCATGGATGGGGTAAGACACCTCTGGAGGCTTCAACTGACGCGAAGCATAAGCGATGACCCGATCTCTCTGATGCAGAACACAACCCAAGCCAGAATGCGAAGCATCTGTGTAGATAACGAAGTCCTCTGTCCCATCTGGCAGAGCCAACACCGGAGCAGTCGTCAACTTCTGCTTCAGAAGCTCAAAGCTGGCCTGACAATCTGAACTCCACTCGAAGGGGACGTCCTTCTTCAGCAGCTGTGTCATCGGTCTAGCAATACTCGAGAAACCCTGGACGAACCTCCTGTAGTAACTAGCCAATCCCAGGAATGAGCGGATATCTCTAACGTTCTTGGGCACCTCCCAAGCAACAATGGCATCAATCTTTGCCGGATCCACGGCAACTCCCTCAGCTGAAATAACGTGGCCTAAGAAAGCCACCTCTGTGAGCCAGAACTCACACTTGCTGTACTTCCCATACAACTGATGCTTCCTCAGCGTCTCCAGCACAATCCTCAAATGCTCCTCGTGCTCCTCTCTACTCCTCGAGTAGACTAAGATGTCATCGATGAAGACGACGACGAACTTGTCCAAGAAGTCGATGAACACTCGGTTCATGAGCTCCATGAACGCGGCTGGTGCATTCGTAAGCCCAAACGGCATGACCACGAACTCGTAGTGACCATAGCGGGTCCGAAAAGCGGTCTTCGAAACATCCTCTGGCTTCACCCTCAGCTGATGATAGCCCGACCTCAAGTCGATCTTCGAGAAAACCACGGCGCCCTGCAGCTGGTCCATCAGATCGTCAATCCGGGGAAGAGGATAACGGTTCTTCACCGTCGCCCGGTTCAGCTCCCGATAATCAATGCACAGTCTCAACGACCCATCCTTCTTCTTGACGAATAGCACTGGCGCTCCCCAAGGTGATGCACTAGGCCGAATGTAGCCCTTCTCAGCTAGCTCCTCTAGCTGAGCCTTCAGCTCGGCCATCTCCGTCGGTGCCATGCGGTAAGGAACTCGCGAGATAGGCCTGGTGCCTGGCTCCAACTCAATCGCAAAGTCGACCTCTCTCGGCGGGGGAAGTCCTGGTAGCTCCTCTGGAAACACATCTGCGAAGTCTCTGACAACGGGAACATCTGATACACTGGGGTGCGTGCGATCCACCTCTAAAGCATAACACCAATACCCGACGCAACCCTGGTCTAAAAGTCTGGCGGCTCTGACTACGCTGATGAGTGATCCATTCCTCTTGGGGTCGCTCCCCCAAACCTGGTGCTCGGTCCCGTCGGATGCCAAAATCGACACTGTCCTCGTCCGCAAGTTGATAATAGCCCCGTAGTGGTCCATGAAGTCCATACCCAAGATGAGATCGTCCATCCTCAAAGGCATAACTATAAGGTCGGTAGGCCACTCTCGCTCACCTATCCGAATGGGGCACCCTAAAATCTCACGACTCGTCCTAACCTTGGCCCCATCCGCCAGACCAATAGTAAGGGGTGAACCACTCGTGCAGCTCAGGCTCAGCCTGGCCACGCACGCCTCTGCTATGAAGCAGTGAGTCGCACCAGTGTCAAACAGGATAGATAGGCACTCATCATGGAAGAATATCGTACCTGCGGAAGTCGGGGCTGAGCGGTCATCAGCATGCATCTGAAATACACGGGGCGGTGGGGGTAATCCTGGTCCTCGACCTCCTGAACTCTGGCCACGATCATACCCTGACCCTGACGGTCCTGCAGAAGATGATCCACGACCCTGACCTGACCCAGATGGTCCCCTACGTCCTCGTCCAGAACCTCTACCTCCTCTACCTCCGCCTCGGCCTCTGCCGGAAGGGTCACCTCGTCCCTGGCCCTGACCCTGGCCCTGGGGATATGTCAGCAGTGGTGGCTGAGGAGCCACAGGAAGTCTCGGTGGTTGTGCAGTAGCTGGAGCTCCACGACTCTGAGGGCATGTAGCAGCTCGGTGCCCCATAGTACCACAGGTAAAGCAGACAGTCGAACGGTCTGGGCAAGAAGCAATGAAGTGGCCCCTCCCGAAACATCCATGGCAGGTCCTCACTCTGGCATCTCCTCCATAAGCAGTCTGAACTGGGGGTGCTCTCTGTGCAGCTCCGTAATATCCTCCTCTAAACGCTCCTCTCCTAGATCTGTCGTCTCCACGGGTGTCGGCTGGACGCGCCCTCTTCGCATCAGGGCGAACAGTAGAGTAGGAGGTCTCACACAGAATCCTCTGCTGATCGTACATAAGGATGACCTCCAGAAATCGCTCAAAGCTGACAGCTCCCAAGCTGGACGCATGCAGAAGTACAGGGGGCGGCAATCTCATAGACAGCATACGGATCCGACTCTCGTCTGATGGGCATAGATGATCACAGTATATCAGCTCGCTCTTGAACTGGCGAACGATAGCAGCTACAGAAGCCGACCGGTCACAGATGCCGCGCATAAAAGATACCTCCCTAGCCAACTGTATCCCTGGTGGACGGTACTCTCTCAGCATCAGGGATCTGAAGTCGTCGTAAGTCCACTCGGTCCGCTCCTTCTTGGAGCCAAACCATCTGGCATTCGCGTCCTCCCGTAAAAGTCCAGCAGCAAGTCTCTGTCTCTCAGAGTCAGGTACAGCAACATGGTCAAATAACCCCTCTATATCACGCAGCCATCTCTCAACGTCATCTCCAACGCCTCCCGCGAAAGCCGGCGGGCTACACTGAGAAAACCTCTTGACCCAATCGATGCGCTTCTCAGGGCACGCATCGACCACAGGCTCGGCTGGCTGCTGAACTGGAACCTCTGGCGTCGGCGCCGTAGATCGAGCCCCTCCACGTAGCTCGCTCAGAATATCATGAAGCGCTGCCTCTAGCTGCCCAATCCTAGTCTCTGGAGAAGCTGGCACCCGGTCATCAGCTCGCGGTGGCGAAACTCGCTCCTCAGCACCCTCGGCGACAACTCGACGAGGGCGTCCCCTGCCGCGACGCGCCCTACCCCCACGCCCATCTAAGCCACGTCTAGTGTCGACCATACTTGCTACATAACAATAATTATATCACTCAGCACAGAAGCACTCAACGATTCAATATGACCCTCTTCAAGGAGGATCGCCCTCAGGCCCAATTGAATTTAAGACATACAAGCACAGAGACGATCTATGTCGCCCTTCGGGGGACGACTAACCGGAGGGGCAAATACCTCACGGCCTCCTAACCCATTGTACTCCAACCCTCGAGTTCCTTGGAGTCTTCATAACCCATCTGTAAAAGAAAGCTAGTATTTTGCCTACCTTCCCCGAATTCTACATCCATAAGGGATGCCTATCGCATAGTCTCTACCCCACGAGATTGCCATTCATAATTGATTAATTTATAGTTATGTCCAATTAAATTCATTTTGCCCCTTGAAAACAATTTGAAAACCACTTGAAAACCATTTGAAAACCTTGGGCCATTCTCAAAACCACTTCAACCTATCATACTCGGATTGCAAAACCTCGGCTCTGATACCCCTTTGTAACGGCCCAGGATTATGATTCCCAGGTTACGTTTCGAGGGATAAAACCCCTCGTAAGGACCTTGCGCCCCGAGTACAGGTTGAAGGTTTCAAACTTACTTTAACGTTTTCAAAGGGGGATTTCATACCCAAAATCGAAGGGATCGTTGGAATCCCCGGGGAAGTCCCCTGTACCTGTCGTAAGTCTAAGCGTGGAAATCGGAAATAGTGTGACTAGCGGAAATAAGCGTAATACAAGAGGGTGCCACGGCAGAGCCGGGTCAAAACGGAGTCAAGTATAAATCCAAAATATAATCAGAGTCTAGTGAAGTCTATACTCCAACGCTCACTCTCCGCCGACAAAATGACCCGTGCAAATAGGCAAACAGCACCGATAGGATGAACATAGATAATACCTAAAAAAATTGATATGGGGCGGGATCAGATCGATGCCCACTTTTCTGCATCCCAACCATAAGCACACATATACGCTATTCCTAATAAAGATGCTTCTAGATGCATGGCGGAATAGTAACACACTAACATGCTCCTAGGATCAAGTGCATAATAATAGTAAGGCCTTAGCATAGAATACCAAGTGGTATATCCCTCTCCTACCTCCACCCCTTCCGATAGGTGGAGACTGGCCAGCTCGTGAATGCATTCATTCATAATTGGGCGGCACGCATGCCTAACCCGCTCCACAATAAAGCCCGCAGGCATATAATAAAAGGAAGTGCATGACTCGATTGACTCAGGGTACCCGATGAAGCTGGGCTACCCTATGACCCTAGCAATGACTCTAGTTACTTCACAGATAACGGCCGTTCTGTTTACATACGCACAAAGAAATAGAATGCTCAACGATCGATGCAACCTAGCATGGTACTACATGGCATGCTGATCATGAATGCAACACCTAGTATATCATGCACCTATAGCAGGGAATCACTCTATTCAATCTGAGTAAGCTCCGAAGAGACTTACCTGGTATCGCAGAACAGCAAAAGGCAATCAACCAGGCAATATGAATCCAACACGTCACAGATGATCACCTAACAAGTAATAGTACATGAATGAGTCTATCTTCTAAGGCACACAAAGCATAGAATTATCACACATATAACTTCACAACTTAACATAACAACCGTCACATCATCATTTCCATATTATCAATCTTTTCTCGAAATCTATCATCTCAACATCTCACAACCATACTCAATATAATTCTCCAATTCATCAACTCAAGATAATTCCCATTTCATACTTAACTAATTTGCATGCTATCATCTCACAATCTTACTTAGCATATAATTGCACATCTTCAACATAATCATATATCATTTTAACCACAAATAATAAATCACCACAATATCACATTTTAAATCTCAAACAACATCTTATATTTTAAATCCCAATAATTTACATACTACCTCTAACATCACTTTATTTTAGCATCTTTATAAAATATTTATAAAATCCCAACAATATTTATTTAATCAAAACATCCCTTTTTAATTTACCAAACCAAACCCTTATTTTATTTTAAATCACCAAAACCACCCTCTTATTTTATAAAACCCAAAACCGGCCCCTTTAAAATAGGCCCAACTAGTTGTGCCTAAAACCCAAAACCCGGGCCAACAAAAACAGGCCCAACAACCCAACCCTCTATTCCTCCTTTTTAAAACAAAACCGGGTTTAGGGGAAATAAAAAGGGGAGGGGGACCCAGTGATGATGTGTAAAAAAAAAAGGGCGGGGCCCAGGTGAGGTGTGAGCCGACGTGGCCACGGGGAGGGCCCAACCACTTTCTTCTTCCTCCCTTGGCCGAACAAGGGAAACCCGCAGGGCTTTTGCCCAGAAAAAAATGGCGGAGGAGGAAAGAGAGGGAGGAGGGGTGCTCCGGCGGCGGCGGAGCCGAGCTCCGGCCACCTGGTCTTGTCGGTCACCCCGACGCACCACCCTCGGACAAGAAAGGAAGGAAGAAGGGGGAAGAAGGGCTCACCGAGGTGTTTCGAGGTCTCGTCGGAGGAGCTCGGAGCTCGACTGAGCTCGCCGGCGACGTGGGGAAGCTCCTCGGATCTGGATCAGAGGTATTCGGTCACAAAAGGTGGCCCCTTTAAGCGAGGTTGAGAGCGAGAGGGAGTGAGCTTACCGAACTTGACGGGAAACAGGGGACGCGGAGGAGACGAGGAGGCGCTCGGCGGCGGTGGTGGTTGCTGGCGGCGACGGCGGAGCTCCGGGGAGGTGACGGTGGTGAGGCGTGATGGTGGAGGTGGTGAGGTGCGGCGGTGGTGGAGATGCGAGGTGGGAGCTCAAGGGAGCAAGCTTGCCCCTTTTTTTTTTGTTTGACAGTGAAATGTCGAGAGAAATGGAGAGAGGGGAGCTGGTGGCGGCGGCAGTGCTCCGGGGAGGTGTGGCGGCGTGGTGGAGGTGTGGTGATGGTGGTGTGGTGGCGGCGGAAATGAGGAGGAGGGATGAAGAGTGTACCGAGAGAGAGAGGAGGGATGGACAGCAATGGGTTTGTGGGTTCTAACCCAAAAATCTGATTTCAAAGGTCAATTGCAACACGTCTGATTTTTTTTGGAAGAGGAGTTTTGTTTGTTTGTTAAATTAAGTAACATTAGGTAGAGAGGGAGGTGAGGTGAGGTGAGGATAAGATTTTACCTCAATTAGGAGGTGATGAGTCGGATTAGGATAAGGATTCGGAAATGTGACGGAATCGAGAGCTCGGGTCGGGAATTTAAATTTCCGCTGATTGATCGTTCAAAACCTGAAATGAAAGACGGAATTGATTTTTAGGTCGGAGAATTTGGGTCGGAATTTTATTTTAAATTCATTTTGATTTTCTTTTTCCGAAATTAATATTTTAAAAAACCGAGCCTTTACAGTAGTGGTTTACTGCAGTCGGCACATCACATTTTGGCAACAACGTGATAAAGGTATGGTTCGTTTGACGTAGTAACCTACCACTGGTAAAGAAAGCCTTAATTGCCTTCGTTACAGACGGGCCCAGTGTGGGCCAGAACTTTTGGTAGAAACCGGCTAGGAAGCCATCAGGACCCGGTGCCTTGTCTGGGCTCATTGCAAAAACGGCCGCTTTTATCTCATTGTTTGTGACAGGTACAGATAACATGTCATTGTCAGCCTGAGTTACTATTGTTGGGATCACCGATAGGTCTGTAGATAAATCCGGATCAGAAATCGAAGAAGCTCTAAACCGAGCCTTGAAATCGCGAACAAATTCTTGTTGGATCATGTGGAAATCAGTTGTGGGGTGACCACCCGGCAGAAGGATGGATTTGATTATTTTCCGGCCTCTCTTTGTCGTAGCGATTTTGTGAAAATAACATGTGTTTGAGTCATTTAGTTTTGTATGTTTAACTTTAGCCCGCTAGCTCCAGTAGCGACAGTGAAAGTCGAGCATACGTTCCCTTTTGTTGAGTAGTTGTTTAAGGGTTTGGACATCCCGGTAGTTGTAATTTGAGATAAGAGTCGTCTGTAAAATGAGGAGCTTTTGATCCGTTACAAGGATTTGGTTGTGAATGTTGTGAACCGTATTCTTATGCCAAGTTTTGGAAAGTCTTTTAAGAACTTTTGCTTTTTGAAGCAATTTAAACATCAGGGAACCTTGTGGGTTTGCCTACCAAGCCTGTGAGACTATGTTCCTGTAATCAGCCCTAGAAGCCCAAGCCAAATCGAATTTAAAAGGTCTATTTTTAGGCTGAATGTTGTGTCGAAAGTCTGTGGAGATCGGAGCATGATCAGATCTAGTAAACGGATGTATCTGAGTACGCAGTGAATCGAAAATAGTAAGCATGTCCGTGTGGATTAGTAGACGGTCAAGTTTTTCCAGGCAAACGACCACATCATTCGATTTCCGTTGCCAAGTAAACTGACCCCCACTTGTAGGCACCTCTAGTAATGAGAGGTTGTTCTTGAAGTCTAGTAATCGTGTGAAGCGGGCGTTTGAAGGGTAGGCTCCTCCAAGTTTTTCTGCTGGGGTGGCTATTTCATTAAGGTCTCCCATAATACAAAATGGAATAACAAGTGACTGGATGTAAAGGGAGATTGTATCCCAAAAGGCCGATTTACGCCTCTCATCAGGAGGGGCATAAACCACCAGAAATGCAAAAGAGCGCTTTGTAGCATAGTCCGAGTAGTTGAAATGAATGAACCGATGCTGAACCGAAATAGGCTCGATGTAACCTTGAGCAGCAGAGAAATCTTTCCAAAGGAGACAGATTCCCCCTGAAAAGCCAATGGCTGGATCAAAAGCTATATTCGTGAAGCCATACTTACGCAGTATGCTATCAGAACAAACCTTGTCAGTCTTAGTTTCTAGAAGAGCTATCACGTTTATATTATTATTTTGACAGAAAATATCCACATTTGTCCAGAAGTTACGGCTCCGGATGCCGCAGGAATTCCATGTACAGATATTCATAAAAACCTTATTGGGCGAACGGTTTATACTAATCTAGGAGTGACTGGCTCAGTCTTAAAACAAGAAACCATAAGTGAGATGGTTCGAATGCAGGAAACGCGTGGTTTCAGTCCAGTTGTGGTTCTATAAACTGAGAATGAGGAATCTGTGTAAGGGCATTCTCGGCTAGTGAAACTACGTTTGACGATAACAAATTTAATTTTAAACATCCCGTTGGGTAATGGTTTGTCGATTCGGAAGGGCTCATAGATCATGATGGGAGCCAGAAGGTCCCAAGTGACCCAAATCGATGGGTTGTGTAAAATGAGATAGGGTTTCCCCGTATGTGTTGTACTAACTGAGTTTGTATTGAGTCCAGAGACGTCGACTAGGAGGTTAAATATCTTTAGGATTGTTCTCCGAATTTCTTTAAGATAAGCTTGTTTTGTTAAGACCAAATTCCGGTATTTGTATAACAGGGGGTTATGAAAATCCAGCCAATATGAGCTAACCAATCTGATAACAAAATTAACGCCAATTTGCATTGTGTATGTTGTTACAAAACCGGGTGTATTAAGGAACCCATTTGTTTGACTGTTAAGTAATTTTTGTGTGGTGAAAAGGTCCTGTAAGGACAACGAAATGAACGAGCCCGGTCTGGACGATATACTGCGTAGCTGAACAACACATGAAGTCGGAAAGATATGAATACAGTTAAGTAATAAATGAAGGTCCAACCATAGAAGAGTAATGTCCATAGAAAGACAACACTTGTGGAGTAAAAAGATTACAAGGTATCCCAAGCCACAACCGCAGTTTACACGAAACTGAAAGCAAGCAAAGACAAAACCCATGTAGATAAAACCAAGATAAGGCAATTTGCGAAGGTGACATAGCACTGAGGCCGACAGCAATCTCAGCCAAACCGCTCCATAGCTGCACAAGGGAGGCCGAGCCCAGGCGAGCAACTGAAGCTGAGCCAACCGGAAACACCTGTCCAAAGGCCCAAGCCAGCAGCAGCAACCACCAGCACAACCGAGGGAATCCACAACCAACCAGCATCCAAAGACGAGACGGTCGCACCAGTGAACACTCGATAGCAGAGGGTTAACCATGCCAAAACCACAATAGAAAAACCAATCAAAGAGCAAGTGACCGATCGAAGGAAAGAGGTAAAGGACCGAGTAATCATGATAGACAAGAAAACCAAAACGAAGAAATAGATTGAAAGGCAGATTCCCAAGATCATTTGAGAAAAAACCATTAAGCAAGACAAACATAAGGCAACTTGGAAACATGGAGCTGCAAGAGAGAAAGAGACTCACCTTGCAACACATACCAAGTCTAAGTGATCTGCTAGTAGAGGCAAAGTGGTGAAGGGCAGTAACCCAAGCAATGCTCAAACAAACACCACGTTCGGGGTACCTGAGGGATAAGAACAAGGAGCAAGTAGCCCGAACACAACCAAGAGAAAGCATACAAGGAAGCGGTTGCATAAAAAGATCAACAACTAGTAAGTAGCACAAACAACAAAGAGAAACAAGAGGATAACAAGCACCAAAAGCAACCCCAATCGCATAAAACAAGCCGAGCAGGCAACAAAGAGCATAATAGAGAATTAGACTCCCACCAAGGGAGATCAAAAGCAGGAGATGGGCAAACACAATCCCACTCCTACCCCATTTACCAAGCCAAACCCAAACCAAGACCACCTGGCCGAAAACGCAAGACGACGAACCAAACGATAAAACATTGGGGTTTTAAAACATAAGGAAACTAGTTTTTAGACGTCTTCAGAAGCGATGAGGCCGAGTCTTCTGGCGGCTTGTCTTCACGGCGCTTGCCGACATCCATCGAGGCCGATGGAGAGCTGATCCCAAGCCTGCCAAGGCGGTGGCTGACAGATCGAGCAGACGAGGACGAGCCAAGTGACTGGTAGGAATCTTCCGAAGAAGCATTGATCTGACCGGGCTCAGCAAAGGCAGCCACCACCGGCTCCTTGGGATCAACTTCCATGGCCTGTACAGGGAGTGTAGTGGTAGCACCAGGAGAAGGGCAGGCCGCCGGAGTCGACTCACACCAACCCAGAGCCTCATCATTAGAAGCGGGGAGCATCCCATCAGATTTCGCAGCCAACTCTTCGGTCTGAACGACCGCCTCAGCAGTCATCGGGTTGTCCTTAGGAGGAGAGGCGGGACTAGCAGAAGAAACAAATTCAACTACAATACCCTTTATGCCCGCCATGTAAGGCTTAATACTAGCCTTAGCCGAACCCTTGCCCTTCTTCGGACCCAACGCCCTCCTCCGGACCCGAGATGCAAACTCTGCTTACAGTAGGCTTAGGCTTAGGAATGCGATCAGGGCAGTCATCATAGACGTGGCTGAACATGCCACAAAAGCCGCAACCTTTCGGAAAATCCTCGTAGTACACCCTCAGAGGCATGAGCTTGTCATCATCATCTGGGATGGCGATCTCCCCTATTATCTTGTCGAGAGCAACATTGAGACAAAATCTAGTGAAATCAACACGAATTTTCAGATAGGAGAGCTTATCAAACCGGATAAAAGATCCAACTTTGAAGCGATTGAGAATCACATTCATAGCCTCTTTAGAGATAAATTCCACAGGTAATTTAGGGATCCTGGCCCACAGATCAACATGAGTAACATCAGCAGTAGAAGGATCAAAATCAGGGAACCATTTAAGCAGAACAAACAGCTGACCATTGTAATGATAAGGGCGATCATCCCAAACCCTCTTGAGATCAGTCAAGTGAACAAAACGAGCTTCGAACCACCCAAAAGTGCGATCAACAATTTCGATCGGACCCACGCAGTTCCTCCACTCACTACGGATCTTTAGCTTGAGATCATTGAGATCAGAAAAACCCCCATAGATAGTACCAAATAAAATCTTTTGATTAGCAAGAAGGACAGCCTTACGCATTTCAACCAGTTTGTTGAGATAGTCCGAACCATCATCAGGCTCCATAGAACCTTCATGTGCCGCATCAGCCTGCACTCCTTTGCCCTTTTCCGAAGCCGAGAATCTCGGCACCGGAGGGCGGCCGCCGGAGGCCGACGCCGGAGCAGCAGGCAGGGCGTTAGTAGTGGTGTCTGCAGGCGCCATAGCCGGCGATTGGGTTTCTTTGAGAGCATCCATGAAGGATTTAGAGGCCATAAGAGCACACACACAGAGAGGGAGCAGAAGCAATTGAAATTGGGATTTAGAAGAGTGATCGGTATTGATAAAAAGGGATGCGTAATCCCAAGAGCATACTGTAGTATGATATATATAGTGGTAGTGCTGTGAGCAACAGATGGAAGAAGACTTACAGTGGAAGAGAAGCCGGAATCCAGTGACAAGACCGCCCAATCGAGTGCGGATGTGAACAGCCAGCCACGCCAACGGCGAAAGCGACGTCTACGCCCCGGGCACCGCAAGACCCTCCCACCCCTCATAAATGCGAAGCCAGAGAGTATGATGACCATCCAGGTGGAAAGAAACCGCCCAACGACGATCGAATCAGGTATCGCCACCTCTTCCAAATTGACCAGGTCATGGCCAGAGCCATCAGAGATGGACGGATAGAGGGCGACGGGTCGGGGATAGGTAACCATGGGTAAGTGGAGGTCTAGGCCAGACATAATAGGGGTGGTGGTGGGGGGGAACGGGCAAACCACAGAGGCGCAGGCCGGAGTACCGGGGTTGCGGCTGTAAAGCACGAAGGGGGGAAGATAAGAGCGCATGAGAGAGTGTTCTTTTAGGGTTTCCATTTGATCAAAACAAAGCTGTAAAGTGTAAACCAATGTCAGTGTGGATTTCTTGGATTTTTTTATATTAGGTAAATATTTAGGACATCATGGGTCATAGGAAAACTCTACTCGGTCATTTTCTTTTCTCTTTTCTTATCCTAACTAGTTGAGTATCCGCACTATTTTTTTAAATTAATATATTTAATAGAAAAAAAAATGTATAAAAAAAATTTATAGGAAAACTTTAAGCTCTAAATACCCCACACATTTAAATATTATTAATTATTATGTAGTTAATGGTAAAAAGAACTTTAAATATTTGTAATTAGGGAAAACAAATTTATCCCATTTTTAATTAATATTTGTACCCAATGCATATATGTAAAAATAATCATAAATTATACTCCCTCTATTCGGCAAAACATGTCACTTTAATATTCATACACGTTTTTTTAAGGGATAAAAACTATATAAAATATCTATTTTTTAAATAATTTTTTTAATAATTTCTTAGTTATTATTAATAAGTACACACTGGTTAAAATTTTTTTATTAAAAAACGAATATTTTATATAGTTTTATCATTCCAAAAAAGTGTGCATGAATAGTAAATAACTTGTTTTGTTAAACGGATGGAGTATATACAATGTACCGTTACTTAGAGTTGAAATGGTTTTGCTTTATTCTTCTTCTCCTTGAATAGTTTTTTTAGTAGGCAAAAAGGGGGTGGTTCTTAAGACAGAACGCCACCCTGATCATCCTTTTGGATGATGTTACATAATTCCCTGTTAAAAGGGAGATTGACCATATTACAAATTTCATTAGATTTAGCTATATAATCTGCTGCTTCATTAGCTCCACGAAAGCAATGCTTGAACTCTATGTGCTCAAAATCCACTTGCATCTTCTTGATTAGCTCGATCTGCCACCATATTTCCCATCTGGTTCTTGTATTGCCATTTATAGCCTTGACTACTTCTAGACAATCATTTTCAATTATGACTCTGCGTAGACCTTTTCTCAAAGCCATTTTTGTACCTGCACAAAATGCAGCTGCTTCGGTTTGGATAGCTGATCCACTATCGACCTTCTACTGAAACATATCCATCACTCTTCCATCACAATCCCTGAGAATCTCACCTACTTGGCAGTTGCCAATAGGTTTGGTTGAGCCATCTACATTAATCTTGTAGGTGGCCCTAGGCGGTTTCTTCCAGTTGATAAAAATCCTCCATCTCTCTTGTTTTGGATTTTTATTAGGATTTGCATTCAGCCAGTCTCTAACCTGCATAAAGGATTTAATTGCTATTTGTGAGATGGACTCAACCTTTTTATTCCTGAAAATTACATTGTTCCTTGTTTCCCAAATTGCTTGCCAGATGAAACAGAGGTTCTCAAAATTTGGTGTGATTGGTTTTGTTCGTAAAAGATCCTTAATAGAGGTGGTATGATCATTATTACAGTTTACAGATTTCTCTGTTAGTTGCTCATAGGTTGCTATAATTCTTTTGGTCATAGCGCAATGATGAAACAGATGGTCGGTATCTTCCTCCTTATCATTGCAAAGACTACAATGGGAGGGAACTCTATTGAAATAACGGTTTAGCCTCTCTATTGTTGCTAATCCATCTTGTGATATCTTCCAGATTAGGTTCTTGATACGGGGAGGGAGGTTTAATTTCCAGATCCAGTTTCCACTTTGTTCATCCTGACTGGAAGTATTTATGATTTGCTTAACTGATTTGGTTGTGAATTGACCATCCGCATTTAGCCTCTAGATTAGCCTGTCATTAGCCTCCCAAGAGGGGATTTCGATTTTGCGGATTTGGTCTATGATATTATTTGGAAATTAGCTGTTAAAGAGTTATAAGATTCCATTGTTTGTTATCGTTGATCAGGTGCTTGACCTTCATGTTAAGGGCATGGGATTGTAGATAGTTTTGGAGGTTGCAACCTTTAACCCAAGAGTCATTCCAAACATTTATCATTTCACCATTCCCAACCATCCAATGTAGGCCATGGCAAAATTTATTACGAAGTTGTAACAGTCGACCAAACTGCCAGGAGGGGTTTATAGGGTTAATCTGCATAATATTTTTTTCCTTAAGGTACTTTTCTTTAATAACTTTAACCCAAATATTGTCATTATTAGTATAAAGCTTCCATAAGAGTTTCATCTGAACACTGACATTGAGGTCTTCAGCAAGTCTAATACCTAGGCCACCATGCTCTTTAGGTTTACAGATTCTTTCCCAGCTTATAAGCGGGTTATATCTGTCTGATTCTAGTTTGTTCCAAAAGAAGTTTTTGTTGATTCTGTCAATCTGATGTAGGACACCTTTCGGGAGCAAGAAATTTTGCATTAGATAGTTTGTTTTCAAGCTTAGGTTAGCAGTGATGAGGGTTACTCGCCCAGCTTGCATCAAGGACGAGGCCTTCCACTTAGAAAGTTGCTTTGTGAGGTTGTGAATGGCGTCTTGGAACATGTCATTCTTAATTCTTCCACGGAGGAGGGGTATCCCAAGGTATTTTTCCAGAGTTCTAGAAACCGGGATATTCATTTCATTTGCTAGTGAGTGTGTAAGTGAGAGGCTGACATTTTTAGAAACTTGAAGTGAGCTCTTACTGTAATTGATCGCAAGACCCGATAAATTGGAAAATTTATTGAGGATATTCCTAATAGTATGGATGCTTTTATGGGCGGCTGGAGTGAAGATTATAGTATCGTCAGCAAAGGTCAAGAAAGGGATAGGCGTACCATTTTTAGTGATCTTAATGCCGACTAGAGAATCCTCTAATCTTGCTTCTTTTTGTAATTCTGCTGCAAGGTTCTCCATTACAAGTATAAAAATATACGGCGCTAGAGGATCCCCTTGTCTGAGTCCTCTTTCTGGTTTAAATTGAGGATCAAGTCGATTGTTAACTAGTACAGAAAAGGTTGTAGTGGTTAGGCAGATCATAACCCATCCGATCCATCGATTATCAAAACCAAATTTGATAAGAGTGGCTTTAATATAATCCCAGTTGATTTTATCATATGCTTTCTCTATGTCGAGTTTGAGTGCCATCCAACCTCTTGCTCCTTTTTGTTTGTGGAAGTTGTGGAAAATTTCATGGGCAATTAAAGTGTTATCCTTTATGGATCGACCTTCCACAAAAGCCCCTTGAAAAGGATTAATTAGTCTAGGCAGGATGTTCTTCATTCTGTTTGCTATCAGCTTGGAGATTATCTTATAGATTGTGTTGCACATATTGATTGGTCTGTAATGGTTTATGGTTGAAGGATTATCCATTTTGGGTATGAGAGCTATGAATGTTTGATTGATCTCAGAAAGTAATGTTCCTGAGTGAAAGAAAGCTTTGACAGTTTTATATACAGATTTTCCAACTATGTTCCAGTATTTACTAAAAAATTCTGGTGGGTATCGATCCGGTCCCGGAGTTTTATCAGAAGCCATGTTGTTGACAGTATTTTTGATTTCAAGATTGGAAGGGATCGAAAGCAGAACTTTATTCTCTTCTTCAGTAACTCTTGGGAGAATATGAGGCAACTGTTCAGGAGCTATATTCGTGTGGAATGGTTTAATAAATCTAGCAGACATTTCTTTTGAGATTTGATTAGCTATGTCTACTGGATTAGTGAGGATCTCCCCATCCTTGGAGGTAAAAGAGGAAGTGTAGTTTCTAAAGCTCTTTACTTTAACAATTGTTTGGTAGTAATTAGTGTTCTTATCACCTAATTGAAGGTGTTTGGTTTTGGCCCGTTGCTTCCAGAATCTATGGTTATTATCAAGGAGAGCCAACTTTTTCTTTTCTAAATTCATGAGTTTTCTGTTGTCCCAACTAGAAAGCCTACCTCAGGGAAGCTTAGCTTGAAGGTTTAGGATTTTTTTATCTACTTCAGAAAGTTGTCTTAGGATGTTGTTTGACTGTGTTTTGCACCACTGCTTTGTATTATTCTTGAGCAGCTTCTGTTTTTTCAAGAGCTTGTAGGCATGAGAGCCAGCGAAAGTCTTTTCCCATACTTGCTTAACCATTTTTTCATAGAGAGGGTTAGTTGACCAAGCCATCTCAAACCTAAATGGAGCACCTTTCAGGCCATTTTTGTTGCCTATCTGGAGAGTAATTGGACAGTGGTCAGACAAGGAGAAAGGATGGTGTTGGACTCGTAGAGCCATGAATTTGGTAATGATTTCTTAATGAGCAAGAACTCTATCAAGCCTATCATAAGTGTTAACTCTGTCCTCACTGTGTTTCCTCCAAGTGAAGGGGGATTCTATGAAAGGAAGAGTATGCAAATTGAGTTCTTCTTTAATATATCTGAGCCTACGGAATCTGGTAAGGGATGGGGTATTACCACCTACCTTTTCCGTATCATTTTGAATGTCATTCAAGTCGCCCATGATTAGGATTGGCAAAGCATGTTTGTTAACAACTTCCATGATTTTATTCTAGAAATTTGTTTTCTCTTGTTCAATGGAAGGGGCTCTTCTCCTTGAATAGTTGAATGCATTTGTCATGGTTGAATGCCTCTGTCATTTTTGAATTATCTTGTGGAACAATATAAATGAACATGTATTTATATTTGAAAAATGTTTAGTAAATTTATTTATTTATTTATTTATTGTGATTTGTTAGGTATAATTAAGATTTGTTTTTATCTCTTAGTATAGATAGTTGAGATTTGTTTTTATCATACACTAGGTTTTTATCCGCCCGCGGGGTCGGTGCAGTTGTATATCTATTTTGGGATTTGTTTGATAATTTCATTCAAAGTTTAGTAGGTAAATTATCATTTTATTTTGTAAAATTTATTTAGTGTATAAATACAAATGCAAAACTTAAACTTTAATTTCCTTAACCTATCATACTCTAAACGCGAAGTATCGGTAAAACACACGTCATCATCAACCTTCAAAATTAAGGAATAAATGAAATGTATTCATCTAAACATTTCATTATACAATTAAGGATAAATCAATTAAAAAATTGGAAGAAATGAAGAATCATTAAGATCAAATCCTAAATATAATGAAATGTATTCATCTATACACATAAACAAAGAGAAACGAACTTTGATTACTACGATTAAAATATGTTTTGTAAAGATGATAAATCAATAACTAATATAGAGCACTGCCTTGGATATTTTTTTAATTCTGTCTTATAGTCCAAGACCCTTTGGAATTTCATTTGCATTAGATGGTTTATATGGTAAAGAAAAAGAAATCAAGAAGAAGGCAACATTTATATATATGTCCATGCAGAAAAGTGAAAAACAAAAACACGGGCTTGATATATTACATTTAGATCTTATTCACCTGTCTCTCAAAAAGTGGTTCAAAAGCACGATTAGCCAATTTACTAACTCATTGAATGCAATTATAAAAATGAGTAGCCCCTACTCATTTAGGATCTTCTACAGTTCGTTTTAGCTTTGACTCGATGTCTACACAAGACATAATTTTCGCATCAATATAAAATGTTCAAACCCAGAGCACACTGCCATTATCCACTATCAACACATAGCAAACATACATAAACATTAGTAGATATGTACAAGAAGAACAGAGTAAATTTAAAAAGTATACCATCAATTGTAGTCTTGCATAAGACAAAGCAATCCAAATTTTCCACTACTACATAATAAGCATATTGCAACATGTGAAAAATATTACATAAACCTCAAAAAATGATACAATAGATCTAATGTAGCTATTTTGTAAATGCTACTTCCACTCACATTGCATTAGACCAAATGTAACAGTTATTTCAAACTAATGTAACATCTATGCATGGGAAATATAACATGTTACATTATACTAAAAAACAGTTACAATAGGTATGTAATGTAACAGTTCATGGATAGCACTTTTTTTAGATAATGCATCACCAATTCACACCTAACGCAACAATTTTAATTCAAGCTATTGCAACAATCTTCTAAATTGTTGTAGCATTCCTCATATAAACTAATATATAAATTTACAAATCTTTTCAAATTACAAAAGCAATAATAAAAATGACTTGAAAGTTATAAAATGACAAATACATTAATATTATTATAAATTATGTCATGTATATTGATAGTACATGGATGATCGTCTCTCATCAAGTCTCTAAAATAAATGTAAATATACATAAGAAAGATTGTCCTATGGTTTATGAGCTGCACCTACTCTTTGTTTGCTAAAACTCAATCCAACTCAAAGACTTCCATGCCTTCATGATCCTGCAAATATGTAACACACAAACTTTCAACTTACCAACAAATTTCAACTTCTAGCAATCAATTTTTATATAAACTTAAATGTCAACCTTATGTTAGATTATTTATGTAGCAATTATTATGTAGATTTAATAGATGATTATTTTTCACATAAACAAATCATATGTATCCATATAACAATTTATGCGCCAATACAACATCTAGGTGTCATTTAGATAAATGAATAATATGAAATAAAAGATATTTATAATAGTTCAAGATAATTTATCATCTCAACAAATGCATATATAGATTTTCTTCTCAAGGTATAGATCCTTTATGATGAGCATCAATAAGAAAATAGTAAAAATTTATCATAGTTCAAGAGTCACTAGTACACTAACAAGATAAATAGGACAACATTATTTTCCAAAAAAAAATAAGAGTTTGTCATCAACCAGCCAATCTAAAATCATTATCAACAAGTCAACAATATACAAATTTTAATCTCAAGTACTCTGGACAAATCTAAATAGTGTAGAAGTGTTGTATAATCAGATTCCTAGTAACACTAGAAAGTTAGATGAAAGTGAAGACAAAAAGTAGAGCAATTCTTACCTTTTTGGCCCCGTTATATAGATATTTGCCATCTTTTGAGAATTACACCTGCCAATGGTAATGAGACCACACTTATGAATGGTCAGAATGAAATTTGCTGTTACAGAACATGCATACTAGCTTCATCCAGAAAATAGGAGAAGGAAAAAAATCAATTGAAGAAAGATACTAGACAAAGTATGTATTATTGATTTCTTGCTACCTCAATCACTAGCATCCAGTTCAATAATGTTAGCATAATAGCACAATACAACTAGAAAATGCCAAGTTATTTTTCAAAAATATATACATGTATTCAACATATATACCCTATGGAAGCTACCGTGTCGGGGATAAAATCTTCTGGTTGTTCCAAATTATAATAAATTAGTACCTCTTTCTCTATGTCTAAGTAAGAAATAGCCCCCACTGCTTTAGCATTGAAAAGGAGAGCCAATTAGATCACGAAGAAAAAAAAAATCATTTTGGATCGAAATCTTGATTTTAGTGTATAAAGAAATCTATTCTTATTCCAGTTGGTTCCAGCTGATAACTATGGAATTCTACCCTAAAGGAAATAGTGTAATGAAATAATTTGAAGCATCATAAAGGTTACAGGATCATGCAACATGTCATGAATATCATAGAATGAAAGAAAAGTGGAGAAAAGAAAACAAACCGCTTGGCAACATATCTGGAAATTGCCGCTTCCACCTAACATTCTTTGATCATGTTGCATGGTCCTATAATTAAAGAGAAATTGTTTTAAGCCTTTAAGGTCTCATTTAAACTCCATCATTGTCACCCAAGAGTCCAATAAAAAGGTACTAACCACAAAGATCAAGATAATAAACATGATAAACAACTCACCTATAATCAAAGAGCAAAAGTGTCTTTCTGCAGATCTTCCATTTTCTTGTTTATCATTTGTCGCCTTCTCTGTAAACCCGATAAACAACTCAACAAATAAACCTAAAACATCGACACTAAATAAACTCAACCACAAACTTCCTAGTGTTCACGCTTTCTAATGGTACCTTCACTAAGATATTCACACATAAAGCTGATAAGTAGTCATTGGAACCCATGATGCCAAAATTAAAGACCTAAAACTTGTTATTCTTAGAAATAATAAAAGAAATAGTAGATTGCCAGTTGATTCAAACTAAAATTAATGCGATTTAAGTAGGGATTGCACATACCCCTTACCTTAGATTCATGACATCATATGCTTTAGTAATACAGTGAAATGAATGCATAAGGCTAGTTAAATATGGATCCTTTTTATAGAATGGATTTTTGTTATCTTTTATTAGATTCTAATAGGATCATTAAAGTATATCAATGTACACTTAGCATTAAGAAACACCAAATGCTAAGAGAGATCTTACCAGCCCCACATTAACCATTCCACATACACAAGAAATACACATCAATAGCTAGTTAATTTTAGTTTGAATCAACTAGCAATCTACTACTATTTCATTTATTATTTCTAAGAATGGAAGTGCACAATAACAAATGGAAGCAGTTCAGCATGCAATATACACATCAATATCCTAGTTCCCAAATGGAAGCATCAGCTTGCTCTGCACAATAACAAATAGTTTCATCAAAACTCAGATTCAAATTATTCAACCTTAATTAGAAGTGTTGGATCATGAATCTGAATCAATTTACATCTCTAGATTCCAACAATAATGAAAATAAATTAAGAGGGTTTTTTGGCTTCTAGGATAAACAACCCAAAGGAGGCTTCATCTCGTCAAAGACTCACACAAAACTAAACGAATTGAACAACAAATTCTAAAACCCTAGTCAAAGAAACAGTTCAAATTTTTCGAAGCTAAAAAACCAAAAACTCCAATTGATGAGATAAGAAATACCATACTTAAGAGCAGGCATTGCCACCCAATACTGCCAACAAATAAGCGGCCATTTTCGACTAGCGTGGTCGGCGCCGGGCAAAAGTGGTGGAGACGAGGAGCAGTTGGGCTAGGCCTAGATGGTTCGGAGACGTCGAGCGGCCATTTCCGGCTAGCGGTGGCCGGCGTCGGGCAACAATGGTGGAGACGAGGAGCAGCTGGGCTTGGCCTCGATGGTGCCGCTAGTGTCGACAAGGCCCCAAGGCGATGTCGTTGTCGTTGGCATCGATTTCGATTTGAGGGCGACGTGACGAGAGGGAAGAGAACTAGAAATGGAGATCGAGGACCCAAACGTGAGATTGAGCGACACAGACCGACGAGGGAAGAGAACTAGAAATGGATCTGGGAACAAGAGGGTGGACAAGTAGGAACATGCGAGAGAGATTGAGGATTTGAGGAGATAGGCAGATTGCAAATAGGGTGAACGACGGCTTGGTTTCATTGGGTTTTGATAGACCTAGGGTTTACATGAATTTACATAACTACTAGTTTTAATGCCCGTGCCTTGCACGGTTACTTATAAGTTTTTGAATTTTTTCGTGGATATTTATGTAGCTTGAATGTATATTGGAAAGAAAATATATGTATTAAATGTATAACAAATATATACATTCAGTAGAGAATTTTGAGGTGAAAAGGGTATTGTCTTGAATCCGTTAGTTTGACTATGTATCATATGAAAATAAGTCCACATTGTAATAAGATAATAGTATGAAAGGAAAACTTAAAATGTGAAATATATATATATATATATATATATAGCTATAAATAAGAGTAACTGGGTACAACTAAAAATGTTATTGTTTGAATAATTTTAGGAGATTGTACATCATCAAATATTATGGAAAACCTCTTTGTACATTATGTTTTTTGTAGTGTTAGAAGTATTGCCCTGGTCATCACAAATTAGTACTCTTAATCCCGATCGGCTTGTTACCCTGGATAATGCAACATATAGTTGGCCATGAGTGAACACCGGTCTTGGAAGAAACAAACCAACACGCGATAGAGATTGACCTTGACTCTTATTAATCGTCATAGCAAAGCAAACACTGATAGGAAACTGACGACGTTGAAATGTAAAGGGCAAAGTTGTGTCTGAAGGTGTAAGTAGCAGTCTTGGGATGAACACTTTGAAGCAAATGTTTGTACCGGATATGATTTTCGCCTCAATTGTGTGATTCAAAAGCCTGGTGATGATTAATCTGGTGCCGTTTCACAAACCCGACGATTGGTCAATATTACGGAGCAGCATGACAGGAACCCCTACCTTAAGTTTAATGGAGTGATTGGGAATGCCGGAAAGCTTGATAGTATTTAGGTAGTCAACTGAATATAAACCTTCATCACCTTGGGTTTTGCACACAGAATCCGAGCTGATATAAACTTTTTCATCACCTGGTAGCAATGACATAACATATTCGTTGATTTTGTCAACGATATCATGTGTCGGAGCTAGTATGGTTCTGTCCTGATAAAAAGTGGGATCTGAGAAGGTTTCTAATAAACAGGGATAAGTATCTTCAACAATACTCTTAACTGGATCACCTGTCGACTGAATCAACAAATCTTCTGGTATCTCAATGGTTGCTTCCCCGTCATTAGGCTCATTAACTGTACCATCACCAACCCTTAGTATCCACTCTAAAAATTCTCGCAGACGTAGTAAATCAGAATCCGGTGAACCAATTTGAAGCCTCAAGTTTCTTGTCAAACGAAGTACCTTACAATGCTTCCATAGATACGACAAATTGATTGTGGCTAACACAATATCTTCTCTGGTTCCTTTAGGAACAACCGGTAAAATCTGTCTAAAATCTCCACCAAATACAACGACCTTACCACCAAATGGTTTTTGTAAACTATTGGGGTTAGAGCGACGAAGGACATCTCGCAGACTTCTGTCTAATGCTTCGAAACAGTGCTTGCTAGTCATTGTTTCTTCATCCCAAATAATAAGTGCAGACTTTGCAATAAGTTCGGCTAATGGTGTGCCTGGTCTGATTTCACATGTTGAATGTCCAATCATATTTAAGGGTATAGCAAACCTTGAATGCGCTGTTCTTCCTCCTGGTATTAAAAGCGATGCTATTCCACTCGAAGCTACAATGAGTACAATTCCACCTTTTGACCTTATTGCAGCATATAGTGATCTCCAAATAAATGTTTTACCTGTTCCCCCATATCCATATAAGAAAAAGATGCCGCCATCGCCTGTGGAAACTGAAAGTAATATCTTGTCATAGATTTCTTTCTGCTCAGGTGTAAATGTAGACATCAACTTCTTATGTTCATGTTGTAGTTCTGTCATAGAGAAGCCCATCTTGAATGAGCTTGTTGAGGCCTTCTTCTATGAGTACTTCATCAAGAGTTGGCATTGATGTAAATCTACCAAGGCTACTGCCGTTACGTTGGAGGAAAACATCTATCTCTGCAAGAGTGTACTGCTTCAATTGGTCCTCACTTAATTGGAGATCTGTATGTTGTATATTTTGTGAAAAGTGTTAATTAAGAATTAAAAGTTGAAACGATAATGATAATATTGTTATAATATTAGGATATTGTTATAATATTAGTATATATGTAAGTTTAATGTGTAACTATGCATAACCTAACAATATAATAAGATGATATGTATAAATAAAGAAAAGGGGAGACATACCTTTATTTCGAAATTTAACTCTTTGATTATGAAGAATATCCTCCGATAATGCATGCCATGTTTTCTCCCACACGAATTCAGGTCTTGCTAAGGTACCAGAGAGTAATAACATAGCAAAAAGATTCCTCACATAATTCCCAGAACTCCATGAAATTGCTTCTAAAATACCATCAATGTATTCCTTTTCATCGTCAAGCAATCCCAAAGCGTAGCAAGCATTTTTAAATGATGGAAAAAGCGTTCCATTTATGGTCTTTAAATCATCATATGAGGTGGGTCCTCTTATATGATTTAATAATATTATGAGATAATATCTGTCACCACTCCCAGGGGTAGCATTGTATACCCGACCAATCGAGAATCCAGATATTCTGGGCGACCACTCCTTTTGTTGCTTCTTCCAAACAAACTCTGTGGGTAATTCATGATAAAGTAGTTGTTTTGCTGCTGGGAACTTCTTGTTACACTCCATCCAAGCCATAAACATAGAAGTATTTGCATCTTGATTTTCCAAAACTGAGCGTATGTTGTCAGTATCACTGTAGACAACGTTCTGTTCACCGGGGAGGTGGAAATTTAGCCTTTCCACTAGAAGGGTTCGGTAATGGATATGAAATTGAAATATCCTCCAAACGGCTTCACATGGAGAGATATATCTGGACATTTTAATATGAAAATTAATTCATGAGATACGGTAAAGGTGTTATATATGTACGTAAAGTTTAGTAATTTGTATTATGGGTTGATGGTTCACATACCTGCAGTCGTAGAATTGCTGAATTTCATTAATGCACTTAGGAGTCGCAGTGTTCTTGTCTGTAGTTTCAATTGCTGCCGTGGCGCGATCATGTCCCTTGCTAATGTATTTGAATAAGTATTTGACAGATCTAGACTGATTGCACCATTCAACATTTCTGTGAGCTCGATACCTCAATAATAGAGTTGGATTGTATGGAACCACATATTGATTGTCCAATACATTTCCATTCTTCTCCACAGTGTTCCCATTATCTTGTCTTCTATATAATGGATAACCTTCGTCGTCGACAGTTGTTCCTTGAACATAATTCCTCGGGAAGTATTTTGAGCACTTTTTGTTGATCATGCAGGGAGAGTTTGGGTTCATAGTGCCACATGGACCATGCATCATGTATTCCTTAACAGCTTCGTACAACGCAGGTTTAGTTGCTCGATGAGGAAGTTCAGCCGATATAATTCTGTCTATGTCACCAGCAGTATTTAACTTGTCAACATGATCTAAGAACAGGACAATGTGTGCATGTGGCAAACCTCGTTTCTGGAACTCAATAGTATAGATCACTGCAAAGATTGTATATATATATATATATATATATATATATATATATATATATATATATATATATATTATTGATAAATGTGGGAGCCATATGAAAGATTATTAAATTTGATTAATAGGAATGTATTTCTTACCTGACTTAACCTTTCCAAATATGTCGTTGGCCTTGAAGTCCTTGATCATATGATTAAGTTTGATTTGGAATATTCTAGCAACAATATCTGGCCGATCCTCTGGGGAAAGATTGTTTTTATTCAAATATCTTGTGATCTCAGGCCATTTAGGATTGCAGGTAAAAGTAATAAATAGGTCCGGGTGTCCAAACCACCTGCAAATTGCCATTGCATCTTGATAGTTCTGAATCATGTATCGACTACCACCTGTAAAAGTAGAAGGCAGAACAATTCTTTTCCCCGTAGAGGTTGGATCAGTGTTACCTCCTACAACAGCCTGCGAAAGACTTTTGTAATTATCGCTACGCAAATCCTTCTGATGTGTTCGAAAGTAATGAATCCTCTGAGATTCAACTCCAGTATAACCATCTACTACAAACTGCTGGAATAACTTTCAACAAAGTAGAATTAAGGAGTGGTCACCATCTCGGTCTTGAAGTCGAAATGCAAAAAACTCCCTCATAGTCAATTTAGATCTTTTTGGTTCAGGCTCCTCTGGTTCAGGATCACTATGTTTGACATCAGTCCTGTAACCATCTTCTCCATACGGGAATAATAATGGATATTGTAGAGGTAAATATAGAGGATGTAATTCATTGATACGCTGTATCTTCTTACTTTTCGTTTCAATAATAATATCTCTTAGGTCACCGTTCTCTCCAATGTCGTCTACAATCAAAGCTGCTACTTCTGAAGATGTTGGAAGATTGTATGTTCTTCCACCTGATTCCCTATTGAATATTAGCCTCAGTTTCATATTAGGATGTGGACTGTTTTCGATTCTCTCCCTGGTCATTCGGTATGTTTTTGCCACTGGATTATTCTGATCTATCATTATCTTCAACTCCTTTACGATTGACTCATTCAATTGTAATCCTTTATTTTTTGATCTGTATAATTTTGTAAGGACGAAGATATAAGATTATCATGAAATATGTAGAAACATTTGTTATTTAATGTATATGTAATCGAAAGAATGCAAATTTTTTGTTGTTAAAGTAAAAGAATCAACTTAAATTGCAGTAATGTTAATGTTTTTATTAAGGAATGGACACATAATCAGAAAACTAACCTCACTGCATTGATGCGATTTGTCTCTTCATTCTCAGTGTCATATATGTACAGTTGTGAGAATTTTGGGGTGTCGTCATCTGGTAATAGACTTCCGATTCTGTGGCAGTTCTGACCATTCAATCGATACACATAAGGTCCTTGACCCTTATTTTCCGTAAGCCTTCCTCCCATTGATGTGAATGAGAACATCATGTTGTACGATCTAATGTCTCGAAGGAATTGATTGCTTCTTGGATCTTGTTTCTGTATGAGATTGCTGAGTAATTGTGGAGGAGCTTTTAAGAGAGGTAACTGAACCTTCCCTTGCATGCAACATAGGGAGAATTTTGGTTTATACTGTTCTCTGGTTTTCCGTGTTCTTTCTTCGTACCACATTATAGCACCACAGAATTCGCATGTGTAGCTTGGGTCTCCAATATCGTTATAGTCTAGATATTGGTTGATTAAGTTAGTAGGCATAAATATATAAATTTGTGAAAAAAATTATCTAGAAAATACAATAATAATACCTTGTTCCAAAATTGTAGTGCTATTTGCTGCTTTCATTTGACGTTTTCGTAGAAGCTTTGATTTTGTATTCATTCTATTTTGTCTCTGCAATTTTTCCCTCTCTTTTGAGTATAAGGAAAATAAACTGGTTACTGTAACTGTTTATATTTCTTACGGGGTTTGACCAATAAACATAGAAAGGAATTTCACACATTGTGTTGGTTGATGTATATGTATATTTATTCAGTAATCGGTAAACATATAATTACAATAATAATACCTTCTTCGAAAACTGCTGCATTATTTCCTGATTTCATTTGACGTTTTCTTAGAAGCTTCAATTTTCTTATCATTCTATTTTGTCTCTGCAATTTTGCCTTTTCTTCCTGTGAATAACAACAATAAAATGCTTATTAGCTGCTTATATACTAAGCGAAATTTTACAACTGTATATATTCGTTACAGATTTTGACCAATAAAAACAGTAGAGGAAATTCATACATTCGATATAATATGTTCATTCTGGACCGCAGGAGAAGCTCTTGTGATATTATTCATCAATGTTGTGTAATTTCCTGTCATATGTATAAATATGTAAATATTTATATTCAAAGATATGTATGTTTATTTAATCAGAAATCGGGAATATATAAAAATAATATGTAATTATAATAAACTGCGAATACATCGCATCGAAAATTTTATACAAATTAAAAGGTTCAACAACTAACCGTTATTCTTGCACATTGTCGGCGGTTGTTGTTGCGAGTTATTTATAGAAGCTGTACCATGGTCATGATTTGGATGAAGTTGGCGTTTCCTTATAAGCTCACATTTTCTTCTCATGCGATTTTGCTTATGAAACTGTTTTTTTTTGTTCCTGCATAATACACGAAGAATAAAGTAGTTATTTCCAGGAATTATATATTGACTTTTTTTATTCGACCTCTATATATTTTTTTTTATAACTTACGAACAATATTAATGAAAGAAGTGCATACATTGGAAAGATAATATTGTATCTGTATTGCAGCTGAAGCACTTGTGGTTTCTTTTCCCAATGATGTGTAAGTTCCTGAAATATATATTTATAAAGAGACCATTTAATCAGAAATTTATCAAATAAATGTAATGTATTAATTGTAAATTTAAAAATATTGAACATCTAACCTTCATTCTCACAAACTCTTCGACGTCGTTTTTGTTCCATATTGACGGTTTTATTAAGGGTTGTCAGTTGACGCTTTTTTCCCCTATCCATGGCTTCTTCCCTGGTGTATAAAAAATAATGTACAGTGTCAATATTTTGACGAATGTATTATGGTTTTTTTTAATGGAGTAAGAGAAACTGCTTGTATTCATATCACTTTCATCTGCTTCATCATCCTAATATAAATTATGGCGTGAATTGGTAATTAGCTAGACAAAAAACTTATCTTTTTAGATCTATAATCTGTAAACTTATATCTTAATTAGGTTTTTCTATAAATATTCAGCCTTATGTCTTAATTGGGTAGAAATATTATCGTTTTAGATAAATCTATCTAATATGTATATGTGCTTCATACCGGCAATTATTTTAGATAAATCTATTTGATAAGGTTTAACCAACTTATAAAAATATAATGTAGATAATTAATTTTTTTTAAAGTAACGTGTAAACCTATAAATCTATTTGGATAATGATTTGCATGATTTAGTCAATTAAATATAATTATAAATATAATTTTGTTAAAAGTAAAGTATGTATATGTTAAGTGGTTAGTTTAGATCAAATTAAATAAATCATAAAAAAACACTAAAATTATATAACGCATTTCATTGTGGCATTTTGTCGAACAGGTTATGGACGGTTCTGTAAAGGGTCGACTGAATTTTATATTTATCCTAACCTAATCCCAATTTGATATAGAAGTTGAGAAATTGAATGGACGATTATATGAGACCATAGATGACATACGTTATTGGTCGGATTCTATTTTCAATTTCGTATACAATTGGTGGGATTGAAGTGAAGAGGGGAACTTACTACACCCAATTGAGTTATTTGGGACATGGCGCCACGGTGTTCTCTTTCGTCAATGTCGTCTTCAATGGTATTCGGCCTCTTTCTGGTCTGGGATGGGGTGACGATGTTGTTCAATCGTCGAACGGTCGGATTGATGTTGGAAATAGACCAAGTGGTATAGGAGGAGTAGTCGCCATCGGTGGCTTCGTAGTGCACCTTATCGACCTCCACCGCAACACTCTCTTCGGTAGTCCTTTGTTTGTAAAGAGAAAGAAAAGGTCGGTGCCATCTTTGAGAGTAATAGATAGATCATAAATCTATGGCACTTAGTGGGATAAGAGAAGGAGCCGCCGTAGGTGACTTCGGCCTCTACCTTGTCGATCTCTTGTCCTTATCTTTTTTCTTTTCCTTTGTTGTCCTTGAGGGTTTTGTGTGTTTTGGAGTTGCAAATTTCAGTCGGTGGTTAATTTGAACTGGCACTTTTTTATGCCTCTATTTATAATCATAAAAATGAATTATTATTTTTTAATTATTTATTTTAAATTTTTTGTTGGACTATTCCGCTGCAGTTATTTGAAATATAGATATTCAGATAACCAAATGATTAAAAATAAAATAAGAGAATGTTTAAAAAATTGTCAAAGAATATAAAGTGTAAAACATTCTCATATATTTTGAATAACGATAATATAAACTGGGAAATTGCAATAAAGAAACAATAGTTTTAGCTAAACGTATCTTAAATATTTATCTAAAACCTATAATAATTGACCTAATAAGCAAACATATCCTAAATTATTAAAATTATTATAACAAACTTATAATATAGTTAAATAACAGTCTTTAAATGTCATCCTTTTCAATCTTCACCGGTTTTAACTTTATAGTTGGTATCATCTGGCAATCTTCATCTTTACCGGTCTTTGATGACTTGAACTTGGTATTTGATATAACCTGGCAATCCTCATCTTCATTGCTATTGTTAATAGTTTCATAATTACGCTTCTTGGGTGGGCCTGAATCGCTCAAACTCAATGTGGATTCCTTGCCCTCTGTTGTCGTATCCTACAAATGTTAATTGCTCCGTAAGTAAGAACCATTATTCGATAACATAATAGTGCACTTTATTTAAAGTCTTCAAGAATTTTACTTAGAATAATAATAATAACACGGAGTAAACAAAACAAACAAACCTCTGGCGTATTTGAAAGGTTTCTAAAATTCTGAATGACTTCTTCATCATTAGTCGCATCACTGACATAGTATGATGATTTCGCCTTAAATTGTAAATTGTAATCTCTAATTTGTAGACAGAACAAAAATGTCTTGTCAACAAAATTGTTGAGATCAGATAGGAATGATTCTTTGCCACCATCCTATACACAAAATAAATAAATTTTGTAAATTAATTTAACTATTTTAAAAATATTAATTAAATTAAGTTATAGAATACAATATTAGATACTCATATGGAATGAGTGCGTACCTTAGCCAATTGATCAAGTAAAAAAGAAGCGGATTTTCCAATGAAAGACTGGACAACTTTGTCAAACAAAATAAATACTCCATTTTTTCCAACTTCATCACATACTCTAACTTGCAAGAAATATCTGCATTAAAAAATAAGGGATTTAGATGATAATCAAAAAAATTAAGAGATATATATGAATATAAAACAGAAATATAATTTTACGTTATTACATATAAATACATATACTCACCTAATACATGGGATATCGATCAATAACGCGCAATTACGGCAATAGAATTTAGACCCTTGCTTATAAACCCTCTTAATACACTTTTTGCAAGCATTGTGAAACCACTTTTCTTTATCTTCAATATGAACAATTTTTGCCAGAGTAACAACGCGATCAGCAACCTGAAAAAAAAATATATATTAAGAAAAACTATTTATGAAGTTCTTATACTAAATTACATAAAATAAAGAACAAAATTATAACAATTTAACTAAACATACCTTAACACTCTGGTAAATTTGTGTTATGGATTTGAACAGTGATTGTTCTAAAAAGAGACCACTTTTTGAAGAAGAATTGTTATTAGGTGTATGACTGATGCCGGGTTTCACAATCAAATTGTCGCTCAATTCAGAATCACTGCATAAATAATTAAAGTGTTTACAAAATTTGTATAAAAAAATTACGTACATAAAGTTTTAAAATTATTTTAACTATATCCAATTAAATAAAAATCTAACCTTTTGTTAAACTGGATAATTTCAGGAATGCTCTGATCAAAATGAATCTTAGTTGCATAAAGGACGTTTCCTATGGACACGTTATCTGCACATAATGTAGATTGTAAATTTATAAATATAATTAGACAAAAACGTTACATTAATTCAAACTATTATTTAATTAAGATTGATAGTAGAAAGATAACCTCGAAAAACCTTCACAGTAGCAAACTGAATTACCACAGTCAAGTCATCGAGGACACGTTTTTGTATATATCTTGCCATTTGCTCGGCATAGGAGTCCCACAAAGTGCAAGGAAGCTCATTGCCACTGTAAAATATTATAAATATAACAAAATAAAAACTCATGAGGTCAATCATATTTATATAATAAAATAGAGTTATATCAAATATATTATACAATCTAAAAGACCAACCTTTGATTCATAATTGTAATTTCTAGCATTTGCGCTTCCCTGTTCTTCCTCTTAATTGTAGTTACATCACCAAATTTGATGACGTTTCCATCAATATCTACAAAAAAAAATTAAAGTTTATAATTACACTGATATTATGAAATAAAATATTGTAGCCACATAATAACATAATTAATTAGGAAACAAATTAAGTAACTACATAAATACTCACCTATGCAAGAACCTTCTTTGATTTCTCCGGACAAAATTGGTTGAAATTCAACTAATTTCAATCCCTTAGACGAAATATCACCATCAGCAACTTGCACACGTGTATTATTTGTAAATAATATTCTATAACGATGTTGAGTGACTTTATATTCATCATCGTTTTCCTCAGTAGTGAAATTTGAAAGTCTATAAATTAAATATTCCTTCAAAATCGAAGAAAATTTATTTGAGATAAAAAAAGGGGACCGTAGCTTCTATCATGGAATCCTGCATGACCATTCAAATAAGGAAAAATTAATACTTTAATCAAAACTGCAATTACCTTAAATTAAAATAAGATGTCATTAAAATAAGAGCTTACCTCTTCATCTAAGAGAACCATGCCTATATCTTCTTTATCCGTTTTCTTCTTCTTCACTGTCCACAACCGTATCACACGAACTTTAATGACCCAATCACTTCCGTCTGAATTAAGTTCGTTAACCTTATTGTATACATTCGCCATTGAAACAACTGGAAAATAAACGATAAATATATGAATATAAAGTTATTTTAGGGATATATATATACACGTATATGACTTATATATGATTAATAAATTGTCAAAAATACTATACCTTGATTGCAAATTGCAAATTGCAATTTGCTAATGGATATTGAAAATTGATGTCGGCGTACTCCACGAATTGAATGTTGGCGTACTCCACGAATTCAATGAAGAGGCTAGTAGGATGAAAGTTGCTTGGGCAAGTAGGATATTGAGAGTTGTTTGGGAATACCTCGTAGATAACCTATGTATATATAGGAATTACAATATTCTATCCTACACACTTAATTAATTATCTATTCAACATAAAATTTTATGAGATATATATCCATACATACATATATATTTTATATACAATCATAGATAGATTTCTACCTAATTTAGATATAAGGTTGAATGTTAATAATGAACCAAATATTAGATAGATTATTTATTTTAAAAAGATAAATATATTCAATTTCATCTAAAAAAGATAAAACATAAGTTTTAAAATAGATAGATTTTCTACCTAATTTAGATATAAGGTTGAATGTTAATAATGAACCAGATATTAGATAGATTATATATTTTAAAAAGATAAATATATTCAATTTCATCTAAAAAAGATAAAACATAAGTTTTAAAATAGATAGATTTTCTACCTAATTTAGATATAAGGTTGAATGTTAATAATGAACCAGATATTAGATAGATTATATATTTTAAAAAGATAAATATATTCAATTTCATCTAAAAAGATAAAACATAAGTTTTAAAATAGATAGATTTTCTACCTAATTTAGATATAAGGTTGAATGTTAATAATAATAAAAAGATATTAGATAGATTTTATGTTTAATTAAAAAAAAATTCTATAATATTACAGTATGTACGTACTAACGAAGAAAGTCGGCGGATCCACATTGAACTTGCATTAGGTTTGCCTTGGGCCTAATTAAGATATAATTTTTTAGGCAAAATATTAATTATAAATAACCCATGCTAAAGTGATATATTTTGTAACCTCTTAATATATAGATATTAATATCAAATATTTATAAAAACAACTAATGTGACAAAAAAAAATACCGGTTTAATCCAGAAAATGCCACGCAGGCGAAAATAATCCTGTTTAATCCAGAAAATTTTGTGCCAGCGAGGTCGCTCCAGCGGCCTCTGTTTTAGTATTTTATATAGATTTCGTGATTTTATTTTGTAAATAATTGTAAATATCCATTCAAATTAATTTACAAAATACAACTCAATTATTTTATTTAAATTGAAAATGCCCTAAAATGCTAAAAAAATGCTCAGTTTTAATATGAGTTAGTTTTTAGGAAATTAGACAATTAGTCTGCTAATTTTTTAAAATTATAAACTTTCAACTCAATTAAATTAGGAAATACCACACAATTAATATTATTTCAATTTTAAAAATGCTATAAAAACTCTCAAAACTATTTTAATATACTTAAAATAAAAATATTTTTAAATCAAACTACGTAAATGACAAAACCAATCAATTTAACTAAATTAAATAAAAAAGTATTGCATTCATATCAATTGTTGCAATAGGTGTTACCTTAGGAAAAAAATGTTGCAAACACCTGTTACAATAGATAAACATGTTGCATAACTATTGCAGTAAGTGTTACCTTAAAAAAAAATGTTGCAAGCACGTGTTACAATAGATAAGTATGTTTCACTTGATTACTACATAGCACAATTGTTGCATTAATTGTTGCAATAGCTCAAATGCTACAATCAAATGTTTCCATAAGTCATTTTTGTAGTATCCTTGACTAAGTTTTTCCTTTGTTGTGTCTGTCTTTTCAGATCAGTCTTTAACAAAAGTGAACCAGCCTCCAGATCTGCTGCGGGTGTATCTTGGTGTGTTCTTGACAAAAATAACTTAGCATCAAATTTCTCAGAGAAAAATGCTAGCTTTTCTGTAGGAGTTTAACTGAACATGTTAGTCAACAATTTAAACACACAATGCTTTTCTACAGCAGTTAAAATGAACATGGTAGGCAACAATTTAACCACGTACTTCCTCTCCGATCAACTTTAGAAGCCCTTTTTTTGGTAGGTTTCGACAATGATCCTTCCGCATGAAGCCCATTAAAAAAGCTAACAAAACGCCATTTCAACAAAACAGGTTATACAACTACGATGAGCTTAATTCAAGTCCAAAAAAGAGTCAATTGTTCACAGCTATCTATGTATCGTAGAGTATCTTACCCTTTTACGTAGATACTCAATCCTAGCAATAAATAAGAAACGACTACAATAACAAAATAAATGCCCTGGAGTGTAAATATTAATCAAAAAGTTTCATACAAGAGCAATCATCCAAGAAAAAGGGGTAGAATCGATCAACCAAAATGTGAATAATAGCTAGCTGGACATAGCTTAAATATTTGAGATATCAAATCACCAAAATGATTTTACCACATCTAAACATGACAATTTATAAAACCATTATATTACAACATGATAAAACACCAAATGAAGGAAAACATAAATGGAGTACAACTACAAGATTAAACAAAATAATACTCTCGAGGAAGAAAAAAAAGGTAATTTTGCTCAATATCCCACATATCAACAAAGAAAATGCATTGACCTAATAAAAAGCCATTTATGATTTTATAGGGAAACCAATCCAATTAGGTTTGTATGATCATTAACTCATAATATTAGAAAATTGGCATTCACGTTGGTGATCTACACATCCGGATTAGTGGCAACTGTATAGAATTAAAAGGGCTCTTGAACCTTCCTGCTTCCAAGCAGTGCAATGCACCAATATTCAGATTATGCTTCCATATAATTGTATCCATCACTGAGTTCATCACTGAACTTGCTAGCTGAAATTAGGAAACAATATTCTCCAATAATATCTCAAGCAATTCGAAAGTAAATAATTTTTTTAGGTCTTATTGATAAATGATCAAAAAAGCAGTCCATATGTTAGAAGAATGTCTAGAAAGGTTTTCTAATATGACCAGAAAAAAAATCTCAACTATTGCTGAATCACTATTTGCATTCCACCACTGTAGTATTATGAATCAAATATTAAAGATCACTTTTTTGTCCATTCCTTTTCATTTACAAATGCGACCAAACAATCAAATCTCTTGTAAAGGGTAATAAATAATTAATAACTACACCATAACTTCCGAATAAAGCAAAACAACACAGGAGTGCAAATGAATCAACAAGATAAAGTTCTCATGAGCAACTAAATCATAATTCAATGAATCTCATTATATGAATTTCATTACCTTCAGCGCCAAATCTGATACTGACAAAAATCTTGCCACGATAGCTAAATCCATCCATTTTCCCCTACTTGAACCTGATTTGCGTGGCTTTTGAGACCTATTATTTTGTTTTTCTTCACTTGAGGGTCTTAGTACAACTTCCAAATCCGAAATAAGTAATTGTAACTTCGGATCCCTTAAAAGAAAGCCCAACCCAATATTGGCCAAGGACTGGTGTAAACACAGTTTGATCTCGCCAATCAATAGAGCCTCAACAAAACCTTGTGAACAGTGCCACGTCAGAAGCTTGAACTCTTGTCACCACCAAAAGAATAATGCCAAATATGAAACAACTCTTCGAGAGTAAATTAGGGTGAACAACTCTTTAAGAGTAAAAACTTCAGAGTTCGGACTCACAAAAATGAAGATGAGTATATCTTATGAATATATCCCTTGATAAACACTTCTTATGAGGAGAACCAAGGACTTATTTTAGGCTATCAAATTAAATATTATTTGAGACTACAAGGCAAGTTCAAAACACAAAGGATAAAAATCTACCCATTTGTGTTTCTCTCTTAAGAAAGAGAAACTCTCTTTGGGTATCCATCAATGTCTATCCACACATCGATCCATCCCCTCTAATCAACCTAGCCTTGGCCAAATTATCCCCTCTAACCACAAATTTATGTATCCTTCCTATTCTAATCACCCTCTGCTTGAGTTTGGTGGCCTGATTTGGCGGTTGTTCAGTCGATTGGCCTTGCCGAGTCCCTGTGCCTTGGTCGGGTCTTCCTCTTGCTTTTTTGGGTTGGGGTTTCTTCGTGTTATGGCTTTCGCTCCCCTCCACCATGTCTATCTATAAATTGGTGTATTGGTTGTCCCGGTGGTGTGGCTCTGATGCTGCTCCAGTTGGTGATGTTTTGTCTTATAATCTCATGTGTATCTCCTTCGGTTGCTCCGTGGTGGCGCCGTCCTGGGTTCCCGTTGGCTTTGGCTATTACTTTAACCCGACGTTTGTCTCTTCTGACGCCCTTGTTTACCCCTGGTGCATCGTGTCGATCGATGGCCTCCTATTGCTGTCGGCCGATGGCCTCCTATTGATCACGAGTAATTGCTTTGGGCCCAAGCCTCGGGTCCTTAGGGCCCAAGCTTCGGGTCCTTTGGGCCCAAGTTATTTTGGCTTGGGCCCAAAGCAAGAGGAAAGGAAAAAAAAGGGGAGGAATATCGGGTTTGGATCCTATTTTTGGGCATGTTGCCGAGTTGCTTGGTGGTATGGTTTTTGGCTTCGAGGTCTAGTAGCCTTTTATGTGATGTCGTTTCTTATTTGTCGACGCGCGAGAGGTCGTGGACGTGATCGAAACCTAAAGTCTCGACGATAACAGAGTCCAAATCTGAGGTTTCCACTTAGTTCCCTAGGGATTCTCCCTCTACCAAATGACGGATGAGTTGCCGCACATTGCTCCTGCTATTTCATCATTTGTTCTAGTCTTCGCCTTTAATTGTACCTTTGTAATTTTGTGTTTTTGCCTAATTGTGGTTTTATGTATATAGTTTATTTGACGGTTTGTCTGTCGCCGATTTCTTCGGCCTCTCGACCCACCGGGCATGTCTGGTGCGTCGAATTTTTACCTAATAAAAAAAAAAAAAACTCTTCGAGAGTAGGATAAGCTATAAAGGACAAAAATACTTGAAAATTGATTCTCAAACTAAACCCCTAATTTCACAATAATTAAACACGAAATTCATTCCAAAAATCACAAACTCTAATCAAAATTTAACAAAATTGATTCTCAAACTAAACCCCTAATTTCACCAATTGGTTTCTCCCAAAATCAAAACCCTAAAGAATTCTTATATCCTACTTATAAATTGAATCGCAAAAATCAAAAGTTGTAGCACAAATTCACGCAGTATAAAGTATGAAATACTGACCTTTTTAATTCGGATTTGAGATTTTGGGAAGAATGAACAAGAATGGAGTGTTGGCCTTTCACCTTTGGTGTGCACAGTGCACTGCAACAACCCCGAGCCGACAACCAGTGGAACTGTGGGATGGCGGAGACAGCACGACAGTAACAAGTGCGACGGCAGCGGCGGCGGGGGAAGACTCGCCTGCGGCCTGCGGGGTGCGAGTCGGGGAATCACGGTTTCTCCCAGCCATGTTTCGCAAGTCTGAAAAAGTTATTTGCAACCCAAATCGAGAAGGGTAGTTGCTTGCGGTGATGGAGATGGAGGCTGCTGGGATTGCCGGCGACAGTGAAGATGTAAGGGGAAGCGAGAGTAGAAGGTCGGAGATCCACCGATGAAGAGAAGAGAAACGAAGACGTGACACCTGGAGCCGGAGGGGAGGGAATAGGTTTCAGCAATGAATAGATGAAAATACCAAGTAAACCCTAAATTTAGTGTGCAAATGGAAAAGTAAAGAAGGGTAAAATGGTAATCATACTTGATGAACAGTAATCTTTAACTTAGACTTTTATATAGTAAGATATATATAGATATAGTGGTGTATAATTATTTTAGATTTTGAAATAAAAAAAAATATAATTAGTTCTTGTTATGGTTGAATTTAGATATTCATTGTTTTGTCATCGCCGATACCTTGTTTGCCGATTTTTTTGCTGATTTGTCGATAATAAACTTTTATTTATAACCATGTGTATTCTTTTCACTGGTTAAATTTGACATAGATAACAATCGATATTCTTTTCACTTTTTAACCATAACAATATATGACATAGATATCATATTAATCGATTATTATAATAATAATTTTTTTCACAAACTAACCCAATCTAGATATCTATCTAATGAATCAATATTATCGGTTTCGTTTGTTATTATATTTTATAAATTCCTAGATAATATATTTTATTAAAATTATATTTATTTTTCATAAATTAACCCAATAGTATATCTAGTTGATAAATCAATATTATCAGTTTCAACGATTTGTTAAGATTTTCCATAGCAATTTCATTTGTAGTGCCTAGTTCATATCTTTTGTTTTATGTATTCCAGTTCCACCTAATCATTTCTCCTTGCAGACCTTGTCCTAACCAATAAGAGATGACAAAAGATTGTTCTTTGTTCCAGAAAAAACACCTGTTTAAGTTCTTTATGGATTTTGGTTGGGAGCATAAAGTTTTGCATAATGTAATTTGGCTTAGCAGTCAGGTTAGATCTTATTAGTGTTGCTCTTCCCTCTTGTGATAACGAGTTAGCTTTCCATTTCATGAGTTGTTGTCTAGTTTTGCATATTGTTTTTTCAAATGTGGTTTTGTTAACTCCAACATTGATAATGGAGAATTCCGAAATTTTTGTCAAGTGATATCTGGTTGTTTATGTGGATCGTACTCCGTACCAATTGTTTGTTTTTATTGTTTGAGACTTTCGGGGTGGTTTGGAAGTCCGATTTATGGAAATTGACCTTTTGACCTAATATGCCACGATAGTCGTTAATGATATTTTTCACCACAAGACACAAGTCTTGGTTTGCATTTGCGAAAATCATCATATCCCCCGCAAAGGAGAGAAAGGGGATTTTGGTTCCTAACTTAGATATTTTGAATCCAATGAATTCGTCTGTCTAGTTACAAGTGCCGTGGATTTGTTTTTTTCTAAAATTTCTGATCCTATGATGAAAAGATAAGGGGAGAGCGGGTGTACCTGATGCCTCTCCCTGGTATGAAAGGGTCACTGGTTACAAGTGCCGTGGATTTGTCTTCACACATTGTTTGATCCATCTCCGGAATTTTTGGTATAAGCCTTCAATTTCTTCCCAGATTTCACTCTGAAATCATACACATAATATACAGATAAATGTTTTATATTCCGAGTCTTTTTATCACCTACCTTGCCTTAGTCGATCTCTTTACTATGTATTATATGTGTATAATACTTGTGGGTATTATGTGCATTACAATAGTAAAACTTTTTCTCTAATGACTTTCACTTTCATATACATATTTGAATTCTTGGAACATGCGGTTATTGATTGAAGATTGGTAAAGACTATGGTTACAAATGTTCCTCGAAATTGCAATGCATACGTACAATTGTTGAGAAAACACAGATTGAGAAAAATGAGTTTTTAGTTATGTAGAAGGTTTTCAATGGGCAAGATGGACAGAGAAGAAGGAGAGGAAATCCTCATGGATATGAAAACAAAAGAGACAAAATAGTGTTATTGGATACACGAGGAAGCAAACTACTATCGATAACACATATAGAATGTGAATATGGGAGGGTCAAAGTAGCGTTTTAGGATATGAGCAAGGATGCTTGCTTGAGAACATACATAGAACGGGAAAAGAAGGAAACTAATACTAAAATCCTTGAGAAAGTGAGGACTAAAACCTCAAAAAAGTGACCACTTCTGGATAGACTTTTTGGAGGTTTTAGTCCTCACTTTTTGGAGGCTTTTTGGAGGTTTTAGTAATGCTTCAATTGAAAGGTATGTTTGCTTTTATTTTCTTTCCAAGCTTGTCTTTTGTGTGCATATGGTTTGTGTTTTGGTGGCTGGAGCTTTCTCCGTAGTTTGGGTTTCTAGGCTTGATTTTTGGCTTTGCATTTATCATGATTTGGACATAACTAAATTTCTCTAAGCATTGTTGTAATTCAGCCTATTAGCTCAATTGGTAGAACATTATGCTCAAGCACAAAGATGCGAATTCAAATCTCGTATAGGTTACCGTAACAAAAAAAACTACAAATATGTCACTTAACATCGGTTACCAACGGATGTCTTTCAAAAAATAATATCGATCTCTAAGTGGGTGGTGTTAAAAGTCAATTTTTTTTGAACATCGATCAAAGCCCAATGTCTTCATACTTATATTAATAATATTTAGATCAGGATAAGAAAATTCATAGGAAAATAAAAGAACTTGATGAAGAGTCAATTGATCAAACTAAAGTGGGATACTTCAGTTAAAATCATTTCAAAATATAATAGGGAGGGTGTCTTTACAATGAAATCAGCCCAAAAGGTGGTCCGAGTCATTGGGCTGACTAGCAATGATAACACTTGCTTATATACAAATTACCATATGAGGTAAATCGGACCAATTAAAACAATGATGTTGTAGGGAGTGTTACTACATTTTGATCATATTTATGCTAATGGTGAGTGGTGACTAATGACTCTAAGTTGACCAATTGGTTTAATTTTGATTTTACTTCCTTTGATCGTTGGCTAGTGACGTCTTTGAGGAATCAAAGAGATGTGCAATACGGAGACATGCAAGTTTGTTGTGATTATGTATAACTCTTCACAGTAGCGGCAGCAGGATTTGTAGGAAGGGGGTGAAATTTTTGGTCGGTAATTTTTTTCTCTCGATATATATAATAAATAAATTTTTTAAAAATATATTGAAAATGAAACACAAATTATGGTATAAATATGATATTTTATTACAAAAAAATCATACAAAAATATATTAATTTATATATACGTGTGTAGCAGGATTAAGATTTTTTTTTTAAATATTGAAAGAAAACTATAAATTTTTTGGTTTAAATATGACATTAATAGTAAAAAAATTTCATAAAAGTAAAAATTAGAAGAATTATTTAAAACATATCTGTAACATAATGAATAATCTTATAAAAATATTAAAAGAAAAATATAACAAAAAAAGATTCCTATTGTGGTTTAAATATGACATTAATAGTAAAAAAATTTCATAAAAGTACAAATTAAAAGAATTAATTAAAACATATGTGTAACATAAAGAATAATCTTATAAAAATATTAAAAGAAAAATATAGCAAAAAAAGATGAGGAATAAAAAGTAGTGCAAAAAGGTAAATAATGAGGATTTGAACTCATTACCTCTTGCTTCCCTAATACTTCATTCCCTCCAATTAAGCTAGACCACCTATGTTCTATATTTCATTTTTTTTTACCTTTTAAAATACTACGAAACTCCGTCGCCAGAGGGGCGACACGATTTTATGTACAAATATATATACTTTTATAGGTTGAAGCATATAGATAAATAAGTCATGAATAAACCCAAAAACATAACCAATGGAATGCTTTACTAAAAAATCATCACCTATAAGTAAATGAATCATGCTTCACTAACCATCTTCACCCCGGTTCCGATATCCACACACCGCCTCATATAAGGGAAAATCGAGCTGATATCCTCTACTTCAATCCTCCTCTTGCAATCATATATGGGAGGGAAATGAAAGCAAGGTTCCATTAATAAGGCTTTCTCGCATGGCGGATCCATGAACTCGTTCCCCACAGTCTTATGCATAATCCATGGCTTCATCCCGCCCAAACCCTGAGCTACATACCCAAACGTGGACTGCCCACTTGTCACCAACTCATCACAAAGGCTTAACAAATACATCTCTATCCATGCTTTCACATGATGGCTATTGTTATTGATTTTTTGCACCTCCTCGTGGCCCTGCTGATACACTCGCACCTTCTCCCCTGTTGTCGTTGACCCCATCTTGTAAACCACCCTCAGACTTTCTGAGTACACTTTGTGTAACGACGTTACCAGAACAACCTTGGTCATTAAGGACTCATTCTTTGATGCATTTTTCATGGGATCCACAATGGGAAAATGGTTGTTCATTGGAGTGCAAGCAAGAATCTGCTCTGTGACTTGTTGGAGAAGAAACTTGCTAATTCCCTCTCGCAGAAGCGTTAAACTCAAAAATAAAGAGGAAGAGAAGATGAATATTTCTTATGGATTCTGAATCGTTTCTCTCTTATTTGATTTGAATATAATTACACAATATTTATAGTTACTCGTACACACATTTTGTGATTGATTGAAATTTGCTAAACAAAACTAATCACAAACTAAAAATAAATGTGGTGAGAATTTGTTTTCTAAAATAGAAAATGTTTAATTTATTCAAGGTTGATATATTTCTTCACGCCCCCTCAAACTTGAATATATTCTTTAATAAAGTTTCTAGCTTCAGCGATGCTGAGTGACACCAAGCGTAGTTCTGAACTTCTCGAATTTTTTCTGAGCAAAGTGGTTTTGTCATGATGTCAGCCACTTGTTCTTCAGATCTGCAGAATTCGAGTTGAATTTCTTCATGCTTAACAAGATCTCGAATAAAATGATATCGTATATCAATGTGTTTTGATCTTCCATGAAAAACTGGATTTTTAGCCAATGCGATTGCTGACTTATTATCACACATGATTGGTGTTGGATACTTCTGCGCATGTTGCAACTCCTCTAAATTTCTGCGAAGCCAAACTGCCTGACATGCTGCAGATGTCGCAGCCATGTATTCAGCTTCCGCTGTTGATAAGGCCACCACTTGTTGCTTCTTAGAAGACCAAGAAAAAATACCATCTCCCATGTAGAAAACATATCCCGATGTGCTTTTCCGTGTCTCGACATCTCCTGCCTAGTCACTATTTGTGTACCCTTCTAATTTGTAATCAGTCGATTGTGTATAGAAAATTCCATGATTTCGAGTACCACTAACATATCGTAGAATTCTCTTAGTTGCTTGCAAGTGTGACTGATACGGTTTCTCCATGAAACGACTAATAAACCCAAATCCATAAGCAATGTCAGGTCTAGTGGAAGTCAAATAGCGTAGACTACCAACTATACTGTTGAAATAAGTAGCATTTATCAGTTCTCCGCTACCTTCTTTCTTCATTTCAAGACGTTCTTGAACAGGTGTTCGAATCGGAGAAGAAGATTCCATTTTGAACTTCTTCATAATATCACCTGCATATTTCTTCTGAGAAACAAATATTCCATCATCTTATTGCACCACTTCAATGCCGAGAAAGTACGACATCATCCCTAAATCAGACATCTCAAATTGAAGAGTCATAGCCTGTTTGAACTCCTGGATCATGGTCTCGTTGTTTCCAGTGTATATCAAATCATCAACGTACAAACACAAAATCAACAAGTCTCCCTTGTCATTTGACTTTGTGTACAATGTGTGCTCAAAGGGCAATTTTGGAAACCGTCTTGCAGTAAGTATTTATCCATCCGTGAATACCAGGCACGAGGTGCTTGTTTCAATCCATACAAAGCCTTTTTGAGACGATAGACTTTGTTTTCCTTCCCTTTCTTAAAAAATCCGGTGGTTGCTCAACATATACTTCTTCTTCAAGAACACCATTCAAAAATGCTGATTTCACATCCATCTGATGAATCTTCCATCTATTCCGAGATGCAATAGATAGAATCAAACGAACGGTATCCATTCTGGAGACTGGAGCAAATACTTCAAAATAGTCAATTCCTAGCTTTTGCTTGTAGCCTTTAACCACTAATCTGGCCTTGTATCGATCGACTTTCCCGTCTGGTCTGTACTTTGTCTTGTACACCCATTTGACTCCAATAGGCTTCTTTCCTGTCGGTAAAGAAGTTAGCTCCCATGTTTCATTCTTTTGAATTGAATGAATTTCCTCATTCATAGCATTAACCCATTTTCCCTCAGCTGCAGCTTCTTCATAGGAAATTGGATCACAATCAGCAAATAAGCAGAAGTTGACAAAAGATTCATCATTGAATATGTTTTCATCATCCTCGTCTCCAGTTACAATATAATCATTCAAATAAGTTGGTCGAACTCTTGTTCTTTGAGGATGTCTGGATGTTCTTGGCTCTTCTGTCACAATAGGAGCTTCAACCTCTGGGGCCGAATTGTTATTTGAGGAATGAGTTGGGGAATCTTCTACCGTCAATTCCGAGATGACAACATTTCTAGTCAACTCGTTCTCTCCATTACTACGCCATGTCTCATCTTCAATAAAGTGGACATCTCTACTTATTATCATCTCATTTGTATCCGGCTTATATAATCTATAACCCTTGGTTGTTTCATTATAGCCAACAAAAATGCACTTTTGGCTTTTGTCATCAAGCTTCTTCCTTCGTTGATCAGGTATATGGGCATATGCAACACACCCAAATACACGTAAAGTAGATACATCTGGCTTTCTTCCACTCCAAGCTTCTTCTGGAGTCTTATCACGAACGCTTTTTGTTGGAAATCTATTCAATACATAAACCGAACAAAAAACGGCCTCTGCCCATAAAGGCTTTGGCAATGATTTGGCTTTCAACATGCTTCTAGCCATCTCAAATATTGTTCTATTTTTCCTTTCAGATATACCGTTCTGCTGACGTGTATAACTGGTTGTTAGCTGACGATGAATCCCTTCTTTCTTGTAATATTCATTGAATTCATTTGATGTGAATTCTCCGCCTCGATCAGATCTCATAGTCTTCAAAGAGAATCCACATTGCTTTTCAACAAGTTTCTTGAATTCTTGAAACTTCTTAAATGCTTCAGATTTCTCCTTTAGGAAATAAACCCAATTTTTTCGGGCAAAATCATCCACAAAAAGTAAAAAATACCTTTTGTGTCCGAGTGATTCCACCTCCACAGGTCCACAAATATCTGTATGCACTAGCTCCAATGGTTGCTTTGCTCTGGTTGATTTCCCAACTGAAAATGGGTCACGATGATGCTTCCCGAGAATACAACCCTCACAAGGACTATCAGGAGCATTGATTAGAGGGAGACCAGTCACCATTTCTTTTTGTGCCAATCATTTCAACCCTCTAAAATCATTTCAACCCTCTAAAATTCAAATGACCGAATCGCATATGCCATAGCCAATTAATATCCTTCGCCATTGCTTGCAAGTTTATGGCAACACTTGTCTGAAGAGAGAAAGGAAATATCCGATTCTTTGTCATTTTCACCTTTGAAATGTGTTTTCCACTTTTGCTCATAATGTTGCATACTCCATCTTCGATGTGAACTTTGTGCCCTTTTTCTGAAAGTTGACCTAAGCTCAAGAAATTCCAAAATAGGCCGGGTACATAGAACACGTCTGCAATCGTAACAGTAGTCCCATTATGTGATAGAATACTAATGTTACCTTTTCCTTTCACCGGAATTTTAGATTTGTTCCCAAAATTGACTTTTCCTTGCACGGATTCGTCTAAAATTGAGAACATTTCTTGTTTTCCTGTCATGTGATTGCTACAACCTGTATCAAGATACCAAACATTAGAACATTTGGTATCTAGTCCTTCTTTACAAGCAAGAAGCAAATTTTCTTCCGCTTCAGCTACATTAGCATGATCTCCTTGTTCTGCTTGCGACCTTGTTTGGCATTCAGATGCATAATGCCCAAACCGGTCACATTTGTAACATTGGATCATTGATTTGTCACGTGTAGAATTTACTCTTCTACCACCTCTTGTAGAACTGCCTTCTCCATTTCCATCTCTAGTAGAGGAATGAACATTTCCTACTCTTCCTCGTCCACGACCATGTCCACGGTCTCGACCACCGTGATGACTCCCATGATTGGTCATGTTTGCTCTGCTTTGCAAAGCTTGCTCTGAGGTATAGGTAGTAGTTCGTTTGTTCATTCGTTGTTCATGTGAGGACAACGAACCCAACAATCTCTCAAAGGTCAACTTCGAAAGATCATGACCTTCTTCAATAGCAGCTACCACATAATCGAATTTTGCAGTTAAGGATCACATAATTTTTTCTATGACCCTTTTATCATCGACCGTTTCACCATTAATACGTAATTGGTTAACGATCGCTTGAACTCGATCAAGATATGGTGAAACTGATTCTAAGTCATTCATGCATAAAGACTCAAAATCCGCTCGAAGGGTTTGTAATCGTACTTGCTTCACACGATCATCGCCTTTGTAGGATTTCTGCAGGATCACCCACGCTTCTTTTGATGTTTCTGCCATTGATATTTTTTGAAATAGTGCTTCCTCCACTGCTTGAAAGATTGCATATAGGGTCTTTTGATCATTCTTCCTCTTTTCGTTTAACAATTTTTTCTCTTCCTGACTAAGTGACTCATATGCAACCGAGTCGGTAACATCATCAAAGCCAGATTCAACAAAACTCTATAGTTCTTGTGAACGAAAATATACTTTTAGTTGGATAGACCAACTATCATAATTCTTCCCATTTAACTTTGGGAGTTGTAGATGCATTGTGTTGTTCGATGCCATATTTCCGCTCAATGTGTTTTTTTTATATTAGCTCTGATACCATATGTTGGAGAAGAAACTTGCTAATTCCCTCTCGCAGAAGCGTTAAACTCAAAAATAAAGAGGAAGAGAAGATGAATATTTCTTATGGATTCTGAATCGTTTCTCTCTTATTTGATTTGAATATAATTACACAATATTTATAGCTACTCGTACACACATTTTGTGATTGATTGAAATTTGCTAAACAAAACTAATCACAAACTAAAAATAAATGTGGTGAGAATTTGTTTTCTAAAATAGAAAATGTTTAATTTATTCAAGGTTGATTTATTTCTTCATGACTGTCTTAGCCGGTGTTAACTCGGCAGTAAACACCCTCACTTGGATCCCTACTTTCTTATCGGCCTTCAACATGTTGGCCTTGTAAAACTGTGTGATCTCCCTCCATGCTTCGTTGGATGGGCTGAATAGGTATCTTCCCAAGTGGTGGAAGACTGTGTCTTTGGTCAAAAACATTGCGTTTAGCTCTTCTTCAAACGATGGGATCATGTAAAGGGATGGTACAAAGTATTGGTTTGACCTCAGGATCAAGAATGGTGCCCTCTCGAGAATAGTTTGGCCTTCACCGCAATGGAAAAAACCTCTGGCGTTCAGGCCAATTGTGTTGCAAATCAACAAAAATGAATGGCGGGACATCAATTGAATTCGTCAATTCGCTGCTGTTTTCACTTTCCATTACAATCTTCACCAAGCTTGCATATGTTGGAAGATCATCAGTTGGATACCTATAGGGGAAATCATTAGGGAGCTTCCATGTCGAATTCAGAAAAGGGTCACATAACACACCCATCATCTCAGCCTCCAATGGAACAAGAAGAACTCGGTTGGTGAGCATTGCGTAAAGGAATGTGGCAACAAGGCTAATCATCCGATTTCCGAGGCCATTGGCAGGCAACCACACAAAGTAATTGCAATCTACAGTGTAATTGGAAATGTGTTTGCTCCCAATGAGCGTTCTTAGTGTCGTGTTGTATTGGTCCAACTTAGGGCCACAACGCATGTGGAGTTGCTCGTAGTTGCGTAGCTTTGAGAGAAGGCGCGATGATGGCTTATGAGGAGAGGGTTTGCGGTAAAGCTTGGACTCATAACGGCTTAGGCAAGATTGCTTGTCGAATCCAGTTGGAAATAATGGGTTAATTTGTTTTTCTGTACCTGAAGACAAGGGAAAACAATGTATTGAGTATTATACCTCAAAATTTGAGTGAAATGAACATTAGAATTTAGAAGAGTTGTAATTTATTCGTGATTGACAGTCAGTTTGATCATAGTATCATAGAAATAGATTACAGTTGAAGTTCATATACACAAGGTCAATTTAATGAAGAACTTGTGCAGGAATTCAAATGAGAAGTAATTACTTAAAAAGCATAGCGCAGATATTTGTTTTAAATATTGTTTGAACCCATGACCTCTTACATCCCTTCCACCAACTAAGCTAGACAATTAAGCGCATCTTTTTGGGTGTTTGGTCTTTTTGGAACGTTATGTAGTAGAGTTTATTTCTGTTTGTTTCATTATACTTGTTTTCTGTATTTCTGTTTTTAGTTTGTTCTGATAGATTGTTCGCCGTCTGCCGACTTTGTCGGCCTCTCGAAGAGTCAGACCTGTCCGACCTTCGAATTTTTACCTAATCAAAAAAAAAAAACTAAGCTAGACAATTTTAATTTTGTATTTTTTTACCTTACTTTTTTTAAAAAAAAAATATACCTACGAAATTTTGTCGCCGGAGAGTGGGGCAGTCCCCGCACCCCCTGGGTCATATGATATGACCAATCTGTATTGAGGTTCTTCAATTCTAATTTTGTGAATTAAGTTTTCCATTTTCGATTTTTCTGACTAGTTCTAAATTCTAATATTTTCAAGAAAACTCTACCGTTAGATATGGTAAAATTCGATCGATCGGAGCTCAAAAAGTTGCTGGTCTGAAAATCCAATCTCGGCCAATTAATAATCGGTTTTTCTATTCTATGTCATAAGGACGTAGGATAATCTTAATCCACAAAGATTCTCTATCAAAAAATAAGTGACCCTAGGAAATCAATATTAAAAATGTCTAAAAATAATTTAAATTTGGAAAATATTTCCTGATTAAACTGGTTATCCTATGCTCTTGGGCCATATGATAGAAAATCTGTTAATAATTTTGGGTATTTTTTTTCCTATTCTTCCTAATAATAATATCCCAACCCGAGTACTTCCCACTCCGCCCCGATTAACACCGACACTCGCACAATAATTATAGTTCACTGAAGGATGCCATCACCGACGGCGACGGTCACTTGCTTCAGTAATCCCACGTGCCCAATATAATATAATTAATTACTCGGAAATGGTGGCTTTCATTGTTCCTCCACCTTACGTGCGGTTTTCATGGTCAATTAAGTAATTAATCGCCTTGAATTTCGTCTCCGTCTCCACAACAATCTTTTATCTTTTATTTTATTTTATTTTGTTAGCCGTCTCGTCTGGGTCGGAACGATTATTGTTGCTCTTGCCCCTCTCTTATTCAATTCCGCATATTATTGGTGATTCAATATATCATATTTATATTTAATTTAACTTGATTTTTTTTCCTTCCCATTGAGCTCATTTCAATTGTTGACCTACCGACAAGCGGATATGATATGTTATCAGTGGTTGAGATCCTTCGTGTATAATCCTGCATATCTCGAATGTTATCAATTCCGGTACGTAGACAAAATGATACAATGCAAGCAAACGTCCACGTTTACGGTCCATTATGTAGTCCGTATCGCGTGATTAGATGTGCTGAATTATTTTATTAATTTTTTTAATAAATAGGGTTTGTTTATAATTGGTTTCAACTAATAAAAGAAAGCGGACTATAAAAGGGGACCAAAAAGGCGGACTAGAGGATCCTCATCGTGATATCAGTATCCGGATCATGATGTAATTTTTTTTTAAATATAATCTTAATAATATACTCCATCCGATCCAAAATAAGTGTCATTATAGCTCTTAACACAATTTTTAAGTAAAATATTAATTATCATAGATTTTACACATTTTTTCTAAATCTTATTATTTATTAAATGCTTATCAAAATTTTCAACCAATAAGTGAAGAGTTTGAAAGAAAAAATAGTAAACAAATACAACTTTCAAAAACAGTTTTCATTAACCAATCTATTAAATTGCCTAATAAACATAAAACGACACTTATTTTAGATCGGAGGTAGTAATAAATTAATATTATGAAATATTAACAAAAATTATGATAAAAAGCATTACCATGAAAGTATCTTATAAATAATTTCATATTTTTTTTAAATCTCATTTAAAATAGCATGCACACAAATATATATAATTATTTTTATTGGTTAGTAAAAAATAATAATACCATTGTAACTTTATTAAAAATATAATTATATCATTGTAACTTTGGTATTAAGAATATATGCACGGTAGTCAGTGGCGGAGCCAGAACCCGAAGAGGGTGGGGGCACACCGATTATATACGACAATGAATAACATGAACTCGTCCAATACACAACGTCTTCAACACTACAAAATAGCGATAAAAAATAAAGAGTTCACTAGTACAAAAAGATTCGTCATTGCTAATTAGAGTTTTATAATGAAATAGTTCAACTTGACAGGGCAAATCCATATATGGATTTTCATACCCTATAAATGTTGAACGATAACCTCATTATCATTGCGCTTGAAAATATCTTTTTCAACCTAACAGAGAAAATTCTCGGAGAGATCGAAAATCTTCTCTTATCTTGTTGCGCAAATATGGCTTGATAATACTCATAGCAAAGAAAACTCTTTCCACTACAGTTTTTGCAACTGGTAACACGATGAGACGATATACCAAATCGAAAGCTTTGTGAATTCTTACCTCGATCATCTTTTTAATTAGAAACATCACTAATATCTTGCAAAGAAGAAAAAAATCTGACATTTTCCCACATTTAAACATCCGTAATTTCTTATCTAATTGTCGAAATGGGTAATATAACCTCTCATTTCATGGATCTCAAGATAAATTACAGTATAGGAATGTCAATATAAATAAAACTAGTACTTTTCCCGAACCTTGTTCGGGTGTTTTCATAATATTTTCGATCGAGTTTGACATATTAAGTACAAAATATTCGACACGTCGAATTAAATCGGGATGTGATGGGGATTTGACTCGGGTCCTAGTTCTAGCCACATTTTCCTTCCCTTTGAAATAACCAAGTGAGCTATGCGGAATTTCTGATTCAATCTACTATACAAAAGTTCGTTTCATAATGTACACACACACAAAAGTTCATTTCATAATGTACACACACACAAAAGTTCCACTATACACACAAAAAAAAATAAAATTATATAGATATTTTTTTTATTTTATATATATTACTTTTCACAAAAGTTCCCCTGTAGTTATTACAAAACCCCACCGCAATAAATTTGTAGGTTTTTATATTCATAATGTATTAGATATTAAAAAATGTGTTTCATGGCCATTAACTATTTCACACCATTGCTGTGAAACGTGCTGAGATAAAACTATGGATTCATCATTGTGATGGTTTTAAGGTGCGGCAGCTGGCATGTTACCATGGGAGTCCATATATTCCAAATGTAATCCAACGACAACAAATTTGTAGGTTTTTATATTCATAATGTATTAGATATTAAAAAATTCGTTTCATGGCCATTAACTATTTGACACCATTGTTGGGAAACGTGCTGAGATAAAACGATCGATTCATAATTATGTTTCATCCATATCTAATTGAATTGAATGTATATGTCTGTAACTATTTACATGCAGTTCACTTCAAAATATAATTAGTTTATTATAAAATAATAAACCGACATAATATCATAAGTATAAACTTGAATTGTATCAGCGTAACCGGTTATCATATTATTCATAATATAACCTTTTAAAAAATGGGAAACTAAATTTATAATTTCCCACAATTTAACCTCAAGTAAAAGTTGCTAAAAAAAAAACCTAACTAAACCTAGACTCGATCATGTGCCGCCCATAGCCTCGAATTCGTCGATCAAGTCTCCTCCTTTGTCTCCAATCTCACCTTCTACACCGTCAATCAGATGGTTGTGGCCTTCCATGAGTTGGATCCAGGCGGCATCTTCTTGCCCTGTTCACTCTCTCTCCATGTACAGTGTTCACTACTCCCCCTCATTCTTAAGCTATCACCCTTTTAACTCTCTGAGGTCGACTGTCAAAGATGTGGCTCGCCTCCTTGCCTCCCCATCTTGCAAAGAATAAGATGGACAAAGGGTTTCGTCGGGGCCAAGTCTGTCAAAACCTACCTAGACCAGCAAGAGATTGAAAACCACGTTAACATTATAGACCGATGAGCTTCTTAAGATCAATAAATGACAAATTATACACACCATAATCTATCTATATATAGTATTCTTCATGATAGACCAAACTAAAAACCACGGTTAAGAAAACATATATATAATTTATAAAGGGGACAAGATACTCATGTCCGATTACAAACATATAAAAATCATGGCATTCACAAACTGATTTGATCCCTACACTAAGCATCTACAACATTTATAAATTGCTAAATAGAAAAATCAAAGCCTCACCTTCCAGCGGATCCCATTCAACATCGGTAGCTAAAAATTATGGCTCATCAACTCCGAACATTCCATGATGCAGAAAAACTCAAATTCCTCAATACCTATATTTATTAAGGTGGAAGAAACATTAAAGTGGGAATTGTAAGGTTGTGAAACCGTTGTGCAGTAAATGTTATGAAACTCCTAATTTTGTGTTGATTGAAACTCCTAATCCCACTAAATGCGCCTAATCATAGGGAATTTTATTGATTGAAACTCCCAGATTCAATATTTTATATGCTGCCATTAAAATCAAAGTGTAAACATTTATCTAAGCTAAAGCATATTATCCATGACTAACCTCTACAGTCCAGTTGCTCTTTGATGATTGTTTTTGGGGGCTACTCAGCCTGCTGAATTAGCATAATAGGAACAATAGCTCGGTTAGGTTAATTTGGCATCTCAATCCAAGAGGTCATTTGTGAGATTCAGCCACATCACACATGGAAAGTGAATCAAACAATTCATACTACAGAGGAACATGAAGCTATATAGTTTATTAAAAAATTGCACATCATAGTGTAAATTGAATCCCGTAACTATGATGCAATTTCAAGAGTTTGGTAATTAAAACATATCTTGAGTGACATTCAACTTTGTATAAATCATAGCACATCATTTTGCTCACCTTCAAGTTGTGATAAACTTTACATCCCATCTTCATGGCCTCTTTGAAGGAGGTGACTCCAATAGAAAGGATCTTGCACTCCTTCTTAAACAAATATGTTAATAGTTCTAGACATGTCATGCTCAAAAAATACAACATGAATAAGAAACAAATGAGCATCTACATAGCAAGCTTGTTCTCTTCAAGTGATCCACCATTGATCACATTCACATTGACAGTAGGGGTGAGCAATATTATCTTTTTTTTTCTAGTAAGCTCAACAATGTGCTACATTTAATCCATGCTAATCAACATAGAAATCCAAGCGAACCCCTGCGGCCCTGAATGTTCATCAAATTGAAATTGGATAGCTTTCTTAAACCCAACTGAAGCCAAATTTTTCATATTTTTCAAAAAAACACTCTAATTATTTGATACATTTTATGAAACACCTTGTGTGCAATTACTTAATCAATAAAATTCATTTCCATATTTCAAATGTATGCACTTCTTCTTAGAGACATTTAATCAAACACCTCATGTGCAAAGATTAAACCCAAAATATAACAACTTTAGAACCTCAAATTTGACTAATAAATCCCAATATAGAATGCAATCATCCATACAAGCACAAGAAGATGAAAGCTAATTAAAGTGAAGTTGTAATCATAAAACAAAATCAACCTAGACTAACCATCTAAACGTGCATCATCTTCCTCAAATTTCATTCAATCTTCTATCTTCAGGCATGAAGAAATGGGAGAGTGAAAACCCATTACATATCAAAATAGGAATTAATAATTTAGAACTCAAATAAATCAACCATAGTAGGAGAAGAGGAAATACCATTTGTCAGAGGAGATCGCAAGCCAACGTCAACGATCGATGCCTATTCTAACCGAGGTTTTTTTGCCAGAGAGAGTTCATTTAGCAGGGCCGATTCCACCGCTGTCAACTAACCGCCTCCCGCGACTCGCCCTCGTCTGCCCACCACTCGGATCTAAGTAACCACCTACCACCCACGGATCTAAGCACTTGAGATTAGCATGGATGGAGGAGGAAATTGAGCATGGATGGAGGAGGAAATTGAAATCGTTGAGCATGGATGGGGAGAACTTGGGTTTGTCCCTGAAGAAGACGCATGCAAGAGAACATGGGAAGGAGGTTAATTTTCTGAAAAACCGCTTGAAAGGAGGTGGTTTCTTAACTTGAAGAGAGAACGTGGGCTGCTGATGGGAATTCTTAGGGTTGCTCAACTAAGGACACGTGGCACAAATTTTTCCAAAGACCTTGCTTCTAAAATAATAAGTATAAGGGGTGGATATAAAAGCAGTGTGGGCTATAGGAATATACCTTCAATTTTAAAACATGCATAACTTTTTACTCAGATATCGGATTAATGCGTATTATATATCAAAACGAACCTATCGACGAGGAGAATACATATAAGGGGTTCGTCGGATGAGGGTGGGGGCACGTGACCCCACATGCCCCCGTTTGGATCCGCCACTGACGGTAGTTAGTGAATGTATTAAAAAAATAAAAGAAATAATATGATTGATTTAATGAGATAAATGAAATAAAAAATATCCACCCCTTATACTTATTATTTTAGAAGCACCTTCTTTGTAAAAATTTGTGCCACGTGTCCACCTTTTCACAAAAATAAGAAACTGTCTTTCCCTTTCTTTCAAACCCACGTTCTCCCCATCCATGCTCAACGATTTCAATTTCCTCCTCCATCCATGCTTAATTTAAGGCAGCAGTTACCTTCTCTTTCCTTCTTCTCCTCTCCAAACTGCTATAAACCGTCTCAAGAAGAGACGGTTTTCTTCCAGACGGTTTAAACTTCGCTCTTTCTCTCCTTTCTCTTCCAACGCCGCTCTCTCTTTCCTCTCCTCCTGTTCCTGGACCTAATCGTCTCTTTGTCAGGGTTGTCTTCAAGTCCGGTTTGAGGAATTCGGGCACCCACGCTCATCGGAGACGTGGACGATTGGAGGACGTCGTTCGAGTTCGGTTGTCTTGGAGGACGTCGGAGAAATGGCAAATCAATGAATGCTCTAACGATTTCCAGTCTGTCAAACCAATCGACCGCACTATCTCGCTTCCGGCGCCCGGGTTCGTGAGCGGTGTCGTCGAGAGGAGCTCCGATGGTTATGAGAGAGCGAGGCTCGGTCGTCGAGAGAGAACGTGAAGGGGGGAGAACGAAGAAGGCTCGACGACTATGGCGAGAGGCTCTGATGGTTTTCGCCATTGAAGACAATCCTCCAGGTGAGCCGCCTTCTCTCATCTTTCCCTTTTTTTCCAGTTCTAATTGAATGAAATCAATTTCTTATTCGGAATGTCCTTTCCATTTCCAATCCAGCCTAGAATAGAGACAGATGGATGAAGATTTGAGGATTTTGATAAATCGCAACACCGAATTTCAGGTATTGTTTGAAAATCGTTCGTCCTTATTTGTTAGGGTTAGGGTTAGGATCCGTGGTTTCCAATTTCAGACATCGAAGAGTAACGAGTGAGATTTTCTGATTTCAGTGATTCTGGTGAACGTTCAGATCCTTCTCCGATCCAGGTTCGGTTTTCTGCTTGGTTTAATTTGTATTTCCTGGTGGATATCTATTTATTAAAGGGTTGGCAATTCGTAATTAGGGTACTTGGCGACTTCAATTTCGCATGTCTGTGCTTTGCAGGCCATTCATTGTGGACGAGCTTCGAAACAACGCTCTTCAGGTGTTGACCTACAACGAGGCTCAAAGAGAGGTTGTTTCTCATAATATTACGTGCAAACACATCGATGATGTTTTTCACTTTCAATAAGGTATTTTATTGTCTCAATTAGTGAGAATTAGTCTTATTAGGTGCGGGAATTGAGTGATAGATGTTGATATAAATTTTGGCCGCCTTTGCATTTAGGAGTTGGATTTTTGAGTGATAGATGTTGATATGAATTTTGGCCGATGACTCATACTCGAAGCCATGGATGCTTTGCTCCAAGTTCTCTCCCACAAATTGCCCTCCAACTCCCTCTCAATCAGAAGCGGTAGGAGGAGAGGCCGAAAAACGCCGGTGCCGGAGTCAGATTAAGTTGGCGCCAATCTGCTCGCCGTCTTCACCCTCTCGATGTTGAGGAATCGCTGCCCCGTTCGCGCCCCCGTCAGGTTTTGTGGTTTGTTTCTTGACCTCTTTTCTGGTTATTTCTCGCCTGGATATATGATGGGATTGTGTTTGATTTCGTCTGTTTATTAAAGAATCTAAGATGCGTCTATTTGGAATTTTGCAAATATGCTTTATGGAGCTTTTAATTCTTCTTATGCCATAGTGGTTGATTGGGGATAGGAAATTTCTGTTACAAGGGTAGAAATTAGGGTTACGGATGGGGGTTTTGCTTTAGTCGGGTTCTTTTATGGTTTTCATCTTTGATTGATTCTGGAACTGGGTCAATTTTGAGAAGTAATTGAATCTGGCTCTGAAGTTTCAGCATTTGAATCAGAGTTGAATGAGTTTTTCTTCCATTTCAGAAGGATGTAGAAATCAAATTTTCGGTCTTCTACTGAACCATATTTTGCTATATGTTCAATCATCCGTGCTTCATTTAAAAAGATTCGAAATATCTGTGTGCTATAAGACATTTCTTCTCATTACCAAATTTGCTAGGTATTAGTGTAGCTCAATGCTTTGTTAAGCTCCTCATGAAATGTCTGGGCGATCAACACATACTTTTTTTGGATGCAGGACCACCTAAAAGCGTTAGATGAAGATGAAATCGAGTTCCTTGATAATTTTGAAAGGGGTGCTAGGTTAGGCTGCTTGCATATCATTGATTGCTCTTGAAATCAGGTCTTTCGGTTTCATCCTTCTCCTTCAATGTCTGCAGATATTCAGTACGCTATTTAAGCAAAATCGCTAACTTATTTTATCCTAGGTTAGCACCTGTGTTGTCTGTGCTGCTGTTCAGTACGCTATTTATGCGGCAATAGCACCTTCGTGTATCCTAGGCTCATGACTGCTTTGAGGCGAGGCCTTGCTTTATCAATGCCCTAGAAATAAGGTTTATCCCTAATTTCTTTGTCTTTCTTAATTCTGTTTTTAAAATTCAAGATCTTCAAATCGGTTCATAATTTCGAATTTGCAAATGCACCTCTCTGTCATCCTCAATTCAAGATCTTCCTTAATTTCGAGCACAAGTTGTTGATGAAATTGGAGTCGATGTTGGATCTTAGGTACGCACACTATTGAATTTTCCGTCATTATCTCATTATTATGGTTCTATACTTCACCCATACTGATATTTTTCCCACTGATTTTTCATTGTGAGCAGCTTCTACGGGAAAAATAGCAGGAAAGAAAATCGAGGTCTCAATATATGGTTTTGTGCCTTTGGTTACTATTCTTATGTATTCTCAATTTCAGATTCCTAATCCTTCATCCTTCGTACATTCCTCTGGTTTTCTGCCTTTGAATATGTGTCTTTGAGGTTTTTTGTAATGGTTCCTCATCTCTTTGATGAGTAGGCATGGGAAATCACCTAATTGAAGTTGCAGATTTGACAGTAGCACCTAATTCGTGCATCAACTTCATTTTTTTTATTTGGATTAAATGATTATCTTGATCACGTTGTATGTACCTATTGTGAGGATCATTCATTCCGTAAGTTTGTAACTTTTGTATTATATTATTTTTATGAATGAAATAATATATTATTAAGTTTGAAATATTGGTTCAGAGGTGTTTATAGGTTGTGTGTTTATAGCTAATCTTAGCACATGAATGAGTAACTTTTGATATATCTGATTGCCAGACGTGTTTTATACTTTTGGAATATGAAGATTGTGTGTGTTTAAAGCTGTGAAATGTTTATTGTTTTCACCCTTGTGATTTTGACTTATAGCAAGAGTAAAGCATTTCATTGGTTTTTCTATTGCCTGTTTCTAAATTAATGAGCCAAACTAATTTGTTAAATATCAGTTGACCTAATACCTATCTTTTTGTTAGGTTTGGTTTTGTGATCAGCATGGCTTTCTTGTCATGAATTCCGATTAACTGATGTATTTTTAAATACACGAGAGCCCGTTTACTTGCCAGTGCTATTCATTTGAATGCTATTGTCCACGTACTTTTCTTATGTTATTTTATCTTGAATATACAAGATAGGCATTGATTGTGCATTCACGTTCAGTTTCATGCTCTATGATGATTAACATTTGTGTGTTCTTCTTATACATAATATTCTGATTTGAAACATGTGTTACTTTTCCCCCTTTTATTTGCTTTGTCGTTTGTAGACATGTTTGGTTTTATAATTTTTCTGTCTAATCAGTTAGAGAATTTGATCCTTCACATATATAAGCTTTATTACTTAAAAACCTTCCTGATGGTTTATAGTGTTGTATGTTTCTTCTAAAGTTAACACCTTTTCTTTTATTGAACTTTGTTGTAAGGTTCTTCTAAAGTGAAAATCTCTTTCTTTCTTAAACTTTCATTGTTCCTGGTGAGTTTTTGGTGAATTTGATCTCATTTAACTTGGAAGAAGAATATTTAGCATGTGAAAATGGTTTTGCTAGAGAGATTTTACTAGAGTTGTCTTATTTGCGGGACTAAACTTTTATTTATGATATCAGGTGAATCCACATACGCACCAGCTAAAAATATGTGATTTTGGAAGTGCAAAAGTATTGGTATGCTTCTATATTTTGTTCAGTGTGATTAATCCTTTGTATCTTCTTTTATCTTATGCTTTTTGTTGTTGTTGTTGTTGTTGTTGTTGTTGTTGTTGTTGTTGTTGTTGTTGTTGTTGTTGTTGTTATGTCTTTGGGGTGGGGGTGGTTCTTGGTCAAAGGAGAGCCTAATGTTTCATATATCTGTTCAAGATATTATCGTGCCCCTGAACTCATTTTTGGTGCAACGGAATATACTACAGCAATAGATATATGGTCTACAAGATGTGATGGCTGAATTGCTTCTTGGACAGGTTTATTGTTTTGAATGTTCCTTATACAAATTTGTTTTTTTGATGATGTTCCTTTTACCTTTTTTCTCAAATTAGTATCTCAGCATTTCCCTACAATATAATAGCAAAAGCAACCTCTATGCAAATGTGTACCTGTTCCTCTCAAATTTGAGCTTCTAAGTTCCTTTATAGCTTGATTTTTTAATTTCATGAGGTACCAAGCAAATCAATGTGGTACCCAGTTTATTATCTACAACATGATATTTAATTTAAGGTCATATAAGTAAACTTAACCTTCCATTTTCTTTGAAATTTTTTGATAGCCGCAGAAAGTAGACTATAGGAGGAAGTTTCTGAGAGAGTTGTGCAAGGTTTTGGCATTTCTCATAGCAAGCACAAGGGACTGGTATCACCTGCTCAACTTTTAACTTAATTCGCCCTTGTAGATATTTTATCAGTTGTCTTTGTAGGGATGCTTTCATTGAACTCGACTGACACTATTTTTTACTTCTGCAGTACGCATTATGGAAGTTGTATCATGAGAGTTCAAAGATTCTTTGTGTGTTATATACAACATCAACTTGTGGTCCATGTAGGATCTTAAAACCAATTCTTAACAAGGTAATACATCACCTGGTGTAAGTTCTGAACATATGCAGTAGTTTGGCCTGTAAGTTGTAGAGATTGAATCTGGTCAGTGTTTCGGTCTTCACAATACTAGGTTGTTGTTGTTATGTTTGTAGATGACTTTTATTTATTTATATTGGATTTGTATATATTGCAAATGTTATGATCAGGCTAAATATATAGTGTCTATCCACGATGTTCCTAACATTTGGCACATTCCACTTATCCTAAGAGTAAGTTTCGTGTCGTGTTTGTGGATTTTGATTAGTTTCAACAGAAGGGAAAACATGCTTAACCTGTTTCCTTCTCACTTGGTCCTTTTCTTAAATGAGGAAGCACATGAAGCCATCTTGAAAGTTTTGAACCTTTTCAGATCTGCCTTTTTCTCCTTTGCGTTTTTTTTCTATATTATATTTATATTAGTGTGTTTCCTTCTCACTTGGTCCTTTTCTTCTCTGGGTTTTAGTTCTGCTGGAGAGCCTGCACTGGAAGAGTGCACTTCAAGGATTGAAACCTTTGACAACCAGCCTGCATGGGCATGTGAGTTTAAAACTTACTCTTTTGTTATCATTTAATTTCATTAGTTTTTTTTTATTCTGATTTATGAGTTCAATTTGGGCCTTTTTCTTGGTCTAATCATTGTACGCGATGTCTTTATTATTATCAATTGTTTTTCCCTATCTTGATGTATTTGGTTGAATGTAAGAATGTCTGGGCTGATTTATGAATTAAGATAGATAAAGGTGCTCTTAGATCTGTTTAACACATGCCATTGCTGTTGTTAGGGCCATATTTTTTTCATGCCCGTGTTGTGAAATGTGTTGAGTAAAAGTCTTTAGTTTGTTGTGAAGGACGGAATTGTTATGGATCATGTGTATTTGTAATTCAATGTAGCTTGCATCTTAATTAACATAGTTTCATATAGTTTGGGAGTTTGATATAGTTTGGGTCGAGTTGTTATTTTTCATGGTATGAAATATAGTTTGGGAGTTTGATATAATTCACCATGACAAGCAAAGATTTCGAAGAACAATAAGGTGAGAAGTATATTGGTTGAAAATTGACGTTCGATCGAAAATATACCGAAAAAACCCGAACATGGTTCGGGAAAAGTACTAGTTTAATTGATTCACAGAGCTAATCCACCCCTTGTACTTATAAAATTAGAAGCAATGTCTTTGTAAAATATTGAGCCACATGTCCTTCACTGAGTAAAGGTAAGAAGCCACGTTCTCTCTTCAACCGTTCTCCCTCACGTTCTCTTTCCTCACAATTACACGCTCAAATGGATTTCAACTTCCCACATTCTATGTACTGTGCAATCGGTTAGAGACTGGTGGGTGGGTGGGGGGGGGGGGGGGGGGGGGGCGATTGGTGGGCTGGAGATCCGGCGCAATTGAATCGGTAGCGGGTGGCTGCAATCGTTGCTGGAGGTGGGTACAATCGGTGGCGGGTGGCTCCTCCACCCCCTGTCTTCATAGTATGTATAGATTCGATCCATTATTCCTTCAATTTCTTGGTAAACTCTCTTCCCTCTAATCTCTTTTACATTGATTTTTTATATTAATTAATGATTAGTTGATTACTTTAAAGATTTGAAATTGTTAGGGTTTGAGGTATTGATTTAGAAAATTGGGGATTTGTGATTTAGGGAAATTGATTTAGGAAATTGTTCGATACAAGCGCAAGGAAGGTTGTTCAGCCAGATCTTGGTGATTCAAACGGAGATGAGGCCGATTCGGTTGGGCTCTTGGGTTCGAGAGAGGCTGGCTCTTCCTCCTCTCTTCCCGCTCCCAAGGAGGTGCTGAACTTTTCCTCAAAACCTCCCACTGCAGGCAGTTCTCACTGCTCGGGTTTGGCGAATGGTAGCCCGTCGACTGGTGTGGTGATAGGTATGGTAAATTCACTCGCCGCATTTGGGCACTGGTGTGGTGACATGATGGGTTTATTGGTCTTTTTTTTTGTAGGGATAGAATATTTGATTATCTATGAAAGTGATCTTATTGGAAATCTCTTCAAAGTCATATATCAGTGGAGATATTATATGATATCTTTGATCAATTACTGGTCCTATTGCATGAATATGTTCACCAAATAAATGTCTTCCAACTTCTCATTTATGTTTAATTTATTTGGAATGTTTTACTTCAATGATTTCTTCATTACTTAATTTGGATTTCAGGTATTTACCTCAGTAGCTTACTTTGTTTAGATCCTAAGAGAAAGACTTGAAACATTTTCTCCTCTCAACATCCCAACCTATGCATTTATAGATTAGGATGTGATTAAATATTGTATGGTCTCATGACCATGTTGATAATTTTTTCCTTATTATTCAGTTGCTCTACGGCCTCTACCTTTTATTTTAGCTTTGGAGTAAATTAAGCCCTTAACAAGGCAACAGGAAACAATGCTCTAACACAATTGCTAAAGAAGATCTTTTTGTTAATTGGTCATACTTGGTTCACTTTTATCTAAACAAGGCAACATGAAACTATGCTACTGTCCAAATGGAGATGGAGCTTTGGCTGCTTGTATAGATGTTCTGCAGATCACCCATGCTGCAATTTCCATGGTGAGTGGAGATTGTTTATAAGTTTTATTGTTCATTTCTATGTAGGTCCCTCTTCTTGTACATGCTGATGCTATTAGATCTCTTGCAAATAGGCAATTGTAAATTTTTATGAAAATGCACTACATTCAGTTATGGGAGCCTCAACGCTGAAAAATTGCATTTGGAAAAGTGTTGTATACAATCTGGTACTTAAATGTTATACATGTTTTACCAGGTGGAAAGCGGCTCTGGAACAATGAATGATATGACAAACACAATGATGCAGAAATTTCGGGACTCAGCTCTATCCGCTGAGCCAGCAGATGACTCTACACTCATAGGTTTTTACCTTTTGTCCCTGTTATATATTGTCATCTGGAACTGTAGTATGCAAAACTGATTTGGCATAAAATTTAATTCTACAGTGAAATGTCAACGATGATGCCATCCGAAGTGTCAGAGCTTGGGAGGTATCCATCTCTTGGTCTTGGGAATTCATTTTCCTATAAATTTAAGAATCACAAAAAACATGTTCATCGATTCAACTCCGGTGAGGTCCCATTTAAAAAATTGTTTCTAGAATGTGAATTTGTAGCTGTTCTGAATGGTTACGTGTCTTATAATGCCTGACCATTGACCCAAATCTTGAATCTTTCTTTTGGGTGTCCCTACTGATTGATCCAAATATAGAATTGTTAGAACCAGTATCTTGGTGGTAATATTGCTTTGATTGTCCACTAATTTCTACACCATGTAAAATTTGTTCAGGTGTCGAACATCTTGATGAACTTGTATTTATTGTGATGCAAAGAATAGGAGCCAGTCGCGATCGAAGTCGTCCACAAATTTTGGTGAGTTGACAGCTTGCCTTTTCTTTTCCTCGCCTATTCCTCACCTATTCTGAAACAAATGTTTCCTTGAATGCATTATGAAGACGATGAAGGTGATAAAGTTCTGCTCACATCTGATAGCGATCTTCTTGCAGCAGTAGCACACGCTCGATCAGTGGGTCAGAATGTGATTACATTTTTCTTACTCAGTTCTTATATTGAAGCTTACCCTATCGTTAATTTCATCCAACTCTTTCTCCTCTAGATGTTGAGGTTACATCTGGAATTCCCTGAATCTCACCAGCAAGAGACAATTACAGCCACTCTTCAGGCAAGCAAAAGCAGGTGGACAACCCTTCAATTCGGGCTTCTGGCAGGGGCGGTTGTTGTGACGAGCGTAGTATTCACATATATAAAGCGAGCAAATGTATAAACCCGACATCTTCTCTGCGTATATGATACTGGATACTGGTCCTCCCTCAAGGGGAAGGAAGCTTCGGATGAAATGAAGCTTCGTTTTTTGACAGCTTATGCTGATTGACAACTGATGAGCTAGACTCAATCGTTGACGAAATACGAATGGAACATCCTATTAGACAAAGAAGGGTTGATGTTTGATTGAATCCACCCTTTACTACTTATAATTTCAGAAGCAACTTCTTTATCAAAAATTGAGCCAGGTGGCTAAATAAGAGCAAAATTTAGAATTTTTTTTCTTTTTTCTTTCTTCCTGAAAAATTAAAACAACTCCCACGTTGAACCCTCTCTCTCTTTCTCCTTCTCTGATGTATTGGAAAGAGAACGATGACCATGGAGCACATATCTAGTGCTTGAGCGTCGAAGCGATGTCGTTTTTTATGGTGGTGGTGGTGATTGTTGGGCAATCGAGCGAAGATCAAGAGGGTTAAGAGGAGTAAAAGGCCGAGAGGAGGCTAATTGACCACACATTATTCTGCTGCCGTTTTTTAAGCAATTGTGCTGTTTTATGTTGATTCCTGTGTGTAAACTATTTTCAGAAAATCAAACTAATTCCTTCATTGCTGTTTTTTATTCTGTGTAGTTTTGGTCGCTTCTTTGTTAGGTATTGGATTCTAATTATCTTAAAGTGATTTAAATCGATTATATTCCTTAAGCATTAATAAATTAAAGAATTTATGTTTTTGAAAGAAAAACTACCGAAAGAACAACACATTACATCTTTCTCTACTAGGACCTTGAAAATTTGTTTTCTAATTTTTTCAATCACGTTCTTGAGAAGAATATGATGAAAATCGTCTATGGTATGTCAATTTAGAATAATTGGACTCCCATAATAGCACACACGACCTTAAAACGAGAACAATCATAAATCTATCATTTTATTCGGCTCAGTTCACAAGTATAGTGTGAAATATATTATGACATTGAATACGAGATTTCAATATTAAATACAACAATAATAAAAAAAAAAACCATTAAAAACATCTCTAAATAAATCGTCTATTATAGGTCAATTTAAAGTAATTGGATTTCCATGAAAATACACAGTCTTAAAACGATAAAAATATAAATCATTCATTTTATTCAGCTTGATTCACAAGCATGGTGTGAAATATACTATGGTGATGAAAATAAGGTTTCAATATTAAATATAATAGGAATAACAAATACCAATAAAACAAAAATATCTAATGTCTAATAGTCTATTATAAGTCAAAGTGGAATAATTGAGATCTGATTAAGTTACACATTACCTTAAATTGAGTAAAAACATAAATCATTTATTTTCTGCAGCCTGTTTCACATGTATGGTGTTAAATTTATTATGGTTATGAAAATCAGTTGTCATTATACTCTAATGAAAGTAAACATAGTCTTAAAACAACTTGTAACTAACATTGATATTACTTAGTCTGTTTCATAGGCTAGCCATGAAAAAAAATTTGATGATGAAATTAAGGGTTCACTAATACATTAGGATTAAAAATAATATTTTTCTTATACGTAAAAGGTTTTGGCCAAATCCTTTGTACAAAAGCTTTAACATCAGCTTGCGTTGTCAAGCACGATTTTTAATTCTTACAAATAATTCAATCTTCTAACCAATTTCTTCCTTTACAACCCATTCGAATATTGCTCAGGGCTAATCTTCCATCAACTTCATTAAAAACTTTCATACTTTAACTCCATAGAGCTTATATATATTTAAACCTACGATATCTTTTTTCTCACATAATTTATATCAATTTGAGAGGTGTAATATGATGTGTAATATAGAAAGTGTCATAAAAGACTAAACTCGGTTTTCTTATGTGAAGAACTACAATGCAAAAAGAAGTGTGAAAGCGGCTGATTTCTTATTCTTTGTCAAATTCGATGTGCTAATTGTCTCGAGAAAAAACTTCATCATGCCAACTGAAGATTTCGAACAATGGCGTAGTGATGAGATTGAACAAAATGGTATGTTAATGAAAAATTAATTTTTTTTTAAAATTTTTATTTTGGTAGAGATTAGTGGAAAATTGATGTGTTGAGTATTTTGTGTGGTATGTCAAATTTGACCGAAAATGTTATGAAAACAAACCCGAACATGGTTCGGGAAAAGAACTAGTTTAAAAAAAGTAGCTATTACAAGCAAAGCTAAAACTTATATTTTAAGAATATATAAAGGTATAAAGATTTACATATACGTTAATGCTAGATATTAGATTGAACACAATATTTTGAATTACCCTCGATATAGATATCTTCTGCAAAATTTTGCAATTCAGCATAACTTTATGGTTAATCACTATATCCCGAAGGCTTCTAATTAATTACGCATCAGAGGACACCTTCAATATCCCAAATACTTAACTCGAGTGATCAGCTACGTACGTAGTTGAAGAATCAATCAATAAAACTCAATTAATGTAAGTTATGGTTAGCACGAAAGCAGGGTACCTGCGGGTGTCTGCGCAACAGCAGCACTATGATTCCGAGCAGCTCGACCTGACGACGGAGAGCGGAAGCTCCAGGCAGAGTAGGAGGCCGAGTTATGGTACAAGAAAAGAGGAAGAAAGATGATGAGAAAAAGACACAGGATGGTTGTGATCCAGCTGCTGCCAATGGACTTGAAACCTCCTCCTCCTTCCTCCATTAATTCCACTGGAGAGCTTGTTAACTTGTGTTTGTTTCAACCCTTGTATATATTTGCAATGTACTCTAGAATCACAACCCTTGTATATTTGCAAATGATAGAAACGAGAGATTGACCAACTAGCTACCGAGGCTATAACTATAATATAATTATAGATTCTAGAACCGAAGGGAGATCTGAGGAGCAATCAGCTTTGAATGGTTGGTGATTAATGTTCTTAACTAGTACATCTAGTGCAGGTTCCATCCCCTGCCCTTGTTTGATGTAGGGATTTAAGTCGTCTGTCGCTATCAAATAATTTCAAAGTAGTTTGAGAAGTACGGGTCGAACCCATAGAGACTATTGTTATTCACGTAATCAGTTAGTGTGCAAAAGATGAGAATAAAGAAGAAAGTTTGGATTTTTTATGAAAAGAAAAGTAAAAACACAAAGAACAAAGTAATGGTTATGTGTGTAACAATACAGGAAAAACCATGCTTGGTTAACTAGATCTACTTCCGACTTTATCTTGTTTCTTGACGTTTCTCAACTTTATTATTCCATAACAACCCATAATCGACGTCACCAATAGGATTCTCAATTCCTTTTGAAAATTCGAGTACTTAATGTAAATAATAATAAGACAAATACTCTAGAATGAGAGTTAAATAGAGTATGGAAGATTTTCGCAAGACTTTTTGCAGTGGCAACTTCAAGGTCTTGAACTGGACTTCCAAGGTTTTGAAACAGAACTTCATTTTGCTGATGCTAAGACAATACAAATAAACGTAAGTACACAAATTAAATAGATGAACACGAGAATTGTTAACGAGGTTCGGCACAACTTGGCCTACGTCCCCGTCTAGGGTTATCCAACCCGTAGGGTTAAAAAAAAAAACTATTATTTCACTTCTTATGGATCCTAGATATAACCGAGAAGATCTTTCCTTCTTCTAAACTCCCGAAGCCTCACCCGCTCCTACCTAGTCAACTCAAATCTCTTAGATTCCTAGATACAATTTAGAAGAACAACCCTTCTCGTAGCCTCACCCGCTACTATCTAGTCAACCCAAAACGCTCGTGAAATAATAACCCTAACCACACCAACATGTGTATACGTTTGAGTATAGGGATACTCTTAGTATAACGAGAATGATTTACCCTATAAATCTCAGATTTTTCCTTCTCTCTCAACTAGAAACAAAAGCAATTACAACGAGGGACAGAAAGAAAATAAATCCGCTTGAAGATGATTGCTTTAGCTTTGAAGTGCTTGCTTGAATGATATGCTTGTGTTGTTGTTCACCTCTTTTTCTTCTCCTGAGCATGTGACTTTATATAATTCAACCTCTCAATTTAATGCCGTTGAATGCCCCTGAAGATGAGCTCATGTAACCACTTCTTTGAATTCAAATTGGAAGCCAATTTGAATTTCTTTTTCCGTTAAAATAGGTGTCTTTGAATTTAAAATAGATCTTTTAAATTCTCCCATTAAGATAGCATAAGATCTTTTAAAGTAGCTCCTACATGTGTTAGTTTCAATCGCCATAAAGGTAACAACCAAATCTAATTTGTTAAACACTTAAGAAATATATCAAGATAAATCTATTATTCTGATCGGAAATAAATTACCACAAAAATAATCAGATCCTACAAAATCTCAACAACCTCTTTTTCAAATATTTGCTATAAAAAATAAAGGACATAAATAAGTATATATTCAAAAACAAATCTTATAGAACATCCGCTCAATTAAACATATAGCAACATATAGCATATATAATTTTCTGAGCCAAATATAAATATATTTCGGGAATAATAAATCACATAAAAGAACCATATAATATAATTCATATTCGTATAAAATATTACCTTATTTTTCTTCCATCATCCCTACAAAAATATATCACATATATATTCATCAAGGTGGAGTCAACAATCTCCCCGTTGATGGAAGATAAAACAAATATCAATTATGCAAATAAATATAGCACATAACAAGCATAGGTATAAACACCATATAGCATTTCTCCCCCTTTTTGTCTTCCAACAAGTAAGGGAAGAAATCAAGTTTTAAAAAAATAACAACCAAAAAATCTGTTATAGTGAAGACCTTGAAACTGATCTCAAGGCCTTGAGATGTTAACAGACAACAATGCAATAGAGAAATATAATCAACAATTCAGCAAAAATCACTCCCCCTACGATAATGCTTCCCTGTTCAACATAACAAGCTCCAAATAGAAATACTAAGCAAAGAGAATCATTAGTAGCATATAATAAATATGATAAAAAAATCCTTTATCACCAAGGGCGATTGTTCCAGTCCATTTATGCTCTTTGATCTTGGTGACAAACTACAAAACAATCAAACTTCAACCTTTTCGGCTAGACCAAGTTACACACTTAGATTCATAATCGGGATGGACCATGTTTGGTGGTCTAGTCCCTTTAGGAACCTAAATTTGCTTTACATTTCCTTTAAACATAATGGAAAAGTCTTACGAATTATATAAGGATCATTTCTACGATAAGGACAAGTAGTCTTGACATGACCCTTTTTACAGCAAAAGAAACTTGTGGGTGTACGCCAATTCCCTTTAGCCTTTACAAAAGTGGTAGGGGCTTTCTTTGGAAAATTCTTGTTGTATCCAATACCACTTTTGTTGAGGGATGATTGGTGCTCACTTAACATCCTATCGAGATTGGCCTTGGAATGTATAAAATGAACAAGTGATTTCTGCTGGTCTCTACACTTCTCAGCCAACGGGATCTATTCTTTCTCTAATTCCTTGGTGTAAAGATTTAGAGAAGAAAGATCTTGCTTCAAGACAGAATTTTCTGTCTCCAAGGCCTTGTCTTTAATGTCAAGGGCTGACTGAGAGGCTTTGATATTTTTCATTTCCAACCACAAATTACTCGTGCGTTTCTCCTGTTCCAATAGCTTCTCTTTCAAGGTGTTAGTCTCCAAAATATAATTCGCTTCATTCATAATGATGTTTTGCAAAAATTCAAACAACACAACAATAGGACTAGAAATCAAATTTCTCACCATTACTCCAAGACGTTTCTTAGGAGTTTCCTGTTGTTCTGCCATCAAGCAAAGATTTGCTGGATCATTTTCCGAGTCCGATTCACCGGAGGAGTCTGAATCACTCTTCTTTCGATCATTCTTCCGATGTTTGTCCTTCTTCTTTTGAGGACACTTCTTTGCAAAGTGATCTCGATGCTTTGAAGATCCGAAATATTCTCAATTGGAGAATTTCTTCTTCTTCTTGAGTATTTGTGCTAGCCCTCTTGTGATTAGTGAAAAGGGATCCTTCTCATCTTCACTCTCTTCGTCGTCTGAGGATGCTTCTTCCTTCTTAGCTTTTAGGGCCAAAATTTTCACACTAGAGGCTACTTCCACATCTTCCTCACCAAGGATTATCTCGTGTGTAATAAGCTTACCAAGGAGATCATCCAGAGGCAAAGTCGATAGGTTTTGAGCTTCCTCTATTGCGGTTACCTTTGGACCCCATTGCGCTTTTGGCAAGCTCCTCAAGATCTTTCTGGCCTTTTCCTCATTGGTGAAGGTTTTACCGAGAGAATCCAGGTTGTTCACGATCTGTCTAAATCTTGTAAACATTTCTTTCACCGTTTCTATGGGCAGCATCTTGAATAACTTATACTGACACAGGAATATGCTTATCTTTGTCTCCTTCACTTGGCTCGTACCTTCAGAGGTTACTACCAACTTATCCCAGATTTCTTTAGTACTCATGCAAGATGAAATACGGTGAAATTCATCAGCATTTAAACCACAGTACAATATGTTCATGGCCCTATAGTTCTTGGCCACATTCTCCAAGTCCATTTGATTGAATTCGCTCTCCTCTTTAGGCACCATGACTCTTGCGGCATTAAGCTTCTTTGGAACATGTGGTCCCTTCTTGATGTGCTCCTAAAGCTCCATATCTTGATCAATGATAAACATTTTCATCAAGGACCTCCAATGCACAAAGTTGTCTCCACAAAAGAGAGGAGAAAGATTAGCGGATCGTCCTTGAGCGAAACCTCCATTACCTACAATACTCATGATCGATCTCACGGATTGTTAAATCAAATAAATGTGAGTTAAGCTTTGATACCAATTGAAGAATCGAGTATTTAATGTATATAATAATAAGACAAATACTCTAGAAAGGGAGGGGGGTTGAATAGAGTATGGAAGATTTTTGCAAGACTTTCTGCAGTGGCAACTTCAAAGCCTCTAAACTGAATCTCAAGGTCTTGAACTGGACTTCCAAGGTCTTGAAACAGAACTTCGTTTTGCTGATGCTAAGACAGTAAAAATAAACGTAAGTACACAAATTAAATAGATGAACACGAGAATTGTTAACGAGGCTCGACACAACTTGGCCTACGTCCTCGCCTACGGTTATCCAACCCGAAGGATTAAAAAAAACTAATATTTCACTTCTTATGGATCCTAGATACAACCGAGAAGATATTTCCTTCTTCTAAACTCACGAAGCCTCACCCGCTCCTATCTAGTCAACTCAAATCCCTTAGAGTCCTAGATACAATTTAGAAGAACAACCCTTCTTGTAGCCTCACCCGCTACTATCTAGTCAATCTGATGGACGGTTTTTAGTCGCGTAAACCGTATCAAAATAATTTTGAACCTACCTAACTAATGTAGTGTGGTAAGCCCTAAAGGGATAAGTTCCTACCTATCCAATTAGTTCAATCAACCCTAAAGGGATAAGTTTGCCACTTGGTTTAAGGTTCACAATCAGAAATCTACAAAACCCTAGCAATTGAATTGATTCTACCAAGTTGATCAGGCAAGATAAAATAAAACAATCAATCATTCAAACACAAAGAAGTCGAAATATTCAATATAAGAAATAAGGAACAAGAATTAGAAACTCACAATCAAACCAAACAAAGCTTCAAATTGTAGACAGAACGGAAGAGTTTAAGTCTCCATAAAAATAAAACAAAAGAAAATTAGGTTTAGAATTGGAAACGGTAGTCTCGGTCGCTGGTCACATTCTGCCCGTTGTCGTATGAAATATGAATGTATATATATCCAACATGATATCCTAATCTAACTAATCTATATATAATATTAATATCTAATGTTCTATCTAATTTAATCCTAAATATATAATATATAATAATATTAATAACATAACACCAGGATAATAACGTCATCACGTGGCTCATTCCCTTCCTTTGATTACTATTCAGCCCGTTCCGATCGAAATACTAACAGCTTGTAGTTTGGCCCACAATCAATCCTCCTTGTGAAATATGTTTAGAATTCGAACAGCTCTTGTGCTCACACACAGTAACGGCAAACTGACAATATCTCCAATTTTCTTCCAAAATACCTGAATTATAATAAAACACATGTGTAGACTCTGAATCTAAAACAATACAAAATAAGTTATAAAACATGTAAAAATAATATAATTAATATGTAAATCTATACCAAAAACATGACTAAAATAGACCCTATCAAACTACCACATGCTTAGACTTTTGCTTGTCCTCAAGCAATGAAAAACAAATATAGAATTAATTATCCCACAAATAAGATTTTCATGCTATAATTTAGAAAAGCAACATCACGTAGTAGGAGCCATGAATAAGAGAACAAACATCCTAACAAGTATATGAGCGATCCAATAGTAAAGACAAATTTAATCCAACCTCACCGGGATAATGTGTTTCACTTAAGCTCTCATGTGTTTAGGCTTTAAAGTTCAACTCTCAACTCAATCCAAAATGCTCTATACACCGTGAAAATCATTACTTGCAAACAACATCATGAGGACTTTTATAGGGTTGTAATGGGGCTTTGGTAGGAACATAAGACATGAGAAATATTTAGGCTTGTGGTGCTAAAAATCCGGAAAAAAGGAACAACAACCAACCAGAACAACACCAAAACTTTCGTACTTCGCAAACCATTCCAATAACATAAACTCCAATACACATCAATAATTAAGCACTCTTCGATTTCAATAACTATACAACTCATGCAATTTTTCCATTTGGATGATGACTTCTTTTCTTTTCGTTTATGCTTACTTTTGCCTCTAGGTGAATTTTATCCTCCCAAGATCCAAGCTTACTAGACTTTTAGTCATAAGTGAATTTTATCCTCCTTAGGCCCCTAGTAATAAGTCATCTCTATTATGCAAGAAGGGTTACCTTGTTTTGGCTATGCCTCTCGCAATGCACAACCATACATACATCATCTCTACTCAAAGCAAATCCAACATAAAGACTTTTCACCAATTCTCCTCCTAATTCCCGGATAGGGTCAGACTAATCATTGACTATGATATATTTTTGTGGAGCTATCAAAAAGAATGGGCTTTAAGGCTCATATGGGCTTCAAACAGAGGATAATATGTAAGGTAGATAGGGTATAATATGGCTAAAGAACACATGCCCCAATCATTTGAAATTCACAAGCAACAAACATGTGCAATACGGTATTGAAATAAGAAGCATATGGAGAGTATAATCACACAATAAAAGCAAAAGGGAATAATATGTAAAGTCCCTAAAAGGCCAAATCAAACTCACAAAGGGTTATGTTGTTGCTAGGTTTCAATTAAACCTCAACTATGAACCATACTTGCTCAATTATATTCTCAAATCATGCTCCAAAAATCATTTTCAAGCAATTCAATCAAATCATGGGATTTATGCAATTAAGATCATAAAAATGAATTAGAGGACAAACTAAACCAAGATGTGTATCGTTAATAACACCTAAATGCAATGAAATGCATAACAAAAATTGAAAAAAAAATAAAAATAGAAAACTAACATATATATAAAAACGGAGCTACACTTGAATTCCCTATCCCATGCTTAAAATCATACTTTGTCCTCAGAATAAATAAAAAAAAGAAATAAAGGTAGAGGAAACTCACAAAGTAATCAAACATTTGAGATAAATCATTCAGCTCAAGAATAAGCGGTGGTGTTTCCTTTGAATAGACCATAAAATGTAGCAACTTCTCATAGTTATAGGATAGTCTGTTTCATCTATTTAATTTGTGTACTTACGTTTAGAAATTAGTTCGATTAAACAACAAGAAAGTCCTTGGAAGTTTCTGCGTGCAGCAGAAACTTTCAGCAACTACTTGGATGCAATTGGCATATGTGACCCTTCTCGGAGTTGGATAAATATAGGCATCATCTCCTTTACAAAAGGTCTGGCCAAGACACAAGGCAAAGAAAACACAACACAAACAAACAATTCCAATATCCAAGAAAAACATATCATTCAAGAATAGGGACCGAAAACAAATACTAGTGAAGCAAAAATCAATCTCACAACTCATGATCATCCATATTTTGCAAAGTAAAATCCTGAAAACTCAATGGATACAGAGAGCATGAGATAAGCAAGCACAAGAATGTACACAATCACCTTTTCAACATCAACCCAACAAAATTAGATGTAAAATACAATTGAAGCATTATGAGAGAAAAAAAATACACCCAACAATAGGGGATCCAATATAGCCTGTAAATGCAACTTAAGATCAAATAGACTAAATAGAAGGATCATATAGAACAAGAACTCCAGTCCAGCAGAATGAGCAAAAGGCATTGACAGCTGCAGCTTCCACACTCTATAACTCCTCACACAAATACGGATCCAACACAATAGAAATTAGTTCGATTAAACAACAAGAATTTAGTGTCAGATCAACAAAACGATTACATCCCATTCAGCAAAACAAAACAGTGCCACCATGGTAGATTTCAGTCAACAGTATGAAACCAGTAATTCAGCAATAAAACGCTATCAATTCCAATTCCAATCACACACCATCGACAAATCAACACAATCAATTAAACAACCAATCGTCACCAATTTAAACAAACAGGAGAAAGGAATTTCAAACCGGGAACGATATCTACGCCGCTAACTTTTACTATTTCCACCGCTAATCACCGCATATCTATGCGGTGAGTTTAATGACAATCAACGCACCCACCGCATGTATATGCGGTGGTTGAACTCATATGGAGATTCACCGCATCGTAATGCGGTGGGTATCCCCGTTCCGTTCAAACCCCACCGCATGGGTATGCGGTGGGTATCGAATAACCAGATTTTTGGTTAACTATTTGGAGGACCGGAACGGACCAGTAGAGGACCGATATACACCGCATGGGTATGCGGTATGTGCCTTTACAACGAATTTCTCGTTTAATATAGGGACATCTGCGGTGTTATCCTACTACAGTGGAATTAACATGTAATAAAGGGCGTGATCGAAAAAATTCGCATGTGTTGAATTAAAAAGAAAGATAATGTAGCTGGACAATCCACATTTACAATAGTTGAAAACGAAAGTGCGATAAATATCCTGGATGACGAAAATATGGAGTTCGAAAAATAGTTTGTGAAATGGCATAGACAAAGATACAACCCAATTGAACATATGAAGTTCGAAAAATGACACCAGAAAGTGGAAAGTGCTAATACGATAGGGGACGGCCACCATCACGACGGCGGTAAGCTCTATATCGTGCAATCCTCGCTGCAAACTGCTCTTCCCAACCGTCGACCGTGCGATCGTGATGTCGTGTCCATGTAACGTAGACTGGAGGAAGAGGTGAACAAGGCAACAACCAAATCTGTGAACACAAGGTGAATATTGACATCAGAAAAGAGAAACAAAACATTAACAAATTAATGAATATGAAATACGAAACGTACCGGAACGAAATGGTTGTTGTTGCCGACTAAAGCTATTCCATCTAGCTCCTCATAGGCCGGTACTGACGGGCCACCGGTGGCGTACAGAGGTAGGCAGAACATAGGCATCATCTGTGACAAAATCACCAAAGGACGCTGGTGAAGCGTGGCAAACACCTCGCCCATGATCGGAATCTCCATCCAATACGTAGCATCATGACACATGCCGAAATAGTTGACCCTCATGATGAGCTCATCTAAGGCAGGATAGTAATGGTACCGATCTGAATGCAGCTGTAACTCAACGGCCAACTCTCGTCGAACTCGAGGCCATGCGTCTTGTCCCAAGTTCAGAAGACAAGCAAAAGACCTATACCCACAGTGACCATCACCTGCAACATTTGTGACGGCTCGTACAAAAGTAATCATGAATTCATCGATGTTGCTAGTGCCCCAATTGAAATCTACTCGAGGTAGATTCTGTGGTGGAAGCGTCATAGGTGTTGGTGTTGGAATGTCACCTACAATATCCGGAGTTGTCTCCGACGCTGATCGACCTCGTCCACGTCCCCTTCCACGACCCCGTCCTCGTCCTCTGCCTCCTCCTCGGCCCCTAGGAGGGTCGTCGATGGCAATGGTGTTGGACCCAGTGGCCTCCTCATTGCCTTCCACGTCATCTGTTTCGTTTGATGCCGGTTGACCCCAACCTCGGCCTCGCCCTCGTGCTGATCCACTGGTCGCCTGTCTATCTGCCCGACGTTGAGCCCGAGCACGCTCACGTTCCCAAGGTAGATGGTTCGTTTGACAAGGGTGACAAGTCCTCTGTCTCCCGAATGGTCTACAGTCCTCCGGGTCAGGGGTGGTCAACGGTGTATGGGAGGGACGATCCCCGTCGTTGAATGCCGACGCGATTCTCCAACGAGTATCCTCGTCCATAGCTCCACTCTGGAACAAACTGATCATGCGCGACATGTCCACATCAGCTCTGCTCAGGGGAGTAATATCCTAGACATTGTCAACATAAGGCCTCTTGAAATCCAATTGCTTCTAAAAAATGTGAATCTGGGATGGTCTGATGGGTATCTGCGTGTCTCGGCAAGCTTGCATCTCATGTGTGCATGGGAGACCGTAGTTGTCCCTCCAGTATCTATCTCTGCATGGTTGCAGAGGTGGCTCAGCTTCCATCTTTGTGTAGATTTTGAACAACAGGTTGAAACATTCATTCGACACAATATTCCGAATTCGATCGAAAATCCATAGGCCATGGGAGTTTGTAGGCCAGGTGTTGTTCGCTCTCCCCCAATGTATTCTTCACCTCACTTATTTGATCCGCCATCATCAGTTCGATTGTGTTTATCACATGAGTGAAATCACCGACCACAGAGTTTAAGGTCTTTTTCAACACATAATGAGCAGACTCCACCCTAAAAGATAAGTGAGACTCGCATGTGAAGATCGTTATATGTAAACAAATTACGTGTATAATGAATTTTATAATGAAAAAGTAGGTGCACCTGTTCGTCGTGGTCGTACCAAAATACTGGATTGCGTCTGTCCATGCACGAACTATATTCTCCGAGTAATCTCGTAACCACGTCGCCTCCAAATACGACATAAGCCCTTCGATATGCCCCCACTCTGCATGCATACCCCTCCTTCTAGCGGCGAAAGTTTCAACCGATCTGGACTGGAACAGGCCAACACATGCGTTCTTGAAGCGGCTAGCAACATCAAGATTCTTTGACTTTTGGAAATCAGCTTCTTCGCATCGTCGGAGGACGTGCACTGTGCACAACATATGCCTGACATTGGGAAGAACTTCTCGTAGCGCCGCAATCAACCCCAACTCTCGATCTGTGACAACAACGTTAGGATGATTACCTTGCATGAGGTAAACGAGCTGCCCCAACGCCCAAATGTACGTATCTGTGTTCTCGTGCGACATGAAGCAGAACCCGATGATGAAGTTCTTATTTGTGCAAGTGAATCCGACGAACTCACACAAAGGGATCCCGTACCTGCACCATGAAATATTTGAGTTTGCATACCCTGGTGGAAACGGGTAAAAGAATAAGTGTAGATAGAAACGTACGCATTCGTCCGGTATGTACTATCGACGAGGACGACGTATGGAAACATGGCTAGAAGATGGCAAGCGTCTGTATGGGCGATGAATAGATCTTGAAGCTTGATGGGATCGTCAGGGGATCTCCTCGTAGAGTAGAAGTAACCCTTCTCCCGCAAAATGCAGAGTGCTTCCTGGGTGACTGTTCGATCTCCTCTCGCTTCAGCTTTAAACTTCGCTCTCGCATTGTACACTTGGCGCAGCGATGTGAAGTTCAACTTCTGCCGTGCGTCAGCTGTCTTCTTCAAGGTGGCTAAAATCGGTTTTGGTGGGGTACCAGCGACGGTAAGGGCCAACGTAGCGTCCCTTTCCTCTGTATCCATCCGTCCGACGTACGGGTGACCGTCCAGTGCACCGGGGAGTTGATGGTTGTGCTTGCCATGAAGAACATCCACGCCCCATTCGCCCCGTTTGAACTCCATGCCAGACAATGCAAACGGACGCCCCGTTTGAACTCCACCGCATGGGTATGCAGTGGGTTTCGAATAACTTCTACCCAATCGGTTTCTTGTACAACGGACTCCGTTTTACCCTTACCCACCGCATATACATGCGGTGGGTAGCATGACGGTCAACGTACCCACCGCATGTATATGCGGTGGGTCGGGCAAAAATTTCATTAAATCACCGCATACCTATGCGGTGGCTTTGCGGTGTAAATAGTAAAAATTAGTGGTGAACTTATCATCACCCATTTCAAACCTGTTACTTACCTCTATATGGAAGTCGGTCAAGAATCCCGACGGTTACCGATCTTAGTGTTGAGGGGCCAGTGCAACTCTTCGAGGGGTAGAACGGAGGAAAGTGGCACTGAATGGTGGCGGTGCGGGTGGCTGTTGGCACGACGCAGGCGACGAGGGTGGCGCGGAAAAGCAATGCAGTGGTGGCGGATTTGGACTGGCGTGGAGAGGAAAAGGCTGTCGAGACAAGCAGAGCTGGCAGATTATTGATGGCGAGAGCTCTGGTGAACGCCGGTGGGTGAAGCGATGGAGGGCGCCGGGGACTAGCAAGTGACAGGTCCGGTTAGAGGAGGCAGAGATCTGGGCGGAGTCGATGGTGCTGGCAGCCGGAGACCATCAGAGGATGAAGAGGCTGAGGCCGGTGGGGTGGAGATAGAGAGAGACGGCGCTGGCTAAGGGTTAAGAGGAAGATGCCGGCTTGGGAGAGGGAGATCCCGACTAGGAGGGTGTGTGGTGGTGCGCAACGGTCTCAGAAAACCGACGGTGGTAAGGAAGAACCGAAGAAGGTCTGGGAGAGATACATCGAACGGAGGGGAGGATGCGAGGGCTGCGCTCAGGAGGGTTGAGACGGGTAAAGAGAAAGGAAAGAACAAGGGAGACACATGTTTTTTTTTTTTTTTTACGAAATAAAAAAAAATAAAACATATGAATATAAAAACTAATTCTAACTTAAAATAAAATGAACAATTGAAAAAAAATATACCTTGGTTTCTTTTCAACCTCTCTAAGATCAGACATTGTTAACGCCCTCAGTAGCCTATCATATTCCTGTGCACACATCTTACAAGGCATATCATAGAATAACAAATTGAAAGCATAAAATGTGGAACTTAAGACCCCTTTCAATCTATCAAAGAGTCTAGCATGACTCTTTGCAGAAGGAATATGATACCACCAGCACAGTTCCGCTGGTAGCTTTTCAAAATAGCAATCAAAAGGATCAACATAATCACCATTACCTTCAAGATTGCAAAAGTTTACCTTTATTATCTCTTAAGCCTCAGTTGATGGCTCTAGACTTGGTTCATCAATGGGCGAGCTCAGAATGGATGGTGCAGATGGAGTAAGAGACACATCACATGTAACCTCATGCGTCGACTCCTGAGATTCCAAGTCAGGAAGCACTAGACCCTTTCCTCCATCTTCGAAGACACTATCGTTGTCTGCAACCAATTCCTCTTCTTCTTCAAAGATCCTTTCTTTCTCACCTTTTGCACATAAAATTTGAATGAGTTGGCTCATCTGATTCTCCAAGTTTTTACAGCGGCTCATTTGCTCCTCCAATTTTCCGATTCGGCTCATTTTTCTTTCCTCTAACTGCTGCACCACTTGAGTAAGAGTGTGCAATGGATCCTCCAGGTGTGTGACAGAGTCCTCCATCGGAGAAGAAGACGTAGCGAGCAAGACTTCTTGTGAAACATGGTAATCCATATAACAGAAAAAATCCCACAACCCCGACAATCCTCCAAACCGTTTCAGGCCTTCGTTACTCATGTACTCAACAAGTGCTCGCGTCTCAACAGTCATCCCATCAAGTATGCAAATAATCATATCTCGGATGTTGAATTGATAACCCCATGAACCAAGGACGTCAACATACTCATGCAATCTAGTGAAGTATTGGTGAAAGTTCTCACCTTCAAACTGCGCTAATCTCAACATCTTGATAAAGTTAGTAGCAAGGGTGTAGTGAACCGTAAGATAGGCTCACAACGGGTTAGATATATGCACAAAAATCAATAAATATACAAAACAAAGAAATAAACTTGATTATCCGGCAACGACGCCAATTTGATGGACGGTTTTTAGTCGCGTAAACCGTATCAAATTAATTTCGAACCTACCTAACTAATGTAGTGTGGTAACCACGAGTCGATCCCACAGAGAACTAAGTTATTCCTAAGTTAAGTTTATTTACCAATTAATATGAAACGGGAGGTTATTGGGTGGTGAAAATAAGAAAGAAAATAAAATAAACTATAAACAAATTAATGCAAAGCAATTTAAAGAAAATCGTTCTACCTATAACTATCCACTTTATTTGGTTGAATTGATATTGTAACTTCCTCTTGTCCTTTAATGATTCCTACAAATGCCCTTGTCCCGACCTAATATAGTTACTAGTCCAATCAGCCATAGAAACCCTTATCAATCGAACAGTCCCTAAAGAAGGATTTAACCCAATTGATAGCTTTAAGATCAGAGATTAACCAAGGTATTTGCAGTCCCTAAAGAGGGATTTAACAACACATCCAACTTTCTACCCATCCAATTAGTTCAATCAGCCCTAAAGGGATAAGTTTGCCACTTGGCTTAAGGTTCACAATCAGAAATCTACAAAACCCTAGCAATTGAATTGATTCTACCAAGTTGATCAGACAAGATAAAATAAAACAATCAATCATTCAAACACAAAGAAGTCGAAACATTCAATATAGAAGATAAGGAACAAGAATTAGAAACTCACAATCAAACCAAACAAAGCTTCAAATTGTAGACAGAACGGAAGAGTTTAAGTCTCCATAAAAATAAAACAAAAGACAATTAGGTTTAGAATTGGAAACGGTAGTCTTGGCCGCTGGTCACATTCTGCCCATTGCCGTATGAAATATGAATGTATATATATCCAACGTGATATCCTAATCTAACTAATCTATATATAATATTAATATCTAATGTTCTATCTAATTTAATCCTAAATATATAATATATAATAACCAGGATAATAACGTCATCACGTGGCTTATTCCCTTCCTTTGATTACTATTCAGCCCGGTCCGATCGAAATACTAACAGCTTGTAGTTTGGCCCACAATCAATCCTCCTTGTGAAATATGTTTAGAATTCGAACAGCTCTTGTGCTCACAGACAGTAACGTCAAACTGACAATATCTCTAATTTTCTTCCAAAATACCTGAATTATAATAAAACACACGTGTAGACTCCGAATCTAAAACAATACAAAATAAGTTATAAAACATGTAAAAATAATATAATTAATATGTAAATCTATACCTAAAACATGACTAAAATAGACCCTATCACAACCCAAATCTTTTAAATTTAAAATAGATCTTTTAAATTTTCCCATTAAGATAGCAAAGATCTTTTAAAGTAGGTCCTGCATGTGTTAGTTTCAATCGGCATAAAGGTAACAACCAAATCTAATTTGTTAAGCACTTAAGAAATATATCAAGATAAATCTATTATTTTGATCGGAAATAAATTACCACAAAAATAATTAGATCCTACAAAATCTCAGCAACCTCTTTTTAAAATATTGCCTATAAAAAATAAAGGACATAAATAAGTATATATTCAAAAACAAATCTTCTAAAACATCCGCTCAATTAAACATATAGCAACATATAGCACATATAATTTTCTGAGCCAAATATAAATATATTTCGGGAATAATAAATCAAATAAAAGAACCATATAATATAATTGATATTCGTATAAAATATTACCTTATTTGTCTTACATCATCCCTACAAAAATATATCACATATATATATTCATCAAGGTGGAGTCAACACCTTCCCTGCAAGCAACAGTTAGATCAAATAAACAATAACAACTCTTATTGTCTATTCTAAAAACGAAACCAAAAACTATATAAAAGACATGCAAACTATGTAAAAATGACTCAGTACCGACTAACGCGTTAACCACCTAAATGAGTTATAGACAAGATAAGCTAAGCGTAAATCATAAGAACATGGGGATTTGTTAACGTTGTTCGGTTTCCATACTCCGCTTGGCCTGGAGACGGGAGACCCGGTCCCAATAATACAACTAACTTGAACAAGGATACAAGATCTGGTTACAAGTTTGGATATCAGACGAGAAACACCTAATAAACTAGCACATAAATCACAGATGAGTAAAAGAGTTAAGGGTTCAGAGATTTGAAAGGGAAAGAGCTTCCTTTCACAGCTCTTCAATCCATATGAAGGCGATGTAGACTCCAATGAACATGAATCGAGCCTCCATGGATGAGCTGGCGCTCTTCCTTCTTCTTTCTCTCGTCATTTTTAAACTGGATCAGGGTTTATGCCGAAGGAGTGTCTCTCTCTTCCTTCTCTCTCTAGTGAACATGAGAGCATATATAGAGAAGGGTATGGCTTTAGGGTTTGCAACGTCTCTGAGGATTCAAGAGAAGATAGCAAGCCTTGGGCTGGATCTCATTCTTACAAGAGAATGTTATCCAAGCATTTGGCCGGCCCACAACTCAAGAGCTCTCAGATCTGTAATAGCACACTTAACGCACACACACATCATAGGTTAGTCTTCACGGGTACATGGTGCGCCTAGAGTCCGAGCCAAGAGGTCATTGGGCCCCTTAGGTGTGTCCAAAGTCCCGAGACCATTCCCATGAACCTAGCTAGGTGTTTAGGTGTTTCTTCAAGTCCTTTACATTCAAACTTATCATCCTAGATCTATATGTTACAAAATTAAAATTTAGGATTACATTTTATAACAAATGCCCCCCTAATTCTGAGTTTGTTCCTTCATCCTTGTTCTTCCAGTCAGTTAGTCTTCTTCTAGGGGCCTTCATCTCCCGTCAGTCATCAGACCAAGTGCCCCTTATGAGCTAAGGCACATCAAAGATCTTTAGAAAATTCATCCAGAAGTGGAATTTGTTAGCAGACACGATCTTTGTACCAAAATCTGTAGGGTTAACATCTCTTAAGATCTTATCAACAGAGATATTTTCCTTTTCAATCTCATCTCTAATGAAGTGAAATCTAACATCAATGTGCTTGGTTCTCTCGTGATACATAGGATCCTTGCATAAATATATGGCGTTTTGATTATCAGAAAACACAACAGGGATTTAAGACTTTCTCTCTATTTCCTTAAGTATTCCTTTCAACCAAATAGCTTCCTTAGCAGCCTCAGCTGCATCAATATATTCAGCTTCAGTAGTAGATAAAGCAACAACAGATTGCAATTGAGACTTCCAAGATATACAATTCCCAGTCCAGGTCAAGAAGAATGAAGAAGTAGATTTTCTATTATATCTATTTCCAGCATAATCAGAATCAAAAAATCCATGGAGTTCATTTTTAGAAGTGTGTTCAACAAACATAAGACCCATAGATTTAGTGCCACGCAAATATCAGAGCAAATATTTCATTGTAGTTCAGTGTTTTTCTCTAAGATTTGACATGAATCTACTAAGAGCACTCACAACAAAAGCAAGGTCTGGCCTAGCGCATAAAATGACATACATAATGGAACCAACAACAAGTACATCATAAGGAATGTTTTCCATTTTGTTAGACTTTTAAACAGTTTTGGGACTAGGATCTCTATATAACTCTAGATGCCCTCCTAAGGGGATAAGTGTAGGCTTAGAGTTGTTCATGCAGAATCTATCCAAAACATTAAGCAAATAATCACAATGAGTCAGCCACATAACTTTTTAAAATCTGTTTCTAATAATGTTAATCCCTAAAATCTTTTTAGCTCAACCTAGATCCTTCATATCAAAATGCAATTTCAAATCATTCTTACCACCAGCCATGATAATTTTGTTGTTACTGATTAGAAGGATATCATCAACATAAAATAGAATGTACAAGGGATTCTTAGAACCAGCATGTTTAAAGTAGAGGCAGGTATAATATTTGCTTCTGGTGAAACCTAGAGATCTCATACATGCATTGAACTTTAAATTCCCCCGCCTAGGAGACTATGTTAGACCATATATAGATTTTTTAAGCAGACAAACATGATCAGTTTTCCTTTTCTCTATGAACCCTTTAGGCTGTTGCATGTAAATAGTTTCTTTCAGGTCACCATGTAAGAAATTAGTCTTAACATCCATTTGTTCAAGTTCCCAATCATTAACAGTAGTAATAGCAAGCATGAGTCTCAAAGTCCTGCAATTAACAACAGGTGCAAAGATATCTTTATAATCTACCCATTCCTTTTGCCTAAAGCACATAGCTACTAGCTGATTTCCACTAAAGTAACCATGTTTTTGTACACATTTGCGCTCCTTATTCTAAGTATTTTGCATATTTTGGTTTGGGAATATGTTGAATATGTGTAGTACAAGCTTATTTGCCAGAAATAGAGGTCTACACAAGTTTTGGTTTAATTTTGCATAATTTGGAGCCCTTAATCTGGGAAAAAATTATCAAAAGGAGGAGACGAATGCAGGAAAGTAATCGACGTCGACAAGACTACTCGACGTCAACTAAAGCTAGGAGAAAAAATCGACTAAGGAACGAAGATGACAAGCCACTCGAGCTCGACATGTACTCGACGTCGACCAAAGCTGAAGGCCTACTCGAGTCCGACTAGGAGAACACTCGAGGGGCACTGAGAACACCTGAGATCGAGGACATTCTACTCGACGTCAACTACTCTGGTCGACGTTGACTACACTTTTGTTGGGCCGAGTACGCATTGGGCCAATCTGACTTTGAGGAGACTACTTGTAAACGAAGAAATGATGGTTATATCCAGATTCTATCAAAGATCTATCTATGAGAAGAAGACTTATGTTACCATGCATGAAGAGATTTAGATATTTACCTTTTAGAATTTATGTTTTATTTATCTAAATTTATAAGTTTAGGAATAGATAGAATTTGCTTTCCTTGATTAGCAAGAATTAAGCCCTATAAGTAAAGCCCTTGGGGCTAGCTTTTCATTCATTCAATTCTAGAGCTATTTACACACATAATGTCTAGGTTTTCAAAGGTTTTAGGGTTTTGGCGCTTTTGCGAAAGTCGGAGTGCCGGAATTGTAAAGACTTTGAATTTAGTTTATTAAAGTTTCTTTTCCATCCATTATGTCGATTGCTATGATGAGGCATGAGTAGTCCACTTACTTAAAGGGTCGGGGTGACCCCGACGATAGCCCTGCACACTTGAGGTAAAGATTTAATATTTATTATGTTTTGATCATCCACTACATTTTATATGTTTATTCCCTAATTAATAGAGATTCAGGTTAACGACTTGGATTATAGACATAAAATTGGTAGATACAATTAGGGTTACTTGAAAAAGTTGTTTAATTGTTGGAAAAGGCGAAAGCTTGATCCTTTGATGAGATTACATGATTATTTCTATCTTGTCTTATGCATGTTTCGTTATCGTTGTAGTAAACCCCTGATGTCATCATAGTTTGCATTATTTAGGACATACATTTAGCATAGGTTTGTGTCATTTCTCATGTGTTTTAAGTGTTTGTAGAGGTTTTTCGTTTAGTTTCTAGGATAGAGATCTACTGTCTTTATGGTGGTGTTTTCAGGAGTTTTCGGATGCTAAGCGGAGATTGCTAGAGGAAATGTGAGATGAGTACAGAAGCTAAGAAGAGCCGAGCGGAAATCATATAGGAGGAACAAGGATAAAAGGCGAAGAAGCAAAAGCATAAGGAGCAAGGTGGTCGTGCATCATAGGCTTCACATCAGAACACATGTGCATGGGCGTGCACCTTGGACGCACGGGCGTGCAGAAGCTCGGCCAGAGAAAAAAGGCATCAGACGATAGGTGCGCGGGCGTGCACCAGAGGCGCGCGGGCGTGCACCCTTCAGCTCGGCCAGATTCGGCCTATTTCGACCCGGTTTCTTTTGACATTAGTTTATTATTATTTTATGGGTTTAATAATATGATATGAGGGGTTTGTCTCGGACTATAAAAGGGGGTGGAAACATTTCTTTATGACCCTCTCGGAACCCTCGTTGGAACGCTCTCTTTTGGAAGACCTTTTGTTGAGTTAGATTGGGAGAACTTTGGACAGATTTGCTTGGAGATTGCATTGTTTCAATTTAAGATTGGTGTTTCCCTTTTAGTCTTTGCTTTTCTATCTATTTCCATGTTTCAATTTAGTGATTTGATGATGAATTCTTCCATGCTTGGCTAAATTCTCCGTTCTAGGGTTAGGGTGAACCCGACAATGTCGCAATTTGTTTGATTTCGATGGTTGCTTGAACTTTATCTGAATTCTATGAATTGATTTGATCCTAGTTGCTTTACCTAATTGATGTCAGTCGATTAGAATCCTTTTTAGATTCGAGATGCTACTGCTGAGAATTGAAATTGGATATTTGGATGGACTTCATGAACCCGAAAAGAGAATTGTGTCTATTGGAACCCTAGGATTGAACTTGAGGAATCGACAGTTGTTATTGTGACATTTAATCGATTGTTGAGGACTCTTGAGGATTAATAAATTATCGTAGATTCTTAGGTTTGAATTGGTTAGGCTGAACGCGACAGCGAAAGTTTAATTGATTTTCTCCTAAGGTCTATAAAGAACTTAAAGGGTCTAGATTTTGTTAATTTAGACACAATCACTACAACATGCGACAGCTGAGTAGTGATGGCTTTAGATAATTTACCTTCAATTTGACTTATTAAGAAGATGAAGTTCGAGTGAACATCGGGTTGAATTATTTGTGGCATTGTCGTCGGAATCCTTAACCCTGGAATCATTTCTCATACATATTTTATTCATAATCCTTGGTTGTTTTTCTAGGTTTAGTTTAAAATCAAATCTCTCTTTATTGGCTTAGCTTATTAGTTCTAGATAACAATTGATACAGATTTAATCCCCGTGATCGATACCTGTATACTGCAATTGATCTCGTATTCTTGCGAGGTTGGTTCAGGCTACACTATTCTTGTGTTGGTTTAGACCACATCAAGTTTTGGCGCCGTTGCCGGGGATTGTTGATAGTATTGATTGTTTCTACGGACTAGTTCTGCTAGGCCTTTTTATTTGTTTTGATTTGGTTCTTTCTTGTTGGTGATTTCAGGTGACTCTTGAAGCCTATGCAAAGAGGACTACGTTCTATCAAACTCAACGATTACGATCCCGAGCCTGAACGTACTTTTCATAGGAGACTAAGAGAAAATCTTGTGATTGCTAGGTAAGAAATGGCGGAAGATAACGATGATGTTGCTCAGCTGCGCCAACAGTTGAATGATCTTACTGCCTAACTCCAACGTGAACGTGATAATCAAGGGCAAGGTGTGCAGGCGCTTGAGTATGATCCCCAAACTCTAGGGGACTATATGATGCCGCCATGCACTGGTCCACTTTCTGGTGTGGTCCTCCCTGAGTTGCAAGCTCGTAACTTCGAGCTAAAGTCTGGACTGCTGAATTTGATCCAGTCTAATCAGTTTGGTGGATCTCCATCAGAAGACCCTCACCAACACATGGAGACGTTCCTCGATCTAATGAGCACGATGCATATGGAGAACGTTTCTCAGGAGGTCATCCGTCTATATGCCTTCCGTTTCTCTCTTCACGGGAAGGCTAAAGCTTGGTATAGATCCTTACCTGAGAACTCCATTACAACATGGAACCAACTATATGAGGTATTCATGAGCAAATACTTTCCACCCAAGAAGATATCTGAGATGAGGGCGAAGATCAATGCCTTCGCTATGCAACATGGAGAGACCTATCATGAAGCTTGGGAAAGGTTCAAGGATTTGCTGATTCAGTGCCCACATCAGGGGCAAACCAAGTATGTTCTCCTTCAAATCTTCTATCAAGGAGTTGATGATGCTACTAGAGTGCTTATAGACACCTCTTCTAATGGAGGATTTATGGAGATGAGTTTAGATGATGCTTGGGCTTTGATTGAAAAGACTGCTCTTCATGCTGCGAGGTACTCTAATCCTCGCTCTTCTATTTCTACTACTAAGAGGTCTGCAGGTCTCTATGAGGTTGATGTTGAAACTCACAAGTCAGCCCAGTTGGAAGCTCTACAACGTGACATTGCATTATTAAACAAGGAGTTTCTTGCTAAGCCATACTCATCTAGTGCGGCAGGGGTGCCTCCCCCCGTTGTTGAATGTCAATATTGTGGTATGCTGAACCACACATTATCCAGTTGCCCTGCTTTTCTAGAAATACAACCGGGCATGGCTCAAGGGGAGGTAAACTTCACTAGAGACAACTATAGAAACCCCAGAAATGACCCATTCTCCTCTACTTACAATCCTGGTTGGAGGAATCACCCGAACTTCAAGTATGGGAACAATTCTAATGTGCAGAATCCACAGTCATTCCAGAACCAAGCATCATATGGGAATGGAGTCCCACCTGGATTTCAGAATGCACCGAATCTGGGATACCAGAATAGGGCGAGTCAGCCTCCGCCCGTGGCTCCTAAGAAATCACCTGAACTTATTGCTATTGAGAATCTGGTTTCTGAATTCAAAGCTATGGGTACCAAGATACAAATGATTGAGCAAGAACAAAAGATTCAAGCTAATTAGTTGGCTCAACAGGCTGTCAATGCTCCTAGACCGTCAGGTCAACTTCCAGGCAAACCGGATGAGAATCCAAAAGGACAAATTTCTGCTGTGTCTTTGAGGAATGGTAAACAGTTAGAGGAGGTAAAGAAGCATGAAACTCCTAAAGCTAAAGGGCAAGCTGCTCCACCAGAGGTTGAGACTGAGGCAACAGTTGAGCCTGAGAAGGACATGGTATATGTTCCCCCATCGCCATATCAGCCTCCTCTTCCATTCCCGCAAAAGAAGAATCAGGCTATGTTGGAGAAGAAGTTTGGGAATTTTGTAGAGATCTTGAAGAAGCTGCACATAAACATCCCATTCACCGAAGCTCTCAAGGAGATGCCGACATATGTCAAGTTCTTGAAGGAGATCCTCTCCAACAAGAGGAAGCTTGATGAATGCCAGAAAATAGTTCTTAGTAAGGAGTGCAGCGCTTTGATCCAAAACAAGCTACCACGTAAGCTCGAGGATCTAGGTAGTTTCTGTGTCCCTATTAACTTTGGCAATCAGCATGATTATAATACTCTTTGTGATTTGGGAGCTAGTGTAAGCTTGCTTCCTCTCTCAATTTGCAATAAGCTTGATTTAGGAGAGCTTAGGCCGGTGAGGATGCAACTATTCATGGCTAACAGGTCTATTGCCCACCCAGCTGGTATTTTAGAGGATATCCCTATTAGGGTGGGAAAATTTTTTGTGCCAGTAGACTTTGTAGTGTTAGATATGGATGCGAATATGTCTGTCCCTATTATTCTTGGAAGGCCTTTCTTGGCCACTGCAGGTACTGTGCTAGATGTAAGAAAGGGGACTCTCTCCTTCGACATTGGGGATGAGAAAATAGAATTTAACCTTCCTAAAGCTATGAAAACCCCTTCTTTTAAGAATGATTATTTCAGGGAAGATGTGATGGAAAGGACAACCCAGGAGCAAATGATGTCTATTGTCATTAGGGACCCTTTGGAGCTTTGCTTGACGACTAGTGTGATGACGAGGGGAGAAGGTCCACCACTTGCTGAAGTTGTTGCTGATTTGGAGTTGTCGCCGGAAGCTCCTACCTTCCCTAAGTCCAGGGTCAAACTTCTAACCACGGATGATGTTCCTGAAGCGCCTAAGCTAGAGATGAAGCCACTCCCATCTTCTTTGAGGTATGAATTGCTTGGACCCAACTCTACATGGGCTGTGATTGTGAATGCTAATTTGAGTGATGATCAAGTTGAGAAGCTTTAAATTGTCATTCGAAAACATAAAAAGGCCATAGGGTATTTAATAGATGATTTGAAAGGGATTTCACCTTCTTGGTGCATGCATCGTATTTTCACGGAAGATGACCATAAACCCACCATAGAACACCAAAGCAGACTTAACCCAAACATGAAAGAGGTAGTGAAAAAAGAAGTCCTGAAATTGTTAGATGCAGGGATTATTTTTCCTATTTCCGATAGCAAGTGGGTCAGTCCGGTTCACGTTGTGCCTAAGAAGGGTGGGTTAACGGTTGTAAGAAATGAAAATAATGAATTAATTCCCACTAGGACGGTCACCGGGTGGAGAATGTGCATAGATTATAGAAAGTTGAACACCGCCACTAGGAAAGACCACTTCCCTCTTCCATTTATTGATCAAGTGCTAGAAAGGTTGGCTAAGCATTCATACTTTTGCTATCTAGATGGGTATAGTGGGTTTTGGCAAATTCCTATTCATCCCGATGATTAGGAAAAAACTACATTCACTTGCCCGTATGGCACATTTGCATATAGAAGGATGCCTTTTGGCCTATGTAATGCTCCTGCAACTTTTCAACGATGCATGATGGCCATATTTTCTGATATGATTGAGGAGATTGTGGAGGTGCTTATGGACGATTTCTCCGTCTATGGCACTACTTTTGATGTTTGTTTGTCTAATCTTGAAAGGGTTTTAATGAGATGTGAAGAGACTAATCTTGTGCTGAATTGGGAAAAATGTCATTTCATGGTTAATGAAGGAATTGTGCTAGGACATTTAGTCTCTAATTGATGCCGTTCAAATATCGATGACTCCTAGTGACATTGAGGACAACATGAAGGTTCCATTTGATGGTCCTGTCACTCGTGCAAGGGCCAAGAAGATTCGAAATGCAACTAAAGCCTTTCTTGTCCGTGACCATGGAACTTTAGAGCAAGGGTTCAGGCTACCCTGGATCACTTGGCTCAAGGTTACACCGCCAGCACAAGAAGTGAGCCTGCGTCAACACACGGAGCTCATGAAGACTCGTCTGCACCCACCATGAGCCAACCGTACTCGACATTTCCTTATGTCACTCGAGACCACCATTGTCGAGTGCATGGGCCGAGTTCCTTGTGCATGGGCCGAAATTAAGATTAGTAATTATGTTATTATTTCATGCAATTAGATAAATAAAGGTGGAAATTAATTATATCTCTTATAGATATATTACTTAGCCACCAAGTTATTTAATATCTATCTTCTTAGAAATTATTTATCTTTAAGTTATTTCATTTATCTTTAAATAGAATTAATCTATTCAAACCCCTTTCCTTTGCAAGGAAGGATTGGATAGATCTCTCATAGTTTTCTATAAATTCATGTTATATCTCTTATAGATATATTACTTAGCCACCAAGTTATTTAATATCTATCTTCTTAGGAATTATTTATCTTTAAGTTATTTCATTTATCTTTAGATAGAATTAATCTATCCAAGCCCCTTTCCTTTGCAAGGAAGGATTGGATAGATCTCTCATAGTTTTCTATAAATTCATGTTATATCTCTTATGGATATATTACTTAGCCACCAAGTTATTTAATATCTATCATTTTAGGAATTATTTATCTTTAAGTTATTTCATTTATCTTTAGATAGAATTAATCTATCCAAACCCCTTTCCTTTGCAAGGAATGATTGGATAGATCTCTCATAGTTTTCTATAAATTCATGTTATGCATCTTTTATTAAAATGAGATTGAATAGAATTGAGGAACCCCTTTATGGATTAAAGGGTTCTTCGATTTCAATGTCAAAGCTATTGTGTTCTATGTTATCTCGGCCTTCACAAATCATCACCATCACCTTGTTCTAAATCGGCAACCCTAAACCAAACCCTAACCCTAACCCGGAAACCGTCGCAAGAAGAGAAGCCCAGTCCTTGGTGGCACTCGCGGCCACCATCGCTTCCAGCGAGCGCGGACACCCGCTCCCGCGCGCTCGCTCTCGCTCCAGCTCCCAGGCGCCTTCGCTCCGCGTCTCCAGCGCTCCAGCTCCCAGGCGCGCTCGCTCCGCTCTCGGTCGCTGACTCGCTCGCTCCAGCGAGAGATCCCGCGCGCTCCTACACCCGCACACCCTGAGGCCGAAGGCCTGTGTGCTCAGCTCCTGCACTCCTGAGATCTCCGCACACCCAGTCCCTCGCTTCTCTCTTTCTGTCGCTATTACTGTTGTTCTATTGCTGGAATTTCTTAAGTATAAAATCTGTCGCTAAATCAGAAATCTAATTACTTGTTTAATTTGTTCCAAATCAGGAGATATCAAAGAGCATTGCAAGGTCGAAGCAAATATACGGCGTGGTTCTTGATCTGAAGCCCACAGGCGAAGGATCGGGTATCCCAAACGTATCAAGTGGTATCGGATTTCAGGTTAATGCAAGTTCTTTACTCTCTTGATTTCTATTTGAGTGATTTATTTTTCGTGCCTTATTTTTCACCATAGCCGCTGCATAAAAATTGAATCTTTATTATTCACCCATCAAAATTGGCACTTTATTTTTGTTATTCTTTGTTTGGATCTATAATTTGGAAGATATTGAGTTCTTGACTGCAAGTTGTGATCTTTTATTCCTAGTTGCTACATATCATGCCTATGACTGTGATTCTTGGATTAAAAGCATTATATAAACTTGCACCACTAAAGAACCCTAATTTTTCCAGTTTCTAGCCTATTTTATTTATTTTTGCTTACTTTTAGATCATCGTAGCTTTTATTTTTATTTTTTTTCTTGCTCTTCAATTTTCGGTTGCTACCTCCATCTTACAGCAGCTTGTTCATCATATAAAAAAAAAAATAGAAAAGCCGAGCCTAAGTTCAAAAAAAAAAAAGAGCATTCCTTCATTACATTGTTGAGTTAGTAACTCTTCCTTGTTTGTTCTTTGATTGCTACATGTTAGATGATCTAAACGGTTTTAAGCATTACAAAAGAACCCTGCTTGTGTGATTTTGTGCTGTGCCGACACTGGAGCCTTGGTCACACCCCTCTTTCTTTGAACCGTGTTGCAACCGTCAGATAATAGTTGACGGAGTGTGTGCACTTGATTGCCCTTATGATTGCTAATTTTGACTATTACACATTCATATTTTTCAAGCATCACATTGTAGATCTTATTCTTCCACATTAAGCCGCTTGTTTATACTTGCTATCCTTGATATCCGACTTGTGGTTGATTTAAAATGCAATTTGATTATTACTTGCTGTCTTCAATACTGCAAAATTTTGTGTCCAGGGGAATTGCTTGAATATTGTGCCTTGTTTTCTCGCTCTTTGATTTCTAAAACTTGAATCACTCTTAGGAATCACTAGAGCTTGCATTACTTGGTTTCTGGTCTTTGCTTCGTTTACTTGTTTCTCTTCTGATATTGTAGGAACATGTCGAACGATAGCGACCCCAACCCTTCCCCTACCCCATCTGCTGGCATTTCTGCTAATAATATGCGGTTCATTATTGACTCTGCTGTACAAGAATCTACCTTGGCTTTTCATAAGGACATGGCAGAGGCTGAAAATCGTCGAGCTATTGAGCGCCAAGAGGACCGCGTATTCTGGTCTAACCTCATCAAACAGGCAGTTACACGCCAATTGGAGGAGGCAAAGCAGGCGGAGGCTTCTGGATCTACACCTCCCTCAGGAGGTAGACTGCCCCCACCACCTACGGCTCCTACACCTCCTTCAGGTAATGTACCACCTACAGGTAACCCTTCTGGTTCAGTTAACCCTCCCCCTTCTAGTCAATTACATTATCAACTTAAGTCTGCTACTCCTAATCCTTTCAATGGAGAGAATGACAACGATCATCTAGCGGGCTTCAACGGACACCAGGATCGCCGTGAACATACCCCACCACGGCATCAGCAAGGGAGGCCCAGTCAGCGTCAGCAGCAGCAGCCGTTTCATACCCGTGCTAACTGGGATGACAGCCGCAGCAACAATGATCTATATGAGATGCCACATCTGGAGGATGCTTACCATGAGGTAAATCCTAACTTTGATGATTTACCCCCTCCTAATTTTGGTCGTCCTAGATTTGATAATGCTCAAGCTATACAAAGACGAGATGTTAAGCTTAAATTAGAAACCTTTGATGGTAATACTGATCCTGAAGCTTATCTTGTTTGGGAAAATCATACTGACTATCTGCTTGAACATTTACGCTGTGAGGAAACGGAGAAATTGGAAGTTGTTATATTGCATTTAGTAGGTAAAGCTCGCACCTGGTGGTTCTGCACTCGTGAGATGCGCCGTCGTCAGGACAAGCAACCTGTTGAGACTTGGCCATAACTTCGGCTATCTCATGAAAAAGAGACATGTGCCTGAGGAATTCACAGAATCCATGAGGATGCAATTGGCGACTTGCCGCCAAGGAACTCGCTCTCCTAATGAATATAGGGATGAACTGGAACGACTCTCCCATCAGGCTAATGTTTTTCTTACTGAACGTGCTTTGTGTACTCAATTTCTTACTGGTCTTAATATTTCTATTAAAAATCCTTTAGTTATCCATTCCATTAGAGATATTAACACTTTGACTCATAAAGCACAGCTGATGTATGAGCAACAGCAGCAGCAGCTTCGGCTACAACGGAACCGAGTGGACCAGACCTCTCAAGGTCGCAGGTTTGTTCCCTTTAACTCTTCCAGTCAATCTAAACCTTCTACTTCTAACCCTTCTATGCAGCAAAAGGGAGTTTCCAACTCACCTCAACAGGGTTATCAGGTTGAAACTAGAAGAGTTGCTGCACCATCTACAGACCGTAACAAATATATCCGCTACTTCACTTGTGGTGGGTCTGGGCATGTCTCTCGCAAATGCCCCCAGAAAAGGAAGGTTCTTCTCAATGATTTGGGAGACCATTACTACGAGGAGAAGACTGCTGAGGACCTGGTAGTTTCGAGTGAAGTGGAGGAGGACCAGTCGACTGAGCCTATTGAGGAGATTGATACTTCACAGTACGACAACGTGCTTTGCATCATCAATCGACGGGTCCTACACATTCAGGAATCTCCCGTGGCGAATCAAAGGGAGAACATATTCCACACACAATGCTTGGTTCGCGAAGCTACCTTAACCCTTATCATCGACGGTGGGAGTTGCTGCAATCTCATCAGTGAAAAGGTAGTGAATTTCCTCCATTTACCTACTACTCCTAGAGCTACTCACTATGGTTTAAATGGCATTACTGATGATGGTTCTGATATATTGGTCACCAAACAATGTTTAGTTTCTATTTCTATTGGAACATATCATGATAAAATATTATGTGATGTTGCTCGCATGGATTGTAGTCATATATTGTTAGGGCGTCCTTGGTTATATGATCGTAATGTCCTTCATGATGGTCGTGCAAATACATATGCTTTCACCTATGACGGGAGGAGAGTTACTCTCCTACCCCTTTCGCCACAAATTATTCTGACGGACCAGGTTCGCAAACAGCAACAAAGGAACGCCGACAGAGAAGCTGAAAGATTGGAGAAGCTCAAAGGGAGCTCGGCTGAGCAAGCCACCCCCGCGGCCCAGCATGCCGCGCCCGCGGCCCCAACAGCAGCCCCCGCAGCCGCCCCTGCAGCCCCCTTGCCGCCTTCTCCTCCCCATTCGATGCCACCTAAGCCCTCTTCTGCATCACTTAAAGGCTCTGTGGAACGTCGATCTTTGGTCTCTCACCCTCAGCAAGGGACCATCACCTGGAACGCTCATCGACCTCATATTCTACTGGTCATGAAACAGGTATTAATTAATGTTGAATTAAGTCATATTCCTGCACCTATTGCTGCTCTTCTGCAGGACTATTTGGATGTGCTTCCAGTTGAACTACCCCAAGGCATGCCTCCTATTAGAGGTATTGAGCATCAGATTGACTTTGTGCCTGGAGCAGCCTTGCCTAATCGCGCCGCTTATAGAGCTAGCCCTGAAGAAAGAAAGGAGATGCAACGACAAGTCACAGAATTAATGGACAAGGGCTTTGTGCGAGAAAGCCTCTCGCCCTGTGCCGTGCCTGTCATTTTGGTTCCAAAGAAGGATGGCTCCTGGCGCATGTGTGTTGATTGCCGCGCGATCAACCAAATAACGGTTAAGTATCGCCACCCTATTCCTCGTTTAGATGATATGCTTGATGAACTTCATGGTGCTTCTATTTTTTCTAAAATTGACCTTAGAAGTGGATATCATCAAATTAGGATGAAACAGGGTGATGAATGGAAAACGGCTTTTAAAACTAAGTATGGCTTATATGAATGGTTAGTAATGCCTTTTGGATTAACTAATGCACCTTCTACATTTATGAGGCTTATGAACCATGTGCTTAGAAGACACTTAAGTAAATTTGTCGTTGTCTATTTTGACGATATCTTAATCTACAGTAAGAATATGCATGATCATTTAAGTCACTTAAAATTGGTTTTTGATTGTCTAAGGAAAGAGAAATTATATGCCAATTTAAAGAAGTGTTCTTTTGCATCCGAGTCTACCATTTTTCTTGGTTTTGTAGTGACTGCATCTGGATTAAAGGTGGATGAGGAGAAGATTCGTGCTATTCAGGAGTGGGCTAGGCCAACTACACCCACCCATGTCCACTCATTTTTGGGCCTTGCTGGCTTCTATCGACGTTTTGTCAAGGACTTCAGCCTGATTGCCGCCCCCCTACATGAGCTGACAAAGAAAGATGTGACATTTCGCTGGTCCGACTCACATCAAAAAGCTTTCGACGCACTAAAGGACCGCCTGACACACGCCCCAGTGCTGCAGTTACCTGACTTTGCTCAACCCTTTGAGCTCGAGTGTGACGCTTCTGGCACTGGCATTGGAGGGGTCCTGCTGCAGAACAAGCGTCCCATCGCCTACTTCAGTGAAAAGTTGGTCACCGCTAAGCTCAACTATTCTACCTACGATAAGGAGCTATTTGCACTGGTTCGCTGCTTACAAACTTGGCAACATTATCTCTGGCCTAAGGAGTTTGTGATTCATTCGGATCATGAAGCTCTAAAGTACCTCAAAGGACAAGCAGTGCTCAGCAGGCGGCTTGCTCGATGGGTGGAGTTTATAGAGACCTTTTCCTATGTGGTCCACCACAAGAAGGGAAAGGATAATGTGGTAGCTGACGCGCTATCACGCAGGTATGTCCTCTTAAACCATATGGATGCACATGTTTTGGGTTTTGCATTGATAAAGGAACTGTATGCTTCTGATGGTTTCTTTAAAACTATATATGCTCAGTGTGTGTCCAAAGGTGAAGTTGATTAATATTTTATTGATAATGGGTATTTGTTTAAGATGGGCAAACTTTGTATCCCATTTTCTTCTATTCGCCGATTGTTAACCCAAGAAATTCATGAATCTAGGGGACATGGGGGTTTCGAAAAAACCTTAGCTGGACTAAAGGAACACTACTTTTGGCCTAAAATGTCTAATTATGTGCTAAGATTTGTCAAAAGTTGTGTTACATGTGCTAAAGCCAAATCGAAATCCAATGCTAATGGTCTATACCAACCTTTGCCTATTGCTAATACACCCTGGGAAGATGTTTCTATGGACCGATTTTCCTAGAACTTCTAAGGGTCATGATTCCATATTTGTTGTTGTGGACCGATTTTCCAAAATGGCTCATTTTATTCCATGTCATAAAACTGATGATGCTATTCATGTTGCTCAGTTATTCTTCAAAGATGTTGTTCGCTTACATGGATTGCCATTATCTATAGTTTCTGACCGAGATCCTAAATTCTTAAGCTCTTTTTGGAAAACTCTGTGGTCTAAATTGGGTACAAAATTACTATTTTCTACTTCTTGTCACCCACAAACTGATGGTCAAACTGAGGTCACAAATAGACCTCTTGGGGCTCTCTTTAGAGTCATGCTGCGAACTAACCTTCGGAGGTGGGAAGAATGTCTACCATTTGTAGAATTTGCATATAACAGGTCTAGGCACTCTGCAACTAAGATGACCCCCTTCGAAGTACTATATGGCCGAAATCCACTCACTCCAGTGGACATGATGCCTCGGTCATAAAAGGACAAGGAGAGCGTGGATGCAGCTAAGCAAGTGGACTTCATCAAAAGCTTGCATGACCGTACCAAGGCGCAGCTGGAGAGGAAGACTGCGCAATACAAGGCCGCGAAGGACAAGCATCGCAAGGATGTGCAGTTCAACGTTGGTGATCTGGTCTGGCTGCATCTCAGGAAGGAAAGGTTTCCCCAACAAAGGAAATCTAAGCTAGACCCCACGGGAGATGGACCATTCAAAGTGGTTCGAAAGATGGGTCCTAATGCTTACAAGCTGGATCTCCCAGCCGATAAATACAGCGTCCATTCTACATTCAACGTCGCCGATCTATCCTTGTTCGTGCCTGACGATGACTCTGACGACGATTTGAGGACAAATCGAAGTCAAGTGGAAGAGAATGATGCCGTTCAAATATCGATGACTCCTAGTGACATTGAGGACAACATGAAGGTTCCATTTGATGGTCCTGTCACTCGTGCAAGGGCCAAGAAGATTCGAAATGCAACTAAAGTCTTTCTTGTACGTCACCATGGAACTTTAGAGCAAGGGTTCAGGCCACCCTGGATCACTTGGCTCAAGGTTACACCGCCAGCACAAGAAGTGAGCCTGCGTCCACACACGGAGCTCATGAAGACTTGTCTGCACCCACCATGAGCCAACCGTACTCGACATTTCCTTATGTCACTCGAGACCACCATTGTCGAGTGCATGGGCCGAGTTCCTTGTGCATGGGCCGAAATTAAGATTAGTAATTATGTTATTATTTCATGCAATTAGATAAATAAAGGTGGAAATTAATTATATCTCTTATAGATATATTACTTAGCCACCAAGTTATTTAATATCTATCTTCTTAGGAATTATTTATCTTTAAGTTATTTCATTTATCTTTAGATAGAATTAATCTATCCAAACCCCTTTCCTTTGCAAGGAATGATTGGATAGATCTCTCATAGTTTTCTATAAATTCATGTTATGCATCTTTTACTAAAATGAGATTGAATAGAATTAAGGAACCCCTTTATGGATTAAAGGGTTCTTCGATTTCAATCCCAAAGCTATTGTGTTCTATGTTATCTCGGCCTTCACAAATCATCACCATCACCTTGTTCTAAATCGGCAACCCTAAACCAAACCCTAACCCTAACCCGGAAACCGTCGCAAGAAGAGAAGCCCAGTCCTTGGTGGCACTCGCGGCCACCATCGCTTCCAGCGAGCGCGGACACCCGCTCCCGCGCGCTCGCTCTCGCTCCAGCTCCCAGGCGCTTTCGCTCCGCGTCTCTAGCGCTCCAGCTCCCAGGCGCGCTCGCTCCGCTCTCGGTCGCTGACTCGCTCGCTCCAGCGAGAGATCCCGCGCGCTCCCACACCCGCACACCCTGAGGCCGAAGGCCTGTGTGCTCAGCTCCTGCACTCTTGAGATCTCCGCACACCAAGTCCCTCGCTTCTCTCTTTCTGTCGCTATTACTGTTGTTCTATTGCTGGAATTTCCTAAGTATAAAATCTGTCGCTAAATCAGAAATCTAATTACTTATTTAATTTGTTCCAAATCAGGAGATATCAAAGAGCATTGCAAGGTCGAAGCAAATATACGGCGTGGTTCTTGATCTGAAGCCCGCAGGCGAAGGATCGGGTATCCCAAACGTATCACTAATAGAGAAATTGAGGTGGATAAAGCTAAAATTGAGATAATTGAGAAAATGCCACATCCTACCTCTATAAAAGGGATTAGAAGTTTTCTAGGACATGCCGGTTTTTATAGAAGATTCATCAAGGATTTTTCTAAAATCACCAAGCCTTTGACTAATTTGTTGCTGAAGGATGTAGCCTTCGATTTTTCCACATATTGTCTTGAGTGTTTTTGCAGGCTAAAACAAGCATTAGTGTCAGCCCCCATCATGCAATCACCGGATTGGGATCTCCCTTTCGAAATTATGTGTGATGCAAGTGATTTTGCCGTGGGTGCTGTACTTGGGCAAAGAAGGGACAAGAAGCTTCATGCTATTTACTATGCTAGCAAGACACTTGATGAGGCTCAGATGAACTACACCACAACGGAAAAGGAGTTGCTTGTAGTGGTGTTTGCTCTTGAGAAGTTTCGGTCATACCTTGTGGGTTCTAAGGTAATTGTTTTTACTGACCATGCTGCTGTGCGATACTTGATGCAGAAAAAGGATGCGAAACCACGCCTCATCCGCTAGATTCTGTTGCTACAGGAGTTTGACTTGGAAATTTGGGACAAGAAAGGGGCTGAGAATGTTGTTGCTGATCACCTTTCTAGGCTTTCTCCCGAGCAGATTGAGAAGGGAAAAGATGGATTGCCTGTTGACGATTCTTTTCCAGATGACCACTTGTTCCAAGCCACAACCTCTGCCATCTCTCATGTCACCGAAGAGCTCCTAAACTTCTCCATTGAGGAGCTTCCTTGGTATGCTGATTTTGATAACTACCTGGCTTGCAAAGAGTTGCCACCTGGACTGTCATTCCACCAGAGGAAGAAATTCCTCCATGATGTTCAACAATATTATTGGGATGAACCGCTGCTCTTCAAGCTAGGCAATGATGGGATTTATAGACGGTGTGTTTCGGATGATGAGATTGAAGGTGTGATTAAGCATTGTCATAACTTGCCTACTGGAGGACATGCTAAATCTTTCAAGACTACCGCCAAGATCCTACAATCCGGTTTCTTTTGGCCCACCATGTTTAAGGATGTGCAGAGGTATGTAACTTCTTGTGATGAATGTCAACGTTCAGGGAACATCTCTTGGAGGAATGAAATGCCACTCACCAAATTCCAAGAGGTGGAACTTTTTGATATGTGGGGGATCGATTTCATGGGTCCTTTCCCGAGTTCTGGGGTCTACAAGTACATCTTGGTTGCTGTAGATTATGTGTCAAAGTGGGTGGAAGCAATCGCCACACCTACTAACGACTCTAAAGTGGTAGCCAAGTTCTTAAAGTCTACCATCTTTCCAAGGTTTGGGGTTCCGCGAGTGCTTATTAGTGATGGAGGATCACACTTTATTGAGCGGAAGTTTGAAGCATTGTTGAAGAAGTATGGGGTGAACCACCGCATTGCTACTCCATATCACCCCCAAACAAGTGGTCAGGTCAAGGTCTCCAATAGAGAAATCAAGAGTATTTTGGAGAAAACGGTTTCTCGAACAAGGAAAGATTGGGCACAAAAGCTTGATGATGCTTTATGGGCATACATAACGGCATACAAGACCCCCTTGGGCACTACACCATACCGGCTTGTATATGGAAAATCTTGTCACTTGCCGGTCGAGTTGGAGCATAAGGCATTTTGGGCTATCAAGGCGCTGAATTATGACTTGAAAGAAGCCGGTGAGAAGAGAATGCTACAACTTCATGAGCTTGAGGAGTTGAGACTTGAGGCATATGAGAATGCCCGGATTTACAAGGAGAGAACAAAGCGATGGCATGATAAGAGAATTGTCCCTAAAGACTTTTTTGAAGGTGATTTGGTTTTGCTCTATAATTCTCGCCTAAATCTATTTCTGGGTAAGTTGAAGTCTCGATGGAGTGGTCCTTTTGAAGTTCGAAAGGTTCATCCTCACGGTGCAATTACAATTTGGAATGAAAAGTGGGGTGAATTCAAGGTGAATGGACATCGTTTGAAGAGGTACTATAGTGGAAACCCGATTGAGAAGGTGAATCCTACTCATCTCAAGGATCCAAGTGCTTAAGAAGAAGTGAAAGTCTGGCTCAAGACTCTAAAGAAGCGCTTCTCGGGAGGCAACCCGAGGTAAGTTTTCTTTTCATGCTTAATAGAATAGACTTGTAAATATTTTTGTTATTTTTCTTCTATATTTCTTCCTTTACTTAAAAAAAAAAACTCTCTCTACCGTGAAGATCAGTGGGCTCCTGCGCGGGCGTGCACCTTAGGCGCGCGGCCGCGCAGACCCATGTCCATAAAAAAAAAAATTTTTTAAAATAAAAATAAAAATAAAAATAAAATAAAATAACAAAAAAAAACTAACAGCTAGGTCGGTCTGTTTCTTCTCCCATTGTTCACACACACATTCACAAAGCATCTCCCGCACCCGACAGTACAGTACAACAGCGCTTCCCCTCCCTCGCACCGAGCCCACCACTGGTGCCCCACCGCCGGCCGGCCACCGCCGCACCACCACGCCGCTGAGCCACCGCCAGCGCCAGCGCCTTACACCCACGGACAGCAGCGAGCCGCTCTCCTCGCCTCTTCTTACCCGCCCTTGCTTTAATCCCCAATTTCTCCCTTTAATCTTGAAGATATTGCTAAGTTTCATCACCTCTTATCTCTTTTACTTCAAGTTTCTTTATCAATTGATAATTTTGTTGGTTGATTTAGAGATTTTGAAATTCTAGGGTTTAAGTTGATGGACTTGATTTGGGGAAATCTTGAGTTGTATAAATTGGGGATGCCCTTGCATCACATTATGTCAAGTTGATGATTGTTGATGCTCATGACATGTAGTAGATGTGTTGGTTGTGATTTATGAGGTAGAATTGAATTTTTGGGAACTTTTGTATATGTTCTTATGGGAGATATGCATAACTCCTAAGTAATTTGTTCTATTTGGTTGATTGCTTGGCTTTGTGGTGGTGATAGCCCTTTTGAAATTTTTGCAAGTGAAGCTTGAAACTTTGATATTTATAACTTGTTTCAAATTTCAAGTATGGGGTTATTTGGGGTTGAATTCAAGATGGTATTTGAATTGAGCATATTGCTTTTGGTTGTGTGATGAGTTGTGATGAGATGCGTTGGTTTTCTATGCGATGTCAACGAGTTTTGCATATTTGTGAGATTTTGATAAACTTGTAGACTTGGTGAATTTCTAAGTATGGGGTGGTTGTGTTGGAGGCTTGTGTTAGTTTTTTGTGAGATTTCTTACTTGCTATGTGTGTTGGTTGGATTTGAATGTTCTTGGAATTCACAATTAACTCTTGTGCTTGCTTGTGTTCGTTCTTTGTTCTTTTGTGGGTTTGTGGTTTCATTGTGCAAGGTAGAGCTACTATGGCTAAAGGTAGTGCATCCCGAAAGCGGCGGATAACTCAAAGTATGGACAAGGTAGTATGTGAAGGAGGTCAGCAGGATCTCTTTACAAACTTCATGGCTCGGAAACATCTTAGTACTCGATGGCCTAGTGTAGTTTCTCTATCGAAATTGGATCTAGAAGATAAGATCATGAAACTGTGCTCGAGGACTGGTGCTACATCTTTGTTCCATTTTAAGTGGCATTCTTATCCGACCATCACTTCTGAGTTTCTGAGCTCTTATAAATTTGAGAGAGGTGCTGATGAAGGTTCAGGGACGCTTACATTCCGGATAGGGAACCAAGCTCGGGAAATGACTATAGCAGAACTCAATGAGTCACTTGGTTTTCCGGCTCATAAAGGGAGAGTAACGCTCTCCAGTGAGACCCATAATGCCTTCTGGTACAGGCTCACGGGTCATTGGCCTTATCGATCACAGAATGCAACCGCTAGCTCTATAGTTCATCCTTGCTTCCGAATCTTCCATCCCATCATGGCAAATACTGTCTTTGCTCGGGATGAACCTTCTAAGGTGAACAAGGGAGAGCTTGAGATGCTCTATGCCTTAGCCTATGATCGTCCTTTTGACCTTGGCTATGAGTTAGCTCGCAAGCTGGAGGGAGTAGCTGAAAGCACATCTGGTGTAATTTGTATTGGAGGAATAATCACCCCGCTAGCACGTCATTTTGGGGTTGACTTGGAGAGGTACACGCCCATTTAGACGGAAAGAAATGTTGATGAGAAGCATCTCCTAACTGGTCACACTCTTAAGAAGGAGCGAGGAATCTTTTGCTATTATCTCTCTCAGATCTCCGCCACTCGTCCGCTCTCTGATTCACCGTATATAAGCACAGATATGGAAGCCAACTGGTATGAGGCTTGGATTGGTGCTCCTCATCCACCACTCCCCACTGTTGAGAATGTGGAAGAGGATGAGACTCTTCCCGATGCATCGCCTACCCATAACCATGAACAGGGGGACTCTTCTGGCGGAGCCTATTCTACTGATGACAGAGCTTACTTTTAGAGCCAGTTTGACAGTTTGTCATCTCAATTATCCACCCTCTCCACTCGACAAGATGCTCTACAGACTCAGATTGCGGAGCATATTTCTAGCGTGTCTCAACGCTTCTCATCTTTGGAAACTCAGCAGCAACAAGAGCGTCTACAACTTCAGCAGATTATGGTGATGTCCCAGCGTAACTATTATCATCTCCATGGACATCACTTCGATCCTTGCGCCCCGTATCCTCCCCCACCACCTCCACAGTAGTAGTGTCTTTGTGAGTACCTTCTCATCTTTTATTTATTTTCTACATTGGGGGCAATGTAGGGGTTAAGTATGGGGTGGGATGTTATTCTTGTATGTCTGCATTTTTCATTAGTGTCTTTAGTCTTTCTTTTAACTTTCTGGTGTATTTTGGTAGTCTAGGTTGATGACAGGTGTCCCCTGAACATGTTATGTAGGCTACAATGATGGGATAATTGTCTAAGATGCTAATATTCGCCCTAATCTGTATGTGTCATGTCTTGAGACAAATTGCCTAGCATGAAGTTCTTGAATGAGTTTGCATGATTAAGTCCCTAGCCAATTACCTTGTGAGATTCTGAGCCTTATGGAAAAATCTTGATGAATCCTTTCATTTCCTATATTGTGTGACACTCACTTTGTGCTTGATCTCTAGAACTTGCTTTAGACTCTTTATTGAGGCCGTATTACTTGATCTGTGCACATAGCTTAAAGATGATTGAGGCAACACTTTTTGTTAACCATGTCTCTCAATGCCTATCCTTGTATATGGTCCTATGCTTGAAGCAAATTTGAGATTCATTAGCCTATTCACTTGATAAACTCCACAAAATCCTCATAGCCAATTATTAGCCTTTTACCCATCCGGGAATTAGGAAATAATGTTGCTTATTTTTATGAGTGGAGATGATTTGAGTGTCTGGTAATGTTTGGTTTGGCATGCGCTATGAGATCTTGAGACCTGGGGAGGATAAAATTCACCCAGGGGCAAAAGTCAAGAAAAAGAAAAAAATAAAAAATACGGTTAGTAACCGATCCTCCTTGTGGAGAATAAAATTCACACAAGGAGGAAGATATGCATGTAAGGAGGCTGAGACACTTAGTAACCGGGTGCATTCATCACAAATGTTTGTATTCGCGCAAAACGGTGTTGAAGCTAGAGAAAAGAAAAGAAAGGCAGAGCGAATGTGGTTCACAAAAGTTGAGAATGAAAACATTATTGTGATGGAGTTGTATGGTGGTTTGGTATGAGTTTCTGTGAAGTGGTTGTTTGTCTGGTTGGTTCCTAACCCTTTTTCCCGGATTTTAGCACCACAAGCTCAAAATTTTCCATACCTTGTCTTTTTTTTCCACCTTGGCCCCATCAAAACTTTATAGAAGGCCCTCATGATTTCTGTTATGTGCATGATCCTCAACGGTGGAGATTTAGAACGCTATTGCAAGCATATGGTAGATTAAGTGAAATGGTTGAGACCGAGCATAATGTTAAACCTTAAACACATTTGAGTGAGTGTGTCATTAAGAAAAAAAATCCTTGTGAGGTTTAGGGGCTTTTGATTGCTGTGTATTAATGATAATGAGCAAACATGTGATGATGGCAATTGTCTTAGGCTTCTGATGACAAAATATCATTTCAAAAGGGGCTTGAATAAGTGGAGACAATGATCCTATCTTACACTTGTGGCTTTATTACTTAGTGAGTCTTGCTTGGGGACAAGCAAGGTTCAAGTATAGGGTATTTTGATGTCATCATAGTTTGCATTATTTAGGACATACATTTAGCATAGGTTTGTGTCATTTCATCATAGTTTGCATTATTTAGGACATACATTTAGAGGTTTTTCGTTTAGTTTCTAGGATAGAGATCTACTGTCTTTATGGTGGTGTTTTCAGGAGTTTTCGGAGCTAAGCGGAGATTGCTAGAGAAAATGTGAGATGAGTACAGAAGCTAAGAAGAGCCGAGCGGAAATCATATAGGAGGAACGAGGATAAAAGGCGAAGAAGCAAAAGCATAAGGAACAAGGTGGTCGTGCATCATAGGCTTCACATCAGAACACATGTGCACGGGCGTGCACCTTGGCCACACGGGCATGCAGAAGCTCGGCCAGAGAAAAAAGGCATCAGACGATAGGTGCGCGGTCGTGCACCAGAGGCGCGCGGGCGTCCACCATATGTGCGCGGGCGTGCACCCTTCAGCTCGGCCAGATTCGGCCTATTTCGACCCGGTTTCTTTTGACATTAGTTTATTATTATTTTATGGGTTTAATAATATGATATGAGGGGTTTGTCTTGGACTATAAAAGGGGGCGGAAACATTTCTTTATGACCCTCTCGGAACCCTCGTTGGAACGCTCTCTTTTGGAAGACCCTTTGTTGAGTTAGATTGGGAGAACTTTGGACAGATTTGCTTGGAGATTGCATTGTTTCAATTCAAGATTGGTATTTCCCTTTTAGTCTTTGCTTTTCTATCTATTTCCATGTTTCAATTTAGTGATTTGATGATGAATTCTTCCATGCTTGGCTAAATTCTCCGTTCTAGGGTTAGGGTGAACCCGACAATGTCGCAATTTGTTTGATTTCGATGGTTGCTTGAACTTTATCTGAATTCTATGAATTGGTTTAATCCTAGTTGCTTTACCTAATTGATGTCAATCGATTAGAATCCTTTTTAGATTCGAGATGCTACCGTTGAGAATTGAAATTGGATATTTGGATGGACTTCATGAACCCGAAAGGAGAATTGTGTCTATTGGAATCCTAGGATTGAACTTGAGGAATCGACAATTGTTATTGTGACATTTAAACGATTGTTGAGGACTCTTGAGGATTAATAAATTATCGTAGATTCTTAGGTTTGAATCGGTTAGGCGGAACGCGACAGTGGAAGTTTAATTGATTTTCTCCTAAGGTCTATAAAGAACTTAAAGGGTCTAGATTTTGTTAATTTAGACACAATCACTACAACATGCGACAGCTGAGTAGTGATGGCTTTAGATAATTTACCTTCAATTTTACTTATTAAGAAGATGAAGTTCGAGTGAACATCGGGTTGAATTATTTGTGGCATTGTCGTCGGAATCCTTAACCCTGGAATCATTTCTCATACATATTTTATTCATAATCTTTGCTTGTTTTTCTAGGTTTAGTTGAAAATCAAATCTCTCTTTATTAGCTTAGCTTATTAGTTCTAGATAACAATTGATACAGATTTAATCCCCGTGATCGATACCCGTATACTGCAATTGATCTCGTATTCTTGCGAGGTTGGTTCAGGCTACACTATTCTTCTGTTGGTTTAGACCACATCAACCCCGATCTAGGAAGTTTTATTTCATATTTGTTTACTTCGAATCTGTCAAAACTTGGTTTATTTCTGCCCACGACTCTTTTTCATCCCTACACTCTTCAGACCACCTTTGCCGATGCAAATAACGTTTCTGCAGGACTACTCCACATTGACTAGACTAGTCGACGTCGACTACTAATATTCGAGATTGAGTGCTTCTACTCGAGATCGATTGCCATTTTTGTCTTGTAGGCACTCGAGAAGCCCCAGAATACTCCTCGAGGACTACTAGTCGACGTCGACTACTCCTCTTGCATTGTATTGTTGATTTGCTCGAGATCAACTGTATTGACCTCTGTCAACTACAACCTAGTCGAGGTGGAGTACTTCTGGAATCGACTTCTGGATGTGATTCATTCGCTATCTGAGATCCGCTGACCCGCTTCCTCGTGGATCGATCCAGACTACCTTCTAATACAACGGGAGGGAGTCTTGCAATTATTTGCATGGAACGGAATCGATTTGATTTACTTTATTTATATTTTATTTTCAATTCTCGATTTCCTCCTACAACAAATTGGTGTCGTTGCCGGGGAGGCGATCATTCGCGCCTTAGATAGCTTTATTTCAAGTTTTTCTTTAAGTTTTTCTTTACAGGTGTATGCGCCGTTCTGGTCAAACACCTGAGTTTGACGCTTTAGACGATCTGAAACGCCTTCTATGCATCCACTCTAAACTGAAAAGAGTCATGGCGACCGCGAAAACACAAGTTGAGATGATCGAGAGGCTTCAGAGGGAGCTATTAGCCAACACTACTACTCTCGCTACTGAGAGAGCAAGCTCTTATTGGGAAGAAGAACAAAGGAGACAGGCTCAGGCGAGCTCGCTCTATATCCCGCCAATGCTAAGGATTTTATGCACCCGACTCTTACAGTGCCTGAATCGGCTATTCTAGTCCCTCCTAATGACCTTGAAATTCGCACTTTCTTTCTTTCTGAAATTGAAAAGAATCATTTTGAAGGAAGACCTAATGAATGACCTCTTGCTCATATTACTACTTTTGCTGACTTATGCCAAACTATTGCTAAAGGCGCAAATCTTGAATATGTCCGTCTAAAAGCTTTTCGCTGGTCTCTTGCAGGGGTAGCATTGAAGTGGCTCGAAGGACTGAACCCGCGATCTCTCACAACATGAGAAGAGGTTAGGAATGTGTTCCTCAATAAATTCTTTCCTCCCGCCAAGACAGCGCTCCTTCGCTAGATGATTACAACTTTCAAACAAAAGCCTTGGGAGCCGCTGACACGAGCATGAGATCGATACAAGGATCTACTACGATCATGCCCTACTCATGGGTAGCCACCATATGTAATTCAGGAGATTTTCTACAATTCTCTTGACTTACCCAGCAAGGAGAGTATTAATCAATACACGCAATATGAGTACCTCACGCAAACACCTCAGGAGGCTTGGGCATCCATCGAAAGGCTCACCAACTTCGACAACACCTATGGGGATCCTGTGGCCTACGACGACAAATATGCAAGGTCAACCCCATCTATGCCCCTATATGAGCCTTCTAAAGAGATTGATCCCGACGTCAAGGAGCAATTCTACAAGGATAAAAAACCGTAAGCTTCTTAAGCAAGTTAAATTTCTTTCCGTTAACCAACCTTGCATTGAATGTGGATCACACCGGCACATCACCACTAAGTGCCCACATACGGAGCAAGTCCACCTAGCGGAGATGCACTAAGAAGCGCCTTGCGCAGGGGGTCCCAATCTCTATATGGGGGGCCAAAGGTTCTATCAACCACAATAAAAACAAGGTGCCCCTAGGAACCCCCCATCATACAGAGCTCCAAGAAATCCAGAGAGGGACCAACAGAAGGATGAGCTATAGATTATCCTCGATGAGATGAGGAGAAACCAAGCTAAGCACAAGCAATCCACCAGCGCCATCCAAACTCAACTTCAGAGCCTCAACACAAGATTTGGAGAGATGGACATCTGGAAGCGGAACATAGAGACCCAAGTGGGTCAACTCGCATCACAGATCCCAAGACCATCTGGAAAGCTCCCTAGGCATACAGATCCAAATCCTAAGGTGCAATCCGGACACGTCGCCACCTTACAACTAAGGAGAGGGCACAAACTACGAGATCTAGAGGTCGGGGAAGAGAAAGGGGAAGCTGAGAACCTAGTTGACATCGACCACACTATAGCCGACATCGATCACACAGTACTCGACATCGACATCGACCAACCACTCGACGAAGAGTCTTCTGCACTGCAACAAGACTCGACGTCGACTCCTGTAGTCGATGTCGAGGACTCTTCAGTCGAGGTCGACCACTCTGTACCACCTCTGAAGGCTTATCCGGCTCCGAAACCAAAGAAGATACTTCTGTTCCCTTCCATGGCGTTGAAAGATCCCACTGCAAGTAAGTTTAAATGCTTTGTGAAATTGCTTCAGGAACTAAACGTTTAAATTCCTTTTACAAAAGCTCTCCAAAAGATGCCTGCATATGTCAATTTCCTTAAGGAGATCGTTAGCAACAAGCGATCAATCACATAAATCGCCAACAACTAAAAACGGATGGATTTCCCTAAGAAGAGACCTGACCCTGGTAAGTTCTCTATTACTATGGGATTTGAACAACACCGATATGAGGCACTGTGTGATCTAGGTGCAAGCGTGAGCATCTTGCCCTTATAAATCTGGTCAAGGTAAAGATAGGAGCGCTAGAGCCTGTGGATGCTAAGCTATACATGGCAAACAATACAGTGGTCAACCCTACAGGTATGGTGGATAATGTCCCTGTCCAGGTTGGTAAGTTCTTTATTCCCGCAGATTTCCTTGTTATAGATATGGAAAAAGATCCTGCTTGTCCTATTATTCTTGGTAGGCCCTTTTGAGCTACAGCAGATCCCAACATCAGCATCAAGAAGAGATAGCTCACCTTCACAATAGGGAATGAGGTCTTAGAATTCTCTTTCGGGCCCCCAAAAGAGAAAGTTCCATGGCCAGAGGTAAAAAGCATAGGCAAACACGTGAACGGGCATACAACAATGAACGGGCATACATCGACTACACCTAGTTGACGTCGACTACTCCACTCGACGTCAAGTTACCCGACTTGATGTCGACCTCCCATGTTGCGCTCCAGATCTGCCAAAAGCCTAAGTATGGGATCCCACCACTTGACGTCGACTTCTACCACTCGATGTCGACTGACCTTCAGCTCGAGGATTACTATTTTGGGCCTGAAAAGGTAAGTTCAGGTATGATTTCTACTTCTCCTCTGTTCATTGATAAGAATAATAAGAATTTTAGAGGGGACCAGGCCCCGTGGCGAGCTAACCTCCGCATGATTAGGGCTGGGAAAAAGAAGAAGAAGGAGGGCAAGAAATCATATAAGAGCAACAACCTATCAGCGGAGCTTGAATACTACATTCAGGACCTAGATGATCCAGGAAAAGGGCCAGGCACAAGAGGGGCCCACCTTAAAGGTTCTTGAGAAGAAAAGAAGAAGTCGGCCTAGTGACTCTAAAATCTAGAGCATGTACATACAAATTTTAAAATTTTCTTTTAGGATTTTATATTGTTGGTTTTGATTTTTGTTTTGAACATTTTATGTGGAAAGTCTTGTCTTCGTGTAAAAGCTAACAAATTCCAGGTCAAGAAGCATAAAAGATCGCGAAGAGAGAAAGACGAAGTCCCTGACAAGTAAGCCGAAATCAACCAGGCCAAGTCGATGTCGACTACAAAGGGGGTCGAGCACAACAGACTACTCGACGTCGAGTAGGCCACTCGACGTCGACCACCCAGAGGCACCCTCAACTTCAGCTTTCTACTCGACACCACAAATTTGTACTCGATTTCGAGTACTCTACTCGACGTCGACTACTAGCATTCTACTCGACATCACCTGATTTGACTCCTCGACACATTATTCAGTGAGTTCCTTCCTTTACCCTTGTTTTATATTGATTTATACAGTGAGGACACTGTAAATTCTAAGTATGGGGTGGGGGAAAAGCTTATTATTATTAATTTATATGATTTTGGTTATACATGATGAATTTTGGGTAAAATTTTCATTTTTATGCTTTATTGCTTAACCCAAAGTTTGTTTTATAAGACATCTCCCAAAGCTTGTAAATTGTTCAAAGAAAAGAGTAATGAAAGCCAAAGCAAGGCTTGACGATGCAAAAGTGGATTTGTTAGAGATATTGCACAAGATTGCCTAGAAAAGGGAAGTCTCAATGATGTGCAAAATTTTATTGAGAAAACCATAAAAGTGAGGTAAATTGATGTTGCTTTTGACATGTTGTACAATAAGAGGATGGAGGACTTTATATTTTCCATATAATGCTCATATTCATATTCCTAGCCATACCTATACCAATTTGCATCACAAAGCCATATTACAAGCCTTACATGTCATTATATCATTATTGCTCCACATATGCCTTACATTGCCCATTTTTACTTTATTTCCCTATCCGGGGATTATGTTGAGAATGGAAATCATTTATGAAGATATTATATGGTGTTGGTGTTGTTATATATCATTATTGGAGTTTGGCAGGAAGATTTCAAAGTTATGGAAAATTTAATGAGTGAAAGAAAATTCGGTTACATCAGGAGATAAAGGTAGATCGAACCTGCCTGCGTCGAGATAATAGTTCCGCATGATGGGACACCAAAGTGAGGAGTCTGAAGCACTAAGTATCCGTGGCCATTCATGACACCCATGTTTGCGACTCGCGAGAAGGCAGTGCCGAGGTTAGAGAGGTAAAAGCATTATTATTGAAAAAGCATCGAGCGAAAGAGTGAAATGTGAGAAATATGATGACGAAGGAATGTGGTAATGAAATTTTGGAAATCACTCCATTTCCCCCGATTTAACACCACATGGCCAAAAATTACCCACCTTTATCCTTTTACCTATCTACTCCCTTTTGAGCTTGCATTAAGTCCTCTTGATTATTGTTGCTTTGTCATAGGAAAAATTGTTTTGCATAACCTCCTTTTGTGCAGAGAAATTGTTTTTCATTCACAGGCACAGATTTGAAGGCATTAAGTATCTTTTCGAGGATGGCAATTGAGTGTTATTGGTAATATGAAAATGAATCCACTATATATGTTGAGAGTTTTTGCAGGTTTCCCCGGAATGACCATCCAAGTTATTGCTTGGGGACAAGCAAGCTTAAGTATAGGGTGATTTGATGTCCACTAAAGTAACCATGTTTTTGTACACATTTGCGCTCCTTATTATAAGTATTTTGCATATTTTGGTTTGGGAATATGTTGAATTTGTGTAGTATAAGCTTATTTGCCGGAAATAGAGGTCTACACAAGTTTTGGTTTAATTTTGCAGAATTTGGAGCCATTCTAGGACATAACCAAAAGGAGGAGACAAATGCAAGAAACTACTCGACGTCGACTAAAGCTAGGAGCAAAAATCGACCAAGGATTGAAGAAGACAAGCCACTCGAGCTCGACATGTACTCGATGTGGAGTACTTTACTCAACATCGACCAAAGATGAAGACCTACTCGAGTCCGACTAGGAGAACACTCGAGGTGCACTGAGAACAACTAAGATCGAGCACATTCTACACGACGTCGACTACTCTGGTCGACGTCGACCAGAGTAGTCGATGTCGACCACAGTAGTCGACGTCGAGGGCCAATCTGACTTTGAGGGGACTACTTGGGCACGAAGCAATGACGGTTATATCCGGATTTTATCAAAGATCTATCTATGAGGAGAAGACTTATGTTACCATGAAGAGATTTAGATATTTACCTTTTAGGATTTATGTTTTATTTATCTAAATTTATATCTTTAGGAATAGATACAATTTGCTTTCCTTGATTAGCAAGGATTAAGCCCTATAAATAAAGCCCTTGGGCATAGCTTTTCATTCATTCAGTTCCAGAGCTATTTACACACATACAGTTTAGGTTTTCAAAAGTTTTAGGGTTTTGACGCTTTGGCAAAAGTTGGAGTGCCGGAATTGTAAGACTTTGAATTTAGTTTATGAAAGTTTCTTTTCCATCCATTATGTCGATTGCTATGATGAGGCGTGAGTAGTCCACCTACTTCTAGGGTCGGGGTGAGCATGACGATAGCCCTGCACGCTTGAGGTAAACATTCGATATTTATTATGTTTTTATCATCCACCACCTTTTATATGTTTATTCCCTAATTAATAGAGATTCAGGTTAACAACTAGGATTATAAACATAAAATTGGTAGATACAATAAGGGTTACTTGAAAGAGTTGTCTAATTGTTGGAAAAGGTGAAAGCTTGATCCTTTGATGAGATTGCATGATTATTTCTATCTTGTCTTATGCATGTTTGGTTATCGTTGTGGTAAACCCCGGTCTTCGAAGTTTTATTTCATATTTGTTTACTTCGAATCTGTCAAAACTTGGTTTATTTCTGCCCACGACTCTTTTTCATCCCTACACTCTTCAGACCACCTTTTCCGATGCAAATAACGTTTCTGCAGGACTACTCGACATCGATTAGACTAGTCGACGTCGACTACTAATATTCGAGATTGAGTGCTTCTACTCGAGATCGATTGCCGTTTTTGTCTTGTAGGCACTCGAGAAGCCCCAAACTACTCGACATTGACGACTACTAGTCGGTGTCGACTACTCCTGTTGGCTTCTATTGTTGATTTGCTCGAGATCAATTGTACCGACCTCTGTCAACTACAACCTAGTCGAGGTCGAGTACTTCTGGAGTCGACTTCTGGATGTGATTTATTCGCTATCTGAGATTCAGGTTAACGACTTGGATTATAGACATAAAATTGGTAGATACAATTAGGGTTACTTGAAAAAGTTGTCTAATTGTTGGAAAAGGCGAAAGCTTGATCCTTTGATGAGATTGCATGATTATTTCTATCTTGTCTTATGCATGTTTGGTTATCATTGTAGTAAACCCCGGTCTTGGAAGTTTTATTTCATATTTGTTTACTTCGAATCTGTCAAAACTTGGTTTATTTCTGCCCACGACTCTTTTTCAACCCCACACTCTTCGGCCACCTTTGATGACACAAAGAACGTTTCTGCAGGACCAGTGTTCTCAAAATCGCGCCTAGGCGCTAGGCGGGACGGGACCTAGGAATTTTTAAGCCTAGGTGGACCTCTAGGCGGAAATTCATCCAGGAACCGCCTAGTCCCACCTAGGAACCTCCTGGTCCCGCCTAGGCGCCGCCTGGGCCCGACTGATCCCGCCTAGGCGCCGCCTGGGCCCGCCAAGGCACCGCCTGGGCCCGCCAAGGCACCGCCTGGGCCCGCCTAGGCACCGCCTAGTCCAACGATTATTCAATTTGCGCTTCTAAGCATTTGCTTTTCAGTCGAACTTATAGTTTTGGATTTTAGGAGGTTTAGAGTTGTTAGTCAGACATGTACTTTTGCGTTTATATACTTTAGTGTTAGTTAACTACTACAAATTTGGATTTACTTTGCGTTTATTTACTTTAGTGTTAGTTAACTACTACAAATTTGGATTTATGAGTGATATTATGGATTATTATTACATTATATGAATTATTGACAAGTGTTATTCGTCAAAATATAAGGAAATAATCAAGTTTGTTCTAAGTCCGTCTAGGCGCCGCCTAGGCACCCGCCTAACCGCCTAGGCGCTAGGCGGCCACCCACCGCCTAGCGGCCACCTAGCGCCTTTTAGAACATTGTGCAGGACTACTCGACATCGACTAGACTAGTCGACGTCGACTACTAATATTTGAGATCGAGTGCTTCTACTCGAGATCGATTGCCGTTTTTTTCTTGCAGACACTCAAGAAGCCCCAGACTAGTCGACGTCGAGGACTACTAGTCGATGTCGACTACTCCTGTTGCCTTCTGTTGCTGATTTGCTCGAGATCGACTATACTGATCCCTTTCGACTACAACCTAGTCGAGGTAGAGTACTTCTGGAGTCGACTTCTGGATGTGATTCATTCTCTATTTGAGATCCACTGACCCGCTTCCTCGTGGATCGATACAGACTACCTTCTACTATAATGGGAGGGAGTCTTGTAATTATTTTCACGGAACAGAATCGGTTTGCTTTACTTTATTTATATTTTATTTGCAATTCTCGATTTCCTCCTACAACACTAGCCTAACATTATACTTTGGTAAATCAGTAGGGGTGATGCTATTTTTCAGTTAAAAAACCCATTTGCACTCAATGACTTTAACTTTCCTAGGTTTAGGAATTAAAAGCTATGTTTTTTTAGCATTCATAGGTTGGATCTCTTCATGCATAGCTTTCAATTCAACCACTCATTAGCATAGGAAGTTTTCATAACTTGATCTTAATTTTCAGGAGTAAGACGCTTACCAGTTTCAGCAGTTACGAAAGCAAATTCAATAATATTCGAGGTGAACCTTTTGTTAGGGATTCTAACTCTAGGTTGCCTATCTCTAGCAAGATGATAGTTAGACAGATCAGGCACAACATTCCCAGCAGTTTTCGGACCCGACAAAGGAGCATGATCAGAAGAGGAATCAACAACAGATGTATCAGCAGAAGAGGAAGAACTAAAAGGTGATGAAGTGTTGTCAATTACTCTTCCACCAGATTGGTAGGAATAAGAAGAGATACAACCTTGTGAACCACTGCTTTCAGGTTTATTATTTTGAGAGGAACTTGATACCTCAGCCTCTTGTGATTTCATCTTAGAGGTTAAGTTTCCATGTCTCGAGCCTTGTGGAGATCCAGTGTCAAACGCATCATCATCATCATGGTTTAGTTGGTCACTTGCCTCATAGAATCTTACAGCATGGGGAGAGTCTTCAAGGGTACCTGCATTCTCAGTCTCAAGTGTCAGTTCCTTCTTGAAATGAAATTCCTTTTCAGTAAAGGTTACATTCCTAGAAGTTATACATTTAGAAGCTCCAGGATGCACAAAAAGTAATTTTTACCCTTTAGTTCCTTCAGGATATCCTAGCATTACACACTTTTGAGCTATAGGTTGCAGCTTTCCCTGTGATACATGGGAATATACAGTGCAACCAAATGGCCTGAAGTATGTAATGCCAGGTTTCTTTCCTGACCACATTTCTTGTGGAGTTTTGAAGTCCACAACAGGTGATGGGGCCCTATTGATGATATAGGCAACAATTAAGATTGCTTCACCCAACAAGGAACATTTAAGTCCGGCACCAATGAGCATACACCTTGCTTTTTCAAGCAAGTTTATGTTCATCCTCTCAGCAATTCCATTCTGCTGAGGGGTGCCAGGGACAGTGAGACGTCTCTTTATCCCCTTCATTTGGCAAAATTCAGTAAAGGCTTTATGGCAAAACTCTAAACCATTATCAGTTTTTAGCACTTTAAGTTTGCAATTAGACTGACTCTCAACCATAGCATTCCAAATATTAAAGTTGTCAAAAGATTCATCCTTGGTTTTTAACAAATATACCCATACTTTTCTGGAGTAGTGATCAATAAGGGAATGAAAATATTTTATTCCCCCTATGGTCTCTACTTGTGCAGGCTCCCATAAGTTAGAGTGCACATACTCAAGGGGCCTGGAAGCAGTTTAGGTATATTTGCTAAAAGGATGCTTGGTTTTCTTACCAAAAATGCAATTTTCACAAATTTCCAGATTACATGGTTTAAATTTTTTCATGCCATTCTTAAACAAATGCATCATGCCAGTGTCTCCTACATGCCCTAACCTATCATGCCACATTTTTTTATGACTTAGATTCTCATCCTCAACCATATGGGTAGACATGTTCAATTCAGGAGATCCAGTCACATGATAAAGACCTCTCTTCTTGAAAATCTTTATAGGAATGACATCATCTCTGGAAACATTCTTTCATGCCCTATATGTGTTAATTTTGAAATCCATGTCATCAAATACAGACTCAAACAATAGTTTTCTCCTCAAGTTAGGCACCCACTTGACATTTTGGATAACCCTAACCCTCCCATCATGCATTCTAATAGGAATATTACATGTGCCCTTGATATGAAGGACTGTGTGATCCCCTAACATTACCTTACCACCATTGCAAATTGTTATGGAAGAGAAGAATGCTCTGTTGGTGATAACATGTAAAGTGCACCCTGAATCAAGTATCCAAACATTATCATAAATATTCTAAGAAGAACACACAAGTAATTCCCGGGGGTAGCTATCACATGTTTCAACAATTCCAGGCCTTGTTCAGATTTAGACTTATTTTGTTGATCCCTTTTTTTCTTCCTACAATCCCTAGAAAAATGACCTTCATTATGACAGTAATGAAACTTATATCCTTTCTTCTCATTGTTTCCTTTCTCAGATGATTTATCCTTATCATATTGACTCTTATGACCACCTTTGTTGTTGTTATTACTCTTTGGTTTACCTTTCACAACCTGAATATCAGTTTTAGTCTCTAATTTCTCAGTTTTAGAATAATTTTTAGACTTAAACACTTTAAGAACCTCATTCTTTTCAATAACGGCTTCAATAATTTTATCTTTGGTGATCTCTTATCTACTGTATTCAATAATATCCTTAAAGTTGTCAAACTTTGAACGAAAAGAGTTCAATAAAATTACAACTTGATTATTGTCTTTTATCTTGTCATAAAAATTTTCAATCTCCTATGTAATTTTCAGATTTTATCCAGATTTTCCTGCAAAGTGAGGCTAACATTCATCTTAAATGTAAATAACCTATACAAAAGAGAAATCTTCCTAGGCAAAGAAGTTTTCATGTAGGTATATTCAAGTGTTTTCTAGAGAGTTTTAGGGTAAGAAATAGTTACCACGTGTCGAGCTACCTCATCAGACAACCTGATAACAATTTCGGAGTAGGCTTGCTCTTGGAGTTCCTTCTTTTCTATCTCAGATATTCCAGGAGGAAACTCCTTAGTTAAATCTTTGTAGCATTTTTCCTTCATCAGCAGGGCCTTCCTTATGAACTATCACATGGGGAAATCCATGGTTCCATCGAAGGGCTTGATTTTTATGGAATTTTCAGCCATTTTTTGTACCTCTAAAAGAGGAAAACAAAAAAAATGAGAAACTCTCAAGTAAATACTAATTGGAAATGAGGTGCAACAAAAGTCATAAAGAAAACATGAGCTAGGGTTTGGTTGTCAGAGCCAGAACCTGGCTTTGATACCAATTTGTAAAACACTAACGCATTAACCACCTAAACGAGTTCTAAATAAGATAAGCTAAGCGTAAATGATAAGAACACGAGGATTTGTTAACGCTTTTCGGTTTCTCTACTCTGTGGGTCCGCAAGAGGGGAGACCAGGTCCCGAGAAAACCACTAACATGAACAAGGATACAAGATCTGGTTACAAGTTTGGATATCGGACGAGAAGCACCTAATAAACTAGCTAGCACACAAATTACATATAAGTAAAAAAGGTAAGGGTTCAGAGATTTGAAAGGGCAAGAGCTCCCTTTCACAGCTCTTCAATCCATATGAAGGCGATGCACACTCCAAGGAACAGGAATCGAGCCTCCATGGATGAGCCAACACTTTTATTTTTTCTTTCTCTCCTCGCTCTCAATCTGGATTAGGGTTTGTTCTGTAGGAGTGTCTCTCTCTTCCTTCTCTCTCTAATGAACATGAGAGCATATATTGAGAAGGGTGTGGCTTTAGGGTTAGCAACATCTCTGAGGATTCGAGGAAAGAGAGCAAGGCTTGGGCTGGTCTCATTCTCACAAGAGAATGTTATCAAAGCATTTGGCCGGCCCACAACTCGAGCTCTCAGATATGTAATAACAAACTTAGTGCACACACACACATCATAGGTTAGTCTTCAAGGGTACTTGGTGCACCTAGAATCCGAGGCAAGAGGTCTTTGGGGTCCCTTATGTGTGTCCAAAGTCCTGAGACCATTCCCATGAACCTAGCTAGGTGTTTAGGTGTTTCTTCAAGTCCTTTACATCCAAACTTATCATCCTAGATCTATGTGTTACAAAAGCAAAACTTAAGATTACATTTTATAACAGAAACAATATATTATCATTGTCGTCTCTTCCTTGTTCTCCAAACACGAATAAAATCAGATTTATCATTATCGTATAGGCAAGTGTTGCCTCTCCTAAAAGTGGTTGAAAAAGGCATTTATCATAATTGTCATCTTTCTTTACAAGATCTTCTTTTTATCTAATAATATTAATTAATTAATATTATTTCTACCATTTTCTTGCACTCCAAGCACAAGATCGTTTCTTTACTAGTTAGGCAACCATTTCTTTCTTCACGGCGTGCACACAAGATCTCTATATATTCCTCCTTCCTATTTCGGTGAAGAAACGACCTTGTATGTGCAACGTTGTCTTCATGACCCTAGAGCTATCTAAGTTCGTCAAGAACATCTCAACAAATATGTCAATTACAAGAGTTTATTATCATCAAAACATATAAGGTGCACGAGGACCTCTGGGTACTCAATAGGATGCAGACAACAAGTATAAAAACCCATCAATAATATACAACAAAAAATTCAACAATATACAACATATGTTATAAAGCTATTGGTTTATGGTGGATGTTTCACCTCCCTTAACTCCTACATGGTGGAAAACCATAAGACCATTATTTATGACTTTATTATCCTGAACTTATAACCATCTTCATCTATGGCTATATAAGGTCTTGTAAATCTTCTTTGAGACACACACAAGCAACAGAGATATGTTCTCTCTTTCTCTTCATCCTCTATACTCTCTTATTCTTCCATATATGAAAACAATTTATCAGCACCATTGTCTTATTCCTAATTCTTCTTCACGTTGGTTACCTTAATCCACTAGATTGTGATTTTTTCAACACCTATTTTGTGAGCTTGAAGTTTCTAAACTCAATGGTTAAACAATCCAGGACATTGTGATACTTGTCTCTCTAAGAGATCAAAGACTCGATACCTTTCGTAAACAATCCAGCAAATTGTGAGTCTTTATCAAAATCTACATTAGAGCTTGAAGACTCTAATTTGATATTCTTATAAACTCTAGAAGAGTATATGATCTTATTTTTACCATTTGTACTCCCGCAGAAGTACATGGAATATGGGTTATTTGGAACTATTTTTTCATGGTCATATCAACCACAAAACACGATCTAGTAAACAAGGTCACTTCCTGACAACCCTCTAAGCATGACATGAAGCATTCCCCTCAAATAGAGGGTGTTAAAGAGGTTATGGTTAAATGCACAACCAAAGTTACTATTGTGGCTTATAACCAGGTCATTTATGCACGGTTAATTCTAATGTCCCGAAGAACTTTATGAATAAGAATAAAGTGTATGTAATAAATACACGTAGTAGGTCATTAGTCTCATACATATAGTATGAAACCAACAGAAGTTTTGACAACGTACAGTTAGCTACATCTGATTAAATAAATGGATGACCATGTACAAAGTTAAATGGTTAGAATGCTTTATCATTTTGACACTTATTTATCCTATTGAAACTTATGATGTCACTAACCAGAAGTTAGTTGACAAAACATTTTTTCTTTGTGGGATTTGGTCACTCAAGTAAAAAGATGATTTGCACGATCACTGAAATTCACATGAATACTGGTCAAAAGGACCAGAAGATCCTAGTACTTGAAGATCCTCAATAAGGGTAACCATACATGTATGACTTGTTCTCTTGACAAAATAACAACAAGACCGTCTATAATAAAGAATAAATGCAAAGTCTCTTATGTCTCTTGATCGAGTTCGGTGAGACAATGACGGAAGGGAAATGTCGTTAGATTTCACCTCGCCAAAGAAATAACCCAAAAAAATAAACTAAACTAGCAACCTAGTATAGCGGATAAGTAAGGGGTCGAACTCACAGAGAAACAAGTACTTCAATGCAATATGTGTTTATCAATTATGACACTAACAAAGGAATAGAAATACGAATGAATAAAGACAACACAAATAAATTAAGACAAAGATGTGGATATGAACAAAGAGAAGACAAAATATAAGAATGTGGTTCGCCTATAATTCACAACATTGGTTGATTTATTGATCCTTGAGATGATTGCAATATTATTCCTAAGCCTATGTCGACTTCGCTAAGGTTGAGAGATCCGCAGAGATTCACTCATCTTATTCAATATCACTAAAGAATAGCATTAGGAACTCAAGTACTTAGACTAATTGGCACATTGATCCAATGCAATTAAGACAGATAGGCGCAAACCGAACTCAGCCCTAATCGAATTTACACAACATAGATCAATTTTTATCATCCACTACAAAGGCATAGAAATATCACTAAATCAATGATTTCGTTTGCTATCAAGAAATCAACAACGGATTCATAGCATAGATGCAATTCCTAACTACATGGCAAGTCATGGAAAGGAACACAAGTATAAACAATGAAGAACAAGATGATAAATAAACTAATGAATAATATAGAAATCAAGTCTCACAATCAATCAACCAAGTCTTGAATCATAGAAAAACCACAAGAATTCTAGGCAAGCATAACAAACCTTGAATCCCTAAACTTAAATCCTCTCATTGTAATGAGTTTGTGGGGAATAGACTCTATTAGTTGTGTTCGTTCTCAATTAGTTGATTGAAAGAATGTTGGAAATATGTCTAATATAGGGCTCAAAGGCGTCGGCCAAAACCATAGGGAAGATAGATAAGAGTTTCCACAAAGATAGATTGGGCTGCATATCGCAAATCCGCACCTGACGAGGCGGCGGGCGCCGTTCCTAAGTGCTGACAGTTTCGGCAGACTGAACTTGTAACGCACTTTCTGGAGTCATCCTTTGTCCGATTGACGCATATGAATATGCGTTGGAAATTCTTTCCAAGCACTACGATTCTCATGAAGACCTCAGAAGCTAATTCAAATGATTGTAGCCACCACTACTATGATCAAGTAGGTCCCCTTTTTCCCCACTTCTGCTTTTATTTTATATTTTGTTGTCTTTATTTGATTTTCATTTAAATATGATGAAAAGTTTAAGTGTGGGGGGAGAAGTGAAGTATATTAATTAGGTTAGGTTAGTTCATGTTTGAATTTTTATTATTTCTTTCATGTTATTTCTTTTATGTTGTATAAAATGTCAAAAATGAAAAAAAAATTGAAAAATGTCAAAAACCCAAAAATATCATGCATTGCTTAAATATGTGTTATTCAACTACCCATCTTGCAATGTTTGTCCTTTATGATGTATCTTGGCATGATCCTATAAATTCCATAGCATGTTTGGATTGTTTGGCCTTGTCCTATAAAATTTGGTTTTCATGTGAAACATGTTAGGTAGATATAATTGAGCATGAATCATTTAAGTTCCTAGGCATGATTGAAATCCAAGAAATATTTGTCCTAATGAGATATATTTGACCTTATAGGGATCACATATATATTCCCTCTTCTTTTGTTGTGTGATTTACTCATCTTATGCAATTACGTCTTAGTATTGACATGGTTATCTATTTTTGAGACCTATTATATACATTGTTCATTGCTTATAAATTTCAAGTGATAGAGGCACCTTTTAGCCACATTTTATCCATATCTACCCTACATCATATCTTTGCTTGAAGCCAATTTGAGCCTTTAGCCTTTTCCTTTGAAGCTCCACAAAATTCATGTTTCTTAGCCTATGATAAGCCTGACCCATCCGAGAATTAGGATTTGAGTTGGTTATGGATGTTATTTTGATTTGAGAGAGAAAAGCTATGGGTTGTACTTATGTTGAGAGGCTTTGAGAGATATGTAATGTTATGTGCTTATTTTCCTCATATTGTATTTCATGCATTTTGGCTCAAAGAAAAAAAAATCAAAAGCTTGGACCTAAGGGAGGATAAAATTCACCTAGGGACAAAAGTAAGCTTAGAAAAAAAGACTAAGAGCCTTGTTATTTATTATGAGAGTTGGATAAATGTTTGGTTGGAATTTTGATATTTCGAGAGTTATCATCTTTTGCATGTTTTGAGAGTCTTATTTCATTTTGAGAGATGATACTTATGTTATGAGAGCTCATTGCTATGTATTGGAGTTTTTGTCATTGGAATGGTTTGCGAAGTATGGAGGTTGGGGTGTTGTTCTGGGTTTTTATCATTGGAATGTATTGGAATTTTTCCCGGATTTTTAGCACCACAAGCCTATATGTTTCTCATGCCTTATGTTCCTACCAAAAGCCCCATTACAACCCCGCCGAATGGAGTCTTCTATGAAGGTTTCCATTGAGCGATAGTCCTCTTGATGTTGCTTATTTGCTTTGACGTATTTGGTGGAGAATTTGTGATATAAATGTCAATGCTTATGTAGCTTTTTGTATAATGAATGGGTTGAGAGTTGTTCTTTAAAGCCTAAACACTTGAGAGCATGAGTGAAACACATTTATCCATATGAGGTTGGATGGATAGGCATGCGGGCTACTTGGTCCTTTATATACATGCTATGATGTTTGTCTACCTTGTTCATGTTTGCACACATTTGAGATGTTGCTTTTGATGAGGAGAATGCATGATGAATATGTTTGTGGGATGGTTGGTTATTGCTATGTTCTTCATTGCTTGAGGACAAGCAAAGGCTTAAGTGTAGGGGAGTTGGAGTTATGACAATTTGTTTGCTTCTTTCGTGTTTAATTTGCGCTTGTTATGTTATATAAATTTTTTTGTTTAGACATGAAGAAGTCTCCATCTCTATGCTATAATCTAGTTCGCTAGAGGACTAGCGAAGCTTAAGTGAGGGGGAGTTTGATAATGCATATTTTATATGGTCATTTATAGGTAGTCGTAGGTGTATTAAGTATTCATATTGCATGCTTAATAAGCTTATTCATATTCTTGATCATTTGGTATTCGAAGTTCGGAATCTATGGTTTTTAGTGTTTATTTGTAGGTCTTATGATCCGGGCTCGAAAGGTGGAGAAATAATGGAGAAAAATGGACAAAGAAGAGCTAAGGAACAAGAGCGGAAATGGAGAACATGGAGAAATCCCATCTTTAAGGTTATGAGAAGTTGGAATTAGCTTCTGAGATCTTCATGAGAATCGTATTTCTTGGAAAGAGCTTTCCAACGCATATTCATATGCGTCAATCGGACAAAGGATGACTCCAGAAAGTGCGTTACAAGTTCAGTCTGTCGAAGCTGTCAGCACTTAGGAACGGCGCCCGCCGTTATTTCTGCTGACAACCTAGACGGACGTGTTAATGAAAAAGGAAACCCGATGACCATCGACATGGAATCGCATGAGTCGACACATGAGGTTTCATATGTTATGCCTTCTTCTCCATTATCTATTATGCATTCTTCTTCTCCATCATATGTCATGTCATCTTCCCTATCATCGAATATGCCTACTTGTACATCATATGTTATGACTCCTACTTCATGTGTTTTAGTGCCTAATTCATTTGAGGCAAGCATCTCAATCGTGCCTATCAAAGCAACAAGTCCAGAGCCCATTTTTGTGGGTCCTGAGCAAGGTAATGAAATTTCTAACACCTTTGTGGATTATAGTGAATATTTGGATCCCCGGGAGCATTACTTCTACAAGACGCCGGCGGAACTGTGTTGGTGGTCGTACATTCCCTTTGAAGATGATCGAACCAAGGTAAATAGGGAAGTGTCAAAGGTATCCTTAATTGCAAAGTTTTTCATGTTTAGTGTTCTTTAAAATTTTGGTTGGGCACAAGAATTTGATTTTCTTTTAAGGGCTTTAACAATGTATGAATGAGTCTTAAGGTAATGACACAATAAACCTTCGAGTCTATGACGTTAACCAAGAACGCTTCTTGGGAGGCAACCCATGATTTGTTTTCTAGCTTGCAAGTTTTCAATTCCTAGTTAGGTAGTTAGTCTTTCCAATTCAATAAAATGATAGAGTTCCATTTAGATATGTGTTTTTGGAGGAGTCTTGAGTTAACCATGTGATTTGCTTGATTAAATGACGGAGTTTGCGTTCTACAGACATGACGTCCGTCACCTTCCACACGACGCCCGCCTTGGTTGTCAGTGACACACTTGCAGATTTTGGTGACATTGGAAGGGAGTATTTTCTATCATTTATTATTTTCGATTTTTAGGTTAGTTTATATTTTCTATCTTATTTAGGAATAGATGTTTTTATTTATTTATTTTAGGAGTAGATTTTATTCTATCTATCTTTAGGATTAGATTTTTTTTTAATTATTATTTTAGGTTAGGTTTATTTATCTTCTTTCTATTTTATCTATCTTAGGGTTTTATTTTTTTATTCATTTTCTTTTATTATTTCTATATATTTCTAATATTTCTTTTTCTTTTTAATAGATAATCCTTTCCATTCCAATTAACCATATATCCCTATTCCCAAATTTGATCATTCAATCCTGTGTCCACGAAAATGCGAGAACTCTAATTTCTGCACTTGAATCTAAATTCCAAAACCTAAGCCTTGAGTTTCAACCAAAAGCCTTTCTTTTTCCCATCCATCACCCACATCCATCAATATCCTTCATCCATCAAATTCGATTCTTTTCCTACCATCACCATCCCTACCACAAAAGAGAAACTTTGAAACCAAGTCTTGATCTTCAAAGAGCAATTTGGAAGGAGTTTGGATGTCGGAACATCGACGTTGCAACTCGGATTCATGGTTCTGCAAACACGGCGCCCGCCGCCCTCTAACCGGTGCCTGCCGCCGCCCCAGTGCGCCAATGCTTGTTGTCCGACGATTATAGCCACCACTACCCTGGTCAAGTAGGTTCCCTCTTCCCCCACTTGTGGTTTTATTTTAAATTTTGTTGTCTTTATTTGATTTTCAATTAAGGATGATGAATAGTTTAGGGGGGGGGGGGGGGGGGATATGCGTTATTCAACTACCCATCTTGCAATGTTTTTCCTCTATTATATATTTTGGCATTATCATATAAATTCCATAGTGTGTTTGGATTGTTTAGCCTTGTCCTATAAAATTTGGTTTTCATTTGAAGCATGATTTGGTGATATAATTGAGCATGTATGATTAATTTTGAGTATGATTGAAATCCTACAAAACATGACTTTTGTGAGATTGTTTTTAGCCTTATTGAAATCATATAATTCCTTTTTGCTTTTATGTGTGATTTACTCTCCTTGTGTTTCTACCTCTTGATATCGCCTTCTCAGAACCTTAAAGATGGGATTTCTCCATGTTCTCCATTTCCGTTCTTGTTCCTTAGCTCTTCTTTGTCCATTTTGCTCAATTGTTTCTCCACCTTTCGAGCCCGGATCATAAGACCTACAAATAAACACTAAAAACCGTAGATTCCGAACTTCGAATACCAAATGATCAAGAATATGAATAAGCTTATTAAGCATGCAATATGAATAATTATCACACCTAAGACTACCTATAAATGACCATATAAAATATGCATTATCAGAAAACTACGAACATAAAACAATGTCATATGGACCAGTGTTATTCCAATATAGATGCCTTAACACATTGGTCATATGAAATGGTAGAGAATGTTATTAATCACATTATTCCAATATAGATGCCTTAACATATTTGCCACTATAACTTCTCCCAAATTATCTCCGGAAGAGAGTTTATGTTCCGAGAGCTCCTCCATAGAGACCATAAAGAAGTTGAATGATACATGGGGTTTGTGTCCCTAATGATATCAAATACCCCGAGCTTCCTTAAAGTTGATCAAATGCCCGATATTTAGGGGGAGAGAAAATGACACTATATTATGAAATAGATTGCATGAAAGCGACTTCTTTTATTATTTGGGATCCGCAGATAAATGAAAGTGAACCAGAAGTTCAACACATATGTACACCAAATGAAAATTACATGGTTTAGCAAAAGGCTATCAGATGCGTTTACTAAAGCCAGGAAATTGACAAAGTCACATAAATTGCACTAGCTCATTTGGAAGCTCCAGAAGTAAGTCCAACTCAATGAATATCAAGTGATTCTCAAATACGTCGGAAGTGATGAAGATCACTAGACTCTTGGTATATCATTTCCCAATAAGTGGAAAGAGCTCATGAGAATACGATGATCATCAAACAAAGAAAGGATGTCGACATTGAAATGATGATTAAGAGCTAAAAAGAAGCAAATTCATGTAAATATGAATTCTTCAAGCATGATATTTTAGACTCATAGTTCCAACACCGAAAAGTGTAACATCAATTGGTTTTAAATATGTGTTCATACAAAAACACATATAAAGCCAAGTTGATTGCACAAAAGCCTGTCATAGGTTATATGAATGTACTCAGCAGAAGTAGATGTAATTTTGGTTATAATTGATGGACATGGTATTTGCATACCCATATTCATCACTGAATATTAATGAAATGATCAATTGAAAATGCTTGAAGCATTAATGCCAAACCCCTTGTCACTTGCAATTGGTTAAAGATCCTTATAAGAGTACCTAAAGTACCTATAATCATGAAAGTGGTGACATTTTATTAGGTCCCGAAGTACCATACAAATTTGTACTCTTTTCCTTTATCTTGGTTTTTATCCCGCTGGGCTTTTCCAAGGTAAAGTTTTTCACAAGGCAACTTATGCACCATTTAAAACAAAAGATTCCCCATATCAAATGATGAAGAGCACACTAGGTCCTGAAGTACCTTATGATTGTGCATTGAAAGCAGCTCAACACCAAGACATATAAGTCAAGCGCGTCGATGTCAGTTATAATATATGAAGACATTTTGGCTTGTCCACATCAAAGACAATGTTCAAAATCGACCATGCAACTCATGGAGTCAATATTATGAAGAAGTTCGAAGAGCTTATCAAAATGAGAAAGTTGCAAGAAGAATGTTGAATTCAGGGGGAGAATATACGCATTGCACTCTTTTTTCCCTTCAATCGGGTTTTTATCCCACTGGGTTTTTCTTGACATGGTTTTTAACGAGACAGTATGATCAAAGCGTATCAAACGACATCTATAATCTTTTTTACTTAGTCCTACTTTTTGTCTCATTGGGTTTTTATAGGCGAGGTTTTTAGCAAGACAGTTTGTAATTTTATATGTGTACATCCAGGGAGGGTGTTATAAAGCTATTTGTTTATGGTGGATGTTTCACCTCCCTTAACCCCGACATGGTGAAAAACCAAAGGTCCATTATTTATGGCTTTCTTATCCTTAACTTATAACCATCTTCATCTATGGCTACGTAAGGCCTTGTAAATATTCTTTGAGACACACACAAGGAATAGATATATGTTCTCTCTTTCTCTTCATCCTCTCTACTCTCTTATTCTTCCATATATGATAACACAACAACATATAGCAATCCATCCTATAAAGTTATATGTTTTACTTTCCTAAGCCTTTATTTTATGTAATATGTGTATGTACTATATGTTGTTTGCAAGTTTTTGTAATGTCCCAAGCTTGGATTTAAGGAAATAAAGGGAAAAGGTAAAGTGTTAAGGGAAGAAGGAAGGTTATGGAAGAAGAGTTCAGAGAGATAGAGAGGAAGAAGGAGAGAGAGGGTTTAAGGAGAAAGGGTAATGGTTTGTTTGATTATTCTCATTCATAACCTCCCAATTACAATTAATGGTATATATACTAATACCCATATTATCTAAACCCTATACATGACAATACCTACCCCTTATAAAAGCTTTGTCCTCAAAGCTTTATATACAATTCACAATTATACTAGCAACTACCCACAATTACACTAGCAAATATGTATTACAAAATTATATTGAGTTGCTAACAAAATGATGCAGTAATTATGTATAACAATGGCTATCAATAGTTAAACTACTAAAATGTACATGGGATATGGGAATCTTGTGTGTTCCCTTGTATGCAGCCCATCACTTGTCAAGCCACCAACTAATTCCCATTGAGTATACATTGTCTCCTGCTTCATATGCCAAACTTTGCAGCCGATGAATCACTTGAGCAAGGCATGTGTAATTCAACCACACATGAGAAGCTTTACACAATACGTATATATTTTCTGAAAGTTCCCTTATCACAACAACTGAGCACTTGAAGAGGAATTGAGCAGGGCCCAAAAGTAAACCTCCAATGCTTCCAACACCCAAATAACATCTCTAGTAAGCACTTTATCAGACAAAACATACTACAATTATCACAGAGGCAAAGGTTCAACAAACTCAACCACCATCTCATTTGCATGTTCGAGCACTCACAAACACCATCATCCCGCCAATATCTAGCTAATGCCCATGTAAAATTGAACCGCAAGGTACTTTCTTGATATTGTCTTGTCATGACAGCAATATATAGCAACTCAGAGAGTGGTCATTTTTTCCTGGACAGGAGCACATAGGCACTGAGGCAAGAAATCCACCTGGATCAAAAACTAACTCACCACAATGCTTCTTTGCAAAATATAAAACCGCATATTGACTTGGTTCCAACACCATCAGCCCTAACTTGCAAAAACCAGCCCACGACTACCAACCCGCACTTTTACTAACACAACTAATGGATTGTAATTGCTTCCAGGATAAAAAAAGAAAAAACAAAAGTGATCATCAGGCTCAGTTTTACCTCTTGAACAACCCAAAGTCTCCCCCTCTCATATGGGAATGAGGTCTCCCTACTAAAACATACCCATTGGACATCAATCTGGGTAGCATAAACTTTTCCTCTTGCGATCTTGCAATCGTCTCAGTTGTCTTTTTCAATGAAGCGATCCATTGTTCGGACTCTCGCCTGTACTGCATCATTTGCCGCTGATTTTTCTCGCGAAATCGTTGATACCATTCATCAACTGCCATTGCTGCTCTTCGGGGAGAAAAAAAAATTCAGAAAATTTCGAATTCAAGATAGATGATTTCGAATTCAGTGACCTGGCTCTAGATAACAATTTATAATGTCCCAAGCTTGAATTTAGGGAAATAAAGGGAAAAGGTAAAGAGTTAAGGGAAGAAGGAAGTGTAGGGAAGAAGAGTTCAGAGAGATAGAGAGGAAGAAGGAGAGAGAGGGTTTAAGGAGAAAAGGGTAATGGTTTGTTTGATTATTCTCATTCATAACCTCCCAGTTACAATTAAGGGTATATATATACTAATACCCATATTATCTCAACCCTATACATGACAATAGGTCGTATAAGCTTTAAGGACAAAACCTTTATAAGGTGAAGGTAATGTCATGTATGGAAGACATGTGGGATTAGTATAAATACTAATAGGTTGTATTGGAAAAGGCATCAATGAATCAAATGGAAAACAATATCTTTTTAGGACAAAACTTTTATAAGGTGTAGGTAATGTCATGTATGGAAGACATGTGGGATTAGTATAAATACCAATAGGTTGTATTGGAAAAGGCATCAATGAATCAAATGGAAAACAATATCTCTTTTCTCCTAAACTCTTTACTCCTTATCTCTCTTTACTCTGTCTTTACCTTTACAGACTCCATCTTTTTCCCTATCCCTAACCCATCTAACCCTAATCTTTCTCCCTAATCTCCCTCCTTTCCCAATCAAATTCACACATCTCGGGCTAGATTAAGCTTGGGACATAACTGTTTTGTATGATGAGTTAGAAAATCATAACGGGAGGTTACATTGTAACTAACAATTGATGCTTGGTTCTCACTAAATCCAACCGAGTAATATTCAACCTTAATGGTTCGATCCTCTGATGAGTTTAGTGGACAATAGTGGTGATAATGATATAAGTTAAATTATATAGCTACATATATGATTTCCTAAGGCCCAAATGAACTTGACCCATAATGAATCACAACTATTGGCCCAATGGAAAGAAGCCCATAATGAATCCCAACTATGGGCCAAATGGATGGAGGCCCAGTAGCTTTGATCGAAGATTCTTGTCGGTCTCTCGGTTCCTATATTAGGTGGATTTTCTCTTAAACTCTCTTACTTTTCTTATTACACTTGCATTTTCGGTTATACTTAGGATTTGTCTGTATATCTTGCTTGTTTGTCCCTTTACAAGTATTATGGTGGATATAGGGTCAACTCCTGAGGCCATGGAGGATTAGGGTTGAATTCAAACCTCTTAAACAAATTTTTCTTGTTCGTCTTTGCTTTCATTTTGTGTTTTCGATTGTTCTTGATATGAATCCCGCGCTTCTGCCCCATTTACATCTATACAACACATCCTATCTACGATATTATACTATTTTGTAATTGGCAATACTTACTATGTCAGGAGAGTGAAAAAAGAAGAAGTTAAAAACCACCTGTATCGTTTACGATTGATGTACGTTTTTTATAATGATAAAAACTATTCTTCTTATTTTTTTTTATATAAATTCATACATAATAATAATAAGTATGAAATTATAAAAAATAAAAAGTTTAATATTTTATATAGTTTTAGCAAAACAAAAATATACGTGTATAAACGTCATGTTTTAATTAATGAAACGAGTACAACCTAATAAAATTGATTACTTCCTAAAATCTAAAAAAATCTAAAACATTTGATGATTAAATTTGTTCACCTAAAGAATCAAATGAAGATGATCGGAGAGAGTACTAGTGTTTCATATGATTTTGTATACATCACTTGTAAATTTCAACAAAAAAATTTAGCTAGGCATGAATGAACCCCAAAAAACTATAACCAAAAATGGAATGGTTTGCTTTGCTTAATTTGAACCTTAAACAACGAGTGGATGACTCAACCTTCCCTGACCATCTTCACGCCGATCCCCATATCCTCACACTGCCTCATGTTCGGAAAAACCGAGCTTATATGCTTGACTTGGATCCTCCTCTCGCAATCATACCTTGGTGCAAAATGGAAGCAAGGCTCTATCGACATGGCTTTCCGACATGGCGGATCGTTGAACCGCATATCCATAATCCACGCCTGCTTTGCTCCCAAACCTCGAGCCACATACCCGAAAGTAGAGAACCCACTCGTCACAAGCTTATCGCAAAGGCTCAGCAAATACATCTCCGTCAATGCCTTCACATGATGGCTGTTGTTGTGGAACCTTTGCACCTCCTCGTGGCTCGGCTGAAACACTCGCACCGCCTCCTCTGTTGTCGCTTCCCCTTCCTTGTAAATCTCTCTCAGATTCTCCGAGTACTCTTTGTACAACGACGTTACCAAGACTGCTTTGGTCTTGGAGGTCTTGTTCTTCGATGCAACTTTCATCGCATCCAATTTGGGCAAAATGTTGTTTGTTTGAGTGCAAGCAAGGATGACTTCTGTGACAGTCTTAGCTTGTGTTTGCTTCGGAAAAAATACCCTCACTTGGATCCCCACTTTTGTATCCGCCTTCGACAAATTGGCCTTGTAAAACCGAGTGATTTCCCTCCATACTTGGTTTGATGGGCTCAAAAGGTACCTACCCAAGTGGTGGAAGACGGTGTCTTTCTCCGGAAACAATGCGCTTAGCTCCTTTTCGAATGACGGGATCATGAAAAGGGACGGCACAAAGTACTGATCCGACCTCAGGATCAAGAACGGTGCCCTCTCGAGTATTGCCTGGCCTTCACCGCAATGGAAAAACCTCTCGTATTCCTGGCTCTCATGCTGCAAATGAACAAATAGGAAAGGAGGGACCTCAATTGAATTCGCCAATTCGCTGCTGTTTTCGCTTTCCATTACGCCCTTCACCAAGCTTGCATACTTCGGCAGGACATCAATCTTGTTCCTGTAGGGGAAATCGGTCGGTAGCTTCCATGTCGAATTGAGAAACGGCTCACAGAACACGCCCGACATCTCGGCCTCGAAAGCAACGAGAAGAACTCGGTTAGTCAGCATTGCATAGAGGAATGTGGCTGTAAGGCTCAGCATCCGGTTTCCGAGGCCATTGACCGGCTCCCACACAATGTAATTGCACTCTACGGTATTCGGGATTTGTTTGGACTCGTTGAGCTTTGCTAGTGTGATGTTATACTGCAATGATTTGGGGCCACAACGCCTATGGAGTCGCTCGTAGCTGCGTAGCTTTGAGAGGAGTCGCGGTGATGGCTTGTGTGGGGACGGCTTTCGGTAGAGGTGGGACTCGTACCGGCTTAAGCAAGATTGCTCGTCGAAACCAAGCTGAAGCAGCCCGTCGAGGAGTTTGTTTCCGGTGGCGGAGTTCTTTGTGGTGTGGTTTTTCGGGTTTGGTGACGGCGGAGATGAAGTCCTCCTCGAGTCTCGATCGGCTAGCGTATGATCCGGGATCGGCGGTGGAGACCAAACTTTTCTTTGATTGTTTGTACCTTTGGAAACAAGGGAGAGCAACTATTACTGACACATTGATAAAGTAGCTAAATTATATGTTCATTTCCTGTATAATTGAACATGTTAAGGGGTTGTTATGCGCACAGTCAATTTCTCGCATTCGACACGGTGCCGGTGCCGATTTCAAGTGTCGGCTCTTCTTTCTACCGGTGCTGACTCCCTTTGTCGACAGGTCCCGTAAAAGCTTTGTTGGAAATCCTTAGTCTGGGCTTTGCAGGGAAGATGCTTCGCCTATCGACCCCGGGGGTCTAGCTATTTGGACACTCTGCCCACCGACCCAGGAAACCGGCAATGACATTGCGCGGATGGCGAGATGCAACCGTGGGATTACAAGGTCTATAATTTTGTAAAACCCAAGCGGGAATTACTATGCTTGTTGTTGTATTTAATGAATAAAGAAAACCTTACATGATGTTTCCCATTTTTGTACCTGGATTGTTGAGCGGTTGGCATAGAGTCAGGATCCTCTACACCCTTTGGTGAGACACCCGGTGTCACACAAAATTATTTTGAGTATAATTTCATTTTTTAAAAAATTTAAAAATTATATTTATATTCTATACATTTATATTTTTATGTCTATAAACTTTTTTCATGAAAAAACAATTTTCAAAAAATATATATAATTAAAATAACAAATATTTGATAAAATAATTTTTATATTTTTTTAAAACATCATTTTTCATTATGAAAATTTATAGACATATAAATATAAATTTATAAAATATAAATATAATTTTTATATTTTTTTTTAAAATGAAATTATACCCAAAATAATTTCGTGTCACACCGGGTGTCTCACCGAGGGGTGTAGAAGATCTTGACTCGTTGGCATATGTATTGGCAAGAATTAAGGGGTGTTTGGCGTGGGACAAAGGGGGGTGGGAGATGGGAAGAGATGTATTGGGTTTGCCTGGGATTAAGGAGATGGTCAATGGGGGATTAACGTGTAGAGGTGCAATCTAGGGGTGACAAAATGGACTTGTGACAAACGTAACCAAACAGGCAAACAAGTCACTCACTCTGTAATATTTTTTCAAAGAAAAAAAATTAAATAGGGAATACCTATCAAATCAAACCTGTGAATGCTTCATGAATCAATCAATATATAATAAGTCAACATAACAACATCAAGTCGATGGAGCCAGTCTGTCGACTTACGAAATTAAATAGTGTACCTGTGTTTGCGGGTGTCCGCTCAACGCTTTGATTCCGATTAGGTCGAGTGGACGACGGCGATGCAAGCTCCAGTCTCCACAAGCTCCAGACTGGGTAGGAGGTGTGGTTTTGGTACAAAAGAAAAGCCAGAGGGATGATGAGTAGAATTAGGCCACACAGGAAGGTTCTCCATCTCCCGATAAAGAAGCTGAAACCTCCTCCTTGTGTTTGTTTTGAGCCTTTATTCCTCATAATCGATTAATCCAAAACAACACTGATGTGCTGCTGATAATGACCTTATATATGGAATGATGTTGTTGATTTTGGCTTATGGATGGTGGGGGAAGAGGTGTACAATTGAGGCCGGAGATGATCAATCTTACAAATGGAGGAGTGAGCCTAATTTATTGATCGCCATGTCTTTCGTTTTTTTAATATAATTAGACGGGATTATATAAAAACAAAAGCTATTCAAAGGAATAAAAATCAACCTATATATGCTCACCTCCAATATTAAATAATTTGTGATGGATGATATATATAGATACTACTTTCCTTGGATGCTCCTCTATTTGTTTCCACGTCTTGCATGTTCTTAAGTTTGATATTTTTTATTAAATCATTCATTCCTTAATTTTTAAAATTTTACAAAATCGTTTACAAATAAAATTTTTCTTTGATAAGAGAAAAAACTACGCATTGTTTTCCTAATTTTTCTATAAATGTGTAAAAAATATAAGTTTAAGGATTTTAATTAACAAAAATAAAATTCAGGGACCCGTTTGAACATTTGATCAATTTTCAGAGACTATAGGTGGATTTTACCATTTTTTTTAATGACAAAAAATAGATCTAAAATATCAGGTATTTAATATCAGTTTAAGTACCCTACTTTTTCATTGATTTTATTAAATGGTTAATTAGGGACGTACTAAAATTTTTGCAATTAATTTTTGTTATTAATTGGGAAAATTGATCGGATTCCATGATACAAATTATAATATAAATTGAAAAAAAAACATAGAATTATCTTCTTCTAAATTAAATAAGAGGTGGAAAATAAGCACAGACGACACTACAATTATATTTATTCTTCCTTTCGAAAAGGCCACCATAGTAGACTAGTATAAGTTATTATATACGAGTACTATTCTAGCTAATTTAAATTACTTTCAAAGTTGGCAATTATGTTGACTTACTGTTATATAACCTTTGATAGTTCTAGCTTTTTGTACCATTAATATTAATTAGTTTCAAGATAACAATTATTATTAGATTTTGTAGAATGATCCGATAAAATGATTTATTCATATTACTAAATATTTTTTTGGGTAAATTGCACTAAATATCCTAACATTGATAGATAATTGTGATTAATATCATAAGCTTATAATATTTCACGAAGTGCATGTTTGATAGTGGATTGTTTTTTGAGGAATGAAGAAGATTATTAGAACAAAAATTATTTTTTTGGATTATAAGGGTTGAAGAGAGGTAACGGTTGGTGTTTGGTGGAATGAAAACTATAGTTGAGTAAGGGAGAAAAGGCAATAATTATTGGGCAAAAAATGTATTACAAAATATATCACTTTTAATATTCTATTTTAGAGATTTTTTTGTGTGGAACGTTGTTGAGCATGTTTCTATTCGGATTAGAATAACAATTAAATTTTGATGGAGAGGCGAAATAAGTGGCGCTAGTTGTTGGGTTTGGATGATAAAACAAATTACAAAGATCATGGGCAGAGGATAACAAGGCATCATGAAAGACAGGCTTCAGTTAGCCAATAATTAAGCCGAAAGAAAGTGTTGTAAATGCGAAAAGTATGAATATTGTTACGTATAAATACGAATATTTAAATTTGTTACAGCATGCACATTAGAGGCCCGAACTCGGTCTCTTAAGTTATTTTTTTATCTGTCACATCAATTTAAGAGCCTCATTTTAATTTTTTATTATTTGCACTCTAATTGGAGAGCACGAGTCTTGGGCCATTAAATTATTTTTTTACTATTTATATTTTTCATCTACTCAATTATTATTATTATTATTATTTTATTTTTATTATTATTATTATTATTATTATTATCTAAAAGAAATAAAGGAGTTTACAAAGAATTGGTGGGGAGCCAAGAGACAATCTAGGCCCCCACTCCTTTAGCAATAGAAAATCCCACCCTAGAGAAAATATAAGCTGCATTATTAGCCCCCATATCGTGAGTTTGGGCAAATCTCTGGATCCTCTTTAGAAGGGTTATGGCGTCCACTTCAAGTTCTCCTAATGCAGAAAAGGAGAAGGGTAAGAACCCATAACCAATGGCTTTACACTTATCTTAATACTTCACACGCTTACGACGAGCCGCCTCAAGCACCCCATTTTCTGGAACAAAATCCATCAACCCAGATTGCGTCAAGGGAGATGACCCTGTCAAGTCAACACAAACATCCAACCCTTCGTCCCACGCATAAAGAAGCATGTCGGCAGGACGGAGGGGCTTCCCATCACCCCCACACATGCCAATATCAACTTCTTTACCAGCTGAGATCCCAGAACGATAACAGACATTCACTTGGATTACTCAAAATACCAGCACAAACAGCATTATGGTGATGTTTAATCCCCACAATACCAGCACACAACACAGCATGGTCACAAAAAATGTCTCCCTCAAATACCCTGGAACATGCATAACAAGGCTTCGAAATAGAAAACAAGGGGATGCCTAACCGATAGCACAACACACAACGATACATCTTACCATTCATAGTCTGACCCAACCCAGAGATAGGGACAGCTCCAAGCCAATCAGTAGCATGTTCTTGACGCTAAGAACTCCATAAAGCCATCTGACGCGGCGATAAAGAAAAGGTATTCTCTGCTTCTTTCGTAATCCGTGTGAAATATATGTCTGCCAATTTCTTCATGAATTTGGGGGCAGCGATCTCACTTGGATTACTCAGAATATCAGTTCCTACCTTATTGTTGAAGACACGCATGGCATCATCCAAAGCAAATCCAGATGTTGTGACATCAGCATGTTGGAGGAGCTTAATCTGCAGGCTAGCAGATTGTAAACGCGAAGCTATAAACGCATAAAAGAGAGCATCAGCTGCAGAATAAACACCAAGGCCCCCAAACCTGAAGGGCAGTGTGGTGAGCCTCCATTGCCAATTGCCAAAACCCGGCCCAGAGGCAGTGATAATACTTTCCATGGAGCGTCGAAGAGCTAGATCAAACTTAAGCTGGGCAGACTCGAAGGCAGGAGGCGGACATGTACGTAAAGCAAAATAAAGTTTGGAGACCCCAGTACAAGCACGCAACAACAATAGCTCACATTGCGGATCTCCAATCTTCGAGACCGCATCCATAAGCACGATCGTTTTGTCCACTCTCTTCATAACAAGCTCACTACTGAACCCCGGATTAACACTGACCGGCCCACCAAGAAGCTTAACCCCCTACATCGACCTAGCAATGTTAGGAGGAAAAACACCAGCCAACCTGCTCCTTGGGTCGTCCCTTGGCCAAAAAATTTCTGTTTTATCAACATTGAGGTGCAAACCATAACTAGGACCGTCCTCAATAATCATCTGCAGAACCTTCCCCAAGACCAAGGTATCCCCAACAATAGTGCCGTCATCCAAATACCAAGCCTGAAAACACAACTGAAACGAGTCCCAAATTTTGCGCACCAACGGATGCAAAACTAAAGCAAACAACAAAGGGCCGAGAGGATCTCCTTGTTGCACCCCTTGACAAGACCAAAGGGTGTGATCACCATAGTACAACCTAGCTGGATTGGAATAGCAGAACTCGACCCAATGAGAGATTGCAGGACAATGGGTACGGACTTCACGAATCATGGCTTCCCGCTCTACCATATTAAAAGCATTTTTGAAGTCGACCAACAACATAGTAAGACCCTCCTCATTACCGCGCTCCTCAATCAGACGATTCATAGCATGGAAGATGGCCTCCCCCCCCCCCCCCCCCCCCCCCCCCCCACCTGACACTCCCACCCCAAACTGAAAATCACACAAATAACCACTCAAAGAATGACCAATCAAGGAAGCACAAACATTAGAAACCAAACGCCTCCAAACAGTACCCACCGCAATGGGGCGAATACCACCGCTTGCCTTGACAAGAGGCGTGAGAGGTGCACTAGCAATGTACTCGCCTAACACCTTAGGGCATCTCCCCTCCAGAAAGAGATTAACCACATGGGTTATAGCATCAACTAACTCATCGGAAATAGCAACCGCAGCCCCACTCAAGCAATCCATAAGATGTTGGGCACGCAACCCATCCCTTCCACACGATGAACCCCGTGGAAAACTCCTTTAGACGAGACTAGGCTATTGGGACCAATCGGAGTATTGGGTAAGGACGGCGGCTAAGATGAAGGATGTTTGGCCTCTAACTCCTCAAGAGTGGCACTAGAATATGGAGCAACGCCAGAGGAGGAAAGAACTCTGACAGCAGCGGTGTAGTGACCATCAGAAATCTTCCTTTTACACTGCTTGATATTACGCTCTGTCAAATCAAGTTCCTCCTCGTCATCAACCGACACGGGAGGAGAAGGTTCGGAAAGAGTATCCAGAACAAGCTGCATAATAGCGCCAGGATCACTCCAAGAACAAATAGCCTTAACTATACCTTCCTCCTGCAAACGCCGCTTGTTAGCGGATCTGGACTCCTGGCTACTCCTTGGAGAAAAGGTTTTAAGAACACACACAGGCAACACCAGCAATCTAACCCACCCTCCGATATCATCCGGATTGTTGATCACACCATCAAGAGCACCTTTCAACACCCGAGAAAACCCAAGTCGACACTTAGGAGGAATAGTTTTCACAGTACGCAGCCTCTTGGAAAAGATGCGATCGAGTAGATCGACGTTGAAAGAACACTGTTGCCGATCCACCAAACCAGAATCACAAACAAGCTGCACCGGAGAAGATGTAACATGGGGCCTAACAAAGTCATAAAGCACGAATCTAACCACGCCATCCCCACAATCAGGAGGGTGTACAAAGTCAGAACCGCTTCCGTGACGACATTTTGAACGGAGAGTATGCGTTTTAAAACATACTCCACACAACCAAATCCCCATCTTCCTAAATGTAGTTTCAGCCTCAGTGAAGACAAGCATGTCAGAAGAAATAGCGTTCCTTGTCATTACCTGAGCATCCCCCGTACAATGACGATCTCTAAGGTGTGTGATCAAGGACGCCTTGGTAAGACCTTGTCCTCCACCATCTTGGCACCCGTTAAGACCCACAAACGGACAATGAAACCGAATCGTGGCAGTCGGCATCGGCAAGCAAAATCAAGGAATGCCCAACACAACACCCAACAAAGACTAACAAGAGGACAAAGTCACGATCACACAAACAAGAAGCAAGGAGCAATACAAAGGCAAACAACATCAACACCGACGCCTCTCAAAACCTCCAAACAGCAGCAAATATACCGGCAAACAGACCAACAAAACAGACCCGGAGGGATACCGAGCGCTTCTCGCCGAATTTGCAATTCACACATTCCGTACATGGACACTTTATCTTACCTTCATCGACGTATAACTCTTGACGACAAGCAAAATCTATAAACTCATCCACCCCTGCGAAGTATTCAAGCTTTAATCCTCCACAATCGGACAAGTACATGTCATACATCCATGTACGATCATCCATTTTATCAATTAAATTCAATCAATCTGTATATATAGAAAACACATATTACAAATTAATGTCATATATAACCAATTTTTAAATATTACAAACCCACACTTTCAAATTATATTTACGTACATATATATAACATGCATTGAATAAAATTTGTATATATAGCACATTTCATTAGAAATTCTTAATTCCAATTAAAACGCATGTGAAAACCCATTTCCTTATAGATCTTTTTTTTTTTGAGATCCCAACTCTCATTTTTTTTTGGAGATCCCAACTCTCATTATATTTATAATCAATACATACTCTTTAAATTAAGTGCACTAACTAAAATACACAGTATAATATATATGTAAGTAGTTAAGAAATTAAAGGGTCATGAAATTTACCTCGTACAAACAGAGAGAAGGGTTACCTTGTACAAACAGAGAATGAGCTTGGTGGAGAGGTAAATTTCTGCTATCCATTGCAAATGGCAATGTTTACCCAAGCTAGAAGACAAACAAGTGGCAGGTAGGCCGACCCAATTAATGCACCCAACTACTAAATGGCAGGTAAAGTACAATGCGCATTTAATTCGATCTCATCCGTAATAGCAACGGATTTAGCCACGGACAGTGTCGTTGCTAAATCCACATTTCATTCTACGGGCTAATAAAGTAATTGGGCCGATCATATCTAATGGGTTTTTGCTCCATGCCGAGCCCATAACATTTGTTCTTCTTTGTTGGCCACGGATTCAGCTACGATTCAAGTCCACTAACCCCATGTCTGACCCGGCTACAAAAACCGATCCAAGCCCACTCACCTCGTGTCCATTCCATCGTCGGAATTCTGAAGCTGAATAGCCACGGATTTAGCCACGAAGTTGATGTTGTTGCCAAATTAGCTTCAAATACAGCCACGGATTATGCGTTCGTAGCTAATGTCGTGGCTAATTACCATTACCCTCCGGTTTTTCAGCCACGAACCCAGCCACGGACAGTGTATTCGTTGTTGTTAGCAACGAAGTTGATGATGTGGCATTCTTGGGTGAACACCCGCCACGAAATTTTCCACGCTAAAAAATAATCGTCGCCAATGTCATTGCTATTGGCTACGAAAACAGCGTCGCCTGACATTCGTGGCTAAAAATCCGTAGCTATTTCCTGTTTTTTTAGTAGTGCGATAACTTTGATAACCGCCGAAAGGTAGCCAAGGGGTTTCAAAAAAATACAAACAAAATTAAACTTTGGTAACCATGGTAATGTACCGATGGTAACCACAAATCGTGGTTACCACATATGCGGTAACCACGGCTTGTGGTCGGTACGTGGTATGAAAATTTGCGTACCACCCATTTGTGGTTGGTACGTGTTAATCACCATTTTTATGTGGTAACCGTACCATGCCAACCCTAGTTACTACTAGGGATATATACACGTAAACAGGTATGAAGTTAGAAATAAAATTTTGAATGGATTGAATTCGCCTACAATAACAAATTAAATTATATATTGTTAGGTCACTAGTGACCAAAATATTGATACAAAGATACGACAATTTTTATTTTAATCAAATACAAAAAAAATTTGAAAATAGGCTATTGATAAAGAAGTAGACGAGCCATCTATTAATGTAGAAAATTACTCTGCTGTTCTTTTGTGTTGCATACTTCATGTGAGCGGTGATTGATTTGTCATTCTCAAAGACGTCGTGAAAATGCAATCGACATCTGATGGCTCGCTTGACTCCATAATCTGAGGTGTCCACTAGTGATCATCAAAATTCTCTGTGTGTGTCGTCTTTTTGACCAATCAGTTCGTTTGTCCTATTGGCTAGCTTGTGGTATATAGTGTAGGATGACTTGTATGTTTCCTTTTGTAATTTTCTGTATGTCATTTACTTGTGTAATTTTCTTTCTGTCATTTGCTTTTGATTATACATGATGGTTAGTCAATCTATCGACTTGTTCAGTCTCTCAGTTTCTCTAGGCTTGTCTAGAGAATCGAATTTCTTTCCTGATCCCAACAGATGTATTAACCATCATGTACAAGCAGAAACAAATGGCAAAAGCAAATGACATAAAGAAAAGCACCACAAATACAATCCGGATATACCCGGAATTTAAAAACAAACACAAAGCAAACACAAACAATCCAAATATAAAAACTGAAAAGCCAATACAATTAATTAAGTGGCAGAAACTTTCAAACTTGGATGAGAAAAGACTGACTACTTACTGTATTGAAGGCCGGGAGAAATGGTGTCTGGATCAAGCCTTTGGGAGGGGGGGGGGGGGGGGGGGGGGGGGGGGGAGGGAGGCCTCTTACGGATTTGTTATCCAGGATTTGACCGGCACCATCTTTTCCTCTGCTTGGGCCTTGTGTTACAATAGCTCCATTCTTTACATAGAAGCATTGGGTCTAGAGGCTTTGTTTTCCCAATCTTCTCATGATGTTCTATGTCTTGCTTGCAGTACCCATGTGGACTGATGTTCGGACAACGACCCAGAACTTCGTATTCTCGTCTATAAGGACGCGCTAGGAAGGAAGATCATCATGGGTCGCCCCTCCTAATCTTTATCCTGCTTAAAAAAAATCTCTTGAAGAAAAAAATGGCAAAAGATGATAGTGGGAGTAGGGAAGAATCGAGCATGAGAAGTGAGGTACAAGGCTTGTACCACTTCCAGTTGTCATAAAAAAAATTAAAAATTCATAGCCACAATTGTTAGTTGATGGATTATGCTATATGCACCGGATGCAGGTACTTTATGCATTCCAACATATGCATCCTGAATCCATTTTTAGCAACAGTACGACACATGTCCAATAGTTTTATTGTAATTTATGAAATATTATAAGAACAAAGCAAGGGTCTGTCCTAAGATATTAAAAAAAAAATAATAATAAGTATGACTTAAAAAAGGGGGTGGATCCATGTATATTAAAAAAAAGAGGTATATTATAGGACGGGTCATGGATCCATTCTATAAGACCTCAAAACATGAACGGTTCTATGTAATTTTTTTTTTTTACAATTTGAAATGATTGCTGAATATGTTTCAAATTATGGGTGAAAAAGATATAGGATCCGTCCGTCAGTGCATATAACATCTGTGTGAGATGCATATAACCACCCGTTAATTGATGCATCAACAATCCGTTAAAAGGTCGCATTTCCATTCAATCTCATTTCTATTGGAACATATACATAGTAAGTTCATAACCCATCAAACAATAATGCATATATAGTTAGTCATCAAAGGGTTGTTCCTCGGCATTTCCTCAAGCAAAAAAGACTCATAGCTTGTTGAGGTTGAGGTTATAATGCCTTAAAAAGTTTAAGCTCTCTACAAAGTGGTCCATCGAATTCATATTTGGCTCCAAAGCATGTTGAGAAGAAACACAAACGTGCCTTAATTTGAGTGCCAATGGGATGCCTACCCTACACCCATACCAAACAAATGGTCCTAAGATGCCTCATATTGGATGTTTCCATGTAAACTTTGCACTCATATGTCATAATCCCAACATGTCAAACTCTAGTTTCAGCCCCATACACCAAAATTTTGATGTTACTTGTTAGGTCATATTCATAAAAAAAATATACAACTTATGGAGGGAAAACTTGATCATGTGAATGTACGGTAAAAAAATGTTCTTAACATATTTTTTTGTACAACTTTTCTTGGTTTCATTCCAACAGAGAGACAAGTCATGAATGCTTTGCTAAAACACTCTCACCGAGAATCAGATGCATCATGCTTCACTAATCATCTTCACCCCGGTTCCAATATCCTCACACCGTCTCATGTGAGTGAAAACCGAGCTGATATGCTCGACTTTGATCTTCCTCTTCCAATCATACCTTGGAGGAAAATGAAAGCAAGGCTCCATTGACAAGGCTTTCACGCACGGCGGATCCCTGAACTTGTTCCCAATGGTCTTGTCCATAATCCATGGCTTCATCGCACCCAACCCCTGAGCCACATAACCAAATGTTGACTGCCCACTCGTCACCAAATCATCGCAAAGACTCAGCAAATACATCTCTATCAATGCCTTCACATGATGGGCATTGTTGTTGAACCTTTGCACCTCCTCATGGCTTGGTTGATACACTCGCACCGCCTCCCCTGTTGTTGTTGGCCCCATCTTGTAAATCTCCCTTAGGTTCTCTGAATAATCTTTGTATAACGACGTTATCAAGACAGCCTTTGTCTTCGAGGCGTTGTTCTTTGATGCATTTTTCATGTGATCAACTTTGGGCAAAATGTTGTTCTTTAGAGTGCAAGCCAGAATCTGTTCTGTGATTGTCTTAGCTGGTGTGAGTTTGGGAGCAAACACCCTCACTTGGATTCCCACTTTCTTATCCGCCTTCAATAGGTTGGCCTTGTAAAACCGCGTGATCTGCCTCCATGCTTCGTTCGATGGGCTAAATAGGTACCTACCCAAGTGGTGGAAGACCATGTCTTTATCCGGAAACATTGCGTTTATCTCTTGTTCGAATGATGGGATCATGAAAAGGGATGGCACAAAGTACTGATCCGACCTCAGGATCAAGAATGGCACCCTCTTGAGAACTGCCTGTCCTTCATCACAATTGAAATGCCTCTCCCTTTCTGGGCTGTCATGCTGCAAGTGAACAAAAACGAATGGCGGGACATCCATTGAATAGGCAACATTGCTGGTGTTTCCACTACCGAATACGTGATCTAACAAGCTTGAATATGTTGGAAGATGATCAAGCTGATGCCTGTGGGGGAAATCATGGGGAAGCTTCCAAGTCGAATTCAGAAACGGCTCACAAAACACACCGGACATCTCATCCGCCAATGCCAATAGAAGAACTCGGTTGGTGAGCACCGCATAAAGAAACGTCGCAGCCAGGCTAATCATCCGGTTCCCCAGCCCATTGACAGGAATCCACACAATGTAACTGCACCTTAAGCTATTTGAAACAGATTTGGTCCTGCCCAACATTCTTAATGTGCTGCTGTACTGCCTAGAATGAGGACCGCAACACCTGTGGAATCGCTCATAGCTGCGTAGCTTTGAAAGGAGGCGCGGTGATGGCCTATGTGGGGAGGGCTTACGGTAAAGATGGGATTCATACCGGCTTAAGCAAGATTGCTTGTCAAACCCATCTGGAAGCAGCCCGTTTAGCAGTCTATCTTCGGTGGTAGCGCCATCAGTGAAGCTTGGCATTGTGTGATTCTCCGATTTTTGTGTCGGGAATGAAGAAGTGTTTGTTGAATTCGCCATTGTTTGATTCAATGGCTTCGGGACTATGGATGAAGATGAAACATTTCTCGATTCTTTAACTGTGTGATTTTGTGTACCTGAAAACAGAGGGGGATAACATAATATAAGCACACATTGAAATTGCATTTACAACTCAAAATCTTGGTCTATAGATTGAATAATCCGTGATGGATTCATGTTTCTTAGGCCATAAAAATACATCTTCTGTAAATTTGTACAGTAATTTATTTTGTAAAACATCCCACTAATGGTCGAGTTCTAAAACAGGTTAGAAGACATGTGCAGTAGTACTATGTAATGAATAGAGAGGTAAACGTTACATTGCCTCATATTTCTTTCCCAAAGTCATAAAATTAATTGAATTGTGGAAAATGACATATATAGACTTGTCAGCAAACACACGCCATATGACTAAAATTAATTGATTGAAGAACTTTTGATATCCCAAGCGAACTAGTTGATGTTGAAAAAGGGTTGAAGATTAAAATGAAAACATCAAGTTAAGTGAGTTTGTTGTACCTGATGGTTTGGGCGGTGCTGCCGGTGCAACAGCAAGGCTATAATCCGGAGGAGCTTGACTCGGAGATGATGCAACGTCCGGAGTTCTTTCCCTGGGGAATGTATTGTTTCCTCTCCGCAAGCTCCATACGGAATTGGAGGTGGAGTTACGATACAGGAGTAGAGGAAGAGAGATTATAAGAAATATACCCAAGATGACTCTCCAGCTGCTGGTAATGAAGCTGAATTCTTCTCCTCCTTTGTCCATCTCCACTGGAGAGCTTGTGTTTGTTTGAGCCTTCATTCTTCGTGAGTGAGAGATCTAAAGAGATCCATATTTGAATTGTAACACATGAATTAAGATGTTTCAAATAATAACAAGGATTAGTGAATGGTATACAGACATACAGTTAAGAGGGGTGATGTGTGGAGGCGTGGAGCAATTAGCTTTGACTACTTAGTTTGGTGACGGAAGGTGAGTTTTGGAGGAAGAGATGGAACAAGATGGAGATTTCAATAATATAAATGGAGGCTTTCTGAATTGATCGCCATGGCTGTATATGTATATGTGTACGTTTTGATTACAGACATGTAAATAGAAAAATATGCAAAGGATTCCATTATTGGGGTCATAATATACTACTTTGGTTGGATGATATCGATGTATTGCCAAACCAATATATCTTTTATTTAATAATTGATTATATTTCCATTAATTAAATTTTTTATCATCAGTCCCTGACTATATATTTAATGTGATTATTTTGGTTGCTAATTATCATTATATGCAGGTTTTTTTTAAAGTTTATTCCTTAAATCATTTGACTTAATTACATTAACTAGCCAATTTTTTAAAGATACATCGCATTACTCTTCATATATATATATATATATATATATATATATATATATATATATATATATATAGGGAAACTTTAAAATGTAAAAACTCCTTAACGTGTAAAATATGCTTAACGTGTAAAATGTATTTTTTTTAATCAAAAGGCGCGCTCACCATTGGATTTCAAACGGAGACCAAATACCGGCCTTCTCTCTCGGCCTCCCACACCCACCTCGAGCCACCTCCGGCCACCAACCCCTAGCCGCACTCGAGCCCGCCGCTGTGTGCACCTACCGAGCTCAGACTTGGCTTGGTTCGAGCCAAGACGCGCCCACCTCTTGCAGCACCGTCGAGCCACCAGCAGCTGCGGTTGTCGGCCTCCCACGCCACCCACGAGCCACCTCCGGCCACCATCCCCGACCAGCTCCAACCCCCTCCGTCAGGCGCACCCCCCGAGCCCGGAACCCCCATGGTTCGAGCCCAGCCGAGCTCACACCGAGCCCATCTCTCCCGACAGACCTGTTCGACGTTTTTGGCTCAATATACCTTCGAAAACCCGATTTTCTCTTTGATTCAACACGAATTTGGTATGATTTCTAACCCTAAACTTGTTTATTACAACTATTTAGATTGTTTGAATGATTTAGGTTGAGATTGAAAATCTAGGGTTTGATTTAAAAGCGGAATTTGGGGCTTTTTGCCAAAAGCCAAATTGATTGAAATTGATGATATGGTTCTGTTGTTGGGTTGATTTGGAGCTAATTTCATGTTCATATCATTGTCAAATTATTTATGGATCATGAGCTAATTGAATTTTAGAGTTTTAGATTGCGATATGTTTTAGAATTTGGGGCTTTTTGCCAAAAGCCAAATTGATTGAAATTGATGATATGGTTCTGTTGTTGGGTTGATTTTGAGCTAATTTCATGTTCATATCATTGTCAAATTGTTTCATGTTTATAGCATGTTTATAGCATTGTCAAATTGTTTGTGAATCATGAGCTAATTGAATTTTAAAATTTTATTGCAATATGTTTTAGGTCGATTAGGTTATTCTATTTTAGCATAAAAATCATAATTTAGCCTATTAGCTCAATTGGTAGAGCAATGTGCGTTTGCACAAAAGATGTGGGTTCGAATCCCACATAGGTTACATAATAGACAAGGACACAACAATCCCCAATTGTTAATATGCACATTCTAATCCCCAATTGTTAATCATGCTCAATTTTATTTTTGCAGTTTATGTTCTTATATTTGCACTTTAAAGTTGCACAAATGCACTTCACAGTTGCACAAATGCACTTGACAGTTGCACAAAATCACTTCACAGTTGCACAACTGCATTTCACACTTGCACAAATGCACTTCACAGTTGCACAAATGCACTTCACAGTTGCACAAATGCACTTCACAGTTGCACAAGTGTATCTTACTTTTGCACAATTGTAGTTTAAATTTGTACAATTGTATCCTACTTTTGCACACTTGTATTCTAAATGTGCACATTACAATTTTATTTTTACACTTTATGTTCTTATATTTGCACTTTACAGTTGCACAAAAGCACTTCACAGTTGCACAAATGCAGTTCACAGTCGCACAACTGCACTTCACAGTTGCACAACTGCATTTCACACTTGCACAACTGCATTTCACACTTGCACAAATGCAGTTCACATTTACACAAATGCACTTCACATTTGCACAAATGCACTTCACATTTGCACAAGTGTATCTTACTTTTGCACACTTTTCTAAATGTGCACATTTCAATTTTATTTTTGCACTTTATGTTCTTATAGTTGCACATTATAATTTTATTTTTGCACTTTACACTCTTATTCATGAAGAGAAACATAGTACTTGTAAACGATAAACATAGATAGCCTATACGGGATTTGAACCCGCATCTTTGTGCGTAGGCACATTGCTCTTCCATTTTGAGCTAATAGGCTAATGATGTATTTGAGTTGCAGCTAATTTCACCTCCACATTTATCTGTATCAATTACTAGAATAAATGCCATTAAGAGAGAGACCAAAAAAAAATGTGAAAGCCAACTCAAATTCTTTACTCTTCCAAATACTAAAATGATTATAGACACTTTGTGTTGTCATCTCATACCATTTCCTTGGAATTCCACCAGGAAGCGGAAAAAGGCAACTTATTTGAAAATGACAAAGAAATAACATTTTTATTCAGAATAGAAAAACACAAACCCCCATTTTCTCAAGAGAAGAGTAAAAAACTTTTAAGATTTAACCAAACCAACAATATGCATCAGCCAAACAAGTAAAAGGGAAAAGGGGAAACAAACCAGCCATCCATCAAATCCCATAGAAACAACATGCTCACTCAGCCTCTGACTTGCATCATTGAAATGTTCCTCAACACTGAGAAATCAGCAGATGCTATTGCAAAGCTACAGATTCAATAGACTCAAACTATAGAGCAATAGACTCAAGCTAGAGATTCACCGGTTGCTACCGCAAAGCTACAGATTCACCAGATGCTATTGCAAATCTCACACCAGATGCAAAAGACTCAAAACTTAATATATGAGGTTTATATGGCTGACTCCAGATGCTACTGCAAAGCTACAGAGAAAAAATATACACAAATTTCAAACTTAATATGCGATGTTTATATGGCTTCTTAGGATTCGAACAATAGGATGATTACCCGCTGAAGAATCTGAATCCCTATTCCGAAGACAAGTGCACGCTTGACTCTAGCTACTGTACAAATAATCCAAAGCAGTACTTGTTGATGGAAACTGGCATCTCCAGAGGAATTATAAATGCTGAAAACAGTGACAAATGCAATGTTGTCTTCAGAATTAGAAACTTGAGCAGAGCTTGTAGAGTGAGGCTTGTTAAGGGCCTTAGTTCCTGCCAGGAAAATGAAAAATGAAGACAGAGTTAAGTTTACATGCCTCTTGAAATGCTATTAATATAGTCACAAGAAGATACTTAAGAGACTGGAATTCAGCATAGCAATATCTCAAGTTCTTTTAAGTTATCAGAATCTGTAAACTCATTCTAAACTAAGATGATCAAACCAAATACATCATATCCTGAAAACTGAGTTTGGTGCTGCAACATTTTAAGTCCAGTTTGGTGCTGTAACAACCACTGTGCTTATCCTCTAAACTTCAATTTGGAATATTAACACAACTTGTATATGAGGGTGGATTATGCAAATCTAATCATGGATCTACAGGAATGGGATGAAGTAAAATTGTAGAATAGCTTATGTTTGGAATGACTTGATATGCTAGACCTACCAATACCATAGGTTAATCTAAATTCCGAAACAAATTGGTCAACTCCATCAACAAAGGGTTCAATCTTATAAAATTACTAACAGAACAATTTCACCTTTCCAGACGAAATTTAGCTAGTAACTTGCAAAACAACGAAATTCACAAAACCAGGTAATCAGGTGATGTAATAGTAATCAGAAATTTTCACAAAATACACACAGAAACGTGGAAAATCTAAGAAAGAAGAGGGCGGAAATTAAGCGCTCACCGTTGTTGCGAAATCGGATATGGGAAGAAACACCAGTCCAACTACGACTCCTTCCATCCACTTCGCAGGTACCAATCGCCGGAGAAATCTGAGAGGCAGAGACTGAGCAAAAGTGAGAGAGCAAATAGAGAAGAGAGCATGGTTGTGTTGAAGAGACCGATGCAACAACTCGGCGTGCACAGATGAGCACAGAAGCCGGCGAGATCTGAGAGGGGAGGGACGCCGACGGTCGTAAGGAGGCGAGATCTGAGAGCGCTTGGTTGTGCCGTCGGCTGTGGAGGAGAGAAGCGAGAGAACATTATTGAACAAGAGCCGTGGTTGAACAGAATCGAGAGAACACCGAACAGGATCCACACGATTGGGCCTTTTTTTTTTGGATTAAATGAGGCCCGTACCCGGTTTTACTAATCCGAGTCCAGTTATGTTAATTAAGGGAATTTTACACGTTAAGCTCATTTTACACAATAAGGAGTTTTTACATTTGAAGTAAACCCTATATATATATATATATATATATTTGAAGCAAGATAAGAAATTAAGTTCTCTAGACAAGCTCAGAGAAGCCGAGAGACAGGACAAGCCGGTGGATGGACTAACCATCATGTACAACAGAAGAAAAAACTGAAGCAAATCACAGAAATAAATAACAGAAGCAAATGACAAAAAAAAAACTAAGAACGTACAAGCCATCCTACACTGCGCAACACAAGCTAAAGAAGAACGAAACGACCGGCCAAAGGGACAACGCACACAGCAAACTCTGGGGACCAGCGGACACCTCAGATTATGGACTCGAAGAGCCTTTAGATGTCAATCGCACGTCCACGACGTCATCGAACATGACACATCTCAATCAACGCTCACAAGAAGCCTGCAACACAACAAGAATAGCACAATACACTAACCCGCAATACAACCACAAACCACACCCAAGCACAATCAAACCCCAATCCCTCATCTTAACCATCAAGGACGATAATAAAATCGTGGGCGGCTATCACAAGGATAAGCCTAAAAGAGGCGATACAAAACAAGGCAAGGAAGAGAAACCGGGCAGAGATGAACCAGATAGCGACTGAAAGAGCGGACTACAACAAACAAAAAGGCTGGTGGCGCCGCTGAGAAGGTCCGATCGAGGCCGAAGCCGAGGACAGAGGTGAGGGAGAACTCAAAGAGGGCTGAACCAAGAGATGAGCTGAAAGGCGGATCCGCGGTAGCCCTAAAGTGGCTGGAGTCGAGGACGTCGGAATGAGGAACCGGAAGCCAAGGGAGATGTAACAGAGGGAGGAGCCTGTAGGCTATGGAGAAGCGACGAGGTCACGAGGAGTGAGGCAGCGAGGCGGTGGCCATGGGCGTGGAGACGCAGCAAGCAAGGGAGGGAAAAAGGAAGCGACGGTGGGAGACGGCGGGCTATGGTGGTTGGCATCGGGAGCAGGTGGGATGCTGGTGTAGCGGTGGCCATGGAGGCGGCAAACCAAGGTCGTGTAGGTGCGGGCGAGTGGCGGGAAGCAGCAGGCGAGGGATGAAGGCAAGGGATGGTGGGAGGCGATGGGCCATGGTGGTTGGCAGCGGGAGCAGGCGGTGTGGTGGTGACCAAGGCGGCGGCAAGCCGTGAGAGCGCGAGGCGGCGAAAGAATGAACTCTCCAAAGAGAGTGTTTTAGGGCCGGCTGGGGAAAAAGTTACTCACCATTACTCTTCATATATACCACCTCACAGAAAAAAATTTCATAAACAATTTTTGAAAAGGAAAAATGAATGAAAATAATACCAACTTAATAGTTAACCAAAAATAATACAGTGCAAACTTTCAAAATGATAAATTTATACACTAAATATGCTCTATTAAACCAAACTTAATACAAAGGTCAAAATTTACATATAAAAAATTATTTTAGACAAAAAATAAAATTACCCAAAAATATTAGTAGAAAATGAAAAAATCAAATATAATCAATCCAATGTTGGTCATCCCTACCTTCTTCTCTATATCTCATTTGAATCCTAATCCCCTCACCCACAATCCTCTTCCTCTCCTCTGCCCCCCAAATCCTCTCAATTTCTTACTCCCTCCTCTCATTCGATATCTACCTCTCCTATTGTAAAGTTTGAAGAAACTCAAGCTGTAATCAATCAAAAATAGTGGTGGAAGATGAAGAAGGTGAACGAAATCGAGAGCCCGGAGAGGGTTTTCTCTCTTTTCATTTCTAGGAATCTGAGTTATGTTTTTTTTTATTTAGTTACAAATGAAATTTTTTTGCCTTTTATTACAACCAAGGAAAGATAGAAAAAAGAATCAAACGATGCCGCTTTAGCCTTGATCACTTTGCTTGCTTTGACTCGTGCCAGCTTCCAGCTCATTTCATCTCCGAGCTGGCATTGTGGACCTAGGTGATGTGTCACTCGGCAGCTTGCCTCCCTCCAACACCCCACCCCACCCCCCACCCCCACCCCCCCCGGAAGTTGGAGGGTGTGAACACAGACCCAACTTGGAGAGCAATTGCTGATGATGAATACCTGTAAGGGGCTTGGTAAAGTTGTTTGCCCATTGAGTAGCAGAGGAAGTGAACCAAAGGGAGATCAAACCATCATTGAGCTCCTCCCTCACGAAGTGACAATCCAACTCAATGTGTTTTGTTGTTTCGTGATTGACAGGATTCTTAGCAATGTATATATATAGCGGTTTGGTTGTCACAGTGCATATGAATAGGCACAACAGAGGGAACATTGAGTTCATGAAGAAGTGTAGACAACCAAGTGAGCTCGGCAACTAACCTTCTCATGGATCTGTACTCACCTTCAGTTGAAGAAAGTGAAACTGTGTGTTGCTTCTTAGATTTCCAGCTTATAGGACTACCACCAACCAATACAAAATAGCCACTAACAGACCCTTGTGTAGAGGGATAGGCACCCCAATCCAAATCATAATAGGCCTTGAGAGTGTAGCATGGAGTTCTGGAAAATACCAACCCATGTGCAGGGTTGTTAGAAAGATACTTGAGGGTGTGCATTAGAGCTTCATAATGAAGAACCCGTGGGCACTTCATACCAAGAAAGTAGCTGAATTGACCAAGATATTTGATCTTAAACTAAGAATGAAGTTGCTGTTTGAGAAGTGTGATCTCATCTGTATCATTGCCCGTTAATAGAGCATCATCGACATACACAGCCACCAACACAATTTTGGAACTAGATTGTTTCACAAATAAGGAATAATCATTCTTAGTAGAATGATATCCTTTATCCTTTAAGAATGTGGACAACTTAGAGTACCATTGACGAGACACTTGCTTTAAACCATATAGTGATTTCTTGAGCTTACAGACATTTATGCCTTGAGTTATCACTAGTGGATAATAACCTTGAGGAATTTTCATGTACACATCCTCAAATAAGTAATAATGCAAAAAGAGCATTGTTGACATAAAGTTGGCTCATGTGCCAACCTTTCTGATAATGCATATCTTAAATACGCATTATAGGCATTTTTAGTTTAGTTAGGTTGCATTTCGTTCATACTTTGTCGTTAATTTGCATCTTGTGATTATTCTAGAAGAGTTCGGATTCTGCGCAAATTTGATTTTATCTTGTAGATTGAATCGGAACACATTTTGGAGATGCAATATCTTGAAGAGGAATACAAGAGACATTGGAAAGAAGCAAGGAAGAAAGAGAAGCAAGGAAACGTGGAGATACCTGCGAAGCTAAACGTCAAGACTCGGCAGCGAGACATGCCGCGGACGTAGCATGTGTGCCGCAGACGCAGCCAGGATGGATGCCGTGGGTTGGAAAAGGATGTTGATGCCGCGGCCGCAGCATATGTCGCGGCTGCAGCATAGGTCGTCAGCGCGACGCCATTTCGTTTATTTGAACCCTAGTTTTGGGTTGGATGATTTATGGCCAACAAAACTCTTTTATAAGGCTGATTATTGTTATATTTACACTACTTCTACTCTATTCTACATTCATCGGACAGTTTAGAGATTTTAGCGATGTCTTCCATGAGGAACTAAACTCATATGTTCTGCCTAAAATTTGAAGCTTTATTTAGGTTGATTTTTAGTTTCTAATTCTCGTTCCTTGTTTCCTATATTTGAATGCTTCAACTTCTTTGTGCTTGATTGCCTATTGTTTTATTCTATCTAGCCCGCGCAACTAGTTAGAATCAATTCAATTGCTAAGGTTTTGTAGATTCTTGATTGTGAACCTTAACTAAAGTAGCAAACTTGTTCCTTTAGGGTTGATTGAACTAATTAAATAAGTAGAAAGTTGGATGTGTTGTTAAATCCCTCTTTAGGGACTGCAAATACCTTGGCTAATCTCTGGGCTTAAAGCTATCAATTAGGTTAAATCCTTCTTTAGGGACTGATCGATTGATAAGGGTTTCTGGGACTGATTGGACTATTAACTATATTAGGTCGGCACAAGGGCATTCATAGGAAACTTAATAGGACGAGAAGAAGTTATAAGGACCGCTTCAACCAAATACAGTGGAAAATTTTAGGTAGAATTACTTCTCATAATTGTCTAAACCAAATTCATTTATTTTGCTTTCATCAATCCGCTTTGATAAAAGGCGGAACTTTCACACTAAAAAAAACCCTCATCTGGTTACTTTAATTGACATCTAAGTCATACTTGGATAATAACTTTCCTTGTGGATCGACCTCTTACTTATTGCTATACTAGTTATAGGTTTGAGTTTTCTTTGACGGATCAACGACAGGTTTTCCCTCCGTCAAATTTGGCGTTGTTGCCGTGGAAATTTTTATTAATTCTTGTGTGTTTTTGGTGTTGATCTTGGTGTGGACCGTCCTATATATGGTCCATACCCGTGCTACTAATTCTTCTTTGTTGCCGTTTGATTCAGAGATTGAAAGGACTCTTGCCTCTTTAATGCGAGAAACTCGTAATCGCTTTCGCGAGCTCCCTTTTGATCAAGAAGAAACTACAACAAAGATGGCTAACGAAGCAAACCACACTCTTAAAGGGCTTTCTGCTCCTGATCTGGCACATCAACCCCTGGCAATCCAATTCCTTGCGCTAGAGGAAGGAGTCAACTTTGAGCTGAAATCTGGGGTAGTTCATCTTCTACCCAAGTTCCATGGGTATGATTCGCGCAAAAAGGTGTTGAAAACTATCCACTGGGAAAGAAAGCTTGATCATTGAGTAACCAGGTTCATTCATGACACCCATGTTTGCAACTTGCGTCAAAAGATGTTCAAATGGACTTCATATTAGTAGGTTGAGGTGTTGATAGATCGGGGTCATTCATGACACTCATGTTTGCACCTCGCGTAAGGAAAGCACCAAGACAAGGAAAAAGGAAAAAAAAAAAAAGAAAAAAAAGAAAAAAAAAAGAAAAGAAAAAAAATGTCATATTTTATTTAGTTGTCTTTATTGTGTCCCGCAAGTAATGACATTTCGATAGATATATGGTGATATGGTTGTCAATGTCTATGAGTTTAGTGCATGATTGGTTTGAGCTGAGAGTTGTACCTTAAAGCCTAAACACATAAGTGAAACACATATTTCTGGTGAGGTTGGATGATGTCTACTTCTAAGTTTTTTATCACTAGAATACATGCTATGACGTTTGTTTGTTTGGTTTATGTTTTAACCTGCTATGATGTTTCTTTTTGATGAGGTTGAAACTTGAAGAGATTTCCTGTGGGATACATTGATTCATGTTCATTCTATCGTTGGTTGAGGACAAGCAAAGGTTAAGTGTGGGGGAACATGATAATGCGTATCTTAGATAGGCATTATAGGCATTTTTAGTTTAGTTATGTTGCATTTCGTTCATACTTTGTCGTTAATTTGCATCTTGTGATTATTCTAGAAGAGTTCGGATTCTGCGCAAATTTGTGTTTATCACGCATATTGAATCGGAACACATTTTGGAGATGCAATATCTTGAAAAGGAATACAAGAGACATTGGAAAGAAGCAAGGAAGGAAGAGAAGCAAAGAAACGTGGAGATACATGCGAAGCTAAATGAGAAGACTCGGCAGCGAGACATGCCGCGGCCGCAGCATGCGTGCCGGGGCCATAGCCAGGATGGATGCCGCGGGTTGGAAAAGGATGCTGATGCCGCGGCCGCAGCATAGGTCGTCAGCGCGACGCCGTTTCGTTTATTTGAACCCTAGTTTTGGGTTGGTTGTTTTATGGCCGACTAGACTCTTTTAAAAGGCCGATTATTTTTTTATTTACACTACTTCTACTCTATTCTACATTCATCACACATTTTTGAGATTTGAGCGATGTCTTCCAAGAGGAACTAAACTCATCTGTTTTGCCTACAATTTGAAGCTTTATTTGGATTGATTGTGAGTTTCTAATTCTCGTTTCTTGTTTCCTATATTTGAATGATTCAACTTCGTTGTGCTTGATTGGCTATTGTTTTATTCTATCTAACCCGTTCAACTAGTTAGAATCAATTCAATTGCTAAGGTTTTGTAGAGTCCTAATTGGGAACCTTAACCTAAGTAGCAAACTTTTTCCTTTAGGGCTAATTGAACTAATTGAATAAGTAGTAAGTTGGATGTGTTGTTAAATCCCTCTTTAGGGACTTAAAAAAGGGGGTGGGTCCATGTATATTAAAAAAAAAAGAAAAAAGAAAAGAAAGAGAGGTATATTATAGAACGGATCATGGATCCATTCTATAAGACCTCAAAATATGGACACACTACAAAAAAAAACAATTTAGCATCGGCAATTTACCGTGGCGAAAAGCTGATTTGGGGTGGAAAAACCTATTTAGCCACGGACGTAGCCACGGGAAACTAGGGGTGGCCAAGTCTGCAGTGGCAAAATGTTAATAGCTACGGATGCTTGCCGTGGCGACCAACCTAGCCACGGCATAGCTACGGCTAGGCGACCCCATATGAAAGACTCGACACATTTGCGACGGTAGGTTGCCGTAGCTAAGGTCTGGGTGGAAAATAAAAAAAAAAACCTGATTTTTATCCCGGATTCTTTAGACCCGGGCTAAAAAGTCCAATATATATATAAAATTTTTTTTAAAATAATACACACAATTTACCTATATAATAAATTTTCATTAATTATACAAAATTTACATTTATAATGAATTGTCAAAAAACTAAATAATTTATATAGAATAAAAATACATAATTATGCAATATACATATACAATAAAATGTAGAATCGTTTTCCCAAGGCCTATCCAAAGATGAAATAAGCATTGGTTTCTTGTTGTATGCACCTGGAATGTTGAGAACCTCTAGTCATCCTGTAAAATAGAGAAGTATAAAACATTAAGTGGAACATCATTTTCTGTTTATATCTGTAACCCTTCATGCACATATGATGCAGCTAATAAAGTCCTAAAGGGTTCAATTCTTTAGGATCTTAATTTTCTCCACGAAATAATCAGATATAAAATTAAAGCTAGGAAAGCACAGATCATTATGAAATTGAGAAATTCTAATTAAACTGTACAAGATTTACTATTAGAGGAACTAAAGTTTAGACTAATACTTTAGTAGCAGATAGACATGTTGCAAGCCTGCTTTCATATTTACAGTTTCTCTTGATCGTCATTTTCTGTAGATATGTGTATACATAAGCAGATTCAATCTTCATAAATGAAATAGCAGTCCACTTACCCCTTAAATATTCAACAGCTTCATCCAAAACGAGGTTCAGCAACTGATCATATCCCTTCAAGGTACCAGTCACTATTTACAGTACAAAAAAAGGATTAGGTGCTTAGAATGAAAGCAAGACATTATGAATCAGAATCACAAAGACATAAATTACAGCAAAACAGACACACAAAATTGTGAATATAATGTCAGAAGCACAGTTAAAACCAATTAAAGAATGACAGCAAAAGGAAAGCAGATAATCTAGCCAATACCTCACAAATATGCCCAACAAAGCTGTGAAACAGAGATTAAACTATGCACTAGTTAAATACAACTTGCAGGCCGTTACCTAAGATCTTCCCAATATAAGTGCAAGTCCTGTCCGTTATATTTTCATGAAAATTTACAGAAATTCTGAATTTTGAATTTTTTTAAGATACATAACATTTTTTTAAGATACATATCCCTTCAAGGACCTTATATGGACTAGACGCTTTCTAACTAAACGCATTTTCCCACCCGCCCCATTTTACTAATAGAAAACCTTAATCCAAGATCTCAGACAATTATGCTAACCAAACCAATAATTTACAGGAAAGTAATTTACCATCAAAAGCAAATGGAGAACAAAAAATCAATCATAGGCCATGGCCCAGTATTTTGATCCCTCATTTCTCAACAGACAAAAGAGAACAAAAAAATAGAATAAAAAAAACACAAGAATACCACCATATGGGAACATGCAAGGGTGGTCAAACTAGCATACCTTTGTATAGACAGATGGACTATTGATGTAAAGTTTAGGGATCAAAGTAAAGAGAAACAGAAGATGCTTGACAAGTGTTCTAATCCAAAAAAATATAAAGACTTTATCCTATACACACGTAAGATATAAATTGTAAGTTGCAATCCATAATTAGAATCCTTAGTAGCTAAAAGCACAGTTAAAACACATTCTCATGTTGCTCCAAAGCAAATCACAGCACAGAAACCAAAAGCATCTCAGCCCCTTTACAGACAAGGCCTCTACTGAAATTGTAGATTAATCAAGATTCCAAGTGAGAGAAACATAATCAAGACATAATCTAAAAGCAATTTAATTCATCAACAGTTGTTAATTGCTTAGTAGAACAAAGATATCAGCCCTTGCACAAAAATGCAGTTGCTCATAATCAGTTAAAAGGATAAAACGCAATGGAAGAGTTTAACAGAATCGTCAATGGAAGAGTTTAACAGAATATACTGAAAAAGTTAAAATGACATCAATTGGGAGAACAAAAGAGTGCATTCATTCCAGTAGGGAATGGAAGTATAACACCAAGAAGGAGAACAAAGAGAACTGGAAAAACACTCTATCTTAAGGGTGGTTTTCTATAATTTACCCAAATACAAATGTATATCTATCTAATAAACAAAAAGTTAGCTAATAAAGGTGGATACCTATATTTTTCTTGCAAGTAAGCTGAGTGTAATGAATATCCCATATCTCAAATCAAGTGATCAGAATCTAGTTTCAGTCAGAAAAGGGGAGAAATTGAATTGAATTGAAGAGGAAATAAAACAGGAATTGAATTGAATTGAAGAGAGAAAAACATAGCTGTGATTAGGCCACAATGAAGCCCGATGATATCATTCAACAAATTCGAACCAGACAATGAAGACAAGCCTGAAATTAAGAATATCAAATTCAAAATTGAAACCAACTCCAAACCAGAAACCATACAGGGAAGAAGGGGCGGTAAGTAAATCCAATCAAAACCATAAAAACAAACTAAGACAGACCGAATGTAGGCTAAATTCAAACTTTACTGCAGATAATATATACTGTATTAATTTCTTTCTCCAACCAAGATCTTATCATTGATACATAAGTCATATGAATATCGACCAAATCCGCCCCTTAAACACCCATATATGGTCAAATCCCAACGAAACTAAACAAACCATTAAGATTTGATTATGCACTAATGACATATGGATGTTAAATTGAAAGTCCAGTTTCTAAATCAACTCACAAGATGCAACATCACTTTTGCGGGGTGAACATACCAGGTTGCTTATTTAGTTAAAAATATGAGCCAGTTATTTGCATTCTCTTTCTTCGATAATAAAGGACCCCAAGGTAGAGTGCAACAAAGGGAAATAAAATATCTAAAGAGTTACTTACCTTCAAGGAAACTTTGAAAGTGTTCTTATAGAACTTAGACGAGCCAAGTTATTTCTCTCAGCAAAATCATGCAAAGACTTGGTGCTCGGGCACCATTAGGTTCAGGCATTTCATTTTCTTCCTTCAACAATTTTCGATGCTCAGCAGCATTCTGGAAAATAACAAAGGATATTACATTTAGGAATCACTAAATCAGGAGTAATGAAGGTTCATCGAGGTTAGAAAGCAGACGATAGTAAAACATACATAAGCATATTTTACATGACAGAAATTCAGAATATTGACAAGAAAAAAGGTGAGATTAAGAGATGAAATTCTGCTAGGATAAACTTGGATTCAAAATCTAATCTGAGCTCCTTGTCAACGCAAATAAACTCATTTTCAATGGAATGCCTTTCTCAACATATAAACGACTTTAAGTTAGTTCATTCAGATTAAAAAATCAGATTACAGTCTATATTCAATGTGCACTCAAATTAGATTACAGTCTATATTCAATGTGCAGTAAAATCTGAGCCTGTAATCTTAGCTCTTCTTGCTTCAGAAAAACCACGACAACAACCTAATCTCAAAGACAAAGATAGAAGATCGAAGCTTTAGCAAAATAGCACCATGATTTGAAACAACGTTGAGATTTGAGAGCATACCTTATGATGCTTAGTAAATGCCTTGACCATCCTCCCTCAACCCCACCTGGTGCACATATGGACATATTATTCTTTTTAGTTCTTCATCTTATCGCAGCTTACCATCCTTTACTGATTAATTCAGAACCCCAACCTTGTCTCCATTTTTGACCAAGATTTTTGCGCTCTTTCTACACCTCAGCCGCCCTTTGCTGCTGTTGCACTTCATCCGTCATTGCTTTCAAGCCAGTAGCCCCCTCGCTCCTCGCATCAGAAACAACACGTTCTCCACAAGCAGCAGCAAAGGAACTGCTAGGAGCTGTCACACCTTTAACTCCCTTATCCATCGCACTAGAACTCTATGCGATCTTGTCTTTTCCTTTACCCCCAATATGAACATCATTGCCACAAATTTTCAAGGAACTTACTGCAGCAACATCACTCATTCTTATGGATGAACTTGACAACTAACAACATTTCCAAAACTGAGAGTCCGTGTAGAAGAGCCAACACCATATAGAATTCACCTTGGAGTCATACTCCAAGAAAAAAAAAAGACAGTATCAATAGCAGATGTGGGCAAAGGAGCATACTTGCATAAGCCACACTGCACTTTATAACCTTTAGGTATAACTTTTTAAATAAAAGCTCAAAGTAATGAAATATAAGTTGGAACAGTAGGTGTTGTAATCTCATTGAACGTATTACTTATAAAAAAGAAAAAGGTAAATGGGTGGGGATCAAGGAACAAAGACAAATTATAATATTGACTCACATTTGAATTATTGTCTAAATAGTATTGTACAACGTGGAGGATATCAGTAGCTCATTTACAAATGAAAACCAAGCCTCTGTCCGAGTCCAAAGCTGATGAGAGAAGCAAACGATAAATTAGGAAGAGAAGTAAAAGAATTGACAAACAAATTCTTAATAAAACAAAAATCATAAAAACCAAAAGACATCTTACCGCCATTAGTTTGTCAAGCTAAAAACTGCTCCCGAGTCCTTAGTTCCCTGCCAAGAGAAATCTATCACGCTGTCCTTAATGAAATAAGAATTAGAAAAAACAACTAGAAGAAGCAGGCTTTACAGAATCAAACAAATCATAATACAAGTTTTTCTTTCATTTAAAGATCCTTTAAAAGGATTGATTCAGGGAAGCCATGATTAAAAGGGAAATCATTCATGACAAACTACGATTCTAGAGGCCACTATCCCCAAACGAAAAAAAATAGGCAAGTTATGGATGGATGTATTGAGTCTCCAAATTAAAACAAACTAAGATTCCATTTCAAACCCTAATTCGGCTCTCGCTCTTCCCAATTCCCTATTTCCCCAAATCAAACCCTAACCATACACTAATCAAGCTCCTAAATTGAAAAGAAAGGGATTTAACGAGGTTATCTCAAAATAAAGTTGGAGAGAACATCGGAGATCTGAGGAAGAGAGATGAACAATCCCTATTCTCGCGCGCGAACCAGCAGCACAAGGAGGTAGCCACGTCGAGTTGAGACACACTCAGGCGGAATCAAGGCGAGCTCCTCATCGTGAGCTCTGATACAGGCGGAATCGAAGGCCGACGGTGATGAAGCGAACGGTGAATCCTTCTCTCTCCTTTGTCGGCGTCTATCCATTGATAACTGGTTGGTTCTTTGTCGACAACTCCAGATCTAAACGAAGGAGTTTCGGTTCGCCTCTTTGATGGCAACCTGAGAAGATGAATGAGAACGAAGGTGAGCGTGTGAGAAGAGAGAGAGGTTTGCAGATGCAGTAGATCTGAGAGAAATGGAAGGAGCAAGAGCAATAGATCGAATATACATTAGGGTTACAAGTGTGTCATCGGGTGGGTCTTTTATTTTAAGTTTAGTTTTCTCTTTTTTTTAAAAAAAAAAAAAGTCAGATATGTTTGCCACGGTAATCCCTTCCCATGGCAAATTTTGCTCAATTATGACAAAAATTAGCCACGGAGACACATTGCCGTTGCAAATCTCCACTACTTCATGTTAACCGTAGCTTTGCCGTGGCAATTATTGTCTTATTGCCCACGGCAAATCTATGCCGTTGCTACCAGGGGTGGCAAAATTGTTTTTTTTTTTGTAGTGACAGTTCTATGCATTTTTTTTTACAACTTGAAATGATTATTGGACATGTGTCAAATTATGGGTGAAAAGGATCTAGGATCCGTTTGTAAGTGCACATAGCATCTGTGTCGAGTGCATATAGGCAACCTATTTATTGATGCATCAACAATCAGTTAAAAGGTCGCACATTTCCATTCAATCAAATTTCTATTGGAACATATACATAGTAAGTTCATAACCCATCAAACAATAATGCATATATAGTTAGTCATCAAAGGGTTGTTCCTCGGCATTTCCTCAAGCAAAAAAGACGCATAGCTTGTTGAGGTTGAGGTTATAATGCCTTGAAAAGTTTAAGCTCTCTACAATGTGGTCCAACGAATTGATATTTGGCTCCAAAGCATGTTGAGAAGAAACACAAACGTGCCTTAATTTGATTGCCAATGGGATGCCTACCCTACACCCATACCAAACAAATGGTCATAAGATGCCTCATATTGGATGTTTCCATGTAAACTTTGCACTCATATGTCATAATCCCAACATGTCAAACTCTAGTTCCAGCCAGATAAGATGCCTCATGTTGGATGCCTCGGCATTTTGAATTTTGATGTTACTTTTTAGGTCGAATTCATAAAAAAATTACAACTTATGGAGGGAAAACTTGATCAAGTGAATGTACGGTAAAAATGTTCTTATTGGAGATAAATTAGGAATAATATATTAGATATGATTGTATTAGGATATAATCTTTGATAAGGTATCAGAGCGGTTAGCCTAACGGCCCGTGTCGATCCTGGTCTGGGTTACCCAGTTGTCCAAGTCTCAACTAGATGGTCATTCCTAGTTGGACTTGCGGGGGCGTGTTAGAGATGTGAATGAGACCAAAGTGTCCCACATCGGAAGGTTGAGCATAACAAGCCCTAGTATATGAGTTGGTGGGCTACTCCTTCTATTGCCAATTGGTTTTAGAATGGAACCTCACTCGGCTTGTGTGCTAGGCTACTAGCGCATGTGCGCCCGTGCACACGACCCCCAGTCATCGGTCCAAGTCGGACTTTGATATATCAAAGTCCGACTCAGACCGATGACTGAGGGTCGTGTGCACCGGCGCACTTGCGCTAGTAGTCTAGCACACAAGTCAAGTGGAGTTCCATTCTAAAACTAATTGGCAATAGAAGGAGTAGCCCACCAACTCATATACTAGGGCTTGTTATGCTCAACCTTCCGATGTGGGACACTTTGGTCTCATTCACATCTCTAACACGCCCCCGCAAGTCCAACTAGGAATGACCATCTAGTTGAGACTTGGACAACTGGGTAACCCAGACCAGGATCGACACGGGCCGTTAGGCTAACCGCTCTGATACCATATCAAAGATTATATCCTAATACAATCATATCTAATATATTATTCCTAATTTATCTCCAATACGCCCCCGCAGTCGAAGCGAGAGTAGAGCCACGAACGCTGAAGACTGGAAGTATAAGATAGATCTGTGGTTGATGTAGATGGCTAGAACACGAAGGGTGAGAGCCCGAGAGTCCATGCCAACAAGAACAAAGTAGAGGCTGACGGATATGGTAGAGACCGGTAGAGTAGAACCGATAGGGTTAAAAGGGTAGAGAATAGGTGACCATGTCATGGCAAGTGGAGCCAACGGCGGTCAATCAGACGGAAAAAGAAAAAAAAAATTATATGGATAGGGTAAGGTTAGACAGATAGGCCAAGATCGCCATGTAGAATTTAGAGAGGGATAAAACCCTAATAGATTGGTGATGAAAGCCTCATATTAGAGAAGGCAAACCCACTAGCTTATATACTATGACTTCTTTGTTTGTATAATCAATGTGGGGTCGTGTGCACGGGCGCACTTGCGCTAGTAGTCTAGCACACAAGTCAAGTGGAGTTCCATTCTAAAACCAATTGGCAATAGAAGGAGTAGCCCACCAACTCATATACTAGGGCTTGTTATGCTCAACCTTCCGATGTGGGACACTTTGGTCTCATTCACATCTCTAACAGCTCTTAACATATTTTTATGTACAGCTTTTCTTGGTTTCATTCAAACAGAAAGACAAGTCATGAATGCTTTGCTAAAACAACCAACAATCAGATGAATCATGCTTCACTAACCATCTTCACCCCTCTTCCGATATCCTCACACCGCCTCATGTGAGGGAAAACCGAGCTGATATGCTCGACTTTGATCCTCCTCTCCCAATCATACCTTGGAGGATAATGAAAGCAAGGCTCCATTGACAAGGCTTTCACGCACGGCGGATCCTTGAACTTGTTCCCAGCGGTCTTGTGCATAATCCATGGCTTCATCGCACCCAACCCCTGAGCCACATAACCAAATGTTGAGTGCCCACTCGTCACCAACTCGTCGCAAAGGCTCAGCAAATACATATATATCAATGCCTTCACGTGATGGGCATTGTTGTTGAACCTTTGCACCTCCTCGTGGCTTGGCTGATACACTCGCACCACTTCCCCTGTTGTTGTTGGCCCTATCTTGTAAATCGCCCTCAAGTTCTCTGAATAATCTTTATATAACGACGTTACCAAGACAGCCTTTGTTTCTGAGGCGCTGTTCTTTGATGCATTTTTCATGTGATCAACTTTGGGCAAAATGTTGTTCTTTAGAGTGCAAGCCAAAATCTGTTCCGTTACTGTCTTAGCTGGTGTGAGTTTGGGAGCAAATACCCTCACTTGGATCCCCACTTTCTTATCCGCCTTCGATAGGTTGGCCTTGTAAAACCGCGTGATCTGCCTCTATGCTTTGTTCGATGGGCTAAATAGGTAGCTACCCAAGTGGTGGAAGACCATGTCTTTATCAGGAAACATTGCGTTTATCTCTTGTTCGAATGACGGGATCATGAAAAGGGATGGCACAAAGTACTGATCCGACCTCAGGATCAAGAATGGCATCAAGTTAATTGATTTTGTTGTACCTGATGGTGTGGGTGGTGCTGCCGGTGCAACAGCAAGGCTATAATCCGGAGGAGCTTGACTCGGCGATGATGTAATGTCCGGAGTTCTTTCCTTGGGGAATGTATTGTTTCCTCTCCGCAAGCGCCATAAGGAATTGGAGGTGGAGTTACGATACAGGAGTAGAGGAAGAGAGATGATAAGAAATATACCCAAGATGACTCTCCAGCTGCTGGTAATGAAGCTGAATTCTTCTCCTCCTTTGTCCATCTCCACTGTAGAGCTTGTGTTTGTTTGACCCTTTATTCTTCGTGAGTGAGAGATCTAAAGAGAACCATATTTGAATTGCAACACATGAACTAAGATGTTTCAAATGTAACAAGGATTAATGAATGGTATACAGTTGAGGGGTGATGTGTGGAGGCGTGGAGCAATTAGCTTTGACTACTTAGTTTGGTGACGGAAGGTGAGTTGGAGGAAGAGATGGAACAAGATGGAGAGTTCAGTAATATACTACGCCAAACAGACACTCAAGAGACGGACAAAAGTCGTCGCCTGAGAGCATAAACCGTCGCTAGAACATTGAAGAGACGGACGTCCGTCGCCTGAAGGTTTGTCGCATGGACGCCGTCCCTTCAGTCAGTGGGCGACGGAATAACAAAGTTCGTCGCTTCAGTTACATCGAAGCGACGAACTATTGTCGTCTCTTGGGCATAACGTTGACCTTCCGGGAAGGCTCTCTCTCGTGACCAAGCGACAGCCTCCTCCATCGCTTCAATTATAAAATTCTCAGGCGACGAACTCTTTGTTCGTCTCTTGGATGAGTTTTGTAAATTTTGATTTGTGCTGACGCAACGAAACAAAGTTCCCTTTCTCCGTCCCTTGAATGATTTTCTTCTAAAAGCCTAAAATGAAATCTATATATTATTCCCACATGTACACGCACTCTGCTCATTCATGGAGCAGAGCCTACATAACAATACCTAATTCAAATTTAATATCATTACATTCACAACACAACTTGTGTGAACACATAACCTGCACTTTACATTCACAACCTCCAAAACACAACCCACAAAATGCACAAGACAATATCAGATTATAAAAACTTGCACTTAGCAATTGTTGCACAAAAACCTGCATACCATTTCAAAGCCTTACAAAGTTTATCTGGCAAAAAACTTGCATACCTTTGAGGCTTAACAAAGGGGATACTAAAGCACTTGCGAGAATTCATAACATATAAACATATATAGGGGCTGTTTTTTTACCCGAAACCTACCATGTTCAATGAAAATGCTCCCAAAAAGTTGGTAACTACCTATCATGACCGAAAAACTTGCATGCTAACGATGAGTTTAAGAGGTAACTACCTCATGGGTTGGTTGAAGAGTGGGACTGTCGCACAAGCTGCTCTAATGCCTCGATACGTTTTTGCGTCTCATTAGCTTGTTCGATTGCGTGCTTTGCCGTCTCTTCAGCATTCTTTAGTCTCTCCTCAGCCCGATCAGCTCTCTCGTCAGCCTTCCGAACTCTCTCCTCAAGCTCTTGCCTTTTTGATGAACCCTCCATGCTCCAAGAGCCCCCTCTTTTCTTGGGAGGCCTTCTCACACCTCTTCCCATCCCTGTCCAAAAGAAGTAGAAACAATCAATCACAAACAGAAGGTATAAAAAAAATCAGCCAATCAATCACACAAGGAGGAAAAAATTACAAAAATGCATAGCCCCTCCAGAAAATCATTCACCAGAAAATCTGGCACAATTTACAAGTATATAAACCCAGTACAAAGAAATACTTGCAAAAGATGATGCAAGGATAGTAGTAGGGAAAAATACTTGTAAACGAGCAAGTAATGCCGTCTCAAATCAGAGTTCCAATTATGCATCAATCCACCATCTTACAAGTCAAAATCAGAGTTCCCAGCAGGGCAAACACACTCCAATCCACCATCTTACATGTCAAAATTTTGCAATACATAGCAGTTGACACTACAATTTAACTCAGGCCTCACAAAAATCACCCAAAAAAAAGCGCTCCAATTATGCATCAAATTAATTCAGAACTAGTGTGATGATCATTTGATAATTAGTATGACGCCAAACTAAGAGTTTTTGCAAAGTTTGGGTGGGGAACATTGTTACCTCGAACTTCGGTGCCTCGCCGTTCTCCAAAGCAATTGATCAAGATCTCACATTCCGCCTCCACGGATATAGGCAGAGCTTGAGCATCTTCAGACTCTACATTTGTTTGTGTGTCTTCAATCTCTTTAAGTGTACTTTTCAAACTATCTTGCCATTCAAATTGAAAGTTGACACAATTAATTTAAAGGGAAGTATTAATTCAAAATTTGAATCGACATAAATCTAACAGAATAAGTAACTACACTCACCATTTTCTCCCGAGCGTTAGGACAGTTTTCATACGCATGTATTGTAGCATGAAGATGCGGGGCCGGCTTCCCGGTCTTATAATAGTCCTCCGCCCTGTGAGTTAGGGGTTTGGACCCCGAACGGTGGTTTATCGGGTTGGGATTGTTTGTCCTATTTCTCTGGTTCCTTTCGCTTATGGCCTGCAACAACATAAACAACACAATTAGCATCAAATACAAACACTTATGCAAAATCAGTAACTTAATAAAAAAATCAGTAGCTTTTCTATATAAAAAAAACATTAACTTAAAAACATTCATAGCAACTTAAAATTCTTATAAATGGAGGGCGAGCTAAGAGTTAAAACAGATGCATAGCAAATTAACCACACATTTATACAATGAATGAGTCTTTTATATTTGAACCTATGGATCTTGATATAGATGTTTCACCTTAAATGATGATAGAAGTCAGAAGGAAAAAATCAGTAGCTTAATAAAAAAATCAGTAGCTTTTCTATATAAAAAAACATTAACTTAAAAACATTCATCTTAAATAACATCAACTTTTCTATAAAAAAAAATAACATGATTAGAAGGAAAAAAAAAAGTAGCTTTTCTATAAATAAAAAAATCAGTAACTTAATAAAAAAGGCATCTTAATGTGAATCTAAAATCAGTTACTCTATAGAGTTTTCCTACATTTCATAAAATCCACAAACAGTGATATTTTTTAGTTTAAAAGATGTCATGGGGAATTTATCGGCTTAAAAGTGGTTCTGTATGAAATAATGTTAGACCTTAAATGATGATAGAAATCAGAAGGACAGAAATAAGAAGCATAGCAAAAGTGCACCAAAAAAGCCCAAAAATCAGCAATCAGAAGCATAGCAAAAGTGCACCTAAAAAGCCCAAAAATCAGCAATCAAATAGCATAACAAAGGACATAAAACATAGCTGTAAAGCATATACATAATTTTAAAATATTACTCTTTTTGCTTCGGGCATGAATTCATGTTGCACCAGCCAGTTCCACTGCTCCGGACGGTGCTTGAATTCGGAAGGCCAAAAGGTTGTCCCATACACCTTGAAAATTTTGTGACACCTATACTTCCAGTCCCAATACCGACCGTCTGCTGTACTCCTGATATAGGTATCCAACGGTGTATCTTCAGGGTGTATTTGATACATGTTCTACAAAACAAAACACAATGGTTAAGTTTCTAGTATACTAAAGAAATTATGGAAAAGTATATACAAAAAATAGTTGAGAAGGTAACCTTCAAATAGGATAGCAGAATGTCCTGATGCTGCTTTTCAAGCTCAGCCCAGCTTGGAGCAAGTGTGGGGACGTTGGTCTTGACGATGACGCCAATGTCCCGCACTAGCTTGGAGTAAGTCTCGTGGGTAGGGTCGTTGGTGAAGTCCGACCAAGTAACTTTGATCTTTTCCGAAGCCCTCTTAATGTGGTTTGTCTTTGTACTCACAACAGTTCTATACTTGACTGGCCCCTCTCCTAATCACAATCACAATACGCAAAATAATCAGAAAGAGGGTGATTCAACTCATTAAATATTGACATTACTTTTATAACGTAACTAATATACAATATACCATATTTGTAGCCAAATTCCAACACTTCACTCTTACATAAATGAACAATAAGTTTATACAAGATGGACAAGATTACTTATATTATAATAAGTATCATCCATACACATTACACTTCATGGATTCCAATCACGTATGCATATAACTATGGTTCTTCATATAGTTTCTTTGCCTTTTTAATTTGTACAGCTCTGAAAGGAATTTTATTCCTAGCATCACTACATGACTGGTTTAATTGCAGAGTGTATATATGCTTCCACTCAAACAGAAAACCGAAAATAATCGAAAATAATCACAAAATTTTAATTGATACTCTGACATTTCACTCTTACATATATCATCAAATTTTTCAACAGATTTTGGGGGTTTTCATCCACTAGATTAGTTGCTTCCAATCAAACAGAAAACCGAAAATAATCGCAAAATTTTAATTGCTACTCTGACATTTCACTCTTACATATATCATCAAATTTTTCAACAGATTTTTGGGGGGTTTTCATCCACTAGATTAGTTGCTTCCACTCAAACAGAAAACCGAAAATAATCGCAAAGAATAGACATTACAGTCCGGAGATTGAAATTAGGGTTTGAGTTTCGAACATAACCTCCATTGTTCTTGCATCTTATACTCAAAAAAGAGTCCGTCTTCAGGCGTGGCAATGGATGAACCGGCTGTAATCACAAGACTTGGTGCTTAGGGTGGAGGGTCGGCGGCTTGTGGTGGTGGAGAAGCGGCGGTTGTGGGCGGATGCGTGGAGGAGCCAACCGCTGCAGAGGGCGGTTCCAACTCCAATGGTGGTGCCGACGGTGGAGGCGGCCCCCTGCTGGTTTGGGGCGGAGCAGTTGTGGGCGGATGCGTGGAGGGGCCAATCGCTGCAGAGGGCGGTTCCAACTCCAATGGTGGTGCCGACGGTGGAGGCGGACCCCTGCTGGGTTGGGGCGGAGCAGTGGAGGGCGGAGCCGTGGAGGGCGGAGCCAACAACATGGCTTTGAGGCTCTTTTGTTTTTTGGGAGGCATGGCGATGGAGAGTGGCCGGGAAGGAGAGAGGCCGGGAAGGAGCAGTGGAGGGCGGAGCCGACGGATCGAAGAGAGAGGCTGGGAAGCGGCGCTGGGAAGGAGAGAGGCCGAAGACGATGGATCGAAGAGAGAGGCTGGGAAGCGGCGCTGGGAAGGAGAGAGACAGGGTAAAGTGAAGGGTTTGTTTTGTGTTTTTCACTCTTTAACCCTAGCGGCTTTTTCAAAGTAAAATAAAAAAAATTTAATAAAAAATCACTCAAGCCACCAACATTGATGTAAGTCCGTCGCTTCAAAATTTTTAAAATTTTCACTAAAAAAATAAGTGGGAAAAGATCCCGCCAAATGAGAATTTTAGTGGGAAAATATCCCGCCATTGTTGAAATAATCTAAGCGGCAAACTTAGTATCTCCGTCACCTGAATATTTCTTTCTCTTACTTTAGTTTTTTAGAGGTATTAATACACATTTAGAAGATAAAAAGTCTAATTAATGAAAATAACAAAATACTAATACTATTTCTAAAAAAATATTTTAGTATACAATTTTCATTATACATAAAGTTCAATTAATCATAAATTATTTTATCAATCACGATCATTCATACATGAAAATAGAAATAGAGTGTGTTTAGATTATTACAAAAGGACATTCATAATATCAATCACGATCATCGTACTCCTTGTCTTCATCTTCCTCCTCGGCTTCACCTTCATCATGTTCATCTTCGTCTTCATCTTCTTCTTCTTCGTACTCCTCGTCTTCTTCGTTTTGTTGTTGTTCTTCTTCTTCACTCTCTGATTCATTTTGGAACGGATGCAGATCGATGGTGAGTTCAAAATCTCCAGTATAAACTGGGCCGAGTTCTTGATATGCTTCTTCTTGTGGTTGAGCTCCATCTGCATGTGTTTCCAGAGTGGTGAGATTGTAAACATTTCTATGTGTCATCACATTCACAACTTTCCACCCATCACCCAGCTTCGGGTCATCCACATAAAACACTTGCTTTGCTGTGCGTGCGAGACAGAATGGGGAATCATCGTACCAACTGTTGTTTGTATCAATAGTCAACAACCCGTGCTCGAACTTGTACGTGATACCGATGTTGTCAGGATCAGTGTCAAACCACTTGCACTTAAACACTACAACCGGCATCATGTTGGTGTACATGATTTCAACCACTGATTCAAGGATACCATAGTAGCTAGCACTCTCTGTCTCTACCATAACCCCGCAATTTTGGGTCTGCAAGTTTTGATCTCTATCCCAAGAGACGAATTTGACCCCGTTCACATAACAAGATGCGTAATCCCATGTGAAACTGGTTGTCTAGCCAAAGACAAAACCTCTTGTTTAAAGTATGGATCTTCGTCTCTTTCCAGTCTAGAAACCTATAGTGGTAAGAAGTAAGGATGGAAATTAATGAAGTAAGGATGTAAAGTGGCGAGCAGTAAGGATGGAAATTACATGAAATGCTTACCCATTTAAGGAAGTAAGGATGAAAATTAATTTTACGTGCATATGTAGTGGCATCCTCAAAATGTTGTAGCCAACCTTTCTCATGTTCATCCAAGTAGTGTGAAACTTCTTTGCATTCAAGCAAAACTTGCCAGTGCGCCTCATAAATCTCTGTGTCAGTTAACCTCGCACGAGGAATATAACTTTGAGGACGAACGAGCTCCGACACAACAGAAATATCATAAATGCCAGGAGAGGGGGTGAGTGTATTGTCAAGACCTTGTCCATCACCCAAGTACAAATTACAATATGTAATCGCCTCTTCACAAATATAACGCTCAGTTATGGATCCTTCGGGGTACCTAGGGTTGGAAACATATTTTTTGTACGCGCCAAGTTGGCTGAGATAGAAAAGAATTTGGTAAATGGTGTTTATCAATTAATTTAGTAAGAAATAAAGTTGCGAAAAAAATTTTAAAAAAATACATACCGTTCGATTGGATACATCCATGTGTAATGGACAGGTGCAGTTACCAACACTTGTCGGGGTAGGTGAACCATAAGATGGACCATGATCGTGAAAAAGTGTGGAGGGTAAATCATCTCAAGGTGGCACAAAATATCAACTATCTCATCCTCCATTCGTCGAACATCCTCCTTTTTCACCTCTCTTGCACATAATTTCTGAAACCATCTACATAGAGCAATCAAAGGCTTGAAAACATGATCTGGTAAGTATGCACGAATAACAATTGGAAGAAGGCGTTGCAGCATAACGTGGCAATCGTGCGTCTTCAATCCTTGAAACCTTTTTTCCTCGACCTTAACTTTATGTTTCAAACTCCCAGCATAACCATGAGGGTATTTAACATTAGCAAACCATTCGAAAACCTCTCGAAGATCCTCCTTTCTCACCACATATGGCGCACGAGGAAGTTGTCCGTTCCCCCTTGCATGTAGTGATGATCGAACCCCTCTCCGTTTTAAAGCGACACGAGATTGGGCACCATCTTTGGACTTTCCTTCAATCGAGAGAGTAGTCCCAATAATGTTGTCAAAAACATTCTTTTCAATGTGCATGACATCAAGGCAATATCTCACTCTCATAGATGGCCAATACGGTAATCTCCAAAACATGGACTTGTTAGTCCAGCATAATCGATTCTTTGAACTGGAAGGAGTCTTGAACTGTGGATGCAAGCTAAGGGTGGGGAACATGCATCTGGTCGTGGTTGAAAGAAAAATACATAAATACAAATACACATACACAAAAAAAAAAAAAAAAGAGTTTGGTGTTCATACCTATCAATCCTCGATAAGATCTCCTCCCCGGACAACGAACGAGGTCTTGACCTGAATTCGCTCTTCCCATTGAAAGCACGACCAGCGGATCGCCAAGGATGGTCACTTGCAAGCCATCTACGGTGACTTTCGTATACCATCCTCCCACACTCATATGTTGCAGAAATATCATCCAAACAATGAGGACATGCTTTGTACCCCTTCGTCGTTGATCCTGCTAGCATCCCTAAACCGGGAAAGTCACTAATAGTCCATAAAAATGCTGCTTTCATTGTGAACATAGACTGTGAATATCGATCAAATGTGGGCACTCCAGTATGCCATAACTGCAGAAGCTCATCGATCCATGGCTCCATAAACACACTCAAACACTTCCCAGGTGACTTAGGACCTGGGATCAATAAAGTCAACATGTTGAATTCCTTTTTCATACACATCGAAGGAGGCAAATTATATGGCATCAAAATGACAGGCCGCTATGGAGAGTTGCTAGCTTCCCAAATGGATTGAATCCATCAGTTGCCAATCCGAGGCGAACATTCCTCACATCCCTAGAAAAATGAGTGAACGTTCTATCAAACTCTACCCATGCCTCCCCATCTGCAGGGTGTGTCAGACGGTCATCATTCCTCACCCTTTCGCCATGCCATCGCATTTGCTTTGCGATGTGCGGAGACATGTACAAGCGTTTCAGTCTGGGAGTTAAAGGGAAGTATTTAACCACTTTTCTAGGGATTTTGCGTCTGTCACTACCTCGACGTGACTTCCATCTTGAAGTATGACATATGGGACAAACTTCCTCATTTGCATACCTCTTATAAAACAACACGCAGTTATACTCACATGCGTGAATATTTTCATAGCTCAATCCGAGATCTTTGCACACCTTTCGAATGCTTTTCCAATCAGCAGGAAATCTATGTCCGGGTTGAAGATTGTTGCAAACTTCACGACAATGGCCATCCATACTCTTATCTGACCAGCGATTTTCCACCTTCAACTTCATAGAACATAAAATAGCAGTCAAAGCAGTCCTTGTACTACCAGGATACAATGGAGCTTGAGCTTCCGCTAAAAGCCTCTCGTATTTTTGGTAATCATCATCGACCATATCACAAAAATCATGGTCATTGCCCGCCACGTACCCAGCATGATAAGGAAAGTTGTCATGGATGATGTCCATGGTGGGATCATGACCGGAGGAAGAGGAAGCCCTTTGCTCTATGTATTGCGTTCTACGCAAGGAAACTATCGGCTCAACTGGATCTTCTCCATGACTGTCCCATACTGTATAATTCGGCCACATACCATAATAAGATAAGTGGTGCAGCATCGTTGGGATGTTCACAGATTCTCGAGCGTTATGGCAATGGTCGCACGGACAAGGAAAATAGGTCATCCCATTTGCATTTGCAGCCACATTGTTCACGAAACTAGTAATCCCATGAATATATGCATTTGACGTACGAGGAAACTGCATCCATCTCTTATCCATTTTCTAAATTCACTATCATTTAAAAAATATGAATCCATCACACAAATTCATTTCCAAATTCAATATCATTTTAGAAATATATAATACGAAATCTAAGTTAAACATGTCACACATCTCAAATTAAATCCATCACACATCTATATAAACTCTTAATTTAGAAGAGTTTATGATGATGTGTCAAACTTAAAGGAATTTTAGGAGTCTTGACCAATCATTATTTTTGCCATTTTTCTTTGATTTTCTTTAATTCTTTTTTTTTTTCTTCTTTTTCCTTTAATTCTCTTTTTTCTTTAATTTGACTAACTATTGGGCTTAATTCAAAACATTGATCTTAGCCTAAACTATAATTTTAGTAGTTTTTTTTTTCTCTAAAAAACAATGGGATTAATTTAAAACATAAAATTAATAATAAAAAAAATATAAAATTAATATTAATAATCTACATATATATCTATATATACTACTTTAACCGTTTTCTCAACCAATGAGTTTAATTCAAAATATTTAATTATCTGAACTTTTACAATTATGTTATAATATTAATTTAATATATTAGTAAGATTTTATTTATAAAAAATCGCGTCATGGCGCGGGGATCATACTAGTTTCATTTAAACACAACAAATCCCAATCCAATACAAACAAACAATTTATATTTCCCACAAATTCTAACCTAAATCATCACACATTCCAAATTTCAATAACAACAAATATCATTTCTAAAAGTAATTGTAAAATAATTCAATCAACATTTCCCAAGTCTCTATCCCAAGGTTCAAAATCTCAAACGAATTCCTTTCTACAAATCTAACCATTATTTCACAATTCTTCCCTCTATTTAACAAAATATGTATAAAAAAAATGACACTAACCTTGCTACAAACTCAAGTGACTTCTTCAATCACCCCATAACTTGTTTAGATCTACAACAAAAATTCCAAATTACAAATCTAACCAATATTTCACAAATGCATCAATATTTAAAATTACAAGTAAAAAAAGAAATAAAGCATAACAAATCTTACCACAACTCAAAATATATTGTTAGTGTTCTTCAATTTTTACAAACCTAGCTTATGTAAACTATTTGAAATTTGAAAATGGAAAAGATGGAAAATGGGGGAAAATAAAGGAGATGAAGAACAAGAAGACGGCCGGACAAATGGTGTGGTTTAAGGTTATTGTTGTAACCTTAACAACATTCAATGAGGTAGGTCACGACATTAAATTCAGGCAATGGTACAAATCACTCAAGCGACGGGCATAGTCCCCATCCGTCGCTCCATAGCTATCCACATTTGACTTCTGGGTTGACCACACTCAGGCGACGGGAGCACTTTGGTTCGTCGCCAGATATGTCTTCAAGGGACGGACAAAGTCCTCCTCCATCGCTCCAGATCGATCCCCCATTTGACTTGTGGGTTGACCAAACTTAGGCGACGGTACGAAATACTCAGGCGATGGGAGCACTTTGGTTCGTCGCCAGAAATGTCTTCAAGGGACGGACAAAGTACTCCTCCATTTGACCTGTGGGTTGACCAAACTCAGGCGACGGGATGATAAAGTCCGTCGCTAGAAACACATTGGAGCGACGGGATTTGGCCTGTTCGTCGCCTCAGTGTCTGTCTGGCGTTTAGCAGTCTATCTTCGGTAAAGATGGGATTCATACCGGCTTAAGCAAGATTGCTTGTCAAACCCATCTGGAAGCAGCCCGTTTAGCAGTCTATCTTCGGTGGTAGCGCCATCAGTGAAGCTTGGCATTGTGTGATTCTCCAATTTTTGTGTCGGGAATGAAGAAGTGTTTGTTGAATTCGCCATTGTTTGATTCAATGGCTTCGGGACTATGGATGGAGACGAAACATTTCTCGATTCTTTAACTGTGTGATTTTGTGTACCTGAAAACAGAAGATAACATCATATAAGCGCACATTAAAATTGCATTTACAACTCAAAATCTTGGTCTATAGATTGAATAAAAATACATTACCTGTAAATTTGTACAGTAATTTATTTTGTAAAACATCCCACTTATGGTCCAGTTCTAAAACAGTAATTTGTACAGTAATTTATTTTGTAAAACATCCCACTAATTCATTTTGTAAAACATCCCACTAATGGTCGAGTTCTAAAACAGGTTAGAAGACATGTGCAGTAGTACTATGTAATGAATAGAGAGGTAAACGTTACATTGCCTCATATTTCTTTCCCAAAGTCATAAAATTAATTGAATTGTGGAAAATGACATATATAGACTTGTCAGCAAACACACGCCATATGACTAAAATTAATTGATTGAAGAACTTTTGATATCCCAAGCGAACTAGTTGATGTTGAAAAAGGGTTGAAGATTAACATGAAAACATCAAGTTAATTGATTTTGTTGTACCTGATGGTGTGGGTGGTGCTGCCGGTGCAACAGCAAGGCTATAATCCGGAGGAGCTTGACTCGGCGATGATGCAACGTCCGGAGTTCTTTCCTTGGGGAATGTATTGTTTCCTCTCCGCAAGCGCCATAAGGAATTGGAGGTGGAGTTACGATACAGGAGTAGAGGAAGAGAGATGATAAGAAATATACCCAAGATGACTCTCCAGCTGCTGGTAATGAAGCTGAATTCTTCTCCTCCTTTGTCCATCTCCACTGTAGAGCTTGTGTTTGTTTGACCCTTTATTCTTCGTGAGTGAGAGATCTAAAGAGAACCATATTTGAATTGCAACACATGAACTAATATGTTTCAAATGTAACAAGGATTAATGAATGGTATACAGTTGAAGGGTGATGTGTGGAGGCATGGAGCAATTAGCTTTGACTACTTAGTTTGGTGACGGAAGGTGAGTTTTGGAGGAAGAGATGGAACAAGATGGAGAGTTCAATAATATAAATAGAGGCTTTCTGAATTGATCGCCATGGCTGTATATGTGTACGTTTTGATTACAGACATGTAAATAAAAAAATATGCAAAGGATTCCATTATTGAGGTCATAATATACTACTTTCGTTGGATGATATCGATGTATTGCCAAACCTATATATATCTTTTATATAATAATGATCATATTTCCATTAATTACATTTTTTTATCATCAGTCCCTGACTATTGTTTTGGTTGCTAATTATGATTATATATGCAGGTTTTTTTTAGTTTATTCATTAAATCATTTGACTTAATTACATTAACTAGTCAATTTTTTAAAGATACATTCCATTACTCTTCATACCACCGTGCAGAAAATTTTTCACACAATTTTTTAAAAGGAAAAATGAATGAAAATAATTCCAACTTAACAGTTAACCGAAAATAATACTACGTACAAACTTTCAAAATGATAAATTTATACACAAACTATGGTCTATTCCACCAAAATTAATACAAAGGAATAAAAAATATTTTAGGCAAAAAATATAATTACCCCAAAATATTAGTAAAAATTTAAAACTAAATATAATCCACTATTTATCATCCTTACTTCTTTTCCAAATCTCATATGAATTCTAATCCTCCAATCGAGAATCCCCGGGTCCAAATCCTATGTCTCCGTCCGTGTCCCCTTCTACTTTCCCTCCTCATAATCTTTCTATTTTCGTTTTCTTTTACTACTTAATTTTAATTTCATTTTCATTTTTTAAAAAATTTGAGTTGTGTGAGGGGAGATGGGGGAGGTGGGCAAAAAGGGGGTCGGAGGATATAGCTCCAAAATCCCCTTCCTCTCATCTGCCTCCCAAATCCTCTCAAATTCTTACTCCCTCATTTCGTACGACCTCTCATCCTTCTAAATAGTTCATATCTATCTCTCCTATACTCTCTTTATCGTGCCCAATCCACCTCTACAACTTCCTCAATTTGGTTGAGGTTCTCCATCCACCACCATTCCACCAAGCGTGAAGCTAGGGGTTGGATGGTAAAATTCGGATGAATGAGGAGGTTGAAAACCTGAGGTTTTGTTTGGGGTTTTGCACTATTGATTTTCTATTTAATTTTACATTTTTGTTTAGCAAACTTTATGATCAATTGTATTTTTTGTCTAAAATAAAAGTTCGTATTTATTTTTGGTTTAATGTAGGATAGTTTGTGTATACATTTATCATTTTGAAATTTGGTATTTATTTTTGGTTGACCCTTAATAGCTGGTATTATTTTCATTTATTTTTCCTTTTTAAAAATTAATTTATAAAATATTTTATTTTAAGGCTCCATTTATTAATTTTAGTAGCTTTTCAAAGCTTTTGACTTTATTATTATAATGTTTTCACAAATATATTATTTTCATCTTTTCTCATTAGCTAACTTATATCATTTACACTATCTATTTTTTTTTTTGACAGTAGGCAAACATTAGGAAGGTTCTGTTAGGAAAACAGAACACAACCTTGATCATCTTGAAGGATGATGTTACAAAGATCTCTGTTCAAAAGGAGAGTAGACATATTACAGTTTCTTCTACTCTTAACAATGAAATCTGCTACTATATTAGCTTCTCTATAACAGTGCTTAAACTCAATATGATCAAAGAAATTAGAAAGAAGCCTGATTTCTTCAACTTGGCACAAGATTTCCCAATTTATTGTTGTCGAGCCAGTAATTGTTTTCACTGCTTCTAGATTGCTTTCACGCTATCTACTTTGATTACCTAAAATCATGATTAATTATAAAAAAATTAACCATTTAATGTACAAAATATATTGGATTTTTTTGCTAAGTGTCCATTTTCTACAAGGCCTTTTGCAAAATGTCCACTTTTATTTCCCCTTTTCCAAATTGTCCTAATATTACATTTTTACCCTTCCTTCCCATTCCCTTCCTTCCTTCCCATTTTTATTTTGACCATTGACCGGTCAAAGTCAATGAATTGGTGACACAACTTTGGTGACACAAAAAAAAATTTGGTGACACGTTTTTTTTTTTCGAATTTTTTTTTTTTTTTTTTACGAAATTAGTGTCACCACCTTTATAAGTGGTGACACCGGTCAATGGCTTTGGTGATTTTTTCGGTGATTTTTTTTTTTACGAGATTAGTGTCACCGCCCTATCACTGTCACCACAACCAATATCGCTGTCACCACCACCCATATCGCTGTCACCACCCTTATTGCGGCCACCACCTCTATCGCTGTCACCTCCTTATCGCTGTCACCACTCATATCGCTGTCACCACCAATCTTATCGCTGTCACCACCACCTCTATCACTGTCACCACCACCCATATTGTTGTCACCACCCTTATTGTTGTCACCACCTCTATCGCTATCACCGCCCTATCGCTGTCACCATTCTTATCGCTGTCACCACCATTCCTATCGTTGTCACCACCACTCATATCGTTGTCACCACCACTCATATCGCTGTTACCACCACTCCTATCGCTGTCACCACCCCCTATCGATGTCACCACCATTCCTATCGTTGTCACCACCACTCATATCGTTGTCACCACCACTCATATCGTTGTCACCACCACTCCTATCGCTGTCACCACCCCCTATCGATGTCACCACCACCCCTATCACTGTCACCAACACCCCTATTGTTGTCATCACCCTTATTGCGGTCACCACCTCTATCGTTGTCACTGCCCTATTGTTGTCACCACTCCTATCGCTGTCACGACCACTCCTATCGCTGTCACCACCACTCCTATCGTTGTCACCACCACCTCTATCACTGTCACCACCACCCATATTGTTGTCACCACCTATATTTTTGGGTGACAAATTTTATTTTTTTTACGAGATTAGTGTCACCACCCTATCGCTGTCACCACAACCCATATCGCTGTCACCACCCTTATTGCGGTCACCACCTCTATCGCTGTCACCTCCCTGTCGCTGTCACCACCACCTCTATCACTGTCACCACCACTCATATTGTTGTCACCACCCTTATTGTTGCCACCACCTCTATCGTTGTCACCGCCCTATCGTTGTCACCACTCGTATCGCTGTCACCACCACTCCTAACGCTGTCACCACCCTTATTACTGTCACCACCTCTATCGTTGTCACCATCACTCCTATCGCTGTCACCACCACTCATAACGCTGTCACCACCACTCCTATTGCTGTCACCACCCCCTATCAATGTCACCACCACCCCTATCACTGTCACCAACACTCATATTGCTGTCACCACCCTTATTGTTGTCACCACCTCTATCGCTGTCACCACCCTATCGCTGTCACCACTCCTATCGCTGTCACCACCAGTCCTATCGTTGTCACCACCACCTCTGTCGCTGTCACCACCCATATCGATGTCACCACCCATATCGTTGTCACCACCCCTATTACTGTCACCACAACCCCTACCGTTGTCACCACCTCTATCATTGTCACCACCTTTTCGCTGTCACCACTCCTATCGTTGTCACCACCCATATCCCTGTCACCACTCTTGTTATCGCTGTCACCACCCCTATCGTTGTCATCACTATCGCCACCCTTATCACTATCACCCTTATCATTGTGGTGACACCTTTGTTTTTTTATGAGATGACTACAGTGACACTGTTGGTAGTGACACATACAGTATCAACTTTTTTTGGTGACTGATTTGTTGTTAAGAGTTTTTTTTTTTTTGCTGAATCACTGTCACCACCATTATCATTGTCACCACGAATATCACCATCCTTATTAGAGGTGACACTCTTGGTGACACATGTAATTTCATGAAAAATAAAAAAAATAGTGTAATCAAATACAATATGACAAAAAAAACATATAATTTCATGAAAAATATAGTGTAATAAAACAAAATATCACCGAAAAATATAGTCTGGACCGGTAAATATATAGAGGCAAAAGCCGAGGGGTTACAAAAGGTAAAACCATACAAAGAGTCTCCCATAAAATGGTATTACCTCGCACATGTGTCCATCTTCAAAAGCCTTTGACAGTAGATTAGTACCAAAATGTGCAAATAATCCAAATATAATTATTTGCAAATTTAAGATGTGCCCAAGTCAAATAGAAGGAGAGACAAACGGGATGACCTAACACGAGATATCCTCCACCTAAGCTAAATGTAATCACTTAACAACCGGCCCAAAATGCACCTATTCAAAAGTATGACAGTAGATTAGTACCAAAATGCACAGATCGGCCTCCTGTAGTCCTGTGACTGACAGTAAATCGCCCCCAACAATCAGGTATGGAAATAACTCACAAAGCCTGCCCATCGACAGTATTTCCAACAGCAAACCCATCACAGCCAGATTTCACCCATCCCTCGATCACCCAACAAGCATGACGAGCTTAACCCGGCTGGTGTAATCAAGCATTCAAGTAAAACCCCAATTAATCTAGCTCTACTGTCTGCAACAAGTAAAACCCCAATTAATCAACAATCAATTCAATACCCCCACAAGAACCACTGTCATCAAAATGTCAAATGCTGAAAAAAACAATCAAATCCTCGTGTATTTCAAGTGTCAACACAGTAACGAGAATTCCAATCTATTCAAACACGAGATCATGAATTAGGCGAACTTAGTTTGGTGTCATCATAGTAAACAACCAATTAAATTTTAATCCACAATCTATCATCAATCTAACTCAAGGTCCAAAATTCAGAAATTGAGATAAACAACAATATGAACTCATCGAACCTAGCTTTATTCTCTGTCGATTTGGTTCAATCTCTTCTTTGCCGACTAAAGCTTCGTCCTCATCAGGTGTCTGAGCCTCCGAAACAACGTTGTCAGCCACCGCTTTCACAGAGGGCGAGGGTTTGTCGAGCAATTTGAGCTCTTCAGCGCCAAATTCCCGAGCGCTGCCATTGGAGAGCTCCTCGGCGAGCTCGAGAGCCTTCGAAACGGCGTCGTTGGAGGAGCGGCTACGAACAACAAATTGAAGCCAATGAATACACAAAAAGATTTAATTTAGATTAAGAAACTGGGAACAACAATTTGAAGATCTGACCAGATCGATCGCTGTCAGCTCTCATCCTCTTCACTCTCGCCGTTCAGATCCATTTCGCTGATGTCGATCCTGGAGCCTACGAAGACGAGGACGAGGTCGGATGTTGTGATTGTCAGCCTTGCGAAGAAGAGGAGGATGAGGATGGGGCGTTCTGGTATTACAGAGGACAGCGGCAGGGCTGATGTTGCGGAGCCTTGTAGATCTCCGCAATTAGGATCTGAATCGAAGCCGAGAAGACTGAATCGAAGTCGAGAGGAGCTTCATTTATTCATCAACCTCTAGAAGACTGAATCGAAGCCGAGAGGAGATCAGTTGCGGATGACAGCGCCAGGGCGAAGAGGAGGAAGCGGATCTCGACCTAGCTCTCTTCGTCCACGCCGCCATATCCGAATATCTGTGAATCTGCAATTTGAACCTGCGATCTGAGAATTCAGACGAATCTCTGTGAATCTGCTATCAGAATCTCCCTTTCAACCGTGAAAATCGACAAAATCGCAGATATGAATCTCTGATTTGAATCTCCATTTCGATTCGGCCGCAACTCCGATCCAGAGGTCTCCATGCCTCGATTCCGAACGGAGGCAGCGATGATGGCCGCGACTCCGATCAAGAGGTCTCCATGGCTCCCCTTCCGCTGTGTAATCACACGATCGTTTTCTCGCCTCCCTCTCTCAGATCTGTGGGAACTCTACGGAGAAGGGGAGGCGGCTATGTATCTAAACAAGGTTAAGTAATAACAAGGGTAAAATGGGGTTTTAAAAAAAATTTAGGACATTTTACAAAAACTGATTTTAAGTGGACATTTTGCAAAAAGGGTTTGTCAAAATGGACTTTTAGCCAAATTTTTTCAAATATATTTACTTAAATAATTCAACAGCTTCATTTACTCTTATAAGTTTAAGTTATCTGACCATGAACTATGTATTATCAAACATAAAGCCTAAAACTTCTCATTATTCTGCATGCATTCTTATGGAATAGGAGGAGAAACCAATTATTTTCGACAAATCGCCCTATTTTTTATATTTCATTTAAAAAAAACTCAAATGTTTTACAAGATTTTCAAAAGCAAGTATTCTCAACCTTTATTACCATACTCCATGTTTTTACCCTGTTCCTAAGTAAAATAAAACACCTTTTTTTTCTTGCAGATAAATCACTTCATTTAAAAGTTAGTTGTGTGAAACTGAGATGGTTTAATGGGAAAAATCATAAAAGTGGGGGCTCTGCTTTAGTAATTGAAAATACATGTTTTTTTTATGTAGGTACGTAAGAATTTGAAAATATCAAATAAAAATATTGTATATGTTATAAATCAAACGAAAAGAGTGAATGAGAAAGACAGAGAAATGTGAGATCTCTATTATTTTGTATCACATATCACATATGTAGGATTACATGGCCATATATATAGGCCTAAAGGTAAGAACTGCATAAATATAGGCATCATCATAGTATGTGAGTTATGGAAGGTGAAGAGCTTGGGAAGTAAAGAGGTTTGGAGGTGAACATATCCAAATATATTTTATAACATTCCCCCTTGGATGTACACTTCTAACCTTATAAACTGTCTCATTAAAAACCTCGCCTTGAAAAATCCAATGGGATAAAAACTAGGACTAAGAGAAAAAGAGTATAGATGTCATTTGATACGCTTCGGTGATACTGTCTTGTTAAAAACCTTGTCAGGAAACCCAGTGGGACAAAACCTGATCGAAGGGAAAAAAAAGTGTAGTGCATATATTCTCCCCCTAAAATAGACATCCTTCTTGCAGGTTTCTCATTTTGATAAGCTCTTCGAACTTTAAGATAATACTGTGTTCACGAGTTGAATGGTTGAGTCTGAACATTGTCTTTGATGCAATAGACTTTGTCTTTGGTGATGAGCGGGTTTCAATGCACAAATATAAGGTACTTCAGGACCTATGGAGCTTTTCATCGTTTGATATGCGTAGATGGTGTATAAGTTGTCTCATTAAAAACTTTACATTGGAAAAACCCATTGGGATAAAAAAAAGATTAAGGAAAGAGTACAACGTTGTGTACAGTACTTCAGGACTCAATACACTATGTCACCACTTACACAACATTTCAAGTATTATAAGCATGCACCCTTTGGCTTAATAATGTACATATGACAAGGCTTTCATATTGATGCTTCAGGGATTTCAAATCAATCATATTCATCTATATTCTTTTACTAATCATCATTTTGGGTATATAAATACTATGCCCGTCAATTATACATGGAGTCAGTTCATTGACAACCAATAATACATTCACTACTGGTGAATATATTTTCCTAAATCATCCAATATAGGCTTTTGTTCAAACCATCTAGCTTTACATCTTACAAATTCATTTCACTTATTGCGGTTTTGTATCAGTATACACTTAAAACCAATGGTTATATACTTTTTGATGGAACTACAAGTCCAATATTAATAACATCGTGCTTAAAGAATTCATCTTTGGATCAATTACTTCTTTCTAGCTCTATACAATCATTTTCACATCGAAACCATCATATTGTCATAATCTCTTTCCACTTCTGGGGAATCCTTAAAGTGAGAGCCTAGTGATCTTCAATAATTTTGGTGTATTTGGGACTCACTTGATTTTGTTGGTTTTTGGAGTTACTTCTGGAACCTCCAAATGAGTTAACGAGTGCAATATACGTGACTTAGTCACTTTCTTGGCCTTAGTAAATGGACTTACTTCTGTAACATATAATTATCATTTGGTGTACATAAGTGTTGAACTTCTGGTTCACATTCATTCATTCGCAGATCCCAAATGATATATATATAGAGAAGTTTCTTTCATGCAATTTCTTTCTTAATATTGTCTCATTTCCTCTCCCCCTAAATACCGAGCATTTGATCACCTTTATAAAGCTCGAGGTATTTCATATCATTAGGGACTCAAAACCCATGTATCATTCAACTTCTTTGTGGTCTTTTAGTTAATTGTGAAGGAGGTCTCGGAACATATATATACTCTCTTCTCTGGAGATAATTTGAGAGAAGTTATTGTGTCAAATTCGAAATGCAAAATTGCATGGGCCCATTTGACTAACGACTCTTCTAGGTCATTGTGAGCTACTATATGCTCCACAATATGATTGATAACATTCTCTACCTTTGCAAATGACCAATGTATTGAGGCATCTATACTGGAATAACACTAGTCCATATGACGATGTTTTATGTTCGTAGTTGTCTCATTGAAATCGATCAAGAGACATAAGAGACTCTGCATTTACTTTTTATTATAGATAGTCTTGTTATTAGTTTGCCAAGAGAACAAGCCGTACATGTATGGTCACCCTTATTGAGAATGTTTCGATCCTAGGATCTTCTAGTCCCTTTGGTGGGTATTCATGTGAATTTCAATAATCTTGCAAATCATCGTTTCACTTGAGTAACCAAATGCCACGAAGAAATATGTTTTATCATCAACTAACTTCTGGTTAGTAACATCTTAAGTTTCAATGGGATAAATAAGTGTCAAAATGGTAAAACATTCTAACCGTTTAACTTTGTACATGTTGATCCATTTATTTAATCAGATGTCGTAAATTGGGTATTTATGAACTTTCATTGGTGCCATACTACATGTATGAAATTAACAACCAACTATATTTATCCTTATTCATAATATTCTTCAGGACATTAGAAATTAATCGTACAAAGACGGCCTAGTTATAAGCCACAAAAACAACTTTGGTTGCGCGCTTAACCAATACCTCTTTTACACCCATTACAAGAGGGGCATGCTTCAGGTATTGCTTAGAGGATTGTCAGGAAGCGACCTTGTAAACCAGATTATGTTTTGTAGTTATTTATATTGGTTATACCGACCAAACTAAAAAATAGTTATGAATATGTCATTACCCACATTCCATGTACTTCTTCAAGAGTACAAATGTTTACAGTAAGATCTTATATATACTCTCCTAGAGTTTATAAGAATATGAAATTAGCGTCTTTAAGCTCTGATGTAGATTTTGATAAAAACCCACAATCTGTTGGATTGTTTACAAATGGTATCGAGACTTTGAACTATTAGCGAGATAAGTGTCACAATCTACTGGATTGTTTAACCATTGAGTTTAGGAACTTCAAGCCCACAAAAATAGGTGTTGAAAAACTCACAATATAGTGGATTAAGGTAATAATAGTAATGAAACTATGTAAAAGATAACACTAAATAGTAAAGTATATTAAGAAACATGAATATCAACAACAATAATATTAAATAATTAAATAGAATTAATGTCAACTTCGAGTAAAAATAAAATTTAACTTTGATCTTCGAGACTTTTTTATCACCTACGTCAGAAGGTGGTATTCTTATATACAATTTTATCATTTACTACGGGAAATTGATGGACAAATATTATGGATCAGAGTTGATTTGTTTCTCTGGCTATATGAATCATCACTTCAAGGATGACGTTTATCGATTCATCCCTACGAGGGTGTGGTTTATCCATTCATCTACTTCAGGAGATGTCCACTCATCTATTAAAAGATGTATTTTTCATCTATTTCCACTCTTCAAGAGATATATCTATTCATCTACTTCGATCAAAAGATGAAGAATAAGAATATAATATATATATATATATATATAGACACACACACACACAAATCAAAATAAATAAAAGGCTAAACATTGATGCATCACCACAGGGATGAATATATTTGGTTCATCGCTTAAGGGATGAAATTAATTGGTCTATCTTAAATATACAACTTGTTCATTCACCTACTTCGGGAGATGAGAACGTTAATCTCTTTCGAGAGATTTGCTCGTTTATCGACTTCGGGAGATGAGGGAAAACAAATATAGTTTAAATAAAAAAATAAAAAAATAACATGCATATGAAGTAACTAAACATAAATAATAAAGACAATTTCATCACTATGGGGATGAAATTTATTGTTTCATCACTACGGGATGAGATTTATCGTTTCATCGCTACAAGGATGGGATTTATCAATCACGATCAAGTGATTTACCAATTTCCTGATTTGAGATTAGTTTATATCCACTTCGAGGGATAAAAATTACAGGTTCGGGGGTGATATAATTTATTTATACACATAGGATATGTTTATCTATTTTACGAGTTAAATCTCATCACTTCGGGGATGGAGATTGGAACCTTCACTAGGGATGAAATTTATAACCCTGGAAGTTTAGGTCATTTATGTTATTATCAAAAAGTACAAACCAGGACCCTTCATTTCCAACAAAATGCTTCGTCTTCTTCATACGATTTGTAGGGACTTCTTCGATTCGGATTTGATGGTCACGGTGGCGCAAAACGCCGTCTTCGACTTCATTCTTAATGGCGGTGTTCTTGGCAACTATCTCTGCCTCCGGCTTTGACCTTAACGATGGCAGCGAACCATCTGGAGCGACTCCGAACATGTGGATGGTCAAGTCTGCTAATTCCGAGTGCGGTTGCAACGGATGCGTATAGGGATTGGATGCAGAGGCGGCGGCCCAGAAGGGGCCTAGTGTTTTCCTTGCCCCACGGTGATGGCGAATCCCTGACTCCAGCTAGAACCAAAGATTGCAGACAAAATCTCTGATCGCGCATCCCTACTCCACGGTGATGAGTTTTGCTATGTGAATCCCGGTGGCTGCGCACCAAATCGTAAGTGCCCATAACCTGCTTCTCAAAAACTCTTCCAAAATCACACATAGATCCATCAAAAGTCATAGAGGTCATATAGTATGATAATCCAAATTAATTAATAAATTTGGAAGATTAACAGAAAAATAATTAAGCAGAAAAGCACATAGCGAATCAGTCGATGATGAAGGCTAAAGAAAAGAGAGAATGAGAAAGAAGAGAAAGGTGAGATGTCTATTATTTTGTAACACATATGTAGGATTACATGGCCATATGTATAGGCCTAAATGTAAGAACTACATAAATATATGCATCATCATGGTAGGTGAAGAGCTTGGGAAGTAAAGAGGTTTGGAGGTGAACATCCACATATATTTCATAACAGTAAATCAAGGGGACGAAAGATTGTAAGATGGACTAATTGTCATGATAAAAAAAAATTAACAACCAAACGAACCCTGCAATGTTGGGCGGAATTTAGCCTCTTGGACGCGTGCGTGGCTTGGTGTTCACAACATATTTTCTCTTTTGAAGTTGGTCTCAACATTGACGTAAAAGTTATATACAGTTCTCGGAAATATATTTTCAACGCATAGACATAATTCTCTATCAGACAATCGAGGCCTCCAAAAATTGTGTTATAAGTTCATCTTGTTGGAAGATAACTTTTGCTGACTTATTCTTCGTTTAAGCTCTCGACTTTCGAGAGCTTAAACCCATGGAAGCCACCACTGAAAATTAGCCACACCTTCCCCCCGTTTCTACTTCACAGCCACCAAAAACCATCACCGGAGCCTCAACCATCATCAAGCCGCCGCTGAGGAGAAGCCACACCCAGCTCCCTCGTTCTTTCCGAAGAGAAGAAGAAGAAGAGGAAGCCACTTCACCGGCTCATTCCCTCTCAGACGACGAAGGAGACGCAGCCCCGGAGTCCCGAAGCTGAGCCAGGAGGTCCCGTCAAAGCCACGGAGACCATCTTTTCCCATGTTTCGTGCACAAGGTCGATTCTCGTTTCTCTTATTCGGTTTTAGTTAAAGTTCCATCAAAATCAGATTTTCATCATTCCTTGTCCCTTCCTAGATTCAAGCGAAGCTCCTTCCCCATCAATCGTATCCGGAGCCGCCCTCGGAGCCCCTCAGAGTCGGAATTGCGCGATCTCGGTAATCTCTCTGTTTCTCCCTCTCCTTCATTCGTGTTTTATTTCATTTGGGTCAGGTAAGGTCGGAATGTCGTTTTATTTAGATAGGGAGTGGTTGGGGGTCAGAAAAGGGTTCACCGGAGAGAGCCTGGATTATTTCTCTGTTCTACCGTCTTCTATCGTCGTTGACGAAGCTCTATTATGAGCTTGAGGGAGGCAGTTCCCTTTTTTTTCATTTCGGTCGGGTTGGATCCGGATTCTTACCGGGTTATATCATTTTAATTAGGTTGAGCTTTTTGCTTTTTGGGGAAAACCATATCCGAGTTGGGCATAAGAGGGAGGAGAGGCCCGGTTTCATCCTACCCTCCTTTTTTTTGGGTTCAGTTGGGGCTTGATTTCTGGTTAAGGGGTTTGGGCCTGTTGGGTTGTATTTCTAATTGTTTTGTCATTTGGTTATATTATGAGGTTTATGATATAACGATCCTTACCATGCAACGGAGGGACAAATTACATCCATTAGATCTAAGTTTTTTTGGTGAAAAGGAGAGACGGAGCTCTCTGCATCTAGCCGCGCTTTTATTAAATATTAAAAAAGGCTAAGTAGTCCATAATCAGGTTGATAATATGCTTGTCCTTGGGCGCAGGATTCTCTTTCCCGTTGAAGACTCTTTCGTTTCGCCACTTCCATAACCACCACAAAGTACCTGCAAAGATATCTCTCCACAAACAAATATTATCGAACTTAGCCATATTGGAGATGTTACCTCTTATCCACGTGGCGATTGAACCTCTGTAAAAGGCCAACTCGAAACGGTGGACCGCAAGCTTCACCCACACCTCCTTGGCCTTGCTATAGTCTCTAAACAGGTGGAGGAGGCTATCTTGTTGACCACTACAGTTGATGCAGTCCGCACAGGTGGCCAGATGGCGTCTGCACCCTTTGGCATTAGTGAGGATGGCCCCCAGAATACACCTCCATATGAAGACCCTCACTCTTTCATGTACCATCAGCTTCCAAATGATTCCGAAAATTCCCGCATCCACATTCGCACTCTCCCCATGCCCTTGCAGCAAGTTGTCGCCTACAACGTCCCAACATTTCTGAAAAAATACCGGTTGGAAGCCGTCTGGACCCGGGGCTTTGAGAGGCCCCATATCTTTAATAGCTTTCCAGATATCTCCTCTAGTGAAAGGTTTCGATAGCTTCCTCCACATCCGCGAGTCAATCTCCGGGAAGCCATCCACCTTCAGCTCACAATCCAGCGTCGGTTGGATGTTGTCGATGTTGTATAACTCCTTAAAGAAATGCCTAGCCATACCTCTCATAATACTATTATTCTCAATCCACTTACCCTTGTTGTCGAAGATCCCTTCAACAGTGTTCCTTCTTCTCCTAACGATCGTGGATAAATGATAAAAGGCAGTGTTACGATCACCCTGACAGAGCCAGGCTTCCCTAGAATTTTGCAACCATAGCGTCTCTTCCTGTTCCAGCACCAACTCAAGATCCTTTTGATGTCTTCTTTCCTGCGTAAGTAGTTCTTCAGAGTACCCCAGATCTGGATTACACTGAATCTTATCGGTCTCCTTAACTAACTGCTGCTTCCTGTGAAATATATTCCCAAACACTTTGCGGTTCCAGTTAATCAAAGCTTCCCTAAGTAAGTTGAGGGATTGACTGACCTTGTGACCATCCTGCCAATAGTTCTTCACCACTGCCTTGAAATCGGGATGAGAAACCCACGCCGCTTCGAAACGGAATGGGCGCTTAGCCGGGTTCAAGGAGTGATTGGGTTTGAGAGAGATCAGCAGAGGATTATGATCCGACGAGTACCTAGCAAGGTGCCTCACCCTCGCCTCCGACCATCTTATTCTGGCCTCCCTGTTCATAAAAACGCGGTCGAGTCTTTTAGCTAAATGAGAATTAATATCCTTACCTCTCGACCAGGTGAAATCCGACCCGGAGTAACCCATGTTAATGAGCTCTTTATTGTTCACCAATTTTTTGAAAATTTCCGAGTCCTTGTGGAGACCACCAGAGCCTCCTTCCCTCTCCTCGAGTCGAAGGATGCAATTAATGTCGCCTCCAATCAAACATGGGCCTTAGCTGTTGCTGATCACCGTATCCAACATTGGCCAGAAATTTTTCCTGTCCTCCAGAGTGGCCGGGGCATAAACCACAATGAAATTTAAAGATAACATACCAGCCTTAACTTCGGCGTGAATGAAGTTCTTATTCGTCTCGATGATCGAAACTTTTATCTCTTCATCCTCCTTCCACATGAGCCAAATCCCACCCGCTTTGCCAATAGCCTCCACTCACACAATGTTATCAAAGTTGAGTCCAGCGTAGACTTTGTCCACCCTATCCCCCGAAAGTTGGTTTCAAAGATAGCAGAAAATTGCACCCTATTGTGTTTGCTGTTGTATCTCATCACTCGACGGAAACCATCTTTTCCGGCTCCGTAACAGTTCCATAATAAACAATTCATAAGGAAACAATAACGAGAGAAAAAGAACAAACCTCATGCCTGCATATCGCTGTTGCTTGAAGTATCGCCCGATACCCCGGTTTCTCTACCTATTCTATCTCCGTTGGGATCAGCTCCCTCTCCAAGTTTGCTAATACTCTGCGGTTGAGCTGGCTAACCTGTCATAGGCTTGCTAGGCCTTTCGGAATCTAAAGAGGCCTCCGACACAGGCTGTTCAATATTCAAATGGGCACCAAGAGAGCCATGATCCCCCTTGGCGCTGCCCTCTGAGCAGGTTGTCATATGCCTTCAGTCTATGTCGGCTGGCTACCCTCCTTATCTCCCACTTCGCCCGCTTTAAGAGCTTTCTTTTTAGCTACACTCCTATTCTTGTTTCTTTTCGACTTCGTCGCCTTGATCTCCGCAGCCTTTGCCTCCTCCCTTTTGCTGTTGAACACTGTGATCACTTGGATCTCTGGTGCTTTACCTTGTCTTCTATTCACCGCTAACCTTCTCTGCTTCTCTTCCCTAGGCGGGCTATTGAACTTATTGCTCATCTTCTCAGCCTCTATTTCACCCTTGTCCTCGCTACTCGATGCAAGAGCATCGAAGGGCTTCTTCCCTTGAACATTCTTCCTTTCCTGTCTGATTGTAGCTGCGGAGTAGCTCATGACGTTTTTATTCTTCCCATACCCTTGCTCCACTCTCCCATTTCCTGCCCTGCTCTGTTCATATCCCCTTCCTTGAGGCTTGTTCTTCTGAGCTCCCACCCTCTCCGTGACTTGCATCCAAGGGCCATATTTTCTCGGTTCGACCCCTTTCCCCTCCGCACTATTGGCATTTAGTTTGTCCTCCTCTCCTTTCTCTTGCACTACCCCCACAATTTCAGCACTGTCGGCCCCAACATGATCGTAGGAAGCCTTCTTCAGCTCAGCATGATTAGCTCTTCTATGAGTGAATTGACAGTTACCCGTGTAATGCCCATACCTACCACAATTGTAGCACAAGGTTTGCAGCCCTTCATACTCAATTGGGCATATCCTACCATTTATAACGATAGCTCTCTTGAGAGGTTGGGCAAGGTTTATCTCCACACAAACCCGGGTGAATCTCCCTCTATTTAAGAAAAGAGTTTTCGGGTCCACAAGTATGGGTTTTCCAACCCCCGTAGCCATATTCCATAGTATTGTTTCATCATACCATTGAATGGGAACCTCCGTGATCCTCAACCAGATTGGAGCAGATTGGATCGGTTCGGATGGTGAGAATTGCGGGGTCCATGTCCTCAAAATTAGGCATCTTCCGAAGATAAACCAAGGACCTCCCGTAAGTACGTTAGTGAGATCGTTCTCATTCTCAAATCTTGCCATGAAAAAACCATTCGGAAGATCAATGATTTGCATACTATTTCCAAGCCTCCATAATTCTCTAACCTTTCTTTCCATGACTGGAAACGCAATGGGAAACCCCAACACCTTGAAGATAATGGCGTTCCTCCATGCCTTCTCGAGCCTCTTTGTAACATCGTCCGCAACCGTTATGACCGAATCTCCATCGGGGCCATCAGGGAACTCCGTGGATATTTTGCCTTCCAACGCCGCCTTGTCCATCCGGGTACTTGTGTGCATCTCAGTTCTCTCTTCACTCACTATATCCTTCCAAGAAGGTTTCGGTGTTTGAGCACCCGATCCTTGCTGTTGAATCTCATTCACATGAATCTGTGTTCGAGCATCCGATCCTTGCTGTTAAGACTCAATCACGGGCTCCGAATCTCCTTTCCCTAGAGCAAAGGTCAGCAGCGTATCCGCGGGCAGACCTCTCTTCGACAGGGCATTCTCGCTCATAACCACATCAACCTGCCTCTCCTGCCTTACCTCCTACGTCGCTGGGGGTGTGAAGGCCTCCTCCGGCGACGAGCCGCCGTCTATAACTTCTGTGAATCAGCAGAAAACAAGTTAGGGCATAAAACGCCAATTTCCAGAAAGACAACACTACGCGGAATTTCAATTCCCCATTGGATCTAAGTGAACAAGTGGCTCGGATTTACTTATAGAAAGCCGTGTAAATGAAGGGTTGGGAAAGCAGTTTTCATAGCCTTCAATATTGGTAATTTCAAATACAGTTATTAGGGATAATTATGTACTTTTACCCTTTGCAAATTAAAAAAAAATTCATGTAACACCTCGCCTCTTTCTAAAATGTAGCTTTTTTTTTATACAAGGAAAAGATTTGGGGTTGATCAACCGCGGTTGAACCAACGACCAAGGGCGTCCTGACGGATGGAGGCCTGAATCTCGGCAGGTGGGCAATCTACTAGCATCGACGTGGAGAGACCGAGGTGCGCCAGTCGGTCAACCACATGGTTCCCCTCCCTGAAATTGTGGGAAAAAGACACACAAGCGAATGATCTGCAAAGCCCGAGGATGTCCGGAATCATCATCTCGATCTCCCAGGGAACCTTCCAACTGCCATTTATAGCATTGATCACCATCAAACAGTCTCCCTCCACCTCCAAATGCCTGAAACCCCTCGACGCAGCATCCCGAAGCCCAGCCTGAAGGCCTAGACACTCCGCTTGCAAGGCGGAAATCGATCCGTGTCCTTGACTGCCACAAGAAAGAACATCACCCCGATAATTCTGAATGACAAAACCAGAAGCGGCAAGACAAGAAGCAACTTTAGCTCCATTGAAGTTAAGTTTCAGAAATCCTTCTTTGGGTTTCACCCATTTAATCACTTGTTGTTTTTTGGTTCTTTTTGGTGAGTTTTTGTTTGATTGGTTTCCACATCATCCTCAGTATCGTCAGTTTTGGCTTTTTTCCAGCTCATTACCTGTTGTTTGATGATTCGAATCCATTCTTCCATGTTCCTAGTGTCATTGTTGTCGAACAATATCTTGTTTCTCATGGACCAAACACCCCAAAGGGCAAAAGCTAAAGTCGATTTTTGTTCTGAAGAGAGCTTTGCATAAATTTCAGACATTATATCTTTATAACTCTTGTCTGTTTTATCTGTATACCGAATAATTCGTTCGATCTGATTGTCCAGTCTTTCCACAATTGTTAGGGTAGTCTGGCACTCAATAAAGATATGTGTCGCGTCTTCTTCGTTGTGGTTGCATAGCGGACAATCCAATGGTACATGCACTCCTTTATTTTGTAATCTAATTTTCGTAGGAGTTCCATTTAGTAGGTTTTTCCAAATGAAGTTTTTTACTTTTGGGGGGCATTCGATTTTCCATAACCATTGTAACGGGTCAGGCTTAATCCGTTTAGCTCTTGTGATGTGATCCAAAGCACTAGCCGTGGAGAACCATCCATTTCTGCTAGATTTCCAATATAGTCAATCTTCAATTTCATTAGTAGGAATAAAGATTTCTCTGATTTTATTCACAATGTCCATAGGTAGTTTTTCTTTAAGTTTTTCTATGTTCCATGTCTTATTTGGTTTTATATATAGATCAACTGTCTCCCCTTCATCAATTTGGTCATGGATTCTTTGTTCCTGCAGCCTTATGTCGTAGTGTACCCATCTATCTTTCCAGAATTTTATAGTTCTTCCATTACCCACTTGCCAGATTAGCCCAGCGCATAATTCTTCTCTTATTTCCATCAATTTTACCCATTGACATGATGTGTTCTTTTTTCGGTGATAGTCCCAGATCATCGAGTCCTTTAAATATTTTTCTCTTATAATTTTGACCCACTCATTTTGTGGTTCTGCTAAAATTTTCAAGAGTAGTTTCATTTGCAACGCTTTGTTCATATCCTTTGTTCTTTGAAGTTCAAGACCGCCATCACTCTTTGGTCTGCAGATTTTGTCCCAACCAATGAGAGGCTTATATTTACAGTTCTTATTCCAGAAGAAGCACATGTTTAGCTGATCAAGATCTTTATGTATGGAATCTAGAAACATAAAGTTCTGCATTAAGTAAGAAGGTTTTGCAGCAAGGTTTGATTTGACAAAAACCGCTCTTCCTTGTTGGGTAAGTTCGTTTGCCCTCCATTTTGTCAATTGATTTTTCGTTTTTCCAATGACTTCGTCGAATGTGTTTCTGTTTACTCTACCATTTATAATTGGGCATCCAAGATATTTCTCCAGGGACACATGGTTATTAATCTGTAAGCATGATTGGATTCTTTGTTTTTGCTCATTTGTAATCCCTTTCGTAGCTTGGAATGCAGATTTGTGGTAGTTGACTTTTTGACCAGAAATCTGACAGTAGTCATGCAGTATATTTTTAACCACTTGGCAAGCTTATGTGGTAGACTTGGCAAATATGATAATGTCATCTGCAAAGGTGAGAAAAGGTATTTAGGTTCCGTTTTTCGCTAGCTTGAATCCAATGGTGTTCCTAGATTGTTCACAAACTTGTTGGAGTTTTCTAGCTAGAATCTCGGCCCCTAAAATGAAGAGATACGGGGATATAGGGTCACCTTGTCTCAGGCCTCTTTGAGGATGGAATGTGTCGGTAGTTTCGTCATTAACAAGTACCGAGAAGGATACAATTTGCAAACATTCTTTGATCCATTCACAAAATTGTTGGTGGAAACCAAACATGTCCAAGATAGCTTAAATGAAGTCCCAGTCCATTCTGTCAGATAAGAACATGTCCGAGATAGCTAAAATGAAGTCCCAGTCCATGTCTAATTTTATTGCGATCCAACCGTTTCTTCATGTCCTACTTCTGAAAGAGTGAAAGATTTCATGTGCGATAAGAACATTGTCCTGAATAGCTCTGTCAGATATAAAGGCTCCTTGAAGAGGGTGAATAATTTTCTTTAGTACTTTTTTCATTCTATCTGCCAATATCTTTGCAATAACTTTATAAATTGTTGAACATAGGCTAATTGGTCGAAAGTTGTTCGTTGTTCTCGGGTTGTCGCATTTAGGGATTAGCGTTATGAATGTTTGGTTGATTTGTTTCAGCATTCTTCCAGAATGGAAGAAACCCTTGATCGCTCTAATGATCGATGACCCAATGATATCCCAATATCTCTGGTATAAATTTGCGGTCATTCCATCTGGTCCGGGGGACTTATCTTTTCCAATCGCATTGATCGCATGTTTAACTTCTCGGTTTGTCATCTGCTTCGTTAAAAGGTTGTTATCCTCATCAGTGATCTCAGGGCTAATCAAATGAAGATACTCGTCCAAAAGACGAGAATTTATTTGTTCTTTTTTTAAATCGTTTTTCGAAATCATTTCGGATTTCTGTCCTGATGTTTTCTTCCCCAATGATTGTTGTACCTTCTTGGGTTGTTATTTCCCTTATTATTTTCTTGTTTCTTCATCCTGTAGACACTTTATGAAAGTATCCCGAATTTGTATCACAAAGCTTTAAATGTTTTGCTTTTGCGCGTTGGCTCCAATATATCTTATGGTATTGTAGAATTTTGTTCTTTTTGTTTATCAGTCTAAGTTGTCTTTTACTGTTTTCATTTTGTTGATGTTGGTTGTTGTTCGATTGAAGCTCTGTGAGTTTTTCTTCAATTTCCTTTAGTTGGCGGAAGATGTTCCCGAATGTTGATTTGTTCCATTCTTTTGCCAATCGTTTGAGAAGCTGGGTTTTTTTCGTCAATTGGAACATGTGGGAGCCTGCACAATCCATTCTCCATGCTTGAACAACAATGTTCCGGAAGTCTTTTCGTTGTGTCCACGTTTTTTCAAATTTGAACGGTCTAGCTTTCTTTTTTTGAATCGAGTTGAGCTCTATCGATATTGGGCTGTGGTTTGAGGAGGAGAAGGCATAATTTCTGGTGACAATGTTTGGGTACCATTGTATAATTTGGTCTTGAACAAGAGTTCTATCAAGCTTTCCAAAATGTAGATGTTAACCCCGGCCATGCATATGTCAAAATTTCATTTATAATTTATTATATATTCACATTTTAAAAATTAACTATTCAAATTTAAGTTACATTGTGAGTGTATTTTGTATTCCTTAAATCCTTAGATATGAATATTTATACCGTTAACTTTGAATAGGAAATATTAAATATGAATAATTATGTTTTTTTTTAGAAAGAATAATTATGTTTAGAATATGGGTTTTTTGTTAAATTTTAACGACTAATTAGTAATTTATATATGAATAATTAGTAATGTATATATGAACATTGTTCTCATTAAATATATATGAATAGGAAGATGTTAATTTTCAATCCGTTTATAAATGAATATTTATCTATCTAAATTTGAATAATTGGGTCATACAAATTGATAGGGTCTATTTTAATCGTATAATTGCATATTAGATTAGGTCATTTTCATGCATATTTTACATATCTATCTATATAAACTCTTAATTTAGAAGAGTTTAGGATGATGTGTCAAGTTTAGAGGAATTTTAGGAGTCTCGACCAATCATTATTTTTGCCATTTTTCTTTGATTTTCTTTAATTCTTTTTTTTTTCTTTTAATTCTCTTTTTTCTTTAATTTTACTAACTATCTATATAAACTCTTAATTTAGAAGAGTTTAGGATGATGTGTCAAGCTTAGAGGAATTTTAGGAGTCTCGACCAATCATTATTTTTGTCATTTTTCTTTGATTTTCTTTAATTCTTTTTTTTCTTTTTCTTTTAATTCTCTTTTTTCTTTAATTTTACTAACTATTGGGCTTAATTCAAAACATTTATCTTAGCCTAAATTATAATTTTAGTAGTTTTTTTTTCTCTAAAAAAACAATGCGATTAATTGAAAACATAAAATTAATAATAAGAAAATATATAATTAATATTAGTAATCTACATCTATATCTATATATATCTATATATACTACTTTAATCGTTTTCTCAACCCATGAGTTTAATTCAAAATATTTAATTATCTGAAATTTTACAATTATGTTATAATATTAATTTAATATATTAGTAAGATTTTATTTATAAAAAATCGCGCAATGGCGCGGGGATCATACTAGTTTTATAGTTAATTTGTTATTATTTAGTTTTTGAAGTCTACACCCGTGTTTTATTGATTTCAGGCATTTTGGAGCGAGGGCTATGTTACACGGAAACAGAAACGGAAACCGGAAGGGAAACGGAAATGGAAACGGGAAAACGGCGATCCAAATTTTGTAGGAATCAGAAACGCCGAGGAAACGACAATATGAATTATATGTTCATTTAACGGACTAAATAAGAGCAATAAATATATCACCGAGTTATACACATAGAATGCAACATTAGGCTACAAATTGAAATGTTCAATACTATGATATACAATGTCCTTTACTCAATCCGTTGCAGATCGATTCGGTTTGTTGGCTTTGTTCAACACTATGACTTCCACTAGAACCACTACTCGCATTTGAGGATGACATAGTTAGAGCCGAGAGGGAGAGAGCATTGAGCAAGTGAGAGTTTACCTGGAGAGCACACCGAGAAGAGAGAGAGAGAGAGAGAGAGAGAGAGAGAGAGAGAGAGAGGAGGGAAGACAAAAAATGGGAGAGAAGGAGGTGGCAAGGCTAGAGGGAAATGAGAGCTTCAGACGGGATGAAGGGGAAGTATGTTGTAGAGTTTGGTTGTTTTTTTTTTCAATTATAAAATTAGTGGAAACGCCACCTGGCAAGGTAGAAACGTTTCTGACCAAGCGGAAACGGTCAAGGTTTCTGATTTTTTTGGTCAACGAAACGGTCAAAGTTTTTGACCTCTCAGAAACGTTTCTGAGGTGTTTCCGTGGAGTTTCGGAGTTTCTTCATATTCAGAAACGGGAAACCACTATGAGATGGAGTTTCCGGGTATCATAGACATTGAGCAAGTGAGAGTTTACCTGGAGAGCACACCGAGAAGAGAGAGAGAGAGAGAGAGGGAAGACAAAAAATGGGAGAGAAGGAGGTGGCAAGGCTAGAGGGAAATGAGAGCTTCAGACGGGATGAAGGGGAAGTATGTTTTAGAGTTTGGTTGTTTTTTTTTTCAATTATAAAATTGGTGGAAACGCCACCTGGCAAGGTAGAAACGTTTCTGACCAAGCGGAAATGGTCAAGGTTTCTGATTTTTTTGGTCAACGAAACGGTCAAAGTTTTTGACCTCTCAGAAACGTTTCTGAGGTGTTTCCGCGGAGTTTCGGAGTTTTTTCATATTCAGAAACGGGAAACCGCTATGCGATGGAGTTTCGGGGTATCATAGATTATACCCAATAGGGACGAGTTACTCATAATGTGTAACGGCCCGGAATTATGATTTCCGGGTTACGTTTCAAGGGATAAAACCCCTTGTTCGGATCTTGCAATTCAGGTACGGGTTGAGTTTTAAAACAAAATATTTGTACTAAAAGAAGGGATTTCGAACCCTTAAAGATCGCGGATCCATTGGAGATCAAATACCTGCCTTAGTCTAATCGTGAAATCGAGCGAAAGCAAAAATAAGGTTGAGTTTAAATACCATCCGAAAGGGAGTATTAAAAGAGAGGAAGTGTGGTGGTCTCTCAACCTCTCGATCTAACGCCAAAAGTCTGAACCCGCCAAGCATCCACATAAGCAACGATAACGGCTAGTGATTACCTGAATCTAAAAAAAATGAGGGGGATCTGGGTCAATCATCAGGTCACTCATGCGCGTATGTAAACACACTCTGAGAGGCATATAATAAGCATCCTACTCTTAAGATGAAATGCGTAATGCCATGCGTAAATTAAATCACGTATATATATTGACAGTTTAATATAATGCAGAAAGCGATAAATGGATCCACACAGAATGCCAAGTGGCATGTCCCTCTCGTACCTCCACCCCCCTTCCGATAGGGCGGACACTGGCCAGTTCGGTGCTATAGCATAGCAAATTCCTCGTGGTGGTGCACAACCCACGGCATCATCATATCATATCATATCATATCATCGCTTGCCCGATGGTGTTGGGCTATCATATCATGCTCATATAGACTCGATTGACCCAGGGTACCCGATGAGGCTGGGCTACCCTATGACCCTAGCAAAGACTCTAGGACTATCACAGATAACGGCCGTTCTCTTGCAAGGACATATAGCAATCATATGATTTTCATTTTAGCTCCTAAGCATGATTCTAAGTCGTATGGTGCATGGACACTAGCCTACTATATAACACCCAGTGCATAGAGCGCCCATCATGAGTAAGTTCAAAGAACTTACCTGGAGTAGCAGATCAGCAAGATGAAAAGCAGCAAGATATAAGCAAGCAGGTTACAGATCACCTAGCAATTATTAATAAATATGCATAAGTAAACTGCACAAAACGGGATCCATTTACCACTACATAACATGCCCACCAATCCATTAATCATAGCATCATCAACATTCTTTATCTCAACTTATGGCAACATCTTATATCATCTTATTCCATTGTCATTTCCATAACTGACTCAATCATACTTCAATCCATAAAATCTCACTCGCTAGTCCAGTTGTTAGCCAAAACAATTACTTCAAGTTTATACTTAGCCATTTCTAATTTATAAAATATTTAATCTTTAAAAATACTTTCAAAAAAAATCCATTTAAATAATCCCGACATACTTTACTTTAATTAAAATCACCATTCTAGGGATTTAAGTAACTTTCAACCGTTACAAAATAATTCAATTTATATACTTTAAAACCGACCCCTTTTTAAATACCGACACACAAATCAATTTCTGAACAATCAATTATCGGAAATCGGTTAAACAATTAATTAATAAATTAAATAAATAAATATATAACGAATAACCCGAACCGAACCAACGCTTTTAACCCAAACCGAACCGAACCCGCTAAACCTCAACCCAACCCGGTTCATCAAACAAACAAACAAAAAATGAAGGTGTGGGCCCCATTGAGCTGACTGGACAGGGGCCCCAGGGAGTCTTGTTCTTCCTCCCTCAATTCGAAAGGAGAATCCCGCCGCCTTCACTGCTCGACGCCATGGCGCCCGCCCAGCTCGGCCAAGCCGCTCAGCCAGCCCAGATCCCAAGGACTCGCCCCTCCCGACCACGCTCACACTCCCCTGCTCCCACGCTCCCGCCTGCCCGCTCGAATTCAACTCACAACCGTCGCTCCCATGGCTCCCGCGCTCGATCTCGCCGCCCTCGAGCTCGTCGGAGCTCTCGAGCTCGCCGGAGCTCTCCTCTGTTACCCATCCCCAACTTTCTCTCTCTCGACCACTCAAGGACAAGAAGGAACCAAAACAAACCAAGGAAAAAGGAGGAGGTTCGATAGCTCACCGAGGATGTTCGCGACATCGGAGATCTCGATCGGAGTTCTGGGCGTTGTCGGTGGCTTGCGAAGACTCGTCGGACCTGCGTGGGACATGGGTGACCGTGATGGTAGGGCTCGAGAGTGGTTTCGATCGAAGACGGAAAAGAATCGCTTACCGGAACTTAGCTCGCGATCGAACATGGTTTAGAAGGGAGTGGGGCTGCGGTGGCTCTCGTGGCGGCTCCGGTGGTGGCTTCGTTGCTTCTGGTGGCCCCAAGGAATGCTGTGGCTGCTCTGGTGGCTCCGAGGAGGGGTCGAAGATGAAAAGGGATTGATGGTGGTGATCGGAGAAGAGAAACGGGAAGGTGACGGTGATGGTTTTAGGTGATGTTGAAGATGAAGGTGTGTGTTGCTTGAACAATAAGAGAGAGCGGGAGTGATGGTGAGGAGGTGATGGTGACGATGAGTGATGGTGATGGTGAGGGAATGGTGAAGGGGATGGTTCCATTTGTAGGCATGGTGAGATGATGGGAGTGGGTGAGGATAGAGTGTGGAAATGGGTAAACAATTACCCGGAATTAAATCTCGAATACGCGAATTTTGAATCCCGAAATTAGTTCGTGATAGTTAGTTTCTTTGAATCTCGTTTTCTCGATTAATTAGATTTATAAAATCGAAAAGGATAACACACCACGATAATTATTTTGAATTTTTGAGGTAAAAGAACGGAAATTGTTCGTTAAATTTATACTCCGGTCGGAATCCGCTAAACAAGTTTTAAAACCGACTTAATTTCATTTTTAATTCTCTTATTCCAGAAAATTAGGATTTGAAAATCCGAGCCTTTACATCATCCACCTCTAAAAACAAGTCTCGTCCCCGAGACTAAAATAATCTTAAAACAGGGGATGAAGTTTGAAATTGGTGAGTCCAAGGATCATGTCATTGATCCCGTGAACACCTCATAAGTGCCCCTATGAGATCCTCACAGTACCGTTGCCGTGATCATAATATCCCCAATAGACCGTAGTAAGAATGTAATATGGGCCCCTATCACATCCTTACTCCGACTCTTTGGCCATATCATAACTCAAATATTATTATCCACTTCGTGAGGCGTCATAATGTAAATCCAGTCCCGAATGATTCAAAAGAGTTTTGCAAATGGAAAGATTGACCTCGAAATCGTTAAAATTCTTGATAGGATTTATTCTTTTAAAATCCAAGTTAGTATTTTTCAAATCCGTTCAAAATCTTCAAATTCGACGTTAGTCAAGCAATTTCACATCATGAGAGGTGGAATCATCCACCTCTAAAGACTAATCTCATATTCTCTTCCTAGTTTACGAATCAAATCAATCATCATTCTCAACTCAGCATGAACAAAAGTAAACCAACTCATCAACTCATAACATCATCAGCCACCTCTCATGTGGAAAATCTCAACATCAATCATGATAATCTCAACCACATAACATTTTTACCCATAACATAAATCATACCATCCATTCAGAACATGTCAAAAGCAATAACAACATCTCAACATCATACCACGAGCCATAAGGCATATTTACATCATACTGAAGGAATCACAAGTCCATGATCGAATTCTCATAAGTTATCATGCAAGCACACATGTCAAGAGATCAATGGGCTAGGTGTCACAGGGTTAGTATGTCAGTACACATCAATTCTCAAAATCGCATAACATCGCACTACAAGTAGAACCAGTCATAGCAGATTTATCATGTCAACATATCAACACATCAAGGCCATGCCTATTAAGATTCAGAAAAGGACGTTCAAGTAGTATATAATTCACCAACATGTCAGCATGCCCTAAAAGACATCACCTCAACTCATCACAATATCGAATGACGATCATTTAGTAACCAGGCACCATTGAGTCATGTTCATCATTTGACGTATCAATAATAATGTTTAACTATATAATACATCATCATGCTTTCATATAATAACACATCATTATCTCATATATCATGTCGCAACACATCCTAACATGCTTCTACAACAACATAACAGGTTAGCAAATCATCAATATATCATGATAGCATTTGTCACTTTCACTAGATTTCAATATTGCATATCAACATGTAGTATTGTTCCATACCAAGTTCCTCATGGTCGCTATCTAACATCATGCCAGTACATATTTACAAGTCATGTAAGCAAGAAAATTCCCAAATTATCATCAGTACGTCAACAAGTCTCAATTTGCTAGTATGCTCAAAATTATTGCAAAACATCATATATGAACATAGTCAATTCAAGCTAGCAACTTTCATCATAACCTTATCAGATACCAATTCAAGTTCCTTAGCATTCGCAGTTCATACTTTTATAGACAAAGGAATTTAGATCATGCTTAACAACTCACATTAGCAACACATCAAGACATCATGGTATATAAGAACTGCAAGGCATTGAATCATATAATCATAATCAATGGATCCTCAGGAAACATTCATTACCAAGTTAGCACATCAACACGTAAATTTCATCGTCAGGTCAGTGCAATATCGCCATCAACTAATTTAGAAGGATTAAGAGTTAGAACGGAGGACACTCCCGCTCGCAAGTCATATCGTACTCAGTAATCGTCATCATCAAAACGTGCTTGTCCTGCCGAAATCGTTGATCTTGAGGCCCGTGGGTTATGGGCTCAAGCCTTCGCGGCGTTGCTCTATCACTATCCGACTTCCCATTTCCTCTTTCATGCGGCCGCTCGTTCAACGTGTCGCGTAGAAGTCCAAGTTAGTGAAGATAGGGGAGGGACAAGAGCGGACAACCTAATGTTCCTTTCGGAACAAACACACACCAACCCTAAGGATGACAACTAGAGACGAAACTCCGGCCTGAGAATAGCAACGATGCCCTTATGGAAGTCTATTAAGTTATAATTGCGATAAGAAAACACGAATTCATCATGGAGCATATCAATCACACTAATCCACGCTAACATGTACCTATCTCAGGGGAGCAACATTTGTATTCATTTCCAACGACACGATTGATTCCTATACTGATGCATGCGAGACAAGATAGTAGTCTATTATTCCATGAAAGCAGATATGCCTAGCAAGCTATGCGGAATCAAGAATGAGCATGCAGGATTCGAGGTCATGTGGGATTTAACAACGATGACGAGTATGGTGTATATGAACGAATGCACAAGCATGGTGTACACATCAATAGGTGAGGTCAAATATGGCATGGCAAGGTGTAACATAACAACTAGATTAAGCGTCATACGAGAACATATAGGAGCAACCTAGTAACTATCTCATCCGAACACACTGGTCATATAATAGGTCAAGCATGGCACGTAATCATACGATGAGATACATTTAGAAAGCACATGTCCTACATGATACTAGGGACACATAATGTGATACAAGCATAGTCAAGAGTCATTAAAAGGGGTTCAATAGGGTGTTCACGAAACATGAGGCATCATCAAAAGTAACAAGAAGGACATCATGGGCAATAGATTATAATCATGCTAGGAACGAATCATCATAGGACACATATAAAGGTACAATAGTTATCACATCATAGAATATGTACAACATGTAATCATTTAGCGAGTCATATTGGAAATCATAAGCCATACAGGATACTACTAGCACATATCGAATCATGACCACAATCAAGGTAACTCAACTAAATTCATTTTAACATCCATGCGTCATGCATATGCGAAATGATATAACGTGGTGTGTAATCATGCGAGGTGCCAAGTCATACATCTATGCCAACACTACAGGAATTTATAAGGTAATAGGGGAAACACTACCAAGTGATAACATGTAATCATGCCAGGATAAACCATCACACAAGGCAATTAATCACCGAATTCAACATCAATCTAATTTGTATGAGTAAGATATTTCGAGGTGATAGAAGGAGGGAAGGATCACACTATGAGGGACCTTGCTCAAGAGGGAATCGGCAATAATGCAAGCAAGTTATAAATTCGCACAAGTCACAACCAATGACCCTACATGATGCTAACAACTCAATATGACATTCGATACATACATGTGCTTGAATGGCGAACACATCGATGTGTAAGAAATCATATTAACATAGCTCGTCGATATAGAAGCATGGGAGGAATATAGCAATGCATAATGCAAGACTATGCAACAGACTATGACTAGCATACAAGGTATGTATTTCAACTCAACAACCATTTGAATAAGGTATGCATTTACCAAGACATCACGTCAAATAGCATGATCACAATTGAACTACTAATTTAGTCAACAAACCACGGGTAACATCGACTAATCATGCAGGGAAAATCATCTTGCGACATTCATACAAGGGAAGTGTAGCACACTAATCTAGGGGAAGACAATAACTATATACAGACACCTATCATGCAATTCATGCTTCAAATAAGTCGTTAGTACGACCAATACAACAGGTCAATTAGACATGCGAAGGCGACATATAATCAGGACAGGAAGCAAGGTGCAACACGGGACCTAAGCAATGGGGAAAGCATGGGTACAGAATGTCATACAACCACGAATTTACATTAAGACTCATCATCTTAACATGTACTGGAAATTACATATCATATAAGGCATGTTGACATCAAGTTGTAACACATATCCATCAAGTAAGGAACTCACTCTATCATGATACAAGAACTGAACGATCACACTATCATGAACCTATTTATAGGGAGAACATTAATCATGCTGTTTTCCAACACATGACATTTACATTAATGCACTAGTATGACGATGCAACATACTGAGTAAGGTATGCTGGGATGATAGAGACGTAAGATGTGTAACTTGAACTCATACAATGACCATCATGAAGTCATAAACATTAAAGCATGCATTCATCAAGACTCAATTATACCACATACTCCTCATCCAACGCACTAATCACACAACAATATAAAGTGCAAAACAACCACCTGATGAATACAGAATAGATGAGCATGTTGTAGATTCTTGTCATAAAACGAGTAATAAGCATCAAGGTGTCATCAGCTAGTATGCTAAAGAGATCATTTACAGGCATTCACACGAAGAAGAGTTTATCACGCTATCATGGCCTAACCTAGGAGAAAACAATTATCATGTAGGTTCATATCATGTGGTTTATATGCTTCAAATCAATTATTAGTACAATTAATACAATAAGTCAAGTAGGCATGCTATGACAACGCAATCACGATAGAGAGTGAGGCATAACACAAAACTTGATCAATGAAACTAATCACAGATGTAATAACATGAGCAACATTTTACAAATAAGCATTTGCAAGGTACACGCAGGAGGTTACAAAATCATGTCATGCAATTCAGAGAGAGTCACCATTACAACCGGAGAGAGATCCCTAAGGGCAACCATTGACCTTCCCCAACTGACTCATCACCCCTATTTCTCATGGGACCTTGGTATGTACGACTCTTTGTGGCAAGAAAACCTCGGTTGATCATCATAAGAATCAAGGAAGACAACCCCGGAAACACCTTACTTTTGACTCAAAATGACATCAAGAACTACCTTCCAATACTCACTCAGACAACCTTCATATACATACATGAGTTTCTGATGCAATGTGTTTACCAACCCGATTCCCATGAAAGATACTGACATATGGGAAAAAGACTCAATAGAACCGTCAAAGGGTTAACAAACATAGTGGAAGGGGCCGTTTCACACAAGTTGGGTTGACCACACAGAATTAAGGGTACTCCCACTATCCCGTTTGCACAGATCAGTCGATACACATTTAATTGTTAGCATATCAAGCACTCAGCATAGAATCAGCCAATGACAATTATAATGACCTCCTTCGAGGGAGATCGTACTCAGTCTCAATATATAAAGCAGATCAAACTATCTAATATCGCTCTTCGAGGAGCGACTGACCGGAGGGGCAAAAACCTCGCGATCCTACCTAACTCGACACTCCAACCACCTTGGTGCAATCTCCTTGGAGTCTTCCGGACCCTATGTAAAGAGCAAGCTAGTATTTTGCCTACCGTTCCCAACTACACCCAATAGGGGGGGTCTAGCGCCTTTACTACCCAATCGTGTCCCCGTTTTGTCGATTCTCCTTTTTTATTACAACTCGAGTTCATTACTTAGTCCAATTTTAGTTAAGCACATTAAATTCATTTTGCCCCTCTAAATCCTTTTCAAAAAGTCCTTGAAACTCGTGGGCGGTTTTCAAAACACACACTCGACCCTTGTGTACCCGAATTGCACAACCTGGCTCTGATACCATCTTTGTAACGGCCCGGAATTATGATTTCCGGGTTACGTTTCAAGGGATAAAACCCCTTGTTCGGATCTTGCAATTCAGGTACGGGTTGAGTTTTAAAACAAAATATTTGTACTAAAAGAAGGGATTTCGAACCCTTAAAGATCGCGGATCCATTGGAGATCAAATACCTGCCTTAGTCTAATCGTGAAATCGAGCGAAAGCAAAAATAAGGTTGAGTTTAAATACCATCCGAAAGGGAGTATTAAAAGAGAGGAAGTGTGGTGGTCTCTCAACCTCTCGATCTAACGCCAAAAGTCTGAACCCGCCAAGCATCCACATAAGCAACGATAACGGCTAGTGATTACCTGAATCTAAAAAAAATGAGGGGGATCTGGGTCAATCATCAGGTCACTCATGCGCGTATGTAAACACACTCTGAGAGGCATATAATAAGCATCCTACTCTTAAGATGAAATGCGTAATGCCATGCGTAAATTAAATCACGTATATATATTGACAGTTTAATATAATGCAGAAAGCGATAAATGGATCCACACAGAATGCCAAGTGGCATGTCCCTCTCGTACCTCCACCCCCCTTCCGATAGGGCGGACACTGGCCAGTTCGGTGCTATAGCATAGCAAATTCCTCGTGGTGGTGCACAACCCACGGCATCATCATATCATATCATATCATATCATCGCTTGCCCGATGGTGTTGGGCTATCATATCATGCTCATATAGACTCGATTGACCCAGGGTACCCGATGAGGCTGGGCTACCCTATGACCCTAGCAAAGACTCTAGGACTATCACAGATAACGGCCGTTCTCTTGCAAGGACATATAGCAATCATATGATTTTCATTTTAGCTCCTAAGCATGATTCTAAGTCGTATGGTGCATGGACACTAGCCTACTATATAACACCCAGTGCATAGAGCGCCCATCATGAGTAAGTTCAAAGAACTTACCTGGAGTAGCAGATCAGCAAGATGAAAAGCAGCAAGATATAAGCAAGCAGGTTACAGATCACCTAGCAATTATTAATAAATATGCATAAGTAAACTGCACAAAACGGGATCCATTTACCACTACATAACATGCCCACCAATCCATTAATCATAGCATCATCAACATTCTTTATCTCAACTTATGGCAACATCTTATATCATCTTATTCCATTGTCATTTCCATAACTGACTCAATCATACTTCAATCCATAAAATCTCACTCGCTAGTCCAGTTGTTAGCCAAAACAATTACTTCAAGTTTATACTTAGCCATTTCTAATTTATAAAATATTTAATCTTTAAAAATACTTTCAAAAAAAATCCATTTAAATAATCCCGACATACTTTACTTTAATTAAAATCACCATTCTAGGGATTTAAGTAACTTTCAACCGTTACAAAATAATTCAATTTATATACTTTAAAACCGACCCCTTTTTAAATACCGACACACAAATCAATTTCTGAACAATCAATTATCGGAAATCGGTTAAACAATTAATTAATAAATTAAATAAATAAATATATAACGAATAACCCGAACCGAACCAACGCTTTTAACCCAAACCGAACCGAACCCGCTAAACCTCAACCCAACCCGGTTCATCAAACAAACAAACAAAAAATGAAGGTGTGGGCCCCATTGAGCTGACTGGACAGGGGCCCCAGGGAGTCTTGTTCTTCCTCCCTCAATTCGAAAGGAGAATCCCGCCGCCTTCACTGCTCGACGCCATGGCGCCCGCCCAGCTCGGCCAAGCCGCTCAGCCAGCCCAGATCCCAAGGACTCGCCCCTCCCGACCACGCTCACACTCCCCTGCTCCCACGCTCCCGCCTGCCCGCTCGAATTCAACTCACAACCGTCGCTCCCATGGCTCCCGCGCTCGATCTCGCCGCCCTCGAGCTCGTCGGAGCTCTCGAGCTCGCCGGAGCTCTCCTCTGTTACCCATCCCCAACTTTCTCTCTCTCGACCACTCAAGGACAAGAAGGAACCAAAACAAACCAAGGAAAAAGGAGGAGGTTCGATAGCTCACCGAGGATGTTCGCGACATCGGAGATCTCGATCGGAGTTCTGGGCGTTGTCGGTGGCTTGCGAAGACTCGTCGGACCTGCGTGGGACATGGGTGACCGTGATGGTAGGGCTCGAGAGTGGTTTCGATCGAAGACGGAAAAGAATCGCTTACCGGAACTTAGCTCGCGATCGAACATGGTTTAGAAGGGAGTGGGGCTGCGGTGGCTCTCGTGGCGGCTCCGGTGGTGGCTTCGTTGCTTCTGGTGGCCCCAAGGAATGCTGTGGCTGCTCTGGTGGCTCCGAGGAGGGGTCGAAGATGAAAAGGGATTGATGGTGGTGATCGGAGAAGAGAAACGGGAAGGTGACGGTGATGGTTTTAGGTGATGTTGAAGATGAAGGTGTGTGTTGCTTGAACAATAAGAGAGAGCGGGAGTGATGGTGAGGAGGTGATGGTGACGATGAGTGATGGTGATGGTGAGGGAATGGTGAAGGGGATGGTTCCATTTGTAGGCATGGTGAGATGATGGGAGTGGGTGAGGATAGAGTGTGGAAATGGGTAAACAATTACCCGGAATTAAATCTCGAATACGCGAATTTTGAATCCCGAAATTAGTTCGTGATAGTTAGTTTCTTTGAATCTCGTTTTCTCGATTAATTAGATTTATAAAATCGAAAAGGATAACACACCACGATAATTATTTTGAATTTTTGAGGTAAAAGAACGGAAATTGTTCGTTAAATTTATACTCCGGTCGGAATCCGCTAAACAAGTTTTAAAACCGACTTAATTTCATTTTTAATTCTCTTATTCCAGAAAATTAGGATTTGAAAATCCGAGCCTTTACATAATGAATGGAAGATTGGGCCGAGCTACTCAAAGTATACGAGAATGGGCTGATGATGTGAATTCATACGGAAGAGGCGGAAGAAGCCACGCGGATCCACGGCTTGCAACTGATTGAAGTGATGCCTTTCAACTCACACGGCAGAACTAGATAGAATTAGATTATATATACTTATATTATATATTATATAGATTAGATAGATAAAGTAGATACTATCTTAGTTATATATTTATATGATTCTCATGGCTACGAGAGTATTTATTATGTTAAGCTCAAAATAATTATGACACTATGAGACCCACATCAAACCGTTCATACTCATTGTTTTAAACTCAAATTAGGTTCAGGGGATGCTTGCATTCAGAATGTATTGAGTAATTAAATTCATTAAGCACAATTAAAAATCGTCATAAACACCCTTAGATTACTAGGCCTTTTCTACTTTAGATTTTCAGCCAAGCTCATATTTTTCTTTCTTTCTTTGTTTCTCTAAACACTATTTCTTCCTCCTTGTGTTAATTTTATCCTCCACAAACAGGATCGGTTACTAACCGTATTTTTTCCCCTCAATTCTTATTCATGTCGAGTGAATCTTATCCTCCTCGATCATTTCTATCAAGCTTGGTTTATTGATGAAACCGTCCATCAAATTGCCGCCGTTGTCGGAGAATCAAAGTTTATTTCTTTGTTTTGGGTGTTTATCAATTTTTGTATATATCTAATTTGTTTTGAACCTATCTTACGGTTCATAACACCCTTGCTACTAACTTTTTAGATGTTGAGGTTGTTGCAGTTTCAAGGTGAGAACTTTCACCAATATCTTACCAGATTGCAGAGATATGTTGACATCCGTAATTCACGGGGTTATCAAGACAGCATCCGAGATATGATTATTTGCATAATTGACGGGATGACTCATGAGACACGAGCGATTGCTGGGCACATGAGTAACGGAGGCCTAGCACGTTTAGGTTTGTCGGGGTTGTGAGATTTTTTCTGTTATATGGATTACCATGTTGCATATGAAGAATCTTTCACTTCGATATCTCCACCAATGGAGGACTTTGTCATATACTTGGATGATGCAATCCAAGCCCTTACACAAGCGGTGCAGGAGAATGCTAAGAGGATCAAAAATCTGGGGGAACAATTGAGCCAACTTATTCAAACATCGAGTGAGATAATAGCAGAGCAGATGGCCACCCCGCAAGTTGATAAAGAGAACAAACCCACTCTGACATCCCCTGAGACATTGAAGGGCGAATTGGACAAGGGTTTCGATTTTGGGTTTTATTGATGTTGAACAGATTGAGTGGTCGATTGAATCTGCCCGAGTTCGATTGTTGTGTTTTGGGTGAATTCCTGTTTGGATTTAATTCGAAGTGAAACTTACTCAATTTTCATGCTAAACTTGATCACTTTAGCTTCTGATTTTGGTCTGTGAAAGTTATCACTTATCAGAAGTGGTGGTTGCTAAATTGTTTGATGCTCCCAGCTTGACCAAGAAATTTTGTTTATAGTTCAATTGGGATCTTCTGCCTATTGATTGCTCCCTGCAATCACTTGAATGCCATGTTTTTAGTCCAATGAAAGTGATTGAGCATGAGCTGTTGGAGCTGATTTTAGTGGTTTGGACGGTGTTGTTCTTTGTTCTTGGATGATATATGTGCTTGGAAAGTTGGATTGCTTTGCCTTGTATGTTTTCTTTGTTTTATGTCTTAGTCATGACCTTTTGCAAAGGAGACGATGTATTTGTTTTTCCAAATCCAAGACGGTTCAGAAGTGCAAAATGCATATGTTTGCTGATTTTTTTTAGTGTAAGTTGTAGGGCTATTACTTCCTCTTTTTCTCATTTGAGATGAACTCTGCTGAGTTGCTTGCCAGTTCCTTCCTCCCTGAAGTTATATCAATTTATTTATTTTCATGCAACATTAGTAGCTTGAGTTTGGACTAGTGATGGGTTTACACGTTTTAAGTTCTGATTCTGCGATCTACCAGCGATGTTTTGGTCGTGTGGGTTTGTGTGCTTTGTTGATTGTATTGAGCAGGTATGTTTTGCTGAGAACTGCGATGGAATTTTTGGGGACATCGCCGCGTTTTGATGTTTTTCTTGAGCTGATGGGATGCTTGTTTACAAGTTCTAAAATTTCTTAGGGCTTCACCACCACTACTTCTTCTTGAGCTAAATGGTTATCCGGAATGCCTGATTATTTTGTGAGTTTCCCCTACCTCTTTTATTCTTTTTATTTACTTTGAGGACAAAGTAAGATTTTAAGTATGGGGTGGGGAATTCAAGTGTAGCTCCGTATTATATATATATGTTAGTTTCTTGCTAGTTTTTTCCACTTTTTTTTATGCATTTCATTGCATTATTGCATTTCATTATAGGTTGCATTGTAGAAAGTTATCGAGTCTTAGTTTTTTTTGTTAGTTTTGTTACGAGTTGGTTCTATGATTGATATGATCTCGATGACAAATGAATACAAAGTTTTGTGTTATTATTTTAGTTATTATAAATAATTACTCCGTAGTTATTTAGAATTGCATAATTAACATGTTAAATATGAATATACAAAATATAAAAGATTAAATTAAAAGAACACATATTTGTTTTAATTTATATTTAAAATTGATGTCTTCCTTTTGGAAAGAACTCATCACCGATCTCCAATCAAGAAATATACGGAGTATTGCTTTCAATCCAACAAAATTATTGTACGATGCTTATTACTGTAGTTGCTTGCAAGCGTCCGAGTGAAACAGTTGAACGATCCCTTAAAGAAGGTAGTTTCATTTCCATGTAACCGCTAGACCTGGGCAAACGCGGGCGCGGGCCGGGTTTGGGACGGGCTTTGCTCGACATTTTGCCCCGTTGTTGCGGACACGGGTCGGGCTAAGCCCGTTTAACGGGTTGAAAGTCGTGTCCAAACCTGTCAGCAAATGCGGGTGCGAATAGCCCGCGGGTACCCGCAAACCTAATCAATTTTTATTTATTAAAGTTATACTAAGTTTATTATAATCAATTTTAATATATATATATATATTACATATATTATTTATATACCTACTGTTTTTAATCAAAAAAATATACTACTAAACCTACTGTTATTTATTTATTTTTTATTTACATACATATATAAATTACTTACATACATATATATAGTTATTATATGTAGTTACTGTTTTTCATTTTTTAAATGAATAATTAATATAGTATTATTTATTACATCTATATATATACATATATTAATTTTAATAAAAAAAAAGGCGGGTACCCGTTACGGGCCGCAACCTACCCAATCCCGTACGCGTTGCGGGCGCGGGCCGGATTTAGCGGTCCGCTTGAACTTTTCCCTCAACCCAAGTCTGTCCAACAAGGCGGCCGCCCCGCGTTTGCCCAGGTCTAGTAACCGCTTCTTAAAATTACAATCCTATCCTTATTCTTATTTAAAGAAAATAAATTATAGAATTATCTTGTGCGTTGTATATATTTGATCTAATGATCACACACACACACGCGCGAAACAGCTAATGATCCAGATTTCTCCTCTCTTGTTATATAGTAAGACCATGTTACACTGGAAAGTCTTCACACACGCGCGCGCGTCCACACACACACAGAGGAAAGTGTTAAAATGTAAAATATCCTTATGGTGTAAAATTGCTTAATGTGTAAAATTTTATTTTTTTAATACAAAACCAGACCTGTGCCTTATTTTTTTTTAAAAAAAAACCGAACTGCATCGTTCCCCTTCTCTCCCTCCTGTCGGCTCAACGCATAAAATCTGAAGCGGCCATGGCGGTAGGTACATCCGGCGACCCGAACTCGAGCCACCCATGTGCGCACCCCCCGAGCCCGGATATGGCTTGGTTCGAGCCTAGACACGCCCACACTAACCATTCGAAGCCCCACGTCGGCCTCCCACGCCACCCACGAGCCACCTCCGACCACCAGCCCCCGCCCGCTCGTACCCCCTCACTCAACCCCCCCCCCCCCCCCCCGAGACCGGAACCCCCATGGTTCGAGCCCAGCCGAGCTCACACCGAGCCCATCTCCCCCATAAGTGTTGTTCGGTGCTTTTGGGTTGGAATACCTTCGAAATCCCGATTTTGCTCCTTGTTTTAACTCGAATTTTGTATGAATTCTACCCCTAAACTTGTTTATTACAATTATTTAGATTGTTTGAATGATTTAGGTTGAGATTGAAAATCTAGGGTTTGATTTAGGAGCGTAATTTGGGGCTTTTTGCAACAAGTCAAATTGATTGAAATTGATGATATGGTTGTGTTGTTGGGTTGATTTTGAGCTAATTTTATGTTCATATCATTGTCAAATTGTTTATGGATCATTCTCTAATTGGATTTTAGAATTTTATATTGCGATATTGATATGCTTTAGATTTTGTGGTTTTTTGCCAAAAAGCCAAATTGACTGAAATTGATGATATGGTTGTGTTGTTTGGTTGATTTGGAGCTAATTTCATGTGCATAGCATTGCCAAATTGTTTATGGATCATGATCTAATTGAATTTTAGAATTTTATTGCGATATATTTTAGAATTTGAGGTTTTTTTGCCAACAACCAAATTTATTGAAATTGATGATATGGTTGTGATGTTGGGTTGATTTTGAGCTAATTTCATGTGTATAGCATTGTCAAATTGTTTGTGAATCATGAGCTAATTGGATTTTAGAATTTTATTGCGATATGCTTTAAATCGATTAGGTTCTTCTATTTTAACATGAAAATCATAATTTAGCCTATTAGCTCAATTGGTAGAGAAATGTGCGTTTGCACGAAGATGTGAATTCAAATCCCACATAGGTTACATAATAGACAAGAGCGCAACAATCGCAAATTGTTAATCATGCACATTATAATCTTAGTTATGCACTTTTTATCCTTAATTATGCACATTTTAATCTTATTTACGCACTTTAATTTTAAAGGCTTATACATAAAAAAAACCGATTTCAAACTCACATCTATCAACCTAAATTATGCGAGAGTTGAACCCAAACTCTCAAAAGTATAAAAAAAAAAAATTAAAACATCGATTTCAAAAGCACATCTTTTGTCTTATTTATGCACATTATGATCTTACTTTTGCACATTTGTATTCTAAATCTGCACAATTGCATCTTACTTTTGCACAATTGTAGTTTAAATTTGCACAATTGTATCATACTTTTGCACACTTGTATTCTAAATGTGCACATTACAATTTTATTTTTGCACTTTGTGTTCTTATATTTGCACTTTAAAGTTGTATTTTAAAGTTGCATAAAATGCACTTTAAAGTTGCACAAAATGCACTTTAAAGTTGCACAAATGCACTTTACAGTTGCACAAATGCACTTCACAGTTGCACAAATTCACTTCACATTTGCACAATGCACTTCACAGTTGCACAAATGCACTTCACAATTGCACAAATGCACTTCACAGTTGCACAAATGCACATTAGAATTTTATTTTTGCACCTTATACTATTCACGAAGAGAAACATAATAAGAGATACCACATAGATAGCCTATACGGGGTTTGAACCCGCATCTTTGTGCATAGGCACATTGCTCTCCCATTTTGAGCTAACAGGGTTTTAAAGACACATATGACACATTGGAAGCGAGGGAAATGGATGTAAGTAGCAAAAAACGAAGATAAAATAACAAGTAGCACCCTCCTGCGAACATGAGTTGGGCATCTCAGCCCTCTTAATCCCCTCAGACAAAGCCAAGTTGCGACTATTGAAGCAAAATCAAAATATCATGCATCAAATAACTGTATGATGTGTCTGGATTTCCCCCGTTTGCAAGATGTGGCTTGGGACTACTTATGATGCTTGAACTGGTTATACAGTCATTTGCTTTAGCTCAAAATGCATTTACCCATAAAATTAGACATATTTACCTATTTACCCATAAATTAAACATATTTCAATTATAAATTTTTATAATTGAAATAGGCACATTTACTTATTTACCCCATAATGAATTATTATGTCTGCACAAAATAAAGTTATATTTGCACAATAAGATGTTATATGTGCACAAAAGCAAGTTATACTTGCACAAAAGAAAGTGTTAACATGAAAAAAAAATCCTGGGCCGAAAGGGAAAAAAATAAAATAAAATCTGGCCCGAGAAGAGGGGGGCAGAGGGGCACACGCATGGGCAAGGCGGGCAGACATTCTGGTAAGTAAATTAGGCACATTAGTAATTAAATTAGGCCCCTTAGTAATTAAATTAGGCCCATTGGCAATTTACTTACAATAATTAGGCCCATTAGAGAAGTTTACACCTTAAGCGAATTTTACACCCTAAGGATATTTTACATTTGAACCATTATATATGTGTGTATATATATATATATATATGTTACATTATATGATAGTAGTTACTTAATTCTATTGTTATTTTCTGTGTTAATTTCTGATTTCAAGAAAGTAATTTTCTGAAATTATTTTACATTATGAAATTATTTTATAACGGGATATTAATTGAGATAAGTATTTTGTGATGAATTAAATATGCAATTTTGAGGATTTTGAAATAATATATTTGGTGTTGTGTTTGTTATGTTGATAATTATTTAAAAAGGAGTTTTCCAGTTTTTGAAAATGTCCTTAAGGATTTGTGTTTGGAAAACCAAAATGTCAGGAATTCTCCAACCACAACTTTGACCAGATTTGAATATTCATTAATGACCTTGAGTTCTCTTAACCGGATTTTATTGGAGTGTTAACCAAAATGATATTAGACTTTGTTTAACGAAATGATGGATATGAGTTGTTGAAATATGAGTTAATCTTGCGAGTATCTCGGATTTCAGATATTTTCTCGTGTTTTGAGGCACTTAAACTATCAGTTTTTTTCCTCTGGGAATTTCTTTCGAAACGCGTTTCAATGTGTTAACTAGTAGAAGAGTAAATTATGGCACCTTTATTGCTTATATTATTAGGTGATTATTGACTTTGCTTGGATTCTGCTTCTGCCTTATTTTTGATGTTCTGCCTATTCATGTAAGTTTCTTTATGGGCTTACTCAGAGTCGAAAGAGAAAATCTCCTGCTTGTGATCATATAAAATAGTAGGTGTTGCATAAGCATATTAAAAGTATGCCATGTAGTATCATGATAGGGCTGCACTCATGTGTGTGCATTTAGATACTCTGTCTATTTAAGAACAGAACGGGCGTTATCTGTGAGTCATAGAGTTTCTGCTAGGGTCATAAGATAGCCCAACACTATCAAGTTTGTCCTGAGACGTTGTATCATTATATGAGATGAGATGATAGGCCAACACCCATATATGATGAAACAATGGGTACCACAGGTGTAGGAGAGAGATATCTCACTTGACATTCGTTGGGCGGCTTTACTATCTTCTGCACTTATATTATATATCCTGATAAAGAATGTCTCAAGTGTTTAATTTCCGCACTGCATTAGAGCATCTTTATTATAGGAATAGCGCATGTGTATGCTTGCTTGCGGGACCCAGAGTGCATTGGGGGGACTCGATCTGACCCCATCCGCACAAATTGTTTTCAGGTATGCTTGTTATGTGCTTCTATGGCGTGGGAAATCCTCATGTGTGAATGCGAAGAACCGGTGTAACGTTTCTAATTCGACTAAAATACTTTTGATTATATGTTTTATTGATTTGGTTTTGACCCGGTCTCGCAGTGACAAGTTGTATTTTGATTCCGCTTTCATAATCCTTTCCAATGATTTTCCACGACTTAGTCTTAGGACAAATTAAGGGTACCCAACGACCCTTCGATTGTTTTGAGGTTTGAAATCTCCACTTTAAAAGACTGATATTTTGAGGTTTCAAACCTTGACCCGTACTAGAATTGCAAGACATTAACGAAGGTATTCAACCTTCGAAACGTAACCCGAATATTGATATCCGGGCCGTTTTTCCTGAGTTTCAATTTTCTTCGTTCTCTTTGACTCACTTCCTCTTGGCTCATCTTATGCTTCCTTCCTTGTTCTTTTAAAGTCCAAATCAACCTCTTCTAACCTTTATTAGTCCATCCTTAGCCTTTCTTCAAGGTTGGAATGTAAAACTACATTATAAGCACAAAATAATGTAGATTCCGAAGTCGAATGCCCAAATGAGTAACAATGCAAATTAAGTATAAAACATGCAATAAACCTACTCTAAATGGAATATGCATTATCAAACTCGCTCACAGTTAAGCTCTTGCTTGTCCTCAAGCAATAAAAGGAGTAAAGCATAAATCAATGCCCCCCCCCCCCCCCCCCCCATGAAAATTATCAAGTCTCAACCCTCTCAAAAGCAACATTAAAGTAAGTTCAAATATAGATAAAACAAACAAACATTCTATCACTACCGGATAGGATATTATGCTAAAGAACGACGCTACGCTCTCGACGCTTTTATTAAACGTCGATCAACACACGCTCCATTTTCGACACTTTTATGTGTCTAAATATTTTTGACACCTATGGAGGTCGAGACTTTCTTAACAAGTAATGGTAAAAAGGCTCGTGATGGAGCGTTTTCATCAACATAGGGTTTGTTCTTAAACCCAGACGTCTCTTCCCCTTCCAATCTCCATTTCTTCTCAGGCATCGACTCACCGTCGAACTCATCGGCGACCACAACCTCCAACCCCTATTCTTCGCCGCCTGTTCTCTAGCAATGGACCCCAAACAACTCCTTAAAATCGCCTTCGTCAATCGCCAGATACTTTTCATTCCTCTATATCGATCTCTCGCCCTCTTCTTATATTTTAAATTTTTTTAACCCTAACGGACTTCGAAGATCTTCACGAAATCGCTCCATTCTTCTACTTTCGTAAGGGATGCATTTCTTAGTTTCCTGTCAATGGCGTTCTCGAAGAGACTTGAAGTATATATTCATCCGATTTCATCGGTTTCTCTCATCTATAAGGTTTGTGCATCTTTGATTTGCCTCCAATTTTATCTTTTCTTGCTCTTCATCTCCTCTGTGGTTGCCTTATGGTGAGTGTTGATATTGTGATAGTATTGAAATTCGACTCAAATCTTGTGACATTTCTTCTCAAATCACCTCCAACTCATGCTTGTCTTCGATTAGTCTCCAATTGAAGCACATGAGAGTAGCTTCCATGGCTCTAATTGTGTGATTTATGTTTATCTAAATCATGTTTTTCTCTAATTGCGTGTTTGATGGAAACCAAGTGGGTGGGGAGTAAGGCCCGTCAAATGGATAGGTGGAAGTTGTGGTACTCAGGTCTTAACAGAAAGAGGAACAGAGTTGGCATTTTGGTTGGAGATAGCTGGAAGGATATGGTGGTGCAGGTTGAGCGCGTGAATGACAAATTGATGGCTATCAAGTTGGTGATGGAGAAGTCCGTCCAAAAGTATGTGATTGGAGGTGATTTCAATGCCCACATCGGCAAGGATAGAGATAGCTTTGAAGAGGCTCTTCGTGGTTTTGGCTTCAGAGATAGAAATGAAGGTAGGATGGCGCTCTTGGAGTTTTTGGTGGCGTTCGGGAGTGTTATATGTAGTTCTTGGTTCCAAAAAAGGGATGAACACTTGATTACCTTTGAAAAATCAATTGGTAGATCACAGATAGACTACTTTATAGACTTGGAGGTTCAAGGCCACGTAAGAAAGTGAACCCACAACTGGTCCTAAAAAATCAGGTGGTGGCGTGTTTCGGAGTCGACCGACCCTTTACTGAAAGAAAAGGTATGGCAAGCGGCAAAACAAGAGGGGATAGGGGAGAAGCATTGCGATGCAGAAGCGATGTGGAGCTGCTTGGCTAGTTGTATCCACAGAGTTGGAAGATAGGTGTTAGGGGTGTCTACAGGTGGGCAAGGGCCCAATCGGAGCGTCGCTTGGTGGAGCGAGGAGGTGAAGGATAAGGTGAGGGCAAAACAGTTAGCATTCCTTAGATTGTTGTAGAGAGGCATTGGAGAAGATTGAGCGGATCTCAGGATGAGGTACAATGTGGTCAAGAAGAAGGCCAAGTGTGCAGTTTTGGAGGCTAAGGACAAATCCTTTGAGAGTCTGTATAAGGCTTTGGACGTGAAGGGAGAGTAAAGGGTTCTCTTTCGTTTAGCTTGACATAGAGAGAGGTTGAGAAAAGACATCGACATCATCAGGTGCATCAAAGATGAGAACGGTCAATTGTTCGTTGACGATCAGCGGATCAAGGGCAGATGGCATAGGTACTTTTTAGAGTTACTCAATGAGGACTTCAACTCTTCATATAGGAGTCCCAATTTTCCAGAACCCATTGACAATGGCTTTCACCGGCGTATCTCCATAGAAGAGGTTATGGTTGATGTTTGTAAGTCGAAAAACCATAGTTCTTCAGTTCTAGATGATATATTCTAGGAGATGTTTGAAAGTAGCTAGGGGCCAAAGTTTTGGTCAGGCTAACTTCCCTTTTCAATGTTATCATAGGATCAGCTAAGATGCTAGCGGAGTGGAGACGTAGCAAATTAGTCCCGATCTATAAGGACAAGGGTAATGTCTAATGTTGTAGTATCTATAAAGGATCCAAGCTGTTGATTCATACGATGAAGCTGTGAGAGAGAGTTATTGAGGGGAGGTTCTGGAGGTTGATTCAAGTGTATGACAACCAATTTGGGTTTGTGCCTGGCAGATCACTGGTTGAATCTATTCACTTGTTGTGACGATTGATTTAGATGCACAAGGATAAGAAGAAGAATCTGCATATGTCCTTCATAGACATCAAAAAGTGTTATGACAAGGTTTCAAGAGAGCTTTTATAGAGATGCTTGGCAGAGAAGGGAGTGCTGGGGTCATATATCAAAGTTATCAGAGATATGTACGATGATTCACTGATAAGTGTTAGAACATCGTGCGTCGAATCAGAGTACTTTCTGGTTCGAGTGGGGCTTCATCATAGTTCAGCTCTAAGTCTGTTCTTGTTCACGCTAGTCAAGGATGCACTCACTAGCCCACTTCAAGAAGAGGTTCGTTGGAGGATGTTTTTTGCATATGACATTGTGCTAGTGGACAACTCAAAATATAGATTGGTGCGCAGGCTTGAAAGATGGAGAAGTGTGTTGTAGTCAAAGGGTTTCAGAATGAGTAGGACCAAGATGGAGTATGTTCAGTTTAGTTTTGGAGAGGACAGGGATGCAGGGGATTTTATTTTATTTGGAGAAGATCTAGTCCCTAGAAAAGAGTTTTTCAAGTACCTTGGCATGTACGTTCAAAGCAACGGGGATATAGGCAGGGATATCGAGCATCGAGTCAAGGAGGGATGGCTAAGATGAAGAAGAGCATTGGGAGTATTATGCGATAGAAAATTTTCAGCAAAACCGATAGGGAAATTCTACAAGATGGTTGTTAGACTGACTGTCCTATATGGCTTTGAATGCTGGCCGACAACTAAAGCTCAAGAACAAATACTACCAGTGGCTGAGATGAGAATGTTGCGCTGGATGAGTGGACACACGAGACTTGACAGAATCAGAAACGAAGACATTAGGAGCAAGGTTTGAGTCGCGAGTATAGTGGACAAATTGCAGGAGTGTATATTGCATTGGTGTGGGCACGTGCGTAAGAGATCGTCTTCATCTCTGGTTCATAGGTGCGAGAGTTTGGAGCTTGGAGATATCCGTAGAGGGAGTGTTAGACCGAAGAAGCGATAGATGGAGGTGGTTCTTCAGGATCTCAATCTCCTAAACCTTTCGGAACATATGACTGCATGCGGATATGGACCAATGGAGGAGGTGCATCCGGGCTGCGGATGTATAGAGTCTAGGGCTTTGATGTTTTATTCTTTTATCATAGCTTCATTTCTCTCTTATTTCTTCTCCATCTATGATTCTGTTTCCCTCTTTGAATCATACTTTCTTGAAATTCTTGTATCCTACTATTCTGGGTATATTGGAAACACTCTCTCCACTTGTTCGGGGAAAGAGTGTGTACATCTTGACCCTCCAGACCCTGCTTTTGCGGGATATGTTGGGTTGTTGTTTTTAGGTTTGTCTTTGGTAAGGTTTACTGTAATTTCATACATTTTGAAAGTAGCATCTAATTTGTTGTTTGTTTTAATGCAACTGTGTAGGTGGAAGTGATTTTAGACATGAAGTTATCTGTAGTAAATCCTCTACCAAGTCTATTTGTAAATTTTTGTTAGATTTCCTTGTGTACTATGTGTTTCCTATCTTCTATAGCTATACATGGATTAAGAAATTTTGTTATATTGTCCCTTTTTGTCTTGTAATAATGTGATCTACTTTATTCAGTCTTGGGAAGAAATTGTCCAGCAAGCTAGTTAAGTTGTATGCAACTGAAATTGAAGTAGTTCCTTCTATCTGGCACGTTTTTTAGTCTCCATATACTCCTTCTGACTGATCATATATATCTAATGACAAGGTACAAGCTGCTAAATAGTTCTTCAGATGGATCAATTATGTTGTGTCCCGGCTCAAATTAAGCCATGAACATGTGAAATTGAAAGGAAAAAAATAATTATGTTTACATTCTAATTTTCTTCTGCATGACTTTTTGGAAGCTTCTTCTGCCCTGTTAGGTTGAAATAGGTAAAGCTTACTAGAAAGGGTAGGGGCTACATGTTTCATTTTTTTTACTGATCTGAAGTATTTGAATGTGAGTTTCTAATTTCCTTCCATTTTACTAGTATAACTTGTTGATATGCTATTTCTCAATCTCATATGTTTTTGTGAGAGCAGCTTCTTGTGAGCATAACTGGAAGTCGGAACAAAGATGAGCATCTCATTTTTCTTGAAAATATTTTGACTGATTAATTAAGTGTGACAACTCATTTTCTATAAATGCTCATATTTCTTGAAAATATTCCTCATTTTCTTTAAATGCTTCTGCCTTTATAGGTTGAAATAGCTTAAGCTTACTAGAAAGGAGGACGAGCTACATGTTTCATTGTTTTGACTGAAAGTATTTGATAGTTGAAATAGATAAAGCTTACTAAAAAAAATCACTGTGATGATTGAACAAAACTGGATGTCATAGCCAAACTGCAGTTGATTTACATCTTTTACTGTAACGGCCCAGAATTATGATTTCCGGGTTACGTTTCAAGGGATGAAAACCCTTGTTCGGATCTTGCAATCCAGGTACGAGTCGAGGTTTCAAACTCATTTTATGATTAGTAGAAAGAGGGATTTCAAACCCTAAAAGTCACGGAGGGTCGTTGGGTACCCTTAACCTGTCTTAAGACTATGTCGCGAAATTTAATTCAAATGAAAGTAAAGCAGAAGCAAAGTTAAGATACAAAGTGTTACGGCAGATTCAGGTCAAAACCAAAACATAAGCGAATTAATTATTACCATTTACACCAAGTTAGAGAATTAGTCAGGTTCTTCGATTCGCCAAAAGAGAACCCCGTCATATAGGCATTGAGCACTCAAAGTCTGCAGAAGATACCTTAAAAAAAAGAATGGGGAAAGGAATCAGATCGAGCCACTCATGCGGGACCGACAGTCCTCGCTGAGGCCACATAGTATGTGCTATACCTAATAAAGATGCTCTAATGCAATACGAAAGTCAAACACACTAGCATGCTCCTAATTCATAATAATGTGCAGAAATACTGTAAAGGGCCCAAGACAATGCCAAGTGGCATATCCCTCTCCTACCTCTACCCCTTCCGATGGGCGGAGACTGGCCAACTCGTGAATGCATTCCATCATAATCGGGGGGCACGCATGCCTAACCGGCTCCACAATAAAGCCCGCAGGCATATCATAATATAAGGAAGTTCATGACTCGATTGACTCAGGGTACCCGATGAGGCTGGGCTACCCTATGACCCTAGCAAAGACTCTAGGACTATCACAGATAACGGCCGTTCTGTTTCCAATCGCAATAAGTAAGCAGATGCTCATTCAATTAGTGCAACCTAAACAGGATACTACATGGCATGCTATTATGCATATGCAACACCTAACATAAAATGCAACAACAGGCATGAATTTCCAATCTGAGTAAGCCCCTAGGGAACTTACCTGAAGATGCAGAACAGCAGGATAATACAAGCAAGGGCCCAAATGTAAGTCCAAAGTAATCCAAAAGCAATACACACCGATCATCAGGACATTTCCATAAGCTATCGGACCAACATTAAAACGCACGAACTCCAAGTTGTCAACATACTAAAACCAATCAATAGTAACCCGTTTTCCAAAACCTTTCTGATATGATCAACCTCAACCAAAATCATTCCTCCAAAACTTTCCAACTCTTAAACCTCAAGTTAAATCGACCTAGAAAATCAACAGTTCCTTTAAAGTCATATTTAACTAAATCCTGACATTAAACATTTAAACCTTAAAACCAATCTCTCAAAATCATATTATAGAAATAATTTCGGCATTTTATTTCAAAACCTTTATATGAATAAATTATTAAATCACTAAAACAATTCTATTTTAACCACCATATTTATAAGTCAAAACCCATAGTTCTTTTCAAATTTCCTAAAATCACAATTCAAGATAAATAATTTTCAGAAATATACACTTCCGTAAAACATAATAATAACTACTTACATATAATAACAATATTAGAACCAAAAATAAGACCGGCCAGCAGGCCCAAAAGAAAAGAAGGAAGGGCCCGATCCTCTTAAGCCCAGCCCGGATCCAAATAAGCCCAAACCCAATGAAATCTGATTTTTGTAAAAAGAAACCGAACCGGTTTGAATAAAAGAAGGGACTGGACCGGACGAAATAAAAGAAAAGGAGGGATTAAACCCGTCTCCTTCGTCCGCCTCTGCTCAAATCGGAAGAAGGGAAGGAGAGGGAGGGGAGGAGGCCCTCCGGCGACGAGCTCGAGCTCCGACCACTCAATTGGGCACCCAGGACTACACATCGAGAAAGAAAGGGAAGAATAGGAAGAAGAAGCTCACCGAAATGGAATCTCGTCGGGAAAGCTCAAAGACGCCTCGTCGGAAGGTTTCGAGGTCGTCGGAGTCGAATCGATGCTCGCCGGAGACGGGAATCAAACGAATCTTGGCCTGGGGTGGATGGACGAAGCTTAAAGGTTGGCCTTTATGCAGTCCTAGAGTGAAAGAAAAGGGAAAATGCCCTTACCGCTCGAATCGGAGGAACAGGGAAGAAAGAGGCTCGGCGGTGGCGGCTCGGCTCGCCTGAAACGCTCCGGTTGTTGCTGGTTCTCGTCGAGGAGGAAGAGGATAGAGATGGCGGGGCTGCTGCTACTTCCTGGGACGCGAAAGAAGAAGGATGGAAGAGGTTGTGGGTGCCCGGCGTGCCTCGGCCCCTTGGACAGCGAGAACGGAGGGGGAGGTGGGAGCTGCTTAGGAGGTGCTCGGTGGTGCGGTGGTGGTGGCTCGCGGCAACGACAGATACGGAGGAGCTGCTGAGGGGTTTGGATTTGAAAACAAAAGGAGAGGGTGAGTGTGTATTGCACTGTGAAACCAGACAAAGAAGGGAGAGGGAGGCGTGCAGAAATTCTGAAACAACTAGGGAGGGAGGTGCTATGTTTGGCATTTTGCCCAAAAAAAATGTACATCTTGAGAACAAGGTGATAAGATTTTACCACAATTAAACAACCTTGAGATAAGTTGGAATTAGATAAGAATTAGTGAAATAAGACAAAATCGTGGCCCCGAAGGTAAAGTTTGAATACCCGGAATAAAATATCTTGAAACCCGTTCGCTCGAATCAAAATCCGACTCTATTAAAATAACGCTTCAAAATTATGAAGATATCGACATCCCAAGATTTATTATTATTATTATTTTTCGACTTAAATCCATTTTATATTATTTGTTGAAATTTATTATTTAAAAATCCGGGCCTTTACATCATCCACCTCTAAAAACAAGTCTCGTCCCCGAGACTAAAACCAAAATAAAGTAGGGGATGAAGTTTGAAATTGATGAGTCATAGGACCATGCCCAAGAATCTTGTAATCATCTCGGTTGCGTCTTCCGGGATTCTCACAACATTCTAGTCACGGTCGTGACATCTCCAATTGGCCTTGACAAGTATGCGATAAGCGCCCCTATCACATACTCGCTTCGACTTTTCGGAAGTATCACAACTCTAAAAGTTCTACAATGTCATCACTAGGTCTTAGCAAGTACCCTACAAGCGCCCTCATAGGATGCTTGTATCCACTTCGTGAAGTATCATAAAGTTGCCCGGGTTTAAAAAGTTTCTAAAGAGATTCCGCAATTGAAAAAGATTGGTCTCAATATCGTGGAAATTATCGGTAACTGACAGGCCTAAAGTCGTTATGCCAAATCAAAGTAAATTCCTAAGATGCAAACTATAACAAGTATAGTAGGTAAGTTAGGGTCGAACCCACAGAGAAACAGAATCAATTGTAAGAGCAAGTATTATTACCCAAAAGTAACCAATTCAAGGGGGAGTTTTGTGTGTAAACAATAGTGACAGAACAAGTTGCAATAAGAGGTTGCGAATATATGATGGAAAAGTATCACACCAGGTAATTATCCGCACAACAATTGAGATGGTTCATCATCGCATTCTATGAGTCTCAAGTTCTAATGTCCAGTAATTGTTCTCAATTCAGATCGTGTAATAGCTTTTAGTCCTACCAGTCCTAAAAGCACTTATCACCAAATTACAAGGGAAAACCTTCACCGAATAATAAAGCGATAGCATTCAAACATGAATTATAATGAGATACAAGCGATTCTAACAACCCGTTAAAATAGCCTGTAATCGAATCTCCTTCACAATCTACCACAAGCAACCTGCGTATGACGATTGGGTTTGCTACAATGAATCTACAACCCCAAACCTGGAATTGGAGACCCTAGCAATATGACTAGTATCGATAAACCTAGGTGATCAATCCAGATTAACCAATAATAAGCAATCAAGCAATAAGCTCAGGAGATCGAAACAATTAACAAAGGACGAACAAGAGTAGAACACTCACAACCAAATCAATCGAAGGCTTCAAAGAACCAAGTGCAACAACGGAGAGTTAGTTCTCCATAGGGTTTGTGAGATGAAGAAAAGGAAACTACGTCTCTGGAAAATAACCTAAATCATCTCTAAAAACTTCCGTTCGGAAATAATATATATCCTACTTAAAGGGTTTAAAATCCCGTAAAAATATAATATTAAAACTAATAAGATCGGGAAAAATCGGATAAGAATCCGTCTCCAGGGACTGACGCGGGCGCGCCAGTAGCAGCGCGGGCGCGCCAGTGTCTCATCTTGCTACTTCGATCTGGTGCATCGACGCGGGCACTTCCTCCTAGCGGCGTGGGCACGCCAGTTGCAGCGTGGGAGCGCCAGTAGCAGCGCGGCCGCTCCAAGGTCACCAGCTTCCAGCTGCTTCCGAACTTCTTCACTTCAACTCTTCTGTAACTTGCATGATCCTATGATTTCTTCAACTTCTTCAACAGGTTCCGAATCACCAAGTTCATACAAATATCTCTCACAATGACATGTAAATGATGACAAAAACTACTAAATGCGCTATAGAATATATCGCATGTCAGTAACGTTCATTCCTTTACAACCCAAGTTGGTCCTTTCTCAAAATCGTTCAAAATCTTCAAATCTAACGTCTAATCAAGCATCCTTACACCCAAAACAAGTCAAATCCCTTCAAATCAAGATTTCGTCAAAATATTCCAACCACCAGATAAATTTCTCACATACCAAACAATCAAATTCAGAAACTCGGAGGTGGAATCATCCACCTCTAAGGGCTAATCCCATATTCTCTTCCTAGTTTCCAGAATCGAAACAACTATCAGTCTCAATTCAAGCAAGCTTCACAAGTCATAAGAAATGCATAACCAAATAGCCAACCAATCCCCAATCAGTACATCATATGACAAGTCTCAAACATATGCCAACACGGTGCCACAAGGTCACATCAACATCTCTCCATCCTACTATGGGTCATAATACGTATCTCATCCACATAACAAAATCATAATAAACGTCTCGACATCACATCAGAAGTCATAGAAGTATCACTTCGCCATACAGTCAACGAACCAAAACTCATTGTCATACATCAACACAACAAAATCATGCCATTAAGATTCAGCAAAGGGGGAGGTCAAGCAGCATATCAATCATCGAATGTCAGCATACTCACCAGACATCATCTTAACTCATCACAACGCCATGTAGCGATCATTTAGTGATCAGACATCATTATCTCATATATATAAATCATATTCATTTGAAAGCCATATTCGTGATGTAACATATTCATAAGCATGCTTGCTAAACATATAATATAACATCATGTTTACTACCACATAATATAACATCATGCTTTCACCCCATAACATAACATCACACTTTCACATAATAACACATCATTATCTCGTATATCATATCGCAACACATCCTAACATGCTCCTAAAACAACATAGCAGAGCAGCAATATATCATGATAACATTTGTCACTACCAACTAGATTTCAATATTGCATAACAACATGTAATATCATTCTGTATCAGATTCATCATATTTGCTATCTAACATCATGCCAGCAAAAATATAAATAAATAATATAATCAAGAAAATTCTCACATCGTACCAGTCAAAATAAAATACAATCCCCACTCGCCCATCTCCACTCTCAAGCCAAGACTAATCCTCTTCTAGACCGACAACGTCATCTCAGAAAAAATTTCCCAAAGAAATCCCAATTCATCCCGATGCTCAAATCTCGCCCCTCCTCCTGCCAAGCACTACCACACCATCCACCTCTAAGAATCCAACTCCTACTTCTAACTTCACACCCAAGTACCCTCTAATACCATGTCCCCAATATTCACGAGTCATTCCTTACACTCTTCGCACTACCCAAAGCATTACCAGCATCACCTAGAAGATCATCAGAACCACCAACACTGCCTACTATAAATTCCGAAGCTCACTCAGTCTTACCTAGGCCAACTTCCTTCTCTCGTGACTCACCTCCTAATACCATCGATCATCCCAACCGCCCAAAATTCTTTCACCATTCTCCAACCACGCTACCAAATGACCTCACTCACAGGTTTGAGAATAAGCAATCATGAAAATCATCAAACATAAGGTCTACATCATATCCACTAGCATTTATAAACATAACATCATGGGTTCAACAAGTCTCAGTTTACCATCATGCTCAATAATCATTGCAAACATCATATGTGAACATAATGAAGTCAAGCTAACATGTTGCATTATAACCTTATCCGATACAATTCATGCTTCTTAACATATGTAGTTCACATTTTACAGGCAAAAGAATTCAATCATGCTTAGCAACTTAGAGTAGCAACACGTCAAAACATCATGGTACATTAGATCCATAAGGCATCACATCATATCATCATAGACGACAGGCAATCAGGCAATAGTCATCATCAAGTCAGCACATCAATACGTAAATCTCATCGCCAAGTTAGTGCAATATCGTTGTCAATAAGTTCAAAAGGGTTAGTAATTCGAACGGAGAACACTCTCGCTTGCAAGTCCTATCTTACTCAGTAACCGTAATTCTTGATGCGTGCCCGTTCCGTCGACATCATTGATCCTGAGGCCGTGGGTCATGGGCCCACACTTTCGCTGCGCCGTTCTATTGCTATCCAACTCCTCATTCTCCTTTCCCATGCGGTCGCTCGCCCGATGTATCGCGTAGGAGTTCAAGTCAGTAGAGATAGGGGAGTGACAAGGACGGACAACCCAAATGTTCCTTTTAGAACCAAACACAGACCAAGGCCAAGAACGACAAGACTAAAGACAAGACTCCATCTCGGGAATAGTAACAATGCCCTTATGAAGTCTATTAGGTTATAATCGCGACAAGTAACACGAATTCATCATGGAACGTATCAATTGCACTAATCCACACTAACATGTACCTATCTCGAGGAGCACGACATACGTATTCATTCCAAAAGACATATTCGAGTGCTACACGGATGCATGCGAGACAAGATAACAGTCTATTATCCCGTGAAAGTCGATATGCTTAGTAACTTAAGAAAGATATGCAAGATTTAATGGGTATCACAATTGTCACATATATGAACAATGCACGAGCTTGGTGTATGCATCATACGAGAACATATAAGAGTAACATAGTAACTATCTCATCTAACACAATGATCATATAATAGGTCAAGTATAACACGTAATCATATGACGAGATACATTTAGAAAGCATAGGTCCTACATGATTCTAGAGATACATAGCGTGATACAAGCATAATCATGAGCCGTTAAAAGGATTTCATCATGATATTTACGAAGCACGAGGCATTATCAAAAGTAAGAATGACATCAAGGGCGATAGATTATAGTCATACTAGGAACGAACCATCATAGATCATATATATGGTACAATAGTCATCACATCATAGAACAAGTACAACACATGATCATTTAGCGAGTCATATTGGGAATCATAATTAAGCCCTACAGAACACCACTGACACATATTGAACATGCACATAATCAAGATAACTCGACTAGATTCATTCTAAAATTCATGCGTCCTATGTATCTGAAGACATGATAAGCGTGGTGTGTGATTATGCGATGTGCCAAGTCATACATGTATACTAGCTTGAGAGGATATCATGGGACAATAGAGGAACACTACCGAGCGACAACATGTAAGCATGCTATGATTAACCATCACAGAAAGCCAATCGATCATCGAATTCAACACAAATTAACTTGCACGGGTAAGACATGTTATGGTAATAGAAAGAGGGAAGAACCACACTATCAGGAACCTAGCTCGAGAGAAAATCAGCAACAACGTAGACAAGATACAAGTTCGCACAAGTCACAATCATGATCATACATGATGCTAAAAGTTCAATATAACGTACGATACATGCATGCAACTAATCATGACGACGGGTAAGAAATCACTCAATCATCTTCCACGATATAGGAGCATGAGAAAAGTTAAACGGTTCATAATACGAGTCTAAGTAATGGGCAATTTGATTAGAATACGGGGCATGAGTGCAGATCAACACATACTGGGATGAAACATGCATTTGCTAAGACTCAATTATACCACATATTCTCCATTCAACACAAGTAACACACAACAATATTATGTGCAAAATAATCAATAATAGTTAATCTGAGAAACACAAAATAGATGGGCATGATATGGATTCTTGTCACAAAAAGGATAATAAGCATCGACATGTCGGCATCGAACGTGCTAAGGCGATAATCTACAAGCATTCCTACAAAGAGGAGTTGATCACACTATCATGAACCTAATCCATAAGGAAATAACGATCATGTAGGTTCATATTATATGCGCCATGCTTCCAATCATTCATACGATCAATAAGCCAAGTAAACATGCTATAACAACATACATTCATGATAGAAGGCAAGACACAACATGAGACTTGAGCAATGTAACTAACCGCATTATGAGCTTAAACAGTAAAATCATGACAGAAAGCAAGGCATAACTTGAGCATCTTTTACTAATGATCATTTGCAAGGTACATGCAGGAGATTACAGGATTATGTCATGCAATTCAGAGAGAGTCACCATTACAACCGAACAGAGATTCCTAAGGGCATCCACTGACTTTTCCCAACCCACTCATCACCCTTGCTTCCCGTGGGACTCTGCTATGACTCTTTGTGTCAAGAAAACACTGATTGATTGTCATAAGAATCAAGAAAGACAGCCCTAGAAACACCTTGCTTTTGACTCAAAATGACATCAAGAACTACCTTATAACACTCACTCAGACAACCTTTATATACACACATGATTCCGACACAATGTATTTATAACCAACCCGATTCCCATGAAAGATACTAACATCCGGGAGAAGGACTCGATAAGACCCTCAAGGGTTTAGCATAGTGGAACGGGCTATTACACATAACTGGGTTGACCATACAGAACAAGGGTACTCCCGCTATCCCGTTGCACAGATTAGTCAATAAACAACTCATTGTTAGGCATACCAAATCAGATATCTTGCATAGCAAGCACTCAACATAGAATCAGTTAATAACACTCATAATGATCTCCTTGGAGTTTCCCAACCCATCTATAAAGAGCAAGCTAGTATTTTGCCTACTGTTCCCAACTACACCCAATAGGGGTGGTGTAGCGCCTTTACTACCCACTCGTGTCCCCGTTTAGTCGGTTTTTCTCTTTTATTACAAGTCGAGTTCATTACTTAGTCCAATTTAGGTTAGACATCTTAAATTCATTTTGCCCCTTTAAAACACGTTCAAAACCTTTGAAATTCATGGGCAGTTTTCCAAAACATACACTCGACCCTTTTGTACCCGAATTGCACAACCTCGGCTCTGATACCATATTTGTAACGGCCCAGAATTATGATTTCCGGGTTACGTTTCAAGGGATGAAAACCCTTGTTCGGATCTTGCAATCCAGGTACGGGTCGAGGTTTCAAACTCATTTTATGATTAGTAGAAAGAGGGATTTCAAACCCTAAAAGTCACGGAGGGTCGTTGGGTACCCTTAACCTGTCTTAAGACTATGTCGCGAAATTTAATTCAAATGAAAGTAAAGCGGAAGCAAAGTTAAGATACAAAGTGTTACGGCAGAGTCAGGTCAAAACCAAAACATAAGCGAATTAATTATTACCATTTACACCAAGATAGAGAATTAGTCAGGGTTCTTCGATTCGCCAAAAGAGAACCCCGTCATATAGGCATTGAGCACTCAAAGTCTGCAGAAGATACCTTAAAAAAAAAGAATGGGGAAAGGAGTCAGATCGAGCCACTCATGCGGGACCGGCACTCCTCGCTGAGGCCACATAGTATGTGCTATACCTAATAAAGATGCTCTAATGCAATACGAAAGTCAAACACACTAGCATGCTCCTAATTCATAATAATGTGCAGAAATACTGTAAAGGGCCCAAGACAATGCCAAGTGGCATATCCCTCTCCTACCTCCACCCCTTCCGATGGGCGGAGACTGGCCAACTCGTGAATGCATTCCATCATAATCGGGGGGCACGCATGCCTAACCCGCTCCACAATAAAGCCCGCAGGCATATCATAATATAAGGAAGTTCATGACTCGATTGACTCAGGGTACCCGATGAGGCTGGGCTACCCTATGACCCTAGCAAAGACTCTAGGACTATCACAGATAACGGCCGTTCTGTTTCCAATCGCAATAAGTAAGCAGATGCTCATTCAATTAGTGCAACCTAAACAGGATACTACATGGCATGCTATTATGCATATGCAACACCTAACATAAAATGCAACAACAGGCATGAATGTCCAATCTGAGTAAGCCCCTAGGGAACTTACCTGAAGATGCAGAACAGCAGGATAATACAAGCAAGGGCCCAAATGTAAGTCCAAAGTAATCCAAAAGAAATACACACCTATCATCAGGACATTTCCATAAGCTATCGGACCAACATTCAAACGCACGAACTCCAAGTTCTCAACATACTAAAACCAATCAATAGTAACCCGTTTTCCAAAACCTTTCCGATATGATCAACCTCAACCAAAATCATTCCTCCAAAACTTTCCAACTCTTAAATCTCAAGTTAAATCGACCTAGAAAATCAACAGTTCCTTTAAAGTCATATTTAACTAAATCCTGACATTAAACATTTAAACCTTAAAACCAATCTCTCAAAATCATATTATAGAAATAATTTCGGCATTTTATTTCAAAACCTTTATATGAATAAATTATTAAATCACTAAAACAATTCTATTTTAACCACCATATTTATAAGTCAAAACCCATAGTTCTTTTCAAATTTCCTAAAATCACAATTTAAGATAATTAATTTTCAGAAATATACACTTCCGTAAAACATAATAATAACTTAACAGTGATTATTTCGAACATAATATATATAACTACTTACATATAATAACAATATTAGAACCCAAAATAAGACCGGCTAGCAGGCCCAAAAGAAAAGAAGGAAGGGCCCGATCCTCTTAAGCCCAGCCCGGATCCAAATAAGCCCAAACCCAATGAAATCTGATTTTTGTAAAAAGAAACCGAACCGGTTTGAATAAAAGAAGGGACTGGACCGGATGAAATAAAAGAAAAGGAGGGATTAAACCCGTCTCCTTCGTCCGCCTCTGCTCAAATCGGAAGAAGGGAAGGAGAGGGAGGGGAGGAGGCCCTCCGGCGACGAGCTCGAGCTCCGACCACTCAATTGGGCACCCAGGACTACACATCGAGAAAGAAAGGGAAGAATAGGAAGAAGAAGCTCACCGAAATGGAATCTCGTCGGGAAAGCTCAAAGACGCCTCGTCGGAAGGTTTCGAGGTCGTCGGAGTCGAATCGATGCTCGCCGGAGACGGGAATCAAACGAATCTTGGCCTGGGGTGGATGGACGAAGCTTAAAGGTTGGCCTTTATGCAGTCCTAGAGTGAAAGAAAAGGGAAAATGCCCTTACCGCTCGAATCGGAGGAACAGGGGAGAAAGAGGCTCGGCGGTGGCGGCTCGGCTCGCTTGAAACGCTCCGGTTGTTGCTGGTTCTCGTCGAGGAGGAAGAGGATAGAGATGGCGGGGCTGCTGCTACTTCCTGGGACGCGAAAGAAGAAGGATGGAAGAGGTTGTGGGTGCCCGGCGTGCCTCGGCCCCTTGGACAGCGAGAACGGAGGGGGAGGTGGGAGCTGCTTAGGAGGTGCTCGGTGGTGCGGTGGTGGTGGCTCGCGGCAACGACAGATACAGAGGAGCTGCTGAGGGGTTTGGATTTGAAAACAAAAGGAGAGGGTGAGTGTGTACTGCACTGTGAAATCAGACAAAGAAGGGAGAGGGAGGCGTGCAGAAATTCTGAAACAACTAGGGAGGGAGGTGCTATGTTTGGCATTTTGCCCAAAAAAAATGTACATCTTGAGAACAAGGTGATAAGATTTTACCACAATTAAACAACCTTGAGATAAGTTGGAATTAGATAAGAATTAGTGAAATAAGACAAAATCGTGGCCCCGAAGGTAAAGTTTGAATACCCGGAATAAAATATCTTGAAACCCGTTCGCTCGAATCAAAATCCGACTCTATTAAAATAACGCTTCAAAATTATGAAGATATCGACATCCCAAGATTTATTATTATTATTATTTTCCGACATAAATCCATTTTATATTATTTGTTGAAATTTATTATTTAAAAATCCGGGCCTTTACATTTACAATATTGTGTGGTTCATAGTATATTTTTAATTTATCCTTATATTTTATTCTACTTTGATTAAATCTCTTTTTGCTGGTCGTTCAGAACCTTTCTGTGTTTCATTCGGAGAACAAGGCATCTCATAGTGTGTGTTATATCGCCAAGAATTACTAGTGTGGATTCATATAAATGGATGCAGACCGTTTACAGTTCTGTGTAAAGATTCTACCTAGAAGTTGGCTAGATTTATAGTTGACGATCCTTTAATGGATGTTCGGTTTTAAACTTTCTCACCCAACAAAAACCAAGTAATGAATGCCTTTCATTAATCTTTTGAACTTGGCATAAATCATATTTTTCTTCCTATCTACTTATTGAATTTGGCTGTAAAAAAGGATGAAATTTTTAAAAAAAAAATGGGGATAGGGAATTATTTCCTACATAATTTTTCAGGGATAGATTGTAGAAAGAGGAAGACCAGAACAATAAGAATATCTAATTGAAGATCCTTTTTACTAGTTGCAGCAAATGATTCGGTTTGGCAATCGCAATGTCTTGGTTTCTGATTGAAGATTTAGCATGTAGAAGTTGCAGGTTTGTTTAATGGCTTTCACCCCCATTTGCATCTTGTATCATTTTTATGAAATTTAATTGGTTATGTGATCATTTTTTAAGATTCGTTGTACTTCAGTTCATGCTCAATTCTGTCATCTTGATGGCTTTGCTAATTTTGTCCATGCTCAATTTTATGTCATCTTGGTGACTTTGCTGATTTTTCCTTGTACATGGAAGCATCGAAATGAAAGTTAATTCATTTTTATTCGCAAAGAACACAAGATTTGGATCTAATTGTTGCGAAAGACAAGGGCCAAAAATCAAAAGGAATAGAGAGATGGTCAGATCAAGAGGGTCATTTTGTATGTTCATAGATAGTTATATGATTGATTTTATTTTGATTTCGTAGTGGTTGATGGAAACTAAATACATACCAGGGATAGAAGCACTTCAAAATGGTAATAATTCTTGAGATTGGATCCAATCTCAACGCTTAAAGACGTCGAAAATGGCAGTGTCATTCGCAATGGAATAATTCTTGACGCCTTGTAAATGCGTTGAGAATGAAAATATCCACACTTTAAAGGGATGCAAATGGTAATAAAAAGGGTCAGAAAATGCTACATGTTGCTGTGTTGCAGTAGTGAATTATGTATGCAAACATCAATCTCAAGCATTGACACTTATATAACAATATCTCCACCGAATACATTAAAGAAAATAAGCGCATCAAGAACTTTCACTCAATGAAAATCTTCAAAGAAGACTTCATTCAGCGGAGTTGTAATGGGGCTTGGTAAAACATAAATGTAAGGAATTACATTTGGTCATGTAGTGCTTTCAATTCCGAAAACTAAGATTCATAAAACTTCCAACACAACACGAAACAACTCAAGAAGATGCAGCAAGCTTCCATAAATTCTCAAAGCTTTTAACACTAAGCGCAAACCATAACATTTTTTTATCTACTCAAAATGATTAATCCATAACCAACTCTAAATCCTAATTCTCGGAAGGGTCAGGCTTATCATAGGCTAAGACACATGAATTTTGTGGAGCTTGAAAAGAAAAGGCTAAAGGCTCAAGTTGGCTTCAATCAAAGACATAATGCAAGGTAAATAGGCATAACCATGGGTAAGAAATAGTTGCCTCTATCACTCAATGTTACAAAAAAAAAAAAAAAAGCTTGGCGGATGCTTGACGGCAAGATAAGGTCAAGGGTCTAGGTGGATTGTGCGGGGTCTAGGCGGATTTACTATTTTGAGATGTATTTTGAATCCTAGGTCGTATTCAATACGTATATAAAATAAAAAGTTTCATTCATAACATATATAAACAAATAAACTTTAATTAATAGTCTAGACATTAACAACGGGAGTTAAGTCGCGAGTTAGAGGACTTTGGAAGTGAGGGATCAAGAGTAAGAGAGTATCACTAAAAAAAACATTTTGGCAATGGCTATTTACCGTGGCTGAAAGTCCATTTGCCGTGGCAAAAGAGTAGTAGGAACGGTTATAACCACGGGAAACCAGCCGTGGGGAAACATTGTGTGACAAAAGAGTCTAGCAACGACTAGAGCCGTGGCTATCTGCAACTTACCGTGGCTAAATTATTTTTGGGAAATAAAAAAATACTGCTTTTTAGCCCGATTTCTTTAGACCCGGGCTAAAAAGTCCCGTATTTAAAAATATATATATAATGGTAAAACAATTCAAGCATAGACTACAAAACTCCATTTTGAACTTTTCTAAAACCAAATATACATATTTACACATATACATAATTATACAAAGTCTCTACCAAAACTACATAATTTACATAAAACTTCAAATTTACACACTTAAAAAAACAAAGAAGATTTTTTCTACCATAATTTACCCTTATAAGCTGGAAGACTCTCCCTCCAAGTGAGATCCTTGGTACAATCTTACCAACTATTTCATCACTACTCGATTACACCCCTTAATGTGACTTCGAGTTTGATAGAAACCTAAAAAAAGATTAGATACATTTCAGTTTCATGATCCTTGTACAAGAAACCAAGGAAATTCAAAGGTAGAGACTTAGACATTGAAAGAACAAGATATAAACAGGATGATGCCTAATGGGGTTGATACACCTCAACTCTCTACATGAGCAATTTCATGGATGTATTACTAAGAGGCTAGTGCCTTATTTATATTAAATTGTAAAAACCACCTTCTAGAGTATTCTATAACTCTCCTCAGCCTTCTGAAATAACGAACGCATCAATAATACTTGATCATGGGTGCACCATAATAAAAAAGATAAATAGAAAGCATACACAAGCCTTAGCAAGTGCTTTTGAAAGTAAATCCACAACAGACAACCCAGAGTTATTCAACAACTCCTCAACAACAATCTTGAATGCTGGAATCACACTGAAATGAAGGAAACAAGCATACCAACATCATGTGAGCATATGTTACTACATAACATGGGAAACGGATATTTGAACATCAAGAAAGTAACTTTAAAACTCTATGCAACTGCTCAGAATAAAATTATTATAAGACACTAAAAATGACTTGACACAATCCACAACCATCACTGAATTGTTATTGAAGCTAGAGAAGGAAAGCTCAAGAAGAAAGACATTTAAAAGACTTGACCATTACTTATTTCAAAATAATGTTTGTTTAAAGAACTCGAAAACTAAGAAATGAAAGAATGGGAGGAAAACCATAATTTACCTGCTCATCAATCATTATGATGCAAATGCCTCTTTCATCTTTGCCTCGTGGGCCTTCTTTGCCTCGTGGGCCTGCTCTTCCACTCATCTTTAGATACAACCAACAAATGAACAAACACAAATCATCAAACAAGATGCAACAAGTTTGCACATATCTTACAAAATTGTAGGAATTAGGAAAACCTCAATCACCTGAATTTACTCACCAGACCCAATGTATCTATGACTATCCCTATCCCATTTCTTGACAGATGCGAATACAACGGTTTTTGCAGGCATATTTAGGCCCATGGCAAACTATAGGCATCAAAAGAGCGGCATTGTAAGAATAAAAACAAAGATAGGAAAAATCCAAACATGAGATGATTAATCATTTCATCTGATTAATTATAATACTTTAAATAAGAAGCAGAGGACACTTCCACAGCTAAAAAGGCATGGAAATTTTCCAAGATCAATACTAAATATGAAATATAGTAGCGAGGATATACACATATTAACTTTCTTTAGGCCTCTCCTTTAACCATGAAGCAAAGAAACCAAGGTATCAGCGACATCAAATTTTATCTTTAGGAAGTGATAATGAGCTAGGTAAAGGATGATAATCTTGGACTATTCTAGGCTTCATTGCTTGAATTTGTACATTTTTTTAAAAATAATTTTCAGGATAAGAATAATTTTTTTTCCATTAAATGAAACATGAGAAGTGTAAAATAAAAACTTTCTCCTAGAAGCGAAATGAAGCTAAAAATAATATCTAACATAACCTTTTGCTTTCATCTCAACAATCTAAGCTTATTTAAGAAATGTACTTTTTTAACAGCAGTATCTTACAAGTCCTGTTCCCTGATATTGTAAGCAAGAAATGAAATTTTCACCAGCAATATGTTTTGAGGAAAAAAAATTCAATCCTGTTCCAAAATCAAGTTTAAACTCAGCAATTCAACTAGCTATGTGGCTACTTCCAAGGGTTTTGCTTTTGAAAAAAAAAACTTACAAAGCTCAAAAGTCGTTTATAAGTTACGAACAATCTCCATCGCGTAAGCTCTGGAACAACTTCAAGTATACTGCATCATCAGGGGTAATATAACTGCAATAGTGGAAGGCAAAAACTAATCAGAAACCAACAAGCAAAACAAAATTAAGATGATCAAATTGTTTCATCGCACCAACTTGTATGCAGTCATTAAGTACTCAAGTACTACAAATTGAAGGGTGTTTCAACCGATATTTTAAAGATATTGTAGAGTGTAGAAACAGTACAACTGTGCAAGAACTTGTTCATATTGAATAACACAGAAAATAGAAACCAAAACAATAAGTTCTAAACATATTTTGCTTCCTCTATTATGACATTTTAAACTGAATATCTAGGAGATGTTGTCTTCTTTCAAAAAAAAAATACAGTGGACAGATGTGTTGTGAATTATGATGGCAGGGCAGATGCAGAAATTTCTCATCATACTATAAGAAGAAATCTTCATACCCGTGTCTTATGAGGAAATCAATGATGACAAGACAACAGTTTGGCTTGAAAAAATTAGTCTGCTTTATGACATTCATAATCTGAGTAACATGGATCAATTTGAAGCTCTCCACTTCACCATTTGGATAAAACGAAAAGTAATGAACCAGTGTCATCTGAAATCATTGTAAAACAATAAACTTATGTCAATTTACAAAAACATTATTAGGCTTACCCTGATTGTTGGGGACAAAATCTTCCGGTAGTTTTAAATCATAACAAAACAACACATCTCTCTTGTATCTATACCCATCAATGTCGGAGTAAGAAATAGCACCCACTGCTTTAGCACTAGAAATGAGAGACAATCAGATCAATAAGAATCAGAAACCAATTCATTCTGGATTGAAAACTTAATTGCAATGTACTAGGAAATCTATTCTTAGCCCAATTGACTCTTGTAATACCAAAAGCGGAAAATTTATAACCCAACAAAGGAAAGAATGCAAATCAAATAATTGCAGACATCATAAAGATTATAGGATCATGTGACATGTCATCAAGATCATACAAGTATATAAGAAAAGCAAAGTGGCAAAAAGACAACGAACCACTTGGCAACAGATCTCGGAATTCCTGCTTCTTCCTCACATTCCTTGATCATGTTCTCACTCCAAACAATTCCATGGGGATTCAAAAACAAATTACAGTAGCCACAAGATGACTAGATTTGATGAACATTGTCAAATGCAGAAATTGCACAACGAGGGATGCTACAAGTAAGATATAAAGTGCACACTGTGTAATGATTTTGTAGTGGCAAATATTCAGGGGGGGTCGCAAGGACGATAAAGTTTTTGACTAATAAAGGAAAATAAATGTGCAAACACCATCTTGAAATTCAATAAAAGCACAATATGAGAGAGAGAGAGAGAGAGAGAGAGATATCACAACATTTAAGGAATAAATGTTGTTTGTTCAAGCCAACTGCACAGATTTGGAGAATTTAGCGATCTAGGATGGTCCGGGTGACGGACATAACATGCATCTAAAAGACTAATCAAACTTAAATGACCAATAGAGGACTGAGAATTAATGACATACGAAAATGCCAGCCTCTAGAAGGCAGTAAGAGGGTATTCTATAACACTGCATAAGGATAAAGTCATTGTAGAATAACTTTATAGTGTCATAGTCTTTGTACTAAACTCCCAACTAAAAAAAACAAATACAATATGTTCAATCTCATTCCTTCATCCTTAATTTAGTACAAACATCAAAATTAATCTAATCCAGTTTGATTGATGAGCAGGAGCTGTAATTCAATAAGATATTAAGAATGATTGATGACTAGGAGCTCAAAATGAATATATATATATATATATATATATATATATATATATATATATATATATATATATATATATATATATATATATATATATAGTCAAACTTGAGAGGTTTTCTGTCATGAATTTCCTTTGTATGTGATCGATTTTAAATTTTCAATTAGTAAATTATGTATAACTTTTTAGAGCATTGCTACTAGGATAAAGAAATCAAATAGGTACCCTTCTAATCAACACAAACCTCCACTTTCATCCTAAAATTTCATTCCTGCCTACATTTTTTGAGAGATTAAATACCTAAACCAGATAAAAAAACATCTCTAATTTAGGTTACGAATACCAATAACAATCAAGAGAGGTACCTCGCGGAGCTTTCTCAACAATCTCCTGAACGTAGTTTTCGCCGAAAGATAAGTGGCCGGCGTCTAGACCTGGGGGATGAAGGAGACGGGCTTGGTCTGACTACAGCGATGATCCTCATATGGTCAGGGCGGCGGCCGGAGTGCTCGTCGGCTAGACCGGCTTGTTGAAGCACCGAACGGAGAACGGATGTGGCTTCGACGGCGGAGGAATCATCGAAAGGCGATTGGAAACTTGATTCCTTCGAATGATTTATCCTCTAGGGCTAGGGTTTGGGAGATACTGAGATTTTCGATTTGAATCTCTAGCGATTGGAACCGAAACAAGTTGAATCTCCAGTGATTGGGAGACGCTGAGATCCGCTGTCGTTAGGTTCGAGCGAGGGTTAAGGAAGAAGAAGGAGGAGGGCGAGCATGGATCTGAGATTCGAGAAAGGGATGGACGATAGAGGTTTTCAGATCTGAAGTGCGAGGAGCAAGGGTTTTTAGATCTGAAATGTGAGGAGCGCCAGAAGTGAGGGTTTTTAGATCTGAAATGTGAGGAGCGCCAGAAGCGAGGGTTTTCAGATCTAAGTGTGTGAGAGTGGAGGAAAAGAGACGATGCTTTGTTATACACAAAGGTTAGGGTTTTCTTTTTCTTTTTCTACGAGCTTTTTTGCCACGGCAGGCGAGCCGTAGCTATGTCGTAGTAGAAATCGATTCAATGGCAACGACAAATCTCTGCCGTTGCTACCAAGGGTTGCAAATTTTTTTTTTGCCACCTAGTGGCCACGGTAAATCTCAGCCGATGCTACCAAGGGTGGCAAATTTTTTTTTTTTTGTAGTGTATGGAGGATGAGAACTAATAGAGAGATCGACATGTGGGGGTTTTAGGAGTTAAAACCTGAAAACGGTTTTTTTACTAACTCGCCAAACCCGCAAGGCCTCTAAGACTTTCCGGGTGATCTTTATGGGTCTAGGTGGCTAAACTCAAAGTTGGGGAACCTTCAAGAGTCTAGGCGGGGTTTAGGCGGAAGGCTGGGCTTTTTTTGGAACAATGATATCACTTGAAACTCTTAAGCAATGATCATGAATTACAATCGATCTCAATAATAATAACATGCCAATACTCGGAGATAAATGCATAAGAAGAGTAAATCACACAACAAAAGTAGAGAGAATATATATGTAATCCCTATAAGGCTAAAAATCTCACGAGGACAAATAGTTTTTGGATTTCAATCATGCCTATGAACTTATAGATCATACATGCTCAATGACATCTGCCAAATCCTATTTCACATTAAAAAAAATCAAAATATTAGACAAGGCTTATTCATCCAAAATTCCATCGGATTTATATGATTCTACTAAAAATAGAATAGAGGAAAAACTAATCTAGATCGGTGTCTAAACGATACATAAATGCAATGCATGATATTTTTGGATTTTTGACATTTTTTAAATTTTTCTTTCATTTTATGAATTCAATAACAACTTAAAGATAAACATGATGCATGATAACCGAATTAAAATTTTGTAAAAATAAAGCAAAATAAACATGAAATTGAATTTAAAGATGAACAAAACTAATTAACTAATTCGCTAATTCTGCACCCTCACATTTAAATGTTGCATTTTCCTCAATGCATAAACATAAAGAGCAAATAAAGATCAAGTGAAGGAAGGAAGAAACATACCTTGAATTGGTAAATAAAGAGCGGCCGTTCCGGGGTTCGAACCGGGGACCTATGGGTACTACCCACAAGTCCTTTCCGGTGAGCCATTCTGGAATGGTTGAAGGAAGAAACATACCGCTCACTAGGTGGACGACGGGTGGAATCTAGAAAACTGACGAATCTTTGCAAGGATATAAGCAAGGTTGGTCTGTATCCCAGTCATTTGTCGAGAGATTTCCTAGATATCCGATTTGCATTGAGTCTCTAAATCTATTAGACGATGATAAAATTCCTTCATGATAATGTGAATAGGATTGTAATATACTACAGTACCAAATTCTGCCTCATGGTGCTCATTTTCCAATTGATATACCTTCTCTGTTGAGCTTTCCTGTTTCACCTCTAGATTTGAGAGGATTTCATGGGGAAGAAGTAAATCATCATGGCCAAGTCAAAAATCATCACCTCCAGATGATGTTCTCCTTGAGCTCCCACGGTCCACATTTGAATCACAACTTGGAGCGGGGAATCTAAAACTTCTCAATGATGATGGCTTCAGCCAATGCGGTAATATCATATGTGTAAGTAGCTCTCAGAGGCATCATCTCATTCAAATCAACACCGATGTGGTAGGCAATCAAGGTGATCAAGCCCCCGAAAGAGATAGTGTGATCAACACGCTCATATACTGTGCGGAGTATGTCAGTGCAGGTTCCCAAGAACAATTGAACCCAATCTGGAGTTCGTGTGGCCTCAGAGGCCAAACAGTATGTCCAGGCCCAGCCCCTAATCGACACTACCACTGGATCAACCAAACCATAGAATATAGGGTTGAAGGCCCTATGACATAAGCGCAGCGCATGATGCTTGATCATATAATCAAAGTAGTACTGTTCCTTCCCAATGGCCCATCTAGTTATCGTATCCCACATCTCTTGTGGTGGGAGATCGACGAGTGCATGTTGCCAGGCCCTTGCCTCACGCCTATTGATTCCAAAAGCCTCAGCTAGTGTGTCCTTGGTTACCAAAAATTTGTTCCCTTTCAGGGTGGCGAACAATTCCCGCACCAATGCTGGGTAGGTGGGTGCACTGAACTCGATGAAGTATCCCAAACCACCCTGACCAAAAAGCGAGAATACATGATCGAATAAATCAAGACGGTGCAATGTTTCCACATCGAAGAACATCGTCGAAGAGTACTTCCTTCCCCCTTAGTTGATCCAGCAATCATCCTATGCCTTCGTAAGATATGCTAGCCTAACCATGTTGGTAACACACGTCATGATGCACAAACCCAGGAATAACAACGATAGAACTCACAAAAACTGAGAAAATCATCATTTGCAGAGGGCAGCGTGGACTGGTGTCCAACGACGGGCGCCGGTGAAGAGTTGTGGGCACCGGTTTTTCTGGCCAGCAAAAATTCCGAATTTCAACGTAGTTGAAATGATGTTAAAACTTCCTCAAAATACTTTCTTTAAGCACGAAACTTGATCCCAAAGCCTTGATGGATGGAAAAGATGGGTGTGGGATTGAATAAGAATGGATGTGGTGATGGATTGTGGGTTTGAATTGAAATTGGATGGAGAATGGATGAAAGTGATGATTTGAAAGTGAAAATAGGGTGAATTGATGATGATGAATTTGAAAATCAGGGCTTTTTGGTTGAATTTCAAGTTGGGAATGATGGATTTGAAGATTGGGTATGAGGGTTTAGGGTTTATGTGTTTGCTTGGGTGAAAAGCGTGAGGAAAGGTGTGAAAAGAAGATGAAATTGGTATTTATATGGAAAGGAGGGTGGGATGAAAGGATAAAAGATAAAATATAAAGAGGTCCCCGTGTTTCCCTGTTGTCCAAATTCGGATATGGGATGTCAGACAAAAATGGCGGGTGCTGGTTGGATAGCGGCGTACGCCGGTATTTATGCACTTCCATCTTCGTTTTCTTTTCTTAACAAAACTCTCCTACAAGTTAGTTCTTGACAAAGAATATACCAAAAAACAACAAACAAAAGACCTATCCTACTTTTATTGAATTGAAAAACAAATGCAAGAATTGAAATCTAACTAATTACCTTGGGTTGCCTCCTAAGAAACACTTATGTTTCACGTCATGAGCCCGATGTGCTTGCTTTCTTTAGCTAAGGTCCTCCACTTGGGCCACCTTAGCCTATCAGTTTTTTTACAAGCACAAGCACCCTTGGAAGAAGCATCGTGTTATCCAATTGCTCATCTAATTCTTCATTGAGTTTCTTCTCTTATTCTTGAGCTAGTCCTAGAGGTTGTCCTATAATCACAAAAGATTGGTCACTGTTTGGAAATAAGTTCTCATAAGGCAAAAGTATGGGCTGTTGTGACTCATAAGAGCTTTCAATATTCAAATTGCCTTCTTTATCTAGTGAAAACGGTTGTAGATTGCAAGATAAATTAGAATCTAGTGGATTCTCCACCTTAGGCATTTCTAACATAAACTGTGCACCATCGCTACAATCAATTTGGTTAGAATTGGACATGTCAACCAAATACAAAGGATGGTTATCAAAATTTAAAAAATTTAAAAAATGCTCAACCTTTCTTCCGTCAAACTCCATCATTGAAGAACCTTCATCAACCATAACCAAAACATCTTCAACAATGCCTGCTCCATCATCAAAGGATAGCAATCAATTTTAGTCTTTGCACTTCTCAAGAACGGTCTACCTAATATGATTGGTGTTTCTGGTGCTCCATGTTCCATATCTAAGACAAAGATATCTGCAGGGAATATTAGATCATCAACCATAACCAAAACATCTTCAACAATGCCTATAGGCTTAATTTGTGAACGATTAGCGAGCTGCATTATTACTCCTCTTTCTATCATACCATCCAGACACAGAAACTTATCCAAATTGTATGTCGTGACATGAATTGAACTCCTAGACTAACATAGCTTGCTTAAATCTAGTATTTCCAATTATGCATGAAATTGTAAACATACTTGGATCTCTACATTTTTAAGCAGTCACTTTTGGAGAATAGCGAAAATGTGTTCACTTAAATTTACATGTTCTTTGATTTTCATCTGTTGCTTCCTCTTCAAAAGTGGGATATTTACCTCACACCTTGCGAATGTGTCAAATAGATCCTTCTCGCTTTCCCATTTTATGTGTTCTTTCAGAGCCTTCGGCAAGGGTGGTTCTGGCTTATAATCATCAAAGTACCACTATTTCGGAAATTCCCTTGAGTAAGCTATAGGAGGGACGGGGGTCTTCGATGTAATGGAGAGCGATGGGCGCCGATTTAGGGCGGCAAACGTCATTTTTTCTAGCTGGGAAAGCAGCGGGCGTCATTTATGTTGGCTAGCCATCCTCTTGTTTTTCTCCTTGTTTGACAACTTATGTGCTAACTTTTGGCTCTTCTTTTGTATTCCTTGTTGGGTCCTTAACCTCTTTCAGATTGACTACAACTTGTGAGGGTAGCCTTAACCTCTTTCAGATTGACTACAACTTGAGAGGGTAGCTTGCCTGAATCCTTAGCTTTAAGTTCTCCTATATCTGGAGCCGTATGATATATCAATTTCTCCTAGACATTCATCTTGTTCAACAAGAGCTTCAGAGTCTCATCCCTAATCGAGTCATTGTGTAGAGGATTCCTCTGGCGATTCTCATACCGGTTCCTCCCTTGATAGGGAATTGGTTGTTGGTTTTGCTAATTCATCCTTCCATTGAAACCATTTTGATAATTTGAATTATAAAAGTTGCTAAAAAAATTTCGGCAAGATCCATAATGTAACGGCCCAGAATTATGATTTCCGGGTTACGTTTCAAGGGATAAAACCCCTTGTTCGGATCTTGCAATCCAGGTACGGGTCGAGGTTTCAAACTCATTTTAAGATTAGTAGAAAGAGGGATTTCAAACCCTAAAAACCTCGAAGGGCCGTTGGGTACCCTTAACTTGTCCTAAGACTATGTCGCGGAATCCATTTCAAACGAAAGTAAAGCGGAAGCATAATAATGATACAGGTGCCACGGCAGAGCCGGTCAAAACCAAATCATGAGTGGATAATTACCATTTTTACTAAGTTAGGATATTAGACAGATTCTTCGATTCGCCAAAAGGAAACCCCGTTATATAGACATCGAGCACTCAAGATCTGCAGAGAATACCTTTAAAAGAAGAACGGGGAAAGGAGTCAGATCGAGCCACTCATGCGGGACCGGCACTCCTCGCTGAGGCCACATAGTATGTGCTATACCTAATAAAGATGCTCTAATGCAATACAAAAGTCAAACACACTAGCATGCTCCTAGTCATAATAATGTGCAGAAATACTGTAAAGGAGCCCAAGACAATGCCAAGTGGCATATCCCTCTCCTACCTCCACCCCCTTCCGATAGGGCGGAGACTGGCCAGCTCGTGAATGCATTCCATCATAATTGGGCGGCACGCATGCCTAACCCGCTCCACAATAAAGCCCGCAGGCATCTCATAATATAAGGAAGTTCATGACTCGATTGACTCAGGGTACCCGATGAGGCTGGGGCTACCCTATGACCCTAGCAAAGACTCTAGGACTATCACAGATAACGGCCGTTCTGTTTCAAAAGCAATAAGTAAGCAGATGCTCATTCAATTAGTGCAACCTAAACAGGATACTACATGGCATGCTTTTATGCATATGCAACACCTAACATAAAATGCAACAACAGGCATGAATGTCCAACCTGAGTAAGCCCCCTAGGGAACTTACCTGAAGATGCAGAACAGCAAGATAACACAAGCAAGGGCCCAGATGCAAGTCCAAAGTAATCCAAAAGCAATACACACCTATCATCAAGTCGTTTCCATAAGCTACCGGACCAACATTCATACACACGAACCCAAGTTCTCAACATCCTCAAAACCAATCGATGGTAAAACCATTTTCAGAACCGTTCCGATTTAATAAACATCAACCAAATCATTTACTTCCAATCAAACCCATTGATAAAATTGTACCAACCATATTTCCAAACTCTTAAATCCAAAATTAAGTCAACTCATATTCAACATAATTTCTCAAATCATACTTGGCCAAATTCTGACATTAATCGTACGTTCAAATCCTTAACCAATCTCCCAAAATCATGTTATTAAAAGATCCCGGCATGTTTATTTTTAAAATCATTACATAAATAAATTCCGACATTTAGTCGCCAGAAATAATTCTATTTCCACGATCATGTTTATAAATCAAACCCACAATTCATTTCAAATCCCCTAAAATAACATATTTAAAGCATCACTAAAAACATACTCCAATAATGTCTCTTTTAAACTACTTTATAATATATAATAATAATTTCAGAAATATATTTCCTCAAAACAGAATATTTTAATAATGATAATAATAAGCCTAACACGAATTATAAATCATAACATATATAACAACATAAATCATAACACATAATTAAAACACAACTAACTTAGTAAACCATTCAAGCCCAACTCTCTATTCCCTAAGCCGAGCCCAATAGGAAGGAGGGAGATAAGGCCCGAAATCTGAACCCGGATCCACCAAGTCGAAGCCCAATCCGGAAGAAAAGCAAACCCGGCCCAGAAAATGAAAGAGGAAACCCGGATCCAATGGCCCCTCTCTCAAAATCAGAATACCCATACCCGGCCCAAGAAATGATATAACCCGACATGTATAATCCGGGTCAAGCCCAACCAATAGGCCCAGAAGCAAAATAAGGGAAAGGAGAACAGATCCCCGTCTCTTTCCCCAGTTCTGCTCCCAGACGGCGCCGACGAAAGGAAGGAAGAGAAAAGAAGGCCCTCGCCGGAGCTCCGTTTAACCCACCCCCGCTCAGCCTGGTCGACGCCTCTCCCCGACCACCCTAGATCCAGAAACTCAAACGAAATCAAAGGAAGGAGAGAAGGACTGCTCACCGAGGGTCTCAACTCGCCGGGAAGCTCGTCGGTGGTGCCGCGGTTCATCGACGGGATCGGGTGAATCGACCTAAAACGGAGGAAGGAAGCTCAATGGTGGCTCTTTATGCGGTTTCGAAACTGAAGGAGGGAGAAAGGAGGAGCCTTACCGCGCTTGAATCCAGAGCCGGGGAGATGTAAGAGAGATGGCATCGACGGCGGCTCGGACTGCGCTTGACTGCTCAGAGCTTCCGAAACAGGGGCGGAGCGCTGGGCTTGCTGCAGCTTCAAGCGGAGGTGGAGGAAGAAGGAGGTGGCGCCTATGGAGGAGACAGAGGAGAGGGCGGAGGAGGTGAATGTGCGGCGGCGTTAAAGAGGAGGTGGAGTGTGGGCCTCGGGGTTCCGGAAAACAGGGCGAGGAAACCCACGGTGGTGTTCTCGGGTGGTGTCGCAGGACGTCGGTAGGGGTGCTGAGCTGCTCGTACAGTTGCAGCTCGAAGGAGGAGGCGGCGTTTGGGCTCGGCGTCTTGTTCTCGGAAAGCAGGGGAATCAGGACGGGTGCTCGGAGGTGGGCTGCAAGAAGCAGAGCCGGTGATGCAGTGGCAGCTTAATGGTGGAAGCTGGTGGTGTTCCAAAGAGAAAAGGAGGGAGCTTGAGTGGTGTTTGGGTGAGGAATGAAATGGGGTGTGGCCCGACCTTCCAATTGGTACAAAGGAAAAGCTGAGAGAGAGTAGATCTGGGCTTGGCTTGGGAACTGCAAAGCAAGGACAAAAGGGTTGTCTTTTTGCCAGAAATGGGGAAGCATGAGAATAAGGGAGGAGTTGGTATTTTCACAAAATAAGGTAAATGCAGCTGGAACCCTGCTACTACCAATGGTCAAAAGTGGGGAAGGTGAGCTGCTGTTGCTGCTTGCATTCAGATGAAAGGGAGAGGGACAAGACCAACTTGTGGTCCAATGGGAAAGAAAAGAGATTAAGGATGCCTAAACTAAAAATTCCGAAATCAACTAGGTCGACTAAATTAGATTTTCAAAATTTTTGAGGATGATGTTGCCATGTAAAGTTAGTTTTCAAAATTTTATTTTAGGTCAGAAATTCCCTTTAAGAGTTTCGAGTTAGATTTATTAAATTGAGAACGAATTTTTCTTCAAATATCCGATTTAGATTAAATTTTCTGAAAATTTGGATATAAAAAATCCGAGCCTTTACATCATCCACCTCTAAAAACAAGTCTCGTCCCCGAGACTAAAACCAAACAAGTAGGGGATGAAGTTTGAAATTGATGAGTCCAAGGACCATGTCCAAGGATTTTGTAATCATCTCGGTTGCGTCTTCCGGGATTCTCACAACATCCTAGTCACGGTCGTGACATCTCCAATTGGTCTTGACAAGTATGCAATAAGCGCCCCTATCACATCCTTGCTTCGACTTTTCGGAAGTACCACAACTTTAAAAGTTTTACAATAGTATCACTAGGTCTTAGCAAACACCCTATAGGCGCCCCCATAAAGTGCATGTATCCACTTCGTGAAGTATCATAGAGTTGCCCGGGTTTAGAAGTTTCTAAAGGGATTCCGCAATTGAAAATAAAGATTAGCCTCAAAATCGTTGAAATCCTCGGTAACGTTTATTCTTTAAAATCCCAAGTAATTCCTGTTCAAACCGCTCAAAATCTTCAAATCCAACGTCTAATTAAGCAACCTTACACCAAAACAAGTCAAATCCTTTCAAATCAAGATTTCGTCAAATCTTCCAACCACCGGATCAATTTCTCGCATACCAAACAATCAAATTCCGAAGCTGGGAGGTGGAGTCATCCACCTCTAAGGGCTAGTCCCATATTCTCTTCCTAGTTTCCAAATCAAATCAGTCTATTAGTCTCAATTCAGGCAAGATTCACAAACCATAAGCAATGCATAACCACATAACCAATCGATCCTCAACGAGTACATCATATAACAAGTCTCAAACATATGTCAGCACACTACCACAAGGTCACATCAACGTCTCCACATCATACTAAAGGTCATAATATGCATCTATGCCAAAATCATAACACACATCTCGATATCACACCAAGGTCATAACAGGTACATCCTCATCATAAAGTCAACAAATCAAACTCATTGTCAATACATCAACACGAAAAGTCATGTTATTAAGATTCCGCGAAAGGGGAGGTCAAACAGTATATCAGTCATCGAATGTCAGCATATTCACCAAACATCATCTTAACTCATCACAATGTTATATAACGATCATTTAGAATCTGGTATCATTATCTCATATATACAGATCATATTCATCATTTACATATTTATAATCATGCTTCCCAACCGTATAATACAACATCATGATTGCCACCACATACCATAACATCATGATTAACGATGATATAACATAACATCATGCTGTATCACCTCGCAATATAATATATTGTTTTAACATAGCAACATGTCATTATCTCATGATTCATATAACACACCATAAAATGCTTCTAAAACGCATAACAGGGTAGTAATGCTTCAATATATCATGATAACACTAGTCACTGTCAATTTGAGTTCAATATTGCAGATCAGTATGTAATATCATCATATATCAGGTTCATCATGGTTGCTATCTAGCATCATGCCAAAAAATATAAATAAATCACATAATCAAGAAAATTCTCACATCATAACAGTCAAAATAAAACAAAATCCCCACTCGCCCATCTCCACTCTCAAGCCAAGAATAATCTTCTTCTAGACTCGCCAACGTCAACTCAGACAAAAATTCTCCAAAGAAATCCCAATTCATCTCGATGCTCGAATCTTACCCCTCCTTCTGCCGATCACTACCACACCATCCACCTCTAAGAACCCAACTCTAATCTCAAACTTCGCACCCAAGTACCCTCTAACACCACGTCCTAAATATTCACGAGCCCTCTCTTACACTCCTCGTACCACCCGGAGCATCACAAGCATCCCCTAAAAGCTTCTCAGGACCACCAACATTGCTTCTCATAAATCTCAAAGCTCACTCAGTCTTACCTAAGCCAACAATCCTCACATCAACTCTACCTCACACCAACATCGAACATCCTAATGACTCAGACTCTTTCACTGCACTCAGACTACTCTACAAGAGAATCTCACCCACATATTAAAAAAAAAGAAGCAATTATAAAAATTATAACACCTAAGCATGCATCATTTTAGCTAGCATTTATAATAGCATCGTTAATACATCCTCAAACATTACAATCTTATCAAGAAGTCTCAATTTACTATCATGCTCATTATTTATATCTAACATCATATATGAACATCATCAAATTAGGCTAGCAAGTTTCATCAAAACCTTATCAAATAAACAATTCAAGTTTCTCAGCATTTGTAGTTCACATTTACAAGTAATGGAATTTAGATTATGCTTAGCAACTTAGAGTATCAACACATCATGGCACATTAGAACTATAAAGCATCAAATCATATCATCATAGACAACATGCAATCAGGCAACGGTCGTTATCAAGTCAGCACGTCAACACATAAATCTCATCGCTAGGTCAGTGCAATATCGTCGTCAACTAATTCAAAAGGGTTAGCAGTTCGAACGGAGAACAATCCCGCTTGCAAGTCATATCGTACAAAGTAATCGTAATTCTCGATGCGTGTCCGTTCCACCGACATCATGGATCCTGAGGCCCGTGGATTATGGGCCCACGCTTCTGCCACACTGCTGAATCGCTATGCAACTTCCTTTCTCCTTCAAGCAGTCGCTCACCCAATGTATCGCGCAAGAGTCCAAGTTAGCGGAGATAGGGGAGTGACAAGGACGGGCAACCCAATGTTCACTTCTGAACCAAACATAGACCAAGGCTAAAGGACGACAAGACTAGAGACAAGACTTTGACCCGAGAATGACAACGATGCCCCTATGAAAATCTATGAGGTTACAATTTGTGACAAACAGCAAGGGTTCGTCTTAAGCAATCAACCATATCAACCCACACTAATATGTACCTATCTCGAAGATCAACGACATACATGTACATTCAAAAGACACATTCGAGTTCTACCTTAAGATGCATGCGAGACAAGCTAACAGTCTATCGATTCATGAAGCCATAATGCCTAGTAGTTTTAAGCGAGATATACGGGATTTACCAAACAACAGAGCGAATATCACATATATGAGCAATGCACTAGCGGGGTATATATATCAACAATCAAGGTTAATGCATCATGATGAGCTTATCGTAACAATCTGACCTAATGTTATACGAGAACACATAAGAGCATCATGGTATCTATCACATCTGGCAGCAATGATCATATAATAAGTCAAGAATGGCATGCAATCAGACGAAGGGTCACGTTTAGAAAGCATAGGTCTTACATGATGCTAGCGGTACACGATGAGGCACGACATAGTTAAGAGTGGCATAAGGAAACTCAACATAAGGTTCACGAAGCATGTTTACGCAATGCAGTAAGTATGAAAAGTTACCATCTAGGGAGCCATATCGAAATTCATAAACCCCATAGGATACTACTAGCACATATCGAACATGAATACATCAAGGTACTTCGACTAGACCCACCCTAACATTCCGATGTCATGTATATGCGGAAACATGATATGGCGTGGTGTGTGATCATGCGAAGTGTAAAGTCATATATTCATGTAAGCACGAGAGGGCATCATGGAGTAATAGGGAACGCTATAGAGAGATGATCATGTAAACATGCTAGGACTAATCAAGGCGACTACAACATTTTAAGAGAATAGCAGGAGGGATGAGTCACACTATCAGGGACATATCTCGAGAGGGAATCAACACTAATGTAGCCAAGGCATAAATCCGCACAAGTCGCAACCAAGAGTCCTACGTGATACTAATGACGCAATACAACATTTGATACATACATGCGCTTGATTGACTAACACAACGATACACAAGAGACCACACTATCATGGACCTAATTCAGGGAAAGCAACATTCATATAGACCCATATCATGCCCTTCATGTTTCTAACCAATTAGTAGTACGATCGTTACAACAGGTCAATTAGACACGCGAAACCAAACATAGTCATGACAGAGAGCGAGATGCAACACGAGACCTAAACAATGTGACTAGCATGGATACGGAATGTTATACAATCACGAATAAATTTACATTAAGGATCGTCACAATAACATGTACTGGAAATTACGTATCATATGAGACATGTTGACATCAAGTTGTAGCACGTATCCAATAAGGAACTTGCTTCATCAGGGTATCAAAAGTTAACAATCACACTATCATGAACCTAGTAGAGTAAAATCATGCAGATTCATTTCATGCAGATCACACTTCTATTCAATCCTACGATCAATAGGCCAAATAAACATACTACGACAACATATAATCATGGCAGAAGCCAAGACACAACACAAAACCTAAGCAATGTAACCAATCATAGATGCAACAACATGAGTAGCTTTTTACCAATGGTCATTCAAAGGGTACATGCCAAAGATTACAAATTATGTCATGCAATTCAGAGAGAGTCACAATTACAACCGGACAGAGATCCCTAAGGGCAACCATTGACTTTTCCCAACCGACTAATCACCTCTCTTTCCCGTGGGACTTTGGTACGACTCTTTGTGGTAAGAAAATAAAGGTTGATCATCATATAAATCAAGAAAGACAACCCCATAACACCTAACTTTTGACTAAAAATACCATCAAGAACCGCCTTCTAGTACTCACTCAGATAACCTTCATATCCAAACATGATTCTGACACAATGTGTTTACCAACTTAATTCCCCGTGGGAGACACTGACATCCGGGAGAAGACTTGATAGCACCGTCAAAGGGTTAACAAACATAGTAGAAGGAGTTGTTTCACACAAGCTGGGTTTGACAATGTATAAATAAAGGCACTCCCGCTATCCCTTTGCACAGGTAAGTCAATGCACATTTAATTGTTAGGCATACCAATCAGACTTTAGCATATCAAGCTATCTAATGTCACTCTTCGAGGAGCGACTGACCGGAGGGGCAAAAACCTCGCGATCCTACCTAACTCGCCACTCCAACCACCTTGGTGCAATCTCCTTGGAGTCTTCTGGACCCACTGTAAAGAGAAAGCTATTATTTTGCCTACCGTTCCCAACTACACCAAATAGGGGTGGTCTAGCGCCTTTACTACCCACTCGTGTCCCCGTTTGGTCGGTTTTTTCTAATTTATTACAAGTCGAGTTCATTACTTAGTCCAATTTGAGGTTAGACGTCTTAAGTTCATTTTGCCCCTTCAAAACATCTTCAAATCCCTTGAAATCCATGGGCGGTTTTCCAAAACATACACTCGGCCCTTGCGTACCCGAATTGCACAACCTCGGCTCTGATACCATCTTTGTAACGGCCCAGAATTATGATTTTCGGGTTACGTTTCAAGGGATAAAACCCCTTGTTCGGATCTTGCAATCCAGGTACGGGTCAAGGTTTCAAACTCATTTTAAGATTAGTAGAAAGAGGGATTTCAAACCCTAAAAACCTCGAAGGGCCGTTGGGTACCCTTAACTTGTCCTAAGACTATGTCGCGGAATCCATTTCAAACGAAAGTAAAGCGGAAGCATAATAAAGATACAGGTGCCACGGCAGAGCCGGTAGAGCCGGTCAAAACCAAATCATGAGTGGATAATTACCATTTTTACTAAGTTAGGATATTAGACAGATTCTTCGATTCGCCAAAAGGAAACCCCGTTATATAGACATCGAGCACTCAAGATCTGCAGAGAATACCTTTAAAAGAAGAACGGGGAAAGGAGTCAGATCGAGCCACTCATGCGGGACCGGCAGTCCTCGCTGAGGCCACATAGTATGTGCTATACCTAATACAGATGCTCTAATGCAATACAAAAGTCAAACACACTAGCATGCTCCTAGTCATAATAATGTGCAGAAATACTGTAAAGGGGCCCAAGACAATGCCAAGTGGCATATCCCTCTCCTACCTCCACCCCCTTCCGATAGGGCGGAGACTGGCCAGCTCGTGAATGCATTCCATCATAATCGGGCGGCACGCATGCCTAACCCGCTCCACAATAAAGCCCGCAGGCATCTCATAATATAAGGAAGTTCATGACTCGATTGACTCAGGGTACCCGATGAGGCTGGGGCTACCCTATGACCCTAGCAAAGACTCTAGGACTATCAAAGATAACGACCGTTCTGTTTCAAAAGCAATAAGTAAGCAGATGCTCATTCAATTAGTGCAACCTAAACAGGATACTACATGGCATGCTTTTATGCATATGCAACACCTAACATAAAATGCAACAACAGGCATGAATGTCCAACCTGAGTAAGCCCCCTAGGGAACTTACCTGAAGATGCAGAACAGCAAGATAACACAAGCAAGGGCCCAGATGCAAGTCCAAAGTAATCCAAAAGCAATACACACCTATCATCAAGTCGTTTCCATAAGCTACCGGACCAACATTCATACACACGAACCCAAGTTCTCAACATCCTCAAAACCAATCGATGGTAAAACCATTTTCAGAACCGTTCCGATTTAATAAACATCAACCAAATCATTTACTTCCAATCAAACCCATTGATAAAATTGTACCAACCATATTTCCAAACTCTTAAATCCAAAATTAAGTCAACTCATATTCAACATAATTTCTCAAACCATACTTGGCCAAATTCTGACATTAATCGTACGTTTAAATCCTTAACCAATCTCCCAAAATCATGTTATTAAAAGATCCCGGCATGTTTATTTTTAAAATCATTACATAAATAAATTCCGACATTTAGTCGCCAAAAATAATTCTATTTCCACGATCATGTTTATAAATCAAACCCACAATTCATTTCAAATCCCCTAAAATAACATATTTAAAGCATCACTAAAAACATACTCCAATAATGTCTCTTTTAAACTACTTTATAATATATAATAATAATTTCAGAAATATATTTCCTCAAAACAGAATATTTTAATAATGATAATAATAAGCCTAACACGAATTATAAATCATAACATATATAACAACATAAATCATAATAAATAATTAAAACACAACTAACTTAGTAAACCATTCAAGCCCAACTCTCTATTCCCCAAGCCGAGCCCAATAGGAAGGAGGGAGATAAGGCCCGAAATCTGAACCCGGATCCACCAAGTCGAAGCCCAATCCGGAAGAAAAGCAAACCCGGCCCAGAAAATGAAAGAGGAAACCCGGATCCAATGCCCCCTCTCTCAAAATCAGAATACCCATACCCGGCCCAAGAAATGATATAACCCGACATGAATAATCCGGGTCAAGCCCAACCAATAGGCCCAGAAGCAAAATAAGGGAAAGGAGAACAGATCCCCGTCTCTTTCCCCAATTCTGCTCCCAGACGGCGCCGACGGAAGGAAGGAAGAGAAAAGAAGGCCCTCGCCGGAGCTCCGTTCAACCCACCCCCGCTCAGCCTGGTCGACGCCTCTCCCCGACCACCCTAGACCCAGAAACTCAAACGAAATCAAAGGAAGGAGAGAAGGACTGCTCACCGAGGGTCTTAACTCGTCGGGAAGCTCGTCGGTGGTGCCGCGGTTCGTCGACGGGATCGGGTGAATCGACCTAAAACGGAGGAAGGAAGCTCAAAGGTGGCTCTTTATGCGGTTTTGAAACTGAAGGAGGGAGAAAGGAGGAGCCTTACCGCGCTTGAATCCCGAGCCGGAGAGATGTGAGGGAGATGGCAGCGACGGCGGCTCGGACTGCGCTTGAGTGCTCAGAGCTTCCGAAACAGGGGCGGAGCGCTGGGCTTGCTGCGGCTTCAAGCGGAGGAGGAGGAAGAAGGAGGTGGCGCCTATGGAGAAGACAGAGGAGAGGGCGGAGGAGGTGAATGTGCGGCGGCGTTAAAGAGGAGGTGGAGTGTGGGCCTCGGGGTTCCGGAAAACAGGGCGAGGAAACCCACGGTGGTGTTCTCGGGTGGTGTCGCAGGACGTCGGTAGGGGTGCTGAGGTGCTCGTACAGTTGCAGCTCGAAGGAGGAGGCGGCGGTTGGGCTCGGCGTCTTGTTCTCGGAAAGCAGGGGAATCAGGACGGGTGCTCGGAGGTGGGCTGCGAGAAGCAGAGCCGGTGGTGCAGTGGCAGCTTAATGGTGGAAGCTGGTGGTGTTCAAAAGAGAAAAGGAGGGAGCTTGAGTGGTGTTTGGGTGAGGAATGAAATGGGGTGTGGCCCGACCTTCCAATTGGTACAAAGGAAAAGCTGAGAGAGAGTAGATCTGGGCTTGGCTTGGGAACTGCAAAGCAAGGACAAAAGGGTTGTCTTTTTGCCAGAAATGGGGAAGCATGAGAATAAGGGAGGAGTTGGTATTTTCACAAAATAAGGTAAATGCAGCTGGAACCCTGCTACTACCAATGGTCAAAAGTGGGGAAGGTGAGCTGCTGTTGCTGCCTGCATTCGGATGAAAGGGAGAGGGACAAGACCAACTTGTGGTCCAATGGGAAAGAAAAGAGATTAAGGATGCCTAAACTAAAAATTCCGAAATCAACTAGCTCGACTAAATTAGATTTTCAAAATTTTTGAGGATGATGTTGCCATGTAAAGTTAGTTTTCAAAATTTTATTTTAGGTCGGAAATTCGCTTTAAGAGTTTCGAGTTAGATTTATTAAATTGAGAACGAGTTTTTCTTCAAATATCCGATTTAGATTAAATTTTCTGAAAATTTGGATATAAAAAATCCGAGCCTTTACACATAATCCATAGTAGGGTCATTGGGATAAGTGGGGTCTCCGCAGACCATGGTCTAGGTTGTTGCATTTGAGTAATCTGTAGAGCCATATTCTTGATAATGTTAGCGAGCTTGTCAAGTTCATTGTTGCCACTCCCTCCAGGATTGTCCAATCTGTGGACTCCTCTAACAGCTTGATGTTTCCCATATTGTTGTAAAGCATTTACTAAGTCTTCAAAATTTTGCATTACCTCCTCAGGTGTATTGTCTAAGGCATCCCCTCCACATGTAGCATTGATAACACTACGCTCACAATCAAGTAAGTCTTCATAGAGATAGAGGACTAGATCACCCTCTAGTATGCCATGTTATAGGCAACTTGCTTTAAGTTTCTTGAATCTCTTAACATACTCATATAGGCTTTTTTTAGGAGATTTCTCTCTATGTTTGATAGTTCTTTCTTAACCTTGCTAAGGCGAGTGACAGTGAAGTATTTTTGGAGGAAAGCTTTCTTCAATCCTACCCAAGTAGTAATGCTGGTAAGTAATAGAGCGAATCACTTGTTGCATCCTTCAGAGTGAAAGGAAACACTCTGAGCATGATCTGATCATCATTCAGGCCTTGAGGTCTTAGTCTGTTGCATATATTAGTGAATTCTACAAGATGTTTGTTGGGCTCTTCTCTAGTCACACCATGAAAAACTGACAAAGTAGTAGACCAGTTAGACTTACACTCAAATCTTGACCCTTGGAGGTGCCTCAACATCCCCATGTTGTCAGATTCAGCTCCATTAGACTTCTCATGGTCCTCCTTGGAGGTGCCTCAACATCCCCATGTTGTTCTTGATCTTGTTTTGAAGGATTCCCCCTCCAAGAGCATTATTATTGGGATTCATCTCTTCTCCTTCTTCCTAGTTGAAATCAAGTCTTCTTTTCAATCGACAAAGGGATCTTTCAATCTATAGATAAAAAAAGGCAAATGAGATAAATTAGTAGCACGGGTATAGAAGATGCACAGTCGTCCACAACTAAGTTAGAAATAAAAACACACAAAAACTAAATGATGTCCTCCGCAACAGAGCCAAAATTTGATGAGTGTGAATCGGTCGTTGATCCCTGTCAAAGATAATATTTATAACCCAAATTAGCAAACTAGTAGAGTGAGCAAGCAAGAAGTCTAACCCATAGAGAGATCCTGTTTTGATATGTTCTTATGCCAACTAAAACAAATAAATAACAAGATTTAGAATAATAAAATAGTACAATTGAAATAAAGAACGAAATGATTGCAAATTGGTTACCAATGGGATGAGAGCGCTTCACCTGCAATTCTCAACAATGGTTGGTATTCAAGATCTTTGGTCTGATTTCTAGTTAAATAGAATGACACTTGATGCGGGACGAACGTTGTTGCCACTTTTGCCATTTATCCAATAGTAATAATATCCAAACTTAAACACACAACCAATATGTTAGGCAATCAATCACTTGATAAAACAAATAACTACTAGTATAGCGATGAAGTCCGGTGTCGAACCCATAGGGGGAAGCGATTTCCTGTTCAATAACTCTAGACAAGCGCTCTTAAAGAAAAGCAATAATCTTGGATAAATAGCAAATATGTAAAAGTAACCAGATTGCAAATCACAAAGAAAATTGATGTCAAAGTAAAAAGAACATTTCACCTGTAATTCTCTGACAATGGTTGGAATTCATGGTCCTCGGATTGATCCATCAATTATTCATATTCCTAGGTCTACTTGGCTAAAGTTGATAGATCCGCACAGATTCACTCATCTTATTCAATACCAGTAAAGAATAGCATTAAGAAATCAAGTAATCAAGACCAATTGACACATTGACTCTACACAATCAAGATAGATGGGTGCATACCGAACTAAATCCTAATCGCATATCCTCAACATAGATCAATTGAAATCTTCCACTACAAAGATAAAGTGACATCACTATCATCAATACTTTGTTTGATATTGATAAAACAACAACGAATTCATAACTAGAGATGCAATTCCTAACATGTTGACCAGGCATAGAAAGAAACACAAATATAAATTAAGCACAAGATGATAACTAAGAAGATGAATAATCAAATAGAATCAATTTCTCACAATCCAAACAATCATGTCTTCGAATCACATGCGGAACTATATGTTTAGCAACTCATAGGCCAATTCTCTCTCTCTCTCTCTCTCTCTCTCTCTCTCTCTCTCTCCCTCTCTCTCTATCTATCTAATGGTGTTCATCGTCTCACACAAAAACCACACTTGTGAAATAAACTCAAAACAACCATAAAAGGTCTCTCAAGGGTCGGCAAAACCCTAGAAGAATTAATGGGAAATAATATAACATAATAGTCTTCGGATCTAAAACAGCATTTCCGGGATCTGGTTGAACGTCGGGCGCAATGCAAGGGGCGGCGGGCACCGTCTTTGCAGTGCTCGACATTCCTCAAATTCCTTCAACGAATTCCAATGTCGTGCCTCCTTGCTCCTCCTTAGCTCTTTCATAGCCTCCATATGCTCCAAAACATGCTTCTTAAGCTCTTCCCAAAGCCCATCAAAGGTCAGAATGTGAATCTGTAGAATAAACACTAAAACCGCATAGATTCTGAACTCGAATACTTCACAAGTGATAAACGGAACTAGACTCAAAACATAACAAAACCAATACCTAAAAGCAATAAGAAACACTTATGATGCCTATATGAAATATGCATTATCAACACTCCTCATGGACATGTCAATCCCTTACACTGTTTGCGATGGGAATTTTTTAGGAGGTGGAGATACTTTTTGGAGATGGAGGGGGTGGGGATACTTTTTTGGGGGTGGAGGGGATGTAGATTATTTGTAAAAAATGATCTCCTGTATGTTCGGTTAGAGGTAAATTATTTGTAGGATGAAATAACGTGAAAAGTAAAAAATGCCTCCAACTATATCCCTAACATGTCATCCTCTCAAGTCTCAACTCAAGCCTTTTGATTTCATACCAGTAAACATAAAAACAATCAAACACATTAAAGCCAAAATCAAATTGAATTCTCGGATGTGAAATCCATCTCAAACCCAAATTGATTCCTCCAAACTGATTTTGTATAAGTAAACCCAAATTAATTTGAAACAGTAGCAAATCCAAAATATCAAAATCAATTACAGAGAACGGTGATCCAACTGTGTAATTGACTTCTGATGCGGGATGAATGTCATTGGCAATTTTGCCCTTCCCAAACTAGTGATAAAAATCCAATCTTAAACACAAAACCAATGGATTAGATAGTCAATCAATTGATAAACCAAATAACTACTAGTATAGCAAGAAAGTCCGGTGTCGAACCCGCATGGAGAAGCGATTTCTTATTCAATAACTCTAGACAAGACTCTTTAAAGCAAAAGAAATAACCTTTAGACAAATAGAAAATATAAAAGTAACCAAATTGCAAATCACAAAGCAGATTGATATCAAGATAGAAAGAATATTTCACCTGTAATTCCCTGACAATGGTTGGAATTCATGGTCCTCGGATTGATTTATGAATTATTCATATTCTTAGGTCTACTTGACTAAAGTTGAGAGATCCGCATAGATTCACTCATCTTATTCGATATCACTAAAGAATAGCATTAAGAACTCGGGTAATCAAGACCAATTGGCACATGGACTCTATTCAATCAAGACTAATAGGCGCATACCGAACTCAATCCCAATCAAATATCCTCAACAAAGATCAACTGAAATCATTCACTGCAAAGAAAAAGAGACATCATTATCATCAATACCTTTATTTTCTATCAAGAAAACAACAACGAATTCATAGCTAGAGATGCAATTCCTAAGAACATGAATAATCAAATAAACTCAACTCCTCACATTTCAAACAACCATGTCTTCGAATCACAAGCGAAACTATGAGTTTCGCAACTCATAGGCCAATTGTCTCTCTAATGTTATTCATTGTTTCACAAAATAGCCTCCCCACACAGTGGAATAAACTGAAAACAACCTAAATAAGGTCCACAAGGGTCGGCAAAACTGTAGAGGAAATAATAGAAATAATATAAATTAATTGTCTTCGGATCCAAAACCGCGTATTCGGGATCTGGGGTAACGGCGGGTGCCGTGCAACGGGCGGCGGGCATCATCTCTGCAGTGCTCGTCGTTCCTCATTTTCCTTCAACGAATTCCAATGTCATGCCTCCTTGCTCCTCTCTAGCTCTTCCTCAGCTCCCATGTGCTCCAAAACATGCTTCTTAAGTAATAAACGGAACTCGAATACTTTACAAGTAACGCATAGATTCTGAACTCGAATAAAAACCTCACAAGTAATAAATGGAACTAGATTCAAAACATAACAAAACCAATACATAATAGCAATAAGAAACACCATTAATGAGCATATGAAATATGCATTATCAAATCTCCCCACACTTAACTCTTCCCTGTCCTCAAGCAACCAGAAGGAAAAACACCATCCACGCATCTCACAATAAATCTTTCACAACTTTACTCATCAAAAACAACATCATCAATAGTGAAAATATAGCCAAACATATAAACGTCATAACATGTATATATGAGATCAAGTTGCTTGCATGCTAAAAAGTCAACCTTACCAAGGATAAAATGTGTATCTCTCACTCTCATGTGTTTAGGCTTTAAGCATACACTCACCTCAATTCCATATACAAGCATCAACTTGAATATTGATATTTATATCACAAAATCTCTACCGGATACGTCAATGAAACAATAAAAACCTCAAGATGACTTTCGCTCAATGGAAACCTTCATAGAAGATTCCATTCGACGGGGGTGTAACGGGGCTTGGTAGAAACATAAGGGCAAGAAATTGTATTTGACCATGTGGTGCAATAAATTCCGGGAGAATAAGATTCCAAAACTCCCAACATAATATAAAGAACCTCAAACATATCAAGCTCACAAATGCACAACATCTCTCAATATTATCAAAATCACTCCAACATTCTCATACCTCATCATCTCACATATAGTGCAATCTCAACACCCAACCAATGTATCTCATAACCAACGTAAATTCCAATTCTTCCTCATTATGCAAACATAATATAAATGGCTCTTTATTCTTTTCTTTTTTTTCTATTTCTTTTTCTTATTTTTTTCAAATTTTTCATTTCTTTTTTTCTTTTTCTTCTTGAGAAACCATACATGAAAATCAAATGCATAAACACCAGGGAAAAAATAAGCACAAAACATTACATCTTCTCAAAACCATAAATCATAAACTCACACTTTAGCTTCATTATCTTCAATCTCCAAAATAGATTCCATAACCCATTTAAAATCTCAATTCCCCTGGAATAAGGGTAAGGCTCATAATAGGCTAGGAATAATAATTTTGTGGAGCTAGCAACAAAAAGGCTAAAGGCTCAAATTGGCTTCAAAGCAAGATATAACATAAGGTAGATATGGATAAATACATGACTAAAAGTTTGCCTCTATCATTTGAACTTATCAAGCATTGAACATGTATATAATCGGCCTTAAAAATAGATAACCATGGCAATACTCAATGATAAACGGATAGGAAAAGTATATCACACAAGAAAAGAAAAGGGAATAAAGATGTATCTTTTTTCAGGCCAAAAATATCTCACTTGGACAAATTTTTGTTGAATTTCAAGCATACTCCCAAACTTAGATCATACATGCTCAATTATATATGCTCAATCACATTTCACATAAAAACTAATTTGTAAGATAAGATCAAATCATTCCAGAATTACATGGGATTTATTAGATCATGCCAGGACAAACTCAAATCAAGATGGATATAACCTAAAAGAAATAACATAAAGGAATAACATAAAGGAATTAATCAAAGACTAAAAAACTAATTATATATGCTCAATCACATTTCACACTTTTTTTTTCTTATTTATTTTTCTTTTTTACATTTTATATAACCTAAAAGAAATAACATAAAGGAATTAATCAAAGACTAAAAAAAAACTCAATCTAAAACAGAAATTCAAACATGCACTAACCTAACTCCAAAACAAAAACTCAAACTAAAACATAAATTCAACATGCACTAACCAAACTAATTCACTTCAATTCCCCCCCCCCCCCCCCCCTCCACACACACACGCACACACTTACATGTTGCATTGTCTTTAATGCATAAAACACAAAAAAAGGAACAATGAAAATATAAAAATAAAGGGTTTGAAAGAAGCAAATGACCGATCAGTTACTGTGAAGGCGGGGTATGAGTTCCAGGCCGCTGATTGACATCCCGAAGGTTAATCAACACGGCGTTCTGAAAACTAGAGAGCTTATCTGCAAGTTTTGCGAGCTTATCAGTAGTGCTCGCTTCAAAATCAGCAAAACGACCCTCAATATCAATCAAAGTAGCCGATCTAGGCTCGACGTCTTCTTCATAAAATTCTTCTTTCTCTTCGACGACCTCAACTACTTTTGCAGCTTGTGTAATTTCAGCAGGCAACACACCAGCATCTTCATCAATAAGCTCATCAGCTACAACCTCATCATCCGCATTCTCGTCGTCAGTGACCTCATTACTCATAACAGCCCAACGTTTTAACCAACTCTTCTCCACATGATCTAATGGAAACTTGTTGTGATACAAATTGAAGTCTTACATACTTAGGCACTCTGGTATATCTGTAGGCAGATGATTGTGATGCTCCCTTCCTGGTCCTGACATCCATTTAAAATGCCAAGTTTTATCCGGTCGCTGGGCCCACTCAATCATCTCCCACCATTGCAGGTTGGAAAGATTGTAAACGTTCCATATCAGAGTTGTAGTATAGGGTGGCCAAGAACTCTTTTACTAATGTTGGATAGGTGAAAGCAGGCACATCCAAGAAATCTTCCAATCCCCCATCTCGCAGGAGGTGATAGACATCCTCATAAATTTCCATTTTCTTCAACGTCGGGGGATAAAAGAATATGGTGGATTCATACCGTCTTTCTTCAAGACTGAGCTATCGATCATCTTCTTCTCAAGACAGTAAAAGGGACTTCTTCATATTAGGAACCAACATGATGTACTTTGAGGAACGACCGAAGAAAATCACAAAACACGACGAAAAGACGGGTTCGTTGTAAAGGCGGCGGGCGCCGTTTACGCAGAACCACTAATCGGAGTGAAAACATTGGGGAACTGACATCCACTTTTCCAAACTTCAAATTCCTCGAACAACTTGGTTTCAAAAGGGTTATTTTGTGATAGGTGAGGGAATGGACTGGCAAAGATTGATTTTTAGTGGATGTAGGGTAGTAGCGGAAAGTGGTTTGGTGGATTGAATCGATTGAAACACAAGGCTTTAGGTAGTCGGATTGGATTCCAGTAAGCTTTTGATGTTCTTGATATTTCTCTTGAGCAAGTTTAATTGATCCACAAATGGGGAGAGATAATATATGGTAAGTAGAAAAGAAATCTTTTAAAAATTAAAAGGAAGATATTAGTCTAGATATAATAGAATAGAAATAGATATAAATCTAATCCTAGGAAATACAGAAACTAATTCTAAAGATAAATATCTAATCCTAAAATAAAATAGAAAATAAATAGAAGAAGAAAAATACTAATCCTAAAAACAATAAATAGGAAATAATCTAACCTAAAATAAATAGGAAATAATATAGTCCTAAGACCAAAAGTAGAAGAAAATAATCTAGTCCTAAAAAAACATCGGAAAATAATAAAAAACATAAAGATAGAACTTCCCTTTCATAAATTTACCAAATTCGGATTCGTGAGGCGGACAAACAGGTGGCGGGTGTCATGGTAGGGGCGGCGGGCGTCGTGTCCACAAAATGCACTCCGTCTTTGCAATCAATCAAAACTTAAACCCAACATCGGTTTCACTTACCGTAACTTCCAAAATCCGTTGACACGATTGATCCTACTTTATTGAAATGAAAAAAAAAATGCAAAAGAAATAGAAATACTACCTAACTACCTTGGGTTGCCTCCCAAGAAGCGCCTGTGTTTCACGTCTTTGGCTCGACGTGATGCACTCTAGATCAAGTTATTCCACAAGGATCCCCCACACTTGTCCTTTTCAGAACGAGGGGTGGAACTTTTGGAACTTTTCCGACATAGCCATCAATAGCATCCTTCGATTCCTCCTTGGCATAAGTAACTTCAGGAGGTTGTCATGCAATTGCAAAAACCTCAGAAGTATTAGGAATCGAATTTTCACAGGGAATAGCAATAGAATCATTTGAATGAGATACATTTTCATGCGTTTTAAACAAATTCTCAATTTTCTTTTCAATTTCTTTCCCTAATCCAGTTTCATCTTTGCTAGAGAACTCAAGATTCATAGATTCAGCAGAAACATCTAACAAAGTAATTGATTCATTCATGTGATTAATTTCATTAGAGTCAAGAACATCTACAGAATCATTGGCAGAAAAAGCAATAGGCTCAAATATAGAAAATTCAATCTTTCTACCCTCAAATTCCATAGTTAGTGAACCTTCAAAACAATCAATTTTAGTTTTAGCCGTTCGCAAGAATGGCCTTTTCAAATAAATCGGGGTTTCATGCGTACCTTGTTCCATGTCTAGAATGAAGAAATCATCTGGAAAAATCAAATCATTTACCTTTACCAACACATCTTCAACAACTTCTCTAGGCTTAATACTAGAGCGATCAACGAGTTATATAGTAACACCAGTTTCAGACAATGAATTGAGACCCAAAAATATATATAAGTTATAGAACACAACATTAATTAACGAACCTAGGTCTAACATAGCTTTGGTGAAGCTAGCATTGCCTATCGCACATGATATAGTAAACATATCTGGATCTTCGCATTTTTCAGGCAATCGTTTCTGAAGCGGAGTAGAAACATTTTCTCTTAAACTTACATTTTCCTTCTTTCTCATCCTTTGCTTGCGCTTCATCGTGCATAGCTCTTTCAAGAATTTTCCATAGCGAGGCACAATTTTAATCAAATTGAAAAGTGAAATATATACCTAACAATGAGCAAAGGTGTCGTAAAGAATTTGTTCATCTTCCCACTTACGATCAGGTCTTGAAACCTCAGAAGACCAAAGTTGTGGCGATGTCCATAATCTATAGCATTTACTTCAGCTCTGCCCTCCTAAATCAAGGGACAGTTATCATTCGGATGAGTTGGATCTCCACAAACTTCACAAGGTCTAGGCTGATGAGATTGATTCATTTATATAGCCATCTTGTTCACGATCTCCATAAGCCTATCAATATCATCCTTGTGTCCAACTTTGGAGCTATCCAACTTATGAACTCCTCTAACTGCTTGGTGTCTCCTGTATTGTTGTGATGCATTAGTCAACCCTTCAAAAATCTGCATTGATTCCTGAGCTGTTTTATCCAAAACATCTCCTCCGCTAGTAGCATTGATGAAACTCCTGTCGGTCTCAAGCAAGCCTTCATAAAAATATAACACTAGATCATATCCTCAGGTATACCGTGTTGCGGGCAACTACCCTTAAGCTTCATGAACCACTCAACATACTCATAAATACTCTTCGTAGGTGATTGCTTAGTATGGGAAAAATCATTCTTAAGTTTGTTGAGGCTGGTTGCAGAAAAGTACTTTTGCAGGAAAGCTTTCTTCAATTGCACCCAAGTAGTAATACTCTCTAGGGTAGGTAGTAAAGCCAATCGCTTGCAACATCTTTCAAAGTAAAGGGGGACACTCTCAGCATCAATTGGTCGTCAGACAAGCCTTGAGGTCTCAGTCTATCACATACGCTTGCAAAAGTAGCAAGGTGCTTGCTTGGCTCTTCCCCATGCAATCCGTGAAAGTAAGGCAAAATAGATGACCAATTTGAATTGAACTCAAATCTTGAACCCTTAAGGAGATCAGGAAGACTAATTGCAAGTGGTTGAGCACTCAAATTAGGTTCCTTTGAGTTTCTCAGGGTCCTTCTTAGCGGATTAACAACAACGTTTTCCATCGCTTTGTTTGTCTCAAACTCGAGCCTCCTTTTCAATCGGAAAGATCTTTTAACCTTGGGATCAAAAAACAAAGACGATGAATTAGAAGATCTAGTTTGAACCATGCAAAGGCAAAACAGACTCAAAATAAAGAGTGATTGATAGAGTTAAAGAAAAGCAAACTCCTTTCTTCTCCCTGGCAACGGCGGCAAGAAGTTTGATGCGGGACGAATGTTGTTGGCAATTTCGCCCTTCTCAAACTAGTGATAAAAATCCAAACTTAAACACAAAACAAATAGATTAGACAATCAATCAATTGATAAACCAAATAGCTACTAGAATAGCAAGAAAGTCCGGTGTGGAACCGACATGGAGAAGCGATTTCCTATTCAATAACTCTAGGCAAGACTCTTTAAAGCAAAAACAATAATCTTTAGACAAATAGCAAATATAAAAGTAACCAGATTGCAAATCCCAAAGCATATTGATATCAAAGAACATTTCACCATCTTATTCGATATTCTTAGGTCTACTTGACTAAAGAATAGCATTAAGAACTCAAGTAATCAAAACCAATTGGCTACTTGACCAAAGTAATCAAGACCAATTGGCAAAAGTTAAGAGATTCGCATAGATTCACTCATCTTATTCGATATCACTAAAGAATATAATTAAGAACTCAAGTAACCAAGACCAATGGGCACATTGACTCTATTCAATCAAGACTAATAGGTGCATACCAGACTCAATCCCAATCAAATATCCTCAACATAGATCAACTGAAATCATCTACTACAAAGACAAAGAGACATCACTATCATCAATACCTTTGTTTGCTATCAAAAAAATAACAACGAATTCATAGCTAGAGATGCAATTCTCAAGATGTTGATCAAGGATAGAAAGGAACACAAATATTTATTAAGCACAAGACGATAACTAAAAACATGAATAATCAAATAAACTCCAATCCTTACAATCATAACAACCATGTCTTCAAATCATAAGTGAAACTATGAGTTTAGCAACTCAAAAGTTAATTCTCTCTCTCTCTCTCTCTCTCTCTCTCTCTCTCTCTCTCTCTCTCTCTCTCTCTCTAATAGTGTTCATAGTTTAACACAATAGTCACACCACACTGCGGAATAAACTGAAAACAACCTAAATTAGGTCCAAAAGGTTCGGCAAAAATCTAGAGGGAAATAATAGAAATAATATAAATTAATTGTCTTCGGATCCAAAACCGCGTATTTGGGATCTGGGGCAACGGCGGGCGTCGTGCAAGGGGCGGCGAGCGCCGTCTCTGCAGTGCTCGTCGTTCCTCAATTTCCTTCAACGAATTTCAATGTCGTGCCTCCTTGCTTCTCCTTAGCTCTTCCTCAGCTCCCATGTGCTCCAAAACATGCTTCTTAAGCTCTTTCCATAGTCCATCCAAGGTCGGAATGTAATTCTGCAGAATAAACACTGAAAATGCATAGATTCCGAACTCGATTACTTCACAAGTAATAAACAGTACTAGACTCAAAACATAACAACACCAATACCTAATAGCAATAAGAAACACCTATAATGCCTATATGAAATATGCATTATCAACCGCAACCACCTCGAAATTGAAATACGAAACACCTATAAGGCCTTTTTTTTATCCTATTAAAAAAAATTAAATGAATTGAAATCAGAACAAGTAGAAATTAGAGAGATCGAAGGCATGAAAACAACAAATTGAAATCAAAACAAGGAAAAGCGGAGGGGGAGGGGGGAAGTAGGGTTTGTTGTTTGTAGTCGACAGATTCCTCGAACTTGGACCGAGTGACCGGAAGAGGTGTGAGACGGCGAGAGAAAATCAGTGCCCAAATCGGGATGAACCACCGCAACCACCTCGGGGTCCAAGCTGTACCAATTCAGGGCTTTCTTCAGTGGCCTGAGTCTGAATCTGACGTCTTCACCGTCATCCATGAGATGTGAAATAGAGCATGAAAGAAGAGAGGCAGGTGAGTGAAGAGTGAAGGGAAAAAAGGCCAATCACGGGGTGGAAAATTTTCTCCACCCCGTCCACCCTGAAAATAAAGGTGGAAATTTTGGGTGTTTTGCCACCCCCTCCATCCCCTCCACCCCCACCTCATCCACCCCCGCCATCCCTTGCTAAATACCTCGGTGCGCGTCCCAAAAAAAATTTCGCTACCCCCGCCATCAACTCTATACCTTGCCAAACACACCCTTAATATAAAGTAGCACAAATGCCCAAAGTCCTAGCAGTATGGAAGTACGAACCCTCATAAGCCACTAGTTTGAAGTTAAGGCATGTCACTTCCTTAACCTTAACAACCTAGGAACCGATATTTAACCAAGTTTCATTACCCTACAAAACCAAATAATGCTTTTACGGGATCACTTACCTGTGTTTGCTACTACGGTCTAACTATTCTCAAGAATGAATTAAAACCTAGCAATAATACAATTCTGTCGAGTTGATCAATAAAAAGAGAATTAAAAATCAACGATATGAGCACAAATGTAACAAAATAACTATGCAATAAAAATAGAAATAAAAGCCTCACAATTCAATAAACCATATCTTTGAATTACAAGCGAAACAATGAGCTTAGTTGTTCATACTCTAACGAATGATGAAAAGTAATATATGAATCTCTAAATTGTTCTCCTCTCTAACACCTAATGAGGACTTGCGTATAAAAGACAATAGTTGACCTCCTTAACCATATAAAATCTAATAATAATAAACTAATTAAACTATTTGGATAAAACTCGGCATTTGCTGAATCTGGCGAACCGGTAGTTGTCGGTTAAATAGCGGCGGGCACTGCTTTTCCTGTGTTTTCATTTTCTTCTTTATCGTTGCCTCTCTTCCTCTTGTCTCCTCTTATCCTCCTTCATTGTTCTTTTTAAACTCCAAATCAGCCTCTTCTAAACTTCTTTAGTCCATCCTTTACCCCTCTTTAATCTCATATTGTAAAACTGCATAATAAGCACCAAATAGTGTATATTCCGAACTCGAATTTCCAAATGAGTAACAATGAAAAATAACTACAACATATGAAATAACCGTACTCTAAATCCAACTAGAACTACTCATAATGCCTATCTAAAATATGCATTATCAGGACCACAATAGCAAATATAGCTATAATCCCTTGACTGATTACTTATCTTAATGGCCAATTAAGACTAATAAACAATGCATACATTTTCAGAACAAAGAGTAATGAATTCATCAAAATGAATAAACCATATATTAATTGTCAAATAATATAAAAATAGCCGTTACATGTCGTAAACCAATGCATTGAATATAAGAAAAACTATATAAATGATTTAGTCAAGCATGGCTTACCAAAAACTCTAAAAACGATGAAAGAAAGAGAGACGTGTTGTGAATGAATTGTGTTGTGTGAGGTTATGTGAAATGATGATTTGCATGAATATACCAAAAACAATTGTACTTTGCAAAGATATCAATGGGGGGTAAAAATTTCAAATGGATGGCAAAATATCATATTTGCAAAATTTGTTTACCCGATAGCAGGTTGCACATAAGGTTAAAGAGAAAAAGGGTGACAAGTTTCGACAATGTTCTAAAAGGCGCTAGGTGGTGGGTGGCCACCTAGCGCCTAGGCGGCGAGGCGGGTGCCTAGGCGGACTTTGAACAAACTTTATTATTTTCTTATATTTTAACACATACTACATGTCAATAACTCATATAATGCAATAATAATTCATAATATCACTTATAAACCCAAATTTGCGGTGCTTAACTAACATTAAAGTAAATAAAAGCAAAAAGTATGCATCTGACTAGTGGCTCTAACCCTCCTAAAATCTAAAACAATGGGTTTGAATCAATGGAAAATACATCCCAACTTGGATGATAAAAAAAATCTATGTCGACTAATCACATGTCTAGAAGCTAAAATTGAATAATCGTTGGGCTACGTGGAGTCTAGGCGGCGCCTAGGTGGGACTAGGTGGTGCATAGGCGGATTTTCACCTAGAAGGCCGCCTAGGCTTAAAAATTCCTAGGTGCCCTCCCACCTAGCGCACATGCGGTGCCTAGGCGCGATTTTTAGAGCATTGGGTGTCGAAATGAGACAGGGTGAGTGGTTTCATTTGGGCAAAAAAAATTTTTAAAAAAAGAGTTGGAAGAGTTGAGTGGAGAGAGAGGGGTGAGAGGACAAGCTTCGTGGAGAAAGATACAGAAGCATTTAATGCAAATAGTGCATGTGACATCACATGCGTTAAATGCAAGTACAACTTTGCACATATTAAATTCCCATCCACCCAAAAATAGATGGAAATCAGGTGGGGAAAATAGGCGGGTTGCAACCAGTTATTAAAAGCAAGGATACACGTGGCACTTGTATAAAACTCAGAAACTAAGTTACTTGTCAGCCAAAGGGAAATCATAGTCATTAACAAAATATATATAGACGTACACAAGGATACACGTGGCACTTGTATACAATATACATCAACGATCATGTGTAAGTATGGTTTTCATTTTCAATTTACAGTCATGAATTCTCCCCGTCCTCTCCTTACCCCCAACTGATATTGAGAAGAACATCTTAATCTCTTTATTTGGCATGGGAGAAAGGGGTGATTTTACTTATGTAAAGGCTCGGGTTTTTGAATCCTAATTTTTTGGAAAAAGAGAATTAAAAATGAAATTAAATTGGTTTTAAAACTCGCTTAGCGGATTCCAACCGGAATGTAAAATATATCGAACGATTTTCGTCCTTTTACCTCGAGAATTCAAAATAATTATCGGATTGCGATATCCTTGTCGATTTTAAAAATCTAATTGATCGAGAAAACGAGATTCGGTGAAGCGTCACCCGGGAATCATAATCCCGGACCGTTACAAAGGTCGTATTAGAGATGAGGTTTTGCAATCCAAGTACATTACGTTGATGATGGTTTTGAAAATCGCCCAATGTTTTAAAATGGTTTTGAAAAATGTTTTTGAAAAGGGCAAAATGAATTTAATTGGAATTAAACCTATAATGAATAAAGGGGAAACAATCTCGTGGGTAGAGACCAAAGCGATAGACATCCCTTATGGATGTAGAACTCGGGGAACGGTAGACAAAATACTAGCTTTTATTTACAGATGGGTCTAAAAGAATCCAAGAAACACCATGGAGGTTGGACTGTTGAGTTAGGAGGCCGTGAGGTTTTTGCCCCTCCGGTCAGCCATCCCCCGAAGGACGGCATAGACCGTCTCTATGCTTAGGTTTCTATATACATATATGCAATTGGGCCCGAGGGCGATCTTCCTCGAAGAGGATTATATTAATCATGTTGATTGATTCTGTGATAAGTGCTATTGTGCTAAGGATATCCAACTAATCAATATTCCTTGACTTGAATCGTGTTTTGAATAACCGTGCAAACGGGATAGTGGGAGAAAGCCTTGTTCTTAGGTAATCAGAATTCTTGTCTTATCGGAATAGCCCTTACATAATTCAAACCCCCTGATGGTTCTGACTCTGTCATCTGCCCCACCAAAACCCCTAGGCATGTTAGCAAGGGTCGAGAAGCATCCGCTCTCCCCGTTTTGAGTCATGTTTCGTATCCCAGCATCGATGCTTCTATCGAGTCTCGTACCTGGGGTTAGGGTCTTCCACGGGAAATCTGGGTTGGTCAAGTAATTACTTTCGGAAATCGTGTCGGATGTGAGGGTTACCTGAGTATGTTAGAGGGGGTGAGGATTAGCCCCACAAAAAGAGTCTTCAAAAGCTCGATCCTGGGTCAATCCCGATCCTCGGGTCTCATCAAGTGGTATCGGAGCTAATCGACTCGAGTCCATCAAACTTTCGATATCTAAGTTGTTTCTTCCCAGTCAAAATATTCAAGAAGATGAGTTCCAAGCCTTTGTCCGAAGAGTACATCCGATGGGCCATTCGAGCCTATGATGATGGCTACCTTCATTGGAGCGACATGGATGATGCTACATATGATGTAGTTGATCAAGAGCTTCGGATGAGATAACGAAAGAGAAAGGCTCGAGAGGATGAGGCTCGACATAAGAAGAAGGTTGAACCACCTTGGCAAGAGATCTGCAAGCTCGCGGAAGACTCAATGCAACAAGTACGGGAAATGCGAAAAGTCGTCAACATATTGGGGTTGACGCTATCGAAGCCCACACACGACTCACCTACCCCTTCAAAGACGATATCCTCTACCTTCACGGGTGAAGCACTTGAGGTTAAAGAAGGCATGTCCAAGGATGTTCCGATTGAGACTGCAAAGGTCATGCCTAAGCTTAAGAAAGATGAAGAATTCATCTAACTTCCTAGTGTTGCGCTTTCCATGAAGGAGAAACGAGCGCCAACCGAGGTATCTATTTTTCTGAATTCCTTGTCAACTTAGTGGTCGGATGCGACCTCATTCATTCCGTCTTGCTTGCCTTTCACAGAAGAAGAGGAAATTCAGGACTCATTCAAGGAATTAGAAGAAGCATGTTTAAAGAAGTCTCTCGTTTCCATCACGGATTCGAGGACGAATCCTTTTCAAGAGAAGGAGGATGATTTTATCCTAGCGGCCAGTGCACTCGACTCATTTATCTTACAAAGCTTCATCGCTGGAGCCGAATATCAACTCTTGTTTGAGAAAACAGCATGCCGACACCGTGGTATTTTGGCTCTTTCGGGCTGTATAAAATTCCGATTGAATCCAATGAACACTTGTTGGAAAGATATTTTAAGTGGCTACAACTTCCATGACGAACATGTATTCGGAATCAGCCCCGAAGATGCTCGAATGTGACGTTCAATTCAGAAGCTCGAGTCTAGACGAATTTTCCTTGAGTTTTTCTATTCTAATAATCCTACATCGCTTAGAGATGTTTGGAGCTTCTATTTTCATCTTATATATTTCTTCTAAAACCTTAATTTTAAATCAAGTCAAGTTGAGTTTAGTTAAAGTTTGAGCAACTAATAGCTTCCTATGATTCTGGGTTAAGGATCGAGTTCTTGGTGAGAGGCTAAGAGTGGACCCTTTAGTAAGAGGCCGAGGGTGACACCCTGGTGAGAGGTTATGGTGTCAAAGGGTCGAGATCCTCGGAGTGCGATTCAAAGGTGAGAGGCCTGCAAATCTTGCTCCACATATCCTTTTTTTTTTTCAGTTTTCATAAACCACAAATATTAGCCCTACAAAAAGAGTGTTCAAAAGCTCGATCCTTGGTCGATCCCGGTCCTCGGGTCTCATCATGATATCGTGTGATGTTTGCTAGATCTTGCATAACTTATGCCATACACGTCCCATGTCAGTCTGTGCATACATGTTCTTAGTCTGTCAAGCATGATTGGTGAATGTAATGATAGGTTGCTAGCTTTTTCTGCGCACATGTAAAGATGATTATATGAACATGTTATGAATACAAAAATTCATATTCCTTGAGATAGGTGCATGCTAGTGTGAAATAATGTGATGATATCTCTTGATTTTTATGTGCTTATGTGCCACAATTATAAGGGCGTCGTTGTAACTCTCTGGTTGTGATCTTCTCCTTGGTCTCATCGTCCCTAGTGTTGGTCCATGTCTGCACTCTTAAGGAAGTTGTGTTGTTCGTCCTTGTCTCTCCCCTATCTCCGTAACTTCTAACCCTTATGATCCTTCGATGAGTGCCGATATGCAAGAAAGGACCGACGACCAAGTGGCACCGGAAAATGGTTTTTTCTCCAGCTGCACCATTCTTAGCTTCTCCATGAGTTTCCTTTAAGCTCCAATGTGCGTCCGATTTCTTAGCTTCTCCATGAGTTTCCTTTAAGCTCCAATGTGCGTCCGATTTCTGCGACATATAACAAAAACTTGTGTAGACCTCCAATGTGCGTCCGATTTATGAAATGTTTGCAGAAAAAGATATAAAAGTAAGTGTAAAACATGGCAAATTATGCTCACAACAAACACCTCATACTTAAGCTTGCTTGTCCTCAAACAATACTTTTATTTGTCATTCAGGGGAAGAAATCAAAACTCTCAACATATTAGATTCATTCTCATATGTCTCTGCAATCAATTACCATCATCGAAAAGGTACTAGTGTCACAAATCCATGCATGTGCAATTTTAAGAGCAACATCTACTCACAAAAAGAGGGTTATGCAAAAAAATATTCATTCGTGACAAAGCAGTAATAATCAAGAGGACTTTAATTTAAACTCAATAAGGAGTAGATTGGTAAAAGGCTAAAGGTGGGAAACGTTTGGTCATATGGTGCTAATGATCCGGGGAAATGGAGTATTTCCAAACTTTCTCAACCACATTCCTTCTTCCTTTGATTCATCACCTTCCAATATGCTTTTTTTCAATAATAATGTTTTTACCTCTATAACCTCAGCACTGCCTTCTCGCGAGTCGCAAACATGGGTGTCATGAATGGCCCCGGATACTTAATGCTTTGGACTCCTCACAATGTGTCCCGTCTCGCCAAACTATTATCTTAGCAAGCAGGGTCAATCTACCTTTATCTCCTGAGGTGATCGGATTTTTTCTCACTCATTAAAATTTTCATATATTTCAAACAATATCCTACCAAACTCCAATAATGATAACAACAACACAAAAACCATACAATAATCTCCATAATGCAACATCATTCTCAACATAATCCACAGATAGGAAATAAGGTAAAGAATGGGCAATATTTAGATCGTGTGGAGCAATATATGAAATAAGGCATATTATATGGCTTTTTGTGATGCATAAGCATAGGTATCGATATGATTATAACAATGAGCATTATATGGAAAAATAAAGTCCTCCATCATCTTATCATGCAACATGTCAAAAGCAACATCAAATTTTACCTCATTTCATGGTTTTCAAGAAAATAATGCACTTCATTGTGACTTCTCTTTACTAGGCAATTTCATGTTATATCTCTAATGAATCCAATTTTGCATCGTCGAGTTCAATATAAGCTTCCATGACATTATTCAAAAAATTTCAATGGGGGTGATTTTTCTTTAAACTTTGGAAAACATGCATATAAATCAATAATGAATTCCAAAATAGCCATGTATAAGCAATTCAAGAAATAAACCTTAAAAATGCACACATAATGTTTAAATAAAACCAAATATTTATGATGTAAGCCCTTCCCCCACCCCATACTTAAACATTACAGTGTCCTCACTGTATAAAAAATAAGGGTAAAGAAAGAAACTCACTAGACAGATGTGCAGGGCTTCAAAATATCGAGTGAAAATGCTACTGGGCCTAGTCCGAATTTAGCTTGCTTCTATCCTCATGGTCCTGAAAAATGTAGAAGAGAAATACCCACAATAGAAAAACTAAAAGTTCAAAACCAAAAACAAGCAAAAGCAACAATGTCCAAAAGTCCCAAAAATAAATGTCTATTTACAAGCTCTAGATTTTATAGTCGCTAGGCCGACTTCTTCATTAAGCATTAGCCTGGCTCATCTTTGTCTGGAGGTATAGGTGGATCTCGTGGTTCCTCCGGTGGTGGGAAGCGTGGGATGTCATCCGGGGGCATCATATGAAGAAGCTTAAACCTCCACGAGTGGACGCTCCATGGCTCCACCCATTCATCTTCATGGGCTTCAGCTGGCATGCATAAAGGAAGATATAAAGAAAATATACATACCTCTTCCGCTTCATATGTTGATTTGTTTGCGCGTCTCCACCACAACAAAACGGTGGAGTGGGAAAAGATATTTCCACCTCTTCATGCGGAGCTTCATGCCACTTTGCTAGGACCCTATACTTGAATATGATCATCTGTTGCTCAAAATCATCGGGGATAGCCTTCACTTTGTAGGGTAAAAGCGATCTTGGAATGCCCTGGGCAACAATGTCCAACTTCTTCTCTTCTAGTGCTTCTTCTTCTTGGGGTCCTTCAAATGGTTATTCAAAGATAGATTGCAAAGGTGGAATCGAGATCGGGGAAGGACATACCAGGGTTTCTGTAATGTGGTCGACGTCGACTATGGGGTAGTCGACATCGATTGGCATTGTTGCTCTCATGTACCGTGGGAGTACCCATTGTTCGTTCCAATCTTCTTCTTCTTCATCACTTTCCATAACTTCAATTTCCTCATAAGAAGGAGGCTCTAATCCTTTAGAATGATAGGAAGCCTCAAGTCTTCGGACTAAGTCCTCCAGCCGGGTTATTTCCGATAATCGTGCCTCCTCTACTGCGATCCTATTTCTCCGTCTCAAATCTTGAGACCATTCTTCCCATGCAGGATTCCCTTCGACAAAGTCTTCCATCTTTGTACCTAAGCTTTGAAATCACAATCAAGAACACAAATTAGTGGCAAAAGCTTGGCACCTAGTTGGTACCGGTGAGGTAGGTGGTGGTAGGGTATGTGATAGGGTAAGAAAAAGGGATGGGATTTTCTGAACCTTCGGCACAATTAAACTAGGCGCGATTGATATCTCCCCGGCAACGGCGCCAATTTGACGGGAGGGTTTCTCGACCAAATAAATTTATAGTAAAGACCCCCGCTATAGTATATGGGAGTCAGTTTCATCCTCATGAGAGAAGTCAACGGTTCTAGGTTTAGTGTGTTTTGGGGTTCAGGGATAGCGGGAAGAGGTGATGAGGGTTGTTGTCGACGTCGGCTAAGAGTTGGTCGATGTCGAGGGATGGAGAGAGAATGGTGGTTTGATATCGAGTAGAATATGTGCCGAATAAAAATAATAAAATAAAACAAATAAAGATGCAAACTTCCAAGGTTATGGATCACCGCAACAATATACATATGTGTATATCATAAATCACATAAAGATGCATGTTTTATATCAAAGAATCGACTTTCGCAAATTCCAACAATTTAGGTGATAGAGGCTCTCGCATAAAAACCTAATTTGTTTCTACCTTTTCTTAATTAGGAATAGTCGGCTCTCGCAAATAAACCCTAATTACTATCAAATTCATAATAAGATCACTTTCGCTTCAATATCGCGAATAAGGAATTTTCTCAACTCTCGCAAAGGATTAAGCACATAGGTAGATGATGATAAAGACATATAAATTCATGGATTTATAAATCAAACCCCATATCTATGTTGGGATCACCCCAACCCTAGAAGAAGGAAAACAAACCATAATAAAAGAAATTAACTTTAACATAAAATAAACTAAAACTTACAACCGTTCCAAACGTTCCTTCTCCTTCTCTCTCGCCTCCTCCTCCTCTCTCTCTCTCTCTCCTCTCTCGCCTTCTCCGTCTCTCCTCTCCTTCCTCTCCTTGCTCTCATTGCGCCCTAAGACGACTTTGCTTGAATTCCTCTAAATCAGCCCCCTAAGGCTTTATTTATAGCATTCATTCTCTCTTTAATTAGGAAAGCAAACTATATCTAAATCTATATATATCTATCTTTTATCTAAAGATTAAAACATGGAAATAAAGGAAATAAATCAACTAGGATTTTATCTAAAGTGGATAAATATCTTCTCCTCTTGATAGCTCTTGATAGATGTAGATATAATTTCATCTCGAAAATATCACCATTGGCTTCAGGATAGAACCTTAACAAGATTCTCGAACTGCTCGGCGTCGGCTCCCGAGATTTACTCGATATCGACTAGGACTCCTCGATATCGAGTAACACTTTCTCGTCTTGTGCTCAGCAACTCGATGTTGGCTCCCAGGACGCATGTCGAATTGGGTGGTCCTCGATATCGACTAAGTCTTGCTCGGCATCCTAGTGCTCAGCTTCTCGATCTCGGCTCCGGACATGGAAATCAACTAGGGTTGTCCTCGATATCGAGTAAAAGTCGTCGATATCGAGTAACATCTTCAACTCCCGGCTTCTCTTGTCGATTTCTTGGTTCTTTACTCGATCTGGGTTACTCGATATCGAGTAAAACAACTCGATATCGACTAAGTCTCTCAACTTTCCGCTCTGTTCTTGAAACGCACTTTCCTGAGTCTTCGTTCGTCGGATTGACGCATGTGACCATGAGTTGGAAAGCTCTTTCCAAGGGATACAACTTTCATGAAGACATCAAAGCTTGATTCAGAATGATGAATACCGAAAAATGGTCTTTTCTCCAGCTGCACCATTCTTAGCTTCTCCATGAGTTTTCTTTAAGTTCCAAAGTACGTCCGATTTCTGCGAAATATAACAAAAACTTGTGTAGACCTCCATATATTGCAAATAAGTGTAAAATACACAGATTTTGTATTATTCTAACCCAAATGAATGAAATGTATGCAGAAAACGATATAAAAGTAAGTGTAAAATATGGCGAATTATGCTCACAACACCTATCATGATCCAACGGAATGTAATTTGGTAGTCCTTCCCAAAAGGCCTCCTTTTTGCTTTCATTTTGAGGTCCTTATGCATCCGAAAGTCCTAGTTTATAGGATTTGTTGGGATTTTAATCAAGAAAGTAATGAATAGTTGTGCTTTGTGCAATAGTACTATTTAATAATTAATGAATTGATAACCTTTTTCTAGGATTCCGATATATTCCTATGTCCAGTTTCGGTCGATAGGTTTTTTCGTCCTATGCCGCAAGAATTCTCTATATTAATCTTCATTCCAAACTATAAATTTTATTAGGTCTACTTTATCTGATTCCAAACTAAATCTTATCTGATTTTTATTATTTTCACTTGGTCACTATCTTGAATTTTATTTTCATACATTTCGGGGTCACGACTAAAAAGGAAAGATCAGGTTTCGTACAACTAAATGGTTCCCAAATTTACACTTCCGCTCTTATGCTTCCGTTCTACTTGTATATTGGCACTTGGTCCTTACAAGTTTCTCTTAGCTTGATGATGGAATACATCAGGTCAGTAATATATTGGCATTTGTACTTGTATGTTGGCATTTGGTAATTGTATCATTACCAACAAATTTCTTAGTAACCTTAGTTGTCATGGGTTCAATAGGAATTTGTACTCATTTTTAACACATTCCTTGGTTCTTTGCATTGTAAACCTAAACTCATTTTTAACACATTCCTTGGTTTTCTCCCTGTCATAATGTATAGACAGCGATCTGATAGAATAGGGCGGGGGAAGGAAATCAAAATTAATAAATTGTAATCTTTTAGAAAGATTGATTTCACTAGAAACACTAGCCATTTATTTTCCAATTTTCGGTGCATCAACAAATCGAAAATAATCAAGAGCCAATATATTAAAGTCATGAGAAGAGTTTCCTTCTAATCATACTTTTTAAAGACACATTCAAAAATCAGTTTCCAATGGTACGATCTTAAGCCAAACACTCCCATCAAAACCTAGCCGTCAGTCTTCTTCCTAAATTTCCCGGTAGCTCTGTGCGGCCTTCCGCCGCCTGGGCTCGCCTTCCTCTCTTTCCTCCCTCTCTTTCCTTCTGCTGGTCGCTTCTTTTCGCTCTGCTGGTCGCGGATTTCTTTGAATGCTTTTCCTCTTCGGAGGATAGCAGTTTCTGGTGTTGGACTCTCAAAGGTAATTGTGTCAGTTTTAAAGTGAGGCTTAACAGCCAGGGGAACAATATTCTTAAGACCGTGCTTCCTCAAAAAGGTTGGATTACATATTATTCTAAAGGGCTTAACAGCGAGATCTCTGGGTTAGCACCCATGTTGATTTCTGTTACAAATGATCAGTTTTATCACTGGAAACAGGTTTTGAAAGATTTGCAATATCCCAACAAATTTGATATCTATGATTATTTTTTTAACAATATTGGGTATAGGGTGATTAAAACACTCCCTTCTAACTATAATCAAATTCAATTGTATTACGTTAACCATGAAATTTGTGAGTTCAATTTTCTTTTTTCTGTGACTTCTATCCGAATTCCCCTCGGTTTTGGGTTCTGTTACAGGCTTAAGGTTTGGTTGTCCTTTGAATCGGTATGCCTTTCTGCTATTAGGGTTGTTTGTAACCATGTTCTTGCTGTGGTTGTATTTTAGGGGGTGTGCCTTTGGTTTCTGGGTACGGTTGTTCTGTGTGTTGTGGTTGTGATCTCTGGTCCTTATTCATGTCGTCCTAGCTGCTTGCTGCGTTTCTGTTTGCTGCTAGTTTCTCAAAAAGGCTATTTGCTGCGTTTGCTGTTGATCAATAGACTTCCGTTCATACAAGTTTTTATAATCAATTGTATTAGATGGATTTTGATGCGTTTCTGTGTGCTGTGGTTCGGTTTGAAGGTGTGCTTGTTTGCTGCTCTGCTGGTAGGGGAGAGGCTGTGTTACAGCCGGTTATTTGAGTCTGTTTCTAGGGAAATATATTGGGTTACCTTCATTAATATCGACCAGTACACTTTGAATCAGATTTGGAGATATTTGGAATATCCTAATAATTTTGACATCTATAAATTTTTTCTGAGCAATATTGGTTATAATTTTATTAATAGATTCTATCTTATCTACAATCAATTTAAACTAGTGTTATATAACAATATTACAAATGGATTAAACAATATTGATCATAAACCTACTTATAAAATTTATGTTGTTGAGAGGTTTGGTATGGGAGTGTTCCTCCCACATTGATTATAAACGAGTAAAAATGATGAGTTATAAGGAAGGGTGAAACTCTACACAATGGCTTAAGCTTTTGTGTTAAGTTGATCACGTCCCGTCCCACGCCCACCTCTAGCACATAGATCAATTACAGACAGTGGCGGAGTTGGGAGGTCCTCGAGCACCCTTGGCTCGGAAAAAAAAAACAAAAAAATTAAGTTTTTTTTTTTGCATATATGTACTATTTTTAAGGTAATATAATACATTTAAATGATATTTGAAAAAAAAAACTGCTATCTAGCTCAAGTGGTAAGGGAATGAATTGAGAAAGTAAGGAGAATCAAAAGTTGTTGTGTTCAATTCTCATCTCTTTAACTTTTTATTTGTTTTACTCTATCATTAACTCTTCTGAATTTCTCTTTATATTTTTTGTTTCTATCAACCATTTCATTAAAAAAATGTTATATTTATTGATAACTCCACTCACTTGATGAAAATCGGAATAAGTTTCAAAGGCTTTGACAGTCTGTTTCTGTAAAAGGTCTTGAAGATTTTACAGTATTGATGAAACACAAAACCTGTTCTATATGATATTATGTTCGAAATATTATTTTATGTTATTATATGCTTCCATTATATTATTATATATAACTAACCTTTCGGGAAGTATTTTCGAATATTATTTCCTTCCTTATGGTACAATTTGAGAAGATTCAAATCGGAAAGATTATAGCCTTCGAAGTTTCCAAAGATAGAAGAGAGCTCAAGCCATGATCTAGACTAGCCGTTGGTGAAGATCCTTAGGCGCCGATTTGTCTCAATATAAAGAAAAGGAAGATGAAGACAGAGGACACACATTGAACACGAGCCTTTCATACACTCCAGCCTTCAAAGAGAAATCTGTCTTCTTCGTGTGCTCTCTGCTAAGTCCTTAAGAGTCTGTTATTTCATTTCAAAGCATTTGAGAGTTACACAGTGAGCTTATAGGATATAGTTTGTTATAGTGTTATACTCGAGAGTTCGTAACTCGGGAAGTGAACACTAGGCGATTGATTCACTAAGTGTAAGGGGATTGTACTAGATAGCATAGAGAGGTGGGGCTCTTCAAGATTGGTCTAGGACTCCAAGGGAACATGAGTTGACTAGATTGCAATTGTATAGAAGAGAGACTTCTCGGGGAGCTACTAGGATCCTAAGTCTTGTGAATCAATAAAAGGCAGTTGAATCCTAGGGTTGTGGAAAAACCCTAGGCGGGGACGTAGGCCAAGTTCGTGCTGAACATCGTAAACAATTCATCGAGTCTTTTATTTACTGCTTTACCTTATTTCCGCATTTGGTTCGATTGTTTAACTTTGTGATTCGGGTTTTCAGAGAAAAGACTTAGTCTAATCTCAAATGGTTTTGCACGAGCTTAAAAAGTCCTGGGAATATCTGCAAAAAACCGGCATACTCTATTCAACCCCCCTTCTACAGTATTTCTATATTACTTTGTTTTACATTATCGAACCTTCAATTGATATCAGAGCTTTACTCACTGCTTTTGATCTAACAATCTTGTGAGTTTTCGATCATGTCTGGTGAAGCAAGCGGAGGATTTGCACAGGGAAGGTCTACCAGCAGACCACCACTCTTTGTAGGAAACAACTTTGTCCACTGGAGATCTTTGATGAAGATGTTCATTATAGATCAAGATCTGGAACTTTGGAACATTGTAGAGAATGGTCCGAAGATTCCAGAGAAAGACGGACCAAATGGAACCAAAGTCGCAAAGAAGGAGTCTGAATACATCCAAGCGGATTTTGAACTCGTTTCCAAAAACTACAGGGCTATTAACTTACTTTGTTGTGGTCTTAGCACTAATGAGTTTAACCGTATTTCATCTTGTAGGTCAGCTAAAGAGATTTGGGACAAGCTGGTCGTCACCTTTGAGGGAACTAGCCAAGTGAAAGACACCAAGATCAGCATCTTCCTTAGAAAGTATGAGCTCCTCAAAATGAAGTCTGATGAGTCAATCAAGGCCATGTTCTCACGATTCACATAAATCACCAACAACCTTGACTCTCTCGGCAAGAGCTTTACAAACGTTGAGAAAGTAAGGAAGATACTGAGGTGTCTCCCAAAAGAAAAGTGCGGTCCTAAAGTAACAGCTATAGAGGAAGCCCAAGACCTCACTACTCTGCCCCTTGATGACCTGCTTGGGAAACTGATCATGCATGAGATGATCCTTAATGAAGACGATGGAGAACTTCCAGCAAGCACTAAGAACTTGGCACTCAAGTCTAAGAAGGATGAGCCCAAAGATGGATCTGATTCCGAAGATGAGAACGACGATGAGGATGATCCTTTTGCTCTTATCACAAGAGGTCTTGCTCGAATCCTCAAAATGAAGAAACAATTCAACAACAAGGACGGATCAGAGTCTTCTAAATTTCGAGGTAAGTCTCAATAAAACAAGTATGATAAGAAGACTAAACTTTTGTCTTGTTTTGAATGTGGTGAAACAGATCATCTTGTGAAAGATTGCCCTCAAAAGACAAAGAGTCAGTCCAAGAAGGGTGACAAATGGAAAAAGAAAGCCATGGTGGCAACTTGGAGCGATTCTGACTCTGACTCCGATGAGGAGAAGGCCAATATTTATCTTATGGCCTCAGAAGATGAATCCCACGATGAGAAGCTTGAAGCAACTGTAAGAGAACTTATGGCAAGTCCAAAAGAGGTATTATCGGAATTCCTTTCTAATATGATTGCCAATGAAGAGAAACTTATTGCCCAGACTAACATTCTTATCAATAGAACTGTGGACTGGGAAAGAACTATTAAGGATCTATCTATGAGGGTCAAAAGTCTTGAAGCTTCTTATTCAGGTCTTGACATTAAAGTCAAGACGCTTGACTAAGAGAAATCTGAACTCAAGCAAGATCTCTCCTCTCTAAGAAATGAGCATCATGACTTAGAGAACGAGAAGATCTCCCTGAATAATAAGATTCAAGACCAACAGACAACCCTCATAAGTTTTACCAAAGGTACTCTTGATAGGATGTTGGGTGAGCAACAAAGTTCTCTAAACAAAAGTGGTATTGGTTACAATCCAAGGTTTTTAAAGAAGCAGCACATTACCACCTTTGTGAAGGCAAAAGGAAGTAGAATCTCTCCTATATGTCACCATTGTGCTAGAAAGAGACATGTAAAAGAGAGCTGCCCCTATAGAAGAAAGGATCCATATATCATTCGCAATACATTTCCTGTTCATTTGAAAAAAGAACGGATAACACAAGTTTGGGTCCCAAAAGGCACTATTTTACCAAATATGGTTTATCCCAATAATGGATCCAAATTTGCTTATTGGTCTAGTCACAAAGGTTGATGTTTGTTTTGCAGGAGATCACCAAAGTGAAGGAGCACAAATGGATTATTGATAGTGGATGCTCGAGGCATATGAGTGGGAAGAGTTCTCTCTTTCGTGATCTAAAGGAGCAATCCACAGGAACAATCACTCTTGGTGACAAAGGAAAATGTGACATCGTTGGTATTGGTAGCGTTGGAAGTGATTCCAACCATAGTATTAAAAATGTCTATCTTGTTAACGGTTTAAAGTATAATTTGCTTACTGTTTCTCAAGTATGTGATAGTGGCAACAATGTCAGATTTAACAAGAAAAGATGTCTAGTGTGCGGAGAAGATACAGGTGAAGTTATATTGACTGCATATCATTACAACAATATATACGCTGTAAATGCTGATCAAGTAGCACAAGGAAGCTTAACCTGTCTAAAGGCTTTGACGGACGATCCAAAACTCTGGCACAGGAGACTCAATCATGTGAGTCCACATACACTACAGAAGCTTGTGTCCAAAGGGCTTGTAAGAGGACTTCAAAGGTATTGATATGGGCAATGCATGCACACGAGGTAAACAAACACGTAGCTCTTTCAAAGCCAAAAAGGTTGTAAGTTCTTCTAGACCCCTTGAACTTTTACATATGGATTTATGTGGTCCTATGCGAGTCAAATCTCCCAATGGTAAAAAGTACATGCTTGTCGTTGTTGATGATTTTTCTAGATATACGTGGGTTGCATTTTTAAAAGAAAAATCAGAGACCTTATTTGAGTTTTCAAAACTTTGTAAGGAGTTGCAAACTGTAAGAAACGAGCCCATAGTGTCAATTCGAAGTGATCATGGTAGGGAGTTTGATCAACTTCAGTTTGATTTGTTTTGTGCTAAATATGGCATCTCCAATAACTTTTCTGCTCCTAGGACACCTCAACAAAACGGGGTTGTGGAACGAAAGAACCGCACCTTACATGATATGGCCAGGACTATGCTTTTAGAAAATGCATTACCTAAAACCTATTGGGCTTAAGTTGTTAATACGGCTAACTATATTTTGAATCGTTGTCTTATTCGTTCAATCTTAAAGAAAACTCCTTATGAACTTTTCTAAAGCCGCAAACCACTTATATCTTATTTTAAACCCTTTGGTTGTACTTGTTTTGTTCATAATAATGGAAAAGATAACCTTGAGAAATTTGATGCGCGTAGTGATGAAGGTATATTTCTTGGCTACTCTACAAGTAGCAAAGCTTATAGAATCTTCAATAAAAGGACCCAGTTAGTTGAAGAAAGTATACATGTTATATTTCATGAATGCAATGACGGTTCTTTGAGTGAAAGTGTTGCAGATATAGATCTTAACATCCATGCAGAGAACGAGGAAGGTGATGATGTTGCTACCAAGAACACAAAGAAGAGGAACATGCAGGAACAGATTCTCAACACTGAAGAATTGGCCGAAGGTGTTGAAGATTCGTCCAAAGCCCTTGGTGTCCAATCCAACAGTGTTGAAACGTCAGAAACTGCTGTAACTGAACCTAGCAGGACCACGGAGTCAGATGTATCACAAATCAATCCAACTGGTGTGACGAATCAAGGAGCTGAGACTAGCAAAAGGAAATTCAAATACTCCTCATCACACTCATTAAAGGATATCATTTATGACCCTACTTCTAGTGTTCAAACTCGTTCTAAACTTAAAGATCTTTGTGCTTTTCACGCGTTTGTTTCTCTTATTGAACCAAAGAAGGTAGATGAGGCCCTTCAAGAGTCAGATTGGATCATTGCTATGCAAAGTGAGCTTAACGAATTTGAAAGAAATAAATTCTGGACCTTGAAGCCTATGCCAAAGCATCAATCAGTCATTGGAACACGATGGGTATTTCGAAACAAGCTAGATGAGAATGGTAAGATCGTGAGGAACAAGGCAAGGCTTGTTGCTCAAGGCTACAATAAAGAGGAAGGTATTGACTATGAGAAGACCTTTGCTCCCGTAGCCAGGCTTGAAGCCATTTGCATTTTATTAGCATTTGCATCTTTTATGCGCATAAAGTTATATCAAATGGATGTCAAGTGTGCTTTTCTTAATGGTTTCTTAGAGGAAGAAGTATATGTGACTCAACCTCCAGGTTTTGAAAGTTTGGAATTTCCTAATCATGTTTATAAACTTGACAAAGCGCTTTATGGTTTGAAACAAGCCCCAAGAGCTTCGTATGAGCGCTTGTCAAAATATCTTTTAGAAAATGATTTTAAAAGGGGATTGATCGACAAGACTCTTTTTATCAAGACCAAAGGAAAGGACATTTTGGTTATTCAAATTTATATTGATGATATATTATTTGGTGCTACTAACACATCTTTGTGATACGGGGTTAGCCATAGGTTGGTCCGATCTTCGACAACAAGCAAGAAACTCAAAGAACTGAACAAGAATGATCAAGACTCGATAAAGATTACAAGAACGCAGCAAGAAACAAAGCAAGAAACGCAAGAAACACCAAGAACCCAAGGCTGATGGATGTCGACACTAGCAAGACTGAACAAGATGATTCAAGATCTGCACAAGATAGCCAAGAACGATCAAGAACTCAACAAGACTCGAAAACAGTAGCTAAAGACTCGAAATTTGTAATAAAGACACGACCGATAAGGACTGAAACGATCTATGCAGAACAAGATAAAGACCCCAGGCTTCCGTAGATGGTAGGAACCAATACCAATGACTACACAACCCGCCTTTACAACCCTACACAATCAAGCAGACAACTTGAAGGCACAAGGAGGGGGCTTGTGGATACTAGATTCACCAAGTCTTGCGAAGTTGATGAGCGGCAAAGCAAACCAATCTGAGATGATATCAATTCGAAGGCGAATGAGCACAGCTCTAATTCGGCCCACAACTCTCAATGTGTAACATACGTGATTTGAGAAGAATAATTCTGAATTATGAATGTTCCTCCTGAAATACATGAAGGGAACTCGGCATATATAGGCCATGGAAGGCTGTTGGGCCGAGTTTAATGATATAAAAAGATAAATCTAACATCTAATGGAATTAATAAAATAACCTTAAAGTTTCCTAAAATAACTTAAGTAAGAAAGTTACTAAAAATAGGGTAAATTCGTCTAAAAACAGTGACAGCTGTAAGATGGTGATTTTCGGCCAATGTCGAGGTCGAATCTGGAAAACCCTTCAACAGAAAAGTTGTAGATCTCTTCGTCCTCGTTCTAACAAGGTATGGCACGCCTCAATCCGATAAATATTGAATCCGTACGACCTATTTTACAAAGACGTCAAAAAGCTGTCAAACTGTTGAACTAATGTAAAACGTCATTTGCACTTTGGATCTTCTCCCAAGGTGGAGCCTTCTTCTTCCTCTTGAGAATGACATCGTCCTCCCTTCCTTGAATCATAGGTCCATCTTCATGTAAGATATGTGTGTCCGCAGGTGGTGTGTTGGATGGTCCCATTATCATCAAAGAATCTTCATTCTCATATTCAATGCAAACATTATCATGATCATAGGCAAGTAAATTAAGATCTTGATCATTATTAACAACATGCTCTTTAATTTCATCAATAAGCTGAATATCTATGCTAGAAGAAACATTAAGTTGAGTAGAAATATTATTGATGCGAGACCATCCAACACACCACCTGCAGACGCACATATCTTACATGAGGATGGAGCTATGATTCAAGGAAGGGAGGACGATGTCATTCTCAAGAGGAAGAAGAAGGCTCCACCTTGGGAAAAGATCCAAAGTGCAAATGACGTTTTACATTCGTTCAACAGTTTGACAGCTTTTCGACGTCTCTGTAAAATGGGTCGTACAGATTCAATATTTATCGGATTGAGGCGTGTCATATCTTGTTGGAACGAGGACGAAGAGATCTACAACTTTGCTGTTGAAGGGTTTTCCAGATTCGACCTCGAAATTGGCCGAAAATCACCATCTTACAGCTGTCACTGTTTTTAGACGAATTTACCCTATTTTTAGTAACTTTCTTACTTAAGTTATTTTAGGAAACTTTAAGGTTATTTTATTAATTCCATTAGATGTTAGATTTATCTTTTTATATCATTAAACTCGGTCTAACAGCCTTCCATGGCCTATATATGCCGAGTTCCCTTCATGTATTTCAGGAGGAACATTCATAATTCATAATTATTCTTCTCAAATCACGTATGTTACACATTGAGAGTTGTGGGCCGAATTAGAGCTGTGCTCATTCGTCATCGAATTGATATCACTAAGCTTGGTTTGCTTTGCCGTTCATCAACTTCGCAAGACTTGGTGAATCTAGTATCCACAAGCCCCCTCCTTGTGCCTTCAAGTTGTCCGCTTGATTGTGTAGGGTTGTAGAGGCGGGTTGTGTAGTCATTGGTATTGGTTCCTACCATCTACGGAAGCCTGGGGTCTTTATCTTGTTCTGCATAGATCGTTTCAGTCCTTATCGGTCGTGTCTTTATTACCAATTTCGAGTCTTTATCTACTGTTTTCGAGTCTTGTTGAGTTCTTGATCGTTCTTGGCTATCTTGTGCAGATCTTGAATCATCTTGTTGAGTCTTGCTAGTGTCGACATCCATCAGCCTTGGGTTCTTGGTGTTTCTTGCGTTTCTTGCTTTGTTTCTTGCTGCGTTCTTGTAATCTTTATCGAGTCTTGATCATTCTTGTTCAGTTCTTTGAGTTTCTTGCTTGTTGTCGAAAATCGGACCAACCTACGGCTAACCCCGTATCAAATTGGTATCAGAGCTTTGGTTTCCAACATCAAGATTGAGTCTTTTTCTTTTCCTAAACACAAAAACACAAAAATAGAGTCAGTTCTTGTTTTGGTCTTTTACTTCTTGTTCTTGAATTGATTATTGCACTAATCTTGTTTGTTTGTGATTGTTGTGGTTTCTTAGCCCAAACACAAAGAAAACCAAGCTGAGATGGTATCAATTCGAAGGCGAATGAGCACAGCTCTAATTCGGCCCACAACTCTCAATGTGTAACACACGTGATTTGAGAAGAATAATTCTGAATTATGAATGTTCCTCCTGAAATACATGAAGGGAATTCGGCATATATAGGCCATGGAAGGTTGTTGGGCCGAGTTTAATGATATAAAAAGATAAATCTAACATCTAACGGAATTAATAAAATAACCTTAAAATTTCCTAAAATAACTTAAGTAAGAAAGTTACTAAAAATAGGGTAAATTCGTCTAAAAACAGTGACAGCTGTAAGATGGTGATTTTCGGCCAATGTCGAGGTCGAATCTGGAAAAACCTTCAACACCAAAGTTGTAGGTCTCTTCGTCCTCGTTCCAACAAGGTATGGCACGCCTCAATCTGATAAATATTGAATCCGTACGACCCATTTTACAGAGACGTCGAAAAGCTGTTAAACTGTTGAACGAATGTAAAACGTCATTTGCACTTTGGATCTTCTCCCAAGGTGGAGCCTTCTTCTTCCTCTTGAGAATGACATCGTCCTCCCTTCCTTGAATCATAGGTCCATCCTCATGTAAGATATGTGCGTCCGTAGGTGGTGTGTTGGATGGTCCCGCTTCACTTTGTGCCAGGAATTTTCTGACATCATGTGCAGTGAATTTGAGATGAGTTTGATGGGTGAACTCAACTTCTTTTTGGGATTACAAGTTTATCAATCCAAGAAAGTGATCTTTTTCAATCAAAGCTAGTACACTAAGGATCTCTTGAAGAAGTTCAAGATGGATCAATCCAAAGCAGCCAAAACTCCCATGAGCTCAACATTATCTCTGGATCAAGACAAGACTGGGAAAAATGTCAATAAGAAGGAGTATCGAGGAATGATTGGATCTTTACTATATCTCACAGCTAGTAGACCTGACATCATGTTTAGTGTTTGCATGTGTGCTAGGTTTCAAGCTGATCCTAAATAATCTCACATCGTGGCTGTGAAGAGGATCTTTCGATATCTCAATGGCACTAAGGAGCTCGGACTATTGTACCCAAAGCAAAAGGATTTCACATTAATTGGGTATTCTGATGCGGATTTTGCAGGCTATAAGGTGGATAGGAAGAGCACATCAGGATGTTGCCAATTCTTAGGAGCATCCTTGATCAATTGACACTCAAAGAAACAAAACTCAGTCGCTTTATCCACTGCAGAAGTCGAATACATTGCAGTTGGAGCCTGTTGCTCCCAAATCCTTTGGATAGCTCAACAAATGCGAGATCTTGGCATCAACCTCAAAGGCATTCCCATTAAATGTGACAATACAAGTGCCATCTCCATTACAAAGAATCTTGTTCAGCATTCATGGACCAAACATATTGATGTAAGGCATCATTTCATTAGAGACCATGTCGAAAAAGGTGATGTGTCTATTTCCTTTATTTCAACTGATTATCAATGGGTTGACATTTTTACTAAGCCTTTGGCAGAGGACAGGTTCACCTTCATTAGACGAGACATTGAGATGCTTAACAAGGATGCACTTTCGTAGGGGGGGCTTTCCCTTTACGAAAGATAAACTCTACTTAGTGTCAAAACCCTTGAGTATTATGTCAAGGTTTGTGAACTAAATGGTAAAGTACATATATCGGATCACATATATTTGGTTAATATCTTTTTAGATATTTAATCAAGTATATTTTTATCGATTTTTTAAAAAATTCTATTTATCACATATTTCTACCCGTTGAGATATTTTTGGAACAAAATTATTTCGGATATTTCTCCCTCTTATTTTTGGTTAAGAAAAGGATTTGAATTTTTTATTGAAATATTTTCAAATTGGCAATGTTATGATTACTATCCTTGGAACTCTAAACCCGTCAAATCACTCCATCATCTCACTCTACTTAAACCCAATCTTATACCCGATTCCCTCACAAACTCATACTTATCCAAACCCCTCCAAATTCTCTTTCTTCAACCTCTCAAACTCTCCTGAAACCCTAGCTGATTACCTCCATGGCTCCTAAATCAAAGAAAGCTTCCACTCCCAAAAGACTTGGCGCCACCCCCAAGGTACGTCAGGCCAATGCCACTTCCCCCACTCCTGAACCCACTCCTCAAGCCATTGTCCCTGTTGTTGTCCAGAGCACCATTGCTGAGAGCACGTCTACTGTAACCAAGGGCTCTAAAAAACGCTCTGCTAAGAAGCCTCTCAGTGCGAAGCAGAAAGGGAAAAAGAAGGTCATCGCTGAGGAGGTGGACGAGGAAGAGGAAGAAGAGGATCTCGACGCCATTCTGGAAAGAGATGCAGCCAAGGAAGCCGAAGAGGAAGCTTTAAGGAAGAAGAAGACCGAAGAAGAGGCCGAGCAGGCAAGAAAGCTTGTCGAGGAGGAGGCTAAGAGAATCAGGAAAGAGGTCGAGGCTGAAGTTCCCACTGAGGAGGAGACAGAAGAAGAAAAAGAGGAGGATGATGAGACCGGTGATGACGAGAATGCTGAAGGCGACAACAATGAGGGGTCCGTTGAGGACTCGAGGTCTGAGGACGAGGAGGAAGAGGAGCCAGAACCCGTTGCCTCTCCTTCTCCTTCTCCTCCTCCCCCGTCTCCAAAGAAGCAGAAATCCCCAGCAGCGGTCAAGCCTCCTTCTCCAAAGCGCCCCAGGAAGGGCACCCTCAGAGGCTTTGAAGCGCCTGCCAAGAGAGCTGCTCCAACAATTGCTCGCAGGAAGAATGCTGATCCACCCGCCTACATCCAGGTAAACCAATCCTTACCCGCTTCATGGCTTGAAAATGCTGAAACGGCTGGAAAGTGGGTAGATGAGTTTCGAACTCGTAGGATTTGTTGTTCTGATTTTTTAGATCTTGAGTTCTTTGAAGCTTTGAACTTACCTTGCATCTCTCTACTCAAACAGTCCCCTGCCTGGATCCTTCTTAACCTTGAATCTATCTATTATCCCTAACTCACCCGCCTGTTCTACATAAACCTAAAAGCCAAAGACAATGTCGACGGTTGGTTCTTGGACTCCATTGTCAAAGGGGTTAGAATCTCGTTCAACTCCAATGACTTTGTTGATTTCCTTGGCCTACATACACCTTGTCCATCCTCTCCCGAGAACCCCACAAAATAACAATGCCTAGGCCTTGCTCGATCCAAATATCTCCTACCCGAAGCATCCGCCAGCGCCTCAAAGCACCTAACCCACTCATCCCTTAACTTAGAGGCAAAAATTATCTTTAACATCATTGTTCGTTGCCTCTTACCCCGTCTTAACTCTGGCTCGCTCCTTACTGATAATGCCATGGTCCTACTTTACCGAATCCTAAATGGTCTTGACCTTGATCTGGCCAACACTATCCTTGGATCCATGGCTCATGCTAGAAAAGCCAAAAAAGGATCTTCTCTGCCCTTTGCCACCCTTTTGACCCATCTCTTCAAAGCTTCTGGAATTAATTTCAAAAATGAAGAACAACATCGTCATATGGGTAAGTTCGACTCCAAGAGCCTTGAAAAGATTGGCATCACTCGGTCCCCCCAAGGGACTTGGAGTCTTGCCTCTCCTTCAAAAGCTCTTCCCACTGCCTCAGCCGTTGATGAACGCATGGACAACCTGGAGTTGGGCTTGGAGGAAGTTCGCTTGGATCTCAAGGAGCTGCACAAGGAGGTTATGACGGAGATGAGCGGGATAACCAAGCTGCTGCAAGGTTTGTGGACGAGTCTCACTGATGATGCTCCGGACGACGAAGCTTAACCCTATCCTATCCCTGAATCTGAAACATTGCTGGTTTTTGGAAACTGTTTACTGTTTTACCTCCTCCCTTTGTTGAAAGACAAAAAGGGGGAGATGATCTGTGGTCTAGACTTGAAAACTTTTTGCTTTGAAAGTCTTGGAAGACCTTGGTTTTTGATTTTTGGTTTTCAGTTGGATGGCTTTTCATACTTTAAATGTTTGATCCAACATTTGTCTAACCCATGCAGGTACTTAGTCCGATTTTACTTATATTATATATTCTTGACTAAGTTGCAGGGATGCACATGTTTTGTCTTTCATCAAGGGGGAGATTGATAACTCCACTCCCTTGATGAAAATCGGAATAAGTTTCAAAGGCTTTGACAATCTGTTTCTGTAAAAGGTCTTGAAGATTTTACAGTATTGATGAAACACAAAACCTGTTCTATATGATATTATGTTCGAAATATTATTTTATGTTATTATATGCTTCCATTATATTATTATATATAACTAACCTTTCAGGAAGTATTTTCGAATATTATTTCCTTCCTTATGGTACAATTTGAGAAGATTCAAATCGGAAAGATTATGGCCTTCGAAGTTTCCAAAGATAGAAGATCCAGCTCAAGCCATGATCTAGACTAGCCGTTGGTGAAGATCCTTAGGCGCCGATTTGTCTCAATATAAACAAAAGGAAGATGAAGACAGAGGACACACATTGAACACGAGCCTTTCATACACTCCAGCCTTTAAAGAGAAATATGTCTTCTTCGTGTGCTCTTTACTAAGTCCTTAAGAGTCTGTTATTTCATTTCAAAGCATTTGATAGTTACACAGTGAGCTTATAGGTTATATTTTGTTATAGTGTTATACTCGAGAGTTTGTAACTCGGGAAGTGAACACTAGGCGATTGATTCACTAAGTGTAAGAGGATTGTACTAGATAGCATAAAGAGGTGGGGCTCTTCTAGATTGGTCTAGGACTCCAAGGGAACGTGAGTTGACTAGATTGCAATTGTATAGGAGAGAGGCTTCTCGGGGAGCTACTAGGATCCTAAGTCTTGTGAATCAATAAAAGCCGGTTGAATCCTAGGGTTGTGGAAGAACCCTAGGCGGGGACGTATGCCAAGTTCGTGCTGAACCTCGTAAACAATTCATCGAGTCCTTTATTTACTGCTTTACCTTATTTCCGCATTTGGTTCAATTGTTTAACTTTGTGATTCAGGTTTTCAGAGAAAATACTCAGTCTAATCTCAAAGGGTTTTGCACGAGCTTAAAAAGTCTTGTGAATATCTGAGAAAAAACGGCATACTCTATTCAACCCCCCTTCTAGAGTATTTCTATATTACTTTGTTTTACATTATCGAACCTTCATTTATGTTTCAATTATACATTAAATCCTTTCTTTCAATATTGGTATAAAAATAATTCTTCATCCTTTTTAACTATAGTTTTTGTTTCTCTTCTATTTTTTTGGTTACTCTCAACTATTTAAATACAAAAAAAAATGATTAAAAATAACAATTTTAGTATTTTTTCAATATTTTTTTAACAAAATCTTCCTATCAAGAGTACATCAAAAAAAAATATTTCACGAAATTTTTTTAGCACCCCTTATCCGGGCTCCGCCACTGATTACATATAGGAAAGAGTTCACTTTTTTTTTAATAGGTAATCATTCGGTTGGAAAAACCTAACCGATAGCATCCCGATGGATGAGATCATTATGATCAGTATTAGATGTCAAGACCGCCCCATTAACAAGGCGGTCAAGGTGTGCAACCTTGTCAGCCGACCTGTTACCCTCGCGGGGCACATGTGAGAAAACCACATTTTGGACTTCAGTAATCTGCCTTTTGATGTCTCTCATAATAAGTTCTATTTCCCACGGGCAAGGACTATTATATTTGAGGTTGTCAATAATCGTTTTAGAGTCCCCTTCAATAACAAGGTTTGAACAATCTATTTGCTTGATCGCATTAAGCCCAATTCGCAAGGCCATGGTTTCTGCATGTAGAGGGGATAGTTGCCCTAATCTACTTGCTCCTAACTTTATTACCATTCCTTCATGGTTCCTTATTATGTAGCCAGCTGAGGATAATCCCGACCCATCAGTCGCCCCATCGAAATTCATCTTGAGGAACCCCCTCTCCGGTTTTCGCCATTTTACATTTTTTCTGCTAATTTCCCTTTTCAGAGTAATTCTCTGATTAGAGTTAGGATAGGAAAGAATCCCATCATCCATACTAGCTTTTTTCCATTGTTCTTTAGTTTTTTGTATAAACTGCTGCATTTCCCCCTGCGATGGTTTATTCTTCCCCTGAAATGCGACTTGGTTTCTATAATACCATAGTGTCCACCATTTTACTGCTATTTCCTTTTTTTCTTCCTTATTCATGTGAGTTCCAATTAGGTTCATTAGACTTCTCCCATTCCATCTAGAGTTAGTGCGTTGGTTGACCAAATTTCCTAGTTTTGTTGTTGTTAGGCAATTCTTTTTAACAAACGGGCATTCTAGTAAGAGGTGTTGTTCATCCTCTACAAACCTTTCGCAAAGTACACATTGTATCGGGATTGGTGTTCCTCTCCTGCTTAATCTGTCTTTGGTTGGTAATCCGTTCTGTGCTATTTTCCACAAAAAATTCTTGATTTTTGGCATAGTATCCACCTTCCATATCCATTAATTAGGATCATCTGTAAAGGCTTCTACATTTGAAATTAACTTGATAGCATTGGACGTTGTAAACCACCCGTGCTTATCTGGCCACCAGTAGAGCCTGTCCGGCATAGGTTTCGAAGGTAATGGGATATCCATGATTGTTTGGGCCGTATTAGTGTCTAGAACACTTAGAAGGTTGTTTTTATCCCACTGTCCATTAGTGATAAAGTCGCTCACTGGTGTGTTTTTATCATGTGCTGGTATTCCTCCGGATCTATTGCAAAGTGCAGTCTTATTTATCCAACTGTCCGTCTAAAACCGGATCGTTTCCCCATTCCCTATCGACCATACTAGTCCCGATTTAAATTTCTCTATTAAGGAAACATCATTTCTCCACTGCCAAGAAGAGTTTTTAACGTGTTCGTAATTAAGGATGTCTGAGTGTTTCAGATATTTATGTTTTATTACTTGTACCCACATATTATCCGGTTCAGCAAGTGTTTTCCACAGTAGTTTCATTTAGGTATTACTTCATTCATCGTTTCTGACTTTCTAATCCCTAGTCCACCTTTGCTTTTAGGCTTACATATTCTGTCCCAGCTTATTAACGGTTTATGCTGAAGATCCTTGTTCCAGAAAAATGATCGATTAATTTGGTCAAGACTTTTGTGAATCGAGGCAGGTAGCATGAAGCTTTGCATAGCAAACAGCGGTTTCGCTGATAGATTCACATTAATTAGTATGGACCGCCCTTGCTGTGAGATGGAATTTGCTTTCCATTTAGTTAACTGGTTTTTTGTTTTTAGGATTATGTCCTCGAACATCTCTTTGTTTACTTTCCCACTAATGATTGGGCACCCTAGGTAGTTCTCCATGGCCCTAGTGTGGGGAGCCATTAGGGAATTCTGTAACAATTGTATTCTATTACCGGGAACACCCTTCGTAGTTTGGAAAGAAGACTTGTGATAGTTGACTTTTTGACCCGACAACTGACAGTATTCTTCAATAATATCTTTCACTTTCTGTTTGGCTTCTACGGAAGCTTTTGAAAAGATGATTATGTCATCCGCAAATGCCAGAAAGGGAACCGACGGCCCCCCTCTGCCAAATTTAAACCCCACCTTGCTTGCTGGTTGCATCGACTCTTGTTGTAATCGTCTTCCTAATAGTTCCGCCCCAAGAATAAACAAGTAGGGGGAAATAGGGTCACCCTGTCTAACACCTCTAGTCGGTTGAAACACCTTAGTCGATGAGTTATTTACCGGTACTGAGAACGACGCAGTAGAAATACACTCTTTTATCCAGTTTATGAAGGTCGGGTGGAAGCCGAATCTCTTCATTATTTCCCATGAGAAATCCCAGTTTACCCTATCGTATGCTTTTTCCATATCCAATTTTATAGCCACCCACCCCTCCAGCTCCTTACGTGTTTTGAAGGAGTGGAAAACTTCATGTGCTATAAGTATGTTATCCTGGATCGCCCTATCAGCAACAAAGGCACCCTGAAGAGGATTGATTAATTTACCCATTACTTTCTTCAGTCGTTCTGTCAGAATTTTAGAGATAACTTTGTATATAGTGGAGCATAGGCTTATCGGTCTATAGTGATTTGTTGTGGTTGAGTTATCAATCTTTGGTAGAAGTGTGATAAAAGTGTGGTTTACTTGTCGAAGCATTTTCCCAGAGATAAAGAAATTCTTTACCGCCCGCGTTACCGAGGGGCCCACTATGTCCTAGTATTGTTTATAGAATTCTGCTGTAAATCCATCTGGCCCCGGGGATTTGTTCCTCCCTAGGCTAAAAACCGCATTTCTAACCTCATTGTTCGAGACTGGCTTTACCAACTGTGTGTTTTCAATCTCAGAAATGTTAGAAGATATGAGGTCTAGAGCATCACTCCATCTTGTTCGATCTTCCCTTTCTTTTCGAAATCGTTTTTCAAAGTCTCTCTGTATTTCTACCATTATGTTTTCCTCTCCTAATATTTCGGTTCCTTCTGCAGAGTTAACAGACCTAATTATTTTCCTATTTCGTCTACCTGAGGCAATTTTATGGAAATAGGTTGAGTTTGTATCCGCAAGCTTTATGTGTTTCGTTTTAGCTCGTTGATTCCAATAGGTTTTATGGAAGTTTATTAGGGCCTCTTTCTTTTTAATAGCCTAATTTGTTTATTGACCATGATGTTATCTTCTTGTTCACTTAGCGTTTTTCTTGACTATAATCAGCTGCTCCTCTACCTCCTTCAGTTGTTTGAAAATGTTTCTAAATGTTTTTTTATTCCACTCCTTGATTTTTGCTTTAAGAACTTTTGTCTTAAAAGTTAATTGAAACATGGCAGAGCCCCCGCAACTTGCTCTCCATGCTTGCTTTACGATATTTCTCAAATCCTTACGTTGTAGCCACATGTTCTCAAATTTAAAAGGAGCAGGTCTCGGATGTGACCCTAACTGCAAGTCAACAGAGATCGGGCAATGATCAGACGTTGAGAATGCGTAGTGCATTATCCTAATGGACGGACATTTTTCGATAATTCCACTTTGTACAAGGGCTCTATCTAACCTCTCTAGAATGTTGTCCTCTCCATATTTCTTTTTTCTCCATGTAAATTTGTTACCGATGAAGGGAATGTCGAAAAGTTCCCCTCTTTCTTTGAAGTCAGTTAATCTACGGAATCTAGACATAGATGACTCTGCTCCTCCTTGCTTCTCACTGCTTTCCGCAATCTCGTTAAGATCCCCCATCACAATACACGGCCAAGGTGATTCCTCTATCGCACCACTCAGCTCATCCCAGAACCGAGATTTTTCTCTTTCCTGGGCAGGAGCATAAACCAGGAACATTCTAAATTTGAAATTAACTTCAAAATTATCATAATCTAGGCATATGTATCTTTCCCATATTGCCACTACAGACAGAGCTTCTTGGGTCAATTGATTGGCCTTCCATAGTACACCTATCCCTCCCGATTTTCCTCTAGCTGGAACCCAACATGCAGAGTCAAAACCCACATGCTTCCAAAGTTTCTCATCAGGTATGCTTTCCGATTTTGTTTCCATTATCGCCAAGAGCTGGATGTTTTGGATTTTACAGAATGTATTAACTTCAGCCCATAAATTGGGTCGGCCAAACCCCCGGACATTCCATGATCCGATTTTCATAATCCACCCCATTTGTCCCATTCCCTAAAAAAATTTCGCCATCTAGGCTTCCTAGATGTGAATTTTTTGATAATACAACTTATTAGTCGGAGACTAAAGACTTGAGTTGGATTTGTTATTTTCCATACTTCCCAAGATATATTGGACCAACAGCAAAGAATGAGCGCGCCTAACCTACGAATATTATTCTTAATCCTATTCTCCTCAAATTGGAAATTTGGATCATGCGCAGATAATAGTGTAATCTTAGATATGTTGTACTTACTAGAATTAATACTAAGCAACCTATATTTCACGTGTAAACTCTTTTGAAGGGGTCCTTGCAAGGACCTTGGTGTCCATATTGACAACATTCTGCTTTCCAACCAACCACTTTGCTTCTTAAGGATTTGTATTAGAATAGTTTTAGTAATACTTACTTCATATTTATTTCCATTCAGGGTGAGTCTTAACATGATTTTGCACCAGTATCTTCTCAAGTAACGGTACCTTATTCTCAAAGTTGATTCATAAGTAGAGTTTGACACTGGGTGGTAGTGCTTAAAGATTCTATAAAAATACATCAGTTGAAGGTTTCTTCTAGCAGGAGTATAAGCAATGCAATGGGAGACAAATCTCTTACACATTTCAACTTTATTCATGGCTACCGTACCCCATTTTAATGCATCAGACTCATATCTATCGAGCTTAACATAATATATGGTGCCACAGACATTAATACGCTTAGCCGACTCTATTCCATTACCAACAGAAACATCACAGAGGCAGTCTACTCTAGAGCAAGCGCAAACTGGAGTATTCAACAGTATCTTGCGATTTAGTAGAACCCAATCTACAAAGCAGACCAACGTAACTAGGATTTCAGCAATGATAATTATTATTAGTGAAATTAGCCATGTCATGCAAGGTATGGTATACACGATGACCAAACATACACAATTTAATCCGTCTTCAACCCAATATGGACTCGAGGACAAGAGTCTATTGAAACAGATGCTTTTATCGGACAATTGTACATAAACATAAGGACTCTTATGCCACATCTCATACATCAAACCCACCTGCTTCATACCATAGTGTGCTACATAACAATTTAAGTTCCTATGAAATGATAATAGGTAACGGGATGACCAAACCTGGAAGGCAGCAACCAACACAGAGCTCCATAAACCAGTTGTCTCTTCCAAGAGAGTCACCATTATCGTAGTTTGGCCAGGGCCCTTTCGGGCGGAGCGGGATGACGAGGAATACTCCTCAGTCACAGCGCTACAAACATGTTTACTCAGCGTGTTTCCCATGAAAGAGTTTGATAGAAGATAAGAGCAAAATAATGCGTTAGCTATCATTGATACACAATTAGATTTGATAGATTTGTAAAGATGTTCCCTTATACTAGTTTTTTTGCAATTACCCTTCAGCAGGGGAGTTGTAAAAAATACTTCATGAAAATCATTTACACAATTTTTGGGGGCGGAGGTAATAGGGTCCCATACTCCTAGCTGCTCAAACTCAACCACCTTAAGATAAGGAGCAAGAGGAGCAACAGTAGAAGCATTGGACAATTCAGTGAGACTTGATTTTGCAAAACAAATTAGTACCCTTATGGAGGTTTTTACTAACAGTTTAACAAGACTATCAATCAGTTGCTCAGCATCATAATTAAACCTATATCCATCCACCCCCAACAAGCAGAGAATGAATTTAAAGAGTCTTAACATCAGGAACCCCCACTACAAAAAAAAATTATATTAGCAACGGCAGATCCCCGTCGCCAAAAACGATTTTGCCGTCGCCAATTCTCATTAGCGACGGCATAGCAACGACAAATCAGCCGTGGCCAAAAGTGCCGTGGCAAATGGACTTTAGCGACGGCTAATAGCCATCGCTAATTTATTTCTGAAATTTAAAAAAAAATGCTTTTTAGCCCGGATTCTTTTGGCCCGGGCTAAGAAGTCCATATTTTTTAAAACAAAAAATCAAAATGCACCAAATTCTTATAGCCAATAATCAGCTAAAATTAACAAAAAAATATTTACAAGCTGGTCACATGATCGAGCATTTGCACTAAGAGCAAGGGGATTTAACAATGTCTTTCAACACAATCAATAACTATTTACAGATTATACACTAGAGGACTTAATCAAGCCTTGTTTATGTACTTGCCTATAGTGACTTAAAGACAACCAAAATGGTGAGATTGCAGTTCTGCTCACATTGGAATAACTCGTCCATCTTCCGAAGAAATAGGTTGTCAGCGTCAAGCATGATCTCGCATGGCCATAGTCCACCAGGTTCCAAGCATAGAGCTTGTTCATGGTGAGATTGAATCTGTCATTAGAATTCTCATCCCTGTATGGATTATGCAGATTCTTCACACTCGCCACTTTCACTCCATCTTCTATCTCACTGGCAACAACAAAAAGTCATGGCTTCAATTAGGATTTCCTGCTCATAACAAGAACTCGTTCACTGCTATGAACTTTGATTTCCTGCTCATAACAAGAACTCGTTCACTGCTATAATGAAGATAAATTGGAAGCTAGAAATATTTTATTTCCACCAAATTAAGGACTATCTAAAGTTAGAAAGAACCTTCTCCATCATAACCAGACTTGATAAAATGTTACAATATAAGATTTCAAGCCAATTAGGAAACATTCATTTCCAAATAGCAGTGTGAGTTATGTCTCCTAGCAGAGTTGGTTATCGTCATACGTGCAAATGTTAATGAACACCAAATCAGACAAATAGATGTCTATTACAGAGACTGAGTCACTGAGTCATTCACAGGTCATAATATGAGCGACAATTCAGTTAGGTCATATTACAAGCCAAGAAGTAAATCCCCAAAAACACGATGAAAATGTTAGCTGTTGTGGTTTGAATGGCAGGTCCAAAGAGGCAGATATTAAACAACAGCAACTTTTATAGAGAATTTAAAAATTAATAGAGAATAGTGCAAGAAATGAATATATATACTGAAAGTAACTATGAACTGTTATAACTAAAAAGCATTTATAATATATATATATATATAAACAGAAACACCAACATAAAAATTGGCAAATACCAACTCAAACCATACCTACTACCTACTAGACATCTACTGTGTATGGAGCTTTTCATTACAATTCCAATTTTAAAGGGGAAAACATGTAGGAGTTTATATTTTAAAAAGGTATGTAACTATCCAATAATTGTGCCAGAGCTACTATATAATTCATGCAAAGTAACTAAAATAATGGTTGATCAGAACTCATAAGCCAGAGGCATTACAACTTACACCTCATATCAATCCCTTACTTATCCACAAATAAAATGTTAAAAGTGTTATTGCTTCACAAACCCTATAAAAAAAATGGAGCAAGCTAATATAGCAATTGCAAGCAGCATACGGAGTATATAATAAAAATAAATAAAAAGAAAGTTATCCGACATAGTGCAAGCATTCAGTTCCATAATATGGTATATGGAGTTACAATCTCTAGATATATAGCAGATGAAGCAAAATGAGATGATAAATAAAAATCTTACACAATTATTTAGGTTGCGAAATGCTAAATCAGAAATACAAGGCATAATTAAAATGCGAAATTAGATTTGGGTTAGTAATTTAATGGAAATATGTAACTAGAGAGACAAAAAATTGTGTAAGTACCAACAATTGGAGAGAATCTAATGATTCCCCATGATTGTGCAGAAGGCTAACTAACTTTCAACACTAGGAGAGGGTTCAATTGATCGAGTGCTAAAAAATGCAGTCCTACCAAAAGGCTATAGTCGATAATCCTTTGGGACTTCAAGACTCGCAATCGAGTATGATTTGTCTGCAACAATATATATTGACCAAAAAAAATGTTAAGAATCACATCATACAACAAAGCAAGTCCAGAGATTGTACAAGAATCAAGAACAAGCTAATTAGGATTTAGGAAGTTGAGAATAACTCACTTAAAAAGTGTCTCATGCAGTGACCGGTCCATATAAGAAAACGAGAAAAAAAAAAAGAGAAAATAGGTTCCGAGTACAACTAGAAAAGACATTTTTTTGCAAATAAGTGGAATTCAAAAATTATAGATCGAACCTAATAAAACCTGCATCAACTATAGCACACAGACAATGATCAATAGATCATTTTATACATCGTCACCATAAATCAATAAACAAAATATGGTTAAGAGAGCACTTTCAAGGCAATGTAAATCATCTCACAAAAAAATTTAAAAAGAAAAAAACGCACCGAGTGAACTTGATTCTTAGATTGATCTTTAAAGATGATAGGAGGACATATTCAAACAAGTGTATAATTAGAGTCCTAAAAAGTGAGATAAGTTTGAAAAAAGTCTTTTTTAGCTCCTACTGTTTAAAATAGTGATTGCGAAATTTATGGTTTAGATGACTCGATTCATTCCATTGACTTGAGACACTGAAATTGATTTACACAGTTTAATGTAAATTTTTAATTTTTACGGAGTATTTGGATACACTAAACTAACAAAATCTGATCTCTCCTTGACAAAATCCCCAAACCCTCCCTTTGTCAGACATTCAATTCGAAACAACACAAATCATTTTCATCAAACAAAAAAGGTCAGCCCTAGGATCAAGTCCTCCATAACCTTTTGTGTGTTGGAATAATTGATATGTTCTATCTCCCTGAAATATTAATGAAAGACAATTTGATACTAAGGTGTACTTTCTGCAAATAAGGATTAAAAGTTGAAAACAAAACTATATTCATGGAGGAAATGTTCTATCATATATAATCTATGGAATTCATATCCATGTTTAGAAGTTGACCAGCTCACTCATGAAATTAGGAAGTACCACCGTGAGAAAATAAAGACAATCAAACCCTAGCTAGAGAGGATATTTAGATCTCGAATTCAAACCCTAGAAACAACATATTTAATCATATCATATATGCAGACATTCACATATAGATCCAAAAATTATGACAAAAAAAACATATAGATCCGAGAAGAAAAAGGAGGAAGGGGAAAAGAAAAAGAACAAGAAAACTTAGAAATTGACAGAGAAATTGAAAGAGAAAGAGGATATGTCAGTCACATACCAATGCATTCGCACTGCTAGTAAAGACGCTCTAGGTCGTCGCCGCCTCCTCGCACCTCCATGGCTTTTCTCTTCTCTTCCCATGGAATCAGTTCCAAAAGCTTCTCGGTTAATTGGCAGCAACAAAAGCCTCAACGGCGAAAGAGTCAAATCAAAAGGAAAAGGAGGTCGTCGGAGCTCAAACCTCCCACCAACGCTCGATTCTCCGCCTCCATTGAACGGAAATTGAGAAGTCTTTGCGTCCTTCGAGCGAGCTTCATCCACAAGCAAGAGAGCAGGAAGGAAGAGTGCAAAGAGTAGAGGAGAGCGGCTGAAAGGAATGAGATTGTTAGGGTTTAGGTTCGGGGAACGATATTGAGTGATTTTTTCCCCAATATTTATTTTTTATTTTGATTTGATTAGCGATGGCTACATTTTGCCGTTGCAAAAAGGACCTCAATTGCGACACTAACCATCATGCCGTTGCTAATTTGCATCATCAGGGATGAAATCTTGATATATATGAGATTTACCTTGAGAACGAGTATAAGGAAAATATAGAGTTACCCGGATATACTCAGATCTAACATCAATTAAGATGGAAAGGCGTTTATCAATCACAACGACCACAACTAGATCTGAGCTCTTGCATAAGGTAGGGGGTGAAGAGGCCAAAGCCTCAAACACCAGTTTGATCTGAGACCCTATACCGGTCTGATTTTCCAGCCTGTTTTGAGCATCCTGTCTGGGTCTGAAGAGCGAAGGAGCATGAGCCCCTATCGTGGTTTAGTTCCAAGAGTACAGTTCACCTGCAGATGTTAAGGGAATTCCACCACCACAAGAAGGGAGAAAACTCCCACCATGTGATAGCAGAACCACAAGGTTTTGAAGGCCCTTTCGGGATGTAGACGGTAGAGGAACACAAGGTTCCTCTATGGTTTTGTTCACCAAGAAGGTGAGATTTTTTGCACAAATCCATATTAGGTCAGAAAGGGAGATAAAGAAGGTACCAGGGGCCCGACCAGCACCGAAGACGCCCCAATCGCCGGCGCCAAAGTCAGACAAGACGCCACCGCCTCGCCGGACAGAGAGAATGCCGCATCCAGCCGCAACCATTTCTGCGCCTCCAAATCCCATCCGCAAGAGATTTCTTTCTCTTTTTGAAATTCTTTCTAACTGGTGCATTAGATCTCCACCCTGCCACTGATATCTTCCTTCTTCGCCTACGGAACGCAGAGATCCATGGTGAAAGCTTTTTCTTCACACCACAGAGGCGGCAAGGACACACAAGATCATGCGAATCCTTGAATACAACCTCGATTATGCTTAGATCTGAAGGATTGGGAGGAGGAAGGCTCAAATCGGCAAGGAGATCAGCCGAGGATGAATTGATTTCCGGTTTGAGAATTAGGGTTGAGGGTGGGTTTTTTGGCAAGGGGATTTGGGGGCGCGTGAGGCGCGTTCTCCACATGGTGGGAGTGTAGACCTTTTTGGAAAGAGTTCACATTTGAAAATAAAGTGAAAAACATGTGGATACGTTGCAAAAAGAGAGGAGGAAATGAAAGGGGGCCTCCAAGAACTCTAATGTTGCCGCCAGATCCCGATTGATAGCCTCCAACACCATCAAACCACGTCGCTCGTAGTCTCGTACTATGATCGGCCATCTGCGACATTATAATGATTTTGCCCATATATATAGGCTCAAGAAATATCATTAGGCATTTGTGGTGTAACACTTGATGCAAATATTGACCAATGCTTAACATACTTAGCATAATCTTGTCAATTGAAAACCATGTAAAAACATATTTAAATGCAATTTAAATCATTTTATCACTTGTTATTACATCCATCCATGGAAATTATTCATCAAATATATCCTAAGACTCAATGAAAACATCAAAATGGCTCAATAAAACAAAAAATGAACATGAATCAATATATCAATCAAATCATAGAAATCAAACAGTAGAATCAAGAGCCACTACTCCCACCCTATACTACTTAAACACTGGAGGATTAAAAATTTGGAATTGTAACCTAAATAGGGTAACATTTAGGATGAATGATATATAATAATGAAATTAATAAAGACAATAGATTTTGCAGGGACACTAGAGAAAGCTTCAATGTACCGTTCAAAACTTGTTCTGATGTTAGATTTTCCAATCAAACACATTTGCAAACAACCATTTTTTGTTGGAGTAACTTTAAAACCAAGTTTAATGTCTTTCTCTAATCAAATTTGCGTTCTAATCATATTTTATAATTTACATAACATAGCTGTCAGAACATGCATATTAGACACATCAACACGAGCATCAGTTCATGTGCTAGCTAAGTAGTTCAGCTTATCATGCACCCCATAATTTATTGTGTCAAAATACCTAGTATAGGCCGCGTTTTTTTAAAGTTTTTGGATCTCCATAACATATATCAAGAACATTTTGAACTTCAAATTCTTCAGAATCTTCACCATCAGCTTCATTATCTTCACCATCATCATCACCATTGTCTTCTTCATTTTGCAAACCTTGAAAGGCTTCATATGTTTCATTTCCTTGTTTGAAGCAAAAATGCAAACAAAGTTTTTCCCACTCCTTGAACAGTGCCAAAAAATCTTCAACTACTTCATTTATGACCAGGATTAATCAATCAAGCTAGGGTTTTGATCCACTGAAAAATTGGCAAATATAACAAAACATAAGGCAAATATAACAAAACATAAGGAAAATCCCTTCTTTACCTCTGTCTCGGGATGATTTTCCCTCAAACTCCCACAAGCATGGTTATTGAGATCAACCGTCCATCTCTGTATAAAATGTCAATTATGAATATTATACATCGATCGAATGTTGTAAAATATAGTTACACGAGACTACTTATTAGTTTGTGGACATACTATTGTAAGTTTGACACCACAAACATTAGCTCCGAGACAAATGCCCGTGGACATGGCACCGCAACCTGAATAGAGATCCAATAATCTGATTTTGAAATTTTGTGCCATGGCTGATAGGCATATTTCATTCACACTAGTGTTCATATCTCGTCCAGTTGCTAGTTCTCCACCAAGATCACCGGAAATAGTTGAACAAGATTGGCTTCTAGGGGTAACCTCTTCTAAAACATTGGAAGATTGGCATATACCATGTTAGTATGAGAGATACTTATTTGGACATGAGGATTGTCATTTAAGTTGTAGATGTTCTCATCAACTAGCCCCTATGAGAAAAGGTTCGTCGCTTGCATGATCTCTTTCTTCGTCATCAAAGTTGTGCATAGAAAACAAATATACGAATATGAATTTTTCATCTATATCTTATTTGTATCTTATTATTGGTTGGAAAAATTTAGATTTATACGGGTCTACTCAAAATACGAATTTTGATTTTTTTTTATGGAAAAAAAGTATTTCCAGAATTGCAAGATAGTCATCCATGCATAATTATTTTTTCCCTCCCTAAATCAACACTCTAACCCAACTCAAATTCTTGAAATCAATGGCGGGCACATGATTTTTGTCGGGAGGATGAACACTATAAGGAACGATAATATTCCTAAATAGGTTCAGATCCTTAGGCCTTCCATCTTACATGTAATTACATTGAAACTAATACTAAGAGGCCTTAATAACTCAAGCCATGTATAGTTCAAAACTTGTTCTGATGTTTGATATTCCAATCAAACACAGTTGCAAACAACCATTTTTTGTTGGAGTATCTTTAAAACCAAGTTTAATGTCTTTCTCTAATCAAATTTGCGTTCTAATCATATTTTATAATTTTAATAACATAGCTGTCAGAACGGGCATATTAGACACATCAACCCCCGCATGAGTTCATGTGCTAGCTAAGTAGTTCAGCTAGACCTGTCAAAACACAACCCGACCCGGGGACCCGACCCGAAAAATTTCCGACCCGAACCCGAAATTTTTTTCGACCTGAACCCGAAAAACCCGAAATTTTTCGGGTAATCTGGGTTTCGACCCAATGACCCGATTGACCTGGTAATTTAGACCCGATTTACCCGATTGACCCGGTGACCCGATTGACCCGGTTGATTTATAATTATATATAATTAATTGTTTATATATATAATTAAACTTTATCAAAAATTATCAAATAATGATTTTTTTAATTTAAAAAAGAAAAAATTGACAAACCCGAAATCGACCCGAACCCGACCCGAAACCCGATCAAACCCGATTTCGAGTCAACCCGAAAAACCCGAAACCTGTTTTACCCGAGACCCGTTTTACCCGAAACCCGAACTGACCCGATCCGAACTCGACCCGAATGACCCGTTTAGCAGGTCTAAGTTCAGCTAATCATGCACCCCATAATTTATTGTGTCAAAATACCTAGTATAGGCCGCGTTTTTTTAATGTTTTTGGATCTCCATAACATATATCAAGGACTTTTTGAACTTCAAATTCTTTAGAATCTTCACCATCAGCTTCATTATCTTCACCATCATCGTCACCATTCTCTTCTTCATTTTGCAAACCTTGAAATGCTTCATTTGTTTCATTTCCTTATTTGAAGCAAAAATGCAAACAAAGTTTTTCCCACTCATTGAACAGTGCAAAAAAATCTTCACCTATTTCATTTATGACCTGGATTAATGAAATAGGTGAAGATTTTTTTGCAACATTCGATCGATGTATAATTCTCATAATTTACATTTTATGCAGAGATGGACGGTTGATCTCAATAACCATGCTTGTGGGAGTATGAGGGAAAATCATCCTGAGATAGAGGTAAAGAAGGGATTTTCCTTATGTTTTGTTATATTTTCCATTTTTTCAGTGCCTCAAGACTACTTATTAGTTTGTGGACATACCATTGTAAGTTTGACACCACAAACGTTAGCTCCGAGACAAAGGCCCGTGGACATGGCACCACAACTTGAATAGAGATCAAATAATCTCGTTTTGAAATTTTCTGCCATCGTTGATTGGCATATTTCATTAATGCTAGTGTTCATATGTCGTCCAGTCGCTAGTTCTCCGTCAAGATCACCGGAAATAGTTGAACAAGATTGGCGGCTAGGGGTAACCTCTTCTAAAACATTGAAGATTGGCATATACCATGTTAGTAGGAGAGATACTTACTTGGACATGAGCATTGCCATTTAAGTTGTAGATGTTCCCATCAACTAGCGCTTGTGAGAAATGGTTCGTCGCTTGCATGATCTCTTTCTCCGTCATCAAAGTTGTGCATATAAAACAAATATACGAATACGAATTTTCCATCTATATCTTATTTGTATCTTATTATTGGTTGGAAAAATTTAGATTTAGACGGGTCTACTCAAAATACGAATTTCGATCTTTTTTTTATGGAAAAAAAGTATTTCCACAATTGCAAGATAGTCATCAGAGCATAATTATTTTTTCCCTCCCTTAATCAACACTCTAACCCAACTCACATTCTTGAAATCAGTGGCGGGCACATGATTTTTGTCGGGAGGATGAACACTATAAGGAACGATAATATTCCTAAATAGGTTCAGACCCTTAGGCCTTCCATCTTACATGTAATTACATTGAAACTAAGAGGCCTTAATAACTCAAGCCATGTACAGTTCAAAACTTGTTCTGATGTTAGATATTCAAATCAAACACAGTTGCAAACAACCATTTTTTGTCGGAGTATCTTTAAAACCAAGTTTAATGTCTTTCTCTAATCAAATTTGCGTTCTAATCATATTTCATAATTTACATAACATTGCTGTCAGAACGGGCATATTAGACACATCAACCCGAGCATGAGTTCATGTCCTAGCTAAGTATTTAAGCTAATCATGCACGCCAAAATTCATTATGTCAAAATACCTAGTATAGGCCGCGTTTTTTTAATGTTTTTGTATATCCATAACATATATCAAGGACTTTTTGAACTTCAAATTCTTCAAAATCTTCACCATCAGCTTCATTATCTTCACCATCATCATCACCATTCTCTTCTTCATTTTGCAAACCTTGAAAGGCTTCATATGTTTAATTAATCAAGCTAGGTTTTTGAGCCACTGAAAAAATGGCAAATATAACAAAACATAAGGAAAATGAAGTTGATGGTTATTGAGATCAACCGTCCATCTCTGCATAAAATGTAAATTATGATAATTATACATCGATCGAATGTTATAAAATATAGTTACACAAGACAACTTATTAGTTTGTGGACATACCGTTGTAAGTTTGACACCACAAACGTTAGCTCCGAGACAAAGGCCAGTGGACATGGAGCCACATCCTGAATAGAGATCGAATAATCGCGTTTTGAAATTTTCTGCCATGGCTTATTGGCATATTTCATTAATGCTAGTGTTCATATCTCGTCCAGTCGCTAATTCTCCGTCAAGATCACCGGAAATAGTTGAACAAGATTGGCTGCTAGGGGTAACCTCTTCTAAAACATTGGAAGATTGACATATACCATGTTAGTAGGAGAGATACTTACTTGGACATGAGCATTGTCATTTAAGTTGTAGAAGTTCCCATCAACTAGCGCATGTGAGAAATGGTTCGTCGCTTGCATGATCTCTTTCTCCGTCATCAAAGTTATGCATAGAAAACAAATATACGAATACGAATTTTCCATCTATATCTTATTTGTATCTTATTATTGGTTGGAAAAATTTAGATTTAGATGGGTCTACTCAAAAAAAAAATTTTATGGAAAAAAAGTATTTCCACAATTGCAAAATAGTCATCCATGCATAATTATTTTTTCCCTCCCTAAATCAACACTCTAACCCAACTCAAATTCTTGAAATTAGTGGCGGGCACATGATTTTTTTCGGGAGGATGAACACTATAAGGAATGATAATATTCCTAAATAGGTTCAGACCCTTAGGCCTTCCATCTTACTTGTAATTACATTGAAACTAAGAGGCCTTAATAACTCAAGCCATGTACAGTTCAAAACATGTTCTGATGTTAGATATTCCAATCAAACACAGTTGCAAACAACCATTTTTTGTTGGAGTATCTTTAAAACCAAGTTTAATGTCTTTCTCTAATCAAATTCGCGTTCTAATCATATTTTATAATTTACATAACATAGTTGTCAGAACGGGCATATTAGACACATCAACCCGAGCATGAGTTCATGGGCTAGCTAAGTAGTTCAGCTAATCATGCACCCCAAAATTAATTATGTCAAAATACCTAGTATAGGACGCGTTTTTTTAATGTTTTTGGATCTCCATAACTTATATCAAGGACTTTTTGAACTTCAAATTCTTCAGAATCTTCACCATCAGCTTCATTATCTTCACCATCATCATCACCATTCTCTTCTTCATTTTGCAAACCTTGAAAGGTTTCATATGTTTCATTTCCTTGTTTGAAGCAAAAATGCAAACAAAGCTTTTCCCACTACTTGTACAGTGCAAAAAAATCTTCAACTATTTCATTTATGACCTGAATTAATTAATCAAGCTAGGGTTTTGAGCCACTGAAAAAATGGCAAATATAACAAAACATAAGGAAAATCCCTTCTTTACCTCTGTCTCAGGATGATTTTCCTGCATACTCCCACAAGCATGGTTATTGAGATCAACCGTCCATCTCTGCATAAAATATAAATTATGAGAATTATACATCGATCGAATGTTGTAAAATATAGTTACACAAGACTACTTATTAGTTTGTGGACATACCGTTGTAAGTTTGACACCACAAATGTTAGCTCCGAGACAAAGGCCCGTGGACATGGCACCACAACCTGAATAAAGATCCAATAATCTCATTTTGAAATTTTGTGCCATGGCTGATAGGCATATTTCATTCACACTAGTGTTCATATCTCGTCCAGTCGCTAGTTCTCCACCAAGATCACCGGAAATAGTTGAACAAGATTGGCTTCTAGGGGTAACCTCTTCTAAAACATTGGAAGATTGACATATACCATGTTAGTATGAGAGATACTTATTTGGACATGAGGATTGTCATTTAAGTTGTAGATGTTCTCATCAACTAGCCCCTGTGAGAAAAGGTTCGTCGCTTGCATGATCTCTTTCTTCGTCATCAAAGTTGTGCATAGAAAACAAATATACGAATACGAATTTTCCATCTATATCTTATTTGTATCTTATTATTGGTTGGAAAAATTTAGATTTATACGGGTCTACTCAAAATACGAATTTTGATATTTTTTTTATGGAAAAAAAGTATTTCCAGAATTGCAAGATGGTCATCCATGCATAATTATTTTTTCCCTCCCTAAATCAATACTCTAACCCAACTCAAATTCTTGAAATCAATAGCGGGCACATGATTTTTGTCGGGAGGATGAACACTATAAGGAACGATAATATTCCTAAATAGGTTCAGATCCTTAGGCATTCCATCTTACATGTAATTACATTGAAACTAATACTAAGAGGCCTTAATAACTCAAGCCATGTATAGTTCAAAACTTGTTCTGATGTTTGATATTCCAATCAAACACAGTTGCAAACAACCATTTTTTGTTGGAGTATCTTTAAAACCAAGTTTAATGTCTTTCTCTAATCAAATTTCTGTTCTAATCATATTTTATAATTTTAATAACATAGCTGTCAGAACGGGCATATTAGACACATCAACCCCCGCATGAGTTCATGTGCTAGCTAAGTAGTTCAGCTAGACCTGTCAAAACACAACCCGACCCGATCGACCCGAAAAATTTCTGACCCGAACCCGAAAATTTTTTCGACTTGAACCCGAAAAACTCGAAATTTTCCGGGTAATCTGGGTTTCGACCCGATGACCCGATTGACTCGGTAATTTTGACCCGATTTACCCGATTGACCCGGTGACCCGATTGACCCGGTTGATTTATAATTATATATAATTAATTTTTTATATATATAATTAAAATTTATCACAAAATTATCAAATAATGATTTTTTTTAATTTAAAAAAGAAAAAATTGACAAACCCGAAATCGACCCGAACCCGACCCGAAACCCGATCAAACCCGAGTTCGAGTCAACCCGAAAAACCCGAAACCCGTTTTACCCGAGACCCGTTTTACCCGAAACCCGAAGTGATCCGACCCGAACCCGACCCGAATGACCCGTTTAACAGGTGTAAGTTCAGCTAATCATGAACCCCATAATTTATTGTGTCAAAATACCTAGTATAGGCCGCGTTTTTTTTAATGTTTTTGGATCTCCATAACATATATCAAGCACTTTTTGAACTTCAAATTCTTTAGAATCTTCACCATCAGCTTCATTATCGTCACCATCATCGTCACCATTCTCTTCTTCATTTTGCAAACCTTGAAATGCTTCATATGTTTCATTTCCTTGTTTGAAGCAAAAATGCAAACAAAGTTTTTCCCACTCCTTGAACAGTGCCAAAAAATCTTCACCTATTTCATTTATGACCTGGATTAATTAATCAAGCTAGGTTTTTGAGCCACTGAAAAAATGGCAAATATAACAAAACATAAGGAAAATCCCTTCTTTACCTCTATCTCATGATGATTTTCCCTCATACTCCCACAAGCATGGGTATTGAGATCAACCGTCCATCTCTGCATAAAATGTAAATTATGAGAATTATACATCGATCGAATGTTGTAAAATATAGTTACACAAGACTACTTATTAGTTTGTGGACATACCGTTGTAAGTTTGACACCACAAACGTTAGCTCCGAGACAAAGACCCGTGGGCATGGCACCATATCCTGAATAGAGATCAAATAATCTCGCTTTGAAATTTTCGGCCATCGTTGATTGGCATATTTCATTAATGCTAGTGTTCATATCTCGTCAAGTCGCTAGTTCTCCGTCAAGATCACCGGAAATAGTTGAACAAGATTGGCTGCTAGGGGTAACCTCTTCTAAAACATTGGAAGATTGGCATATACCATGTTAGTAGGAGAGATACTTACTTGGACATGAGCATTGCCATTTAAGTTGTAGATGTTCCCATCAACTAGCTCTTGTGAGAAATGGTTCGTCGCTTGCATGATCTCTTTCTCCGTCATCAAAGTTGTGCATAGAAAACAAATATACGAATACGAATTTTCCATCTATATCTTATTTGTATCTTATTATTGGTTGGAAAAATTTAGATTTAGACGGGTCTACTAAAAATACGAATTTCGATCTTTTTTTTATGGAAAAAAAGTATTTCCACAATTGCAAGATAGTCATCAGAGCATAATTATTTTTTCCCTCCTTTAATCAACACTCTAACCCAACTCACATTCTTGAAATCAGTGGCGGGCACATGATTTTTGTCGGGATGATGAACACTATAAGGAACGATAATATTCCTAAATAGGTTCAGACCCTTAGGCCTTCCATCTTACATGTAATTACATTGAAACTAAGAGGCCTTAATAAGTCAAGCCATGTACAGTTCAAAACTTGTTCTGATGTTAGATATTCAAATCAAACACAATTGCAAACAACCATTTTTTGCTGGAGTATCTTTAAAACCAAGTTTAATGTCTTTCTCTAATCAAATTTGCGTTCTATTCATATTTTATAATTTACATAACATTGCTGTCAGAACGGGCATATTAGACACATCAACCCGAGCATGAGTTCATATCCTAGCTAAGTATTTAAGCTAATCATGCACCCCAAAATTCATTATGTCAAAATACCTAGTATATGCCGCATTTTTTTAATGTTTTTGGATCTCCATAACATATATCAAGGACTTTTTGAACTTCAAATTCTTCAAAATCTTCACCATCAGCTTCATTGTCTTCACCATCATCATCACCATTCTCTTCTTCATTTTGCAAACCTTGAAAGGCTTCATATGTTTAATTAATCAAGCTAGGTTTTTTAGCCACTGAAAAAATGGCAAATATAACAAAACATAAGGAAAATCCCTTCTTTACCTCTGTCTCAGGATGATTTTCCCTCATACTCCCACAAGCATGGTTATTGAGATCAACCGTCCATCTTTGCATAAAATGTAAATTATGATAATTATACATCGATCGAATGTTATAAAATATAGTTACACAAGACAACTTATTAGTTTATAGACATACTGTTGTAAGTTTGACACCACAAACGTTAGCTCCGAGACAAAGTCCTGTGGACATGGAGCCACATCCTGAATAGAGATCGAATAATTGCGTTTTGAAATTTTCTGCCATGGCTGATTGGCATATTTCATTAATGCTAGTGTTCATATCTCGTCCAGTCGCTAGTTCTCCGTCAAGATCACCGGAAATAGTTGAACAAGATTGGCTGCTAGGGGTAACCTCTTCTAAAACATTGGAAGATTGGCATATACCATGTTAGTAGGAGAGATACTTACTTGGACATGAGCATTGTCATTTAAGTTGTAGATGTTCCCATCAACTAGCGCATGTGAGAAATGGTTCGTCGCTTGCATGATCTCTTTCTCCGTCATCAAAGTTATGCATAGAAAACAAATATACGAATACGAATTTTCCATCTATATCTTATTTGTATCTTATTATTGGTTGGAAAAATTTAGATTTAGATGGGTCTACTCAAAAAAAAAAATTTGTGGAAAAAAAGTATTTCCACAATTGCAAAATAGTCATCCATGCATAATTATTTTTTCCCTCCCTAAATCAACACTCTAACCCAACTCAAATTCTTGAAATCAGTGGCGGGCACATGATTTTTGTCGGGAGGATGAACACTATAAGGAACGATAATATTCCTAAATAGGTTCAGACTCTTAGGCCTTCCATCTTACTTGTAATTACATTGAAACTAAGAGGCCTTAATAACTCAAGCCATGTACAGTTCAAAACTTGTTCTGATGTTAGATATTCCAATCAAACACAGTTGCAAACAACCATTTTTTGTTGGAGTATCTTTAAAACCAAGTTTAATGTCTTTCTCTGATCAAATTCGCGTTCTAATCATATTTTATAATTTACATAACATAGTTGTCAGAACGGGCATATTAGACACATCAACCCGAGCATCAGTTCATGGGCTAGCTAAGTAGTTCAGCTAATCATGCACCCCAAAATTAGTTATGTCAAAATACCTAGTACAGGACTCGTTTTTTTAATGTTTTTGGATCTTCATAACATATATCCAGGACTTTTTTAACTTCAAATTCTTCAGAATCTTCACCATCAGCTTCATTATCTTCACCATCATCATCACCATTCTCTTCTTCATTTTGCAAACCTTGAAAGGCTTTATATGTTTCATTTCCTTGTTTGAAGCAAAAATGCAAACAAAGCTTTTCCCACTCCTTGTACAATGCAAAAAAATCTTCAACTATTTCATTTATGACCTGGATTAATTAATCAAGCTAGGGTTTTGAGCCACTGAAAAAATGGCAAATATAACAAAACATAAGGAAAATCCCTTCTTTACCTCTGTCTCATGATGATTTTCCCTCATACTCCCACAAGCATGGTTATTGAGATCAACCGTCCATCTCTGCATAAAATGTAAATTATGAGAATTATACATCGATCGAATATTGTAAAATATAGTTACACAAGACTACTTATTAGTTTGTGGACATACCGTTGTAAGTTTGACACCACAAACGTTAGCTCCGAGACAAAGGCCCGTGGACATGGCACCACAACCTGAATATAGGTCCAATAAACTCGTTTTGAAATTTTCTGCCATTGTTGATTGGCATATTTCATTAATGCTAGTGTTCATATCTCGTCCAGTCGCTAGTTCTCTGTCAAGATCACCGGAAATAGTTGAACAAGATTGGCTGCTAGGGGTAACCTTTTCTAAAACATTGGAAGATTGGCATATACCATGTTAGTAGGAGAGATACTTACTTGGACATGAGCATTTTCATTTAAGTTGTAGATGTTCTCATCAACTAGCGCCTGTGAGAAATGGTTCGTCGCTTGCATGATCTCTTTCTCCGTCATCAAAGTTGTGCATAGAAAACAAATATACGAATACGAATTTTCCATCTATATCTTATTTGTATCTTATTATTGGTTGAAAAATTTTAGATTTAGACGCGTCTACTCAAAATACGAATTTTGATCTTTTTTTTTATGGAAAAAAAGTATTTCCACAATTGCAAGATAGTCATCCGAGCATAATTATTTTTTCCCTACCTAAATCAACACTCTAACCCAACTCAAATTCTTGAAATCAGTGGCGGGCACATGATTTTTGTCGGAAGGATGAACACTATAAGGAACGATAATATTCCTAAATAGGTTCAGACCCTTAAACCTTCCATCTTACATGTAATTACATTGAAACTAAGAGGCCTTAATAACTCATAGGGGTGTTATGTGAACACGAGCTGCTTGGTTTCGGCTCGGATTCGACTCGAAAAACTCTGCTCGAACTCGTTCACATTTAAAAAACGAGCCGAGTTCGAGCAGCCTCTTGAACTCGAATCGAGCTCGAGCCGAGTACGAGCTCGAGCTCGAGTAGCTTGTATTACTCGGACAAAAATGCCCTTGTGCTTTTTCCCCCTTTCGTTTTAGGGTTTTAAACCAGCCATCACTCCCGTGTCTAGTCCAAGCGGCAAGCGGTCATTCTCAAATCTCAATCCTCTTCCAGTCTTCCTCTATTCTGCTTCTACAGTGCGTTTCCTCCTCGGCGCCGCCTCTTAGTCCTCGGCTCCGGTGTCTCCCTCCTCCCCGGCTCCTCCTCGGCTTCGCCTAGTCCCCGTCTCCGGCGGCCAAAATCTGGTAAGTTCGCTTTCGATTCTTGTTTCGCCCCTTGTTCTTCAGCCCCTCCTCCATCAGATCTCTTTTCTATTTGAGTTGTTTCGACCCTTGTTCAGATAATTTATCAACTCTCTTCCTGTCCCTTGTTCAGATCTCGTTTGAGTGGTTTCAACCCCTTTTTGAGTTGTTTCGCCCCTCCTCCATCAGTTCTTCGCCCTTGTTGTTCAGATCTACACGTTGCAAGTTCTTGTCTATTTTTGACAAGGTAACGAAATTCTTCCTTTCCTTTTCAATTTCAAGTGAATTATAATCTGTAATTATATAAATATTTAATCTGAAATCTGTACTTATGTAATTTGTATTTTGATATTATATACTCTGTAATTATATAATCTGAAATCTGTAAACTGAAATCCTAAACAGAAATCTGTAAACTGAAATCAGTATACTGAAATCTGTAAACATTAAACTGAAATTTATATAATCTGAAATATGTAAACTGTAATATGAAATCTGTAAATCTATAAACTGAAATCTGTAAAACTGTAAACTGAAATTCATATGTAATTTATACAATATGAAAATCTGAAATATGTTATTTAAGCTGTAATTTATATAATCTGTAAACTGAAATATGAAATATATAATCTGTAAACTGAAATATGAAAATCTGTAACTTATATAATCTGTAAACTGAAATCTGAAATTGATATAATATGAAATCTGTTATTTAAAAACCTGAAATATATCATTTATATAATATGAAATCTGTAATTCATATGTAACATCTTCCCAAACAGATGAAGTCTGAAATCTGTTATTTAAAAATCTGAAATCTGAAATCTGTAATTCATATGAAACTATAGAAGGACTTCTTTGCTCATCGAATTGGTTTCGTAATGAATTTGAAATTTGATGTTCAGGTATTTAATTTTATTTCATTCTGAATGTGTTATTAGTACTTTCAATCTCTATTCATATTCTCTTTTGTGGCTTTCAAAGATTAAGCTATTACTATGTTATGCTCTTTGCTTATTTTGAGGTTGTTTGCTTGGAGACGGAGACAACCTGAAAATGTGGATTGTATGGTTTCAAACTTGCAAGTGTGAATTTGCCATCTATGCACTTTCTTAGCAAATGTCAGACTTTCAGTTGGTTGCAATTATGTATGGTTTCAAATTTTCAAGTGTGGATTATATGGTTTCAAACTTTCAATTATGTATGGTTGTGTACTTATTTCAGGTTGCAATTTCAGGTTCTGTAATAACACTATTATTGATGCAGCTAAGCCAAAAAACGAGCTCAAAAACGAACTTCTAGCAAAACAAGCTAAAACAATATCACGAGCTCAACCGAGCTCGAGCTTGTTCAAATACTCGCGAGCCGAGTTCGAGCTCACTTCTAAGCTCGAGTAAAATTCGAGCCGAGCTCGAGCTCGAGCTTGAACAGTACCGAGCCGAGTATGAGCAGGTCAGTACTCGGCTCGTTCGACTCGAATAACACCCCTAATAATTCAAGCCATGTACAGTTCAAAACTTGTTCTGATGTTAGATATTCCAATCAAACACAGTTGCAAACAACCATTTTTTGTTGGAGTATCTTTAAAACCAAGTTTACTGTCTTTCTCTAATCAAATTTGCGTTCTAATCATATTTTATAATTTAAATAACATAGCTGTCAGAACGGGCATATTAGACACATCAACCCAAGCATGAGTTCATGTTCTAGCTAAGTAGTTAAGCTAATCATGCACTCCAAAATTCATTATGTCAAAATACCTAGTATATGCCGCGTTTTTTTAATTTTTTTGGATCTCCATAACATATATCAAGAACTTTTTGAACTTCAAATTCTTCAGAATCTTCACCATCAACTTCATTCTCTTCACCATCATCATCACCATTCTCTTCTTCATTTTGCAAACCTTGAAAGGCTTCATATGTTTCATTTACTTGTTTGACGCAAAAATGCAAACTAAGCTTTTCCCACTCCTTGAACAGTGCAAAAAAATCTTCAACTATTTCATTTATGACCTGGATTAATTAATCAAGCTAGGGTTTTGATCAACTGGAAAAATGGCAAATATAACAAAACATAAGGAAAATCCCTTCTTTACCTCTGTCTCTGGATGATTTTCCCTCATACTCCCACAAGCATGGTTATTGAGATCAACCGTCTATCTCTGCATAAAATGTAAATTATGAGAATTATACATCGATCGAATGTTGTAAAATATAGTTACACAGGACTACTTATTAGTTTGTGGACATACCGTTGTAAGTTTGACACCACAAATGTTAGCTCCGAGACAAAGACCCGTGGACATGGCGGCACAACCTGAATAGAGATCCAATAATATCGTTTTGAAATTTTCTTCCATGGCTGATTGACATATTTCATTCATGCTAGTGTTCATATCTCGTCCAGTCGCTAGTTCTTAGTCAAGATCACCGGAAATAGTTGAACAAGATTGGCTGCTAGGGGTAACCTCTTCTAAAACATTGGAAGATTAGCATATACCATGTTAGTAGGAGAGATACTTACTTGGACATGAGCTTTGTCATTTAAGTTGTAGATGTTCCCATCAACTAGCGCCTGTGAGAAATGGTTCGTCGCTTGCATGATCTCTTTCTCCGTCATCAAAGTTGTGCATAGAAAACAAATATACGAATACGAATTTTCCATCTATATTTTATTTGTATCTTATTATTGGTTGGAAAAATTTAGATTTAGACGGGTCTACTCAAAATACAAAGAATCAAGATAAGGAGAGCTTATTGTCGAGCGGGCGGTTTTTGGATAGTTCCAACTTAAAGACGTTTCGATATGATGAGTCGTTTGAGATCCATAAAATTCGGATCGATTCATTCTATAGCTTGTTGGAAAGTTGATTCAAATATATACAACGTTCATGTTGATCATTTTCTAAAATTCGGCATGCAACATAGCAAAATCGAGCAAACAAGTTGATAACAACTCGAAACCATTGAGGTCCGCCCGCTGCTGCACACCCTCGACAGTTGCCTTTTTTTCCCTGTCTTGTATGTATATTCTTAGTTGTGGAATGTAATTGGGCGGGAAATTTCTGGTTTATGTGGGTAAACTTGAAATACAAATTTTGATCGAAAATTTTTGTGGGAAAGAAGCTTTTCCACAATTGCAAGGTAAGCACCCATAAATTTTTTTTTTCTTCTCAAAGTAACACCCTAAACCATTAATAGTCATCCATACTTTGTTTCCTCTCTAAATTAGCACCCTAACCCTTGTAACTAATATTATCTCAAATTCTTGGTTAGACTTTAACATTAATCACCTATGGTAATGATGCTCTGCTCAAATAAGTTAAGGTTAATATTTTGAATTATTTTTTACATTATTAATGTTGCAAGTGATATTCATTGTGTACTAAATGAATAATTTTTTTAAATAAATATTTAGCTGTTAGACTTTTATAAAATTATTTAATTAAAAATATAATTTAAATTACTATAGATGTTGTTATATATGTTTTAGTTTGAGATGGATATTTTTGGTTTTACATTTAGATTTTATTTTATATAAGTTAAGTATGAATTTCCAATCACTACTACATATATACCATTTTAGGACGTTTAAAAAACGCCAAAAAAGCGTAAACATGGCGTTGAAAAACGCCATGTCTCATTGTCGTCGAAGCCGACGCCGTATTTTAGTCAACCTTTTCATGGCGTTTTGACAAACGCCATAGAAAACCAAACCATGACATTTTTTAAACGCCATAGATATCTTTTTTTTAAATATTCAAAAGTTGCACAATCCATGGCGTTTTAAAAACGCCATGGAATTGTATTTATTTTTAAAAAAATTAGAATCAAAATATATCATTACACTGTTCGATTATTTACTAACAGAACTACAATCATCTCTTCAAAGTTCAAACTCATGCATAAGGTTCTTTAAGAAATAAAATAATTCTAACTTCATAATTATGGTTGGACCTCTATCTTCATCCCAAAGTGTTGAGCAGATATTGCTTATTGTCTCCGGCTCTCTGCAAGAAACATTATGCTCTAGCTCGATCACAAATCTACAATGAATGAAAATCAATAAGGCATTTCTGCAGAAGACATTAAATGATCCAAGCACAAGATTATACCTTAATTCAAAATACTTATTCATATAAGAAGAAAATAATTTATCAACACTGTAAATACTTATCAACACTGTAAATACATTAATTCAAAATACTCATTCGAAATATGTTGGGATGGATAGAAAATCTACATTTTAAATACACTGTGTACTGCATATACCAGATAACATAAATAAAACTCTCTTTTAATAACACTATATGTACCAAATACCTAAAAATGTCATCAGTTATAAAAAAAACAGATACAAAATAGGTCCTAATCTGGACAAAATCAACTTACCAGTAGGCAAAAATGGAGGCCAAGCCTCGAAAGAAGATCGATGGCTGATGGACGGTTGTCGTCTAATAAAATAACCTATTTCCTTTGTTCCTACGACATATGCTAATCACTTTCACAATTCTCATGGAAGAACCATAAATTTGATTCACTAATATCAAGAGAAAGAATGAGCTGCATTTTACTAGGCAACATTTTAGACATGCATTTTTAATTCACATCATAAATTTACCACCATGGTTAAACATTCACCTGTACATTAGAATGCATGCTCAGACTTTCTAGGAGTCAAACCATTTGTAGATATTTTAAGTTCCCAAAAACCCTTTCGACACTTTGAGGGAAAAATCACCACCATAATATATGACATAAAAGGTGGAGGAAACATCAAGTATTTTATACTCACATGGGAAAGGTTGTGAACAAGCTCCTTTATATCATTAAAATAAATACCAACCTTATCATGCAAGACATGGTAGTGCATGGGAAAAAATGCCCTTGAATTGAAAAGGAAAATAAAAGTAGGGGTAACTCACAATCATTCTAGGATGCAGTGATTATTCTAAGCCACAATCACAACAAACATGGGATCACATTTCTCATACAAGAATTTGGATTTCTCGATGATTTGTTGCAAGTCAATGTTCAAAGCTTGTCAATAAACTAAACTAGACAAAGAACAATACAAATAGAAGAGAAATGGAAAATAAGAAAACATATATAACATTTAATTTCATTAGTAAACCTCATCTTAAGCAAATGATGGATAAATTGCTCACTAGATTAGAAATAAATGTATAATACCTTAAAATGATTATCTACTTGGCCTTCCACTTTATAAAACTGGAATTGAGCTCATGAAGTTGTAAACAACCATCAATGATTATGAAAACTCATGCCTCGCTAAAACCTAATGTCAAAAGTTAAAACAACAGAATATTAGCTGTTTACCTTAGCAATTATCATATATTCTCGCCCTGCCCATCAGGGGGCTCTTCTGAACTGTGAGTTCTCCTCAAAGACATTGAAAAGACCATCAGTTTTGCCTTCATCAAAACAAAATAGAAGGGGCATCACTATCACAGTCCATTCATCTTAAATTTTGTCACACTCACACAAATGTTTTGATCAGATCAAAATTCATATGAATGTAGTCTTAGACGTTATTGGCTTCCCTATCACATTCAATTCATCTTTTCCTAGTCACCTCAAGGAATTCATAGGAGGAGTGTTACATCTTTAAGTATGCTATCACGAGGGCCTGTTGAAATCTGACAGTATTATCTTTAATATTTTATCCACTTGGAATTGAACTCCCTCTTTGAAGGCATCAAGTGGTATTGAATTTCTAACCATACTAATTATAAAAAGTTGAAAAATGGTATCCCCATCCTAAATTCATCTATAGAATTCATATACTAAATGTCCCAAAAACCCTAAATTCATTTAAATACAAATTCTTAGAGTATCTATGAAACTCTCAAAAACCTTTGACGAGGTAGAAACTCTCATAAGCTTTGATGGGAAATCGAATTAATTAAGAAAAACAAAGAGGATATCAACCAAGTCAGTTTCTAAGAAACATTCTTTTGTTTCCCCACCATATATAATTACATCTTTGAATAACAAAATTCAACAAAAAGTACCATAGACAAACAGCCGGAGATGCAGAGAAGCTGAGAAGGTACCACAGATGAACACCTAAGCCCTTCAAATATGGCCAAACTCCGTATTGAAAATGTTGAAGAAGTGAGCCAACACTACTAGAATTCTGTTCATAGACATCACATTATTCACATCAGTCAGAAATACGCATAATGTAAATTTATTATATTACATCAGTTATTAAATTTGTGATGTTAAAATAAATTTTGACAACAGTTATTATTATTGACCATTGTTAAATAGTTAATTCTAAAAAAATTTAAAACACGCGGGATATACGATTCTAAAAATTGAAACGCCGGGATGGAACAACTTAGAAAAAATAGGCGGTGTTTCAAAATTTTTGGAAAATTTAAACTTAAAAAAATATCATCCATTTATCTCTCTCTCAGACTCACACAAAACATTGAACGTCTCCTCCCTCTTTACCCTAAAATATCCATCTTCCTCTGGTCTCTCCTCTCAGACCCTCTCCATTCCCTCTATCTGGAGACTACAGAAGTTTGTCTCTCCTCTCCTTTCCTTCTTGCCGGCGACTACAGATGTACAAAGACGATGGTCGACACCGACCACAATCACTGTCTCATCTCTTCTCTCTCTTCCTCTGACCGGTAATTACGAAGATGGCTGCTCTCTCTCAAAACCCTAACGAGTAAGCATTCTCACACATTTTTCAACCCTTTTGTTAACCCTTTTTCATATATGAGTTTTTAGATCTTGTTTTGCCTTTGTCTATGCTTTAATAGGGGATGTTCCCCCATCTCTCTCTTCCTCGTCTCTGAGTTCAAGTGATTTTCGAGTGTTCTCTCTACATTGCCAGGCAAACTTTTCAAAACCCTTTTTCTTTCAATTCAAAAACTTGATTAGGGTTTGATTTGGTGAAATATGGGGTTTGGAATCGGGAATCTGATGATTAGGGTTTGATTTTCTAATCATGAGCTTGGTTAGGGTTTGATTTGAAGATCTAGATTCACAATCGGCAGATGTAGATAGCGGATGTTCTCCCAATCTGTGCAAGTATGCAACACCAATCTCCTTTAAAATATTATTAAGGATTCGGTATGGTATGATAAGATTGTTAGGACAAAACTTGGGTAAGGTAATTTATCTGCTCATGTTTCAATTTATCTCTTACAAGGACAAATCTTATTATTTGGCCCTTTTTGATTTGGAATCAATCGTTTATGAAAGACACCTTGTTGTATACTTGTTGCTTAACATGAATTTACTTTCAAATGAGAAACCAAGGACAAATCTTATTTGGACCTTTTTTTGTTTTCATATGTGAAAATAAAATGTGATTTTGTGATTATCTTCTTTTTGAAGTGCAAAGAAGATAATCACAAAATCACATATTTGTTTTAAATCTACCATGTCAAAGATCATTCTTGACAGCCATTATTTGTTTTGCTAGGTTATAATCCTCCTCCGTGCGCAAGAGGATGTGTTCCGAATCTTGATCATGCATGCCATCTAAAAAATCTATTATCCATTGATTTGTGATAAATTCTTATACTTTTTCTTTTGGGTTTTGATGATTTTGGAGGGTCAAACTTATTCATCCATTACAATTTCTAGGTTGGCGATTATCTGGCTAAGAATCTCCTTTTCTATCTACCTCTTTCTTGATGATTTCTATCTTTGTTGCTAGGGGTTTGGTTGGATGGTCATGTAGGAGGGCATCTGAGATGTGGGAACACTGCATGCTAGCCCACATGGAACCAATTTTAAAATAATATTCTGCAGGGAAAAATAATATTCCTTCATTTTGTTTATGGGTTACAAGTTTGGACTGCATCAACTCATACAGTATTTCTGATTGCACTTGCTAGGGATGACATATTTTATGGTAGAAAGACATGGCTATCTTCTTTCCAGGACTTACCTATCATTTGTTACTACTGCTTCTGAAAGCAAAACGGAAATGCATCTCATGGTGATGAACAACAAATTGCTTCTGAAAATTCAACATTGGAGTATCCTCTATCATCTGTTACTACTGTTGTGGATGCCCACAATAGCAGAGGTATGTTCTTGCACTGTTTTTGAATGCGGTTTGTTAAATGCTTGTGTTTGTTGAGTCTATGAGCTAAACTTCCTAACTAATGCTCGATTGTGCTTTCAGTCTTCCACTTGATGAGAAGTATGAAATTATTCATGTTTGCTAATATAAGAGTTGTGGTTACATATTGGTTTTAAAATACTCCTAGTGTCTTACATCACTTCAAGTATTTTTTAACTGTCTGGTAATATGCCAATAATAAATGTTTTACAGGTTAATGATGAGAGATATGCACATGCATTGTCCATCTTTGACCAGGTCTTTTTTCTCTCCTTTTTTTTTGTTGGGTGGGCTAATGAGTACAGATATATGCTTATTTATGGAGCCTTATTTTAATGTATGGGGATGTCTTTGCAGATACTAAAAGAAGATCCTGAGTACAATGAAACTTTGATTGGCAGAGGGATAGCTCATGCATTCCAACGGGAGCTTGAGGATGCAATTTCCCATTTTATAAAAGTATGAAATGAAATTGCATTATACACATGAATTTGCAAAATCCTCTTTCCATCGTAGTTTAGATTTCAAAAAAATTACTTTTTCAAGCTGTATAGGGGGATCCATGTGCTGGTGAGGCATGAAAAAGACGAGGACAAGAATGTGCTGTCTTAGGAAATTATGTCTATACATTTGAGGCTATTGTTGATGATACACAATCTTCGAGGTACCGAATGTTGAGTTGTCCATATGCTTTCAACTGTCTGCTACGATTAAGGACTTCATCTCAATTTAAAACTGGTCGCTTTGTGAGTTTCTAAATCACTTTCTCAATTTAGAACTTGAGATGCTTGTGTTACTGTTATTAGAATGCCTACGGGTATGAAGAGATGTCCTATCAATTCTGAAACTGTAGTTATGACTAATACAACTGGGATGAAACGTGTCATCGGAAACTGTAGGTATGTTGCTCCAACATTTGTTGAACTGTGAAGTGCACATCTTATACAGTCACTCTTCATCATCCATTCTCGGCCATAGGGTATGAAGAGGTGTCCTGTCAGTTCTGCTGCCATAGGTAAGCTCTGACCTATTCGCCAGCTGCTACTCATGCTAGTAAATCATGGTTGGCAAAGGTGACAACAGGATCCTTGAGCAATGCTAAATCAAATGTCTAGTATCATATATGGTGAGTGAGATGTTTGGAACCTAACTTCTGTTTTTTTTATATAAAAAAAATCAGATTAATAGTTTTTTTTGGTTAAACATCATTATGAATGACTTGTTAATATCATCATGAATCATTAAAGTGATGGAAGTTTTTATCTTAATTTTTAGGTTTTACTCTGTGCGAAAAAATTGATGATGTTATCTTATGTATTGTTTAATAGAACTGAAGATAGAAACCTGTTACTCTTCATCACTACGTCATTTGTCACCAGTAAATCAAGGTTGGAATAGGTGATGTCGAAGCCCTTGAGCAGTGCTATGATGCATCACTAAAAGATTACAGTGGGAAACCAAATGCCAGGGTGCATGGTTAGTGCAACTTAATTTATTTTTTTGTTAAATTATTATAATATTTTATATTAGCTTATCAGACCTTGCTAATGACATTGGCTATAAGAATTTCCCACATTTATTTTTGCAAAGATTAATATGAATGATTCTGGAATATATCGGTAGGCGCCATCCAATTCCAATGCAAGAAATGCTTGGGCCTTTGCTTTGTACAACTATTGGTCTTGGTCTGGATGTTTCATCATCCTAAGCATGGGCTGAATTCAGAGTTTTGTTATGTTCTTGCTAATATGGCAGTTGACTTAAATTTATAATCTTAAAGTGTGTTTTGATGTTTTAGTAGGGGAAGAGAGAGTGCATGTATTTTACCTTTTGTAGCGTACCGGTTGTGGTAAGTGTATATTGAATGATATATTGAATATAGTTAATATATGTTGGTCGATGATCTTTTAGCTATCAGAGGTGTATTTATGTATGACATAGCTATGTCAATACCAAAAAACATCGGACAACCGAGAAAGAAAAGCTATGTCTATATTTTTACATATGTCGACTGTAAAGACACAAAATGATTTATGAAGTCTGGAAAAATATCAAAATTGAAATGTCACCTGATGTCAATATGAAATACTTACATCATTAAATGAGCATAAACCGATGTTTTACAACATAATAACATCGTTTTTCAATCGAAAAATGATTTGACAATATACTAATGACATCGACTTTAAAATATTCAATATGATAGATTATATTTATATAAATTAATAGCACAAAATTACAAATAAATAGAGAGTGCACACAAAATCAATAATGTATAACCGATGTGTATATCAATCTAAAACATCTCTTATTAAAAATATAGCGATGTTAATGTAATGTTTTGTATTACTCTACATCGTTTCGAACCTCTAGAAATGCAAAAAGACAATGGCCGAACATTAGGTTCATTAACAAAAATGTAATTATATCAATGTATTTAAATCATTATCAAACAGAAAAACAATGTTATAAATTATTATAGACATCGGTTAAAAACCGATGTGGTAAAGTTGGGATTTTTAACACCACCCAATAACACGTCGAATTTTTTTTTTTTTAACATCGGTTTTTAACCGATGTCTATGAACAAAATTCTAGTAGTGCAAGGTGCCATTTCACATGCAATTCCAACCTCACACAAAATCAAAGTTCAATTTAATAAAAAACCCTAAATATATGGTAACATCAAAATATAAAACACAAAAGTCATGAGAAAAAAAAAACCCTAGAAAATTAATGAATTTAGGGCAAAAATTAGAGACCCATCTCGGAAAGATGAGGAAGAGGTGAGGGGGTAGGGTGTTAGAAGAGAACTTGGAACACCTATTGCGCGGGCAGCAACGAGCGGCACCCTCAAATATATGATCGCAACAACGAATTAAGCCCTAAATCCAATGAAGACGGAGCACCACCGAAAGCAATCAGAGGGACGGACAAACACACACACACACACACACACACAGAGAGAGAGAGAGAGAGAGAGAGAGAGAGAGAGAGAGAGAGAGAGAGAGAGAGAGCTGACCGTTCTTTGCGAACAGGGAGGCACTACAAAAAAAATTAAATTTGCTTCAGCAATTTTCCGTGGCAAATGACCAATTTAGGGTGGCATACAACGGAAAATGGGGGCGTGGCGAATCGTGACGTGGCAAATTTTGGTAGCTTCTGCAAAGAGTGGTGGAAAAAAAGTAGCTTCGGCAAAGAGCCATGGCTAAGCAATGTCGAAGCTACCATAACACCTCTGCCACGGTAAAGTGTCGTTGCTAAATTGTTTATGTAAAATTAACAAAAAAACTCTGCTTTTTAGCCCGGATTTTTTTCAGACCCGAGCTAAAAAATCCCATATATTTTTAAAAAATATTTAATACACAGTATATGTGCATTATATTCTTCAAACCCGAGCTAAAAAAACTCCAATTTGATTCCCTTACAAACAAAAATACAATTTTAATTAATTACACACACACACTATTATACAAATTTATACATATAACAAAATATCCAAAATGAGATAATTTACATAAAACTATAAACTACACAAATAATATATTATTATCTTCTACCACTTGATATAACTATACAAGGTTGCCATTAAGGTTTTGGCATTCCAGTATGACCAAAATATACCTACATAATGTGATTAAGCTGGCATACCTACATGATGACCAAAACAGCCATATGATCATTGTCCTCACACAACGTTCGATGAATGAACCCGTAGTTGTGTGAGTACACAGTCGATGAGTAAAGTATACAATCAACTTGCAAAAGTACCATATATTAGCCAGAATGAAACCTACTGGCATATGGGAATAACAAGAAAAAAATGCCCCACACAATTTCATTACATGCAACTGAAACGGGATTGGATCAAACGCCAACCGATTTGCAAATCCGAAAAAATGGACATCTCTCTTCCTTAACAAAATAGGAAGAATACGTTTTATGTAAAAACATGGCTTCACCTCTTTCATTATGTCTTCATCTATCCCCTGAGATACAATTAAGTGATGAGCAAGTTATACTGAATTTTAATCAACAAAGGTGGATGCAAAAAATTATACCAATTTACTCATTAAAATAATAAAAATGGCTACAAGCCTATAACTAAACAATGTTGACAACTCATGATCACCATTGCACATTCAAATGGACAATAACTAAATCCAAGATCTACACGTTCTCAATTTAATTAAATATGAGGTCAGCCCAAAAAACACTAGAAACTTCAAAACAGAGAAGCAATTTTGACATGTAACAATCAAATTTCTTGTCTCTACCAAAAAACTGTAAAGACCGGAGGATTTTAAAGTATTATTTTATTAGATATTAAATTGTAATTTTTTTATATTCTATTTATTTCTGTAATTCGGAAAATTTTGAAATTTTCCGTTCTCGAGCTATCAGATTATTTAAAATCTCTTAAAATGAGTTCCGACATGATTTTAATGGATTTTTTCCGACAGATTCCAATTCTGATACTTTGACATGATATTTTTAAATACGAGCGAGATTTTATCGGATTGATTAATTTGGTTTTAACATTCGATTTGAAATTTTGAATCAGGTTAAGGCCGAGAAAGCGGGTTTTGAGGTTTAATTTCCGGGTATTTTGAAATGCATCATTGAGACCAATTGTTTCTCCCACTTTCTTTCATAAAAAATCAGGTCCAGCCAGGGAGTGGTTCACCTTCTTTTGTCATCTTCCCTTTTGCTTATCGAAAAGTTCAGCATCCAGCTCCTCTTTCTCCTTTTGTGTCGACAATAGTAGCAAAACCAAGCCTTTCCCCTCCCTGGTTTGTCCAAATGCAGCACCACCAACCCTCTTTTCTGTTGAACCTCAGAGAATCGGTCCCCTTCCCTCTCCTCATCTTTATTTTGAAATCAAGTTGAACACAACTCCCTTAATTTTCCCCTTGCCTTATCCTTCCCTGAAATCAGACCCAACAAGCTCCCCTCCTCCCCATGGTTCTCGCAGCATTTGAGCAACCCATCATCTCCTCTCTATCTTCCTTTCTTTCCCACACAATTTCAAACACAAGAAAGAACTCTCCTCGCCCCCTTTGTTTTCGTCGGCAACCTCCCTCCGTTCCAAGTCCGATCGCCAGCACCACCCCTATCTCCCCTTTCACAGAAAAATCAAGCCGAGCACCTACCGAGAACCCTCGAGCGCCGCACCTCTGTTCCGGAGCCAAGGAGTTCAGCCCAGCAGCAACTTCTTCAACGCCGAGACGAAGCCGAGCCGCCCAACCTCCTCTCCTCTTTTCTCCAATTTCAAGCTCGGTAAGCTCGCCTTCCCTTTCTTTCGGCTCCAAAATATGATAAAGCTCCGCCTTTAAGCTATTACCTTCCTTCATAGGCCAATTTCGATGTCAATTCGCCTCCGACAAAGCTCCATCGACTCCGACGGGCGTTTTCAGGTGAAGTTTTTCGAACCTCGGTGAGAACCCTCCCTCTCTCTTCTTTCTTGTTCAATTCTGTTAAATTTTGGCGGGTCACATAATGTGGGGGGGTCCACACGTCCGAGCGCATATGCGCACCCAAGCCGAGCACACAAGAGCAGCGGGGTTCCATCCTAAAACCAATTGACAATAGGAGAAGTGGCCTACTGATTTATATCCAAAGCTCGAGTTCTCGTGTTTTTCGATGTGGGAAAAAGGCTCAAACACATCACAACACGCCCCCTCAAGTGCAACTGTCTGGCCCCTTAATATATGCCAGTTGCACTTGACGTCTTGCCTTAAGGCCGGGTAGCCTAGTAATAGACCAGGGTCCCGGACTACTCCGCTCTGATACCATGTTAAACTCTGGCGGGTCATATAATGTGGGGGGTCAACACGTCCGAGCGCATATGCGTGCGTGCACCCAAGCCGAGCATACGAGACCAGCAGGGTTCCATCCTAAAACAAATTGACAATAGGAGGGGTGACCCACTGACTTATATGCAAGGCTCGGGTTCTCGTGTTTTTCGATTTGGGACAAAGGCTCCAACACATCACAACAGATTCCATGCCCGTGGTGCCGGGTTGAATGATCGGAGTGAGAGTCGCCATCCGAAGTCTCCCTTCCCTCTTTCTTTTCCCTCCGTTCGAATGTAGATAAATTTTGGGGGAGATGAGCAATAGAAAAGGGTTCGGTTTTGTTCCTTTGAAAAAAAGAGAAAGGGGTTTGGGCTATCTTGCATCCGAAATTGAAGTTGGGCCTATTCCTTTATTTGGGCCAAATTTTGTTATGGATTCTGTTTATAAAATGTGTATTAAATATAAGACTTAATTTGGGGTATTTTTGGATAATTATTTAATAATTGGATTATATATGTTATTAAATTATGGATCTTAAAATATAAAGGGATTTAAAATATATTATTTAGACTTGAATTTTAAAAGAAAAATAATTATGAAAAAGGTTTTAAAGAGTGAAAATTGATATGATAAATGAAAATGGATTTTAATAAAATTTAAAGAGGAATATTTGAAAATGCTCCAACCTTGTCGGATTTAAAAGAGGAATGTTTTGTAAATGGATTTTGAGTCAAGTATGATTTGAGAAAGTGTTTGAGTTATGATTTAATCTAACTTGAGATTTTAAGAGTTTTGGAAAATCTTGGAAAATTGCTTTGCTTTGCCTAACTTGATGAATGACTTGTTGTGTGTAAATTATGAAAAGCATGTATTGATATTGATATAATTGCTTAGTATAAATTATGATGTGTGATATTGTCATGAGGTGTTGATTATGATACATAAGGTGAATATAAGTTGTTTATGAAGCATGATGTGAATTATGAGATTACGGTATGCAAGCAAGTTATATTATATGATAAGAAGTATGGCAACTGATATGCTCTTGAGTATGAAAGTATGCCATGATATGATGATGTGAGATATGAGCATGAAATGATATATGATATATGATGAGATAAGACGAAATGATCTGAAATGAGATATGTGAAGTTATGTGTCATAGTTAGGGGCGCCTTGTATGGCTTAGATAAACTTATGCATATTTGTATATTTGTTAGGTGATTGTTGCTTGTTAGACTTCGCTTTCGTTATCTTTTGATGTTCGGCATTTTCAGGTAAGTATCCTACGGGACATACTCAGTAACCTGGACCTCCTGCTTGATGTGTCATATAGTGTGTAGGTGTTACATATGCATAAAAGCATGCCATGTAGTATTATGCTTAGGACTTTCACTTATGAATGAGCATCCCTGTTCTTTATGTTATTTGTGAGTCCTAGAGTCTTTTTCTAGGGTCATAGGATAGCTCGACATCATCGGGTTTATCCTGAGTTGTTGTGTCATTATAGGAGACGCTATGATAGCCCAGCACAATCGGGCTTGAGCATGATGAGTATGAGATGATGATTGATTATGATGCGCATATATGAGGAGATTGCTATGTTATAGTATGAACTGGCAAGTGTATGCCCTAACGGGAAGAGGGGCAGATGTAGGAGAGGGATATGCCATGTGGCATTCTTTGGGCGTCTTTCTGCATTTTATTATATCCTGATAAAGCATGCCTTGTATGTTTAAATTATGTACTGCATTAGACCATCCTTTATTCTAGGTATATGCATATTATATGGCCTCAGTGCGGTCAAAGGACCCGCAGGCGATTACTGGGCCTGACTTCGTGGATAGTGTTAGGTATCTGCTCCTTGCTTCTGTGACGGGAAGTCTGTTTGGTGAAATCGAAGAACCTGACTAATCCGCTAACTTGACTAAATGGTAAATTGTTCCACTTATGATTTGGTTTTGACCCGACATGCTATATCTTAATTTCGTTTTCCGCTCTATTTTCTTAAATGAGTTTGCGACTTAGTTATTAGGACAAGATAAGGGTACCCAACGACCTTCCGGTGATTTTAGGGTTCGAAATCCCTCTTTCATACTGATCCTTAAAAGAGGTTTGAAACCTCGACCCGTACCTGGATTGCAAGATCCAAACGAAGGTATCCGACCTTCGAAACGTTACCTGAATATTTATATCTGGGCCGTTACAAAAATAAATCAAATTTCCTGTTAAAAATAGAAGTCACGAAATGGAACAGAAGTATGAGAACTGAAAGGGCAAAGAGATACAAGAGAGTAGGCATGGCCACGGCTCTGACCTGGGTACAAAATACAATATTACATGTTATAATTTTCAAAACTACAAGTTTACAACTATAACTCTATAAGTTTTACAATACAATTGTACAATTTGTGAATTAGTGAGTGGGTGTGTGTGTGTGGGGGGGAGGGGGGGGGGGGAAGAAGGGCTTGAATCGGTTTCCCGATTTCCTACACGTAATTCTTTTGCTTGTGTATGTCTGAACCCCGGCCCGGTTACCTACTCTTCTAGTCTTCTTGATCGTCGAACCCTCCCCCTCCTAAGCCATCTGTGACCGCGCTGTCAATGGAGCTCCCAACGGACTTTGTATATACTCCGTCATCATCCTCAGAATCAATCCCCAAGATGCAACCTGCAAGGCAAACTTAGGCTTCGATGTTCTCGGGAAGCAACCTTGATCTCTTCTCTGAAAGAATCTGAACTCCGCAACTAAAAAGCTGCTCGACGGCTACGGTGGAGCAAGGTACCCCATGTATTTGTCGAGTGATTACCTACAACGTCGGGAATCTTTGTCTTTCGGGACGGCTCCACCACTCAAGGACATTGAAATCTTCTTCTTCATCGCTGAGAAAATCAAAGTTAGTGGACAAATATTCGTCGAGCTCCGAGTGGGGGCTCGACGAAGATCTCGACCTCTTTGACCCAAAGATATCTCGGGCAAGTGCCTTAGTTCTAGCGGTGATGCTAGTTCGTGACCCACTTGAACTGAAAGGCACGGGAGGACAACCGGAGGGCGCTCTATCGCCCGTCAAATATTCTGTACATAATTGATCTAATAATCCTCTAACTCTAGCAACTATAATTGGAAAATTGCAACCGGGATCTTCCTCAATTCCTAAAGTCGGTAAATAGTTTTCTAAAAACTTTTGAACCCCGTTTCATTTATATCTAGGGTCGAAACAACACGCTACGAGGAAAATGATGGGTGTAAGTCGACATCGACTTACACCCTTGTCGACGTCGAGTATATCTTCGGTCTCCTCGTTCAGAATTGCGCGCCATAATCTCCTTCACATGGGCTTCCATATCTCTCTTCTCCCGCTCTTCAGGAGTCATATTTCTTACCTTGGGCTCCCCGCAACTGATGTACCTGGCTGGGATTGATTTGACCTCCATAGGACCTGTATGCCTTTTAGTTTTATTGAAAGAGTACTCAATTACCTCATCGCTGATGTTGAAAGTGAGCACTCCCTTCCTTATGCTACTTGTACCGGTACATCGTCCACCATGCTTTTTGGGATGACTACAGTGTTGTTTGCCATATAGAGTCGGGCATCGACAAGCTCTAAAGCTCCTATCTTGACTTTGGACTATCTTGATAGTAGCATGATGTTGACGTTGGCTCCTAAGTCACATAAAGCATTGAATTTGTATTGACCAAATCCAATGGCTATAGAAAACTTACCTGGATCTGGTTGTTTCTCTTGTAGGTCCATTTTGCTGCACTCATCTGCGATCTCAGCCATCGACCGCTTCTTTCTAAGGATGTCTTTGAGGAACTTTACATACAGAAATCAAGATAAATGATAGTACAAAACATGGCAAATGAGACGCACATCAAGTTCCTAGCTCAATTGGTGAGCTCGAAAGCAAGAGTTTCCATTCTCAATTTTGCAAACGCCTATCAAAGGCCTAACGAGCTCGTCAACGACTTCATCGTCTGGTGGAGGAGCTCAAGGCTCCAATGCCATGAGAAATTAAATAAAACAAGTTTGTGTTCAAATGTGCACCAACAACCTAATACTGAAATTAGCGGTACATGTTGGAAGTGTCAAACACCAACTCATCAAATGAATTGGTGTCAAAGGCGTGCAACGTTGAAAAAACAACTCGCACAAGGATCCAATTGGTCTCAAGATAGAGTGACTAATGAAGATGATGGCGCTGAGCTACAAGATGAAGAAGAGTCCATGGCCATTTTTGCCAAACATAATTAAGAGTTCGTCAATGGAAACGATTCCAAAGCTCAAAGAAAAGAAAAAGATAAGGAACCAGCCAAAGGACTCACCCTTCATGAAGGGAAAAAAATGACATATATCCTTTTGAGAACGATGATGTACAAGGGATGTTTGATGAATTGATGAGCGTGAAAATTTTAACACTTCTAGGGATAAAAAGGCCTAAGGAGGTTGGCATGACAAGCGATCCAAAATATTGCTCGCATCACCAGCTCATTAGTCATCAAATTTCAAGATTGTTACGTCTTCAAAGACATGGCAGAGGAGATGAATAACAAAGAAGAAATTGAAATCGATGGGACAACATCCACGATTCAATTCAAGCAGCCTCATCAAATACAATTTCAATGGTAGACATTGCAGAGTCTAACCCCTCACTCCACGTGTCTCTTCAAACACAAAAAGTGTCTTCCGTTGCTATCGAAACTAGGGGCATCCCCACAGTTTCGTTGCCTCATATGGAGATACCCATACAAGTCATTACGAAAGATAAAGCCCAAATTGTATGGGCACACCCAAACATGCCACAAGATGGGTCGGGACAACCGACGTCGATGATAATCATGTTGTGAATAAAAATGGCTTCAAGTGGAGAACTTGTACCAGTCACAAGAAGCCACGCTTCAAGTGGAGAACTTGTACCAGTCACAAGAAGCCACGCTTCAAGTGGAGAACTTGTACCAGTCACAAGAAGCCACAACAAATGGTGACTTTTATCACAAGAGCTCCAGAGCTAAGAAAGCCCAAAAAAAAAAAACAAGAAGTGCAAGAGAGGAAGAAGCTTCCGGACTTATCCCGGTGATCAGTGTTCCCAATAAAAAACAGGCATCGGTCACCATGAGAGATTTTGTTCCTAAATCATTGTTGAAAGATGATTCTTTAAAAGATGACTCCTTGGAAGACAAAGAAACTACTCAATGTTGTACGGTCTCATGGACTGATGACGTATGCAAAGAAGAAGAAAAAGTTGATAAGGTTTCTCTTCGCTCCAAGCGTCAGCTTCTCTCCTCAGAAGTAAGAGAGAAACTAAAGAGGAAAGAAGTCAGGCTTCGGTGAAGCTTCAAAAATGCACAAGAAACATAAAGTTCAGGTGCAGAAGTTAAAAACCTATTTCAAGGATAAAGCTTCGCAAAAACTTCTCAATGAAACTTGTGTCAAAAATTGCCAAATCTCATATGGAAAGGGCGTTCTAACCGCAAGCGTGGTAGAACCTAGTGTGTCGACATTTCAAAGTCTTGAGAAAGATTCAAGTGGAACTCCTAAATTTTAAGTGTTCGACAAGCTTGATCTAGCCTCGACATGTGAAGCACCAAAATCTTCAGGATTCGAATGACTCAAGCTAGCCTCAACGAATGAAGCGTCCAAATCTTCAGTGTTTCAAAGGTTTCACATGACCTTGCCAAATGAAGAATCTAAAACTTCGGTGTTTCAAAGGCTTAATATAGCATCAACAAATGGAGTCTAGGGATAGAATATTTGAAAGGCTCAGAAAAGTTGATGAGCCTAGTGTTGAACAAAAATGCGCAAATAATTGTACAACACATTTTATTTCATTTTAAATATTTGAGTTCGACCGCTTTTGGTTATCGTCTTGATTCAAATTCATATCGATACCAAGATTTTGGTAGTTTTGGTGATTTGGGCTACACCCGAATTTTAGCGGGTTGCCTACGTATATCTTGGAAGAGAATCAAGCCTCACGTAGTTCAGAGTGTTTTGGACTTTGCGTTTGGTTTGGTTTGGATTTGGTTTTGTTTTCTTGTATGCATCATAGGATGAAGTTCAAGCCCACCTTCTACGAAGGGTAACTCAAACAACATTCCACCCGAGTAACCTGAGCCCTTCTTCTCGAAAGGGTAACTCAAGCATCCCGCCTATCATTTGCATATAAAATAATTTGGCTTTGATATGGAGTTTGATTTGTTTGATTTTGACCTCATATTCATTTAAAGAGAATTTAGAGGTTAGGGATTGTACCCGATATAATTTTAAAATTTAATATCGGGTTACCTATATAGCCGATATGAGGCGTCAAGTCTTTACGTAGTTCTAAATGAACTGATTTGATTTTTTTGGATTGGTGATTGTACCCGATGAGCTTAAGGTTTATGCCGAGCTACCTATGTACCCATTTGGACGGGATCAAATCACCCGTAATTCTTTCAAAGAACAAATTTGATTTAATTTGAGACGAGCGACTGAATCTGATATATATATTGAATTTTTATATCGAATTTCCTACGTAACTAATGAAAGAGTATCAAATCTTTACGTAGTTCTTTTTAAAGAAGCAGTTTGATTTTGTGGTTTATTGATTGAACCCGACGAGCTTTAGCTTTGTATTGGGTTTCCTACATATCCGACAAAGCAGAATCAAATCGTATATAGTTCTTTTATAAATAAAGTTTATATTTGGTGAAACTTGATTTGAGGTTTTGACTCCATTTTTTTTTGGGAGTCGATTTGAGATTGACCCACTAGAATTAATTGACAAAGAATATTTGACGAGTTTAATTTTATGTTTTGATCAAACTCCGATTCTTAATTGACAAGCTTTGTATCGGGTTTGTTTAGTGATTAAACATATATATTTGGATTGGTTCGAACCATATACATATATGATATATATGTGTTAGGAGGGAAATCAAGTATGAAAATATATAATTATAAAAGCAAACCGAATCTCTAAACCACGCAAATAAAATACAAGAAACCCTCTTGTTGTAGTGGTAGGGAATCAGGAACGAATCCATGAGGAAGCGTGTTAGCGCTCAACTTTCAAGTTCCAAAACCGCCCTCAAAATCGCCCAGACGATTGACTCGATATCGACTAGATGCAGTCGATATTGACCCAAGCTGTCGAAGTCTGTCGAGTTCCTACAAAATAGAAGGAAACAAGGTCGACGTCGAGTAGAGTACTCGATGTCGAGTTAGTGCCTAGTCAATACTCGATATCGACTGTAGTGAGTCGAAATCGACCCTTTTGTAGAAAAGCAGAAACTTTGATCTATGTGCAGAAAGATAAATATAAGATGTGGGAAAAGAAAGTCCGAAGGATATAGGATGGATGAGAAGATGATGAACAGAAATAACACAAAACTGGTTGGATTGAATTCAATAAAATAAAGGAATTCCAAGATCGGGGTTTCAATGCCACAACAATAACCATGTAAGAATCATGCATAGGTATAAAAAATCATGCATTTTCATCAAATAACTTTCGTCATTACAATTAAGAAGATAGAGGCTTTCGCATAAATCCTAATTGTTACTAACCCTTTTTAATAATTAATCCAAATTCATATTAAGATCATTTTCGCTTCAATAATATAAATAATGATCACCCGCTACTGTCGTAGAAGAATCATAAATAGGGATAGAAGATGGAATCGCATATAAATATCATACCTTTGATCCATAACCCTACATGGCTATCGTAGGACTCACCCCGACCCCGGAAGTAGGGTGACTACTCGCTTCTCATCATAACAAACATCAAAATAATAAAGGAAATAACTAATTCCATTATAATAAACGAAAGCTTACAACCGAACGAAGTCAAAATCGCTCTTGCAATCTTCCACCTTACTCGGCCTTAAGCTCTTTCTCTCTCTGTAATTGCCTAATGACTTGTGTTGTGGAATTTGAATAAAAATCAGCCCCTAGGGCTTTATTTATAGTGCTCCATCTAGCTAATATAAGAAAGGAACAACTATATCTTCTATCTATATTTATCTATCTATTCCCTAAGATAAAAGATTCTATTACTTAAGATAAAATGTTCCAAATAAATAAATATAACAAATAAAATTCCCCGTAAAAGTGAGAATTACTAATGTGGATAAATCTTCTCATGTTGATAGATCCTGATGTGCCTTCATGTGTAAGCAATGTCTCTCTCGGATTCCAACTCAATTTCGATTCGGATTTGACCTGGGATGTACTCGACATCGACCAAAGGTGGTCGATGTCGACTAGGTCTTATGTTTCAACTCAGCTGGTGCTAAACCTCTAGTGTCCTGGTCGATTTCTAGTGAAAAGTGGTCGACGTCGAGTAGGTTTAGTCGACGTCAGGTACTTCTGTAAGCTTTCAGCATTCTGCTATGTCTTGAAACACACTTTTCCGAGTCCTCGTTCATTTGATTGACGCATATGAATATGAGTTGGAAAGATTTTTTCGAAGGCTACAACTCTCATGAAGACATCAGAACTTGATTCAAAATGATGTATGGTGAAAAGTGGGATTTTCTCTAGCTGCACCATCATGTGCTCTTCCTTAGCTTCTCCAATGTCTTCATAACTTTACTTTAAACTCCAAAGTGCGTCCGATTTCTGCAAAATTAAGTAGAAACTTGTGTAGACCTCCATAACTTGCAAATAAACATAAACTACACAAATTCTGTATAAATCAAACCAAGATATATGAAATGTATACATAAATCGATATAAATGTTAATACAAAACATGGAAAATTCAGCGCACATCAACACCCCATACTTAAGCTTGCTTATTCTCAAGCAATACCTTTAATGGTCATATAGGGGAAGAAATTAAACTCTCAACATCTGAGATCCACTCTCATATAACCCTTCAATCAATTACCATCCTCAAAAAGGTACTAATGTCACCAAATCCATGCATGTGAATAAAAGCAACATCGCACACAAAAGAAGGGTTATGCAAAAATAATTTTTTATGTGACAAAGCATTTGATAATCAAGAGGTCTTTTATGCATATTGGTGAAGAAAAGGTAAAAGGCAAAGTGGTGGGTTATATTTGGGGAATGTGGTGCTAAATCCGGGGAGAACTTCTCAAACTTTGCTTTCTTGCTTTGATGCACTTCTCCTTTCATATGACACTCCACATCACTCATCCTCTCATAAATCACTCTTTCCTTTTTTTTTTTCACTATTAATGCTTTTACTTCTCTAACCTCAGCACTGCCTTCTCGGAAGTCGCAAACATGGTTGTCATGAATGACCTCAGATACTTAGTGCTTCGAACTCCTCACCTTGGTGTCCCATCCTGCGGAACTAACATCTCAACGCATGCAGGGTCGATATACCTTTATCTTCTGAGGTGATCGGATTTTTTTTCACTCATTAAATTTTTCATAACATTTCAATCTCCTGCCAAACTCCAAATAATGATACAACACAACACCATATAATAATCTCCATAATATGACATCAATTTCTCAACATACTCCCCAGATGGATAATAAGGTAAGGAAATAGGCAATATTTAGAACATGTGGAGCAAATATGAAATAAGGTTTCAGAGGCAGCTATGGTTTTATATATATATATATATATATATATATATATATATAGGGTGAGGTTAAAGTGAAAATGGGGCTTAAGATGAAATTATGATATTAGGAAAAAACTGTGCACGTGTTCACATTAAAAAAAAACCACGCTGAACCGGGAAAAAGAAGAAGCAAACCGGCCGACCTTCCTGAGCGTCTCTCTTCCTCCTTTCTCTCTCTTCCTGAGCGTGTCTCTCTGTTCGAGTATTCCCTTTGCAATCTCCAGAACAACAGAATTCGACGACGCCATTGTCGAAGAGCCGAGCTCCATCTTCTTTGATTGTTTTCTCGACTGTAATCTCCATACATTATTTCTCGTCCTCGCTGTCCCTCTCGACGACGCCATTGGGACGATTTTCTGGAGAACGCTGACTGTGACAAAGGGCTACGAAAGGCCTCGTTGGGATGTCGGAAGCTTCCCGGTGGTGGTGGCCATGGTCGGCTGCGACAGAATCTTCCTCCTCTCAGAGATCGACGTTGTAGTCGCCACAAGAATCGACGCCGCCGGGGATGTCGGTGAACTCAATGATGGGTTGTTTTCGACATCGATTTCCCATTCAATCACGTTCCCTACCTCTCAGGGATCGTTTTCGTGCAAAAACCCCTATCAAATATGTAAAAAAAAACGCAAACCACCATTGTTGGGGACCTTGGACCTTCATGGGGAGCTGGTTCGCAGCCCATTTGTAGACACATATACCGACATCATCGTTCACCCTTTGACAAATCCAGCACAACAACACTAAAGTAGAGATTGCACACGTCATTTTGATAGGTTGTACGCATCAAAAGGAGCACTGTGCAAAGAGAACGAGTGGCCGGAAGATCTCTGAAAATCACTGTTGAAGCTGCGAAAAGCTTCTGTCGGGCTGAGTTATATTTGTGGGTATTTACACAAAACCTCCCCATATACTCATTTTTATAAAATATGCACCTGTTTTAGTTTCTAAAATTATAGAAATTATCCCGCAGTTTTAGATGTTGTTCTAACTCGCATAATCTCCTTAATCCGCATCGTTATCATCAAATCTTTACCCATCCATAATGAGTGTAGATACCAAAGAAGATCGTAATGATATTATTTTCGACTTTCTAATTAATTCGATTTTTAATTGAATTAAATAAGTCAATTCCGTTTACGAAATGAGTCAATTCGATTTTTATTCTCGACTTTCTAATTAATTCGATTTTTATAATCTTATTCATGCATTTCGTATTATTATTCATACACTTTATCATTTTATTCTTACACATTATACTCTTAAGTGTGCACTTCATAATCTTATTCATGCACTTCATATTATTATTAATAGATTTTATCATTTTATTTATCCATTTTATAATCTTAATTGTGTACTTCATATACTTATTCATACACTTCATATTATTATTAATACACTATCATTTGATTCTTGCACTTTGTCATTTTATTTGCACAACATAATATTATATTTGCACACCTTAAAGTTATATTTGCACAATATAATGTTATATTCGCACAACATAATATTATATGTGCACAACGTAACATTATATTATTAGATATGCACAACATAATGTTACATTTGCAAAACACAGTGTTATATTTGCACAACTTAAAGTTATATTTGCACAATATAATGTTATATTCGCACAACATAATATTATATGTGCACAACGTAACATTATATTATTAGATATGCACAACAAAATGTTACATTTGCAAAACATAGTGTTATATTTGCACAACTTAAAGTTATATTTGCACAATATAATGTTATATTCGCACAACATAATATTATATGTGCACAACGTAACATTATATTATTAGATACGCACAACATAATGTTAAATTTGCAAAACATAGTGTTATATTTGCACACCATAATGTTATATTTGCACACCATAATGTTATATACACATTATTTCATCTTATTTGTGCGCATTATCGTTTTATTATTGCATTTTATAATCTTATTCATGAACGGGAACAAAAAAAAGACAATCATAAATAGCATGTGCAAAATTATGAACTCGAACCTTTGTGCATGGGCACATCGTTATACCATTTTGAGCTAATAGGCTTTTAATGACACATGTCGCATTAAAGTACAAAACCGCCATAAAAATAGCAACCCATAAAGAAAATATTTGGTAGGAAACTTACTTTACATTAGGAAAATGCACATTTATTAATAATAATCTTTATTGTATTATTTGTTCACTTTATATTTTGTAATCTCATATTTTTCACTTTTTAAAATAAAGACAAGAAATGTGATGTAGCATATTTTGTTGCATTTTGTAATCTTGTAGATGCACCTTATAATATTATTTCAAATAAAAATTACGGGCTAAAATATGTAATTTTTATAATTGAAATAAGGGCAATATTGGTAGAAATAGAAAGTATGGGAGAGGTGGTGACATTTATCTCATAATTAGAGTCATTTACCCATTTATCCATTTACCCCATAAAATTAGGCTCATTTACACATTAAATAGGCCCATTTATCTATTACTCATTTAATTAGGCTCATTTACCTTTAAATTATGCTCATTTACCTTCAAATTAGACAATTTTCACTTTAAAACATATTTTCATCTTAAGCCCCTTTTTCATTTGAACCTTTACCTATATATATATATATATATATATATATATATATTGTAGGTTCGTAATGGAATATATAATGCTCATTCATCCCACCTATTAGTCAAAGATGAATCAAGATCTCGTCTCATATTGCAACCCGGTGTACATTTACTTATTTCAAATATAAATATATATTAAAATAAAATTTAAAAATATATTTATAATAATTTATATACTTATAATAATATATTTGTAAATTTGTATCCTAAAAATTATCTTTTAGAAATTATTAAGAATTAAAATATTGATTATACTAAAAAATTAATTTGATATTCTTCTAAAATATAAATTTTAATAATAACATTTTATAAATATGTAGTGAATATATATATATATATATATATATATATATATATATATATATATATATATATATATATATATATATATATATATATATATATATATATATATATTAATGTAAAATTGTGCTTGAAATAGTCAAGTGTTACATCTGATGTAACAACAAATCTGAGCATGTTAAAGATATTGTCTAGGGAGAGGAGATCCTCAACACCCTAACATAACCCTATGGGTAACACTTTATTGTATTATTTATGTTATAAATTTATATGATAAAATTCCAAAAATTATACATATAACCAACTCACTTATTGTTACAATCCACATGGAAAACATTACCCCAAAAAAAAAGCAAATTTAAAAGTACAATAATTGTATTGGTACATCTTAACGTTTTTCAATTATCGAGATTCTAAATCTTCTCCCACGTTGGCTTCAAAATCTCCAACATCATCATCCATTTTCAAATCTTAAAAATCGTCAAGATCTAGAATGTGCATTAAGGATTCAGTATATTCTCAATCATAAATGACCGGATAATCAATGGCTCTTCATTAGACATATACATAGGTCCCTCAATTTTTACAAGATATTCTTCAATGAATTATGTTATGTCTATAGCTTGTTGAATGAATATTCGCTTGTGTGTATATATGAGAAACGATGACATTCCTTGATGGATTATCTTGACACATATACCGATCAAATTTAAAAAACACACAATTCAAGATATAAATAAACTAAACTTAATAAAAGATAGGATTTTTTATGGCTTTTTTGGGTTATTTTGGCAACTAACACATTAAGAAGATCTAATTAACTAACTAGCATCGAAATAAAATTAATTAGCTAACCTAGCAACTTTTCCAAGCGGACTATTAAGGTCAGCGTTGACCGTTACGTTGACCGGTTTTTTTTTATTTTTTACAAATGATGCCACTTTTTTATGCCTTTTTTTTATTTCATTTTTTAACAAGATGTCATTTTTCCGATGTTATTTTTTTACCATGATGTCATTTTTTGCCGCTTTGATGTCATTTTTTATTAAATTTTATTTTCGCTTTGATGTAACTTTTCTAATAAAATGGTTTAATGACACTTTTTTAATGTCACTTTTTTCAAACCTTGATGACACTTTTTGTTTACTATGATGTCACGTGGACCTTTGATGCCTTTTTTTACCGTTGACTACTGATGACACTTTTTTATGTCATTTTTTTATGATATTTTTTTTCCCGTGATGCCATATTTTTTCAAAGTAGTATTTTGATGACATTTTTTCTTTAATGTGATGCAAGCTTTTCAAAGTAATGTTTTAATACCGTTTTTCTAATGTAATTATTTGATCTCACTTTTTTTAATCAAATCATTTGATACCACTTCATTGATGCAATCACTTGTGGTGACATGTTTATTACATTTTTATTCATCGATGACATTTGTGATTACACTTCATTTATCTCGATCATTTGTGATGACATCTTTTGTTGATGACATTTTTATCACATTTTTTTTATACAATTGATGATATAGGAGCATGAAATGTGATTTTTACATATTTTTTGACGACTTTTATTCATTGATGACAATCTGAAAGAGCCCATTTTGTCTCTTCCTTTTCAAACCTACTATTTTTCAGCATTCAATTATGCAACACATTTCATGGGAGCAAAGAACATAGCGCAATGTTTATAAACCCAATTAAATACCAATATACCATACACAAAGAAAACCACATTAGGTCTCAAGTTGCAATGAATACTATCAATATCAATCTCAAATACTAGAAAAAATTAACCAATTTAATATAAAATTCCAGAAAAGGGGATGTATTAACTTTATTGCCAACAGGAAGAATTCATTTACCAAAACACCAAGCAAATGCATTGAAGGAATCAAATAAGACTATCTCCCTTAATTCAGAAATATAAAAACACAATAACAATCCAATCCCAGCGAAATTCCAACTTGAAGGCAGTTGTTCCCTTTACAGTTCACAATTTCATCAAAATCAACTCTGAGTAGTTCAAATATACAATCTAAAACTTGAATAAAGTAATTTCCGTTTGAGACCATATCCTTCATAACTTCATAATCCTAAACCAAAGGTAGGGATGGCAATGGGTCGGGTGATGGGTGGATGATCTACTTTCGTCACCCGACCCACCACTCAAAACCCTTCACCCTACCCGACCCACCACCCACCAAATATTTCACCCGCCCCGTCCACCCATCACCCATCGGGTGATCGGGTGGATCGGATGATAATTCGGGTGGAATTCAAGACATAAAATTCATCAAAAAATTTATTGAAAAACATACGTCGAACACATCGACGAATAAACATTAATTGCGAGCTCATTGCATTCATGTTTCCATTTTAATTAGAAGCTAACTACATTGCATATCTTCAAATAAAAATTGTATAACTCACTTTATGACAAGATATTTCTATTTTAATTATTTGATAGGTATCTTGAATTAGGTTTAAGGGGTATATTGGTAATTTTACATAAAAATATAATTATATAATATAAGTCGGGTGACGGATCGGGTGATGGGTCGTGTGATGGATGGGGAATGTCTTCACCCGAATCCGACCCGACCCATTACCCGTTCACCCACCACCCATTTAATATCCACTTTATTTCGAATTTTCATCCACTTTTTCGAGTCGGGTGAGACGGATATCCGTCGGATGCGGGTGAAATTGCCATCCCTAACCAAAGGAAACAAAAACAACCTAAAATCCCTCCCCTACTCAGTTGTCATCAATCGCAGAAAAAACCCATAAAATTTCAATGGTGATCAGCTTCGTTGATACACAGAGCCTGAACAACTTGTAAGCCGTATCTCAGAAATCCAAATTCTTCATACTGTGCAAAGTTGATTCGCTCCACCAATTGAGAAATGAGAACTGATTCCAAAAGTCCACAACTGAAAAATAAAAGAATTAAACCGCAAGGAGGAATGGAGAAGTAGAAAACCTCGAGAGAAGCAAGAGAGAGGTGGTGAAGAGAAGGCCATTTCTCCATCCATCGGTTGTAGTAGTCAATCACAGTGGCCACCCTCGTCTGCTGCAACATCACCTCGGAAACCTAAACGCCATACGCCCTTCTTCCTTCATCTTCGTCGTCTCCAACTCCAAGTTTTCACCTGAAAGGTAGTAACTGAAGGCCCAATCGCAGGAGTGGGGCGGCGCCTTATGCAATTGGCGGTCGGAGAAGTCGAATCTGGGGGCTTGTCCCTAAAATCCCTAAAATTGGAACCTGGAAGGTAGTAATTGGAGGCCAAATCGGAGGAGTGGGGCGACGCCTTGTGCAATTGGCGGTCGGAGAAGTCGAATCCGGGGGGCTTGGAGCGGCCGTAGAGGTCGGCGCCGAAGTAGGGGTCGACGGCGGCGGGGGAGGTGGGGGGAGGGTAGACGAAGTTGCTCATCCTCTTCCAGGTGTCAGCAAATCGCCATCGGAGCGCGAGAGATGGAGATTGGAGAGAATGAACGGGAAAGAGTTAGGGGCTAATTAATTTTCAAGGGGTGTTAGAACGGCCAATTTAATAAGGTAGGATGCTAATAACTTAATTAAATTAGCAAAAGGTGATATTTCACCAAAAAATCTCTTTTTTTTTACGTAAATTAAGGGACCCGCAATATATAAAGGTAAACAGAAAAATATGAAATTTGGGTGTAAGACCATGTGCAACCATTAGTTTTACTTACCTTATATGTTTTAAAAAGTAAACTCATGGTTGTAAGCCAAACCTTAAGGGAAGAGGTTGGAAGGGGTTACCCCTTCCCACTAAGGTAACCTCTTCCACCACAAGTGGCCGGTGGCCCCCACCATTTTATTTCTATATTTATTTGATATATTAATTATTCAAATGTATTTATAATATACATTTATTATTATTATTTTCAAATAATAATTATACCATTTATTTTATTTTATTTTTCTCCATAATTTGAGTATAATTTTTTCCTATATATACTTATCTTGACCAATTATATTGTTTGCACTTCTTTTTCATATTCCATTCTCATACATTAATGTAATTATTTTTGTTATTTGCTTATAATATAATGTTATTATTATTTTTATTTTCCATCTAATGTAATAAAAAAATATTAATATCAAGCACTTTTTAATTTTATTTATAAATAAAACTAATGAGATGGAAAAAGTAATGGAACAAGGTTATCCCATGGTTATAAGATAAACCTCTTAAAAAGGGGTAGAAAAAATCCAAAATTATTTAAAGAAAAAAATAAATAAAGTGTCAAATGAGGATAAGGTGGTGAAAATAAAAAAAGGAAAGAGGTAACCCCATGATTGATAATGCTCTAAGATCAAATTAAATTTTTGTGGTGCTCTATCGTTACTCTTTCAATAATTGAGTAGGCATGATTTCTTCCACAAATAAGAAAGGGGAGAGAGGTTGGCCTGCTAGAAAAGTCCGCGGTCCACCATCACGTTGATTTGCCGGCTTAACGTCGACGTCTATGGCGGTGCAACCATCCACGACACCATCGCTTAATTCAAGATAGTTGCACATTTATCCCCGTTTTTTTTAGGGAGATATAATGATTACCCTAGAGAGAAGTAATGATTACCCTTATAAATGTAGTTCATATTTAAATTAAGATATATTGATCACTATTCTAATCATTCCCCTTCTTCTTCCATTTTTCATACAAATGTGTTACCCTTATATTCCCTGCTGTGAAGGAGGGTAACTAATATCTATAGGATGGGCTAATAATTCTCATCATCCTCTCCTCTAAGCTCACAAAAAATGATGATCATATACATTCATTCCTTAATTATCTAAACAAACGAGCCCTTAATTTGATGTTTGTCGCCCCTTGACCCTAAACGTGCTTTCTTGGAATGTGGTTACCGCGATCAGAAAATGTGCAGTAGTAAACCATGGTTTATGATGGATAAGAATGTGGTTACCATCGTTTCATTGCTTTTGGAGCTATATGTATAGACATGAGAGTTGTTAATTACAACCTATTGATTCCCTATATACTTATGCAAAATAACTGACAAAACTAACATGCATCTTGTTGTTTCTTTCTTTGAGTGCTAAAGTACTTTCTTTGAGTGTTTAATATTTGAACGTGATGAATGGAATGAAGAGCAACAACATTCTTACGTAAAAACTTGGATGCAAAGGCTTGGATCGGATTTTGAAGAACCCCTAACTATAGGATGATCCTCATTAATTTTTAATATAATTTTATTGAATTATCAATGGAGTATTTATAACAACCAATTGCAACGACCTAGAAAGCTAAGGAACGTTGGTTTATGCCCCCAAAGACCACTAGAAAGCTAAGGAGGTTTGTCCTATTTTAAAAAAAGCTAAATAATACCTTAGTGATCGAAAATGATTTGCAATCTAAAAAATGTGTTCGGGTTGAGGTTTGATGTAAAGTAGAAGTAGTTCAACTATTTTCGTGCAATGCTTTACGTACTATTCAATCGTCTTCCCGATATTTCAAATTCTGGATGATCTTAATTGTTCTCTAAGAGTCGTTTTTTTTCACATTTAGGAAAGTTAGAAACTCAATTACGCTCTTGAGTTTTTACTCCCTTCTCGCTAAAATTTGGTCCTTATGAAAGAGGTAGAGATACCTTTCTCGGTCTTTCGGCTAAGATCAAGTGAAAGAGGTTAAGTGGGGTATTTATAGATTTAGGAGGTTGGCAGTCGGTGATACCTCTTGGGGGCACTAGGAGGCGAAAGCCAATAGGGAGTTGCCAAAGGGACAACACGTGAAATCACTCGCGTAGGGATATAAATGCTAGAGATCACAATTATGATCGCTAATAAGTACTGGTGGTTGGGTTAACTCGTATATGAGATATAAATGCTAGAGATCACAATGCTAGAGATCGCAAATAAGTAATGGATATGGTGGTTTAGTCAAGTTACTCTTGAATAGTCATTAGTTTTCTTTTCTTTTTTTTCCAATTTTAAAAAACAAATTGATATAAACGCGGTTTAAAACCGCGTTTTACCGAAAATTTATTATAAAATGCGGTTTCAACCCGTTTTTTTTATCTATTTTTTTTCCAACCTCACTTTAGTTTCAGATATTAACGCTTGTGAAAGAAATGCGGTCTCAACCCGCGTTTCTCTGTCAACTCTGTAAAAAATGAATATTTTCGGAAATATTTTGAATGTGTGCATATTATTGTAAATAATTATTTTTTTTGAATAGTTTGAAAAAAATTCCTTTTTTATTCATTTAATAAATTTATATGCTTTAGTCTTATATAATAAGTCAAAATGCATAAAACCACCATTTTATTCACTCTCATTTGTAGGTAATCACCCCTCATTCAAAAATTTTCATTTAATCAGCAATTATAGCTACTTGAAGTTAACCCCCAACTTTGAATTTTTTTTCTATTTGTTCATTATTATTTGTACAAAATAACTATCAATGTGTGCTGCAACCAAAATCTATTCCTAAATTGATCTTTAATTTGAACTTGACCCAGGCTTTCAAAAATTTTGGTTCATTTACTTTGTTGAGTTCTTTCACGATGCTTGATAGGGATGTCAGAGTTTGTTCGTTCTTCCCTTTTAATATCATTATACCTACCTTCTATTTATTTATCAAGACTTGTAGTTATAAAAATAGAAAAAATAATAATCTCCCCGTCCTAAAATACTTGATGCTTTTCTTTGAGCACGAATTAAGAATGATAAATACCGGGCAGTTACTATACAGGCCATATTTTTTGCCTATATTAGAAAATTATCCTCCATTCTCTCCATATTAGCAAAATGTCCACCCCTAAAATAAAGTTGCTAAAATTTTTGTTTTCAGCAAAAAAAATTTCCCGCGAAATTTAAGTTTTTTTTTCCGCGTTTACAGAGTTGCTGAAACGGAATTGCTGAAACCTCTGTGCCACCATCTGTTTCAGCTGTTTTTTTTCCGCTTTTTTTTCGTTTTTTTTTTGCATTTCCAAAATTGCTGAAACCCACGTGTCACCCTCAGTTTCAGCAGTTTTTTTTTTCGATTTTTTTTTCCGCGTTTTCAAAGTTGCTGAAACTCCGATTTCAGCACTGTTGTTGATGCTGAAACCCCGATTTCAGCAACGTTGCTGATGCTGAAATTGTTGCTGAAACCGTGTTACGAGATATAAAATTTAGCTTATGCGAGATTCAAACCCACGTATTTGTGCATAAGCACATTGCTCTACCATTGAGCTAAGAGGCTTTTAAAGGAGATTTAAAGCAAGTTCAACAACAAATTCTAGTTTTAAAGCAAGTTCAGCAACAATAATTTCAGCAAATTCTAGTCTGAAAAAATAAATATATAGATGCGGTGGTTAAACCAAGGTAACGAAAAGAAGTACCTCTACCGGCCTTTTACATTAGCTAATTAAAAACACCGGCTCTACCTGCTAAAAGTGCTGAAACCGGAGTTGAATCATAATCAATCTCAATTCAATAAACCTAAGTAACTGTAGAGGAGCAATTTCCATACCATTGGTGTTTCATCACTTGACTGCAGCCTGCCAAAAAGGAACTATATCAATGTAACGCATAACAGAAGAAAATAACGGGAAAAATAGAATGAACTAACCGATTAACCAACCAAACTTCCCGTTTAAGAAAAAGAAACACCCAAAATATAAGTAATATAATTTTCTAGAACGGTATGGTCAACAACACAAGTAAATAAAGGAACAACACACATGGCAGTTCTACTGAACGGAATATTAATAACTTACACTCGTTGGAGCGTCGCATGGTAAACCACACTGCCAATGGCCAGGGCCATGTTGGATAAGTGAAGGACGCTGAACCTCTTTTCAAAATGCTGCCTCAGGGCATTTATGAGACCGATGAGCGCCAAAACAATGACTGGGGCATTCGAAATAGTGTTGAAGAATTCTGCAATATACGATGAATGAACATAGTTGCTCTCACAACACTCGGTTGTGGATGTCACTGGACCCCAAAAGCTTGAAACTCCATCGTCCATTCTTCAGTAGTCAACCCTCTCACACAAACCAGTATTATTACCCAACAAGATGCAAAGATGACAGAACTATGAGCACCTGCAGTTCACAACATCCATACATGATATGAATAACACAAATGAAACAACCATTGTCCCCCCTACAATCCAATACACAACGATACAAGATTTGAATAAAAGAATTTGCACTTACAAGTGACAAAGAAGGTATACATGAGGATTTTGGATGCATAAACTAAAATTGGTCTAAGCAAATTCATTCAAAATTCCACACTTGACCTAACAATGGATGCAGTTAAATGCAAAACAACTGCCAAAGAGATCAAATAGGCAGCAATCGACGCTTCAATATGCTAAATTGGTAAAAGGGAACAACTAAAGAGGGTAGATTTCAGGGAAGGACCTGTCCTACCATTTGATGTCCAGATTGCAGCGTGTAACAGACAATTAGCAAATTGACAACAATTAGGGCAAATGAGAAGGGGATCACTCAGTGAGCAACTAAGCATCGCTATTAGAATATAAATCCAGATCAACTGTTACTTTAATCAAAAAGAATCGAACAAAGGGGAAAATTTGGCAATGAGATAAAGCTAAAGAACAAACAACGGAAGCAAACAAAGAAATTGAAATGGTAAAGCATTTCAGCAATTGCTGAAATGCTGAAATTCATCAAACTACTAAAATGTTGAAATGCCTTTAGCCGTTCTTCAAAAGTTTCAGTAATGCAAACAAAATTGCTGAAATTACCAATATCCAAATATCTCAACAAAGCAAACACATTCAAGAACAACATAAGGATCACAAATTCAACAACTATACACAAATTAAAGACCTGAAGCTAAAATCCCTCATAAGCTATTTCATACTCTCTTACCTCCATCTCTCTGAGATACACGTATATACCACTAGCGTACGGCGCGCACATCTGCGGGTCATCATCATTCTTCATAGTATCGACTCCTCTTCTGCTCACCGCCGACAAGTCCACTGCATCCTCCACCGGCGTTTTTACGCCCGCCCTCGCATCCATCGTCTCCAGATCCAATCCTGCAACTTCGTCGGCCACTTTGTTTCTGCTATTGTCGATGCCGGCCTCGCATCCATCGCCCACCCCCGCATCCATCGCCCTCGCATCCATCGTCAGTACTTTTCAAGCTCGTCGGCCACTTCGTTTCTGCCTGAGTTTTCGCCGGTTTCACGCTGTACTGTCAGATCTGTGGTGGATGCAACACCACAACCTCCACCTCCGCCTCCACTGAATCTCCGCCGCCTTCGCCTCTTGCCTGTCGCCATCAAATAGAAAGCTTCTACGACGGTGGAGCTCTTCGACAACTAGTCTCAATTACAGCCTTCAATTCGGCCACTGTCCACCGCCAGATCGGGATTGAAAGCTTCTATCGAAGAAGCAGAAACCGGAGACCGCTGCGAAGCCGAAGGCAACTGCTGCAAAGTCGAAAGCGAAACCGGCGGAGAGAGATAGATCGGGAGAAAGGATATCTGAGGGAGTAAGAGAAAGTGAAACCGGCAGCTAGGGAGAAAGCCCGAAGAGGAGATCTGAAGGAGGAGGACAGAGATAGATCGAGAGAAAGGATAAAAGAAGAGATCTGATCTCTTTTTTTTTTATGTGGTGCTGAAACGGATGAAATTAGGGGGTAATTTTGTTCAGAAAATTTTATGTGGACAAAACCCTAATTTTACAAAGGTGGAAGACACTCTCTAAATAGAGACCCAAAAATAGGTCCGTTGGGCAAATTTTCTCTAAAAATATATAAAATATATAAAATTTATAAAAATATATAAATTTTATTTTACAATCTCATACTTATTATTAAAATTTATAAATTTTTTTTGAAAATTAATATTTTATGGAATTTTTGGTTTCTTAAAATCCATGTCATAAAATCAAAACATCAAGTTTTGCAAGATGGAGGGAGTAGTAATGAATTAAAAACACAATTAAGGGCTAGTCTTTTATTTTCAAGTTAATAGTAAAAGTTTACAGAAAAATTGGGAGGATGGATAGTTATATGCAAATAATTTACTATAATGGGTGGTTAAATTTAAATGTGAATTTTTTAATAAGAAGTTAGTTAATTAATTGCAAATAAGGTAAAGGTGATTTTATGCATTTTTAACTACATATTTTAATTAAAAAAAAATGCTTTACGTACTAGTGCCGTTGGTGATTAAGGTCTTGAATCTATTCTGGATGGTCAATTAGTTCAGCGGATTGGGTTTCTTCTCTCAGTCTAATTACTCATCTTCATTGGTGTTCGGAGGGAAATTATAGGAGGACATTCCGATGCTCAATGAAGACGATTAGTTAGTAGAGATCTTGATTCATCTTTGACTATTAGGAGGGACCAATGGGCACTATATATATTCCATTACGAACTTACAATATATGTCAACCGTGCATGGCTTCCTATGAAATGTTCTCCTCCCCAAACCTGCAAGAAGAAGAAGATGAAGGAAGCCTCCATGAGCAGCTTATCCTCTCCCTCCCAAAACAAAATGCTTGGGGCCCCCACCAATTTCACCTCTACCAGGGCTTCTGGTATCCCCCACAATTTCTCCGCGGCGTTCTCTACTGCCAAGCTCACCACCAATCTCTCAATTCCGATATCCTCCTCGTCACCATCCCAAAATCTGGCACCACGTGGCTCAAAGCCATTGCCTTCTCCCTAGTGTACCGCCGCCAATACCCGGTCAATGCCCTCCACCCGTTGACCACCAACAATCCCCATGACCTTGTTCCCTTCATAGAGCATAGACCTAATTCATCCTTCAACAGAATCCCGGCCGTATCCAACTTACCTCCACCAAGGCTACTCGCATCCCACACGCCCTTCTCGTCCCTACCGAGCTCCCTCCGGAACTCTGACGGTAAGATTGTGTACCTCTGCAGGGACCCGAGGGACATTTTCATCTCCAACTGGCACTTCCTTAACAAGTTCATAGACGCCAATGAGGAGGTAATACCCATGGAGAAGACATTTGAATCCTTCTGCCAAGGTGTGAGTCTTGGTGGGCCCTTCTGGGATCATGTGCTCGGGTACTGGAAGGTGAGCCTTGAGAAGCCTTCTAGGGTGTTGTTCTTGAAGTACGAGGATATTAAAGGCGACCCCGAGTCCGTTTTCAAGAGGCTTGCGGACTTCTTGGGTTGCCCGTTCTCACTCGAGGAAGAGAAGGATGGTGTAGTGGGTATGATTGTTAGGCTATGCAGCTTTGAGAATCTAAGCACCTTGGAGGTGAACCGAAATGGAAGGGATTTGAATTCTGGTCTTGAGAACAAGAAGTTCTTTCGTCGCGGTGAGGCTGGGGATTGGGCAAATCATCTGACTCCGGATATGAGTGACCGATTACTAAAGATTATTGAGGATAAGTTGATAGGGTTTGATTTGAAGTTCTAGTCATTATTTTTGTTGGAATAAATGAGTAATTAATTAAGTCGTTCTAGTCATATAAATATGCATAAATTAAATCTATGCATAAACCAAATATAAAGTATTCAAACAACCTTCACAATGTACTTAGTGAGGAAATAAAGGCAAAGAGTCATATTTGGCTATGTGGTGCTTTGAACTCAACCTCCGGACCCTGCTTTGAGCGGAATATACTATTTTGTTGTTGTTGTTGTTTCATCCTTTTTTTTTTCCTCATAATATCTTATCCTTCGTTATGTCTCCTCTCCATATTTCCTCTCATAAAGTTTCATGACTTTTTAAAAAATTTAACCAATTTCTATTGTTTTTCTATTTTAATTATCTGGGCGCCGGCGGGAGTGAGCATCCATGACGGCTTCCTCGTTTGAAATCGGGAGAGGAAGGAAGCCAACGTGGCCTTGTGGGCCCCTTTGCTAACTTATAAATATATGTTATTTATTTAAACCGGTTGGGAGTTTATAATTATGGGTTGGGTTCGGTTCGGTTCGGTTGGATTTAAATGGTTTCGGTTCGGTTCGGTTCGGTTCGGTTGGATTTAAATGGTTTCGGTTCGGGTTAAAATCGTTGGTTCGGTTCGGGTTTATTCGTTATATATTTATTTTTTTAATTTATTAATTAATTGTCTAACCAATTCCCGATAATTGATTATTTAGAAATCGATTTATGTGTCGATATTTAAAGAGGGTCGGTTTTAAAGTATATAAATTGAATTATTTATTAAGTGTTGAGAGTTATTTAAGTCCTTAGAATGATGATTTTAATTAAAGTAAAGTATGCCGGGATTATTTAATCGGATTTTTGGAAGTAGTTTTAAAGATTAAATATTTTATGTATTAGAAATGGCTAAGTATAACTTTGAAGTAATTGTTTTGACTAACAACTTGACTAGCTAGTGAGATTATATGGATTGAAATATGATTGAGCCAGTTATGGAAATGATAATGGAATAAGATGATATAAGATGTTGAGATAAGTTGAGATAAAGGATGCTGATGATGCTATGATTAATGGATTGATGAGCATGTTATGTAGTGGTAAATGGATCCTGTTGTGTGCAGTTTACTTATGCATATTTATTAATAATTGCTAGGTGATCTGTAACCTGCTTGCTTATATCTTGCTGCTTTTCATCTTGCTGATCTGCTACTCCAGGTAAGTTCTTTGAACTTACTCACGATGGGCGCTCTATGCACTGGGTGTTATATAGTAGGCTAGTGTCCATGCACCATACGACTTAGAATCATGCTTAGGAGCTAAAATGAAAATCATATGATTGCTATATGTCCTTGCAAGATAACGGCCGTTATCTGTGATAGTCCTAGAGTCTTTGCTAGGGTCATAGGGTAGCCCAGCCTCATCGGGTACCCTGAGTCAATCGAGTCTATATAAACATGATATGATAGCCCAGCACCATTGGGCAAGCGATGAGATGATATGATATGATGATGCCGTGGTTTGTGCACCACCACGAGGAAATTGCTATGCTATAGCACCGGACTGGCCAGTGTAACGACCCGAAATTTAAGTACCCGAATTAACCTCCATAAACCTACTTATAAGGTAAATAAGGTTCGGAATACTAGATTATCGGGGAACGTTATAGAAGAAGTTTGATCTTCTTCAGTGAGCTTTGGATCTTACGACCGAGTACGAGTTATTATTAGGTTCATTTAAGCGGAAGATTTAGTTGTCAAAAGATGGGGATTGCGAACCCCGAAAAGATCGTAAGCCCGTTGGAGGCTTTACCTGTCCTAGGCTATCGCGAAAACGTTTCGAACAGAAACAAAAGTGGAAATCATAAATACAACAAAATGCCACGGCCACGCCGGGTCAAAACGATAAAATGTATGAGCAAAAGAGTACGAATGTCAAGCGCCTCCCTCACTCTAATCGTCCAAAAGGTCTGTCCCGACAACCATCCACATAAGTAAGTCATATCGGGTAAGGGGTACCTGAATCTAAAAACAAGAAATAAATCGGGGTCAGTCATCGGAAATATACACACTCAATGCCATATAAAGAGGCATACTTAAACTACATGAATGTTAAAATGTAACACATAAGCAAGTGTATATATATATATATATATATATATATATATATATATATATATATATATATATATATATATATATATATATATATATATATATATATATATATATATATATATATATATATATATATATATATATATATATAAATGCGAAATAAACACACAAGGGCCCGTATCATCATCATAATCATCATCATCATCATCATAATATCTTCTCAAACGTACTCATCCTTCTCCAACATACTCATCCTTCTCAAACATACTCATCCTTCTCAAACATACTCATTCTTTCTCATCATAAGCCTCTCATCATTTCATTCGTGTTCCATCGAGTATAAGTCATTTATTCAGATTTTGACGGCCGTCCTACCATAGACACATAGCATACATATGAATTATTGGAATTACTAAGTTCATCCTACGTCATATTACTAGTTTATATTCCTAAACATGTTACTAGGTCGCGTGATGCATGAAGACTCTCGATAAGACAAAGAGTATCACATAAATCCATCATGAGTAAGTCCAGGGGACTTACCTGGAGTCCGGAGAATAAGCAAGCAATAAAGTGCACAACCAAGGATCCAATCAACAAGAGCCTATTAATTTCATTAATATTTCATTAGGTGGTATTCTTATGCAATGTACCCAACCTAATAATCAACATACATCCACATAAGGTTCACGATTCTATAGATTACGCACTTTGGTTAAGTGATCCGGACTTAACCAGTTATAATCTATATCGTATTATCACATAATCGATTTTCTTCTTATCGGATCATAAGCCAAGTTATGGGTATACTTCATTTCTGTATTTTATATGCTCTAAGTTTCGGTTATGCCATCACATATTTAGCCATATTCTTAGCATTCCCTTAACCAAGTTTTCTAACCGAGTCATTATAAACACTGGTTACTAAAATTATAATAACTCTTGATCCAACCGTTGGATCGCCCTAATATTTGAATGAAAGTTAGATAACATTTCCATGAACATCATATTACGATTTCAGTCAAATCAGACCGTTGGATTGGAATTAAAGTCCAAATTACATAGGCACATATATCCATTTTGTTGTTGTGACGTTTGCTACAAAACGCAACCAAAAACAGATAGAGGCTCCATTTCCTAAGCCCTAATTTACAAATAAGGATCCTAAACTATAGAGGGGAAGGTGGATGAGAGATTACCCTCGAAGCCTCTCTCGAAAAAGACCAAATTACCCCTCCAAGCTTCCCGGGACCTTGCGCCAAACACCTAGCATTTTTGACAAATCCAAACCAAAACATAAAAGGAATTCTTAGACAAAAACCTTCAAAATTAGTTGTAAAACAAGTATAAAATCAGATTTGAAGGGGAGGAAACCAAGACTCACCCAAACACACTTGAAAACCTCAAGAACACAAAGGGCTCAGCACAGCTGGCTCATAAACGGGGCTCAACGGGTGGCTTAATGGGACTGGATTTTTGTGAACTCACTATGGTTGGAAAGGCCTCTCTTTTTTGGATATTTTTCTTCAATAATCAGCCAAAAAGCTTGAGTGAGGAGGGAGTTATGGTGGTTTGAAGTTGGCAAGGTTGCTAGGGCAACTTGCTCTCTCTTTCTTTTTCTTTCTTTCCTTCTTCTTTTCTCTCTGATTTTTGGCGTGTGAAGTGGCTGAATGAGGCCAGAAATGTGTCTTTAAGAGAGACAAAAGGTGAAGCCAAGGTTGGTCAAGGAGTTGGTAAGGTTTAGGTAGAATAGTAGCCAGATAGGAACAAGTCATTCATCCAACATGGCTTCTATTTGTTTAATGCAAAAACATATGGCTCATATTTGATCATATAAAGGGCTGAAATGGGGTGGTTTGGGCAGCAATTTAATGTTAAAACAATGTCCCGAAATGTCACGACAAGTTACGAACATTACCGAAATAAACGGATGACAAGGCTTTTGCCTCACTAATATTTCTCGGAAAATTATCATACGAATTCTAATAGATTGGAATTTTAATCCTCTTTCCATATAAAATATGTCATAAATTTGTTTTTATTTTTATTTTTCCGGGTTTTCAAAATTGTCAAAAGAAGGATAATTGATCGAATTATCCCTCGGAAATTAATTAAATCTTAATTAATCATAATTAAAATTTTCGGTCTTTACAATCATCCACCTCTAAAAACAAGTCTCGTCCCCGAGACCAAAAAGATTCAAACCGGTGGAGAAGGTGTTAAACTTTAAGTCCTTGGATCGGAACAAAAGGCACGCGATCATCTCGGATGCGTCGTCCAAGAATCTCATGATGCTTTTGTCACGACCGTAATGGTCTCGAACGACGTCGTTGAGCATGTGAATGGGCGCCCCCTCAACCCCCGAGAGTATCACAACTCGAGAGATATCATCATCCTACCGCTAGGTCTTTGCGGAAATTCCACGATGGCCGTCGCGGAAAGTCCGTATCCACTTCGCGAAGCACAATGAGCTTACCCGGATCATGGAAGTTTAAACTCAATCATTCCTCAATCAATTTCGATTTAAAGGCGTTGGCGTCCCGACATGACTTGGCCTAGACTCCTCTAGACTCCGCTCGACTTTCTCTCTCGGGAGGTGGTCATCCACCTCTAAAGTTCAAACCCAATTCTCGACATTCTATTCTCCCAACAGGAGGGTGGATCAAAAATCCACCTCTAAGGATCAAACATATGATCGCATTACGACTCAATCAAAACAGAGGGTGGATTAACATCCACCTCTAAGGCTAAGCCTTAATCCTTTTCCTAGGTTCAACATTCCGACATACCATCATTTATCAACCATACTCACAACAATCACATAATCACAACGATATCATATCAGTCATATATCATAAAGTATCACATATCAATGATAATCACGTCATGTAGGACCGCTCATGGGCCCCACCACGCATATCAATCACAGAAAACGCGCACTCAGTCACAGAGGTAAACACTCAATCACACATAGTACGGCTAAGGGTCCCCCTCCCAGGTACTCACCGGCCGCTCACGCAGTCAAAGCTGTATCTGCCCGTGGTTGTACATACGACGCTAGCAACTCATCTAATACATCTCCATAGCTCGCCCGTAGACTCTCCTCTGTCTCCCAAGTAGCCTCCTCGGGGCTCCTCCTAGCCCATTGTATAAGTACCAACGGTACCTCTCTACGCCTCAGCTTCTTGACCCAGCGGTCAAGAACAGCAATCGGATGCTCCACGAAGGTATGGTCAGGTGCTATCTCTAATCCGGAGTAGTCCAATCTGTGACTCGGATCTGGCTCGTACTTCCTCAGCTGTGACACGTGGAAGACATCGTGTATACCAGCCATACGGGGAGGTAAGGCAACTTTGTAAGCAACATCTCCTACTCGCTCGAGGATCTCAAAGGGGCCCACATATCTAGGGCTAAGTTTGCCCTTCATCCCGAATCGTCGGATCCCTCTCGTCGGTGACACTCGCAACCAAACATGATCTCCAACCTCAAAGGCCAACTCAGTCCTGCGCCTATCAGCATACTTCTTCTGTCGGTCGTGCGCAACCCTCAGATGCTCTCGGATCCGTCTGACCTGATCTGTCGCCTCTTGCACGTATTGTGGTAGTGTCCCCACTCGGTCTGCAGGCTCATCCCAGTAGATAGGCGACTTGCATCGCCTCCCGTACAATGCCTCAAAAGGAGCCATCCTGATCGATGAATGATAGTTGTTGTTGTACGAGAACTCTACTAGGGGAAGATGCCGAACCCAAAGGTTCACCCACTCCAAAACACAAGCCCTCAGCATATCCTCCAGCGTCTGAATTGTCCTCTCGCTCTGCCCGTCCGTCTGCGGGTGATAGGCCGTGCTGAAATGCAACTTGCTCCCCAGAGCCTCGTGCACCTGCCTCCAGAATCTCGAAGTGAAGCGGCCATCTCTATCAGATACTATCCTCTCGGGAACCCCATGCAACCTCACTATATGCTGGATAAAAGCTCGGACTAAATCAGACACAGGCCATGTCTCCTGAATCGGAATGAAATGGGCGGTCTTGGTCAACCTGTCGACCACCACCCGAATCGCATCAAGGCCTCGTACATCTCTCCTCAATCCTGTCACGAAGTCCATCGTCATATCCGTCCACTTCCACACAGGGTCAGGAAGTAATCGTGTCATCCCTCCGGGCTTCTGGTGCTCTATCCGCACCTGCTGGCAGACCTGACATCGCGCTACAAATAAAGCGACGTCAGTCTTCATCCTACGCCACCAGAACGTCCTCCTCAAGTCCTGGTACATCTTATTCGATCCCGGATGGACCGAATAAGGAGTGGAATGGGCCTCTATCATGATCTTCTGCTTCAGGTTGTGCACATCAGGCACAACAACTCATCCCTGCAACATCAACATCCCATCATCTCGGACGGTAAAAGACCTACAGTGGCCTTGGGCCATGCGCTGTCGGATATCAGCAATCCGCGGACACTCTGTCTGCGCTCGTCGGATCTCATCCATCAACTCTGACTGAACCTCTAGGAAACTCAGTTGTCCACTCTCTCGCTGTGACCAGACCTCTATCCCACAACTGATCAGATCCCGCTGCAACTCAGGTCGAGCCGTCAATTTGGACAAAACAATCTCCTGACGAGTCTTCCGACTCAAGGCGTCGGCCACCACATTGGCCTTCCCCGGGTGATACTCAATCTCCAACTCGTAGTCCTTGATCAACTCCAGCCACCTCCTCTGACGCATGTTCAACTCCTTCTGCGTGAAAATGTACTTCAGATTTTTGTGATCGGTCATGATCCTCACTGACGTGCCATACAGATAGTGCCTCCAGATCTTGAGCGCATGTACCACTGCGGCTAGCTCAAGATCGTGCGTGGGGTATGACTCCTCCCTTGGCTTCAGCTGGCGTGAAGCGTAAGCGATGACCCGATCCCTCTGCTGTAGAACACAACCTAAACCTGAACTCGAAGCATCCGTGTAGACTACGAAGTCCTCCGTCCCTTCTGGTAGTTGACAGGCCTAATGTCGTTATGCCAAATCAAAGTAAATTCCTTAGGTGCAAACTATAACAAGTATAGTAGGTAAGTTAGGGTCGAACCCACAGGGAAACAGAATCAATTGTAAGAGCAAGTATTATTACCCAAAAGTAACCAATTCAAGGGGGAGTTTTGTGTGTAAGCAATAGTGACAGAACAAGTTGCAAATAGAGGTTGCGAATATATGATGGAAAAGTATTACACCAGGTAATTATCCGCACAACAATTGAGATGGTTTATCATCGAATTCTATAAATCTCAAGTTCTAATGTCCAAGTAATTGTTCTCAATTCAGATCGTGTAATAGCTTTTAGTCCTACCAGTCCTAAAAGCGCTTATCACCAAATTACAAGGGGAAACCTTCACCGAATAATAAAGCAATAGCATTCAAACATGAATTATAATGAGATACAAGCGATTATAACAACCCGTTAAAATAGCCTGTAATCAAATCTCCTTCACAATCTAACACAAGCAACCTACTTATGACGATTGTGTTCGCTACAATAGGTCTACAACCCCAAACCTGGAATTGGAAACTCTAGCAATATGACTAGTATCGATAAACCTAGGTGATCAATCCAGATTAACCAATAATAACCAATCAAGCGATAAGCTCAAGAGATCGAAACAATTAACAAAGGACGAACTAGAGTAGAATACTCACAACCAATTCAATCGAGGGCTTCAAAGAACCAAGTGTAACAAAGGAGAGTTAGTTCTCCATAGGGTTTGTGAGATGAAAAAGGGAAAAATACGTCTCTGGAAAATAACCTAATAAAAACTAAACTGCCCCCTTCGGTAATAATATAACCTAATTAAAGGGTTTTAAAATCCCGTAAAAATATAAATTAACAACTAATACGATAGGGGAAAATCGGATAAGAATCCGTCTCCAGGGACTGACGCCGGCGCGCCATGTAGCAGCGCGGGCACGTCAGTGAATGTCTTGCTACTTCTCTCCGAGGCAACGACGCAGGTACTCCCTCCTAGCAGCACGAGCGCGTCAGTAGCAGCACGACCGCGCCAAGCTCGCCTGATTCCAGCTGCTTCCGAATTTCTTCACTTCAACTCTTCTATAACTTGCATGATCCTATGATTTCTCCAACTTCTTCAACAAGTTCCGAATCACCAAGTTCATACAAATATCCCTCACAATGACATGTAAATGATGACAAAAACTACTAAATGCGCTATAGAATATATCGCATATCAAATTCCCCCATACTTAAACCTTTACTCGTCCCGAGTAAGCATAGAAGCTAAGCATACTCTCACCATAAATCTCAAAGGTTCACAGACAGTACAAGGAACATGAACACTAAGTACTAGTAGTTTCCACCATCTCAACAATCAGCACAAAAGACAATCAAAATAGGAAATGAGACTTACAATTATATCTCGACCATCTACACCTTATAGCTCCCAGTGGCCTACCCGAAAACCTCCTTATCACTCCACTTCTTATGTCGCCTTCGCCAAGAGATCAATCCTAAACACTCAAAGTAAACGCTCATCTTGCCAAGGCTCCCTTTTGGGGTTTTCACCAAGCCACTCATTTTTTTCAAAGATGGTACTCAGATAAACATTCTCACTTCCCTCAAGTCTCATATTGCCAAAGCCTAAGGCTCGCCAGACTACCTGTTTTTTGCCTGAGTCGCCCTTTCGGGTTTTCAACTCATCCCATGATTTTGATTGCCTCTTTTCATTATTTTTTTTTTTTAACAATAACAAGTGCAGAATCTGTACAGAAATAATGCGGAAATGAATATGTACAAGATATGTAAATCCTTTCCCTCCCCCATACTTGAATGAAGCATTGTCCTCAATGTGAAAGAAGACAGAAATAAGTAGGGAGGAAGGAAACAGAAGGACTCACTGAGGGGGTGGATAGTGGCGAGAGTAATCCTCTCGCATGCGGCGAAGCTCTTCCCTCATACCTCTGAACTTGCCAAAGCCTTCTAGGATGTCGGCCTGCTGGTGGAGAATCTGGTTCTACGCTCTATCTTGGTTTTGAACCATCGTCGTCAAACTCCCTACGTCTTGGCGCAGAAGGCCAATCTGGTCAAGCAGGTAACCCCACTGTTGAGGCTGTTGATGAGCATCCTGAAAAGCTTGTGGGGGCCAAGGGGCCCACTGATGTGAATCCTGCTGGCTCTGATATGTCGGGTGAGAATCCCAACCGTGAGAAGGGGTATGATAAGCAGGTACCTCCTGCTGTTGGTTCTGCGCGAAACCCTGAGTATCTGTCTGAACAAAAGCCTGCAGAGCCACAGGCGCATCCTCAATCGTGGCAGCTCCAGCTGTGCCACTACTGCTACCCACTTCTAGGCGATGCCGTCTACCCAGAACTGATGTCGGAAAATAATCAGCCTCAATATACCAATCAGTCCAAGTCTCAGACCAAGGAAGGGGCTTAGGGAGCCTGAACTGATGCTCTTTCTTCTTGCCTGTACACCAAATGGTTCCCCCATCCGGCGCAGTGTCAAGCATCAAACACCTCCGCATATACTCCTCTGTGTAGGTCCTTGCTATGACCTACTCCTCCAGCTTTTGCAAACCACCTGGCTCAACGCCTGCAGCAATGGCTACCCGAGTAATAAGTCCGCCTTGGACCATCTGGTCCAGCGACACTGCGATCCCTTCTGACCTTGTCGAGCCCATCGAAGAAAAGCCTAACCCAGTCAGGAGTATAATTTGCAGTAGGCACAACGCTGTAAGCAAACCTCAGGTGTGTCATGGAGAGCTTGGTATCTGTGGTCAGCCCATAATATGTCTCAACGACGATCTTGCACAACATACGGAAGACAGGATGGGTAATCCTGCTGTTGTACTCGTTACTGGTTAAGAATTCCTCTCCAGACACCGATCTAAAGAATGCAACTAGGTCTGGGTCGGTCGCGGCTGTCACCCATCCATCAGTTGGGGCTTTAGTGATCCCCAAAGCAGCTCACATCCTTGCTGCATAAATCCTGTAGGTAGTGCCATTGAACCCGAAAGAAACCCCTCTAATTCTGTTATCCCCAAGGTTCAGCTGATATGTCGCAAGGAACTGCTTGCAAAGTTCTGGGTATCCTACAACTCTCAACTCAAAAAAATCACCAATACCAGTGTGAGCTAGACACTTCTGCATACAATCTAGCATCTGAAGTCTCTGAAGGGTCTCTCTATGCAAATATTTTGTAGAACTGCCACAGTTTACCTTATTATAAATAGCCCACTCCTCTTCAGACAAATCTAACTCATCATCAGATCGACTCACCTCTTCCTCCGATGAACTCATATTCGACAGATAATAAGACTAGATCCGAATCGAAATAAGGATAGTTGAAATAACTCACAAAGGACAGATGAGGCTCGGCTCAGGAGGCCGACGCGGGCGCGTCAGAAACACAGGGCGGGCGCGTCAGTAGTTTCATCCTCTTGTTTCGTAACCTTGACAGCGCGGACGCGTTGAAATGCAGGTGCGGCCGCGTCGGTGGTTTCTGCAGATTCGAAAATCGCCCAAAACGGTTGTCTACGCGGAGCTTCTCCCCGGTGTCGAGGACGAAAGGAAAGGAGAGAGGGGTAAGGGAGAAAGGGTTTGAGTGTGAGTGTGGGTTGAGGGCTCCCAGGAGCTTCTTGTATTTGAGGAGTGAGTGTGAGTGTGGGTGTGGGGTAGATTGGGTGTGAGAGGAGAGGATGTGGGGAAGGGTAGGGTTTTGGTTGTATTTGAGGGATGATGATGGGGGAGTGATGATGGGGCTTGAAGATGGCGGGCTGGCCCGAAGCGGGTTTTCCAGCCCGTGGTTTTTTTTTTTTTTTTTTTTTTTTTTTTTTTTTTTTAAGGACAGAAAATTAACACTGCGGAAGCAGTGGGTCCGAAATGCGGATGCAATTCGTCACCAGAAACTCCTTCTTTATTACCTACAAGTTAGAATAAAATCGAGTTAAGGGAAAGAATGCAATACCTTGGGTTGCCTCCCAAGCAGCGCCTTTGTTTCAAGTCACTGGCTCGACTAAGCCTTTTTTAATTATTCTAACTCTGCATTTGGCTCCTCCAAAACTAACTAATCCATAGCCTCCTTTGGGAACCCTTCATAGTATGTCTTAAGCCTTTGACCATTTACCTTAAACTTCTTGTGGCTATTTGAGTCATATAACTCTACAGCTCCATGTGGGAAAACTTCAGCAACAATGTATGGTCCCCCCTACTTTGACCTGAGCTTCCCAGCGAAGAGTTTCAGGCGAGACTGAAAAAGTAGGACTTTGTCACCAGCTTTAAAGTCCTTCCTATGGATGTGCTTGTCATGCCATGCCTTGGTCTTCGCCTTGTAAATTGCAGCATTATCATAGGCGTCCAAACCTAACTCCTCGAGCTCGCCTAACTGTAGCTTCCTGTGTTCTCCAACCCCGTCACTCTGCATATTGCATTGTTTCACTGCCCACCAAGCCTTGTGCTCCAGCTCAACAGGAAGATGACATGCCTTACCATAAACAAGTCTGAAAGGAGACATCCCAATTGGAGTTTTGTAAGCAGTGCGATAAGCCCACAATGCCTCATCAAGTCTCAAACTCCAATCCTTCCTGTTAGGATTTTCAGTCTTCTCGAGAATGGCTTTGATCTCTCTATTGGACACCTCTGCTTGGCCATTCGTCTGTGGATGGTATGCGGTGGAAACTCTATGTGTGACATGATATTTCTTCAGCACGGCAGTCACAGTTTTATTGCAGAAATGGGTACCCCTGTCACTAATCAGCGCTCTAGGAATTCCATGCTTGGCAAAAATATTGCTTTTCAAGAACCCTGCCACAACTTTAGAGTCATCAGTTCTGGTGGCCTTCGCTTCCACCCACTTGGAAACGTAGTCCACCGCAAGTAAAATATACAAGTTCCCACAAGAACTAGGAAAAGGTCCCATAAAGTCAATGCCCCAAACAACAAAGATTTCGCAAAAAAACATCGGTGATTGTTGCATTTCATTCCTTTGAGAGATATTCCCCATTCTTTGACACCTATCACATGATTTGCAGAAAGAATAAGCATCTTTAAAAATATGTGGCCAATAAAATCCAGATTCAAGCACCTTTCTAGCTGTTTTATTGGCACCAAAATGTCCCCCACATGCTTGAGAATGACAGAATTCAAGAACAGATCGTACCTCATTATCTAGAAGACAACGACGAATTACCTGATCAGCACAATGTTTCCAAAGGTATGGGTCATCCCAAACATAGTGGTTTGCTTCTCTTCGAATCTTCTCCGTTTGAGCCTTGGTGTGATCCGGGGGAAATTCCCCACAAACTAAGTAGTTCACAATGTCCCGGTACCAAGGGTTTACAGAATGAAGTCCTAGAACGGACTGAGATGGGCTGAGAATTAATAGCGTAGGCGCGTCAGGGAATGACGCAGGCGCGCCAGTATCCAGCGCGGGCGCGCCAGTATCCAGCGCGGGCGCGCCAGACTCCGGCGTGCTTTTGTGCTCGATTTTGCACAATGTGTCATCCGGAAACGTGCCTAAGATGGGTTTCTGTGACTCCGGCTTGTCCTCCTCATTCACCAATCTGCTTAAGTGGTCAACCACCAAATTCTCCGCTCCTTTCTTGTCCTTAATCTCCACATCAAATTCGCTGAGCAACAGGACCCATCGAATTAATCTTGGCTTTGTCTCCTTCTTTGTCATCAAGTAGCGGAGGGCTGCGAGGTCTGTGTAGATAATCACTTTGACTCCAAGCAGATACTGTCGAAACTTCTCTAGTGCAAACACCACGACTAGCATTTCTTTCTCAGTGGTTGAGTAGTTGCGCTGCGCTCCATTCAGAGTCATGGAAGCATAATGGATCACATGAGAGGCTCTTCCCCCTTTTTGGCCTAGCACTGCTCCCACTGCATAGTCGCTCGCATTACACATGATCTCAAATGGGCGAGACCAATCTGGTGCCTGAATGATTGGTGCAGTAGTGAGGCGTCCTTTCAGCGAGTCGAACACCTCTTTGCACTCTTGTGTGAGTACAAAGGTCACATCTTTCTTCAGAAGCTCGCACAAGGGTGAGGATACCTTCGAAAAATCCTTGATAAACCTGCGATAAAAACCTGCATGGCCTAGGAAAGAACGAACTTCGCGCACATTAGTAGGATAAGGCAAAGAATGAATTACATCAATCTTCGCCTTATCGACCTCAATACCCTTTGCAGAGACTATGTGGCCTAAAACAATTCCCTGTTCTACCATAAAATGACACTTTTCAGAGTTCAAAACCAGATTAGTTTCAATACCTCTTTTTAACACTAGTGTCAAATGGCTCAAACAAGTATCAAAACTATCCCCATGTACTGTGAAATCATCCATGAATACTTCAATGAAATTTTCAATGTATTCAGAGAAGATACTAACCATACATCGTTGAAATGTCCCGGGTGCGTTACATAGTCCAAATGGCATTCTGCGATATGCAAAAGTACCGAAAGGACATGTAAATGTAGTCTTCTCCTGGTCTTCTGGCGCTATGGCCACCTGAAAATATCCAGAATATCCATCCAAAAAGCAATAATAGGGGCGCCCAACAAGGCGTTCTAGCATCTGATCAATAAAGGGGAGGGGGAAGTGATCCTTCCTGGTTACTGTATTCAGCTTGCGATAGTCTATGCATACCCTCCAACCTGTTTGTGTTCTGGTAGGGACCAACTCACCTTGTTGATTCTCCACGACTGTAATACCTCCTTTCTTAGGGACAACCTGTGTAGGACTCACCCATTGACTGTCAGAAATTGGGAAAATCATGTCTGCAGACAACAATTTCAGCACTTTCTTCTTCACCACATCCATCATGGGAGGATTGAGCCTTCTATGTGGCTGACGTGATGGCTTAGCTCCATCCTCCAGTAGAATCCTGTGCATGCATGTAGATGGGCTAATTCCCTTGATGTCAGCGATGGTCCACCCCAGCGCAGTTTTGTACTTCTTCAGAACCTCCACTAACTTTTCTTCCTGCTCTGCTGAAAGCTTACTTGACACAATAATTGGTAAAGTGTCATCAACTCCTAGGAAAGCATACTTGAGATGACTAGGGAGTTGTTTGAGTTCAATTTCAGGTGCCTGCACAACAGATGGAACAAGCACTTCGCTGGGAGTCAGTAGATTGGGGCCAATGCCCAAAAGATGTGTAGAGATCTTACCTTTTACATCCATCTGGGCTACTAATTCCTGCATGTTAGATGTAATTGAAAAATCTGTATAGGACTTGTCAATCGCATTCTCAATAATTGACTGCAACTCATCTTCCCTAGAAATATCAAATAGATCTTGAGCTAATGGTTCAATCACATCAATAGAGCACATAGAATGGTCATCAACAGGATGTTTCATAGCCTTGTATAAATCGAATTCAACCTTTTCTCCATCAAATTCCATTGTTAGTGTCTCAGAGACACAATCAATTTTTGTCCTAGCTGTTTTAATAAAAGGTCTACCTAGTAAAATAGGCGCATCATGCTTATCATGTTCCATATCCAGGACAAAGAAATCTGCAGGAAAAATCAGTTTATCGACCATGACCAAAACGTCTTCTACTACTCCTTTAGGGTATTTATTAGACCTGTCAGCTAGTTGCACAATTACTCCAGTTTCATGCAAAGGTCCTAAATCTAGCGATTTGTAAAGTGAGTAAGGAAGCACATTTATGGAAGCGTCCAAATCAAGCATAGCTCTATCAAATTTTACACCTCCAATGACACAGGGGATAGTAACCATACCTGGATCAGTGCACTTTTTCGGCATTCTCCTCTGAAACATAGCGGAGACCTGCTCACTTACTTTCACTTTCTTTTTACCTTTCAGCTTCTGATTCCTCTTTACCGTGCAAAGCTCCTTCAAGAACTTTGTGTACTTGGGCACAGTTTTTATCATTTTCAGCAGAGGAATGTTCACCTGGCACTTGCTAAATGTCTCGAAAAGCTCTGAATCATCGATTATCCTCCTCTCTTTGAGTGCCTCAGGGAACGGAGGTTTTGGTTTCTCCGACCCGAGAGGGGGAAAATTCGGTCGTACATATGTATCGACATAGGGCTCGGATTCAGGCAAAATCTCGTTCTCAGGTTCAGGACTCGACGTGGGCGCGCCAGTACCCAGCGCGGGCGCGCCAGTGTTGGGCGTTGCCACGTCAGAGACCTGCGTGCTTTCCTCCTCTTCTTCCTGACTTTTCAGCTCTTTTCCGTTTTGAAGAGTTATAGCACTGACGTTTTCCCTTGGATTGACCACCGTTTGAGATGGTAGACCCCCTGACGTCTTTGCCTCTATCCTCGTGATTGCTTCAGCTATTTGCCCCATTTGTTTCTATATATCTTTTATGCTCGATTCAGTTGTCTGAACATGCGCAGTAAAGTGTTGTGTCAGGGTATTGAGCATGGACTCAGTAGAGGGAGCGTTACCCTGCTGCCTCTGATTGTAGGGAGGTGGCTGTTGCTGTTGTGGTTGGTTTGGTGGATCCCTCCATCTGAAATTTGGGTGATCCCGCCACCTTGGGTTGTAGGAGTTTGAGTAGGGGTCATGTCTGGGTCTCTGAGGTCCATTTCCACCTATAGCACTTACTTCAGCGGTGTCTTCCTGGAGTGTAGGACAGGAATCAGTTGGGTGGAAGTTATCATTGCAGATTCCACAAGCCTTGAGTTGTTGAGGAGTCCCTTGCAGAGTGAGCCTCTTAACCATTTCCTTCAATTCAGCAATATCTTTGGATTGGTTAGAGTCTACCGAATTGACTCCTTTCTTTCTGGTGGACTTCCCAAAATTTCTAGTCCACTCAGCCATTTCCTGAATCTTCTCCATGGCTCCCTCTGGCGTGGCATTCAGAATGTTTCCTCTGCAGGCGGCATCAATCATTCTTCTATCAGATTCTAGCAACCCCCCATAGATGTATAGGACTAGGTCCTTAGTGTTGTAGCCATGAAAGGGGCAATTAGCGCAAAGCTTCTTGAACCTTTCATTGTAATCGTAGAGGGTTTCATCATCTTCCTGCTCTATATTGTTGATCGCCTTCTTCAAGGTGTTCTCCTTCTTAGCAGGAAAGAATTTCTCCAGGAAGGCCTTGTGGAGCTTATGCCAAGTGTCGATGCTCCCTGTAGGAAGACTGTAGTACCAGTCATCCGCAGCATCGACCAGCGTGAACCCAAAGGCTCTCATCTTTTTCTGTGCTTCATCTATATTGGCTGGTTTCATGCTCATGCACACATTATGAAACTTCCCCATGTGCTTGATGGGGTCTTCTCCAGCCAATCCATGGAATTTGGGCAGTTGATGAATCAGCCCAGACTTTAGCTCAAAATGGTTGTCATCCCCCAGAGCAGGGATTGTCACAGCAGGTGCCTGCTGTGTGATGTTTGCTGCTGTCAGCTGTCGCAGCGTCTGATTTACATTTCCAGCCATTGGATCAGGTTGTTGGGAATGTTGGTGTTGTTCTCTAAGGCGGTGGTGGTATGTCCTGTCAATTTCCCAATCAAAATCAACAAGATGGGGATCAGTAGCACGAGTGCGAACCATGCAAGAGGTTCGCACCCAAACAGGTAATAAGACAAACAAGAACAAAGATAATCCGAGTCCCCGGCAACGGCGCCAAATTTGACAGGCCTAATGTCGTTATGCCAAATCAAAGTAAATTCCTAAGGTGCAAACTATAACAAGTATAGTAGGTAAGTTAGGGTCGAACCCACAGGGAAACAGAATCAATTGTAAGAGCAAGTATTATTACCCAAAAGTAACCAATTCAAGGGGGAGTTTTGTGTGTAAGCAATAGTGACAGAACAAGTTGCAAATAGAGGTTGCGAATATATGATGGAAAAGTATTACACCAGGTAATTATCCGCACAACAATTGAGATGGTTTATCATCGAATTCTATAAATCTCAAGTTCTAATGTCCAAGTAATTGTTCTCAATTCAGATCGTGTAATAGCTTTTAGTCCTACCAGTCCTAAAAGCGCTTATCACCAAATTACAAGGGGAAACCTTCACCGAATAATAAAGCAATAGCATTCAAACATGAATTATAATGAGATACAAGCGATTATAACAACCCGTTAAAATAGCCTGTAATCAAATCTCCTTCACAATCTAACACAAGCAACCTACTTATGACGATTGTGTTCGCTACAATAGGTCTACAACTCCAAACCTGGAATTGGAAACCCTAGCAATATGACTAGTATCGATAAACCTAGGTGATCAATCCAGATTAACCAATAATAAGCAATCAAGCGATAAGCTCAAGAGATCGAAACAATTAACAAAGGACGAACTAGAGTAGAATACTCACAACCAATTCAATCGAGGGCTTCAAAGAACCAAGTGTAACAAAGGAGAGTTAGTTCTCCATAGGGTTTGTGAGATGAAAAAGGGAAAAATACGTCTCTGGAAAATAACCTAATAAAAACTAAACTGCCCCCTTCGGAAATAATATAACCTAATTAAAGGGTTTTAAAATCCCGTAAAAATATAAATTAACAACTAATACGATAGGGGAAAATCGGATAAGAATCCGTCTCCAGGGACTGACGCGGGCGCGCCATGTAGCAGCGCGGGCATGTCAGTGAATGTCTTGCTACTTCTCTCTGAGGCAACGACGCAGGTACTCCCTCCTAGCAGCGCAGGCGCGTCAGTAGCAGCGCGGCCGCGCCAAGCTCGCCTGATTCCAGCTGCTTCCGAATTTCTTCACTTCAACTCTTCTATAACTTGCATGATCCTATGATTTCTCCAACTTCTTCAACAAGTTCCGAATCACCAAGTTCATACAAATATCCCTCACAATGACATGTAAATGATGACAAAAACTACTAAATGTGCTATAGAATATATCGCATATCAGTAGTGCTAACACTAGCGCGGATGTCAACTTCTGCTTCAGTAGATCAAAACTGGCCTGGCACGCCGGGCTCCACTCGAAGGGTACTCCCTTCTTCGTTAGCTGCGTCATCAGCCTAGATATGCTGGAGAAGCCCTCGACGAACCGTTGGTAATACTAGCCAAACCTAGAAAAGACCTGATGTCTCTAACGTTCTTGGGGATCTCCCAAGCAACGATAGCATCAACCTTCGATGCATCTACTGATATCCCTGCTACGGATATAACATGACCAAGAAACATCACCTCGGAGAGCCAGAACTCACACTTGCTAAACTTCCCAAACAGTTTATGCTTCTGCAGAATCCTCAGCACAATCCTCAGGTGCTCAGCATGCTCTTCTCTGCTCCTCGAGTAGATCAAGATGTCGTCGATAAATACCACCACAAATCTGTCAAGAAAATCGATGAACACCCTGTTCATCAACTCCATGAAGGCGGCTGGCGCGTTGGTTAGCCCGAAAGGCATAACCACAAACTCGTAATGTCCGTATCTAGTCCTAAAGGCCGTCTTCGGGATGTCCTCTGCCTTCACCCTCAGCTGGTGATAACCCGAACGCAAATCTATCTTCGAGAAGACGACAACTCCCTGCAGCTGATCCATCAAATCGTCAATTCTCGGCAACGGGTAACGGTTCTTCACCGTAGCCCGGTTCAACTCTCTGTAATCTATGCATAGCCTCAACGACCCATCCTTCTTCTTCACGAACAACACTGGTGCTCCCCACGACGAAGCACTCGGCCTGATGTAGCCCTTCCCGGCTAGCTCCTCCAACTGTGCCTTCAGCTCGGCCATCTGTGCCGGCGCCATCATGTACGACACCCTCGAAATCGGCCTGGTGCCCGGCTCCAACTGTATAGCGAAATCAACATCTCGCTGTGGCGGAAGTCCCGGTAACTCGTTTGGAAAAACGTCAGCAAACTCGCTAACAACGGGGACATCTGTCAGGCTGGGTCACTCGCGATCCACCTCTAAAGCGTAACACCAGTAGCTCGTGCATCCCTGGTCTAGAAGTCTCGCCACTCGAACGACACTGATCTGGGCTCCGTGGGTCGTGGCCTCTTTCCGCCAGATGGAGTGCGGAAAGCTGAAGACGTGGCAACTGTCAGACGTAGCTGCTGGTCATAGTGGAGGATCATCTCTAGAAATCTGTCATATGTCATTCCCTCCGTGCTGGTAGAGATCAGAAGAACGTCTGGCGGAAGCCTCATAGAAAGTATGCGGATGCGCATCTGGTCGGTGTTACAGACCTTTCCATAATAGACGAGTTTCTTCTTGAACTGGCAGACGATCTCGGAGATAGATAGCCGTGGGTCATAGTGGGTGCTGAAGAACGCAACCTCTCGTGCTGCTTGTGTCCCAGATGGACAGTACTCTCTCAGCATCAACTTCCTGAACTCCTCGTAGGTCCATGTAGTACGATCATCACAGTAGACAAGCCATCTGTCATAAGCATCTCCTTTAAGCTGCCCAGCCGCAAGCCTCTGTCTCTTTGCATCGGGTACTCCAATCAAGTTGAAAACTCCCTCGAGTCCTCTGAAGAACTGCTCGATATCCTCTCCTGGTCTGGCCTCGAAGATAGGCGGGCTACTCTGTGATAGTCTCTTCACCCAGTCGGTGACGCCAGCCGATCTCTCTCGCTCTAGCAACGCGAGTAATGCCCTCTCTATCGCTGATCCCTGCTGCTGCCTATCAGCCTCTCCCTCGTGCTGTCCGGGGATCTCGACCTCAATATCGGTCTCAGTCTCAGTCTCTGTCTCGGGAATGCGACCACGACCTCGGCCACGTGGTCTCCCGCGTCCTCTAATAATCTGGGTGTCGACCATGCTGACAACTGGACATTTAACTGTACTCAATATACAACTAAATAAAACGTCTTCTTCGAGGAAGACGGCCCTCAGGCACATTCATCTCACATAATTACATCCCTTCAAGGGGATGGCCCGCAGGCACAGTTTTATATTGCACGGAAGCTAACTAGATAGCTATCCTTCGAGGGATAGCTTGGCGAGCCCGCCTCTAAATCCTATCCTGCTCCAACCACCATGGTTGCTCCCTTGGAGTCTTCCAGGCCCGTCTGTAAGGAAAAGCTAGGCAGTCTACCCGAACCCTTCTACATCTCTAAGGATGCCTATCGCCTTGTCTCTACCCGTCGATCCTATCACTCGTCTATAAAGATCCTAACCATTTTCATTTTCCAAAAGGTTTTCATCCTTGCCCTTTAAACACTTCGAAATCCTTGAAAATTTCCAAAACGGTGGGCGGGTTTTGAAAATTAAATAAAATTTTTTTTTAACTCGTGCGCACTCAGGTCGAACAACCTTGGCTCTGATACCAACTTTGTAACGACCCGAAATTTAAGTACCCGAATTAACCTCCATAAACCTACTTAGAAGGTAAATAAGGTTCGGAATACTAGATTATCAGGGAACGTTATAGAAGAAGTTTGATCTTCTTCCGTGAGCTTTGGATCTTACCACTGAGTACGAGTTATTATTAGGTTCATTTAAGCGGAAGATTTAGTTGTCAAAAGATGGGGATTGTGAACCCCGAAAAGATTGTAAGCCCGTTGGAGGGTTTACCTGTCCTAGGCTATCGCGAAAACGTTTCGAACAGAAACAAAAGAGGAAATCATAAATACAACAAAATGCCACGGCCACGCCGGGTCAAAATGATAAAACGTATGAGCAAAAGAGTACGAATGTCAAGTGCCTCCCTCACTCTAATCGTCCAAAAGGTCTGTCCCGACAACCATCCACATAAGTAAGTCATATCGGGTAAGGGGTACCTGAATCTAAAAACAAGAAATAAATCGGGGTAAATCATCGGAAATATACACACTCAATGCCATATAAAGAGGCATACTTAAACTACATGAATGTTAAAATGTAACACATAAGCAAGTGTATAGATATATATATATATAAATGCGAAATAAACACACAAGGGCCCGTATCATCATCATAATCATCATCATAATATCTTCTCAAACGTACTCATCCTTCTCAAACATACTCATCATTCTCAAACATACTCATCCTTCTCAAACATACTCATTCTTTCTCATCATAAGCCTCTCATCATTTCATTCGTGTTCCATCGAGTATAAGTCATTTATTCCGATTTTGACGGCCGTCCTACCATAGACACATAGCATACATATGAATTATTGGAATTACTAAGTTCATCCTACGTCATATTACTAGTTTATATTCCTAAACATGTTACTAGGTCGCGTGATGCATGAAGACTCTCGATAAGACAAAGAGTATCACATAAATCCATCATGAGTAAGTCCAGGGGACTTACCTGGAGTCCGGAGAATAAGCAAGCAATAAAGTGCACAACCAAGGATCTAATCCACAAGAGCCTATTAATTTCATTAATCTTTCATTAGGTGGTATTCTAATGCAATGTACCCAACCTAATAATCAACATACATCCACATAAGGTTCACGATTCTATAGATTACGCACTTTGGTTAAGTGATCCGGACTTAACCAGTTATAATCTATATCGTATTATCACATAATCGATTTTCTTCTTATCGGATCATAAGACAAGTTATGGGTATACTTCATTTCTGTATTTTATATGCTCTAAGTTTCGGTTATGCCATCACATATTTAGCCATATTCTTAGCATTCCCTTAACCAAGTTTTCTAACCGAGTCATTATAAACACTGGTTACTAAAATTATAATAACTCTTGATCCAACCGTTGGATCGCCCTAATTTTTAAGGGACAGTTAGATAACATTCCCATGAACATCATATTACTATTTCAGTTGAATCAGACTATTGGATTGGAATTAAAGTCCAAATTACAGAGGCACATATATCCATTTTGTTGTTGTGACGTTTGCTACAAAACACAACCAAAAACAGATAGAGGCTCCATTTCCTAAGCCCTAATTTACACATAAGGATCCTAACCTTTAGAGGGGAAGGTGGATGAGAGATTACCCTCGAAGCCTCTCTCGAAAAAGACCAAATTACCCCTCCAAGCTTCCCGGGACCTTGCGCCAAACACCTAGCATTTTTGACAAATCCAAACCAAAACATAAAAGGAATTCTTAGACAAAAACCTTCAAAATTAGTTGTAAAACAAGTATAAAATCAGATTTCAAGGGGAGGAAACCAACACTCACCCAAACACACTTGAAAACCTCAAGAACACAAAGGGCTCAGCACAGCTGGCTCGGAAATGGGGCTCAACGGGTGGCTTAATGGGACTGGATTTTTGTCAACTCACTATGGTTGGAAAGCCCTCTTTTTTTTGGATATTTGACTTCAAGAATCAGCCAAAAAGCTTGAGTGAGGAGGGAGTTATGGTGGTTTGAAGTTGGCAAGGTTGCTAGGGCAACTTGCTCTCTCTTTCTTTCTCTCTTTCTTTTTCTTTCTTTCCTTCTTCTTTTCTCTCTGATTTTTGGCGTGTGAAGTGGCTGAATGAGGCCAGAAATGTGTCTTTAAGAGAGCCAAAAGGTGAAGCCAAGGTTGGTCAAGGAGTTGGTAAGGTTTAGGTAGAATAGTGGCCAAATAGGAATAAGTCATTCATCCAACATGGCTTCTATTTGTTTAATGCAAAAACATATGGCTCATATTTGATCATATAAAGGGTTGAAATGGGGTGGTTTGGGCAGCAATTTAATGTTAAAACAACGTCCCGAAATGTCGCGACAAGTTACGAAAATTACCGAAATAAACGGATGACAAAGCTTTTGCCTCACTAATATTTCTCGGAAAATTATCATACGAATTCTAATAGATTGGAATTGTAATCCTCTTTCCATATAAAATATGTCATAAATTTTTTTTTTCCGGGTTTTCAAAATCGTCAAAAGAAGGATAATTGATCGAATTATCCCTCGGAAATTAATTAAATCTTAATTAATCATAATTAAAATTTTCGGTCTTTACAGCCAGTCTCCGCCCTATTGAAAGGGGGTGGAGGTAAGAGAGGGACATGCCACTTAGCATTCTGTGTGGATCCATTTATCGCTTTCTGCATTATATTAAACTGTCAGTATATATATGTGATTTAATTTACGCATGGCATTACGCATTTCATCTTAAGAATAGGATGCTTATTATATGCCTCTCAGAGTGTGTTTACATACGCGCATGAGTGACCTGATGATTGACCCAGATCCCCCCTCTTTTTTTTAGATTCAGGTAATCGCTAGCCGTTATCGTTGCTTATGTGGATGCTTGGCGGGTTCAGACTTTTGGCGTTAGATCAAGAGGTTGAGAGACCACCACACTTCCTCTCTTTTATACTCCTTTTCGGATTGTATTTAAACTCAACTTTATTTTTGCTTTCGCTCGATTTCACGATTAGACTAAGGCAGGTGTTTGGTCCCTAATGGATCTGCGATCTTTAAGGGTTCGAAATCCCTTCTTTTAGTACAAATATTTTGTTTTAAAACTCAACCCGTACCTGGATTGCAAGATCCGAACAAGGGGTTTTAACCCTTGAAACGTAACCCGGAAATCATAATTCTTGGCCGTTACAAAGATGGTATCAGAGCGAGGTTGTGCAATTTGGGTACACAAGGGTCGAGTGTATGTTTTGAAAACTGCCCACGAGTTTCAAGGACCTTTTGAAAAGGATATAAAGGGGCAAAATGAACTTAAGATGCCTAACCCAAATTGGACTAAGTAATGAACCCGACTTGTAATAAATGAGGAAAATCGACCAAACGGGGACACGAGTGGGTAGAAAAGGTGCTAGACCACCCCTATTGGGTGTAGTTGGGAATGGTAGGCAAAATACTAGCTTGCTCTTTACAGAGGGTCCGGAAGACTCCAAGGAATTTGCACCAAGGTGGTTGGAGTGGCGAGTTAGGTAGGATCGCGAGGCTTTTGCCCCTCCGGTCAGTCGCTCCTTGAAGAGCGACATTAGATAGATTGACGTGCTTTATATATTGAGGCTGAGTACGATCTCCCTCGAAGAAGTTCATTATAATTGTCATTGACTAATTTTATGCTGAGTGCTTGATATGCTAAAGTCTGATTGGTATGCCTAACAATTAAATGTGTATCGACTGATCTGAACAAACGGGATAGTGGGAGTACCCTTAATCTTATGTGGTCAACCCAACTTGTGTGAAATAGCCCCTTCCAATATGTTTGTTAACCCTTTGACGGTTCTATCGAGTCTTTCTCCCGGATATCAGTATCTTTCATGGGAATCGGGTTGGTAAACACATTGCGTCAGAAACTCATGTATGTATATGGAGGTTGTCTGAGTGAGTATTGGAAGATAGTTCTTGATGTCATTTTGAGTCAAAAGTAAGGTGTTTTTGGGGTTGTCTTCCTTGATTCTTATGATGATCAACCGAGGTTTTCTTTCCACAAAGAGTCGTACGTACCGAGGTCCCACGAGAAATAGGGGTGATGAGTCAGTTAGGGAAGGTCAATGGTTGCCCTTAGGGATCTCCGTTCGGTTGTAATGGTGACTCTCTCTGAACTGCATGACATGATTTTGTAACCTCCTGCAGGCACCTTGGAAATGCTCATTTGTAAAATGTTGCTCATGTTATTACATCTGTGATTAGTTACATTAATCAAGTTTTGTGTTATGCCTCACTCTCTATCGTGATTACGTTGTCATAGCATGCCTACTTGACTTATTGTATTAATTGTACTAATAATTGATTAGAAGCATATAAACCACATGATATGAACCTACATGACAATTGTTTTCTCCTGGGTTAGGCCCATGATAGCGTGATAAACTCTTCTTCGTGTGAATGCCTGTAAATGATCTCTTTAGCATACTAGCTGATGACGTCTTGATGCTTATTACTCGTTTTATGACAAGAATCTACAACATGCCCATCTATTCTGTATTCGTCAGATGGTTGTTTTGCACTTTATATTGTTGTGTGATTAGTGCGTTGGATGAGGAGTATGTGGTATAATTGAGTCTTGATGAATGCATGCTTTAATGTTTATGACTTCATGATGGCCATTGTGTGAGTTCAAGTTACACATCTTACGTCTCTATCATCCCAGCATGCCTTACTCAGTATGTTGCATCGCTATACTATTGCATGAATGTAAATGTCATATGTCAGGAAGCCGCATGATTAATGTTCTCCCTGTAAATAGGTTCATAATAGTGTGATCGTTCAATTCTAGTGTCATGATAGAGTGAGTTGCATAATTGATGAATATGTGTTATAACTTGATGTCAACATGCCTTATATGATACGTAATTCTCAGTACATGTTAAGATGATGATCCTTAATGTAAATTCGTGGTTGTATGACATTATGTACTCATGCTTGCCCCATTGCTTAGGTCCTGTGTTGCACCTTGCTTCATGTCCTGATTATATGTCGCCTTTGCATGTCTAATTGACCTGTTGTATTGGTCGTACTAACGACTGATTGAAGCATAAATTGCATGATAGGAATCTGAATATAGTGGTTGTCTTTCCTTAGATTAGGCCCATGATAGTGTGTTACACTTCCCTTGTATGAATGTCGTATGATGATTTCCCCTGCATGATTAGTCGATGTTACTCGTGGTTTGTTGACTAAATTATTAGTTCAATTGTGATCATGCTATTGGACGTGATGTCTTGGTAAATTCATGCCTTATTCAAATGGTTGTTGAGTTGGAATACATACCTTGTATGCTAGTCATATTACCGGTTGCGTAGGCCTGCATTATGCATTGCTATATTCCTCCCATGCTTCTATATAGACGGGCTATGTTAATATGATTCTTGCAAATCGATGTGTTGGTCATTCAAGTGCATGTATGTATCAAATGTCATGTTGAGCCTTTAGCATCATGTAGGGTCCCTGGTTGTGACTTGTGTGAATTTATACCTTGCTTGCATTATTGCTGATTCCTTCTCGAGCCAGGTCCCTCATAGTGTGATCATTTCCTCTTTCTATAACCTTGAAATATCTTACTCATGCAAATTAGATGGATGTTGAATTCGATGATCAATTGCTTTCTGTGATGGTTTATCCTAGCATGCTTACATGTTATCACTAGGTAGGCTTCCCTATTACCTTATGAATTCCTCTAGTGCTGGCATAGATGTATGACTTGGCACCTTGCGTGATCGCACACCACGTTATATCATTTCGCATATGCATGACGCATGAATGTTAGAATGAATTTAGTCGAGCTACCCTGATTGTGGTCATGATTCAATATGTGCTAGTAGTATTCTGTAGGGCTTATGATTTCCAATATGACTCGCTAAATGATTACATGGTGTACCTGTTCTATGATGTGATAACTATTGTACCTTTATATGTGTCGTTAGTATCATGTAGGACCTGTGCCTTCTAAATGTATCTCATCATATGATTACGTGCCATGTTTGACCTATTATATGACCAGTGTGTTCGGATGAGATAGTTACTAGGTTGCTCCTATATGTTCTCGTATGACGTTTAATCTGGTTGTTATGTTACACCTTGCCATGCCATATTTGACCTCACCTATTGATGCGTACACCATGCTTGTGCATTCGTTCATATACACCATACTCGTCATCGTCGTTAAATCCCACATGACCTCGAATCATGCATGTTCATTCTTGATTTCGCATAACTTGCTAGGCATATCTGCTTTCATGGAATAATAGACTACTATCTTGTCTCGCATGCATCAGTATAGGAATCGATCGTGTCGTTGGGAATGAATACGAATGTTGCTCCTCTGAAATAGGTACATGTTAGGGTGGATTAGTGTGATTGATATGCTCCATAATGAATTCGTGTTTGCTTGTCGCGATTATAACTTAATGGACTTCCATAAGGGCATCGTTGCTATTCTCAGGTCGGAGTTTCGTCTCTAGTTGTCATCTTTAGGGTTGGTCTGTGTTTGTTCCGAAAGGAACATTGGGTTGTCCGCTCTTGTCCCTCCCCTATCTTCGCTAACTTGAACTCCTACGCGACACGTTGGACGAGCGACCGCATGGAAGAGGAAATGGGAAGTCCGATAGCGATAGAGCAACGTCGCGAAGGCATGGTCCCATAACCCACGGGCCTCAGGATCAACGATTTCGGCAGGACAAACACATTTTGATGATGACGATTACTGAGTACGATATGACTTGTAAGCGGGAGTGTCCTCCGTTCTAACTCTTAATCCTCTCTGAATTAGTTGATGATGGTATTGCATTGATATGGCGATGGAATTTATGTGTTGATATGCTGACCTAGTAATGAATCTTGCATGATCATCCATTGTCTATGAGGATATGATTCGATGTCTTATAGTTTTCATGTACCATGATGTTTCGATGTTTTGCTACCCTATATTGCTAAGCATGATCTGAACTCTTGTGCCTATAAAAGTATGAACTGCGAATGCTGAGGAACCTGAATTGTTATCTGATAAGGTTTTGTTGAAACTTGCTAGCTTGAATTGACTATGTTCATATGTGGTGTTTTGCAATAATTCTGAGCATAATAGCAAATTGAGACTTGTTGATTGATGATAATTTGGGAATTTTCTTGCTTACATGACTTGTTAATATGTACTGGTATGATGTTAGATAGCGACCATGAGAAACCTGGTATGGAACGATACTACATGTTGATATGCAATATTGAAATATAGTTGAAAGTGACAAATGCTATTATGATATATTGATGCTTTGCTATCATGTTATATTGTTATAGAAGCATGTTAGGATGTATTGCGACAGGATATATGAGATAATGATGTGTTATTATATGAAAACATGATGTTGTATTATATAGGTAAACATGATTATTGATACGTTAAATGATGAACAAGACTTAATGGTGCCTGGTTACTAAATGATCGTCATTCGATATTGTGATGAGTTGAGGTGATGTCTTTCAGGGCATGCTGACATGTTGGTGATTTATAAACTACTTGATCTTCCTTTTCTGAATCTTAACAGCATGACCTTGATGTGTTGATATGTTGACATGGTAAATCTGCAATGACTAGTTCTACTTGTAGTGCGATGTTATGCGATTGTGAGAATTGATGTGTATTGACATACTAACCCCGTGACACCTATGAAATCCCCATTGATGTCTTGACATGTGTGATTGCATGATAAGTTATGAGAATTCGATCATGCACTTGTGATGCCTTCAGTATGATGTAGATATGCCTTATGACTCGTGGTATGATGTTGAGATTTTGTTGTTGCTTTTGGCATGCTCTGAAGGGATGGTATGATTTATCTTATGAGTAAAACATGTTATGCGGTTGAGATGTTGACTGGTTGAGATTACCATGATTGATGTTGAGATTTTCCATATGAGAGGTGGCTGATGATGTTATGAGAATGATGATTGATTTGATTCGGAAACTAGGAAGAAAATACGGGATTAGTCCTTAGAGGTGGATGATTCCACCTCTCGTGATATGAAATTTGTTTGACTAACGTCGGATTTGAAGATTCTGAACGGTTTTGAAAAAAAAAAAAAAAAAAAAAAACTAACTTGGATTTTCAAGGAATAAGCGCTATCGAGAATTTCAATGATTTCAAGGTCAATCTTTCCATTTACAAAACTCTTTTGAAATTTTCGGGACTGGATTTATATTATGGCACCCCACGAAGTGGATACAAGCATTTATAGGGGCACTTATGGATTGCTTGCTAAGACCTAGTGGACGCCATGATGCTTTTTGAGTTATGATATAGCCGAGAAGTCGGAGTAAGGGTGTGGTAGGGGCCCATATTACATCCTTGCTACGATCTATTGGAGACATTATGATTATGGCAACGATACTGTGAGGATCTCATAGGGGCACTTATGAGGTGCTTACGTGATTAATGACATGATCCTTGGACTCACCAATTTCAAACTTCATCCCCTGTTTTAAGATTATTTTAGTCTCGGGGACGAGACTTGTTTTTAGAGGTGGATGATATAAAGGCTCGGATTTTCAAATCCTAATTTTCCGGAATAAGAGAATTCAAAATGAAATTAAATCGGTTTTAAAACTTGTTTAACGGATTCCGACCGGAGTATAAATTTAACGAACAATTTCCGTCCTTTTTCCTCGTAAATTCAAAATAATTATCAGATGGCAATATCCTTTTCGATTTTAAAAATCTAATTGATCGAGGAATCGAGAGTCGGGGAAACTAACATTCAAAAACTAATTTCGTGATTCAAAATTCGCGTATTCGGGATTACTTTCGGGTATTTATTTGACCAAGATTTTAACCAAATTCACACTCCACCCTCACCATACCTCTTCACATCCACACCCCTCCCCGTCATTCATCCCTCACCATCACCACTCCGATGTCCATCACCAATCTCTCTTTATCCTCCTCCCTCCTCGTTCTAATGGGAAGCAGCAGCTAAGCTGTCCTCCGTCGTCCTCGTGAGCGCAGCAGCAGCACCAGTCCTCTTTCCCCAGCCTTGCCGTGAGCCTGGAGACACCAAGCCACGCCCACCCTTGCTTCTTCGACGTTCCTTTTCAAGACCACAACAGCAGCATCAGCTTCGATCACCTCCCTCAACACCTCCAGCAGCAGCGGAGCCACCAGGAGCAGCCACCCGAGCCATTGCAGCCTCGAGGACCTTCTTTTCCCCCTGTTTCCACATCCAAGGTCGCAGCCCGAGTCGGTCGCGAACAAACTTTCGGTGAGTTGTTCTCCTTCGTTTTCGATCAAAACTAACCTCGGACTCCACCATCATCCTCACCCCCCTCCAACGCAGATCCGACGAGCCATCGCGAGCCTCCGACGATGCCCAGACCTCCGATCGAGAGCTCCGAAGTCGCGAAATCCCTCGGTGAGTTCCACCTTTCCTCCCCCTACTTCATTCCGATTTCTGTCTTGGGTCGGGTTGTGGGCGAGTGTGAGTGCGTATGAGCTGAGTGCGGGGAGTCGGGTGGATCTCGAGAGCTCCGGCGAGCTCGAGTGGGCGATGAGCGAGCGTCGATGGGCGAGAGCGCAAGCGAGGCGAGGCAGAGCAGCGAGGGGTCGCGGGTGAGAGGCAAGCAGCAGCGAGGAGCGAGCCCAGGAGGCTAAGGCGAGGCGGAGATGAGCGTTGAACAACCATCGGAGAAGGAGGCCGGGAGGTGGAGCTGGGTGCCGGCGGGAGTGAGCATCCATGGCAGCTTCCTCGTTTGAAATCGGGAGAGGAAGGAAGCCAACGTGGCCTTGTGGGCCCCTTTGCTAACTTATAAATATTTGTTATTTATTTAAACCGGTTGGGAGTTTATAATTATGGGTTGGGTTTGGTTCAGTTCGGTTGGATTTAAATGGTTTCGGTTCGGTTCGGTTGGATTTAAATGGTTTCGGTTCGGGTTAAAAGCGTTGGTTCGGTTCGGGTTTATTCGTTATATATTTATTTATTTAATTTATTAATTAATTGTCTAACCAATTCCCGATAATTGATTATTTAGAAATCGATTTATGTGTCGATATTTAAAGAGGGTCGGTTTTAAAGTACATAAATTGAATTATTTATTAAGTGTTGAAAGTTATTTAAGTCCTTAGAATGATGATTTTAATTAAAGTAAAGTATGCCGGGATTATTTAATCGGATTTTTGGAAGTAGTTTTAAAGATTAAATATTTTATGTATTAGAAATGGCTAAGTATAACTTTGAAGTAATTGTTTTGACTAACAACTTGACTAGCTAGTGAGATTATATGGATTGAAGTATGATTGAGCCAGTTATGGAAATGATAATGGAATAAGATGATATAAGATGTTGAGATAAGTTGAGATAAAGGATGCTGATGATGCTATGATTAATGAATTGATGAGCATGTTATGTAGTGGTAAATGGATCCTGTTGTTTGCAGTTTACTTATGCATATTTATTAATAATTGCTAGGTGATCTGTAACCTGCTTGCTTATATCTTGCTGCTTTTCCTCTTGCTGATCTGCTACTCCAGGTAAGTTCTTTGAACTTACTCATGATGGGCGCTCTATGCACTGGGTGTTATATAGTAGGCTAGTGTCCATGCACCATACGACTTAGAATCATGCTTAGGAGCTAAAATGAAAATCATATTATTGCTATATATCCTTGCAAGAGAACGGTCGTTATCTGTGACAGTCCTAGAGTCTTTGCTAGGGTCATAGGGTAGCCCAGCCTCATCGGGTACCCTGAGTCAATCGAGTCTATATGAACATGATATGATAGCCCAACACCATCGAGCAAGTGATGAGATGATATGATATGATGATGCCGTGGTTTGTGCACCACCACGAGGAAATTGCTATGCTATAGCACCGAACTGGCCAGTCTCCGCCCTATCGGAAGGGGGTGGAGGTAAGAGAGGGACATGCCACTTGGCATTCTGTGTGGATCCATTTATCGCTTTCTGCATTATATTAAACTGTCAGTATATATATGTGATTTAATTTACGCATGGCATTACGCATTTCATCTTAAGAATAGGATGCTTATTATATGCCTCTCAGAGTGTGTTTACATACGCGCATGAGTGACCTGATGATTGACCCAGATCTCCCCTCTTTTTTTTAGATTCAGGTAATCGCTAGCCGTTATCGTTGCTTATGTGGATGCTTGGCGGGTTCAGACTTTTGGCGTTAGATCGAGAGGTTGAGAGACCACTACACTTCCTCTCTTTTATACTCCTTTTCGGATTGTATTTAAACTCAACTTTATTTTTGCTTTCGCTCGATTTCACGATTAGACTAAGGCAGGTGTTTGGTCCCTAATGGATCTGCGATCTTTAAGGGTTCGAAATCCCTTCTTTTAGTACAAATATTTTGTTTTAAAACTCAACCCGTACCTGGATTGCAAGATCCGAACAAGGGGTTTTATCCCTTGAAACGTAACCCGGAAATCATAATTCTGGGCCGTTACAATGATGCAATCCCAAAAGTGGTTAAACCTGAACACGATAGTTCTGGTCCGACGAAGTCTTGTTCATGGGATTATGAGGCCGAGAGAGCGGTGAGGGAACTCGAGGAAGCATACGAAAGACGAAAATGGAAGTCAACCACTTCTCCGAAGCCTGTTGAAAGTGAACCAATGGTGGCGGAGAACCCATTGGATCCCAGCCAGTGTGGTATTAAGCTCCGGGAGGGACAAACGTTTTGGAGGAAGGAGGATGAGTAGGAACTCGTAGCGTGTGCGGGTCTGACTCGCTGCTTCACGACGAAGGTGAAGAAATCAACGACGACCTTGTATGTTGTAGGGTGCGCTGCTCTCAAGTGCAAGTGGTTATGTCGGGCTTCGACTTACAAGGGAACGGGGTTATGGAAGATCCGAAAGCTTGTGGACGAGCACACGTGCTCGCTGAACGAGGCGGTCAGCCAAAAACGCAGTGCGTCATACACGCAGCTGGGGCGGAGCATTGTCGAAAGGTATGTGACCCAATACGTAAAACTTAATTGGACTCTTGCCTAAATTCCACTGGACATATATGTAAAGACCGGAATTTAATTAATATTTATAAAATATCCGTAGGATAATCCGAATATTATCCTCCCTTATGATTATAAAAACCCGGAAAATTTAAACGCTTCACGAGCTCGGGTTTTACATTATGTTAAAGAGGTCATCCACCCAAATTGCCCAACATTGAGCCACCAAACCCTTGACTTGTGGCTTGCTTGTGAATGTAGACATTCAACCACTCCCATCTCTTCATCCCATCACCACCCATACTTTGACTCATGAAGCCAACCACCCCTCTCCTCTATAATCCTGACCCCAACACTCATGTGGAGCTCATCCAAAGAAGCCCCACCGTCACTTGAGAGGAGAGAGAGAGAAGGAGAGCCTTGCTCCATTTTAGATCTATTTTGGACAGCCTTCACAAGAAATAGCATAACTCCCTCCATTCTCATCCAAATTGAGCAAACTCGGTGGCCATGGATCCGTCTTGAACCCAGCTTTCCATACACATCTCAAACGAAAAAATCCAAGGTCGTTTGCCCAGCCAAAATCGTCCATCTTTGGAGCTGCAGAAAACTGTTTTTGAAGGGTCTTGAGAGTTTGACTTGATTTCTTGGTAAGAACCCTTCCTTTCTTCCAAAACTGAGTTCCAACATGTGTTTTAACTCATTTTATTCAACTTTGAGTAAGAATCTAAATCATGTTTTGGTATTTTTGGTGACAAAATGGCAAGGTGTTTGAAAGGTGTTCCGAAGGACTCCCGAGGGTGTTCTTGAGTTGTTTGTGTGGGATTCTTTGAAGGTAATCCCTCATCCGCCTCCCACTCTCTAGGAATAGGTCTTGTGTGCTTGTAAAGGGCTTAGGAAGTGAAGCCTCTATGTGTTTTTGGTTGCATTTTGTAGCAAACGTCACAACAACAAAATGGATATATGTGCCTCTGTAATTTGGACTTTATTTCCAATCCAACGGTCTGATTTGGCTGAAATCTTAATATAATGTTCATGGAAATGTTATCTAACTTTCTTTCAGAAATTACGGTAATCCAAAGGTTGGATCAATAGTTATTATAATTTTAGTAACCAGTGTTTATAATGACTCGGTTAGAAAACTTGGTTAAGGGAATGCTAAGAATATGGTTAAATATGTGATGGCATAACCGAAAATTAGAGCATATAAAATACAGAAATGAAGTATACTCATAACTTGGCTTATGATCCGATAAGAAGAAAATCGATTATGTGATAATACGATATAGATTATAACTGGTTAAGTCCGGATCACTTAACCAAAGTGCGTAATCTATAGAATCGTGAACTTCGTGTGGATATATGTTGATTATTAGTTTGGGTACCATGCATTAGAATACCACCTAATAAAAGCTTAATGAAATTAATAGGCTCTTGTTGATTGGATCCTTGGTTGTGCACTTTATTGCTTGCTTATTCTCTGGACTCCAGGTAAGTCCCCTGGACTTACTCATGATGGATTTATGTGATACTCTTTGTCTTATCGAGAGTCTTCATGCATCACGCGACCTAGAAACATGTTTAGGAATATAAACCGGTAATATGACGTAGGATGAACTTAGTAAATCCAACAATCCATATGTATGCTATGTGTCTATGGTAGGACGGCCGTCAAAATCTGAATAAAGGACTTATACTCGATGGAACACGAATGAAATGATGAAAGACTTATGATGAGAAAGAATGAGTATGTTTGAGAAGGATGAGTATGTTTGAGAAGGATGAGTACGTTTGAGAAGATATTATGATGATGATTATGATGATGATACGGGCCCTTGTGTGTTTATTTCGCATTTATATAGATCTATACACTTGCTTATGTGTTACATTTAAACATTCATGTAGTTTAAGTATGCCTCTTTATATGGGATTGAGTGTGTATATTTCCGATGATTGACCCCGATTTATTTCTTGTTTTTAGATTCAGGTACCCCTTACCCGATATGATTTACTTATGTGAATGGTTGTCGGGACAGACCTTTTGGACAATTAGAGTGAGGGAGGCGCTTGACATTCGTACTCTTTTGCTCATACGTTTTATCGTTTTGACCCGGCGTGGTCGTGGCATTTTGTTGTATTTATGATTTCCGCTTTTATTTATGTTCGAAACGTTTTCGCGATAGCCTAGGACAGGTAAAGCCTCCAACGGGCTTACGATCTTTTCGGGGTTCGCAATCCCCATATTTTGACAACTAAATCTTCCGCTTAAATGAACCTAATAATAACTCGTACTCGGTCGTAAGATCCAAAGCTCACGGAAGAAGATCAAACTTCTTCTATAACGTTCCTCGATAATCTAGTATTCCGAACCTTATTTACCTTCTAAGTAGGTTTATGGAGGTTAATTCGGGTACTTAAATTTCGGGTCGTTACAAAGTTGGTATCAGAGCCAAGGTTGTTCGACCTGAGTACGCACGAGTTAAAAATTAATTTTCAAAACCCGCCCACCGTTTTGAAAATTTTCAAGGATTTCGAAGTGTTTAAAGGGCAAAGATGAGAACCCTTTGGAAAATGAAAATGGTTAGGATCTTTATAGACGAGAGATAGGATCAAATGGTAGAGACAAGGCGATAGGCATCCTTAGAGATGTAAAAGGGTTCGGGTAGACCGCCTAGCTTTTCCTTACAGACGGGCCTGGAAGACTCCAAGGGAGCAACCAAGGTGGTTGGAACAGGATAGGATTTAGAGGCGGGCTCGCCAAGCTATCCCTCGAAGGATAGCTATCTAGTTAACTTCCGTGCGATATAAAATTATGCCTGCGGGCCATCCCCTTAAAGGGATGCAATTATGTGAGATGAATGTGCCTGAGGGCCGTCTTCCTTGAAGAAGACGTTTTATTTAGTTGTATATTGAGTACAGTTAAATGTCCAGTTGTCAGCATGGTCGACACCCAGATTATTAGAGGACGCGGGAGACCATGTGGCCGAGGTCGTGGCCGCATTCTCGAGACAGTGACTGAGACTGAGACTGAGCCCGATGTTGAGGTCGAGATCCCCGGACAGCACGAGGGAAAGGCTGATAGGCAGCAGCAGGGATCAGCAATAGAGAGGGCATTACTCGCATTGCTAGAGCGAGAGAGAACGGTTGGCGTCACCGACTGGGTGAAGAGACTATCACAGAGTAGCCCGCCTATCTTCGAGGCCGGACCCGGAGAGGATATCGAGCAGTTCTTCAGAGGACTCGAGGGAGTTTTCAGCTTGATTGGAGTACCCGATGCGGAGAGACAGAGGCTTGCGGCTGGGCAGCTTAAGGGAGATGCTTATGATCGTACTGCATGGACCTACGAGGAGTTCAGGAAGTTGATGCTGAGAGAGTACTGTCCATCTGGGACACAAGCAGCACGAGAGGTTGCATTCTTCAGCACCCGCTATAACCCACGGCTATCTATTTCCGAGATTGTCTGCCAGTTCAAGAAGGAGCTCGTCTATTGTGGAAAGGTTTGTAACACCGACGAGATGCGCATCCGCATGCTTTCTATGACGCTTCCGCCAGACGTTCTTCTGATCTCTACCAGCATGGAGGGAATGACATATGACAGATTTTTAGAGATGATACTCCGCTATCACCAGCAGCTACGTTTGACAGTTGCCACGTCTTCAGCTTTCCGCACTCTATCTGGCGGAAAGAGGCCACGACCCGTGGAGCACAGATTTGATAGGGGCCCAGGGAAGGGGCTAGCGAGAGAAGGATCGACTAGCGGGACCACTTGGGCCATTCCAGCTGTACCTGTATCATCCTACCACGAGGTTAGAGTGAGAGCTATTATCTGCCACAGCTGCCGCGAGGAGGGCCACTACCAAACAGACTGCCCTAGGAAGTTCATTTCCTGCTACACGTGTGGAGGGGTAGGACATCGTGCTATCATGTGCCCGCGGGGCGAGAGATCTTCAGTCACTCCTGCAGCTTCAGCTTTACGCGTTCCAGAGGCACCGAGACCCGCTCAGATTTCTTATGCACAGGGTCAGGGGAGAGGGACTCCCTCGGGAGCTAGCCGAGGAGATGGTAACTACGGAGGTGGTCGAGGAGACAACAACTTTAGAGGAGGACGAGGCCGAGGTGGAGGTCGAGGTAGAGGTAGAGGAGGAGGTCGAGGTGGCCGAGGATCTTACCAGCATCAGCAGGCACAGTCGTCGGCAGGGTCGACAGGACTAGGCCAAGGCAGAGGTTCTGCACAGCTGGCAGCAATAGCTGTAGACACTGATTTCTTACCACTTCCGCCACCCCGCGCGTTCCTGATGCGAACAGTGATTCGACGCTCCGACTTCCATAGGTACGATATCGTTCTGTGGCTCTACTCTTCGCATTCTATTCGATACCGGGGCAACCCACTGCTTTATAGCAGATTCATGCGTAGCTAGATTTAAACTTATAAGTTCGATATGTCCCGCGTTAGTAGTACGTATGGCGGATAGGGCTAGGGTTAGGACGGGGCGTGAGATCCTAGGATGCCCCATTCGGATAGGAGAGCGAGAGTGGCCCACTGACTTGATAGTCATGCCACTGAGGACAGACGAGATGATCCTGGGGATGGACTTTATGAACTTCTACGGGGCGATCCTCAACCTGAGGACCCGTACAGTTTCCATCCTTGCGGAGGATGGGACTGAGCACGAGGTGTGGGGGGACGACCCCAAACGGAACGGAGCCCAGATCAGCGACGTTCGAGCGGCGAGACTTCTAGACTAGGGATGCACGAGCTACTGGTGTTATGCTCTAGAGGTGGATCGCGAGCGACCCAGCCTGACAGATGTCCCCGTTGTTAGTGAGTTTGCTTACGATTTCCCAGACGAGCTACTAGGACTTCTGCCACAGCGAGATGTTGATTTCGCTATATAGTTGGAGCCGGGCACCAGGCCAATTTCGAGGGTCCCGTACAGGATGGCGCCAACAGAGATGGCCGAGCTGAAGGCACAGTTGGAGGAGCTAGCCGGGAAGGGCTACATCAGGCCGAGTGCTTCGCCATGGGGAGCACCAGTGTTGTTCGTGAAGAAGAAGGATGGGTCATTGAGGCTATGCATAGATTACAGAGAGTTGAACCAGGCTACGGTGAAGAACCGTTACCCATTGCCGAGAATAGACGACTTGATGGATCAGCTGCAGGGAGCTGTCGTCTTCTCGAAGATAGATTTGCGTTCGGGTTATCACCAGCTGAGGGTGAAGGCAGAGGACATCCCGAAGACGGCCTTCAGGACTAGATACGGACACTATGAGTTTGTGGTTATGCCGTTCGGGCTAACCACCGCGCCAGCCGCCTTCATGGAGTTGATGAACAGGGTGTTGATCGATTTTCTTGACAGATTCGTGGTGGTCTTTATCGATGACATCTTGATCTACTCGAGGAGCAGAGAGGAGCATGTTGAGCACCTGAGGATTGTGCTGAGGATTCTGCAGAAGCATAAACTATTTGGGAAGTTTAGCAAGTGTGAGTTCTGGCTCTCCGAGGTGATGTTTCTTGGTCATGTTATATCCGTTGCAAGGATATCAGTGGACGCATCGAAGGTTGATGCTATCGTTGCTTGGGAGGTCCCCAAAAATGTTAGAGACATCAGGTCTTTTCTAGGTTTGGCTAGCTATTACCGACGATCCGTCGAGGGCTTCTCCAGCATAGCTAGGCCGATGATGCAGCTGACAAAGAAGGGAGTACCTTTCGAGTGGAGCCCGGCGTGCCAGGCCAGTTTTGATCTGCTGAAGCAGAAGTTGACATCCGCTCCAGTGTTAGCACTACCAGAGGGGACGGAGGACTTCGTGGTCTACACGGATGCTTCGAGTTCAGGTTTAGGTTGTGTGCTACAGCAGAGGGATCGGGTCATCGCTTACGCTTCACGCCAGCTGAAGCCAGGGGAGGAGTCATACCCCACGCACGATCTTGAGCTAGCCGCAGTAGTACATGCGCTCAAGATCTGGAGGCACTACCTGTATGGCAAGTCAGTGAGGGTCATGACCGATCACAAAAATTTGAAGTACATTTTCACGCAGAAGGAGCTGAACATGCGTCAGAGGAGGTGGCTGGAGTTGATCAAGGACTACGAGTTGGAGATTGAGTATCACCCGGGGAAGGCCAATGTGGTGGCCGACGCCTTGAGTCGGAAGACTCGTTAGGAGATTGTTTTGTCCAGATTGACGGCTCGACTCGAGTTACAACGGGATCTGATCTGTTGTGGGATAGAGGTCTGGTCACAGCGAGAGAGTGGACAGCTGAGTTTCCTGGAGGTTCAGTCAAAGTTGATGGATGAGATCCGACGAGTGCAGGCAGAGTGTCCGCGGATTGCCGATATCCGACAGCGCATGGCCCAGGGCCACTGTAGGTCTTTTACCGTCCGAGATGATGGGATGCTGATGTTGCACGGACGAGTTGTTGTGCCTGATGTGCACAACCTGAAGCAGAAGATCATGATAGAGGCACATTCCACTCCTTATTCGGTCCATCCGGGATCGAATAAGATGTACCAGGACTTGAGGAGGACGTTCTGGTGGCGCAGGATGAAGACTGACGTCGCTTTGTTTGTAGCGCCATGTCAGGTCTGCCAGCAGGTGCGCATAGAGCACTAGAAGCCCGGAGGGATGACATGATCACTTCCCGACCCTGTGTAGAAGTGGACGGATATCACGATGGACTTCGTGACAGGATTGAGGAGAGATGTACGAGGCTTTGATGTGATTTGGGTGATGGTCGACAGGTTGACCAAGACCGCCCATTTCATTCCGATTCAGAAGACATGGCCTGTGTCTGATTTAGTTCGAGTTTTTATATAGCATATAGTGAGGTTGCATGGGGTTCCCGAGAGGATAGTATCCGATAGAGATGGCCGCTTTACTTCGAGATTCTGGAGGCAGGTGCACGAGGCTCTAGGGAGCAAGTTGCATTTCAGCACGGCCTATCACCCGCAGACGGACGGGCAGAGCGAGAGGACGATTCAGACGCTGGAGGATATGCTAAGGGCTTGTGTTTTGGAGTGGGGGAACCTTTGGGTTCGACATCTTCCCCTAGTAGAGTGCTCGTACAACAACAGCTATCATTCATCGATCAGGATGGCTCCTTTTGAGGTGTTGTACGGGAGGCGATGCAAGTCGCCTATCTGCTGGGATGAGCCTGCACACCGAGTTGGGACACTACCACAGTATGTGCAGGAGGTGACAGATCAGGTCAGACGGATCCGAGAGCATCTGAGGGTTGCGCAGGATTGAGTTGGCCTTTGAGGTTGGAGATCATGTCTGGTTGCGAGTGTCACCGACGAGAGGGATCCGACGATTCGGGATGAAGGGCAAACTGAGCCCTAGATATGTGGGCCCCTTTGAGATCCTCGAGCGAGTAGGAGAGGTTGCTTACAAAGTTGCCTTACCGCCCCGTTTGGCTGGTATACACGATGTCTTCCACGTGTCACAGCTGAGAAAGTATGAGCCAGATCTGAGTCACAGATTGGACTACTCCGGATTAGAGATAGCACCTGACCATACCTTCGTGGAGCATCCGATTGCTGTTCTTGACCGCCGGGTCAAGAAGCTGAGGCACAGAGAGGTACCGTTGGTACTTATACAGTGGGCTAGGAGGAGCCCCGAGGAGGCCACTTGGGAGACAGAGGAGAGTATACGGGCGAGCTATGGAGATGTATTAGATGAATTGCTAGTGTCGTATGTACAACCACGGGCAGATATAGTTTTGACCGCGTGAGTAGCCGGTGAGTACCTGGGGGGGCCTTAGCCGTACTATGTGTGATTTGGGTGTTTACCACTGTGATTGAGTGTGCATTTCTGTGATTGATATGCGTGGTGGGGCCCATGAGCGGTCCTACGTGATGTGATTATCATTGATATGCGATATTTTATGATATATGACTGATATGATATCGTTATGATTATGTGATTGTTGTGAGTATGATTGATAAATGATGGTATGTCGGAATATTGAACCTAGGAAAAGGAATAAGGCTTAGCCTTAGAGGTGGATGTTAATCCACCCTCTGTTTCGATTGAGTCGTAGTGAGATCGTGTGTTTGATCCTTAGAGGTAGATAACCACCTCCCGAGAAGGAGATGAGTCGAGACTAGAAGTGTCAAGGTCTAATGTCGAGTCGGGACGCCAAACACCTTGATTTTGAGATTTCATTCGGAAATGAGCAATTTAAGGTTCCAATGTCCGGGTAAACCTATTATACTTCGCGAAGTGGATACGAGCTTTCCACGGGGTCACTCGTGGAATTTTCGCTAAGACCTAGCGGTAGTGTGATGATTCTCTCGAGTTGTGATACTTTTGGGGTTGAGGCGAGATGTGACGGGGGCGCTCGTTCACATGCTCGATGACGCCGTTCGGGATTATTACGGTTGTGAAAAAGGTGGCGTGAGATTCTTAGACGACGCATCCAGGATGATCGTGTGCCTTTTAGTATGGCCTCCTCCTGTGCCTCCAATGGTTGATTACATGACACAGACATCCTTGGCACCGAGCCTCGCAATGCCGCCAAACTGGCTTTCACACACACGCTTCCAGTCTGAGGCGCTCAGGTACTGGTCTAGCTTTGAAAGGACATTGGGCCTGGCGTATTGGTTGCACCTACACTTGAAATGCTGGTCCTCGGGGACTGCATATGTCGCCATTGTTGGATACCCTGCAGATTGGGGAGCAATACTTTAGCATTCTTCAAACATTTGCACATTTTCATCACACCAGTCACAATGCACATGACAGTAAGTTCATTTAACATGTCATATGACCATTTTAACATGTCATGTGACCATTTTAACATGACAGACACCAAATCTTACCCTATACTTATCACAAATGACAGTAAATTTCTAGCCTCACCATATCTTACCCTATACTTATCACCTGAGCATTGTAACCATTTTATAGCTTCCACAAAATATAAGCCGCGCAATTTTGCATTTAAACATGACAGGAAACCTATTAAACATGGAAACTATATATTAAAAACATGACATGTTACAATGTAACATCATTTACATTCAATAACTTGTTCCTGAATTTTTTTTACCCATATATAGGTTCCCCGATTTCCCTCTATCTATCCAATTTCCCCAATCTCACCAATTTCCCCAATTCCCACATTTTCCCCAATCTCACCAATTTCCCCAATTCCCACATTTTCCCCAATTTCACCAATTTCCCAAATCACAATACATGTATCAATTTCCCCTAATTTGCTTCCTCCTTCAAGGCCTTTACCATATCATTACTACAGTGGTACTTCCATTCTTTCCCCGACTCGAACACCCCCGTTCCCACATTTCCACCCATTGTTTTCATACTAGACGCCTGTTACATCCCACATGACAGGGGCAGATATTCCACCCGTTCTTTCATCCAATTGCAAACCATGGCAAACAAATCAGGTTCTTCAATTGGTCCCTCATCCTTTCAATTTCTGCAATCAGTACAAAATCGGTAGGGTTAGGGTTTACTTACTTCAAACCGGTTGGTCTCTCTCTTCTAAACGCCCACACGGTCGTCTTCTACACATCGGGTTTACTAGCTTGAAATACGGCGCCGTCTTCTCCTCCGCACTCCCAGGTTCGTCTTCTTCCTTTGCCTTCTTCTTTTCCTCTCTCGTTTTAGTTTAAAAAATGGCGGTTTCGTGCCTTCTCCCCTCCCTCCTCTCTGTTTTACACAGTCGGAAGAAGTGACAGGTTTTTAAAAACTGCCCTCTCTCTCCTCCTCCCTCCCACACTCTCTCCCTTCTTTAATGACTCCCAACAACCGGTTTCCACACCCCTTTCCCAACCGGCTACCTTGCCATTTTTTAAAGGGGGGGGGGTCTAACCCTTGTAATTAGAAACGGTTAGTGGGTTAGGCTAGCAAACCAAACCGGGGCAAGGGTCATTTCCTTTAATTCCCTCTTAGTTTAAAGAGATAAAAAAAAAGAATAAAAATAATAATTAAAGAAAATAAATAATTAAAAAACGAACAAAAAAACTTGATTGGTGGAAAAGAGAGGATTAAGGAGAAGTTGACACATAAGCCTAAAGTGTTCTAAATTAAGAGTATATATATAGATATATAGATTGTTAGTAAATATGTTAAGAATAAAAGAAAAAAAAATGTGATTAGTTTCAAGAGATAAAAAAAAAGAATAAAAATAATAATTAAAGAAAATGTTGTTGCAGGAGGATGGTCAAGTATGAAATAAATATAAAATAAAGATCAGACTGACTTCCCTGTCTCAGCAAATAAATACAAGACTTCCTTCTGTTGTAGTAGAAGGTTGTCAGGATCGAATCCACGAGGAAGCACGTCAGCAGTTCTTAGGTAGCAACAGATCTCACAGACAAGCAACAGAAAGACAGAAATAAAAGCAGAAAAGACAAAGCAAAACAGAAACAAATGCAAAGACAGAAAATAGCGAACGAAAGTAAAGAACAAAGCAAGACAACAGACGTACTCGATCTCGACAACTACCTACTCGAGATCGACTAGAAATAGCAAAGACAGAAACTTTGGAATCGAAAACAGAAACTCAAACTCAACTCGATATAGACCAAAACCAACTCGATCTCGACAACATAAATCACAGCAAACCAGATTCCGTCCCTTGCAAATAATTACAAGACCTCCTCCTGATGCAGCAGCGGAAAGTCAGGATCGATCCACGAGGAAGCGTGTCGGCGGATCCTAGGCAGCGGTGAAATCTGACGGACAGAAGTCGACAACAGGGTCCTCGGTCTCGACTAAGGGTTAGTCGACAGGGGTCAGGCACAGTCGAACAGCGCAGCAGTAAGCACAGGGGCTCGTCGACATCGACGAGGCTTCGTCGTCGACTGGTGTTCTCGGGTGACTTTGCTCGACAAGGCTCGGACATGGCTCGGAGGTCTAGTCGACATCGAGTAGCCCTACTCTGTATCGAGTAGGATTCGTCGTCTGGCTGGCTTGGTCGGGTGGATCTACTCGGCATGCTCGGACCTTGGCTGCCGGGCTCTTCGATCTCGACTAAGCCTCCTCAATGTCGAGTAGAGGTGGTATGCGCCTCGGCTTCTCGATCAGCCTTTTCTCGACCAGGCTCTCCTCGATCTCGAGTAGAGTGTACTCGATCTCGAGTAAAGATTTCTCAGCTTTCTGCTCTGTTCTTAAAATGCACTTTCCCGAGTCCTCGTTCGTCGGATTGACGTATATGACCATGCGTTGGAAAGCTCTTTCCGATGGCTACAACTCTCATGAAGACATCAAAGCTTGATTCAGAATAAAGAATGGTGAAAAATGGCCTTTTCTTCAGCTGCACCATTCTTAGCCTCTCCATGAGTTTCCTTTAAGCTCCAAAGTGTGTCCGATTTCTGCCAAATATAACAAAAACTTGTGTAGACCTCCATATATTGCAAATAAGTGTAAACTACACAGATTCTGTATTATTCTAACCCAAATGTATGCAATGTATGCAGAAATCGATATAAAACTTACTGTTAAACATGGCAAATTAGGCTCACAACAAACACCCCATTCTTAAGCTTGTTTGTCCTCAAGCAATACTTTTAATTGTCATTCAGGGGAAGAAATCAAAAAATCTCAACATATCAGATTCATTCTTATATAACCCAGCAGTCAATTACCATCCTCGAAAAGGTACTAACGTCACAAATCCATGCATGTGCAATATTATCAAAGCAACATCTACTCACAAAAGGAGGGTTATGCAAAAACATTCGTAAGTGGCAAAGCATTGAAAATCAAGAGGACTTCAATTTAAGCTCAAATAAGGAGTAGATTTGGTAAAAGGCTAAAAGGTGGGCAGTTTCTGGCAATGTGGTGTTAATGATCCGGGGAAATGGAGTATTTCCAAATTGAATTTCCACATTCCTTCTCCATAATATTCATCACCTTTTATATTGCTTTTATTAACAGTAATGCTTTTACCTCTCTGACCTCAGCACTGCCTTCTCGCGAGTCGCAAACATGGGTGTCATGAATGGCCCCGGATACTTAGTGCTTTGGACTCCTCACAATGTGTCCCATCTCTCCAAACTATTATCTCAGAGAGCAGGGTCAATCTACCTTTATCTCCTGAGGTGATTGGATTTTCTTTCACTCATTAAATTTTCCATATACTTCAAACAATTTCCTTCCAAACTCCAATAATGATAATAATCACAACATCATATGATAATCTCCATAATGTAATATCATTCTCAACATAATCCCCGGATAAGGTAAAGAATGGGCAAATATTTAGGTCATGTGGAGCAATAATTGAAATAATGCATATTATGACTTTTGTGATTCATAAGCATAGGTAAGGCTAGGAATATAAACAATGAGCATTATATGGAAATATAAAGTCCTCCATCATCTTATCATGAAACATGTCAAAAGCAACTTCAAATTTTACCTCCTTCTATGGTTTTCAAGAAATAATGCACTTCATTATGACTTCCCTTTACTAGGCAATTTCATGCTATATCTCTAATGAATCCAATTTTGCATCGTCGAGTCCAATTAAAGCTTCCATGACATTAACCAAAAAAATTCAATGGGGGTCATTTTTCTCAAATTTTTGGAAAACATGCATATAAGCACATAAATCAATAATGCATTCCAAAATAGCCATGTAGCAACTCAAAAAAATAAATTCTAAACATGCACAAATAATGTCAAATATGGCAAATATGCATAAAGTAAGCCCTTCCCCCACCCCATACTTAAACATTACAGTGTCCTCACTGTATAAAAACAAGGGTAAAGAAAGAAACTTACTAGACAGGTGTGCAGATCGTCTAAATTTCGAATGGAAGCATCTCTAGGGCCGAGTATGAATGTTGATATAGCTTGCCTCTATCCATGGACCCGAAAAGTGTAGAAGACATATACCCATAATAGAAAAACTAAAAGTGTTCAAAACTAAAAACAAAAACAAAGTCTCAAAAGTCCTAAAAAGTCTATGTACAAGCTCTAGATTTTATAGTCGATATGCCGACTTTCTCCAGTAAGCATTAGCCTGGCTCATCTTTGTCCGGAGGTATAGGTGGATCTGGTGGTTCCTCCGGTGGTGGGAACCGTGGGATGTCATCCGGGGGCATCATGTGGAGAAGCTTAAACCTCCCCAAGTGAACGCTCCATGACTTTACCCATTCATCTTCCTGGGCTCCAGCTGGCATGCATAAAGGAAGATATAATGAAAATATACATACCTCATCATCATACCTCTTCCGCTTCATTGGTTGATTTGTTTGCTCGTCTCCACCACAACAAAACGGTGGAGTGGGAAGAGATATTTCCACCTCATCATGCAGATCTTCATGCCACTTTGCTAGGACCCCATACTTGAACACAAACATCAATTGCTCAAAATTGTCAGGAATGGCCTTCACCTTATAGGGTAAAAGCGACCTTGAAGCACCATGGGCAACGACGTCCGGATTTTGCGTTGGTGGCTCTTCTTCTTCTTGGGATCCTTCCAAAGATTCTTCAAATATAGATAGCGAAATCGAAATAGAGGAAGGACATACCTGGATTTCTGTGGTACAGTCGATTTCGGCTAGTGTTTCTGGATCAGTTCCTCCAGAATGTGTATATGTCGAGTCCAGGTAGTCGCTGTCGACTGGCTCATAGAAGGGGACATTGTCGAACCAACTTGTCATTGTTGATTTGGGCGATTTAGCGTAATTTTCCCATCTACGCAACACAAGCTTAGCTTCTGCCTGCCTCGCACGCTCAGCTTCCTGTTCTCTTCCAGCTCTCTCAGCGGCGATAGTAACATTCTTGGCGGCTAGTTCCGTCCTTAGCCTCTGTATCAGCTGTTCTGGTGTTTCTGCAGCTGCCATGGCTCTCTTTAGTTTAGAATGGATGTGTAGGACGCGTTCCAGATCATCTAAGGTGTCAAACTCAGGTGGTTGACTAGAACGGCGTATACACCTGCAAAGTAAACTCAAAGAGAATGTGAGATTTTAACTACCTAAGGCGCGAATGATAGCTTCCCCGGCAACGGCGCTAATTTGTTGTATAGGAGGAAATCGAGTATGCAAAATTGAATGTAAATAAACTAAGGCAAACCAGATTCCGTCCCTTGCAAATAATTACAAGACCTCCTCCTGATGTAGCAGCGGGAAGTCAGGATCGATCCACGAGGAAGCGTGTCAGTGGATCCTAGGCAGCGGTGAAATCTCACGGACAGAAGTCGACAACAGGGTCCTCGATCTCGACTAAGGGTTAGTCGACAGGGGTCAGGCACAGTCGAACACAGCGCAGCAGTGGTCACATGGGCTCGTCGATATCGACAAGGCCTACTCGATGTCGAGTAGAGTCTTCGTCGACTTCGCTTCGTCTCGTCGAGTACCTGCACACAGAAGCTACAACGACTTTGGGTCGAAGATCAGTAGTCGAGATCGACGAGTGCTATTCGATCTCGAGTAAGACAGAAATTAAAACGAAATAAAATAAATGCAAAGGCTTTGGGATTTCGAACTAAACTTAATTTAAAAGGCTTCCAAGATTGGGGTTTGCAACAACGATAACCAAGCATGCATAAGGCAGAACCAAACAAATTATCATGTAAATCGCATCAAAGGACTAAGCTTTCGCCTTTTCCAACAATTAGACAACTCTTTCAAGAAACCCTAACTGTCTCTACTAATTTTATGTTTATAATCCAAGTTGTTAGCATGGATCTCCATTAGACGGGTAATAAACACATAAACAAGTAGGAAAATGCTCAAAACATGATAAAGGTCGGATCTTTACCTCAAACACGCATGGCTATTGTTGGGCTCGCCCCAACCCTAGAAGTGGGTGGACTACTCGCGCTTCATCACGACCTCATACATTGATTGGAAAGAAAACTACTTGCATTGAAATAAACCAAAGTTTAAAACCGCCTGAAGCCAATTCCGCTCTCGCATCACAACTCCAATCGGCCGCTCACTTTCTCTCTCTCTCTCTCTCCTACCACTTCCCTCTCTAGAATTGAATTGGAAATGAATGAAAAACCAGCCCCTAGGGCCTTATTTATAGCCTTCTATTCCTTGCTAATCAAGGATAGAATCTTCTATCTCTATCTAAAATTATATCTAAAACTTTAATGATAAATAAAAGCGATAAAGAAATTAAATCTAAAATGGAAAAGATAAATCTAAACTAGGCAAGTTTCTTCATGTTGATAAATTCCCCTTCCATGGATAGAACTTGATAGATCTCGGCTTACTCGACTTCCTTCGTGCCCAAGGAATCCCAACTCTACTCGGACTGCTCACGGCGACGCGTTTCCAGGACTTGGTCTACTCGACATCGACAAGGGCTCGTCGACATCGACGAGGCTTCGTCGTCGACTGGTGTTCTCGGGTGACTCTGCTCGACAAGGCTCGGACATGGCTCGGAGGTCTAGTCGACATCGAGTAGCCCTACTCTGTATCGAGTAGGATTCGTCGTCTGGCTGGCTTGGTCGGGTGGATCTACTCGGCATGCTCGGACCTTGGCTCCGGGCTCCTCGATCTCGACTAAGCCTCCTCGATGTCGAGTAGAGGTGGTCTGCATCTTCGTCCTCGGCTTCTCAGCTTTTTCTCGACCAGGCTCTCCCCGATCTCGAGTAGAGTGTACTCGATCTCGATTAAAGATTTCTCAGCTTTCTGCTCTGTTCTTAAAACGCACTTTCCCGAGTCCTCGTTCGTCGGATTGACGCATATGACCATGCGTTGGAAAGCTCTTTCCGAGGGCTACAACTCTCATGAAGACATCAAAGCTTGATTCAGAATAAAGAATGGTGAAAAATGGCCTTTTCTCCAGCTGCACCATTCTTAGCCTCTCCATGAGTTTCCTTTAAGCTCCAAAGTGCGTCCGATTTCTGCCAAATATAACAAAAACTTGTGTAGACCTCCATATATTGCAAATAAGTGTAAACTACACAGATTCTGTATTATTCTAACCCAAATGTATGCAATGTATGCAGAAATCGATATAAAAGTTACTGTTAAACATGGCAAATTAGGCTCACAACAACAATATGCCTACTCGAGATCGACAAGGCCCTAGTCTATCTCGACTAAAACTCAGAAAGTGTAAACTTGCAGATTCGAACACAGAATTCAGATTTTCGACAGAAATAAATCAATTTATGAAAGACTTCCAAAGCCAGGGTATCAACGCCACAACGATAACCATGCAAAGTAATACATAAAGGCATAAAAGATCATGCTTTCCATCAAAATAACTTTCGTTATTAACAAATAGGCATATAGAGGCTTTCGCATAAACCCTAATTGTTACTAACCCTTTTCACATAATTAATCCAAGTTGTATTAAGATCACTTTCGCTTTAATAATACAAACAAGGATCACCTTCAACTCTCGCAAAAGAATCATGCTTATAAGGATAGAAGATGAATTGCATAAAAAGATCTGACCTTTACCGCATCTTCTCACATGGCCACCGTCGGGCGCACCCCAGCCCCAGAAGTGGGTGGACTACTCGCTCTTCATCGCAATCGCAGACATTGATTGATGAAAAGAAACTTGCATTAAACTATATTCAAAGCCTTTACAATCCCGGCAATCAACTTTCGCAGAATGCCAAAACCCTAAAAACTTTAGAACTCCTAAAACTTCTCTGTGGAACTACTTGTTTCTCTAACTGAAATTGAATTGTGTGATGGAATGAATGAAAAACCAGCCCCTAGGGCTTTATTTATAGCCTTCTATTCCTTGCTAATCAAGGATAGAATCTCCTATCTATATCTAAAATTATATCTAAAAGCTTTAATGATAAATAAATGCAATTAAGGAATTTAATCTAAAAAGAAAAGATAAATCTAAACTAGGTAAGATGTCTTCATGTTGATAGATCTCCCTTCCATGGATAGATGATGATAGATTTCGGCCTTCTCGACTTCCTTCGTGCCTAAGGAATCCCAGCTCGACTCGGACTGCTTACGGCGACGCGTTTCCAGAACCTGGTCTACTCGACATCGACAAGGGCTCGTCGACATCGACTAGGATTCGTCGTCGACTGATCTTCTCGGGTGACTCTGCTCGACAAGCTCGGATCTGGGCTCCTGGGTGTCGTCGATCTCGACTAGGGCTCCTCCAGATCGACTAGGGGTGTGGTCGAAGACGGCTCTCTGGTGATGTCGAGGACTCCTCCTCGGCATGGACTTGGACTAGGGCATGGTGGCTCCTCAATCTCGACAAGGCCTCCTCGAGATCGAGTAGGGTTGCTCAGCGCCTTCGTCCTCGGCTTCTCGATCAGCTCCTCTTCTCGACTCCAGATGTGGCGTCTAGGCTTAGTCGATCTCGACTAGTGGTACTCGAGATCGAGTAGGGTTCCGGAGTCAGGTTGCCTCAGACTTGGTTTCCTCGACCAGGCTTTGTCGACCAAGTCTGCTCGGACTTTCTACTCGAGATCGAGTAAAGTGTACTCGACATAGAGTAGCTCTAGCTTCAGCTCGGTTTATCCTAGTTCTGTACTCTCGGATTCTGGACTTCAGTAGTTGTTTTTCGAGCTTTTCTAACCTTCCTTAAAATCGTTGTAAAGCGTCTCGAATTCTGCGAATTTAAACAGAAACTGGTGTAGATTCCATAATTGGGCAAATAAACATAAACTGCATAGATTCTGTAGTATCTAACACAAATGCATGCAATGTATGCAGAAATCGATATAAAAGTTACTGTAAAACATGACAGATTCAGCTCACAACAGAAAATAAATAATTGAAAAAGGGACAAAAAAACTAGATTGGTGGAAAAGAGAGGATTAAGGAGAAGTTGACACATAAGCCTAAAGTGTTCTAAATTAAGAGTATATATAGAAGTTACATTTTTTCTTTAATGTTTTAAATTAAGCCCAATTGTTAGTAAATGGTTACATTTTCTTTCTTTAATGTTTTAAATTAAGCCCAGTTTTTAGTAAATATGTTAAGAATAAAAAGAAAAAAAATGTGATTAGTTTAAAGAGATAAAAAATAAAGAATAGAAATAATAATTAAAGAAAATAAATAATTAATAAAGGGACAAAAAAACTTGATTTGTGGAAAAGAGAGGATTAAGGAGAAGTTGACACATAAGCCTAAAGTGTTCTAAATTAAGAGTATATATAGATTTTTAGTAAATATGTTAAGAATAAAAGAAAAAAAATGTCATTAGTTTAAAGAGATAAAAAATAAAGAATAGAAATAATAATTAAAGAAAATAAATAATTAAAAAAGGGACAAAAAAACTTGATTGGTGGAAAAGAGATGATTAAGGAGAAGTTGACACATAAGCCTAAAGTGTTCTAAATTAAGAGTATATATAGATATAGATTGTTAGTAAATATGTTAAGAATAAAAGAAAAAAAATGTGATTAGTTTAAAGAGATAAAAAAATAAAGAATAGAAATAATAATTAAAGAAAATAAATAATTAAAAAAGGGACAAAAAAACTTGATTGGTGGAAAAGAGAGGATTAAGGAGAAGTTGACACATAAGCTTAAAGTGTTCTAAATTAAGAGTATATATAGAAGTTACATTTTTTCTTTAATGTTTTAAATTAAGCCCAATTGTTAGTAAATGGTTACATTTTTTTTCTTTAATGTTTTAAATTAAGCCCAATTGTTAGTAAATATGTTAAGAATAAAAGAAAAAAAATGTGATTAGTTTAAAGAGATAAAAAATAAAGAATAGAAATAATAATTAAAGAAAATAAATAATTAAAAAAGGGACAAAAAAACTTGATTGGTGGAAAAGAGAGGATTAAGGAGAAGTTGACACATAAGCCTAAAGTTTTCTAAATTAAGAGTATATATAGATATATAGATTGTTAGTAAATATGTTAAGAATAAAAGAAAAAAAATGTGATTGGTTTAAAGAGATAAAAAATAAAGAATAGAAATAATAATTAAAGAAAATAAATAATTAAAAAAGGGACAAAAAAACTTGATTGGTGGAAAAGAGAGGATTAAGGAGAAGTTGACACATAAGCCTAAAGTGTTCTAAATTAAGAGTATATATAGATATAGATTGTTAGTAAATATGTTAAGAATAAAAGAAAAAAAATGTGATTAGTTTAAAGAGATAAAAAAAAGAATAAAAATAATAATTAAAGAAAATAAATAATTAAAAAAGGGACAAAAAAACTTGATTGGTGGAAAAGAGAGGATTAAGGAGAAGTTGACACATAAGCTTAAAGTGTTCTAAATTAAGAGTATATATAGAAGTTACATTTTTTCTGTAATGTTTTAAATTAAGCCCAATTGTTAGTAAATGGTTACATTTTTTTTCTTTAATGTTTTAAATTAAGCCCTATTGTTAGTAAATATGTTAAGAATAAAAGAAAAAAAATGTGATTAGTTTAAAGAGATAAAAAATAAAAAATAGAAATAATAATTAAAGAAAATAAATAATTAAAAAAGGGACAAAAAAACTTGATTGGTGGAAAAGAGAGGATTAAGGAGAAGTTGACACATAAGACTAAAGTGTTCTAAATTAAGAGTATATATAGATTTTTAGTAAATATGTTAAGAATAAAAGAAAAAAAAATGTGATTAGTTTAAAGAGATAAAAAATAAAGAATAGAAATAATAATTAAAGAAAATAAATAATTAAAAAAGGGAGAAAAAAACTTGATTGGTGGAAAAGAGAGGATTAAGGAAAAGTTGACACATAAGCCTAAAGTGTTCTAAATTAAGAGTATATATAGATTTTTAGTAAATATGTTAAGAATAAAAGAAAAAAAATGTGATTAGTTTAAAGAGATAAAAAATAAAGAATAGAAATAATAATTAAAGAAAATAAATAATTAAAAAAGGGACAAAAAAACTTGATTAGTGGAAAAGAGAGGATTAAGGAGAAGTTGACACATAAGCCTAAAGTGTTCTAAATTAAGAGTATATATAGATATAGATTGTTAGTAAATATGTTAAGAATAAAAGAAAAAAAATGTGATTAGTTTAAAGAGATAAAAATAAAGAATAAAAATAATAATTAAAGAAAATAAATAATTAAAAAAGGGACAAAAAAACTTGATTGGTGGAAAAGAGAGGATTAAGGAGAAGTTGACACATAAGCCTAAAATGTTCTAAATTAAGAGTATATATAGATATAGATATATAGATTGTTAGTAAATATGTTAAGAATAAAAGAAAAAAAATGTGATTAGTTTAAAGAGATAAAAAAGAGAATAAAAATAATAATTAAAGAAAATAAATAATTAAAAAAGGGACAAAAAAAACTTGATTGGTGGAAAAGAGAAGATTAAGGAGAAGTTGACATATAAGCCTAAAGTGTTCTAAATTAAGAGTATACTAGTATAGTACCCGTGCCTCTGGCACCAGATTTTTGTTTCAAGAAATGGAATCTCATCTATAATAACTACAGTATATAAGTTATCAAAAAATTTTGCATATAAGTTATAAGTTGTATATAATACCATATATATGGTGTATGTGCATGCTTATAATAATCATACTCATGTCATTTGTAAATTTAATGTTGTTCCCTATATAGCAAAAAAATAAGAGTATAGAAATTGAATATAATAACAATCCATGGGCATAGTATTTTATATGTACCATTTAATAATGAGAACAAAATTTTGTTAAGACGAATTCCATCGTCTGCTTTGTGTTTTATGCATGTAATATGTTAGGACGCATAATTTAAAAGGTGATTAATCAATGCAATAAATAATTTATCAAAACTAGAAAGGAAAGCCTTAAATCATAAAAACATAAAGAGATCCGACAAAAAAAAAGGAAAAAATTAGCAAAGTCTTAAATCGAAAAAACATTAAAAGATGAAACTGAATTCTACATAGTTGTCGGCATGGTTTATATAAGGAGGAAACAAATTTGAAAGGAAAGATTAATAAATAGAAAATAATTTAAAGATTTTAACAAATTTGATTGTTAAAGATTTCAAATCTCATCTTATATATCGTATCACATTTTCACATTAATATAAAAAATATTATTATTAATTTTAAAAAATAAATCTGAATCAAATTTGTTTGAAGGTGAATCGTATAAGAAATTAAAATCAATGATTTTTAACAAACTAAAATATTTTGGCAAAATGTGTTTTTGAATTAGAGTATTTAAGTTGTATTATTTTTAAAATGAGATAATTATTAATTACTAATGAAGAAATTAGTTAAAATGGGATAATGTATAATGAAGATTTTGTTCAAATTGATGAAAGATTTATTAATTAAGCTTCTTTTTTTTTGGCAAAAATATTTTGTAATCGAATAATAAGAGGATCTTATTCAATTGAATAAATTATTTTAGAAGTTGTCTAGCTAATTAAAAAAAATAAAGGACTGTTAAAACCAACAATTAAATTTAGCTAAAGAAAAGCTCACTCAGTCTTACTTAAGTCAGCATCCCTCTCTCGCAACTCACCTTCTAGTACCATCGATCATCCCAATCGCCCAAAATTCTTTCACCACTTTCCAACCACGCTACCAAATGACCTCCCCCACATGTTGAACGAAGAAGCAATCATGAAAATCATCAAACATAAGGTCTACATCATATCAACTAGCATTCATAACATAACATCATGGATTCAACCAGTCTCAGTTAACATCATGCTCAATAACCATCGCAACCATCATATATGAACATAATCAAGTCAAGCTAGCATGTTGCATTATAACCTTATCAGATACAATTCAGGCTTCTTAGCATATGTAGTTCACATTTTACAGGCAAAGGAATTCAAATCATGCTTAGCAACTCAGCGTAGCAACAAGTCAATACATCATGGTATATGAGATCTATAAGTCATCAAATCATATCATCATAGAAAACAGGCAATCAAGTAACAGTCATCACCAGGTCAGCACATCAACACGAAATCTCATCGTCAGGTTAGTGCAATATCATTGTCAATAAATTCAAAAGGGTTAGCAATTCGAACGGAGAACACTCCCGCTTGCGAGTCAAATCGTACTCAGTATCCGCAATTCTCGATGCGTGCTCGTTCCGCTGACATCATTGATCCTGAGGCCCGTGGGTTATGGGCCCATGCTTCCGCTGCACTGCTCTATCGCTATCTAACTTTTCGTTCCCTCTTCCATGCGGTCGCTCGTCGAATGTATCGCATAGGGTCGAAGTTAGCGAAGATAGGGGAGTGACAAGAGAAGACAACCCAAAGTTCCTCTCAGAAACAACCACAGACCAATACTAAGACGATAACCAGAGACAAAACTTCAACCCGGGAATAACAACGACGCCCTTATGAAAGTCTATTAGGTTGCAATTGTGGCAAGCAAACACAAATTCATCGTGGGGCATATCAATCATATTAATCCACTCTAACATGTACCTATATCAAGAAGCACGGCATACGTATTCATTCCAAGAGACATATTCGAGTGCTACACGGATGCATGCGAGACAAGATAGCAGTCTATTATCCCATGAAAGCCGATATGCCTAGCAACTTAAGCAAGATATGCAAGATTTAATGGGTATCACAATTGTCACATATATGAACAATGCACGAGCTTGGTGTATGCATCATACGAGAACATATAAGAGTAACATAGTAACTATCTCATCTAACACAATGATCATATAATAGGTCAAGTATGACACGTAATCATATGACGAGATACATTTAGAAAGCACAGGTCCTACATGATTTTAGAGATACATAGTGTGATACAAGCATAATCATGAGCCGTTAAAAGGAGTTCATCATGATATTTACGAAGCACGAGGCATTATCAAAAGTAATAAGAAGGACATCAAGGGCGATAGATTATAGTCATACTAGGAACGAACCATCATAGATCACATATATGGTACAATAGTCATCACATCATAGAACAAGTACAACACGTGATCATTTAGCGAGTCATATTGGGAATCATAATTAAGCCCTACAGAACACTACTGGCACATATTGAACATGCACATAATCAAGATAACTCGACTATATTCATTCTAACATTCATGCGTCCTACGTATCTGAAGACATGATAAGCGTGGTGTGTGATTATGCGATGTGCCAAGTCATACATGTATACTAGCATGAGAGAATATCATGGAGCAATAGAGGAACACTACCGAGCGACAACATGTAAGCATGCTATGATTAACCATCACAGAAAGGTGAGAAAGCAAATCTATCATCGAATTCAACACTAATTAACTTGCACGGGTAAGACATGTTATGGTAATAGAAAGAGGGAAGAACCACACTATCAGGAACCTAGCTCGAGAGAGAATCAGCAACGACGTAGACAAGATACAAGTTCGCACAAGTCACAATCGATGATCATACATGATGCTAAAAGCTCAATATAACGTACGATACATGCATGCAACTAATCATGACAACGGGTAAGAAATCACTCAATCAACTTCCACGATATAGGAGCATGAGAAAAGTTAAACGATTCATAATACGAGTCTAAGTAATGGGCAATTTGATTAGAATACGGGGCATGAGTGCAGATCAACACATACTGGGATGAAACATGCATTTGCTAAGACTCAATTATACCACATATTCTCCATTCAACACAAGTAACACACAACAATATTATGTGCAAAATAATCAGTAATAGCTAATCTGACAAATACAAAATAGATGGGCATGATAGGGATTCTTGTCAGAAAAAGGATAATAAGCATCGACATGTCGTCATCCAACATGCTAAGGCGATAATCTACAAGCATTCCTACAAAGAGGAGTTAATCACACTATCATGAACCTAATCCATAAGGAATAACGATCATGTAAATTCATATTATATGGTCCATGCTTCCAATCATTCATACGATCAATAAGCCAAGTAAACATGCTATAACAACATACATTCATGATAGAGGGCAAGACATAACACGAGACTTGAGCAATGTAACTAACCACAACATGAGCTTACACAATAAAATTATGACAGAAAGCAAGGCATAACACGAGCAACTTCTTACTAATGATCATTTACAAGGTGTATGCGGGAGATTACAAAATCATGTCATTCAATTCAGAGAGAGTCACCATTACAACCGGACAGAGATCCCTAAGGGCAACCATTGATCTTCCCCAACTGACTCATCACCCCTCTTTCCCGTGGGACTTTGGTACGACTATTTGTGGTAAGAAAACACTGCTGATCATCATAAGGATGAAGAAAGAGAGCCCCGTGACACCTTACTTTTGACTCACATCCAGAACTTCCAATACTCACTCAGACAAACTCAACATCCAACCATGATTCCCGACACAATGTGTTTACCAACCCAATTTCCCGTGGAAGACACTAACATCTAGGAAAAGGCTAGGTAGAACAGTCAATGGGTTAACATAGTGGAAGGAGTTGTTCCACACAAGTTGGGTTTGACCACACAGAAACAAGGGTACTCCCACTATCCCGTTTTCACAGATCAGTCAATACACATTTAATTGTTAGGCATACCAATCAGATATCTAGCATAGCAAGCACTCAACACAGAATCAATTAGTGGCACTCATAATGGCCTCCTTGGAGTCTTCCAGACCCATATGTAAAGAACAAGCTAATATTTTGCCTACCCATTTCCAACTACATCCAATAGGGATGGTCTAACGTCTTTCTACCCACTTGATCCCCTCTTTAGTCGGTTTTCCATATTTTATAATAAGCCAAGTTCATTACTTAGTCCAATTTTGGTTAGGCATATTAAGTTCATTTTGCCCTCCTTAAAATCCTTTCAAATCCTTTGAAATTCATGGGCGGTTTTCCAAAACATACACTCGACCCTTGCGTACCCGAATTGCACAACCTCAGCTCTGATACCATCTTTGTAACGGCCCAGAATTATGATTTCCGGGTTACGTTTCAAGGGATGAAACCCCTTGTTCGGATCTTGCAATCTAGGTACAGGTCGAGGTTTCAACTCATTTTAAGATTAGTAGAAAGAGGGATTTCAAACCCTAAAAACATCGAAGGATCGTTGGGTACCCTTAACCTGTCCTAAGACTATGTCGCGGAATCCATTTCAAACGAAAGTAAGGCGAAAGCAAAGTAAAGATACAAGTGTCACGGCAGAACCGGTTAAAACCAAATCATGAGTGTGTAATTACCATTTTTACTAAATTAGGATATTAGCCAGATTCTTCGATTCGCCAAAAGGGAACCCCGTCATATAGACATCGAGCACTCAAATATGCAGAAAATACCTTTAAAAGAAGAACGGGGAAAGGAGTCAGATCGAGCCACTCATGCGGGACCGGCAGTCCTCGCTGAGGCCACATAGTATGTGCTATACCTAATAAAGATGCTCTAATGCAGTACGGAAGTCAAACACACTAGCATGCTCCTAGTTCATAATAATGTGCAGAAATACTGTAAAGGGCCCAAGACAGTGCCAAATGGCATATCCCTCTCCTACCTCCACCCCCTTCCGATAGGACGGAGACTGGCCAGCTCGTGAATGCATTCCATCATAATCGGCCGGGACGCATGCCTAACCCGCTCCACAATAAAGCCCGCAGACATCTCATAATATAAGGAAGTTCATGACTCGATTGACTCAGGGTACCCGATGAGGCTGGGCTACCCTATGACCCTAGCAAAGACTCTAGGACTATCACAGATAACGGCCGTTCTGTTTCAAACGTATAAAGTAAGCAGATGCTCATTCAATTAGTGCAACCTAAACAGGATACTACATGGCATGCTTTTATGCATATGCAACACCTAACATAAAATGCAACAACAGGCATGAATGTCCAACCTGAGTAAGCCCCCTAGGGAACTTACCTGAAGATGCAGAACAGCAGGATAATACAAGCAAGGGCCCAATGCAAGTCCAAATCAATCCAAAAGCAACACACACCTATCATCAAGCCATTTCCATCAGCCACCGGACCAAAATTCATACGCACGAAACCTAAGTTCTCAATATACTCAAAACCAACCAATAGTAAAACCGTTTTCCAAAATCTTTCCAATATGATCAACACCAACCAAAATCATTTCATTTCCACTCAAACCCATCAATAATTCTTACCAACAATATTTCTCAAATCTTACTTGTCCAAGTCAAAAGGAAGAATAAAATTTCTAAGTCCACCCAAAATCTTGTTTTATCAAATATTCCGGCATTTTTATTTCAAAATCTAAAAGTCTTTTTATATAATTTCCCCAAACAATACTTAACTAAATAAAATATCAAATTAAATCCACTTCACAAATCATGTTTATAAAACAAAAGCCAATAATTCAATTCAAAATCCCAATCACATTTTAACATAATATAACAACCTTTTTCCAAATAATAATATTTCTAAAACTTCTTAAAATATATATATAATAATTTCCGAATTATAATATTTCAAAAAAAGAACAAATTATATAGCAATATAATAAAACTCACGTGGTACATGTATATTTATATAACAAATAATAATAACATTAACAACAAAACAATCCCATAAGCCCAGAAGAAAGAATTTGGCCGGCCCAAACCCAAAGGAGACCCAACCCGAGAAGGAAATAAGAGGTGGACCGGATCTGGATTTTCCCACAAGCCAAATGTTCAACCCGATTTTAAAATGATATAACCCGGATAGCAAATCCGGGTCAGGCCCAACAGAAGCCCACCCAAGGTGTGTCTTCTTCCTCCCACAACTAGAACACAGAGACGCCATTTGAAAAAAAGAACGAAGAGGAAGAGGAAAGAACCCGACCCGCCGACAATTCCTTGACCGACTCACTCACACAGCCTCTCCCCGACACCAAGCAACGCAAAACTCAGTAAAACAACACCGAAGGGGGAAAAGGGAGAGAGCTCACCGGAATTAGGATTCTCATCGGGAAAACGTCGTCGGGCTCGATTTGGGTTCGCCGGAGACGGATTTACGCCGTAAATAGCCTAGGTCGAAGGGAAACGTTATAAAAGCAGACCTTTATGAGGTTTGAGAGGGGAAAAGATGAAAGGAAGCCTTACCGCTCGGAATCGGGAGAACAGAGGAGGGAGGGAGGCGGCGGCGGCGTCGTGGCTCCGTCTGTCTTCACGAGGAGAAGGGAACTCGGCTATTGGAGGTGCTGCTCGGTGTATGAGGAAGTGATGGAGGTGCTCAGCTCGGTCGCTCCGGAAACAGGGGAAGACGGAGGTTTTGGTGGTGCTCGGAAAACATAGGCGAGGGTGGGGCTGTCGGCGCTCACAGTGGATGCTCAGATGGTGCTGCCGGCGGAGCTGATGGCCCGAACAGAGGTATGGAGTGGTAGCTGGTGGCTGGTTGTCCAATGTAAGGGATAAAGGAGGAAGCTTTTGAGGTTCTGCAACCCAGAGTACAAGAAAGGGAGAGAGGGGTACTTTTTGTGGGTTTGGAAATGAAAATGAGAGGTGAAGAGAAACCTATGGATTTTGAAGCAAAAAGGCAGAGGGAGGCTATGCAATCAGACAAAACTAATTAAGGGTCTGTGAATCTCTCTAGGCACAGCGGCAGAAGGCGTGGGAGTTGCAGTCAAGGGAACAAAAGGGTGAGCTGCGTGGGAGTTGTAGAAATTGAAGGTAAGAAGGGAAAAAGAATACAATTTAAGATGGTCTTAAAATTCTAAACGTCAAATACCCGGAATATAAATCTGAAACCGACTCACTCGACCTTATCCCGACGTGACTAAAATACTCCTCAATTTTCCAAATCCGAATTTAATAAATGAAATCCGCACATTATTTTTCAATTTTCGGTATATAAAAGTAGAGTATAACATATTTTAAATTTCCAATTTATTAATGCCGGGACTTGTTTCGAAAGATTTAGAATAAATCTAATAGCTCAAGGACGGAAATTCAAAACCTCCCAAATCATAGAAATCGGAACGATTATAAATCACTATTTTAATAATTTAATATTCTAAAATTTCCCGGTCTTTACAGGATTAAGGAGAAGTTGACACATAAGCCTAAAGTGTTCTAAATTAAGAGTATATATAGATATAGATTGTTAGTAAATATGTTAAGAATAAAAGAAAAAAATGTGATTAGTTTAAAGAGATAAAAAAAAAGAATAAAAATAATAATTAAAGAAAATAAAGAATTAAAAAAGGGACAAAAAAACTTGATTGGTGGAAAAGAGAGGATTAAGGAGAAGTTGACACATAAGCTTAAAGTGTTCTAAATTAAGATTATATATAGAAGTTACATTTTTTCTTTAATGTTTTAAATTAAGCCCAATTGTTAGTAAATGGTTACATTTTTTTTCTTTAATGTTTTAAATTAAGCCCAATTGTTAGGAAATATGTTAAGAATAAAAGAAAAAAAATGTGATTAGTTTAAAGAGATAAAAAATAAAGAATAGAAATAATAATTAAAGAAAATGAATAATTAAAAAGGGGACAAAGAAACTTGATTGGTGGAAAAGAGAGGATTAAGGAGAAGTTGACACATAAGCCTAAAGTGTTCTAAATTAAGAGTATATATAGATGTTAGTAAATATGTTAAGAATAAAAGAAAAAAAATGTGATTAGTTTAAGGAGATAAAAAAAAAGAATAAAAATAATAATTAAAGAAAATAAATAATTAAAAAAAGGACAAAAAAACTTGATTAGTGGAAAACAGAGGATTAAGGAGAAGTTGACACATAAGCCTAAAGTGTTCTAAATTAAGAGTATATATAGATGTTAGTAAATATGTTAAGAATAAAAGAAATAAAATGTGATTAGTTTAAAGAGATAAAAAATAAAGAATAGAAATAATAATTAAAGAAAATAAATAATTAAAAAAGGGACAAAAAAACTTGATTGGTGGAAAAGAGAGGATTAAGGAGAAGTTGACACATAAGCCTAAAGTGTTCTAAATTAAGAGTATATATAGATGTTAGTAAATATGTTACCCGAACCCGAAAAACCCGAAAATTTTCGGGTAATCTGGGTTTAGACCCGTTGACCCGATCGACCCGGTAATTTTTACCCGATTGACCCGATGACCCGATTGACCCGGTTGATTTATAATTATATATAATTATTTTTTTTATATATAATTAAAATTTATCACAAAATTATCAAATAATGATTTTTTTAATTTAAAAAAGAAAAATTTGACAAACCCGAAATCAACCCGAACCCGACCCGAAACCCGATCAAACCCGAGTTCGAGTCAGCCCGAAAAACCCGAAACCCGTTTTACCCGAGACCCGTTTTACCCGAAAGCCGAAGTGACCAGACCCGAACCCGACCCGAATGACCCGTTTGACAGGTCTACATAAGCCTAACGTGTTCTAAATTAAGAGTATATATAGATATAGATTGTTTGTAAATATGTTAAGAATAAAAGAAAAAAAAATGTGATTAGTTTAAAGAGATAAAAAAAAGAATAAAAATAATAATTAAAGAAAATAAATAATTAAAAAAGGTACAAAAAAACTTGATTGGTGGAAAAGAGAGGATTAAGGAGAAGTTGACACATAAGCTTAAAGTTTTCTAAATTAAGAGTATATATAGAAGTTACATTTTTTCTTTAATGTTTTAAATTAAGCCCAATTGTTAGTAAATGGTTACATTTTTTTTCTTTAATGTTTTAAATTAAGCCCAATTGTTAGTAAATATGTTAAGAATAAAAGAAAAAAAATGTGATTAGTTTAAAGAGATAAAAAATAAAGAATAGAAATAATAATTAAAGAAAATAAATAATTAAAAAAGGGACAAAAAAACTTGATTGGTGGAAAAGAGAGGATTAAGGAGAAGTTGACACATAAGCCTAAAGTTGTAAAGGCTCGGATTTTTTATATCCAAATTTTCAGAAAATTTAATCTAAATCGGATATTTGAAGAAAAACTCGTTCTCAATTTAATAAATCTAACTCGAAACTCTTAAAGCGAATTTCCGACCTAAAATAAAATTTTGAAAACTAACTTTACATGGCAACATCATCCTCAAAAATTTTGAAAATCTAATTTAGTCGAGCTAGTTGATTTCGGAATTTTTAGTTTAGGCATCCCTAATCTCTTTTCTTTCCCATTGGACCACAAGTTGGTCTTGTCCCTCTCCCTTTCATCCGAATGCAGGCAGCAACAGCAGCTCACCTTCCCCACTTTTGACCATTGGTGGTAGCAGGGTTCCAGCTGCATTTACCTTATTTTGTGAAAATACCAACTCCTCCCTTATTCTCATGCTTCCCCATTTCTGGCAAAAAGACAACCCTTTTGTCCTTGCTTTGCAGTTCCCAAGCCAAGCCCAGATCTACTCTCTCTCAGCTTTTCCTTTGTACCATTTGGAAGGTCGGGCCACACCCCATTTCATTCCTCACCCAGACACCACTCAAGGTCCCTCCTTTTCTCTTTTGAACACCACCAGCTTCCACCATTAAGCTGCCACTGCACCACCGGCTCTGCTTCTCGCAGCCCACCTCCGAGCACCCGTCCTGATTCCCCTGCTTTCCGAGAACAAGACGCCGAGCCCAACCGCCGCCTCCTCCTTCAAGCTGCAACTGTACGAGCACCTCAGCACCCCTACCGACGTCCTGCGACACCACCCGAGAACACCACCGTGGGTTTCCTCGCCCTGTTTTCCGGAACCCCGAGGCCCACACTCCACTTCCTCTTTAACGCCGCCGCACATTCACCTCCTCCGCCCTCTCCTCTGTCTCCTCCATAGGCGCCACCTCCTTCTTCCTCCTCCTCCGCTTGAAGCCGCAGCAAGCCCAGCGCTCCGCCCCTGTTTCGGAAGCTCTGAGCACTCAAGCGCCATCCGAGCCGTCGTCGCTGCCATCTCCCTCACATCTCCCCGGCTCTGGATTCAAGCGCGGTAAGGCTCCTCCTTTCTCCCTCCTTCAGTTTCGAAACCGCATAAAGAGCCACCTTTGAGCTTCCTTCCTCCGTTTTAGGTCGATTCACCCGATCCCGTCGACGAACCGCGGCACCACCGACGAGCTTCCCGGCGAGTTGAGACCCTCGGTGAGCAGTCCTTCTCTCCTTCCTTTGATTTCGTTTGAGTTTCTGGGTCTAGGGTGGTCGGGGAGAGGCGTCGACCAGGCTGAGCGGGGGTGGGTTGAACGGAGCTCCGGCGAGGGCCTTCTTTTCTCTTCCTTCCTTCCGTCGGCGCCGTCTGGGAGCAGAACTGGGGAAAGAGACGGGGATTTGTTCTCCTTTCCCTTATTTTGCTTCTGGGCCTATTGGTTGGGCTTGACCCGGATTATACATGTCGGGTTATATCATTTCTTGGGCCGGGTATAGGTATTCTGATTTTGAGAGAGGGGGCATTGGATCCGGGTTTCCTCTTTCATTTTCTGGGCCGGGTTTGCTTTTCTTCCGGATTGGGCTTCGACTTGGTGGATCCAGGTTCAGATTTCGGGCCTTATCTCCCTCCTTCCTATTGGGCTCGGCTTGGGGAATAGAGAGTTGGGCTTGAATGGTTTACTAAGTTAGTTGTGTTTTAATTATGTGTTATGATTTATGTTGTTATATATGTTATGATTTATAATTCGTGTTAGGCTTATTATTATCATTATTAAAATATTCTGTTTTGAAGAAATATATTTCTGAAATTATTATTATATATTATAAAATAGTTTAAAAGAGACATTATTGGAGTATGTTTTTAGTGATGCTTTAAATATGTTATTTTAGGGGATTTGAAATGAATTGTGGGTTTGATTTATAAACATGATCGTGGAAATAGAATTATTTCTGGCGACTAAATGTCGGAATTTATATATGCAATGATTTTAAAAATAAACATGCCGGGATCTTTTAATAACATGATTTTGGGAGATTGGTTAAGGATTTAAACGTACGATTAATGTCAGAATTTGGCCAAGTATGGTTTGAGAAATTATGTTGAATATGAGTTGACTTAATTTTGGATTTAAGAGTTTGGAAATATGGTTGGTACAATTTTATCAATGGGTTTGATTGGAAGTAAATGATTTTGGTTGATGTTTATTAAATCGGAACGGTTCTGAAAATGGTTTGACCATCGATTGATTTTGAGGATGTTGAGAACTTGGGTTCGTGTGTATGAATGTTGGTCCGGTAGCTTATGGAAACGACTTGATGATAGGTGTGTATTGCTTTTGGATTACTTTGGACTTGCATCTGGGCCCTTGCTTGTGTTATCTTGCTGTTCTGCATCTTCAGGTAAGTTCCCTAGGGGGCTTACTCAGGTTGGACATTCATGCCTGTTGTTGCATTTTATGTTAGGTGTTGCATATGCATAAAAGCATGCCATGTAGTATCCTGTTTAGGTTGCACTAATTGAATGAGCATCTGCTTACTTATTGCGTTTGAAACAGAACGACCGTTATTTGTGATAGTCCTAGAGTCTTTGCTAGGGTCATAGGGTAGCCCAGCCTCATCGGGTACCCTGAGTCAATCGAGTCATGAACTTCCTTATATTATGAGATGCCTGCGGGCTTTATTGTGGAGCGGGTTAGGCATGCGTGCCGCCCGATTATGATGGAATGCATTCACGAGCTGGCCAGTCTCCGCCCTATCGGAAGGGGGTGTAGGTAGGAGAGGGATATGCCACTTGGCATTGTCTTGGGCCCCTTTACAGTATTTCTGCACATTATTATGACTAGGAGCATGCTAGTGTGTTTGACTTTCGTATTGCATTAGAGCATCTTTATTAGGTATAGCACATACTATGTGGCCTCAGCGAGGACTGCCGGTCCCGCATGAGTGGCTCGATCTGACTCCTTTCCCCGTTCTTCTTTTAAAGGTATTCTCTGCAGATCTTGAGTGCTCGATGTCTATATAACGGGGTTTCCTTTTGGCGAATCGAAGAATCTGGCTAATATCCTAACTTAGTAAAAATGGTAATTATCCACTCATGATTTGGTTTTGACCGGCTCTTTCGTGGCACCTGTATCTTTATTATGCTTCCGCTTTACTTTCGTTTGAAATGGATTCCGCGACATAGTCTTAGGACAAGTTAAGGGTACCCAACGGCCCTTCGAGGTTTTTAGGGTTTGAAATCCCTCTTTATACTAATCTTAAAATGAGTTTGAAACCTCGGCCCGTACCTGGATTGCAAGATCCGAACAAGGGGTTTTATCCCTTGAAACGTAATCCGGAAATCATAATTCTGGGCCGTTACAAAGATGGTATCAGAGCCGAGGTTGTGCAATTCGGGTACGCAAGGGCCGAGTGTATGTTTTGGAAAACCGCCCATGGATTTCAAGGGATTTGAAGATGTTTTGAAGGGGCAAAATGAACTTAAGACGTCTAACCTCAAATTGGACTAAGTAATGAACTCGACTTGTAATAAATGAGAAAAAACCGACCAAACGGGGACACGAGTGGGTAGTAAAGGCGCTAGACCACCCCTATTTGGTGTAGTTGGGAACGGTAGGAAAAATAATAGCTTTCTCTTTACAGTGGGTCCAGAAGACTCCAAGGAGATTGCACCAAGGTGGTTGGAGTGGCGAATTAGGTAGGATCGCGAGGTTTTTGCCCCTCCGGTCAGTCGCTCCTCGAAGAGCGACATTAGATAGCTTGATATGCTAAAGTCTGATTGGTATGCCTAACAATTAAATGTGCATTGACTTACCTGTGCAAAGGGATAGCGGGAGTGCCTTTATTTATACATTGTCAAACCCAGCTTGTGTGAAACAACTCCTTCTACTATGTTTGTTAACTCTTTGACGGTGCTATCGAGTCTTCTCCCGGATGTCAGTGTCTCCCACGGGGAATTAAGTTGGTAAACACATTGTGTCAGAATCATGTATGGATATGAAGGTTATCTGAGTGAGTACTAGAAGGCGGTTCTTGATGGTATTTTGAGTCAAAAGTAAGGTGTTATGGAGTTGTCTTTCTTGATTTATATGATGATCAACCTTTATTTTCTTACCACAAAGAGTCGTACCAAAGTCCCACGGGAAAGAGGGGTGATGAGTCGGTTGGGAAAAGTCAATGGTTGCCCTTAGGGATCTTTGTCCGGTTGTAATTGTGACTCTCTCTGAATTGCATGACATAATTTGTAATCTTTGGCATGTACCCTTTGAATGACCATTGGTAAAAAGCTACTCATGTTGTTGCATCTATGATTGGTTACATTGCTTAGGTTTTGTGTTATGTCTTGGCTTCTGCCATGATTATATGTTGTCGTAGTATGTTTATTTGGCCTATTGATCGTAGGATTGAATAGAAGTGTGATCTGCATGAAATGAATCTGCATGATTTTACTCTACTAGGTTCATGATAGTGTGATTGTTAACTTTTGATACCCTGATGAAGCAAGTTCCTTATTGGATACGTGCTACAACTTGATGTCAACATGTCTCATATGATACGTAATTTCCAGTACATGTTATTGTGACGATCCTTAATGTAAATTTATTCGTGATTGTATAACATTCCGTATCCATGCTAGTCACATTGTTTAGGTCTCGTGTTGCATCTCGCTCTCTGTCATGACTATGTTTGGTTTCGCGTGTCTAATTGACCTGTTGTAACGATCGTACTACTAATTGGTTAGAAACATGAAGGGCATGATATGGGTCTATATGAATGTTGCTTTCCCTGAATTAGGTCCATGATAGTGTGGTCTCTTGTGTATCGTTGTGTTAGTCAATCAAGCGCATGTATGTATCAAATGTTGTATTGCGTCATTAGTATCACGTAGGACTCTTGGTTGCGACTTGTGCGGATTTATGCCTTGGCTACATTAGTGTTGATTCCCTCTCGAGATATGTCCCTGATAGTGTGACTCATCCCTCCTGCTATTCTCTTAAAATGTTGTAGTCGCCTTGATTAGTCCTAGCATGTTTACATGATCATCTCTCTATAGCGTTCCCTATTACTCCATGATGCCCTCTCGTGCTTACATGAATATATGACTTTACACTTCGCATGATCACACACCACGCCATATCATGTTTCCGCATATACATGACATCGGAATGTTAGGGTGGGTCTAGTCGAAGTACCTTGATGTATTCATGTTCGATATGTGCTAGTAGTATCCTATGGGGTTTATGAATTTCGATATGGCTCCCTAGATGGTAACTTTTCATACTTACTGCATTGCGTAAACATGCTTCGTGAACCTTATGTTGAGTTTCCTTATGCCACTCTTAACTATGTCGTGCCTCATCGTGTACCGCTAGCATCATGTAAGACCTATGCTTTCTAAACGTGACCCTTCGTCTGATTGCATGCCATTCTTGACTTATTATATGATCATTGTTGCCAGATGTCATAGATACCATGATGCTCTTATGTGTTCTCGTATAACATTAGGTCATATTGTTACGATAAGCTCATCATGATGCATTAACCTTGATTGTTGATATATATACCCCGCTAGTGCATTGCTCATATATGTGATATTCGCTCTGTTGTTTGGTAAATCCCGTATATCTCGCTTAAGACTACTAGGCATTATGGCTTCATGAATCGATAGACTGTTAGCTTGTCTCGCATGCATCTCAAGGTAGAACTCGAATGTGTCTTTTGAATGTACATGTATGTCGTTGATCTTCGAGATAGGTACATGTTAGTGTGGGTTGATATGGTTGATTGCTTAAGACGAACCCTTGCTGTTTGTCACAAATTGTAACCTCATAGATTTTCATAGGGGCATCGTTGTCATTCTCGGGTCAAAGTCTTGTCACTAGTCTTGTCGTCCTTTAGCCTTGGTCTATGTTTGGTTCAGAAGTGAACATTGGGTTGCCCGTCCTTGTCACTCCCCTATCTCCGCTAACTTGGACTCTTGCACGATACATTGGGTGAGCGACTGCTTGAAGGAGAAAGGAAGTTGCATAGCGATTCAGCAGTGTGGAAGAAGCGTGGGCCCATAACCCACGGGCCTCAGGATCCATGATGTCGGTGGAACGGACAGGCATCGAGAATTACGATTACTTTGTACGATATGACTTGCAAGCGGGATTGTTCTCTGTTCGAACTGCTAACCCTTTTTAATTAGTTGACGATGATATTGCACTGACCTAGCGATGAGATTTATGTGTTGACGTGCTGACTTGATAACGACCGTTGCCTGATTGCATGTTGTCTATGATGATATGATTTGATGCTTTATAGTTCTAATGTGCCATGATGTGTTGATACTCTAAGTTGCTAAGCATAATCTAAATTCCATTACTTGTAAATGTGAACTACAAATGCTGAGAAACTTGAATTGTTTATTTGATAAGGTTTTGATGAAACTTGCTAGCCTAATTTGATGATGTTCATATATGATGTTAGATATAAATAATGAGCATGATAGTAAATTGAGACTTCTTGATATGATTGTAGTGTTTGAGGATGTATTAACGATGCTATTATAAATGCTAGCTAAAATGATGCATGCCTTAGGTGTTATAATTTTTATAATTGCTTCTTTTTTTTAATATGTGGGTGAGATTCTCTTGTAGAGTAGTCTGAGTGCAGTGAAAGAGTTTGAGTCATTAGGATGTTCGATGTTGGTGTGAGGTAGAGTTGATGTGAGGATTGTTGGCTTAGGTAAGACTGAGTGAGCTTTGAGATTTATGAGAGGCAATGTTGGTGGTCCTGAGAAGCTTTTAGGGGATGCTTGTGATGCTCCGGGTGGTACGAGGAGTGTAAGAGAGGGCTCGTGAATATTTAGGACGTGGTGTTAGAGAGTACTTGGGTGCGAAGTTTGAGATTGGAGTTGGGTTCTTAGAGGTGGATGGTGTGGTAGTGATCGGCAGAAGGAGGGGTAAGATTCGAGCATCGAGATGAATTGGGATTTCTTTGGAGAATTTTTGTCTGAGTTGACGTTGACGAGTCTAGAAGAAGATTATTCTTGGCTTGAGAGTGGAGATGGGCGAGTGGGGATTTTGTTTTATTTTGACTGGTATGATGTGAGAATTTTCTTGATTTTGTGATTTATTTATATTTGTTGGCATGATGCTAGATAGCAACCATGATGAACCTGATATATGATGATATTACATACTGATCTGCAATATTGAACTCTAATTGACAGTGACTAGTGTTATCATGATATATTGAAGGATTACTACCCTGTTATGCGTTTTAGAAGCATTTTATGGTGTGTTATATGAATCATGAGATAATGACATGTTGCTATGTGAAAACATTATATTATATTGCGAGGTGATACAACATGATGTTATGTTATATGATCGTTAATCATGATGTTATGGTATGTGGTGGCAATCATGATGTTGTATTATACGGTTGGGAAGCATGATTATAAATATGTAAATGATGAATATGATCTGTATATATGAGATAATGATACCAGATTCTAAATGATCGTTATATGACATTGTGATGAGTTAAGATGATGTTTGGTGAATATGCTGACATTCGATGACTGATATACTGTTTGACCTCCCCTTTCGCGGAATCTTAATAACATGACTTTTCGTGTTGATGTATTGACAATGAGTTTGATTTGTTGACTTTATGATGAGGATGTACCTGTTATGACCTTGGTGTGATATCGAGATGTGTGTTATGATTTTGGCATAGATGCATATTATGACCTTTAGTATGATGTGGAGACGTTGATGTGACCTTGTGGTAGTGTGCTGACATATGTTTGAGACTTGTTATATGATGTACTCGTTGAGGATCGATTGGTTATGTGGTTATGCATTGCTTATGGTTTGTGAATCTTGCCTGAATTGAGACTAATAGACTGATTTGATTTGGAAACTAGGAAGAGAATATGGGACTAGCCCTTAGAGGTGGATGACTCCACCTCCCAGCTTCGGAATTTGATTGTTTGGTATGCGAGAAATTGATCCGGTGGTTGGAAGATTTGACGAAATCTTGATTTGAAAGGATTTGACTTGTTTTGGTGTAAGGTTGCTTGATTAGACGTTGGATTTGAAGATTTTGAGCAGTTTGAACAGGAATTACTTGGGATTTTAAAGAATAAACGTTACCGAGGATTTCAACGATTTTGAGGCTAATCTTTATTTTCAATTGCGGAATCCCTTTAGAAACTTCTAAACCCGGGCAACTCTATGATACTTCACGAAGTGGATACATGCACTTTATGGGGGCGCCTATAGGGTGTTTGCTAAGACCTAGTGATACTATTGTAGAACTTTTAAAGTTGTGGTACTTCCGAAAAGTCGAAGCAAGGATGTGATAGGGGCGCTTATTGCATACTTGTCAAGACCAATTGGAGATGTCACGACCGTGACTAGGATGTTGTGAGAATCCCGAAAGACGCAACCGAGATGATTACAAAATCCTTGGACTCATCAATTTCAAACATCATCCCCTACTTGTTTGGTTTTAGTCTCGGGGACGAGACTTGTTTTTAGAGGTGGATGATGTAAAGGCTCGGATTTTTTATATCCAAATTTTCAAAAAATTTAATCTAAATCGGATATTTGAAGAAAAACTCGTTCTCAATTTAATAAATCTAACTCGAAACTCTTAAAGCGAATTTCCGACCTAAAATAAAATTTTGAAAACTAACTTTACATGGCAACATCATCCTCAAAAATTTTGAAAATCTAATTTAGTCGAGCTAGTTGATTTCGGAATTTTTAGTTTAGGCATCCTTAATCTCTTTTCTTTCCCATTGGACCACAAGTTGGTCTTGTCCCTCTCCCTTTCATCTGAATGCAGGCAGCAACAGCAGCTCACCTTCCCCACTTTTGACCATTGGTAGTAGCAGGGTTCCAGCTGCATTTACCTTATTTTGTGAAAATACCAACTCCTCCCTTATTCTCATGCTTCCCCATTTCTGGCAAAAAGACAACCCTTTTGTCCTTGCTTTGCAGTTCCCAAGCCAAGCCCAGATCTACTCTCTCTCAGCTTTTCCTTTGTACCATTTGGAAGGTCGGGCCACACCCCATTTCATTCCTCACCCAAACACCACTCATGCTCCCTCCTTTTCTCTTTTGAACACCACCAGCTTCCACCATTAAGCTGCCAGTGCACCACCGGCTCTGCTTCTCGCAGCCCACCTCCGAGCACCCGTCCTGATTCCCCTGCTTTCCGAGAACAAGACGTCGAGCCCAACCGCCGCCTCCTCCTTCGAGCTGCAACTGTACGAGCACCTCAGCACCCCTACCGACGTCCTGCGACACCACCCGAGAACACCACCGTGGGTTTCCTCGCCCTGTTTTCCGGAACCCCGAGGCCCACACTCCACCTCCTCTTTAACGCCGCCGCACATTCACCTCCTCCGCCCTCTCCTCTGTCTCCTCCATAGGCGCCACCTCCTTCTTCCTCCTCCTCTGCTTGAAGCCGCAGCAAGCCCAGCGCTTCTCCCCTGTTTCGGAAGCTCTGAGCACTCAAGCGCAGTCCGAGCCGCCGTCGTTGCCATCTCCCTCACATCTCCCCGGCTCTGGATTCAAGCGCGGTAAGGCTCCTCCTTTCTCCCTCCTTCAGTTTCGAAACCGCATAAAGAGCCACCTTTGAGCTTCCTTCCTCCGTTTTAGGTCGATTCACCCGATCCCGTCGACGAACCGCGGCACCACCGACGAGCTTCCCGGTGAGTTGAGACCCTCGGTGAGCAGTCCTTCTCTCCTTCCTTTGATTTCGTTTGAGTTTCTGGGTCTAGGGTGGTCGGGGAGAGGCGTCGACCAGGCTGAGCGGGGGTGGGTTGAACGGAGCTCCGGCGAGGGCCTTCTTTTCTCTTCCTTCCTTCCGTCGGCGCCGTCTGGGAGCAGAACTGGGGAAAGAGACGGGGATCTGTTCTCCTTTCCCTTATTTTGCTTCTGGGCCTATTGGTTGGGCTTGACCCGGATTATACATGTCGGGTTATATCATTTCTTAGGCCGGGTATGGGTATTCTGATTTTGAGAGAGGGGGCATTGGATCCGGGTTTCCTCTTTCATTTTCTGGGCCGGGTTTGCTTTTCTTCCGGATTGGGCTTCGACTTGGTGGATCCGGGTTCAGATTTCGGGCCTTATCTCCCTCCTTCCTATTGGGCTCGGCTTGGGGAATAGAGAGTTGGGCTTGAATGGTTTACTAAGTTAGTTGTGTTTTAATTATGTGTTATGATTTATGTTGTTATATATGTTATGATTTATAATTCGTTTTAGGCTTATTATTATCATTATTAAAATATTCTGTTTTGAGGAAATATATTTCTGAAATTATTATTATATATTATAAAATAGTTTAAAAGAGACATTATTGGAGTATGTTTTTAGTGATGCTTTAAATATGTTATTTTAGGGGATTTGAAATGAATTATGGGTTTGATTTATAAACATGATCGTGGAAATAGAATTATTTCTGGCGACTAAATGTCGGAATTTATTTATGTAATGATTTTAAAAATAAACATGCCGGGATCTTTTAATAACATGATTTTGGGAGATTGGTTAAGGATTTAAACGTACGATTAATGTCAGAATTTGGCCAAGTATGGTTTGAGAAATTATGTTGAATATGAGTTGACTTAATTTTGGATTTAAGAGTTTGGAAATATGGTTTGTACAATTTTATCAATGGGTTTGATTGGAAGTAAATGATTTTGGTTGATGTTTATTAAATCGGAACGGTTCTGAAAATGGTTTTACCATCGATTGGTTTTGAGGATGTTGAGAACTTGGGTTCGTGTGTATGAATGTTGGTCCGGTAGCTTATGGAAACGACTTGATGATAGGTGTGTATTGCTTTTGGATTACTTTGGACTTGCATCTGGGCCCTTGCTTGTGTTATCTTGTTGTTCTGCATCTTCAGGTAAGTTCCCTAGGGGGCTTACTCAGGTTGGACATTCATGCATGTTGTTGCATTTTATGTTAGGTGTTGCATATGCATAAAAGCATGCCATGTAGTATCCTGTTTAGGTTGCACTAATTGAATGAGCATCTGCTTACTTATTGCGTTTGAAATAGAACGGCCGTTATCTGTGATAGTCCTAGAGTCTTTGCTAGGGTCATAGGGTAGCCCAGCCTCATCGGGTACCCTGAGTCAATCGAGTCATGAACTTCCTTATATTATGAGATGCCTGCGGGCTTTATTGTGGAGCGGGTTAGGCATGCGTGCCGCCCGATTATGATGGAATGCATTCACGAGCTGGCCAATCTCCGCCCTATCGGAAGGGGGTGGAGGTAGGAGAGGGATATGCCACTTGGCATTGTCTTGGGCCCCTTTACAGTATTTCTGCACATTATTATGACTAGGAGCATGCTAGTGTGTTTGACTTTCGTATTGCATTAGAGCATCTTTATTAGGTATAGCACATACTATGTGGCCTCAGCGAGGACTGCCGGTCCCGCATGAGTGGCTCGATCTGACTCCTTTCCCCGTTCTTCTTTTAAAGGTATTCTCTGCAGATCTTGAGTGCTCGATGTCTATATAACGGGGTTTCCTTTTGGCGAATCAAAGAATCTGGCTAATATCCTAACTTAGTAAAAATGGTAATTATCCACTCATGATTTGGTTTTGACCGGCTCTGCCGTGGCACTTCTATCTTTATTGGTGGAAAAGGGAGGATTAAGGAGAAGTTGACACATAAGCTTAAAGTGTTCTAAATTAAGAGTATATATAGAAGTTACATTTTTTTTTTAATGTTTTAAATTAAGCCCAATTGTTAGTAAATGGTTACATTTTTTTTCTTTAATGTTTTAAATTAAGCCCAATTATTAGTAAATATGTTAAGAATAAAAGAAAAAAAAATGTGATTAGTTTAAAGAGATAAAAAATAAAGAATAGAAATAATAATTAAAGAAAATAAATAATTAAAAAAGGGACAAAAAAACTTGATTGGTGGAAAATAGAGGATTAAGGAGAAGTTGACACATAAGCCTAAAGTGTTCTAAATTAAGAGTATATATAGATATAGATTGTTAGTAAATATTTTAAGAATAAAAGAAAAAAAATGTGATTAGTTTAAAGAGATAAAAAAAAAAGAATAAAAATAATAATTAAAGAAAATAAATAATTAAAAAAGGGACAAAAAAACTTGATTGGTGGAAAAGAGAGGATTAAGGAGAAGTTGACACATAAGCTTAAAGTGTTCTAAATTAAGAGTATATATAGAAGTTACATTTTTTTTTTAATGTTTTAAATTAAGCCCAATTGTTAGTAAATGGTTACATTTTTTTTCTTTAATGTTTTAAATTAAGCCCAATTGTTAGTAAATATGTTAAGAATAAAAGAAAAAAAATGTGATTAGTTTAAAGAGATAAAAAATAAAGAATAGAAATAATAATTAAAGAAAATAAATAATTAAAAAAGGGACAAAAAAACTTGATTGGTGGAAAAAAGAGGATTAAGGAGAAGTTGACACATAAGCCTAAAGTGTTCTAAATTAAGAGTATATATAGATGTTAGTAAATATGTTAAGAATAAAAGAAAAAAAATGTGATTAGTTTAAAGAGATAAAAAATAAAGAATAGAAATAATAATTAAAGAAAATAAATAATTAAAAAAGGGACAAAAAAACTTGATTGGTGGAAAAGAGAGGATTAAGGAGAAGTTGACACATAAGTCTAAAGTGTTCTAAATTAAGAGTATATATAGATATAGATTGTTTTTAAATATGTTAAGAATAAAAGAAAAAAAATGTGATTAGTTTAAAGAGATAAAAAAAAAGAATAAAAATAATAATTAAAGAAAATAAATAATTAAAAAAGGGACAAAAAAACTTGATTGTTTGAAAAGAGAGGATTAAGGAGAAGTTGACACATAAGCTTAAAGTGTTCTAAATTAAGGGTATATATAGAAGTTACATTTTTTCTTTAATGTTTTAAATTAAGCCCAATTGTTAGTAAATATGTTAAGAATAAAAGAAAAAAAATGTGATTAGTTTAAAGAGATAAAAAATAAAGAATAGAAATAATAATTAAAGAAAATAAATAATTAAAAAAGGGACAAAAAAACTTGATTGGTGGAAAAAAGAGGATTAAGGAGAAGTTGACACATAAGCCTAAAGTGTTCTAAATTAAGAGTATATATAGATGTTAGTAAATATGTTAAGAATAAAAGAAAAAAAATGTGATTAGTTTAAAGAGATAAAAAATAAAGAATAGAAATAATAATTAAAGAAAATAAATAATTAAAAAAGGGACAAAAAAACTTGATTGGTGGAAAAGAGAGGATTAAGGAGAAGTTGACACATAAGTCTAAAGTGTTCTAAATTAAGAGTATATATAGATATAGATTGTTTTTAAATATGTTAAGAATAAAAGAAAAAAAATGTGATTAGTTTAAAGAGATAAAAAAAAAGAATAAAAATAATAATTAAAGAAAATAAATAATTAAAAAAGGGACAAAAAAACTTGATTGTTTGAAAAGAGAGGATTAAGGAGAAGTTGACACATAAGCTTAAAGTGTTCTAAATTAAGGGTATATATAGAAGTTACATTTTTTCTTTAATGTTTTAAATTAAGCCCAATTGTTAGTAAATATGTTAAGAATAAAAGAAAAAAAATGTGATTAGTTTAAAGAGATAAAAAATAAAGAATAGAAATAATAATTAAAGAAAATAAATAATTAAAAAAGAGACAAATAAACATGATTGGTGGAAAAGAGAGGATTAAGGAGAAGTTGACACATAAGCCTAAAGTGTTCTAAATTAAGAGTATATATAGATGTTAGTAAATATGTTAAGAATAAAAGAAAAAAATTGTGATTAGTTTAAAGAGATAAAAAAATAAAGAATAGAAACAATAATTAAAGAAAATAAATAATTAAAAAAGGGACAAAAAAACTTGATTGGTGGAAAAGAGAAGATTAAGGAGAAGTTGACACATAAGTAGACCTGTCAAAACACAACCCGACCCGGTGACCCGACCCGACCGACCCGAGAAATTTCTGACCCGAACCCGAAAATTTTGACCCGAAATTTTTTTTCGACCCGAACCCGAAAAACCCGAAATTTTCCGGGTAATCTGGGTTTCGACCCGGTGACCCGATTGACCCGGTAATTTTGACCCGATTTACCCGATTGACCCGGTGACCCGATTGACCCGGTTGACTTATAATTATATATAATTAATTTTTATATATATAATTAAAATTTATTACAAAATTATCAAATAATGAATTTTTTAATTTAAAAAAGAAAAAAATGACAAACCCGAAATCGACCCGAACCCGACCCAAAACCCGATCAAACCCGAGTTCGAATCAACCCGAAAAACCCGAAACCCGTTTTACCCGAGACCCGTTTTACCCGAAACCGACCCGAATGACCCGTTTGACAGGTCTACACATAAGCCTAAAGTGTTCTAAATTAAGAGTATATATAGATATAGATTGTTTGTAAATATGTTAAGAATAAAAGAAAAAAAATGTGATTAGTTTAAAGAGATAAAAAAAAAAGAATAAAAATAATAATTAAAGAAAATAAATAATTAAAAAAGGGACAAAAAAACTTGATTGGTGGAAAAGAGAGGATTAAGGAGAAGTTGACACATATGCTTAAAGTGTTCTAAATTAAGAGTATATATAGAAGTTACATTTTTTCTTTAATGTTTTAAATTAAGCCCAAATGTTAATAAATGGTTACATTTTTTTTCTTTAATGTTTTAAATTAAGCCCAATTGTTAGTAAATATGTTAAGAATAAAAGAAAAAAAATGTGATTAGTTTAAAGAGATAAAAAATAAAGAATAGAAATAATAATTAAAGAAAATAAATAATTAAAAAAGGGACAAAAAAACTTGATTGGTGGAAAAGAGAGGATTAAGGAAAAGTTGACACATAAGCCTAAAGTGTTCTAAATTAAGAGTATATATAGATATAGATTGTTAGTAAATATGTTAAGAATAAAAGAAAAAAAATGTGATTAGTTTAAAGAGATAAAAAAAAAGAATAAAAATAATAATTAAAGAAAATAAATTATTAAAAAAGGGGCAAAAAAACTTGATTTGTGGAAAAGAGAGGATTAAGGAGAAGTTGACACATAAGCTTAAAGTGTTCTAAATTAAGAGTATATATAGAAGTTACATTTTTTCTTTAATATTTTAAATTAAGCCCAATTGTTAGTAAATGGTTAAATTTTTTTTCTTTAATGTTTTAAATTAAGCCCAATTGTTAGTAAATAGGTTAAGAATAAAAGAAAAAAAATGTGATTAGTTTAAAGAGATAAAAAATAAAGAATAGAAATAATAATTAAAGAAAATAAATAATTAAAAAAGAGACAAAAAAACTTGATTGGTCGAAAAAAGAGGATTAAGGAGAAGTTGACACATAACTGGCATAAGCCTAAAATGTTTTAAATTAAGAGTATATATAGATGTTAGTAAATATGTTAAGAATAAAAGAAAAAAAATGTGATTAGTTTAAAGAGATAAAAAAATAAAGAATAGAAACAATAATTAAAGAAAATAAATAATTAAAAAAGGGACAAAAAAACTTGATTGGTGGAAAAGAGAGGATTAAGGAGAAATTGACACATAAGCCTAAAGTGTTCTAAATTAAGAGTATATATAGATATAGATTGTTTGTAAATATGTTAAGAATAAAAGAAAAAAAATGTGATTACTTTAAAGAGATAAAAAAAAGAATAAAAATAGTAATTAAAGAAAATAAATAATTAAAAAAGGGACAAAAAAACTTGATTGGTGGAAAAGATAGGATTAAGGAGAAGTTGACACATAAGCTTAAAGTGTTCTAAATTAATAGTATATATAGAAGTTACATTTTTTCTTTAATGTTTTAAATTAAGCCCAATTGTTAGTAAATATGTTAAGAATAAAAGAAAAAAAATGTGATTAGTTTAAAGAGATAAAAAATAAAGAATAGAAATAATAATTAAAGAAAATAAATAATTAAAAAAGGGACAAAAAAACTTGATTGGTGGAAAAGAGAGGATTAAGGAAAAGTTGACACATAAGCCTAAAGTGTTCTAAATTAAGAGTATATATAGATATAGATTGTTAGTAAATATGTTAAGAATAAAAGAAAAAAAATGTGATTAGTTTAAAGAGATAAAAAAAAAGAATAAAAATAATAATTAAAGAAAATAAATTATTAAAAAAGGGGCAAAAAAACTTGATTTGTGGAAAAGAGAGGATTAAGGAGAAGTTGACACATAAGCTTAAAGTGTTCTAAATTAAGAGTATATATAGAAGTTACATTTTTTCTTTAATGTTTTAAATTAAGCCCAATTGTTAGTAAATGGTTAAATTTTTTTTCTTTAATGTTTTAAATTAAGCCCAATTGTTAGTAAATAGGTTAAGAATAAAAGAAAAAAAATGTGATTAGTTTAAAGAGATAAAAAATAAAGAATAGAAATAATAATTAAAGAAAATAAATAATTAAAAAAGAGACAAAAAAACTTGATTGGTCGAAAAAAGAGGATTAAGGAGAAGTTGACACATAACTGGCATAAGCCTAAAATGTTTTAAATTAAGAGTATATATAGATGTTAGTAAATATGTTAAGAATAAAAGAAAAAAAATGTGATTAGTTTAAAGAGATAAAAAAATAAAGAATAGAAACAATAATTAAAGAAAATAAATAATTAAAAAAGGGACAAAAAAACTTGATTGGTGGAAAAGAGAGGATTAAGGAGAAGTTGACACATAAGCCTAAAGTGTTCTAAATTAAGAGTATATATAGATATAGATTGTTTGTAAATATGTTAAGAATAAAAGAAAAAAAATGTGATTACTTTAAAGAGATAAAAAAAAGAATAAAAATAGTAATTAAAGAAAATAAATAATTAAAAAAGGGACAAAAAAACTTGATTGGTGGAAAAGATAGGATTAAGGAGAAGTTGACACATAAGCTTAAAGTGTTCTAAATTAATAGTATATATAGAAGTTACATTTTTTCTTTAATGTTTTAAATTAAGCCCAATTGTTAGTAAATATGTTAAGAATAAAAGAAAAAAAATGTGATTAGTTTAAAGAGATAAAAAATAAAGAATAGAAATAATAATTAAAGAAAATAAATAATTAAAAAAGGGACAAAAAAACTTGATTGGTGGAAAAGAGAGGATTAAGGAAAAGTTGACACATAAGCCTAAAGTGTTCTAAATTAAGAGTATATATAGATATAGATTGTTAGTAAATATGTTAAGAATAAAAAAAAAAATGTGATTAGTTTAAAAAGATAAAAAAAAAGAATAAAAATAATAATTAAAGAAAATGAATAATTAAAAAAGGGGCAAAAAAACTTGATTTGTGGAAAAGAGAGGATTAAGGAGAAGTTGACACATAAGATTAAAGTGTTCTAAATTAAGAGTATATATAGAAGTTACATTTTTTCTTTAATGTTTTAAATTAAGCCCAATTGTTAGTAAATGGTTAAATTTTTTTTCTTTAATGTTTTAAATTAAGCCCAATTGTTAGTAAATAGGTTAAGAATAAAAGAAAAAAAATGTGATTAGTTTAAAGAGATAAAAAATAAAGAATAGAAATAATAATTAAAGAAAATAAATAATTAAAAAAGAGACAAAAAAACTTGATTGGTCGAAAAAAGAGGATTAAGGAGAAGTTGACACATAACTGACATAAGCCTAAAATGTTTTAAATTAAGAGTATATATAGATGTTAGTAAATATGTTAAGAATAAAAGAAAAAAAATGTGATTAGTTTAAAGAGATAAAAAAATAAAGAATAGAAACAATAATTAAAGAAAATAAATAATTAAAAAAGGGACAAAAAAACTTGATTGGTGGAAAAGAGAGGATTAAAGAGAAGTTGACACATAAGCCTAAAGTGTTCTAAATTAAGAGTATATATAGATATAGATTGTTTGTAAATATGTTAAGAATAAAAGAAAAAAAATGTGATTAGTTTAAAGAGATAAAAAAAAGAATAAAAATAGTAATTAAAGAAAATAAATAATTAAAAAAGGGACAAAAAAACTTGATAGGTGGAAAAGATAGGATTAAGGAGAAGTTGACACATAAGCTTAAAGTGTTCTAAATTAAGAGTATATATAGAAGTTACATTTTTTCTTTAATGTTTTAAATTAAGCCCAATTGTTAGTAAATATGTTAAGAATAAAAGAAAAAAAATGTGATTAGTTTAAAGAGATAAAAAAATAAAGAATAGAAATAATAATTAAAGAAAATAAATAATTAAAAAAGAGACAAATAAACATGATTGGTGGAAAAGAGAGGATTAAGGAGAAGTTGACACATAAGCCTAAAGTGTTCTAAATTAAGAGTATATATAGATGTTAGGAAATATGTTAAGAATAAAAGAAAAAAATTGTGATTAGTTTAAAGAGATAAAAAAATAAAGAATAGAAACAATAATTAAAGAAAATAAATAATTAAAAAAGGGACAAAAAAACTTGATTGGTGGAAAAGAGAAGATTAAGGAGAAGTTGACACATAAGTAGACCTGTCAAAACACAACCCGACCCGGTGACCCGACCCGACCGACCCGAGAAATTTCTGACCCGAACCCGAAAATTTTGACCCGAAATTTTTTTTCGACCCGAACCCGAAAAACCCGAAATTTTCCGGGTAATCTGGGTTTCGACCCGGTGACCCGATTGACCCGGTAATTTTGACCCGATTTACCCGATTGACCCGGTGACCCGGTTGACTTATAATTATATATAATTAATTTTTATATATATAATTAAAATTTATTACAAAATTATCAAATAATGAATTTTTTAATTTAAAAAAGAAAAAAATTACAAACCCGAAATCGACCCGAACCCGACCCAAAACCCGATCAAACCCGAGTTCGAATCAACCCGAAAAACCCGAAACCCGTTTTACGCGAGACCCGTTTTACCCGAAACCCGAAGTGACCGGACCCGAACCCGACCCGAATGACCCGTTTGACAGATCTACACATAAGCCTAAAGTGTTCTAAATTAAGAGTATATATAGATATAGATTGTTTGTAAATATGATAAGAATAAAAGAAAAAAAATGTGATTAGTTTAAAGAGATAAAAAAAAAAATAATAATAATAATTAAAGAAAATAAATAATTAAAAAAGGGACAAAAAAACTTGATTGGTGGAAAAGAGAGGATTAAGGAGAAGTTGACACATATGCTTAAAGTGTTCTAAATTAAGAGTATATATAGAAGTTACATTTTTTCTTTAATGTTTTAAATTACGCCCAAATGTTAATAAATGGTTACATTTTTTTTCTTTAATGTTTTAAATTAAGCCCAATTGTTAGTAAATATGTTAAGAATAAAAGAAAAAAAATGTGATTAGTTTAAAGAGATAAAAAATAAAGAATAGAAATAATAATTAAAGAAAATAAATAATTAAAAAAGGGACAAAAAAACTTGATTGGTGGAAAAGAGAGGATTAAGGAAAAGTTGACACATAAGCCTAAAGTGTTCTAAATTAAGAGTATATATAGATATAGATTGTTAGTAAATATGTTAAGAATAAAAGAAAAAAAATGTGATTAGTTTAAAGAGATAAAAAAAAAGAATAAAAATAATAATTAAAGAAAATAAATAATTAAAAAAGGGGCAAAAAAACTTGATTTGTGGAAAAGAGAGGATTAAGGAGAAGTTGACACATAAGCTTAAAGTGTTCTAAATTAAGAGTATATATAGAAGTTACATTTTTTCTTTAATGTTTTAAATTAAGCCCAATTGTTAGTAAATGGTTAAATTTTTTTTCTTTAATGTTTTAAATTAAGCCCAATTGTTAGTAAATATGTTAAGAATAAAAGAAAAAAAATGTGATTAGTTTAAAGAGATAAAAAATAAAGAATAGAAATAATAATTAAAGAAAATAAATAATTAAAAAAGAGACAAAAAAACTTGATTGGTCGAAAAAAGAGGATTAAGGAGAAGTTGACACATAACTGACATAAGCCTAAAATGTTTTAAATTAAGAGTATATATAGATGTTAGTAAATATGTTAAGAATAAAAGAAAAAAAATGTGATTAGTTTAAAGAGATAAAAAAATAAAGAATAGAAACAATAATTAAAGAAAATAAATAATTAAAAAAGGGACAAAAAAACTTGATTGGTGGAAAAGAGAGGATTAAGGAGAAGTTGACACATAAGCCTAAAGTGTTCTAAATTAAGAGTATATATAGATATAGATTGTTTGTAAATATGTTAAGAATAAAAGAAAAAAAATGTGATTAGTTTAAAGAGATAAAAAAAAGAATAAAAATAGTAATTAAAGAAAATAAATAATTAAAAAAGGGACAAAAAAACTTGATTGGTGGAAAAGATAGGATTAAGGAGAAGTTGACACATAAGCTTAAAGTGTTCTAAATTAAGAGTATATATAGAAGTTACATTTTTTCTTTAATGTTTTAAATTAAGCCCAATTGTTAATAAATATGTTAAGAATAAAAGAAAAAAAATGTGATTAGTTTAAAGAGATTAAAAAATAAAGAATAGAAATAATAATTAAAGAAAATAAATAATTAAAAAAGAGACAAATAAACATGATTGGTGGAAAAGAGAGGATTAAGGAGAAGTTGACACATAAGCCTAAAGTGTTCTAAATTAAGAGTATATATAGATGTTAGTAAATATGTTAAGAATAAAAGAAAAAAATTGTGATTAGTTTAAAGAGATAAAAAAATAAAGAATAGAAACAATAATTAAAGAAAATAAATAATTAAAAAAGGGACAAAAAAACTTGATTGGTGGAAAAGAGAAGATTAAGGAGAAGTTGACACATAAGTAGACCTGTCAAAACACAACCCGACCCGGTGACCCGACCCGACCGACCCGAGAAATTTCTGACCCGAACCCGAAAATTTTGACCCGAAATTTTTTTTCGACCCGAACCCGAAAAACCCGAAATTTTCCGGGTAATCTGGGTTTCGACCCGGTGACCCGATTGACCCGGTAATTTTGACCCGATTTACCCGATTGACCCGGTGACCCGGTTGACTTATAATTATATATAATTAATTTTTATATATATAATTAAAATTTATTACAAAATTATCAAATAATGAATTTTTTAATTTAAAAAAGAAAAAAATTACAAACCCGAAATCGACCCGAACCCGACCCAAAACCCGATCAAACCCGAGTTCGAATCAACCCGAAAAACCCGAAACCCGTTTTACCCGAGATCCGTTTTACCCGAAACCCGAAGTGACCGGACCCGAACCCGACCCGAATGACCCGTTTGACAGATCTACACATAAGCCTAAAGTGTTCTAAATTAAGAGTATATATAGATATAGATTGTTTGTAAATATGATAAGAATAAAAGAAAAAAAATGTGATTAGTTTAAAGAGATAAAAAAAAAAATAATAATAATAATTAAAGAAAATAAATAATTAAAAAAGGGACAAAAAAACTTGATTGGTGGAAAAGAGAGGATTAAGGAGAAGTTGACACATATGCTTAAAGTGTTCTAAATTAAGAGTATATATAGAAGTTACATTTTTTCTTTAATGTTTTAAATTAAGCCCAAATGTTAATAAATGGTTACATTTTTTTTCTTTAATGTTTTAAATTAAGCCCAATTGTTAGTAAATATGTTAAGAATAAAAGAAAAAAAATGTGATTAGTTTAAAGAGATAAAAAATAAAGAATAGAAATAATAATTAAAGAAAATAAATAATTAAAAAAGGGACAAAAAAACTTGATTGGTGGAAAAGAGAGGATTAAGGAAAAGTTGACACATAAGCCTAAAGTGTTCTAAATTAAGAGTATATATAGATATAGATTGTTAGTAAATATGTTAAGAATAAAAGAAAAAAAATGTGATTAGTTTAAAGAGATAAAAAAAAAGAATAAAAATAATAATTAAAGAAAATAAATAATTAAAAAAGGGGCAAAAAAACTTGATTTGTGGAAAAGAGAGGATTAAGGAGAAGTTGACACATAAGCTTAAAGTGTTCTAAATTAAGAGTATATATAGAAGTTACATTTTTTCTTTAATGTTTTAAATTAAGCCCAATTGTTAGTAAATGGTTAAATTTTTTTTCTTTAATGTTTTAAATTAAGCCCAATTGTTAGTAAATATGTTAAGAATAAAAGAAAAAAAATGTGATTAGTTTAAAGAGATAAAAAATAGAGAATAGAAATAATAATTAAAGAAAATCAATAATTAAAAAAGGGACAAAAAAACTTGATTGGTGGAATAGAGAGGATTAAGGAAAAGTTGACACATGTAACGGCCCAGAATTATGATTTCCGGGTTACGTTTCAAGGGATGAAAACCCTTGTTCGGATTTTGCAATCCAGGTACGGGTCAAGGTTTCAAACTCTTTTAAGATCGGTATAAAGAGGGATTTCAAACCCTAAAAACCTCGAAGGGCCATTTGTTACCCTTAACCCGTCCTGAGACTATGTCGCGCAATTCAGTTTAAATGAAAGTAAAGCGGAAACAAGTTAAGATACAAAGTGTCACGACAGAGCCGATCCAAACCAAAACGTAAGCGAATGATTACCATTTATACCAAGTTAGAATATTAGCTAGATTCTTCGGTTCGCCCAAGGGTTTCCCGTCGCCTAAGCATGGAGCAAACAAGATCTGCAGAAATGCCTTTAAAAGAAGAACGGGGAAAGGAGTCAGATCGAGCCACTCATGCGGGACCGGCAGTCCTCGCTGAGGCCACATAGTATGTGCTATACCTAATAAAGATGCTCTAATGCAATACGAAAGTCAAACACACTAGCATGCTCCTAATTCATAATAATGTGCAGAAATACTGTAAAGGGCCCAAGACAATGCCAACGGCATATCCCTCTCCTACCTCCACCCCTTCCGATAGGCGGAGACTGGCCAGCTCGTGAATGCATTCCATATAATCGGGTGGCACGCATGCCCAACCCGTATCCACAATAAAGCCCGCAGGCATCTCATAATATAAGGAAGTTCATGACTCGATTGACTCAGGGTACCCGATAAGGCTGGGCTACCCTATGACCCTAGCAAAGACTCTAGGACTATCACAGATAACGGCCGTTCTGTTTCAAAAACACATAAAGTAAGCAGATGCTCATTCAATTAGTGCAACCTAAACAGGATACTACATGACATGCTTTTATGCATATGCAACACCTAACATAAAATGCAACAACAGGCATGAATGTCCAACCTGAGTAAGCCCCCTAGGGAACTTACCTGAAGATGAAGAACAGCAGGATAACACAAGCAAGGGCCCAACGCAAGTCCAAAGCAATCCAAAAGAAATACACACCTATCATCAAGCCATTTTCATAAGCTACCGGACTCACATTCATACATACGAAACCCAAGTTCTCAACATATTCAAAACTAACCGATAGTAAAACCGTTTTTCCAAAACCTTTTCGATACGATCAACATCAACCAAAATCATTCTTCTAATTCCCTTCTCGAACCAACATCATCAAACCAAGACAAAGAATCCCGACATTAAACATCTAAACCTTAAGACCGATACCTCAAAATCATATTATAGAATTGATCCCGGCATTTTGGTTTTCCAATACGAATCCTTAAATGATATTTTCGAAAACTTGAAACGCTCTTATATAATTTTACCAAGCAACAATTTAACTAAAAATGCAATTACTAAAGTTAAACCTTCTTTACAAACAATACCAATATATCATTTCAAAATCCCCAAAATCACATTTTATCATCATATAATCATCCTTTTTCCAATTAATAATATTTCTAAAACAACTTAAAATAAATACAATAATTCCAGAATATATATTTTCCATAAAATCAGGGTTAACATGATAACAATTCAATTAAGTAAATACCAACATATTTTATAAATCTATGTATAACATGAAATAAGTCAACACTAACAATTTGCAACAATTTAAACAGGCCCAATATTTTTAACCCGGATCCAAACCACCCAAAGAAAGAGCCCAACACTCAACCTGGAAAATAGGCCCCAACCCGAAAGACAAACCCAACCCAGAACCAAAACAAATAACCCATAAAGAACCCGGATCCAATACTCCCTCCTCACTGAAATCTGGAAGGAAAGAAAACCCGGACAAGTGAACCCGACCCGAGATCAGACCCGGCCCAAATCTGAAAGAAAAGAAAAGAAAAGAAGGTCACCCTCAACGGAGAAGAAGAAGGAGAAGAAAAAAGGAGAAGAAGGAAACCCAGGTTCCGGCGGCCCCTTTCCGGCCCAGACCTTGCCCACCGGAACGACTCACCATTCCGACCACCCTAACCCCAGAAGACTCAAACGCTCTTAGGAGAGAGGGAGAGGAACGAGGCTTACCGAAATCGGATTTATCGCCGGAAACTCTTCGTCGGAGGCACGATTTGGCTGCGTCGGAGTCAGAATAGAGCGAGCTTGGCCTGAGACGAACGAAGGGGTCATAAAGGGGGGATCTTTACATCGTTTTCGAGCGAAAGTAGGAGGAGAGAGCTCACCGGATGTGTTGGACGGAAAGACAGGGCAAAGAAGAGGGAAGGAGCTCGGCGGCTGCTGCTTGGCGGCTCCGGGAGGCTCGGACGTCGGAGGAGATGTGACTGGAGGCGCTCGGAGGTGCTCTAACTTCAGACGGGGAGGAGGATGGAGGTGGAAACGAAGGAATGGAGAGGGAGGTTGGTGTTGCTGCTGCTTGCCGAAAGAGGAGGGGAAATGGAGCTTTGGAGGGGCTTGGTTGCTTGCGAGAGAGTCAGTGCTCGGTTGCTGCTGGCGGCGGAGCCTTGTGGCGTCGAGGGCGGAGAGGAGGTGCGTGAGCTTGCTTCTGAATTCAAGCAGGAGCAAGGGTGTGGGTGCTATCTTGGGATGGTTGACAGGTAAAAGTAAAGTACCTTTTACCCTCCTTTAACATTTTAGATAAGAGAAGGGGGGAAAAAGACAGGAAGAGGCAAGAGAGATTTCTGAAATCAGATCAGATGGAGGGAATAGGGGTGTTGGGCACGCCGAATTAGAAGAGAAGGAGATAAAAGTGTGGTCCCAAAACACCCAAAACAATTAACCCTGAAACCCGCTCACCCGACAAATCCCGACTAAACTCAAAACGATCTTCAAATTTCAAATCCGAGGTTAATAATGAACTCCGAATACTATACTCAATTCTCGCATAAGCACACGGAATAAAACATATTTTAAATTTTTAATTTATTAATGTCGGAGCTTGTTTTAAGGATTTCAATTTCGATTTAGGAAATTAAGGACGAGTTTTTCTTGAAATATCCGAATTTTTTTTATTTTATCTTTTTTTTTTTTTTTTCGACTTAACTCCATTTATATTATTTATTGAAATTTATTATTTAAAAATCCGGGCCTTTACATCCCCACTTTGTAACGGCCCGGGATTATGATTCCCGGGTTACGTTTCGAGGGATGAAACCCCTCGTTAGGATCTTGCGCCCCGAGTACAGGTTGAAGGTTTGAAATTCTATCCTAACATTTTAAGGTGGGATTTCATACCCAAAATTCGAAGGGATCATTGGAATCCCCGGAGAAGTCCCCTGTACCTGTCATAAGTCTAAGCGTGGAAAACCAAAGGTCACACAAATAGCGGAAGTAAAGCATAATACAAAGGGGTGCCACAGCAGAGCCGGGTCAAAATATGATCAACCATTCAAATTTGAGCAGTAATTAACTTGGTGAAGTTGGAATCTTAACTCTCTCTTTCCGCCATGTTAGACCCAGCGGTCATGGACTCAAATCAGCATCAATAGTAGTAGGCATAACAGATACCTAAAAAAATTGATTGGGGCGGGATCAGATCGATGCCCACTTTAGCTCTGCATCCCAACCCTAAGCACACATATACGCTATACTTAATAAAGATGCTTCTAGATGCATGGCGGGATATTAACACACTAACATGCTCCTAAGATCAAGTGCATAAATAATAAGGCCTTAGCACAGAATACCAAGTGGTATATCCCTCTCCTACCTCCACCCCCTTTCGATAGGGCGGAGACTGGCCAGCTCGTGAATGCATTCCATCATAATCGGGCAGCACGCATGCCTAACCCGCTCCACAATAAAGCCCGCAGGCATCTCATAATATAAGGAAGTTCATGACTCGATTGACTCAGGACGGGACCCGATGAGACTAGGTCGTCCTATAACCCTAGCAATGACTCTAGTTACTTCACAGATAACGGCCGTTCTGTTTACATACACATAAAGAAATAGAATGCTCAACGATCGATGCAACCTAGCATGGTACTACATGGCATGCTGATCATGAATGCAAGCACCTAGTATATCATGCACCTAAAGCAGGGAATAGCTCTATTCAATCTGAGTAAGCTCCGAAGAGACTTACCTGGTGGTGCAGAACAGCAAGGCAAGCATTATGATAGATTAAAGATTACCTAGATGCATATCAGAACACATATATAAGTCTACGTCTAACCATTCAAGCACTCAAAGCATACATCATTCAACGAGAATAACAATCATATCACAATCGCCATTCCATCAGGTTCAACCATTCATCTCATTGCCACATTCCGCAAGACCACATCATTCTCATCGTTCCATTCACCCACATTTATATATTCGTAATAATACCCATATATTCACATATCACATAGCTCAAGTGCATCATATTCATCATATCTCAACGCATAAGTTAACGATAAATAATCTTAACATTTCACCATGCTATTAGTCAACCAATCATGTCATTAGTCCACACAAATCATGATATTAGACAATCATTCACGCCAATCATGCTAGTTAGTCATCGAGCACATAATTCCCAAATTAGTCCCGATAACCGTTTCGAAAGCCGAGTTAACTAGATAGAATTTCGATCTTGATAAATGTTCGTCAAATTCCTTTTTCGAGTTAAATCCGATAAAACCCTTTTTAAATCTTCAAGTCTCATAATATTATATTTTATTTAAATCTCAAGATAAGATTTCATATTTTTCTCAATAACATTATAGAATATTTCAAATTCCATTTTCTTTTAAACATTTTCATAAAATATTTCTAATTCCTTTAAAATCCCAATCTTTTTTTTCATTTAACAAAATCAACCCTTTATTTTGTAAAATTTATAAACCAATCCTTTTATTTTATTAAATACTAAACCGACTTCATTTGATGGAAATAGACCCCTTATATTAAAATCCCTAATAGCCAAAACCTTTGATAGAATTAGGCCCAATCACTTGATTTTAAAACAACAAATTCCAGCCCATAAAATTAGGCCCAAAATCAGCCTTTAAAGAAATTAGGCCCAACCAACATTCATTTCTTTCATTTCATTTGGATCATTTCATCCGTAAAAGAAAAGAGGAGTAGGGCCCATGCCTAGTTGGCATCTAATTTGGCACTAGGGCCCACGGTGGAGAAGGAGGGATGGGGGATGAGAGCACTGTTCATCATCTCCCATAGCCACTCCCTGCGTTCGAAAAAAATGAAGGAAGAAATGAGCTTAGGAAGCTCGCCGGCGACGGTACCCACTCCGACCACCCAATTAACACCCAAAGGCATGGAATCGACAAAAAGGAGGAAGAAAGAGGTGCTCACCGAGGGTTCTTCGAGGTCGTCGCCGGAAGATGTTGTCGGGGCTCGATTGGCGCTCGTCCGGCCTGGTCGGAGTTGTATCTTTCCCGGAGGTGACCTAGGGAGGATGGGTGAGGCTTAAAGGTCCATCTTTACTTGACTAAGGGGCGAAAGGAAGCGAGAGGAGGGAGGTGAGGTCCTTACCGTTTCAAATCGGAAATCAGGGGAAGAAGGGGACTCGGGCAGCTCGGCCTTGCTCCGGCGCTGCTCCTGGGCTGTTCGGGTGCACCTTGGAGCGTCGGATAGGACAGGAGAGGCTGCTACAACTGCTCGACAGAAGGAGCGAGAGAAAGAGCTGCTAGAGGGCGGCTCCTAAAACAGGGGAGCTCGGAGGTGTCGGCGGTGACAGTGTGGTGGTTGCTGGCGAGGCTGCAGTGGTTGTGGGTCGTGACGGAGGCTGGGCAGTGAAGGAGGAGAGTAGCCCTGGGTGGTGCTCACGGCAAAAGGGGGAAAAAGGTGTGTTTGGGTTTTCCTCGGTCAACAGGAAGGAAGAGAAGAAAGAGTAAGGAGGGAGGGGGTTTAGAAATTTGAGAAATGAAATGAGGAGATGGGGGATTATTGATTTGATGAAGATAGGGCAAGGTGCAAGCTGTTCAGGGAGAAGGTGAGGAAATCGATGGTCTTTGGTCAAATTTTCCTAAGGTTGTTGCTTGTTTTTAAAGAGATGGGGGCAAAAAAGGAGGGAGGAAAGAATAGGATAGAATTTACCCAAATAAGAGTTGATGACTTGGAAATGGATAAGAACGGAAGAAAGATGACGGAATTGTGGTTCCGATTCGAAAATTTGAATTTCTGATGATTGGTCTTTTGAATTCCGCTTCTCAATTCATTTTGATTTTCCTTTTTCCGAAAAAAATTTGATTTAAAAATCCGAGCCTTTACATCATCCACCTCTAAAAACATGTCTCGTCCCCGAGACTAAAACCAAAACAAAGGAGGGGATGGATTTGGAAATAGGTGAGTCCAAGGACCATTTCATTGATCCCGTAAGTGCCTCATAAGTGCCCCTATGAGATTCTCACAATATCGTCGTCATGGCCATAATATCCCCGATAGGTCGTAGCGAGAGTGTGATATGAGCCCTTACCACACCCTTACCCCGACTTCTCAGTTATATCATAACTCGAAAAGTATTATAGCATCTCCACTAGATCTTAGCAAGCAATCTATAAGGGCCCCTATAAAATGCTTGTATCCACTTCGTGGGCGTCATAATGGAGGCTCGGGTCGAAGAAGTTCAAAGGGAGTCCTCAGTTTGGAAAGGATTTGTCTCAAAATCATCGAAATTCACGATCGCGTTCGGTCTCTTAAAATTCAAGTTAGTCCTTTTTAAACATTGTTCAAAATCCCTTAAATCCGACGTTAGTCAAGTAAGCTCAAATTTCAGGAGGTGGAATCATCCACCTCTAAGGGCTATTCCCATATTTCCTTCCTAGGTTCCAAGTCATAATCAAAATTCATCAATTCAACCCTATAATTCTACAATTCCAATTCAGGGCATCATGTAACATAACAATCGTTCAACATAGCAACCACATCACGCATTCATAACCAAATCATATTCACGTCAAAGATAGCCATATACCATAACAGACCTAGCATAGTATCGCACGTAGTAGGATTCATCATATCATATCACAGGAGTTGCACATCACATCAATAAGATAATCACGTTATATCAATCAGATAAGCATATCATACTTATGCTAACCACCAAACGTCTTCGCATTAGAGGCAAGCAAGTACTTTAGTACACTAGCATTTCGTCAAGTTCAGGGGATAATAATGTTAGTACTAACAGCCCACTATTGTCTACGACAATACATCAGGGAATCAACATAGTCTAAGCATAGAATTCGCACAAAACTCGTCCCCAAGTAAAGTATTCACCGGGTTACATCCTCAAGAGAATCTACCTACAACTACCAACCATAACAAGACACAACCACTACTTGTTATCTTTCGCATCAAAGTCATTCTTACATAGGTCGTACCAACTCAATCGAATACTTGTTTTAACACCATTGCATCCCGCTCATATACAGACTCTCTAGCCTCACAACTATCCGCAACAAGGTCAATTACCCAAACCAACTACTAAGCATCCCAAGTCATATGCCATCAAGCCATCTAAGAACCAGCATACTTCGACGTCCCGACCTCAAATCCTACTCGACCACCTAAAACCATATCTCGGAGTTCCCGATTGCACAGTTCCCTTATTCCGACAAGCTTAACAACTCAACCTATTACCAAGACTCCCTATAGACACATCCTCACCCTAGGGGTCCTTTACGAGTCCCATCTTCACCTTCTAGGAAAAAAAAAATCTCAAGTCGTCAGCTGAACTGCTCTCTCGATCGATCTAGGTGCTCCTTAACAATCTCGCTTACTTTGCTTAGGCTCTCAAGACTCCATCTGACTATTATCGCAAAGAGACACCTCGAATCACCTCTAAATTAAGAGTATATATAGAAGTTACATTTTTTCTTTAATTTTTTAAATTAAGCCCAATTGTTAATAAATGGTTACATTTTTTTTCTTTAATGTTTTAAATTAAGCCCAATTGTTAGTAAATATGTTAAGAATAAAAGAAAAAAAATGTGATTAGTTTAAAGAGATAAAAAATAAAGAATAGAAATAATAAATAAATAAAATAAATAATTAAAAAAGGGACAAAAAAAACTTGATTGGTGGAAAAGAGAGGATTAAGGAGAAGTTGACACATAAGACTAAAGTGTTCTAAATTAAGAGTATATATAGATATAGATTGTTAGTAAATATGTTAAGAATAAAAGAAAAAAAATGTGATTAGTTTAAAGAGAAAAAAAAAAGAATAAAAATAATAGTTAAAGAAAATAAATAATTTAAAAAGGGGCAAAAAAACTTGATTGGTGGAAAAGAGAGGATTAAGGAGAAGTTGACACATAAGCTTAAAGTGTTCTAAATTAAGAGTATATATAGAAGTTACATTTTTTCTTTAATGTTTTAAATTAAGCCCAATTGTTAGTAAATGGTTACATATTTTTTCTTTAATTTTTTAAATTAAGCCCAATTGTTAGTAAATGGTTACATATTTTTTCTTTAATTTTTTAAATTAAGCCCAATTGTTAGTAAATATGTTAAGAATAAAAGAAAAAAAATGTGATTAGTTTAAAGAGATAAAAAATAAAGAATAGAAATAATAATTAAAGAAAATAAATAATTAAAAAAGGGACAAAGAAACTTGATTGGTGGAAAAGAGAGGATTAAGGAGAAGTTGACACATAAGCCTAAAGTGTTCTAAATTAAGAGTATATATAGATGTTAGTAAATATGTTAAGAATAAAAGAAAAAAAATGTGATTAGTTTAAAGAGATAAAAAATAAAGAATAGAAATAATAATTAAAGAAAATAAATAATTAAAAAAGGGACAAAAAAACATGATTGGTGGAAAAGAGAGGATTAAGGAGAAGTTGACACATAAGCTTAAAGTGTTCTAAATTAAGAGTATATATAGAAGTTACATTTTTTCTTTAATGTTTTAAATTAAGCCCAATTGTTAGTAAATGGTTACATTTTTTTTCTTTAATGTTTTAAATTAATCCCAATTGTTAGTAAATATGTTAAGAATAAAAGACAAAAAATGTGATTAGTTTAAAGAGATAAAAAATAAAGAATAGAAATAATAATTAAAGAAAATAAATAATTAAAAAAGGGACAAAGAAACGTGATTGGTGGAAAAGAAAGGATTAAGGAGAAGTTGACACATAAGCCTAAAGTGTTCTAAATTAAGAGTATGTATAGATGTTAGTAAATATGTTAAGAATAAAAGAAAAAAAATGTGATTAGTTTAAAGAGATAAAAAAATAATAATAATAATAATTAAAGAAAATAAATAATTAAAAAAGGGACAAAAAAACATGATTGGTGTAAAGGCCCGGATTTTCAAATAGTAATTTTGGAAAAAGAGAATTTAAAAATGAATTTAAAGTGAATTCCGGCCCAATTTTTAATTTTAAAGATCGAATCCGTCTTTTATTTCGTCCGGGATTCGAAAATTTATGCCGTCAGCGATATCATATTCAATATTAAATATTTAATCAATCGAGAGAGCGGGATTTAAAATATCAATTGTCGGAAATTCACATTCCCGACTCGGAACCCCAATTCCGTCACCTTCTCCCATTCTTATCCATTCCATGTCATCCCTCTCATTTGGGTAAAATTCTATCTCTCCTTTCACTCCCTCCCTTCTTTGAGACAACTCTAATGGAAAATAAACAACAAATCCTTCTTTTCCAAAATCAGGTTTTGACCACACTTTTCTCTCACACAAACAAGGAATCCAAACACACCCCAGTTCCATCTCCCCTCTCTGTTGTTGCCGTGAGGAACCCCTCCCCAAGACACCTCCATTTTGCTCAGCTCCTCTCCACCAGCAACGCCGAGAGCAACCAGCAGCTCTGTTCTTCTTCCCCGAGGAGCAGCGGTAGCAGCTCCTTCTCCATCTTCCACCAAGCCGCAGCAGCAACCTCCCTCCGTTCCTCCTTCCTTTCTCCTCGACGAGCAACCAGCAGCGCCAGGCTCTCCCTCCCCCCTGTTTCGAGCGCCTTGAGACGCCAGTAGGATCCCGGAGCCGCCAGAAGCAGCAGCAGCTTCTCCCGGAGCCGCCAACGCCGCCACCAGCCCTCTCGCGCTCACCGTAGCTCTCGAAGGTCGACTTTGTTTTCTTATTCGATTCCGGTCCTAATCTCATCAAAGTCTGTTTTTGCTCACCCATTACTTCTCCTAGGACTCGGTCGGAGCTCCTTCCTCGTCAATCGCCGCCGGAGCCGGTCTCGGAGCCCCTCGGAGTCGGAATCGTGCGATCTCGGTAATCCTCCTCACTCTCCTTCCTCGCTGCATCTTCTTTCTGGCTGTCTGGGTGTTTTAGAAATTGAGTTCTAGTTCGGTTGGGAGAGGGTTTTTTCGGAGACGGGGCACCGCCGAGCCTGGATTTCGCCTCCTCCTTCCGTTCCGTCGGATTTCAGAGCACGGCCTGCTCTTTTGTTGGTAGGAGACGGGTTCAGTTCAATTTCTTCCCTTGGGCCGGTTCATCCATTTCTTTTACATCCCGGTTCGGTTCAGTTCATTTTAATCAAATCAGGTCTGGGCTTGGTTGGGCCTATTCCGAAATTTGGAAGACTTCCATTTGGGCCTAATTTATTGGCCTGGGCTCGGATCCGGATTTCACAAACGGGTTATATCATTTTTGTCTTGGGTTTTTCAGATTGGGAAGGGTTGGATCCGAAAATTTAAGGGGCTTGGGCCTATTTTTGGTTCCGGGTTGTCTAATTGGGTTTGGGTACTTATTTGTTGTTGATTTTAGTTGTTTTATTATATGTTATAGTATATATGGTTAGACTTTAATTATTTGGTTATTATTATTAGTACTATGGTTTATTAAAATTCTGATTTTATGGAAGTAAAGTTCTGAAATTATTTTATGTAATTGTTTTAAAAGTGTTATTATAAGGTTAAGTGTTGTATGATGATTTAAATATGGTTTGTGAAAATAGACGTGTTTTGATGATTTAATGTCGGAATTCATTATAAATGACCTTTGAAAATAAACATGCCGGAATCGTTTTAATAATATAATCTTGGGAAATTGGTTAAGGATTTAATGATTTATGTCGGAACTTGGCCAAGTATGATTTGAGAAATTGTTTTGAGAACGAGTTGACTTAATTTGGGATTTAAGAGATGAGAAATATTGTTGGTGAGATTTGTTAGTGATTTTGATGTAATGGTTTTGGTTAATATTGATCGTAGCGGAAGGGTTTTGGAAAATAGTTTTATCACCGTTTGGTTTTGGGTATATTGAGAACTTGGGAATCGTGTGTATGAATGTTGGTCCGGTAGCTTATGGAAATGGCTTGATGATAGGTGTGTATTGCTATTGGATTATACTCTGGACTTGCATTGGGCCCTTGCTTGTGTTATCTTGCTGTTCTGCATCTTCAGGTAAGTTCCCTAGGGGGCTTGCTCAGGTTGGACATTCATGCCTGTTGTTGCATTTTATGTTAGGTGTTGCATATGCATAAAAGCATGCCATGTAGTATCATGTTTAGGTTGCACTAATTGATTGAGCATCTGTTTACTTTATGCGTTTGAAACATAACGGCCGTTATCTGTGATAGTCCTAGAGTCTTTGCTAGGGTCATAGGGTAGCCCAGCCTCATCGGGTACCCTGAGTCAATCGAGTCATGACTTCCTTATATTATGCCTGCGGGCTTTATTGTGGAGCGGGTTAGGCATGCGTGCCCCCCGATTATGAATGAATGCATTCACGAGCTGGCCAGTCTCCACCTATCGGAAGGGGTGGAGGTAGGAGAGGGATATGCCACTTGGCATTGTCTTGGGCCCCTTTACAGTATTTCTGCGCATTATTATGAACTAGGAGCATGCTAGTGTGTTTGAATTTCGTACTGCATTAGAGCATCTTTATTAGGTATAGCACATACTATGTGGCCTCAGCGAGGACTGCCGGTCCCGCATGAGTGGCTCGATCTGACTCCTTTCCCCGTTCTTCTTTTAAAGGCATTCTCTGCAGATTTGAGTGCTCGATGTCTATATGACGGGGTTCCCTGTTGGCGAATCGAAGAATCTGGCTAATATCCTAATTTAGTAAAATGGTAATTAAACACTCATGCTTTGGTTTTGACCGGTTCTTCCGTGACACTTGTATCTTTACTCTGTTTTCGCCTTACTTCCGTTTGAAATGGATTCCGCGACATAGCCTTAGGACAGGTCAAGGGTACCCAACAGCCCTTCGATGTTTTTAGGGTTTGAAATCCCCCTTTATTATTGACCTAAAAATTGAATTTGAAACCTCGACCCGTACCTGGATTGCAAGATCCGAACAAGGGGTTTTATCCCTTGAAACGTAAGCCGGAAATTATAATTCTGGGCCGTTACAATTAGTGGAAAAGAGAGGATTAAGGAGAAGTTGACACATAAGCTTAAAGTGTTCTAAATTAAGAGTATATATAGAAGTTACATTTTTTCTTTAATGTTTTAAATTAAGCCCAATTGTTAGTAAATGGTTACATATTTTTTCTTTAATGTTTTAAATTAAGCCCAATTGTTAGTAAATATGTTAAGAATAAAAGAAAAAAAATATGATTAGTTTAAAGAGATAAAAAATAAAGAATAGAAATAATAATTAAAGAAAATAAATAAATAAAAAAGGGACAAAGAAACTTGATTGGTGGAAAAGAGAGGATTAAGGAGAACTTGACACATAAGCCTAAAGTGTTCTAAATTAAGAGTATATATGGATATAGATTGTTTCTAAATATGTTAAGAATAAAAGAAAAAAACTGTGATTAGTTTAAAGAGATAAAAAAAAAAGAATAAAAATAATAATTAAAGAAAATAAATAATTAAAAAAGGGACAAAAAAACATGATTGGTGGAAAAATCGAGGATTAAGGAGAAGTTGACAAATAAGATTAAAGTGTTCTAAATTAAGAGTATATATAGAAGTTACATTTTTTCTTTAATTTTTTAAATTAAGCCCAATTGTTAATAAATGGTTACATTTTTTTTCTTTAATGTTTTAAATTAAGCCCAATTGTTAGTAAATATGTTAAGAATAAAAGAAAAAAAATGTGATTAGTTTAAAGAGATAAAAAATAAAGAATAGAAATAATAAATAAAGAAAATAAATAATTAAAAAAGGGACAAAAAAACTTGATTGGTGGAAAAGAGAGGATTAAGGAGAAGTTGACACATAAGCCTAAAGTGTTCTAAATTAAGAGTATATATAGATATAGATTGTTAGTAAATATGTTAAGAATAAAAGAAAAAAAATGTGATTAGTTTAAAGAGATAAAAAAAAAAGAATAAAAATAATAGTTAAAGAAAATAAATAATTAAAAAAGGGGCAAAAAAACTTGATTGGTGGAAAAGAGAGGATTAAGGAGAAGTTGACACATAAGCTTAAAGTGTTCTAAATTAAGAGTATATATAGAAGTTACATTTTTTCTTTAATGTTTTAAATTAAGCCCAATTGTTAGTAAATGGTTACATATTTTTTCTTTAATGTTTTAAATTAAGCCCAATTGTTAGTAAATATGTTAAGAATAAAAGAAAAAAAATGTGATTAGTTTAAAGAGATAAAAAATAAAGAATAGAAATAATAATTAAAGAAAATAAATAAATAAAAAAGGGACAAAGAAACTTGATTGGTGGAAAAGAGAGGATTAAGGAGAAGTTGACACATAAGCCTAAAGTGTTCTAAATTAAGAGTATATATAGATGTTAGTAAATATGTTAAGAATAAAAGAAAAAAAATGTGATTAGTTTAAAGAGATAAAAAATAAAGAATAGAAATAATAATTAAAGAAAATAAATAATTAAAAAAGGGACAAAAAAACTTGATTGGTGGAAAAGAGAGGATTAAGGAGAAGTTGACACATAAGCTTAAAGCGTTCTAAATTAAGAGTATATATAGAAGTTACATTTTTTCTTTAATGTTTTAAATTAAGCCCAATTGTTAGTAAATATGTTAAGAATAAAAGAAAAAAAATGTGATTAGTTTAAAGAGATAAAAAATAAAGAATAGAAATAATAATTAAAGAAAATAAATAATTAAAAAAGGGACAAAGAAACTTGATTGGTGGAAAAGAGAGGATCAAGGAGAAGTTGACACATAAGCCTAAAGTGTTCTAAATTAAGAGTATATATAGATGTTATTAAATATGTTAAGAATAAAAGAAAAAAAATGTGAATAGTTTAAAGAGATAAAAAATAAAGAATAGAAATAATAATTAAAGAAAATAAATAATTAAAAAAGGGACAAAAAAACTTGATTGGTGGAAAAGAGAGGATTAAGGAGAAGTTGACACATAAGCTTAAAGTGTTCTAAATTAAGAGTATATATAGAAGTTACATTTTTTCTTTAATGTTTTAAATTAAGCCCAATTGTTAGTAAATGGTTACATTTTTTTTCTTTAATGTTTTAAATTAAGCCCAATTGTTAGTAAATATGTTAAGAATAAAAGAAAAAAAATGTGATTAGTTTAAAGAGATAAAAAATAAAGAATAGTAATAATAATTAAAGAAAATAAATAATTAAAAAAGGGACAAAGAAACTTGATTGGTGGAAAAGAGAGGATTAAGGAGAAATTGACACATAAGCCTAAAGTGTTCTAAATTAAGAGTATTTATAGATATAGATTGTTAGTAAATATGTTAAGAATAAAAGAAAAAAAATGTCATTAGTTTAAAGAGATAAAAAAAAAAGAATAAAAATAATAGTTAAAGAAAATAAATAATTAAAAAAGGGGCAAAAAAACTTGATTGGTGCAAAAGAGAGGATTAAGGAGAAGTTGACACATAAGCTTAAAGTGTTCTAAATTAAGAGTATATATAGAAGTTACATTTTTTCTTTAATGTTTTAAATTAAGCCCAATTGTTAGTAAATGGTTACATATTTTTTCTTTAATGTTTTAAATTAAGCCCAATTGTTAGTAAATATGTTAAGAATAAAAGAAAAAAAATGTGATTAGTTTAAAGAGATAAAAAATAAAGAATAGAAATAATAATTAAAGAAAATAAATAAATAAAAAAGGGACAAAGAAACTTGATTGGTGGAAAAGAGAGGATTAAGGAGAAGTTGACACATAAGCCTAAAGTGTTCTAAATTAAGAGTATATATAGATGTTAGTAAATATGTTAAGAATAAAAGAAAAAAAATGTGATTAGTTTAAAGAGATAAAAAATAAAGAATAGAAATAATAATTAAAGAAAATAAATAATTAAAAAAGGGACAAAAAAACTTGATTGGTGGAAAAGAGAGGATTAAGGAGAAGTTGACACATAAGCTTAAAGCGTTCTAAATTAAGAGTATATATAGAAGTTACATTTTTTCTTTAATGTTTTAAATTAAGCCCAATTGTTAGTAAATTGTTACATTTTTTTTCTTTAATGTTTTAAATTAAGCCCAATTGTTAGTAAATATGTTAAGAATAAAAGAAAAAAAATGTGATTAGTTTAAAGAGCTAAAAAATAAAGAATAGAAATAATAATTAAAGAAAATAAATAATTAAAAAAGGGACATAGAAACTTGATTGGTGGAAAAGAGAGGATCAAGGAGAAGTTGACACATAAGCCTAAAGTGTTCTAAATTAAGAGTATATATAGATGTTATTAAATATGTTAAGAATAAAAGAAAAAAAATGTGATTAGTTTAAAGAGATAAAAATAAAGAATAGAAATAATAATTAAAGAAAATAAATAATAAAAAAACGGACAAAAAAACTTGATTGGTGGAAAAGAGAGGATTAAGGAGAAGTTGACAGATAAGCTTAAAGTGTTCTAAATTAAGAGTATATATATAGAAGTTACATTTTTTCTTTAATGTTTTAAATTAAGCCCAATTGTTAGTAAATGGTTACATTTTTTTTCTTTAATGTTTTAAATTAAGCCCAATTGTTAGTAAATATGTTAAGAATAAAAGAAAAAAAACGTGATTAGTTTAAAGAGATAAAAAATAAAGAATATAAATAATAAATAAAATAAATAAATAATTAAAAAAGGGACAAAAAAACTTGATTGGTGGAAAAGAGAGGATTAAGGAGAAGTTGACACATAAGCCTAAAGTGTTCTAAATTAAGAGTATATATAGATGTTAGTAAATATGTTAAGAATAAAAGAAAAAAAATGTGATTAGTTTAAAGAGATAAAAAATAAAGAATAGAAATAATAATTAAAGAAAATAAATAATTAAAAAAGGGACAAAAAAACTTGATTGGTGGAAAAGAGAGGATTAAGGAGAAGTTGACACATAAGCTTAAAGCGTTCTAAATTAAGAGTATATATAGAAGTTACATTTTTTCTTTAATGTTTTAAATTAAGCCCAATTGTTAGTAAATGGTTACATTTTTTTTCTTTAATGTTTTAAATTAAGCCCAATTGTTAGTAAATATGTTAAGAATAAAAGAAAAAAAATGTGATTAGTTTAAAGAGATAAAAAATAAAGAATATAAATAATAAATAAAATAAATAAATAATTAAAAAAGGGACAAAAAAACTTGATTGGTGGAAAAGAGAGGATTAAGGAGAAGTTGACACATAAGCCTAAAGTGTTCTAAATTAAGAGTATATATAGATGTTAGTAAATATGTTAAGAATAAAAGAAAAAAAATGTGATTAGTTTAAAGAGATAAAAAATAAAGAATAGAAATAATAATTAAAGAAAATAAATAATTAAAAAAGGGACAAAAAAACTTGATTGGTGGAAAAGAGAGGATTAAGGAGAAGTTGACACATAAGCTTAAAGCGTTCTAAATTAAGAGTATATATAGAAGTTACATTTTTTCTTTAATGTTTTAAATTAAGCCCAATTGTTAGTAAATGGTTACATTTTTTTTCTTTAATGTTTTAAATTGAGCCCAATTGTTAGTAAATATGTTAAGAATAAAAGAAAAAAAATGTGATTAGTTTAAAGAGATAAAAAATAAAGAATAGAAATAATAATTAAAGAAAATAAATAATTAAAAAAGGGACAAAGAAACTTGATTGGTGGAAAAGAGAGGATCAAGGAGAAGTTGACACATAAGCCTAAAGTGTTCTAAATTAAGAGTATATATAGATGTTATTAAATATGTTAAGAATAAAAGAAAAAAAATGTGATTAGTTTAAAGAGATAAAAAATAAAGAATAGAAATAATAATTAAAGAAAATAAATAATTAAAAAACGGACAAAAAAACTTGATTGGTGGAAAAGAGAGGATTAAGGAGAAGTTGACAGATAAGCTTAAAGTGTTCTAAATTAAGAGTATATATAGAAGTTACATTTTTTCTTTAATGTTTTAAATTAAGCCCAATTGTTAGTAAATGGTTACATTTTTTTTCTTTAATGTTTTAAATTAAGCCCAATTGTTAGTAAATATGTTAAGAATAAAAGAAAAAAAATGTGATTAGTTTAAAGAGATAAAAAATAAAGAATAGAAATAATAATTAAAGAAAATAAATAATTAAAAAAGGGACAAAGAAACTTGATTGGTGGAAAAGAGAGGATTAAGGAGAAGTTGACACATAAGCCTAAACTGTTCTAAATTAAGAGTATATATAGATGTTAGTAAATATGTTAAGAATAAAAAAAAAAATGTGATTAGTTTAAAGAGATAAAAAATAAAGAATAGAAATAATAATTAAAGAAAATAAATAATTAAAAAAGGGTCAAAAAAACATGATTGGTGGAAAAGAGAGGATTAAGGAGAAGTTGACAAATAAGATTAATGTGTTCTAAATTAAGAGTATATATAGAAGTTACATTTTTTCTTTAATTTTTTAAATTAAGCCCAATTGTTAATAAATGGTTACATTTTTTTCTTTAATGTTTTAAATTAAGCCCAATTGTTAGTAAATATGTTAAGAATAAAAGAAAAAAAATGTGATTAGTTTAAAGAGATAAAAAATAAAGAATAGAAATAATAAATAAAGAAAATATATAATTAAAAAAGGGACAAAAAAACATGATTGGTGGAAAAGAGAGGATTAAGGAGAAGTTGACACATAAGCCTAAAGTGTTCTAAATTAAGAGTATATATAGATAGAGATTGTTAGTAAATATGTTAAGAATAAAAGAAAAAAAATGTGATTAGTTTAAAGAGATAAAAAAAAAGAATAAAAATAATAGTTAAAGAAAATAAATAATTAAAAAAGGGGCAAAAAAACTTGATTGGTGTAAAAGAGAGGATTAAGGAGAAGTTGACACAAAAGCTTAAAGTGTTCTAAATTAAGAGTATATATAGAAGTTACATTTTTTTTTAATGTTTTAAATTAAGCCCAATTGTTAGTAAATGGTTACATATTTTTTCTTTAATGTTTTAAATTAAGCCCAATTGTTAGTAAATATGTTAAGAATAAAAGAAAAAAAATGTGATTAGTTTAAAGAGATAAAAAATAAAGAATAGAAATAATAATTAAAGAAAATAAATAAATAAAAAAGGGACAAAGAAACTTGATTGGTGGAAAAGAGAGGATTAAGGAGAAGTTGAAACATAAGCCTAAAGTGTTCTAAATTAAGAGTATATATAGATGTTAGTAAATATGTTAAGAATAAAAGAAAAAAAATGTGATTAGTTTAAAGAGATAAAAAATAAAGAATAGAAATAATAATTAAAGAAAATAAATAATTAAAAAAGGGACAAAAAAACTTGATTTGTGGAAAAGAGAGGATTAAGGAGAAATTGACACATAAGCTTAAAGCGTTCTAAATTAAGAGTATATATAGAAGTTATATTTTTTCTTTAATGTTTTAAATTAAGCCCAATTGTTAGTAAATGGTTACATTTTTTTTCTTTAATGTTTTAAATTAAGCCCAATTGTTAGTAAATATGTTAAGAATAAAAGAAAAAAAATGTGATTAGTTTAAAGAGATAAAAAATAAAGAATAGAAATAATAATTAAAGAAAATAAATAATTAAAAAAGGGACAAAAAAACTTGATTGGTGGAAAAGAGAGGATTAAGGAGAAGTTGACACATAAGCTTAAAGTGTTCTAAATTAAGAGTATATATAGAAGTTACATTTTTTCTTTAATGTTTTAAATTAAGCCCAATTGTTAGTAAATGGTTACATTTTTTTTCTTTAATGTTTTAAATTAAGCCCAATTGTTAGTAAATATGTTAAGAATAAAAGAAAAAAAATGTGATTAGTTTAAAGAGATAAAAAATAAAGAATAGAAATAATAATTAAAGAAAATAAATAATTAAAAAAGGGACAAAAAAACTTGATTGGTGGAAAAGAGAGGATTAAGGAGAAGTTGACACATAAGCTTAAAGTGTTCTAAATTAAGAGTATATATAGAAGTTACATTTTTTCTTTAATGTTTTAAATTAAGCCCAATTGTTAGTAAATGGTTACATATTTTTTCTTTAATGTTTTAAATTAAGCCCAATTGTTAGTAAATATGTTAAGAATAAAAGAAAAAAAATGTGATTAGTTTAAAGAGATAAAAAATAAAGAATAGAAATAATAATTAAAGAAAATAAATAAATAAAAAAGGGACAAAGAAACTTGATTGGTGAAAAAGAGAGGATTAAGGAGAAGTTGACACATAAGCCTAAAGTGTTCTAAATTAAGAGTATATATGGATATAGATTGTTTCTAAATATGTTAAGAATAAAAGAAAAAAACTGTGATTAGTTTAAAGAGATAAAAAAAAAAGAATAAAAATAATAATTAAAGAAAATAAATAATTAAAAAAGGGACAAAAAAACATGATTGGTGGAAAAATCGAGGATTAAGGAGAAGTTGACAAATAAGATTAAAGTGTTCTAAATTAAGAGTATATATAGAAGTTACATTTTTTCTTTAATGTTTTAAATTAAGCCCAATTGTTAGTAAATGGTTACATTTTTTTTCTTTAATGTTTTAAATTAAGCCCAATTGTTAGTAAATATGTTAAGAATAAAAGAAAAAAAATGTGATTAGTTTAAAGAGATAAAAAATAAAGAATAGAAATAATAATTAAAGAAAATAAATAATTAAAAAAGGGACAAAGAAACTTGATTGGTGGAAAAGAGAGGATCAAGGAGAAGTTGACACATAAGCCTAAAGTGTTCTAAATTAAGAGTATATATAGATGTTATTAAATATGTTAAGAATAAAAAAAAAAAAATGTGATTTGTTTAAAGAGATAAAAAATAAAGAATAGAAATAATAATTAAAGAAAATAAATAATTAAAAAAGGGACAAAAAAACATGATTGGTGGAAAAGAGAGGATTAAGGAGAAGTTGACAAATAAGATTAAAGTGTTCTAAATTAAGAGTATATATAGAAGTTACATTTTTTCTTTAATTTTTTAAATTAAGCCCAATTGTAAATAAATGGTTACATTTTTTTCTTTAATGTTTTAAATTAAAGCCAATTGTTAGTAAATATGTTAAGAATAAAAGAAAAAAAATGTGATTAGTTTAAAGAGATAAAAAATAAAGAATAGAAATAATAAATAAAGAAAATAAATAATTAAAAAAGGGACAAAAAAACATGATTGGTGGAAAAGAGAGGATTAAGGAGAAGTTGACACATAAGCCTAAAGTGTTCTAAATTAAGAGTATATATAGATATAGATTGTTAGTAAATATGTTAAGAATAAAAGAAAAAAAATGTGATTAGTTTAAAGAGATAAAAAAAAAGAATAAAAATAATAGTTAAAGAAAATAAATAATTAAAAAAGGGGCAAAAAAACTTGATTGGTGGAAAAGAGAGGATTAAGGAGAAGTTGACACATAAGCTTAAAGTGTTCTAAATTAAGAGTATATATAGAAGTTACATTTTTTTTTTAAAGTTTTAAATTAAGCCCAATTGTTAGTAAATGGTTACATATTTTTTCTTTAATGTTTTAAATTAAGCCCAATTGTTAGTAAATATGTTAAGAATAAAAGAAAAAAAATGTGATTAGTTTAAAGAGATAAAAAATAAAGAATAGAAATAATAATTAAAGAAAATAAATAAATAAAAAAGGGACAAAGAAACTTGATTGGTGGAAAAGAGAGGATTAAGGAGAAGTTGACACATAAGCCTAAAGTGTTCTAAATTAAGAGTATATATAGATGTTAGTAAATATGTTAAGAATAAAAGAAAAAAAATGTGATTAGTTTAAAGAGATAAAAAATAAAGAATAGAAATAATAATTAAAGAAAATAAATAAGTAAAAAAGGGACAAAAAAACATGATTGGTGGAAAAGAGAGGATTAAGGAGAAGTTGACAAATAAGATTAAAGTGTTCTAAATTAAGAGTATATATAGAAGTTACATTTTTTCTTTAATTTTTTAAATTAAGCCCAATTGTTAATAAATGGTTACATTTTTTTCTTTAATGTTTTAAATTAAGCCCAATTGTTAGTAAATATATTAAGAATAAAAGAAAAAAAATGTGATTAGTTTAAAGAGATAAAAAATAAAGAATAGAAATAATAAATAAAGAAAATAAATAATTAAAAAAGGGACAAAAAAACATGATTGGTGGAAAAGAGAGGATTAAGGAGAAGTTGACACATAAGCCTAAAGTGTTCTAAATTAAGAGTATATATAGATATAGATTGTTAGTAAATATGTTAAGAATAAAAGAAAAAAAATGTGATTAGTTTAAAGAGATAAAAAAAAGAATAAAAATAATAGTTAAAGAAAATAAATAATTAAAAAAGGGGCAAAAAAACTTGATTGGTGGAAAACAGAGGATTAAGGAGAAGTTGACACATAAGCTTAAAGTGTTCTAAATTAAGAGTATATATAGAAGTTACATTTTTTCTTTAATGTTTTAAATTAACCCCAATTGTTAGTAAATGGTTACATATTTTTTCTTTAATGTTTTAAATTAAGCCCAATTGCTAGTAAATATGTTAAGAATAAAAGAAAAAAAATGTGATTAGTTTAAAGAGATAAAAAATAAAGAATAGAAATAATAATTAAAGAAAATAAATAAATAAAAAAGGGACAAAGAAACTTGATTGGTGGAAAAGAGAGGATTAAGGAGAAGTTGACACATAAGCCTAAAGTGTTCTAAATTAAGAGTATATATAGATGTTAGTAAATATGTTAAGAATAAAAGAAAAAAAATGTGAATAGTTTAAAGAGATAAAAAATAAAGAATAGAAATAATAATTAAAGAAAATAAATAATTAAAAAAGGGACAAAAAAACTTGATTGGTGGAAAAGAGAGGATTAAGGAGAAGTTGACACATAAGCTTAAAGCGTTCTAAATTAAGAGTATATATAGAAGTTACATTTTTTCTTTAATGTTTTAAATTAAGCCCAATTGTTAGTAAATGGTTACATTTTTTTTCTTTAATGTTTTAAATTGAGCCCAATTGTTAGTAAATATGTTAAGAATAAAAGAAAAAAAATGTGATTAGTTTAAAGAGATAAAAAATAAAGAATAGAAATAATAATTAAAGAAAATAAATAATTAAAAAAGGGACAAAGAAACTTGATTGGTGGAAAAGAGAGGATCAAGGAGAAGTTGACACATAAGCCTAAAGTGTTCTAAATTAAGAGTATATATATATGTTATTAAATATGTTAAGAATAAAAGAAAAAAAATGTGATTAGTTTAAAGAGATAAAAAATAAAGAATAGAAATAATAATTAAAGAAAATAAATAATTAAAAAACGGACAAAAAAACTTGATTGGTGGAAAAGAGAGGATTAAGGAGAAGTTGACAGATAAGCTTAAAGTGTTCTAAATTAAGAGTATATATAGAAGTTACATTTTTTCTTTAATGTTTTAAATTAAGCCCAATTGCTAGTAAATGGTTACATTTTTTTTCTTTAATGTTTTAAATTAAGCCCAATTGTTAGTAAATATGTTAAGAATAAAAGAAAAAAAATGTGATTAGTTTAAAGAGCTAAAAAATAAAGAATAGAAATAATAATTAAAGAAAATAAATAATTAAAAAAGGGACATAGAAACTTGATTGGTGGAAAAGAGAGGATCAAGGAGAAGTTGACACATAAGCCTAAAGTGTTCTAAATTAAGAGTATATATAGATGTTATTAAATATGTTAAGAATAAAAGAAAAAAAATGTGATTAGTTTAAAGAGATAAAAATAAAGAATAGAAATAATAATTAAAGAAAATAAATAATAAAAAAACGGACAAAAAAACTTGATTGGTGGAAAAGAGAGGATTAAGGAGAAGTTGACAGATAAGCTTAAAGTGTTCTAAATTAAGAGTATATATATAGAAGTTACATTTTTTCTTTAATGTTTTAAATTAAGCCCAATTGTTAGTAAATGGTTACATTTTTTTTCTTTAATGTTTTAAATTAAGCCCAATTGTTAGTAAATATGTTAAGAATAAAAGAAAAAAAACGTGATTAGTTTAAAGAGATAAAAAATAAAGAATATAAATAATAAATAAAATAAATAAATAATTAAAAAAGGGACAAAAAAACTTGATTGGTGGAAAAGAGAGGATTAAGGAGAAGTTGACACATAAGCCTAAAGTGTTCTAAATTAAGAGTATATATAGATGTTAGTAAATATGTTAAGAATAAAAGAAAAAAAATGTGATTAGTTTAAAGAGATAAAAAATAAAGAATAGAAATAATAATTAAAGAAAATAAATAATTAAAAAAGGGACAAAAAAACTTGATTGGTGGAAAAGAGAGGATTAAGGAGAAGTTGACACATAAGCTTAAAGCGTTCTAAATTAAGAGTATATATAGAAGTTACATTTTTTCTTTAATGTTTTAAATTAAGCCCAATTGTTAGTAAATGGTTACATTTTTTTTCTTTAATGTTTTAAATTAAGCCCAATTGTTAGTAAATATGTTAAGAATAAAAGAAAAAAAATGTGATTAGTTTAAAGAGATAAAAAATAAAGAATAGAAATAATAATTAAAGAAAATAAATAATTAAAAAAGGGACAAAGAAACTTGATTGGTGGAAAAGAGAGGATCAAGGAGAAGTTGACACATAAGCCTAAAGTGTTCTAAATTAAGAGTATATATAGATGTTATTAAATATGTTAAGAATAAAAGAAAAAAAATGTGATTTGTTTAAAGAGATAAAAAATAAAGAATAGAAATAATAATTAAAGAAAATAAATAATTAAAAAAGGGACAAAAAAACATGATTGGTGGAAAAGAGAGGATTAAGGAGAAGTTGACAAATAAGATTAAAGTGTTCTAAATTAAGAGTATATATAGAAGTTACATTTTTTCTTTAATTTTTTAAATTAAGCCCAATTGTAAATAAATGGTTACATTTTTTTCTTTAATGTTTTAAATTAAAGCCAATTGTTAGTAAATATGTTAAGAATAAAAGAAAAAAAATGTGATTAGTTTAAAGAGATAAAAAATAAAGAATAGAAATAATAAATAAAGAAAATAAATAATTAAAAAAGGGACAAAAAAACATGATTGGTGGAAAAGAGAGGATTAAGGAGAAGTTGACACATAAGCCTAAAGTGTTCTAAATTAAGAGTATATATAGATATAGATTGTTAGTAAATATGTTAAGAATAAAAGAAAAAAAATGTGATTAGTTTAAAGAGATAAAAAAAAAGAATAAAAATAATAGTTAAAGAAAATAAATAATTAAAAAAGGGGCAAAAAAACTTGATTGGTGGAAAAGAGAGGATTAAGGAGAAGTTGACACATAAGCTTAAAGTGTTCTAAATTAAGAGTATATATAGAAGTTACATTTTTTTTTTAAAGTTTTAAATTAAGCCCAATTGTTAGTAAATGGTTACATATTTTTTCTTTAATGTTTTAAATTAAGCCCAATTGTTAGTAAATATGTTAAGAATAAAAGAAAAAAAATGTGATTAGTTTAAAGAGATAAAAAATAAAGAATAGAAATAATAATTAAAGAAAATAAATAAATAAAAAAGGGACAAAGAAACTTGATTGGTGGAAAAGAGAGGATTAAGGAGAAGTTGACACATAAGCCTAAAGTGTTCTAAATTAAGAGTATATATAGATGTTAGTAAATATGTTAAGAATAAAAGAAAAAAAATGTGATTAGTTTAAAGAGATAAAAAATAAAGAATAGAAATAATAATTAAAGAAAATAAATAAGTAAAAAAGGGACAAAAAAACATGATTGGTGGAAAAGAGAGGATTAAGGAGAAGTTGACAAATAAGATTAAAGTGTTCTAAATTAAGAGTATATATAGAAGTTACATTTTTTCTTTAATTTTTTAAATTAAGCCCAATTGTTAATAAATGGTTACATTTTTTTCTTTAATGTTTTAAATTAAGCCCAATTGTTAGTAAATATATTAAGAATAAAAGAAAAAAAATGTGATTAGTTTAAAGAGATAAAAAATAAAGAATAGAAATAATAAATAAAGAAAATAAATAATTAAAAAAGGGACAAAAAAACATGATTGGTGGAAAAGAGAGGATTAAGGAGAAGTTGACACATAAGCCTAAAGTGTTCTAAATTAAGAGTATATATAGATATAGATTGTTAGTAAATATGTTAAGAATAAAAGAAAAAAAATGTGATTAGTTTAAAGAGATAAAAAAAAGAATAAAAATAATAGTTAAAGAAAATAAATAATTAAAAAAGGGGCAAAAAAACTTGATTGGTGGAAAACAGAGGATTAAGGAGAAGTTGACACATAAGCTTAAAGTGTTCTAAATTAAGAGTATATATAGAAGTTACATTTTTTCTTTAATGTTTTAAATTAACCCCAATTGTTAGTAAATGGTTACATATTTTTTCTTTAATGTTTTAAATTAAGCCCAATTGCTAGTAAATATGTTAAGAATAAAAGAAAAAAAATGTGATTAGTTTAAAGAGATAAAAAATAAAGAATAGAAATAATAATTAAAGAAAATAAATAAATAAAAAAGGGACAAAGAAACTTGATTGGTGGAAAAGAGAGGATTAAGGAGAAGTTGACAGATAAGCTTAAAGTGTTCTAAATTAAGAGTATATATAGAAGTTACATTTTTTCTTTAATGTTTTAAATTAAGCCCAATTGCTAGTAAATGGTTACATTTTTTTTCTTTAATGTTTTAAATTAAGCCCAATTGTTAGTAAATATGTTAAGAATAAAAGAAAAAAAATGTGATTAGTTTAAAGAGATAAAAAATAAAGAATAGAAATAATAATTAAAGAAAATAAATAATTAAAAAAGGGACAAAGAAACTTGATTGGTGGAAAAGAGAGGATTAAGGAGAAGTTGACACATAAGCCTAAAGTGTTCTAAATTAAGAGTATATATAGATGTTAGTAAATATGTTAAGAATAAAAGAAAAAAAATGTGATTAGTTTAAAGAGATAAAAAATAAAGAATAGAAATAATAATTAAAGAAAATAAATAATTAAAAAAGGGACAAAAAAATATGATTGGTGGAAAAGAGAGGATTAAGGAGAAGTTGACAAATAAGATTAAAGTGTTCTAAATTAAGAGTATATTGTAAAGGCCCGGATTTTTAAATAATAAATTTCAATAAATAATATAAATGGATTCAAGTCGGAAATATATATATATATATATATATATATATATATATATAAGATAAGGTAAAATAAAAATTCGGATATTTCAAGAAAAACTCGTGCTTAATCTCCTTAATCTCCTAAATCGAAATTGAAATTCTTCAAGCGAATTCCGACCCAAATTTTTTTTTACTTTAAAGATCGACTCTCTCACCTCGAAGATTTAAATTTCCGACGTCGGGACCACAATTCCGTCTCCCATCACCTATTCTTACACACTTGGTCCCCATATTTGACCAATTTCAACACACTTTCTCTACTTTGGGTAAATCTTATCCCCTCCATCCTTGATTTCCTTTTCTTTTACAAAAACAAACAGCAACCCTCAATTCTTCTCCCTATTGACCAAAGGACCTATGGGAAAATCAAATGGACAACCCATTTTCCTCACTTCCTCATTTCACAGCTCAAGCACACCCCTTTCTCCCTTGTGAGTCACCGAGGGGAGCTCCCCATTCCCTCCACTGCAACACTGTAAAGGCCCGGATTTTTAAATAATAAATTTCAACAAATAATATAAATGGATTTAAGTCCAAAAATAATAATAAGATAAAGTAAAATAAAAAAAATTCGGATTTGAAAATTTAGGAGTATTTTAAACGCGTCAGGATAAAGTCGAGCGAGCGGGTTTTAAGTCTATTCCGCTATCTTGAATTCTATTGTGCGTACAATTCCTAATTTATTTTCCTTTTTCCTTCTCTCTCTCTCTCTCTCTCTCTCTCTCTCTCTCTCTCTCTCTCTCTCTCTCTCTCTCGTTCTCATACCCGTGACTTGGGAAGCCCAGCTGCACCTCCTTTGTCTTCTTCTTCATATTGTGCAACAACCCACCTCCCTTATCTTTTAGATCCCCCTTATGGCAAAGAGTCAAAAGAAAGAAACCACCCATGCCTGCAATCCTTCAACCCCCCCTTAGACTTGCCTGCAATCCTTCAACCCCCCCTAGACTTCAATTTCAATTCCCCTTTTTCTATCTTGTGAGGTTCAGAGGAACCATTCCTCTTCACATTTCAACACCAAACACAGCTTTCCTCTCCCCTTCTCCTCCTATTTCTTCCCTTCAAAAGGAGCCCTTGTCTCCTGATTTCGGAGCTGCCCACCACCACCGCCACCACCCTGCAGCCTCCGGCACCACACCGCCGCCGTCGCTCCCTCACCTCCCTGTTTTTCCGACGAAGACGCCGAGGCGAGTAACACCTCCTCTCCAATCCTTCCTCCTCCTTCAGCCAGCAGCAGCAGCAACTGAACCCTCGGCGTCCCCGAGCAGCAACAGCGCACCCGTCGACTTCCGACGCCGGCAAACCAAGGGAGACCGACCGTGAGAACCGACGCCGAGCAAGCGCAGCCCCCTTCTTCCTCTTCCTATGTTCTCGCCATTTTCGATCGGTCCGAGGAGCATCCCCACGTCTCCGGCGAGCTCAGTCGTTTCGACGGGCGTTCTCCGACGAGCTTTGAACCTCCTCTCGGTGAGCTTCCTCTCCCTCCATCTTCTTTCCGTTCCGTCCGTGTGTGTGTTGGTGTCTGCCGGAGTCGGAGGCCGGGATCTGCCGCCGGGCAGCCTCCCCTGTCCCGTCTTCGAGCCCTGTAGGCGAAATGGAAGGAGGAAGAGGAACAGTGTTCCTTCTCTCCCCCATTTCCTCAATCCGGCCCTACTGCCACGTCACCCGCCTTGTCAGCCGTGTGGGCCTGCTCACTTCTCTCCTCTTTTCGGATTTGAAATGAATGGAAATGGAAGAAGGCTTTGTTTTGGGCCTATTATCCGATGGGCTGAACTGGATTTTTTTTAACAAAAATGGAATGGGGCTGGGCTGAATTGTTTTGTTTTAAAAAGAGGGTGAAAATTTGACTCATTCTAACAATTGCCTTCGGTTTTGGTAATAATAAGATGAAGTGGGTTGGTTTATAATCTTTATAAATATAAAATGGTTGGTTTATAATCTTTATAAAATAAGGGGCTGATTTTATAAAAGTGGTTGGGATTTTAAAGAATTTGGAAAATATTAAAGTCGGGGATTGATATAATAAATTTAAAAGAGGAAATTTTGGAAATACCTAAATCTTGTCGAGATTATTTAGGATAAAATAAGTAACGAGTCGATTTTAAGAGGGGATGTTTTATGAGTGCTTTCGGGCAAGTAATTTGAGAAATCATTTGAAACTTGAGTTGACTTAAATTGAGATTCAAGAGTTTGGAAAATATGGTTGATATGATTTTATCAATGGGTTTGGTTGGAAGAATGATTTTGGTTGATGTTGATCGTATCGAAAAGGTTTTGGAAAACGGTTTTACTATCGATTGGTTTTGAGTATATTGAGAACTTAAGTTTCGTACGTATGAATGTTGGTCTGGTAGCTTATGAAACGAATTGATGATAGGTGTGTATTGCCTTGGATTGCTTTGGACTTACATTTGGGCCATTGCTTGCGTTATTTTGCTGTTCTGCATATTCAGGTAAGTCTCTTCGGAGCTTACTCAGATTGAATAGAGTGATTCCCTGCTATAGGTGCATGATATACTAGGTGTTGCATTCATGATCAGCATGCCATGTAGTACCATGCTAGGTTGCATCGATCGTTGAGCATTCTATTTCTTTGTGCGTATGTAAACAGAACGGCCGTTATCTGTGATAGTCCTAGAAGTCTTTGCTAGGGTCATAGGGTAGCCCAGCCTCATCGGGTACCCTGAGTCAATCGAGTACTTCCTTATATTATTATTATGATATGCCTGCGGGCTTTATGGTGGAGCGGGTTAGGCATGCGTGCCGCCCTATTATGAATGAATGCATTCACGAGCTGGCCAGTCTCCGCCTGTCGGAAGGGGTGGAGGTAGGAGAGGGATATGCCACTTGGCATTGTCTTGGGCCCTTTACAGTATTTCTGCACATTATTATGAACTAGGAGCATGCTAGTGTGTTTGAATTTCGTACTGCATTAGAGCATCTTTATTAGGTATAGCGTATATGTGTGCTTATGGTTGGGATGCAGAGAAAGTGGGCATCGATCTGATCCCGCCCCAAATCAATTTTTTTAGGAATTATTATGTTCATCCTATCGTTGCTGTTGCTTATTGCGCGGGTCATTTTGTCGGCGGAAAGTGGGCGCTGGAGTTATAGACTTCACCAGACTCTGATTATATTGTTTGGAAGTATACTTTTGACTCCGTTTTGACCCGGCTCCGCCGTGGCACTTGTATCTGTACTTTACTTCCGCTTTACTTCCGTTTTGAAATGGTTTCCGCGACGTAGTCTTAGGACAGGTTAAGGGTACCCAACGGCCCTTCGAGGTTTTAGGGTTTGAAATCCCTCTTTATTACTGACCTTTGAAATGAGTTTGAAACCTCGACCCGTACCTGGATTGCAAGATCCGAACAAGGGGTTTTATCCCTTGAAACGTAACTCGGGAATCATAATCCCGGGCCGTTACTAAGATGGTATCAGAGCTGAGGTTGTGCAATTCGGGTACAAAAAGGGTCGAGTGTATGTTTTGGAAAACCGCCCATGAATTTCAAATGATTTGAAAGTGTTTTAAAGGGGCAAAATGAATTTAAGATGTCTAACCTAAATTGGACTAAGTAATGAACTCGACTTGTAATAAAATATGGAAAACCGACTAAAGAGGGGATCGAGTGGGTAGAAAGACGTTAGACCATCCTTATTGGATGTAGTTGGAAATGGGTAGGCGAAATATTAGCTTGTTCTTTACAGATGGGTCTGGGAGACTCCAAGGAGGTCATTATGAGTGTCACTAACTGATTCGGTGTTGAGTGCTTGCTATGCTAGATAACTGACTGATATGCCTAACAATTAAATGTGTATTGACTGATCTGTGAAAACGGAATAGTGGGAGTACCCTTGTTTCTGTATGGTCAACCCAGTTATGTGTGATAGCCCGTTCCACGTTGCTAAACCCTTGAGGATCTTATCGAGTCTTTCTCCCGGATGTCAGTGTCTTCCACGGGGAAAATCGGGTTGGTAAACACACTGTGTCAGGAATTATGGTTGGATGTTAAGTTGTCTGAGTGAGTGTTGGAAGTTCTTGATGTCACTTGTGTTAGAAGTGAAGTGTTTATGGGGTTGTCCTTCCTTATCCTTATTATAATCAACTAGTGTCTTCTTGCCATGAAGAGTCGTACCAAAGTCCCACGGGAAAGAGGGGTGATGAGTCGGTTGGGAAGAGTCAATGGTTGCCTTTAGGGATCTCTGTCCGGTTGTAATTGTGACTCCCTCTGAATTGCATGACATAATTCTGTAATCTTTGGCATGTACCCTGTGAATGCCCATTAGTAAAAAGCTACTCATGTTGTTGCATCTATGATTGGGTACCTTGCTTAGGTCTTGTGTTATGTCTTGGCTTCTACTATGATTATATGTTGTTATAGCATGATTACTTGGCCTATTGATCGTATGATTGAATGGATGTGTGAGTTGCATGAAATGAATCTGCATGATTTTACTCTACTAGGTCCATGGTAGTGTGATCGTTAAATTTTGATACCCTGATGAAGCAAGTTCCTTATTTGATACGTGCTACAACTTGATGTCACCATGCCTTATATGATACGTAATTTCCAGTACATGTTGTTGTGATGATCCTTCATGTAAATTCGTGATTGTATAACATTCCGTATCCATGCTAGTCACATTGTTTAGGTCTCGTGTTGTATCTCGCCTTCTGTCATGATTATGTTTGGTTCACGTGTCTAATTGACCTGTTGTAATGATCGTACTACTGATTGGTTAGAAACATGAAGGGCATGATATGGGTCTATATGAATGTTGCTTTCCCTGGATTAGGTCCATGATAGTGTGATCAATTCCTCTTTGTATGAATGTTGATAGATGATCATCTTAGCATGTTGGATGATGACGTGTCAATGCCTATTACCCCTTTTGTGACAAGAATCAATAGCATGCTTGTTTGTTCTGTATACATCAGGTTAATTATTGTTGATTACTCTGCAAATTATACTGTTGTGTGATACTTGCACTGAAATTGGATTATGTTGGTGTAAATGAGTCTTGATAAATGCATGTTTTATCCCAGTATGTGTTGGTTTGAACTCACGTTCCCGTGTTCCAGCTATATTGACCTGTTGCTTAAACTCGTAGTATACATCGTAAAACCTTCCTCATGTTTCTAGATTGCTTGAATGTGATTGAAGTGATTTCTTACGTGCCGCCATGATTAGTTGCATGTATGTATCGCGTGTTATGTTGAGCTTTTAGCATCATGTAGGATCCTCGGTTGTGACTTGTGCGAACTTGTATCTTGCCTACGCTGTTGCTGATTTTCTCTTGAGCTAGGTCCCTGATAGTGTGATCCTCCTTTTTCATATCTTCTTAGGTGTTTTACTCATGATTAGACCGATGTTGAATTCGATGAGCGACTTGCTTTTCGTGATGGTTATCTTGGCATGCTTACATGTTACCTCTTGGTAGAGATTCCCTATTACCCTATGATATTCTCTCGTGCCTGCATGAACGTATGACTGGACACCTCGCATGATCACCCACCACGCTATATCATGATTTCGCATACGCATGATGCACGAATGTTAGAATGGATTTAATCGAGTTACCTTGATTGTGTTAATGATTGATAAATGCTAGTAGTGTCTGGTAGGGCTCATGATTTCCAATATAACTAACTAAAGGGATCACTTGTTGCACTTGTTCTATGATGTGATGACTATTGTACTATATATGTGCTCTATGATGGTTCGCTCTTAACATGATTATAATATGTCGCCAATGATGCCCTTCTTGTTATTTTGATGATGCCTCATGTTTCGTGAATATTATGTTGAGCTCCTCTTAATGACTCTTGACAATGCTTGTATTACATCATGTATCGCTAGTATCGTGTGGGACTCATTGATTTCTAAATGTATCTCGTCATATGATTACGTGCCATGATTGACCTATTATATGATCATTGTGTTAGATGAGGTAGTTACTATGTTGCTATTATATGTTCTCGTATGGTGCATACACCAAACTCGTGCATTGTTCATATATGTGATAATTGTGATGCTCAATAAATCCCACGTATCCTGTTTAAAGTTGCTGAGCATATCTGTTTCCATGGAATCACATACTACTAGTTTACCTCGCATGCATCCGTGCAGGACTTGATTGTGTCTTTTGGAATGAATACGCATGTTCTTGTTACCTTGAGATAGGTACATGTTAGTGTGGGTTAGTGAAATAGATATGCTCCATGATGAATTCGTGTTATTTGTCGCGATTATAACCTAATAGACTTCCATAAGGGCATTGTTGTTATTCCCGGGTCAGAGTCTAGTCCCTAGTCTTGTCATCCTTAGCCTTATTCGTGGTTGTTTCCGAGAGGAACATCGGGTTGTTCACTCTTGTCACTCCCCTATCTCCGCTAACTTGGACTCACCCGCGATAGCGACCGCATGAGAAAGAGAAAGAAAGTTGCATAACGATAGAGCAGTGTGGCGGAAGCGTGGGCCCATAACCCACGGGCCTCAGGATCTATGATGTCGGCGGAACGGGCACGCATCGAGGATCACGGTTACTGTGTACGATATGATTTGCAAGCGGGATTGTTCTTCGTTCGAATTGCTAACCCTTTTGAATGTGTTGACGACGATATTGCACTGACATAGCGATGAGATTTATGTGTTGATGTGCTGAATTGAAAATGACTGTTGCCTGATTATCTGTTGTGTATGATGATATGATTTGATGACTTATAGATCTCATGTACCATGATGTCTTGACGTGTTGCTACTCTAAGTTGCTAAACATGATTTGGATTCCTTTGCCTGTAAAATATGAACTGCAAATGCTGAAAACCTGAATTGTTTATCTTCTAAGGTTATGATGCAACTTGCTATCATGACTTGATTATGTGCATACATGATGAATTGTAATAATGATTGAGCATGATGATAAATTGAAACTTGTTGACATAGTTGCACTACTTGATTATGAAACCATGATGCTATGTTTATAAATGCTGGTTAACCTGATGTAGATCTTATATGTGATGATTTCATGATTGCTTCTTCCTTAAACCTGTGGGTGAGGTCGTTGGTAGCGTGGTAGAAGAGTGGTGAAAGAGCTTGAGTGGTTAGGATCTCGGGGATGTTATGAGATAAGTCGCAAGAGGGAGATGTTGGTTTAGGTAAGATTGAGTGAGCTTCAGGAATTTTGCAAGGCATGATGCTGGTGATATCTTGGGAAGTGTGGGAAGTGTAAGAAATGGCCTTAAGAGAAGTGAGGATGTAGTATGAGAGGGTACTCGGGTGTGGAGTTAGAGATATGAGTTGGATTCTTAGAGGTGGATGGTCTGTGTGAGAGTTTGGTGGAATGAAGACGAGATTTGAGCATCGGGATGAATGGAGATTTCCTTGGGAAATTTTGTCTAAGATGAGGTTGGCGGGTCTAGAAGAGAATTTGTCTTGGCTTGAGAGTGGAGAGGGGTGAGTGGAGATTGTGTTTTATTTTGACTGGTATGATGTGATGATTTTCTTGATTATGTGATTTATTATATTTGCTGGCATGACGTTAGATAGTAACCATGATGCATCTGATAGGGAATGATATTACATGTTGTTATGCAATACTGAAATCTAGTTGGTAGTGACAATTGTTATCATGATATATTGCTGCCCTGCTATGTTGTTTTAGAAGCATGATAGGATGTGTTGTGATATGATACATGAGATAATGTTGTGTTATTATATGGTTGGCAAGCATGACTATTGATATGTTAAATGATGAGTATGACTTGGAATATGGACATGACTCGTATATATGAGATAATGGTGCATGACTTCTAAATGGTCGTTATATGTTTTTGTGACGAGTTAAGGTGATGTCTTTTAGGTCATATATATTGACATTTTGATGATTTATATACTGCTTGATCTCCCTTTTTCGGAACCTTAATAGCATGACCTAGTTGTGTTGATATGTTAACGTGCTGAATATGTTCTACTTGTGTTGCGATATCGATATGCGATGGTGAGATATGATGCGTACTGACGTACTAACCCCATAACATCTAACCCGTTGATTTCTGGATATGTGTGTTTGCGTAATAAGTTATGAGACTTCGATTATGCACTCGTGATGCCTTCAATATGATATAGATATACTCTACTACTTGTGATGTGATGTTGATGTTTGTTGTTGGTTTTGGTTGTGATGTGAAAGGATGGTATGATTTATGTTATGAGAAAACATGTTATGTTATTAAGATGTCAATTGGTTGGGATTATCATGGTTGATGTTGAGTCTTGCCATGTGAAAGATGGCTAATGATGTTATGAGTTGATGAGTTGATTGGCTTATGTTTCATATTGAGTTGAGAATGATGATTGAATGATTTTGGAAACTAGGAAGAGAATATGGGATTAGCCCTTAGAGGTGGATGATTCCACCTCCTGAATTCTGAATTTGATTGATTGATATGCGGGAAACTGATTTGGTTTTGGGAGATTTTGACGAAATCTTGAGTTAAAGGGATTTGACTTGTTTTGGTGCAAAGTTCATGGTTAAACGTCGGATTTGAAGATTTGAAACGATATAGAAAGGAAATAACTGGTTTTTAAAAGAATAAACGCTATCGATGGTTTCAACGATTTTGAGGCCAATCTCTTTTCAATTGCGGAATCACACTTGAACCTTTTCAAACCCGGGCAACTCTATGATACTTCATGAAGTGGATACAAGCATTTTATGAGGGCGCTTGTAGGGTGCTTGCTAAGACCTAGTGATTATATTGTAGGGAGTTGTGGTACTTCCGAGAAGTCGAAGCGAGTATGTGATAGGGGCGCTTATCGCATACTTGTCAAGGCCAATTGGAGATGTCACGACTGTGACTAGAATGTTGTGAGAATCCCGGAAGACGCAACCGAGACGATTACAAGATTCTAGGCATGGTCCTTGGACTCATCAATTTCAAACTTCATCCCCTACTTTATTTTGGTTTTAGTCTCGGGGACGAGACTTGTTTTTAGAGGTGGATGATGTAAAGGCCCGGATTTTTAAATAATAAATTTCAACAAATAATATAAATGGATTTAAGTCCAAAAATAATAATAAGATAAAGTAAAATAAAAAAAATTCGGATTTGAAAATTTAGGAGTATTTTAAACGCGTCAGGATAAAGTCGAGCGAGCGGGTTTTAAGTCTATTCCGCTATCTTGAATTCTATTGTGCGTACAATTCCTAATTTATTTTCCTTTTTCCTTCTCTCTCTCTCTCTCTCTCTCTCTCTCTCTCTCTCTCTCTCTCTCTCTCTCTCTCTCTCTCTCTCTCGTTCTCATACCCGTGACTTGGGAAGCCCAGCTGCACCTCCTTTGTCTTCTTCTTCATATTGTGCAACAACCCACCTCCCTTATCTTTTAGATCCCCCTTATGGCAAAGAGTCAAAAGAAAGAAACCACCCATGCCTGCAATCCTTCAACCCCCCCTTAGACTTGCCTGCAATCCTTCAACCCCCCCTAGACTTCAATTTCAATTCCCCTTTTTCTATCTTGTGAGGTTCAGAGGAACCATTCCTCTTCACATTTCAACACCAAACACAGCTTTCCTCTCCCCTTCTCCTCCTATTTCTTCCCTTCAAAAGGAGCCCTTGTCTCCTGATTTCGGAGCTGCCCACCACCACCGCCACCACCCTGCAGCCTCCGGCACCACACCGCCGCCGTCGCTCCCTCACCTCCCTGTTTTTCCGACGAAGACGCCGAGGCGAGTAACACCTCCTCTCCAATCCTTCCTCCTCCTTCAGCCAGCAGCAGCAGCAACTGAACCCTCGGCGTCCCCGAGCAGCAACAGCGCACCCGTCGACTTCCGACGCCGGCAAACCAAGGGAGACCGACCGTGAGAACCGACGCCGAGCAAGCGCAGCCCCCTTCTTCCTCTTCCTATGTTCTCGCCATTTTCGATCGGTCCGAGGAGCATCCCCACGTCTCCGGCGAGCTCAGTCGTTTCGACGGGCGTTCTCCGACGAGCTTTGAACCTCCTCTCGGTGAGCTTCCTCTCCCTCCATCTTCTTTCCGTTCCGTCCGTGTGTGTGTTGGTGTCTGCCGGAGTCGGAGGCCGGGATCTGCCGCCGGGCAGCCTCCCCTGTCCCGTCTTCGAGCCCTGTAGGCGAAATGGAAGGAGGAAGAGGAACAGTGTTCCTTCTCTCCCCCATTTCCTCAATCCGGCCCTACTGCCACGTCACCCGCCTTGTCAGCCGTGTGGGCCTGCTCACTTCTCTCCTCTTTTCGGATTTGAAATGAATGGAAATGGAAGAAGGCTTTGTTTTGGGCCTATTATCCGATGGGCTGAACTGGATTTTTTTTAACAAAAATGGAATGGGGCTGGGCTGAATTGTTTTGTTTTAAAAAGAGGGTGAAAATTTGACTCATTCTAACAATTGCCTTCGGTTTTGGTAATAATAAGATGAAGTGGGTTGGTTTATAATCTTTATAAATATAAAATGGTTGGTTTATAATCTTTATAAAATAAGGGGCTGATTTTATAAAAGTGGTTGGGATTTTAAAGAATTTGGAAAATATTAAAGTCGGGGATTGATATAATAAATTTAAAAGAGGAAATTTTGGAAATACCTAAATCTTGTCGAGATTATTTAGGATAAAATAAGTAACGAGTCGATTTTAAGAGGGGATGTTTTATGAGTGCTTTCGGGCAAGTAATTTGAGAAATCATTTGAAACTTGAGTTGACTTAAATTGAGATTCAAGAGTTTGGAAAATATGGTTGATATGATTTTATCAATGGGTTTGGTTGGAAGAATGATTTTGGTTGATGTTGATCGTATCGAAAAGGTTTTGGAAAACGGTTTTACTATCGATTGGTTTTGAGTATATTGAGAACTTAAGTTTCGTACGTATGAATGTTGGTCTGGTAGCTTATGAAACGAATTGATGATAGGTGTGTATTGCCTTGGATTGCTTTGGACTTACATTTGGGCCATTGCTTGCGTTATTTTGCTGTTCTGCATATTCAGGTAAGTCTCTTCGGAGCTTACTCAGATTGAATAGAGTGATTCCCTGCTATAGGTGCATGATATACTAGGTGTTGCATTCATGATCAGCATGCCATGTAGTACCATGCTAGGTTGCATCGATCGTTGAGCATTCTATTTCTTTGTGCGTATGTAAACAGAACGGCCGTTATCTGTGATAGTCCTAGAAGTCTTTGCTAGGGTCATAGGGTAGCCCAGCCTCATCGGGTACCCTGAGTCAATCGAGTACTTCCTTATATTATTATTATGATATGCCTGCGGGCTTTATGGTGGAGCGGGTTAGGCATGCGTGCCGCCCTATTATGAATGAATGCATTCACGAGCTGGCCAGTCTCCGCCTGTCGGAAGGGGTGGAGGTAGGAGAGGGATATGCCACTTGGCATTGTCTTGGGCCCTTTACAGTATTTCTGCACATTATTATGAACTAGGAGCATGCTAGTGTGTTTGAATTTCGTACTGCATTAGAGCATCTTTATTAGGTATAGCGTATATGTGTGCTTATGGTTGGGATGCAGAGAAAGTGGGCATCGATCTGATCCCGCCCCAAATCAATTTTTTTAGGAATTATTATGTTCATCCTATCGTTGCTGTTGCTTATTGCGCGGGTCATTTTGTCGGCGGAAAGTGGGCGCTGGAGTTATAGACTTCACCAGACTCTGATTATATTGTTTGGAAGTATACTTTTGACTCCGTTTTGACCCGGCTCCGCCGTGGCACTTGTATCTGTACTTTACTTCCGCTTTACTTCCGTTTTGAAATGGTTTCCGCGACGTAGTCTTAGGACAGGTTAAGGGTACCCAACGGCCCTTCGAGGTTTTAGGGTTTGAAATCCCTCTTTATTACTGACCTTTGAAATGAGTTTGAAACCTCGACCCGTACCTGGATTGCAAGATCCGAACAAGGGGTTTTATCCCTTGAAACGTAACTCGGGAATCATAATCCCGGGCCGTTACAAACACCACTCCTCCTCCTCCTACTGATTCTTCCGGCCACCAGCTCACCGTCGCACCACCACAACGTCACCACCTCGAGCCGCTCCCGCCAGCCCCTGTTTCGAGCGCCGCCAGAGCGCCAGCTACACCACCCAAGTCGCCCCTCCCGGATCTCATGGTGAGACTGTCGAGCCCAGGAGCAGCAGCCGCATCTCCCCGGAGTCGCCAGTAGCAGCAGCGCCGCCAGGAGTCCGGAGACCGAGCCCGAGCGCAGCCTTCGCTCCTCCTCCTTTGGTTTCGATTTTTGAATCGGTAAGACTCCCCTCCTCCCTTCCGATCGAAAATGTTGCAAGGTTTCACCTTTAAGCCTCTTACCTTCAACCTAGGCCGAGAGATGCAGCCCTGAGCCTCCGGCAAGCTCAATCGCATCCCGACGAAGCTGAATTGTGCCCCGACGGAGATTTCCGGCGAAGCCTTCGAGACCCCCCCTCGGTGAGCTTCTTCCTTCTCCTTCCTTCTTTCGTTCCTGTCTGTGTCGGGTGAGGGTCGTCTTCGTGGTCGGAGCTGAGCATCGTCGTCGGCGAGCTCCAAAGCCCCCACCTTTCCTTCTTCTTTCGAACGCAGATGGTGTTTTTGGGGAAGATGAACAGTAACCCGGGTTGGGTTCTTTTTGTTTCTTTTATTTCGGTCCGGTTCAGCTTATTTATTATGTCCGGTTCGGTTTCCTCACAAAAAAATCAGACTTGGTATAAGAGATGGGCTGGGCTTTGTTTGGATCCGAAATTTAAGAAGGATTTGGGCCTATTTCTTCCTTTGGCCCTAATTTTGTCATTGATTGTGTTTATAAAATGTGTATTAAATATAAGACTTGATTTCGGGTAATTTTCGGAAATTGTTAAATTATTAACAAATTGGATTATATATATATTATTAAATTACGGATCTTAAAATATAAAGGGATTAAAACAAAATATTATTTGGACTTGGATTTGAAAGAGAATTGGAAAAAGGTTTTCAAGGTTGGAAATTGATTTGATGAATGGAAAAGAATTTAATAGAAGTTAAGAAGAGGATTTTAGGAAATGATCTAACCTTGTCGGAATTGTTGATAAAATAATAATAGTAAGTGGATTTAAAGGATAATATTCTATTAATAGATTTTGACCAGAGAGGATTTGGGAAATTGTTTTGAAAATGAGTTGACTTAATTTGAGATTTAAAAGTTTGGAAAATATGGTTGATACGATTTTATCAATGAGGTTGATCGGGAGTGAATGATTTTAGTTGATGTTGATCGTATCGGAAATGTCTTGGAAAATGGTTTTACTATCGATTGGTTTTGGGAATGTTGAGAACGTGGGTTATGTGTGTATGGATGTCGGTCTGGTAGCTTATGGAATTGACTTGATGATAGGTGTGTATTGCTTTTGGACTTGCATTTGGGCCATTGCTTGTGTTATCTTGCTGTTCTGCACTTCCAGGTGAGTTCCTATATGAGCTCACTCAGATTCGAAAAGAGGGATCTCCCTGCTTGTAGCCATGTGCATACTAGGTGCTTGCATTCATAATAAAGCATGACATGTAGTATCCTGCTAGGATTGCACTCATGATTGAGCATTCGTTTACTCATTGCTTTTGTAAACAGAACGGCCGTTATCTGTGAAGTAACTAGAGTCATTGCTAGGGTCATAGGGTAGCCCAGCCTCATCGGGTACCCTGAGTCAATCGAGTCATGCACTTCCTTTTATTTTGAGATGCCTGCGGGCTTATTTGTGGAGCGGGTTAGGCATGCGTGCCGCCCTATTATGAATGAATGCATTCACGAGCTGGCCAGTCTCCACCTATCGGAAGGGGTGGAGGTAGGAGAGGGATATACCACTTGGTATTCGGTGCTAAGGCCTTATTATATTTACGCACTTGATCTTAGGGGCATGTTAGTGTGTTAATATTCCGCCTTGCATCTAGAAGCATCTTTATCAGGACTAGCGTGTGTATGTGTCTGCTTGTTTGGGACTATATTGCGTAGGGCTTCGATCTGACACCGCCCCGCATACATTTTTTTTAGGTTTGTTTTGCAGCATTATTGTTCCTTGCTTCTGTGACGTGGGAACTCTCTTGGGCGATTGTAAAGAAATTGTCTAACCTTACATTTCGATAAATACGCGTATTGATTTGGTTTTGACCCGGCTCCGCCGTGGCACCCCCTTGTATTACACTTATTTCCGCTAGTCGCACTATTTCTGATTTCCACGCTTAGACTTACGACAGGTACAGGGGACTTCCCCGGGGATTCCAACGATCCCTTCGATTTTGGGTATGAAATCCCCCTCTTGAAAACGTCAGTCTAGAATTTCAAACCTCGACCCGTACCTGGATTGCAAGATCCGAACAAGGGGTTTTATCCCTTGAAACGTAACCCAGAAATCATAATTTTGGGCCGTTACAAAGATGGTATCAGAGCTGAGGTTGTGCAATTCGGGTACAAAAGGGTCGAGTGTATGTTTTGGAAAACTGCCCATGAATTTCAAAGGTTTTGAACGTGTTTTAAAGGGGCAAAATGAATTTAAGATGTCTAACCTAAATTGGACTAAGTAATGAACTCGACTTGTAATAAAAGAGAAAAACCGACTAAACAGGGACGCAAGTGGGTAGTAAAGGCGCTAGACCACCCCTATTGGGTGTAGTTGGAAATGGGTAGGCGAAATATTAGCTTGTTCTTTACAGATGGGTCTGGAAGACTCCAAGGAGGTCATTATGAGTGTCACTAACTGATTCTATGTTGAGTGGTTGCTATGCTAGATATCTGATTGGTATGCCTGACTATTAAATGTGTATTGACTAATCTGTGCAAACGGGATAGCGAGAGTACCCTTGTTTCTGTATGGTCAACCCAGCTTTGTGTAATAGCCCATTCCACTATGTTTGTTAACCCATTGACGGGTCTATCTAGGCTTTCTTTGATGCCAGTGTCTTCCCCGGGAAATTGGTTTGGTAAACACATTGTTTCGGGAATTATGGTTGGATGTTAGGTTGTCTGAGTGAGTGTTGGAAGTCCTTGATGTCACTTGAGTTAAAAGTGAGGTGTTTATGGGGCTGTCCTTCCTTATAATCAATCAGTGTTTTCTTGACACAAAGAGTCATAGCAGAGTCTCACGGGAAGCAAGGGTGATGAGTGGGTTGGGAAAAGTCAGTGGATGCCCTTAGGAATCTCTGTTCGGTTGTAATGGTGACTCTCTCTGAATTGCATGACATAATTTTGTAATCTTTGGCATGTACCCTGTGAATGCCCATTGGTAAAAAGCTACTCATGTTGTGGCATCTAGGACTGGTTGCATTGCTTAGGTCTTGTGTTACGTATTGTTTTCTATCATGATTATATGTTGTTTATAGCATGCCTACTTGACATATTGTATTAATTGTGCTAATGATCAATTGAAAGCATGAACCACATGATATGAACCTATATGTTTGTTGTTTTGCTTGGGTTAGGTGCATGATAGTGTGATCAACTCCTCTTTGTATGAATACTGATAGATGATCGTCTTAGCATGTTGGATGATGACGTGTCAATGCTTATTATCCTTTGGTAACAAGAATCTATAGTATTCCCATCTGTTCTGTATTCGTCAGATTAATTAACGTTGATTGTTTTGCAATTTGTGTTGTTGTGTGATTACTTGCGTTGGATGGAGAATATGTGATATAATTGAGTCTTGATGAATGCATGTTTCGTTCTAGTATGTGTTGATCTGCACTCATGCCCTGTATTATAATCATATTACCCATTACTTAGACTCGTATTATGCATCATTTAACTTTTCTTATGCTTCTATATCGTGGAATATGATTGAGTGATTTCTCACGCGTTGTCATGATTAGTTGCATGCATGTATCGTACGTTATGTTGAGCTATTAGTGTTATGTAGGACCCTTGGTTGTGACTGGTGTGAGCTTATATCTTGCCTACAGTATTGCTAATTGTCTTCCAGGCTAGGTCCTTGATAGTGTGATTCTTCCCTCTTCTTAAAGCGTTTTACTCATCCTGATTAGACTGATGCTGAATTCGATGATCGATTTGCTTTTCGTGATGGTAAATCCTAGCATGCTTATATGTTATCGCTCGGTGGTATTTCCCTATTACCCTATGATATTCTCTCGTGCTTGCATGAACGTATGACTGGACACCTCGCATGATCACACACCACGCTATATCATGATTTCGCATACGCATGATGCACGAATGTTAGAACGGATTTAGTCGGGTTACCTTGATTGTGTTAATGTTTGATAAGTGCTAGTAGTGTCTGGTAGGGCTCATGATTTCCAATATAACTAACCAAAAGGATCACTTGTTGCCCCTGTTCTATGATGTGATGACTATTGTACTATATATGTGCTCTATGATGGTTCGCTCTGAACATGATTATAATATGTCGCCAATGATGCCCTTCTTGTTATTTTGATGATGCCTCATGTTTCGTGAACATTAGGTTGACCTCCTCTTAATGACTCTTGACTATGCTTGTATTACATCATGTATCGCTAGTATCGTGTGGGACCCATGATTTCTAAATGTACCTCGTCATATGATTACGTGCCATGATTGACCTATTATATGATCATTGTGTTAGATGAGATGGTTACTATGTTGCTATTATATGTTCTCATATGATGCATACACTAAGCTCGTGCATTGTTCATATATGTGATAATTGTGATGCTCAATAAATCCCGCGTATCCTGTTTAAAGTTGCTGAGCATATCTGTTTCCATTGAATCACATACTACTAGTTATCTCACATGCATCCGTGTAGGACTTGATTGTGTCTTTTAGAATGAATACGCATGTTCTTTTCCTTTGAGATAGGTACATGTTAATGTGGGTTAGTGAAATTGATATGCTCCATGATGAATTCGTGTTACTTGTAGCGATTATAACCTAATAGACTTCCATAAGGGCATTATTGTTATTCTCGGGTCAGAGTCTAGTCCCTAGTCTTGGCATCCTTAGCTTTATTCTTGGTTGTTTCCGAAAGGAATTGGGGTTGTCTTCTCTTGTCACTCCCCTATCTCTGCTAACTTAGACTCCTTTGCGGTACTTGGACGAGCGACCGCATGGGAAAGAGAACGACAAGTTAGATAACGATAGAGCGGCATAGTAGAAGCGTGGGCCCATAACCCACGGGCCTCAGGATCAATGATGTCGGTAGAACAAGCACGTGTCGAGGATTGCGGTTACTGAGTGCGATATGACTTGCGAGCGAGAGTGTCTTTCGTTCGAATTGATAATCCTTCTAAGGTTGTTAATGACAACATTGCACTGACCTGACGATGAGAATTACGTGTTGATGTGCTGACTTGGGGATGATTGTTGTCTGATTGTCCGTTGTCTATGATGATATGATTTGATGCTTTATAGTTCTAATGTGTCATGATGCCTTGAAGTGTTGATACTCTGAGTTGCTAAGCATGATCTAAATTCCTTTGCCTATAAAAGAATGAACTGCAAATGTTGTGAAACCTGAATTGTTTAACTGTTAAGGTTATGATGAAACTTGTTAGCTTGACTTCATTATGTTCATATATGATGTTTGCAATGATTATTGAGCATGATGGTAAACTGAGACTTGTGAACTCATGATGTTATGTTTATAAATGCTAGTTGATATGATGTAGTCCTTATGTGTAATAATGTCCATGATTCTTTCTTTTTGAACTTGTGGGTGAGATACTTTTGTGGAGCGGTCAGAAAATGGTGAAGGGATTTGAGTCGTTAGGATGATCGATGGTGATATAAGGTCGAGTTGCAGGAAACAATGTTGGCTTAGGTAAGACTGAGTGAGTTTGGGATTTATGAGAGGCAATGCTTGGGTGGTTCCGATGAGCTTAGGGGTGAATCTTGGGTGAGGGTATGACTATGAATAGGTCGGCTAGGCGATGATCGAGGAATTTCTAGCGGAGATGTACGATTAGCAGGGCAGGATGCGTGTGAAACCTTGGGATGTGTGAGAAGCGTAAGAAATGACCTTGTGGATGTTGAAGACATAGTACAAGAGGGTACTCGGGCATGAGGTTAGAGATAGGAGTTGTGTTCTTAGAGGTGGATGGCTAGTGAGAGTGCTTGGTGGAATGAGGGGCGAGATTGGAATATCGAGATGGATTGTGACTTGATTTGATGTTGGTGAGTCTAGAAGAGGATTAGTCTTGGCTTGAGAGTGGAGATGGGCGAGTGGAGATTGTGTTTTATTTTGGTTGGTGATGATGTGAGGATCTTCTTGATATTGTGATTTATTAATATGTGCTTGCATGATAATTAGATAACGACCATGAGGAATCTGATACAGAATGACATTACATGTTGTTATGCAATATTAAAATCTAATTGGTAGTGACAAGTGTCATCATGAGGTATTGATGCTTGCTATCCTGTTATATTATTTTAGAAGCATGATAGGATGTGTTGTGATATGATACATGAGACAATAATGTGTTATTATGTGAAGGCATGGTGTTATAGTATGTGGTGGTAATCATGATGTTGTATTATATGGTTGACAAGCATGACTATTGATATGTTAAATGATGAGTATGACTTGGAATGTGAATATGATTTGTATATATATGAGATAATGGTGTCTGATTACTAAATGATCGTTATATAACATTGTGATGAGTTAAGATGATTTCTAGAGAGCGTGTTGGCATTTTGATGGTGATATACTTCATGACCTTCCCTTTTTATTGAATCTTAATAGCATGACCTTGACGATATTGGTGTGTCGATAAGTAGTTTTGTTCCGTTGACTTATGATGAAATTTCGCTATGGCTAACCTTGCAAGTACCAATGATTGATGTGATAAAAATGTTATGCTAATGCTGGATAGGAATTGGATAGGATGACTATGTGAATTTGTGGGTTAAATGATATCCCTTGTTGTGACTGACCCTACTATGATTGCGGTGTTGATACGCGATAATGAGATACCTTTTATGATTTATGGTGTGATGTCGAGACGTTGTTATGATTTTGATGTGTTGTGAGATGCACATTATAACCTTTAGTATGATTTGGAGATGCTTGATGTGACCTTGTGGCACTGTGTGGGTACATGGTTGAGACTTGTCGTATGATGTGATGGTTGGAGATTGTTTGGTTTAAGCCGTTATGCATTTGTTATGGCGTATGAATCTTGTTTGAATGGAGATTGATTTGATTATGGAAACTAGGAATAGAATATGGGATTAGCCCTTAGAGGTGGATGATACCACCTCCGAGCTTCTGAATTTGATTGATTGTTATGTGGTAAACTGATTTGGGTTTGGAAGGTTTTGACGAAATTTTGATCGAATGGATTTTACGGGTGTCGGTGTAAAGTTGCTTGGTTAAACGTCTTATTTGAAGATTTTGAGCGGTTTGAAAATGAATTACTTGGGGTTTTAAAGGATAAACGTTACCGAGAATTTCAACGATTTCGAGGTTAATCTTTATTTTCAATTGCGGAATCCCTTTTAGAGAATTTCCAAACCCGGGCAGCTCTATGATATTTCACGAAGTGGATACATGCATTTTATGGGGGCGCCTGTAGGGTGTTTGCTAAGACCTAGTGATGATATTATAGAACTTTTAGAGTTGTGGTTCTTCCGAAAGGTCGAAGCGAGTATGTGATAGGGGCGCTTATCGCATACTTGTCAAGGCCAATTGGAGATGTCACGACCGTGACTGGGATGTTGTGAGAATCCCGGAAGACGCAACCGAGATGATTACAAGATTCTAGACATAGTCCTGGGACTCATCCATTTCAAACTTCATCCCCTACTTTATTTTGGTTTTAGTCTCGGGGACGAGACTTGTTTTTAGAGGTGGATGATGTAAAGGCCCGGATTTTTAAATAATAAATTTCAATAAATAATATAAATGGATTCAAGTCGGAAATATATATATATATATATATATATATATATATAAGATAAGGTAAAATAAAAATTCGGATATTTCAAGAAAAACTCGTCCTTAATCTCCTTAATCTCCTAAATCGAAATTGAAATTCTTCAAGCGAATTCCGACCCAAATTTTTTTTTACTTTAAAGATCGACTCTCTCACCTCGAAGATTTAAATTTCCGACGTCGGGACCACAATTCCGTCTCCCATCACCTATTCTTACACACTTGGTCCCCATATTTGACCAATTTCAACACACTTTCTCTACTTTGGGTAAATCTTATCCCCTCCATCCTTGATTTCCTTTTCTTTTACAAAAACAAACAGCAACCCTCAATTCTTCTCCCTATTGACCAAAGGACCTATGGGAAAATCAAATGGACAACCCATTTTCCTCACTTCCTCATTTCACAGCTCAAGCACACCCCTTTCTCCCTTGTGAGTCACCGAGGGGAGCTCCCCATTCCCTCCACTGCAACACCACTCCTCCTCCTCCTACTGATTCTTCCGGCCACCAGCTCACCGTCGCACCACCACAACGTCACCACCTCGAGCCGCTCCCGCCAGCCCCTGTTTCGAGCGCCGCCAGAGCGCCAGCTACACCACCCAAGTCGCCCCTCCCGGATCTCATGGTGAGACTGTCGAGCCCAGGAGCAGCAGCCGCATCTCCCCGGAGTCGCCAGTAGCAGCAGCGCCGCCAGGAGTCCGGAGACCGAGCCCGAGCGCAGCCTTCGCTCCTCCTCCTTTGGTTTCGATTTTTGAATCGGTAAGACTCCCCTCCTCCCTTCCGATCGAAAATGTTGCAAGGTTTCACCTTTAAGCCTCTTACCTTCAACCTAGGCCGAGAGATGCAGCCCTGAGCCTCCGGCAAGCTCAATCGCATCCCGACGAAGCTGAATTGTGCCCCGACGGAGATTTCCGGCGAAGCCTTCGAGACCCCCCCTCGGTGAGCTTCTTCCTTCTCCTTCCTTCTTTCGTTCCTGTCTGTGTCGGGTGAGGGTCGTCTTCGTGGTCGGAGCTGAGCATCGTCGTCGGCGAGCTCCAAAGCCCCCACCTTTCCTTCTTCTTTCGAACGCAGATGGTGTTTTTGGGGAAGATGAACAGTAACCCGGGTTGGGTTCTTTTTGTTTCTTTTATTTCGGTCCGGTTCAGCTTATTTATTATGTCCGGTTCGGTTTCCTCACAAAAAAATCAGACTTGGTATAAGAGATGGGCTGGGCTTTGTTTGGATCCGAAATTTAAGAAGGATTTGGGCCTATTTCTTCCTTTGGCCCTAATTTTGTCATTGATTGTGTTTATAAAATGTGTATTAAATATAAGACTTGATTTCGGGTAATTTTCGGAAATTGTTAAATTATTAACAAATTGGATTATATATATATTATTAAATTACGGATCTTAAAATATAAAGGGATTAAAACAAAATATTATTTGGACTTGGATTTGAAAGAGAATTGGAAAAAGGTTTTCAAGGTTGGAAATTGATTTGATGAATGGAAAAGAATTTAATAGAAGTTAAGAAGAGGATTTTAGGAAATGATCTAACCTTGTCGGAATTGTTGATAAAATAATAATAGTAAGTGGATTTAAAGGATAATATTCTATTAATAGATTTTGACCAGAGAGGATTTGGGAAATTGTTTTGAAAATGAGTTGACTTAATTTGAGATTTAAAAGTTTGGAAAATATGGTTGATACGATTTTATCAATGAGGTTGATCGGGAGTGAATGATTTTAGTTGATGTTGATCGTATCGGAAATGTCTTGGAAAATGGTTTTACTATCGATTGGTTTTGGGAATGTTGAGAACGTGGGTTATGTGTGTATGGATGTCGGTCTGGTAGCTTATGGAATTGACTTGATGATAGGTGTGTATTGCTTTTGGACTTGCATTTGGGCCATTGCTTGTGTTATCTTGCTGTTCTGCACTTCCAGGTGAGTTCCTATATGAGCTCACTCAGATTCGAAAAGAGGGATCTCCCTGCTTGTAGCCATGTGCATACTAGGTGCTTGCATTCATAATAAAGCATGACATGTAGTATCCTGCTAGGATTGCACTCATGATTGAGCATTCGTTTACTCATTGCTTTTGTAAACAGAACGGCCGTTATCTGTGAAGTAACTAGAGTCATTGCTAGGGTCATAGGGTAGCCCAGCCTCATCGGGTACCCTGAGTCAATCGAGTCATGCACTTCCTTTTATTTTGAGATGCCTGCGGGCTTATTTGTGGAGCGGGTTAGGCATGCGTGCCGCCCTATTATGAATGAATGCATTCACGAGCTGGCCAGTCTCCACCTATCGGAAGGGGTGGAGGTAGGAGAGGGATATACCACTTGGTATTCGGTGCTAAGGCCTTATTATATTTACGCACTTGATCTTAGGGGCATGTTAGTGTGTTAATATTCCGCCTTGCATCTAGAAGCATCTTTATCAGGACTAGCGTGTGTATGTGTCTGCTTGTTTGGGACTATATTGCGTAGGGCTTCGATCTGACACCGCCCCGCATACATTTTTTTTAGGTTTGTTTTGCAGCATTATTGTTCCTTGCTTCTGTGACGTGGGAACTCTCTTGGGCGATTGTAAAGAAATTGTCTAACCTTACATTTCGATAAATACGCGTATTGATTTGGTTTTGACCCGGCTCCGCCGTGGCACCCCCTTGTATTACACTTATTTCCGCTAGTCGCACTATTTCTGATTTCCACGCTTAGACTTACGACAGGTACAGGGGACTTCCCCGGGGATTCCAACGATCCCTTCGATTTTGGGTATGAAATCCCCCTCTTGAAAACGTCAGTCTAGAATTTCAAACCTCGACCCGTACCTGGATTGCAAGATCCGAACAAGGGGTTTTATCCCTTGAAACGTAACCCAGAAATCATAATTTTGGGCCGTTACATATATATAGAAGTTACATTTTTTCTTTAATTTTTTAAATTAAGCCCAATTGTTAATAAATGGTTACATTTTTTTCTTTAATGTTTTAAATTAAGCCCAATTGTTAGTAAATATGTTAAGAATAAAAGAAAAAAAATGTGATTAGTTTAAAGAGATAAAAAATAAAGAATAGAAATAATAAATAAATAAAATAAATAATTAAAAAAGGGACAAAAAACATGATTGGTGGAAAAGAGAGGATTAAGGAGAAGTTGACACATAAGCCTAAAGTGTTCTAAATTAAGAGTATATATAGATATAGATTGTTAGTAAATATGTTAAGAATAAAAGAAAAAAAATGTGATTAGTTTAAAGAGATAAAAAAAAAGAATAAAAATAATAGTTAAAGAAAATAAATAATTAAAAAAGGGGCAAAAAAACTTGATTGGTGGAAAAGAGAGGATTAAGGAGAAGTTGACACATAAGGTTAAAGTGTTCTAAATTAAGAGTATATATAGATATAGATTGTTAGTAAATATGTTAAGAATAAAAGAAAAAAAATGTGATTAGTTCAAAGAGATAAAAAATAAAGAATAGAAATAATAATTAAAGAAAATAAATAATTAAAAAAGGGACAAAGAAACTTGATTGTTGGAAAAGAGAGGATTAAGGAGAAGTTGACACATAAGCCTAAAGTGTTCTAAATTAAGAGTATATATAGATATAGATTGTTTCTAAATATGTTAAGAATAAAAGAAAAAAAATGTGATTAGTTTAAAGAGATAAAAAAAAAAGAATAAAAATAATAATTAAAGAAAATAAATAATTAAAAAAGGGACAAAAAAACTTGATTGGTGGAAAAGAGAGGATTAAGGAGAAGTTGACACATAAGTTTAAAGTGTTCTAAATTAAGAGTATATGTAGAAGTTACATTTTTTCTTTAATGTTTTAAATTAAGCCCAATTGTTAATAAATGGTTACATTTTTTTTCTTTAATGTTTTAAATTAAGCCCAATTGTTAGTAAATATGTTAAGAATAAAAGAAAAAAAATGTGATTAGTTTAAAGAGATAAAAAATAAAGAATATAAATAATAAATAAAATAAATAAATAATTAAAAAAGGGACAAAAAAACTTGATTGGTGGAAAAGAGAGGATTAAGGAGAAGTTGACACATAAGCCTAAAGTGTTCTAAATTAAGAGTATATATAGATATAGATTGTTAGTAAATATGTTAAGAATAAAAGAAAAAAAATGTGATTAGTTTAAAGAGATAAAAAAAAGAATAAAAATAACAATTAAAGGAAATAAATAATTAAAAAAGGGACAAAAAAACTTGATTGGTGGAAAAGAGAGGATTAAGGAGAAGTTGACACATAAGTTTAAAGTGTTCTAAATTAAGAGTATATATAGAAGTTACATTTTTTCTTTAATGTTTTAAATTAAGCCCAATTGTTAATAAATGGTTACATTTTTTTTCTTTAATGTTTTAAATTAAGCCCAATTGTTAGTAAATATGTTAAGAATAAAAGAAAAAAAATGTGATTAGTTTAAAGAGATAAAAAAGAAAGAATATAAATAATAAATAAAGAAAATAAATAATTAAAAAAGGGACAAAAAAACTTGATTGGTGGAAAAGAGAGGATTAAGGAGAAGTTGACACATAAGCCTAAAGTGTTCTAAATTAAGAGTATATATAGATATAGATTGTTAGTAAATATGTTAAGAATAAAAGAAAAAAATGTGATTATTTTAAAGAGATAAAAAAAAAGAATAAAAATAATAATTAAAGAAAATAAATAATTAAAAAAGGGACAAAAAAACTTGATTGGTGGAAAAGAGAGGATTAAGGAGAAGTTGAGACATAAGCTTAAAGTGTTCTAAATTAAGAGTATATATAGAAGTTACATTTTTTCTTTAATGTTTTAAATTAAGCCCAATTGTTAGTAAATGGTTACATTTTTTTTCTTTAATGTCTTAGATTAAGCCCAATTGTTAGTAAATATGTTAAGAATAAAAGAAAAAAAATGTGATTAGTTTAAAGAGATAAAAAATAAAGAATAAAAATAATAATTAAAGAAAATAAATAATTAAAAAAGGGACAAAAAAACTTGATTGGTGGAAAAGATAGGATTAAGGAGAAGTTGACACATAAGCCTAAAGTGTTCTAAATTAAGAGTATATATAGATATAGATTGTTTCTAAATATGTTAAGAATAAAAGAAAAAAAATGTGATTAGTTTAAAGAGATAAAAAAAAAAGAATAAAAATAATAATTAAAGAAAATAAATAATTAAAAAAGGGACAAAGAAACTTTATTGTTGAAAAAGAGAGGATTAAGGAGAAGTTGACACATAAACCTAAAGTGTTCTAAATTGAGAGTATATATAGATATAGATTGGTTGTAAATATATTAAGAATAAAAGAAAAAAAAATGTGATTAGTTTAAAGAGATAAAAAAAAGAATAAAAATAACAATTAAAGGAAATAAATAATTAAAAAAGGGACAAAAAAACTTGATTGGTGGAAAAGAGAGGATTAAGGAGAAGTTGACACATAAGTTTAAAGTGTTCTAAATTAAGAGTATATGTAGAAGTTACATTTTTTCTTTAATGTTTTAAATTAAGCTCAATTGTTAATAAATGGTTACATTTTTTTTCTTTAATGTTTTAAATTAAGCCCAATTGTTAGTAAATATGTTAAGAATAAAAGAAAAAAAATGTGATTAGTTTAAAGAGATAAAAAATAAAGAATATAAATAATAAATAAAATAAATAAATAATTAAAAAAGGGACAAAAAAACTTGATTGGTGGAAAAGAGAGGATTAAGGAGAAGTTGACACATAAGCCTAAAGTGTTCTAAATTAAGAGTATATATAGATATAGATTGTTAGTAAATATGTTAAGAATAAAAGAAAAAAAATGTGATTAGTTTAAAGAGATAAAAAAAAGAATAAAAATAACAATTAAAGGAAATAAATAATTAAAAAAGGGACAAAAAAACTTGATTGGTGGAAAAGAGAGGATTAAGGAGAAGTTGACATATAAGTTTAAAGTGTTCTAAATTAAGAGTATATATAGAAGTTACATTTTTTCTTTAATGTTTTAAATTAAGCCCAATTGTTAATAAATGGTTACATTTTTTTTCTTTAATGTTTTAAATTAAGCCCAATTGTTAGTAAATATGTTAAGAATAAAAGAAAAAAAATGTGATTAGTTTAAAGAGATAAAAAAGAAAGAATATAAATAATAAATAAAGAAAATAAATAATTAAAAAAGGGACAAAAAAACATGATTGGTGGAAAAGAGAGGATTAAGGAGAAGTTGACACATAAGCCTAAAGTGTTCTAAATTAAGAGTATATATAGATATAGATTGTTAGTAAATATGTTAAGAATAAAAGAAAAAAATGTGATTATTTTAAAGAGATAAAAAAAAAGAATAAAAATAATAATTAAAGAAAATAAATAATTAAAAAAGGGACAAAAAAACTTGATTGGTGGAAAAGAGAGGATTAAGGAGAAGTTGACACATAAGCTTAAAGTGTTCTAAATTAAGAGTATATATAGAAGTTACATTTTTTCTTTAATGTTTTAAATTAAGCCCAATTGTTAGTAAATATGTTAAGAATAAAAGAAAAAAAATTTGATTAGTTTAAAGAGATTAAAAATAAAGAATAGAAATAATAATTAAAGAAAATAAATAATTAAAAAAGGGACAAAAAAACTTGATTGGTGGAAAAGAGAGGATTAAGGAGAAGTTGACACATAAGCCTAAAGTGTTCTAACTTAAGAGTATATATAGATATAGATTGTTAGTAAATATGTTAAGAATAAAAGAAAAAAATGTGATTATTTTAAAGAGATAAAAAAAAAGAATAAAAATAATAATTAAAGAAAATAAATAATTAAAAAAGGGACAAAAAAACTTGATTGGTGGAAAAGAGAGGATTAAGGAGAAGTTGACACATAAGCCTAAAGTGTTCTAACTTAAGAGTATATATAGATATAGATTGTTAGTAAATATGTTAAGAATAAAAGAAAAAAATGTGATTATTTTAAAGAGATAAAAAGAAAGAATAAAAATAATAATTAAAGAAAATAAATAATTAAAAAAGGGACAAAAAAACTTGATTGGTGGAAAAGAGAGGATTAAAGAGAAGTTGACACATAAGCTTAAAGTGTTCTAAATTAAGAGTATATATAGAAGTTACATTTTTTCTTTAATGTTTTAAATTAAGCCCAATTGTTAGTAAATGGTTACATTTTTTTTCGTTAATGTCTTAGATTAAGCCCAATTGTTAGTAAATATGTTAAGAATAAAAGAAAAAAAATGTGATTAGTTTAAAGAGATAAAAAATAAATAAAAGAAATAATAATTAAATAAAATAAATAATTAAAAAAGGGACAAAAAAACTTGATTGGTGGAAAAGAGAGGATTAAGGAGAAGTTGACACATAAGCCTAAAGTGTTCTAACTTAAGAGTATATATAGATATAGATTGTTAGTAAATATGTTAAGAATAAAAGAAAAAAATGTGATTATTTTAAAGAGATAAAAAAAAAGAATAAAAATAATAATTAAAGAAAATAAATAATTTAAAAAGGGACAAAAAAACATGATTGGTGGAAAAGAGAGGATTAAGGAGAAGTTGACACATAAGCTTAAAGTGTTCTAAATTAAGAGTATATATAGAAGTTACATTTTTTCTTTAATGTTTTAAATTAAGCCCAATTGTTAGTAAATGGTTACATTTTTTTTTCTTTAATGTCTTAGATTAAGCCCAATTGTTAGTAAATATTTTAAGAATAAAAGAAAAAAAAATGTGATTAGTTTAAAGAGATAAAAAATAAAGAATAGAAATAATAATTAAATAAAATAAATAATTAAAAAAGGGACAAAAAAACTTGATTGGTGGAAAAGAGAGGATTAAGGAGAAGTTGACACATAAGCCTAAAGTGTTCTAAATTAAGAGTATATATAGATTGTTCTTAAGTGGTTACATTTTTTTTCTTTAATGTTTTAAATTAAGCCCAATTGTTAGCAAATATGTTAAGAATAAAAGAAAAAAAATGTGATTAGTTTAAAGAGATAAAAAATAAAGAATAGAAATAATAATTAAAGAAAATAAATAATTAAAAAAGGGACAAAAGAACTTGATTGGTGGAAAAGAGAGGATTAAGGAGAAGTTGACACATAAGCCTAAAGTGTTCTAAATTAAGAGTATATATAGATTGTTCGTAAATGGTTACATTTTTTTTCTTTAATGTTTTAAATTAAGCCCAATTGTTAGCAAATATGTTAAGAATAAAGGAAAAAAAATGTGATTAGTTTAAAGAGATAAAAAATAAAGAATAGAAATAATAATTAATGAAAATAAATAATTATAAAAGGGACAAAAAAACTTGATTGATAGAAAAGAGAGGATTAAGGAGAAGTTGACACATAAGGATAAAGTGTTCTAAATTAAGAGTATATATAGATTTTTAGTAAATATGTTAAGAATTAAAGAAAAAAAATGTGATTAGTTTAAAGAGATAAAAAATAAAGAATAGAAATAATAATTAAAGAAAATAAATAATTAAAAAAGGGACAAAAAAACTTGATTGGTGGAAAAGAGAGGATTAAGGAAAAGTTGACACATAAGCCTAAAGTGGTCTAAATTAAGTGTATATATGAATATAGATTGTTTGTAAATATGTTAAGAATAAAAGAAAAAAAATGTGATTAGTTTAAAGAGATAAAAAATAAAGAGTAGAAATAATAATTAAAGAAAATAAATAATTAAAAAAGGGACAAAAAAACTTGATTGGTGGAAAAGAGAGGATTAAGGAGAAGTTGACACATAAGCCTAAAGTGTTCTAAATTAAGAGTATATATATAGATTGTTCGTAAATGGTTACATTTTTTTTCTTTAATGTTTTAAATTAAGCCCAATTGTTAGCAAATATGTTAAGAATAAAGGAAAAAAAATGTGATTAGTTTAAAGAGATAAAAAATAAAGAATAGAAATAATAATTAATGAAAATAAATAATTATAAAAGGGACAAAAAAACTTGATTGATGGAAAAGAGAGGATTAAGGAGAAGTTGACACATAAGCATAAAGTGTTCTAAATTAAGAGTATATATAGATTTTTAGTAAATATGTTAAGAATTAAAGAAAAAAATGTGATTAGTTTAAAGAGATAAAAAATAAAGAATAGAAATAATAATTAAAGAAAATAAATAATTAAAAAAGGGACAAAAAAACTTGATTGGTGGAAAAGAGAGGATTAAGGAAAAGTTGACACATAAGCCTAAAGTGGTCTAAATTAAGTGTATATATAGATATAGATTGTTTGTAAATATGTTAAGAATAAAAAAAAAAAATGTGATTAGTTTAAAGAGATAAAAAAAAAGAATAAAAATAATAATTAAAGAAAATAAATAATTAAAAAAGGGACAAAAAAACTTGATTAGTGGAAAAGATAGGATTAAGGAGAAGTTGACACATATGCTTAAAGTGTTCTAAATTAAGAGTATATATAGAAGTTACATTTTTTCTTTAATGTTTTAAATTAAGCCCAATTGTTAGTAAATATGTTAAGAATAAAAGAAAAAAAAATTGATTAGTTTAAAGAGATAAAAAGTAAAGAATAGAAATAATAATTAAAGAAAATAAATAATTAAAAAAGGGACAAAAAAACTTGATTGGTGGAAAAGAGAGGATTAAGGAGAAGTTGACACATAAGCCTAAAGTGTTCTAACTTAAGAGTATATATAGATATAGATTGTTAGTAAATATGTTAAGAATAAAAGAAAAAAATGTGATTATTTTAAAGAGATAAAAAAAAAGAATAAAAATAATAATTAAAGAAAATAAATAATTAAAAAAGGGACAAAAAAACTTGATTGGTGGAAAAGAGAGGATTAAGGAGAAGTGGACACATAAGCTTAAAGTGTTCTAAATTAAGAGTATATATAGAAGTTACATTTTTTCTTTAATGTTTTAAATTAAGCCCAATTGTTAGTAAATATGTTAAGAATAAAAGAAAAAAAATGTGATTAGTTTAAAGAGATAAAAAATAAAGAATAGAAATAATAATTAAAGAAAATAAATAATTAAAAAAGGGACAAAAAAACTTGATTGGTGGAAAAGAGAGGATTAAGGAGAAGTTGACACATAAGCCTAAAGTGTTCTAACTTAAGAGTATATATAGATATAGATTGTTAGTAAATATGTTAAGAATAAAAGAAAAAAATGTGATTATTTTAAAGAGATAAAAAAAAAAGAATAAAAATAATAATTAAAGAAAATAAATAATTAAAAAAGGGACAAAAAAACTTGATTGGTGGAAAAGAGAGGATTAAGGAGAAGTTGACACATAAGCCTAAAGTGTTCTAACTTAAGAGTATATATAGATATAGATTGTTAGTAAATATGTTAAGAATAAAAGAAAAAAATGTGATTATTTTAAAGAGATAAAAAGAAAGAATAAAAATAATAATTAAAGAAAATAAATAATTAAAAAAGGGACAAAAAAACTTGATTGGTGGAAAAGAGAGGATTAAGGAGAAGTTGACACGTAAGCTTAAAGTGTTCTAAATTAAGAGTATATATAGAAGTTACATTTTTTCTTTAATGTTTTAAATTAAGCCCAATTGTTAGTAAATGGTTACATTTTTTTTCGTTAATGTCTTAGATTAAGCCCAATTGTTAGTAAATATGTTAAGAATAAAAGAAAAAAAATGTGATTAGTTTAAAGAGATAAAAAATAAAGAATAGAAATAATAATTAAATAAAATAAATAATTGAAAAAGGGACAAAAAAACTTGATTGGTGGAAAAGAGAGGATTAAGGAGAAGTTGACACATAAGCCTAAAGTGTTCTAACTTAAGAGTATATATAGATATAGATTGTTATTAAATATGTTAAGAATAAAAGAAAAAAATGTGATTATTTTAAAGAGATAAAAAAAAAGAATAAAAATAATAATTAAAGAAAATAAATAATTTAAAAAGGGACAAAAAAACATGATTGGTGGAAAAGAGAGGATTAAGGAGAAGTTGACACATAAGCTTAAAGTGTTCTAAATTAAGAGTATATATAGATTGTTCGTAAATGGTTACATTTTTTTTCTTTAATGTTTTAAATTAAGCCCAATTGTTAGCAAGTATGTTAAGAATAAAAGAAAAAAAATGTGATTAGTTTAAAGAGATAAAAAATAAAGAATAGAAATATTAATTAAAGAAAATAAATAATTAAAAAAGGGACAAAAGAACTTGATTGGTGGAAAAGAGAGGATTAAGGAGAAGTTGACACATAAGCGTAAAGTGTTATAAATTAAGAGTATATATAGATTTTTAGTAAATATGTTAAGAATAAAAGAAAAAAAATGTGATTAGTTTAAAGAGATAAAAAATAAAGAATAGAAATAATAATTAAAGAAAATAAATAATTAAAAAAGGGACAAAAAAACTTGATTGGTGGAAAAGAGAGGATTAAGGAAAAGTTGACACATAAGCCTAAAGTGTTCTAAATTAAGTGTATATATAGATATAGATTGTTTGTAAATATGTTAAGAATAGAAGAAAAAAAATGTGATTAGTTTAAAGAGATAAAAAAAAAGAATAAAAATAATAATTAAAGAAAATAAATAATTAAAAAAGGGACAAAAAAACTTGATTGGTGGAAAAGATAGGATTAAGGAGAAGTTGACACATAAGCTTAAAGTGTTCTAAATTAAGAGTATATATAGATTGTTCGTAAATGGTTACATTTTTTTCTTTAATGTTTTAAATTAAGCTCAATTGTTAGCAAATATGTTAAGAATAAAAGAAAAAAAATGTGATTAGTTTAAAGAGATAAAAAAATAAAGAATAGAAATAATAATTAAAGAAAATAAATAATTAAAAAAGGGACAAAAAAACTTGATTGGTGGAAAAGAGAGGATTAAGGAAAAGTTGACACATAAGCCTAAAGTGTTCTAAATTAAGTGTATATATAGATATAGATTGTTTGTAAATATGTTAAGAATAAAAGAAAAAAAATGTGATTAGTTTAAAGAGATAAAAAAAAAAGAATAAAAATAATAATTAAAGAAAATAAATAATTAAAAAAGGGACAAAAAAACTTGATTGGTGGAAAAGATAGGATTAAGGAGAAGTTGACACATAAGCTTAAAGTGTTCTAAATTAAGAGTATATATAGAAGTTACATTTTTTCTTTAATGTTTTAAATTAAGCACAATTGTTAGTAAATATGTTAAGAATAAAAGAAAAAAAATGTGATTAGTTTAAAGAGATAAAAAATAAAGAATAGAAATAATAATTAAAGAAAATAAATAATTAAAAAAGGGACAAAAAAACTTGATTGGTGGAAAAGAGAGGATTAAGGAGAAGTTGACACATAAGCCTAAAGTGTTCTAACTTAAGAATATATATAGATATAGATTGTTAGTAAATATGTTAAGAATAAAAGAAAAAAATGTGATTATTTTAAAGAGATAAAAAAAAAGAATAAAAATAATAATTAAAGAAAATAAATAATTAAAAAAGGGACAAAAAAACTTGATTGGTGTAAAGAGAGGATTAAGGAGAAGTTGACACGTAAGCTTAAAGTGTTTTAAATTAAGAGTATATATTGAAGTTACATTTTTTCTTTAATGTTTTAAATTAAGCCCAATTGTTAGTAAATGGTTACATTTTTTTTCTTTAATGTCTTAGATTAAGCCCAATTGTTAGTAAATATGTTAAGAATAAAAGAAAAAAAATGTGATTAGTTTAAAGATATAAAAAATAAAGAATAGAAATAATAATTAAATAAAATAAATAATTAAAAGAGGGACAAAAAAACTTGATTGGTGGAAAAGAGAGGATTAAGGAGAAGTTGAGACATAAGCCTAAAGTGTTCTAAATTAAGAGTATATATAGATTGTTCGTAAATGGTTACATTTTTTTTCTTTAATGTTTTAAATTAAGCCCAATTGTTAGCAAATATGTTAAGAATAGAAGAAAAAAAATGTGATTAGTTTAAAGAGATAAAAAATAAAGAATAGAAATAATAATTAAAGAAAATAAATAATTAAAAAAGGAACAAAAAAACTTGATTGGTGGAAAAGAGAGGATTAAGGAGAAGTTGACACATAAGCGTAAAGTGTTCTAAATTAAGAGTATATATAGATTTTTAGTAAATATATTAAGAATAAAAGAAAAAAAATCTGATTAGTTTAAAGAGATAAAAAATAAAGAACAGAAATAATAATTAAAGAAAATAAATAATTAAAAAAGGGACAAAAAAACTTGTTTGGTGGAAAAGAGAGGATTAAGGAGAAGTTGAAACATAAGCCTAAAGTGTTCTAAATTAAGAGTATATATAGAAGTTACATTTTTTCTTTAATGTTTTAAATTAAGCCCAATTGTTAGTAAATGGTTACATTTTTTTTTTCTTTAATGTCTTAGATTAAGCCCAATTGTTAGTAAATATGTTAAGAATAAAAGAAAAAAAATGTGATTAGTTTAAAGAGATAAAAAATAAAGAATAGAAATAATAATTAAATAAAATAAATAATTAAAAAAGGGACAAAAAAAATTGATTGGTGGAAAAGAGAGGATTAAGGAGAAGTTGACACATAAGCCTAAAGTGTTCTAAATTAAGAGTATATATAGATTGTTCGTAAATGGTTACATTTTTTTTCTTTAATGTTTTAAATTAAGCCCAATTGTTAGCAAATATGTTAAGAATAAAAGAAAAAAAATGTGATTAGTTTAAAGAGATAAAAAATAAAGAATAGAAATAATAATTAAAGAAAATAAATAATTAAAAAAGGGACAAAAGAACTTGATTGGTGGAAAAGAGAGGATTAAGGAGAAGTTGACAAATAAGCGTAAAGTGTTATAAATTAAGAGTATATATAGATTTTTAGTAAATATGTTAAGAATAAAAGAAAAAAAATGTGATTATTTTAAAGAGATAAAAAATAAAGAATAGAAATAATAATTAAAGAAAATAAATAATTAAAAAAGGGACAAAAAAACTTGATTGGTGGAAAAGAGAGGATTAAGGAAAAGTTGACACATAAGCCTAAAGTGTTCTAAATTAAGTGTATATATAGATATAGATTGTTTGTAAATATGTTAAGAATAAAAGAAAAAAAATGTGATTAGTTTAAAGAGATAAAAAAAAAGAATAAAAATAATAATTAAAGAAAATAAATAATTAAAAAAGGGACAAAAAAACTTGATTGGTGGAAAAGATAGGATTAAGGAGAAGTTGACACATAAGCTTAAAGTGTTCTAAATTAAGAGTATATATAGATTGTTCGTAAATGGTTACATTTTTTTTCTTTAATGTTTTAAATTAAGCCCAATTGTTAGCAAGTATGTTAAGAATAAAAGGACAAAAATGTGATTAGTTTAAAGAGATAAAAAATAAAGAATAGAAATAATAATTAAAGAAAATAAATAATTAGAAAAGGGACAAAAGAACTTGATTGGTGGAAAAGAGAGGATTAAGGAGAAGTTGACACATAAGCGTAAAGTGTTATAAATTAAGAGTATATATAGATTTTTAGTAAATATGTTAAGAATAAAAGAAAAAAAATGTGATTAGTTTAAAGAGATAAAAAATAAAGAATAGAAATAATAATTAAAGAAAATAAATAATTAAAAAAGGGACAAAAAAACTTGATTAGTGGAAAAGATAGGATTAAGGAGAAGTTGACACATATGCTTAAAGTGTTCTAAATTAAGAGTATATATAGAAGTTACATTTTTTCTTTAATGTTTTAAATTAAGCCCAATTGTTAGTAAATATGTTAAGAATAAAAGAAAAAAAAATTGATTAGTTTAAAGAGATAAAAAGTAAAGAATAGAAATAATAATTAACGAAAATAAATAATTAAAAAAGGGACAAAAAAACTTGATTGGTGGAAAAGAGAGGATTAAGGAGAAGTTGACACATAAGCCTAAAGTGTTCTAACTTAAGAGTATATATAGATATAGATTGTTAGTAAATATGTTAAGAATAAAAGAAAAAAATGTGATTATTTTAAAGAGATAAAAAAAAAGAATAAAAATAATAATTAAAGAAAATAAATAATTAAAAAAGGGAAAAAAAAACTTGATTGGTGGAAAAGAGAGGATTAAGGAGAAGTGGACACATAAGCTTAAAGTGTTCTAAATTAAGAGTATATATAGAAGTTACATTTTTTCTTTAATGTTTTAAATTAAGCCCAATTGTTAGTAAATATGTTAAGAATAAAAGAAAAAAAATATGATTAGTTTAAAGAGATAAAAAATAAAGAATAGAAATAATAATTAAAGAAAATAAATAATTAAAAAAGGGACAAAAAAACTTGATTGGTGGAAAAGAGAGGATTAAGGAGAAGTTGACACATAAGCCTAAAGTGTTCTAACTTAAGAGTATATATAGATATAGATTGTTAGTAAATATGTTAAGAATAAAAGAAAAAAATGTGATTATTTTAAAGAGATAAAAAAAAAAGAATAAAAATAATAATTAAAGAAAATAAATAATTAAAAAAGGGACAAAAAAACTTGATTGGTGGAAAAGAGAGGATTAAGGAGAAGTTGACGCATAAGCCTAAAGTGTTCTAACTTAAGAGTATATATAGATATAGATTGTTAGTAAATATGTTAAGAATAAAAGAAAAAAATGTGATTATTTAAAGAGATAAAAAGAAAGAATAAAAATAATAATTAAAGAAAATAAATAATTAAAAAAGGGACAAAAAAACTTGATTGGTGGAAAAGAGAGGATTAAGGAGAAGTTGACACGTAAGCTTAAAGTGTTCTAAATTAAGAGTATATATAGAAGTTACATTTTTTCTTTAATGTTTTAAATTAAGCCCAATTGTTAGTAAATTGTTACATTTTTTTTCGTTAATGTCTTAGATTAAGCCCAATTGTTAGTAAATATGTTAAGAATAAAAGAAAAAAAATGTGATTAGTTTAAAGAGATAAAAAATAAAGAATAGAAATAATAATTAAATAAAATAAATAATTGAAAAAGGGACAAAAAAACTTGATTGGTGGAAAAGAGAGGATTAAGGAGAAGTTGACACATAAGCCTAAAGTGTTCTAACTTAAGAGTATATATAGATATAGATTGTTATTAAATATGTTAAGAATAAAAGAAAAAAATGTGATTATTTTAAAGAGATAAAAAAAAAGAATAAAAATAATAATTAAAGAAAATAAATAATTTAAAAAGGGACAAAAAAACATGATTGGTGGAAAAGAGAGGATTAAGGAGAAGTTGACACATAAGCTTAAAGTGTTCTAAATTAAGAGTATATATAGATTGTTCGTAAATGGTTACATTTTTTTTCTTTAATGTTTTAAATTAAGCCCAATTGTTAGCAAGTATGTTAAGAATAAAAGAAAAAAAATGTGATTAGTTTAAAGAGATAAAAAATAAAGAATAGAAATAATAATTAAAGAAAATAAATAATTAAAAAAGGGACAAAAGAACTTGATTGGTGGAAAAGAGAGGATTAAGGAGAAGTTGACACATAAGCGTAAAGTGTTATAAATTAAGAGTATATATAGATTTTTAGTAAATATGTTAAGAATAAAAGAAAAAAAATGTGATTAGTTTAAAGAGATAAAAAATAAAGAATAGAAATAATAATTAAAGAAAATAAATAATTAAAAAAGGGACAAAAAAACTTGATTGGTGGAAAAGAGAGGATTAAGGAAAAGTTGACACATAAGCCTAAAGTGTTCTAAATTAAGTGTATATATAGATATAGATTGTTTGTAAATATGTTAAGAATAGATGAAAAAAAATGTGATTAGTTTAAAGAGATAAAAAAAAAGAATAAAAATAATAATTAAAGAAAATAAATAATTAAAAAAGGGACAAAAAAACTTGATTGGTGGAAAAGATAGGATTAAGGAGAAGTTGACACATAAGCTTAAAGTGTTCTAAATTAAGAGTATATATAGATTGTTCGTAAATGGTTACATTTTTTTTCTTTAATGTTTTAAATTAAGCCCAATTGTTAGCAAATATGTTAAGAATAAAAGAAAAAAAATGTGATTAGTTTAAAGAGATAAAAAAATAAAGAATAGAAATAATAATTAAAGAAAATAAATAATTAAAAAAGGGACAAAAAAACTTGATTGGTGGAAAAGAGAGGATTAAGGAAAAGTTGACACATAAGCCTAAAGTGTTCTAAATTAAGTGTATATATAGATATAGATTGTTTGTAAATATGTTAAGAATAAAAGAAAAAAAATGTGATTAGTTTAAAGAGATAAAAAAAAAAGAATAAAAATAATAATTAAAGAAAATAAATAATTAAAAAAGGGACAAAAAAACTTGATTGGTGGAAAAGATAGGATTAAGGAGAAGTTGACACATAAGCTTAAAGTGTTCTAAATTAAGAGTATATATAGAAGTTACATTTTTTCTTTAATGTTTTAAATTAAGCACAATTGTTAGTAAATATGTTAAGAATAAAAGAAAAAAAATGTGATTAGTTTAAAGAGATAAAAAATAAAGAATAGAAATAATAATTAAAGAAAATAAATAATTAAAAAAGGGACAAAAAAACTTGATTGGTGGAAAAGAGAGGATTAAGGAGAAGTTGACATATAAGCCTAAAGTGTTCTAACTTAAGAATATATATAGATATAGATTGTTAGTAAATATGTTAAGAATAAAAGAAAAAAATGTGATTATTTTAAAGAGATAAAAAAAAAGAATAAAAATAATAATTAAAGAAAATAAATAATTAAAAAAGGGACAAAAAAACTTGATTGGTGTAAAGAGAGGATTAAGGAGAAGTTGACACGTAAGCTTAAAGTGTTTTAAATTAAGAGTATATATTGAAGTTACATTTTTTCTTTAATGTTTTAAATTAAGCCCAATTGTTAGTAAATGGTTACATTTTTTTTCTTTAATGTCTTAGATTAAGCCCAATTGTTAGTAAATATGTTAAGAATAAAAGAAAAAAAATGTGATTAGTTTAAAGATATAAAAAATAAAGAATAGAAATAATAATTAAATAAAATAAATAATTAAAAAAGGGACAAAAAAACTTGATTGGTGGAAAAGAGAGGATTAAGGAGAAGTTGAGACATAAGCCTAAAGTGTTCTAAATTAAGAGTATATATAGATTGTTCGTAAATGGTTACATTTTTTTTCTTTAATGTTTTAAATTAAGCCCAATTGTTAGCAAATATGTTAAGAATAGAAGAAAAAAAATGTGATTAGTTTAAAGAGATAAAAAATAAAGAATAGAAATAATAATTAAAGAAAATAAATAATTAAAAAAGGAACAAAAAAACTTGATTGGTGGAAAAGAGAGGATTAAGGAGAAGTTGACACATAAGCGTAAAGTGTTCTAAATTAAGAGTATATATAGATTTTTAGTAAATATATTAAGAATAAAAGAAAAAAAATGTGATTAGTTTAAAGAGATAAAAAATAAAGAACAGAAATAATAATTAAAGAAAATAAATAATTAAAAAAGGGACAAAAAAACTTGTTTGGTGGAAAAGAGAGGATTAAGGAGAAGTTGAAACATAAGCCTAAAGTGTTCTAAATTAAGAGTATATATAGATTGTTCGTAAATGGTTACATTTTTTTTCTTTAATGTTTTAAATTAAGCCCAATTGTTAGCAAATATGTTAAGAATAAAAGAAAAAAAATGTGATTAGTTTAAAGAGATAAAAAATAAAGAAAAGAAATAATAATTAAAGAAAATAAATAATTATAAAAGGGACAAAAAAACTTGATTGGTGGAAAAGAGAGGATTAAGGAGAAGTTGACACATAAGCATAAAGTGTTCTAAATTAAGAGTATATATAGATTTTTAGTAAATATGTTAAGAATTAAAGAAAAAAAATGTGATTAGTTTAAAGAGATAAAAAATAAAAAATAGAAATAATAATTAATGAAAATAAATAATTATAAAAGGGACAAAAAAACTTGATTGATGGAAAAGAGAGGATTAAGGAGAAGTTGACACATAAGCATAAAGTGTTCTAAATTAAGAGTATATATAGATTTTTAGTAAATATCTTAAGAATTAAAGAAAAAAAATGTGATTAGTTTAAAGAGATAAAAAATAAAGAATAGAAATAATAATTAAAGAAAATAAATAATTAAAAAAGGGAAAAAAAAACTTGATTGGTGGAAAAGAGAGGATTAAGGAAAAGTTGACACATAAGCCTAAAGTGTTCTAAATTAAGTGTATATATAGATATAGATTGTTTGTAAATATGTTAAGAATAGAAGAAAAAAAATGTGATTAGTTTAAAGAGATAAAAAAAAAGAATAAAAATAATAATTAAAGAAAATAAATAATTAAAAAAGGGACAAAAAAACTTGATTGGTGGAAAAGATAGGATTAAGGAGAAGTTGACACATAAGGTTAAAGTGTTCTAAATTAAGAGTATATATAGATTGTTCGTAAATGGTTACATTTTTTTTCTTTAATGTTTTAAATTAAGCCCAATTGTTAGCAAATATGTTAAGAATAAAAGAAAAAAAATGTGATTAGTTTAAAGAGATAAAAAAATAAAGAATAGAAATAATAATTAAAGAAAATAAATAATTAAAAAAGGGACAAAAAAACTTGATTGGTGGAAAAGAGAGGATTAAAGAAAAGTTGACACATAAGCCTAAAGTGTTCTAAATTAAGTGTATATATAGATATAGATTGTTTGTAAATATGTTAAGAATAAAAGAAAAAAAATGTGATTAGTTTAAAGAGATAAAAAAAAAAAAAAATAATAATTAAAGAAAATAAATAATTAAAAAAGGGACAAAAAAACTTGATTGGTGGAAAAGATAGGATTAAGGAGAAGTTGACACATAAGCTTAAAGTGTTCTAAATTAAGAGTATATATAGAAGTTACATTTTTTCTTTAATGTTTTAAATTAAGCACAAATGTTAGTAAATATGTTATGAATAAAAGAAAAAAAATGTGATTAGTTTAAAGAGATAAAAAATAAAGAATAGAAATAATAATTAAAGAAAATAAATAATTAAAAAAGGGACAAAAAAACTTGATTGGTGGAAAAGAGAGGATTAAGGAGAAGTTGACACATAAGCCTAAAGTGTTCTAACTTAAGAATATATATAGATATAGATTGTTAGTAAATATGTTAAGAATAAAAGAAAAAAATGTGATTATTTTAAAGAGATAAAAAAAAAGAATAAAAATAATAATTAAAGAAAATAAATAATTAAAAAAGGGACAAAAAAACTTGATTGGTGGAAAAGAGAGGATTAAGGAGAAGTTGACACGTAAGCTTAAAGTGTTTTAAATTAAGAGTATATATTGAAGTTACATTTTTTCTTTAATGTTTTAAATTAAGCCCAATTGTTAGTAAATGGTTACATTTTTTTTCTTTAATGTCTTAGATTAAGCCCAATTGTTAGTAAATATGTTAAGAATAAAAGAAAAAAAATGTGATTAGTTTAAAGATATAAAAAATAAAGAATAGAAATAATAATTAAATAAAATAAATAATTAAAAAAGGGACAAAAAAACTTGATTGGTGGAAAAGAGAGGATTAAGGAGAAGTTGAGACATAAGCCTAAAGTGTTCTAAATTAAGAGTATATATAGATTGTTCGTAAATGGTTACATTTTTTTTCTTTAATGTTTTAAATTAAGCCCAATTGTTAGCAAATATGTTAAGAATAGAAGAAAAAAAATGTGATTAGTTTAAAGAGATAAAAAATAAAGAATAGAAATAATAATTAAAGAAAATAAATAATTAAAAAAGGAACAAAAAAACTTGATTGGTGGAAAAGAGAGGATTAAGGAGAAGTTGACAAATAAGCGTAAAGTGTTCTAAATTAAGAGTATATATAGATTTTTAGTAAATATATTAAGAATAAAAGAAAAAAAATGTGATTAGTTTAAAGAGATAAAAAATAAAGAACAGAAATAATAATTAAAGAAAATAAATAATTAAAAAAGGGACAAAAATACTTGTTTGGTGGAAAAGAGAGGATTAAGAAGAAGTTGAAACATAAGCCTAAAGTGTTCTAAATTAAGAGTATATATAGATTGTTCGTAAATGGTTACATTTTTTTTCTTTAATGTTTTAAATTAAGCCCAATTGTTAGCAAATATGTTAAGAATAAAAGAAAAAAAATGTGATTAGTTTAAAGAGATAAAAAATAAAGAAAAGAAATAATAATTAAAGAAAATAAATAATTATAAAAGGGACAAAAAAACTTGATTGGTGGAAAAGAGAGGATTAAGGAGAAGTTGACACATAAGCATAAAGTGTTCTAAATTAAGAGTATATATAGATTTTTAGTAAATATGTTAAGAATTAAAGAAAAAAAATGTGATTAGTTTAAAGAGATAAAAAATAAAAAATAGAAATAATAATTAAAGAAATTAAATAATTAAAAAAGGGACAAAAAAACATGATTGGTGGAAAAGAGAGGATAAAGGAAAAGTTAACACATAAGCCTAAAGTGTTCTAAATTAAGTGTATATATAGATATAGATTGTTTGTAAATATGTTAAGAATAAAAGAAAAAAAATGTGATTAGTTTAAAGAGATAAAAAATAAAGAGTAGAAATAATAATTAAAGAAAATAAATAATTAAAAAAGGGACAAAAAAACTTGATTGGTGGAAAAGAGAGGATTAAGGAGAAGTTGACACATAAGCCTAAAGTGTTCTAAATTAAGAGTATATATAGATTGTTCGTAAATGGTTACATTTTTTTTCTTTAATGTTTTAAATTAAGCCCAATTGTTAGCAAATATGTTAAGAATAAAAGAAAAAAAATGTGATTAGTTTAAAGAGATAAAAAATAAAGAATAGAAATAATAATTAATGAAAATAAATAATTATAAAAGGGACAAAAAAACTTGATTGATGGAAAAGAGAGGATTAAGGAGAAGTTGACACATAAGCATAAAGTGTTCTAAATTAAGAGTATATATAGATTTTTAGTAAATATGTTAAGAATTAAAGAAAAAAAATGTGATTAGTTTAAAGAGATAAAAAATAAAGAATAGAAATAATAATTAAAGAAAATAAATAATTAAAAAAGGGACAAAAAAACTTGATTGGTGGAAAAGAGAGGATTAAGGAAAAGTTGACACATAAGCCTAAAGTGGTCTAAATTAAGTGTATATATAGATATAGATTGTTTGTAAATATGTTAAGAATAAAAGAAAAAAAATGTGATTAGTTTAAAGAGATAAAAAAAAAAGAATAAAAATAATAATTAAAGAAAATAAATAATTAAAAAAGGGACAAAAAAACTTGATTGGTGGAAAAGGTAGGATTAAGGAGAAGTTGACACATATGCTTAAAGTGTTCTAAATTAAGAGTATATATAGAAGTTACATTTTTTCTTTAATGTTTTAAATTAAGCCCAATTGTTAGTAAATATGTTAAGAATAAAAGAAAAAAAATTTGATTAGTTTAAAGAGATAAAAAGTAAAGAATAGAAATAATAATTAAAGAAAATAAATAATTAAAAAAGGGACAAAAAAACTTGATTGGTGGAAAAGAGAGGATTAAGGAGAAGTTGACACATAAGCCTAAAGTGTTCTAACTTAAGAGTATATATAGATATAGATTGTTAGTAAATATGTTAAGAATAAAAGAAAAAAATGTGATTATTTTAAAGAGATAAAAAAAAAGAATAAAAATAATAATTAAAGAAAATAAATAATTAAAAAAGGGACAAAAAAACTTGATTGGTGGAAAAGAGAGGATTAAGGAGAAGTTGACACATAAGCTTAAAGTGTTCTAAATTAAGAGTATATATAGAAGTTACATTTTTTCTTTAATGTTTTAAATTAAGCCCAATTGTTAGTAAATATGTTAAGAATAAAAGAAAAAAAATGTGATTAGTTTAAAGAGATAAAAAATAAAGAATAGAAATAATAATTAAAGAAAATAAATAATTAAAAAAGGGACAAAAAAACTTGATTGGTGGAAAAGAGAGGATTAAGGAGAAGTTGAGACATAAGCCTAAAGTGTTCTAACTTAAGAGTATATATAGATATAGATTGTTAGTAAATATGTTAAGAATAAAAGAAAAAAATGTGATTATTTTAAAGAGATAAAAAAAAAGAATAAAAATAATAATTAAAGAAAATAAATAATTAAAAAAGGGACAAAAAAACTTGATTGGTGGAAAAGAGAGGATTAAGGAGAAGTTGACACATAAGCCTAAAGTGTTCTAACTTAAGAGTATATATAGATATAGATTGTTAGTAAATATGTTAAGAATAAAAGAAAAAAATGTGATTATTTTAAAGAGATAAAAAAAAAGAATAAAAATAATAATTAAAGAAAATAAATAATTAAAAAAGGGACAAAAAAACTTGATTGGTGGAAAAGAGAGGATTAAGGAGAAGTTGACACATAAGTCTAAAGTGTTCTAACTTAAGAGTATATATAGATATAGATTGTTAGTAAATATGTTAAGAATAAAAGAAAAAAATGTGATTATTTTAAAGAGATAAAAAAAAAGAATAAAAATAATAATTAAATAAAATAAATAATTAAAAAAGGGACAAAAAAACTTGATTGGTGGAAATGAGAGGATTAAGGAGAAGTTGACACATAAGCCTAAAGTGTTCAAAATTAAGAGTATATATAGATTGTTCGTAAATGGTTACATTTTTTTTCTTTAATGTTTTAAATTAAGCCCAATTGTTAGCAAATATGTTAAGAATAAAAGAAAAAAAATGTGATTAGTTTAAAGAGATAAAAAATAAAGAATAGAAATAATAATTAAAGAAAATAAATAATTAAAAAAGGGACAAAAAAACTTGATTGGTGGAAAAGAGAGGATTAAGGAGAATTTGACACATAAGCGTAAAGTGTTCTAAATTAAGAGTATATATAGATTTTAAGTAAATATGTTAAGAATAAAAGAAAAAAAATGTGATTAGTTTAAAGAGATAAAAAATAAAGAATAGAAATAATAATTAAAGAAAATAAATACTTAAAAAAGGGACAAAAAAACTTGATTGGTAGAAAAGAGAGGATTAAGGAAAAGTTGACACATAAGCCTAAAGTGTTCTAAATTAAGTGTATATATAGATATAGATTGTTTGTAAATATGTTAAGAATAAAAGAAAAAAATGTGATTAGTTTAAAGAGATAAAAAAAAAAGAATAAAAATAATAATTAAAGAAAATAAATAATTAAAAAAGGGACAAAAAAACTTGATTGGTGGAAAAGATAGGATTAAGGAGAAGTTGACACATAAGCTTAAAGTGTTCTAAATTAAGAGTATATATAGAAGTTACATTTTTTCTTTAATGTTTTAAATTAAGCCCAATTGGTAATAAATGGTTACATTTTATTTCTTTAATGTTTTAAATTAAGCCCAATTGTTAGTAAATATGTTAAGAATAAAAGAAAAAAAATGTGATTAGTTTAAAGAGATAAAAAATAAAGAATAGAAATAATAATTAAAGAAAATAAATAATTAAAAAAGGGACAAAAAAACTTGATTGGTGGAAAAGAGAGGATGAAGGAGAAGTTGACACATAAGCCTAAAGTGTTCTAACTTAAGAGTATATATAGATATAGATTGTTAGTAAATATGTTAAGAATAAAAGAAAAAAATGTGATTATTTTAAAGAGTTAAAAAAAAGAATAAAAATAATAATTAAAGAAAATAAGTAATTAAAAAAGGGACAAAAAAACTTGATTGGTGGAAAAGAGAGGATTAAGGAGAAGTTGACACATAAGCTTAAAGTGTTCTAAATTAAGAGTATATATAGAAGTTATTTTTTTTCTTTAATGTTTTAAATTAAGCCCAATTGTTAGTAAATTGTTACATTTTTTTTCTTTAATGTCTTAGATTAAGCCCAATTGTTAGTAAATATGTTAAGAATAAAAGAAAAAAAATGTGATTAGTTTAAAGAGATAAAAAATAAAGAATAGAAATAATAATTAAATAAAATAAATAATTAAAAAAGGGACAAAAAAACTTGATTGGTGGAAAAGAGAGGATTAAGGAGAAGTTGACACATAAGCCTAAAGTGTTCTAAATTAACAGTATATATAGATTTTTAGTAAATATGTTAAGAATAAAAGAAAAAAAATGTGATTAGTTTAAAGAGATAAAAAATAAAGAATAGAAATAATAATTAAAGAAAATAAATAATTAAAAAAGGGACAAAAAAACTTGATTGGTTGAAAAGAGATGATTAAGGAGAAGTTGACACATAAGCCTAAAGTGTTCTAAATTAAGATTAGGTATAGATTGTTAGTAAATATGTTAAGAATAAAAGAAAAAAAATGTGGTTAGTTTAAAGAGATAAAAAATAAAGAATAGAAATAATAGTTAAAGAAAATAAATAATTAAAAAAGGGACAAAAAAACTTGATTGGTGGAAAAGAGAGGATTAAGGAGAAGTTGACACATAACCCTAAAGTGTTCTAAATTAAGAGTATATATAGATGTTAGTAAATATGTTAAGAATAAAAGAAAAAAAATGTGATTAGTTTAAAGAGATAAAAAATAAAGAATAGAAATAATAATTAAAGAAAATAAATAATTAAAAAAGGGACAAAAAAACTTGATTGGTGGAAAAGAGAGGATTAAGGAGAAGTTGACAAATAAGCATAAAGTGTTCTAAATTAAGAGTATATATAGATATATAGATTGTTAGTAAATGGTTACATTTTTTTTCTTTAATGTCTTAGATTAAGCCCAATTGTTAGTAAATATGTTAAGAATAAAAGAAAAAAAATGTGATTAGTTTAAAGAGATAAAAAATAAAGAATAGAAATAATAATTACAGAAAATAAATAATTAAAAAAGGGACAAAAAAACTTGATTGGTGGAAAAGAGAGGATTAAGGAGAAGTTGACACATAAGCCTAAAGTGTTCTAAATTAAGAGTTTACTAGTGGAATATCCGCGCCATGACGCGATTGCGACGGGAAAAAAATACAGAATATGTATTATAAGGAACAACGAAATAAAATATAAACAAAATGTTTGGAAAGTTTAAAACAACAATGTTGTTATCGAACGACATAGGTGTTTAGAAAAGCCACAGATCGAGTTGGTGATGTAAGTTCCGTCCATGCAAATCCTGAAGAAAAAAAATATTGATGACTACAAAGGGATGAATTTGTATGATGGATATCATTTATAGGTTAACAATAAATGATATACAAACTAAAATGTGTAACTTACATAAGGAAGACAAATCCGTTATTATGTAGGGATGACACCATGATACCCCAACGGAAAGAGAAGGTCATTGGCCTGATTAATGAAAGTAATGAGACCAACATCAGTATAAGATTTAAAAATAAGCATATTAAAAAACATGTAAGCAAATGAACCTGCTAGGATAATGCTTCCAAGACTTCTTTGTAAACCACATTAGTTGTAGTGTTGAGTGGGTGACCGTCCTTATCACAAGATAGAATTTTCAAGTCGGCTTTGCTTGTAACCCTCGATACAGCAACATACAACTGACCATGGCAGAAGACTGGCCTCCTTAGGTACAACCCTACTCGTGAAAGAGATTGTCCTTGACTTTTATTAATAGTCATGGCAAAACAAAAAGACACCGGGAATTGTCTTTGCTAAAACATGAACGGTAAAGATGCCGTTTGCGAAGGGCACATGACCATACGTGGTATGAAGACCTGGTCCCCCACATTTCTACCTGCCATAACATTGGCCTCAATGACGTGGTTACAAAGCCGTGTGACTATCAATCTCGTTCCATTGCATAATGTAAAGGCTCGGATTTTCAAATCCTAATTTTTTGGGAAAAAAAAAGAAATTAAAAATGAATTTAAATTGAATTAAAAGCTCGTTTAGCGGATTCCGACCGTAATATAAAATTTGACGAACAATTTCCGTCCTTTTACCTCGAAAACTCAAAATAATTATAGGATGGCGATATCCTTTTCGATCTTAAAAATCTAATCGATTGAGAAAGCGGTATTAAGGAAAACTAACATTCGAGAACTAATTTTGGGATTCGAAATTCGCGTATCCAGGATTTATTTCCGGGTATTTGTTTAACTAATTCAACACTCATCCTCACCCATTCCCTCACCATACCATACCCTCTCCAATCCATCAATCTCCCTCCATTCCTATTCTGAAGATCGCTTCACAATCACCACCCTCACTGCCATTCTTCATCATCACCCTTACCAACTCCCATCGGTTCATCATCTCACGCCATCACCATTCTCCATTTGCAGCAACACACCTCTGCCACAAATCCCTCTTCATCCTCCTCTCCTCCTCGTCTGATGGGAAGCTGCAGCCGCTAGTCATCCTCCTTCTTCCTCGAGAGCGCAGCAGTACCAACTAATCTACTACAATTACATTCCTCCCATGTGCATTACCACTGAGCCAATCCGAGGGTCGGAGACGCCAAACCCACGCCCGCCTTGCCTTTTCGACCATCCTCTTCGAGACCGAAGCAGACGCATCATTCCTCGACACCCCGAGCAGCAGCGGAGCAGCCACCAGAGCCGTCGCAAAGCCACCGAGCCCCGACATCCTCCCTCCCCTGTTTGAGCGCAAGCCACTTTTCTGGTAAGCGTTTCTTTTCCGTCTTCGATCGAAACCACCCTCAGACTTCACCATCACACTCACCCATGTCCCACGCAGGTCCGACGAACCATCGCGAGCCTCCAACAAAACCTAGAACTCCGATCGAGAGCTCCGAAGTCGCGACCTTCCTTGGTGAGTCCCGCATTTTCCTTCCTCTGTTTCTAATCGTTTTCTGCGTCGGGTTGTGGGAGAATGTCGAGTGTGCGTGAGCTGAGTGCGGGGCGTTGGGTAAGCTCGGAAACTCCGGCGAGCTCGAGGAGTGTAGGAGCAACGAGAAGCGACGGATGTGAGCGATGCGAGAGCGTGCGCGAGGGTGCTGGTAAGAGCGCGGGAGCAGCGGACACATGAGAGCGGGAACGAGCGAGCGGGTGCCGTAGGAGACGGATCCGAGCGAGCTGGACGCAGCTGCAATCGCGGGCAACCCTTGTCGACCAGAGCAGCGCAGGCGAGAGCGGGAAATCTCCGGAGGAAGAAGATGGAGATGTGGGCCCTCCTGCTTGCTCAGTCAGCTCCGTGGGGTCCCTGTCCAGTCAGTCTCCTTTGTTTATCAATTGGTTGAACTGGTTGGGAGTTATACTAATTAGCGGGTTTGGTTCGGTTCGATTCGATTGAATTTAAATGGGTTTGGTTCGGTTTGGATTTATCCGTAATTAATTAATTAATGGTATTTTAAATAAAATATAATATTATTGGGGGTTTAAGATATAACATTATTTGGACTTGGAGATTTAAAAAGAATTTGGAAAAGAATTTCAAGGTTGGAAAGTAATCTAATAAATAAATTTAAAAGGGAATTTGGCGAGTATTTTCAAGGGTCGGAATACTAAACTATTTAACTGGGATTTGAAACGGTTTTGAAACTAACTTGGGGATAAGACTTATTCGATGACTAACTAGCATGATAATATGATCGTTTGACTAACAATATGATATGTATGACTAATAGCATGACTTGTGGTGAATTATTATATGAGATTAAATGTTGGATAATTATGACGATCTAGTAGGATTTTATATCACACAAATATTGTCTTATGAATTTGATGAACCGTTGAGGTATATGCGGAAATGATGCATATGAACATGCAGAATTGGTTGAATGATTTATGGAGAACGATGTTGTCTTGATGATCGGATGATGCGATGAAATGACTTTCATAATATGTTACTTGTTCTATTGATTGAGGTGTGCTTGAGTGCTTAATAGTTGGATGCAGACTTATGTATATTCAATCATGTACTAGGTGATACTATGTGATTGTGACTACTGTGTGCTGGATTCTTTTGTTGTCGATCTGCTAGACAGGTAAGTACCTCCGGGGCTTACTCAGTAACCAGTACCTCCTGCCTGATGTGTCATATAGTATGTAGGTGTTTGATATGCACAAGAGCATGCCATGTAGTATCATGCTTAGGAATTGCACTTACGAATGAGCATTCTTATTCTGTATGCGTTTGAATACAGAACGGCCGTTATCTGTGAGTCCTAGAGTCCTTGCTAGGGTCATAGGGCAGCCCAGCTTCATCGGGTGTTGTCCTCCTCGAGTCATTTATATATATCACGAGATACGAGATGGGCATGAGATATGATATGATGATGAGATTTGATATGATTATAGCATCGAACTGGCCAGTCTCCCCCTTGTCTGGAAGAGGGGTGGTGGTAAAAGAGGGATATACCGCTTGGTATTCTTTGTTTAGGCCTTCCTCAATATTCTGCACATATGAATTAGGAGCATGATAGTGTGGTTTTATTTCAGTACTGCATGAAGGCATCCTTTATTCTAGGTATAGGCGTATTATATGTCCTCAGCGCGGTCAGAGGACCCGCGGGCGGACTCTTGGCCTGACTTGGTGGTATAGTTTGAGGTACCCGATACACTACTTGATTTTGTGCTGTTATGACGGGGTCTATTCATACGGCGGAGAGTGAGTGTTTGAAACCCGACTTCACCAGATTCATGCTTTTGGGATTTCTCCTTACTTATACTCCGTTTTGACCCGGCTCTGCCGTGGCACTGGTTGTATCATTTTCTGAACTTATGCCCTTTACATGATGAATGATTTTCCGCGTTGTAGACTTAGGACAGGTACAGGGGTTTACCCCGGGGTCTCCAACGGACCTTCCGGATTTGGGTGCGAAATCCTACTTTAAACTACAAACCTTCGGTTTCAAACCTTCAACCTGTACTCGGGGCGCAAGATCCCAACGAGGGGTTTCATCCCTCGAAACGTAACTCGGGAATCATAATCCCGGGCCGTTACAAAGGTGGTATCAGAGCTGAGGTTTCGCAATCCGAGTACAATAGGTTGAAGAGGTTTTGAAAATCGCCCAATGTTTTAAAATGGTTTTGGAAAATATTTTATAAAGGGCAAAATGAATTTAATTGGACTTAAAACCTAAAATGAATAAAGGGGAAATAATCTCGTGGGTAGAGACCCAAGCGGTAGACATCCCTTATGGATGTAGAATTCGGGGAACAGTAGGCAAAATACTAGCTTTTATTTACAGATGGGCCTAGAAGACTCCAAGGAACACCACGGAGGTTGGAGTGTTGAGATAGGAGTCCGTGAGGTTTTGCCCCTCCGGTCAGTCGTCCCTCGAAGGACGGCAGAGATCGTCTCTATTCTTACGTTTATATATGTACATATATGCAATTGGGCTCGAGGGCGATCCTCCTTGAACAGGATCATATTAATCTTGTTGATTGCTTCCGTGATGAGTGCTCTATTGTGCTTAGGATAACGAACTAATCAGTATGCCTTGACTTGAATCATGTGTTGAATAACTGTGCAAACGGGATAGTGGGAGAAAACCTTGTTCTTATGTAATCGGAATTCCTGTTTTGTCGAAATAGCCCTTTTATAATTCAAACCCCCTGATGGTTCTGACTCTATCATCCGCCCCACCAAAACATCTAGGCATGTTAGCAAGGGGCGAGAAGCATCCGCTCCCCTGTTAGAGTCTTGTTTTGTATCCCACCATCGATGCTTCTATCAAGTCTCGTACCTGTGATTGGGGTCTTTCACGGGAAATTTGGGTCGGTCAACTAAATGCCTTCGGAAATCGTGTCAGATGTGAGGGTTAACTGAGTATGTTAGTGGGAGTGAGGATTTAAATCGTTTCGAGATAGAAGTGAGTTGTCTTATGGAGTCATCCCTCTCGATCCTCGTAATGGCCAACCATGTCTTCTTGTCACAAGAGTCTAAACACGAGTTCTACCCTCATCTCTCGGAAACGACGTGAATGTCCTTGTGTCCTACCCAGCAAGTCATAATAGCGTCCCACGGGGAAACGGGGTGGTGAGTCGGTGTTTGTCCTTAGAGAATTCTGTCAAGTTATAATGATAGCCTCTTTGTGATTTAATGACATGCTATATCGGTATAATTCAGCATGACTTTCCCGGTACATTGCATGATTGCACTTATGAGTTGTTGTATGTGTCTTATGTATTGAATTCTCATGATTATTGTCTCCCTATGAACTAGGTCCATGATAGTGTGTTCAACTCTCGTTGCATGTTTAAAACACGAATTGGATGACTTAGAATGCCAGATTAACCTAATTGGACCTCATTGGTTGTGTAAATGTTGAATGAGTATTTCTAGTATCATGTAAGACATATACCTCCCAATTATAGGCCCTCGTATGATTGTGTGACGTCCTAGTCTTACTATGCGAATATGGATGTATCTGATGAGATAGTTGCTATACCAACCCTGCATGAACTGACCATAGCCTTAGCGGGATTTTTAGGGTACATCTTAGCATGCTTTCCGTAATATTATGACTTGCTTAATTGTGTCTCTAAATGAGTGATAAGTCATGCATATGATATCCTGTGATGTTTGCTAGATCTTGCATAACTTGGGCAATATATGTCCCATGCCAGTCTGTGCATACATGTTCTTAGTCTGTCAAGCATGATTGGTGAATGAAATGATAAGTTGCTAGCTTGTTCTGCACACATATAAAGATGATTATATGAACATGTTATGAATGGGTAAATCGATATTCCTTGAGATAGGTGCATACTAATGTGAAATAATGTGATGATATCTCTTGATTTTTATGTGTTTGCGTGCCATAATTATAAGGGCATCGTTGTAACTCTCGGGTTGGGATCTTATCCTTGGTCTCGTCGTCCCTAGTCCTGGTCCATGCCTGAACTCTTAAGGAATTGTGTTGTCCGCCCTTGTCTCTCCCCTATCTCCGTAACTTCTAACCCTTGCGATCGTTCTATGAGCGCCGATATGCAAGAAGGGACCGACGACCAAGTGGCATTGGAGCGGCGCAACGGAAGTGTGATGGGTCCATGACCCCTTAGGCCCCAGGAACAACGTCACCGATGGCAAAAAGGACGAATATGCTTCAAAGATGATAATCGTTAACAGATTCATTCTAGCAGACACGAGGAAGAGCATTCTTAATTCAAATTGTGGATTCTTCTATACTAATCGGAATTGATGTTGTGTGATAGGCCTAGAACTGACATAATTGAATGTGTGATGACGGATGTGCTGAATTGGTAGCAATGATTTCCTGACTTACTTGTTTCTATGATGATGTGCCTTGGTGCTTGGTATACTGACTTGCGGGTGAGTAGGTTATGGGTTATATGTATGGGAGTGCGTTCTTCTTGAGCTTGAGTGGTGAGATTCTTCAGTGAGAAGGGTTGAAAAGTGGCAGGTGGATTAAGGTATTCGAATTGGGTCTTTGGTCGTGTGAGATGGGGTGCAGAAAGGATGCATTAGCTTGGGTAGAGCTGAGTGAGTTGGGATGTGTGAAAGATAGTGGTCTGTGAGTATAGATGAGCTTTCAGGTAGGTCTTAGGTGAGCAGTGAGGCTAGTATGGGGAGATTTTGAGGGAGATGTCCAAGTGAGAAGTGGTAGTCTAGGCAGGTAGTGTGTGCGGGTAGTATAAGAGAGTGGTTGACTGAGGTCTGGACTAGTTTCATTAGGGTGATATTGAGATTGGGTGTGGGTAGAGGTAGTTAGGATAGTTCTAGAGGTGGATGGGCAAGCTAGGAGTTGATTGGGAGATTCTTGAAGGGAGGTGTTGTGAGATGGATTGATGTGCTAAGGAAGGTGTCTAGATAGTCTATGAGCGGAACGTGGGCGGTGTCGAGGACGATCGATTAAGGAATGTCTGAGGAATCGTTGAATTTGGGACTAGGTGATGGGTGCTAAGAGTGGGGGCGATTTCGGTAAGGGATGAGGTTGAGGAATTTCCTAGGAAAAGTAGTATGAGGTTGCTTGGGAAATTATCGATCGGGGATATTAGGTTGTTCATATCAGGGTTATTCGTGTGATGAGTATTTTGGGGTTGTTTAGACAGGATTGGTAATGCTTGGGGAATTTATGAGTGAATGATCTTTAGATGCGTTGTTGGAGGATTTTAACATAGGGAATGAATCGGGATTTATGAGTGGAGGTCATTGTGGCTATTGAGGTAATTGAGGATGTGAGATGAATCTTCGAGGAACGGCCGGTAGCTATGCAATGATGTAGTTTAGATTCCTAGGAAGACTGTGGGCTTAAGGTTGAGACAGAGAGATTATGCGCATGGATTTGGGGACTAGGCAAAGCAGAAGGTATTGAGGACGCTAGATAGATTTTTGAAGGTTGGTGAAGTTGCGGTGCTTAGCAAATTCGGACGAGGATATCATAGGAATTCGGTGAAAATGATGATCGGTACATAAGGGTTTAAGTGGTAGAGGTTTCGAAGTTTAAGGAAGCGCGATCTGAGGCAATTTGGGGAAACATGCGGAGTTGAGGGAACTAGTCTAGCTAGGTACAGTATGCCGGGAAGAGGATCTAGAGTGGGTCGGCTTGATGGTCATGGTGATTCGTGGTTGGGAGTACCACTAGTTGAGTTCTACATTAGAATTGGTCGGGAGTGTCAGGTGTGAGATGGTCAGCATGAGTTGGGTCCTTAGAGGTGGATGGTTAGTGAGAGTGGTTAGTGGCGTGGGGAGTATGATTAAGTTAGCAAGGTGATTCGCGATGTCTCTTTAGGAGATGATAGTCGAGTGAAAGGTAGGACTTTAGATCGGGATGTCGAAGTGGATTGGCCCTTAGATGGCTTGATGGCATAGGAGTTGGGATACCTAGTAGTTGGTTTGGGGTATTCAGCCTTGATTGCGAATGGGTATGAGACTACAAAGGTTGTATGTGAGCAAGATGCAATGGTGTCTAGAACTAGTAGTGGTTTGGGTTGGTAGACCTCGGTGAATTTGATCTTAATGCAAGAGTTGATGGGTAGTGGTTGTGTCTTGTCATGATTGATAGTTATAGGTAGATTCTCTTGAGGATGTGATCTAGCGTACGCTTTACTTGGGGCCAAATGTGGTGCGAATTCTATGTTATAGACGATGTTGATTCTATGATGTATTGTCGTTGTCAATAGTGAACTAATAGTACTAACATAGTTATCCCCTGAACTCGATGGAATGCTAGTGTACGGAAGTACTTGTTTGTCTCTAATGTGATGATGCTTGGCAGTAGCATGAGTATGATGTGCTTACCTGATTGATATGACGTGCTTATCTGTTTGATATGACGGGTTTATCTAATTGATATGGTGTGTCACTTCTGTGAGATGATGTGATAAATCCTACCATGGATGATACGATGCTAGATATATTATATTATACGACTGTACTTGACGTGTTTATGTGATGCTGTTAAACGTGAGATATGATTGCTATTATATATACGTTTCTTGATGATAGAAATGATGGAAGCTGAAGTATTGGAATTTGATTATGACTTGGAACCTAGGAAGAGAATATGGGATAAGCCCTTAGAGGCGGATGGTAGAATGAACTGAGAAGTTGGAAATGATGTTGGCTAACGTCGAACTTGAAATTTTGAATGGTGTTTCAAAAGAGACTAACTTGGATTTTAAGAAATTAATGTGACTCTAGTTTTCATTATAATGCCCCATGAAGTGGATACAAGTATTTGAGTTATGATATGGCCAAAGAGTCAGAGTAAGGATGTGGTAGGGGCCCATATTACATTCTTACTAGGGTGTATTGGAGATATTATGATCACGGCAACGGTACTGTGAGAATCTTATAGGGGCACTTATGAGATACTTACGGGATCAATGGCATGATCCTTGGACTCACTAATTTCAAGCTTCATCCCCTATTTGAAAATGATTTTAGTCTCGGGGACGAGACTTGTTTTTAGAGGTGGATGATGTAAAGGCTCGGATTTTCAAATCCTAATTTTTCGGGGAAAAAAAAAGAAATTAAAAATGAATTTAAATCGAATTAAAAGATCGTTTAGAGGATTTCGACCGTAATATAAAATTTGACGAACAATTTCCGTCCTTTTACCTCGAAAACTCAAAATAATTATAGGATGGCGATATCCTTTTCGATCTTAAAAATCTAATCGATTGAGAAAGCGGTATTAAGGAAAACTAACATTCGAGAACTAATTTTGGGATTCGAAATTCGTGTATCCAGGATTTATTTCCGGGTATTTGTTTAACCAATTCAACACTCATCCTCACCCACTCCCTCACCATACCATACCCTCTCCAATCCATCAATCTCCCTCCATTCCTATTCTGAAGATCGCTTCACCATCACCACCCTCACTGCCATTCTTCATCATCACCCTTACCAACTCCCATCGGTTCATCATCTCACGCCATCACCATTCTCCATTTGCAGCAACACACCTCCGCCACCAATCCCTCTTCATCCTCCTCTCCTCCTCGTCTGATGGGAAGCCGCAGCCGCTAGTCATCCTCCTCCTTCCTCGAGAGCGCAGCAATACCAACTAATCTACTACAATTACATTCCTCCCATGTGCATTACCACTGAGCCAATCCGAGGGTCGGAGACGCCAAACCCACGCCCGCCTTGCCTCTTCGACCATCTCTTCGAGAATGAAGCAGCCGCATCATTCCTCGACACCCCGAGTAGTAGCGGAGCAGCCACCGAGCCCCGACATCCTCCCTCCCCTGTTTGAGCGCAAGCCACTTTTCTGGTAAGCGTTTCTTTTCCGTCTTCGATCGAAACCACCCTCGGACTTCACCATCACACTCACCCATGTCCCACGCAGGTCCGACGAACCATCGCGAGCCTCCGACAAAACCCAGAACTCCGATCGAGAGCTCCAAAGTCGCGACCTTCCTTGGTGAGTCTCGCATTTTCCTTCCTCTGTTTCTAATCGTTTTCTGCGTCGGGTTGTGGGCGAATGTCGAGTGTGCGTGAGCTGAGTGCGGGCCGTTGGTTAAGCTCGGAAACTCCGGCGAGCTCGAGGAGTGTAGGAGCAACGAGAAGCGACGGATGTGAGCGATGCGAGAGCGTGCGCGAGGGTGCTGGTAAGAGCGCGGGAGCAGCGGACACATGAGAGCGGGAACGAGCGAGCGGGTGCCGTAGGAGACGGATCCGAGCGAGCTGGACGCAGCTGCAATCGCGGGCAACCCTCGTCGACCAGAGCAGCGCAGGCGGGAGCGGGAAATCTCCGGAGGAAGAAGATGGAGACGTGGGCCCTCCTGCTTGCCCAGTCAGCTCCGTGGGGTCCTTGTCCAGTCAGTCTCCTTTGTTTATCAATTGGTTGAACCGGTTGGGAGTTATACTAATTAGCGGGTTTGGTTCGGTTCGATTCGATTGAATTTAAATGGGTTTGGTTCGGTTTGGATTTATCCGTAATTAATTAATTAATGGTATTTTAAATAAAATATAATATTATTGGGGGTTTAAGATATAACATTATTTGGACTTGGAGATTTAAAAAGAATTTGGAAAAGAATTTCAAGGTTGGAAAGTAATCTAATAAATAAATTTAAAAGGGAATTTGGCGAGTATTTTCAAGGGTCGGAATACTTAACTATTTAACTGGGATTTGAAACGGTTTTGAAACTAACTTGGGGATAAGACTTATTCGATGACTGACTAGCATGATAATATGATCGTTTGACTAACAATATGATATGTATGACTAATAGCATGACTTGTGGTGAATTATTATATGAGATTAAATGTTGGATAATTATGACGATCTAGTAGGATTTTATATCACACAAATATTGTCTTATAAATTTGATGAACCGTTGAGGTATATGCGGAAATGATGCATATGAACATGCAGAATTGGTTGAATGATTTATGGAGAACGATGTTGTCTTGATGATCGGATGATGCGATGAAATGACTTTCATAATATGTTACTTGTTCTATTTATTGAGGTGTGCTTGAGTGCTTAATAGTTGGATGCAGACTTTTGTATATTCAATCATGTACTAGGTGATACTATGTGATTGTGACTACTGTGTGCTGGATTCTTTTGTTGTCGATCTGCTAGCCGGGTAAGTACCTCTGGGGCTTACTCAGTAACCAGTACCTCTTGCCTGATGTGTCATATAGTATGTAGGTGTTTCATATGCACAAGAGCATGCCATGTAGTATCATGCTTAGGAATTGCACTTACGAATGAGCATTCTTATTCTGTATGCGTTTGAATACAGAACGGCCGTTATCTGTGAGTCCTAGCGTCCTTGCTAGGGTCATAGGGCAGCCCAGCTTCATCGGGTGTTGTCCTCCTCGAGTCATTTATATATATCACGAGATACGAGATCGGCATGAGATATGATATGATGATGAGATTTGATATGATTATAGCATCGAACTGGCCAGTCTCCACCTTGTCTGGAAGAGGGGTGGTGGTAAAAGAGGGATATACCGCTTGGTATTCTTTGTTAAGGCCTTCCTCAATATTCTGCACATATGAATTAGGAGCATGATAGTGTGGTTTTATTTCAGTACTGCATGAAGGCATCCTTTATTCTAGGTATAGGCGTATTATATGTCCTCAGCGCGGTCAGAGGACCCGCGGGCGGACTCTTGGCCTGACTTGGTGGTATAGTTTGAGGTACCCGATACACTACTTGATTTTGTGTTGTTATGACGGGGTCTATTCATACGGCGGAGAGTGAGTGTTTGAAACCCGACTTCACCAGATTCATGCTTTTGGGATTTCTCCTTACTTATACTCCGTTTTGACCCGGCTCTGCCGTGGCACTGATTGTATCATTTTCTGAACTTATGCCCTTTGCATGATGAATGATTTTCCGCATTGTAGACTTAGGACAGGTACAGGGGTTTACCCCGGGGTCTCCAACGGACCTTCCGGATTTGGGTGCGAAATCCTACTTTAAACTACAAACCTTCGGTTTCAAACCTTCAACCTGTACTCGGGGCGCAAGATCCCAACGAGGGGTTTCATCCCTCGAAACGTAACTCGGGAATCATAATCCAGGGCCGTTACACCAACCTTCAATCGTAAGACATGATTCGGTATACCCGAAGCTTTGATGGTATTTAGAAAATCAGTGGAATATAACGGTTGGCTAGAACTTATATATCCATCCGTTTTCAAGATACTATCAGAACTAAGGTATACCTTATCCTCTCCTGGCATATTAGCGAGTATGAAGTCATTGACCTGATCCACAAATTCATGGGTCGGAGAAAGGATGGCTCTTTCTTGAAAATAGCTCAGATCAGTGTTGTGAGCTAAATTTTCCATATTTTTACAGTAACTTTAATATCGTTTTCTGCATACTTTGCATACATTTGGGTTAGATAGTACAGAATCTATGTAGTTTATGTTTATTTGCCAAATTATGGAATCTACACCAGTTTCTGTTTAAAATCGCAGAATTCGAGACGTTTTACAGCAATTCTAAGGAAGGTCAGAAAAGCTCGGAAAACAACTACAGAAGTCCAGAATCCGAGAGTACAGAACCAGGACAAACCAAGCTAGAGCCAGGGCTACTCTATGTTGAGTACATCTTACTCGATGCCGAGTAGAGAGCCCAGGCGGTCTTGGTCGACAAAGCCTGGTCGAGAAAGCCGAGCCAGACCAACCCAGCTCCGGAGCCCTACTCGATCTCGACGAGCACTAGCCGAGATCGACGACGCCTCAGCGCCACACCCAGAGTCGACAAGAAAAGGAGCTGATCGACAAGCCGAGGACGAAGACGACCAAGCAGCATTTGCTGCCAGCGACTAGACTCGCTGCAGCGAGCCTCTCGCTGCCGCGGAAATCCTGCTGCCAGCGGGATGCACCAAGACGACGGAGCTCGCCGACTCGCTCCAGCGAAAGGGGTCTCTCGCACCTGCAGATCGACGAACTCGCTGCAGCGGAAGAAGCGGCTCGCGAAAGCGGAAAGTACCCTAGTCGACATCAATGAGCCCTTGTCGAGATCGACTAGACCCGTGAGCCAAGTCCGGGCCACATCGAGCACCAGCTAGCCGATACGACGAAGCCGAGCCAGTCGACAACACTCCTACTCGATATCGACAAGACCCTTGTCGACATCGACGACGATTCCAGAAGCTGTGCGACGTGGCTTGACGAATCCTACTCGGTGTGGGATTCCTTGGGCATGAAGGAAGTCGAGAAGGCCGAAAGTCTATCCAATCTATCAGGACACATCATGGAAGAGAGTTTTATCCACTTGAGACAATTTAGATATATTTAGATTTAATTTCTTTATCGCTTTTATTTATCCTTAAGCATTTTAGATATAGTTTTAGATATAGATATAGATATTCTATCCTTGAGTAGCAAGGAATAGAAGGCTATAAATAAAGGTCATGGGGCTAATTTTAGAGGGATTCAATTTCAGTTAGAGAAGTAGTTCCACAGAGACGATTTAGGGAGTTCGAAGGTTTTAGGGTTTTGGCGTTCAACGAGAGTTGGATCGCCGGGATTGTAAAGTCTTTGAATTTAGTTTAATGCAAGTTTCTTTTCATCAATCAATGTCTGAGTTTGCGATAAAGCGCGAGTAGTCCACCCACTTCTAGGGTTGGGGCGAGCCCAACGATAGCCATGCACGTTTGAGGTAAAGATCCAACCTTTATCATGTTTTGAGCATTTTCCTACTTGTTTATGTGTTTATTACCCGTCTAATGGAGATCCATGCTAACAACTTGGATTATAAACATAAAATCGGTAGAGACAATTAGGGTTTCTTGAAAGAGTTGTCTAATTGTTGGAAAAGGCGAAAGCTTAGTCCTTTGATGCGATTTACATGATAATTTGTTTGGTTCTGCCTTATGCATGCTTGGTTATCGTTGTTGCAAACCCCAATCTTGGAAGCCTTTTATATTAAGTTTAGTTCGAAATCCCAAAGCAATTGTTTTTATTTTCTTTTACTTTCGTTTTATTCTCTGTCTCCTCGATATCGAATAGCACTCGTCGATATCGAGTACTGATTCTCGATCTAGCATCACTGTAGCTTCTGTGTGCAGGTACTCGATGAGACGAAGCAAAGTCGACGAAGACTCTACTCGACATCGAGTAGGCCTTGTCGACATCGACGAGCTTGTGACTGCTGCTGCGCTGTGTTCGACTGTGCCTGACCCCTGTCGACTAACCCTTAGTCGAGGTCGAGTACCACTGTTGTCGACTTCTGACCGTGAGATTCCACCGCTGCCTAAGATCCGCTGACACGCTTCCTCGTGGATCGATCCTGACTTCCCGCTGCTGCATCAGGAGGAGGTCTTGTAATTATTTGCAAGGGACGGAATCTGGTTTGCTGTGATTTATTTATATTTTATTATTTGCATACTCGATTTCCGTTTAACAACAAATTGGCGCCGTTGCCGGGGAAGCAATCATCCGCGCCTTAGGTAGTTAAGTCTCACGTTTCTTTTGAGTTACTTCGCAGGTGTATGCGTCGTTCTGGTCTACCACCTGAGTTTGACGCCTTAGACGAACCGGAGCGCTACCTACACATCCACTCTAAACTCAAAAGGATAATGGCGGCCGTTGAAACACAAGAGCAAATGATCGAAAGGCTTACAAGGGAACTAGCCGCAAAGGATACCACTATCGCCAATGAAAGGGCAGCGAGGGAACAAGAAGCTGAGCGCGCAAGGCAAGCGGAGGCTGAGCTTGCCCAATATCCAACTACTGCTGAGGATTATATGCATTCAGCTCTCGTCGTGCCTGAATCTGCGATTCTAATCCCCGATAACTCTTTTGAAATTTGCACTCAATTTTTGATAGAACTTAAAAATAATGCTTTTTATGGCAAATTTAATGAGTGCCCTCTTGAACATATTACTAACTTTCATGATATGTGTCGTACTCTTGCTGAAGGTACAACTCTGGAATATGTCAAGATGAAATCCTTCCGCTGGTCTCTCGCTGGACCTGCACTGAAGTGGCTTGAAGGGCTGAAGCCGAGATCTCTCACCACCTGGGCCCAAGTAGAGCAAGAGTTCCTGAACAAATACTTCCCACCCGCCAAAACAACGCTTCTCCGTCAGAAAATCACCGCCTTCAAACAGAAGTAAGGGGAACCGCTAGCAAAGGCATGGGAACGCTACAAAGAACTGCTGCGATCTTGCCCTACTCATGGACATCCACCCTACGTCATCCAGGAGATCTTCTTCAACTCTCTTGATCAAATCACTAAGGATATGATCAACCATTATACTCGCTATGAGTATCTGACGATGCCACCAAGCGACGCATGGGGTGTGCTAGAAAAGCTCACTAACTACGACAACAAATATGGGGCTCCTACAAACTATGAGGAGAACTCCTATGCCAGGCCAGCACCATCAATGCCACTCTATGAGCCAGCAAAGGAGATTGACCCAGATGTCAGGGAGCAGTTCTACAGAGACCAGAATCGCAAGCTCCTCAAGCAAGTCAAATATCTATCTGTCAACCAGCCTTGCATTGAATGCGGATCATAGCGGCACACCACTACTGAGTGCCCACACACTGAGCAAGTCAGGATGGCAAAAACACATGAAGAGGCAGCCTACGCTGGGGGTCCAAATTGACACATGGGAGATCAAAGGTTCTATCAACCACAGTGGAACCAAGGTCCTCCTAGGAATCCCCCACCATACAGAGCTCCAGGACATCCAGAGAGGGATCAAAAGAAGGATGATCTGCAGCTGATCCTTGAGGAGATACGTCGGAATCAGGGCACCATCAACAACCAATTCCAGAACATCACTACAAAATTTGGAGAATTAGACATCTGGAAAAGGGGAATAGAGACGCAGATGGGTCAGATCGCTGCACAGATCCCACGACCGTCCGGACAACTCCCTGGGCAAACAGAACCAAATCCTAAGGGGAAAACCGGACACGTCGCAGCTATCAAACTTAGGAGTGGACATCAATTACACGAGCCAGAGGTCGGAAAGCAGCAACGCAAGGCAAAGCAGCTACTCGACGAAGAGCACAGTCAACTCGATCTCGAGGAGGGTGTACTCGACATCGACAAGCCGTTACTCGACACAGACCAGAAGTTGAGCTCGGACTCCGCTGCGCAGACCAGCAACTCCAGGTCAACCACCCTACTCGATGTCGAGGAGCCCGTGGTCGAGGTCGACGAGCAGCGTCTGGCCGATGTCGACGACTCTACAGCACCGCCGACGGCTGATCAGGCTCCGAAACTGAAACAGCCACTACCTTTCTCTTCAAAAGCACAGAAAGATCCCACTGCAGATAGGTTTACCAGATTTGTTAATATGCTGCAAGAACTGAATGTTTCTATTCCTTTTACAGAAGCCCTGCAAGAGATGTCTAGATATGTCAAATTTCTCAAGGAAATCCTAAGCAAGAAGCGATCCATCTCAGAGATCACAGGCGAATGCAAAGTACTCCACTTCCCTGAAAAGAGACCTGACCCTGGTAAGTTTTCTGTTACTGTGGGTTTTGGACAATATAAATATGATTCTCTATGCGATTTAGGAGCAAGTGTGAGCATCATGCCTTTATCCATCTGGCGGAAAGTAAAGATAGGATGCATAGAACATGTGGATGCCAAGCTATACATGGCGAACAATACAGTAGTCATCCCTACAGGTATAGTTGAGAACGTCCCTGTCCAGGTTGGTAAATTCTTTGTTCCAGCTGATTTCCTTATCATTGACTGTGCTGAAGATCCTACTAGCCCTATTATTCTTGGTAGACCATTCTTAGCTACTGCAGATGCCAAAATAAGTGTCAAGAATAGATCGCTCACCTTCACCATAGGCGATGAGGTTTTGGATTTCTCTTTTGGCCCTGCAAAAGAGGAAATTTCATGGCTGGAGGTGAAAAGCATCAGCAACCACGGGACCAAGCAAGCAGCAGGGGAAGGTGCTGACGCTGTACTCGAGATCGACAAGACCAACTCGATCTCGACAAGGGACGTACTCGATGTCGACAAGCCTTTGACGATCTCGACAACCACTGCAGAGCCAGAAACTTGCCAAGAGCCTAAGTATGGGGTCCCTGTACTCGAAGTCGACCAGCTGTACTCGATGTCGACTAGCCCCAAGCCCAAAGATTCCTGTTTTGGGTCCGAAAAGGTAAGTTCAGGTATGAATCCTACTCCTCCTCAGTCCATAAAGAAAATTATCAATGATTTAAGGGGAGATAAGACACCGTGGCAAGAGAATCTACGAAAACTGAGAGCTGGAAGGAAGAAGAAGAAAGAGAAGGGAGATGATGCAAGCAACAACCTGTCAGCTGAGCTTGCATACTACCATCAGGACCTAGATGATCCAGGAGAAGGGCTAAGCATGAGCGGGCCCCACAATAATGGTCCTTGAGCGCAAACGGAGAAGTCGGCCTAGCGACTCTAAAATCTAGAGCATGTATATAAAACTTTATGATTTTTTTTTGGACTTTTGAACTTTTTTTTTTGGTTTTTTTGGTTTTGGTTTTATGTCTTTTAGAATGTTTTATCTGGATAGCCTTGTTTTGTGTGCAAACTAACACTTTTAGGTCGGCTAGCATAAAAGGATCGCGAAAAGTGGAATAAGAAGTCCTTGAAAAACAGTCAAAATCGACGAAGGCCAAGTCGACGGCGACAAGGAGGAGAAGCCCAGAAGTTACTCGGCCTCGAGTAGACGTACTCGACATCGACAAGACACCAGAAGCTCCTCGACTTCAGAAAACCACTAGACGCAGACGAAGCTCCTTGAGATCGACTACCCTGTACTCGGGATCGACAAGCCTACCTCTACTTGACATGCACTGATCTGCCTTCCTCGATGTTTTATCCTGTGAGTTCCTTCCTTTACTCTTGTTTCTATTTGATTTTATACAGTGGGGACACTGTAAATTTTAAGTATGGGGTGGGGGAAGGGCTTACTTCATGCATATTTTCCATATTTGACATTATATGTGCATTATTGCTACATGGCTAATTTGGAATGCATTATTGATTTATGAGCTTATATGCGTGTTTTCCAAAAGTATGAGAAAAATGACCCCCATTGAAATTTTTGGTTAATGTCATGGAAGCTTTAATTGAACTCGACGATGCAAAATTGGATTCATTAGAGATATAGCATGAAATTGCTTAGTAAAGGGAAGTCATAATGAAGTGCATATTTTAATAAAAACCATGGAAGGAGGTAAAATTTGAAGTCGCTTTTGACATGTTGCATGATAAGATGATGGAAGACTTTATATTTCCATATAATGCTCATTGTTTGAAATCCTAGCCATACCTATGCTTATGCATCACAAAAGCCTTATTATGCCTTATTTCAATTATTGCTCCACGTGATCTAAATATTTGCCATTCTTTACCTTATCCGGGGATTATGTTGAGAATGATGTTACATTATGGAGATTATCATATGGTGTTTGTGATTATTATCATTATTGGAGTTTGGAAGGAAATTGTTTGAAATATATGGAAAATTTAATGAGTGAAAGAAAATCCAATCACCTCAGGAGATAAAGGTAGATTGACCCTGCTCTCTGAGATAATAGTTTGGAGAGATGGGACACATTGTGAGGAGTCCAAAGCACTAAGTATCCGGGGCCATTCATGACACCCATGTTTGCGACTCGCGAGAAGGCAATGCTGAGGTTAGAGAGGTAAAAGCATTAGTATTGATAAAAGCATTATGAAAGGTGATGAATATTATGGAGAAGGAATGTGGAAATTCAACTTGGAAATACTCCATTTCCCCTGATCATTAGCACCACATTGCCAAAAATTACCCACCTTTAGCCTTTTACCAAATCTACTCCTTATTTGAGCTTAAATTGAAGTCCTCTTGATTATCAATGCTTTGTCGCTTACGAATGTTTTTTGCATAACCCTCCTTTTGTGAGTAGATGTTGCTTTGATATAATTGCACATGCATGGATTTGTGACGTTAGTACCTTTTCGAGGATGGTAATTGACTGCTGAGTTATATAAGAATGAATCTAATATGTTGAGAGTTTTGATTTCTTCCCCTGAATGACAAATAAAAGTATTGCTTGAGGACAAGCAAGCTTAAGTATGGAGTGTTTGTTGTGAGCTAAATCTGCCATATTTTACAGTAACTTTAATATCGTTTTCTACATACTTTGCATACATTTGGGTTAGATAGTACAGAATCTATGTAGTTTATGTTTATTTGCCAAATTATGGAATCTACACCAGTTTCTGTTTAAAATCGCAGAATTCGAGACGTTTTACAACAATTCTAAGGAAGGTCAGAAAAGCTCGGAAAACAACTACAGAAGTCCAGAATCCGAGAGTACAAAACCAGGACAAACCAAGCTAGAGCCAGGGCTACTCTATGTCGAGTACATCTTACTCGATGTCGAGTAGAGAGCCCAGGCGGACTTGGTCGACAAAGCCTGGTCGAGAAAGCCGAGCCAGACCAACCCAGCTCCGGAGCCCTACTCGATCTCGACGAGCACTAGTCGAGATCGACGAAGCCTCAGCGCCACACCCGGAGTCGACGAGAAAAGGAGCTCATCGACAAGCCGAGGATGAAGACGACCAAGCAGCATTCGCTGCCAGCAACTAGACTCGCTGCAGCGAGCCTCTCGTTGCCGCGGAAATCCTCGCTGCCAGCGGGATGCACCAAGACGACGGAGCTCGCCGACTCGCTCCAGCGAAAGGGGTCTCTCGCACCTGCAGATCGACGAACTCGCTGCAGCGGAAGAAGCGGCTCGCGAAAGCGGAAAGTACCCTAGTCGACATCGATGAGCCCTTGTCGAGATCGACTAGACCCGTGAGCCAAGTCCGGGCCACATCGAGCACCAGCTAGCCGAGACGACGAAGCCGAGCCAGTCGACAACACTCCTACTCGATATCGACAAGACCCTTGTCGACATCGACGACGATTCCAGAAGCTGTGCGACGTGGCTTGATGAATCCTACTCGGTGTGGGATTCCTTGGGCACGAAGGAAGTCGAGAAGGCCGAAAGTCTATCCAATCTATCAGGACACATCATGGAAGAGAGTTTTATCCACTTGAGACAATTTAAATATATTTAGATTTAATTTCTTTAACGCTTTTATTTATCCTTAAGCATTTTAGATATAGTTTTAGATATAGATATAGATATTCTATCCTTGAGTAGCAAAGAATAGAAGGCTATAAATAAAGGTCATGGGGCTAATTTTAGAGGGATTCAATTTCAGTTAGAGAAGTAGTTCCACAGAGACGGTTTAGGGAGTTTGAAGGTTTTAGGGTTTTGGCGTTCAACGAGAGTTGGATCGCCGGGATTGTAAAGTCTTTGAATTTAGTTTAATGCAAGTTTCTTTTCATCAATCAATGTCTGAGTTTGCGATGAAGCGCGAGTAGTCCACCCACTTCTAGGGTTGGGGCGAGCCCAACGATAGCCATGCACGTTTGAGGTAAAGATCCAACCTTTATCATGTTTTGAGCATTTTCCTACTTGTTTATGTGTTTATTACCTGTCTAATGGAGATCCATGCTAACAACTTGGATTATAAACATAAAATTGGTAGAGACAATTAGGGTTTCTTGAAAGAGTTGTCTAATTGTTGGAAAAGGCGAAAGCTTAGTCCTTTGATGCGATTTACATGATAATTTGTTTGGTTCTGCCTTATGCATGCTTGGTTATCGTTGTTGCAAACCCCAATCTTGGAAGCCTTTTATATTAAGTTTAGTTCGAAATCCCAAAGCAATTGTTTTTATTTTCTTTTACTTTCGTTTTATTCTCTGTCTCCTCGATATCGAATAGCACTCGTCGATATCGAGTACTGATTCTCGATCTAGCATCGCTGTAGCTTCTGTGTGCAGGTACTCGACGAGACGAAGCAAAGTCGACGAAGACTCTACTCGATATCGAGTAGGCCTTGTCGACATCGACGAGCCTGTGACTGCTGCTGCGCTGTGTTCGACTGTGCCTGACCCCTGTCGACTAACCCTTAGTCGAGGTCGAGTACCACTGTTGTCGACTTCTGACCGTGAGATTCCACCGCTGCCTAAGATCCACTGACACGCTTCCTCGTGGATCGATCCTGACTTCCCGCTGCTGCATCAGGAGGAGGTCTTGTAATTATTTGCAAGGGACAGAATCTGGTTTGCTGTGATTTATTTATATTTTATTATTTGCATACTCGATTTCCTTTTAACAACAATCAGACAAATGTTGCAACAAAGAGGGATAAGTCGATTCAACAATTACTGCAACGGGATCACCTGTGTAGGTAAGCAACAGATCATGAGGTATATCGATGGTACACTCACCGGCATTATGTTCTCCCAATGTACCATCACCCACTTTCAAAATCCATCCTGAGAACTCCCGCAGTTCTTGCAAATTCGAACTTGAAGAATCACCTGACAGCCTCATATTTCGGTTAAGGGTCAGCACCTTGCAGGCATTCCATAAATAGGACGAATGAAGCGATGCTGAAAGAATATCATGTTTAGTCCCTCTAGGAATAACCGGCAAGATCTGACGAAAGTCACCACCAAGAACAACAACCTTTCCCCCAAATGGCTGAGATGAGCTATGAGGATTGGAGAACTTAAGAACATCTCTTAAACTCCGATCAAATGCTTTAAAACAGAACATGTGCATAAGAGGGGCTTCATCCCAAATAATCAATCGTGCCTTGCATATAAGCTCAGACAGTGCCGTACCTGGCTTAATGTGGCAAGTAGAATGAGACTGAATGTCTATAGGAATGGCAAACCGAGAATGGGTTGTTCTGCCTCCTGGGATGAGAAGAGAAGCAATACCACTCGAAGCAACAGTTAGAACAATGCCACCTGTAGAACGTATACCAGCAGAAAGAGCCCTCCATATAAATGTTTTGCCTGTTCCACCATACCCTGAGAGAAAGAAGAGCCCTCCTACATCATGAGAAACGGCGTTCATGATATCATCATAAACTACACGCTGCTCATTAGTGAATTTAGATGGTAGACTGCTATGCTCCTGAGCCAACTTTTCTCTATCATAGTTAAGTCATATCATCCTATTCTATGTGATTTTAGGTGTCTTGTGAGTAGGTTTTATGTTTATTAAGTGTCACTTTATATGTGTTTTTATGTGATTTATGTGTCATTTCGAGTATAGAGGTCTACACATGGTGTGTGTGAAATTTCAGGTGTTTCGATGCATATTTTGGGATATTTAACGAGCCAAGGAAAAGGAGCAAGGAATGAGTCATGTGCGAGGATGATCCTTGAAGTCGGAGCATGTCCATAGAGAGCATTCGAGAGGCATGAGTCGAGGCAAGAGAGCTTTCAAGGTCAAAATCAAAGAAACAAGGCGGACTTGGACTCGGAACCCACACATATTGAGTCGGTATTCCGAGCAGAGAAGGATACCACGAAGTATCGAGTCGATACTTTAAACTATAGACTCGGTACCTGAACATTTCGAGTGAAGTATGGCTTTACAGTAGCCACATATCGACTCGATACTTTGAAGTATCGAGTCGATACCTGTCCTCAGCGAGAGTTCGTCGGATTTTTTTATTCGCTTTTATATTTTGTTAAACGACTTTTTATTATATTTTATTATTATTTTAGGACTATTTTCAGATCTCTTTTAGGAATATAGATAGAGAATTAGGGTTAGATTAGGGGACGTCCAATTTTCACGTCAGAAACGCTAGTGGCAGACATTGGAGTTTTAGATTTTTTCAGAGATTTCTCATTGAAGATTTGTTTTGCTAGATTCAAGATAAGTTCTTTTACTCTAGTTTTATATTCTTTGATCATGAATTCTTTGATTGTGTCTGAATCTATGTCTGGCTAATTTTCTTGTTCTGGGGTTGGGGTGATCCCAACGATGCTGAAATAGACATGTGCGTGATGATTGCCTGAATGAATTCTATTATTTGTTTGATTTGATCCATGAGTGTTTAATCCGATTAATTCTATGATTGATTGGAATCCTTTTGATATTCAACACGCGCCAGCTGCGAATTGAGATTGGATACATAGACAAAGTTGTTGGAAAACATGGATTGAACTTGAGAATTGTTTATGAGCAATCTATTTAATTCTCTTGAGGATAATAAACTATCGTAGACAACCTAGGTTTGAATTGATTATGCAGATCGCGCCTGCAATTGTTTGGTCGATTTGGTCACTAGGATCTAAATGCTTAATGAGTCCAATTTGATTGATTAATCTGCAACATGCGCAAGCTGAGTGGTAATTGAATGAAATGGACATAGTTATTGCGAGATGCGTAGGCTGAGCGATAATGAATTTAGATAGTTTACCTTCAAATATTTCTTTTCAATTTGTTCAGGCATGAAAATTATATAGTCTATCGAAGATGCATTATTGTGGTGAACCTTGACTCTGGAATGTTTCTCATCATATATTCAAAAACTTGCAATTTGTTATTTTCCTTCTTCTTATTTCCTTATTCATTCAAAAATCACTTCTTCTATTTGGCTTAGTAAACTAGTTGAGTTCTGCAATTGATATTCACACAGTCCCTGAGATTCGACACTCGATTATTACAATTGACACCGTACGCTTGCGGGGTGTTGGTTTTAGACCGATCATTGAGCTCATCTTGAATGAGCTTGTTAGAGACCTCTGTGATGAGGATATCATTTGGAAGAGGCATTGGAGGGTGAGCTCTAAGAGAACTACCATTACACTGCAAGGATTTCTCAATTTCTACAAGAGCATAGTGTCTTAGTTGTTCGATCTTCACTTAATTGCAAATCTGAAAAGATAAAGAGGTAAGGACATAAATTATTAATCAACGTTGGAGAGTTTCAAGTTTTAGCAAAATGTTATTCGCTGTTCAGTTGTAGCAATATGTGAGAAGTGTTAAGTGTTAGCAATATGAAATTGAATTTGAAATCATCAATCATTTATATGTTAAGCAATTTATAAATTCAGCATGTTGTAAATTAAGTGTGAATATATGTAAAATCAACAATAGGTAAATTTACAAATAAGTGAGTTGAGGAAATATGAATTCCAGCAATATTAAATTCAGCAACATGTAGTTTGAAGATGAAGAAAGGAAATGAGATGGGAGGCTAAATTGGACATAAACACACTGAATTAAATTGAAAACCAATGTATCAATTTGTAGGTTGAAAAGAGTATTAAACTATATAGCTGAAATTCAAATTAAAGTGTTCTCAATTGTTAAGAAATTTTATGTTTTGGCAATATTTGTCACGTTCAGCAAAATGAATTTAGATTTGGAAACAATAATATAAAATTTAGTGTGCAATCTATAAATTTAGCAATTTATAAATTATTTTTGAATAACTATAAATTCAGTTTTGCAATTTGTAAATTCCGCAAAAAGTAGATAAATAAATATGTGGATTAAGCAAAATCTGATTTTATGTTTTAGGATGCTGCTTAGAACAATATAAATGTAAAATGAGCATTATATAACTGAATATAGTAATTGACCAATATTCTAAAGTCACCTAATTTATAAATTCAGCATTTAGTAATTGACCAATATAAACGTAAATGTAGTTAGGAATATATAAATTCGGCATTTAGATTGACAAATATGTAAATTTACATACCTTTCATCCGAAGCAATTTCTTTTGACGGTGAAGAATATCATCTGTCAAGAGATGCCATGTTTGTTCCCAAATGAATTCTGGCCTGGACAAAGTACCAGTTAACAATAACATTGCAAAAAGTCGCCGCAAGTAGGATGGATGAGCTGAAAAGCTGGCTTCTTCGATGGCATGTATGTATTCCTTTTCATCATCTAGTAAACCCCTTGCATAACATGCCTCTTTGAAAGAAGTGTACAATACTCCGTTAAAAGTTCGAATATCCTCATAGCTTTTAGGACCTCGAACCTGATTTAATAAGATGCGTAGATAGTAAAGCTCTTTGGCGGCAGGAGTGACATGGAACATCCTTCCAATGGCAAAACCACGCTTTCTAGGAGTCCATTCATGCTGTTTTGGTTTCCAGACAAACTCAGTAGGGAACTCGGTATAAGTTAACTTTCTGGCCTCCTCATATTTCTTGTTACATTCCATCCAGGCCAAAAACATGGTAGGTTTACCTGCAACTTTCTTGACCACAGATTTGATGGGTTGAGCATCACGAAATACAACATGTTGCTGATCTTTCAGATGGAAATTCAGCCTCTCAACAGAGGGTACCCTGTAGTGGATTGGAAACTCGAATATACGCCAAAGTGCTTCAATTGGAGATAGATATCTGGAAAAAAAAGGAAGTGGTTTATAATGGGATAGTGTCAAACTAAATGTATAAGTGGCATAAAAAAACAATCATACACGTACATACAAAATGTGTAAGCCTGTAAAAGGATGGACGAAAATAGCATATAAAAAGGTAACACCAGTAATATAAAAGCGGAATTATACTTTAATGAAAAAGAAAAATATTACCTGGCATCGGTGAAATTTTTTATTTCATCAACATCTTGTCCTTCTTGGTCATCATTAGAAATCGTGGCCATGATTCGGTCATCTCCCTTACTTATGTATTTGAACAAATATTTAATTGACCTTGACTGGTTGCACCATTCAACGTTGATGTGTGCTTGATATTTGAGCAGGAGATCTGGATTGTAGGGAACCACAAATCTACTATCAAACTCATGTTGGCCCTTCTTAACCGTGAAATCGGAGTTCGATCTCCTATATAAGGCATAGCCATCATCATCAAATGTTGTTCTTTCAACATACCCTTTGGGGAAAATTTTAGAGCAAGAACCTTGCTGCATGCAGACGACATTGGTCTTGGATTGACCACATGGCCCATGAATCATGAAACTCTTCACTGCAGCATACAAAGTTGGCTGGTGGACCGGATCTGGAATCTCTGCAGAGATGACTCTATCAATGTCATCTGCGGTAGATAGCTTGTCACGTTTTGCCAGCCACATAACAATATGAGCATGGGGCAGTCCACGTTTTTGAAACTCTATAGTATATACAAGTGCAGAAATATATAAATTCAGTTTAGCAAGCTGAAATTTAGTGAGAAATATATAAATTCATCAGTTTGTAAATGAAGTTAAAATAGGCATCTGAATATTTCAGTTATAAAAAGTGTAGATTCAACCAAACTTAAATTTACATAACTGTGAGGAAATATTTCTGAATGTAACTTACAACAATGCCCAACAATTCGGAAATATGTAGGTTGAAGATTTCTAGTGGAAAATTCAATTTGAAGATTTCAGTTTTGTCATAGATTTACGCCATTTAGAATAAAAGATTATTATCTTAGATTGATATCACTTACAAACGATCCTGAAGGGGTGATCAGAATGTTTGGAACTGTCATTAATTTTGGAGTCTTATCTTAGAATCCAACTTTTCCTATATGTATATTCATGATGAAAAATTAATGGTTATAAAACAATCCCTTGATATTTTGTATATGCTTCTTGTATACATAACTTAGACATAGTACTACCTGAAGACGTAGCTGTGATTCTCATCATTTTCTCAATGATTCTCCACTACTGGATTTTTGACATGACCTTTATTGGTTGCAGTACCTGTACATATCCATTCCGACTAAATGTCCTTATATCCTAACTAAATTTGTGTAGGATGGTTCTTTTATCTCTTTGTTTTACGGATGCCATGAACAGTTGAGTCAGCATTTGACAGAGACATCTACAGGTTGGGTCAGATGCTGCTGCAGATAATGATATGCGAAATAGAGCAATCAGGAGACGACAAAGGCGCTTTGGTGTATGCAGGAGCAGAAATGCGAAAGAGAGTACTGAGGAGATAACGACAGCTGGGTTTGTTAATGGAGTTGGTATGTATTTTAAGTGAAAGCATTGGGATTCTGTCTAAACAAAAGCTGTTGGAATTTATGATGTAAATGAATAGAAGTAGTAGGGAATAATTAAATCTTCGGATTTTATAGTTTGAACCACATTTTGGGTTCTGTTTGTAGGTGTTGCAAATGAGGTTGAATGATATGAGGTTCATAAAACTGTTATCTTCATAGACGCTGATCATCACATATGTCTGGATATTCCCCAAAAAAGTAGTTCAGCAAGTCCTTCATTAAGATAGCTTAAGGTCGAGGTCGTTTGAAGTATAGATTTCAATTTTGTTCTTAGTTTGTTCTCATTGCAGTTTGCTGGGATAATGGGGTATTGTTCGAATCTGATAATGGAGGACAGTGCAAACAATGTGCAAAAGAGTGGCAAGTAGTGTCCAGGTAGAGTGTAGTTGTTGTGGGTAAGGATTGTAATTGGGCTCAGAGGATATAAGTATGAGAACTGATTCCAAAGTGTTTTGTGATGGGAAAATAAAAGAACGAAATAATTTTTCAAGATAAAATTGGGCTGGATGTTCTCATAGTGCTGCATATATCGTATGAGGTCTAAAGATGAAAGAACGAATGAATATTCATCATCTGAAATTGCCTAAACAAAGTGGTTATGATGGACTAAGAATTTATAAGCAATTGCTAGTTGATAAGTATGAGTAAAGTCATGTAATAATAAAAATATTTGGATGTTTGCCACATTATACTTTAATGGCAAAGTGAAGAATAAAACATGTAAAAATTCATCCGTTTTAATATTCAAAAGGTGATGTGTTTAAAAAAACATCTGTAATTTTTTTTAGATAGTTTAGATTACCTTCTATGGAGATTAGGTAAAGTTCATGAAAGTATTTCATTGCGGAGGGATAGTGTAAATACAAAATGAACTTTCAAATGGGTGGACTAAACAATAAGGGAAGAGGACACATACTTGATTGACACTAGCCGAAGATATGATTGCATCTCAAGTCTTTAATGAGTGCATGTAGTTTGATACTGAAGAGTCTGCATGCGAAATCAAATATTTCTTCTGTTCGAACACCAAAGACTTCAGATAAACGGACAATTTTCGGCCACTTTGAATTGCAAGTGAAGGTAATGAACAAATCTGGATGACCATAAAACTTGCAAAGTGCCATGGCATCTTGAAAGTTTTGCATCATATACCTAGGGCCACCGGTAAAGGACGATGGCAGAAGAATACGCTTGCCAGCAGAAGCAGGTTCACTGTTTCCATTTGAAGCCGCCGCAGTCAAGTTAATATAAGTATCGGAACGTAAATCATCTTGATGAAATCGAAAGTATAAGAGACGGGAAGACTCAATCATAGTGTAAGCATCGATAACTAACTGCTGGAACAACGCCCGAGCGAACAAATAAAGTGCCTGCTCTGTCAACCGGTGTTGGAATCTGTAAGCAAAAAACTCCCTCGGAGTCAACTTAGTTCGCTTGCTGGTTCCATCAACATCATGATGCTCAATCTCGATTGTGTAACCATCTTCGGCATACGAAAACAGCAAAGGATATTGAAGAGCAAGATATGAAGGATGTAGCTCAGTTATACGTTGCAGTTGACCAGTTTGTGTCTCAATAACAATGTCTCTTCCACCATTTTCAGAATCGGTGTCATAAAAAATAATAGCTGCAACGTCCGATGTAGTTGGAAGGTTATACCTCCTTCCATCACGACCCCTCCGGCCGAGTAGCTTCAGCTTAATAGTTTGAGAAAGGTTATTTACCAACCTATCCCTGGCTATCCTAAAGGATTGAGCGAGTGGGTTATGCTCATCTAGCATATGCTTTAGATCACCCACAAGAGATTCATCAAATTCTTCGGATTCACTTATCCTGTGAGCATTGAAATAAACTTTGTTGATTGAGTTGCGACACTCAGAAAGTTAAAGTTGTAAACGGGAATCAACTTCTAACCTGGTAGCACGAATGTGGTTGGATTCCTCATTTTGTGTATCGTATATATACAATTGAGAGAATTTAGGCGAATCTTCGTCAACGTGCACAAGACTTCCAATCCTATTTACATTCTGACCTTGTATACGATAGACGTAAGGTTCATTACCCGGAGGAGGTGAAAACTTTGCACCCATGGAGGTGAATGCAAACATATTGTTGTAACTCCGAATATTCTCGAGAAAAGTGATACTCCTTGGATCAACACCCGAGAAGAGATCTCTCAACAGAACGGGCGGTTCAATAACCTTTGGCAACTGAACCTTCCCCTTAGAACAACACAAACTGAAATTGGGTTTGGTCGGATTGTAGGACTTGTCACTTCGTTCCTCGTACCACATGATGGCATTGCAATAATCACAAGTCCAAGTCGGAAGACCAATATCATGATACCCTACAAACCGATAACAAACAAATGACACTATTAGTATCGTAAATATATGAACAACAATCGGTAAAATAGCAGACATGAAAAGAAACAATCATATAACGTGGAAAACAAACATAAATTAAGATATATGCAAGGATATGTAAAAATAGATAACAATATATGGTGTATAATATTAAGATGAACGTCGAGGTCGAACATAATTAGGTGTGGTGGAAAACCAAGAGGAATTGTGCATAGTACCATCAAGAACATTGGTCGCAGGGTTATCTCGTCGAGCTGGGTAACCTGTTTGTGGCATCATATGATCTTATACAAAGGAAAAAACAGTTAATTAGGTGAATTAGATATAGAAATTGAGCATATATAGACACATACATATAGTCATACAGAAAAATAAAATAAATTGGGGAGCAATATATATCTCCAATTGTTTGTACTTCTTTAGCTTTAAATGTGAGAGTAATCATAGATTGCTTTAAATGTGAGAGTAATCATAGATTGCTATAAATTATCAAGACTGACTAAGATACTTGTGTCTAGAAGGTTACGCCACGTAGATTGCTTCCCATAGTAAGAATTGACAATCATGCAGCATGCTAAAGGATGTTGAAATTATCGATATGTTGAAATGATAAATAGTTGCATATAATCCAAGAGATCGAGGGTAGGTCGACTTCAAACTTCTATGAAAATAATATAAAGTCATATCTCTAAAGAGCTAGTGGAATACCGGGAGGAAGGTCACCGGATATTGATGTAGGCCGTTCTTCTGTATTTGACGCTTTGATACTAAAGAAAGTCATCGGTTCATTCTAAGCTGCTTCGGTGTGAGCCCATCGATCGAGTCCTTTGGTTGACATTGAATGTAGCCTAAGGAATCAACCCAAAATAAAACATTGTTACATGGATCAAAAGATAACACCTAAAAAATATTGTTAAAAAATACGCAAGAAATTAACAAATCAAAGGAAAACATCATAATAAAAGTCGAATGAATAAAATACTTTACCACGGAGTGGTGTAATTTGAAAATTTGTGGGAGTAGGCACATTTGAATGGAGGCAAACTGGACGATATAAATATAGTAAGAATGAAAGATCGAAAAAGTAATAAGGTAGTGTTAAAGGAGTTCAGGATGAGGGAAATAAATTTATATTACCATTTGTTATGTCTCTCATAGGAGTTATATGACGCTTAGAAGAAGATGGGATTGATGCACCAACATCTAACCAAATCAACCATTAAAGGGTCAAATCAAAAGTAATAAACGAACGACAAAGTGAGATATTAGGCTAGCATGATTAAACGGACAACACTACGTAATTTGGTAGGAAATAAAAGTACATTGATCGAAAACAAAGGAAGGTACCTGGCAGCAGGCCGCGCATAGGAGGGTTAGGCCGTTTTGATGAAGTCGGTGTAGTGCACATAGAAGGAACTTGCTCCCGTGCCTGACGTTTTGATGGTAAAGAAAGTCGTCGGTTCAATCCAAGCTCATTCGGGGTGAGCCATTCGATCGAGTCCTCGGGTCGACATTGAAAGTTGCCTATGGAATAACCCCCATGATAAAACATTGTTACATGGATCAAAAGATAACACCAAAAATATATTTTTAAAAGCAAGAAAATAACAAATCAAAGGAAAAAATCTTAATAAAGGTCCTGCTTGAAAATAAGGGTTACCACGTAGTGGTGCAATCTGAAAATTTGTGGGAGTAGGCACATTTGAATCGAGGCAAACTGGACGATATAAAGATAGTAAGAATGAATGATCGAATAAGTAATAAGGTAGTGGTAAAGGAGGTCGGAATGAGGATAAAAAATTTATATTACCATTAGAGATATCCCCCATAGGAGTCCTTGGACGCTTAGACGAAGATGGGCTTGATGCACCAACATCTAGGCAAATCAAGCAATATAGTGTCAAATTACAAAGAATAAACTAACTACAAAGTGACATATTAGGATAGCATTATTAAAAGGACAACACTACGTAAATTGACATGAAATAAAAGTACATTGATCGAAAAAAAAGGAAGAGACCTGACGGAAGGGCCCGCATATGAGGATTAGGCCGTTTTGATGAAGTTAGGGTAGTGCACATCGAAGGGGCTTGCTCCCGTGCTTGACGCTTTGATGCTAAATAAAGTCGTCGGTTCATTCTAAGCTCCTTTGGTGTGAGTCGTTCTATCGAAATATAGAAGGCGCGGTATAATTAAACAAAGCCAGTATGAGAAAAATAAGTGTTATAATAAGGTATTGTTACAATACGACATATGAGAAAAGATGAATTAATATTACCATTAGATATGTCCAGCATAGGGATCCTTGGATAATCAGAAGAAGTCGGGGCGGAGGCATCACATTCTGCTGAAATTATGCAAATAATATGGTTTATATTGAATCATAAGGATGACTGAAGGTTAAGATGGAAAATACCCGGTTGTGTGATTAGAGGAAGACCATAATTCTCCATTGAAGCAAAGGGATGACCAGGCGTCGACCTCTGGAGGGACTAATCGGAATGATAGAAGTGGAGCATAATGGAACGGTACTCAACGGGTGATCGAGATGGCACGCAACAGTCACGGAGCTGGTCTGACGTTGATGTGATTGTGTCAAGGCAAGAGTAATGGATGGAAATGGCCGTGAAGGATGAACAGTGATGGTTGAATTTTGTTAATTAATTAGAATTAGAATAAGAGAATATTGGAGATTACAATAAAGCATTGAAATATGGAAAGAATAAAAGTATAAAAACTAATTGGATAATTGGATAGTAGGTGATATAAGAAAATAATAAGGAAACAATATATTTAGTATGGGTTAATTGGGGGGAAAGAATAAACATATACGTGGTATAAAATCAAATTGCATTGAAAAAAGAATATATAAAATAAGATTAAACAACAATAAATGGTTCTATATTAAGGAAACAATTGGTCAATTATTAAGTGAATATCCTATGAGATTGATTTATTATTGTCATTTGATTCAATATCATTGCTTGTTTCTACACCTAAGTCAACCGACAACCGCTAAAGGCCTTCAACTATTTAACCATTAACTATTTGATGGGACATAATGCTGCCACCACCAAATGTTTGTTCAATCTTATTAAATGTCTTTTATCATAACCATATTATTACGCCGGGTACTGCATATTTCACTTGAAAAGGAAAGGGGAACAAATAAGGTAAATGTGGAATTACACATAACTGGTGGCGTAAAAAAAAAATATAATGGGGAACCACTAAATATTTTTATTTGAGAAGAAAGCAACAACCAAAATCCGAATGACTAAATAAGAAAACCGAAATATGAGTTTGAAATAAGCAACGAAACAAACATCCCGTGTAAACATAACAATAATGAAAATACGAAATAAAATTCCATAAATTAGCGATGAAGTTCGATGACATGAACATCATTAGGCATCAGTTGGCTCAATCTTCACCGAGACCTTAAGCTGCTTCGTCGTTGACGTCTGACAATCTTCATTCTCATCCCCACTATCGATGGCAACGTATTGGCGGCGTTTGGCGGGAGTAGAGAGAGTGAGTGCTCCAGAAGAACAAACATCCGAGTGTGATTCCTGAGGGTAACCACCAATAAGAAGCAAAAGTTAGTGTAGTTTAACCTTATGTGCAGGAAAGAAAGGAGAATAAAAGTTGGAAAAATAATTAGGTCATTATGTTAATGTAAGAATGATGAAAAATATATAGAAATCGCATCACCTGCAAGGAAGGAGTAAAGGAAGGAGTAGATGAGTTGCACTGGTCAATTAGGGTCGAATCATCTGACATGGTCCAGACGGTGTGCGTTTTATCCTTGTGTTGAGAGGACTCCTTCACCTTAACTCGAAACAAAAACTTCTTATCAAGCAGGACGTCAAAATCTTGAGGGAATGCGTCCACATCACCAACCTTAACTAGAAATGATGATTGTAAGGGTGGGTGGACAACGGAAGTTCAATGTAGATGATGCAATATGCGATGTAGGCAAAATTGGATCTAGGTAATTGTTGTAATAGTGAGTGTTAGTATAGTAATTGAAATAGGATAACCTTAGCCTGTTTCTCCCTCAAGGCAATAACCAAATAGCGGACGAACTTTTGGACATCATTGTCGAACATCATTAAAGAGGCAGTACCGGTGTCATCTCCAACCTTTATTTGCAAATAGAATCTACATGACACGCAGGATGTTAGAAATAGAAATTATGTTAGATGTGTCAAAACGTGTGTATTAAGATGGATGAAAGTAAGGAGTACACACCTTTGTACCGGATACAGAACTGGCTGATCACACGTGTCACAGAAGGAACCTGATCCTTTTAGCACAGCAGTTGTCTTGCACTTTATGCAAGAATTGTAGAACCATTTCTCACGCTTTTCGAAGTCAACCACTTTGGCAACAAATGTGGAATACCCAGGCTGTAAAAAACATAAATGGCGAAAACAGCATAAGCAAGGTAGAAGGGGGGAAACGTAGCAAATGAGGCAAAACAGATACACAACTCAAATCATATGAATCCACCCTTCGGTGTTGAACTGTCCATTTCACTCAAACATAAAGGAAACAGAAATACATCAAAGAAATTACTCCTTATTGTATATGCATATGGTAAGCCATCGGGATACCTCAGTTTTTGAATCAAGCAAACAGAGAGTGATTCTTTCAGAGGCGGTGAAATACTTGTGGCCAGATGAAAGGGAAGACTGGACAGAGATAGGTGTTATGGCGAGGTTAGACAAATGTCCCTTGGGAAATCCACTACAAAAACGTTGAAAAAAATAAGGATTAAAGAGATGCGGGTGTAATTTAATGGTAGGAAAAGTAAAGAGGAGGAGGAAACGAAGGATAATAAAATCAGATATGAAACTAATAATTCAAATGGTTTGAAAATATGATATTGAGGGTTGAAAGAAAAAGGAAATTTGTAACCTCTTGAACTCTTCAATCGTGGGGTGAGTTTGATCTAGGATGAGTCTGGAGCCCCACAATGCATTCGACACACTCACATTGCCTGACAGTTAAAATAGAAAAGAGAGACATTAAAGGTAATTGTATTATAAGAAAAGGAAGGATGAATGGAAATAAGATGAGGAAATGACATAGTTACCTTTATGGAGTGTAAGCTTACCAAACTGCAAAATAACTATAAGCATCGGGTCACTCAAGGAAGTAACTTTTGTGTTCAATTGGAGAGCGTAGTCATCCCACAAAGTGATTGCCAAGATTTCATGACTAAAAAAAATCAACAGGAAATAAGTTAGAAATACAAACAGCCAAGAAAAGGAAAAAGTAGGATGTACCATATAAATATGGAATTTACGCACCTAGGATCTTCCAAGTGAATGGACATTCTGTTGGAGATCGAATGGTCAGCCTTTTTAGTTGTGATTAATTCGGTGCGCCAAATGAGTCGACCAATAACATCTAAAAAACAATGATGATGAAATGCCGGGTTACAAAGCAGGAAGTTAAAGAATGGTAAAATATGGATAAACATGAACCCTAAATATAAAATGAACTAAAAATGAACATAGACATTTGAAAAAATTAGAGTGAATTACCAAATAAACAATTTGATTTGATGGAGTTGGACAAAATAGAATTGAAATCTTTAAAAGCTAAACCATGGCGGGGGAGGGAAAGTGCATCATCGCATGAATTTATGACAGTAGAATCAGTCACGATTATTCTCTTGGGATTCTCACTGAACTTGAAAGTAGCCTTGTTATCTGCAAGCTTGAAGTTGGAAATGTTAATTGTCTCAAACTCCCTCACTTGTTCGGCACTCTTTGCATTCAAGTTAGAGTTGATTGATGCCTCGATTAGATGTCCCTAGATTAGCAAAAACCAAATGAAGATGTTTGTTGGATCAAATTAGTTTGTAACAGGATACAAAATGAAAGTTAAGTGAAGAGCACAACATACCTCTTCATCAACACAAACCAACTGAAGTGGTGGTTGAAATCGGCTCCCAGGATATGGAGGCTTAGTAAACACCCGAAGCAGACACACTTTGATGAAGGAGGATTCAACAATCTCATTGAGGCTAGTGTATTTCACAATTGACCCAGCCATGTCAATATAGAATGAGAAGGAATGATGAGATTAAGCGTGAGGAAAGGAGTTTTTAGAGGAACATATTTATAAGAAAGGAAGGGCAAAAAGAATAAAGGAACACTAAAATATTGTGTATAGAGTGATATAGGAAGGAAAATAATTAAAGAAGGAAAATCCAACAGAATAAAATTCAGACAGGAAAGAATAATTTGGTTGACTTGTAATGGAGATTACAATGTAATATAAGGTAATGATATATATAAAACTAAGTTAGGAAAGAAAATCGGGCTAGATTAAATGCAAGTATAGTAGAATGAATAATAAAATAAGGATTACTTAAAGGTGGAAAGAAGCAAGCAAACAGAATCATAGATTTTTTCATATTAATGGATGTAATTACAGGAAGGGAGTAGACTAAAATAACCTAACTGAATTTTATAAACTGCATTATAGGAAATGAAATAAAGTTTGATCAATACAAAAGAATAAAAAGAAAAGAATAAATTATATTGAGAGCAATGGCAGCCCACATATCCAAAACAACGGCAGCCCACATAAAAAGAATAAAAAATTATGATTGATATTGGGCTAGCATGATTAAACGGGTATATGCTTCCATACTACCATACTACCATACTACCAGTGTATTTGAGTAATTGAATTCACCAAAATAACCCAAAGTAAGCAGTTGAAGTATAAGGAAATCCAAACGACCGAGTCTGTACACAAAATGACCCAAAGTAAGCAGTTGAAGTGTAAGGAAATAGGTTGAGAAGGCATATAATATATCCAGATGAGAAATAAATACCCTATGTGAAGTAACAGCCCGGTTGTCCTTTGTGCCTGCAAATCCAAACGACCGAGAAATAAATACCCTTTGCGAAGTAACAGCCCGGTTGTCCTTTGTGCCTGCAAATTCAAGTATTTGCTATCAGCATCTCTTCTTGAGAGTAAAACAACACAGATAGGTTTCAATAATTAAACTGCAACACAGATCACGCATATATTATTCATTGACAATAATTTCAAAATGCAACTACTTGAGAGTAAAGCAAGCAAGTCCTCATATTTGCTTAAGATTCTATCTATGGTCTGATGTTAGGATTGACAAACTGTGGGATGGATCATTAAGATTTCAAAACTCCTAGAAATGGACATCAAACATATTAATAGCAATGGTAATTCACATATTTGGCATCCTGTTAATAGGCTAAGGAAATACTAAAAAAGAGTAGTTGTTATGCTGTTATTTTATTAGGCGTCCTGTTATTTTATTATGTAAAAGTCATTTTGCCTTAGAATTGGTGGGAAAGTAGTTGCTCTGCTGAAGGCTCGGTGAAAATTGTGGCTCGGCTGAAGGCTTAGTTAAAATTGGGAGGCCAAGTGCGTGGATATTATGCTCCATATTTCAACAACAGTCTTAACAAACACTACCATGGTATGTAAGCAGACGAAGATATTTCTATTTAAGCTTGAAAACAGAGCATACCAACAAAGAAGAAGTGATACACTTTTCAACGGCGAGGACAACACCTTTCCTTGGTCTTAATTCCAATTGCAGTTGAACCCAACTGCATCACAAATCCAATTAAATCATTAAAACGCTCAAATTCCAATTGTATGTTCAATTTCGAGCACTTGGAAAAACAACTACACTGGTAAAATCAGATTACCTTGATCGCTTCAATGGCATATTCGACCTGTAACAACCTCCCTTCAGGAGAGAGAGTATTAACTCATCTGCCATACTCAGTCCTTCAAAACGACAACAAACAGTGCAAAAAAATTACTTTAAACACACAAACAAATCGTTCCAACAGTGTTATACATGTTTGAAACTATAGGACACTTGTGTCCTAGATTTCAGGTTCTCAAGCATTAGAGAGATTGGAACAAAAATCGTTAATAGTCAATGGTGCTAAACTTACAGGAGAAAGAAGATCTTAAACTTATAGGAAACATGAATCAACAACAGATTAAGGAAGATCTTAAACTTAGACAATGGGTACCTGAGATGCAACATCGACTCCAAAAATTTCATCAACAACTCATGCTCAGAATTAAGGAAGATCTTGAAATGAAAAAGACAAAGAGGTTGATTTACAAATCCAAAATCAATATCAATTATAGGACTTGACACAACATATGTTGGAAAAAATTTTTGTGAAATCATTCAGGTGAAACTTTATGCAGAAATAAATAAGAAAGGCCAAAATCTAGACAGTTAGACGCACCTTTAAGAAGCTAGCATCAATGTTGCTTGATATAGCACGAGCTAACAACATCTTCCCTATCCCAGGGAGTCTATATAAAAGAACACCCTAAATCAAATAAAGTTATACCAAATCAATCAACCATTTCTAATGCCCACAAAAAAGAACAATTAGCATTAACAAATGCATTCATAATTAACCATGTCATGAAATGTTGACTGTATATATTATTATCTTGGGAGGTTTGATGCCCACCCTCAAGAAGAGCTTAGGATTCATCAAATGAAGTTTAATATGTTCCCAGAGTTCTCAAATCTGATTAGAAAGACCACCAACAGCAGAGTAGCATTCTGGTGCGAGCCATCACATCCAAAAAAGATGAATCGAGAACTTGAGCAATTGCGTATCGACAGATTAACCAGCAAAATCATCAAAGCTCCAATCAAGTGCTAAATCTAATTAACTCCAATCGACTTCCAGCACATAGAGAAAAAAAAAAAGGGATATATATTTATAAACAATTAAAGCAATAGAAAAAACAGCAAAAGTACAAAGGGTGACAGAACATCAAAACTCTTGAACTCCGAAATCTTGAGCCATTCTTAACAAATTCCCAATCAGTTCCAACTATTGTGCAAACAGCTTACCATTCCTCTTCTACAACTGGTTGAATGTGCAGCTTTAACTACCAAACATGTGTTATCATAATATCAGATTCCTCTTGTACAACTGGCTGAATGTGCAGCTTTAACTATCAAACATTTTTTTATCATATTTGTTATCATAATATCAGATTGGGGCAAAATCAGCTAATCAGTGTCAAAATTGGGGAAAAGAAGAGCTAATTAAGATGGAATTGGGGCTAGGATCCACACAAGACAGAAAGTCGCGATTCGGAGGCCACTTCCACAGCTTGTTGTAGTCCCAAATCCCACCAGCAGCAACAAACTATCCAATATAAATGAGTAAAAAAAGATTGGAAAGAGAACAATCCTTTCGAGAATAAGGAGCCCTAGACAAATGTGGGGGTGCAGTCGAATATTTTGTTCCCTGCCTAGTTTCTGGAGACTCAAATCATGCTGCTGAGACATTGCAAGAAAGTTCTTGGGAAAGGAATCTACCTCGGATAGAACACAAGTAGCTTCACCAAGGAAATATTGTTCAATTAAGTTGAGAGCCTACCACATACAACATAAAAAGAAAATTATATGTTACTACCCATGCTCCTTAATTTTTATTGAAAAGGAAAGCAAACTAATTTGCATACCAAATTTCACTTTACAATTGTTAAAGAGCTCAAGGCTGTCACAAAGAAAGAAAAAAAGAACCAAATGACTTCAATTAGAGGGAGCTTGCTCCTGTGATAAAGACATAGATAGACAAACCTTGATATAGGATTAGTGATTCGATCGCCCAATATTTGGAGCATTAATTAAGGTAGCATCGGATCTGCAACACCAATAAGTAAAGACACATTGAAACAAAGATGCAGCTTTGGATTAAATTAAGATCCACATGTAAACACAAATTAAAAAATATTGAGTTAGAAGATATATAACCCTAATTTGCAATTGCGATACACCAAAATAAGAGGCTAAATACTAATTTGAAATGCCTGTCTTCTAGATTTAAAAAAAAAAAAGTTGGATACTGATAGCTACATATGCGAAACAATTCACTGATTCGAACAGATGCACAAAACAGATTCGGACAGACAAGTAGCCAATAGATGCAACAGGTTGGAGATTTTGAACATATTTAAACAGCAAAAGATTAAACACAAATAGCTAAACCCTTTTGCAATGGTGCAGAAGAAGACATTGTTAGTAAATATATAGATTATTTTTTCTAAAAAAATGTGATTAGTTTAAAGAGATAAAAAAAAAGAAAAAAACTGTGATTACTAAAGTTAAGGATATATTTTTTTCTTTAATGTTTTAAATTAAGCCCAATTTTTAGGAGATAATAATTAAAGAAAATAAATAATTAAGAGTATATATAGATAAAAGAAAAAAAAATGTGATTAGTTTAAAGAGATAAAAAAAGAATAAAAATAATAATTAAAGAAAATAAATAATTAAAAAAGGGACAAAAAAACTTGATTGGTGGAAAAGAGAGGATTAAGGAGAAGTTGACACATAAGCCTAAAGTGTTCTAAATTAAGAGTATATATAGATTTTTAGGAGATAATAATTAAAGAAAATAAATAATTAAGAGTATATATAGATAAAAGAAAAAAAATGTGATTAGTTTAAAGAGATAAAAAAAGAATAAAAATAATAATTAAAGAAAATAAATAATTAAAAAAGGGACAAAAAAACTTGATTGGTGGAAAAGAGAGGATTAAGGAGAAGTTGACACATAAGCCTAAAGTGTTCTAAATTAAGAGTATATATAGATAATTAAAAAAGGGACAAAAAAACTTGATTGGTGGAAAAGAGAGGATTAAGGAAAAGTTGACACATAAGCCTAAAGTGTTCTAAATTAAGAGTATGTATAGATTTTTAGGAGATAATAATTAAAGAAAATAAATAGTTAAGAGTATATATAGATAAAAGAAAAAAAATGTGATTAGTTTAAAGAGATAAAAAAAGAATAAAAATAATAATTAAAGAAAATAAATAATTAAAAAAGGGACAAAAAAACTTGACTGGTGGAAAAGAGAGGATTAAGGAGAAGTTGACACATAAGCCTAAAGTGTTCTAAATTAAGAGTATATATAGATTGTTAGTAAATATGTTAAGAATAAAAGAAAAAAAATGTGATTAGTTTAAAGAGATAAAAAATGAATAAAAATAATAATTAAAGAAAATAAATAATTAAAAAAGGGACAAAAAAACTTGATTGGTGGAAAAGAGAGGATTAAGGAGAAGTTGACACATAAGCCTAAAGTGTTCTAAATTAAGAGTATATATAGATTTTTAGTAAATATGTTAAGAATAAAAGAAAAAAAAATGTGATTAGTTTAAAGAGATAAAAAAAAGAATAAAAATAATAATTAAAGAAAATAAATAATTAAAAAAGGGACAAAAAAACTTGATTGGTGGAAAAGAGAGGATTAAGGAGAAGTTGACACATAAGCCTAAAGTGTTCTAAATTAAGAGTATACTAGCTTAGTACCCGTGCGTTACGCACGGAATTTGTAAAGTATATTATATATTGTAGAAGATATTGTCATAATTTATTTACATTATATATTAAATGTATTATAATACTATAATAATATGAAAACGATATAACAAAATAATATAAATTTGGATTAAAAAAATAATGCTTATATTATGTCAATATATAATATATGTGGCAAAACGTCAATGTCTCACCTTCCTAGAAGAGTCGGGTTTGAGATTTGAAATGCTTAAGGCAGGATATAAAATGTGGACCTCTAATATTTTTTTTTTTGTGTTAATGGATTGGAAGGTTTTAACCGTTCCGGAATGGTTCAACCGAAAATGACTTGCGGGTAGTACCCAAAGGTCCCCGGTTCGAACCACGGATGACCGCTTTTTATTTACCAAATTCAACGATTGGAAGGTAAGACCAAATAATTTGGTAGTTCGACTACATATTACATGTTGTTGCAGGAGGATGGTCAAGTATGAAATAAATATAGAATAAAGATCAGACTGACTTCCCTGTCTCAACAAATAAATACAAGACTTCCTCCCGTTGTAGTAGAAGGTTGTCAGGATCGAATCCACGAGGAAGCACGTCAGCAGTTCTCAGGTAGCAACAGATCTCACTGACAAGCAACAGAAAGACAGGAATAAAAGCAGAAAAGACAAAGCAAAACAGAAACAAAAGCAAAAACAGAAAATAGCGAAAGAAAGTAAAGAACAAAGCAAGACAACAGACGTACTCGATCTCGACAACTACCTACTCGAGATCGACTACCAACAGTGAAGACAGAAACTGCAAAATCGACAACAAAAGCAGAAACTCTACTCGACCTAGACAAGACCGTACTCGAGATCGACTAAGGCCTACTCGATCTCGACGAGCTCCTCCCTTGTATCGACTGGAAAGACAGAAACTTGAATTGCAAATTTCGAACCCAAAACTCAGATTTTCGACGAAATAAATCAATATGATAAACGACTTCCAAGACCAGGGTATCAACACCACAACGATAACCATGCAAAGTAACACATAAAGGCATAAAAGATCATGCTTTCCATCAAAATAACTTTCGTTACTAACCAATAGGCATATAGAGGCTTTCGCATAAACCCTAATTGTTACTAACCCTTTTCACATAATTAACCCAAGTTGCATTAAGATCACTTTCGCTTTAATAATACAAACAAGGATCACCTTCAACTCTCGCAAAAGAATCATGCTCATAGGGATAGAAGACGAATTGCATAAAAAGATCTGACCTTTACTGCATCATCTCACATGGCCACCGTCGGGCTCACCCCAGCCCCAGAAGTAGGTGGACTACTCGCTCTTCATCATCAAGAAAGACATCAAATAACAAAAGAAACTAACTTGCATTGAATTAAATAAAGAAAGCTTACAACCCACAAGACAAATCCGCTTTCGCCTTTCCACCTTGCTTGCTACAAACTCTCTCTCTCTACTCCTACTTACTTGAATGGAATTGATTGTGTTTCTGAATGAATGAAAAACCAGCCCCTAGGGCTTTATTTATAGCCTTCTATTCCTTGCTAATCAAGGATAGAATCTCCTATCTATATCTAAAATTATATCTAAAAGCTTTAATGATAAATAAATGCAACAAGGGAATTTAAATCTAAAAGGAAAAGATAAATCTAAGCTAGGTAAGATGTCTTCATGTTGATAGATCTCCCTTCCTTGGATTGATGATGATAGATTTCGGCCTTCTCGACTTCCTTCGTGCCCAAGGAATCCCAGCTCGACTCGGACTGCTCACGGCGACGCGTTTCCAGAACCTAGTCTACTCGACATCGACAAGGGTTCGTCGACATCGACTAGGATTCGTCGTCGACTGATCTTCTCGGGTGACTCTGCTCGACAAGCTCGGATCTAGGCTCCTGGGCGTCGTCGATCTCGACTAATCTTCCTCGAGATCGAGTAGGGTTGCTCGGCGTCTTCGTCCTCGGCTTCTCGATCAGCTCCTCTCCTCGACTCCGGGTGTGGCGTCTAGGCTTTGTCGATCTCGACTAGTGGTACTTGAGATCGAGTAGGGTTCTGGAGTCAGGTTGCCTCGGACTTGGTTTCCTCGACCAGGCTTTGTCGACCAAGTCTGCTCGGGCTCTCTACTCGAGATCGAGTAAGGTGTACTCGACATAGAGTAGCTCTGGCTTCAGCTCGGTTTGTCCTGGTTCTGTACTCTCGGATTCTGGACTTCTGTAGTTGTTTTCCGAGCTTTTCTGACCTTCCTTAGAGTTGCTGTAAAATGCCTCGAATTCTGCGAATTTAAACAGAAACTGGTGTAGATTCCATAATTTGGCAAATAAACATAAACTACATAGATTCTGTACTATCTTGACCCAAATGAATGAAATGTATGCAGAAATCGATATAAAAGTTACTGTAAAACATGACAGATTCAGCTCACAACATTAGACAAACTCTAGGTGAACGGAGTTTTAAAAACTTTTGAATGGAGAGCACATAAAAATGAGAGAAGAAATATTCTTGTAATAAACTTAAAAGTAAAAAAAATGCTTCTTCCGTCTCAAAATATAGGTCGTTTTATTTTTTTTTGGCATGTTTTTTAAGAAGCTAAAAACTCTGCAAAATATTATATTTTTATTGGTTTTTTAAAATAATATCAGGCTTATTAATAATAAGTATATTATTATTTTTAAAAACTAATTAAAAAAATTTAATGTTTTATAAAGTTTTTAGCTCCTTAAAAAACGTGATAAAAAAGTAAAACACACATTCTAAGTTTTGAGACATGGGTAGTACAAAGTTTAGAGTAACCACTCACCACTGCTATTTGAGAATGAGTTTTTTTTTTAGCATTCTAAGTTTTTTTTAGTAAGTTGATTGATTACTTTGAACATTAAACACACATTTGCTGTGGTAATGGGTTGGAAGATAGAACTCAAAAATTTGTTAGTTGGACTACACATTCCACAAACGCTGGTGAATAGAATTTTCAGAGCTTTGGGATGGAGAGCACATAAAAAAAAATATTATATTAATAAACTTAAAAGTAAAAAAAATCATTTCATCTCAAAATATAGGCCATTTAATTTATTTTTTTGATATGTTTTTTAAGAAGCTAAAAACTCTATCAAATATTATCTTTTTATTTGTTTTATTTGAGCATGTTATATGATTTTCAATGTCTAAATAGAAGCTTTACTATTATATATTAGACCAAAGCATGAATAGTTAGCTTAGTGTCATAAAACATATGACAAATAAAAAAAATGAATGAAAATCTTTTTGATCTCAAGAATGTATTTTCAATTCATTTGTAAAAGAAGAAGAAGAAGCACTAAATTATGATTGGTTAGTTAATCTATTTTTAACGTGAGATTGTCAAGTGACACGTTCAATCTCTGTTTTAGTTGGTTGATAGATAGGTAGATATAACTTAAGAATTATAATTAATTTAAATTTATTATAAAATAAAAGAAACGGTAAATTGGATAAGTAAAAGAAAATAATCAATTAATTAGCAAACATGATTCATTTATTTTTATAATAAAAGTGGCCTAATCAAATTAAAAATGTTTCATAAAAAAAACGGCCCACTTAAAATCAAACAAACTCATCATTGGATAAGGCCTAATCAAATTAAAAATGGTTCATAACTTAAAAATAAAAACGGGCCCATTTAAATTGGATAAGTAATTATTGATTAAATCATTTTTTAGTTTTATATTTTTATTAATTTATTGTTATCTACTTAAGATTATAACAACCAAACAAACTCATCATTTTAAGGGAAAATTGATTTCTTATCTACTCATGCAAAAGAACGAAACATGGCCAAAGAGATAAATTTAAAATGACACCGTAGTTGTAAATAGAGCTAAATAAAAAAACCTAAAATTAGAGTTTATAGCTTGCAAAGTAGATTAACCTTGAGTTAAAAAAGTGTTAAAGATGTATATATTTAGAAAAGAGTTTACTCATATGTGCACAAAAAAAACATAGAAAAGAATTGTTTCAAAAATATTTTCTAATCAAAACACATCAAAGTTGTTTAAAAATGGATAGAGACAAATAACAACTATTTTATTTATTAGGCAAACTTTAAGAATTAAAGAGTTGAACATTTGAACTTTAAATAAAATTCACATAAATATTCTTGCTTTTTCTGTTCATATTTACGTAGGTTGCATCCGAAATATTTTTTTTGGTTTAATCTTGTCTTTTGTGTTCAAATTTTATATTGACATAAATGATTTGATTTGTTTTTTTAATTGGTTAATAAGATTTAATCGTGGATTTTTTATTTGGAGTATAAAGTTTTAGAAATTATAGATACATAGATGATTGATTAAATGTAAAGGCTCGAATTTGAAATCCAAATTTCTCGGAAAAAGAAAATCAAAATGAATTTTAAAGCGAAATTTAGCGGAAAAAAAAAAACTCTCTAGCTCGGACTCTGATCTCATAAAACGTATTTCCGATCTAAAATAAAATTTTGAAAACTAACTTGACGTGGTAACATCATCCTCGGAATTTTAAAAATTCTAACTAATCGAGAGTGCGGGTTCCAAAGATTATTTTTGGGTAATTTTAAATTGGGGTTTTGGAACCAATTGTGGCTTGCCTTCTTCCACTCTTTTTTTTTTACCCAATTTCAGTCAATTGATCCCCTCCCTTCCTAGTCTATAGACAACAACTCCCTCGAGCAATCCATCCCCCATTTTGACAAACAAACAACACCTACCTACTGCATATTTTGAATTGGTCAAAGACTACCCACCTAGCTTCATCTCCTCAAACAAAACAAAAAGAAAAACAAAGGGCAGAACCCAAACCAAAGCCCCCTGATTCTCCTCTGCACACGCCAAACACAAGAGGACAAACAACCCCGAATACCTTTCTCCCTTTGATTTGGCAGAAGACCCGCTGCAGTCTTGTTATCTCCCCTTCAACAAGTATGAAACACAACCCCATTCCCCCACATTTCACATTTCTATTTCAAAACCCAAATAAACCCTATCCCCTTTTTCCATTTTGTTTGCCGAGAGGAACTCCCTTCTCCTCCTCCTTGTTCATTCAGCCACCGCCACCCACCTTACTCCCTCCATTCATTTCTGTCTTGCCAAGACAGCCGGCCACCACCAGACGCCATCCTCTCCCCACCTTTCTCTTTCTCGTTTCCGTTGAGCAATCAGCAGCGCCATTTCCTCCTCCATCGAGTAGCATCCCAGCAGCAGCTCCTCGACGAGCCCAAGCCGACGCCGCCGGCAGCAGCAACGGCTCCCGTCTTCCGAGCGCTGTCCCGAGCACGCACGACCATTGCCTCGCTCTTCCTCCTTCCATCGAGCGGCAAGCAGTCCAGCACCTCCCTTCCTCCCCTCTGTTTTCGATGTTAGAGTCGGTAAGCTCTCCTCCTCCCTTCTTCGATCGAATGACATCATAGAGCTCCTCCTCTAAGCCCTCTGTTTCTGTCCTAGGCCGAGAACACCTTGTCTCCGACTTCGACGAACCCAAAGGACTCCGGCGAAGCTCGACGCCCATGAACGCGTTCACCTCGGTGAACATTTTCCAAGGTCGGTATTTTCTAACTATTTGACTCGAATTTCAACGGGTTTGAATTAACTTGGGAATCTAAATTGTTCGATGACCGACTAGCATGGTGTTATGATATGATTGATTGACTAATAGCATGATTGTGTGGACTAATTGCATGTATGAATGACTAACGACATGATGAGATGTTAAGTTATATATCGTTTGTCTTATAACTTATAAACTATGATGATACGATGAACTCGAGTTATGTGATATGTACGTTGATTTATGATTATGAATATGATGAGTGTAATGATCTCTGGATATATGTGACATGCGTATTATTATTGCGAATATATTGTGGCGAATACATGAATGTGGCTGAACGTAATAATGAGAATGATATGGTCTCGTAGAATGTGATAATATGATGAATGGTTGAACTTGACGGAATGATGATTGCGATATGGTTGCTATTCCCGTTGAATGATACGCTTGAGTGTTTGGATGATTAGACGTAGACTTATACATATATGTTCTGATGTGTATCTAGGTGATACTTTGTGATTATAAATGATGTATGCCAGATCTTCTATTATTTTGTTCTGCATAGCAAGGTGAGTTCCTATATGAGCTCACTCAGATTCGAAAAGAGATCTCCCTACTTGTAGCCATGTGCATACTAGGTGCTTGCATTCATAATAAAGCATGCCATGTAGTATCCTGCTAGGATTGCACTCATGATTGAGCATTCGTTTACTCATTGCTTTTGTAAACAGAACGGTCGTTATCTGTGAAGTAACTAGAGTCATTGCTAGGGTTATAGGACGACCTAGTCTCATCGGATCCCGTCCTGAGTCAATCGAGTCATGAACTTCCTTATATTATGAGATGCCTGCGGGCTTTATTGTGGATACGGGTTGGGCATGCGTGCCACCCGATTATGTGGAATGCATTCACGAGTTGGCCAGTCTCTGCCCTATCGGAAGGGGGTGGAGGTAGGAGAGGGATATACCACTTGGTATTCGGTGCTAAGGCCTTATTATATTTATGCACCTTATCTTAGGACCATGCTAGTGTGTTAATATTCCGCCTTGCATCTAGAAGCATCTTTATTAGGACTAGCGTGTGTATATGTCTGCTTGTTTGGGATTATATTGCGTAGGGTTTCGATCTGACACCGCCCCGCATACATTTTTTTAGGTTTGTTTTGCAGCATGATTATTCCTTGTTTCCGTGATGTGGGAACTCTCTTGGGCGATCTCAAAGAAATGGTTTAACTCCACTAACATTGTATATTAAATTTAGATAAATACGCTTATTGATTTGGTTTTGACTCGGCTCTGCCGTGTCACCCTCTTGTATTACACTTTGATTCTACTATTTTCATGACTTTTGGTTTTCCACGCTTAGACTTATGACAGGTACAGGGGACTTCCCCGGGGATTCCAACGATCCCTTCGAATTTTGGGTATGAAATCCCACTTTAAAATGTTAGGATAGAATTTCAAACCTTCAACCTGTACTCGGGGCGCAAGATCCTAACGAGGGGTTTCATCCCTCGAAACGTAACCCGGGAATCATAATCCCAGGCTGTTACAAAGATGGTATCAGAGCCCAGGTTATGCAAACCGAGTATGATAGGTTGAAGTGGTTTTGGAAATGGCTCAAGATTTTCAAATGTTTTTCCAAAATGTTTTAGAAAGGGCAAAATGAATTTAATATGGCTAACTCAAATGGACTAAATATGAACTTGACTCAATAAATCCGGTAATCAAACAAAGGGAACGAAGGGGTAGTAAAGGCGCTAGATCATCCCTATTGGATGTAGTTGGGAACGGGTAGGCAAAATATAGCTTGTTCTTTTACAGGTGGACTTGAAGACTCCAAGGAACCCGAAGGTTGGAGTGACATAGGTTAGGAGGTCGTGAGGTATTTTCCCCTCCGGTCAGCCGTCCCTCGAAGGACAGTGCTATTGTGCTTAGGATAGAGAATTAATCAGTATGCCTTGACTTGAATCATGTATTGAATAAATGTGCAAACGGGATAGTGGGAGAATACCTTGTTCTTATGTCATTGGAACTCCTGTCTTGTCGAAATAGCTCTTCCATAATTCAAACCCCTGATGATTCTGACTCCGTCAACCGTCCCACCAAAACATTTAGGCATGTTAGCAAGGGTCGAAGAGCATCTGCTCTCCCTGTTTCGAGTCCTGTTTTGTATCCCACCACCAATGCTTTTATCGAGTCTCGTACCTTAGGTTGGTGTCTTCCACGGGAAAATTTGGGTCGGTCAACTGGATACTTTCGGGGGTGTGTCAGATATGGGAAATTCATGAGTGTTTTAGGGAGGGTGATCAATGAAACAATTTCGAGTTGGAAGTGATTGTCTTATGGAGTTATCCTTCTCGATTCCTATACTGGTCAACTATGTCTTCTTACCACGAGAGTCTAAACAGAAATTATACCCTCTCATCTCGAAAACAGTGTGAATGTCCTTGTGTCATACCGAGCGAGTCACACTAGCGTCCCACGGGGAAACAAGGTGATGAGTCGGTGATTTCCCTTAGAGAATTCTGTTTGGTTATAATAGTGGGCCCCCCCTCTTGTGATTGTATGACATGATGTGTTGGTATATTTCAGCATGACTTGTCTGATAACTTGCATGATTGCACTTATGAACGAATATATATGTGTCGAATCTATGAATTCCCAGCATTGTTACTCTCCCTTGAATTAGGTCCATGATAGTGTGGTCAACCTTCATTGAATGATTAACATATGAAATGAATTCTTAGCATGCTAAATTGATCTAATTGAACTCTGTTGGCCATGTACATGCTTAATGAGTATTGTTAGTATTATGTAGGACATATATCTTCCACTTATAGACCCTCATATGATTATGGGACGTCTTGGTATTTCTATGTGAATATGGATGTATTTGATGTGATAGTTACTATGCCCATATGACCTTACCATATCCTCTAGCATGATTATTAGGGTGCATCTCAACATGCTCGTAATTGACTTCGCATTGTCTCGATCTGCTTATGTGTATTCCTAAAATGAGTGATGAATCATACTTGTGAAATTTTACAATGCCTGCTATGTCGTACATAAATCATCCTGTATATGTCTATTATCGATTTGTGCATATATGATCTTGAAATATATCGAGCATGATTAGTGAATGAGACGATAGGTTGCTAGCTTGTTCTGCGTGAATGAAAACTGGATTATATAAATATATTATGAATGTATAGATCGCTATCCCTTGAGATAGGTACATGCTAGTGTGGAATGATGTGATGATATTCATGAGTATTATGTGTTTGGGTGTCACAATTATAACCTCATGGAATACCCTAAGGACATCGTTGTAATCCTCGGGCTGGGATTCTATCTTGTTCTCGTCGACCCTAGTCCTGGTCCTTGTCTAAATCCTTAAGGAAGTCGTGTTATCCGCCCTTGTCTCTCCCCTATCTCCGTAACTTCTAATCCTTGCGGTTGTTCGATGAGCGCCGACATGAAGAAAGAATTGACGACCAAGTGGCACCGGAACGGCGCAGTGAACGCGTGGTGGGTCCATGACCCATAGACTCAAATGACGATGTCACCGATGGCAACAAGGACGGATATGCTTCAAGGATAGCAATCGTGAGCAAGATCCTCCCAGCTAACTCAAGGAAGAGCATTCTTAATCCAAATCGCGGATCCTTCTCGGGATCGAAATTGATGATGTGCGATGGGCCTAGTACTTACTTAATTTTATGTGTGCTACTTGATGCGCTGAACCACTAATGAAGGATTGCCTGACTAACTTGTGCTTACGATGATGTATCTTGATGCTTGAGCGTACTTACATGCTAGTAAATCGGTTATGGGTTATATAGGTGATGATGTTTCCCTCTTGAGCTTGAGTTATGAGATTCTTTAGTGAGATAGGTCGGAAAGTAGCAGATAGATGGAGGTTTTCGGATTGGGTCAGTGGTTGTGTGAGAATGGGTGCAGGAAAGATGTGTCAGCAAGAGTAGAGTTGAGTGAGTTAGGATTTATCGGAGATAGTAGTCAGCGAGTATAGTTGAGCTTTCAGGTAGGTCTTAGGTGAGGAGTGGAGTCAGTATGGCGAGATTCCAAGGGAGAGGTCTTCGTTAGAGGTAGAGTAAGGTAATAGCGTGTGTGGGTAGTGTAGTTCTAGAGGCGGATGAGTGAGCTTGGAGTGGATCGGGTTAGTGTGCCTAGGGGAGAGTGTCTAGGTAGTCCAGGATCGGATTGTGGGCAACATTATTGATGAGCGATTGAGGAATGTATAAGGAATCATAGAATTCGGGACTAGGTTGTTCATGTCAGGATTGTACGTGTGATGAGCATTTGGGGTTGTTAGATAGGATTGGTAATGCTTGGCAAAGTCATGAGTGAATGATTTCTAGATGCGTTATTGGAGGATTTTCGTATAGGGGAGAAATCGAAACTGATGCGTGAAAATTGTAATCAAGGTATTTGAGGATGGAGAGTGAATCTTCGAGGAAAGGCTGGTAGCTAGGCATGAGTGTTATTGAGATTCTAGTAAGAATATGGGCTTAAAGTGGAATAGAGAGATTCTGAGCATGGAATTTGGGAACTAGACAAGAGGAAGATATTGGGAACACTGGAGGATGAAGGATTTTAGAAGAGTGGCGAAATGACAATACTTGGGAAAACTCGGATGTGGACGATCTAGGGATTCTACGGAAATGATGATCGGTAAAAGAGGGCTTTGGACGGTAAGGTGTCATGGTTAAGAAGTAGGAACTTGAGGCAATTTAGGAATATGAAGAGATGAGGAAATAGAGTAGGACAACTTGATGATTTCAAAAGGTTAAGGTTTTGTAAGATTTGGAATGAGGAATTTGGGAATGAGCTGAGACGATGATCTAGAATAGGTTGGCTGAGGAGCCGTGGATGTTTAGGTTTCATGAGATTCGGGATGGGACAAGTAAGTAGAGTCTGTGATTGGTCATTGAAGATAAACGCGGGTGATGAGGAACTCGGTGATTCGTGGTTATGAGTTGGAACTAGACGATTTTCTGCGTGAGAGTTGTCGAAAGTATGCGGTTGAGTGGATTCTAGAAGATAGGATGCTTGTGTTGGTAATGTCGAGGATAAGGATGGGAGTGTCAGGTGTGGGATGGTCAGTATGAAGTGGGTTCTTAGAGGTGGATGGTTAGTGAGAGCGGTTAGTGATGAGGGAAGTATGATCAGGTTAGCAAGGTGATTCGAGATGCCTCTTTGGGGGGATGATGGTCAGGCGGAGTTTTGAGAGCCTAGGAAGAGTAAACAAGATTGTTAAGAAGTGTCTGAGGTCGATCGAGAGAGCAGTTCGGTTGAGGATTTGAGACTTCTCTTAAGAGGTGAAATGGGACTGGTAGGGAACCCCTAGGACGAGCGTGTGCTTTATAGGTTGTCTTAGTAGTTGGTCGAGTTGTTCAGCTTGTCGGGATAGGGAATTGTGCGATTGAGAACTCTGAGATATGAGTTTTAGATGGTTGGCTAGAAGGTTAGGACTTGAGCTTAGGATATTTAAGTCGATTGACCCTTAAATGACTTAGTGGCGTAAGAGTTGGGAGACCTAGTAATTGGTTTGAGATGCAGGCCTTGCCTTGAATTGCGGATAGTTATGAGGCTAGAAAGGTTGTGTGCTAAGCAGAATGCAATGGTATTTAGAAGTAGTATCGGGGCCGAGTGTTGTGCGAATTCTATGCGATAGACGATGATGATTCCTTGATGTATTGCCGTAGGCGATAGTGAGTTGGTCTTACTAACACTAGTTATCCCTGAACTTGATGAAATGCTAGTGTACAGAATTACTAGTTCGCCTCTAATGTGATGATGCTTGATAGTTAGCGTAAGTATTATGAGCTTATTTGAATGATATGATGTGCAACTTATGTGGTATGATATGATGAATTCTACTACGTGCGATGCTATGCTAGATCTGTTATGGCACGTGACTACCCCGACATGAGTATGATTTGTTTATGAATGTGTGATACAATTGTTATGTTATAAGATTGTTATATGTTATATGACGCCGTGAACTGGAAATTGCTAGGATGCTAGAATTGAATTGATGAAATGTGATTCTAACTTGAAACCTAGGAAGGAAATATGGGATTAGCCCTTAGAGGTGGATGATTCCACCTCATGAGATTGAAACTTGCTTGACTGACATCGGTTAAGGGATTTTGAATAATGTTTCAAAATGACTAACTTGGATTTTGAGAAATTGAATGTGATTGAGTACTTCAATGATTTTGAGACCGAACCTTTTTGAATTGAGGAAACCTTTCAAAACTTTTCGACCCGAGCTTGCATTATGATGCTCCACGAAGTGGATACAGGCATTTTATTGGAGCCCTTATGGGCTGTTTGCTAAGACCTAGTGGAGATATTATGATGCCTTTCGAGTTATGATATAACCGAGAAGTTGGGGTAAGGATGTGGTAAGGGCCCATATTACACTCTCGCTACGACCTATCGGGAATATTATGATTATGACAACGAGAATGTGAGAATCTCATAGGGGCACTTATGAGGTACTTACGGGATCGATGTAATGGTCCTTGGACTCACCTACTTCCTACTTCATCCCCTCCCTTGTTTTGGTTTTAGTCTCGGGGACGAGACTTGTTTTTAGAGGTGGATGATGTAAAGGCTCGAATTTTAAATCCAAATTTCTCGGAAAAAGAAAATCAAAATGAATTTTAAAGCGAAATTTAGCGGAAAAAAAAAAACTCTCTAGCTCGGACTCTGATCTCATAAAACGTATTTCCGATCTAAAATAAAATTTTGAAAACTAACTTGACGTGGTAACATCATCCTCGGAATTTTAAAAATTCTAAATGATCGAGAGTGCGGGTTCCAAAGATTATTTTTGGGTAATTTTAAATTGGGGTTTTGGAACCAATTGTGGCTTGCCTTCTTCCACTCTTTCTTTTTTTACCCAATTTCAGTCAATTGATCCCCTCCCTTCCTAGTCTATAGACAACAACTCCCTCGAGCAATCCATCCCCCATTTTGACAAACAAACAACACCTACCTACTGCATATTTTGAATTGGTCAAAGACTACCCACCTAGCTTCATCTCCTCAAACAAAACAAAAAGAAAAACAAAGGGCAGAACCCAAACCAAAGCCCCCTGATTCTCCTCTGCACACGCCAAACACAAGAGGACAAACAACCCCAAATACCTTTCTCCCTTTGATTTGGCAGAAGACCCGCTGCAGTCTTGTTATCTCCCCTTCAACAAGTATGAAACACAACCCCATTCCCCCACATTTCACATTTCTATTTCAAAACCCAAATAAACCCTATCCCCTTCTTCCATTTTGTTTGCCGAGAGGAACTCCCTTCTCCTCCTCCTTGTTCATTCAGCCACCGCCACCCACCTTACTCCCTCCATTCATTTCTGTCTTGCCAAGACAGCCGGCCACCACCAGACGCCATCCTCTCCCCACCTTTCTCTTTCTCGTTTCCGTTAAGCAATCAGCAACGCCATTTCCTCCTCCATCGAGTAGCATCCCAGCAGCAGCTCCTCGACGAGCCCAAGCCGACGCCGCCGGCAGCAGCAACGGCTCCCGTCTTCCGAGCACTGTCCCGAGCACCCACGACCATTGCCTCGCTCTTCCTCCTTCCATCGAGCGGCAAGCAGTCCAGCACCTCCCTTCCTCCCCTCTATTTTCGATGTTAGAGTCGGTAAGCTCTCCTCTTCCCTTCTTCGATCGAATGACATCATAGAGCTCCTCCTCTAAGCCCTCTGTTTCTGTCCTAGGCCGAGAACACCTTGTCTCCGACTTCGACGAACCCAAAGGACTCCGGCGAAGCTCGACGCCCATGAACGCGTTCACCTCGGTGAGAACCTTCCCTTCTTCCCTTTCTTTATTCGATTTCATGTACCTAAGTGTCGGGAATGAGGCCGGAGCCACCAATCGCCGGCGGCAGCGCCCTCTCCCTCTTCCTCCTTTTCCTTCCGTGAGAATCAGTTGAAACAATGTTGATGATGAATAGTGTCTTAATTGGGTTCGGTTTATTCCTTTTAAAACTGGTCCGATTCATGGGTTTATTTAAACAAAACCGGTTCAATTCATTTAAATGGCAGTTGGGCCTAATTTTGTTCATAAAGTATTTGGGCCTGTTTTCCAATGGATCCAATTTTTGGGAGTTTTACAAAAGGGCTAGATTTGGGGTTTTGTTAAATAAGGGCTGTTTTGGTAATTTAAAAGGGGCGGTTTTTATAAAATGCAAATGGTTGGGTCTATTTTTATAATAATATATTCACATCAAAGGTATTTAAAAATATATTATGGCTTTGTAAAGTATGGAGATTTAAAATGTAATATTGGACAATATAATATTATGAGACTCGGATTTAAAAAGGGATTTGACGAACATTTTCCAAGGTCGGTATTTTCTAACTATTTGACTCGAATTTCAACGGGTTTGAATTAACTTGGGAATCTAAATTGTTCGATGACCGACTAGCATGATGTTATGATATGATTGATTGACTAATAGCATGATTGTGTGGACTAATTGCATGTATGAATGACTAACGGCATGATGAGATGTTAAGTTATATATCGTTTGTCTTATAACTTATAAACTATGATGATACGATGAACTCGAGTTATGTGATATGTACGTTGATTTATGATTATGAATATGATGAGTGTAATGATCTCGGGATATATGTGACATGCGTATTATTATTGTGGATATATTGTGGCGAATACATGAATGTGGTTGAACGTAATAATGAGAATGATATGGTCTCGTAGAATGTGACAATATGATGAATGGTTGAACTTGACGGAATGATGATTGCGATATGGTTGCTATTCCCGTTGAATGATACGCTTGAGTGTTTAGATGATTAGACGTAGACTTATACATATATGTTCTGATGTGTATCTAAGTGATACTTTGTGATTATAAATGATGTATGCCAGATCTTCTATTATGTTGTTCTGCATAGCAAGGTGAGTTCCTATATGAGCTCACTCAGATTCGAAAAGAGATCTCCCTTCTTGTAGCCATGTGCATACTAGGTGCTTGCATTCATAATAAAGCATGTCATGTAGTATCCTGCTAGGATTGCACTCATGATTGAGCATTCGTTTACTCATTGCTTTTATAAACAGAACGGTCGTTATCTGTGAAGTAACTAGAGTCATTGCTAGGGTTATAGGACGACCTAGTCTCATCGGGTTCCGTCCTGAGTCAATCGAGTCATGAACTTCCTTATATTATGAGATGCATGCGGGCTTTATTGTGGATACGGGTTGGGCATGCGTGCCACCCGATTAAGGAGAAGTTGACACATAAGCCTAAAGTGTTCTAAATTAAGAGTATATATAGATTTTTAGGAGAGAATAATTAAAGAAAATAAATAAATAAGAGTATATATAGATAAAAGAAAAAAAATGTGATTAGTTTAAAGAGATAAAAAAAGAATAAAAATAATAATTAAAGAAAATAAATAATTAAAAAAGGGACAAAAAAACTTGATTGGTGGAAAAGAGAAGATTAAGGAGAAGTTGACACATAAGCCTAAAGTGTTCTAAATTAAGAGTATATATAGATTGTTAGTAAATATGTTAAGAATAAAAGAAAAAAATGTGATTAGTTTAAAGAGATAAAAAAAGAATAAAAATAATAATTAAAGAAAATAAATAATTAAAAAAGGGACAAAAAAACTTGATTGGTGGAAAAGAGAGGATTAAGGAGAAGTTGACACATAAGCCTAAAGTGTTCTAAATTAAGAGTATATATAGATTTTTAGTAAATATGTTAAGAATAAAAGAAAAAAAAATGTGATTAGTTTAAAGAGATAAAAAAAAGAATAAAAATAATAATTAAAGAAAATAAATAATTAAAAAAGGGACAAAAAAACTTGATTGGTGGAAAAGAGAAGATTAAGGAGAAGTTGACACATAAGCCTAAAGTGTTCTAAATTAATAGTATACTAGCTTAGTACCTGTGCGTTACGCACGGGATTTGTAAAGTATATTATATTTTGTAGAAGATATTGTCATAATTTATTTACATTATATATTAAATGTATTATAATACTATAATAATATAAAAACGATATAACAAAATAATATAAATTTGGATTAAAAAAATAATGCTTATATTATGTCAATATATAATATATGTGGCAAAACGTCAATGTCTCACCTTCCTAGAAGAGTCGGGTTTGAGATTTGAAATGCTTAAGGCAGGATATAAAATGTGGACCTCTAATATTTTTTTTTTTTGTGTTAATGGATTGGAAGGTTTTAACCGTTCCGGAATGGTTCAACTGGAAATGACTTGCGGGTAGTACCCAAAGGTCCCCGGTTCGAACCACGGATGACCGCTTTTTATTTACCAAATTCAACGATTGGAAGGTAAGACCAAATAGTTTGGTAGTTCGACTACATATTACACAAACTCTAGGTGAATGGAGTTTTAAAAACTTTTGAATGGAGAGCACATAAAAATGAGAGAAGAAATATTCTTGTAATAAACTTAAAAGTAAAAAAAATGCTTCTTCCGTCTCAAAATATAGGTCGTTTTATTTTTTTTGGCATGTTTTTTAAGAAGCTAAAAACTCTGTAAAATATTATATTTTTATTGGTTTTTTAAAATAATATCAGGCTTATTAATAATAAGTATATTATTATTTTTAAAAACTAATTAAAAAAATTTAATGTTTTATAAAGTTTTTAGCTTCTTAAAAAACGTGATAAAAAGTAAAACACACATTCTAAGGTTTGAGACATGGGTAGTACAAAGTTTAGAGTCACCACTCACCACTGCTATTTGAGAATGAGTTTTTTTTTTTAGCATTCTAAGTTTTTTTTAGTAAGTTGATTGATTACTTTGAACATTAAACACACATTTGCTGTGGTAATGGGTTGGAAGATAGAACTCAAAAATTTGATAGTTGGACTACACATTCCACAAACGCTGGTGAATATAATTTTCAGAGCTTTGGGATGGAGAGCACATAAAAAAAATATTATATTAATAAACTTAAAAGTAAAAAAAATCATTTCATCTCAAAATATAGGCCATTTAATTTATTTTTTTGATATGTTTTTTAAGAAGCTAAAAACTCTATCAAATATTATCTTTTTATTTGTTTTATTTGAGCATGTTATATGATTTGCAATGTCTAAATAGAAGCTTTACTATTATATATTAGGCCAAAGCATGAATAGTTAGCTTAGTGTCATAAAACATATGACAAATAAAAAAAATGAATGAAAATCTTTTTGATCTCAAGAATGTATTTTCAATTCATTTGTAAAAGAAGAAGAAGAAGCACTAAATTATGATTGGTTAGTTAATCTATTTTTAACGTGAGATTGTCAAGTGACACGTTCAATCTCTGTTTTAGTTGGTTGATAGATAGGTAGATATAACTTAAGAATTATAATTAATTTAAATTTATTATAAAATAAAAGAAACGGTAAATTGGATAAGTAAAAGAAAATAATCAATTAATTAGCAAACATGATTAATTTATTTTTATAATAAAAGTGGCATAATCAAATTAAAAATGGTTCATAAAAAAAAAATGGGCCCACTTAAAATCAAACAAACTCATCATTGGATAAGGTCTAATCAAATTAAAAATGGTTCATAACTTAAAAATAAAAACGGGACCACTTAAATTGGATAAGTAATTATTGATTAAATCATTTTTTAGTTTTATATTTTTATTAATTTATTGTGATCTACTTAAGATTATAACAACCAAACAAACTCATCATTTTAAGGGAAAATTGATTTCTTATCTACTCATGCAAAAGAACGAAACATGGCCAAAGAGATAAATTTAAAATGACACCGTAGTTGTAAATAGAGCTAAATAAAAAAAACCTAAAATTAGAGTTTATAGCTTGCAAAGTAGATTAACCTTGAGTTAAAAAAGTGTTAAAGATGTATATATTTAGAAAAGAGTTTACTCATATGTGCACAAAAAAAAACATAGAAAAGAATTGTTTCAAAAATATTTTCTAATCAAAACACATCAAAGTTGTTTAAAAATGGATAGAGACAAATAACAACTATTTTATTTATTAGGCAAACTTTAAGAATTAAAGAGTTGAACATTTGAACTTTAAATAAAATTCAAATAAATATTCTTGCTTTTTCTGTTCATATTTACGTAGGTTGCATCCGAAATATTTTTTTTGGTTTAATCTTGTCTTTTGTGTTCAAATTTTATATTGACATAAATGATTTGATTTGTTTTTTTAATTGGTTAATAAGATTTAATCGTGGATTTTTTATTTGGAGTATAAAGTTTTAGAAATTATAGATACATAGATGATTGATTAAATATCATTGATTAATCATTAATGAGAATTGGTTTATGCTAGATAGATGAAATAATTCATTACATTTTTTTTTGGTAAAGAATAAATTTATGCTAGATAGATGAAATAGTTCATTAGATGTTTAGGCCTTAATTTGTATACATAAAAAATTGTTTTTTTTTAAAATAAAATGATTAGTGAGAAAATTTTAAATCTAAGCCAAAAATTTAAGATAGATATTATTTTTAATTAAAAGATGGATATGAGCGTGATTAGAAAATTAAATTAGGAAATGACCAAAAAAATAAATAAATTAGGAATTAATTGAATTAGATTAGATAGATTAAAATTAAGTAATTAATTAAAACTAAATTATGATTTGTTAGATGATCTATTTTTAAGGTGGGAATTTTAAACAATTTGAGAAGTAATTGGGGATTTATCTTAAATTTCCAACTTTAAGTGTATGGCCGCCACGTGTCCTAGAAATGCAAGTGTTTTAGTATTATATTAGATATAGAAGTTACATTTTTTCTTTAATGTTTTAAATTAGGAAAAACTAATTAAAATACCCCCACCTTTGAGGGTATGGTAAAAATATATCCTCAACTTTGAAAAGTAATAAAAATATCCCGACCTTTGATAGTAGTGGTAATATATTACCACGATTTTTCTCACTAGTCAAAACTGCTGACAAGACATTCTAGGTTGATTTTTTATAAGGATTTTTTGAACAGTTTCCTTAGGAAAAAAATAAAGAGTTGGACCGGGTTCATACACCACACCTTTTCCTCTCTCTTATCTTCTTTCGTGATCACCTCTTAAGTTGTCTTCCGGTCTTCCAGGCAGCTCATAGTTCCTCTTCAATGATAGTCTCCCTCCCTCGTGGCCGGTCGGCTATCTTGAGCTGTCTCTCTCACATCTTCTTCCTCTTTGATTCATTCATGGACTTAGTTGAATAAGTTTTTTTTCCCCTCTTTGGTGTTGCTGTTGTTTTCGGTTTAGTTTTGTAGTTGTCAGTTTATTGATAGGAATAGTCGTGTTGTGTTAATTTGAGGAATTTTGAGCGGATTAGTTGCTTGGTTGAATCAATTTCATATTTTCGGGTTTAATTTTGTTTTCGGTGCATTTTTTCCCTAGGGAGACCGTTTAAGAAAACCCGATTTTATTACTAATTTGTCAAAAGGCTTCCACGCAGGCTGTCTTGTCAAAAACAAAATCAACGTAGGCTGCCTTGTCAGCATTTTTTACCCATGAGAAAACTCGTGGTAATATGTTACCACTACCCTCAAAGGTCGGGATATTTTAATTAAATTTGAAAGTTACGGATATATTTTTACCATACCCCCAAAGGTGGGGGTATTTTAATTAGTTTTCCCTTTAAATTAAGCCCAATTGTTAGTAAATGGTTACATTTTTTTTCTTTAATGTTTTAAATTAAGCTCAAGTGTTAGTAAATATGTTAAGAATAAAAGAAAAAAAAATGTGATTAGTTGAAAGAGATAAAAAAAAAGAATAAAAATAATATTTAAAGAAAATAAATAATTAAAAAAGGGACAAAAAACTTGATGTTTGGAAAAGAGAGGATTAAGGAGAAGTTGACACATAAGCCTAAAGTGTTCTAAATTAAGAGTATATATAGATTGTTAGTAAATATGTTAAGAATAAAAGAAAAAAAAATGTGATTAGTTGAAAGAGATAAAAAAAAAGAATAAAAATAATAATTAAAGAAAATAAATAATTAAAAAAGGGACAAAAAACTTGATTTTTGGAAAAGAGAGGATTAAGGAGAAGTTGACACATAAGCCTAAAATGTTCTAAATTAAGAGTATATATAGATTGTTAGTAAATGGTTACATTTTTTTTCTTTAATGTTTTAAATTAAGCCCAATTGTTAGTAAATATGTTAAGAATAAAAGAAAAAAAAATGTGATTAGTTGAAAGAGATAAAAAAAAAGAATAAAAATAATAATTAAAGAAAATAAATAATTAAAAAAGGGACAAAAAACTTGATTTTTGGAAAAGAGAGGATTAAGGAGAAGTTGACACATAAGCCTAAAGTGTTCTAAATTAAGAGTATATATAGATTGTTAGTAAATATGTTAAGAATAAAAGAAAAAAAAATGTGATTAGTTGAAAGAGATAAAAAAAAGAATAAAAATAATAATTAAAGAAAATAAATAATTAAAAAAGGGACAAAAAACTTGATTTTTGGAAAAGAGAGGATTAAGGAGAAGTTGACACATAAGCCTAAAGTGTTCTAAATTAAGAGTATATATAGATACAGATTGTTAGTAAATATGTTAAGAATAAAAGAAAAAAAATGTGATTAGTTTAAAGAGATAAAAAAAGAATAAAAATATAAAATTAAAGAAAATAAATAATTAAAAAAGGGACAAAAAAACTTGATTTGTGGAAAAGAGAGGATTAAGGAGAAGTTGACACATAAGCCTAAAGTGTTCTAAATTAAGAGTACATATAGATGTTTGGCTGGATTTGGCCACAATTATTATATAAGTAATTTAAGAGATATCTTTGGGATCAACAATTGCTTATAAAGGTTATTTACAAATTACTCAAGGAAACCATGTCATTATTTAACAACGAGATTGGGGAAATCCTAACTACGGACCTTGCAGAGATAATTACAACTATTCCCCTCCCTTTTTCAGGATATTGAAGATAGACTTTATTGGGAACTTAGCTTCGATGGATGGTTTTCAATTTCTAGCACTTTAAAATTAATCACGAACTACGATGACAATCAGATAGAACTATTCTCTGGAATATGAAAAAATGAGTGCCCACCAATGGTAAGAAATTGCTTATGGAAAATGGGATAGGATGGATTACATGCTAAAGCTAGCTAGAGTACGAAATAAAGGGATACATACGCCCATGGATTGCATCTTCTGTAAATCTAGGGAAGAAGATGCTATCCATCTCCGCATGGAGTGCCCGAAAACTTTAAGAACCACTTGATCTTTGGATAGAGATGTTGAACGATAAATAGAAAATACTAACAAAAGGAGCCAAAGTATAAAGACCATTACCAATAACGAAATATTTCGGCATCTAAACCTTGAAAAAAAAAAAGCTAATTTAGCTTTCTCCTGATGGTGCATTTGGACTAAAAGAAAGAAGATTATATTTGAAAATCAGAACGAACAATAGATGAATTGGTAACCTAAGCACCACATCAAAAACTAGAAAAAAAAAAGATAAACAAGATGACTCAAACGAAGAAGACAGAAAAAACAGTGTAAGTAAAACCCATAAATAAACATGAGATTGGCGTTTTTAATCTTTGCTTCTACATGTTTGGTAATCAGAGATGACGATGGTAAGATGATTGTTTGCGATGTCAGTAGGCGTGGGTGGGTGTTTACACTCTCGACCGAGGCATTTGGTTTACAACTCCGGTTGTAGGAAGCTCAAAGCTCAGGATCCGAAGAGTTGATGTGGAGCAAGACTGCCTCGCGATCGTCAATGAGATCAATGGTGCTTGGTCAACTCCCTAGGAGATCAAAATTATTACTTCGGATGCTCTTCATTTGCTTTGCTTGTTCGAGTCTAATCAACTTACTCATTTGACCTTGGAGTCTGACTCATCTTCATGACCTTCTGATTTAAAGTTTCAAACTCTCGTCCGTAGGGAGGCACTTGGGTACTCTTGGGAGGTGGTACAACCGTGGTTGACACATACTCAAATGGAACCAAACTGAGCCCTAAATGTCCCAAAATACTTTAGCTTGAATTCAAAATCCCTAACTTAAACCAATCAAACCCTAATTTTTGCAAAATATACTTGATTGTAATCAAAATCACCAATAACAACCAATGTACAAAACCCTAATTTAAAAAAGAAGAACAAATTCAATTACATACTTAGCGTTTTAGTTCTATTAGTGTCTCTTCCGAGTCATGAATAGGTGCAATTATGTAGATGCATATGCTACTTTGAATCCTCTTGTCATTCTCTTTGGTGCCCTTGCAACCTTGGTCGATTCTCCCACCTTGCACCAACCACATGCTATAACAAATAAAGAAGAGAATAAGAAAATGTAAAATTCATGTAATCAAAGCCTTGCTTGCAGAGGAGATCAAATATGGTAGAAGGGGTCAGTATTACTCGGTGGTGGAGATTTTCGGCGAGACTCCAACTAGGAGAGAGAGTTGGAGGTGCAGGACAAGGGAGATTCGTCGAAATGAATGATGGTGAAGCAACGCTAGTTGGTCGGTTCTTCTTCATCCCCTCCTGATCAGCCTCTCTACAAAAGATACTAAATGGAGAATGTGGGTAATGGGATGAGAAATTAACAAAAATAAAATTTAAAAAGGATATGTTGCTCAGTATTTTGTAAAGGGTTTGCTTTTGGTTTTATAAGTATTAAGTAGGGATCTGTTGGATTCCATAAATTTGTAGTTTTGAGTCATAAGTCAACCTAACTTACATATTATTTTGTCCCATAAGATTTTATATTATTGCGGGAAAAAATAAGATTTGTTACATATATAAATAACCATTACAACATATCATTATGTTATTAATGTGATGAAATTATAAACATAGAATAAATTTTATTCAATCTCAAAATTCAAATACATTACATATCACTTTTTAAAATATCTTTTGTAGTTAGATCATATGAAGTTTAAATTTTAGTCATCCTATCATTTAAACATTATTAACTAACCAGACATCATTAAAAATGTAACGGCCCAGGATTATTGTAAAGGCTCGGATTTTTAAAATATTAATTTTTGGAAAAAGAAAATCAAAATGAATTTAAATTAAATTCCGATCCAAATTTTCCGATTTAAATATCAATTCCGTCTTTCATTTCGGGTTTTGAACGATCAATCAGCGGAAATTTAAATTCCCGACCCGAGCTCTCAATTCCGTCATATTCCGAATCCTTATCCATCCGACTCACCTTATTCTAGTTCGGGAAAATCTTATCTTCTCCTTTCCTCCTTCCACTCTTTGACCCCCTTATTTTGGCAAACAAACAACACCTCACTCTACCCAAAAATGAGACCTCTTTGTGTTGCAATTTGACCCTTGTAAAATCAGATTCTTCCTCCCCCTCTCTCTCTCCCTCTCTCGGCATTTCACTGTCAAAAACAAAGAAACAAACCCAAAATTTGGCTCCTCCCCCTTGAGCCCCATTTCCGCCGCACCTCACCACCGCCTCCTCCCCGGAGCTCCGCCGTCGCCGCCAACAGCCCCGGAGCACCGCCGCCGCCCCCACCCCTCCTCGTCTCCTCCGCGTTCCCCTGTTTCCCCATCCGAGTCCGGTAAGCCTTCGATCCTTCGTTCCGACTCCAAAACCTTGTAAAGGTTCCCCTTTTAACCTCCTCCTTCCTTCCTAGGCCACGCTTGATTGATTCCGACCTCGGCGAAGCCAAATCGCACCTCCGACGACATCGGCGAGTTCTCCGACGAAGCTTCGAATGCCCTCGGTGAGTTTCTTCCTTCTTCGTCCTTCCTTTCCTTCCTTGTCCGTGGGTGTGTCGGGGTGGCCGGCGAGATCGGGTGGCCGGAGCTCGGCTCCACCGCCGCCGCCGGAGGTCCCTCCTCCCTCTGCCTTTTCCCCCGCCGTCACCTGGGCAAGGCCCTGTTTCTTCTGGTTCATTCGGCCTAATGGGAGGAAGAAGAAAGGCTTGTGGGCCCTGCGCCACATCACAAGCCGTGGGCCCTCACTCGCCACCTCAGCCCACACTCCCACCTGGGCCCCACTTTTTTTACACGTCACCACCCGGCCGGGTCCCTCCCTCCCTTTCTTTTTATTTGTCTAAACCCGGTTATGTGTAAATGGAAGATTGAATGGCCATTGGGCCTAATTTCGTTGGGCCGGGTTTTGGGGCCTGTTTTTTAACAAAAACAAGGTTGGGCCTTTTCTTTACTAAGGGCTGGGTTCATTTAGACGAATAGGGCCGGGTTGGGACTAATAGAACATAGGCCGGTTTGGCCTATTAAACAAATGGGTTCGGTTTGGGTTATTTAGAACATATGGGCCGGTTTGGACTTTTATAAAATAAGTGGGTGGGTTTTGGTAATTTTAATAAAGTGAGGTTGGTTTGGTAAATTAAAAAGGGATGTTTTGATTAAATGAATATTGTTGGGATTTTATAAATATTTTATAAGATGTTAAAATAAAAGATGTTAGAAGTAGTATGTAAATTATTGGGATTTAAAAATAAAATGTTGTTTTGAGATTTAATATATAATATTGTGGTGATTTATTATTTGTGGTTAAATGTTATATGATTATGTTGAAGATGTGCAATTATATGCTAAGTAAGATTGTGAGATGATAGCATGCAAAGTGGTTAAGTATGAATTGGAAATTATCTTAAGTTGATGAATTGGAGAATTATATTGAGTATGGTTGTGAGATATTGAGATGATAGATTATGAGATAAGGTTGACATTATGGAAATGATGATGTGACGGCTATCATGTTAAGTTGTGAAGTTGTGTGTGTGGTAATTCTATGCTTTGTGTGCCTTAGAGATAGACTCATTGATGTGCTTATACTTGTTAGGTGACCATCTGTGACGTGTCGGATTTCATATTGCCTGGTTGATTGCCTTTTGCTGTTCTGCGATACCAGGTAAGTCTCTTCGGAGCTTACTCAGATTGAATAGAGCTATTCCCTGCCTTAGGTGCATGATATACTAGGTGTTGCATTCATGATCAGCATGCCATGTAGTACCATGCTAGGTTGCATCTACGTTGAGCATCCTATTTCTTTATGCGTATGTAAACAGAACGGCCGTTATCTGTGAAGTCACTAGAGTCATTGCTAGGGTTATAGGACGACCTAGTCTCATCGGGTCCCGTCCTGAGTCAATCGAGTCATGCACTTCCTTATATTATGAGATGCCTGCGGGCTTTATTGTGGAGCGGGTTAGGCATGCGTGCCGCCCTATTATGAATGAATGCATTCACGAGCTGGCCAGTCTCCACCTATCGGAAGGGGTGGAGGTAGGAGAGGGATATACCACTTGGTATTCTGTGCTAAGGCCTTATTATTATTATGCACTTGTTCTTAGGAGCATGTTAGTGTGTTAATATTCCACCATGCATCTAGAAGCATCTTTATTAGGAATAGCGTATATGTGTACTTATGGTTGGGATGCAGAGTTAAGTGGGCATCGATCTGATCCCGCCCCATATCAATTTTTTTTAGGTATTATTTATGTTCATCCTATCGGTGCTGTTTGCTTATTGCGCGGGTCATTTTGTCGGCGGAGAGTGAGCGCTGGAGTATAGACTTCACCAGACTCTGATTATACTATTTCGGATTTACACTTTAGACTCTGTTTTGATCCGGCTCTACCGTGGCACACTTTTGTATTACACTCGTTTTCGTTAGTCGCATAATTTCTGATTTCTACGCTTAGACTTACGACAGGTACAGGGGACTTCCCCGGGGATTCCAACGATCCCTTCGATTTTGGGTATGAAATCCCCCTTTGAAAACATTAAAGTAAGTTTTGAAACCTTCAACCTGTACTCGGGGCGCAAGGTCCTAACGAGGGGTTTCATCCCTCGAAACGTAACTCGGGAATCATAATCCCGGGCCGTTACAAAGGTGGTATCAGAGCGAGTATGATAGGTTGAAGTGGTTTTGAAAATGGCCCCAGGGCTTTCAAATTGTTTTCAAGTGGTTTTCAAATTGTTTTCAAGGCGCAAAATGAATTTAATTGGACATAAGCATGAATTAATCAATTATGAATGGCAATCTCGTGGGGTAGAGACTATGCGCTAGGCATCCCTTATGGATGTAGAATTCGGGGAAGGTAGGCAAAATACTAGCTTCTTTTACAGTTGGGTTGTGAAGACTCTAAGGAACTCGAGGGTTGGAGTAAAATGGGTTAGGAGACCGTGAGGTATTTGCCCCTCCGGTTAGCCGTCCCCCGAAGGGCAGCATAGATCGTCTCTGTGCTTGTATGTCTTCAATTCAATTGGGCCTGAGGGCGATCCTCCTTGAAGAGGGTCATATTGAATCGTTGAGTGCTACTGTGCTGAGTGATATAATTATTGTTATATAGCAAGTATGGCCGACACGAGACGTGGCTTAGATGGGCGTGGGGGTAGGGCGCGTCGCGGCAGGGGACGCCCTCGTGGAGTTGTCGCTGAGGGTGCTGAGGAGCGAGTTTCGCCACCGCGAGCTGATGACTGGGTGCCAGCTTCCCCAGAGACTAGGATCGGGCAGCTAGAGGCAGCGCTTCATGATATTCTGAGCGAGTTACGTGGAGGGGCTCGATCTACGGCGCCGACGCCAGAGGTTCCAGTTCCGCAGCCAGCCGAGCCTGTGGTCGATGCGTGCCCTGAGAAGCGCATCGATTGGGTCAAGAGGTTTGCTCAGTGTGGTCCGCCGACCTTCGCAGGAGGCATCAGAGATGACGTGGAGAGATGGCTGCGTGATATGGAGGGGTTATTTGACCATGTGGATGTACCTATCTCCGAGAGACAGAGACTTGCAGCCGGACTTCTACGGGAGGACGCGAATGCTAGGTGGTTTGTCTGCAAGAAGGAGCGGAGCGAGTGGACCTATGACGAGTTCAGATCCCTGATGATGAGAGAGTACTGTCCACCAGGGATACAGATGGCTAGGGAGGTATCTTTTATGCGCGGCACCTATGACCGGTCGGCTTCTGTAGCAGCCATTGTTCGCCAGTTCAAGAGCGAGCTGATATACTGCGATCACCTATGTCCATCAGACGAGAGTCGGATCCGTTTGCTGTCTATGAGATTGCCGCCTCCTGTACTTCTGCATGCGTCCAGCTTGGGAGCTGTCAGCTTTGACCGATTTTTGGAGGTCATCCTTATGTATGATCAGCAGAGGATTCTGTGTGAGACTTCCTACTCTACTGTTCGCCCTGAGGCGAAGAGGGCGCGTCCAGCTGACCCCCGTGGAGATGACAGATCTAGGAGAGGAGCGTTTAGAGGAGGGTATCACGGAGCTGCACAGAGAGCACCCCCAGTTCAGACTTCTTATGGAGGAGACGCCAGAGTGAGGACTTGCCATGGGTGTTTCGGGAGGGGCCACTTCATTGCTTCTTGCCCAGACCGCTCGACTGTCTGCTACACCTGTGGTACTATGGGGCACCGAGCTGCTACATGCCCTCAGAGTCGTGGAGCTCCAGCTATTGCACAGCCACCGAGACTTCCTGCGGCTCCTCAGCCACCATTGCTGACATATCCCCAGGGTCAGGGCCAGGGACGAGGTGACCCTTCCGGCAGAGGCCGAGGCGGAGGTAGAGGAGGTAGAGGTTCTGGACGTGGAGGTAGAGGACCATCTGGGTCAGGTCAGGGTCGTGGATCATCTTCTGTAGGACCGTCAGGGTCAGGGTATGATCGTGGCCAGAGTTCGGGAGGTCGAGGACCAGGATTACCCCCACCGCCCCGCGTATTTCAGATGCATGCTGATGACCGCTCAGCCCCGACTTCCGCAGGTACGATATTCTTCCATGATGAGTGCCTATCTATCTTGTTTGACACGGGTGCGACTCACTGCTTCATAGCAGAGGCGTGCGTGGCCAGGCTGTGCCTGAGCTACACGAGTGGTTCACCCCTTACTATTGGTCTGGCGGATGGGGCCAAGGTTAGGTCGAGTCGTGAGATTTTAGGGTGCCCCATTCGGATAGGTGAGCGAGAGTGGCCTACGGACCTTATCGTTATGCCGTTGAGGATGGATGATCTCATCTTGGGTATGGACTTCATGGACCACTACGGGGCTATCATCAACTTGCGGACGAGGACAGTGTCGATTTTGGCATCCGACGGGACCGAGCACCAGGTTTGGGGGAGCGACCCCAAGAGGAATGGATCACTCATCAGCGTAGTTAGAGCCGCCAGACTTTTAGACCAGGGTTGCGTCGGGTATTGGTGTTATGCCCTAGAGGTGGATCGCACGCACCCCAGTGTATCAGATGTTCCCGTTTTCAGAGACTTCGTAGATGTGTTTCCGGAGGAGCTGCCAGGACTTCCCCCGCCGAGAGAGGTCGACTTTGCGATTGAGTTGGAGCCAGGCACCAGGCCTATCTCGCGAGTTCCTTATCGCATGGCACCGACGGAGATGGTCGAGCTGAAGGCTCAGCTAGAGGAGCTAGCTGAGAAGGGCTACATTCGGCCTACTGCATCGCCTTGGGGAGCGCCAGTGCTATTCGTCAAGAAGAAGGATGGGTCGCTGAGACTGTGCATCGATTATCGGGAGCTGAACCGGGCGACGGTGAAGAACCGTTATCCTCTTCCCCGGATTGACGATCTGATGGATCAACTGCAGGGCGCCGTGGTCTTCTCGAAGATCGATTTGAGGTCGGGCTATCATCAGCTGAGGGTGAAGCCAGAGGATGTTCCGAAGACCGCTTTTCGGACCCGCTATGGCCACTACGAGTTCGTGGTCATGCCGTTTGGGCTGACCAATGCACCAGCCGCGTTCATGGAACTCATGAACCGAGTGTTCATCTACTTCTTGGACAAGTTCGTCGTCGTCTTCATCGATGATATCTTAGTCTACTCGAGGAGTAGAGAGGAGCACGAGGAGCATTTGAGGATTGTGCTAGAGACGCTGAGGGAGCATCAGCTGTATGGAAAGTACAGCAAGTGTGAGTTCTGGCTCACAGAGGTGGCTTTCTTAGGCCACGTTATTTCAGCTGAGGGAGTTGCCGTGGATCCGGCAAAGATTGATGCCATCGTTGCTTGGGAGGTGCCCAAGAATGTCAGAGATATCCGCTCATTCCTGGGATTGGCTAGTTATTACAGGAGGTTCGTCCAGGGTTTCTCGAGTATCGCTAGGCCGATGACGCAGCTACTGAAGAAGGACGTCCCCTTCGAGTGGAGTTCAGATTGTCAGGCCAGCTTTTAGCTTCTGAAGCAGAAGTTGACGACTGCTCCGGTGTTAGCTCTGCCAGATGGGACAGAGGACTTCGTTATCTACACAGATGCTTCGCATTCCGGCTTGGGTTGTGTTCTGCATCAGAGAGATCGGGTCATCACTTATGCTTCGCGTCAGTTAAAGCCTGTAGAGGTGTCTTACCCCATCCATGATTTGGAGTTGGCAGCCGTTATTCACGCTCTGAAGATCTGGAGGCATTATCTGTATGGTACTTCTTGCAAGGTGATGACGGATCACAAGAGCTTGAAGTACATTTTCACACAGAAGGAGCTCAACATGCGTCAGAGACGATGGTTGGAGCTTCTGAAGGACTATGACTTGGACATAGTCTATCATCCAGGGAAGGCCAATGTAGTGGCAGATGCGTTGAGTAGGAAGACTCATCATGAGGTGGCAGTTGAGAGGCTTACAGCTCAGCGAGATTTGCAGAGAGATCTGTTGAGATGCTGCTTTGAGGTGTGGATTCAGCGAGATTGCGGACAGTTGTCGTTCTTAGAGGTGCAGGCAGAGTTGACAGCAGAGATTCGGCAGGGTCAGGCAGGTTGTCCCGAGATTGCAGCTCTGAGAGAGCGGATGGCTCAGGGCAGATTTAGAGAGCTTGCAGAGAGAGCAGACGGGATGCTGACCTTCCAGGGCAGAATTGTAGTTCCATCGACGTCAGATTTGAGGCAGAGGATCATGCAGGAGGCTCACTCCACCCCTTATTCTGTCCATCCAGGGACGAATAAGATGTATCAAGATCTGAGGAGGAGTTATTGGTGGCAGAGGATGAGAGCAGACATCACAGAGTTCGTGGGCAGATGTCAGGTTTGTCAGCAGGTTCGGATTGATCACCAGAGGCCGGGAGGACCCGTCAAGTCACTTCCAGTTCCCGAGTGGAAGTGGACGGATATCTCCATGGATTTCGTCACTGGGCTGAGGCGAGACGTCAGAGGATTCGACGCTATTTGGGTCGTGGTCGACAGGTTGACCAAGTCGGCCCATTTCATAGCTATTCAGGAGACATAGCCAGCTTCGAAGTTAGCAGACGAGTTCATTCGCCAGATTGTGAGGCTTCATGGAGTACCAGAGAGGATCGTATCTGATCGAGATGGGCGCTTCACCTCGAGGTTTTGGCAGCAGGTTCAGGAGAGTTTGGGCTCCAGATTGCATTTCAGTACGGCTTATCACCCGCAGACAGATGGCCAGAGCGAGAGGACGATTCAGACGTTGGAGGACATGTTGCGATCGTGCGTCTTGGATTGGGGTGATCATTGGGTCAAGCACCTACCGCTGGTGGAGTTTTCCTACAACAACAGCTACCACGCGTCGATCAAGATGGCCCCTTATGAGGCTTTGTATGGGAGGCGATGCAAGTCGCCGGTTTGCTGGGACGAGCCTGCAGATACAGTTCTGTCGTTGCCCGAGATGGTCAGAGAGACAGTTGATAAGGTTGGTCGCATCCGAGAGCATATGAGGGTAGCCCTGGATCGACAGAAGAAGTATGCAGACAGACGGAGGACCGAGCTTGAGTTCGAGGTAGGCTCGCATGTATGGCTTCGAGTTTCGCCCACCAGGGGAGTTCGATGGTTCGGCATCAAAGGGAAGTTGAGTCCGAGGTTCATTGGCCCATTTGAGATCCTAGAGAGAGTCGGTGTGGTAGCCTACCGTTTAGCCTTACCTCCATCCTTGGCCGGCGTCCATGACGTCTTTCATGTCTCCCAGCTCCGTCAGTATATTCCCGACCCTAGTCATGTCCTTGACCACTCAGACCTTCACATTGAGCCTGACCATACCTTTGTAGAGCGTCCGGTGAGGGTCCTTGACCGTCGCGTCAAGAAGCTTAGGAACAGGGAGGTTCCTTTGCTTCTGGTTCAGTGGTCTAGGAGGAGCCCTGAGGAGGCCACCTGGGAGACCGAGAAGAGCATTCGGGCTAGCTATGGAGATGTCTTAGACGAGCTACTTGCGTCCTATGTTGAGCCGAGTGTAGACATTACCTTGACTTCCTGAGTGCGGTGAGTATGCCTAGTTAGTTGGTTGGGATTGGTTAGTGGTGTCTCTTTGATTTGCGTGCTTATACTTGGGAGTTATGTGCAGATCCTTGGTGATATGATGTGATGAGCCTCGATGATATGATGATGTGTTAGACATTATGGTATGTGACTGTCTTTGATGTGCTATGATCTTCTGTTTATCTTAAGATTATGATCATTCTTCTATATCCATGATGCCAAGTATTAGAAATGCTAGAGACTGAATTGTGGAATTATGATTTGACTCGGAACCTAGGAAGAGAATATGGGATTAGCCTTTAGAGGTGGATGTTAGAATGATTGGGAAATTGGGAATGCCTTGTTTAATGTCGAATTTAAAGAATTTCAAACGGTGATTTGAGAAGGAACATAGATTTTGAGAAAACTATTCCAACCCGAGCTTTCATTATGACGCCCCACGAAGTGGATACAAGCATGTATGGGGGCACCTGTAGATCGCTTGCTAAGACCTAGCGGAGATGTCATGATGGTTTTCGAGTTATGGTATGCCCGAGGAGTCGGAGTGGGGTGTGGTAGGGGCCCCTACCACATCCTTACTACGACCGATTGGGAGTATTATGATCATGACGACGGTACTGTGAGATCTCATGGGGGCACTTATGAGGTACTTACGGGATCGATGACGTGATCCTTGGACTCACCAATTTCAACTTCATCCCCTACTTTAGAATGATTTTAGTCTCGGAGACGAGACTTGTTTTTACAGGTGGATGATGTAAAGGCTCGGATTTTTAAAATATTAATTTTTGGAAAAAGAAAATCAAAATGAATTTAAAATAAATTCCAATACAAATTTTCCGATTTAAATATCAATTCCGTCTTTCATTTCGGGTTTTGAATGATCAAACAGCGGAAATTTAAATTCCCGACCCGAGCTCTCAATTCCGTCATATTTCGAATCCTTATCCATCCGACTCACCTTATTCTAGTTCGGGAAAATCTTATCTTCTCCTTTCCTCCCTCCACTCTTTGACCCCCTTATTTTGGCAAACAAACAACACCTCACTCTACCCAAAAATGAGACCTCTTTGTGTTGCAATTTGACCCTTGTAAAATTAGATTCTTCCTCCCCCTCTCTCTCTCCCTCTCTCGGCATTTCACTGTCAAAAACAAAGAAACAGACCCAAAATTTGGCTCCTCCCCCTTGAGCTCCATTTCCGCCGCACCTCACCACCGCCTCCTCCCCGGAGCTCCGCCGTCGCCGCTAGCAGCCCCGGAGCACCGCCGCCGCCCCCACCCCTCCTCGTCTCCTCCGCGTTCCCCTGTTTCCCCTTCCAAGTCCGGTAAGCCTTCGATCCTTCGTTCCGACTCCAAAACCTTGTAAAGGTTCCCCTTTTAACCTCCTCCTTCCTTCCTAGGCCACGCTTGATTGATTCCGACCTCGGCGAAGCCAAATCGCACCTCCGACGACATCGGCGAGTTCTCCGACGAAGCTTCGAATGCCCTCGGTGAGTTTCTTCCTTCTTCGTCCTTCCTTTCCTTCCTTGTCCGTGGGTGTGTCGGGGTGGCCGGCGAGATCGGGTGGCCGGAGCTCGGCTCCACCGCCGCCGCCGGAGGTCCCTCCTCCCTCTGCCTTTTCCCCCGCCGTCACCTGGGCAAGGCCCTGTTTCTTCTGGTTCATTCGGCCTAATGGGAGGAAGAAGAAAGGCTTGTGGGCCCTGCGCCACATCACAAGCCGTGGGCCCTCACTCGCCACCTCAGCCCACACTCCCACCTGGGCCCCACTTTTTTTACACGTCACCACCCGGCCGGGTCCCTCCCTCCCTTTCTTTTTATTTGTCTAAACCCGGTTATGTGTAAATGGAAGATTGAATGGCCATTGGGCCTAATTTCGTTGGGCCGGGTTTTGGGGCCTGTTTTTTAACAAAAACAAGGTTGGGCCTTTTCTTTACTAAGGGCTGGGTTCATTTAGACGAATAGGGCCGGGTTGGGACTAATAGAACATAGGCCGGTTTGGCCTATTAAACAAATGGGTTCGGTTTGGGTTATTTAGAACATATGGGCCGGTTTGGACTTTTATAAAATAAGTGGGTGGGTTTTGGTAATTTTAATAAAGTGAGGTTGGTTTGGTAAATTAAAAAGGGATGTTTTGATTAAATGAATATTGTTGGGATTTTATAAATATTTTATAAGATGTTAAAATAAAAGATGTTAGAAGTAGTATGTAAATTATTGGGATTTAAAAATAAAATGTTGTTTTGAGATTTAATATATAATATTGTGGTGATTTATTATTTGTGGTTAAATGTTATATGATTATGTTGAAGATGTGCAATTATATGCTAAGTAAGATTGTGAGATGATAGCATGCAAAGTGGTTAAGTATGAATTGGAAATTATCTTAAGTTGATGAATTGGAGAATTATATTGAGTATGGTTGTGAGATATTGAGATGATAGATTATGAGATAAGGTTGACATTATGGAAATGATGATGTGACGGCTATCATGTTAAGTTGTGAAGTTGTGTGTGTGGTAATTCTATGCTTTGTGTGCCTTAGAGATAGACTCATTGATGTGCTTATACTTGTTAGGTGACCATCTGTGACGTGTCGGATTTCATATTGCCTGGTTGATTGCCTTTTGCTGTTCTGCGATACCAGGTAAGTCTCTTCGGAGCTTACTCAGATTGAATAGAGCTATTCCCTGCCTTAGGTGCATGATATACTAGGTGTTGCATTCATGATCAGCATGCCATGTAGTACCATGCTAGGTTGCATCTACGTTGAGCATCCTATTTCTTTATGCATATGTAAACAGAACGGCCGTTATCTGTGAAGTCACTAGAGTCATTGCTAGGGTTATAGGACGACCTAGTCTCATCGGGTCCCGTCCTGAGTCAATCGAGTCATGCACTTCCTTATATTATGAGATGCCTGCGGGCTTTATTGTGGAGCGGGTTAGGCATGCGTGCCGCCCTATTATGAATGAATGCATTCACGAGCTGGCCAGTCTCCACCTATCGGAAGGGGTGGAGGTAGGAGAGAGATATACCACTTGGTATTCTGTGCTAAGGCCTTATTATTATTATGCACTTGTTCTTAGGAGCATGTTAGTGTGTTAATATTCCGCCATGCATCTAGAAGCATCTTTATTAGGAATAGCGTATATGTGTACTTATGGTTGGGATGCAGAGTTAAGTGGGCATCGATCTGATCCCGCCCCATATCAATTTTTTTTAGGTATTATTTATGTTCATCCTATCGGTGCTGTTTGCTTATTGCGCGGGTCATTTTGTCAGCGGAGAGTGAGCGCTGGAGTATAGACTTCACCAGACTCTGATTATACTATTTCGGATTTACACTTTAGACTCCGTTTTGACCCGGCTCTGCCGTGGCACACTTTTGTATTACACTCGTTTTCGTTAGTCGCATAATTTCTGATTTCTACGCTTAGACTTACGACAGGTACAGGGGACTTTCCCGGGGATTCCAACGATCCCTTCGATTTTGGGTATGAAATCCCCCTTTGAAAACATTAAAGTAAGTTTTGAAACCTTCAACCTGTACTCGGGGCGCAAGGTCCTAACGAGGGGTTTCATCCCTCGAAACGTAACTCGGGAATCATAATCCCGGGCCGTTACAATTATGATTCCAGAGTTACATTTCGAGGGATAAAACCCCTCGTTAGGATCTTGCACTCCGAGTGCAGGTTGAAGGTTTAAAACCGAAGATTTGTATTTTAAAGCGGGATTTCGCACCCAAATCCGTAAGGTCCGTTGGAGACCCCGGGGTAAAACCCTATGCATGTCCTAAGTCTACAACGCGGAAAATCCATTTAGGCATGCAAACAACATAAGTGAAGTTAAAGCAAAATACAATCCCAAAGGTGCCATGGCAGAGCTAGGACAAAACAACGTAAAAGAGTATAAAAGAGTGGAAGTCTAGTGGTCCCTCGAGCTATCAATCTAACGCCAAAAGTCTGAACCCACCAAACATTCATATAAGAAAAGATAGCGGCTAGCAGTTACCTAAATCTAAAAAAAAAGGAGGGGGATCTGGGTTAATCACCAGGCCACTCATGCGCGTAAGTAAACACACTCTGAGAGGCAATACATCAATCAACCAAATCTAGGCAGATTAGAGCTCACCTTGAAGATAAGCAACATAATAAGTCTAAGTCTAACTTACACAAAGCATATCAAATAACACACATAAGATTCACAAATAAAACATATACAAGTTAGCCATCCCATCATCAACAACATTAATGTCTCAATTCAATTTCTCATCTCGTTTCATCATCTCATACCATATTCAACATATATAATCCGCCATCTCATCAGCTTAAGATAACCTCCATATCATACTTAACCAATTTCGCATATTATCATTTTATACTCATGCATTACATATATATCATAATTAACTAACCTTTAATCTCTTATATAATTCACCATAAGTCATACTATTAGTCATACATATCATGTCGTTAGTCAAACGATCATTTTATCATGCTAGTTAGTCATCGAATAAGTCGGGTTCCCAAGTTAGTCCCAAATCCATTTCAAAATCCAAATTAAACAATTAAGAATTTCGACCCTTGAAAATACCCGCTAATTTTTTTTTTCAATTTATTTATTAAATCACTCTCCATCCTTGAAATTCATTTCCAAATTCATTTTGATCTCCAAGTCCAAATAATATTATATGATATTTTAAATACCCTTTATTAACCATTTTTCATAAAATATATTCCAAATCCTTTCAAATTCCAACTATTTTTATTTAATAAAATCAACCGTCTAGGAAATCCCCAAAATAGTATTTTCTCTTTAAAATCCTCAAATAATATTAATTAGTGAAATAAATAATTAAAGAAGTAAACGGTTAAACCCGAATCGAACCAAACCTATTTAAATCCAACCGAAACAAACCGAACCGAACCCGCAAATAAAACCCAACCGGTTTAATATTAAAACAATTAATAATAGAGAAAATAGGAGGATTAAGACCCTATTTTGATAATCAATGATAGCAAGGCAATCAATGATAGCAAGTACGTTAGATGGGAAATTCTCCGGGAAGTGGAACTAATCAGGAAACTTAGCTCAAGCTTTGACAGCATCGAATTCAGACACCGCTACAGGGAAGCAAACAGGCAGCTGATTTTATAGCTGAGTCTAGGAATATTTGTACCTTTTCAAACATCTCTACTTGTAGGGATCTTTGTAACATCATCCGTATGGATGATCATGGTGACATCTTACTTCTGTAAGATCCACCTAATTTTTGCCTACTGTAAAAAAAAAAAGACCCTCTTTTGATAATTTTTTAGTTAATAGACCCCTTAATAATTTTTTTAAGTATATAGACCCCTTTGTTGGTGTTATTACTTATTTATCCTCAAATGTTTTAGCTTAATAAAAAAGTTAATATACTTTAATAATAAAATAGAAAATTATTATTAAAAATCCTTAAAGATAATTACAATACTTTTTAATTCTTTATTAATATAATACGAGTATGCGCTAATTTATAGCATAATATATATAATGACATTAACTTTGCTTTTTTTTATATTTACATACGAGATTAATAATCAATTACAATACATTTTCCATAACAATTGTATTTATTGTAATACATGAATAATCACACTAAATTATTCATTGTATTACAATAAAAGAGAAATATTGTATCACAATACACAAGTTATTGTGTTACATTAATATATATTGAGATGCGTTACAATAATAATGTTAATTATAATGTACTTAATTAGATATTTTATTAGGGATTTGAATATAATAAACTATTATTTTTTCCTTATAATATATATTATCTTTGAATATTTTTTTGTACCCATTTTTCAAATTTATTATTAGCTTTTTAAAAAATAAAAAGTATTGAAGGTTATAAATGAAAGAATATATATGAAAAGGTCTATATAATTAAAGAATTTATAATGGGTCTATAAACTTAAAAAAATAATGAAAAAGGTTAATAAACCCCGTTACCTCATAATAATATAACATCACATGGAGGTGGGGCCCCAAGTCATCCCCTTCCTCCCGATTCAAATTGGAGACTCCCGCCCGGCGCCATCTCCTTCCTCGCATTGCTGCGCCGCTCGACGCCGAGACGCACCGGCTCCGCCTCGACTTACGCTCGCGCTTATCCTCGCACCCTCCCTCCCAGAGTCCCAGGTTCCTCGCGCACCCTCACAGCTTGCTCTCGTCCTCACCCACATCGCACACACGCCGGACGCGCTGCGACTCCCGCTCTCGAGCTTTCCGGAGCTCTGAAGCTTACCCAAACTCTCAAGCTCGACTCTCGCTCACTCTCCCCGACTACTCTAAGCGAACAAGGAAGGACGAAATTGAAACAAGGAGGGGAACGAAGTTACGGAAGCTCACCGAGGTGATTTCGCGTACGTCGGAGCTTCGATCGGAGTTCTGGGCGTCGTGGGTGGCTCGATATGGCTCGTCGGACCTGCGTCAGACATGTATGAGCGTGATGGTAGGTCTCAACAGCGGTTTCGATCGAAAACGGCAGAGAATCGCTTACCGAGACGTGGCTCGTGCTAAACAGGGGAAACGGTGGCTCGGCGGCGGCGCTAGTGGCTCCTGGGCTGCTCCGATACGGCACTGGACGTTGATGGATGTGGGAGTGAAGCTGCTACAACCGCTCTCCTAGAGACAAGGAGGGACGAGTTGTGGGAGCGACGATGGTGGCCTTTGGTGACGATGAAGGACGTGTCAATGGTGGTGACGGGGGCAAGAGATGACGGTGGTGGTGGTTATGCTAGAGCTGGTTGATATGAAGATTGCAGGGGATGTTGGTGGTGTTGCTTGTGTCGTGGGGAGGTGATAGTGATACTGGCGGAGGGAGGATGGTGATGGTGATGGTGAAGGACTGAAGGTGATGGTGGAAGTGACGATGCGCGGACAGATGAAGTAGGACGGTAAGAGAGGGGTGAGGGATGGTCTCGAGCTGCACGGTAAGGTAGGAGGGGGTGGGTGAGGGTTGAGTGTTGAATTGGTTAATCCCATACCCGAAAATAAATCTCGAATCTCGAAATTAGTTTTGAAATGTTAGTTTTCTCGAATCTTGCTTTCTAGATCGATTAGATTTTGAAGACCGGAAAAATATATCGTTATCCGAATTTATTTTAAATCCTCGAGGTGAAAGGGTGAAATCGATCGTCAAAATTTTAAATTCAGGTCGGAATCCGCTCTACGAGTTTTAAATCCGATTTAAATTCACATTTAATTTTATTTTTCCAAAAATTTAGGGTTTGAAAATCCGAGCCTTTACATCATCCACCTCTAAAAACAAGTCTCGTCCCCGAGACTAAAATTATTTAAAACAGAGGATGAAGTTTGAAACTGGTGAGTCCAAGGATCATGTCATTGATCCCGTAAGTACCTCATAAGTACCCTTATGAGATCACCACAGAAACGTTGTCGTGATCATAATATTCCCAATAGGCCGTAGCAAGAAGGTGATATGGACCCTTACCACATCCTTACTCCGACATCTCGGTCATATCGTAACTCAAAAAGCATCATAGCGTCGCCACTAGGTCTTAGCAAACAATCTACAAGTGCCCCCATAAAATACTTGTATCCACTTCGTGGGCGTTATAATGAAATCTCGGGTCGCATTAGTTTCCACAAAATCCATGTTACCCCTTTTAAAGCATCGTTCAAAATCCTTTGAATCCGACATTAGTCAAGCAAATTGTAGACCTCAAGAGGTGGAATCATCCACCTCTAAGGGCTAATCCCATATTCTCTTCCTAGGTTCCAGGTTAGAATCGATTTCCAATAATTAAGCTTCTATCCTTTCTAACATCAAAACATCATAGATAGACAATCATATCACACATTTAAAAACATGTATTGCAAGGATAGTCACATATAACATGTCTAGCACATAATCATCAATTGTACATGGGCACACAAGCATCGAGATAAACACCTCATGTAATGGTAACTGATGGTGAAGGGTCGGATCGACTCGCAGATCCCATGGAGTAGACACGGGGCGGTGGGGGTAAGCCGGGATCAAGGCCTCCTCTGGTCTGTCCTCCCTCATACTCTAACTCAAATGGCTCAACTGTCATGTGTGCAAGTCCCGGAGCAGATCCTCTGCCTCCTCGGCCTCGGCCGGGCGACTCTCCTCTCCCATGTCCCTGGGGGTATGTCAGCTGGGTTGGTCTCGATGGCGCCAGAATTCGAGGTGCTGGTGCATCTGAAGGTCCTCTACCCTGGGGATAATAAGTTGCTCGGTGTCCTCTATCCCCACAGGTGTAACATACCACATGCCTCCTCGGGCATCTCTCTATGGGGTGTCCATACTCATAACATCCCTGACATGCAATGCTCTGAACTCGCATCTTCTAGCGGGGCACTGGTGGTGCTCGGCGTGTATCTCCTCTAAACTCGCCTCTGAAAGAGTCTCCTCTATCATGCACACCCTGACTAGATTATGTAGCTCTCGGTCTCTTCTCACCTCTAGGAGTATGAGAATACTGGTAGGCAGTATCTGTCAGAAGACGATGCGTGTCATAGCGCAAGATAACCTCTAAGAATCTATCAAAGGAGACGTCGCCCAAGTTGGAAGCATGCAGAAGTATAGCTGGTGAGAGCCTCATAGATAGCAGTCGAATACGGCTCGTGTATGTCTGACATAAATGTCCACAATATACCAACTCCTTCTTGAACTGGCAGATAACCTCCGCAACTGATAACGTCTCGTCATAACTCCCTTTGTAGAAGGCCACCTCTCTGGCGGTCTGCAGACCTGGCGGGCTGTACTCGCGAACCATCAAAGATCTGAGCTCATCATACGTCCAATCAGCTTGGTCCGTCTTGTATACAGACCATCTATTGAAAGCATCATCTCGTAGTTGGCTGGCCGCCAATCTCTGGTGCTCTCTTGGTGGTGCTCCGATCAACTCGAAGAGTCCATCCATGACTCTAATCATAGCTCGATATCTGTCGTGGGGTCTCCGGTGAATAGAGGCGGGTTGGTCCACGATAGCCTCTTAACCCAATCAATGCGCCTCTATGCTCGAATCCCGACTGCGGCCTCATCCGCCTCTGGCTGTGGGGCATGCTGCTGTCTCGTCTGCCTCCGAATCATCTCTAGTATCGCCTGCTCGAATCCGACCTTGTTCGTGGGCACCTGCTGCTGAGCGGGGGTCTCTAGCGTCACCTGTCGAGTCCTCTGAAGCATCTCGCGCACCATCTGCTCGAGTCCGGCCTGATCTGTGGGCATCGGCTGCTGAACAAGAATCTCTGGCATCGACGGCGTAGATCGAGCTCCTCCCTGTAACTCGCTCAGAATGTCGTGAAGTGCCGCCTCTAGCTGCCCAAGCCTAGTCTCTGTGGAAATTGGAATCTGGTCGTCAGTCGGCGGAGGCAAAGCTCGCTCCTTAGCGTGATCGTCACGAGCGTGCTCCTCGACGCTCTTAACAGTAATCCGACGAGGGCGTCCGCGGCCACGACGTGCCCTACCCCCACGCCCAACTGAACCGCGTCATGTGAACACATCCTGGCCGTGGATTTAAAGGAAATAAATGGCTAGGACTGTGCCACATATTAGAATGAATTTTGTAAAAAAAAATTGGGAAAAATAAGCCCAATACAATATGTAAAGCGCGTGGCTTGTAAATGAGTGATACCCTAGGATTGCCCCATTCCTTTTAATCGTCTTCTTCAGGATACCAAACCTCTTCCCAGTGTGCAAAGGTCAGCAGAATAAATTAGTGGAAGGGCAGGGAAGATTGGCGATTCTGTCAGTGGGAGGGCGGAACATCAACACTGTGGGGGCGGCGAGGGGTGAAGGCCGGTGAAGATCGAGGAGGCGCCACTCGAAGATGAGGCGTTGTGCAGTGCGGCGGGGAGGCGATGGCTCTCATGGCTCCTCCTTGTTGATCCCATGGCGGCAACGACTCCTTATTCATCTTCTCAGATCACCCTCTCTAATGGATAATTTCATTCCATTGGTTACATGTGCGTTTCCATTTTCTATCTACTATTTGTCCTTTCAATTTCATTCATCTTCTCAGATTGCCCTCTCTAATGGATAAAATCATTCTAATTGGTTATATGTGGCTAATTTTTGGTTGTTCGTAAATGATTTAGGCCGAAATTCCGGATCTGGATGGCGAGTGCGAAGGTGGCGATCAAAGGCGACTCCTTCTTCTCGCTCCCATGGCAGATGCGGCGATCGGATTATTCGATGCCCATGGCGGCAACGTCGGTCGGAGTATCCCATTGTGGCACCGATAGTTTGATGCCTAGATCTCGGTTCCTCTCCTTCTGGCTCCCATGGCGGAAGCGACGATCAGATTATTCGATGCCCGTGGTGGAAGCGTCGGTTGAAGTATCCCATGGCGGCAGCGGCGGTTTGATGCCCATATCTGTAATTTCATTTTTTAAGGTTGAATGTTGAATGTTAAAGTTGCTTGCAAATTCAAATTCATGTTGCCTACAAATTCAATTTCATTGTTGCCTACAATTTCCTAAATTGTCCGTTCATTATTCAATCTCAGGGGTATTTAGAAGAAAAGCCGAATTATTCAGGTGTATGAACCCAATTATTCACGTGTATTAACCGATTTTGTGTTGAAGGAGATGAGTTTATTTTTAAAGGTTGGCGGTCATATGAAGGAAAAATGCATTTATACTATCGAATAATTATGTGATACCATCAAATAATCCAACGATACCATCGAATAATATTTAGTTATTTGTTAAAATGACATAAGTAATCGAATAATATAATCAACCAGTTAGAAAGATTAAAAAAAAATCATATACCATCGCATAATCTGTCAATACCATTGCATAATCAGACGATACGATCGAATAATCTAGATATACTATCGAATAATTTGAAGAGAGTGCACCACACACGCCTCTATTCAGCAAGTGGGCGAAAAAAAGACGTGGGTCCCACTGTTTTTTAATTTTAAAAAGCCAAAATTGCCTATTAATCTCAGCCTTTCATTTTATTCAATCAACGGTCAAGATGTGTTCACATGATACACGATAAGACCTGAGTACACCGGAACCAACCCCTATATATATAAACATAAGCATAGAGACGATCTATGCCGTCCTTCGAGGGACGGCTCACCGGAGGGGCAAAAACCTCACGACCTCCTAACTCGATACTCCAACCTCCTAGGCCCATCTGTAAATAACAGCTAGTATTTTGCCTACCGTTCCCCGAGATCTACACCCATAAGGGATGTCTATCGCTTAGGTTTCTACCCACGAGATTGTTTCATCTTTATTCATTTAGGTTTAATTCAAATTAAATTTATTTTGCCCTTTTAAAAACATTTTCCAAAACCATTTGAAAACATTGGGCGATTTTTTAAAACACCCTTCAACCTATTTTACTCGGATTGCAAAACCTCAGCTCTGATACCACCTTTGTAACGGCCCGGGATTATGATTCCCGAGTTACGTTTCGAGGGATAAAACCCCTCGTTAGGATCTTGCGCTCCGAGTACAGGTTGAAGGTTTGAAACCGAAGATTTGTAGTTTAAAGCAGGATTTCGCACCCAAATTCATAAGGTCCGTTGGAGACCCCAGGGTAAATCCCTATGCATGTTGATGCGGTTGGACCACCCGATCCTTCGCCTGTGGGCTCAAGATCAAGAACCCCAAAGTGTTGATGACCCGATCTTGCAATTATCCTTGATATCCTTGATGTTGAACAAGTTTCTTGAAGGTAAGAAAGGTGTGGGAATGGCGGAAGCAAAAGAAGAACTCATGCAACAACACAAAGAACGCAATTGCAACACTGCTGGAAAAGCCGCGGGCGCGGCCTTGACGCTGGCGACGGCTTTAGCAGATTCAGCGACAGGAACACTGGTTCAGCGACGGTTTTTTTCAGGATGGGTTTCTTCTTTGTGTTTGATTTTGTGAGTATGAATGAGGAAGAATAACAATTTGAATCCAAAGCTTTTGGATTGGAGGATTGAAGAACCTTTTTAATCTTAAAAAGGGTTCATCAATATAATTTTCAATCTAATTTTTATTGAATGTAAAACATGAGTTTAAATAGACAATAGACCAATTCTATCTTGTGCAAAAGATAGAGTTTTGGTAACTAAAGATAAATCAAATAATCCAAAGATATGTAAATCTTTCCTAAGATAAGTAAAACTAACTGAGGATAGAAAATTAACAACTTGGTGGAAAAGGAATTACTTAGATGAGATATTTTCCTTCCACCTTATTATTTCCTAATTGTATAAAATAAATATATCTAATTAATTAAAATTCGAAATTAACTAAATAAATATGTGGAAATTCGTCCAAACAGTGACAGCGGTAAAGATGATGAATTTCGGTCATTCTCGAGGTTGATTCTGGAGAAACCTTTAACAACAAAGTTGTAGATCTTTTCTTCCTTGTTCCAACAAGGTATGACACGACTCCATCCGATAAATATGGACTCCGACTGATTCGTTTTACTGAGACGTCGAAATGCTGTCAACCCATTAAGAACGAACCCAAACTTGAACATTAGCTCACCTTGCTCCTTTGGACCTTGTTCCATGGTGGAGCCTTCTTCTTTCTTTTGAGGATGACACTCTTCGCCATCAATAGCCCTCGAATCGGTCTTGAGAGCTCGCCTGGATCAAGATCATTGTTTGACCCACAAAAGACCATCTTGATCTGCATCACCTGTCCTAAGTCTACAACGCGGAAAATCCATTTAGGCATGCAAACAACATAAGTGAAGTTAAAGCAAAATACAATCCCAAAGGTGCCACGGCAGTGCCAGGACAAAAAAACATAAAAGAGTATAAAAGAGAGGAAGTCTAGTGGTCTCTCGAGCTCTCGATCTAACGCCAAAAGTCTGAACCCGCCAAGCATCCATATAAGCAAAGATAGCGGCTAGCGGTTACCTGAATCTAAAAAAATGGAGGGGGATCTGGGTCAATCATCAGACCACTCATGCGCGTGTGTAAACACGCTCTGAGAGGCATATAATAAGCATCATATTCCTAAGATGAAATGCGTAATGCAAAGCAGAACTTAAATAGACAAGCATACGGATAATTAAGTGCGGACATAAATAAAGAGGCGCACAGTTACAAGAAATGCCAAATAGCATGTCCCTCTAGGCCCCTAAGGAATCCTCTAGCAACTCCCTTTGAAGGGAACTACCTCACCCATGGTGCAGGTCATCCCTACGTAAGGAGCCTACTAACTATGAAGAGAAGGCAAACAACGACACCCATACAAGGCCTAAGGCTCTAGGCGTCCTATGACGACTTATTACCAAAAAGCCTACCTCACCCATCAAGTGCAAGCAACTTTCTATAATAAGTCCCACTAAGATGACAAGAATAGAGAAAAAAAAAGTCACATCCAATAAACACATATAACGACCGTTTTCTAGCAAAGACATATAACAAGTCATATGGTTTTCATTTTAGATCCTAAGCGTGATTCTAAGTCGCATGATGCATGAACACTAGCCTACTATATAACACTTAGTGCATAGAGCGCCCATCATGAGTAAGTTCAAACAACTTACCTAGAGAAGCGCAGAATCCAAGCAATACAGCAATCAAGCAAATCTAGGCAGATTAGAGCTCACCTAGAAGATAAGTAACATAATAAGTCTAAGTCTAACTTACACAAAGCATATCAAATAACACACATAAGATTCACACATAAAACATATATAAGTTAACCATCACATCATCAACAACATTAATGTTTCAATTCAATTTCTCATCTCGTTTCATCATCTCATACCATATTCAATATATATAATCTGTCATCTCATCAGCTTAAGATAACCTCCATATCATACTATTTGGGTTTCCTATTTATCTGATTCTCTTGCTCGCTCCCTCCCTCTCTAGTTCAGTTCTCCTCCAGGCTCAATCGAACATGATGATGATGGCGATAGAGGAGAGGTGATGGCCGACGACGGAAACTGAACGGTGCATCGATGGGGGTGGCGACGCTGGTGGAAATGCTAGGGACGAAGACAGTGATTGCTGATAGGTATGAGTTTCAATTTGTGGTTTTTTATGCCCGAAAATTAGGGTTTCTCCTGGCTTCAACTCCTCCGGATCCGAGGAGCTTCGATGGGCTTTAATTTGCATTAGTCTGGACTAGAGACATGTGTTGGTGTGATGATGATTCTACTGTCTAGGCTATAAGATTTGCTGTTTGATTATTGGAAATCAAATTGCTTGATCTTGTACGGATGGGGGTAGGGTACTTCGACTGCTGGTGTTGTATGTCCTCCTCTTCTTGGCTCTTTGCTTCATTTCCATTGTCCGAGCGCATATAACCTGCCCCGACCAAGGTAAATCTCTTTTTTTTTTTTCTAGTTTCTTCTGATTTGTGTTTGAATATTGGTGAATATAAGTGTTTTTTTGGCATTTGAGTTGGAATTGTGATTGATTTTGGTTAGTTACTGTTTACATTTTGATTCTGACCATAAACTGCTTAAGAATAAATTTCAAACAGGAATGCACTCAACAGTTTTCTAATCTCAAGTTAGGCATATTTGAATTTTATGGAACATGTTTGACAAATATTCATGTTTGGATAAATGATGAGGTTGAGCTGTTGAGTTTCGATTCGGGAGGGATGTGCTTGATGATTGTTAGCTATGATTTTCTAGGGAAATTGTCTAAATCTAGGGACGATGGTTCCATTCTTGCAAAGGAACATGTTAGTATGGTAGCTCACCAAATGCTCGACGAAATGTCTGCACCAACAAGGAGGAAGGAGATTGAGGTTCATAAGGGAATCGGTGAGAGCGGTTCGCTAAAAGGCTTACTGTTAGAGTGCTCAGGTGCATCACTAATCTCTTTAAACTTCATTAAGCTGAGTGCAATTGATTGTGTTGATTTCCCTATATTCGATCCAGGCCATTCCCTTAATCTGAAAAGAAATGCTTTAAAGGATTTGATGGGTGATCGTATTGATATTTTGATTTTTGATCCTGGAGGGGGATTTTGGTTGTTCATTTTTCTGTGTCAATAGCTTGTTTTTAGGGCATTTGATGTTGATCTGCTGAGTAGCGATTGTGCTAAAGGACTTATGCTTGATGATCATGAGGTTTACTTGACAAATGACATCAAAGAGGTCTACTTGCCTACGACCGAAGTCAACTCAAAGGTGCAAAGTAGTGAATTTGAGATAAAACCAAGGGGAAAGGTGTTTTGTGCTCATCAATTTACAAAGCTCAGCCCCTCTGTAGAACCACCAATAGCTTGGTTCCTCAAAGAGTTTAAACTTGTGATGATCTATGATGATAAAGGACAACTGGTGGGGCTTAATAGATGTTCGTACCCTTGTTTTGATGTGTTATTATCTTATTCCGGAGGTGCGAGCAGGTTATTTGTTTTTTAAGGAGAATCTTATGGGGCTTGTTAAACGCTCAAATTATTGTTGTGATGTGATGACCTTTGAACTCGGAGGTAAAGGGTTCATGCTTGGTGATCATGAGATGCTCATGTCAAACAAGAGTAGAGAGATCTTTAATGCCTATATATGTGAGATTGCTTCTTCATTCAGCGTACGAGTTCATGCTTATATATGTCAAACTTGTGATGAATGATTTGATTTGCTCTTTAATGATATTCTTCTCTTGCCCCTTGTGTGTGTGTTTGTGTTTCCCCCTTCATGACTAATTCTTGCAATATTTCTTGATTTGAGTACAACTCCACCAAGACAAGGAGTTAGAAAGGTCTCTGCTCTCGCCCAAGTAAACTGGTTTAGATGCTTATGAGCTTTCAACTAGCAAATGTTATTACTGACTTTTCTAGAACACAGTCACATTCATGCAAGTTGTGCTGCCTAAATATCAGTCTTTTACTCATCCCATGCATGTTTTGGTGTCTAAAAGCTGCTGTCCAATTCCAGTGCCACCAATCCCGTCTCTCATAATCTTTTTTAACTTGGCAGATAGATAATATGAGCGGAATGGGATATTTGTGATTTAAAGCCTATTAGCTCAAAATGGTAGAGCGATGTGCCATGTACAAAGATGCGGGTTCAAATCCCGTATAGGCTATTTATGATTGTATTGTGTTTGTTCTTGTTCATGAATAAGATTATAACGTGCAAAAATAAAATGATAAAGTGCATAAATAAGATGATAAAGTGCACAAATAAAATGATAAAGTGCAAGAATAAAATCATGAAGTGCATGAATAAGATTATGGAGTGCACAATAAAGATTACAAAGTGCAAGAATAAAATGATAAAGTGTAAGAATAAAATCATGAAGTGCGTGAATAGAATTATGAAGTGCACAATTAAGATTATAAAGTGCATAAATAAAATGATAAAGTGCAAGAATAATATGATGAAGTGTATGAATAAGATTATGAAGTGCATGAATAAGATTCTGAAGTGCAAGAATAAAATGATGAAGTGCACAATTTAAGATCATAAAGTGCATAAATAAAATGATAAAGTGTAAGAATAAAATCATGAAGTGCATGAATAAGATTATGAAGTGCACAATTAAGGTTATAAAGTGCATAAATAAAATGATAAAGTGCAAGAATAATATGATGAAGTGTATGAATAAGATTATGAAGTGCATGAATAAGATTCTGAAGTGCAAGAATAAAATGATGAAGTGCATGAATAAGATTATGTTGTGCATGAATAAGATTCTGAAGTGCAAGAATAAGATTCTGAAGTGCATGAATAAGATTATGAAGTACATGAATAAGATTCTGAAGTACAAGAATAAAAGGATGAAGTGCATGAATAAAATTCTGAAGTGCACAATTAAGACTACAAAGTGCAAGAATAAAGTGATGAAGTGCATAAATAAGATTCTTAAGTGCAAAAATAAAACTCTCACCTTTTATTCAGATTTTTTTTCCCAAATCCGTGAACGAGTATAAAGATTCAAGTGGTGTCAAACTAGTATATAGATCCAGGTGGAGTCGAACCACCAACCCCCGAGCAACAAATTGCTCGTGTGCTCTTTCCTATTTGAGCTTATGGATCTCAAACTCTCAGTGCATAGACATGATTATAGAGTGCATGATTGATATTTGCAAAGTGCATGCATACTCTCAGTGCTATTTAAGGATCCTAAGTTTCAAGTATTGATGATGTTGAATGGGATTAAATTGTTTTAAAAATGAATTATAACTAATATGGAAACCGTGGAAAAGGTGTTAAACCAATGTGTACAAGCCCAATTAGAGTGTCATACCCTCTTTCAAGCATTGTTGTTGGGTAGAACCGTTTGAAATCCTCAGATGAAACTTCTGGCAATCCTAGTGTACTGAAGGGCCATAATGCGTTGCACAAGTTATGAATTGCAATTGTTAAATACCAAACATGCCACAATTAAGAAAAAAAAAGACACTGCTTTTCTTAGGCATATACAATCACATACACATTTAGTATTACTCAAACAAGTAGCCTGGAGAGTTTTTACTCTTACAAGAAAAGCAGAAAGTAGAACATTTTAGGGGTAAACGGCTCATACCTTACAACTTACAAGTCTACTATAAATGAAGATGGTTTTACAGTTTTACTCGAGTACGTTAGGGCCTCAGATTCTCAACATCATTTGAGTCCATTGGATGTGGAAAAAGAACCCATACAAAGCAAATCCGATAACATGCCTCAAGTAGCTGTGTTATAGTAATTGGTTCAATTTCAAGTAGTTATGCCTAATAGCCATTGCTAGCAAAACTTATTGGTATTGGACAATCAAATAGATGTATATATCCAGCTTATCCAGAGAAAAGAGGTATCCACATTCCACAGGCATTCATTGGATTAGCATATATACTCTGAAATTTCTTATATTGCAGTTGGCATTCATTAGATAGAGGGCTAAATATGAAACTTTCCTCTCATTATTAATTTTCAATAAGACACCATCATGTGTCTCAACATCTTTAATTAGTATAATTTATGTATGACATATAAGCCAAACACTTGTTAATTGTAATGCATGAATACGTAGTAGGGGCACCACAGTAGCAACATAGATAGTTTTATAATCTCAAATCCAAGTAAAAAAACTCTCAATCAATTAAATTCAAAAACAAATCATTATAAATAAGTTTCAATTTCACTCATTCAATTACAAGATTCTACAAATTTATTCAATTTAGCAAAACCTAGAAATTAGGGGTTTATTAGAAACTTACTTTGTGGATTCAAGGAGGAGACAAGGAGAAGGAGAGGCTGATCGAACAATGGCCGTCAGTGTTCTGGTCGGAGGTCGGGATGTATTTGCCTGGCTCGGAAGGAGGCTGTCAGCACCACCGCTGGCTGCTCGACACTCTGGAAGCACTCGCTGCTGCTGATGGGGAGAGAGGTTGGAGTCTTCTCGGGATCAGAGGTCGGGGCTTCGTGACTTGCCGTCAGCGGCTGGTGCGGTTGGAGGGAGGCTCGCTGCTGGCATCGGCGGCTGGTGAGGTTAGAGGGACATCGACATGGAGGACTCAGGTAGGAAGAAGCAGCAAGCCAGCAACTGAGGGAAGAGAGGTTGGAGTCTTTTGATTTTTTATTTCCGGTTCAGCACGGGTCAGTTTTTTTTAATGGCAAGCCCGCTTCAGCTTTTCCCTTAATGACTTCATTTTCACTTTAAGCACAATTTTCATCTTAAGCCATTTTTTCACTTTAACCTCACCCTATATATATATATATATCATCATCATCATCATCATAATTAACTAACCTTTAATCTCTTATATAATTCACCACAAGTCATACTATTAGTCACACATATCATGTCGTTAGTCAAACGATCATTTTATCATGCTAGTTAGTCATCGAATAAGTTGGGTTCCCAAGTTAGTCCCAAATCCATTTCAAAATCCAAATTAAACAATTAAGAATTTCGACCATTGAAAATACTCGCTAAAATTCTTCTTCAATTTATTTATTAAATCACTCTCCATCCTTGAAATTCATTTCCAAATTCATTTTAATCTCCGAGTCCAAATAATATTATATGATATTTTAAATACCCTTTATTAACCACTTTTCATAAAATATATTCAAAATCTTTTCAAATTCCTACCATTTTTATTTAATAAAATCAACCGTCTAGAAAATCTCCAAAATAGTATTTTCTCTTTTAATTCCTCAAATAATATTAATTAGTTAAATAAATAATTAAAGAAGTAAACGGTTAAACCCGAACCGAACCAAACCCATTTAAATCCAACCGAAACAAACCGAACCGAACCCGCAAATAAAAACCCAACCGGTTTAATATTAAAACAATTAATAATATAACATCACAAGGAGGTGGGGCCCCAAGTCATCCCCTTCCTCCCGATTCAAATTGGAGACTCCCGCTCGACGCCATCTCCCTCCTCGCGTTGCTGCGCCGCTCGACGCCGAGACGCACCGGCTCCGCCTCGCCCAGCCCCGCCTCGACTTAGGCTCGTGCTCATCCTCGCACCCTCCCTCCAAGGTTCCTCGCGCACCCTCACAGCTTGCTCTCGTCCTCACCCACGTCGCACACACGCCGGACGCGTTGCGACTCCGCCGCTCTCGAGCTTGCCGGAGGTCTCAAACTTACCCAAACTCTCGAGCTCGACTCTCGCTCACTCTCCCCGACTACTCTAAGCGAAAAAGGAAGGACGAAATTGAAACAAGGAAGGGAACGAAGCTACGGAAGCTCACCGAGGTGATTTCGCGGACGTCGGAGCTTCGATCGGAGTTCTGGGCGTCGTGGGTGACTCGCGATGGCTCGTCGGACCTGCGTCGGACATGGATCAACGTGATGGTAGGTCTCAACATGTTGGGGAAAAATACGAGTAGCTAACACTCGATCACGTGTGACTTGGATGGACCGACCCTCCTTACAAACGAAGACTTGTATTAATATACAAACGTATTTTGTACAACTCTCGCATGATACAAGACTCTTTCACACACCGCACTCGAGATAGACCACACTCTAACCAACTCACTGTCACAAACTCACACTCACTTTTGGGAAGACTCAACTTCACTCACAACTCCACGCACTACATAACTTGAGTAGACTCACACTTTACTCACACACCAATACACAAAATGGCTACACCTAAGCCTATTGATAGGCTCTTTAACCGACCTTCACTCCCCACTAGTTACAAAATTTCCTAGAACATTCTAGATTTGCACATCTACCCATCATTTTCAAAATATTCTAGAATTGTCCTCACATTCTAAACAATTCTAAAATATCTAACTAATTCTCATTTCTAGAGAATTCTTACCTCCATTTATTATAACTTTGATTTTTCTTGCTCTTTCTAGAACTTTCTTTCCAAATTATTTGAAAATATGAATTATATCTAACAATTCCTCCCTTAATTCATATTTTCAAATATCTCCGCTTCATCATTGAACCGCACTTTCTTCTGCTTTCTAATTTTAATGTCATCACATCTTCTCTGTATCACATGTCCTTCAAAGAAGCAAATGTTCTTCTCGTTCTTCCAACCTTGCATGATCAAGCGTCTCCCCTTAAACACCTTGCACCAACTCTTTGTGCCAACATACTCATATCCTTCCGACGTCATCATACCCAACGACAATATATTAACATTGCTTGAAGGCATATACCTCACGTTATGAAGAGTCTGGTGTGTACCATCATGGAGCCTCATCCTCACGCTCCCGATTCCTTTAACTCTTAACTTCTCTCCACTCGCTAGGTTGCAATGACCAAACTCTCCATTAGTCTTCAAGGTGTCAAATAAAGCTTGATCCCTGCAAATATGCATCGACGCAGCATTATCCATCACCCACTCAGACTTAGCAACCTCTTCACTCGTTGCTAAGTACACCTCCTCATAACCACCAACTTCACCATCAACCGCACTGACCACATTTGTTTGGGAGCCATCATCATTCTTCCGCAAGGACGTCTTCCTCAACATCTTCACGTCCTCCCTGAATTGCGGACACCTCACTTGTATGTGACCCTTCTCCCCACAATAATTACACTCCACATCACTAAAATCCCGACGTTGATATGATTGTGGTCTCCATCTTGGGTCACCATTCCTCGACTCTACACTATCCGGGTCACGACGCGGACGTGATCCGGATCTCCACCTCTGGTGATCATTCTCCCTTGACTGGCTCCTCCCTCACCCTCGATTCTCCGCAACTAGTATGCGATCCTGTCCTGTGTTGAGAGCGTCATTCTTCGTCATCCTCTCACTCTCTCATAACGCAACAGTTACCTCCTCTAGAGTGAGAGTCGTCCTTCCTACAAGCAACGTCTGCACCAAAGGCTAGTAGGACCTTGGTAATGACGCTAACAACAATAATGTTTGCTCCTCATCCTTAATATTATCGTCTGCATTCATCAACTGGCATACTAGTTGATTAAAAGAGTTAATGTGGTCATGAAGATTACCTCATTCCTCCATCCTGAGCGAGTATAACTCCATCTTCAAGCACAACCAGTTCATCAATGACTTCGACGCATAAATGCTCTCGAGCTTCTCCCACAACGCCTTTGGCGAGGTCTCCTTCATCACGCTGGACTTGATCTCGGGAGCAAGCGCCAACCGGATGGTTCTCACCGCCTTCTTCTGGAGTCTACTCCACTCTCTCTCACTCATGGATGTGGGTTTCTCCTCCTCAAGAGCTTGATCAAGACCTTGCTGCACCATTACGTCTTGAATCGTACACTGCCACATCGTGAAGTTGGTCTTGCCATCGAAGAGTGGGATCTCGAACGTCTTCATCACACTCGATGCCATCTCGTCTACACGGAATGCTTCCACCAACAAATGCTACATCGATTCTTCGACTCTGATGACCTTCGCAGCCTCGCTCTGATACCACTGTTGGGGAAAAATATGGGTAGCTAACACTCGATCACGTGTGACTTGGATGGACCGACCCTCCTTACAAACGAAGACTTGTATTAATGTACAAACGTATTTTGTACAAATCTCACACGATACAAGACTCTTTCATACACCGCACTCGAGATAGACCACACTCTAACCAACTCACTCTCACAAACTCACACTCACTTTTTGGAAGACTCAACTTCACTCACAACTCCACACACTACACAACTTGAGTAGACTCACACTTCACTCACACACCACTACACAAAATGGCTACTACCTAAGCCTATTTATAGGCTCAAATTTGGTTGCTCTTCAACCGACCTTCACTCCCCACTAGGTACAAAATTTCCAAGAACATTCTAGATTTGCACATCTACCCATCATTTTCAAAATATTCTAGAAATGTCACATTCTAAACAATTCTAAAATATCTAACTAATTCTCATTTCTAGAGAATTCTTACCTCCATTTATTATAACTTTGATTTTTCTTGCTCTTTCTAGAACTTTCTTTCCAAATTATTTGAAAATATGAATTATATCCAACACAACAGCGGTTTCGATCGAAAACAGCGGAGAATCGCTTACCGAGATGTGGCTCGCGCTAAACAGGGGAAACGGTGGCTCGGCGCCGGCGCTAGTGGCTCCTGGGCTGCTCCGGTACGGCATTGGACGTCGATGGATGTGGGAGTGAAGATGTTGCAGCCTCTCTCCTATAGACATGGAGGGACGAGGTGTGGGAGCGACGGTAGTGGCCTTTGGTGACAATGAAGGAGGTGTCAATGGTGGTGACGGGGGCAAGAGATGACGGTGGTGGTGGTTATGCGAGAGCTGGTTGAGATGAAGATTGCAGGGGATGGTGGTGGTGTTGGCTGTGACGTGGGGAGGTGATAGTGGTACTGGCGGAAGGAGGATGGTGATGGTGAAGGACTGAAGGTGATTGTGGAAGTGACGATGCGGGGACAGATGAAGTAGGACGGTAGGAGAGGGGTGAGGGATGGTCTCGAACTGCAGGGTAAGGTAGGAGGGAGTGGGTGAGGGTTGAGTGTTGAATTGGTTGATCCTATACCCGAAAATAAATCTCAAATACGCAAATCTCGAATTCCGAAATTAGTTTTCGAATGTTAGTTTCCCCGAATCTTGCTTTCTCGGTCGATTAGATTTTTAAGACCGGAAAAATATATCGTCATCCGAATTTATTTTAAATCCTCGAGGTGAAAGGATGAAATCGATCGTCAAAATTTTAAATTCAGGTCGGAATCCGCTCTACGAGTTTTAGATCCGATTTAAATTCACATTTAATTTTCTTTTTCCAAAAAATTTGGATTTGAAAATCCGATCCTTTACATGCATATGCTACTTTGAATTCTCTTGTCATTCTCTTTGGCGTCTGTTGCAACCTTGGTCGATTCTCCCACCTTGCACCAACCACATGCTATAACAAATAAAGAAGGGAATAAGAAAATGTAAATTTCATGTAATCAAAACCTTGCTTGCAGAGGAGATCAAATATGGTAGAAGGGGTCAGTATTACTCGGTGGTTAAGATTTTCGGCGAGACTCCAACTAAGAGAGAGAGATGGCGGTGCAGGAAAGGGGAGATTCATCGAAATGAATGATGGTGAAGCAACCCTATTTGGTCGGTTCTTCTTCATCCCCTCCCGATAAGCCTCTCTACGAAAGATACTAAATTGAGAATGTGGGTAATGGGATGAGAAATTAAAAGAAATAAAATTTAAAAAGGACATGTTGCTCAATATTTTGTAAAGGGTTTGCATCTGGTTTATAAGTATTAGGTAGGGATATGTTGGATTCCATAAATTTGTAGTTTTGAGTCATAAGTCAACCTAACTTACCTATTAATTTGTCCCATAAAATTTTATATTATTGCTGGAAAAAATAAAATTTGTTACATATATAAATAACCATTAAACATATCATTATGTTATTACTGTGATGAAATTATAAACATAGAATAAATTTTATTCAATCTCAAAATTCAAATACATTACATATCACTTTTTAAAATATCACACACACGCGCGGGCGCGAATAAAAATGTCGTTTTTGATCTATTGGGTTGACCTGTGCTCATGACTTGTATATAGATTTGAGTTTAACATTTTTTGACTCGACCTAAAACCTATTGTAATTGATCCGAATCCGATGTAACCCATATGGAATCCAACCCATTCAATAGAGGCCTAGTGTATAATATCCAATCCCATTTATGTAATTCATTTTACGAAAATTTGGTAAGGTAACCCTGGGGTTTCACACAATTCGTTTGCCGAACAGGAGTTTCATATATTTCGCCTAGTAAATATGAGGTTTCGAAAATTTTTGTCTCGTGCCCAAAAGTTTAACTTTCTCCTATCGTGATTTTAAAGTTATGGGCGGGTGAGTAGTGTAATATTAACAAAGGTTGTGGATGCTTTTCACAAATACTAACATTTTCACCCTTCTTCCTGAGCGAGAGACGAGCAAACCGAGCGATACGAAGTGCAGCGACAGGCCGATGGGCAACTGGTGACTCCAGAGGGGCGGCGACGGTTGAGAGAGTGGTGGTGGCGGTGCGGGCGGTGTCTGGAGTTGGTGGCACAGTCGGTTTTGGGCTAAAGGTGAATTTTCTTCTTTCGAATATTTTGAATAGGTTTTTCCCTTCAAAATCATAGATTCATATCTATCAATTTAGTTCTTATTGAGTGCGATTATTGATCTAGGGTGTGAAATCTAACTCAAATCATAGTTTGAAGCTTCAAATTTTGACTTATGAATTTTATTGTTAAGGGGTCCGAAAATTTTACGGGTTTTTTTTTATAGTTGTTTGTAGGGATGTTTAATGTCTTGTAATGGGTGTTTGATAAAGGATGTATGTGAATGATCTATCAATGTATGGTAAAAGGTTTCAACTAGCAATTATGTGATTTGTTGATCTTGAATTGCTTTTTGTATGTAACGATCCAGGATTATGATTCCCGAGTTACGTTTTGAAGGATAAAACCCCTCGTTAGGATCTTGCGCTTCGAGTACAGGTTGAAGGTTTGAAACGAAAGATTTGTAGTTTAAAGCAGGATTTCGCACCCAAATCCTGAAGGTTCTTTGGAGACCCCGGGGTAAACCCCTGTACCTGTCCTAAGTCTACAACGCGGAAAACCTTTTATCATGCAAAGGAGATAAGTTCTGAAACGATACCACCAGTGTTGCGGCTAGGACGGTCAAACAAAGTATAAGTAGAAAGAAATCCCAAAAAGTGTAAAACTGGTGAAGTCAGAGTTTTAAGCACTCGCTCTTCGCCACACGAATGGACCCCGCCATAACAGCACGAATTCAAACAATGGAACGGGTACCTGAATCTAAAAAAAAAGAGGGGGATCTGGGTCAATCATCAGGCCACTCATGCGCGTGTGTAAACACACTCTGAGAGGCATATAATAAGCATCTTATTCCAAAATGAAATGTGTAATGCAATGCGGAAATTAAATCACACACACACACACACACACACACACACACACACACACATATACTGGCAGTTTAATATAATGAAGGAAGCGATAAATGGATCCACACCGAATGCCAAGTGGCATGTCCCTCTCCTACCTCCACCCCCTTCCGATAGGGCAGAGACGACACGTATGCCATAATAATCGGGCGGCACGCATGCCCAACCCTAAAGCCCGCAGGCAGCTCATAAGTGACGGCACGCATGCCATAATAATCGGGCGGCACGCATGCTCAACCCTAAAGCCCGTAGGCAACTCATAACATAAGTAAAGGAAGTTCCATAACTCGATTGACTCAGGACGGGACCCGATGAGACTGGGTCGTCCTATGACCCTAGCAAAGACTCTAGTTACTTCACAGATAACGGCCGTTCTCTTGCAAGGACATATAGCAATCATATGATTTTCATTTTAGCTCATAGGGGTGATTTTAAGTCGTATGGTGAATGGATACTAGCCTACTATATAACACCCAATGCATAGAGCGCCCATCATGAGTAAGTTCAAAGAACTTACCTGGAGAAGCGCAGAATCCAAGCAATATAGCAATCAAGCAAATCCAAGCAGATTAGAGCTCACCTAGAAGATAAGTAACATAATAAGTCTAAGTCTAACTTACACAAAACATATCAAATAACACAGATAAGATTCACATAAACATATATAAGTTAACGATCCCATCATCAATAACATTAATGTCTCAATTCAATTTCTCATCTCGCTTCATCATCTCATATTTCCTCATAACTTGCCAACTCATTAGCTTAGACAATCTCCATATCATACTTAGTCAAACGATCATTTTATCATGCTAGTTAGTCATCGAGTAAGTCTTATTCCCAAGTTAGTTTCAAAATCGTTTCAATTCGAATTAAACATTAAGAATTCCGACCCTTGAAAATACTCAATAAATTCCTTTTTTAATTTATTTATTAGATTACTTTCAACCTTGAAATTCTTTTCCAAATTATTTATAAATCTTGAAGTCCAATAATATATTTTAAATCTCAAATAGTATTACATGATATTTTAGATACCATTTATTTAACACTTTTATAAGTTATTTCCAAATCCCCTAAAATCCCGACCATTTTTATTTAATAAATCAACCCTTATAATTCTTCCAAAATATAATAATTTATCTTTTAGATCCTCAATTACTATTATAATATATTTTAATTACCGTTAATTAGTTAAATAATAAACGGCTAACCCAAACCGTACCGAACCGAACCCGTTTAAATAATCTAAACCGGTTAAATAACAAATATATATATATAATGTTAGTAAAGAAGGAGGCCCACAAGCCACGTAGGCTTTCTTCCTCCCCGGATTTCAAATGAAGGAGCCCGCCTACCAGTGCTTCCCCTCGCTTGCGCCCGGAGATCCATGGCCGCCGCCTGCCTGCGTTTAGTTGAGGGGGCGAAAAATTGATCTCTATTTTTTTCTTCGAAAAAATCATCAATATTTGAACTTTTCGGGTTTAATTACAGTATTAAGTTATGAAGTTTAACAAATGATGAGTATGATAGAAGTGTATTAATTTGGTAAATGATGTGAAAAATAATTTATATCGCTTCAGTCTTGAAACGTTTATAACTTTTTCCTCAGTTATCGGATTTGAGCTTATAATATATCAAATCGAAGATATCGACGAGAGGAATATGTATATTAAATTTCATTTTTGATTGAGGGGGAGAATGCCACCCCCGGTCCTTTAAAGGATCCGCTCTTGCCGCCGGAGCTCTCTCTTGCTCGCACTCACACATCGCTCGCCTTTGCCTCACTCTCGAGCTCGCTCAACCCCGTCGCCCTCAATGCTCGCCGGAGCTCTCGTCGGAGGTCTCGAGCCCACCCGAACGTCCCACGCTCAGCCCACACTCACCCCCCAGTTAGTCTAAGCATCGAAAAAGATAAAAAATAAACGAATCGAAACGAGAATAATTTCGGAGCTCACCGAGATGGGTTTTTCGCGACATCGGAGCACTCGATCGGAGTCCTGGGCTTCGTCGGTGGATCGCGATGGTTCATCGGACCTGCTTCGGACATGGTTGAGAGTGATGGAGGAGCTCGAGAATAGTTTGGATCGGAAACGAAGGAGAACGGCTTACCGGAAGGTTGGTTCGCGCTCAAACAGGGGAAATGAGAGAATGGGGATGCGATGGCTCTCCTGAGTCGTGGTGGCTCGGGTGGTGGCTCCACTACCGCTGGTGGCTCCGAGGGATGTTGCAGCTGTTGTTGGAGTTCCGAGGAAGAAGGAGGGAGGAGCAAGGGGTGGCGTTGGTGCCGATGGTGATCGATGGAGGGCGACGGTGGTGATGAATGAAGAACAACGTACGGTGATGAAGATGTGGGACGATGGTGAGAGTTATGGTGAAGAAGATGGAAGGGAGCAACAAAAGAGTGGGGAGGAGCTGAAGAACTTGAAGAAGGGAGAGATGTGAAGTGATGGGGGAGATGGCGTACAGAAGAAGAGGACCGGAGGGATGGGTTTACAGATGCAACAGGGGTAGGGGTGCAGTAGGGGCTAGGTGGGAGGGTGGTTGGGGATGTGAAAGGATCTGGCGGGGAGGTGATGGGTATTAACTCTCGAATGTTAGTTTTCCCGAATCCCGCTTACTCGATCAATTTGATTTTTTTAAAACTTAAAGGATATCGTAATCCGATAATTATTTTAAATTTGCGAGGGAAAAGGACGAAATCGTTCGTCAAAATTTAAATTCGGGTCGGAATCTGTTAAACTAGCTTTTAATTCGATTTAAATTCATTTTTAATTCTCTTTTTTTGAAAAATTAAGATTTGAAAATCCGAGCCTTTACATCATCCACCTCTAAAAATAAGTCTCGTCCTCGAGACTAAAATCATTTTAAAACAAGGGATGAAGTTTAGAATTGGTGATTCCAAGGATCATGTCATTGATCCCGTAAGTACCTCATAAGTGTCCCTATGAGATTCTCACCGCATCATTGTCATGATCATAATATCCCCGATAGATCGTAGCGAGAATGTAATATGGGCCCTTACCACATCCTTACCCCGACTTCTCGGTTATACCATAACTCGAAAAGCATTACAACATCTCCATTAGGTCTTAGCAAGCAATCTATAAGGGCCCTATAAAATGCATGTATCCACTTCGTGGGAAGTCATAATGCAAGCTCGGTCAGAAAATTTCAAGAGGGGTCCTTAGTTTGAAAATGTTTGGTCTCAAAATTATTGAAGTTATCGATCGCGTTCGATTTTCTCTAAATCCAACTCAGTTCCTCTTTTTTTACACCATTAAAAATTCCCTAACCCGACGTTAATCAAGAAATTTTCAAATCTCAAGAGGTGGATGATTCCACCTCTAAGGGTTAATCCCATAGTCCCTTCCTAGGTTTCAAGTTGAAATCAAATTTATCAATTCGGTTTTAGCATCCTAGCAATTCCAATTCAAGGCATCATATAAAATAGTAATCGTATCCCACGTTCATAAACAGATCATATTGTCAAGGATAGTCACATCTCATAACAGATATATCATATCATCGTACATACGCTAACTACCAAGCAACATCACATTAGAGGCAAACAAGTACCTCCGCACACTAGCATTTCATCAAGTTCAGGGGATAACTATTGTTAGTACTAACAACTCGCTATTGTCTATGGCAATACATCAAGGAATCAACATCGTCTAAGCAGAGAATTCGCACCACCTCCAACCCCAAGTAAAGCATACACTAAGTCACCTCCTCAAGAGAATCTGCCTACAACCATTGTTCTAAAAAAAGGTCTGGGCCTCCGCCTAGACCCCGCCTAGACTCTTGAAGGTCCCCCACCTTTGAGTTTAGCCGCCTAGAGCCATGAAGGTCACCCGCATGGTCTTGGAGGACTTGCGGGTTTGGGGAATTAGTGAAAAAAATCATTGTGAGGTTTTAACTCCTAAAACTCCCACATGTCGATCTCTGTCTTTATTCTCAACCTCTATACTCTCTCTTACTCTTGATCCATGCCATCCCTCTCATAGTACTCTAACTCGCGACTTAATTCCCGTTGTTAACGCCTAGACAATTAATTAAAGTTTATTTATTTGTATATGTTATGAATTAAGCTTTATTATTTTATATACGTATTGAATATGACCTAGGATTAAAAATACATCTCAAAATAGTAAATACGCCTAGACCCCGCATATTCCTCCTAGACCCTTGATCCTACCTAGTCGTCGAGCATCCGCCAAGCATTTTTTGGAACATTGCCTACAACTACCAACCATAACAAGTCTCGACCACCACTTACTACCTCTCGCATAAAGATCATCATCACCTAGGTCTACCAACTCAATCCAACACTAGTTCTAGACACCATTTCATCCTGCTCATACACAAACTCTCTAGCCTCACAACCATCCGCAATCAAGGTTAATTACCCAAACCAACTACTAGGCATATATCTCAACTCTTATGCTATCAAGCCATCTAAGAACCAGCCTACTTTGACATCCCGACCTTAAATCCTACTCGACCACCTAAACCATATCTCGGAGTTCCCGATTGCACAATTTCCTTATTCCAGCAAACCTAACAACTCGATCGACTACCAAGACTCTCTATAAAACATAACCTCATCCTAGAGGTCCTTTACCCGTCTCATCTTCACCTTCTAAGAGAAATCTCAAGTCACCTCCACTGAACTGCTCTCTCGATCGACCTAGATGTTCCTTAACAATCTCGCTTACTCTTCCTAGGTCCTCAAGACTCCGCCTAACCATCATCTTCCAAGGAGACTTCTCGAATCACCTTGCTAACCTGATCATACTTCCCACACCACTAACCACTCTCACTGACCATCCATCTCTAAGTAATCAACTCATACTGACCATCTCACACCTGTCACTCCTGACCAACTCTAACACCGAAACCCATCTAGTGCTACTCCCAACCACGAATCACCAGACCCTCATCACTAGAACCTATCCTCAAAGACCAACCACTGATTCTTCCTACTCATCCCATTATGAATCTCACAAAAATGAAACCAATCACGACTCCTCAAGCCGACCTACTCTAGATCCTCTTCCTGGCATTTTTTGAAACTACCTCAAGCTACCATTCCTTAATCACAACGTCTTGGGCCTAAAGCCTCTATCCATCGGCTGTTCTTCCCAAAGAACCCTTATGACACCCTAGCTCGAATTACCCATAATATCACAACTTGACCAATTCTCTCACAATCCTCAAACCTATAAATTCCCAACATCCTCTACCTAGACTAGTTCTCCTCATATTGCCTCAGATCACGCTTCCTCGACCTCGAAATCTCTACCGCTTAAACCATTATGTACCGATCATCATTTTCACTGAATTCCTATTACATTCTCGTCCGAATTTCCTAAGCACCGCAACTTCACCAACCTTCCAAAATCTCTTATCCTTTAGAGTCCTCAATACCTTCTGCTTTGCCTAGTCCCCAAATTCATGCTCACTTGGCTCTACTCAAACTAACGCATTATTCCTACACCCTATCTCATACAACCAAAGACCCAATCTGAAGACCTCAATCCACCTGCCACTTTTCGACCCATCTCACCGAAGAATCTCACGATTTAAGCTCAAGAAGAAAGCACTACCATATCTATAACCCATAATCTATTTACCGGGAAATCAGGCAATCATTGCTACCAGTTCAGCACATATGTCATCACACATTCAATTCTGTCAGTTCTAGGCCTATCACACAATATCAATTCTGATTAGTATAGAAGAATCCACGATCTGAATTAAGAATGCTCTTCGTCGTGTCAGTTGGGAGGAACCTATTCACGACTGTCATCTTTGAAGCATATTCGTCCTTTTTTCCATCGGTGACGTTGTTCTTGGGGCCTAGGGTCATGGATCCATCACACTTCCATTGCGCTGCTCCGGTGCCACTTGGTCGTCGGTCCTTTCTTGCATATCAGCGCTCATTCAAGGATCGTAAGGGTTAGAAGTTACGGAGATAGGGGAGAGATAAGGGCGGACAACACAACTTCCTTAAGAGTTCAGATATGGACCAGGACTAGGGACGACGAGACCAAGGAGAAGATCCCAACCCGAGAGTTACAACGATGCCCTTATAATTGTGGCACGCAAACACATAAAAATCAAGAGATATCATCACATTATTTCACACTAGTATGCACCTATCTCAAGGAATATCGATTTATGCATTCATAACATGTTCATATAATCATCTTTATATGTGCGTAGAACAAGCTAACAATGATGTCCATGCGTTTTAAGAACATAGCAGAAAGCTGAGAAATCTTTACTCGAGATCGAGGAGCCCGGAAGACGTGTCCGAGCATGTCGAGCAGAGTCACCCGAGAAGAACTAGTCGACAAGGCCGGTCTAGTCGAGATCGACGAGAGGTACTCGAGATCGACTAGACCCGTGAACCATGACCGAGACTGTCGAGTACCAGTTAGCCGAGATGACGAGCCACGCCCAGTCGACAACACTCCTACTCGAGATCGACAAGACCCTTGTCGAGATCGACGACGATTCCAGAAGCTGTGTGACGCGTCGACGCAATTCTACTCGGATTGGGATTCCTTGGGCTCGAAGTTTGCCAAAGTCTATCCGATCTATCAACATCTATCATGAAGAAGAGAGTTCTATCCATTGAAGACTTTAGATATATTTCCCTATTTTAGATTTAATTTCATTATAGCTTTTATTTATCTTTAAAGTCTTAGATATAGTTTTAGATATAGATATAGATATTCTATCCTTGAGTAGCAAGGTTTAGAAGGCTATAAATAAAGCCCATGGGGCTGATTTTAGATTCATTCAATTTGGGAGGTAGAGAAGTAGTTCCATAGAGACAGTTTAGGGAGTTCAAAGGTTTTAGGGTTTTGGCGTTCAACGAGAGTTGGATCGCCGGGATTGTAAAGTCTTTGAATTTAGTTTAATGCAAGTTGTTATTTCTTTCCAATCAATGATGTCTGAGTTTGCGATGAAGCGCGAGTAGTCCACCCACTTCTAGGGTTGGGGCGAGCTCGACGATAGCCATGCGTGTTTGAGGTAAAGATCCGACCTTTGTCATGTTTTGAGCATCTACTACTTGTTTATGTGTTTATTACCCATCTAATGGAGATCCATGCTAACAACTTGGATTGTAAACATAAAATCAGTAGAGACAATTAGAGTTTCTTGAAAAAGTTGTCTAATTATTGGAAAAGGCAAAAGCTTGTCCTTGATGCAATTCACATGATTATCTGTTTATCTCTGTCTTATGCATGCTTGGTTATCGTTGTTGCAAACCCCAATCTTGGAAGCCTTTTACATACAGTTTATTTCGAGAGTCCCAAAGCATTTGCCTTTACTTTATTTCTTTGTTTCGTTTTATTCTCTGTCTACTCGATCTCGACCAAGCCTGGTCGATCTCGAGTTACTGATTCTCGATCTAGCATCTCTGTAGCTTCTGTGTGCAGGTACTCGACAAGGCAAGCCGAAGTCGACAAGACCCTACTCGTTATCGAGTAAGCGCTGGTCGATATCGACGAGCCACTGTGCTTGCTGCTGCGCTGTGTTCGACTGTCCCATCTTCTGTTGACTACCCTAGTCGAGATCGAGGACCCCGTTGTCGACTTCTGACCGTGAGATTTCTCTGCTGCCTAGGATCTGCTGACACGCTTCCTCGTGGATCGATCCTGACTTCCTGCTGCTGCATCAGGAGGAGGTCTTGTAATTATTTACAAGGGATGGAATCTGGTTTGCTGTGATTTATTTATATTTTATTTATTTGCATACTCGATTTCCTCCTATACAACAAGCAACCTATCATTTCATTCACCAATAATGTTTGACAGAACAAGAACATGTATGCACAGACTAACATGGGACGTATATGGCATAAGTTATGCAAGATCTATCAAGCATCACAGGATATCATATGGACGACTTATCACTAGCTTAGATACACAATTAAGCAAGTCCTAATATTACGGAAAGCGTGCTAAGATGTACCCTAAAAATCATGCTAAGGGTATGGTCCAATCATGCAGGGTTGATATAGCAACTATCTCATCACATACATCCATATTCGCATAGTAAGACTAGGACGTCACACAATCATACGAGGGCCTATAAATGTGAGACATATGTCCTACATGATACTAGAATTGCTCAATAAACATGCACACAATCATCATGGTCTAGTTAGATTAATTCAGCATGCTAGGACAGTCATCTCATATATTAAACATACAACGACGGTTTACCACACTATCATGGACCTAATTCATTGGAAGACAATAATCATGGAAGTTTCCATACATATGACACATACATCTCATAAGAGCAACCATGCAAGATATTAGACAAGTCATGCTGAAATACACCAGTATACTATGTCATGCAACCACAAGAATGGCTACGACTATAACCGACAGAATTCTCCAAGGCCATTCACCAACTCATCACACCGTTTCCTCGTGGGACGCTAGTATGACTCGCTGGGCAGGACACAAGGACATTCACACCGTTCTCGAGAGAGGTGGGTAGAACTCGTGTTTAGACTCTTGTGGCAAGAAGACATGGTTGGCCATTACGAGGATTGAAAGAGACGACTCCATAAGACAACCCACTTCTACCTCGAAACAATCTAAATCCTCACCCCCACTAACAAACACAGGTAACCCTCACATCCAACACGATTTCCGAAGGTAATTAGTTGACCGACCCAAATTTCCCGTGGAAGACCCCAACTGCAGGTACGAGACTCGATAGAAGCATCGATGGTGAAATACGAAACTAGGACTCGAAACGGGGAGAGTGGATGCTTCTCGACCCTTGCTAACATGCCTAGGCGTTTTGGTGGGGCTGATGACAAAGTCAGAACCATCAAGGGGTTTGAATTATGTAAGGGCTAATCCGACAAGACAAGAATTCTAATTACATAAGAATAAGGCTTTCTCCCGCTATCCTATTTGCAAGGTTATTCAACACATGATTCAAGTCAAGGAATATTGATTAGTTCGCTATCCTAAGCACAATAGCACTCATAACGGAAGCAATCAAGAAGATTAATATGATCCTCTTCTAGAAGGATCGCCCTCGGGCCCAATTGCATATATGTATATATAAACGTAAGCATAGAGACGATCTATGCCGTCCTTCGAGGGACGGCTGACCGGAGGGGAAAAAACCTCACGGCCTCCTAACTCAACACTCTAACCTCCGTGGTGTTACTCGGAGTCTTCTAGGCCCATCTGTAAATAAAAGCTAGTATTTTGCCTACCGTTCCCCGAGTACTACATCCATAAGGGATGTCTATCGCTTTAGTCTCTACCCCCGATATTGTTTCCCTTTATTCATTTATGTTTAATTCCAATCAAATTCATTTTGCCCTTTAAAAATATTTTCCGAAACCTTTTGAAAACATTGGGCGATTTTCAAAATCTCTTCAACCTATTGTACTCAGATTGCAAAACCTCAGCTCTGATACCACCTTTGTAATGGCCCGGGATTATGATTCCCGAGTTACGTTTCGAGAGATAAAACCCCTCGTTAGGATCTTGCGCTCCGAGTACAGGTTGAAGGTTTGAAACCGAAGATTTGTAGTTTAAAGCGGGATTTTGCACCCAAATCCTGAAGGTTCGTTCGAGACCCCGGGGTAAACCCCTGTACCTGTCCTAAGTCTACAACGCAGAAAACCTTTTATCATGCAAAGGATATAAGTTCTGAAATGATACCACCAGTGTCGCGACAAGGACGGTCAAACAAAGTATAAGTAGGAAGAAATCCCAAAAAGTGTAAATCTGGTGAAGTCAGAGTTTTAAGCACTCGCTCTCCGCCACACGAATGGACCCCGCCATAACAGCACGAATTCAAACAATGGAACGGGTACCTGAATCTAAAAAAAAAAGAGGGGGATTTGGGACAATCATCAGACCACTCATGCGCGTGTGTAAACACACTCTGAGAGGCATATAATAAGCATCTTATTCCAAAATGAAATGTGGAAATTAAATCACACATACACACACACACATATATACTGGCAGTTTAATATAATGCAGAAAGCGATAAATGGATCCACACCGAATGCCAAATGACATGTCCCTCTCCTACCTCCACCCCCTTCCGATAGGGTAGAGACGACATGTCCCTCTCCTACCTCGAAGTTTGCCAAAGTCTATCCGATCTATCAACATCTATCATGAAGAAGAGAGTTCTATCCATTGAAGACTTTAGATATATTTCCCTATTTTAGATTTAATTTCATTATAGCTTTTATTTATCTTTAAAGTCTTAGATATAGTTTTAGATATAGATATAGATATTCTATCCTTGAGTAGCAAGGTTTAGAAGGCTATAAATAAAGCCCATGGGGCTGATTTTAGATTCATTCAATTTGGGAGGTAGAGAAGTAGTTCCATAGAGACGGTTTAGGGAGTTCGAAGGTTTTAGGGTTTTGGCGTTCAACGAGAGTTGGATCGCCGGGATTGTAAAGTCTTTGAATTTAGTTTAATGCAAGTTGTTATTTCTTTCCAATCAATGATGTCTGAGTTTGCGATGAAGCGCGAGTAGTCCACCCACTTCTAGGGTTGGGGCGAGCCCGACGATAGCCATGCGTGTTTGAGGTAAAGATCCGACATTTGTTATGTTTTGAGCATCTACTACTTGTTTATGTGTTTATTACCCATCTAATGGAGATCCATGCTAACAATTTGGATTGTAAACATAAAATCAGTAGAGACAATTAGGGTTTCTTGAAAAAGTTGTCTAATTGTTGGAAAAGGCGAAAGCTTGTCCTTGATGCAATTCAGATGATTATTTGTTTATCTCTGTCTTATGCATGCTTGGTTATCGTTGTTGCAAACCCCAATCATGGAAGCCTTTTACATACAGTTTATTTCGAGAGTCCCAAAGAATTTGCCTTTACTTTATTTCTTTGTTTCGTTTTATTCTCTGTCTACTCGATCTCGACCAAGCCTGGTCGATCTCGAGTTACTGATTCTCGATCTAGCATCGCTGTAGCTTCCGTGTGCAGGTACTCGACAAGACAAGCCAAAGTCGACAAGACCCTACTCGATATCGAGTAAGCTCTGGTCGATATCGACGAGCCCCTGTGCTTGCTGCTGCGCTGTGTTCGACTGTCCGATCTTCTGTCGACTACCCTAGTCGAGATCGAGGACCCCGTTGTCGACTTCTGACCGTGAGATTTCTCTGCTGCCTAGGATCCGCTAACACGCTTCCTCGTGGATCGATCCTGACTTCCCGCTGCTGCATCAGGAGGAGGTCTTGTAATTATTTGTAAGGGACGGAAATTGGTTTGCTGTGATTTATTTATATTTTATTTATTTGCATACTCGATTTCCTCCTATACAACAAATTGGCGCCGTTGCCGGGGAGGCTATCATTCGCGCCTTAGGTAGTTGAATCTCACGTCTACTTTGAGTTACTTTTCAGGTGTATGCGTCGTTTTGGTCTATCACCTGAGTTTGACAGCTTAGACGAACCGGAGTGTTACCTACACATCCACTCTAAACTCAAAAGGATCATGGCGGCCGCTGAAACACAAGAACAGCTGATTGCCAGGCTTACAAGGGAGCTAGCCGCAAAGGATACCATTATCGGCAATGAAAGGGCAGCGAGGGAACAAGAAGTTGAGCGTGCAAGGCAAGCAGAAGCTGAGCTTGCCCAATATCCAACCAATGCAGAGGATTATATTCATCCAACTCTCGTCGTGCCTGAATCAGCGATTCTAATCCCTGATAACTCTTTTGAAATTCGCACTCAGTTTCTGATAGAGCTTAAAAATAATGCTTTTTATGGCAAATTTAATGAGTGTCCTCTTGAACATATTACCAATTTTCATGACATGTGTCGTACTCTTTCTGAAGGTACAACTCTGGAATATGTCAAGATGAAAGCTTTTCGCTGGTCTCTCGCTGGACCTGCACTGAAGTGGCTTGAAGGGCTGAAGCCGAGATCTCTCACCACATGGGCCCAAGTAGAACAAGAGTTTCTGAACAAATACTTCCCACCTGCCAAAACAACCCTTCTCCGCCAGAAAATCACCGCCTTCAAACAGAAGCAAGGGGAACCGCTGGCAAAGGCATGGGAACACTACAAAGAACTGCTGCTATCTTGCCCTACTCATGGACATCCACCCTACGTCATTCAGGAGATCTTCTTCAACTCTCTTGATCAAGTCACTAAGGACAGAATCAACCATTATACTCGCTATGAGAATCTGACGATGCCACCAAGCGACGCATGGGGTGTGCTAGAAAAGCTCACTAACTACGACAACAAATATGGGGCTCCTACAAACTATGATGAGAACGCTTATGCCAGACCAGCCCCATCTATGCCACTCTATGAGCCAGCAAAGGAGATTGACCCAGATGTCAGGGAGCAGTTCTATAGAGACCAGAATCGCAAGCTCCTCAAGCAAGTCAAATATCTAAATGTCAACCAGCCTTGCATCGAATGCGGATCACAGCGGCACACCACTACTGAGTGCCCACACACTGAGCAAGTCAAGATGGCAGAAACACATGAAGAGGCAGCATACGCAGGGGGTCCAAATTGATACATGGGAGATCAAAGATTCTATCAACCACAATGGAACCAAGGTCCTCCTAGGAATCCCCCACCCTACAGAGCTCCAGGACATCCAGAAAGGGATCAAAAGAAGGATGATCTTTAACTGATCCTTGAGGAGATGCGTCGGAATCAGGGCACCATCAACAACCAATTCCAGAATATCACTACAAAATTTGGAGAACTGGACATCTGGAAAAGAGGAATAGAGACGCAGATGGGTCAAATCGCTGCACAGATCCCACGACCGTCCGGACAGCTCCCTGGGCAAACAGAACCAAATCCTAAAGGGAAAACCGGACACGTCGCAGCTATCAAACTCAGGAGTGGGAATCAATTACACGAGCCAGAGGTCGGGAAACAGCAAAGCAAGGCAGAGCAGCAACTCGAGACAAAGCAAAACCAACTCGATCTCGAGGAGGGTGTACTCGATATCGACAAGCCGCTACTCGACACAGACCAGAAGCTGAGCTCGGACTGCGCTGTGCAGGCCAGCAACTCCAGGTCGACCACCCTACTCGATGTAGAGGAGCCCCTGGTCGAGATCGAGGAGCAGCATCTGGCCGACGTCGACGACTCTGCAGCACCTCCGACAGCTGATTTGGCTCCGAAACAGAAAAAGCCACTGCCTTTCCCTTCAAAAGCACAGAAAGATCCCACTGCAGGTAGGTTTACCACATTTGTTAATATGCTGCAAGAACTAAATGTTTCTATTCCTTTTACAGAAGCCCTGCAAGAGATGCCTGGATATGTCAAATTTCTGAAGGAAATCCTGAGCAAGAAGCGATCCATCTCAAAGATCGCAGGCGAATGCAAAGTACTCCACTTTCCTGAAAAGAGACATGACCCTGGTAAGTTTTCTGTTACTGTGGGTTTTGGACAATATAAATATGATTCTCTGTGCGATTTAGGAGCAAGTGTGAGCATCATGCCTTTATCAATCTGGCGGAAAGTAAAGATAGGATGCATAGAACCTGTGGATGCCAAGCTATACATGGCAAATAATACAGTAGTCATCCCTACAGGTATAGTTGAGAACGTCCCTGTCCAGGTTGGTAAATTCTTTGTTCCAGCAGATTTCCTTATCATTGACTGTGCTGAAGATCCTACTAGCCCTATTATTCTTGGTAGACCATTCTTAGCTACTGCAGATGCCAGAATAAGTGTCAGGAATAGATCACTCACCTTCACCATAGGCGATGAGGTTTTGGATTTCTCTTTTGGCCCTGCAAAAGAGGAAATTTCATGGCTGGAGGTGAAAAGCATCAGCAACCACGGGACCAAGCAAACAACGGAGGAAGGAGCCAACACTGTACTCGAGATCGACAAAGTCAACTCGATCTCGACAAAGCCTCTACTCGATCTCGACAAGCCTTTGTCGATGTCGGCTACCTCTGCTAAGCCACTGACTTGCCAAGAGCCTAAGTATGGGGTCCCTGTACTCGAGGTCGACCAGCTGTACTCGATCTCGACTAGCCCCAAACCCAAAAATTTATGTTTTGGGTCCGAAAAGGTAAGTTCAGGTATGAATTCTACTCCCCCTCAGTCCATAAAGAAAATTATCAATGATTTAAGGGGAGATAAGGCACCATGGCGAGAGAATCTGCGAAAACTAAGAGCTGGAAAGAAGAAGAAGAAAGAGAAAGGAGATGATGCAAGCAACCACCTGTCAGCTGAGCTTGGATACTACCATCAGGGCCTAGATGATCCAGGAGAAGGGACAAGCATGAGCAGGCCCCACAATAATGGTCCTTGAGCGCAAACGGACAAGTCGGCCTAGCGACTCTAAAATCTAGAGCATGTATATAGAACTTTATGAATTTTGGGACTTTTTGAACTTTGTGGTTTTTTTTTTGTGTTTTGGTTTTATGTCTTTTAGAATATTTTATATGGATAGTCTTGTTTCTTGTGCAATCTAACACTTTTAGGTCGGCAAGCATATAAGGATCGCGAAAAGTGGAATAAAGAAGTCCCTGAAAACAGTCAGAATCGACGAAAGCCAAGTTGACTACGACAAGGAGGAGAAGCCAAGAAGTTACTCGACCTCGAGTAGACGTACTCGACATCGACAAGCCACCAGATGCTCCTCGACTTCAGATTCCACTGGACGCAGAAAAGCTACTCGAGATCGAGTAACATGTACTCGAGATCGACAAGGATGTCTACTCGACCTGCACTGATTCGCCCTCCTCGACGTGTTATCCTGTGAGTTCCTTCCTTTATTCTTGTTTTTATTTGATTTTATACAGTGGGGACACTGTAAATTTTAAGTATGGGGTGGGGGAAGGGCTCATTATCATTATCATATGTATTAGTCTTGCTTTTGGTTTTACATGGTGCAATTTTAATTTTTTGTGCTATGCATTCATGTTTAAATTTTATGCCTTTTAAATCCTTCGTCATACTATAGTTTTGATTTTTGCATAAGAAAAGAAAAAAAATAAAAAATGTCAAAAAAAAAAAAATATGCATGTTTAAATTTTTGCATTGTTTTAGTTTTATACCCTAACTTAGATGTCCTATGATGATAAATAATAATTGACTTGATCATATAAATCCTATGGCGTGTTTGGAAAGTTTAGCCTAAGTCCTCGAAAATGGTTTTTATGTGGATTGTGAACTTGTGATGAAATTGAGCACATATGATCCTAAGCTAAAGGTTAAAATCCAACAAAAATTATCCCAGTGAGAATTTTGGCCTTATAGGGATAACATTAAAAATCCCTCTGCTTTCTTGAGTGCATTTACTCTTCTTATGCATCTCTAAATGTTGTGATAGTTATTCAAAGCCAATGCATTTATATCTTTATGTTAATGAGAATTAAATGATGGAGGCACCTTTTAAGCCAACTTTATCTTCTCTTTAACTACCCTGCATTATCCCGGCTTGAAGCTAGAACATTAGCCTGAGACTTTTATTGTAAACTCCACAAAATTATCCTTAGCCAAATTGAGCCTGACCCCCATTTGGGAATTAAGAGTTAGAGTTGGTTGGAATGATGATTTGTGGAAAGAATGAGCTTATGTTGCATTTCAAGAAGGATCATGGAAATTATTGAGATATGAGTTGGTTGTACATTTTTTATCGTGCTAGACATATTATGTAAAAGGATTTTTGGCTCACATTATAAATGCACCTCTAGTATTATTTTATATTTTTATTTTCAAAAAAAAAATCCGAAAAAAGAAAGAAAAAAAGTATATATATTTGTGAATAAAGTGCATGAGCCAAATTTACCTTATTTCTTTCATTATTTGCAAGATACATATTTTGGAGAGATTTAGAAAGTTTGAAAGGTTATATACTTTATTGAGAAAAATTGGAGAGTTTGGCGAATGCATATGACTGAGAAGTTATGGTTTGGTTATGTTGGAGATTTAGGAGTCTTGATTCCCGAATTCTATTTAGCGCCACATGGCCAAATAATTCCATACCTTATTATTTCTTACGAAGCACCATTACAACCCCGCCGAATGGAATCTTCTTTGAAGACTTCTATTGAGCGAAGTCCTCCTGATAATTCTTGTTGCATTTTCATAATTGGTTGCAAAGTGGATTCATATTTAAATTGCAATTTTTATGAGATTGTATATGGAATTGAGTTGAGAGTCGATATACATAGCCTAAACACATTTAAGAGTTGAGTGTAAACACATTATCCCTGTGAGGTTGGATTTATATTGCCTATGCCTATGGATCACTCATATATGTGTGATGACGTTAAATTCACTTGTTTTACATTGCTACTACTTGAGATGTTGCTTTTGACAAAAGGCGAAGACTTGAAGGATGTGTTGTAGGTCTTGGTTATTGTTTGGTTATTATGCCATGTTTTATATCTACTGTTATATCGATTTCTGCATGCATTTCATGCATTTGGGCTAAAATAATACAAAATCTGTGTAAGTTATGTTTATTTGCAATATATGGAGGTCTACACAAGTTTTTGTTATATTTGGCAGAAATCGGACGCACTTTGGACCTTAAAGGAAACTCATGGAGAAGCTAAGAATGGTGCAGCTGGAGAAGACGCCATTTTTCACCATTCTTCGTTCTGAATCAAACTTTGATGTCTTCATGAGAGTTGTAGCCCTCGAAAAGAGATTTCCAACGCATAGTCATATGCGTCAATCCGACAAACGAGGACTCGGGAAAGTGCGTTTTAAGAACAGAGCAGAAAGCTGAGAAATCTTTACTCGAGATCGAGTACACTCTACTCGAGATCGAGTAGACCTACTCGAGATCGAGGAGCCCGGAAGTCGTGTCCGAGCATGTCGAGCTGAGTCACCCGGGAAGAACTAGTCGACAAGGCCGGTCTAGTCGAGATCGACGAGAGGTACTCGAGATCGACTAGACCCGTGAACCATGACCGAGCCTGTCGAGCACCAGTTAGCCGAGATGACGAGCCACGCCCAGTCGACAACAGTCCTACTCGAGATCGAAAAGACCCTTGTCGAGATCGACGACGATTCCAGAAGCTGTGTGACGCGTCGACGCAATTCTACTCGGATTGGGATTCCTTGGGCTCGAAGTTTGCCAAAGTCTATCCGATCTATCAACATATATCATAAAGAAGAGAGTTCTATCCATTGAAGACTTTATATATATTTCCCTATTTTAGATTTAATTTCATTATAGCTTTTATTTATCTTTAAAGTCTTAGATATAGTTTTAGATATAGATATAGATATTCTATCCTTGAGTAGCAAGGTTTAGAAGGCTATAAATAAAGCCCATGGGGCTGATTTTAGATTCATTCAATTTGGGAGGTAGAGAAGTAGTTCCATAGAGACGGTTTAGGGAGTTCGAAGGTTTTAGGGTTTTGGCGTTCAACGAGAGTTGGATCGCCGGGATTGTAAAGTCTTTGAATTTAGTTTAATGCAAGTTGTTATTTCTTTCCAATCAATGATGTCTGAGTTTGCGATGAAGCGCGAGTAGTCCACCCACTTCTAGGGTTGGGGCGAGCTCGACGATAGCCATGCGTGTTTGAGGTAAAGATCCGACCTTTGTCATGTTTTGAGCATCTACTACTTGTTTATGTGTTTATTACCCATCTAATAGAGATCCATACTAACAACTTGGATTGTAAACATAAAATCAGTAGAGACAATTAGGGTTTCTTGAAAAAGTTGTCTAATTATTGGAAAAGGCAAAAGCTTGTCCTTGATGCAATTCACATGATTATCTGTTTATCTCTGTCTTATGCATGCTTGGTTATCGTTGTTGCAAACTGTTGTGAGCTGAATCTGCCATGTTTTACAGTAACTTTTTATATCGATTTCTGCATGCATTTCATTCATTTGGGCTAAGATAGTACAGAATCTATGTAGTTTATGTTTATTTGCCAAATTATGGAATCTACACTAGTTTCTGTTTAATTCGCAGAAATGGAAGCATTTTACAGCAATTCTACAGAAGGTCGGAAAAGCTCGGAAAACCACTAAAGAAGTCCAAGGTGAAGGAAGCAACAGAAACTTGGTCGAGCAAGCCTGATCGAGAAAGCCAGACAACCCAGCTCCGCAAGTCTACTCGATCTCGACGAACCCTTGTCGAGATCAACGAAGCCCAGCGCCACACCCGGAGTCGACGAAGAGAGAAGCTGCCCGAGAAGCTGAGGACGAGAAGCCGAGCACACCTTTACTCGATCTCGACCAACCCTTGTCGAGATCGACAAACCTACACGAGGATGACCAGATGCAACTCGCTGCCAGCGACTCGACTCGCTGCAGCGGACCGCTCGCTGCCGCGGAAAAACGCGCTGCCAGCGGGATGCACCAAGTCGACAAAGAAGCCTACTCGCGGCAGCGGAAGAGGCAACTCGCGGAAGCGGAAGGGAGTACAACCAACTCGATCTCGACAAGAGTTGGTCGAGATCGACGAGCGCCTGAGTCCAGATCCGAGCCAGTCGAGTAAACCTACCCGAGGAGACCTAGTCGGCAACACTTTTCTACTCGAGGTCGACTACGCCTTGTCGAGGTCGACGAGCACCAGGAGCCAAGACTGAGCCGCATCGAGCAGAGCTAGCCAGGAAGTCTAGTCGACGATCCACCCTACTCGAGGTCGACGAGCCCTTGTCGAGGTCGAGTAGACCAGTGTCCAGAAACGCGTCGACGAAGACCTGTCCGAGTAGACTTGAGATTCCTTGGGCGCAAAGGAGTCGATTTGGCCGAGATTCTATCCTAATCCATCAAGTTCTCTCCAAGGAGACAAGATCTATCAACATCATGAAGACTTACCCTATTTAGTTTTATCTTTTCCTTTTAGATTTATTTCCATAAAACAATTTATTTATCCTTTCAAGTTTTAGATATAATTTTAGATAGAGATAGATATCTTCTTTCCTAGAATAGCTAGGGAATGAAGCCTAAAAATAAAGCCCTAGGGGGCTCAGTTTTAATCGTCAATTTTCAGAAAAAGACAACTAGTTCCTCAAAGAAGCTTAGGAGTTCTAAGGTTTTTAGGGTTTTGGCTTTCTGCGAAAGTTGATTGCCAGGATTGTAAAAGGCTTTGAATTTAGTTTTAATGCAAGTTTCTTTCAAATCAATGTCTGTTATTGCAATAAGGCGTGAGTAGTCCACCCACTTCTGGGGCTGGGGTGAGCCCAACGGTGGCCATGTGAGGCGATACGATAAAGGTCAGATCTTTTTGTGCGATTCATCTTCTATTCCTATGAGCATGATTCTTTTGCGAAAGTTGAAGGTGATCCTTGTTTGTGTTATTGAAGCGAAAGTGATCTTAATGCAACTTGGATTAATTATGTGAAAAAGGGTTAGTAACAATTAGGGTTTATGCGAAGGCCTCTACATGCCTATTTGTTAATGACGAAAGTTATTTGATGGAAAGCATGATCTTTTATGCCTTTATGTGTTACTTTGCATGGTTATCGTTGTGGTGTCGAAACCCTGGCTTTGGAAGTCTTTTAGCATATTGAGTTTATTTCTGTCGAGATTCTGAGTTTTGTTCGAGATTCTGCAAATTAAAGTTTCTGTTTCTTGTCGACATAGAGTAAGCCTTGTCGAGATCGAGTACAACCTTTGTCGTTCTCGAGTAGAAGCTGGTCTAGGTCGAGTTGGTTTTCTTCTGTTTTCGTCGATTTTCACTTTCTGATTTTCTGTTGTCGACTGTTGTGGTCGATCTCGAGTAGCTGTTTGTCGAGATCGACGAGCCCTCTGCTTTGCTTTGTCTTTCCTGTTTTGCTTTGTTCTTTGCTTCTGCTTTTATTTCTGTTTCTTTCGTTGTTTCTGTGTTTCTGTCTTTTCTGCTGCTCTGTCTGTGAGAATTTACAGCTACCTGAGAATTGCTGACGTGCTTCCTCGTGGATTCGATCCTGACTATTCTCTTACTACAACGGGAGGAAGTCTTGTATTTATTTGCTGAGACAGGGAAGTCAGTCTGAACTTTATTTCATATTTATTTCATACTTGACCATCCTCCTGCAACAACAAATTGGCGCCGTTGCCGGGGAAGCAATCATTCGCGCCTTAGGTAGTCAGTTCTCACTGTTTCTTTGAGTTACTTTTCAGGTGTATGCGCCGTTCTGGTCTACCACCCGAGTTTGACAGCTTAGACGAACCAGAGCGTTACCTACACATCCACTCTAAACTCAAAAGGATCATGGCGGCCGCTGAAACACAAGAACAGCTGATTGCCAGGCTTACAAGGGAGCTAGCCGCAAAGGATGCCACTATAGCCAATGAAAGGGCAGCGAGGGAACAAGAAGCTGAGCGCGCAAGGCAAGCAGAAGCTGAGCTTGCCCAATATCCAACAACTGCTGAGGATTATATGCATCCAACCCTCGTCGTGCCTGAATCGGCGATTCTTATCCCTGATAATTCTTTTGAAATTCGCACTCAGTTTCTCATAGAACTTAAAAATAATGCCTTTTATGGTAGATTTAATGAGTGTCCTCTTGAACATATTACAAACTTTGCTGACATGTGCCGTACTCTTGCTGAAGGTACAACTTTGGAATATGTCAAGATGAAATCTTTTCGCTGGTCTCTCGCTGGGCCTGCACTGAAATGGCTGGAAGGGCTACAACCAAGATCACTCACAACCTGGGCCCAAGTAGAGCAAGAGTTCCTGAATAAATTCTTCCCACCCGCCAAAACAGCACATCTCCGCCAGAAAATCACCGCCTTCAGACAGAAGCAAGGGGAACCGCTGGCAAAGGCATGGGAGCGCTACAAGGAACTTCTGCGATCTTGCCCTACTCATGGACAGCCACCCTACGTCATTCAGGAGATCTTCTTCAACTCTCTTGATCAAGGCACTAAGGACAGAATCAACCATTATACTCGCTATGAGTATCTGACAATGCCTCCACGTGACGCATGGGGTGTGCTAGAGAAGCTCACTACTTACGACAACAAGTATGGGTCTACTGCAACCTATGAAGAGAACCCATACGCCAGGCCAGCACCATCTATGCCCCTATATGATCCCCCTAAGGAAATCGATCCAGACGTTAGGGAGCAATACTACAGAGACCAGAACAAGAAGCTCCTCAAGCAAGTCAAATATCTCTCTGTCAACCAGCCTTGTATTGAATGCGGATCGCAGCGGCACACCACTCCTGAGTGCCCACACACAGAGCAAGTCAAGCTGGCAGAGCATCATGAGGAGGCAGCTTACGCATGGGGTCCCAATCGCTACATGGGGGACCAAAGGTTTCAGCAACCACAATGGAACCAAGGTGTCCCTAGAAACCCCCCACCCTACAGAGCTCCAGGACATCCGGAAAGGGAGCAGAAAAAGGATGATATACAGATAGTCCTGGAAGAAATACGGAGGAACCACTCAGAAACTAGGCAATCTTTCAACTCCGTCTATACTCAGATGCAAGGTGTCAACTCTAGGCTTGGGGAAATTGATATCTGGCGGAAATCAGTTGATACACAGATTGGTCAGCTAGCAGCAGGAATCCCCAGACAGTCAGGGTCACTTCCAGGATCTTCAGAACCAAATCCTAAGGGAAAGACTGGACACATCGCTGCTATAAAACTCAGAAGCGGCCATCAACTACGAGAGCCAGAGGTCGGAAAACAGCAGAATGACGAGGAACAGCAAGTCAATCTCGATAAAGCCGTGGTCGATCTCGACAAGAGCCTCGTCGACCTCGAGGAGACACTTCCAGAATCTTAGTCTGCACCACACAGCAACTCGACTGGGCCCAATTTGGTCGATGTCGACAAAGGCCTTGTCGATGTCGAGGAGCCCCTGGTCGACGTTGAGCAGCCTGCAGCACCTCCGACGTCCGTTCTGGCTCCGAATCAGAAAAAGAAGCTGCCTTTCCCCACAAAATCTCTAAAGGACCCAGCAGAAAAGAAATTTCAGCGCTTCATTAAGATGCTTCAGAAACTAAACGTCACCATCCCCTTCACAGAAGCTCTCAATGAAATGCCATCTTATGTCAAGTTCCTGAAGGAGATTTTGAGCAAAAAGCGATCAATGGCTGAAATCACAGAGGAGTGCAGCCATCTGGACATATTGGAGAAGAGGCCGGATCCAGGTAAGTTTGCTATAACTATTGGATTTGGTCCATACAAAATTAATGCCCTATGTGATCTTGGAGCCAGTGTTAGTATTATGCCTTTAACAATTTGGTCCAAGATTAAGATAGGTGCCCTAGAGCCTGTGGAAGCTAGACTTTACATGGCCAACAACACGGTGGTCATTCCGACAGGCATGGTGGAAAATGTCCCAGTACAAGTAGGTAAATTCTTCGTCCCTGCTGATTTCTTAATTGTTGATATGCAAGAAGATCCTGCTTGTCCAATTATTCTAGGAAGACCATTCTTGGCAACGATGGATGCCAACATAAGCGTACGGAAAGGAGTGCTCACCTTCAACATCAGCGATGAGGTAATTGAGTATTCCTTTAATAAAACTGAAATGTATACAGGTCCAATGGAAGAGGTCAAATCTATCTCGGCTGGCTACATCACCTGCGGGGAACCCAAGGTCAAAAATATGACCCCTGAGGAGATAGAAAAGAGGGACATGGAGGCCCAGGTGGAGGAGATCATGGTAATCCTCAAGGAAAACACAGAAAATCCAATCGACACAGAACAAGGTAAGTTGTTGTGGATTAATTATTTTTCGGATGCCTTGACAGGGACTAAGTATGGGGTCAAGATCGACCAAGGCTCCTCGACATCGAGTAGAACCCTAGTCGATCTCGACCAGACCAAGGAGACTCCACCAGCACCAGCATCGTCGAGCAGTGAACCAGACAAACCAGGCTCGTCGATCTCGACTAGACTTGTCGAGGTCGACCACCACTCGACGGCCTCGGCTTCATCTCCCTTGACGCTGACTCCACCAGACGGCCAGAGCTCGTCGACCTCGACCACCTTTGTCGAGATCGACCACCACCCAGCGCCACCAGATCTGCCTCCCTCGATGAGCAAGCCACCAGGAGCAGAACCCTTGTCGAGGTCGACCAGTCTTGTCGAGATCGACAAGCCATCGTCTTTGTCGATTTCTGCATCTTCGAGCAGACCACCACCAGAACCTGCAGTCTTCTCGAGATCGACTAGCCCTAGTCGAGATCGACCAAATACAGTGGTCCCCGATTCCGTCTCTGCAAAGGTAAGTCAAGGTATGGATCTTTCTTCTCCTATTTCCATTAAAGATTTATCTATACATGGGAGAGGTCTGCCTTGGTATGTGCGATTGTGTAGGATATCCAATGATGAGCCTAAGGAATATGAAGTTGGAGACAGGCTCTATGTCTCTAAATCAAAGGATCATTGGTTTCCTAACAAATTCAACAAAAAGCGAATGGGACCTTTCGTGGTGAACAAGATCCATTCTGGAGGATTACAGCTGATGGACAAGAATGGAGTCCTATTTGAGGCCCAAGCTACATGGGCCCTGCAGATGCCACCTTGAGCATTAATGGAAAGTCGGCCTAGCGACTATAACATCTAGAGCATGTACATTTAGGACATTTTGAGACTTTGTTGCCTTTTGTTTTGGTTTTGAACACTTTTAGTTTTGCCATTATGGGTATATGTCTTCTACTTTTCAGGTCCATGGATAGAACCAAGCTACATTAATACTCGGTCCAGGAGGTGCTCCAATCGAAAATATAAGGCTCTGCACACATGTCTTGTGAGTTTCTTTCTTTACCCTTACCTTGTTTTTTATATACAGTGAGGACACTGTAATGTTTAAGTATGGGGTGGGGGAAGGGCTTACTTTGTGCATATTTGATCATATTTGACATTACTTGTGCATTATTTCTTCGAATTGCTACATGGCTATTTTGGAATGCATTATCTATTTATGTGCTTATATGCATGTTTTCCAAAATTTTGAGAGAAACGACCCCCATTGAAAATTTGAATTAATGTCATGGAAGTTTATATTGAACTCGACGATGCAAAATTAGATTCATTAGAGATATAGCATGAAATTGCCTAGTAAAGGGAAGTCACAATGAAGTGCATTATTTCTTGAAAACCATGAAAGGAGGTAAAATTTGAAATTGCTTTTGACATGTTGCATGATAAGATGATGGAGGACTTTATATTTCCATATAATGCTCATTACTTGAATCCTAGCCTTACCTATGCTTATGCATCACAAAAGCCATAATATGCCTTATTTCATATATTGCTCCACATGATCTAAATAGTACCATTCTTTACCCTATCCGGGGATTATGTTGAGAATGATGTTAAATTATGGAGACTGTTATATGGTTGTTGTGTTTATCATTATTGGAGTTTGGCAGGAAATTGTTTGAAATATATGGAAAATTTAATGAGTGAAAGAAAATCCAATCACCTCAGGAGATAAAGGTAGATTGACCCTGCTCTCTGAGATAATAGTTTGGAGAGATGGGACGCATTGTGAGGAGTCCAAAGCACTAAGTATCCGGGGCCATTCATGACACCCATGTTTGCGACTCGCGAGAAGGCAGTGCTGAGGTTAGAGAGGTAAAAGCATTATTATTGAGAAAAGCATTATGAAAGGTGATGAATCAAATGGAGAAGGAATGTGGAAATTCAAGTTTGGAAATACTCCATTTCCCCGGATCATTAAGCACCACATTGCCAGAAATTGCCCACCTTTTAGCCTTTTACCAAATCTACTCCTTGTTTGAGCTTAAATTAAAGTCCTCTTGATTATCAATGCTTTGTCACTTATGAATGTTTTGCATAACCCTCCTTTTTATGAGTAGATGTTGCTTTTACATATTTGCACATGCATGAATCTGTGACACTAGTACCTTTTCGAGGATGGTAATTGATTGCAGGGTTATATAAGAATGAATCTGATATGTTGAGAGTTTTTGATTTCTTCCCCTGAATGACAAATAAAAGTATTGCTTGAGGACAAGCAAGCTTAAGTATGGGGTGTTTGTTGTGAGCTGAATCTGCCATGTTTTACAGTAACTTTTATATCGATTTCTGCATGCATTTCATTCATTTGGGCTAAGATAGTACAAAATCTATGTAGTTTATGTTTATTTTCCAAATTATGGAATCTACACTAGTTTCTGTTTAATTCGCAGAAATCGAAGCATTTTACAGAAATTCTACAGAAGGTCGGAAAAGCTCGGAAAACCACTACAGAAGTCCAAGGTGAAGGAAGCAACAGAAACTTGGTCGAGCAAGCCTGATCGAGAAAGCCAGACAACCCAGCTCCGCAAGTCTACTCGATCTCGACGAACCCTTGTCGAGATCGACGAAGCCCAGCGCCACACCCGGAGTCGACGAAGAGAGAAGCTGCCCGAGAAGCTGAGGACGAGAAGCCGAGCACACCTTTACTCGATCTCGACCAACCCTTGTCGAGATCGACAAACCTACACGAGGATGACCAGATGCAACTCGCTGCCAGCGACTCGACTCACTGCAGCGGACCGCTCGCTGCCGCGGAAAAACGCGCTGCCAGCGGGATGCACCAAGTCGAAAAAGAAGCCTACTCGCGGCAGCGGAAGAGGCAACTCGCGGAAGCGGAAGGGAGTACAACCAACTCGATCTCGACAAGAGTTGGTCGAGATCGACGAGCGCCTGAGTCCAGATCCGAGCCAGTCGAGTAAACCTACCCGAGGAGACCTAGTCGGCAACACTTTTCTACTCGAGGTCGACTACGCCTTGTCGAGGTCGACGAGCACCAGGAGCCAAGACTGAGCCACATCGAGCAGAGCTAGCCAGGAAGTCTAGTCGACGATCCACCCTACTCGAGGTCGACGAGCCCTTGTCGAGGTCGAGTAGACTAGTGTCCGGAAACGCGTCGACGAAGACCTGTCCGAGTAGACTTGAGATTCCTTGGGCGCAAAGGAGTCGATTTGGCCGAGATTCTATCCTAATCCATCAAGTTCTCTCCAAGGAGACAAGATCTATCAACATCATGAAGACTTACCCTATTTAGTTTTATCTTTTCCTTTTAGATTTATTTCCATAAAACAATTTATTTATCCTTTCAAGTTTTAGATATAATTTTAGATAGAGATAGATATCTTCTTTCTTAGAATAGCTAGGGAATGAAGCCTATAAATAAAGCCCTAGGGGGCTCAGTTTTAATCGTCAATTTTCAGAAAAAGACAAGTAGTTCCACAGAGAAGTTTAGGAGTTCTAAGGTTTTTAGGGTTTTGGCTTTCTGCGAAAGTTGATTGCCAGGATTATAAAAGGCTTTGAATTTAGTTTTAATGCAAGTTTCTTTCAAATCAATGTCTGTTATTGCAATGAGGCGTGAGTAGTCCACCCACTTCTGGGGCTGGGGTGAGCCCAACGGTGGCCATGTGAGGCGATACGATAAAGGTCAGATCTTTTTGTGCGATTCATCTTCTATTCCTATGAGCATGATTCTTTTGCGAAAGTTGAAGGTGATCCTTGTTCGTGTTATTGAAGCGAAAGTGATCTTAATGCAACTTGGATTAATTATGTGAAAAAGGGTTAATAACAATTAGGGTTTATGCGAAAGCCTCTATATGCCTATTTGTTAATGACGAAAGTTATTTGATGAAAAGCATGATCTTTTATGCCTTTATGTGTTACTTTGCATGGTTATCGTTGTGGTGTCGAAACCCTGGCTTTGGAAGTCTTTTAGCATATTGAGTTTATTTCTGTCGAGATTCTGAGTTTTGTTCGAGATTCTGCAAATTAAAGTTTCTGTTTCTTGTCGACATAGAGTAAGCCTTGTCGAGATCGAGTACAACCTTTGTCGATCTCGAGTAGAAGCTGGTCTAGGTCGAGTTGGTTTTCTTCTGTTTTCGTCGATTTTCACTTTCTGATTTTCTGTTGTCGACTGTTGTGGTCGATCTCGAGTAGCTGTTTGTCGAGATCGACGAGCCCTTTGCTTTGCTTTTAGTTTCTGCTTTGCTTTGTCTTTCCTGTTTTGCTTTGTTCTTTGCTTCTGCTTTTATTTCTGTTTCTTTCGTTGTTTCTGTGTTTCTTTCTTTTCTGCTGCTCTGTCTGTGAGAATTTACAGCTACCTGAGAATTGCTGACGTGCTTCCTCGTGGATTCGATCCTGACTATTCTCTTACTACAACGGGAGGAAGTCTTGTATTTATTTGCTGAGACAGGGAAGTCAGTCTGAACTTTATTTCATATTTATTTCATACTTGACCATCCTCCTGCAACAACACAAACCCCAATCTTGGAAGCCTTTTACATACAGTTTATTTCGAGAGTCCCAAAGCATTTGCCTTTACTTTATTTCTTTGTTTCGTTTTATTCTCTGTCTACTCGATCTCGACCAAGCCTGGTCGATCTCGAGTTACTGATTCTCGATCTAGCATCTCTGTAGCTTCTGTGTGCAGGTACTCGACAAGACAAGCCGAAGTCGACAAGACCCTACTCGTTATCGAGTAAGCGCTGGTCGATATCGACGAGCCACTGTGCTTGCTGCTGCGCTGTGTTCGACTGTCCCATCTTCTGTCGACTACCCTAGTCGAGATCGAGGACCCCGTTGTCGACTTCTGACCGTGAGATTTCTCTGCTGCCTAGGATCTGCTGAGACGCTTCCTCGTGGATCGATCCTGACTTCCTGCTGCTGCATCAGGAGGAGGTCTTGTAATTATTTACAAGGGATGGAATCTGGTTTGCTGTGATTTATTTATATTTTATTTATTTGCATACTCGATTTCCTCCTATACAACAAGCAACCTATCATTTCATTCACCAATAATGTTTGACAGAACAAGAACATGTATGCACAGACTAACATGGGACGTATATGGCATAAGTTATGCAAGATCTATCAAGCATCACAGGATATCATATGGACGACTTATCACTAGCTTAGATACACAATTAAGCAAGTCCTAATATTACGGAAAGCGTGCTAAGATGTACCCTAAAAATCATGCTAAGGGTATGGTCCAATCATGCAGGGTTGATATAACAACTATCTCATCACATACATCCATATTCGCATAGTAAGACTAGGACGTCACACAATCATACGAGGGCCTATAAATGTGAGACATGTCCTACATGATACTAGAATTGCTCAATAAACATGCACACAATCATCATGGTCTAGTTAGATTAATTCAGCATGCTAGGACAGTCATCTCATATATTAAACATACAACGACGGTTTACCACACTATCATGGACCTAATTCATTGGAAGACAATAATCATGGAAGTTTCCATACATATGACACATACATCTCATAAGAGCAACCATGCAAGATATTAGACAAGTCATGCTGAAATACACCAGTATACTATGTCATGCAACCACAAGAATGGCTACGACTATAACCGACAGAATTCTCCAAGGCCATTCACCAACTCATCACACCGTTTCCTCGTGGGACGCTAGTATGACTCGCTGGGCAGGACAAAAGGACATTCACACCGTTCCCGAGAGGGGTGGGTAGAACTCGTGTTTAGACTCTTGTGGCAAGAAGACATGGTTGGCCATTACGAGGATTGAAAGAGACGACTCCATAAGACAACCCACTTCTACCTCGAAACAATCTAAATCCTCACCCCGACTAACAAACACAGGTAACCCTCACATCCAACACGATTTCCGAAGGTAATTAGTTGACCGACCCAAATTTCCCGTGGAAGACCCCAACTGTAGGTACGAGACTCGATAGAAGCATTGATGGTGAAATACGAAACTAGGACTCGAAACGGGGAGAGTGGATGCTTCTCGACCCTTGCTAACATGCCTAGGCGTTTTGGTGGGGCTGATGACAAAGTCAGAACCATCAAGGGGTTTGAATTATGTAAGGGCTAATCCGACAAGACAAGAATTCTAATTACATAAGAATAAGGCTTTCTCCCGCTATCCTATTTGCAAGGTTATTCAACACATGATTCAAGTCAAGGAATATTGATTAGTTCGCTATCCTAAGCACAATAGCACTCATAACGGAAGCAATCAACAAGATTAATATGATCCTCTTCTAGAAGGATCGCCCTCGGGCCCAATTGCATATATGTATATATAAACGTAAGCATAGAGACGATCTATGCCGTCCTTCGAGGGACGGCTGACCGGAGGGGAAAAAACCTCACGGCCTCCTAACTCAACACTCCAACCTCCGTGGTGTTACTCGGAGTCTTCTAGGCCCATCTGTAAATAAAAGCTAGTATTTTGCCTACCGTTCCCCGAGTACTACACCCATAAGGGATGTCTATCGCTTTAGTCTCTACCCCCGATATTGTTTCCCTTTATTCATTTATGTTTAATTCCAATCAAATTCATTTTGCCCTTTAAAAATATTTTCTGAAACCTTTTGAAAACATTGGGCGATTTTCAAAACCTCTTCAACCTATTGTACTCAGATTGCAAAACCTCAGCTCTGATACCACCTTTGTAACGGCCCGGGATTATGATTCCCGAGTTACGTTTCGAGAGATAAAACCCCTCGTTAGGATCTTGCGCTCCGAGTACAGGTTGAAGATTTGAAACCGAAGATTTGTAGTTTAAAGCGGGATTTTGCACCCAAATCCTGAAGGTTTGTTCGAGACCCCGGGGTAAACCCCTGTACCTGTCCTAAGTCTACAACGCAGAAAACCTTTTATCATGCAAAGGATATAAGTTCTGAAATGATACCACCAGTGTCGCGACAAGGACGGTCAAACAAAGTATAAGTAGGAAGAAATCCCAAAAAGTGTAAATCTGGTGAAGTCAGAGTTTTAAGCACTCGCTCTCCGCCACACGAATGGACCCCGCCATAATAGCACGAATTCAAACAATGGAACGGGTACCTGAATCTAAAAAAAAAGAGGGGGATTTGGGACAATCATCAGACCACTCATGCGCGTGTGTAAACACACTCTGAGAGGTATATAATAAGCATCTTATTCCAAAATGAAATGTGGAAATTAAATCACACACACACACACACATATATACTGGCAGTTTAATATAATGCAGGAAGCGATAAATGGATCCACACCGAATGCCAAATGACATGTCCCTCTCCTACCTCCACCCCCTTCCGATAGGGTAGAGACGACACGCATGCCATAATAATCGAGCGGCACACATGTCCAACCCTAAAGCCCGCAGGCAGCTCATAAGTGACGGCACGCATGCCATAATAATTGGGCGGCACGCATGCTCAACCCTAAAGCCCGTAGGCAGCTCATAACATAAGTAAAGGAAGTTCCATAACTCGATTTACTCAGGACGGGACCCGATGAGACTGGGTCGTCCTATGACCCTAGCAAAGACTCTAGTTACTTCACAGATAACGGACGTTCCCTTGCAAGGACATATAGCAATCATATGATTTTCATTTTAGCTCCCAGGCGTGATTCTAAGTCGTATGGTGCATGGACACTAGCCTACTGTATAACACCCAGTGCATAGAGCGCCCATCATGAGTAAGTTCAAAGAACTTACCTGGAGAAGCGCATAATCCAAGCAATATAGCAATCAAGAAATCCAGGCAGATTAGAGCTCACCTAGAAGATAAGTAACATAATAAGTCTAAGTCTAACTTACACAAAACATATCAAATAACACAGATAAGATTCACATAAACATATATAAGTTAACGATCCCATCATCAATAACATTAATGTCTCAATTCAATTTCTCATCTCGCTTCACCATCTCATATTTCCTCATAACTCTCCAACTCATTAGCTTAGACAATCTCCATATCATACTTAGTTAAACGATCATTTTATCATGCTAGTTAGTCATCGAGTAAGTCTTATTCCCAAGTTAGTTTCAAAATCGTTTCAATTCGAATTAAACATTAAGAATTCCGACCCTTGAAAATACTCAATAAATTCCGTTTTTAATTTATTTATTAGATTACTTTCAACCTTGAAATTCTTTTCCAAATTATTTATAAATCTTGAAGTCCAATAATATATTTTAAATCTCAAATAGTATTAAATGATATTTTAGATACCATTTATTTAACACTTTTATAAATTATTTCCAAATCCCCTAAAATCCCGACCATTTTTATTTAATAAATCAACCCTTATAATTATTCCAAAATATAATAATTTATCTTTTAGATCCTCAGTTACTATTATAATATATTTTAATTACCGTTAATTAGTTAAATAATAAACGGCTAACCCGAACCGTACCGAACCGAACCGAACCCGTTTAAATAATCTAAACCAGTTAAATAACAAATATATATATATATATATATATATATATATATATATATATATATATATATATATATATATATATATATATATATATATATATATATATATATATATATATATATATATATATATATATATATAATGTTAGTAAAGAAGGGGGCTACAAGCCACGTAGGCTTTCTTCCTCCCCGGATTTCAAATGAAGGAGCCCGCCTGCCAGTGCTTCCCCTCGCTTGCGCCCGAAGATCCATGCCCGCCGCCCGCCGGAGCTCTCTCTTGCTCGCACTCACACATCGCTCGCCTTTGCCTCCCTCTCAAGCTCACTGTTCGCCCCAGCTCCCTTGCCTCGCGGTCGCTGCCTGCCTCACTCTCGAGCTCGCTCAGCCTTGCCGCCCTTGATGCTCGCCAGAGCTCTCGTCGGAGGTCTCGAGCCCACCCGAATGTCCCACGCTCAGCCCACGCTCACCCCCTGTTAGTCTAAGTATCGAAAAAGACAATAAAAAACGAATCGAAACGAGAATAATTTCGGAGCTCACTGAGACGGGTTTTTCGCGACTTCGAAGCTCTGGATCGGAGTCCTGGGCTTCATCGGTGGCTCGCGATGGTTTATCGGACATGGGTGAGAGTGATGGAGGAGCTCGAGAATGGTTTGGATTGGAAACGAAGGAGAACGGCTTACCGGAAGGTTGGTTCGCACTCAAACAAGGGAAATGAGAGAATGGGGCTTTGGTGGCTCTCGTGGCGGCTCGGGTGGTGGCTCCACCGCCGCTGGTGGCTCCGAGGGATGTTGTAGCTGTTGCTGGGGTTCCGAGGAGGGAGGAGTAAGGGGTGGCGTTGGTGCCGATGGTGATCGATGGAGGGCGACGATGGTGATGAATGAAGAACAACATACGGTTATGAAGATGTGGGACGATGGTGAGAGTTATGGTGAAGAAGATGGAAGGGAGCAGCAGAAGAGTGTGGAAGAGCTAAAGAACTTGAAGAAGGGGGGGGGGGGGGGGGGATGTGAAGTGATGGGGGAGATGGCATACAGAAGAAGAGGACCGGAGGGATGGGTTTATAGATGCAACAAGGGTAGGGGTGCAGTAGGGGCTAGGCGGGAGGGTGGTTGGGGATGTGAAAGGATCCGACGGGGAGGTGACGGGTATTAACTATGGGTAACAGTTAAAATTAAATACTCAGAAATAAATTCTGTATACGCGAATTTCGGATCCCGCAATTAACTCTTGAATGTTAGTTTTTCCGAATCACGCTTACTCGATCAATTAGATTTTTTTAAAACTTAAAGGATATCGTCATCCGATAATTATTTTAAATTCGCAAGGTAAAAGGACGGAATCGTTCGTCAAAATTTAAATTCGCGAGGTAACGAGCTTTTAATTCGATTTAAATTCATTTTTAATTCTCTTTTTCCGAAAAATTAAGATTTGAAAATCCGAGCCTTTACATTGTACTCTCCGTCTCTCTGTTATCTTTGAACTTCATTCTAAGAATATATAGATGCTCTTTAGACTTGAATCATGATAAAAGAGCGATGAGGATGTAAAGATCATTTTTTTGACATTTTGTACTCCTTCTTATTTGTGTTGATTGCCAAATTGTTCCTGAAGAAACTTCTTGTTGTCTAGTTGTTCATTTTACTTTGATTTGGGTTGAAGAAACCTGGTTGCAGTTTGATGGTGCATCTAGATAGGTGTTTAATTTTTTTATGATTTGGCTTTTTCCCAGTTAGTTTTGCGGATGAACTTGTTAATTTTGGATATTGTCTTCATCTAGGTATTTCACTTGACTGACCTCCTTGTCTATAGGAAGTGAATGGTATGAAATGAAATTCAACATTGTTCCAAAAACCTTGGACATTGCCTATCTGGTGATTTCATCTTCGATGCATTCTAGAGTGGTAATTAATTTGACATTTCCTATCCAATGATTTTAAATGCTTTGTATATGTTTTTGCAAGATGTTATTTAGCATACTTGGTCTATGTGTGGTTTCTCATTACCTATTGATAATATGTTTTTAGAAAATTGTAAGCCTATTAGCTCAAGTGGTAGAGCAATATGCGCATGTGCAAGATGCGGGTTCGAATCCAGCATAGGCTAATTGAAACCTATAATGTATAATTAATTAAGATTAGTAAATGTATGATCTGTGCAATTAAATTAGCCATTCGACTTGATCTATATTTTTAAGTTGTTGTCGTGAGACTGAATTGAACCCTATCGTGTATATAATGCAATGTCTAGATAGCCTATGTGGGATCTGAACCCACATATTCGTGCCTAAGCACGTTGCTCTACCTATTGATCTAATATGTCAAAATATTCAGCCAACATCAGTACATTCTACACAGAATCACATAGAACATCTTTGTTGTGACGTCTTGTTGAACTTTCAAGCAATCTTCGGCAGAACTTTGAGCTCATTTTGTTTCGTTTTGATGAACTTCCACATAGATGGCTCATAATGCATATTTTCTATATGCATTATAGGTAGGTCTTAGTGCAATTAAAGAGTCTATAGTGCATGATTTAGAGTTAATTCGCATCTTGATCATTTATTTTCAAAGACTCGGAATCTACACATTTTATTGGTTAATTTCAAGATTGGAGATTCACGCTTGGAAGGAGCAATGTTGGTGGAGAAAGCATGGAGTAAATGGACAAAGAAGAGCTAAGGAACAAGTACTGAAATGGATAACATTGAGAAATCCTATCTTTAAGGTTTTGAGAAGTTGGAATTAGCTTCTGAGGTCTTCATAAGTATTGTGCATTACAAGTTAGAATTAGATTCTAAGCTTCTGAGGTCTACGAAAATGAATAACATGGAAAAAACATTCCAACGCATATTCATATGCGTTAATCAGGCAAAGGATGACTCCAGAAAATGTGTTACAAGTTCAGTCTGTCAAAGCTGTCACCACTGACATAAGCGGCGCCCACCGGTCTCGTTGTTTCTGGATTTGCAAGACGTGGCCCAATTCTATCTTTATGAGAACATTTATCTAAACTTATTCTAGGTTTTGGCCGACGAAATGAGGCTTATATTAGGTCATATTTAGTAGCTTTATTCATTTATTCCCTATAAACTCATTACAATTAAGAGAGATGAGAGGTTGGAAGTTTAGAGATTCAAGGTACGTTATGCTTGCCTAGAATTCTTATGGTTTTTCTATAATTCAAGGCTTGATTAGATGATTTGTGAGACTTGATTTCGATCTATTCTATGTTTGATTGTTTCAATATCTTTGTTCTTCAATTGATTGATTGCATATCTCCCCTCTTGATTAGCTACCCTGACGGAATTTTCTCTGTTGCTAAGGTTTGATTACTCATTGCGATTTGATTGAATATAAGTAGCAAACATAATCGATCGATCCCGTGAAAGCATCGATTGGGTGTGTAGGGAATATTGGCAATCGTGCTCTATCAATTGCATCGATTAGGGTTATGGAGTCGCGACTTTATCTTTGGTTGTTTATGTTACTGGTATTGTTTAATTGCCAAAGCTATGGAGTGATTCAAGGTCGGATGAATCAAATAAGGGTAGAAATAATAGAGTCAAAGATCAATTACCTAACAATAGTACAAAAACTAGATTTTATGTCGGATATTTGGGCTATTTATGCCGGATATTCGAAAAGTTATCTCCGTAATAAAAAGGGGGCTAAAATTGTAACATGAGCACATGAAGTTTTGATCACATCATCTAAAAATATAAGTTTTTATCATTAATCAAAATTGTAACATGGGTTCCCTCGGTAAACACGCTAAAATTTTGACGATCATGATTATGATCAGAATTAGCATGGTTTTCCATTCAAACATCATGATCAATGAAAGCCTGCAAAAGAATTGAAGGATCATCGTGAAAAACTCTTTCCATCATGCAGAAAATCTTACCATCTAAAATGACATGTAGAATCACTTATTCCTTCAGAAAGAGAGAAAACTTTAGAGACTTATCACGTTTATACAGTTCCATATAGGACCATCTCAAGTAACATAAGATGAGGATCTCCTAAGTAGTTTAAATTTTCAAAAGAATTTTGAAAAAAGACGAGAATTGATAGAGTATTCTTTCAATTTTATAACTAATTTGTTATAAAATTAGTTATAACAAACCTAGCCTCGGACACAACTCTGGGCAGTCGGCGCTTTAAGGAGGATTGATTAGGGTTGAATAGGGCTGGCGCTTCAACAAAGAGAAACAAGGAGCAACAGGGTTAAATTAGGGTCGGCGCTTAACAAAGATGCCTGGGAGGGCTGCCGACGCTTCAACGAAGAGGCATGGGAGGGTCGCCGGCGCTTCAATGAAGAAGAACACAGAGGTCGAGGAACTGAGGGCCGCTAGGAGCAAATTTCTCGATTAGGGCCGCCAAAGAGGAGCGACCAACAAGATCCCGATGAGGACCACCACAGAGAAGACCCCCGCCGACGAGGAGTGGAGGATCGCCGACTGGTTTGAGGGACTGATGGCCGCCGACGAGGAGTGGAGAAGAGAAATGTTTTGAGGGTTTGGGAGAAAGGAGGGATCGAACAAGACGAACACCGCTTCTTCTTTCCAAAAAATATTAATTTTTTTTATGCCGGAAATAAAACGCTTATTTATGCCGGATATTTATATCTCGTAATAACAATGTTTAGGTAATTTTATTCGTCTCTTTATGCCGGATTTCCATATTATATATGCCGGATAAAAAATTTGACACGACCGGCATAAATAACTAGGGTCTTTTAATATTTCGTTGTAATTTATGCCGGACATAAATTGTAATATCTGGCATAATTTTATTTTTCAGTATTTAGGAGAATAAAATAAAACCATTTTAAGGTTTTTATTTCGTAAATTGAACATCCGGCATAAATAATTATCTAATAAAATCTCAGTTTTGTACTAGTGTAACCAATGTTGCGAATTGTATGCAAAACAACACTATTATCTTTTGTCTTCTCTTTGTTCTTATTCATATCTTTATCTTAGTTTATTTGCATTATCGGCCTTCATTCGTATTCCTAATCTATCTTTAGTGTCATAAGTGATAAATACACATTGCATTAAAGTACTTGTTACTCTGTGGGATCGACTCCTTACTTATCCGCTATATTGGTTACTAGTTTGCTAGTTATTTTGTTAGTTTGGGTTATTACTTTTGGCATGGTGGATACCTAACGAGATTCCTCCCATCAAATTTTGCCGCCGTTGCCAGGGAAGCAAGTTTATTTCTTTATTTTGTGTGTTTATTGATTTTTATTTATATTTATATTGTTTTGTGTGTTTATATTTCTTTATTGTGTTTAGTTATTTCTTTTGAAAAAAATATGTTGAGGTTATATCAAAACCAGGGAGAATATTTTCGCCATTACCTAGTGAGAGTGCAAAATCTAGTGAAAGAGCGTAAATCACCGGGTATTAATGATAGTGAATTAGATAAGGTGCTTCGTGTTGTTGAGGGTGCACAACCTGAAATAAGGGAACTTATGGGATCATATCCAAAACATAGCCCTCGATTGTGCGTTAATACAAACATTGAAAGGAGGATCCAAGCAAATGGCTGAGTAAAACAAGGATGATGACGCTTCTTCAAGGACGGCGCCAGCCGTCGCCGAGGCCCAGCGCTCGCCGCTCATTCTAGAACCGCCGCCATATGAAAGGCTAACTAAGCAAGAATGGGAGGGAAATTGCAAAAAATTTAAGGAATCATGGGAGATGCATCTATTCGCTGACGATGATTGCAATGAGGAGGAGGATCTAATGCTTCCTGATATGGAGTCTCATGAGTCTACGCGTGAGGTTTCATCTATTATGTCTTCTTCTCCATTATCTTTTATGCTTTCTTCCCCATCATATGTCATATCATTTTTCCTATCGTCTGATATACCTATTTCTACATCATATTTTATGGCTCCTACTGCTTCCGACGCACTAATATGTTTTGAGGATCCATGTGTTTTGGTGCCTAATTCATCTGAGTAAATCATCTCAATCGCGCCTATCAAAGAAACAATTCCAGAGCCGATTTTTGTGGCTCCTGAGCAAGGTAATAAAATTTCTAACACTTTTGTGGATAATGGGGAATATTTAGATCCCTGGGAGCATTAGTTCTATAAGACCCTAGCAGAACCGTGTTGGTGGTCTTACATTTCCCCTGGAGATGATTCAACTCAGGTAATAAGGAAGTGTCAAAGCTTCTCTAAAAGATATCCTTAATTACCAATTTTTTCATGTTTAGTGTTCATTCAAATTATGGTTGGGAACAAGAATTTAATTTGCTTTTAAGGGCGTTAACAATGTCTGACTGAGTCTTGAAGGAATAATAGAATAAACCGTCAAGTCTATGTCGTTAATCAAGGACGCTTCTTGGGAGGCAATCCAAGGTAAGTTCTTTAGTTTTCAAGTTTTTCAAATTCTAGTTAGGTAATTAGTCTTTCAAATTCAGTGAAATAATAGAGTTCCATATAGATATGTGTATTTGGAGGAGTCTTGAGCTAACCAATGCAAGAAAGTTATCTCGGAATTGGCTTCACCGCCAACCGGCGCCCGTCGCTATTCAGAGTAACACGGTTTCAGATTTTGGTAACATTGGAAGGGAGAATCTTTCTATCATATTTTATATATTTATATATTTTTGGTTTTAGGTTAGTTTTATATTTTTCTATCTTATAAATGATCATATATTCTATCTAACTGTATTATGATTAGAGTTTATCTTTATTCATTATTTATCTATCATCATACTTATATCTATAGGATTTCATCTATCTTAGGTTATTTTTTATTTATCTTAGGTTAGTTCTATTTATCTTAGGAGTAGATTATTTATCTATCTATTTACATTATATATCTTATTTTATTTCTTTTATTTCTAATATTTCATTTTCTTTTTGATAGATGTTCCTTTCCCTTTCCAAGTAACCATATATCCCAATTCCCAAATTTTTATCATTCAAACCTTTGTCTCCAAGCAACACAAGAATCCTAATTTTCCCACTTGAATCTAAATCCAAAACGTAAGCCTTGTGTTTCAATCAAAAGTCTTTTTTTTTTGCTCACTCTTCAAACACATTCATCACTGTCCTTCATCCATCAAATTCAATTCTTTTTCATACCATCAAAAGAAGACTTTGAAACCAAGTCCTGATCTTCAAAGTATAATTTGGAAGGAGTTTTGACGTTTCAACTCAGATTCACAGTTCTGAAATACCGGCGCCTCCCGCCATCCTCAGTGCTCCAATGCATGTTGGTCTGACGATTGGAATTACCAATACCATCATCAAGTAGGTTTCCTTTCCCCTCACTTATGATTTTATATTAAATTTTTTTTGTCTTTATTTGATTTTTATTTAAGGATGATGAAAAGTTTTAGTGTGGGGGAAAGTTGCATCCATAGATTCATGAAAAATATAAATGTCTTTATTTGTTCTATTGTTTTGTTTGCATTCTTAGATTCATGCATTGATGTTTATGTTCTATTGTTTTGTTTGCATTGTCATATATTCATATATTCATGTTTACTTTTCCGTTATCTTATTGCATTAGAAAGATTTTTTTTTTTTGAAAAATGTCAAAAAAAACCCAAAAATATCATGCATTGCATATATATGTGTTATTCAACTACCAATGTTTCTCCTCTATTACGTATTTTAGCATTGCCATATAAATTCTATAGGATGTTTGGATTGTTGAGCCTTATCTCCTTAAAATGTTTTTCTTATGATGCATGATTTGGTGATGTAATTGAGCATGTATGATTGAGCTTGAGTATGTCATAATGTATATCTTAGATAGGCATTATAGGCTTTTATAGTTTAGTTAGGTTGCATTTCTTTCATACTTTGTTGCTAAATTGCATCTTGTGATTATTTTGGAAGAGTTCGGATTCTGCGCAAATTTGTGTTTATGGTGCAGATTGAATCGGAACACAATTGGGAGATGCAATACCTTGAAGAGGAATACATGGAACATTGGCAAGGAGCATGGATAGAAGAAAAGCAAACAAGTGGAGCTACTCTCGGAAAATGCTGAAAGGACACGGCAAAAGAGATGCCGCAGCATGCGTGCCGCAGCCACAGCAGGATCTGCTGCAGCAGGCGGAAGGAAGAAACACATGATGCGGCCGCAACATATGTTGCGCACGCATCATTATTCGTCAACGCCTGTGCGCGTCGTTTTGATTAATGAAAACCCTAGAACCTATTGATTTTTTATCAGACACTTTAGAGATTTTGAGCGATGTCTTCCATGAGGAACTAAACTCATCTATTCTGCCTGCAATTTGAAGCTTTATTCGGATTGATTGTGAGTTTCTAATTCTCGTTCCTTGTTTCCTATATTTGAATGCTTCAACTTTTTTGTGCTTGATTGTTTATTGATTTGTTCTATCTTGTCTGGCCAACTTGTTAGATCAATTCAATTGCTAAGGTTTTGTAGATTTCTGGTTGTGAACCTTAACCTAAGTGGCAAACTTGTTCCTTTAGGGCTGGTTGAACTAATTGAATGAGTAGGAAGTTGAATGTGTTGTTAAATCCCTCTTTAGGGACTGCAAATACCTTGGCTAATCTCTGAACTTAAAAATATCAATTGGGTTAAATCCTTCTTTAGGGACTGTTCGATTGATAAGGGTTGCTAGGACTGGTTGGACTAGTAACTATATTAGGTCGGGACAAGGGCATTGATAGGAAACTTAATAGGCATAGGACGAGAAGAAGTTACAAGGATCACTTCAATCCAATAAAGTGGAACATTGTAGGTAGAATTGCTTCTCCAAATTGTCTAAAACAAATTCATTTACTTTGCTTTCTTTACTTCGCTTTGATAAAAGGCGAAACTTTCACACACAAAAACCCCCCAAACTGGTTACTTTGATTGACACTTGAATCAAACTTGAGTTATAAATTTCCCTGTCGATCGACCTTTTGCTTATTGCTATACTAGTTATAGGTTTGAGATTTACTTTGACGGATCAACGACTGGTTTTCCCTCCGTCAAATTTGGCGCCATTGCCAGGGAGTTTTATTTAATTCTTGTGTGTTTTTAGTGTTAATCTTGGTGTGGACCGTCTTATATGGTCCATAACCGTGCTACTAATTCTTCTTTGTTGCCGTTTGATTCAGAGATTGAAAGGACTCTTGTCGCTCTAAGGCGAGAAACTCGTGATCGCTTTCGCGAACTCCCTTTTGATCAAGAAGAACCTACAACAGAGATGGCTAACGATGCAAATCGCACTCTTAAGGAGCTTTCTGCTCCTGATCTGGCACAACAACCCCTGGCAATCCAATTCTCTGCGCTAGCAGAAGGAGTCAACTTTGAGCTGAAGTCTGGGGTAGTTCATCTTCTACCCAAATTCCATGGGTTAAGTAGGGAGGACCCCGACAAGCATCTGTATGAATTCCATACGGTGGTTGTTGGGATGAAACCAGATAATGTAACTGAAGATCAAATCAAGCTGAGAGCTTTTCCCTTCTCTTTGAAGGATGAGGCTAATTGTTGTGAGCTGAATTTGCCATATTTTACAGTAACTTTAATATCGTTTTCTGCATACTTTGCATACATTTGGGTTAGCTAGTACAGAATCTATGTAGTTTATGTTTATTTGCCAAATTATGGAATCTACACCAGTTTCTGTTTAAATTCGCAGAATTCGAGACGTTTTACAACAACTCTAAGGAAGGTCAAAAAAGCTCGGAAAACCACTACAGAAGTCCAAGGTCAAAGAAACAGCGGAACCAGTCGAATCAAGACGAGAGCCCAGGCTACTCGATCTCGAGTAGACCTTACTCGATCTAGACGAGCATGTCCGAGCACAGGCCTTGTCGACTAGGAGCAATGTCGAGAGCCAGACCAACCCAGCTCTGGAGCCCTACTCGATCTCGAGGACCACTAGTCGAGATCGACGACACCTCAGCGCCACGCACGGGGTTGACGAGAAGAAGAGCTGGTCGACAAGCCGAGGACGAGGACGAGGACGACCAGGCGGCACTCGCTGCCAGCGACTCGACTCGCTGCAGCGGACCGCTCGCTGCCGCGGAAAAAAACTCGCTGCCAGCGGGATGCACCAAGCCGACGGAGAAGCCAACTCGCTCCAGCGGAAGGGGGCTCTCGCACCTGCGGATCGACGACCTCGCTGCAGCGGAAAAGGCAACTCGCGGAAGCGGAAAGGAAGAACCCAACTCGATGTCGATGAGCCTTGTCGAGGTTGACGACGCCTAGGAGCCTTGTCCGAGCCTTGTCGAGCAGAGTCACCCGAGGAGTCCAGTCGACGACGAATCCTAGTCGACATCGACGAGCCCTTGTCGAAGTCGAGTAGAACAGCTTCTGGAATCGCGTCGACGTGAGCAGTCCGAGTAGAGTTGGGATTCCTTGGAAGCCGAGAAGACCAAAATCTATCCGATTTTATCTACATCTATCATGGAAGAGAGTTTTATCCACTTGAGACAATTTAGATATATTTAGATTTAATTTCTTTATTGCTTTTATTTATCCTTAAGCATTTTAGATATAGTTTTAGATACAGATATAGATATTATATCCTTGATCAGCAAGGGTTAGAAGGCTATAAATAAAGCCCTAGGGGCTGGTTTTTTATTCATTCAATTTCAGAGGTAGAGAAGTAGTTCCACAGAGACAGTTTAGGGGTTCTAAGGTTTTTAGGGTTTTGGCTTTCTGCGAAAGTTGATTGCCGGGATTGTAAAGGCTTTTGAATATAGTTTAATGCAAGTTTCTTTTCATCAATCAATGTCTGCGATTGTAATGAGGCGTGAGTAGTCCACCCACTTTTGGGGCTGGGGTGAGCCCGACGGTGGCCATGTGAGATGACGCAGTAAAGGTCAGATCTTTTTATGCAATTCGTCTTCTATCCCTATGAGCATGATTCTTTTGCGAGAGTTGAAGGTGATCCTTGTTTGTATTATTGAAGCGAAAGTGATCTTAATGCAACTTGGATTAATTATGTGAAAAGGGTTAGTAACAATTAGGGTTTATGCGAAAGTCTCTATATGCCTATTTGTTAAGAATGAAAGTTGTTTGATGGAAAGCATGATCTTTTATGCCTTTATGTGTTACTTTGCATGGTTATCGTTGTGGTGTTGATACCCTGGCCTTGGAAGTCTTTTATTATATTGATTTATTTCTGTCAAAAATCTGAGTTCTGTGTTCGAATTTGCAATTTAAAGTTTCTGTCTTTCTTGTCGATACAGAGGGGAGCCTTGTCGATCTTGAGTAGGACCCTAGTCGACATCGAGTAGAGCCTTGTCTAGGTCGAGTTGAGATTTCTTCTGTGGTCGTCGATTTTTAGTTTCTGTTTTCGATTTTTGACTTACTGTTGTCGATTTCGACTAGGCTTGTCGAGATCGAGTAAAGTTGCTGCCTTGCTTCGTTCTTTACTTTCGTTTGCTTTGTTCTTTACTTTCTTTCGTTATTTTCTGTCTTTGCTTTTGTTTCTGTTTTGCTTTGTCTTTTCTGCTTTTATTTCTTTCTTTCTGCTGCTTGTCTGTGAGAATCTGTTGCTACCTAAGAACTGCTGACGTGCTTCCTCGTGGATTCGATCCTGACAACCTTCTACTACAACGGGAGGAAGTCTTGTATTTATTTGCTGAGACAGGGAAGTCAGTCTGAACTTTATTTTATATTTATTTCATACTTGACCATCCTCTTGCAACAACAAATTGGCGCCGTTGCCGGGGAAGCAATCATTCGCGCCTTAGGTAGTTAAATCTCACGTCTACTTTGAGTTACTTTTCAGGTGTATGCGCCGTTCTGGTCTACCACCCGAGTTTGACAGCTTAGACGAACCAGAGCGTTACCTACACATCCACTCTAAACTCAAAAGGATCATGGCGGCCGCTGAAACACAAGATTAGCTGATTGCCAGGCTTACAAGGGAGCTAGCCGCAAAGGATACCACTATAGCCAATGAAAGGGCAGCGAGGGAACAAGAAGCTGAGCGCGCAAGGCAAGCAGAAGCTGAGCTTGCCCAATATCCAACTACTGTTGAGGATTATATGCATCCAACCCTCGTCGTGCCTGAATCGGCGATTCTTATCCCTGAAAACTCTTTTGAAATTCGCACTCAATTTCTTATAGAGCTTAAAAATAATGCCTTTTTTGGTAGATTTATTGAGTGTCCTCTTGAACATATTACGAACTTTTCTGACATGTGTCGTACTCTTGCTGAAGGTACAACTCTGGAATATGTCAAGATGAAGTCTTTCCGCTGGTCGCTGGCTGGACCTGCACTGAAGTGGCTTGAAGGGCTGAAACCAAGATCACTGACAACATGGGCCCAAGTAGAGCAAGAGTTTCTGAACAAATTCTTCCCTCCCGCCAAAACAGCACATCTCCGCCAGAAAATAACCGCCTTCAAACAGAAGCAAGGGGAACCGCTGGCAAAGGCATGGGAGCGCTACAAGGAACTTCTACGATCTTGCCCTACTCATGGACAACCACCCTACGTCATTCAGGAGATCTTCTTCAACTCTCTTGATCAAGTCACTAAGGACAGAATCAACCACTATACTCGCTATGAGTATCTGACAATGTCGCCAAGTGACGTATGGGGTGTGCTAGAGAAGCTCACCAACTACGACAACAAGTATGAGTCTACTGCAACTTATGAAGAGAACCCATACACCAGGCCAGCACCTTCCATGCCCCTCTATGAGCCTCCTAAGGAAATTGATCCGGATGTAAGGGAACAGTACTACAGAGATCAGAACAAGAAGCTCATAAAGCAAGTAAAGTATCTTTCTGTCAACCAGCCTTGCATTGAATGCGGATCGCAGCGGCACACCACTCCTGAGTGCCCACACACAGAGCAAGTCAGGATGTAAGGGAACAGTACTACAGAGATCAGAACAAGAAGCTCATAAAGCAAGTAAAGTATCTTTCTGTCAACCAGCCTTGCATTGAATGCGGATCGCAGCGGCACACCACTCCTGAGTGCCCACACACAGAGCAAGTCAGGATGGCAGAACACCACGAGGAGGTAGCTTACGCAGGGGGTCCCAATCGCTACATAGGGGACCAAAGGTTTCAGCAACCACAATGGAACCAAGGTGTCCCTAGGAACCCCCCGCCCTATAGAGCTCCAGGACATCCGGAAAGGGACCAGAAAAAGGATGATATACAGACAGTCCTGGAGGAAATACGGAGGAATCACTCAGAAACTAGGCATTCCTTCAACTCCGTCTACACTCAGATGCAAGGGGTCAACTCTAGGCTTGGGGAGATTGATGTATGGCGAAAATCAGTTGATACACAGATTAGTCAGCTGGCAGCAGGAATCCCCAGACAGTCGGGTGCGCTCCTTGGGTCTTCAGAACCAAATCCTAAGGGAAAGACTGGGCACATCGCTGCTATAAAACTCAAAGCGGACATCAACTGCAAGAGCCAGAGGTCGGAAAGCAGCAGAACGACGAAGAACAGCAAGTCGACATCGACAACACTGTAGTCGACATCGACGAGGGCCTAGTCGACGTAGAGGAGAAACTTCAGAAACCTTCATTTGCACTAAACAGCAACTCGACAACGCCCAATATAGTCGAGATCGACAAGGACCTAGTCGATGTCGAGGAGCCCCTAGTCGAAATCGACAAAGCTGCATCACCTCCGACATCTGTTCTGGCTCCAAATCCGAAAAAGAAGCTGCCTTTCCCCACAAAATCTCCAAAGGACCCGGCAGAAAAGAAATTTCAGCGCTTCATCAAGATGCTTCAGAAACTCAATGTCACCATCCCCTTTACAGAAGCTCTCAATGAAATGCCATCCTATGTCAAGTTCCTAAAGGAGATACTGAGCAAAAAGCGATCAATGGCTAGAATTACAGAGGAATGCAGCCATTTGGGCATACTGGAGAAGAGGCCAGATCCAGGTAAGTTTGCTATAACCATTGGATTTGGTCCATACAAAATTAATGCTTTAAGTGATCTTGGAGCTAGTGTGAGTATAATGCCTTTAACAATTTGGTCCAAGATTAAGATAGGTGCCCTAGAGCCTGTGGATGCTAGACTATATATGGCCAACAACACTGTGGTCATTCCAACAGGCATGGTGGATAATGTACCAGTACAAGTAGGTAAATTCTTTGTCCCTGCTGATTTCCTAGTTATTGATATGCAAGAAGATCCTGCTTGTCCAATTATTCTAGGGAGACCCTTCTTGGCAACGGTGGATGCCAACATAAGCGTAAGGAAAGGAGTGCTCACCTTCAACATCAGCGATGAGGTAATTGAGTATTCCTTTAATAAAACTGAAAGGCATACAGGTCCAATGGAAGAGGTGAAATCTATCTCAGCTGGCTACATCACCTGCGGGGAACCCAAGGTCAGAAATATGACCCTTGAGGAGCTGGAAAAGAGGGACATGGAGGCCCAGGTGGAGGAGATCATGGCATTCCTAAAGGATGACGCAGAAAATCCAATCGACACAAATGAAGGTACGTCGTTATGGATTAATTATTTTTCGGATGCCTTGACAGGAACTAAGTATGGTGTCAAGATCGACCAAGACTCCTCGACATCGAGGACCCTAGTCGATCTCGACAAGACACAGAAGCCTCCACCAGCACCAGCGTCATCGAGCAGCAACACAGAAGCTGAGGGCTACTCGACATCGACTAGGCTTGTCGGGATCGACCACCACCAGGCTCCACCATCTCCTGCTTCCTCGACGCTGCAGCCACCAGGAGCAAAACCCTACTCGACATCGAGTAGGCCACTCAATGTCGACAAGCCCTCGACTTCACCAGCTCCTGCATTCTCGAGAAGCCCACCACCAGAACCTGCGGACTCGTCGAGATCGACTAGCCCTAGTCGAGATCGACCAAACACAGTGGTCCCCGATTCCGTCGCTGCAAAGGTAAGCCAAGGTATGGACCTTTCTTCTCCTATTTCCATTAAAGATCTATCTATACATGGGAGAGGTTTGCCTTGGTATGTGCGATTATGTAGGATATCCAATGATGAGCCCAAGGAGTATGAAGTTGGAGACAAGCTCTATGTCTCTAAATCAAAGGATCATTGGTTCCCTAACAAATTCAACAAGAAGCGGATGGGACCTTTTGTGGTGAACAAGATCCACTCTGAAGGATTGCAGCTGATGGACAAGAATGGAGTCTTATTTGAGGCCCAAGCTACATGGGCCCTGCAAATGCCACCTTGAGCTAAATGGAAAGTCGGCCTAGCGACTATAAAATCTAGAGCTTGTACATAGACTTTTTAGGACTTTTTGAGACTTTGTTTTTGGTTTGAAACACTTTTAGTTTTGCTATTGTGGGTATATGTCTTCTACACTTTTCAGGTCCATGGATAGAAGCGAGCTACATTCATACTCGGCCCAGGCGATTCCTTCATTCAATATTAAGAGGTTCTGCACACCTGTCCAGTGAGTTTCTTTCTTTACCCTTGTTCTTATACAGTGAGGACACTGTAATGTGTAAGTATGGGGTGGGGGAAGGGCTTACATTATGCATATTTACTTTATTTGACATTATTTGTGCATATTTAGAATTTATTTCTTTGGATTGCTACATGTCTATTTTGGAATGCATTATTTATCTATGTGCTTATATGCATGATTTCCAAAAGTTTGAAAAATGACCCCCATTGAAAATTTTGAATAATGTCATGGAAGCTTATATTGAACTCGACGATGCAAAATTAGATTCATCAGAGATATAGCATGAAATTGCCTAGTAAAGGAAAGTCATAATGAAGTGCATATTTTTATGAAAACGATAGAAGAAGGTAAAATTCGAAGTTGCTTTTGACATGTTGCATGATAAGATGATGGAGGACTTTATATTTCCATATAATGCTCATTGTTTGAAATCCTAGCCTTACCTATGCTTATGCATCACAAAAGCCATAATATGCCTTATTTCAATTATCGCTCCACATGACCTAAATATTTGCCATTCTTTACCTTATCCGGGGATTATGTTGAGAATGATGTTACATTATGGAGATTATCATATGGTGTTTGTGTTGTATTTGGAGTTTGGAAGGAAATTGTTTGGAATATGGAAAATTTAATGAGTGAAAGAAAATCCAATCACCTCAGGAGATAAAGGTAGATTGACCCTGCTCTCTGAGATAATAGTTTGGAGAGATGGGACACATTGTGAGGAGTCCAAAGCACTAAGTATCCGGGGCCATTCATGACACCCATGTTTGCGACTCGCGAGAAGGCAGTGCTGAGGTCAGAGAGGTAAAAGCATTATTAGTGATAAAAGCATTATGAAAGGTGATGAATTTTATGAAAAGGAATGTGGAAATTCAAGTTTGGAAATACTCCATTTCCCCGGATCATTAGCACCACATTGCCAGAAATTGCCCACCTTTTAGCCTTTTACCAAATCTACTCCTTGTTTGAGCTTAAATTGAAGTCTTCTTGATTATCAATGCTTTGTCACTTATGAATGTTTTTTTGCATAACCCTCCTTTTGTGAGTAGATGTTGCTTTGTTATAATTGCACATGCATGGATTTGTGACACTAGTACCTTTTCGAGGATGGTAATTGACTGTTGGGTTATATAAGAATGAATCTGATATGTTGAGAGTTTTTGATTTCTTCCCCTGAATGACAAATAAAAGTATTGCTTGAGGACAAGCAAGCTTAAGTATGGGGTGTTTGTTGTGAGCTGAATTTGCCATATTTTACTTCTGCATACTTTACATACATTTGGGTTAGCTAGTACAGAATCTATGTAGTTTATGTTTATTTTCCAAATTATGGAATCTACACCAGTTTCTGTTTAAATTCGCAGAATTCGAGACGTTTTACAGCAACTCTAAGGAAGGTCAAAAAAGCTCGGAAAACCACTACAGAAGTCCAAGGTCAAAGAAACAGCGGAACCAGTCGAATCAAGACGAGAGCCCAGGCTACTCGATCTCGAGTAGACCTTACTCGATCTAGACGAGCATGTCCGAGCACAGGCCTTGTCGACTAGGAGCAATGTCGAGAGCCAGACCAACCCAGCTCTGGAGCCCTACTCGATCTCGAGGACCACTAGTCGAGATCGACGACACCTCAGCGCCACGCACGGGGTTGACGAGAAGAAGAGCTGGTCGACAAGCCGAGGACGAGGACGAGGACGACCAGGCGGCACTCGCTGCCAGCGACTCGACTCGCTGCAGCGGACCGCTCGCTGCCGCGGAAAAAAACTCGCTGCCAGCGGGATGCACCAAGCCGACGGAGAAGCCAACTCGCTCCAGCGGAAGGGGGCTCTCGCACCTGCGGATCGACGACCTCACTGCAGCGGAAAAGGCAACTTGCGGAAGCGGAAAGGAAGAACCCAACTCGATGTCGATGAGCCTTGTCGAGGTTGACGACGCCCAGGAGCCTTGTCCGAGCCTTGTCGAGCAGAGTCACCCGAGGAGTCCAGTCGACGACGAATCCTAGTCGACATCGACGAGCCCTTGTCGAAGTCGAGTAGAACAGCTTCTGGAATCGCGTCGACGTGAGCAGTCCGAGTAGAGTTGGGATTCCTTGGAAGCCGAGAAGACCAAAATCTATCCGATTTTATCTACATCTATCATGGAAGAGAGTTTTATCCACTTGAGACGATTTAGATATATTTTGATTTAATTTCTTTATTGCTTTTATTTATCCTTAAGCATTTTAGATATAGTTTTAGATACAGATATAGATATTATATCCTTGATCAGCAAGGGTTAGAAGGCTATAAATAAAGCCCTAGGGGCTGGTTTTTCATTCATTCAATTTCAGAGGTAGAGAAGTAGTTCCACAGAGACAGTTTAGGGGTTCTAAGGTTTTTAGGGTTTTGGCTTTCTGCGAAAGTTGATTGCCGGGATTGTAAAGGCTTTTGAATATAGTTTAATGCAAGTTTCTTTTCATCAATCAATGTCTGCGATTGTAATGAGGCGTGAGTAGTCCACCCACTTTTGGGGCTGGGGTGAGCCCGACGGTGGCCATGTGAGATGACGCAGTAAAGGTCAGATCTTTTTATGCAATTCGTCTTCTATCCCTATGAGCATGATTCTTTTGCGAGAGTTGAAGGTGATCCTTGTTTGTATTATTGAAGCGAAAGTGATCTTAATGCAACTTGGATTAATTATGTGAAAAGGGTTAGTAACAATTAGGGTTTATGCGAAAGTCTCTATATGCCTATTTGTTAAGAATGAAAGTTGTTTGATGGAAAGCATGATCTTTTATGCCTTTATGTGTTACTTTGCATGGTTATCGTTGTGGTGTTGATACCCTGGCCTTGGAAGTCTTTTATTATATTGATTTATTTCTGTCAAAAATCTGAGTTCTGTGTTCGAATTTGCAATTTAAAGTTTCTGTCTTTCTTGTCTATCTCGAGTAGGACCCTAGTCGACATCGAGTAGAGTCTTGTCTAGGTCGAGTTGAGATTTCTTCTGTTGTCATCGATTTTTAGTTTCTGTTTTCGATTTTTGACTTACTGTTGTCGATTTTGACTAGGCTTGTCGAGATCGAGTAAAGTTGCTGCCTTGCTTTGTTCTTTACTTTCGTTTGCTTTGTTCTTTACTTTCGTTTGCTTTGTTCTTTACTTTCTTTCGTTATTTTCTGTCTTTGCTTTTGTTTCTGTTTTGCTTTGTCTTTTCTGCTTTTATTTCTGTCTTTCTGCTGCTTGTCTGTGAGAATCTGTTGCTACCTAAGAACTGCTGACGTGCTTCCTCGTGGATTCGATCCTGACAACCTTCTACTACAACGGGAGGAAGTCTTGTATTTATTTGCTGAGACAGGGAAGTCAGTCTGAACTTTATTTTATATTTATTTCATACTTGACCATCCTCTTGCAACAACACTAATGAATGGTTCTTCTATCTGCCACCTGGATCTATTTCTACTTGGGCTGAGATGAAGAGAGTCTTCCTATGGATGTACTTTGATGACATCTAATTTAGTCATATTTTAGGGTTGCATGTGCATATTAATTTAGATCATTTTCATGCATATTTATCATTTTTTATATTTTATTTAGTTTATTTTGCATTTTCGGAGTCTACACCGAGCTTTTATTTATTTCAGGCATTTTGAGGCTAATATTACGAAAATTCAAGAGTCAATACGGAGCAGCGAGAATCATTGGATCCGACCTTGGAAGCTAAAGTGCAAAAATTGCTAAAGTTGGATGATGGTTTGCAATTAGAATTGGGTACTGGGATAGATTTTAATTCTTGAAATGGTGTGGGCTGAAATTGTAGTTTTATCAAATTATCATTATATATACTCTCAAGATGAGAAGAACAGGGGGGGGGGGGGGGGGGCTTCTTCCTGACTTGAACGCCGCACAAGGCCACGACCGACTTCGGCGTGGATTAGGTTTAGTTTAGGTTAGTTTCTTTCGTTTTCGGTATTACTGTTTGGATCGAGGACAAATATTTCTGGTTTGCATCTTATTTTAATAATGTCTTTAATTTATTCCATTGTTTTCTATATTATGCTTGGTTAAATTCTCTGTTCTACGATTAGGGTGAACCCGACAATGTCGTGAATTATTTGATTCTGATATTTGCTTGAACTTAGTCTGAATTTTATGAATTGATTTGATCCTAGTTGCTTCACCTAATTGATGTGAATCGATTAGAATCCTTTTTAGATTCAAGATGCTACCGCTACGAATTGAAATTTGATAAATAGATGAAATTCATGAATCCGAAAGGAGGATTGGTTTCATCGGAACCCTAGAATTAAACTTGAGGATTCAACAATTGTTATTGTGACATTTAAAGAATTGTTGAGGACTCTTGAGGATTAATAAATTATCGTAGATTCTTAGGTGTGAATCGGTTAGGCGGAACGCGACAGCGAAAGTTTAATTGATTTTCTCCTAAGGTCTATAAAGAGCTGAAAGGGTCTAGATTTGGTTAATTTAGACACAATTACTACAACATGCGACAGTTGAGTAGTAATGACTTTATATAATTTACCTTCAATTTGACATATTAAGAAGATGAAGTTCGAGTGAATATCGGGTTGAATTCTTTGTGGCATTGTCGTGGAAATCTTTAACTCTGGAATTACTTCTCATATATATTTTCTTCATAAACTTTGTTGTCTTTCTCAGTTTAGTTTAAGATCATATCCCTCTTTCTTGGCTTAGCTTATTAGTTCTAGATAAAAATTGATACATATATAATCCCCGTGATCGATATCCGTATACTGCAATTGATCTCGTATTCTTGTGAGGTTGGTTCATGCTACACTATTCTTGTGTTGGTTTAGACCACATCAAACTTTGGCGCCGTTGCCGAGGATTATTGATAGTATTGATTGCCGAGGATTATTGATAGTATTGGTTGTTTCTAGAAACTAGTATTGGCGCCTTTGCCGAGGATTATTGATAGTATTGGGTGATTTCAGGTGTGTTCTTCTAGAGATGAACAACGTTCCATATTGTGATGTTTTTTCATCGGTTGGTCATGCCACTTTGGAAAATCAATTCTCGATGTATGAGAACCATGCTCATTGCGAGTTTTGCGGAGGTTTTGGGCATATGATCTATGAATGCCCGGTGTTGTGGGCCCCCATCTACGAGGATGCTGATGATATGTACCATAGGTGCAATTCTGATGAGTATTATGATAGCAATCACACTCATGAAAGGGCTCCGATAGGATTTCAGTTTTGACCTCCACAACCTCCTCCCAAGCAAAGTTCTTATTCACACCTATCAACGGAGGAGCTACTCGCTAAGATTGCGGCAATTGAAGCCCAAATTGGTCACCTTACCATGAATTCTCAAACTGTTCCAAAGAGCCTCTCAAACCAAACATATGTCAGTGTTAGTGACAATGACGATTGCACCATCGTATCCATTGAGATTGAGGAAAGTCTGGAAGAGCATATACATGAGTCTAAGGAGCCTGAGATTGACGATCCTAGGGAAGAGGAATCTAGAGAAGAACCCGGACTGGTTGTTCCCCGATTATACATGTTACCGTCGCTATTTTCTGAAGTGATGGTTCAAGAGAATGTTAAGGAACGATTCGGAGCGTTCGTTGGACTACTCTCCAAGTGGCATATAGATGACCCTTCAAAGGAAGTTCTCATTGACATACCGCCATACAACAAATCCCAAGAGGAAGTCTTTCTATTCGAAGATGGTGGTAAAGATGAACACACAAAGGAACAAGATGCTAAGGAGAAGAGCACATCTTTCGGGAGCTTGAGCTTCAATGGATCCCGATTATATCTCCCTGAAAAGACTTTACTAGACGGGTGGATCGAGCTATGGACCATCCATTCGGGAAGGTTCAAACGTTTTCGAGTCAACCTAAGGTAAGTTGTCCTTTTAATTTATTTAGTTAAGATTGTTTGTTATTATAAACTTTAAAAAAAAACTTTAGCGTGAAATTCAGCAGGCTCCTGAGCGGGCGTGCGCATTAGGCGCGCAGCCGCGCAGACCCATGTCTTTAGTTAAAAAAAAAAGTTTGTTCTCTCCCCGAAGACCCTATCGCTTCTTGGCCGTCGCCTCTCCTAACCCTCACCGGCCCTCTTTCTCTCTCACCGTTTCTCACTTCATCACCTCTCCTCCTGTCCTCCTCGCCGGACAATGCCACCAGGTGAATCTACCACCCCCAGTGATCACAGATATCCGCCCTGACCACCTCCTTTCTCTCCTTCTCTCCTGTTGTCCGTTTTCGCTCCACTCCGATCGTTCACCGCGGGAATCCTCTCAACCACCAGTCGCACCACCTCTCTCCAGCACTCGGCGCACTCGCTCCCTGTCCGGCGTCGCCCCACCACCCCTCACCTCTAACTGGCGCCCTCATCTCCTTCTCTTTTCCCCTCTCTCTGTCGTTCTCCATCTGTCGCACACCTTCGACCATCACTACAATCTCTCCCTACCGCTCCCTTTGCTCCACTGCTGCTCTCTCACCCATACTTCTTCAGCATCAGTTTTCAACCCAATGGTGAGTACAAGAATGAATTTCTCTTCACCTTATTGTTCTGAATTTTATGGACCGAACGTCAATTTGAGTTGATGTCGATTTAGTCCAATGCTGCTGATTTTGGGGTTGAGTTGTATCCGGGATGATTATCGAGTTTGAGAATGGTGGAACTTGATTGAGATTGAGTTGTTATGCTCTTGATTATTTGTTACATGTTGCTGAATTTTCGAGACTTTGCAGTGATCTGATTGGTTTTTGAATGTCATGTCTAAAATCTGAGTTTGTTTTAGTCTCAAGATCTTGGAGGTTTGTTGATATGTGCTATGAGGCATTTTAACCATATTTTTGCTAGCACTATGCCTTTGAATGTAATCAGGAGTGTCGTCTGGCTTGTTTTTATTGCTGAAACTGATCACTTTAGCTATAGAAATTTAGTCGTTGGTTGCACTTATTAATTCGATGTGCTGAGTAATTGATTGAAGATTGATAAATCGTTGGTTCTTTTTGGCTAGGTGATTATATGATTTGTCCAAGTGCTTCTAGTTTTTCTCAGTTTTGCAATTCCGGAAGTTACTTGAGTTTATTGATTTTTATTGACATGTGACTGAGTGCAACTGAATATTTGTTTTGATGAACCTTAGCTTTTGATCGTTCTACTGGACATTCATTTATATGTGCTGATTTCATAGTTAGTTTGATCTTAAGTGATTGTCATCGAGTCTTGTTTTTGTTCTGATGGGGCTGATTTTACTAAGTTGATGTTTGAGGTGTTATATAGTGCTGAATTTTATTGATTATTGGATCCTAGTTGCTGATGTGATATTGTTGTACTTGTGAGGCTTGCATTGCTGTTGTTTTTGTGTTGTGTACAGACCCAAAAACAAAAGGAGATGCCGCTGAAATTTGATCAGAAATCACATATGGTTCCAAAACAATTCTTGCACTATTACCTCAGATTTGGATTGCTTGAAATTTCCTCGAGTATGCCTGATTCTTTAGTGAGTTTCCTCTTCCCTTACACTTTCGTTTTCTCTACTTTGGGGACAAAGTAGGATTTAAGCATGGGGTGGGGGCAACTCACTTGTAATTCACTTGTAGCTCATGTGTAACTCCGTCTTTCCATATAATTTTTTGTTTCTTTTCATTTTTTCCTTTTCATGTGCATTTCATACATTGCATTTCATTTGCATATAGATGTCTTGAGTTGAACCCTTGCTATAAAAATTCCTTGCTCTTCGTGGAGAACATGTCATTTCCTTGATTGATTTTGGTTGATGATATCCTCTAAGGCATGTTAAAAAGCTTGTGATGGTTTAGATTATTGGGTTTATGCTATAATTCTTTCAAAACTAATCATCTTGAGACTTGTTGAGATTGAGATTCTGAGACAAAAGCATGTGAGCTTCTGAGCCTAGGACTCACATCCATGAGTCTTCTTTTCTTTTGTGTGTGAATTGCTCATCTTGATTGCTTTATCTTCAAAGCTTGCATTAGAACCTGTCGAGGTCACATAAATGACTTGTGTGCATTGCATAAACATGATTGAGGCAATTTTTGTTAGCCTGTTATTCCCTTTCTACCTATGAATATATCCTTTGCTTGAAGCCCGTCGAGCCTAATTGACTATTCATTTTTAGCTCCACGAGATTACCCTTAAGCCTATTTTAGCCTCATTTACCCATCCGGGAATTAGGATAAAATAGATTTATCTATAGTTTTGTGGACAAGAAGAAATATGTGCTTTAAGTGATTATGTATTTGAGTGAGGGGTAGGGTGCTTAAATTGTAAGTTTCTTGTGATGAAGAAATAAAAAAATGAAAAAGAAAAGAGACAATGGAAAAGATGAAAAAAAAAGTGAATAAAATTCTTCATCACTTGAAAAATGTTTGTGAAAAGGGAATGGGTTTTCAAAGTTGTGAGTTCTGAGCTGATTTGATTATGTGATGTGGTTGTTGTGAGAAATTTGGTATGCTTGTGGGAAAGAAGTTCAAATTGTGGTTGAAGTCTATGAAGTAGTCTCCTATTTCCCGGATTTAGCACCACATGGCTAAATAATCCATACCTTTTGTTTCTTACCTTGGCCCCATTATTACCCATGAAAAGACCTCATGATTTATGTTTTTGTGCATAGCCTAAGTGATGGAGAATAAGGACGCTGATGCAAGCCTATGGTAGATGAGTTTTCATGATTTGAGCTTGAGCGGCATCTAAACCGTAAACACAAGAGTGAGAGGGTTCCACATGAATATGTCTTATGTGAGGTCATGGAATTAATGTCATGAATATGTCTCTTGGATGATTTGCTAGCTCTTGTTTTGAACCCAATGTCTTGATCTAAATGAGAAAAAGCATTGCTTGGATAGAAATCGAAATCCTTCTTGTGAAATCTTTACACTTGTTGTTTTTTGAGGACAAGCAAGGTTCAAGCATGGGGTGATTTGATGACATCTAATTTAGTCATATTTTAGGGTTGCATGTGCATATTAATTTAGATCATTTTCATGCATATTTATCATCTTTTATATTTTATTTAGTTTATTTTTCATTTTCGGAGTCTACACCGAGCTTTTATTTATTTCAGGCATTTTGAGGCTAATAATATGAAAATTCAAGAGTCAATACAGAGCAGCGAGAATCATTGGATCCGACCCTGGAAGCTAAAGTGCAAAAATTGCTAAAGTTGGATGATGGTTTGCAATTAGAATTGGGTACTGGGATAGATTTTAATTCTTTAAATGGTGTGGGCTGAAATTGTAATTTTATCAAATTTTCATTATATATACTCTCAAGATCATAAGAACAAAGGGGGGCTTCTTCCGGACTTGAACGCCGCACCAGGCCACAGCCGACTTCGGCGTGGATTAGGTTTAGTTTAGTTTTGTTTCTTTCGTTTTCGGTATTACTGTTTGGATCGAGGACAAAGATTTCTGGTTTGCATCTTATTTTAATTATGTCTTTAATTTATTCCATTGTTTTCTATATTATGCTTGGTTAAATTCTCCGTTCTAGGATTAGGGTGAACCCGACAATGTCGTGAATTATTTGATTCTGATATTTGCTTGAACTTAGTCTGAATTTTATGAATTGATTTGATCCTAGTTGCTTAACCTAATTGATGTGAATCGATTAGAATCCTTTTTAGATTCAAGATGCTACCGCTACGAATTGAAATTGGATAAATAGATGAAATTCATGAATCCGAAAGGAGGATTGATTTCATCGGAACCCTAGGATTAAATTTGAGGATTCAACAATTGTTATTGTGACATTTAAACAATTGTTGAGGACTCTTGAGGATTAATAAATTATCGTAGATTCTTAGGTGTGAAATAGTTAGGTGGAACGTGACAGCGAAAGTTTAATTGATTTTCTCCTAAGGTCTATAAAGAGCTTAAATGGTCTAGATTTGGTTAATTTAGACACAATTACTACAACATGCGACAACTGAGTAGTAATGACTTTAGATAATTTACCTTTAATTTGACATATTAAGAAGACGAAGTTCGAGTGAATATCGGGTTGAATTCTTTGTGGCATTATCTTCATAAACTTTGTTGTCTTTCTCAGTTTAGTTTAAAATCATATCCCTCTTTCTTGGCTTAGCTTATTAGTTCTAGATAACAATTGATACATATATAATCCCCGTGATCGATATCCGTATACTGCAATTGATCTCGTATTCTTGCGAGGTTGGTTCATGCTACACTATTCTTGTGTTGGTTTAGAGCACATCATACTTTCTTGCAACAAAGCTGAATGCTTTGAAAAGGTCAATCAGCAACATTGAGCAGTACGTGACGGAGTCTATACATGAGTGCTTTGAGTGCTTCAAGAAGCTCTGCGCTAGCTGCCCATGCCATGGGTACTCTCAAAAGGATCTAGTGCTCTTTCTCTTTAATGGGTTAACTGATATGGAGCGCAAAATAGTCAATTCTGCTTGTGGAGGAAACATGCTGAACAAGACGCCTGCCGCAACTTGGGATGTGTTTAAGGAGCTATCTGAGGGCTCCAGACAGTTCAACAAGAGCCCTCGTGCTAGGGGTGTACTCGCTGTTGATGCTTCTGTGGCTGCACTTCAAACTGATATGACAGAGGTAAAGGAGATGATGAAATAATTGGTCATTGATAGAACTCCTCAACAACTGAAGGCATGTGGTCTTTGCAATCAATACACTCATCCTATGGACATGTGCCCGCTTCTACAAGATCCTAATTTTGATTTGAATTCCATTGGGAGTTTCGCTCAACAAAGGCCTGCAAGGCAATTATGGAAATCCTGGGTATTTCAACAACAACAATTACAAAAGAGGCTATCAGCAAGGCTATGGGAACTATCAAGTCTCTTTCAATCAGAAAGGGGGGCAACAGGCAAGGCCTCAACAACAATATGAACCTTGATAGGGAGGTCAGCAACAATCAAATGAGGATAATGAAGATCCACTACATAAACTGTCACGATTGGTCTTAAAGAATGATAAACAGTCAGAGCGGATGACAAATCTAGAAAAACAACAATCTGATCGGATGACAAATCTTGAGAATCAAATGAGTCAGCTCATTCAAATCTTAAGTGCTAAGGAGGCAAACAATTCAGGAAAGCTTCCATCACAGACCATCGAGAATCCAACGAAGGAGAATGTCAGTGCTGTAACACTTAAGAGTGGCAAGGAACTGGTTGTCACACCTCAAAAAGATGAGGAGGAAATAATGGACAAGGAGATAGAAATAATAAAAGAAGAAGGTGGGACGCGCACTGTGCGGCGGCCGCAGTAACCAAGCGGCGCCCGCGACCAATCAATCCTGTTGTGGCCGCAACACCCTGCCGCGCCCACCGCCAGTGGGTCCGCCGCCACCTCCGTGTCAAGTACTCCTTCTCCCTCTTCCTCTTTCTTCTCCTTCTCCCCCTTCTTCATCCTTACCTATGGAGACTCAAAAGCCAATTCCGCCCTTCCCGGAAGCCTTGAAGGATACACGAAGGTATGAGAATGACAAGGAAATCTTCGAGACATTCAGTAAGTGTGAGGTAAATATCCCTTTACTTAATTTGATCAAAAGCATTCCTAGATATGCTAAATTCTTGAAGGAACTTTGCACTATCAAGCGGAACCAGAAGCTAAAAAGTAAGCAAAAGGTGAAGGTAAGCGAACATGTCACTGTTGTATTTCAAAAGCGTATGCCTGAGAAGTGTAGTGATCCTAGTATATTTGTCATTCCATGTGTGATAGGTGATACTAAATTTGACAAAGCCATGTTAGATATAGGAGCATCTATTAATGTTTTACCTTCTAATGTTTATCATGCTTTGGGGTTGGGACCTCTGAATGATACTAGGGTAGTAATTCAACTTGCTGATCGATCTACTATCTACCCGAAAGGGATTGTTGAAGATGTCTTGGTTATGGTTGACAACTTGATATTCCCTACTGATTTCTTTGTGATTGACATGGGTCCTAGTAACAATGAAGGCCATATTCTGTTGGGCAGACCTTTTTTGAAAACTGCTAGGACTAAGATAGATGTCTATTCAGGATCTCTTACTATGGAATTTGATGGTCAAAGAGTTGAATATAATATTTATGATTCCATGAAATTTCCATCTGATGATCCTTCTTTGTGCCTGTGGGATATATTGATTCATGTTCATTCTATCGTTGCTTGAGGACAAGCAAAGGTTAAGTGTGGGGGAATTTGATAATGCATATCTTAGATAGGCACTATAGGCATTTTTAGTTTAGTTAGGTTGCATTTCTTTCATACTTTGTTGCTAAATTGCATCTTGTGATTATTTTGGAAGAGTTCGGATTCTGCGCAAATTTGTGTTTATCGTGCAGATTGAATCGGAACACAATTGGGAGATGCAATACCTTGAAGAGGAATACAAGGAACATTGGCAAGGAGCAAGGAAAAAAAAAGCAAACAAGTGGAGCTACTCTCGGAAAATGCTGAAAGGACACGGAAAAAGAGATGCCACGGTCGCAGCATGCGTGCCGGGGCCGCAGTAGGACCCGCTGCAGCTGGCAGAAGGAAGAAACACATGTTGCGGCCGCAACATATGCTGCGCCCGCAGCATTGGTCGTCAGCGCCTGTGCGCGTCGTTTTGATTAATGAAAACCCTAGAACCTGTTGATTTCTTTCATGGCCGACTTGGGATGTTTTAAAAGGCCAAGTTTTATGTTATTTTGATTACTTCTATTCTATTTTTTTATCAGACACTTTAGAGATTTTGAGCGATGTCTTCCATGAGGAACTAAACTCATCTATTCTGCCTGCAATTTTAAGCTTTATTCGGATTGATTGTGAGTTTCTAATTCTCGTTCTTTGTTTCCCATATTTGAATGCTTCAACTTCTTTGTGCTTGATTGTTTATTGATTTGTTATATCTTGTCTGGCCAACTTGTTAGATCAATTCAATTGCTAAGGTTTTGTAGATTCCTGGTTGTGAACCTTAACCTAAGTGGCAAACTTGTTCCTTTGCGACTTGTGTAAGGAATACACCAAGGCCGAAAGAAAGCAAAGCACGAAAAATAAAAACAACAAAAAAAAAGCCGAAAAAAAGAGTGAGAGATAAAAGAAAAAAAAATAAAAGAGATATCTAGAGTCAAATTGCTTATTTTTATTGTTTTTTCGCAAGTAATGACATCTCGGTGGAGACTTGGTGATTTTTTTTTTGTCAATTTCTATGAGCTTAGTTGCATTTTGGATTGAGTTGAGAGTTGAACTTTAATTCCTAAACACATGTGAGCATGAGTGAAGCACATATTCCTGGTGAGGTTAGATGATTTCTACTTCTATGCTTTAATCACTAAATACAACTATGTTGTTTATTCACTTGATCTTTTGTTCATTTAAATTTGATGTTGCTTTTGATGAGGTGAATGCATGATGAATATGTTTGTGGGATGTTTGGTTATTCCTATGTTTTTCATTGTTTGAGGACAAGCAAAGGCTTAAGTGTGAGGGAGTTGGAGTTATGAGAATTTGGTTGCCTCTTTCATGTTTACTTTGCACTTGTTATGGTATATTGAAAAAAATTTGTTTAGACATGAAGAAATCTCTATCTCTATAATCTACTCTATATTCGCTAGAAGATTAGCAAAGCTTAAGTATGGGGGAGTTTGATCATGTATATTTTATATAGGCATTATAGACTGGTCTTAGTGCAAATAGAGAGTCCATAGTGCATGATTTAGAGTTAATTCGCATCTTGATCATTTATATTCAAATACTCGGAATCTACACATTTTATTGGTTAATTTCAGGATTGGAGATTAACGCTTGGAATGAGAAATGTTTATATTCCCCATAAACAACCAAAGATAGATTTGCTCTCTTGCTAAGGTTTGAGTTGAAAACAATACCAATAACAATTGACAATTGTGCTCTATCAATTGCATCGATTAGGGATAGGGAGTTGCGCCTCTATCTTTGGTTGTTTATGTTATTGGTATTGTTTAATTGTCGAAGCTTTGGAGTGATCCAAGGTCGGATGAATTAAAGAAGGGTCTATAGAGTAGAGTCAAAGATCAATGACCTAACCAATGTTGCGAATTGTATCCGAAACTATGCTATTATCTTTTGTCTTCTCTTTTTTCTTATTCATATCTTTATCTTAGTTTATTCGCATTATCTACCTTCATTCACATTCCTATTTTAACTTTAGTGTCATAAGTGATAAATACACATTGCATTGAAGTACTTGTTACTCGTTGGGTTCGACCCCTTACTTATCCACTATACTAGTTACTTGTTTGCTAGTTAGTTTGTTAGTTTGTGTTATTACTTTTGGCGTGGTGGAAACCTAACGATGTTTTCCCCACCAATGGCACATTTTACAGTAATGTTAAATTGTTATATAGAGATTCTCAGTTATAATCCAATTGTATTACTCATAACAGAAAATCCAACTCTAGATTAATCCCAATGATGTTAGAAATTGTAGAAATACATATGTATCAAGTGAAGTGAGTTAAGAAGGAAGACATTAGTCGCAACCAATTAACTACCTTGTGAGAAATAGGCAATTCAGCAATGAAAAGTTTCCTGATGTTCAAGAATTTGTGATTGGAATCTACAAGCAATATGGAAAAGGTTGGGGAAACTTTCATGAGATTAAGTACGATAGAACACAACAAAAGAATTAGCAACATTTTTAACTCAAACAAAAAACCCCAATTTTCAAACCCTAAACATTAAAATTTCAAATTCAAAACATTCCACCAAGATTTGGCTCAAATTTCATAACCTATAGATGATTCATCGTCATCAATATGAACATGTTTAAGAAATTAAATGGAAATTTCGTAGGTTCGAAATACATCAAACTTGCAAATCATCTTGAAATTGGACTTCACCAGTTCACTACCAAGCTCATCACCACACTCGTGTGTGGGCTGTCTACTAAAACGGGGGCTCCGGTTGTGGAGCGGTGGGCGCTGGTTCTGCAGAACCATCATCCTTCGTGTTTTGCGCAGTCACTTTCTTGCATTCTTCCTCCAACGCTTCGTCAGCCAGGTCATAGAAAAGTCCCCACATTCCTAACAGTCCTAGGTTGCACAAGCCATCGTCACCCATGGAATCGATAAGTTCTCTCATTTCAGAACTTACGCCTTCATAAACAGAAAGCACCATATCTCGCGGACTATTGTGGATACCTAGTAATTTAAGATAGTCCTCTAACTTCTGCACTATTGGGATATAATGGTGAAAGTTCTCTTCTTGGTCCTGATATAACCTCAACATCTTGAAAAAAATTAGTAGCGGGGTGTTGTGAACAATAAGATAAGTTCACAACAGGGTTAGATATATAAACAAAAATCAATAAATACACAAAAACAAAGAAATAAACTTGGTTCCTCGGCAAATGCTCCAAAATTTGGTGGGGATGAAATGTCATTAGGTTTCAACTCGCCAAAGATAATAATTCCCAAACAAACAAACTAATGTATAGTGAAGAAGTAAGGGGTTAAACCCATAGAGAAACAAGTATTTCTATTGCAATGTGTATTTACTATTTATGCAAATAAAGAGAAGATATGAATATAAATAGGCAGTGTGGAATGTAAATAAAGTATGAGAAAGGTTAGCAAGAGCAAATAAAAGATACAAGATAAGAGTAGTGTGGTTTCGCATACATTGCAACATTGGTTGGTTTGTTTGACCCTTGACTCAATTCATTGGCATTCTCAAAGTTATGTCGACTTGTCTTAGATAGATTGTTCAACAAAGAGAGAATCACTTACATTCAATGTAACACAACAAAGAACAACACAAAGACCCAAGTGATTTGGCCAATTAGCAATATCAATTCAATGCAATTAGGAATCAAAAGAATGCCAGCCGTAGAGTTTCTAACCCTAATCTCATAGAAATCAATATAAACCAATACTCATTATTTTGCAAAGACAATTGATGCTTTCACATGATCAATTTCCCTTTCTTGCTACAAAGAAGTCAATCTAATGAAAGGAATCGCTAGCAGAGATTCAAATTCTGTCAAGGTGTAAAGTCAAGAGGGAATATATGCAATCAACAATATGAGCAGAAGAATAATGAAATAACCATTGGAATAACAATAAGAATCAAGTCTCACAATTCAACCAACAATGTTTTGAAATGCACCAAAACCACAAGAATTCCATGTACTCGTGAAAGAACTTGAATCTCTTATCTTCAATCCTCTCATCTCTCTCAATTGTTTAATTGTTAGATAGATGATTAGATGAATGAGAACTACTAAAATTATGTCTAATAAAGGGCTGGAATTGGTGGCACAAACCCTAGAATAAGATAGATAGATTTTCCAAAAAGATAGAATTAGGTTGCATTGCGTAGATTCGGAAACAGGAAAACCGGCGGGCGTCGGTATAAAACCGGCAGGCGTCGGTATAAAACCGGCAGGCGCCGTTCTTACAATGGCGACACCTTCGACATATTGAACTTGTAATGCACTTTCTAGAGTTGTCATTCATCCTATTGAAGCATATGAATATGCGTTGGAAATCTGTTTTCAAGGACTACAACTCTCTTGAAGACCTCAGAAGCTAGATCAAAGTCTTTGGAAGCTTAAAGACGAGTTTTTCCACTTTCTTCATTGTGCTCTTGTTCTCATGCTCCTTAGTATCCCAATTCGACTTCTAATCCTTACTTGGCTTGTTTCATTCTCTTACATAGCTTGTCCCTAAGCTCTTCTTAGTCGATTTGATTATGATTTCTACACCTTATGGGCTCGGATCTTGTGATCTACAAAACACACTAAAAACAGTAGATTCCGCACTTCGAATACCATAGAGTAAAGCATAGAGATAGAGATTTCTTCATATCTTAAAAAAATTGATTAACATCGTATATAGCAAGTACAACATGAACGAAGCAACCAGACTGTCATAGCTCCAACTCCCCCACACTTAAGCCTTTGCTTGTCCTCAAGAAAATGAAAGCAGAGCAATAACCAAACACCCCACAAACATATTCATCATGCATTCACCTCATCAAAAGCAACATCAATTCAGTGTAAACATGAACAAGGTAGAAAAACATCCTAGAATGTACATAGGTGACCAAGTAGCCCGCATGCTTATCCATCCAACCTCACAGGGATCAATGTGTTTCTTTTGCTCTTATGTGTTTAGGTTGTTAAGAACAACTATCAACTCATTCAATATACAAAAAGCTGCATAGGATTGACATTTATATCACAAATTATACACCAAATACATCAAAGCAAATAAAATACATGGAACCTCACAGTGGCATTTTGGATACTTTTCGAGGGCTTGTTCTCCATACAGTCTAACACCTTTGAAATATATTGTTGATAGAGGAAATCGAGAATGCAAACAGTAAGTAATTAAAGTAAAGCAAACCGATCGAATCCCAGCAAAGAATGTTCAAGACTCTCTCCCGATGTAGCAAGAGAAAGTCAGGTTCGAATCCACGAGGAAGCTGGTCGGCGGATCCTAGGCAGCGGTGGAATCTGACAAACAGAAGTCGACTTACATGTTGCTCGATCTCGACTAGGGTTAGTCGAAAGAAGATCGGACAAGTTGAACAGCCCAGCAGCAGTCACTGGGTTCTTGTCGATATCGAGCAGGCTTTACTCGATATCGAGTAAAGATGTCGATGTCGAGGAAGGCTTTGTCGAGTACCTGCATAGGAGAAGCTACGTCAATCTGGTATCGAGGATGAGTAGTCGATATCGACCAAACTTGCTCGAGATCGAGGAGTAACAGAAAGTAAAAACAAGCAGTTTTCGAGTCGTAACTTGATGAATGAAAGAGAACTTCCAAGATTAGGGTTTGCGACAACGATTACTATGAAAGTGGAACATAAATCATAAAAGGCGGTGACTTTATCGATAAAAGAGAAGGCTTTCACCTAATCCGACAAGTAGGAATATAAATCTTGCGATAAATAACCCTAATTGCATCTATTCCTTTTCATAATTAGCATTTATAATCTTTCAAATAGAAATCCTAATTACAGACATTGATGTAAAAGAAATAACTTGCAATAAACTATATTCAAAGTCTTTACAATCCCGGCACTCAAACTTTCGCGGAATGCCAAAACCCTAAAACCTTTGAACTCCTAAAACTCTATGTGTAATTGTCTCTCTGAAATTGAATGCATAAAAACTCATCCCTATGGGGTTTATTTATAGGGCTTAATCCTTGCTAATCAAGGAAAGCAATCTATATCTATATCTAATGATAAAACTTAAATAAGGATAAAATATTAATTCTAAAAGGGAATATCTAAAAATCTCTTTATCTTCTTGGCATAGGTAGAAAATATTTCCTCCATGGATAAATCCTTGATAGTCTTGATAAAACTGGATAGAACTTGATAGAACTCGGACATCTCGCAACCCAACAGCCCAAGTCATGATCGGACAGGCCCAGTAGCGTCGCGGACCAGAAAAGCGGTCCTCGATATCGAGTAGTTTCCTCAATATCAAGGAGAGTGGTGTGTCGACTGGGCTTCAGTGGCTTGCTCGAGTAGCTAGTCCTTGACTTGGCTCGGGTAAGTAGCTCTGGTCTTGTCGATATCGAGTAGTTTACTCGATATCGAGGAGTGGTGTCGTTGCCTTTGCTGGCCCGTCTTTATCGAGCAGTTCCTTCTCGACATTGCTCGGACATGTGCTCTGGGTTTACTCGACATCGAGGAATTTCCTCGATATCGACGAGGGTGTCGCTCAGTATCGGCTTGTCTGGTCAACTCGAGCAGATCTTCTCAGCTCCTCGATCAAGTGCTTCTCCTCGACTGCGGGTGTGACTTTCACTGTTGTCGATATCGAGTAAAAATACTCGATATCGAGTAAGGTTCCGGAGTCGGGTGGCTTTGTCTTCATCTTCTCGATATGGCTTGTCCTCGATCTGGCCTTTGCTCGGATTCCTTTGTCGATATCGAGGACAAATGCTCGATATCGAGTAAAGTGCAGCCTCCGTCTTTACTTCTTGGTTTTGTCCCGGAATGGCTCCAACTTCTGTAATTCTAAACCAAAACTTATGTAGGTCTCCATTTCTTGCAAATAAGCATATACTACATAAATTTAACAAATCCCCAGCCCGAAATATGTAAAGTATATAGAACATGGAGCTAAAATGTGCATAAAAACCTAACTATTTTAGTGACATCAAATCACCCCATACTTAAACTTGCTTGTTCTCAAGCAATAACCAAAAAATAACCAATACCTACAACACATCCTTCAAGTCTTCGCCTTTGTCAAAAGCAACATCTCGAGTAGTAGCAATGTAAGAGAAGTGAATTTAACGTCGTCACACATATATGAGCGATCCATGGGCATAGGCAATATAAATCCAAACTCAATAGGGGTAAAGTGTTTACACTCAACTCTCAATGTGTTTAAGCTATGTAGATCAACTCTCAACTCAATTCCATATGCAATCTCATAAACACTGCAATTTAAATATAAATCCACTTCGCAACCAATTATGTAAATGCAACAAGAATTATCAGGAGGACTTCGCTCAATAGAAGTCTTCAAAGAAGATTCCATTCGGCGGGGTTGTAATGGGGCTTGGTAAGAAATAAAAGGGTATGGAATTATTTGGCCATGTGGTGCTTAATAAAATTCGGGAATCAAGACTCCTAAATCTCCAACAAAACTCAACCAAACCATAACTCTCAATTATATGCATTAACCAAACTCTCCAACTTATCTCACTGAAGTACGTAACCTTTCAAACTTAATTAACCTCTCCAAAGTATGAATCTTGCGAAAATGAAAGAAATAAGGTAAATTTGGCTCATGCACTTTATTCATAATCACAAACTTTTCTTCTTTTATTTTTCTCTTTGTTTTTTTTTTCAAACGAAAATAAAATAAGACTAGTGCATTTAAAGGGTGAGCCAAATATCCTTTTACATAGTATGCATAGCAAGATAAAAATATAAACCCAACCCATATCTCAATAAATTCAAAAAATCCTTTGAAATGAAACACAAGCTCATTCCTTCCACAAATCATCATTCCAACCAACTCTAAGTCTTAATTCCCAAATGGGGGTCAGGCTCAATTTGGCTAAGGATAATTTTGTGGAGTTTATAATAAAAGTCTCAAGCTAATGTTCTGGCTTTAAGCATGGATAATGCAGGGTAGGTAAAGAGAGGATAAAATTGGCTTAAAGGGTGCCTCCATCATTTAATTCTCATTTACATAAACATATAAATGCATTGGCTTTGAATAACTATCACAATATCTAGAGATGCATAGGAAGAGTAAATACGCTCAAGAAAGCAGAGGGATTTTTAATGTTCTCCCTATAAGGCCAAAATTCTCACTAGGACAAATTTTGTTGGATTTCAACCTTTAGCTCATGATCATATGTGTTCAATTTCATCACAAGTTCACAATCCACATAAAAACAATTTCGAGGACTTAGGCTAAACCTTCCAAACATGCCATAGGATTTACATGATCAAGTCAGTCATTATTTATCATCATAAGGCATCTAAGTTAGGGTATAAAAACTAAGACAATGCAAAAAATGAAACATGCATTTTTTTTCGACAATTTTTTTTATTTGACTAGAAGCAAGACTAAAGTATGACAAAAGACTAAAATGCATAAAAACATAAACATGAATGCATAACATAATCAAACTATAGTAAAATGCAACACATAAAACGCATAAGGAGCAAGACTAAAATAAGATTTATGTACCCCCCACCCCATACTTAAAATCAACAGTGTCCTCACTGTCAAAGAAATATAACCAAAAGGGAGGGAAATAGACTTACAGAGCTGCTGGCTATCGAGTCTCACGGGCCGTAGTGATTCATCTTCCAGCAAGTTGTCCCAACCATAATACCACAAAATAAACCATATAAAATAACCCCATACTTAGTTCATAACTATCCTATTAGAGATAATAAATAAGCCTAAAGAAGTTTATATTATCAAATAATGTAATAACCCATATAATGAAACAATAAATGTAACATATATATGAATTTAAATAAAGCCCCAAATTCAAGAAATTTCCAAATATATCAAGTAATATCTCAAATTTTATGAAATTCCTTTGATAATATGTATGAACTAAGTATGGCATCATTTAGGTAAAAATAAAAAGGCCAATTTGCATAACTAGCCATAAAAAAAAAAAACTTTGCACAAATAGCCATGTGCCTTAATTATTTGCATGGGGTAGAAAATAGCTATTTTGTGAAAATAAAAAAGGTAACCAGGAGAGAAAGTTGCAGGTGAAGGTGAGACCGGTCACTGTAGCTCCTTCATTTTGCTGAGAGAAATGAGGAGGGGAGGTGCTGCACATGTCAGGGAATTGGGGTGTAGCTCCAATAAAGTAGGGTAAGAAGGGGGGAGCATTTATGAGGGGAAATGTAAATGATTGTAATTAAGGGTGTCAATCAACCCTTATAAAATCTTGATTGATGGGTGTCATTCCTTAGTAAATGCTCTGAAAAAACAGAGCCAACATAGGAAACGAGTGGCATGGTGAGGGCAAAGCATCACCTTCATATCTGGGAACTATGTCCTACCAAAAGAAGACATTAGTCTTACCAAACGAAGACATTCGTCTTACCAATAGGCCAACTATGTCCTACCATAGTTGGAATTTTGGAGATAATATGGAGGGGAATGTCCGTAGTGGTTTGGGCAGGATGTGCGTGTAATTTTGGCGCAAAAAACAAGGTTCTTCATTGGGGGAAGACGAAATGGCATATGTCTGACCAATATTTTATCTTTATCTTACCAATATCATACATCTATCTTACCAATAGGCTTACCATGTCCTACCATACCTGAAATTTTCGCGAAATTTGGAGTGGATTGTCAGTAGCTTATTTGGCGGGTTGTCAATGTAATTTTGGCGCCAAAACGGGGTTCTTCTTTGGGGGGAAGGGGGGAGCATTTATGAGGGGAAAATGCAATCATTGCATTACTGGGTGTTCCCCAAGCGCATATATAAGCTTGAGAGGAGGATCTCAAACACCCCAACATGACCTGCAAAAAGTGAGGCAGAGCAGGAGAGAGGTGGTAAGGACGGGGGAAACCCAACCGTGCATCCGAGGATACGATACAGTTGTCATCCTACCAATAGTACAGTTCTGACCTACCAACAGTGTTGTACTGTCTTACCATTCCAGGAAAAGTGCAACAAGTTTGTTGGTGGCAGTGGTAGCGATGGGTAAGTCATCTTGAAAGTTGGTCTCGAGGCTGACGAGGTCTCGAGACCCACCCCAGGGGAGTTGCTCCTAACCGGGCCTCCCAGCACGCAGGAAGACTTGGAAGTTGGTCTTCATGGAGGCGGAGGGCCGGAGGAGAAGGTTCGAGGCTTCGTCGATGAGAAAGGGATGTTGGACGACCTCAGCAGTGACACTAGAGGGGTCTGCATGTGTGTTGAGTGTCTAGCGGGGGAGGGAGATATGAACGCATATCACAAGGCGGGTGGCCTTCAAAAACTGTTCTAGCATTGAATTAGATTGGATTCATGAATTTTGATTGATAGAAATTAGATTGAGATTGGGATTTATGGATTGGTAATTGAGATTGAGATTAGGGTCAATTAACGCCTCAATGATTACTAGTCTAGGATTTGTGGATTGGTCAATATGAATTCTACTTATTTGCCAATAGTACAAATATATCTTACCATTCGTGTACATCTATCCTACCATTAGTGTCAAGTTATACACTTAGGAATTTCGGTGATTATATTTTTATCATATCAATATCGTATATTTATCCTACCAGATTCACAAATTTGTCCTACCACTAGTCTATATATTTCCTACCAAGTTCATAATTTTATAAGTTCAGAGATATTCTTAATTCATAAATTTGTCGTACCAGATTCATAAATTTGTCCTGCCATTAGTGTATATATTTCCTACCATGTTAAATCGTATAAGTCCATAGAGATATGAACGCATACTCCATATTAGCCTATGTGAGAGTCGAATTCACTTCTTTGTGTGCAAACACAACGCTCTACCAATTGAGCTAATAAGAGCAGCGACTAGCTCCCGCTCCTGTCAGTGGAAGGACCACGAGCCGGTGTCACCTGGATCCACCAGTGCCTTGGCTAGCCAAACCTCCATTGGACCGCCACTTTTTTGAAAATGGTCCATTAGTGCCTTGGTTGGTTACCCTTGGCACCAGTTTTTACAACATTACCCTTCTTTTTTGAAGAAATGAAACAGACTTTATAGCTTAGATTAGTACCCAAATCATATACACTGAACTAGGCCCTACATACAAGCATTTGAACCTCTATGTTAAATCATCTTAACCACCACTTTTTTAGGTGAAGTTTTTTTTTTACGTGAAAATGGTTGTTTATGGACTTCATGAGCATATTTTGGCGCTATGTTTAATCATCCTAACTAATTTTACTGAGTTTTGGCATATGCAACAAAGTGCCTCTTCTCAAGTTCATACCTTCTCCTTCTGGATGATTGGAATATGGTTGTGTTGGTCATAGTGACCAAGCCTTCAAAACGTTTTAACACATTTTTCTCACAAAGCGCTGGAGTTTCGCTTTGACAAGTATTGCAAACTTGACACCTGATAAGCTAAAAACCGACGATAAAGAACTCTCGAGCATCACCGCCAGCAAAACACCACAATAAATTCTAAACGTCCAAATTCCAATTACTATACTATTTAGCATGAATTACACAATAAAAATGCAGTGTTAGCCAACCCAAAATCTATTGAAGGTGATCTCTCCGACTAAGTCGTTTTTCTGTCACAGCTAGGATATAGAAATGCAGTGTTAGCCAAAAGCCTTAGCTTACAATCTTCAACATTGTTATCAAGGGCTCAAAACAATAGAAGATGAAGGAAACCTAAGTAACATATCTTATCATTCGTGGATTACTACCATTATATTAGGGTCAATTCACGCCTCAGTGATTACTAGTCTGGGATTTGTGGATTGATCAATATCAATTATACTTCTTTCCAATAGTATAAATATATCTTACCATTCGTATACATCTATCCTACCATTAGTGTCAAGTTATACAAGAATTTCGGTGATTACATTTTTATCATACCAATATCGTATATTTATCCTACCAGGTTCACAAATTTTTCTTACCACTAATCTATATATTTCCTAACAAGTTCATAATTTTACAAGTTCATAGATATTCCTAATTCATAAATTTGTCGTACCAGATTCACAAAGTTGTCCTATCATTAGTGTATATATTTCCTACCATGTTCAATCGTATAAGTCCAGAGAGATATGAACGCATACTCCGTATTAGCCTGTGTGAGAGTCGAACTCACATCTTTGTGTGCAAACACAACGCTCTACCAATTGAGCTAATAGGCTATTTTCCATCCATCTTCATTATGAATGCATATTAACGGGCATCCAATTGAACCAAACATTGTTGTTACATGTGTTTTTGGAGTGCTATTAATTAAGGCCAACTGGCCAAGTTTCATGCAAGAAAAGTTATTGCAGTGGACATACCTTTCCTTGCAGATCTCATAAATGTCTCTCTCGCAAATCATGATCTTCAATTACCTTACCTGTAGTTATAATGACCAAACAAATCAGTGAAAAAAGCACATGCCTAAGCAACAAACAACTAAATTATCTCCGAACTCTTTTCAAAATTGTTGACATTACAGGCTTGTTTCCAAGGGGAAATTGTAAAGGCTCGTATTTTCAAATCCTAATTTTTTCGAAAAAAAAAGAGAATATAAAATGAAATTTAATCGGTTTTAAAACTCATTTAGCGGATTTCGATCGGAATATAAAATTTGACGAATACTTTCTATCCTTTTACCTCGAAAATTCAAAATAATTATCGGATAGCGATATCCTTGTCGATTTTAAAAATCTAATTGATTGAGAGAGCGAGAGTCGGGGAAACTAACACTTGAGGACTAATTTCGGGATTCAAAATTCACGTATTCGGGATTTATTCCGGGTATTAGTTAACCAATTCAACACTCAATACTTACCAACTCCCTCACCTCACCATACCTCTTCAAAGACCATCCCTCTTCCCGTCGCTCTTCATTCACATCACCCTCATCACCATCACTTTCACCAACTCCCTCTCGCTCCCTTCCTTGCTGATCATCAACACCACCCGTCACCTCCATTCGCTCTTCACACAAACCACCACCAACCGGCACCTTCTGCCTGTCTTCACCTCAAAACACCACTGCCAATCCTTCTTCACTCCTCCGACCTCCCTTTCCGAGACTACGACAGCACTAGCATCCCTTGGAGCCACCAGGAGCAGCCACCCGAGCCACCGCAGCCCCGACAACCTCTTTTTTCCCATGTTTCCACATCCAAGGTCGCCGCCCGAGTCAATCGCGAACCAAACTTTCGGTGAGTCGTTCTCCTTCGTTTTCGATCCAAAATAACTCAGACTCCACCATCATCCTCACCCCCGTCCAATGCAGATCCGACGAGCCATCGCGAGTCTCCGATGATGCCTAGACCTCCGATCGAGAGCTCCGAAGTCGCGAACTTCCTCGGTGAGTTCCACCTTTTCCTTCCTCTGTTCTAATCGATTTCTAATTAAGGTCGGGCTGTGGGCAAATGTGAGAGTGTGTGAGTTGAGTGCGGGGAGTCGGGTGGGCTCGCGAGCTCCCGCGAGAGCTCTGGCGTAGTCGAGAGCAGAGGCGAGCGCAGCAAGCCGAGGAGGAGCAGCGAGGCCGAGCCCAGCGCAGGTGAGCAGAGCGCGGGAACAGCTGGGCGTGGGAGGCTGAGCGCGCGAGTAGCGAGTGAGCAGGCCAGCGCGGGGTCGAGCAGTAGCGAGCGCGAGCACGAGAGGCGAGCCGACGGGAGCGTGATCGAACCAGCGGGAGCAGACTTCTCCATTTGAATTGGGAAGGAGATGCTGATGTGGCCATTGTGGGACCCCTTTGCTAACATTATATATATATATTATTGGTTTTAAGTAAACCGGTTTGAGCTTTAATTAACCGGGTTCGGTTCGGTTGGATTTAAATGTGTTCGGTTCGGTCGGGTATATCCGTTAATTCATTTAACTATTTAACGGTAAATAAAATATATTATAATATTATTTGCGGATTTAGAAGATAAAATATTATTTTGGAAAAACTATAACGGTTGGTTTATTAAATAAAAATGGTTTGGATTTAGAGGATCTGGAAATATTTTATAAAGGGGTTTAATAAATGGTATTTAAAATATCATATAATATTATTGTGACTTAAAGATTTATAAATAATTTGGAAAAGAATTTCAAGAATCGGAAAGTGATTTAATAAATAAAAGTTTTTTAGTGAGCATTTTTAAGGGTCGGAATTCTTAACTGTTTAATTCGGATTTGAAACGATGTTGGAACTAAATTGGGAATCTGACTTGCTCGATGACTAACTAGCATGATAATATGATCGTCTAACTAGCGACGTGATTTGTGTGACTAATAGCATAACTTGTAGTGATTTATTATAAGGGGATAAATATTGGTTACCGATGATGTTAATGATATATATCCTTATGAACAGTATGAGTATGAAATGGTAATATGTGAGTTCGATTAAGTATGATATGAAGATTTGTCTAATCTAATGATTTTGCAAGTTGTGATGAAAATGATATGAGATGATGAAACGAGATGAGAAATTGAATTGAAACGTTAATGTTGTTGATGATGGGATGGTTAACTTATATATGTTTTATGTGTATCTTATATGTTTCATATGTGACTTGTGTGCCTTGCGTAAATTAGACTTAGACTGATTATGTTATTTATGGGATTACTAGGTGATCTCTGATATGCCTAGATTTGCTTGGTTGTTGTACTGCTTGGATTCTGCGCTTCTCCAGGTAAGTTCTTTGAACTTACTCATGATGGGCGCTCTATGCACTGGGTGTTATATAGTAGGCTAGTGTTCATGCACCATACGACTTAGAATCACGCTTAGGATCTAAAATGGAAACCATATGACTTGTTATATGTCTTTGCTAGAAAACGGTCGTTATAGGTGTTTATTGGATGTAACCTTTTTCTCTATTCTTATCATCTTAGTGGGGCTTATCATAGAAAGTTGTTTGCACTTGATGGGTGAGGTAGGCTTTTTGGTAATAAGTCGCCATAGGACTCTTAGAGCATTATGCCTTATATGGGTGTCGTTGTTTGCCTTCTCTTCATAGTTAGTAGGCTCCTTACGTAGGGACGGCCTGCACTGTGGGTGAGGTAGTTCCCTTTGAAGGGAGTTGCTAGAGGATTCCTTACGAGCCTAGAGGGACATGCTATTTGGCATTTCTTGTAACTGCGCGCCTCTTTATTTATGTGTGCACTTAATTATTCGTATGCTTGTCTGTTTAAGTTCCGCTTTGCATTACGCATTTCATTTTAGGAATAGAATGCTTATTATATGCCTCTCAGAGTGTGTTTACACACGCGCATGAGTGACCTGATGATTGACCCAGATCCCCCTCAATTTTTTTAGATTCAGGTAATCGCTAGCTGCTATCTTTGCTTATATGGATGCTTGGCGGGTTCAGACTTTTGGCGTTAGATTGAGAGCTCGAGAGACCACTAGACTTCCTCTCTTTTACGTTGTTTTGTCCCGGCTCTGCCGTGGCACCTTTGGGATTGTATTTTGCTTTAACTTCACTTATGCTGATTGCATGCCTAAATGGATTTTCCGCGTTGTAGACTTAGGACAGGCACAGGGGTTTACCCCAGGGTCTCCAACGGACCTTACGGATTTGGGTGCGAAATCCCACTTTAAACTACAACTCTTTGGTTTCAAACCTTCAACCTGTACTCGGAGCGCAAGATCCTAACGAGGGGTTTTATCCCTCGAAACGTAACTCGGGAATCATAATCCCGGGCCGTTACAGAAATCAAGGCTGAGAACTAAGCCATCACCATTTGTATAATTAACCTCCTCTGCAGTTAAGGATATGAAAACCCAATCAGCAAAATAAAAAGAAAGAGCAATCTACACAAATAAGAGACATGAAGAACTGGAGAAGCACACAACCCTTAGCAAACAAACTCTGAAACTCACTGTCCTTAACAAATGCAATCACGAACAGAAGCAAACCAGTGACAAACAACAGCAACCTAAAAAAATAAATAGCAACCCAATCTGCGCCGTCGAGCACACGACCAGTCTTTGAAGCAGCCAGCGAACCATCTCACTTCGACGGCTTGGTTACTGTCATTGGGTTGGATGAATTGAAATTAGTTATGCATGTTAATAATGATTGTTCTTTTCTCTTGGTGTTTAATTACAATTAGTTGCTGTCATTCAATTTATGCTCTAATCTCACTAAAAATGGCATTGTTTCACTAGCAGAATTGTTACATTTATAAGGCTTTCAGTCAGTTTCTTGTAATTACTTACACTGATATTTAAGATTTGTATCCAAGTTATCTAATGGCTTATATAGATCTAATGATACCATATAAAACTTGAAAAGGGGAAAAATGGACTTCAGTCAAAGAAAAATGGATTTTTGAACCTATGGCATTCGACATTCAATAAGCCTGCTGAATTTGGTAGCATTCGACATATGATAAGCATGCTGAATTTGGTAATTATTCGGCTAGATTCACTGATTTAGGACGAGTAAAAGACAAACCTGAAAAAAAAAAAACAAAGGGAGCTTAATTAAAAGCAGGGGAGAAAAAAGAACGATTGTGCAGGTTGAGCAGCAGCTGCCATGGTAGCCATCTCCTAAAGCTCCTGATCAGATTTGTCTTCCATTTAGCTCGTGTTTTCTGCTCAATTTTCGGGTTTGCATTATCCCTTTCTCTTCCAATCCCCATATGGTGCAAAAACCCTAACACATATCTCGCATTCGGATCACCAGCGAATTCCGCCGCCTCCATCTCCGATCTAGCCTCTGTCATCGCCCTCGGATCGCCCGAGCTCATAGCAGCCAACCTGCAATCACAACCTGCAATTACAATCCTAACCTGCAATTACAACCTGCAATCAAAATCACAAACCGTTCAGGGGTGTTGAATAGCGGTGGCGGCGGAGGAGAGGGGATCAAGCACCGGTGGCGGCAGATGTCGGAGGAGCCGACAGAAGCGAATCTGGGATGGTCGCGGCGGATTCCCTCTCGCTCAAGCTCTCCCACATCCTCGATCTCCTCCTCCCCCAATCGGAGAATTTCAGATCTCATCCTCGATCTCCTTCCTTCAAATCCGAGATTCAATTTCGCCATTGACGAATCCGTGTAACCACATCTTCTTCAATGGCGTCACCGATGGCATCGGAAGAAGGGGAAGACGACCAGTCGGGAAGAGGCGGCGCATGAGAGGTGGACTGGTCGTCTCTCTCCCTCCTCTGGTTTACCCTCTACAGCCGGTTACACACAGTAACAAATAACCGGCTGTTTTATTTGCAAGAAATAGCCCGGTCATTTTGGCCCATTTTTTCACCCTCTTGACTATTTGTGCAAATAGGCCCATTTTTTGGTCTATTTAGTGCAATTTCCTCAAATAAAAATAAGCCCATCAAATATAGTAATTTCCAAATATAACCAACCCTTAAGAGGAATTTCCCCAACAAATTTGAAACCCTAGACATTTAACACAAGTTCCAATCTCGACCTAGATTCTCCTCAAGTATAAATAGATAATCTGATTTTTAGAGAGAAAGGGAGAAATCATGACTTAGGGAACAAAGATATAATTAAAGGAAATTTAGGGTAAGTTCTCGAAATAGGTTCAAGAAACTAGCAGTGGCCGGTGACCTGAACTGGTGGAGGCGCAGATGAGAGAGATTGGGTCCGGCGGGGCTGTAAGGACTGGAATCTGGCGAATTCAGGCTCGTGCGAGCCGGAATTGGGAAAGGGTGGCCGGATTTGGGTCTCCGGAGGCCGGATTCGGTTTGTGGAGGTGATCGGCAGCATTGAGTTTGGGCAACAGCAAGAACAGGGAGCGGTGGTTCTGGGCAGCGCGGGAGGGGGGATTTGGTTCGGCAAGGGTTGCTGGTGGCCGGAGGGAGTGGATTTGGAACCGATGTGGCCGGATTCAGCCGGTGGTGGCCGAATCTTGCGGGAGGAGGTGGTCAGCGGCATTTCTGGGTAATGATGGTGCGAGACAGCAACGCGGGAGGGGGAATTGGGCTTGCTGGTGTTGCTGGTGCGGCTTGGCGGTGCTCGGACCGGGGCTGTGGTGGCTTGGTGATGCAGCGAGAGCTTCGAGAAGGAGTAGCAAGAGGAAGAAGATGAAGATGGTGGCGCGAGAGCTCGGTGATGGAGGTTCAAAGATAAAGAAAGAAAGCAAAAGAAACAAGAACGGTAAGTATTATTATTAATTCTTTTTTTTTTCCCTTTTTTTTAGAGAAAGAAAACTTACCTGAAACCTCCTATTACCTGATAAGCTTACCCGACTTAGAAGAACTCGACTGATAGTAGACCACCTTGAATGCCTGAATTTAACAAGAGATTATGCACGAATTTCAAGAAAATATAACAAAATAAAATAGAATTAAAGAAAAAGGAAAAAGAAAAGCGGATTGCCTCCCGTAAGCGCTAAGATTTAAGTCGTTAGCTCGACCCTCTTCCCTGTTGTAGGCTTTGACCAACGTCAGGGTGGCGCGAATCTCCTCTTCCGGGTCTTCTTTATCATAGTATTTCTTGACCCTGTGCCCATTTACTTTAAAGGTGGTTCCATCAGTGCCAATTAATTCTACTGCTCCATGAGGGTATATGTGGTGAACCACGAAAGGTCAACTCCATCTTGTCTTGAGCTTTCTTGGGAATAGACGCAGTCTAAAATTATATAAAAGCACTTTGTCACCTACCTCATATGTCTTTGGCACCAATTTCTTATCGTGTCATCTCTTGGTGCGCTCCTTGTAGATTTCGGCACTCTCAAAGGCTTTCAATCTTAGCTCCTCTAACTCCTGCAAATCAATAAAGCGTTTCTTACCTGCCTCATTGAGATCCATGTTGAGCTCCTTGAGGGACCACATTGCCTTATGCGACTTGCCATAAACCAAGTTGTAAGGAGTTGTTCTCAACGGTGTTTTGTAAGCCGTCCTATAAGCCCATAGCGCATCATCTAGCTTAGATGATCAATCCTTCCTAGAGCGAGAGACTGTCTTTTCCAAGATGGCTTTGATTTGATGATAATGCACATTTCTAATGGGCATTATAGGATAATTTAGTTGCATTTACATTGTATATGCATGTTTTAGTGTTAATTTAGATTAAACTCTTTTTTGTGGCAAAGTTCAGAATCTACGCTATTTCGTTTGAATTGTGCAGAATCGTAGATCCGACATGGTGTAAAGCAAGGGAAAGTTATTAAACATGGCCAAGTGATATTAAGAAATCAAGCTAAAAAGAGAAAGAAAGGAGGAAAGAAAGAACGAGGAAGGAACGTCGAAGATCAAGCTCTCCGGGCATATTTCGCTGCTAGTGAGTTCTGCTCGCTGCCAGCGAGTGGAACCAGGAAGCCCAGCAAGCAAGCGAGCAAATGAAGCTAGCGAGAAAGAGCTAGCGAGAAGAGAGAACTAGCGAGAAAGAGAGCCAGCGAGAGAGGAAGGGCGAGCAAGCGAAGTCCGTTGCAGCGAGTCACTCGCTGCTGCGGTAATCCTCGCTGCCAGCGAGAGGCACCAGGATGACTAGGACTCGGCAGCTCACTCCAGCGGAAGAGGGCTCTCGCTCCCGCGGATGGACGAACTCGCTGCAACGGATTGAGGGACCCACGACAGCGGAATCATGAGGACCAAGCAGGCTTGAGAAAATTATAAGGCATGAAAGTTCGCTGACAGCGAGTGTGGTAGCGAGTTGGTAGCGAAAATCCAACAGGAGCGCAATCAAGGTCATTCGCTGCCAGCGGAATGTGACGCTAAATTAAATTAGAAAAGTTCTATCTTTTATCTAGTTTGTTTAGGAAGTTTCTATCTTTTATCTATCTTTTATGGAAGATATTAGGCTTATAAATAGGATGTTCTAGGGTTAGTTTAATTAGATTTCAATTGGAGCAATCACCATAGAAGAAAGAGAGCTTAGGTAAGCCACGAGCAGCTAATTTTCCTAGTGTTTCGCCTACGTTTTTTGAAACTTGGTTGGTGAATTGTGAGTTTTTAATTCAATTTATCTTTCCTCTATTATAATTCCTTCAACTTCCTTGTGCTTATTGTTATTTTATTGATGTTATCCTGCTTGGCCGACTTGATAATATTGATTTCGTGCTAAGATTTAATGCTTTCGTATTTGCGTTATTTCTATAGTAGCATGCATAAGATTGTGGATTCCATGTTTGAAGCATAATTATGTAGGAAGTTGACATATATCTTAAACATCGATTTACCGTGTTTAATTGGTGTTATTTATGTGCTCAAGTTCTTGGGATGTTGTGCTATCTCTTTGTTAAATCTTAACCGTGTTATGATCGCATTGAGGTGTAAGGGATAAATTGGAGTCATAGGACTTTTGATCTATATAAACCAAGAAGAGAGGAATTCGTAGGAAAGTTAATAGCTTGAAAAGAATTTGATGATCGATAAACCAACCAATGTCAAAGAATTCGTGGGTGGAACCGTTCTCTACTCTTGATTTTACAACAAAATTCCATCTTTTACTTTACTTTACTTGTTCTTATTTAAAAGTCGCCTCTTTTCCCACTTTTGTTACTTATTGGTAATCAAATTGCATTGAGAAATCTTAAATCTCCCGAGGATTCGACCCCTTCTTGCCAATTATACTAATTTGTGAGAGTGAGAACTATTTGATTGGGAATCAACGATTTTCATCCTGTCATGTTTTTGGCGCCGTTGCCGGGGAGATTTAATTCGATTTCTTTGTGTAGTTTAATCATCAACTTTTGTGTGGACCACTCACATGGTCCACACCCGTTCTACTAATTCCAATCTCTTACCTTTTGATCCAGAAACTAAAAGAACGACTTCTAGGTTGCGAAGAGAGCACTCATCCAACAAGGAAAACGAAGAAGAGATGGGCGACAACAACCAACACAACAATCAACCACCGCCAAACGGCGGCAATGTGCTCGTGGTCCCATAATGACGCACTTTGAAGGAGCTAAAGGAGCCAAATTTACAAACACACCCATTGGCTATTAGGCTCCCACCACTCCCGGAGGGCACTATGTTTGAATTCTATTCATCATGGGTCCATCTTTTGCCAATGTTTCATGGCATGAGTGGAGAGGACCCAAACAAGCACCTTGCGGAGTTTCACGGAATATGCGATCGTTTGAGACCTCACGACATCACGGATGATCAAATGATGGTAAGGGCCTTCCCATTCACCTTGAAGGATGCGACCAACGATTGACTCTATTATTTACCCACGGAGAGCATTACTACTTGGATGGAGATGAAAAAGGCCTTCTTGCGCAAATACTTCTCCACCACTCGACACAATATTTTAAAGAAGGAGATATCAAGCATTGAGTAATCGGCCACGGAGACTCTCTACGAATATGTGGAGAGATTCAAGAAGCTAAAAGCGAGTTGCCTCCATCATGGCTTTTCGGAGGACGATTTGGTCCTATATCTTTATGAGGGGCTACTCGATCATGATCGTGGGACGGTTAACTCGGTTAGTGGAGGGAACATCCTCAACAAAACACCGGAGGAAACTATGGAGATATTTGAGGAGCTTGCTAATGCTTCTCAACAATATCGACGGTCTCATAGAGCTAGAGGAGTCTTACACTTGGACTCCCCAACATCAAGCATGCAAAACGAGCTTAAGGAGATTAGAGAGGCTCTAAAGAATCTAACTTTGCAAAGAGGTCAACAACAACTCAAAGCATGTGGGTTGTGTGGAGACCCATCCCATCCTATGGATCAATGCCCCGATGTACAAGATGGAGCCATGGAGGTCAATGGTATAGGAGACTACGGTCCACGCCACAACTATGGTAATAATATCTATAATTCTAATTTTCAACAACAAGGTTATGGTGGCCGGTTCAATCAATAAAAACAACCTCCCTATCAACAAGGAGGACCCCAATATAGAGCACCCTATGATAATCATCAAAGGGGGGCTCCTCAAGCTAATCAACAAGGTGAAGATCCATACAAGCTCATTCTAGAAACCCTCAAAGCTCAAACAGAGAAGATGAATGCACAAGAGAAGATGATGGGCCAAATGGCTCAAGCAATTATAGAATTACAAGCGAAGGATTATAGCAAGCTACCACCACAAGTGGTGGTCAACCCAAGGGAGAACGTGAGCGCCATCACCCTAAGGAGCGGTAAGGAACTGTTTGTCGCACCTAGGGGTGAGAAAGAAGCGATCATGGAAGAAGGCTACGAAGAATGCATCTGCCGAACCAGATGTTTTAGAAGAGATCATGGAAGAAGGCTACGAAGAAAACAAAGAAGAGACAAGTTCTGTGCAAATTCCGCTGACAGCGAAACCAGACTCGTCGGCAGCGAATGGGGTGAATGCATCTGCCGAACCAGATACGATCCCAGTCGCTGACAGCAGAACTTGACTCGCTGCCAGCGAACCTGACTCGCCACTAGTGAAAAACAATTCGCTGACAGCGGATTCTTCCCAGAAAACTGACATCCCCACATCCGGACACGCTGTTGCCGATTCCAAACCTCCTCTTGACGATTTTAAGCCGGTGGCACCCTTTCCGGAGGCTTTGAGGAATCCAAAGAGGCCGGAGAGCGACACCGAACTCTTCAAAACATTCGCCAAGTGTGAGGTAAACATCCCCCTACTCAACCTAGTTAAAGCTATTCCTCGTTATGCAAAATTTTTGAAGGAATTATGCACGATCAAGAGGAATCAAAAGTTGAAGGGGAAGCAAAAAGTTCAAGTAAGTGAATATGTCTCCGCTATGTTAGAAAGGCTTATGCCCGAAAAGTATAGCGATCCGGGTATGTTTACTATCCCTTGCACAATTGGAGATGCTAAATTTAATCATGCTTTGCTAGATTTAGGAGCATCCATTAATGTTATCTCATACTCCCTCTATAAATCGCTTGGTCTTGGTGCTTTGCAAGCAACAAGAGTTGTGATCCAATTCGCAAATCGTTCTCAAATCTATCCTAGGGGGTTTGTAGAAGATGTTTTAGTTATGGTGGACAAGCTAATCTTTCCCGCAGATTTCTTTGTTTTGGACATGGAGCAGGGAGTAGTGGAGGCGCCTATCCTCTTGGGTAGACCCTTCCTAAGGACCGCCCGAACAAAGATTGATGTCTATGCCGGTTCACTTACTATGGAGTTCGATGGAGAAATGGTAGAGTATTGCATATTTGATGCAATGAAGTATCCTCATGATGAACACTCTCTATTTGCTATTGATACTATTGAACCTTGTGTAGAAGATGTTTTTGAGCTTAATGGAAAAGATGAATTGCAAGTAGCTTTAGAAACCCTTCTAGATGAGCGTAAATTTGAATATTCTATTTTCCCTTACTTGCATGAAGTTTTGGGAGCATTAGAGGCACAACATACTCACCAAAGAAATGATGCCTTAACACTAACCCTCCCAAGCGAGAGGCTTTTACCTTCTATTGTTTAGGCACCCGTGATAGAGCTTAAACCATTGCCGGATCACCTCAAGTATGCCTTCTTGGGTGATGAAGATACCTTGCCGGTCATCATGTCAAATAAGCTCACTCTTGAGCAAGAGGAGAGGTTGATGGCGGTGCTGAAGGGACATAAGACGGCCCTTGGATGGACAATTGCGGACATCAAAGGAATAATCCCAACCATGTGCATGCGTCGCATACTCTTGGAGGAAGGAGCCAAACCATCAAGACAACCCCAAAGGAGACTTAACCCACCAATGATGGAGGTGGTCAAGAAGGAAGTTCTAAAGCTACTACAAGCCGGTATGATCTATCCTATCTCCGATAGTAAATGGGTTAGTCCTACGCAGGTGGTTCCAAAGAAAAGAGGCATCACGGTCGTAGAAAACAAGGAAGGAGAGCTAGTGCTCACACGAGTCCAAACCGAATGGAGAGTTTGCATCGACTATCGCAAATTGAACGCGGAGACTCGCAAGGACCACTTTCCTCTCCCATTTATTGACCAAATGGTATAGCGCCTCGCTAGAAGAGCTTACTATTAGTTCTTGGATGGCCACTTGGGCTACTCTCAAATTGCCATCGCACCAGAGGCCCAAGAGAAAACAACATTCACATGTCCTTTTGGCAATTTTGCATATCGCCGAATGCCTTTTGGACTATGCAATGCTCCGGGTACATTCCAAAGGCGTATGGTAAGTATTTTCTCCGAGTATATTGAAAAGTTCATTGAAGTATTTATGGATGACTTTATCGTTCATGGCGATGACTTCAACTCTTGCTTAGACCATTTGGCATTGGTTTTAAAAAGATGTGTTGAAACAAATTTGGTTTTGAATTCCGAAAAATGTCACTTTATGGTTGAGCAAGTGATTGTTTTAGGTCACATCGTCTCCCGAAAGGGAATTGAGGTTGACAAGGCAAAGATTGACATCATTCAATCTTTGCCTTGCCCTACTAATGTGCGCGAAGTTCGCTCTTTCCTTGGTCATGCAGGATTTTATCGCCGATTCATCAAGGATTTCTCCAAAATCACCGCACCTTTTTATGAACTCCTCAAGAAGGACACCATATTTGATTTTGATGAGAAGTGTAAGGAGGCTTTTCACGAGTTGAGAAGTCGTCTTGTTACCGCACCAATCATTCAAGCCCCGGTGTGGACCCTCCCATTCGAGCTAATGTGTGATGCTAGCGGTTCTTGGACAAAGGATTGACAAAGCCTCACACGTCATCTACTATGCTTCAATGATGCTAAATGGAGCCCAACGGAATTATACAACCACGGAGAAGGAGCTATTGGCCGTGGTGTTCGCCTTGGACATGTTCCGCGCATACTTGCTAGGCGCAAAGGTAATAATCTACTCCGATCATGCAACCCTTAGGTACCTCATGAAGAAGAAGGATGCCAAACCAAGGCTTATTCGGTGGATCTTGCTTTTGAGCGAGTTCGAGATCGAAATCAAAGACAAGAAGGGCGCGGAAAACTATGTGGCCGATCACCTTAGCCGGATTGTGCACCCGAATAGTGTAGGGGAGAAGCTACAAGCACTTGGAGAACAACCGGACGAAACTCTACACTTCGTTTCAAGTTGTGCTGAAGACTCGCTGACAACGAATACTCCTGTAAGCCAGCGAACCCAACTCGCTGACAGCGAACCCAGTCCGCTGCCAGCGAGTCAAGTCACCAGCGAGGCTCTCCAGTTGCCGGCACCAGCTCACATTCTGACTCCATTCCCTGACAGCGAACCCGACTCGCTGCCAGCGAAATCTGCTCAGAAGGTACCTCCGGAATCCTTTACTCCTTTGTCTTTGATGGCAACCAACGTTCCTCGGCCATGGTTCGCAGACATACTCAATTTTCTTGTCACGAAGGAGTTTCCACCAAACTTTCTCAAGTACAAGAAAGACAAGATTCGCCACAACGCTCGATTCTATGTTTGGGACGATCCGTTTCTTTGGAAGCATTGTGCGGATCAACTCATTCGGCGTTGCCTTCCGGATAATGAGGTAATGTCCGTTCTTAGCTTTTGTCATTCTTATGCATGTGGAGGACACTTTGGACCAAACAAAACGGCTAAAAAGGTACTTGATTCGGGATTCTATTGGCCCACAATTTTTCGTGATGTATATGTTTTTTGTAAATCTTCTGATCGGTGCCAACGCATGGGGAATATTGCAACTAGAAATGAGATACCTCAAACTAGGATGATGTTTTGTGAAATTTTTTATGTTTGGGGGATTGATTTCATGGGACCTTTTCCTAGTTCCTTTGGGAATATTTATATCTTACTTGCGGTGGACTACGTCTCCAAATGGGTGGAGGCGAAGGCCACCAAAACTGACGATTCTAAAGTGGTTTCAGGATTCCTTAAGGATTTGTTTACTAGATTCGGTATTACACTTGCATTAGTTAGTGATCGACGTACCCACTTTTGCAATAAGACGGTGGCCGCTCTCTTGAAGAAATATCATGTCACACATAGGGTATCCACCACCTATCACCCTCAAACCAATGGGCAAGCCGAAGTGTCAAATTGAGAGATCAAGAGAATCTTGGAGAAGACGGTTACACCAAACCTAAAAGATTGGAGCCAACGGCTAGATGATGCTCTTTGGGCATATCGCACGGCCTACAAAACACCAATAGGTATGTCTCCTTATCGCTTAATTTATGGAAAATCATGTCATCTTCTGGTAGAACTCCAACACAAGGCCTATTGGGCGGTGAAAGAGTGCAACATGAGAGTAGATAAGGTTGGCGAATTCCGCAAGCTACAAGTTCAAGAATTAGAGGAGATTCGTTGGGATGCATATGAAAATGCCATCACTTACAAAGAAAATACCAAAGCATGGCATGACAAGCACATCTTGAGAAAAGACTTTAAGGTAGGTGACAAGGTACTTCTCTATCAATCTCGCCTTAATCTTTTTCCGGGAAAGCTACCCTCAAGATGGAGAGGTCCCTACACCATCATGCACATATATCCACATGGAGCGGTAGAAATCAAGGATGAGGAGAATGCACACGTGTTCAAAGTGAATGGCCACCGGCTAAAACGCTAGTATGATGGCTTCTCCGACAAGATCATGGAGGAGATGAACCTCCAAGAGCCCACCAAGGAGACCCATGGAGGGGTCATACCGTCGAGCCTACGACATAAAACAAGGGCGCTTCTCGGGAGGCAACCCGAGGTAAGTTTTTTTCGCCTTGCAATTTCAATTTCATAATTAGTTAATTAGTTTTAGTTATTTTTATTAGGCTACAAATTTCCTTATTATATTAGTTAGATTTTTTTTATTTTTTTTTTCGGAAAAGTGTGGAGCTAACCTTGCAAGGTTAATAGAATAAGTCGAAACAAGGAAGCACTGGGCTGTTTTCACTGGCAGCGAACCCAATTCGCTACCAGCGGGAGCAACCAGCAGCAGCAAACCAGGAGGAGCCGAGCCAAGCAGCCCGACTCGCTGATAGCGAGTCCAACCCGCTGGCAGCAGGTTCCGATTCTCCGAAGACCACCCGGATTTCCCAAAAAAAAAAAGAATAAAATAGTGGAAATCCCTTTTATCCTTTTTATCCACTTACCTTTTAACCACTTTACTTTTTACCCATTATTCATATTTCATCATCCCCCACTTTCCCTTTTTACCATCTTCTTCCTCCTTCCAAAAATCCCATCAAACCTCCATTGGAGCACCTCCAAGCTTCACACCTCCATAGGCACACCACCATCTCCGCCACCCCGAAACCAAATTTCGGCACCGGATTTGGACTCCTGATGAGCCGATCTACGCAACCACACCACATTCACCACATTCCGACCACCCTTCAACCATCTCATCACCACAAAATCACCCAAATCCCTTTTATTCTTCCACCATTGCGTAGATCGGGTCGAGTTGGGAAACTTTCGTGAAGGAATTTTTGAATTCCGACGTCCGGACAACGACGCCGGAGTCTCGGAAGCTCCGACTCGCTCCCGCGGAATAGTAGCCGCCACCACAACCGCCACCAGCGAAGCATCATCTACTGAGCTGAAAAGGTGATCCCACTCGCTGACAGCGAAACTTTTCACTTCGAGCGAGTCTTGCCGGTTCCACACCTCCGCGCGCAGCACCCTCGGCTTGACTCTAGTCGCTGCCAGCGGGATTCCACTCGCTGCCAGCGAGAATCCTGCAGTGAGTCGCCTTCTTTGTGAGTTCTCGATCTTCATCCTTTGATTTTAATTATTATGGCTTCTCCTCCGATGGTTAGGCCTAGAGGATTGACTAGAGCTCAAAGGACTAGGTGGGACGATCTTGATTCTATATTATTCTGACTAGTAATTGCATAGATTCTGTATTATTCTGACCATCCTCACTAGTCATTGCATAGATTCTGTATTATTCTGACCCAAATGCATGCAATGTATGCAGAAATCGATATAAAAGTAAGTGTAAAACATGGCAAATTAGGCTCACAATACCGATCCACCTCAATTCCTTTGTTAGACACCTTGTGGCCTAGCACGATTCCTTCTTTTACCATAAAGTGGCATTTTTCCTAGTTAAGAACCAAATTTGTCTCTTCACAACGCTTAAGTACCTTGTGCAGGTTAGAGAGACAAACATCGAAAGTAGTACCATAAACTGAGAAATCATCCATGAATACCTCCACTATGTACTCAATCATGTCGGGGAAGATGGCCATCATACACCTTTGAAAAGTAGCAGGGGCATTGCAAAGGCCAAAGGGCATCCTCATATATGCAAAAGTTCCATAGGGGCAAGTGAAGGTTGTCTTTTCTTGATTATCAGGATGAATAGGAACCTGCCAAAAACCAGAATATCCATCTAGGTAACAAAAGTAATCATGTTCAGTTAACCTATCTAGTACCTGATCAATGAAGGGGAGTGGAAAATGATCCTTCCTGGTGGCGGTGTTGAGCTTTATGTAATCTATGCACATCTCCCAACTGGTAGTGATTCTTTTAGGAACAACATGAACAGGACTAACCCACTTGCTGTCGAAGATTGGATATATGATTTCTGCATCTTACATGCGGTGGATCTTCTTCTTTACAACCTCCTTCATGTTGGGGTTAAGCTTCCTTTGATGCTCAATTGTTGCCCTGTGATCATCTTCTAACAGAATTTTATGCATACAAGTAATGGGTGAAATACCTTTTATGTCCTCTAACGAATAGCCTATGGCTTTCCTATGAGTGCGGAGGACTTCTACTAGCTTGTCTACTTCCTGTGTGTTTAATGAAGCATTGATAATTATAGAAAAAGTAGAGTTAGGACCAAGAAATTCATACCTAAGGGTGTCAGGTAAGGGCTTCAGCACCGGAGAAGGGCCCTTTCGAATCAAGATGGGCTCTACTTCCTCCGTCTTCATGATCTCCCCCAGGTAATCCATCTCAATCCTCATGGAAGAAGCATCCAAATCAGTTACGGGAGTTGGCTTCGACCAAGCATACATCGATGACAACGCTGAATTGGACATAGGACTGTACTGCTGCAAGAAGCTACTCGACATCGAGTTAGAAAGATTAGAATCGACCAAAAAATCAGAACTTACCTTGAATGCAGGGTTGGTCGATCTCGAGTTAGTTTCTTCGATATCGAGGAAAATTGTCGAGTTGGCTTCTTCAGCTTCTGGTGTGCCTGCATGGAAGATGGTAGTCGATATCGAGGATGACTGCTCGATATCGAGTAGATTTAGAGGACTTACCATTTCTGGAGAGCTGGTGCTGGTCGATATTAGGCAAGGTTCCTCGATATCGAGGATTTTAGTCGACGTCGACTTGATCTGCTCGATATCAGGTGAGTCGTTTAGTTCTGCCGATAATGCGTCGTCGAAGAACTCTTCCTCGCTCGATTATGTTGTAACCAGTTCTTCCTCTGCCAGTATGGATTTTGCCTTACCTTCTTCTTGTATCAAGAGTTGTCCTACAGGCTCGGTGCAAGAGATAAAATTGAATTTTGAATAGATAGCTTTAATTTCCATTACCTCTTCTGTGTCTGGATTGAAAAAGTATTCAATAATCTCATCTCCAATGGTGAAGATGAGAATTCCCCTCTTTACTCCAATGTTGGCATCAGCTGTTTCCAGGAAAGGTCGCCCTAGGATGATGGAGCAAGCTGGGTCCTCTGCCATTTCTACTACAAGAAAATCTGTGGGGACAAAGAATCTACCAACTTTAACAGGAACATTATCAACAATACCTGTAGGAATTACCACGGTTTTGTTTCCCATGTAGAGCTTGGCATCAATTGGTTCCAGGGCGCCTATCTTTACCTTCGACCAGATGGATAGGGGCATGATGCTGACACTTGCTCCTAGGTCACACAGTGCTTTAAATCTATGACGACCAAGTCCAACAGTGATAGCAAACTTACCTGGGTCAGGTCGCTTCTTAGGGAAATCCATCTTCTTGCATTCCTTGGCAATCTCAGTCATTGATCGCTTGTTTCTAAGAATCTCCTTGAGGAACTTGACGTAGGCAGGCATCTCGTGAAGTGCTTCCGTAAAAGGAATAGTAACATTCAAACTCTGAAGCAATTTCACAAAACGCTGAAACTTACCGTCAGTTGGATCTCTTTAGTTCTTGGAAGGGAATGAGAGCGTCTTCTTAGTTTTCTGAGCCAAAATAGCTTCCGGAGGTGCTGAGGACTCCTTGACATCGGCCTGCTTCTTCTCGATATCGACAACATGTTCCTCGATATCGACCAACGTGGTCGACTTCGAGTTGCCGGGCTGTGCAGACGAGTCCGAGCTCTTCTTTTCCTCTGTGTCGAGTAGAATGTTGTCGATATCAACCAAACTTTGGTTGACATCGAGTTGCTGTTGCTCGGTGTCGAGGACAGTTTTGCCCTTTGCTTCTCCGTTCTCTGGCTCGTGCAGTTTGTAACCGCTCCGTAGCTTTACAGCAGCGACATGTCTGTGCTCCCCCTTGGGATTTGGTTCTGTATGCCCTGGGAGCTGCCCGGATGGTTGTGGAATTTGTGCCGCGAATTGACCCATTTGAGTCTCGATGTTTCTCTTCCAGATGTCTAGCTCTCCAAATTTTGCATTGATGTTATGGAACTGATTGTTGATGGTGCCTTGATTCTAACGCATCTCATCAAGGATGAGCTGTAAATCATCCTTCTTTTGGTCCCTTTCTGAATGTCCTGGAGCTCTGTATGGCTGGGGGTTCCTCGGAGAACCTTGGTTTTGTTGTGGTTGATAGAACCTTTTGTCCCCCATATAGCGATTGGGACCCCCTGCGTAAGCTACCTCTTCATGAATTTCTGCCATCCTGACTTGCTCCGTGTGCGGGCACTCAGTAGTGGTGTGCCGGTGTGAACCACATTCGATGCAAGGTTGGTTGACAGAGAGATATTTGACTTGTTTGAGGAGCTTGTGATTTTGATCTCTGTAGTATTGCTCCTTGACATCAGGGTCTATCTCCTTAGACGGCTCATAGAGAGGCATGGATGGGGCTGGCCTAGTATAGGCATTCTCATCATAGTTTGTAGATGCCCTATACTTGTTGTCATAATTGGTGAGCTTGTCGAGTACACCCCATGCGTCAGCTGGTGGCATCGTCAGATACTCATATCGGGTATACTGATTGATCCTGTCCTTAGTGACTTGGTCAAGAGAATTAAAGAAGATCTCTTGAATGACATAGGGTGGATGTCCACGAGTAGGGCAAGATCGCAGTAGCTCCTTGTATTGTTCCCTTGCTTTTGCCAGCGGCTCCCCAGGCTTCTGTTTGAAAGCTGTAATCTTTTGGCGGAGGAGTGTTGTCTTGGCAGGAGGGAAGAATTTGTTGAGAAACTCCTGCTCTACTTGAGCCCATGTTGTGAGAGATTGTGGTTTCAGTCCTTCTAGCCACTTCAATGCAGGACTGGCGAGAGACCAATGAAAGGCCTTCATCTAGACATATTCCAGAACAGTACCTTCAGCAAGAATACGGCACACGTCAGAAAAATTGGTAATATGTTCAAGAGGGCATTCATTAAATCTTCCATGAAAAGAATTATTTTTAAGTTCTATAAGGAATTGAGTGCGAATTTCAAAGTTATTTTGAGGGATTAGAATAGCCGATTCAGGCACGACGAGAGTCGGGTGCATATAATCCTCTGCAGTGGTTGGGTATTGGGCAAGCTCAGATTCTGCTTGCCTCGCACGCTTAGCTTCCTATTCTCTTCCTGCTCTCTCAGCGGCGAGAGCAACATCTTTGGTGGCTAGTTCCCTTCGAAGCCTCTCAATTAGCTGTTCTTGTGTTTCTGCGGCAGCCATGGCTCTCTTTAGTTTAGTGTGGACGTGTAAAAGGCGTTCTGATTTGTCTAAGCCGTCAAACTCAGGTGGTTCACCAGATCGACGCATACACCTGTAAAGTAACTCAAAGTAGACGTGAGATTTAACTACCTAAGGCGCAAATGATTGTTTCCCCGGAAACGACGCCAATTTGTTGATAGAGGAAATCGAGAATGCAAATAGTAAGTAATTAAAGTAAAGCAAACCGATCGAATCCCACTAAAGAATGTTCAAGACTCCCTCCCGTTGTAGCAAGAGAAAGTCAGGTTCGAATCCACGAGGAAGCTGGTCAGCGGATCCTAGGCAGCGGTGGCATCTCACGAACAGAAGTCGACTTACAGGTTGCTCGATCTCGACTAGGGTTAGTCGACAAAAGATCGGACAAGTCAAACAGCGCAGCAGCAGTCACTAGGTTGTTGTCGATATCGAGCAGGCTTTACTCGATATCGAGTAAAGATGTCGATGTCGAGGAAGGATTTGTCGAGTACCTGCACAGAAGAAGCTACGATGATCTGGGATCGAGGATGAGTAGTCGATATCAACCAAACTTGGTCGAGATCGAGGAGTAACAGAAAGTAAAAACAAGCAGTTTTCGAGTCGTAACTTGATGAATGAAAGAGAACTTCCAAGATTAGGGTTTGCGACAACGATTACCATGAAAGTGGAACATCAATCATAAAAGGCGGTGACTTTATCGATAAAAGAGAAGGCTTTCACCTAATCCGACAAGTAGGAACATAAATCTCGCGATAAATAACCCTAATTGCATCTATTCCTTTTCATAATTAGCATTTATAATCTTTCGAATAGAAATCCTAATTACTACCCAAGTTTCACAACATGAGTTCTTCAATTTCTCAATCAAAGATGAAGCACATAGAGAATAGATTAAAATAACGACAAAATACCTCCTTTTGCAATCGCTAATCCACCAACATGGCTCTCGTTGGGCTCACCCCAACCCCAGAAGTAGGTGGACTACTCGCGCATCATCGCAATTGCAGACATTGATGTAAAAGAAATAACTTGCAATAAACTATATTCAAAGTCTTTACAATCCCGGCACTCAAACTTTCGCAGAATGCCAAAACCTTAAAACCTTTGAACTCCTAAAACTCTATGTGTAATTGTCTCTCTGAAATTGAATGCATAAATACTCAGCCCTATGGGCTTTATTTATAGGGCTTAATCCTTGCTAATCAAGGAAAGCAATCTATATCTATATCTAATGATAAAACTTAAATAAAGATAAAATATTAATTCTAAAAGGGAATATCTAAAAATCTCTTTATCTTCTTGGCATAGGTAAAAAATCTTTCCTCCATGGATAAATCCTTGATAGTCTGGATAACACTGGATAGAACTTGACAGAACTCGGACATCTCGCAACCCAACAGCCCAAGTCATGACCAGACAGGCCCAGCAGCGTCACGGCCCAGAAAAGTGGTACTCAATATCGAGTAGTTTCCTCGATATCGAGGAGAGTGGTTTGTCGACTGGGCTTCAGTGGCTTGCTCGAGTAGTTGGTCCTCGACTTGGCTCGGGTAAGTGGCTCTAGTCTTTTCGATATCGAGTAGTTTACTTGATATCGAGGAGTGGTGTCGTTGACTTTGCTGGCCCGTCTTTATCGAGAAGTTCCTTCTCGACATATGCTCTGGGTTTACTCGACATCGAGGAATTTCCTCGATATCGACGAGGGTGTCGCTTAGTATCGGCTTGTCTGGTAAACTCGAGCAGCTCTCCTCGGCTTCTCGATGAAGTGCTTCTCCTCGACTCTGGGTGTGACTTTCAGTGTTGTCGATCTTGAGTAAAAATACTCGATATCGAGTAAGGTTCCGGAGTCGGGTGGCTTTGTCTTCAGCTTCTTCATATGGCTTGTCCTCGATCTGGCCTTTTCCCGGATTCCTTTGTCGATATGGAGGACAAATGCTCAATATCGAGTAAAGTGCAGCTTCCGTCTTTACTTCTTGGTTTTGTCCCGGAATGGCTCCAAATTCTGTAATTTTAAACCAAAACTTATGTAGATCTTCATTTCTTGCAAATAAGCATATACTACATAAATTTAACATATCCCCAGCCCGAAATATGCAAAGTATATAGAACATGGAGCTAAAATGTGCATAAAAACCTAACTATTTTAGTGACATCATATATCTAAAGAACTCTCACCTGGTTGGCAGTAAAACACATGGATCCTCAAAACACAGTAGTGCGTCAGATGAAGTAGGAGGCATAGCATATGATGGTGAAGAAGGCATAATAGTTGAGGGAGAAGAAGGCAAAATAGTTGAGGGAGCAGAAGGCATAATAGATGAAACCTCATGTGTCGACTCATGAGACTCCGTGACAGGAGGCACTAGATCGTCTTCTTCATCTCAGTCATTGTCAGAGAAGCCATACCTCTTGCATTATTCTTGCTCAGTTAGCATACTCGTGTCTGGGCTATCTGCCGAAACGGTGGGCGCAGGTTATGGAGCGACGGGCGCCGGTTCTGCAGAAACATCATCCTTCTTGTTTTTCTCAACCACTTTCTTGCATTTTTCCTTCAACACTTCGTTAGCCAGGTCCTAGAAAAGACAACACATTCCTAACAGTCATGTGTTGCACAAGCCATCGTCACCCATGAAATTGATAAGTTCTCCCATTTCAAAACTTACACCTTCATAAACATAAAGCACCATATATCGCAGACTATCATGGATTCCCAGTTATTTACGGTAGTCCACTAACTTCTACACTCTTATGGATAATAGTGAAAGTTCTCTCCTTTGTCTTGCAGTTCATTCCATGTGCGGATTGATCGTGCATGCAACCCCTCAAGCCACTACGATGCTATTCCTGCAAGGGACAACCGAAAAACCTTTAGTTTCAAATATTCTAGATTATCATTATCTGCAATAGCTTCGCATAAATCTAGAAAAGTGGTGAGATGTTTTAAAAGGCATTCATTGGGTCTTCCCCTAAATTGACTCCTCCTAATTTCAGTAATAAAAGAAAGACAAATTTCTTAATTAACAGGGGGAAGAACAATCGGCGATTCTGGGACTTCCAGAGTAGGATGCAGATACTCCTTTACATTGGCTGGGACATGCCCAATCTGCTCCTCAAGCTCCCTTTTGGCGTTGACCTCGCGATCTACCCTTTGTTCCCACCTTTGTTGATTCTGTGTATATTCCGCCTCTCGTTGGACGTACTCTACTTCTCTGGTGGTGAATTCCTGAATTCGTAGGTGGAGTTTCTCAAGCTTCTGTGCTGGTGTGAGCTGGCCCTCGTTCTCATTGTTTGTTTGCGAAATCCTCCTTAACCTTTGCCGAAGGTGGAAGAAGCATTCTGGTTCGAGAATTAGGTCGATAGGTGTGCGATCAGTTCTTCGCATGCACCTGAAAAACAAACACAAAAAAGAAAGAGTAAAAAGAAACTAAAAAGGGCACGATTGATTGCTTTCCCAACAATGGCGCCAAAATTTGATGCGGAGGGAAATCAAGTATGAAAGTAAATCGAAATATAAAATCAAACCGAGACCCTGTCTCAGCAAATAAAATACAATGAACCCTCCTGCTATAGTAGTAGGGTATTCAGGATCGTATCCACGAGGAAGCTTATCAGCGCTCGCCTTTCTCGTTCTAGAAAACTCTCGAATTCGACTGCAGGAGTCCTCGACGTCGAGTAAACTACACGATGTCAACTACCTCAGTCGACAAAACTTCAAAACAGAAGAACAGACGACGAAAACGAAGCAAGTCGAGTAGAATAAAGTACTCGACGTTGACTAGACTACTCGACGTCGAGTAGAACTCAGGCAATGTCGAGTGCTTTGTTGTGTAAAAACGTGACTTTTTCAATGACAGAAATAAAACAGACAAAATGCGAAATTTGTTGGAAATTCAATAAACTAAAAGCTCCTAGAATCGGGGTATCAATGCCACAATGATAACCATATAAAATAATGCATAAAGGTATAAAAGATCATGCATTTTCATCAAATAACTTTCATTATTAACAAGTAGGAAGATAGAGGTTTTTGCATAAACCCTAATTGTTACTAACCCTTTTCAAATAATTAATCCAAGTTGCATTAAGATCACTTTTGCTTCAATAACACAAACAAGGATCACATTCCACTTTTGCAAAAGAATCATGCAATTAGGGATAGAAGATGAAATCACATTAAAAGATTGTACCTGTACCGCATTATCTTACGTGGCTACCCTCGGGCTCACCTCAACCCTAGAAGTTGGGTGACTACTCGCACTTCATCATCAAAAGAATAATTAATAATAAAAGGGAACTAAATTGCATTAAAGAAATAAAACAAAGTTTACAACCGATCGAAGCCAAATCCGCTCTCGCTTACTCCAACCCAAATCGCCTTTAAGCTCTTCTCTAACTCTCTCTCCTACTCGCTATAACTTGTATTGTGTGTAAATTGGAATGAATAAAACTCAGCCCCTAGGGCCTTATTTATAGTAATCAATCCCCGCTATCCAAGGAAATAATACTCTATCTATATCTAAAATTGTCTATCTAAAGACTTAAGATAAACCTTAATAAATAACGGAAATAAATCTCTAATGGAAATATGTCTAAAGTGGATAAATATCTTCCATCTTGATAGATCTTCACTTGATGTTGATAGAATTCACATGACTTTGCTTGCAAGTAATCCACAATGCTCGGACTCCACCCGATCTCGGCTTGGATTGACTCTGGTGTGTACTCGACGTCGACTGAAAGTACTCGAGGTCGAGTAACTTTCTTCTCCTCGGATTGCACTTGAGCTCGGCTACCTTCTGGACTCGACATGGGTAGTAGATGTCGAGTAGACTCCTCGACGTCGGGTAGACTCCTCAATGTCGAGTAGTCTTGTGCTCTCAAGTGTCTTGCTGCTCGATCTTGTGTGATTTTATTGTCCAATGTATTCGACGACGACCAAATTGGTCGACGTTGACTGGTCCCGCCAGCTTTTAGCATTCTGCTCCGTTTTTTAAACACAGTTTCCCGAGTCCTTCTTCGTTCAATTGACGCATATGAATATGCGTTGAAAAGCTCTTTTCGAGGGCTATAACTCTCATGAGAACATCAGAACTTGATTCAAAATGATGAATGGTGAAAAATGGCGTTTTCTCCGGCTGCACCATCCTTAGCTTCTTCATGACTTTCCTTTAAGCTCCAAAGTGCGTCCGATTTATGCGAAATTAAACAGAAACTAGTGTACACTCCATAATTTGACAAATAAGAATAAACTACAAATATTATGTATTATTCTAACCAAAATGTATGAAATGCATGCAGAAATAGATATAAAAGTAAGTGTAAAACATGGCAAATTAGGCTCACAACAGAAAACAAGATTCCAATACTCCCAAAATAACACAAACAAACTCAATAACATCAAGCTCACAAATGCACAACATCTCTCAATATCATCATCAAATCCACCTATCATTCATCTCATAAAACATATCATCTCATCTCATCTCATCATATCATGAAATTTCAACATCCGACCAATGTAACTTCTAACCAACATAAATCCAATTCTTCCTCACTATGCAAAAATAAAATGGCTCTTTTTTTCTTTCATTTTTTCTTTTTTTTTTTGAATTTTTTTAACTTACTTTTACCCCTAGACGAATTTTATCCTCCATAAGTCCAAGCTTTTATTATTTCTTTTATCTTGAACCATAATTAATGTAAACCAAATGCATACAAATGAAGGAATAAATAAGCACATAACATTACATTTTCTCAAAACCATAAACCATAACATCACACTTTAGCTTCATACTCCTCAATCTCCAAAATAGATTTCCTTTTTTTGCTTTATTGATGTCCTGAAGGGCAATCAATAAAGCGTCCTAAAGAACAAAGATCTTCTCCGAAAGACTAGCGAGATTGTCAGCTGTGCTCACCTCAAAATCAGCAAATCGACGCTCAATGTCATCCAAAGTAACAGATATAGAAGCAACGTCATCTTCAACAACTTATTCTCTTACCACTACCTCTTCTTCTGTAATCTCAGCATGCTCATCATCATTGGCCTCATCAGCAACAACAGGCCATCTCCTCTCTAAACTGTACTCATCCGGATCCAAGGGGAATCTGTTGTGACAGATACTAAAATCATACATCCTCAGGCAATATGGTAGCTTCGCAGGTAGATACTTGTGATGCTCCTCAGTCGGTCCCGACATCCATTTGAAACACCATGTTCCATTCGGAAGCTGGGGCCACTCAGTCATACGCCACCAATTCAGGCTGGCAAGATTGTAAACCTTCTTTCCATCGAGAGAATGCATATCGTCAAGACAAATACCCACTCGGCAAGCAATTAGCGATATCAAACCTCCGAAACCAATAAGTCGTTCAAGCCAAACATGAGTAGCTCTAGTCACCTCTATACAGTTCCCCAAAAATAGCTGAACCCAGTCAGAAATATGCACTCCCTCCGGAGTCAAGCAACAAATATAGCTTCAGGCTCTCATAGTGTTGTAGGAGGAAATCGAGTTTAAAATATAATAAAATATAAATCAAACAAGATTCTGCCCACGTAAATAATTACAAGACCTCCTCCTGATGTAGCAGCGGGAAGTCAGGATCGATCCGAGAGGAAGCATGTCAACGGATCCTAGGCAGCGGAGAAATCTCACAGAAGTGGTCGACAACAGGGGTCGTAGATCTCGAGTACAGTTACTCGACAGAAGATCGGACAGTCGAACAGCGCAGCAGCAACTCCCGGCGGTTTTGGTCGATCTCGACAAGGGTTTACTCGAGATCGAGTAGGGTCGTCGACGTCGGGTTGGCTCTTGTCGATCACCTGCACACAGAAGCTACGGCGATGCTGGATCGAGAATCAGTAACTCGAGATCGAGGAGTGCTAGTCGATCTCGAGGAAGACAGAAAACTAAAACAAAATAAAGTAAAACAAATGCTTTGGGATTCGAAATAAACTGTATGTACAGGACTTCCAAGATTGGGGTTTGCATCAACGATAACCAAGCATGCATAAGGCAGAGATAAAACAGATAATCATGTAATTCGCATCAAAGGACTAAGCTTTCGCCTTTTCCAACAATTAGACAACTCTTTCAAAAAACCTTAATTGTCTCTACCGATTTTATGTTTACAATCCAAGTTGTTAGCATGGACCTCCATTAGATGGGTAATAAACACATAACAAGTAGTAGATGCTCAAAACAGGATAAAAGTCGGATCTTTACCTCAAACATGCAGGACTATCGTCGGGCTCGCCCCGACCCTAGAAGTGGGTGGACTACTCGCGCTTCATTGCAACCTCAGATATTGATTGATGAAAAGAAACTTTCAATAAACTAAATTCAAAGCCTTTACGATCCCGGAAATCCAAATCTCGTTGAATGCCAAAACCCTAAAACTTTCGAACTCCTAAACCGTCTCTGTCAACTACTTCTCTAGCTACTTCTGAATTGAATGCTCCTAAAATCAGCCCCATGGGCTTTCATTATAGCCTTCTACTCCTTGCTATTCTAGAATAGAATATCTCTATCTATATCTAAATCTATTTTTAAAGAATTAAAGATAAATAAATGTAACAACATAATTAAATCTAAAAAGGGAATTATATCTAAAAGTCTTCAAGTGGATAAATCTTCTCCTTCATGATGTAACTTGATAAAATCGGATAGACTTGGCAATCTTCGGCCCCAAAGAATCCCAATCCGAGTAGGACTGCCCAAACCGCGTTACGCGTCTCCGGAAGATTTCCTCGATCTCGAGGAGTTTTCCTCGATCTCGAGTAGAATTGTCGTCGACTTCAGTGGCTTGGCGTCTCGGGTTGCTTTTCCTCGACACGGCTCGGACATGGGCTCCTGGGGTGTCCTCGATCTCGAGGACCTTACTCGATCTCGAGTAAAGGTGGCTCATCGACTAGTGTGGCTTAGGCTGGGCGGGCAGTTCTTCTCGGCATGCTCGTACATGGGCTCCTGGGGTTGTCGATCTCGAGGACTTTCCTCGACATCGAGGAGTGCTGCTCTGCATCCGGCATGCTGGACCAGGTCGGGTAGTGCTCCTCGGTCTCCTCGGGTAGACTCTCCTCGACTCCGGGTGGGTCTTCAATGCTTAGTCGACATCGAGTAAATAACCCGATCTCGAGGAATTGCTTGGAGCCGGGTAACTTTGCCCTTGGCTTCTCGACATGGGCTCCTCGATCAGTGCAGGTGCCTAGACATGGGTTGTCGATATCGACTAACATGGTCGATATCGAGTAGATTTTGGGCCTCCATCCTTGCTTCTTGGTTTTCTCCTGAAATGGCTCCATATTCTGAAATATTAAACAGAAAATTATGTAGATCTTCATTTTTGACAAATAAACATAAACTACATAAATTCGACATATTCCCAACCCAAATACGCAAAGTGTATAGAATATGGAACTAACATATGCATAAAGACATGGCTACTTTAGAGACATCAAATCACCCCATACTTAGACTTGCTTGTCCTCAAGCAATAACCAAACAGTAACCAAGACCTACAACACATCCTTCAAGTCTTTGCCTTTTTTCAAAAGCAACATCTCAAGTAGTAGCAATGTAAGTCAATTGAATTCAACGTCATCACAAATATATGAGTGATCCATAGTCATAGGCAATATAAATCCAACCTCACAGGGACAATGTGTTTACACTCAACTCTCAATGTGTTTAGGCTATGTAGATCATCTCTCAACTCAATTCCATATACAATCTCATAAACATTGCAATTTAAATATGTATCCACTTCGCAACCAATTATGTAAATGCAACAAGAATTATCAGGTGGACTTCGCTCAATAAAAGTCTTCAAAGAAGATTCCATTCGGCGGGGTTGTAATGGGGCTTGGTAAGAAATATAAGGGTATGGAATTATTTGGCCATGTGGTGCTTAATAAAATTCGGGAATCAAGACTCCTAAATCTCCAACACAACTCAACCAAACCATGACTCTCAATCATATGCATCAACCAAACTCTCCAATTTATCTTAATGAAGTATGTAACCTTTCAAACTTCCTCAACCTCTCCAAAGTATGTATCTTGCGAATAATGAAAGAAATAAGGTAAATTTGGCTCATGCACTTTATTCACAAACATATATATACTTTTTTTTTTGAAACGAAAATAACATAAAATAACACTAGTGCATTTAAAGGGTGAGCCAAAAATCCTTTTACATAATATGCATAGCAAGATAAAAATATAAAACCAACCCATATCTTAATAAATTCAAAAAATCCTCCTTACTTGAAATGAAACACAAGCTCATTCTTTCCACAAACCATTATTTCAACCAGCTCTAAGTCTTAATTCCCAAATGGGGGTCAGGCTCAATTTGGCTAAGGATAATTTTGTGGATTACGTTCACAATAAAAGTCTCAGGCTAATGTTCTGGCTTCAAGTAGGGATAATGCATGGTAGGTAAATAGAGGATAAAATTGGCTTTAAAAGGTGCCTCCATCATTTAATTCTCATTCACATCATCATACAAATGCATTGGCTTTGAATAACTATCACAACATTTAGAGATGCATAGGAAGAGTAAATACACTCAAGAAAGCAAAGGGATTTTTTTTATGTTCTCCCTATAAGGCAAAAATTCTCGCTGGGACAATTTTTGTTGGATTTTAACATTTAGCTTAGAATCATATGTGCTCAATTTCATCACAAGTCCACAATCCACATAAAAACAATTTCGAGGACTTAGGCTAAACCTTACAAACATGTCATAGGACTTACATGATCAAGTCAATCATTATTCATCATCATAGGACATCTAAGTTAGGGTATACAAACTAAGATAATGCAAAAATTTTAAACATGCATTTTTTTCTTCTTTTTCGGCATTTTCTATCTTTTTTTTATTATTATTTTATTGTTTTCTTATGCAACTAAAAACAAGACTAAAGTATGACAAAAGACTAAAATGCATAAAATTTAAACATGAATGCATAACATAAAAATTAAAATTTCATCATGTAAAACCAAAAGCAAGACTAAAACATATAGTAATGATAATGAACCCTTCCCCCATCCCATACTTAAAATATAGAGTGTCCCCATTGTGTAAAATCAAATAAAAAACAAGAGTAAAAGAAGGAACTCACAGAATAATACATCGAGGATGGCAGATCAGTGCATGTTGAGGAAAGGGTCTTAGTCGATCTCGAGTACGGTGCTCGATCTCGAGGAAGCTTCTGCGTCCAGTGGCTTCTGAATTCGAGGAGCTTCTGGGCTTTGTCGATATCGAGTCGGCCTACTCGATATCGAGGAGTTTCTGGGCTGCTCCTCTTCGTCGTTGTCGACTTGGCCTTCGTCGATTCTGACTGTTTTTCAGGGACTTCTTATTCCACTTTTTGCGATCCTTTTATGCTTGCCCACCTAAAAGTGGTAAATTGCACAAAAGCAAGACTATCCACATGAAGTATTCTAAACCAAAAAAACAAAAACAAAAACCAAAACCAAAACCAAAAAGTTCAAAAAGTCCCAAAATTCATAAAGTCTTATATACATGCTCTAGATTTTAGAGTCGCTAGGCCGACTTCTATGTTTGCGCTCAAGGACCATTAGTGTGGGGCCCGCTCATGCTTGGCCCTTCTTCTGGATCATCTAGGTCCTGATGGTAGTATGCAAGCTCAGCTGACAGGTGGTTGCTTGCATAATCTTCCTTCTGTTTTTTCTTCTTCCTTCCAGCTCTTAATTTTCGCAGATTCTCTCGCCACGGGGTCTTACCTCCCCTTAAATTATTGATAAATTTCTTAATGGACTGAGGGGGAGTAGGATTCATACCCGAGCTTACCTTTTTGGGCCCAAAACAGAAATCTTCGGGCTTGGGGTTAGTCGATGTCGAGTACGGCTGGTCGATATCGAGTACAGGGACCCCATACTTAGGCTCTGAGCAAGTATGTGGTGCAGCAGAGGAAGTCGATATCGACGAGCTTTGGTCGAGATCGAGTAGAAGGTTAGTCGAGATCGAGGAAGCTTTGTCGATCTTGAGTATAGTGCTGGTGCTTTCCTCCGTCGATTGCTTGGTCCCGTGGTTGCTGATGCTTTTTACCTCTAGCCATGAAATTTCCTCCTTTGCAGGGCCAAAAGAGAAATCTAAGACCTCGCTGCCTATGGTGAAGGTGAGCGATCGATTTTTGACACTAATCTTGGCATCTGTAGCAGCTAATAATGGTCTACCAAGAATAATAGGGCTAGTAGGATCTTCAGCACAGTCTATAATAAGGAAATCTGCTGGAACAAAGAATTTACCAACCTGGACGGGGACATTCTCAACTATACCTGTAGGGATGATCACTGTATTGTTTGTCATGTATAGCTTGGCATCCACAGGCTCTATGCATCCTATTTTTACCTTCCACCAAATTGATAAGGGCATGATGCTCACACTTGCTCCTAAATCACACAGAGACTCATATTTATATTTAGGGTTGTTATCTGAGCCGAACAGCTCGAGCTCGGCTCGGGCTCGGCTCGAAAAAGCTCGGCTCGAGCTCGTTCGAAGAGGCAAAACGAGCCAAGCTTGAACACAATTTTAGGCTCGAAACGAGCTCGAGCCGAGCCTGAGCCGAGCCCGGAAGCTCGGTACAGGAAATTACAAAAATACCCTTAAGTGTTATACGCAGTATTTGATAGAAGGAGTTAGGGTTTTGAAGGTCGACCGCTCTTGACTCTTGGCGTCTTCACTCTGTTCCTATAGGTGGTGACTAGGGAAACTGAGAAGGAGCAGCAGCTTTCAGTTCGGCCCTCCTTCCGAGCTCGGCTTAGGCGCCGCCGCGCCGCTGGTGAACAAACCTGCCGCCTCCCTTTTGTTACTGCAGTAGCAGCAACACCCGTCCTACAACCAAAGTGCCAAACCAGGTTTGTCTTTCAGTTCTTCATCTCTTTTAGTTTCCTCTCTTTCGCAGTCTCGCAGATCTGAGAAAGGGCCAAGGGTCACTGTAATCAACCCTCACATGGCTCTTCTACAAACAATCTCGCAGATCTGAGAAGGAATTTCACTCGCTCTCTTTCCCAGATCTCTCTTGAGTCTCGGCTGAAGAATCTAGCCTCCCTCTTCTAGATCTGAGAAGGGGCGCCTAGCTTTTTCTCATTCCTCGTCGTTGCTTTCATCCAGCCGAATCTGAATGAATGACATGATTTTAATAATACCAAGAGCTTGCTGCTATAACGAATTTAAATTCAAATGGGAATGAGTATTTTAAGAAATTTCATGGCCATTTTTTGCTTTGATTTGTGATGAATTCACTAGTTTTCCTTGATTGAAGGCGAGAGGATTGAAGAAACACATGAAGAGGCTTAAACATTGGATGCTTGATAAACTTGGTGGTGCATTTCTAGGTGGCAAATTTTATTCCCTGTTTGGATGCTTGATAAACTTGTACTAGCATTTGTAAGTGGCAAACATTGGATGCTGGATCTGTCATGGCCATTTTTAGCTTTGTTTGGTTATGTATTTAGCTCAATCGTAAAACTACATGAAGTTTAGAGGAAAGTCAAAATGAATTTTTAGCTCAATTGTAGAAATTTTATTCCCTGTTTATATTTTTAGCTTATAGCTTAATTTTGTTTGATAACTTGCTGTCATGTTTTCGTACTCGGGGGTGGTACTCTTTGTTAATAAACTTGCTGTCGGGTTTGTAAATGAACAGCTGAAACGAGACAAACGAGCCAAACGAACGAGCTTGGACAACGAGCTTGAACGAGCCCAAGCTCGTTCGTTCAGTTCGACCGAGCTTGTCAAGCCGAGCTCGAGCGTGTGATTGGGCTCGCGAGCCGACCTTGAGCGTCCAAAAAAGCTCGTATAAAATTTAGGCTCGAGCTTGGCTCGGCTCGTTTTCCCATCGAGCCAAGCTTGAACATGTCAAGCTTGGCTCGTTCGGCTCGTATATCACCCCTATTTATATTGTCCAAAACCCAGAGTAACAGAGAACTGACCAGGGTCAGGTCTCTTTTCAGGGAAGTGGAGTACTTTGCATTCGCCTGCGATCTCTGAGATGGATCGCTTCTTTCTCAGGATTTCCTTCATAAATTTGTCGTATCCATGCATCTCTTGCAGGGCTTCTGTAAAAGGAATAAAGACGTTCAGTTCTTGTAGCATATTAACAAAGCGGTTAAACCTACCTGCAGTGGGATGTTTCTGTGCTTTGGAAGGGAAAGGCAGTGGCTTTTTCTGCTTCGGAGCCAGATCAGACGTCGGAGGAGTTGTAGAGTCGTCGAAGTCAGACACTTTCTCCTTGATCTCGACCAGTGTTTCCTCGATCTCGACTTGGGTTGTCGACCTCGAGTTGCTGGGCTTCGCAGTGGAGTCCGAGCTGGGCTTCTGGTATTTGTCGAGGAGATTTTTGTCTAGGTCGAGTACAGGCTCCTCGAGATCAAGTTGATCTTGCTCTGTGTCGAGTTGCTGCTCTGCCTTGTCTTGATGTTTCCCGACCTCAGGCTCGTGTAATTGATGCCCACTCCTGAGTTTTATAGCTGCGACGTGTCAGGTCTTTCCCTTAGGATTTGGTTCTGTTTGCCCAGGGAGCTGTCCGGATGGTCGTGGATTCTATGCAGCGATTTGACCCATCTGGGTCTCTATTCCCCTTTTCCAGATGTCAAGTTCTCCAAAATTTATAGTGATGTTCTAGAACTGGTTGTTGATGGTGCCTTGATTCCGACGCATCTCCTCAAGGATGAGTTGTAAGTCATCCTTCTTTTGATCCCTTTCTGGATGTCCTAGAGCTCTGTATGGTGGGGGGTTCCTAGGAAGACCTTGGTTCCACTGTGGTTGATAGAACCTTTGATCTCCCATGTAGTGATTGGGACCCCCAGCGTAGGCTACCTCTTCATGTGTCTCTGCCATCCTGACTTGCTTAGTGTGTGGGCACTCAGTAGTGGTGTGCCGCAGTGATCCGCATTCGATGCAAGGCTGATTGATTGCCAGATATTTGACTTGCTTGAGGAGCTTGCGATTCTGGTCTCTGTAGAACTGCTCCCTGACATCCGGTTCAATCTCCTTTGCTGTCTCATAGAGTGGCATAGATGGTGCTGGCCTGGCATAGGAGTTCTCCTCATAGTTTGCAGTAGACCCATATTTGTTATCATAATTGGTGAGCTTGTCTAGCACACCCCAGGCGTCAATTGGTGGCATCGTCAGATACTCGTAGCGAGTATACTGGTTGATTCTGTCCTTAGTGACTTGGTCATGAGAGTTAAAGAAGATCTCCTGAATGACGTAGGGTGGCTGTCCATGAGTAGGGCAAGATCGCAGCAGTTCTTTGTAGCGTTCCCATGCCTTTGCTAGCGGTTCCCCAGGTTTCTGTTTGAAGGCTGTGATTTTCTGGCGGAGGAGTGCTGTTTTGGCGGGAGGGAAGAATTTGTTTAGAAACTCTTGCTCTACTTGGGCCCATATTGTGAGTGATCTTGGTTTCAGCCCTTAAAGCCACTTCAGTGCATGTCCAGCGAGAGACCAGCAAAAAGCTTTCATCTTGACATATTCCAGAGTTGTACCTTCAGCAAGAGTACGGCACATGTCAGAAAAATTGGTAATATGTTCAAGAGGACACTCATTAAATTTGCCATAAAAAGCATTATTTTTAAGCTCTATAAGAAATTGAGTGAGAATTTCAAAATAGTTTTCAGAGATTAGAATCGCCGATTCAGGCACGACGAGAGTTGGATGCATATAATTCTCTGTAGTGGTTGGGAATTGGGCAAGCTCAGCTTCTGCTTGCCTTGCGCGCTCAGCTTCTTGTTCCTTTCCTGCTCTCTCAGGGGAGATAGTAACATCCCTTGCGGCTAGTTCCCTTGTGAGCCTTTCAATCAATTGTTCTTGTGTTTCTGCGGCTGCCATGGCTCTTTGTAGTTTATCTCTGATGTGTAAAAGGCGTTCCGGTTCGTCTAAGCCGTCAAACTTAGGTGGTTGACCAGAACGACACATACACATGTAAAGTAACTCAAAGTAGACGTGAGATTTAACTACCTAAGGCGCGAATGAAAGCCTCCCCGGCAACGGCGCCAATTTAATGTAGGAGGAAATCGAGTTTAAAATATAATAAAATATAAATCAAACAAGATTCTGCCCACGCAAATAATTACAAGACCTCCTCCTGATGTAGCAGCGGGAAGTCAGGATCGATCCACGAGGAAGTGTGTTAGCGGATCCTAGGCAGCGGAGAAATCTCACATAACTGGTCGATAACAGGGGTCCTAGATCTCGAGTACAGTTACTCGACAGAAGATCAGACAGTCGAACAACGCAACAGCAACTCCCGATGGTTTTGGTCGATCTCGACAAGAGTTTACTCGAGATCGAGTAGGGTCGTCGACGTCGGGTTGGCTCTTGTCGATCACCTGCACACAGAAGCTACGGCGATGCTGGATCGAGAATCAGTAACTCGAGATCGAGGAGTGCTAGTCGATCTCGAGGAAGACAGAAAACTAAAACGAAATAAAGTAAAACAAATGCTTTGGGATTCGAAATAAACTGTATGTAAAGGACTTCCAAGATTGGGGTTTGCATCAACGATAACCAAGCATGCATAAGGCAGAGATAAAACAGATAATCATGTAATTCGCATCAAAGGACTAAGCTTTCGCCTTTTCCAAAAATTAGACAACTCTTTCAAGAAACCCTAATGGTCTCTACCAATTTTATGTTTACAATCCAAGTTGTTAGCATGGACCTCCATTAGATGGGTAATAAACACATAACAAGTAGTAGATGCTCAAAACAGGATAAAAGTCGGATCTTTACCTCAAACATGCAGGACTATCGTCGGGCTAGCCCCAACCCTATAAGTGGGTGGACTACTCGCGCTTCATTGCAACCTTAGACATTGATTGATGAAAAGAAACTTTCATTTAACTAAATTCAAAGTCTTTACAATCCCGGCAATCCAACTCTCGTTGAATGCCAAAACCCTAAAACCTTCGAACTCCTAAACCGTCTATGTGAACTACTTCTCTACTTCTAAATTAAATGCTCCTAAAATCAGCCCCATGGGCTTTATTTATAGCCTTCTACTCCTTGCTATTCTAGAATAGAATATCTATATCTAAATCTAAATCTATATTTAACGCATTAAAGATAAATAAATGTAACAACATAATTAAATCTAAAAAAGGAATTATATCTAAAAGTCTTCAAGTGGATAAATCTTCTCCTTCATGATGTAACTTGATAAAATCGGATAGACTTGGCAATCTTCGGCCCCAAAGAATCCCAATCCGAGTAGGACTGACCAAACCGCGTTACGCGTCTCCGGAAGATTTCCTTGATCTCGAGGAGTTTTCCTCGATCTCGAGTAGAATGGTCGTCGACTTCAGTGGCTTGGCGTCTCGGGTTGCTTTTCGTCGACATGGCTCGGACATGGGCTCCTGGCGTGTCCTCGATCTAGAGGACCTTACTCGATCTCGAGTAAAGGTGGCTCATCGACTAGTGTGGCTTGTGCTGGTCGGGCAGTTCTTCTCGACATGCTCGGACATAGGCTCCTGGGGTTGTCGATCTCGAGGACTTTCCTCGACATCGAGGAGTGCTGCTCAGCATCCGGCATGATCGACCAGGTCGGGTAGCGCTCCTCGGTCTCCTCAGGTAGACTCTCCTCGACTCCGGGTGGGTCTTCAATGCTTAGTCCACATCGAGTAAATAACCCGATCTCGAGGAATTGCTTGGAGTCGGGTAACTTTGCCCTTGGCTTCTCGACATGGGCTCCTCGATCAGTGCAGGTGCCTAGAAATGGGTTGTCGATATCGACTAACATTGTCGATATCGAGTAGATTTTGGGCCTCCTTCCTTGCTTCTTGGTTTTCTCCCGAAATGGCTCCATATTCTGAAATATTAAACAGAAACTTATGTAGATCTCCGTTTCTGACAAATAAACATAAACTACATAAATTCGACATATTCCCAACCCGAAATATGCAAAGTGTATAGAATATGGAACTAACATATGCATAAAGACATGGCTACTTTAGTGACATCACATAGTAACTATGGAAGAATTCTCCACACCAAAGAAAGAGACACAGAGTGCCAAATAGCACAACCTCAACGCAGGATGAGTAATCGTGGATTCACAGCGTTGTTGGCTCGATTCAAAAAACTGATTTGTAGCCTCCTTCCGCATGTCAATAGGATTTGGAGCAGCTAACTCGTCCCTAAATATGGCGTCAGCAAGCGTTTTGGTAACACCAAAAGCTTGTGCAATGAGATCCTTCGTTACCACGAACTTTCGATTCCTTTGCTGAAACCGAATCTCCATATCAGAACGGGAATCCATGGTAGCCAAGAACTCTCTCACCAATGTAGGATAGGTAAAATCAGCCAAATCCAAGAAATCAGTCAGACCCCCCTTCTAAGGAGTTGAGAGACCTCCTCAAATAATCCCAATTTCTTCAACGTCGGAGGATTAAAGAATAGGGTGGAGACATACTCTGACGTGCTCGGACCCGGGCTCGAGCAAAAGGACCGGCGACGAGAGTTCCGAGAAGTCGGGAAGTTGTTGGCAGTTCTAGAGCAGCAGATCAGTCGGAAAATAATGCCGATTTCTCGTCGATTGGCTAGGCTTCTAGAAACGTGCGAGTACTACTTTTGTAGATCTTGAAGTCGCGGTCGCGGATTAGGGAAGATCTCGTCAATCAGATGTCAGACGAAGCGGTAAATTGCATTTTACCGAGACGTCGCCTGTGCAGAGACGATTCCGAAATTGGGTTCGTTTGAGAGGTATTGAGGGCTGTTTTGGGAGTGACGTTTTGGGTATGATTGTGGGTGATAATGGGGCTGTGGAAGGCCTTAGATTGGTGGTAAAGAAGAGGATGGGGGTTGAGGGATATGTGATGCAAGAGTGCTCTCGGCCTCGCACTTCGAGCTCTCTCCAACACTCGATCTTCCACACTCTCGGCCTCGCACTCTGAGTGTTTCCGACCCTTTGATTCCGTCGTCTCTCACTAAGGAATCTCCTTCAGCCTCTCACCGAAGGTTTTGTTCCCGGCCTCTCACCTAAGAACGAGATTCTTGACCCGAATCACTGGAAGCTAAAAGGCTCACTTTTTTCTCAAATTCAACTTGTTTTCAAATGAAAAGAGTTTACACACATATATGAGTTTATTGTCATCTCCATGTATTTGTAAATGATGTGGGATAAAAAAAGACTTCAAATTTTCGTTCAGCTTAGAGCTGCTGCAAAGAACGAGATTTATGACCATCTTCGGAGTAGAATTGGTAGAAGACGTCTTCAACAATGTCGTAGCCCTCGAAATCAGCTTTCCAACGAGTCCTCTTGCGTCTTCTTCGGACGAACACAGCTCCAGTTAGAGCCAAAAAAGCGAGAAGATGACGGTTCATCAAGTTGTAAGGTTTTGATGTCTTCTTCTTCCGCAAATATGATGTCGTCCAAGGTAAGAGCTTCCGAGGTTGCCTTGTCAAGGCTAAGATCACATGTTCATCCCTCCAAGATCCATCAACGGTGTCATATTCTCCTCCAAGTTCATCGATCAAGCTACCATCGTCCAGGATCACATCATCCTCCCTCCCTTTAAAAGGATTCGACCTCGAATCTGGTGGGTTGCCTAGCAAACATGTACCCGCACGAATCCCATGAAAGCTAATAGAAGAATAACCAAAGAACACTTGACAAATCAAAACATCACTAAAAGAGTAAAAAACACCACTCCGCTGGGTAACTCGGCTAACATCCTGCAAACGAGTGACTAGTTGATTCACAGGGTCCTTTGAGGACCCTAAAACTAGCTCCAGTTGCTCTATAACCCTCCGAGCATTTTCCTTTTCTACGATGCAGTGTTCCCTAGCAACCAAATTAGCCATATAAGTTGAGGACAACAAAAATAAATCACTAGGAAGCATAACAAGTACACAAACTCGACCCCCCTGTATAACATCCCGTTTGTCGCATGAATCGTCGACCTCAGGTAAGAATTGTCGCCCTACGGGGGAATAAGTGTCCATCTTCCTCTTCCTTGTAGCTTCATATAACTCTCCAGCAAGGTGCGGTGTGATCCCTAGTTCCTTCTCCTTTACAAGGGGTTCGATGACATCCAGTTTGGAGCTAGGTGGGTGGTCCTCATAAACGCCACTAGACTTGGATCTAACAACATGTGTTGTAGGGATCGGTGTAGCCATAGGGAGAAAATTCATAGCGGTGGCCAACAATGTCTTTGTTCGTTGTGAATTAAGGCCAGAAGGATGCTTGGTGGTGCTATCTCGACTAGAGCAACGTCGAGAAGGAGGGGCAATGATAGTCTTATTAAGAACTTTCTCATAGACATGAGTAGCATGGTTCAAATCATCAACAACATGGGTATGACGAGAGCGCAAGACAAAATCTGCCACATCCGAATTAAGCCCTGCAAGAAACTTAGCAAGTATATAAGCCTCATCATACCTTGTCCCAGAACATTGCATGAGAGCATGAAGATCTTTGTAGTAATCATCAGGAGAGCGAGGACCCTGTCTTAGCGTCTCAATCCGTAGCAATGATGTCTGAATGTCAAACTCTTTTCCATGCCTAGCTCGGTGGTGCTCTCTAGAAGGAGTCCTCTCAAAGCATGTAGATGACTCACGTCGAGGCTTATGGTGCACATGATGACTTCCACTATGTCCTTTTCGGTCTCGTCCCAATTGATAAGGATCCTTATTTATGTTGACGTCACTAACCTTGTTCTTTGGTGTAGGAGGCAGGCGTCGTAGGATCTCACCCACATCATCCTCCATCCGTCCAATCCGGGTTGCTAGCGCCTTGATCCTAGTGGTACGTCCTCCACCATTCACCATACAAGGTTGGCCTAAATGATGCGACATCATACAAAACAAGCAAACAAGGCAAGTTAGAGAAAATGGAAATCTCTCTCTCACTTTGGTGGACGCTCACACACTCCGCTCGTGTGTTTAAAATGTTTGCCTCACTATAATGTATTCCAGAAAAGAACGAGACTCCAGAACCTACAAAATCAGCAAACAACAGATATAATAGCAGTTAGTAATAATAGATCTCCTCGGTGTTTGGCTCTCTGCTCCTTACTCTGGATGGTTCTCTCCTCTCACTCACCTTTTCCAACACTACTCAATGTTGCTCTCACCTCTCCTTTTTCTGTTGCAGCAGGTGACACTCTCAACTCTCCTTTTCCCAGTGCAAGGGCACAACACTCAAGAACATGAATAATCGTTAGCGGCAACTAGCACCAACAATAGTAATCAACCACCTTAAATTAACCCGCAGACAAAAGCAAACTAGTATTAGTACTTGTGATAAAATGAACAATAACACCCAATGAAACACCAGTACACAGTACCAAGCACAAATAAGTTGAATGAGCAACCTTCAAGCACTCAACAAGGGCCTTTCGACGAGTATTTACCAAAACCCGCTATGGTCCTTAGGTAATGCAAAACATGTGATTTAGTCCGAATGAAGGAATGAGATTGCCATGTTCGAGACACCAGGTTTGTATGAGCTCAAAAGGGGAGGTAAGTAACGGCTAGGCTCAGTCGAATGATAATACTTCGAAAAGTAATGAATCACGTACTACCCAACCAAACACTGAAGGTACTCAATGAAATGCCCACTAATTTTACCAATTCTCAACTCTCAGTTATTGAGCAACCAACAAACTGTAGAGTATTAAACAAGAAGTAGGTAGCCAATCATGCACAATTCCTTGCATGCGATTAAAGAAGAATTTCCCCACTTTTTTTTCTTTTTTTTTTAGCTCAGCCTCTTTTTTTTGTTTTTTTTTTGGTTTCTTTAAAAGCCTAATGAACAAAAATTTAATGGCCCCCCTTAATAAATTCACCGGACAACTTTACAGCTCATGGAGATTGAAAGGCAACAACCCCTTTAATAAGTAAATGGGAGTAGCCAAATAGGCCATTCAATAACTTCACTAATAATCAGGTAGTACTTTCGATGAATCGGAATAGGAAGAACACTTTGTAACACAAGGACAACTCGGTAATGATGAGTACATGCACCAAGAACAAACAAAGGGTAGAACAATGGATAGAAGGAAATGACAAGTTTTCTATGGTGGAGGATGGTAGAAATGGATCAACATATTGCAATCTCACGGGACTAATCAAACAAGTTTTGCAAAAACTAAAGATTAAGTAAATAGATAGTAATTCATACCCCGAAAGCTTGAGGAACCCTTGTCGTTGCTCTGATACAACTTGACGTGCTCGGACCCGGGCTCGAGCAAAAGGACCGGCGACGAGAGTTCCGAGAAGTTGGGAAGTTGTTGGCAGTTCTGGAGCAGCAGATCAGTCGGCACATAATGCCGATTTCCCTTCGATTAGCTAGGCTTCTGGAAACGTCCGAGTACTACTTTTGTAGATCTTGAAGTCTCGGTCTCGGATTGGGGCAGATATAGTCAATCGGATGTCAGACGAAGCAGGAAATCGCGTTTTACCGAGACGTCGCCTGTGTAGAGACGATTCCGAAATTGGGTTCGTTTGAGAGGTATTGAGGGTTGTTTTGGGAGTGACATTTTGGGTATGATTGTGGGTGATAATGGGGCTGTGGAAGGCCTTAGATTGGTGGTAAAGAAGGGGATGGGGGTTGAGGGATATGTGATGCAAGAGCGCTCTCGGCCTCGCACTCCGAGCTCTCTCCAACACTCGATCTTCCACACTCTCGGCCTCGCACTCCGAGGGTTTCCGACCCTTTGATTCCGTCGTCTCTCACTAAGGAATCTCCTTCAGCCTCTCACCGAAGGTTTTTTTCCCGGCCTCTCACCTAAGAACGAGATTCTTGACCCGAATCACTGGAAGCTAAAAGGCTCACTTTTTTCTCAAATTCAACTTGTTTTCAAATGAAAAGACATTACACACATATAGGAGTTTATTGTCACCTTCATGTATTTGTAAATGATGTGGGATAAAAAAAGACTTCAAATTTTCGTTCAGCTTAGAGCTGCTGCAAAGAACGAGATTTATGACCATCTTCGGAGTAGAATTGGTAGAAGACGTCTTCAACAATGTCGTAGCCCTCGAAATCAGCTTTCAAACGAGTCCTCTTGCGTCTTCTTCGGACGAATACAGCTCCAGTTAGAGCCAAAATAGCGAGAAGATGTCGGTTCATTAAGTTATAAGGTTTTGATGTCTTCTTCTTCCGGAAATATGATGTCGTCCAAGGTAAGAGCTTCCTAGGTTGCCTTGTCAAGGCTAAGATCACATGTTCATCCCTCCAAGATCCATCAACGGTGTCATATTCTCCTCCAAGTTCATCGATCAAGCTACCATCGTCCAGGATCACATCATCTTGATGTGCTCGGGAACACTCCTAGCCGCCAGGATCGACGACGAGCGTCCTCCTGTATTTGAAGAGATGAACTTTCTACTAGTAACCGGATATGTATGGCAAAATTCGCAAGCCTCTCACCCTTGAATCTCCCACACTCGATCTCAATCCTCTAGGAATCGCACTCTGAGGATCTCGACCCTTCGACACCTTCGCCTCTCACTAGGGTGTCTCCCTCGGCATCTCACCAAAGGGTTTTGTTTTTAGCATCTCACCAAAAATATGATCCTTAACCCGGAATCAAAGGAAGCAAATGTGCTCAACTTTTCACTCAAAAATTCAACTTGTATTAGAAAATGGTAAGCCTTACAAAATTTATAGGAGAAATTCTAACCTCCTATCTATTTATAAGCGATGTGCGATACTTTTTAAATAGAAAAATCTATAAGTCTAGATCACATCATCCTCCCATCCTTTGAAAAAGATTCGTCCTCGAATCTTGCGTTGCCCTTCCGAAAAATACGATACACCCCTGTACGTTGGATCTGCGTAAGGTATCGATGGTTGGTCCTGCAAAAGCTCTCGAATCCATAAGGCCCTTCCAAATGGTACATTACGCCCCTGTACGTTGGATCTGCGTAATGCACTTCAATGGTTGTTTCTGCACAAAACTCCAACGGATGGTTGTGGATGCTTGTGACAACATCACAAAAAGATTGAGGAACCCTAGCCGGAAGCTCTAATACCACTTGATGTGCTCGAGAACACTCCGAGCCGCCAGGATCGACGACGAGGTTCCTCCTTTATTTGAAGAGATAAACTTTCTACTAGTAAGCGGATATGTATGGCAAAATTCGCAGGCCTCTCACCCTTGAATCTCCCACACTCGATCTCAATCCTCTCGGAATCGCACTCTGAGGATCTCGACCCTTCAACACCTTCGCCTCTCACTAGGGTGTCTCCCTCGGCGTCTCACCAAATGGTTTTGTTTTTAGCATCTCACCAAAAACACAATCCTTAACCCGGAATCAAAGGAAGCAAATGTGCTCAACTTTTCACTCAAAACATCAACTTGTATTAGAAAATGGTAAGCCTTACAAAATTTATAGGAGAAATTCTAACCTCCTATCTATTTACAAGCGATGTAGGATACTTTTTAAATAGAAAAATCTATAAGTCTAGATCACATCATACTCCCTCTTTTCAAGCTTGAGCCAACGATTCTTTTCTTTCCAAGACATCAAATGGGGCATCTTCATAACAGGAGCATAAGACATGATGCAACCTCAAAGGCAGGATCGAAGAAAACCACAAAAGCGTCGTGTCTAGGGCGGGCTCACTGTAGGGACGGCATGCGCCGTGTCTGGAGTAGTGGGCACCGTGTGAATAGAACCTTGAATCCGAGCGGAAACGTTAGAGAACCAACGTCCACACCCCTCCAAACTTGAAACTTTAACGAACAACTTGGTTTCAACGTGTTCTTAGGTGATAGGTAGGGGAATGGTATGGGAAAGGTTGAGTTTTGTGGATGTAGGGTAATGGTGGAAAGTGTTTTGATGGACAAAATCAATTCAAACACAAGGCTTTAGGTTTTTTGAATGGATTCAGGTAGGCTTTTGGGTTTTGTAGATTCCTTGGGAGCAAGCTTGGTTGATTCAAAATAGGGAATGGAAATATATGGTGAGTTGAAGAGGGAATATCTATCAAAAATAAAAATAGAAAATATTAGAACTAAATAGATAGAAAATAGAAAATCTAAATCCTAGAACTAAGAAATAAGGAAACTAATCCTAGAAAGAAAAATCTAATCCTAAGATAGATGAAAATAGGTAAAAGATAAAATAAACTAACCCAAGATAGATAGAAGTAATCTAACCTAAAGATAGATAGAAATAAAGTAATCTAATCGTAACAAACATAAGATAAAAAAAAAGAAAAACTAACCTAATACGAAAATAACAAAAAATAAAAAGATAGAAAACTTCCCTTCCAAATTTACCAAAATCCGGACTCGTCAGGCGAACATGGGGCGGCGGGTGACGTGTCCACAGAACGTGACTCCGTACCCAAAATCAAGCAAAACTCAACTCCAACATAGGTTTCAACTTATCATCACTTCCGAAATTCAGCAACATGATTGATCCTACTTTGTTTAATTGAAAAACAACTTGCGAAATTGAAATAATATTACCTAAACTACTTTGGGTTGCTTCCTAAGAAGCACCTTTGTTTCACGTCTTTGGCTCGACGTGATGCTGATGTGCGCTCAAACAACCATAATTTTTGCTTACATTCATAACGATTTCTGTCCACATTCTACATTTGCAATATAGAGGTCTACACAAGTTTCTGTTTAATTTCTAAGAAATCAGACGCACTTTGGAGCTTAAAGAAATGTAATGAACACATTGGAGAAGATAAGGAAGAGCACATGATGGTGCAGCTACAGAAAACTCGACTTTTATCCATTCATCATTCAGAATCAAGTTCTGATGTCTTCATGAGAGTTGTATCCCTCAAAAATATCTTTCCAACGCATATTCATATGCGTCAATCAGACAAACGAGGACTTGTGAAAGTGCGTTTCAAGACGGAGAAGAATGCTGAAAGCGCACAGAACTAGTCGACGTCGACCAAACTGGTCGATGTCGAGTACGTTTTGGTCGACTTGCATCCCAGAAGTCGAGATCGAGCATGTTAGGATGAGAGACGGGGATGAGTGGAAAATAGATTTTAAGACTAAACGTGGTTTATATGAATGGTTGGTTATGCCTTTTGGTTTGACTAATGCGCCTAGTACTTTTATGAGATTGATGAACCATGTTCTTAGAAAGCTAATTGGGAAGTTTGTTGATGTATATTTTGATGATATTCTTATCTACAACAAATCCCTGGAAGATCACGAAACTCACTTAAGGGAAGTTCTCTCAAATCTTCGTGTTGAGCACTTGTTTATTAATTTGAAGAAATGTGAGTTTTGCTATGATAGTGTTACCTTCCTTGGTTTTGTCGTTAGTTCAAGATGGTTTCAATTCGACCAAGGGAAGATTAATGCCATCCAGGAGTGGGTGGCACCTGGAAGTGTTGGCGAGGTGAGGAGTTTCCATGGCTTGGTGATGTTCTATCGGCGGTTCGTCAAGGATTTCAGCACCATCGCCCCGCCATTAGCGGAGTTGACCAAGAAGGGTCAACACTTCATTTGGGGATCGCCCCAAGAAAAGGCCTTTACCACCCTTAAGGTCAAGCTGACGCATGCTCCACTGTTGGTCTTGCCGGATTTCAACCGACCTTTTGAATTCGAGTGCGATGCAAGCGGGATTGGAATTGGAGGAGTTCTCATGCAAGAAGGTAAGGCTATTGCCTTTTTTCTGAAAAATTGAAGGGTGCTTGTATTAATTACTCTACTTATGATAAGGAGTTGTATGCTTTGTTTAGAGTTCTTAAGACATGGTCTCACTACCTTTGGCTTAGAGAATTTATGCTTCGAACTGATCATGACTCCTTGAGGTACTTTAGGAGTCAAGATAAGTTGGATCGTAGGCATGGTAGATGGATGAAATTTATAGAAACCTTCCCATGTGTAATTCAATATAAGAAGGGAAAAGATAATGTAGTGGCCGATGCTTTATCTAAGCGCCATAGCTTATTGACTACATTAGATTATAAGGTTTTAGGTTTTGCCTATATTAAGGATCTATATGTAAATGACATTGATTTTGGGGAGACCTATAGGACATGTAAATCGAAAGTTTCATTAAATAAATTCTATTTGTTTGATGGATTTTTATTTCGGGTTGATAAGGTTTTCATTTCTAGATGTTCTTTGAGGTTGCTTCTTGTGGAGGAAAGCCATAGAGGTGGATTAATGGGACATTTTGGGAGGGATAAGACCTATCATACATTACATAGTCATTTCTATTGGCCTCACATGCTTAGGGATGTTGATAATTTTGTGAAAAGGTGCTTAGATTGTTTGAGGGCCAAGTCTAAATTGAAGTGACATGGTTTATATACCTCTTTGCCGGTTCCTAGTGCTCATTGGGAAGATATTAGCATGAAATTTATAGTAGGTTTGCCAAGTACTAAAAAGGGGAGAGATTCGATATTTGTAGTTGTAGATAGATTCTCTAAGATGGCTCATTTTCTTGCTTGCCATATGACCGATGACGCTTCTAATATTGCTAGTCTTTTATTTTGGGAAGTCGTTAGGTTGCATGGTTTGCCGAATACTATTGTGAGTGATAGGGATATTAAGTTTTTATGCCAATTTTGGGGGACTCTTTGGGCTAAACTAGGTGCTAAGTTGCTATTTTCTACTTCTAGTCACCCCCAAACAGATGGCTAAACGGAGGTTACTAATCGTACCCTAGGCACCATTCTTAGAGCTGTCATTAAGAAGAATTTGAAGTCCTGGGAAGATGCATTGCAACATGTAGAATTTACATATAATAGGACTTTGCATTCCTCAACAGGTTATTCTCCTTTTTAATGTGTTTATGGTCTTAATCCGCTAACCCTTTTTTATCTTACTCAATATCCTATGAGAGAAAAAGAAAGCTTTGAAGCAGGTAAACAAATTGAGTTCATTAAGGAGCTCCATGAGAGGACCAAGCAACACCTCGAGGAAAAGGCCACTAGTACGACGGCTACCAAGAACAAAGGGTATAAGAAGGCGACATTTGAGGAAGGAGACCTCGTATGGGTGCACCTAAGGAAGGACCGCTTCCCACATCAACAGAAGTCTAAATTGTCGCTTCGTGGTATTTTGGACCTTTAAAGGTTTTGAAGAAGGTGGGCAATAATGCTTATCAGCTTGAGCTTCCCGACAAATATGGAGTCAGCTCGACATTCAATGTCACTGACTTAAGCCCCTATACGATGGGAGAAGACGAAGAGAATTCGAGGTCGAATCCTTCCCAAGAATGGGAGGATGATGCATGAGCACCTGAAGCCAGCCGGACCAGTGATTCGAAGTCAAGCCAAACAGATCGCTGACAAGCTTGCCGGCTTGGTGGCTACATGGGGAATCATATCGGAGTGTCGAGCGTCGGAGACCTACGTCCTACTCCGAAGGCTTTCGTGGTGTCTGGACCAGCAGCAACGTAGCCTTGCAGAAGAAGCCAGATCGGAAACCTTCAGGGACTTTCCGTTTTGGAGTCTGGAAGTTTTAAAGAACTCTATCTATATTTAATTAGTTAGTATTTTAATATTTTAGGTGATATTTTAATATTAGAATTAAATAGATTTATTTCCCGAATAGATAAACTCTAGTCTTTTCTATTTAAACTATTTTTGCCATCTTGTAAACCACGTTGAATTTTAATCAGAAGCTTTTGCTCAAAACCCTATACCAAGTTCCTCTTGTGTTCTTGCTCATACAATTGCGATTTCAATCCGTTCTATGCTAATTTGTCTCTCTGGTTTTCTGTCTCGCGGAGTAGGCGACTCAAGAAGAAAGTCCAAATCCTCTTGATCCAAGACGGGCTTGAATCAAGTTGTAGAAGGAGGTCTTTTGCTCAGGGACTTGTGCCGACGAGTGGTTTAATCTCTTCGGTATAGGTATTCAGGCAAACTGGTTGCCTTCAACCCCATATCGTTCTTTATTCAGTGTTTTTAACAACGATTATGTCCCGAAAACTGATGTTAAATCGTCGTCTTTAACATCAGTTCAAAAATCAGCGTTGTCTTACATTCTGTTTTTTGTGTTTTTAGGAGCCATTGCTGAAAGGATCAGACAACCCGTGTTCGTAGTGCGTAGGCGGCAGGCGGCAGGCGCCTTGGTAAGGGGCGGCGGACGCCGTGTTCGTAGTGCGTCTCTAATTCTGTCTCGTCCTCTTTTCCCAAATCTACTTCTTCCCTAGGCCTCTTTTCAACATTCTTAGTGCACACATTCACTTGTTTACCAACTCTAAGGATCATGGCACTCACATTCTCCTTCAGATTCACTACCACCTGCGATGTTAACTTCCCCGAATCTTTTGCTTTCAACTCACTAATATATTTAATCATCTGACTCAACAACTTTTCTTGAACACTCGTCTTGTCCAACAATAACCTCAATGTCTCATCTCTATCATCTTGCTGAGTGATTCTCGAACGATTCCCAAATTTTCCTCTCTGAAAAGGAACTTGTTGATGCTTGCCTCTTCCGTTGAATCCACTTTGATAGTTCGCATTGTAGCCCTAATTGTAATTGTTACCAAAGTTGCGGTGAGTTCCATAGCATTCACATCAGCGGTGTCCTCCTGAATCAAGGGACACTTATCATTCGGATGAATTCGATCTCTACAAACACCACATTCGAATGAGTTGAATCAAGGGACACTTATCATTCGGATGATGGGATTGATTCATTTTCATATCAATCTTGTTCACTATCTCCGTAAGTCTATCAATATAATCCTTGTGACCATAACTGGAACTATCCAACTTATGAACTCCTCTAACTCCTTGGTGTCTCCCATATTTTTGCGATGCATTAGCCAACCCTTCAAAAATCTGCATTGCTTCCCGAGGTGTTTTTATCCAAAATATCTCCTCCACTAGTAACATTGATGAAACTCCTATCGGTGTCAAGCAAGCCTTCATAAAGATATAGCACTAGATCATCCTCGGGAATACCATGTTGCAGACAACTACCCTTAAGCTTCTTGAACCGCTCAACATACTCATAAAGACTCTCCGTAGGTGATTGCTCAATATTGGATAACTCCTTCTTAAGTTTGTTGGGGCGAGTCGCAGGAAATTACTTTTGCAGGAAAGCTTTATTCAATTGCACCCAAGTAGTAATGCATTCTAGGGGTAGGTAATAAAGTCAATCGCTTGCAGAATCTTTCAAGGTAAAAGGGAACACTCTCAACATCAATTAGTCATCGGTAAGGCCTTAGGGTCTAAGTCTGTCACACACACTCACAAGGGTAGCACAGTGCTTGTTTGGTTCCTCCCCATGCAATCCATGAAAATAGGGAAAAATAGAAGACCAATTCGACTTATACTCAAATCTTGAATCCTCGGGGAGATCATGAAGACTAATTGCAAGTGGTTGAGCACTCAAATTATGTTCCTTTAGGTTTCTCATGGTCCTTCTTGACGGATCAACAACTTCGTCTGCCATCTCCTTATTTGTTTCAAACTGGAGCCTCATTTTCAACATAAGAGATCTTTCAATCTTAGAATCAAAAGACAAAGGCAATGAGCACTAGTAGAGAAAGCCGGTTTTACCTCGGTTCCGTTTGTAAGCTTTACCACGGTTCTGAACCGAGGTAAAAGTGGCTATAGTAAATTTGTTTACCACGTGAACAGAACCGTGGTAAAATTGTCCACCCGTGGTAAATCTGTCCATAGGTCTAGGCTTTGTGAGCCGTGGTAAATGTGTCAACCGTGGTAAATAGGTCGTGTGGTAATTGCTTTGAAGCGTGGTAAATGTGTCAACCGTGGTAAATAGGTCGTGTGGTAATTGCTTTGAACCGTGGTAAATGTGTCAACCGTGGTAAATAGGTCGTGTGGTAATTTTTACCTGATTATTATAGTAGCCTATGCGGGATTTGAACCCACATCTTTGTGTATAAACACACCGCTCTACCATTTGAGCTAATAGGCTTAAATAAAATAATAGTATAATTTTCTACCTTGCAAGAGCTAAACTAATTACAAAAAGTGAAAGAACATTTTCATCAACTTCAATTGAAATCTAGATTCCGTATGAAATAAAGTGAAACTCCAAATCTATTAATTCTTAGAAAATTGGTAAGGGGCACAAATATGAAAATACTACTGGTAAACACGAGCTAGCTATATCCAATCCCCTATACCATGCGCCCTCCAAACATTAGAGCTGCAATATCACGAAATGCCCCTCAATTTTCATTTTATTTTCCTTTCAAAGATTGAAAGTGCTCCAAATTTCAATATCAACTAAGTTACCAAACTAAAAAGCAGCAAACAAACATGATGGAATTCCCATATGAAAATTTTTTGAATTTGTTGGTCCACATGCCTAATGAAACTAATACATGGTACACCATGAATATATGAAGACATTCTCAATTAGGCTCAAACAAACTTACTGGTGTCCCACTGATGTAATAGTATGACCAGAATGGGGAAAAGGAGCTTCAGTGCTTGACTAGGTAGCTTCAGTTGGGTCCAACCAGGCATTTCATTCTCTTCCTTACCTAGCACAAACAAAGTGAAATTAAACAGTGAATGTGTCAAAACCACTCAAAACAGAATTAACAATTAAATACTATATATGCCATGAGATTCATTTGCTTTTAAGTTCTAACAGTATTGATAAACATATAGTGTGCTTTGTGATTTAGGTTCTGCATAGTAGTAAAATCATTCAAACTCCAGAGAATGAAATATAACAGAAAAAAGAATCAAGGATCCACGGTCGTGCTTCAGATAAGCATATAAGTACAACAGAATCCCAGATGCAGTAATAGAAACAGAAAGAGAGAAGCAAGGACTATGTGACACATACAACATGCATCAGAAAAGGCCTATTATTGCTTGTATCGGTACTGATGAAGATAAAAAAAACGGCTTGGTGCTTCACAGAGCATAGCAGTAGAGTAGAATCATTAAAATTGATTGTGCATGGAACAAAGCAGTAAAAAAAATTAGGGCACAGACGTGGTTATGATGATAAACTAGCTTATGAGATGAGCACGAGTCCACAACAGTTGTATTAAATATTGAAAGCAAGATGAGAGCAAGGTATGAAATCAACGAAGCAAACATTCAGAATCGGCTAGTGGCTACCAAAAAAAAAAAAGATTATAGAGATACAACACCTTCTGACTACCAAAGTATTTATACATAGGAGGAAGCACAAATCTATATTATAATACTAAAGGAGAAGTCGCCTACGACATGTGGCGGCTTCTCCTTTAATGTAGTCTTTTTTTAATTAATTAACTTGTTTTACAAATTCTATTAACAACTTTATTCATTTAATTATTTATTAATAACACAAAATCTTAACAAATCTTATCCTAATTAAGTATTGATTTTTTTTTATTTTTTATTTTTGTATAAGTAGACTTTCTTTTAATTCCTTATAATACGAATCGGTTGAGATATTCTTGATGATGTCGGATTTTTTAGTTACGTAATAATTAATTAAGTTATTTTGTATAATCGGATTTTCTTTTAATTCCTTATAATACGAATCGGTTGAGATATTCTCGATATTATGGCAATTGCTTAGTTTAGATATTTATCAGATAAAATTTAAATAAAATTATATTTATTTTTTAATATAAATAAATAAATATGAGTTTATCTGTTCGGATTTTTACCCGATTCTCAATGCTCGATCCAAAATCTTATTTACTTTTCTTGTATTGTTTCCTAAAGTTATTCAATTTTTTTTTTGTCATTTTTTAGGTAGTTGATATTTTTATAATCAATAATGATGGAATGAATTTAATTTCTCCATGTAATTATTTCTATATTATTGTAATTCATGAAGAAAATCCATTCCACCACTCTTGATTACGGATACATCATCTACATGAAAAAAAATGAAAAAATATTACCACCGTTACATATTTTGATCTATTTGGAAGACTCATTTTTTTTAATAAGCTCAACTGTATCTCAAACGTATTCTTTAGTTTTATTTTTTACATTGCCTTATTTATTTCATTTCATTATTATTCTAATATTTATTAGCATCATTTTGATACTAATAAAATTTATAAGCTTTACCAATATTTGGATAACGTTATGCTTATATTTGATTCTAATGCTTAAAGTTTATTATTATTTAGCATATTTATTTATTTCAATATTCAATTTGATAGAGAATGTTTATTTTTTATTACTTTGTTTGTGATACTTATAATATTTATGTCAAAAATAATAAATGATATTATATAAACATATATTTTAAAATAAAGATCCGTGCAATGCACGGGGTACTGAGCTAGTAAAGATATAAAAGGGGAGAGCTGGATTTTTTTTTTACGATGCATGGAATTGAAGACACTGTCAATGCAGATAAATGAGATCAATATGCATACAGTTTACCAACAAAAAAAATCTGAATCAAAATAGAAAGTACGTTGGTAGAAATTTGCTTCGTCACAATAAATCTGATTGTAGACTGCCACTTAATCAACAATGAATTCCAAATATATGCCATAAAGCAGCCACTCAAACCTTGATCTAGATTCATCATCATATGAAAATAGGAAAAGGCCATACATCCAAAATTATGATAAAACTTTTCTAAAGCATATTATTTGATGCTTGAAAACAGATCTATCATAAATCCCTATAAATTAACTCTTAAAAACGTAATACTCTAAAATCATATAAACTCAAAGATAAAGTTATATATCTAGATAGAGACAGATGATACCTAAAGCAGCATTCACTAAAGAAATCAAAACTTGGACAGGAAACGAAGGACACCCGAGTTTTTCCTTATGATGGCACAATCTTCACTTGAATGAAGATCTATTTGTATTCAAGAGATAGAATACAAGTCCCAAGTCAAATTCCGAAGATTAAAGAAATAGCATTCAATAAAGAAGACAGAAAAATCTGGAAAGGGGCGTCTTACCTGGAAGTGGGAGAAGTTTGTTTGAAGAAAAGTCAAAATCTAAGTGTTTTGGCTATTCTGAACATGGCAAGTTAGTGGATCAAACCCCAGACAGAATTTGCGTGTCCCAAATAAGACATTTTTCCTACAAGATAAGCATTCCATTTTTGTCATAAACAACATAGCATTTCAGCTCTCTAATTTCAGAGAAAAGCTCCTGAGCTCCAAGCCACAATTAGATATCATTTCCATCTATGTATTAGTGATCATCAATTATAAACAATGCAAAATCTAGGAAAATCATCTAATATTTCATGTCTATCAGAACCAGTTGTCACTTGTTATCCTTAAAAAAAATACTTTCCTCAACCTTTATGGCTTTATCTAAGATTAAGATTTTGTAATTGCAAGTCTCTTTTGATTCTGAACACATACAAACGCTCATGTTTGGTAAACTGGCATTACAAGGAAACTTAATGAAATTAAACAAGGATGAATAACAGTTATACCTCTCCAACAAAAGCTTGCCACTCAAACAGAAGAAGCTCCTCGAGTCCTTAATGCAGCAATGACTGAATTCACATCATATCCTTTATCCTAATGTTAGAAAAGGCATTTTGAGCGCGCCACAGATAACAAGTGCACTAGCATATATAGAAAACCTAAATGTATGATTGAGAAACTAACAGTTCCATGATTCGCTTTCTACGCATGGAAATCAAATCCAAGTTTCTCGCGCCTTACAGGACCGCCATGGAAAAAATCAAGAACCGCAACAAGGAATCCTTGTGCAGCAACCTTATCCGGTCATGTCCTTCAGTATAAGCCAGCAAATCAAACCACCACCAATGCTTAACATGTGCAAGCATACAATTTAGTGTTCAAGTATGACAGGAGCTTCAGGGTTGTACCAATGCAGACAATTACACTTGTACAAGGGTTCAGAAAATGGTAATAGACGCTAACTGCTAAGATCATACCTCAAGAGTGTGCGGCTTAAATGACGAGTGATGACAATTGACATAAAACCCTAGAAGAGATCCAAAGAATCTCTAAAGTCACAATAGTCGACAGATTGTAGAATATTAGGGCATAAGAAGTGGAGATTACATACCCTAGAAGAATACATCAAGTTCGGTGCTTCATATCCTACAAAAATACAAATTCAACTGTTAATAGGAAGGAATTAAAACCCTATAAGAATAGCAGATCCAAAGAATCTCTAGAAGAATAGGAGATCCAAAGAATTGTTTCGCAACAGTGTGCAGCTTAAATGACGGGTGATGACAATTGACATAAAACCCTAGAAGAATAGCCAATCCAAAGAATCTCTAAAGTCACAATAGTCGACAGATTGCAGAATATTAGGGCACAAGAAGTGGAGATTACATACCATAGACGTCGGAGATGAGGAGGGCACAATAGACCCCAGATCAAACCCAAACCAAACACTATCAAGATCCTAAATTGAAGAGAAGGGGTTTAACGAGAGTACCTCAAATTCTCTAAATAAAGTTGAAGAGAACACCGGAGATCTGAGACGCTCTCAGGCGGAATCAAAGCGGGCTCCTCACGACGAGCTCCGAAACAGGCAGAATCGAAGGTCGATGGCGATGGAGAGAGGTCGAGGGAAGATCGATATCAAGAACAATGGCGATGGATGGAGCCACGGTGCTTGATTAACAGCGAGGAGATTTGATGACGAAGGAGCTAACCGGCCACAACCGGCAACGACGAAGGAGGAGAGGAGGAGGAAGTGCCGGATGGAGAGAGGAGGGACCATGGAGAGAGCTTAGGAGTAGATTTAGGAGACGAGTGATGGAGAAGAAGGTCTGGCAACGAGAGAAGGGTCGATTAAGGGTTTACTAATCTTTAAAATTTACCTCGAAATTAAAGGAACTGTGGTAAATATGATACTAATTTACTTCGATTCTTCAATAAACCGTGGTAAACTCGTCGACTTTGAAAATTTACCACGAAATTATACGGAACTGTGGTAAATTTGATGCTAATTTACTTCGGTTCTCCTAGGAACCGTGGTAAACTTGTAAAGTTTGACAATTTACCCCACTAATACACGGAACCGTGGTAAATAAGGTGTAGCCAAAGACCATTTTTCTACTAGTGGAGTTAGAAGATCTAGTTAGAACCATACACAAAAGACTGAAAGTAAAGAGTAATTGAAAGAGACAAAGAAAAGAAAACTCCTTTCTTCTCCCCGGCAACGGCGCCAAGAATTTGATGCGGGACGAACGTCGTTGGCACTTTCGCTCTTTATCAAATAGTAATAAGGGGGAGGTTCTTATGATAACTCCTCTTATTATAATAACCTCCTTATAATGCTAACGTTGTTTTTCAACCATTGGATTAAGATCGATGGCTATTAGTAATACGGTGGCATTTTTGCAATTAGAGGCACTCTATAATAGATTTTACCACATACCTCTCACTCTCAAATCGCTTCTACGTATGATGGCAGTTGTTTGATCTTTCTACCCTTCCTGCATACGATATCATCATCCTCTTTCCCATCAATTTTGATGTACGTATTGTGAAGATGGATATCAATGAAAATTTTAGTTCGAATGAAATCCAAATTTCTAGTGAAATCCCCGTTTCGACTGAAATTTCGGTTTTAAGTGAAAGCCCTAATCATAACGGTACGTTCCTTACTAACTTTGTTTTTATTATATATGTTTTTCTTAGTTTCTAAAACCGAATATAAATTAAAGGTGATGTTTTCACTAGATTGTATTGATGGTGAAATTAATGGAGTGGAATATCAAACACCGGAGGAATTGGAAAAAGGGTTCACGATTGCGATCAAGGAATGGATTCCGAATTGCAAAGATGACTTGAAACCAAAAGAAGGGATGAAGTTTCCAAATTTGAAACAATGTGAGGAATTTTACAAAACCTATGCTCATCAGGTTAGTTTTAGTGTCATAAAGTCGTCTTATAAAAAGAAAGAAGGTTAGATCAAGTATATCTATTTTGTTTGCTCAAAGGAAGGATTTAAGGAAGATAGAAACAACTCAAAGGGTAAAGAAAAACTTCGAAAGTGGAAGTTGACAAGGGAAGGGTGCAATGCTTTAGTGGCATTTAAAAGGATTGTTGATGGTAAATATGTGTTGTACAAATTCTATGAGGCACATCCGCATGTACTTGCCACCCCTAGAAAGCATCACATGCTAAGATCCAATCGAAGTGTGAGTAGTGTTCATCGAACATTGTTCAAGTCATTTAGTAGCTCAAACATTGGTGCTAGTAGAGCACATAGTATCATAAAGGAGCAAGTAGGTGGATTCCAGCACGTTGGGTGTAGCCAACGCGATCTAAAGACTTTTCAAAGGGATTTGAAGACTTTCATCAAGGATTCTGATGCTCAGATGTTCATTGATAATTTCAAGAGAAAAAAAGAGGTTAATTCTTCCTTCTATTTTGCTTATGAAGTTGATGATGATGGCAGATTGAAGCATGTATTTTGGGTTGATGGTGTGTCAAGAAGAAATTATGCATTGTATGGCGATATTGTGTTGTTTGATACGACATATGATACTAACCGGTATAAAATGATTTTTGCCCCTTTCACTGGCATTGACAACCATAGACTTTGCGTTACGTTTGGAGCTGCATTACGTTTGAAGCAATGGCTGGTCATAAGCCTATTTGTATTATCACTGACCATGATCTTGTAATGAAAAAGGCTATATCTCAAGTCTTTGACACAACTACTCATAGGTTTTGCATGTGGCATATAATGAGAAAGCTTTCTGAAAAGGTAGGGGTCTCCTTGTGCAGTAATTTTGCTTTTAATTCCAAATTTAAGTCATGTGTATACACACTACTAGAATTTTGCTATTTAACATCGGGTAATAGCCGATGTCTTTAAAAAAAATCGATGTCTATATGGGGGATGTAAAAAGTCAAAAGTTTTTCACATCGGCCAGAACCCGATGTCTTTGTATGTTATAACATCGTTTATATTTTTAAATCCGATTCCTTTATTTTCCTATAACATCGATTATAAAATATAACCGATGTTATAACATACAAAGACATCGGCTATTACCCGATGTTAAAAAGTTTTGACTTTTTACATCCCCCACATAGACATCGATTTTTTTTAAAAAAAAATATCGGCTATTACCTGATGTTAAATATCATATTTGCGGTTTCTTTTTATTATCGTAGCCTATGCGGGAGTTGAACCCGCATCTTTGTGTTTGAACACAATGCTCTACCATTTGAGCTAATAGGCTTTAAATTAGATAGAATGTACTTACATAATAGAAAAAAGAGCATGTTAAACCAAGTGCCCCTCACCCAAAAATATTTCCATAATTCTTTACAAAGAAAGAGTAGAAGTGGTCTAATAAAAATGAATTTTAAATCATGTTAAATATTTCTTAACTTGAACAATTCAAACCAATATTGGTATGAATTGTTCAAGTTAATGAAACATATCATTATCGTATTTCCACTGCCAAATGAATTTAACTGTCAAAAAGCATTTCCACTCCAAAGCAATGGAATTAATACATAAGCATTCATGAGAAGCCTTCCTTTAAGAAGGAATTAGAGGGTTTTCCTATCAACTTCAACCTAGCAGCTATACAAGTTTTTGGCATTTCAGTTTCATTCAAGGTAAGCACAATCTATTTCCTTTTGAGTAGAAATTAGAGGGTTTTCCTATCATCTTCAACCTAAAGTTCTACCTACTTTCTCGAAACCGCAAAAATTAATCCGGCATTGCAATTTGCAAGGACCGAAATCCATACATAAAACAACAGTCATGGCAAATACTTTAGAAGAAATTGCACTTACATGCAAATGAAACAGCGCCATGTTTTTGCTTCCACTTTCTCTTGGTCTGTCACTCTGTCAGCTCAATACCCATCAGCTCGGAGTTGGTCTTGTACTTCCACCCCTTGTGATCTTCTTTCAGATTCAGAAGGTTATACCCACACCCACAAACCCGACTCTAGTAGTCGTTTGATCCTTCTCATGTGATGTCGCTTAGCTACCTAATGTGTGAATTCGCTCCTCATTTTCATATATCAACTTAAAGCAGAAGATACATTACACGCTTGGACCAGTAGGTTTTCTGAGGCATCATTGAACTAACCTCACCATAATCCATGAGATGTCGTCTTTGCTTTTCCTGGAAACAGCTTCCTCTGTCAGACGTTTTGCTGTTGCTGACTGTGGATTCTTGATGTTTCTGATGCACTCCACTACTTCTTGATTCGACATTACCTGCGTAACTCGGAAAGCTATAGCAAAGTATGGTTCAGACCGCATAAAAGAAGATTTGTGATCGGGTAACACCAAAGTTGATCATACCTTCCATAGGCTGTCACTTTCCAAAATGAGAAACTCAGTCTATTCATCAACCGCCTTTATTATTATATCAGGATCGGAGCTAAGATGAACCTTCAAGCTCTTATCTCTGAAAGCCCTTGCCACAACCAGTTGTCCATCAACACGAGGCACATCACCTGTATAATGCAAGGTCATTTCAGGAACCAAAGACAGTTTAATGATTTCGACAGAGATAAATGGAGATTACAAATGCACTTATTCAAACTACTAAATTACAACACAAGATTAGTACAATCAATATGGCCATACAGGATAAGTGCTTTCTTTTCTCTTTGGTCACAATTGAACGTGTCAGTATCTACACGACATCCTATAGCCCACATAAATGCTATCAAAGGCAAGCAATTTGTCTATAACAACAAATTGAGCAAGTACATTATCACCTTGTAAGTTATCAAAACAAAGACCAAGTAAAACGGCATAGAAATAAATTTACTAAAAAAACGACCGAGTAAAATGACACTATTTCAAGAATTTCAACATGGAAACAGTTCATTCAATTAGAAAAACTATTTCTAAACTTGCTCTAAGAGATTTGTCTATGTTCAACGATATCTTTTGGTTAATTTTAAGAGAAGTAATATGGCACTTCAATTACCAAAACTTTCACTGAACTTCTATAAGGAAAGACAGAAAGTACATAAGCAAGAGATTATGAATGCAACAGGACATCTTTATTGGGAGGGAGGTAACCATTCAGCTTTGCAGAACTGAAGAAGTCTAGATGGCTCACATCAATATCTTCATGGCTGCCAAAGACATTAATATCACCATACAACATAGGGAAAAGTAAACCAATATAGTTGGATGACATCGTAATGGAATTAATGATTGAAAAGTAGACAGAAAGAGGTAACATTACCTTTCTAAAATTTGATATGGATCAACTACGAGTTCAAGTTTACCATCCATCCATATAGAGTAGCGAGCATTGGGAAAACGTCTATGCATTAGAAGCTTCGGAATCTGTCATATTAGTTAACGAAAGTCAGACACAAAAGGACTGCAGTACTTGATATACACAAAATTATCAACTTCTGACAAGTTTCAACAATCCAGTAAGTAACCAATAGAGGAAATTGAATTGATCAATCATGTAGAGGCTTGCCTTTCCAGTACGCCTTGCATCTACGTAAGTAATATTACGAACAACAACAACTCTCCATAGTCCAAGTTTCTTGCTTCCATCAATATCACCACTCTCCCTCCTATATTCTTCGGTCACCTCAACCAAGAGGACTCATCTGTCTCCAACGCATCTTCCAGTAGATCCGGCACCTAAAGAGAGAGAGGAAGCTAGGTCAAAGACAAAACACTAAAACATACAACACAACGAATGCAAAGAACCAAATTCAGTTGATTTTTATTATTCGTGACACTACAAACAAAAAATCCAAATTCAGGTGATGAATGCAAAGAACCCAAATTTCAAACCTGAACTCCTTGTATCGATCAAAGGAGTAAATAGCCTAGCCACGATTCTTGTCAGAAGCCATTACAGAGAAAGAAATCAAACAAGCCACAAATTCACAAACCCTAAGCCCTAACGCGGCCCTCCGCACGCAAACCACTCTTCTCTTCCTCTCACCTCCCTTCTCCTCCTCCTCCTCCTCATCTTCTTCAAGTAACACTGAGTAGCATAAGAAATCTACCCCAGCATAAAATTAAAAAAAATGTCCAAAACCCTAAAATTGGCGTAGAAGAAAAGCCAAATTGAAAGCTAAATTGAACAACAAAATTGAGATTACCGGCGTTGCAGGAGAGACGCCAGCGGTGAAATCGATGGACGTAGGAGGGAGTTTTGACAATGGTGACTCAGGCGCGAGGCATTGAGAGACGCTCTCCATCGCAGATCTGGTGTAGACGGCGCTCCTCTTTGCCGATGGCCTCGGAAGTAGGGTCTGCGAGGCGGATCGAGGCGGCGGGAGAAGTTGCAGTGCTAAGAGTTGGAGTTTGAAGAGAGGGTTGATTTGAGAGGAAGAAGGTAGGTCATGGAGAGAGTTGCTTCAGCAGAACGGAATTAGGAAAGGGGATAGTGTTTTTGGGAACCTGAGTTTAGGGATAAAAAAAAATTCGAAGTGTTTGGAAAAAATTGAGGGATCCCACAAGCGGGCTTTTTAAATAATTTGGAACTTGAGTTCCGCGCTTCAAATTTTTTTCCAAAGAAAACTTTTAACATCGGTAAAAAAAAATGGGACGATGTCTATTTTATTTTTTACATCTCAAATTTAGAAATCGATGTTAAAAAATTGTTTAACATGGCAGGTTTTTTTGACCTATGTTAATCACCCGATGTTAAATAACAGAATTCTAGTAGTGACAACTCAGAAACACCGGAAGATTTTGAGTTGACATGGAATTATGTTATTGTTGAGTTTGGCTTGGATAAAAATAGTTGGTTGTGAGACCTCTACACAATTAGGAGCATGTGGATACTAGCATTCTTCAAAGATGTGTTTTTAGGATGTGTATCACAGACTACTTCAAGGTCTGAAAGTAAGAACTGTTTTTTTAGTAATTTCACAAATCCCCATCTAAGTCTGGTGGAGTTTTGGATGCGGTATGAAGGTGCAATAGATGTGCAGAGACACCGTCAATTACAAGCTGACCATGAAACTCTTTCATCGATGCCCGAATTAAAGACAATCAGAAATTTAGAGAAGCATGGAGGTAAAATTTTCAAAACCATTTTCATTTCAATTTTCAGTTTTCAGTTTGATGAATTGAAGTTCTAGAGTAAGAAAAAAAAATTCTAATTTTGATTCCTACAGGCACAATTTATACGCATGCAAACTTTTATAAATTTCAAGAAGAATTATGGCCTGCTTGTATGGATTATGAAGTTTACGATAGAAAAGATGATGAGAAATGGGTACTGGTCACCATTGCAAATGCCTGTCAGCAAGGTGGTGTAAAGCGAAATGTTTTGTATAACCCTTCAACCAATGTGGAACATTGTTCCTGTAAGATGTTTGAAAGTCAAGGAATTCCCTATCATCACATACTATTTCTTTTAAAAGGGTTAGAGGAGCTACCAAGTTATTATATTGTCAACAGATGGACAAAAATAGCATCAAGCAAGCCATTGTTTGATTTGGATGGGAATATTTTAGAAGGTTGTTCTCAATTGTTTCATGAGGACAATAAAATTCAAAGCAACTAGATGGATTTTTTGAATTGTATGCAGCTTGCCAGAAGGGACCTGCCAAGACTAGATATTGTATCAAATGTAGTAAAAGAAGTTTTAAAAGAATTGGGTGAACCTTGTGATGATACAAGCAAAAGCAAGACACATGAGTTAGAGTCTTTCATTGGATCAAGTGCTCCAAGTGTAGTTGAGGTGTTGGTACCAGAAGAAGTACATACTAAAGGGAGTGGTAAACGAATCAAAAGAGGAAAAGAGTTGGCAATGGAGTTGCAATAAAAGCGCAAACGAGTTTGTGGAGCATGTGGAAGGAAGGCAGAGCATAATAGTCGCACTTGCCCAACAAAAAGATCATCATAGTTTCTGGTAATATACTTTAAATTGTATGTTTAATAAGTAAGCATACATTCGTTTGATATCCTTGATTGTTGTTTTTTGTTGTAACATTGGTTGTCTGGTCTTTTTAATGTGTGTCCAGGAGCCATGGATGCATTGTTTGAGTGTTCTTGATCAGGATTGCTCTTGAAGTGAGAACTTTTAGGAGGTTGATGTGTGGGTAGTTGATTTGGCGCAACACATGAAGAACGATGCAACCTAAGTTTAGGATTATTTACTTTCTGATTAATTGTAATTTTCTTTCACATGATTCTGTTATAGTTACTGAAGAATTATCCCTAATTGTCTTAGGTGGTAGAATAGTTAATTATTTCCTAGGCTCTCTCTTGATTTCTCAGATTTTCAATCTGTCATAAAAGGCATCAGCTATCAAAATCAAATAGAAGGCCTCAGCTGGCTGTCATAAACAATATTGTCTTTGTTTGTTCATTTTTTGTTGACATAAACAGTATTTGTCAACCTGTCACGTGTGAGAAAAATTATGCAATTTTAATTGACAAAGAAAAAGATTATGAAGCCTAATTGGGATTTGAACCCACATCTATGTGCTCGTATGCATTTATGAACACATCGCTTTTCCATATAAGCTATTAGGCTAAAATTTGGTGAATGATTAGGACACAACATAGTCAGAAATGACTAGAAAGAAAAGAATAACATTCCTTACTATACTTAGTTGAATCATCTGAGTGGCTTTAGCTATATCATCCAATTCTCTTTGTATGGATTTATGCTAGTTTAATATCTCGTCAGTCGGTTCTAGCAAACCCTTTCCAGGAAGAATGTACTCAATGCACTATCTTTTGACACCACGGGATTATTCACATGATATAATATGTCTTAATAACTCCACTCCTGAAACTTTAACTATGAATACAAGTATAATTGCCCATCATTAACTATGAAAGCTATAAATCCAGTTTAAATTAACTATGTAACTCAAACAAAAAGATGTCAAAAACAGATAGAATTTTAAACCTTAAAGAATGGTATATCCAACAACTAACATCAATAAATCATTAGAGACAAGATTTTGATCATTATGCAAAATGGAAAGCTCTGTTGATGGAATTCTCTATAGTTTATTTTCCCCTGACACTAATAATGTACTTCTTGTCTCATCCAGATTCGATCTATTACTCTTTCGGACTGAAAACTTATAATTAGTACAATACATCGAGGGTTTCAATTTTCATAACAACACTGAACCCTTTCAATTTCCTACATTAGGGAAACAAATTTAAGAAGTTAAGTTCACAAACCTTGATGGAAGAAGCTAGGGTTAATGAAAACGATTAATTTTTGCTTGAATCCTTGAAACCGTCAACCCCTAAATGGTTGACAAAGAATAGATACAAGTGAGACAAACAATTCAACAAAACCCAAAACCATATTTCTTCAGATTTGTCGGAAAAGATCAAATGCTAAGCGTGTACTGCTTCTTTTTCTTTCTTTTCATTACCCATTAAACCCTAAAAATGGCTCTAATTGCAAAAATGCCACCGTATTACTAATAGCCATCGATCTTAATCCAATGGTGGAAAAACAAAGTTAGCATTATAAGGAGGTTATTATAATAAGAGGAGTTATCACAAGAACCTCCCCCATAGTAATAATACCCAAACTCAAATACAAAACCAATAGATTAGACAATCAATCACTTGATAAACCAAATAACAACTAGTATAGCGATGAAGTCCGGTGACGAACCCACAGGGAGAAGTGATTTTCTATTCAAAAACTCTAAGAAAGAACTCTTATGACAAAGAAATGATTTGTAGCAAATAAGCAAGATGTAAAAGTAACCAGATTTATGATTGTAAAGTAGATTGATATCAAAGTAGAAAGAACATTTCACCTGTAATTTTCTGACAATGGTTGTGATTCATGGTCCTAGGATTGATCTATCAATTACTCATATCCATAGGTCTACTTGACTAAGGTTGAGAGATATGTAGATATACACTCGCCTTATTCAATATTACTAAAAAATAGCATTAAGGACTGAAGCAATCATACCAATTGGCACATTGATTCAATGCAATTAAGACAGATAGACGTAAATCGAACTCAGCCCTAATCGAATATCCATAAAATAGATCAATTGAAATCACCCACTACAAAGACAAAGAAACATTACTATCTTAATACCTTTGTTTGCTATCAAGAAAACAATAACAAATTCATAGATATGATGCAATTCCTAACATGGTGATCAATCATAGAAAAGAACGCAAATATAATCCATAAGTACAAGATGATAACTATGAATATGAATAACTAAATAGAATCAAATCCTAACAATCCAAACAACCATGTCTTCGAATCACAAGCGAAACTATGAGTTTAAGAACTCATAGGCCAATTCTCTCTCTCCCTAATTGTGTTCACAGTCTCACAATCATCCTCTCCTCTTAGAATAAACTGAAATAACCAAATAAAGATTGTAAAAGAGTTAGCCAAACCCTATTGTAAATATGAATAAAATAATAGAAAATAATGTCTTCGGATCCAAAATCGCAAACACTGGAAACCGACCCACGACAGGCGCCGTGAAAATGGCGGCGGGCGCCACCTATGCGGTGACTGACTTTCCCCGAATGACTTCAGTAAACTCCAATGTCATGTTGCCTTGCTCCTTTTTAGCTTCCTCCTTATCCTCCATATGCTCCAAAACATGTCTCTTAAGTTCTTCCAAAGCCCATTCAAGGTTGGAATGTAATTATGCAAAATAAACACAAAAAGGCATAGATTCCGAACTAGAATACTTCACAAGCAATATACGAAACTAGACTCAAATAATAGCAAAATTATTACCTAATGGCAATAATAAATACCTATAATTCCTTTATGCAATATGCATTATCAGACACCGATATGAGTTTCATCAATGCTACTAGTGGAGGAGATATTTTGGATAAAACACCTTAGGAAGTAATGTAGATTTTTGAAGGGTTGGCTAATGCAGCACAACAATATGGGAGACACCAAGGACTTAGCGAAGTTCATAAGTTAGATAGTTCTAGAGATGGTCAGAAGGACGAAATAGATTGCCTTACGTAGACAGTGAACAAGATGGCTATGGAAATGAATCAATCTCATCAGCCTAGACCTTGTGGTGTTTGTGGATATCCAACTTATCTGAATGATAAGTGTCCCCTGATTCAAAAGGACGTCGCTGATGTCAATGCTATGGATTATGGACCTCGTCGCAACTATGGTGATAATTACAATCAAGTCTACAATGCGAACTATCAAAGTGGATTCAACGGAAGAGGCCAACAACAACAAGTTCCTTTTTAGAGAGGACAATTTGAGAATTGTCCGAGAAATACTCAACAAGATGATAGTGAAATGGCTAAGGAGATTGGAGAACTGAAAGCAAAAGATTCGGGGAAGTTACCATTACAAGCGGTAGTGAATCCGAAGGAAAATGTTAGTGCCATGATCCTTAGAAGAGATAAACAAGTGAATGTGCCTGCTAGGAATTTTGAAGAGAGGCATAGGGAAGAAATTGATATGGGAAAAGAGGACGAGACGGAATTGGCAACACACTGCGAACACGGCGCTCGCCGCCCCTCACCACGGCGCCCGCCGCCCCCTCTAGTGACGGAATCGATTTTTGACGTTGTTGAATCCATGAAGAAATCTTCTAATGAGTGGTCTTCTGAGATTTCAAGACCTTCACCACCCTTTCCTCTTGCCTTAAGATCTGATCGTAAGTGGGAAAATGAACAAATTCTTTATGACACATTTGCTCATTGTGAGGTAAATATTCCACTCTTCAATTTGATTAAAATTGTGCCTCGCTATGCGAAATTTTTGAAAGAACTATTCACAATGAAATGCAAACAAAGGATGCGAAGGGAAGAAAAGGTAAGTTTGAGTGAGAAGATTTGTGCTTTACTTCATAAAAGATTGCCTGAAAAGCGCGGAGATCCAGGTATGTTTACCATCCCATCTGCAATAGGTAATGCTAGCTTCACCAAATATATGTTAGACCTAGGTGTTTCAATCAATGTTATGTATTATAACTTTTACATGTTTTTGGGTCTCAATGCATTATCTGAAACTGGTATTACTATACAACTCGCTGACCGTTCTAGTATTAAGCCTAGAGAAGTTGTTGATGATGTTTTGGTTAAGGTAAACGATTTGATATTTCCAGCTGATTTCTGTATTTTAGATATGGAACAAGGTACGCCTGAAAACCCAATTATCTTTGTAAGGCCCTTCTTGCGAACGGCTAAGCCTAAGATTGATTGTTTTGAAGGTTCACTAACTATGGAATTTGATGGTAGAAAGATTGAGTTTTCTATATTTGAGCTTATTGTTTCTTCTACTAATGATTCCATAGATGTTCTTGACTCTAATGAAAGTGATCAGATGAATTAATAAAATGGTTTGTTAGATGCTTTTGTTGAAACTGGGTCTTTGAATATTGAGTCTTCTAACAAAGATGAAATTGGGTTAGGGAAATATGACATTGAAAGAAAAATTGAGAATTTGTTTAAGTCACATGACAATGTGTCTAATTCAAATGATTATATTTCTATTCACTATGAGACATCGATTCCTAATAATGTGGAGGTTTTTGCAATTTCAGGGCAACCTCCCGGAATAACTCATTCCCAAAAGGAATCGATGGATGCAATTGATGAGTATAATGGAGGAATTCCTAAAGTTCCCCCTCCTTTCTTGAAAAAGACAAGTGTGGAGGATGTTGACGGAATAACTTAATCAAGAAATGCATCACGTCGAGCTAAAGACGTGAAACAAAGGCGTTTCTTGGGAGGCAGCCCGAGGTAGTTTAGGTAATATTATTTCAATTTTTCAATTAGTTTTTCAATTCAATAAAGTAGGATCAATCGTGTCGTTGAATTTCGGAAGTGATGGTGAGTTAGAACCTTTGTTGGAGTTGAGTTTTGCTTGATTTGAGTACGGAGTCACGTTTTGTGAACATGGCGCCCGCTTCCCTTCACATGGCGCCCGCCTCCCATGTTTTCTTGACAAGTCCGGATTTTTGGTAAATTTGGAAGGGAAGTACTTCTATATTTTATTTTTGGTTAGTTTCGTAATAGGATAGTTTGTTTATCTTATGTCTTATTAGAATTAGATTTATTTCTTTTTATTTTGTTTTAGGTTTAGATTATTTTTATCTATCTTAGGTTAGTTTATTTATCTTCTTTCTATTTTCTTCTATCTTAGGATTAGATTGTTCTCTCTAGGATTAGTTTCCATTTATCTTAGTTATAGGATTTAGATTTTCTATTTTCCTATTTTCTATTTATCTAGATCTAATACTTTATATTCTCTTTTTCTTTTTATATATATATCCCTTTCGAACTCACCATATATTTCTATTCCTTATTGTGAATCAACCAAGCTTTCTCCAAAGGAATCTACAAAACCCAAAAGCATACCTGAATCCATTCCATAAACCTAAAGCCTTGTGTTTCAATTGATTCTGTCCATCAAAACACTTTCCACCATTACCCTACATCCACAAAAATCAATCTTTCCCATACCATTCCCTTATCTATCACCTGAGAAGTTGTTGAAACCAATTTGATCGTCAAAAGTTTCAAGTTTGGAGGGTGTGAACGTCGGTCATCCAACGTTTTCACTCGAATTCAAGGCTCGGAATACACGGCGCCCGCCGCCATTTCCACGGCACCCGCCGTCCCTGCACAGAGTCTGTTTTTCGGTATTTTGTGGAGACCTTTTGTGTTCGTTTTTCTGTTTTTGCAATCTTGAGTGAAGCTATTAAGAAAATGGTGTCGGCCTACATCGATGATACTGATGTGCTATGTAGGAATGCACTTAGGATGCGTACTTACACGTCGACCATGTTCTTTGACGAAACCACATTGAAGAGGTTGGGTTTGTTTGATTCTGTAATCACCCTGATGCCACATGGAGGGCTGCGCGAATTTATTGGTAGAAGAGCTCCTACCTACCCTTGCTTGGTCAAGGAGTTCCTCACTACTTTAGATGTTATCTCGCCCAATGATGTTCGATTTCCGTTAAGATGAAGAGCTTGCAATTCCTCATATGCTGCAATTAGAGTTGCTTTTAGTGTGTCGAAGAGGTGTTCTAGGAAGTAGCAGAATGCCATGCGTGTTCTTGATTCAACAGAGATTTGGAGGAGTTTGATAGGGATATGCCTGAGACCTTCAAGAACTTCAGATCTAATGATATGATTACTCATCCTGCTCTTCGTCTCTGTCTGTAGATTTTGGGCTCTACTTTCTATGACTCTGAGAGCACCGCTACTGTCGACCCAAGTGTGAATGATTTTATATATTTACTGACTCTTGAGTCTGTTGTAGTACCAGACTGGGTACTCTTGTTTTTTAGGATGTGTGAGAGGGTTCGACTCCGGACTTCATCGCTATACTAGTAGTTGTTTGGTTTATCAAGTGATTGATTGCCCAATCTATTGGTTGTGTGTTTGAGTTTGGATTATATTACTATTTGGTAAAGGGAGAAAATGTCAACGACGTTCATCCCGCATCAAATTCTTGGTAAAGGGCTTAATTGATGAAGCTAACAAAGTCCCATGCGATTCTGGTTGGGAAGATCGATCAATTACAAGATGCTTGTCTTTTCTTGATGGATTTGATCAATCAGCAGTCTAAACCCCAGACTCCGCCTTCACAGTAATTGGTTAGTCATTTGCTTCCTTTAAACCCTTTATATTATTTTTTATTGTTCCTTTTTGCGTTTTTATGCATTGAGGACAATGCAACATGTAAGTGTGGGGGGGGGGGGGAGAAGTGAAGTGAATTAGTTAGGTTAGTTCATATTTAGTTGGTTTAGTTCATGTTTGAATTTCTTGTTTTGATTTTTAGTTATTTCTTTTATGTTATATAAAACGTCAAAAAATGAAAAAAAAAAAAGAGAAAAAAATGTGAGTCTTGTTTGCCCTATTTGACTTTATACAAACATGATGTTATAAATCCCATGGAATTCTGGAATGATTTGACATTATCTTAAAATTGGGGTTTGTGTGAAATATGATTAGGCATATGTAATTGAGCATGTATGATCTATGTTTGGGAGCATGCTTGATATTCAACAAATATTTGTCCTAGTGAGATATTTTTGGCCTTATAAGAGATAAATCTATATTTCTTTTGCTTTTCTTGTGTGATTTACTCTTCCTATACATTTATCATTGATTATTGCCAGGGTTATATGTTTTCAAGGCCGATTATATACATGTTCATTGCTTGATAAGCTCAAATGACAGATGCAACCTTTTAGCCACATACTTATCCATGTCTACCTTATGTTATCTCTTGCTTTGAAGTCAATTTGAGCCTTTAGCCTATTTTATTGATAGCTCCACAAAATTATTATTCCTAGCATATGATAAGCCTTACCCTTATTCCTGGGGAATTGAGATTTTGAGTGGGTTATGGAATCTATTTTGGAGATTGAGGAGAATGAAGCTAAAGTGTGATGTTATGGTTTATGGTTTTGAGAAGATGTAATGTTATGTGCTTATTTCCTCATTTTTATGCATTTGGGATGCATGTATTTCGACTCTAGCAAAAAAAAATCGAAAAAAAAGAGAATAAATAAGCCATGTGATATATTTTATTTTTGCATAATGAGGAAGAATTGGATTTATGTTGGTTAGAATAACATTGGTTGGGTGTTGAGATTTCATGATACCTGATGGTGATGATGATGATATAATGAGATGAGATATTTTGGAGAGTTGAGATGATGAATAATTTTTGGAGTATTTATGATGATATTGAGAGATGTTGTGTATTTGTGAGCTTCAGTATTGTTGAGTTGGTTTGTGTTATGTTGGGAGTATTGGAATCTTGCTTTCCCATAATTTATAGCACTACATGACCAAATACAATTCCTTGCACTTATGTTTTTTTACCAAGCCCTATTACAATCCCGCCGAATGGAATCTTCTATGAAGGTTTCCATTGAGCGAAAGTCCTCTTGATGTCCTTATTTTTGCATTTACGTATCCGGTGGAGATTTTGTGATATAAATGTCAATATTTGAGTTGATGCTTGTATATGGAATTGAGGTGAGTGTATGCTTAAAGCCTAAACACTTGAGAGTAAGAGATACACATTTTATCCTTGGTAAGGTTGGATTTTTTAGCATGCAAGCAGTTTGATCCCATATATACATGTTATGACGTTTATAATATGCCTTAATTATATTTGCATTATTGATGATGTTGCTTTTGATGAGTAAAGTGATGAAAGAATTTCTTGTAGGATGCGTAGATGATGTTTTTGTCGTATGGTTGCTTGAGGACAAGCAAGAGTTAAGTGTGGGGGGATTTGATACTACATATTTCATATAGGCATTAGGTATTTCCTATTGCAATTAGATATAGGTTTTGCTTATGTTTGAGTTTAGTTTCGTATATTGGTTGTGAAGTATTCGAGTTTGGAATCTACGCCTTTATAGTGTTTATTCTGCATAATTACATTTCGACCTTGAAGGGACTTCGGAAGAGCTAAAGAGACATGTTTTGGAGCATATGGAGCCTAAGAAGGAAGCTAGAGAGGAGCAAGGAAGCACGTCATTTAAGATTATTGAAGTCAATCGAGGGGAATTCGTCACTACATAGGCGGCGCCCATAGCCATTTACATGGCGCCCGCCGTGGGGCGGTTTCGAGCAATTTTGATTTTGGATCCGAACACATTATTTCCTATTATTTTATTACTATTTCCATTATGGTTTGGCCGACTCTTTAAGAGTCTTTATTAGGTTTTATTCAGATTATTCGCCGTGTGTGGCTATTGTGTGAGACTATGAACACCATTAGAGAGAGAGAGAGAGAGAGAGAGAGGGAGAGAGAATTGGCCTATGAGTTGCTAAATTCATAGTTTCGCCTGTGATTCGAATACATGGTTGCTTGGATTGTGAGAATTTGATTCTATTTAGTTATTCATAATCATAGTTATCATCTTGTGCTTGTTGATTATATTTGTGTTCCTTTCTATGATTGATCACCATGTTAGGAATTGTATCTTAGCTATGAATTCATTGTTGTGTTCTTGATAGAAAACGAAGGTATTGAAGTAGTGATATTTCTTTGTCTATATAGTGGATGATTTCAATTAATCTATGATGTGGATATGTCGATTAAGGCTGATTAGGGTTGTTCCAATTTTTCTTAATTGCAATGAATCAATATGTCAATTGGTCTGATTACTTGAGTCCTTAATGCTATTCTTTACTGATATCGAATATGGTGATTGTATACTTGCGCATCTCTCAACTTTAGTCAAGTAGACATGTGTTTATGAATAATTGATAGATCAATCCTAGGACCATGAATTACAACCATTGTCAGAGAATTACAGGTGAAATGTTCTTTCTACGTTGATACCAATCTACTTTGCAATCCTAAATCTGGTTACTTTTACATCTTCGTTAATTGCTAAAAAACATTGCTTTGTCATAACAGTCTTTGTTAAGAGTTATTGAATAGGAAATCGCTTCTTCTTGTGCGCTCAACTCCGGACTTCATCGCTATACTAGTAGTTGTTTGGTGTATCAAGTGATTGATTGCCTAATCTATTGGTTTTATGTTTGTGTTTGGATTATATTACTATTTGGTAAAGTGCCAAAGTGCGAGACCATCGAAAAGATTATAGCTTTACGTATTTTAAGTTGTTGCCATCAGCGATGGTCTCAGATAGGTCAACAAAAGTAGTAATATGAGTAAGGAGACATTCATTAGGTTTCTCATCAAAAGAATTTCGTTTAATTTAAGCAAGGAAACTACTTCTAATTTCAAAATAAGAAGGAGGGATAAGAATGTCCGACTCAGGCACGGTAAGTGCCGGGTGCCTCCTTTATTGCTCCTCTTGATCGCCTCGTGCATTGGACTCTTCGAGTTGTCTAGGCAGCCTCTCAATCTACTGAGCCTGAGTTTCAACAGTCGCCATAATGCTTTTAAGTTTGGAATGGATGTGTTGAAAATTTCTAGGCTCGTCTAGTTGTTTGAATTCAGGTGGGTAACCGGCGCGTCACATACACCTACAAAATAAGAACTGGAAAAAGAACGTGAAAGTAGCTACTTAGGACACGAATGATCGCTTCCCCGGCAATAGCGCCAAAAATTGTTAAGGAGGGAATCAAGTCTAAATAAATAAGAATATAAATTGAAACCAATTCCAATCTGTGCAAATAAAATTATAAGAAACCCTCCCGCTGTAGTTGTATGAAGATCAATAAACTAAGAAACTTCCAAAGCTAGGGAATCTTCCTCAACGATAACCATATAAGTATTATTCCAAATTTATGAAAGGAATAAGTTTTTCATCAAATTACTTTCATTATTAACAAATAGGGGGATAGAGCCTTTTGCATAAACCATAATTATTACTACCCTTTTTGATCATTAATCTAAATTCATAATAAGATCACTTTCGCTTCAATATTACAAATAAGAATCACCTACTACTCTCGTAGAAGAATCATGCAAATAGGGATAGAAGATGAAAATCGCATAAAAAGATCCTACCTTTGACAAACTTACATGGCTATCGTCAGGCTCACCCCGACCATAGAAGTAAGGGAACTACTCACGTCTCATCATTGTGGATATCATCATAAACATGAAAAGAAACTTCCTTTGAATTGAAATAAACGTCGAAAGATTGCAACCGAAGCTTTCCAATCTCTCTTCAAACTCGGCTATTCTCTCTCTTTATATGGCCTAACTAGTGTTCAATGGTTGAGAATTGAATTCATGAAAAACCAGCCCTTAGGGCTTTATTTATAGGCTTCAATCTTAGCTAATCTAGGAAGGACAAATCTATCTTCTATCTATATCTATCTAAAGATAAATCTTCCCTAAATTAAATAAATAAAAAGAATAGAAAATCCCCCTAGGTAAATATGGAATTAATCAAAGAGGATAGAAGTCATCAAACTTGATAAAAAGATATGTGACTTAATGTGGAAGCAACTCTCCTCGGACAAGTATCTATCAACGCGTCATATCTCTCTGCATAGTCACCCGATATCGAGTCAAGGACTTGATATTGACTTGGTTCTTCTGTCTTGAGTGATCTTGTATTCGACGCCGGCTCTTCATGTGTGTGTTGAGTGATGCTCACTCGATATCGAGTCGGAAGGTCAATATCGAGTCATTCATGTCGAGTCGAGTGTACATCCTCCTTCTTCTGGTTTGATTTTTGGTGAGGCTCCACTCGATATCGAGTCTCTAGGTAGATATCGAGTGTCTTCTCTTCATGGCTCCGAGTGTGGCTTGCCTTCACTCGACATCGAGTCAGTCAATAGACGTTGAGTGGTTGAGTACAAATTGAGTGACTTGACATCTTCTTTCCTTCTTCTCCGAATTGTTCCAAAATGCTTCTGATTTCTGCGAAATTAAACAAGAACTTGTGTAGACCTCCATATTTTACAAATAAACATAAACTACACAAATATCATGTCTTTCTAATGCAGAAGTATAAAATATGGACAGAAATGGAAGTAAATGTAAGTACAAAACATGGTGAAATAAGCACACATCAAGTGCATACTCATTCGGGCATTTGACAAACCTATTCTCCTGCAGATACATGTCGATCCTGCTCTTCCATGCCCGTGGTGCTTGTTTTAAGTCATACAAGGCTTTCTTCAATATTAGCACCTTATATTTATGGCCTTTGTTGAGATAACTGAAAGTTTGTTCAACAAAAACATCCTCTTCTAGCACGCCATTTGAAAATGCCGCTTTCACGTCCATCTTGTAAACCTTTCACTTTCTCTGAGCAACGAGTAAACTCATCATACGAGCAGTCTCTAAGCGAGCAACTGGAGCAAATACCTCACCATAGCCAATTTCTGGACGTTTTTTGTAGCCTTTGGCAACCAACCTTGCCTTTTACCTTTCAACCTTCCCTTGAGCATTCTTTTTCTCCTTGAAAATCCACTTTAGACCAATGGGGTTTTCACCTTTTGGCAAAGTTGTCAATGCCCACATATCATTCTTCTCAATTGACTTGATCTTCTCATTCATAGCAGCTCTCAATTTTTCATCATTCACCTCTTCCTAAAAGCCTATGGGCTCATAATTAACAAGATAAAAATAAACAGTTAGATTATCATGCAAATCCTCATCTTGAGCATAAATTTCCTCAAGGCTTCTTATTTTCGGAGGTCTCTTACTCGAGCTTTCATAGGAGGATAGTGATGCCTACGTCCTTGAAGAATATGGTGAACTTTGAACACTTGGAGATAGGGAGGGCGTTATAGGTTCTCGATAAACACCTTCTCCTTGCTCTTCTTCAGTATGAGATGGAAAGAAAACATATCGCTCCCTTTCATCAAGGCTCCAATCCCATGGATTATTTTCATTGAACAGAACATCTCTGCTAATGACAATCTTGTTCGCCATCGATTCATAGAGCTTGTAGCCATTCGGTCTTTGGTCATAGCCGATGAAGACATGCTTCTTGCTTTTATCTTCAAGCTTCGTTCTCACCTGATCTGGCACATGTACATAACCAATGCTCACAAACACTCTCAAATGAGATGCACTTGGATTTCTTCCACTCCATGCTTCTTGAGGAGTTTGATTTGATAAGCTCTTCATTGCACATTGGTTGGCTATTTTGTTTCTCCGCAAGAACTTTAAAGTTATTTAACATAAAAAAAACGTAGGACTTTTCTTTCAGAAAATAAACCTATGTCTTTCTACTGGAATAATCAATGAAGAGCGTGAAGTACCGATTTTATCGAACGAGACTTGCTTTATTGGTCCACAGACATCAACGTGGACAAGTTCAAGTGGGTGATTTGCTCTTGTAGTGCTCTCGTTTGGAAAGCATTTCTAGACTTGTTTTCCAACAAGACACCCTTCACAAAGTTTATCTGGCTGGTCAATTTGAGGCAACCCATTCAACATCTTTCTTTGATACATCAACTTCAAGCTCCTTAATTTCACATGCCCAAGCCTTAGATGCCATAGCCATGGTGTCTCATTTACACAAGTTGTTAGACATTTGGCGACATCCGTTTGACTATTCAACAAGAACATTATACTTTTCGTAATTGGCACCTTGGTGATCACATTCCGATGACCATCTTAGAGTAAGAGACTACAATTTTTTATGTACACCTCGTAGTTCTTCTCTAATAGTTGTCCCAAACTCAAGATATTGCTCTTCATGTTAGGAAGAAAATAAACATTGCTTATGAATTGATGATCACCATTCATCATACGGATCAGAATTGTACCTTTTTCCTTGATGGGAACTTTGGAGTTGTCTTCAAACATAACACCTCCGGTGATCGACTCATCAGGTGCTAGGAGGAAAATCAAGTATATAATATAAATCTCAAATTCAACCCCCTGATCTCCAAAAATTAATTACAAGACTTCCTCCCGTTGTAGAAGAAGGTAGTCAGGATCGATCCACGAGGAAGCGTGTCAGCGCCCGCCTTTTCAGTTCCAAACTTCAGCAGAAAATCAACCAGACAAACATAAATAAAAGAGAAAAGCATAAAATAGCACGAAGACAGAAAACTGGTCGATATCGACCTCCACTAACTCGATATAGAGTAGAAAAATCGACTGCAACAACTCAATATCGAGTGGAAACAGAAACTTTAAAAATCGAAACTTTATGAAATAAATTAGTAAAATAAAAGACTTCCAAGATCAGGGTTTCAACACCACAACGATAACCATGTAAAATAACACATAAAGGCATAAAAGATCATGTTTTTCATCAAATAACCCCCCCTTTATTAACAAATAGGAATATAAAGGCTTTCACATAAACCCTAATTGTTACTAATCCTTTTTCACATAATTAATCCAAGTTGCATTAAGATCACTTTCGCTTCAATAACACAAACAAGGATCACCTTCAACTTTCGCAAAAGAATCATGCTTATAAGGATAGAAGACGAATTGCATCAAAAGCTTGTACCTTTACCACATCACCTCACATGGCTACCGTCGGGCTCACCTCGACCCTAGAAGTTGGGTGGCTACTCGCTCTTCATCGTCAATAAACACACCAATAATAAAAGGAAACTAAATTGCATTAAATAAAACAAATAAGACTTACAACCGAATAAAGCCAAATCCGCTATCGCTTCACAAACTCCACTCGGCTCCAAGACTCTTTCTCTACTCCTACTCGACTTTCTCTCTCTATGTGACTTTGCTTGGATTGATTGAATCGGAACTAGAATTGAATTAATAAAACTCAGCCCCTAAGGCTCTATTTATAATGTTCATTCCCTATGAAATTAGGAAAGAAAACTATATCTATATCTAAATCTATCTATCTATTACTAAAGATTAAATAATGGAAATAAAAGAAATAAATCTAAAAGGGAACTATATCTAAACTAGATAAATATCTCTTCCATCTTGATAGAACTTGATAGAATTTGATCTTGTGGATATCTCCATTGGACTTTGGATAGAACTTTGATTGGAACTCGGATATGCTCGAAATCGGCCACTGAGGTTCACTCAGTATCGACTTGCCTAGGTCGATATCGACCTGTGTTTTCTCGTCTTCACTTCTTGACTCGATCTCGGCTCTAGGGTATGAAAATCGACTTGGTGTTACTCAATATCGACTTGACTAGGTCGATATCGACCTGCATTTTCCTTCTTCAGATTTCGGGGTCGATTCCTGGTCTTGGCTCGATTTTTGGTCAACTCGATATCGACTTGGCATGGTCGATATCGACCTATGCCAATTTTGCATCATCGAGTTCAATTAAACCTTCCATGACATTAATCAAAATTTTCAATGGGGGTGATTTTTATAGACTTTGGAAAACATTCATGTAAGCACATAAATCAATAATGAATTCGAAAATAGTCATGTATAAGCAATTTCAAGAGATAAACTTTAAACATGCACGCAAAATGTCAAATATGTCAAAATATGCACAAAGTAAGCTCTTTCCTCACCCCATACTTAAACATTACAGTGTCCTCACTGTATAAAAACAAGGGTAAAGAAAGAAACTTACTAGACAGGCGTGCTAATTGTCAGAAGTTGAGTTCTTTGTTGTAGGCCCTGGTCAATATCGAGTAGGCATGGTCGATATCGACCTATTTTACTCGAAATCGAGTTATGCGTTCTTCCTTGTTCGTGAAAAATTTAGAAGAGAAATACCCACAATAGAAAATAATGTCCAAAACAGAAAACAAAAGCAACAATGTCCAAGAGTCCCAAAAATAAATGTCTGTTTACAAGCTCTAGACTTTATAGTCGCTAGGCCGACTTTCTCCGTTATGCTCAAGGTGGCATTTGCATGGCCCATGTAGATTGGGCTTCAAACAGGACTCCATTCTTGTCCATCAGCTGTAGTCCTCTAGAATGGATCTTATTCACCGTGAAGGGGCCCATCTTCTTCTGTTTGAACTTTTTAGGGAACTAATGATCATTTTACTTGGAAACATAGACTTTGTCTCCAACCTCATATTCCTTAGGCTCATCATTGGAAATCCTGTATAAGCGCACATACCAAGGAAAACCTCTCCCATGTATAGATAGATCATTAATGGAAATAGGAGAAGAAAGATCCATACCTTGGCTTACCTTTGAAGAATCGGAATTCGTGACCTCCTCGGGATCTGGTCGATATCGAGTAAGGTCACTCGATATCGAGTTCTGCTGCTCGAAATCGGGTTGCTTCGGCTCAACGGGTGGAATCGAGTCGGTGTGGGTAGGTCGATATCGACCTGGGTTGGTCGATATCGAGTCATGCTGCTCGATAATGGCCGGCTCGATTTCTGGTGGAGGTGAATCAATATGGGGGGGTCGATTTTGACCTATGATGGTCGATATCGACCTGTCTTGCTCGATATTTCCCGGTCGATTTCGACCCCATACTTAAGACCTGGCAAAGCATCCGAAAAATAGTTAGTCTATATCGACGTGCCTTGATCTATGTCGAGTGGATTCTCTGCTTCTTCGTTTAGGATGACCATGATCTCTTCCACTTGGGCTTCCATTTCCCTCTTTTCCAGCTCCTCGGGAGTCATATTTCTTACCTTAGGCTCCCCGCAAGTAATGTACCTCTTCCATGGGACTTGTATGCCTTTCAGTTTTATTAAAGAAATACTCAATTACCTCATCCCTGATGTTGAAAGTGAGCACTCCCTTACCTACTTGCACTGATACATTGTCCACCATGCTTGTTGGACAAGCAGGGTCCTCCACCATATCAATAACTAAGAAATCAGCAGGGACGAAGAACTTACCTATTTGCACTGATACATTGTCCACCATGCCAATTGGGATGACCACCATGTTGTTCGCCATATAAAGCTTAGCATCCACAAGCTCTAAGGCACCTATCTTAATCTTGGACCGGATTGATAAAGGCATTATCCTCACTCTGGCTCCCAAGTCACATAAAGCATTAAATTTGTATTGACCAAATCCAATGGTTATAGCAAACTTACCTGGATTTGGCCTTTTCTCTAGTACGTCCATCTGGCTGCACTCCTTTGCGATCTCAGCCATTGACCTCTCTTTTCTTAGAATCTCCTTGAGGACCTTGACGTAGGATGGCATCTCATTAAGAGCTTCTGTGAAGGGTATGGTGACGTTGAGCCTTTGAAGAATCTTGATGAAACACTGAAACTTCTTCTCTGTAGGGTCCTTTCGAGATTTCGTCGGGAAAGGCAGCATTTTCTTCGGCGGAGGTGATGATGTCGAGTGTTGATGGTCGAAATTGATTGTGGGCTGGTCGATATCGACCTGTGTCCGGTCGATATCGAGTGGATTGGCTAGCCTCGAGATCTGGGGAGGAATTGGGTCGATTTCGACCAGTAGTGGAACGATATCAACTGGGAAATGGTCGATATCGACTGGGGACTGGTCGATATCGACTGGGTTGGTGGATATCGACTGGTCTCCACTGCTCTTTTCCTCCATCGTTTGCTCGGGCGTTTGCATCTGTCGCCCACTTCATAGGTTCATAACAGCTGCATGTCCAGTAGATATACCCTTAGGGTTAGGTTCAGAGGATCCAGGGAGCGTACATGACTGTCTAGGGACGGATGCTACCAGTTGACCCATCTGAGTTTCCATTGATTTCCGTCATATATCAATTTCCCCAAGCCTAGCGTTGACACCATGCATCTAAGTGTAGATGGAATTGATAGACTGCTTGGTGTTTGAATGGTTCCTCCGCATCTCCTCAAGGATGGTATGCAGGTCATCCTTATCTGTCAGGGTGAACAGGGGCTCTGTAGGGAGGGGGATTCAGATGCTAGGGCTGGCGATAGTAGCTCCATTTCTGATTCTGATGTGGCTTTGAGTAGTGTCTCCCTGCATACCTTACCTCCTCGTGGGTCTCTCCTTGTTGTACTTGATCGACGTGTGGGCACTCCTTTGTGATCTCAACCATTGTACGTCCATCTGGCTGCACTCCTTTGCGATCTCAGCCATTGACCTCTTTTTGCTTAGAATCTCCTTGAGGACCTTGACGTAGGATGGCATCTCATTAAGAGCTTCTGTGAAGGGTATGGTGACGTTGAGCCTTTGAAGAATCTTGATGAAACGCTGAAAGTTCTTCTCTGTAGGGTCCTTTCGAGATTTCATCGGGAAAGGCAGCTTTTTCTTCGGCGGAGGTGATGATGTCGAGTGTTGATGGTCGAAATTGATTGTGGTCTGGTCGATATTGACCTGTGCCCGGTCGATATCGAGTGGATTGGCTAGCCTCGGGATCTGGGGAGGAATTGGGTTGATTTCGACCAGTAGTGGGTCGATATCGAATGGGAACCGGTCGATATCGACTGGGGACTGGTCGATATCGACTGGGTTGGTCGATATCGACTGGTCTCCACTGCTCTTTTCCTCCATCGTTTGCTCGGGCGTTTGCATCTATCGCCCACTTCATAGGTTCATAACAGCTGCATGTCCAGTAGATATACCCTTAGGGTTAGGTTCAGAGGATCCAGGGAGCGTACATGACTGTCTAGGGACGGATGCTACCAGTTGACCCATCTGAGTTTCCATTGATTTCCGCCATATATCAATTTCCCCAAGCCTAGCGTTGACACCATGCATCTAAGTGTAGATGGAATTGATAAACTGCTTGGTGTCTGAATGGTTCCTCCGCATCTCCTCAAGGATGGTCTGCAGGTCATCCTTCTCTGTCAGGGTGACCAGGGGCTCTGTAGGGAGGGGGTTCAGATGCTAGTGCTAGCGATAGTAGTTCCAGTTCTGATTCTGATGTGGCTTTGAGTAGTGTCTCCCCGCATACCTTACCTCCTCGTGGGTCTCTCCTTCTTGTACTTGATCGACGTGTGGGCACGCAGTAGTGTTGTGCCTCACAGACCCACATTCCAAACAAGGTTTGTCTTTAGAGAGGAATTTAACTTGTTTGGTAAGACGACATACCTGATTATTGTGGAATTGCTCCCTGAAGTTTGGATCAACTTCCTTGGGTGGCACATACAACGACACAGATGGGGCAGGCCTTTCATACCTTTTGTCAGAAGCGGCCATAGAAGTCCCATATGTATTGTCGCAGTTGGCTAGTGTCTCAAATACCTCCCATGCTCGGCGTGGAGTGTATCCAAGATAGTCATAATTGGTGTAGTTGTTGATCTGATCCTTAGTATGCGCATCCAGGTAGTTGAAGATGATCTCCTGGATGACGTAGGGTGGCTGGCCATGCGCAGGGCAGGATTTCATAAACCATTTGTAGTGCTCCTAGACTTGTGCTAATGGTTCTCCTGGCTTCTATCTGAAAGCTGTGATTTGTTGTCTGAGGGCAGCTGTCTTTGTAAGAGGAAAGAACTTGTTGAGGAACAGGTCATGTAGTTCTTTCCTCGTGCGAATTGATCGTACATGCAATCCTTCCAGCCACTGTTGTGCTATTCCTGCAAGGGAACAACGAAAAGCCTTTAGTTTTAAGTATTCAAGATTAGCACCATCAGCTATAGCTTCGCCTAAGTCTATAAAATTGGTGGCATGCTTTAAAGGACATTCATTTATTCTTCCCCTAAATTGACTCCTTCTAATTTCAATAATAAAAGAAGGACGAATTTCAAAGTTAATAGTAGGAAGAACGATCGCTGATTCTGGAACTTCCAGAGTAGGATGCATATATTCCTTTGCGTTGGCTGGGACATGCCTAATCCGCTCTTCAAGTTCCCTCCTTGCATTGATTTCGCGATCTATCTTTGCTTCCCACCGCTGCTGGTTCTGTGCATATTCCGCCTCTCGTCGGTCGTGTTCTGCTTCTCTGGTGGTGAGTGCCTCAATCTGTTGGCGGAGTTGCTCAAGCTCCTATGCTGGTGTGATCTGGCCCGCATTCTCGTTGTCGGATATTGACATGAGTCTCTCCTAAGCCTTTGCTGAAGGTGGAAAAATCGCTCAGGCTTGAGAATAGGGTCTATAGGCGTGCGATCAGTTCTTCGCATGCACCTGAAAAACAAAAGAAAAAAGAAACAAGTAAAAAGAAACTAAAAGGTAAAAACAAATATAAAGAAAGGAAATAGAACTAAAAAGGGCGCGATTGATGGCTTCCCCGACAACGGCGCCAAATTTGCTAGGAGGAAAATCAAGTATGAAATATAAATCTCAAATTCGACTCCCTGATCTCCGCAAATTAATTACAAGACTTCCTCCCGCTGTAGTATAAGGTAGTCGGGATAGAGGTAGGAGTCAACAAAACTTAAACTTGAGACATCTCACCACCTGTTTCGATAATCTCCCACACATCTTGGAACGGAAAACGTGAATTTGTCATAACGAGCTCTGATACCAATTTGATAGAATTTGGCGAGGAAATAATATAAGAAGAGAAAATTTTGAAGAGGAAGAGAAGATCAAAACACTTCTTCAAATGTTTATCCCTCTTATTCAAAACTCAAATACATAGCCTATTTATAGGACCAGTGAGGCGTGAATGTTAACATTACCTTCTCATGCATGGAAACTACAAACTTATTACTTTAAAACATATAATGAATTCCTACGTTTCCGCCATGCATTAATTTCATGTCTTCAATGGAGTTCAATGCATGCATGTAACTTTGAACTTGTAACTTAGAAAATTAAAATACCGAATTAAGTTTAATTTTCAACACAAGGGTAGTGGTCATTATATCCACGTCGAAAACATAGCATCAGATTCACAAATAAATAAGCCCTTTGTTGAACAAAAATGTGAAAATAATTTTATAACACATTTTATTTGATTTTAATATTTGAGTTCGACCCTTTTTGGTTATCCTCTTGATTCAAAGTCGTATCGATACCAAGATTTGAATGGTTTTGGTAATTTGGGCTGCACCCGTATTTAGTGGGTTGCCTACATATCTCTTGGAAGAGAATCAAGCCTCACGTAGTTCCAAGTGTTTTGGATTTTGTGTTTGGTTTGGATTTTGTTTCGTTTCCTTGTATGCATCATAGGATAAAATCCAAGCCCATCTTCTTGGAAGGGTAGCTTGAACAACACTCCACTCGAGTATCCTGAGCCCACCTTCTTGGAAGGGTAACTCAAGTAACCCACCTATCATTTGCATAGAAAACGATTTAACTTGGAGATAGAGTTTGATTTGACTTAGAGGTCAATTTGAGGATGGTGGAATTTAATTTTGAGTTTGGTGACCGAACTCGACGAGCAGAAGCTTTGCATCAGGTTAAAAGTGGATACTTTGGCTTTGATAGGAAATTTGATTTTTAGGACGACTAGAGTCAAAAATGAATTTCAGAGATTTGATTGAAGGTTTGAGTGTGACTGAACTCGGTCAGAATTTGATTTACACCAAGTTTCCCACGTATCCACTTATTTAGTGGCATCAAGTCACCGTAGTTCGGGACAAAGAGAAATTTTGTATTTGACTGGATTTGATCGTCAGATCATTTGAGAGCTGTGATTGAACTCAACAAGCTTGTAGATTTATGTCGAGCTTCTTTCATACTCGGTTAAACGAGATCAAATCACCTGTAGTTGTTGAAAATGATAAATTTGAATTTGGTATTTGGGTTATTGAAGTTTTGTTCGGGATCAAACTCGATGAGCGGAAGCTTTGTATCGAGTCGGAGGAGACACTTTGGATTTGATAGAAATTTACAAGCGCGAGAAAGTAGAGGATCACGCGGTAGATCTACAAGAAACTTTTGATTCCCGACGCAGAGGAGGTTTGAACTTGAACGAAGAGAAGTATGTCTTCGGGGTTGATTCTGGAAAATTCCTTGGTTTCATGGTTAGCCATCGAGGAATTGATGTGAATCCTGAAAAAGTAGCGGCAATCCAAAATCTTCAACCACCGCGAACGATCAAAGAATTGCAGTATTTAAATGGAGCGGTAAATTACCTAAGCCGTTTTTGCTCTTGCCTAACAGACAGGTCGTTACCCTTCTTTGCTTTGCTCAAGAAAAAGGGACCAATACAATGGACACCAGAGTTACAAGAAGCGTTTGGGAGTTTGAAAATTTTCCTATCAACACTCCCCACTCTGCACCAACCCGAGAAGCAAGAGATTCTGCATCTATACTTGTCAGTAAAGAGCGTTACCATCAGTGCAGTCTTGACGCGAGAAGAAAAATACCCAGTGTATTATGTCAGTCATGTGCTACAGGATGCTGAGGCGCGATATGAACTAGTGGAGAAAATGATTCTATGTATGGTATTCATAGGAAGAAGATTGAGGCCATACTTCTAGGATCACATTATTAGAGTAACGACCAACCTACCGATGCGCCAAATCCTTCACTCCCCGTGCTTGTCGGGAAGGATGATGTAATGGGCAGTAGAGTTGACGGAATTCGAAATAGAATATACCCCGCGAAAGGCAGCTCTGGCTCAGGTTTTAGCCGATTTTATTGGCGAAACAAGTTTTGAACTAAATGCTCAAAAAGAAAAGAGCGAGTGGACGCTCAAGGTGGATGGTGCGGCCAATAAAGAAGGGTGCGGGGTTGGGGTTACTCTCACTGCACCCGACGAACAACAATACAATTACGCTTATAAACTGGACTTCCAAGCTACAAACAATGAAGCTGAGTACGAAGCCCTGCTCGCGGGCCTGGAAGTAGCTTTGGTCAAAGGCACCATGCAAGTGTCAGTCTACACTGATTCAGAAGTAGTGACGCGACAGATAACAAAAGAATATGAGGCCATAACTGGTTTAATGCCTGACTATCAGAGAAAGGCACGAGCCTTGTCAAAAGTTTTCTTGAGTTAACGGTCGTTCCCAGAAGTAATCAGCAAGCGGACGCGTAGGCTCGTTTAGGAGCAGTCATGCCTGAGGAAGTAAGGAAGGAAGTGATCCTCGAAAGGACGAACAGTCGAAGACTTATCCAAGAACTCGACCATGTCCAGGGGATTGAAAAGGGAGATTGGAGAACATCACTCGCGTATTATCTAGGGAAGGGCATCCTACCCGAAGAAAGAGACGCAGCTAGGAGAGTGATCACAAAATCTTCTCGGTTCACCATCAGGGAAGGAAGGATATACAAGAGAGGCTACTGTCTCCCAGATCTGCTGTGCATATCAACGGAGGAAGGAAATCTCGTTGTGAAAGAACTACATGATGGGGTTTGTGCACACCACCAAGGGTGGAGGGTTGTGGTGGCCAAAGCAACCAGACTGGGATATTACTGGCCAACCATGAAGCAAGATGTTCAAAATTATATCCAAAAATGTGACGCGTGTCAGAGATTCGGAAATTTGATACACCACCCTTCTGAAGTACTAAAAAGTATAACTGGAGCTTGCCCTTTTTCTGTCTGGGGAATGGATATCCTTGGTCTATTTCCCACTGCCCCAGGACAGTTGAAATATGTGCTTGTCTTGGTTGATTATTTCACAAAATGGGTGGAGGCCGAAGCAATGGGACTAATCACCGCGGAGAAGGTGAGAATATTCTTGTGGAAGAACATCGTATGCCGTTTCGGGGTACCCAACTCGATAATCACAGATCATGGACTTCAGTTTGATTGTGAAACAATCAGAGATTTCTGCGCGGGATTAGGCATAAACCTCAAAATCTCGTCTATGGCCCATCCACAAACGAACGGACAGGCAGAAACAACCAATCGACAATTACTGCATGGGATACAAAAGAAGCTCGGGAGCACAACAAAGGGCTGAACTTCTACCATTAGTTCTCTGGTCCTACCGCACGTCAGCAAAAACTCCAACTGGAGAAACCCCATTTTCTCTAGTCTTTGGTATGGACGCGGTCATCCCAGTAGAAAGGTTGATTCCTTCGGCACGAATAATGACATACAACCAAGAAACCAATGATGAGGCATTGGAACTCGAACTCCATCTCATAGAGGAGCGTAGGATAACAGCAGCCATAAAGGAGAAAGAATACAAAAGGCGGCTATCTAAATATTGGGATAGACGAGTTCGCCCGAGGCATCTCAGAGAAGGAGATTTGGTGCTCCGGCAAGCTACCGCTGGAGGAAAGATTTGGGACCTTATGTGATCGTGAAAGAGGATCAAGAAGGAGCATACAAACTCAGCACCCCCGAAGGCACCGTTCTAAACAAGACCTGGAATGCTGATAATCTAAAAAAGTATTATGTATAATTGCCAGTACTTGTATGTAACAGAAAGCTTAGTCGCCCCCGCAAAAATTAAATAAAGCGGTTAGAGGGCACTTTCATTATTTCCATCCAGGAGAACTTTTCAAATAAGTCCCAAAGACGCTGGAGTTTGGCTCCGCGTCGGCCCTTCCATCGAATCCGTATTCTCGGAGATGATAATTTATATTAAGTCCTAGGACGCTGTAGCTTGGCTCCGCGTCGGGCCTCCGATCGAATCCGTATTCTCGGAGATGATATTTTATATTAAGTCCTAGGACGCTGGAGCTTGGCTCCGCGTCGGGCCTCTGATCGAATCTATATTCTCGGAGATGATATTTTATATTAAGTCCTAGGACGCTGAAGCTTGGCTCCGCGTCGGGCCTCCGATCGAATCCGTATTCTCGGAGATGATATATTATATTAAGTCCTAGGACGCTGGAGCTTGGCTCCGCATCGGGCCTCCGATTGAATCCGTATTCTTGGAGATGATAATTTATATTAAGTCCTAGGACGCTGGAGCTTGGCTCCGCATCAGGCCTCAAATCAAATCTGTATTCTTGGAAAAGAAGTTTTACCAAAGTCCCAGAGACGTTGGAGGTTGTCTCCGCGTCGGACCTCCGATCGAATCCTTATTCTCGGAGATAAACTTTTTATCAAAGTCCCAGAGACGCTGGAGTTTGGCTCCGTGTTGGGCCTCCGATCGAATCCGTATTCTCGGAGATAAAGTTTTTATCAAAATCCCAAAGACGCTGGAGCTTGGCTCCGCATCGGGCCTCCGATCGAATCTGTATTCTCGGAAAAAGAAGTTTTACCAAAGTCCCAGAGACGCTGGAGCTTGTCTCCGCGTCAGGCCTCCGATCGAATCCGTATTCTCGGATATAAAGTTTTTATCAAAGTCCTAGAGACGCTGGAGTTTGGCTCCGCGTTGGGCCTCCGATCGAATCCGTATTCTCGGAGATAAAGTTTTTATCAAAATCCCAGAGACGCTGGAGCTTGGCTCCACGTCGGGCCTCCGATTGAATCCGTATTCTCGGAGATAATGTTTTTATCAAAGTCCCAGAGACGCTGGAGTTTGGCTCCGCGTTAGGCCTCCGATCGAATCCGTATTCTCGGAGATAAAGTTTTTATCAAAATCCCAGAGACGCCGGAGCTTGGCTCCGCGTCGGGCCTCCGATCGAATCCGTATTCGCAGAGATAGAGTTTTTATCAAAGTCCTAGAGACGCTAGAGCTTGTCTCCGCGTCGGGGCTCCGATCGAATCCGTATTCTCGGAGATAAAGTTTTTATCAATGTCCCAGAGACGCTGGAGTTTGGCTCCGCGTTGGGCCTCCGATGGAATCCGTATTCTCGGAGATAAAGTTTTTATCAAAATCCCAGAGACACTAGAGCTTGGCTCCGCGTCGGGCCTCTGATCGAATTTGTATTCTCGGAAAAGAAGTTTTACCAAAGTCCCAGAGACGCTGGAGCTTGTCTCCGCGTCGGGCCTCCGATCGAATCCGTATTCTCGGAGATAAAGTTTTTATCAAAGTCCCAGAGACGGCGGAGTTTGGCTCCGAGTTAGGCCTACGATCGAATCCGTATTCTCGGAGATAAAGTTTTTTATCAAAATCCCAGAGACGCTGGAGCTTGTCTCCGCGTCGAGCCTCCGATCGAATCCGTATTCTCGGAGATAAAGTTTTTACCAAAGTCCCAGAGACGGTGGAGTTTTGCTCTGCGTTGGGCCTACGATCGAATCCGTATTCTCGGAGATAAAGTTTTTTATCAAAATCCCAGAGACGGCGGAGTTTGGCTCTGCGTCGGGCCTACGATCGAATCCGTATTCTCGGAGATAAAGTTTTTATCAAAGGCCTAGAGACGCTGGAGTTTGGCTCCGCGTTGGGCCTCCGATCGAATCCGTATTCTCGGAGATAAAGTTTTTATCAAAATCCCAGAGACACTGGAGCTTGGCTCCACGTCGGGCCTCCGATTGAATCCGTATTCTCGGAGATAATGTTTTTATCAAAGTCCCAGAGACGCTGGAGTTTGGCTCTGCGTTAGGCCTCCGATCGAATCCGTATTCTCGGAGATAAAGTTTTTATCAAAATCCCAGAGATGCCGGAGCTTGGCTCCGCGTCGGGCCTCCGATCGAATCCGTATTCGCGGAGATAGAGTTTTTATCAAAATCCCAGAGACGCCGGAGCTTGGCTCCGCGTCGGGGCTCCGATCGAATCCGTATTCTCGGAGATAAATTTTTTATCAATGTCCCAGAGACGCTAGAGTTTGGCTCCGCGTTGGGCCTCCGATGGAATCCGTATTCTCGGAGATAAAGTTTTTATCAAAGTCCCAGAGACGGCGGAGTTTGGCTCCGCGTTGGGCCTACGATCGAATCCGTATTCTCGGAGATAAAGTTTTTTATCAAAATCCCAGAGATGCTGGAGCTTGGCGCCGCGTCGGGCCTCCGATCGAATCTGTATTCTTGGAAAAGAAGTTTTACCAAAGTCCCAGAGACGATGGAGCTTGTCTCCGCGTCGGGCCTCCGATCGAATCCGTATTCTCGGAGATAAAGTTTTTTATCAAAGTCCCAGAGACGTTGGAGTTTGGCTCCGCGTTGGGCCTCTGATCGAATCCATATTCTCGAAGATAAAGTTTCTATCAAAATCCCAGAGACGCTGGAGCTTGGCTCCGCGTCGGGCCTCCGATCGAATCCGTATTCTCAGAGATAGAGTTTTTATCAAAGTCCCAGAGACGATGGAGCTTAGCTCCGCGTCGGGCCTTCGATCGAATATTAATTGTTGGAGATAAAGTTTTTATTGAATTCCCAGAGACGCTGGAGCTTGGCTCCGCGTCAGACCTCCGATCGAGGCAACAATCTCGGAGATGAAGTTTCACTTAAATCCCAAAGACTCTGGAGCCTAGCTCCGCGTTAGGACTTCAATCAGAGCTGTGTTCTCAGAGGTAAATTCTAAAATTCCATAATCCAAACTCCGCGTAAGATCTTTGGTCAGGACAGTCTAGAAAAGAAAGATGTAGTTTTCATAAACACTTCTAGAGCACCCAAAGCTTTCCGGGTTCCAAAGGAAATTATGACCATAGGTCCACAATTAAACATAAAACAAAAACATCCAGAGACAAAGTACGCTAGCACATTCAAAGAGTTGTCCGCTTAGAATGAAAAACATGCCCCCATCAGCTCATACTCGCCGAGCCCTCGCCCGGATGAGACGAGTTCTACCTTGACTCAGGCGAAATCCATTCGAGGGGGGGACCTCCTTACTCCGGAGATGTCCACTGAGCATCTACCTCATCTCCCGCAACATCTAAAATCTGAACATCGAAGCGATTTCCTCCTTTATAAATAAAGGTCAAAGAAGAACCAATATTGATGATGTGCGACTCGGCAAAGTCATTCCAACCTCCTCTTAAAAAAAGGAACCCTGTAATCTCCGCGCATGAATTCCACCGGGAAGTCGCGAAGAATCCTAGTTGACAAAAGAATGTTTCTAGGAAGATTTGGCCCAAGTTTATCCTCGAAACATAGTGGCAGAGACTAGCAAAAGAAAAAAGTTAAAAGAGCGTTAAAGGAAAAACAAACCCGATAAAAAGAAAAACTTAGCAAATAAGGAACTAACTAAGCGGAGAAGTTGCTCGGGAGAACTGATTCTCTCGAAAAAAAGACCAGGGCGGACTAACGGGGGAAGGCGTGTTAAAGGCGGGATAGCAAGTCTGGGCACCCCTCCCCCCATACTCTCTTTTATAAAGCGCATGGACAATACTGGACACATGTCATGAACAGGAACATTGAGTCTAAACCACAGGCGCGCCATGCATAAAACAAACAGTGAACACTATTGCTAAGCAACTCAGAGGTCCCGTGAGCAACACATCACGACGAAGTAGCATCGAAAGACTAAAACCGGTCACACAGTTGGCATGCATGACCTTAAAAACTCCCGGGAGCAATAATCAAAGACTTCGCAAAAAAAGAAATTTTAGCCAAATCTTTCGATTACTTCCACTTAGGAGAAGGCTGCTCGCGTCTAGTAATAGGCCAAAACAAAAAAGTGTGTCACACAAGAATTTCAAAACACATCCACAGGCTCAATATAGCTAAATGAACAAGCTTAAGGCTTTATTTCATTATAAGATTATGAAAATCCAGCTTAAGAACCATTCGAAGCTAAGTCGTGGGGGGAAGGATCGTCATGATGGACCTCACGCTCACCCCCGCGTGGAACCACCACCCGAACCTCGAAACAGGCCTCACTCATGTGGGTAAAAATCATAGAAACCCCCCTTTCAAAACCATGTGATTCCACAAAATCTTTCCATCCGCGGCCAAGGTAGAGAAGACCACTTTTGTGTCGCTCTATGCAAACCGTGAAATTGCTCAACAGATGGGAGGAAAGTAAAACCCGACTAGGTACAGCATCCGCATACACCTCCTCAAACCTAAGTGATAGCAACTAAAAAGTAGAAGATAAGTATAAGCAAAGAGGGAGTTCTTAAGCAAAATAGAAATTAAATGCGAAGATCTCACCAATCGCAAGAACTGTTCAGGATAATCAATCGCTTGGAAAAAAGCCCATCGTGGTTCTGGCCCAAAAACCCTTTCTGTCCTAAATGAGAAAGGAGGAACTATAATGGATCCCCGCATCTCGATAAAAATTGGAGGGAAACAGTAAGATCTCTCTCTTTTGTATCATCATTCACAAGGGAACAGTCACACAAAGAAAGAAGAATTGCATGCATGCCATGCAACAGGTGATGCAACCACCAAGGGCACGCGTCTTCCATTCTCTAAATACAAAATTAATCAGGGGAGAATCTTTTCTCAAACTAGCAAAAGTAAATTGAAAAAGGGGAAAAAACTAAAATTACTTTTCGATAAAAAGCGATAAAACTGAGGGCAAGAAAACCTCGCGCAGTGAGTATAAAACACGCTAAGGTGTCCTAAAGTGATGAACATCCTAAAACAAGATGGATCCAAGTTTGCCGCCGAGGGCTTTCTATAGAGTCATCATGAGGGAAGAACAACGTCAAACACTTCGGCTCCCTCTCATGTATGTTCTAATCGACGAGGATGCTCACACTCAAGCTCTAGACTCTGGTCTTGCTCCAACCAGGAACACGAAGTAAAAGTGGAAAGGGACGAAGACGGCCTATTCTAGTTGACACAAGAATGGCGCGACTTCACAGAAGCAAATCGAGTCAATGTAGGATCAGCTCTGATTTTCACCTACATGGGAGACTCCATCTTTGAAGTCGATGTTGTTAGTCCTGACAGCGAGGAAAATGGAGAAGTAGGATGTCCTTAGGTTTCTACTCTATCCATCGCGTTACTATCTCTAATATGATGTATCGAGTTTAAAGGGATCCAACCTATAAGAAGGTTTCTGTATGCTACTTCGTATTATGAATAATAAAAGACCCCCCCCCCTCTAATTTTATTTCTGAAATCACAAAGACATGATAAGTAGTGAAAGAGAATCATAGATCCTCTTTTTTCTTCATTCACGAAAACATAATCTATGACCAGTTTACAAACTCCCAAAGCATGACGCGGGAAAAGCTCAATTGGAACTGCATGATGAAGAAACCGAGTTAAAAGTAGCCTCATGGTCATCCTCAATTTTGCGACCCAGACAGACTTGGAAGGAAACATTAACCCTATGAAAAAAAATCATAGCACTTCCTATCCCAAGATAGTGAAGGATAAGAAACTCATCCCAACCGCTGTCAATCTGGAAAAGACCATTCTCACTCCAGGATACAACCACTGGAAAATCGCGGACAAGATACGATGAAAGAAAAGCCCATCGAGGCGGAAGCGGCCCGTATTCGGCTTCAAACTAAGGAGGCATAACTTGTACACGGATAATGTTAAAACCCAATATAGATAACCCAAGCTCTGTTGAATAAAAGTGAAAGAAACTCACTAGCCGAGAAAGTTGTTCCACATTCTCGATCTTTTGAAAAAAGGCCCAAGGGTTGAAATTTCCTGATCACATAATACATACAATGGCACGATCGGTTGCTAGAACATAAGAAGCGGCAAAGAAGATGAAAAAAATTTAGGCTTTAAAAAGGAAAAATCCACCTTGAAGCATAAAGACAAGTGGAAAAGGACTTCGTACATTCGGACCGACCCTTTCAACACTTGGAAAGGTCAGAACATAAACAGATGAATATTTGTAGCGGGCAAAATATACAAGCAATACCATTCTCTTGTCCAAAGAGATCTCAAACCCAAATTCTCAAAATGAAACGAGTATCTCAATGGAACACCAAAAACAGGGAACCAAACACAAGTCCCCAAATCCATAAAAGTTTCATTCCACAAGAACCGAGAAATCAAAGATTAATGGGCGACAGCTGCCTTCTCAACTTCTTCCTCCGCATCCTCAGCATCTTCGTCTTCAGAATAAGAATCTTCCGCGGCCATCTCTTCCTTCGAAAGCCCCCAGTCAGCACTAGTCATACTAGGCTCAAACTTCTCCAGGGGAACACCAGGATTAATAGCCGAACGCACAACACTCTGGTTGATCCCCGCGACCATTCTCTTTCGGAAATAGCTAAAACACCTATCTTTTAAGATACTGGTGCCCTTCGAAGTTTGGAGGCAAGCTTTGGCCATAGAGGACAGGAAAGAGATGCCGACCTCAGTTTTTATCCACTCAGAGGATAGATAAGCCAAGCCCTCCGGATTCTGAAGCCATTGAAGGGCCACATCTTGATTTGGACGCGCCTTGATTATGTCAAGTTCTTGCTTAGTGATGGACACTTCCTTGCGAAGGATGGAGAGACTTCTTCCAGCTTATCAATGCTGGCCTGCCTAGTTTGAAGAAGTTCCCGTGAGGTCCCTTCTGCCGCTTCTAGCTCTTTGACGCGAGAAACAGCAACACCCAGAGAAACCTTCAGATCTTCATGTTTCTTCTGCAAAATTGCCATGGCTTCCTTCTGAGCCTGCACTTCGTCATGAAGGTCTGCCGACCTCTTTTTTAACTTCTCCACTGAGGCTGGGTCACCCACAGTGTTTCCCATGATTCGAAGCTGATGAGCCAATCTCTTAATCTCTTCCTCTTTCTTTCTAAGACTTTCATCTCCACACACCATGCGTTTTTCGACATCCGGTTGAATTACCCTAAGCTGGGACAAGAGAAAATAGAGAAGGAAAAATGGGAATTAAACCGCGTCAAATCATTCAAAAAGGTAAGACAAAAGGCAACCAAGCAAAGCTAACCTACCCGTTGGATAATACGATCAAGGTTAGTTGAAAAAGTGACGGCATCCAGTCGACTGATATATCCTTGCTCAGGAAGACAACGTTTCTTAGCTGGAAAAGCAAGACCTTGTAGATCAATCAGATCAAAACTTGGAATAGGGAACTTGCGAAGAGTTGCTTCACCCTCTAGGAAGAGCCCCCTTTCATCCGTGGCTGATGGACCAACAGCAATGCTAACCCTCCTCTTCTTTGATTTAGAAGTCTCAGGCGCGGATGGACGAACGCGTTTCTCCCGAGATGCAGGAACCAATGAAAAAGACCCTACGAGAGCACCAGTCTCTTCCGCGACGCTCACATCAACAATCGGTGCCACTTCCGGGGCTGGAGGAGGAGCAGGAGGATCATTGACCGCCAAACTTGTCTTTTTCTTCTTTTCGGATCTGGCTTTGTGTCGCTTCAAAAGTGCATCCAAATCCATTTTATCTGAAAACGAAAACATTCCATGATGAGTCAACTATCAAAATAAGACAAAAACATGAAAACACAAATTTATACACCAAAAGAAACAAAAAGAGCCACCTAGTCGCGGATGAGGCAAACTCAAACCAGCCATCTCAAGACGAAACGCGGATAGCATTTTATCCCATGGAAATCTAGGTATATGAGGAAACGATTGTCTGAACTCAGAAATATTGGAAACTTTTGGTTTTTTCACAGAGCAAAACCGCCCCGGAACAGTTCGGCAATTAAAGCCTTGTCCAGACCTGTCGCGAACCAAAAACCACTTATACTTCCAATTCGGTTTGCTAGACAACCTATCCATGTACCCACAACTCGAGTTGCACTGATAAAACCTTGAATCCTGAGTTCCCTTTTTTAAGGAAAGATACTGAGCATTAACTTCAAAGAAGGAGCAACACCAATCTCTTTACACCTCATAATAAAACTAGTAAAGAACATCCAGCCATTGGGGACGATCTGGGCAGGGCTTAAATTATACTCATCCAAAAACCCTGAGAAAAAAGGGTGTAAGGGAAGTCGCGTATACAACCAAACAATCTTCATAAGCGTCCAAGCAACCTCCCTCTTCTTCAGGAAGACAGAACTCTACATCCGCGGGCCATGGGAAGATTTGTGAAAGGGCATCAAGATCTTCCAAATTTAACAGAGTTGTGCAACCCCTCAACTCACCCACAGGAGACCTCCACAGGTGAATCCTATCAGTCACAACTGTGGACGGTCGGATGGAGGCGGAAGAGGTTTAAAATCCCCCAGGAAAAGGCAAGTGTCCAGATCCCCCAAGTCATACACTGGAGTGTCTAAATCGGTCAAATTCTCTTTAGAGCGGATCTTCTTCGGATTTTCCACTAAGCCAATTGGGGGAGCCTCATAAGGAATCCAAACATCCTCTGCCTCTTGATCCGCATGAGAAAAGGAAGAAAGACCCGCGTCCACCGAGGAACTAGCCCCTGACTCATCCGCATCCCTCGAGTTCTCATCTCCCGCGCATCCCTTCGAAGAAGAAGAAACTGTGTAAGGTGAAGAATAGTAATCAGGGTCAAAACGCTTCTGGCGCCTTCTCACCTTAATAGGACTACCCGTAGGACCAACTCGATTTGGAGTCGACGCGGATGTGGAAGAAGACGACTCTGATGAGGAACCACCGGAACTAGAAGAGGAACTCTCAGAAGAAGAAGAAAGGGTCTCTGGAGTTGGGCACGCTCGAGAAGATGAAGCGACACCGCCTCTCCACCCTTTACCTCTTTCGAAATCTTCTAACGAATCGCGCTCCCCGCTAAGACTAGCTATTTCTAAAGAAGCTAGAAGAAAATCGTATGAAGATTTACTTACACAAAGCAAAACCTCGTCCAAAAACACATTCAGAGACAAACTCACACCTTAGCTAACGATCTATTGTTGTTGCAGGAGGATGGTCAAGTATGAAATAAATATGAAATAAAGTTCAGACTGACTTCCCTGTCTCAGGAAATAAATACAAGACTTTCTCCCGTTGTAGTAGAAGGTTGTCAGGATCGAATCCACGAGGAAGCACGTCAGCAGTTCTCAGGTAGCTGTAAATTCTCACAGACAGAGCAGCAGAAAAGACAGAAACACAGAAACAACGAAAGAAACAGAAATAAAAGCAGAAGCAAAGAACAAAGCAAAACAGGAAAGACAAAGCAAAGTAGAAACTAAAAGCAAAGCAAAGGGCTCGTCGATCTCGACAAGAGCTTCCTCGAGATCGACCACAGCAGTGAACAACAAAAAGTGAAAATCGACGAAAACAGAAGAAAACCAACTTGACCTAGACCAAGTCCTACTCGAGATCAACAAAGCAGAACTCGATCTCGACAAAGGTCTACTCTATGTCGACTGGAAACAGAAACTTAAATTTGCAAAATCTCGAACAAAACTCAGAATTTCGACAGAAATAACTCAATATAATAAAAGACTTCCAAGACTAGGGTTTCGACACCTCAACGATAACCATGCAAAGTAACACATAAAGGCATAAAAGATCATGCTTTCCATCAAATAACTTTCGTCATTAACAAATAGGCATATAGAGGCTTTCGCATAAACCCTAATTGTTACTAACCCTTTTTCACGTAATTAATCCAAGTTGCATTAAGATCACTTTCGCTTCAATAACACAAACAAGGATCACCTTCAACTCTCGCAAAAGAATCATGCTCATAGGGAATAGAAGACGAATTGCATAAAAAGATCTGACCTTTACCGCGTCACCTCACATGGCCACCGTCGGGCTCACCCCAGCCCCAGAAGTGGGTGGACTACTCACGCCTCATCGCAATCGCAGACATTGATGTATAAAAAGAACTAAATTGCATTAAAACTAAATTCAAAAGCCTTTACAATCCTGGCAATCAACTTTCGCAGAAAGCCAAAACCCTAAAAACTTAGAATTCCCTAAACTTCTCTACTGGAATTGAATTGTGTGTGTCTTCGAATTCCTAAAATTGAGCCCTTAGGGCCTTATTTATAGTGATCCAACCTCGCTAATCAAGGAAATAATCATCTATCTCTATATCTAAATCTATATCTAATTTGCTAAAAGATAAATAAAATGTTTAATGGAAATAACTCTATAAGGAAAAGATAATTCTAAAGTGGGTAAGTCTTCATGATGTTGATAGATCTCCTTCCTTGGATAGATGATGATAGGATCGGATAGATCTTCAGCCTTCGGCCCCAAGGAATCTCAATTCTACTCGGACAGCACTTCGTCAACGCGTTTCTGGACACTGGCCTACTCGACCTCGACAAGGGCTCGTCGACCTCGAGTAGGGTGGATCGTCGACTGGACTTCCCGGCTAGCTCTGCTCGATGTGGCTCAGTCTTGGCTCCTGGTGCTCGTCGATCTCGACAAGGCGTAGTCGACCTCGAGTAGAAAAGTGTTGCCGACTAGGTCTCCTCGGGTAGGTTTACTCGACTGGCTCGGATCTGGACTCAGGCGCTCGTCGACCCCGAGTAGCGCTTGTCGATGTCGAGTAAGACTGATCATCGACTAAGTCTCCTCGGGTGGGTTTACTCGACAAGGCTCGCCTGGGCGTCGTCGACCTCGAGTAGTCTCATCGAGATCGAGTAGAGTTCTTCGTCGACTTGGTGCATCCCGCTGGCAGCGGGTTTTCTTCCGCGGTAGCGAGTGGTCCGCTGCAGCGAGTCGAGTCGCTGGCAGCGAGTGCCGCCTGGTCGTCCTCGTCCTTGGGTGCTCTCCTTGTCGACTCCGGGTGTGGCGTCTGGGGTGTCGTCGATCTCAACCACTGGTCCTCGAGATCGAGTAGGGTCCGGAGCTCGGGTTAGTCTGGCTCTCGATTAGGCTTTGTCGACAAGGTTGTGCTCGGACATGCTCGTCTATGTCGAGTAGGGCCCACTCGAGATCGAGTAGCCTTGACTTTCAGTTTGGTTCCGCTGCTTTGACCTTGGACTTCTGTAGCGGTTTTCCGAGCTTTTCCGACCTTCTGTAGAATTGCTGTAAAATGCCTCGATTTCTGCGAATTAAACAGAAACTAGTGTAGATTCCATAATTTGGCAAATAAACATAAACTACATAGATTCTGTACTATCTTAGCCCAAATGAATGAAATGCATGCAGAAATCGATATAAAAGTTACTGTAAAACATGGCAGATTCAGCTCACAACAAACACCCCATACTTAAGCTTGCTTGTCCTCAAGCAATACTTTTATTTGTCATTCAGGGGAAGAAATCAAAACTCTCAACATCTTAGATTCATTCTTTATATGTCCCTGCAATCAATTACCATCCTCGAAAAGGTACTAGTGTCACAGATTCATGCACGTGCAAATATATAAGAGCAACATCTACTCACAAAAGGAGGGTTATGCACAAATAATTTTTATGTGACAAAGCAACAATAATCAAGAGGACTTTAAAATAAGGAGTAGATTGGTAAAAGGCTAAAGGTGAGCAATTTTTGGCAATGTGGTGCTAATGATCCGGGGAAATTGAGTATTTCCAAACTGAATTTCCACATTCCTTCTCTTTGAGATTCATCACCTTTCATAATGCTTTTATCCATAATAATGCTTTTACCTCTCTAACCTCAGCACTGCCTTCTCGCGAGTCGCAAACATGGGTGTCATGAATGGCCCCGGATACTTAGTGCGTCGAACTCCTCACTTGGTGTCCCATCTCGCCAAACTATTATCTCAGCGAGCAGGGTCGATCTTTGATCGGATTTTCTTTCACTCATTAAATTTTCCATATATTTCAAATAATTCTGCCAAACTTCAATAATGATAATAATCACGACAACCATATAACAATCTCCATAATGTAACATCATTCTCAACATAATCCCCGGATAAGGTAAAGAATGGCAAATATTTTAGAACATGTGGAGCAATAATTGAAATAAGGCGTAATATGGCTTTTGTGATGCATAAGCATAGGTAAGGCTAGGATTCAAGTAATGAGCATTATATGGAAATATAAAGTCTTCCATCATCTTATCATGCAACATGTCAAAAGCAACTTCAAATTTTACCTCCCTTTATGGTTTTCACAAAATAATGCATTTCATCATGACTTCCCTTTACTAGGCAATTTCATGCTATATCTCTAATGAATCCAATTTTGCATCGTCGAGTTCAATAAAGCTTCCATGACCCTTTTCAATTTTCAATGGGGGTTATTTTTCTAAATTTTGGAAATCATGCATATAAGCACATAAATCAATAATGCATTCCAAAATAGCCATGTAGCAATTCTAAGAAATAATGCACAAGTAATGTCAAATAAATCAAATATCCATGAAGTAAGCCCTTCCCCCACCCCATACTTAAACATTACAGTGTCTTCACTGTATAAAAACAAGGTAAGGGTAGAGAAAGAAACTCACAAGACAGATGTGCAGATTTCTCTAAATATCGAATTAAGCACCTCCTAGGCCGAGTATGAATGTTGATATAGCTTGCCTCTATCCATGGACCTGAAAAGTGTAGAAGACATATACCCACAATAGCAAAACTAAAAGTTCAAAACCAAAAATAAAAACAACAAAGTCTCAAAATGTCCTAAAAAGTCTATGTACATGCTCTAGATTTTATAGTCGCTAGGCCGACTTTCCATTAATGCTCAAGGTGGCATCTGCAGGGCCCATGTAGCCTGGGCCTCGAATAAGACTCCATTCTTGTCCATCAGCTGCAATCCTCCGGAATGGATCTTGTTCACCACGAAGGGTCCCATCCGCTTTTTGTTGAATTTGTTAGGAAACCAATGATCTTTTGATTTAGAGACATAGAGCCTGTCTCCAACTTCATATTCTTTAGGCTCATCATTGGATATCCTGCACAATCGCACATACCAAGGCAGACCTCTCCCATGTATAGATAAATCATTAATGGAAATAGGAGAAGAAAGATCCATACCTTGGCTTACCTTCGCAGAGACGGAATCGGGAACCATTGTATTTGGCCGATCTCGACTAGGGCTAGTTGATCTCGACGAGTCTGCCGTTTCTGGTGGTGTCCTGCTCGCAGATGCAGAAGTCGACGAAGGACAGGTCTTGTCGACCTCGAGTAGCCTACTCGACATCGAGTAGGGCTTCGCTTCTGGTGGCTCCATCGTCGAGGAAGCAGGGTCTGGCGGCGCCGGGTGGTGGTCGACCTCGACAAGGCTTGTCAAGATCGACGAGGCTGGTCCGTCTGGTGGTCTCAGCGTCGAGGAAGCCGGTGCCCGAGGATCTTGGTCGATCTCGACTAGGGTAGTCGATCTTGACGAGGGCTCTGGTTCCGGTAACGTCGAGGAGGGCGAAGTCGGATTTGCCGAGTGGTGGTCGACCTCGACAAGGGTGGTCGAGATCGACGAGCCTGGTTTGTCTGGTTCACTGCTCGACGATGCTGGTGCTGGTGGGGTCTCCTTGGTCTGGTCGAGATCGACTAGGGTTCTACTCGATGTCGAGGAGCCTTGGTCGATCTTGACCCCATACTTAGTCCCTGTCAAGGCATCCGAAAAATAATTAATCCACAACGACTAACCTTGGTCCGTGTCGATTGGATTCTCTGTGTTCTCCTTGAGGATTGCCATGATCTCCTCCACCTGGGCCTCCATGTCCCTCTTTTCCAGCTCCTCATGGGTCATATTTCTGACCTTGGGTTCCCCGCAGGTGATGTAGCCAGCTGAGATAGATTTGACCTCTTCCATTGGACCTGTATGCCTTTCAGTTTTATTAAAGGAATACTCAATTACCTCATCGCTGATGTTGAAGGTGAGCACTCCTTTCCTAACGCTTATGTTGGCATCCACCGTCGCCAAGAATGGTCTTCCTAAAATAATTGGACAAGCAGGATCTTCTTGCATATCAACAACTAGAAAATCAGCAGGGACAAAGAATTTACCTACTTGTACTGGCACATTATCCACCATGCCTGTTGGAATGACCACCGTGTTGTTGGCCATGTGAAGTCTAGCATCCACAGGCTCTAGGGCACCTATCTTAATCTTGGACCAAATCGTTAAAGGCATTATACTCACACTAGCTCCAAAATCACATAGGGCATTAATTTTGTGTGGACCAAATCCAATAGTTATAGCAAACTTACCTGGATCTGGCCTCTTCTCCAATATGTCCAGATGGCTGCACTCCTCTGTGATTTCAGCCATCGATCGCTTTTTGCTCAAAATATCCTTCAGGAACTTGACATAAGATGACATTTCATTGAGAGCTTCTGTGAAGAGGATAGTGACGTTGAGTTTCTGAAGCATCTTGATGAAGCGCTGAAATTTCTTTTCTGTCGGGTCCTTTAGAGATTTTGTGGGGAAAGGCAGCTTCTTTTTCTGATTCGGAGCCAGAATAGACGTCGGAGGTGCTGCAGGCTGCTCTATGTCGACCAGGGGCTCCTCGACATCGACTAGGGTCTTGTCGACATCGACCAGGTTGGGCGTAGTCGAGTTGTTGTGTAGTGTAGACGAAGATTTTTGCAGATTCTTCTCGAGATTGACGAGGCCTTCGTCGAGATCGACCACAGGTTTGTCGAGGTCGACTTGCTGTTCCTCGTCGTTCTGCTGCTTTCCGACCTCTTGCTCTTGCAGCTGATGTTCACTCCTGAGTTTGATAGCTGCGACGTGTTCGGTTTTCCCCTTAGGATTTGGTTCAATTTGCGCAGGGAGTTGTCCGGACGGTCGTGGGATCTGGGCAGCGATTTGACCCATCTGCGTTTCTATTCCCCTTTTCCAGATGTCAAATTCCCCAAACTTTGTAGTGATATTCTGGAATTGGTTAATGATGGTGCCCTGATTACGACGCATCTCTTCAAGGATCAGCTGCAGATCATCTTTCTTTTGATCCCTTTCTGGATGTCCTGAAGCTCTGTAGGGTGGGGGATTCCTAGGAGGACCTTGGTTCCACTGTGGTTGGTAGGGTCGTTGGTCTCCCATGTAGCGATTTGGATCCCCAGCATAGGCTGCCTGCTCATGTGTTTCTGCCATCCTAACTTGCTCGGTGTGTGGGCACTCAGTAGTAGTGTGCCTCTGTGATCCGCATTCAATGCAAGGCTGGTTGACAGATAGATATTTGACTCGCTTGATGAGCTTCTTATTCTGGTCTCTGTAGTACTGCTCCCTAACATCAGGATCAATCTCTTTTGCTGGCTCATAGAGTGGCATAGATGGCGCTGGCCTGGCGTAAGAGTTCTCCTCATAGTTTGTAGGAGCCCCATATTTGTTGTCATAGTTAGTGAGCTTTTCTAGCACACCCCATGCGTCGCTTGGTGGCATCGTCAGATACTCATAACGAGTATAATGGTTGATCCTATCCTTTGTGACTTGATCAAGAGAATTGAAGAAGATCTCCTGAATGACGTAGGGTGGCTGTCCATGAGTAGGGCAAGATCGCAGAAGTTCCTTGTAGCGCTCCCATGCCCTTGCCAGCGGTTCCCCTTGCTTTTGTTTGAAGGCGGTGATTTTCTGACGGAGAAGTGCTGTTTTGGCGGGTGGGAAGTATTTGTTCAGGAACTCTTGCTCTACTTGGGCCCAGGTGGTGAGAGATCTCGGCTTTAGCCCTTCAAGCCATTTCAGTGCAGGTCCAGCGAGCGACCAGCGAAAAGATTTCATCTTGACATATTCCAGAGTTGTACCTTCTGCAAGAGTACGACACATATCATGAAAGTTAGTAATATGTTCAAGAGGGCACTCATTAAATTTGCCATAAAAAGCATTATTTTTAAGTTCTATCAAAAATTGAGTGCGAATTTCAAAAGAGTTTTCAGGGATTAGAATCGCCGATTCAGGCACGACTAGAGTTGGATGCATATAATCCTCAGCAGTGGTTGGATATTGGGCAAGCTCAGCTTCTGCCTGCCTTGCACGCTCAGTTTGATGTTCCCTGGCTGCTCTCTCAGTGGCGAGAGCAGCATCTTTGGCGGCTATTTCCCTTGTAAGCCTTTCGATCATTTGCTCTTGTGTTTCAACGGCCGCCATTATCCTTTTGAGTTTAGAGTGGATGTGTAGGTAACGCTCTAGTTCGTCTAAGGCGTTAAACTCAGGTGGTAGACCAGAACGGCGCATACACCTGCGAAGTAACTCAAAAGAAACGTGAGACTTAACTACCTAAGGCGCGAATGATAGCTTCCCCGGCAACGGCGCCAATTTGTTGTTGCAGGAGGATGGTCAAGTATGAAATAAATATGAAATAAAGTTCAGACTGACTTCCCTGTCTCAGCAAATAAATACAAGACTTCCTCCCGTTGTAGTAGAAGGTTGTCAGGATCGAATCCACGAGGAAGCACGTCAGCAGTTCTCAGGTAGCTGTAAATTCTCACAGACAGAGCAGCAGAAAAGACAGAAACACAGAAACAACGAAAGAAACAGAAATAAAAGCAGAAGCAAAGAACAAAGCAAAATAGGAAAGACAAAGCAAAGTAGAAACTAAAAGCAAAGAAAAGGGCTCGTCGATCTCGACAAGAGCTTCCTCGAGATCGACAACAGCAGTGAACAACAGAAAGTGAAAATCGACGAAAACAGAAGAAAACCAACTCGACCTAGACCAAGTCCTACTCGAGATCGACAAAGCAGAACTCGATCTCGACAAAGGTCTACTCTATGTCGACTGGAAACAGAAACTTAAATTTGCAAAATCTCGAACAAAACTCAGAATTTCGACAGAAATAACTCAATATAATAAAAGACTTCCAAGACTAGGGTTTCGACACCTCAACGATAACCATGCAAAGTAACACATAAAGGCATAAAAGATCATGCTTTCCATCAAATAACTTTCGTCATTAACAAATAGGCATACAAAGGCTTTCGCATAAACCCTAATTGTTACTAACCCTTTTTCACATAATTAATCCAAGTTGCATTAAGATCACTTTCGCTTCAATAACACAAACAAGGATCACCTTCAACTCTCGCAAAAGAATCATGCTCATAGGGAATAGAAGACGAATTGCATAAAAAGATCTGACCTTTACCGCGTCACCTCACATGGCCACCGTCGGGCTCACCCCAGCCCCAGAAGTGGGTGGACTACTCACGCCTCATCGCAATCGCAGACATTGATGTATAAAAAGAACTAAATTGCATTAAAACTAAATTCAAAAGCCTTTACAATCCTGGCAATCAACTTTCGCAGAAAGCCAAAACCTTAAAAACTTAGAATTCCCTAAACTTCTCTACTGGAATTGAATTGTGTGTGTCTTCGAATTCCTAAAACTGAGCCCCTAGGGCCTTATTTATAGTGATCCAACCTCGCTAATCAACAAAATAATCATCTATCTCTATATCTAAATCTATATCTAATTTGCTAAAAGATAAATAAAATGTTTAATGGAAATAAATCTATAAGGAAAAGATAATTCTAAAGTGGGTAAGTCTTCATGATGTTGATAGATCTCCTTCCTTGGATAGATGATGATAGGATCGGATAGATCTTCAGCCTTCGGCCCCAAGGAATTTCAATTCTACTCGGACAGCACTTCGTCGACGCGTTTCTGGACACTGGCCTACTCGACCTCGACAAGGGCTCGTCGACCTCGAGTAGGGTGGATCGTCGACTGGACTTCCCGGCTAGCTCTGCTCGATGTGGCTCAGTCTTAGCTCCTGGTGCTCGTCGATCTCGACAAGGCGTAGTCGACCTCGAGTAGAAAAGTGTTGCCGACTAGGTCTCCTCGGGTAGGTTTACTCGACTGGCTCGGATCTGGACTCAGGCGCTCGTCGACCTCGAGTAGCGCTTGTCGATGTCGAGTAAGACTGATCATCGACTAAGTCTCCTCGGGTGGGTTTACTCGACAAGGCTCGCCTGGGCGTCGTCGACCTCGAGTAGTCTCATCGAGATCGAGTAGAGTTCTTCGTCGGCTTGGTGCATCCCGCTGGCAGCGGGTTTTCTTCCGCGGCAGCGAGTGGTCCGCTGCAGCGAGTCGAGTCGCTGGCAGCGAGTGCCGCCTGGTCGTCCTCGTCCTTGGGTGCTCTCCTTGTCGACTCCGGGTGTGGCGTCTGGGGTGTCGTCGATCTCGACCAGTGGTCCTCGAGATCGAGTAGGGTCCGGAGCTCGGGTTAGTCTGGCTCTCAATCAGGCTTTGTCGACAAGGTTGTGCTCGGACATGCTCATCTATGTCGAGTAGGGCCCACTCGAGATCGAGTAGCCTTGACTTTCAGTTTGGTTCCGCTGCTTTGACCTTGGACTTCTGTAGCGGTTTTCCGAGCTTTTCCGACCTTCTGTCGAATTGCTGTAAAATGCCTCGATTTCTGCGAATTAAACAGAAACTGGTGTAGATTCCATAATTTGGCAAATAAACATAAACTACATAGATTCTGTACTATCTTAGCCCAAATGAATGAAATGCATGCAGAAATTGATATAAAAGTTACTGTAAAACATGGCAGATTCCGCTCACAACATCTATCCATAAAAAAACTAAAGAATTAATAAAGAAAAATCAAGAACAACTTAGAACAAGAAAAAATACCTTGAAGATTTGAAGAAATCTGCCGGAAACTTCGAGCAAGCAACCGGAAACCTAAAAGACCGCCGTCGGAAAACCAAGAGATGGATAAGAACAGAATTCTCTGGGAAAGTAGAAGAAGACAAGCGTGAAGTAAAAAGAAAACGAAACGGGGTAACTTATAGGGAATTACCGTCGTTTAGACTTCCGAACATAAATGGGCCTAATGGGCCCTAATTGGGCCAAAACTCGATAAGAAAAGGTCCATCATCTCTAAACCGGAGTTGAAACAGCCACAAAGCTACATATGTTTTTTTAAAAATCTAAATCGATCCGCGTTAATCCCTGCGTGGAATCAACCCGGCCCGAGGAGCTGTGACTAAACCAACAACAAAAACATCTGTAAAAACATAAAAACAAAATAAAACACAACCAGCTGGCAAAAAGTGGCGAAGGCACTGTCATAAAGTCCGCCCGCGGATAAAAAAGAGGATAATAAAGAGAGGCAAAGGCACTATCATAAACGGCAAGCACACTTCAACAGAATCATCCGCGGATAGAAAAGAGGGGCACGTGGCGATCATGCCCACCCCCCACGAGTAGAACACGTGTCAAGTGGCAAACCCCACGTGGCATGTCTATTAGAGACCGCCTTGTACCTATAAAAAGAAGAAAAGACATTAAAGAAAGGGGACTTTTGGGGAGTTAAGGAAGGAAAGAAAAGGAGAGGAAAGGAGCGGATCAAAACCAAGTGAGCCTGAGAAAGAAGAGTGAAATAGAGAGAATAAAGAGAAGAAGTCGAACGCGTTACCAAATACTTCTTTTCGGGAATATCGAAGCCTTTCTCACTACATTGCTCCGCAGATATAGACCTTTCTTCACTCATTGTAAAACTTTCGCCTAAATTGAGAATCTGTTGTTATTTATCCTCAAGATAATCAACGACGGCAGGTAAACAATCTGAATCCCGAATTGTCCAGGGAAAACTCGATAAGGGAATAACACGTCAGCGCTATATAGGTAGATTATTCCTGCGGCAAAGGTTGGGCCGCGTCGATTATTTCGATGCGGGTCAGGTAAGCCCGTTGGGAATATTAAAGGTCCCACCAGGTAAATTCCTGGGTCCCACTAAAAATGGAGGCCTTAAGAGATCGAGTGTTTTCACCTCCCGGATTGAATACTAAGTCCCAGGACGCTAGAGCTTGCTCCGCGTTGGGCATCCGGAGAGATTACCTCCCGGATCGAATATAAGTCCCAGGACGTTGGAGCATGTTCCGCGTCGGACATCCGATCGTAGAGCTTGCCTCTCGGATCGAATACTAAGTCTCAGGACGCTGGAGCTAGCTCCGCGTCGGCCATCTGGTCGTAGATCTTGCCTCCCGGATCGGATACTAAATCCCAGGACGCTAGAGCTTGCTCCGCGTCGTGCATCCGGAGAGATTACCTCCCGGATTGAATAAAAGTCCCAGGACCCTATAGCTTGCTCCGCGTCGGGCATCTGGTCGTAGAGCTTCCCTTCCGAATCGAATACTAAAACCCCCAGGACGCTAGAGCTTGCTCCATGTCGGGCATCCGGAGAGATTACCTCCCGGATCGAATATAAGTCCCAGGATATTAGAGCTCTCTCCGCGTCGGGCATCCGGAGAGATTACCTCCCGGATCGAATAATTCCCAGGACGTTGGAGCTTGCTCCGCGTCGGGCATCCAGTCATAGAGCTTGCCTCTCGGATCGAATACTAAGTCCCAGGACGCTGGATCTTCCTCCGCGTCGGGCATCCAGTCGTAGAGCTTGCCTCCCGGATCGAATACTAAGTCCTAGGACGCTAGAGCTTGCTTCGCATCGTGCATCCTGAGAGATTACCTAGCAGATGGAATATAAGTCCCAGTACGTTGTAGCTTGCTCCGCGTCGGGCATTCGGTCGTAGATCTTGCCTCCCGGATCGAATACTAAAACCCCTAGGACGCTAGAGCTTGCTCCGCGTCGGGCATCCGGAGAGATTACCTCCCGGATGGAATATAAGTCCCAGGACGTTGGAGCTTGCTCCGCGTCGGGCATCCGGTCGTAGATCTTGCCTCCCTGGTCGAATACTGAGTCCCAGGACGCTGGAGATTGCTCCACGTTGGGCATCCGGAGAGATTACCTCCCAGATCGAATATAAGTCCCAGGACGCTGGAGCTTGCTCCGCGTCGGGCATTCGATCGTAGAGCTTGCCTTCCGGATCGAGGGCCTCTGTTGGTAGCATTATAAGCTCGCAGGGAAAAATCTTAAATGAGTATAAATCAAGTCCCTCTCGAATGACAGAGGGCCTCCGCTGGTAGCTTTATGAGCTCGCGGAGATAACTCTTAAGTGAGTATAAATCAAGTCCCTCTCGAGTAAAAGAGGGCCTCTGTTGGTACCTTTATAAGCTCGCGGAGATAACTTTTAAATGAGTATAAACTAAGTCCCTCTCAAGTGACAGAGGGTCTCCGTGAGCTTAGCCCTCCATTGGTAGCTTTATAAGCTCGCGTAGAAAAATCTTAAATGAGTATAAACCAAGTCCCTCTCGAGTGACAGAGGGCCTCCGCTGGTAGCTTTATAAGCTCGCGGAGATAACTCTTAAGTGAGTATAAACTAAGTCCCTCTCGAGTGACAGAGGGCCTCCGCCGGTTGCTTTATAAGCTCGCTGAGATAACTCTTAAGTGAGTATAAACTAAGTCCCTCTCGAGTGACAAAGGGCCTCCGTCGGTAGCTTCATAAGCTCGCAGAGATAACTCTTAAATGAATATACACTAAGCCCCTCTCGAATGACAGAGGGCCTCCGCTGGTAGCTTTATAAGCTCGCGGAGATAACTCTTAAATGAGTATAAACCAAGTCTCTCTCGAGTGACAGAGGGCCTCTGCAAGCATCTTTATAAGATCGCGGAGATAACTCTTAAACGAGTATAAACTAAGTCCCTCCCGAATGACAAAGGGCCTCCGTTGTTAGCTTTGTAAGCTCGCGGAGATAACTCTTAAATGAGTATAAACCAAGTCCCTCTCGAGTGACAGAGGGCCTCCGATGGTAGATTTATAAGCTCGCGGAGATAACTCTTAAGTAAGTATAAACTAAGTGCATCACGAGTGACAGAGGGCCACCACGAGCTTATAGCTCCGCGTCGGGCATCTGGTCATAAAGCTTGCCTCATGGATCGAATACTAAGTCGCAGGACGCTGGAGTTTGCTCCACGTTGGGCATCCAGAGAGATTACCTCCCGGATCGAATATAAGTCCCAAGACGCTGGAGCTTGCTCCGCGTCGGGCATTCGGTTGTAGGGCATGCCTCCCAGATCAAATACTAAATCCCAAGATGCTAGAGCGTGCTCCGCGTTGGGCATCCGTAGGGATTACCTCCCGGATCGAATATAAGTCTCAGGACGCTAGAGCTTGCTCCGCTTCGGGCATCCGGAGGGATCACCTTCCGGATCGAATATAAGTCTCAGGATGGTGGAGTCTGCTCCGTGTCGGCCAACGGGTCGTAGAAATTGCCTTCCGGGTCGAATACTAAGTCCCTCTCGAGTGACAGAGTGCCTCCGCTAGTAGCTTTATAAGATCGCGGAAATAACTCTTAAATGAGTATAAACTAAGTCCCTCTCGACTGAAAGAGGGCCTCCGCTGGTAGCTTTATAAGCTCGCGGAGATAACTCTTAAGTGTGTATAAACTAAGTCCATCTCGAGTGACAGAGGCCCTCCGCATGTAGCTTTATAAACTCGCAGAGATAACTCTTAAATGAGTATAAACTAAGTCCCTCTCGAGTGACAGAGGGCCTCCACTAGTAACTTTATAAGCTCGCAGAGATAACTCTTAAGTGAGTATAAACTAAGTCCCTCTCGAGTAAAAGAGGGCCTCCGCTGGTAGCTTTATGAGCTCGCGGAGATAACTCTTAAGTGAGTATAAACAAAGTCCCTCTCGAGTGACAGAGGGCCTCCACTAGTAACTTTATAAGCTCGCGGAGATAACTCTTAAGTGAGTATAAACTAAGTCCCTCTCGAGTAAAAGAGGGCCTCCGCTGGTAGCTTTATAAGCTCGCGGAGATAACTCTTGAGTATAAACTAAGTCTCTCTCGAGTGACAGAGGGCCTCCACTGGTAGCTTTATAAGCTCGCGGAGATAACTTTTAAGTGAGTATAAACTAAGTCTCTCTCGAGTGACGGAGGGCCTCCGCTGGTAGCTTTATAAGCTCGCGGAGATAACTCTTAAGTGAGTATAAACTAAGTTCCTCTCGAGTAACAGAGGGCCTCCGCTAGTAGCTTTATAAGCTCGCGGAGATAACTCTTAAATGAGTATAAACTAAGTCTGTCTCGAGTGACAGAGGGACTCCGCTGGTAGCTTTATAAGCTCACGGAGATAACTTTTAAATGAGTATAAACTAAGTCCCTCTCGAGGAACAAAGGGCCTCCGCTGATAGTTTTATAACCTCGCGGAGATAACTCTTAAGTGAGTATAAACTAAGTCCCTCTCGAGTGATAGAGGGCCTCCGCTGGTAGCTTTATAAGCTCGTGGAGATAATTCTTAAATGAGTATAAACTAAGTCCATCTCGAGTGACAGAGGGCCTCCGTTGGTAGTTTTATAAGCTCGCAGAGATAACTTTTAAAATGAGTATAAACAAGGTCCTTCTCGAACGATGGATGTAAATAAGAAACAAGATCATACGATGCATCATTGTCGAACCCTAGTTTAGCCACGACTTAACTGAAGTTCGAGGAGCTGTGATGATGCTCGAATTTAAATAATGATTTTCTCAAGTATCATAAATAGATAAAGGTTCCCAGCTATAGAAATAGAACCTTATAAACATGAAAAATGAGCGAGTACGTGTCAGTATAAGGACTCAAGACGTCCACGGACGATAAACCATACACAACTCTCACGTGCATGTTAGGACACATGGAATCCATGCCCCAATCACATATGGTGTGAGACATTTGACATGTGGCAACGAGTGGCACGCATGTAGAAGTACTTGCACTATAAAAGGAGGTTGAAGCCTCATTATCATGGGTCGGTTCCCATTTTATTCCTAGGAATGTAGGCCGGGAATCTAGGGCTTTTCCGAGCCTGTCTGAGCAGGTTCGTCTTATCATCGAGCCGACACCTGGTGAGACTATCGCCCGAAAAACGGAATGAGTTGAGCACTAGGCTCAACGACACTGGAGAGGATCACCCGCCAGTCGGGGTGACCGAGTCCAGGTAAGACCATCCGAACGACTCTGGTCTCTGCGGCACAGGTCGATTCTCCCACTTAGGATAGACGAGAGGAGGGTAGGGACTCCAGGTAAGACCGTCGACCAGCTGAATCGACACGCGGCTTACCTCCCCCATGGGGAGGTGGAAAGAGATTCACTTTTCAGATGTGGTTTCATCACTCGGGCTCGAGAAGTCGGAGTAAAGGCAGAGGTCATTTGAATTTGAGCATCGGGGAAGAGGAACAGTGTGGCAAGGACCCGCATCCGCATGAGATCTCAATAGCGGTGTCGGAGGAAACCATTACCTTGGTTTCTCAGCTCCGGTACGCTAACCTCCTCTCTTTCCCCTTCTTGTGTTATTTTGATTTGTTTTGTTTTTAACTGAGTTGAAACATCAGTTTGCTATAGACATGAACTGGTTTTTATTTGTTCTGGTTTCTGAATCTTCTCCCGTGAACTCCGAATTTATGTTTGCATTTTTTTTATGCTTTCCATGGAGTCTAGATTGATATTAGTTTTTCTTGTTTGTGGTTGATTGGGTGGAAGGTTATTTTTCCTTGAAAACTTAGTGCCTCTCTGCTCTTTTTTTCCCGGAGAAATTAGGTTTCAATTTGCCTAGCTGATTAGAAGCCTTGTAGCAATCCATTTGGGTGAAAGTTTCGCCTATATTTGAGACGATTTTGGGATTCCGAAACCCATACCAAATCCTTAAAACTATATAGTTTTACAAAACTATATAACTTTGCACTCGGAGTCTCGAGAATCCATTTTGGCATGATTGAGAGGTAATTTGGTGGTTCCTAAATCCATACCGTATGCTTAAAACGATATAGCTTTACAAAACTATATAATTTTGCTTAGGGGGATTTTGGGAACCATGAAAACTACCTTGAATCTTCTTTTCTATGGAGGCTGATACGTTTACCTCCTGGGTAAACTTAGCAAATTTGTAAAATTATAGATAAAAAAGTGAAAAGAGAGGGATTTATTACAGACAATGATTACAACATTTATGATTGACTATTTGTCTTACCAATGTTGTAAAAAAAAAATTATTAACACCCTCAAATCATCCAATATTTCCTATAGAGACTCATATTTTTCATGATTTTAAGCATGGTGTTCGGAACTTAGCATGGTACCCGTATATTATCATTTACAACATTAAATTTTATATAAAATATTTTTTATTTGGAAAAAAATTATTTGGTAAACTCTTATAAACAATATTCGGTCAAATGCCTCAAAATCTCCATAAGCGTTTTGGTATGAAGGACGATATTCTTCTTTTGTCCTTTCCCCATCTCTACTCTCGATTATACTACTCTCAATTATATTCATTCCGACCGCCTTGTAATGACCATGAAAGTCAAGTAAACACAATAAAAATAGTATTCGATCGAATTTTGATGCATAAAAATATCTCATAAATAAGAACACCCAATATGTCATTCTCAATTATATTCATTCCGACCGCCTTGTAATGATCATGTCTATATCAACTATGTCATTCTTATTTGAAATTAGGATCAAATTAGTCTACGTGGGAATTGAACCCACACTTGTGTGCGTAGACACATCGCTCTACCATTTGAGCTAATAGACTTCAAAATTTTCATAACTGTCTATTTTCTTATCTATAAGAACTAAATATGAAAAAAAAAAGATATTTTCTTATCACGACTTTTCATAACTGTCTTTTCAATTTTTTTCAAATGAGCACCCTAAGTCTAAGCCCGAAAGACACGATTGTTAGATTTTACTAAAAATGTGGGCATGGGACGGGACGGGACGGGATTGGGGTAATCCCGCGTCCCGTCCCGCGTATTTTTTGCGGGACGGGATCGGGACGGGATTAAATAATTTTTTTTCAAATCCCGTCGGGTCTTATCCCTCACGGGACGGGACGGGATCGGGACGGGACGGGACTTGTCCCTCGTGAAAAAAAAATCAAAAATAATCATATAATCCCCAAAAATAAATTCTTACATATACATATACTCTTACATAATTAGCAAAATTATTGCATGATTTCCTAACTTCCTATATATTCCTAATTTCCTATGTATTCCCTTCCTATGTAGTATGTACTGTATTCCAATTTTTTTTTTTTCAAGTGTTGGCTAGTGGCTACTGTTTTTTTATTTTTTTGTGGGCGTTATTGGGTTTTTTCTCCACTTTCTATGTACTGTAGTCTGTATTACATACTATATATATAGTATGTAATTGAATGTTAATAATTAAATGTTAATATATATATTATAAATAAATTCTATAATTATATGTTTTTATTAATTTTAATTATATATAATTATATATATGCGGGACGGGACGGGATTTACGGGACGAGAACTCTCCGTCCCGCGTCCCGTCCCGCGTATATTTTGCGGGACGGGATCGGGACGGGATTGCAAATATTTTTAACAAATCCCACCGGGATCGGGACGGGATCGGGACGGGATGCGGGACGGGACGGGATTTGCGGGATTTGTGCCCACCCCTAGATTTTAGTACTAAGTTGAAGGTATACATATTTTTTTTTAAATCTTGTTAGTATAAATGATAAAGCAAGTCAAAATCATAAAGTCAAAATATATATCATTGATTGCTAAAAAAATATGTGTTTGTGCTAAAAAAAAAAAATTGATGCTGACAACAAAAAATGATGCTAACAAAAAAATCCTTTGTCCAATTTGAAATTTTCGAATCAAATCAAACCCTAACAAATTTTCCCCCAATTCGAAATTCCACCAAATTCGGCGTTATCATGACAGTTTCGATAAAGAAGGGATATTGGAGAGCTTTGAATGATCTTATCCAAGACATCTACGGATTCAATTTCATCCAATTCGCCCACGAAGTCCCCCACCTATAAATATCGTGTATTTGTTGTTTTCAACCAAATTCCACCATTGAAGCATCTATTCAAGCTCCAAAGATATCTAATCGTGTTCCAAACACTCCCAAGAACAATTCCATTCAGGAAAAAAATCGAAAACATTTGAAGAATAAAAATCCCTAAAATTTTTAGGATTTCCGTTGACCACCACAACTACCGCTGTCAGCAGCCGTATTCGCCACTGAGGGCCACTGGGCGTGGCGTCTCCTCCATTGCCACCACGAGTTCCATGAGTCGTCGTGCCTGCGGAACCTGGCAGGAAGCTGCTGGAGTCCCACTGATGCCACGATTGCGCACCAACCCTCAGCCACTGCCTCCGGCCTCCAGTTCGCCGCCGTGCCCTGATGCCGGAGTTTCGCCGGTGAAGCATCGAACGAAGGTGAACGAGTGAAGGTGAAGATTGCCAAATTCAAAATGAAAATGAGGCGGGCTAGCAACTAAAAATTGGAGGGATGAGGCGGATCAACAACTAAAAATTCAAAATGAAAATGAAAATTTGTTTGGTCAAAAAAATGGAAATTAAAATTGGAGGGCTAAAGAGAATCAAAAACCAACTTGCTTTTCATTACTCGAGTACTAACCTCCCAACAACCCCTAAAACCTAATAAATATTTTTGACAAAAAAAAAGGTATAATATTTTTAAAGTATGTCAAATTATGGGGATATTATCTGCAATTACCTTTAAATATTGAGATATTAGATAATACAGAGTAATAATCAACAACTTTATACTACTCATTATTACTGAATAAATGATTAATGATGAGTCTTACATTATTATTTATTGCTTTTTGTATATTAATTAATCAAAAAGTAGGATGGGTAGATTTACCTACTAGGTAAATGAAGTTTTGTCCCTTTTCTATAGCAGGAACAAAGGTTTGTTGATGTGTGTGTTTTTTCTTGGTTGTCTTTGCTGTTGTAGGTTTCTCCAGGATTAGGAAAAACTAGAAGGAAGAAAAATTGTATTTGCTGCTTGTCTACTGTTCGGCAGAAGAGGAAGCCAAGAAACACAAATGCAGGCGCAAGAGCCTTTTAAAGGAAGAATAGGGGAAGTTACTTTTGAGTAACCACTCCTGATAACCACGTGCATTTGGGTTTTCTTTTGTGTACAGTTTTTTTTTTTTGTAACCTCTCCCTATTACAGGTTTCACCTTGTTAACTGCTATAGAGAACAGTTACCTGTGTAACATCCGAATCTAGCTTCAATATATTTGGAATGGGCTTGTAATGAGTTTCTTCAGGCCCGATTTTGAATTTGTAAACTCGTTTTTAAATGGAGAAAAATTTACTACATTTTTTATGGAATGAATGTGATAAATTAATTTATGCTATGAATAATAAAATTCATGAAATTTTACCTTCCAACAGTTCCCCCCCCCCCCCCCGAACTTTGTACGTGCGAGATGTCGAGCATGTTCAAAGTTAAGAAAGCTTTCTTTTTTAATTTATAGTTCAAAAAAAAATTGGAACTTATATGTACCGTTCAATTAAAAAATTGATCACATATGAAAAAAAATTCTACTTAGAACTTGCTTATGACCAATGGGATGTAATCTGGTATGGGTACGTAAGAGTCAAAAATATTTTCCTTCTCGAAATCAGATTTTCTGCTCTTCTTGTCTTTAAACTGACTGGGTTTTTTTGGCTTTGAGTCAATTTTGGTTTGACTTTTTGCCGATTTGAATTTTTTTTTTTTTTTTCTTTTGTCTTCTAATTTGGTTTTTGGCTTTTGGTCGGAAATTTTTGACGTTAAGCTGAACTTGGATTTGACGGTTTTCTTGTGAGGGACAAGAATTTGGCTTTGACGACTTGATGTCGTGGGCTTGAGCTTTTGTCTTTTGATCGATTTCATTTTTATTTTCGATCTTAGACTAAATTTGGTTTTGACAACTTCAAGTCATCTATTTAATTTGGACTTTGGTAACCTGTGGTTGAAGCTTTTTGATCAAAACATCACAAGAGATGATTTTGAAATTTATACCCATACCATTTGAAGCTAAGGCGTTTGATGCAATTTTCTTTGAGCTTCAATTTTGATTTTTTGGGGGCTTTGAATGACCGTATGCAGATAATGTAGGCCAATTTATGTTTGAGAGGGATTGTGATAAATTTATTTATGCTATGAATAATAAAATTCATTAAATTTTACCCTCCAACACCCTTCTTCTTTTTAATTTCATTTGGTTCTCATTGAATTGGATAACTCTTTGCATTTGTAGTTCGTCTGTCTAAAGGAAATTGCAGCAAATAACAAGAAAATGGAATCCAATTTGGATCCCGAATGGAAGTATGTGATAACATAGGAGAGTAAAATGGTTCAAATTAATAGATTTCAAGGAGTGAAAGCATGATCGCCAATAGTTAGATTAATTGGGTTGATGCCTCCCAATGCAATATATACTGCTACTATAGCCTGGTTTAGAAGACGGACATTCTTCTCCTGCTCCGGACATTTGAGCATGTCAGTCTGTCGCATTGCTTCCCAGAGATTAACATATCGATGCGTCGACCACATCTCTCGCCTCTTCAGTTTGATGCCTCTTCGGATACTCGGCTAGATAGACATCTTTGTATTCTCATCCGAAAGGATGCTCTTGGATGGTGGTCTATTAGATCGAGACTATAGCCCCGTCCAAATCGTTATTTGTATCAATGTGTGTGTGTGAACCTACTGTTATTTTGAGGAGTACCACTTGAATTTTAAAATATCACGGGTAAACCTTGAAAGTGCAAAAAGTGTAAGGGTGCCATACGAAATCTCTCCAATACAGTTTTGTTGATATTTGATTGTTGTTATAAAATGCTTTAAGTAGAGCTGGTTTATACCTTTGGGTGATGGTCTAGTAGGTACTACCCTCGTCCAAAATCCTTACCTGTATAAAAAAAATGTGAACTTATTTCAGCTGTTTAGTATAATTTCCCCCAAAAAATCAGAAAAATAAATGTCTGTTACAATATTATTATTATATGTGGATCTACAAGATATACACTTTACTTAGATAGATAGATTTATCTTATACAGGTTAAGGATATAACTTCTATATATATTGTATTGGTGGATAGCACACAAGAGATATTAGTGAATACAATCTCCTCTTTGATTCTTCTGTTTACAATATGTTATCAGCACGATGTTGCTCTATGGAAAAAAATTAGGGTTTCACGAGAGGAGATAGGAATCCACATTGCCGATTGTGCACGCTCACTCGGTGTTCACAACGTAACTTCAGGAACCCATTGCGACCACCGCGGGGGAGGTGGCGCCGATCGTAGATGAGATTGCCGCTATTGCCAGGCACCCCATATGAACTATACGGTAAGAAATCTCCGTCTTCATTCATACCCACATGGACTATACGGTAAGAAATCTCCATCTTCATTCATATATATCGATCAATAATCACTACTATTCTGTTTTATACATTCATTCAGATGCTAGTTAACTTGAGTGTTCATTAAATATATTTAATAGTATGAATTTGAATTGATCGGTGTGTTCATGGGTTCCTCTTTGTGTTAATTTCGTTGAGTGTTTTACAGATTGAGCCATGTATCAATTTTTCTATTTTTCTTTGCGTAAAAGTAAAAGTTGTGCGTTTTTACTGATATTGATGCTCTATTTCTTCACTAATTAAATTGAAATCGATTCTAGCTTTTATGGTGATTAATTCCTTGTTCTAGTGCTCTCCTCGTATCTTAATTATTTGGATTATTATTTATGGTAAATTGATTTGATTGGCCGTTCAACCCGCTTCTTTTCATAGAGGAAATAAATCGACATGTTTTAGTTGTTCTTAAGTTTCGGTTGATCATGTTCAAATTCTGCTTTCGACTCTGGTACCTGATTGGGATTGCTAATTTCTCTATTTTTATTTATGAGTGCTAATGATATATAGCATGTATATTAGTACCGCATGCGAGTTCATGTATGACATCTATATATCCATGAAGGTTTTGGTATTCTCTATCTAAAGTTGTGTATCATATTGATATATATACATATTTCTTGTTATTTAATATTCTGATCCGATCCATACAATTTTGGTTAGAAATATATATAATTGACACGGGGTGAATATAAATAATTTAAATAGTTTTGATTGATTAATGCAAAAAAAAATTGAGATTAGTTCACTAATCTCCATCTCTGAAGTGGTTGAACAAATTTCAATCCCTGATGCGGTTGAATCAATAGAATTTATAATATCCCTTGAAGCGGATAAACTAATCTCAATCCCCGAAACGATTGAACCAATCTACTGAAGCAGATAAACTAATCTCAATCTCTGAAGTGGTTGAACCAATCAAATTTATAATATCTACTGTAGCATACAAAAGAATTTCAATCCTTGAAGCGGTTGGATTAATCTATCGTATCCCCTGAAGTGGATATTCTTTTTACTTATATAGTATATCCCTGAAATGATCAGTTTATATGTTTGATTTTTTATTAAACGACATAATTTACTTAATTTTTACTTTATGCACTACCGGTGGTAAGTCCGTAAGTATTATATGCTAAAGTTTTCGAGTCTTGTTTATGCCGGTGTGATATTTTATTGATATTCGATAGAGATTTATATAATCAGAAGATCTCATTGCAATTGGTTTCCAATGCACTCACTAGAAGATCGTTGATTTATTCAATTCATAGGTCAACTATTATGACCTTATGCCTAGTTAGCTATCATGTTCAATTATAGTTTGTTCTTGGAAGATCTCCGATGCACTTACTCCATCTAAAAGCATGCTTAGTTTAATTTCTTTTTGATATATGTATAGTGATGAAACCATATTAATCATTGTTTTGTAGATCATCTCCCGAAGAGAATATGTATACAAAAATAAAAATCAACCCGTACAGATGAATTTCTCTTTTGAAATAGGTGAATAGATGAATAAACACATCTCCCGAAATAGATAAACGAAATCATCTCCCGAAGTAGATGTCTGAACACATCTCCTAAGGTAGATGAACTGAATAATCTCATCCCCGTAGAGATGAACCAACTAATCTCATCCCCGTAGAGATGAACAGACTAATCTCATCCTTGTATAGATGAACCGACAAATTTCATCCCCGTAGAGATGATGAACCAATTATTATTATATTTATTTATATTCTATTAATTCTATTTATTTATTTGATTAACCACATATGCTTTGCATAAACCCTGTTTATAATTTATTTGATTTGGTGATGGTGGTGTCATAAGAGTGATTTGTACACGGAGTTGTACCGGGATATCGTGGTAAAAGGAGGCGCAAGTTAGAAGATTGAACTCTACTTGGTAGTGAGCATATATATGTTAGGCTCAACTTTAAGGCTTGTGATGGAATTTGGACGATTTTTTAATCTTAGAATATGTGATCAAGCTTTCAATCAGGTATGCCTAAACATCATATATATTTGAGTTATGACTTTTGTATCTCTTGATCATTAGTGATTATATATATGTGTTATGAGCTGATCTCGTATATTAAATATGGATTATCATAGCAGTTGATTGCAAAATAACGCTATTTATTGCACATATCGCTTTTATATCATATAAATCATGTCATAGTGCTAATATACTTTCATATATAGTTATTGATCCATCACTTCGAAGTTGAAAGATCACTCTATTTTATGACTGATATCCACCTGAAGTGGCCAAATAATTTTTACTTATGTTGAGTGTATTTATTTTTATTGAAATTACTTTTGTTATTTACTTGTGAGAAATATATATTTTAATTTACTTTTTGCAATATGTATTCAAAACTGAAAGTGTTTCCAGAAAAAACAACTTGTTAAGGGTTTTTATGGCGTAAACATATGTGATTTTATATTGACAAAGATTATATATATCATTCATATTAATATAAGTTATCTCTGGAAGTAGAAACTTATAAAGAAGATGATACCCATGATGTGGATAGATTAAACGAGTATCTTAGGATTATTTGATATCTTTTTATTATAAATTTGTTCCTACATATGAAAGATCACCAATAAAGGAGTCTAGATGATCCAATACCTTTGATTCTGCAAACTTTGTCGTATTTGGTTTGTTATTAGTTCAATTTGGCTATTTAAAGATACAATGAATCTATATCTTATTTATCTATTTGATTTGATTTGCATTTTATATGTATATGCATTGGAAATGTTTGTTGAAGAAACAATTATGGGTAGATAATGCCAGTTTTATTCCACAAATGATGATTTAGGAGAAGAGTTTGAAGCACATCCTTGTTAAATTGTGTGAAATTGATAAAATTAGTTCTTGAGAGCCTGAAGACTCTTTATTTTGGGATCTTGTTCTTAATCTACTTGGGTATGGTAGAACTCAAATAAATAGCTAACTAAATGACCTATGGTTCATAACAACCTCTCTTATTGCCGGATGCAATCTCTAGCAGAGTACATAAAGAGGATACGGTGCGCGCGACCGTTGTTAGGATACTGGTCATAATTTTGAAAATGATGATAGATAATCATGTATGAGTTGACTCCCACATCAAGAAGAATGTGGAAGAACAAGTCAAAGTTGATGGTTTGCCTAATTTGGATTTGTAATCTCCCAAACTGTGAATGAATCATCGCATGAAAATGTTAGAATGGCTTGGAGCTTGTTATCTGATGCTATGGAAAACCTGAAGTTTTCAAGATGAAATAACTAACGAGTATTTGTGTAAAGTCTATACTTGGCATAATTAAACCTTATACATATCTCCAGAAGAGCGTCAAAATTAGTCCTTGAAGAACTGTTGATATAATCAATCAATAAATTCATATAAGAAGATGGCTCTAGAAGAGTGTCAAAACACTTTAAAGGGAAGGAGTGATGACAAATAAATTGGGATCATGAAACCTCTTCACTACCATTAACAACATCATCTCCATTGTCAAGCTCAACATCATCTCCATCAACAACCTCAACATTATCAATCAAAGGACTAAGAGTTGAATTATCCACATTAACATTATCAACATTTGCAACTATATTGCGGGGAGTGGATGATCCAACACTTGGTACTTTGTTGATTCGAGCAAAATATCTATCCATACCGGAATCCCTATTCAAAATTCATAAGCAATAAAAATGAAAAAAAAAAAACCAATTTCACACTTCAAATCACTTAAAATCTCAAACCCTAAAACCTAACAAAGAACAACAATTTCAATTCTCCAAATCCCTAATCCTAACTCATTCATAAACAATAAAATAAACAAATTATGATAATCAAAATCCCCAATTTTCACACTTCAAATCTCATACCCTAACAAAATTTCAATTCTTCAAATCAATTCTCATTTCGAACCTTTAAATTGTAAACAAATCAATAACACCAATTCAATTCAAGATTTAAGTAACTAAGAATATCAAAATTGAAGCAAACTTACCGATTTCGCCCAAAGCCTCTGATTTTTCGAGTCCCTATTCACTGTGGGTGTCTTCAATCCACTACAAAAAATAATTAAATTTGTCACCCTTGGTAGGTTCGGCAGATGTGTGGCGTAGCCATTGGTACCCTTTTGCTACGGCATTTGCTACAGTAGGCATTGCAACTGGAAAAAAAAAATCAAAACAGTAACTTCGGGGTGATGTTGTCGTAGATAAACACAAAAAAAAAACAGAATTTGCTACGGATGGTAGCAACGGCAAGGATCGACCGTCGCAAAAAAGAGGCGGTTTTTAAAATTTGCTACGGTTCCGTTGCCTCCATAGCAAAAGAGCCTTTTTTATTCGATTGGGTCAAAAAAAAAATTAAAAAAACATACAATTACAAAACAAACTAACCAGCCCGACCTCTCAGTATCTCTCTACCAGAAGAAAAGAGAGGGAACGTTGCTCCCATCGTCATCCCTAACCCTAAACAGCTCGAAGGTCGGCGTCGGTCGCCGGAGACTGTAGATCGAAGGACGCCAACGGAAAAGTCTGTAGAGCCAAGGTGTCGGTCTCGGTCGCCGGAGACTCTCCTGCAGCAGGTACTCATCCCCCATTCTTTGTTCGATTTTGTGTCGAAGTAAGCGGTAGTGGAATATGTTGGTTAGGGTTTAATGTGGGGAAAGGGTTTGTTCGATTTTGTGTCAAATTACTAGGTAATCTCTCGATTTGTTCCGAATTTGTGTAATCTCTCTCCATATAGGGTTTTTCAAATTTGTTCCGAATGTGAGGAATGAAATAGGGTTTTGATTTGCCAGTTTTTGTCCCTTTCGCAGACATAAATTGCATAATATGAGCTTTCCTTTTTCCTCTTCCATCCGGAAATCTTCGCCATAATACCTATGTTCTCTTTTCTCTTTGCAGAATGTGAGATTGCGATATCCATATGCTTGCCGGTCATCTCCAGTTGAGAATCTAAAGTACGTACATTAGCTTCTGAGTTGAGATGATTACTCTCCTATTTTCCCCCTTTGTTCCAAGTTCTTGAGCTTTGATTTGGTTTTTATTTAATAATTTTCACTGAGCTTTTGCACAAAAAAGGTGCAAGCATAGAACCATTAGTTTGATAGCTTCAATATTAGGTGTTAGCATGTGTATGGAGACTCAGAAAATGAACGAGAGAGAAGCTTACTCTAATTGTGGTTGCACTCTTCAACCTTGATTTGTTATCCTCAAGTGTCATCTCCTTGTGAATAGCCAAGTGGCTACCTTTACCGTTTAGGAAGGATTTTGCTGTGTGATTTAGGTATATTGTTTGCAGACTTTCAGTATGTGAATACGGTGAAACCAAAAAGACCTGTACTATAAAATGAGACAGTTAGAATTGTTATATGGGGAAGGGGGGAAGGACTGATGACTTTACATCTCTACCTAGGATGATGATTAATGAACAATGCTCATCTCTACATACGACATGGTATATTGCTGGCAGACTTTCATTATGTTATTATGGTGAAACTAAAAGACCTATACTAAAAAAATGATACAGTAAGAACTGTTATATGGGGGAGAGGGGAGGAGTGAAGGACTAATGAGTTTATATCTACCTAGGCTGATGATTAATGAACAATGCTCATGGTATTTCTTAGAAAGGTTGAGGCTTTTACGGCTTTTTCTTGTTGCATTAGCATGTATATAACTTTGCATTAATCTTTTGATAAACAACTCTAAGTAAGTTTGACCCCATCATACTTTTTTACGCAGCCTTTGTTTCTCCGATGATCTTCTCCAATACCTTTTTACATTCTTATATTTACTTTTGATCTTAGTGTTTTTACATTCTTATATTTACTTTTGATATTAGTTTTTATACTTGAATGTTTCATAAGTCCTAGTCTCCTAGATGTCTTAGTGTGTTTTTAAAATCTTATATTTACTTTTAATCTTCTCCAACACTTTTTTATGCTGAGTTTACATCCCTTGAAACATGATCAGTCAGATAGTATTCATATTTCTTATCTTAATCAAAATTAATTGGGAGATCACGAGGAGAACATATAAATATGTGATTACAATGATTGTGTGAACTATCAAGAGATCTCAAATGTGTCTATTTTGGCAGGCTTATTGAAGGTCCTTGTTGCTTTGAGGATAGGTACTCAGTTGATCAAGTATAGCAAAAAACTAAGGAAAGGGAAACCCAAGTTCAGCTTTTGAAGACTTTCCACGGTGAGTTCATTTTCCTTTTACTCATGTTTGTCATGTCCAAATTTTCTATTCATCTGTTAATGTTTTCCTCACATTTGAAGCATGAATTGTTAACAAGGCTTCAAGTCACATTAGCTTCAAATATTATATTTATGTGACTAACCATCCTAACAACTTAGTGTACTACGTGGTGCATAAAGTCTGATCAATTTTCTTATCTTTGCTTCTAAAACTTAGTGTAACTGTATATATATTTAATGTGATAGAAAACCTTGAATCAATTTGTTTGAAAGTTGGGGTGGGAAAGTTGAACTGGTTTTAGAACCTTGAACCCTATTGTATCCATTGTTATTCTAATTAGCCTAGTTGGCTTCAGAATTACAAAGCTTGCTACTATTATGCTTTTTTGTAATGAAGATTTCCTGTGTGTTTGTGTGCTGAACGTGCATTTTAAAGGAAAACTACTAGAAGCCCTAACACTTATTGTTTTAATGATATTATCTTTTTTATTAGTGATGAACATGTTCATATGGTTTAATCTGATCTTTATCCCATTTATCATTGGTGACACCTCTTGATTTATTTTACCTCCCAATATATAGTAACATGTCAAGGGTTGGGTTTCTACCTTTTATTTGAGGACATGACACCAACACAAGGAGAGAGATAGCTAGGACAAAGAGATAAGTTTAAGAAGTAAATAATTGTTAAAGATTAAATGTACAAATAATATAATCAAAGAGAAGCAAGTGGGGTGAAAACAGTAGGTAGCAGTTGAAGTAAGAACAAAAAGCGTGAATAAGATAAGATCACCAATAAAATTCCTTAAGAAAACTACCCACCCCACAAGTTGTAATCTTAGTTTAATTTCAAGTATTAAATAATGGTCATATTTTCTCAAGTGTAAACTAAGAGAAGATTATCTTCAAACATTAAAGCCATTTATTTTAAGAAACCGACAATAATGTGCCATAATCCAACATTAATAGATCAACATTAATCAAACAATCAGTAGCAAAATACCATAGGATTACACAACAACGACATAAACATTTAAAATCATCCAACAAAGAAGGAAGGTCATAATCCTCCAACTGTCCTCCCACCTGATTGGATTACGCTCATTGCATATTGGAGAAGTGAGGTTGCCCAGGTATTCTTTATTTCCCCTTTATCTTAGATGGTCCATCTGCAAGTTTGGTGCATCCTATTGTAACGTATTCGTGTGTCTAGAAACAATCCGTCCAGAACTCAAAGAATAGAGATAAGCATGGGCCGGTGCATGTTACCGGGCGAAAGTCATTTGCTGAAGTTAGACACGAGGTCCGTATGTGCACGTTATCTGAATTAGTGCATATCGTTCAGTTTTTATTTGTTTTTAGTTCTTGCACCTTTGACTACTTGTTTGTGTATCAACTCCATGACATTCGTATTTAACTTGAGTGATTTCTGTCATTTAACTAGCGGTGCAAAGCTGGGAAACCTACTAACAAGATGAGCATGTGGGTTTCATCTCGAAATGGAGATGATCCTGATGTGATTGAGACCGTTGTAAGTTTCTTTGGACCCTTTTAATTTTCAGCCATTATTGAACTACATATGTTGACTTGTTTTACTCATATAGAAGGACTTTAACGCCCTCTTGCTGATGGAACCTGAGGATCAGTGAGATATTGACGAAGTGAAGGATAGGATATTCCATCGGCTTATTGGAGAAGATGGCCACGGATACTGTTGGACCTATGGTGACAGTGCCCCTCTGCGTTTGGTGTATAACTCCTCATCAAGAGCTCCTCTCGGTGTTCAAGATGCGCGAGATTGCCAAAGAGTTTGTAGGGGAGATTGCCAAAGAGTTTGCATGGGACCTCAAAAGCCGAGAACCATATAGATAAAATATTTGAGCACTTTCGAAATGAATTTATGAAGACTTTCCGGCCCAATGACGGGGGATGCTCACCTTCACACGGACAGGTTAGTCATGTTTTGTTTGACCTGAGTGCTATGGTTTCCTCTTGTGTTTGATTGTGATGGTTTACTTTTTGGTTGTTTGTTCATTCCATCTGGACCCCTTTCTCTTTTGATTATATTTTACTTTGTATGGTTGTGGATTAAGTTACATATATGATATATGATGGGCTCTTTATTCTTTATGATATGCCATATATCAATTGGAGAGGGAGAAAGATTAAAAATCAGTACTTTGTTTACATAGTCAAGTTCGAAGGTGTGCTTCTTGAATGAAGTCCTTGCTTCTTATATTAAAAATCAGTACCTTGCATTGTCCAGTTTTGCTTTTTTAATTAAGTTCTTGCATACCTTAGAAATCAGTTGTCTGAATGTGTGCCAGTGCTAAGGTTTGCTTCTTTCTTCGGTAGGCAATAGAAAGTCAGATATCTCGTTTGTGCATCTGATATCTCGTTTGTTCTTTTCTATATTGTAGACAAGTGTTCATCAGACAAATCAAAGGGAGTCAATTGGAGACGGAGCTCTTGTTCTATCCACCAACGAGCAACCTCTTAACACATCAACTCAACAATCTGCCCCCGGACCGAATAAACGAGCCATTGAGGATCAGTCACTTGAAGAAGAAGAAGAAGAAGAAGAAGAAGTCTAGCACACTTGGAGACGAGCTGCTGAGGATGAGACAAATCAAAGGTTGCTCTAAGTATGTTTTCATTATCTTGCACTTGTGACTATGGATACTAGATGTTAGGCAATATGTAGGTTTATGACTTTTGTTGGCTTGACGTAAACTTCGGACGTCAAATACTTTTGTTTGCTTGAAGTACTCGTTGGAAGTCAAATGTGTATGCAAGGGACCTTTTCCTGAATTCATTTGTGATGAATGCACTTGCATGTCATTTGTTGGCTTCATTTGCTTTTGTAGATTGTATGAATGCACTTTTATATAATTTATACAGGGTGCAATTATATATATATATATATATATATATATATATATATATATATATATATATATAGAATAAACAATTTAGGGTAGCATTAACCGTAGCAACGGCTATGAGCCGTGGAAACTATTACAACACGTTCAGGGAAAACCAGATATGAGTGTAGCTACGGCAGCTACGGCAAATTACCGTCGCCAACGTTCCCTCCCAAATTTCACCCAAAATTGGCGCCATAATTTGGCACCATAAAAAACCTTAGCTACGGCAGTGGCCGTAGCAACCAAGGGAATTTGGCGCCCTCAAATTGGCGCCATAAAATTGGCGCCTTCACTACACTATCGACGGCTCCCTATCGTAGCAAAGTGGATGTTTTTTCCTACCGTAGCAAAGTGGATGTTTTTTCCTGCCGTAGCGATGTCGTAGCAAAGCCGTAGCAAATATCTTTGCTACGGCTACTTGCCGACGCTACCGCCTTTTGCGACCCCATAGTTCGCCACCCCCCCCCCCCCCAATTTCCCGTAGCAATGCCGAAGCTAATGGCCTTTTGCCACGGCTTTTTGCCGAAGCTAAATTAATTATTTTTTGTAGTGATCGTCGGATGTGAGAGCCGAGAGACAACCCTGGTGCATGCGGCTGGGCCGGTGGAGTGGTGGTCAGTGGTCGGACTCGGAACAGTGCAGGCCGCCGGGCTAGACGGTCAGGAGACAACCCCTACCTCGCATCTCGCCCTACGCCCTTCGCTTCGCTCGCGTCTCACCTTTCACTTCCCGTCTCTCCTTGCACGTCTCTCAGTTGGAAAACAAAATCCCACTCAAAACGACGTCTTTTTTACTTCTTTTTTTTTTTACACAGGGTACCTGCGGCTCGAAAGGTAGGGCGGGCGCGTACGTACACCCGCCCCTGTCTGAGCCTAAGTTCGAACTGGGGATCTTTAGTGTGTGAGACTAACGTGATAACCAACTACACCACCTATACATGATTTTTGATTGCTTGTTTGAAGAATAAAGATGATTCATTCTGTTTGCAAATTAAAAAATAATTTTGATGTCCAACCCGAATGGTTCTTTGGTTTCATATTTATAAACTCTTCAACAACTTTTGTTCTATGATGAGTTCCACAAAAGTTTCTTGTAGCCATATAATATGAATACACATTATGAGTAATCAACTCTTTCACGTACTATCTCAAATGATCATCTCCAGGAAAAGTAACGTTCGGGTTTGACATCTCTTTTTCTGGATACGCTTTACCAATGAATGATCCATTGATCGGTTCATCAAAAGTTTTCGCTGGTGCATGCAGTAGATATTGGTGGAACAATTAATGGAACAATTAATGGAAGTTTTCGCTGGTGCATGCAGTTTCTTGTAGCCATATAATATCAATACACATTATGATTGGTTTTTCCTGGAGGTGAAATTATCCATCATCTGGACCAAAAGTAAGCATTATTCAAGCACATTTGGACATATTCAACAGAATCCAATTTCTCCACGCGAGTTAATGTACGTAAATGGTTAACACGAGGATGATTTATTGACTGTAGGAGCTGACAGATGAATGCAATCATAGCATACTTGAATGAGCAATTACTTCAACTAATCTCTCGTATTACCACAAATGGGTTGACCCCACACCTTTATCTCTTACCAGAAAGACGCGAATTACTCATAACAGCAACAAACAGAAGTACTTGAATTAACAGTGAGTTGCGAGCAAAACGTAACTGATACATCATTCAATATATGCAAAATGAGCTTGAATAACACCATATACATACATTTGGTTGTATCTAAGATCATGCACACTTCAATGAATCTTGGCTAAGAGTTCCTCGCTCATCGATAAAGAAAACTGCTAGATTTCGAATAGAGGGTACCTCGATACCATCGGAACATGTGTTTTTTTTGTCATTAGAGCTTTTTTTTCCTGGTTACATTAGTCTCGAACTAATGAAAGCTAGTTAGCTTGTATTTGAGAGTTTTATGTTAATTAAGATGGTTATTGGTTAACAGGAACAACTGTTGCTTTGAAGGTGGTGGGGTTAGCTTGTATTGTACCACTTGAAAGTTGTCTGGGTCACTAACTCTCTCAAGTCTCACCACCACTACAAATACAATACTGGATATTTCGACTTGCCCATGATTATTAATTGTGTGTGAATTTACAAACAAGCCCAATGGCTTCTTTTAATTTGTACTTTAGGTATCCAAAGGCAAATAAGAAATCATCACTTTACATTTTTTTTTCAATCTTTATTATTTGATGCAAGAATAACAAGTAACTTGCGCATCAGATAATTGCGGAATTGTATTCAAGAGCAACTTTTACTAGTACTATCTCCACATCCATACCGAGCTTGTGTATGGTCTGCACCAACCAACTGTTTCAATATCAAAATGAGGTGAACTGCGCTTAAGGTCATGTAAACCAGCTGTTGTAAGAATGACATCCAACTTTCTATATCTTAGTGGCCCATCGATTAAACTCTTTAATTTGAGGCTAGCATCATGAAGAACATATATGTATTTTTTAATTTATGTACAAAATGAGTAAAAAAAACTGTGTGGGATTTTGTCACTCCGGACTTTCGGGAACAGATATATCGAGCCGATTTGTTCAGAGTTGGAAACCTCAAAATAGATCACTTCTGCTTCGGATACGTACGACATCGTCCTCTTGAAATCATTCAAGGAAGATTGGTCAGCTCTGTATCATATCTAGAGACTAGATGTAAACAGGTCAAGTTCAATCCATCCACTTCGTGCCAGATGTAAAAATGAACAACTATTGCTTGAGTCGAATCCAAACAATTAGCAATCGACATTGACTATGTATATTCTACTTATATATAGACAGTTTTTATTTTTCAATACAATTTCATGGGTAAACCTTGTTGTATAATTTTCCCAAGAAAAAAAATCAAGACAAATGTCTGAGCCCAGGTTCGAACTGGGGACCTTTAGTGTGTGAGACTAACGTGATAACCAACTACACCACCCAGACATCGTTGTATAGTCTCTAGTCTCTTTCAAAGTTGTCTTTCTTTTTTATCTCTATAGACTGGCCGTTTTCATTCCCTTGTTGCAATGTAAAATCTTGGCTCCTAAATTTGTCTTGACATCGTGAAACCAAGAGAATCATGGCAAGAATGTTCTGCTGAAAATAGTAATTATAGGATTAGAGGTGGACGTACATCAATGGCGGAGCCAAGGCCCAAGGGGCATCCGATGAACTACTTATATGTATTCTTTTCATTGATAGTTTTGTTTTGATATATACCTCGCCATAATCTAATCTTTGAGTAAAAAATTATAACTGTTTTAAAATTAAAGATATATTGTATTAATTACTTTAATTTTATTTCAATAAACTAAAATACGTTTATATTTTACTTAGATTAACATTCATATACTATATTTCATATCAATTAGAGTTTCGAAACAAGATGTTATATATATTACTCATTTCGATAATTAGGTAAGAAAGTTATGCAAGTTTAAATTAATATATATATATATATATATATATATATATATATATATATATATATGAAGTGGTTCCCTTGTGCACACCCCTTATGATGTATCTTGTGCACAAATCCTAGCCATTGATAGGAAGGAAATTGATGGTTAAGATTAATTAGCATTATTTTTTTTAAAACCAAATGGGGCCCTCTTTCTTAATTCCTACCCTTTCAATCTTTCATCAAACAGGCGTGTGTGTTCAATTCAAGCAGGTGGGTCCCCCTTTTCTTTTTCTTTTTATTTTCTATTTTGCCATTTTTCTCATTTTGTAAGTTCCCAGCCTTATTTAGATTTTTTTTTTATTTTTTTCATCAAACCGAATAATCTCATTCCTATTCTTTTTTGGTAAACATTCCCTTTTTCTTTTTTTTTCCCGGTAAACATGTTGATTTCTTAAAAATGTATGTGGGCTCTATGTCGTTGTTTTTAAATATTTATCATTTACACTAAATAATGTTTCATATACTATCGAATAATGTTATGTTTTTTCATCTAATTCACATCAAAAATTATCAATTCAGCTGAATAACTTTTTCGGTAAACATTTAGATTTTTTTATTTATTCGCACGAGTATAATTACACAACTAAACATTATTCGATGAAATGTGAAGCATTATTCGTTGAAATACGGAGTATTATTTGTATAAATCATAAGTATTGTTTGAGGATTTTGGGTTTCTTTTACCTAAAATTGATGGGGAAAAGCAAAACATTATTCAGTAGTATGTGAGAAATTATTCATTGGAATTGGCAAATTTTGATATGAACTGGATGTAAAAAGATAACATAACATTATTCAGTGGAATGCAAAACATTATTCGGTAGAATTGGTAAATTTTGATCTGATCTGGATGTAAAAAGATAACATAACATTATTTATATATTCGAGGTTTCTTTTATCTTAAATTGATGAATAAAAAAAATTATTCGGTAGCATGTGACTAATTATTCAGTGGAATTGGTATATTTTGATATGAACTAGATGGAAAAAAAAAAAGATAAAATGACATTATTCGATAGCATGTGAAACATTATTCGGTGAAATTGTCAGATTTTTAAAACGAACGAAATCAAGTGGGCCCCAAACACAAATCATCCAAAATTTAAATTATTTATTTTTCACGAATAATTTATATATTTAAAAAAAGCAGGAAAAAAATCCACTAAAAATCAGAAAAAAATAATAATATATATTCCCAGCTACTAGTAGCCCTCTACGGCTCTACCCACCCAATTCATATTTGAAAACAAAAGTTAAGCAAAAAAGGCCTAATTAAAAATAATATATATTCCCACCCGCTTGTGGAGATATATCCAAACAACTTTTGTCATTTGCGGGCTCCACAATTAGCCAAAAATCACAAACGAAATCCCCCCTTCACACGCACTACAAAGGAGAGTGGCTCAAATTTGGCGACTTTGTGCGCGCGGGTCCCACGCGAATTTAGATAAAAAAAATAGAAAAAATTCATTTAATCTCATCCATCAATCCACACCCGATCAATGGCCAGGAATCGTGCACAAAGTACACCCTAAGGGGTATACTTTGTGCACACCCCTATATATATATATATATATATATATATATATATATATATATATATATATATATGGCGTGGTTAAAATGAAAATGATGTTTAAAATAAAAATGATGCTTAAAGTGAAAACAGGCCTAATTTAAAAAAGAAGTCCGAGGTCGGCCCATCAAATGAGATCAAATTTGATTCTCCCGTTCTCTACTTCCAGTTCCTCTTAATCTGATCCCGCTCTCTCTGAGTCTCTGTTTTGTCGCCGCCTGAGACTCGTCCAAAGCCGCCGCCGGTCGAATCGCTTTCTGCCATGACTAGGGATCCCGATGCGCTCTTCAGAGATGGTGGTATCATGTAGGAGTCAAATCGAATCGCACATCTTGATCTCGTTTTTTGATAATCGGCAGTAGCATCTGATTTGCGGCTTCGATCTCGTCCAACCAGGCTCTTCGACAGCCTCCGCCACCATGCTCCTCGACCTCCGCCAGACACAGGTATGTCTTCCTTCTCCCTTTCTCATCCCATCTTACCGCTTCCTGAAGCTTTGTGCCGACACCGGAAATGGCCTTTTCACATTTGAATTTTGGAAGCAAATTTGAAGAAATTAGGGTTTTTTTTATTGTGCGATATCTGTCAACACAAGAGGCTTCCCTGAAAAGATGTTTGCAAACTATACCTTTCCATTTAGTGCTTGTGGCTATGGATATCAAGTTATTATAAATTCTTTGTTGCCAGAGCTTTAGATATGCTCACTATTTCATCATGTTTTTTTTTTCATATTTGATTTTTCCATAAACGTCTATTTTGCCATTGTGATACTATTTACTACTTCTCGCGTATCCTTCTCCATGCCTACCATAAACATCTATCGTGAATCCTTCGATTGTCAGATGAAGTGAGAAGGGATGAAGCTGTAAAGCATGCACTTGATGTTAGACATGTAGTGAATGCTGGAAATTATGTACTTTTCTTTAGGCTATATAAATCAGCTCCGAGCTTAAACACCTTCCTGATGGGTAGGTGTAGTTTTTTTAATTGTGCGATATCATGCCTTGTTCACTAGATACTTTTTTGTGAAGTCAAGATGTTTGCAAATGAGCTTGTGGAACCTAATTCAAGACAAAGACCTAATAGGAGAACCGGTTCTAAAATTAACGAACAAGGAAAGCAATCTGCAGAAAGAAAGGTTTGTGGCAAATGCAGTGCCATAAAAAAACAGGAGGGGAAAGTTGTGCATCAGCAAATACATAGTATGTTTTGTACTAATTGCCAGGGAACTGGCATAGGTGATGGTTGGGATGTACTATCTTCATTATGCTTGTTTTTACCTCCCTTGGCTGGGGATTTTTAGTGTTCTAGATTATATGCTTATTTGTTGCTTTAATTTTAGGGTGTCACTATATACACCGCAAATCCGGATTAAGGATTTGCACGTCCTTAAGGACGTACTTGCACGTCCTTAAAGACGTGCAAGTCTGGGACGGTGCACGTCCGCTAAAAACCTCTTGCACGTTGTTAAGGACGTGCAAACCCTAGTTAGGGTTTTGCGTTTAGGGTTTAGGGTTTAGGGTTAGGGTTTAGGTTTTTCGACGGTTTTGTAATGTTAATTGATAAAATTGTGTTTAGCTAGTGGATTTGAAGGATTTAGGGTCAAATTAACCAGAACACAAGAATTGTTAAGGTTTTCATTCGGATAATATGCGAATAACGTTACAAGGAACGGAAAAAAAGGTTTACATTCATAATTTTAATAAAGTTGTGGAATACAATCTAGGAAAATAGTAAAGGATGGCCGGACTCGGCACGCAAGGCTCTAAATCTCTCAATCTGAGCTTGAAACGGAGCATCCCATCCTTCGGCGCTCGGATGATGATGTTCGACCCATTCTAGTGGAGGCGGCGAAAGAGGAGCGTTAGGACGCAACCAGATCTATGAGAACAAAAATTTAGAGTTAGAGTATTGACATATGTATGAAAAGCATGAATAAGTAATAAAAAAGACGTTTGAAGTCGTACCGCGGCAAAATGGTCTTGGTTTCCGATGCAGGCAACACCAAGAGTTGCTGATTGGGGAAGGTTGTTAGTAGATGTCGGCGAGATCATGGGGAGACATGTGAATGAATGATGCCAAGCTAGGACGACGAGAGGAATCTGATATACCATCGCAAATACTAAACCCATGATGGGTAGCTCTATCCACCGTCTCCTATCACCATGTGTGGCTCCGGCCCATCTCTGGTAGTCGACGAACTGCTGGAATGGGTACTCTCCCGTATAACAACCGGCGTACAGATCGGCGTGATCCTCCAAGTGATTACATAGTAACGTTTTGAGTTCCGGGAAAGCAGTCTCGCCGATCGGTGATGTCAAAGTCACCAAACCCCGGTAGCCACAATGACCATCTCCAACAGTGTCCCTCACCGTCTGAATATGACCGAGCATGAAGGGATCAACGTTGTTTCGACCCCAGTTGAACCCGCCGAACACATCATCACATCCACGTCGAGCTGAGGTCGCTTGTGGACGGGGTCGAGCAGCATTTCGAGTAGCACCCGCTTCTTCTCTCTCAAACCTTTCCCTTTCCTTCTCGTATGGCAACGGGTTGGTTCTGCAGGCATTCCTCGACCCCCGAGGCCTCCCCTTCCTTCAGACGCTTGCTGATGACGGTGGGTGCAGCTCATCCTCGCATGCATCGTTGGAAGCCGTGTATGAAGATGACAGCTCATACGGCAGTGGGGTGTCGTCGAGGTCAGTCCATGTCAAATCCATCCAGAACGGGTGGATGTCCTCGGCGGGTATCGGAGTACCGGAGTTGATGTATGCCTGAATCTCATGGACACAAGGGATCCCATAACAAACCCTCCAATGTTGGTCCGTGCATATCGGAGGAACCTTTTAGTTCACGACCTCCTGCCACATCTTGTACAGATAATCGAAGCACTTTTTGGAGATTAAAGTCTTTACCTCATCGAAAAGGTTGACTTTATACGCCGTTGTTGGCCATTTGAAGCGGTCGATCTTCAAAGCAGTTTGCAGCTCATGCAGTTGACAATCGTTGACTCTATAGATTGCATTGATCACGATGCGGAAGTCACCAGTCGATGAGTGAAGTGCCTCCTTCAGAACTTTGTGTTGACCCTCAACTCTATACACATTGAAGTGCATACCACTAAATATTCGATATTATATCATATTGTAATGGGAGATATGAAGTAAGGTTGTACCTGTTTGTCGTACGGGTGCCGAGATGGAAGACATTATCTACGTAGCACCATACTATGCTCCTGCTGTATGGAAGCCAAACCGACTCCAAATACGCCACCACACCTGGGAATGGGTGCCATGCAGCTCGTAGCGCCCGGCGACGTCGGTTGAATGATTCCTCCGACCTCGATTCGAACAGCCCCCAACAGTTGCCCTTAAAGATGCCAGCGTGGTTTAAATTCTTCGTGATCTTCAGAGCTGCTTCCTCGCATCTTCTCGTCACGTGTAACCAACAAAGGAGATGCTGGACGTCGGGGAAGACAACATTCAGCGCCTCCAAGAGACCTAGCTCTCGATCAGTCATGATAGCTTGAGGCTGAACCGTCCCAAGCAATATCTGAAGCTGTCGCAACACCCATGCGTATGTGTCTTCGTTCTCTTGCGACATGAAGGCATAGGCGATGCAGTAAGTATTGCCTGAGGGTGTGAACCCGACCACCTCGCACAAAGGAATCCCATATCTGCAAGTGTAAATATGTTACATATAAAATACTTTATAATTGGCTATATGTGCAATAATGTAATCGTAATTAAGTAACTTACGCATTTGTTTTGTATGTGTTGTCCATTATGATGACGTAATGGAACCTTCGGAGAAGGCGTATCCCATCGGGATGCGCCGGGAAGAGGTCGCTCAAGACGTTGTCGTCATCCGGATTTCGTTTGAAGTCGTAGTAGTACCTTCTTTCACGCAGATGGTGCAAGGTATCCTGGGTCATCGTCCGACTACCTCTTTCTTCGGCGACCATCATGGCGAGCGTGTTAGTAAGGATCTTCCTTGACGTGACGCTAGTATCATCCAACTGCCTCAATCCGTACCCAATGAATTTTGGAGGAGTACCAACTTCCTTCATCCACCACGCCATCTTCTTTTCCCCCTCTGTCATCTGTCCGGCGATGGCGTGACCCTTCAAGCTCGTGGAAAGCCCATGGTTATGAACACCATGGGTTACCGTCATGCGCCACTGACCCGGCGGAGCTTCTAGTCCGTGTAAAGAGAATGGACAACCACTTATCTTCGACTGCGTGCTCCGGAGCTTCCTCCCGCGTGGTCGGTACTCCCCAAACTGCTCGCAAGCAAGGAGAACCCCGCCTGGACGATTCGACGCCCCCGTCCAAGACCCCTTGATTACTAAAATCATGCAGTGTCTCCGACCCAAGTCCTTGAAATACGTAACCATTTCGTCACGGTCATTCCAAACCCTTGGATCCGAGAACTCAGACGTAAAGTCTCGAAACTGTTGACTCTACGAAATCTATCCGTACCTGGGATACTTGGAGACGAGGATTTCTTTGCGGCTCGGCCATAACGATTCTAACGGCGAAAGAATATATCGAAAAAAGTCGAACTTTGTTTTGGAGTGCGGAATGAAGATGTCCTCCATCACTTCAAATAGGCACTGTTGCGTTAATTGTAAGCAGAACCCTAGCACGTCCTTAAGGACGTGCTAGGGTTTAGGGTTTGGCTAGGGTTTTAGGGTTTGGGTAGGTTAGTGTTTTAGGGTAAGGAAATTGCACGTCCTTAAGGACGTGCAGTTTCGACAAACCCTAAAACCCTAGCCAAACCCTTAAACCCTAGCAAATCTGTAAGGTAGTTGTATCAAGGAGCACAGAAACAGATTGTCGATCTACTTCGACAATCTGTTGATCGACAATCTGTTTCTGTGCTCTTTCACAAATCCTAAGGGAAGTTCCTAACCAAAATATGCACGAAAACATTATAAAAAACATACACAAATAGCCCTCGACCTTATCATATTAAGATTTTCGTTTTCGTTATCAGGCAACCTTATCATATTAACGTTTTCGTTTTCGTTATCGGGCAACCTTATCATATTAACGTTTTCGTTTTTGATGTTTACGTTCAATATGACTCTGAAGAAATGAGAAGAGTCTAATAGAAATATAGAGATAGATACAAAATCCGTAATATAAAAGTATAATATCAAGATAGAAACTGCAAAAGTACATGACCGGTCTACAGGATGGCGTACAGCATGATCCAAAATACCCGTCACCTCGTCTAATAGCTCCTCAAGGCGAGGGTCGGTAGACAGGGCCCTCCAATAGCCCTCCATCTCGTGCAAGCGGGCTGCCAACGCCGGAGGGATGACGGGCGGCTGAGGGAGGTCCACCCACGGGTCCATGCCCATCGGGTGGACGGGCGCCAGCGGGTCGGGATGGGGTGGCGTGGTCGACAGCACGTACGACCGGCTTTGCGACGCGTACCAAGGCAAGTAATCTGCAGTGACACCCGCCCGGCAATCCTCGCTGGTGCGCCTGTGCTCGGCCAGCCTGTAGAAGCGACCCTCGTCCTGCAGGTCCCGCCACCTGTTATGGCCCGGGGCAAACACGGTGATGTACCGCGCATTCTTCAGGGTCGTGTCGCGGCAGACCTGATCCGGCGCAATGACGGCCTGAGGGATCCCCTGGACCCGTCCGAACTGCCGGAGGCACCTATCGGGCATATACGGCTCCTCCTCCCCGCAGAAGGTGATGGTGCCCCGATAGGTGGACTGACGGTACTGGCCGTCGAAGTCCAGATCACGCCCAAAAGGCATCCACCGAACCTACAATTAAACAAATCAGATTTAATTCACAACTAAGAATTATAAGTGATATAGATAGAGTCTCGAATACATACATCATCGAAGGTAAGACGGTCCACCTCATCCCGCAGCTCCCGCATCTTCTTCAGCTTCGCGTCATCCTTCCTAGCCGGGTCGCTGGACCGATGAACTGCTTCGGACCGATGGCTGCTTCGGACCGATGAACTTCGCGTAGAAGCGAGGATCATCCTTCCTAGCCGGGTCGCTGGACAAATCACCTCGGAAGCGAGGGAAGTACGCCCATATCCAAGCCTTGACACAAAAAAGTATGTTGTTAGCATATAATTTAAATATTTGTAAACTGAAACTCTAATTCAACGGTCTCGTACCTGTAGGATCGGCGTGCAGCTGTCTATGCCCTTCGCACCTGAGCGGGTAGCCTCGCCTAGGCCCTTGTAGAGACATGCGAGGGCACCTGCAGCACATGCAAGGGTGGCCGTTCCTGGGATGTCCCAAATGAGGCCGAATATCCTCCATGGGATCCGGCTCTGTGACTTGTCCACAAACAACGTCGCAGCGAGAGCGATGGCCATGTAGGTCCTGTGCAGAAACAGACGCTGTGCAGGGTCATCCTCAGGCTGCCCCCCTCCCTAATGCGTGCGCAGCCGAATCTGCTCAGGATCAGCCGCGGCCTCTGGGTCACCGTCGGGGGCGGGGTCGACGAGTGGCCCGTGTCTCTGCTGCCACTGTGTAGTAAACCCAGTCATTGGAGGGCCGCCAGCGTGTCTGTACGACTTCAGAGTTGCAGGGGTGAGCTGGTACTACTCCGCGATGGCGGGGACCAAAGCGGCCGCGGGCAGATGTGACGTACAGGGCTGGCCATCAATCGGAAGTCCCATCAGACAGGCAACATCGTGGAGCGTGATGGTCATCTCGCCCCATGGAATGTGGAAGGAGCTGGTCTCCGGGTGCCAATGCTCCAAAAAGTCCGTGTAGGTGAACTCGTCCACACACTGCCAGTGGAGGGACCTGAGTTGGGGGATGCCGGATGGGAGCAGATCCTGCACCCAGGTCCCCGGGCCCTCAAATATGTAGGGCTCGAAAGGCAACAAGTGAGTGGCCCGGTGGTGGAACTTCAGCAGCGGCAGCTCCACCGTAGGATCTCTCCACACCTGATACGCACGGTGATGCATGTACGACATAAGCAGCTCTCTCGGCGGCAACAAAGGGTCGACCTGCACAGCCGGTGCGGCAGCCTGCGCAGGGATGGGCTCGGGCTCTACCTGTGGGGCCCCCTGGCCCTGAGCCTGCCCCTCCTGACCGTCGTCAGCCTCCTCAACGACGTCAGGGATCACATCATCTGAAGAGCCCAAGGAGATCGCCGCTGGTGTGGCGGAGGTCGAAGGCTTGGGCTCGTGTGTGCCGGATGTAGAAGCCTCTGGCGGCACGGTTGAAGCAGAAGTCTCTGGAACGGCTGAAGAAGATGCCTCCGGGATGGTGGGTGGAACCCGAGTAGAAGGTCTACCCATTTCGGTCCGTCACCCATCGACTACGTCGGTGATGCAGCTACTCAAAACCTCAGGGGGCTCTAAAAAAGGCTGCAACCCCATCATCGCATCGCTAGAAGGATCCCAAGGTGGCATACCCGACCAGAAGGTGTCGTGCTCGTCGGCCGGGGGGGTCCCCATCGACTGCTGGTACCGCTCTGCAGACCCGAGCAGATCGTCGACTGTGGCTGTCGAACTGTCGGGTACTGTCCTCTCTGTAATCTGGCTGACCGCTGCCCGGTCGGCGAACGTAACAGGCCGGAGGGTACCGTCCCCCCTCATGAGCCTCTCTGCCTGTTATTATGAAATGTATTTTATTATAATTTATTATATTATAATTTAATATAATTTATTATATTTTAATGTTTTTATTTTCTTTAAATTTAAATTTATTTCTATGTATTTTATTATATTTTAATGTTTTTATTTTCTTTCAATTTCAATTTATTTTTATGTATTTTATTATAATTTATTATATTTTAATGTTTTTATTTTTTTTTAAATTTAAATTTATTTCTATGTATTTTATTATATTTTATTATATTTTAATGTTTTTATTGTCTTTCAATTAGAATTTATTTTAATTTATTATAATTTATTTTATTAAATTTTAATATTTTAATTTAAATTTATTTTAATGTATTTTAATATATTGTAATAAGTTTTAATATCTTGTAATATATATTAATCGTTTTTTTTTGTTTTTCCATTAAAACTCTCAAAATATATAAACTATATACTATCTTTCAAACTATATACTAAAACTATATAATATATCAAATTATATAGTATCTATCAAACTATATACTAAACTAATTATAATCTTTCAAATTATATTATATATTAAAATCTAAACTATAATATAAAACTATAAAAATAAATCAAACAAAATAAATAAATCAAAAAACATACCGGTGGTGTCGGGACCGGCGAAACCTCAATATTCCGCCGCTTCCGCGGCGGTTCCGCCTCCGCCACTCCGCCGCCATCACCACCACCACCACCACCAGACGCCGCCATCACCGCCGGCGATGCGTCTCCACCGCCACCACCGTCACCACCACCACCCTCCTCAACCTCCATGGGCGCCACCCCACAACCACCCTCGGCCACCTGCTCCACCGCCACCCCCTTCCCCAGCCCACCTGCTCCTCCCCCGGCCACCTGCTCCACTGCCCCTCCACCAACCTCCTCAGCCACCACCACCTCCTCTCTCTCCGGCTCCATCTCTCTGTCTCGATCTCTTTCTCTTTCTCTCTCTCCGGCGACCTCTCTCTCTCCGGCAATCCCTCTCTCTCGCTCTCGATTTCTCTTCGGCGACCTCTCTTCTCTTTCTCTCTCGCTCTCGCTCTGAACTCTGACGAAGAAGGAACGAAGACGAAGAGGCACGTCCTCTTCGCCTTTTAGAAGACGGGCTTGCACGTCCTTAGGGACGTGCAGCACGTGCTTAAGGACGTGCAGTTTTGTCCGTCCTTAAGGACGTGCAAGCACGTTTTTTTTTTAAAAAAAAACGTGCTTGCACATTCTGCTTCGAATGGCTCTCACCCTACTTGCACGTCCCTAAGGACGTGCAAGCACGTCTCTAAGGACGGGGGGATTTACGGTGTATATAGCCGAAACGTAATTTTATCTGATATGTGCTCTAGCTTGGTGCTTTAATATATTTTATTTGATCCGTTTGATCAAATAGCTGGATATGCCGATAATTTTGTGTAGTTAGGAGAGCCAATACCGTGAGCTTTCTTGACCGTTCATTATTGTTATAACTCTTACAATTTGAAACTTATCAAGATGTTGCCTAGATCCAATTGCTTGAATTGTTGACTTAAAACTTTGTGGTTTGAGGAATTTTGAATGTTATATGATATGATAAAAGTTTTTTTTTATTAGGAAAAAATTCAGGCGAGCGAGCTCTACCCGGAAGCATCCTTACGGATGTGGTCTGAAAGACCAAAATCGTTGTAAATATCGACACCCCAGCCAGAGTGGCAAAGGTGTGCAACCCTAATGTAGTGTTGACATATGGAGCTCATTAATTCATGTCTATGATTAGAATGTAGTAGTTACAAACAAAATCCTAGAAAATTTGCACCTCATGTGCAAATTTTCTATGATCCAAGTGCAGTATTAAATAATGGATTTAAATTCACTGCAATGCTTAAATAAGCAATCAAAGTATAATGTAGTGCTAACATAAGGAATGGGAGTTCAGTGTATTCTTCTAGGAATCAAAGTCTAATGTATCAAATCTATTATTGAATGCAATAAGTAATCTAGGGATTAGCAAGTCAAGAGTATGATTAGAATGCAATAAACATGATTCATACAACACTACATTATATTTTGATTCGAGTGCGGTATTGGATTGAATACTAATGTAGAGATAATCAATTCAAGTGTATCGTCAATTCTATAGGATTCAAGTGCAGTATTATGTAATGGATTCGAATGCAATAGTGAATGCAACTACAGCGATGGATTCAAGTGCAATATTGCTGACATAAGGAAGGGAAATTCAGTGTAGTGTGCACGAATGAAGTTCTAATGCATCCAATGCAATAGTGGTCTGGACATGAGCAATTCAAGAGTATAATTTAGATTGCAGTAGTTACAAACACAATCAATGATTCAAGTGCAGTATTAAGGAATGAATTCAAATGCTAATGTAAGAATGACAAAAAATATTATTTGATACAGATATAACAATGTGACATATCAACGAGCATAAACAAGCATAGTTTCGAACAGAGTCTTCAAAATCGCATCAGATGCCTTTGGCATAAATTTTTCTATGATTTCGTTGCAGTGATCACTGGATTTGAATGTATTTGATACAGATATAGCAATTTGACATATTAACGAGCATAAACAAGCATAGATTCGAATGGAGACTTCAAAATCGCACCTGATACATCAAAAATCAAACAAAATTTGCACCTTTGACGCAAATTTTCTGTGATTTCATTGCAATAATAACTGGATGCGAATGTATTTGATATCGATATAGCAATGTGACATATCAATGATCATAAACAAGCATAGATTCGAATGCAGACTACATAATTGCATCCGATACATCAGTTGTAAAGACTCGGATTTTCAAATCCTAATTTTTTTCGGAAAAAGGAAATTAAAAATGAATTTAAATCGAATTAAAAGCTCGTTTAGCGGATTCCGACCGTAATATAAAATTTGACGAACGATTTTCGTCCTTTTACCTCGAAAATTGAAAATAATTATCAGATAACGATGTCCTTTTTATTTTATAAATCTAATTGATCGAGAAAGCGAGAGTCGAAAACTAACATTCGTGAACTAATTTTGGGATTCAAAATTCGCGTATTCGGGATTTATTTTCGGGTATTTGTTTAACCACTTCCACACACTACCTTACCTGCCCTCTTCCCCTACCATACCCACCCCTCTCCTATATTGATGCAACACACAGACGTCTCATTCACCATCCCTCCCCATCACTGTCATTCTCCATCACCCTCTTCTGCTCACCATCTCCCGCTCCCTCCTTCATCTTCTCGTGCTCACCGTCAACACCATCACCGTTGCTCTTCATCACCACTACCCATCGACACCAGCAGCACCACCTTCTCATCGCGAGGCCGACGTCCGACGAAGCCAACAATCGGCCAAGAGCTCAAAGCGCCACCACCGAAGCTCTTCCTTCCCCTGTTTTGCCGCAAGAAGCAAACCAAGCCCATCTCTTCCTCCTTCGTTCTCCTTCCACCCAAGGACCATCGGCAGCCCTCGACCCATCCTCTGAGTCACCAACAGCATCCAGAGTCTCCCAGGGACCATCGGAGCCACCGGCGAGCCACCGAAGCACCACCTGCCTTGTTGAGCGCGAGTAAGGTTCCGGTAAGCCGTTCTCCTCCGTTTCTGATCGAAACCATCCTCAAGCTCTACCATCGTACTCATTCCCGTCCAACGCAGATCCGACGAGCCATCGCGAGCCTTCGATGAGACCCAAACCTCCGATCGAGAGCTCCGAAGTCGCGACCTTCCTCGGCGAGTTCTGCCTTTTCCTTCCCTTGTTTCTAATCGATTTCTAATTGAAACCGGGTTATGGGAGAGTGTGGGCGAGTGTGAGCATGTGTGAGCTGAGTGTGGAGAGTTGAGTGGGCTCGAGAGCCCCGGCGAGAGCTCCGACGAGCTCGAATTGGCGTCGAGCGAGGCGAGGCTCAGCGGAAGCGAGGTGAGGCAGCACCGAGCAGACGATCGTGGGTGAGCCGAAGCGAGGGTAGCTGAGCGTGGGAGGCTTAGTGCTCGAGCAGTCGGGTACGAGGTCGAGCAGCGGCAAGCACGAGCACGAGAGACAAAGTCGGCGGGAGCTGAGCCATGGCGCGGCCGCGGGCGGAGTCCATTTTGAATCCATGAAGAAGACGGCCAGCTTGGCACTTGTGGGCCCCTTCTCACTAACTTATATATCTATTTACTCGTTATAACCAGGTTCGGATTAATTAGCGGGTTTGGTTCGGTTCGGTTCGGGTTATCCGTTCATTATTTAACCCGTTAACGGTAATTAAAATATATTATAATAGTATTTGAGGATTTAAAAGACAAATTATTATATTTTGGGAGAATTATAAGGGTTGATTTATTAAATAAAAATGATCGGGATTTTAGGGGATTTGAAAATAATTTATAAAAGTGTTAAATAAATGGTATTTAAAATATCATGTAATACTATTTGAGATTTAAAATATATCATTGGGACTTAAAGATTTATAAAGAATTTGGAAAAGAATTTCAAGGTTGGAAAGTAATCTAATAAATAAATTTAAAAGGGAATTTGACGAGTATTTTCAAGGGTCGGAATACTTAACTATTTAACTGGGTTTTGAAACAGTTTTGAAACTAACTTGGGAATAAGACTTATTTGATGACTAACTAGCATGATAATATGATCGTTTGACTAATAGTATGATATGTATGACTAATAGCATGACTTGTGGTGAATTATTATATGAGATTAAATGTTGGATAATTATGACGATCTAGTAGGATTTTATATCACACAAATTATGTCTTATGATTTTGATGAACCGCTGAGGAATATGCGGAAATGATGTATATGAACATGCGGAATTGGTTGAATGATTCATGGAGAACGATGTGGTCTTGAGGAGCGGATGATGCGATGAAATGACTTTCATAATATGTTACTTGTTCTATTGATTGAGGTGTGCTTGAGTGCTTAATAGTTGGATGTAGACTTATGTATATTCCATTATGTACTAGGTGATACTTTGTGATTGTGAATACTGTGTGCTGGATTCTCCTGTTGTCGATCTGCTAGCGAGGTATGTAAAGACCGAAAATTTTAATTATGATTAATTAAGATTTAATTAATTTCCGAGGGATAATTCGATCAATTATCCTTCTTTTGACGATTTTGAAAACCCGGAAAAATTTAAAATTTTTGGATGACATATTTTATATGGAAAGAGGATTACAATTCCAATCTATTGGAATTCGTATGATAAAATTCCGAGAAATATTAGTGAGGCAAAAGCCTTGTCATCCGTTTATTTCGGTAATTTTCGTAACTTGTCGCGACATTTCGGGACGTTGTTTTAACATTAAATTGCTGACCAAACCACCCCATTTCAGCCCTTTATATGATCAAATATGAGCCATCATTTTGTTGATTAAAGAATAAAACCCCCCCCATGGATTGACACCTTTGAATGACCAAGTCCTATTCCATTCACTATGCTACCTAATACACACCAACTCCTTGACCACCCTTGCCCACCCTTTTGGATCTCTTAAGGACACATTTATGGCCTCATTTAGCCATTCCACACGCCAGAAATCAGAGAAAAGAAGAAGGAAAGAAAGAAAAAGAAAGAGAGAAAGAAAGAGAGAGCAAGTTGCCCTAGCAACCTTGCCAACTTCAAACCACCATAACTCCCTCCTCACTCAAGCTTTTTGGCTGATTCTTGAACCCAAATATCCACAAAAGAGAGGCCTTTCCAACCATAGTGAGTTCACAAAAATCCAGTCCCATTAAGCCACCCGTTGAGCCCCGTTTCCGAGCCAGCTGTGCTGAGCCCTTTGTGTTCTTGAGGTTTTCAAGTGTGTTTGGGTGAGTCTTGGTTTCCTCCCCTTCAAATCTGATTTTATACTTGTTTTACAACTAATTTTGAAGGTTTTTGTCTAAGGATTCCTTTTATGTTTTGGTTTGGATTTGTCAAAAATGCTAGGTGTTTGGCGCAAGGTCCCGGGAAGCTTGGAGGGGTAATTTGGTCTTTTTCGAGAGAGGCTTCGAGGGTAATCTCTCATCCACCTTCCCCTCTATAGGTTAGGATCCTTATGTGTAAATTAGGGCCTAGGAAGTGGAGCCTCTATGTGTTTTTGGTTGCGTTTTGTAGCAAATGTCACAACAACAAAATGGATATATATGCCTCTGTAATTTGGACTTTATTTCCAATCCAACGGTCTGATTCGGCTGAAATCTTAATATGATGTTCATGGGAATGTTATCTAACTGTCCTTAAAAAATTAGGGCGATCCAACGGTTGGATCAAGAGTTATTATAATTTTAGTAACCAGTGTTTATAATGACTCGGTTAGAAAACTTGGCTAAGGGAATGCTAAGAATATGGTTAAATATGTGATGGCATAACCGAAACTTAGAGCATATAAAATACAGAAATGAAGTATACCCATAACTTGGCTTATGATCCGATAAGAAGAAAATCGATTATGTGATAATACGATATAGATTATAACTGGTTAAGTCCGGATCACTTAACCAAAGTGCGTAATCTATAGAATCGTGAACCTTATGTGGATGTATGATGATTATTAGGTTGGGTACATTGCATTAGAATACCACCTAATGAAAGCTTAATGAAATTAATAGGCTCTTGTTGATTGGATCCTTGGTTGTGCACTTTATTGCTTGCTTATTCTCCGGACTCCAGGTAAGTCCCCTGGACTTACTCATGATGGATTTATGTGATACTCTTTGTCTTATCGAGAGTCTTCATGCATCACGCGACCTAGTAACATGTTTAGGAATATAAACTGGTAATATGACGTAGGATGAACTTAGTAAATCCAATAATTCATATGTATGTTATGTGTCTATGGTAGGACGGCCGTCAGAATCTAAATGAATGACTTATATTCGATGGAACCCGAATGAAATAATGAAAGGCTTATGATGAGAAAGAATGAGTATGTTTGAGAAGGATGAGTACGTTTGAGAAGGATGATGATGCTGATGATTATGATGATGATACGGGCCCTTGTGTGTTTATTTCGCATTTATATATATCTATACACTTGCTTATGTGTTGCATTTTAACATTCATGTAGTTTAAGTATGCCTCTTTATATGGCACGGAGTGTGCATATTTCCGATGATTGACCCCGATATATTTCTTGTTTTTTAGATTCAGGTACCCCTTACCCGATATGACTTGCTTATGTGGATGGGTTTCGGGACAGACCTTTTGGACGATTAGAGTGAGGGAGGCACTTGACAATCGTACTCTTTTGCTCATACTTTTATCGTTTTGACCCGGCGTGGCCGTGGCGTTTTGTTGTATTTATGATTTCCGCTTTTATTTCTATTCGAAACGTTTTCGCGATAGTCTAGGACAGGTGAAGCCTCCAACGGGCTTACGATCTTTTCGGGGTTCGCAATCCCCATTTTTTGACAACTAAATCTTCCGCTTAAATGAACCTAATAATAACTCGTACTCGGTCGTAAGATCCAAAGCTCACGGAAGAAGATCAAACTTCTTCTATAACGTTCCCCGATAATCTAGTATTCCGAACCTTATTTACCTTCTAAGTAGGTTTATGGAGGTTAATTCGGGTACTTAAATTTCGGGTCGTTACAAAGTTGGTATCAGAGCCAAGGTTGTTCGACCTGAGTACGCACGAGTTAAAAAAATTAATTTTCAAAACCCGCCCACCGTTTTGGAAATTTTCAAGGATTTCGAAGTGTTTAAAGGGCAAAGATGAAAACCCTTTGGAAAATGAAGATGGTTAGGATATTTATAGACGAGAGATAGGATCGACGGGTAGAGACAAGGCGATAGGCATCCTTAGAGATGTAGAAGGGTTCGGGTAGACTGCCTAGCTTTTCCTTACAGACGGGCCTGGAAGACTCCAAGAGAGCAACCATGGTGGTTGGAGTAGGATAGGATTTAGAGGCGGGCTCGCCAAGCTATCCCTCGAAGGATAGCTATATAGTTAGCTTCTGTGCGATATAAAACTGTGCCTACGGGCCATCCCCTTGAAGGGATGTAATTATGTGAGATGAATGTGCCTGGGGGCCGTCTTCCTTGAAGAAGACGTTTTATTTAATTGTATATTGAGTACAGTTAAATGTCCAGTTGTCAGCATGGTCGACACCCAGATTATTAGAGGACGCGGGAGACCACGTGGCCGAGGTCGTGGCCGCATTCCTGAGACAGAGACAGAGACTGAGACCGATGTTGAGGTCGAGATCCCCGGGCAGCATGAGGGAGAGGCTGATAGGCAGCAGCAGGGATCAGCGATAGAGAGGGCATTACTTGCGTTGCTAGAGCGAGAGAGATCAGCTGGCGTCACCGACTGGGTGAAGAGACTATCACAGAGTAGCCCGCCTATCTTTCAGGCCGGACCCGGAGAGGATATCGAGCAGTTCTTCAGAGGACTCGAGGGAGTTTTCAGCTTGATTGGAGTACCCGATGCGGAGAGACAGAGGCTTGCGGCTGGGCAGCTTCGAGGAGATGCTTATGACAGATGGCTTGTCTACTGTGATGATCGTACTGCATGGACCTACGAGGAGTTCAGGAAGTTGATGCTGAGAGAGTACTGTCCATCTGGGACACAAGCAGCACGAGAGGTTGCGTTCTTCAGCACCCGCTATGACCCACGACTATCTATCTCCGAGATCGTCTGCCAGTTCAAGAAGGAGCTCGTCTATTGTGGAAAGGTCTGTAACACTGACGAGATGCGCATCCGCATGCTTTCTATGAGGCTTCCGCCAGACGTTCTTCTGATCTCTACCAGCATGGAGGGAATGACATATGACAGATTTCTAGAGATGATCCTTCGCTATGACCAGCAGCTACGTCTGACAGCTACCCCGTCTTCAGCTTTCCGCACTCCATCTGGCGGAAAGAGGCCACGACCCGCAGAGCACAGATTTGATAGGGGCCCAGGGAAGGGGTTAGCGAGAGGAGGATCGACTAGCGGGACCACTTGGGCCATTCCAGCTGTACCTGTATCATCCTACCGCGAGGCTAGAGTGAGAGCTATTATCTGCCACAGCTGCCGCGAGGAGGGCCACTACCAGACAGACTGCCCTAGGAAGTTCATTTCCTGCTACACGTGTGGAGGGGTAGGACATCGTGCTATCATGTGCCCGCAGGGCGAGAGATCTTCAGTCACTCCTGCAGCTTCAGCTTTACGCCTTCCAGAGGCACCGAGACCCGCTCAGATTTCTTATGCACAGGGTCAGGGGAGGGGGACTCCCTTGGGAGCTGGCCGAGGAGATAGTAGCTACGGAGGTGGTCGAGGAGACAGCAGCTTTAGAGGAGGACGAGGCCGAGGTGGAGGTCGAGGTAGAGGTAGAGGAGGAGGTCGAGGCGGCCGAGGATCTTACCAGCATCAGCAGACACAGTCGTCGGCAGGGTCGGCAGGACCCGGCCAGGGCAGAGGTTCTGCACAGCTGTCAGCGATAGCTGTAGACACTGATTTCTTACCACCCCCGCCGCCCCGCGTGTTCCCGATGCGGAACGGTGATTCGACAGCTCCGACTTCCATAGGTACGATATCGTTTTGTGGCTCTACTCTTCGCATTCTGTTCGATACCGGGGCAACCCACTGCTTTATAGCAGATTCATGCGTAGCTAGATTTAAACTTATATGTTCGATATGTCCCGCGTTAGTAGTACGTATGGCGGATGGGGCTAGGGTTAGGACGGGGCGTGAGATCCTAGGATGCCCCATTCGGATAGGAGAGCGAGAGTGGCCCACTGACTTGATAGTCATGCCACTGAGGACAGACGAGATGATCCTGGGGATGGATTTTATGAACTTCTACGGGGCGATCCTCAACCTGAGGACCCGTACAGTTTCCATCCTCGCGGAGGATGGGACTGAGCACGAGGTGTGGGGGGACGACCCCAAACGGAACGGAGCCCAGATCAGTGCCGTTCGAGTGGCGAGACTTCTAGACCAGGGATGCACAAGCTACTGGTGTTATGCTTTAGAGGTGGGTCGCGAGCGACCCAGCCTGACAGATGTCCCCGTTGTTAGTGAGTTTGCTGACGTTTTCCCAGACGAGCTACCAGGACTTCCGCCACAGCGAGATGTTGATTTCGTAATACAGTTGGAGCCGGGCACCAGGCCGATTTCGAGGGTCCCGTACAGGATGGCGCCGACGGAGATGGCCGAGCTGAAGGCACAGTTGGAGGAGTTAGCTGGGAAGGGCTACATTAGGCCGAGTGCTTCGCCGTGGGGAGCACCGGTGTTGTTCGTGAAGAAGAAGGATGGGTCGTTGAGGCTATGCATAGATTACAGAGAGTTGAACCGGGCTACGGTGAAGAACCGTTACCCGTTGCCGAGAATAGACGATTTGATGGATCAGCTGCAGGGAGCTGTCGTCTTCTCGAAGATAGATTTGCGTTCGGGTTATCACCAGCTGAGGGTGAAGGCAGAGGACATACCGAAGACGGCCTTTAGGACTAGATACGGACACTATGAGTTTGTGGTTATGCCGTTCGGGCTAACCAACGCGCCAGCCGCCTTCATGGAGTTGATGAACAGGGTCTTCATCGATTTTCTTGACAGATTCGTGGTGGTATTTATCGACGACATCTTGATCTACTCGAGGAGCAGAGAGGAGCATGCTGAGCACCTGAGGATTGTGTTGAGGATTCTGCAGAAGCATAAACTGTTCGGGAAGTTTAGCAAGTGTGAGTTCTGGCTCTCCGAGGTGATGTTTCTTGGTCATGTTATATCCGCAGCAGGGATATCAGTAGACGCATCGAAGGTTGATGCTATCGTTGCTTGGGAGGTCCCCAAGAACGTCAGAGATATCAGGTCTTTTCTAGGTTTGGCTAGCTATTACCGACGGTTCGTCGAGGGCTTCTCCAGCATAGCTAGGCCGATGACGCAGCTGACGAAGAAGGGAGTACCCTTCGAGTGGAGCCCGGCGTGCCAGGCCAGCTTTGATCTGCTGAAGCAGAAGTTGACATCCGCGCCAGTGTTAGCACTACCAGAAGGGACGGAGGACTTCGTAGTCTACACGGATGCTTCGAGTTCAGGTTTAGGTTGTGTGCTACAGCAGAGGGATCGGGTCATCGCTTACGCTTCACGCCAGCTGAAGCCAGGGGAGGAGTCATACCCCACGCACGATCTTGAGCTAGCCGCAGTTGTACATGCGCTCAAGATCTGGAGGCACTATCTGTATGGCACGTCAGTGAGGATCATGACCGATCACAAAAATCTGAAGTACATTTTCACGCAGAAAGAGCTGAACATGCGTCAGAGGAGGTGGCTAGAGTTGATCAAGGACTATGAGTTGAAGATTGAGTATCACCCGGGGAAGGCCAATGTGGTGGCCGACGCCTTGAGTCGGAAGACTCGTCAGGAGATTGTTTTGTCCAGATTGACGGCTCGACCTGAGTTGCAGCGGGATCTGATCAGTTGTGGGATAGAGGTCTGGTCACAGCGAGAGAGTGGACAGCTGAGTTTCCTAGAGGTTCAGTCAGAGTTGATGGATGAGATCCGACGAGCGCAGACAGAGTGTCCGCGGATTGCCGATATCCGACAGCGCATGGCCCAAGGTCACTGTAGGTCTTTTACCATCCGAGATGATGGGATGTTGATGTTGCAGGGACGAGTTGCTGTGCCTGATGTGCACAACCTGAAGCAGAAGATCATGATAGAGGCCCATTCCACTCCTTATTCGGTCCATCCGGGATCGAATAAGATGTACCAGGACTTGAGGAGGACGTTCTGGTGGCGTAGGATGAAGACTGACGTCGCTTTGTTTGTAGCACGATGTCAGGTCTGCCAGCAGGTGCGGATAGAGCACCAGAAGCCCGGAGGGATGACACGATCACTTCCTGACCCTGTGTGGAAGTGGACGGATATCACGATGGACTTCGTGACAGGATTGAGGAGAGATGTACGAGGCTTTGATGCGATTTGGGTGGTGGTCGACAGGTTGACCAAGACCGCCCATTTCATTCCGATTCAGGAGACATGGCCTGTGTCTGATTTGGTCCGAGCTTTTATCCAGCATATAGTGAGGTTGCATGGGGTTCCCGAGAGGATAGTATCTGATAGAGATGGCCGCTTCACTTCAAGATTCTGGAGGCAGGTGCACGAGGCTCTAGGGAGCAAGTTGCATTTCAGCACGGCCTATCACCCGCAGACGGACGGGCAGAGCGAGAGGACGATTCAGACGCTGGAGGATATGCTGAGGGCTTGTGTTTTGGAGTGGGGGAACCTTTGGGTTCGACATCTTCCCCTAGTAGAGTTCTCGTACAACAACAGCTATCATTCATCGATCAGGATGGCTCCTTTTGAGGCGTTGTACGGGAGGCGATGCAAGTCGCCTATCTGCTGGGATGAGCCTGCAGACCGAGTGGGGACACTACCACAGTACGTGCAGGAGGCGACAGATCAGGTCAGACGGATCCGAGAGCATCTGAGGGTTGCGCACGACCGACAGAAGAAGTATGCTGATAGGCGCAGGACTGAGTTGGCCTTTGAGGTTGGAGATCATGTCTGGTTGCGAGTGTCACCGACGAGAGGGATCCGGCGATTCGGGATGAAGGGCAAGCTGAGCCCTAGATATGTGGGGCCCTTTGAGATCCTCGAGCGAGTAGGAGAGGTAGCTTACAGAGTTGCTTTACCGCCCCGTTTGGCTGGTATACACGATGTCTTCCACGTGTCACAGCTGAGGAAGTACGAGCCAGATCCGAGTCACAGATTGGACTACTCCGGATTAGAGATAGCACCTGACCATACCTTCGTGGAGCATCCGATTGCTATTCTTGACCGCCGGGTCAAGAAGCTGAGGCGCAGAGAGGTACCATTGGTACTTATACAGTGGGCTAGAAGAAGCCCCGAGGAGGCCACTTGGGAGACAGAGGAGAGTATACGGGCGAGCTATGGAGATGTATTAGATGAGTTGCTAGCGTCGTATGTACAGCCACGTGCAGATATAGCTTTGACTACGTGAGTGGCCGGTGAGTACCTGGGAAGGGGACCCTTAGCCGTACTATGTGTGATTGGGTGTTTACCTCTGTGATTGAGTGCGCATTTTCTGTGATTGATATGCGTGGTGGGGCCCATGAGCGGTCCTATATGATGTGATTATCATTGATGTGTGATACTTTTTGATATATGACTGATATGATATCGTTATAATTATGTGATTGTTGTGAGTATGGTTGATAAATGATGGTATGTCGGAATATTGAACCTAGGAAAAGGAATAAGGCTTAGCCTTAGAGGTGGATGTTAATCCACCCTCTGTTTTGATTGAGTCGTAATGAGATCATATGTTTGATCCTTAGAGGTGGATTTTGATCCACACTCCTGTTGGGAGAATAGGATGTCGGGAATTGGGTTTGAACTTTAGAGGTGGATGACCACCTCCCGAGAGAGAAGGTCGAGCGGAGTCTAGAGGAGTCTAGGCCAAGTCGTGTCAGGACGCCAACACCTTTTAATTGGAATTGATTCGAAAATGATTTGAGTTAAAGCTTCCATGATCCGGGTAAGCTCATTGTGCTTCGCAAAGTGGATACGGACTTTCCACGACGGCCATCGTGGAATTTCCGCTAAGACCTAGCGGTAGGATGATGATTTCTCTCGAGTTGTGATACTCTTGGGGGTTGAGGCGAGATGTGATGGGGGCGCCCATTCACATGCTCGACGACGCCGTTCGAGACTATTACGGTCGTGACAAAAGCATCATGAGATTCTTGGACGACGCATCCGAGATGATCGCGTGCCTTTTGTTCCGATCCAAGGACTCAAGGTTTAACACCTTCTCCACCGGTTTGAATCTTTTTGGTCTCGGGGACGAGACTTGTTTTAGAGGTGGATGATTGTAAAGACCGAAAATTTTAATTATGATTAATTAAGATTTAATTAATTTCCGAGGGATAATTCGATCAATTATCCTTCTTTTGACGATTTTGAAAACCCGGAAAAATTTAAAATTTTTGGATGACATATTTTATATGGAAAGAGGATTACAATTCCAATCTATTGGAATTCGTATGATAAAATTCCGAGAAATATTAGTGAGGCAAAAGCCTTGTCATCCGTTTATTTCGGTAATTTTCGTAACTTGTCGCGACATTTCGGGACGTTGTTTTAACATTAAATTGCTGACCAAACCACCCCATTTCAGCCCTTTATATGATCAAATATGAGCCATCATTTTGTTGATTAAAGAATAAAACCCCCCCCATGGATTGACACCTTTGAATGACCAAGTCCTATTCCATTCACTATGCTACCTAATACACACCAACTCCTTGACCACCCTTGCCCACCCTTTTGGATCTCTTAAGGACACATTTATGGCCTCATTTAGCCATTCCACACGCCAGAAATCAGAGAAAAGAAGAAGGAAAGAAAGAAAAAGAAAGAGAGAAAGAAAGAGAGAGCAAGTTGCCCTAGCAACCTTGCCAACTTCAAACCACCATAACTCCCTCCTCACTCAAGCTTTTTGGCTGATTCTTGAACCCAAATATCCACAAAAGAGAGGCCTTTCCAACCATAGTGAGTTCACAAAAATCCAGTCCCATTAAGCCACCCGTTGAGCCCCGTTTCCGAGCCAGCTGTGCTGAGCCCTTTGTGTTCTTGAGGTTTTCAAGTGTGTTTGGGTGAGTCTTGGTTTCCTCCCCTTCAAATCTGATTTTATACTTGTTTTACAACTAATTTTGAAGGTTTTTGTCTAAGGATTCCTTTTATGTTTTGGTTTGGATTTGTCAAAAATGCTAGGTGTTTGGCGCAAGGTCCCGGGAAGCTTGGAGGGGTAATTTGGTCTTTTTCGAGAGAGGCTTCGAGGGTAATCTCTCATCCACCTTCCCCTCTATAGGTTAGGATCCTTATGTGTAAATTAGGGCCTAGGAAGTGGAGCCTCTATGTGTTTTTGGTTGCGTTTTGTAGCAAATGTCACAACAACAAAATGGATATATATGCCTCTGTAATTTGGACTTTATTTCCAATCCAACGGTCTGATTCGGCTGAAATCTTAATATGATGTTCATGGGAATGTTATCTAACTGTCCTTAAAAAATTAGGGCGATCCAACGGTTGGATCAAGAGTTATTATAATTTTAGTAACCAGTGTTTATAATGACTCGGTTAGAAAACTTGGCTAAGGGAATGCTAAGAATATGGTTAAATATGTGATGGCATAACCGAAACTTAGAGCATATAAAATACAGAAATGAAGTATACCCATAACTTGGCTTATGATCCGATAAGAAGAAAATCGATTATGTGATAATACGATATAGATTATAACTGGTTAAGTCCGGATCACTTAACCAAAGTGCGTAATCTATAGAATCGTGAACCTTATGTGGATGTATGATGATTATTAGGTTGGGTACATTGCATTAGAATACCACCTAATGAAAGCTTAATGAAATTAATAGGCTCTTGTTGATTGGATCCTTGGTTGTGCACTTTATTGCTTGCTTATTCTCCGGACTCCAGGTAAGTCCCCTGGACTTACTCATGATGGATTTATGTGATACTCTTTGTCTTATCGAGAGTCTTCATGCATCACGCGACCTAGTAACATGTTTAGGAATATAAACTGGTAATATGACGTAGGATGAACTTAGTAAATCCAATAATTCATATGTATGTTATGTGTCTATGGTAGGACGGCCGTCAGAATCTAAATGAATGACTTATATTCGATGGAACCCGAATGAAATAATGAAAGGCTTATGATGAGAAAGAATGAGTATGTTTGAGAAGGATGAGTACGTTTGAGAAGGATGATGATGCTGATGATTATGATGATGATACGGGCCCTTGTGTGTTTATTTCGCATTTATATATATCTATACACTTGCTTATGTGTTGCATTTTAACATTCATGTAGTTTAAGTATGCCTCTTTATATGGCACGGAGTGTGCATATTTCCGATGATTGACCCCGATATATTTCTTGTTTTTTAGATTCAGGTACCCCTTACCCGATATGACTTGCTTATGTGGATGGGTTTCGGGACAGACCTTTTGGACGATTAGAGTGAGGGAGGCACTTGACAATCGTACTCTTTTGCTCATACTTTTATCGTTTTGACCCGGCGTGGCCGTGGCGTTTTGTTGTATTTATGATTTCCGCTTTTATTTCTATTCGAAACGTTTTTGCGATAGTCTAGGACAGGTGAAGCCTCCAACGGGCTTACGATCTTTTCGGGGTTCGCAATCCCCATTTTTTGACAACTAAATCTTCCGCTTAAATGAACCTAATAATAACTCGTACTCGGTCGTAAGATCCAAAGCTCACGGAAGAAGATCAAACTTCTTCTATAACGTTCCCCGATAATCTAGTATTCCGAACCTTATTTACCTTCTAAGTAGGTTTATGGAGGTTAATTCGGGTACTTAAATTTCGGGTCGTTACAAGGTAAGTCCTCCAGGGCTTACTCAGTAACCAGTACCTCATGCCTGATGTGTCATATAGTATGTATGTGTTGCATATGCACAAAAGCATGTCATGTAGTATCATGCTTAGGAATTGCACTTGCGAACGAGCATTCTTATTCTGTATGCGTTTGAATATAGAACGGCCGTTATCTGTGAGTTCTAGAATCCTTGATAGGGTCATAGGACAGCCCAGCTCCATCGGGTTCATCCTGAGTCATTCGGGTCGTTGGAACACCTTTACTATTATCAGCATTATTATTTTCTTTTCGCAAGATCCACGATATGATGATGATATACGATATGATGATGAGATTTGAGATGCTATCGAATCGAGCTGGCCATTCTCCACCCTACCTGGAAGGGGGGGGTGGTAGAAGAGGGATATGCCACTTGATATTCTTTGTTAAGGCCTTACTTAATATTCTGCACATATGAATTAGGAACATGATAGTGTGGTTAATATTCCAATACTGCATGAAGGCATCCTTTATTCTAGGTATAAGCGTATTATATGTCCTCAGCGCGGTCAGAGGACCCGCAGGCGGACTCTTGCCCTGACTTGGTGGTATAGTTTCAAGTACACGATACACTGCTTGATTTTGTGCTGTTATGACGGGGTCCATTCATATGGCGGAGAGTGAGTGTTTGACCCGGCTCTGTCGTGGCGCCCTATTTATATTTTGTTTTTGGGATTTCTCCCTATTTATATTTTGTTTTGACCCGGCTCTGTCGTGGCGCCCGTTGTATCGTTTTTAGAACTTATGCCCTTTGCATGATAAAGGATTTTCCGCGTTGTAGACTTAGGACAAGTACACGGGTTTACCATGGGGTCTCAAACGGACCTTCCGGATTTGGGTGCAAAATCCCATTTAAACTACACATCTTCGATTTCAAACCTTCAACCTGTAGTCGGGGCGCAAGATCTCAACAAGAGGTTTCATCCCTCGAAACGTAACTCGGAAATCATAATCCTGGTCCGTTACATCAGTGATCCCAATGTAGTGATACCAATGCAATGATTACTGGATTTGAATGCATTGACTACTGAAATGCAGTAATTACTTGATTCGATTGGAGAAACGGTAAAATCTGCGGTTTTGGTGTGATTGGAGAGATGATCGACGTTGGAAACACTAAGATCGGCGAGCAAGTGAGCAGGAGAGAGAGCGTGTATGAGAAGAGGAGGAGGAGCGTATGTGAGATTGTGGACAATTCACCAATTTGTCCAAAGATGTGGATAAATCACATTAAGACAATTTTTTTATATATTTTGCAAACTCCCCTAAAAAAACCCTAAATAGATGAAAATTTTGTCAAACAGACCCTAAGTAGTCAACATTAAAACTATATATATGAATAAAAATGTCGTTTTTTATCTATTGGGTTGACCTGAACCATAACTTAAATATAGATTTGAGTTTTAACATTTTTTACCCGGTCTAAAATGGCTCCTATTGTAATTGATCCGAATCTGATGTGACCCATACGGAATCCAACCCATCCAATATAGGCCCAGTGTATAATATCCAATTCCATGTATGTGATTGATTTTATTATATATCTATTACTAGTGTAAATCATGTCCTGTGAATAGACAATACGGTAATGCAATATTACAAATAATCTAGATAAATTCCAATAATAAAATAATAATCTAAATATATATTATGTTTTCCACCCAAAAATTATATAAATATAAATAAAATTAGTTTAACAAATGATATATAATCTAATTATCTATTATTTGTATTCTCTTGAAATATAAATAAATTTCGTATTTATAAGGTATTTTTTTCCTAATATATCGTTAATTAAATCTCATGTAATTAATAGATAGTTGATTTTAAAAAATATTTTAGTATTCTTTTTTTATTAAATATTGTATGTAGTATATATTTATTACGTTAGTTTACTAAAATATTTATGCACAGATAGATTGTGTTATATTGATATAGTTTTTTCCTTATATAATGTTTACTCTTTTATAAGATTCTATCCAATTATATGAGTTAAAGGTAAAATAAAATAATTATTTAACCATTTTTAATTATATAGATTAGAACTATCTAATTATATGTATATAGATTTCTTTTTTACGGGAGAAAGCTTTGCGAGATACACTCATGCGCATCCATGTATGCAAATGCACTCAAGCGCCGTCACCAGGCCCGAATATGAGGCGAGGCCCAACAGGCCGTCGTCTCAGGCCTAATTAACGTTGGGCCCGTATATTTTGATTTAATACTATTACATGTGTAATGGTAGCACGAGGTGATTGTTGGGCTGGAAGGAGATGGGCCACATTATGTAATGGTAGCACGTGATTGTTGGGCTGGAAAGAGATGGGCCGCGTTGCAATATATAACAAATTAGGAGAATTCTAAAAACGAAAAATTTGCACGCCTACCGGCTACCCACACATGACCGATGACATGTCCTTAATTCATCCCCAAATCTATTCTGAAAAAGGTGATGATAGATACACCGTAAATCCAGATTAAGGATTTGCACGTCGTTAAGAACGTGCATGCACGTCGTCAGGGCCGTCTTGATGTTTTAGTAGACCCGGTGCGACAATTAAAATTAGGCCCCATAGGTTACACTGTTTTCATTTCTTATACAATCATAATTATATTTATTTACGATACAAGACATAAATGATATCACAAAGAAAAACAAAATAGTTATCTTATATTTACATAAAATTCATGTGTTATATTATATATATAAAAATATTCAATATGACATGATTATAAATATTGTTAATTATACAACTATTAATTTTTAATATTTAAGTAGGTTTTTGTTATTTATCCCAAAAAAATGGAATGAAAGGGAAGAGAATAAGAGCCCGTTGTGGGAAAAAAAAGAGTTGGGCCCATTGAGCTTAAAAAAATAGACAGTTGGGCCCATTAAAAAGGAAAGAGAGAAGAAGGCCAAAGAAAATAAAAACAAAAATGACTAGGAGGGGATTCGAAACCAGGGGGCCTCAATTAAAGGCATGATTGTATACCGCTACGCCAACTGCTTTCGATTTGATTTTCTGGATGCATTTTTTAATATATAATAGTATAACACGTATTGGGCCCAAACCAAATTGGGCCCTGTGTAAGCAGACCAGTTGCACCATCCTCCTCGCCGGGCCTGCACGTCGTTAAGGACGTGCAAGTGTGGGATTGTGCACGTCCACTAGCAACACTTTGCACGTCCTTAACAACGTGCAAACCCTAGTTAGGGTTTCACGTTTAGGGTTTAGGTTATAAGGTTTAGGGTTTAGTGTTTCCAAGGGTTTTGTATTGTTAATTAAAAAAATTGAAGTGTTTAGGTGGTGGAGTTGAAGGATTTAGGGTCTAATTAAATGGCATAACTGGAGTTCCACACATACATCAAGATGAAGTGTGTGCTGATGATTATACTGCATTAAATGCGTATACATACTCTCTACGCCTGATGTATGTAAAAATCAAGTGTCCAAATCATGAGAAATTAAATGCAATTCATCATTCCCCATCTCTTGATCTGTGCGTAGTGTGTCCTCATCTACACCTGATTTTGTACATATATACAATTCGGTTTCATTTCCGGGCACCTTGATCTCCAAAAACCCAAAGAGTATGGAAAGGTTTGAGCAGTGGCTGGAATATTGATCTTCACCCCTACAGTGGAGTTGAAGGATTTAGGGTCTAAATAAATAGCAAACAATAATTGTTAAGGTTTTCATTCGGATAATATGCGAATAATATTACAAGGAACGGAAAAAAAGGTTTACATCCATAATTTTAATAAACTGGTGGAATAAAATCTAGGAAAATAGTAAAGGGCGACCGGACTCAACACGTAAGGCTCGAAATCTCTCAAACTGAGCTTGAAACGGAGCATCCCATCCTTCGACGCTCGATTGATGATGTGCGACCCATTCTGCCGGAGGCGGCGGAATTGAAGCGTTAGGACGCAACTAGATCTATGAGAACGGAAAATTAGAGTTAGAGTATTGACATATATATGAAAAGCAAGAGTAGGTAATAAAAAAAGACGTTTGAAGTCGTATTGCGGCAAAATGGTCTTGGTTTCCGATGCAGGCTACACCAAGGATTGCTGATTGAGGGTTGTTAGCAGGTGTCGGCGAGGTCATGGGGTGACATGTGAACGGATGATGTCAAGCTAGGACGACGAGAGGAATATGATATACCGTTGCAAATACTAAACCCATGATGGGTAGCTCTATCCACCGTCTCCTATCACCATGCACAGCTCCCGCCCATCTCTGGTAGTCGACAAACTGCTGGAATGGGTACTCTCTCGTATAACAATCGGCGTAGAGATCGGCGTGATCCTCCAAGTTATTGCATAAGAACGTTTTGAGTTCCATGGGCGCCACCACCTCCACCTCCATCGCCGACGCCTCCGCCTCCACCTATCTCTCCGGCTCCATCGCTCTCTGTGTCTCTCTCTCTCGCTCGATGTCTCTCTCTCTCTCTCTCTCACTTCGGCGATCTCTCTCTCTAGATGTCTCTCTCTATGTCGTCGGCGCTCTCTCTTTCTCTCTGGATTCGGATGGAAATGGGGTAGACGAAGCAAATCCGCTTTGTCTTTAGTAGACGGGCTTGCACGTCCGGGCTCGGGTGGATGTAAACCCACCTGCACGTCCTTAAGGACGTGCATGCATGTCTTTAAGGACGTGTGGATTTGCGGTGTATATAGTCGAAACATTCTGAAAATTGAACAAAACTTTGGACTCTATTATTCCTCTCCCCAATCATCTTTTTATGAACAAAATTTTGGTATATATACCAACAAAATTTTGGTATATATACCAACAGAAATGTCTATTAGCGACCAAAATTTTAGCGACGAATTATTTTTTCTTGGTAAATGTGGCCTTTGGCGACAAACATATCGAGTCCTCGTAAAAAGGCTTGTGAACTTTAGTGAGATACCTATATTCCTCGCTAAAAGTGATATTCAATGACAAATTTTTTGATTCGTCGCTAATTGTAATCATAATGTGGTCGCTAAAAACATAAAGAAAATAACGACGAATTTGGGGCTTTTATTGAGAAATATTTTCATCGCTAAAAATACAATAATCGAGGAATTTCCAATTATATCGTTATATGTTTGATGTGAATTATGTAAAACCCGCCAAATATTTTGGTGGCAATTATCATAATTTTTCGCTACAAGTATATATTTATCGAGGAAAGAATTTGTCGCTAAACATATTAATTAATGAGAAAATTCCATTTTTGTCGCTAATGGGTTAAGTGAATATAAATAAAAATTACTCAAATTCATTAACGAGGAAAGTTTAAATTCCTCGTCAAAGATTTTAATTTCTTGGTTAAATGATTTTTTAAGAAAAATTTTTGTTGTTAAATATATTAATCAATAAGGAAATGTCATTTCGTCGTTATTGGCTTGGATGAAAATGGAAAAAATAAATCAAATTCATTAAAGATAAAATACCTTTTATTTATTTCCGAAAATTAAAAAAACCCGACCTTCTTATCTTAGCATGTTTGACGCCGAGAAAACCTCTATTCTCTCTACCCTCGATGCCTTTTCTCCTCTCATCTTCCTCACCTGTTCTACGCCGTCCCTTTCTCCCTCCGCCACCAATCCGGCTCTTGTCAGCGCACGACCACCTCTCCTCTACACCCTTCTCGCACCACTTCATTGCCTCGCTCCTCCTCTCGCAAAGCCAAGCCGTTTCACCCTTGTTTTCTCACCGCCGCTTCACCAACGTGCACCCTTGCCCATCTCTGCCCTTGCCGAAACCCTAACCATCGACGCCGTCCCCTTCTCGCTATCTTCTGCCTTCCGTCAACGCCTCCCACGCTAATGCTCTTGTGTGCTTGCTGCTCTCGGATCTGCAGGTCTAATCCCCGAATCCGAGCCTTCGAATTTAGATCTGAAATTGGCAAGTGTCGGTATGTGCTCCGACGTTTCCTTATTTGATCTATTGTCAGATAATGAGGCTACTCTGTTGATTTGTTTGAAGTAGTTCTGCTGAATTTGGTATGCTAATGGGACTGAGGTGTTAGAAATCGCCTCTTTCAATTCAGCTTTATTTTGTATGATGTTGCTGTCCATTTTCCTGATCGGATTTTAGTCATGTAGGATTATCTTGTGTTGAAGGGGTTAAATCTGATTTCTTAGTTGCAAAATGTGGCTGAGATTTGGGCTGTTTTGTTTCTTGTTGCTCTGGAATACTCGTGTTACATGTTGCTAAATTTTTAGGACTTTGAAGTGATAATTAATGAACTCCCTGAAGTTGAGGAATCTCTAGATTAGAAGGGTATGAATTGAAATCATCAGATTTGTTTCTGTAGTCTCTAGATTAGTAGGTTAATGATTTATGCTTGGCTTGGTTTGTCATTCCTGAGGTACGGTTGTGTGCATACTTGAGCACTACTTACATGTCTCATGCTCCATGTGTCTTTTGAACTTTCATGATTTTTCTTTGTAAAATATGGATGAGCATAGCTCTAAGGTTGATTTATGTTTTTATTGATCTTATTCATGGTCCCTTTCCTTGGATGATATAATTATGCTTTGATTTTGGACTATGCTTCCTCCCTGCTACGAATCTCCAGCTGTGTTTGCAATTGACTCTCTCCTCTTCATCTTGCCGCTTCCTTTGGCCAGATCTAGGTGTGTTCTTCATTTTATTGCTGATTAATTTTCCACGTGTTTTTACTTTTGTGTGTATGTATGATATTGTGATGGGATGTGATCTGATCGGTGCTGATGATAATCGATGGATATAGATTCTATGTTGTTGGATCGGTGTTATATAATCATCATAAGCAGGTTCTACGTTCATGATTAGATATTATTTGAGTTTTTGTTTATTTGTTGCGGTGGTCTGATTTATTGCCTTGTTTTTTAATACTCTGCTTATGCTAGCTACAATGATGATTGGAGATTCTATGTTGTTGAAGCTTCCGCTAATGTAGGCAAGATATCACTCCCCATAGTGATTCCGGATTTATGTGGTGTTTTTTTTTGTTTCAATGGTTAAAGATTTGTAACCGGAGAAGTTTATTTGATTCAGATGTTGATGTTTGATTCAATTCGCGGGAGAACCGGCTTGCACTATGCCCCCTTTTATGGCCATCTGATTGCCTAAAAGTTATTTTATCTCTCGCGCATTCCTCTACTGTTGCAGCCTCATGATCTCTACTCTTTCATAGTTCGTTGTCTACTAGCTTATTAGCATGTAGTTAAATTATTACTAATACTTTCAGTGGATGGATCGGATTGTTAGGGGCTTTGCAAGGTTTGTGAACATAAGAGATGGAAGTAGATCAACCCCATTGCACTTGGTTGCCCAGCAGATTGTGACCATATCCTTTTGGGCAGTGGAGCTCTTGCATTTTATGTGGTGAATGATGGCTATGTCGTGCATTGAAGGATTCTACAAAAAAGGTTGAAGACTTCATGGCAAAGTTGAATCAAGAGTATGGAATTGCTAGGATTGGATTTTTTTTTTTGGAATTCAATTTGTATTACTAGTTTGATTGATTATTAATTTTATATGTTTTTCTCTAGTATGTTATTATTTTAAAATATAATGTGAGCACAGTTCACTAAATATATTTGTCGCAACATGCATATTTAAAAAGTTATACTATTGGTGAGGAAATAAATATTTTAGCGAGAAAATAATTTTTATTGCCTTGTATATTCAATGACTACTCTCGAATCCTTTACCAATTTACGCGATGAAATTTATGTGTCTTTCGCAATGAAAATTTTAGTCACCATAATTATTGGCGAGGAATAAACATGTTAGTGATGAAAATGTGTTTGTCGCCAAACACATTCAAAGACTATTTTCAAATCATTCAACATTTTTGGCGACAACAAATTTGTCTTTTTACGAGGAAAATATTAGTCGCTAATAGTTATGGCGAGAAAAACCGATTTTATCGCTAAAACTTTCAGCGATGAAATATTTTTCCCTCGACTAACCTTTCCTTGACGAGCTTTTTGTGAGGAACATGCGACGAAATGCATTTCCTCGCCAAATCTCTTTAGCAACAAAAATCCAATTTTCAGTGGCGAAAAATTTCCTCGCTAATAGGCATTTCTGTTGTAGTTTATGCTTATCTTGTAATTTCGAAGGATTTGAGAAATTTTTTTTTAATTATGTTTGTTGCAGAAACTCACAATGCCGGAATGCCTAGCTTGATTTCTACATAATTTGTAGTACGTCCTAATTAGGATGTTAATTTTAGAATTATATAGACATGCTAATCTTTCTTTTAGTAAAATGCTATATTATTATCTTCTATTGGAATGGAATCCATTGCAGTGGTTTTTGGTATGAAAAAACATTTATTTTGCTATAGCTTATATACATATAGAGGGCCTCATTTTTTTTATTTCGCCTCAGGCCTTTGAAATGCCAGGTCTGACCCTGGCCGCCACTTAGGCAACAATAGTACATGTATGTAGATTCAGGTTAGGTTCAGTAATGAGTATCGGGTAGACATGGGAACTACTCATTTGGGTCAGATCAAACATTTTATGCAATTCATTAGGATTTGATTGTATTAGACTTGTCTTATGGTCATTCACTACTAAAAAAACAGGAAATAGCTACGGATTTTTAGCCACGAATGTCAGCCGACGCTGATTTGGTTGCCAATAGCAATGACATTAGCCAAGACTGTTCTTGACCCTGGTATTTTCATGGATGGTTGCCACATCATCAAATTCGTTGCTAATAGCAACGACCACAATGTCCGTGGCTGATTTCGTGGTTGAAGAAGTAGATGATAGTGGTAATTAGCCACGAAATTAGCTACGAATGCTTATTTCGTGCCTGTATTCGATGCTGATTTGGCAACAACATCAACCTCGTGGCTAACTCCGTGGCTATTCAGCATCAGAAATCTGACGATAGAATGGACACGAGGTGAGTGAGCTTGGATCGGTTATTGTAGGCGGGTCGGACATGGGGTGAGTGGGCTTGAATCTTAGCTGAATATGTGGCCAACAAAGAAGAACAAATTTTATGGGCTCAGCGTGGATCAATAGCCCATTAGAAATGATCATCCCAATTACCTTATTAGCCCGTAGAATGAAATGTGTATTTAGCAACGACTCGGTCCGTGGCTAAATCCGTTGCAATTACGGATGAGGTCGACGTTAATGTGCATTGTCCTTCACCTGCCTTTTAGTGGTTGGGTGCATTAATTAGGGCCGGCCCACATGTTTGTCTTCTAGCTTGGCAGGCCTATATGTTACATTATATTTTCGCTTTTAATTTAATTTCAAGAGTACATGTTGATTATAAATATAATGGGTAACAATATATAATGAATTGTTATTACAACGAGAGTTAGGAAATGGGTTTGAGTTTTGATTGGAAAATTTTAAGATGTGTTGGTGCCTTTTTTTAGGTGTAGTATATCCGGATGTTGTACAATATGTGTATGATGTTGTGTTTTGTATTTGGACGCATTACATTATATATATTATCGCATCCAAATAATCGCAACAAAGTAAGCCACGAATTTAGCCACAACCCCGGCAACGATGCCCACCTTAAAACAAGAAACAATATCAGCAATGAACTTAGCCACAAAATTAGCCACGACATTTGCGATGACCATTTCCGACGCTGTCGTCGTCGCCACAACCACGACATTCATAAGTCATATCCAGCCATAGAATTAGCTACTACGTTATGAGTTCGTTGCTATTTCCCGTTGTAACATCGGCCCGAATTTAGTCACGAGGCATATGGCTATGGATGACCCGACCGTTGCTGAGTCCGTGGCTAAACCGGTTAGCCACGGTCATTCATTGCCAAATCCGTTGATATTTTCCATTGCTAAATCCTGTTTTTTTAGTAGTGATTCTTGTCTATTCACACTGGGTTTTAGGTAAAATGGATATCGGGTAAACACATCTTATATCCATTCGGATCAACTTCGGATTAATTAATTTGTCAATTTTTTTGTCAATCAAAATTCCTATTTGACCATATACACATGGCATGTCCAAAATTCGCAATTTCAACCCCTCAGATTTATTGAAGCAAGTATTAGAAGCCAAAATACAGGAGTTAACTAACTTTTAACAGCTTGATGAAGGGATAACGAAAGCAACTAGGAGGTTATAGCTATTCTCGATGAACAAATTAGAACTTCAAACCAGAGCCTTGCAACTTCTCCTCAATAATCTTCTGCAACCTCTCACTCATATCCGGCGTCAGATAGTTTGCCCAGTCACCGACCTCACCGCGACGAAAGAACGCCTTGTTCTCTACTCCAGTATGAAACTGCTTCCCATTCCTATTCACCTCCAAGGTGCTTAGATGATCAAAGCTACACAGCTCAACAATTGCAGTCACCACACCTTCCTTGTCTTCGTCGAGCGAGAACGGGCACCCCAAGAACTCCGCAAGCCTCCTCAAATAGAACTCAGGGTCGCCTTTCATATCCTCATACTTGAGGAACAACACCCTGGAAGGCATCTCAAGGCTCGCCTTCCAGTACCCTAGCACATGATCCCAGAAGGGCCCACAGCTGCTCACTCCTTGGCAAAAGCCCTCAAACGCCTCCTCCAAGGGCAGGACCCCGTCCTCGGGGCGTCTGAGCTTGTTGAAGAAGTGCCAATGGGAGATGAAGGTGTCCCTCGGATCCCTGCAGAGGTATACAATCTTGCAGCCAGATTCCCGGACGGAGGGCGGTAGGGACGGGAAGGGGATGTGGGATGCAAAGAGCCTTGGAGGAGTCAGGCTGGAGAGGTCAGGGAGAGATTGAAATTGGTTGGGAGCTGAGTTAGGTACGTACTCTAGGAAGAGAACAAGGTCATGGGGATTGTGAGTGGTCAGCGGGTGGATGGAGAGGGCGTTGACCGGGTGTTGGCGTCGGTAGACTAGGGAGAAAGCTATGGCTTTGAGCCAGATGGTGCCTGATTTAGGGATGGTGATGAGGAGGAGGTCGGAGTCGAGGGATCGGAAGTGAGATTGGCAGTAGAGGACACCGCGGAGGTGTTTGGTGTAATACCAGAAGCCCTGGTAGAGGTGGATGTGGGTGGTGGACCAGCCTTTTTGTTTAGGGAGGGAGAGAATGAGGTGTTCATGGCGGCTGTCTCCTTCATCTTCATCTTCTTCTTCTTGCAGGTTTGGGAAGGAGAAGGTTTCAGAGGCAGCCATGGTTGATAACTTTTGAGATATTGTCACTTGTAAAGACTAAAGTGTGAGCTTATTCATATTCTGCACACGCGTACATGTCACTGATTAATTCAGTAATTGACTGATGCAACAATTTTTAATTGTTTTATCGATCATCTTCTTATCTTGTTATAAAGATAAAACCGATTTTTATATAATTATATTTTATTCGATCAACTTCAATCTTCAATATATCAATAAACTTTTCAAAAGCAAACCCCCGAGTAATACAAAAATCAATACTGAGACTTTAATTTCATTCTCTTTCTCAGTTTCTCATAAAGCAAAATCAAGTAACATATATAGATTCTATATAATTTACTGTGATAAAATACCAACCCACTTTTCATTTTTTTTATTTTATATTTTTACATTAGGCAAGCAGTGGAAGCTGTTACTAATACATTAACCTAACTTTCGGATCATCTTGAAGGATGATGTTACAAAAATCCATATGGTAGGCATGTAGGGGATAGATTGTAAATTACAAATTACTCATCGTCTAGCAATGTAGTTTGCATAATTATTTGATTCTCTGAAAATGTGTCTGATCTCTGCAGAGATGAATTCAGATGTAAGTATGTCAATTTCTTCTACTTGTCTCAGAACATCCCATTTGGGCGCTTGTTTTCCTTTGGTTGCTTTAACCAATACTTGATTATCACATTCTACGATGATCTTCCTCAAGCCTTTCATCTTCGCATGTTGGAGTACTAGAATCACTGCCGAATACTCTGTTTGGATGATAGATCTAGCATTGACTTCTTGAAAGAAAATATCAACGATCTGTCCTTCGGAATCACGAATGATTCCTCCCACCTGAGTTTTGCCAGATTGGGAAAATGAACCATCTACATTAATTTTGTAGATAGTCATTGGGGGTCTCGTCCATTTGGCTTTTGCCCTCATGTTTCCTTTCTTCTCGCTATCATTTCCTTCACTTCCTTCCATGTCCCAGTCCTTATTGTTTTGCTTGATTTTCCGAACAAAGGTGGTTGTTCCTACCGGTTTCTTAGACTTGAAAATTTGATCATTTCTAGTTTCCCATATAGCTTGCCAAATAAAGATTAGATCTTCAAATCTACTGTTAGCTTCCTTGATTTTCTCTAAATTTGTATGCAGAGGTTCTATAGAATCAAGGCCTTGAAAATACATACCTAAAGTTTGTTCAAACTGTGCAATGAGTTCTCTAGTGAAGGTGCAACTAGTAAATAGGTGAGTTGCATACTCGTTCTCTTGGCTACATAGAGAACATTCGCTTGGAACTCTATTTACATATCTATTTAGTCTATTTGTCGTAGGTAGACCGTCAATCTTGATTTTCCATAAGAGATCTTGATTCTAGGAGGGAGTTTCAGTTTCCAAATCCAGTTTTGAGATTGGATGTTTTGAGGTGTAGGAGTTAGGATTTTCTTTACTGACCTGGTAGTGAAGTTTCCTTCCAGATCGGGTCTCCAAATCAGCTTATCTTCCTAATGCCATTGGGGAATCTTCATTTGTAGAATCCTACCAGCAATATCTTGTGGGAATATTTGTCTGATTTCATCTTCTTTCCATTGTTTCCTATCATTCATGAGTGAGTCTACCGTCATGTTAGGATCAAGCGATCCCATATACTGCTTAAGACTGATAGATGGGATCCAGTACGTGATCCTCCCATACATTAATAGTGGAACTATTACCAACTAGCCAAAGTAGACCTTCTTCAAATTTTTCCCTTAGAGAAAGTAGTCTTCCGAATTGCCAAGAGGTTTCTTTCTTGCAATAGTTCCTGATGCTATCTTGTTTGAGATATTTTTCTCTTACAATTCTTACCCATATACTCACTTCATTGTTGTAGGTTTTCCACAGAAGTTTCATTTGAAGAGAGATATTGAGAATCTCAGCCTTATGAATACCAATGCCTCCCAAGGATTTGCTTTTTCAAATTGAGTCCCAGCTAATGAGGGGTATACAGGAGTTTGAGGCGGATTTGTTCCAGAAAAAATTTCTATTAACTTAATCCATCTGATTGAGAATTCCTTTTGGGAGAAGAAAGTTTTGCATTAAATAATTGGTTTTAGAGCTAAGGTTAAATTGAATGAGAATCGTCCTACCTGCTTGCGGTAATGTGGAAGCTTTCCATTTAGAAAGTTATTTTTTCATATTGTCTATTGCATCCTCAAAAACACAATTTTTAATCCTACCATTGACTAGGGGAATTCCTAAATATTTTTCAAGGGTTTTAGACAACGAGATGCCTATATGGGTAGCCAAATCCTTGGTGAGATTTGGATTAACATTTCTAGAGCATTGTAGAGAGCTTTTGTTGAAGTTGTTTATAATGTTCTAAATTGTGTTTAGACTAGTATGGGCTACTTTAGCGAAGATGATAGTGTCATCTACAAATGTTAAGAAAGGAATTGGAGTACCATTTTTTGCTAGTTTTATGCCATTTAAGGCATCGTCTAGGAGGGCTTCTTTATGCAATTCTCTAGAAAGACCTTCCATAAAAAGGACAAAAAGGTAACGGGCAAGAGGATCACCTTGTCAAATACCCCTATTAGGTTTAAACTGAGGATCGGGAATGTTATTAACTAGAACAGAGAACGAAGTGGAAGAGATATTTCATTACCCATTTGATCCAAGTTTGATGAAAACCAAATTTTTGAAGGACCGCATGAATATAACTCCAGTTTAGTTTATCATAAGCCTTCTCCATGTCTAATTTTAAGGCCATCTCCAACCTTTCTTGCCTTTTTGTTTATGGAAGGTGTGGAAGATTTCATAAGCTACTAACGTGTTATCTTGAATCGATCTACCTTCAACGAAGGAACCTTGGAAAGGATTAATGAGTTTAGGGAGGATGGGCCCGTTTAAGACAGTTAGCAAGAATTTTTGAGATTATCTTGAAGATCGTATTAGATATGTAAATGCTTGGATTTGTAAATCCTGATTTTTGGAAAAATGAAATTAAAAATGAATTTAAAGTCGGAATTTGAAGGAAAACTCATTAAATCAGATTTTTTTTAAACTCATGGAACGGATTTCCGGCCTAAAATAAAATTTTGAAAAATAACTTGATATGGTAACATCTTTTCTCGATTTTTCAAAATTCGAACTAATCTGGAAAGCGGGATTCGCGAAATTTAACCTTCGATAATTAATTTCGAGATCGAAGATTCTAGCATATCTCACCCCTTCCAACCAAAAAAAAAATCTCAATCTAAGATTTGAACCTTATGTGTTGGAATTCAATAGAGACCACAAATCCATTTCCTCAAGTGATGAGACACCCACAATTTCTTTTCCTCCCTCCCTTACCCACACATGTATTGAAATAGCATTGAGTCAACTTGCTTACCTATTCAACTTATCCAAATCCCACCCCTAGCATACCCAAATCTCAATAAAATAAGGCTTCTTATCTTTGACAAATTTTCACAACTCACTTTGAATCAAACAAAGACAGCTAATGTTGCATTCCATCTTCCAAAAAGTCTGAAATTTGCAACCCCCATTCTCCCCAATTCACATTTCAATTTCAAAAACACCCTTCTCCCTATTTGAGTTGCCGAGAGCCCTGTTCCGCGAGACGGCTGAGCCTCTCTAGCACCCATCTTCCTCCTCCTTTGCGAGCAGCCCCGGGGCCACCGGAGCACCGACACCGCCACCACCGCAACCTCCCCTTTCACCCTCGCCCTGTTTCGCCGAGGAAGAAACGCTAATCTCCCCATCCACCTCCTCCTTCACTCTTCTTCTTCGAACCGCAAGCAGTAGCTCCCTCGACGCCCCGAGCGACACCAGCTCCGCCCAGAAGTAGCCGGAGCGCCGCCACCGTCCACCTTCGCGCCCCTGTTTTCCGTTTCGCCCTCGGAAAGGTTCGTTTCCGCCCCATTCTACCTCCTTGCACTCCTTATCAAGCCAAGGTTTCTCTTTTAAGCTTTCCACACCCCTCCCAGGCCTCCTCGCTTGAAGGAACGCCCTCGATGCGCCCGTACGCAGCTCCCTGAGCACCTTCCCCGACGAGACAATCCCCCCCCCCCCTCGGTGAGCTTCTTCCTTTCGTCCTTCCTTTCCCCTCCTTACCTGCTGTGTGTGTGTCTGTGTTGCCGGTGTCATTGTCGGAGTTGAAGTCGGAGTCTGGGATTGACGCCGGCGAGCTCCTCTCTTTCTCTGTTTTCCGTACGGCCAGATAGAAGAGAAAGACTGCCGTGGGTCCTACCTCCCACATCAGCCTCCACCTTAGCGTCCAACTCAGCTGGGGCCCATCTTTCTTTTAAAACCTCTGCTTCATTTTTTTTTTTTCAGAATTGGAAATGGGAGAGGGTTGGTTTAGGCCTAATTTTGTAGCGCCCTTTTCCTTCAAAACAAAAGGGTAGTGTATTGGGCCGGATTTTTGTTTTAAAAACAAATGAATTTTGGGCATGTCCTACAAATTGTATTCGGTTTTCGATTTTATAAACAAAGGGATCGGTTTTGGGGTTTAACGAAATAAAGGGGTTGGTTTGGTGATTTAAAGAAGGGTTAATTTTATTAAATGAGAAAGGTTGGGATTTTAAAGGATTTAGAAATATTTTATGGAGGTGTTTAATACATATTATTTAAAATATTAAATATTAGTACTTGAGTTTTAAAATATAATTGTTAAGATTTAAAGATATAATATTATGGTAAGTTAAAAAAAATATAATATTATGAGACTTGGATTTTAGAAAAAAGGAATTTGACGAACATTTCCCAAGGTCGGAATTTCTAACTAGTTAACTCGGATTTCGAAATGGTTTTGGGAGTAACTTGGGAATCTGACTTGTTCGGTGACTAACTAGCATGTTGATCTGATTTATTGACTAATATCATGACTTGTGTGGACTAATGGCATGATTGGTTGACTAAAGGCATGATGAGATGTTAGAATGATGTATCGTTTGATTTATACCTCATGAACTATGATGAAAATGATAAAGTTTCTAGATATATTAAAATGTGTCTGAATTGAACGTTGAAAATGGCGTGGTCTTATGGAATGTGGCGATATGATGAATAATTGAGTTGATGGAATGATGATTTCAATGTGGTTATGATTCTATTGAATGATGTGTGCCTTGAGTGATTGAATGGTTAGATGTTGACTTATATATGTGTTCTCATATGTATCTAGGCGATATTGTTTGATTGTTCGCGCTACTTGCCGGATCTTCTATTATGCTGTTCAGCATAGCCAGGTGAGTTCCTATATGAGCTCACTCAGATTCGAAAGAGATCTCCCTGCTTGTAGCCATGTGCATACTAGGTGCTTGCATTCATAATAAAGCATGCCATGTAGTATCCTACTAGGATTGCACTCATGATTGAGCATTCGTTTACTCATTGCTTTTGTAAACAGAACGACCGTTATCTGTGAAGTAACTAGAGTCATTGCTAGGGTTATAGGACGACCTAGTCTCATCGGGTCCCGTCCTGAGTCAATCGAGTCATGAACTTCCTTATATTATGAGATGCCTGCAGGCTTTATTGTGGAGCGGGTTGGGCATGCGTGCTGCTCGATTATGATGGAATGCATTCACGAGCTGGCCAGTCTCCGCCCTATTGGAAGGGGGTGGAGGTAGGAGAGGGATATACCACTTGGTATTCGGTGCTAATGCCTTATTAAATTTATGCACTTGATCTTAGGACCATGCTAGTGTGTTAATATTCCCCTTGCATCTAGAAGCATCTTTATTAGGACTAGCGTGTGTACGTGTCTTCTTGTTTGGGATTACATTGCGTAGGGCTTCGATCTGACACCGCCCCGCATACATTTTTTTTAGGTTTGTTTTGCAGCATGATTGTTCCTTGCTTCTGTAACGTGGGAACTCTCTTGGGTGATTGCAAAGAAATGGTCTAACCTTAAATTTTGATAAATACGCTTATTGATTTGGTTTTGACCCGGCTCTGCCGTGGCACCCTCTTGTATTCCACATTGATTCTACTATTTGCATGACTGTTGGTTTTCCACGCTTAGACTTATGACAGGTACAGGGGACTTCCCCGGGGATTCCAACAATCCCTTCGAATTTTGGGTATGAAATCCCACTTGAAAACGTCAGAGTAGAATTTCAAACCTTCAACCTATACTCGGGGCGCAAGATCCTAACGAGGGGTTTCAGCCCTCGAAACGTAACTCGGGAATCATAATCCCGGGCTGTTACAAAGTTGGTATCAGAGCCAGGTTTTGCAAACCGAGTATGATAGGTTGAAGTGGTTTTTGAAATGGCCCAAGGTTTTCAAATGGTTTTTCAAAATTTTTTAGAAAAGGCAAAAGGAATTTAAGATGGCTAACTCAAATGGACTAAATACGAACTTGACTCAATAAATTCGGTAATCAAACAACGGGAACCGAAGGGGTAGTAAAGGCGCTAGAACATCGCAACTGGATGTAGTTGGGAACGGGTAGGCAAAATATAGCTTGTTCTTTTCCAGGTTGACTTGAAGACTCCAAGGAACCCGAAGGTTGGAGTGACATGGGTTAGGAGGCCGTGAGGTATTTTCCCCTCCGGTCGGCCGTCCCTCGTAGGACGGTATAGATCGTCTATGTGATTGTGTGCATTATATCCAATTGGGCCCGAGGGTGATCCTCCTCGAAAGGGATCATATTAATCTCGTTGATTGCTTCCATGCTGAGTGCTATTGTGCTTAAGATAGATAACCAATCAGTATGCCTTGACTTGAATCATGTATTGAATAACTGTGCAAACGGGATAGCGGGAGAATACCATGTTCTTATGTCATTGGAATTCTTGTCTTGTCATAATAGTTCTTCCATAATTCAAACTCCTGATGATTTAATTTTGACTCCGTCGACCGCCCCACCAAAACATTTAGGCATGTTAGCTAAGGTCGAGGAGCTTCCGCTCTCCCTGTTTCGAGTCCTGCTTGATATCCCACCATCTATGCTTCTATCGAGTCTCGTACCCGAGGTTGGTGTCTTCCACGGGAAAATTTGGGTCGGTCAACTAGCTACTTCCGGGTGTGTGTCGAATATGGGAAATTCAAGAGTATTTTAGGGAGGGTGATCAATGACACAATTCCGAGCTAGAAGTGATTTGTCTTATAGAGTTATCCTTCTCGATTTTTATACCGGTCAACCGTGTCTTCTTACCATGAGATTCTAAACACAAATTCTACCCTCTCCTCTCAGAAACAGTGTGAATGTTCTTGTGTCATACCGAGAGAGTCATACTAGCGTCCCACGGGGAAACAGGGTGATGAGTCGATGATTGCCCTTAGAGAATTCTGTCTGGTTATAATAGTGGGCCCCCCTCTTGTGATTGTATGACATGGTGTGTTGGTATATTTCAGCATGACTTGTCTGATAACTTGCATCATTGCACTTATGAACGAATATATATGTGTTGAATCTGTGAATTCCCATCATTGTTACTCTCCCTTGAATTAGGTTCATGATAGTGTGGTCAACCCTCTTTGTATGAGTGCCATGAGAAATGAATTTTTGAGCATGTTAAGTTAATTAAATTGAACCTCATTGACTATGTATTTTCTTAATGAGTGTTGGTAGTATCATGTAGGATATACATCTCCTAATTATGGACCATCATGCATCTATGTGCCATACTTGTCACACTACACGTACATGGTTGTATTGGATGTGATAGTTGTTATGCCCAAATGACTTAACCATACCCCTTGACACGATTATTAGAGTGCATCTTAACATGCTTACTTGGAACCCACATTGTTTTGACCTACTTATGTTTACACTAAGTGAGTAATGAATCATACATGTGATATCCTATAATGCTCGCTATGTCATATATAACTTATGCTGTATATGTCTATTGTCGGTTTGTGCATACAAGATATTAATATGTTTAGCATGATTAGTGCATGAGATGATAAGTTTTAGCCTGTCCCGTGTGCATGTAAAGTTGATTATGTGAAATGTTACGGATGCATAGGACGCTATTCCTTTTAATAGGTACATGATAGTGTGGAATGATATGATTGGGATATTTTGTGATTTCCATGTGCACCTGTAACCTTATAGAATACCCTAAGGGCATTGTTGTAACTCTCGGGTCTGTGTCTTGTCTTGAGTCTCGTCATCTCTAGTCCTGGTTTGTGTCTGAATTCTTAAGAAAGTCGTTTTGTTCTCCCTTCCCCTCCCCTATCTCCGTGACTTCTAACCCATCGCGATCCCCTTGATGGACGTCGACATAGAAGAGAAAACGAGCGATCGAATTGCACCAGAGTGGCGCAACGGAAGTGTGGTGGGCCCATGGCCCATGGACCCTAGGATCGATGTCACCAAAGGAAGGACGCCTTTCGAAGATGGCGGTTGCAGACGTAATCCTCCTAGATGACTCAAGGAATGACGTTCTTCATCCGAATTATGATCTCTCCTATGCGAATTGGAATCGATGTCGTGCGATAGGCTTGGAACTAACTAGATTGATGTGTCATGACTAATAAGTTGAGCTAGAAGTGAATGATTGCCTGACTAACTTGTGTTTGTGATCATGTGCCTTTATGCTTAAGTGTATTGACTTGCTAGTAAATCAGTTAGGGGTTATATAGGTGGTGGTGTTTTCCTCTTGAGTTTAAGTCATGAGATTCTTCGGTGAGACAGGTCGGAAAGTAGCAGGTGGATTGAGGTCTTCGGATTGGGTTAGTGGTTGTGTGAGATGGGGTGCAGGAAAGATGCGTCAGCAAGAGTAGAGCCGAATGAGTTGAGATTTGTCGGAGATAGTAGTCAGCGAGTATAGTTGAGCTTCGAAGTAGGTCTTAGGTGAGGGGTGGAGTTAGTATGGTGAGATTCCGACGGAAAGGTCTTCATTATAGGTAGAGTAAGGCGATAGCGTGTGCAGGTAGTGTAGTTCTAGAGGTGGATGAGTGAGCTAGGAGTGGATCAAGTTAGTGTGCCCAGGGGAGAATGTCTAGGTAGTCTAGGAGCGGGTTGTGGGCAGCACTATTGATGAGCAATTGAGGAATGTCTAAGGAATCATAGAATTCAAGACTGGGTTGCAAGTGCGGGATTGAGAGCGGTTTTGGTAAAGGATGAGGTTGATGAAGTGTTAAGGATGAGTAGTATAGGGTTGCTTGAATTGGGAAATCATCGATCTTGGGGATTAGATTCTTCATGTCAGGACTGTACGTGTGATGAGCATTTGGGGTTGTTAGATAGGATTGGTAATGCTTGGTGAAGTCATGAGTGAAAGATTTCTAGATGTGTTGTTGGAGGATTTTAGCATAGGGAAGAAATCGAAACTGATTCATGAAAATTGTTATCAAGGTATTTGAGGAGTTAGAGTGAATCTTCGAGGAAAGGCTGGTAGCTAGGCAAAGGTGTTGTTGAGGTTCTAGTAAGATTGTGGGCTTAAGGTTGAATAGAGAGATTCTGAGCATTCTGGCGAGGTTGTGGCACTTGGGTCATTCAGATGTCGAGGTCATAGTAATTCTGTGGAACTGATGATCGGTATATAAGGACTTAAGCGGTATAGATTTTGAGGTTCGAGGGGGCGTAATCTGAGGCAATTTGAGAATGTGCGGAAATGAGGAAATGTGGGAATATGCTGGGGAGAGGATCTAGAGTAAGTCAGCTTGAGGAGTCATGAGCGGTTACGGTTTCGTGAGTTTCGGAATGGAATGAGTAGGTAGAATCAGTGGTTGATCTTTGAGGATAGGCGCTGATAATGAGGGTCTTGGTGATTCGTGGTTGAGAGTAGTATTAGATGGGTTTCTGCGTTAGAGCTATTCGAGGGTAACAAGCGTGAGATGGTCAATATGAGTTGGGTTCTTAGAGGTGGATGGTTAGTAAGAGTGGTTAGTGATGCGGGAAGTATGATCATGTTAGCAAGGTGATTCAAGATGTCTCTATGGGAGATGTTGGTCAAGCGGAGTCTTGAGAGCCTAGGAAGAGTCAGCGAGATTGTTAAGAAGCGTCTAGATCGATCGTGAGCTCTGAGGTATAGATTTCGATGGTTGAGTGGAAGATTAGGACTTGAGATTGGCATATTGAAGCAAATTGATCCTTAGATGGCTTGATGACGTAAGAGTGGGATACCTACTAATTGGTTAGAGATGTGGGCCTTGAATCGCGGATAATTATGCGGCTAGAGAGATTGTATGCTAAGCTTAATGCAATGGTATCTAGAACTAGTATCGAATTTGAGTTGGTAGAACTAGGTGAGGTTGATCTTGATGCGAGGGATGATGAGTAGTGATCGTGTTCTGCTATGGTTGGTAGTTATAGATAGGGTCTCTTAGGGATGTGATCTAGTGTTATGTGTTACTTGAGACCGAGTGTTGTGCAAATTCTATGCTATAGACGATGTTAATTCCCTGATTAATTTCCATATACGATAGTGAACTGTTAGTACTAGCAATAGATATTCCCTGAACTTGATAAAATGCTAGTTGTTGAAGTACTTGTCTGCCTCTGACGTGATGATGCTTGGTAGTTAGCGTAAGTATGATGTGCTTATCTGACTAATATGATGTGCAACTTATGTGGTATAATACGATGGATTCTACTATGTACGATGTTATGCTAGATCTGTTATGGTATATGACTATCGTTGATGTGAGTATGACCTGTTATGAATGCGTGATACGATTGCTATGTTATACGATTTTGACATGTTATATGATGCTGTAAATTGGAATTGCTAGGATGCTAGAACCGAATTGATGAAATTTGATTCTAACTTGGAACATAGGGAGAAAATATGGGATTAGCTCTTAGAGGTGGATTTTGAATGGTATTTAAAAAGAAATAACTTAGATTTTGAGAAATTGAACGCGATTGAGAACTTCAATGATTTTGATACTAATCATTTTCAAACTAAGGAACCCCTTTTTTTTGAAAATTTCTGACCGAGCTTGCATTATGACGCCCCACGAAGTGGATACAGACATTTTATAGGGGTCCTTATAGACTGCTTGCTAAGACCTAGTGGAGACGTTGTAATGTTTTCGAGTTATGATACAACCAAGAAGTCGGAGTAAGGATGTGGTAAGGGCCCACATCACACTCTCGCTACGACCTATTGGGGATATTATGATCATGACGACGATGATGTGAGGATCTCATAGGGGCACTTATGAGGCACTTACGGGATCAATGGAATGGTCCTTGGACTCACCTACTTCCAACTTCATCCCCTACCTTGTTTTGGTTTTAGTCTCGGGGATGAGAGTTGTTTTTAGAGGTAGATGATGTAAAGGCTCGGATTTGTAAGTCCTGATTTTTGGAAAAAGGAAATTAAAAATGAATTTAAAGTCGGAATTTGAAGGAAAACTCAATAAATCAGATTTTTTTTTAAAACTCATGGAACGGATTTCCGGCCTAAAATAAAATTTTGAAAACTAACTTGATATGGTAACATCTTTTCTCGAATTTTCAAAATTTTAACTAATCTGGAAAGCGGGATTCGCGAAATTTAACCTTCGATAACTAATTTCAAGATCGAAGATTCTAGCATATCTCAACCCTTCCAACCAAAAAAATAATCTCAATCTAAGATTTGAACCTTATGTGTTGGAATTCAAGAGAGACCACAAATCCATTTCCTCAAGTGATGAGACACCCACAATTTCTTTTCCTCCCTCCCTTACCCACACATGCCTTGAAATAGCATGGAGTCAACTTGCTTACCTATTCAACTTATCCAAATCTCACCCCTAGCATACCCAAATCTCAATAAAGTAAGGCTTCTTATCACTGACCAATTTTTACAACTCACTTTGAATCAAACAAAGACAGCTAATGTTGCATTCCATCTTCCAAAAAGTCTGAAATTTGCAACCCCCATTCTCCCCATTTCACATTTCAATTTCAAAAGCACCCTTCTCCCTCTTTGAGTTGCCGAGAGCCCTGTTCCGCGAGACGGCCGAGCCTCTCTAGCACCCATCTTCCTCCTCCTCGGCGAGCAGCCCCGGGGCCACCGAAGCACCGACGCCGCCTCCCCTTTCACCCTCGCCCTGTTTCACCGAGGAAGAAACGCTAATCTCCCCACCCAACTCCTCCTTCACTCTTCTTCTTCGAACCGCCAGCAGTAGCTCCCTCGACGCTCCGAGCGGCACCAGCTCCGCCCAGAAGTTGCCGGAGCGCTGCCACCGTCCACCTTCGCGCCCCTCTTTTCCGTTTCGCCCTCGGAAAGGTTCGTTTTCGCTCCATTCTCCCTCCTTGCACTCCTTATCAAGCCAAGGTTTCTCTTTTAAGCTTTCCACACCCCTTCCAGGCCTCCTCGCTTGAAGGAACGCGTCCGGATGCAGCTCCCCGAGCACCTTCCCCGGCGAGACAATCTCCCCCCCCCCTCGGTGAGCTTCTTCTTTTCCCCTCCTTACCTGCTGTGCGTGTGTGTCTGTGTTGCCGGTGTCATGGTCGGAGTTGAAGTCGGAGTCTGGGATTGACTGTCGTGGGTCCCACCTTCCACATCAGCCTCCACCTTGGCGTCTAACTCAGCTGGGGCCCATCTTTCTTTTAAAACCTCTGCTTTGTTTTTTTTTTCAGAATTGGAAATGGGAGAGGGTAGGTTTGGGCCTAATTTTATTGGGCCTTTTTCCTTCAAAACAAAAGGGTAGTGTATTGGGCCGGATTTTTATTTTAACAACAAATGAATTTTGGGCATGTCCTACAAATTGTATTCGGTTTTCGATTTTATAAACCAAGGGATCGGTTTTGGGGTTTAACGAAATAAAGGGGTTGGTTTGGTGATTTAAAGAAGGGTTGATTTTATTAAATGAGAAAGGTTGGGATTTTAAAGGAATTAGAAATATTTTATGGAGGTGTTTAATAAATAGTATTTAAAATAATAAATATTAGTACTTGTGTTTTAAAATATAATTGTTAAGATTTAAAGCTATAATATTATGGTAAGTTAAAACAAATATAATATTACGAGACTTGGATTTTAAAAAAAGGAATTTGACGAACATTTCCCAAGGTCGGAATTTCTAACTAGTTAACTCGGATTTCGAAATGGTTTTGGGAGTAACTTGGGAATCTGACTTGTTCGGTGACTAACTAGCATGTTGATATGATTTATTGACTAATATCATGACTTGTGGGGACTAATGGCATGATTGGTTGACTAAAGGCATGATGAGACATTAGAATGATGTATCGTTTGATTTATACCTCATGAACTATGATGAAAATGAAAAACTTTTGAGATATATTAAAATGTGGCTAAATTGAACGATGAGAATGGAGTGGTCTTATGGAATGTGGCGCTATGATGAATAGTTGAGTTGATGGAATGATGATTTCAATGTGGTTATGATTCTATTGAATGATGTGTGCCTTGAGTGATTGAATGGTTAGATGTAGACTTATATATGTGTTCTCATATGTATCTAGGCGATATTTTTTGATTGTTCGAGCTACTTGCCGGATCTTCTATTTTGCTGTTCAGCATATCCAGGTGAGTTCCTACATGAGCTCACTCAGATTCGAAAGAGATCTCCCTGCTTGTAGCCATGTGCGTACTAGGTGCTTGCATTCATAATAAAGCATGTCATGTGGTATCCTGCTAGGATTGCACTCATGATTGAGCATTCGTTTACTCATTGCTTTTGTAAACAGAACGGTCGTTATCTGTGAAGTAACTAGAGTCATTGCTAGGGTTATAGGACGACCTAGTCTCATCGGGGTCCGGTCCTGAGTCAATCGAGTCATGAACGTCCTTATATTATGAGATGCCTGCGGGCTTTATTGTGGAGCGGGTTGGGCATGCGTGCCGCCCGATTATGATGGAATGCATTCACGAGCTGGTCAGTCTCCGCCCTATTGGAAGGGGGTGGAGGTAGAAGAGGGATATACCACTTGGTATTCGGTGCTAATGCCTTATTAAATTTATGCACTTGATCTTAGGACCATGCTAGTGTGTTAATATTCCGCCTTGCATCTAGAAGCATCTTTATTAGGACTAGCGTGTGTAGGTGTCTGCTTGTTTGGGATTACATTGCGTAGGGCTTCGATCTGACACCGCCCCGCATACATTTTTTTTAGGTTTGTTTTGCAGCATGATTGTTCCTTGCTTCTGTAACGTGGGAACTCTCTTGGGCGATTGCAAAGAAATGGTCTAACCTTAAATTTTGATAAATACGCTTATTGATTTGGTTTTGACCCGGCTCTGCCGTGGCACCCTCTTGTATTACACCTTGATTCTACTATTTGCATGACTTTTGGTTTTCCACGCTTAGACTTATGACAGGTACATGGGACTTCCCCGGGGATTCCAACGATCCCTTCGAATTTTGGGTATGACATCTAACTTGAAAACGTCATAGTAGAATTTCAAACCTTCAACCTGTACTCGGGGCGCAAGATCCTAACGAGGGGTTTCATCCCTCGAAACGTAACCCGGGAATCATAATCCCGGGCCGCTACAACATAGGCTTATAGGTCTGTAATGATTTATACATGTTGGGTTATCAGTTTTTGGAATGAGGGCTATAAACGTTTGATTGATCTTAGATAACATTTGGCCAGAGTGGAAGAAGGCCTTCACAGGTTTAAAACAGGATTGGCCTATGATATCCCAATATCATTTATATAACTCTGGGGGTATCCATCTGGCCTTGTGGATTTATCTTCTGCCATGCCAAAGAGAGTATTTTTTTATTTCCAAATTAGAGGGCTGAGCAATTAGGTTATTGTTTTCCTCTAGAGTTATCTGAGCTTGAATATTCCATACATCTTCCGTGGAGATTCTAGGTTGATTATTTCCTATAAGTCTTTTTGATAAAATACAAAACCACTTATAAAGGAATACCAAACCCTAAATGAAATTAAGTTTATAAGGTGATCGATTAATATAAATTGAACTAAATCTAATAGTGATTGTGTAATTAACACAATCTACTTAGCGCGTGTTTGGTAAAATGGGGTTTTTTTAGGGGTTGGAGTTTTTTTAGGAGGTGGATATTATTTATGGGGTTTATGGAGGTGTGGGAGGTGGAGTTTATGTTTTAAAATAACCTTATAAAAAACCTGAATGGTGTTTGGTGGTTATAGGGTTTGGGAGATGTATTTATGGTAAAAATTACTAAAATACCCTTATTAATAGAGACTCACCTACCCCTCCCACTCATCCTTTCTAGTTGCTGAGTGTTCCATTCAATTGCCTTCTTCACTGATTTTATAAAGTGAACCTAGATCCCATTTTTTTCACCCCATAGCACCAGGGGGAGAGCGATGAAGAGGGGAGATTGACTCCATCGATCCACGTTCTTCAGGTTAATCGTGAGGAAAAGCCTTAGATCCGGATTCCGATTTGATTTCGCCATCTGATTTTTGTTAATTCCGATCTGGATTCACTCGGCGATTGAAAGCCCCGACATCTCACTCGAATTTCTCTCCTCAATCTGCATTCACCGGTGCCGTATTGGAGTAATTGTGGAGGAGATCAATCAATTGGAATCCGTGTACTCGCGAGAACCTTGCTCTACCTTTGCACTTAATTGAATCATTAGGATTTTCTCGGGAGTTCAACAATGGCGGGCGCTACCATGAGAGCCCATGTTGAAGGTACCAAGGGTGATTGTTCAGGGGCAAAAAAGAACAACGAAAATAAACCTGATAAAAAACCTCCCGGATGCTGCCCTCCCAGGGCTTCCATTTTCCATTGATTTAACCTGATGAAACCTCCAACTGCACCTCCATACACCTGATTGCCAAACACCATCCTCCCAGCTTTTTTTTTGGGAAGCTATTGAAACCTTTTAAAACCTGATGAAAACTAATGCCAAACAGGCGCTTAATTAATATTTTTTTAAATTAAATTCAAATTATTCAAAGAACATATAAATTAAGCTAAACAAAATGTTTATATTTATAATTGGATTATATATAATTGTTTTCAAAAACGCTCATAGCGTTCGCCTAGACACCGTGAAGACGTTTGGCATAGGCTAGTCGTCAAGACACCACCAAGGTGCTTGACATTTGACAGATGATTTGTTTATAATTTGATATTGATTTTTTGTTGTTTTATTCTGTAATTGTTGAAATTATGAATTGTGATATTTATTTGAACATACATGTTTATGGGATTTTATGTTTCATTTTATCTTTGAATCTAACAACAATTAAAATGATCATGATCTTTATCTGATTTGTATGATTTTTTTATTTAAAGATGTTAATGACGTTAAATTCGTATTTTTATTACATCGATTTTTCTATCAAATGCCGCAAGGGCATATGATAACACACTAAATTGGGAAAGATTCCCTACAAAAAGGCAAGCATCCCTAAAAATCTAATTAAAAAAAAGACTAAACACTCAGCGATTGGATTTTTTGAAGATCTACACATCCCACATGTTTGGAGACGAGTACCTTTACAAATAGAACTAGTTTCTCTTCTATATGCTTTTTGATTTAGCAATCTTCATCACAGTCTTATATTACATGAACTTTCGACACTTTTAAAAGCAGAGATCAAGAGATAAGGTGATACTAGTTGTTGCTATAAAGCTACAAAGCTTTTCAGCTCAGAAATGGAGATCAAGATCAGAAACGAGAAAGAGGGAAAAAGCCATTCTGAATTAATTAGGAAGATCAGTTTGTAAGCCCTTATTTATACAGTTATAAACACCCTTATCTACCATACACGTGTCATACATATAAGACACTTGTAAATACCTTTAGTGCCCTATCTGTATGTACTCTCATACCCCCCCCCCCCCCCCCCGGCGTCAAGTTGGATATAGTGAAGAATCAATAATGCCCTACTTGAACGAAAGAGTGCGATGTTGTACCTCCCCTAATGGTTTGGTAAAAACATCTACAAGTTGTATGCTAGACTGAACGTAAGCTGTCTTGCTCATACCTTCTTCTACACGTTCCCTAATGTAATGACAATCAATATTGAGATGCTTCGTTCTCTTATGGTAGAAAGGATGTGCAAAAATGTGTTAGACCGCCTTGTTGTCGTATAACAGAGTAATCGATATTGAGATGCTTCGTTCTCTTATGGTAGACAGGATACTTCATTCACTACTACAATTAAGAGCAAAGGATGCGCTTCATAGCGGAGGTTTTGTTAAGAAAGCGGTCTATGGCCGCGGTTTAGGAAAATTTAGTTTATGAAAGTGGTTGTGGCAGCGGTTTTTAATCCCATGTCTATAGTGGCGGTTTGACTTACCTTTAGAAGTGGTTCATCAAATTATGTTTATCCAAGGCAACGATTAAATAGAACCCACGAAATTAAAGCACTTAAGGAGCAAATTATGTTTATCCAAGTCAGCGATTAAACAAAACCCACGAAATTGAAGCACTTAAGGAGGCGGTTTAAGTGATTTGGTGGGTTTACAAATATTTCAATCATCCGGCCCACCCTATTTTCCAAACAAAAAAAAATTGAGAAACCCTCTACATAAAAATAAATCTTTTTTTTCCAACAAAACCCAATTTGAAGCCGCTCATTCTAGGTTTTACTCGATGAGAGGAGGCGATTCAGAGAGCTGCTGGAGCGGTGATGAAATCTTCAAGAGATTGAAGGTTTCACTATGCCGCAATAGATTCAATCGATTTGGGGGTAACTGAAGCTTCAAGCATTTCGGATTTTAAGCTACAAGCAATTTGGGGGAGAATCTGTTGTCAGATCAATTAGAGAGAAATTTGAAGCTTCAAGAGATTGGAGATTTGATTTATTCGAAGGGACCCAACGTCTCCGGGTTAGTTTATTTCTAAACTTTACTGATTTGCAACATATTCAAAAAGATTAAGAATTTTGAATCTAGGGTTTTGATTCATCCTCTATTGATGCTTCAGATCTAGGTTTAGGGGTTTTGGTTCTGATCTAGGGTTTCCATTTTGGTAAAAGATGTTTCATTATAGGGTTTCCATTCCACCAGATCTATGGTCTCCAGTCTTTTTCAAGGTTGTCAATTTTTGTCTGCTGGTTACGAATCAAGATCATATTGTTGTCAAACAAGAGTTAATTGAAAGCTTGTAGAAGACTAATTCTACTTGTTAATACTAAATTGCTTCGTTTTTCAACTGATTGTTCTCTTTGGTTGGTGGGTTTTGACTGATGCCTTTGGACTAAATCTTTATTATTATATTCTGCATGCGCTATAGTGCGATTTCATTTCTGAAAAGGCAAATGGATGGAAAAAATCTCCTATTCCCCACAAATACAATGAACTCTTTTCTTTAAAAGAATTGAAAAGATATAAGCTTCTAATTAAGATATATGTGGTTGTGGAAAGGGAACTTACTGGTTTCCATGATTATTATTGATGAAATAGCTACCCGGCTTGATCCTTAAGTTGCATATTAAGCTCATTTTTTTTCTCTTGGTGGCTTGAATTTGACTTCTTTTATGGTAATTATTTGATAATTTAGGAAGTAAGTCACCTATTTAATTTATAAGATACTTCAATCGTTTGGCAGTAATTTGAAGATTACATAATCTAAGGAGTTTTTTTTATTTGTTGTTTACATCTTTGGCTGTTAAAACATATTTATGCCATTATATCATATTAGTTAATCCTTTCTATTGTTTGTTTAAAATGTGGGTCTAAATCTTGGAAACTATGAATGGTCTCTTGACATCAAGCTAAACCGGGATAACAATATCGCAATAGGGAAAATATACCAAGTAAGAAATTCGTTGTACTACCTCCTTGTGTTATGTTAATGGTCCTCTTCAAACCATTCAACCAAAATTGATTTTTTTCACTAATTTTGGTACAGAATGTTCTTGAAAAGGAAAGAAGGGGCCGAGATATTATTAGGGGAAAACTGTCCAGGTTTGTTCTACTACGCAGTCCACTTTTCATGTGTACGAGTTTTGAATGTAACTGAAACATTATATATCTTACTATTTTCCTTTGTTAAATTGTCCTCCACCCCACAAATGCCATTCAAGGATGGATTGGCAGAGTTGCAAGTTTACCGGTGGAGAAAAGATGGTCCTGACTCCGCCTGATGTCTTTATTATAAAGTTGGGTGGAACAATCGATGAGTTGTTATCACATATTCAGTTCCACAATGCATGATTCATATGTTCAGTATATATATAGTCATTTGGTTTTGGTCAGTATATATATAGTCATTTGATTCAACTCGATTGTCTAACTTGTTTCTTGGGAATTTGTAGTGTTGATCAAGGAACCCGGGTGGAAATTTTACTGTTTCCATCTCTCTAGTATCTATTATGTGAACTGCCATTGATTCCATGGAATGAAGTGATTTTCTAATAGTAATAGGGAGGAGAGGAGAACTATCTGTGATAGGTACGGAGTAAAAGTTTTATGTAAATTACTAGTAATACTTTGAAGTTTTCTTCATACAGTACATTATTTTTTTTCATATCAAATAAAATTAGTACCGTATTATTTTGACAACTCCAACAGGCACTTGAGTTCTCATGTTCTTCAATACACATCAGTTCAGTTGTACGAAATATTCCATCTTCTGGCCATGTAGGATTTGCACTAGAGGATCAATAAGTTGACAAATCTGTAGCCATAAATACAAGCCAACATAGACCCAAATTGCTCAACTTTTGTGATTGTTTGAGCCTCTGCTGTTCCAGGAACAAGTATGCGTAGAGTTTGCATTGCCCATCAAACTCCATTATGAGGACAACGAGCTACCAAGTTCCCTTATTTGCACACTTTACTGCTTATTTTGTGGATGGCGCGAGGATTGCAGTGCCAATGCGATGTAATGATGGTTACTTTATAAATCAATGAAAGTATGTTATTTTAAATCTATATGTTGATATTATAATGAAAATTTAATAGTTATTTATGATTTTAAATAAATATATTAAAATTTTAAAAAGCAACTGGAAGCTATAAAATTGATAAATTGAATCTATATTTTTTAATTTAAAACCGCTGCTATAATAAAATAAAACCGCTTCTTATGAGTGGGAGACAAATTGTCTCTTTATAGTAATAGGCAGCGATTATTTTTATTTTTTTCCAACGGTTGTCTGTTCTTTATGAAACCGCTGCCTTAGGTCATAAAACCGCTACCAAAAAGATAAAGCGACGGCAACAGAAGGGGCGGTTCAAAACCGCTGCCTTAGAGCTGAGGGGGCGGTTATCCTATGTAAGGCCACGGTTTTTGCCCACCGCCAAAGTCCCTAATTGTAGTAGTGATTCTCTCTATTATCAACTTAGCAACCGGAGAGAAGGTCAGCTTGTAATCTTTGTCTTTAATATGAGTGAACCCTTTTGCAACAAGACGTGATTTAAATCGTTTCACTAATCCATTAGGACGATGCTTATCCAAAGAAGATTTGTTTCAATCATTTGAAGATAATTTGCTTGGAGATTAAGCACGACTCTTTAGGGTATTCAACCACTTTTGAGCCCTATAAATACCATAGAGTTCTAGGGTTTTCGACATCCATCAATACACAACAATCATCAATACTCTTACACAGTTTTGTTAGTTTTCCGAGGTAAATCATGCTCGGTTAACCTCCTTTATAGTTTTGCTTATATTTCAAGACATGGTTGAGGATATGTGAGATCGAGTTGTTGGTATTGTTATTTCATGAGTTATGCACTATGAATATTTCAAGTCTCTTTATTATGATATTGTTTATGTGTTGTTGATTTATATATCTTACTTGGCTACTAGGATAGATTTGCGTCGTGCTAGGATTATAACTTCATTTCGATCTTGCAGGCTTTAATGCATAAGTAGCCAACACTTTAGGAGCACATGGTTACACGGGTAGAAACTCCTGAATAATGTAGGAGACTTGATAGAGAAATGTTATCTTTTTCAGTGAAAGCGAGGCTTGGATATAATGCTCCAGGCATGAAGTCGACGAGACGGGAGAGATAATGTTTGTTTCCTATGTGTTAAGGACTTACTACTACTGGCCCCCCATGCTAGAGTTTAGGGATTTAGATGGTATTATCAGCAGAGTTCGACCTATCTATTTCTGTGCTTAAATCGGTCCTAGAGTTATTTCATATCCATTCATGTATAAAAGACCAATGATAATAGAATTATCATTGTTGCGAATGTGAGTGAAACTATATCACCATCATCATTGTTATTTATTCAATCATTGCTAGTTTAGTTTACTTATTGCTTTTCTTTATATTGCTTTCATAATTGGTTACTTTGCTTTGCATAAACATTTAAGAAGTTGTATGTGCTCTATGTGGGATCGACCCCTTACTTGTTCTATACAACCAATTAGTTAGTTATTGGGCTTCGATATTACTTTTTGTAGATTTTGAACCACGACATTTAAAGTCCACCAGTTAGTTTGGAAACGGAGACTATATTTTTTGAGATTTTTGGAACACAAAGAACCTTTTTCAAAGGGAAATTTGTAGAAAAAGCAAGTGAATCAACAGTGCCAATGTGAGTGATTTGTAAACTTGAACCGTTGTTCACAATCATCTCATTTTGGACCAGTGTTTGGGTAATGAATAGCTAGGTTGTCCAGGCCAGTTAGAAAATAATGGGTTGCATTACTATCGATGATCAACAATGGCTGAGTATGGGTGTTAGTTGAAGCGACTTTGGTTTGTAGCGGTGTGGCTAGGAAGCGAGCGGAGGTTGGGAGAGGTAGATTTGGGTGTAGAGGAGGCCAGAGCAGGGATGCTTTCTGCTGCAATGATTAATTCGTGCTCATCAAGACTAGGCCTCGTCTACAAAGCCATACTTTTAAATGTGAAATCGATATTGATTTGAATATTATACGTTTCTCCTTTTATTCTGAAACTTGGTTCTACTTGAAGAATGGGTCAACCTCTTTGTTTTGATGTCTCTATATAGAAAATGGCCTTAAAATATCTTCCCATATTGGTCTGCTGAAAAAATCTAAGAAGAATATGAAAAATAGAGTAGAAAGAAGCTCCTATATACTAAAGGAAATAGGACTCTAAAATATGGCCGGTTATATGTGTCACCTATTATAGTTTACCATATCACTCTTCAGTCTTTGAAATTCAGTTTCTTATGTACTTTATCTATGTCACATGTTTGTATGCCCATGTGACATGAATGATTTAACGTGTCACTTTGTTTATTTGCATCGAAACAATTGAAAAGCAAACGAAACTAAACAATTTCACAAATATAGTACCTAAAGCAACTAAGGAATTTGGGATATGGTGTTCGCGTTTATGTGTGGGAGTAATGGGAATGAAAAACAAATTTGTGAAACTGTGGGCAACAAGTAGGTTTTTGTGACCGAATCACATGATTTAAGGGTGATATTCATGGTTTAAGTGGCGACACGTATGGGTTAAGGGGTGACACGTATAAGTTTTTTACGATGAGAAACTCCCAGATCTGAAAGTCGGTTAATTATTTTGTGCAAGGGATTATATTGATATATTATTAACAATTTAAAGGTTATTAACTCAAGGTAGAGCAATTTGTTAAATACATATAGATGTAGATTCAAATCCTGCATAGACTATTAAACATCGTAACATATGTGACATGAAGACACCTCATATTCGAAGAAGTGACAGGAGAATCTAAACGAGTGGCAAGAAAAAAGTAGCATATGACACGTAAAATCCTTCAAGTGACACGATAGGGATGAAAAAGTAGCATATGACACGGAAAATCCTTCAAGTGACTAGCATTTAATGCATTTATCTTTTTCCCTTTCTTAAAACCCTTTTCACTTCTGATTTGACTAGTCTTTTCCTCATTCTTTCCTTTTTTGACTCATTTACCTGCAATCACAAGTGGTTCCACTAACATTTTTTTGCAATTTTTTGGGACTTTAGGTTAGTCTTGCAAATTCCATCGGAAGAGGGCTATTTTTGCGAACCGGCCGTGATTGTGGGTTAGTTAACACAATTCTTTTTTTTTTTTATGCAAAGCAATGTTTTGGGCTTGGTCATCCTCGGATAGACCAACGTCCAAGGGTGTCCTGACGGACAAGACTATCAATCTCCTCAGGGGGGTACGTAGCACGCAACATCGACGTGAGGCTGATGTAAGCCATGCTATCAGCAACACGGTTGACTTCCCTGTATATGTGCTTGAAAGTAACCCCAACAAAAGCTCTACATAACCCGAGGGCATCTGAAATCAGCATCTCAACAGAGAGTCACCCTCCGCCTCTAAGAACGAGCAACCTAATCTGATAGCTTCTCGAAGACCTGTTTGAAGACCAAAGCATTCAGCTTGTATTATAGAAGTCGAGCCATGAGCCTGAGCCCCACAGGCAAGAACCGCACCATCACCGTCCCGAATAACAAACCCCGACAAGGTAAGATCCGAGGCTACTTTATCACCGTGAAAGTTATGTTTCACGTATCCATTTATAGGTTATCTCCATTTAACGGGGTTTTTTTTTGTTCTCGTATTTGTCTGGCGAGTAGCTGGTTTTGTGGTTGCCATATTTTCATCAATTGTCTCCATTTGAGCTTTATTCCATCTTATATACATTTGTTTTATGTGTTTGATCCAATCATCAACATTCCTCATATATATCATTTTTATCACACAAAATTTTGTTTCTAAATGACCAGACTCTCTAAAGGAGAAAGCAAGAGTGGAACTCTCTTCAGGGGCCAGTTTAGCAAAAATTTTCGTAATTATATCTTTATATGTCTTCTCTATTTTATTAGTGGTCCACATTATTCTTTCAATCTACTTATCCATTCTCCCCACTATAGTCAGCGTAACACGACATTCAGAAAAGATGTGAGTCGCATGTTCTTGAGAGTGGTTGTAGAGCGGGCAATCCAAAGGAACATGTACAACTTCATTTCGTAGCCTAATCTTAGTAGGGGTGCCATTTAGTATATTTTTCCAAATGAAGTTTTTGATTTTTGATGGACAAACAATTTCCCGAATCCAGTTTAGTGTTTCAGAGTTCACTCTTTGTGCTCGTGTGATGTGATCAAGGGCGCTGATCATGGAGAACCAGGCATTTTTACTAGCTTTCCAATACATTCGGTCTTCGGTTTCATTACATGGAATAAAAACCTGGCCAATTTGGTCAACCACATTAGTAGGAAGGTTTTCACTTAATTTTTCTTTGTTCCAGGTCTTGTCGAGGTTTATATACTGATCAATCTCTTACTGTTCAATCTAATTGTGCAATCTTTTTTTCTAGAAGATCAAGATCTGAGTTTATCCCTTTATCCTTCCATAATTTTATAGTTTTCCCACTACTAATTTGCCAGATCAATCCTTCTCATAACTCATCTTTTAGCTCCATCAGCTTTGTCCATTGCCATGACGTATTCTTTTTCCTAGTATAATCCCATATTTCTGTATCTTTAAGGTATTTCCCTCTAACAATCTTAACCCATTCATTTTGCGGTTTTGCCATAATTTTCCATAATAATTTCATTTAGAATGCTTTGTTTATGTCTTTCATTTTATGAATTCCTAAACCACCTTTACTCTTTGGTCTACAAACTTTGTCCCGTCCAATGAGTGATTTATATTTCGACTACTTGTTCCAAAAGAAGCATCTGTTTATTTGATCGAGTTCTTGATGAATGGATGTTGGAAGCAAAAAGTTTTGCATAATATAGGCGGGTTTCGTAGCGAGATTTGTCTTTACTAAAGTTGCTCTTCCTTGATGGATAAGTTCATTGGCCCTCCACTTTGTCAGTTGGTTCTTGTTTTTCCCAATGACTTCTTCAAAAGTATTCTTACTTTCCCTGCCATTAATTATAGGGCAACCTAGATATTTCACAAACATTGCTTGGTTAGAAATTTGTAGATTGGATTGAATTCTTTGCTTTTGGTCGTTTGTAATCTCTTTTGTAGCTTGGAAAGCAGATTTTTGGTACTTGACCTTTTTGTCCTGAGATCTTACAATAGTCATACTGTCAGGCATGCTTTTGAGTTTGATTTGGCAAATATCATAATGTTGCAAAATGCTTAAAGTAGAGATGTTTTGTATAATTTTCCACAAAATGAAAAAAATTAGAAAAATAAATGTCTGCGCCCAAGTTCGAATTGGGGACCTTTAGTGTGTGAGACTAACGTGATAACCAACTATACCACCCAGACATGTTTGGGAATTGTTTGTTTGGAAAAGAAAGATAATACTATATTCTGTTTGCACATTCGCTTCTAGTGAAATCTTCTGATGCTACTTTAAAAACTTATGTTTAATGTTTTAATAGAAGAGTTACTGACACCACTTTAGATTTGAATTTCTGTCAGATTTGGTTCTTTTGTTTCATTCTAACCTCTTCAACAACTTTTGTTTTGTGAAGAGTTCCACAAAAGTTTCTTTTAGCCATATAATATGAGTAACCAACTCATTTTATTTCTCTTTCACTTACTATCTCATATAATCATCTCCAGGAAAAGTAACGTTCGGGTTGGACATCTCCTTTCTGGATACGCTTTTACCATTGGCCGGTTCATCAAAAGTTTCCGTTGGTGGAGTAGATATTGGTGGAGCATGGAAGCTATCCATTCAAGCTAGCACAAAATTGGCTTTTCCCGGAGCTGAAATTATCGATCATCTGGACGAAAATAAGCATCATTCAAGCTAGCACATTTGGAAATATTCAAGTATTCAACGAAAATCCACGGGTTAATTAACACGAGGATGATTTATCGACTGTAGCTAGGAGCTGACAGAAGAATGTAGTCATAGCACACTTGAATGAGCAGAACATCAAAATGGGCAAGCCAAATTACTTCAACTAATCTCTCGTATTACAACAAATCGGTTAACGCCACACCTTTATCTCTTACCAGAAACACGCGAATTACTCAAAGCAACTAGCAACAAACTAATGTACTTAAATTTAAGGTGAGTTGCGAGCAAAACGTAACTGATACATCATTCAGCATATGCAAAATGAGCTTTAATAACGCTATATACATGCATTTGGTTGTATCTAAGATCCTGCACAGTTCAATGGATCCTGGCTAAGAGTGTGTCACTCATCATTGGGTCGACCCTTTGTATGCTTTCTTGTTGTGCTTGATAAAGAAAACAGCTAGATTTCGAATAAAGGGTATCTCGATACCATCGGAACATGTGTCATTTTGTCATTAGAGCTTCTATTTTTCTGGTTACATTAGTCTCGATCGAACTAATTAATGACAGTTAGCTAGCTTGTATTTGAGAGTTTTATGTTAGTAATTAATTAAGATGGTTATTGGTTAACAGGAACAACACGGTTGGTTTGAAGGTGGTGGGGTTAGCTTGTATTGTACCACTTGAAAGTTGTGTGGGCAGCACTTAAGTGCCACTAACTCTCTCAAGTCACACACCACTACAGATACAACACTGGATATTTCGACTTGCCCATGATTATTAACTCGATCTGTGTGAATTTACAAACAAGCCCAATGGCTTCTTTTAATTTGTACTTTGGGTATCCAAAGGCAAATAAGATATCTTCATTCTACATTTTTGTTTCTATCTTTTATTATTTGATGCTTAAGTATATATAACAATTAAGTAACTTGCGCATCAGATAATTGCGGAATTGTACGTATCTAGGAGCAACTTTTACTAGTATTGTCTCCCCAGCCTTACAAAGCTTATCTATGGTCTGCACCAACCAACTATTTCAATATCAAAATGAGGTGAACTGCGCTTAAGGTCATGTAAACCAGCCGTTGTAAGAATGACTTCCAACTTTCTATATCTTAGTCCCTGATCAGCAAACAGTGGCCCATCGATTAAACTCTTTAATTTGAGGCTAGCATCATGAACAACATATATGTATTTTTAATTTATGTACAAAATGAGTAAAAAAACTATGTGGGATTTTGTCACTCTGGACTTTCGGGAACAGATATATCGAGCCGATTTGTTCAGAGTTGGAAACCTCAAAACAGATCACTTCTGCTTCGGAGGGGACGAAGCCACAACTACGTACGACATCATCCTCTTGAAATTATTCAAGGCAGATTGGTCGATCAACTCTATATCCTATCTAGAGACTAGTTGTAAACAGGTCAAGTTCAATCCATCCACTTCGTGCCAGATGTAAAAATTAACAACTGTCGCTTGACTTGGATACAAACAATTATCAATCGACATTGACTATGTATATTCTACTTATATATAGACAGTTTTTTTTTAAACATTGGAATGAGATCACCTCTTGTTGATACATGTTCACTGGAAAGCTCAAGATCGAGTTAATCGACTTCGAGTAAGTTAGTCGACTTCGACTACAGCAAGGACGTTGACACGCGCGCTCTCTGATCTATTATGTTTGTTAGTTGTTCCCACGTGACTAGCACGTGATGAGCGCGCTTCTCTATAAGAGCTCAACCGATTCAATGTAACAAGCAACATTTTATCTTCTTCTTGAATCAATCTAAAGCTTGAGTTTTGGTTTCAATGGCTTCCTCCCAATCTCTCTAATTCTCAATTCACAAAATCTGAAATGGTATCAACTCAAAACATCTCAAAGTTTTTATAGACCTCTCGGGAAAAAGAATTCTTGTGTTGTCTAGCACGAGGACATACATGACATATATGAGGTTTAGAATGTCTAGTAAGATCTTTCAGAAAATCAAAATGAAACAGTTGATCAAAAGGAACAGGGCCAAGCCTACAGTGCCACAATTCAAGAGATACAACTCGAGTACTAAGTGCTTTATTACAAGTAAGATCATCATTGATAACAGAAGACAACATCTTAGAAGCAAGCAAATCAATGTCTCCATTGCTGGAATTCTCAGTGGTAAGGTATAATATATCCTTTGGACACTTCACCAAACACCCGTGGCTTGCTCATTGAAGGGTCCTGGACCATACCATGAGAAGGAGTGAATACCATATATGCATTTAAATCATGAACCAACTTTCTAAGTGATAAAAGATTGTATGCGAACTCTGGTACATGTAACACATCATGAAGAACACCCTTGTTTTGCATTTGAATAGATCCAACATGACAAACCTTAGACTGATGTCCATTAGGAATGGTAATATAGCTAGGCATATGAAAAACCTTATATGAACTGAACATGGATAAATTTGGACAAATATGATGTGTTGCTCCACTATCAATTACCCAACTGTAAATATTTCCGTGAACACTAAAATAAAACTTGTTACCTGCCACCATATTGGTGTCCTCACCAGTACTTTGCTTGCTTAAGAAATCAGAGCTGTTGTAGCTCGTAATTCGTTCTTCAAAGCCCTCGATTGCAAATCGGTGAAAGCATTCAATCTACTCACTTTCTTCCGTTCTTCCCTATATTTCTGAAATCCGATTATTGATCGAAGAATGGATCCAAACAAAGCGAATCAACCGAATATCATTGATGTTCTGTATTTGCATCATTAAGATCATCCAAGCTATAATCTGTCTACTCAATTGCTGAGCGAAACTAACTACAATCATTGGCGTCGATCGGTGGAGGTTTCACTGGTTGCAAAGAACAAGATGAGCCTCGTTGATGGCAGGTTTCAGGTTCCAGACCTTGGTTCACCTCAGTATCCGCAATGGAAGAGGTGCAATAGAATTGTGATGGCCTGGATTCTTCACTCTGTGGAGAAAGACATAGCCGAAACATTGCTATACTTTCGAACTGCACACGAGATGTGGGAAGAGTTGAAGACGAGGTTTGGCTCTCCAAATTGCACACGTCTCTATCAGGTACAAAAGGAGTTATTCAACATTTCTTTGAATGGATCTTCAATTTCATCCTATTTTACTAAGTTCAAGAAACTATGGGATGAGTATTTGGATCTTGTCGATATGCCTACATGTACTTCTTACGGATCTGTTAATACTGTGTCTAAGTTGCTTGCAAACCAGCAAGTGATTTAGTTTCTTGTTCGGTTACCTGATTCATATAATGGAGTTTGAATCATGACTTTCCCATTTTTAGAAACTCTTTTATTTCCCAGATAAGTGATAATATGACACCTGATAGAGTCTATTTTAGTCATGTTATAAGTAAAGTTTTACATATTAATTTAGAGTATATTTACATGTTTTATAGCTTATTTGGTATTCGGAGTCTACACTAGTGTTTTTATATATTTCAGGTATTTTTGGATTGAATCGTATAAACTTGGAGGTTTGATAATAACTCGTGGGATTATTTTACAATTTGGAAGTGGCCGGCGTGGATCGATAGATGGGCTGAATTCATACAGAAGGAGACACGGCTTTCATCCAGCATTTATTATTTCATTAATTTGCTGTTATTTATTACTCAGAAATTAGGTTAGATAGATCATAGTGATTTTTTTTTTTTTGAGATTCAACTATCTGCTTCATTCCATTTCAAGATAAGTTCAACCACATTGTTTGGAAGAGAGAATAAATCAAAAAACAAAGTATCTGAACTAGAAATAGCTGCTATGGAATGGGCCACTTCGTTTCCTTCCCTTCTAACATGGGACCAATCCACCACCTGTAAATCACGGCTCAGTCGGAGCGCATTAGCAATGATCAGCCCCAACACCCCGTTGCCTGGGTTGCCCATCCAATACTTGGTTGCAATTGCTAGACAATCAGTTTCAAACTGGCATTGTCGGATTCCTCTACTCCGAGCATACTCCACAGCCCACCCAATTGCTTCGGCTTCGGCGACCTCCACATCAACCGTAGGTTGAACGGTTCGAATCCCAGCTGCTACAAAACTCCCCAAGCCATCTCTTTGGACAAAACTAATCGACGTCTTGCCCGGGGATACAGCTGCATCACAGTTAAACTTCATCACACCCCCGGTTGGCCTTGTCCATTTCCTCAACCCAACTTCCTCAACCCGGCGTCGCGGAGCCTGTGTGTGGTCTTTATATTCATTACACTCCGCCACTAACTCCCGCACCTTGGTCACAGTATCCTCCGGATGAACAGTCTTTCCTTCAAATATTCTTGTATTCCTAGCAATCCAAACCTGCCACAACATAACAGCCCACATCTGCCTCTCCATCCCAAATCCTGCAGTGCACACCATCATTAGACTGTCCATAATAGTTCTCGCACCCACCCAAAATCTGGCCACTCTCGGTAGGCTCTTCCATGCTTTCCGGGCAGGCCGACATTCATACAAGACATGGATAGCTGATTCATGCCGCCCACACATCTCGCACAAGTCATTGTCCGTAATTTTCCGTCTCAGCAGATTTGTTTTGCAGGGAAGCACGTCTCTCGCAGCCCTCCACACAAGAGCCTTCGCCTTCGGAAGGGTGTCAATCTTCCACATCGCTTTCCAGACCCTCTCCCTCGTCTGACCTTCAACCTGGCCTTCCCCTCCTTCCCCAGGATTTAGGCCCTCCATTTGCATATGGTAAGCACTCCTAACAGAGAACATCCCATTCTTATTGTAGTGCCAAATCAAATGGTCCATACTTGTCTCTGTAACCAGCCGGATCTGCATTATCAACTCCACATCACATGGCAAAAACAACTCTTTCACCATAGCTTCGTCCCATTTTCTAGTCTCCCAGGCAATTAAGTCGATGACGCGGAGATTATAGTACGCTCCGTATTAGATAGAGGAGGCTACCAATTCCATATATATATATATATATATATATATATATATATATATATATATATATATATATATATATATATATATATATATATATATATATTCATACGGCTTATGCCGTGAGACGGGTAGCCGACTTTCACTTTCAACCTATAACCCTAGTTATGTTTTGTCTTATTTTTATGAAGATCTAAACTCTTCCGTTTCGTCTATGGATTGAAGCTTTTATTTGATAAAGTTGTGAGATTTCTATTAATTCGTATTGATTCTTTTGCGAGTATTGATTGATTTCTTCTAGTCCGTACAACTAGTTGAGATTATTGCTAGGATTTTGTAGATTCCTCGTAGCGAACCTTAATCCATAGTAGCAATCATGCCTTTTTAGGACTCGTAGGACTAAACTGGTGTGTAGAGAATCAATTACATGTTGAATGCTGACTCGTAGCTTGGTGTTGCATGTATCTTGGTTAATCCTTAATCTTAATGCTACTATTAGGTTGAATCTTAATCGTGTTAGGGTTATCTAATTAGTAAGGGTTACTAGGACTCGTAGGACTAGAAATTTACACAAGATCGGGACAGGAACAATAATAGGATGAAAAGAGAACTTGAAGAAGAATCAAGGATCAACTAGTCAAATTAAAGTGGATGTATGTAGATGAAACTCTATTCTTAATTGTTATCTCCATTAATTTGTTTATAGTTTAGTTTATTTTCTTTCTAATTTCACCACTCAAAAACCCCCTATTTTCTCTTAATTGATAAATAAGCTTAACTTAGGAATAACTTGATTCTCTGTGGGATCGACTCGTGCTTACCACGCTACATTAGTTCGGTAGGTTCGAATTTATTTTGATACGGTTAACGCGACTAAAAACCGTTTATCAACACCTCATATCATCATCCACACTTTCATATAACAGATTTCTTCTCAAATCAAGCACATATCTAACATTCTGAATAATCCTAATCTGGTTATCAAACATGAGCAAAGGCACATAACCCACCCCTTTAATAGAAACAACATGATGATCACCCAACAAAACATCCCCGTCATCAATCAAGGTAAGATGATCAAACCATTTCTTATCAAGTGTAGCATGCATAGTGCAACCAGAATCAAGGATCCACACATCATCACAAGCATAATCATTACAAATAGGCAATAATTCATGCTTAGAGCAAGAACGAGCTTCAAACAATGCAGAGACATTAGACTTCTCTTTCCTAGCCTCATCCTTCTTTTTCTTATAACAATCTTTTTCATAATGTCTAGTTTTATCATAGTAATAACACTTCACATTTTTCTTAGGATTGTTATCCTGCACATTCTCAAACATTTTCACTTTACCTTTGTTGTTATTATAAGGAGGCTTGTCTGTTTTAGCATTGTCATCTTTCTTCTTAAAGTTCTTATTTCTTTCCTTTCTAAACTTAGCCTTAGCCATTAAAGCCTCAGACTTCATTTTTCTGAACAATAGACTCTATAATTTCCTTCTTATTCAAATCCTTACGACTGAATTGAATGACATCTTTAAAAGTATCAAACTGAGAAGGTAAAGAATTTAACAACAACACAAATTGATGCAAATCAGAAATATCATCACCACATCTAGTTAAATCCTGAGTCATGTTCAAGAACTTGTCAAGATTATCATTCAGAGAAGCAGACACATCCATCTTAAAATTGAACAATCGACAAAGCAAATTAATACGACTAGGAAGAGATTTTACCAACTATAACCCATCAAGGGTCTCCCACAACTCTTTGGTTGTTTTCTTACTCATAACTTGTCGTGCAACCTCATCAGAGAGGCGTATCATGATCTCATTGTGTGCTATCAGGTCCGATTATCTCTTCTTATCATCATCTACAGTACTTGGATATACTGCATTGATAGGCAACCACCATTTCTCCTTAATGAGAACAGCTTTCATCTTTAATTGCCACATTGCAAAGTCAGATATCCCATCATAGGGCTTGATACGAACAGAAGACTCAGCCATGGCAAACACTGTCAGCAAATGCAAGAGACAAATTAGCTTTTAGAATAACTAAGAAGATCTTAGCTAAAGCAAGCACACAACAACTGAAGAGAGTAACTCGGCAAGACAAAGAATCCCAAGGTTATTTAAGAGTTTATAGTTCTTCCAAAAACCCTAGATCCAAACAGTTAAGTCCAGATCTGAAGATTTCGAGAACATAAAACTCAAGAAGAACCAAGATCCAAAGATTTCAAACTTAGAAGAACACACATCAAAGCAAGATCTACAGAAACCCTAAAGCATGCAAGACACACAAGGTTTCACACAATCTTAGAACAAGATCTGATGCGTCGTGCATGGGGGAATGGCACCAAGAGATACACCCTATCTAGGCCCACCGGCTTCCTGCACCAATTTCCGCTCTCTGAGATCTATGAAGATTCAAAAAGGTTGGAAAGAGGACACTCAAGCTCTAGCATCAAAACACATGCTCTAATACCAATTTGATAAAGTAGATGTTCAACAAATAAGAGTTCGACAATTAGATAAGCGGAAGCGAAAGAAACTCAAGCAAAGAACACATAAATTTTACGAGGTTCGGTCCAAATGACCTACATCCTTGGGGCCTCCAGATCGGACCCAAAATCAACTAACTCAAATGTTCAAGAGCTTACAAAGTAACACAAACACAGATAAACAAGAAGAGCATGCAACAACAAGAAACCACAAAACACTAAAGAATAAAGAAGAGCAAGACGAAGAAAATCTTCGTCGAAGGTAGATCTGCAGAGGAACAGCAGATCGGCCACCAAGACAAGCGCCGGAGACGACCACCGAAGCTAAGAAGAAGTGACGCTCCCGGATGGGATACGTCGGCGCTAGGGTTTCCTGACGCTCACTCTCTCTCTCTCTATCTTTTTGGACTTACCCCGGCTGAGAGCTTCAACGGTGACAAGCAGGCAGGAGGTAATGGGTTTATATAGACGAGCTCACATGGGAACCGTAGCATCAAACGCAGCGTTCCACACAAGCTGAAGACCGAGCTCAGCTTCCACAAATGAGAGATGGGCCGGTTGGGCTCAACAGGTTTGGGGGCCCAACTCTGGTTTTGGCAGCTAAATAGCTAACACCCAAAACCGAGCTTAGCCTAACCCAATTCCACCTTTCAATCATAGCCCATATAATATACACACATTACACATATTACATGTTACATAAAATGTACAAAACGTAAGTGCTTAATGAAATAAACTCTACACATCATTCAGCATATGCAAAATAAGCTTTAATAACGCTACACAAGCATTTGGTTGTGAAGTGCGGAATACGAAGAAAAAAGGCAAACAAATACTCTAGAAAGAGGGAAGAATAGAGTATGACAACTTTTCGCAAATACAGAAATTGTAAAACCTTATCACCAGAAGCAAGACCTTATCTGTAAAACAAAAGCAAGTCAAGACAAAGTAACGAATAATAAGAAAGGTAAAGACAAGCACGAATGAAAAGAACAGAAAGTAAAGGACATGAGAGTTGTTAACGAGGTTCAGCACAACCGGCCTACGTCCCCGCCTAGGGTTATCCAACCCGTAGGATTCAACACAACTTTATTTCACTTCTCCTTATGAGCCCTAGATACAACCTCTAGAAGACCTTCACTCTTCTAGACTAACTTTCTATCTAGCAACCCAAGCACACCAGTGAAACAAAGTTCCACCGATACCCAAGTATCTTATACGTTTGGGTAGAGAACCCTGAGTATTACCCTAAATGAATTGTACGATAAAGCTCGAAAGAAACCTCACACACTCAAACAAATAAAACACTCACTACTAGAATTCTGTTATTTAACATCGGTTCATTAACATCAGTCAGAAAAACCTTCCATATCAAACAGTTTTTTAACATCGGTTTTTAAATTTATGATGTAAATAAAAGTATAGACATCGTCCTATTTATTTGACCGATGTTAAATATGTGTTTAAAAAAAAATTTAACAGGCGCGGAACTAAATCTGAATTTATTTGAACACCCGCTCAAACATATGTGTACCATTTTAGAAGGCGCTTTTTCATCTTTCTTCATTCTCCCTTTGCTCAGAAAGCCGACCCCTCCTCCATTCTCTCTCCCAGGGGAAGTTGCAGACCTATACTCTCCGACTCCGACGACTCACTCGATCCACCTCCTTCTCGCCGGCGACTCGCTCCACCTCCTCCTGTCGCCACCTCCCTTCGCAAATCCACCCAGATCCATTCTTCCTTCTCAGATCTAAACCCAAACACACCAGATTTCTTCTTTCTCAGTGCACGCCTCAGGGCATTGCCTCTTTCTCCCCGAAAACACAAGAGAGGCTAAACGAAGAAGGCTCATAACCCTAAATCCCCTTTATCTCTTCACAGACCGATTGCGATTTGCCTCTCTTCAGAGTGCCTCAGTGCTTCACCTCTTTCTCCAATCTCTTAAGAGATCTACAACGATTAGGAAGGTTAAGAACCCTCGTCGACAATCAAACTCAGAGGAGAGTTGTCGACTTGTACTCCGGTCACCCCAGATCTCCACCACTTCTAGGCCGAGAGTCGGTTTCAAAGGTTAGGGTTTCCTCTTTTTCTATCTTGTTCTGACTTTGAAATACTTTAGGAGCAATTTATTATCTAAATCCTTTAATATCTTCAAATCAGAGGTAATTGATTGAAAGGTTAGGGTTCCTCCTTTTGTTATGAAATCAAAGGTTAATTCCTTCTTTTCTATTTAATTCTACACATTTGACAGGAAGGGGAAATGTTTTCTATCTTGTTCTTTTCTATCTCGGCTCTTTGCTAAAAACTATATGCACAATATGTATTCAGAGTGTTTGGGAACTCCTGTCATACAGAGAAGGGAAGGTATTTGGTGTCATAGAATTTATTTGTTGTCATAGAACTTGTTTAATTTGTTGTCATGGAATTTGTTCGGGATTCAATGATATATGCAATGTATTTAAGAGTATACATTCACTCATTTATACAAAGGAAAGAAAAAAAATGCATGATCTCAATAAAAAACATTTTTAAGAGATGCTGATTTTTTTAGGCATTTATGGTGACTTGGGAAGATTTATTCAATTTGTTAAAATATGCATTGATAAGTTCTATTTGTCACAATAATTCTAGCAAAAAACTAACAAATGATTATGTGGTAAAATGTTTATCCATATCTCGCAAAATATTTCCTGTATTAGTTCATGTATAAATTTACCTTAATCTTTTCCTAATGAGTTTAAGGATGTCATTATGGGTTTTTGTTTGCCCTTGTAGCTTTGATTGTCATGCTATGGAGTTAATAGAGAAAATGCTGACTTTGGATCCAATAAAGGTACTGAGTAACATTTACATGATGGAATGAAACGTGCATAACAATATAACATCATTTGGTGGTTCCTTTATTTTGACTCGACTTCTGTCATACAACTTTGCAAATTGTCACTGACATCCCCTCTATTTTATGCAGAGAATATATGCAAACGCGCTATATGCAGCGTATTTCTGGGCATATCCTTTACCTTGTGATCTGAAGAGGTTTTTTCTTTTTATCATTTCCTTCTTGTTAATATTATTGACTTCACATGAAAAAAGAAAGGGTTATCATAGTTATTCTATAGTTATTCTATACTCGTTGCTTTTGTGATCAACCACAAGAAAAAAAAAGAGTTATCATTACATTTGATATTGGGATAATTTTTTCGTATGATTTATGAATGTGTAATTAGTCTTAAAGTAGTCCATTATTTGACACATTTTAAAAAGAAAATGACAAGGTTCTTACCTACTTATGGTGGGAGTCTGTTATATTTTATATTCTGCATGTAAGTAAGAGCGGAAATGTTTGCAATTTGTTTGATTCAATAGAATTAGATTATTTAGAAATATTAAAGGCTTTATTTAAATTTACACAATGGATTAGTCATTAGTGGTTATGCTTTTGTGCAGCTGGTTTTAGTTTTCCAAATCCCTATCTAATCTGCATATTATTTTAGAGTTCACATGAAGATCATGGGTGGGAAAAAAAGTAACTGATTGAAGCATTGTCAGAGAACTCATTGTTTCCAAGTTATGAAAATACATGTCGATGCCAAATTACCCAGAATTTATCCCTCATCCCTCATTTCTTGTTTTCCTTTGAGAATTAATCATGTTTGCGTCCGAGGATGAGCTGCCCAGGTTTGCTTAATTCTGTTTTTGTTTGTTGCAAATTTCCTGTGTTTTGATGATTTTTAATGTTGTATGCATTGGAGTTAATTGTTTAATAGTTCATTAATATGCTTAGTGGCTTTTTCTTGATCATCTTTTTATAAGATATATAGATGAGTTGTGTTAGGTTAGTTGTGTTAGCTTAATTTATTAGCATATCTAGTTGTGTTTTCATGTAGGTTCTTTGAGTCTCGGTATACTTGCAGGTTCATTGAGTCATGGTACGTTACATGAGATTTTCTCTACATGGTGTTGTCCCAATATAAAATTGGATTTTGATGGATGTTTTAGGATTTTGATGGAAGGTTTACCTGACTTGCCCACTCACTAAATTTGGTGGGAGTACGTGAACATTTCTATCCCAAATTCTCTACTTGCATATTAATTTTTTATATACTATCTCCTTCTGGCTTGTTTCTGCTGGCTCTTGTAGATTGCCCTCGATCTCTTGCTTGTGATTGACCTTAGTGACTATTTAATTATCTTTTTTGAGTATGACTTGGTAGAGTGTTTTAACATATAGCATTTGTGCTGATGTGCAAATAACATGATTTGAGAACTTGTTAACAATCAGGAGTTAAGACTATCCTACGGAACAAATATATTAAGTTCCTTTTGACTTTTGATTAAGTCTATATTGTGTTCAGATTGGCTTGGATGGAATTCGTATGACTTGCTAGAGCTGTTTGGGACATCATGTGCAGTTTTTATTGTTTAACGAATTGACATCTACATTGTGCTAAGTGATTGTAGATGTTGGTCTGAGTAGATTTTTAAAATGCAAATAAGAGTTTTGTTATCTTACAACAGCTTAACCTATACAGACTCCTTGCAAAAATGTGGGAAGAGATGGGGCTTGTTAGAGTCTACACCAAACCACAAGGCCAACAACCAGACTTGATTATTGCTTTTTAAAATTATATATGCAATAATTGTTCTTCATTTCTTATGTACATGAACTTCTAGTTAAAGCCATTCACCATGAGAGACCTCACACTTGATTATTGCTTTTTAAAATTATTTGCTTCATAGTTAGGATCGAGGTGGCTACTCCATTGAGGACTTTTATAACCACTTACACAAGAATTTGGTGAAAGAATTCAAATATGCACTCGTATGGGGCACAAGGTCAAGACACTATCCGCAGCATTGTGGCCTTAGTTGTCACACCCTTTCTGATGAGGATGTTGTTCAGATTGTGAAGAAGGTTAGTTTGATGCTTGCTTGCATTATCTATTCTACCTTAATTTGTTTATCTATATTTATTTCTGGTCATTAGAAATTCAAGCCAATTGGTTTATCGTGGGTTAGTTTATTTTCTGGTCAATAGAAATTAAGAGCCTTAAGCTTCAATTAATTACTGACATTCATGCACTCTGGATACTTACATGAGATACAAGAATCTATATTTTTTTCTAGTGCTGCATTCACTTTGGTTTTGATCATATATGATTTTTCTACTTTTAAAGATGCATGCTTATATCGAAGTGAATTGTCTTTTACATGAGATACAATAATCTATACTTATTTCTGGTGCTACATTCACTTTGGTTTTGATCATATATGGTTTTTCTACTTTTAAAGATGCATGCTTATATCGAAGTGAATTGTCTTACATCATATATGATGTAAGAACATTTTATCTAATTTAAAGCCTATTAGCTCAAATGGTAGAGCGTTGTGTTCAAACACAAAGATGTGGGTTCAAATCCCGTGTAGGCTACGATAATTAAAAAAAAACTACAAATACGCCATTTAACATCAGGTAATAGCCGATGTTTTTCAAAAAAAAAATCGATGTTTATGTGGGTGATGTAAAAAGTAAAAACATTTTAACATCGGGTAATAGCCGATGTCTTTGTATGTTATAACATCGGGCATATTTTATAATCGATGTTATAACATATCAAAGGCATCAGATTTAAAAATATAACCGATGTTATAACATACAAAGACATCGGCTATTACCCGATGTTAAAAAGTTTTGACTTTTTACATCACCCACATAGACATCGATTTTTTTTTTTGAAAGACATCGGCTATTACCCGATGTTAAATGATAAAATTCTAGTAGTGACTTAAGCGTAGAGAGTTGTGAGATCGAATGATTGTAAGAGATGAGATCTGCAGAAGCCTTTGAGCGTTGTGTACTGATGTGTGTGTGTCGACTGCAATCCTCTTCTTCTCCTTATAAAGGTCGGCTCGTCCAATTCTGAAAATTGAACATTTGAATGTTTTGCTCCAAAGTTTGTTGAGGCCACCGCCGGTAAGGTCTTACCAGTGTCGGTAAGGCCTTACCAAAACCTGAAAACCATGGTTTTGACTTTCATTTCAAACAGTAAGGTCTTTACTCTGTTTTGGTATTGATGGTTTGTTTTGAAACGTTGGAGGCAACCAAAGATTGTTTCAACCAAATCTCTTGAAGATCTCAACAAACCAACAACCTTTTGACTTTGAAGATTGCTCCACAAGATCTTCAAAGAAGCTTCTAGAAAGTCAACCTCAAATCTTCAATAACCAAATCAAATTTTGCACAAGATCTCCACTAACTAATTAAATATAAATCCCAATAAATAGTCTAATTGATATTTCTATAAAAAAAAAATACTACATTTCTTTGTCTTCCATCATACATATAATATAACATCAAGATAGACTCAACAACCTCCCCCTTGATGGAAGGCAAAACAAATATCAATTATTATATATAAATAAATTGCATCGCGGAGCATCATAAGTAGCATAACACCATATAGCATAAGCAACTAATTTCTCCCCCTTTTTGTCTTCCAACAAGGAAGGGAAGAAATCGGATTTCACCAATTCAGCAGCCAGTCAAGACGTTGAAACTAATCTCAAGGCCTTGAGATGTTAGTAGACAACATTACTCCCCCTACGATAATGCTTCCCAAGAGCGATTGTTTCAATCCATTTATGTTATTTGATCTTGGTGATATCCTGCAAAACGAACAAACATCAACCTTTCCGGCTAGACCAATGTACAAATTTAGATTCATAATTAGGATAGACCATGTTTGGTGGTTTTGTCCCTTCAGAAACCCAAATTTGCTTCACATGTTCATTTAAATGTACGGGAAAGGTATTTCTAATGATGTAAGGGTCCTTTCTTCTATATGGACAAGTTTCCTTTACATGAACATTTTTGCAATAAAAGAAACAAGTAGGATATCGCCAATTTCCTTTCACCTTGACGAACGTGGTAGTAGGCTTTACAGGAAAGTTCCTTGTTGTATCCTTACCACTTCGGTTCAAGGCAAGTTGTTGTTCTCCAAGCATCTTGTCGAGAGTGGCTTTGGATCTAGTGAATCGCACCAGGGTTGTTTGTTGATCTTGACATATTATAGATAATTTCACTTTTTCAATCTCAAGGTCATTGTTTTGAGCCTTAAGAGAAGAGAGGTTTGCCTTAAGTTCGAAATTTTCCGATCGTATGGTCTTACCCACAGTGATAAGATCTGAATTTTGACTGCCAAGATCTTGCAGCTTTTGCGACAGCTTCCTTATGCACACTTCTTGATCCTTCACCTTCTCTTTCAAGGTGCTGATTTCTTTGCTACAATTTTCTTCATTAGAAATCATATTTTTCAGAAATTCAGAGAGAACATCAATAGGACTAGAGATAAGGTTTCTTCCAATACCATCTAGATGTTGATCGTCTTGGTCCGCCATCAAGCGGAGATTTACTGGATCATTTTCCAAATCCGATTCACTTGTAGAGTCCGAATCGTCTTTCTTTCAATCACTCTTCTTCTTCTTGTTCTTCTTCTTTTGAGGACACTCCTTCATCAAGTGATTTGTTTCACCACATTAATAGCATGTTATAATTTTTGTCCTTTTATTAGGGTTAGAAGACTTACCTTCATGCTTTGATGATCTCGCATATTCTCGGTTTGAGAATTTATTTTTCATCTTTAGAATCAGAGCAAGTCCCCTTGTGATCAAGTTGGAGGGATCTTCCTCATCATCATCACTTTCGTCATCCTCTGATGGCACATCCTCCTTGATTTTGAGCGCCAGATTCTTTATATTGGAGGATGGTTGACCGTCTTCTTCGTTGAGGACCATCTCATGCGTGATAAGCTTTCCAAGAAGGTCATTCAACGCTAGTGGTATAAGGTCTTGAGCTTCCTCTATCACAGTCACCTTAGGACCCACTTTGCTTTGGGCAAGCATCTAAGTATCTTTCTAACTTTTTCTTCATTTTGGAATGTTTTTCCCAATGAGTCAAGGTTGTTAATGATCTTCGTAAAACGGGTGAACATTGCTTTCACTAACTCATCCGGATTCATCTTAAACAATTCATATTGTTTAAGATAGATACTTATTTTGGTCTCTTTGACCTGGCTTGTCCCTTCGTAGGTAACCACTAGTTTATCCCAGATTTCCTTTGCATTTTTGCAAGAGGAAATGCGATTCTATTCATCGGTGCTTAACCCACAATACATCGAGTGAATAGCTTTGAAATTCTTACCCGTGCTTTCCAGATCTGTCTGATTGTATTCTTCTTCCGTCTTGTCCACTTCTCGTGTCGTTAGGACCTTTCTTCTTAGACGTGCTTTCCAGAGTTGTTAACGTGGTTCGGCACAACTGGCCTACGTCCCCGTCTAAGGTTATTCAACCCGTAGGATTCAACACAACTTTATTTCACTTCTCCTTATGAGCCCTAGATACAACCTCTAGAAGACCTTCCCTCTTCTAGACTAACTTCTTATCTAGCAACCCAATCACACCAGTGAAACAAAGTTCTACCGATACCGAAGTATCTTATACGTTTGGGTAGAGAACCCTTAGTATAACCCTAAATGAATTGTACGATAAAGCTCGAAAGAAACCTCACACACTCAAACAAATAAAACACTTAAGTGTAGAGAGTTGTGAGATCGAATGATTGTAGGAGACGAGATCTGCATAAGCCTTTGAGCGCTGTGTACTGATGTGTGTGTCGACTCCAATCCTCTTCTTCTCCTTATAAAGGTCGGCTCGTCCAATTCTGAAAATTGAACGTTTGAATGTTTTGCTCCAAAGTTTGTTTAGGAGTATTGTGATGGACGGTTTTTAGTCGCATAAACCGTATCAAAATAAATTCGAACCTACCTAACTAATGTAGTGTGGTAAGCACGAGTCGATCCCACAGAGAATCAAGTTATTCCTAAGTTAAGTTTATTTACCAATTAGTATGAAACGGGGTTTTGGGGTGGTGAAAATAGGAAAGAAAACTAAATAAATTATAAACAAATTGATGGAGATAAAGATTGATAAAATAGTTTCATCTACAAATATCCATTTTAGTTGGTTGAAACGATCCTTGTAACTTCTTCTTATCCTTTTAGTTTTCCTATGAATGTTCTTGTCCCGACCTAATATAGTTACTAGTTCAACCAGTCCTAGAAACCCTTATCAATCGAACAGTCCCTAAAGAAGGATTTAACCCAATTGATAGCTTTAAGTTCAGAGATTAACCAAGGTATTTGCAGTCCCTAAAGAGGGATTTAACAACACATCTAACTTCCTACCCATTCAATTAGTTCAACCAGTCCTAAAGGAATAAGTTTGCCACTTGGGTTAAGATTCGCAACCAGGAATCTACAAAACTTTAGCAATTGAATTGATTCTACCAAGTTGATCAGACAAGATAAAAATAAAATAATAAAACATTCAAGCACAAAGAAGTCAAAACATTCAATATAGGAAATAAGGAACAAGTTTAAGAAACTCACAATCGATCAAACAAAGCTTCAAATTGTAGACGAAACGGAAGAGTTTAAGTCTCCATAAAAATAAAACAAAAAACAATTAGGGTTAATAGGTGGAACCAAAGTCGGCCGGTCACTGTTAGTCACCTTCGGCCTCCCCCTTCCCACCGTATGAATGAATATCTTAAATTAAACAAATAATATATCTAATTTATCTATCTTATGTAACCTAATTATAACAATGATAATAAAAATAGTAACATGGAGCGCAGTAGCACTTGCAGGTCCGTGTACGCCGTATCTCCTGGACTCCTCCTCCACATACGGTAGGTATCACATAGGCAGCCCGTCTTTTCTTCCAAATTGCATAATAATCCCATAAGCTATGATTAACTTTTAAATTCATACGATCCAGTCCAAAAATACCTGAAATATATAAAAACACTAGTGTAGACTCCGAAAACCAAATAATACAAATTAACTATAAAATATATAAAATATGCTCTAAATTAATATGTAAATCTATACTAAAAACATGACTAAAATAAACTCTATCAAACTACCTCATGCTTATACTTTTGCTTGTCCTCAAGCAATGAAAAACAAATATAGAATTAATCATCCCACAAATAAGATCTTCATGTTGTAGTTTTAGAAAAGCAACATCACGTAGTATGAGCCATGAATAAGAGAACAAACATCCTAACAAGTATACAAGCGATCTAATAGTAAATGCAAATTTAATCCACTCTCATCGGGATAATGTGTTTCACTCAAGCTCTCATGTGTTTAGGCTTTAAAGTTTAACTCTCAACTCAATCCAAAATGTTCTATACACCGTGAAAGTCATCACTTGCAAACAACATCATGAGGACTTTTATAGGGTTGTAATGGGGCTTTGATAGGAACACAAGGCATGGGAAATATTTAGGCTTGTGGTGCTAAAAATCCGGGAAAAAAGAACAACAACCAACCAGAACAACACCAAAACTTCTATACTTCGCAAACCATTCCAATAATATAGACTCCAATACACATGAATAAACACTTTTCGATTTCAATAACCATACAACTCATGCAATTTTTTTCCATTTGGATGATGACTTCTTTTCTTTTCTTTTATGCTTACTTTTTCCCCTAGGTGAATTTTATTTTCCCTAGGTCCAAGTTTACTAGACTTTTATACCTAAGTGAATTTTATCCTCCTTAGGCCTCTAGTAACAAGTCATCTCTATTATGCAAGAAGGGTTACCTTATTTTGGCTATGCCTCTCGCAATGCACAACCATACACACATCATCTCCACTCAAAGCAACTCCAACATATAGATTTTTCAACAATTCTCCTCCTAATTCCCGGATAGGGTCAGGCTAATCATTGGCTATAATATATTTTTGTGGAGCTATAAAAAAGAATAGGCTTTAAGGCTCAGATGGGCTTCAAACAAAGGATAATATGTAAGGTAGACAGAGTATAATATGGCTAAAGAAAACATGCCTCAATCATTTGAAATTCACAAGAAACAAACATGTGCAATACGGTATTGAAATAAGAAGCATATGGAGAGTATAATTACACAATAAAAGTAAAAGGAAAATAATTATGAATAGTCCCTATAATGCCAAAACAAACTCACAAGGGTTATATTTTTGTAGATTTCAATTAAACCTCAACTATGAATCATACTTGCTCAATTATATTCTCAAATCATGCTCCAAAATCATTTTCAAGCAATTCAATCAAATCATAGGATTTATGCAATTAAGATCATAAAAATGAATTAGAGAACAAACTAAACCAAGATGGGTATCGTTAATAACACCTAAATGCAATGAAATGCATAACAAAAATTGAAAAAACAAAAAAGCAGAAAACTAAAATATAAATAAAGACAGAGCTACACTTGAATTCCCCACCCCATGCTTAAAATCTTACTTTGTCCTCAAAGTAAATAAAATAGAATGGAAGAGGTAGAGGAAACTTACAATGTAATCAGGCATTTAAAGACAAGCTCTCGGCTCAAAAAGAGGTAGTGGTGTAGCCTCCGAATAGACCCAAAGAATCAGCACCTTCTCATAGTGAAAAGACAGATGAAGATTCGAAGCACAGTATTTGCCGGCCACTCCCTCCTGGATGCAAGATGCATTTGTGAACCTTCTTGGAGTTGGATACATATAGGCCTATCATCCCTGCAAAACGCCTAGCCAAGGCAGAAGACAAAAAGAACGCACTAGAAACAAACACATTCCAACATCCAAGAAAAATATATCATCCAAGAATAGATGTACCAAAACTAGTATAACAAAAATCAGCTCTCAGGCTCATCCATCTTTCAGAAGTAAAATCATGAAAAATTTGATAGATACAGAGAGCATGAGACAAGCACCAATCATATAAATCACGTAGGCTAATGTAAAGCACAACCCAACTATTTAGAGAGTAGCAAAAAGAACTCGGCTGATGTTAAACATAACAAGAAGAAACCGATCAACTCCAGAGAGTTTACAAAAAGGAGTTTTAAAATCATTATTGAGACATCTCAACAAAATCAATAGTAGACCGACACAAGAGCAAACAGACTCAATGTAAAAAATCTCATAACAGTCCAGGAGAATGCTCAAAAGCCCGAAAATCATAGCACCTATTCCCTAAACAAACTCATCACAAGACACACCTAAACAAACTCATCACTGCGGCAAATTGCGATAATCCTATCAAAATCTCGTGCACTTATCAAAATTGGGTCCTCAGACAGTTCCTATCTTGCATATGAAGATCATGAAAAATCAATTCATTGATTTAGAAGGACCACAATCAACCCAACACATACTGTAAATCCTAACAAATTAGGAGCAGATTTCACTCGATAAGTTCACAATTGATAAATCAACAAGATAAATCAACTCAATCCCCTCCCAACGAGATAAATCAACCAATCAACTCAATCAACAAGATAAAAAAAAAAACATACCTGTACTTACCAGGAATCGACGACGGGCTGCTGCTGGTGGCGGATGGTGATTGTTGGCGATCGGCAAGAGATCGGTACGATGAGGCGACGAGGGTGGCCTCGGAAAAGCGATGCAGCGGTGGGAGGCAGTAGGGGAGAGAGCTTGATGCGAACAACATCGAAGAGGCGATGAGGGAGGTCGAACCGGCGGAGATCCGATTGAAATCCAAGCTGATGTCTCCTCTGGTGGTCAGGCGATGATAGAGAATCATCCAGAAAATCGAACTCCTGGTTGTCAAAGTCACAAACCGAAATGGGAGTCGAGCTGAGAGGAATTACGGCCACCCGGAGCAACGGAAACCATGGCGAATTGGACGGCGAGGCTTCAGATGGCCGAAGTGGGGCGTGGAGGAGAGGGCGTGGAGGGGTACGCCGGAGGGTGTTGGGGATGGCGATGTCGGAGATGCTGCTGGGAAGGAGAGGAAGGCCGAGGGGAGATCCCGACGATAATGCCGGTGGAATCCGGGAGGCGGCGCTCAAGCGGACTCACAGAGAAGGGAAAGAACGAGGAGACGGATGGAGTTTCTTTAATTTTTTTTCTTCTTTTTTTTTAACAAAAATAAAAACAGTAATCTATCACCTAAAAAAAAATCAACATGGCTTGGTTTCTTTTCTTTTTTTAACGAAAATAAAAAAATATCTGAAAATTAATCCTAACTAAAAATAAAAAAAAAAACATACCTTGGTTTCTTCTAAGATCGATTCAGACATTGTTAAAGCCCTCAATAACTTGTCAAACTCTTGGGCACATATTCCACATAAACGAACATGGCTTTCTGCAGAGAATATGTAATACCACTAATTCAGTTGCATTGATGGTTTCTCAAAATATGTGCTTATCTTTTGCCATCTCTTAGCTCTTTGTCCGTTTGCACCCTCATCAAATTCAAATGACAGAATCCTCTTTGTCAAATTTTCCTCATCTTGCTCATCTATCCAATCTTCTAAGATCTCATCGTCAAAGAGATGATAGCGTAGTCGTCACTAACAACCACCTCAGTTTGCCTAGGAAAAATCTCTGAAATAATTGGAATTTTGATTTGTTGAGCCACTTGAATCCGCCTCAACTCGTTATTGAAATCGGTTTGGATCATTATAAGTTGGGACTCCATTGCAGCAAAGTGCTCTTCCATACGGGGCAACATGGACGATTCTTGTGATGTTTGCAGAGCCAGACACGGAGGTTCTAGTTGTCCGAGTTGGAGCTCTAATTGTGCAATCTCATGTACGATATCCATCTCACGAGAAAGTTGAGCTTTGCACAAATGATGTACTTCCATAACCTTTCCGATCGGAACCCTGAACACTGGACAATCTTTAAATACATGATTAGAAACCCCGCAAAAATCACAATATAAACCATGAGTCATCTTTAGAGGAAACCACCTAGACACAAACACAAATAGTTAGTAGCACGGGTGTTATGAACCGTAAGATAGGCTCACAACAAAGTTAATTATATACAATAATTGGCAAACACACAAACAAAGAAATAAACTTTGATTCCCCTGCAACGACGCCAATTTGATGGATGGTTTTTAGTCGCGTAAACCGTATCAAAATAAATTCGAACCTACCTAACTAATGTAGTGTGGTAAGCACGAGTCGATCCCACAGAGAATCAAGTTATTCCTAAATTAAGCTTATTTACCAATTAGTATGAAACGGGGTTTTTGGGTGGTGAAAATAGGAAAGAAAACTAAATAAACTATAAACAAATTGATGGAGATAAAGATTGATAAAATAGCTTCATTTACAAATATCCACTTTAGTTGGTTGAAACGATCCTTGTAACTTCCTCTTTTCCTTTTAGTTTTCCTATGAATGTCCTTGTCCCGACCTAATATAGTTACTAGTCTAACCAGTCCTAGAAACTCTTATCAATCGAACAGTCCCTAAAGAAGGATTTAACCCAATTGATAGCTTTAAGTTCAGAGATTAACCAAGGTATTTGCAGTCCCTAAAGAGGGATTTAACAACACATCCAACTTCCTACCCATTCAATTAGTTCAACCAGCCCTAAAGGAATAAGTTTGCCACTTGGATTAAGGTTCGCAACTAGGAATCTACAAAACCCTAGCAATTGAATTGATTCTACCAAGTTGATCAGACAAGATAAAATAAAACAATAAAACATTCAAGCACAAAGAAGTCAAAATATTCAATATAGGAAATAAGGAACAAGATTAAGAAACTCACAATCAATCAAACAAAGCTTCAAATTCTAGACGAAACGGAAGAGTTTAAGTCTCCATAAAAATAAAATAAAAAACAATTAGGGTTAATAGGTAGAACCAAAGTCGGCCGGTCACTGTTGGTCACGTTCGGCCTCCCCCTTCCCACCGTATGAATGAATATATATATATATATATATATATATATATATATATATATATATATATATATATATATATATATATATATATATATAGAGCAGGTAGGTGGAATACTAATCCCCTAACTCTATCTTAAATTAAAAAAATCTATTAATATTACTAATTCTGTTAGCATTTTGCTGACGTGTCACGCCCACAATTAAAGTTGAATTTTTTTATTCAAATGAGATTTTCTTATTGGTCAATATTATTATGGAAACTTTAAAATATTTGTTTCCTATTTTAAATATGATTTGAATCCATTCCCTTTTTATTTATTTTCGGTTATATTGCCGTAAATATTGAGACATGTTTCCATTATTTTTTCCGATTGCAATATATCTATCTATCTATCTATTATCTATCTATCTATTAATATTACTAATTCTGCTAGCATTTTGCTAACGTGTCACGCCCACAATTAAAGTTGAATTTTTTATTCAAATGAGATTTTCTTATTGGTCAGTATTATTATGAAAATTTTAAAATATTTATTTCTATTTTAAATATGGTTTGAATCCATTCCTTTTTTTTTTATTTTCGGTTATATTGCCGTAAATATTGAGACATTTTTCCATTTTTTTTCGATTGTAATATTCTCATAATTCGTCTACATACATGAATCTTATTATATTTTATTTTTGGAAATTATTATTTTTTCAATTTTTTTATAAATTAATTTCGATAATAGGTAATCTATTAATAATATTAATTCTACTATCATGTTGCTGATGTGTCACGCTCACAATTAAACTTGAATTTTTTATTCAAATGGTATTTTCTTATTGGTCATATTGCTGAAATCTATTAATAATATTAATTCTACTATTATTTTGCTGATGTGTCACGCCCAAAATTAAACTTGAATTTTTTATTCAAATGGTATTTTCTTATTGGTCATATAATCATATTGTTGAAATTTTAAAATATCTGTTTCCTATTTTAAACATATTTGTTTCCTATTTTTATACTGAAATATTATTTAATTTGATATGTTGTATGTCAATTTGTGATCTATTTTAATCGTGTATATTGAACATTTGTCAAGTCTTGGCTGATTTTATTCTTGGTTATTGAAATTGTTGATTTATCATATTTAAACGATTGTAATATTCCCCACAATGTCTACATACAACGAACATGTAATAATCAATTTATAAATATTCGATTTCAAAAATTAATCATAAAAATCAATTAGAGCCATTTCTTTTAATTTAATTATTTTAGACATCTTAAATGACTATCGAAAAAAAAATAATATTTTAAGACTCACAAGCATTACTAATGCTTATTTTACATCTTGGATGAGGCTTCTTAGATCACTTTTCTACCTTTAAGGATCTTTTTTTTACCATCTTACTTTTATTTTCACTATTTATTTACCTCTCTTTCTAACCATCTTTCTCATGAAAATAATGAATAAGTTATGTATATCTACATAACTTCAAAATTATTCACACAATTATGTGCTTATGATTTTTTTAATATTTGTATGGGAGCTTATATTTTACTTTTTAGATCTATGCTAATGATAGTAATTATATATTTATTTCAAATTATATTAGGTGGTGTTTGAGTATTATTACTACTTTACCTTATTAAATCATTTTCAAAATTTGTATCATATATCTTTTGAACTAATTTATAAATTATAAAAAAAATACTTTATACATATTTTTTGTTGTAAACACGTATATATATTAATATCGTATTATATATAAATATATAAAATGATGTTCAAATTAAAATGCATCAACCTCCCGTGCCTTCCAGGCACGGGTATTACACTAGTAATATATCTAATTTATCTATCTTATGTAACCTAATTATAACAATGATAATAAAAATAGTAACATGGAGCGCAGTAGCACTTGCAAGTCCGTGTACGCCGTATCTCCTGGACTCCTCCTCCACATACGGTAGGTATCACATAGGCAGCCCGTCTTTTTTTTCCAAATTGCATAATAATCCCATAAGCTATGATTAACTTTTAAATTCATACGATCCAGTCCAAAAATACCCGAAATATATAAAAACACTAGTGTAGACTCCGAAAACCAAATAATACAAATTAACTATAAAATATATAAAATATGCTCTAAATTAATATCTAAATCTATACTAAAAACATGACTAAAATAAACTCTATCACATTGCACCAAGTCTGGGAGAGATCTTCGACCGTTTGAAAAACGTTCCAGAACCTTCACTTTGATACGCTTGGATTTTGCTAAAGATTTGATAGGTTCAAATTACTGGTCGTTGAAGACTTGATCAAATCCCTACAAAATCTCAGCAACACATTAAAAGATATATATGATAGATACGTTAGAATATAAACACAATATATAAATTCCAATATGGAATTCTAGAACTGGCCCATTAAATAGGCCAAATAAAATATTGAACCTTTACACAGCTAGAATTGAAGACTTGGTAAAGATAGACCCATTAAAAATAGGTCCAATTACATTGGAATTCCAATATGGAATTCTTTGTCTTACATCATACATATAATATAATATCAAGATAGACTCAACAGGTTTGTAAAGACCGGGAAATTTTAAAATATTAAATTATTAAAATAGTGATTTATAATCGTTCCGATTTCTAAGATTTGGGAGGTTTGCAATTTCCGTCCTTAAGTTATTGGTTTTATTCTAAATATTTCAAAACGAGTTCCGGCAATTATTAATTAGAAATTTAAAATATGTTATACTCTTCTTTTATATACCGAAAATTAAAAAATAATGTTCGGATTTCATTTATTAAATTCGGATTTAGAAAATTTAGGAGTATTTTAAACGCGTCGGGATAAGGTCGAGTGAGCGGGTTTCAGATTTATATTCCGGATATTTGACTTTTGTATTCTTTTCCTTCCTAACTTTAATTTCTACAAGGTCACCCTTTTGTTCCCTTTCCTACACGCCAACTGTGCATCTCCTCCCTGCAGACCTACTATTTGTCTTCTTCCCCAACTATGTTAAACAACAACCCCTCTCACAGCTCTAAAAGTCACGCCTACCGATTTGTCCTTGCATATATGAACAACCCCTCTCACAGCTCACAAAGTCACCCCCACCCTTGTCCCTCCGCCATCCGAGACGAATACCGAACCGGAGCCACCGGATCCCAAGCGCAGCGTCTCCCTCCCCTGCTTATGCGCAAGGTCGTTCTTCTCTTCCTGTTTCGTTTCCGCTCGAAATTGTATAATCATGAACCTTTACTCATACCCTATCCCTTCCTAGGCTCGAGCAACGTTTCTTCCCTGTCGATTGCAGTCGGATCCGCCATTGCCGCTAGTGATTTCCCCTCGGAGTCGGACGTAATCTCTCCTTTCCTCACCCCTCTTTACTTGCGTTTGAGGCTTTTTGAGTCCTGGGTGGTCGGAATTTCATGCCGGTCGGGATGGGAAGAGTTGGGATCGGGAAAGGCGTCGCCGAAGAGAGAGCCAGGTTCATCGTCGTCCTCCTTCCGTTCCCGTCGTTGCGAGCAGAGTCGTTCATTTGTGGGAGATGGGGATTAGTTCCTTCTTTTCCTTATGGGCTGGGCCTATTTTCATCCGGATTCGGGTTATGTCATGTTCAAAATGGGTTTTCAGTTTGGAGAGGGCGGGTTCAGCCTTTCTTTTTCTCTCTCAGACCGGCCGGTTCGGCCTAATTTGTCCGGTTCACTTACTCAGTTGCGGGTTGGGCTTCAGTGGGCTCGGGTCCGGGTTTTCTTTTTGGGCCTGCTGGGTAGAGTGATGTTATAATTTGTTACTTGTTAAATGCTTTATGTTTTGTGTTGTGATTTATCGATATGTTATATAGTCTTATATTATGTTGAATTTAGACGTATTATTATTATTACTATATTATTTCGTTTTGGGAAAATAAATTCTGGAATTTTATATATTATTGAGTTATTTTGAAAATGATATGAATTGGGATAAGTATCTTGTGATGATATAAATATGTGAACTTAGGAAATTGGAAAATGATTTATTGGCTTGGATTTATAATCAGGATTTGCGAAGAGGATTTAATTTGATATTTTATTTAGTTAAGTGTTGTTTGGGAAATTATATAAAAAGGAGTTTTCAAGTTTTCAAGAAATGTCTTTTGAGGATTTTGTTTGAAAAATCAAAATGCCGGAATTATTTTAATGGTACAAATCTACAAGTTGATTAAAGGTTTAATGTTCTATAAATGGGTTTTGGCCAAGAATGACTTTGGTTGATGTTGATCATATCGGAAAGATTTTGGAAAATGGTTTTACCATCGATTGGTTTTAAGGTTGTTGAAAGTTTGGGTTTGTGTGTATGAATGTTGGTCCGGTAGCTTATGCAAATGGCTTGATGATAGGTGTGTATTGCTTCTGGATTGCTTTGGACTTGCATTTGGGCCCTTGCTTGTGTTATTCTGCTGTTCTGCATCTTCAGGTAAGTTCCCTAGGGGGCTTACTTAGGTTGGACATTCATGCCTGTTGTTGCATTTTATGTTAGGTGTTGCATATGCATAAAAGCATGCCATGTAGTATCCTGTTTAGGTTGCACTAATTGAATGAGCATCTGCTTACTTTATGCGTTTGAAACAGAACGGCCATTGTCTGTGATAGTCCTAGAGTCTTTGCTAGGGTCATAGGGTAGCCCAGCCTCATCGGGTACCCTGAGTCAATCGAGTTATGAACTTCCTTATATTATGAGATGCATGCGGGCTTTATTGTGGAGCGGGTTAGGCATGCGTGCCGCCCGATTATGATGGAATGCATTCACGAGCTGGCCAGTCTCCGCCCTATCGGAAGGGGGTGGATGTAGGAGAAGGATATGCCACTTGGCATTGTCTTGGGCCCTTTATAGTATTTTTACACATTATTATAACTAGGAGCATGCTAGTGTGTTTGACTTTCGTACTGCATTAGAGCATCTTTATTAGGTATAGCACATACTATGTGGCCTCAGCGAGGACTGCCGGTCCCGCATGAGTGGCTCGATCTGACTCCTTTCCCCGTTCCTTTTTTTTAAAGGCATTTTCTGCAGATCTTGTTTGCTCCTTGCTTCTATGACGAGGTTCCCTTTTGGCGAAACCAAGAATCTGGCTAATATCATAACTTAGTAAAATGGTAATTACCCACTCATGTTTTGGTTTTGACCCGGCTCTGCCGTGGCGCTTTGTATCTTAATTTTGCTTTCGTCTTGCTTCCGTTTGAAATGAATTTCGTGAGTTAGTCCCTAGGACAGGTTAAGGGTACCCAACGGCCCTACGATATTTTCAGGGTTCGAAATCCCTCTTTATTACTGACCATAAAAAATGAGTTTGAAACCTCGACCCATACCTGGATTGCAAGATCCGAACAAGGGGTTTCATCCCTTAAAACGTAACCCAAAAATCATAATTCCGGGCCGTTACAAATATGGTATCAGAGCCAGGTTGTGCAATTCGGGTACACAAGGGTTGAGTGTATGTTTTGGAAAATCGCCCGTGAATTTCAGAGGATTTGAAAGTGTTTTAAAAGGGCAAAATGAACTTAAGATGGCTAACACAAATTGGACTAAGTAACGAACATGGCTTGTTATGAAAGAGAAAAACCGACTAAAGAGGGACCGAGTGGGTAAAAAGGCGTTAGATCATCCCTATTAGATGTAGTTGGGAACGGGTAGGCAAAATATTAGCTTGTTCTTACAGATGGGTTGGGAGACTCCAAGGAGATCATTATGAGTGTTATTAACTGATTCTGTACTGAGTGCTTGCTATGTTAGAAGTCTGATTGGTATGCCTAACAATTAAATGTGTATTGACCGATCTGTGCAAATGGGATAGCGTGAGTACCTTTTTTCTTATGTGATCAAGCCCAACTTTGGTGGAATAACCCCTTCCACTATGTTAACCCTTGATGGTCTTATCGAGTCCTTATCTTGAATATCGGTCCCCTCCACGGGAAATCGGGTTGATAAATACATTACCGTCGGGAATTGTGGTCGGATATGAGGGTTGTTTGAGAGGGTACTAGAAGATGACTCTTGATGAAATTCCGAGTTAGAAAGTAAGGTGTCATAGGGCTCCCTTTCTTCATCCTTATGATGATCACCAGTGTTTTCTTACCACAGAGAGTCGTACCAAAGTCCCACGGGAAAGAGGGGCGATGAGTCAGTTGGGGAAGGTCAATGGTTGCCCTTAGGGATCTCTGTCCGGTTGTAATGGTGACTCTCTCTGAATTGCATGACATAATCTTGTAATCTCCCGCATGTACCTTGCAAATGATCACTAGTAAAAGCTACTCATGTTATGCCTTGCTCTCTATCATGATTTTATTGTTTAAGCTCATAATGGGGTTAGTTACATTGCTTAAGTCTCGTGTTGTGTCTTGCCTTCTATCATGATTTTATATTGTTATAACATGTTTACTTAGCCTATTGATCGTATGATGGATTGGAAACATGAACCATATGATATGAACCTACATGATTGTTATTTCCTCCTGGATTAGGTTCATGATAGTGTGATCAACTCCCCTTTGTATGAATGCTTGTAGATGATTGCTTTAGCATGCTGGATGATGATGTGTCGATACTATTATTTCTTTTGTGACAAGAATCTATAGCATCCCCATCTGTTTTGTATTCATCAAATTGACTGTTGTTAATGATTTTGCAAGTTGATACTGTTGTATGATTGCTTGCGTTGAATGGAGAATGTGTGGTATAATTGAGTCTTGATGAATGCATGTTATCCTAGTATGTGTTGGGTTGAGCTCATGTCCTCGTATTCTAGTCATATTGCCCATTATTTGGACTTGTGTTAAACTTTTCTCATACTTCTATATCGTTGGAATGTGAGCGAGTGATCTCTTATGCGTCGTCATGATTAGTTGCATGCATGTATCGTACGCCATGAGGAGCCTTTAGCATCATGTAGGACCCTTAGTTGTGACTTGTACGCATTTATATCTTGCCGACATTATCGCTGAATTTATCCCTTGAGTCAGGTCCCTGATAATGTGATTCTTCCCTCTTCCTACCCTCTTAAGATGTTTTGCCCATCCTGATTAGATTAATGTTGAACTTGATGATCGACTTGCTTCCCGTTATGGTTAATCCTAGCATGCTTACCTGTTATCGCTTGGTGGTATTTCCCTATTATTCTGTGCCATCTTCTCATGCTTGCATTAGTGTATGACTTGACACCTCACATGATCACACACCACACTATATCATGATTTAACATACGCATGACACATGAATGTTAGAATGGACTTAGTCGAAGTATCTTGATTGTATTCCTGTTTGATATGTGTTGTTAATATCCTATAGAGCTTATGATTTCTAAAATGACCCGCTCAATGGTGACTTGTCATGCTTGTTTATTACGTGAACATTCTTGTCCGTAATGTGATAATTGTTGTACTACTTTATGTGCCTCAATGACTATTCCTTCCTAGCATGCTTAGAATCTATCACGGTGATGTTCTCTTTGTTACCTTGTAAGGATGCCTCATCCTTCATGAACATTATGTTGAATTCATTTAAATCACTCTTGACTATGCCTATGTCTTATCATGTATCGCTAGTACCATGTGTTACTTATGCCTTTAAGTGTATCTCGTCATATGATTACATGTCGTTCTCAACCTATTATATGATCCTTGTTGCTAGATGTGATAATTGTCATGCCGCTCGTATGTACCCTCATATGACGCTTAGTTTGATTTTTATGATGTACCTTGTCATGCTATATTTGGACTCATTTGTTGGCATGCTCGTGTATTGTTCATATACATGGTGTTTGTCATCCTCGTTAAGCCATGCATGACCATTGCTGGCTCCGCATATCTTATTTAAAATTGCTAGACATATTTGCTTCCCTGGAATAAAAGGCTATTAGCTTATCTCACATGCATCCGTGTAGAATTCGATTATGTCTTTTGGATTGAATATGCATGTCGTTCTTATTGAGATAGGTACATGTTAGTGTGGATTAATGTGAATGATATGCTCCATGAGGAATTCATTTTGCTCGTCACAATTGTAACCTAATAGACTTTCATAAGGGCATCATTGTATTCTCGGGTCGTAGTCTTGTCTCTAGTCTTGTCGTCTTAGCCTTGGTCCATGTTAGATTCCGAAAGGAACATTGGGTTGTTCGCTCTTTTCACTCCCCTATCTTTTCTAACTTGGACTCCGGCGCGATACATCGGACTAGCGACCGTATGGAAAAGGGAACGGGAAGTTAGATAGAGATAGAGCAGCGCATCGGAAGCGTGGGCCTCTAACCCACGGGCCTCAAGATCAATTATGTCGGCGGAACAAACATGTTTCGAGGATGGAGGTTATTGAGTACGATATGACTTGCGAGCGAGTGTCCTCCGTTCGAATTGCTAATCCTTCTGAATTAATTTGATGATGATATTGCACTAACCTGCCGATAAGATTTACGTGCTGATGTGCTCACTTGGTGATAACTATTGCCTGATTGTCTGCTGTTTATAATAATATGATTTGATGCCTTATAGTTCTAATGTGCCATGATACCTTGACTAGTTGTTACTCTGAGTTGCCAAGCATGATCTAAATTCATTTGCCTATAAAGTATGAACTACAAATGCTGAGAAACTTGAATTGTTTATTTAATAAGGTTTTGATGAAACTTGCTAGCCTAATTTGATTATGTGCATATATGATGATTTGTAATAATGATTGAGCATGACGGTAAATTGCGACTTATCGACGCAGTTGCAATGTTTAATGCTGAACTAATGATGTTATTGATATAAATGCTAGTTGAGATGATGTGGTTCTTATGTGTAATAATTTCCATGATTGCTTCTTCTTTGAACTTGTGGGTGAGGGTTCCCTTGTGGGGTGGTTGATGAGTGGTAAAAGAATTCTAGGCGATTAGGATGATCGATGGTATTAGGAGGTGAGTCGCGAGAGAGAGATGTTGGCTTAGGTAAGACCGAGTGAGCTTTGGGATTTATGGGAGGCAATGCTAGTAATTCTGATGAGCTTTTAGGGGATGCTTGTGATGCTCCGGGTGGTACGAGGAGTGTAATAGAGGGCTCGTGAATATTGAGGACATGGTGTTAGAGGGTACTTGGGTGTGAAGTTAGAGATAGAAGTTGGGTTCTTAGAGGTGGATGGTGTGGAAGTGATTGGCGGAAGGAGGGGTAAGATTTGAGCATCGAGATGAATTGGGATTTCTTTGGAGAATTTTTGTCTGAGTTGACGTTGTTGAGTCTAGAAGAGGATTAATCTTGGCTTGCGAGTGGGGATTGTATTTTATTTTGACTGGTATGACATGAGAATTTTCTTGATTATGTGATTTATTTATATTTGCTGGCATGATGTTAGATAGCAACTATGATGAATCTGATACAGAATGATATTACATGTTGTTATGCAATATTGAAATCTAGTTGGTAGTGACAAATGTTATCATGATATATTGCTGCTCTGCTATGTTGTTTTAGGAGCATGTTAGGATGTGTTGTGATATGATATACGAGATAATGATGTGTTATTATGTGAATGTGTGATGTTATGTTATGGGGTGAAAGCATAATGTTATATTATGTGGTAGTAAACATGATGTTGTATTATATGTTTAGCAAGCATGCTTATGGATATGTTACATCACGAGTATGGCTTTCAAAATGAATATGATTTATATATATGAGATAATGATGTCTGATTACTAAATGATCGCTACATGGCGTTGTGATGAGTTAAGATGATGTCTGGTGAGTATGCTGACATTCGATGAATGATATGCTGCTTGACCTCCCCTTTTGCTGAATCTTAATGGCATGATTTTGTTGTGTTGACGTGTTGACAATGAGTTTTGGTTCGTTGACTCTATGATGAGGTGATACTTTTATGACTTCTGATGTGATGTCGAGACGTTATTATGATTTTGTTATGTGGTTGAGATGCATATTATGACCCATAGTAGGATGTAGAGATTTTGATGTGACCTTGTGGCACTGTGTTGGCATGCATATGTTTGAGACTTGTCATATGATGTACTGATTGGAGATTGGTTGGTTATTTGGTTATGCATTTCTTATGGCTTGTGAAGCTTGCTTGAATTGAGACTGATAGCTTGTTTTGATTCTGGAAACTAGGAAGAGAATATGGGATTAGCCCTTAGAGGTGGATGATTCCACCTCCGAGCTTCTGAATTTGATTGATTGTTATGTGGGAAACTGCTTTGGTTTTGGAGGATTTGACGAAATTTTGATCGAAACGATTTTACTTGTTTTGGTGTAAAGTTGCTTGGTTTAACGTCTTATTTGAAGATTTTTAGCGGTTTAAAAAGGAATTACTTGAAATTTTAAAGAATAAACGTTACCGAGAATTTCAACGATTTTGAGGCCAATCTTTTCCAATTGCGGAATCCCTTTTTGAGAATTTTCACACCCGGGCTTATATTATAGCGCCTCACGAAGTGGATACAAGCATTTTATAGGGGCGCATATAGAATGTTTGCTAAGACCCAGTAGAGACGTTATGATTGCTTTTCGAGTTATGATGTGATCGAAAGGTCGGGGTAAGGGTGTGATAGGGGCCCATATCACATACTTGCTACGACCAATTGAGAATGTTATGATCACGTCAATGGTGTTGTGAGGATCTCATACGGGCCCCTATGAGATGTTTATAGAATCAATGACATGATCCTTGGACTCACCAATTTAAAACTTCATCCCCATGTTTTAGAGTTATTTTAGTCTCGGGGACGAGACGTGTTTTTAGAGGTGGATGATGTAAAGACCGGGAAATTTTAAAATATTAAATTATTAAAATAGTGATTTATAATCGTTCCGATTTCTAAGATTTGGGAGGGTTGCAATTTCCGTCCTTAAGTTATTGGTTTTATTCTAAATATTTCAAAACGAGTTCCGGCAATTATTAATTAGAAATTTAAAATATGTTATACTCTGCTTTTATATACCGAAAATTGAAAAAATAATGTTCAGATTTCATTTATTAAATTCGGATTTAGAAAATTTAGGAGTATTTTAAACGCGTCGGGATAAGGTCGAGTGAGCGGGTTTCAGATTTATATTCCGGATATTTGACGTTTGTATTCTTTTCCTTCCTAACTTTAATTTCTACAAGGTCACCCTTTTGTTCCCTTTCCTGCACGCCAACTGTGCATCTCCTCCCTGCAGACCTACTATTTGTCTTCTTCCCCAACTATGTTCAACAACAACCCCTCTCACAGCTCACAAAGTCATGCCTACCGATTTGTCCTTGCATATATGAACAACCCCTATCAATTTCCCATTCTTCACAATCAGAAACCCTAAACTATCTCCTCTCCTCCGCTCTCTTTCAGTCACACAGAAGCAGCCCAAAACCGCCCCCATCGGAACTCTGTTTTGAAGCCTGACTCGCCACTGTCGAGCCATCAGTTGCTCACCACCATTTCCTTCTCTGATTTCCGCTAATCTCCGAGCACCACCGAGGCCAAGCCGAGCCACGCCATCGCCGAGCTGCGCAGAAGCTGAGCTCCTCTGTGAACCGATTGAAGAGGAGCCGACCTCTCCTCCACCTCCCGCCTCGAGCAACAGCAACCTCCCTCCGTTTACGATGTCGAGCACACCCACCCTTGTCCCTCTGCCATCCGAGACGAAGACCGAACCGGAGCCACCGGATCCCAAGCGCAGCGTCTCCCTCCCCTGCTTATGCGCAAGGTCGTTCTTCTCTTCCCGTTTCGTTCCCGCTCGAAATTATATAATCATGAACCTTTACTCATACCCTATCCCTTCCTAGGCTCGAGCAACGTTTCTTCCCCGTCGATTGCAGTCGGATCCGCCATTGCCGCTAGTGATTTCCCCTCGGAGTCGGAGGTAATCTCTCCTTTCCTCACCCCTCTTTACTTGCGTTTGAGGCTTTTTGAGTCCTGGGTGGTCGGAATTTTATGCCGGTCGGGATGGGAAGAGTTGGGATCGGGAAAGGCGTCGCCGGAGAGAGAGCCAGGTTCATCGTCGTCCTCCTTCCGTTCCCGTCGTTGCGAGCAGAGTTGTTCATTTGTGGGAGATGGGGATTAGTTCCTTCTTTTCCTTATGGGCTGAGCCTATTTTCATCCGGATCCGGGTTATGTCATGTTCAAAATGGGTTTTCAGTTTGGAGAGGGCGGGTTCAACCTTTCTTTTTCTCTCTCAGACCGGCCGGTTCGGCCTAATTTGTCCGGTTCACTTACTCAGTTGCGGGTTGGGCTTCAGTGGGCTCGGGTCCGGGTTTTCTTTTTGGGCCTGCTGGGTAGAGTGATGTTATAATTTGTTACTTGTTAAATGCTTTATGTTTTTTGTTGTGATTTATCGATATGTTATATAGTCTTATATTATGTTGAGTTTAGACGTATTATTATTATTACTATATTATTTCGTTTTGGGAAAATAAATTCTGGAATTTTATATATTATTGAGTTATTTTGAAAATGATATGAATTGGGATAAGTATCTTGTGATGATATAAATATTTGAACTTAGGAAATTGGAAAATGATTTATTGGCTTGGATTTATAATCAGGATTTGCGAAGAGGATTTAATTTGATATTTTATTTAGTTAAGTGTTGTTTGGGAAATTATATAAAAAGGAGTTTTCAAGTTTTCAAGAAATGTCTTTTGAGGATTTTGTTTGAAAAATCAAAATGCCGGAATTATTTTAATGGTACAAATCTACAAGTTGATTAAAGGTTTAATGTTCTATAAATGGGTTTTGGCCAAGAATGACTTTGGTTGATGTTGATCATATCGGAAAGATTTTGGAAAATGGTTTTACCATCGATTGGTTTTAAGGTTGTTGAAAATTTGGGTTTGTGTGTATGAATGTTGGTCCGGTAGCTTATGCAAATGGCTTGATGATAGGTGTGTATTGCTTCTGGATTGCTTTGGACTTGCATTTGGGCCCTTGCTTGTGTTATTCTGCTGTTCTGCATCTTCAGGTAAGTTCCATAGGGGGCTTACTTAGGTTGGACATTCATGCCTGTTGTTGCATTTTATGTTAGGTGTTGCATATGCATAAAAGCATGCCATGTAGTATCCTGTTTAGGTTGCACTAATTGAATGAGCATCTGCTTACTTTATGCGTTTGAAACAGAACTGCCGTTGTCTGTGATAGTCCTAGAGTCTTTGCTAGGGTCATAGGGTAGCCCAGCCTCATCGGGTACCCTGAGTCAATCGAGTCATGAACTTCCTTATATTATGAGATGCATGCGGGCTTTATTGTGGAGCAGGTTAGGCATGCGTGCCGCCCGATTATGATGGAATGCATTCACGAGCTGGCCAGTCTCCGCCCTATCGGAAGGGGGTGGAGGTAGGAGAGGGATATGCCACTTGGCATTGTCTTGGGCCCTTTATAGTATTTTTACACATTATTATAACTAGGAGCATGCTAGTGTGTTTGACTTTCGTACTGCATTAGAGCATCTTTATTAGGTATAGCACATACTATGTGGCCTCAGCGAGGACTGCCGGTCCCGCATGAGTGGCTCGATCTGACTCCTTTCCCCGTTCCTTTTTTTTAAAGGCATTTTCTGCAGATCTTGTTTGCTCCTTGCTTCTATGACGAGGTTCCCTTTTGGCGAAACCAAGAATCTGGCTAATATCATAACTTAGTAAAATGGTAATTACCCACTCATGTTTTGGTTTTGACCCGGCTCTGCCGTGGCGCTTTGTATCTTAATTTTGCTTTCGTCTTGCTTCCGTTTGAAATGAATTTCGTGAGTTAGTCCCTAGGACAGGTTAAGGGTACCCAACGGCCCTACGATATTTTCAGGGTTCGAAATCCCTCTTTATTACTGACCATAAAAAATGAGTTTGAAACCTCGACCCGTACCTGGATTGCAAGATCCGAACAAGGGGTTTCATCCCTTGAAACGTAACCCGAAAATCATAATTCCGGGCCGTTACAAGGTTGTATCTAAGATCCTGCACAATTCAATGGATCTTGGCTAAGAGTGCCTCGCTCATCATTGGGTCGACTCTTATATGCTTTCTTGTCGCGCTTGATCAAGAAAAACAGTTAGATTTCGAATAGAGGGTACCTCGATACCATCGGAACATGTGTCATTTTGTGATTAGAGCTTCTATTTTTCTAGTTACATTAGTCTCGAACTAATGACAGCTAGTTAGCTTGTATTTGAGAGTTTAATTATGTTAATTAATATGGTTATTGGTTAAGAGGAAGAACTGTTGGTTTGAAGGTGGTGGGGTTAGCTTGTATTGAACCACTTGAAAGTTGTGTGGGTAGCACTTAAGTGCCACTAACTCTCTCAAGTCCTACACCACTATAAATACAACACTGGATATTTCGACTTGTCCACAATTATTAACTCGATCTGTGTGAATTTACAAACAAGCCCAATGGCTTCTTTTAATTTTGTACTTTGGGATCCAAAGGCAAATAAGAAATCATCATTCTAAATTTTTGTTTCTATCTTTTATTATTTGATGCTTAAGTATAACAATTAAGTAACATACGCAACTGATAATTGCGGAATTGTATCCAGGAGCAATTACTATGTCTCACGGTCTCACCAGCCTTACCACTTGAAAGTTGTATGGTCTGCACCAACCAACTATTTCAATATCAAAATTAAATGAGGTGGTGAAGTGCCCTTAAGGTCATGTAAACCAGCCGTTGTAGGAATGACTTCCAACTTTCTATATCTTAGTCCCTGATCAGCAAACAGTGGCCCATCCATTAAACTCTTTAATTTGAGGCTAGTATCATGAACAACATATATATATTTTTAATTTATGTACAAAATGAGTAAAAAAACTATGTGGGAATAGATATGTATTTTTAATTTTGTCACTCCGGACTTTCGGGAACAGATATATCGAGCCGATTTGTTCAGAGTTGAAAACCACAAAACAGATCACTTATGCTTCAGAGGGCATGGAGCCACTCAACCACAAGTACGTACGACACCGTCCTCTTGAAATCATTCAAGGCAGAATGGTCAGCTCTGTATCATATCTAGAGACTAGATGTAAACAGAGGCAAAGTTCAATCCATCCACTTCGTACCAGATTTAAAAATATTTAACCACTGCCACTTGAGTCCAATCCAAACAATTAGCAATCAACATTGACTATGCATATTCTACTTATATAGACAGTTTTTTTTTTAAACATTGGAATGAGATCACCTCTATTGTAATGTTTCATGTAGACAACAAATAACATGGTAAGTTGGTAACTTACGAATTAAATTCTAGGCACTGTAATTTGGGATTTGCTACTTCAATTATAAAATTTCATGGGTATACCTTGGAAATTTCAAAATTATAATACCATACAAAATCCCCTCAATACAATTTCATGGGAAAACCATGTTGTATAATTTTCCCAAGAGAAAAAAAAAACATAAAATGTCTGAGCCCAGGTTCGAACTGGGGACCTTTAGTGTGTGAGACTAACGTGATAACCAACTACACCACCCAGACGTCGTTGTAGACTTGCTAGTCTCTTTGTAAATTGGCTTTTTCTTACTCTCTATAGGCTGGCCGTTTTCATTCCCTTGTTGCAATGTAAAATCTTGGCTCCTAAATTTTTCTTGACATTGTGTAACCAAGAGCATCATGGCAAGAAAGTTCTACTCAAAATAGTAATTATAGGATCGGAGGTGTACATACATCAATGGCGGAGCCAAGAAGCATCCGATGAACTACTTATATGTATTCTTTTCATTGATAGTTTTGTTTTGATATATACCACACCATAATCCGATATTTGAGTAAAGAGTTATAAGTGTTTTAAAATTGAAGATATATTTAATTACTTTAATTTTGTTTCAATAAACTATAATACGCACGTTTATATTTTACATAGATCAACATTCATATATATATACTATATTTCATATCAAGAGTTTTGAAACAAGATGTTATATATATTACTCATTTTGATAATTAGGTAAGAAAGTTATGTGAGTTTAAATTATATATATATGGTTATACATTATTATATGTTAATTTAAGAGTACAACAAGTTATATATTGACTCAATGTTTATGGTATTGTGTTTCCGATCCTTATCATGTTAGTTTTTTCTTCGACTTATTTATTTATTTATATTTCTTTTTCTTAACGAGAAAAAATGACAATGTTTCATCATAAACCGATGATATTTTATCGAAAGATAAAGTCATTTATTGTCGTATTATGTGTACAGAGTTATTTATCCCGTTTAATCTAAAACGATACCACGCTTATATAATTGTGCTCTCCTTTGAAAATTTTCTAGCTCTCTCACTGGTGGACATTATGTATGCACCTCAACATATTGACATAATTAATTTGCATTGGTGAGTGTTGTTCCTTTCTCGAATTATCATAGTGTGCATGTATAAATTCTACTTACTCTTCATGGTTTTGAATCCTCCGAGTCCTTTAGTTCATCCCCATTCTTGATTTTACCATGATTATGATTAGTCAACAAGGAGCGTTGAAAAGTTTTGTTAGACTCTTGCCTAACTACGTGAGAAAGAGAGAGATTATAGAAGAAGAAGAGTAAAGGGTTTGATATTATGTATTTCCATGCCCAATCCAATACAAGATAGGCTACTTATAGTCTCACTATTACAAGGCTCAATTCAATGATTCATGGCCCGTATCCAATATCCATCTAGCCCATAGCCTAACAATACCCCCGGAAAAGATTATGACTTGTCCTCAAGTCATTCATCTGTACAATGAAAGTAAACCAAAACAGCGATGAAAGCCCAACCCATTTCTTTTCTGAGTGCAACCACACACTACATTTAATTCACAGAATTGACCTGAAAATTGAAATAGCGATTCGAAATATCGACACACAGAAACACATTGATCAAAAACATCATTTGTGAAATATTCAACAAACTCAATCCTGAGAAAAAAGGAAGACTAGCGATGACATGGTGGTGCTTATGGAAAAGCAGAAATCGAAACATATTCGATAATCAAAACACAACATCTATCCCAAACATCGAAAACTATACAAATCAACAACTACATAACTAGACCGCTTCTTAGTTGTCATTTGAAGATGAGCCTCAATATCACCAGAAACTACGAACGAAGGAACCAAGAAAAAGAAGAAATTTGAGATGGAGCAAACCGGTTGATGGATCTTTCAAAATCATTTTTGGTGGATCCAAACTATCATCGGGTGAGACTTCTGCAGGTTTCATTATCAGGGACCATCATGGTTCAGTCATCAATTGTGGCGTATTCAAATGTGGGCACATTTCTGCTCTAGCAGCTGAGGCTCTTGCCCTCAGAGGTGGCGTCGCCAAGGCTAAAGAACTTAGCCTTTCCAGTATCATGATTGAGGGAGACAGTCTGGCCATTATCAACTGCTTGCGAAGACTGTGGAGCTGCCCATGGGAGATTGATATGCTGGTTTCTGATACCCTGTGCCTTCTCCAACAATTTGAAAGGGTGCAATTCAGCCACGTCTTCCGGGAGATCAACTCGACCGCCGACAGGATTGCGAGTCTCCTCCATACAACATCCACACAGGACCTCCTCGCCGACTCGGCTTTGCGTGTCCTTATCCGCAAGGATGCCCTTGGGGGGTGGTTCAGCAGGGCCTGACCCCACTCAAATCTTTACCTTATCAAAAAAAAAAGTAAACAAAATCAGCAAAAAACAAAAAATGAACAACACTGTATGGGCCGCACCCAGGTGAATCAGATCATGAAACCTGTTGATTCGGACGTTGCAGGCAGGTTCTGGTCAATGTCTATTAGACAACTATCCTCCCTTACTCGGACGAACATTAAGGGGCTAAATTAAGGGGCTATTTGTATCTTTTGGCCATTCTTGAGGAAGGATATTTGCATCTTTTCGTAAACGAACATTAAGGGGCTAAATTTCCGCATCCAGTTACCCCCTAGCAGCAGATCGACATCCCCAATCCGCAGTGCTCGAATGTCGAAGGAGTAAGTGCCTCCCTGCATCACCCAACTGAAATTCTTACACTCATGTTGGCAACTCAGTTTTTCACCTCCAATACCTTCGACTATCATCATTTCCACCTTCTACAGGCTGAACCCAGCCTCTTGCGCAATCACCGGATCCACGAAACTATGGGTGCTTCCACTATCGATCAAGATCATGACTGGTTTGTTTCCAATTCTTCCTCGCACCCTGGTCGAATTTTGATAACAGCCCCCTGTAAAGGCATGAACGAACACCTTTTGCTGTACTTCGACATTCCTTGTTGCTTTCGTGTTTAGCTGTTCGTTCTAACCAGGTTCCCTTGTTTCATATCCGCACTCCCCGTCGCTAACTGACATAATCTTCACCTTCCCTATGTTGCACCGATGGCCTATGAAATATCTATCACCGCATCGGTAACACGAACCTGGGGTGCGACGTGGTTCGCTCGTGCTACCCAATTCCTTACTTAGCAGACCATCCTTCGTGCTCAAGCTTCCTGGTTTGGCAATCGCAAACTGACTTTCTGCAGGAATCTTGCTAAAACTTGTACTGGTTTTCCCTGGATTCTTGCTAATCTCTACTATCGCCTGAACTGATTTGTTGTGTAATCTAGCCCATTCCAATGCCTCGGCTAATTCTTTAAGGCGCCCCAATAGAACCAAAGATCTAATCTCTGGTTTAAGCCCGCTAATGTAACTCGATACAAAATAAGTTTCAGACAAATGGGGATTGTATGACAACATACCGGCTCTCAACTCCTCAAATCTTTCGTTGTAGTCTTCAAAATTCCTCTAATTGAGCCAACATATTGAACTCCTCGACAATATCCACCCCCTGCTTCTTCCCAAAACGCACACAAGCAGCTTCGCCCAATTCCTTCCTGGTGTGTCGTTCTTGACCACTCCGGTGCGCTGCTACCTCATTCCCTGCTACCGTTCGAGTGATTCTTGCTTCGCCTGATGCCTGTGACAACGGATCTGCCAGCGGCGACACTCTATTGCCCTGTAGCAGAGTTCCATTTCCCTGCGTCGACTGGTTCTTGAACATCTCCAATAGCATCTCGAATTGTTGATCCGCTTTCACTTGAATTTGCTCCATCTTTGTCTGAAAAGCATCGGTGCTTTTCCTTAAATCCTCCAAGATCTTCTGTTGTTCTTCTCGCCTTCGATTTGTTTCCGTCAACGAACTGTGGATGGCGGCGATGAATTGCTGTAATTGCTGCAATTGGATTTCGTTCTTCCGAAAGGCCTCCTCCGTGAGCTTGGAAGGGGACCGTCGGCAATGGCAGCGCTAACCTTCGCTCGGATACCAATTTGTTAGGCTCTTGCCTAAGAGCAAGCCCAAAGCTTTGGTAAAAAATATCTAAAATAGAGATTAAAATATCAAAATCTCTAAAAAAATTCACTCAAACTCCAACAACTTCTCTATTTTACAGATTTTTACATTTATTAAAGACTATAATAAATAAATGCATTTATGAAAGATATTTAATTCTACATTTATAAAAACTTAATTTAAACTTAATTCTAACATTTACCCTCACATTTGTTGGTGAACTATTATATGTTCCATCCTCTTGCACGACATATTAGTTATTATTATTATTATTATATTCTCATGTGATATTTTTTAAAAACAAAATCTAGCGATAAATTTGATATTTATTTTTTAAGTGGTATTAATATTAAATTTAGATTGTTACTATAAAAGTTATCATAAAATTGGATAAAATATTATTCAAACTTAATCTTATTATTTTCAATTAGTTAATATATATTTTATTATAAATGAGATTGGTGAATGATCTATATGATTAATTAATTAAATTAATTAACTAACAAGGCTTAATTTATAATTTATAAAAATAAAATCATTCCAAACTGAGTTATGAGTTCAAGTGAATATTTTTTGAAGTGAAAATTTTATAGACTAATTTTTTAATGTGAATTTAATAGCATTAAATTGGATGAAATTAGTTGTGTCGTGATCTCGGGATTTTTCCTCTTACAGTTGCCCCTCGGGTTTCCTCATCATGTCTCAATGATGAAGGAAGCTCGAAAAATCGGTGATTCATTGGCCGTAAATGGCGACTTATTAGCCGGCCTTGAGCGGTTGTTTTGGGCCTTGAGTGGCTATCGTTGGCCTTAAGTAGCTATTGGTGATTTCCGGTGGCCGTAAGTGGCGTTTTCCGGTGGCCGTAAGTGGTGATTTTCGGTGGTCGTAAGTTGCGATTTCTAGTGGCCGTAAGTGGCGATTTCCGGTGGCCGTAAGTGGCGATTTCCGGTGGCCATAAGTGGGGATTTTTGGTGGCCGTAAGTGGCGATTTCCAGTGGCCTTAAGTGGCGATTTTCGGTGGCCGTAAGTGGCGATTTCCGGTGGCCTTAAGTGGCGATTTCCGCTGGCCGTAAGTGACGATTTTCAGTGGCCGTAAGTGGTGATTTACGGTGGCATTAAGTGGCGATTTCCAGTGGCCTTAAGTGGCGATTTTCGGTGGCCGTAAGTGGCGATTTCCGGTGGCCTTAAGTGGCGATTTCTGCCGGCCGTAAGTGGCGATTTTCAGTGGCCGTAAGTGGCGATTTACGGTGGCATTAAGTGACGATTTCCAGTGGCCGTAAGTGGCGATTTTTGGTGGCCGTAAGTGGCGATTTCCGGTGGCCGTAAGTGGCGATTGTTTTTTTATTGACATCGAGTGTCTGATCTGTGTTGTTCATGGCATTTCTTTCTCATTTGCGCCTACTTGAAAACACTAATCTTGTACACAAGTTAGTCATTAACGAAGAACAATACGTGTGAAACTAATTAATTAAATATAGGAAGCGTGAAACATTGTGTATTAAAAATCATATTTATTAAGAGGGAGAAAAACGCTTTGAGCACTTCCTGATTTCGAAACACCTGACTTTAATGTTTGGAGATCCTGCCCCTTCTCATCCATACTCAGTGTTTAAGACAAAAATATTCAATCCTGAAATTATTAGCTCTTCCATGCAATTATTCTGAAAAATATGGGCTGACCTGTAGTTTGCAAAAACCCTGGGCCAATTTCGTAATTTCTGAGAAGTTCGGGCCATCTCTGTGATTAATTGAAAGTTGAAACATAACCGTCGTCTTCATCGTTTAGGCCTTTTGAAAACCGAAGCTCTCGGATGCGGCGGCAATGGGAGAGGCCTAGGAGCAGGGCCGTGCCGATACTTTTGGGGGCCCTACACAAAAAAAAAATTAGATCTTATTCATATATTGTGTTAACGATCTTTTTTTATATATATAAGTTACATTACGTAAATTATTTTGCTATTATAAATTATATATAATTACGTTTTTATTTTAAAAAATCAACAATGACCTTATTTATATTTACAAAATGCATAAAAAGAAATCAAAATGCTAAGGACCTTAAGGAGTATTGTAATTCAAAGTAAACTTTATGTACATTAAATTAATCAAAATAGAAATAAGGTGAAAATTTGAAGCCTTTGAAAATTCTTTTAAACATAAAATGGTTGTGAATAATTGCTTTAAAATGATAAATATGATTTTCCTAAAAAAAAAAATTGACTTTTGTAATAATTTCACTAATATTTTAATTATTTTGGGGGAAAGTCCACTAATTTCTCTAAGCAATGGGCTTTGTATGTTTTTTTTTTTTAAAAAAAAAGAGCATAACTTTTTTGAATGATTCAAAAAATAAATTAAAAGATGGATTTTTTTTTTAAAAAGGGCCCCATAATAAGTTAAAATGAAAAAAGAAGAAGATATTTATATACTTAATATAACAGTAATAATGTAATATTATTGTTTATGAAAGAAAATATTATAGAAGAGCAAATTACAACAGAAAAAAAAAAATTAAAGTCTTGTGCTGCTGGGAATCGAGCGTGGGAGCTTGATTAATGTTGCAATTGGTTGTAGCGCATCTTACCAGTAGACCACTTTACTAATGTGTTTCATTGGCAAATGATTTTTGTTTTAACCTAAAACTAAAACGTTATTGGGCCCCTTAAAATTTGGGGTCCCTGTTCAGCCGATCCACCTGAACCACCCATTGACACGGGCCTGCTTAGGATGGCCCCGAGTCTTCCGAGATGCCCCTGGCGTCACATCGTTGGCACAGTTAAGATGGTAGAGGCAGTCACGGCGAGCGCGCTCCCTCTCTCATCCTCGCGCTTCTTAGCCTCGACCTCCTCGTCGATTGCGTCACTGCGGGCGTTGATTGTGGCGGTTGTGGTGGTTCCAGCCGGTGCGCCACCTGGGGTTCCCCTTGGGGCGGGTAGGACGCTCGCCGTCGACGAGGCGGAAGGAGGAGTCGTCCCTCGACGACGACGGAGGATGCGCAGGAATCGTCACTGGATAAATCGAAGAATGAGTTAGCGGCGGTGCGGTTGTAACGGTTGTTGATGTTGTTGAAGTTGAGGGGAGGATGGATGCGGCAGCAACGCCGACGCCGTCCGGAGGGCCCTAGCCGTCGGGGTTGAAGGGGACGGCGTCGATCTCTCTCGAATCCCATGGTCGATTGCCTCGTTATCTTTCTTGTGGAATCTCCGAACTCCATCGATCATCCCATCGAAGACAGTCTGCGTAATCCCCTGGTCGTTTGGAGGCTTTTTCGTTGTTTTTCGATCTGAGAATATCGATCTTGGGTGGCTTTTTGATTGAATTCCCACAGACGGCGCCAATTGTGATGCATAAAATCCGCATCATTGTGGTTGAAGGAGATCGATCTTCATCCTCCACTCCACCCGAACCGTAGCCTGCAAAACAAGAACAAACGAGGTCGGGGCGGGGCTTGCGAGGTCAGGGCAGGGCTTGTCTCCCCCGGAGGACCCTCCAAGGCTCAAGTCAGTTCTCTCCCTTTAGAAAGAAATTTATTCTCGTATTTATATTAGTCGAGCATTAAATATAGGAAAAGGTCGAGATATTTATGTGGGTAATCACAATAGAATAAGCGGTAATTTATAAAAGACGGAACCTCCCCTGCATCGTGATCTCGGGATTTTCCCTCTTATAGATGGTAAGATGCTCACATACCTGCTCACATATCTGATACATGAGTCAAGGTAAACGTACACATTTTCATGTATCATATATCCTGATCCATCTAAGATCCCGTATACACTAGTCAATCGATCCTGCCTACCGAAACCCTATTTACTTCACCCGATTTTGAACAGAAAACATGAACTCTTCCTTTTAAACCATAGTGCAATCCAACCTGGTCGATCCATTGCAACCCGAACCATCATTATATCTGACTCAGTCGAACCCAAAATGACCCGAATTAGCTGATATATGATTTAATCCGATATATATGATCCAACCCACCCGATTGATAGATCTAGACCCTTTAGTGTTTTACTCCTCTCTAGAAAAGCAACATGTCTGGATAGAGGATTCTTGTCTAGTTTGATCAAGAAATCTGCTATCTAGATTTCAAATAAAGCTTTATCGAATTGTCATGTGATTGTGTGCGTCTACCACTAAAAAAAAAGATAAAACGCATTCTCTAAAAGCCCCAGTTTGGTGGATCAGACTAAAATCAATTCAAACACATGATCTTATAACATCTATGTAATCATTTATGATTTGGTGAAAGAGTCCTCAATCAGGATCTCTGTCTATCTCTCCATATATACTTGAATGTCAGCGGATTTACAGGAATTCGGATAGATACAAATCTTTCCCTTGGAATTGGTAAATAAAGAACGGTCATCCGAGGTTCGAATCGGGGATCTATGGGTACTACCCACAAGTCCTTTCCGGTGAATCATTCCGGAATGGTTAATACAAATCTTTCCCTATTTACATAATAAATCCCACTTCGAGCGGGAAGCTTAAAAATACAGCCAAAATAAATTCGATTTGACTTTCATTTCATACTATCCAATCGAAATTTTCGAAATTGAGCGAGTTAAGATGGTTAACGGGGACAGCCCTTGCTTTGAAGGTGATGGGTTAGGTTGTACCACTTGAAAGTTGTGTGGTTATAAGATTTGGAGACAAAGCAACTGGGCGGGCAGCACTTAAGTGCCACTACCTATCTAAGTCCCACCACTACCAAAATACAGCCTTCGGTCTTTATAGCTGAGAGATTTTGACTCAGCCATCTCCATTGATTAGCTAGGTAGCTTTGTGTAAATTACAAACAAGTCCAATGGCTTCTTTTTTGACTTTGGGCATGGAAAGGCAAATAAGAGATCCCTTTTCCCTGTCTTGGCATGATCTAAGGAACAAAGTTTTTGGGGTTCGCAAGAAATTCTCTTTATATGTATATATAGTTTTATTATTATGCAAAATATGATGCATTAATATATCCAAACCTTTTCTGGATTGTTATGGTCATTGTCATGGAAAACAATCTCTTTTTTATTCTTTTTTCCTTATCGGATTTCTGGTAGATGGCCTGGTACAATATAATCACGAAATATGTAACAACACACACGCGTGTGATATTGTAATTAGTCACGACATTCACCCTTTGTCGCTAAGTTAAGTGCACGATGATAACAAGCTTGTTTTTTTAACAAGTCTTACGGTGTTAAATGTTAACAAATCTGAGCTATTAATTGAGGTAAAATGAATGACTCGGATTATTCCAATTATTAACTTACTTGTAAATTAAATGAAAAATAAGAAAATCTCACCCCCACCTAACGCGTGTATTAAGTGCCCTTTCTCTCTCTTTTTATTCAGTTCGATTGTCAGAACCCTAATCGTCGCTCCCTTCTAGATGTTAACTGCTCCTACGCCTTGCCTCGCCTCCCTCTACTCGATGCCAACCGATCCCTTCAGCCCCATTCTCTCTGTACTCAATCGTTGGCAACACGAGTCCTCCAAGGCTTGCTTCCGACTTGGCAATGCTTACGATGGAGGACCTAGAACCGCTGACCAGGGCCGTCCAATGTATTTTTGGGGCCCTGTTCAATACTATCTCCTTATTAAAATATTTAATTTTTTATATAATTTTTAATAAAGAAAAAACTATATAAAAATATATGAAATTATTATAAATAAATAAAAGTCGAGTTTTTATTTTTTCTATACCCTACGAAAAAGTCAAATATAAATATTTTACTAGGAGGAGTGTTTATTAAGATTTACTAATAAATCACATGTTAAATTAGTATAATATAAATTTATTTTTAAAAAATAAAAAACAAAATAAATTTCATATAGAAGTACTTTCTATTAGATTTTTAGTCATTTTTACTCGTTATGTTTGTATCAATATAACAGAAGGTTGTGTTAAATTAACAAATAAAAATAGTTAGAAAGAAGGCCCCAAAATAATATAAATAGTAAATAAGAAGGCCCTGAAAATAAAGTAACATGAGGATGTATTAAATTAACAAATAAAATTAGTTGATAAGAAGACCCAAAATTAATTAAAAATAGTTAATAAGAAAGCCCAATGTATTTTTACATGTAGAAAAGGTTAAAATATTAAACAAAAAAGCCCCAACTGAGATTCGAACCCACACCTATGGGCTTTGTAGTAGCTGGATTTGGTAGGGCCGGGTGCCACTAAGCTATCATAACATTGTGATTCATTGGAACCATAAAAAATATAAGTGCTAATAAATTTTTATTTGGGGCCCTAGTAAAATTGGAGACCCTATTCTGTTGGGCTTTTTGCACAGCCCATTGGACGGGCCTGCCGCTGACCCATTTGGATCGACTTTAATTCCACTATACTATAGAGGATTTTTTATTATGAATATATTTGATTGATTGAGCATACGTCAAAACTCTCACTCACAACAAGTGGTTCGGGAAGGCTTGGGTGGATGTCGACATTGTGTTTGGCCACGTTGAACCTAAAGAAGAAGCACTGAATGGCCCTTGAGATCAACCTCATTTAGTGGACCATGAAGGTGTACGATTCCGGTGTCTACATCGTCTCGAAGCGCCAAATGTCGAACCTTCTGAAGCTAGTAACCCACATCCTCCCCTTGTTGATGAACGCAAACAACCCCCTGCATGTCAAATTGGACGGGAAACTCCCCTAACCCCTCGCGTATCTACGGGTGAAGTGGGTGCCCCACAACACACAATTGTAAGTGTTACACTCTCATTTCCTGCATATACAATTTATTCCTTTTAAATCATCTCACATATATTATTGTAGTCTTGAAGTGGAGACTGTGGCCTGTATGCCATCCGACTAATGCATCTCATAGCCGCCGGTGTAACGGAGTTTGATGGCCTGGACGGCTAATTTATGGCAGCGTACCAGCAGTTCCTTTGTGTCTCCATCTTCCACTGAAGAATTGAACCCTCCCCCACTCCTGAAAATTAAATGATTGGTTCTTTACTTGTATATGGACAGTCTTATGGCTTGGTTGTTGGAACATTCTTGTGGTTTGGATGTTTCTAGTACTGTAGGTTGTTATGCTTTTTGACACTATTGACTTTTGGGTTATGTTTCTTCATCAGACATTTGGTTTATGACTTTATGTATTGGTGGTTGTGACACTATTAGTTTACTGGTTTGGTTTGTTCAATTCACTAGAGTGTAAAAATTTGAGATGGCAAGTATTCTAGGGGTATCTCACTAGGCCAGATTGACATTCTAGACACAGACGACTTTTTTGTCGTCTCCTGAATGCACTTCAAGGGACGAACAAAGCCTGGGTCGTCACTTACAATAGGACCGGATGTACACCCATCCAATGGAGCCTTTCAGGAGACGAACAATTACTAAGTTCGTCGCCTGAATAATATGTGGAGGTTGACTAAGGTGGTGACCATCGATAAACATGGTGAATCAACCAGGATTGTCAGGTGCAGTCGTACCATCATCATTCAAGGGACGAACATATATATGTTCGTCCCTTGATTCAACTGTACTTTACAAAAAATATGTGACTTCGTACGTGTTTGACATATATCGTCTTCTCCGGACAGTGGGGTTATTTTGCATCCTCTATTCCAGACAGTGAGGGCCGGGGTATCTGGCATCTCTTCCTCGACTTCCTTGCATTGTTCTGCACTTGCCCTCACGCTCGATCAGGTGAGTCTTCTCCTTCCTTTCGATTGATCTGTTTGATTAATTAGTTTTTGTTTTGGTTCGACTAGAATTCCAGATCTGTGATTCCAGATCCGAAACCCAAATCGCCCTAGCCTCCATTGATTTCATCCAGATCCGTTTCCTTTGAGCTAGCTACTACTTCTCCTTGGCTTTGGGTGGCTTCCATTGCTCAATTCGACCTATTAGAACCTGTAATTGTAGGAGAATGAGAAAAACCTCAATTTCACCCCCAATTTCATCATTGCTCAATGCGACCTCATCTCCTTCCTTGCATTGAGGATTCTCCTTGGCTTGGGTGATTTCTTAATTTGAGTTGTCTTGTTTATGTTGGAACTGGACTGTTGGATCACACACACTCAAACCCACACAGATTCGAGGACTTGACTATAGGAAGAACACCAACAGCACTCACTTACCAGTTTTCGATAAAAGCCTCTAATTGTCGTACTAACATTTACTGTCAAGTTAAGTCGAAATCGACAAACCACACAACAAACATAACTAACACAATTGTTGTCATTCTATATCGACAAACTAAGTCTGTTAGAGTAATAAATGATGGCTTTAGGTTATTTTAGAAAGTCATCACATTTTCAGGCTATATAAAGCCTCTTGTTGTAACAAACTATCAGTTGAACAAGTTAACAAATTCTACACAATTCAGTTCATTGATTCCCTCTTTTTTTTTCTCTCTCGTCTCTCTGTCTCTCAAGTTGTTCTATACCTTGAATTCACAAGATCTGATCAAGTCAATAAAGTCGATATCGAAAAAACCTAAGACACGGAGCTGAAACAGAACGTTAACTTGCCAGCTTACTTGAACCTTGGATTATAAACTAACTTTTAACAGTTAGAGGTAATTAGAGTAACCATATCTTCATCAAGACACAACATTAGTTCACCTTATGTTCACTGGTAATTGATATATATAATTGCATTCTTATTTATGTAGACTATGTACGTTGTATCTCCTGATGATGAAAAATTGAAGAAGTATATTGAGACTCAGGCAGCATCAAGATATCGCAGTTGGAAGTACAAGTGTCATTTCCACTTATTGAATCATGGTCCACCCATACCTCTTGAGTTCAAACTCTGTCCTGAGCAATGGCGCTACCTTGTGCAGAAGGAGTTCACCGCCCCTGACAAACTGGTTAGCTTTTTTGTGTATTTTTCATTCAACTGTTTTCATAGCTTTACTGTTGTTCTCTGATGTTTATATATATGATCTTGTGTCTTTGGAGGAAATAAGCAACCGCAACAAGCTCAACATAACTAAGAATCCCAAATACATCAAGCACCACTCAGGGCCTAGACCTGTGTGCTACCGGGCAGAGCAGTTGTACAAGGACGGACACTTGGCTCCTTTTGTGCAAGCTTTAATAGACGAATACCTCCAGGACGATGAAGAAGACTCCACTATGGTGAGTGTGTACTAACAGTTTAGCTATCTCTGACTTGTAAGATGTCGTTGCTGAGTTCCTTGGATGATTTTATTGTGTAGGATTCTAATGTTTTCTTTGTGTTCCCAGGAAATTATGTCGCAAGCGATTGACGGCTATGTGAGTTCACGACCAGAGGAAGAAGACAATGATGTCCTACCAGTAGAGACTCAGTGTGAGATAATCGTCAAGGCCTTTGGAGAGAGGAGGGGCACTTCGGTACGAGGTAAACAAAGTTAGGATAAGGCTTTAAAATGAGTTTAATAATTGATCAGTTATATATGTAATTTGATGATTATATATATTATCATTACTATCAGTTCTATATAAAACTATATAAGGCTTCAAAATGAGTTCAATTATATAAGAGCATGAAATCCATTTGATTTTAGGAACTTTACCATCATATTTTAGGAACAAATGTCATACTGTCATTTTCATGTTATCAATATGATTTTTTTACCTTTTATATCTTTGTAATTTTCACTTTCTTTGCCTTCATTTAGGGATGGGCGCGGATGTCAAGATGCCTCCAAGGAAGCGAGGGGCTGATTGGTCCACTCTAGGCCCGGAAAAAAGGCGAGAGCTGGAAGACCAAGCCAGGGAGGCTAATGAGCGAGCAAGGAAGGCTGAGGACGCCGCCAAGCTAGCCAATGAAAAATATGATAAGATGAAGGAAAAAATGGAGCACTTTGAGAGGCTGATGGTTGTGCACTTCCCTAACGAAGTGCAGGTTTGAGCACTTGGCGATCTAGGTAGGTGACAATTAACAAGAACTTGGTTGCAGCTTTTGGGTTAGTTTGTGCAACTTTTGGGTCACAATTCTAGATTTGTAAGTGCAGTTTGTGTTTGAACATGGTATTTCTAAACTTTATGTCCGTTTGTGTTTCGACTCAAGTACATTTGTAGGTTGTTTTGCGGACATGGGTGTTTGCATGGGTTGGTTGATGAACAAGCATGGTATTGCAGGTTTAATGTATGAACATTGTGGTTTTCATGTATGAAATGGGTGCTGGTGCACTCTATGTTGAATGCATTGTTGTTTCTTTTGGGTTACATTTGGTTTCGGACCGGGAGCATCACAAAATGCAGCGTATATGCTGTTAATTTTTATTAAACTCAAGCCACAAACCTTAAACAACTAGGTTCTATTAACTGAAACCACAAACATTTTGAACCAAAAGTTGATCTCCAAAACTCTCAGGGCACCACAAACGATGTCCATCAAGACAACAGGACTAACCAAATATTCATCAAGACACAACATTAGTTCACCTTATGTTCGTCCCCTCCGTTATTAAGACACAAACTTTAGTGGTCGCCTGAACCATAAAATCTCTGGCAATGTCCTTGTGGGCCGGTGAATTGGATGTCAATCAAGGGACGGAGGTTCAATTGGTCTGTGTTTTAAGTGCTCTAGGTGCGCTGCACAAGGGATAAATCTCAGGGGATGAATGTATGTGCCTAGAGTTATTAGGAGTCCAAAACCCTCTTCAGGAGACGAAATTTGCCCGTGTCTAGACCGTCAAACTGGCCTAGTGTCTGAAAGGTGTGTAGAAAATATCTATCATCCAGGAAAATTGTAGAAATGTACTAGTCATCCTTCAAGATCCTGTTTTAACTAGGAACTATTTATTCGATGTTAATTGCGTTGTATTTGGAACAAAATTGCCACTTTGTATCAAAAAAGGACTTCGATCTAATACTTGTCATAGTTATGCTTTTCAAAAATGCAAAAACCCAATACTTAAGTACATAAGTATGTACATAAGATGTATATAACTGCAACAACCAAGGACCTAGCCAACCAAAATACAACTTTTTAATACTAGCAAAAGTTATACAACCATATGACATGTAAACTGAAGTAGATGACTGGTAAGAATTCTAATACTAGCAAATAAAGTTGCTAACAATCACTGGGCACTGGTTACCATCGACGGCTTTAAATTAATACGCCTAGGTCCGACGTCACTTCGGGAACTTACCCTCCCCTTCTAAAGGGTATTGTGACGTCTTCGGCATCTCCACGATAGCCAGGGGGACAAGCCATGTTTCTTGACCTAGGACTGGGTAGATGGCCTCTTGGTAGCAAGCACTTTAAGCCTCAGTCTTGTAAAAGTCATTGACGAGGGAGTACACATCGACCCCCCGAACTAGGGCAGTGGCAAGGGCGTGGGCACATGTGTACTGGTCAATGTCGAAATGTCTAGAAATGCACAACCGAGTGCTGAGGTTAACAAACCAAATGGACATACCCTTATGCACCTCGAACTCGTAGGGGCTCAACGACCTTACTACTACACAAGTGGTTGCACGTATTTGGCCTTAATGGCACTATCCACCCAGTCTCTCATGACCTCCCTTGGGGTAGAGCTCATTCCCTCAGATTGACAAACCACTTGCCTATTGTCTTGATGATGGCGTCAATTAAGGCAGTAATAAGCAACTTCTGTGGTTGTTTCAAAACGGCGTTGAGGCACTCGGAATTGTTAGGGGTGATGATGTTATACCTCTTTGCGCTGAAGAATGCTCTAGCCCAGTTGTTGAAGCCGTCCTCCTTTAGGTATTGGTCAGCAGCAGTGGATTATGTGGAGAAGTCGGTAAATAACATATGGGACTCGTCAAATGTGTATGCCTTCTCCATCCTGAATAAGAGGTCTTGTAAAGGGCCAACCTTGAACCGATAGCTCACATTCTGAAATAAGTGTCAGGTGCAAATGTCGTGCTTGGCAAAGGCATTGTGGTCGCGTATCCCTTTCTCAATGCTGAGGTGGCAGTCAAAGAACCACATAAGTTCCTATCTGGAACAACCCATAACATGTGTCTGAAAAAGAACACACACGATGCGTCATTCTCGTCGTCCACTATGGAGAAGGTGACAAGATAAATCGATTTATCAGCATCTTGGGCAATTGCAAGTAGTATGCAACTACAAAACTTTCCCTTCAAGAACCCTCCATCAATAGATATGATCTGCAATTATAACAATACAATTCATGAGGGTCGTCGAGTATAACAATTCACGTGGTATATATGTAAAATCGTCTAGGCGGCATGTAAAATACATTATGTAGCATGACAATAATCCAAGGGGTGTTCCATGTGATACACCGGGGGGATATGCTATATCAAAGTTGAAGTTCTTACTAGTGGTGAGTAAAATAGTAAAGGGTGACATGTAAATCCGGTATGGGTCATGTAAATCCGATATGGGTGACGGGTAATTATAAGATGATCATCCAGTTAAACGGTATTGGTTGGTGTCAGTTAAACTTATGGCCTTTTGCGGTGTCTATCAAATATGAGAGTTTGGTTTGGGTGACATGTAAATCAGTAACGGATGACAACCAAATATGTGTTGAATGATATGTTCAGGATAATATGGCGCCATGTAAAATATATTTGATGAAAAGAAAGACATACATTGTGTAGGTGAATGATGGTCGTCCTCCATAATATCTTTCATTGAATTGTCGTGTATGTCCCTAGGTTAGCTTGCTCAACCATGTGCATATACGAGTATATGGAATGATAGCTTTCCTCATATGTCTCATACAATGTGTCACTCTCCTTCAGTTTTGTTCAGCAAGCCTTCCAATTGCTGCAACTCCCACCCAGTTGCGACTTCATCAATGCTTGGACATGTTCTAGAACCATGGGCTTCCTTGAGTTAGTGAAACTTGAAATGGAAATGAGCAAAAACATTACACGACTCTTAATTCCACCTAAATTTAATTACAATTATGACAGGAAACAACCGCTTTGTGGAATGTAGATAATGATTGTAGGCAGGTATATTGCAGTTGATGATAGGTAACACATAATTCATATCAAAGTGGTTGTTTAGGGCACACCAAACAAGGTAGAAAGTGTTAGGGGTAAGTGACATACCTTGCAACTTGCCTATGTCCCAACAGGTTATAGCTCACCTCATGCTTTTGGTCGATCGTAACATTCAGGTCACAAGTGTGTTCGTTGACAAGTTTACGAATCATCCATAGGCACGTGTTCCTGTATTTGGATGCTCGACGTTCCCACTTGCAGTTGGCACCCACACACTTCACCACGTACACACTATTCGTAGATCTCTTGATAATGCATATTTTAGATATGCATTATAGATAGATTTAGATGCATTTAGGATATGCTTCTTGCATGTTTTATAGTTACTTTGCATTGCTATTGATGTCATCCATTTGGGCATTCGAGTTCGGAATCTACGCTATTTTGTGTTTATTCTGCAGTTTTACAATCCGACCTTGAAGAGGGGCTAAAGATGGCTAGAAGATGCTGATTTTGTGCTTAAGAGAGGCAATGAAGAATCACAAGGGAAGATAAGGAGAAGAAGGTCTAGAGCAAAAGAAGAAATCGGCAATACAAAATAACATGCCCGCAGGTCTCGCAGTATCAGCAACCGCCGATTTTATCCAAAGCAATCTTATTAGTTTTTTAATATATTACTTTATATGGTTTAGAAGGGTCGATTTCTACTCTGTTTAGTCCATCTATTGTTAGGTTTAGAAACACCTTATCATCTAGGGAGAACATTAGACACTTTTCAATTCATCGTTCGTTAGAGTATGAATAACTAAACTCATTGTTTTGCCTGCGATTCAAAGACATGGTTGGTTGAATTGTGAGGTATTGATTTATATTGTTATTAATTATTTATTTCATTATCCTTGTGCTCATAACTATTGATTCCATATATTCTCTCTTGACTGGTCAACTTGACAGAATTTGCATTCATGCTAGGTTTTAATGATTACGCAAGAATAGTTAAGCGATAGTAGCAAGCACACAACATTTGTCCCTTGAAAGCATCAATCGGTTGTGCATGGTAATGACACATGGTTAAATATCATTTTCTAGGAGATTAGATTTGAAGGGTTGACAACCTTTGATATATACTAGTTGATTAGGAGGGTTGGTACTACCAAACTGCCAAGTACTTTGGGAATTTAAGCTATTTTATGTTTGAATCCAAACTGGGTGAGGGTTGCATATTGTATAAGGGATTGGCTTGCCCAGAAGGGATGTCATTCTATTCAAACAAAAGTTGAAAAAACTCAATTATCAATTGCATTGCATTATATTAGAATAACAAAGAAATCAGGCCAAGGATCTTGAACACCAACCATTGTTGAGAATTGCAGGTGAATCGCTTTGATCTATTTGGCAACCAATTTGCAATCATTCCGTTCTATATTTCAATTGCATTATTTTATTTATCTTACTCTTGTTATTTATTTGTTTTAGTCAGCATAAGAATATATTCAATTCAGGATCTCTCTATGGATTAGACTCCTTACTTGCTCACTATACTAGTTTGTTAGTTAGGGTTATAAATATTATTTTTGACAGGGATCAATGATGCTAAACCCCTCGTCACCTTTTCACCTTGGTCTTAAAGCATCGCACAAGATTCTCCCACCTCAGCGTCTCTTGAACCTCCTTCTTGCTTCTAAAAACTTGTCCCTCCTGCAACTCTTTGAAGTTGTGACGCGGATCACTTGGATCGGTTGTCGTTTACGCCTCTATTTCGACCACCTTCTCCATCGTTACTAACTTCGTTTTTCGGCGTGCGTACGCTTGTTCGACGTCCCTTACTACTTGCTCTGCCTCATAATCCCACGACCTAGACATCCTTGTAAATTATTCCCCCATCCTTAACTTTTATAGAAAGTCGAAGAATGTCGTCATTGTCAGACGAGCTAGCAAGGTTAATGGTGCCCCTCCAGCACCATTGTGGCCCTGCATAACTACGTTTTCCAGGTCATTGCTAACCGATATGACATGCTTCTCATGTTTTATTACAACAACTTTCTTTGCCCTTTCGTCCAACTCCTCTTCTATTTCTAACTTGTCATTGGCTCCCATTTGCATGTCACCTTCATCATTTAGCCTGCTAGGTGTTCCCTTTTCCTCTACATGTAGAGCTCTCTCCACTTCTTCTTCCTGATCATCGGATTGCATATTTAGCACGCCATCTAAGTGGTTTAACTTGTCGCTCCTTTGTCCTTCACATGGCTAGTAACATCCGTCTCCATGTTGGCTGCCTCGGTGGTTTTCAAGTTAATTATTAGGGGATCCGTGATTGGGTGATCGTCCTTGGTCACATCTGGCTCGCTTAATGATAGTACGACATCAGCACCGGTAGAACTAGAGATACCCACCCTAATTGACTCTCCCGTGGTTGATCCATGTGAGATGGGTGCATCTTTACTATCCTTGTTTCGTAGGGAGACATAAAGCTCGATAGACCAAGCTCGTTCACCGGATAGAGAGTTCAAGAACATGAAGGCATGCAGGTCATCAGCGTCCCCATTTCCAAACGGGCTGCATCCCGCCTTCTTGGGGGAACATACTTAATTAACCTCCAAATCATACCTCAGCCCATCCACAACAAACTTTTCCATCAGCAGTTTGTTCAGTGACACGTAGTCGATATTCTCATCCACAACCACGCCTTTCTGGCTCTTTGTACCCTTGAGGATCCAACTATGCCCTTCACATTCCCACCAATCTCCAAAGAAGACAATCATACACACGGATGATATGTCTTCTGTTCCATTAGAAAGAGGGGGAGAAAGTCAATTTTACGTGAGGTTGTACAGAAAATGGGGATCCCATAACTTGACAACCTAAATCGAAGGCCCATCGCCTCTCTCAAGTCAGTGTTCAATCTGTTTCTCTAATGACTACCGACAAGAAAATTCCATCGGGTGGCAGGATTTTTTTCTTTGGGTGGAAAGTGAATCCCAACATCTTACGTTGCCACCTGGTTATAAAAAAAAAACGTACAGAAGCTGCTTCTTCGATGCTTGCCTTCTGAATTTGCAGAGTTAATGAGTCTCTCCTCCCTATTAAATGCTTCTTGGATGATTCGGAAGAGACCCTCTTAGTTCATTATATACCCGCTCTATGACGTCTCGATCATTGAGCCATCATCTATCCTCTCTCGCTTCACCTAATTAAGCGAGAAGCTCTTCAATCTCATCCGGCTCTTCTCCGTCATGCATTTATTCCATAAAATTCGAGTTATTCGAACTTATCGAACGAGTCGGGCTTTTAACCGAGTTTAAAATCTTGTTCAAAATTGGCTTGTTTAAGTAAGTAAACGATCTCGAGTCAAGCTTTTTTGCGACTGGATCACAAACCGAGCTCGAGCTGTTCAGTTCATATAACAACCCTACAACTACTTATTTTTGTTAAAAATATATCTTATCTCAGAAATATATTTTTCTTCATCACTTAGATTTTCTTACATTGTATTCATTAACTTAATTCTTGTAAAATAATGGGAAATATGGTTGTAATTTAATATAATAAACCATCCTTTTTACCATATGCATAATTAAACATAAATATTGGTAAATAATATGTTGTTTTTTATAATTTCAAAATTAATTAAACGGAAATTTTGTGTAAAGTAGGAAAAAATATGGGCGTGGTTTGATGAAATTTTATTTCAATAATTCATATGTTTTTTTTGCCAAATAATGGGAGCTTTTTATCAAAATTTTAGAAAATATATTGCGGTACGTTTTTAGCAAAGTTTTGCAAATAATAACTGCTTTAAAGCAAAGTTTTGCAAATAACAAGTGCTTTTGTGTAATATAAAAAATAATTGGTGGTTTTATAAATATTTATAGAATATACTGTCCTAATTTTTTTTAATAAAAAAAAGAGTGTAAAGGAAATTAAATAGGATGTTTAAAAAAATATTTATCAATTTGATTGATGGTGTCGATTCTGTTTAGTTAATTAATGGGTGTTTTTGCCAACTAACCTATTTTGAACCTTTTATTAGGTGATTAGTACCCAAACTAGTTTAATTAGGTAACCTAGCACTATATATATATATATATATATATATATATATATATATATATTTATGGTGACATATTTTGTGATGCCATTTTTTTGCCATTTTGATGCCACTTTTTTATTACATTTTATTTTCGCTTTAATGCCACTTTTATAGGGAAATGGTTTGATGACACTTTTTAAATGCCACTTTTTTCAAACTTTGATGACATTTTTTGTTTAATGTGATGTCACGTTGACCATTGATGCCTTTTTTTTACTGTGGACTATTGATGACATTTTTTTATGTCAAATGTTTGATGATTTTTTTTTTCCCGTGATGCCATATTTTTTCAAAGTAGTGATGTCACGTTGACCATTGGTGATATTTTTACTGTGATGACATTTTTTGTTCACGTTGACAATTGATGTCATTTTTTTGTTACTGTTGGCTACTGATGACACTTTTTTTATGTCAATTTTTTGATGATATTTTTTTTACCGTGATGCCATATTTTTTCAAAGTAGTATTTGGATGACATTTTTTTTCTTTAATGTGATGTAACTTTTTCAAAGTAGTGTTTTGATGTCATTTTTCTAATGTAATTATTTGATGCAATTTTTTTAATCAAATCGTTTGATGCCACTTTTTTTTTTTAATTTAATCAATTGTATATTGATATATTTTCATCGATTCTACTTTTATTCACCGATGACACGTTTGAGATTACACGTCATTGATTCAATCACTTGTGGTGACATGTTTATTATATTTTCATACGATCATGACACAAGGTTGTAAATTGTGATTAAACTTCATTGATTATATTTTTTATTGATGACTTCTATTCGTTGATGACACGTGTGATTACACCTCATTGATCTCAATCATTTGTGATGACATTTGTATTGATAGCATTTTTATACAATTGATAACATATGGGTATAAAAATGTGATTACACTTCATGGGTGGCATGTTATTACCTAACTAGCAAGCAATAAACAAAGGGCTAGATAACTTGGTTAAGAACAAGTTGAACTTAGAAGCAAACTCATACCATGTCAAAACTAAGCTTCAAACTATGATTCCAAACGAACCATTCTTAAAAGGGTAAAATATATAAATATGGGTAACGAAGTAACGAAGTTACAAAGAGATTGTTAGTCCAACGAGTGTCTAACCGTAAAAAAAAAGATGAATGACCACACAAGATCATCCACCAATACCATACTCCATTTATCCAATAGCTTAATTCTATTCCAAAACTTCACCTAGCCCACAAAAGCATACGAGAGACCCATCACAAAAGCCTACATGGGTAACCAACACAAAGTCCACAAGATTAGCTATCACAACAAGGTGGTGACAATTCAAAAGATCAACCCAACTGCAAGGCTTCAGTACGTGAGCTGATTTTCTGCCTAGCAGGTCGAGCACTACTGAAATCCATCAATATAGCAAGAGGAGCTTGCCCTGTTTTGTGTGTGATCAGAACGTTGCCAGGTTTCACATTATTATGTGTATAAGGTGGGTCAAAACTGTGTAAATGATTCAGCCCTGCACATAACTGCACAAAGGATTACTTTTCCAATTTTGAGCTAGTTACATTATGAAAACATCAGCCCCATAAACTAACAATTTGCAAAGCCCAAACAGTATACAGTTTTAGCCTCAAGGCTAAAACAAAATAGGATATATTTCTAGCTTTCAAGGCTCAAAGATTGGCAGAAAAGGCAAGGTTAAGTACTGTCAAAACAATACAAAAGAAAAAAAAAATAGCTTTCAAGGCTGAAGGATTATTTTATATCATAAAGTAATTTAGGCAGTGGATTTGGCTGCTATATTGTCCTACACAAAACCAAAACCAACTAAGTAAACATGAAATAGGAAAAATGAGCAGTGGCATGCAATTAGCTTCAGATATGCATTTATAAATGTACCGTATGCTCACCTGTTCAAGGCCAAACTGTCCAAGGCCACCAAGAACACCATAAAAGAGGCCAACATTATGTTTAACGGAACAAACGACTACGACGTCTCCCATCCCTGCAGCAAAAAAAAAAAAGCGACACAATATAGTCTTGGAAGGGCTTTACTGAAGGCAAAATAGAATGAGCATACATGTACATGGATTCAAACAGTACAAAGATACATATTTGAAACCAAGAACATTATATGAATGGTCAAAGGCAAAATTCTTGGAACTGAGTCTATTGTTTAACCTTCCAATAACAGTTTCGCTTGAGAAGTTGGTGGAAGCTAGCTAACACATTAATGTAAAGACAATATGGTGTTCAAAAGACAATAATAGACTTCCTTTGTACCAAGAAATGACAAGGCTACATCACACATTAATATGCAGGGCTCACAAGTCACAAGATTGTGTTATCTATTGATCTTTCACTGCAACGTACAAGTGAATATGAAAAAAAGCCATTAACAAGGACTCAAGGAGTGGTTTTATTCCAATTAAAAGTTATCAGGAAACAACAAAAACAAACTCAATTCATCTAGGCATTTCATCAAACACCTTGGATGCACACCTTCATGCATCTCTAACTTGAAACTGAAGTGATCAAACAACCCCAATTTTCGGAACCAATTGCAAAAGTCACACTCAAACACAGCAGATTACATTTCATCAATTCAACACAGTAGTAGATGGCAAATTTAAGCAAGAAAATGAAAATCGGTGCAATTTTTTTCATCAATTCAGCACAACAGATGACAAATTTAAGCAAGACAGTGGAAATTGGTGGAAATTCAAAGCACAAACTCGGCCAATGATACTTTTACTTGGAAAAATGGCACCACTCAAGCAATTGAAAAAATTGAAATCCAGCAACAACAACTAGATGTTCAAGACGATTTGGTAGGGAGAGATAGTACACGAACCGACGATGAATCGGACGAAGAAGGATCTTGCTCATGTCACGTCTCCATCTTTGTCGATGTAGATTAGAGATCTTCAGGCGAAGAGGAAGGATTTTTGGCGATGAATCGGCGTCTCCGTAGCTCCGGAGGAGATCCATGTGGATTAGAGACTGAATTTCGCCGACTAAAAACCCTAGACTTGTCATTGCTTTCTCGTCGACGGCAATCAGAGATCTCCTGAGTTGATGGCAATCGCGCGAGAGTGTGAGGTCGAGAGGGATAGGAGTGAGAGAGAGAGGGAGAAGCCATGGAAAGGAAGTTTGATGAAGAAATGGGTATACGAGGAAGAAGAACTTACGAGGAAGGATGTTACGGGGCTAAAAAATATTAAAGTGGTGTTAGAACGCCTAATAAAAGAGTGAGGGATGCTAATTACCTAATGAAATTAGCAAAAGGTGATATTTTAGCAAAATTTCTCTTAATTAATCCATATATCGATCGGTTTAGTTGAATAATTATATTACCAATTAACGTTATCAAATTTGTCATCATCATGGTTGATACTTGCAATTCATTGTTTATATATAATCCAGCTGAGATTTAAGATAGTGGTCTAGCGTGTTTTAATCAGAGAGAATTGGCCTTCTTGATAAGTTATTATAATATGGTGATTACCTCGATGTCCAAAATTTTGGGTTTTATTAGAAAAATGTTCACAATCTTCTCCATATTAGTAAAATGTCCACCCCTAAATTAAAGTTGCTGAAACTCCTGTGCCACCCTATGGTTCAGCAGTTTTTTTTGTTTTGTTTCCACGTTGCTCAAACCGAAGTTGCTGAAACCCCGGTTTCAGCACTGTTGTTGATGTTGAAATCTCGGTTTCAGCAACAGTGATGCTAAAACTCCGGTTTCAACAAGGTTGTTGATGTTGAAGTGATTATTGTTGACACTGCTGAAAATGTTATACATACAAGCTACTGAAATGCTGAAATACTGAAAGCAAAAAAGCTGAAATGTTGTCATATATGCTTGTAGGATATATATAGTAGCTCATACAATTTTATAAGAATTCATTTCAGCAAGGCAAATTTTTTTTGCTGACTGCCAATATCCAAACTCTCATTAGCTAATTAAGAACATTACCTCTACCGGCCTTTTAGATTAGCTAATTAAGAACATTGGATCTACCTGCCGAAATGCTGAAACGTGGTTCTCCGTGCTCTCTTTGTTCTTCCTCGCTCTACCAACGTTGCTGAAATGTTGAAACCGGGGTTCTCCGTCCTCTTTTTGTCCTTCCTAACTTCCTCGCTCACTTGCATTCTCACCGAATACACCATTACACTAGTCAATATACACCAGACATTCGTATTCACAATAATTTGCTGAAATTGCACAAAAAAAAGTCTAGAAAAAGGCTCAATTTGATAACAATGACTCAATATACACCAGACATTTGTATTCACAATAATTTCTATATATCTATAAATTAATTAATGAAAGAGAAAGAAATTGAAATGGTAAAGCATTTAAGCAATTGCTGAAATGCTGAAATTCATTAAACTACTAAAATGCACCTAGCGGACGATTGCTTCGTTTCTTTTTCTCCAAGAGAGGAATAACTAGGCAGTCATTCTCCAGCCCATGCGGAAATCATCGCATCTAGCTCACGCAACAGATCGGCGCGGAAACCACCGGTTTCAGTAGTGGAGAGACGCAAAAAAGAGGAACAAAGATCCGGCACCGATCTGAGATCCGGCAAGGGGGAGGCGCGTGGAGGAGGTGAAGTCGCCGGATCTGCAACCAGAGGAGGTGGATCTGAGCGAAAAGCATGCGCGTTGATCTCATGTGCCGCGCAGATCCGGCGGAATCAATGCGCGACGGAAACGAGCAGGAAGATTGAGGCGGATTCAAGTCCGGCCGACGAGTTTCATCGATCTTCCCAGCGCTTGTTGATGATGGTGAGAAAGTTCGAGTCCACCGTCGCTCCCTCAGGGTGGCAGCAGCAGATCTGAAGATCGACGACGAAGATCGATGACACTCCTCAGATCTGAACAAGCGCTCCTCCACCGCACTTCCGATGGCGGTGCACCGCCGAAGAGCTCCACTGCGTTGTTGTCCCGCTCAGATCTGAAGGTTCAAATGCAGATCCAGTGGATATCAGAGAGAGAAGACGACGAGGAGCGTATGAGAGAGAGAAGACGACGAGGAGAGAAGCGAGAGAGAAGTGACGCGCGGCGGTGGTGGTGAGGAACGGTGGAGCCGATGATAAGATTATCGGAAGGAGGAATCGGGGGAAAAGAAAGGAGGAGAGGAATCGGCAGCGGCGGCCATCATCGGAAGAAGCAGGGAAAAGGAAGGAGGGAGGAGGGGGGGCCTGGAGGAAGAGAGCGCAGTGCTGAAACGGTGAGATTAGGTTTAGATCTAAGAGGTAATTTTGTCTAGAAAATTAGAAATGGAAAAAAAAGCTAATTCAACAAGGGTGGTGGACACTCCGTTAATTTGGTAAAAAATTTGCACATTCGGCGCAAATTTTCTCATATAATATTGTCTTATAAAACTATTTATATATAGTATGTGACATAAGGATTGATCCAAACTAGACCAGTCAATCGGATTATTTGAATTGGGTTCGGGCTCTAGGAATTTGGATCCCGGATAAATTGAGCTTAAGATCAATCAAATCACGGATCATTTTAGATGGAGCCAAACCGAGTTTATCCTGGTTTCGAGTCAGCTTGTCGGGTCAAAAACTTGACTTTTTTAAAGACTTTTTAATTATGTCAATATATTATTGAAATAAGTTATAATAACAATATGTAAAATTAAAATAAATAATAATATTATAATTTATAAATATTTTAAGTATAAAAATATTATAGTTATACAAATAAGTGTTGTAAACACAACATTATACTAAAATATATTTTATTATTTAACTAATGAGTTCCTTTAACAAACACAACTAGACTTGTCAAAGAGATCGGGTTCGGGTCATGAAATGCTCAGCCGAAACCTATATTTAACGGGTTTGAGTCAACTCAATGGGTCGGTTCATTAGTTAAATGTTTTTAATTAATCAATAACCCGACCCAACGGGTGACCCATGGGTTGAACCAACCCGGCCTATAAATTAACTGGTTGAATGAGTCAAGGTTGTTTCGAGTTGAAATATTTCCAATCCCTATTACAGTTCGGGTTGAGTCGGCTCCTCGGGTCGGATCGTGTTTTGACATGTCTAAACACAACTACATGACACATCAGTATGGGTTGTATGTGGTGTCTATATTGTTTTTACATGGCATTGACTCATCGATTCTGCTTTGGCCTAACCGATCGGATCTCGATCCAAGAATTTCCGGAACATTCGGGTTCCAAGTAAAAAACCAGCGGGTTCAACCTCAAAAAATTTTAGGCATTCGAGTTAGATTTTTCGGATCGAGTCATGTCAAGACAGATGTAATCCAAACCATAAATTACGGAATGTATGATCCAATTTGGTTGTATTGCAATTTTAGAATTTCTAATTCACAATCCTTCAATTGAGATGACCTATAATCTAATATATAACATTTTATATTATACTCCACCGTGATTCACCAATAATTTTTTTTGAGTAAATAGAAAAACAATTTTATAAATAAATAAATAATATAAAATTCCATCTACATATTGAATAAAAAAGTGATACATATGCAATTTTCTTCGGTAACCTAAACAATATGATTCAAGCTGGTGGGAACAAAATCTCATAAGGCCACTTTAGCCACTACTTGGTGGGAACTATGACCATCACGAATAAAATTGTCTTCAATGACTAAAGATATATGGCCAGCCTAAAATAGGAAGAATATTTGAGGCAATAGTTGCAGTAAATGAAAGACTCAGAAACCTTGTTCTAGGAGTAACTCAAAACAAAAGAGGTGGGACAAAAACCCATTCTTAGACAAAGGAAAAATATTAGGTGGATGAAACCAGTGGAACGTTCAAGATTAATTTCGACCGCTCCAAATACTCTTTTATACTGTTGGCTTTGTCATTTGAGATCACATGAAGACGGACAAGGCTTTGTCACTCGAGGTAAGCCATGCTCGGCTAATCCCGCAGTAATTTTGCTTATGTTTCAAGACATGGTTAATGATATGTGACTGTAAGACTATAGAATTGATGTAAAGTCCTCCTCAGGGTTTCCATTCATTGATATAACATATATATAGGTTACAAAGGTATTGGACCTTAATGGGCTTTTAGCCCACTATACAATATTAAGACCTATGTAATCTATCAAACCCCCGCAGTCGAAACTGGAGGGGGTTGTACAGTGAGATTGGAGCGAAAATCAATGAACAACTGTCTAGGTAAACCCTTGGTGAATATATCAGCGTACTGATACGAGGACGGGACATGTAGAACGCGGACATGTCCTATGGAAACCTTGTCCCTGACGAAGTGGAGATCAAGCTCAATGTGCTTCGTGGGTTGATGCTGGACCGGGTTGCTAGCCAGATAGACGGCAGAGATGTTATCAGTGTAGACCAGAGTGGCCTTCATAAGAGGGCAACGGAGCTCAAGTAGGAGATTGCGGAGCCAAGAGCACTCGGAGACAACGTTGGCAACGCCCCTGTATTCGGCCTCAGCGCTGGAGCGAGACACGACAGACTGACGCTTGGCCGACCACGACACAAGGGTGTCGTTGAGGAAGACACAGTAACCAGACGTGGAGCGACGTGTGTCAGGACAACCACCCCAATCCGCATCAGTGTAAGCAACAAGGTCAAGCTTAGAGGAAGGAGTGATCGTGGTGCCGAGCTCGAGTGTGCCGCTGATGTACCGAATGATCCGCTTTAAGGCATGAAAGTGGGGTTCCCTGGGTGCATGCATGAACAAACAGATCTGCTGAACGGCGTAACTGATATCAGGTCTGGTGAAGGTGAGATACTGAAGAGCACCAGCAAAGCTCCTGTACAATGTCGGATCATCAACCAAAGGATCAGAGTGAGCTCTGAGCTTGTTGGATGTATCGACAGGGGTGGCGACAGGATTGCAGTTACTCATCTTAGCCCGAGCAACAATCTCAGCAGCATACTTACTTTGTGAGAGGAATAGCCCAGACGCAAGGGGGAATCGCGACTCATCAAAGGTGACATGGCGAGAGAGAATGATCTTGTGGATCTTGATATCGAGGCAGATGTAACCGCGATGATCAGACGGGTAGCCAAGAAAGACACAAGGGGTGGAGCGTGGGTGAAGTTTGTGAGGGGCGGTGGATGATTGATTTGGAAAGCACAAGCATCCAAAAGTACGAAGGTGATCATACCTGGGTAAAGTGAAATACAGTGCCTGAAATGGTGAGCGATGGTGGAGGGTGGTGGAAGGTAGGATGTTTAGGAGGTAGCACGTGGTGGCTAAGGCATAAGGCCAAAAGTGAGGGGGAATGGATGCGTGGAAGAGGAGAGTGCGCATCATATTGGTAATGGTTCGGATGATTCGTTCGGCCTTGCCATTTTGTTGGGAGGTGTAGGGGCAGGACAAGCGATAGGAGATCCCATTGGTATTGAAGAAAGTGTGAAAATTTTTGTTGTTAAATTCACGACCATTGTCACATTGAAAGCACTTGATAGAGGTGTGAAACTGTGTTTTGATGTAAGCGTGGAATTTGGCAAAGATAGGAAACACTTGAGATTTAAAGTGCAAAGGGAAAACCCATAAGAAATGTGTATAATCATCCAGAAACAACAGGTAATACTTATGACCCTCCTTGCTAGGCACATGAGATGTCCAAATATCACTATGAATAATATCAAAAGGTGCAAAAGTAGTGTTTAAAGAACGCTGAAAAGGAAGTCTGGCATGCTTGCCTAACTGACAAGAAGAACATAAACTAGAGCGATGCTCTATATGACATTGGACAAGACTCTTAGAACGAAGTAAATCTAAAACTGCAGGAGTGGGATGACCAAGGCGTGCATGCCAAAGGCTGGATGATGATGTCGAGAGGGCGACCGGACACGACTGACTGGACGCGGGAGGTGGTGTGACAGGGTAGAGCTCCCCGGTGCTGTTACATCTCATTCGAGTAACCCCCGTAGTAAGATCGTTCACAGAGAAACTATAGGGATCAAACGTAAGGGAAACGTTGTTGTCAGTAGTGAACCGACGGACAAAGATAAGGTTTTTGACAATCTTTGGGGCAATGAGGACATCGTTGAGGTGTAGTGGGTGGGTTGGGGTCTGTAATGTGGTGTGACCAATCCCCGAAGTAGCAAGACGACCACCATTTCCGACGATAATAGAGTATGCAGGACCCTTAAAAGAAAGAGATGAGAGGTTACCTGAGGAATTCGTCATGTGGGAGGTGGCACCAGTGTCCATGTACCAAGAAGAGTCTGAAGGTGTCGGCTGCATAGAGGAGAAGGCGTGATGCCCATCCGGCGGAACAACGCGATGATCAGACGATGTCAGATAGGCCCGAGGTCGCGGGGCAGGAGAGCCGGAGTGTAGCCAATGAGGGTTGAAGCAAGGCACCGGGGACCATCGAGGGGCGGCGGTCAAAGGAGGAGGGCCGCGAGTGACGCGGTGGGCGCTGCGGATGTGGATGCCGCGGGCACGGCCGCGGGCGCAGCAGAAAACGTCGGACATGAGGGAGGAAGCGAGAGCGAGAGGTGAGAGCGAGAGGCGGCGAGAGGGAGAGAGTCGGGCTCGAGAGCGAGAGCGAGGGGGGGGGGGGATAGGACGGCGGCGAGGAGGAGCCGTGAGGCGAGGGGAGAGAGAGAGGCGGCGAGGAGACGACGCCGGCGACGGTAATAGGAGGGGTGGGGCGGAAGGATCAAACTAGGGTTCCGTGAGGAAGAAAAGGCTGTGATACCATGTAAGACTATAGAATTGATGTAAAGTCCTCCTCAGGGTTTCCATTCATTGATATAACATATATATAGGTTACAAAGGTATTGGGCCTTAATGGGCTTTTAGCACACTATACAATATTAAGACCTATGTAATCTATCAGTGACAGATGTTTTGTTATGCATTATGATCATTTCAATCTCTTTGTTCCGATATTGCTTATATGTTCTTGATTTATCTTAATTGGCCACTAGGATAGATTTGCATCGTATAAAGGATTATAGCTTCATTCCCCTATTGCAGACCTAATCCATTATATTAGTCAACACATCGTGCAAGAAAGGGTAGAGAATCTTGATGTAACAGGTAAAGGTTATCTCTTTTAGTGGAAGAGATGTTTGGGTTGACAACCACGTGCGAATGCGATGAGATGGGAGAGGGGATATTTATGTGCTAGGTGGTAGGAACTTAATGCTACTCGCTGCCCATGCTAGAGCTTAGGGAGTGAGATGGTGTATCATAGACATCGAGTTATCTAATTCTATGTTTAAACCGACCCTTGAATAGTCTACATAACCAATTTGCATTCTAAATAGCAGCCCAGTGATCATGAAATTACCATTGTTGCAAATGTGAGTGAAACTATATTAATCATTATTATTATCGACAAACCAAGCATTGCTACTTTAGTTTCTTATTACTTTCTATCACATTTCTTTCAATACTTGTTCCTTTGCTTTGCAAGCACATTAATTTAGAAATTCGCACACACTCTATATGGGATCGACCTCTACTCACCACTAATATTAATTAGTTGTTTGAGTTTGAGATATTTGTATTTGGGAATTGAACCACGACATTCATCATTCACCATATACCCATTCGGGTTCAGTCATATATCGGGTTGGGTCATATCTGCGGTATATTGTATCTTCGGTCAGGTTCCGATCGGGTTGGGAAAGTTTTCGAGTTAGATATGTTTGGGTCAAATTGATTTCGGGTTGGGTCAAGTCATGTCACGTTTATTTTTATTATAAGATGATGATTATTTTTATTTATCTTAATTATTGACTATTAAACTTCATTTATTTAGTTATATTAGGTTTCTATATTTATGTAATTCACATTATTTGAATGTTTAAAAATAAGAAATTTAAAGTAATTATAAGGATGAGTCGGGTCTTGTTCGGGTAGGATGAAGGACGGTTCGGGTATGGGTTGGGTCGGGTCGAGTTTGTCCATGTTCATATCCATTCAGATATCGGGTCAAAATGATTCGGGCTCGGATTCAGGCTTGGACCATGTATGACACTAAATTTTCGAGTTTCAATCGGGTTTGAATTCAGGTGGATCGGTTTGACCGGATTGGGTCAGACTTTACCAGCTCTAACAAACAACGGGGTGCATCTCCAACATGTGATGGGTTAGAGATATCTTCTATCTCACCCAAAGTTCCTTGGCCGGAAGGATTCTATTTTAATGATGGATCAATATATATATATATATATATATATATATATATATATATATATATATATATATAAGATTTTTTTTTGTATAGAATGTGTTGGAAAAATATTAAATGTGCAATTTTAACATTTTTTTTAATTTAAAAAGCTAAGAAGAAAAAAAAATACGCAAAAAGAAAGCTATATGGAATGTCATCCCATACCAACTAAAACTAAACCGACTTGAGTGGGGCTATTGATAAAACAACAAAACGGTTATTGGCAAGACTAAATTTGCTAAATTTCACAACAAATCATCTATGCTTCTTGTAGGATTTGAACAAGCTATGGTGTTGTGAAATGGATGAATGATTTAGGTATTTTATTATTCTTCCGTACGGATTTGTAATTATTTTAAAAAAGGGAAATGATTTGTGTTCAATTTTTTAGTGATGCTATTATAGCAAGATGCCAAAATGGTTTTTAACTAGTCATTTTCCATTTCAGAAAATATTTATGTATTGAATCGAGAGCGAAAAGAGAAAACCTAATTGTGTTCATCTAAATAATCAGTCCGTTCAACAAACGTACTTATATGAAATGACAGAATTCCTAAAACACACTAAAATCATTACACTTTATTAAGGAATAAATTAATATGGTTACCCTAATATTTCGGTAACTTTTGATTATTTTCGAACGGTTTTCCACAACTCTAATAATGTGGTTTTCAATTGCAAGATCTGTCAAAAGGAAGATTAATTTATTTTATTGAGGTTAATTAGTAAGATCGACAAAATATACGAAGGTAAATGAGTACTCTTGGTTAGGACTGACAAGGTTTAACATGAGGCTCGGCTATGATTGCTAAGCTTATGTATTTACCTTGGCTACCACTGACGAGAAGCGGCAATTCTACCCATAATTTCACTCCCACTGAAGGGTAAGATTTCTAGATTTAGCTTCTTTTTCGGTCTAAGACTTTATAATATTTTGTTAATATATTATCACTAGCAGCACAACTTTGATTGAAAACTCCTGTTACAAGCTGTGTTTTGAGAAGGAAAAGAGAGAAAATAGTTTCTGTGTTTATTGAATTGAAGAAGTGAATACAATGTATGTAGTGTACTGTATTTATAGACAATGTAATCCATCTATCAATCTACTAACAAGTGGTATAACAACCAAGCTTTTCTAACAAATCTGTAACTGAATTGGAACTGATTCTTGAATAAGCAAAATGGCGCCAAATCAATCTTTCTTCTTCAGCTTGTTTGCACTAGCATAAGCTGTATCCAACAGGCCCCCGCAAGCTGGAGGGTGAAATAATCTGAGCTTGGATAGCAACTCATTTTGTTGAGCTGAAGGCAGGATCTTTGTGAACACATCCGATAGCTGAGCAGTAGTGGGAATATAGGACAATTCAAGAAGACCTTCCATGATCTTATCCCTTGTGAAGTGACAATCCACTTCAATGTGCTTTGTCCTTTCATGAAAAACTGGGTTTTTCGCAATTTGGATGGCAGAGCTATTATCACAATGGAGAGTGACAGGATTGAGAGATTGAATGCCCATGTCTGAGAGCAAACGCACCAACCAAGTAGTCTCAGCTGCTGCTTGAGCCATGGCTTTATACTCAGCCTCAGCAGAGCTTTTGGAGACGACTGACTGCTTCTTTGATTTCCAGCTGATGGGAGAAGCACCTAGCAGGAGTATGTAGCCTGTGATTGAGCGCCTAGTGAACGGGCATGATGCCCAATCTGAGTCTGAGTAAGCACTGAGCTTAGGATGATCAGAGCCATTGAGAAGAATACCATTGCCAGCAGTGCCTTGAACATAACGAAGTGTATGGAGAAGAACATCATAATGAGACTGGCTAGAGAGGCCATGAACTGACTGAGAGACTGGACATCAAAACTTAAGTCTGGACGAGTGTGTGTGTGAGGAAATTGAGTTTGCCCACCAACTTCTTGTAGAGAGTTGGATCTGCTAAAGGAGCATCCATATCAGGTGAGAGCTTGCAATGCAGAGGAAGAGGTGTGCACACAGGTTTGAGGCTTGATAGATCAACATCTCTGATGAGCTCCTGGGTAAACTTTAGTTGGGTTAGAGCAATGCCAGCAGGAAGATAGGAAGCTTCTAAACCCAAGAAGTAATGCAGCAAGCCAAGGTCTTTGATACTAAATTCAGTATCAAGGAAACCTTTTAACTGAGAAACAGCAACATGATCTGATCCTGTAATAAGGAGGTCATCTACATAAATGGAAACAAGAGTGAGGTGACCATCAGAAGACCTTGTGAAGAGAGAATAGTCATTTTTAGACTGGACAAATCCCAGGGATTCAAGAGCAACAATCAGCCTCTGAAACCATTGGCGTGAGGCCTGCTTCAAACCATAGAGAGATTTCCTTAATTTTCACACAAGGTTATCTGGATTGGGGATACCTTCAGGCATTCTCATGTATACATCTTTGTGAAGAAACCCATGCAGGAAAGCATTGTTCACATCAAGTTGGTGAATAGGCCATTTCTTGGAAGCAACAACTGAAATCAAACTCCTAACAGTTGCCATTTTGACCACTGGAGAGAAGGTTTCATGGTAATCAATGCCATGTTTTTGAGTGAAACCTTTAGCCACTAATATAGCTTTGTACCTCTCTAAAGAACCATCAGCCTTTAGCTTGACTTTATAAACCCATTTGCATCCAATAGGATTCTTTCCTGGTGGAAGAACAACTAAATCCCAAGTGCCATTAGAAAGTAAAGCATCTATCTCTTTCTTCATAGCAAAAATCCAGTTTGGATCAGAAGAAGCTTGTGAATAAGCGGCAGGTTCTTTATAAGAGGTTACAGTGGAGAGAAAAGCAAAGTGAGAAGAAGGTAAAGTAGAGGAAGTTACCAAGTTGACTGATGCAGATGACGAGGGAATGTATGTGCAAGAATAGTCACCAAGGTAAGGAGGAGGTTTGTGGAGTCTGTTGGATCTTCTTGGAGGAATAGCAGGAGGTATAGGGGGAGGGGGTGAAGGGGAGGGTTCAATTTGATCATTGTTGTTGTCATGACTTGAAGGAGTGGCATATGATGTATGAATTGCTGGGGGTACCTCAGGTGGAGGAGTTGTGATAGGACAAAAAATTTGATCAGGATATTCATCAATGGGGATTGGCAAGGTGCTGTTGGTAGCAATGTGTTTTATGTAATGAAAAGGGAAATGTTGCTCATGAAAAACCATATCTCTGGAATGGAAAACTTTCTTGGTTTGAAGATCCAAGGCTATATAAGATTTCTTGCCATGAGAGTAGCCTATGAACACACAAGGGCTAGCTCTAGGTTGCAGCTTGTCTCTTGAATGTTTAAGTGTACTGACAAATGTTAAGCAGCCAAAAGCTTTGAGGAAAGAGTAATCTGGAGGTTTGTGAAAGAGTAATTCAAAGGGAGTTTTGTGTTTAAGAGATGGTAAGGGAGTTCTGTTGATCAAATATGTGGTTGTAAGGACACAGTGACCCTAGTATTCAGGAGGTAAATTTGATTAAAAAAGCAAGGAACGAGCAACCTCTAAGAGGTGTTTGTGTTTTCTCTCAACCCTTCCACTTTGTTGGGGGGAAGCCACACAAGATGTCTGATGAGAAATACCATGAGTGGTATAGAAATGTTGTGCAAAAGCATCAGCAAATTCAAGGGCATTGTCAGATCTAATAGTTTTGATGGAAGCTTTAAACTGAGTAAGGACAGAAGCATGGAAGGATTTTATTATGCTCAAAGCATTACTTTTGTGAGACATGAGAAAAAGCCAAGTACATCGAGTAAAGTCATCAACAATGGTTAGAAAGTATCTAAAACCATTATAAGTGGTGGTCTTATATGGACCCCAACTGTCAATATGCACAAGCTCAAAAGGAGATGAAGCAATACTGTTTGATCTAAAAAATGGCTTCCTATGCTGCTTAGCCAAAGGGCAAATTTTACAAATGTACTGAGACTTGGAAGAAGAAGATAGAGCTGGAATATGCCTGATATATTCATAGGCTACATGGCCAAGCCTGCAGTGCTAGAGATAATGGCTTGTGGAGAAAGAAGTGAGGGCAGTGGGTGATCCAACAGTTGAAGCAGAGGTGGTCATGACAGACTTGTCAAGCACATACAATCCTTTGTCTTCTTTACCAATCAAAATCGGCTTCTTCCTCAAAGGGTCCTGTAAATAGCAGGCATTAAGTGTGAAAATGACATTGGATTGTAATTCTTTTGTGAGCTTGGAAATGGACGATAAATTGAAGCAAAATTCAGGAACATGAAGAACATTGGTAATAGAAAAATCATTAGTAAAGGAAGTGGTCCCAGTGTTGGACACTGATGACTTGTGACCATTGGGCATAGTTATGCTCACAGATTTGGAAATGGGAGTAAAAGAAGTCAATGAAGAAATGTGAGGTGTGATGTGGTCTGTTGCTCCACTGTCGATGATCCAAGAAGGAGAATTACAAGAGGAAAGAAGACAAGATGCTTTACCTGCTAGGAAGGCACAGGAATCAGAGGCTTCAGACGATTTCTTACCAAGAAGAGTCATCAACTGACTGTACTGCTCAGCTGTGAGAGAGAAAGGTGCAGAGGTAGCTCCTTGTGTGGCATCAGATGGTGAAGTAGAGACATTGGCAGCGGAATGACCTCCTTGAGATTGCTGTGAGAAGGGATAGCCATGGAGCTTCTAGCACCGGTCAATAGTGTGGTTTGTCTGCTCGCAGTGGTCGCAGAAAAGCTGATTCCTCTTTCCGGAGCCTTTGTTGGTTGCAGGCTTATCAGTGTTCTTGGATCCAGTGTTTGGGGAAGGCTTTGAACCAGAGTTCTTGGATGAATTTGCAGCCAACGCAGTAGAATCAGAATTGAGAGATCCAGAACTAGAGCGAATTGATCGTTGATCCTCATCCTGCAAAACCATCTGAAAAGCTTAATCTAGTGATGGAGGCGGAATCACGAGCAAAATGTTCCCACAAACTGTGGAATAGGACTCGTTTAGCCCCATTAAGAACTGGACAACTTGTTGATCAGTTAAGATTTTCGTGGCAAGAGCAGAAGATCCACAAGAACAGACTTGATCTTCGACAAGCATCAAGTATTCATCCCAAAGAGCTTTCATACGAGTGAAATAATCGGTAATTGACATAGAACCTTGAGAAAGATAACTAAGATCTCGTTGGACCTGAAAGATGCGTGTGCGACTGGGCTTGCCAAAGTGGGCGATGAGATCTTTCCAGATCTGCGAAGCTGAGCGGCAATAGAGAATTGATTCAGCGATGGTTTTGTTGACGGAGTGGATGAGCCAAGACATCACCATGTTGTTACATCTCTCCCACCTCATCAGGAGGAGCTGATTGTCTGTAGGAGGACGGCAAGAACCAGTGACGAGTCCCATCTTGTTCTTCGCTCGCAAGGAAACTTCAACCGATCTTCGCCAATGATGAAAATTCCGGCCATCAAGCAAATTGGTGGAGAGAATATAGCTTGGATGATCGGAATTGTTGAGGAAGAGCTCACTGAGAGGATCAATTGGATTGGGAGGAGGAAACCGAGGGTCTTGAGTTGGCTTAAACTGTGGAGGAGGATCGGCCATGGATGAGGAACTTTGTGATGAAGAGGATAAAAAATTCCCGGCTGATACCATGTTACAAGCTGTGTTTTGAGAAGGAAAAGAGAGAAAATGGTTTCTGTGTTTATTGAATTGAAGAAGTGAATACAATGTATGTAGTGTACTGTATTTATAGACAATGTAATCCATCTATCAATCTACTAACAAGTGGTATAACAACCAAGCTTTTCTAACAAATCTGTAACTGAATTGGAACTGATTCTTGAAAAAGCAAAATGGCGCCAAATCAATCTTTCTTCTTCAGCTTGTTTGCACTAGCAGAAGCTGTATCCAACAACTCCCAATAATTGATTAGAAACTCCTAATAGGAATTTTGTGGGGGGTTGAGGTTTAGGACAATGATAACTACAACAGGAGATTATTGGTTGTATATGGAGTCCTTGCTTATTTTTCCATGCATCATTTTATGTTTTCTCATATGATTGTTACATCTACCTCTCTTTTCGAGTTCAGTGTAAGATCTGAAGCCATGGATGTTGTTGAGCCTTCTATTGCTCAATATAATGTTAATTTAACCCGAATTTTTACTCAAATTATGCCATCGTTTGAAGCGCTTCTATTGCGATTGTCTGATGAACCCTCCTATGCTTTTCTCTTGTAAAAAGAATAAATTGTTTTGGTTGCATTGTAGGATCAAAGAATTTGGTTCTCCTTGACTTTTTCTTTACCATAATTGATGGCTGATTTCAAGACAACCCAATGAAAACATTTGAAACAGAGAAATAAAGATGTTGTAATTAAAATCAATGAAACGTGAGTAAAGATTGATGTCCAACCTCCTACAGGTTGAATTTCTATCTTAAAACTGATATGCGCCTACTTTGCCATGTTTTGCACTTACTTTCATTCCGATTTCTGTCTATATTTTTACTTTTGGGTTAGGGAAGTATTGAATTTGTGTAATTTATGTTTATTTATGAGTTATCGAGGTCTACACAAGTTTCTGTTTAATTTTGCATAAATCAGAGACATTTTGGAGCAATTTAGAGAAGAAGGAACCGAGCTTACAATTCTCTTCAGGGCTACTGAAACCACTTGACATCTACTGAAGTGAAGCGGAATTTGGCTAAGTGTTAGATGGAGCAAGCTACTTATGAATCACTTGACGTCAAGTCACTCGACGTCTACTGAATGACTCGACATCGATTAAAGGCAAGCAACACTTAGAGCTGAGGAAGAAAGGATCACTCAATACCCACAAGAAGACTCGAGATCGACCAACATGACTCGATGTCGAGTGAAACAATAGTGGGCCGAGACGCGTTTTGACGAATTCTAACGGGAAGGAGATTGCTTAATTATGAAGACAAGATCTTTTATCTCCTTGTTGAACATCTATCCTTATGGGTGAAACTCCTATTTACCCTAGGGATCTTTATTTGTTTTATTTTATTTTATTAGGAAGTTTATCTTTAGGAAAGTAGATAGAGATTTCTTTCCTTGGCTAACAAGACTTGGTCTACTTTATAAATAAAGCCCTTGGGGGCTAGTTTTCAATCATCCAAGCACACAAGCAATTGTGTAACCCTAGAGTTAGAGAGAAGAGGAGGCCAAGAGAGGTAGAGATAGATAGATAGATAGATAGATAGATAGAGAGAGAGAGAGAGAGAGAGAGAGAGAGAGAGGATGTGGAAAGCGGTTTTGGTTGTACTATTACTCTTCGTTTTCAATTCAAGTTAGTTTCTTTCGTGTCAGTTATGGTGTTTGCTATGATGAAGCGCGAGTAGTCGTCCTACTTCTATGGTCGGGGTGAGCTCGACGATAGCCATGTAATTATGCTAATATAAAGTTATGATCTTTTATGTGATTTTCATCTTCTATCTATGTGCTTAAATCCGCTCTGAAAATAGTAGGCAATTCCATGTTTATGATATTGAAGCGAATGTGGATTTATTATGAATTTGGATATTATTTATGAAAAAAGGATAGTAACACTTAGGGTCTATGCGAGAGCCTCTATATTCCTATTTGTTAATGATGAAAGTTATTTGATGAAAAGCATATATCTTCATGATTCGAGTACGTTGCTTGCATGGTTATCGTTGTGGTCATTCCTCGGATTTGGAACTCTTTTAGTTTATTGATATACAACAACCTTTTTGCTTATTTCTGTTCACCTTTCGATTCAATTCTTACATTCTTCGGACGTTCTTTTTCGACGGTTACGTTTTATTTTTTTGTTACTTGACTTGACATCAACTACCTTCAGTCGATATCGAGTGAGTCTGACCCAATATCGAGTGCCTTGTACTCGACTTCGAGTGTGTCTGTGTTCTTGCAGGGTGTGCACTAGAGATCGACTGCTTTACTCGACATCGACTGGATCTCAATCGATATCGAGAGCTTCTAATCGACAACAGAGGGTTGTTTTCGAGAGACTATCTAGACGAGCGCTGACACGCTTCCTCGAGGATCGATCCTGACTCCTCCCACTACATTGGGAGGAAGTCTTGTAATTTATTTGCATGGACTAGGATTCACTTTGAGTTTATATTTTATATTTATTCGACTCGATTTCCTCCATTAAAAAATTTGGCACCGTGTTTGGGGAAGCCATCAATCGCGCCCTTTTTAGTCTTCTTTGCGCTCTTTTCTTTTAGTGCTGTTTTCGTAGGTGTATACGACGGCCTAATCGCACACCGGAGTTTGAACCATTAGTCAAACCGGAACGTTTCTTTTGTCTACAGAAATGGTTGAAAAGACTCATGTCTAATAACCAGGAGACTGTTCTTACTACGGTACATGACCTTGAGAAGCTCCGCAAGCAGGTGAACAAGCTCACCACTAAGCAGATGGAATACAATCAGAAGGAGGCTAAATAAACCCAAAATTAGAAAAGGTGGGAGGCGAGGGCGGATCGCAAGGCCCAAGCCAGAAGGGAACTTGAGGACCGACTACAACACATCCCTCGGAATGCGAAAAAATACTTGCACCCTACTCTGGCGATGCCAGAATCTCCTATTATTCTTCCTTGCATTTCTTGTGAGATTAAGCCTTCTTTTATTTCTGAAATTATGTGGAATACTTATGAGGGAAAACCTAACGAATGCCCTATGGATCATATTACTACATACCTAGATCTATGCAAAACTATTGTTTATGGCCCTAATCTAGAGTATGTTAAACTAAAGGCTTTTCGTTGGTCACTTGCAGGCAAGGCTCTACAATGGCTGGAGGGTTTGACTGCACAATCCATCCACATGTGGGGAGAACTCAAGGACTTGTTCCTCAACAAGTTCTTTCCACCAGCCAAAACTGCGCAACTCGGGAAAAAGATCATGACTTTCAAGCAAAAGCCAGGGAAGACACTAGCACAAGTATGAGAGCGCTACAAACGCCCGCTGAAATCTTGCCCAACAGATGAGCAACCTCCATGTGTTATCCAGGAGATCATCTATAACTCTCTGGATGTGCCTACAAAGGAGTTGATCAACACTTAGACCTCTTGTAGGTATCTCGAGTTTACACCACAATGAGCTTGGGATACCCTTGAGAGGCTTGTTGAGTTCGACAACACTTATGGGGCTCTTGAGGCTTCCGACACGAGGCTTGCCCCTTCTATGCCACTATACGAGCCATCTAAGGAGATTGATCCTGATATAAGGGAGCAATTCACAAAGGATCAAGAGCAACGGCTAAAAAAGCAAGTCAAGTTCCTCACCAACAACCAACCTTGTTTGGAGTGTGGGTCCGTCAGGCACAACACCACCGCCTTCCCACATTCCGAGTAAGTCCATCTTGCGGAGGCACATGAGGAAGCGTGCTACATGGGGGTCCTAACTATGGAGGACATCAGCGGAATTGGGGATACCGTCAACCCCAATACCAAAGGGACACCCCCACCATACAGAGCTCCTGGACACCCTGAGAGGGAGTCAAAGAAGGATGACCTATAGCTTGTTCTTGATGAGACGAGGAGCAATCATGCTGAATACAAACAAGCCAATAACTCTATCAACACTCAGCTGCATTGCATCAACTCACGACTGAGAGAAATCGACGTGTGGAGGAAGAAGATCGAGACCCAAATGGGTCAATTGGTTGCATAGACCCCTAAACCGTCTGAATCACTCCCCAGGCAACCTGATCCCAACACTAAGGGAAAATATATTTGACACGTGGTTGCAGTATAGCTAAGGAGCATGCGTCAACCACAAACACCCGACCACACGCCGGAAGAAGAAGGGACTGGAATTCCAATCGACGTCGAGCCACACCCAGTCGACGTCAACTCTATTCCACTCGACGTCGAGTCCCATCCTGTCGATATCGATCCATTTGCACAACACCTCCAGAAGCCAGTTGTTTCACTCGATGTCAACTCACCCACAATCGATGTTGAGTCATTTCACTCGACTCCACCAGGTGCAATGAAGAAGAAGACTCTGGCTTTCCCATCCAAATCTTTGAAGGACCCCGTTGACAAGAAATTCCAGTGTTTTGTGAAGCTGCATCAAGGGGTCAACGTCACCATACCCTTTACTGAAGCTCTTCATGAGATGCCATCCTATGTGATGTTCCTCAAAGACATCTTAAGTAAGTAGGGATCAATGGCTGAGATCGCGAAGGATGCAGCAATGTAGATTTTTCGGAGAAGAGAGCGGATCCAGGAAGATTCGCCATCACTATTGGGCTAGGCCAACATCGCTACAAGGCTCTTTGTGACTTAGCGGCTAGTGTGAGCCTCATGCTTTTGTCCATCTGGTCAGTCAAAGGTCAATGTCAGAGCTTTGGAGCCTGTAGATATGAAGTTATATATGGCCGACAGCAACTTCGTCCCACCCACAGGAATTATTGATGATGTCCCCATCAAAGTGGGCAAGTTCTTTGTGCCCATGGGCTTCATTGTGCTTGAAATGGCGGAAGATCTTACATGTCCTATCATCCTTGGTAGGCCATTCTTAGCCACTGTCAACGCCAACATCAGCGTGAGGAATGGGATTCTCACTTTTACCATTAGTGATGAGGTTATCGAGTTCTCCTTCAAACCAACCACCGAGAAACTCAATAGGTGGGGGTATTTTAATTAGTTTTCCCTTATATTTTTTTCTTGTAAAGTACTCCCTCCGTTAATTAAATAATGTCGTTTTAGACATCTACACATTTTTTAAGAAAGGGCCTAAAAGTAAACAAAATACACTTATACCCCTAATTATTACTTTACTTTTTCACTTTATTGAAAACTGTAACTAACAAATCTCTTACCCTTAAAAGGGTAATTTTGGAAAGTGAACACCAAAATATCTAAAACGACATGTTTTTCTTAACAAGATTTTACTCCTAAAACGACGTGTTTTTCTTAACAGAGGGAATATAATTATTTTATAATAATAACAATTAAAATAAGTAATAATAGTATTTTTTTTAATTATAACGTAACATTGTTGTTATTATTATTATTATTATTATTTTTTAATTATAACGTAACGTTGTTGTTATTATTATTATCATTATTATACCCATTTAGAGCTATAAGAGGCAAATCGCTAAATACGGTATTCTTCCCAACTATCAATCGATAATGAGAGAGTATCTGGTGAATCTCGTCTCAATCCCTTTTCGTCCTAATCTAGTAAGATAATGTAGCCAAATATGTTGAGCATTATAATTAATTATACAATCATTGTATGGATTAATAATAGTATTATAATATTAATATTAATAGTAATAATATTATTAATAGTAATAATATTATTATTATTATTGAATAATATAGTTGAGAAGAAAACCGTATTCAATGTATTATACAAATTAATGAATTATGAAAATATTTTTCACTTTGCAAATTTATATAATATTTTATTATTTTTATTTGCGGGACAAGGCCCGTCCCGAAAAAAAAGTGGCAATCCCGTCCCTATCCCGTCCCGTAAAAATTTCGCGGGACGAGTCCCGTCCCGGCTCAATCCCGTCACGTGCCCACCCCTAGTGAGGACACTGTAATCTTTAAGTATGGAGTGGGGGAAAGGCTTATTTATATTATTTATGATTATTTCTTCATTTGATCTTTACATGGTACTTTGGATATGATCATTTATCTATATGCTTACATGTTATTATCCAAAGTTTATTTTTATCACCCCCATTGAAAAAATTTGATTAGTGTCATGGAAGTTTTAACAAGACTTGGCGATGCAAAAATAGATTCATTAGAGATATAACATGAAATTGTCTAGTAAAGGGAAGACACAATGAAGTGCATATTTGCTTGAAAACCATTAAAGGAGGTAAAATTGATATTGCTTTTGACATGTGCATGATATGAGGATGGATGACTTTATTTTCCATAGGAGCTTACTTTATTCATAGCCTTACTTATGCTTATATGCATCACATCTAGCCATATTGAGCCTTATTTCATATTTGCTCCACATGTTCTATATATGGCCCTTTCTTTACCTTATGACCATATCCGGGGAGTATGTTGAGAAATTGATATTATGGAGATGATTATATGGTTTTATATGTTGTGAAATTATATGGAACTTGATGGCAGGTTGATGGAATTATATGGAAAATTTAATGAACGAAATAAAATCCGGTCACCTAGGAATAAAGATAGATTGACCCTGCTTGCTAGGATGTTAGTTCGACGAGATGGGACACCAAGGTGAGGAGTCCAACGCACTAAGTATCTAGAGCCATTCATGACACCCATTTTTGCGAATTGCGAGAAGGCAGTGCTAAGGTTAGAGAGGTTAAAGCATATAAGTGAAAAAAGAAAAGAGGGTCATTATGAGAGGACGAGGGATGTGGAAATATCATATGATGGGAGAAAGTGCATTAAAGAAAAGTTTGAGAAGTTCTCCCCAGATTTAGCATCACATTTCCCAAATATAGCAAACCACTATACCTTTTACCTTTAATTCACCATGTGCAAAAAAAGTCCTCTTGATTATTAGTGCTTTGTCGCATGAAATTGTTTTTTGCTTAACCCTCCTTTTGTGCGAGATATTGCTTTTATTCACAGACATGGATTTGGTGGCATTAGTACCTTTGCGAGGATAGTAATTGAATGTCAGGGACATATGAGAATGAATCTAAGATATTGAGAGTTTGGTTTCTTCCCCTGTATGACCATTAAAAGTATTGTTTGAGGACAAGCAAGGTTAAGTATATGGTGTTGATGTGCGCCGATTTTGCCATGTTTTGCACTTACTTTCATTCCGATTTCTGTCTATATTTTATACTTTTGGGTTAGAGAAGTATGGAATTTGTGTAGTTTATGTTTATTTATAAGTTATAGAGGTCTACACAAGTTTCTGTTTAATTTCGCAGAAATCGGAGACATTTTGGAGCAATTTAGAGAAGAAGAAACCGAGCTTACAATTCACTCGATGTCTACTGAAACCACTCGACATCTACTGGAGTGAAGCAGATTTTCGCTTAGTGTTGGATGGAGCAAGCTACTAATGAATCACTCAACGTCTACTGAATGAATCGACGTCGATTGAAGGCAAGCAACACTTAGAGTCGAGGAAGAAAGGCCCACTCAATACCCACAAGAAGACTCGAGATAGACCAACATGACTCGATGTCAAGTGACCTTCACTCGATGTCGAGCGAAACAAAAGTGAGCCGAGACGCGTTTTGATGAATCCTAATGGGAAGGAGATTGCTTAATTATGAAGACAAGATCTTTTATCTCCTTGTTGAACATCTATCCTTATGGGTTAAAGTCCTATTTACCCTAGGTATCTTTATTAGTTTTATTTTATTTTATTAGGAAGTTTTATCTTTAGGAAATAAGATAGAGATTTCTTTCTTTGGCTACCAAGGCTTGGTCTACTATAAATAAAGCCCTTGGGGGCTAGTTTTCAATCATCCAAGCACACAAGCAATTGTGTGATCCTAGAGTTAGAGAGAAGAGGAGGCCGAGAGAGGTAGAGAGAGAGAGAGAGGTTGTGGAGAGCGGTTTTGGTTGTACTCTTACTCTTCGTTTTCAATTCAAATTAGTTTCTTTCATGTCAATTATGGTGTTTGCTACGATGAAGTGCCTGTAGTCGTCCTACTTCTAGGGTCGGGGTGAGCCCGATGATAGCCAGGTTTTGGTTGTACTCTTACTCTTCGTTTTCAATTCAAATTAGTTTCTTTCATGTCAATTAAAGTTATGATCTTTTATGTGATTTTCATTTTCTATCTATGTGCTTAAATCCGTTGTAAAAGTTGTAGGCAGGTCCATCTTTATGATATTGAAGCGAAAGTGGATTTATTATGAATTTGGATATTGATTATGAAAAAAGGATGGTAACATTTAGGGTCTATGCGAGAGCCTCTATATTCCTATTTGTTAATGACGAAAGTTATTTGATGAAAATCATATATCTTTCATGATTCAAGTACGTTACTTGCATGGTTATCGTTGTGGTAATTCCCCAGCTTTGGAAGTCTTTTAGTTTATTGTTATACAACAACCTTTCTGCTTATTTATGTTCACCTTTCGATTTCATCCTTACATTCTTTGGACGTTCCTTTCCAAAGGTTACGTTTTAGTTTTCTGTTACTTGACTCGACATAAATTGCCTTCAGTCGATATCGAGTGAGTCTGACCCGATATCGAGTGCCATATACTCGACATCGAGTGTGTTTGTGTTCTTGTAGGGTGTGCACTAGATATCGACTGCTTTACTCGACATCGGCTGGATCTCAGTCAATATTGAAAGCTTCCGGTTTACATCAGAGGGCTATTTTCGAGAGACAATCTAGGCGAGCGTTGACACGCTTCTTCGATGATCGATCCTGACTCCTACCACTACAGCGGGAAGAAGTCTTGTAATTTATTTGCGTGGAATAAGATTCGGGTTGAGTTTATGTTTTATATTTATTCGACTCGATTTCCTCCATTAACAACAACAGACAATTTTTTCAATGAATTTCTATAAAATTGAACACATGCATAAGGAGAAATGTGAGCCAAGATTGATGTCCAACCTCCTACAAGAGATAGATTTGGCGCCCCTCACATGTATTCAACGACGTTACGAGGGAATCTCAACCATATTTGGCGAGTGTATATGGTCACCTCATCCCGAAGTTACGACGTCTCAACATCTAGCATACATGGTCACCTCACCTAGATGTTGCGAAATTCCTACCACTCCTCGCCCAACAGATCTAAGGGTGTGTTTGGCAAAATGGTAGTTGTTGGAGGAGCTGAAGCTGTTGGGTAGCTGAAGCTGTTGGATTATTTGAGTTAAATATATGTTAATAAGCTAGTATAGTGTTTGGTAAACCTAGCTGTTAGGGTAGCTGTTAAAAACTTGTGAATAAAAAACCAAAAGCTCCGAAAAGCTTGGGTGAATAGCTATTGAAAAGCTTTGCTTTCAAAAGCTAATTAAACTAAAAGCTTATATTTATTTCATTTAAGACTATAAAATATCAAAACCAAAAGCTCCAAAAAGCTACTTGGTTTTGCCAAACATACCCTAAGCCTCTTAACCGATAGATTGTTTCGAACAAGCACACAAATCACAAACATATACCAATTTACTCTCTATCAATTCCAAATTTTAATCATCAGCCGATACACATAACAAACAAACAAACAACAATCCCTAAAAAATTACAGATATCTATCAATTTTAATTTTAATTTAAAAAAAAAACCTCTCAATTTTATTCTAAAAGCTTAATAACAATTCAAATTCTTACCTTGACAAATTGAGTGAAATCTCTCACAAATCTTCCAAGAACAACAACAAATGACCGAATTCTTAAACTCTTCATGGTCCTCGTACAAACTGAACCAAACTAGGCCACTAGGGTTGTATGAAATGGAGAAGGATTTGAGGTTTTGTGTAATTTTCCCTCATGCATATTTGTACTTATTTTTGAAAATGAGAAGGATTTGTGTGCAATTTAGTAAACATTTTCTTGTCAGTAATCGTTTTGGAATCTTGTCAATAGCCCATAAGAAAAGTTTATTATTATTTTAAAATCTTTTAAACCAAAAATTACTATAATTTTTAAAAAAAAAAACACACGGTTTTTTTAAACTTTTCTTCTCCGAGCCGAGGGAACGAACCACCTCATACCCCCTCCCTTAACCTTGCATTACTTAACCAGCTAAATTCTTTTGTTTTACCGTTCATTATGATTCGGACCGTAAATTTTTAATTAGAGTTGACTCAAAATTGTAACCTGAATAGCGTAAAATATAAAGATTGTGAATCAAACTATAAGATTCAAGGTTTTGGACCGCTTCATAAATTGCTACCTAATTCGATCACATTTAATGTCCGCTTAATGCAATCCCGTCATTTAAGGTTTTTCTAGGTTAAAATTTTTTATATAATAAGTTAAGTTTTTTTTTTAGGTATATAATAACTCAAGTTTATTTTATAATTATTTCAAGTACTCTTACATTAATTAATTTATTTATTTTTCTTAAATTACTATTAGATTAAAAATAATTGTCCATATTTCTTGTCCTAATTAACTACTTGTCCACCATCCTATTTTTATCTATTATATGTCCATCGATCACCCCAAAACTGATGCTCACTTCCCTCCTTCCATCCTTCCACTCCACCCCTCTAAATTAGTTGTAATTTTTATGCTGACAATGGATTGCTTAGTTGAAATTTTATCCTGACAACCGACTCCTTCCATCCTTCTACTGACAACGGACTCTAAAACTCCCTTCATCCCTCTAACTTAGTTTTTTTTTTTTTTACAGTGGGTAAGAAATAGGTAAACCTTACTTAGTGTAAGGTGTTACCATGATCATCCGAAAGGATGATGTTACAGAGATCACTAAGGGTAGGGAGATTGCCTATGTTACAAATGTCACTAGACTTAGCTATGAAATCTGCTGCTCTGTTGGCTTCTCTGTAGCAGTGTCTGAATTCAATACTGTCGAAGTTGGTACTCAGGCCTTTGATAAGCTTCACTTCCCTTAAAATTTCCCATCTGGCATGATTCTTGACGTTAATGGCTTTTGTAACTTCCAAGCAGTCACCTTCCACTATAATTCTCCTTAATCCTTTGGTTGTGGCTAGAGTAATACCTGCACAAACCGCTGCAGCTTCTGTTTGGATAGCAGTTGAAGCTGTTGTTTCTGATTGAAGAATATCAATAACTGAACCGTAGTTATCCCGAATAATCCCACCCACATGGCCAGCGCCCGTGGGTTTCAGTGAGCCATCTACATTTAATTTGTAGATAGCCCTAGGTGGATTCATCCATCTGGAATTGCGTTTCCTCTTGATGCTTGGTGGCTGTTTGGTTGGGGGAGAATTATTTGCAGCATGCCAGTCAGCAAGAGATGATAGACAGCGTACCGCCATGCTATGGGATGTCCCTTGTTGTTTATTCCTGAAAATCAGGTCATTCCTAGATTCCCAGATCTTTTGCCAAATGAAACTAAGTTCCTCTAGATCTCTTTTATTGTAGATTGTGTTAGTTAATTCCTTAATATTATCACAGTTATTGGGTATTATTGGTTTGTTTCTACCAACCAAGTGTTCATAGGCGGCAATGGTGGTTCTTGTAACCGGAGATGTGAGAAAGAGATGGTTGCTATCTTCAGTACTGTTGTTGCAGAGGCAACAATTAGCTGGTACTCTATTGAAGTATCTATTTAATCTTTCTTTAGTAGCAAGACTGTCAGAGGTAATTTTACAAAGTAGGTTTTTAATCTTCGGGGGGATGTGTAATTTCCAGATCCACTTATAGTCATCATTACAATTATTATTTTTTGTCTTATCGATCTAGTTGTGAATTGTCCATCCGGGTTATGTTTCCAAACCAGTTTGTCTGGAGTGTTCCAAGTTGGTATTTTGATCTTAACTATTTTAGAGACAATGTTGTTGGGGAAGACTTCACGAAGGAGAGGAATGTTCCAATATTTATTAGTGTTGAGGAACTGGTTAACCTTGAGCTCAGGGTCACAATCATGTTGGTAGTCAGCTAGGTTGTGATCTGGTAGCCAGTTGTCTTTCCAAACGTTTATTGATTCACCATTTCTTTTGATCCATATTAGACCTTGTGAGAAGCTTTCTCGTAATTGTAGTAGTCTACTGAATTGCCAAGAAGTGTTCTGTGGGGATTTATCCATTATTCCTTGTTTTTGGAGGTATTTTTCCTTTATTATTTTAACCCAGATATTATTAGGCTCATGGTAGATTTTCCATAAGAGTTTCATTTGGAGGCTTATATTTAGTTCTTCAGCAAGCTTTAAGCCTAGCCCTCATTCGTCTTTTGGTTTACAGATCTTTTCCCAGCTAATCAGGGGGGTGTACTTTTCATATTGTAATTTATTCCAATTTTTTTTTTATTTATCTGATCAATATGTTGAAGGACTCCTTTTGGAAGAAGGAAATTTTGCATCAAGTAGTTGGTTTTTGAGCTTAAGTTAGCCTGAATAAGAGAAGCACGACCGGCTTGTGTCAAAGTAGAGGCTTTCCAATTGGATAATTGTTTTTTCAGGCTCTAAATAGCTTCATCAAAGATCTCGTTTTTAACTCTACCCCTTACCAGAGGTATACCAAGGTATTTTTCAAGAGTTTTGGCTATAGGAATGTTCATATCTCTCGCTAGGGAGTTAGCCAAGTGTGGGCTGATGTTTTCAGAAACTTGTAATGAGCTTTTATTATAATTTATAGAAAGACCTGAAAGGTTGGAGAAATTATTTAGAATGTTTTTTGATGGTGTATAGGCTTTTATGAGAAGCTCTGGCAAAGATAATTGTGTCATCTGCAAATGTGAGAAAGGGTATAGTAGTACCGTTTTTTGCTAATTGGATTCCGACGAGAGCATCATCGAATTGTGCTTCCTCAATTAGTTCTCTGGATAAGTTTTCCATGATAAGAATGAATATATATGGTGCTAAGGGATCCCCTTGTCTTATGCCTCTACCAGGTTTGAAAGGGGTACCTGGGCAGTTGTTTACTAAAACAGAGAAGGTGGTAGTGGTAATGCAGTTGATAACCCAAGTTATCCATTGAGGGGCAAAGCCAAATTTCGTAAGGGTTGCACGAATAAAATCTCAATTGATTCTGTCGTACGCCTTTTCCATGTCTAGTTTGATTGCCATCCATCCTTTTTTCCCCTTTTTGTTTGTGAAAGTTGTGAAAAATTTCATGGGCTATAAGGGTGTTGTCTTGGATTGATCTACCTTCTACAAAGGCCCCCTTGAAAGGGGTTAATTAATTTATTTAAGATTGGTTTGAGTCTATTAGCAAGGATCTTAGTTATGATTTTATAAATGGTATTGCATAAGCTGATAGGTCTGTAGTGATTGATATTTATAGGATTATCAGTCTTGGGTGTGAGGGCAATGAAAGTCTGGTTGATTTGATTTAGCATGCTGCCTGAGTGGAAGAAGGCTTTAATTGCTTTACAGAGAGAACTTCCAACTATTTTCCAATATCTGAGGTAAAATTCAGGATGGAACCCATCAGGGCCCGGGGTTTTGTCTTCAGCCATACTGCTGATAGTGTCTTTGATTTCTTTGTTGGAGGGTGTGGTTAGCAAGGCATCATTCTCAGATGGTGTAATTTGGGGTTGAATATGCTTAATTTGATCGCTGGTAATGGGGTTTTTGTTTTGAGGTATGAACCCTTTCAACCATTTCTTTGGTAATCTGGTTGGCTATCTTTCTTTTTTTCTGTTAACACAGTTCCATTCTTGATAGTAAAGGTGTAAGTGGAGTTTTTGTGGTTTCTAATCTTGGTGATAGTTTGATAGAATTTGGTGTTTCTATCTCCTAATTGAAGATGTTTAATCTTAGACCTTTGCTTCCAAAATTTGAAGTTATAGTCTAATAATGTATTCTTTTTCTTTTCCAATCTAGCAAGCTTTCTGGTGTCAGCAGGTGACAAAGTGCCCCACGGTAGTTGAAACTACGGACTTTGAATTTTGATTTCAAGTTCAGAAAGCTTTCTTTGGTTTCGATTGTGTGTTTTAAACCAGGTTTTGATATTCTTTTTGAGAAGCTTTTGTTTCTGCATGAAAGAGTATGCAAAGGAGCCTGTGAGTTTGTTATTCTAGACCTTGGAGACAATGGTTTCAATGTTGGGATCAGTGGACCAAGCCATTTCAAATCTGAATGGGGTCCCTTTCTGGCAGTCCATGGTGCCAATCTTTAAGGTGATGGGGCAGTGGTCGGAGAAGGAGAAGGGGTGATGTTGGACTCTAAGATTTTTAAACTGGGACATAATATCTTGGTGGGCAAGAATCCTATCAAGTCGTTCATAGCTGTTGTTGGGATTGTTATGGGCAGATCTTCTCCAAGTGAATAGGGAGCCAAGGTAAGGTATAGTTTGGAGGTTGAGATCATGCTTAAGGTCTCTAAGTCTTCGAAATCTGGAATTGGATGGGGTGCAGCCACCCACTTTATCATTATCATCTTCTATATCATTTAAATCTCCTATGATGATAATTGGGAGCATGTGTTTATTGACAGCAGTGATGATCTCTAGCCAGAAGGTGTTTTTTTCCGATTCATTGGTAGGGGCATAGACAAAGATGATGGCCAAATCAGTTTGATCAATTTTAATTTGTAGCATGCAGAACCTCTGATGTTGTTCAAGTATAGTATAGGTTGCTATGGTTTGAGAAGATTTGGATAGAATCCACAGTCCTCCTTTAGTACCATTCGAAGGTATGATTATAGATTTATTGAAGACAGACTCCTTGAGGTTGTAGTGTGTAGGGGAGTCACCTGATTTGGTTTCAGCCAAAGCTAGGATGTCAAGTTTGTTGTTGTACCTGAGTTGGTTGATTTCATGCCAAAGAAGGGGGCGCTTGGAACCCCTAATGTTCCAGTAGCCGACTCTAATCATGAAACCAATCAAAAGCTATGCTACATAGCTTAGCAATCAGGAAACAACATCTAAAATGATTAAGCTAATTACATAGTTGAAAAATGAGGAGAGAAGAAGCTAGAGAGAATTCTCTAGTCCTTAAGTTGTTTCTGTAAGCTGCAAGTAAATTAATAATGGTGAGGTAGTAAGTTTTACCTGGTTGAGCGACACCTTTCAATAGGATTGGGAGATTGGTTCTGTCTCTAGCTTGATGATCTTCATTGGTGCATTCGTGTTTGCAGTTTTGATGTCCAGCATAGCACCTTGTTACACAATGTTTGAAAAAATTGTTGTGTGAGTGTTTTTGGTTTGAAATTTTGGTTTGGCTTTCCACCATGAAGGAACCAGAAGTCCTCATGGGGATGTTAGCCGAGAGTTGTTGGTTAAGTTTTGATGAGTGCATACCTTTAATCCTTTGCCTGTAGCTATGCTCAAACAGCCATCTCATTGCTCCATATGGTATTGAATTGTCAGTATTGGAGTGTCAGGATAAGAGATAAGAAATCCAGAACATATGTTTAACTGGTGAGGGGAGATAAGAGATAATAGCATGATAGTTAATCAAATCATCATAGATATAAGGTAGATTTAATGTTTTGCTTAAGAACAGAAAGGAAGCGTGGCTCCCGCCAAGATAGATCCTTGGGTGAAGCCACCAAAACCAACAGTAGAACAACAATATCCAAACTACAGCAAACAGGTTCAAAAAACAACTAGTAGAGCTGATGAGCAGGGTGTTAGGGGAAATATAAGGCCTAAGATTATTTAAAAGAGCATGGCCATTGGTAGGATCACACTTCGAGCCCTGCAAACCAAATGGCATTCATCATTAAACCTTCTTCTTCTTAGGCTTCTTGGTTGCCGGTGAAGTGGTGTTAGTCTGGTCATCTTCATCTTTCCTCTTGCTCTGTTCAGTGTACTGGTTCATGTCTTCATCTTCAGGGGATGGGATTTTGTACTGGTTCATGTCTTCACAATGCTCCCCATCTTCTTGATGACTGAGTTGTCATATTTGAGGGAAAGATGGGATTCTTCAGAGTTAGTGCCAAGATCAGTCATCTTGCCTTTGATTTGAGCTCTCAGAAGATCATCATAGACATTCTCCGATAGCAGGTTAGCCATAGCTGGAGTAAAGGGAGCAGTGGTGGCCATGATAGGATGGATGGAGCAATCACAAAGGGAAATGTGAGGGATTTGGCCGACAGTTTATGGGCATGAGCAATATTGGGGCTAGAGACAGGGAGGAGCCCAAAATCACCATACCTAGGCAGCATAAAGTGAGTCACAGAAGGCTCAGCCTCCCCTTGCTGATAGGTGGGTGTATGGTTAGGCATGTTGAAGTGTCTGGTGTCATGTCTGGAAGGGTTCAAAGAGGGTGGAAGGGCAAGAAGATCAACATTGGGGTTCTCCTCAAGAACAAGGTTGAATTTCCGGGGTCGAGGGGCATTGAGTGGGCAATCATCATACACATGATCATAACCCCCACAGCACCCACAACCATCCGAGAAGTCTTCATACCAAATTCTGAGTTTAACATTCTCATTATCATTCTTTCTAATGTTGACAAAGGTAACCAGCTTGGTAAGGAGGGAAACGTTGACACAGGCTCTAGCAAATCTCATTTTGTTTCTAATGTTGGAGACTTGATCAATTCTGAACAAAGTACCCACACCACCAGAAGCTAGAATGAAAGTTATAGCCTCAACCATGTAGAACTGATGAGGGAGGCCAGGAATTCTTACCCAAACATCTACATTGGTGGTATCTTCATCCATGGGATTAAAAGTGTCTGACCAGAGGTAGATGACCATCAGTGAACCTTGTACATGGTAAGGCATGTTGCTCCAAACCACAGCTCTATCTTCCTTGTTAGCAAACCTAAGGATAAACCAATCATTTCCAATTGAATCTATCCCCCAGCTGCCTTTTATGGATTTCCAATCAGCTTTCATCTTCCCAACTACTTTCTTGAGATCCACAGGAGTTTGGACAAACCGTCTAATCAAGCTGAACTCAGAGAGCTTACTGTGAAGGTCTTTGACGCCAGGGACAGAGTAAGGGTCATCAACAAGGATGAGGGGGTGAGGATTGGCATCCAGAGGAGGGGCAGATCTTAGGGGAGTGGCCTGAATGGGATGGGTGTCAGTGTTTTGGGAGGTCTGAGCTTGGTTGTCCAAAGCTAGGGAGAGGAAGGGCTCAGTCATTTGGGTGGAGATAGCTATGGTCAGAACTTGAGAGGGGATAGGCGCCATGTTCTCAAGGGAGATACCTTGCCTAGCATTGTTGATGAGAGCTTCCATAAAGGATTGCTGAGAATCCATGAACACAAGCAAGCAGCAGAGATTGGAAGCAGAGGAAAGGAGATGTAGAGGGTGTGATTCATCATAGATCTCAGGGGTTCTATATATACTAGAAGTGCATACAGTGTTCTTATCAAAGTACTCAGTGATGATAGTAATATCTAAGGGCGGGAATTTGAAATTATCAATAGTAGCCAGAATCATAGAGCTAATGATACCTTTGTGGCTATTGTTAGGAGCCCAGATCAAAGAGAAGTGGCTCCCTTGGACCAGATACATCTCCTCCTCAGCTGGTTGCTTATTGGAATGGGTAAAGGATCTCTTCCTTCTCTCGGAAATAGGATTCATTGTTGTATTCAAGAGGAGGAAGTGGGTTTGTGGTAACTGCAGATGGCTAACCGCCTCCACCTGTCCAACCAAGACGCCTGCATTGTAATAACTGCTAGGTAATCTATGGTTAGTGATATGATTAGTGCAAGTGTTAATGACTAGATTAAGTAATCTGTTCAGCTGAAGTTTTGTATAATGGTTGGTTTTTGAGAGTTGTAGAAAAAAGTTTTTGATTTGCCGAGGGGCCTCAAACACTTGGAATTGGTAACATGCATTTAATCCTTGTTGTTGATCAATGCAAAAGCAACTAAGATTGGTAATCACCCTCTCCAAGAAAACATGATTTCCTTTGAGAGAGGTGAGATTTAATAGAAAATCTGGGCTGTTGAAATGTTTGGTTTTTGGGTAAATTTGTGGGATAAAATTGAATGTTTGGGTTGTAGAAACTGTGTTTGGATTGGTGGTATAGAGAATATCAAAGTTAAGGTTGCATTTGATCAATCTTACAAGGGGCTGCGAGCGGCAGTCCTTGCAAGATCGACGAGCAAAGGGGGTGACCGAGGGGAACACAATGGGGAAGAACAGGGGGGCAAAGAAGAACAAGGGGGGCCAAAAGAGAGCGTTTGTGATTTTAGTATTGGCATTTTAGCATACAATTGTTAGGGGTGTGCAGAAAAACCCGAAACCGAAAACACGACACGAAAACACGACAACACGACACGAAAAAACCCGAAACCGAAAAAACACGACACGATAATGACACGAACCGAGAAAACACGGTTGTAAACGGTTCGTGTTCGGGTCAGGCAAATCACCTTGTCGGGTACCCGACACGAACCGTTTAATTTTTTTGAAAAAAATATTTATGTTAGGAAGTATAATACTAGTATAAATAGAATCCTATAAGTATTAGTCAACTTCGCTAGCCCAATTGGTTTTATGGAAGCGCTGTCACTTGCGTTTTTCAAATAGGCCCGGGTTCGAGTCCTCACACCTCCAGTTTTTTTTTTCTTTTTTCATACTGTGGTCTCGGTTTTTTTTTTTTTTTTAATATTTCGATGTTACTCAAATAACCAAACCCTAGCCGCCCTTCGACAGTTCGCCCCTTCCTCTAGGCTCCAGACGTCCAGTTCTCTCTCTCACCTTCTCACTTGCTCTCTTGCTCTCCGCCATGGCGCCATGGAAGAAGGTGATGCCCCGCCCTTCTCAATCGCTTCTTCTTCTACAGTTCCGAGCCTCTCAGGCGCCTCTTCTTCTTCTACAGTTCCGAGCCTCTCAGGTGCTTCTTCTTCTCCTTCTCCAGCCCTTCTTCTCCAGTTCCGAGTACAGATCTTGGCGCCCTTCTGAATCGATTCTTCTTCTTCTTCTCCGGTTCCAAGCCTCTCAATCACTTCTTCTTCTTCTCCAACCCTTCTCCAGTTCGAATCTCTTCTTCTCTTCTCCAATTTGTGCGAATTTGTTCAAAGTAAACAACCCTAAATCTCGACATTGTGCCAATTTGTTCGAATCTGAGGTGTTGTTGGTGTTGCTTTCCTCCTCCTTTAGGGCCTATGCGAATTTCTAAGTTGTTGTAGTGCGAATTTGTGATTTTTGCAAAGTAGTTGTGTTCCCTTTCAATCGTTTTTAGGGCTTGATATTCTTCTCCGCCATGGCCATCTCTGAAATTCTTTACTGTACCAAAAAAAAAAAAACTAAAAGAAAGAGCATCTGGTTCGTGTCGGATAACCCGGTATCCGACACGGAACCGAATAACTTAACCGTGTCGGGTACCCGGGTTTAGATGGTTCGTATATGGTTCGGGCATTTTGGGCTAAACGATTTTGGGTACCCGACACGATTAACCGGTTCGTGTCGGGTACTCGGATATGCACACCCCTAACAATTGTCCCTAATCATCCCTCTAACTTAGTTGAAATTTTCCAAAATAGGTACCTTCCCCTATTACAAAGACAAATCAGCAGCTTTACGATTACAAAAAAAAAAAAAAACAGCACCTTTCCGATTAAAAAAAATGGATGAAATATAAAATAGTTGAAATTTTTATGCTGACAACCAACTCTCTCCATCCCTCTACAAACAACGGACAGCTAAGACTCCCTTCATCCCTCGAACTTAGTTGAAAATTTCCAAAATCAGCACACATTTTGTGGCAAAAAAAAAACCAGCTGACAATGAGTGACAAAATAATTGACAAGGAATAGAAAATAAGCTGATAAAAGTATGACAAATAGCTGACAAGTACGAGATTAATGTACGTCTCACCCCCTAGTTCAGAGTTCAGACCCATAAAACCTATACACATACTATTAGAACCATTTTACTTAGAATGTACATGATCACAGTAAGATCACATGATCCTACAACAACCTAGTAGCTAAACATCAAAGTTTGTATCATTCTATAGGGATTAATCAATATAATGATTTGTTGCATGATCAAATCCGAGACACATCCAATCACGCCTTTTATTTCTTCTAACTTCAGAGACCTTTAAAGTATCCACCAATGGTTATGTGTGCCTTGCTGCTTATGGGAGCTCCTTTCACTGCTGAGATTGCTTCAGTCAGCTTGGTTACATGATGAACAACGGCCATAGGAGGAAGTGCTGGCAAGGAGACCATGGGAGATTCGATCTACCTCGATAGTGAAGATGAACCATCCATGGTAGTTGAATTGAAGGGAGGAGACAAAAAAGGGAGACTATGGGAGATTCAAAGGAAGTCATGAATGCAGCTCGAAAAGGCCTTGAATGAGAGGCGAAAGTGATCAGAGGTGATGGATGGAGATCTGATTGAGAGAGCGACTGAGACGGAAGGGTTTGTGTATTTTGGACTACCCGTGGACATTTGTTTAATTTGAACCGAACGGTTGATACTTAATTGTGCCTCTAGATTTAATTACTAAATTTAATATATTATATATCTTACAGTACGTTTTAAGGAATATCGTATAAAAAGATGATTAAATAGATAATTAAATTATCAGTATTGGTTGGATAATTGGATTTACAATAGTATAGGGTGGCAATTATTTGGCAAAAAAAATAAAATGATATTAGTAGATAAAAATGATAAAATAAATGAAACAGTCCCAAATGGATGGAATGGGATCCCATGAAATCAAATTTATAGGTGGACAAATCTCAACCCTAAAAAAATTAACCAACTTTTAGATCTGCCCTCCTCTTTACCCCCATCGGCTCACCCCCATCCCCACCCATTTTATTTTTATTCTTGTTTTTTCAATTATCTTTTTTGTGTGAGTGCAAAATTCAACTCCACCCTCATGAATTTAAAAGCCAAATTCATGAGATCCAAGAATCTTATATTTAATCTTGGCAAATATCAATCCATCGAAGCATCAGGTGCAAATTTAGTGGTCTCTTCTACCTGATAAAAGGCCATATTTGGGTCTACACGTTAATGTTTGAGTTGATTAGTTAATTTAGTTATGCAGTTTAGCATCTTATATCCTCCGTACTAACAAAGCTTAATTATTAATAAAATTAAAGTCCATGAACCTATATATTTTTATATACCGTAATCACTTAGAAATAACCTTCTTGGACTTTTCTAAAGCATTATTATATTTATAGTTAATTAAGGATCCACATCATCGAATTTTATAATCTAAATCATGTAACTAAGAATTAAATCAGATAATAAGTAGAAACGTCAGCTTGAGAATTTCATGCTCGTCCTTTTGCATATTTCAAACAAATACTACTACGTAATTACGGTAATTACTGTAATCACTTAACAAAAATAACCTTCTTGGACTACTCCGTAATTACTGTTGTAACTTACAACAGTAAGTTAACAACAATATTATATTACCTTGGCCATATGGTTAAAATGATCATGAATCGTTCGTTCGAACCAACTTTAAAGGTTGTTTTGCTTAATGTTACAATTAGAGCTGGCAAAACCCGACCCGAACCCGAAAATCCGACCCGGTCAACTCGAAACCGATTATTCTGAACACCGACACAACTCGTCTATTTTGGATCCAAAATCCGAATGAACCGAACCCGATTAACCCGAAACCCATTAAGACCCGGACCCATTATAATCGAAACCCGAAATAACCCAAACTTTAAGCTACAATCTAGTAAAAAAATTTAAATAAATATTGAAATAATAAAAACCCGAGACAACCAAAACCCGATACAACCGAAACCCGAACCCGACTCAATCGATTGACCAAATTATTAGACATTACCCGAAACCCGAATGACCCGAACCCCGACTAACCGAACCCAAACCCGACCCGACCCGCCCGATTGCCACCTCTAGTTACAATCTTGTAAAGTTGCAGTCAAACATTAACTTTTACTAAGTTGTGGTATGTGTCTCACAAAATATTCAAGAGACAATTTTTCAGCTGGGAAAATATGATTGACTTGGTTAAAGGAGTTATAACGTGGACCACAATTATAACATATGTGGCATGTCATATTATTTACAAAATGTTAACTCTACTTTGATGATAAGACCTTATTAAAGGAGTATAAGGCCTTACTGGTTAATGAAAGCCAAAACTCTGGTTTTCAGATTTTGGTAAGATCTTATCATATTGACTCAAGTGTTACACGGGCTCAATGTTAATAATGGGCTTGTTTTTCATGGGCCTATTTTATTGAGATTACAAAATTCCGATTTTTAGGACCAATATATTATTGGGCCTAAATGTATGGGCCACCTTCCACCTTTGAAGTTCAGACTTCGGTATATTTATTTGGGTTATATGCTGTAAATTCTATCCGATCTAACCGAATATATGATTTCTTTGTTTGTTGAGATTTTAAGGGGGTTTGTTTGAACACATATTTAGCTTCTTCAACGTTTCAACTAGATCAAATCCCAGCGTATCAAGATGAAGGTCATGAAGCTTCTGGAACGTTTTTCAAAAGGTTGTTGCTTCTCCCATGCAGATATCTTGCAACGTCTCTTAACAACATTGAAGATGAAGAATTCCGTTGACAGGGTTTCTCGACCAAATAAATTTATACTCAAGACCCCGCTATAGGATAGTGGAGTCAGGTTCGTCATCAGGAGAGAAGTCAGCGGTTCAAGGTTTAGTTGGTTTAGAGGTTTGGGAATAGCGGGAAAAGGTGATGAGGGTTGCTATCGACGTCGGCTAAGAATGGGTCGATGTCGAGGGATGGAAATGGAATGGTGGTTAGTGCTGGGTAAATCTGTGCAGAATGTAAATAAAGAAATAAAGAAATAAAGGTGCAAACTTCCAAGGTAAGAGATCACCGCAACGATAATCAAACACACAAAAGATAAGATAGAATAGTTATGTAATCACATCAAAGGAGTAAGCTTTTGCCTTTTCCAACAATTAGATAACCCTTTCAAGTAACCCTAATTGTATCTACCAATTTTATGAAGTAGGCAATAAACATATAAAAGGCAGTGGATGATCAAAACATAATAAATATCAAAACTTTACCTCAAGTGTGCATGACTATCGTCGGGCTCACTCCGATCCTAGAAGAAGGAAATTAGAAAGCAAACATCATAAAAGAAACTAACTTTAACATTAAAAATAAAACTTAAACTTACAAAACCTTCCAAACGTTCCTCCTCTCTCTCTCCTCCTCCTTGCGTCGTCTCTCTCTCTCTCCTCCTCCTCCTTGCGTCCCCTCTCTCTGTCTACTTCTCCTTCTCCTCTCTAGAATTGAATGAATGAAAAACTAGCCCCATGGGCTTTATTTATTGACCCAAGTCCTTGCTATCCAAGGAAGGAATCTATATATCCTATATCTAAAGATATAATTCTACTAGGAAATAAATAAATCTAAATTAGATAAAACAAGATAAATCCTATAGGGTAATTAATTGTTCTACCCTTAGGATAAATAAAAAAGATAAAAAGATAAATCTTCAAGTCTTCATGTGTAAGGAATCTTCTCTTGGGAATATCTCCATTGGATTTTGGATAGAACTTTGAATAGAGCTCGAAATTGACTTGGACTCGACACTGGCATTAGGTCGATATCGACCACGTTTGGTCGATATCGAGTCACTTCTCTCGGCTTCACTTCAGTCACTCGATCTCGGCTCTGGAAGGAATCTCGAGTGGTTTTTGGTCGATATTGAGTAGTCTTCTTCTCTGTTGGGCATTTCGAGTCGATCTGGAGATTTTCGACCACAATTTGGTCGATATCGAGTAGGTCTGGTCGATATCGACCACTTTCTCAACATTCTACTCTGTTTTTTAAACGCACTTTCCTGAGTTCTCGTTCGTCCGATTGACGCATATAAGCATGCACTGGAAAGCTCTTTTTGAGGGCTACAACTCTCATGAATACATCAGAACTTGAATCAGAATGATGAATGCCGAAAAATGGCCTTTTCTCCAGCTGCATCATCCTTAGCTTCTTCATGAGTTTCTTTTAAGCTCCAAAGTGCTTCCGATTTCTGCGAAATTAAACAGAAACTAGTGTAGACTCCATAATTTGGCAAATAAGTGTAAACTCCACAGAATCTGTACTATTCTAACCCAAATGTATGAAATGTATGCAGAAATCGATATAAAAGTCAATATAAAACATGGCACAAAACATGGACATCAAATTCAAACGTTCAATTTAAAGATTGGACGGGCTGGCCTTTATAAGAAGAAGAGGAGGATTGCAGTCAATACTAAGGATCGCTTACAACGCATAACGTCTTCTCCAATCTATTGTCTCCTACATCAATCGATCTCACAACTCTCATTGTTATAAGCGTTGTTATTCGTTTGAGTGTGTGAGGTTTCTTTTGAGCTTTATCGTACAATTCATTAGGGTTATACTAAGGGTTCTTTACCCAAACGTATAGGGTACTTCGGTATCCATAGTACTTTGTTTCACTGGTGTGTTTGGGTTGCTAGATAGGAAGTTTGTTTAGAAGAGGGAAGGTCTTCTAAATGTTGTATCTAGAACTCATAGGAAGAAGTGAAATAAAGTTGTATTGAATCCTACGGGTTGGATAACCCTAGGCGGGGACGTAGGTAAGGTTGTGCCGAACCTCGTTATCATATCGTGTGTCCTTTACTTTATGTTCTTTATCCTTCGTGGTTATCTTTGCATTACTTCTTTTTCGCTATTCTAGTCTTAACTTGATTTTGTGTTTCAGATAAGGTCTTACTCCATCGGTAAGATCTTACAATTTCTTATATTGCGAAAAGTTGTCATACTCTATTCATCCCCCCCCCCCCCCCCTTCCTAGAGTATTTGTCTACTATTTATCTGTCTATTATGCTCTTCAATTGGTATCGGAGTCTAACTCACGTTTCTTAGATATTACTATCTGTGAGTCTAACCATGGCAGGCGAAGGTCAAGACGGCTTCGTTCAAGGAAGATTTGTCTCTCGTCCACCTCTCTTTGTTGGGAACAACTTCATGCACTGAAAATATTTGATGCAAATGTTTATCGTTGATCAAGATTTGGAGCTCTGACATATCATTACCCGAGGACCTAATATTCCCAAAAAGAAAGGTCCCAATGGCACGAGAATAGACACGCCAGAAGCCGAATACACTCAGACAAATCTAGAAAGCGTGGCTAAAAATTTTAAAGCCATCCATTCATTGTATTGTAGCTTAAGTACTGACGAATATAATCGTATCTCATCTTGCAGGACTGCAAAGGAAATCTGGGATAAATTGGTAGTCACTTATGAAGGGACAAGCCAGGTCAAAGAGACCAAGATCAGTATCTATCTTAGACAATATGAATTGTTTAAGATGAACCAAGGTGAGTCAGTGAAAGAAATATTAACCCATTTTACGGAGATCATTAACAACCTTGCATCATTGGGAAAATTTTCCAAAATGAAGAGAAAGTTAGAAAGATACTCAAATGCTTACCCAAATCTAAATGGGGTCCCAAGGTGACTGCTATAGAAGAAGCGCAAGACCTTAGCACGCTAGCTATTGACGATTTATTGGGCAAGCTAATCACTAATGAAATGATCCTCAATGAGGATGATGGGGAACTTCCCACAAATGTCAAAAACTTGGCACTTAAGGCTAAGAAAGAAGAACTACCAAAAGATTCTGATAGTGATGATGATGAAGATCCTTTCACTCTTATTACACGAGGGTTGTCTCGCATATTAAAGATGAAAAAGCAATTCTCTAACAAAGAATTTGATGGATCATCTAAATACAAAGGTAAGTCTTCTACCTCTTCAAAGAAGAGCCGAGTTCTAAATTGCTATGAATGTGGTGAAACAGACCATCTTGTCAAGGAGTGTCTGACCACAAAAGAAGAGAAACAAAGCCAAGAAGAAGGAATCCAACAAGAAGGTCATGGTTGCATGGAGTGACTCAAACTCCTCAAGTGATTCAGATTCGGAAGACGAACATGCCAACCTCTGTCTAATGGAAAAGACTGATCAACATCTAGATGGTGTGGTAAGAAATCTTATATCTAGTCCTACTGCTGTTTTATCAGAATTTCTGAAAAATATGATTTCAAATGAAGAAAATTGCAACAAAGAAATCAGCACCTTGAAAGAGAAGGTAAAGGATCAAGAGGTGTGCATAAGGAAGTTTTCGGAGAAGCCGTAAGATCTTGACAATCTAAATGCAGATCTTATCTCTGAGGGAAAGGCCTTACGATCGGAAAATTCCGAACTTAAGGCAAACATCTCATCTCTTAAGGCTCATAACAATGACCTTGAGAACGAAAAAGTGAAATTATCTAAAAAGTGTCAAGATCAACAAACAGCTTTGGTGCAATTCACTAGATCCAAAGCCACTTTTGACAAGATGCTTGGAGAACAACAACTCTCCTTGAACCGAAGTGGAATAGGATACAACATGAACTTTCCTATAAAGCCCACTACCACATTCGTAAAGGCAAAGGGGAGTTGATGATCTCCAACTTGTTTCTTTTGTTGCAAAAAGGGTCATGTAAAGAAAACGTGTCCTTATAGGAGAACGGATCCTTACATTATTCCAAACACATTTCCTGTTAGCTTAAATGAACGGATAAGACTAATTTGGGTTCCTAAAGGGACAAGGTTGCCAAACATGGTTTACCCCCATAATTGATCCAAATCGGTTTATTGGTCAAGCCGGAAATGTTGATTTTTTGTTTTACAAGATATCACCAAGACTAAGGATCAAAAGTGGATAATGGATAGTGGTTGCTCAAGGCATATGAGTGGAAAAGAATCTCTTTTTCACAATCTAAAGAAACAATCTAGTAGCACTATAACTCTTGGTGATAAAAGGAAATGCGACATCGTTGGTATCGGTAATATTGGTGTTGATTTAAATAATCATATTAATGATGTATATCTTGTTGATGGCTTGAAATATAACCTTCTTAGTGTTTTACAACTTTGTGATAGAGGCAACCTCGTTAGCTTCAACAAGCATAAATGTGTAGTATAAGATGAAGGGACTGGAGATATTGTATTAACCGCTTATAGAGATTCGAATATCTATGTTGTAAACACTAATCAAATTTAAGGTACAAATCTAAAGTATCTCAAGGCCTTATCAAAAGATCCAAGAGTTTGGCATAGGCTTCTCGGACATATAAGCATGCACACTCTTCGCAAACTGCAATCAAAAGAACTTGTTCGAGGTCTTCCTGATCTAAACTTCAAGGTGGAGGATCTGCCTAATGCTTGCTCAAGAGGTAAACACACTCGCAACTATTTCAAAAAGAAGTAGGTCATTAGTACTTCTAGACCTCTCGAGCTTCTACACATGGATCTTTGTGGACCTATCCGTATCAAATCTCCCAGAGGTAACCAATACATTCTTCTTATTGTTGATGATTATTCTCAGTTTACTTGGGTTTTCTTTCTAAAAGATAAATCAGAAACTCTGTTTTATTTTTCAAAACTTTGTAAGAAGTTACAAACCTTGAAAAACCTACTAATCGTTTCTATTAGAACTGATCATGGTAGAAAATTTGATCAATTAAACTTTGATTTATTTTGTGCGAAATATGATATTTCTCACAATTTTTCAGCTCCTAGAACACCTCAACAAAATGGGGTCGTGGAACACAAGAACCGCACCCTAGAGGAAATGTCTAGGACTATGCTTTTAGAAAATAATATCCCTAAGTCATAATGAGCAGAAGTTGTTAATACAGCTAATTACATTTGGACTATGCTTTTAGAAAACTCCTTATGAACTTTTTAAAGGAAGAAAACCAAGTATTTCATATTTTAAACCATTTGGATGTGTATGTTATGTACATAACGATGGAAAGGATAGTCTTGGGAAATTTGATGCACGTAGCAACGAAGGGATTTTTCTTGGATACTCGATGTTGTGAGCCTAATTTTTCATGTTTTATACTTACTTTTATATCGATTTCTGCATGCATTTCATACATTTGGGTTAGAGTAGTACAAATTCTATGTAGTTTACACTTATTTGCCAAATTATGGAGTCTACACTAGTTTTTGTTTAATTTCGCAGAAACTGAGGCGATTTACAGCAATTCGGAGAAAGGAAGGAAAACCGAGAAGCGGTCGATATCGACCACCTTCAGTGGATATCGAGTGGATCAAACCGACCAGTCATGCCAGGAATCGACCAGAGAATGGGAGCGGAACAGAAGAGGTCGATATCGACCTATGTTGGTCGATATCGAGTCAATCAGGTCGATTTTCCACCCAGAGGCCCAGATCAAGTGAAGAAACAAAGATAGGTTGATTTCGACCTATATTGGTCGATATCGACCAAATACCAAGTCGAAGTTTCTGCCAGAGCCGAAATCGAGTTGTCAGAAGGCGAATCCGAGAAATCAACTCGATATCGACCAAACTTGGTCGATATCGACCAACCCCAGTGACGATTCAGAGTCCGAGTGCTGAGTTGGCTTTCTTCCACATGAAGCAAGAGATATTTTATCAACTCAAGAGAAGATTTATCAAGTCAAGAGAGATCTATCCACTTTAGATATATTTTCCTTATAGATTTAATTGTTTTATTTCCATGTTTTATCTTAATGTTTTAGATAGAAAGTTTAGATATAGATATAGTTGTTCTTTCCTAGATTAGCGGGGATTGATCACTATACATAAAGCTTTAAGGGCTGGTTTTTAGGCATTCAATTCCAGTTACAATTAGTTACATAGAGAGAGAGAGAGAGAGAGAGAGAGAGAGAGAGAGAGAGAGAGAGCATTGTGGCCGAGAGAGGTTGGAGAAGTTGAGAGCGGATTTGGCTTCGATTGGTTGTAAGCTTTCTTTTAGTTTATTTAATGCAATTTAGTTCCTTTTTGTTATTGATGTCTTTCTTGATGATGAAGAGCGAGTAGTCACCCAACTTCTAGGGTCGGTGTGAGCCCGACGGTAGCCATGTAAGGTGATGCGGTAAAGGTACAATCTTTTTATGGGAATTCGTCCTCTATCCCTATGAGCATGATTCTTTTGCGAAAGTTGAAGGTGATCCTTGTTTGTGTTATTGAAGCGAAAGTGATCTTAATGCAACTTGGATTAATTATGTGAAAAAGGGTTAGTAACAATTAGGGTTTATGCGAAAGCCTCTATCTTCCTATTTATTAATAACGAGAGTTATTTGATGAAAAACATGATCTTTTATGCCTTTATGTGTTATTTTACATGGTTATCGTTGTGGTGTTGAAACCCTGATCTTGGAAGTCTTTTAGTTTATTGATTTTATTTACAAATTTTATGTTTACATTCGTTTCTGTTCGGAAAGTTGCAATTTTTAGTTTCAGTTCCTACTCGACATCGGGCAACAGGTAGTCGATTTCGAGGTAAGTGGTCGATATTGAATGGTCAGGTCGATATTGACTGGTTTTCGTTTTTTGTTCGTTGTTGCTTTCTGTTCAGTTTTGCAGTTTTTGTCGACAGTGTGGTCGATATCGACTAGATAGGTCGATATCGAGTGCTCTTCTGGTCGAAATCGAGCCGAGTCTGGAACTGAAAAGGCGGGCGCTGACACGCTTCCTCGTGGATCGATCCTGACTACCTTATACTTCATACTTGACACATCCTGACTACCTCGTGGGTCGATCCTGGCTACCTTGTATTTATTTGTTGAGACAGGGAGTCAGTTTGATTTCATATTTTATTTATATTTCATACTTGACACATCCTCCTACAATAAACACTCGACTCAAAGCAATGCTTATCGAGTATACAATAAACGTACCAAAGTAGTCGAAGAAAGTATCCATGTATTGTTTGATGAAAGTGATAACGGTACCTTAAGTGAAGGTTTTGTAAATCTTGACCTGAATATCCATGAGGGAGATGAATCTGAAGAAGAAGGTAACAATCAAGAGAAGAGCAAATCCAGAAATATGCAGGAGCCTTTTCCAGACCTTACTGAGCTATCTCAAGGCCTTGAAACAACGTTTCAAGGCCTTACAAATGAAGCTAGTCTTGAAGGTGGACCACCTCCTGAACCACAGGAGCCATATCCTACGAATCCTCTTGAACCTCAGGAGCCTTATCCTCCAATTCCTAACAATCCAGCACCCGGTAATCCTGCCCAGGGTATCTTATGAATCCTCCTTGAGTGAAGGTTTTGCAAGGAGGAAATTCAAACATGCGTCATCCCATTTATAATCGGATATCATTTCTGATCCCTCATCTGGCATTCAAATTCGCTCTAAACATAGAAATTTATGTGCTTTTCACGCATTTGTTTCTCTTGTAGAACCCAAGAAATACACTGAAGCTCTTCAAGAACCCGACTTGATTATAGTTATGCAGAATGAGCTTAACGAATTCGAGCGCAATAAAATATGGACTCTTACGGCAAGGCCGAAGGGTAAATCTATTATTGGAACTCAATGGGTATTTTGAAACAAGCTGGATGAAGGTGGCAACATCCTTCGAAACAAGGCACGTCTTGTTGCTCAAGGCTACAACCAGGAGGAAGGTATTGACTACGAGGCGACTTTTGCTCCTGTAGCCAGACTTGAAGCCATTCGTATGCTTCTTGCCTTTGCATCTTTTATGAGCATAAAAATTTTATGTTGCTCAACCTATCTACAAGCTCGACAAAGCTCTTTATGGCTTAAAGCAACCCCCAAGAACTTGGTATGAGCGTCTTTCAAAATATGTTTTAGAAAATAATTTCAAAAGGGGGTTGATTGACAAAACATTATTTATCAAAACCCATGGAAATGATATTCTTGTTGTTCAAATTTATGTGGATGATATTCTATTTGGAGCTACTAACGAATCTTTGTGCAAGGATTTTTCAAATATCATGTGCAAGGAATTCGAGATGAGCATGATGGGAGAATTAAACTTCTTTCTTGGACTTCAAGTTCATCAAAGTACAAAGGGTATCTTCCTGAATCAAGGGAAGTATACTCGAGATCTTCTTAAGAAGTACAAGATGATTGAATCCAAAGTGGCGAAAAATCCAATGAGCTGTACTCTTTCTCTGGATCAAGACCTTACTGGAAAACAAGTAAACAAAAAAGAGTATCGAGGTATGATTAGCTCTCTTCTTTATCTTACTGCGAGCAGACCTGAGATTGTGTTCAGTGTCTGCATGTGTGCTAGATTTCAAGCTAATTCGAAGGAATCACGTCTTATCGTGGTAAAAAGGATTTTAAGATATCTAAATGGTACTAAAGATCTCGGATTATGGTATTCCACTCAAACTAGCTTCAATCTTGTTGTATATTCCGATGCTGATTTCGTAGGGTATAAAGTTGATAGAAAAAGCAACTCTGGCTGTTGTCAATTTATTGGGTCATCCCTAATAAGTTGGCATTCCAAAAAGGAAAATTTAGTGGCGCTTTCAACAGCCGAAGCTGAATATATTGTTGTTGGAGCTTGTTGTTCGCAAGTCCTACGGATTGCACAACTCCAAGATCTTGAAATCAAATATAAGGGTATACCCATAAAATGCGACAACACTAGTGCAATTTCTATCTCCAAAAATCCTGTACAACATTCAAGAACAAAGCATATAGATGTGAGACATCATTTTATTTGAGATTATGTAGAAAAAGGTGATGTGTCATTGACATTCATCTCTACTGAGCTACAACTTGCTGATATCTTCACAAAAGCTTTACCCGAAGATAGATTCAACTTCATAAGGTTAGAACTTGGAATGCTTAACCGGGAAGCATCGATGTAGGGGGAGCAATCGTATTTTATAATATTGATAATATTCCCTACATCCAGATCTTGAAATATAATTCAATGCCTTACTAATTCATAGTATGGTTATGAATTGATTTTCAAAAATATTAAATAATTGGATCAAATCTTTTAGTTATTATCTCTTTAGATAATCAACTAAAAGCAATTTTTTTTTGGTTTCCCGGATTGATTTTTATGTGTACTTATCTCTTAATTTTCAACTTTTGAAAAATGGTTTCATATTGTTGAGATATGGGCGGGATTTGGTGGGATTTCTAAAGTCCTAGAAATTTTAAAGTCTTTCTCTTTCTTATTTATATCTCTCTCAGTTCTCCCCGTCAAATCACTCCACTCGCTTTTCTCTTGGTACTTCCTCTCTCTCTGATCTTTCCTCTTCCCCAAAAACTCTCAAATCTTCCAAAATCTCCATGGCTCCTAAGCGTTCGTCAACCTCCTCCCCCGAGTCGGCATCCAAGAGGCTCAGATCGTCATACTACAAAGGGAAGGCCATTGAAGAGGAGTACAAGGGTGATGTGGTCTAAACCAACACAAGAATAGTGTAGCCTGAACCAACCTCGCAAGAATACGAGATCAATTGCAGTATACGAGTATCGATCACGGGGATTAAATCTGTACCAATTGTTATCTAGAACTAATAAGCTAAGCCAATAAAGAGAGATTTGATTTTCAACTAAACCTAGAAAAACAAGCAAATATTATGAATAAAATATGTATGAGAAATGATTCCAGGGTTAAGGATTCCGACGACAATGCCACAAATAATTCAACCCGATGTTCACTCGAACTTCATCTTCTTAATAAGTCAAATTTAAGGTAAATTATCTAAAGTCATCACTACTCAGCTGTCGCATGTTGTAGCAATTGTGTCTAAATTAACCAAATCTAGACCCTTTAAGTTCTTTATAGACCTTAGGAGAAAATCAATTAAACTTTCGCTGTCGCGTTCCGCCTAACCAATTCACACCTAAGAATCTACGATAATTTATTAATCCTCAAGAGTCTTCAACAATCGTTTAAATGTCACAATAACAATTGTTGAATCCTCAAGTTTAATCCTAGGGTTCCGATGAAACCAATCCTCCTTTTGGATTCATGAATTTCATCTATTTATCCAACTTCAATTCGCAGCGGTAGCATCTTGAATCTAAAAAGGATTCTAATCGATTCACATCAATTAGGTTAAGCAACTAGGATCAAATCAATTCATAAAAATCAGACTAAGCTCAAGCAAACATCGAAATCAAACAATTCGCGACATTGTCGGGTTCACCTTAACCCTAGAACGGAAAATTTAGCTAAACATAATATAGAAAGCAATTGAATAAATTAAAGACATGCTTAAAATAAAATACAAACCAGAAAGGTCTTCAATCCAAAGTGCAATACCGAAAACAAAGGAAACGAAACTAAACTAAAACCTGAACTGAAACTAAACAAAACCAATCGGCCGAAGCCTAGGCCGGCGGCGTTCAAATGCCAAAAAAGAAGAAGCCCCCCGGCTTGTGTTCTTTCACACGAGTATATATATTATAAATTTGATAAAATTACAATTCAGCCCACGCAATTTGAGAATTAAAATTTAACCCAGCATCTAATTATAATTGCAGATCACCGCCCAATTTCCTACTCTGACTGTTTCCGCACTTTAGCTTTCAAGGTTCGATCCGATCATTCTCACTCCTCCGTATTGAATCTTTAATTTCCTCAATATTAGTCCCAAAATGCCTGAAATAAATAACAACTCGGTGTAGACTCCAAAAATGCAAAATGAAATAAATAAAGTATAAAATATGATAAATATGCATGAAAATGTTCTAAACTAATATGCAAATGTAACCCTAAAATATGACTAAATTAGATGTCATCAAATCACCCCATGCTTGAACCTTGCTTGTCCTCAAGCAAGAACACGTGTAGATATCTCACAAGAAAGATTTCGATTTCTATCCAAGCTATGCATTTTCTCACTTAGATCAATACATTGGGTTCAAAACAAGAACAAGCAAACCATTCAAGAGACAAGTCAAGACATCAACTCCAAGACCTCGCATAGGATAATTTTTGTGGAACGCTCTCACTCTTGTGTTTATGGTATCAATATCGCTCAGGCTCAAATCATGAAAACTCACCTACCATAGGCTTGCATCAGTGTCCTTATTCTCCATCACTTAGACTATGCACAAAAACATAAATCATGAGGTCTTTTCATGGGTTGTAATAGGGCCAAAGTAAGAAACAAAAGGTATGGATTCTTTAGCCATGTGGTGCTAAATCCGGGAAATAAGAGACTACTTCATAGACTTCAACCACAATTTGAACTTCTTTCCCACAAGCATACCAAATTTCTCACAACAACCATATCACATAATCAAATCAGCTCAGAACTCACAACTTTGAAAACCCATTCCCTTTTCATAAACATTTCTCAAGTGATGAAGAATTTTATTCACTTTTTTCTTCTTTTTTTTTTTTCTTTTCCTTTGTCTCTTTTCTTTTTCATTTTTTTTATTTCTTCATCACAAGAAACTTACAATTTAAGCACCCTACCCCTCACTCAAATACATAATCACTTAAAGCACACATTTCTTCTTGTTCACAAAACTATGGATAAATCTATTTTATCCTAATTCCCGGATGGGTAAATGAGGCTAAAATAGGCTTAAGGATAATCTCGTGGAGCTAAAAATGAATAGGCAATTAGGCTCGACGGGCTTCAAGCAAAGGATATATTCATGGGTAGGAAGGGAATAATAGGCTAACAAAAATTGCTTCAATCATGTTTATGCAATGCACACAAGTCATATATGTAACCTCGACAGGTTCTAATGCAAGCTTTGAAGATAAAGTAGTCAAGACGAGCAATTCACACACAAAAGAAAAGAGGACTCATGGATGTGAGTCCTAGGTTCAGAAGCTCACATGCTTTTGTCTCAGAATCTCAATCTCAACTAGTCTCAAGATGATTAGTTTTGAAAGAATTATAGCATAAACCCAATAATCCAAATCATCACAAGCTTTTTAACATGCCTTAGAGGATATCATCAACCAAAATCAATCAAGGAAATGACATGTTCTTCAAGAAGAGTAAGGGATTTTTATTAGCACGGGTTCATCTCCTTACATCTATATGCAAATGAAATGCAATGTATGAAATGCACATGAAAAAAATAAAAATAAAAATATATGCAAAAACGGAGTTACACATGAGCTACATGTGAATTTCAAGTGAGTTACCCCCACCCCATGCTTAAAATCTGCTTTGTCCTCAAAGTAGAGAAAAAGAAAGAGTAAGGGAAGAGGAAACTCACTAAAGAATCAGGCATTCAGGCACACTCGAGGAAAATTCTGAAAATTATCTTAGGAGGGAGGAATTCTTCAAATTAGCTTAGAAATTCCATGACAGTTATGGGCAGAACATGCAATAGCAACTCTCTAAAGCTTCGAAGAAAAATATACCTGCCCAAAACAAGCACACCAAACCACAAGGCAAGACAACAACAAGATCCAAAGCAAGCTAGCAAAGGAATATCGAGAATGAAGAATTCAACCAAAAGAGTGAGTATTCCTAAGAACTAACACAATAAAGAGTTCAGAAATTACCCCCAGCAGTTTACATCAGACATTCAGCAGCAACAAACAGTCCAACAGCGAGCTTGGATGCAATTTGCACATGTAAGCTTTCTTGGAGCTTGGAACAACAGTGTAGGTGTCATCTCTTTTGCGGTTGAGCCTAGCCAAGACACAAAACAAAGAAAACACACTACCAAATAGCGCAGTCCAACATCCAAGCATAAAATATCATCCAAGTATGAAAATCAACAACTACCAACTAACCAGAAATCATACTTGATGCTCATTCTCATCCATTAATTGCAAAGTAAGATAATGGAAACAGGGAGCACGAGACAAGCGGGAAGAAAACAAGCATAAGCACAATTTAATCCCAAGAGAACAAGCATGACAAGAATTCAATCCAGCTGCCAACATTTCCAATATATAGGTGTAATAAAAGACTAAATTTCGAAAACTAAAGTGATCAATTTTAGCAACCAAAATCAGTCAAATCCACCTATAAATTTGATCCAAAATTTCCTAGAAGCATGAGAATAAAAACTAACTCAGCTGATTTTAGACATGACAAGGATAAACCGATCAGCTACAGGGAGTACTTTATCCATTCTAAGTCCCAAAAATTCAGCAACATATAATCAATAATAAAAAACATAGCAACCCAAATCTCATCCAAGCTTTGCAATTCACAAAATTAGATGGATCACATTCACAACAAAACAATCATACAACTAAATCTGAACATGTGAATGGACATATTGCTCGATGATCTTTTCGCAAACATTGCAACCCCAAGACCAATAGCATCAGACTAAATCGAGCACAGCAAAATAAATAACCCTAATCACATTGTTCCACTCAATTCACCTTTACATTCAACCTATAAAATTCTAAACAATAGGGTGAAGAGGAAGGTTACCTGCACTTACCATTGGGTTGAACATTGGGGGATTCTGAGATAGGGTTTGGGGCAATGGCAGCAGCAGCAAGGGTCGAGGGAGTAGGTTGTTCCGGCGGTGGCCAGAAGCGGCGAGGGCTGAGTACAGAAGCGAGGGCGAGTGAGCAGATGCAGCCGGTGGTGGTGAGGGCAAATCGACGGAGGCTCGGGTGTGGGTTGAGCGATGGGGAAAGGCAGTCGGGAAGAGGGGGAGCAGACGGGAGAAGAAGAGGGAAAGAAAGAGGCGGGCTAGTGGCGGTCAGAGAGATCCCGGCGAGACGCGGGGTGGTGTGAAGAGGGCGAGATGCTGAGGGAAGAAACGGGGGAGAGAGAGGAAACCGGCGACGGTTAGGAGTGAGGAGAGAGAGAGATCTGGGAAGAGAGAGCAGGGCTGGTTGCGCGGGGCAGTGGGATCAGGAAAGCGGACGGAAGAAGGAGGGGTTGCCGGCGCTTTCTGGGAGGCGGAGTGGCGGACTGTTGCGGTGGTGACAGAGAGACGAAGAAGGAAGGGGGAAGAGGAAATCGCCTGGACGGGAGAGGCGACGGAGAAGAAGGGATAGAGAGGAAGAGACGGGAAGGTTTTCTTTCTTCTTTTTTTTTTTTTTAATTTCTTGGTTTGTTTGTTGAACAACAGGGGCTCAACGCACGGCCGCGCCCTAGTGCACACAGGTGTGCATTTGTTTGTTTTTTTTTTTTGTTTTTGTTTTTTTTTTGGAAGCTTATAATAACAAACAATCCTGACTAAATAAAATAAAAGGAGAACTTCCCTGGGGTTGACCCGAAAACGTTTGAACCTTCCCGAATGGATGGTCCATGGCTCGAACCACCCATCTAGTAAAGTATTTTCGGGGTGATATAGTTGAAATCCATTGAAGTTCAATCTCCCGAATGATGTGCTCTTCTCCTTAGTATCTTGTCCCTTTGTGTGTTCACTGTTACCACCATCTTCGAATAGCAAGACTTTCTCTTGGGACATGGTGTATGGCAGTATGTCAACGAGAAATTCCTTTGAAATGTCATCTATATGCCACTTGGAGAGTAGTCCAGCAAACACCCCAAATCGTTCCTTAACATTCTCTTGAACCATCACTTCATAAAATAGCGACGGTGACATGTATACTCGGGGAGCAACCAATCCGGGTTCTTCTCTGGATTCCTCTTCCCTAGGATCATCAATCTCAGGCACCTCAGACTCATGTATATGCTCTTCCAAATATTCCTCAATCTCAATAGTTACGACAGTGCAATCGTCATTGTCACTGTCATTGACATCTGTTTGGCTCGAGAGGCTCTCTGGAACAGTTTGACCATTCATGGTAAGTTGAGCAATTCGGGCTTCAATTGCCGCAATCTTAGCGAGTAGCTCCTCCGTTGATAGATGTGAATAAGGTCCTTGCGCGGGAGGAGGTTGTAAAGGTTGAAACTGAAATCCTATCGGAACCCTTTCTTGAGTGTGATTGCTGTCATAATACTCATCAAAATTGCACATATGGGATATATCATCAGCATCCTCGTAGGTGGGGGCCCACAACACCAGGCATTCAGAGATCATATGCCCAAAACCCCCGCAAAACTCGCAATGAGCATGGTTCTCATACATCGAGAATTGATTTTCCAAAGTGGCATGACCAACGGATGACAAAACATCACAATATGGAACACAGTTCATCTCTAGAAGAACACACCTGAAATCACAAAAAGAAGGAAAAAAATCAAAAGCAAAAGAAAGATTTAGCAAACTAGTTTATAGAAACAACCAATACTATCAATAATCCCCGGCAACGGCGCCAAAACTTGATGTGGTCTAAACCAACACAAGAATAGTGTAGCCTGAACCAACCTCGCAAGAATACGAGATCAATTGCAGTATACGGGTATCGATCATGGGGATTAAATCTGTATCAATTGTTATCTAGAACTAATAAGCTAAGCCAATAAAGAGAGATTTGATTTTCAACTAAACCTAGAAAAACAAGCAAATATTATGAATAAAATATGTATGAGAAATGATTCCAGGGTTAAGGATTCCGACGACAATGCCACAAATAATTCAACCCGATGTTCACTCGAACTTCATCTTCTTAATAAGTCAAATTGAAGGTAAATTATCTAAAGCCATCACTACTCAGCTGTCGCATGTTGTAGCGATTGTGTCTAAATTAACCAAATCTAGACCCTTTAAGTTCTTTATAGGCCTTAGGAGAAAATCAATTAAACTTTCGCTGTCGCGTTCCGCCTAACTGATTCACACCTAAGAATCTACGATAATTTATTAATCCTCAAGAGTCTTCAACAATCGTTTAAATGTCACAATAACAATTGTTGAATCCTCAAGTTTAATCCTAGGGTTCCGATGAAACCAATCTTCCTTTCGGATTCATGAATTTCATCTATTTATCCAATTTCAATTCGCAGCGGTAGCATCTTGAATCTAAAAAGGATTCTAATCGATTCACATCAATTAGGTTAAGCAACTAGGATCAAATCAATTCATAAAAATCAGACTAAGCTCAAGCAAACATCGAAATCAAACAATTCGCGACATTGTCGGGTTCACCCTAACCCTAGAACGGAAAATTTAGCTAAACATAATATAGAAAGCAATTGAATAAATTAAAGACATGCTTAAAATAAAATACAAACCAGAAAGGTCTTCAATCCAAAGTGCAATACCGAAAACAAAGGAAACGAAACTAAACTAAAACCTGAACTGAAACTAAACAAAACCAATCGGCCGAAGCCTAGGCCGGCGGCGTTCAAATGCCAAAAAAGAAGAAGCCCCCCGGCTTGTGTTCTTTCACACGAGTATATATATTATAAATTTGATAAAATTACAATTCAGCCCACGCAATTTGAGAATTAAAATTTAACCCAGCATCTAATTATAATTGCAGATCACCGCCCTATTTCCTACTCTGACCGTTTCCCCACTTTAGCTTTCAAGGTTCGATCCGATCATTCTCACTCCTCCGTATTGAATCTTTAATTTCCTCAATATTAGTCCCAAAATGCCTGAAATAAATAAAAACTCGGTGTAGGCTTCGAAAATGCAAAATGAAATAAATAAAGTATAAAATATGATAAATATGCATGAAAATGTTCTAAACTAATATGCAAATGCAACCCTAAAATATGACTAAATTAGATGTCATCAAAGGGCAAGGCTACCCTCATGCAGTTGGAGACGGAATCCGAAAGTGAAGAAGACATTTCACTTGCTCATCGACAATCCATACAAGGAAAGCTCCCTCTCCCTCACAACCATACCAGACAAGTGAACTCTCCTGCTCCAAGGAAGGTCAAGTCCCAACACCGCCTCCGGTCTCCTTCTGCTAATTTTGAGGTAACATCTGATGCCCCAATATCGTGGTTCGGTAATCACACAGAAGCGGGCATGTGGAAGGATGGTTTTGCAAACCGTCCCATGAACTTCTGCGAACCTATGGATCTAGAATTTCTGGATCCACAGGTCTTCCGTGTGTCAATTTGCTCAAGAATTGGAATATTTGGACCATTCTTAACCCCAGTACTGTTGCCTACCCACGTCTCACCCGATTGTTCTCCGTGAACCTATCTACCCACCGGGAAAATGGGGTTGTCACTTTCAGGTCTCAGATCAAACAGAAACACATTAATCTCTCGCCCTGCTCCTTGGCCATTATTCTGGGCGTGCCTGAGAATGTCAATTATCAAACCCATCCTACCAAGGCTTACTGTCTGTACAAAGCCCAAAAAGAGTTCTTTGTGCGCCTTGTACCATTTGTAACCTCCTTGTCTAAACCTAAACAAAGCAGACCCACAATGTCCTATCTCTCGAAGCCAAGCTTGTCTTCACCCTTCTCTCAAGGTGTGTCTTACCCAGAAAAAATTTCCGAGAACTAATCACCGTCAATCTCCTTGAAATCCTCTATTTGATCATGGCTGGACATGAGATTGATGTGCCTGATCTCATTCTTACTTATATGCTTCACGCCATCAATACCCCCATGACTGCACCTCTCCTCTATGCCAATTTGTTTCCAAAAATCATTGAATTCTTTGAGATTGACAAACTAGGAGAAGAGCAAGTCACACATACCTACTGCGTCGATGAGGATTGCTGGAGGAGACTGGGCATTGAATAGAATCTGGCTGGTGGTTGGATTCTAAGGAAGCCGTCTCAAGGTTAGGGTGATCAGTTTTCTCTCGAGCAGAGGGTTGAGGGTTTGGAAGCTGAAATTGACGCGCTGAGGAAGGACTTGAATGCTGTCGGGGCCAACATTGTCGACTGGCAGGACAACACCCATGAGCGGCTTATGATCGTAGACGAGAAGCTAATTCTAGCTTCTGTTACTCAATGGCCTGAATTACAGAGCTACTACGTCGATCATGCCCCTGGATGAAGACGTTATTGTTGTTGCGGGAGGATGTCTCAAATATGAAATATAAATAAATATAAAAGCAAACTGACTCCCTGTCTCAGCAAATAAATACAAGACTTCCTCTCGTTGTAGTAGAAGGCAGTCAGGATCGTATCCACAAGGAAGCGTGTCAGCGCCCACCTTTTCAGTTCTAGAAACAATGCGAATTCGACCAGTAGAAGTCCTCGATATCGAGTAGAAGTACTCGACTTCGACTACCCTGTCGAGTAAAACAGAAAGCAGAAACGAACAGAAAACAAAAACAAAAGCAAACTGGTCGATCTCGACTAAATCTCCTCAACTTCGACCAACTTTCCTCGACGTCGACCAAATCTTGTCGATTTCGAGTAAAAACAGAAACTAAAATCGTAACTTTTCGCAAGATAGAACATGAAACTGATGAAATAAAATTAATAAACTAAAGACTTCCAAGATCAGGGCTTCAACACCACAACGATAACCATGTAAAATAACACATAAAGGCATAAAAGATCATGTTTTTTCATCAAATAACTTTCGTTATTAACAAATAGGAATATAGAGGCTTTCGCATAAACCCTAATTGTTACTAACCCTTTTTCACATAATTAACCCAAGTTGCATTAAAATCACTTTCGCTTCAATAACACAAATAAGGATCACCTTCAACTTCGCAAAAGAATCATGCTCATAGGGATAGAAGACAAAATCACATCAAAAGATTGTACCTTTACCGCATCACCTTAGATGGCTACCGTCGGGCTCACCCCGATCCTAGAAGTTGGGTGACTACTCGCTCTTCATCATGAATAAACACATCAATAATTTTTGGAAAATAAACTGCATTAAATAAACTAAATAAAACTTACAACCGAACAAAGCCAATTCCGTTCTTGCTTCACAACTCCACTCGGCCACAAGCTCTCTCTCTCCTACCTCTATGTAAATAATTGTGTCTGAAATTGAATGAATAGAAAACACCCCCTAAGGCTTTATTTATAGTGTCCATTCCCTAGCTAATCTAGGAAAGAATAATCTATCTATATCTAAACTTTCTATCTAAAACATTAAGATAAAACTTGGAAATAAAATAATTATATCCAAAAGAAAATAAAGCTAATGTAGATAGATCTTCCTTCTCTTGATAGATCTTGATGTCTCTTCATAGAATATCTCGAATCTTGGCTTGCAAGTAACAACAAATTCTCGAATTTCTCCTCGTACTTGACTCGGACTACTCTGGAATGTCCTCGACGTCGACCAAGTTCCTCAACGTCAAGTAGGATTTCTCTCTTCGGATTGCACTCGAGCTCAGGCAGGCTTCGGACTCGTCTACTTTACTCGACATCGAGTTGTTTACTCGACGTCGACCAAACTTGGCTCCTCGAGTGGCTTCTGCTCGATTTCGTGTGGACTTCTAGGCTCGGGTTACTCGACATCGACCAAAGTTGGTCGACATCGACCAGACTGTGTCGAGTTGATCTTTCTCGTTCTTTGCTCGATTTGTCCTAGTTCCGCCGCCCCTTGACCTTGAACTTTCTGTAGTTGACTTCGAGCTTTCCGTCCTTTCTATGAATTGATGTAAAATGCCTCGATTTCTGCGAAATTAAACAGAAACTAGTGTAGACTCCATAATTTGGCAAATAAGCATAAACTACATAGATTCTATACTATTCTAGCCCAAATGTATGAAATGCGTGCAGAAATTGATATAAAAGTAAGCATAAAACATGGAAAATTAGGCGCACAATAGTTGTCAACCACGTGAACGAGGTCGCCAAGAACGTCGTCCTCAAATGTGAGCGTAAAGTCCTAAACAGCGAAATATGGCACAGTGAAGAAATGGCGCGATGAAGAGGCCAAGAGGCAGACAGAGATGTGGAAAAATCACCATGTGCTTAATGCGAAGAACAGATGACGCTAGAAGATCTTCAACTCCCGTCGTAAACCAGAGGATGTCCATCCACATTATGGGGAGTGGTACGATGAGGTGGTGGAGATTTCTGATGATGACGAGTGATGGCCAATCTTAAACCCTTTTCTTCTGCTGTTTTCAAAACTCTCTTTACTGTTTTGAATTATCTGTTGGTGTTTTGAACTAATTGTTCTCCTATTGTTGAAAGACAAAAGGGGGAGAAAATTCAGTGGTGGTTTGCTGGTTTTGCTACTGATGGGTTGTAAGGCCTTATTTTGCTTTGGTTGGCCTTATCAGTAAGGCTTTATTTTGCTTTGTTTGGCCTTATCTGTTTTTTTTTAGGTTTTAAAAACACTTGATCTAACATTTCTAATTCCATATCTGCTGGTGCTATGTTTATATTTTCTTGCTTTGTTCTATATTGTTATGAACAGGAAATAGGTGCACGTGTTTTGTCTTTCATCAAGGGGGACATTGTTAACTCCACCTTGATGATAAGACCTTATTAAAGGAGTATAAGGCCTTACTGGTTGATGAAAGCCAAAACTCTGGTTTTCATGTTTTGGTAAGGTCTTACCATATTGGCTTAAGTGTTACACGGACTCAATGTTAATGGGTTTTTTTTAATGGGCCTATTTTATTGAGTTTACACAATTTCGATTTTAAGACCAATATATTATTGGGCCTAAATGTATGGGCTACCTTCCACCTTTGAAGTTCAGACTTCGGTATATTTATTTGGGTTATATGCTGTAAATTCTATCCGATCTAACCGAATATATGATTGCTTTGTTTGTTGAGATTTTAAGGGGATTTGTTTGAACACATCTTTAGCTTCTTCAATGTTTCAACTAGATCAAATCCCAGCGTATCAAGATGAAGCTTATGGAACGTTTTTCAAAAGGTTGTTGCTTCTCCCAAGCGGATATCTTGCAACGTCTCTCAACAACATTGAAGCTGATTGCAAACGTTCAATTCAAAGATTGGACGGGCTGGCCTTTATAAGAAGAAGAGGAGGATTGCAGTCAATACTAAGGATCACCTACAACGCATAACGTCTTCTGCAATCTCTTGTCTCCTACATCAATCGGTCTCACATCTCTTATTGTTATAAGCGTTGTTATTCATTTGAATGGGACTATAATCTACATTATAAGAGATTATTCAATATTATCCCCCCCCCCCTCGCCGCTGTCATGTATTGGTATAATAGGGATTGGAGTAGGTAATTGGGTATTGGACTATTGGAGTATAAGTATCCCTAAGGAGGTATTTGTACGGGTTATCAATAATCAAAATACAAATCTTACCCTTTTATCTCTCTCTCCTTCCTTCTTCTATCTCTCTCAACTCTCAATTCTCTGTCACCATGGAAGCATAGCTTCTGACTATAGCTTCAGATCATGACAATTGGTATCAAAGCTCCGGTCCCGACCATGGGGGACGACACCAGGTGCCAAGTAAAGGACGAGAGGCGGTGCAGAAACGACATCCAATTACAAAACGTCAGGCTGACGTCAGGCTGACACCGACCGCAAGATCGCAGACACCGACCAGAAGATTGATGCGCTAACGAAACTGGTCAAGAAGCTTTTACCAAGGGTCGAAAGGCTGGAATTACTAACCGATCCAGGCAAGGCAACAGAAGTAGGCAAAATTGCAATCGCTACAGGGAGGCAGCAGGTCGCCTACGACGCACAAAGGGAAAAGAAAATCCGAATCGAATTTTGACAATTTTGACGCCGGGAGCAGATTCCGCAACTTCTTATTTGGAGTCTTGGGAACGAAACAAGTGAATGTAGAAGAACCTTCACAAGATGGCGGCATTGGTTAAAGAACTACAAAAGGGTTCCTGTAGGAGCAAAGTTCAGGCATCAACAGAAGAAGAAGTTTCAGTTGAAGAGAGTGTTCCTGATGAAGAATCAGAACTGGATTGGGTTGAAGAAACCGCAGACAAGAACCAAGAAATCAAGCATCGGTTGAATTCAGATGTTGATTCAATTGATGGAGACGACGAGCCCTTCTCGGATGGTGAGTTTTCAAATTTTTTTATGGTTTCAAATCTATTTGATAGCAAATTTCTGAATTCAGGCATGATGATTCGTCATTCTAGTCAGTTGCGTATGGATTTGGATATTGAGCACGATAAGTTTAGTCATGAATTCTCTAAAATTTCAAAGGACTAAGTATGCCCATAAAGTGTTTGTGGAAATGATTGAGACAAATGTTGACTCATTATGGGGAACTTATGCAGTTATAGGCAAGCCGAGGGTCCTAGACAAAAATTTGATCTTCGATCCCGAAATTCGTTTGTTGAGTATTGGAATGGAGTTGTCTAGGTGTTGTCTAAGCAATGATCCTTGTTAGAAGGAAAATCAAGTATGAAATAAATATAAAATATAAATTTCAAACTGAATCCATGAACCACGCAAATAAAAATTACAAGACTTCCTCCCGTTATAGTGGAAGGGAATCACGATCGTATCCACGAGGAAGCGTATCAGCGCTCACATTTCAAGTCCCATAATGCTCTCGTAATCGATCAGGAAGTACTCGATGTCGAGTAGAAGTACTCGATATCGACCACTGTTGTCGAGTAAACCTACATCTCTGCACAACAGAAGACGAAACAAGAAATGTCGTGTACAATAGTACTCGACGTCGACTAGTGTACTCGAGATCGACTAGAACTGGCCGAGATCGAGTGCGTCAGTGCAGAATAAAAACGTGACCTTTGCGATGAAATAAAGATAAAAACAACACGAAATTGACAGGAATTAATTCAATAATATAAAAGCTTTCAGAATCGGGGTTTCAACGCCACAACGAGAACCATATAAGAATAATAACAAAGGTATAAAAGATCATGCCTTTTCATCAAATAACTTTCGTCATTAACAAATATGAAGATAGAGGCTTTCGTATAAACCCTAATTGTTACTAACCATTTTCACATAATTAATCCAAGTTTGCATTAAGATCAATTTCGCTTCAATAAAACAAATAAGGATCACCTTCGACTATCGCAGAAGAATCATGTAATTTAGGGATAGAAGATGAAATTGCAATAAAGATTGTACCTTTGATTCATTACCTTACATGGCTGCCGTCGGGCTTACCCCGACCCTAGAAGTTGGGTGACTACTCGCTCTTCATCATCAATACAAACATCAATAATGTAAAGAAATTAAGTTGCATTAAATCAAACAAAAACTTACAACCGAACAAAGCCAAATCCGCTCTCGCCTCTTACAACTTCACTCGGCCACAAGCTCCAAAAGAAACCTCTAAATTGCCTAACTAGTGTTTGCTCAATTGCTTCAGAGAAGAATGATCCTAAAAACCAGCCTCTAAGGCCTTATTTATAGGATTCAATCCCCGCTATCAAATGAAAGAATAATTTATCTATATCTAAAACTATCTATCTTCTTTTCTAAGATAAAACTGTGATAAATAAAACAAATAAACCTCTAAAGTAAATAAGGGAAATATCTAATGTAATTATATCTTCAACTTGATATATCTTCGTGCCTTGCTTGGTAAGTAACTCCATATATCCGAATTTGTGCTCGACTTTGACTCGGATTAGGCGTCAGATATACTCGACATCGACTAGAAGTAGTCGACATCGAGTAGTTCTCGTACTCTACTCTTCTCTAGTGTACTCGTCCTCGATCTCGGCTAGAACTCGGATTCGACGAGTACTCGACATTGAGTAAAGTACTCGACGTCGAGTAGTTCTGTGCTCCTCGAGTGATGCTGTGCTCGACTGGGTGAATTTCGACTAGGAGGTACTCGACATCGACCAGTCTGGTCGACGTCGAATAGTGTTGTCGAGTACCTTCTTCCTTGTTTCCTGCTCGATGTGTCTTGGCTCAGCTCCTGCTTGACCTTGGACTTTCTGTAGTTGACTTTGAGCTCTTCCATGGTTTTCTTCCTTTTCCGAATCGCTATAAAATGTCTCGATTTCTGCAAAATTAAACATGAATTAGTGTAGACCTCTATAATCGGTAAATAAGCATAAACTACATATATTCTGTATAATTCTAACCCAATGACATGGAATTCATGCAGAAATCGATATAAAAGTGAATGTCAAACATGATAATTTAGGCGGACAACAATCCTTACAAGTACCATTGCCAGGTGGGGGAGGATGATTGCTCAAAATTTGGTGGCGTCGAGTTTTCAAGTGCTAATTTTGGCATTAAACTGTGGCAAAACTCGATCTACTTGCCTTGTGATGAAGTAAAAAAATTTGCCATTGGTTTTGGTGATGGTCGTCAAGATGCATGTGCAATAAGATGATCAATTTTGGGGTAAAATCACTGCTTGTTATTGCTGTTAATTTAGTCATGGCACATGGGATCTTACTTTGTATTAAGATTTTTTATCCGGGTGGAATTTTGCAGCAACTTAAGCACTTTTAAGCGCTTAAATCTTGGATGGAATTTTACGAGTGCAGCAGGTGGAACAGGACTACCTATTATGTGTGCTAGTAAAGCACTTGCATTTTTGCTGGTTTTACTAAAGCCTGGCACTGCATAAAAGGGTCATTAAACCCAGGTTCAGGTTATCATCTTCATTTCATTCGATTATTATGTGTGCAAGTTGGTTCCATGTTGCAAGAGCGAAATAAACTACAAAGGAAAGATGGTTCTACTTTGAAGCACATGAGGCACACAGTTGAAGCTTTCAATTTCGCATATGCAATCCTTCAGAAGTTGCTGCAACTTCAGTTGATTGTGATGTTATATTTTCAGTTTAAATTGAGAAAAGAAATTCGCATGAACAATCCACCCTTTCATGTGAAGTTGGTGAAGGGGAATGGGGTTCCAGCTGATGAGGGAAATACAACAGTGGTTACCATCAACAATTTACAACACTGCCCAGTACATATAGTATTTTAGTTTTAATTGCATCTTGTTGACAATTACTATGTTAGTCTTAGTTGCTTCTTGTTGACAATTAGTTTAGTTACTATTTTAATAAGCTTTAAAGCTTGTATAAGAGAGGGGGGAGGGGGTAATGTCATGTATTGGTATAATAGGGATTGGAGTAGGTAATTGGGTATTGGACTATTGAAGTATAAGTATTCCTAAAGAGGTATTTGTATGGGTTATCAATAATCAAAATACAAATCTTACCCTTTTATCTCTATCTCATTCCTTCTTCTATCTCTCTCAATTCTCTATCACCATGGAAGCATAGCTTCTAACTATAGCTTCGGATCATGACAGCCGCCCTCGGACCTAATATAGATGAGTATTTAGCAAAAAAAAAAAAATTCTATTAATACTATATCCGTTATAAAATTGAAGTTATTTAACTTTTGACATACCTTTGATAAGCTAAAAACTATATAAAGTGTCAATTTATTTCATTAATTTATTAAAATAATTTCATACTTAATACTAAAAAGAATAAGTTTGTATTAAAAATTAATAAAAAGGAGTTGATATTTAATAGAGTTTATAACTTCTTAAAAAAATGTGTTAAAAAAAAGTCAAACAACTTAATTTTGATATGAAAGAAGTAATAAATTATTTTTTAGATTTTCTAGGTAGTGAATTTTAATATTTGTGTTGATTTATGTGTTGTTGATTTAAAAACAAGAAAACTAATTTAATAAAATATGTAGTGTGTATTAAAAAATACTAATAAAATTTATAAATAAGTTGTAGTATTAGTGTAATTATACTTTTGAAAAGGTAAAATATTTTATTAAAAGATAATTAATCTCATACTAGTACTAAAGTTTTTTTAATCGTAATAGTTTGTCCGTAGCCAACTTATCGAAGTCTTAATTCATCGAGTTTGTCCAATAAATCGAATTATGCTCCTTTAGAATTTTTTTCTTTTCCTTTCACAAGACAAATAATTTTTAAAATAATCTCATACTATAACGGTATGATCGCACATAAACGCTGTGAACGTGTCTCTGTCCTTGTTTCTTTCCCTATTCTCTCCCTCCGCAGTTGACCCTCTTTTTTCCCCTTTTCTTTTTATTTATTCCCCCTCTAATTTTCTTTTTCTAAATTGAATTTATGTGAATTTTTGGTAATAAAACCTGACCTGACCCGTTTCTAATAACCTCGGGATCGATGAACACGCATTGCGCGCCACGAGGCCGACTCCAATGAATCCCCCCTTTGTTACTGTTTATTGAGAAGGTAAACAGATTGATCTTTCTTTAATCACCTTAATTTAATTAATTAATCATTTAGTTTGGAGCTGCGCTGTTGTGTTGACATTTGCCCGCAACTAAACTGATTATTGGGCAACACAGGAGGCCGCCCGGATTTTCAACGCTTTCTAAGATTTCAATTCATTTCTTTTTCCTTTTTTTTTTTCTAGATGGAAAGTCATTAATGCTGTGATGCAGAGAGAGAGAGAAAATAAAGAGGGGTAGTGGAAGTGGTGGTGTTGGTGATGGTGTTGTTGTTGTTGGTGTTAATTTATTGCCCTTAGCTGCCACTGTCATACTCTTTAACTCTTTGCTGGTGCCCCCAATTTCTCAATTTCGTTTTCTGGGTTTCAGAGAGGGTTTTGGGGGCTCAAATTTGGGTTGGAGCTTTTGAGAGGATCACCACCATCTTCTCATTCTTTGCTCTTGCTTTTTCCCTCTTTGTTGTTGGGATTTTGTGTTTTTAACAAATAAAGGGAAAACGTGATTGTCCCTTTTCTGGTTTTCTGCACCTGAAAACTTGCAAGGTTCGTCCTCCATGCCCTCTTTCTGTCTTTGAAATCTTTAATTGGCCGATTAGAGTTGGATCTTCTTATCGACTATCGACTATTTAAAGTAAAGGTCTGGTTTGATTGGAATTCTCTGATTCATCGCGATTTTGCTGATTTCTGCAGTGGAATTTGAGCTTTGCTTTTGGCTGCTGATCAAAGGTAACAAGGAAAAGGTGCGTCTATTTTTTGGCTTGTTGATGGATTATTTTGATCATGTTCTATGTAGCTTGATGTCAATTTTTTGTATTTCAGGGTTTTGCTCCTTTGGGAGCAGTGAACTTTTGCGCTTGGTTCACTTCAGATCTCTTTTATCTCTACCAATTTTATTAAAGGTGTCTATTTGAGATCTTCTCTAGTGCACAAAAAGAAACCCTAATTTTGGTGTCATATTTACATCTAATCAGAGCAACCCTGACAAAAGCGTTGCTGGGGACCTTTTGGGTTTGTTGATAGATAAAGAAGACAAGCTTAGGTGGAGTTCTTTGCTCCTTGCCCTTTATTTTTCCTTTTGATGTTTGGGTTAATATAATATTTTTTTGATGAATTGGGGAAAAACTTCATAGTGAATTCTCAATTTTTTTTCTTCCAACTTTTGTTTTTGTCCCATCTTCCTTTTGAATCCTTGGTGGGGAATATTTTTGGTTGAACAAGATTGGGCTGTAAAAGGAGTGTTAAGGGGCCACCCTTTAGGAAAAAGTAATGCTCTCTGTATTTGTGGCTATTTTGGACCATCATTACAACATGTAAACCCTTCCTCTTGTTTTCTAGAGGATTCGTAATTTCTCTGTGGGGGGCCTGGAGTTGTCTGGTTGGTGAAGCTCTCATATTGTCTTTAATGGAGAAAAATGTTAGTTTCATTTATTAGCAAATCCAAGGTATGTTTTGTCGGTGGTTTGTTTGCGATTAGAACCAGACAGTCTTTCCACAACCATATGAATAGGGTAACATTGCAAACTCCTTTTTTCTGCAGAAGGCTGTATAGCTTAATTTGGAAATGGATATTTTGGTTTCGGTTGCATCGATAGGTACTGAGAATATGGTTATTGGTGGATAAAGAAATTCATCTGTGTTAAAGTGGTTATCCATTCGGTATTCATTTTGAATGTATGTCCTCATTTTAATATATTCCATAGCTGTTATTTGTGGGAGCAAGAAACAGAAATGCAGTTCAGTTCGGTAAACAATTTGCATCATACCATTTTTACTTAGTTTGACCATGTTTCTAAGGATAAGGACAATTCATGTGTTCTCTGAATCTGGTGGCTCTTTCGGGTTCATAGGTTTTTATTCATAGGTGTTCATTGTTCTTGTTGAGCAACTATGGGACCCTGATGTTGTGTCTTGTTGTGACATCTTGAATCGACCCATTTTTTTTGTTATATGCATCTCTGTACTTGAGCTTGACATTTTATGTTTAGAATTGTCTACCATCACTCGTTGCTCATGTAATCTCCGTACTTGAGCTTGACGGTTTATGTTTAGAATTGTCTACCATCACTCGTTGCTCATGTGAGCTTTCTTGTAATTTCATTTTTTTTTTGGCATTCAGAAAATATTAATATATGCATTGCCAATTTAAGTTATCATCTGGTTTGTGTTTGTTTATGCATGTTCAATGTCATTTGTATTGCTGTGGCGAGAATCTCCCCACCCATGGATATCAACACTTGAGCTCTGCAAAATTGTGATGTTACATACTGACCTCTGTTCTTGTCTTTCTGATAGGCTGGTGATAGCCCCTCCTGACGCTTGTGTGGAATTGCAACCCTTGGAAACTCAAAAGAAATCTGCAAGGTCTACAATCCTATGAAAGATGACGCTGGGTAATTGACGCCTTTCTTCTTACCACAATGTTCTTGATGACTATGAAAGTTGATAATTTGCAGAATTTGAGTAAAATAGAGGGTTGCTAAAGCTGCTAGTTATCATTCTCTTGTGCCTACCTGATTTTAACTCTCTAGACTTGTTTTAAGATGCTTTTTCTAGCTATTTGCTAAGGTTTCTTTGGTTCTCCCATTGGAATCTATTTTAACTAAAGGAAGTGAGTAATGCCTTCTGGTTGTACTTTCAAAAACTGATAGATGCAAATGATCTATTTCCTTGCAGATAATGATACTGGCTATTTCCCTCCATCGCCACCCCGTAAATCCTATAACCCTTTTGATTCTGATGATGAGACATTGGACTCTCCTGGTTTAAAATCGGAGAATGTGTACACAGAGGAAGATCACATCAGTTTTGATCTGAAGCCATTTCAAAAGGGAGCTGATGCACTAACCTTTCATGTCGATAATGGTGATTTATCATGGGAGGAGGCTATATTTGGTGAAACGGCAGTTAATCCTAGCGCAAATGGGCACACAAGTTTGTTTGTGCAGGATGGCCAGCTGTATACCGACAAGAATGTGACTGATTGTGAACTACCAGAGGTAGTAATCTGTTACAAGGAGAACAGCTGTCAGTCCGTAAAGGACATTGGCATCGATGAAGGAGTACCTGTTAATGACAAGTTATGGGTTCAAAGCAGTGAAGCTGAAAGTAACGACTCCTCTGCATTGCTAGCTCTGATTGGAAAAGGCAATGATGCCATGGATGCAGAAAAGAACTTGGGTCAAGTAGATGTCCCTGAAGTTAAGGAGGGTGCCTTACACACCGGTAAAGGTCCGGGTGCGGATGGTTTAAAGGAAGATGTGGTTAAGGGACAGTATCTGGCTCAAGAATTTGGGGATGAGGATTCTCCGAAGCTTACCAAGGTAAAACTTGATTTAGAAGACCAAGCATCTTTGCCAGCTGACCAAGCGACCACGACAATGGACACCATTCCAGGCGGGTTAGTTTATGATGTGGCGGAAAGTCATACTGCTGCTGAAACAGATCCAGATACGAACATTTCCAATTGCAAGATTAGCTTGACAGACAAAGATGTGTCTGGTCACAATGACATAGAAGAGAAGAAAGGAGATCATATCTCTCCGGATAAATCGGATGATGGTGTGTCTCAAGAACTGATTATTATGAAAGAAACCCCTTCAAAAGTTATAACTGAATGCGAAGAAGCCGAAGTCAAACCTGATGAGGTATGCACTGCTCTTACTAATAATTATGAGGATAAACATCATGTCCCCCAAGATAAATTTAGTACCTTTGTGATATTGAAAAAGTAAAAAACTTCCATTCGTGTTCTATTTTTATCATTCATTGACGAATGGACGTTTTTACTTTTCAAGAACAGCAATCAGGCTCTTAGAGCATAAGTCATATGCATTAACTAGTTAAATGTGTGCACCTCTCAGTAACTTTCATTACCAAGGTGAAGTAGTGCTATATCTTTAATGTAAGAAACGGAATAACGTATTCCATATTGTCATGTGAAAACGCTTTAGTAGAAAACTCACATATTCCATATTGTCATGTGAAAAAGCTTTAGTAGAAAACTCTAAAAATTATCTTGATCTTTCTCTAATGAGCAGAACTAGTAAGCTGAACTGCACCCTGATGTCTTTGTACAGTAGTGGGATGCGAACGAGTTCTATCTTCCAATTTTGGCTTTTAGTTTGACAAATCATAAAATAATATGACCCCTTAAAATAGCTCAGTTTTCTGTCTTATTTCTTGTTACAGAGTCTGAATGAGGAAAACCTGATGCCCAGCTCTTCCGAAGATGGGAAAGCACTAGAATCGTCTTACAACATCAACCCAATCAAGATGGATAGCAATGTTAAGAAAGAGTCTGGAAGTACTACCTCTGACTCCAAATCCGACGAACCACAAAATCTGGATCCTGAAAAACCACCTACTCCTCAATCCATGACTAGACACGAAGAGGCCACATCTAGCAAATCACCATTAGCTATCCTAGAACTGAGGGGTCTCGGTGAGACCAGCTTCTCTTCCAGCGCTCTGGCTCCCCCTCCCTCGTCGATAACCTTCACGGGTCCAGTATCATATTCAGGCAACATATCTCTCCGATCGGAAAGCAGCGCTGGCAGCACTCGCTCCTTTGCATTCCCTGTGTAATCATCTCAACAAAATACTCATTCTCAATTCTCTATTATGCCATTGTTTGTGCTACAAAACTGACCAATTAAGCTTTCGGTTTGGACAGATTGCAGACAGAATGGAATAGCAGTCCAGTGAGGATGGCGAAGGCTGACCAGCGACATTTCAAGAAGCAAAGAGGATGGGTGCAGTCTCTTATTTGCTGTAGATTCTGATCACTCTCTTTTAACTCCAAATCTCCTTCCTTCCATAGGTATTTATATAGAGTGCTGCACAATCATATGCATTAATTTATATCTGTAATGGTAGCTGAAGTAACTAGATGATATGATGACTGTTAGGTTATACCTATGAGCTTTCTCTTCCTTTTGTGGTACAGTAGTCCTAGAGGCTTTATGTAGGTTCTGTTTTGGTATCATTGGTTTGTATACAAAGCGTGAGAATGGGAGTGGTTCCTATCAAGTTGTTGTGTTAGATCTTCTTGGGTTACATTTCCAATGCAGTGAAAGAGTGAAATTGGGCCTAGCCCATGTAATCCCTGATTTTGGGCCTGACCCATATACTCTGATTTTGGGCCTGGCTCATGTAATCCCTGATTTTGGGCCTGTAGATTATTATCAGTCCTGGCCCATGGACACCACATTGCCTTGTACAACGCTACATGAAATCCTTGCTTCCACCCATCTCATGGAATGTCATTTGAGTTGCATTGCACACACACCCTTCCGCTGACTGCTATTTGAGCTCTGCACGGCGATGAATCTTAAATAGGGTTGTATGTGACTGACAATCTCATGTAGAACGGCAAATGGGCGTGGGGCGAGCGAGTGGGAACTTCACCTTCACCGCCTACTATTGGGCATTGTCGAGCAAGTGGGAGGGTCACCCTCTGTCGAAGGATTGGGGTGGAATAGCGAAGCGAGTTAAGCCTTATGGAGGCGTATCAGAATCAATATAATTTGTTTGCTTTATGTTGGACGTTTTTGCTCGTGAACTCACACGAGCTCGTACCTAACTTTATAAGAACACAAAAAAGCATACAACACCAAACCCAAGCTACACAACGTGAGAGGTGAGAACTCCTATAAAGGGAGGCGGTTAAACTAGTGTGTGAAACTTGAGTTTTTATTTATTTTATTTTTATGGAACTCTACAAAATGGTTGTGCTTTGTGTTTGTTCCTCTCTTTCACTCTCTTTATGATGCATGCTTCACAGTGAATGTGAGGATCGATGCCTTCTTCATCTCTCATTTCTAATTATCCCCACTAATTAATTTAATGTTTGATAAAGCGGTTGTTAATAGAGTTGAAGTTACCAAATTCTGAAGAGTCGGTATTAATTTATCAAGTTTAGAGCTACTATATAAAGCCCTATACCCATATCTTTCCTAAATGTAATGTTTATTAGGTGCTGAATTTCTTGGTTAGAAAAACCACAACTTGATCTACATGGAGCTCAAAATCGTCGCCTTAGTTACCCTGTCTGTGATCGTCGCCTCTTTGGTTTCACCCTCCACATGTCTTCATGACGGTACCATTCCATCACCGCGTCTTTACCAAGGTATGTAGACTATACTTATTTCATGTAGTGTGTCTGTATGTAAGTTTCAATCTATCTGCCCTACTCTCTACATTCTAATGTCGTATACAGGATCAGCGGCTCCAAGGAAGCTTAAACTCATTGCAGTAGAAGATGAAGCTAGATCAGCAACAATTCTACTATCGAACCATTATCAGGGAAAGCCAACACTGTTTGCAGGTACACTTCATTCCAACAAACATTTTTTTAAAATCAATTTAGGACAAATTATATTTACGAGAATTAGGGCTGTTATATAAATCAAATAGTTTGAGCAACGAACCAGGTATAGGTGCATTTTAAAGCGCATTTTAAAGCGCATTTTAAAGCTCAATTCAAAATGAGGCTTGACTCGACTCAAGCTCGAATACCTTGAAATTTTTAGAATTTGCATATGTTATCATATATTGTGAATTGCTAAAGGCTACTTTATAGTTTATGCTATCTAAAAAAAAAATCGGTTGAACTCGTTTCTTTACTAAACAAGCTGGGTACGAGAACATTTTTAGGGCTAGGTCTAAATTAGGCTTGGCTTAAGTTCAACTCGCTTTTTTATAAGTTGAATAAGAACAACAAATACTCGGCTCGTTCAACTCGAGTAGCAATCCTAACAAGAATCTATATTCGTGTTCTTTAAGATTGATGAATTATCCTCTATGCATCATGTCTACAAACTTTCAGATAGGATGCAACATAAAGAGAAAGGCATGAAGAAGCTGAAGAGAGAGGGTAAGGAGAAGGAAGAAGAGGCGATGTCGGATTTGACGACAATGGACTATAACCATCCCAAAAAACGATGCCCCAGTCACAACGAGTCTCCCCCGGGTGCCCCTTGAACTCATCGATCTGCTTTGATCTTCATCTACTCGATCTTCCATCCAAATTCTAGTTTCCATGCACTTTAATCTTATACGGAGTAAGAAAATATATGTATAGTCCTAGAGTACGGTATCCCCGTACCCTAGTACAATTTTGTACGTGTGTAAAATCAAGGACCCAAGGGTTTGTGTGTATCAAAAGTTGTGCGTTTGGAAATTCTATGTATCTCATCTACGCACTAAGATCATCTACAGACTACAATTGTTAGAATTTTGGCGAAATTGCAAAAACCATCCTTTAAATTTAATTATGCGATAACCCACCCTTTAAATATAATTTGGGCGTATTTGGAATTTGAACCTAGTTGTCCATATTTATGAGTTAATCCGAAAGGGAATTTCTTCAAAGTCACATGATTTGTTCAAATCGATTTTTAGGTAAGTTTAAATTGATCGACCGAAAGGAGTGAACTGTGAATTTAAGAAATTTGCTTCAAAATGTTTTAAATTAAGTCCTAGTCCTAGTGTGTTCAAATGACAAGCTCGATCAATAGGTATGATGATATGACCATTGAGGGTATCAAGGTCCGACTCGGACCGATGACTAGGGGTCGAGTGCACGGACGCATATACTAGGGCTTGATATGTTCAACTTTCCGATGTGGAACACTTTTTGTTTCATTCACATCTCTAACAGAGGGACAGAAAGTAGCTAGCCAAAGACATGTGAAGAGGGACTTTCATTGCCACAAGAATTTAACCATATTGTTCGACCTTTTAGTAGGGCTGTTATATGAGCTGAAGAACTCGGGATCGGCTCGAAAAAAGCTCGATTCGAGCTCGTTCCCTTACCTAAACAAGCCGAGCTTAAACATGATTTTATGCTCGGTTGAAATCTCGGCTCGTTCGATTTAGGCTCGAATAACTCGAAATGTATGAAATTTTTAAAATTTTCTTTAAGTTAATATGTTATTACCAAGTAAAACTACTTAAGGCTCAAAAATAAGCTCGGCTCGAGCTCATTCATTTACGAAAACAAACCGAGCTTGAATAAAAAAGAAAGTTCGTTTAAAAATTAGCCTTTATCAATCTGGTCCAAGATTAAGATAGGTGCTTTAGAGCTTGTGGATGCAAAACTATACATGGCAAACAACACAGTGGTCATCCCAACAGGCATGGTGGACAATGTACCAGTGCAGGTAGGTAAGATCTTTGTCCCTGCCGATTTCTTAGTTATTGATATGGCAGAGGACCCTGCTTGTCCAATCATTCTAGGAAGGCCCTTCTTGGCGACGGTGGATGCCAACATAAGCATAAGGGAGGGGGTGCTCACTTTCAACATCACCGATGAGGTAATTGAGTGTTCCTTTAATAAATCTGAAAGGCACACAAGTCCCATGGAAGAGGTCAAGTCTATATCAGCCAGGTACATCACTTGCGGGGAGCCTAAGGTAAGAAATATGACTCCCGATGAGCTGAAAAAGAGGGATATGGAAGCTCAGATGGAGGAGATCATGGCCATCCTGAACGATGACACAAAGGATCTACTCGACATCTACCAAGGTAAGTCGATGTCGACTAACTTCTTTTCAAATGCCTTGCCAGGATTCAAGTATGGGGTCGATGTCAACTAGAGGTACTCGACGTCGAGTACTCTAGTCGACGTCGACCAGAACCTGAGCTCTTCACCGACTGCACCTACATCAAGTAAGCCACCTGAGGCCGAGCAGTACTCGACGTCGAGTAGCCTACTCGACGTCGACCAGTCCCATCCTTCCTCGACTCCGCCTTCCCCAATCAGCAGTCCACTAGACGAGACAATCTCCTCGATGTCGAGTACCCTTACTCGAAGTCGAGTAGTCCCCAAGGTTCCCGAATCCGATTTTGCGAAGGTAAGCCAAGGTACCGACATCTCTTCTCCTATTTCAATTATAGATTTATCTATACATGGGAGAGGTTTTCCTTGGTATGTGCGATTATGTAGGGTTTCCAATGATGATCCCAAGGAGTATGAAGTTGGAGACAAGGTCTATGTCGCCAAATCAAAGGACCATTGGTTTCCCAACAAATTCAACAAGAAAAAGATAGGACCTTTCACGGTGAACAAGATCCATTCAGGAGGATTGCAACTGATGGACAAGAATGAAGTCATGTTTGAAGTCCAGGCTATACATGGGCCCTGCAAATGCCACCTTGAGCTTAACTGAGAAAAGTCGGCCTAACGACTGTAAAGTCTAGAGCTTGTAAATTGACAATAAGTTTTTGGGATTTTTGGACATTGTTTTGTTGCTTTTGGCTTTTGGTTTTGGACATTGTTTTTAAGTTTTTCTATTGTGGATATTTTCCGTCTAACGAATCTTGCGGGTAAGAGAAGCTGCAGACTTGCTCGACGTCGAGTAAGGTACTCGACGCCGACCACCCATCGACGAGCAAAGAAGCATGTGGTCGAAGAAAACCACCCTGGAGGCAACATTGTACTCGATGTCGAGTAGTCTTGGTCGAAGTCTACCAATCTCCTCGAAATCGACCAAACCTCGTCGATGTCAACCACTTCTGCAGCAACATTGCACTCGATTCCGACGATCAGGACACCTGTCTAGTGAGTTTCTTTCTTTACCCTTGTGTTTTATACAGTGAGGACACTCTAATGTTTAAGTATGGGGTTGGGGAAGGGCTTACTTTGTGCATATTTGATTTTATTTGACCATATGTGTGCATACTTTTAAAGTTTATTTCTTGAATTCCTTATACATGGCTATGTTAGAATTCATTATCAATCTAAGTGCTTATATGCATGTTTTCCAAAGTTTGAAAAATAACCCCCATTGAAAAAATCAAATGGAAGCTTTAATTGAACTCGACGATGAAAAATTAGATTCATTAGAGATATAGCATGAAATTGCCTAGTAAAGGGAAGTCACAATGAAGTTCATATTTTTCTTGAAAACCATGAAATGAGGTAAATTTTGAAATTTCTTTTGACATGTTGCATGATAAAAGGACGGAGGAATTTATATTTTCCATACAATGCTCATATTGTTTATATGCTAGCCTTTACCTATGCGTATACATCACAAAAGCCATATTGAACCTTGTTTCATATTATGCTCCACATGATCTAAATATTGCCCATTTTTTACGTTATTTCCATCCGGGGATTATGTTGAGAATGAAAGCTACATTATGGAGATTGTTATATGGTTGTTGTGTTGTTGTTATTATCATTATTGGAGTTTGGCAGGAAATTGACATATATGGAAAATTTAATGAGTGAAAGAAAATTCGATCACCTCACGAGATAAAGGTAGATCGACACTGTCTGCGTTGAGATAATAGTTCCGCAGGATGATGGGACACCAAAGTCAGGAGTCCGAGGCAGTAAGTATCCGGGGTCATTCATGACACCCATGTTTGCGACTCGCGAGAAGACAGTGCTGAGGTTAAAGAGGTAAAAGCATTAAAGTGAAAAATAGCAAAGAATGATTTATGAGAGGATGAGTGATGTGGAAATTATGAAGAGAGAAAGTGCATCAAATCAAGAAAACAAAGTTTGAAAAATCCTCCCCGGATTGAGCACCACATTTCCCAAAAATAGCCCACCACTATACCTTTTACCTTTTCTTCACTATGAGCTTAATTAAAGTCCTTTTGATTATTAATGCTTTGTCACGAATGAAAATGTTTTTGCATAACCCTCCTTTTGTGTGTGAAGTTGCTTTTATTCACATGCATGGATTTGTGGCATTAGTATCATTTCGAGAATGATAATTGATTGCAGGGTTATATGACAATGAATCTAATAAGTTGAGAGTTTTAATTTCTTCCCCTGAATGACCAATTAAAAGTATTGCTTGAGGATAAGCAAGCTTAAGTACGGGATGATTGTTGTGAGCCTATTTTGCCATGTTTTATACTTACTTTTACATCGATTTCTGCCTACATTTCATGCATTTGGGTTAGAATAGCACATATTCTATGTAGTTTATGTTTATTTTCCAAATTATGGAATCTACACTAGTTTCTGTTTAATTTCGCAGAAATCGGACGCACTTTGGAGCTTAAAGGAAAGTCATGAAGAAGCTAGGGATGATGTAGCTGGAGAAAATCCCCCTTTTTCATCATTCATCATTCTGAATCAAGCTTTGATGTCTTCATGAAAGTTGTAGCCCTCGAATCTAATAAGTTGAGAGTTTTGATTTCTTCCCCTGAATGACCAATTAAAAGTATTGCTTGAGGACAAGCAAGCTTAAGTACGGGGTGATTGTTGTGAGCCTATTTCTCCATGTTTTATACTTACTTTTACATCGATTTCTGCATACATTTCATGCATTTGGGTTATTATAGCACATATTCTATGTAGTTTATGTTTATTTTCCAAATTATGGAGTCTACACTAGTTTCTGTTTAATTTCGCAGAAATCGGACGCACTTTGGAGCTTAAAGGAAAGTTATGAAGAAGTTAGGGATGGTGAAGCTGGAGAAAATCCCCCCTTTTCACCATTCATCGTTCTGAATCAAGCTTTGATGTCTTCATGAAAGTTGTAGCCCTCTAAAGGATCTTTCCAACGCATGCTCATATGCGTCAATCGGACGAACGAGGACTCGGGAAAGTGCGTTTCAAGAATAGAGTAGAATGCTTAGAGCGAACTAGTTCTACTCCAGAAATCTACGCGGAGTCGAGCAGAACAATCCTACTCGACGTCGAGGAGTTTGGTCGATGTTGAGTACACCCGACGAGTCCGAATCTTGATCGAGCTCGAGTGCAACCCCGGGAGAAAAATCCTACTCGATGTCGAGGAGTTTTGGTCGACGTCGAGGACATTCTTGTCGAGTCCGAGTCGAGTACGAGGAGAAATCAGAGTGATTGTGGGTTACTTGCAAGCCAAGATTCGAGATATTCTATCAAGACACATCAAGATATATCAAGAGAAGAAGGATCTATCCACATTAGCTTTATTTCCTTTCAGATTTAATTATTTTATATCCAAATTTTATCTTAATATTTTAGATAGAAAGTTTAGATATAGATAGATATTTCTTTCCTATATTAGCTAGGGAATGAGCCCTATAAATAAACCCTTAGGGGCTGTTTTCTAGGCATTCCAATTTAGTTCCAATTCAGGTCAGAGAGAGAGAGAGAGAGAGAGAGAGCATTGTGGCCGAGAGAGGTTGGAGAAAGTAAGAGCGGAATTTGGCTTCGATTGGTTGTAAGCTTTCTTTGATTTTATTAATGTAATTTAGTTCCTTTTTGTTATTGATGAGTTTATTGATGATGAAGAGCGAGTAGTCACCCAACTTTTAGGGTCAGGGTGAGCCTGACGGTAGCCATGTAAGGTGATGCGGTAAAGGTTTAATCTTTTGATGCGATTTCGTCTTCTTTTACTACGAGCATGATTCTTTTGCGAAGTTGAAAATGGTCATTGTTTGTGTTATTGAAGCAAAAGTGATCTTAATACAACTTGGGTTAGTTATGTGAAAAAGGGTTTGTAGGAATTAGGGTTTATGCGAAAGCCTCTATATTCCTATTTGTTAATAACGAGAGTTATTTGATGAAAAGCATGATCTTTTATGCCTTTATGTGTTATTTTACATGGTTATCGTTGTGGTGTTAAAACCGTGATTTTGGAAGTCTTTAGTTTATTGATTTATTTCATCAGTTTCGTGTTCATTCATTCGAAAAATTATGGTTTTTTTTTGTTTCTGTTTTTACTCGAAATCGACGAGATTTGGTCGACGTCGAGGACTGTTGGTCGACGTCGAGTTGGTTTGCTCAAGATCGGCTACTTGTGCTTTCGTTTACGGTTCTGTTTGTTTCTGCTTTCTGTTTTACTCGACAGAGTGGTCGAAGTTGAGTACCTTACTCGAAGTCGATGTCTCTTCTTGTCGAAATCGTGCAGAGATCTGGAACTGAAAAGGCGGGCGCTGACATGCTTCCTCGTGGATCGATCCTGACTGCCTTCTACTACAACGGGATGAAGTCTTGTATTTATTTGCTGAGACAGGGAGTCAGTTTGATTTGATATTTTATATTTATTTTCATACTTGACAATCCTTCTGCAACAACATCCTCGCCTTCCCCGGTCGCGCTCCCTTTGGTCTGGAGCAGGTTTCCTTTGCTCATCATTGAGATGGACTTCATCCTGTCAGGATGCGGGCGGATGCCCCACGGAGTATCGCTTTCTCTATTTTTCATCTACGAATGCTGCCCCTTGTTGCCCCAGGTGTGGCGGTACATAATGTGAGAACCAATGGGCAATCAGTGTTTCAGAAGGGTGAGAAAATGCGCCTTGCATGCTGGATTCCGCGATCCCTTCGACGACATCTTGACTCATTATGTTGGACGAATCATCCGTGTGTTCACTCATTTTCTTGTAATTGAAAATAAAATTCTTCGTTAGTGAAAGACCTTGTGCGAAACAAAATCCTGCCATTCTACCTCGGAACCTCTTAGTGCGAGAGGTTCCCACAGACGGCGCCAGTGATGAAATCACAAATGAAAATTGGGGTCCCCCTCCATGTCACCGTGGGGGGAGGAGCCATGAGTACAATCTATAGTTGGAAAACGGTCATACCTGGAGTGCCCCCTGAGTAGGGGTGGGCACAACCGGGTATTCGACACGAATCGGTTAACTGTATCGGATACCTGAAACCATTTACGCCCAAAACCCTGAACCGAATACAAACCGTTTAAATCTGGGTATCCGACACGAACTGTCCTCTTTATTTTTTTTAAGTTCCGTTGTGTTTGTGTCACGGTACAGAGTGGTAGGCGGTGTAGAGTCTATGTTGCCTTACATATTTGATAAATGTAACTTGCTGCATCTTTGATCAATATTCAATGTAACCGTGGCGATCGATTGCTTCATATTCCCCCAACTCTGGTCCCATGACCCCATCATGATGTTGCTCGGAATAAACACATCATCAAACTAAAATTGAATAGATAAATTTGAATTCTCAAACAATTGCGAACAGAGTCGAATAGATTAAGAAGAAGAAGAGATTTACATTTTGAGAGTTGAGAGGGATGGGCGATTGGGCACATAGGGGAACTGGAGAAGAGATTAAGAAGAAGAGAACAAGAGAAGGTCGGCTGAGAAGCCTGAGAGTTTAGAAGAGAAGAATTGTTTGCTGAGAGTTTATGGTTTCGTTTAGGCAGTTGAGAGTTTAGGGCTTTGTTTAGTTTTGGGCTTAAAACATGGGTTTTTTTTTAGTTTTTAGCCAAGAACATGGACTTTTATTTAGTTTGGGCAGAAAAACATAAAAAGGTTTGAGAATGGATAAAAAAGGAAGCTTCAGGTTTCCAACTTGAAACTGATAGGTTATGGGTTGAAGACACGCCTAAGTATATAACCAACTGAGCTAGCAGACCTTACTGATATTTAAGGAATTGTATATCTACAAGTACTATATTAACGTACCTATAAATTAAAAAAAAAACTAAATGGTTCTTGTTGGGTATCCGATAAGAGGATATGCCCGAACCGTATCCGAACCGTTTAATATATATCGTGTTCTAACGGTTCGTTTCATTTTCATGTCGTGTCTTTTTCGGTTTCGTGTTTTTTCGTGTCGTCGAGTTTTCGTGTCGTATCAGTCGTGTCAGGTTTTTCTACACACCCCTACCCTTGGAGTTTCCTTACAGAGGGGGTCACCTTGACCCGTGCCATGGTGACCTAATTAATTTCGACGGTCTTACCTGGATTTACCATTCGTGGATGACGGAAGGTTTTTACCAGTGTCGTGCGGTCTAGCGTTTGGCTCGTTCCGCTTTCTAGGCGATGGCCTCATCAAGTCCCTTCAGAAAGGAAGAAGTCTATCATATATTTGGGAGTAAACAAGGCAGAATCTCGCTGTGATCAAGCTCTCTCTACCTGTATCCGCTGACCCGATCCTTGATTGCAAGTTAAGGTCGTTCGCGGATCTATCGGGTTGCCAACCCTTGCGTAGTGTGAGCTTGGTTATTCCCTTGATTCTCTTTCCCCCTTCGGGATTCCTCTCATTTGTTTTCCAAAAAGCCCATGATTTAGAGTGATTCCCAGATTTTGTAGTTGAGGTCCGAATTCCCCTTAGGACACGTTGATTTGTCTAAGCCATTTGTCGTATTCCGGTCACCACGTGTCCTTCGTGTAGTGACACCTGGGTGGGGGGCATGTTGGACACTGTAGGAAGGTGTAATTGATGTAAAGTCTTCCTTGAGGATTTCATTCATTAACATAATCATATATATAGGTTACAAGAGATTGGGCATTGGGCCTGATAGGCCCACTATACATATGTAATCTATCAAACCCCCATAGTCGAAAGTGGAGGGTCCCGTACAGTGAGACTGGACCAAAAATCGAGAAACAACTGACGAGGTAAACCCTTTGTGAAGATATCAGCGTATTGATAGGAGGACAGGACATGGAGAACACGAACATATCTAAGAGCAACCTTGCCCCGAATGAAGTAGAGATCAAGATCAATGTGCTTCGTGCGCTGGTGTTGGACTGGGTTGCTGGCCCAAATAAACGGCGAAGACGTTGTCGGTGAAGACCAGGGTGGCCTTCTGAAGAGGGCAGCGGAGCTCAAGGAGGAGATTGCGCAGCTAAGAGCACTCGGAAACAACGTTGGCGACCCCCTGTACTCAGCCTCGACGCTAGAGCGAGACACCACAGACTGACGCTTCGTTGACCACAACACAAGAGTGTCGTTGAGGAAGACACAGTAGCCAGACGTGGAGCGACGTGTGTCAAGACAACCACCCCGACCCAATCCGCATCAGTGTAAGCGACGAGGTCATGCCGAGAGGAAGGGGAGATCGTGGTGCTCAACTCGAGGGTACCACTGATGTACCGAATGATCCGCTTCAAGGCCTAAAAGTGCGGCTCCCTAGCGCATGCATAAACAAGCAGATCTGCTGGACGACATAACTGATGTATGGCCGAGTGAATGTGAGGTACTGCAATGCCCTGACAAGACTCCGATACAACGTCGGATAATCAACCAGAGGATCGGAGTGAGCACTGAGCTTGTTGGAAGTATCAACATGGGTGGCGACCGGCTTACAATTGCTCATCTTGGCCCAAGCAACAATTTCGACAGCATACTTACTCTGAGAGAGAAACAACCCAGACACATTACGCTGCACGGAGACTCCCAAGAAATAATTCAACGGCCCAAGATCCGACATGGCGAACTCGACGCTCAACTGGGCAATGATGGATGTCCGAAGAGCATCAGATGAGGCAGTGAGAATGATGTCGTCGACATAAAGTAACGGAAAGGCCATGTATGTGCCTCTGTGATAGATAAAGAGAGACGTATCTGAGCGGCTACCAACGAAGCCCAGACATAGCAGATGAGATGCAAAGCGCTGGAACCATGCCCCTAAAGCCTGTTTCAGACCATACAAAGAGCGCTTCAGGAGACAAACGTGCTTGGGATGATCAGCATCAATGAACCCCGGCGGCTGAAATATGTAGATTGTCTCATTCAGATGACCATGCAGAAAGGCGTTCTTGACATCCAGCTAATGAATAGCCCAATGTCGCGATAACGCTAAGCTCAGCACCACTCGGATAGTGGCAGGCTTGAACACGGGGCTGAATGTCTCATCACAATCAATACCTGCCTGCTGAGATCGACCATTAACCATAAGACGAGCTTTGTAGCGTTCCAACGACCCATCAGAGCGGAACTTGTGGCGAAAGAGCCACATGGAGCGAATGTCGTTCGCCTCAGGAGGGCGAGGGACTAGAACCCAGGTACCATTCCTTGTAAGGTCCATGTATTCATCGAGTATAGCCGCATGCCAATTCGGGTCGAGGAGGGCTGTTTTGTGGGAGGTGGGGGGAGGGGAAAGGGAGGCCGGAGGGTAAGAGGGCCCATGGGAACGATGGGGGCGGGTTGGGACTGTGCGGTGGGCGCAGCATGTGGCTTTGGCCGTGGCAAGGGAGGGGAGGCAAGGGCCGCGACAACTGGCGATGCGGGATATGGGGGGAGGGAGGGGTGAGGCTGAGGGTGGGTGGTGTTGGGGTGATCGGAGGCGGACATAGAGACAATTTGTGTCGGTCTGAACACACCGGATATGCTACAGGTGTGCGGTCTAGTGGTAGGGGGAGGCGGTGGTGGGGGCGGTGTAGAGGGAGAAGCAGGAGCACCAGTAGAGCTCTAGCGAAGGAGGAAGTGTGGGAAGGGAGACTCTGACTCAAACTGGGAGACAGTGGGTGTAAGAGAGGAGTGAGAAGGGGAAGAGAAGGGAAAGCGAGACTCATCAAAAGTGACAGAATAAGCTTATGGCTCTGAACATCGAGACAAAGGTAACCGCGATGATCAGACGGATAGCCTAGGAAGACACATGGAGTGGAGCGCAGGTGGAGCTTGTGTGGGGCGATGGTGTAATATAATGCCTGAGTGGGTGAGCGATGATGGAGGGTAGTAAAAGGGAGGATGTTGAGGAGATAACAAGTCGTTGATAAGGCGTGAGGCCGATAGGAAAGGGGAATGGATGCGTGAAAAAGGAGAAAATGCATCATGTTGGTTATTGTTCGAATTATTCTCTCGGCCTTGCCATTTTTCTGAGATGTATAGGGGCATGACAATCGATATGAGATGCCATTTGTACGTGGTGAAGAAAGAGTGAAAGTCCTTGTTATCAAATTCACGGCTATTGTCACATGTGATTGATGTGTGAAACTGTGTTTTAATGTAGGCATGGAACTTGACAAAAATAGGAAACACATGTGACTTAAATTTTAATGGAAAAACCCACAAAAAATGAGTGTAATCATCAAGAAATAAAAGGTAGTACTTGTGACCATCCTTGCTAGGTACAGGAGATGTCCAAATGTCACTATGAATGATATCAAAAGGTGCAAGGGTGGTGTTCAAAGACCGTTGGAACGACAGTGTTGCATGTTTTCCTAACTGACAAGATGAGTATAAACGAGAGCGTAGCTCTTTATTACAGTGCACAACACTATGAGATTGGAGGACATCTAGAATGGCAGCACTGGGATGGCCCAAGCGTGCATGTCACAGGCTGGACGACGATGCCGAGAGGGTGACCGGGCACGACTGACTGGATGTAGAAGGTGGTGTGACAGGGTAGAGCTCCCCGGTGCTGTTACATCTCAAGCGACTAACTCCCGTAGTAAGATCGTTCACAGAGAAACCAAAGGGATCAAACGCAAGAGAAACGTTATTGTCAATAGTGAACCGACGGAAAGAGATAAGGTTTTTGACAATCTTTGGGGCAATGATGACATTGTTAAGGTGAAGTGGGTGGGTTGAGGTATGTAATTTGGCTTGGCCAATTCCCGAAGTAGCAAGGCGACTACCATTGCCGACGATAATAGAGTGTGCAGGACCTTTAAAGGAAATAGAAGAGAGGTTACCTGAGGAGTTCGTCATGTGGGAGGTGGCACCAGTGTCCATGTACCAAGAAGAGTCGGGAGATGTCAGCTGCATAGAGGAGAAGGCGTGATGCCCATTAGGCGGAACATAGCCTTGATCAGACGTTGTCAAATAGGCATGAGGATCCGCATGTCGAGGGACAGGAAAGCCGGATTGCATCCAAAAAGGGTTGAAGCCAGGCACCGGGGACCATTGAGGGCCACCCGACTATGTATGTTGCAGGCGTTGCCGATTGCTACGGCTGCTGCAGATGTTGCGGACGCGGCCCGCGGCCGCTGCTTGTGACGCGCACGCAGCCTTGCGGTGGAGAGATCTCGTGAACGCGACCGAAGGCAGGGGGCGAGTAAGCGGTGTTAGGGCTTCTGAAGTGGCAGGAGACGGGTAGGGGGTGCAATTTTTTATGCCGGAGATAGTGAGGGAGGAGGGGAATGTAGGCTTGGGTTTGTCGGCCATGGTGCCGATAGAGACAGGAGCGAAGGAAGTAGGGTAGGGTGGTGACGGAAAAGAGGGAGGGCAGCGGCGGCGATAAGAAGAGAGGTGGGGTGGGAGTATCAAATTAGGGTTCCGTGAGTAATAAAAAGTTGTGATACCATGTAGGATTGTGTAATCGATGTAAAGTGCTCATTGATGGTTTAATTCATTAACATAATCATATATATAGGTTACAAAAGTTTGGGCCTTGGGCCTGATAGGTCCAATATACATATGTAATCTATCAGACACCTCTTTTCTTTTCTTATGGCTTCCGTCCGCGAATCATTCTCCTTACCTGATCCAGTAGTGCTTGTTCTTAGTTTCACTTTTTTCGAATTTTTTGCCTTTTTTGATATTTTTAGAGCATCATCATTTTACTGACTTCTTCTGACAAAAAATCTCACTTAACTTGCGTGTTCTTGTGAAACCAAAACCTTTGTATTATAAATTACGAGAGACTTGGAAGTAAATTGTAGGAACCGACCAAAAAGACGCTCACGTAGCATACACGTACATACATAAAGAGAAACATCCCGTGGCAAATAAGAAAACGATAAGAAAACAAAGACAAAAATTGAGACATGAGCGTGCCCCGCACTCTCCACTCATCTCATTAAATCACGGCCTACCATTGGAGCAAGAATCAATTCACCAACGCACTACATCCCATTAATTTTCTCTTTAAATCAAAGTGTCCTTTTTTTTTTAAGTAGTTTAGCTACCTTTCCACCTATACGGCTATACTATATGACTATAACTATATAGTATATAGGTCTTCCAAGAACAACTTCCCCTCCACCTCTCTTGCAAGTTGCAAGCATTAGCAAAGCATAGGAATCTCAGCGTGCAAATGTCGAAATCCACCATTCTCCTTCTCTTCCTCCTCCTGGGGGCCGTTACGGCCATCGAGGACTGGGCCAAGACGGTCAATTCGGGCAATGAAAACACAACCACTCTCCAGTTCTACTTCCACGACATCCAGAGCGGCAACACCCCCTCCGCCATCCCCATAGCCCGTGCCGCCAACTCCACCAACTACTTCTCCGGCTTCGGGACCCTATACATGGCCGACGACGTGCTGACTGCGGGGCCGGACCCCGGGTCCAAGGTCGTGGGGCGAGCCCAGGGGCTGTACGGGTCGGCGTGCCAGGACGAACTGGCCTTCATAATGGCGATGAGCTACTCCTTCACCGACGGGGCCTACAACGGGAGCACCGTCAGCATAATGGGGAGGAACAACGCGGTCCACCCGGAGAGGGAGCTGCCGGTGGTGGGGGGCACTGGCGTCTTCAGGATGGCCAGGGGATACGCACTTGCTCGCACCCACTGGGTTGATTTCACCACCGGAGATGCCATCGTCGGCTACAACGTCACCCTTTTTCATTGATTACATCACCCCCCCCTTCTTAGTAATTATTGTGGGCGGTGCATCTTATATGCGTGTACTCACCCAAGATTAATTGCTGCAATTCCGATTTTAGGCTCGGGGTGCTGCACTTTTTCCCCACCTTTTTTTTTTTACTTACTATAAGATCTAGTTTGGACTTTGGTGTCTAATGCTGTTTTATGGCAATATATACCGAACACAACTATTATATACTAAGTCTATTTAGACATTTTAACACTAATTGATGAAATCATAAACTTATTCAATTTATACCACTCATTAATTATCCACAACTCTCTTCAATTAATAAAATTTGAGAAAAAAAAGTCAAAAAACAACATTTCACATATCTCAATACCTAGAAAACCTAAAATGATTTATATTTTCGAACAAAAATTTAAGCCTAAAAGTACTTATATTTTTTAACGGAGGGAGTACTATATGAATATATTATATATCCGTTTAAAGCAGAGTCTGGCACATAGTATTAAATACGTTTGACATTAAAAAGCTACAAAGGAATCAAAAATCTTGATCAGTTCATATTAAATAAAATTAAAAGTAAAGTATAACTTTATTAAAAAACAGTTCAACTTTATTTTTTTAAAATAATGTGTTGTCTCTCATTCCTCCGCAGAAGTCGAATAACGATCGATGGATGCAGCTTATTCTGAGCTCCTATGGCTCAAATCTCTTCTTCGGTCTTGGTGTTCGTCACACTAGGCTGATGTAGCTTATTTTGATTGTCATTTTTCTCGGGATCTTTTGACCGCAAACAATATTGCTACCGAGTATGTCCGCACCTCTCAGCAACCTTCGGATATGTTCACCATGTCTTTGGGCAAGTAAAAAATTCATTTTCTTCTTTGCAACTTTGGTATCGTAGACACCTTCATGCTCCAACTCGAGAAAAAGTACGTATTAAGATATTCAGTAGAATATTATCTTTATATATGTAACTTAGGCCCCAAATACATCTTTACATATCTTTTATCCCATTCATAAGATAGAGTTTTGTAAATACTATATATTGTATCTATAATTCAATATTGAAAAGGCAAGCAAGCTTTCCAAAATCTCTCTCATGCGTAGTTTCATAATGTGTCTAAAGTTTGATGATGACATTCAAATATGGTGAATGGTGATCTTATGGCTATTTTGCCCACAACGATTTACGCCACGCAAAAGCAAAGAGGGGAGAGGCTGAAGGAATTGTGTCCTTTAATTTATTGTGTAATGACTAATTATGGAATAGGACAATTGATAGAGATATTCAATCCGATTATTTTAGGAGTCGTAATGCTTTGCTAGAAGCCAACTACGATTAATAGGCTTAAACGGGTTAAACCCATGGCTATTATAAACGGGTCCTATGCGGTCACACACTTAAAGTTGACGTGTTTGATCAAAAGATAGATGATTTTATTATTAGTGTATATTAGATATATATTAATAATAATAATGGGATAAGATTTATTTGTGAAATAAATAATTAATCAAGTAAGGTATAAATATAAGCTTATAAAGATGGGCTTATTATGACTTGACCTAATTAACACATCCCAAAAAGACAAAAAGGAGTTTTTGCCGTACGTTTGGTTTGTGAAGGCTGAATTCCACCATCATCAATCAAGAGCAATTTGATTGTTCGCCCTTCGATCTTCGTCCTAGCAGTCGAAGGCAAAGGAGATCTAGACCGGGCTCTTGTGGACCAAGTAGAGGAGCAACACGTGGGGCTCTAGTTCTCTTTCGAATCCTCCCCGTTTAGATCCGGTTCACGCATCAAGAGGTATCTCCTATGAACAATGATTTGATCTATCGATTTTATGCATGAAGATCCTTACGATTAGATGATAGAAAATAGTTTCTAAAACTTCCGCTGCGCATCTAATTTCCATCAGAGGCTTTAAGCTAAATCAATTATACATTATTGATGAGGAAAAGAGCCAAAAGAAAGAGGTTGAAAATGACCAAAGCAACTTCAAAAGGGATTGATCGAATAAATTCTAATTTTTGTTACAAAGGCCTACCTGTCCCATGGAGAATCAATGGACGGTTCTCATTCACTTGCAATAATATTGTCACCTCCATGGCTCCATGGTGACTCCTTGACAAGCCATGAAAGCCATCACTTTTGAGGGGAGGGGACACTGGTGTTGAAACTAGGGATGGAATTGCTAATGATAAATCTCGTACCACATATCAATACTCCTTCCGTTTCAAAATAAAAGTCCCTTAATTTTTTGCCCGCTTTTTAAGGAGGTAAAAAGTATAATTTTTTTAATCAAACCTTTTTTCATAAAATGATAATTATTAGTAATAAGCATCAATTTATGAAAAAAAATTGATTAAAAAAATAATATTTTATAGAGTTTTTACCTCCTTAAACAACGTGTAAAAAGTCAAGCGATTTTTATTTTGAAACAGAGGCAGTACTAATTAATTTTCGCCGTTATCACGTATCATTCAATTATAATTGGTAATGGTAAATCTTGCACTACTATCAACCATAGAAACTCTTGTACTAACTTAAGAGGTAACCAATATAACTAGTTAATAATAGTAAAATATCAAGTTTTGACATCAATGGTGAAGGTTCGATAATGTAAAACAAAGTAATATAAAGATACTCTAGAAGGGGGGTTGAATAGAGTATGGCGGTTTTTCGCAGATAGTCTCAAGATTTTTGAAGCTCGTGCAAAACCCTTTGAGATTAGACTTAGTCTTTTCTCTGAAAACCTGAATCACAAAGTTAAACAATTCGAACCAAGTGCGGAAATAAGGTAAAGCATTAAGTAAAGGACGCAATGAGTTGTTTACGAGGTTCGGCACGAACTTGGCCTACGTCCCCGCCTAGGGTTCTTCCACAACCCTAGGATTCAACCGGCTTTATTGATTCACAAGACTTAGGATCCTAATAGCTCACCGAGACGCCTCTCTCCTATACAATTGAAATCTAGTCAACTCACGTTCCCTTGGAGTCCTAGATCAATCTAGAAGAGCCCCACCTCTCTCAGCTATCTAGTACAATCCTCTTACACTTAGTGAATCAATCGCCTAGTGTTCACTTCCTGAGTTACAAAACTCTCGAACATACTCTTAAGAACCAGCAGAGAGCACACGAAGAAGACAGATTTCACTTGAAGGCTTGAGTGCGAATGAGAGCTTGTGTTCAACGAATGTCTCTCTGTCTTATCTTCTTCCTTTCCTTTATAGAGAACAAATCGGCGCCTCCAAAGAAGAATCTTCTCTTCAACGGCTAGGCTGATCATGGCCATCTTCGAGATCTTATATACTTGGAAAGTTTGAAGCCATGATCTCCGATTGTTTCCTTCTCATCTTCATGCTTTAAGAAAGGAGATAATTTTCGAAAAGCTTCTTGAAATGTTAGAATATAATATCTGGAAGCATATAATAATATAAAATAATATTCGAGCATAATAACATAGAGTACAGGTTTTGTGTTTCATCAACACAGGTGTAGCTTCAAGACCTTTGACACAAACTGACTGTTAAAGCCTTTGAAACTTATTCCGATTTTCATCAATGGAGTGGAGTTATCAATCTCTCCCTTGATGAAAGACAAAACCTGTGCATCCCTGCAACTTAGTCAAACATATAATATAAGCAACATCATACTAAGTACCTGCATGGGTTTAGACGAATGTTGGATCATAATTTTAAAACGTGAAAGACATCCAACTGAAAACAAAACAAACCTTCACAGTAGTTAAAAAAATTTTCAAAGTCTAAACCACAACAGATCATCTCCCCCTTTTTGTTTTTCAACAAAGGGAGGAGGTAAAACAGTCGCCAAAAAGTTTTGAAACAGTTTCCAAAAACCAGCAATGTTTCAAATTCGGGGTTAGGGTAGGGTAGGATAGGGTTAAGCTTCATCGTCCGGAGCATCATCCATGAGCAGCGACCTCAGACCTTGCAACAGCTTGGACACCTCGCTCATCTCCATAAAAAACTCCTTGTGCAGCTCCTTGATATCCAAGCGAACTTCCTCCAAGCCCAACTCCAGGTTGTCCATGCGTTCATCAATGGCTGAGGCAGTGGGAAGAGCTTTTGAGGGAGAGGCAAGACTCCACATCCCTTGGGAGGACCGAGTGATGCCTATCTTCTCAAAGCTCTTGGAGTTGAACTTACCCATATAACGTTGTTGTTCTTCATTTTTGAAATCGATTCCAAAAGCTTTGAAGATATGGGTCAAAAGGGTGGCAAAGGGGAGGGGAGTTCCTTTTCTGGCTTTTCGAGTGTGAGCCATGGATCCGAGAATAGTGTTGGCCAGATCAAGATCAAGGCCGTTTAAGATGCGATATAAAAGGATCATGGCATTATCGGTAAGGAGAGAGCCAGAGTTTAAGCGGGGTAGGAGGCAACGCACAATGATGTTGAAAATAATTTTTGCCTCTACAGTAAGGGATGAGTGGGTAAGCTGTTTTAAGGTGTTGTTGGATGCTTCGGGTAGGAGATATTTGGATCGGGCAAGGGCGATGCACTGTTCTTTCGTGGGGTTTTCAGGAGAGGGTGGACAAGGTCTAGGTAGGCCAAGGAAATCAGCGAAGTCAATGGAGTTAAAAGATATTCTAACTCCCTTGGCGACGGATTCCAAAGACCAACCGTCGGCATTGAGTTTGGCTTTTAGGTTTATATAGAACAGGCGGGTAAGTTGGGGATAATAGACAGCTTCAAGGTTGAGAAGGGTCCAGGCAGGGGATTGTTTGAGTAGAGAGATGCATGGTAAATTCAAAGCTTCAAAGAACGCAAGATCTAAAAAATCAGAACAACAAATCTTACGAGTTCGAAACTCATCTACCCACTTTCCAGGCATCTCAGCATTTTTAAACCGTGAAGAAGGCAAGGATTGGTTTACCTAGATGAGGGCAGATGGATCAGCATTCTTTCTGCGAACCTGTGTGGGAGCAGTCCTCTTGGCAGGCGCCTCAAGCCTTCTGAGAGTGCCCTTCCTGGTACGCTTGGGAGATGGAGGCTTTGCTGCTAGGGCTTTCCGCTTCTTTGGAGACGGGGGAGGAGGAGGAGGAGAAGGAGAGGGAACAGGTTCATGCTCCTCATCCTCTTCGTCCTCAGACCCCGAGTCCTCAGCGGACCCTTCATCGTTGTCTCCTTCAGCATCCTCGTCATCACTGGTCTCGTCGTCCTCCTCTTCTTCTTCCTCTAGTTCCTCCTTAGTGGGAACCTCCTTCTCAGCCTCTTTTCGAACTCTCTCGGCCTCCTCCTCGGCCGATTTCCTCGCCAGCTCGGCCTCTTCCTCGGCCTTTCCCTTTCTCAGAGCTTCTTCCTCGGCTTCCTTGGCGGCATCTCGTTCCAAAATCGCATCTAGATCCTCCTCTTCGTCCACCTCTTCAACAATGATTTTATTTTTACCTTTTTGCTTAGCACTGAGAGGTTTCTTCGCTGAGCCCTTCAGAGAACTCTTGGTTACTGTAGTCGTGCTCTCAGCGATGGTGCTTTGGACAGTAGCTGGGACGATTGCTTGTGGAGTGGGTTCTGGTTGAGGGGAAGTAGCAGTGGCATGGCGTCCCTTGGGGGTGGCGCAAGACGTTTGGGTGTGGAGGCTTTCTTTGATTTGGGAGCCATGGAGATATTCAGCTAGGGTTTCAGAACAGGTTGAGAGGTGGAAGAAGAAGACGAATTGGAAAGGGTTTAGATAAGTCTGAAGTGGTGAGAGAAACGAGTACAGTTTGGGGTTTAAGTAGAGTGAGATAATGAAGTTGATGGGACGGGTTTATGGTTCCAATGTGGGTAATCATAACATTGCCATTTTGAAAATATTTCAATTCAAAATTCAAACCTTCTTCTCACAATTTAAAATAGGAGGGAATAAATCCAAAAATATCTTTCCCAAAATTAAAACACATACTCGGATAGAGAAATAAAATATGTGATATATATAAAGAAGTTTAAAATCCATTAAAAACTATATTTGATCAAATATCTAAAAAGATATTAACCAAATATATGATCTGATATCTGTTCTCTACCATTCAGATCACAAACCTTGACATAATTCTCAAAGGTCTTGACACTGAGTAGAGTTTATCTTTCGTAAAGGGAACGCTCCCCCTACGAAAGTGCATCCTTGTTAAGCATTCCAATCTCACATCTAATGAAGGTGAACCTGTCCTCTACCAAAGGCTTAGTGAAAATGTCAGCCCATTGATAATCAGTAGAAATAAAGGATATGGACACATCACCTTTTTCAACATGATCCCTAATGAAATGATGTCTCACATCAATGTGTTTGGTCCTTCAATGCTGAACATGTTTCTTTGGGAGCAACATGCTCCATCTGCTATGTATTCGGCTTCAGCAGTGGGTAGAGCAACTGAGTTTTGTTTCTTTGAATGCCAACTGATCAAGGATGCTTCTAAGAATTGGAAACATCTTGACGTGCTCTTTCTATCCACCTTATAGCCTGTAAAATCTGCATCAGAATAACCGATTAATGTAAAAAATTTTTTGCTTTGGGTACCACAAACCAAGCTCCTTAATGCCATTGAGATATCGAAAGATCCTCTTCACAACTACGAGGTGAGATTCTTTAGGATCAGCTTGAAACCTAGCACCCATGCAAACACTAAACACGATGTCAGGTCTACTAGCTATAAGATATAGTAAAGATCCAATCAATCCTCGATACTCCTTTTGATTGACACTCTTCCCAGTCTTGTCTTGATCTAGAGATAGTGTTGAGCTCATGGGTGTCTTGGCTGCTTTGGATTGATCCATCTTGAATTTCTTCAAGATATCCTTAGTGTACTTGCTTTGGTTGACAAAGATCCCTTTCTTGGATTGATGAACTTGTAATCCCAAAAAGAAGTTAAGTTCACCCATCAAGCTCATCTCAAATTCACTGCACATAATGTCATAAAATTCCTTGCACAAAGATGTGTTAGTAGCACCAAACAATATATCATCAACATATATTTGAATAACCAAAATATCCTTTCCTTTGGTCTTGATAAAAAGAGTCTTGTCGATCAACCCCCTTTTAAAATCATTTTCTAAAAGATATTTTGACAAGCGCTCATACCAAGCTCTTGGAACTTGTTTCAAACCATAAAGCGCTTTGTCTAGTTTATAAACATGATTAGGAAATTCCGTACTTTCAAAACCCGGGGGTTGAGCCACATAAACTTCTTCTTCTAAGAAACCATTAAGAAAAGCACACTTGACATCCATTTGATATAACTTTATGCTCATAAAAGATGCAAATGCTAGTAAAATGCGAATGGCTTCAAGCCTGGCTACGGGAGCAAAGGTCTCCTCGTAGTCAATACCTTCCTCTTAATTGTAGCCTTGAGCAACAAGCATTTCTTTGTTCCTCACGATCTTACCATTCTCATCTAGCTTGTTTCAAAATACCCATCGTGTGCCAATGACTAATTGATGCTTTGGCCTAGGCTTCAAGGTCCAGACTTTGTTCCTTTCAAATTCGTTGAGCTCACTTTGCATAGCAATGATCCAATTTGGCTCTTGAAGGGCCTCATCTACCTTTTTTGGTTCTATAAGAGAAACAAACGCGTGAAAAGCACAAAGATCTTTAAGTTTAGAACGAGTTTGAACACTAGATGTAGGGTCAGAAATGATATCCTTTAAAGAGTGTGATGATGAGTATTTGAATTTTCTTTTGCTAGTCTTAGCTCCTTGATTCGTCACACCGGTAGGATTGATTTGTGGTACATCTGACTCCGTGGTCTTGTTAGGTGCAGTTACAGCAGTTTCTGACGTCTCAACACTGTTGGATTGGACACCAAGGGCTTTGGACGAATCTTCAACACCTTGGGCCAATTCTTTAGTGTTGAGAATTTGTTCCTGCATGTTCCTCTTCTCTGTGTTCTTGGTGGCAGCATCATCACCTTCCTCGTTCTCTGCATGGATGTTAAGATCTATATCTGCAACACTTTCACTCAAAGAACCGTCATTGCATTCATCAAATATAACATGTATACTTTCTTCAACTAACTGAGTCCTTTTATTGAAGATTCTATAAGCTTTGCTACTTGTGGAGTAGCCAAGAAATATACCTTCATCACTACGCGCATCAAATTTTCCCAAGGTTATCTTTTCCATTGTTATGAACAAAACAAGTACAGCCAAAGGGTTTAAAATAAGATATAAGTGGTTTGCTGCATTTGAAAAGTTCATAAGGAGTTTTCTTTAAGATGGAACGAATAAGACAACGATTCAAAATATAGTTAGTTGTGTTAACAGCTTCAGCCCAATAGGTTTTAGGTAATGCATTTTCTAAAAGCATAGTCATGGCCATGTCCTCTAGGGTGCGATTCTTTCGTTCCACAACCCCATTTTGTTGAGGTGTCCTAGGAGCACGAAAGTTATGAGAGATGCCATATTTAGCACAAAACAAATCAAACTGAAGTTGATCAAACTCTCTACCATGATCACTTCGAATTGACACTATGGGCTCGTTTCTTAAAGTTTGCAACTCCTTACATAGTTTTGAAAACTCAAATAAGGCCTCTGATTTTTCTTTTAAAAATGCAACCCAAGTATATCTACAGAAATCATCAACAACAACAAGCATGTACTTTTTGCCATTGGGAGATTTGACTCGCATAGGACCACATAAATCCATATGTAAAAGTTCAAGGGGTCTAGAAGAACTTACAACCTTTTTGGGTTTGAAAGAGCTACATGTTTGTTTACCTCGAGTGCATGCATTGCACATATCAATACCTTTGAAGTCCATCTCAGGTAGCCCTCTTACAAGCTCTTTCGACACAAGCTTATGTAGTGTATGTGGACTCACATGACTGAGTCTCTTGTGCCATAGATTTGGATCATCCGTCAAAGCCTTTAGACAGGTTAAGCTTCCTTGTGCCACTTGCTCAACATTTACAACATATATATTGTTGTAACGATATGCAGTCAGAACAACTTCACCTGTATTTTCTCTGCATACTAGACATCTTTTCTTGTTAAATCTGACATCATTGCCACTATCACATAATTGAGATACACTAAGCAAATTATACTTCAAACCATTCACAAGATACTATGGTTGGAATCACTCCCAACACTACCAATACCAACGATGTCACACTTTCCTTTGTCACCAAGAGTGATTGTTACAGTGGATTGATTATTTAGATTATGGAAAAGAGAACTCTTCCACTCATATTCCTCGAGCATCCACTGTCAATAATCCATTTTTGATCTTTCACCTGGGTGATCTCCTGCAAAACAAACATCAACCTTTGTGGCTAGACCAATAAGAAAATTTAGATCCATTATTGGGATAAACCATATTTGGTAAAATAGTGCCTTTGGGGACCCAAACTTGCGTTATCCGTTCTTTTCTCAAATGAATAGGAAATGTATTGCGAATAATATGTGGATCATTTCTTCTATAGGGGCAGGTCTCTTTTACATGTCCCTTTCTAGCATAATGGTGACATATAGGAGAGGTTCTCCTTCCTTTTGCCTTTATAAAAGTGGTAATGTGCTGCTTCTTTTAAAACCTTGGATTGTAACCAATACCACTTTTGTTTAGAGAACTTTGTTGCTCACCCAACATCCTATCAAGAGTGCCTTAGGATTTGGTAAAACTTATGAGGGATGTTTGTTGGTCTTGAATCTTATTATTCAGGGAGATCTTCTCATTCTCTAAGTCATGATGTTCACTTCTTAGAGAGGAGAGATCTTGCTTGAGTTCAGATTTCTCTGAGTCAAGAGTCTTGACTTTAATGTCAAGACCTGAATAAGAAGCTTCATGACTTTTGACCCTCAAAGACAGATCCTCAATAGTTCTTTCCTGGTCCACAGTTTTCTTAATAAGAGTGTTAGTTTGGGCAATAAGTTTCTCTTCATTGACAATCATATTAGAAAGGAATTCCGATAATACCTCTTTTGGACTTGCCATAAGTTCTCTTACAGTTACCTCAAGCTTCTCATCGTGGGATTCATCTCCTGAGGCCATAAGACAGACATTGGCCTTCTCATCATCGGAGTCAGAGTCAGAATCATTCCAAGTTACCACCATGGCTTTCTTTTTCCATCTATCACCCTTTTTGGAATGACTTTTCGTCTTTTGAGGGCAGTCTTTTACAAGATGATCTGTTTCACCACATTCAAAACAACAGAAAGGTTTAGTCTTCTTGTCATATTTGTTGTATTGAGACTTACCTCGAAATTTAGAAGACTCTGATCCATCCTTGTTGTTGAATTGTTTCTTCATTTTGAGGATTCGAGCAAGGCCTCTTGTGATAAGAGAAAAAGGATCATCCTCATCGTCATCCTCATCTTCGGAATCAGATCCATCTTTGGGCTCATCCTTCTTAGACTTGAGCGCCAAGTTCTTAGTGCTTGCTGGAAGTTCTCCATCGTCTTCATTAAGGATCATCTCATGCGTGATCAGTTTCCCAAGCAGGTCATCAAGGGGCAGAGTGGCGAGGTCTTGGGCATCCTCTATGGTTGTTACTTTAGGACCCCACTTTTCTTTTGGGAGGCACCTCAATATCTTCCTCACTTTCTCAACGTTCGTAAAGCTCTTGCCAAGAGAGTCAAAGTTGTTGGTGATTTTTGTGAATCGTGTGAACATGGCCTTCATCAGACTTCATTTTGAAAAGCTCATACTTTGAAGGAAGATACTGATCTTGGTGTCCTTTATTTGGCTGGTTCCTTCATAGGTGACGACCAGCTTGTCCCAAATCTCTTTAGCTGACCTACAAGATGAAATACGGTTAAACTCATCAGTGCTAAGACCACAATAAAGTAAGTTAATAGCCCTGTAGTTTTTAGAGACGAGTTCAAGATTCGCTCTCTATAATATTCCAAAGTTCCAGATCTTGATCTATAATGAACATCTTCATCAATGATCTCCAGTGGAAAAAGTTATTTCCAACAAAGAGTGATGGTCTACTGGTAGACCTTCCCTGTGCAAATCTTCCGCTTGCTTCACCAGACATGATCGAAAACTCACAAGATTGTCATATCGAAAGCAGTGAGTAAAGCTCTGATACCAATTGAAGGTTCGATAATGTAAAACAAAGTCATATAAAGATACTCTAGAAGTGGGGGTTGAATAGAGTATGCCAGTTTTTTGCAGATAGTCTCAAGACTTTTGAAGCTCGTGCAAAACCCTTTGAGATTAGACTTAGTCTTTTCTCTGAAAACCTGAATCACAAAGTTAAACAATTCGAACCAAGTGCGGAAATAAGGTAAAGCGGTAAGTAAAGGACGCAATGAGTTGTTTACGAGGTTCGGCACGAACTTGGCCTACGTCCCTTCCAAGGGTTCTTCCACAACTCTAGGGATTCAACATGCTTTATTAATTCACAAGACTTATGATCCTAATAGCTCACCAAGAAGCCTCTCTCCTATACAATTGCAATCTAGTCAACTCACGTTCCCTTGGAGTCCTAGATCAATCTAGAAGAGCCCCACCTCTCTAAGCTATCCAGTACAATCCTCTTACACTTAGTGAATCAATCGCTTAATGTTCACTTCTTGAGTTACAAAACTCCTGAGTATAAAACTATCTCAAAATATATCCTATAAGCTCACTGTGTAACTCTCAAATGCTTTGAAATGAAATAATAGACTCTTAAGAACTAGCAGAGAGCACACGAAGAAGACAAATTTCACTTGAAGACTTGAGTGCGAATGAGAGCTTGTGTTCAACGAATGTCTCCCTATCTTCTCTTCTTCCTTTCCTTTATAGAGAACAAATCGGCGCCTCCAAAGAAGAATCTTCTCTTCGACGACTAGGCTGATCATGGCCATCTTCGAGATCTTCTATACTTGGAAAGTTTGAAGCCATGATCTCCGATTGTGTCCTTCTCATCTTCATGCTTTAAGGAATGAGATAATTTTCGAAAAGCTTCATGAATTGTTAGAATATAATATCTGAAAGCATATAATAATATAAAATAATATTCGAGCATAATAACATAGAGTACAGGTTTTGTGTTTCATCAACACAGCTGTAGCTTCAAGACATTTGACACAAACTGACTTTCAAAGCCTTTGAAACTTATTCCGATTTTCATCAAGGGAGTGGAGTTATCAAATGGGATGCAACTCCAAAATTAAATTGGGAATTTAAAAAATAAATAATACAAACCAAAAGCATTAAAAAGAAAGATCGTATCGGTTTGGTTTCGCAAGAACAAAAACAAGACCGAACGATAAAGGATAAAGAGAAGAACACAAGATTTTACAAGGTTTGGATCCGCGATTCTACGTCCGCGGGGCCTTAGGAGTTAGCCCTAATCCACTATCAAAACAAGGGAGAAATACAGATCGGGCATAGCCAAAGAGTACAAGTAAAGATCGAAGTAAAAACAAAAACAAAAGACACAAAAACAAGCAAGAAGAAAAAGAAGAAGATCTCCCTACAATCTCATATTTGAGGATACAGACTCAGATCCGAGAACAGAACCTAACATCAAGCTATCGCTGGTAACCAAGGGAAATCTCTCTCTCTCTCTCTCTCTCTCTCTCTCTCCTTTTTTCTGAGCAAAGGAACAGTAGATGCAGTTGAAGAGACGAGCAAGTGGGAGAGCATCTCGTTTTATAAAGAAACCCTAAGTACAACGCGTCGTCTCACATTTAAGAGGTCCATCAGGCATCCAATCAACGGGTTTCAAAGGTTCGGCCAGTGTAGCAACAGCTATGGGCTTTAGGCCCAAGGTTTTGGCAAGTCAGCCGGTTAGGAGATCAAACCACACATGGATCAATCCGATCTTGTCCAGCTCGAGCTCACACCTAAGAACCAGGTCCGAGCTTCAAGCCATACAACCCTTAGCCATTCATGTCACACATACATATATAATGCATACATATTATAATGGTATAAAAACGCATAGGAAAATATACAAGTTCTTAACAATTGCCCCCTATATTTTTCTATGTCTGCTCTAGGGAGACCATGCCTATGTATGGAGTAGGTCATGACGGAGGGAAAACTTGTCGTTCATCTGTTAAAGTAAAACTCAAACCTATAACTAGTATATCAATAAGCAAGAGGTCGATCCCACAGGGAAATTCGCTATTCAAGTGTGATTTAGGTGCCAATCAAGTAACCAAAAAGGGGGGGTTTTATGAGTGAAAAAGAACCGCCTTTAATCAAAGCGGATTGGTGAAAGCAAAGTAAATGAATTTGGTTTAAACAATTATGAGAAGCAGTTCTACCTACAATTTTCCACTTTATTTGCACTACAAAAAAAAAAACAATTTTGCCCCCCCTGGTAGCAACGACATAGATTTGCCGTGGCCAATAAGACAATAATTGCCACGGCAAAGCTACGGTTAACATGAAGTAGTTGAGATTTGCAACGGCAATGTGTCTCCGTGGCTAATTTTTGTCATAATTGAGCAAAATTTGCCATGGGAAGGGGTTACCGTGGGAAACATATCTGACTTTTTTTTTTAAAAAAAAAAGAGAAAACTAAACCTAAAATAAAAGACCCACCCGATGACACACTTGTAACCCTAATGTATATTCGATCTATTGCTCTTGCTCCTTCCATTTCTCTCAGATCTACTGCATTTGCAAACCTCTCTCTCTTCTCACACGCTCACCTTCGTTCTCATTCATCTTCTCAGGTTGCCATCAAAGAGGCGAACCAAAACTCCTTCGTTTAGATCTGGAGTTGTCGACAAAGAACCAACCAGTTATCAATGGATAGACGCCGACAAAGGAGAGAGAAGGATTCACCGTTCGCTTCATCACCGTCGGCCTTCGATTCCGCCTGTGTCAGAGCTCACGATGAGGAGCTCGCCTTGATTCCGCCTGAGTGTGTCTCAACTCGACGTGGCTACCTCCTTGTGCTGCTGGTTCACGCGCGAGAATAGGGATTGTTCATCTCTCTTCCTCAGATCTCCGGTGTTCTCTCCAACTTTATTTTGAGGTAACCTCGTTAAATCCCTTTCTTTTCAATTTAGGAGCTTGATTAGTGTATGGTTAGGGTTTGATTTGGGGAAATAGGGAATTAGGAAGAGCGAGAGCCGAATTAGGGTTTGAAATGGAATCTTAGTTTGTTTTAATTTGGAGACTCAATACATCCATCCATAACTTGCCTATTTTTTTCGTTTGGGGATAGTGGCCTCTAGAATCGTAGTTTGTCATGAATGATTTCCCTTTTAATCCTGGCTTCCCTGAATCAATCCTTTTAAAGGATCTTTAAATGAAAGAAAAACTTGTATTATGATTTGTTTGATTCTGTAAAGCCTGCTTCTTCTAGTTGTTTTTTCTAATTCTTATTTCATTAAGGACAGCGTGATAGATTTCTCTTGGCAGGGAACTAAGGACTCGGGAGCAGTTTTTAGCTTGACAAACTAATGGCGGTAAGATGTCTTTTGGTTTTTATGATTTTTGTTTTATTAAGAATTTGTTTGTCAATTCTTTTACTTCTCTTCCTAATTTATCGTTTGCTTCTCTCATCAGCTTTGGACTCGGACAGAGGCTTGGTTTTCATTTGTAAATGAGCTACTGATATCCTCCACGTTGTACAATACTATTTAGACAATAATTTAAATGTGAGTCAATATTATAATTTGTCTTTGTTCCTTGATCCCCACCCATTTACCTTTTTCTTTTTTATAAGTAATACGTTCAATGAGATTACAACACCTACTGTTCCAACTTATATTTCATTACTTTGAGCTTTTATTTAAAAAGTTATACCTAAAGGTTATAAAGTGCAGTGTGGCTTATGCAAGTATGCTCCTTTGCCCACATCTGCTATTGATACTGTCTTTTTTTTTTCTTGGAGTATGACTCCAAGGTGAATTCTATATGGTGTTGGCTCTTCTACACGGACTCTCGGTTTTGGAAATGTTGTTAGTTGTCAAGTTCATCCATAAGAATGAGTGATGTTGCTGCAGTAAGTTCCTTGAAAATTTGTGGCAATGATGTTCATATTGGGGGTAAAGGAAAAGACAAGATCGCATAGAGTTCTAGTGCGATGGATAAGGGAGTTAAAGGTGTGACAGCTCCTAGCAGTTCCTTTGCTGCTGCTTGTGGAGAACGTGTTATTTCTGATGCGAGGAGCGAGGGGGCTACTGGCTTGAAAGCAATGACGGATGAAGTGCAACAGCAGCAAAGGGCGGCTGAGGTGTAGAAAGAGCGCAGAAATCTTGGTCAAAAATGGAGACAAGGTTGGGGTTCTGAATTAATCAGTAAAGGATGGTAAGCTGCGATAAGATGAAGAACTAAAAAGAATAATATGTCCATATGTGCACCAGGTGGGGTTGAGGGAGGATGGTCAAGGCATTTACTAAGCATCATAAGGTATGCTCTCAAATCTCAACGTTGTTTCAAATCATGGTGCTATTTTGCTAAAGCTTCGATCTTCTATCTTTGTCTTTGAGATTAGGTTGTTGTCGTGGTTTTTCCGAAGCAAGAAGAGCTAAGATTACAGGCTCAGATTTTACTGCACATTGAATATAGACTGTAATCTAATTTGAGTGCACATTGAATATAGACTGTAATCTGATTTTTTAATCTGAATGAACTAACTTAAAGTCGTTTATATGTTGAGAAAGGCATTCCATTGAAAATGAGTTTATTTGCGTTGACAAGGAGCTCAGATTAGATTTTGAATCCAAGTTTATCCTAGCAGAATTTCATCTCTTAATCTCACCTTTTTTCTTGTCAATATTCTGAATTTCTGTCATGTAAAATATGCTTATGTATGTTTTACTATCGTCTGCTTTCTAACCTCGATGAACCTTCATTACTCCTGATTCAGTGATTCCTAAATGTAATATCCTTTGTTATTTTCCAGAATGCTGCTGAGCATCGAAAATTGTTGAAGGAAGAAAATGAAATGCCTGAACCTAATGGTGCCCGAGCACCAAGTCTTTGCATGATTTTACTGAGAGAAATAACTTGGCTCGTCTAAGTTCTATAAGAACACTTTCAAAGTTTCCTTGAAGGTAAGTAACTCTTTAGATATTTTATTTCCCTTTGTTGCACTCTACCTTGGGGTCCTTTATTATCGAAGAAAGAGAATGCAAATAACTGGCTCATATTTTTAACTAAATAAGCAACCTGGTATGTTCACCCCGCAAAAGTGATGTTGCATCTTGTGAGTTGATTTAGAAACTGGACTTTCAATTTAACATCCATATGTCATTAGTGCATAATCAAATCTTAATGGTTTGTTTAGTTTCGTTGGGATTTGACCATATATGGGTGTTTAAGGGGCGGATTTGGTCGATATTCATATGACTTACGTATCAATGATAAGATCTTGGTTGGAGAAAGAAATTAATACAGTATATATTATCTGCAGTAAAGTTTGAATTTAGCCTACATTCGGTCTGTCTTAGTTTGTTTTTATGGTTTTGATTGGATTTACTTACCGCCTCTTCTTCCCTGTATGGTTTCTGGTTTGGAGTTGGTTTCAATTTTGAATTTGATATTCTTAATTTCAGGCTTGTCTTCATTGTCTGGTTCGAATTTGTTGAATGATATCATCGGGCTTCATTGTGGCCTAATCACAGCTATGTTTTTCTCTCTTCAATTCAATTCAATTCCTGTTTTATTTCCTCTTCAATTCAATTCAATTTCTCCCCTTTTCTGACTGAAACTAGATTCTGATCACTTGATTTGAGATATGGGATATTCATTACACTCAGCTTACTTGCAAGAAAAATATAGGTATCCACCTTTATTAGCTAACTTTTTGTTTATTAGATAGATATACATTTGTATTTGGGTAAATTATAGAAAACCACCCTTAAGATAGGGTGTTTTTCCAGTTCTCTTTGTTCTCCTTCTTGGTGTTATACTTCCATTCCCTACTGGAATGAATGCACTCTTTTGTTCTCCCAATTGATGTCATTTTAACTTTTTCAGTATATTCTGTTAAACTCTTCCATTGACGATTCTGTTAAACTCTTCCATTGCGTTTTATCCTTTTAACTGATTACGAGCAACTGCATTTTTGTGCAAGGGCTGATATCTTTGTTCTACTAAGCAATTAACAACTGTTGATGAATTAAATTGCTTTTAGATTATGACTTGATTATGTTTCTCTCACTTGGAATCTTGATTAATCTACAATTTCAGTAGAGGCCTTGTCTGTAAAGGGGCTGAGATGCTTTTGGTTTCTGTGCTGCGATTTTCTTTGGAGCAACATGAGAATGTGTTTTAACTGTGCTTCTAGCTACTAAGGATTCTAATTATGGATTGCAACTTACAATTTATATCTTACGTGTGTATAGGATAAAGTCTTTATATTTTTTTGGATTAGAACACTTGTCAAGCATCTTCTGTTTCTCTTTACTTTGATCCCTAAACTTTACATCAATAGTCCATCTGTCTATACAAAGGTATGCTAGTTTGACCACCCTTGCATGTTCCCATATGGTGGTATTCTTGTGTTTTTTTTATTCTATTTTTTTGTTCTCTTTTGTCTGTTGAGAAATGAGGGATCAAAATACTGGGCCATGGCCTATGATTGATTTTTTGTTCTCCATTTGCTTTTGATGGTAAATTACTTTCCTGTAAATTATTGGTTTGGTTAGCATAATTTTCTGAGATCTTGGATTAAGGTTTTCTATTAGTAAAATGGGGCGGGTGGGAAAATGCGTTTAGTTAGAAAGCGTCTAGTCCATATAAGGTCCTTGAAGGGATATGTATCTTAAAAAAATGTTATGTATCTTAAAAAAATTCAAAATTCAGAATTTCTGTAAATTTTCATGAAAATATAATGGACAGGACTTGCACTTATATTGGGAAGATCTTAGGTAACGGCTTGCAAGTTGTATTTAAGTAGTGCATAGTTTAATCTCTGTTTCACAGCTTTGTTGGGCATATTTGTGAGGCATTGGCTAGATTATCTGCTTTCCTTTTGCTGTCATTCTTTAATTGGTTTTAACTGTGCTTCTGACATTATATTCACAATTTTGTGTGTCTGTTTTGCTGTAATTTATGTCTTTGTGATTCTGATTCATAATGTCTTGCTTTCATTCTAAGCACCTAATCCTTTTTTTGTACTGTAAATAGTGACTGGTACCTTGAAGGGATATGATCAGTTGCTGAACCTTGTTTTGGATGAAGCTGTTGAATATTTAAGGGGTAAGTGGACTGTTATTTCATTTATGAAGATTGAATCTGCTTATGTATACACATATCTACAGAAAATGACGATCAAGAGAAACTGTAAATATGAAAGCAGGCTTGCAACATGTCTATCTGCTACTAAAGTATTAGTCTAAACTTTAGTTCTTCTAATAGTAAATCTTGTACAGTTTAATTAGAATTTCTCAATTTCATAATGATCTGTGCTTTCCTAGCTTTAATTTTATATCTGATTGTTTCGTGGAGAAAATTAAGATCCTAAAGAATTGAACCCTTTAGGACTTTATTAGCTACATCATATGTGCATGAAGGGTTACAGATATAAACAGAAAATGATGTTCCACTCAATGTTTTATACTTCTCTATTTTACAGGATGACTAGAGGTTCTCAACATTCCAGGTGCATACAACAAGAAACCAATGCTTATTTCATCTTTGGATAGGCCTTGGGAAAACGATTCTACATTTTATTGTATATGTATATTGCATAATTATGTATTTTTATTCTATATAAATTATTTAGTTTTTTGACATTTCATTATAAATGTAAATTTTGTATAATTAATGAAAATTTATTATATAGGTAAATTGTGTGTATTATTTTAAAAAAAATTTTATATATATATTGGACTTTTTAGCCCGGGTCTAAAGAATCCGGGATAAAAAGCAGGTTTTTTTTTTCCACCCAGACCTTAGCTACGGCAACCTACCGTCGCAAATGTGTCGAGTCTTTCATATGGGGTCGCCTAGCCGTAGCTATGCCGTGGCTAGGTTGGTCGCCACGGCAAGCATCCGTAGCTATTAACATTTTGCCACCGCAGACTTGGCCACCCCTAGTTTCCCGTGGCTATGTCCGTGGCTAAATAGGTTTTGCCACCCCAAATCAGCTTTTCGCCACGGTAAATTGCCGATGCTAAATTGTTTTTTTTTTGTAGTGTTGGTTTGAAACGATCCTTGTAACTTCTTCTCGTCCTATTAAGTATCCTATTAATGCCCTTGTCCCTACCTAATATAGTTACTAGTCCAATCAGTCCTAGAAATCCTTATCAATCGAATAGTCCCTAAAGAAGGATTTAACCCAATTGATAACTTTAAGTTCAGAGATTAGCCAAGGTATTTGCAGTCCCTAAAGAAGGATTTAACAACACATCCAACTTCCTACTTATTCAATTAGTTCAATCAGTCCCAAAGGAAAAAGTTTGCTACTTAGGTTAAGGTTCACAATCAAGAATCTACAAAACCTTAGCAATTGAATTGATTCTAACTAGTTGTGTGGGCTAGATAGAATAAAACAATAGACAATCAAGCACAAAGAAGTTGAAGCATTCAAATATAGGAAACAAGGAACGAGAATTAGAAACTCACAATCAATCCAAATAAAGCTTCAAATTATAGGCAGAACGGATGAGTTTAGTTCCTCATGGAAGACATCGCTCAATCTCTAATTGTCTGATAAAACGTACAATAGAATAGAAGTGTCTAAAAAATAACATAAATCGGCCTCTTAAAAGGTCTAAGTCGGCCAAAAAAACCAAACCATGAAAACTAGGGTTTTAATTAACAAAACGCTGCGCTGCCGAACAATGATGTGTGCTGCGGCCGCGGCAGCGGCTTCTTCCAAACGTCGCGGCATAATTGATTGGCCGCGGCCGTAGCATACCTGCTGCGGCCGCTGCATCGGCCTGTCGCGGAAAATATATCCCGAATTTGCTCTTTTTGTCAACAGGAAAGTTGTAGTTCTCTGAAAGAGATTTCCAACGCATGGTCATAATCGTCAATCGGACAACCGAGGCCTCCAGAAAGTGCAAAACAATTTCAGCATGTCTGGCGACAACTTTTGCAGACTTGTTATTCGTTTAGGTTAGCTTCTTCTTCTCAGGACCTCTTGAGATCTTCATGTAAGCTTCTTCGATCAACTAGACATTCTCATCTAATGCGTTATCAACCCATGTCTCATCATCGGATCCACGATTACCTGAAATAATCAATAAAAGTGTGTAGATTCCGACTCCACCAACATAGAGAGCAAAGATGCAAATTGTACTTAATCAATGCATGAAATGCATCTTAACTAAGCTAAATTCAACCTATTATGCCTACCTAAATGCATGCTATCAAACTCCCCAACACTTAACCTTTGCTTGTCCTCAAACAATGATAGAATGAACATGAATCAATGCATCTCACAGGAAATCCCTTCAAGTTTCAACCTCATAAAAAAGCAACATCATAGCAAGTGAAACATAAGCCAAGCAAACAAACGTCATAGCATGTATTCCAGTGATCAAAGCTTAGAAGTAGATATCATCCAACCTCACCAGAAATATGTGTTTCACTCATGTGTTTGGGCTTTAAGGTACAACTCTCAACTCAATCCAAAATGCACTAAGCTCATAGACATTGACCAAAATATCACCAAATCTCCACCGAAATGCCATTACTTGCGGAACACAATAAAGAAAATAAACAAAATGTGACATTTTTTTTTTCTTTCTATTTATTTTCTTGTCTTGGTGCTTTTCTTACGCGAGGCGCAAACATGGGTGTCATGAATGACCCCAATCTATCAACACCTCAACCTTCTAATATGAAGTCCACTTGAACATCTTTTGACGCAAGTTGCAAACATGTGTGTCATGAATGAATCTGGTTACTCAATCATTAAGCTTTCTTTCCTAGTTGATAGTTTTCAACACCTTTTTGCGCGAATCATACCCATGGGTGTCATGCGTAGACCCGGTTACTAAGTGCATCAACCATTGTCACCTTATTTCACTAAGTATGCACAAATTCAAACAAAAGACTCAAAATATAAACATAAACTCCGCAAGCAACAAACATGTGAGTCGGTCTTGAAAAATAGATACTGCAGTCAATCCCAAAAGGTAGCAACACAATGAGAGTAATTCACACAATTGAGCAAAAGATTTCAAATAAGGCTAAACATTCTCACAAGGTCATGTTTTTAGGACTTCAATATACTTTAGCTCAATCATACATGCTCAATTATATTCGCTAGCTTATGTTTCACAAAAATCAAATATAGACAAGGCCAAAACATCCAAAACTCCATGGGATTTATATGATCATGCTTGAAATTTAAATTGGAGGACAAACTAAGCTAGAAGGGTCTTTGAATAACACATATGTATGCAATGCATGCTTGTTTTTGGATTTTTGGATTTTTTTTAATTACGAAAATAAACAAGAAATTAATAAAAAAAAATGATTACATAAATTAAACATGGTGCAGAAATTTAAATATGATCTCCTATATGCACTATATATACAGAATTCATCTCCCCTACACTTAAAGTTTTCATTGTCCTCAATGAAATAATAAAGACAATAAAAGTAAATCAAATATAATCAGGGTGAAGGAAAAGAAAAAGGAAAAAGAAAGAAAAACTTACCTCGGGTTGCCTCCCGAGAAGCGTCTTTGTTTCAAATCGTTGCCTCGACGTAATGTTGAAGCTCAAGACACTAATCAGACATAGTCAAAGCCCTCATCAACCTGTCAAACTCTTGAGCACAACTAACAATTAAAAACCGTTTCAACTTATTGTATTCATTAGCTTGACAACCCACAGAGGGTATATAATACCACCAATTTAGTTCTATTGGTGGCTTGTCAAAGTAGCAGTCAAATGGATCAACGTATCCCCCAATATTCTCTCTAGTGCAGGAGACAACCTTTACTTGCTCTGTAGCCTGAGCAGTAGGCTCTAGATCAGATTCATCAATGGGGGAGCTAGGGATGATCTCGTCAGATGGAGAGTGGTCTTCCTCTACCTTTTCAATGTGATTTTCCACCATGACTTCAAGAGGTGCAACAGAGGTCTCAACGATTTGAGATACTAGAGGAAGTGACTCGTTCTGCGCACAATGATGATCCATGTAGCAGAAAAATTCCCACATCTTCGAGAGTCCCATATCTAATAAAACTCCATCACTCATGCGCTCAGCAAGACTCCGTGTCTCAGAAGTCATGCCATCAAATATGCGTAGAAGCACTTCCCTTATACTAGCTTGATATCCCCATGAATAAACATCGTTAATGTACTCCTGCAGTCTGATGAAGTATTGATGAAAACTCTCTCCGTCTAACTGCAATAACCTCGCCTTTAACATAGGTTAGTAGCACGAGTGCGGACCGTGTAAGTGGTCCACACTAAAAAACAGTGCCATAAACACACAAGAATCAATAAATTTCCCCGGCAATGGCGCCAAATTTGACGGAGGGAAAACCCGTCGTTGATCCGTCAAAGTAAAACTCAAACCTATAGCTAGTATAGCAATAAGAAAGAGGTCGATCCCACAGGGAAATTCGCTATTCAAGTGTGATTTAGGTGCCAATCAAGTAACAAAAAAGGGGGGGTTTTATGAGTGAAAAAGATCTGCCTTTAATCAAAGCGGATTGGTGAAAGCAAAGTAAATGAATTTGGTTTAAACAATTATGAGAAGCAGTTCTACCTACAATTTTCCACTTTATTTGGTTTGAAACGATCCTTGTAACTTCTTCTCGTCCTATTAAGTATCATATGAATGCCCTTGTCCCGACCTAATATAGTTACTAGTCCAATCAGTCCTAGAAACCCTTATCAATCGAACAGTCCCTAAAGAAGGATTTAACCCAATTGATAGCTTTAAGTTCAGAGATTATTCAAGACATTTGCAGTCCCTAAATAAGGATTTAACAACACATCCAACTTCCTACTTATTCAATTAGTTCAATCAGCCCTAAAGGAACAAGTTTTCTACTTAGTTTAAGGTTCACAATCAAGAATCTACAAAACCTTAGCAATTGAATTGATTCTAACTAGTTGCGCGGGCTAGATAGAATAAAAAAATAGACAATCAAGCACAAAGAAGTTGAAGCATTCAAATATAGGAAACAAGGAACGAGAATTAGTAACTCACAATCAATCCAAATAAAGCTTCAAATTATAGGCAGAACGGATGAGTTTAGTTCCTCATGGAAGACATCGCTCAATCTCTAATTGTCTGATAGAACATACAATAGAATAGAAGTGTCTCAAAAATAACATAAATCGGCCTCTTAAAAGGTCTAAGTCGGCCAAAAAAACCAAACCATGAAAACTAGGGTTTTAATTAACAAAACATTGCGTTGTCGAACAATGTTGTGGCCGCGGCATACCTGCTGCGGCCGCTGCATCGGCCTTTCACGGACAATCTATCCCGAATTTGCTCTTCTTGTCAACAGGAAAGTTGTAGTTCTCTGAAAGAGCTTTCCAACGTATGGTCATAGTAGTCAATCTGACAACCGAGGTCTCCAGAAAGTGCGAAAAAAGTTCAGCATGTCTGGCGACAACTTCTGCAGACTTGTTCTTCGTTTAGGTTCGCTTCTTCTTCTCAGGACCTCTTGAGATCTTCATGTAAGCTTCTCCGATCAACTAGACATTCTCATCTAATGCGTTATCAACCCATGTCTCATCATCGGATCCACGATTACTTGAAATAATCAATAAAAGTGTGTAGATTCCGACTCCACCAACATAGAGAGCAAATATGCAAATTGTACTTAATCCATGCATAAAATGCATCTTAACTAAGCTAAATGCAACCTATTATGCCTACCTAAATGCATGCTATTAGGTAGACCTGGGCAAATGCGGGTAGGCCCGCTCGGCCCGCCCCGCCCGCCCGCATTAGCGAGCGGGTGCGGGATTAGACATATCAATCAACCCATTACGGGCTGCTAGGCACGTAACGGGTACCCGCCTTTTTTTACATTAAAATTAATATATATATATAATGTATATATATAATAAATAATATTAATTATTCATTTAAAAAAACATGTAATATATACATACATACAGTAACTCTCTCTATATATATAATACATACAATAGCTATATACAGTAACTCTATATACATACAGTAACTCTATATTATATATATATATATATATATATATATATATATATATATATATATATATATATATATATATATATATATATATATATAATACAATAACTTTTAATTATTCATACAGTAACTCTATATGTATAAATGTATGCATGTATTCATTTTAACATACAATAGCTATATGTGTTATATATATATATATAGGTTCAAGTGGAACTTACCATAGAAACACCCTTAACATGGAAAATTTTAATCTTGACCTTCCATTTTGCATTAATGGTTATTAATGTAGCGGTGGCAATTTTGTAATAAAAGTGAACTTTCAACCTTTTTTTAATTCAATAAAAATTAGTTCCCTTCCCAATTGAGTTCAGCAAAACCATTGGATCTCAGGCGATTGGAGCGAAGCGAAGCGAACCACAAGGCGATTGGAGCATCCTCGCTGATTGGAGAGCCCTCGCTGCATCTTCCTCGCCGCCTCACCCTCGCTGCATCTTTCTCTCTCTTTATCTTTCTCTATCGTGAACCTCATGAAAGAGGTTGTTAGGGTTTACAAGAAGAAATCCATGGAGCCCCATTGAGAGGTGTCTCTCAGATCTCCTATCAAGTTTCGTATGTAAGAACCATCTCAACCTCTCTCTCTATCTCTCTTTATCGCGAATCTGTGTGTAATGTCTGGAATTTGAATGGCAGGCCTACAGCGGAAAACCTAATTCCCTTCCGGCTCAACATCAAAATTGACAAGCAGCGCTTCAAGAAAGCCTTCACTTGGAACTCCAAAGGTAAACTCGCGCTCCTCAATTTCTTGGGATGGATTGTGGTTTTGCTCTGCTGCTGGATTTATAAGAATCATTTGAATTGGTCACGTTGTATTATTTGTGTTGCCTAATTTCGAAGAGTGCAAAGATAAATCATGGGATCCAATTTGCATTACAAGCTCTTACGTTTGTCATGCCTGGAATGCCCATGCATTAAACTGCAATAGAAGTGATGATAGGTCATAAGTAATGCCCATCTTCAAAAATGTTTCTCTATACATACTGATACAAGTAAAAATTACCTTAATGGCCCATCATTGAATAGCTTTTTTTTTAAGGAATTCCTTCATTTTTTCTTTGGTGGTGTTTGTTCATGTGGAAACTATCTGAACATGAAATATCAAATAAATATACACTTTGGATTTGCTAGGGATTATGGAAGCATCTTATATGCTTTGATATTGCACAAGAAAAATCACCTTGCATTACTCTTGCTTTGTTTTTTCAAAACATTTATATGCTTTACAAGTTCATGTCTTGCGGATTTTATTGAATGAGCAATCCAGTAATTCCTAATTTAATTCAGCAATATATATGATCTTTGATGTATGTTCATCGTTTGGTTTGATTAAGTGCCAAATTCTTTGTGCAATTTGTCACAATTGTCTTGACTATCTTTTTAAGTCTATTAGCTCAATTGGTAGAGCAATGTGTTAATATACACATGATGTGGGTTCGAATCCCATATAGGCTTTCTCTAAATTGTAGATCTAAGAAACACAAATGCAACCATTTGAACAGAAGCAACATAGTCTGAATTATGAAAGAAAACAAACGAGTCAGAAGCGACAGATGAATATGAAAGGCTACATCATGTCTGTGTACATATATTTTTTGGACAATTTGTGTATTATTCATTGATTCTTTTCATCAAGTTTGTGTATAGATATGTTTTATTGCTTCTCATTATTGCTTTTGTTTCAGATTGCGTCTATTTCATATTATCTCATATTTCAGATGTTTGCTTTTAATTTTCAACTACTAAGGCTACATACATATATATATATATATATATATATATATATATATATATATATATATATATATATATATATATATATATATATATATATATATATATATATATATATATATATATATATATAACATTAATTGTTCATTTTAAAATAAAATAAAAACAGTAACTATAAAATTGATTATATAACTTTAATAAGAAAATTTTATTAGGTTTACGGCTACCCGCGGGCTACTCGCACCCGCATTCACGGACGGGCTTGGACACGACTTCCAACCTGTTAAGCGGGTTTAGCCCGGCTCGCACCCGCAACAACGGGGTTAAATTTCGGGTAAAGCCTGTCCCAAGCCCGGCCCGCGCCCGCGTTTGCCCGGGTCTACTATCAGGTCACTAGGTCCGTCTTCAGCCCTTGTACCGGCTAGAACCATCAGTCTCATTCACTCAAGTGAAGGAAGTCCCTGTTAAATAGAAATTTGTCTTTAGGCACAATTTTAGTACCAAAATCAGCAGGGTTAAGAGTACCATCAAGCTTCATAACATGTATCACATTATCATCCATTTTTTCACGTATGAAATGATATCTAACATCTATATATATGTTTAGTTCTCTCATGATACATGGGATCTCTACACAGATATAATGTAGATTGGTTATCTATATGCAACACAGAAGTATAAGTTTTCTTCTCAATCTCACGCAGTATGCCTTGCAACCAAATGGCTTCCTTGCAAGCCTCAGTTGCAGCTATATACTCAGCTCCCATTGAAGAGAGTGCAACTATATAGGCTGTTGTTGAGATTTCCAAGATATGCAGTTCCCAGGCCAAGATTACACATAAGAAGTAACAGACTTTCTATTGTCTGTATTACTAGCAAAATCAGAATCAGCATATCCAAACAACTCATCAGAAGAAGTATGTTTAGCATAACATAATCTCATATTAGCATAACCAAGCAAGTATCTTAACAAATACTTCATTGCAAGTCAATATTTCTCACCTAGTTCAGACATGTATCTACTTAAGGCACTAATAGATAAAGCAATATCAGGTATGGTGCATATCATACAATACATCACAGAACCCACAACAACATCATATGGAATACTTTTCATATTCTTAGCTTCAGAAGCAGATAAAGGAGCATGATTCTTAGTTAAATCAAGATGAGAACCCAAAGGAATAGCATTTGGCTTCACATTTTTAATATGAAATCTCTCCAATACCTTCAGCACATAGTCTATCTGGTCAAGATAGAGCTTACCTTTTTTTCCTGTCTCTCTCAATCTTAATATCAAGTATCTTCTTGGCTGGGCCAAGATCATTCGTATCAAAATGCTTTGCAAGTTCCTGCTTACTAGTGACAACATCAGCAGATGATTTAGAAATCAAAAGAATATCATCAACATATAAGAGAACATAAAGTATAGAACCAGATTTGGGTTTCTTAAAATATAAGCAAGTATCAAATTTACTTCTTTTAAAACCCAATTTTCTCCTCATACAAGTGTCAAACTTAATATTCCATTGCTTGGAAGATTGTTTAAGACCATAAATGGACTTCTTAAGCAAGCATGCAAAGTCAGGTTTTGATTTATCAATAAAACCTTTTGGTTGTCTTATATATATAGTCTCATTTAAATCCCCATGCAAGAAGGTTGTTTTCACATCCATCTAATCTAACTCATATTCATAAAAAGTAGTACGTCATGGCAAGTAACAATCTCAGAGATTTGTACTTCACAACAGGTGCAAAAATCTCATTGTAATCCTCACCTTCTCTTTGAGTGAAACCCTTGGCTACAAGCCTAGCTTTGTACCTCGGGGGATCACTCTTAGAGTTACCTTCTTTAAGTTTGAACACCCACTTACTGTCAATGAACCTGGCAGTCTCAGGTTTCTTCACAATAGTCCAAGTCTTGTTGGCCATCATGGACTCAATTTCCTCAGACATTGCCCTCTACCAGTCAGTAGAGTGGGCACATCTCAAAGCCTGCTCATAAGTATCAGGGGTTAACTGCCATGTTGTTAAGTCATGTTTTTCATGAGATGAAATGCTTGAAGAGCCAACATCATGCACATCATACATAGACACATTAGCAAGATCTAAAGACTCGGAATGGGGGGGATGGGGGGGGGGGAGCTTTAGAACTAGTAGAGATAGAATCATCACCAACTTCATTCTCAAAATCACGTCAGAAGGTTCTGTCGAGCTGCCCCACCCAATTGGTTAGTGATAAGGCATATTTAGGTAGTGTTAACATGGGCATTTAGATAGATTTAAGTGTGATAAAGTGCGTGAATTAGAGTAGTTTTCATATTCTAGTTAATTATATAGAGAGTCGGAATCTACATATGTTTGCATATACTTTCAGGCATAGGTGGAGCCAATTGATGACATGAGAATGACCGGCCATCAAACAAGAGTCGAATAAACAAAAAGAATTGATTGGAGTTGTCCAAGCTGGCAACGCTACACAAAAATGAGTCATTCGAAGGCTATAGTTATCGGATAGGGGCGTACGTATACTTGTTGGAAAGAGGATTCGAAAACCTATAACTTTTTTGTTTACAACTTTTCCAAATTTGGCATCGAAGATAGTGAAATCAGGACTTCAAATTTGGCTACTGAACAAAATTCGGTCTGTGCAGTTTTCAGCATATGGGAGGACGAATTAGGCTTCGTTTTTGTTGGGCTTTGGGCTTTTGTGGTTATTTTGGATTTGTTATTTCATTAATATATTATTATTATTATTATTATTATTATTATTATTATTATTATTATTATTATTATTATTAGTAGGAAAAAACTAGGTTAGGTTTGGAGTTTGAAGTTTGTAGAAGGAGGACATCATACCTGGTTAGACGTAGAATAGAGATTTTTGTGGTTTTCTCATCAAGTATGAACAACTAAACTCCTTTGCTTAGGGAGATTAATCGAAGATTCGGGATTTCTATTTCATTGTGAGATTTCTATTTCTCAATACTCCTTTGCGTTGAATGTTTAGGGTTTTCATGAATTTCTATTAGCTTGATTAACTGATGCTTTTTCATGACAATCTATTGCTAGATATACGTAATTACTGGTTGAGTTATCTATGTTCTTGAGTAACGAAGTATAAATATCTGAAACTAGTTGATTTAGGGGTTTGTATAGAGAATTGATTTGCAATTGATGCAATAACTGGTTGTGCGTATCAATTGTATTTGTTGATTTCATTTATTCTTCATCAATTATTGAATAGAACCTTGACAGTTTCAAGATTGTTTGATAATTAGGGTTTTCAGAGTCTGGTTGTCATGTTAACTAGATTTGACGAGGAATTGGATTAAAAAGAATTAGTCTTTTCACAACAAAGTATTCAAGAGGAAGTTATCTATTTGATTTCAATGATCAATTAATAAAACCTGATTGTTAAGATTGATTGACCTAATCAATTTCTCTCATATTTGTTCACTCGATTTGTTTAGTTTGTTTCTTTTTACTTTTTACTTAGTTAGTTTGAATCATCACAATCCCCCCTCTTTGTTTCTTTTTCTTGTTGACACATCTTGACTTGCATATAAATCGGTGACTCCCTGTGTGATCGACCTGTACTTGCCAAACTAGATTAGTTAGGTTAGTCGGATATATTTGATAGTATTTAGGCGACTGAAAATCCTCCATCAAATTTGGCGCCGTTTCCGGGGATACTGATTAATCAAGCGTGTTTCTCACATATTGTTATCAATCGTCATCATTGCATCATTTACTTACTTTTGTGTTAGTATGCACACTTCTAAAAACCCCTTTTCACATCATTCACCTCCTAGCACACAAATTGAGCATACAAATTGCACGAGTCTCTTTTCGTTCGACTTGTACTTGCCGAACTACACTAGTTAGGTTAGTTCGGAACTATTTGATAGGATTTAACGACTGCGAAAATACTATTAGTGAGGTTGCACATCATCAGCATCAGTGTCAGAGAAATCCCCTAGAGATCTTTGGGCATCCTCATCAGGATTATTACCATCCTCATCATCTTCACCATTTGGCACATAAAAATGGGTTGCAAATGATCATGTGGGTACCTGCAAGGTTTTCTCAATCGAAGGAGTTTATAATCTTTAACCTTTAACACCTTCATGATATCCTTACAAAACAACATCCCTGCTAATAATAGTTTTATAAACTCTAGGTTGAATAATAAGAAGTTTATAACCTTTAACACCTTCATGATATCCTTACAAAACACATTTTTGAGACATAGGGTTGAGTTTACCAACTCTTGTGAGCATAGGCAGCACAACCAAACGGTATAATATAGCTCAAGTCAGGTTTCTTATTATACCACATTACAAAAGGAGTTTTAAAACCAATAACAGAGAATGAAGTTCTATTTATGAGGTGAGCAAATGTGATAACAGCTTCACCCCACAAAGAATGCCTCATCCCAACAGAGATCAACATGCATCTTGCCTTCTCCAAAAGAGTCATGTTAATCCTCTCAGCAATGCCATTCTACCGAGGGATGTCGTGAATGGTAAGGTGCCTCTTGATACCTGCCTCTTTGCAATAAGAATCAAATCTATAATTACAAAATTCCAAATCATTATCAGTCTTTAAGCATTTAATAGATAGACCAGTTTCAACATGGTCAATTGTTACCCAATGTTTGAACACCTCAAAGGCCTCGTCCTTTGTCTTCAGCAAGTAAACCCAAACTTTCCTGCTGTAATGGTCAATCAAATACATGAAATAATTCCTGCCCCCTGAAGATTCAACCTGTACAGGACCCCATAGATTTGAATGGACATACTCAAGAGGTTTGTTAACAATATAAGAAGACTTATTAAAACTCTTCCTAGTTTGTTTACCCATCAAGCAATTATCACACAAATCAATGGTAGCAAGTTTGGAATTTAAAATGCCATGCTTATACAGATAATGCAGACTCTTATTTTCTATATGCCCTAGTCTATTATGCCAAGTAACAGACTCAGGTAAAGACATACAAGCATCAGAAGCAATCATAGAAGAGGAGAAATTCATCTCGGGGGTGTTTGGACCTCATAGAGGCCATTCTTCTTAATACACTTAATCATAACCTTGCCATCCCTTGAGACAATCCTTATCCCTTGACTGCTGTTGATATCACAATCTAGGGATTGTAAGGTACTTTCAAACATGAGATTCCTTCTAAGTTGTGGAACCCATCTAACATCTTTAATGACCCTAATCACACCATCATGCATTTTCATAGCCACAGAACCAACACATTTAATTTTCAACACAGAATGATCACCAAGCATAATATCACAACCATCAAACAGTTTGAAATCAGAAAACCAAGATTTATGATGAGTAGCATGCATAGTGCATCCAGAGTCAAGTATCCAACAATTAGAGGCATCATTCATAAGTAAGGCAGGCACTTCATGAGTATAATAGGGATGGGTTTCACACACAGCAGACACAACAAGTTTTTTAGCAGCATTTTCCTCATCTCTTTTCTTTTTATAGTATTCATTTTCAAAATGGTTAGTTTTAGAATAATAATGACATTGCAAGGTAGACTTATCAAATCCATTAGTCTTATCAGAACCATTGTCAGATTTAGACTGCCCTTGCTTATCCTTTTTCTTGTTGTTATTCCTTTTATTACCTTTACCTTTGGACTTAGCCATAAGGACCTAATCCTTGGCTTAAGTCTTATGCTCATATTTAGCACCATTAGTAGCTTTAAAAACCTTTTAAGGACTCATTTTTCTGGATCACAGATTCAATAATGTCTCTCTTAACCAAGCATAATTACCATATTGAACAACATCCTTAAGGGTATCAAACTGACTAGGCAAGGAATTCAACAGAAGCACACAAAGCTGAGATTCATCAAGTTTATCACCACAACGTTGCAAATCTTGAGTTATAGTCAGAAAACGATCAAGAGTATTAGCCAAAGTGCAAGCAGTATTCATCTTAAAGCTAAACAACATATTGAACAAATTTACACGAGATGGGAGAAACTTTACCAATTACAAAACTTATAGGGCATCCCACAACTTCTCAACAGTGGAATAACCCAATACATGTCGTGCCGCTTCATCTGAGAGATGACGCATAATCTCACTATGAGCCTGAAGATCAGTCTCCATGATATTTTCTTCATCAGTTCCATCTATAAACATATTCGTTATTACAAGCCAACACTTTTCCTTGATAAGTATGGCTTTCATTTTCACCTACCACAGAGCAAAGTCAATAGTGCCATTGAAAGGTTTCAAACGAATAGAATCAAACCTAATCGCAAGAATAATAGCAAGAACAATAAAGAATCTAAAGAGACAAATCGTTTTAACACAAAAACGAAGACGGAAGCAAAGTTTTTCAAAGAACTAGAAACATGCAAGAGCAAAAACCGATTGAAAAACAAAGAACGGATCTTGTTGCGTTGCGTAGGGGGGAATGGCACCAAGCAATACACCCTATTTAGGCCCACCCGCTTCCTACGCCAGTTCCTGCTCTCTAAGATCTATCAAGACTTACCTAGGTTGGGAAAAGGACACTCAAGTGCTAGTAACAAAACACATGCTTTGATACCATATTGAAAAGCAAGATCGTATTGGTTTGGTTTCGCAAGAACAAAAACAAGAACGAACGATAAAGGATAAAGGGAAGAACACAAGATTTTACGAGGTTCGGACCCGCGATCTTACATCCTCGGGGCCTAAGGAGCCAGCTCTAATCCACTATCAAAACAAGGGAGAAATACAGATCGGGCAAAGCCAAAGAGTACAAGTAAAGATCTAAGTAAAAACCAAAACAAAAGACACGAAAACAAGCAAGAAGAAGAAGAACTTCTCCCTACAATCTCCTTTTTTCTGAGCAAATGAACAATAGAAGCAGCTGAAGAGACGAGCAAGTGGGAGAGCATCTCCTTTTATAGAGAAACCCTAAGTGCAACGCGTCATCTCACATTCAAGAGCTCAATCAGGCATCCAAGCAACGAGCTTCAAGGGTTGGGCCTGTGTAGCAACAACTATGGGCTTTAGGCCCAAGGTTCTGGCAGCTCAGCTGGTTAGGAGATCAAAACACACATGGCTCAATCCGATCCAGTCCACCTTGAGCTCACACCCAAGAACCTAGTCTGATCCTCAAGCAATACAACACTTAGCCATTCATGTCACACATACATAATATACAATACATACATATTAAAATGGTATAAAAACACTTAGGAAAATATACAAGTTCTCAACCAAAAGAAACACTTATAACCAAATTACATATATACCAATATTAATAGTTCATATAATTTAATGATTCATGTGGAATTCTAAATTTGAACTTTAAATGCAACATTGTAAGAGTCAATTATTCAACAATTACAAAGTAAAAATTGATCGAAGCTTTAAAGAATGTTCGTTTGGACCGAGTTAGAGCTTGTCACATTTCTTCATTAAAAGTGTTTTCTTTAAATGCAACATTGTTAGAGCTTGTCACATTTCTTCATTGATTAAAAGCGTTTTGTAAAAAATCCAACCATGTAAAACAATGGATAAATAAAATATATATCTCATATAAGCTATACATATGTACACATCCCTTATTGTATATCATGTTAATAGATCTAGCACCATTGAATTAAGAAGATCAACGAATGATCGAGATTAAAAATAACTTATGATTATTCGTTGGTAGTGTGAGATTATTCATTGGAATGAAATCAATCAGTGGCATTGGATGATTAGATTAATCACGTAACTAATATGAAACATTTGACCAAATTAATAAATGAACATAGATGGCTATAAAAAAATATTTACCTTGTAATCACGCCATAGATAGGAAGAGTTTATTGTAGCAGATACAATGTCATGTCTACTTCCTCATGCAACAATGGGCAATATTTGCCTAAAATCACAACCAAAGACCACAACTTTTCCCCCGAATGGTTGTGTTTCATTGTGAGGATTGGAAAACTTGAGAACATCTCGTAAGCTTCGATCCAAAGCTTCAAAACAATATCTATTAGCCATAGGTGCTTCATCCCAAATTATAAGTTTTCTTGTTGCAACTAATGCCGCCAAATAGGGATGTCAATTTCACCAGCATCCGACGGATATCCATCTCACCCGACCCGAAAAAAGTGGGTGAAAATCCAAAATAAAGCGGATATTAAATGGTTGATGGGTGATGGGTCGAGTCGGATTCGGGTGATGACCCATCCCCCGACCCATTACCCGACTCATCACCCATCAACCATTTAATATCCGCTTGGGTGATGACCCATCCCCCGACCCATTACCCGACCCGTCACCCAACTTATATTATATAATTATATTTTATATGTGAAATTACAAATATAACCCCTAAACCCTAATTCAAGATACCTACCAAATGATTTTCAACTTGAACATTTGGTTGTTGAAGACTATGTTTTCCCTTCATTTAGTCATAATTGTCTTATTGTAATGTCTTTTTATTTCTAAGACTTCTAGCTTGAAGTATTGAAAGTTGTGGATGTTTACACATATTTGACCGAATTGGACTATGCTTGGTAGTTGTTTATTCATCGATGTGTTCAACGTATGTTTTTCTATAAATTTTTTTGATGAATTTGATGTCTTATATTTCACCCGATCACCCGATGGGTGATGGATAGACGGGGTGGGTGATATATTTGGTAGTTGATGGGTTGGGTAGGGTGAAGGGTTTAGGGTGGTGGGTCGGGTGACAAAAGTAGATCATCCCCCCATCACCCGACCCATTGCCATCCCTATCACCAAAGGAGTGCCAAGACGAATTTCACACGTAGAGTCCTCATGTATCTGTAAGGGAATGGTAAAACTAGAATGTGCAGTCCTTCTCCCAGAGTGTAGAAGTGCCAGAATGCCACTCAAGGCCACATTCAAAACAATACGCCATTCACTACGAATACCAGTGGTAAGTGCTCTCCAAATATATGTCTTCCCAGTTCCTCCATATCCATACAGAAAAATAAATCCTCCCCCCCCCCCCCCCCCCGGCTAGCACCCATAATTTATCAGGGATCATGCATAAAAAAACACAAATGTTGGACGGCATACGCAATGTTCGACCGAGTGAAAGTGAGATACTAGAGAGCATCGGCGAGGCTGCGGTACTGGGTAAGATCGGGGACTCGCCGAAGCACTGAGCTTGGCTTTTGTTTCAACAGGAGTGGAGGCCGGCTTGCACGAGGACATTTTGGCTTGGGCTAGGATTTCTTTGGCGTATTTGGTTTGGTTTAAGAACATGCCCGAGGCCGACCTGGTGATGGAGACACCCAAAAAATAGCTTAGGGAGCCGAGGTCGGTCATGGAAAACTCAGTGCTGAGGAGGGTGGTGAGATGGCGTAGGAGTTCAGCGATGGAGGCTATGAGGACGATGTCATCAACATATAGGAGGAGGTAGGCCATATTGTTGTCGGACCGATAGATGAAGAGGGAGTTGTCAGACTTGCTACCGATGAAGCCAATACGCTCTAAGAACGTGGCAAATCTAGTATACCACGCTCTCGGGGCTTGTTTGAGGCAAACAAGGATTTACGAAGGAAACACACATGGGAGGGTCAGTCGGGGTCCTTGAACCCAGGGGGTTGGTGTATGTAAATGGTCTCTTGGAGATTGCCATGGAGGAAGGCATTTTTGATATCTAGTTGGTAAACCGGCCAATTATTAGAGAGGGCAATGCTAAGGATGGTGCGGATAGTGGCGGGTTCGACCACAGGGGTAAAGGTCTTGTCGCAGTCGATGCCTACTTGCTGCGATTTGCCGTTGACCACCAGTCTAGCCTTGTAGCATTCTAGAGACCCATCGGACATGTACTTATGCTTAAACAACCACATGTAGCAAATAATGTTAGAATCTCAGGGCCTCGGAACAAGTTCCCAAGTGCCATTTCTAATAAGTGCACTATACTCATCATTCATGGCATGTTGCCAATTCGGGTCGTGCATTGCCTGGTTATGGGATTTGGATAAGGTTGATGGCTCGGTGACGGTGGTCGAGAGGGCATACCGAGGGGTGGGTTTGGTGATGCCAACTTGGGCGGCGAGTGACCATAGGATGGGTGGGTTGTAAAAGGTTGGGCGACGACAGTGGTGGGGCGGCCGCGGTCTGGGTAGGCGTAGGAGTGTTTGGTGGGTGAAGAGGTGATGGAGAAGGAGTGACAAGGAGTCTGATTGGGGCTCGGGCGTAGGTAGGAGAGGTGGGCTGTGAGGATATGGGAAGGTCTCCTCATCAAAGGTCACATGACAGGATATTATGACTTTGTTTGTGTCTAAGCGAAGGTACCGATAGCCCATGTGGTTTGCCGAGAGACCAAGGAACACACAACGGGTAGAGCGAGGTGCAAGCTTGTGCAACATGGTGGCACTCATGTTCAGAAAGCATAGGCATCCGAAGACTCGAATGTAGTCATAGCTAGGGTAGCGATTGTATAGGGCAAATGTTGGGGGTGGGGCCGAGATGACAGTGGATGGAAGAATGTTGTGGAGGTAAGTTTCGATGTGAAGAGCCTCGACCCAGAATTGACTAGGAAGATTGGCGTGGATAAGAAGACTTCGAACCTTGTCATTTAGGGTGCGGAGAATATGCTTGGTCGTGCCGTTTTGTGGAGAGTTTTGGGGGCAAGAGAATAGAATGGTGGTTCCTTGCTGGAGGCAAAAAAAGATTAAAGGATTTATTGTCAAATTCTTCCCCCATGTCACATTGGTAGTTTTTTATGACCCTATGAAATTGTGTTTTAACGAATGTGGAATTGGGTGATTTTGGTGAAAGTTTCGGACTTGTGTTTAAGGGGAAAAACCCAAACAAAATAAGTATAATCATCCAGAAGCACTAAATAAAATCGAAAACCAGTAACACTTAATATCGGAGATGTCCATAAATAACAATGAAAAATATCAAAGCAATCAAAAGTTTGTGACTGTGAAAGTGAAAATGGGAGACGCTTATTTTTGGAAATGTGACAAGACGAACAAATGGCCTTAGAATCGGCCTTACTGAAACCAATGCAACTATGACGGGAAAGGGCTTGAAGGACATGAGCACCCGGATGACCTAAGCGAGCATGCCACGCGGAGCTAGAGGCGGCGGTGTAGAGGGCGGTGGGGCTGGTGGAGGTAGAGTCGGTGGTGACGGGGTAGAGTGTAATCGCACTATTTCACCTCAGAGTTGTATCCCCGACATTTAGATCCCTCACATAAAAGCTAAATGGGTCAAATTGCACAGCCACATTATTATCAGTAACAAATTTTCGGACAAAGACAAGGTTCTTGACAATTTTGGATGCATGGAGAACATTGTTGAGGCGTAATGTTGGGGTCTTTGAGAGGTTAGCATTCCCCGAACCAACAACAGGGATGGATGTCCCATTGCCAACGAAAATTTGATGTAAAGTGGACGAATTAGAATAGGCAGAGAGAATAGCTTGATCGTTCGTGATGTGGGATGTAGCACCGGTATCCATGTACCAATTGTCCTCCGGATGTTGGAGGGACATGGTGTTGAAGGAGGCGCCGATATCGAACAGTGACGAGTTGGTGGTGGTGTTAGAGAAATTCTTGAGGCAGGCGTTGAAGAAGCGGCTTTCCAGATCGGTCGCCCATGTCGATTAGTTGTTGTGAAAGAGTCCTTTGATGCGCTATCACACTTCCCTAGCCGAGGAGCCCAACTTGATGACCGTCAACAACACTTCCTCGGAGATCGTCGCATAAATCCAAAAGAGGACGATCGAGTCTAATTGTTTCCAGCGAGCGTCGGAGATGCCTTCCGGACGATCGGAACCATCGATGTGATGCAATACATCGTGTGCGGTGGCGGTAACCTGAAAAAGCCGATCCCAAGTATGATATTGAATTTTGTGGAGGTCAAGAGTGAGAGGGATATGGTGTTTGATATTGGAGACAGATTGTGCGGAATGAAACGGGGTAGCGGCGGCGACGACGACGACGCTGTTGGATGGCGGTTTGAGATCGGCCATGGGAACCGAAGGGGATCGTTAGGGTTCTTGAGATCGGGTTAGAAAATTCAAGAATGGAGGTGCGATACCATGTAATTAGGAAGGATTAGGGTAATTGAGTCTTCAAAGGGATCTCATTCTATCTCCTCATATATATAGATAGGATTACAGGATATTACAATATTAACAATATCAAAGATATGATTTTCTAAATCCCGAATATCTCTCTATCCTAACATATAGATGCAGAGGACAAAGATCTTCGTCTTTGCTTGCTTCAGAATAATTTCCCCACTAAAATCTTATACATTGCAGGTGAATGAGGATTTTTTTTTTGTTGGCTTATTGCATTTTCTAGTATCCATTGGCCCTGTGTTGCTTATAAGTTAGTTTAAAAGTAATTTAAGCACCAACCATGATGCATTCATGATGGCCCTTCAAGGTGTTTATTGTCTCTACATTTCCAGGGGCCAAACTAAACTGCATGGAGAGGCAAATACAGCCAATTAAAAAATTCTAGAGTGGTTTGTAAATACATGCACATGAAACATTATATGCTTCAATATTTTCATAAACGATAATCAGTGGTTTAAACTTTTATTGTCCTTGTTTATGCAAAGTTATTGGCTAGCTGTATTATATTGTTAGATAAAGTGGTTTTGATTGTCTTCTTTTGCAGGTGGAATCAGAGGCAAAAAGGATGGATTTATGGAGTCATCACGTCCCTCTTAAACTCTCAGTTTATTGAACAGATTTTAGTTTATACCTATTACTTGACATGATATCTTCTAAGATGAACCGTCAAAATTTGTTGTTCGCGAAGATTGCTTGAATGAGTTTGTCAGGAGCCTAGGCTGCTGCATGAAAATGACAAGGTTGCCAACTTAACTTCATGCGATCTTCCACCATTGCATAGGAGAACAAAATCAAATAATGACATGGAAAAGCAAACAGATGGTGTGTCTAGAATTACAAGGAGAATCCTTGTGAATGACCGTGTGCAGAATGTGGATGTCCTAAACCATATTGGGCATCTTTAAATCTTGGAATTTTGTTTTGCATTCAATGCTCTAGTGCTCATCGAAATCTTGGGTTTCATGTTTCTAAGGTGATTATATTTATGGATGTGTTTAGGCCTTGGATTAGAAGATTGTTTAACATGATATATGGACCTTACTATGGTAATGTGCATGGTTGTGGAACCTAAAACTGGAAATGTCTAGTTTCTTTGTGTATCTGGATGAGTATACTTCATATCTATTCAGGGATTAGACAAGTTCTTTTGCACTTTTTAATTTCAATCCGAAATGAGAATGAAGATTTCTAGAAAAACTGGTTTGTACTAAAATTATTTCCAGGAAAATGGGTTTTAACAAAATGATGTAATTTTTTTTTCCTGAAAGGATATGGCTGATATCTATGTTTGAGCATTTTCATTTCCATAGACACTAAGTTTACCTAAATGTGGTATCACTCATATTGTACTTTCGGTCACTCGGAAGCATACTCTCGAGTCTCAACGGAGAAAAACTGCTCTAACCACCAGGTTTGTTGTTGTTGACTTCTTGTTGTGCTATCACTCATGCTGCTGCTTTTAACCTATCATTTACTATCAAGTTTTATTTTCTTTTCAGTTGATTTACTACTGTGAAAGTGAAATTCTTCTTACTGTCATGAAAGCCAAATTAATATCAAAACTGAATTCTCAAATCAATTCATTTCAACCTCCCAGATTCAACAACATTCATATAATTAACCACAACTAACCAAACCATTAAATGATGTGACATGTTCTTTACCTCACTTTCTACAAAAAGCTGCTCCAATTCCTATAGCGGGTAAGGGAAAATGGATGCTCCTAAAGTCTCTACCATATGATGGATAAATGATGTGACCTGTTCAATTATAATCCATTAGGGATTTAAATCCTCTTATTATTAGCTTTGTAAATTTAAAAAAAAAAAAAAAATTGGTACTAACCTTGCTCCGTAAACTCTCCACTTTTGGAATTACGACAAGTATTTGGACTAATACATCCAGTGTCTATAGAACAGATAAACAGACATACATGAAGAGTTAACTGTGATATCAAAGATTAGAGCTACTAAAAGAACATACTTAGAATTTGTAATTTGAGAAAACCAGCTGATTAAACTTAGCAAGGAAAAGGAAAGCAGATAAACACCATGAAATAGAAAATCCAACCACAATTAACCAAACCATAATAAGTGGACACGATTTTCCTTGCTCATTATCCATGCTCATCATCCTATAATATATGCTAATCATTTTTTCAGATTATGATAATGACATATTTCAGAAGAAAAAAAAAAACAAAAAAGATTTTAAATAACCGAGAATGGTGGTGTGATGAGGCATTATACTACAAGTACCAAGCATTTTAACAGAGTACTGATTTTAGAAAATCAAGCATTGTCTTGAGGAAACAACCGATATACTGGAAAGAGACCGAATAACATTCGAGGTAGCATGGCCTTGAGTTCTAAATAAGCATTGATTTAAGAAAAAAAAAACAATTTTAATAAATTAGTAGTTGTGTACTCCACCTGAACTTTTGAAATCTATTTTTCTAATATCTATCGTGACAAGCATTTACTTGCCTTCGTATTTCGAAGTTTAAAGATAGCTAGGATTTCATGTTTTAAAGATAGCTTAACTTGACTTGAATTAGTGTTTTCAGATTTCAGAGATACCTAGGATTTTTAGATTTTAGATTTCAGAGACATTTAAACTTACCTTCAAATATCTAGATATAACTACCTTGCCTTCAACTGTCATGGTAGACATTTACTTGCCTTCATATTTCAGGCTTTAGAGATATATAGGATTTTCATATTTCAAAAATAGCTAACTTGCCTTCATATTTTCATATTCAAGAGATACATATGATTTATATTTTAGAGTTCAGATATGGCTAGATTTACTTTTAGATTTCAAATGTAGCCAACTTGCATGCAGATTTCATATTTCAAAGATAGCTAAGATTTTCGGAAATTCAATCCAGTTTCCGTATAAGAAGGAAACTTGAGATGTGTGTAAATGAAGCAACACATTAGCTGGCATGATACAAAATACCTTTTTGGCATCATCATCAATAATCTCCTAAGGAATGTCATCATATCCCTTCAGATCAAAAAAAGGAAAAAGACTAGTTGAATCCACTGCAAATGGTTCTACACGGGGCGTAATCAACTACAAGTGGTTCTACACAAGGACATAAAAATTAACCAGCTTTCCCTTCTTAATGCTTCACTTGATTTAGCTGCACATAATTCAAGCAGTGAATCAATAACATAACAATTATTCTTGATCTAGCAATTATGTTTCGAAGTGAATGCCTTGATAATTATTAGGAAGTCCAAATTTCATCACCAAGAAAACAATCATTCATTTATCCTAACAAACACAAACTCTGTGATGTTTAATTTTTCTCATGATTCTTTGGATGATATTTCATCAAACACCTAAAGTGAGGAGGAAGGGGAATTGAACACTGGTCTCCTACACCATACTAGCACCTCCAACCGTCTGCGCTACAAGTCCACTTTGTATCCTATCCCCCCTCTTTTAGTATATATACAGACTTTTTATTTTCCAGGGGGCTCAAGCCACCGTTGGTTGATCAAGTGAACTCGATTTCCATTCCTATGTAGAAGCCAAAAAAAAAATCAAATCTAAGATTGAAATCAAAAAAAAGGAAGTTCCCATGAATGAGAAGGATGAGAACACGAAGGCGTAGTCTCTAATATGAGATTTGAGAGTTGAAATTCAAGCATCAAGAGTGACAATATGAAGTCTGAGTGTTGAATGCTCAAACCGGATCACCCTTTCAAGCCGACGATGGCAGAGAAGAGCTACACAGTAGCCGGTTTTGACGATGGCAGAGAAGAGCTACACAGTAGCCGGTCTTGAGAATATGGATGGAGAAGTGGAGAGAGTGAGAGTCCACAGTGTAAAATAAACACTGCCACATGGGTACCACATTTTTTTTTAAGCCAACCCCCCCCCCCCCCCCCCCCCCCCCCCGCACTAAGTCCGGGTGAAGGGACGTTTATGTAAATATTAATGAAAGAATGAGGGGATCCAAAGAATCATACATCAGCGCTTTAGTTCTTTTAAGTTATGACGCAGCCTAACTCAACAAGGATTTAAAGCTAAAATAAATCAACGAGTGTATGTTCCGGTCAAGGCATAGCTTGATCGAACACATACAAAATGTCAAGAAAACACAAAAAGGGAGAAGTCAAGGCACGCAGGCCTATCACAACTCCAAAATACAACCAAAAAACCTTGTTCCCAGGGCACACAAATGGGTACCACATACATTGGTATTAGTTGGAGAGGTAAATGAGGTAGACTCTTCCTGTGTTGACATATGGAATGGAGCTCTCTAGTTAACCCACGTAGGAGGTATGTGCTTTTAGCTTTAGTATAGGTTTCTCACTTCTAACCCTAATCTTCGATGGATGGTCTAGAGCCGGCAAAGTTATGGCATATATTCTCAATTTATGACATATAGAAAAAATATTTTTGAAGAAGCCTTTGGATATATGCCAAGTAATTTAAGTAGAACACTAATTGCCCCAGGAAGAAGATGTAGCGGAACAACCTGCAACAGATAAACAAATCTACTGATGCGATTGAAGAATTCAGGAAGCAGAACTAAAGCGTACACCTCACAGCAGCTATTATTTTAAATACATTAGATTGCATAAAATACATAAGATGATATTCGTTCGTTGACACTCAAAAAACATACTGTAGTTTTTAGCGCAAGTAGATAAAGAAGGTGCCGATTAAACCTTGAAGTGATGAATTTGGATGTTCTCCACATCAAGCTTCATGAAGTCACTTAGCCTTCTTGAAGAGTAAAACTTTCCATACTTGTACCCTTTGTACATCGGTGGGTTATCTTCCTTCACAAGCTCTTCCAACGGCTTCACCTCCACGTAGTGTGAAGGGTCGAAGAAGAAGGGTATCGAAAGTCGTCCGCTGTCATGATTCGCCTTCACCCGATGCTCCACGCTGTCATACTTGTCATTGCTCCAAACCTGCGTCATTAACATCTTCATGCATTCAGCTGATTCTGACTAGTAATTTAAAACATGTTAGGATTTAGTAATGATTGAGAAAAATTGAAGGACCTGAAGCACATCCCCGACATTAACGATGAGAGCATCAGGCGTGGGCTTGACGAGGATCCACTCGCCATCCGATTTACGCCTGACTTGGAGTCCTGCAACGTCATCTTGTGCGAGAATGGTTAAGGCGCTACTGTCCTTGTGGGGGCCGACGCCAAGAGCGAGATCCGGGAAAGGGCACGGAGGGTAGTAGTTCAATCGGGTGAAGCTGGTTTGATGTTCGAAGGCGGGATGAAGCCGATTAGCAGGCAGGCCCATGCTCATTGCGATCAGCTCTAGTAGCTTGTAGGAGAGCTTCACCATTTCTGCAGAATAATCTTGGCATGCTTCCCTGATAATGTTAAATAAGTTGTATCATAAGATCGAATCTTGATAGCGACGTACAGTGGCGGATCCTTTCAAGCAAGGGTCAGAGGTGACATGGGCCCAGTTACAAATAAATTTAGCCCGTTTGTTTTTTGGTAGGGAAAAGTAATGATTACCCTCATGAATATAATCCATATTTAAGTTAAGATTCATTGATCTCTATTCTAATCATTTCCCTTCTTCTCCCATTTTCCATACAAATGTGTTACTCTTCTATTCCCTAATTTTGAGGGGTAACTAATACCTCTCGGATGAGCTAATATTCCCCTCCATCCTCTCCTTCAAGCTCACAAAAATTGGTGATCATATACATTTTATGAAAATGTGTAAAATTTAATATCTTACCTTTCCTTTCCCTAGGTATCTAAACAAACGAGCCCTTAGTATATACTGATGCTCTCGTCATTAGCTTCGATTTAGTATATTATATATAAGCTCAAATATGATACTCGAGAAAAAATATTATGAACTTTTTTTTAGTCAAAAATATTATGAACTTTTGAAGATTAAACATGGGACAGTACTTCTATCGTTTGCTATAATATAAGCTCACTTACGTTTAATCCCTTCATACACTATTTACCAATCTGGGATACTTCTATCTTCTGCTAAATGTCATATTTTTATACAAACCCTTAAATCAATAGGTTATGTCAAAAAATTGTCAATTATGTGATAAATTATGCACCGATTTATGTCTTAATTCTTGTTCCGCATTTATAATTTCAAGTGTTTTTAAAAATATTTTAGTGTTTTATAGTCTTTTTTTTAATTCTTTTTAATAAAAAATTTCTGACTGTAATAATTCTGCACCTGTTGAAGAAGCTTCAGGATCCGTCATTAGCAATGTGAACGGAAAAACTGAATTATAAGAGTCGCTCCTATCAAAGGAGCTCTATAGTACTCTCGATCTGGACGTAAATTGGCTTGTGCAAAAGATTGAAAAAAAGAAGATGGGATCGAAATGCCTAATTTGCCGAGTTTCCGATATCGTTTTGATTGAAAGATTCACACACATGGGAGTTTATATGATTCAGGAACATTCTGCTACAAAATTGGTTGACTCCGCTGATAACTGGTTGACCAATTAAGACTGATTCGGATGAATCGGATCTCATAGAGTTCATTATCTTCATAGCAATTATCGAATTGAAGGGGTACTAAACTAAAGTTAATACTCCTATAATATAATAATAATAATAATAATAATAATAATGTCAGAAATAATGTTAAATAAATTTAAAATCTCAGTCGTTAAATTTGATCAAATAATCACTCTGAGCAACACAAGAGATGCAAAATTCAGAAGGAATGAATGAGTTTGAGTTTGAGGATGGGCAGACCTGAAGTCGGGGGGAGATTGGGGCCACTGAGAGCGCAGCTCCCTGATAAGGCCGGCCTTGCCATCGCCATCGCCATCGCCATCGCCATCGGGTATGAGGACGGGATCGAAGGCGTTGAAATCGAAGATCTCCTTCCAATCGCGGACGTTCTTGGTGTGCTCGGAGTCGTGGTACCCGAGCGGATCCGCCTCGCTCCTCCTCACCTTCTTCTTCTCCTCGGCGGCCATGCCGAAGAACTCCCTCGCCTTCCTTTCCATCCTCTCCCTCTTGTCCTTGGGGACGCCGTGGTTGATCACCTGGAAGAATCCCCACTCCTCGCACGCGCCGCCTATCGCTCTTGCCAGTTCCCCTGTACCCGCCCCGGAGGAGAGGTCGATCACCGGGATCTCGTCGCAGGCGGCAGCGGGAGCGGTGCTTGCGGCCGCCCGACGCTCGGTGGGCTGGATGAAAGAAGGATCCATGTCGAAGCCCGCACCGCTTAGGCCAACAAGCCTGTCCAACACTTGCACTAATGGTTGGCTATTGCGTTAATAATTGGCTTCCTCCGTGTTAGTAATAGTTGGTAACGGCCGGTTTTAATGGTTTTGGGACTATATACAGGTTATTTTCGGGTTTGTGTTTCAAAGCGGGTTGTATGGGCCGGCCCAGTTTTGTTGTTTGGGCTTGGCTTATAAATAGGATATTTTCTCTGTAATTTTCAGCTTTGAGATATACTATTGAAAGCTCCAATTGCAGACAACCAAACTTCTCTCCATTTTCGCCTTCTCCAAATTCTCAGTACGAAGCTCAAATCACAAATCAAATTCGGCTTCCAACATGTAGTTGTTGCGATATAGTTGTTGGAATGTGGTTGTCTCACATCTATAATATAGAGAATGTTTGAACAACATATAAGGTTGAAGGGTCACTCCTCTCATTGTCAATTGGTTTTGAGATAAACCTCGTTGGGTTTATGTGTTGTTCGAGTCTCCCGTATGTGGGCCCGCACACACGACCTCTCTCCAGCTTGTCTTAACCCCACCGGAACTTCAACAGTATCAGAGCTACATCTGATTATTTGAGCTTTCGGTTTCCATAGATCCAGCTTCGCTCTCACTTGATTTGTTGATTTCCGTTCCTGTTAGTGTTTCGCCATGATAGAAGACCGGACAAGGATTGATTCAATCGATCCGTATTATATTCATCCTAGTGATCATACCGGGATGGTTCTGGTTACTCCTGCGTTCGACAGGAAGGATTCGGCAAGTGGCGACAGCCAGTTCATATTGCACTTTGAGTCAAAAACAAAATCAGTTTCATAACCGGAGCTATTGAAAATTCGAGTACAGATTCATTGAAGCTTAGGTGTTGGGAGCGTTGTAATGACATGGTGATCTCATGGACTATTAATAGTCTTAGTCTTGAGATTCAGGGCAGTGTCATCTACAACACTACACATGCTATTTGGCGACAGCTTAATTCTCGCTATAGCAAGATATGAGGAACTCAGTTGTATGCCATACAACAGATATTGTGTGCCACAATTCAAGCTACGAGTTCTTTCTCTGCGTATTTTACAAAAACCAAGTCGTTCATAGATATGGAGTCTCGAATCAAAGAGTTGGGAACTCTGAGGTTTTTCTAGGGATCGAATTCATCAGAGTTAAGGATGGGTTACTTCTCAGACAGCAGAGGTTTATTAAAGACCCTTTCTTAGATTTTCCGTGCTCAGGCACCGATGTGGTGTGTCCACTAAAGCCTCATCTCCAGTTATCTCCAGATTCTAGAGCTTTGCTCGATGATCATACGCATTACAGACGACTTATTGGGAAATTAAATTTTCTAGTTCACACAAGGCCATATCTTGCTTTCACTATCCAATTCCTCAGCCAATTTCTACATTCCCCTTGTGTCCCTCACATGGACGCTGCTCTCCATGTCCTTTGTTATCTCAAAGACACTGCTTCTAAGGGTCTCTTGCTATCACTAAATTCGAAATTCACTCTCCGTGCTTATTGTGATGCCGATTAGGCAAGTTTTCCCTTCTCTCGCAAATCGATTAGTGGATATCTGGTTTTCCTGGACTCTTGTTTATTGTCTTGGAAATCCAAGAAGCAACAAAGTGTTTCCTTGTCATCGGCGGAGGCTGAATATAGCTCTATTCGACGCGTTTGCACGAAGCTTGCTTGGATTACTAGGCTCCTAAATGATTTTGATGTGCCTGGGATTGTACCCATGCCTGTCAAATACGATAACCACGCAGCTATGTATATTGCTTGAAACCATGTGTTCCACGAGCAAACCAAACACATCGAGGTTGATTGTCATTACACTCGGGAAAACTTTCTTGAAAGTCTCATTACTTTGGGCCACATTCCCTCTCATGACCAGCTCGCAGATTTCTTGACCAAGAACATCCCTAGCACCCATCTTCAGCCTCTGTTATGTAATATTGGATTCATGGATTCCCCGTTTCCATCTTGGGGGTTGTTTGGGATAATGGGTTTATAAATAGGAGATTTTCTGTGTACTTTTCATCTTTGAGATATACAATTGAAAGCTCCAATTGTAGATAACCAAACTGGCAAACTTCCCTCCATTTTCGTCTTCTTCAAATTCTCAATATGAAGCTCAAATTACAGATTGAATTCGGTTTCCAACATATGTCCAGTACTAGGATGTTTGAATGATGAGTCTTTTGTGACTAGTAAGAGCCTATCGGTTACATCTATATACATAAACTAAAATAGCATCTTATATGGTGTGATATGGTTGATTTTATGGGAAAATTTATTAAAATAATATGTTGTCATAATTTATAGAAAGTTATCATAACCCACAATCTATATATATATATATATATATATATTATTTAATTGATAAAAAAAATATAATCAAAAATACTTTATAGTCATACTTACCAAAAATATTAAATAGATAAATATGTAGTATTTGATATGTGTTATTTACTATATGCTGATCTAGCTAGATAAATATGTAGTTATCCCAGTGCTTGGCCACTGTTTTGATGCATTTTGCCTTCCGACATATCTAACCATGCATGTGTGTCTGTCGAATACCTACAATTGAAAACTGGCAAATGTATCTATCATATTAGGAGGATATGGATCTAAAGACTCTAAAAACATAGTATATAATGAATAAGCTCCTTGTGTCGTAAGTTGTTGTTTTCTTCAACTCAATGCCATATCTTTGCAATAAGAGCTTGTTCATTGCTTTTCCTTTGATAGATGGATTTTATTTGACGTCGTCCAATAGCTTCTCTGCAGCCCACTTTGTAGACGCCATCAGATTGTGTGACGATAACCTGGTGCAAGTGTGAGTGCCTAACAATGATTTAATAGCCCAAGTGTATCCGTCTGACAATCTAGATGCATGAATTATCCAATTGCAACTTACACAACCACAAGCATCGGCAAACCTTCTCAAATTAGATTTCAACGTGATGATGCAAAACTGTTCCTGGATACAATAATTCCTCAAGACATGTGACAAGTGCTCCTTATTGAAGACAAGCATCCATTGTCGAAGAATGATATTGCCAAATTCTTTATCAACATACAACTCTCCATTTGCATACAATCTATCAAAATATTCATCTTTATCTTCTTTCCTTTCTTTGGATTTATCGGGATCATATCCATCATCAATACAAGGCAATAAAGTTTCATCATCTTCATCAACTAAATCATCCATCACGTTTTCATCATCATCACTTGAACTCTTTGACGGGTGATATATGTCATCCTCGCTATCCACATCATCAACATCTTCCACACGTTCACTCTTGTAAACCCTCCCCCTTGTTCTAATAAGGCTACCACTACTGGAATTCAGTTGACTACTAGATGAATCATTTTTTTCCTTTTGTAACATAGACTCCTTTTATTCTCGCAGAGGTGGCAGAAATTCTTTTATCTTGCAAACTAAAAGATACACTCCTAGATTGCAAAGGGGGCTAGTTGTCTCATGGTTGCTAAGGGGGTGTTGTTGCTCCATCCCGGGCTGTGGTTGTGCTTGTACTTGTGGAGTTGTTTGTGGTTCATATGGCACTATGTGAGATGGTAATGGAGTTGATGTGGGATGTGTTTCACTCATGTACCCTATGGATGAGATGGATGGGATAGTATGGTGGGAGGATGGAAGGTTTGTATTTCCCGAAGACATCCTAGAATCAATCAAACCCTATTCCAACAACAAATTTTTACACGGGGTCTCAGCAAAACCAATGGCAATATTAATCAGCTTCTTTTCTGGGAGTAAACTGAACAACTCAATGAGCTGATTATCCCTCTTCAACTTATGACTTTTTTAGTCATGCATATACCACAAACTTGGATGTTCCGGAAGACACAACTCCTTCTTCGCAGCCCCTTGTAGCAACTCGATATAAACATCAAGCATATAACATTTATCGAGATCATCCACTTCAACATCCAAATACTCCACACATTTGTAACGCATTCTTAATACTTTTTTATCTCCCATTCTACAATAACAATTTCAGAAATTCACACATGATTATTTCAAGCAACGAAAGGTGAAGCAAAGTTATTGAACCCTAAAACTAGTATGAGAAACTTCAACCTAATCAAACCTTATATGACAATAGAGAACAAATTTCACCCACAATCACACAAAAAATTCTCGAATTAAACCCTACGTCAAAATAGAGAACATATTTCACCACCAAAGCCACAAATAATTTTTTTTGAATTGAACCCTAGGTCAGATTAGAGAACAAATTTCACAATAAACACCACCAAAAATTTCCCCTAATTGAACCCAACTGAGATTTAGGTAGAAAATTTCATAAATTTGACCCTAAAATCACCCAAATTCATATCTAATTTCGACCCTAAAATGGTGATTTAAACCTGTAAATTTTTCGAATTGAAGGCGGTAGTCTCCCACGCTGTCTACATCCCCATTCCAAGGCTACGACGCTGGTCTTCGCCGTCGGTCGAGTCTCCGAGGGCTTCGTGCTAGTCCTGAGAGGGAGAACTCAACTAATGGAGATGGGAGAGAAGGGCTTCATGCTTTGTTTTTCTAGAATGTGCATTCGCTTCTCGCTTTCTTTCTTCCCCCCCCCCCCCCCCCCCAAAAAAGGCTTCGTTGTGCCTTATTAATATTTTAGGGAATTGCTTTTCTTTAAAAAAAACGGAGTCACCAAATGGTCATAGCCCGGAATTTTAAGCTTGGGGGTACCAAACGGAAAAAAAAAACTTTTGGGACACCATCAGTAAATGCACTAAATATAGGGGTACTAGATGGAATTTCTCTTGAATTTATATTGTTAGTAAGTCCATAGTTAATTTAAAAATTAGATTCAGGAGTGAATTCCAAAATACTTCAATATTGTAATCTTATTGAAAATATTCTCATTGTTTTTTATTTCTAAGTTATGTATATATTTTCGACGTAATATTTGAATTAGAACTTAAAATGTTTTTATTTAATAAGTTGTGTATGTTTCACTTATTGTTAAACTCGAATTTGATAGACTAATATGTTTTTTTATTATGAAAGAATTCGATGTCAAACATACCTGAACTTCGAGGGCCGACAAGTCGGCAATATAAAAATACAAAGATGGAGCAAAGTACATGCTAGAGTTTACAAAGGCGAAACAAAATACAGCTAATCCGAACAAGACGAGGACGTAGACAAAAGACGAAGTGAAGCACAACTCTAAAGCAGCACCGTAGGCCATCGGTGATAGATTAATATGTGTGTATAACACAAATATTTTGTTTCATATTTGAAAATAAAAATGTTTGCTTCATCTTATTGCATATCAAATAATCACCGGTACCAAGCTAGTCACATATAAAAAAGTTCTAGAGAGTGGGGCTCTGCCCTCTCTCTAGAATCCAGCCCCAAATCCCCACCGCTACACCCATCGCACCACTGCCACCGTCGCCACCCCACCACCGCACCACCGTCGCCACCGCACCACCGCCGCCACTCCACCACAGCACCGCTGCACCACCCTAAAGTTCTAGAGAGTGGGGCTCTGCCTTCTCTCTAGAATCCGGCCCCAAATCCCCACCGCTACACCCATCGCACCACTGGCAACCCACCACCGCACCACCGTCACCACCCCACCATCGCACCACCGCCGCCACTCCACCACAGCACCGCCGCACCACCCTCTCCCTAAAAAACCCTAACCTAAAAACCCTAACCCCCAAATCCAAACACCACCATCACCACCCACCCACCACCGCCTCCATCGCCTATCCTCTAATCCAAACACCACCACCACCAAATCCCCAAATCCAAACACCATCCCCACCACCTCGACCTTCATACATAGGTGTTGATGTCATCCGTCGTTCACTCCCGTTTTCACCACCACCACCATCCTCGCCGTCCACCACCACCACCACCCTTCCCGTCCGGCCTAAACCTCGGCTCCTCTCCACCACCATCTATCTTTGGTGGTTTGGATTTCGTTTCGGATCTTTTCCCCTTGCCAAACCCTTCAATCCGCCGCCGCCTCACCGTTACGAGATATGTCCGTCTAGGTCTCGAGTCCACCGGCGCCTCCTCAACTCCCGTCGCGTTGCGATGGCCGTCGTCGCCGCCGTTCGCCTAGGCTGCCATGGCTGGAACCATCCCGCTCCTCCTTGGTCCTTGGGGCCCAAGGTTCGGGTCCTTGGGGCCCAAGCTTCGGGCCCTTCGGGCCCAAGGTTCGGGTCCTTGGGGCCCAAGGTTTGAGTTGGGAAATAAAATAAAATAAAAATTACCCGAAAGGGTTGGAACCTTCCCGAAAGGGCATAAATCCCGTAAGGGTTTGAAAATCCCGTTAGGGTTTAAATAAATTCTCATTCGTGTGAATAGGAATATTGGTGCGCATCTTCATGGATGGTTCTGGGTTTTGATCCCTGTTGCTTGGCGTTCCTCTTCCGTGCTGGAGCTCTGACAACCGGTGTGGTTGGCTAGGGTCGTGGTGGTGTGTATCGAGGCGACTCCGCGTCAGGCTATTCCTTGGAGGATCGTCTTCAGTGCCCACAGGATTGGCTCCTGATTTATCGCTGGCCAACGGTGTCGCCGCCTGGGGATGCTTGACACCGGATTTTAGTCTACGTTGTCTCCAGCGTGTACGGGTGTGGCTCGCTTGCTCGTCCGGGATTACGCCTCCCACTTTGTAGTTGTTGCACCTTTTTATATATGTATAGACGGTCTCACCGTCTGCCGACTTCGTCAGCCTCTCGAGTTGTCAGGTATGCCCGACTATCGAATTATTTCCTAATCAAAAAAAATAAAAAATAAAAATAATCACCGGTACCACCCGCTTATCCATTCGAGTGAAGGAAGTGGGTGTGTGAAATCCGGTTCTTTTTGCCCCAAATCTAACTATCGGTTATTTTTTTGACGGTTAATAATTGCCCAACTCATCCCATCAATTTGATAGTTACAAATCCAGTTCCGAGGTCGTCACTCGTCGATTCTGAGTTTCCCAGAGTCAGGTGCCAGTTGTAGCTTCCATGTCCTCCGTACTGCTTCGCGCTTACAAGTCGATCGAGAAGACCGCTTCATCGCTCTCACCACTCCCCTGCACTGTCCAAAGAAGTCGATTTCTAACCTCTTTCCTTTACTCCACACTCCGCCATTGCAATCACGGACCTGAACCTTCGCCTGCGCGCGCAAATCCTCCACCAGCTCCTAAGAAGGTCCCTTTAAAGGTCTCCGCTCATGGCCGCTCGTGGAATGATCCCTACCATTGGATGTCTAACACAAATGACTCCGATTTCGTCGCCTACCTCGAGCAAGAGAACGCCTATGCCGAGGCTTTCATGGCTGACAGCCGCTGGAAGCAACGGGAGCTGTTCTCCGAGATGACGAGTCGATTGCCTGCCAAGATTTCCACTGCTCCCGAGCGTTGGGGGCCTTGGTTTGTTCCTTTCTTGTCTGCTCATTTTGTTTGATTTCAGCTTCTTTTTTCATGTTTGAAAGTGAATCTAATTCATTGAGTTCTTGTGTTAAATCTAAGTGTTGAATTTGGTGGCAATGGAGAAGTAGTCTTTTTAGCCTAACTGGATTTCAATCTCACTCAAATTAAATTGCTAGTTTGCTACTGTCCTTTTTCTTGCATTGAGTTTAGCGTTTGATTTTTCTGCTTGGATGATTGATAGTGAATGTAATTGAAAACAAATGGAATTGAAAACCTAACAAATAGTGTAAAACTAGTTTCTGTTTGAAAGATGATCTAAGTGTTGTTGTTCACTTGTCCTTATCCTTGCATTGCACAGGTTATACTATCAATATATCCCTGAGGGGGAAGAATACCCCGTTCTATGTAGAAGATCTCAAAGCAATGAACAAGGCTGGACTAGTGCTTTGCTTGATTACATGAAAGGAGGAACCGAAAGGGAGGAAATTTTGCTTGACTGGAATGAGATTTGCAGGAAATATGGTGAGCGTTTAATATGAGGAACTATCCTTGGAGTGAATACTGTTTGTGACTATATGTAACTGATTTGCTTGACATTATAGTCTAGGTTTCTAAAGTTTGCACGCCTGAGTTCCCTGTGGTGAACCTAAATGTTCTTGTTGATGGTAGCTATCAATTCTGTCTTACAGGTTATGTACATGTGGGTACGTGCCGAGTCTCACCTGATCACAACTTTCTCGCATACACACTTGATACTACTGGCTCAGAGCAATTCATACTTCAGGTAAAGGACCTCAGAGATGGGCATATAATTCCAAAAGTTAGAGTCGCTGGGGTTGTTAGCTTGGCATGGGCTCAAGACAGTTCTACTTTGTTTTATACTGCATGTGATAAGAATCAAAGACCTTACAGGCAACTTTCCAATGCTTAATACTGTATTATTTTTGTCGAACGTGTTTGGATGGTCCCTCACCAATTGATTTTTGCAGAGTTCTTTGCACAAAAGTTGGCTCTAATGATGAATTTGAGATATTTACAGAGCATGACCCAAGCTTCTGTGTGGATGTTACTTGCACAAAGGATGGCAAGTATATTACTGTGAACTCCAACTCCAGGACTTCATCTGAGGTAGGAGCATCTACCTTCTTTGATGCCTACTTGATTGAAGTTTGGTACTGATTCCATCTCCATATTATTATGTTCCCACTCGATTTCTACAGGTGTATGTACTTGATTCAGCCAAACCACTGAATGGTTTGAGAAGAGTGCATAAGCGTCTCCCTGGTGTTCGCTACTTTTTGGAACACCATCATGGTTTCTTTTATGCTCTCACAAACTGTCCTTCAAACAAATTTGGTGGGCTGCCCGATGAAACTTGTTATGTGGCAATGTGTAAAGTTGAAGATACTACCTTTACTGGTTCGCAGGTGTTTCTAGTATCTTTTGCATTTAAATTCATGGTTGATTCCATTTTAATCAGTTCATGTCTATAAATGAGATGATACTACAAGGGATTGTAGTGTGGTGATACTGTGATAGCATCATAGCAATTTGAGGTCAGGTGCAGTTTAAAATAAAATGGAGATTGGGCAGAATTAGAGGAATTATTAACTCTCTCAGTCTTTTTTAATGACAGAGTACACCTTGTTTGTAGTCTTTTTAATAAGCAAAAAATATATAAAAATCTTGCATCTTCTTTTCATAGAATTTTTTTTTTTGGGTAGAATATAAACCTTGCATCTATGTTGCCATTGTTACTTCTGTTGATCTAGTATTCCCTCATTTTACAAAGTTTGGGGCTTCCAACTATGTAACACCTTTCTAGACTGCAAAATAATATTATTAATATTGCCACAATATTCTTACTAAAAAAATTGTATTGCATTACCTATCCATATTAAGTTCATAGAAAATGAACAAAAAATAAAATCATATTCCATAAAATTCAATATTTAGGGTTTAATTTTGTTTCAAATGGAAATAGGGTTAATGTTTTATGCTTGTGTTTACATTTGCTCTCCTCCTAATTTCTGTTTCTGCATTGTAATTGGCTATTTTTCACTTACACTTTTATTCCATCTCAGGGTATTTTTCTGCCAGGTGAAGGTACCACTTTGCAGGACATGGACATTTTCAATGAACATTTGGTTCTTCTCCTTGAAAGTAAGGGATGCTCTAAGATGTGCTCCATCAGTTTGCCTTTTCATATCAATGATAAGGTACTTCGTCAATATGATTAGTGTTTCATGTGGTCAAGGAAGAATTGCTCCATCTTTACAAAATTCTGTCTGTGTTGCAGCATGTTATGGAGGTTACAGATCTTAATCCTTGGTTTTTTCCTGTGCCTTCTGATTTATGCCGAATGGTTCCTGGGTCTAATCATGATTTCATGAATTCAGCTTATCGTGTAGTGCTTTCCTCTCCAGTGGTAAAGATTCTTATGGACCTTCATGTTGATATTCGTCTCTGTACTAGCCTGTTTATATTTTATCTATGGATGCAATTGTGTATATGCACCTGCTTTTCACTAATCATACAACTTCAAAAGCTCGTTGTTTGGGGAAAGAGTGTGTACATCTTGACCCAGACCCCGCTTAATCGCGGGATTTACTGGGTTGTTGTTGTTGTTGATAAGTATTTTAAATCGTACCAATTGCTTGTGAAAATTTATTTTAGGTTGCATTCAGTATATTTTCATGAGCTACCAGATGTTTTTTTTTTTTTAATCAGATTTGGCTAGATGTCATTGTATCTGATTATCTATCATTCTATCTTGGTGCACTTAACGTGGCTTAGTGTGATTCTTTGGATGAGGATATATAGCTTGATGTGGTTAGGCTGAAACTGTAGTCAGAACTTTTGGGAATTTAGACTCCTTGAGAGTTACCTTGCTTTCCAAGTTTTACTTTTGTAAGTAGTTCTAGTTTTACTTTCAACTTTTTAAAGCATTTGAGTTTGCAAGGATTCAAACTTTAAAGTTGGTTGGATTGTTCTCACTAAAGTTTGTTTCTTGTGGTGCAGATGCCTGATGTTGTTGTGGACTATAACATGTCCCAAAAGACGTACACGGTTGTTCACCAAGAGGAAGTAGTGGGTGTCTCTTCTGAAGCTCAATTTGACTCTTCTGGCAGAAATCCATTATGTAAAGAAAGTTCACCTTTCAAAGGAGAAAAGGATATGCCCAATCAAGAAAATGGAGTAATCCATAACTGGAAAGACTTTTCAGCAACATATTCTTGTGAGAGACATGAAGTGATATCACACGATGGTGTCCAAATTCCTCTGACTGTCATTTACTCCAAAACTTCTGTAAATAAGGGTCAATACCCAGGGCTTCTGCATGTTTATGGTGCTTACGGAGAAGAGTTGGACAAGAGCTGGTGTCCTGATCGCTTGAGTCTACTTGATCGTGGATGGGTGATGGCATTTGCTGATGTGAGGTCTGTGTTGTAATGCTTACTGGCATTTTCATTTACATCAATACACAAACTGTTTCTTTCCCTTATTTGTTTATCATCAAAGCACTCATTTGCTGCATTCATACTTATTAGTGATCTTTCATGAATCAAGCTCTAAAATTTTGATTCATGATTAAACTAACTTTCCTTCAAAAGTAAAGGAAGAGAACAAAAAAATTTGGAAATAAAAAAAACTTAAGTTTTGTCAACATGAAAGGATATATCTTATATATACAAACATGAGGTGCTGTCTGAGCTAGTTTCATGAAAGGATATGCTTGATATGCAGGGGTGGCAGCGGTGGAGATTCTTCATGGCATCAATGTGGCAGTGGAGCACATAAGATCAACTCTATACATGATTTTATCTCCTGTGGGAAGTATCTCATAGATGAGGGCTATGTAAAAAAGGATGGACTTGCTTGTATCGGATACAGTGCTGGATCTCTTGTTGTGGGTGCAGCTATCAATTTCTACCCAGACTTATTCCGCGCTGCCATTCTGAAGGTACGCCAGAATACATTTTGCAGAGACTGATTATTTTCTTAAATGAGATCGACTTTAGCTTGCCTTGCATCAATTGAGATTCTGCTGAGATATTAAACTAAACTTATGTACAAATTGGACTCCGCAATATACCTTACAAAATCAGTCTTCGAGGAAGAGAATAAACCGAATCTTTGTTTGGTTGATGGCGATATTTTGGGTTTTGTTTTGTGTATCAGGTCCCTTTCCTTGATATATGCAATACGTTGATGGATCCCAGCTTGCCATTAACCATATTAGACTACGAAGAATTTGGGAATCCTGAAATACAATCCGAATTCGAGAGCATTGTCAATTATTCACCTTATGACAATGTTGCTGAAGGATCGTGTTACCCTGCAATGCTTGTCACTGCTTCCTTCCACGACACGAGGCAAGTTCATATTTTTTATTTGGGTTAATTACACAAAACAATGTATTTTTCCACAAGAAAAATCACTTGTTACACTTCTATTTAATTACAGAAAGGGGCATTTTTCTGTCTTTTCCTTTTAGAAGTCCACTATCAGACTACGAGGGACCTCGGTAGTCTTTGCTGGCAAAGATTTTATACTAGTATACTAATGTCTAGCCAAAATTCTCTGCAACTAAACTCAAGAATTTTCCAATCTCAGGGTTGGAGTATGGGAGGCAGCAAAATGGGTGGCTAAAGTACGTGAGAAGACATGTGGAAATTGCTCCCAGTCGGTGATTCTAAAGACCGAGATGATCGGAGGGCATTTTAGCGAAGGAGGTCGTTTTGGCCAGTGTGAGGAGAAGGCCTTTGAATATGCTTTTTTGATGAAAGCCATCGGAATGCTGGACAATCAGACTACCAAAGAGACCGGATTTTGATCTTGGAAATGGATATTTTCTTCAACTGAAATGGCTGGATGACTGGCTTCCCGAACCAAATCTGGTGCAACGCGGAAGTACCCGCGAGGAAGCATTCCAAATCTTTGGAATTGTACACTACAGTGTTCTTCATACAAAATACAAGCCAAGTGGTAGTTCTGTATTCAACTGCAACATATGAAGACGATGAGAGGTGCACTCTGAATTCTTCAGTATGTCACCAGATGGACTCTCACCTCAAATTAAGTCTGCAACTATGATGTGAGGGAACATTATTGATTTGGAAAACAAAAAGACAATCACTTGCAAGCTCAATAAATCATTCTCTCTTTGCAGGCATTCTTAAAGCTAATATGTCTTCAACAGGTCATAATTACAAAGATTGTGTATCACTAATCTTAACAACAGAAATCTAATCAACATTCACATAAAACATTCAACATATCCAATTCTAAATTTTAATAAACACTGACATAAAACATGAAACATATCCATGTGGCTTGTGGCCTGTGTGGGTGTGGCGCAACTCAGAATCGTTGTCAGCCCCCCTAATCGTGTCAGCAGAAATATGAGGTGCATTTCCAGATTCCTAGCAAAACATTAACCGGTTAGCAACTTGTTCAACGGATAACAGGAAGAGAAGAAACTTTAAGGTTACTAACCAAAATTAGTAACCTTAAAGTTCACTTTCAGATGTTCATACCAATTTAATAACAGCCAATAGTTGAATCTAAACAAATCTGAACAAGATACAACATAGATTCCATCATACTAATCACGTCTTTTGTCTCTTATGAGCTTGCTCCAACTCCTGTTGAATCCCTTCTCTTTGATGTGCCACGCCCAGAGTGCAGGAACCGTTCTCGTGTTCCTGGCAGTGGATTGTAAAGAATAGAAATATTAATGCACTAAGCATACAGAAAATACTGAAGAACCATGCAAGGAAGCTGACTCATTCAAAGTGCAATAAGCCTTCCATAGAGGCGTTATATAAAAAGCCATCAGAAAAAATTATATTGCAAAGGCCCCTTTACATACCTTAACATGAGGTACATCTTGTGTGAGAACTTGATCAGCTCGCTTACCAAGATCAATCTGTATGGAGATTCTTGCCTTTGCTAGATCCACTCCAGAACTCTGCAATGCGTGTGTCAACGTAGTTAACAACCTACACAAGTACACAGAGACATGAGTACATGACCACTTCCGCCAGCAGCTCAAAGAATCGCTCTAGTTCAACCTTGCATTATCACAGTAAAGATATGCTCATTGACGTAAATGAAAATGTTTTAAGGTAAAAGTATTACTCACAATCCCAAGTCACTGAAGGATCTAGTTCTAGGCAATCGGATTTTTCACTTTCACCCAACAACAACAACAAAAAAAACATTCCCAATCTATTTGTTACCTTGCCATCTAATCTGTAATACCCACTTCGATGGATTTATTTTCATACCCAGTTGAAATAAAATTTTCCTAGGTGATTGTGCTCATTCAAAGTTTAATAGATTTATCTAGACCAAGTGACAACATGTAAGGTAACTCAGTGATACCATACTCACTCCTGGGAATAGGTGCTGGAGATGCTGATAGTGCCCCCTACAATCTTATGTTCATCCTGTCGGTTATCACTTGCGATGGGGCAATCTGTCGATTGTGAATCAGAAGCCATTCCTTTAGAAGGATGGGCGAACATATCATCGGTGTGCACATGAGAGGGCATTTGCACGTGTAAAAGTGAGGATAAAGTAGGCACCTTCTCTGCCAGCTCCAATTGTGGCTCACCTAGCACTCTATAAGCATCCTGATTAGCATCGAGGTCAAGTGATGTCTGTGCATTCACAACCACACCAGGGTTAATACTGACATTCCTCTCATCTGACTTCCCGGAAAATGGCATTGTGGGTCCAGAACCATTATTTATGGATTGAGGATGGGTGAGGAGACTTTGATTTCGCCAGTGATTATGCCTCTGATTCAAGATAATGAAGTTACATGAACTAATTTGGCATAAAACAGCAAAGTAAACTCACGCAGCATGCTGTACCAAATATGAACAAGTAAGCCGTAACTATTCAACTTCCATGGTCCCTTTTCTTTACTTATCTTCGGAAATAAAAGAACCTAATATACAACAAAGAGATAAAATTAAACTTACCCATGGCATCAATTTGGTGGGTTCTGCACTCCATTCCTGGTGTGAACCTTCGTAGTTTTGTACTTTCTCTTGTAAGAGTTGAACATACTCTATTACCTACAAAATTGAGAAAACTATCAGCAGCTGAAACAGTTTTCCTATTTTAGGTCATTCAACAAGATGAAATCTCCTTCTCAGCAGAATCTAAAGCTAAAAGCCCATCTGTCAATCAAAGTAGAATGCTAATTTTACTAGGTACCTCTAAGAGGAAAGACGCTGTGTCTCTCTTATGATCACCGTGAGGTATGAGATCGCGCAACATCTGGAATCTGCATGTAAATGGAATGAAACCATCCGAATCCAAATTTCACAGTCAAACTCAGTCGTTCAAGAAAGTATGCAAAACTAGTTAATGACAATCTTCTTGGACAGGTATATTTCAGAATCTCCATTCCAAAAATCAAGGAAATGTGATAAAATCCATGCAGAAATACCAGAAGTCGAAAAAATAAAGGTGTAAAAAGCTAAAAGCATGCTATAAAGGAGGATTAGACAACCTATCCTTGAACTGGTAAATAAAGAGCGGTCATCCGAGATTCGAACCGGAGACTACCCACAAGTCCTTTCCGGTATTAGACAACCTATCCTACATACACTAATACTATCAGACGATCCCAGCGACACTACAGAATGCAGTTACAACTACACATCAAGAGAAGCTAATAGGAACCCTAATTTCATCAGAGGTCATTCCTTATCGACAATTTGGTACTCTAAACTGATCTCTACTCGAATGTGAATACAAAAGAAATAAATAATCCCAAATTACTGGATAATATCATATGCAAATTTCTTCAAATCAAATTCAATTAAAAACAAGGAACAAAAGAGGTCATTTACCTCTCATTAATCTTGCACCTCCGCCGTTGCTCGGTGACCGAGTGCTTCGAGCGAATAGCGTTTGCCCTATCATTGCCCTTCCCATCTGGAATTCCATGCGAAAATTGGGCAATATAAGCTACTAACAAATTTCCAACCTTCACGGGGCAAAAATAAAGTACAAAATTGACGCAATTGGCACAAACTGGAAGAAGCCGACATGGTCGATTTCTATTAACCTCCCAAACACAAACTACAAATCTAAGTTTTCCCCCAAAAAAGAATGTGTCATGCCAGCATCTGGGATCTAATAGGAACAGATAGGGAAAAGTTCGAACCTTTGGAACTGGAAGCCCCGTCCTTCTTGGTACTGAATTCGTCCTCATACTCCTCTTCCTCTTCGTGGATAGCGCGACTGTGAGTGTTGTCCTTTGTTGATCTCATCTGTTCGCTTTTGCTGGCGGCTCCGGTTATTTGGGGAAGAACAGCTCCCAAAATACCCAATTTGTAGGCGGGGGCTAAACCTTGAAAGTGCGTTGAGACCTCTTCTGGACCGGAGATGCTGCAAATTCAATTTCGAACCAAACCAGACGAGATTGAGAGGGAGGAGGAAGACGAAACAAGTGTGGAAGAATAAGATACTGCCTTTTTCGGAGACTAGGAAATTAAACGAGCATCTTGTTTGTTCTTTTGCCAAACGACTAGACAATGACTAGTCTAGAGCCGGCAAGATCTAACCCAACCTGACCGATCCGAATCAGATCCGACCGAAAATTCAAAAATCTATTAACATACACAATCCGAATTCAAACCTGAGTAAGACCCCTTTTGATCCGATGCCCAAATTGACACGAACATAGACAAATCAGATCCAAACATGACCCGACCCAACTCGACTTGAATATTTTCTATATGGTCATCTCATACTAAGCGCGTGGTTGATAGCGCTTTTCATCGGGTTTCAAAGGTTTAAAAAAAATGTAAGCTCTTCGTCAGGCGTTTGATAGCAGCTTTTGGATCGGCTTCAAGGAGTTCAAGTTGCAGGTTATTTTCCATGATTTCATAACCTTGGGGGTAGATTATGGAGTTTATTTCAAGGGCTTTCGAAAAGTTGTTCAATATTGCCCTCGCGCAGAGCTTGCCCTCGCAACAGTCGTCGGTCTTCGCTTGCCCTCACTTTCAAGTGCGCCTCCTCTTTTTCCTTGTTCTGTCGGCCTCCATCTTCATCATCCTTCTTCTTCTTCGTGTTTACTGTTCTGGGTTGAAATTGATGAACTTTCGACTTCCAGATCTCAAATCGAAAGGGTTAGGGTTTTTTGCAAACACTGAAATCGATTAGGGGATGTATTGGGGGACTCAATTCGATGGGGTTAGGTATTGTCGGCCAGTGGTTTGATTGAAATCGATTGGGAGTAATTGTTTTAAATGAAATCGATTGGGTGTTCTTGTTTTCAAAGAAAGCGTTTGGGAGTTCTTGTTTTGAATGAAAGAGAAGCAATTGGGAGTTCTTGTATTGATTGAAATCGATAGAGAGTTGTAATTGGCAAACAATCTATGAATGAAAGCGACTGGGGAAGCCTGTGTGTTTTGAATGAAATCGATTGGGGAAGCCGGTGTTGTTTAGAATTGGAAATTGTTTAACTCGACTGATGTGTTTCTATAATAGCAGTGGAGCACATGGTTTCATTGAAAATGATGCTTATACTCTCTTCTTTTCCGTCCACAGACATGTCAGACTCTTCCGGTAGTTGGCCGAGTGGTTGTCCCGAGAAGTACCCTTGGATCGGAGGGGATGCGCCTATCGAACCATGGTGGCAGGCGTTGGTAACTTGCTTCTTTGTTCCTTCATTCACTTGATTGCTTCACTTTCTGTCACTTGCTTACATGAAGTCCTGAATCACTTGCTTTCGATTGATGTCACTTGGGACTTCACTATGGATTACTAGATTCTTGCATTCGACATATTGCTTGTTTTACAGTCATTTGAGTGTCCTGAATCACTTGCATTCAATTGGGGAAGCCTGAGTTTGCAACATAAAGAGGATGACAGGCCTGCCATTATCATTAGTCCAGCAACTACTTACCATTTTGCTTAGGAAACATAGCTTTGAGTATATGATGCATCTCTTTTCATAAAGTGAATATAATCACTAGTGAATGATTCCGTAAGGACAAGAACAGTGAGTTCATATTTATAATCTCCCTTGTATAAAAAAAATTAAAAAGACATATCCCTTGTAAAAAAAATGAAAAGAAAGATTGCATACGAGCTTCCAGAGGCCATTCCATTATTTCTGACTTTCTAGTGTTTGCCATTGCCATAGATTGATTACCTTGAAGATTTCCTGTTTAGATGCATCTTCTTGTTCCATTTTGTTGTTGTTTGCCTTCTTTGAAAACAAGTGGTGACAAAAAAAAAGGTGAATTTGCCCAGACAAGTGAAAATAACAAGTTTTCGTTACAAGCTGTCCGATTCAGGCTCATTCAACAACCAGCCGGCCTCCCCTATGGTTTGAAATCAGAAATTGTAGCAGGAGGAATGAGGAATCACTTACCTTGGAGCAACCGGCCAACAGACCCGACCTAGGGTTTTCAACGCCTCTTGTTGTTCGATCCAACACAAAGAACAAATGAGGGCAATGGGTAAGGGATGAACAAATAAAAATGAGGACATAAAAGTCATTTTGTCCATAAATATATCTTCAACCCCTTATATCTTCCAAACACCAATTAGGTTTTTTTCAAGGTTATTTAAAAAAAAAAAACTCCACCTCCCACACCTCCATAATACACCAAATAAACTCCAACTCCTAAAACCCCCCAATTTGCCAAACACGCGCTAAATGTACAAATACTTATGAAATACAATTATTACGATTATCTTGTTTAATTGTTTTCATATAGTCAATAGTTTGTTTACTTCGTTATTATTCAAAATTATGTCAAAAAAGAGTCAAGTTCACTCTACTACTAGAGAGTCGAGACTCTAAAAGTCATCATATATTCATATCAATTGATGCAAATAATGTACTGAACTATGAATGATCGACTTGAATTCTGAATCCCAAATTCTCAATAATCAAAGATGAATAGTATGATTAACTTATAACTTGAATTATTTTTACTTAAAAATACTTTTTTAAAATACAGAAATAACGTGTATTATATTTTAGATGTGGGAGAGGTTATGGTTTTGATAACAAAATATTGGCAAATGGAAATGAAATTAAAGATCAATAGAATCATTCATTGTAGTAGATTATATATTGAATCACATTTAATTTTACTTGAAAAATACGTTTTAAAAGACACAAATAACGTGAATTATAAATTCAACTAAATCAAATCCATTATCGGAATTAACATGATTCAACATTTCAATCTGTACAAACATATACCCACTTTGACTCCAAACCCGAATGAGATCGACTAGTCTCTTGACCCGATACCAGAACGTGTTCAACCCGCTTTGACCTGAAACTTGGACGAGGATGACCTAATTCAACCCAAAACCCGACTATTCTGAAATTCATTTTGACGAAACCGACCCAACCCGACCAATGACCGAGCACAAATTTTACCCGAGTTGACCCGACCCGAACAACTCCGACTCAAACCCGACCCAATCAGCCTAGTTGCTAGCTCTAACTGTGAAACTCATTGAGTCATCGTGACCTATATATACATTCGACCGAAATTAAGGTTCCGTGGGAGACATTTAAACCCGAATTATTTTAGACTTTATTTATATTTTTGAAAAAAATACACTTATAATAACTTTTAAATTTTAAAGATAAAAGCTACTTTAATTTATTTTTTCAACTTCAAAATTAGATTATAAACTCGTCCCATACGTCTCCTAAATTGATCAATTGGCTTGCACAAAGTTACAAAATATTTATTCTTTCCAATAATTATTTTGATTGATTTTAATCTTATCGAATTGGATTTGACTTGTTTATAATGACAAGGGGTGGTTTTCTTTATAAAAAAAACCATCAATGAAATATATATGAGCATGCCTTATGTATGTATGTGCGTGCTAGACCTGTAAATCGTTTGAATCATCAATGAAATAGTACACTTCCAGGGTGCAATGGTGCTAGTAAACTTGTCTGTTACTATGGTAGCAAAGCATTTTAAGTTCAACATCTAAACCCTCTTATTCTATCCACACAAACCCATAAAACCCATGAAAATTTCCTTGTCATGAATGAATCCCCACTCTTCAATGTCTCAAGTTTCAACAACCTCAATACCATCAAATTATCACTAATAAATTTTACTACTTGGCAACGATAGATTGTGCCATACTTGAGAATTGAGATCATAGCGGTTGATGGGCTTCGTTGAGAGCTCCTTCTCGTGCCCAACCATCACCGGAAAAAAAAAATCCAGTTCAGTTGAAGATTGGATTGCAAAAGATCAGTTAGTCATGGTTCAAAGTCTTGACTGTGAAACATTAAGATAGATTTATGGCAGGCTTCATAGCCTCTATGCTGAGAAATCAAGCGCTCAAATTATCTATCGCGAAATTTTCGGGTTAGGGGGGGGGGGGGAGAAAATATCATTGAATGCTTCAACAAGGTAAAGATTCTCCTTTATAAAATTCATGTAGTTGGTTAGCCAATTTTCGGCAATGGGTTCATAACACATTTGTTGGCTAATTTCGGCAGCGAGTTCATAACACATTTGTTGGCTAATCTCGTAAATGACTACGATGCAATGATGACAACCCTATCTAATGTGAATCTCTTGCCAGAAGGTTGCCTACTCAATCAATTGGTGGTCAAATTCGATCCTGCGGATGCCTGAATCTCACGAACACTATTTGAACTATGAGGATCAATATTCCTTGTCGAATCTCATGACAAGTATGGATTCTCAAAGCCCTCATCTCCTAAAACACCATCTTCTTCTTCTTCTTCTTCTTTATCCTACCCCACGTCATTCTTGCAACCAGATGACCCAACCCCTTTACCATCCATCCCATTACCTTCAAAACATATGCTTATAAGAGCCAAACCAACATTTTCAAGAACCTCCAACGCTTCGACGAAACAATTCCCTAACCACCTTACTCCTTTATAGTGACATCATCACCTATCTCGGAAGAGCCAACATGCTTCACAAAAGCATCAAAATTCTTGGAATGGAGGCATGCTATATATTGACGCGATCGTGGAATTTCACCTGTACTTATTACCTCATCATGACGACAAAATGACTTGAAATACCTGCAAGTCTTAACCGTGAGGGGTGATGATCAGGTTATGCGTTTATTAGTCCAAGCGATGGAGACGGTATGTTTGGCTCGCGAGGATTTGAACTGTTCAGTCGTCGACTTAAAAGGAAGTCAGGTGATATTCTTATTCCAAGAACGTTCTTCTCCGATCAAAGATATTAAGAACTCAACTCCGGGGCCTTTAGGTCCGGGAGGCAATCAGAGCTCTTCTACTTTCTATCTTGAATCAGATCCTTGTCTTTGAGGTCGGAGGGGGGTATTTATACGGAACCCGAGCGAGCAGGTGGCTGGCGACCTCGTGGTTTTACATAGGACACGTGTAATGCATGCCCTCACGCTTAGGGGTATAGGCAATACACTATTAGAGATGAGGTGCTTGAGCCAGCGAGCTACTTTCTAGGGTCACGGAGAGCCACGAGGTACTTGGGGGACCTATCCTGGTTCTTACGCGGGTTTATACTAAGATTTAGGTCGCAAGGAAATATGGGTCAAGGTTTTTGAGGGTGTTGGGTTTGGTCGGGACTTGACTGAGTACTTTACTCGCGAGGAATCTTGTAGTGGGGCCAAATGTCTTTTTGTGTTGGGTGGCATATTTATAACGTTATACTTGTGTTATTTAATATGCCTATTTTCTATGACATCGTCATATCTCCTCATAACCAGATCACGAGCGATACATCGTTTGCGATTAGGTTTCGACAAACACGATACTTCCCGCCAAAAAGCCGGTTCATTGGATGGGCCTTGAATGGGCCTAACGTGTTTTTCGGCCCATTTGATGGGGTGACCCCACAGAGACCTATAAGTGGGGATTTTGCCTTAGTCTTCCTCATTTCACATTTTTGAACACACAAAGAGGAGAGATAGAGAGAGTCTAAGGGTTTTCTGTGCCCCTAGAGAAACGAGATCGAAGTTAGGTGGTGGTCCGTTCTTCAGTCTTCCAAGCTTACTGGCGTTTCTCTTCCATATTTCTCAAGTAAGTGTTCTTCGATCTTTCTCTTGCCTTGTTCAATTTCTAGGTTTGCGCTTGTTTTTTAAGCTTTTTAGGGCAAAGGGACACAAGACCTCAGTGGTGGAACCACTCTCCTCCGGTGAGGGGTATGGTGGTTATGGGACGAAGACTAGGGTACGCCCTGGTGTCTCATCCCCTCTTCCCTCCTTTGTTCCCTTAGTTACAGTTGATTTTCATGGAGCAGTCAAAAACTACCTAGTGGTAGTGGGGCGGGGTAGTACTGTTCTTGGGTATTTTTGGGAGCCCTCAGACGATTTTGGGTTTTCTGAGAACCCTTCAACGGTGGTGGGCGGATGAAACCTTTCGTCTCCCTTTTTTTGTTTTCCCCAGAGGTGATTTCTCGAAAATCGAGAAACTTTTACGGAGAAGACGAAAAGGCGTCTCTTAACCGTCATCCTTCGGGGGGGGGGGGGGGACGTCTTTTCAACGCCCTTTTGGGGGGTGCGTGAGGTGCCAATCATGAGCCCAAAAAAGGGCTTTTTGGCGCCAAATTTGTTTACTCGCAATGTTGAAAAGGTCGCTTCCCCTTGTTGATTTTCTCTTTCTTTGTGTCTTCTCCAGGGGGTTTTCTTCTTGTTCTAGAATTAAGATGTCGAATGAGAGTGATATCCAAAACCAGAGTGTGGGTTATGTGCATGAGGAGATTAGTTCCTCGCGAACAAGATCTCAAGCAGACGTTGACTCGGAGTCTACAACGAGTCCTGCTCCTCTCCCACCAAGTAAAAAACCGCGCGACCCGGAAAGAAAGAGAGTAAACCTTGGGGCTGATCAGAGCGCGAAGAAACGGAAAATGGCCGGATCCATCAAGCTCTCCTTGAAGAGGAATAATCCCGAGTATTGTTATACTTCGGAGTCCATCAATGATTTGGGAAAAGGCAAGTCATCTCGCGTATCCAAAGAGAGTAAGAAACCTATCCGTGTGGTTCCGGGTGATTTCGCCTTGCCTCCTTATGAACGAACAAAGGCAGACGATTGCAGTTTCTATGAAGGTTATGCTCATGCTGCGCTTCCTCCCATCCCACAGATTTTCACGAAACGCGTAGCTCCTACCGTAACTAAGATGTTTGGAGAAGAATCAATACTTGATGTCAAGCACCTGGAGGAGGTGGCTAAGCTTTATTCCCGGCTGGCTGGGATAGAAATAGGCCTGGCTACCGGGAGTGGGGGATATTTGAACGAGTATAAAGACCACGTTCTTGTCCACTTAGGAAGTCTGCTTCATGGATTTCGCCTTCTTCTTCCCCGACTTTATTCGGAATTCTTGGCACATATAAACCAATGCCTGACCCTGCTTGCTTTTAACGTGTGGATGTACCTCACGGTCTACGTCATGCGATGTGCTGCTATTAAGAAAACACCATCGTTGGACTATCTCTTTTCCGTTCTCTCCTTGAGACGCAGTGGGAGACTAGTGTCCACTTCTCTATCTGGAAAAATAGTTGAGAGGTTGTCTAGTAGCCCGAGATGGAGAAAGAAATGGTTTCTCGTTCGTTATTCAACAAAGACCTTTATGAACTTCGTGACCACACCTGGCAAGTATGTTCCTCCCACAGAAAAAAATATCACGATGGAAAGATGGAGGGTTGTGTTTGGGGAAGGGGTCGCGTCGATACAGGGTTATAGAAAAGTCGTAACTCCGGTTCGTCTGGAGATGGCCGGACTCAATTCTTTCGCAGATATGTTGGTTGATAAGGCGAAAATCTCCGCCCTGGCGAAGAAGAAGAGTGCGGCTAGGGGCGCAGCCGGGCCTGCCCCTGTTATTGCTTTGCAAGGGGGTGATGGTCAACAAAATACTCCCCACGGTTCTCCCCTCGCGATGAAAATTCGAGAGGGAAAACTCCCATTGAAGACCGGGAGAGTGTATCGTCAAAAGATATACCCTTGGCTCAACGCAGGCAAAAGAGGCCCAGGGTGGAAAAGGGAACTACCAAACTTTTGAGCATTGAGCCCATTACCTAGGCGGGGATTTCTATGACCGCGTATGGGCAACCCGGGTTTGATCCAATTGATATTAAGAAAGTGGGGATCCTTGGAAGGAGTTGTCCGGCTGAGAGGGATTATCTTCATCATTAACAGATGAGGAGTTGCTGGATCAGGGTCTAAAGATTGGGGGCTGGGTATCTTTCCTTATAATTTACTCTTTTCTATCTACTTTATTTTGTACGTATGTTTATTGTTTTTCGCATATTGTCTCAGGGTAACCTGCATTGGTCTGAGATGGCTGGGGGCCTAAGGAACTATGATGATAAGGTGAGGGAGCTACGAGCAATAAATAAGACTCTGAAAACCAAAGTGGACGAATTGAAGGGTGTAGAGCTTCAAGAGGTGACCATCAACAACTTGAAAGACACCATGGAAAAATCCCAAAAAGAAATGGAGGTGGCGAAGAACGAATTGGACGTGTCGCAAGATGAGCTCGCGAAGGCCCAAGAGACGGAGGTCCAGCGTGAATTGGAGGTCACACGCTTGAGGGATCAGCTCACGGATCTTGGGCGCGAGTTAAACACGGCCCGCGAAGAGCTTATGGGTATAAGAGAACAACTGGAGCATTTTCCATCTGGTGAGGATGTCCTTCTTACCAAGAGTACGCTTCGAGAGTTTATGCTCAGTGATGAAGGCCAGGGGTGGCTATCCAGTTTCATGGGGGAGGATGGTTGAGGTTGGTTAGGTCATTACCTTGAGATGGTTGGACAGGATGTCCTTTACGACAAGGTGACCGACGCCTTTATGGAAGGGGTGGAAGGTGGGATTGCCCAGAGCGTCAATCGTTTCGCTCATCTTGGGGATGTCGTGAGGATGTTTCCTCCCAGTTATGAATCTGGGGATATGAAGCTTAGTGATCCTCAACGTGGCATGCCTGCTTCTCTTCATGCTTCTATTGGCGACGTTGTAGCCCTCGATTCTCCGCTTGCTTATGAGATCATTCCTGAGCTTACTCGCGATGGCGACAACAATCCTCCTGCTGGCGCTTAAAAACTGTCTTTTCCCTTTTATCAAGTCTTTAAGTTGTTTTGTGTTGGGAAGTTGAAAACATTTTTACCCGTGGTGAGAGCCTTGTGCTCTGCTGCGGTTCACACGCTATTTTTTGGGATGGAGAACATTTCAGCCTATGACAAGCAATGTCTTGTTATGGTGTTTTGTGAATATTTTATCTTTAAATGCGACGTATTTCTGTTTATGCCTTTTGCTTGTTTTTCTTAAGGGTTTGCTCTATTGTTATTACTTTTGTCTTTTCGCGACTAGAATTTGACCTGTTACTGCTAGTGCTCTTGTTTGAAAGGCAAATTCGCGATACCCTCATCCATCTCATGTAATTTATCGTTTTATGAAATGAATCGTGAGATGACAAAAAGTAGGGTTCGCGGATTTATTAGATGTTATGCGGATGACAGATAAATCTGTCATTTTTTAGCGATGAAATATAGTAGAGATTGACTTGTGTCTTCTATAGTTATATTTCTTCATAGCACATGTAGTCGGGCAAAACATCTCCGTTTTCTTCTGGGCCTGGTTGCTCTATTGCCACATCAAAGTGAGATTCTCCTTGGTACTCGAAGGTAAGGCGACTCCCTATTCTGAGGTTGTTATTGCTTACGAAAGATCTCCAGCCTTCCGAAAGAGAGAACTAATCCCCTTCATCTCGTTCGACTAGCACCACAAATTCCTGGTTCGAGTGAGAACATAGAAAGATTTGATCTAGTATTTCGTACCTGAATTATACAAAGATATATGGTAAGAGGAGCCTGTGTAGTTGGCTTTCCCTAAGGATTATCCTGGCGAATTTAGGATTTGGGAAAAGCATAGTATTCATGATGAAGGTTGGTGGCGGGATTCCTGGTGGAGAGAGTTCTCCTGAAGTCATGTCAAAATTTGGCATTTTGTTTCAAGTAACTTCGTTTGTACATTACCTAATGCTTTCATTTATACCAGTTCTGCGTTCAGTGGATAAGGACGTTTGTTTGGTAGAGTTATCTTTGAATCGTCATGAAGCAGGGAGGTACGTGCCATCAACATGTTTTTGTGCAGCTCGGTGTATCAAGTTTGCCTGTTGCCTCATTTTCCGCGTGGAGGGGGGGTCGTACTTATCAGATGTTCTTTGTTTTGTTACTTGATATTTGTTGACCTCGTGGTGTACTTGGGTGGTCTACGGTGCCTTTTGTTGTTTATCTTTGTAGAGATCATTATAAAAAGGTAAGAAACCCAAGGTTGTTATTGTAGTTTACTTGTGATAATGATGCCTACAACACTAGTTTATATTCTAGGTGTAACTATTCCTCGCGTGAGGGGTTTTACCCAGGATATTTTCGTGGAGGGGCATTTATATAGGCTGGTAAGTCGTATTGGGCAATTTATTTCTTGATAAGATAGTCGAGCTTTTCTGATGTGCTTGTTGTTGTCGCATCCTCTACCATCCGTATATCGTGATTATGGTTATGATGCACTTGTCTTTGTGCATTTTATGGACACGAGCTGATGAGGAATTTGTGGTGAGGGTGGAACCCTTAGGGCCTAACAACTACTGGTTTAATAGCGGTAACGGGTGGCCCGAGTTCGTTGTTTCGAATGAACTTCGAATTGGAACACGCTTGATCTTTGAGTATGATGGAAACTCTTGTTTTGATGTTGTTGCTATGGATCACGGTCCTGATCAAAATGGTGACTTAGATTTTGCGGTTCGGTATTGAACTTTCCATTCTTGCAACCTTTTGTGTGGTCGTATCGCTACTTTTGTTAGATGGTTTTGCTTGGTGTATAATAAATAAACCAGCATATCTTTTGTGTGGTTGTATCGCTACTTTTGTCAGATGGTTTTGCTTGTGTGGCCATATCTATGCGGTGTTGGTTGTTTGGATTTGTCGAGAAAAGTGGATGAATGGAGTTCTAGTATTTTAGTTATCGGCACTTGTGTTTGCCAGCTAAAGGTGGCTATTGAATGCAATCTCCATTGTTTGTTGCACGTGAAGGAGGTCGAATTGAGATCTGAGTAATCTCCAGCATAGTCTTATGCGAAGAAATAACCATTTACCAAACGATCTCCAGTGTTTTTAGATGTTTTAAAGGGAACGGGTTGAGAATTAGGTACTCTTCAGCGTATTTCAAGGGAAGGAGGGATCTATTAAAAATCGATCTCTAGCGTCTTCGGCGCGAAGGAGAGACCCAATTAATAATCTCCAGTGTCCTTGGACGCAAAGGAGATTAAACCGAGAACTAGGTAATCTCCGGCGCGGTGTTCACGGAGGAGAGATCTACTTAATAATCTCCAACGTCCTTGGACGCAAGGGAGATTAAACCGAGAACTAGGTAATCTCCAGCGCGATGTTCGCGTAGGAGAGATGTATTTAATTTAAACAATCTCCAGCGTCTTCGGACGCTAAGGACTTATTTGCCAATATCATCATACAGGGAGCAATGGCGACATGAATTCAAGAAAGAGGGTCTTTATTGATAGCTCGAGCTACATTTAAAAGCACAAAGTAAAAACATCGCTTACCGAACTATCGTTGGGACTTAGTGGAACCCATTTAGAACTCCAAGAGACAAATAGCTAAATACGGTATTCTTTTCAACTATCAATCGATAATGAGACAATATCTGGTGAATCTCGTCTCAAACCCTTTCTGTCCCGATCTAGTAAGATAATGTAGCCAAATATGTTGAACATTATAATTAATTATACAATCATTGTATGAATTAATAATAGTATAATAATAATAATAATAATAATAATAATAATAATATTATTATTATTATTATTATTATTATTATTATTATTATTATTGAATAATATAGTTGAGAAGAATATCGTATTCAACATATTATACAAATTAATGAATTATGAAAGCATTTTTCACTTTTCAAATTTATATAATATTTTATTATTTTTATTTGCAGGACAAGGTCCGTCCCGTCCCGTCCAGACAACATCTTGTCCTGATCCCGTCCCGAAAAAAAAGTGTCAATCCCATCCCGTAAAAATTTCGCGGGACGGGTCCTGTCCCGGCTCAATCCCGTCCCGTCCCGTCCCATGCCCACCCTTAGCGACGATACATTGGCAGGCCTAGAAGAATAGAATGAGTTGTGGAGATAGGTACTTTCATTTCAGTTTTTATTTCCTTTTTTTCTTTTTTTTCCGGCTTTTATTTTCCCCTTTTTTCAAAATCTGATTTTATCATTTTTTCCCCAAAAAATAATTACATAATATATTTATTTTATATTAAATCACATTATTTTTTCTTTTGGGCAAATTTGCAATTTTATTAGGCATTTTTGTAATAAATTTAGGTATATTTACAAAACAAAAAAGGCGTATTTGTAAATCTCTTATGAATTTGGGGTATATTTTTCTATTTTTCCAAATAATCAACGCAAAATTTACCTATCGAGTATTTTATACAAATCAAACTCGGTCGAAAATATTATGAAAAAACCCAAATATGTTTCGAAAAAAGCACTAATTTTGTATTTTAAAATTGAAATTTTCTTTTACTTTTTTTTAATTAAAAAGGGATGCAACACATTGTTTCTTGTACAATAAAATTGAATTTTGATTGGATTGGTGAATTGTGGTAAACTTACGGTCAAAATATTTTTTTTTTAATTTGCGTTAATTTTTTGAGAAAATTTGGTGAAATATATTGGCCGTGCTAGCACTCATTCAATTTTTTTTAAGTCGTTGTGCTTCATTCCTCTTTCCTCTCTCAGAACCTCGCGAGCAAGCTCTTTGAGGTGGCGTTCCGTCTTCTTCATCGATTCCTCTCCTTTCATTCTCTGTCCTCTTCCTCTTATGCTCCTTTATCTGTCCTCCGGTGATTAAATGCTCTCCGTTTTCTTCTTTTTTCTGGCATCGTAGTCGGTTTGTGCTACTGCTCTTCCCTGATTGCGATTTCCTCTAATTTCTGGTCAGATCGAAGGTTTTCCAGGTATATCGATCTCCATTTATTAATGTTATTTTCTTTCAATCCTACTATGTATTCATACTCTGTATTCGATTTTCTATTGATTTTTTGGTTTTCGAGTGTTTTTGGTTGTTATTCTGGTTTAGGGTTTTGAAATTGGTTGAGCTATGTGGCTAGATCTTGTACATATATTGCGGTTCATTCTTTGTGTTTGATGACATTTTTTTTGTTGTTTATGGTTTTTGTTTGGAATGTCTAGTATAATGATCTGTTGTTTTCCCCATTGCTTGCCATCTTGTTGTCTTTGTGTTTGAATACAGTGCCGACATCATTGATGTTTGATATCAATGTTCTCATTCAAATGAAGTGATGTTTAAATATAGTGATGGCATCTAGTTGTCTTTGTGTTTGATGTTTGGTGCCATCTAGTTGTCATTGATGTTGGTGCCATCTTGTTTGATGTCAATGTTCCCATTCAAATGACCTTATGTTTGAATACAGTGATGGCATCTAGTTGTCTTTGTGTTTGATGTTTGAATACAGTGATGGCATCTAATTGTCTTTGTGTTTGATGTTTGGTGACATCTAGTTGTCATTGATGTTGGTCCCATTTCGTTTCATTGCTTCCAGTTAGGTCACATTTGTTTTAGTCATTTTGAATGAACTAATGTCCTCATTAGAACTTGTTTGCATTCACTGATATTTTGTGTCATTTGCTTCTGATCTTAGTCGTTTAAATGATTATCCATTGGGTAGATTAGTGTACGTAGAAACTATCACATCCTTGATGAAGGTCAACCGTTTCTGTGCACGTAAATTGGCTAAGCTTGCTAAGAAGACTCCCACGAAGTCTAGTAAGCAGAAAGTCCCCAAGGCAAGGTCTAGCTATAATCTGTTAGGGTTTCCACTCGCTTTGTAGGTTTTCCCCCTTTGTCAATATTTGTTCCTATATTTTTTTCCCTGAAGTTAATGTATTGTTTTTTTATTATTGTTTATCAGTTTTCTTACATTTGACTTTTTTAAGTTGTTTTTATCCTAGGTTTGGATCTTGGAGGCTTTTCCCAAGATCTCACAAATCATTAACTGTACCTATGTGTCAGATGACATGTATAGATCTTTCCTCAAATGGACTTTGCCATCTTCTAAGACTATCACTGCTCGCCTTATTCAGATCGGGCTTGCTAAGATTCACATGGTATTTTTTTTACTGTTTTTTCTGTTTTTCAGTTTCATTTTGTTTTACTATCTGTTATCTATTTGTTGCTTATTTCTTGTGTTGATTATGTTGTTTAGTATGCCATGATGACACTTTTCTTTTCTTGTTGTAATTAAAGGATACTATTTATCCCACTTATGGCGAGTATTTGGACTATCCTTTGATGTGTTTATCTGCTGAAAAAAAGGACTCAAGTATTGATGCATACCTTGATTGGTTGACACAAAAAGCTTCTGGAAGGGCACCCGCCCAAGCATTTGAACCCATCATTGATCTCACTCAACAAATTATTCCCTCTCATGGGCTTTGTGATCAAGTGGTGTCATCTGCAAGTCAGAATGTTGTTGCTCTATCTCCTAGCTACACGTACACGCTTTAAGGTGGCCTCTCCTGATGTGGCTCTTGAATCGCTGGGTCCATCTAGGAAGCGAAAGAGTTCTATCTCTCATTCCGTTGTTTCTGACCGACAATAGAAGAAATGTATTGCTGATGACAGAGGCTCCATACCCGTGTCTGATCTAGAGAAATCTGTCCCACGTGTGTCTCCTACAAAGGTATCTTGTCATAGTAAGACACTTAGTCTTAAGCATGCAATTGCTTCTGCTAAGTTGAAGGAGAATGCTTCTGCTAAGTTGAAGGAGACTGCTTCTACTGCTGTTGGTGGATCATCTGAAGGTGTTCCAGTGAATGAAACTGAACCTGTGCACAAGAAAAGAGCTAAAGTGCCCGCTACTGACAAGGACATGGGTGTTGGCAATGTTAGTATCACCCCTCCGGATACAGATTGTCTACCCCGCATTAGACAACATTTTGCATTGATTGCCGACTCTGTTATACGTGCTGAGGCGAGAGTTATGACGGTGAAATCAGTGGTTAATGCCATGTCCTCAAAGTTTGATTGTCTCCAATCAAACTTTGATTCTTTACACTCCAGGGTTGAATCTCTACATTCTAAGTTCGATTTCCTTCATTCTAAGTTTGGTTCTCTCGAATCCAAGGTTGATCTCATCCTCTCACAGCTCGAGTCCAACCAGGTTGCTTCCAAGAACTCTTCTCTTGTGAATTCTGGTGATATTGATGCATCTCTTATGAATTCCAAGCTTGCATGCTCTGAGCATGAGCCTCTTTCCCGTCATATTATTCCTACTCCTGATCTTACCCCACAAAACTCTCCCTCCCCATTGCCCTCTAATCTTCCCTAGATTAAAAATTCTCCCAAGTCTAAGGTTTTAGTTGTTCCGACTAGAAGATCTACTAAGGTTGGCAGAGTTGCTGCTTCGTTGGGGTCTCCCTACACTCAAGGTTTGAAGAAGCGCGCAATAACTAGGAGGCCTAAGTATTCGTATTTCGAATTGGATGATCGAAAACAGTTTTATGATTGGATCAATTCTGATGAGTAATTGGTTCTCTCTTCTTTTATTTTGAAATGTTTTTATTCTCTGCTTTTTTAACATATATACTTGTACTGATTCATTATTCATTTTCTTTATTCTTTAATTTTCCTTTTTATTGCCTTGCTATGTTTTTATTATTTGATTGTTGTGTCTTTGTTTGTGTATGGATGATTGTCCTCAGATTCAAGGCAATGAGGTTCTGATGGACAAGTCCTTCTTCAGTGAACTTGTTAGGAAGCATCAGTGGCTTCGTGATGACGTAAGTCCCTTGTATTATAACATTTTCCATTTTTTTCTTCTTGTTATCTATTGACATATATATTAACTGTCATAATTATTTATGTGTGTTTAGCATCTAGGAGAGGTCTTGACTCACTTTAGGAAGTATGTTGCTGACAATGGTGACAAATACAGTGGGATTGTGATAATGGATTGGGTGTGGTCTGCAAAGTTCACCAATGGTTTTTTTAAGCACTACAAGTTGGGACAAATGCCTTTTTCCTCTGGTTTTTTCTATTATGTTCATGGTGTGTTGCCAAAATTCTGTGGGAAATCTTGGGTTGCTGCAACCACTGTTTATGCACCTTTCAACATCCAAAATAAACACTAGGTGGCATTGAAGATTGACTTGATTCAAGGGAAGGTGAATGTGTGTGACTCTTGTGTCTTTATTTACTTTGAGGAGCAGCTGCAGTCACATTTGGAACCTCTCTGTTGTATGCTTTCTGCGCTTTTGAAAGAATCAGGCCAGTTTTCACATTTAGGAGAAACCCTTGAATCTCCTTTCCAAATCAAGAGATTCTGTGATTTTCCTCAAAAAAGTGATGGGTATATGCATTCGTTCTTTGATAAAGTCATATAACCTTTTATTGTTTTAATCTCATTTGAATTTGTTGTTTCTGATGATGCTTTTTCATTTGGTTTGACATTGGTTTTTTAGGGGTAGCTGTGGTGTATTTACCATCAAATCCATTGAAGAGTTAGCTTTCGGTGGAGATATATATGCATTTCATGACGACCATGTTCAAGCATATCGTGAGAAGCTGGCTATGGAGCTTTCCAAGAAGTGTTGGACTGTTATTCCTCTGTAATGTGTTTCATCTGGTAGCATTTGGTTTGGACGTACACTCGTACTGGCGGCTATTATAAGCAGTTTAGAGCTTGCATGCTCTGATTTTGTATCTATTGTAGCTAGTTGACATTATGTAGGACTTGATAACCCATCAACACTTAGCCCTTAGAGCTTGCATGCTCTCATTTTGTCCCTATGGAATCTGTGCGTATTTGATGGTATCTACCACTTGTTGAGTCGTTAACAACTATTGCTTAGAGCTTGCATGCTCTATTTTTCACTCAGGATTCCATTTTGGTCAATAATTTTCGTACTATGTTCTTGTAATTGCATTTTGGATTCAATATCAATTTGTTATCTACACTATATGGCTTTTATAGTTGTCCTTTATTTTGGTCAAAATCACAGTCCCTCAAGGTTTGTCACATCCTGAGCTGTGAAGCGCCTCACTGTTTCACCACCTGACCATCTCTGGAAGTCGTTCAGATGCCAAAAAAGTGTATAAATTCATATTTGGCTTAACATATGAATTCATTCATAAGTATAAAGTGTATAAATCCACGAAACTGCAATGTCTATATGCCAAAAAAATAGTCACCATGGATCTACTCAAATCTTATTATATTGTCCTATATGCAAAAATAAAGTGTAACGACTTGACAAATGATATGTAATTTCCTATAAAGTTTCATGTTTCATCTTCTATGTATGTGTTGATCGATGCTTTGGAGGAGCATGCTATCTTGTTATGCCCTTTCTCATCGCAAGTGCCACACTTGTATCACGTTCCTCTTTTTCCTTTCACCAAACGATGGAATCCTGCATTTTTTGGCCTACCACTCTTCGTCCGGACTGTTAGAGGAAGACATTTGATGTTTCTGATTTCTTCTGGGACATACCAGTTGTTCTCACAAGGCGTCGGGAATATGGTTTCTTGGTATGGCAAGCACCAAGACTGAATCTTGTAGTATTCACTTACAAAATCAGTTATATTTAGTTTCATCCGCTGAATTGCAACAATAGCATGGACACACGGCATATGATCGACATCAAATACCCTGCAGCTGCATGTCTTCCGCTCCAAATCAACCACTCTAGTAAATTTTCCACCATCTACTTGATATTGTGTCTCATTCAACACCTTCACTTCATACCTTCCAGACCGGTCATACCTTACATGTAGAATCTCTTTCACTTTAGGGGGCAAATCAGTGTTCTTTGATGCTGTTTCTCTATGCTCAGTGAACCACTCTGCCATTTTGTTCCTGATATACTGAAACAGTGCAACAATGGGGTACCCTCGAGTTTCTTTCAATATTGCATTTATACACTCTGCGTTATTTGTTGTCATAATATTGTACATGTCTCCCTGGAAGTGTTCCCTTTCCTATTTTTTAAAATCTACATCCTCCAGGTATTTGCCAATCTCCTTGTTGATGTTGCATATGCTTTTGAAATTGCTTTCAAATTCTCTTATTGAGTAGCATTCAGATGCTTTGGTGACAAAGTGGTCGACCCCTCGGTTTTTTAATCTTGCCTTTATGTTTTGTTTCAAATGGCGTGTGGATATTACATGCTTTGCAGAACTGTATACTTCATCTACAGCTTTGTTGATGCTCGGGTGCCTATCAGATGCAAAGACTAGCTCATTTGAATACGGAATCAGGAGAGCCAATCTTTGAATGAACCACTTCCATGTGTTGTCATTCTTTGAGTCTGCCACTCCAAATGCTATAGGGTACACATGTTGTAACGGCCCGGGATTATGATTCCCGAGTTACGTTTCGAGGGATAAAACCCCTCGTTAGGATCTTGCGCTCCGAGTACAGGTTGAAGGTTTGAAACCGAAGATTTGTAGTTTAAAGTGGGATTTCGCACCCAAATCCGGAAGGTCCGTTGGAGACCCCGGGGTAAACCCATGTACATGTCCGAAATCTACAACGCGGGATATCGTTTATCATGCAAAGGGCATAGGTTCAGAAAATGATACAACCAGTGCCACGGCAGAGCCGGGTCAAAAACAGAGTATAAGTAGGGAGAAATCCCAAAAGCATGAATCTGGTGAAGTCAGGTTTCACACACTCACTCTCCGCCATATGAATAGACCCCGTCATAACAGTACAAAATCAAGCAGTGTATCGGGTACCTGAAACTATAACACCAAGTCAGGCCAAGAGTCCGCCCGCGGGCCCTCTGACCGCGCTGAGGACATATAATACGCCTATACCTAGAATAAAGGATGCCTTCATGCAGTACTGGAATATTAACCACACTATCATGTTCCTAATTCATATGTGCAGAATATTAAGTAAGGCCTTAACAAATAATACCAAGTGGTATATCCCTCTTCTACCACCACCCCCCTTCTTGACAGGGTGGAGACTGGCCAGTTCGATTCGATAGCATCTCAAATCTCATCATCATATTGTATCTCATCATCATACCGTATCTCATCATCATATCGTGGATCTTGCGAAAAAAAAATAATAATGTTGATAATAGTAAAGGTGTTCCAACGACCCAAATGACTCAGGACGAACCCGATGGAGTTGGGCTGTCCTATGACCCTACCAAGGATTCTAGGACACACAGATGACGGCCGTTCTGCATTCAAACGCATACAGAATAAGAATGCTCATTCGTAAGTGCAATTCCTAAGCATGATACTACATGACATGATTTTATGCATATGCAACACCTACATATTATATGACACATCAGGCAGGAGGTACTGGTTACTGAGTAAGCCCCGGAGGACTTACCTGGGTAGCAGATCAGCAACAGAAGAATCCAGCACACAGTAGTCACAATCACAGAGTATCACCTAGTAAATAATGGAATATACATAAGTCTACATCCAACTATTAAGCACTCAAGCACACCTCAATCAATAGAACAAGTAACATATTATGAAAGTCATTTCATCGCATCATCCGCTCCCCAAGACCACATCGTTCTCCATAAATCATTCAACCAATTCCGCATGTTCATATACCTCATTTCCGCATATACCTCAACGGTTCATCAAAAGCATAAGACATAATTCGTGTGATATAAAATCCTAGCTACTAGATCGTCATAATTATCCAACATTTAATCTCCTATAATAATTCATCACAAGTAATGCTATTAGTCATACATATCATACTGTTAGTCAAACGATCATATTATCATGCTAGTTAGTCATCGAATAAGTCTTATTCCCAAGTTAGTTTCAAAACCGTTTCAAATCCCAGTTAAATAGTTAAGTATTCCGACCATTGAAAATACTCGCCAAATTCTCTTTTAAATTTATTTATTAGATTACTTTCCAACCTTGAAATTCTTTTTCAAATTACTTTAAAAATCTATAAGTTCAAATGATATACTTTAACCCCCGATAATATTATATTTTATTTTAAATACCATTAATTATTTAAATAAGTAAACGGTTAAATCCAAACCGAATCAAACCAAACCCATCTAATAAATCCCCAAACCGGTTTAATCAACAAGTAAAATCTGAAAACTAGGGGTGGGCACGGGACGGGACGGGGCGGGATTGGGCCGGGACGGGACTCGTCCCGCGAAATTTTTTCGGGACGGGATTGACATTTTTTTTCGGGATGGGATGGTGTTTGGACGGGACGGGACGGGCCTTGTCCCGCATATAAAAATAATAAAATATTATATAAATTTACAAAGTAAAAAAATGCTTTCATAATTCATTATTTAGTATAATATGTTGAATACGGTATTATTCTCAACTATATTATTCAATAATAATATTAATATTAATATTAATATTATAATACTGTTATTAATTCATACAATGATTGTATAATTAATTATAATGTTCAACATATTTGGCTACATTATCTTACTAGATCAGGACGGAAAGGAATTGAGACGAGATTTACCAATATTCTCTAATTATCGATTGATAGTTAGGAAGAATACCGTATTTAATTAGCTATTTGCCTCTTGTAACTCTAAATGGGCGGGATGTGTGTGTCGATCTGATGGGATCCTCTCCATTGACTCAGTCTGGAATTTCTGACTTTATGCCTGGTTGTGCTGTTGTTGATGCTGCTCGATGTAAGTGTGTCAAGTATCGACATTTGTGTACGGCGGCTGGTTATGGTTTCCTACCCTTCTCATTCTCTTCATTGGGGGAGTTGGATACAGATGCGGTTGCATTGCTGAAGCGGATTCAGAAATTCTCAGTATCTCAGGATGCTGGGGCTCGTGCTGCACGTTATATTTTTACTAGACTTGGCTTTGTTATCGCTAAAGGAGTGGGTGCCCAGATAGTATCTCGGTTGCCCACTAATTTCTTGTAATCTGTTTTTATTATAATAATAATAATAATAATAATAATAATAATAATAATAATAATAATAATAATAATAATAATAATAATAATCCCACGTTATAATTAAAAATAAAATAAAATAATATTACTTATTTTTATTTTTATTATTATAAAATAATTATACTTTACAAGAAAAAAATATAATATGATATAATAATAATAATATAATAATAATAATAATAATAATTTTATTATAAATTAATATTATTATTAAATTAAATTATTTATTATTATTATAAATTATAATTATTATTATAAATTGAAAATTGAAAATTATTATTATAGTTATAAATAATATTTGCTCAAAATAATAATACTAATAATATATTATTATTATTCTATAATATTATAATAATAATATTATTATATTATTATTATTATTATAAAAATTATTATTATAAAAATTATTATTATTATATGCGGGACGGGATGGGATTTGCGGGATCCCACCGGGATCGTCCTGCGTTTTGTCCCGCATAATTTTTGCGGGACGGGATTCGCTATTTTGTCCTAAATCCCACCGGGATCGGGATTTGCGGGATTTGTGCCTACCCCTACTGAAAACTACCAAGGGTCCCCACATGAGCCACGCTGGCTCCTTCCTCTCCGGATTCAAACGAAGGACTCCCGCCAGCTCGCTGCTCAACCTGCTCGCGCTCGGTGGTGGCTCACAACACGCACCCACTGGTCAGCTCTCATGCTTCCCCTGGCTCGCCTCTCGTCTGCGCTCTCTACTGCTATCTCGCCTCTTCTCAGCTCGCTGCTGATCCTCTTCACATCTCACATCGCTAATCGAGCTCGCCGGAGCTCACGAGCACACCCGATGTCCTGCACTCAGCTCACACACACTCACAATCGCCCACTTCCCGAACCAAGATAGAATCGAATTAAAACAGAGAAGTGAAAAGCGGAAGCTCACCGAGGGGGTTCGCGACTTCGGAGCTCTCGATCGGAGTTCTGGGCATCGTCGGAGGCTCGCGATGGCTCATCGGACCTACATCGGACAGAGGTGAGCGTGACGGTGAAGTCTGAGGGTGATTCCGATCGAAAACGAGTGAGGACGGCTTACCGGAAGATGGGTTCGCGAAACAGAGCAAGGAGGATGCGCGGTGGCTCGTCGACGTCTTCGGTGGCTTCTGGGCGGCGTCAGGGTGGTTGTGGACGTCGGAGGAGGTGGTGTTGGTGACAACGACGAAGGAGTGAAGATGATGGATCACCGATGGAGATGAGCAGGAGGTGATGGCGATGATGCGTTGGAGTGGTGGTGGCGTCGGTCGCTTCAATAAGGAGGAGGAAGGTGGGGCTGATGGTGAAGATGAATGAGGATGGAGGTGACGATGATTGTGATGGAGAGCAGGTGAAGAAGATGCCAGTAAAGGGTGAGGGATTGTTCCAATCGAAGGGTAAGGTGATTTGAAGGAGTATGGCTGGTGAATGACGGGAGTGGGTGAGAGATTGAGTGTTTAATTGGGTAATTAATACCCGAAAATAAATCCCGAATACGCGAATTTTGAATCCCATAATTAGTGTCCGAATGTTAGTTACCCGACTCTCGCTTTCTCGATCAATTAGATTTTTAAGATAGAAGGGGATATCACCATTCAATAATTATTTTGAATTTTCGAGGTAAAACGACGGAAATTATTCGCCAAACTTTATATTTCGGTCGAAATCCGCTAAATGAGTTTTAAATTCAGTTTAAGTTCATTTTTAATTTCCTTTTTCCAGAAATTAGGATTGACAATCCGAGCCTTTACATCATCCACCTCTAAAAACAAGTCTCGTCCCCGAATCATCTTAAAATAGGGGATGAAGTTTAGAATTGGTGAGTTCAAGGATCATGTCATTGATCCCGTAAGCACCTCATAAGTGCCCCTATGAGATCCTCACAGTACCGTTGTCATAATCATAATATCTCCAATAGATCGTAGCAAGAATGTAATATGGGCCCCTACCACATCCTTACTCCGACTTCTCGGCTATATTATAACTCGAAAAACATTACAACATCTCCACTAGGTCTTAGCAAGCAGTCTATAAGGGCCCTTATAAAATGCATGTATCCACTTCGTGGGGTGTCATAATGCAAGCTCGGTTAGAAAATTTCAAGAGAGTCTTTAGTTTGAAAATGTTTGGTCTCAAAATCATTGAAGTTATCAATCGCGTTTGATTTCTCTAAATCCAACTCAGTCCTTCTTTCTTTTGTAAACACCATTCAAATTTCCCTAACCCGACGTTAATCAAGCAATTTCCAAATCTCAAGAGGTGGAATCATCCACCTCTAAGGGCTAATCTCATATTTCATTCCTAGGTTCAAGTCGGAATCAAATCTCATCAATTCGTTTCTATAATCCTAGCAATTCCAATTCAAGGCATCATATATCATAGTAATTATCCAACATAGCCATCGTATCACACATTCATAACCACTCATACTCATTTCACGAATAGTCACATACCATAACATATCTAGCATCGTATCGTTCATGGAAGGATTTATCATATCATCTCACAGAAGTTACACACCATATCAATCAGATAAGCACGTCATATCAAACACATAAGCACATCATATCAATAAGGTAAGAACATCATACTCATGCTACTGCCAAGCGCCATCACATTAGAGGAAAATAAGTACTTTCGTACACTAGCATTCCATCGAGTTCAGCTATGTCAGTACTAACAGTTCATTATTGTCAATGACAATACATCTTAGAATCAACATTGTCTATAGCATAAAATTCTCACAACATTCGGCCCCAAGTAAAGCATACGCTAGATCACATCATCCAGAGAACCTGCCTATAACTACCAATCATGACAAAACACGACCACTACCCATCAGCTCTTGCATTAATTAAGATTAAATTCACCGAGTTCTACCAACTCCAACCACTTCGACATCCCAATCTAAAGTCGTACCTTCCATTCGACCATTTAAAACTATCTCTCGGGGTTCCCAAATCACAACATTCCCTCATTCCAACAAGCTGAACAACTCGGTCTACTACCAAGACTCCATATATAATACGTCCTTGCCCAGGGGTCCTCTATTAGTCCCATCTTTACCCTCTAAGAGAAATTCTATATCCTCAACTAAACCGCTCTCACGATTGATCTAGACACCTCTTAACAATCTCGCTTACTCTTTCTAGGCTCTCAAGACTCCGCCTGAACATCATCCCCCAAAGAGATATCTCGAATCACCTTGCTAACCTGATCATATTCCACGCACCACTGACCACTCTCACCAACCATCCACCTCTAAGAATCCAACTCATACTAATCATCTTACACCTGTCACTCTCGACCAGCTCTAATGCAGAAATCCATCTCGTGCTACTCCCAACCACGAATTACCAAGACCCTCATCACCAACGCCTATCCTGAAAGACCGACCAATGATTTTACCTACTCATCCCATTCCAGAACTCACGAAACCTGAACCACTCAAGTTACCACTCCTTCACCAACCTTCAAAAATCTCTTATCCTCTAGCATCCTCAATACCTTCTGCTTTGCCTAATTCCCAAATCCATACTCATAATCTCCTTATCTCAACCTTAAGCCCACAGTCTTACTAGGAATCTCAACTACATCCTTGCCTAACTACCAACCTTTCCTCGGAGATTCATTTCACATCCTCAAATACCTCAATAGTCACAATAACCTCCACTCATAAATCCCGATTCATTCCCTATGCCGAAATCCTCCAACAGCGATCTAGAAATCTTAATTTCCCCAAGCATTACCAATCCTATCTAAACAACCCCAAATACTCATCATACGACCAACCCTGATGTGAACAACCTAATATCCTCGATCGATAATTTCCCAAGCAACCTCAAACTACTCTTCCTTGGCAATTCCTCAACCTCACCCCTTACCGAAATCGCTCCCACACACACAACACACATCACCTAGTCCCATATTCTACGATTCCCCAGACGTTCCTTAATCGATCATCCTCGACACCACCCACGATCCGCTCCTAGACTATCTATACACCCTCTTTAGCACACCAATCCGTCTCACAACACCTCCCCTAAAAATCCCCCGATCAACTCCTAGCTCGCCCATCCACCTCTAGAACTATCCTAACTACCTCTACCCACACCCAAACTCAAGATCACCCTAATGAAACTAATCTAGACCCAAACCAACCACTATCTTATACTACCCACCCACACTACCTGCCTAGACTACCACTTCTCACTAGGACATTTCCCTCGAAGTCTCGCCATACTACTCCACTCCTCACCTAAGACATGCCTGGAGCTCAACTATACTCACTGACCACTATCTCCGACCAGTCCCAACTCACTCGACTCTACCCAAGCTAACGCATCCATCCTGCACACCCTTTCGCCCATCTCATGACCAAGAACAAAGACTTCAATCCCTCTGCCACTTTCCGACCTAGCTTACCGAAGAATCTCTCGACTCGTGCCCAAGAAGAAGCACCACCAGACATATAACCCATAACCTACTCACCAGTAAGTCAGTATACCAAGTCACATCATCATAGAAACAAGTTAGCCAGGCAATCATTGCTACTAGTTCAGCACATCCGTCATCACGCATTCAATTATGTCAGTTCTTGGCCTATCACACAACATCAATTCCGATTAGTATAGAAGAATCCACGATTTGAATTAAGAATGTTCTTTCTCGTGTCAGCTGGGAGGAACCTGTTCACGATTGTCATCTTTGAAGCATATTCGTCCTTTTTGCCATCGGCGACGTTGTTCTTGGGGCCTAGGGGTCATGGACCCATCACACTTCCGTTGCGCCGCTCCGGTGTCACTTAGTCGTCGATCTTTTCTTGCATATCGGCGCTCATCGAAGGATCATAAGGGTTAGAAGTTACAGAGATAGGGGAGAGACAAGGGCAGACAACACATCTTCCTTAAGAGTTCAGACATGGACCAGGACTAGGGACGACGAGACCAAGGAGAAGATCCCAACCCGAGAGTTACAACGATGCCCTTATAATTGTGCCACGCAAACACATAAAAATCAAGAGATATCGTCACATTATTTCACACTAGTATGCACCTATCTCAAGGAATATCGATTTATGCATTCATAACATGTTCATATAACCATCTTTATATGTGCGCAGAACAAGCAAGCAACCTATCATTTCATTCACGAATCATGCTTGACAGACTAAGAACATGTATGCACAGACTGACATGGGACATATATGACATAAGTTATGCAAGATCTAGAAACGTCACAGGATATCATATGCACGACTTATCACTCATTTAGATACACAATTAAGCAAGTCATAATATTACGGAAAGCATTCTAAGATGTACCCTAAAAATCATGCTAAGGGTATGGTCAGTTCATGCAGGGTTGGTATAGCAACTATCTCATCACATACATCCATATTCGCATAGTAAGACTAGGACGTCACACAATCATACGAGGGCCTATAACTAGGAGGTTTATGTCTTACATTATACTAGCAATACTCATTAAACATGTACACAATCAATGAGGTCCAATTAGGTTAATCTGACATGCTAAGTCATCTGATTCATCTTAAACATGCAACGAGAGTTGACCACACTATCATGGACCTAGTTCATAGGGAGACAGTAATCATGGGAATTCGATACATACGGCACATACATCCACTCATAAGTGCAACCATGCAGGGTACCAAGCAAGGCATGCTGAATTATACCAATATAGAATGTCATTAAATCACAAGGAGGCCATCATTATAACTTGACAGAATTCTCTAAGGGCAATCACCGACTCACCACCCCATTTCCCGTGGGACGCAAGTATGACTCGCTGGGTAGGACACAAGGACATTCACGTCGTTTCCAAGAAGGGTGGGTAGAACTCGTGTTTAGGCTCTTGGCAAGAAGACCTGGTTTGCCAATAGGAGGATTGAAAGGGATGACTCCATAAGACAACTCACTTCTATCTCGAAACAATCTAAGTTCTCACCCCTACTAACATACTCATGTAACCCTCACATCCGACACGATTTCCGAAGGTAATTAGTTGACCGACCCAAATTTCCCGTGGAAGACCCCAACCTCAGGTACGAGACTCGAGAGAAGCATCAATGGTAGGATGGGAAACAGGACTCAACGAGGAGAGAAAATGCTTCTCGACCCTTGCTAACATGCCTAGATGTTTTGGTGGGGAAGATGACACAGTCAGAACCATCAGGGGGGTTTGAATTATGGAAGGCTATTCTGACAAGACAGGAATTCTTATTACATAAGAACAAGGCTTTCTCCCGCTATCCTATTTGCACGGTTATTCAACACATGATTCAAGTCAAGGAATATTGATTAGTTCGCTATCCTAAGCACAATAGCACTCATAACATAAGCAATCAACAAGATTAATACGATCCTCTTCGAGGAGGATCGCCCTCGGGCCCAATTGCATATATGTATATATAAACGTAAGCATAGAGACGATCTATGCCGTCCTTTGAGGGACGACTGACCGGAGGGGCAAAAACCTCACGGCCTCCTAACTCAACACTCCAACCTCAGTGGTGTTCCTTGGAGTCTTCTAGGCCCATCTGTAAATAAAAGCTAGTATTTTGCCTAAACTTCCTCGAGTTCTACATCCATAAGGGATGTCTATCGCTTTGGTCTCTACCCCCGAGATGGTTTCCCTTTATTCATTTACGTTTAATTCCAATTAAATTCATTTTGCCCTTTTAAAAATATTTTCCAAAACCATTTGAAAACATTGGGCGATTTTCAAAACCTCTTCAACCTATTGTACTCGGATTGCAAAACCTCAGCTCTGATACCACCTTTGTAACGGCCCGGGATTATGATTCTCGAGTTACATTTCGAGGGATAAAACCCCTCGTTAGGATCTTGCGCTCCGAGTACAGGTTGAAGTTTTGAAACCGAAGATTTGTAGTTTAAAGTGGGATTTCGCACCTAAATCCGGAAGGTCCGTTGGAGACCCCGGGGTAAACCCATGTACCTGTCCTAAGTCTACAACGCGGGAAATCGTTTATCATGCAAAGGGCATAGGTTCAGAAAATGATAAAACCAGTGTCACGGCAGAGCCGGGTCAAAACAGAGTATAAGTAGGGAGAAATCCCAAAAGCATGAATCTGGTGAAGTCAGGTTTCAAACACTCACTCTCCGCCATATGAATAGACCCCGTCAAAACAGCACAAAATCAAGCAGTGTATCGGGTACCTGAAACTATACCACCAAGTCAGGCCAAGAGTCCGCTCGCGGGTCCTCTGACCGCGCTGAGGACATATAATACGCTTATACCTAGAATAAAGGATGCCTTCATGCAGTACTGGAATATTAACCACACTATCATGTTCCTAATTCATATGTGCAAAATATTAAGTAAGGCCTTAACAAAGAATACCAAGTGGTATATCCCTATTCTACCACCACCCCCCTTCCTGGCAGGGTGGAGACTGGCCAGTTCGATTCTATAGCATCTCAAATCTCATCATCATATCGTATCTCATCATCATATCGTGGATCTTGCGAAAAGAAAATAATAATGCTGATAAGAGTAAAGGTGTTCCAACGACCCGAATGACTCAGGACGAACCCGATGGAGCTGGGCTGTCCTATGACCCTACCAAGGATTCTAGGACACACAGATGACGGCCGTTCTGCATTCAAACGCATACAGAATAAGAATGCTCATTCGTAAGTGCAATTCCTAAGCATGATACTATATGACATGATTTTATGCATATGCAACACCTACATACTATATGACACATCAGGCAGGAGGTACTGGTTACTGAGTAAGCCTCGGAGGACTTACCTGGCTTGCAGATCAGCAACAGAAGAATCCAGCACACAGTAGTCACAATCACAGAGTATCACCTAGTACATAATGGAATATACATAAGTCTACATCCAACTATTAAGCACTCAAGCACACCTCAATCAATAGAACAAGTAACATATTATGAAAGTCATTTCATCGCATCATCCGCTCCCCAAGACCACATCGTTCTCCATAAATCATTCAACCAATTCCGCATGTTCATATGCCTCATTTCCGCATATACCTCAACGGTTCATCAAAAGCATAAGACATAATTCGTGTGATATCAAATCCTAGCTACTAGATCGTCATAATTATCCAACATTTAATCTCCTATAATAATTCATCACAAGTCATGCTATTAGTCATACATATCATACTGTTAGTCAAACGATCATATTATCATGCTAGTTAGTCATCGAATAAGTCTTATTCCCAAGTTAGTTTCAAAACCGTTTCAAATCCCAGTTAAATAGTTAAGTATTCCGACCATTGAAAATACTCGCCAAATTCTCTTTTAAATTTATTTATTAGATTACTTTCCAACCTTGAAATTCTTTTTCAAATTACTTTAAAAATCTATAAGTTCAAATGATATACTTTAACCCCCGATAATATTATATTTTATTTTAAATACCATTAATTATTTAAATAAGTAAACGGTTAAATCCAAACCGAATCAAACCAAACCCATCTAATAAATCCCCAAACCGGTTTAATCAACAAGTAAAATCTGAAAACTAGGGGTGGGCACGGGACGGGACGGGGCGGGATTGGGCCGGGACGGGACTCGTCCCGCGAAATTTTTTCGGGACGGGATCGGGACGGGATTGACATTTTTTTTCGGGATGGGATGGTGTTTGGACGGGACGGGACGGGCCTTGTCCCGCATATAAAAATAATAAAATATTATATAAATTTACAAAGTGAAAAAATGCTTTCATAATTCATTATTTAGTATAATATGTTGAATACGGTATTATTCTCAACTATATTATTCAATAATAATATTAATATTAATATTAATATTAATATTATAATACTATTATTAATTCATACAATGATTGTATAATTAATTATAATGTTCAACATATTTGGCTACATTATCTTACTAGATCAGGACGGAAAGGAATTGAGACGAGATTTACCAATATTCTCTAATTATCGATTGATAGTTAGGAAGAATACCGTATTTAATTAGCTATTTGCCTCTTGTAACTCTAAATGGGCGGGATGTGTGTGTCGATCTGATGGGATCCTCTCCATTGACTCAGTCTGGAATTTCTGACTTTATGCCTGGTTGTGCTGTTGTTGATGCTGCTCGATGTAAGTGTGTCAAGTATCGACATTTGTGTACGGCGGCTGGTTATGGTTTCCTACCCTTCTCATTCTCTTCATTGGGGGAGTTGGATACAGATGCGGTTGCATTGCTGAAGCGGATTCAGAAATTCTCAGTATCTCAGGATGCTGGGGCTCGTGCTGCACGTTATATTTTTACTAGACTTGGCTTTGTTATCGCTAAAGGAGTGGGTGCCCAGATAGTATCTCGGTTGCCCACTAATTTCTTGTAATCTGTTTTTATTATAATAATAATAATAATAATAATAATAATAATAATAATAATAATAATAATCCCACGTTATAATTAAAAATAAAATAAAATAATATTACTTATTTTTATTTTTATTATTATAAAATAATTATACTTTACAAGAAAAAAATATAATATGATATAATAATAATAATATAATAATAATAATAATAATAATTTTATTATAAATTAATATTATTATTAAATTAAATTATTTATTATTATTATAAATTATAATTATTATTATAAATTGAAAATTGAAAATTATTATTATAGTTATAAATAATATTTGCTCAAAATAATAATACTAATAATATATTATTATTATTCTATAATATTATAATAATAATATTATTATATTATTATTATTATTATAAAAATTATTATTATAAAAATTATTATTATTATATGCGGGACGGGATGGGATTTGCGGGATCCCACCGGGATCGTCCTGCGTTTCGTCCCGCATAATTTTTGCGGGACGGGATTCGCTATTTTGTCCTAAATCCCACCGGGATCGGGATTTGCGGGATTTGTGCCTACCCCTACTGAAAACTACCAAGGGTCCCCACATGAGCCACGCTGGCTCCTTCCTCTCCGGATTCAAACGAAGGACTCCCGCCAGCTCGCTGCTCAACCTGCTCGCGCTCGGTGGTGGCTCACAACACGCACCCACTGGTCAGCTCTCATGCTTCCCCTGGCTCGCCTCTCGTCTGCGCTCTCTACTGCTATCTCGCCTCTTCTCAGCTCGCTGCTGATCCTCTTCACATCTCACATCGCTAATCGAGCTCGCCGGAGCTCACGAGCACACCCGATGTCCTGCACTCAGCTCACACACACTCACAATCGCCCACTTCCCGAACCAAGATAGAATCGAATTAAAACAGAGAAGTGAAAAGCGGAAGCTCACCGAGGGGGTTCGCGACTTCGGAGCTCTCGATCGGAGTTCTGGGCATCGTCGGAGGCTCGCGATGGCTCATCGGACCTACATCGGACAGAGGTGAGCGTGACGGTGAAGTCTGAGGGTGATTCCGATCGAAAACGAGTGAGGACGGCTTACCGGAAGATGGGTTCGCGAAACAGAGCAAGGAGGATGCGCGGTGGCTCGTCGACGTCTTCGGTGGCTTCTGGGCGGCGTCAGGGTGGTTGTGGACGTCGGAGGAGGTGGTGTTGGTGACAACGACGAAGGAGTGAAGATGATGGATCACCGATGGAGATGAGCAGGAGGTGATGGCGATGATGCGTTGGAGTGGTGGTGGCGTCGGTCGCTTCAATAAGGAGGAGGAAGGTGGGGCTGATGGTGAAGATGAATGAGGATGGAGGTGACGATGATTGTGATGGAGAGCAGGTGAAGAAGATGCCAGTAAAGGGTGAGGGATTGTTCCAATCGAAGGGTAAGGTGATTTGAAGGAGTATGGCTGGTGAATGACGGGAGTGGGTGAGAGATTGAGTGTTTAATTGGGTAATTAATACCCGAAAATAAATCCCGAATACGCGAATTTTGAATCCCATAATTAGTGTCCGAATGTTAGTTACCCGACTCTCGCTTTCTCGATCAATTAGATTTTTAAGATAGAAGGGGATATCACCATTCAATAATTATTTTGAATTTTCGAGGTAAAACGACGGAAATTATTCGCCAAACTTTATATTTCGGTCGAAATCCGCTAAATGAGTTTTAAATTCAGTTTAAGTTCATTTTTAATTTCCTTTTTCCAGAAATTAGGATTGACAATCCGAGCCTTTACATCATCCACCTCTAAAAACAAGTCTCGTCCCCGAATCATCTTAAAATAGGGGATGAAGTTTAGAATTGGTGAGTTCAAGGATCATGTCATTGATCCCGTAAGCACCTCATAAGTGCCCCTATGAGATCCTCACAGTACCGTTGTCATAATCATAATATCTCCAATAGATCGTAGCAAGAATGTAATATGGGCCCCTACCACATCCTTACTCCGACTTCTCGGCTATATTATAACTCGAAAAACATTACAACATCTCCACTAGGTCTTAGCAAGCAGTCTATAAGGGCCCTTATAAAATGCATGTATCCACTTCGTGGGGTGTCATAATGCAAGCTCGGTTAGAAAATTTCAAGAGAGTCTTTAGTTTGAAAATGTTTGGTCTCAAAATCATTGAAGTTATCAATCGCGTTTGATTTCTCTAAATCCAACTCAGTCCTTCTTTCTTTTGTAAACACCATTCAAATTTCCCTAACCCGACGTTAATCAAGCAATTTCCAAATCTCAAGAGGTGGAATCATCCACCTCTAAGGGCTAATCTCATATTTCATTCCTAGGTTCAAGTCGGAATCAAATCTCATCAATTCGTTTCTATAATCCTAGCAATTCCAATTCAAGGCATCATATATCATAGTAATTATCCAACATAGCCATCGTATCACACATTCATAACCACTCATACTCATTTCACGAATAGTCACATACCATAACATATCTAGCATCGTATCGTTCATGGAAGGATTTATCATATCATCTCACAGAAGTTACACACCATATCAATCAGATAAGCACGTCATATCAAACACATAAGCACATCATATCAATAAGGTAAGAACATCATACTCATGCTACTGCCAAGCGCCATCACATTAGAGGAAAATAAGTACTTTCGTACACTAGCATTCCATCGAGTTCAGCTATGTCAGTACTAACAGTTCATTATTGTCAATGACAATACATCTTAGAATCAACATTGTCTATAGCATAAAATTCTCACAACATTCGGCCCCAAGTAAAGCATACGCTAGATCACATCATCCAGAGAACCTGCCTATAACTACCAATCATGACAAAACACGACCACTACCCATCAGCTCTTGCATTAATTAAGATTAAATTCACCGAGTTCTACCAACTCCAACCACTTCGACATCCCAATCTAAAGTCGTACCTTCCATTCGACCATTTAAAACTATCTCTCGGGGTTCCCAAATCACAACATTCCCTCATTCCAACAAGCTGAACAACTCGGTCTACTACCAAGACTCCATATATAATACGTCCTTGCCCAGGGGTCCTCTATTAGTCCCATCTTTACCCTCTAAGAGAAATTCTATATCCTCAACTAAACCGCTCTCACGATTGATCTAGACACCTCTTAACAATCTCGCTTACTCTTTCTAGGCTCTCAAGACTCCGCCTGAACATCATCCCCCAAAGAGATATCTCGAATCACCTTGCTAACCTGATCATATTCCACGCACCACTGACCACTCTCACCAACCATCCACCTCTAAGAATCCAACTCATACTAATCATCTTACACCTGTCACTCTCGACCAGCTCTAATGCAGAAATCCATCTCGTGCTACTCCCAACCACGAATTACCAAGACCCTCATCACCAACGCCTATCCTGAAAGACCGACCAATGATTTTACCTACTCATCCCATTCCAGAACTCACGAAACCTGAACCACTCAAGTTACCACTCCTTCACCAACCTTCAAAAATCTCTTATCCTCTAGCATCCTCAATACCTTCTGCTTTGCCTAATTCCCAAATCCATACTCATAATCTCCTTATCTCAACCTTAAGCCCACAGTCTTACTAGGAATCTCAACTACATCCTTGCCTAACTACCAACCTTTCCTCGGAGATTCATTTCACATCCTCAAATACCTCAATAGTCACAATAACCTCCACTCATAAATCCCGATTCATTCCCTATGCCGAAATCCTCCAACAGCGATCTAGAAATCTTAATTTCCCCAAGCATTACCAATCCTATCTAAACAACCCCAAATACTCATCATACGACCAACCCTGATGTGAACAACCTAATATCCTCGATCGATAATTTCCCAAGCAACCTCAAACTACTCTTCCTTGGCAATTCCTCAACCTCACCCCTTACCGAAATCGCTCCCACACACACAACACACATCACCTAGTCCCATATTCTACGATTCTCCAGACGTTCCTTAATCGATCATCCTCGACACCACCCACGATCCGCTCCTAGACTATCTATACACCCTCTTTAGCACACCAATCCGTCTCACAACACCTCCCCTAAAAATCCCCCGATCAACTCCTAGCTCGCCCATCCACCTCTAGAACTATCCTAACTACCTCTACCCACACCCAAACTCAAGATCACCCTAATGAAACTAATCTAGACCCAAACCAACCACTATCTTATACTACCCACCCACACTACCTGCCTAGACTACCACTTCTCACTAGGACATTTCCCTCGAAGTCTCGCCATACTACTCCACTCCTCACCTAAGACATGCCTGGAGCTCAACTATACTCACTGACCACTATCTCCGACCAGTCCCAACTCACTCGACTCTACCCAAGCTAACGCATCCATCCTGCACACCCTTTCGCCCATCTCATGACCAAGAACAAAGACTTCAATCCCTCTGCCACTTTCCGACCTAGCTTACCGAAGAATCTCTCGACTCGTGCCCAAGAAGAAGCACCACCAGACATATAACCCATAACCTACTCACCAGTAAGTCAGTATACCAAGTCACATCATCATAGAAACAAGTTAGCCAGGCAATCATTGCTACTAGTTCAGCACATCCGTCATCACGCATTCAATTATGTCAGTTCTTGGCCTATCACACAACATCAATTCCGATTAGTATAGAAGAATCCACGATTTGAATTAAGAATGTTCTTTCTCGTGTCAGCTGGGAGGAACCTGTTCACGATTGTCATCTTTGAAGCATATTCGTCCTTTTTGCCATCGGCGACGTTGTTCTTGGGGCCTAGGGGTCATGGACCCATCACACTTCCGTTGCGCCGCTCCGGTGTCACTTAGTCGTCGATCTTTTCTTGCATATCGGCGCTCATCGAAGGATCATAAGGGTTAGAAGTTACAGAGATAGGGGAGAGACAAGGGCAGACAACACATCTTCCTTAAGAGTTCAGACATGGACCAGGACTAGGGACGACGAGACCAAGGAGAAGATCCCAACCCGAGAGTTACAACGATGCCCTTATAATTGTGCCACGCAAACACATAAAAATCAAGAGATATCGTCACATTATTTCACACTAGTATGCACCTATCTCAAGGAATATCGATTTATGCATTCATAACATGTTCATATAACCATCTTTATATGTGCGCAGAACAAGCAAGCAACCTATCATTTCATTCACGAATCATGCTTGACAGACTAAGAACATGTATGCACAGACTGACATGGGACATATATGACATAAGTTATGCAAGATCTAGAAACGTCACAGGATATCATATGCACGACTTATCACTCATTTAGATACACAATTAAGCAAGTCATAATATTACGGAAAGCATTCTAAGATGTACCCTAAAAATCATGCTAAGGGTATGGTCAGTTCATGCAGGGTTGGTATAGCAACTATCTCATCACATACATCCATATTCGCATAGTAAGACTAGGACGTCACACAATCATACGAGGGCCTATAACTAGGAGGTTTATGTCTTACATTATACTAGCAATACTCATTAAACATGTACACAATCAATGAGGTCCAATTAGGTTAATCTGACATGCTAAGTCATCTGATTCATCTTAAACATGCAACGAGAGTTGACCACACTATCATGGACCTAGTTCATAGGGAGACAGTAATCATGGGAATTCGATACATACGGCACATACATCCACTCATAAGTGCAACCATGCAGGGTACCAAGCAAGGCATGCTGAATTATACCAATATAGAATGTCATTAAATCACAAGGAGGCCATCATTATAACTTGACAGAATTCTCTAAGGGCAATCACCGACTCACCACCCCATTTCCCGTGGGACGCAAGTATGACTCGCTGGGTAGGACACAAGGACATTCACGTCGTTTCCAAGAAGGGTGGGTAGAACTCGTGTTTAGGCTCTTGGCAAGAAGACCTGGTTTGCCAATAGGAGGATTGAAAGGGATGACTCCATAAGACAACTCACTTCTATCTCGAAACAATCTAAGTTCTCACCCCTACTAACATACTCATGTAACCCTCACATCCGACACGATTTCCGAAGGTAATTAGTTGACCGACCCAAATTTCCCGTGGAAGACCCCAACCTCAGGTACGAGACTCGAGAGAAGCATCAATGGTAGGATGGGAAACGGGACTCAACGAGGAGAGAAAATGCTTCTCGACCCTTGCTAACATGCCTAGATGTTTTGGTGGGGAAGATGACACAGTCAGAACCATCAGGGGGGTTTGAATTATGGAAGGCTATTCTGACAAGACAGGAATTCTTATTACATAAGAACAAGGCTTTCTCCCGCTATCCTATTTGCACGGTTATTCAACACATGATTCAAGTCAAGGAATATTGATTAGTTCGCTATCCTAAGCACAATAGCACTCATAACATAAGCAATCAACAAGATTAATACGATCCTCTTCGAGGAGGATCGCCCTCGGGCCCAATTGCATATATGTATATATAAACGTAAGCATAGAGACGATCTATGCCGTCCTTTGAGGGACGACTGACCGGAGGGGCAAAAACCTCACGGCCTCCTAACTCAACACTCCAACCTCAGTGGTGTTCCTTGGAGTCTTCTAGGCCCATCTGTAAATAAAAGCTAGTATTTTGCCTAAACTTCCTCGAGTTCTACATCCATAAGGGATGTCTATCGCTTTGGTCTCTACCCCCGAGATGGTTTCCCTTTATTCATTTACGTTTAATTCCAATTAAATTCATTTTGCCCTTTTAAAAATATTTTCCAAAACCATTTGAAAACATTGGGCGATTTTCAAAACCTCTTCAACCTATTGTACTCGGATTGCAAAACCTCAGCTCTGATACCACCTTTGTAACGGCCCGGGATTATGATTCTCGAGTTACATTTCGAGGGATAAAACCCCTCATTAGGATCTTGCGCTCCGAGTACAGGTTGAAGTTTTGAAACCGAAGATTTGTAGTTTAAAGTGGGATTTCGCACCCAAATCCGGAAGGTCCGTTGGAGACCCCGGGGTAAACCCATGTACCTGTCCTAAGTCTACAACGCGGGAAATCGTTTATCATGCAAAGGGCGTAGGTTCAGAAAATGATAAAACCAGTGTCACGGCAGAGCCGGGTCAAAACAGAGTATAAGTAGGGAGAAATCCCAAAAGCATGAATCTGGTGAAGTCAGGTTTCAAACACTCACTCTCCGCCATATGAATAGACCCCGTCAAAACAGCACAAAATCAAGCAGTGTATCGGGTACCTGAAACTATACCACCAAGTCAGGCCAAGAGTCCGCTCGCGGGTCCTCTGACCGCGCTGAGGACATATAATACGCTTATACCTAGAATAAAGGATGCCTTCATGCAGTACTGGAATATTAACCACACTATCATGTTCCTAATTCATATGTGCAAAATATTAAGTAAGGCCTTAACAAAGAATACCAAGTGGTATATCCCTATTCTACCACCACCCCCCTTCCTGGCAGGGTGGAGACTGGCCAGTTCGATTCGATAGCATCTCAAATCTCATCATCATATCGTATCTCATCATCATATCGTGGATCTTGCGAAAAGAAAATAATAATGCTGATAAGAGTAAAGGTGTTCCAACGACCCGAATGACTCAGGACGAACCCGATGGAGCTGGGCTGTCCTATGACCCTACCAAGGATTCTAGGACACACAGATGACGGCCGTTCTGCATTCAAACGCATACAGAATAAGAATGCTCATTCGTAAGTGCAATTCCTAAGCATGATACTATATGACATGATTTTATGCATATGCAACACCTACATACTATATGACACATCAGGCAGGAGGTACTGGTTACTGAGTAAGCCTCGGAGGACTTACCTGGCTTGCAGATCAGCAACAGAAGAATCCAGCACACAGTAGTCACAATCACAGAGTATCACCTAGTACATAATGGAATATACATAAGTCTACATCCAACTATTAAGCACTCAAGCACACCTCAATCAATAGAACAAGTAACATATTATGAAAGTCATTTCATCGCATCATCCGCTCCCCAAGACCACATCGTTCTCCATAAATCATTCAACCAATTCCGCATGTTCATATACCTCATTTCCGCATATACCTCAACGGTTCATCAAAAGCATAAGACATAATTCGTGTGATATAAAATCCTAGCTACTAGATCGTCATAATTATCCAACATTTAATCTCCTATAATAATTCATCACAAGTCATGCTATTAGTCATACATATCATACTGTTAGTCAAACGATCATATTATCATGCTAGTTAGTCATCGAATAAGTCTTATTCCCAAGTTAGTTTCAAAACCGTTTCAAATCCCAGTTAAATAGTTAAGTATTCCGACCATTGAAAATACTCGCCAAATTCTCTTTTAAATTTATTTATTAGATTACTTTCCAACCTTGAAATTCTTTTTCAAATTACTTTAAAAATCTATAAGTTCAAATGATATACTTTAACCCCCGATAATATTATATTTTATTTTAAATACCATTAATTATTTAAATAAGTAAACGGTTAAATCCAAACCGAATCAAACCAAACCCATCTAATAAATCCCCAAACCGGTTTAATCAACAAGTAAAATCTGAAAACTAGGGGTGGGCACGGGACGGGACGGGGCGGGATTGGGCCGGGACGGGACTCGTCCCGCGAAATTTTTTCGGGACGGGATCGGGACGGGATTGACATTTTTTTTCGGGATGGGATGGTGTTTGGACGGGACGGGACGGGCCTTGTCCCGCATATAAAAATAATAAAATATTATATAAATTTACAAAGTGAAAAAATGCTTTCATAATTCATTATTTAGTATAATATGTTGAATACGGTATTATTCTCAACTATATTATTCAATAATAATATTAATATTAATATTAATATTAATATTATAATACTATTATTAATTCATACAATGATTGTATAATTAATTATAATGTTCAACATATTTGGCTACATTATCTTACTAGATCAGGACGGAAAGGAATTGAGACGAGATTTACCAATATTCTCTAATTATCGATTGATAGTTAGGAAGAATACCGTATTTAATTAGCTATTTGCCTCTTGTAACTCTAAATGGGCGGGATGTGTGTGTCGATCTGATGGGATCCTCTCCATTGACTCAGTCTGGAATTTCTGACTTTATGCCTGGTTGTGCTGTTGTTGATGCTGCTCGATGTAAGTGTGTCAAGTATCGACATTTGTGTACGGCGGCTGGTTATGGTTTCCTACCCTTCTCATTCTCTTCATTGGGGGAGTTGGATACAGATGCGGTTGCATTGCTGAAGCGGATTCAGAAATTCTCAGTATCTCAGGATGCTGGGGCTCGTGCTGCACGTTATATTTTTACTAGACTTGGCTTTGTTATCGCTAAAGGAGTGGGTGCCCAGATAGTATCTCGGTTGCCCACTAATTTCTTGTAATCTGTTTTTATTATAATAATAATAATAATAATAATAATAATAATAATAATAATAATAATCCCACGTTATAATTAAAAATAAAATAAAATAATATTACTTATTTTTATTTTTATTATTATAAAATAATTATACTTTACAAGAAAAAAATATAATATGATATAATAATAATAATATAATAATAATAATAATAATAATTTTATTATAAATTAATATTATTATTAAATTAAATTATTTATTATTATTATAAATTATAATTATTATTATAAATTGAAAATTGAAAATTATTATTATAGTTATAAATAATATTTGCTCAAAATAATAATACTAATAATATATTATTATTATTCTATAATATTATAATAATAATATTATTATATTATTATTATTATTATAAAAATTATTATTATAAAAATTATTATTATTATATGCGGGACGGGATGGGATTTGCGGGATCCCACCGGGATCGTCCTGCGTTTCGTCCCGCATAATTTTTGCGGGACGGGATTCGCTATTTTGTCCTAAATCCCACCGGGATCGGGATTTGCGGGATTTGTGCCTACCCCTACTGAAAACTACCAAGGGTCCCCACATGAGCCACGCTGGCTCCTTCCTCTCCGGATTCAAACGAAGGACTCCCGCCAGCTCGCTGCTCAACCTGCTCGCGCTCGGTGGTGGCTCACAACACGCACCCACTGGTCAGCTCTCATGCTTCCCCTGGCTCGCCTCTCGTCTGCGCTCTCTACTGCTATCTCGCCTCTTCTCAGCTCGCTGCTGATCCTCTTCACATCTCACATCGCTAATCGAGCTCGTCGGAGCTCACGAGCACACCCGATGTCCTGCACTCAGCTCACACACACTCACAATCGCCCACTTCCCGAACCAAGATAGAATCGAATTAAAACAGAGAAGTGAAAAGCGGAAGCTCACCGAGGGGGTTCGCGACTTCGGAGCTCTCGATCGGAGTTCTGGGCATCGTCGGAGGCTCGCGATGGCTCATCGGACCTACATCGGACAGAGGTGAGCGTGACGGTGAAGTCTGAGGGTGATTCCGATCGAAAACGAGTGAGGACGGCTTACCGGAAGATGGGTTCGCGAAACAGAGCAAGGAGGATGCGCGGTGGCTCGTCGACGTCTTCGGTGGCTTCTGGGCGGCGTCAGGGTGGTTGTGGACGTCGGAGGAGGTGGTGTTGGTGACAACGACGAAGGAGTGAAGATGATGGATCACCGATGGAGATGAGCAGGAGGTGATGGCGATGATGCGTTGGAGTGGTGGTGGCGTCGGTCGCTTCAATAAGGAGGAGGAAGGTGGGGCTGATGGTGAAGATGAATGAGGATGGAGGTGACGATGATTGTGATGGAGAGCAGGTGAAGAAGATGCCAGTAAAGGGTGAGGGATTGTTCCAATCGAAGGGTAAGGTGATTTGAAGGAGTATGGCTGGTGAATGACGGGAGTGGGTGAGAGATTGAGTGTTTAATTGGGTAATTAATACCCGAAAATAAATCCCGAATACGCGAATTTTGAATCCCATAATTAGTGTCCGAATGTTAGTTACCCGACTCTCGCTTTCTCGATCAATTAGATTTTTAAGATAGAAGGGGATATCACCATTCAATAATTATTTTGAATTTTCGAGGTAAAACGACGGAAATTATTCGCCAAACTTTATATTTCGGTCGAAATCCGCTAAATGAGTTTTAAATTCAGTTTAAGTTCATTTTTAATTTCCTTTTTCCAGAAATTAGGATTGACAATCCGAGCCTTTACATCATCCACCTCTAAAAACAAGTCTCGTCCCCGAATCATCTTAAAATAGGGGATGAAGTTTAGAATTGGTGAGTTCAAGGATCATGTCATTGATCCCGTAAGCACCTCATAAGTGCCCCTATGAGATCCTCACAGTACCGTTGTCATAATCATAATATCTCCAATAGATCGTAGCAAGAATGTAATATGGGCCCCTACCACATCCTTACTCCGACTTCTCGGCTATATTATAACTCGAAAAACATTACAACATCTCCACTAGGTCTTAGCAAGCAGTCTATAAGGGCCCTTATAAAATGCATGTATCCACTTCGTGGGGTGTCATAATGCAAGCTCGGTTAGAAAATTTCAAGAGAGTCTTTAGTTTGAAAATGTTTGGTCTCAAAATCATTGAAGTTATCAATCGCGTTTGATTTCTCTAAATCCAACTCAGTCCTTCTTTCTTTTTTAAACACCATTCAAATTTCCCTAACCCGACGTTAATCAAGCAATTTCCAAATCTCAAGAGGTGGAATCATCCACCTCTAAGGGCTAATCTCATATTTCATTCCTAGGTTCAAGTCGGAATCAAATCTCATCAATTCGTTTCTATAATCCTAGCAATTCCAATTCAAGGCATCATATATCATAGTAATTATCCAACATAGCCATCGTATCACACATTCATAACCACTCATACTCATTTCACGAATTCTGCTAGCATTTTGCTGACGTGTCACGCCCACAATTAAAGTTGAATTTTTTATTCAAATGAGATTTTCTTATTGTTCAATATTATTATGGAAACTTTAAAATATTTGTTTCCTATTTTAAAAATGATTTGAATCCATTCCTTTTTTTTTAATTTTCGGTTATATTGCCGTAAATATTCAAACATGTTTCCATTTTTTTTTCCGATTGCAATATTCTCATAATTCGTCTACATACATTGAACTTCTATTAATTAATATTACTAATTCTGCTAGCATTTTGCTGACGTGTCACGCTCACAATTAAAGTTGAATTTTTTATTCAAATGAGCTTTTCTTATTGGTCAATATTATTATGGAAACTTTAAAATATTTGTTTCCTATTTTAAATATGATTTGAATCCATTCCCCTTTTTTATTTTCGGTTATATTGTCGTAAATATTGAGACATGTTTCCATTTTTTTTCCGATTGCAATATATATATATTACTAATTCTGCTAGCATTTTGCTGACATGTCACACCCACAATTAAAGTTGAATTTTTTATTCAAATGAGATTTTCTTATTGTTCAATATTATTATGGAAACATTAAAATATTTATTTCCTATTTTAAAAATGATTTGAATCCATTCCTTTTTTTTTAATTTTCGGTTATATTGCCGTAAATATTCAAACATGTTTCCATTTTTTTTTCCGATTGCAATATTCTCATAATTCGTGTACATACATTGAACTTAAATTTGAATCTTGGTATATTATATTTTTGGAAATTTATACTCTACATAGACCCATATCCAATTCTCAGTTTATAAAATGCTACAGAGTATAAATTAACTTTCACATATGTTCATATTTTCTCAGCAACCATGCAAGTATTTCATTTTCAAATAAATTAATCAAAGATGTACTCGGATTGCCTGCATTCATTATCTTAACGGATTGAATTCATTTAAATATTTGTTTATTATATCACATTTATCCCAATCATGTTAAAATTTACTACTCTCTCTATTCATTTAGCTAAATATGTTGTTTAATATTCATTCACGCGTTGTTAGGATGGTAAAAATTATATAAAATATTATTTTTTTCAATTTTTTTTATAAATTAATTTCGATAATAGGTAATCTAATTATAATATTAACGGAAATTTCACGAGGTATCCCCGAGGTATCGCAAAATTCACACGGTGACCACTTCTTTTACCTCTTTCACGTGGTACCCATGAGATTTGAGATTCTTTCACCTCGTGCCCCTCCCTCTTAATTTTAACTTTTAATTAAAAAAAAAAACAATCTTCTGTTAACGTTGAAACACCATTTGCCCAGGAGACACCGGACCGAGCGAAGAAGAACTGCTGGACTCCGATAGGCGAGCGACGGGTGGTGGTGGAGGTCTCCGACGTCGGTGGTGGCGGCGGACTCCGGCGTCGGTGGGTGGTGGCGGACGAGCGAAGGCCAATTGCTCTCTAATTTCGAGCGAAGGCGAAATTCCGACAGGTATGTCCAATTTCGATCCGAAATTATTTTACTCATATCAAATTGCAATTAAACAGAGAGGTTGAGGAAGGAGCTTGTGGTTTCAATGTAATTGGGAGAGGCGGGATTGTTGGAAAAGGGTTTCTTCGACAGAGAAGCAGATGATAGGATTTTGAACAACAGCGTCCTCCTCAGCTTCTTCTTCTTCATTCCCTTCTTCATAGTCGCACAGTACACCGACCAAAGCCCTTGCTCTGCTTGCTCCTGCTTTCAATCAAACAGTTCGGAGATTGATGCCGGCGAGGGCTACGCCGTCTACAGCCGGAGAGAGAGGAAGGGCGAATTGGAGGGTCGGTTCTGTCGAGGCTAAATCGATACTGCCGGAGAGGGAAGAAGGGCGAATTGGAGGACTGCAATATAGACGGCCATGGTGGAGCCACAACGGTGGCAACTGATGACGACAGTGCAAAGCTTCAAAAATTTCGCCTTTGCTCGAAATTAGAGAGCAATTGGCCTTCGCTCGTCCGCCACGACGCCACCACCCACCGATGCCGGAGTCCGCCGCCACCACCGACGCCGGAGACCACCGCAAGAACCTGTCGGAGTCCATCAGTTCTTCCTCGCTCGATCGGGTTTCTCCTCCTGGGCAAATCACGTTTCAACGTTAAAAGAATATTGGTTTTTTTAATTAAAAGTTAACGGAAAATGTTAAAATTAAGAGGGAGGGGCACGAGGTGAAAGAATCCCAAATCTCAGGGTACCACGTGAAAGAGGTAAAAGAAGTGGTCATCGCGTGAATTTCGCGATACTTCGGGTGTACCTCGTGAAATTTCCGTAATATTAATTCTACTATCATTTTGCCGATGTGTCACGCTCACAATTAAACTTTAATTTTTTATTCAAATGGTATTTTCTTATTGGTCAATATTATTGCTGAAATTTTAAAATATCTGTTTCTTATTTTAAACAAATTTGTTTCCTATTTTTATACTAAAATATTATTTATTTTGATATGTTGTATGTCAATTTGTGATCTATTTTAATCGTCTACATACATTGAACATTCGTCAAGTCTTGACTGATTTTATTCTTGGATATTGAAATTGTTGATTTATCATATTTAACCGATTGCAATATTCCCCACAATGTCTACATAAAACGAACATGTAATAATCAATTTGTAAATATTCGATTTTAAAAATTAATTATAAAAATCAATTAGAGCCAAAAAAGTGTTTTTTTAATTTAATTATTTTAGACATCTTAAATGACTATCGAAAATAAATAATATTTTAAGACTCACAAGCATTACTAATGCTTATTTTACATCTTTGATGAGGCTTCTTAAATCACTTTTCTATCTTTAAGGATCTTTTTTTTTTTACCATCTTATCTTTATTTTCACTATTTATTTCTCTCTCTTTCTAACCATCTTTCTCATGAAAATAATGAATAAGTTATGTACATCTACATAACTTCAAAATTATTCACACAATCACGTGCTTATGATTTTTTAATATTTGTACGGGAGTTTATATTTTACTTTTTTAGATCTATGCTAATGATAATAATTATATATTTATTTCAAATTATATTAGATGGTGTGTTTGAATATTATTACTACTTTACCTTATTAAATCATTTTCAAAATTTGTATCGTATCTCTTTTCAACTAATTTATAAATTATAAAAAATACTTTATACATATTTTTGTTGTAAACACGTATATATATTAATATAGTATTATATAAATATATAAAATGATGTTCAAATTAAAATGGATTAAGCTCCCGTGCCTTGAAGGCACGGTTATTACACTAGTAGTTATCTAAATCTTCGACCAGCCATTTTTTTAAAAAAAAAAAGAGTGGAAAAGGAAAATGTTAGGAAAAAAAAAAGAGAAAATTTGGTATTTTGTACACTTACAAGCTTTTAATTAAGTTATTAGCTTCTTTAAATATTTTTTTAGGGGTTATAACCATCTTGAAATGTTTTTTTAGGTCAATTAATAGACCCCTTCTCCTTCCCTAAAGCTCAGACCGTTCCACCCATGCTCGTTCTCCTGGCCGCCCGTCCTTCCTCCTTCCTCCTTCCTCATTCATCCTTGCAATTCCATCTCTCCTCTCCTCTCCTTCACGCGATTTCGAATAAGCGATTCTAGATACACTATTCTTCTTCTCTGCTCTTGGATCTGAGATTGCGGGTTAGGGTTTCAGGATAGGGTTGAATCGATGTGACCTACTGGATGGGGTTCCGATTGGGAATTTTGTCCGACGTTGAGGAAGATGTTGAGATACCGTGGGCAATTCAGAAAAGGTTTGATCAGTATTTGGCTTCCGGACGAATTGCGTTGGGTTGGAGACCCTGAAGGTAAGTAATGACGATTTAATTTCACCTGTCGATGGAATCCAAGCTAGCATCAACGAAGCTTCATCGATAGCCCCGTTTTGATTCGGTACGCTCTCTCAATTTTCCCTTCACGCTGATATATTTCCCCATTTTTACGATCTGCTGTTATATCTCAATTAACCCTAATTTGAGTTCGATTGGGGTATTTGTATATTTGAGTGATGGAGGTCTTTTGTTTGGTTTTTGTCTTCAATTTGCTGAATTAGGATATATGTTCTCAATGCTCCTAGGTGATGCAAATTTCAACGAATTAATTGGTTGCTAGCTTTACTGTTTTACATTTTGATGTTCTCCAGTCCACTTTACAGTGAGAATTCAGAAAGTGGTGCACATTGATGGTTCCTTTGATCTCCTCTTTTAGCCCGTGGTGTTCTATTTCAGATTCAATCTTCTTAGTTTCGCTGGTTTGTTTCAACTGATTAAGATTTTGGGATTGTGTAGCTAAAATGGAATTCTAGGGGGAGTACACAATGGGGCGACTTGCTGGGAGCTGCTGGAACAAACCAATTGCCTGGTGACTTACTGATGCAAAGAGTTTCGAGGCTTCCGGTTAAATCCTTCCTCCGCTTCAAATCTGTTTGTCAAGCTTGGTACTTTCTCTTCAATAACCTGTTTTCATATAACAACATTGTCGCATCGCCAATTCCTTTGCTCAGATGAACAATTCAATAATTTGCGAATTCGAGGAGGAGATTGCATCGTATTTCAGACGGAGACTTAACTGTTGTTGAATGTTGTGTATTATTACGAGGAATGCTACTGAACTTTGTGTGTGTTGTTGAATGCTGTGTATTATTACTACCCCATTTCCATTTAGGGACAAATATCATATCAATTTCAATTCATATTGAAGGTTGAGACACACTTGCACATTGGCTTACTGCAACAAATGTGATGTCAGTTGAGAATGCCTCATGTGAGGTTTTGAAGTACCTAGAGAAAGTGTGGGACTTCGTATTTTTTGTTTTATCTTTGGTAAGGCTATTATATTGAAATTTGATCATTTTTTCATCAAATGTTCACTTAAATTTCAAATTCATGGAGCCAATGTTTTTTCATCAAATGTTTAATTAATTTGTAATTAATATGTTTTGCTAGCTAGGTCATAACATGTTTTTCACTCAACTTATGTTTTGGTACATAACCGGTCCCAAGCCCAGAAAAAAAAAAAAGAGGGAAGATATGTTACATGGTATTTCATGTTATTAGATTCTTAAATGTCATCACAAATGTATCAGCAATAAAACGTAATAAAACGTCACCATGGAGTGTAATCAAATTTTAAACTCATATGTTATCAATTGTATAAAAATGTTATCAATAAAAATGTGATCAACAAATAACGTCATCACAAATGATTGAGATCAATGATTTGTCATCACAAATGCCATCAATGAATAAAAGTCATCAATAAAAGATGTCATCTATCAAATTTAATCACATTTTATGTTATTGTGTCATTAATGAATAAAAATATAATAAACATATCATCACAAGTGATTACATCAATGAAATGTAATCATAAACGTGTCATCAGTGAATAAAAGTAGAATCGATGAAAATTTATCGATATACAATTGATTAAATTAAAAAAAATGGCATCAAATAATTACATTAGAAAAATGGCAGCAAAACACTACAGTAATTTGAAAAAGTTGCATCACATTAAAGAAAAAAAAGTCATCAAAACAGTACTTTGAAAAATATGGCATCACGGTAAAAAAAAATATCATCAAAAAATTGACTTTAAAAAAGTGTTATCAGTAGTCAAAAGTAAAAAAATTTGGCATCTATGGTTGACGTGGCATCATAGTACACAAAAAATGTCATTAAAAAGTGGCATCAAAGCGAAAATAAAATGTCATTAAATCTTATGCCATTTTTTGAAAAAGGAATGTTAAAAAAAAAAAAAGATACGATGAACGATTGAGTAAGATTTTTTTTTTATCAAAAACGATTGAGCAAAATTTTGTTTGATACTCTACAATCTCTAACCCCTATCTTATTTTACAGATATTTTTTTAGTATTTAAAGTTTTATTTAATCCATATATATAATTTATCATCCAAAATAAGAAAGTAGCAGAAAATATGCTTTAATAGAAAAAATTCTCATTTTCCAAAAAAGCTTTTTTTTTTTTGGTCTAAACTAAAATAGCTTTAAAATTCTGCAAAACATATACAGAAAAATGTTTAGAGTCAATTGAAAAAATATATGCTTTATTTTTTTATTTAAAAGAAAATTTGAAAAGGTTAGAGATGACCAAACTAAAGGAACCAATTTTTAGCTAGTATGCGAACTTTGTGCTAAGAAATTTAATATGAAGTTAAAATCATTTTAAAACTTGAGAGTCAATTTCTTATCTGATCCAAACGCAGTGAATAAAAAAAGTCCAACAAACTTTGGTGACAATTGACTATTTTTGTGATAATTTCAGGTGAGAAAAACTAGTTAAATTTTTAAAATTTTATTTGGTGACAATATTTGATGGTATATAATGTAGTGGTGACATTTATTATTATGTTGACATATTTTTGTTAGCATTAATGGTTCAACGTTTTAAAATATGGGTTGATACTTGATAACAATGTCTTGGTGATATATAATGTTATAATGATAATTTTTAAGGTTACAATATCGTGGTGACAATATATTGTCATCAACCTCATCACTAACAAACTCTCACCAACAACTGTCACGAGGAAAATCATCTATAAGCAGAAAAAATCATTTATCACCGGAAAAAAGTGATACTGACAATTGTCACCAAAAGAAAATCAACTGTAAGAAAAAATTTGTCACCAGAAAAAAAATTCTCCCAAATGCCACCAGTAAAAATGTCACAAAAAAAGTCAATTGTCACCGAAACAATTGTCCCCAAAAAAATATAGTCAAATGTCACCGGAAAAACTGTCACCAAACAAGGCATTGACCGAAATGATCAATGTTGACTAGTAAATGTCAACATTAAAAATGGTCCAAGGGAGAAGGAGGGAGAGTTGGGGATAGGTAAGGAAGGGTAAAAATGTCAAAAATGGACATTTACTTAATTTATTTAAAGAGTGAACATTTACTTTATTATGACAATTTTTTTGAACATCCTCTAAATTAAACATTTTTTCCTCTTCACTTTGTGGTTTAAAATTGAATTTTGATTAAATTGGTGAATTGTGGTAAACTTACCGTCAAACTATTAAAACAACCTTTTTTTTTATTTTTAATTTTCGTCAATTTTTTTTCTCACCTAAAAATCTAAAATTCATGCAATCCCAAATTGTCGATAGCCTACACCCATTTTGGGATTTGTTATCTAAATCTTCTGCCATTTTCCTTTTTTTTTTGTAAAAAAGGAAAATGTTAAAAAAAGGAAAAAAAAGGATACGATGTGAACGGAAAAAAAAGAAGGGGATTTTGCAAAATAGCCACAAAAATGAGCTTATTTTACGAAATGTCCACAGTTTGGGACAATTTAGTGAAATGTCTAAAATATAAACCCCTTATACTCGTACACTTTCTCTCTCCTGTCCTAATTCTCTCCCCGGGACCTCTATCCTGTCTCGCTCTCTTCTGTCTTTGACGGTTTGCGCTCAGATCTGGGTGGAGGTGAGCAGATCTGGCCGCCATCTCGTGGTGAATTGCAATCGCCCGAGTGCGCGCGAGCGAGCGTGGCCGACGTCGAGCGAGTAAGCGAGGGTGAGATCTATGGCTTCGGCGCCGAGAGGATTCCAGTTGCAATTGATTGAATTCCAGTCGGCGACCGAGAGTGCTCGAGATTGAATTCCAGTTGCAATTGATTGAATTCCAATCGGCGACTGAGAGTGCTCGAGATTGAATTCCAGTCAGCGACCGAGGGTGCTCGAGATTGAATTCCAGTCGGCGCCGAGAGGATTCCAGTTGCAATTGATTGAATTCCAGTTGCAATTGATTCTGAAATTGAATTCCCGTCGAATTCCAGTTGCAATTGATTGACGGAGATCTAGAGGATTAACGGGAGGAGAGGCGTGAGCATCGGCGACTGAGAGTGCTCGAGATGGAGATCGAGAGCGCCGGAGAGCGAGAATGCCGGAGCGAAGTGGAGCAACGGTCGAGCGAGGTCGAGCGAGCCGGAGCCGGAGGCGGAGCCGAGGCCTGCGAAGTGCGAACGCTGGATCTAAAGGTTGAAGAAGGACTTTTGAATAAATTACAAAACTTACCCCATAAATATGAAAATTAAAAAAAGAGGAAATTTGCTGATTTAGAACTTTTAGCATGTTTGATTAAGTAGTTAGGCCCATTAATTATTTTTTTAGCTAGTGTAAACCCTAATAATTGTTTATTGGTTATCCAGATTCTCCTTCCTTCAGCGGATCTGAGATTTGGGCGACTCTTCTCTCTCTCCCTCTCCCTCTCTCTCTTCCTATCAGGCGTGTTCCTCATCAGACCCGAGCCTTCCAGATCCGGCGTCTTCCTCCTGCTCAGATCCGGCGTCCATGGAGGTCGTAGGATCTCAGATATGAATCTCTCGCCATCCTTCCTTCCCTCCCTCTGTCGTTCCTCGTCAATCGCCGTTGTTCGTTCCCTTTACTCAGGCGGTGTCGGGCTGTCGGTTGTCTAACTGCCGGCTTCTTCCAGCGGAAATGGTAAGCTTCGTCCGCCCTACTCCCTCCTTGTTCATCTTCTATTGGTAATTTGTATTTCTAAATTCCCCTGAAATTTGTACAGCTGCAGGAGTAGAGCATAGATATTGAAAAAATTCATTTATGGGTGCTGCCATAGAAGACGATTTCTTAATTAGTTATTGATTTGCTACGATTTTTTGGTCTGATTGTGGCTGGCATCTTAAGGTTCTGGCATCATTGTTCACTCATATTAGGTTGTAAATGAACTGCACATAAGGTGTTTGATAATATTCCTCACAAAAATCGCTTGGTTTCTTTCTTTTGGTTCCTAATTTTCCTTGGCTGATTTTGTAAATGAACTGCACATAAGGTGTTTGATAATATGTAGCTTGAAGGTATTGAGCTCATGCTGTACAAATCCATCTCGCCTAGCTAGGATATAGAATGAACTTTGATTTGTAGTAGTTTGGTTGTGCTTGTTATATCATGTTAAACTAGGCAATTGGCCGCACTTGGTTCCTTTGTAGGCATGCTTCTTGATGTGCTTAAGTGTTGTGTTTTTATTTATTTATGATGAAACATCAATGCAAGTGATTCTCAATGAACTTCTTATTTTTTATAAAATGTAATTACATTGGATTCCAATTTATGTTTATATCTCATTAATTATTTGTGATTCCAATTTAGGTTTCACCACCCCTTGCCAATAATTGCGCTCCTTAAGGCATCCGGCGAGGAGGCCGAGTTTCTTCATCTTGATGAAGTGAGTTGGTGGTGCTGCGTGTTCATTGGGTCCAGTTTTATCATCAAGAAGAAGGGTTTGAGGAAACCTGGGGCTACTGGTGTCAGAGCAGGTGCGGATGCTAGTTGTGCATTAAGAATTCCTAAATAGTTCAGTTTTTGTTGTTTTGTGTTCCTGATCAATTCATTAGTTTTGGGGTGGGGGGGGGGGGGGGGGGGGGTTGTGTCACTTTCTTTTCTGTTCTTTTTTGATGAAATTTGTGTCACTTTCTTGGTCTTCATTCATGTTTGAATTATATGATTGCTTCATTAAGTCTATTTATTACAGCAAAGGTACTTTTTTTATGGCCACATGGAGGTTATTTGCATTGTTAGCATTCGTTTACATGTGTCTATGGGAGTTTAACTTAGGTGTTAATAAGGTGAGCTGTGTTCATTTGCTTATCTGAACGACTACGAGATCATACAATGAAAAGTTTGTGACTTTTGAGTTATTTTTTAAAATTCTCGGTTATTTGATGTTGTGCTTAGTAGATGCTGCTGCATTTGAATTGGCTGAACTTATTTGGGTTTTATTATTATTATCATCATTTTGTCAGATGCAGCAGTTGAGTTAGCTGAACAATTGTTTTACTTGTGGTATTGACGTATTGTAATAGATTCATTTCAGATTATATAAAGGTGTAGTTTCAGATCATACAATGAAAAGTTTGGGTACTTTTTTTATGGCCATATCGATGAGTGCGGGGATTCATCCACGGACGACGAAAGCTGGTGGTTTTGAAAGCTGGTGGTTTTGAAAGCTGCTGCAGTGTGAATGGTCGGTGGTGCAAAGATCTAGCTGTGGAATTGAAGGTTGTGAGGGCAAAGTTTCTTTTTGGTGCTGAATGGTGTACTGTCTGGTGTTGTTCTTGTTTTAATTTTTTTTTTGGAGGGTACATGGCTCTATGATAATGGGTCGATATTTTAGGAATAGAAATTTTTTGGGTGGGCAGGACTTAGAAATGGCAGAGTAGCGTAGATTTGGATGGGCCTCATTTTGTTTGTAAGCTGTCCCCCGCCCCGGTTTTGATTCCAATGGGTTCGGTCCAAGTTTTATTTGTGTATAATCATTTAACCTTATGATTATATGCATTTAACATTTGGATGGCGGGGCCTGTTAGGTGTCTCTTCTTCGGAATGGGATGTGATGGTGGGCAGGAAACTGGGGTGAGTTTCAAGTGTGGGACGTTATTTTCTATTTTTCTTGGAATGACCCTTGGTTTGGTCTTTCTTTTTTGTTACCTCGGTTTAACCACCACATCTATATATTTACCTTTTCAGGAAGTTAAAAAAAAATGATATAGACAATTTCGTATCGGTGATAAGTCTTGACTCTTAAGCGAGGGGAGGACAAACATTAAGGTGACAATATTTTGATTCCACGTTTTAAGCTCTTATGTCATCAATTATATAAAATTGTCACCATAAATAATTGTGATTAATGAAGCGCAATAACAAATGTCATTCATGAATAAAAATTTAATGAATATGTCACCACAAGTGAGTGCATCAATGAAGTGTAATCACAAACGTGTCATCAGTGAATGAAAGTATAATCGATGAAAATAAATCGATATACAATTGATTAAATTAAAAACATGTGGCATCAATCGATTTGATTAAAAAAAAATGGCATCAAATATTTACATTATAAAAATGACATCAAATACCATTTTGAAAAATTTGTATCACATTAAAGAAAAAAAATGTCATCAAAATACTACTTTGAAAAAATATCATCAAAAATATGGCATCACGGTAAAAAAAATATCATCAAAAAATTGACATAAAAAAGTGGCATCTGTCGTTAACAGTAAAAAAAATGGCATCAATGATCAACGTGACATTACTGTAAACAAAAAATGTCATCAATGTTTAAAAAAAATGACATTAAAAAAGTGTCATCCAATCATTTCATTAGAAAAGTGGCATCAAAGTGAAAATAAAATATAGTAAAATTTTGGCATCAAAACGGTAAAATATGGCATCACTATCAAAAAAAAAAAAAAAAAGCATCAAAATGGGTTGGTCAACGTTGACCGGTCAACGTTGACTGGTCAATGGTCAACCATTGACCAGTCAATGGTCAAACGGTTGACCATTGACCAACTCACCCTATTGGGAAGGGGTCTAGGACAAAACTAATTAAATTGATTTAGGGGCTAAGTGCCTAATTGAATATTCAAAAAAGGCCCTCTACCAAAATCACCCTTAAAAAAAATTATCTATATTTTATTATGTGATCCATAATCTATATTTTTATTTTTATTTTTGCACAAAAATATGTTATATTTGCACAACATACGATTATATTTGCACAATTTACGGTTATATTTACACGACAAAATGTTAAAAAAAAAAAAAAAAACTAGACTTGCTTCAATTTATTCTGAATCGCTTACATTTTATTGAGAAAGTTTGAAATTATATTGAGATAAAAGAAGATCATGTTGAGTATAAATTCACTAGTCTCGATTGTCGTGCAACTCTTAAAACCGAGTCGTGCAACTCTTACAACAGAGTTGTGGAACTCTTAAAACAGAGGCGTGCAACTCATACAAAGAGAGTCGTGCAACTCTTAAAACAAGAATCGTGCAACTGTTACAACAGAGTCGTGCAACTATTAAAACAGAGTCGTGCAACTCTTAAAACATGGTCGTGCAACTCTTAAAACAGAGTCGTGCAACTCTTGCAACATAGTCGTGCAACTCTTACAACATAGTTGTGCAACTCTTACAACATAGTCGTGCAATTCTTAAAATAATATTGAGAGAACATAAAAATCACGTTGAGAACAATTTCAGAAATCTCGATTGTTTTGCAAAAAATAACCTATTGTTGAGTAAAAATAAGAGTAAGTTGTGCAAATATAAGAGGACGTTGTGCAAATTTAATCATAAGTTGTGCAAATATGACCCTAGTCTACACTACAAAAAAAAAACATTTCAGCAACGGCTGTTTACCGTGGCTGAAAGGCCATTTGCCGTGGCAAAAGAGCAGTAGCCACGGCTATAGCCACGGCAAACAAGCCGTGGGGAAACCTTGGGTGGCAAAAGAGTCTAGCTACGGGATTTGCCGTTTCTACCTCAATAGCCACGGCCAGAAAGCTTGCGAAGCCAACCGAGCCAAAATATTTGCGACGGTTGGTTGCCGTGGCTACAAAATTCTTCCCGCCAAAATTTTGGCACTTTATAGCTCTGCATATGACGGGGTACATGCCGTGGCTAGCATTCTAGTCTTCTTTTTCCCGTTTGCGATGGCAAGAAGCCGTGGCCAATGGTAAGACATTATCCCTGTTTTTTTTTATTTCACCAATTTCTTCCCTGCTTTCATTCTAATCTAATGTAATCAATGAAAACTTCACAAATAGGTTACAAACATAATAAATCTTCCATATAACATAGATTTAAAATTCTAATCACATACATTTGATTGAACTAGTTACAGCATCGCGTGCACGCGGCACCTGATCCCTTTTAATCACACTCCGTTCAAGCAAGTTACAAGGTACAAGTCACCTGGATGACACCCTCTATGTGGGCGTGCGCCATGGCTTGGATGGATACGAGACCGCCTCCTCATCCGCTTTGTGATTCTGTGAGCAGTAGCCATGTTTGTGGTCAGGATCGGTTCCTCGTCTAGCTGAAGGAGTGAAGGGGCAATGATCACGCTTATGGACCCCTGACCAAGAAATTTCCTTGGGCGTTCAACTTAAAGTAGTTGAGCTTGAGCTGTAAATGAAAATGGGACCTGTAAAGTACATTGTAAAAGATTCGTCATCATAATTTTAATGATGATCAAAACATCTCTAGCCATCGATAAGTTAATGGCAATTCCTTCTTTTACTTCATAGATAAAATTTGCTATCTTTAATTCTGACTAAGCAAACAAGCAATAAGATTATAAGAGTACTTCAAATTATTTGAATAAATTATGAGCAACGAATCGGGAAAAAAAAAGGTTTAGCATTACTATAAAAGAGTAAAGAATCAGTTCAGAACTTCAGATAATATCTCAAAAACACACCCAATAATAACAAGATCTATGAAAAACTTTTACATGTCGAATGAATGAGCATAAGCAAACATAAGTTTTACAATTTCTTCATTTACCTTCAAACTATGAAAAGCAATAGGCTGATTTTTCCACCAAAAGTTCAGCAGAGATAGATTGGGGTATGACAAAAAAAAATGTAGATACTAACCTGAAAGGTTAGAGCCAATTTCAGAAGCCAATTGGGATTTGGCAATACCAACAACTTGATCCATAGAAGTGTCGGCTAATGGATGGCAATAACTCCCTGTGAAGCTATTATTGCCATCTTTCAAAACGCGAATCCATAACTGATATGAATAAGAAAAGAGTAATGTAATTACAACTAATTTTATTGTAAAAAACGTATATACATAGTAGTATATAAGATTGAAAGATGTGAAAGAAGCATTCCGACATTTTAAGTTTAATACCATAACCCAATGATCTAGTGAGAATCAGAGATGAAAACAATTGTAAATAACATGATATGAGATTCTATTACATGTATAGTCGGCTAAAATGTAGTAAAAAGTTCCCAATTTGTAGCAATCACCAATAAACAACATTATTTCACCTACAATGCAAATCCAGCAGCTCAGATGTGATGAAACTAGCAGAAACATTATTTAAAAAAAACAAGCAATAACATAAAAATAGACAAACCAAACAACCACTGCTTAGTCTTGGTGCCTTCAATTTTTATCTAATTTTACAGTTAGATTGCCATTCTCTATCTCCCGTGATGAACCATCTTCTTTCTTTACTGCATATATTCCACCCCTATTGTTACATGAAAAACTTTTTGTGTAAAATACTCTAAAATGCAACTAAGTATCAATGTATCAGGCAGCCTATGAAGAAGCCAATAAAAGAAAAATAAGGTTTGAAATTTAATCTGGCTATACATTTTAATCAGAGTGATAGCCACAAAAATAATGCATGGACATATAATTGATAAAAATGAATTAGAAAGTAACTTAGCATTTTATTTGATTCTTCTTTTTGACCTTTTTTTTAACTTCTCTTAAGAAGCCATTATGTGTTCAATCTATTTTTTATACAATCTATGTTTGGGACTCCTCTTTTGGGTTGTGATCGAAACCATTCTGATTGTAAGCTGACAGTTAAAGAGGATTCAGCATCTGCTGAAGAGCAACTCAAAGAATGTGAATATTCTGAATTAAGATCTCTTAGTCTCATCATTGCCTGTTTACTTTGCATGTGAGGTTTCATGCTGATTCCTGAAGGAAAAAGCAAATATGTAACAAATGTAAATGGATTTCGCACTTGGCATGGCTCAAAATGCTCCTCTTATTTTTATATACCTTTTTTGTCCTATAATATGTCTAAATCAAAGAAAAGAACAATCTTGTGATGCACCTACAAAAGGCCAGCTTTCAACTTGGTAGATTTCTAGACTCCAACTTAATTATCCCTAAAAGTTCTGTTACGTGAATATTGCTCTTATCCTCATGTCTCTAATAAATCACTTGGAACCATACAAGTTTTAATCTATTGGTACTCAAAGCCGCTTCTAATTCAATTTTAATGAATTCATGTAACCATACAGGGATTTATTTATTTTTTAACTATCTTACTACTTGCAAAGAGTGCAAGAATGTAGTCATACATATACGAATACTTGCCTGGTAGCTGCAAATAATTGTTGCAGGTCTGCCCAAGATGAACCAAGTATGCAGGCAGCATAAGTAACATGTAGGAGAGCACATGCCTTAGTCACTTGGGCAGTGTATACATGAAGAGAGGGGAGAACCAAAGAACTCTTCAAGGTAATATTAAAAGAAAGGACAATTATGAGTAATAATAACCCAATGATTTTTAATAGAACTACCAGTTTACCTCAACACAAGATTCACATACCCATGAACCACATGAAAAAGCGTCAACAACATAACTTACACCACAAACATGCTAAAGAGATAGAAGTTAATAAAGGATTGTACAAGGATGACAATAACAGACGATAAAACATACAAGTTCCAGGTTAGATAAGAGTCTGAGGCTCTACTATTTTCAAATCAAATTTTAGCTACAACGTTATAAAAATATCCAGCTGAAGTTGGCTGATTAGTGGCTTTAAACTTATGTATCATTGTGCATATTTGTACACGAAACTAAGTTGGGAAAATAAACATCTATTAGACTTGGCTTGGTTTATTAACATTAAGCAAAATGAGATCATGAATGCATCTACAAGAACACAAGGGTACACCTAATATTGTATTTCAAATAGCCAACCCTGCTTAAAAATAAATACTTCGTAATAATCAAATTCATGCCTAAAAATCCACTCCTGATTTATTCTAGCTATCCTCTTAGTCTGAATTCTAGAAATTAATTATCTAGCATCCTACCCAAATAAACTGACTACACATCTGATTCTCAGTTTCGAGTGAGGGGCATGAATCAATTACTAAAAATTTATCCCTAAGGAGACATTTTGCAATTGGAAATCAAAAGAATAACAGAAAAACAGCAACTTTCCCAATTTCTCTTTCCAGTTTCCATCACAAATCAAAATCAAAGCACATCAATATAACCACAGCTTCTTCAATTTCCCCTTCAATTACAAATCAAAATCCATTTCTAAGCTCTAGAGTTATAACTTACAAGAACTCACCCTTTTCATTCACAAAAACATGCCCGTTGAAGAACTCAGCAAACTCAATAATGTCCTCAACCTTGTTAAAGTTGATATAAGCTCCAGAGTGCACAATATGCTTCTTACTGCAAACACAGGTAAGGAATTCAGTAAGCCCATGATATAATCCCAATATCAGAGGACATCAAATGCTCAGTAAGTCAGTCTTTCACATTGAAAATCTACTAGGGTCAAAGGCATAACAATATGCAAAAACATACAACCTTTTAAAAGGAACCTAAATAATCAGTTCCAACTTTGCTTTGTAAGGATACAAGAAACCAGGCATCCAACGTTTGTTATAGTTTCTCACATTCACCATGGATCTAACGTCTAAAATCTTGCACAACTTGAACTTGAGTCTGAACCTACTGTCGATTTACCCGAAACTTCAATTCCAAGGCTAGAGCAATTAGATCAAAGTGCACCCACAACTCAAAAAGAATAATAACCAAATGACTAAACCCTAGATTACACTAAATCGTTTAAGTAACTGAAATGTAAGCAAAGATAAATGAAAACAAAACCCTAGAATGAATGAATCACAAGAAAGATACCTGAATGAGTAGAAACCAATAGTAGGAGGCAAAAGAGGAAGAAACAAGGAGTAGCCCTAGATTCCCAAAAATGAAACAAAAATTAGGCCGGGATCTGCAATTTGAATTGTGAATTGGAACAAACACTTGAATTTACACAAAAAAAAACTAAAGTAAAGTGACATATAAAATACAGAGAGTTAAGAGAGCGACCTGAGGACGCCGGAGACTAGGATGATAGAGAAGATATTGTAGGAGATGCCATGGACAACCAGTGGCCAGCATCGAGAGGACAACCAATCGCCATGAGAGAAGGAGAGAATCTTCTGCTGGGCTTCCATGGGTGCTCGATCTATGGAGCGAGGCGAGAGGATGCGGTGGGAAGCGCTTGATCTGGAGAAAGTGCCAGAGAGACGGAGAGGTCAGAGGAGGCCAGAGACGTCTAGGTCAAGCGACGATGGGAGCAGAAGACGGGGTTGGAGAAAGGAGGAGGGTGTTAGCGGTGGCAGCGACGGTTGCAAGCAATTAGCGGAGGCGATTACAAGGTTTGGAGAGATTTAAGAGAGAGTGGAAGGGATGAATCAATCAATCGTTGAGGAGAGAGAGAGGCGGAGAGAGCGTTCGATCTGGAGAAAGCATATAGATGATTGAGATGAGAGGCGGAGAGGTGGTTTTAGGGTTAGAATGAAACCCCTAATTTTCACAACCGGGAACTATACCCGCCCAAACAAAAATCAAATTATTTTTAAGTTTTCATAGAAAAAATCAAAATTTTTATATACTCGTATTTTCTTTCTTTAATTTCTTTTTACTTTTTTTTTTTAAAAAAATTTACTCAATTTAGCCACGGCATCATCGTGCCATCGCAAATATCATCCAACTTTGCCAAAATTAGCCACGGGACTCCACTGCCGTGGCTATGCCATCATAAAAAACAATTCGATTGCCACGGCAAATCCGTGCCGTTGCTACCATGTGTGGCTACTATATGTTTTGTTGTCTAATGGCCACGGCAAACCTTGCCGTTGCTACCGTTCGTGGCTAATTTGTTTTTTTTTACGCATTGGCCACGGCAAATCCTTTGCCGTTGCTACCATGCGTGGCTAATTCAATTTTTTTTTGTAGTGCTAGTTTTTATTTATTTTATTTTTAAACTTTTTATCGTGCAAATATAAGAGTACTTTGTGCAAATATAACCATAAATTGTGCAAATATGATCTAAGTCTAGTTTAGAGTTGCACTTTTTTCCGTGTCAACACTTTTTTTTCCCATGTCAACACATTTTTTTGAGCTGCGCAAGCATGAATAACTTTTTTTCCCATGTCAGCACTTTTTTTTAGAGTTGCACAAGCATGGATAACAATTTAATCTAGTTTTTTTTAAAATTTTTTTTCTACATGAATAACGATTTTTATTTACTTTATAATATTATTCGTGCACATTTTATTCTAATTTGTGCACTTTTTATTCTAGTTGTGTCAGCACTTTTTTCAAATAATTTTTTTTTTCACGTCAGCACTTTTTTAAAATAAGATCATGTTGAGAATAAATTCACAAGTCTCGATTGTCGTGCAACTCTTAAAACAAAGTCGTGCCATTCTTACAACAGAGTCGTGCAACTCTTAAAACAAGAGTCGTACAACTCTCAAAACCGAGTCGTGCAACTCTTAAAACATAGTTGTGCAACTCTTAAAACAGAGGCGTGCAACTCTTACAAGAGAGTCGTGCAACTCTTAAAACAAGAGTCGTGCAACTCTTACAACAGAGTCGTGCAATTATTAAAACAGAGTCGTGCAACTCTTAAAACAGAGTCGTACAACTCTTGCAACATAGTCGTGCAACTCTTAAAATAATGATAAATATAATGAAAAGTGTTTCTTGGAGGTGATGGCACAAATAAAATACAGTTGTGAAAATCTAAACTAAAGTTGTGCAACTCTAAACTAAAGTTGTGCGACTCTAAAATACAGTTGTGCAACCCTAAAAAATGTGCTGACACGAAGAAAAAAAAGTGCTGACACGGAAAAAATATATACCGAACTACAAAGTTATTACTTAGGAAGATGACTCGATTGTAACTAATATCAGTGTCAGCACTAATTGTAAATAATATCAGTGTCAGCACTAGTTGTGCAAAAATAGGATCATGGTGAGCAAATTTCCACCAATCCCCCATGTTGTGCAAAAATAATATATTCTTTGATTTTTGATGTATAAGATACAATTTTGAAGTATCCATTTGAATATGTGACTGTTTATGCTTGTTTTTGCAATATCTGTGACTGTCTAGCTTGTCTAATATAATGAATTTAAGCACTCGAATAGGGGGAATAGCTTGTCATTAGAGCATTCTTCTCGGACGAAAACTTGTAAACGAGAAAAGGCGACCAATCAAATAGAAACACCTTTGAATGGAGATGAACACAACTCTGCCTTAGAGTTGCACAACTCTGTTAAAAAAGTTGCACAACTCTGTTAAAAGAGTTGCACAACACTATTTTAGAGTTGCATAACAATCAAATTCCATACCTTAAGCTGCAATATATACCTAAAGCTGCAGTATTTTAGAGGCAAACAGAAATTTGCAGTTACAAAGACAACATACATGAACAACTGATTTTATTGCAAGCAAAATATTGCACATATAACAATTTCTGTCAACACAACACTTTCTGTCAGCACAAAATCCATGACAACCCAAACAAAATCAGCAATCCTCATATGCACCAAACAACTAAAGAGAGCCTAACTATCAACTAAAATGTAAACTTCAGCTTCAAAGCAGAGTTGGATCCCAAGCTGCTCCAGGACTTTCGCAATCTGCGAAAACTCAGACCTCTTTTCAAGCTGCGAAAGCCAGCATTGCTCGATTAGAGCTCGCATTGCATGACGGCAATCCTCCAGAATAGGAGGCCTCAGATTCTGAAATTCCCAGGCAGTCTATGTTAGAATTCGAAAGCCAAAGCAATATCATATTAGTCATGACTACAAGTAACAAATTACATCTATACAGCTTACAACAATAAAATATAGAGATTGCAAGATTCAAAATGATGATATTATTCCTTTTTGAGATTCTGGTGGTATTATTGTGGGTACTAAAACCTACAGCATGCTTTGTGAATTGTAATTGTTCATTTGTCAGAGACAGATAGTATTGATTCCTTAAATAAGTAATCCAATTAAACTAAGTTATTTTAAAGCAAGTATTACAATCACCAAAAACCTGAAAATATAAAGAAGAAAAAGGAGCCTTACTTAATACATCATCAGCAGATAGCCTTTTGCAAACATCCCTGCAGAGCATCCGAGCAATCAAATCACAAGCAAGCTGAGAAACTGAGGTCCATACACCACTCTCAAAATCTAGATTTACAGTCTTGATAGCCTCAAAGACGTCTTCTATAGAATTGCCTTGAAATGGTAGAAGACCAGTTAGGAGCGCATGAAGGAGCACACCAGCACTCCAGATATCCACTTTCTCTGAATATTCACCTGCCAGAACTTCTGGACTTCCAACTACACCTGACAAACTTTGTCCTGAAAAAAGATTGAAAGTTTTGGTGATGAATCATATGCTAAAAACTAGACTACTAGTTTCAATACATTTTCCTTACGAGTGAAACTGACACTACATTTATCTTTATGTTCCATGAAGATCACACACGCATGAAATTCCCAAGTAGACAATGACTGAAAAACATTGCCCAACAACTAGAAATATACCAGTAAAAGGTATCACCATTTAAAATTGTAAACTGAAATCAAGAAGGATAAGAGTACAAAACAAGTTAAACAACCATTACACTAGCAACTCATAACATTTCAGTAACCATAAAGGTTCACACTTGGATTGGCGATAGCCTTTCGATAACCAGACTGAAAACAATATCATTTCCTTCAGTAACCCATAACCAGGCAAACACATAAAACATAAACACAAAATTTTATTTCCTATTGTATCAAAATCTCTAGAAAAGGCAAAACAATGAGACCACTTGGTCCATTTAAAGGTAAAACCAGCAACATCAAAATGTAGTAGGAAGATAATGAAGCTTAATGAATAAATTGTAAAATGCAACACAGAATGCATGACATCAAGTTAATGAAAACACATCCACACACAATGAATCATCATAGCTAAACACAAATTCAATTCCTTCACAAGAGTAAGAACATAAATGTATAACAATTGAGTGCTCACCTGCCTAGAAGGAAGCAACCTAGTAGTCCAGGATTCGATTTCTTTGACACTGACATAAAAGCGGGGGCTGATAACTCCACATTTGTTCAGCCTGCCGATCAGTTCGACAACAATCTTTCCAGATCTGTGGTCATCAACATACTCAAACTCTCCAATGTATCTTATAGGAAAGCAAAATGAGGAGATTAGAAATCATAACTGCACAGAAGGCCACAAGGGATACCAAATACATATTCTGGATTCATTCATACCATGCTTTTGCATGACCAAAAGATAATTGGTGATAACCTTAGACGAAGGTCTAATCAAGGCCTGGCGCTTCCCACGCTTCTTAGCATTGTACATGGTATTCAGAGCATCATTGAGCACGCTAACCTTCATTTTTCTTCAAACTGTTTAGAAGCAACAGAATATACACAAGTGTGATCTATACAATCAATTGAAACCACCAGCATCGATTAGATGTTTCAAATCTAAGAGAACAAAGGGCATAAGTTGGCAATTAAACCACAAATTTAGGATCTTTGATACGAACTAGCAAGAACAGTCAAAACTTAATTCAAAGTTACAAAAATAATGAAAAGATCAAAGTTTGCTACTCATTGTTAGTCAACTCATCCCTTCTAGATCAGATTCAATGTGTAATAAGCTGCAATTGCTAGGCCTTAAACCTAATTCAAGTCTTTATAGCCCTAAGTATAGAATCAATTCTAGAAATGTAGAATTTCATCACTGGTACAGCCAGCTCACCTCCTCAATGCTCCGCTCGGTGGCGCCTTTGCTCGCTCCGGCCTCCGGCGCTGGCTCCCTCCCTCGCTCTTTCCGCCGCTCGCTCCGTCCCTCGCTCGCACCGCCGCTCGCTCGCTATCGCCTCCGGCGCTTCCTCGCTCCCTCGATCTCGCCACCAGACAGCGGCTCCGGCGCCAACCTCACTCGATCTCACTCGATCTCGCCTCCATATATCGATCGAGATCTCGCCGCCACTTCGCTGTCTGGTCTTCGCCGCCATAGATGGAGATCGAGACCTCCAATCCGGCGCCGGAGAGATCGAGACCCAAAATCGCCTTCAGTCGGGAGCGGAGAGAGAGATTGGAGAAAGAGAGAGACGATGGAGCAACTCTCAGAAAAAAAAAAAAAAGAGAGAATTAATATATATTTGGGACATCTTGCTAAATTGTCCAAACCCGCGATCATTTTGCAAATACGTCGAAATAAATTGTCTGTTTTGCAAATTTTTTCAAAAAAAAAAATCAATATGAATTGCGCTAAATCTACGGTCAAATTATTAAATTTTTATTTTTATTTTTAAATTTACGTTGATTTTTCCTCTTCAAAACTTCACGCAATCTCCAAATTTTCGACCCATTTTGGGATTTGGTAGTTACGTAAATCTTCTGTCATTTTTTGAGAAAGGAAAATGTGAGAAAAAAAAAACGATGGGAATCAGTTTCATTATTTTGTTCTACTGAAAAAGATTAAGATATTTTCGGGGAGATTTTGTTTGATATTCTACCATATATCTCTAACTACTATCTTATTTTACAGATTTTTTTTCGTATTTAAAGTTTTTTTTAATCCATATATATAATCTATCATTCAAAATAAGAAAGTAGGAAAATAAGTTTAATAAAAAAAAATCTCATTTTCCAAAATAGCTTTAAAATTCTGCAAAACATATACAGAAAAATGTTTAGAGTCAATTGAAAAAATATGTTTTATTTTTTTATTTAAAAGAAAATTTGAAAAGGTTAGAGATGACCAAACTAAAGGAATCAATTTTTAGCTATTATGCGAACTTTGTGCTAAGAAATTTGAAGTTAAAATCAATTTAAAATTTGAGAGTTAATTTCTAATCTGATCCAAACGTAGAGAATAAAAAAACTCCAACAAAAACTAATTTAATTATTTATTACACTAGATTTAATCATATAATCAAATGAAACAAAATTAAACTACTCTGTAGATTCGTCTTCATCATCTCCATAACCAACATAGTCCTCTTTAGAAGACTCTATAGAGACCGAAATCGAGGGCATTGCCAGTGGACGACCGATTTGGATTGCGTCTTCCTTGCTCTCCCTTAAGGCTCGCAAGATCAAGCAACCGGCGTTGGCTTCTCGGACAAAGATAGGGACTTTGGCGGAGTCGAGCAAGGCCGCGATTCTGCTCTTGGAGAGATCAGCACCGTTCCATTGGAGGGTGGCGCAATGGGCGGAAGTGCAATGGGAGTTTATCCACTCATTGTACTCAACCTTGATGAATGCGAAATCGTCGTTGCACTCGCAAGGTTGTTTCCAGGCGACACGAACCCGGTAATCGCCGCACGAAAATCGGTCACCGCCGTGCTCTATGAGGACGCCATGAGCCATCCCTAATCCCACCCTTGTGTTATGAAGTGAGATGCTGATTGCTTTGACAAAAGTGATGGTTAGGTTATATATACACACAAATAGGGTTGTTATTTTATAATGTAAATATTGTTAAAGGAAATATGTCATTTTGACTATTTTGATCTCCACTTATAAAATTGTAAGCTACATGTTAGTAGCTATGAACCCCAAAACTCCATTTCATAGCGTTTTCGCATTTCTGCATACGAAGAAACTCCGAAACTCCGTTCAGAAACGTTTCTGAGAGGTCAGAAACTTTGACCGTTTCATTGACCAAAAAAGGCAGAAACTTTTACCGTTTCCGTTTGGTCAGAAACGTTTATGATTTGCCAGATGGCGTTTCCACTAATTTTATAGTTAAAAATTAAAAAAAAATCAAACCCTAAATCATACTTTCCCTTCCTCCCGTCTAAAACTTCCGTTTCCCCCATCCTTGCCGCCTACTTCGGTACTCCCTCCTCTCGGTACTCCCTCCTCTCACTTGCTCAATGCTCTCTCCCTCTAAGCTCGCTCTCTTCTGGTAAACCCTCACTTGTAGAACTTTCTCTTTATAAGCCAAAACTTAAGGAAGAGTTAGATAAGTAGAAGATTGATGTTGGATTAATATGATTACTTTGTGTTGTTCTTGATTATGTTGTTATTTTAAAACTAAGTTACTTTATTTTTTGTTGGTTTGCAAGACATTTAATATATTTGACATGTCTGTATTGATTTCTGTTAAGGAGTAAGAACATTGTTTATCACGGTATTGAACATTTCAATTTGTAGCCTTAATGATGCATTCTATATGCATCATTTGGTGATATGTTTATTGCTCTTATTTAGACCATTTAAATGAACATATAATTCATATTGCCGTTTCCTCGACGTTTTCATTTCCTACAAAATTTGGATTGCCGTTTTCCCGTTTCCGTTTCCCTTCCGGTTTCCGTTTTTGTTTCTGTGTAACATAGGTAATAGGTTAGTAGTAGATTTTAAGCACTTTGGGTCCCATTTAGTTTTTAAAAAACTCTATACTACCTAATCCGTCTCGTAAAATTTGTTTTTTTGCTTTTGACACGATTTTTAAGAACGACAAAAACTATATAAAATATCAAAAATAATTTCATACTTAATACAATTATGTATAAAATTATTTAAAAAATTAATATTTTATACAGTTTTTCACCTCTTAATTAAAAAGCGTGTCAAAAAAATAAAACTACAAGTGATCTCCTTGCTAGGTAAGAATTTGGTCATAAAATAAGATTTTCCGTCAAACAAAGAACATCACACAAATAAAATATGATACGTACATGTATCTATATATAACCTTAATTTAGAAGATTTTGCTTACGTGTCAATCTTAGAGGAGTTTAGGAATATTAACCAATTATGTTTTTTTCCTTGCTTTTTTTATTTCTCCTTTTCTCTTTTTTTCCATTAAATTTTTTTAATCCTCCATTCTCTTTTATTCTTAACATATTTACTAACAATCTATATATAACCTTAATTCAGAAGACTTTACTTACGTGTCAATCTTAGAGGAGTTTTAGGAATATTGGTCAATTATGTTTTTTTCCTTGATTTTTTTTATTTCTCCTTTTCTTTTCTTTTTCCATTAAATTTTTTTAATCCTCCATTCTCTTTTATTCTTAACATATTTACTAACAATCTATATCTATATAACTACTTAATTCAGAAGACTCATAGCTGACGTGTCGATTCCTCCTTCATCCACTCCCTTTCAACCAATCACATATTTTTTATTTTTCTATTTTTTCTTTCATTTTCTTTCAAATTTTCCATACAAAGAAAACCTACCTTACATTGTCTCAGCCGCCTCCTTCCTCTAGACGCCTTCTCCTTTTCTCTCCTCTCTCTGATTTCTCTTTTGCAATTTTTTACACCCTTTTGTTTCTACTGAAGATTGAGGTAAGGTTTTTTGGCTGCGGCATCATCCTCGACGATTCACACCCTTCATCAACAAGATTCACACCCAATTTGCCGATTTAGGGTTGAATCTGAATCGTGGCTGTCCTCTGTCGAAACCTCCTAATCGAATTTGGGTTTAAGTTGTGAGTTGATTTAGGGATTTGGGTTGTTCCATGTGTTGCTTTCGGGAATTCGAATAACCATGGCTGCTTCTAGGAGGACCTTGCTCTCATTGTTCTCGGTGACAATGGGTAACCGTTCTTCTTTCTCTCCCTTTTCCCAGATTTTGAAATTTGTTTTCTTCTTCACGTTTCATCATTTCTAGGGTTTCGTTCCCCTAATTTGTTGTTCATATTGATTTCAGACATCTCTCTGCTGATCTTGACTCTCGATGATTGTAGTTCAGGATCTAAGAACTTCCGCTGTCAATGGGAAGCGTAAGCCTCAATCCCCTTCCTTGAGTTTCATCCTCTCTCTTGTTCTTGTTAATTTCAACTCCTGTTCTTTTTTATTTCAAATGAGGGATTGCCTTTGTTTAATCAATTTATTTTGTATCTTTTTTTAGAACTATAATTGTTCTTTTGTAGGATAAAGCAATACAGTACATGTTAGTGTAACTATGATCGACGAAGCATCTTCCTATTCAATGACACAGGACTTCGTCTTCCTCCTCCGCCGAGGTTTATCAGAGGTTCGTTCATCTTCCTCCTCTTCTCCTCAGTTACGTTTATGCCTTCATATTCCCATTGCGCCCTTTCACTCTTTCGATCGATATTTTCATATCAACATCGTAGAAATACAACAACCCTATGTGCATCGATGACATGTTTCTCCGATTGAGATTTTTACTATTTTTTCAGAGGTTTATCAGAGGTTCGTTCATCTTCCTCCTCTTCTCCTCAGTCACGTTTATGCCTTCATATTCCCATTGCGCCCTTTCACTATTTCGATCGATATTTTCATATCGACATCGTAGAAATACAACAATGACATGTTTCTCCGATTGAGATTTTGATTGAGCCGGCTGAATTGGAGGCATTTGATCTTCGCAGGTCCAGTTGCTATTTGCAAATTTTACTATTTTTTTCAATCGATTGGTATTTGTCGATTTCGATCTTATGTAGGTCAAGTTGGTATTTTTCCAATCATTTCTAAATTCATCTTACGTATATTCGGACTGGTTTGAAGGGATAAACTGCATGTTTTATTTTCTCTTGCATTATTCATCCATAAATAATGACCAAATCACATGATTAAGAGGAATATAGGATACATATCAAAACTTGGATGCACTCTCGGAGAGATCAAGAAGTGAGAGCACGTCAGTATTATTTATGGTCGGCTTATGGAGAAAAGATATGACCAAGCATCTCTTGTGTGCAATTTAATCAGGCCTATGCTTCTTATGTAATTCCAAGAAACTTGATAACTGAAACATACCTTCATCTCAGTAATTGCATTGACCTAAGGTCTTTTGCATTGTTGAAGCATTCAATTATAGACTTCATGTTGGTCATGAAAATTTTAAAGCAAGGTCGCGTCAGCTATACAAATTATGGACCTTTAACATCAGACATTTTGCTTCATTATCAGCCATATTAGTTTGGTTACATTTACTATTCAACACATGAACTATATTATTTAGTGTGAATAAGGCTTATTTATTTATCTTTTACAGGTGGGTTGCCCTGAAGTTGGAGTACTGCTAGAATTTTCAATTGAATGGTCTATGGAACAACATCATTGAACATCTTGAGTGGTAGGATTGTCAGGTCAATTTGTCCGCCTTCAAAATAATATCTGCTCCCTTTCTATTTCATTTCTCAACAAAATTTACCATACTGTTACATTTCACAAATACATTTTAAACTACTATATGTTGGTTTTTTTAGTCATAAAAAGCGCGAGTCTGATCAGCTAATCATAAATCTTGATTCTTTTCTATAATACTTTCTTTGTAATTCATTATCTATAATTCCTAATTTTTTAATTCTGAATTTATTAGTTGTAAGTCTGTTTTAAATTTTATTTCTTTAACTCGGATTCTAAAATTCATTTCCTATAATTCGGTTTTATTCTAACATTCAGTTTATGTAATTCAGTTCCTTACTGACGTCTCTAAAATTCAGCATCTTCAAATCTTTCTGCATTTCATATTTGTATTTCAGCTTCCATGATTAATTTTCATCCTCAATCTCACTAAACTTCTTTGCTAAATTTCAGGTTTAGGGTTTTTAATTCAATTCCCTTAAACTTCTTTGCTAAATTTCAGGTTTATGGTTTAGGGTTTTTCATCCTTCATGCAGAACACGAGGTATTGTTATTTATGTGGTAGAAGCGTGGCCTCATTATTCATAAGTCATAATACCATTACTTATGGATGGCTTGGTCTGGACTGTGAGGTTGATGTATACACAGCTCTTGCAGCCTTCTTTCATTTTCCCTATGACAAGAATTTTCCATTATGGTGGCTTCTTTTTATAGTTTACATTTTTATTAAAGCTGTCTAGCTTGTCCTGGATTTTTATTTATAATAGGATTATGGTTTTGGTGCTTTGCTAAGCATGAATACCATGGATGACAAATATGTGGGTTTTTCATGTCACAAGGCAACACAATGAGGACTGTAAAAAATTAGTAAATTGGTTGTGCAGTCATTGCCAAACATGAATATAACGGTGACCAAGCTGATGGCTTTAGGTGCTCCTAGAGGCTGGATGGCCCGATCAAGCATGAAATTCATGGAAAGGTTGTTGATAGGAGGAATTTCGAGACTTGCAATAATAAAATAGAAATAAATCAAGGCAAACCAGATTCCGTCCCTTGCAAATAATTACAAGACCTCCTCCTGATGCAGCAGTGGGAAGTCAGGATCGATCCACGAGGAAGCGTGTCAGCGGATCCTAGGCAGCGAGGAAATCTCACGGTTAGAAGTCGACAACAGGGTCCTCGATCTCGACTAGGGTAGTCGACAGAAGAACGGACAGTCGAACACAGCACAGCAACTAGCACAGGCAGAGGCTCGTCGATGTCGACAAGGCCTACTCGATGTCGAGTAGAGTCTTGGTCGACTTCGCTTCGTCTCGTCGAGTACCTGCACAAGTAAGCTACAACGACTCTGGGTCGAAGATCAGTAGTCGAGATCGACGAGTGCTATTCGATCTCGAGTAAGACAGAAATTAAAACGAAAGAAAATACTTGCAAAGGCTTTAGGGTTTCGAACTAAACTTAATATAAAAGGCTTCCAAGATTGGGGTTTGCAACAACGATAGCCAAACATGCATAAGGCAGAACCAAATAAATAATCATGTAAATCGCATCAAAGGACTAAGCTTTCTCCTTTTCCAACAATTAGACAACTCTTTCAAGAGACCCTAATTGTCTCTACTAATTTTATGTTTATAATCCAAGTTGTTAGCATGGATCTCCATTAGACGGGTAATAAACACATAAACAAGTAGGAAAATGCTCAAAACATGATAAAGGTCGGATCTTTACCTCAAACGCGCATGGCTATCGTTGGGCTCGCCCCAACCCTAGAAGTGGGTGGACTACTCACGCCTCATCGCAAACTCAGACATCATTGATTGGAAAGAAATAACAACTTGCATTAACTAAATTCAAAGCCTTTACAATCCTGGCAATCAACTCTCGTAAACTGCCAAAACCTTAAAACCTCCCAACTCCTAAATCGTCTCTGTGGAACTACTTCTCTAACTGAAATTGAATGAATAAAACTAAGCCCCATGGGCTTTATTTATAGCCTTCTATTCCTTGCTACTCAAGGATAGAATATCTATATCTAAAACTATATTTAAAACTTTAATGATAAATAAAAGCGATAAAGAAATTAAATCTAAATATATATAAATTGTCTCAAGTGGATAAAACTCTCTTCTTCATGATAGATGTTGATAGAATCGGATAGAACTCGGTCTTCTCGGCTTCCTTCGTGCCCAAGGAATCCCAACTCTACTCGGATTCGTCAAGCCACGTCACACAGCTTCTGGATTCGTCGTCGATGTCGACTAGGGTCTTGTCGACATCGAGTAGGAGTGTTGTCGACTGGCTCGGCTTCGTCGTCTCGGCTAGCTGGTGCTCGATGTGGCTCGGACTTGGCTCACGGGTCTCGTCGATCTCGTCAAGGGCTCATCGACATCGAGTTGCGTTCTTCCTTTCCGCTTCCGCGAGTTGCTTCTTCCGCTGCAGCGAGGTCGTCGATCCGCAGGTGCGAGAGCCCCCTTCCGCTGGAGCGAGTTGGCGAGCTTCGTCGTCTTGGTGCATCCCGCTGGCAGCGAGGATTTCCGCGGCAGCGAGCGGTTCGCTGCAGCGAGTCGAGTCGCTGGCAGCGAATGCTGCCTGGTCGTCCTCGTCCTCGGCTTGTCTCCTCTTCTCGTCGACTCCGGGTGTGGCGCTGAGGTGTCGTCGATCTCGATTAGGGCTTGTCGAGATCGAGTAGGGCTCCGGAGCTGGGTTGGTCTGGCTCTCGACGTTGCTCCTAGTCGACAAGGTCTGGCTCGGACATGCTCGTCTAGATCGAGTAAGGCCTACTCGAAATCGAGTAGCCTGGGCTCTTAGCTTGATTCGACTGGTTCCGCTGCTTCTTTGACCTTGGACTTCTGTAGTGGTTTTCCGAGCTTTTCTGACCTTCCTTAGAGTTGCCGTAAAACGTCTCGAATTCTGCGAATTTAAACAGAAACTGGTGTAGATTCCGTAATTTGGCAAATAAGCATAAACTACATAGATTATGTACTATCTAACCGAAATGTATGTAAAGTATGCAGAAAACGATATTAAAGTTACTGTAAAATATGGCAAATTCAGCTCACAACAAACACCCCATACTTAAGCTTGCTTGTCCTCAAGCAATACTTTTATTTGTCATTCAGGGGAAGAAATCAAAACTCTCAACTTATTAGATTCATTCTTATATAACCCAGCAGTTAATTACCATCATCGAAAAGGTACTAGTGTCACAAATCCATGCATTTGCAATTATATCAAAGCAACATCTACTCACAAAAAGGAGGGTTAAGCAAAAAACATTCATTAGTGACAAAGCATTGATAATCAAGAGGACTTCAATTTAAGCTCAAATAAGGAGTAGATTTGGTAAAAGGCTAAAAGGTGGGCAGTTTCTGGCAATGTGGTGCTAATGATCCGGGGAAATGGAGTATTTCCAAATTTGAATTTCCACATTCCTTCTCATAAAATTCATCACCTTTCATAATGCTTTTATCAACAATAATGCTTTTACCTCTCTGACCTCAGCACTGCCTTCTCGCGAGTCGCAAACATGGGTGTCATGAATGGCCCCGGATACTTAGTGCTTTGGACTCCTCACAATATGTCCTATCTCTCCAAACTATTATCTCAGAGAGCAGGGTCAATCTACCTTTATCTCCTGAGGTGATTGTATTTTCTTTCACTCATTAAATTTTCCATATATTCAAAACACTTTCCTTCCAAACTCCAATAATGATAATAACAACATCACAAACACCATATAACATCTCCATAATGTAACATCATTCTCAACATAATCCCCGGATAAGGTAAAGAATGGGCAAATATTTAGGTCATGTGGAGCAATATTTGAAATAAGGCATACTATGGCTTTTGTGATGCATAAGCATAGGTAAGGCTAGGAATTGAAACAGTGAGCATTATATGGAAATATAAAGTCTTCCATCATCTTATCATGCAACATGTCAAAAGAAACTTCAAATTTTACCTCCTTTCATGGTTTTCAAGAAATAATGCACTTCATTATGACTTCCCTTTACTAGGCAATTTCATGCTATATCTCTAATGAATCCAATTTTGCATCGTCGAGTCCAATATAGCTTCCATGACATTATTCAAAATTTTAAATGGGGGTCATTTTTCAAATTTTTGGAAAACATGCATATAAGCTCATAAATCAATAATGCATTCCAAAATAGCCATATAGCAATTCAAGAAATAAATTCTAAACATGCACAAATAATGTCAAATAAATTCTAAACATGCACAAATAATGTCAAATTTTTGGAAAACATGCATATAAGCTCATAAATCAATAATGCATTCCAAAATAGCCATATAGCAATTCAAGAAATAAATTCTAAACATGCACAAATAATGTCAAATAAAGTCAAATATGCATGAAATAAGCCCTTCCCCCACCCCATACTTAAAATTTACAGTGTCCCCACTGTATAAAAATTAAATAAAAACAAGAGTAAAGGAAGGAACTCACAGGATAAAACATCGAGGAAGGCGGATCAGTGCATGTCGAGTAGAGGTAGGCTTGTCGATCTCGAGTACAGGGTAGTCGATCTCGAGGAGCCTCGTCTGCGTCTAGTGGTTTTCTGAAGACGAGGAGCGTCTGGGCTTGTCGATGTCGAGTTGGCCTACCCGAGATCGAGTAGTGTCTGGGCTGCTCCTCCTTGTCGCCATCGACTCGGCCTTCGTCGATTTTGACTGTTTTTCAAGGACTCCTTATTCCACTTTTCGCGATCCTTTTATGCTTCGCCGACCTAAAAGTGTTAGATTGCACACAAAACAAGACTATCCACATAAAACATTCTAAAAGACATAAAACCCTAAAAACCAAAAACAAAACAAAAAGTTCAAAAGTCCCAAAAATTCATAAAGTTTTATATACATGCTCTAGATTTTAGAGTCGCTAGGCCGACTTCTCCATTTGCGCTCAAGGACCCTTATTGTGGGGCCTGCTCATGCTTGGCCCTTCTCCTGGATCATCTAGGTCCTGATGGTAGTATGCAAGCTCAGCTGACAGGTTGTTGCTTGCATCATCTCCCTTCTCTTTCTTCTTTTGCCTTCCAGCTCTCAGTTTTCGCAGATTCTCTTGCCACGGTGTCTTATCTCCCCTTAAATCATTTATAATTTTCTTTATGGACTGAGGAGGAGTAGGATTCATACCTGAACTTGCCTTTTCGGACCCAAAACAGGAATCTTTGGGCTTGGGGCTAGTCGACATCGAGTACAGCTGGTCGACTTAGAGTACAGGGACCCCAAACTTAGGATCTTGGCAAGTTTCTGGCTCTGCAGTGGTTGTCGAGGTAGAAAAAGTTTTGTCGACATCGAGTACCTCCTTTGTCGAGATCGAGTAGCCTTTGTCGATCACGAGTACAGTGTTGGCTCCTTCCTCCGCTGTTTGCTTGGTCCCGTGGTTGCTGATGCTTTTCACCTCCAGCCATGAAATTTCCTCTTTTGCAGGGCCAAAAGAGAAATCCAAAACCTCATCGCCTATGGTGAAGGTGAGCGATCTATTCTTGACACTTATTTTTGCATCTGTAGTAGCTAAGAATGGTCTACCAAGAATAATAGGGCTAGTAGGATCTTCAGCACAGTCAATGATAAGGAAATCAGCTGGAACAAAGAATTTACCAACCTGGACAGGGACGTTCTCAACTATACCTGTAGGGATGACTACTGTATTGTTGGCCATGTATAGCTTGGCATCCACAGGTTCTATGCATCCTATCTTTACTTTTCGCCAGATTGATAAAGGCATGATGCTCACACTTGCCCCTAAATCGCATAGAGAATCATATTTATATTCTCCAAAACCCACAGTAACAGAAAACTTACCAGGGTCAGGTTTCTTTTCAGGGAAGTGGAGTACTTTGCATTCGCCTGCGATCTCTGAGATGGATCGCTTCTTGCTTAGGATTTCCTTGAGAAATTTGAAATATCCAGGCATCTCTTGCAGGGCTTCTGTAAAAGGAATAGAAACATTCAGTTCTTGCAGCATATTAACAAATCTGGTAAACCTACCTACAGTGGGATCTTTCTGTGCTTTTGAAGGGAAAGGCAGTGGCTTTTTCAGTTTCAGAGCCTGATCAGCCGTCGGAGGCGCTACGGAGTCGTCGACGTCGGCTAGACGCTGCTCGTCGATCTTGACAACGGGCTCATCGACGTCGAGTACAGTGGTCGACCTGGAGTTGCTGGTCTGCGCAGCGGAGTCCGAGCTCAGTTTCTGGTCTGTGTCGAGTAGAGGCTTGTCGACATCGAGTACAGCCTCTTTGAGATCGAGTTGCTGCTCCGCCTTGCTTTGCTATTTTCCGACCTCTGGCTCGTGTAATTGATGTCCACTCCTAAGTTTGATAGCTGCGACGTGTCCGGTTTTCCCTTTAGGATTTGGTTCTGTTTGCCCAGGGAGTTGTCCGGACGGTCGTGGGATCTGTGCAGCGATCTGACCCATCTGCGTCTCTATTCCCCTTTTCCAGATGTCTAATTCTCCAAATTTTGTAGTGATGTTCTGGAATTGGTTGTTGATGGTGCCCTGATTCCGACGCATCTCCTCAAGGATCAGCTGCAGATCATCCTTCTTTTGATCTCTTTCTGGATGTCCTGGAGCTCTGTAGGGTGGGGGATTCCTAGGAGGACCTTGGTTCCATTGTGGCTGATAGAACCTTTGATCTCCCATGTGTCGATTTGGACCCCAGCGTAGGCTGCCTCTTCATGTGTTTCTGCCATCCTAACTTGCTCGGTGTGTAGGCACTCAGTAGTGGTGTGCCTTTGTGATCCGCATTCGATGCAAGGCTGGTTGACAGATAGATATTTGACTTGCTTGAGGAGCTTGCGATTGTGGTCTCTGTAGAACTGCTCCCTGACATCCGGGTCAATCTCCTTTGCTGGCTCATAGAGTGGCATTGATGGTGTTGACCTGGCGTAGGAGTTCTCCTCATAGTTTGTAGGAGCCCCATATTTTTTGTCGTAGTTAGTGAGCTTTTCTAGCATACCCCATGCGTCGCTTGGTGGCATCGTCAGGTACTCATAGCGAGTATAATGGTTGATCTTATCCTTAGTGATTTGATCAAGAGAGTTGAAGAAGATCTCCTGAATGACGTAGGGCGGCTGTCCATGAGTAGGGCAAGATCGCAGTAATTCCTTGTAGCGTTCCCATGCCTTTGTCAGCGGTTCCCCTTGCTTCTGTTTGAAAGCGGTGATTTTCTGACGGAGAAGTGCTGTTTTGGCGGGTGGGAAGTATTTGTTCAGGAAATCTTGCTCTACTTGGGCCCAGGTGGTGAGAGATCTCGGCTTCAGCCCTTCAAGCCACTTCAGTGCAGGTCCAGCGAGCGACCAGCGAAAAGATTTCATCTTGACATATTCCAGAGTTGTACCTTCAGCAAGAGTACGACACATATCATGAAAGTTAGTAATATGTTCAAGAGGGCACTCATTAAATTTGCCATAAAAAGCATTATTTTTAAGCTCTATCAAAAATTGAGTGCGAATTTCAAAAGAGTTATCAGGGATTAGAATCGCCGATTCAGGCACGACGAGAGCTGGATGCATATAATCCTCAGCAGTAGTTGGATATTGGGCAAGCTCAGCTTCTGCTTGCTCCCTTGCTGCTTTCTCAGTGGCGATAGCAGCATCTTTAGCGGCTAGTTCCCTTGTAAGCCTTTTCGATCAGTTGCTCTTGTGTTTCAGCGGCCGCCATGACCCTTTTGAGTTTAGAGTGGATGTGTAGGTAACGCTCTGGTTCGTCTAAGGCGTCAAACTCAGGTGGTAGACCAGAACGGCGCATACACCTGTATAATAACTCAAAGCAGATGTGAGATTTAACTACCTAAGGCGCGAATGATAGCTTCCCCGGCAACGGCGCCAATTTGTTGATAGGAGGAATTTCGAGACTTGCAATAATAAAATAGAAATAAATCAAGGCAAACCAGATTCCGTCCCTTGCAAATAATTACAAGACCTCCTCCTAGGCAGCGAGGAAATCTCACGGTCAGAAGTCGACAACAGGGTCCTCGATCTCGACTAGGGTAGTCGACAGAAGATCGGACAGTCGAACACAGCACAGCAACTAGCACAGGCAGAGGCTCGTCGATGTCGACAAGGCCTACTCGATGTCGAGTAGAGTCTTGGTCGACTTCGCTTCGTCTCGTCGAGTACCTGCACAAGTAAGCTACAACGACTCTGGGTCGAAGATCAGTAATCGAGATCGACGAGTGCTATTCGATCTCGAGTAAGACAGAAATTAAAACGAAAGAAAATTAATGCAAAGGCTTTAGGGTTTCGAACTAAACTTAATATAAAAGGCTTCCAAGATTGGGGTTTGCAACAACGATAACCAAACATGCATAAGGCAGAACCAAACAAATAATCATGTAAATCGCATCAAAGGACTAAGCTTTCGCCTTTTCCAACAATTAGACAACTCTTTCAAGAAACCCTAATTGTCTCAAAACATGATAAATGTCGGATCTTTACCTCAAACGCACATGGCTATCGTTGGGCTCGCCCCAACCCTAGAAGTGGGTGGACTACTCACGCCTCATCGCAAACTCAGACATCATTGATTGGAAAGAAATAACAACTTGCATTAACTAAATTCAAAGCCTTTACAATCCTGGCAATCAACTCTCGTAAACTGCCAAAACCTTAAAACCTCCCAACTCCTAAATCGTCTCCGTGGAACTACTTCTCTAACTGAAATTGAATGAATAAAACTAAGCCCAATGGGCTTTATTTATAGCCTTCTATTCCTTGCTACTCAAGGATAGAATATCTATATCTAAAACTATATTTAAAACTTTAATGATAAATAAAAGCGATAAAGAAATTAAATCTAAATATATCTAAATTGTCTCAAGTGGATAAAACTCTCTTCTTCATGATAGATGTTGATAGAATCGGATAGAACTCGGTCTTCTCGGCTTCCTTCGTGCCCAAGGAATCCCAACTCTACTCGGATTCGTCAAGCCACGTCACATAGCTTCTGGATTCGTCGTCGATGTCGACTAGGGTCTTGTCGACATCGAGTAGGAGTGTTGTCGACTGGCTCGGCTTCGTCGTCTCGGCTAGCTGGTGCTCGATGTGGCTCGGACTTGGCTCACGGGTCTCGTCGATCTCAACAAGGGCTCATCGACATCGAGTTGCGTTCTTCCTTTCCGCTTCCGCGAGTTGCTTCTTCCGCTGCAGCGAGGTCGTCGATCCGCAGGTGCGAGAGCCCCCTTCCGCTGGAGCGAGTTGGCGAGCTTCGTCATCTTGGTGCATCCCGCTGGCAGCGAGGATTTCCGCGGCAGCGAGCGGTTCGCTGCAGCGAGTCGAGTCGCTGGCAGCGAATGCTGCCTGGTCGTCCTCGTCCTCGGCTTGTCTCCTCTTCTCGTCGACTCCGGGTGTGGCGCTGAGGTGTCGTCGATCTCGACTAGGGCTTGTCGAGATCGAGTAGGGCTCCGGAGCTGGGTTGGTCTGGCTCTCGATGTTGCTCCTAGTCGACAAGGTCTGGCTCGGACATGCTCGTCTAGATCGAGTAAGGCCTACTCGAAATCGAGTAGCCTGGGCTCTTAGCTTGATTCGACTGGTTCCGCTGCTTCTTTGACCTTGGACTTCTGTAGTGGTTTTCCGAGCTTTTCTGACCTTCCTTAGAGTTGCCGTAAAACGTCTCGAATTCTGCGAATTTAAACAGAAACTGATGTAGATTCCGTAATTTGGCAAATAAGCATAAACTACATAGATTATGTACTATCTAACCGAAATGTATGTAAAGTATGCAGAAAATGATATTAAAGTTACTGTAAAATATGGCAAATTCAGCTCACAATAAAGGTGAATCCCTGAATATCTATCCTTAGTTGTAAGAATCATCATTCACCATAATGGTCCAAATTTTGTGAAATATTCTAAAGAATAAATATTGATAATTTGATATCAATCTATAGCTATAAGTGCATTATTTATTTATTTTTATGTTTTTGCCCGCGTAGGTTGTTGCAGTGAGATGCCTTGATGGTCATTAATGTTTTAAGGCAGTTTCAGTGTTGGTTTCAGTGTTGGTTGTTCACCTGTTGAATTTTCCCTTTTAATTGATGTTTGTTTTTTAAGTCTCCGTTAAGAATTGTTGTTTTTTAATATCCTCACTTTTTTTTTTTCAGATTCCCTTTTCATCACAATGTTATATTTTGCCTTTTAATTTTTTTTTATGACGAGGAACTCACCTTTGGCGGTAAACCCCGAGCACGTGACCCAACCGACAAGAGCAACAATGTTAATGTTGTTTTTTAATTTTGCCTTTTAATTTATGTATTGAGTAATCAACTCTACTGTTTGTTTCTCCTTCTGAATTCCTTCACAATGTATATTTCTAATGGAATATCCTTTAAATTAAGATACTTCAAAGGCAGGTATTTCAAATTAGAATTTAGAAGACATTTGTTTAAATTGTTATTTTGTTATTCAATAATATTTTATAATCTATTTTTTTTTCTCTCGCAATCGCGTCATGGCGCGGGAATCTCACTAGTTTACTTAATTGGTGTAATTTATTAATAATAAAAAACTTCATCAAAATTTTTTAATCGGAAATTTCGCCTGGTAACCCTGGGGTTTCGCCTAATTCGTGTGGTAAACAAAGGTTTCAGATATTTCGCCTGGTAACCCTGGAGTTTCGAATTTTTTTGCCTCGCGCCCAAAAGTTTGGCTTTGTCCAATAATTGTGTTTTAAAGTTATGGGGGAGTGAGTATTGTAATATTAACAAATTTTGTGGTATATTTTCACAAATACCACCCTCCACCGTCACACTTCCCCTCTCTAAGAGCATGTGCAACCATGGGGTTAACTCTTCCCCTTTTCAATTTTCATCCCCTTATTATAATTTTCCACTTCATATATTTTTTTCACTAAATTATTTTCTACTTTTTCTACCTCTTCTTTAGAGGTTACCCTTGCAACCATGGGGTTACCTTGTTCTCCACTTGTGTGTTTAAAAAAATATAAATAACATATAGTGGGACACTAGTGTGTCTAAAAAAATAAAGAGAAAGTAAAAATAAAAGGGAAGAGGTTACCTTAGTGGGAAGGGGTAACCCCTTCCAACCTCTTCCCTTAAGGTTTGGCTTGCAACCATGATTTTACTTTTTAAGACCTATAAAATAAGTAAAACTCATGGTTGCACATGGTCTAACCCTCATCCACCGTCGTACCGCCGCACCAGGCCTTTCAACAACTTCAACAGCAAGGTTAGGCTCCCACCAAGCCAACCACCGCAAACCCTCCATTACCCCCATTAAAATATGATTTTAAGGTTGAAACTAACAAGAAAGATTTTATATGTAAATATGTAATCGAACAAGTAATTATCTTTCCTTTTTAGTCACTTGACAGTGAACGAATTGAAGAATGAAAAAAACAATTTAACATTCAGAAGTTTTTTGTAATTAGATAATTCCAATGAATTTGCTGTCCATTATCCCCATTGAAATTCAGACCCCGCCTTCTTTAGATCTCTTTCAACTTTTGAATGTAATTGTGATTTCTACATTTGCTTGAATTCTTAATTAATGAACTTGCATACGCCGCTCACACATTATCGGCACCGTGAATCGAGCCCTGGAAAACATAGTCTTTGCAAACCCTTGGCACCGTGAATCTGGAGAAGGTAATCGCTTCCACCGACAACGTAGAGCCACCGCCCGCGCCGCAGCCACCCCTCTCTAACCCGTCGCCGCCCCTCTAGAGTCACTAGTTGCCGCCGGCCCGCCTCTGCACTTCGTCTCCTCGTCTGCGATAGTCTTCTTTCTCCATCTGCTCTCCTCTCGCTCAGATAGAATGGAGAAAGTGAGTATTTGTGAAAATCCCCCACAACTTTGATTAATATTACATAATTTACCCACCCATGACTTTAAAACACGATTATTGGACAAAGTCAAACTTGTGGGCGCGAGGCAAAAAAATTCGATACCTCAGAATTACTAGGCGAAATATCTAAAACTTTGTTTACCACGCGAATTAAGCAAAACCCTAGGGTTACCAGTCGAAATTTTCGTTTTTTAATTATATATATTTTTTAAAGATTTTTTTTGGCTGTATTAGAAACCCTAGCTAGCATCCCTCGTCATAAATGGGTTCCTGCCGGTCATATAATTTCATTGGGTGTGTGCTTGATTAGTCTATCCATTGATCTCCATTAAGAATGCCCACAAATCAACTCCCACTAGACATACTCATAAAAATCTTCCTATATCTCCCATTCGAATCGATTCAGGCATGTAAACTCGTCTCAAAGCAATGGAAAAGCCTCGCCGACGATCCCAGATTGGAGTACCCATCTTTTGCCCCCTTCCTTTTACAAAATTTCATCTACTGTGTTTCAACAAACATTACCAATCCCATCAGTAGCCGTTGCAATCCTCCCTTGTCGGTGAAACGCATTCCAATCGAGTTGAAACACGACGGTGAAACCACATTCACTCAATTGCTTTTGGAATCGTCAAAGGGGATTGCTTGTGTAGTCACCAGTAACCGTCACCTCTTATTCTACAACATGTTCACCGGAGCCCCCTACCCCCCAACGGAAGTCCCGGAGGGCGGGTTCTTATATGGCTTCGGTTATGATACTTATGCTGACGACTGTAAAATGATGTCGGTCGACATCAGCAATAGTTTGTTTTGGGTTTACAGCTTGAGAAATCGCGCTTGGAAGTCATTCGAAGGCTTCCCTCACAACACATATTACTTGTGCAATTGGGATGAACCGCGATCTTGCTCCTTGAATGGTGTCCTTCATTGGGTTGTTGACAAGAGAGGCCAAGAGCCCGCGGTCATCCTTACTTATGATCTGCATACTCGTAGGTTCGGGGAGATATCGTTGCCGAGTAGTGATTGTTATAGTTATGGTACAAAGGTAGCTGAATTAGGCGGACGCCTATGGTATTGTTCTATGGATCAAGTTCTTACCTTGTGGATGATGAGAGAGTACGGGGTTAGTGAGTCTTGGACGATATTTTTAAGCATTGACCTTACAAAGCTACGCCATGGGGACGGCTACATTAGTCATGAGATAGAACCCAGCAGGGTTCTATATAAATATCATAGTGGCAGAAAATTGCTGTTGTTTATATGTAAGCGCCGTGGAACGTTATACTGGTACGATATCGACAATGGCAAAGTGACGCGCATACAAAAGAATACATGGGAGAAGAGGATGAATCGAAAGCGGAAGACATCAGAGTTAATTGAAGGAATGCAGCAACACATTTGGCTCGATCGGTGAAATAGGTTGAGATGATGTTGCTCTCCATATATAACTTTATTTTACTTGGATGTTTTCTAGATTAATTGCTTTGTAAATTGCTGTTCAATTTAGCTGTCTTCAGTTTCATTCTAGTTCTTCTCTACTGAAACTCTTAAAGTGTGTCTAGATTCATAAAATCGGAAATTTGTACAAGTTGTAATTCACATCCCAACAGTTTGTCATAATATATAGTAACTGAGGGGAAGCATGAGGATGATGGGAATACATAACACAAGAGCTCTTTCAAGGCATGGGCTGGTACCCAGCTACTTTACAGGGAGCCTACCAATTGCAAATTATGATTGCTAATAATATTGGGATTAGCTAGTTAGGTTTTCAATTCTAATGGAACAGGCAATGCTACTTTTCCGTGGCTTGTCTTAAAGTCTGCAACCATCCCATCATCGTAACGATCACTAAGTAACCGTTGGAAGTGCTCGAAAAATCTCCTCAAATCATGCTAACTTATATAATGCTTGATCACCTTATTCGTGCTTTCACTATGTACGTTGTGTAGTTATCCTGCACAAAATATATATCTCCCATAAACCAATGCTCACTTATCAAGAAGATTGTTGTATTCATGCACCACAATCCTTTTTGAGTGCAAAGGCGTGTCCAGAACCCGGCCTCGGAAAATAGCAACGGATTTGGCAACGAATGACCGTGGATAATCGGTTTAGCCACGAACTCAGCAACGGTCGGGCCATCCGTAGCCATATGCCTCGTGACTAAATTCGGGCCGAAGTAGCAACCGAAAATAGCAACGAACTCATATATTCGTGGCTAATTTCGTGGCTGGGTATGGCTTATGATTGTCGTGGCTGTGGCGACGACGACAACGTCGGAAATGGTCATTGCAAATGACGTGGCTAATTTTGTGGCTGAATTCGTGGCGGGGAACATGTCATGTGTATTGCTGGTTCCATGGCTGATTCATTGCTATGTTCGTGGCTAACTTTGAGGCTAAAGTCGTTGCCGATGTTGTTTCTTGTTTTGAGGTGGGCATCGTTGCCTAGGTTGTGGCTAAATTTGTGGCTTACGTTGTTGCTAATATTTGGATGCGCTATTTATACGATTGAGAATATATATAATGTTATATCTAATGCTCCCAAATAGATTAGTAAACATCATGCACATAAAGTTCGTGCTATATACATACACAACGCTGTCACCTATGTTCAACAATCCACAATACATCCGCAAGTTCGACAATCTATCACTACAAAAAAAAAAAAATTAAATTAGCCACACTAACTAGCTTCGGCAGGGGGCTTGGCATGGAAATTGGTACCTTTTGCCACCAATAGTAGCTTCGGCAAGGGTTTTCGTGGCTATTAGGGTTGATTTTCCCCAAAATATCGAACCCTCCATTCTTCTGAACATTCCTCCATTCTTCATTCATATTGAACCCAACCTCGACCTCCTTCACTCGCCCTGTCAATGGAGGCTAGGAACCCTAACCTCTCCGGTGGCCATATCCCATCTCCAACTTCTTTCTTCCACCTTCTATCTCAACCTTCTCTATTCAATTCCTCTCTGGCAGACAACACTCTTCGTTCTCTCCACAACAGGTACGTACGCTCTCTTTCTTCTCTTCTCTTTCTTTTCTTTGCTTGTTGGAATCTATGGCTAATCCCGATATGGAAATCTAGGATTCTTGGGCTGTGCATTTTTTTTTTTGGTAGATCTAGGGTTTCAAGATGATTGTTGAACTTCTCTACGCCATCCCCTTTCGTTTCTTTTAATCCGATTCAAAAGGTGTTTCAAGATTTTGTGGTGCCTCTGTTTGGTTGTTGTTTTGTTCAGTCTCCGAAATGTGTTGCTAGTAGTAGTATGTCTCTTCTCGATTCTTGTCTTAAGCTTCACATTAAAGGCTGTAAATGTTAACTTGTGACTGCAGATTTGGAGTTTTCCTTGGATATTTCATACTCCTATCATTAATTTATTAGATTCAAGGCTAGCTAGTGCTTACTGTCTTTGCAGTAAGCAAATTCATCATGTGTTGAATGGTTTCTTTGTTTCCTGTGCTCAAACAAATTGATATTGCCTTTGCAATTTATTTCATGTGATGGAATCACCAATAATTTGAAAGGGCATCTGATAGGGGCTCATTGTTGTCTCTGAAAATCGTTTTGTGTAGGGGTGAATGCTAAAAGGTGTATGTTTCATTAGAAGGTGTCAAATAAATTAAAATTTCTCCTTTTTTTTTTTAACATTTTTACCCTTGTCAATGTCCATGGAAGTCGTATGCATAGTCATTATAACTATTTCACTGGCCTTTTCAGTTTCAGGTGGCACGATGTGCTAGCACCCGTCACAACTGGATGTCAAACTACGGTTTTAGATCCCTTGGTAAGATATTGTATATGAAAATGCATTTTTAGCTACAGATTTTGTTATAAGATTCATATGCTGGCTGTAATTTTTTTTCTTCTAGGTATTGAGGAGTAGAATCCCAAACTTTTGTGCTTTCTCTAAAAATGTACATTTACTGTTTATTTGAAAATGCATTTTCTTTTAAAAAAACTTTAAAAGATAAGAGAAGGTGAAATGAGGTATATGTAATAAAGGTAAGAAAGAATAAGGTGAAATGAAGTAGTTCGTCTAATAAGGTGAAATGAAGTATATATGCTAGGAGAGATGACAGCCAAAGAACCTTACACACACACATATATATTCTTAAGTTACAAATTAAATACGATCCAAAAGAGAAGATACACATAGATTTGTATTTCCCTAGTACTTGTTCAATTTGGTTTGTTATGAATTTGACTTTTGAGGTGCATGGCTCTTCCGACTGAGAATATATTTCACATCACTATTGATTTCTTTGACATGGTTTTATTTACCTTGTAGGCTGGTAGATAGGTATAGCTAAGACCATTTGAAATTTCTTAACCAAGTATAAATAAATTAATAGACCTTGCTTGACTAAGAGCATTAGCCTGCAGCGTGCTTGCTTTTCATTGCGTTTCTTGATATGAATCAGTCGAGGGAAATTTGAGGTGAATAGGGTAACAAAAAATGATATTATACATCAGCGTATCTTGTATTTCCCTTTTGGGATGTGTAAAAAGTTGTTTGAAAAATAAACGATACTTTCCCTTCTAATCTTCTTAACTCTTTTCTTGCAATTGGTGACTAGTGGCTTTTGTAGAGTGATTGGATTCCCAACATAGGCATAGCATTGCAGTCTTATTGCTTTAAGTACGTTAATTTTTTGTTCTAGTCTTCATGATGCGGGACCATCCAAGACACCTTCGGACACACCTATACTTGGGGATGTACCTATGATTCGAGCTCATGAGAATTATGTCATCCTCAAGAGAAAGAAGAAGGCTTCACCTTGGGTCATCGTTTTGGGTTCGTTCATGCTCAGTTTGACAACTTTTCAACGTCTCGGTAAAATGAGTCGTACGGATTCAACATTAATCGGATTGGATCGTGCCATACCTTGTCGGACTGAGGACGAAGAGATCTACAACTTTGCTGTTGAAGGTTTTTCCAGATTCGACCTAGAGCTTGGCCGAAAATCACATTCTTTGCAAGTTGTCACTGTTTTGCCCAGGAGTGCAGGTAGGTGCGCGGACGTGCGGCGTGGTCGCGCGGGCGTGCAGCTCCGGGCTGTTGGATGCTGGCCACCGATCTCACATATGCCGAATTTGGGCTCTCTTAAGTTGTTATTTTAGAGACCTTAATTAATTATGTCATTTTAGTTATTTTAGGATTATTTAAATAATTTCTTTTATTTATTATTTTATTTAGTAAATTAGCCTTTGCTAGGTTATATTAATCGGCTAAAACACCATTGTAGAACTTACGCCTCTGTGAATACATAAATCAGTTCTTGTGTGAAACACAACTGTGAGAAAGTCAATCGATTCGTAGCGTTGCTCATCGATTGCAAATTGGTTATAGATATAACTTGGTTTGCTTTGAGTTCGTCAACCTCGCGAGAGGTTGGTGATCCAGGTAATCACAAGTCCCCTCCTTGTGCCTCCAAGTTGTCCGCTTGGTTGTGTAAGGTTGTAGAGGCGGGCTTTATAGTGGTTGGTATTTGGTTCCTACCCTAAACTTCCAACAATTAAATGAGCGGTACCCACGAGCTAGGAGCCAAACCCAGGTGAAGCAGCATCTCTTTGTAACCGCATTTTCCTTGGGGACTAAGAGCAGGAGCAGCCCATTCAGGCTTGGTCAATCAAAATATATTTCACTCTTCTAGGCCGGAACCGTAACCAAGTGGCTAAGGCATGAGTCTGCTCCACTCCTCTTTGTCCACAGCATGGAGGAGCTGCTCCTTTTTATTTTGTTGGCTCTTCGATAAAAAAAAAAAGCACTCATAGGAATGGTGCTAATTCCCATGTTCTTTCTAGTCTCGTTTGGTTTCGAGAGCTTCCCCCTCCTCGTCCCTTACTCGTCTTTTGAAAGCCGTTATCTTTTTTTTTTTTTTTATCCTTTCGACTTCAGCTATAACCAATGCCCTACTAGCTGAATAGGCGTAAAAAAGAAAGCTAGCTGAAAAAAGGCAAGGTGTACCTAACTTACCTACCCACTCATCAATCACGGTGTTCAGCTGACTTGCACTGATAGACCTTTATTGTATTGGAATTAGGCGCTCATCTTCTTAGTTCGAATCAGTCCACTATCGGTCGTGTCTTGCTTTCAATTTCGAGTCCTTATTCTTGTTCATCGAGTCTTTGCTTCCGTTCTTGTTATTTCTTGTTTGATTGTCGAAGATCGGGCCATCCTACGGCTAACCCCGTATCAAATTGGCATCAGAGCTTTGGTTTCCGACATCAAAAGTTGTGTCTTTTGTTTCCATAAACACAAAACCTACAAAAATAGAGTCTTTCTTTGTTCTTGATTTTTACTTTTTTAATTTTTTAATTTGATTATTACTAATCCTTATTTGTGATTGTTGTGGTTGCTAGCCTAAACACACTACCCTAGCCGTGATCAACATCATACATTGCAGCCGATCAATTTGATCAAATTGGTATCAATCATTGGAGCCAATTAATGATAGATATATCTCATACCTTGCAACTAATCATTGGAGCCAATTTGATCAATTTCACCCACTGTTGCCGCCGACACCTTGGTGCAACGTACAGGAGCCTTCGGCCTTTGCTTGCAATCCCACAAATCCTAGTTTGCTTTCTATCTTTGGCTATCTTGTTCTATTCTAGATTTATTTATTTAATTGCCTTATTTAATTTGTTGAAATTTGTGGTAGATATATCTCATGTTTTCTATCATAGACTATAAAAGGCATAGATAGATTTATTTACCATATTTAGCCACACCATCACCTATATATATTTCATTAGGGCTACATAAATTTATTTTCTCTCACCATAGTTTAATTTTCAAGAGTCCTTTACTTCATTGTTAGTTTCTTGCATTAGAGAAAAAAAAAACAAATTACATTCAAAAGCTTAGTCCTAGGAGGATAAAATTTACTAGGGGCAAAAGTAAGCTTTAAAAAAATATATATATTGTCGAGTCTAGTGCAAGAACTTCAAGGACCAATTTTGGTGAAAATCCAATAGCCCTAGTCGAAATTCTCAAACATATACATCCCAAAATATAAATTTTTTTGTAAGCCCTACCTTGCAGCTACAACGTCTTTGCTAAGGCTTTAAATCAAAAAGAGGTAAAAATCCAAGTTTTTCTTTCATTTCTTTCATTTTCTTTTCCTATTTTTGTGTGTCGTGTACTGCAGTGCCCATACCGACCCCATACCGACCCCCTCCATCCTCGGTACAGCCTCGGTACAGTGTCTGTTGAGTTCGGTTTTGGTCGATTTCGAGTTTTCCAAGTCGATATCGAGTCGATACTCCTTCCTTTCGACTCGATACTTTTGTTCTGTGTCTTGTCGGTTGCTTGTTTCTTTGTTCTTTCTCTTGATTACTTTCTTTGATTGTTAAGTCCTTGCTTGAGTGTTGATTTGCCCAAAGCGGATTGCCCCAACAAGCTTGTCATAACCAATTAGAGAGAAGTGTGTGAGAGAAACACATTGTGAGCTTGTTTATATTTTTCTAACCTTTACACAGTTTTTTGTTTGTCTTTATTTGCAATGTCTAATAACCAGGGCAATGACTGGTACATTACCTTCTTGGAGAACATGGCTAAGATAAATGCAAACATAGCTAGGATAAATGAAGGGAATCAAAGGCGTGACGAGCCGCCTCGCAACGAAAGGGAAGTACATAATCCTAACCCTAATCCTAATCTTAATCCTCATTTAGCTAAACCTTTATTTGATAAGAACATCTCTCCACGAAGGGAGAGACATGGTAGGAATAATGCGTTTGCTAATATGCAGGGACGAGGGAAAGGACGATGGCAACAAGAAGAGTACTATTTCTCAGAGGACGACGACGACTTCCAAGAGGATGATCATTGGGAGCAACGTCTTCGACGAAATGTTAGAGGAGGTCGATACCACTATCGATCACCTAGAGAGCCTGCGCAAGATGGCATAGGTAAGGTAAAGGTAAAGATCTCTCAATTTTATGGTAACAACGATCCAGATGCATATATTTATTGGGAAACTAAAATGGATCGAATATGGAATTGTCATAACTTCTCTGAACATAAAAAGGTGCAATTAGCTTCTTTAGAATTTCAAGGGTTCGCTTTAATTTGGTGGGATAGTCTGAATAAAGAAAGAAGAAGAGCCCTTGATGCGCCTATCGCTTCTTGGAACCAATTAAAAGCACAAATGAGAAGTAGGTTTGTTCCCCAACACTACTCTACAGAGCTTAGACAACGACTAGAAAACCTTAGGCAAGGTAATAAAAGTGTTGAGGAAACGTTTAATGCAATGCAAGAAACCATGGCTAGAGCTAATGTAGTTGAAAACGATGAAGATACCAATGCTAGGTTTCTTAGAATATTGCACCCCGCTTTAGCTCATGAAATTAATTATTTTCCTTATTCTATGCCTACTGAGCTTTTACATTTAGCGATAAAGGTAGAAAGAGGAGCACGATATAGGAGCCAAGGGAGAATGTCGAGTGGCCAGCAACAGGGTTGGCGTCAAAGTCGTCCCCAATAGCCCCAAGGTAGGTCGGAAATGGGCTTTAGGGATCGACCAAGTCAGCCCCAGTGAAGAGGTGAATATCGAGCACCCCAACAGCCCCTCGACAAGGGTAAAGCGCTTTGGAATGGGCAAGATTCGTCTGGGGCATTTACTGGCCCTAAAGGGAGTAATCCTAACTCTTCTCCTCTTAAACCTTTGTACGTTCCTTGCTTTATATGTCAAGGTAGAGGACATGTTATGAAGGATTTCCCAAATAAGAAGACTTTCATGATTAACCACCTAGGCGAAAATAAATCTGAAAATTCTAGTGGTGAAAATGATGAGCATGTTAATAATGATCAGGATCTTAGTTTACTTGCATCTAAAGATGATTGCATTGAATATGATCATGATGATTCTTTGATTGTTCATAAAGTTTTAAGTATTCAACCTATGCATTGTGATGATAATCAAAGAGAAGATTTGTTTCATACTAAATGCTTAGACAAAGGCAATGTTTCTAATATGATCAATGATGGTGCAAATTATTCTGATATTGCTAGCCTTGAATTAATTGAAAATCCAATCTTGAAAAAGGATGAACACTTGCTAGCATTGGATGGAAACATAAAGATAAATGAACAAGCTATAGTGCATATTGAGTTAGAACACAATGAAGATGTTATGAAATATGAATTATGCACTAATCAAGTTTCTTTTCTTGATTTTGTAGAAAACTCTAATGGCCTACAAGATGGCGAAGCCAATATCAAATCCATCCAGAAGTGGTCAACCCCTGCAACAATCGGCATTGAGAGGAGTTTCCATTGGAATGAGGTATTCGATGCAGGAGCTCGTGTGGATGCATTTGCGGAATCGTATGCGACCTTGGATTCGAGGTCGAATCCTTGTCAAGAAAGGGGGAATGATGCGGGACCATCCAAGACACATTCGGACACACCTATACTTGGGGATGTACCTATGATTCGAGCTCATGAGAATGATGTCATCCTCAAGAGAAAGAAGAAGGCTCCCCCTTGGGTCGTCGTTTTGGGTTCGTTCATGCTCAGTTTGACAGCTTTTCGACGTCTCAGTAAAATGAGTCGTACGGATTCAATATTAATCGGATTGGATCGTGCCATACCTTGTCGGACTGAGGACGAAGAGATCTACAACTTTGCTGTTGAAGGTTTTTCCAGATTTGACCTAGAGCTTGGCCGAAAATCACATTCTTTGAAAGCTGTCACTGTTTTGCCCAGGAGTGCAGGTAGGTGCGCGGACGTGCGGCGTGGTCGCGCGGGCGTGCAGCTCCGGGCTGTTGGATGCTGGCCACCGATCTCACATATGCCGAATTTGGGCTTTCTTAAGTTGTTATTTTAGAGACCTTAATTAATTATGTTATTTTAGTTATTTTAGGATTATTTAAATAATTTCTTTTATTTATTATTTTATTTAGTAAATTAGCCTTTGCTAGGTTATATTAATCGGCTAAAACACCATTGTAGAACTTACGCCTCTTTGAATACAGAAATCAGTTCTTGTGTGAAACATAACTGTGAGAAACTCAATCGATTCGTAGCGTTGCTCATCGATTGCAAATTGGTTATAGATCTAACTTGGTTTGCTTTGAGTTCGTCAACCTCGCGAGAGGTTGGTGATCCAGGTAATCACAAGTCCCCTCCTTGTGCCTCCAAGTTGTCCGCTTGGTTGTGTAAGGTTGTAGAGGCGGGCTTTATAGAGGTTAGTGATCCTGGGGTCTTTGCCTCGTTCTATTTTAGTTCGAATCAGTCCACTATCGGTCGTGTCTTGCTTTCAATTTTGAGTCCTTATTCTTGTTCATCGAGTCTTTGCTTCCGTTCTTATTATTTCTTGTTTGATTGTCGAAGATCGGGCCATCCTACGGCTAACCCCATATCACTTCATTATGTGTTCTTATTCTTATTCATCCTGATTCCTTGACTGTGCTTTGGTCACATATCATAGATCTAGTACAACATCTTGAGCTCAGGTTTTATGATATTAACGCTGCGATTGTGGTGACATTTGCACTTTTTAGTCTGAAAAAAAAAAAAAAGATTGAGATGAAAATCAATTCCTCTTATTATTAATCAAGTTGAAATTTGTATCATTGAGATGCTTATGATTGATCAAGAAAAAAGTGAGATAGCAGAAGCTGAATTATTGAACAAACAGCATTATCAAAATGATGCCGATCTTATTGCTTGATTAGGACAGGCCTGAGATTAGAATTTTATGTCATAGAGTAAGGGCTAAACTTAGAAAAGAAAGAAAATAGGGCTTCCATCTAATGACAATGCACGGCTCCAGGATTTGGATTTTCCTTTGTTATGATCTCCTTGACTTGTTCAGCATTACTTTTGTTTTCATTATTTTATCTGATTATTCTTCGTGTATTCCTTGGAGGTACCAAGTGGCCTACTTGCTGGTGTCAACTTCTAGGGAATCCATGTCACCAAAAGCAGCAAAAAAGGTCTTTTTCTGATGTAAGTTTAATATCTAGATGAAATTCGCTCATTCTGAAACTGATTATTCTTTGTTGGTTCAAAATCAATCACCGGTTTAAAGGTAAATTTCTGAACCTACAGAGTTGTTGGTTCATGGCCACATTCTTGAGCAGTTGGGATGAATATGGGATTAGAATTGGCAGAAGTGTGAGGTGTAGTTTCACATTCCACGCTATGGTTTCAAAACTTTCAAGAATATTTACCCAAGCATACTGCATAGATGAGGCTGTCTAGAGTCATATTTACTCTTTTTCACCAATTAAATTGTGAACCATACTCTACTGATTAAAACCAGTGTGTATGGTCTGAAAAATCTTCCTTGGTCACAATCCACTAGTTGTAAAGTACTATATATTTATCTAAGATTGGCTGCTAATGGGGTTTTATTGGCTATATTTGCATTATCTTTCTGCTCCAAAACAACATAGATCTATCCTATATATAATAATTTTACTGAGATTATAGAGCCATCTTCATGCAGCAAAGATAATTTATAAGTACATACATAGGTGTTTATTTTCCTTTAAAGCGTTATTATGTTAAAAATTCATGTTCATTATATATGGATTAGTTATTGACATTTAAGACCACAAGCACCAAGTTAAAGGCTAAGTTGTCATCCAATCACTACTAAAAAAACAGGAAATAGCTACAGATGCTTAGCCACGAATAATAGGCGACCATATATTCGTGGCCATTAGCGATGACATTGGCCACGACTGTTCCTGACCGTGGCTATATTCGTGCCTAATACTCATCCTTGTATGACATGCCAAAACATTCGTGGCTATTAGCAACGAACCAGATGTCCGTAGCTGATTTCGTGGCTCGATATGTGTCAGTGTCAGTAAATAGCCGCGAATGTAGCCACAAATAGGATTGTCGTGGCTGTTTTCGATGCTGATATGGCCACAACACAATATTTGTCGCTAAATCCGTGGCTATTGATAATCGGAAATCAAATGAACATATGTGGTCAGTGGGCCTTGGGTCATAAATTGTAGGTGGGCCGGATATATATCATGAATGGGCTATCCGATAACACTCAATCCGTGGCTAAATCCGGGTACAAACTCTCCCAAAATTTCCGGGCTCGGCCCATTAGAAGCTAGTGAAAGCCCAATTATCTTATCTCAGCCCATTGAATGAAGTGGTGATTTAGCAACGATTGAATCCGTGGCTAAATCCGTGGCTAAATCAGCCCAAATATGACTATGTTTTCCCCGATTGGCCCATTGACGGGCCCAAATATGCCTAAGAAATTTTTTTATATAAATTAACAAGTTTTGAAAAAAAATATATATTAACTAATTAATAAATTCTTATAAGAATATTATTAGGGTATGTTTTGAAGAAAACTCATATAAGTGACTAATAAATGTTTAATAAAACCTTATATTAAGTAATAAATTCTTATTAGAACACTATAAGAGTATGTTTTGAGGAAAATTGATATAAGTTACTAGTAAATGTTTAATAAAACCTTATATTGACTAATAAATTCTTATTAGAAAATTATAAGGGTGTTTTGAGGAAAACTCATGTAAGTGTCTAATAAATGTTTAATAAAACATTATAGTAAGTAATAAATTCTTATTAGAATACTATAAAGGTATGTTTAGAGGAAAACTCATATAAGTAATATTTTGAGGAAAACTCATATAAGTAACTAGTAAAAGTTTAATAAGATCTTATATTAACCAATAAATTCTTATTAGAATATTATAAGGGTATGTTATGAGTAAAGCTCATATAAGTAGCTAATAAAACCTTATATTAAGCAATAAATTCTTATTATAATACTATAAGGGTATGTTTTGAGTAAAACTCATATAAGTAACTAATAAAACCTTATTTTAACTAATAAATTCGTATTAGAATACTCTAAGAGTACGTTTTAAGTAAAACTCTTATAAGTAACTAATAAAACCTTATTTTAACTAATAAATTCGTATTAGAATACTCTAAGAGTACGTTTTGAGTAAAACTCTTATAAGTAACTAAAATAAAACCTTATTTTAACTAATAAATTCGTATTAGAATACTCTAAGAGTATGTTTTGTGTAAAACTCATATAAGTAGCTAATAAAACCTTATATTAAGTAATAAATTATTATTATAATACTCTAAGAGTATGTTTTGAGTAAAACTCTTATAAGTAACTAACAAAACCTTATATTAACTAATAAATTCTTATTAGAATACTCTAAGAGTATGTTTTGAGTAAAACTCATATAAGTAGCTAATAAAACCTTATATTAAGTAATAAATTATTATTATAATACTATAAGGGTATGTTTTGAGTAAAACTCATATAAGTAACTAATTAATAAAACTTTATATTAACTAATAAATTCTTATTAGAATACTCTAAGAGTATGTTTTAAGGAAAATTGATATAAGTGACTAATAAATGTTTAAGAAAACCATATATTAACTAATAAATTCTTATTAAGAGTATGTTTTGAGGAAAACTCAAATAAGTAAGAAATAAATGTTTAATAAGACCTTATATTGACTAGTAAATTCTTATTAGAATAATATAAGGTATGTTTGAGGAAAATCATATAAGTAACTAATAAGTGTTGAATAAATCCTTATTAGAATACTATAAAAGGTATGTTTTGATGAAAACTCATAAAAATAACTAATAAATGTTTAATAAAACCTTATATTAACTAATGAATTCTTATTATAATACTATAAGGGTATGTTTTGAGGAAAACTCATATAAGTAACTAATAAATGTTTAATAAATCCTTATATTCACTGATAAATTCTTATTATAACACTATAGAGGTATGTTTTGAGGAAAAATCGTATAAGTAACTAATAAATGTTTAATAAAACCTTATATTAAGTACTCAATTCTTGTTAGAACACTATAAGAGAATATTTTGAGGAAAAACTCATATAAGTAGCTTATAAGTGTTGAATAAAACTTTATATTAAGTACTAAATTCTTATTATAATATTATAAGGTTATGTTTTGGGGAAAACTCATATAAGTAACGAATAAGTGTTGAATAAAACTTTATATTAAGTAATAAATTCGTATTAGAATATTATAAGGGTATGTTTTGAGAAATACTCATACAAGTGACTAATAAATCTTTAATAAAACCTTATACTAAGTAATAAATTCTTATTAGAATACTATAAGGGTATGTTTTGAGGAATACTCAAATAAGTAACTAATAAATTTATAATAAAACCTTATATTAACTTATAAATTCTTATTAGAATACTATAAAAGTATGTTTTGTGGAAAAATCATATAAGTGAGTAATAAATGTTTAATAAAACCTTATATTAACCAATAAATTCTGATAAGAATACTATAAAGGTATGTTTTGAGGAAAACTCATATAAGTAACGAATAAATGTTTAATAAAACTTTATATAAAATAATAAATTCTTATTAGAATACAGTAAGAATATGTTTTGAGAAAAACTTGTATAAGTTACGAATACTATAAAAGTAAGTTTTGATAAAATTCTTATGAGAATAATATACAAGTAATTTTATTAATAAATTATTATGAGAATAATATACAAGTAATTTTATTTTTACAATTTCCGATAAAAAAATTTTTTTGGTGTTTTCCGATAAAATTATAAAGAGTATTTGACTTTGTTTTTATTTTAAAAGATATATTATAACTTTTATGAGTTTTTTTTATAATGTTAATGTTTTATATCGTACGAGTATGTTTCAAAATAGAAAATTCCAATCCAATATATATATATATATATATATATATATATATATATATATATATATATATATATATAAAGTGAATATGTGTTGAAAAAATTTATATCGACATTAATTTGGCAGAATTGGCGCGGTGGAATTTTTTTTGGGCGGGATATTTAATTTTTGAGGGGGAAACTTGCTGGGCTTGAAATTTTAGAAGTGTGGCCCGGGTATAAAAGCAACTTTTCACTTTCTTAACCCTAATCGCCTCTTCTGTCTTCACTTCACCGCCTCACCTCCTTCAGATTCAACAAGCTTCCATTGTAGCCTCTTGTCTATTCCTCAATTGTCGCCTCTAGTCCCTCTCGCTTCTAGTCTCTCTTGCCTTTCCATTGTAGCCTCTTCCCTCTTCCTCCATTGGTGCCTAGAGTCTGAATCATCCCAACGCCTCACTTGCCTAGAGTCCGAATCATCCCAACGCCTCTTCTGTCTTCACTCCGAATCATCTCTCTCTCTTCTAGTCTCTCTCGCCTTTCACAATTTTCTGTTTCACAGAATTTTCGTTTCACAAATTTTGATTTTGTTTCTCAAATATCCGTTTCTCAAGTATCTGTTTCACAAAAAATTGATCGTTATTTTGGCATTAGAAATTTCAACATGTTGCAGATTTGGGCTTGTTTCTGTTTGTCGGATTTGATCGATTCCCATGTTAAAGATTCGATTTTTATTTTCAGGGAGTATTTGCTGTGATAGAACAAGCAGCCACATGACATACATTTGTGTAAAGAAAAGGGATGTGAGGACTCCGCCGTGAAATCCAAGGACTCCGCCGTGAAATTGACGAGCTCAACTGCCAACGCCGCGAGGTATTTCTCTCCCTTCTTCTCATTCCCGTTTTCAGAAATTTCTCCTCTGCTGTTCGCTACATCCTTTTCCCCTGCTGACCAATTTATAGGGTTTATAAAGTGTAGCAATTTTTTCTATGTATTCCGAAATCTGTTTTTTTTTATGTATTTGATTGGTGTCAATCTGATGGAACGAATGGGAACGATGAACGGGTTCGATGCATTTGAGGTCTCGGAGGTAAGATTTTGTGTTTGATTTTTTGGTTCTTTGAAAGCTCTTTATGAGTTAGGGGCTTTTCTGTTTTTTTTGGTGTGTTGATTTGGTTTGTTGAATTTGATATGCAGGACTTGTTCAGGAGTAAAGCTCTTTATGAGTTTGAGGATTTCACTTAGACAAAATCAGCTCTCATTTAGATTATTGTAATTTTTTTTTGCAAGGTCTCTGTACTCAATGAGTTTAGTTTGTTTCCCCTTTCCATTAATATTTTTTTGACCTACTTATAATGTATGAAATTCATTTATGTATTTATATAGATTTTCCATATCATATGTATATATATAATGTTTCCAAAATACGAGGATACTGAATTTACTATAAAATTATGAAACAAATGAAAATCGGCATTAGCCACGACTTTAGTAGTGAATAGTATTCCAACTTGTGGTTTGTATTCTAATAGCTATCTTTCTGCGACTAATGTACACAAGTTTTGGTGATAACTTCCATCCCATTTCTGAATACTAATGTTATTGCCTTTGCTTGAAGGTTGTGGAGCTTAATTTCCTATACCCAAGTGAAGGCTACTCTAAAAATGGGAAATTGGTTATCTTATCACTTCCATGGCTGCAACCAATGATCAAGAAATCCTTCTAACGAGCATTCCAAAATGTAAAATTATGGATGGAACTCAGGAAACTCTTACAACTTCTACCTTTACAAGCACCCATGTAAAGGTACTACATTTACTGCTCATTTTCTTGTAGGATTTTTTAGGGTGGTTTCTATTGTCATAAATGCAGCTTTAGGTCTGGTTTTTCAGGTTTAAATTTAGTTAAGTGATGTTGTATTTGGAAGAGTTTTTTTCCATGTTAGGATGCAAAATTCAGGATGCTTTCGAAGATGATATTGTTGGTTGTTTTTCCAGCATTTTAATATGCAACTTGGGCTGTTTTATAAGCTAATTGATTCGGGGCCAATCCTGCAGGTTTGTAGGGCTGACTATATCTGCATATTAATGGGTTGTTAGGTGAATTATGTGTTTTAAATTGCTTTTTCAAGGGCTGTTTTGAGGGTAGTATGTTGGCTCCCTTTTTCAGCTTTAAGAGCTGATGGTTTGGAGCTTTCATTTCAGTTTTTAAACATCATAGTTATTTACTAGCTTCTTTTGGATGAAGCTCTATGTTGTTATTTTGATTTTCTCCCATGGGTAGGGTAGCTTATACAATTTCCAGAAAATTAAGTGAAGATGCTATTTTTTCTATTTCAGTACAAGCTTTGATGGGAATGAAAAGCTCTTGGAGGGATCCCCGACCATGGTACTCTGGATGATTGGGATGATAATGTTGTTGATCCATGTACCCGGGTTAAGGTTGCATGTTCAACTAATAATATTGTACTTGGCTTGTAAGTCTCTTACAACATGATCTTTGCAAGCCATCTTGTAATTAGTTGTAGTTTTGGACTTTTTTTTTTGTATATGTAAATTTTATAATTAGATATGTATATTTCTTGCATATAAATTATGTAGTTTTTGACATTTTATCATATATGTAAATTTTGTATAATTAATTAAATTTTATTTTATATGTAAATTGTGTGTATTTTTTTTAAAAAAAAAATTATTGGACTTTTTAGCACGGGTCTGAAGAATCCGGGCTAAAAAACAGTTTTATTTTTAAATTTCCACCCACACTTTAGCTACGGCAACTTGCCGTGGAAAATGTCTGGTGTCTTTTTTCAAGGGTTGCTTTGCCACGCTTAGCCGTGGCTAACTTTTTTGCCACGGCTAGTAGTCGAAGCTACCAAATTTTGCCACCGCCCAACTCACCACGCCCCCATTAGCCGTCGCAGAGCCGAATCTACATGCCTTTTGCCACTCCATAATGGCCTTTTGCCACGGCTTTTTGCCGAAGCAAATTAATTTTTTTTTGTAGTGTATCCACCAGTTTTAACCAAAATACAACAAGTCCAACAAACCATTTCAAAACCAGAAAAACACCAACTTACTTTGTTGGGCGTTTGCCCTTGTAGAACTGCATCACGGTGCTGAGAAGGTTCTCCTGCCACTCTTCAATGACCTTCTTAGTCTCACCCATTAGTTGCTCCCCAATGGCTACCATGTCCTGCCTTACGCTTGTGCGTACTTGTTCCTGCACTCTATCGCCAATTGAGGAGATTTCTTCCCTGAGGTTTGTGGCCACCTAGGTCTGCACATGATCCCCCAACTCCACCATTTCCTTCCTCAAGTCTTCCTTGAAGGTGGAGAGCTCCGACAACACGTAATCCTTCATATTGCCAGAACAAGCAGATGCAGATACCTGGGCACCAGTTTGCATACACGATGCTGATTTCAAAATACGTTGAGACTCCGATCCTATACACAGAACCCGACCTCGCTTCACACCACATGTTGCCTTGATCCACACAGCATCTGTGTCAACAGAATAAGATCCATTCTCAGACAAGTTATCATCATCTACGATTTCCTCTTCAAGCAGCTGATCATACTTGTCCCAGAAATTCAAAGAAAAAAAAATGGAACATGATGGCTGAGCAGGAACAGATATGGAAAACCCAGAGTAGAAAGTAAGCCAGACCATAGCAGAAACAAACCATACCATGGTTGATAAATGCCAGATAACAAACCAGAGTAGAAAAACCAGAGTAGGAAAAAACCAGATAACAAACCATATACTCAAAGGTTGATAAATGCCAGATAACAAACCATATTGTAAGCAAGTGAGCTAGATATATTCTCTCAATAACAAAATCAGATATTCTCAGATAAACTTACATTGTTGACAATAAAGATATGACAAACCATACCAGATAACAAACCATTCTCAGATAAACTTGTCCTAGAAATTCAAAGCTCGATAAATGCCAGATAACAAACCATATAACAAACCATACCATTGTTGACAATAAAGATATATTGTGTCAATAACAGAATCAGATATTCTCAGATAAACTTACACAATATTTTTATATTTCAAGTTCAACTATTGTAAGCAAGTAAGCCAGACCATAGCAGCAAATGTAATTCAAGAAAAACTTGAGTTTGTAAGTAATTACCACAATATCTTGGCACTGAGCGCCCGCCCAAGAATCATCTCTTTTTCTATGACACCTTTCAAAGGTTTGTTTTGGTGTTGGATCCGCTCCAAGCTTCTCCCTCTACAAGAATTGAATTTATTCATTAATTATACATATCACAGATATAAAATTTATAAAGACAGTAAGTTAAAATAATGAAAGGAGTGAGAATATAGTAAATTGGAAAACAACATGGAAATTACCAGTCGCTTCTTAATTACGGTTGTGGACACTAATCCACCATTGAAAATTGGGGTGCCTTTCTCTGTTGCAACAGCTCGGTTTTGCTTGTTCACTTCAAATTGGTGGTTGAACTTGTCCTCCTTAATTCCATATCTCCCACATCTTGGCCCATATAACTTGCTTCACCCATGTAGGCTTCTTTTTTTTTTCTCGTGTGAGCCTTCCCAAATACATTCCTCAGGTGGTTTCCTCCTTTGTATTGAAAGCTATGCGAACGACTGACTCTGGGAATTCTTGTTCGTCCCATGTACATCGACTCTGATTGATTTGAGAATAAACAAACAGTTGTTATATATTCAAGTCATATGTGTGTGCAATACATGTAAGCACTTGATTTAATTGTGTCATACCTTGAACATCTCCCACCATAACTCCATTTTTGGTTCAGGAACATCGCTCCACCGTATATATGGGCCATCGAAATGAGAATGAATCACCTGTGTGAGGACTCCAAATGCAGGATTGCTTGCATCAAATCTTCATCATGCAATACCCCCTCCCCCCAAAAAAAGGTATTAGTTCTGGTGACTTGCTCAACACAAAGAATGAAGAGATGAATGATGTAAATGTTGCTGTCATCAGTATATCATTATCATCTCCTGAATTTCGTGAAGCGAATGTATGTAATTTAACTTGACTCCCTTACTGAAAAATTGGTTTCGCAGTATATCTTTTAGCTATTCAACATCAACTTTTCTTTCACATTCAGTTGATTTCCTCTCAGTTTAATAAGTCCAAAACTTTCACAGTCAATTGTTTTCAGTTCAATGAGTGTATATTTATATGCATCATATATATAATTACACCAATTAGGAAACCTAAAATTACATTAATCATTTCAGAGAAAGAAAATTCAGAGAAATAAAATTGAAAGGGAAAGGCTAGTTGTACTTACGTTCCATTCACTATTTGAATGTGCACCTTTCAGTTCCACCTACTAGCCTCGTCACTCGTTGTGGCGTCGTCGGGGTTTTACGACTCTGCATGCTCCTCAGTATGTAAAGATGATTCCCCCTCATTGTTGTTCGATACGGTAATAGGGGATGGAGATTGGGATGACGCCAAAGTCCCAGCCGAGTGATCGTGTTGATTGGATGGAGAGGCCACAGTGGGAGGAGATGTAACCGGTGGAGAGGGCGCAATGGTTGAAGAGTTCAGCGTTTGGGAGGCCATAGATGGGCGACTTCTCCGGGGTGACACTCTGGTTAACGGGAGGACCGGTGGAGGGGTGAGAGTGGGTAGATGGGTTACCGGTGAAAGAGGAGGGAGTGGGTAGCTGGGTAACCGGTGAAGATGGTGCAGCGGGTAGCTTTCTCTGAGGTGACGCTTTGGTTGGAGGTTTAGGGATCGGTGGTTGAGATATGCGAGTGGTAGGTGGTCTTCGGGGTGATGCTCTGGTAGGAGAGTTGACCGGTGGAGAGGGGAAAGTGGGAGGTGGAGATGGCGCAGTGGAAGGTGGAGATAGTGCAGTGGGAGGTGGAGATGGCGCAGTGAGGGGTGGAGATTGGGCGACCAAGGGAGTGGGTGCCGGTTTAGCCTTTGCTCTTCCCGTGGTCGGAGCAAGTGGTGGTCTGGCGGCGGCTCCGTTGCGGGTAGACCTCCTCACAGTACCTCCCCTCATGGCTTCGGTGTGGTTAGGGTTTCGGAAAAGGGTTTGAAAGAGAGAGAGAGAGAGAGAGTGAGATGAAAGAGGAGAGAGTGAACTTAGGGTTTGACAGAGATGAAAGATAGAGAGAGTGAGATGAAATTGGGGATTTGGAATTTTGACGATTCAATTTTCCCACTCAAATTTTTTGTTCCCTCGAAAATTTTGGATGAAAATTTGAGTTCCCTTTAAAACTCTGAGACACTGAAAAGCAAATGGGTTGGGCTGGCCGGTTGGTGCACAATTTCATTAAAAAGCCCAACTTCGGAAAATGCCCATTTTTCTGTCTCCTCCCCCTCTAGTGGTAAGCACCATCGTCTCCCTTGCTGTTTCTCTTATTGTTTGAATTAGAGATGAAGCGAATTCATGTTCCTCCCGATGTAGCAACATGAAGTCAGGATCAATCCTCGAGGAAGCTGGTCAGCGGACCTCTGGTACGTGCAGTTTGTGACCGCTCATGAGCTTTACAGCAGCAACATGTCCGGATTGCCCCTTAGGATTTGGATCTGTATGCCCAGGGAGCTTTCCGGCTGGTCGTGGGACCTATTGCGCGAGATGACCCAATTGGGTCTCCATGTTCTTCTCCCAGATATCCATCTCCCCAAGTCGTGTATTGAGGCCATGGAGTTGAGTCTGGATGGCGCTTGTAGATTGTTGCTGTTGTGCTTGGTTTCTTTTCATCTCATCGAGGATCATCCGTAGATCATCCTTCAGTTGGTCCCTCTCTGGATGTCCTGGAGCTCTGTATGGTGGGGGGTTCCTAGCGTCACCTTGGTTCCACTGTGGTTGAGGGAACTGTTGGTCCCCCACGTAGCGATTGGGACCCCCTACGTAAGCTACCTCCTCATGAGTTTCTGTCAACCTGACTTACTCTGTATGGGGGCACTCTGGAGTGGTGTGCCGCTCTGAGCCACATTCAATGCAGGGTTGGTTAACAAATAGATATTTGACTTGCTTGGTGTGCCGCTCTTTGACATCAGGATCGATAGTAGCCCATGCCTCTGCTTGTGCCTGTGTCAGATACTCATATTGTGTGTATTGATTGATCCTTTCCTTGGCGGTCAGATCAAGAGAATTGTAGAAAATCTCCCGAATGACGTATGGTGGCTGCCCATGAGTGGGGCAGGATCGCAGCAGATCCTTGTATCGATCCCATGCTCGTGCCAGCGGCTCCCCAGGCTTTTGTTTAAAAGCAGTAATCTTCTGTTTGAGTAGTGCTGTCTTGGCGGGAGGAAAGAATTTGTTGAGGAACGCATTCCTAACCTCTGCCCATGTTGTGAAGGATCGCGCAGGGATACCTTCAAGCCACTTCAATGCTGGACCTGCAAGAGACCAATGAAAAGCTTTCATTTTTACATATTCAAGAGTAGTACCATCAGCAAGAGTTTGGCACATGTCATAAAAAGTAGCAATATGTTCGAGAGGGCATTCATTAAATCTTCCTTGAAAAGCATTATTTTTAATTTCAATACGAAAGGCAGTGCGAATTTCAAAGTTATTAGGAGGGACTAGAATAACCGATTCAGGCACGACAAGAGTCGGGTGCATGTAATCCTCAGCAGTGGTAGGGTATTAGGCAAGCTTATCCTCTGTCTGCCTCCTCAGTTCAGCTTCCTGCTCAGTGCGTGCTCTCTCAGCGGCGAGAGTAGCATTGTTGGCTTTTAGCTCCCTTTGGAGCCTCTCGATCATCTGGGCTTGTGTTTCGGCAGTCGCCATGATCGTTTTCAGTCTAGAGTGGATGTGTATAAGACGTTCTGAGTCGTCTAAGGCATCAAACTCAGGTGGTTGACCAGAACGTGAGATATAACTACCTAAGGCGCGAATATTTGCTTCCCTGGCAACGACGCCAATTTTGTTGTAGGAGGAAATCGAGTTCAAAATATAAGAATATAAATCAAACCAGACTTTGGCCACGCAAATAATTACAAGATTCCCTCCCGATGTAGTAACTGGAAGTCAGGATCGATCCTCGAGGAAGCTGGTCAGCGGATCTCAGGTAGCGGAGAATTCACGTCGATTTCGACCTCAGAGAATTTACTCGATATTGACCTAGGTTAGTCGATATCGACCAAATCCATTCGATTCTTGGTTCTATGCAGAAGGTAGTCGATTTCGGTCAGTGGCACTCGATATCGACCTAAGTGATCGATATCGACCAATTTGCTCGATTTCAACCTGTACCTGCAGAAACACAAACAAGCAGCGATCTTTGTTGGATCGAGAATTAGAAGTCGATATCGACCAGTGTTGGTCGAAAGCGAGTAAATGCAGTACATAAATAAAAGCAACAAATCGCAGAATTCAGAATAAAATATGTAAAAGAAAACATCCAAGATCGAGGTTCATAACAACGATAACCAAACATGCATAAGGCAAGATAAAGAGAAATAACCATGCAATCACAACAAAGGAACAAGCTTTCGCCTTTTCCAACAATTAGACAACTCTTTCAAGAAACTCTAATTGTATCTACCAATTTTATGTTTATAATCCAAATTGTTAACCTGAATCTCTATTAAATAGGTAATAAACATATAAAAGGTAGTGGATGATCAAAGCATAACAAATGTTAAATCTTTACCTCAGACACGCTTGGCTATCGTTGGGCTCATCCCAACCCTAGAAGTAGGTGGACTAATCGCTCTTCATCCTAGCAAAAGACATGAATAATAAAAGGGAAATAACTACTTGCATTAAAATAAACTAAATAGAGCTTACAACCGATCGAAGCCAAACCCGCTCTCGCAAGACAAACCACTCTCGGCCTCCACTCTCTCTCTCCTACTCGCTATTTTCATCTAAGATGGAATGAATAAAAACTAGCCCCATGGGCTTTATATATATGCCTTAATCCTTGCTAGTCAAGCTAAGGAAACTGTATCTTCTATCTAAGGATAAAATTCTACTTGGAAATAAATAAATCTAATTTAGGTAAACAAGATAAATCTTAAAAAGTAATTAAATGTTCCACCCTTAGGAGAGATAAAAAGATAAATCTCCTAAGTCTTCATGCGCAAGGAATCTTCTCATGGAATCTTCAGCTCGGACTCGAAATAGAAGTCAAAATCGACCTATGTTCGTCACTGGCAGTTGGTCGATATCGACCAAAGTAGGTTGATATCGAGCTATCTCCTTGGCTTCTCTTCAGCTCACTTGATCTCGGCTCCTGGAAGAATATCGAGTTGCTTGTTGGTCGATATCGATCAAAACTGGTCGATATCGAGTTGTCTTCTTGTCTGCTGGTCAATTCGACTCGATCTGGAGATTTTCGACAAGGATTAGGTCGATATCGACCAAGTCTTGTCGATATCGACCACTCTTAAATTCTCGCATTCTACTCTGTTCTTGAAACACATTTTCCCGATTCCTCGTTCGTTGGATTGACGCATATGAATATGCGTTGGAAAGCTCTTTTCGAGGGCTACAACTCTCATGAAGAATCAAAGCTTGATTCAGAATGATGGATGTTGAAATATGGCCTTTTCTCCAGCTGCACCATCCTTAGCTTCTTCATGAGTTTCTTTTAAGCTCCAAAGTGCGTCTGATTTTTGTGAAATTAAACAGAAACTAGTGTAGAGTCCATAATTTGGCAAATAAGCATAAACTACATAGATTATGTACTATTCTAACCCAAATGCATGAAATGTATACATAAATCGATATAAAAGTCAATATAAAACATGGCACAAAACATGGACATCAGACACTTCTGCTGAAAACATATTGTTTGGTGACAGGATGAATTTGTTCAACAGAGCTTATCACACACCTTGTAGTTCACTGAGGTGGTCAGTCAGAGGCTTTTTCATAGCTTGTTGTCGCCTCCATCTCGTCCTCTTCTTCTGCAGCAAGAACGTCATCATCGACTTCAGCAAACACACCCTCTTCTTCTGCAGCAAGAACCTCATCGGTGACTTCAGCAAACGCACCTGAAGGATCTTGCAAGGTTTTCGGTGCAACACCTACTTCTATGTCGATGGAGAATTCAGGGGTGACGATTTCATCGGACTTGTAAGCATTTGTCTCAGTTGGGCCCGTGGATCCCCACCTTTGTTCTATCCTGTTCCGAGCCCTTGTCTTGGACACATGCCACCAATCCATCCGCTCATGGATGGCTCCTGGATATTTAACGTAATAAAAATGCGTAGCTTGTTGCGCGAGAACAAAAGGCTCATACCTTCTATATAGTTTTTTCGAATTGATTTCAACAAACTGGTAGACGGGATGAATTTGTGTTCCTCTTGTCGTTGGATCAAACCATCGAAACTTGAACAGGGTAACTTTCAGTGGGTAAGCAAGTGCACTTGGGTAGTCAAGCTCGATAATTTCTTCGAGGAGGCCAAAAAATCTGATTTGTTCGTCGCATAGTTGGACCCACGAAGACAAACCCCGCTATTCATAGTTGATTTCCCTACACCATGTTCGATAGTGTGGAACTTATAGCCATTGATAAGGTATCTTGGCCAACATCTTGCTTTCACATTAGGACCCCATGCCAAACTCCACAAAAGATCAGTTGGTCCCATGCCACTTCCTTTATCTAAGGCTTATCAAACAATCACGTACCGAAATAACTACATATGCAATATAATATACAACGACGTATGGGATCGAATTTTGTATAATTACGAACACTTACATAATTCATAAACCGATTCGCGAATTCGTTTTCAATGAGGTCATCTCCCACATTATCCCCCATGTCACTCTCAAATATCCTACACATAATAAAGTAAGTAATGGTAAGTAAATTCCTCTTCAGTCATATATCAATAAATTGATGAGAAGTGTGCTCGGTTTGCTTACTTACTCAATGTACGGTTGTACTTCCGGACAGTTGAGCAACACATATGTGTGTGTGCGGCCTTCCACTCTTCCTTTTCAGTCAACCACCTTATTGTCTCCTTCCGTCTACCCTCGCCGGTGTGATTGAAAATAGATAAGGCACAACCTTCACCCTCGAAGACGTCATTTCTGGCGGGTCTCCTCAATTTGGAAGGAACATGCAAAGGGAAGTAGTGCACCGAGAAATTAGCTATTTCTCCCCTAAAGTACGCCATCACGATCTACCCTTCTACATTACTCTTTTGGAAGATCTTCTTTTTTAACTGAAATAGAAATCTCTCGAATGGATACATCCATCGATAATGGACCGAACCACCCACTCGGGTCTCATGTGGCAGACGGAGGGAAGATACGCTCCAACTTGCAAACCAATAGCGGAATCATTTGGATCAGCTGGTCCATGACAGAAACTGACAATGATGACGAACAAATTGTTTGGAAGAAGATACTCAACTCAGTTAACGGGCCCCATACGCTTGGTTGCAACAACTCTTTGAAAAAGATCGGCAAGAGTCTCTCCATAAAAACGTGACAATCGTGGTTCTTTATTCTACTGAGACCACAATCGTCGCTCTGAACACATCTTCCTAGGTTAGAAGCATAGCCATTGGGGAATTTGACAGTCCTCAACCACTCTCCCACCTTTTTCTTCGCCTCTCTTGTCAAGGTATATATTGCTTTAGGTTTCATACCCTTGTAATCATCCGCTACCTCCAGCTCAGGTCGATGAAAATATAGGTGAATGTCCTTCCGGGCATTGAAGTTATCCTTTGTCTTCCCAGGGACATCCATCACATTGTTGAACACATTCTCAAAGACATTTTTCTCAATGTGCAGAACATCGAGATTGTGTCGGATTAGAAGGTTCTTCCAATATGGAAGTCTCCAAAAATGCTTTGTTTTGTCCACTTATGAGAAATCCCATACTCATTAGACTTGTAGGAAGGATCCTCCATGACCGTTGGGAAAGCACGAACCCGTTCCCATATCTGCTCCCCCGATAGAAATGGAGGTGGTAATCCTGTTTTCACGTGCCCTATATAGAAGTCCTTCTTGTTCCTACGGAAGGGGTGATCAATCTCTAAAAACTTCCTATGGCAATCGAACCAACAAGCCTTCCAACCATTTTCGAGGCGAAATGCATCACATCCCGATTCCATGCAAATCGGACAAGCCAACTGACCTGCAGTGCTCCATCCAAACAACATAGCATATGCAGGGAAATCACTAACAGTCCAGAGTAGCGTTGCACGCACAATAAAGTTTTCTCTCCTTAAGGCTAGGGTGGCTCAAAATGGACAGGACCCGGAAACCCGACCCGGAAAACATGGGGTCGGGTCTCGAGCCGAATTTTAAGAAATCCTGGGTCAACGGGCGGGTCGGGGTCAGACCCGGCGGGTCTCAGGGTTGACCCGTTGACCCAAATTTTTAAAAAAAAAATTATTGTTGTGTGTGTGTGCAGTGTGCTTGCCCAGCAACCCTCCATGCACTATTTTAGACTTTTTAGTTGATTCCTTATGTTCCTCTTTTACCCTTCATTCATGGCACATACTCCCATTTTGTCCCTATGGAGTACGAACTTTTTTTTTTTTCGATCCCTTGAATAGTTTTTTTTAATAGAATTTGAAAACAAAATATTAAATGGGCCACCCTCCAGAGTACAGATCTTGCAAACACTCCAACAACCCCACCCTTAAAAATACGTAGTATATATAAACGGAGACTACGGAGATTAAGGATTTTATGTAATAACTAATATGCGGATGAAAAGCAAAAAAAAAATATCTTTTTTATTTAATTTAAATATTGTAAGAACTAACAAAATTTTTAAACTCGGGTTTTCGGGTGAACCCGTCACCCGACCCGGGAAACCCGGAATTTCAAATCTCGGGTTCGGGTCGGGTGGCGGGTCGCATTTTTAAAAATCTCGGGCTTTCGGGTTGACCCCCACCCGGAATATTCGAGTCGGGTCGGGTCGACCCGGATGAGCCACCCTACTTAAGACATCATAGGTAGCAACTCTAACGTCTCACAATTGCATCAACTCATCAACAAGAGGTTGGAGGCAAATATCAATTAACTTCTTTGGGTTTCGAGGACCTAGAACTATCAACGACATAAACATGTGCTCGTGCCTCATGCACAAATGAGGTGGAAGATTGTAATGAGTGAAAATCACAAGCCAACAAGAATAATTCTGACCAGATTTGTTAAATGTAGCAAATCCATCCGTGCATAAACCTAAACGAATATTACGAGGCTCGGAAGAAAAATCAGGATGCTTCATGTCTAGCATCCTTCATGCATCTCCATCCGAAGGATGACACATCATCCCCTCCTCTGTTACATGCTCCGTATGCCAAGTCATATGGCTAGCGGTCACCTCCGAAGCATATAATCTATGTAGCCTCGGAATAAGAGGCAAGTATAATAAAACCTTTTGTGGCCTACGTCTACCTGCACCCACAACAAATCTTGCTTCACCACAGAACTTACATGATTCTTCATTGGCATCCTTCTTCCAATACAACATACAACCGTTGGGGCACATGGCTATTCTTTCCACCGGTAACCCCAAATTTCTAACTATCTTCTCAGTTTCATAGTAGTTGGTGGGAATATTTTGGGCAGAAGGTAACACTTCATCATATAATTGCATGAAGCCATTAAAGAGGCTTTGGGGAATATTATAATCGCACTTCAAGCTCATAAGTCGGCTCATAAGAGACAAATGTGTATGTGTAGTGCACCCTGAAAACACAGGTTCATCAGCGGCTCTTAGCACATCTGCAAACCGCGTGGACAACAGATTAGCCTCCTCGATCGCTACTGGATCTTCCCTCATTTCATCGACCTCATTCACGTCAGCTAGTTGGAATTCATCATTAGCATCGACATTACAAACACTAAACCATGAAGGAGAAACAAAGTTCGGCCCTGCAATGTCAAACACCATCCTTTGCTCTGCAGTTAACTGATCATACATAGCCCACTGGTTGCTCCCTACCATTTGCTCATGGTTTGGATGTCCAATAGATTCGCCATGTGCCGTCCAACGATAATAACCAAACATAAACCCATGGCGGTATAAATGCTCCTTCACATCATCAACTTTCTCGAAATAACAATTCTGACATCTCCGACATAGGCATTTTATCTTACCTTCATCAACATAATAAGTTTGAGCACAAGCAAAATTTATAAACTTATCCGCCCCTTCGAAGTATTCAGGCTTTAATCCTATACGATCCTCCAAGTACATATCATACATCCAGGAACGATCGTCCATATTATCAATTTCGATCAATCGATCTGTATGGTATATATAATCATAATAAATTAATAATAAACTACATACTAAATTAAACATTAATTACTAATTAATTTTCCAAATATATAATTACATATGTTATATTGAATAAATATTGTAATAATTGAACATACATGTATCAATTACAACTAATTTTTTATATTACATATCAAATTTACAAATATATTCTTCACATTATATACCATTTCAAAAAACCCTATTCATTTGTATAAATAATACCCATTTAAATCTTCAATAACAAAATAATACCCATTTATATACCATTTGAAAAAGCCCTTTTCATTTGTATATATATTATATATATATATGTAATATATATTATGTAACTAAAGTTAAACAAAATAAATAAACAAAAAAAAAAAACAAATTACCCAACTTACCTCGTACCAACGAACTAACAGGCCGGACTCCACCATGCACTGCCAACCTTCAAAATGCAAGTGGATGGAGATTGGAATTGAGCTAGAAGACTATGCAAAGTGGGTCGGCCCCATTAAATGCTCTCAACCATAAAAATGCAGGGAATTGACGCGTGTCGGCCCCATCCGTGGGTACAGTACAAGCGCATTGAATTTTGAAAACATCTGTAATAGTCACAGATTTAGCCACAGATACCACCTTTTCAAGGCCTCTATGGCTATCCACCACCTCAATTTGGCCTTCGAGCGAGTAGTGTGACAACAGCTCCAGTAGAAGACTGGGTACACGAAAGGGAGGTTGCTCTGTAAATTTTGAAATCAGGGTTGAAAGAAGCACAAGAACGCATGGAATTTTCCGCCGATGCCAAGCGTTCATAGAGGGTTCTACAAGCTGGGGATATGGTGTACTTGAAGTTACAACCATATAGACAGACATCGCTTGCTTTGAGAAAGACATCGCTTGCTCTGAGAAAGGGCTTGAAGTTGAGTGCCAAGTTTTATGGGCCATTTGAGGTGCTCAGTCGAATTGGGGAAACGGCTTACAAATTGGCATTGTCAGAGTCTTCAAGGATCCATCCAAATTTTCATGTATCTCAGCTAAAAAAGCTAATTGGGACCCTCAATTGCAGTGCAACCGGAGCTTCCAAGCATTGATGAAGCAGGCTCGGTCATCACGGCTCCAGAGGCGGTACTGGACTCCAGAGTTCAGCAATTGTCCAATGGCGACCCAATAGTGGAATGGTTGATCAAATGGATTAACTTGCCGGCCGACGAAGCTATGGGGAACCTGCCGGTCACATTTTACACCAGTTACCAGATTTTTCCTCACATTAAACCTTGAGGACAAGATTTTTTCGTATAGGGGAGTGATGTTAGGACATTGGGTATAAATACCTTGTATGTAAGGAAAGAAGAATTCATTCAATCAATTCAATACTCATTCCCTATCTTGTTCGGAGTGTGTTAGACAACTACCACCAAAGAGTCCTAACCCCAACATATCCAGTCACATCTTCAACTTGCAGACATTCTTACCAAGCTTTTGGGCGCCCAGCAACATCTATTTCTCTCCTCCAAGCTTGGTCTCATAAGTGTTACTCATCTATAAAAAAAAAAAAGAACTCGAGTGCAGAGCTTCTTGTTCTGTTGAGTTAGTTGTAACAAAAACCTCTATTTTTTATTGATCAAGTTTTACAGATTTCAGAGTTTTCTTGGTTCTCCTTTCATGGAAACCTAATATTCTACTCCCTCCATTCGCGAAAACTCATCATTTTAGCAATGGGCACAGTTTTTAAGGAATTTTTTAACCCACCCAAAATACCCCTAGTCTTCTCATTGCTACAAATCCTCCCATTGGTAGTACCTTTCAAATTTCAAATTGTTTGGATTGCATTCTTACTCATCCCAAAAACAAGTACAATTATAAGACTAAAAGTGGAGATAAATTTTAAATTACCTAAGACCTATTCAAAATAACTAAGGGTATTTTAGGAAACAATGGGGGATAATGTCTAAAATGACAAGTTTTTCGAACAAAAATTCGAGGCTAAAATGACAAGTTTTCGCGAACGGAGGGAGTATAAATCTGCCCGTAAATACAAGTCAAGATAATACATCAATATTTAATGACATCATTAATTCTAGGGGTGGGCACAAATCCCGCAAATCCCGATCCCATCCCAGGCCAGTCCCGGTCCCGTCCCGTAAAAATTATGCGGGACGGGATGACCCATCGGGATCCCGCAAATCCTGCCTCGTCCCGCACACACATATAATAATAATAATAATAATAATAATAATAATAATAATAATAATAATAATAATAATAATAATAAATGTCAACTAGTTATTACATAAAATTGGATGGGAGCTGGCTAACAAGCTGAGCTCCGCACCCCTTCTGAATGTTAAAGGCAACTCTAGTCAAAACATGACAAGCGTCTCTACCATACCTAGGTAGCCCTCTAGCAACCCCACATATCCGCTTGAGAAGTCCCACGGCCTCATCCCCTAAGTCACCAATAGTAGAAAAGGAAAACGGCAGAAAGTGATATCCCTTGTCTCCACAAACCTTCTCATACTTTTTCTTTTTGTTTTCAGCAGCCACCCTGGCCGCCTTAACCGGGACAAAACCTTCTCATAATAATAATAATAATAATAATAATAATAATAATAATAATAATAATAATAATAATAATAATAATAATAAGGGCAATTTGCACAACTATACATATTTTTTTGTGGGTTTGCAAAAATGCCACTTTTTTGTATTATTTTCAAAACTAACATGGGTGGTATTAGTGCAAATAAAAATAGGGAAGGGCATAGCCGGTTGCAGGTTCTCACAAGGATAGAGAGAGAGAGAGAGAGCATGAGTTTTGGTGGGGAATTTTGGCGCCAAAAAGAGGAGAGAGAAGAGGGTAATAATTGCCTATGGGAAAAGGTGATGGGAAAAGGGTTTCCCTCCATTTGCAAAGTATAATAGGAGAGGAGGAGAGAGGCCTTCAATTTCTTCCTCCCATGGACAAGAGAGCTGGAGAAGAAGGCCATCATTGGAGAACAACTCATCGGCATCAAGGTCCAGTTGCAGAGCACGTGTCGGGCGTATAATTTGTTCGTGTCAGTGTTAGTTAACTTCCGTGTCACAGAGGTATCTGAGAAACCCTAATTCTCAGGTGCAATGGGTAGGCTTCTCTCCTGTTTCTCCTCATGTTTCGCAAAGAGTAGATACCCATTAACAATGGTGCTGATTCGAGTTTTCATTTGTAGGGCAAAACGTCAAAGTCTGTGTCACTCTCATCTTCAACGGCCGTTGGTTGTTCGATGGTGTCAGGTGGGTGTATTCTGGTGAAACCGAGCGGAAGAATGTGATCATTGAAGAGGGCATCGACTTCGCCTCTCTGAATCAACTGTTGAGGCTCAAGGTCGGCCATGATTGTTCATATGAAGATTGGTGGATGTCTTACATGCCAAAGGGGGGAGAAGCGGGTCATCCGATAATGATAGGTGATGATGACGACCTTGAGGCTTTTAAATTTCTGAACTCGAAGTCTGGGGAACATCCATGGCCCATGGCGATATATGTTGGTCCAGTGGTGAAAGAGAGCCTTCAAGTACCACAACCCGGCGTCGGGGAAGAATGTTTGAGTGGGCCTCGTAACTCTCAAAAGGTCACTACTAGAATTCTGCTATTTAACATCGGCTCATTAACATCAGCTAGAAAAACCTGCCATGTTAAACAGTTTTTTAACATCAGTTTTTAAATTTGCGATGTAAATAAAAATATAGACATCGTCCCATTTTTTTGACCGATGTTAAATATGTGTTTTAAAAAAAAAAATTAGAAGGCGCGGATTGGAATCTGAATTTCGTTAAATCTCGCCCATATCAAATACACGCGGGGTGATTTAACGCTTAGAATTTTTTTTAGAAGTTTGAGTTTGTTTCGAGTTTGTTTCTTAAAACTTAAAAGCACAACCCCAAAATTCCTCTTCCATCCCGACTCAACTGCCATTTCCTCAGAGTCCAGATTCGCGGCCGCGAACGACTCCTCCTTGTACACCACCAACCACTTCCTCCTCCGCCGGCTTTCAAACTCGAGGGTGGCTCCGGTGGGGATGTAGTCTCTCCCGAGGAATCCCTTCTTCGCTCTCGTTCCCATCTCTCAACTCTTTCATCAACAACGACGAAATCTCTTTCATTCCCGTCTCTCTCGTCTCGTTCGAGCCCACTGGAACCCTTTTCTTCTCTGGTATCTCTCTCTCCCTCTTCAGGCCGGCTTCCCCGTCGGAACCCTAACCACCCTCTTCTCACCCTCTTCCGTCTCGGGGAAACCCTAGATTCTAATTAGTAGGTTTTGTCGTTTTGTGTTGATCCTATGCAGTAGATTTCATCGGCGATTATCCACTTGCAGTTCCGGTAGCATCGATTTCCCCGTTTCTCTGTTCCAAGGCCACGAGATGAGGTGAGTCTTATCCTTTGTCCTCCTTCTTGGATCTGTCTGCTACCCTCTCCTTCTCATACAGAGCTTTTCCAGATAGAATTGTTTGCTTTCTTTCCAGATGTGTGATATAAGATGGGCCAATTAGTATGATAATTGAGCCTGTAACTCATATGCGTCAGATCAAACAAATAGTAAATCAGGCTTATGTTCTTGTATATTAGATTGTGCCCCTTTCAGTTTGTGATGTATTGTATTCAATTTGCGAAGGTTATGTTGCCAGTAAACACTCTAGTTAGTGGAATTGAGTTATTGTGCTAAATTTCCAACTTTCAGATATATGAAGTTATTGTCAAAATGGATCTATTTTCTGTATTTTGATAGCTGATCTCTAGGTTTGTGTTTTATGGAAACCCTAGTATGTGATTGGGATTTTGGGTTGTGATTTGCCGCAGATGTCTTCGGTATCTAGCCAACCCCAGTTTCGTTACACACAGCCTCCGTCCAAGGTGCTTCATTTGAGAAACTTGCCTTGGGAGTGTACTGAAGGGGAACTAATTGATATTGCAAGGCCCTTTGGGAAAGTTATAAATACTAAGTGCAATGTGGGAGCCAACAAGAATCAGGCTTTTATTGAATTTGTAAGTGTAATGTGGGAACAAAAACTAACAGTACTTTTATCTCTATTTTATTTGTCTCTGAATGACTTTCTGCTTAAGATTTGATTGTCCATTGCAGATCTGTTGGTTGCACCGAGAAAACATTTGCAATCTACAAAGGTAATATCTGTTTCCATTTCATATTTATCAAATTTATAATTTGCATTATAATCAGTTACCACCCTATAAAAAAGGCATGCTCATTTTACTTTATTCTTGTGATTTCTTTCTTCTTTTTAATGTATGTATGGTCATTTCATATGCTTGGTTTCTTTAGGTTGCAATGGAGATGATCCTAGTTCGTAATGCACAAAGCCATTTCCGACTTTTGATATTTTTATTAATTGATCTATTCGTGTTGACATTGTAAGTATACTCAATCCATGGTAGAATTCATCAGTTCATTTTTACTTACTGTTATCATGATTTATGCTTCTTTGATCATCAGTTCATTGTCACTTGGAATTATTCCTGGAATGGGAGGTCTGAAAGAGTTTTGTTGTCTCTCTCCTTTTTTTCCCCCTGATCTTTGTTTCTCTTGACATTACTGATCTGGAACTCTGTTTATCCGGTATACAAATATATTAGATATGAGGTTTCAAATCTTGTTTTACCTCTCTCTATTCTTTAATAGGGGATGTTCCCCCTCTCTCTTTCTCGACTCTGAGTTCAAGTGATTCTCGAGTGTTCTCACGACCTCCATTATCAGGTAACCTTTTCGAACCCTTCTCCTTTCACTTCACAACCTTGATTAGGGTTTGATTTGGTTAACTAGCGGAACTGGATTCGGGAGTTTGATTAGGGTTTGATTTTCCATTCATGAGCTTAAAAGGTTGGAAACCTTACCCCTGTAAGAATTCAAAGGCAAAATATACAGTTTGTATTATGATGTTTCATTGATTATGATTTTAAACAGTCAACTTGAAACATTTGACGATCTTGGAGATGATCCGCTTGATGTGGACGGAAAGAATACTTGGGATTTAAGCAATGGGAAGGCCTCTTCGCTATTAAAGAAAGTTTCTCATATCGTTACTGCTAAGGGCAACAAAAATAAGGTAGGAGAACGGTTGAATCTTCGATATATGTGCTTCTGCGCATGTTTTTTCTCTATCTTAGAGCAAAAGTCGAATGTTTTGATAAACTTGTTGATAGAAGGGGTTTTTCATTTCATGTTTTTCTCCATGTAACCAAGTGGATCACCTTTGCTGTATTAACTGCAAATTTGAGGCTAAAATGGTTCCTTGCAGGTATCTGGTGATGATGATTTGCCACTGAGAGATGATCTTGGAGAACGACGGAGGAAGCACGAGCTCTGGGCTCTTGCCAGTGCTGGAGTAAATTCTACTGATGATGGCGATGCTGAAGACGAGCTGGGTGGTAGGGATTTGAAGACGATTACGGCAGAGAAGTATGCGTTATGATCTCATGCAAGAACTCAACCAACATCGATTCAATCATTGACTGGCTTGTGAAACACTCCAAATCCAAGAGCTGAAGAGAGACAACTCCCTGCATTGCTTGTATTATTTCTGGTCTTGTCTGTTGACGAGTTTGGTTAATTGAGACAGAAGAAGGTAATTTTTTATTTTAGTCTTGATTGTGATATTTAACATACTCAAACATTATTAAAAGTATTTGTATATTAAGTTGCTTTTGTTTTGGAAGTGTGTGTAATTGTCAAGGACAAGCTGGCAGCTTGTATTTGTCTTTCTTTGTGTGGTTGTTTATCCTTGGTTCCTACCTCCATGTCTGCATTGAAAGAAATCGATTGCAGTTTGCAATCGATTATTCTAAAGTCTTGTGTTGTTTTAGTATTTACATGTGATTACTTGTATATTGATGTGTAGTTCTACCTTTATCCAAATTAGAAAATACTTATATATGATCATTGCTTCTTTTTTTCTTTGTTAGGCTTCCAAGTTCTTTCATAAAATGGAAGAGGAAGGAGTACGTGGTAATTCATGATGTGGCTTTGGATGTATTCATGATGCCCAAAAAACCAAGTGAGTTTTGATCATCTTAGCTTTATATAAGTTAAATGACTAAATTTTTTACTAAGAAGTGGTAATTGACCATTGAAAGTTGATGACCATGTCCCATGGTGCTACTAAACATATATGTTTTCACAACTTTCGTTTCTCCTCAAGTAGACTTTAGAACTTGTACAGTTGGGTTATATGTAGAATTTCCCTTCTTTTTAAAATAAAATAAAATAATAAGAGGTAAACTATGTACTCTCTATATCTCATTGTTATATATATGCCATCATTGTGTTGTCATTCTTGTGTTTTACCTTGGTTCAACTATGATTGCCAGAACCTTGCCATCATTGTGGGTGACAGCCCTACGGGTTATGTAAGTAAAGCTTTTCTGAAGGGATTGTTGTCTAACTTCGAGTGTCTGTGCATTCTCAATCTTGATTATTCTGAGTTTGAGGTATTATCGAGATCGGTTGGGGATTTAACGCACTTAAGATTAGAAGCCTAATGAACCTTCGTCGTTTTGAGATAATAGGTACGACTCTAAACAATTGAGATTTCCACTTTCTAATGAGATTTTAAACCTTTTTATACTAATTTAGGTTTGATGTTGGGATTAATTTTTAACTGTTGAATGGTGATTTTGGAGGTTTTTCGGTGCATTGAAATTGTCATATGGTGTGGATTTGTATGACTTGATGCTGCATTTAATGAATCTTTCCACTTGTAAGAATTTGGATGGATAGGACCTATAATCTAATAGTTCACTAGGCAATAAGGAGGTCTTTTGTAAAGAGTATCATGTTTCATTTCCCTGTCCGGGTTTATACATCTTGAGGTTCATTTGTTTTATTTAAGATGCTCAAATGGATCTCTCATTATTGGTATTTGGTAATGGTTTATGCAGGTGCATCTGCTAACTCGGAAGGTTTAATAAATGTCTTTTTTAAGTTTCATTCCTTGTGGTACTTTGATATGGTGTATGTGTATATATAGACAAGATATTGGGTTTATGAACCAAATTGATTTGGTTCATAAGCTAGAACGTCGGATATGTTCTCTTTAGTTGGTATTGTGGTCTGGTGTATGTGCGTATATAGACATGATATTGGGTTTATGCACCAAATTGCTTCGTTTCATAAGCTAGCACATCAGGTTTACGGGCAAAAGACATCGGTTTATTGTAACAAAAGAGATCACTTTTACGAACTAAACACATTAGTTTTACGTTCTAAGAACATCAGATTTAAAAAACAAACACATCAGTTTTACGTACAAAAAACAAGTTTTACGAACTAAGCACATCATTTTTATGAACTAAACACATCATTTTTACGAACTAAACACACCATTTTTATGAACTTAACACATCTAATTAATTAAAATTTAGGATGTCTTTACTATATATAAACAACGGCTTTAAAACCGAAAACGATTTCAATATATGTAATAACATCGGTTTTGTATTTATTCCATATATCCAAATTTTGCGTGGAAAAATAACATTACAAATTATAGAGAGAAAATGAATATACATATATAGGATTTCTATACAAGTGATGTCTCTTTCATATTAAAACATCGTTTTTATAATTAGAAACAATGTTATAAATAATATAGACATCGGGTTCTGACCGATGTGAAAAACGTTTGACTTTTTACAACACCCACATAGACATCGATTTTTTTTTGAAAGACATCGGCTATTACCCGATGTTAAATAGCAAATTTCTAGTAGTGGGTGGACGAGCTGGAGGCAGAAGGTAAGGCAAAACCAAACCCTATGTTTGTAGATGTTCGGTTATATGGTGGAGGAGGGGTTAGCGAGTCAACAGGGAAGAGCAACGATATAAGGGTGAAAAACAAGGTTGACACGGGGTTTGGAAGGGGTGACAAGGATATATGTGCAGGTGACAAAGGTAAGGGTCCGGAGGTGATCCTCTTACACTAGATACCGTGTCATTCACTAAACAAAGGTAATCACTTAGGCAGGTATTGTACCTCAGAGTTTAGCCAAACTGTGGACGTTTTTAGTGCGGTGAAAAACTCCTTAGTCAGCGTCGTGCCATACGCAGTCTTCCAGTTGTCCTCATCCCCGCTGCAAAACCACAACCACAATGTTAGGAGAATGGAATCATGTCTGCAATCAGTTGGGTACCAACACTGATGAGTGTCACCTATCCATCCAACGGAGGAAGCCATCGTTGTCTGACACGGATACAAGATCGAGCTTAATCGCGTCCGCGCCTTCGACAACGTTCTTCCCTTTTTGGCCCCGTGGTTTCTTCTGAGGCGGGGACTTCACTTCTCCTTCATCTCCTGTTACTCTCTTACTCTTCCTGCCTCGAACGGGCTCCGCTCTTGCAGCCTCAGAAATCTGCCAATTGGTTAGACAGTTTCAACGGTCAGGGAAAATTTGTTTTTACCCCCGTGTCACCCTAACAATTATCCGTGTCGGTTAACACTGATACACTTGTCACTTACGTACTACTATAGATTCAAATGACAATGTCAAGTGACAACCAATTTACCTTCTCATCCTGTCCTTTCGGCGTTGGCTAGTCGTCCATTGTAGGTGGTACCTCTGTTGACCCAGCCTTAAGGTTGTTCTCCTCAGCCTCCCTATGTTTCCCGTCATTCTCTCCACTGACATCTCTCCCAGTTCCTCCAACGGTCTCGGCTTTCAAAGCCTCTGAGATCTGGCAATTGGTTATGGTTATTTCAAGTGTCCTTCAGATAATTTCTTTGTTCCCTTGTCACTTCACATATTAAAACGTGTCGGTTGACATTAACAACCGTGTCAGTTCTCTACAATATATTGAAATATGAAACTGTTGATTCTATTAACCCTTGACCATTGAGAGAAAATATCATGTCAAGTAACAGCCAATTTACCTCCTCTTGTCCTTCTGGTGGCCGGTCGTCCACCTTAGTTGGTCCCTCTGTCCCCCCCCCCCCCCCCCCCCCGATTTTTTTGTCGTTATCCTCTCCACGGACATTGCCCATTGGTTTCTCCACACCTCCTGCATTCGACTGACCATCTCGCATCTCATTCACAACATTTTCCAAGACCTTTCTCTGATACACAGAGTACATAAATGAGGGGTGGTTCACAATTTTTTTTTGGCATTGGGAGAAAATTTACCCGTGTCGCGTTTGGACAATACCCGTGTCACTTTTGGAAAATACGCGTGTCACCACTTGGGGACAAGTTACCCGAGTCACTTATAGAATATACACGTGTCACTTATGGGAGAAAAGTTACACGTACCTTGTCATCCATGCTCCGCATCCATGTTGACATAGTTCCCAGAGCCTCCAAGATCAGTTCTAGTGACTTCCCAACCTTATCTTCCCAGGATTCCCTTGTCCGATCTCGTTGCTCCGAACTCGAACCGGGCTTGCCAGAGCCTTCACCGTAATAACTGGGTGTCAACGCAGCCTCAATGTCATCAAAGTAGAGGTCAGGCTCCTCATGCTGGTAGAAGCACCCGAGCATCAATTCATACTCGCCGGCCTTCGGTACTAGTATCGGGTTGTCTTCGACCTTTATGCTATCCGATTTCTCAGGGTCCATGCGGGACTAGATTGTCTCATAGCTTAGATTGTCTTCCTCGTTTGTCCACCTCAGCATGCGAGGCAACGCCGTCTTCAACACCCGATTCGCAAACGCCTCCCCAATCCCTGGGACCGCTTCGTACATCCAAATCTACAACAACCACACATGAAACTCGAATTCATCAATTGCACTTAATAGTTAAAGTATAACTTCGGTCAAGTAGGTAACCTGGAACGCATACGGAAAACCCGTTAGCCCATATCCATTTCGGTCGTCTTTTGCCTTCGGCTTCAAGTCGGCATTTCGATTGTCTTTCGCCTTCGGCTTCAAGTCAGCGACACGACGTTCTATGACACCCGACAGGGACTCGTGGGTGGCCTCGTACACAATCCTGCCCCAGGGGTAATCCAGAAATCGATCAACGTTCTCCACAAGCTTCACAATCCACCCTCGTATGGCTTTCCTGGGTTCTCCCCTAGTAGAACTCCTTCGACGATGAGGAGGAGAACGATCTTAAAACGCCTTCTCGCACTCGGCTCCTTCAAGATAAAGTTCTTGAAGGCGTTCTCTAGCTCACCCACTTTCATGTTGTCCGTTCCGAATAAGTCCTTGAGAGCCTTCTTTGTCTTCTTGTCATCCTCCGTCTTTGTGTCTTCCCCCCGAACTCAACCACACCGCAGCCCAGTAACAAGCGCAAACTCCTTGATGGAGAAGCGTCGGAGCTTGTCTTGAAGCATGTACCAAGTCTCCCACTTCTTTTCTGTCACAAGCTGTCGTTGTAACACGTAATGCAAGAGTTGCGACGAGAATTGAACCCGGTTTGCCATTTGCACAACACCCCCAAATTGGCTTCGCAACAGCTTCTCCCAATCGACGGGGTCGACCCAGTCGTCCAAGTTCATGAGCAGCGACACTCTCGAACCATGGTTGACCCGCCCCCGGAAATGCTTCTCCTCCGGCACTGCGAGTCGTGGCTCCACCTTCTTTGGTGGCCGGACACCCTTCCTCCTCAAATTCTAGGACCGAACCATGTCCTTCCTGCAATTAGGTGGACATTAACATAATCAATATCCAGACAAATTCACCCCCGTACTTAGTAAATCTGTCTGCGAGTGTTTCACGAGAAAGTGCCCATGTCACCTTAGGGGGTAACCCTTGTCACCCAACAACATAAGCCATGTCATGAATATCAGTTGGCTTCTCCCAATACTCCTACAGTACCCATTTATGATAGGGGTTATTCTCCACTCTCACATTCTGGGTTAAAGGATCTGCAACCCTCCCACGCTCATCTTCAATCTCCCTTGCTCTTCTCTTTCAATTCCTCAGATCCCCATACCCCTTTTACCCCAGATCTCTATTTCCTCGTATCCCCCAATTCCCCACATCACCGTTAATCCAACCCCAATTTCCGAATTTTCACCATTCCCAAATTGCATGCCTTTGAACGAAACAATGGAAGAATGCAAATGAAGTGGAGAAGATTGCAAATTAAGTGAAGATTCAGAGTAGTAGAGATTGGTGAGGACGGATTTCAAGAATCAATTAAGTTGTACCTGTTTTCCGGCGCCTTCCTCTCCGGTACGGGCTTCTCCGGCATCTTCCTCCCTTGTCCTATGCCGTATGTTCACACCGGCCGGACTGCTGCTCTCCTCTTTCCCTTCAATTGACAACCGCCTCCCTTCTTGCCCTCTATTAATATTCACTCTTTCTCTCTCTCTCTCTTTCTCTCTCTCTTTCCCTTGTGGCCGGTAGAGGTTTTATTCCCCAACTGCAATGAATGCAAGTTGGTGAAAGTTACTTTTTCTTTTCTTTTGTTTACCTTTTATTTTCGAGAGAGAGAATATTTGATTTTTATTTTTTTCTATTTTTTAAAGTAGGTCAAAGTAACTGTGCAATCAACTGCCACCCTGAAAGATTCCTTTTCTATTGTCGTTTTGTTGTTTTGTCCCAGTTATCGGGTCATGTCTTTGCATGCATGTGTCACCTCACAGATTTTTTTGTGTCACTATTCACTTTCTCAAATTCCTACGTATAGTATAAATGACTCATGTCACCCTTTTTAATCCGTGTCATGTAACAACATATACCTTGTCACCAAATTGGATCTATACATATACCTACACTGCCAAGTTTAACAAAATATATGTCCGTATACCTAAAATATCCAAATGTTAAAATTCGACAACTACCAAGTTTCGCAAAATATCCAAATGTTCTACTTCAACTATTACAGGAGGGTGTTCTAATTGGAATCAAGTGTTCAAAACAAACATTCAAGAGACACTCCAAAGTCTAGCATCCGAGTCAACCATGGAATACCCCAACAACTAACATCTAGCGGTATGCCTCAATGTACGTGTCGTCCAATCCATCGAAGGTCGGGGCGGTCTCCAGCAGGAGCTGCATGAATCTAATGGTGTACGGGCCACAATCACCGCTGCAATGGGGAACAATCAGTCAGAACGCGGACACCGATTCCACAGGCAATGAAACGAAATTGAACCATGTGAACCAACTTACCTTAGCTTGTTCTGTGGAAGGCTCCTATCCCCGCGAATGGCAAACGGCGTGGGGACCTTATCAGCATACTTCACCTTTAGATGGGGGTGTGTTCGCATGACGACGGGGATGAGGCTTGTCACAGGCATTAAGAAGGGATGGAGCTGGCGTTCCGTCACGATGTGGACGTCGCAGTCTAACACCCTGACCTCCCACTTCTTCTGATCGATTGCAAGCGCAACCCAATGTTTGTTCCTCACGTTCAAGGGGAGGAGGATGAGGTCCGTACCTGACCACGATCACCCCAACGGCTTCGGGGACCGGCCATCTAAGTACGCCGTCAATGCATCACTGGGGTCGTACGCTTCGAGGCTGGCGTTGTACTCCTTCCATTCACGCGGTAGATAAATTCCCATCAAGCACGTATCCACAATGATGGCTCGACTGCCAATGTCAGCCGCCCTGTCTGCGACTGCTTTGCGCAGAAGGTAGCAACACTCCTCCATCTCCTGCATGAAGTGAACCGCAATTACAATCCAAAATCATGACACGTGAAATTTGATAGGTGACACGTGTTCATACCACTGTTCCAAACCAATCTTGGGATTTCTTCAGGCAGTTGAGTAACTCCTTCGTCACATCCACACCACAAGGTGACTTGCGCACCTCCACGTCCCCACTGCACGGTAAGTTTCTGTCAGGTATAGTGGACATTCAACTATCTACCTTCGTCGTCTAATCGAGAGTAAGACACATAAGTTACGTACCTTGCGAGCCAACTTCTCATGGCGTTCTTGTCCGTCGCGGACACAATTCCTAGATCAACAGCATCAGCGGGAACACTGGCTACCTTCTGGGCTCGTGGTTTCTTGGCCGGAGAAGCCAGCTCCTCTCCAACACCCTTCCTCATCTTCTTCGCCCCCTTAGATGCATACACCTGCGCTACCCGGGGCTTCGCCCTATCATCACCTTGAATTGTCTTTCCCCCTTCATCAGGACCAGACCCCTTGACACCAGCCTCTCCCAACTGCAAACATATCAAACTTCAACAAAGATTGACATTATCCCTTGTCAAATAACAGATATACTCATGTCGTACAACTACATTGTCCTTGTCACCATTAACTGATAGAAAAAACTTACATCCTTGCTCTCTCTTGCTGCCCCATCCCCTGCCTTGAGGGATTCACCTTCAGCTAGCTTGTCCCCGACATCAGCTTGCTTGTCCCCTGCCTTGGTCTGAAAAAAATTTCGTGTCAGTTGCCATAAACGTTCATGTCACAGAGATAATTTTCCTTGTCACCTTTATTTCATAAATAAACCTTACCTCCTTGGTCTTTCCTTCCCCCCCATCCCCTGCCTTGACAGATTCAGCTTCATCATGCTTGTCCCCGACATCATCACCTACCTCCTTGTTCTCTCCTGGCCCCCCATCCCTTGCCTTCACAGTTTGAACTTCAGCGTGCTTATCCCCGCCATCATCCACTTCAGTTCCCTTCTCAACAGCAGCTCCAAACTGCAAATGAAATCAACATTCAATTAGGCCTTAAACTTTCTAGTGTCACTTAACATAACAAATCATGTCACACAGCTACATTCTTCCTGTCACACTGGATCGATAAATTCTTGTGATGTTTACCAACAACTTACCTTACCACCTTGTCCACCTAGGGTCTTCTCACCGCCTTCAGGCGCAATTGACTTAATCAAATCATCAAGTTCAACCTGTAAAAAAAACTTAACGTTTGATATTGGATCCCCGATTTCAAGCAGTACTAAACATCGAAACACATGTCACGCAAAAACAAACTTACATTCTCATAGCTTTCAACAAACTCATCCCGTTTCTTCTCATCGGTAGCTTGTTCTTTATGGGTTGTTTCTTCCCCGGCCGTCCCCTTACCTTTACCATCCCGCAGCTCAGTCAAAGCCACCTCCAACAATTTCAGCTGCAGGTCAACAAATTCGTACTTCATATCACCATAAGGTGACAAAATTCAACACAAGCATTTTATTACGTGAGAACTGTGATGAATAATCAATACCCAACAAATGCAAATTCACACTTCATATCAGACTAAGGTCACCTAATTCACTTCTAAACAAACACATATAAGACTAGGCCCCCTTCAATTTCATAGCAGATTCGTTCAATATCTACACTACGTGTCACTTGTCCAATTTCACGTGTCAGGAGTCCATTTACCCTTGTCACCATAGTTCTCCAGAGTCTCCACAAAACGAATATATGGGAATTAATTGCGTACCTTTTCATCCATCTTCTCCATCCCTGTTGACATTGTCTCAAGCTTGTTCATAACTGCTTCCAGAGTTTTGGCCACGTCCTCCACCCAGCCGTCCTTCTCATTGCCTCCTCTTCGCGTCTTTGGGGAGCTTCTACCAGGGGCTTCGAAATGGCTCAAGAAGGGTGCCACTACGTTTTCGAATAGGGGGTCAGACTTCTCATCCTCGTAGACACATCAATCCATCAACTCCAGCTCAGTCTCCTCTGGTATGAGTATTGGGTTATCGTCAATCTCAATGGCCGCCTCTCCCTCAACTTCAGTGCGGCTGGCTATATCATCATAAGCTAGGTTCTCGTCGTTGAGGGTCCATCTCATGCAACGAGGGAAAGCCGTGGTCGACACCTTCGACGCAAACCGGACCCCCCATTTTGGCATGGATTCCAACAATCAAATCTGCACCACATCCCCACTCAAATTAATACATTTTCAGCATATGAATTACAAAATGATCATGGGTGTGGTCGAGAAGATTACCTGAAAGGTTAGTGGATAACCCATCAGCCCATAACCATTGCGCTTCTTTCGATCTTCTGCCTTCAAGTCAGCCTTCCGGCGCTTTACGGCGCCGTCCAGTGAGACGTGTGTTGCAGCATAGATGACCCGCCCCCATGGGAATGCCAAAAACCGATCCACATTCTTCACTAACCTGACGATCCAGCTCTGCAGCCCCTTCCTCTGTTCCTCCCCTAGCAACACGCCTTCAACAATGTAGAGAAGCACTAGCTTGAATCGTCTTCGCGGGCTCCGCACCACCAACAATGAGTTCTTCAGCTCGCTCTCCAGGTCACCCACCGTCATCTTCTCGTTTCCAAAAAACTCCTTGATAGCTTTCTCGTCGTCCTCCATCTCACTCGCTCTTGGTTGACTGCACCGCAGCCCGGTAAGTAAAGCAAACTCCTTGAGGGAGAACCTCCGGAGCTTCCCCTTTATCCGGTACCAGGTCTCCCACTCCTTATCGGTCTCCAGCTGGCGCTGGAGTGCATAATGCACCATTTGTGAAGAAAATTTGACGCGGTGCGCCAACTGCACAACCCCACCCAGCTGGGAGTCAAGGAGCTTCTGCCAGTCGCCAGCGTCAACATAGTCATCGATGTTGTTGAGCATCGACAGTCTTGAGCCCTGGTTGACCCGGGCCCGGAAGTGCCTCTCTTCCGGGACTAGGTATTCGGGCTCCCGCTTCTTCGACCTCAGATTCTTCGTCCTCACCATTTGTTTCATGCAATTTCCATCAGATGAACAAAGTCAGTTTACAAATTATATTCATCTCCCTCTGTCACCTAACAGACTAACCCATGTCACCATTTGTACCCCTGTCACTCAAGGTGAAACCCATGTCACCCCTTATGAATCGGAAGCCTATAACCAATACCTCAAACCTCCTTCAATCGGCCACCGATGACATCCACATATCCCAATTTCCACACCACATCATTTCCCCTATCCCACCTACCACAACAAATTTCAGAACCCTTCTCTCCAAAATGGAAACCCCTGTCACCCAATTTCAAACCCCTGTCACCCAATTCGAACCTCAAACCACCAATTTCCCCTATTCATAGTTCCCCGACTGTTGCCCTAACCCATTCCGAAAACCACTGTCACCCAATTGGAAACCCTAACTACCGATTTCCCCTTTCCATACCCGAAAACCACCCATGCCACCATCACCCACCATTCTCCAAACACGAAAACCACCACCCCGACCCACCATTCAGGCCACCATTGCCCTAAACCCTTCACCCACTGCTTCCCCGACCTACACCCGCGCACAGTACCACCAAAGGGAGAAGAGTAAAAGGGCGTACCTGATCTCTATTTCGTCGGCGGTTGTGGCTGGTATGTACTTTCCGGCGACAGTGGACCTGCCCGCTCCCTCTTCTTTGTTGTTCCTCTCTCGAAGCGGCGTCTCTGCAACTGCCAATGAAGAAACCGCCCTCTCTCTCTCTTGGCGTCTCTGCAACTGCCGATGAAGAAGCCCTCTCTTTCTTTCTCTCTCTTTGCTATTGGTATGTTTTGAAATGGAAGAGAGATATGTGATTGGATTGCAATTTACTACCCCCCTATTTCTCCTTCCCGCCCTGTCTCTCTTCGCTAGGTAATGATGCCTCTAATTTATTTTTCTTTTATTTTTTGCCAAAATAACATAGAATAAATCAAAATTTTCATGTATACATGAAAATTTTGAGTTTTTTTATAATTTTTTTATTTGAGTGACAAGGCACGTCCCGTCCCGGTCCCGGTCCTGTCCCGCAAAATTTACGCGAGACGATCTCTGTCCCGTCCCGTGCCGACGTGCCGTCCTATCCCGCGTCCACCCCTAATTAATTCTAACATTATTTTACTTAGAAGGGAAAACTTTGTCTCAATAATAATTTGTTGGCAGTTGCGACTCGATTGGAAAATGGACGGGGCCATTCATTCCACTGCTTAGGCTTTCAAAGGGGCGGAGCGCCCACTGTATCCATGGAATTGGAAATGGAATCGATCGGGTTCTTTTATCAATCAATTTTATTCGGACTATGGGTGACCCACCTCACCTGTAAATAAAAAATAATAATTTAGCGTCTTTTTTTTTCGGAAGGTTGTTTCTTTAGAGGTTTGTCTTCACTGTCAACAGGTGTCTTCTCATGTGCTGCTGGCCTGCAGTACTTTCACCGGGAAGTACTTGACTTTCGTCTTTCGTTTACGTTTTCTGATCCCTTTTGGTCTAATTTTTAATTTCAATTTTGTAGAGTGTTATTGCTTGTTTCTGGCACCATCTTTGTATTTTGTGTTTGTTTAAACAGTTTCTGTTTGCCGACTTGTCGGCCGTCAAGGTTTAGATTCACCTCACCTCGAATTTTTTTCTTATCAAAAAATAAATAATAATAATAATTTAAACATCATTAATAAATTTGTTTTTCTTCCAAACAACCACCTATAATAATTTATATAAAAAATATGTAAACTGTGTTAATTTATATTTTTAATTTTTAGATGTTTGGTTGCTTTATTGTCTAGTAAGATTAGATTAAATAAAGGTTAGAGTAAATTAAAAAAAAAGATATTAGATTTTAACATTTTTACATATTTTTATACATATAAATAAGTATGCGTGGTTCTTTGAATAAAAACAGTTTTATGAATATTTTTTTCAAGTTTTGTAAAAAACACATATATATTTAAGGGTGATTTAATTTTATATAATTTAGCCCTATGTTTATGTTCTTTTAAAAAGAAACACTTCCAACACATTAAGCGACACCCTGCACAATGAATCAATAACAACATCTCAGTACATCTTACCTAATGATTCGAGGTGTCGAAATTAAATAAAAAGTAGAGGTAACATATGAAAATTCCGGAGAATAAAAGTCGAAAACTTAAAATTTGAATTTATTGTCAATAAGATGTCAAGTATTGATCAGATCTACAACCTCTTGCAAATCGACAGAAAACAAAGTTGGATGAATGGATGGTGACAACTTGAATGCCGAGTGAGCATAGATGGCTAGTTAAATTTGCAATTTTAATGGGAGGATGCATATTCAAATGGATTTACAAGAATAATAGAACTCATGAAAACAATTTCAAAGGTGGGGATTATCAATACAGTTCCCGTTTTGTTAATTTAAATAAGAAGAAATCAGAAAAATGGTGTAGCCTTGTTTGATAGTAACGTGGCAACACATTAACAGGGTATCATCGTGCAGTGCATCATATATGGAGCACACGTATTATAAAATTATATAGTATAATTTTATTTTTAAAAACAAAAAAAAAATATTTAAAAAAATAAAATAAATATTTTTTTATTTAATAAACTTATATGTTTATAAATTTTTATCATCAAAGATTATATTTTAGAAAACTATAAAAATTATAAACTAATATAATTGATTTTTCAATTATATATATTTTAAAATATATTTTTTCATAATAAAATTTTATAGATACCTAAATATTAGTGTATGAGATAAAAATATAATTTTAAAAAAAAAAATTGAAACAAAATTATATTTCAAATATTGTGATATACGAATAAAGTGTGATGCATGTGATCCGCCCTGATCATCGTGAGGGATTGAACCTGGACATTTAATAATTTTGGGGTCCATCGTAAAGTACTAAAGTTATGGGAATGGAGGTGTTGATCGAACAATAAAATGAAACTATTCTATGATCTATAGCGTATTGTTCAAGCTCAACTCATTTAGAAATGAGTCGAACTCGAGCTCCATATGAAAACGAGTCCAAGCAAGCGTTCGAGCTCGTCTCGCGAGCTGGAGAATGTGCTCGAGCTCGAACTCATGAGTTCGGTTACACTCAAGTTGAGCTTGAGCTCGAGCTCATAAGCTCGATTGTACTCGATCCAAGCTCGAGCTAGGGAGCTAGGGAGCTCGTTTACAGAATCTCAGTGTTCATGTTTATAGGTTGATTGTATTCAAGCTCAACCATGTACTTAATCACTTGAGTAATTGAATTGTAAAGTAATCTAAAACATTACACCAACAATCGAATTACAACCCGACATTACAAAGTTCAAATACAACAGCTGGCCACTCGAAATAGATAAAGTTCGAAATGGAGTAAAATGAATGCAGCACCCGAACACAACAACGACATAAGTAACGCAAACACAACACGAACAATAACATCCGAGCACTTCGACAACAACAACATCAACACTTACGCACTAAGCATATTACATCTGCAAGTGTTTATGTGTCTAATTAAATAAAATGAAAAAAAGTCATCCTTTAGATAACAATTGAGCAATGAAAAAATATGAAAATCATTTCAATCAAGGAAATCATTTTGAAACCAATCCGAAGCACAAAGAAGTTGGATTTCAGCATCTGCAATGGGGAGATGAATATGAAATCACTGTAATATGAATCCACTGTAAGTCGAGACCAGAGAGCACAAAATATGAATCTATTTCAACACCAGAATATGAATCCATTTCAGCACCTACAATTCGAAGCATATCTAAACTTCATCTCTCTGCTATCTCATTTCGAAAAGCTCTGTAATATGAATCCATTGTAAGTCTATAATCAACTTTTTTTTTTAGCATTTGTAATCAACTTAATTTACTTCGCATATCACTATATCAGTAAGTTTTCAGTCAAGATCAGATGTAATCTAAGGTATTCTACTCACATATACTTCACAAATTTAATAATTGTAATCCAGCAATCCACTTCATCTTTGCACGATATTACAAGAAGGTGAGATTCGGCGAATGAGTGCATACTTGACGGGTCGAGACTGGAGAGCAAAGAGATGAAAGCGGGCAGATCTGTAAATGTGGCGGGGAGATGAGAGATTAGATTGCACAATCAGAAAAGGATAATACAAAACGAGCAATCAAAGGAGAGGGAAGTACCTTGAGAGATTGAAAGCTTAAATGTTTGAGATAGGAGAAGATTAGAGAACCATTTTTGTCAGCACCTGCAATGGAGAGATGAAAGATTAGAGCGATGGCCAGAGAAGAGATTAGAGCTCGAGATCGACAACCACTAACAAGATACGACTTAGTTTGGGCCAGACGAGACCAAAGGAGGGAGGAGAGGACTTAGAGGACAACCATTGGAGCTCGAGATCGACACACAACAACGATGGAAGGTGGATTTTGGCGACGACGGCCAGAGGAAAATGCGAGGCCGTGAGGCTCATCGGTTGTCGGCCTGAGAATGAGAGAGGAGGGAAGAGCGACCTGAGAACGAGTGAGGAGGGATCACCGCACCAGGACCTCAAACCTGAAAAGGGGAAGACTGAAATTGGAGGCAGCTTTGGGGAGAGACAAACAGGGAAACAGGGTTAGCGGTTTAATTTTAAACTAGGGATAAAAATGTAAATTTACATGAAAAGGAGCAACCGAGCATACTCGAGCTCGGCTCGAGCTCATCATAAGCTCGAATGTGAGCTCGAACTTGGCTCATTTTCAGATTCGAACGATCTCGAGCCGAGCTTTTCCCTAGCCAAGCTCGAGCTACTTAGCTTGAATATAAACTCTAAATAGGGCTGGTATCTGAGCCGAACAGCTCGAGCTCGGCTCGGGCTCGGCTCGAGAAAGCTCGGCTCAAGCTCGTTCATAGAGGAAAAACGAACCGAGCTTGAACATGTTTTTAGGCTCGAACCGAGCTCGAGCCGAGCCCGAGCCGAGCCCGAGCCGAGCTCGGAAGCTCGATATAGTAAATTACTAGAATGCCCCTAAGGTTATTAGTTTGAAGGATTTAGGGTTTCTCCTTCCAGACTCCAGTTGGTAGAGAAAGCTTGGCGGCTTCAGGCTTGGGTTCTCCACTTCTCCTCTTCGCTCTTCCTCGGATTCTCCTGAAGGTTGAGTCGTTCGGCGGTCGGCCCTCCTTTCCACCTCGGCGTTCTGTTCACCGGTCGGCCCTCCTTCTCCGCTTCCCTGTTCGTGTCGCCGCGTTCTGTTCAGCCTCAGCCCTCAAGGTAACTGTTCGTGGCTCGTACCCCTACTCACACTTTACTCCTTTCTCCTTCCTTCTAGCGGCGAACTATTCGTGGCTCGTACCCTTTACTCCCTCCTCGACGTCCTCCAACAGTCCAGATCTCAGATCTGAGAAATCTCTTTCTCAGATCTGAAAAAGATCTCTCTCGACGACTTCGAGCACCCTGCTGCCTTCTCTTTCCCTGTAACTTCGAATTCCCAAATCGAATATTAGCTCTATATCGGCTTCAATTGTGAAGGTGTAAGTGAAAGGTATGTCTTCTCCTTCAAACCCCTTTTTGTTGAAATTGATTTCTATCTTCCTTGATTTTTATTGATTCTTTTGTCTCAATTTAGGGTTTCTCTCTCAACTCTGCAGATCTCTCTCGACTATGCAGAGGTCAAAAGCTCCAAATACTTGTTTATGCACCTGTTTATGATTTTTGTTCTTCTCCTTCAAACCCTCTTGTTGATTCACCAATGTTGATTATTATTGTTTGTCTCAGCTTATGCACTTATTCATGATTATGTTTGTTATTGTTCAATTCATGCTTATATGTTATATGATATTGGGATATTATGTTTGTTATTGTTCAGTTAATGCTTAGAAAGTCTTTTAAATTAAGCTTAATTGGATGTTTCAATGGCTAGTTGCTGCAGTATTGCTTTCACCGTAGCCATTCAGCAGTAGCAGCAAACTAGCATACAATAACATTAGTTCTGTAGGTGACATTTTGCATTTTGTTATAGTTGTATGGACATACACTTCCTTTGGTGTGTATAATCTTGCTTCGCATCCATTCTCCTTGAATAATGTAATCTTATAGCCTTATAGGTGAATGATACACTTTGTTGTTCTTATGAGCAGGGCAATGTCTCACTTGTTGAAGGTAGAAAAGAGGAGCTTGACTAGAAGAAGAGTAACCAAGCTGCAAGATTGAACTACCGCAAGCTTTTAATTTTAGTCTTGTGCTTGTAATGTATTGTGGAATTAGACATTTATGCTTTTCTTTTGTTTTCGCTAGTGGAAAATATATATGCTTCATTTTGATTTCAAACTGCATACAAGAAGTACAAATTTCTTTGTAGATGAACAGCTCAAACGAGCCTATCGAGCTTGAACAGCTCAAACGAGCCTATCGAGCTTGAACAGCTCAAACGAGCCTCTCAAGCTTGAACAGCTCAAACGAGCCTATCGAGCCTGAACGAACGAGCTTGGGCAACGAGCTTGAACGAGCCTAAGCTCGTTCGTTCGGCTTGAACAAGCCTATCAAGCCGAGCTCGAGTATGTGGTTGGGCTCGCGAGCCGAGCTTGAGCGCCAAAAAAAGCTCGTTTAAATTTTAGGCTCGAGCTCGGCTCGGCTCGTCTCCCGTTCGAGCCAAGCTTGAACCAGCCAAGCTCGGCTCGTTCGGCTCGAATACCACCCCTAACTCTAAATATAGACATGTCGGTTCATCCGTAGTCTACGTCCTCGTCTCGTTGGGTTTAAATGTGTTTAGTTTCACTCTTGTAGAGTGTTCTTGTCTGTATTTTGCACCGTCTATGTATTTTATGTTCGTTTCTACAATTATCCATCTGCCGAAGAAAACCAAAAAAGAAAACCAAAAAAATGTGTAGAAGATGTGAAAAGATACATTTCATTTTAATAATATAAGGAATCTAAGTTTAGAATATAAGTCGTTAGGCTACTCTTCCTAATGCCAATTGATTTTAGGATAGAACCATATCGGTTTTGTATGCTCGGCTTGGTTAGCACATGGTGTGCTTGGACGTGTAACCCTCCACGTCATATGGCCCACTGGAATTTTACATGGTATTAGAGCGGTGTAGTTTGGTACCCTAATTTGTTGCCTAGCCGACCTTAAGGCAAGAATGTCGTCAAGTGCAACTGGCAAATATTGTGTGGTTAGACATTTTCCACTTGTGTGGAAGATGTGAAATGATACATCCCACATGATAATATAAGGAATCCAAGTCTTGCATATAAGTCATTCCTTCTAGTGTCATTTGGTTTTAGGATGGAACCCTATCGGTCTTGTGTGCTCGACTTTGGTTTAAGAGGGAACTGTATAATGTGTATTTTGTATAAGTATTCTAGGTAGTTTTAGGTTGCATAGCACATGTTTTCTAGTTAATTTGCATCTTTATCATTTGGTGGTTGAAGTTCAGAAGCTATGCTTTTTACGGTTAAATGTCCAGATTTGTGGATTTGAAATCAAAGGCTAAGGGTGTGTTTGTCTGGGGGATGGGAGGGGATGGAGGAGATGGGGATGGGTTTAGGGAACCGTGCCCGAATGTTTGGAAACGGGATGGACGGGGTGGGAGGGGTGCGAAAATGGGGATGGAGCGGGATGGGAGGTGATCCCCCCCCCCCCCCTATAGGAGAAGGATTGAGGGGATGGGGGAAGGTAGGTGCCTTTTTTGCCCTTCTCCTCATCGATCTCCACCGTCGCCTGCCTCCGTCTCCACCGCCGCCGCCTGCCTCCGTCTCCACCGCCACCGTCGCCTGCCTCCGTCTTCCTCCTCATCGGTCCCCACCGTCGCCGATCGGCATTACAGAAGAACATGACAGATATACTCCTACAGATCGGAATTTAAGATCCACACAGACGCAGAGAGACGGTGATAGTGAGATAATTAGGAAAATTGATTTCACTTCACGATTTTTTTAGGTCCCAATTTTGATCGGAATTACAGATCCACATAGGTTTCGGGTTCTGTCACCCCTTATTTGACAATGAACTCTCCCCGCGCCACCTCCGTCGACAACAACGGCTTGCCCGTAACTTCTCTCTCCATCGAAGCAAGTATTACTTCCATGACTGTCAATTAGAAAGTTTCAGTCCTTTTCTTCCAGATTATTTACCTTTATTTGCAAATTCAATTTGTAAGATTAGGTTTCAATATTTGTGTTAATATAGGTCAAAATGGCGAGACTTCACCGTCAACAAGTGCCATAGTAGAGCCGTGGAGAAGATCGGGGCCGGCTGTGGATGAAACAAACGACCTTTTTTGTTTCAATGGATGATAGGTATGGTGGGGGAAATTTGTCATTTCTGGTGGATTATTGAGGGCATTTCTGATTTTTTACGTTTCTCCATCTACCAGTTTATCAAAATACAATCAAACACAAACGGGATTAATTTTCCAAAAAATCTTCATCTCGTCCATCCCCAAAATCCATCCACATCCCTTCCATCCCCAAAATCCATCATCATCCACTAAAATCCGCCCCGTTTCCAAACATAGCCTAAAATGGATCAAAAGGGAGATGTTGAAGCCCTAGAGTTGCTGGAGCTACTAAGGATGACTGAGGGAAAAGGCAAACATGTCAAAAGAAGAGCTAAAATAGAGCTAAGACGAGGAGTGAACTAAATACACGCAAGCTAAGATGAGAGATCTGAGATGCTGAAGATCGGTGCCCACCGATAGGGGTAGGCGCCCGCCGTTGAAGGAGAAGGCTAGATCCGCATAATATCTTTCGAAAGTTTATCCTATAAAGATTTATTTCCATCTTTAAAGATACGTTCCTATCCTATTTTTTCCGACATTTCTAGGTTTTGTTTCCAACCCTAATGTTGGTTAGTTTCCTAGGGTTTTACACACAAGATTCGATGCATTATTAAACATGCCATTTTAGAGTTTCTATGTAGTTTGAGCTAAGCCATGAGGTGGCTAATCTCTTTGTCAATTTCACTTTCATTTCAAGACATGGCTGATGGAATGTGAGTGCTGATATTTGGTTAATTCTATTTATTTTATTTAAATTCTCTTTGTTTCGATATTGCTTATATTGTTGATTGTGTTTTAATTGGCCATTAAGATAGCATCGTATTGTGCTATGGTTATAGTTTCATCATTTACAGGGCCTTACTCCATAAGTAGTGAACATGTCTTGCAGGAATGCTTCGAGAATCTTGATTGTTTATGAGGATTGACATGTAAGAATTATCTCTTTTAGTGAAAGCGATTACTGGGCTGACAACTAGGTGAGAAGATCGACGATATGGGAGAGATAAGACCTATGTGCTAGGTGTTTGGGACCGATTGCTACTTACCCTCATGCTAGAGTAAGGGACTTACTTAAGTGGTGATCGAATAGGAGGCCTACCTAAGTATGTACACAAACCAAACCAGAGAATAAGCGGCCTACCTAAGTCCTTCTATTGTTTACAATTAATCATTATTACTCCTGCTACTTTATTGCTTTCATCATCTCTACAATTGCTTTCTCTACTCCTCTCTCTTTCTTATTATTGATGAAGAAATACATAAATTCATGTGCACCCTCCGAGGGATGGACCTCTACTCTACCGCTATACCAACATATTGAGTTGAGATTATCTTTGGAGGGAATCAACGATCGCTTTTCGTCCCACCAAATTTTGGCGCCATTATCGAGGAGTGTCGAATTTTTGTGTGTGATAATGTATAGTTTTAGACACATAATAGATTAGTTTTAGGTTTATTTTCACTGTATTATAGCCCTCATTATAGTTATTTCCATACTTTATACTCTTTATGGAAGAAGTCGGAATCTACACGTTTTTAGTATTTTCTTGCAGATTATAGATCCGAGCTTTGAATTATGGAAGAACCAATGATTAAATGGAGCTAAAGAGAGCTAGGACAAGCCATGAAGAGCCAAGACAAGCTGAGGAGCAATGAAGCAAGAAATCAAGGTCTAAGTGTTGAAACGATAACGAGCCACAAAAGTTGTCCGCTCGACGACCTGAACTTAAAACGCAGTTTACCATGGCCTCGGATGTCCAATCGACTATTATAACCATGAGTTGGAAAGCTCTCGACAAGCTCTATGCCACGATGAAGTAAGAAAACATCGGTGTCTGTGTGCGGATACCCAACGGCGCCCGCCAACCTTGTATCTTCGTAGAATCTTTCAGCGAGGGCTGCCTTTGGCCCAACGGGCTTTGCTTGTACACCAAGGATTATAGATTCTAAGGTTTTCCAGCACTATAACACTACTAGAAATTTGTTATTTAACATCGGGTAGTAGCCGATGTCTTTCAAAAAAAAAATCAATGTCTATGTGGGTGATGTAAAAAGTCCAAAGTTTTTCACATCGGGTTCTGGCCATGAACAAAAGCCACAAAGCTCAGCTACCCTAAGAAAAATGTAGTTAGAATAAGAGGGAATAAATTCTCACAATGCTTACAATAGTCTTCTCTTCAAGAGAAGACAGTAGACTCGAAAGATCATGTTCTGCATCCTCCAAAGCTTGATTAAGTTGTGCCATTGATTTCACAACCTGGTCAACCTTCCTCTTGTAAACAACCAGACATTCCCTCGCCAGTTTCTCCTACCTCGTCCCAAACTTTCTACACTCATCAAAGATGTATGTCAAAGTTAGCATATGTCAGGCTATCAGCTACTGTTCAACATTCAACAAGCAAGTACGACCAGTGTTCTAAAAAGCACTAGGCGGATCCTAGGCGGTGAGGGGCCGCCTAGCGCCTAGGCGGCGCCCAGATGGTCAATGCGGACGCTTAGGCGTGCTTAGACGGCCATTTAGCTCTAGGCGGAGGGGGTCGCCTAGCGTCTAGGCGCGATTTTTAGAACAGTGAGTACGACGAATGGATTCAAAAGTACAAATCAAAGGTTAAGCCGATTACGGTTACCTACAACTGCTGCAGCAGAGATCCGCAAGTGATATCCCCCAGAAGTGGGTTCTCCGCAGATGTTATTGCCATTTGCAACCAAACCTGAATTCATCCTACAATCTTATTCCAGACATAGCCTAAAAACCCTATACTGAAAGACCTTCAGTCAAAAATTGACAATCAACAATCAATATTTGAATGCAAAATTCAAGAGGTTTAAGCAAATTCGAGTTTGAGTCCAAGAGTTTCGAACCCTAAACCCAAGAATTGGGACACTAAACCCTAGAAGGGAATCCAAGAGTTTCAAACCCTAATGCCCTTCAGCATGTGATGATTAAAATGCTCACTGCTCAGGAACCCACAAGGGAACTCACAACACTGACTAATTGATGATCTATGGACAAAAACATGAAATTCAAAGACCAAAAGTCAGACACAACACATTTTGGTCATGACAGTCTAAAGACTGTTATTTAAAATGTCAAATACATAATACATTCTCATATAGCATTGCCTGTATAAAATGTGTACCTTTGGCATGGCTAATCTTGTTACTAATGTCTCTTAATTTGTAGATGTATGATGAAGGATTTCTCTGCATCCCCACCTTCAGTGGAATCTGTAATGGAAAATGGAGGGGAGTATCAAGGTCACCTAGGAAATAAAACAAGTACCATACTGTAAATAAGAGATTCCAAGGTACTTAGGTATACCTCCCGCCTATATCTTCTATATACTCCTGATGGGGCCACTCAAGTAAAGATTAGGAGAACCTTTAAGCATACGCAACAACGAAGCCTCCGTCTTTGTTGCAAACAATGAGAATATAGTGAGCAATGATGTTATCATAGTCAATAAAGCCAAGGGCATAAGCAACAGGATCCCACATCCTCTGGATGCTTGTATGGGTGCCACCCTTTGACAAAAAGCAATCTGAGAAGCTTACCTGTACAAATAAATTTATTAAAAGTAAACTTTTGAAAGCCTAATATCGAAAGGGAACAGAGCAACCAAAAAGTGGCATATGAAAAACAATGGACCATCACAAAAGAAGTGGGCTGGCTTACACCATCCCGATCTCGTATCTGCTGCATAGCTCCATCTGGATCAACTAGTGCCCGCACAAAGTGCAAGAGCAACTGCATTTCTTGCTTTATTATAAGGCTGCCAGCTAGTTATAATTGTTGTAAGCTTTTTATTACACATACTAGAACCTCAAACTATGCCAATAATTTGAGTTTACACAGTTGCACCCATAATACAAGAGTAGGAAAAAATTCATAAGCAAAAGAATCCACCCAGAAAAATCGGTGAAGGGGCAAAAGCTCAAGAAACAAAGGTAAGTCACAATACTAATCAAGATACTCGAACCTGGTAACATATCACCTAGTGATACTCCCTCTGTTCACAATACTTTCAGATTACCAAAGAGGACCAAATTTAGCGTGAGTCCATCACAAACAAACCATGTCAGTTCAGTCCTCAAACACATAACTAATCTGAGACTGCCTATCAAAATGCAAAACTAGGTTTTATTTAGCTTTAGCCACTTGGTGTTTACTTTTTATCAAAGTACTAAAGTGAGGCAAATGAATAAGCGCATACATTACTAACTAAATGCTACAAATCTGTACATACCAATTCATGTTTTCATATTCTGCGCTATTCTTTAAAATCCACTTGGCCATATTCCCATGGTCAACTGGTCGATGAGCTTCCTCTGTGCACTGCAAAGAGAATGAAGAGAACAACATTGTAAATAAGAAAGAAAGGAGAGCACAAAATAGAAAGAGGATATTGTTTGTACATTTTAGTTTGTATTAGGATCAAAAAGTAGTTGCTGTATTTTTATTAGCATCCTGGGGCGCTGTGAAATAAAAGCTATAGATAATCCTTCAAGAAGATGCTACCTTCAATTGATTCATCATCCCAACACTAACAAAGGTGGAAATATTCATCATTTAGTACATTGAGTGTTCAGTCAACAATTACGCACAGAAGAGGGAAAATATATTAGAAGTAAAAGTCTTACTTTTCTCCATATCTTGTGAGTGTTTAGCTTCTTGTGGTTTGGAATCATCTACGTTCATTGCGACATTACCATCTGTCAGATTCACGACATCAGACAACATGATGTCAGAGACATTGTACACACAAAGCACAAAAATCCCTAGGCCATCGAGTTCCAAGAGAAACCCTAGAGATCCGAGCAGCTCAATTTCCATTAAACCCTAAATCGATTGACATGTACACACGCACAAGCACAGAAATCCCTACAGAAACCCTAAATCGAAACTGAAAAACAATTTTATCAAGATCTAATGAATCAGAACTACTTAACATAAACACTAGATCAAAAATATTGAACATTGAAAGGGGAAATTCGTACCGGAGATCGACAGCCATTTTCAGAGAGGCAGTGATGGAGGCGGTGTGAGAGGGGTGATGACTGGTGAGCGAAGAAGAGCGACGATCGAAGAGCTGGAGACGTCCATCACCAGTCGAATTGAGGGAAGAGCGGAGACGATGAAGAATGGAAATCGAAGAAGAGAAGTCGCCGGGATAGGAGACAGAAGACAACCTCGAGTTCGAAAGAGCTAGTGCTGGACAGATTATAGACTGCCATGGCTTCCATGGAGAGAGTTGAACAGGAACCATCGGTCGGGGATGAGGAGCAGGAATCGGGACTGTGTTAGGAGGAAGAGGGCTTTAATGTTATTTTGATTCAATTTTTTTTACTAAGTGATGGCCGATGGGATATAGAGGTTGTGTAGTGTTGTAATGAATTCAAAAAGAAACACAAATTTCTTTAAAATTTTCTAAGTGCTGAATGTATTTGAGATAGGCGGGATTTACATAACTCAAATTTCAACCTAGCGCGCATAAAAAAAAATTTCAAAATAATCTTTTAACATCGGTCAATAAAGTAGAGGGATGTCTGATTTATTTTTAACATCTCAAATTTAACAGACGATGTTTAAAACAAATTTAACATCACATGTTTTTTTTACTAATGTTAATCAGCCGATGTTAAATGACAGATTTCTAGTAGTGTAAATAGACCCCTATCCTAGGCATTTCATCATTCATTCATTCATACAGTCATTCTCTTCTCTCTTTTAGAGGGTTCCACCTCCCTCGTGGAGAAGAAACCTTAGGTTCTTTTTTATTTCTAGTTTTTTCATGAAGATAGCCATGCTAGGCTAATCTTTCCTTTCATCCCACTTGTAAACACGTTGGTTTGGTTATTCCAGGTTTTATCTATTTATATTATTTCCATTTCCTTTGTTCTATATTATTGTTATTGCATTGTTTCTTTGTCTTGATTAGCTACCTAGACAGGGTTGCATCTAGCTAGGGTTTCAACTACCTCCGCTCTCGCGGGTCGAACCTATAGTAGCAAACATGTCCTAAAGAATAGGTTGGGAATCTAGATCGTGTAAGAAAATGGAAAGGTAAGGATCATCTCTTTTAGCAGAAGCGATAGCTAGGTTGACAATCAGGTGACATGTCGACGATGTGGGAGATATGCTGATCTACATGCTAGGAGAATGGGACTTATTGCTGCTCAACCCCCAAACAAGAGTAAGACGCATTCTATGCATACACAAACCAATCACTAGGGTAATAAAAGGAAAAGGAACGAGGTGACCAACCATGTTGCGATAAGCGGGTGAAAACATTCTCATATTTACTTACTTCCTTGTTACTTTGCTTTCAAATATCAATCACTTGCTTTGTTCTCTCTCTCTCTCTCTCTCTCTCTCTCTCTCTCTCTCTCTCTCTCTCTATTCTGAATAGTTAATGGGAAACATAATACACACTCTCTATGGGATCGAAACATGTACTTAACCGATATACTAAGCTTTTGACTGTATGTTTTCTTTGGTGAGATCAACGACCATTTTACGCTCATTAGTGTGTTTTTGTTAAAAATAGTGCGGACCATCTTGTGTGTTTCACACTTGTTCTAATAATCTCTCTATTGTGCCTTTAGATTTAGAAAATGAAAAAACCCTCTCTAGTTTGAGAAGACAACATTCAAGCAGGATGTTGACACTTAGCAGCAATGATAACGATGCACCTAGAAGGAAATCGGGAGATCTAAATGAGCCCAATCTGACATTGCAATCACTAGTGATAAAGCCCCCAGATCTCCCTAAATGATCAAAGTTCAAGTTCAAATCTAATTGTGCATCTATATTGCCAAGCTTTCATGGAAGAAGTCAAGAAGATCCAAAGAAGCATCTGGCAAAGTTTACAGCCGTATGTAGACGCTCGCAACCTCTAGGAATGAATGATGATCAAATGATGGTTAGGGTGTTCCCATTCACTGTAAAGGCTCGGATTTCAAATCCTAAATTTCAAAAAAAAAAATGAATTTGAATCGGATAATTCATAAAAAAAAAAACTCATCAAATCGGATTTAAAACTCATGGAACGGATTTCCGACCTAAAATAAAATTTTGAAAACTAACTTGACATGGCGACATCCTTCCTTGGATTTTTGAAAGTCTAATTTAGCGAGAAAGCGGAAATCGGGAAACTAACATCGGAAACTAATTTTCGAGACTAACCTTGAGATTCGAACTCGCAACGTCGGAACGAAGACTCTTGCCCTCACTCTCATAACCCTTGTCGATTCACCCTCTCCCAAACACTAACCCTTGGAGCCTTTGAGACATGTGATTTGAATTGGTCAAGATACTTTCCCCTTTGGGGTGAGACATCCACATCTCTCTTTTCAATTTCTCCCTCTTTGCACATCCCTCTTTTGGAAGGAGACAAATTTGATCTTATCCCTCCACACCATCAAATCAGACCTAAATGTCATAAATCTGAAATTATCTCACACTCTCCTCACATCCAATACAAGAAAACCTATAACATCAAACCTTATCCCAATCTTGGAGAAAGCAAACCCTAAACACATCTCACCTCTCTCACTCTTCCCCATTGCTGCCATCACCCACCACCATCTCTAGCCCTCATCACCACCACTTTCGGACACCTCATCCAGCATGCAACCACCACCACCGCCGCCTTTCTCTCCCTCTTTTTCCCCTTTTGCCGAGAGCTCCAACACCACCCAAACCTCCCTCTTTCATCCTTCTTGCAAGAAAGGACCTTCAAAAGCTCCCTCATCCTCCCCTAAAGTCAAGGAGATCCACCTGACTTGGCATTTTGGGGAATATGAGCCAGCTGCTCCTCGAGTTCTCTCCTGACTTGGGCGTCACGATCGGCCCTTGTCTCCCACCTCTGTTGGTTTCGATTGTACTCAGCCTCCCTGGTGGTAAAATCCTCCATCTGCTTCCGGAGCCTCTTAAGCTTCTACTTTGTGGTCTTATTCGCAGACTATTGATCAGACATGATTTTCTCAACCTTTCCTACAGACGAAGGAAGCGTTCCGGTTCACCTAATCCATCAAACTCCGGTGTGTGATCAACCCATACATACACCTACAAGACAACACTAGAAGAGAACGTTAAAATGACTACTAAGGGTGCGATTGATGGCTTCTCCAGCAACAGCGCCAAATTTTGTTAGGGGAGTAAAGTATGTATATAAATATAAACTTGCAAGCAACCCAACTCTTATGTCCTAGCAAATAAATTACAAGACTCCCCTGCTGTAGTGAAACGGAATCAAGATCAATCCTCGGGGAAGCTAGTCAGCGCTCGCCAAAGCAATCTCGAAATCGTCCTCTGTATCGACCAGAAGCTCTCGATATCGACTGGAATCAATCGATCTTGAGTAGAGTAGTCGATCTCTCCTCAGCAACCCTACAAAACACAAACAAGCACTCGACGTCGACTGGATAGGTTGATGTCGAGTAAGTAACTCTCGATATTGACTAGATGTAGTCAATGTTGAGTACAGAAAATGTAAAAACATAAACTTTGTTCGATGAAGAAAGGTCGAAAGATGTAAGAATGTATAAGAAGTGATGGATAGAAATATCAAGGGTTTGTAATGCAAACTCAACACTCAAAAATAGGGTTTCAAAACAATAATATAAAAACCTTCCAAGGTAGGGATTTACCGCAATAATAACCATGTATGCTATACCTCATTTCCTAGGAACAATGGAGGCTCTCACATAAAAAGATATTTGTTTATATCCTTTTCATAATTAGGATTAACTAACTTTCGCAAGTAAAACCTAATTACTATCCAAATTCACAATTAATTCACTTTCGCTTCATAATTTGCAAATAAGGAATTTTCACCTACTTTTGAAGTTGATTAAGCATGAGATAAAAGATGATAAACTCATAAGAACAACATAATTTTAAGAATACTTACATGGATATTGTCGGGCTCACCACGACCCTAGAAGTGGGACGACTACTCCCTCCTCATCATAGCGAACATGATCATAAACATGGAAAATAACTTTGAATTGCACTAAATAAAAGAGTAACTTCTCCAACCTCACTCTTGCTCTCGGCCGACTCTTTTCCTCTAACTACTAGGGCGCACAATTGCTTGTGTTTTTGGATGATTAAAACCCTATGCCTAAAGCCTTTATTTATAGTAGACTAATCCTTGCTAGCCAAGGAAAGTAATTCTAATCCTAATAAAATTGGTTTATCTAAAATCTATCTAATTAATAAAATCCCTAGGGTAAATAGAGAATTACCCATAAGGAATGTGTTTATCTTAATGAGGAAGAGATAAAATAAAATCGTGGCTAAGTAATCCATCAAAGATTTGGACTCCTCATGGTCTCATCTGTCTCTAGATTTTGGGTCGACGTCGAGCATAGGGGTCGATGACGGACGTCGAGCATAGGGGTCGACATCGAGCACTCATGTCAGTTTTCTTTAACATTCAGCTCCGTCTTGAAACGCACTTTCCCAAGTCTTTGTTCGTTCCATTGAAGCAAATGAATATGCATTCAAAAGTTCTTTTCGAGAACTACAACTCTCATGAAGGCATCAAAACTTGATTCAAAATGATGAATAGCTAAAAGTGGGTTTTTCTCTATCTGCACCATCTTGCGCTCTTCCTTAATTAGCTTCTCCAATGTCTTCATTGTTTTCTTTTAAGCTCCAAAGTGCGTCCAAACCTCTCTAAATCAGTTCTAAATCCCTGAAAATAATACCAAACTTTGTGTAAACTTCATATCTTGCAATTAATCCATAATTATACAAATTTCTATTATCCCCAACCTAAAAATATAAATAATAGATATAATTTGGAGTGGAAGTAAGCACAAAACATGGCTCTAGTCATCTCCGATCCATTTTGTTTGAGCCAATCAGAGTCTCGCCAATCTTTCTCTTCTTGGGAGTTGTTCGCTTCAGGTAAGAGTTCTTCGCACCACCTCCGGTTTGGGCCTTTGGCCTGGCGGGGCTTTGCCATTCTTGGTTCATATTCGTTTATGGACCAAATCAAACTTATTTATGGCTTAATCTTCATTGATTATCTCTTTTTTTTTAATCCAATCTCCTTCAAATCTCCGAGGTATTGGGTCTTGAGGATGAACTGATTGTTACTTTTTTTAGGTTGGCTCCAATTTTATCGGCTTCCCTCTGTCCACACCCATCACCGCTTGTGACCTTCTCTTCCTTTTGAGGTCACGCTCTCGGCAGTGATGGAGCTCCTGACTTTCTTCCCAGATCCAGGTTGGGTTTGCCGGAGTAGGTATGTCGTTTCGCGATCCATAAAATTGGTTGGAGGCTTTATTTATTTTTGGGGATTCTTATTAGTTGCAGTTCTAACTGGTTTCTGGGCTCTTTCCCCCTTGTCAACGTGTGTTTCTGCCTGGTGTTGGGGTTCCCTCTCACCGATGTCACCAAGATTGTCCTCCTTCAAGTTGGATGGGCATTAAAGATGTTGCTTTGTGATAGCACTCGGGAACCGATGACTCTCGACGAAAAGACGATTCAAGATGAGAGCTCGTATGACTCAAAGCTCAATCGTCAACTCAAGATAATAGTTTACAACCTCATTCCACCTTGATGAAGGATCAAGATCGAGGGCATGAGAGTTGGCCGAATTCTCCTTAAGACATTATTTTATCTATTTTTATTTGTTGGTTATTTATTTAATTAGGAGAATAAATGTGAGGAGATATCTATCTCTTTGCCCATTTAGGAAATACTATTTTTTCTATTTTTATCTATCTTTATTCATTTTTAGATAGATAGAATTAGTTAATATTATCTTAGGTTTTTATTTAATTATTTTTACATAAAAGTGAGATGGCTAGGGTTTCTTTTGCAAGGAACCAATCTCACCATCAACTCCTTATTTAAGTTGTAATTTGTGTAAATTTTAATTAGGTTGAAATAATTAAAAGAGAAGTTTTTGGCTAAGTGTTTTCTCTTCGTCAACCCTAACAACACACGTTCTTCTTCTTGTTTTCTTATTCACGTCCCTTCCTCCATTGATGATCAATTGAATCTTTGATCCACCATTCAATCAATAATTCATCACCCAAACACAAGCCTAGTTGATTCTACACAAACCCTAAACCGTCCAAACCCTAGTGCACCCAAACCGAGTCGAGATCGAGTCCAGGAGGGTTGGTACCCTTCGGTTTGGCCATTGCTGGGCTTGGCCTTGCTGTTCTTAGAGGCTGTCGAGTGGCTTGTGCAAGAATTGGTCAAGATATATACATTAAAGATCAAGCAAAAACGAGTCAAGATTCAACAATTTGAGTCGTTGAGGATTAATACAACGCGTTACTTTGGGCCCAAGGTTTTGCCTTGGGCCCAAAGCTGGCCCGAAATTATAATATTTTAAAATTAAAATCAATATATATATATATATTCCCATATGGTTGACTTAACTCCAATAGGGTAGACTAAATCATGTTATGGTTTCTGGGTACTCTTTACTCAGGCGATGTACGGCTCTATAGTAGCGCGGCTTGGTGATTTTGTCTGTGGATTTGGTTCTGATTGTCGGATTTGGGGTAGTGGTAGTGTGTATCGTGGCGTCTTCACTATTCGGGTTGACAGCTTCCTTGGATTTTTGTCCTCACTGTCCATAGGATATTCGGGTCTTAATGTATAGCTAACCTATGGTTCTGTTTCAGGGTGGGGGTTTACTTCGTTAGCCGTGTTCGACCTCATCCAGTTTGGTCTAGATCTGTCTGGTTTCGTGTTTATAGAGTGCGTTTACTTGAGTTTGTACCTTTATGTATTATTATGTGTTAGGTGTTTTAGATGATTCTCTGTCTGGTGACTTATACGGCCTTCGAGTTTCAATTATGTCTGAACTCGAATTCTTATCCAATACTCCCTCCTATTTTTAATATAAGGCATTTGACTTTTGAGCACGTATTATAAGGAGCTAAAAACTATGTAAAATACTAACTTTTTTAATTAATTTTTCTTACATTATAATAGGGTCGGTGATGCAGAGTGACGGTGGTGGGGATATAGATATCAGACATCGGATTCAAAGGGGATGGCAGAAGTGGAAGGCGGCATCAGGGGTCTCATACGATAGGAGTGTGCCTCCAAAGCTCAAGGGAAAATTCTACAAAGTGGTAGTTAGATATGCTATGTTGTATGGGGTTGAGTGTTGGGCAACTACGAAGGCACAAGAGTAGAGACTTATGGTGGAAGAGATGAGGATGATCAAATGGATGAGTGGGTTTACTAGACTTTACAGGATCAGAAACAAAGTTATCCGCGATAAAGTGGGAGTATGTAGTATCTGAGATAAGTTACGGGAGTCAAGGCTTTGTTGGTTTGGTCATGTGCAGAGAAGAGAGCCGAGTGCGCCAGTTCGTAGGTATGACAGTTTGGAGATCGATAGAGTAAGACGAAGCAGAGGGGGATCGAAGAAGAGTTGGAGGGAGGTGATAAAACAAGATTGTGCCCTTCTGAACCTTACCGAGAACATGGTTATGGATAGAGCGCATTGGAGGAGAGTCATCCACGTCGGAGAGGGTTAGACTAGGCCTCATGCGAGTGACATAGACTATATTTCCCATTTCGCACACCATGTCATCGTCTTTTTTAGTTTCGTTTGTTTCATTTGCCATTTTGTTTTTCTATGAGTTTATATTTTGTTTTTCGGTTTCGTTTGTTACATTTGCCTTTTTGTTGTTCTATGAGTTTATATTTGTTGGTGTCTGGGCCACTAGGAAACACTCTCTCGACGACGTCGGGGAAAGAGTGTGTACAATTTGACCCCCCAGACCCTGCCCCGACGGGACAAACTGGGTATGTTGTTGTTGTTGTATTTTTTTTTTTACAATTTAATACTTATTATCGACAAATATTAAGTTGTAAAAAAATATTTTAAAAAAAGTTGATATTTTATACTCCCTCTGATCCAAAAAGATTGCCGTTTGACTTTTTAACACGTATTTTAAGGAGATGAAAACTATATAAAATATCAATTTTTTTAAAATTATTTTTTTATAACTTAATATTTGTTGGTAATAAGTATTAGATTATATAAAAATAAAATAAAGTCAATATATTATATAGTTTTTAGCTCCTTAAAATACGTGTTAAAAAGTCAAACGACATCCTTTTTGGATCGGAGGTAGTATAAATTTTAGCTTCTTAAAATACGTTTTAAAAAGTCAAACGACATATATTTTGGATCGGATTAATTATAGTTTTTGACTTCTTTGTACTACCTCCGTCCAAAAATACATAGACTTTACTATTCACGCACGCTTTTTTAAGAAGGTAAAAACTATACTCCATCCGTCCTAAAATACATGGTCTTTTAGACATTTGTACGTTAATTAAGAAAACTTATTTATATTTAAATCTCATTATTTTTATAGAGATGGGAGCTCTTTATTTTTTATTACTATTGTACTTTTTTTAGGGGTAATAATTACCCTATAACCCTAAAAATAAAAATCCATGTATTTTTGACAAAATTTCAAGGCCTAAAAGACCATGTATTTTAGGACGGAGGGAGTATAAAATATTACTCCCTCCGTCCTAAAATACATGGTGTTTTAGACCTTTGCACATTAATTAAGAAAACCTATTTATATTTAAATATCATTATTGTTATAGAGGGGATAACTCTTAAATTTTACCTACTATTGTACCTTTTTAGGGGTAATAATTACCCTACAAACCTAAAAGCCCATGTATTTTTGACAAAAGTTTAAGGCCTAAAAGACCATGTATTTTAGGACGGAGGGAATATACGTTTGTAATTATTAAAAAAATTTAATAAAAAAGTTACTACCTCCGATCCAAAATGTACGTCGTTTGACTTTTTAACACGTGTTTTAAGGAGCTAAAAACTATATAATATATTAACTTTTTTATTATTATTTTCTTACAATTCAATATTTATTACCAACAAATATTAAGTTGTAAAAAAATAATTTAAAAAAAGTTAATATTTTATATAGTTTTTTGGCTTTTTAAAATACGTGTTGAAAAGTCAAACGACTTATATTTTAGATCGGATGTAGTAATATTTTATGTATTTTTTAGCTCATTAAAAACGTACATAAATAGTAAAAGTCCATGTAGTGTTGGACGGAGGGAGTATTAAAAAAAAGTTATAGAATTGCGCGCCAGATTAAAATAGTGTACATAGATGATTTATCCAATAAAAAAGGGTGTGCTTGTATTCGAAAAGAAACAAAATTGTCAGGATAAAGAGGGAGTAGATTCCGTGCCATGCCCAAGTGGGTCCCAACTCCATCAATGATCACATTCCTTGGTGGGCCTCACTGCTGGCCCCCACCACTCCCCCTGCTTTTTCCTTCCAGCTGCACCACGGAGTACTCCGTAACAATTAATTGCCGAGTAAAAATAAAAAGAAAAGGAAATGTTTTTCTTTTTTTTTTCTCCTTCCAACCCTCGCGCTGATTTCCTGCGACAGAAAGTAGCAATCGCCCGCCAAGACTTCCCACGACGGTGACACCACTACACGTCACCCTCCAATCCAATCCTTCCACGTCTTCCTCCCCCGGTATCATTACTAAACAACAAACCCCCTCTCTCCCCCAATCCGACGGCTCCTATTTATTTTTCTTTTTTCCAGACTCTTCCTCCATCGTTCCTTCCGCCTTCGGAGTTCTCACAAACCATTGGCGGTGTCGTCATTGGCCTCCTTCTCTGTACCACCAACATTTTCTCTTCCCCTTTTAAGCCGGATTCCCAGTTTCTTTCTCCATCAATTTCTCCCCGGTTGATTCGTCCAGCGCCTTTTTTTCCAGATCGGTCGACGGCGGTGACCCGGCTTCCGCGGTCGTCAGTTAGTTGTCTTTGCCTCGCCGTGGTGATCTGTTCTTATTTAACCTAATTGTAATCTTCTTTTAACTTCTATCCTTTTTCAGATTCATCGAGTTCTGTATTGATTCTCTCAATTTATCATGCTTTCTATATGGTGGAGTACATCCCAATCTCTATTCTCTATTTATTATGCTTTAGCGGCGTTTTCAAATTTTTAATCCTTACAGCGATAATGTGTATTAGATTTGCAATATTGAGTACTACTGCTTGACTTGGACATCTATATTTAGGAATCAGTACAATTGCTTACTTTAATCGAGGATATTGGATTTTTGAGGGTTTGAAGGGTTTAGTTTGCATCTAGGCAAGTTTAATTTTGGTTTAAATCTTGCTGCTTTGCTCGTAAATTAATGTCATATGCACAACTCATTGACTCAGATTTGGTTTAATTTTTCCTTCCTCTCCTTGAATTAGAAATGGATAGATACATTTGAAAAGTTGAAATGTATTGATGCTTCTATCCAGGCTTTACTTTTTTGGATTTCCTTCGTTACCTTTTATTGACATCTTCTGGGGCCTTTGTTTCATTTCTGTAATTGATTGATTTTATTGTACTTGCTTCACCGGTCAGGTATCCAAATGGCTTTCCCAATATAGTGGTGTTGTTCGCACATGTCTGCCCCTGGTTGCTTCTGATTCTTGCTGATCTGCTCAAGTTTTGAGGGGTATCGGTCTATTTGCCTTCTTTAGCAATTGCAGTTGTATATTCACATCTTCCGGGAGAGCTTACGTTTTGCTTGTTTCCACTTCCATCTCTCTCCGTGAAGAGCCTTTTGGTTCCCTTCCATGTCTCGTACTTTGGACAGCCCAGTTCAAACCCAGATGGTGGTGGGGATTCTGAAGAACCCTCTGATGGTAGAACGCCTCAGCAGCCCAAGGGTGGGAGGGAAACAGTCTACTGGCAGAAGGCGTATTTTTGTGCAAACCGAAACTGGCTGCGTGTTGGGGCTGGAGTTGGATCGCATTGACAATGCTCACACTGTGAAGCGGAAGCTACAGCTTGCCCTGAATGTTCCAATTGAGGAGAGTTCATTAACATTTGGGGATATGGTGCTGGAGAACGATCTTAGCTCCATTCCAAAGGACTCGCCACTTCTGCTAACAAGGAATCATATGCATAGGAGCTCATCAACGCCATGCCTCTCTCCTTGTGGTAAAGATATCCGACAGCGAGACAAAAGTGGTCCAATTGAGCTACTGGGACAATCTGATTGCTTCGACAGCACAAGGGAAATGGTAAAGGAAATTGTTGAGGCAATCAAGCATGGAGTTGATCCACTACCTGTTCAGAGTGGCCTTGGGGGTGCTTATTACTTCAGGAATGTCAGAGGGGAGTGTGTTGCAATTCTGAAGCCCACCGACGAGGAGCCTTTTGCCCCAAACAATCCAAAGGGCTTTGTCGGTAAGGCTCTTGGACAGCCAGGGCTTAAGCGTTCAGTTCGGGTGGGAGAGACTGGTGTCAGAGAAGTAGCTGCTTATCTTCTTGATGCTGGTCACTTTGCTAATGTACCTGCTACTGCCTTGGTGAAGATCACCCACTCAATCTTCAATGTCAATAATGGGGTGAATGCGAACAATCCTCATAAGAAGAAGAAGTTTAGCAAGATTGCATCCCTGCAGCAATTCGTTCCTCATGATTTTGATGCTAGTGACCATGGAACTTCAAGCTTCCCTGTTTCAGCTGTGCATCGTATAGGTATGCTGGATATTAGGATTTTTAACACTGATAGGCACGCCGGTAATCTTTTAGTCAGGAAGCTTGATGGCGTTGGGAGGTTTGGCCTGGTGGAGCTCATTCCTATTGATCATGGCCTATGCCTCCCTGAGAGTTTGGAGGACCCATACTTTGAATGGATCCATTGGCCTCAGGCTTCCATTCAATTTTCAGAGGATGAGCTTGAGTACATCAAGAACCTTGATCCAGATCGTGACTGTGAGATGCTGCGTAAGGAGCTTCCAATGATCCGTGAGGCGTGTCTCAGGGTGTTGGTTGTCTGCACTATTTTCCTCAAGGAAGCTGCTGCTTATGGTCTTTGCCTCGCGGAAATCGGTGAAATGATGACTAGGGAGTTTCGCAGTGGAGACGAGGAGCCTAGTGAACTCGAGATTGTCTGCTTGGAAGCTAAAAAGCTGATAGCATCAGAGAGGGAGCAGTTCTCACCAAGATCTCTTAGTGGGGATGATGATTTCGTGTTTCATCTAGAGTGTGAGGAACTTGACTGGGAGGCTGATTTCATGACCAGATCACCAACCTCCTCAAGTTCCAGCACAGGAAATGGGACTGGCAGAAATCCCCTCTCAAGGTTAGAGGAGAGCATGAAGGAAGAAGAGGAAAGCGAGGACGAAGAAACGGGCGGTGAGTTTAACGGACTACCAACTCCAGGTAAGCTCCCGTCCGTTTCAGACATCTCAATATCCATGAAGAATACCACTCTATGGGACAAGAATGAAAATTTTCAAGGAATGAAAAAAGAGAGTGGGCAGACTTCATCCGGACATAGGAGTGCTAATGAGCAAATACCGGCTACCGCTAGTTTTGTGAATCTAGCGGACATGGGCAAGGAAGACTGGGCAGCATTCCGCGAGAAGTTTAAAGAGCTGCTGTGCCCTGCATTTGCCCAGCGGAAGACAGTAATCGCCGGACAGAGGCAGAGACAGAGAATGGGGACATCTTGCCAGTTTTGAGGCTGATGATCATTGAGTACAAGTAAAATTATCAAAGGTTGCTATAGGTTGTCATAGAGCTCTAGTCTGGACTCTGGAGCAATGTCTTAGTATGCTATAAATATCAGGTTGCACGGGATCATCTCTCGTTGTTCTTCCTACGTCTGCCTGGATCTCCAGGCAGTGTTTGAAGTATCAGAGGAATAGAAGTAGGTGTATATATTCTTTGGTGGCAGCTAAGTAGGGAGGAAGGCCGAAACTCGCTGAGTCTTTTCTCTGGCTTAGTTGTCCTGCTGATGATGTCTTTAGTTTGAAGTTCTTTTTCAGCTCCTTGAGAGTTGTTTGATAAATAACTTGTTGGAATGCAGTCATTAGGATTTGAGGGTAAGAAAAAGAGAGAGAGCAGCAACAGCTTTGTAAATATTGAATGAAGGTTGCACATCTCAAACCTTTACCTTGTGTTTGGTTTAGACTTTGGAGCAGTTTGTACTCAAAACAACTAGTTTACTATGAATTCTTTTCTTCTTTCTACAGTTTAACTTTCTTTGTTGTCTCATGCTCTTGTTAGACTCCATAGTGGAGTATTAAGTAGTGTAGTAACTGTAACTGTGGAACGACGGTGACCTGTGACTGGCCTGATTGCGTCCAATTAACTTAGATCTGTGATAAAAATGGACACATGTTTACTCTTCACCATCTTATCTCATGATTTTGACAGGTTCATGATACACTTTTTGACTCTTGTGCTTTAATAATCCCTTTTTGACTGTTACCATGAAAACTCAAGTTGCCCCAAAAGAAAACCAACGACCTATTTCTTAATCATTGATCATTTTCAATCAATTAGGATAAAGAGTGGGAATTTTTTTAAAATAAAATAAAAGAAAGTAGCACCTTTGTTTGTCGTTTGATACTATTTGATAAGTTGGTCCTGAGCGAGGTCCAAGAAGTGACCAAACCATTATCTCGTATTCTTTTGGATCAACTTGAGTTCATAATTTGCATCAAAAGGACATGGTTGTTTGGATCTGCAAGGTTGTCCTTTCTTTTTCAGATTCCTGTAAACACACTTTAAAAAAAAAATATGTGGACAAAGTATAGATAGATGTAGGCGCAAGCGCAAATGGTTTCTCTTAATGAAGTTGATGGCTTGTAGATGAAGATGGAAAAGATAAGCAAGATGGAAAAGAAGGCTGGAAATTGACAGGGACCTAAACCTAATATACAATAATTCAACTTAATGTCGATCCATCTCCTTCCGAAATGACCATTTCGCCGAGTTATGTAAATTGCTTGGTCCCGGCCACATCACAAACAACACACCTGAATTGACGTTGTTGCCGGCCAGTAGCTTTACCAACCTTTCCCTACTCCAATTACATGTTTTTTTTCTTTTTTGGCCACTTTTTCCAACTTACCTAACAGTCTAAAGTTTGGATTAATAATATATTGATGCAAAAATAAACGTATCCCACATGACATGGGGCTGAAATTGTATACTCCATTTAATGCCATGGGTTTAGGGAAATGATTAGAAAGGCCGGCCCGGCAGTACAGGCTACAGATAGATAGCCAGCTTCTTCAAGGTGGAAAAAGTCTTCTCAATTGCTACTTTCAACAGTTTGTATTTCTTTTCTTCTTCTTACTCAATTATATATATGTATATATCACGTCGATCAGCTTGGTTAGATCGTTTTGGATTTGGGTAATAAAAAGCAATCAAATTGGATAGATCAAATTGTAATGTACTAATGTAATGTTATGTGTTACTTTCCTAATCTTTTATTTTAGTATATAATATTGTTTATGGACATGTATGTATGTATGTATGATCGATTATACATGTACTATATAGTATATGGTATACATATGTGATGCACTATTAGAGTCGATCTCGACTAAGTCGTATTGAGCTTGGTAAGCTTGATCCTCTAACGAGATTAACTTAGTAATAGTGGGGTTAACAAATATGGTATAACATATAATATAAGGTATATATATAAGGTATAACAAAGGAGGAAGATAGAGGATTGGGCTTTAACCCAATCTCCGACCCATGAGCTCTGCACTCGGATTGAGCTCGGTAGCCCAGTAGAGGAGACGCTTGATCTTGCAACTTGCCTCTTCCGAAGTGTTGCGTTTTGAAGGCTCGTGCCTGACCTAGCTATATAAGCTCCTATCTTTAGTTGACGAGCTTCCCTTCAGCTTTCTCCATTCTCTCTCCTCACAAACACTCTGCTAAAGTTTTCTAGGGTTGGGGTTTAATTTCCAGCTCTTGGCCAACGGCTTGAGAGCGCTTGGAGAAGACGGTGGTTGTTGGTGTCTCTGGGAAGGTGGTTAGAGCTCCGACGTCCTTCTGAGTGGCCGCTCTCCTGTGTCTTCTGAGGTCTAGGGTTTTGGAGATCGAATCCTTCTTTGATCTTCAGTTTTCCCATACAGGGGGATTTCTCTTCTTTCTTTGTATTTCTGATTCACATGCATGTTATATCTAAGGTTGTTTGCTTTTGTTGCTTGATTCATCCCTTGTACGAAATCTCTATAGTGGATTCGGAAAACTCTTGAGGCCCCGTGGATGTAGGTATCTATGCCGAACCCACGTAAAATTGTTGTGTTCATAATCTTGCTTGTGATTTCTGTTTCGATCTTTCGTTTATCGTTTCGATCGTATTTGCTTCCACTCAAAATCGATTTCTAGTTTTAGGATCTTTAGTTTTGCACAAATATTAAGACATTTGAATCAAATAAGTGTAAATGCAGCACTATCAACTTTTTTTTTACAAATCAGCATTGAAATCGTTCAATTTCCTCACAAATTACTTAAAACCCCAAAAAACAATATTATACATTCAAACAACCAAAGTTGTCAGGTTTAAACTAATATCAATCTAATAGAATAGTTTTAAGTATGGATTTTCCTATAATTGAAATCTTAACCGAGCAGAATTCCCCCAACCCCAACACAGAGACTAAAAAAATGATGAGAGACCCCTTCTTATATAAAATATTGGGCTTTCAGCATACAAACGTATTGGCCCATTTACAGATTTGAAAGCCCACCGTAGCTTTTTGTGGGTCCGGGCATTAGCCTAAAGCCTAGAGTTAACCAAGACAAGGTTTGGAATTGGAATCCACCTATCACCAATTTTTTTTTTTTTATATATATATACATGATAAGAGTTTGGGTGATGTCAGACCCTACTAATCCACCATCTAAAAGCGTCATTTTGAACAAGAATCTGAAGTTCAGGATGAGACACGAGAGGGTCTTGGTTGAGATAAGTCACAAGTGCGCCACTTTATCTGCAACCCGATTAATCTCCTTGCAAACAACAAGGAACTCTTGAAGCAGCTTCCGAGCATCGGCCATGATGATCCCAATCTCTCAAGGGCAACTCTAGACCCCATTGATAGCATTTATAACTGCTAGGCAATCACCTTCGACCTCGAGCCTCAAAATTCGGAGCTGGCGGGCTGCAGTCAAACCCTTGTGAAAAGCCAAAGCCTCCGCTTTGAGAGTGGACATCTCCCCGCAGTGCGAACCTTGGCAGCAGACTATCGAGCCACCATGATCTCGAATAACAATCCCAGTAGTGGCTTCGCCAGCAGAACTCACCACCACATCAAAGTTCAATTTGAAAGATCCTTCCACCGATTTTTTCCATCTCAAGTTCTTCATTTTCCTTTGGGTTGGTTGTTTTATTTTTTCTTTATTTTTCTCCTCTTCCCAGAAGACATGTTTAGATTCTTTCCATTGTGAAAGGTGGTATTTGGTATATTGTTCCTGCTTTTGTTGGATTGTGAAGTTCTGATCTCCCTTAAATATAATCTTATTCCTAATTGTCCAAATGCACCACCAGATAGTGCCCAGATGAGTTTTTTGGTTTGTAGATAGCTTCTCAAAAATCACAGCGGTCAACTGTTTTATGTTTTCATTTATTGTTTGTGTATTATGAATAATTTCTCCCGGTTGATGGTCAATTTTCCGTATAAGTTTTCTTGTGCATTGACAATTGATGAATAGGTGAATTAAGTCTTCATCACATTGGTTGCAATAATTGCAGGTTAGGGGGGCCGCTACCCCTTTATCAACCAGTCTCATTTTTGTGGGGAATCCATCCATGACAAGTTTCCAAATGAAATTTTTATTTTTGGAAAGCAATCGATCTTCCAAATCCATTCCGTCAGTTGATCTTGTGTATTTTCGCTTCATGTGATGCTTTCTAGTGCTGATGCTGTCGTAAACCAGCCACGTCTACTTGTTTTCCAATATAGTCGATCATCGGTTTCATTAATTGGGATTTTTGTGTATTTAATCTTGTCCACTACATTGTTTGGTAGAATTTTGCTTAGTTCTTCTAGTTTCCATTGTTTATCTATTCCAATAAACTTCTCCACTTTTTCCTCAATATTAATTGGGCTAGATGAAATGTTGTAGTTAATGAGTTTCATACCAGTAATCCATTCATCTGTCCAAAATCTTATTGTTTTCCCATTAAATGAGCATCCATCTGATGCTGATGAGAAGATGTAGACATATATTGCTTGAAGGGAAACCGATGTTCAACAAACTTGACATGTTTGCTAATTATGACAGTTTGTCTATCTAAATCCAGGTGTTTATAAGCCTTATGGCCCGGAGGATACCCTAAGAACACACATCTTCTGGCAACAGTACCTAGCTTATCCCTGGGATCATTAGGTTGAAGAGCATAACATAAGCAACATATGACTCTCAACTAATCATATCTAAGGGAAACTTTTTAAAGCAATTCAAAAGAAGATTTCCAATTTAATACAGTTGAAGGCATTTTGTTGATGACATGAGTGGCTCCTAAGATACAATCACCCCAAAACCTTATAGGCAAACCATCATGCAATCTAATAGCCCTAACAGTTTTAACCAAATGCCTATGTTTTCTTTCAACTCTACCATTTTGCTCATGAACGCTTGAAGCTGATTTCTAATGAATAATGCCTTTGAATGCCAACAAATCCACACAACCTTTTTGTGTGAACTCAGTTCCATTATCAGTTCTAATAGATTGGACTGGGACATGAAACTGAGTCTCAACCAATTCTATGTAAGTAACTTCAGGACTTGCATCTTGTCTTGCATCAAGTAGACCCAAGTGGTCCTTGTGTAATCATCCAAAATTGTTAAGAAAAATTTAGCACCACGTCTAGATGAAACTCTGTAAGGGCTCCATACATCAACATGGACTAGCTGAAAAGGACAATCTCCAATAGAGTCACTTCTGTCAAACTTCAACTTTGAAAACTTAGTCATGTCACAAGTATCACATGACAAATCCTTTACATCAATCTCTTTACAATCAGAAATATGATAAAACTTGGAAAAGGACATATGTCCAAGTCTAGCATGCATCAATTGCATGTTATTACAATTGAAATAAGCATTATTGACAAAATGAGAAACCAACTAACGATTCTTCAAACAACCATGAGCCTCCAGACCATATAATCTCTTCTCTTTAAGCCCTTTAGCTAGCACCACACTAGTTGTAAGGTCATGTAACCAACAAAACTCATTATCAAAACTGAATCTCATATTCTCACCAGAGAGGCTTTTTTAAATAGAAAGCAGATTGTGTCTCCTTCGATCTCAAGTTTTCTGATGGCTATTTGTTTTGCATATTGTAGACCCTGCCAAAGAGCAAGAGCTTTCGTCATAATTGGAGACTACTTCCCAATTTGTTCATATCCAACATTTATCGGATTTCCTTTCTACTCTCTAATAATGTATCCGATCCTATTTTCTCCGTTAGGTGATGTAGTTTGAAGAAATCCCTCTCTAGGTTTCTCCATAACCTAATTTGAATACAAAATATTTTTCTTTTCTTTTTGGAAATCACCGGTATATAGGTCTATTACATATTTTAAAGGTGTTTCATAAACAAGGGTCCGACTCGAGACTTTTGGGTTTCGATCGATGTCATAGATGATAGATGCTAATGAGTAATTACTAATGAGGAGTTTAGGGTCACGTTTCATAATTGAATTTGAACACCCAACTGAAGTGGGCTGCACAAAGATGGACCATAAGGTTTGGGCCCTACTAAAGAAGTAGACAAGAGTGGCCCATTTGGCAATGTGAAGCTAACTAATAAGCACTTGATAGATATGATTAGTTGAACTGATTTACGCATCCAGTCGGAGTGTCGGACCAATCCAAGTAAAAAGAATTGATCAGTAGGTGTATAAGAGTCAATAGTGTGTTTCAATCGCTAATTTTGATTGGTTAATTAAGAATTTTTTATTATTTTAATTTATAAATTAAAATGATTTGATTTTTAACTAGTAAATGTTAATTGCCATTCATGATTGGAGTGGAATAGATTTTAAAATAGATAATCTTCATACACTCAATGTATAATGACAAATGACAATATTGAGTCAAAATCATCAATTTTTTTGAGCAAATGAAACCATAATTCAAATTAGCAAGGCATGGAAAGCGGTATAGAAGATACTCCCATAGACCATAGTGGTCCAAACTCCTATAAAGAAAGATGGACCGAAAACTATGTTCTGACTTCTAAGCCTTTTTCCGGTGAACCCGGCAAGTTGTTATTGAGTTCAAGTTACATTTTCAGTTAACTTAAATTTCATATTTTCCCTTTATTCCTTTTGTTGGGAAAAGTTTTTGGGGTAGAAAGTGGACAAGATCCAGGAGAACCTCTTAGTTGAGGCCCTTTGAGTTTTTGGTATTATAGTTTTCCTTTATGAAATCAGTGGGATAAGTAATGGAGCCAGAAATTTATAAAAGAAGAAAGATGAAATTATGTACAAGTTATCCAGTCACTATTTTATAAATTTTTTCTTTAGTTTATAGCAGATCAATATTATGACATTTTAATTTAAATAATGATGTTTTAGTTTAAAAAATGTTTTTTAAATTAAAAAAATAATACTTTTGTTCAAATCGATGGTGTTTTAGTTCAGAACAACAACATTTTAGTTTAAAATGACAATGTTTTAGTTCAAAACTATGTCATTAGTAATTGTATATTTTTTTTCTCTTTAACGATTCAATATGTAACTTGTTATTTTCTTAACATTCAATAATGTGTAACAGGATATAACAACTATTGATGCGGAAATCGTCGGATGAAATGAGAGACGAATTCACATATAGACTAAGGGCTAAACACTTTTATAGACTTTAAATGTTCTACATTCACATGACTAGAGCTCGAGAGGTTTTCTTCAGAAAAATGACCCTCTTAACAACATAACTCACCTCAATACCTCATAAAAGCTAATTACATGCCTCTCTTGAATTTGGTAAATAAAGAGCGGTCATATCAGGGGTTCGAACCGGAGACCTATGGATGCTACCCATAAGTCCTTTCCGGTGAGCCATTCCAAAATGGTTTAATTACATGCATCTCATTTAGAAGTTAAGTACACACCACACTAATGACCGAGGAAAGAAATAACTCAACACCGACGATGCATTATATCCTATTAAGGGGGTTATCCCAGAGTGTCATGAGAGATTAGAGATAAAATAAAGAAAAAGAAATGACTTATGGTCTATTTGACACAAGCTTTTTGAAGCGTGTTGTATAATGGTTCACAACTCTCAAGGAAATCAGTCGTTGTTTGTTTTGCATTCTATATACTGTATTAAAAGACGCTCAACATTTCAGCTAAATTTTATCTGCTATAGATTTTTATGAAAAAATTCATTTGGAATATTATTTTAAATTAGATTTTAATACAATATATCTTAATCTAGATTAAAGAGTGAATGTGCCAACCAAATTAATTAAAAGTTTTTAGGTCAACAAAAAGAAGATCTATTTTTTATACTCTTTATATATATATTGTATTTTTTTTACAGTGGCCAAGAAGTAGGATGTATTTGACTAGGAAAGATTATCCTTGATCATTCCTAAGGATGATGTTACATAATTCCTTATTCGAAGGGAGAGTCATCATATAACAAGTCCTTCTAGCTTTAGCAATATATAATCAACACTAGTGTTTGATTCTCTATAGCAGTGTCTGAACTTAATGTTGCTGAAGCTGCTTTTCATATTGTGAATCTTCTCAATCGTTCTGAAGATCTTCCATGGAACGTCGGAGATATCTTCAATGGCTTTGATACCACCACGGTTATCCCCTTCAATTATGATGCTCTTTTGCCCTCTGTCGAATGCTACTTTTACCCCCCAGTGTAGAAGGCAGTTGCTTTTGTTGTAAGACTATTTCAACCTAGATCCTAGACTGAAATATATCAATAACCTGGCCATAGCAATCACGGACAATGCCACCAATGTTGTAATTGTCCGAAGGTTTGACAGAGTCATCTATATTTATTTTGTAGAAGCCTCTAGGTGGGCATACCCAACACTAAGTCCTTTGAGTACTCTTCTTTTGCTTTCTATCGTTAGTTCGTGTCTGGCTCCAAGTTGTACGTTATATTGGTGGCTATCTGTTGTGCAATATGCATCAGTGGAGAGATTCTATTTTTGTTGAAGATAATGTTATTCCTCATTTTCCATATTGCTTCTCGTAGGAAACATAGGTTTGTATAGTGTTTGTTCTCATTTTTCATAGTTGTGAGGACGTTTATAAAGTTTTAGGTTAGCCTGGTGAACATGATATATTTTCCAATTATTTGTTCGTGGATTGTTATTAATTAATGATCGGGTTACTAGGTATTGAAGAAAAAGATATTGAGCGTCTTCATCCTCCTAGTTACAAAGTCAACATTGAGATGGGACCATGTTAAAATATCTATTTATACGTGTTTTCGTAGGTTAGCCATCAATAGATAATTTTCAAATGAGATTATTTATCCTTGGGGGTGTTGAGTTTCCATATCAATCGTAGTTATTTTTCTCATATGGGATTTGATTTATTAGTTTGTACGTGAATTTTGTCGTGAAGAAGTAATTTGTCTTGGGTTTCCAAATCATCTTATCTGGTGTCCCAATTGATTGTATTTTATCAAGTATGTTGGATGGGAAAAGTTGATCTAGGAAGCTAATATTCCACCTTTTACAGTTATCCAAAATATCCACGACTTATGACTTCCCCAGAAACATCTTAGGGAAACTCATTAATTCACGGGTCCTTCCAAACATTTATAGATTTATCGCTTCCGACAATCCATAGAAGGCCCTTATGGAAACGATCACGTAAATTTAGTAAACTCCCAAATTGCCATGAAATATATATTGTGATTTGATCTTTCTATAATTGTTTTAGTTTGCAGATACTTTTCTTTAATTATTTTAGCCCATAATTACCATGTTCCGTATGGATTTTCCAAATAGCTCCATGCAAAACTACAAAAACTTTCATGCAAAAACACAAAACAATTAACAATGAAGCCATATTGGATCTCTTACATGAAGATATATATAATCACAAACACGTACTGGAAACTATTAAATAGTACCTACCACGAACTCTTTTGATACATTTAGATCGAAAACACTTAAACGTTATAATTAAGGCCAGAGTAATTAGACAAAACATCAACTAGGTGATAATATTAAAGGAAATTGAAGATCATATAGATTGCCTTATATGTATACGTACATTATGTTATAATCCAGCGACCGTACCTCGATCGATCAGTTATTCTTCGGCGGGTGATGATGGGGACTGGGATAATCAGCACAAGCTACAAAAGAATCCATATCGGTCGTCGTTGTCTTCTGGTTATCTCCACGTATCCTTCTACCACCCTTTGTGTTCTTACTATTTGCTTCGTACTTTGAATCCCCTTTTGCGTCGCCTCCCTTTACGTTGTTGATGTAGTGATGCTTTTTGGTTGATGATGTCTTTACATTGTCTTCGCTATCACTCAAACTTCTCGCAGCCATCACGCTCTGATATTGATCACCTTTCATTTTCCTTCCTCCGAATGTCCTACTACTGTCAACTTCCTTCGGGTTATTTGCTCGTATCTGTACATGATTAAGAGTTAATTCATAGAGCAAATTAAGTAATATATATTCCCATATATGTGCATAGGACTAAGAAAAAGTGAGCTCATATATACATACCTTTGTGTCATAACTAGTGGTAGAAGCGAGCTTCGTTGAGGCATTCCCATCTGCATAAAATTGCAAGAGAATGAAATTAGGCATGTTCGACTCATTCTAGCTATAGAAGGAATTAGATTCCGCGGGTGTGTGATCGAGAAAGATGAGAGAATAAGCGAAAAACATACCATGAAGAGAAGGTATATTTGAGGTGGTTTGATCACTTGCAAAACATGAGATTAGAGGAAAGAGGATGAAGACAGTAAGAGAGAAGTAAGCATTTCCCATTTAGGCTTAGTTTTGGGACATCAAATGTGAAAAAGTAATACAATTAATTGGCCAAGTCAAACACTAGATATATTTAGGGTTCCCAACTTCCTTGTATATATACAATTGTAGGATATCTATTATAATAATATAAAATCCGAGTTCAAGCCCTTAAATTAGATGATTAATTAAGAAAGTATATAGCTAGCTAGTTAGTAGTTAGGTAGGTATTGAGATCTTCAAAAGGGTGTCTAGTTTTTTGCCACAACATGTTACATATTTTTGAAAACATGTTACATGTAGGGTTAGTGTTTTTATGGTTTAGTGTGTAAGCCCATGTGTCCTTTCAATTACCAATAGAAAGGCAAATCACGAGGTGTATTTTGGATTTATGAAAAGAATACATTCACTGATCAAGAGAATTTGATGGATTCTATGAATTTGGAGTGGGGTATAGAGATTAAACAATAGTATTATACACATTTTTAATTCGATTTTTTTATCCTATATCCCAAAGACATATATATAATAATACCCTAAATTTGAATTTTTAATTTTTTTAAAATTAGTTTAGCCTTTGTTTGAAATTAGATTTTTAGGGTTGCTTAATTTTATTTAGGGATCTTTTCTAATTTAGGGTCTTATCCTATACCCTTAGGATATAGAATAGAAAATTCGTTTTTAATTTAGTAATTTGTATGTTAGTTGCTTCCTAAAATAATTATGTTGATAGCTCCATAAAGAGTTAAAAGGTTCTTACATAAAATCGAAAGATATATGATTCATCATCCACACACCCATAAATTTAAATTGAATTTACTCAAATAAATGGTGTCCAAAGGGAAGTATAATGGAATTTTGCTTGCTCAAGTAAATGTTAGGCAAAAAGGAAAGTGAAATATTTTCCAAATTCTTTATATGATTGAAAAACAAAAGAAAAAAATAAGGGTAAGACACCACTAATTAATTGCTCAAATAATCAACGGAGGGAAATTTGTTCAAGGGATTGATAGAAGAAATTAATATAGGTAAATGAGTACGTAACCATGAAATAATTTTACTCGAATAATTAGATGATGCCTAACCAAATATATGCATGTTCAAGCCAATTAAGTGGGATGCTGTTATATATGCTTAGAGTTTAATTTGTTAGCATTATATTATTTATACATGTATAGTTACCATTGTATCCTCAGGGCTTTCACCCATTGATATATATATACAGAAGTAGGCATCTGAGGGTACAATGGTAACTGTACATGTATAAATAATATAATGCTAACAAATTAAACTCTAAGCATATATAACACTGTCGTCCGCTCCTTTTGTCAACAACAGGGGATAGCCCTCCGCTTCTCTTGTCCTCAAACCTCTCCACAAAATGGCAAAGCGGAACGTATTCTCCGCACCCTCAATGACAAAACTAGAACCCTCCTACATCACGTCTCTCTTCCCCTCCCCTTTTGGGTTGAGGCGCTTCACATGGCCACCTATCTCCACAATATACTTCCATTCAAAGCCATTGGCAACTTCATCCCAACCTTGACACTCTACAAGCGCTACCCCTCTTACGATCACATTAGAGTGTTTGAACAACCCCCCGTCACCTATTTCAACAAGCATCATCCCCACTTACGCCACCTATTTCAACAAGCATCATCCGGAACCAACCCCCCGCCCAAAACCCCCACCCAAATCGATTGGCGGCGGGCGCAGCAACCTGCGGCGGGCGCCGCAACACATGCGGCGGGTACCCCTCCCCTGACAGCGGCCGCCGCACCCCCCCGCCCATCCTGCAGCACCCCTTGTGGCGGGTACACCCCCCCTGGCAGCGCCCGCCGCACCCCCCCGCCCCTCTCTTTCCCCCTCAGCAGGCAACCCCACTTAACCACCAACCTCCGCTTGCACCCCCCGCCCATTCCATGAAGACCCGGTCGCAGTCCGGAATCTTCAAACCTAACCCCAAATACAACCTTCTCACTCCGTCTCCCGACATATCTCCTCTCCCCAAATCACCCCACAAGGCCTTACAGGACCCGAACTGGCAAGCCGCCATGATGGATGAGTTTAGTGCTCTTATTAAAAAAGGCACGTGGGACCTCGTTCCAAGGCCTCGGGACACTAATATCATTAACTGCATGTGGTTGTTCAAGCATAAGTACAGGTCAGACGGAACTCTAGAGCGACACAAGGCTCGACTAGTGGTCAACGACAAGTCGCAGGAGGTTGGGGTTGACTGTGATGAGACTTTCAGCCCGGTCGTCAAACCGGCTACCATCCGCACAGTTCTGAGCATAGCCCTTACTAAGGATTGGCCTATCCATCAGCTTGACGTCAAGAATGCCTTCCTTCACGGCAACCTTCAGGAGACTGTGTATATGCATCAGCTGCCAGGCTTCTATGATCGCACCCGCCCATCTCACGTCTGCCTTCTCCGGAAGTCTCTCTATGGGTTGAAACCGGCGCCTCGCGCCTGGTATTAGTGGTTCGCCACGTACCTCACTGGCATTGGATTTCAGGGCAGTCAGTCTGATCACTCCCTTTTTGTGTTCCACTCAGGGTTTGACACCGCCTATCTTCTCCTGTACGTTGATGACATCGTGCTCACCGCTTCCTCTACATCGCTCCTGTCTAGGCTGATGGCCCTGCTGCGATCAGAGTTCGCCATGACTGATCTCGGTTCCCTGAGCTACTTCCTTGGGGTCTCTGTGTCACGCACTCCTACTACCCTGTTCCTTCATCAGCAGAAGTACGCTCTTGAGATCGTCGACAAAGCCGGCATGACGTCTTGCAAACCCGCCACCACCCCTGTCGACTGCAAGTCCAAGCTCGACGCTGCCTCCAGTCCTAAGGTTGAGGATCCTACAACCTACCGCAGTCTGGCCGGTGCTCTCCCGTATTTGACATTCACCAGACCGGACATTGCCTTCGCCGTACAGCAGATCTGCTTATACATGCATGATCCCCGCGAGCACCATCTTTAGGCGCTCAAGAGGATAATCCGGTACATCAAGGGCACCTCTGACATAGGTTTACATCTCGCTCGCAGCAGGTTTGACTCCCTCACCGTCTATTCTGACGCTGACTGGGCGGGTTGTCCTGAAACTCGACGCTCTACATCTGGTTTCGCAATATACCTGGGCGACAATCTGGTCTCGTGGTCCTCCAAGCGTCAGACCACCATCTCCCGCTCGAGTGCCGAGGCTGAGTATCGTGGTGTTGCCAACGCCGTCGCTGAGACCTGCTGGCTCCGCAACCTTCTCTGCGAACTCCGGGTTCCCCTTCGATCGGCTACACTAGTCTACTGCGACAATGTCTCCGCTGTTTACCTGTCGTCGAACCCAGTTCAGCACCAGCGGACGAAGCATATCGAAATTGACATCCATTTCGTCAGAGAGAAGGTCGCCCTAGGCCAGGTCCGAGTTCTTCATGTCCCTTCCGCACATCAGTATGCAGACATTTTCACAAAAGGCTTACCTACTCCTCTTTTTACTTCTTTTCGTTCCAGTCTTGCTATTCGCTCACCTCTAGCTGCGACTGAGGGAGGATGTTAGCATTATATTATTTATACATGTACAATTACCATTGTACCCTTAGGGTTTTCACCCATTGATATATATACAGGAGTAGGCCTCTGAGATCCGTCAAGGACTCAGTTCTCCAAACACTTACATAATTAACATCTTAACTTTGATCAAGGATGGGGAACTGAAACGTACTTCAGATTTACTAGTATGCTCTAGCCGATCGAGGCGGAGGATGACCGTCTAGGTTTAAACTTAGAACAAATTTGATTTTTTTTTTATATATTTTATCGTTTAATAAATGTCAATTATTCATTAATGTAATAATAATGTATAATATCCCTCGTAAATCCAATTTTGTAGTGTTTAACTGACACTAAAGTAAATAAATACAAAAGTATGTATTCGATTGACGATTCTAAGCTTCCTAAAATCCAAAATTATAAGTTCGACCTAAAAGAAAATATATCCCAACTTAGGGGTAAAAACAAATCCGAACTCGACTAATCATCTACCTAGACACTAAACATGACTAATTGCCTAGCTAGAGGAGCCTAGGCGAAACTAGGCGGGGTCTAGGTAGATTTTCTCATAGCAAACTACGTACCTAGGCTTAAAAGTTCTCAGGTGCCCTCCCACCTAGTGTGATTTTTAGAACAATGCTAGTATTAGACCCATACCTTAGGCCTAGGTTGGTTAAAATTTAACAATTTGAATTCAACAATACAGATTTTTTAGTTGTAATTTTAACTAAATATATTATACTACGTAGATTATAAATTACGGAATATAAAAATTAAAAATAATTCTAAAAAAATAAAAAATAGTAAAATAGAGAGAGGAATAATAAATAAAAATAATTATGATTTAAAAAACATAACATTTACATGTGATTTTATGTTTGAGTAGTGGAATTAGAGGAGACATTAGTGAGATTGTGACAGTTATAACAATAAAATGACGGTTACAACTTACAATAATGGGGTATTTAGTAGGATAATGAGGGTTGCAGAGAAATGGAGTGAGGGGTGTGGTGGAATGACATGGATTAACTTACAACAATGATGATTTTTATTAATTCATTTAATGCCAGAAAGATAAGTGGTTGATGCGTCATGTCCCAAACTCCACCAAATAAAATGGAGGCTTTTGGGGAGATTATGTGAGAAGAAGATATGCTTCAAATTTAATAATAGTACTACGTAATAGATAGATGATCGAGCAGTCTAGTTATAGTTTTTTTTTATGTAATGTATATTACCTGTAAAAAATTTTATATAAACTATTAGCTTTTTTATCTTTAAATATTTTCGTGCTTATTATTACTAAATATAACATTATAAAAAAACTTAATAAAAAATATGTATATTTTAAATTTTTATCAGCTTATCAAAGTGCAAAATATTACATGTATCACAAAAATATATAATATATTGTTCGTCTTTTCCATGAAAAACGATCATATATTAAATATAGGGGCGTATCAAATGATCAAATATCAATGATCAAGTGTGGACCAAACTAACTAACTATATATAGGGAGTGTTAAAATAGTAGTATTTAGTTTACAAAAAAGTAAAAATTGAATTTTGGGGGGACAGAAAGGGGTATACATGCATGTGTTTGTACTAAGCTGTACAAGGCGTAGAACATAAGGTATTTGGTGTTTTGAGCCTGTCTACTGTCTACCCTCCCCTCCCCTCCTCTCGACTATTTCCAAAGGTACGTTGTGTTCAAATTCACTTTTGTTGGTTTTCCTACCAACCTAATTAATACACGTACATTAATATTAATTGATCAATCTTTTGTCATCGTTACAAATTAGATGAGTTGCAACAAATTTTGCTTACCGAAGGTCTCAAAGTTAGTATTATTAAAAATAGGACATTAATCCTTCAAATTTTGCAAGTAATTTTATGACCTTATATTTCAACATTAATAGACCGACTCAAGGTCTAGATCTCACGTTAGATAATATATAACAAAGTAATATAAAGATACTCTAGAAGGGGGGTTGAATAGATAGAGTATGCCGAATTTTCGCAGATAATCTCAAGACTTTTGAAACACTTGCAAAACCCTTTGAGATTAGACGTAATTCTTTCTTCTGAAAAACCTGAATCACAGCAAAGTTATCCAATTCGAAACAAGTGTGCGGAAATATGGTAAAACAGTAAGTAAAGGACGCAATGAATTGTTTACGAGGTTCGGCACGAACTTGGCCTACGTCCCCGCATAGGGTTCTTCCACAACCCTAGGATTCAACCGACTTTTATTGATTCACAAGACTTAGGATCCTAATAGCTCACCGAGAAGTCTCTCTCCTATACAATTGCAATCTAGTCAACTCACGTTCCCTTGGAGTCCTAGACCAATCTAGAAGAGCCCCATCTCTCTCACCTATCTAGTACAATCCTCTTACACTTAGTGAATCAATCGCCTAGTGTCCACTTCCTGAGTTACAAACTCTCGGGTATAACACTCACTCGAAATATATCCTATAAGCTTACTGTGTAACTCTCAAATGCTTTGAAACAAAATAAATGACTCTTAAGAACTAGCAGAGAGCACACGAAGAAGACATATTTGACTTGAAGGCTTGAGTGCGAATGAGAGCGTGTGTTCAATGATAGAGCATGATTAGTGTTGCATTATAGAATGCATTTAGCATAATTTAGTTGTGAATAGTGCATATTTTAGTTACAATTACATGTTTACCTGTGGTGTTGGAAGAGTCGGAATCTATGCAATTTTATGGTTAATTTCAGGTAAATGTGGATCCGACGAGGAATTAGGAGACTCTTGGATGAAGGAAGATTCAAGTTGAGGAAGAAAAGTGAAGAGCACGGGAGCGGAGTCGAATTTCGAGAGCCTAAGTGAATAACAAGTCATCAAAAGTTGTCGCCAGACATGCTGAACTTGTTTCTCACTTTCTGGAGGCCTCGATGGTCCAATTGACTATTATAACCATGCGTTGGAAAGCTCTCTTCGAGATCTACAACTTTCGTGTTGACATAGAGACCAAATTCGAAACGGAAAAATTGATGTGAACAGTAAAAGCCGCCCCGCGGCCCGAACCTCTGATGAGCAATTTCGCTGATCGCCGGCCGCCCCGCGGCCTGGGTTGGCTGCCCCGCGGCCTCACAGAAACACGCCGTTTAGAATTGGACTTTAATTAGGGTTTTTGTTTTATTCTTTGGCCGACTTGTTAGAGGCTTTATAAGACTTTTCTAGTTTATTATTTCATTAACATTATGCACATTATTCCATTGTTGAGAGCACTGTTGAGCATGAGCAACTAAACTCTCGAGGTTTCGCCTACGATTTGGATCTTTGATTGTTGAATTGTGATTTTCTTAATTTAGTTCTTATTCCTATTCCAATGTTTTGACTTCTTTGTGCTTAATTGCTTGAATGTGTTTTATTCTCTCTGGCTTGATCAACTAGTTAGAGTAGATTCATTCAATTGCTAGGGTTTTGCATATTCCTCGTAGCGAACCTTAACCCAAGTGGCAATCATATCCCTTTAGGACTCGTAGGACTAATTGGATGTGTAAGAAGTTGAATATATGTTAAATATCGATTCGTAGCTTGATATTGTATGTACTTTGGTTAATTCATATTCTTAATGCTATCTCTAGGTTAAATCTTAACCGTGTTAGGGTTATTTTGAGATAAGGGTTGCTAGGACTCGTAGGACTAGTAATTTACATAAGATCTGGACAAGGACATTGATAGGAAAAGACAAGAACTAGAGGCTGAAACAAGGATCGAATTCATCGATCGAAGTGATAAATTGTAGGTGAACCTATTTTTCTCCACTGAATTCTACAATCTATTTACTCTATTTGCTTGCTTCCGCTTTGATTAAAAAAAACGGATCTTTTCACACCAAAACCCCCCATCTTCTTATTAGCGATTAGAATTGATACTTGAATTGAATAGCTTTCCATGTGGATCGATCTCTTGCTTACACACTATACTAGTTGTGAGTTTGAGTATTCTTTGGAAAGAACAACGACAGGTTTTCCTCTTGTCAAATTTGGCGCCGTTTCCGGGGAATTCTTATCAATTTCTTGTGTTTTTTTTATCGCTAACTTTTGTACATATTTACATCTAACCCCGTCGTGGACCTATCTTACGGTTCACGACACCTTATTACTAATATTTCTAGATGTTGAAGTTATGGCAGTTTCAGGGAGAGTATTTTCACAATTACCTCACAAGAGTGCAAACTTTATTTGACATCCGTTATTCACGGGGTTTCTGAGATAGTTTGCGAGATGTGGTGGTTTGCGTTTTTGAGGGCATGGCTCCTGAGACCCGAGAACTTGCCAGGTCCATAAACAATGGAAGCTTTGCTGGTTTAGGAGTGTCGGGATAATGGGATCTTCTCTGCTACATGGGTGACCAATCGGCGGAGGAAGAATTGTACACTTCGACGTTTCAACCAATGGAGTACTCCAACCCATCCATGGAGGAATCAACCATTGTCTTGATGGAGCAAATAGGGCAATTACATGAGATAGTGAATCAAAATGGGGAAGCAATGAATCAAAATGGGGATGCAATTATCCGACTTTCTAAAATATTAAAGGAGTTGATAGTTCAGCAATGTTCTATTCCTCAACTTAATGAAAGCCAAGATGCAAGCAACGATGAATTCTCTGATAATGAAGAAGAGCGTCTAGTGGTTATTGACACAAAATCTTAGGAGACGTCCCTTGAGATTGAGTGTGTTTCGATGCTCCCTCCATTCGTAGAAATCATCCCCAACTCGCCTATCAAGGAGCCAAGTCCAGAACCAATTTCTATGGTTCCAGAATAAGAAACTGGTACTTTTTGCAAATTGGGAGATTTTGGTGAATATGTCGATCCATGGAGCCACTACTTGAACAAGCCACCAATAGAACTGAATTGGTGGTATTATATACCCTATGTGGGTAGTCAAGCTGAGGCATACGATAAGTCGAAACAACTCTTACAATCTTTATTATTTCGTTTCAATTTATTTGTATGTAGTGCATGCTTGTTTGGCAGTTGTGCACAAGAGTTTGATAGGTTACTGAGGGCTTTGACTATGTCTGATTAATTAGTGTTTTAAGCTTAAAGAAACCGTCGAGCCAATGACATTAAACAAAGGCGCTGCTTGGGAGGCAACCCAAGGTAAGTTTTCTGTTTTCCTTTGTGTCTTTTGTTTTATTAGATTAGTTTTGGTGTTCTTCGGTTGTGGGGAGCTAACACTGCAGGGAGAAAAGGCGTCGAAGAGAAAGCAGCGGAGGAGCTTAATTTCGCAGGCCGCCCTACGGCATCTGACAGGACTGAAATGTTCCCTTTCCTCACTTTCCACCACCGCAGTGAACAAGTCAGTTTTTCTTTCTTTCCTTCATATTTTTATCTTTTGTTGTCTTTTATGTCATTGAGAACAATGCCTGATTTAAGTGTGGGGGGAGGGGGGGGGGGGGGGGGGGAGAATCTCATGGTATGATAGGATTGCATGTTTATTTTTAGTTTGCACTTTTATTTTTGTTTTTAGTTTATATTGCATATCAGCATGTTAGTCTTTAAAAAGAAAATCCCAAAAAAAAAAATCAGTTATTTATAAATTGCATTGTTGGGATTAGGTCTTATTTCCCCATATGGATATCGTTTGTCCTCTATTCTATCTATTGAGATTTATGCCCCATGATGTGCTTGGATTGTGGAAGCTTTCGATATATGTTTTCTTTACTATATGGTGAGCATGATTGATTAATGATTGAGCAAATAAGATCTTGGAATTTTGGGTGATCTTGAAGTTCTAGACATGACCTGGTGAGCTTATTTTGGCCTATTCAGAACTGCACCTTATTTAGTCCTCTTGCTTGTTGAGTGTACTCTCTTCAATTTCTTCCTCTTTGACTTGCATTTAGATATCTTTTTCAAGGCTGCATATTATGATTTCTGCACATGACTTAAACATGATTGAGGCACCTTTATTAGCCCTATTTGACTCTTTTCCCACCTTGCATATTATCCTCTGCTTGAAGCCAGTTTGAGCCTAATTGCCTATTCTTTTGTAGCTCCACAAGATTTTTCCATAGTCAATGATAGCCTGACCCTATCCGGGAATTTAGGAATAGTTGGTGAATATCTATATTGTGGATAATGGTTTTGAGTGGTGGATTGTGTATGTTTGAGGTGCATTTATGAGATTTGATTCTTGCTAGTGCATTCATTACTTGGGACCTAAGGAGGATAAAATTCACTTAGGGGCAAAATTCAAGGAAAATCATTTGATATAGCATGAAAAGAAAAAAAGAAAAAAAAGAAAAAAAAAGAATAAAGGAATGAGTTGATTATGTTTTGTAAAGTTTTATGCTTGAGATTGGTGTTGTTTGGTATTATAGAGATATGGTCTGAGGAGTTTATGAGTGGTTTTATGATTTGGTTGCTTCCTTAGTTCCCGGATTATGTACATCACATGACCTAAATTGTTCCATACCTTATATGTTCTACCTTGGCCCCATTACAACCCAATTGAAAGACCTCATAATTTTTGTTGTGTAGAGTCACTAGCGGTGGAGAATTAGAACACTGGTGCAAGACTATTGTAGCTAAGTTTTTTAAGATTGAGTTTTGAGCGTAAACATTTAACCTTAAACACTTGAGTGAGAGTGAAACACATATTCCCCGTGAGGTTTAGAATGGATATGGTTGCCTAGTTTCATTGATTATTGCAATTATGTGCTATGATGTTGTTAATCTATAATGTTTGCTAGTTTTCATGCACTTAAAAGAGTATTGAGGTGTGGATACATGAATTGCTATTCTGTGGGGCAGCAAAGTTGAGTTTTCTATTGCTTGAGGACAAGCAAAGGTTCAAGTGTGGGGGAATTTGATAGAGCATGATTAGTGTTGCATTATAGAATGCATTTAGCATAATTTAGTTGTGAATAGTGCATATTTTAGTTACAATTACATGTTTACCTGTGGTGTTGAAAGAGTCGGAATCTATGCAATTTTATGGTTAATTTCAGGTAAATGTGGATCCGACGAGGAATTAGGAGACTCTTGGATGAAGGAAGATTCAAGTTGAGTAGGAAAAGTGAAGAGCACGGGAGCGGAGTCGAATTTCGAGAGCCTAAGTGAATAACAAGTCATCAAAAGTTGTCGCCAGACATGCTGAACTTGTTTCGCACTTTCTGGAGGCCTCGGTGGTTCGATTGACTATTATAGCCATGCGTTGGCATTGAGACCAAATTCGATGAGATCTACAACTTTCGTGTTGACATCGAGACCAAATTCGAAACGGAAAAATTGATGTGAACAGTAAAAGCCGCCTCGCGGCCCGAACCTCTGACGAGCAATTTCGCTGATCGCCGCCCGCCCCGCGACCAGGGTTAGCTACCCCGCGGTCCTCGCAGAAACACGCCGTTCAAAATTGGACTTTAATTAGGGTTTTTGTTTTATTCTTTGGCTGACTTGTTAGAGGCTTTATAAGACTTTTCTAGTTTATTATTTCATTAACCTTATGCACATTATTCCATTGTTGAGAGCGCCGTTGAGAATGAGCAACTAAACTCTCGAGGTTTCGCCTACGATTTGGACCTTTGATTGTTGAATTGTGAGTTTCTTAATTTAGTTCTTATTCCTATTCCAATGTTTTGACTTCTTTGTGCTTAATTGCTTGAATGTGTTTTATTATCTCTGGCTTGATCAACTAGTTAGAGTAGATTCATTCAATTGCTAGGGTTTTGCAGATTCCTCGTAGCGAACCTTAACCCAAGTGACAATCATATCCCTTTAGGACTCGTAGGACTAATTGGATGTGTAGGAAGTTGAATATATGTTAAATATCTTACGGGTTCTAAACTCATCAACCCACTTCCCAGCCATCTCAGCATTTTCAAACCCAGAGGAGGGCAAGGATTGGTTTACCTGGATAAGTGCAGGTGGATCGGCGTTCTTCTTGCGAGCTTTTGTGGGAGCAGTTTTCTTGACAGGCGCGTCAAGGCTTCTGAGAGTGCCTTTCCTTGTGCGCTTGAAAGAAGGAGGTTTGCTGCAGGGGCTTTGCGCTTCTTCGGAGATGAGGGAGGAGTAGGAGAGGGAACAGGTTCTGGCTCCTCTTCCTCTTCTTTCTTAGACTCCGAGTCCTCAGCAGACCCTTCAGCATCGTCTCCCTCAGCCTCCTCGTTGTTGTCGTTAGTCTCGTCATCCTCCTCTTCCTCTTCCTCTGGTTCCTCTTCAGTGGGAACCTCCTTCTCAACAGCTCTTCGGGCCTCTTCCTCGGCCTCTTTTCTAGCTTTCTCAACCTCTTCCTCGACTCTTTTCCTTGCTTGCTCAACCTCTTTCTCGACCTTTTTCTTTCTCTGGGCCTCTTCCTCAGCCTCCTTTGCAGCATCTCGCTCTAGAATCTCATCAAGATCCTCCTCTTCCTCAGCAATGATTTTCCTTTTCCCTTTTTGCTTGGTACTGAGTGATTTCTTCGTCGGGCGCTTTAGGGACTGCTTGATTTCAGCAATGGTGCTCTCATGGACGGTGCTCGGGACAGTAGCTGGGATAATAGCTTGAGCAGTAGGTTTGGGTTGAGGGGAAGTAGCAATGGCTTGGCGTCCTTTGGGGGTAGCGCCAAGGCGTTTGAGTGTGGAGGTCTTCTTGGATTTGGGTGCCATGGATGAGATTCGGCTAAGCTTCCAGAAAAAGGTTGAAGAAGGAGTTTAAGAGAGGGTTTAAGTAGTTCTTGAGAGGTGAGGAATAGTTAGGGTAAATTGTGTGGTTTAAAAAGGGTGTGAGGGGTAAGTTGATGGGACGAGTTTAGGGTTCTAAGGATAGTAATCATCACACTGCCATTTTGAAAATATTTGATTTCCAAAAACAATTCAAATTTCAAACTATCTTGTCACACTTCAATTTCAAGGAGTATTTCCGAAAATATATTTTCCATAAATAATGTATAAAGATACTCGGATATAAGAATTTTTGGAAAATAAAATGTGTACTGCATAAAAAAGTTTAAAAATCATAAAAACTATATTTGATCAAATATCTAATAAGACATTAACCGAATATATGATCCGTTAGATGTGCTCTACCATTCAGCTCACAAACTTTGACATAATTCTCAAAGGTTTTGAAACTGAGTAGAATTTATCTTTCGTAAAGGGAAAGCTCCCCCTACGAAAGTGCATCCCTGTTAAGCATTCCGATCTCACGTCTAATGAAGGTGAACCTGTCCTTTGCCAAAGGCTTAGTAAAGATGTCAGCCCATTGATAATCAGTTGAAATAAAGGATATGGACACATCACCTTTTTCGACATGGTCTCTAATGAAATGATGTCTTACGTCAATATGTTAGGTCTTTTAATGCTGAACAAGATTCTTTGTGATTGGTATGACACTTGTATTGTCACACTTAATGGGAATGCCTTTGAGGTTGATGCCAAGATCTCTCATTTGTTGAGCTATCCAAAGGATTTGGGAGCAACATGCTCCAGATGCTATGTATTTGGCTTCGGCAATGGATAGAGCAACTGAGTTTTGTTTCTTTGAGTGCCAACTGATCAAGGATGCTCCTAAGAATTGGCAACATCCTGACGTAAAATCTGCATCAAAATACCCGATTAATGTAAAATCTTTTTGCTTTGGGTACCATAAGCCAAGCTCCTTAGTGCCATTGAGATATCGAAAGATCCTCTTCACAGCCACCAGGTGAGATTCTTTAGGGTCAGTTTGAAACCTAGCACACATGCAAACACTAAACATGATGTCAGGTCTACTAGCTGTAAGATATAATAAAGATCCAATCATCCCTCAATATTCATTTTGATTGACACTCTTTCCGGTCTTGTCTTGATCTAGAGACAAGGTTGAGCTCATGGGGGTTTTGGCAGGTTTGGATTGATCCATCTTGAACTTCTTCAAGAGATCCTTAGTGTACTTGCTTTGGTTGACAAAGATCCCTTTCTTAGATTGATGAACTTGTAGTCCCAAGAAGAAGTTGAGTTCTCCCATCAAGCTCATCTCAAATTCACTACAAATAATGTCGGAAAATTCCTTGCACAAAGATGTGTTAGTAGCCCCAAACAATATATCATCAACATATATTTGAATAACCAAAATGTCCTTTCATTTGGTCTTGATAAAAAGAGTCTTGTCGATCAACCCCCTTTTAAAATCATTTTCTAAAAGATATTTTGACAAGCGCTCATACCAAGCTCTTGGGGCTTGTTTCAAACCATATAGCGCTTTGTCTAGTTTGTAAACATGATTAGGAAATTCCGAACTTTCAAAACCTGGGGGTTGAGCCACATAGACTTCTTCCTCTAAGAAACCATTAAGAAAAGCACACTTGACATCCATTTGATATAACTTTATGCTCATAAAAGATGCAAATGCTAATAATATGCGAATGGCTTCAAGCCTGGCTACGGGAGCAAAAGTCTCCTCGTAATCAATACCTTCCTCTTGATTGTAGCCTTGAGCAACAAGCCTTGCTTTGTTCCTCATGATCTTACCATTCTCATTTAGCTTGTTTCAAAATACCCAACGTGTGCCAATGACTGATTGATGCTTTGGCCTAGGCTTCAAGGTCCAGACTTTGTTCCTTTTAAATTCGTTAAGCTCACTTTGCATGGAAATGATCCAGTCTGGCTCTTGAAGGGCCTCATCTACCTTCTTTGGTTCTATAAGAGAGACAAACGCGTGAAAAGCACAAAGATCTTTAAGTTTAGAACGAGTTTGAACACTAGATGTAGGGTCAGAGATGATATCCTTTAATGAGTGTGATGAGGAGTATTTGAATTTTTTTTTGCTAATATCAGCTCCTTGATTCATCACACCAACATGATTGATTTGTGGTACATCCGACTCCATGGATCTGTTAGTTTCAGTTATAGCAGTTTCTGACGTTTCAACACTTTTGGATTGGTCACCAAGGGCTTTGGACGAAGCTTCAATACCTTGGGCCAATTCTTTAATGTTGAGAATCTAATCCTGCATGTTCCTCTTCTCTGTGTTCTTGATAGCAACATCATCACTATCCTCGTTCTCTGTATGGATGTTAAGATCTAAATCTGCAATACTTTCACTCAAAGAACCGTCATTGCATTCATCAAATATAACATGTATACTTTCCTCAACTAACTTGGTCCTTTTGTTGAAGATTCTATATGCTTTTCTACTTGTGGAGTAGCCAAGAAATATACCTTCATCACTACGCGCATCAAATTTCCAAAGGTTATCTTTTCCATTGTTATGAACAAAACAAGTACAACCAAAGGGTTTAAAATATGATAGAAGTGGTTTGCGGCCTTTGAAAAGTTCATAAGGAGTTTTCTTTAAGATGGAACGAATAAGACAACGATTCAAAATATAGTTAGTTGTGTTAACAGCTTCAGCCCAATAGGTTTTAGGTAATGTATTTTCTAAAAGAATAGTCCTGGCCATGTCCTCTAGGGTGCGATTCTTTCGTTCCACAACCCCATTTTGTTGAGGTGTCCTAGGAGCAGAAAAATTATGGGAGATGCCATATTTAGCACAAAACAAATCAAACTGAAGTTGATCAAACTCCCTACCATGATTACTTCGAATTGACACTATAGGCTCATTTCTTAAAGGTTGCAACTCCTTACAAAGTTTTGAAAACTCAAATAAGGCCTCTGATTTTTCTTTTAAAAATGCAACCCAAGCATATCTAGAAAAATCATCAACAACAACAAGCATGTACTTTTTACCATTGGGAGATTTGACTCGCATAGGACCACATAAATCCATATGTAAAAGTTCAAGGGGTCTAGAAGAACTTACAACTTTTTTGGGTTTGAAAGAGCTACGTGTTTGTTTACCTCGTGTGCATGCTTTGCACATATCAATACCTTTGAAGTTCATCTCAGGTAATCCTCTTACAAGCCCTTTGGACACAAGCTTCTGTAGTGTATTTGGGCTCACATGACCGGGTCTCCTGTGCCAGAGCTTCGTATCGTCCGTCAAAGCCTTTAGACAGGTTAAGCTACCTTGTGCCACTTGCTCAACATTCACAACATAGATGTTGTTATAACGATGTGCAGTTAAAACTACTTCACCTGTATCTTCTCTGTGCACTAGACATCTTTTCTTGTTAAATCCAACATCATTACCACTATCACATAGTTGAGAAACACTAAGCAAATTATACTTCAAACCATTAACAAGATATACATTTTTAATACTATGGTTAGGATCACTCCCAACACTACCAATACCAACGATGTCACACTTTCCTTTGTCACCAAGAGTGATTGTTCCGGTGGATTGCTTCTTTAGATCATGAAAGAGAGAACTCTTCCCACTCATATGTCTCGAGCATCCACTATCAATAATCCAATTTTGCTCTTTCACCTTGGTGGTCTCCTGCAAGACAAACATCAACCTTTGTGGCTAGATCAATAAGCAAATTTAGATCCATTATTGAGATAAACCATATTTGGTAAAATAGTGCCTTTGGGGACCCAAACTTGCGTTATTCGTTCTTTTCTCAAGTGAACAGGAAATGTATTGCGAATGATATGTGAATCATTTCTTCTATAGGGGCAGGTCTCTTTTACATGTCCCTTTCTCGCACAGTGGTGACATATAGGAGAGGTTCTGCTTCCTTTTCCCTTTACAAAAATGGTAATGTGTTGCTTCTTTAAAAACCTTGGATTGTAACCAATACCACTTTTGTTTATAGAACTTTTTTGCTCACCCAACATCCCATCAAGAGTGCCTTTGGATTTGGTAAAACTTATGAGGGTTGTCTGTTGGTCTTGAATCTTTTTATTCAGGGAGATCTTCTCTTTCTCTAAGTCATGATGTTCATTTCTTAGAGAGGATAGATCTTGCTTGAGTTCAGATTTCTCTGAGTCAAGAGTCTTGACTTTAATGTCAAGACCTGAATAAGAAGTTTCAAGACTTTTGACCCTCATAGACAGATCCTCAATAGTTCTTTCCTGGTCCACAGTTTTCTTAATAAGAGTGTTAGTTTGAGCAATAAGTTTCTCTTCATTGGAAATCATATTAGAAAGGAATTCCGATAATACCTCTTTTGGACTTGCCATAAGTTCTTTTACAGTTACCTCAAGCTTCTCATCGTAGGATTCATCTTCTGAGGCCATAAGACAGACATTGGCATTCTCTTCATCGGAGTCTGAGTCAGAATCACTCCAAGTTGCCACCATGGCTTCTTTTTTTTCCATCTATCACCTTTCTTGGACTAGCTTTTCGTCTTTTGAGGGCAATCTTTCACAAGATGGTCTGTTTCACCACATTCAAAACAAGACAAAGGTTTAGTCTTCTTGTCATATTTGGTGTATTGAGACTTACCTCGAAATTTAGAAGACTCTGATCCATCCTTGTTGTTGAATTGCTTCTTCATTTTGAGGATTCGAGAAAGGCCTCTTGTGATAAGAGCAAAAGGATCATCCTCATCGTTATCCTCATCTTCAGAATCAGATGCATCTATGGGATCATCCTTCTTAGACTTGAGTGCCAAGTGCTTGCTGGGAGTTCTCCATCGTCTTCATTGAGAATCATCTCATGTGTGATCAGCTTCCCAAGCAAGTCATCAAGGGGCAGAGTGGTGAGATCTTGGGCTTCCTCTATGGCTGTCGCTTTAGGACCCCATTTGTCTTTTGGGAGGCACCTCAATATCTTCCTCACTTTCTCAACGTTCTTAAAGGTCTTGCCGAGAGAGTCAAGGTTGTTGGTGATTTCCGTGAACCGTGTGAACATGGCCTTGATAGACTCATCAAGCTTCATTTTGAAGAGTTCATACTTTCGAAGGAAGATACTGATGTTGGTGTCCTTCACTTGGCTAGTTCCTTCGTAGGTGACAACCAGCTTGTCCGAAATCTCTTTAGCTGACCTAAAAGATGAAATACTGTTAAACTCATCAGTGCTAAGACCACAATATAGTAAGTTAATAACCTTGTAGTTTTTGGAAACGAGTTCAAGATCCGCTTGAAGGTATTCAGCCTCGGTCTTTGCAACTTTGGTTCCATTTGGTCCGTCTTTCTCTGGAACCTTCGGACCATTCTCTATAATGTTCCAAAGTTTCAGATCTTGATCTATAATGAACATCTTCATCAAGGATCTCCAGTGGACGAAGTTGTTTCCTACAAAGAGTGGTGGTCTACTGGTAGAACTTCCTTGAGCAAATCCTCTGCTTGCTTCACCAGACATGATAAAAAACTCAAAATATTGTTAGATCAGAAGCAGTGAGTAAATCTCTGATACCAATTGAAGGTTCGATAATGTATAACAAAGTAATATAAAGATACTCTAGAAGGGGGGTTGAATAGAGTATGCCGGATTTTCGCAGATAATCTCAAGATTTTTAAAACACTTGCAAAACCCTTTGAGATTAGACGTAATTCTTTCTTCTGGAAAACCTGAATCACAACAAAGTTATACAATTCAAAACAAGTGCGGAAATATGGTAAAACAGTAAGTAAAGGAAGCAATGAATTGTTTACGAGGTTCGACACGAACTTGGCCTACGTCCCCGCCTAGGGTTCTTCCACAACCCTAGGATTCAATCGGCTTTTATTGATTCATAAGACTTAGGATCCTAAAAGCTCACCGAGAAGCCTTTCTCCTATACAATTGCAATCTAGTCAACTCACGTTCCCTTGGAGTCCTAGACCAATCTAGAAGAGCCCCACCTCTCTCAGCTATCTAGTACAATGCTATTCGAACATAATATGCGCATAACACAGGTTTTGCGTTTCATCAACACAGTTGTAGCTTCAAGACCTTTGACACAAGCTATGTGGCAAAGCCTTTGAAACTATGTCCGATTTTCATCAAGAGAGTGGAGTTATCACTTCCTCATTTAAGTAGCCATGGAGGAAGGCGTTGTTGACGTCTAGCTAGTGTAAAGGCCAAGAGAAAGAAGTTGCAAGAGCCAGCAAGGTCCGCACTGTGGAAAACTTGGCAACCGGAGAAAAGGTATGTTTATAATCCTTTTCCTTGACTTGGTTGTAACCCTTGGCAACCAACCTAGCTTTATACCTTTCAACCTTTCCATTAGGCCTAAACTTGGTTTTGAAGACCCATTTACACCCGATTGCTTTCTTATCTCGGGGCAGAGTGGTGAGGATCCACGTGTGATTAGCTTCAAGAGCAGTGAGCTCCTTCTCCATGGCTTCTACCCAAACTGTGCTCTTACTAGCTTGCTCATAACAAGAAGGTTCAAGAACGGACAAGACATTGAACAAGGAGGTGACATAATCTTCTGAATGGGATGTGAGATCCTCAATCTTCAAAACATGGAAGGCTTGAGAAAATAAGTCGGATGCCTCCACAATGTCTGGTGGGTGCCTGGTAGGTAGGTTGTGGCACACATAATCCTGAAGTCTGGAGGGCCTAACAATGGCCATGTGAGGCCTCAATGTTAGTTGAGCATAAGCGGAGACACCAATGGTAGGGGTTACACTAGGAACTGAGTCTTCAGCAATCAGTTCCAACTAATATGAGGATCCGGATGAGTCAAGAGAAGGAGATGGTGAGTGAAAGGATAATGAGGGTGATACAGTACCACCAGGTGAGGCAAGATGAGGAGGAGGTGGTGAATGTATCTCAGAGGAAGAGGGTAAGGCAACATGTTCAGCATCATTGCCAAATTGAACAAAAGGAAGAGGAGATGGTCTCAGAGGAGCAGTACTTATAGGTGCCGCTTGCTCTCTGAAAGGGAAGACATACTCCTGAAACATTACATGTCGAGCCATAAACAACTTGTGGGTCTCAAAATCATAGACCTTGTAGCCCTTCTGACCAGGAGGGTACCCAACTAGGACACACCTTCGAGCCTTTGCATCAAATTTCTATCTTTGAAAGGATGGAATCAAGGCAAAGCACAAGCACCCTATGACTCTCAAAGAATCATAAGAGGGCACTTTCAGGAAGAGCACTTCGTATGGTGACTTCCAGGCAAGAACAAATGATGGAAGGAGATTGATCAAGTGTGTAGCAGAAAGGATGCATTCTCCCTAGAACTTCATTGGAAGGCTGGCATGGAGACGAATTGCACGAGCTGTCTCCAGCAAATGTCGATGCTTCCTCTCAGCTCGACCATTTTGTTCAGGATTTCCCGGGACAGATCTCTGGTGGATGATCCCTTTGCTTAGCAGTAATTCTTGCACCCTTCTTTGAATGAAATCAGTCCCATTGCCTGAACGAATGATCTTGACTTTGAGATCAAATTGAGTCTCCACGAACTGCAGAAAATTCTGAATTAATTTGAGCACCTGGTCCTTATATCGGAAGAGGAAGGTCCAAGTGCTACGACTGTGGTCATCTACCACGGTCGGGAAGTACTTAGACCCACACATGGATGATGTCCTGTATGGTCCCCAGACATCCATGTGTATGAGTTCAAACACTCGTGAAGCAAGAGAATTACTTCTCTGAAAGGGCAACCTATGTTGCTTGGCCAAGGTGCAGGAATCACAATCAAATTGAAAGGGCAACACATTTTTGCAAACATTCAAGTGTTGGAGTTTAGACAAGGAACCATGTCCCAAACGAGCACGCAACAAATCAAAAGAGGTGTCCAAAGTATCAACCTTACATGATGCAAAAGCATCTTTATTCCTGTCTGCTACTATCACAACAGATGAAATAGAGGAACTCACTTGTTCCTTAGGAATGCAGTGAAAACCAGTGAACCCGTAGAGACCATTGCTTCTGTCTCTAGTAGCCAACACTTGCCTAGTTGAAGTGTCCTGCAGAACACACTTGTGTTTGTAAAACATGAACACCATTTCATCACTATCAAGTAGTTGTGAAACATACAGTAGACTATGCTTAAAGGATGGCAAGTAAAGAACATCCTTTAGCATCACAGTCTTGCTTAACTCTATTGTCCCTGAGTATAAGACAACTTGTGTGTAACCATCAGGCAACCCAATGACAATAGGTCGAGGCAAGGGATTAAGCTTCTTGAATAAGCTCTTATCAAATGTGATGTGGTCCGTAGCTCCTGAATCCACTATCCACACTTGATGCTTATCCATGGGAGAACTGCTACAACTAAGCTGAGATGAAACAATACCTGCAAAGTTCATTGCCCTCTGGACATTTGAAGGACCAACATCTGATGCAGGAGACTTCCCTTTCATCATCTTCATAAGCTCATTGAATACAACACTGACTAGCTGTGCATCTGGCTTTTGTTCAAACCTAAAACTGCCCGAATTCACACTAAAAGCATCACCATCAAGAGGAGTGTCAAGCTGTGAAACCTCCTGAGAATTACCAGCAAACCGAGTCTCAGATCCTTTTCCTTTAGGACCTTTGTACCAGTCGGGATATCCCACAAGCTTGAAACAGGTCTCTCTGAGATGACCTTTCTGCTGGCAGAAATCAGATTTCCTTTCCACATTTTCTTTCTTGTTGTCACGTTTGTAATCACCACCTTTGGACTGTTGAGAGCTCTGTCTAGTGGACTGACGACCAGCTGCAAGCACATCATGTGAACATTGTATATCTCCATTTGTGATTCCTTTTTGCCTTTCGATCTGCATAACCATGTGATACGCCTTATTGACTGTAGTTAAGGGTTCCATAGAGAGAATGTGACTTCTAACATTATCAAAAGCATCTGAGAGCCCCATGAGGAACTGCATCAACTTGGCCACTGCCTCCTTGTCCAGGATCTTCTTGATGATTGCAAAGCTACAACGAGGCATAGTGCCACACTTGCAGATCGGATGTCCCTCAATCGATTGGAGCTCGTCCCATATCTTCTTTAGCTTGTTGTAGTAGACAACTATGCTTTGATTTTCTTGGCGGACGTTGCATAGATCCTTGTGCATCTGATAGACCAGCGGAGCATTAGATTCAGCGAAGCGTTCCTTGATTTCTGCCCAAAGCTCTTGAGCAGACTGAGCATTCATAAAATTCTCAGCGAATTCACTCTTCATTGAATTCAGAATCCAACTCATAACCATCAGGTCACATCTAATCCATCTCTCATATTCCTCTTCATCCTCATTCGGTTTCTTACACATTCCATTCACAAATCCATATTTCATTTTTGCTCCTAAGGCCATACGGATGCTCCTACTCTAGCTAGGGAAATTGACGCCATTAAATTGCGTAGAGACAAGGATCAAACCTGGATGATCAGAGTTAGCGAGGAACAGCGGATCCAGGTTGTTGCTTCCAAAATTCGGTTGGCAACCACCACGATTCCCATCATTTGCATCGGAAACTTCATCCATCGTTAGCGACTGCAGCTCAGCTCTCAAACAAACAGACGAAGATTGGCAGATCCACAGAAAACAAACTAGAAACCTCAAAGAACACCAAAGCGAGAATCGATCGAGCTCCGACTGGATTACCAAGTACCAGCGATAGATCTAGATCAGGACCTGATCGTTTCGCTCTGATATCATATGAATTCTAGAGGATCAAGCTCTACATCTCACGTTAGAGACAAATATCGAACTCTCCCCTACAATGGAGGTGAGAGCTTGGGGAAGAAGTAAACAGGTTTTGGGAATTTTCTCTGTATTGAATATGAGCCCAAAAAATGCAAATGTGTAAGCCTAAATGCCTATATACACATACACGTCACTCACCTAGAATCGCTAACCACAGGTCGTAACAACCCTGTAACCAATTCGACTACACTTACTCGACACTAGCTACTCGACGCTAGCTAGTTACTCGATATAAGCTACAAGCTAACCTCTCTACAAAGGGTAGGCATAGAAGTACTAATGGGTTCAGATTAAAAAAAAATGAAGTAATAATGGGTGATCGAATTTCATTTTTGGTGCTTGAACCGTTGATCGTACCTTTGCCTTTGTGCTAATTTAATTAGTTCATAATTAATCTTTATCTTGTACCTTTGTCTTTGTGCTAGTTTAGTTAGTCCAACCTTAGTTAGTCCAACCTACTGGACTTACAATCCTTATGGAGGGCAGAGAATTCCCCCCATTCAATTGGTTGTTCTACTCTCATCATTTTATCTCTTCTAATGAACATTCCGAATGGCCCCGTGTTGCATGATTTCTTTATACATGCGGACATAAAGAAGGAAATCGAACCTATGGAAGATCCAGATGGAAATCAAGGTCCAATTGATGAGTTCTTGGACTATGAAGGAGAAAATTCTCAACAAGTCAACATGGAGGGCCTGTAATTGACCCGAAAACAAGTTGGAAACACGTTGTAGTCATTAATGAAAGGCTCGAAGAACTAGAAGCATCGATGAAGGAAGTTAAGAAAGACTTGAAGTACTTCCATTAATAATATCTCCACCACAATAAGTAGCACATCGTGGCTTTCAACGAGTTATCCTGACTGATGAACAATTGGGTCGAACTCTTCAGGACCTGAGATCCTCATCCATATTCTCCCCTTGAGTCTTTTTTTCCCCTTGTTGTTTCTCTATGTTCATTAATTGAGGACAATGAAAAGTTTAAGTGTGGGGGAGAGGGTTTATCTTAAGTCTAGATTTTGAATTTTTGCACGCATTTAGAGCATATTTGAATTATTTTGCATATTATTTGAAATTTCAAGAACATAAAAAGAAAAAAAATAGAAAATGTCAAAAATAGCAAAATTATCATGCAATTTTTATATAAAAATTATGACATTATTCAAATACCCATCTATCTTAGTTAGTTCTCAAATATATTAAGTTCCATAACATGTTTGGATTGTTTAGCCTTTGTCACATAATATTTGGTTTTTAAATGTCAATATTCAGCTTCCAAGCTGAATCTGTGTCCAACACACACAGATTGACAGACTTTACATGATCACAAGAACATACACATAACTAAAGCAGATTGAAGAAATATGAAGTAGAAACAAGTAGCGAGAGTGGAAGAGGAGAAGAAGAGAACCAGTTTATGTGAAGCTATGCTCCTTGACTATTATTCCCAAAAACTCATATGTACAATGACTCAATCTATATTTATAGACCGAGTTAGTTAGTGATGACATCACCCTTATTTAGTTGTATCTCCTTAACAACCAGGCAACTATAACTAATACAATTCTGGCTATATATTGTCGTCCTATACTCTACACCCTCCCATCAAGGTGGGTGTATGGGATGTAAGACCAAGCCCAGCTTGGACACAAGTAGCTAATGCTGTTGTGTACCCAAAGCTTTAGTCATTATGTCTGCAATTTGCAACTGAGAAGACACATGAACTGTAGAGATAAACTTGTCAAGAACCAAATCTCGAACATAATTGCAGTCTATACTTCGTTCTTTCATGAAACACCAGATTAGCTTTCAGATGCTCAGCTGCCTTATTGTCACAACATAGAGGAATTGGTAAAGAAACCAGGACACATAAATCTGTCAACAACCCAGTTAACCACACAAGTTCACTGCTTACTGTGGACATTGCTCGATACTCACTCTCGGTGGACGATTTGTACACTGTCTTTTGTTTCTTGGTTTTCCACGAAACCAAGGAATCTCCCAAAAATACACAGTACCCGGTGAGTGATCAAGTAGTGAAAGGACATTCCCCCAGTCTGCATCTGAGTAAGCATGAATAATGAGTGAAGACGATCTCAAATAGAAAAGAGAACAATTGATAGTTCCCTTAATATAGCGAAGCAGATAGGTAACCGCATTCATATGAGGAGCCCCAGGGGATGCCAAAAATTGAGTAAGTTGTTGTACAATATAGGATATGTCTGGTCTTGTCATTGTAAGAAACAATAACTTCCCAACTAATCTCCTATAAGATTCAGGATCAGAAATGAGCTCTCCTATATCAACACTTAATCTCAAATTCCATTGCATAGGAAAGCTTGTAGGCTTACAGGTACTGAACCCATAATCTTGTAGAAGATCAACAATATACTTGCGTTGGTTAAGTAGAATCCCTTCATTGGACCTACTGATTTCCATCCCCAAGGAGTATCGAGCCAAACCCAAGTCCTTTATTGTAAAGGCTTGATGAAGAGAAGCCTTAACACAAGCTATGGTACTCTCATCAATGCTAGATATTAAAATGTCGTCGACATAAATCAATGCAACAACAATCATGGATCCTTGTACCTTGGTGAACAAAGAATAGTTTTGACGAGATTTCCTAAACCCCAGGCTCACCAAATGCTTAGTGAGTTCAATGTTCCATTGGCAACTTGCTTGTTTCAAACCATACAACGAGCGCCTAAGCCTACAAACTTGACCGGGCAAAGACTTAGAATAACCTAAATGAGGAGTCATATATACCTCTTCATCAAGATAGCCGTGCAAAAACGCATTGTTGACATCCAATTGATGAAGATTCCAACCACAACAAGAAGCAATGGCAATCAGAGTATGGACAATTGCAAATTTGGCTACGGGAGAGAAGGTGTATTTGTAATCCCGATCTTTTACTTGGTTATACCCTTTAGCTACCAACCGGGCTTTGAATCTCTCAATCTCTCCATTCTGTCTGTACTTGACCTTATAGATCCATTTACAACCTATGGAATAATGACCGGAGGGCAGTGCGGCCAGATCCCATGTGTGGTTAACCTCTAATGCTGACAATTCCTTATTCATTGCCTCTACCCAAGCCGGATCACTGTTAGCTTGAGAAAATGTGACATGTTCATGTACTGCTAGGACATTATAGAAGGAGTGAATGAAATTATCTGAATAATGAGAGAGATCAGTGAGGTTGAGCACATTAAATGCTGCAGATAAGGACTCTTCAGGAGTTATAACCCTGTTGTGTCTAGGATAAGGCACCCCAATGAAATATTTGAATTTTGCTGGATGCACAATCACCCTATGAGGCCGACCATGATCATGTATAGAAGAAGCATTAACATTAGGACTAGCATTCTGTGGGATTTCCAAATCGTCTAAAGAATCTGAAACAACTGGACCATCAACATCAGGACTGGCATTCTAGGAAGATGCAACAGGACTATGTAGAATGGAAGGGCTGTCATTAACCAGAGGTGATGAAATAATGTCTTAATTGGAGCCCCATGGAAAAGTCCAAACCGGAGACTCAGTTTCAAAGGAAACAAAGGGCAGAGACTGATCAGTAACAGAAGAAGGAGAGTATGCAAGTTTCTCCTTGAAAGAAAAGTGATCCTCTTTAAAAGTGACATGTCTGCAGATCAACCGTTTGCCTAAATCTATGTCAAAGACCTTGTAAGCCTTTTGCCCTAGTGGGTACCCGATGAACACACATTTCCTAGCAGTAGCATCAAATTTTCCCCGTTGTGATTTGGAAATGAGGGCATAACATAAACACCCCATTACTCTCAACCTATCATAATCAGGAGGTTTGAGAAACAAGGATTCATATGGGGATTTCCATTTAAGGACAGAAGATGGCATAAGATTGTAAGGAACGTGGCTGTGAGAATACACTCACCCTAGAACTGTGGAGGAAGATTGGCATTCAATCGAAGGGCCCGAGCTGTTTCCACAAGATGACGGTGTTTCCTCTCAACACACCCGTTCTGCTCGGGAACCCCAGGAGTGGATCAATAATGGATAACTCCTTTTGAGTCTAAGAACTCCTTGAGTTTGTGATAGACAAACTCAATACCATTATCGGTAAGTGACATGTTTGCAGATCAACAGTTTGCATGACTCTATGTCAAAGAGCTTGTAAGCCTTTTGCCCTAGTTGGTACCCGATGAACACACATTTCCTAGAAGTAGCATCAAATTTGCCCCGTTGTGATTTGGAAATGAAGGCATAACACAAACACCCCATTACTCTCAACATATCATAATCAGGAGGTTTGAGAAACAAGGATTCATATGGGGATTTCCAGTTAAGGACAGAAGATGGTATAAGATTGATAAGGAACGTGGGTGTGAGAATACACTCAACCCAAAACTGTGGAGGAAGATTGGCATTCAATCGATGGGCCTGAGCTTTTCCACAAGATGACGGTGTTTCCTCTCAACACACCCGTTCTGCTCGGGAACCCCATGAGTGAATCGATAATGGATAACTCTCTTTGAGTCTAAGAACTCCTTGAGTTTGTGATTAACAAACTCAATACCATTAGTGGTCATAATCCTCTTGATCAACCCATTAAACTGCTTTTCAACAAACATAAAGAAATTAATGACCAATTGAGGAACCCGATCTTTTCTCCTGATAAGAAATGTCCAAGTACTCCTTGTACAATCATCAAAGATTGTGAGGAAATATCTGCTACCACACAAAGCAACTTCTCGATATGGACCCCAAAGGTCTAAATGAATCAACTCAAAAAGGAATCTCAGCGTGAGAAAAGCTCTTAACAAAAGGAAATTTATGTCGTTTGGATAACAGACAAGCATCACAAAGAAATCATCCACCAACAAGTTCTTACAGTCAATCAGATGTTTCATCTTAGAGAGAGATAAATGTCATAATCTTGAATGAAGTAAACTCAACTTACTGGCATCAGTGAGGCCAGCAAATGAAGATATGAGACCAGTGTCCTTATTCGAACAACTACCAATTATTGTGCTCTTGTCTAGAGGTGGAAGATGACATGAATTCCCCTCAAAATGATAAAGACCAGCCACTCTGCTTCCTCGAGCAATAACACGACTAGTTGAAGTGTCTTGTAATGCACAATGTGATTTGTAAAATAAGAACACAAGTCCATCACTATCCAACAACTTGGAAACAGACAAAAGGCGGTGATGAAAGTGAGGCATGTATAACACATCTCTCAAAGTGACTGGTTCTGTAATTCTTACAGTACCAACACAATGAACTTGTTGAATTACTCCATCTGGAAACCCAATGTTAATTGGCTTCTCCAAATTATGCAATTCAAGGAACAACGAATCATCAAATGTGATATGGTCTGTCGCTCCTGAATCGATGATCCAATTGTGTGTAGGTGCAGCGTTGTTAACAAAGGGAATTACTGTAACCATACTTGCGAAATTTATAGCCCCTTTCACATTAGGTGAAGTGGCCACTCCTTTCCCTCGAACCTTCCTAACTACATCTGCAATCAAGGCATTTATCATATGCTCGTCTGGCATAGGCATGTCATGTCCTGCAGTGTGGGATTCAGCATCAATATTCCCAACAAACTTGTTGGAGCCTACGGGCTTCTCACTAATCTGAGCATTATACTCCCTGTGCCAATCAGGCATTCCTACAAGCTTAAAACAAGACTCCTTCAAGTGGCACTTTTCCTTACAGTAAGTACAAGTCTTGTCCATCTTGGCCTTCTTGTAGTCTTGTTTGTAATCCTTCCTATACTCAGTTTTATAGTCACCTCAGCGCTCATTTCCTTTGCCTGATGATTGACCTTTCTCATACTTGGAGTTATTAAACCGACCTGCAACTAATATCTCATGGGATGCAGACATCTTAGAGGTAATTTCCTTTGGGCGTTCAATCTGAGTAACCATTTGAAAAGATTGATTAACAGATGGGAGAGGATCCTTGGCAAGTATACTATTTCTAATATTCTCAAAGGAATCGTTGAGTTCCATGAGGAAAGGCATCAGCTTAGTATTTGCCTCCCTCTCCAGCATCTTCTTCAAAATCAGACATGTGCAGCTCTTCATGACACCGCAAGTACATGTAGCAGTTCCTTGAAGTGTCTGTGATTCATCCCAAGCCCGCTTACGCTTGCCAAAATAAGCCACTGCAGACAAGTTCTCCTACTTGATGTCTGTGATTTCCCTCTGAATCTGGTAGATTAATGGTGTATTTGACTCTGTAAACCTCTCAGTTATCTCGTCCCAGAGTTCCTTAGCCGATGTCACGAACACAAAATTTTCTGTTGGCTCAGCTTTCATCAAGTTCAAAACCCAACACATGACCATATAATCGCATTTGATCCAGCGATCTAGTTCAACAGGCCCTTCCTCTAGACGAACGCAGACTCCATTAATGAAGCTGAGCTTCATCTTTGCTCCAAGAGCCATTCTTATGCCCCGGCTCCAACTCTGGAAATTGGCGCCTGTGAACTGAACTGCAACAAGTCCAAGATGATCTCAATCCGTTAAGTGCAGTGGATCTGACAGATTTCCACCTGGATTCATATGATGTCCTCCATTTCCACTAGTTTCTTCATCGACGTTCCCAGTGGAATTAACTCTCTCAAACATTTCAACCAGCACGAACACAGTAATCTAGATCTAGCTCTAACAATTTCGGAAAAAATATCCAAAAACACAAATCAATACTCGAGAACTAAAGCAGATTACAGATCAAGAGGAAATCAAGCAGATCGCACATCACAAATAAACAAGAATATAGAACTGAGTACAATCTGATCACAAAACGAGATCAATCAAATCCAGATCACAGATCAACCGCAATCGCAATTCAGATTCGCAAAAAAATCCAAATCTCAACAAAATCTACATTTATTCAAGCAATTAACATTCTAATTCCAAGTAAACAACTAGCAATTAACCGAGTGGATGAATACCAACTCCTGAATCACGAAATCGCAGGAAATCGAACAAGATCAAACCGAATCCAGCTCTTTGCTAGATTGCAGCTCTGATACCATGTCAAGATTCAGCTTCCAAGCTGAATCTGTGTCAAACACACACGGATTGACAAACTTTACATGATCACAAGAACATACACAGAACTAGAGCAGATTGAAGAAATATGAAGTAGAAACAAGTAGCGAGAGTGGAAGAGGAGAAGAAGAGAACCAGTTTATGTGAAGCTATGCTCCTTGAATATTATTCCCAAAAACTCATATGTATAATGACTCAATCTGTATTTATAGACCGAGTTAGTTAGAGTGATGACATCACCCTTATTCAGTTGTATCTCCTTAACAACCAGACAACTATAACTAATACAATTTTGGCTATATATTGTCCTCCTATACTCGACATTATACATGAAACATATCATGTAGACATAATTGAGCATGTATGAATTTTCTAGGCATGATTGAAATCCAACAAAAACTTGTCATAGTGAGAATTTTGGCCTTATAGGGATACTACATTTACTCCCTTTGCTTTATTGTGTGATTTACTCTTCTTATGCATTAATCTTTGAGTATTGACATGGTTATTTATTGTTGAGGCCAATCATAATACATATTCATTACTTATAAGTTTCAAATTATTGAGGCACCTTTTATCCATATTTATTCATATCTATCCTATGTTATACCTTTGTTTGAAGCCAATTTGAGCCTTTAGCCTTTTCTTTTGGAAGCTCCACAAAATACAATATATTCTTAGCCGATAATGAGCCTGACCCTCCGGGAATTAGGATTAGAGTTGGTTATGGTTATGATTCATTTAGAGAAAAGGAAAAGCTATGTTTATGCATATATAAATGTTGAAAAATTTCAAGTCAAATGTAATGTTATATGATTTATTTCCTCACATTTTTCACTTCATTAGGTGGATCTAAAATAAAAGAGAAGAAAAAAATCAAAAAAAAGAAAAAAAAAAAGAGAGAAAAAGAGTATTATTGCAATAAAGAGTCTTAGTTCAATTTCTATATGTGAAAGTTGGATAAATTGCATCATATGGAAGCTTCTTTAGTTTTGAGTTGTTTTGGGATATGTTGAAAATTTGGAATCTTAGTTCCCGAAATTGAAAGCACCACATATCCAAAATAATTCTTTGCCCTTATTTTCACACCAAGCCCCATTATAACCCTATCGAATGAAGTCTTCTTTGAAGTCTTCCATTGAGCAAAAGTCCTCTTGATGTTGCTTATTTGTTTTGAAGTATTGGGTGGATATAATTATATATAAATGTCAATGCTTAAGATGACTATTGTATGATGAATTGAGTTGAGAGTTGATCTTAAAGCCTAAACACATGAGAGCAACTGAAACACATTTTCCCCTATGAGGTTGTATGGATAAAGCATGTGGGCTACTTGATCACACATATACATGCTAGGGCATTCGTATACTTTACCATTCTTTGTACTTACTTAAAAGATGTTTTTTTATAAAGGCTTATTCATGAAAAGCAATGTTTGTGGGATACAATGATTATGTCTTGAATCGATTTTGTTCGAGGGCTAGCAAAACGTAAGTGGAGGATTTGTTAATGCATGATTTTTATAGGTATTTTGAGTCATTCTTGACTCATTTAGGTTGCATTTAGACATATTAAAAACAAAAAAACTGATCATACACATTTAGGTAGTATTAATATAAGCATTTAGATGTGTTTAGGTAGGGTAAAATGCATGAGTTAGCGTAGTTTTCATGTTTTCATTATGTTTCAATTAGAGTCGGAATCTACAAGTTTTGTGCATGATTTCAGGTGATTGTAAATAGGTGAAGCTAAGCTAGAGCCAGTGGTTGAAGATTGGACGAAAATAGAAGAGCACGAGAGCTGAGGAGAGGAGCTAAACATGTAAAGGATTAGAGTTGTCCAAGTTGGCGACGTTGCACTAAAACGAGTCGTTTGAAGGATGTATTTATCGGGTTGGGGCATACTTATACTTGTTAGAAAGAAGATTCGAAGACCTACAACTTTCGTGTTTACCACTTTTCCAAATTCAGCCTTGAAAATAGCGAAATCTGGACGTCAAGATGATTGTTGAAAAGAACTCGGGTGGAGCGAGAAGAACTCGACAGAGTTATGTGGTGGCGAGCCCGAGTTATATTGCGTATTCAAGAGACAGCTGTTACTATAATTTATTTTATGAAATGTTATAGGGTAAATTACAGAAAACCACCCTTAATATAGGTGAGTTTTCACAAAACCACCCTTAAAATAAAAGTTTGTAGAAAACCAACCATAAATTTACTTTTCTTTCAAAGAACCACCCATGACCATTATTTTTATGTGTAAAAAGTGTTTTTAAAATGTTAAATTGTCATTTTTTTTATTCAAAGCAACCTCATTATATAATAAAATAACCAAAATATTTAAGAAAATATAAATACTTTTAAAAAAATTATAGCTTTTTACACATAAAAATAATGGTCATGGGTGGTTCTTTGAAAGAAAAGTAAATTTATGGGTGGTTTTCTGCAAACTTTTATTTTAAGGGTGGTTTTGTGAAAACTCACCTATTTTAAGGGTGGTTTTCTGTAATTTACCCAATGTTATATTTTTATGTTTTAATTAATTAGAGGAGACATGAAACGGTGGTTTTGGGTTTTGAAAAAGGGAGTTTTTGTTTTGTTTCCAATGGGACGGAATGGCTTTGAGGCATTGGAGACCCTTTTGTGATTTCTCAACCATGAACCACTAAAGCTCTTGGCTTGGGAAAATTAATCGAAGCGTCGGTTTTATCCTTTCATTGTGAGGTTTCTCTATCTTAATACTCCTCTATCAATATTATCAATTCTTTGCATCAAATGTTTAGGGTTTTGGTGAATTTCCAATAACTTAATTAATTGATGCCTTTTCATGATAATCTATAGCTAGATATAGGTGATTTCTGGTTGAATTATATATATTCTCGAGTAGCAAAGTCTAAATCTCTGAAACTGGTTGATTTAGGGATTTGTATGAAGAATTGATTTGCAATTGATGCAATAACTGCTTGTGCGCGTCGATTGTCTTTGTTGATTTTCTTTAAGCTTCATCGATTATTGAATTAAATTTTGATAGTTTCAAGATTGTTTGATAATTAGGGTTTTCAGGGTCTGGTTGTCCTGTTAACTAGATTCGATAAGGAATTAGATTCAAAAGACCTAGTCTTTCCACAACAAAGTATTCAAGATGAAGTTATCTTTTCGATTTCGATGATCAACAAATAAACCTGATTGCTAAGATTGGTTGACATAATCTATTTTTCTTATATACATTTCCTTAAGCTGTTTAGTTTGTTAATTTTGTCTACTTTTGTTTCTTAATTAGTTAGTTCAAATCATCACAATCCCCCCTCTTTGTTTCTTGTTCTTGTTGACACACTCTGATTTACATACAAATTGTTGACTCTCTGTGGGATCGACCCGTACTTTCCCAACTAGATTAGTTAGGTTAGTCGGATTTATTTGATAGGATTTAAGGCGACTAAAAATCCCTCGTCAAATTTGGCGTCGTTGCCGGGGAGTCAAGTTTTTATTTGTGTGTTTGTCTTGTGTGTTAATTTAGCTACTAACTTTTGTTGTGAACTATCTTACGGTTCACAACACATATGCTACTAACAGTTTAAGATGTTGAGATTATTGTAGTTCGAAGGTGAAAACTTTTACCTATATCTCACTAGGTTGCAGAGATGTGTGGACATCCGCAATGAGCGGGGTTTCCACGATAGTTTGTGAGATATGGTTGTCTGCGTTATAGAGGGGATGACTGTTGAGACAAAGGCACGTGCTATATACATGAGTGGCGGAAGTCTAGCAAGGTTGGGTTTGGTGGGAATTTGGGATCTTATCTGCTACATGGGTCACCAGGCGTTGCAAGAAGTGTCCTTCGCACTAGAACCTCAACCAATGGAGTACTTCGACACACCTTTGGAGGATCTGTCAAAGGCCTCATACGAGGAGAATGAGCAATTGTGTCAGCAGATCGTTGAATTAGATGAACGAGTGCACCGAATGGTCCAAGTGGTATATGATATTCTAGCATGTGAAGCGAGTGAACTACGGTCTAAACCTGTGGTTAACCCACTAGAGAGCCTCACCATGAACACCCTAGGGAGTGGCAAGAACCTGTTTGTCACACCTGAGGGAAGGTCAGAAAGTCATGAAGATGTAGGTGAGTGTGTGCTTCCTATTCCTCCCTCATTGAGTTCATCCAAGTCTACTCCGCTACCTTCCATTACCCCTGAGCTATGAGCGTGATAATGGTTTGGCGGAGGAGGATATGTTCGGAGATGATGAAAGTTTCTTCAGCGATGAAGATGAGAGTACACTACTTCCTGACATGGAGTGTCATGAGTCGACGCATGAGATCCCATGTGATTTATTATCTCCTTCATTCGATGAGATTGTCTCGAGCTCGCCTATCAAATAACCAAGTTCGGTGATTATGTCAACCCTTGGGCTCATTACTTCGACATACCACCAATGGAACTGAATTGGTGGCTCTACATACATGCGGCGGAGAGTCATGCTCGGACATATGAGGAGTTGATGACATACTTTGACTTCAACTTATTCATATGTAGTGCCCGCCTACCTGGATGGTGTGCACAACAGTTTGATTTGTTGCTGAGGGCACTGACGATGTTCGAATAGGTCTTAAATGGACAACCAAAACGTCGAGCTAACGACCATAACCAAGCGCTTCTTGGGAGGCAACCCAAGGTGAGTAGTTTAGATTTTCATTTTTCATTTTTTTTTCGTTTAAGTTTTCAATTTCAAGTTCAAAAAAAATCCGTCAAAAAAGAGGGGGGCCAAAAGCAAGAGAATTACAGTAGGTTACTCAGGTGAGGAACTCGATCGAGTTCTTTGGCTAACCCGAGTGGCGAACAGTTCTCCGAGATAAAACTCGGGTGGAAAAAATTAAACTCAATCGAGTTTGTTTTGCCACACCCGAGTTATTTAGCGTCCAACGTAAAAAAAGAAAAAAAAAAGAAAAAAAAAGAAAAAAAAAAAGAAAAAAAAGAGGAGAGACGCAACGCTGAAGACCCGTCCCTCTCGGCTCTTTTTCCCGAGTTCCTTTGCTCCCCTCTCCGGCCTGGAAAATGTTTAGCCTATTACCCTGCTAGTCTACCACCTAGGTGGCATCCTTGTTGGCATTTGGTTGAATGTTGAGGTGGGTTAAAATTATTTATATTTTTAATAACATTAAATGCTAAAGTATATGTGAGTTTCAAGATGGTTTAATTATCTCTTTCTCATATCAGATCACCAAAAAAAAAAATCTATTTCTCCCCGTTCCTCTTTTTCCTCAGAATACCTGGAAATCTATCTCCCTCGTTTATCTTCTAAACTCTCCAGCACTAATGGCAGGAGTCGTTGACAAGAATCAAATGGATGTGCAAGGCTTTAAGGAACCGCTCTCGGAATCAATTCACTTCATCACAGTTCCGATTGCAGACGAAATGAATTTGGGGCGAATTGGCTCAAAGGTTAGTTCAATTGGCTCAAGTGAATTCAATGGATTAGGTGGATTGATTAAACTGTTGATTGAATTGATGAAAATGAGATTAGCAAACCCTAGGAATTGCAGTTGGAATGAATTTGGGGCGAATTTATTTGATGGCCTTCCTAGTGCACACAAGGTGTTTGTCAAAATGCCTATTAAGGGTATGACACTAGAGAAGGGTGTGATGTAAAGAATCCCTCATTTTTTCCTTTCTGTTTCCTTACTTTATAAACAAATGGCCTCAATTATGCAGCATGAGTTGATTTGTATTTTTATTTTGATTTTTTCTTATCATTTAAAATTTGCAATATAGACTCTTCATGGAGGACTATGTGTTTACATGTTTACACTACCTGTATCTTTCATGCTTGATTGTCATGCAAATCTATTTGAGGTTGGGTCCATGTTAGATTCATTAATCACCACATAGTACCAAATTTGTTGTGAGCAAATTTTCTGCATGAGTTTTAGGTGTACTGTTCCAACTATTTATTCCCACTACCTTTGCAGGCCTACACAACAAGCTTATAGCATTTTGCTTGATGTTTTTGCTATCTCTGGAATGGTGGAGCAGGCTAGTACAATATTCTAAATGCACAAGAGCTGATTTCTTAATTTTTACAGCTATTCTTGAATGAGGGCCATGGTGGTTGTAAAGAAGGATTTCCGGGATAAATTTGATACAGGCAGCGAGGGTCTATCGTACAACACTGCATAAGGAATACACATCACATGGGAGTGGTTTCCAAGCACCCTCACTGCATCATTTGTAATTTTTTTTACTGTTACAATGTCGATCATAAGAAAGGATTACTTTGTAATAAGATTTGAGACATAGCTCTATACATGTATTTGGAGTTTATCCAAAATGTTAATGAACCACTACCTTTCTCTTCTCTCTCATTCTCCTCTGAATATATGTAACTCAGTCTTTTTAATTTGGTTTCAATCTCACTAATTCAATTTTTGAAAGAATTTGTTCAATTTGAGTTGTTGGTCTTATTTGTTATGAAATGGTTTCAATTTAAGAATGATTCAGCCATATGTAAGCATGACTCAGCCAAGATAAATGCAATTGAAGCAATGTAAACATTAAGACATCCAAAACATATCAAAATCCACCCCCAAAAAAATGCAAACTGAGTTATACAATGCACTCTGTAAAATCAAAAGTTGTAAGAATGCAAAATGAGTTTTACAATGCAATAAAATCTGTAAAATCATACCCCAAAAAAATTAGTAAAATCAGCCCCACAAAAAATTAGTAGCCGTAAGAAATCAGCTCCAAAAAAAAAATTCAGCATTAGCAATCTATAAAATCTGTAAGAAACCAGCCTAAAAAACCAAACAGCAGCTGTAAAAACAAATTGTAATCGAATGCAGATGTAATCTGTAAATCTGTAAGAAACCAGACAACAGCTATAAAAACAAACCAAACAACAGCTGTGAAAAAATTTCAGATCTAAAAATGCAGATGTAATCGAATTAAGTTGTCAAACAAATTTTAATCGAATTCAATAACAAGTTTAGAATCATTATTACAAAAACGAAAATATCATAATATTAATAATATTGGGATACAAAATTAGTGGGTTCAAACCACTTACACCATTTAGAAATGGAAAAAGGAGCATAATATTAAACCATAAATTAAAAAAAAAACCAGCAACAACCTAAACGAGAGACATAAACGGATTGAAAACCCTAGCAAGGTAGCAACAAAGCATCAAGTGAAAACCTACTCAAGGTTAATAACCCCCGTCACCTCTTCACCATTATTCTTCTTCGATGACACTGACGGTGGTGTTTTAGCACCAACAGACAACCTCTTCCTCAAGCTGGTCCTATTGATCGTCTTCTCCTTCTCGGTACTCTTATCAGAAACAGCGATTGCAACTTGTGTTAGAGTGTTGATAGGAGCTCCTCGAGCCATATCCCGGATCTCCTGCTCGAACATCCACACCATGTCCACGAGTGGAACTTCCATTGCCATGGCTTTCTTCAGCAACGGTCCACCTCCGAGGAGGGCGATGCGTCTCAGAAGAACCCTAATCCCATTGTTCTATTTGTCGTGCCGATTCACCATTGAATCGTTCGTACATCGCACACATCGCAGCTTCGGTGATTGGAGTAGTTGCTGGAATCTCTGTGATTTCAGCTGTGGGGATTGTCACAAATGGGTTCTTTGGGTTCAAGTTGTTCTCCATGGAGCATGAAATACGAAGAATTTGAAATTGAAATACGGAGAAATTGAAATACGGGTGTTCTAGAAAGTTGTTGAGAATTTGAAATTTATAATGTAGAGAAGAAGATGAATAGACTCTTGATCACTGTATTCTACATCCATAAATCCCAATCCAAACAAATGTGAAATTGAATTAATTCCATCTTCTGTTCGGCACGCTGGTCATCTCCTCAACCAACAACCATTAATTGCACTATTAATTATACCGTCGTCTCCAACAATCTGTTTCTATTGCAATTTCCATATATTATCACAAAATACCTATTTTTTTATTTGGGTACGGGATGAGCACCCTATCACTATACAAAACATCCACAATTTTTTCGACTTGAAAGAAATGGCACCCTATCACTATACAAAACATCCACAATTTTTTAAACTTGAAAGAAATGGCACCCTAGCTACATGATGTTACCGTAAATATATTAAATTTCAAATGTCAAGATATATATGTTATTATATCAAGATATAAATTAAGCATGAATTTAAATCGTAATAAGTCGAACATAAATCAACTACTTATAGTAATTATAATTTAGTAAGTATAAGTGAACTTTGGAGATTAGTTAAATAGTGATTGTATTTTTAGTGTAAATGAACTATACGAAATGAAGTGATTGCATTTACAATGAAATTATAAGTGATTACATTTACAATGAAATTAAGTGATTTCATCGTAACATAAGATCGAATTAGGTATTTCATCGTAACAACTATAAGTGAACCATAATATAAGATCGAATGAAATAAGAAAATAATAGTTATTACACTCTAACAAGTATAATTAAACTATATGAAAATGAAGTGATTGCATTCACAATAAGTGATTTCATCATAACATAGGATCGACATAGGTATTTCATCGTAACAAGTATAAGTAAACCATAATATAAGATCAAATAAAATAAGAAAATAATAGTTATTACATCCTAACAAGTATAAGTAAACTATATGAAAATGAAGTGATTGCATTTACAATAAGTGATTTCATCATAACATAGGATCAGTATAGGTATTTCATCGTATCAAGTATATGTGAACCATAATATAAGATCGAATAAAATAAGGAAATAATAGTTACGTTATTACATCCTACCAAGTATAAGTAAACTATATGAAAATAAAGTGATTGCATTTACAATAAGTGATTTCATCATAACATAGGATCGACATAGGTATTTCCTCGTAACAAATATAAGTGAACCATAATATAAGATCGAATAAAATAAGGAAATTAATAATAGTTAGTACATCCTAACAAGTATAAGTAAACTATATGAAAATTAAGTGATTACATTTACAATGAATCTAAATGAAATAGAGGAATCCTAATAAGTATAGTTGAACAATAACATAAGGAAAAAAGTAAAAACATCAAGACATAATATAGGTTAACAAGTATTAGAGAACTAGTATAGTGAACTTTGAAGAGGAGTTATCCTAATAAGTATAGGTTAACCATATTAAGATCAAATACGGTATTACATGAGAACAAGTGAATTATAAAAAAATTAAGTGTAATTACATTTATAATAAAATTAAGTGATTTCATTTTTTTATATAACATAAGGAAATAATAAAAAGATGGAGGCATTGATGGAATTATAATTAGGACAAGCTTAAAAAAAAACTTACCCATCCTTCCCTTATGGAGGTTTGAACCCAAGAAATTATGGTATTGTGATGTATGCGAAACCGTTGGGCCGAGGAGGGCCATTGGTTTTTCTTTGCTTCATTTACTTCTAGTTGTATAAAGAGTAGCACTCATTGGCCAAAATTTAGACACACGGATAGTGAATTACCATCGTCGGATTACATTGCAATTGTATGTTCGAGATGAATTCCAAATCAACATCTGTTCTCCCGCCATCTGTAATAAAACATCCCCAATTTATATCCCCTCACCCGTTGTTGCATTGTTCCTCCCATAAACTCAAGGTCGAGATCAATGTCGGATTCAGATGATTCAAGTAGAGAAGGAATTAGGCGTGAGGTAACATTGCTTCTTCTCCTTTGTTATTGCTCCCACATAATTGTTTGATGCCTATATTCATTTTACTTGTTGTAGAGCTTATCTGATTTTGACATGGACATCTATGAGGATGATCCATGTAGTGCTACAACTTCATTCGCTTGATTGGACAAAAAAGGACCTTGAGAAAGGAAACTTTATGCTCCTAATCTAGAAAAGATGCAACTTTAGAGGAAGATCGGGACCCTTATGGATGAGGTTGCACAACAAAAATTGAAGATCGGGTCCCTATTGGATGAGATTGCACAACTAAAAACGAAGAACAAGAGACTGGCGAAGCAACTTGAAATTGCAATTGTCCATCTTAGGGATGTACAGACTGAAGTTAGAACAATATCGCACATCATAGTTGGTGCAGCTCCAGTACTAACCGCTCAACGAGTTTTTAGTGGTGAATTTTGGTTTTGAATCTCAACAAATTATGGGGTCGAAGTGGTTTCGATGTGGATGTTGAATTGTACTGGTAAATTTTGGTTTCAATGTGGATGTTGGATTGTGGTTCCTTTACTTGGAAATTTTCTAGACATGTTTATTTCCAATGTCTTCACTTCTCCTATATTTGTGTTACGTAATTATCGGAAAAAACTAATTTGAATAAATAAGAAGAAATTGAAGCCATTTTAGATTGGGTTATCTTTTTCTGATTGTTTATTTTACAGTCAAATGGTTTTAAATTCTTATTTACTTGAGCACCATTCTACTTTAATGATGACACAGTACTGAGAAGCTACACAATTGTTTTTTTGTTTTTCAGTAGTGTTGCCAACTAACATGCTTTCAAGGGTAGTTCTTCCAACTCCCACATATCATATATCACTTAAATCTTTTTTGTTTCCATGCTGTTGTTGAAGACTTGAACAGAAAGTCGAACAACTCCTACTGTAATTCAGTTTAAAAATTGAGCAGTAAGGTTCAAAGATCCAGCTATAAAATTAAATGGAATCAATAAGATTAATGAAGTTCTAAGTAATTCAGCAATTGTCACATATTCAGCTGTCACATAAGGTCCTACTATTGTATGTTGCGATTCGGCATGAACTGTAAAACTATAAATTGAGGGTGGAGATTTGGATGTACCCCATCGTTCATTGCCTGCATTTGAAGTAGAAGAAATGTAGTAAGTACATTTGCGTCACTAAGCTAAACAATTAAATGGACTCAATAAGAATGAAGTTCCAAGTAATATGACCGGACCAAACTGGAATGAAGGATTTATAATCAGATTTGGTGTTGGCATGAATTGCTGATAAGGGTGAGCTTGGACACACAGAAATATGGGTAAGTCATACAGGGTTTAGAGTAGTTGAGGGGGGGGGGGGGATTGAAAGTAATTAATTAAGGGTTTAAAATGAAGTTGGGGTAGCAATTACATGGGTAATTAATTACGTTTTTTTTCGTTATGATGACTCATTACTTCTTCTTTTTTTAATTTGATGACATGGCAGGGGTGGTAGTCTACCAACCCGATATGCCAAACATAGTCCGTCTGGCCGCCAGCAGCCGTTTCCCACCGCGCCGCCACCGATCACCTCCGCCCAGCCACTCATGGGACTCCCTAGCCATTCCGAGAAGTTGTTGTCTCTTTCTCCCCCGTCCCCCATTCCCAGCACCTCCGCCCAGCTACGGCCGACATGCCCAAGTCGCCGCCGAAGCTTTCAGGTTGCCTCCGCCAACACGAGCCTATGTCCGACTCCGGCCATCAGTCTCCAATTAGCCATCCTGTCCTTCTTTCCTCAATTGAGGTGTTGAGGTGAGCTTTCAAAAATCCCCAAATTTTAGGTTCTTACAAATTTGTGGAATTTAGAAGTAGTTTCGATGAGATTAAAGCTTATTTGCTTTGAATTTGTTGGTGAATTTAGATTGATTGAGAAGTTTTGGCTTGGAATTTTTGTGCGTGACATTGCAAATTTAGGGGAATTGCATTTTAGGCATTTGATCGATCTTGCTATCGAATATTAAGCTTAATTGGAGTTTTCTTATTGAGTTGTTGAAAGTAGTTTGATCGATTTATGCTTCATAGTTGTCAAATTTGAAATATTTTTTAGAGATTGTGGTTTTGCTTGGTTGTTGTTGTGGGTGGTTTGACACCATTGATTATTATTGTAAGTTGTCCTTGTTTGGACAACAAATATTTCTTTGTTGGTGTTGTCTTATCTCTTGTTTGTAGAGATGAGGTCTTGGTGTCTCCTTGAGGTCGATATGAGAAAGAATAATTGCTCATCACACTCTTGTGCTTGAATTCATCACCTTCGCTTGACATCTAGATGACTTCGTAAGTGTTTTATTCCTTTCTCTTTTATCTTTCACATTGAGGATAATCTGTAAAAAAAGTGTGTGGGAGGGAACATTTACATGTTTGCATTTGGGTTGCATTGTAGATCTTTCTTTCTTGTTTTTGCATTTTCATGGTTATTATACTTAGTCTTGCATATTAGAAAAAAAAAAAAACAAAAAACTCATATAAAGGGAAAAAAATCAGCATGCATGACATTATAGATTTAGGATCTTTCAAATAACTCCATCTGTACCACTTGTCTTCTATTTTCTTCTTAATCTAATTTTAAGTCCCATGATATGCTTGAATTGTTGATCCTCGTCTAGTTTGTTTAATCTATTGGAGCATGAGATAATGGATTGATTAAGCATGTATACCTCTTACATTTTAGGTGGCATTGAAATCCAACCAAAAAAAAAAATTACCTTGTGAGTTTTTGTTAGCCTTATTGGGACTATGCTTTATGGATGTCCTCTTAGTTTCTTGTGTGTGATACTCTCCAATGTGACTACCTCTGATAATTGAGATTGATATCTATGTCAAGACCGAATCTTTTGATCATTACTTGTGATTTTCGCATGATTGAGGCATGATTGTTACTGAGTCATGATATTCCCTATCTTCCCTTACATATATATCATCCATTGTTTGAACTCAAACTGAGCCTATTAGCCTATCTTTGTAGCTCCAAAAAAATTATCCTTAGCCAATTGTAGCCTAACCAATTTGGGAATTAGGTTTAGAATTGGTGAAATGATGGTTTGAGTTGAGTGAGTGATTTGAGAATGTGATTATGTATGGTGTTGATTCATTTGACGCTTATTATGAGGATTGGTTCTATGAATATATGTATATATATGTATACTCGGAGCCTAAGGAGGATAAAATTCACTTAGGAGTAAAACTCGAGAAAAAAAAAGAAAAAAAAAAGTGAAATGAAAAGAACCATTCTTCATCACTTTTAGAAATGATTTGGGAGTATTGTTTGGTCTAAAGAAAGTTCTTGTATTGTGTTGTGCTTGAGGGTTGAGTTGATGGTTTGTGATAAGTTTTGGTTGAGCTTGTAATTGGTTACTAGGAGCTTAGTTCCCGGATTATGAGAACCACAAGCCAAAAATATTCTCTACCTTAATTTTCTCACCGAGCCCCATTACAACCCTTACAAGACCTCATGATGATTATTGCTTGTAGTGTCACCCACGGTGGAGATTTTGATGTGGATTTCAATTTTCATGGAGCTTAGTTGCATTGGATTGAGTTTGAGCGGAATTGATTTAGCCTAAAATCAAGAGCAATGAGTGAAACACTTTATATACCCGGTGAGGTTGGATTGAAATGTGCCTAAGCCTTTGAGTTGCTCAAATACATGTGAGGATGTTGATTATTGTCTTGTGCTTCCTACTTGGTTTGGATTGTGTTTTGACGCGGTGAATGCATGAAGAGTATCTATTTACCTCTTCAGGCATGAAGAGTGTATTTGGGGGGATGTTTGATTGGATTGATTTTGTTTTCTTGAGGACAAGAAAGGTTCAAGTGTGGGGGAGTTTGATCATACACATTTAGGTAGTATTAATATAAGCATTTAGATGTGTTTAGGTAGGGTAAAATGCATGAGTTAGAGTAGTTTTCATGTTTTCATTATGTTTCAATTAGAGTCAGAATCTACAAGTTTTGTGCATGATTTCAGGTGATTGAAAATAGGTGAAGCTAAGCTAGAGCCAATTCTCAAAGATTGGACGAAAATAGAAGAGCACGAGAGCTGAGGAGAGGAGCTAAACATGTAAAGGATTGGAGTTGTCCAGGTTGGCGGCGCTGCACTAAAACAGGTCGTTTGAAGGATGTATTTATCAGATCGGAGCTTACTTATACTTGTTGGAAAGAGGATTCGAAGACCTACAACTTTCGTGTTTACGACTTTTCCAAATTCAGTTTTGAAAACAGCGAAATCTGGACGTTCAGATGGTTGTTGAAAAGAACTCGGGTGGAGCAAGAAGAACTCGGTCGAGTTATGTGGTGGCGAGCCCGAGTTTTATTGTGTATTCAAGAGATAGCTGTTACTATAATTTATTTTATGAAATGTTATATTTTTATGTTTTAATTAATTAGAGGAGACATGAAACGGTGGTTTCGGGTTTTAAAAAAGGGAGTTTTTGTTTTGTTTTCAAGGGGACGGAATGGCTACGGGGCATTGGAGACCCTTTTGTGATTTCTCAACCATGAACCACTAAACCTCTTGGCTTGGGAAAATGAATCGAAGCGTCGGGTTTATCATTTCATTGTGAGATTTCTCTATCTTAATACTCCTCTTTCAATATTATCAATTCTTTGCATCAAATGTTTAAGGTTTTCGTGAATTTCCATTAGCTTGATCAACTGATGCATTTTCATGATAATCTATAGCTAGATATAAGTAATTTCTGGTTGAATTATCTATATTTTCGAGTAGCAAAGTATAAATCTCTGAAACTGGTTGATTTAGGGAATTTTATGAAGAATTGATTTGCAATTGATGCAATAATTGGTTGCGCGCGTCGATTGTCTTTGTTGATTTCCTTTAAGCCTCATCGATTATTGAATTGAATCTTGATAGTTTCAAGATTGTTTGATAATTAGGGTTTTCAGGGTCTGATTGTCCCGTTAACTAGATTCGATAAGGAATTTGATTCAAAAGACCTAGTCTTTCCACAACAAAGTATTCAAGGGGGAGTTATCTTTTCGATTTCGATGATCAATGAACAAACCTGATTGTTGAGATTGGTTGACCTAAGCTATTTTTCTTATATTCATTTCCTCAAGCTGTTTAGTTTGTTACTTTTGCCTACTTTTGTTTCTTAATTAGTTAGTTCAAATTATCACAATCCCCCCTCTTTGTTTCTTGTTCTTGTTGACACACTCTGATTTCAATACAAATCGTTGACTCTCTGTGGGATCGACCCGTACTTGCCAAACTATAATAGTTAGGTTAGTCGGATTTATTTGATAGGATTTAAGGCGACTAAAAATCCCTCGTCAAATTTGGCGCCGTTGCTGGGGATACATTCCTAACCTCGGAATACATTCCTCGATTAAGCCATTATAAGAGTCAACCAACGATGATCAATTTTAACCAGATAAAACAAAAAAGTGAAAGAGAAAAGATAAACATAAGTAGAAGACAGGGAAAGAGGGGGGGGGTGCATTTTCTCTATATTATATCAAATTTGATCTAAAATGTAAAATAACTGACCAAATTTGGTTATTTGATCTAAAAAGACAAGTTTTCTAACTAATTAAGTTATAAGGTTGAATATTTATAAAAATAAGTGGGACCATTAATTGAAATGACGAAACTGTATTGGCTTATTAATTGACGCCACTTAAAAAGTTAACTAGTGGTGAAGCCAGAAAATTGTCGGGGGGAGGGGGGGGGGGGGGGCTGTACGTGTACACTACATAACTAGACGTAAAATTAGGGACAGTTTGTGAAATATCCATAAAAATTGTCTAAATTAGAGGAGTATCCATATATTTGAAAATTTTGCAAAATTGTCCAAACCTTTCTAATGGAACTAAACACTGCTGACATCTTTCTCCTTCCTTCAAATCCCTAATTCTACAAAACTCATCTACAAAATTCATCTTCAATCAATCTACCCCATTGAAATCGACGAACTGAGGATGATGAGGAGTGAGAGAGAGATCGAGGAAGCTGACGCTGGAATGAGAGAGAAGGAGGTGGCGCTGACGCTGGTGCTTCCGTCCGACCAAGCTCTTCGACCGCCGCCGCCACAAGCTCTCCGACCACCTCCGGACGCAGGTGTCTTCCTTCTCCCCTTCTCTTTCATCTCACTTCCTCTCTATCGATTTCGTCGCCTCCCCCACCAGAAGAAAACGCCAACGGCAGCGGAGATAGAGAAAGGCGCTTGGCATTTGAGGACGGCTCCGATGCTCCGCCGTGGAGCCGATTCCCGGCGTCCCTCGCAAGGGCTTCAGCCTCCCGGTCCAGGTGGCCATCGAAAGGTCTAATTTGGGTCCCGTTATGGTTCTTTGCAACGACGATGGTGGAGTTCAGGTGAATTTGAAATTGCTCCTTATCGTTTTTGTGATGTTGTTTATGCTTCGATTTGATTTGATCTGCGATGCAAGTGGTTTGGCTCCATTAAGTTTGAGGAATTAGAATGGATATTGCTGATGCATTCTTTAATAAATTATGTGCATGCCATAAATTGGATGTGAATTGAGACATAGATGATGATATATGTCGAATGAATCCCTTATGATTTGGGGATATCCGGATATGGGAGTGGGGCTTGGGCTTGCATATTTAGCTACTTGTTCTATTCTATGGAGGGATCACAGATGCCGTTGTTAAAGGAATTTCAATACTTTGTCCATTTCTTTCCTTACTCATCATCCCGTCGTTACTCTCTATCAGATCACTTACTCATCATCCCGTCAAACGATCAAAGACCGGCCAGTTAGAAGATGAATTTGCAGATGATCTTGTCGATCCCACATAACACAAGTAAGCAAAGCGAAGTTCTTTTTTTTCTTTTTTTTTGGAGATGAATCTCAAAAGATCTTTGTTAATCAACATTGATTTCGATTTGAAGAACCTGAGTCGTGTGTGGAAGGCATCTGAGATAGGAGTTGCACACCAACTGTTTGATATTTGGTCTCAAAGAGAATGATCACTTAATTTGTTGAATTTAGCAAAATGCGAGCGAGGCGAGCGCTCCTGGGTAGTCTTGAATCCCTAGTTATGACCCCTCGGAATCCAGGTGTTTCAATTATATTGCTCAGCCTTCATTTGAGAAATTCCTCCAGAGCAATTCAGTGTAGTTGTTTGTTTCAATTTTTTTTTGAGAAATTCAGTCTCAAAAGGCTTTCATATTTTTTGAGAAATTTGTTTCAATCTCCTTATTTTCCATGTATTATTGAATAAGCATTGTTGTTATGGTTGTTGTCTACAGTTATGGTTGTTGTTATGTACCATCTTATGTGTTGTTTTGGATACTGCTGACATTTGCTGTTATGGTTGTTGTTATGTACCATCTCCTGATTTTCCATGTTTCTTTTCTATGTTTAAGGAAGTCATTCAGGTTGCTTCCTTGATGTTGCACATGGTTGCTGTTATGGTTGCTCTTTATGTAGTGAATATGTAGATGTCAGCGCACAATTAGACCAGCTTTGAATGTCTTGATGCTGAAGATTCTGGTTTGTATCTATATGCTTAATAAGTTTCCATCTTTGCTTATGCAATGGATAATTGTGCTCAAGTTAGCGGACAGTTCAAGAATCTGCAAGTTGTTGCAAGCCTAACAGCTGAACGAGATGGTGATATCAGAAAAGCTGCTCTTAATACATTAGCTACTGGTTATAAGATCCTAGGTATGCAAAGAAGCCCTAATTATTTTATCCATCATCCCCACTGTCATATATCCTGGTTGTCTGCTTTGAAGATGGTTGAGCTTGTGATTCACCTTATTTACGCCCAGGTGATGACATCTGGAGACACTTGGGGAAGCTAACAGATGCACAGAGAAGTATGATTGATGAAAAATTCAAAATGAAGGTATGCATTATCTGTCTTTAACTCTTTCTTTTTATTTTTTATGTAGTGTCGTTTCTTTATTCTCATATGAATCCTGGTTATAGGCACGCGAAATGGACAAGAAGAGGGAAGGTCGACCTGGTGATGCTAGAGCTGCCCTGATTAGACGTTCAATTCGGGATAATGGGTATAATGCTGCATATTACACTATTTTGATTTTTACCGCTACCTCAACTATTCTGGTCCTCTCTGAGATTATCTTTGAATGTATAAGGTGCAGTATGGGTTCATTTGTAGTGAACTATGGTTTTTAATTAGGCATAAATGTTGAAGTGCTTTATAAAGTTTGTATCTTCTATTTGGAGGTATGGGATTAGAGATTATTCTCTTTGCGGGTGTTTTTTTTTCCGTTTCAAAAATAATTTTCCCTATTGCTATAAGCAGGGTAACCTTTTGATATTGTCTAATACCTGTATCTTGTATTACTTTATATCATCTGTTTTGTTAATTATATTTGAAATGACTTGTATTCTACCTGGGGTTTCCTCATGATATTTTTTTAATCTATCGTATAGGTCTGAAATAGCCGAAGAGAGTGGTGAAGTTGCAAGAGTTCTTCCTGGGCCTGTATTTGTTAGGTAGCTTAGGGTCCTATCTTCTCACTGTGTTTAGTTTGATGCCGGTTTGTTGAGTTGGACCATCTCATATATTCTTGTACCAACATTGTGTTTTCTGTAGGGAAAGTTATCCTCATCCTGCACTTAATATGGAGAGGAACATGTTTCCAAGACCTATTGTTGGTGTTGCTGGACCCACGGACTGGAATGAAGCATTGGATATTATAACTTATGGCTCTCCTGAACAGGTATAAATCTTTCGTCTTGAAAATGGATTGTGTGAAACATGATCTTTTGGCAGGACTGATCTTTTAATTTCTTTGCTTATCTGTTATTTAATTATAGTCAGTGGAAGGGATGAAAGTTGTATGCCATGACCTTGCTCAACCAACCAATGATCCTGAAGGAAGTGTTATGGATGATATTGTCAAGGATGCTGACAGGCTTGTATCATGCTTGGCAAACAAGGCATGAATGCATTGATTTCACTTGTTTTTATATTCCTGTTACCCTGTTAGAAATTATGTAATCAAAATTCATAATTTGGTGAAATAGGTTGCGACAACGTTCGATTTTAGTTTAACAGGGGCTTCTTCAAGGTCATGTAAATATGTACTGAATACTCTCATGCAGGTAGATTTTTCATTCATCTGCTACTTTTTTAAAAAAGTTTTGTTGTGCTTATCATTATACTGCTAATTGAGTTATGATGTTTGCTGCAGACTTTTCAGAAATTTGTGAGAGCTAACATAGCACCCGACAGAAAGGTATCGTGCTTGATTCTGTGTGATGTGTTTGATTCTGGATCTGTTTGATCTGCTAGTGTCCCTTTGGCTACTCCTCCACCCGTTGCTCTTTCTTCCCCAAAATTAGGACTGCCATAACTTTAGGACTCCCCTCTCCTATTGATTCCTATCACTTTTCTTTCGATCGATTTGTTTTGCTTCTGGATCTATGTGATGTGCTTGATTTTGTGTGATGTGCTTGATTCTGGATCTGTTTGATGTGCTTTATGTCAATGAATTATGTGTGATCTTTAATCCCACCATTATTGTCCACATCTCTTCATATATGTCGATTCTTTGTTTCTCAGCAAAAACAGTAGCATTTGTGGATCTGTTTGTTGTGCTTTCTCAGAAATTCAGTCTCAAAATGGAGTGCTGACATTTGATGTTATGGTTGGATTTTTTATGCTTTTTATCCTAATTGAGAATTCTATGGTTAATCTTTGGTTTGAATTTCTATCTGTGTTGATTGGAAATTGAGATTGAGATGGGGAAATACATGTCTTCTAGGTGTTCGATAAAATAACCCCTCTAATTTTGCAGGCTATTAGAGATGCTGTCTACGAAAGAAAATGTTTCGTTGTGCACAAGAAATCTGTGAGAGCTAACATAGCAACCGACAGAAAGGTATCGTGCAACTCTCTTTTGTCAAAAGAAAGACAGTTTCTTGGGATTCCAGAAGCAGATAAAGATTTGCATATCAGAAATCTATACTTCTGCTTGTTCAATTACACATACAGAGAACTCAGTCGAGTAACGCATGGGAGTTAAAACTATGTATGAATGCAATCAATTTATTCTTTTGGTTCTAGCACGTGGGTCTGTACTTTGATTATAAATTTATAGCAGAGACAAGCAAATGGGTAAATTAGATTACCGTAACATATGGAACTCACTTCTACGACTGTCAATAATGCCATTTGCGAATCTGACTCAGTTAAAACTTCCCTTTACGGGATGAGTCAAATGATGGGCGCCCACCACAATCAGATAGAAGGGGTGGCTTGCAAGGAATCCCTTGGAAGGATTTCTCTAGTGGAGGATTCAGTCTTGGGAAGAAGGATCCATCAGTGGGGAAGGGACCTAATAGGAGTCGGCCAGTAAAGCCAGCTGATTCAGAACGCAAGAGAAGACGAGTTCTCAAGAAGGCATTTGATGTTGATGACGAGATCAGATACCTTGAGAAACTCAAAAACTCAAGGCTGTTCTCAATAAGCCGAGAAGATGAAGAAGATACCGGCAAAAACCATAAAAGAATTATATATATGAAATAAAGCATCACCACGTGAGTCAAGGCTGTTCTGGGAAGTCGGATGATTTGAATGAAATAAAGCATTCCGATAGACCCTTATGGGCTGTAACTTTGCAAATTTTAACTTTTAATGCATGTTCTATTTGGGCATCAAAACTACTGACATGAATTATATATATGAAATAAAGCATCACCACGTGAGTCATATGGTTAAAAGTGCTATAAACGCGAGTATACATTCTAAACTGTAAATTTTAGTTTGAGGCTAAGGTTAGATCAGATTCGATTGACAAAGACAATGCTAGATCTTCAATGAAATGCAACGGGGTGAACGAAATGTGCGGTTTTGATAGCAATTTATGAGACAAAGGCTAGTCTGGTGCAATCAGGGGCAGTAATATGAGCCCAAGGTTAGTGCACATCCCTTGATTAGTCGGGTTAAGCTTATCGTTAACTTCAAGGACCATGGGATTTAGTCGGGTGTTAGGAGCCCCAAATACCATGTAAATTCAAGAAGAAAAATACATCCCTCAATTTAGTGCACTTCTAGAAAAAAGAATTGAAAACGGGTTGGTAACAACAGTACTGTTACTTGACGATATGCAAATATAAGATTAAAATATGCATAAATTAATTCACGTTGGGCAATTATAAATTGATGTTGCGCAAATTCTAAACATATGATATGCAACTATAAATCAATGATATGCAAATATAACGTTATAATATGCAAAAGTTAATTCAAGATGTGCAAATATATGATTATTGATATCTAAACCTTATATTTTATTTTCTAGTGAATAAAAATAAGTTGGGAAAATTCAAATTCATGTTGTGAAAATGTATGATTATAATATGCAAATATAAATTAATGTTTTGCAAATGTAAATGTATAATATGCAAATATAAATTGATGATATGCAAATATAAAATCATCTAGGGCGTATATAAAATTATGAAATATAAATATTAAATTTAATTTAATATTGTGGTAATATAAATAGATACACCGCCCTTTTGCAAATGTAAAAGTATGATATGCAAATATAAGTTGATGATATGCAAATATAAATTGATGATATGCAAATATAAGTTGATGATATGCAAATATAAATTGATGATATGCAAATATAGGTTCATGATATGCAAATATAACTTGATGATATGCAAATATAAAAATAAGTTGGGGAAATAAAAATAAGTTGGGGAAATACAAATTGATGTTGTGAAAATGTATGATTATAATATGCAAATATAAATTGATGGTGTGCAAATGTAAAAGTATAATATGCAAGTATAAATTGATGATATGCAAATATAAGATTAAAATATGCAAATATAAATTGATGATATGCAAATATGGAACGATTCTCTTCATTTAGAAATCTGACCAAGGAAATCCTTGCATATGTTTAAAACAGGCCCGTACCTAAGCATTTTCAGGCCCAAATTTTTAGGGCCCAATAATTCAAAATTACTCAGAATTTAATTATAAAAAAATTGATTTCCTTAATTTCACTGGCGATCCGCATTAGCTCATTGGCGAAATCGTTTGCGCGTCCCTTGTAACCATGGTTATTAGGATCCCGATCCGGATCCTACGATCCTACAATCCTACGATTCTAGGGAAGGTTTTGATCCGGATCGGACATATAGACTCCTTCGTGCTAGGATCCACCTAGGATCCTATGGGATTGTGTGGGATCAGTAGGATCCACCTAGGATCTATCGATCCTAGAAAAAATATCCGATCATAGTAAAAATCATATTTGTATAATTGTGTTTGCTTTGTTTGAATATTGAGCCTTCTAGATATGATGAACCTTTTTATTTTTTATTTTTTTGGTAGCCCATCTCCTTATAAATTGAAGGCAGAAGAGTGAAGACGTTGAATTGAAACCCTAAGCCCTTTGTTTCGTTACTCAACTCGACAAATGCACGTCTGAGCGCCTGAAAATTGTTCATGATGTGGTTAATTACGATGATGACATTTGAAACTAGATATGGTATTGGATATTTGGATGTGTGATTTATCTCTTGTATGTTTGTCATATTTTAAGACATTATCCTTGTCTGTTTGTCACATTTTCAGACATTATTCTTGACAAATTATGAACGTTAAATGCTTATTATTGACCTATTTTAGTTACATAATGTGTTTAATGGAGGAAAAGCTTAGTTTTATTTTAAAATTAAGGTATTTGTTTAGGATGGTTTGTTTTTATTTTATTTTTTTATTTTATTTTTAATTTTTGTCTAGGATCTTACGATCCTACAATCCGATCCTACGATCCGATCCTACACCCTTGTCTCGATCCCACACTAGGATCCCGATCCTAAAAACCTTGCTTGTAACTCATTTTATCTCTATTTTTCATGCACTAAGGGCCTATTACTTTTTATTTGGCCTATTAATTTTTATTTGGCAATTTTGTGGCTTCGGCTATAGATTATTTATTTAACGTTATTTATATGTTTAAAATAGCTTGAATTTTTGCTTAAATATCATATAGGTTGTGTTAACTCTATTTGAATTATTATGTAAAGTTTATAATTATATTTTAAGATTAATATAATTAAAAAACAAATGTTACAAAGTATTTTATTTTAAATACATTATAAATTATGCTAATCAAAGACTTTAAAAGTGTTTATATTTATAAACATAATTGATTTGGAATTCAAACAAACCCATAATCTACCTTAAATTGATATGGGGTTATTTCCACGTACAATAATATTTTTTTAAACTTACAACAGTTAATGAAATTAATGGTATGTACTTTTAAGAATCACCTTTAGGTAACAAAAATGTTTAAAAACAATTAATGACCATTTTATTCTTAAAATTTGACAAATTTAATATAAATTTTTATAAATATCATAGTATTTTAATTAAATATAATAATTATAAATTTAGCAAAAAACTTAATAATTAATTAATATGATCGATTTTAATTTCGAACCGGACTCTCAAAATGATCGGCACGGCGCGGCCCTGGTTTAAAATGCAAAGAAGAAACCGATTCCCGCACAAATCAGTGTCAAGTTACACTAAGCATGTGAAGCCTACAAAATCTTGACAAATTCAGCGAGTGCAAGCTCATGAAGAAGCGGAACGATTCAGGAGCAAAAAGAGAATAACGAGTGATAACAACATGTTCGAGTTCGACCAGTGTTCATTGGTTTCTTGTCACATGGTTACCGCCACGGGCCGACGCCGGCACATGTTGTTTGTTTGGGGGCTTCAATGCTTGTGGTTAGATCTCATTAACATGTAATGCTGGAGACATATATTACTTGATCAATTATTTTGATTTACTTTCCATTAATGTAATTAGGAAACCCCAATAAAACTTTCATACCTTTCATCCTTTCATACATATACGAGTACTTGTCAAATATTTTTTAGGAGAAATTGTTTTTGCATTTATATATAAAAAAATATTTTTTTGTTAAATATGTTAGAAAAAACTTTGGAATTTAAATAGTCATTTTTAGTGGTAAAAATTAAGAAAAATAAAATTGATCAAAAAAAGATATTTTTTATATTTATATATTACAAAAAAAAATATTTTTGTTTAAATATATTGAAGAAAATATTAAATTTGTTATGATTATTTAATTAGACAATTTTAGTAGAAAGAAGCTAAGAGAAATAAAAATTGTAACAAAGTGAGGTTAATGAAGTTTAAACTCATAACCTCAAGATAATAAATACCCCTCTTTATCAACTAAGTTAAACTATCTTCACAATTTTTAAATCTTTTTAAAATCTTTCATCTCTAAAATTAATTTAAAAAATACTTATTTATTTTCTTCTCGTTTTTTCTAATAAGATAGGGGGCTTCGATCAACTACCCCAAGCCCTCCTAGATCCGCCCATTCTCATAATTAAGTGTGTTTTGGCGAAGCTTTATCAAAAGCGTGGGAAGAGGGGAATTTTTTTTTGAAATATTCATAAATAATTAAATAATTACAAAAATATTCAATCTTCTAAAATAATTACAAAAATATTCATTTTTTGCAGGTTGAGCAGAAAAACGCGGTACGGTCCGCGTTTTATTCACAAAGCAAGAGAGAGAATTGGCGCCTGGACAGGGGTTTGAAATTTACTAAAGAAACGCGGTCCCAGACCGCGTTTCTAGTTTAAAATAAAAGAAAAATGGAGAATAAAATACAGCTGCCTACCTGGCACTAGAAACGCGGTCCCAGACCGCGTTTTTAGTCTTGACCTGGGACACACTTATCAGTTGTTGCTGACGAGGATGAGACATAATAGAGAAACGTGGTCCCAGACCGCGTTTCTCTATTTGGTACAGAAAAGCAAAAATGTTCAAAGGGGCATTGATTGCGGTAGTTGAATATTTACACATAAAGCGCGGAGCCACACCGCGTTTTTGTTTTAATAACCCTAAAGAAATCGCCGTCTTTCTCCACTTCATCTTCTTCGTCCCTCTCGTCCCTCTCCGTCCGGCTGGTTCTTCAACCTCAAACACCATCCTTCATCCTCTCTTTTTCGTCTAATCCCCCTCCATCTTGATAGGTTATTCGCATTCATTGGCCTTTATTTGCTCGAGTACCTTGTATCGCAGATTCGAGGTTAGTTTTTTTTTTTTTTTTTTCGGTTTTGTCTTGAACGATTAGGAGGTATGAGATGTTAAGGGTTGTTCTTTATTTAAATGGTGTGATAGTTGTGTGGTTGTGACAATAATTCGAGTTTAGTGTGATTTCTTTATTAATTTGTTTTTGGTTTGAAGATTTATGGATTAGGAGATGAGATGTAGGGGTTAAATAATGGGTTGATAGTTGAATGTTTGTTGATGTTGATTAATTAGCGATTATTATAGATCCGAAATCTTATGATAGTTGTAGATCCGAAATTGTGGGATAATTGCATGTTGAAACAATTAGATTGTTTGAATATGAGTTATATTTTATGTGGCATGAAATAATAAGGGAGTATATTTGAAGTGGCATGAAAGAATTAAATTGTATTAATATGGGAAAGATTAGGAAGTTTTGATTGAGAACATAATAAAATAATTGTATAATAATAGATTCTATATTAGAATTTTTTTTATAAAATAGTAGAATTTCATTAAGTTAAATATATATAGAGGAGAAAACGATGTAAATAATAGAATTTGATTTTTAAGTGATTGTAGGTTAAATAATTTTGAAATGCATGATAAAAAAAAAAGATTCAGTATGTAATTTATTTGTGATTTTGAACAAATTAAGTTCCTTGTTTAGGGAGGCGAAAATGGCAATGCAAGTGAATCCCGGCCCGCTGGTGAATGAGGTTCTCCGTAGAAAACATCTTCATAGGTCAACTGATGTCTAGAATCGGGAGGAATATGTGAGTATTGTTTTCATGACGTATACAATTACATGAAACGTTACAAATAGATCAGATGCTTATACTTGTCAGTTTTATATTTGTAGACGAATGGTGTGATCCAACATAGACTACACTTGCGTAAGTTTGGTCGAGATCTAGTTCCGGACCATAGAGTCATGCAGTACATAAAGGCGACAGGATTCGAATGCATCTACAAGCTTGGTTCCCAGTTTGAGTTAGACAACGAGTTAATAACGACGCTCATAGAAAGATGGAGACCTGAGACCCACACCTAACACTTGCCTTCTTCGTTCTATATGGCTTACTCATACAGACAGAATACTCGGTCAAATCACATTTCAGCTCCTCCAGCGAGTTGAACATTTGTCCGTGAAAAAACTGTCTTCCATCATCTAATGGGACGTGTGAATTTAACCCTGGCCATGAAGTTATTATCATTGGATCAGCTTCAACTATATTCCAGTTGGGATTAGAGGCGTCGCCCTTAATCGCAGCCTCCCTAGAAGCATCATCGTCCTCTTCAGAACTATCCAAGTCGTCTTCGTGATCAACACCAAGACCATCCACATATATCTCACTCAACTATTCAAACCCTTGCTGAGGTATGTTGTTATGTTCATTCATCCTATATTTTCATTAACATTAAGTTAGTTCATCAAAAAATATTAACTAAATAATCCTACAAGTTCAACAAGTTATTAATGATAACAAAGACAAGTTCATATAAATCAATATAATCCTCCAACAACAATAAAAACAACTACATTCTTGAGCATATAATCGTACATCTTACTCACGAGAAAGATTCAAAACACATAATCTTACATCTTACTCACGAGAAAGATTCAAAACAAATAATTGATCTTAAGCATAAGTATGCGAGAATGAATATTAAAGATTTCAAACATCTTATTCATTCAAATAAGAGTGACAAAAGTCTAAGAAGAGAGTGAAATAAACCTTAACCAAATCTTCAGGTAACAATGTGAGAGTATAAATATTTAATAATTGATGGTTTCGACCAACACTATTTTGAGAGCTTCATGCGAGAGAAGCAAGAGCGAAGGGACGATGAATAGAAATGGATGAAGTTGAGTTCTTCTGATGTATAAACTAAAAACGCGGACTAAGACCACGTTTTTATGGTGAGATTCTTATTCCCTTTAGCTGGTAGGGTAGGGGGAATCATTGCAGAGGCCTATGCAAAAGAGAAACGCGGTCTGGTACCGCGTTTCTTTTGTAATAGCCCTAAAGAACATTTTGACCTTTTTTTTCTCTGGAATCCGAACAGAGAAATGTTGTCTGGGACCGCGTTTCTCTTTTGCGTCAAATCCGAGTCAGCAACAGTTGATCGTTGGGGCCCCATTCAACACTAGAAACGCTGTCTGAGCCCGCGTTTCTAGTGCCAGGTAAGCATCATCAATTTATTTTATATTTTCATTTTATTTTATAATAGAAACACGGTTTGGGACTGCGTTTCTTTCGTAAAGTTCAAACCTTCCCCCAGGCGCCAATCCTCTCTCCTGCTCTGTGAATAAAACGCGGTCTAGGTCCGTGTTTTTCTGCTCCACCTGCAAAAAATGAATATTTTTGTAATTATTTTGAAACGTTGAATATTTGTGTAATTATTTAATTATTTATGAATATTTCGAAAAAAAATTCGGAAGAGGGTGGGGAATTTTTTTTTCAAAATATTCACTCAAAAATAATTGTTTATAATAATATTCACTAACTCAAAGTATTTACAAAAATATTCATTTTTGTCATGGTTTACAGAGAAACGCGGTCTCATATCGTGTTTCTTAAATGAAAAAAAAAAGCGGATAAAATATATTATATTTTGCACAACAAAATGTTATATTTGCACAAAATACGATTATATTTGCAAATCGTACTCTTATATTTACACAAAAAAATGTAAAAAATAAATAAATAAAAAACTAGACTTGAGTCATATTTGCAAAACTTACGGTTATATTTGCACAACGTACTTTTATATTTGCACGAAAAAATGTTAAAAAAAAAACTAGACTTGGGTCATATTTGCACAACATACGGTTATATTTGCACATGCACAACATACTCTTATTTTTGCACACCAAAAAAAAAAAACTAGACTTGGGTCATATTTTCTCAACATACGGTTATTTTTACACATGCACAACATACTCTTATTTTTGCACGATAAAATTTTAAAAAAAAAAGAAAAAAAAAGAAAAAGAAAAAAGAGTGAGGCTATAGGCAAGATGATAAAATTGCTATTGACAAGTTGGACGCTCCACCAATTTGTCCAAAAATGTGGACAATTCATCAATTAGAACAACTCTTTTGGACATTTCACAAACTTCCCAAATTAGCAAAATGTACGCTGCCCCCCTGTGCCCCCCCCCCCTGCGTGCCCCCTGTGCCCCCCTCCGGTTTCAGCGTTTTTTTTTTCGCGTTGCTGAAACAGAATTGCTGAAACTTCTGTTTCAGCACATACGGTTTCAGCAACCCCTTTTTCAGTTTTTTTTATTATTATTTTTTTACCGCGTTGCTGAAACAGGGGTTTCATCACATTCGATTTCAGCAACCCTTGTTTTAACTTTTTTTTCCGCGTTGCTGAATCGAAGCTGCTGAAACCGGAGTTTTTTTTTTTCGCATCACTACTTCGATACCGGAGTTGCTGAAAGCGGAGTTATTTTTTTTTTCTTTTTTTTGTTTCGCATCACCGCTTCGACATCGGAGTTGCTGAAACCAAAGTTGTCGAAACAAGAGTTGTTTTTTTTTCCGCATCACCACTTCGACACTGGAGTTGCTGAAACCGGAGTTTTTTTTTTCAAAAAATGCTGAAATGATGAAATGCTGAAATAGTAGCTCATACAATTTTATAAGAATTAATTTTAGCATTTCAGAATATGAATTTGCTAATAAGAATTAAGGGAAATTCCGTTTGGTGCCCCTGAGGTTTTGACAATTCCGCTTGGTGTCCCAAGGTTTTTTTTTGTCCGGATGGTGCCCCTGAGTTTTGTCAAAAGTTCGCCTCATGCCCAAAACTCATATTTTCACTTTTTAAAATGAATAAAACGGCCCATTATTTTTTCTTATTTCACAAGACCACCTTTATTTTTAACAATGAATAAAATTAACTATTATTTAACTAAATCCAAAATAAAAGTGAAAAAAAAACACCTTATATATATTTTTTCAATAAAATCACACATAATTTCCAAAATTTTAGCAAAAACTCACCCATTGTTACAAATTTTTTTTTGAAGAAAATCAACATTTATTTTTAACATGACATAAAAGATTCATTATTTTAATATTTTGCAAAAAAAAAAACTCATTATTTTCCAAACATTGTACATACATAACATACCACTTATTATTTATAAAAAATTTGCATCAATTCCCCCTTATATTTTTTGAAAAAAAAATACCACTTACTGTATTATTTATAAAAGATTCATTATTTTAATTTAGAGGCCAATTTTGTTTTTCAAAAAATTGGCCTATAAATTACAAAAAGAAAAAGAAAAATCATAAAACCATACTTTGGATAAAAAAATCTTCTTTATTCTAATTGAGTATTGGGAAAAAAAAATCAACCCTTTATTTTTTACATTACTTTTTCTTTTTCAATAAAATTCTAATCAAGTATTGGGTTAGATTGATCAATTAGGATGGTTCATGGTGGGCCAATTCGATTCGATCCGACATTTTTAGGTCAGGTCAAACCCGAAGACCGAATATTAAAAGAAAACGATAGTTGTAATGTATTTCTTTCTTGTACAATGAACTATTGTGGCTAAATATTAAATTACAAAAAAATAAGTCCGAGTTTACGCATCGACCCGAAAAAAAAATATACTACCAAAATATTAAGCCAGCATATGAGCAGCCGCATTTACAATTGTTAAAATTTAGTGAGTTATAGGTAAAATATTATTTTGGAAAATAATAGGTGTTAAATATTTTTTTGGAAAAAATAACAAGCGTTTTTATTTTATTTTTTCAAAGTATGGAAATTGGAAACTAATATGTCTTTTGTATAATATTCACAACCCCATAATTTTGTTTTAAATTTTTTTGGAAGAAGGGTGATTTTGTGATAAAAAGTTTTGGAAATAATATGTGATTTTGTTAAATTTTAGAAATAAAGGTGGTTTTTTCAATTTTATCTTGAACTTAGTTAAATAATAGGTAATTTTGTTCATTGTTAAAAAGTAAAAGAGGTTTTGTGAAATAACGAAAAATAATGGGCCGTTTTATTCATTTTAAAAAGTGAAAATATGAGTTTTGGGCATGAGACGGACTTTTGACAAAACTCAGGGGTACCATTCGGACAAAAAAAACCTTGGGGCACCAAGCGTGTAAAGGCTCGGATGTTCAAATCCTAATTTTCTGGAATAAGAGAATTAAAAATGAAATTAAGTCGGTTTTAAAACTTGTTTAGCGGATTCCGACCGGAGTATAAATTTAACGAACAATTTCCGTTCTTTTACCTCGAAAATTCAAAATAATTATCGGATTACGATATCCTTCTCAATTTTTAAAATCTAATTGACCGAGAAAGCGAGATTCAGAGAGACTAACATTCGAGAACTAATTTTGGGGTTCAAGATTCACGTATTCGAAATTTATTTTCGGGTAATGTTTTAACCAATCCCACACACAATCTCACCATCCCCTTCACCTGCTCCCCATCACCCGTCGACATCCCCGATCTGATGATCAATTCACCATCCCCATTTCCCTTCACCATCCCCATCGTCACAATCTCCATCACCTCACGCCACAATCACTGCATCTCTCCTCCATCACCATCTCCCCCTTCTCAGCTGAGCATCACCATTTCTGCACCACCATCCCAGCACCTCGTCGTCGTCGTCCATCCAGGATCCGCCCAGGAGAGCTCAGAGCCGCCATCGCCTCCATTTCTCCCCTGTTTCGCAACCACAAGTAACCGAGCACCATCACCTCCAATCCTTCTCCTCCTTCTGCGAGACACCAGCAGCAGCGGCTATACTCCACCACCATCGAAGCCCAGTGTCCGCCCAGGAGCCACCAGCGCCGCTGCCGAGCCACCGAATCATCGTTTCCCCTGTTTGAGCACGAGCCACGTTCCGGTAAGCGTTTCTCTTCCGTCTTCGATTGAAACCACCCTCGAGCTTCACCATCACGCTCACCAATATCCCACACAGATCCGACGAGCCATCGCGAGCCTCCGACGATGCCCAGACCTCCGATCGAGAGCTCCGAAGTCGCGAAATCCCTCGGTGAGTTCCATCTTTCCTCCTCTGTTTTAATCCGATTTCTGACTGGGTTTGGGCTAAGGGCTAGTGTCGAGTGTGCGTGAGCTGAGTGCGGGGTGTCGGGTGGCGCGTGTGAACTCAGGCGGAGCTCCGGCAAGAACTCCGGCGAGCAGGAGCAAGCGAGGCGAGGCTGAGTATAGGCGAGCGACCGCGAGCGAGCAGCGAGCAGGAGCGTGGGAGGCGGGATTCCGAGTCCGAGTCCGAGTCCGAGTCCGGGTGAGTCTGGGCACGGAAAAGGCGGCGCCAGCGGCATCGAAGGCTCGAGCAGGGTGCGGGTGCGGGACATCGTCGCTTGAATCCGGAGGAGGAAGGAGACCAGCATGGCTATGTGGGGCCCTCCAACCTTTTAATTTATTTGGGTGGGTTTATTTAACCGGATTGGGATTAGTTAGCGGGTTTGGTTGGGTTCGGTTCGGTTTGGGTTAAAAGCGTTGGTTCGGTTCGGGTTATTCGTTATATATTTATTTATTTAATTTATTAATTAATTGTTTAACCGATTTCCGATAATTGATTATTCAGAAATTGATTTGTGTGTCGGTATTTAAAAAGGGGTCGGTTTTAAAGTATATAAATTGAATTATTTTGTAACGGTTGAAAGTTACTTAAATCCCTAGAATGGTGATTTTAATTAAAGTAAAGTATGTCGGGATTATTTAAATGGATTTTTTTGAAAGTATTTTTAAAGATTAAATATTTTATAAATTAGAAATGGCTAAGTATAAACTTGAAGTAATTGTTTTGGCTAACAACTGGACTAGCGAGTGAGATTTTATGGATTGAAGTATGATTGAGTCAGTTATGGAAATGACAATGGAATAAGATGATATAAGATGTTGCCATAAGTTGAGATAAAGAATGTTGATGATGCTATGATTAATGGATTGGTGGGCATGTTATGTAGTGGTAAATGGATCCCGTTTTGTGCAGTTTACTTATGCATATTTATTAATAATTGCTAGGTGATCTGTAACCTGCTTGCTTATATCTTGCTGCTTTTCATCTTGCTGATCTGCTACTCCAGGTAAGTTCTTTGAACTTACTCATGATGGGCGCTCTATGCACTGGGTGTTATATAGTAGGCTAGTGTCCATGCACCATACGACTTAGAATCATGCTTAGGAGCTAAAATGAAAATCATATGATTGCTATATGTCCTTGCAAGAGAACGGCCGTTATCTGTGATAGTTCTAGAGTCCTTGCTAGGGTCATAGGGTAGCCCAGCCTCATTGGGTACCCTGAGTCAATCGAGTCTATATGAGCATGATATGATAGCCCAGCACCATCGGGCAAGCGATGAGATGATATGATATGATGATGCCGTGGTTTGTGCACCACCACGAGGAAATTGATATGCTATAGCACCGAACTGGCCAGTCTCCGCCCTATTGAAAGGGGGTGGAGGTACGAGAGGGACATGCCACTTGGCATTCTGTGTGGATCCATTTATCGCTTTCTGCATTATATTAAACTGTCAGTATATATATGTGATTTAATTTACGCATGACATTACGCATTTCATCTTAAGAATAAGATGCTTATTATATGCCTCTCAGAGTGTGTTTACATACGCGCATGAGTGACCTGATGATTGACCCAGATCCCCCTCATTTTTTTTAGATTCAGGTAACCGTTAGCCGCTATCGTTGCTTAGGTGGATGCTTGGCGGGTTCAGACTTTTGGCGTTAGATCGAGAGGTTGAGAGACCACCACACTTCCTCTCTTTTATACTCCTTTTCGGATTGTATTTAAACTCAACCTTATTTTTGCTTTCGCTCGATTTCACGATTAGACTAAGGCAGGTATTTGATCCCCAATGGATCCGCGATCTTTAAGGGTTCGAAATCCCTTCTTTTAGTACAAATATTTTGTTTTAAAACTCAACCCGTACCTGGATTGCAAGATCCGAACAAGGGGTTTTATCCCTTGAAACGTAACCCGGAAATCATAATTCTGGGCCGTTACAAAGATGGTATCAGAGCCCAGGTTGTGCAATTCGGGTACACAAGGGTCGAGTGTAAGTTTTGAAAACCGCCCACGAGTTTCAAGGACTTTTTGAAATGGATTTAAAGGGGCAAAATGAATTTAAGATGCTTAACTAAAATTGAACTAAGTAATAAACTCGACTAGTAATAAATGAGGAAAATCGACCAAACGGGGACACGCGTGGGTAGTAAAGGCGCTAGACCACCCCTATTGGGTGTAGTTGGGAACGGTAGGCAAAATACTAGCTTGCTTTTTACAGAGGGTCCAGAAGACTCCAAGGAATTTGCATCAAGGTGGTTGGAGTGGCGAGTTAGGTAGGATCGCGAGGTTTTTGCCCCTCCGGTCAGTCGCTCCTTGAAGAGCGACATTAGATAGCTTGATGTGCTTTATATATTGAGACTGAGTACGATCTCCCTCGAAGGAGGTCATTATAATTGTCATTGATTAATTCTATGTTGAGTGCTTGATATGCTAAGGTCTGATTGGTATGCCTAACAATTAAATGTGTATCGACTGATCCGTACAAACGAGATAGTGGGAGTAACCTTAATTCTATGTGGTCAACCCAGCTTGTGTGAAATATCTCATTCTACTATGTTTGTTAACCCTTTGATGGTTCTATCGAGTCTTTCTCCCGGATGTCGGTATCTTTCATGGGAATCGGGTTGGTAAACACATTGCGTCATAAACTCATGTATGTATATGAAGGTTGTCTGATTGAGTATTGGAAGGTAGTTCTTGATGTCATTTTGAGTCAAAAGTAAGGTGTTTTGGGGTTGTCTTCCTTGATTCTTATGATGATCAACCGAGGTTTTCTTGCCACAAAGAGTCGTACGTACCCAGGTCCCACAAGAAATAGGGGTGATGAGTAAGTTGGGGAAGGTCAATGGTTGCCCTTAGGGATCTCTATCCAGTTGTAATGGTGACTCTCTCTGAATTGCATGACATGATTTTGTAACCTCCTGCATGTATCTTGCAAAATGCTTATTTGTAAAATGTTGCTCATGTTATTACATCTGTGATTAGTTACATTGATCAAGTCTTGTGTTATGTCTCACTCTCTATCGTGATTACGTTGCCATAGCATGCCTACTTGACTTATTGTATTAGTTGTACTAATGATTGATTGGAAGCGTATAAACCACATGATATAAACCTACATGATAATTGTTTTCTCCTGGGTTAGGTCCATGATAGTGTGATAAACTCTTCTTCGTCTGAATGCCTGTAAATGATATCTTTAGCATACTAGTGGATGACGCCTTGATGCTTATTACTCGTTTTATGACAAGAATCTACAACATGCCCATCTATTTTGTATTCATCAGATTAATGATTGTTGGTTGTTTTCACTTGATATTGTTGTGTGATTAGTTGCGTTGGATGGGGAATATGGGGTATAATTGAGTCTTGATGAATGCATGCTATAATGTTCATGATGGCCATTGTGTGAGTCCAAGTTACACGTGTTATGTCTCTATCATCCCAGCATGCCCTACTCAGTATGTTGCATCGTCATACTAGTGCATGAATGTAAATGTCATGTGTAGGAAGCCGCATAATTAATGTTCTCCCTGTAAATAGGTTCATAATAGTGTGATCGTTCAGTTCTAGTGTCATGATAGAGTGAGTTCCATACTTGATGAATATGTGTTATAACTTGATGTCAACATGCCTTATATGATACGTAATTCCCAGTACATGTTAAGATGATGATCCTTAATGTAAATTTGTGGTTGTATGACATTCTGTACCCATGCTTGCCCCATTGCTTAGGTCCCGTGTTGCATCTTGCTTCTTGTCCTGATTATATGTCGCCTTTGTATGTCTAATTGACCTGTTGTATTGGTCGTACTAACGACTGATTTGAAGCATGAATTGCATGATAAGTGTCTGTATATAGTTATTGTCTTCCCCTAGATTAGGCCCATGATAGTGTGCTACACTTCCCTTGTATGAATGTCGTAAGATGATTTTCCCTGCATGATTAGTCGATGTTACCCGTGGTTTGTTAACTAAATTAGTAGTTCAATTGCGATAATGCTATTTGACGTGATGTCTTGGTAAATGCATGCCTTATTAAAATGGTTGTTGAGTTGGAATACATACCTTGTATGCTTGTCATATTGCCAGTTGCGTAGGTTTGCATTATGCATTGCTATATTCCTCCCATGCTTCTATATCGACGGGCTATGTTAATATGATTTCTTGCACATGGATGTGTTGGTCATTCAAGCGCATGTATGTATCGAATGTCATGTTGAGCCTTTAGCATTATGTAGAGTCCTTGTTTGTGACTTGTGCGGATTTATACCTTGCTTGCATTATTACTGATTCTCTCTCGAGCTAGGTCCCTCATAGTGTGATCCTTTCCTCTTCCCATCACCTTGAAATATCTTACTCATGTAAATTAGATTGATGTTGAATTCGATGATCAATTGCTTTATGTGGTGGTTTATCCTGGCATGCTTACATGTTATCACTCGGTAGTGTTTCCCCTATTACCTTATGAATTCCTGTAGTGTTGGCATAGATGTATGACTTGGCACCTCGCATGATTACACACCACGTTATATCATTTCGCATATGTATGACGCATAAATGTTACAATGAATTTAGGCGAGTTACCTTGATTGTGGTCATGATTCGATATGTGCTAGTAGTATCCTGTAGGGCTTATGGTTTCCAATATGACTCACTAAATGATTACATGTTGTACCTATTCTATGATGTGATAACCACTGTACCTTTATATGTGTCCCATGATGATTCGTTCCTAGCATGATTATAATCTATTGCCATGATATCCTTCTTGTTACTTTTGATGATGCCTCGTGTTTCGTGAACATCCTATTGAACCCATTTTAATGACTCTTGACTATGCTTGTATCACATTATGTGTCGCTAGTATCATGTAGGACATGCACTTTCTAAATGTACCTCATCATATGATTACGTGCCATGCTTGACCTACTATATGACACTTAATCTAGTTGTTATGTTACACCTCACCATGCCATATTTGACCTCACCTATTGATGCGTACACCATGCTTGTGCATTCTTTCATATACACCATACTCGTCATCGTCGTTAAATCCCACATGACCTCGAATCCTGCATGATCATTCTTGATTCCGCATAACTTGCTTAAGTTGCTAGGCATATCTGCTTTCATGGAATAATAGACTACTATCTTGTCTCGCATGCATGAGTATAGGAATCGATCGTGTCGTTGGAAATGAATACGAATGTTGCTCCCTTGATATAGGTACATGTTAGCGTGAATTAGTGTGATTGATATGCTCCATGGTGAATTCGTGTTTTCTTGTCGCGATTATAACTTAATGGACTTCCATAAGGGCATCGTTTCTATTCTCAGGTCGGAGTTTCGTCTCTAGTTGTCATCTTAGGGTTGGTCTGTGTTTGTTCCGAAAGGAACACTGGGTTGTCCGCTCTTGTCCCTCCCCTATCTTCGCTAACTTGAACTCCTACGCGACACGTTGGACGAGCGACCGCATGAAAGAGGAAATGGGAAGTCGGATAGCAATAGAGCAACGCCGCGAAGGCGTGGGCCCATAACCCACGGGCCTCAGGATCAACGATTTCGGCAGGACAAGCACGTTTTGATGATGACGATTACTGAGTACGCTATGACTTGCGAGCGGGAGTGTCCTCCGTTCTAACTCTTAATCCTTCGAAATTAGTTGATGGCGATATTGCACTGACCTGACGATGAAGTTTACGTGTTGATGTGCTTACTTGGTAATAAATGTGGCCTGAGGGTCTAGTGATTATGATTATATGATTCAATGCCTTGCAGTTCTTACATAATATGATGTCTTGATGTGTTGCTACTCTATATTGCTAAGCATGATCTGAACTCTTGTGCCTATAAAAGTATGAACTGCGAATGCTGAGGAACCTGAATTGTTATCTGATAAGGTTATGTTGAAACTTGCTAGCTTGAATTGACTATGTTCATATGTGGTGTTTTGCAATAATTTTAAGCATAATAGCAAATTGAGACTTGTTGACTTATGATAATTTGGGAATTTTCTTGCTTACATGACTTGTTAATATGTACTGGCATGATGTTAGATAGCGACCATGAGGAACTTGGTATGGAACAATACTACATGTTGATATGCAATATTGAAATCTAGTGAAAGTGACAAATGCTATCATGAGATATTGACGATTTGCTATCCTGTTATGTTGTTATAAAGGAATGTTAGGATGTGTTACGATAAGATATATGAGATAATGATGTGTTATTATACGAAAGCATGATGTTGTATTATATAGTTAAGCATGATTATTGATATGTTAAATGATGAACATGACCTAATGGTGCCTGGTTACTAAATGATCGTCATTCGATATTGTGATGAGTTGAGGTGATGTCTTTCAGAGCATGCTGACATGTTGGTGAATTATATACTACTTGATCTTTCTTTTCTGAATCTTAATAGCATGACCTTGATGTGTTGATATGTTGACATGGTAAATCTGCTATGACTGGTTCTACTTGTAGTGCAATGTTATGCGATTGTGAGAATTGATGTGTACTAACATACTAACCCTGTGATACCTAGCCCATTGATCTCTTGACATGTGTGCTTGCATGATAACTTATGAGAATTCGATCATGGACTTGTGATTCCTTCAGTATGATGTAGATATGCCTTATGGCTCGTGGTATGATGTTGAGATTTTGTTATTGCTTTTGACATGTTCTGAATGGATGGTATGATTTATGTTATGGGTAAAAATGTTATGTGGTTGAGATTATCATGATTGATGTTGAGATTTGCCACACGAGAGGTGGCTGATGATGTTATGAGTTGATGAGTTGGTTTACTTTTGTTCATGCTGAATTGAGAATGATGATTGATTTGATTCGGAAACTAGGAAGAGAATATGAGATTAGTCTTTAGAGGTGGATGATTCCACCTCTCGTGATGTGAAATTGCTTGATTAATGTCGGGTTAGGGAATTTTGAATGGTGTTTAAAAAAGGACGGAGTTGGATGTAGAGAAATCAAACGCGATTGATAACTTCAATGATTTTGAGACCAAACCTTTTCAAACAAAGGACGCTCTTGGAAATTAACCGAGATTGCATTATGATGTCCCACGAAGTGGATACAAACATTTTATAGGGGCCCTTATAGACTTCTTGCTAAGACCTAGTGGAGATGCTGTAATGCTTTTTGAGTTATGGTATGACCGAGAAGTCGAAGTAAGGATGTGATAGGGGCCCATATTACATTCTTACTACGGTCTATTGGGGATATTATGATCACGACAACGGTACTGTGAGGACCTCATAGGGGCACTTATGAGGTGTTCACGGGATCAATGACATGATCCTTGGACTCACCAATTTCAAACTTCATCCCCTGTTTTAAGATTTTTTTTAGTCTCGAGGACGAGACTTGTTTTTAGAGGTGGATGATGTAAAGGCTCGGATGTTCAAATCCTAATTTTCTGGAATAAGAGAATTAAAAATGAAATTAAGTCGGTTTTAAAACTTGTTTAGCGGATTCCGACCGGAGTATAAATTTAACGAACAATTTCCGTTCTTTTACCTCGAAAATTCAAAATAATTATCGGATTACGATATCCTTCTCAATTTTTAAAATCTAATTGACCGAGAAAGCGAGATTCAGAGAGACTAACATTCGAGAACTAATTTTGGGGTTCAAGATTCACGTATTCGAAATTTATTTTCGGGTAATGTTTTAACCAATCCCACACACAATCTCACCATCCCCTTCACCTGCTCCCCATCACCCGTCGACATCCCCGATCTGATGATCAATTCACCATCCCCATTTCCCTTCACCATCCCCATCGTCACAATCTCCATCACCTCACGCCACAATCACTGCATCTCTCCTCCATCACCATCTCCCCCTTCTCAGCTGAGCATCACCATTTCTGCACCACCATCCCAGCACCTCGTCGTCGTCGTCCATCCAGGATCCGCCCAGGAGAGCTCAGAGCCGCCATCGCCTCCATTTCTCCCCTGTTTCGCAACCACAAGTAACCGAGCACCATCACCTCCAATCCTTCTCCTCCTTCTGCGAGACACCAGCAGCAGCGGCTATACTCCACCACCATCGAAGCCCAGTGTCCGCCCAGGAGCCACCAGCGCCGCTGCCGAGCCACCGAATCATCGTTTCCCCTGTTTGAGCACGAGCCACGTTCCGGTAAGCGTTTCTCTTCCGTCTTCGATTGAAACCACCCTCGAGCTTCACCATCACGCTCACCAATATCCCACACAGATCCGACGAGCCATCGCGAGCCTCCGACGATGCCCAGACCTCCGATCGAGAGCTCCGAAGTCGCGAAATCCCTCGGTGAGTTCCATCTTTCCTCCTCTGTTTTAATCCGATTTCTGACTGGGTTTGGGCTAAGGGCTAGTGTCGAGTGTGCGTGAGCTGAGTGCGGGGTGTCGGGTGGCGCGTGTGAACTCAGGCGGAGCTCCGGCAAGAACTCCGGCGAGCAGGAGCAAGCGAGGCGAGGCTGAGTATAGGCGAGCGACCGCGAGCGAGCAGCGAGCAGGAGCGTGGGAGGCGGGATTCCGAGTCCGAGTCCGAGTCCGAGTCCGGGTGAGTCTGGGCACGGAAAAGGCGGCGCCAGCGGCATCGAAGGCTCGAGCAGGGTGCGGGTGCGGGACATCGTCGCTTGAATCCGGAGGAGGAAGGAGACCAGCATGGCTATGTGGGGCCCTCCAACCTTTTAATTTATTTGGGTGGGTTTATTTAACCGGATTGGGATTAGTTAGCGGGTTTGGTTGGGTTCGGTTCGGTTTGGGTTAAAAGCGTTGGTTCGGTTCGGGTTATTCGTTATATATTTATTTATTTAATTTATTAATTAATTGTTTAACCGATTTCCGATAATTGATTATTCAGAAATTGATTTGTGTGTCGGTATTTAAAAAGGGGTCGGTTTTAAAGTATATAAATTGAATTATTTTGTAACGGTTGAAAGTTACTTAAATCCCTAGAATGGTGATTTTAATTAAAGTAAAGTATGTCGGGATTATTTAAATGGATTTTTTTGAAAGTATTTTTAAAGATTAAATATTTTATAAATTAGAAATGGCTAAGTATAAACTTGAAGTAATTGTTTTGGCTAACAACTGGACTAGCGAGTGAGATTTTATGGATTGAAGTATGATTGAGTCAGTTATGGAAATGACAATGGAATAAGATGATATAAGATGTTGCCATAAGTTGAGATAAAGAATGTTGATGATGCTATGATTAATGGATTGGTGGGCATGTTATGTAGTGGTAAATGGATCCCGTTTTGTGCAGTTTACTTATGCATATTTATTAATAATTGCTAGGTGATCTGTAACCTGCTTGCTTATATCTTGCTGCTTTTCATCTTGCTGATCTGCTACTCCAGGTAAGTTCTTTGAACTTACTCATGATGGGCGCTCTATGCACTGGGTGTTATATAGTAGGCTAGTGTCCATGCACCATACGACTTAGAATCATGCTTAGGAGCTAAAATGAAAATCATATGATTGCTATATGTCCTTGCAAGAGAACGGCCGTTATCTGTGATAGTTCTAGAGTCCTTGCTAGGGTCATAGGGTAGCCCAGCCTCATTGGGTACCCTGAGTCAATCGAGTCTATATGAGCATGATATGATAGCCCAGCACCATCGGGCAAGCGATGAGATGATATGATATGATGATGCCGTGGTTTGTGCACCACCACGAGGAAATTGATATGCTATAGCACCGAACTGGCCAGTCTCCGCCCTATTGAAAGGGGGTGGAGGTACGAGAGGGACATGCCACTTGGCATTCTGTGTGGATCCATTTATCGCTTTCTGCATTATATTAAACTGTCAGTATATATATGTGATTTAATTTACGCATGACATTACGCATTTCATCTTAAGAATAAGATGCTTATTATATGCCTCTCAGAGTGTGTTTACATACGCGCATGAGTGACCTGATGATTGACCCAGATCCCCCTCATTTTTTTTAGATTCAGGTAACCGTTAGCCGCTATCGTTGCTTAGGTGGATGCTTGGCGGGTTCAGACTTTTGGCGTTAGATCGAGAGGTTGAGAGACCACCACACTTCCTCTCTTTTATACTCCTTTTCGGATTGTATTTAAACTCAACCTTATTTTTGCTTTCGCTCGATTTCACGATTAGACTAAGGCAGGTATTTGATCCCCAATGGATCCGCGATCTTTAAGGGTTCGAAATCCCTTCTTTTAGTACAAATATTTTGTTTTAAAACTCAACCCGTACCTGGATTGCAAGATCCGAACAAGGGGTTTTATCCCTTGAAACGTAACCCGGAAATCATAATTCTGGGCCGTTACAAAGCGGAATTGCCAAAACCTCAGGGGCACCAAACGGAATAAAGAATTAATTTCAGTATTTAAGATCACACAAAAAATCAAAAGCTATTAAGCTCTCCAAAAGTTTCATCATTTCGGATAATACAAAAAATCAAAATACTAATAAGCTCTCCAAAAGTTTCAGCAAGGAAAAAAAATAAAAATTGCATCCAAAAGGTGAAACATCAATGCTGAAATTGAAATGATAGCATCTCCAAAAAAAAAAAAAGCCCACCGGCCACCCCATTAACTCTTTCTAATTACCCGGTCCTAGTTAAATCTATACTCCCATTAACCCGGTTCAAAGAACCTTCCTAATCCTAACTAAAGCAATATGTATGACAACAAAAGACCATTCTCCCAACTCAAGTTCATTATCCAAAGTTCAACAGTGCTTATCACTCCAAACAAGTGCTTTCAGCAAACCTGGATTCCATAAGAATGATTTAATACCAATTTCAGCAGTGCTTTAAGCTAATAAGCTAATAAACCGCCAGCAGATTGCTCCAAGCTTGGAATGAACCGACAGCAAACGCAGCAAAGCAGCACCACACACACCTATGACCCCTATGACGTACAATAATATTTTCAGCACCAGCGCCGCCCGCAACGTCGGCGTTTTTAGATCTGAGATCGGAACGTCGACCTGTATCTTCAAGCACCAGCGCCGGCGATTTCAGCAACGTCGCCTACAACGTCGGCGATTTCAGCGGAGAGCGACAATCATGACGCAAGAACCGACGGAGATTTTCAGATCTGAGATTTTCATACTTTGAACATAAAAAAACAAATCATTACTGTAAGACGTTGAATTGATCAATTACCTGGGAGATGGATCAGATCTGAGCAGACGAAGGTAAGGGATGATGAACAGTACCCCATAAGATCAGATCTGGTCGGCGATGAGAGCGACGGACGTAGGTGACGACGAGATCAAGAGAGTGACCGGAAAAGTGCGCCAGAGGAGAGAGTAGAGAGGGTGGGGCGTCGGTGGATCACGCGGTGTTTTCGCTTGCAGCAAGAGGGCGTCGGTGGAAGACGAAGAGGCCAATCCGCCGACAGGAAGCCAGGAATTCGCCAGAATTCGACGATTGGTGGATGTGGAGAGATTGCGGGAGATGGAGGAGAGTGAACCGAGAGCAGCGGTAGCGGCGAGGGAGGAGGACGACGTAGCGAGGAAGGAGGAGGGAGATCTGAGGGAGGATTTCCAGAGATCTGAGGGAGGAGAAGGCTGTATCGATTTGGGGGGGGGGGGCACACAAAAAAAGAGTGGCATTTAACCTAATATGCCGAGTTCCGTGGGCATTTGTTAAATTTAATCACAAAAAATGGCTTGTTGGCCTAATTTTCTCTATTAATTTTGGGTAAAACGCGATTTCAAATCGCGTTTATATAAATTTGTATTTTAAATTAAAAAAAATAGGCAGAAGCGCGGTTCACTTGTCAACTTAATTGCCATTTTTGTTCAACGTTACACATCCCATTCCCATGCACGGGCTAGCTTAACCTCTAATTAATTTTTAAAGAAATAATTGAATGATTAGAACCTCTTTGATACTTTTTGTAATTAATAGACCTCATAATAAATCTTTGAAGTATAAAGATCCTTTTGTTGATATTATTTCTTGTTTACCCTTAAATGTGTTAGTTTAATAAAAAAACAAAGTTAGTATAATTTAATAATAAAATTGAAAACCATTTTTAAAAATCCTTAAAGATAATTACAATATTTTTATTTGAAATTTTACAGTCATATAATATGAGTATGCACTAATTTATAGCATAACATATATATATATATATATATATATATATATATATATATATATAGAGAGAGAGAGAGAGAGAGAGAGAGAGAGAGAGAGAGAGAGAGAAAGAGAGAGAGAGAGAGAGGAAGGATCATGTGTAAACGCTCCTTACAATACAATTTGTGAACAGATCTGAGCCTTAGAATTGTATGGAATGGAGGGTGATGATTTAATTCCCATTTTTATTTTTATTTTAATTAAAAAATGTGGGGCCCACACCCAATACTATCTCACCCTCCTTGCCTTGTGCAACCGCTGCGTGTAGTACATACACTTTTTTCTTTTCTTTTTTTAATTTTAATTTTACAAATCACAGTAAAATAATTACTTAATATATCTTCTATAATTTAAAGGGACCATGAACAACGTAACTACCCATTCAATTTAAGGATCTAATTAACAACAATTCCCTAAACATTTTATTTATATAATACCATAAATAAAAATACATATTAAAAAAATTACTGCACTTGCATTTGGCCGAAACTATTCATTGATATATGATGAAATTGTAAATAATGTTTACGTTGTTTTTTCGAACAAAATTTTAATGCTTTTTTTTATATCCCTATAATTTAATCGAATAATATATCAAATTTTACCGAATAAGCATCTCTTAAATATGAATAATCTTTCTCAAATTTTACCGAATAATCTCTCAAATTTAACTAATTAATCTTTATAATTTAACCGAACAATCTCTATAATCTACCTGAACAATCCCTAAAATTTAACGAATAATATATCAAATTTTACCGAATAAGCATCTCTTAAATATGAATAATCTTTCTCAAATTCAACCGAACAATCTCTAAAATTTAACTAATTAATCTCTATAATTTAACCGAACAATCTCTATAATTTAACCGAACAATCCCTAAAATTTAACGAATAATCTCTCAAATTTAACCGAATAATATCTCAAATTTAACCTAATAATCTCTATAATTTTGCCGAATAATCTCTCAAATTCAACCGAATAATCTCTATAATTTAACCGAATAATCTCTACAATTTAACCGAATAATCTCTAAAATTTAACCGAATAATCTATCAAATGTAACCGAATAGTCTCTACAATTTAACCGAATAATCTCTAAAATATAATCAAATAATATCTCAAATTTAACCGAATAATCTATCGAATTTAACGTGTGACCGTATATTTGTATGTATCTAGTTTTCCTCTTTTTACAATCAGGTTTCTACTTCCGTATATTCTATATTTGTATGTATATGTTGAGAGCATGAGATTATCTAATTCTTCCTAGTGGAGATTTAGTGTGGGGCCCGTCAACCGCAAACGAACCCCCTCCTGTGTAATTAGTGGGCTTGTTTTTGTGTTATACACGCGCCTCTCAAGGTAAGTAATGTCGGTTTTAATTTTTTTTTTATTCTTAAATCAAATTAATCTCAACCGTTTATTTATCCCAAATAAAAGGCTGGGATGTGTTCACAAATTTCACTATAAGGAGTGTTTATGCCATAACCACCCTATATATATATATATATATTACAATAATCAATTACAATACATTTACTATAACAATTGTATTTATTGTAATACATTTACCATAACAATTGTATTTTTTTCCAAAATATTCATTAAAAAATAAAAATATTTAAGATAATATCACGCGTTGAAATTATTTACAAAAATATTCATTTTTTGTAGGTTACAGAGAGAAATGCGGTCTGAGCCCACGTTTCATTCATAATCCCTAAATTTTGAAACGGAAATAAAATCAGGAAAAAATAAGTTAAAGAAACGCAGTTTGAAACCGCGTTTTATAACCAATTTTGAATAAAACGCGGTTTCAAACCGCGTTTATATCATATTAAATTTTTAAATATAAAATTTTTTATATAAAAAAAAGACAAAAACGTAAAACGCGGAACGAAGCCGCGTTTTACTATATATAAACCCTTCTTCCTCGCCAAATTCAGAGGCACAGGCGCATCCCGTCCACCGGCGACCACCATCGCCCAACTGCGCGGCATGCCCGCCCGCTCGCCCACCACTGACCACCACTATTCTACCACCGCCTTCCCCATGCCACCCACAGCCGTCTCTTCACAACGAAAGACCACATGCCGGAGAAGTACGAGAGCGACGCCGACGGGGAGGAGGACGAGAGCGATGTTGATGGGGAGGTTCTAGAACGGTGGATGGAGTTAGCTCACCAAAGAAGAAGACGGCGACGAGGAAGCCGCGCTCGGAGGAGAATCTTCGGCGGCTATAAGTGCATAAATCCGCACCTCCTTCCTTCTGGGTGTGCTTTCGGTGCAATCACAAACCAGATCCAATCGGAGTCACACCAAGAGCAACAGATCGAGTAGGCCGAACTCGGTGGCTATGGTGGCGACTGCTACTCATGCAGATCCGAGCGCCTTCTCGATCCGAAACTGCAAGGCATGCCGGATTCAGATTTCGGAGATCGAGGATATCCTTCCGGGAAACAAGAATCGATTCGTCGATTTCGGACGGCCTTCACATCATCGATTGGGTGCGGCGGAGGACCCCGTGGTGGCTGCGGTGGTCGTTTTTACTCCTGCAGATCCACCGCTTCATTCAGCCTCACCCACGATCGATCTTTGTTACTTTTTTCATTGAGAGATCCGATCTTCTGGCTTTTTTTTTTATTGAATTCCCACATACGGCGCCAAATGTAAGTGCATAAATCTGCACCTCCTTCCTTCTCGACATCGATCGATCCCCCGACATAGAAGGAGAGGAAGATGCGGGGCTCGCTCCCCCGGAGGAGCCTCCCACACTCAAGTCAGAGTGTGTCAGCTATGTGAGAAGCCCCCCTCAGCCCTAGTAGCTCCCCCGAATATATAATGAGGATTAGGGTTTTTTATTAGGGTTTACCTTGTAAGGACGATTATGTCCCTAAATATCTTATGAAATTACTTTGGCTCTATCAGCGGCTGTGACGAATCCGTCTCTCTCTCTCTCTCTCTCTCTCTCTCTCTCTCTCTCTCTCTCTCTCTCTCTCTCTCTCTCTCTCTCTATCTATCTATCTATCTATCTATCTATCTATCTATCTATCTATCTCTCTCTCTGTATATAATGAAAGCTATTTTTTTTTATAATAATAATCTTAATTTTTGGATTTTTACCCAATCAACCTAATCTAAATAAATTTTAAAATAATAAAATTTGTAAATATTTTCTCAACCAATCAGATTTACCTATTCTAACTATTAAATGATAAATATTTTTGCTTATATACCATAATCATTTTAATTTTACAATTTCCTCCCAATCAGCTAAATATAGGAAGAAAAAAAAGCAAACTAATGAAATTTGTACACGTTTTTTAATCAATCTAGCTTTATCAAACTATTAAATCATAAGCATATATTTTTATTAGGTGTTATAACCACATTTATTTTAAAATTTTAGCCGAATCAACCTATTCTACTTAAATCTTAAACTCATGTAATTTTTACACATTTTCATAAATATTTTTATTTTTTTACTTAATTATCAAATCTATTTTTTTTCTATTTTATGGTAACGTTTGATAATATTTTATTTAAATTTATCATAGTAATTTTTTATACATATAATTTTATTTTTATTATCTAAAAAGAAAACTACGCACTATGGCACGAGGATTATACTAGTTTTCAACCAAAATGTTAACAAATTCAACGAAAGGGCATTTGACGAAAAAAAAATGAAAACCTCATAGACGTGTGACGAAATAAGTCAAACTTTTGTACACCACAAGAATTATCCTTAAACTCAGGCATTTGGCAAAAATTCGTAAAAATTAATATAAAATGTGTGCATATGATACACTAAAATAGTGGGTGAGTTGACAATTATGCCCCTAGCACCACTCCACGTATTGGTTGCATGGTTTCGGTTAGTACGTAGTTGAACCTGCACCAGAGAATACCTGACCTGTTTCACAGACTCGAAAAATGGAGAGCGAAAGAGAGCAGTCGAGAAGCCCTGTACGGCGTGCTTTTGCTCACTCAGATGAGCCACCGGACGATGTTAGTAATCACGCAAATGAGCAGCCCCGGGAGAGGCTAGTGTTCGGTATGTCTGAGAATGATGCGGTAGGCCACGCACGGGAGCAATTCCGGGAACAATTCCCGGACATTAGGGAAGGCCTGAACAATCAACCTCCTCCAAAGGCTAACTACAAGGAGACGCTAGTAGGGAATGCAGGAACGGGATTCAGTACGTCACACAACAACCCGGTCTATGGAGAGGAGGCGAATGCTGACGGATACGCAACTGATGACGATATCCTGCCAGAAGAGGAGGATCCCCAATGCCCCACATTTGTGCTCAACCGTGCAGAAAAACTTGCACTGAGGAAGCCATGGGTGGACACACTGATCATCAAGCTTTTTGACAAGGGCCCTGGTTACATGCAATTGCACCGTAGGCTTTCACAAAAGTGGGGGCTACGCTCTCCTTTCTCACTGGTGGATCTTGGGAATGACTACTACATAGCGCGGTTCTCGAACCATGCCGACTACGACCACATCGTCATGGAAGGGCCTTGGATGATTGGAGATAACTATCTGGCGATAAGGGAGTGGGTGCCAAGATTCGATGCTGAAGTCGAAGTTATCAAAACACTGACAGTCTGGGTTCGAATTCCAAACCTTCATATTGAATACTTTGACCCTAGGCTGCTTCACCGGATTGGAAGTAAGATAGGAAAGGTTAGGAGAGTGGACAATACGACGGCATCGGCTGACCGTGGGAGGTATGCCAGACTTAGTGTGGAAGTTGATCTGAGTAAACCTCTCCTGTCGAAGTTCAAACTGGATGGGAAAATCTGGCCGGTCCAGTATGAAGGTATTCGTATGTTATGTTTCAAATGCGGCAGGATTGGTCATTCCATCGATGCCTGTGAACCGGAAAGGAACCCATCCCAATTGGACCACTCGGAGACTGCGAAGGCTGCTGCTGCGAAACAGGCAATGTTAGAGAATCAGGTTCATGGGGACTGAAGGCAGATTAAGAGGAACAATCGGAAAAGGGTGTAGGTTCCGGTGAGTGAAGCGGCTAAAACTCCCGAACTGGCAACCGGAAAAGCGTCGGACGGAACAGGGGGATCTGATGCTCAAGCCCCAGCGCCGTCTTCGGATCAATCATCGGAGAATATCGCGGAGGGATCCCTTCAGCCAAATCAGGAGGGATTCTCGGTGGAGATTGGTTCCCGTTACGATATTCTGGGAATTGAAATGGAAAGTATGACAGATACGGTAGTAGAGGATAAGGAAAACGCTACTGGGGATGGAACAAATCCCGGGATCTCGGGTGTCGAGGAAAGTAAGACCGAATCAGTTGTCGGTTACAACGGGCCCACCCCAAAAGATTCTGCGAAAAAGATCTCCAAGGAATCCCCAATTCTCATAGAATCGTCCATTAATGTGGTGAACCAGAGCCCTCCCAATTCAACCCCGTCGAAGCCCCCTAAAATGCCCACCAACAAGCAATCCAATGCTAAACACAATGCCTACCCCATGACCTCAAACCCCGTCAATCACTCTTCAACCAGAAGCGCATCAGATCTTCATCAAGGGAGTCGTAGCAGTCACCTTAAAGGCCCTTTCTTTTCCTCACACAAGAAGCCCGGAACTCAATCAAAGAACAACTTTACTAGACAGGCGGCCGCAGGGGTTCTGCCCAATGAATATCACGGCGGAAACAATTCGGGTGCATACTCGGAGAAGCTTCCTCCTCTCAAGCCGCCGGAGGGGCCTAATATTTGCTCAAGTTCCGAGAATCGCCAACAGAATGATTGCGGAGTTCCTTCCGGTGATTTCAGATGCCAGACGTCTCTTGTGTCGGGTAATGCTTCCACAAGAGATAGCGAACGCACTGGATCTCAGTGAAGAACTGGTACCTCAGTTCGATGACCATAGATGGTTCCTCTTTAACCATTGTGTTAATATGTTAAACAGCCTTAGCATCCTTGTTTGGAACACCTGTGGAGCAGGAAGCGACAATTTTCTGAATGCTCTCCGTGAGCTAATCAGAGTACATAATCCAAGCGTTCTTGAACTGGTGGAACCTAGAATCAGTGGGGATCAGGCGGACCGCGTTTGCGAACGAATTGGTTTTGATGAATGTCGTCGGGTTGATGCTGAAGGATTCTCGGGAGGTATTTGGTTGCTTTGGAGATCCAATGTGGTGGAGGTAAGCACGCTGGTCACTCACCCGCAGCACATTACGGTGACAATTACCAGAAGGGGAGAGGAGCCATGGATTCTTTCGGCAATTTATGCTGCCCCGAGACTGGTCTCCAGGGATGGTCTCTGGCGCTCATTGGAAGAATTTGCAGCCCGGAACACCAGCCCTTGGCTTTTGGCTGGCGACTTCAATGCCACTTTTGACGAACAGGAAAGAACTCGTTCTTCAGTGAGCTCTAACCGGGCTTCGCAGACTTTTAGACGGGAGGTGGATAATCTGCAATTGATTGATGTTGGCTTCACGGGAATTCCGTATACCTAGTGGAGAGGGAGAGATCCGGAGAACAGGGTGATGGCTAGGTTGGATAGGGGTCTTTGCAATGTGGAATGGCAGGACCGGTTCCCTAATGCTCAAGTTCACCACCTGTCGGCCCCTCACTCTGATCACTTGCCCCTCCTCGTTTGCCTGGATGACTCTAGACAGCCCAGGAACCACCGCCTGCACCCATTCCGCTTCCAAGCCAGTTGGTTGCTTCACGAAGATTTCTCCAAACATGTCAAGGACAACTGGAGAAGGGAGCTGGGCGCCTGCGGGGCTCTAAAAGACCTCTCCGCCAAGCTGAAAGTGTGGAACATGGAGGTTTTTGGAAATTTATTTAAGAGGAAGAGAAATCTGTGGGCTCGTCTAGATGGAATTAGGCGAAAGTTGGCTTCCAGAATTTCTTGACGCTACTTGGACTTGGAAAAAGAAGTGACCAGGGAACTCGAGGTAGTGCTTCAGCAAGAGCAACTACATTGGTTTCAGAAATCGAGAGCCAGCTTCCTTCTTGAGGGCGACCGTAATACGCGGTATTACCATGTTGCGACCAAGGTGCGGAGGGCTGCTAACCATGTTTCGGCTATAAAGAGGACCGACGGAACTTGGGTGGAAGACAGCAACGAAATCGGTTCGATGGTGTCGGAGTTCTTTGCAGAACTGTACACGGAGGAACCTCGTGGCATTAACCACTCGCCTCCAATATCGCCAGCCTTCAGGTTTCCTCTGCTGTCGGATGTGCATATTCAGCGCTTGGGGGCTGAGTTTAGTGCAGCTGAGGTTAAGGAGGCGCTGCGCTCTATGGGACCATACAAAGCACCCAGTCCTGATGGTTTCTCGGCTCTCTTCTAGCACCATGAATGGTCGACGGTTGGGGATCAGGTTACTGATTCGGTGTTGGCGATGGTGAACCAGGGTCGTTTTCCGGAGGACAGTACTGATGCTCTCCTTGTCCTCATTCCGAAGGTGCAGTCTCCTGAGAAGCCGGCGCAGCTCCGTCTCATCTTGTTACTCAATGTCATCTTCAAAATTGCTTCCAAGATGATGGTTCAGAGGCTTAAGCCCGTGTTGGCTACTCTTATTTCATCAACACAGGCTAGCTTCATTCCCGGCAGGCAGATCATAGACAAAGTGGCGATCGTTCATGAGGTTCTTCATTCGATGGGTTTGAGGGGGAACCGGAAGGGTTGGATGATGGTTAAGATTGATTTAGAAAAGGCATACGATCGAGTGAGATGGGATTTTCTCAAAGAGGCCTTAGTTGTTGCGCACATTCCAAACAAATTGGTGGAGGTTATTATGAAGAGTCAGACGACAGGAACAACGAGAGTCCTTTGGAATGGTGGGAAGCCAGGGCAATTTACCCCGTCGAGAGGAATCCGCCAAGGCGACCCGATTTCGCCCTACTTGTTTGTGTTGTGCACGGAGTTACTTTCACATTTGATCAGCCATGAAGTAGCCCAGGAGAATCGGTGCCCTGTTGTTGTTGTTGGTGGAATTAGCCTTTCGCACTTATTTTTCGCCGATGACTTGATTCTAATGGGCGAAGCGTCGATCGAGCAAGGCAGATTAATGAAAAGGGTGTTAGAAAGCTATTGTAATCAATCGGGGGAGAATGTGAACTACGCTAAAAGTTCGGTGGTTTTCAGTTGGGACGTCCAGGACCTTTTAAAGCAGAGTATTGCCGAGGAGATGGGTATTCCCGAGTCATCAGATGTCGGGAACTATCTAGGGGTGCATATGGCGTGCGGGCGCATGACTAGCAATCAATACCGCTTTTTGGTAGATAAGGTGGCGGCCAGGTTGAGAGGATGGCAATCCAAAACGCTGTCTTTCACAGGTAGGATCACCCTAGCCAAGACGGTGCTCACCAGCTTACCAATCTACGTTATCCAATCCACGTATATCCCGAGATCCATCTGCGACGAGATTGACAAACTCGTAAGGGGTTTCATTTGGGGAAGTAGCCCGCAGAACCGGAAGATCCACCTGTTGTCCTGGGAAGTCCTGACGCAGCCGGTGGAGAATGGGGGTTTGGGCATAATGGCAATGAGAGACACAAACCAAGCCGTGCTCGCGAAGTTATGTTGGCGTCTGATCAATAAACCGGAATCCCTCTGGAGTCGTATTATCCGGGGGAAGTACTACCAGGGAAGGCTCGACATCGATATGTTCGAGGTGGGTAGAGCTGCCTCTCGTAATTAGAGATTCATCAACCATGGTGCGGAGCTGCTGGTGCCGGGGCTCCGGGTCGCCATTGGCAATGGGACATCGACACTGTTTTGGATGCACAATTGGCTGGAGGATAGATGTCTAATTGATATGGCAACGAATCCAGTTCCTGAGGAGCGGCTTGGAGAGACTATAGGGGAACTTTGGGCTGGTGGAAACTGGAATTGGCTGGCTCTCTCAAGTCTCTTTCCGGCCTCCACCCTCCTCAAGCTACAGGCTGTCTGTGTCAGTTCTGATGCCGAGATGATGGACATGCTCTATTGGGCACACTCGAGCTCGGGTGACTTCACCACAAAGTCCGCACGAGCTCTGCTACTGAGTGGGAGCGAGAGGCCAAGACTTGATGGTTGGCGACATATCTGGAGAATTCCCGCCCAGCAACGTGTGAGAGCCTTTGTATACCTTGTAGCGCACAACAGTATCCTGAGCAATCAGGTTCGTATGAGGCGTCATCTGTCGCATTTTGATAGCTGCCCTCGCTGCGGCTCTGTGGAATCCACCCTGCACCTGCTCAGGGATTGCTCGGTTGTTAGGGAGGCTTGGCGGAGGCTGACGGGTAACTTCCTCGTACCGACCTTCTATTCTGAAACTAATTTGTGCACCTGGATTTTTGCTAATGTGAGGAAGGAGGATCAATGGAGCTCAACGTTCGCATACATGCTTTGGCATGTTTGGAAGTGCAGGAATGCTCTTGTGTTTGAAGGAAAAGACCTTCTTAAAGGGATAACGGCAAGTGTGGTGACCCAAATTCGAATCTTTACGGAGATCTCTCGCAAGGCAACGACTATCCATGCCCCGGGAAGCTCCTTAATTGTCTCAAATGCAACTCAACAGGTCTCCTGGTCCCCGCCACCCACTGGCTGGACCAAATTGAACATCGATGGTGTCTCGAAGGGGAACCCGGGGCTAGCCGGTGGCGGAGGCCTGTTCCGGGATGAAGTTGGTGTTGTTATTCATGCTTTCGCATTCAGGTGCGGGTACTGCCGTGCACAGTCAGCAGAGGCCTGGGCAGCAGTTCGTGGTTTGGAGGTTGCCAAGAGACTAGGTGTGGCTCGACTCATTGTAGAAACAGATTCGGCAAACTTGAAGGCTTTGTTTTTGGTGGATAGCGTGCCTCCTTCCCCGGAATTCCATCTGTTCAATCGGTGCAGGGCCTTGGCTAGAGAACCTGGGTGGAAGGTGACCTTTGGCAACGTCCGACGTAATGCTAACAAGGCGCCGGACGCCCTCGCAAACTGGTCCCTCTCCCTCACTGATGCGTTTGTGGAATTATCTTCCTTACCTAGTAGTATTGCTTCTCTTTGTGCTGTTACACCTCCTTTAGGAGGCTAAGACTATTATATATCTAATAAAAGGGGCTATATCCCACATTTGAAGGAAAAAAAAAATAAAAATTGCACTAATATATTTTATTATGGAACAATTATTAGAAAATTGTGTAAATTACTAGAATTATTATAAATTTTAGCATGTGCAGGATTCGAACCCACGTATTTGCGCATAAGCACATCGCTCTACCATTGAGCTAAAAGGCTTTTAATTATATTATAACATAACATTCAAATAAACAAATAAGAGTTATGTTCACGCCACAACCAAAAAATGAGGAAAAAAAAAGTAGGAACTCCTAATAAACAGTACACATTTGTATACACATTTGCACAAAAAGAGGTCATTTGCACAAAAGTAGGAACTCCTAATAAAAAGTGAAAAATAAGAAGTTTATGGTGTGCAAATATAAGTTACTGTTATGCAAATATAATTTTATGATATGCACATATAATAATCTGTTATGCAAATATAACAATCTGTTATGCAAATTGAATTTGTTGACACCGGATGTCAGCAAGGTTGTTATTCCCTCTTAATTTTAAGCAAATAATGTGAAAAATCATATTCCTCCCAGCAATAAGTCTAGTAAAGAGCTATGCAAGTGAAAAATCACATTGAACTTGTTTTATAGATTTCATAAATACAGATTTCTTAAATTACATATTGCTGAAATAGCATACTTAGGAAATTACAGAGTTATGAAATTTTAGTTTTGTGAAATTACATATTGCTGGAATTACATATTAAAATGTGAATTTGAATATTTCAAAACTTAATTTACAGATTTTTAAAACTGAAATTACAGAATTCAAGAAGTACAGATTTCATAAAATTGATTTACAGAAATTACAGAATTACAACTGTTCTAAAATGTGAGAAAACTAATTTACGGAATTACAGAAAACTGAAATTACTGAATTTAAATATTAAAATGTGGTTTACAAATTTTAGGAATTACAGAAATTACAGATTTCAGATATTACAGATTCCTGAAATTACAGATTTTAGGAATTACAGATTTCTAAAATTACAGCTTCTCATAAGTCTTCAAAAATAGAATAGTTCGGTTCAGGTGGGGGAAGAGCCAGCAGTAAAACAGACCCAAAAAATAACATTAAAATATGCATAAATTAATTTAGGTTTTACATATATAAGATTATTGATATCTAATACTTAGATTTTAATTTTTAGTAAATAAAAATAAGTTGGGGAAATACAAATTGATGTTGTGAAAATGTATGATTATAATATGCAAATATAAATTGATGTTGTGCAAATGTAAAAGTATAATATGCAATTATAAATTGATGATATGCAAATATAAGATTAAAATATGCATAAATTAATTCATGTTGGGCAAATATAAGATTATTGATATCTACTACTTAGATTTTAATTTTTAGTAAATAAATATAAGTTGCGAAAATACAAATTGATGTTGTGCAGATGTATGATTATATTATGCAAATATAAAAATGTAAAAGTATGATATGCAATTATAAATTGATGATATGCAAATATATAATTATGATATGCAAATATTTACGTACCCTTTAATTATCATTATTATAATAGTTTAGTTACTTGTTATTTAAAATTTGGTAACTTTCATACAGTAAGGTAATTTGGTGAATCAAAGTTGTATAATTTTATTATAATGTATTGCTTATATCAATATTTTCAAGCACAACCTCATGCTCAAGCTGAGAGGGAATTAATATACATATTTTGTGAAGCTGAGTAGGTGTTGGACGCAGAAAAGCTAAGCCTTCAGATCGTTGCTACTGGGATTGAGTTAGAAAATGAAGTGGCCACTTGAGCAGGTGATCCTGTGGATTCAGAAGTGAGGCCTTAGAGTGATTTAGTGCCCAAATTTGTTGAGGCCGATCAGACGTTGGATGCAGAACAACGATACGATCAGTGCACTGTTAATGGAGTTGAAATGGAAAATGAAATGCTTGATTCAGAAAGTAAATCTGTAATATATATTAAAATCTGTAATATAAGATCAATAATAGTCCAATACCATATATTATGAAATGTGTAATATATATTAAAATCTGTAAGCTGACATCTGTACAAAAATCTGTAAACTTCAAACTGAAGTAAATCTGAAATTTGTAATCTGAAATATGTATAAGCTGAAATCTGTACAAAATCTAATTTTGAAACCGATTCAAACAAAATCTAATTTTGAAAGCCTGGGTTCTAAGTCAAGGGTCGAAAGGTACACAACCTAAGACCCCCACACTTGCAATGCAGCAGGCGAGCAAGGGTGTATTGCACATCAGAACTGATGGCATAGCCGAAGGTTTTTATGTTCAGTTAACCCTCTACATGCGTGTCCGACTTCTGATGGCCATGGCCTGAGGAGATAACAAGCACAAATATGATCAAAGCTTTTATCAAGATCAACAATATGAAATAACCCAAGTCTGGAAAGGCATGTATAATTTAGGTATATAGTACAATCAAAAGTAGCAAAGGCATGCACAATTTAGGACTGAAAAGTAGCAAAGGCATGGATTAAGGACTACTCCATCTGTGATGACAATAGAAACACATACCAACGATTCAATCCAGTGAATCAAACAAACAGCACGGCTGACATGGAGTTCAATCTTCCCCTTCCTCTTCCTATTATACATCTTCCCCTTCCTATTCATCTAGATTAAAAGAATTTCTGGAAACATTTGTGCCTTTGGCACGAATTTTCTCTACTATAAATGTCCCATTGAAACACCCCGAACTGAATTAAACCCCAAAATTGACAGTGCTTACATGCTTTATCCCAAACCTAACACCAGTTGACATATTCTAGGGAGAATTTTTTTTTATAGTTGAATTGGTAAAGGCCAAGTAATACCAATCATGCTATTCTGAGTGAAAGCATATGGATAAACATATACAGCCATAACGATAACAATGAGAACAAATTTGGGCACAAGATAGTAGTTCACCTAATATCTTTCAAGGTTGGGTTAGTGCAAGTCATACAAAGGTACCTTAATGCTGCCAAAGTCCCATCTGCCCATTTGTCAATTTGCATAACAAACATACTAGTATTTTATTTATTAGGAAACCAAGATTCGATGCTAAGCATATAACAAATTTTACAGATGAAATTTATCAACCAATCATCTCTCCTTCCATAATGAAGATCACCAAAGGCCATCAATCCCAGCACTAACACTTAGAACCATGCACAGTTCTCTCAATTGGTCAGCCTTTTCCAAATTGAAGACAGATCAATTTTGAGGTTTGAGAACAATGTTATGCAAGAGTAAATAATAACCACCCAATAGAGCTCCCTAGATTATCTTAAGGGTAAGGAATTCTGGGTTGTGTTTAAAAGGTACTCAACTCTAACAGTACGATATTTATCTTTTACTAGATTGCGAGTTCAGTTTTTTTTGGTTTTAGATTCCTTAAAATTCAACTAGAGGGTTTTAGGTTCAGAATATTTTCACTCTTCTAGCTACTGATATGACTGCCAACATAAAATTGATTTGCTAATTACAATGACAAGGCCATCTTATTATCAGCAAGACTTTTGACTTCAAGAAACAAGAGCAACATTTTATCAGCCGACAGTTTACAAAAAGAGAATATTTAATCTTACTAGAGATTCTAATCAGTAATAATTCACCATGCAAAAAGATGATATGACTAGCAAATAAAAAATTGGGACATGAGCATGCATGATTTGAGGTAGTGAGTCTAGTATTAGGAAGCTTCAAAATTACTCCATTATTTAGCAAGTACGTTTGACCTATTTCCCTTTCTGATTACATGTCTACATCATGATCATCAATCATGGCTTACTGGTGAGGTTTGAACTAGTAAATTCAGGTTAGAGTCATTTATGGGTAAAGTAGTTTTGGTTATTGGTTAAAAAGTGTCAATACTTACCCAAAACTTTGTGGATCAGATAGATGCTCCAACTCCAACTTGCTAGGTGGGTTTTATAGTTCTAAACAGTGAGCACTTTGGGTTCCTACTTCTTGGTTATTCCAAGTCAAGTTATTTCCGCTAGGTCATTTTCAAACCGTGCAACCTTGGGTTATAGCCTTATGCCCTTGTAAGTCGAGAAGTGTTCAAGACTGATCCTACAGTTCATAGGTCAGTTGAGTCGTCTATCATTTCACATATGCCAATCCCAAGATAATCTCTCCTCCTATAAATAAACCATCATGATGTCCTTTCTTATCATCCATATTTAATTAAAACACTGAGCAAGAAGCATCCTTTAGAGAAAAAAAAAGGGTGCATACCATGGCTCTTGTTGTCACCCTCCTTTGCTTCCTAGTGGTATGCTCTGCATTTTCCCTTGGAGATGCTCTGAGCTATAACTACTACGATGAGACATGTCCTGGTGCAGAGGCTGCCATCGAAAACGCCATAAAGAAGGCAGTTGCCAAAGACAAGACAGTCCCAGCAGCACTTCTCAGGATGCACTTTCATGACTGCTTCATAAGAGTAATTTCCAAACGCATTTTATTATGAAAAAAACTCAACATTCCATAACACTTTATATCTGTCTCAGCCATCATGATGTTAATGTGTAAAAAACCTATCGCTTTTTTGAATGGATGTGATGCATCGGTTCTGCTGGACTCTACTGGAAAGAACACTACTGTAAAAACCTATCGCTTGTTTGATTCTTTCATTTGCAACAGAAGGATGTATACATCTGAACCTGGATTTTACTGGCATCAGAAGGCAAGCCAAGCATATGAGCATAAGAGTGCTAGTAAGAAATTTTACTGCACAAAATTTCTGAGTTCATGGACGTTCTATATCTTTAATAGTTAAATTAGAACACTAAAACAACATGTTCGCATAATTCCCATACACGAAATGTGCAACATCAAGATTACACCTTAATGACTTCCTTAAACATAGAAAAGAAGCATGAAAAATCAGGAGATGGTACATAACAACAACCATAACAGCAAATGTCAGCAGTAACCAAAACAGCAACCATAACAGCTTTGAATCTCGACATCTAGGTTAGGAAATGATCAGGCTATAAATAGGATATCCTTACTATGCAAAGCAACTGCATAAAAGACTCAAATCAGTAAAAAGAAGAAGAAAAACTCAAATCTAAAAAGACCATGTCAGCATATTAGAACTACATGAATGCCATTGCCAAGACTTTTTCATGCAGAGTTACAAAGTAAACTATGTTTAGAATACTTTTTCTCAGTATTATTATACAAGAAATTATTCAGCATTATTAGAATTACATGAATGCCATTGCCAAGACATATAGGTAAAAAATTATTTTAAATCCAGCAAATAAAATAACTCACTTTCAATTTCTTGCCAGTGTTCACATTGTGTATAAAATCCCCCTTCCTTATGACCCCCTCATAAATCCTGCATTTAACTCAGAACACCATCAAGAAATGGTTGCACTCCCTGTCATCCAGAAATTGTAACCATAAAAACAGTAACCTAAACTATAGTATAATTGAAAGAAAACGCAGGCAGATCATGTTCCAATAGACTACAGATTCAAGCACATATGATGCAAAGACAAAGAAAGAGAAAAAAAAGGAATGGTGTAGCTTGTCAGCACTATTTTCAAGCACTAATGCTTACTGTTTAACCAACCTAGCCATTAGTATCGACTACTCATTACCAATAAATTCAAGTATAGCAATCAAATTATGCAAATCACTTGTTACCAAGATACTCTCAGATTCAATTTTTGTTAGAAAAAAAAAAGTCTTACAAAATACTATCAGATTCACATATAATCAAGGCTTATTAATTCAAAGGCAGATGAAATGTGTCCGATCACCAGAAAGAATGAGTTAGCTAGGATCTCAAAGAATTAGGACTTAGGGTTATCAAATCGAAAGCAAACTCAGAACACCATCAAAGCTTATCAAATCGACAGAACTTACTAATCAGAGAGGAACTCACTTGATCTGCTCGTTAATGGCGGCTTGGGAAGGGGCTTCTTCGTTCCAACTTCGACGGACTATTCCTCGATGTCTTGCAAACGGACGAAGTACATGTAGCGATTCAAGCGTCTGCGATTGGGGCCACTGCTGTGGCTGAGAGGAGTTTCCAGTGGCGGCGCCGGCGCCGGTGGAGGTGGTGAGGGAGGAGGTGGCAGTGGTGGCGCCGGTGGAGGGAAGCGACGTCGCCATTGATGGAGGAACTAGGAGGAGGATGAATCGAGAGACGACTAGACGAGATTCACAAATTAGAAGGAAGGAAGGGCAATATGGTCAATTAACCATTCAAAATTAGAAAAGTGGACATTCCACTAATTTTTACAAAAGCTAGGACAAACCCTCAAATTAGGGCGAAAATTTGTACCTTCGGCACAAATTTTCTCATTTTTTTAACTTGTTATAGTACTCTTAACATATAATAATGTATAACAATGCGTAAAAATTTTAAACTTGCATATTTTATTATTTAATTGTCAAAATACTTAGTATAATCTCGCATTTTGAAGCTTTCGAGATGAATTCCTGTATGTAAATGTTAATTTAAGTAAATTATAAAACTATTATAGTCTATTGAAATAAAATTAAAGTGATTAATATACCTTTAATTTTTAAACATTCATAACTTTTTACTGAGATTTCATATTAGGCCGTATTATATATCAAAACGAAGCTATCGACGAGGAGAATACACCTAGTTTATTTGTCAAATGAGAGGAGGGGCACATGACCCCTTAGCCCCCCTCAGCTACGCCTCTAAAGATAACACCATATTAACCCATAATATGAAACATATACGAATTGCACCAAAAACCATTTCATGCCTCTGCTTTAGTGTGTGTAATGTTATTCATATATTACTGAAAGCTTATAAATTTCGTTTTTAGTGATAAAAGTAAAAAATGAATTTGATAATGGTTAAACAAATTAAAATTTTGTGTTGTTTGATATTTTTTAAAAGATAATTATAAATATACGGAATATTTATTAATAAAAAAAAAACTCCTTTTTTTACCTCGCCTCCAGCTATGTAAACCTCGTGTCGACCCTGAGCACATCCATGCATATAGACCTGTTAAAACACAACCCGAAGCCGAAAAACTTAAAATTTTCCGGGCAATTTGGGTTTCGACCCGGTGACCCAATTGACCCGGTAATTTTGACCCGATTTACCCGATTGACTCGGTCACCCGGTCGATTTATAATTATATATAATTAAAAAATTTTATATATAATTAAAATTTATCACAAATTAAATTATCAAATTATGATTATTTTAATTTAAAAAATAAAAAATTGACAAACCCGAAATCCGGTTAAACCCGGGTTCGAGTCGACCCGAAAATACCCGAAACCCGTCTTACTCGGGACTCATTTTACCCGAGACCCGAAGTGACTGGACCCGAACCCGACCCGAATGACCCATTTGACAGGTCTACAATACATGCATATATTGAGACGTCATGTAGGTACAACTGCAATCAGGGACGGAGCCAGAAATTAATCGAAGGGGGGGGGGGGGGGAAGTTTTATACAAATGGTTGATTCACTTTTCGATAGATTTTTTTTATAGTACATTTAGCGAACCAAAACTATGATATTTTAGATTAAACGATGATATTTTAGTTTAAAATAATGTTTTTTTAGGGGTGGGCACAAATCCCGAACCCGTCCCGGTTCTGTCCCGGGCCCGTCCCGTTCCCGGTGGGATTTGAAAAAAAATTAACGAATCCCGTCTCGCAAAAATTACGCGGGACGGGACGCGGGACGAGGATTTCGTATCCCGCAAATCTCGTCCCGTCCAGTATATTATTATTATTATCTATATAACTATATATAACTACTTAATTCAGTATACTTACGCTGATGTGGCAGCCTCTCCTCGATTCTCTCCTCTTCGCCCAATCAGATTTTTTCTTTTTTTCTTTTTTCTTTTTTATTTTTTTCACCCCATTTTCCATCTTGCTTAGGGTTAGATGTAACCCGCCCTCTTCCTCCTAAAACCTGATTTGTCTCCATTTTGGCGATTGCAGCGAAGGAGGTACCGGTTCCATCGCTCTTCCTCATTCGTTCCTTAGCTCTTCCTCTTCCGCCGGTAAGGCCGATTATACCCTGTACTCCTCTTCTTCGTCTTTTTGCGCTTCTCCGCTTGCCCCTTTGTCCCTTCCGTTATGTATCTTTGTTCAGTTCTTCTGCTCCACCATTAGGAGATCCCGATTCCTCCAACGATGGTGAAGATGAATACAACGACATCGTCTTCCTCCACGACCAAAGTCATACCGCCTCAGTCCTTCTTCTTCTTCCTCATTCGCCGAGTTTAAATCGCCTCCTCATCTCCATCTTTCTCCAATGATCTTTAATTTCATTCATTAATTTCCCCCTTTTTTTTGTCCAGGTTTGGCTATGGAAATTGTCCTTATACAGAGCGAGAGATAAGAGCTCTGCTGGTTCGTCGGCGATCAGATCTTTGATTCGACTACAAGCTAGAGAGAACATGTTGCCCACTGTTTCCAAAGGGTGCGGACCCTCCTCCGCTTGCTCCTCTCACCCTCCCAATCCCGTCTTCTCTCACTACCTTCTCCGAATTGTCAAGGTTTCTTTCTCTCTCCCTCTAACTCGATCCCACTCTCTTTCAGTGTTTTTCTTCTTATCAGATCTGGCACCGAGAGCTTCATCCGTAATTATTCCGTCATCGTGATAGATCTATTGAGGATTCAGAGTCGTATGGTTCAAAGAAGGAGATTAGTTCAATATTAATGTAAAAAAAAATTCTTTAGGGCCCGTTTGGTACTGATATACATATATATATATATATATATATATATATATATATATATATATATATATATATATATATATATATATATATATATATATATGTGGGTATGGGTATCACTCATACCCATACTTGTGTTTGGTAAATAGGTATATGAGTATCGACTTGATATACCCATTTTTTACTTCCTTTGTATTTTTCTCCTTTCTCATATACCCTTTCAGGGAGGGATATCAAATTAGAAGCTCTCCTCTTCTTTCTTCCTCATCTCTTCTATTGAGAAGTCCTGATGGTAGATTCTTCCTTCAAGCTTGGATTTCTCAACCGATCAAACATTGTTCACTTCTATTCTTTGCTATTTTGATTTCTATTTGTTGAAATTTGATGTTTAATAGAATAAAATTCAGATCTAGGTTATGTTTTTTTTTTCCGTTCCTCTGCCTCCCTCCAATCCCAAACCGAGCCCAGACCTTGGCTGCTCCGACCTCCGAACTTGGTTGCTCCGACCATGGCTGAACGCTGCCTCCAAACCGTCCTCCAAGCCCCTTTGAGCCCACCCCAAACCTTTGACCCATGCCTCCAAACCGCTGCACGATACCCTGAAAGAACCCAGGGTCTGCGTTCACTGTACAGAAGCAACAACCCACTCCAGATCGACCTTCGGCCCCTTTGGTTTCAACCCAATCTAAAACTTATATTCGATATCTCATACCCATATCGATCCTTAACCTACCAAACAATATATCAGATATCAGATATCAAATTTGATACCCATATCCCTGATATCGATATCTCATACCCATATCTGATATCTGATATACGTATATGGATACCAAATGGGCCCTTATATGAGTTTTGGTCGTTTTGTTTTTTCTCAATAGAACAATTCAAAGCAATTTCTTTAGCCTTTTTAGTCTTAATCAATGAGTCAAGCAGGCAAATACTCCATAGGATACATGCTTTACTTTCTTTCAACAATTCTTATGGACTGTGATATCATTTCTACCTGTTGTTTTTCAGGCACACTTTTAACATTCTTATTTTCTCTATGTGCCAACATATATAAGAATCTTCCTGATATACAAACCTTAAAATTTGTGCTTAGATTGATGGTTGTTAAACAAGGACATAGCAGAGAGGGAAATACCATCCTCTATAGTCTACTTGGTGTTTGAGTACATGTAAACGATCTAATGAAATTCAATTGAGTTTCCATAAAACCGGGGATTCCATTTCCACCTTCGACCACAGATCTCCATTTTCGATCATATGAGATGAGGTTTGTTTTTAAGGTTTGGCTGTTGGTTTTGAACATTGCAATATGTAGCTGACTTTCAACATGTAGGATACTATCTCAGTATTGGGTTTTTCGTGTAGGATACTATCTCTTTATTCTCATAGGCCTACAATGTGTTGTCTTTGCCTTTGATAACCAAACAATCAACATTTTAGTTTAGATTCATGGACACTTCATTACATGTATTTCATCTGTCTAATATTAGATGTACGTATTGACGGTGAACTTGATTTTGTGATTGACAGTTTACTAATTATGAAGTAAAAATTAGTTCTTAGTGTCATCTGCTTCTTGAAACAATTAATGGAGTGATGCTAATATTGAGCTCCACTTCCATTTTCTATTTGTTTGGTTGATCAAATATTAGTTTGAGCACATTTAATATAACACATTGTTTATTCTTGCAACTGCACCTAAAGTTCATTTCCATGTGAATTGTGTTTTTGTTTCTAACTGAATTTATCTTTTGATAGGTCAAAATTAATTGTCACTTGCACCAAGACCAATTGCGTGCAGTTTTTCATGTTTATCATCACCAAACCATGAAGGTTGTAAGTTTAAAAACCTTTTTACCTATGGTTGTTCTCTTGCTTCAGTGCTTGACTATCATGTTTATCACTTCAGTGTTTCACTAGACTTTGTTATCCTTTAGTGCTTGACTATCATGTTTATCATGCTTTGACAAATTAGGTGCAACTTTGGTGAGTCATGCTTGATCATCTAAAATATGCCCTGACAATTTGTTGATTAAGAGCACTTATAATGTAAACTATGGTGTCACCCTTCCGTAATCCTTTGTTATCTTCATTATTATGTAAGATTAATCCTACACTAACGCTAATAATGCAATTTTTTATTTACTCTTACTATGTAACACATTTATTCATATAAACAAACTTTTTTTTTCCAGGATTCCTCTTTAAGTACAGCTGCAACTTGTAAGTTTAGTCTTTTATGGCAATGATTTGTTTTTATCACATTTGAAAATCATTCTGTTAAGGTTTCTTCTATGGAAATGATTTATTTTTATCACATTACCCATTTGTTATTTTTTAAATTTCTTTCTATTTTCTAAAAAAATCACTTCTGATTTGGTTTTATCCATTTTCTCTTTGTTATAAATACTAATCCCTTATTAACCCACTCCCCATCATCCCATCAATTCATATCGCATGAACAACCTTTTATAGTGTCTTCTATGGGGATCAATTAAACCTCAATCCAATACGACGCTGCAGTGAATGATCTGTGCATGTCGAATAAAGTATGTGCTCCTTTAGCTTTCACAATTCAATCCTACATCAGGCTTCTCTGATTTCTCAATGGCTTCATCTATGGTTCTTCCAGATTCCATCAACTCTGATTTTTGTCTAGATAATTCAGTTTCAATTGAGTTCCCCCTAAATCAGGTTATTAATTGCTTTTGTACACATTTCGTATCCTAAATCGATCAGGTTATTACTTTCTTTGAATTTTTTTGTATCTTCTTAGACAATATTGATATGATGGAAATTTTATCTTTAAATTTTGGAATTTCAGGTGCATAAAGGGATATATTTTATGGTTTGCACAATCGCTCAGAACAAATCAAGGAGCCTATCCTTATTTGATTTTAATAGATGTAACTTGAAGAAAAGAAGTTTGGAAGAGGTAATGTGGTACCGTTGAACCAACTTATTTTTGCTTACACTTTCAATGTGGCTTTTGTTCAATGTTTGTGTTACAATGCCTCCCATAGAAAGTGTGTTCAAACTTGGAAATTTAGTAGACATGCCCTGATTTTTCTTTTATTGGAGATTTCTAATGTCTAATTATATATATTATTTATCTCTTTAATCCATTTTGTTTGTTCTTATGAATATAAAACAAATCTGTTTTGTTTTTGTTTTTGCAGCCTCACTTTGGAAGAACATAAGGCATCAACTCCATTAATTTTGTTTCTACCTAGGTTGTATGAGTATCGGAACAAAATGCTAGGATTTATATTTTTATGGATTATTGTTGTATTTTACATATATGTTTCCTTTTGTCAATAAAAAAGCATACTATAACTATTACTTACCACTTCTGATCAGTTTCATTGATTATTTTCCATCGCAACCGCGCCATGGCGCGGGTATTACACTAGTTATTATTATTAGTATATACATACATACACTATATATACGGTATATATATATGTGTACATACTGTAAAATATATATTTATATATTGTGTATATGCACACTGTGTACGTATATACACTACTTACATACACACTTGTATATATACTGTATATATGCCTAGTGTTTGTCTACAGTATGAATATTTTTTTATATTATTTGTAATTATATTTATAATAGGTCTAGTGTGTATATATATAAGAGAAATCTTAAAATATAAAAAAATTATAAATTTACCTTTAAAAATCACAAAATATATAAAATTTTTAGATTTTTTATAATATTTTTTTTTATGTGAGTGACTGGGCCCGTCCCGTCCCGTGAAGGACAAGGCCCGCGCGAGATTAGAAAAAAAAAATAGTGAATCCCGTCCCGCAAAAATTACGCCGGACGGGATGCGGGACGACCCCTATCCCGTCCCGTCCCGCGCCCACCCCTAGTTTTTTTAGTTCAAAACACAATGTTTTTTGCTAAAAAATGTGGTGTTTTAATTTAAAATTGTGTCATTAGTTGTTATATATTTTTTTATCTTTAAACGAAAAAAACGATGTCGTTTTTTCTTTTTTCGTCTAAAAATATATCTTTTGAAACCTACAAAGTCAATATGCAACTTGTTGTTCTCTTAGCATGCAATAACGTGTACACAAGATATACAAACTTTAAACTTGCATAATTTCTTATATAATTATCAAATTTAGTAATATAGCCTCTTGTTTCGAAGCTCTCTGGTTGAATTATATTGACAAAATATCAAATTAAGTAAAATATAAAAGAATCGTGATTTATTATAAGACATTTGAAATAATTAATCTGTGTTTAACTTTCAAGCGGTCATAACTTTTTACTCGTTTATCAGATTCAGGCTTATAATATATCAAAACGAAGCTATCGACGCGTAGAACAAATATAGATGATTCGTCGGATGAAAGGGGGGGCATATGCTCCCGCTTGCCCCCGCCTAGCGGTGGGGCCAGTCACTATAAAAAGGTTTACCCTATCAAAGTTTGAACCATTCTGGAATGGCTCACCAAAAAAGACTTGTGTGTAGTACCCATAAGTCCCCAGTTCAAACCCCGAAATGTCTGCTCTTTATTTACCTGTTCAAGGGGTAATGTGTTTATCTATGCATGATTGGCACATAAAGTTCACAAGTGCAATTAACGTGGTTTGGTTTCTTTCAACACCAAAAAAAAATAAGGTGGTTGGGTTTGTTTAACTTAATATAAGTGGCTGGTTAACGGGAGTATATATACATATATTAAAATCGATATGTAACGTTTTATGTGATGTGTTATGGTTGATTTTAAAATAAAAATTTTTATGTAACACGTTGTGGTTGATTCTAAAATAAAAATTGTCATAATTTATAGAAAGTTACATAATCAATAATCTATATATCTATCTATTTATTTTAGTTGATTGACAAAAGTATAAATAAAAAATATTTCATAGTCATACTTACCAAAAATATTTATAGATAAATATATGTGTAGTATTTGATAAGTGTTATTTTATTTATATTTAGATTATTTTTGGTGAAATTCATATTTATATAAAATTAATTATTTAATCAATGTTATTTTATTTATATATATATTTTTAGTCTAAAATGATTTATAAAAATATTATGTAGCCACAATCCATCCGTGCATAGCTATTTTAGTAAACTAACATAATAAATATATCATATATATTTAATAAAAAATGAAAATATTTTTAAAAATCAGTTATCTATTAAATTACACGAGATTCAATTAATGTTAGATTAGAAAAAAAAAACCTTTTACCTTATAAAATTTGAGTTTTGTTTATATTTTGAGAGAATCTAAATAAAAGATATTTATATCATAATCTATCGAACTAATTTTATTTATATCTATATTATTTTTTGGTGAAAAAAATTATTTATATTTAGAATATTTTTATTGGAATCCATCTAAATTATTAATTTATAATATTATATTAATATATTTTCCGTGCACGGGACGTGACTTACACTAGTATATTATATAACTATTCCACAATCTCTTCTACTCTCTATTACATTTATGATTGACTAAAGTATTTACTAATAAAAAATAAAATTATTTTAAATCATCAAATATTCGTGTATTTAAACTTCAATATTCTACAACAGTTTTCATTAAAACCACCTCTCCCCTTTCCGGCTAACTAACTACTAGAATTTTTTCTACCATGAAAGACCAAGCCTACAACGATGTTCTCGCAACACCCACCGGCGAGTTGTTCCTCAACCCGCCAACGTCGTACCAAGTCGAGCACTTCACCATCGGATTAGAGAATCCGATTGACGACATCGAGTCCTTAAAATCCTTCTTCTCCTCCTCCATCATGCTCAAAATCCCGAGGTTCACAAGCCTCCTCGTGAAGCACCCCAACGGAAAACACTACTTCAGGAGCACCAAAGTCGACATCGACAAGCACTTCGTTGTCCGCTCCCTCATCGACAACGAGGCAGCCCCCAAGACCGAGGAATCCGAATACGAAGACCTCGTCAACGACTACGTTGCCGGGCTAGCCACAGCCCCACTGATGAGCACCGACAAGCCCCTTTGGGAGGTACACGTGCTGGTCGACGTGAGGTGCTTGGTGCTTCGGATTCACCACGCTATAGGCGACGGGACCTGCCTGTCGTCGATGATTCGGGAGATCGGAAGATCGCCGTCCCAAAACCATAGAAGGCGCAATGAGGTGGAGAGGGCCAAGGTGGCGAATTCGCCTAAGGGAAATTTTAGGTGGGACAAGAGTGAGGGGCTATTAGGGCTTTTAAAGTATGCCTGGCGTTCGACGAGGTTTACTTTGAATTTCGGGGTGAGAGCTTTGGTAACGACGGATAAGAGGACGTCGCTGAGGGCGGAGGATTGTCGAGTTGGATACAGGCCTCAGAAGTTGGCGACGGCGAGGTTCAACTTCGACGATGTCAAGTTGGTGAAGAAGGCCATTCCTAATGCGGTAAGGACTACAACTATAATCCACTCTCTACAATCTACATTTTATGTTTTTCCATTGTTCTAATTCATCCTATATAACCCCAAACCGAACAAATATGTGATTTGATTAACTAAAATGAGATTTTTATGGATCAGCTAGGTTAACCATTTTTTTGGGAGATTAACTTGTTGAGAGATGTGAATAAGATCATAACGTATATAATTTGATTGACTACTTCTTTTATTGTTAATTGGTTTTATAATGGAACATCACTCGGCTTATATGATAGACTACTAGCGCATGTGCGCCCCTGTATACGATCCCCAAACATTATATGGATATATTGGGTTAACGATTTTTTATGAATCAGCTAGGCTAAAGGTTTGGTAAATATATTGGCTTAACGATCGGTTAGGTTAACATTTTTTATGGATCAGCTAGGTTAAAGGTTTGGTAAATATATTTGCTTAACGATCGGTTAGGTTAACATTTTTTTATGGATCAGCTAAGTTAAAGGTTTGGTTAAAAAAAAGCTGAAGCTGATGGTGTAACTAAAACTTTTGGATTATCTGTTATGTGTTTGGTAAACCTAACTTTTAGGATAGGTAACAGAAACTTGTGATTAGAAAACCAAAATTTTCGAAAAACTTGGGTGAGTATAGTGGCGAAGCCAGAAAAAAAAAAAAATCATCCCTTATAAATATTTAACTTTGATTTTTTTTAAAAAGTTTTACAAAAATAATCACAACTTGAAAATATTTTTTCATTAACTCTCCACTGTACCTTATATTATACAGTAAAGAATGAACCTTAAAAAAATCTGATTAATCACTTTATGTATTCTAATTAATTAAATTAACAATATTATATATAGTGTATGTGTAGCATTTTTATGTGGAATTGTACATTCGCACATGTAAATCTTAACTGCAACGTTGATGATATATTGTGACACAGACGGTTAACGATGTGATGTGCGGGATAATATGGGGCGGATTTATAAAATACATCGCTGCTCGAAGCTCTCCTCCTGGTACCTACATTTACCTACTTTACCTAATTTATTTCGCACATGGATGGGTAACCCGTGTATAAAACAATCAATGATTTAAATATCTAATTCTATTAATGATCAATAATTATTATATATAAAAAAAAACTGAGCATGCAATTGGGATTAGGCTGAAAACGATGATTGATATATTCTTTTTTCCATTTTGCTCTCTATTTTGTTCGTAAATCTGTATAAACTCTTAATTTAGAAGAATTTAGGCCGATGTGTCAATATTAGAGAGATTTTAAGGGTTTTAACCAATTATAATTTTCTTTTTTCTCTTTAATCCTTTTTTTTAATTCTCTTTTTTTTCTTTAATCTTACTAACCATTAGGCTTAATTCAAAATATTGAATTCAATCTAATATAACTATTGGGTTTAACTCAAATTCATTTACTAACTATCTATATCTATATACTAAATTAATTTATGTCACATGTCATCTCCATGTTCAAAGTTATTAGTGAAAATATTATTTTATTATGGTAACTATATTTTCTAATATTATTTTTTTTTGAAAAATATTCTAATATTAATTACCTAATGTCTATCATTTTTAATTTTACCCAAGTGTATTTTTTTCTATTATTTTTAACACATTTACTAATCAAGGAGTTTAATTAAAAATATTGAATTAAATCTAATGTCTATGATTTATAAAAAAATCACGCCATGGTTTAATTAAAAATATTGAATTAAATCTAATGTCTATGATTTATATTATTTATAAAAAAAAAATCACGCCATGGCGCGGGGATCGTACTAGTATTATTTAAAATAGAAAAGGATATATTTGTATGCAATGTAGCAGATTACGTTAGCATGTTGTCAATAATCTCACTTTTCGTATATTTACCATCAACTGCTAGTAGATAAAGCTTTTTCGCATAAGCTTTTCCATTTAGTTTATGATAATATATATTACTAGTCATTTTCTTATAGGATGCGTTTCCACTTGTTGTATTGCACCGCATTTTTTTCCAGTTTCGTTTGTATGTATTGACGGGTTTCCGTCTGCCGACTTGTCGGCCATCGAGATTCAGGTACATCTGATCTCGAATTATTTCCTAATCAAAAAAAAAATATTACTAGTACAATTTTTGCTCCATTTTTTAATTTGAAATAAAAATTTAATAATACAACAAATAATTATTATATAATTTAATAAAATATTAATAAAACTTAACCTAAAAGAAGAAAGGTATATTCAATAATCTGCATAGTATGTACGTAACGTGTTTTTTTTTATTAGGCGAAAAGGGGGCAGTCCTTAAGACAGAACACAACCCTGATCATCCTTTCGGATGATGTTACAGAATTCCCTATTCAGAGGGAGAGTATCCATATTACAAGTGTCTCTAGATCTAGCTATAAAGTCTGCTGCTCCATTGGCTCCACGAAAACAATGTTTAAACTCTATCCATTCAAATTCCTTTATCATCTTCTTTAGTAGCTCGATTTGCCAGTAGATCTCCCATCTCGGTCTCTGAGTACCATTGATTGCTTTGATTACTTCTAAGCGGTCACCTTCGATTATAACTCTACGTAAGCCTTTTTGCAATGCCATCTTTGTTCCTGCACAAAATGCAGCTGCTTCGGTTTGGATAGCAGAGCCGCTACCCACCTGCTGCTGAAAAGTATCCTTCATGTTTCCATCACAATCCCTGAGAATCCCACCTACCTGACAGAAGCCAGTAGGCGCAGTTGAGCCATCTACATTAATTTTGTAGGTGGCCCTAGGTGGTTTTTTTCATTTAATCCACACTCTCTTTTTCTCATGTTTTGTGTCTTTAGCTGGATTGGCAGCCAACCAATCCCTTACCTGCATATAAGTTTTGGTTACCATTTGAGAGATAGAATCTGTATTTTTATTTCTGAAGATTTTATCATTTCTACTTTCCCAGATTGTTTGCCATACAAAACAAAGGTCTTCAAAGTTCTGATTTGAGGGTTTAGTCTGGAGAGTATCTTTTAATTGGGAGATTCGGTTATCATATATATTTAAAGACTTCCCAATTTTCTGTTCATAAGCCGCTATGATTCTTTTGGTGTAGGAGCAGTGCTGAAACAGGTGATCACTGTCCTCATTTTGATCATTGCAAAGACAACATTGGGAGGGCACTCTGTTATAAAAACGATTTAGTCTTTCTTTTGTGGCAATTCCATCTTGAGATATTTTCCACACTAGGCTCTTAATCCTAGGGGGGATGTTGAGTTTCCATATCCAATTTCCATGTATTTCATTCCGTTGGCGTGTGTTGATTAATTGTTTAACCGATTTGGTTGTGAATTGACCATCCCCATTAAGTTTCCAGATTAGCTTATCCTCGGCTTCCCACGAGGGAATTTTTATTTGTAGGATTTTATCAACAATATTGTTCGGGAAAAGGTTCTGTAGAGTTTGTAGATTCCACTCTTTATTTTGGTTGATGAGTTGATGAACTTTGAGATCCGGGTTATGCGATAGCCGGAAGTTCTCGAGGTTACAATTTAGGACCCAGGGGTCTTTCCAGACGTTTATGGTTGTTCCATTTCCAACTATCCAGTGTGATCCTTCCATGAATTTTTCACGAAGGTGAAGTAGCCTGCCAAATTGCCATGATGGGTTTGCCGAAGTCGTTTCAGTTATGTTTTGGTTTTTGAGATACTTTTCTGTAATGAGTTTGACCCAAATATTATCCGCATTAGTGTAGAGTTTCCATAATAGTTTCATATGTAGACTGATGTTTAGTTCTTCTGCTAATCTTATTCCCAAGCCTCCTTGGTCTTTTGGCTTACAGATTTTTTCCCAGCTTATCAACGGATTGTAGCGTTCATATTCTAGTTTATTCCAAAAGAAATTTTTATTTATTTGATCAATCTGATGGAGTACTCCCTTTGGTAGCAAAAAATTCTGCATGAGGTAATTAGTTTTGGAGCTTAGATTTGCTGTAATGAGAGTCATCCGACGAGCTTGGGTTAAGCTCGAAGCTTTCCATTTGGCTAGTTGTTTTTTGAGGTTTTGGATTGCGTCCTGAAACATTTCATTTTTAACTCTACCACGGATTAGAGGGATGCCTAGATATTTTTCCATAGTTCTAGAAACAGGGATGTGCATTTCATTAGCTAAAGAGTTTTCTAGGGAGTTACTAACGTTTTCAGAGACTTGGAGAGAGCTTTTGTTGTAATTTATCGTTAGGCCAGAAAGATTGGAGAATCTGTTGAGCATATTACGAATGGTGTGGATACTTGTGAAGGAGGCAGGGGCAAAAATAATTGTATCATCAGCAAAGATCAGAAAGGGAATAGGCGTACCGTTTTTTGTGATCCTAACTCCAACCAATGCATCATCTAACATTGCTTCCTGTTGTAATTTAGCTGCTAAATTTTCCATTACAAGGATGAAGATATAAGGCGCTAAGGGATCCCCTTGTCTAATACCCCTCTCTGGTTTAAATTGTGCACCTGGACGGTTGTTGACAAGAACAGAGAAAGTAGTGGTGGTAAGGTAGCTCATGACCCATCTAATCCATCGAGAGTCAAAACCAAATTTAGTGAGCGTGGCTTTAATGTAGTTCCAGTTAATCTTGTCATACACATTCTCCATATCTAGTTTTAGAGCCATCCAGCCTTTTGGTCCTTTTCGTTTATGAAAGCTGTGAAAAATTTCATGTGCAATTAGAGTGTTATCTTGAATGGATCGTCCCTCTACAAAGGCACCTTGAAAGGGGTTGATAAGTCTAGGGAGGATATTCTTCATTCTATTAGCTATAAGTTTAGAAATAATTTTATAAATGGTGTTGCAGAGGCTGATTGGCCTATAGTGGTTTATGTTAGAAGGATTGTCTATTTTGGGTATGAGGGCTATGAAAGTTTGGTTAATCTCCGAAAGTAGAGTCCCAGAATGGAAGAAAGCTTTAACTGTTTTACAGACAGATTGACCTACTATGTGCCAGTATTTGGTGAAGAATTCAGGAGGAAAGCCATCTGGTCCAGGCGTTTTGTCAATTGCCATAGTTGTGACAATGCTTTTGATTTCCAAATTTGATGGTATTGATGTGAGGGATTCATTTTCTTCTGGAGTGATTCTGGGGAGATGATGAGGTAGTTGTTCAGTTGTAATTCTGGGAGAGTTTGGCTTAACAAACCTCTCAGCCATTTCCTTGGTAATTTGGCTGGCGATTTTCTCAGGATCAGTGATGTTTTCACCTTCTTTAGAAGTGAATGTCGAAGTATGGTTTTTAAAATTTTTAATCTTCACAATTGTTTGGTAATAGTTTGTATTTCTATCACCTAGCTGAAGGTGCTTCGTCTTTGCTCTTTGCTTCCAGAATCTGTAGTTATATTCTAGCATGACTGTCTTTTTCTTTTCCAAGTTCATAAGTTTTCGATTATCCCAGCCGGATATTTGGCCCCAAGGCAGTTTAGCTTGCAGATTTGTGATTCTTTTTTCCACTTCAGAGAGTTGTTTTAGAATGTTATTTGAGTGTGTTTTACACCAGTTTTTGGTGTTGTTTTTGAGAAGCTTCTGTTTTTTCATAAATTTGTAAGCATGGGAGCCAATAAGTTTATTTTCCCAAACTTGTTTCACCATTTTTTCATAGATTGGGTTCACAGTCCAGGCCATTTCGAATCTAAAGGGGGCACCTTTGTGGCTAAGTTTGTTTCCCAGTTTGAGTGTGATTGGGCAGTGATCAGACAAGGAGAAGGAGTGGTGTTGAACATGCATGTTTGTAAGTTTTGTTATTATTTGATGATGAGCAAGGACTCTGTCAAGCCGCTCATAGGTGTTGTCTCTAGTCTCCTTGTGTTTTCTCCAAGTGAAGGGCGATCCCATAAAGGGGATAGTGTGTAAATTAAGATCCTTTTTGAGATGTCTAAGTCTGCGAAATCTACTAAGAGATGGGGTGTTCCCTCCTACTTTCTCACTGTCATTCTCAATGTCGTTGAGATCACCCATTATAAGCACAGGTAGAGAATGTTTATTGGTGATTTCAATAATGCCGTTCCAAAAACTAGTCTTTTCTTGTTCAATCGAGGGTGCATAGACAAATATAATGGCAAAGTCTAGGGAATCAATGGAAGCTTTAATCATGCAGTATCTAGTGTCTTGTTCCAGGATGGTAGTATTTTGCATTGATTTAGTGTGATTTAGGAGAATCTAGAGACCACCTTTAGCCCCCACAGAGGTGATAAAGATGCATCTTTGGAAGCCAGCTACGTGAAGTTGGCTGTCAGTAGGAGGTTGAGTTGATTTGGTTTCGATTAGAGCTAAGAGATCAAGCTTGTTGTTGTGTCTTAAATGATTTATTTCATGCCAGAGGAGAGGCTTCCTAGAGCCCCTGATATTCCAGTATCCGAGATTAATCATGAATGGTTGTCAAAGCTATGCTACTTAGCTCAAGAGTACCATATTTACACGTGTTATTAAAACTGTAACTTTGATATTTAGTAATACAACTTAAGATATTATTATGTTCCTTTAAGTGTAATTGAGAAGTAATATGACATTGGTTACCTGGTTCCAGTGTTATGTTTATGCTCCCAGAAGTGTTGCTGTGGTTTATAGATGAGCTCCAGCTTCCAGTATTGTGGTCCTTTCTTTTCATTGATCTGCATATTTTGCTTGTAGCAAGAGTGTGGTTTCTTTTGTTACAAAATGTGTTGGAGGTATTGTTGTTGGTGTAAAGGTTTGTTTTGCTTCTCCCCACACTATTTCTTTGAGGAGAAACGGTGGGGATAGCCAGACTTGTTGAGAGAGAAGAGTAGGGGTGCATACCTGTCCATTGCAAACAGATGGAGCTGGTGTTGTGTACTGGAATATTTTGTCTGAAGTAGCAGGTGATAGCATCATAGTATGAATCTTTATTGCTACTGGCAATACCAACAGTCCCATGGTACTCATCCCAGGTAAAACCATGAAAAGCAAACCAAAGAAAGCAGCAAGCACAACACATGTCTATCATAATTTGATTAAAGACATATTTGATACGGGGGTGCCACCAGTAATTGGAAAATAAGGTGCACTTACATAGGTCAAAGATCATGCAGACATAATTGTTACCAGAACTAAGAGAAGTACAACCAAGTTTGAAATCAGGACTAGAGGGCGGGTTCAAAAGATCACTAAGGTGCTTAGAGTTATTTAAGTGCAGCATAGCATAACCAAGGCTAGCTGCAAGGCCATGAGTCCTGTGAGTCATCATCATTAGTTCTTCTTTTTCTTTGGCTTCTTGTTGGTCGGGGAAGAGGCTTCAGTCTGGTCATCTTCTTCCTTCCTTTTGCTTTGTTCCATAGCAGCAATCATGTCAACCTCCTCGGAGGATCTGATCACAATGCCACCCATCTTCCTTATGACAGAATTGTCAGATCTGAGAGAGAGTTGAGATCCTTCAGATTCAACCCCAGTATCAACCATTTTACCTTTTCTCTAAGCTTTCAGCATCTCTTCATAGTCATTATCATTGATCAGATTGTTGATGTTAGGAAGGGTAGGAGTGGCAGAGGCCATGATAGTGTGCAAGATGGAAGGGGCAATCACAAAGGGAGTGGTAGAGCAATCTCCAGCAATCTTAGAGACATGAGCATTGTTGAAAGCAATGAGCTGATTGATTAACTCATTTGAGTAGTTAGGATTATGAATCTGGTGTGAAGAGGTTCTAGGAGTGGCAGTCATGGGAGTGGTGGTAGGGAGCAACCCAAAGTCACCCTGGCGGGGCTGCATAGAGGGAATCACAGTGGGTTCAATGTCAGCTTGAGTGAAAGGAGTAAAGGTGTTTGGCATGTTGAACAACCTGGGATCATTTCTGGTGTGGCTTAGTGAAGGAGGTAAAACAAGGAGGTCAGTTTCAGGATTCTCCTCGAGGACAAGGCTGAACTTTCTGGGACGAGGAGCATTCAAGGGGCAGTCGTCGTAGGTATGATCATACCCACCACAACATCCACAGCCATCCGAGAAATCCTCGTACCAGATACGGAGTTTGATGGTTTCAGTTTCGTTTTTGCGGATGTGAATGAAGGTAACAAGCTTAGACAGAAGGGAAACATTTATACAGGCTCTTGCAAACCTGAGCTTGTTTCGGATATTAGAGACCTGATCCAACCTGATCAGAGCTCCAACACCAATAGCAACTAAGATGTAAGCTATGGCTTTAGCAGTGTAGAAGTGGTGGGGAAGACCCGTTTTCTTTCTGAAAGACTGAAAGTATCTCAAAAATCTTTCTAAAAATTATTTTAAGAAACTTATTCTCATTTAAAGCAACGAATTTTCTATCATATTCCCTTGAGTCATAGGATAAGATGCCTATTTTAGAAAAAAATACATCCTTAATTAAAATACATTAGCTAAATTTTAAATTAGATTTTTAGGGTCGTTTATTTTTAATAGGGTATCTTTTCCCATTTAGGATCTTATTATATGCCCTATGATAGAAAGACCCTTAAAGTAATACTAGTATAATCTCCATATTATGTACGTGTTGTTTTCAATTGAAATATAATTTTAATTAATATAATTTTAATGAATATAATTTTAACAATAATATATAATAAAATAACATATACATATTGTCATTACTATTAATATTAATAATAATATTATTATTATTTAAAAGAAAGAAAATATATTATTAATAAATAGTAAATTTCACCTATAACGATCTTACAAGATGAAATTAATTGTACAATTAATTTCATGATATAAGATGATTATAGGGGAAATTTACTACTTATTAATCATATATTTTCTTTTTTTTTACATAATAATAATAATAATAACATGTATATATTATTTTATTAATATTTAAATTATTATTTATAATTGATAGAATTAAAGAGAGCATATATAATATTTGATATTTCAGCTTTAATATTTAGTATTGATATTGATTGATTGATAATATAGATTATGAAACACAAGTTGCACTTTAAAAAATGTTTTGAAGATATTAGAGGTAACACGTCCCTTCTATATATGATGAATGCATGTAATTCATGTCTCGTGATGAGAATATATACTGAATTATAACACGATATTCTAAAATTAAATCAATTATCCATAAAAATCTATTGAAAATATGACAATAAACTAAATAAATATGAATTATAATATTGAAATTAGACAAATAGATCGAGATCAAAAGATCCATCTAATGATATACAGGGCCGTCCAATGGTTTTTAGATGCCATATATGTGAATAGATCAAAAAGGGCCCTTTACAAAGGGTTTTTAAATGCACTGGTAATGGAGATGAATCGCAACAACGCATCAACTTCTTTTTCTTTAAGTCCCGAATCGCAGCAACTATGTCCCGAATCACAAACTATTGATGGAGATGAAGCTTAAGGTGCAAATAGGAAAATCTCAAATTGTAAGTCCTGAATTGCACAAATATAATGAACTGTAAATCCCCAATTGCAACAGTGAATTCAACAAAACAGGGAAATGAAATTCAACAGAAGTCACCAATTCAACAGGGAATAGATATTCAACAGGGAAATTACCAGTAAATTCAACAAAACAAGGAATTGAAAGACCTCGACGGTGGAGATAAAAAATCGAAAATAAAAACTTAACGATGATGGTGATGAGGAGGTAGATGAAGGCGAAGGGGAGGCCGAGGAGGGACTCTGCGACATCGGCGAGGCGGAGGCACCGGCGAGGCAGCGACAGCGGTTCTGCGACACCGGTGAAGATGGCAAGGCGGCGACAAGGACTCGGAGAAACACAGTAGCAGTGAGGGATGAGGCGAGCCGATGGTACGAAAGAAACGCATATTGAAAGGAGTGAAAGCAAAGAGCTTGATTTTGAAGAGAGTGGAGCGTGGATTTTGCGGGGAAGACGCAGAATCCTCCATTAATCACTCTTTACGCGTGATTTCTCCAAGAGGAAGAAAAGCGTGGATTTTGTGGCATTAATTAGGGGTTTCTTCTCGCTTTTCACTCCTAACGCCTCAAACAATTAAAAAAAAATTAATACTCCTTATATATACCCCAGTACTCTAACATAAATATAGTGCCCCGTTAAAATGTGGTGCCCTATTCCATTGGGCTTTTTGAACAGCCCAATGGACGAGCCAGATGATATAGAATTAATAATCACGTTTATTATTTATATTAACATTATATTTTTCATATGATTAAAATATAATATATATTTTTTAGAAATTCATTACAACTATTATTTTAAAAATAATTAACAAATTGAGCTGTAACTTTTTTTTAATTAACAAATACCCTTAATCTTTTAGAGGTTTTAAACATTTTTTTATTGCAATTATTATTTTTATTTGAATAATATATTAGTTATATAATTTTTTCAAATAGAATTTAGTAAAAAAACCACCACTAATAAATCTGATCCATAGACAGATTTATACTTTTATTCAATAAAATATCTATATATATAGATAGATAGATTGTGTCTTGTGGAGACTTTTCAAAAATTACCACTATAGTATTATTTTAATATTTATTTTTTGGTGGAAGAAAATTTTCTCAAAATCACGTATTGAATGCCATAAAGACTTCTATGGATTGGTTTTATAATTTTTTTGTGTGTGTGTGCTCGTATAAAAATTTTAATGAAAAAGAAAATAAGGTAAAACGAATAAATATTGTGTTACACTAGTATGCATATTATGTATGTGGATATGAATATTACTGTGTAAATATGAATATGATGTAATTTGTTTTATGTTATGTAAGAATAAACATATAATATGATATTCATCTACTCATATTTACATTATATGAACATTCAAACAACCTAATATTCATATACTCATTTGAATATAGCATAATATTCATATGAATACACACACTTACACTAACTAGCAGTTGCAGCCGCATGATTTTCTAAAGGGGGCGAAATTTTTGTTTTAGAAGAAAAAAATTCACGGTATATATAATGAACAAATTTTTAAAAAAATGTTAAAAGAAAACCATTGTAGTATAAATATGATATTTCATTACAAAAATTTGTACAAAAAATTTAATAATTATTTTCATATGTGTGTTGATGAATACCTTTTTTATATAAATTTATTTAAAAATAGAGCTCGCGATGAAAGCAGTACTTTCTATGGAGAGAATGCAATTAGTTGTTGTACATCATATTCTTCTTCTCCTTTAAGGCAGATATTTGATCCTGAGGTTGTATATATGACAGGTCACTGTTTGCTTCAACATTGCATAGATGACAAAAAATTGTCCAAGATATCCTACATTGTATTAGACGAAGTTCATGAAAGAAGTCTAACCACATATTTACTTTTGGCTTCTGTTAAAACTTTACTCTGTCCTATGCCTGAACTTCGCCTTGTCATAATGTCTGCAACAGCTGATACAGAACAACTTTCAGGCCACTTTTTCGGTTGTGGGATCTGCAAAGTAATTGGGAGAAATTTTCCAGTTGATGTGAAATATGTCCCCTGTGTGCTTGTTGACACTCCTGTGAGTCCCATCTCTTCAAAAGCTGATGTAGCCTCATACAATGTTCTAAAAGGCGCTAGGCGGCCACTAGGCGGCGGGTGGCCGCCTAGCGCCTAGGCGGCTAGACGGACTTAGAACAAACTTGATTATTTCCTTATGTTTTGACGAATAACACTTGTAAATAATTCATATAATGTAATAATAATCCATAATATCACTCATAAACCCAAATTTGTAGTAGTTAACTAACACTAAAGTAAATAAACGCAAAAGTACATGTCTCAGTAACAACTCTAAACCTCCTAAAATCCAAAACTATAAGTTCGACTACAAAGCAAATGCATCCCGACAGGGGGGGGGTAAAAAGACCCTAAGTCAACTAATCATATGCTTAGAAAGTCAAATTGAATAATCGTTGGACTAGGCGGTGCCTAGGCGGGTCCAGGCGGTGCCTAGGCTGGACCAGGCGGCGCCTAGGCGGGACCAGGCGGTGCCTAGGCGGGACTAGGCGGTTCCTGGACGAATTTCCGCCTAGAGGTTCGCCTAGGCTTAAAAATTCCTAGGTCTCATCCCGCCTAGTGCCTAGGCGGCGCCCAGGCGGCGCCTAAGCGCGATTTTTAGAACACTGGCCTCATATGTATCAGGTGTGATTAGGATGGCAACTGAGATTCATCATAACAGTGAAAATAGAGAAGGAACCATCCTTGCATTCTTGACTTCTCATATGGAAGTAGAATGGGCATGTGAAAGGTTTCAACAACCTGATTATGTTGCACTGCCTTTACATGGAAATCATTCCCTTGAAGAGCAGTCGCGTGTTTTTCAGAACTACCTTGGTAAAAGGAAAGTTATCTTTGCAACTAATGTAGCCGAAACATCCTTGACAATCCCATGTGTAAAATATGTTATAGATTCTAGTATGGTCAAGGAAAGCAGGTGTAAAGCTGGTTCTGGAATGAGTGTTCGTAGAGCTTCATGGATCAGTAAGAGTTATGTCAAACAACGAGCCAGCCGTGCTGGTAGAACAGAGTCAGGGGAGTGTTATAGGTTGTACACCCAAGATGAATTCGAGTTGATGCCTGCCCAACCAAAACCTGAGATTTGCCACACCCATCTTGGCATGGCTGTATTGAAAATCATTGCACTGGGCATTAAAGACGAAATACCTTTTGTAGGTGCACCATCTAGAAAAGCTGTTTATTTGGCGGTTCGGAGTCTTGTTCAATTGAAGGCTGTGATAATGAAGGGGAATGTACCTGAGTTGACTAGTGAGGGGTGGTGTTTGGTGAGGTTGGATATTGAGCCCCGGTATGACAAATTGCTTCTTAGCTGCATCCAGAAGTCCTTGGCAAAAGAAGGAATTATTCTTGCCGCTTTTATGGTTAATTGTAGGGGTGGCCACGGGTTACGGGTCAACCCGTGACCTGACGGGTCGTACGGGTCAATGACCCGGCGGGTCCGGGTCAACGGGTGGGGGCGGGTTGCGGGTTAGGGTTAGGGTCAGGAGTTTTGAACCCGATGACCCGGCGGGTCGACCCAACGGGTCAACCCACCATCCCAATTTTTTTTTTTTTGAATTTTTTTTTATGTTTATAATAATTATTATGTATATTATTCTTAGAATAATTCACAATATATAAACATAAACTAGTTTACAATGTGCAATGTGGGTCAAAAGCACGATTACCCTTCTCTTTTTATAGATTTGGAAGACTTTCCCTATTCTCTCAACTTTCAATGTGGGACAAGACTCTTGTCCCACATTGAAAGTTGAGAATTAGAATGAGAAGGGATGGATGTATATATATGTGTACCCCATCCTCCCTTAACCCTCACTCTTCACTTTAAGCTTTATGTCTTATATTGAAATGAACTAAAGTATGAGAAATTTAATATCCCTACATTTATATTGTAGTGGATGAAGAAAGTTTATAAAAATATAAAATTTCTCATGTTTTTTCCCACTTCATATTAAAATGAAATGGATATAAGAAGACATATGTAGAAAAGTCTTTACATATCATTTTTTTTAATTTTTATTAGTTGAAAATATTATAAAAAAACAATTTTATTTTTAATTCGGGAATCCGCCGGGTCAACGGGTCGACCCAGCTGGTCAACGGGTCGACTCGAACCCGCCAACCCGTGGAATTCCCGGGTTAGGGTTCGGGTTGCCCTTCCCCGACCCTTGACCCGATGGGGCGAACCCGTCAACCCGCCGGGTCCGACCCGTGACCACGCCTAGTTAATTGCAGTAGCATTTTTTGTCGAGTGGGAAATAATTCTGTAAAGTTTAACTCTGATTGCCTTAAGTTGCATTTCTGGCATCAAGATGGTGATCTCTTCACTTTCCTTTCGGTTTACAAGAAATGGGAGGATGTTCCTTTTGGGAAGAGGAATAAATGGTGTTGCAAGAACAACATTAATGCCGAAAAAATGAGAAGGTGCTATGATACCGTTTTAGAAATGAGGAACTGCCTTGAGAATGAACTTTATATAGATATTCCCAGCAACTGGCATTGGATGCTTGATGTGGAAAACGAGCACCATACCGAACTTAACCAGGCCATCTTTGCGTCTCTTTCTAAAAACGTGGCATGCTATAAAGGTTTCGATAAGCTTGGATATGAACATGTTTTCACTAAACACCGGCAGGTCCGGCACATGCCACTGCATCCTTCATGTTCTCTGCTTATGTTCAACCAGAAGCCTGATTTGGTTGTCTTTGGAAATGTTTTATCTACTACTAATGAATATCTTGAAGACGGCTTATCTTCTTCTACTGAATATCTTGTGTGTGTAACTGCTTTTGATGCCCGATTCGTACGTACCCTTCATCATCCGGTTAAAATAATCAGGTGTCTAGACGAGAAACTTCTCGTGTGGCCATGCCAAGGTATTCATCACACACTTGTCAAGAGGTTATGTGGGAAGTCTGCTGATGCCAGTCTGTCTTGTTTATTATCACGGCTCAGAACTAAATATCACGACGATAGGATTGACATTCAAGTCGACCTTATTAGGAATGAATTCCATGTAGTTCCTCACAAAGATGATGGAGCACGTACGACCGACTCTGAGATAATTGTATACAATATATGTAATAATGTAATACTATGTTATACATTGTAAACAATATGTAATAATGTAAATCTCTTTACCGAGATTAAAGTGAGTGAGCATTCTCTTTACAATATGATTGTATACAATATGTAATAATGTAATACTATGTAATACATTATATATACACAATATGTATTATAGTAATACTATGTAATACGATATGTATTATAATAATACTATGTAATACACTATATTTAAAATGTTGTATAGCATATATACATATTGTATATACAATATATATATATATATATACAATTTCATATATCAATTGATTTCATTTTTTGTTTTGCCTTATAGCGTGCAAAGACCAAATTTGGAGTGTCGATGATAATACATATTATATTACACAATTTACTATAATGCATATTGTATTACATATAGACATGCCCCCTATCAATGACTATGAAGGTGGATAATCATGTATTCTTTACCCCCAAGCATTATTCTAAAAAACCCATCAAAACCCGCCTAGATTAATTCGTGGTTGGCATTCTTCAATGCGATGTCAAGCATATTAGGTAGAGGAGTCCTCTCCACCAATTCTACACAAGCCTCTCCCGCATCCCTATGTTGAACGGTCCCTCAATTAGTTGGAGGAAAAGGCGAGAAAAGAGTACTACCTCCCACATTGAAGCCCATCCTCAGGGATGAATGTTTTTGCACCCTTATCAAATGTAAAGTTAACCCATCGACACTTGGAATCGTGATTCATCCTCACGATTTCACAACGGAATCGTGAACCGAAAAATGACTCTTTACGTCTCTAAATGCTATGCCTGAATAGTGTAGATTGCAAGTGCTTATTCCAGTTGATGTGAAATATGTCCCCTGTGTGCCTGTTGACACTCTTGTGAGTCTTGTCTCTTCAGAAGTTGTTGTAGCCCCATATGTATCAGGTGTGATTAGGATGGCAACTGAGATTTATCATAACAGTGAAAATAGAGAAGGAACCATCCTTGCATTCTTGACTTCTCAGATGGAAGTAGAATGAGCATGTGAAAGGTTTCAACTGCCTGATTTTGTTGCACTGCCTTTACATGGAAATCATTCCCTTGAAGAGTTGTCGCATGTTTTTCAGAACTACCTTGGTAAAAGGAAAGTTATCTTTGGAACTAATGTAGCTGAAACATCCTTGACAATCCCATGTGTGAAATATGTTATAGATTCTGGTATGCTCAAGGAAAGTAGGTGTGAAGCTGGTTCTTGAATGAGTGTTTGTAGAGCTTCATGGATCAGTAAGAGTTCTGCCAAACAACGAGCCAGCCGTGTTGGTAGAACAGAGCCAGGGGAGTGTTATAGGTTGTACACCCAAGATGAATTCGAGTTGATGCCTGCCATACAAAAACCTGAGATTTGCCGCACCCATCTTGGCATGGTTGTGTTGAAAATCATTGCACTGGGCATGAAAGACGAAATACCTTTTGTTGATGCACCATCTAGAAAAGCTGTTTATTTAGCGGTTTAGAGTCTTGTTCAACTGAAGGTTGTGATAATGAAGAGGAATGTACCTGAGTTGACTAGTGAGGGATGATGTTTTGTGAGGTTGGATATTGAGCCCCGGTATGGCATATTGATTCTTAGCTGCATCTAGAAGTCCTTGGAAAAAGAAGGAGTTATTCTTGCCTCTTGTATGGTTAATTGCAGCAGCATTTTTTGTTGAGTGGGAAATAATTCTGTAAAGTTTAACTCTTATTACCTTAAGTTTCGTTTCTGCCATCAAGATGGTGATCACTTCACTTTCCTTTGGATTTACAAGAAATGGGAGGTTGTTCCTTTTGGGAAGAGGGGCAAATGGTGTTGCAAGAACAACATTAATTCCGAAAAAATGAGAAGGTGCTATGATACCGTTTTAGAATTGAGGAACTGCCTTGAGAATGAACTTTATATAGATATTCCCAGCAACTGGCATTGGATGCCTGATGTGGAAAACGAGCACCATACCGAACTTAACCAGGCCATCTTTGCTATAAAGGCTCCGATAGCAAAGATGGTGTATTATATATATTGTATATACAATATGTATATATGCTATACAACATTTTAAATATAGTGTATTGCATAGTATTATTATAATACATATCGTATTGCATAGTATTACTATAATACATATTGTGTATATATATAATGTATTACATAGTATTACATTATTACATATTGTATACAATCATATTGTAAAGAGAATGCTCACTCGCCTTAATCTCGGTAAAGAGAATTACATTATGACATATTGTATATAATGTATTACATAGTATGACATTATTACATATTGTATACATTGTTACATATATTGTATACAATCATCTCAGAGTCAGTCGTACGTGCTCTATCATCTTTGTGACCAACTACATGGAATTCATTCCTAATAAGGTCGACTTGAATGTCAATCCTATCATCATGATATTTAGTTCTGAGCCATGATAATAAACAAGACAGACTGGCATCAGCAGACTTCCCACAGAACCTCTTGAAAAGTGTGTGATGAATACCTTGGCATGGCCATACGGAAAGTTTCTCGTCTAGACACCTGATTATTTTAACCGGAGGATGAAGGGTACGCACGAACCGAGCATCAAAAGTAGTTACACACAGAAGATATTCAGTAGAAGAAGATAAGCCATCTTCAAGATATTCATTAGCAGTAGATAAAACATTTCCAAAGACAACCAAATCAGGCTTCTGGTTGAACATAAGCAGAGAACATGAAGGATGCAGTTGCATGTGCCGGACCTGCCGGTGTTCAGTGAAAACATCTTTATATCCAAGCTTATCGGAGCCTTTATAGCATGCCACGTTTTTAGAAAGGGACGCAAAGATGGCCTGCTTAAGTTTGGTATGGTCCTCGTTTTTTACATCAGGCATCCAATGCCAGTTGCTGGGAATATTTATATAATGTTCATTCTCAAGGCAGTTCCTCAATTCTAAAACGGTATCATAGCACCTTCTCATTTTTTTCGGCATTAATGTTGTTCTTGCAACACCATTTATTCCTCTTCCCAAAAGGAACAGCCTTACATTTCTTGTAAACCGAAAGAAAAGTGAAGAGATCACCATCTTGATGGCAGAAACACAACTTAAGGCAATCAGAGTTAAACTTTAATGAATTATTTCTCATTCGACAAAAAATGTTGCTGCAATTAACCATAAAAGCGGTAAGAATAATTCCTTCTTTTGCCAAGGACTTCTGGATGCAGCTAACAATCAATTTGCCATACCAGGGCTCAATATCCAACCTCACCAAACACCATCCCTCACTAGTCAACTCAGGTACATTCCCCTTCATTAACAAAATGTATTTCGTCGTTCATGCCCAGTGCAATGATTTTCAATACAACCATGCCAAGATGGGTGTGACAAATCTCAGGTTTTGGTTGGGCAGACATCAACTCAAATTCATCTTGGGTGTACAACCTATAACACTCCCCTGGCTTTGTTCTGCCAACAAGGATGGCTCGTTGTTTGGCAGAACTTTTACTGATCCATGTAGCTCTATGAACACTTATTCCAGAACTAGCTTCACACCTGCTTTCCTTGACCATACTAGAATCGATAACATATTTCACACCTCGGATTGTCAAGGATGTTTCAGCTACATTAGTTGCAAAGATAACTTTCTTTTTGCCAAGGTAGTTCTGAAAAACACGCGACTGCTCTTCAAGGAAAAGATTTACATGTAAAGGCATTGCAACAGAATCAAGCAGTTGAAACCTTTTACATGCCCATTCTACTTCCATCTGAGAAGTCGAGAATGCAAGGATGGTTCCTTCTCTATTTTCACTGTTATGATGAATATCAGTTGCCATCCTAATCACACCTCATACATATGAGGCTACAACAGCTTCTGAAGAGACAGGGCTCACAGGAGTGTCAACAGGCACACAGGGGACATATTTCACATCAACTGGAAAAATTTCTCCAAATTACTTTGCAGGTCCCACAGCAAAAAAAGTGGCCTGAAAGCTGGTCTGTATCAGTTGTTGCAGACATTATGACAAGGCGCAGTTCAGGCCTAGGACAGAGTAAAGTTTTAATAAAACCCAAAAGAAGATATGTGGTTAGACTTTTTTCATGAACTTCGTCTAATACAATGCAGGATACCTTGGACAATTTTTTGTCATCTATGCAATGCGGAAGCAAACAGTGACCTGTCATATATACATCCTCAGGATCAAACATCTGCCTTAAAGGAGAAGATGAATATGATGTACAACAACTAATTGCATTCTCTCCATAGCAAGTACTGCTTTCATCGCGAGCTCTTTTTGCTAATGACATTGAAGCAACATTCTGCGGCTGTGCACAGACATTAGACCCATTAACAAATATTCCAGAGTCCATAAGAAACTGCACCAGCTGCGTACTCTTCCCTGAATCAATCTCTCCAAGCAATATCATAACATGTCCATACAATACAAGGTAGTAGCACATGAATGTTAAAATGCAAGAAGATCAGCACATGAATGTTCACATGCTGAAATTTGATTCCACTGCCCCTCACTTATCTGGGATCACAATAAAGATGCAAGGAGGCCATCACATGAATGTTTGAACACTAAAATTTTATTCCATTCCCTTCTATTCTCTACTTCTCAAACAAACAATGTTTTTTTTTAATTGAAGGAGAATATACAAATATATTTACATTAATAATAAGAAGTAATGTAAGTGGTAGTGTGAATACACTTACATTAATTGCACGCTAAAATTTAATTCCTTTCCCTTCTATTTTTTACTCTTCGAACGCTTGTTTATTCTTACACTTTGCTCTAGTTGAATGTATGGTGATCGCGGTTATTATTCGGTGGATTACACGAAATATGGTGGAATAACAAATTGCTTAAGTTTGGTGGATAGTTTTGAACCTATTTCTTAAGTTTGGTGTTGGACTTGGAATATCAAATTTTTTTAAAAAAAATAATCTGTTATTATAACATATAAAGACATTATTGTTATTGTATCTAAATATAGTCTAACCATTTTTGTCATATGTAACAGAGTTAACATTGAGAACAGATGCCCTGTTACCACCTCTCACCTACTTCTGGCAACGGAATCGTGATCCAAGTGTAGATGGGTTAACTTTGACAGCAAACCCAAAGCAGTAACAATAATCTCTTGAGCGGGGCTCCAGTTGTGAAATATTTGACAACAAACCCAAACCAGTCAAACTCAATGGAGATATTATTGTCTGTGGTGATGCGACGAATGGATACAAGGTTTTTTGTTAAGCCGGGGGAGAAGAGGATGTTGTTAAGGCTTAGGTCGGTGGTAGGAGTTCGTAATGTAGTTTTCCCAAGCCCCAAGGTAAGAATGCGTTCACCATTGCCGACAATAACGGAGGTAGAAAGACTCTTAGAAGCAGGGACATAAATTATACTTGGGTTGTGCGACATGTGCGCAGTGGCTCCCCTATCCATGTACCAGTTCGGATCACCAGGTAACACGCTTATAGGCCAGGTGTTTGAGAAATTCCGTCTGGTGCCCTTGTGTTTAGTGCAATTCCGGATGGTGTCCCAAATATATTTTTTTCCATTTGGTACCTCCGAACTTTTGCAAAATTCCGTCCAATGCCCTAACTACAATCAAACCCTAACTCTGTTATTATTATTTAAAAAATAAAAAAAATGAAAACAAGAGGCGCCTACAACATCACCTAGAAATCTGCCACTGCCTTGGCTAGGAGGAGGGAACTCTGCATCACTGCCATGGATGGGAGGAGGGAACTCGGCGTCGCCGCCACTGTCAAAGGGCGTGTAGCCTTCTTCGAAAGGGGTGATTGGAGGGCCTGACCTTAGGGGTGTGCATAATCGGGTACCCGATACGGACCGGATAATCGTGTCGGGTACCCGGAACCGTTAAGGCCAAATTCTCTGAACCGTACCTGAACCATATAAACCCAGGTACCCGACACGGTTAATGTATTCGGTTCCGTGTCGGATACCCGGGTACCCGACACGATCGGAGTGTTTTTTTTTAAATATTAATTTGGATGTCCATGTGTGTTGCTACTGTGACTATTGTATTACCGGTTACAACTTCAAAAAAAAATGCTAACAGTTGAAACTTTGGTGGCCTGCTCACTATTGTGCTCTTGCGCTGCTACTACTGTATTACAAATTTACAACTTACAAGGGCAAACAACAAATCAACAATTGAAACTTTGAAAGATCAACACACACAAAATGAAAGGTTAATGGGTACCCGAGAGGGCCGAAAAATCATTTCGAAACATCGTTTCACATCTGCTGATTTTGAGACTCAAGAGGGCCGAAAGGTTATATTTGTGAGGATTTGAGAGGAGAGATGTTGAGATTTGTGAGGATCCGAACGGTGCTGTGCGACAGTGTGAGGCTGCGAGTGCGGCTCTCTGCCGTATGTCGCTCTGTTGTGCGCGATAAAAAAATCAGTTAGGGTTAATGGGTTATGTCTCAGTCTGACTATAAAAACAAATTAAAAACAACAAATCAATAATTGAAACTTTGAAAGATCAACACACACAAAATGAAAGGTTAATGGATACCCGAGAGGGCCAAAAAATCGTTTCAAAACATCGTTTCACATCTGCTGATTTTGAGACACGAGAGGGCCGAAAGGTTAGATTTGTGAGGATTTGAGAGGAGAGATGCTGAGATTTGTGAGGAACCGAATGGTGATGTGCGATAGTGCGAGGCAGCGAGTGCGGCTCTCTGGCGTATGTCGCTCTGTTGTGCGCGATAAAAAAATCAGTTAGGGTTAATGGGTTTTGTCTCAGTCTGACTGTAAAAACAAATTAAAAAGAGAACATAAAAAATCAGTTAGGGTTAATGGGTTATGTCTCAGTCTGACTGTAAAAACAAATTAAAAATATAACAGAGGGCCAGAGGGGATTCAAACCCGGGTATCACTGCACGAGGTTAAAGGATGCAACCAATTGAGCTAACGAAGTTATTTGTTACACAAGGAACTTTGTTTATACTAATATTATTATACCCAGCATAAAAAATAAAAAAAAAACATTTAAAGTCGTGTTTTCTCGTTTCGTGTCATTATCATGTCGTGTTTTTTCGGTTTCGGGTTTTTTCGTGTCCTGTTGTCGGGTTTTCGTTTCGTATTTTTGGTTTCGAGTTTTTCTGCACACCCCTACCTGACCTCCTCGCTGGCATCATTGCTAGAGGCGTCAAAGGAAGACATCGTCGTCTGCATCCAGAGAGCGAGCGCACCACCTTCAACCTCCCGATTTCTGAAAGGGTCAATTCTCAAGTCGGTTCATCCCAATTTCTTCTGCTCCACCACCTTCAACCTCCTGGTTAGATCAGGGCTCGCTCTTATGTGCTGATTGAATCCAAACCTATCAAGGTTTGATTTCAATCTTTGATTTTTCGCTTCTGAAAGCGAGAACCACCCCCTTCCTCCACTGACCCAAATCACGACTACCCACCTTTGAATTCCTTGTGCTCATCCACCAATTCCACAACCCACAATTGAAGATGGCATTTGCAAACGAGGAAAAGCCCCAATCGAAGCCCAAAGTGTAGGGGATGTTGAAGCGCTCCTTCCGACCAACCGATGAATCCAACTCCGGCCCTGTTGAAGTGCTCCTTCCGACCAACCCCTCCTTCTCCTTCTTCCTCTTCCAATTCGGGACTCCATGCCCTCTTTCTTCACTGTTCCAACAACACCCCAAACGGCGCCGATGGATCCAATTCGGCCGGAGTGTATGCGTTACAAAGATTAAGAAGGTGGGGTTTCATAGTTAACGGAGTTACATTTCAATTGGATTTAGGGCACGGGATGGAAGGTGGGTGAAAATGGGGTGGATGTGGGTGAAAATCTCCTACCTTGTGAGAGAAAATAGGGGAGATGGAGGATCTAAATGAAGGTGGAAGTGGGGGTGAGAAAACTCAGCCTTAGCCGGAGTTAATGTCTTCTAGTCTTTGTTAGAATTCTTGCAATATTGGGCACATAACACCTGTATATCGCCTTTGACTGCTCTCTTTAAAGTCACATACTCTCATTTCCATAGATTATATGTTCTTCGGGAGTGACCTAAAATTTCTGGATAATCTAGAAGAAAAATCTTGCCTATACCAGTATGTGTTATAACTAGGACAAAAGAAAGAGGGGAGAATATGGGATTGTATTCAATTAATTGATTGTGGAGTATCCACCAATACAATATATAGGAGTCATATCCTTGAGCTCTAAGTATAAGATAAATCTATCTATAAAAGGCAAAACTCTATCTAAGTAAAGTGTATATCTTTGTACATCCACATAGTAATATTATAACACTCCCCCTTGGATGTACAATTTTTATTCCGCCAACTGCCTCGTTAAAAACCTAGCTAGGAAAACCCAATGGGACAAAACCATAGCTTAGGGAAAAAGAGTGCAGCCTTCTATGGACGCTCTTGTTGTTCTGCCTCATTTAAAACCTTGTCAGGAAAACCCAGTGGGATAAAACCTGATCGAAGGGAAAAAGAGTGCAATGCGTGTATACTCCCCCTGAATTCAACATCCTTCTTGAAGTCTTCTCATTCTTCTAAATGTCGTCGTCTTCATGAGCTTATGGTCGAATCTCAGCATTGTCTTTGATGTGTATAAGCTGGAATGTCTTCATGATTAATTTTGACGCGCTTGACTTCCATGTATTGGTGTTGAGCTGCTTTGGATGCACAAACATAAGGTACTTCAGGACCTAGTATGCTTTTCATTGTTGATCTGGAGGATCTGATTTATTAAAAGATGCTTAAGTTGCCTCGTTAAAAACCTTACCTTGGAAAAACCCAGTGAGATAAAAACCAAGATTAAGTAAAAAGAGTACAACTTTGTATGGTACTTTGGGACTTAAGAAAATGTCACCACTTTCACAATTATAGGTAATTCAGGTACTCTAATAAGAATCTTTAACCAACTGCATGTAACAAGACTTTGATAATAATACTTCGGGCATTCTCAATTGATTCTTTACATTTATATGGGTATGCACCTACAATGTCGGTCATTTACATTTAGAGCTACAATTATACTCACTCCTGGTGAATACACTCTTATGTAACCTTTAATAGGTTTTGCGCAATCAATTTGGCTTTATATTTTTCTTTGTACGAATACCCACTTAAAACCAACTGATACTACACTTTTCAATGTTGGAGCTACAGGTCCAAAAACTTTATGCTTAAATACTCCATCTTTGCATGAATTATTTCTTTCTAGACTTTGTAATAAACAATGTATCATTATGAGGGGAGTTGCCTCATTAAAAACCTTGCTTTAGAAAAACCCAAATGGGACAAAAACCAAAGCTAAGGAAAAGAGTACAACTTTTCTCCCCCTCAATTTAGCACATAAATCACCAATTTTATAAAGACATGGTACTTCTGGACCCTTAATATCCTTTCACAATCTAATCAAAGATGAAAAGATCATTTGTCTTCATATCGTAATATATCTCTCTTTGTATACTCGAACTACAGATCGAGATATTTTTAGAGCTTTCAACTAATTTCCAACTAATCCTCTGTTTGTTGGATGATAAAGGATCTGATCATTTCAAGACAACTCATAATCAATTCTAACACTGTCAATCTTCATGAAATCTCTTCAAGAGTTTTATACTAGTGGATATATCACCATTGTTTGAAGTTACTACTAGATCTTCGATCTAAATCATGCTAGCACATTATTTGGTATAAATGTGACTTTTGTCACTATCTTTTGCATTTACTGATGTCTTTACTAGCATGTTTGCTATATAGTTCATCGAAATTTCGGTTCACTTCTCTTCCATGCAATAGATTACTTCTTGATCTTCTTTTCCTCTCCCCCTAAATACCGAGTATTTTTATCATCCGTGATGAACTCTAGGTATTTGATCATCTATGAGGACTCAATCCTCCATATACATCAACTTCCTTGATTTACAACAACTTAGTGTAATTTGGGGAGATTTCGGTGTCTATACTGAACATGTAAATACCAAGATCTCTACCGGAGATAAATTACAAGAAGGACAATTATTCTATTGTTGACCGAAATCGAATCAATCTCTTGATATTCATGCCTGCTTGTTCGCTATTATTAACGACTCTACTGGGTCATTTCATGCGTTAGCATTATACTAAATGATAATCTCATAAGTAACGACTTCACTTGATTTAATCGTCAGCTTCTCAATGCTCAACATATCAATTTCATTGATAACATTTCTATATCACATCCATATTGCCAACACGGGTAATCTATTTATTATGTTAGATCCCTCTTTTGACATCCTCAACTAGGGGAAATTCACTGCTTCTGACAATTATTAGTCCTCCATTGGCTTTTATGATCCCAATTTATCTATCATCACTCCTTCACTTAGAGTGTTTTGATGCTCTTCTAGAGCCATTTTCTCATATGAGTTTATTGCTTGATTATATCGATCAATAGGCCTTCGAGGACTAATTTTGATGCCCTTCTGAAGATATGTATAAGGTTTAATTATGCCAAGGATAGACTTTATACAACCACTCATTAGATATTTCATCATGAAAACTTCAGGTTTTCTATATCAATAGATACCAAGCTCTAAATCATTCTAACATTTTCATGCGATGATTCATTCACAGTTTGGGAGATTAAAATCCAAGTTAGGCAAACCATCAACTTTGACTTGTTCTTCCACACTCTCCTTGATGTGGGAGTCGACTCATACATGATTATCTATAATCATTTTCAAGATTATGACCAGTATCCTAACAACGGCCGCGCGCACCGTATCCTTTTTATGTCCTCTGCTAGAGGTAACAATATATATTGCATCTAGCAATAAAAGAGGTTGTTATGAGCCATAGGTCATTTATCTAGCTATTTATTTGAGTTCTACCATACCCAAGTAAATTAAGAACAAGATCCCAAAATAAAGAGTCTTCGGGCTCCCAAGAATAAATTTATCGATTTCACACAATTTTAACAAGGATTTGCTTCAAAGTCTTCTCCTAAATCACCATTAGTTGAATAAAATTGGCATCATCTACCCATAATGGTTTCTTCAAGAAAAATTTCCAATGCGTATACATATACATAAAATGAAAATCAAATCAAATAGATAAATAAAACATAGACTCCATGTAGCTTCAAATAGCCAAATTATACTAATAACAAACCAAATACGACCAAGTTTGCCTAATCAAATGTGATGGATCGTCTAGGCTCTTTCGTTGATAATCTTTCATATGTAGAGATAAGTTTATCTACTTCAAGAGATAACTTTTATTAACACAAACAATATATATATATATATATATATATATATATATATATATATAACATAAACCACATATGTTTATGGCATAAAAAAAACTCTTAACAAGTTGTTTCTTCTGGAAACAATTTGAATTTTGTGCAAAAGTAAATTAAAATATATATACCTCACAAGTAAATAACAAAAATAATCTCAATAAACAATACCAATTACAAATTTATTTGGCTACTTCAGGTAGATATCGATCAAAATATTTATCATTTGTTTCAATAAACAATTTCATCCACAAATAGTGTAGGTTCAATAACTATTTCAAATTTCAATTTCATGCAATTCACGTTGTATACAAATCAACTTCATGACACATAAATAATGTCAACTTCTGGTGACCAGGAATCAAACAAGTTTAACTACTTCAGGAGTTTATATTTCACCTTCTATGAAATAAATAATATATGAAACAAATAGTTACAAGTACAGGATGAAATCAACAATATCATCTTGGCTCATCACTACAAAGATGAGGCTAATATTTTAATCGATACATGATGACGTTATTTATTTATCAACTTATCAATATATCAATTCATTTAGATAGCATTTATCATGTATCCGTTCAATATATGGTCAACACCCAATCGTACATGATTTATTAGTGCTCTAAATTCTTATATATCAAAGTATATTAGCACTATGACATGATTTATGATATAAAATCTATATGTACAGTCAATAACGTCATATTGCAATTAGCAACTAAATGATAATCCATATTTAATGTAAGAGATTAACTCATAACACACATATATATAATCACTTATGATCAAGAGGCACAAAAATCATAACTCAAATATATGATGTTTAGGCTTACCTTACCATAAGCTCGATCGCATATACCAGTATTAACAAAATTGGTCCAACTCCATCACGAGCCAGTCGAGCCTAGCATAGATAAGCTCACTACCAAGTAGGGTTCAATCTTCTAAGGTTCGCCTCCTTTTACCATGATGTCCTGGTGTGGATCCGTGGACAAACCACTCGCATGACACCACCCATTAAAAAAAATTAAGAAATTAGATATGTCTTTTCATCTACTTCGGGAGATGAATGATAAAAATATAATATACAAACAAACAAAAATCATAATCATTTATCATTGCTAAATGGATGATATTTGTTGTTTCCATCACTATGAGGATAAATTTTATTGTTCACATCAAGTGATTTATAATATCAATTTCTTTACTTTCATCCACTTCGAGGGATTTAATATTTTCTACTCCAGGAGACCAATTAAATTATTTATAAACAAAATAATAAATTAGAAACATCAAATTGCACTTACCTCCACCTACCTTCACTTACCTTTACGACAGTGCAGAACTCTAAGGCTAATAAATTGATTTGTAATTCTAGCCTAATTGAATAGGTGCACCACTTCGGGAATTGATATATATAATTTATGTATGCATCCTCTTTGATCCCTTCAGGAGTAATTCAGGGGTATACCTCGTTATTCACTTCAGGGAATAAATAATTGAGATTATATATTTTATATCCACTATAAGGGATAAAATTCACCACAATGAAACGATGTAATATAATGGATATATAGGTAATCAAGCAATTATATATGTTTTACGGTAATTAAGTAGCATGTTATATAGGAACAATAAATTAATCAAACAATTAATTCATGGGTGATATAACACTATAACATTAACTGAATCCAAAAGGGGATATCGAAATAAGTATATAGCAATTATATATATATATATATATATATATATATATATATATATATATATATATATATATATATATATATATATATATATATATAGGGAAGCTTTAAAATGTAAAAACTCCTTAACGTGTAAAATTTTGTTTTTTTATTGCAAAACCGAACGCGGGCCTAGTTTTAAAAAAAACGAACCGGGTTTATAAAAAACGAGTGGGCACGCTTCTTCCTTCCTCGCAGCGAGCCAAGGTACTCCCTCCCATCGCCTGTTTCTTATTGCCTGTTCAGATCAAAGGGCGGCGAAGCTCCTCCTCTCTTCTCCTACGAAGAATCCGTCTCGCTCGCCTACTGTCGCCGCCTTCCGTCTAAATACTCGGAACCCCGCCGATGAGATCCAGTTGAAACAGAGGCTGGTGAAGAAGCAGACTCCGAATTCCCAGCCTCCCACCAGTCGATTCGCGCTGACATCTTCACAAATTGGAATAGCTGATCTTCGATGGAGGGAGATATGAGATCGAGAGATGGCGCGAGGATGGAGGTGGTGAACGTCGGGCCTGGATCTGTGCTTCAAGGTGCCAAATCCTTCATTCTCGCTTCAAGGTTTTTTTCGTGATATGAACCTAGTTCTCTTCTAATGTTGCATTTTTTCGATTTCTATTTTACTCTTTGAAGTCTCTATTTAGCCGGTTTTGCACGTATAGGAGGGATGCCAGCTTTCTCTTTTCCTCTGCTTAATCGCACTTAAGGTGTTTGTTAAAATGCCTCTTTGTCAAATTGCACTGAGATTTTAGGGATTGAAACAAATTTGAGGTTTGATGAGACATGTGGATGTGCGGCGATTTCTATTTTCTGAGTTCTTGTCCTGATGAGATTTGTGTAGATCTAGGGTTCTTGCTTGATTTGTACATATGGATGCATATGTAGTTCCATTTCTCTTGCAATCCACGGCGTCACTTTTGCTTATTGAAAGAGTGGGCATAACTTTTTCTTTATGAATACTGATGATATTGTCATTGTGTAATTTAGTGCTGTGAATTAGACAACATTAGTTTCCCTTGAGATTTTGCTTGATTAATTAGTTTAGGTCCTCCCCATTCTTTCTGGATCTACTGCGTGCTGCTGCTTGGGTTCCCATGATTGTCCCTTTGGCGCTTTTGACTTCAATTTCCTTGAGGTTGAACCTGTTACAGATCCCTCTCTTCCTTCTGTTCGCTTTCTTGCATCTTGAAATGCTAGAACATTGCAGATGAGTTCATTGCCGGGAGGAGGTGCTGAGTTGGTGTAGGGTACACACAAAGGACTATGATTTTCGTCAGCAAAAGGAAAAATTGGCTTGTTTTTTTCACTAGTCTGCATAAATGTTTGATGATGCCTTTTTGGGTCTGAATTTTGGGGGTTGTATTCAGATTTTGTTGATGGATTTGGTTTTGCTTGCCCTAATTTCAATTTTTGTTTCACCTGCTCATCTCGTTTTTTTTTTTTTGTTTGCTAGTTTCATTCATTTGAATTTTATTTTTATCAGATGGTTTTCAGATTTTGTAATTTTTTCTGATCAAACCTGCAAAATAGAGTTGTTGGAATTTGTAGTACTAGGCTCATTTGAAGAGGAGAAAAACTATTGAATTATGGCATTCAAGGTTTATGAGTTATGGCTTATCAGTACTCTCATCTTGTGACAATCACAGTGATTTTTTGTCTTAAATTTGTGTTATGATACTGTATTACGTAATGTGCATTTTGCTGTAGAATGTTAAAAGTTACTGTGGAATGTTAAAAGTTGATGTGGGTTTAATGTATTTTATTGGTGGGGTAATTGTTGTTTCATCTTTACTTGAAGCAAAATAATTTATATGGGTAGAGGGCGAAATAAGAGTGGATGATGTGTTGGTAGTTCATTATGTTCACATGATATGTAATGTGTAGCCCATATAGGATAGCTTGAACAATATTTCTGCACATTCAACTGAATTCATAACTCAAAAATAATATCTAATCTCTAAACTAATTTAAAACCTAACCAAGTAGCACATGCAACATCAATTGATGTTGCCTATTTCTTGTACTTAATAATTAGTGCACTTATGAGTGCACATTCTTAATATTTTAGTGCAATATTAGATAAACAATGTGCATATATAAGGTGAAATAGTGCATACTTGATATAAAAAAGTTGGTCCTGCTCTACCTTGTTAAACTATTAAAAATTTAATCTTGTTCTTAAATTTGAATTGGGTGTTAATGTTAAAAGATTATTTGCTGCAGTAGTGGTGAAAGTTTTGGAACCTCGTCCTTTTGAATCTTGTCTTACATGTGGCATTTGCATTGAACATAAACTTGCCCCGATGAGGCGATGAATTGGGTTAGCTTGTTACTTGTGTTATGTGCAATTTTAGTTTGAAAAAGTGCAAATTTAAAACAGAAAAGTGCAATTTTAGAACTCAAATATTCTTATCTTGTCCATATTTTGGGTTAGCTTATTACTTGTGTTAAGATCCATAAGCTCAATTAGGAATGAGCGTCTGAACAAGAATCGTTCAGGAGGTTGGTGGTTCGAATCCACCTGGATCTATCTATTGTTTCAATTGGGTTGCTTTTTTGGTTCGAAGGGGTGCTTGCAATGTCGAGCATAAGCCACTATATCACAAGCACTAGACTTGAGTAAATTTCAGTACCCATACAATTCCTAAGAGTAAAAACATAATACAAACATATGTGAGAAATATTTTAGAAAAATATGAGTCACTACATCAGAATCAAATGTGGAATTAAACATCAGAAACTATATCCGAATATAATTTAATTGCACAACTGTTTCTTACTTTTGCACTTTATGTTCTTATATTTGCACTTGAAAGTTGCACAAAAGCACTTTAAAATTGCACAAATGCACTTTAAAGTTGCACAAATCCACTTCACATTTGCACAAATGCACTACACAGTTGCACAAATGCACTTGACAGTTGCACAAATGCACTACACAGTTTCACTTTATGTTCTTATATTTGCACATTACGATTTTATTTTTGCACTTTAAACTGTTATTCATGAAGAGAAACATCTAACTTCTAAGCGATAAACATATATAGTTGCACAAATGCACTTCACATTTGCACAAATGCACTTCACAGTTGCACAAATGCACTTCACAGTTGCGCAAATGCACTTCACAGTTGCACTTTATGTTCTTATATTTGCACATTACGATTTTATTTTTGCACTTTATACTCTTATTCATGAAGAGAAACATCGTACTTCTAAGCGATAAACATATATAGCCTATGCGGGGTTTGAACCCGCATCTTTGTGCGTATGCACAATGCTCTACCATTTTGAGCTAATAGGCTTCAGTTGCAAGTGAATTTGAAATGTAGTGAAACACTAATGCAAAAATCTAGATTTAGAAAGATGGAAATTGTCCACACAGATATATACCAGTTTCATAATTGCCTGATTTTCAGCTGTCAATCCTTGCAATGCGAGGTCTTTGTCTTTCTCCCTTCTAAATGCTCCAACAAGAGCAGCTTCATATTCCCTTTTCTGAAAGGACATGTTCATCAGCAAATCAAAGAGGATAACCTCAAGAAAGCCAATTAGTGGAGAAAAAGGCAACCTGAAACATTCTCTTATCAGATAGAAGTGGGCTAAATGCACCACCATTTAGTCCTTCCCATTTAAATGCTCCTAGTGATCCTAGAAGCCCCATAGAATGTGATAGTGAATAAACAAATCTTGATTACATCATTTTATTGCAAAATTGCTTAGATTTTCATGATGGTTGCTGAATAAGATTGAAAATAGTGAAGTATTACTAATAAAAAAAATCTGGAATAAACAGCCAGTCGAAAAAAACAGGTGCTGACCGAGAATGTCTTGTATAAATTGAATAAACTGTAGTAGCAACAATTAATGGAGAGCTGAAAGTTCCAGCAAATACCTTCAGTTGCTGAATTTGCATCCTCATAGAAAGAACATCTCCAGATGCATCTTCATTCACAATAGCCTGATTTACACGTTACAATAATTGCAAAAGGCTTCTCAGTAATAAATACAATAAAGGCCTGACACTACAAGAATGAAGTTCCATTAACTACAGAAATGCCTGACAAGAAGAAATTAGAAGGCACAACTTACATTGTTCTTTATAAACTTTGCTCGTTGAGCAAATTTAAGGGTGCTTAATGTCTCCAATGAACAACTAAAAGAAGAATACAGGCACTTGATTAAAATGAGTTATCAAAGCTGTTCAAGAACACATGAATAATTGCAACTAGACTATATAACAATCATCTGCAAGCAAATAACATGCAACAGAATCAATTTATAAACTGTCTTTCTCCCATCTATAAGGTGATCAAATACGTTCAGAATTTCATCTCTCTTTTAAGTGAGTAAAGCTAAATCAGTTTAGTTAAGGCCACAGAATCAACTAACACTCTAATAAACTCCAACACATCAGCTGATATAGGTGAACCACCCGAAAACATGGTATGAACATGTCCACCAAGCCTTTCCATTATTTTATTAATGAACACTAGCCTCTCCCATATCAGTGATGGTTTTTTTCCTGAAAACACAACCTTAAAATGCTTCCCATCAGTTTTTTTTGTAATACATAAATCCATTGCTTCAGAAAACTAGTATTGCAGCCGCACCCAAGGACTCAAACTACTCTATAACAAATGCAGCTCTTTTACTACTACTTTATCTACTTCTTAGTAAAAGCAATTCAAAAAATTCAAGAATCACAAACCCTAAAAAGCTAACCAATTTGATGAAGGCAAGTGAAGATTGAAACGATTAGAGAGACTTCATAACAAAATTGAGATGAATATCATGAATCCCTAACCTGGTAAAGGTAAACAAAGAACAAGAGGAACACTAGCGTCGAGGGTGAAGGAAAGTCCGATGAATCGCCCCAAGAGTTGATTGGTGGCCTGCTCTGTCGAGAATAGGGTTTCTGAATGGCGGCCAATGTCGAGAAGAAGAAGCTGCCCCTGATGCAAGCAGACCCTCGCGACAGAGTGGCTCATCCACCACTCTCGTAGTAGAACAGAGAGAGGATCGATGGATCTATGAAAGCAGAGAAAGACGTGAAGCCTAGCCGCACTTCTCACCATCGATCCACCGTATTGAAGTCGAGAGGGAGATTGAGAAAGATGAACGAGGAAGACGGACGCTGGTCTCTTCCTTTCCACCCGACAAACAAAATAGGATCGGCGGCCCAACACAGGCCCAACTCGCGCACTACATTAACCCGTGTAACCCGTGTGGTATTAAGAAGGGAATTTTACACGTTAAGCGGATTTTACACGATAAGGAGTTTTTACATTTGAAGTAATATATATATATATATATATATATATATATATATATATATATATATATATATATATATATATATATATATATATAGGGTTTACTTCAAATGTAAAAACTCCTTAACGTGTAAAATTTGCTTATCGCGTAAAATTAGCTAATGGGCCTAATTTAATTACTCATGGGCCTAATTTCATTACTAATGGGCCTAATTTAATTACTAATGGGCCTAATTTCATTAGTAGAATGTGTGCCCCCCTGCCCATGCGTGTGCCCCCCCCCCCCCTTGCCCCCCCCTTCTCGGACCCGATTTTTTTTTTTTTTTTTTTGCCCAGAATTTTTTTTCTCGTGGTAACACTTTCTGCTGTGCAAGTATAACTTGCTTTTGTGCACATATAACATCTTATTGTGCAAATATAAGTTTATTTTGTGCAGACAAATAATTCATTATGGGGTAAATAGGTAAATGTGCCTATTTCAATTATAAAAATTTATAATTGAAATATGTTTAATTTATGGGTAAATTGGTAAATATGTCTAATTTTATGGGTAAATGCACTTTTTCCCGTTTTCGATACCTTTTGTGCAACTGTGAAGTGCATTTGTGGAACTGTGGAGTGCATTTGTGCAACTGTGAAGTGCATTTGTGCAACTGTAAAGTGCATTTGTGCAACTTTAATTGTGCAATTGTGCAAATTTAAAGTAGGATACAATTGTGCAAATTTAAACTACAATTGTGCAAAACTAAGATAAAATTGTGCAGATTAAGAATACAATTGTGCAAATGTAAGATCATAATGTGCATTAATAAGACAAAAGATGTGCTTTTGAAATCGATGTTTTAATTTTGTTTTTTTTTTACTTCTAAGAGTTTGGGTTCACCTCTCGGATAATTTAGGTTGATAGATGTAAGTTTGAAATCGATTTTTTTACGTATAAGCTTTTAAAATTAAAGTGCATAAATAAGATTAAAATGTGCATAATTAAGGTTAAAAAGTGCATAACATAGATTATAATGTGCATGATTAACAATTTGCGATTGTTGCGCTCTTGTCTATTATGTAACCTATGTGGGATTTGAACCCACATCTTTTGTGCAAACGCACATTGCTCTACCAATTGAGCTAATAGGCTAAATTATGATTTTTATGCTAAAATAGAAGAACCTAATCGAACTAAAGCATATTGTAATAAAATTCTAAAATTCAATTAGCTCATGATTCACAAACAATTTGACAATGCTATAAACATGAAATTAGCTCCAAATCAACCCAACAACACAACCATAGCATCAATTTCAGTCAATTTGGCCGTTGGCAAAAAACCCCAAATTCTAAAGCATATCGCAATATAAAATTCCAAACTTCAATTAGATCATGATCCATAAACAATATGACAATGCTATGAACATGAAATTACCTCCAAATCAACCCAACAACACAACCATATCTTCAATTTCATTCAATTTTGCTTTTGGCAAAAAGCCCCAAATTCTAAAACATATCGCAATATAAAATTCTAAAATTCAATTAGCTCATTATCCATAAATAATTTGACAATGATATGAACATGAAATTAGCTCAAAATCAACCCAACAACACAACCATATCATCAATTTTAATAAATTTGGCTTTTGGCAAAAAGCCCCAAATTCTAAAACAAATCACATTCTAAAATTTTAAAATTCAATTAGCTCATGATCCATAAACAATTTGACAATGATATGAACATGAAATTAGCTCAAAATCAACCCAACAACACAACCATATCATCAATTTCAATCAATTTGTCTTTTGGCAAAAAGCCCCAATTTCCGCTCTTAAATCAAACCCTAGGTTTTCAATCTCAACCTAAATCATTCAAACAATCTAAATAGATGTAATAAACAAGTTTAGGGTTAGAAATCATACCAAATTCGAGTTGAAACAAGGAGCAAAATCGGGATTTCGAAGGTATTCCGAGTCAAAAGCACCGATTAGCGTTGTTGGGAGAGATGGGCTCGGTGTGGGCTCGGTTGGGCTCGAACCATGGGGGTTCCGGTCTCGGGGGGTGCGCCTGAGGGAGGGGGTTCGAGCAGGTGGGGGCTGGTGGCCGGAGGTGGCTCGTGGGTGGCGTGGGAGGCCGATGAGAGAAGCAGCGACGTGGGGCTTCGACTGGGCAGGGTGGGCGCGTCTGGGCTCGAACCAAGCCAAGTCAGGGCTCGGGGGGTGCGCCCAGGCGGTTGGCTCGAGCGCAGCTAGGCGGTGGAGGCCGGAGGTGGCTCGACGTGGGGCTGGAGGTGGCTCGACAGGCTAGGCGGTGCTTCTACTGTTGAACGCGGAATGTTTTACGTTGGATTTGAAAATTTTACACGTTAAGCAAATTTTACACGTTAAGGATATTTTACATTTTAAAGCTTTCATATATATATATATATATATATATATATATATATATATATATATATACACGGCAAACATAGGCTAATACATATGATTAACCACGGCAATCATAAACTTCAATTAGATATATATGTCAAACAGTAGCCTGCTAGCTATATAGGAATAATCAATTAATTAAATTGTACTGTATCAAATTGAACATACAGACTTAACTCTAAACTTGAGCTAATTGATTAATTACACGAAAGACATGAATCCCATACAGTTATTGAAATTCCTTAAAGAATATTTAATTTAATTATGAGGGCAATGTTAAACACGGTAATAACGATGCAACCACACGAAAATAAATTATAGATGGGCAATTAAAGATTTAGCAGAGGGAAAGAGAAAGTATAAGGCGATACCGTAATACCATACCGGCTGAAGCAAGATGATTATGATGATATATCCGATAGATTACATAGGTCTTATTATTGTATAGTGGGCTAAAAGCCCATTAAGGCCCAATACCTTTGTAACCTATATATATGTTATATCAATGAATGGAAACCCTAGGGAGGACATTACAATCAATCTCATGATCTAACATGGTATCAGAGCGGAAAAGCCAAACGGCCCGACTCTCGATCCTGGACTAGCTAAAAAGAGAATGAGATGCTAGACCCGATGTCCAAGTGACAACTAGAGGCGAAAAACGACCCTAGTTGCACTTGCGGGGGCGTGTTGAGAATGTGAAGAGACAAAGAGTCCCACATTAATTATACAAACAAAGAAGCCATAATATATAAGCTAGTGGGTTACCCCACCTAATGCCAATTGGTTTTAGGATGGAACCCCGCTCGGCTTATGTGCTAGGCTACTAGCGCTTGGGCGCACGTGCACACACGACTCTCGGTCCCTATCATTCTTGATCATGAATCCAGTACCTACACCATGTGGTCGCACCTCTTCACGACCCATGTTAAGGCTCATAAAGTCCTCCACCACATTGACTCCTCCGCCAAACGCCCTGAAAGCGAAGACGACGATCTCTTCGCTCAACTTGACACCATTGTCCTTCAATGGATCTTCAACACCATCTCAAAAGATCCATTGACCACCATCCTCGACCCCAAAGACTCCGCCTTGAATGCTTGGAAGAAACTTCAGGATATCTTTCAAGACAACAAGTCCACCCGTGCTGTCTATCTTGAGCACGAATTCTCAAGTTGCAAACTTTCTTCTTTCCCGTCGATATCTGCCTGCTGTCAGCACATCAAGACCTTGGCTGATCAACTCGACGCCGTTGACTCCAAACCCAGCGCCACACGCCTCGTCCTCCAGGTACTCTCGGGCCTCCCTTCTGAATACAATGCTGCTGCTACTCATATACAGCAGACGGAACCTCTCCCTACGTTCGAAAAGACCCGGTCCCAACTGATCCTGGAGGAGACTCGCCTTCACCGTCAGACAACCGACGCCGCCAAAGACAAGACGGCGTTGGTCTCATCCAGTGACATCATCGAGCAACTTGCCCTACAGCCTGGCCGCAGCAACGATCAGCAGGGACCAAGAGGCGGCGGCCGCAGCAATGGCCGCCCGCAGCACTACGATCCCCGCAACCCCTCTTGGTACCCCAACCCTGGCTACCCTCCTTGGATGCCCTATGGCTACCCCGGTGCATCGTTTCGTGGACCTGCCCCTTATCCCAACCGTCAGCAGGGCTTGTTGGGTCCTGCTCCCCGTCCGTCGTCCGATCAGGCATACCCGACTGATGTGCACAACGCCTTCTCTTCCATGCAGCTGACACCCCCTGACGGCGCTTGGTACATGGACACTGGCGCTACCTCTCATATGACGAACTCCTCAGGTACTCTCTCATCTCTTTCTTTTAAGGGTCCTGCTCATTCTATAATCGTCGGCAACGGTGGTTGCCTTACTACTTCGGGCATTGGCCACACCACACTACCAACCCCTACCAACCCTTTGCACCTCAACAATGTCCTTGTTGCCCCCAAACTTGTCAAAAACCTTATCTCTGTCCGTTGGTTCACCACTGACAACAATGTTTCTCTTGTGTTTGATCCGTTTGGTTTCTCTGTGAAGGATCTTACTACGGGGGTTACTCGTCTGAGATGTAATAGCACCGGGGAGCTCTATCCTGTGTCGTCACCATCACCATCCAGCCCGTCAAGTCCAGTCGCCCTCTCGGCATCATCATCCAGTCTTTGGCATGCACGCCTTGGTCATCCCAGTCCTGCAGTTTTAGATTTACTTCGTTCTAAGAGTCTTGTCCAATGTAATAAAGAGCTTCGCTCTAGTTTATGTTCGTCTTGTCAGTTAGGCAAGCATGCCAGACTTCCCTTTCAGCGATCTTTAAACACTACATTTGCACCTTTTGATATTATTCATAGTGATATTTGGACATCTCCTGTGCCTAGCAAGGAGGGTCATAAGTATTACCTTTTGTTTCTGGATGATTATACACATTTCTTATGGGTTTTCCCTTTGCACTTTAAATCTCAAGTGTTTCCTATCTTTGCCAAATTTCACGCTTACATCAAAACACAGTTTCACACCTCTGTCAAGTGTTTCCAATGCGACAATGGCCGCGAATTTGACAACAAAGATTTTCACACTTTCTTTAATACCAATGGGATATCCTATCGCTTGTCCTGCCCCTACACCTCTCAACAAAATGGCAAAGCCGAACGAATCATCCGAACCATCACCAATATGATGCGCACTCTTCTTTTCCACGCATCCATTCCCCTCCTTTATTGGCCTTACGCCTTGGCCACCACATGCTACCTCCTCAACATTCTCCCTTCCACCACCCTCAACCATCGCTCACCGTTTCAGGCACTGTATTATACTTTGCCCATATATGATCACCTTCGTACATTTGGTTGCCTGTGCTTCCCCAATCAGGCATCCACCGCCCCCCACAAGCTTCACCCTCGCTCTACCCCTTGTGTCTTTCTTGGCTACCCGTCTGATCATCGGGGTTACATTTGCCTCGATATCAAGACTCACAGGATCATTCTCTCTCGTCATGTCACCTTTGATGAGTCGCGATTTCCCTTCGCATCTCCCACACCTCCTGTATCGTCGACAGAGTCTGAGTCACCATTCCCTCACTTCATTCTTCCCCAGAGCTCTCCCGGTGCTCCTGCGTCTCCCCCTCCCCCACCTCCCCCGCCACCATCTACCAACAGACCACACACCCGCAGCGTCTCCGGTGTCTTCAGATCCCGTCAGATCATCTCCATGACCACCGACCATCACCCCGCTATCCACCTTCCTTCACCTCGACAATCACCCACGCCTCACCTACATGCGGCGGCCGCGGCATCGAATGCGGCGCCCGCCGCAACCCCATTTGCGGCGCCCGCAGCCACAAACTCGTCCCTGGCGGCGCCCGCCGCAGCCCCTTTTGCTGCACCCGCCGCGTCGAACACCTCCCTGGCGGCGCCCGCCGCCTCTGCACCCGCCGCTTCCTCCTCCCCGCACCTTGCGCCTCTTGCCCCCGTCCTTCCCGACTCCCAAACCTCCCTCTCCCCCATCCCCACCTCCCACAAAACAGCCCTCCTCGACCCGAATTGGCAGGCGGCTATGCTCGACGAATACAGGGCCCTTACAAAGAATGGTACTTGGGTTCTTGTCCCTCGCCCTCCCGCGGCGAACGTCGTTCGCTGTATGTGGCTCTTCCGTCACAAGTTCCGCTCTGATGGGACGTTGGAGCGTTATAAAGCCCGTCTTGTCGTCAACGGTCGATCCCAGCAGGTAGGTATTGATTGTGATGAGACCTTCAGCCCCGTGGTCAAGCCTACCACTATCCGAGTGGTATTGAGCTTAGCTCTGTCGCGCAAATGGGCCATTCATCAGCTGGATGTCAAGAACGCTTTTCTGCATGGTCACCTGAATGAGACAGTCTACATGTTTCAGCCGCCGGGATTTACTGATGCCGATCGTCCAAAGCACGTCTGTCTCCTGAAGCGCTCTCTGTATGGTCTGAAACAGGCTCCGCGAGCTTGGTTCCAGCGCTTTGCTTCTCATCTGCTCCGCTTGGGTTTCATTGACAGCCGCTCGGATTCGTCCTTGTTCATCTATCGCAGAGGCTCCGACATGGCATTTCTGTTACTGTATGTTGACGACATCATTCTCACCGCCTCTTCTGATGCGCTTCGGACGTCGATTATTTCACAGCTAAGTGCTGAATTCGCTATGTCAGATTTGGGTCAGTTGTCTTACTTCTTGGGAGTTGCTGTTCAGTGGCATTCGTTTGGCCTATTCCTCTCACAAAGTAAGTATGCTGCTGAAATTGTTGCTCGGGCTAAGATGAGTAACTGCAATCCGGTCGCCACCCCTGTCGATACATCCAACAAGCTCAGCGCTCACTCTGGTCCTTTGGTTGATGATCCGACTTTGTACCGGAGCCTTGCTGGTGCTCTTCAGTATCTCTCCTTCACCAGACCTGATATCAGTTACGCCGTTCAGCAGATCTGCTTGTTCATGCATGCACCCAGGGAACCCCACTTTCATGCCTTAAAGCGGATCATTCGGTACATCAGCGGCACACTCGAGCTCGGCACCACGATCACTCCTTCCTCTAAGCTTGACCTTGTTGCTTACACTGATGCGGATTGGGGTGGTTGTCCTGACACGCGTCGCTCCACGTCTGGTAACTGTGTCTTCCTCAACGACACCCTTGTGTCGTGGTCGGCCAAGCGTCAGTTTGTCGTGTCTCGCTCCAGCGCTGAGGCCGAATACAGGGGCGTTGCCAACGTTGTCTCTGAGTGCTCTTGGCTCCGCAATCTCCTGCTTGAGCTCCGTTGCCCTCTTATGAAGGCCACTTTGGTCTACACTGATAACATCTCTGCAGTCTATCTGGCTAGCAACCCGGTCCAACATCAACGCACGAAGCACATTGAGCTTGATCTCCACTTCGTCAGGGACAAGGTTGCCATAGGACATGTCCGCGTTCTACATGTCCCGTCCTCATATAAGTACGCTGATATATTCACCAAGGGTTTACCTAGACAGTTGTTCATTGATTTTCGCTCCAGTCTCACTGTCCGAGCCCCTCCAGTTTCGACTACGGGGGTTTGATAGATTACATAGGTCTTATTATTGTATAGTGGGCCAAAAGCCCATTAAGGCCCAATACCTTTGTAACCTATATATATGTTATATCAATGAATGGAAACCCTAGGGAGGACATTACAATCAATCTCATGATCTAACAATATCGCGTGAAAGAATTTCGGCATATATGAATATAATGAATTTCGTAATCGACTATAGTGGAGAGCAGCTGGCTAATCAATTACAATAATTAATACCGTATGCAAAATTAATTAAGAACGTACGTACATACCGTATCGAAGAGTAGATCAAAGGGCAAACCTTCGAGCAAATCAAAGAGCAAACTCAAGATCTGCGAATCGGAAGGTGACCGCTCAAGCAAGCAAATTCAGGATCTTGACTGGAATTCCGTTACCACTAGAATCATATTTGGATTCGAAGGTATGAAAAAAGGAATCATATACTAAGCAATCGAAGAGCAAAAGTATGTTAAAGATCGAAGAACAAAATAAAATAAAGGGTCCTTTATCATCTGCTCATCGGGCGGCAGAAAGTTTGCGGCTTCGATGTCGGCCGCACTGCAGTCCCCTGTGACGTCCGAGTCCCTTGAATTAACATAGGCGAGCCGATCGACCTTGGCAGAATCGGAGTAAGAAGGAAGAGACAATCCGTTCTTCTTTACGCATAGAGAGGTCGGACGGAATAGCAGAACAGGCTTTGCACCGCATGAATGAATCATGTCTACGATCAATTACAAAGAATCGTTGATCAATTGTCAATGGTTATTCTAATTAAACCTAGATTCAAAATACATGAACCAATCGATAAGTAATAAAATAAAATGAATTATAATCAATCGAAACTTATCTTTCAAATTGACAAATCGAAACTTATCTTTCAAATTGACAAAAGCGATAAAAGCTTGAGAACATGCTCCGATCTTGAAACTCTAGTAAGAGCAAACTCTTGCTGATAACGTGATTGTGGAATATCCACCAATACAATATATAGGAGTCATATCCTTGAGCTCCAAATATAAGATAAATCTATCTATAAAAGGCAAAACTCTATCTAAGTAAAGTGTATATCTTTGTACATCCACATAATAATATTATAACAGTATGGATAAAATCCATCTATATTCTCAAAACTTCTTGAGAACGGATAGAGATCATCTACTTCACTTCCTACTCCACTCCCTATATCACAAAAATATTTTAACATATATTTAATCTTAAAAAAAATTATAAAAGATATATTAATATTACTAACATTTATTTTTATATATTCAAAAAAATTTATTTTAAAAAATCATGTTTAAAATTTTTTAATAATTGTAATTTGTTAAATATTGTCTTTTTAATTTTTAAAAATTGTAAAACATGATTTTTCAAAATATAATTGTATAAATATATAAAAATAGATGTTAATAACATAAATATAAATTTGATAAATTTTTAAAGTAATTTGATAAATTTTTAAAAATCGGCCTTTGGACCCCCAATTTCTCTACCCTTCCTCCCTTCTCCCGTTCCTTCACTTTGCGTTCCAGCCGCCGAATCAATTTGTGAGAGACCACAGACGGCAGCGGCCGGGTGCTTGGTGGCGGTGGCTTCTCCTCCCTCTTCTGTTGCTAGTGGCGACCACAGACGGCAGCGGCAGGGTGCTTGGTGGCAGTGGCTCCGTCCTCGACGCGTCTGCTGGCACTGCCAGGGGATGAAAGGGAAGAAGATTTCACCCAGATCCTCGACGCATCTTCAGGAACCTCCTGTGCAATTGATCTCGATTCGGCGCCTTCGAGATTGGGAAGATGATGTTGACGGCGGCGGATGGATCCGTGGAGGTCGATGCCTTTCAGCGTCGTCGTCACTCTCGGTCGTCGATTTCGCTCCGCCTTCCGCTCGGCCTACATTTGTGAACACAAACATCGTCACAACACAGAGCCCTAGAAGCACCAGACGGTCGTCGATTTTGCTGCCGAAGAGGATGATCGTGTCTTTGCGGGAGAAGAAGAGGAAGATCCAGAGGATGAGCACCACAAGGACGACAATCATGGAGATTGGATGCGATAAGAGGGAGAGGAAGACGATGACGTTGTAGCAGTAGCATCAGCCAACAAACAGGGGAGATTGGATGCGATAAGAGGGACAGGAAGACGATGACGTTGTAGCAGCCAGCAGCAGCCAACGACAATCATGGAGATTGGATGAGCACTTCAATTTCCATGTTTTTTGCTTCTTTTGTTCTGTCTAATTCAATCAGTGAATTAGTTGATTGGGGTCTTCCAATGTTGATGACGTAATTTCACCCCAAAGTGGTTGCTTTCGTTGTGAATTTTGATAATTGAAATTGGAAATCAGCTCCCTTTACTGAATTTGATAGCATCCATTACTTGTTAACTAGATTTCTAGTCTTTCAAAATCGGATTACTTTGGATTAAATTAGCTTTTTGATTGAATTGCATCTTGGTAGTCTATTTTGAATACAGTGGACTCCACATTTGTAAAAAAAAGTTGTCTCCACGTGTAAAAGCAAAGTTGTCACAAAAAAAAGTAGTGATGACTGTGGTCACTATACGGTTTTTTATAGTGGTTACAGTGTCCTAGACTCCGTTTTTTATAGTGGTGACAGTGTCTATAACCTTGTTTTTATTTTGATTATAGCATCTATGACCCTCTTACTCATTCATTTATTTGAAGAGAACTATCACCACATGTATTTTGGCTTCTCATTAGCCCTTATAGGGTTTGTTTTTTCTTTGTCTTAGGGTTTTACTTTGGTTACAGTGTCTATGACCCGGTTTTTATTGTGGTGACAGTGTCTATTGTCCTGTTTTCATAGTGGTGACAGTGTTTATGACTCTCTTACCCATTCATATATTGAAGGAGAACTGTCCACCTAATGTCTTTTGGCTTCTCATTAGCCCCTTTAGGGTTTGTGCTTACCTTGTCCTAGGGTTTTCCATTTGGTGACAACAATCATCTCTTAACGACGTACTGTACTTAACATTTTAGGGTTTAGGATTTAGGGTTTAGGGTCTTGGCCCTAAACCCTAAAGACTTAACTCTAAACCCTAAACCATATTGTACATCACATGTTCGTTTGGCTTCTCATTAGCCCATTTAGGGTTTATGCTTCCCTTTTCCTAGGGTTTTCCTTTGATTACAGTGTCTATAAACCTTTTTTCATAGTGATGACAGTGTCTTTAAAACTGTTTTTATTTTTGTTACAACGTCTATAGGGTTTTCCTTTTGATTACAGTGTCTATTGCTTTGTTTTTATAGTGGTGACAGTGGCTATGACACTTTTTTTTTATTTTGATTACAGTGTCTATGACCCTCTTACCCATTCATGTATTAGAGGAGAAGTGTCATCACATTTATTTTGGCTTCTCATTAGGCCCTATAGGGGTTGTGCTTCCCTTATCATATGATTTCTCTTTGATTACAGTGTCTATGATCATGTTTTTATAGTGGTGACAGTATCTATGACTTTATTTTTATTATGGTGACAAAAGTAGTTACATTTTTAATTTTTTTTAATTGTGGTGACACTACTTTAAAAAAATCTAGAAAACTATAAATTAGAAATTAGAGAAGAACTGTCATCACATGTATTTTAACTTCTCATTGGCCCCTATAAGGTTTGTGCTTCCCATTTCCTAAGGTTTTTCTTTGATTACAGTGTCTATGACCCTTTTTCATAGTGGTGACAATGTCTATGACCTTGATTTTATTTTGGTTACATCATCTATGACCCTCTTAGGCTCTTACCCATTCATATATTAGAGGAGAACTATCACCACTTATATTTTGGCTTCTTATTAGACTCTATAGGGTTTGTGCTCCCTTATCCTAGGGTTTTTCTTTGGTTACAGTGTGTACGACTCTGTTTTGATTTTGATTATAGCGCATATGGCTCTCTTACCCATTCATATATTAAAGGAGAACTGTCACCACATTAATATTGGCTTCTCATTAGCCCATATAGGGTTTGTGCTTCCCTTTTCCTAGGGTTGTCCTTTGATTACAATGTCTATGAACATTTTTTCATAGTGGTGACAGTGTCTATAAAGCTATTTCTATTTTGGTTAAAGCGCCTATAGAGTTTTTCTTTTGATTACAGTGTCTATGACTTTATTTTTATAGTGGTGACAGTGGCTATGACACTTTTTATTTTGATTACAGTGTCTATGCCACTCTTACCCATTCATGTATTAGAGGAGAACTGTCGCCACATTTATTTTGGCTTTTCATTAGCCCCTATAGGGTTTGTGCTTTCTTTATGATATGATTTTCCTTTGATTACAATGTCTATGACCATGTTTTTATAGTGGTGACAGTATCTATGACTTTATTTTTTTTATAGTGGTTACAATAGTAGTTATATTTTTAATTTTTTTATTGTGGTGACAATAATTTAAAAAAAATTAAAAACTAGAAATTAGAAATTAGAGAACAACTATCACTAGATGTATTTTGGCTTCTCATTAGCCCCTATAGGGTTTGTGCTTCCCTTTTCCTAGGATTATCTTTTGATTACAGTGTCTATGAACCTTTTTAATAGTGGAGACAATGTCTATAAAGCTGTTTTTATTTTGGTTACAGCGTCTATAGGGTTTTCCTTTTGATTACAGTGTCTATGATCATGTTTTTATAGTGGTTACAGTGTCTATGATCCTATTTTTATTTTGCTTACAGCATCTATGACCCTCTTAACCATTCATATGTTATAGGAGAATTGTCACCACATGCATTTTGGTTTCTCATTAGCCCCTATAAGGTTTGTGCTTCCGTTGTCCTATGGTTTTTCTTTTGATTACAATGTCTATGACTTGGTTTTTATAGTGGTGACAGTGGCTATGACACTGTTTTTTTTATAGTGGTTACAATAGTAGTTACATTTTTATTTATTTTTATTTTGGTGACACTAATTTAAAAAAATCTAAAAAAACTAGAAATTAGAAATTAGAGAACAACTGTCACCACATGTATATTTTGGCTTCTCATTAGCCCTTATAGAGTTTGTGCTTCCCTTTTCCTATGATTTTCTTTTGATTACAGTGTTTATGAACCTTTTTTCATAGTGGAGACAATGTCTATAAAGCTGTTTTTATTTTGGTTACATCGTCTATATGGTTTTCCTTTTGATTACAGTGTATTTAACCGTGTTTTTATAATGGTTACAATGTCTATGATCCTATTTTTATTTTGCTTACAACATCTATGACCCTCTTAACCATTCATATGTTATAGGAGAACTGTCACCATTCATATATTAGAGAAGAACCGTTTATGACCCTATCTTCCCTCGTCCTAGGGTTTTTCTTTGGTTACAGTGTCTATGATCCTATTTTTATTTTGCTTACAACGTTTATGACCCTCTTACTCATTCATATATTAGAGAAGAACCGTCACCATATTTATTTTGACTTCTCATTAGCCTCTATAGGGGTTGTGCTTCCTTTATCATATGATTTCCCTTTGATTACAGTGTCTATGACCACGTTTTTATAGTGGTGACAATATCTATGACTTTATTTTTATTATGGTAACAATAGTAGTTACATTTTTAATTTTTTAACGAAGATTACGCGAGTTAGAACAACTTCTAAAACTATGGGATAATTTCTGAAATGTTAGAAACTAACACAGGGGCATTTTTTATAAAAACTGAAATTCTGGGAGATTTTGCGTAATTATTCTTCTTCTTCCCCATCTCGACAGCATCTCACGCAGCCTTAACAGTGATTTTCGCCGATCTTCCGACGGCTCGTTCTCCTTACACAGAGCTCCGTTTGACGCGTATGACCTATCAAACTGACAAGTGCAATCTCTACTTCAGCATCGTTGTGTTTATTTTGTCGAAGAATGATCTGACACACCGCGACGAGTGCTTGAACAGGGGCTGCCAAGCGGTTCTCATGGCCAGATCTCGCTTCGAGCATCCATGTCCAGATCTCGCTTCGACGTTTTTCCCTTTGAATTCCTCCACCGACGTCGCAGCCATGGCTGCCACCGACGTCGAGTATTATCAATGTAGTTGGGGACGGGCAGGAGGGGGTTTGAGGGGTCGGATTTGGCTGCAATGGAAGAGCTCGTCAGCGGCGGAGGGAGAGGGGCGGTAGACGGAGGTGTGCAGCGAGGAGGCGGAAGGCCGGAGCTGGGGAGACGGTATGCAGCGAGCGCTCCAAATTTTGTTCAGATCTGTTTTAATTTGGGGGAGAAGGGGATGAAATAAGAGTAGGGGTAAAATTGGAAAAAGTGGACATTTACCTAATATTGTAACACGTGTGTCCTATGACTTAATATTTGTTTCCAAAATGGCCAGTTAACAAAAAAAGACCTAAATTTTTTTAAGATTAAAATATATGTCAAAATATTTTTGTGTTAGAGAGTGAAATATGAGATCCTCATTGCTTAAGAACGTATAAACGGGTCTTCAAAATTTCTTGAGCTATTTTTAGGTTATATATTGACAGAAGGACGATATTGATACCAAACTTCCTAATTCAAGGATTTCAATTGAAAAATAAAAAGTTTATATGCACAAAACAAGGAAAAATAACAAAGAAAGGTGAGATTGACAATCATTATGGCATGGCAGTATAAGATAAACATTACTATATCATTTTGCAAAACTTTCAACATCGGAGAATCTTTGTGAAGAGGCTTCAGTCATGTTATTCTTTAATCACTGCAGATTCATTCAATGTAGGCAAAGAATATTTTTCTTGCATCATGCGCCTCACCACAAAAACTATAAATTCAATCCAATTCAATGCAAAGTCTATATGCACAAAAACAAGGTAAAATTCAATACGAGGCCTCAGCAATTCATGATACTTTTTTAAATCACCAATCAATCATACAATGTAGGCAAAGTATAATTCATCATCATAGGCCTCAGTTGGAGTTTCAGTAGAATCTCTCTAAGAATCAGACACAATCAACCATTGAAAACACCTCCAAGTGTTTGCGGTTAAAGAGCTGAACTTGCGGAAATCATCCAAATAGTAGAAATTGAAAACAGGAAAGAAGAAATAGAAGACAGATAATGCGAAAAATCGATAAAAATCAAGGTGCAACGGAAGGGAAATTCAATCCTATACAAGGAGTGGAGAAAACCCTAACCAAAACGTCACCTGTTAATGGAACTGCGAAGTGAAGAAATGCCGCTGAGCTCTTTCAAATAGGAGAGTTCAAATCTGAAGAGGTCGGCGGTCGACTTGTCTTGTGACCTAATGGGCCTCGTCTTTATTCGGATTTTTGAATGGGCTTAAATATGTGATTCCTTTTCAAACGGGCGGGCCCAGTTTTATATTAACGAACCTACATTCGGCCAATTTTGTACAAAAGAACCCATTATTTTTTCAAGTACATAAAACATATCCGAGATTTGTACATAAAACATATCCGAGATTTCTACTACTGTAATGGTATTATTCGAGTCGAACGAGCAGAGTACGGAGGTGTTCATATTCGGCTCATTTATAATCGAGCTGAGTTCGAGCCTGATTTTTTCTCGAGCTTAGTTTTTTGTTCAGATTCAGCTTGTGAGTAGTCAAGAAAGCTCGAGCTCATTTAGCTCCTTTTTGTTCGAGCCAGCTCGAGCTCGTTTTAAAGTTCGGGCTCGTTTTCAAGCTTGTTTATTGATTGGGCTTGTTTTTCCTGTTTTTAGCTTGTTTTTTAATTAGCTCGTTTTTAGTTCATTAGCGTTAAAAACCCTAAATCTGAACCAAACAATTAGCAAATTAACTTGCTAGTTTTTTTAGAGGATGGAGGCGGTGTGAAGGGATCTGATTTTGAGACTTGAAAGTAAAATGACGAAGCGGTACGTTGTGGGAGATGGTGAGGGTTCGAATCGGAGATGAGGAGGGGGCAAAGATGGAGCAACCTAGGGGTTTGTGGGACAGGTTGAGGTGGAGGAAGGAGGGAAGCGATCAGAAGGAATTGGGGACGGAGCCTTTGAGCGAGTTGAGGGAGAGGTCGAGTGAGCGAAGGGAGGAGAGGTTCTGGAGGAATTGCCACAAGACGACGTCGGAGAGGTTCTTGGATGAGGGGTTGAGGGATGTGAGAGAGGGGGCAGTGTAGGAGGAGGAGGGACGGAGGAGACGAAGGAGGGGGCGAAGCCGGAGATGGACCGGAAGGCTTTGAGAACGAGATCGGTAGCGGTGGAGTTGTTGGCGACGACGATGGAAGTGCAGAGGGGGCGGCAGTGGTAATGGAAGTGGAGAGGGGGCGACGGGAGCGGTGGAGTTGTTGAGGAAGAGCCTCTTCACTTCTTCAGATCTGGAATAATAGAGAATGCAAAGTGAAGAATGAGGAACGACGCTCCTCTACCCATCTCTTTTATTTTTGGACCCAGTAACCCTAAGGGTAAAAGAGTAAATATAAACCCAAAAAACGAGTAATACAAGCTACTCGTTTAAAGCTCAAGCTCGGCTCGAGCTCGTGACGAGCTCAAAACTCTGCTCGTATTCGGCTCGTTTTCAAATGTGAATGAGCTCAAGTCGAGTTTTTTCGAGCCGATCTCGAGCTACCCGTGTTCACATAACACCTCTAGTTACCACCAACATCCTTTTCTGCTCTACCTTGGCTTTTCATCTTGAGCTTCTTGTTGTCATCCGTAAAGACATTGTGGTAGTTTAGCAGAGTTTGACCTCACATAAGACCATCTGCAACCCTAGGGTAACCCCTTTCCCTCTTTTTTCCTCATCTTCCTATCACAACTTTACAACTCTTTTTTTTTTATAATTATTTTTACCTTTTCTACCTCTTCATAAAAGGTTTTCTCTACAACTATAGGAAACCTTTTTTACCTCTTTTCAAATTTATTTTCACCTTTTATTTTCCTTTATATATATATTTCCCTTTATTATATGTGTATCATCATATATTAGTGTGAATTATTTTTATTTATAATTTTATAAATAAATAAAAATAGCAAGTAGTTAATATAAATATATTTTATTACATCTAGATTAAAATTATAAAAGTTGGAAACATTATAACATGCGTAAATACTACAATAGATCAAGAGACATATTTGAAATGGGTGGAGTATTTGGATTATTGTGATCCATAGTTAAGAAAATAGATGCAACTACAATAGATCAAGATGTGGGTATATATAGGGTAAAATTGAGCTCAAATTATAGAAAAAATAAATAAAATTAAACCAATGGGATATTTTATTTTAAAACATAATGAAATATAAATATATTTTTTATTTTATTTTAAACACTATTACAATTAATAAATATGAATGGAAAATGGAAGATGGTACTTTTTCGATAAAATTAGAAAAATGAATAGGTTATCTCTCTCTACCAAGGTAAGTTAGATAACCTCTTCCATCCCCTTACCTTAAGGTAAACCCCACAACCATGGGCTTATCTTTTAACAACCTTAGGGCATCCGCATCCGTGAACCCGAAGGTTCATCGAGATGCCACCTAGGACCAAAAAAAAAAAGAAAAAAACGAAAAATGCATGATCCCGGCCTGTTGGATTCTTGCAGACGAATCCGGAAAAGGCAGGTTCATGGCGCAGAAGGCTGGGCAAAGAAAAGGGGAGGCTGACACGTGTTGATTAATTTCAACCATTTCAAAGGGAAAGCTGGGCAAAAGAGTGGAAGCCTGGGTATTTGTGTGCAAAAAAAATTTTCAACCATTTAAATTGTTTTGTAGGCATTTTCCGTAAAAAAAAATTTATTTTTAAGTGTAAATTAATTTTATCTACCCATAAAGATCCATTTTGTATATGTTTTTTTTTTTAAAATAATGCCAACAACACTCATTTGCTATCTTTTTTACAAAAAAATAATAATTTTTCACCCATTTTGCCTATAATAATAATAATAATAATAATAATAGTAATAATAATAATAATAATAATAATTTTTGAGTGGATTATAGTATAAGTTTAATATATAGAGATTTAATTTAATTAAAAAGGTAAATAAAGAAAAGTAAGTTATGAGTCCGAGGTCGGGTTCATGAATGTGGGGTGAAAAAATAATAATCTGAAGTGGGGTTTTTAAGCTGATGTGGCAGTGAAAAAGTAAGTTATGAGTCCGGGAAGAGATTCATGAATGCGGATGGTCTTAAGGTAAGTAAAACTCATGGTCGTGCTCATGCTCTAAGCTCTCGCCTTCTTAAAAAAGGGAAATTTCGCCTAGTAGCCACGAGGTTTGATCTTTTTCGCATGGTGCCCAAACTTTTCACGAATTTCGCATGGTAACCACGAGGTTTCGATGAATTTTGTGTGATAACCAAACTTATTAAAAATCATATAGAAATTATATAAAATAACAAATATATTATAATTCATTCACATAATCACTCAATTTTGGTTTTTTACTTTTAAAAAACCATCAAAAACCCTTTTAATATTTAAAGAGACTAAATTATTTACATAAATAATGAGAAAATTATAAAAAAAATCACTTAAAAATAATAATAAGTACATAATGAATGAGTAAATTATTTAAAATATGTACTTAATTTATTTTCAAATCCAAAAATTAAGTACATATTTTAAATTACCATTCATTCATATTTGTTCTAAAATATTTTGGTTAAAATAAACTTTGTATTATACATCTATTAAGTAATCTTTTTAAAACATTAGAAAGGTTACTATAATGACCCTTTGAAAAGAATCAACTACATTAGTTAATTATGTATACTTTTTCCAAAATTTTAAGTTTAGTTTTTGAAAAAAAAAAAGTACCATTATTTTTTGTTGTTTTGTATAATTTACTCATTTATCATGCAATTAATGTGCAGTACTAAAAACCAAAATTGGGTTGTTGTGTGAAAAAAAAATATATTTTTTATGATTATCTTGTGATTTTACCAATTCTAAAATATTTTTAACCAATTTGATTAACATAAGAAATTTGTCCAAACCTCGTGGCCACCACACAAAATTAGTCAAAACCTCGTGGTTACCATGCGAAATTCTTAAAAAATTTGAGCACCATGCGAAAAAAGTCAAAACTCGTGGCTACCAGGCGAAATTTCCCAAAAAAAAATCTTCAACAACTTTTCAATCTTAAAAATCTAGGAAAGTTTTGAGAAAAAAAAAATTAGATCTTTAATTTGGTCCAATAAGTTCTCTAAAATAATTCAATTTTTGTCGTTCATTTTCAAATACAGCTTTGTTCATTAAAAAAAATAAACCAAAGGTACCACTATTTATTTAAACAACAGTTCTTTGGGTATTTCCCTCTAGTTCCTCAGTTTTTTCATAAAGATGTAGCATTTCTGGCATTCATCAATTATGAATTATTGCAAAAATTCTAGCCAACAGACTAAAACATATTCTACCAAAAATTATTAACCCTTTCCAATGGGCCTTTGTAGAAGGAAGATCTATTCAAGATAACACCCCCAATAGCTCATGAATTATTCCAAACATTTCATAGACAGAAAAGAAAGAAAGGCCGGATGACACTAAAATAGGATATGGAAAAAGCCTATGATAATATTAACTGGAACTACATCCAAGCTGTTTTGGAAAATTTTGGATTTTATGAGCAATGGATCTCTTGGGTTATGAAATGCATCACAACAACCACCTTCTCGGTACTTGTAAACAATTCACCAGGTAACAAATTTAAACCAGAAAGAGGCATCAAACAAGGAGACCCCCTTGCCCCTTACATCTTTGTTATTGTGATGGAAGGTTTGGCAAGAGAACTCATAGAAGAAGCACAACATGATGATGCATTAGTTGGTATAAAACTAAAGCAACAAGGTACTACAAGGTACTCCAGTACCTTTGTTGACATTTGCAGATGATACCTTAATTTTTGCGAAAGCCTCACATGCTAGTCTTGATACAATAAAAAACACACTTAACAAATTCTCAAATCTCTCGGGATTAACAATCAACTATCATAAAAGTTCTATCCAACTATAAAAAAATGTTAACCAAAACCTAGCTAAATCTCTAGCACAAAGCATGAATATCCCCATAGCCCAAGGAATGGAGAAATATCTAGGTATTCCCATAGTAAATGGAAGAGTAAAAAACCGTGTCTTTGATGAGGCAATACGAAATCTAAAAAAAACAACTATCTAAATGGAAAACCTCTACATTATCACAAGCAGGTAGAACTACACTCATACAAGCAAACTTAAGCTCTAAAACAAACTACTTGATGCAAAACTTCTTACTACCAAAAGGGATACTTCAACAAATTGACCAAATTCACAAGGATTTCTTTTGGAACAAACTTACAACCGAACGATATAGTCCTCTGATTAGCTGGGAAAAAAACTGCTCTCCAAAAAATCAAGGAGGATTGGGTATAAAATTAGCAGAAGAAAGAAATATCAGTCTTCAACAAAAGCTTCTTTGAAAACTCCACACCCAACCAAACAACATATGGGTAAAGATTGTGATGGAAAAATATGGCTTAATTAGCAACAAATTGGAATTAAACATACATAACACCTCCTGACAATTTGGAAGACTGCTTTAATTAAGTACTCAATTCCAACAAGGGCTCCTTTGGATAATTGGGAATGGAAAAAACATCAACATTTGGGATGATAACTGGATTGAGAACACATCGCTTAAACCATTCCAAAGTAATGTACCATGTGTAAAGACCGGGAAATTTTAGAATATTAAATTATTAAAATAGCGATTTATAATCATCCCGATTTCTAAGATTTGGTAGGTTTGGAATTTCCGTCCTTGAGCTATTGGTTTTATTATAAATATTTTAAAACGAGTTCCGGCATTTTTTTAGTTGAAAATTTAAAATGTGCTTTATCCTGCTTCCATATGCGGAAAATTAAATAAATAAATAAAATGTTTGGAGTTCTTATTAAACTCGGATTTGGAAAATTGAAAATCGTTTTGAGTTTAGTCGAAATTTGTCGGGCAAACGGGTTTCGAGTCTATTCCGCTATTTTGAATTCTTGGAGTGGGACCATGTCATTCCTTATTTTCTTTCCCTTCTCTCTCTCGTTCTCATAAAATGTTGACGAAAGATTCCTCTGGTCTTCCCCTAGGACACAGCTTGTATATTGCCCTTTTATGTGCAATTTTCCCTTATAACACTCAATCCCTTGCTTGGCTTTGTAGCCTACAGCTGCACTTGTTTGTTGTTTTGTGCCCATTTCATACCCTAACATCCCCCTCTGACTCTCTCTCTCTCTCTCGCACCAACATTCCACCAAAGCACCCAGATGAAGCTGTTCCCTTTCTCCCAATTGCGCTGGCAAAAACCCAGAAATTTCCACCTCCCAAACCTTGTTTTATTTCTAGCTGAACGACCTCTCTCCACCTCAGGATTCCGCAGCCAGCAACCTCATCCTTTCCCTTCTCTTCGATCTAGCACCACCATCTCTCCCCTGTTCCGCTTCCAACCGCCACCACAGTTTCGCCGCCGTCGTCGTCGGAGAGACCACACCGCAGTCTTCCCCCCCCCCCCCCCCCCTCTGTTTCTTTGAAGAAGAAGTCGAGGCCACCTCACCCACTTCCTCCTTGTTCATGGTTCAGAGTATCTCCCAAGCATACTGGGCACATCAGCAGAGCATCCGAGCGCCGCCAGGAGCCACCGACGCCGAGCTTCTCCTTCCCTGTTCCGTTCAGGAGTTCCGGTAAACTTCACCTCTCCCTTCTTCCGATCAGAACTCAATTAAGCCCCTCTTTTGAGTCGTTTACTGTCGTTATAGGATAAGAGATCTCCGATTCCTACCCCGATCAAGCCAAAGCGAGGTCGACGGACTCCTTCCGGCGAGAACTCCGAACCACAGTGAGCACCTCTTCTCCCTTTTATCTTTACCGCGTTTAGTGCCTATTCCTTGGGTTGGGGTCGGGATTGGATGTCGGTCAGAGTGAGCGGGTATGGGGCCGGAAAGGAGTTGCCGGCAGGCCGGATTCCTTCTTCTTCTTCCTCCGTTTTTTCTTCCTTTGGCGGTGACAGAGAGCTCTGTCCTGGAGATTTGGGAGAGACGAGGATTTGTTCCTCTTTCCTTATTTTGGTTTTGGGCCTATTTGGTTGGGCTTAACCCGGATTCCTCATTTCGGGTTATATCATTTTCTGACGGGTCTTCTCTTTCTGTCCGAGTTTGATGGGCCGGATATGGGTATTGATATTCGGGTCCCTTGTTCCGTCCGGGTTGGGCTCTCAGACAGGCTCCGGGTTGGGCCTATTGATTTTGGATCATTCTTTAAATTGGTTGGGCTGATGAGTGTTGGGAAGATTGTTATAATTGTTTCTTGTATCCTCTTATATGTTATATTACATACTGGTATTTAAGTACTAATCGTATTAGTATTATTATTGCTGCATTATTCGGTTTTGGGAAAATAAATTCTGAAATTTTATGAATTATAAGGTTATTTTGATAATGATATTATGTGATGATCTATTATGAGGTTTAGAATTGGTATTGTTGTTTTATAAATGTAAGTTAATAAAATGGATTTGTTTTTGGTGACTTCTTATATTTTTAAATATTATTTGGAGTAGGTTATTAGATGTTGTTTATAAATGGGATTTAAAGTGATTGTCGGGATTGATTATAAGTGGGGTTTATAAAGATGGATTTATTTTAGAAATTTTTATCAATGTCTTAAATTACTCGAAACATTAAAGTCAAGGTTTTGAAATAAAATGTCGAGACTATTTCTATAATATGATTTTGAGATATTGGTTTTAAGGTTTAAATGTTTAATGTTGGGATTTTGTCTTGGTTTGATGATGTTGGTTTTGAGAAAAAAATTGGAAGAATGATTTTGGTTGATGTTGACCATATCAGAAAGGTTTTGGAAAACAGTTTTACTGTCGGTTGGTTTTGAATACGTTGAGAACTTGGGTTTCGTGTGTATGAATGCTGGTTCGGTAGCTTATAGAAATGGCTTGATGATAGGTGTGTATCGCTTTGGACTACTTTGGACTTGCAATTTGGGCCCTTTCTTGTGTTATCTTGCTGTTCTGCATCTTCAGGTAAGTTCCCTAGGGGGTTTACTCAGGTTGGACATTCATGTCTGTTGTTGCATTTTATGTTAGGTGTTGCATATGTATAAAAGCATGTCATGTAGTATCCTGTTTAGGTTGCACTAATTGAATGAGCATCTGCTTACTTTATGCGTTTGAAACAGAACGGCCGTTAACTGTGATAGTCCTAGAGTCTTTGCTAGGGTCATAGGGTAGCCCAGCCTCATCGGGTACCCTGAGTCAATCGAGTCATGAACTTCCTTATATTATGAGATTCCTGCGGGCTTTATTGTGGAGCGGGTTAGGCATGTGTGCCGCCCGATTATGATGGAATGCATTCACGAGCTGGCCAGTCTCCGCCCTATCGGAAGGGGGTGGAGGTAGGAGAGGGATATGCCACTTGGCGTTGTCTTGGGCCCTTTACAGTATTTTTACACATTATTATAACTAGGAGCATGCTAGTGTGTTTGACTTTCGTACTACATTAGAGCATCTTTATTAGGTATAGCACATACTATGTGGCCTCAGCGAGGACTGCCGGTCCCGCATGAGTGGCTCGATCTAACTCCTTTCCCCGTTCTTCTTTTAAAGGTATTTTCTGCAGATTTTGAGTGCTCGATGTCTATATGACGGGGTTCCTTTTGGCGAATCGAAGAACCTAGCTAATTCTCTAACTTGGTATAAATGGTAATCATTCGCTTATGTTTTGGTTTTGACCCGGCTCTGCCGTGACACTTTGTATCTTAACTTTGCTTCCGCTTTACTTTCATTTGAATTGAATTTCGCGACATAGTCTTAAGATAGGTTAAGGGTACCCAACGACCCTTCGTGGCTTTTAGGGTTTGAAATCCCTATTTCTACTAATCTTAAAATGAGTTTGAAACCTCGACCCGTACCTAAATTGCAAGATCCGAACAAGGGGTTTTATCCCTTGAAACGTAACCCGAAAATCATAATTCTGGGCCGTTACACCATGATCCTAAAATGAATGTTGCTAATTTAATCTTACCCAACAAGAAATGGAACGAACCACTTCTAAATCAAATGTTTCCCACACATGTGAGCAACCAAATCCTAGCAATTGATATCCCGACTTGGGATGTCGAGGATAAGCTAATTTGGAAATATAACAAGGATGCAAGTTTTAAGACTAGCTCAACTCAAAGTCCATACCCTATTACTGCAAACACAAACAACAATCATGAATGGGTTTGGAAACTTGGAATCCCTCCCAGGAGCCGTAACTTCATCTGGAAAATAATAGTAGATGCACTACCCACAAAGGTTCGACTAAACAAATATTTTAATAGGGTCCCTTCACAATATTGCTTGTGCAACCGCGATAATGAAGACTCTCTACACCTCCTTCAAAATTGTCAATTTACGAAAGCGGTCATCCATGCCTATGAGATTAAGACAGGGAAAACCCTTATTAACTATAGTAGATCTGATCCTCTTTCTCTAGATATTAAACAAATAAAAAACAATAACCAAAACTTTAATGATTTATGTTTCTTATGGCAAAACCTCTGGGAAGCTAGGAACAATATCATTTTCAGGAGTCGCAGTACAAATGACATTAACAACATTATCCATCAAATAGTTCAACAAACTATTGATAATATAAAGACCTGGAAGGATGAGGAAAATAAAACACCGAAAAATAAGATACAAAGACAAGGAAGGAACATTAAATGGAGGAAGCCACCAAAGAATGTCTACAAGATAAATGTTGATGGATCGGTTAATAAAAACGGAGAATGCAAAGTAGGAGGCATAGTTAGGGATTGGAATGGAAATTTAATTGAGATTTTTAACCAACAGGTTCCTAAGGGATCAATACTCTTAACTGGATCCCTTGCTTTTTGTTTAGGGTTAGAAATAGCCCATAGTAGAGGATGGACGCAAGTGATAATCGAAGGTGATAGTCTTATGGTGGCCAATGCAGTCAATAATCAAGGCAAAGTTCCATGGGAAATCATTAGAGTTATTGAGAAGATTGGAAGATTACGCACAATATTCACATCCACAATATTCAGCCATTGCTTTAGAGAGGCAAACTCAGCAGCTGACTTTATTGCTAGATGTGATCTTACTTGTAACTTATATAACTTCCCTTTGAATAGGGAACTAGCTACCATCATTCGAAAGGATGATCTTTCTTGATAAAAACTTCCTTATTATTGCCTATTGTACAAAAAAAATTTATGAATTATGAACATTTGGGGAACATTTGCGAAAGAGGAAGGCTCAAAACTTCCTGCCAATTTGGTCGACTTCTTAACATCAGAGATCTTTTCTCTAAAGGATTGCTATGGCTAGTTGGTAATGGGAAAACTATCAACGTGTGGTCAGACATTTGGGTAAATGCACAATATCTAGAGTGCTTTAGGAATGACCTTGACCCTAATTTAAAAGTCTGTGATTTAATTACAAATATGAATTCTTGGGATATTGATAAATTAAACACTTTATTTCCCTCTCATATTGTTCATATGATTACAAATATCCATATCCTAATAACTGATATTCCTGACAAGTTAATTTGGATTTATAGTAATAACGGGGATTTTTCTGTTAAATCCACATCTTCCCTCTTTAATACAAGGAATACAATAAAACTCTCAACAAACTGGATTTGAAAACTTAATATGGATCCGAATATTAAAAATTTTATTTGGAAAATTATTTTATATATCTTACCTACTACTGTTCGTGTAAATAGATATAAAAATAGAGTTCATTCCAGTTGTTCTCTTTGTAATTTTGATATAGAAGATACAAATCATTTATTGTTTAATTGTCAGATTACCAGATCCCTCATTCAAAATCTGGGTGTTAAATTGGGAAAATGTTATGTTATACCAAATTTAACAAGTGATATCTTAGAAAATATTCTAAATACTAAGGCTCTTAATATAGATTTTACAGACTTGTGTCATTTATGACATTCAATTTGGGAGCTGCGAAATAGAATTATTTTTCGCAACAGTTCTGACAAGGGTATTATCAATGTGTTAACTTGTACTATTGATAAGATTTCATGCTGGAGTAAACAACAAGTGAAAGCCAAATTACCAAAACATATTAGACCCCTTGATAAAATGATGAGGAAATGGTACCAAATAGGCCAAAAAATGGGTCTAATTGCACAAATAGCCAACAGGGCAAAAAATTGGCCCAAAATAGCCTGGCCATCCCAAGCAAATAAAATTTCTGGTTTTATGGCATTGTTCATTACCGGTTGTAGGAGGTGGCCTGGGAAGAGAAAGAACTCAGATCCATCGCTGCCTCCTTTGAGCCAAATCCTGTGTGAGAACCATTAGAGAACACGATTAGGGCTCCACGGATGAACGACGAATCGATCTCGTTCCAGATCGACTCCCAATTGCGCAAGAATTGCTTTCCGCAACTTCGTCTCTCTTTGCCTATCATCCGCCGTTGCCGGAACCGCCAACGCCACCATAATATTTCACTGCGCCGCCTCCTTGTTAACACCTTCAATTTGCCCAAAGTTGTCAAGGTACATCTCTCTCTCAACGACTCCATCTCCATTTCTCTACCTCGTCTAGGGTTTAAGAGTTGCGTAATTTGGAGTTGAGATCTTAAAATTTTCGTTACAATTTGTTTGAATTGATTTGGATTGTTGTACATAGATTAAATTAGCTAAGAAATTTAGAACCTTTTGTGTTTCGATTATTATTTGGTTACTGTTTTCTGAAAGCATTTGAGCGACAATCGGAAATCGGAAATGGGGCGATGAAACAAGAAACATTTAATCTCCTCTTGTTTGTTGTTGGATCTTGTCGAGCTTATTGGTGTTTCGAACGCCTACCAGCTGTTTGTTGAAAGTCCTCAATGAACTCTGATGTCTTTCTGATTATTTATACTTAGCTTGAATCTGTTTATTTCAATTCTCACCGATTTTTTCAAGCTTACTGCAATTTAGGAAAGGAGAGATACACATAAGAGAGAATGAAGCAGCTTATAGGCGTGGTGGTGTCAAGTAAGAGGTTTCTCATTTCCTCCGCAATTTAAAACACATTATGTATAGTTCCTTGATGTATTCACTAACTGTAGTGTTTAATTCTCTTATTAAATGTGCTTTTATTATCGGGAGGAGTAGAGATGAAATGGTTTTGATGATGATGCCACTAGTATGTCCTTATGAATGTGATTAATGTGACCCTAATCCTAATTATTTTTGTGTAGGTGTTACTTGATTTTAAAGTTGTATACATCTGTTTCTTCTTCATTGTAATTAAATACACTGATTTAAACCATCAAATTTGCTTTGTTCACTTATGTTGATTTCTCGTATGTCAAAATAAGAGAAGGTATATATATTTAACAACCCTGTCTTCATATTTGCTCCTTACTTCCAATTCCTAGCTTTCTTCAGTTTATTATCCATTCCTACCTGTCATCATAGCAGCTTTGATCTTTTCTTGCTTCTTTTTTAAATGCAGACATGCCCCTTGTTGCTTCGAGTTTTCACTAAGGTACGCATTACGCAAACACAGTCATCTCTAAGAACATTGTTGTTCTTCCTTGCCTCTGTACCCCTTTTTTTATTCTTCTTTCCACGAGTCTGCTGCAATGACTGTATTAGTGAACTTTATTGTTTGCACAAGTTGGAGGTCACCATGAAAAAGAGGAATTTTCTGTAAGAGGCAAGGAACCAAAGGATGAAGTCCATATTTACACTTGGAAGGATGCTACTCTCCGTGAGTTAGCGGATCTCGTATGTGACCTGCTATTATATTTCCAATTGAACTAAGGTGTTTTCTGAGAAAGCTATGATGATCATTATTATTAAAACTACTTCCTTAAGGTAAATGAGGTTTCTCCAGCTGCAAGGAGACGAGATGCAAAATTGTCATTTGCCTTTGTATATCTTGATAAACATGGTCGTTTTGTTGTAAGAGAGGTACATAATATTTTCTCAAGCTCTTATGTATGATGTTATTTAAATGAGCAGTGGCCATAATAGTAACAGCTGACACTCACTGACCAATCAATGTGGTAGTGAGTTTTAAGCACAGAAGTTAAGTGTCTTGGATGTTAAGACTTATAAAATTATGAACTTGGTAGGAAATATATAGACTAGTGGTAGGACAAATTTGTGAATCTGGTAGGATAAATATACGATATTGGTATGATAAAAATGTAATCACCGAAATCCCTAAGTGTATAACTTGACACTAATTGTAGGATAGATGTACACGAATGGTAAGATATATTTGTACTATTGGCAAAGAAGTAGAATTAATATTGACCAATCCACAAATCCCAGACTAGTAATCATTGAGGCGTGAATTGACCCTAATCTCAATCTCAATTACCAATCCATAAATCCCAATCTCAATCCAATTTCTATCAATCAAAATTCATGAATCCAATTTAATTCAATGCTAGAACGACTGAGTTAGAGCCTCTACCCTTGGATATAATGTTACCTAGGTTTCCTTCATCTTCTGTTGTACACTGGAAACCCTCTACCCTTGGTTATTTTTCTGAAAAATGTGGAACATAATTTGCTACGATTTCTAGCTTGATTTTCCTTGAAAGCTATTTAAATTGGTATGATAGATGCACAAAAATGGTACGATAGATGAAAACTAATGGTAGGAGAAAACAACGATATCGGTAGGATCAGAATGGTAGGATTGATGGAAACTAATGGTAGGAGAAAACAACGATATTGGTAGGATCATAATGGAAACTCAGTAATTCATGTATAACTTGACACTAATGGTAGGATAGATGCACACTGATGGTACGATATATTTATACTATTGGAAAAATGTAAATGCATAATTGACTTTACGAAAAAAATTTACTTCCACATGAATCTCATAAAAGCAAAAGGAGAAGGCAGACTCCACAGGCAGAGACTGAAGTTATATGAACCACAGATGCAAAAGCTATACATGGATATATCATGTGTGATGATGAATCTCAAGCTATGGTCCCTATCCTGGATAAAGTTAGTGCTGCACTGAAAGACAAGATCCAAGTAGTTAATATTGACACTTAGAAGTACCCAGTCATCGCTGATAAGTTCATGATCATCACGTGGAGAAAGAAAATTGAGTAAAGCCTAAACTTAGAAAAGAAAAGGGGGAAAGTGAGACAATAGAAAAGAAAAGGGGGAATTGTCCCTACCAGTTTCACAAATTTATCCTACCACTAATGTATATATTTCTTACCAGGTTCATAATTATACAAGTCTGGAGAGATTTATGAATTTGTCTTACCATGTTCACAGATTTGTCCTATCACCAATGTATATATTTCTTGTCATGTTTATAATCGTATAAGTTCAGAGAGATTTATGAATTTGTCCTAACATGTTTGTAAATTTGTCCTACCATTAGTATATATATTTTCTGCCAGGTTCATAATTGTATAAGTTTAGAGAGATTCATGAACACATACTCCGTATTAGCCTATGTGAGAGTCGAACTTACATCTTTGTGTGCAAACACAACGCTCTACCAATTGAGCTAATAGACTATTTTCAATGGGTCCTTATGATCGTCTAGGCATCAAGAAATGATAATTTCGCAGGAAGTAAAAATAGCGCTTGAATTTGTAATCTTAATTTGCAAGTTCTGCAATTGATCAAAAAGAGAGTTTATAAATTTGTAATCTTAATTTGCAAGTTCTACAATTGATCAAAAAAAGAGTTTATAAATTTGTAATCTTAATTTTCAAGTTATGTAATTGATAAAAAAGAGAGAGTATAAATTACGAACTCTCTGCAACCGGTCTCGTAAAACCGTCACCTTGGGGTAGTTCTGTTATAAGAAAAAGGAACAACTACAAAAGATAGGTACAAGATCACTTACTCATCGCTGCCACTGTCATCGGACAAACTTTTTGCACTTTTTTAGGTATGAAAGGACAGTTGTACACTATTGGTAGGACGGAAATATTCTATTGGTAGGATGGGGACTGTATCGTTTCCTGGGATGAACGGGTAACTTTTTTCCCGTCATTTCCGCTTCTCTCCTATTCTGCCTCACTTTTTGCAGAGCATGTTATGGTGTTTCATATCCTCCTCTCAAGCTTATATATGTTCTTGGGGACACCCATCAATGCAATCATTGCATTTTCCCCTCATAAATGCTCCCCCTTTCCCCCAAAGGAGGAGCCCTGTTTTGGCGCCAAAACTGCATTGACAGCCCGCCAAATCAACTACAGTGAATCCCCTTCAGATTCTCTCCAAAATATCTCCAGGTATGGAAAGACAGGTTTAGCTTATTGGTAGGATCAATTTATTCTATTGGTAAGATGGGTAGTGTACAGTTTTCTGAAATGAACGGATGACGTCTTTTGGTGCCACATGTCACTGACAACTACTGACAGCTCCAGTGTAGCTACAGTGTCCCACCCCTTCACCTGCTACTTCCTCTCCCGGTTGCATTTTTTATTTGCAAAAATTAACCACTTTCTACCCCTAGCAAATAAACAAGGGAAATGGCTAGTTGTGCAAAGTTTTTTTTTTTTTGGTCTAGTTATGCAAAATGGCCTAAAATGATTTGGAAATGTCCTCCAAAAAATGTCGTTAAGATTAATGTAGATGCTTCGGTCAAGATTGATAGTCATCCTTAGATTGGGTGCATTCTTAGGAATAATTATGGTCAGGTTATTCGGATACATAAATGCAATGTTAGGATGAGCTCTGTTATTCTAGCTGAAGCGTTTGCAGTATATGCAGGTATAAGACTGGTAGTGGAGCTTGGGATATGGAGAGCCATAGTTGAAAGTGATTGCTCAATGGTTATCAATGCCATTAATCAAAGGAACAAAATATCATGAAAGGTGGTGCAAATAGTTCAAGAAATTCGTTCATTTAGCGAAGATTTTCAGAGAGACGAATGTTGCAGTCGATTTTTTTAGCAAAATCTCAACTGAGTTGTAATGTTATTTTAAGTTCTTGTTGTGAGTTCCAGAACATCCAAAAAAAAAATATAAATTATGAACATGAGCCAACAAATCTTGACATAGTCATATTTATGTCATCATTTATATTTATCTCAACACAAATTTATTATATCTATTATAATAATGCATTGTTTCATTATGTTTTACTTGGTCAACTTGAAATTCCAATATCCCAAGTACAAGTTACAACCGGTATTCATTTTCTTTATTTTGGGTGAAGTGGTATTATATTATATTATATTATATATTTTATATATATATATATAAAAGCAAGTTGCTTTTAAAATATATTGTTATTGTATGTATAGATGCATACACTAACAAGTTAATGAAAGGCCATTAGACTCATAAATGAATATCAAACAGGGCATGGTTGAAGAGAAAGATGTATCAACCCCCTTATTTGCTAATTGCAATCTTCCTTGAATTGGTAAATAAAGAGCGGCTCCAAACGCACTCTATAACGCGAATATATAATAGTATCCACAATCCGAAACCAACTCAACTCAAGTTGATCCAATACTTGAAAACATCCGAACACCACCTAACAGAAAATTGTTCTTAAAATGACTCGAACTGATAATAAACCCAACTTGAAATGACTCGACCTGATAGTGACTCAGACCCATCAGTGACCTGGCTCCAGCATCATCAGACTCAATATTTGACTCGATCCAACTAACCCGTTTGCCATCTCTATGGAAGGACTGATTAACATCTCCAAAAACGGATAACAATAAAAAATCATGAAACCCTTTTTTGCAGAACATAAAAATAACATCACAAGAAGAAACATAGTGGTACTCACGAATTACATAAGCTTCCTTATTCAATGTCAAATGTGTCAATGTCAACCCTTATTAAAAAAAAATTGCTACCAGCTCAACGCTTTCTGAAGAGGATCTGACCTGGCCAAACTTAGATTTTTATGGCAGAAAACTGGTTTCATATTACTGTGTTAAGTGTATAACCACCAAGATTCATTCAACCCTATATGCAGAACCTAAAAATAACCACCACATCACCTCTTCCTTACAGTATGGTGAATTTTGAGTTACCAGGAATCCTCTGAACCCTGTCTCTCCCTCCAGTTTGCAGAGGTATGATTCCATTCAAATCCCTATTCCAGTTTTTTATTCTGTCAGTTTTTGTTCTTGAAGGATTTTTTATTTTTTGTTTAAAAAAATAAATTCATGAAGCCCTTAACAAAAGCTTAAATGAGGCCATGAATCTGTTGAGTAACCCTTTGCACATAATCTGAAGCCTAATTAGAAATTGGAAAGAGCATGGTAAAGTTTTCTTTCTGCATAATTGATGTGAGATATTAAGTTGTTGAATAAATGAAACAGAGAAAAAGTCATTGGTCAAGTGCAACCAATTTCCAAATTTTGTTCATTTGCCTTGAATCTTGATACCTTCTCATTTGTTCACTGTTTTTGCATATTTGATATGTAATGTGTTTTGTTAGACACCGAAAACCGCGATGTTGCCAAGGACTAGAAACAGCCCATCACACACCGTTGACGTTCTAGAATCTCTATCCCAAACCATTCAACTGGGCAAGGATTTGTTGGATGGGTCACTAGAAAATCAAGAATCAGTTAGCAGCTCTGATCTGCAAAGTATCATGAAACAAATGGAAGGCATGGTACAATACCTTCGCGAATGCCTGAGTTCAATACCGCCTTCTCCATTTCGCGACCATGAGTATGTGCAAACTCTTTTTGAGGCTAGTCCGACTCAATTAACAGAAATTGGCCAATATCCATCTGCAGCATCATCAACACCTGAAGTAGACCGCATCTCAATCCAGTCGCAAGCTCAGCTGTTGGAATTGTTAAAAAATCCAAGCAAAAGAAGCTCACATAGCTTAGGAAGAATCAGAAACAGTTCAGCAGGAGTGATGCAAGATGTTGCGCAATACGTGGAGCCTCTATACGGAAGCTTCTTCTGTCCACTGACTAGGAAGATCATGGAAGATCCGGTCACCGTCCAAAGTGGAGTGACGTATGAGAGACAGGCAATCGCTCAATGGTTCGAGAGACTAGAAGAAGATACGCGTGAAGCTGCCTGCCCGGCCACAGGACATAAGCTGTCTAGTAAAGCCATGTACCGAAATGTAGCTCTACAGACCATTATAGAAGAATGGAAAGGAAGGAATGAAACAGCGAAGATCAAAGTTATTCAGGCAGCTCTATCTTTAGCTAGCTCTGAGAGCATGGTGATGGAAGCACTGAAGGATCTTAAGACTATCTGCCAGAGACAGCCGGAGAGAGTAAGAGAAGTGCGTAGTAAGGGAATCGTACCTTTGCTAGTTAAGTTCCTAGAGTATAAAGACAGCATAATCAGGCATCTTACACTGGAAATACTACAGCAACTGGCAGAAGACGACGAGGGAAAGGTTTGATCATAACTTATCCTCACCTTAGTTGTTTTCTTTGAACTTGAGGGCTTGTTTGGTTCACCTTTAAGATTTTTTTTACTTGGAAATGAAAATGGTTCAAAACTAAAAACTGAAAAGTCGAAATAGAACCAAGCAAGCCCACTAATATATACTTCAGCAGTACTATATTGAGTTTAAAACAAACATCAACTTATGAAGCATAAAAATTCACAGGAACTGATTGGGAAAACAGCAGCAATTTCATCAACAGTCAGGATGATATCAAGTAGATTCCAGCCAGTAAAGCATGCCGCGTTGTTACTCCTTGTTGAGCTTTCACTGTCTTCAACACTGTCTGAGAAGATTGGGTGGGTTACTGGGGGAATTCTAATGCTGATCAAAACCAAATACGACAGATCAAAAGATACGTTTGCTTCAGAAGCAGCTAATCAAGTTCTAAAAAATCTAGCGCAGTCTCCACACAACATCAAGTGCATGGCGGAAAATGGATTCATGGAACCACTTATTGACAACTTAGTAGGAGGTAATGTATGCTAGCCTTTGTTAGAATTCTTGCTATAACATCTGCATAGCGCATCATCGTCTTTGACTGAGTTCTAAGTTTTTATTTTCTTAGGTAGTGCCCTAAAATTTGTGGATACTCCAGAAGAAAAATCTTGCATATACTATTACTATGGGTAAAATCCATCTATAGTGTCAGAACTTATTCAAAACTTAAAAAAACCCAGTCTTTGATATTCCTTATACTAAAAGATTTTTTGTCATATTTTGATATTTTGATGTTTGACACCAAATATCATAGTTCAAGGACTTCAACTGAGTGACTGACCATAAAAATGTTTAGGGGCCTGTTTTTAAAATTTTCCAAAGGTCTGGACCAAGCAAAAGTATTTTAGGCAGTTGAAAAAAAAAGGAATTTCTTACTGTTGGCTGCTGCTAACTGAACTTCTGTGGTTCTCTATGGAGCAGGTTCTGAGGATATGAAGATGGAGATGGCGAGCTACCTTGCTGAAGTAGTTCTTGGTCATGATGGTGATACCTTCATAGCCAAGAAAGCATCACCTACGCTTATCAAAATGACGCGCAGTGGAACTGCTTCAATAAGGAAGGCAGCATTTAAAGCCCTTGTTCCAATCTCATCTGCTCACGAAAACGCAGAGATGCTAGCTGGCGCAGGGATTGCTCAGATCATTATAGAAGAGATGTTCACAAGAAATGTATACATTGAATCATCAGACGCGCTGAAGGAAGCAGCAGAAATATTAGCAAATCTACTCGAGTCAGGATTAGATATTCAGAAGATAAAAGTGACCAGTCAGGGTCACACTATGGCTTCAGATTATGTTGCCTCTAACATCATCTACATGCTGACGAGCTCTAATATTGACGAGTTGAGCCTCAATCTAATAAGAAGCATCTCATGCCTTATGCAGTGGTCAATGCCTAACATTGTAGTAGCAATCAGAGACAGTGAAGCATGCTATACTCTCGCTGAGTTCATCAATAATCCGGATGAACAGCTTGGGGTTGCCGCCATCAAGCTACTCATCAAACTCGTACCACACATGGGCCAGGTCTTAGTTGACAGACTCTGCAAGATCCATGGTCAGCCTCAGGGCCTTGTCCAAAGAATGTCAGATATGACCCAGATCACAGAGAAGCAAGTTTTGTCTGTCAAGTTTCTCTCTACATTGCCCCATGAGAACCTCCAACTCAACCTATCTTTGATCAGTGGGAATACAGTTGAGTTAGTTGTACAAACAATCCAGCAGATTCAACAAAGTGGTAAGAGAAAAGGCAGATATGTGAGTGCTTACTTAGAGGGCCTAGTGGGTGCACTCGTCAGATTTACAAGTACTTTATATGAACCACAGATGTTGTACCTAGCAGTGAACTATGATTTCACAACAATCTTCAAAGAAATGCTGATGGAACAAACAAATGCTGAAGTGAAGAGGTTAGCAGCTACAGGGTTAGAGAAGCTTTCGACACACTCAACAAAGCTATCTAAAATATCAAAAGTAGACAGAAGATCATCTATGAGTTCCTTCCATTCGCCTAGATTTCTGCTATCAAGTTCATCTGGCAAAAACAAGATATCGCTTTGCCCGGTCCACAGAGGCGTTTGCTCTGCACAGAACACATTTTGCTTGATTGCATCAAGGGCAGTGGATGCACTGCTACTATGTTTGGATCAGCAGAATATAGAGTTGCTTAAAGCCGCGCTTTCAGCATTATCCACATTGTTGGATGACAATGTGGACTTGCAAAAGAGCGTAAGCATCCTGCATGAAATGAGGGTGGTGGAGAAGCTGATGAAGCTGGTGAAAGATCACACAGAAGAGACACTGTTGCAGAAAGCATTTTGGATGATGGAGAGGTTCCTAAGGAAAGGCGGAGAGGAATTTATTACTATGGCATTGCGAGATAAGAAGTTTATTTCCTCTGTGGTGAATAGTTTCTACCATGGAGACGCATACACTAAGGAAATAGCAGAGACGATTTTAACACACTTGAAAATAATGTCTGGTTCAACAATCACATTCACCTAGTACGTAGATCACTCCATACAGGCTTTTGTTGCAAGGATGTTAGTTTAGTCGAATACACGACACAGCTCTCTTTGCTCTTCCTCCTCACACCACCAAAAAGAGAAGGAAAATTTAATGAGTATCAAAACATGTATTTATAAATGGTGTATGTATATGTATAATCTATAACACTAATGATTTATCTTTTATTTTTTGAAAAGGTTCAGACAGCAAGTATATTTTTAGAAGACAACTAGTTTCTCTATCTCATATTGATACTTGATGTGAGTTTACATTTGGCAAATATACGTTATCTACAAGATTACTCTGGTCGGAAAGGCAAAGCAAGATGACTTGGCCAGAAAATGAAAGGTACTTGCAAGTCTCAATCACAATTTGGCAGAGAGAAACTTTCACATCAAAAGACAGCATGAAGCCACCTACTTTGTATAATGCGTTCTTATTGACTTTTAAGAGCATTTGAATGCTTCCACATCCGAATCTCTCTCCTTGAAACCGTCAACTTAAGCACTTATATAACTTGAACGATGGAAGATCGAATTCTCGTCATTGTAAAACAACATGATCTTGTTCCATCTTACAGATATACTGTTGTGTTGGCTGTTGCCAATCAAACAAAGTTGTGTAGTTTGTCACCTTGGGTCAAATATTTGAAGCTGCAAGAAACTAACTCTAATAAATTCAGTGGAGACCATTCCAAAAGAATATATCTATCTTTCTTGTCCTAAAAAAAGGTCTGCAGCTTTAACAAGGATGGGATGGTGTCCCAGAGGCCAGAACCATTCTGATGAAAAAAACAAAAAACATTCTGATGCAAAACTGGTCCACCAGAACCATCAATGGGTGACAACTCCACTGGAAATCTGTACTCAATCAACATCAAGAAAGCAAATAAAAATACCGCCGAAGTAGCACATTCTAGTAAAAGTTCAAGGGAAGAAGAAAAAGTCAAGGTTAAAAGTACAGAAAATGTCACTAACCCCCCACAAAGTGCCTCCAATTCAATTATGACCCACTACTTGAATTGGCCTTTCATTCCAACACCGCCACTCTCCACTTCCTTTACTCCCCACCATCTACTTGCCATTTCCATCACCTCTTAATAGTTTGGAATGCCTCTATAAATCTCTGCTCAGAGTGAGAGAGAATCACAAGCTACCAATTCAACCCAGCTGCAAAACCAAAAAAAGAGTGACCAGCTAAGCTAACTGACAGACAGGAGAAGAGATGTTATGTTCAGTTGCCATAGCAGTAATATGGACAGCAGTATGTGCTCTAGGGTACTTCTATATTCCCTATTGGAGGGTTAGAAGAGTGCCTGGTCCTCCACTCATTCCTTTGTTGGGGCACCTACCCTTGTTGGCTAAGTATGGTCCTGATGTTTTCTCCATCCTTGCCAAGCAATATGGCCCTATTTACAGGTTAGTAGATCTCTTCTCCCCTACAATCATTGTGGTTTCATTCTTGACTGATATGATTGGTATTGGCAAGTCAAGAACTGACAGTTTAAGAGTTTGTTTGGCGCCAAAAACCCCAACGTTTCTTTTCGGTTTATAGATTAAACTATTTTTTAAAAAATAAAGTGCATTTTCCAACTTCAGCTAGTTTATGAATGCCAATAAACACTCAAAGCATAACCTAAATGTTTTTTTTTTAAATGGATTTGAGTCTGCAGTTCCATTGCTTGTATGTATTTGATCAGTGGTTTGTATTTTGATGGGCAGGTTCCACATGGGGAGACAAGCTTTGGTGATAGTAGCAGATGCAGAGCTGTGTAGAGAAGTAGGGATAAAGAAGTTCAAGTACTTCCCAAATAGAAGCATTCCCTCTCCCATATCAGCTTCCCCACTTCACCAAAAAGGCCTTTTCTTTAGCAGGTAATCTCATCTATTTTTGCCATTTCTCTAAAGCTTACTCACTGATTTAGTCTTAGTTTGTTTCCCACTCATTTTTTATTTAACCTCTTGTTATTTTAAAGAAAGAAAAGAAAATTTGGCAGTAGCCTAATACATGTCAATTTTCAAGTAGATGAGAGAACATTCTCTTGCTTAAGGTTCATAGCAGAAGAGGGGCAGGTTAGTTTGTTCAAGTGATGCCACTGAACAGGGCCCTCTTTGAGAACACATATGTATTTGTTCTCAACTCATAAAGTTACAAAAAAAAAAAAAGTGTTCTTCATACTCTCTTATTAGGACCTAATTGAAGAATTTGATGTATAAATAATGCAGTAATGGGTTTCATTGAAGTTAAAGCGCATTGTATATGCTATTTGACTTTTAAGAGAGATTTTATACAGTACTTATTAAAGATTTAATTTGGTACTGTATGAAATATGAGAGGACTTAAAATTTTGAGCAGTTAAAGCGCATTGTATATGCTATTGAAGAATTTGATGTATAAATAACGCAGTAAGTCGGTCATCCTTAGTGGCAGACCGAGATTTTTTCTTTTTTTTTTGCATGTTTGCATGAAAAATAAATTTTTTATTTGAATATACTAGAAAACCTCAATTTTGTGAATAGTAGAAAAAATTATCAAAAAAATGAGAATTTTTTTATATGTATATATAGAAAAGAATGTTTTTGTTTATATATATTGGAGAAAAACTTAAATTTACATTTAATTCGGTATTTTAAGTAGAAAAAACTAAGAGAAATAAAAATTATGAAAAAGTGAAGCTAACGGGTTTAAACTCAAGTAATAAAAACTCCTCCCCAAATAATCATATCAATGTAATGTTGATGATTGCCCAGGGACTCAAGATGGTCAAGCATGAGGAACACAATCATATCAATGTACCAACCCTCCCACCTTGCTAGCCTTGTCCCCACAATGCAAGCATTCATCAAATCAGCAGTTTTGAACCTCCACTCTCATCAAAACCACCAACACCAACACATAGACTTCTCCAGCATCTCCCTCAAGCTTGCCACCGACATCATTGGCCAAGCTGCCTTCGGCATCAATTTCGGTCTCTCTGACCCTTCACAACCAAGCGTAACCATAAGAGACCGAGATGATCCCAACCACGAGGCCAAAGATTTCATCAAGGAACACATATACTCCACAACGGCACTCAAAATGGACCTCTCCGGCTCCCTTTCCATCATAGTAGGCTTGATCTTCCCCATCCTTCAACAGCCTTTCAGGCAACTCCTTAGGAGGTTGCCTTATTCTATGGATTGGATCATGGAGAGGACTAACCGGAAGTTGACTAATCGGCTCAATGAGATCGTGTTAAGAAGGATCAACCACAAGGAGAGGATGCATTCGAAGGACTTCTTGTCCCTTGTAGTCAACGCAAGGGACACGGAGTCAGTATCAAGGAAGGTGTTCACCCCTGAATATATCAGTGCTCTTACTTACGAGCACCTACTTGCAGGCTCAGCAACAACAGCCTTTACTCTCTCCTCTATACTGTATCTTGTCTCAGCTCATAGTGATGTTGAGATGAAGCTAGTTGAGGAGATTGATGGATTCGGCCCACGAGATCAAGATCCGACTGCCCATGAGCTTCAACACAAGTTTCCTTATATGGATCAGGCAATTCCACAACTTTGATTTAATGACTTACTGTAGTTTCTCTAACTCAATTTTTACCATTCAAATGTATTATTTTATGACAGAAACTTGGTTTTGGTTGGCAGGTGATCAAGGAATCCATGAGAATATACACTGTCTCACCCTTGGTTGCTAGAGAAGCTGCTGCACCTGTTGAAATTGGAGGTTATCTTCTTCCCAAGGTGAAATATATTACAATGATAATGCCATTTTTTTTAAACCCTGACCCTTTTTTTTTAGCAATGCCACTAAGACCTCAACTTATTGTACTCTTTTAAGGGCACATGGGTGTGGTTAGCACCTGGAGTTCTTGCAAAAGATTCAAAGAACTTCTCTGATCCACACAAGTTTAAGCCAGAAAGATTTGACCCGAACAAGGACGAGGAGAAGAACAGGCATCCGTATGCGCACATACCCTTTGGCATTGGTCCAAGGGCGTGCATTGGTCAGAAGTTCGCCTTGCAAGAAATAAAGCTTTCGCTTATCCATCTTTATCGGAATTACTTGTTCAGACATTCGCCTGACATGGAAAGTCCATTGGAGCTCCAATATGGAATGGTTTTGAACTTCAAACATGGTGTGAAGCTTCTAGCCATTAAGCGCTTATGAATATTGACACAATGAAATGTCTATGTTTTACTTTGCCCCCTTTTTTTTTTTTTAATCGCTAATATAATGGGAAAATACACAAAGTTTTTAATTGCCCTTCCACTCAAAGATCATGCTTCAAACAGTATATCATCTTGATTTATGTAACATGACCATATATATATATATATATGTATATATATATATATGTATATATATATATATATGTATATATATATATATATACATATATATATACATATATATATATATGTATATATATATGTACGTATATATATATATGTATATATATATGTATATATATATATATAGGAAGTGGTTCCCTTGTGCACAACTTCGGACCTTGATTCCTCGGCACGAACAAAGACCCTTCGCTTGCGATATCAAACAACACAGGTCCGGATCCGGCTCCACGGGTGCACTGGAACGAAGAAGAACACAAATTGGGATATTTAGTTTCAACGCATTCACTTGAATGAAGAAGAAACAAAATAGGGATTTAGGTTTTAATTCCACGCCACAATACACGCGCCTACATCACTCAAGTCTATAATTGTGGATTGGTTTTCAATTTTTTATTTTTAAACTTACTGGACACGTGGCGAGATTCTATCCATCTATTCCATTCCGATCAAAGGCTTAAATCTGTGCACAAGGTACACCCTAAGGGGTGTGCAAAAAAATCGTTGCCCGCACCTGCCCTGTTCGGAAATGCGAGGCACACCCTTCCCTCTCACTCATAAAAAAACGCAGCTCCCTCGCATTGGATAGGATTCGAACCCGGACCTCTTTACAGAGCACCCACTACTTCAACCATTGCACCACCCAATACACCTTTGTTGTTAATGGCATCAATTAAAACTAGTACTTTTTGAGTTAAAGCCACCACTTTAATTATAATTAATATGTTTTCACTTAAATATGTTGATTACACGTTAATTAATATATTAATATATATTTCGCCCTAAAAAATAATAATTAATATTAAAATCAAAATCAAAATAAATATTAAAATAAAAATGATAATAAATATATTAGTATATATTTATATTAAAATAAAATGGTTCATGAACCACTACTCTTTATTTGATGAACCACTAGAATTTATTTCATGAACCACTACTATTTAATAATTATAAAATTTTCATTCTTCTTTTATTTTCTTTTAATGTTTATTTTTAATTAATTAATTTTATTTAAAATAAAATGGTTCATGAACCACTACTCTTTATTTGGTGAACCACTACTCTTTATTTGATGAACCACTACTCTCTATTTGACGAACCACTAGAATTTATATTCTTATAATAATTAACATATTTCATATAGATTTATAAATTACACATTAAGAGAGATGTTATCAATATATATTTATCAAGAAGTGGTTCATCAAGCTATAAAGATGTTATCAAGAAGTAGTTAATCAAGTTATCAAGATGTGGTTCATCAAGTTATAAAGAAATGGTTTATCAAGTTTTAAAATAAAATGCTTCATGAACCATTTTTAAAATAAAATGGTTTATGAATCATTTTTAAAATAAAATGGTTCATGAAGTTATAAATAAGTGGTTCATGAACCTATAGAGAAGCGGTTTATGAAGTTATAAGAAGTGGTTCATTAAGTTATAAAGAAATGGTTCATGAAGTTATAAAGAAGGGTTATAAAGAAGTGAACCACTTTCTATTTATATGTTTAGCCACTAAACCATTCTCTATATATGTGTTGAACCATTTACTATAAAGTTGATGAACCACTTCTATTTAATTAATGAACCAATATATATTTAGTCACTGAACCACTCTTTATATATGTGTTGAACCATTTACTATAAAATTATGAACCGCCCTCTATTGAGTCACTGAACCACTCTTTATTCGGTTCGCTTAACCACTCTCTATTCGGTCACTGAACCACCCTCTATTTAGTGACTGAACCAACCTCTATTTAGTCACTGAACCAACTTATTTAGTTACTGAACCAACCTCTATTTAACTGAACCAACCTCTATTTAGTCACTGAACTAACCTCTATTTAGACACTGAACCAATCTCTATTTTGCCACTGAACCAACTTCTATTTAGTCACTGAACCAACCTCTAAAATCCTACACTTGGCATAAACCCCTTAACCACTTGAAAAATTTCTAAATTCAACATTCCATCTTCTCGTTAATTTCTAAATTCAAAGTTATTTTATGTTTGCAAATGCATGTCTTATATATACATAAATAAAAGGAATCAATCCGACTTTTCATTTGATTGTTTTTGTTATTTATAAAAACAAGTACGGACGGAGTGGGACTGGGCAGATTCGCGGGGATTAAACCATGGAAGCTAATTAAGTTGTGTTAATTAATTAATTTTCTTTGAAAATAAAATGGTTCACTAAACCAATATCTACTTAGTCACTGAACTTCTCTCTGTTTAGTCACTGAACCTCTCTCTATTTAGCCACTGAACCAACCTCTATTTAGCCACTGAACTAACCGACTAAACCAAACTCTATTTAACAACTGAACCAACCTATTTAGTTACTGAACCAACCTCTATTTAAACACTGAACCAATCTCTATTTATAAAATGAGTAATATATTTTTTCTAAACTTACCTCGAATACAACAAGGTTTTCATACGAGGCAACTAAATTTCAATAGATTTCACAAATTCAAATCTCAATATATATATGTTACAAATTCAAATCGCAAGTTTAATCGCAGAAAGTGGAAACACATGGCACAAGCCATGTGTTTCCACTTTCTGCGATTAAACTTGCGATTGGGGTCAATAAGTTCGCGGTTTTAGCTACAGCTTGGTGGGCCTTGTGGTTCTTTAGAAACCAACTCGTTTTTGATCATACTAATAGAGTAACTATCAACGAGATTTTGCTGTTTCACAGCACTACCACACATTGCTGGAATCAATCTAAGCTTTTAAACGACGACCCGACCGGACCATTAGTACCAAACTATAAAAGGCACTGCGGTAGTACTTCCATCATTCGTGGGAGTCGTGGATCGTCTTCCACGGGGAAGGATCGATCTGGGAATTGGGACAAACCCCCCAAGAATAGCTATAAGTTGAACTTTGATGGATCGGTTCTCCCGTGTGGTAAATCCTCCTATGGTTTTATTATCCGTGACTCTAAGGGCTTGGTTATCTCTGCTGGTAGGTCAGCATGCCCCAACTCCTCAGTTATTTATGCCGAAAACCTCGGTCTGCGTATGGGTCTGCTACGAGCTAAGGAGTTACACCTACCTACACTTCTGATCGAAGGCGATAACTTACTAGTGATAAACGCTCTATTGGGGGATTGGAAGTGCCCTTGGACAATAGAGATGCTACAAGCTGATATTATGTCTGATATTTCGTCCTTTTCTTATGTTGCTATTCGTCACATTTTCAGGGAATCCAATGCGGTGGCTAACTACCTTGCTCATAGTGCCCATGCATCCCCTGTCGACGAAGCCTGTGAGGAAGATCCAGAACTTCTTGTTCTCGTCCGCAAGGACGCGCTAGGAAGGGCCTCTGTTGCGGCCGACCCGACCTAAATTTTATCTTGCGTCAAAACAAAAAAAGATAAGATAATTAATTTTATTCAATTTAATTAATAGTTTTGCATAAAATTAAAGCTATATATGTAATATATTGCAACAGCATAGCAGCTGCTACTACTAATTTCTATATTTCTATATTTCCATCTCATGTAAAGCCTTTGGGCTCTAGTAGAATAAGTAGCGGGCTTAGGCCCGTAGCTTATAGTTTACTTATCTCGTTTTCAGGTCCAGCCTAAGCTTAGTCTGGCCATATATATGTAATCGTCTTTATCAATGAGAGGTATCCAAGAATTACAGAAAAACTCCTTCCAATCCTAAATCTCTGAATTGCTCTCATTCATCAGACGTCCTTCGGTCCGACCAGTTAGACCTTCGCCGCCCCTCGAAAGACGATGGCCGGGCACGACGATACCCCCTCTGTCGGAGAACCCTCGGTAAGTTTCTTCCTCTTCGAATAACCCTAATTCATCCTCATTCAAACAAACACACCAACTAGTTCCAACTAAATTCAAACATTACCGATATCAAAATATCGAAGCGAATGAATCCCGATTTTCAAATATACAGATCAAATAAAAGTTCCATGCTTTGATTTACAGAATTACAATCAACACGACCCTGTAGATTATGATTTTCAAATCACAAACAATGGTGAGAAAGAGATTTCGCAGATGTAGGTTAGTAGCTTATACTCCCAGCTCGATTGATCCAGCCTGCCTTATCAACTCAGATGACCAACCCTGCCTTTCAAGTTGATGACTTGTTTGGGAGTTTCCCTTTATGATAATTGTGCAACAACAACTGAGATCTTATTAGTTGCAGTTAGTTTAGTTGGGAGTTTGAACAGAGGGAGTATTAGTTTTTTTTTCTGCTTTATTGTATGGATCGAAACTTATTTGTTTCACAATGTGCAGTACTGCAGTGTGTTTTTGTTTTAAAATTTACCATTTATGTATATTTTTATATAGTTTTTCGCTTTTTAAAAAATGTTAGAGGTCGAGTTCACGCAACAGAAGCTTAAACCGAGATAGCTTAGCTTGGATATTATTCGATTTTCGATAGGTAGCATGAATCCCTCAAGTTCTTATTTATTTTGCTTATCGAATTTACCACTGATACTGATGCTTTCGTCTTAAAATTTGTTTTCTTAAATAAAGTTAATTGTTTTCATTGCTATTATATATTGCAGTTTTTCCTTGAGAAAAATTACAGTATGAGGTAGTTCTCTCAGTTCATGAATGATATATATTTATATAGACTAGGTTAGTTGATGAAATTCAAGTGTTATAGCTTGTGTTAAGCTTGGTCATGCAGTAGCTAATGCGTCCAGTCCTGATTTGTTGAATTCATTTTATATGTTGGTTCTGCTGGACTTGAGTGCTCATCATCATCATCATCTCAGCAAGATGCACAATTTGTCCATGTTTTTCTTCTTCTATTGAATCTGCATTTGTTTGTTAGTTAAGTGGATCCTATTCTGATGTTAATGTAACATAGCAACTTTAATGCCTCGAGGAAGCAGCCAAATGTCTGGTCTTTATTCACAGTGGCAACCTTCCAATCAAGTTGGAAATGGAAATAATCAGATCCAGACAGATTTAATGAATCTGGACCAGCAGGCTAAGCATTCAACTGAATTGGATCTGGAGCCCTATGTTTATGGTGCAGAGAGCCAGAAAGGTGAGGCAATCGTAGAAAACAAATATTTGTTGGCACTAATCATTCTTCCTGAACTAGACAACGATAAGGCCATGCAACTTCAAACATTATATACTAAATTGCGCGTGTTCTTTTAATCAAAGGATTACTTGTTCGATCTCCAAACAAAACAAAACTCACAATCTAGCCAACAGCGGTGGTGAAGCATGTCAAATCTGCAATTATGTCAACCACCTTCTCATCTCGCTGAAGAAGGCGAGGCTATCTGTATAACAAGTATAGATTGATTGTTGTTCAGCATACCCTGATGGTACTCTACTCATACTCTTCAAACTCGCACTTCTCAGGCTGTATCCTCTTCCGAACACCCCGCCGGCGTATTCATCCGGAGCAGGAGGTACCGGAAACGACAACCTCTTCTTCACAGACCCAACTCCTCTATCCCTCTCCGGCATCCAAGACCTCTGCCTTGGTGCGCTCTGCTACCGAATCCGGGCCTTGGCTGACTCTGAGGGCTGCCATGCAATTGGGTATTGATGCTCCTCCCATCCCTGCATAGGTTACAGCAACTGAAGACATGCAATGCCACCTCCAGTCTACCCCTGTTATGTCGATTGAGGAAACCGTTGTAGTGGTAGTTTGATTGCAAACTCGGGGTTTGGGATAAACCATGGTAGCGTACGTCTTCCCTTAGGCAGCGAGGGGTGGATGAGCGCACCTGGATCGGGCTCGTTATGGGGGGAGAAGGTGTGGCCGGCGACTGCTGGTGAAGGTGTGAGCTGTGGCTGTGAGCCATGTGGTGAATAGGAGAGGCAGGGCACTACTGGTAGTGCTGTTGTTGGATCAGAGAGTGTGCTCTTCTCGGAGAACGCTGCAGGTAAGTGTAAGGCAGCTGCTGGTGGGAGGAGGGATGCATTTCGACAGTCTTGAAGCCCTACCCTCCCAGTGCCTTGTTGCCATCCAACTGTCTAGCCATCTCGGCTTACCTTGATCGAGCTCACCATCCCCTCGAAACGAGCTCCTATCACGCTCATAAGCAACAGCAACAGCCCCTCTCCTGCTCTGCAACATGGCTTTCACTTCCATGATCGTGTGTGGCCTCTCATCCCACAATTTGCTATGCTACTTGTCTCTCTCGAATGCGACTGCCGAATCCATGGTAAATGTTAATATTGATTGAATTGAATCTGAACAATTTGCAGCGGGCATCCACCAGAAACTTACCACCAATTTTCGTTCGGAGAAAATGTCTTGGGCATATATATTGTGAGTCGAGCAGGGCTCGCAGTGTCGCTGAATGTGAATTTTTTAGAGCCGTCGTGGGAACGCAGGCAGACACACTGGTCCAGCACGCTCTCCTGCACTCTTCTTTCCCAGTCCTTATAGTTGTTCTCCCAACCTAAAATTGTTATGTATAAATGAAAATATGGTTTCCATCCCTCTTGATATAAGAACTGATCTCACAGGAGTATTTAAAACAGATCCAAGGCCTGAGGTTTTTGAGATCCATAGACGGGCAGGTAACAAAGGAGACGAGCAAACCTATATGCATTATGAAAAGGTGGAACAAACTTGTGGCAATATTCATGATTTACCTGACCAAGTAGAAGATAGTGCTTTACAGATCTCAGGTTCCCCATTAAATCATACTACATGAAAAGCAGAAACGGAGATAAGTGAAAAATTAACATAGTAATAGGAAATGAACAAAACACAATTACAAAAGTAAGAAAAGTAAACAAAGTTCTTTAGAAAATAGGATTGATGTCAAACATCACGTTTTCTTTAATTAGATTCAGAAGTTCACCAGTGGCAAAAGCATAAGCACCTTTTATGCACTCGAAATAATGGTGGTGATTTGTCCTAAAGCTCCTCAATGTAGAAATTTCTTCTACTCGAACCTATAAGAAAGAATAATTTTTAAAGACAGAAGTGGAAGCATAGAGCACATAATCTCCAACGTTTTGTGGAACCTTTTGTGGGACTGATCTATGAACATCCTGCTTGATTCTTTTCACATGAGATACACATCATAAATGTCGAAGCAGCAATTCTTTGCTCAATTCTAGCAACAACCTTGTCCTTCAGAGTGAAACAAGAGAAAATTGCAAGTGTTACCATTTCCATGTTATTGTCTTAAAAATACATAGGTTGAACATTCTTAAGAAAAAATAGTCAAGTTGTTAACCCTTGCATTTCATTGTAGAAGTCATTGGCAAAAATGACATTAATGAGTGCACATGCCCTACATACAGTACGCCTCAAGAATTTGGGATCTGATCACCATTCACCATCTTACATTACTACTTGCAAGAAATATATACATTAAAAGTCAGGTTAACGAAATTTCCTTTTTACTTTCACTTTGATATCACAATGCACGTCCGTATTCCATAAAGAACTTTAATGGCATAATGGATCTCATAATTTGAACAATAAACAGCTGCTGCCTCTGGCAGGGAAGGCGGATTCTTTTGAAGGGGCATAATTTTTTCCTTCTTATGAATGGTTACTTGACATTCCAATGATAAAAATCATCAGAAAAAGCAGGGCAATCCAAACAGTATGTATTATTTTTTCTTTTCGGGAATAGGAAAACATCACATCCCAAAAATTAAAAAATTAAAAAAAAAAGGCAAGGCAAGATGGCGTAATGTAGAAGGCAGATGGAGTGTTATAGGGATGATAGTGGTCGGACACTCAAGCAAGGATCAGAGAAAAATGATATGCTGCATATGGTGAAAGAAGATACTAAATTGGTAGAATTATAGGTGGAAAAAATCCCGATTTCGTGGATATGAAGTGGTTTTTATCTTCCATTTCATTTGTTTCTTCGCTTAGCCACGAAGTTGAGGATCTATACCTAGAACAACTGAATATCAAACCCAAGAACTAAGAAAAACATGAAAAAAAAAACTGGCTAGTGATTATGAAGCCCAAATTCTTTAGAAAGGGCCTCTACCACTACCGTCTTTGGTTAGAGAAAAAGGGAGGTCAAGGCTTGTGATGACACAACAGTAGTTGCTATATCGTCTAGACAAGGGGGTCTACATTCATAACAAGAAACATGAAGGCATACCTGACAACCAGAAGATCAGAATCACGATGATCGGTGAACGCATTCATAAATTGATTAATGAAATCTCCTAGTGGCCATATTCTCCATATCTGCACACGAACTCACAACTTTATGAGAAAAAATCCCAATAGATCAAAATCAAAAGATTTACTGTCAGTCTCATGTTGAAGCAAAGGTAATGTTCCTAAGGGCTAGGAAGGTATATTTTCCTTCTCTGTTCTGATATCTTTTGGAATCTTGATTTCATAGACAAGGCTTTTTCAAGAACAGAACAGAAAGGACTAAGATTTTATGGACTTACACGAATAACTTCCACAACTAAAAAGACAGCCAAAGCAGCACCAAATGCAAGCTGTAGAAACTTTGGCTGGAATTTTACGAAAAAGAAGCATTAGAAGGTTAATAAATGCAAGAGAAGAGAAAAAACGCAGAATATACAAAAATATGGAACTACCTGGAAGATAAGAGCATGCACAAACATCAGCACAACCATCAGATGATAGTACTTACGAAGCAGAATACTCTCTATGTTACTATTCTTAGAGATGTGGTTAGAACCTTCGGACGGACACATAAATAACAGTCATCCAATAGCCGCACAGTGAAAATCTCTTCAGTGGTTCAGAGAAAACAAACGTGAACACCCTGTGAAAATGAAATCATCATTATGGAACACAGGAAAAAGATAATCCACCAATCTTCACGCACAGAAATCTAGAAGAGCAAGACTTTCTATCAAGAAGAAATGGTAGCACAAGACTGCAAGAAGAAATTAAATTGAAATAGTGTCTGCAGAAAGGACGGATCAAGTTTAAAAAAACTTCAAGACAAGAAAATTTAGAACCATGCAAATCAGACACAATTAAATCAATTCAAGGCCTGAAAATGCCCAAGGATATTTATATGTACACTTGAGCTGCTACTTGCTAATGTGCGTTATCTTGCATGAATAATAAAACAAAGCAAATGAAAAGATCAGAAACAAGACAAGGTAATCATCTGAATTATCAAAACAGTTTTGGCAGTAAGTTCACGATAACAAAGAAGCACTCACAAGCTGAGAGTGTGTCACTTTCACTCGTTTCTGTACAAAGAATGGTAACTCCTTGAAAAAAGTACAAATAAAAAGTACAAATAAAAATTTATGTAGGAAGAATAAGAAGATTACCATAGTAGAGGATGCACTTGAAAATCATATACAAACTGCACCCATAATGGGATGATCATGGTGAAGTTAAATGGTCATGACCCAAAGAAAATGATAGATCTCCTAGTATCACTGTATTCTCCAGTATCATAAAAGCTCAAACTCCAGAAGGAATCCGTGAATTTTAACATAAATTTATAAAATAATGGAAAGACAAGAAGACCAAGCAGCACACCCTACAAAAAGAAAACAATTACACACTGATGCCAGATAAATCCCGATTCGATCATATAGACCAAAAGAGATGAATCAATCTTTAAAAAAAGAAAAGAAAAGAGATAATAGGAAAGAAGGTGAGTGAACATGAATAATGGTGTGCTTATTTCAGTTCTCTAAACTTTGAAACCAATATCAACTTCTGTTGATATCCAGATTCCCTGAATAACATCAAAGAATGCCATCACGCTCCATAGCTCCATAAAGATGAAGATCACAGGCTCACATACGCCATAGTTTTCAAGGAACTACTAAATGACTAATACATAAACGGGTAAGTGAGTGTTGGTTCGAGCTCTGTTGCTTTCTGAAGGTCCTCCCACCTCTTACCACTATCACAGCAGAGAGACCTCTTAACACTATCTGAAGGTCCTCCCACCTCTTACCACTATCACGGGTAAGTGAGTGTTGGTTCGAGCTCTGTTGCTTTCTGAAGGAACTACTAAATGACTAATACAATGCAAGCATTCATCAAATCAGCAGTTTTGCAGCTGCTGGATTCCGAGTTGGTGCCTGAGATGTAAGAAGTTGTATTGCTGGATTTCGATGTCTCAGCCTCAACCTCGTGGTTAGATTCATCCTGCTGGTTTTCTCTAGTGCTCTTGCGGAAGAGATCCACGAGTGTCTTCTTTTTTCCTGGTGATACTTCTGGAGCGGAGCTGTCAACACCATTGGAACCTAACACTGCGGAAGTTGCACTTGCAGGGAGATTCATGTCCTGGTTAGGTTCTGTGAAGATCAACAAAATTATAAGATGTTAACACTTTCCAGAAGAACCTCAAGAGCACGCGTGATTGAGGTTCAATGATCCACACTATGTGTGGGTAAAAATAATCTCAACTGAACTCTATGATCAAACATACACCTACAAGTTGATTTCAAATAATCACTGCATCATTGGAATAAAGAAGGGATAATCCACATATGGATTGATAGTTTTAGATCATGGAATGTGTGGTAGATACATAGTCTTAAGTTTGGATTACTAAGAACAAAATTTCCGATTTTATATGAAAAAACTAAAGGCAGCAAAGACCAACCAGGCTGAAAGATTTGTTTCAACCAAGAAGAAAAAATAAAAGCAGCAAGGCAACCACTGATTCAGATTACCATTAAAAACCCTCGGCTTGCCTTCCAAGATAGATCTATTAACTAATGGAGAGAGAGTTCCGTGGGGAGTTCCAATTCTGCTGCTGTGCAGGGGTGTACTGCCACGGGAAGGAGTAAAATCTGCAGATCCGGTAAGGAATGTGTCAAACAAGCAAACAGAATTCAACAATGTATATAACTTCAATGGTTCCCAGAATTCCTTGCTAGTCAACTATGGTCATATTGGTGACCAAAAATGTTATAGGCCATATCCCAAAAGAGGATTGAAGGGTCTGTTTTTTCAGTCATTATTACCTCCATTGACGCTGTAAAAGTCATCATCACAGTCAGACTCTAGCCATGGCTGGGAATCAAAAAAGGCCTCTTCTTTACTTCCTATAAGAGGCAGAAGATAAAAATAAAAAATAGAAATGATGCACATCAACTAGTAGTTGAAACAGATATCACATTCTGGCATACAAAAGTTTGAAAGCAAAAACAATAGGCTAACAATTAGCCTAGAAGGAACAAATATCAAATGCAACATCATTGGCTATATCCAATTATCCACAGGTCACGTAGTTTCAAGCTACGGATTGAGGGGATTACCAAAGTTCTAAATCAAGTTACTCATCTCTAGTTTGTTGAACCTAGATGAGGCGTATTAGTACTGCAAAAGGGAAAAAGTACCTGAGTGTGATTTTCTATTCTTTTTTTTTCACTGATGAGAAAAACTAGCATTCTTTATCCATCGAGTTTCAGGGTACGTTTGGGATTGAAAGGGAAAAGAGTAGCAACACTCTTCATCAACTACAAAATCGCACTTCTCCAATGACAATGCAAATATGCAAGATGGCTGAATTCACAACCTTCAAAGGGAACTTGGGTAAGAGATCATATCTCCACTCTGATTAACTAACCTATTGACCTAAAACTAACAGCTTCCACAACAACAACACCCAATAACCCGCTTTCTTCATCATTCACAAGTTGGTGAATACAATATAAAATGCTGAACCACTCTCCAACTGCAACCAAACTTCAACTTCAGTTTCCTGTTTACGGGAATTACGGAGTATATCAACAACAAAAAACGCATAGAACAAGAAATGAGAATGACAACATCTACTAGCTAGTCTAGGCACGTCATGTTCATTAGATGAAAACACAAAATAAGTGACACAACAAATAACTTAACAGCACAAAGATAGAGTATGAAGTATGAACCCTTAAACATGGCTGATTTCATCACCAATTTTGAGTGATTAAGAGGCAACTCTGATCAAAATCTATTATTACAATTGATTAACATATAAAAAAAAGTGATGAAGTTAGTTTATAGCACTATGAATCTCACAATCACTGAAACCCGTAATATCAACCCTGAAATTGACTATAAAAACCTATTTTTCAAATCACCATCATCTCCAAATCTCCAATTAAACACATCCTTCAATCGCTTGTGTAAACAAACAAGCAAATAAGGGGAAAGAAATGAAAAATTGTCAATATTCATCCAAGAAATCCACATACAAAAAAAAAAAAAAAAAAGAAAGCAGAAAAAGATGGGGGCAAAAGCCCCAAAATAAGGTTTTTACCGTAGCTGTTAAAGATGGTAAAGGAAGCCAACGGGGAACCGATTGGGGGATCAAGAACAAGAACATTAGTTGGATTGTCCTTGGGTGGCGTAGAGGGCATCGAATTCGGATTCTTGTGGGTTTCCGGCTGCACAAGTGATGCCCGGAACTCCCCGGTAGAACCTGTGTTTTTGTAAATCGAAGCACATGAACCCATCCGAATTTGATTTTTCTGGGTCAACAAATGGCAGCAGTAAGTTAATCAAACATTCAACAACCACTCACCAAACCAAAAACCCAATCAAACAAACAAAAAAAACAAAAAAACCGAAGTTGAGTTTGCAAGTTATTGATGAACAGTCGGAAATCAACAATCAACAATCAACAATAGAAGTTATGATAGTAATGGATGAAGGGGGAGGGGGGCTTACAAGTGGATAATGGAAACGGAGGAATGAAAGCTGAGGGAGAGAGTACTGTCAGGAGATGGAAAAGGGCATAATAGAGGGGAAGAAGATGGAAGAGGGAATGCCACAGTGGGCCCACCCCGATAGGGAAGTTAACTGTTTCTGGGTCCCACTTGAATTGTACTAGTATTGTTCATTTACTGTATTAAAATAAGTATACGTACTGTTTTGTGTTCATATTTTGGAATTTTCTCGTTTTTTCCTTTTGTGGGCCTCGATTCCAACAAGCATGAAAGTAGATTTGTTTTTTTTTTTTTACAAAATAAAGATTTAGAAGGTGTTAACATCAGTGCGATCACCAATTAATGACGTTCTTACAGACGAGTATATTAAGATTGGACCTAGTAACCAACGAGACAACATTATAGTACTATTTTATTTATATCTAGATTATTTTTTGGTGAAGAGAATTATTTATATCAAAATAATCATTGTTATTATATATATTGTTTTTTTAGGCCAGAATAAATTATTAAAATATCATGTAGCTACAATCCATCTGTGCTCAGATATTTTTAGTAAAGTAAAGTAATAAATATATACTACATTATTTAATGAAAAAAGAATATTAAAATATTTATAAAAATCAACTATCTACTATATTACATGAGATTTAATTAATGATAGATTAGAAAAAAATATTTATATATAATATGTTGAACTAATTTCTTTATATTTAGATTATTAATTTTTTATTTATTACTGGTATAATCTATCTAGATTATTTATAATTAGACCCGGATAAATGCGGGTAGGCCCGCTCGACCCGTCTCGCCCGCCCGCATTAGCGGGCTGAGTTGGACATGGAGAAAAGCTCATGCGGGCTACTAGGCCCGGCCCGCGCTCGCAGCGAATGCATGATTGGACATATCAATCAACCCGTTACTTCAACGGGTACCCGTCTTTTTTTATTAAAATTAATATATACTAGTTACATTGCCAAGCACGCGGTGGCTACGTTGATGAATTGTTAGCACCTGCTGAGTGTGAAGAACTTAGGAGTTAACTACAGATGGAGGAAACAAAGACTGAGCAGAGGCATTTGGTGGGTAGAGTTGCAGATCGATCTTGTTCTTGAGATCCCCTGAAAACAATCACGAGACAAGATTTCAGCATTTTAGCTTTCAGGAAAAATAAAAAACACACGACAAAAGTCTGTATGTCTATTAAACATCAGCTATGCAACAAGTTTATCCACCCCAACCCCCTTTACCTTTTATAATTTAACAAGGAACAAATACAACCAAACTTGACCAATAAGAAAATCTCATTTGAATAAAAATTCAACTTTAATTGTGGGCGTAACACGTCATCAAAATGCTAGCAGAATTAGTAATATTAATTGATAGATAGATAGATTAATAGATAAATATATTGCAATCGGAAAAAAAAAATGGAAACATGTCTCAATATTTACGGCAATATAACCGAAAAAAAAAAAAAATGGATTCAAATCATATTTCTAATAGGAAACAAATATTTTAAAGTTTCCATAATAATATTGACCAATAAGAAAATCTCATTTGAATAAAAAATTCAACTTTAATTGTGGGCGTGACACGTCAGCAAAATGCTAGCAGAATTAGTAATATTAATAGATAATAGATAGATATATTGCAATCGGAAAAAAAAAATGGAAACATGTCTCAGTATTTACGGCAATATAACCGAAAATAAAAAAAAAGGAATGGATTCAAATCATATTTAAAATAGGAAACAAATATTTTAAAGTTTCCATAATAATATTGACCAATAAGAAAATCTCATTTGAATAAAAAATTCAACTTTAATTGTGGCGTGACACGTCAGCAAAATGCCAGCAGAATTAGTAATATTAATAGATATATTGCAATCGGGAAAAAAAAATGGAAAATGTCTCAATATTTACGACAATATAACCGAAAATAAAAAGAAGAGGAATGGATTCAAATCATATTTAAAATAGGAAACAAATATTTTAAAGTTTCCATAATAATATTGACCAATAAGAAAATCTCATTTGAATAAAAAATTCAACTTTAATTGTGGGCGTGACACGTCGGCAAAATGCTAGCAGAATTAGTAATATTAATAGATTAATAGATTGTGAAGTTTATAGAAAAATAAACACTGATGAAAAAAAAGTAAATAATTAAAGGTGAAAACAAATTAAAGAGTAATACTACGATGATGATAGATTAAAAACTAAATCATCAAAGGTGAAAACAGACTAAAGGTGGAAATAAATTCGACTCATTAAAGATAACTCCTTGCAGTAAAATAAAATATATCTCTATTCGATGAAAAATATATAATATAATATTATAAAATGTAATATAATATAATATAATACTCCATCTGTCTTATAATTGAAGTCGTTTGAGTTTTTAACACGGTTTTTAATGTGTTAATAACTCTATAAAATTTAAACTTTATTTAAATTTTTTTATACTAATTTGAAACTAATTACTATAAAGTTTGAAATTATTTTGAAAATTTTCAATTTTTTTTATATTTTATGGAGTACAATTTTTAACACATTAAAAAACGTTTTAAAAAGTAAATGATTTAAACTATGAGACAAATGTAGTATAATATAGTCCACTGATTCCGTTATCATAGTTCACCAATTCCGTAGAGTTGAATCTCTATGGAATTGGTAGAATTACCCTATAGAAATCTATCGATCATAAAAAAAATAATTAAAAAATGGCTAAACTAATTTAAATCTAAACCGTTTATTTAAAATTGAATGGTTCTTCCTAGACATCTTAATGGCTTTCAACATTTCAATACCCCCCCCCCCCCCCCCTTAATGTATAGATGGTCTTTCTGCTCTTCAACATCTGCAAGCAATTTGACATTTTCATGGGCTGTCTTCTTCATCTAACCTGTTGTAACGGCCCAGAATTATGGTTTCTGGGTTACGTTTCAAGGGATAAAACCCCTTGTTCGGATCTTGCAATCCAGATACGGGTCGAGGTTTCAAACTCATTTTAAGGTTAGTAAAAAGAGGGATTTCAAACCCTAAAAGCCACGAAGGGTCGTACGGTACCCTTAAACTGTCTTAAGACTATGTCGAGAAATGCAATTCAAATGAAATTAAAGCGGAAGCAAAGTTAAGATACAAAGTGTCACGGCAGAGCCGGGTCAAAACCAAAAAACGTAAGCGAATGATTACCATTTATACCAAGTTAGAGAATTAGCCAGGTTCTTCAATTCGTCAAAAGGAAACCCCGTCATATAGACATCGAGTACTCAGAATCTGCAGAAAATACCTTAAAAAAAAGAACGGGGAAATGAGTCAGATCGAGCCACTCATGCGGGACCGGCAGTCCTCGCTGAGGCCACATAGTATGTGCTATACCTAATAAAGATGCTCTAATGCAGTACGAAAGTCAAACACACTAGCATGCTCCTAGTCATAATAATGTGTATAAATACTGTAAAGGGCCCAAAACAATGCCAAGTGGCATATCCCTCTCCTACCTCCACCCCTTCCGATAGGGCGGAGACTGGCCAGCTCGTGAATGCATTCCATTATAATCGGGCGACACGCATGCCCAACCCGCTCCACAATAAAGCCCGTAGGCATCTCATAATATAAGGAAGTTTCATGACTCGATTGACTCAGGACGGGACCCAATGGGACTAGGTCGTCCTATAACCCTAGCAAAGACTCTAGGACTATCACAGATAACGGCCGTTCTGTTTCAAACGCATAAAGTAAACAGATGCTCATTCAATTAGTGCAACCTAAACATGATACTACATGGCATGCTTTTATGCATATGCAACACCTAACATAAAATGCAACAACAGGCATGAATGTCCAACCTGAGTAAGCCCCCTAGGGAACTTACCTGAAGATGCAGAACATCAAGATAACACAAGCAAGGGCCCAAATGCAAGTCCAAAGCAATCCAAAGGCAATACACACCTATCATCAATTCATTTCCATAAGCCACCAGACCAACATTCATACGTACGAAACTCAAGTTCTCAACATACTCAAAACCAACCGATAGTAAAACCGTTTTCCAAAACCTTTTCGATACGATCAACATCAACCAAAATCATTCTTCCAATAAAACCCATTGATAAAATCATACCAACCATATTTTCCAAACTCTTAAATCTCAAATTAAGTCAACTCATATTCAAAATGATTTCTCAAATCATACTTGGTGAAATCCCGACATCAATAATTTAAACCTTAAAACCAATCTCTCAAGATCATATTATAAAATAATCTCGGCATCCTCTAGTTCAAAATCCTTCTTAATGAATTCCGACCATTAGGACTTTTGTAAATTACCCGACAACGTGTAACTAAATACCACATCAAAATAGATCCATTTTACAACCATATTTATAAGTCAAAACCAACAAATTACTTCAAAATTCCTAAAATCACATATTAAACATCACAAAATATATTTCCAAATAATATTATCTTTAAAATAATTTAAAGGTATAAAATCTCATAATCATCATAAAAATAATAAGAATAATAACTATCAACTATATAGTAACATAACAAGTAAAACATGAATTTAACCACACATAAAACAAACCCCAAAGGCCCCGGCCCAAACCAACAGCCCACACTCATACCCAGAAGCCCAACCCGACCAAACAAAAGAAAGGGAAGAAAGGAGACCCGACCCACTCAAACCTTCCAATCTGAAAAAGAGATTCGGAAAGAAGGATCCGAATCCGGCCCACAGATCCAAGCCCACACCCAAATAAAAGAAAAGAAGAAGGGGCTCATCTCCCACGTACCCAGAACATAGCTCTGTTCATACGGACGGAAAGAAACGACGGAGAGGGAGGAAGACAGAGCTTCGCCGGCAACCTAGCTCCCACTCCGCTCTCCTCAAGTTCACTCCCAGAAACCCGAAAAATATATAAGAAGGAGACGAAACCGAACAAGAAAGGAGAGGAGATCCGAGTTCTCACCGAGATTCGAAGTTTCGCCAGAGAAGAAACTCGTCGGGTTATGAATCGGCTTCGTCGGAGTCGGAGACGCGTAGTTCTTGGCCTAGGACGACAATAGGAGATCAGAAGGAGGATTTTTACATATGAATTGAGTGAAAGGAGGAAGAACGGATGGCTTACGCTCGAATTGAATTAGAATAGGGGAGGAGGAGGATGTTGTGCTCGAAGGCGGCGGCTTCGGGGTGGTTCGGGTGACGGAGGAAGTCGATACTCGGCCGCGGGTTGCTGCTGCTGTTCACCGGAAGTGAGAGAGAGGAGGGACGAGGGTGCTCGGCGTCTTCCCGGCGAGCAGGGGACGGCGGCGCTATGTCTCCCTCTCGGCTTGGCGGCGCCGGCTATGGGATAAGGTGTTGGCTGAGGTGGCTCACTGGGGTTAAAAACCGAAGTGAAAGAGGCACCACTCGACAATGGCGATGGGTTATTTGGGATCCCTCAGGAAATTCTGGGTTTTCTGCATAAAGGAAAAGAGGAGAGGGGAGGTGTGTTGTTAGAAGGAAATCGAGACTTGCAATAATAAAATATAAATAAATCACAGCAAACCAGATTCCGTCCCTTGCAAATAATTACAAGACCTTCTCCTGATACAGCAGTGGGAAGTCAGGATCGATCCACGAGGAAGCGTGTTAGCGGATCCTAGGCAGCGGGGAAATCTCACGAACGTCGACAACAGGGTCCTCGATCTCGACTAGGGTAGTCGACAGAAGATCGGACAGTCGAACACAGCGCAGCAGCAAGCACAGGGTGTAGTCGATATCGACAAAGGGCTACTCGATATCAAGTAGAGTCCTCGTCGACTTCGCTTCGTCTCGTCGAGTACCTGCACACAGAAGCTACAACGATGCTAGATCGAGAATCAGTACTCGATATCGACGAGTGCTATTCGATATCGAGGAGACAGAGAATAAAACGAAAGTAAAAGAAAGTAAAAACAATTGCTTTGGGATTTCGAACTAAACTTAATATAAAAGGCTTCCAAGATTGGGGTTTGCAACAACGATAACCTAGCATGCATAAGGCAGAACCAAACAAATAATCATGTAAATCGCATCAAAGGACTAAGCTTTCGCCTTTTCCAACAATTAGACAACTCTTTCAAGAAACCCTAATTGTCTCTACTAGTTTTATGTTTATAATCCAAGTTGTTAACATGGATCTCCATTAGACGGGTAATAAACACATAAACAAGTAGGAAAATGCTCAAAACATGATAAAGGTCGGATCTTTACCTCAAGCACGCATGGCTATCGTCGGGCTCGCCCCAACCCTAGAAGTGGGTGGACTACTCGCGCTTCATCGCAACCTCAGACATTGATTGAAAGAAAACTACTTGCATTGAAATAAACCAAAGTTTACAACCGCCTGAAGCCAATTCCGCTCTCGCTTCACAACTCCAATCGGCCGCTCACTCTCTCTCTCTACTTCTCCTACTTACTTCCCTCTCTGAATTTTTATGAATAAAACTGAGCCCCATGGGCTTTATTTATAGCCTTCTAACCCTTGCTAATCAAGGATAGAAGATATCTATCTATATCTACTTCTATATCTAAAACTTAAAGATAAATAATAGTAATAAGGAATTTAAATCTAAATAGGAAATTATATCTAAAGTGTCTTCAAGTGGATAAATCTCTTTCTTCCATGATGTGTCTTGATGATTTTGGATAGAATCGGCAATCTTCGAGCCCAAGTAATCCCACACCGAGTAGGATTCGTCAAGCCACGTCACACAGCTTCTGGAATCGTCGTCGATGTCGACAAGGGTCTTGTCGATATCGAGTAGGAGTGTTGTCGACTGGCTCGGCTTCGTCGTCTTGGTTAGCTGGTGCTCGATGTGGCTCGGACTTGGCTCACGGGTCTAGTCGATCTCGACAAGGGCTCGTCGACATCGAGTAGGCATGTTCATCGACTAGGTCTTCTCGGGTGACTCTGCTCGACATGGCTCGGATCTGGGCTCGTTGATCTCGACTAGGGCTCATCGAGGTCGACTAGGGTTAGCTCTCTGGTGATGTCGAGGACTCTTCCTCGGCATGGACTCGGACTAGGGCATGGTGGCTCGTCGATCTCGACTAGGTCTTGTCGAGATCGAGTAGAGATGTGCTCGGCGTCTTCGTCCTCGGCTTGTCGATCAACTCCTCTTCTCGTCGACTCCGGGTGTGGTGCTGAGGTGTCTTCGATCTCGACTAGGCTTTGTCGACCAAGTCCGCCCGGGCTCTCTACTCGACATCGAGTAAGATGTACTCGACATAGAGTAGCTCTGGCTTTAGCTCGGTTTGTCCTGGTTCTGTACTCTTGGATTCTGGACTTCTGTAGTTGTTTTCCGAGCTTTTCTGACCTTCTTTAGAATTGCTGTAAAACGTCTCGAATTCTGCGAATTTAAACAGAAACTAGTGTAGATTCCATAATTTGGCAAATAAACATAAACTACATAGATTCTGTACTATCCGACCCAAATGTATGCAATGTATGCAGAAAATGATATAAAAGTTACTGTAAAACATGACAGATTCAGCTCACAACAAGGTATGCCATGTGCAGGAGGTGAATATCAAACAATAGGAAAGCTTTGGAGTGTGGATTTGGAATTCAAATGAAAATGGGTAAGGTTGTCTGCATTTTCAGAGACCCAAGGGAGGCTGTGTTTGGAGGTTACATGAGAGGAGAAGAGCCTGCAACTGAGGTTGGGGAAAGCAAAAGAAATGAGGAGGGGAGCCTGTTGCTGATCTATCGTATAAGGAGAAGGGGAAGAGGACAAAAGAGACAACTGCATCTTGTTGGTCATAGGGGAGCAAGAGAAAGGTTGTGCTGGCTACAAAACCGAGTGGGGAGAAGGTAGAGACAAATAACCATGGGTCCCCAAAATAAAATTTCAAATACCCGGAAAATAAATCCCAAAATCCGCTCTCTCGATCTTATCCGGTCCAAATCAAAACGATCTTCAAAACGATTTTCAAATTTCCAAATCCGAGTTTAATAATGAACTCCAAATATTATCTATAGTTTTCGCATATGGGAGCGGGATAAAACATAATCTAAATTTTCAACTAAATAATGCCGTAACTCGTTTTGAAATATTTAGAATAAAACCTATAGGTTAAGGACGAAAATTCCAAACCTCTCAAATCTTAGAAAGCGAAATGATTATAAATCACTATTTTAATAATTTAATATTATAAAATTTCCCGGTCTTTACATCATCCACCTCTAAAAACAAGTCTCGTCCCCGAGACTAAAATCATTCTAAAACAAATGGATGAAGTTTGAAATTGGTGACTCCAAGGGTCATGTCATTGGCCCCGTAAGCACCTCATAAGGGCCCGTATGAGGTTCTCACAGTACCCATGACGTGATCATAATATTCCCAATTGGTCGTAGCAAGTATGCGATATGGGCCCCTACCATACCCTTACCTTGACCTTTCGGTTATATTATAACTCGAAAGAAACTATAGCGCCCTTACTAGGCCTTAGCAAGCATTCTATATGCGCCCCTATAAAATGCCTGTATCCACTTTGTGAGACGTTATAATATAAGCCCGGGTTGTAAAGTTTCAAAAGGGATTCCGTAATTGAAAAAGATTAGCCTCAAAATCGTTGAAATTCTCGGTAACGTTTATTCTTTAAAATGTCAAGTAATTCCTTTTCAAACCGCTCAAAATCTTCAAATAAGACATTTAACCAAGCAACTTTACACCAAAACAAGTAAAATCATTTCGATCAAACTTTCGTCAAAATCCTCCAAAACCAAATCAGTTTCCCGCATAACAATCAATCAAATTCAAAAGCTGGGAGGTGGAATCATCCACCTCTAAGGGCTAATCCCATATTCTCTTTCTAGTTTCCAGAATCAAATCAATCCATCAATCTCCATTCAAGCAAGATTCATACGCCATAACAAATGCATAACAGCTTAAACCAATCAATCTCCAACCAACACATCATATGGCAAGTCTCAACCATGTACCCACACAGTGCCACAAGGTCACATCAAGCATCTCCAAATCACACTAAAGGTTATAATGTGCATCTCAACAACATATCAAAATCATAACAACGTCTCGACATCACACCATAAATCATAAAAGGCATCTCACTATCGCATATCAACACCGCAATCATAGTAGGGTTAGTCACAACAAGGGATCTCATTTAACACATAAATTCACATAGTCATCCTATCCAATTTCTATCCAGCATTATCATAACAGATTTATCACATCAAACATTTGTATTTGCAAGGTTAGCCACATCGGAATTTCATCATAAGTCAATGAAACAAAACTAATTATAACCACATCAATACAAACAAGGTCATGCTATTAAGATTCAACAAAAGGGAAGATCAAGTAGTATATCAACATCAAAATGTCAACATGCTCTCTAGATATCATCTCAACTCGTCACAACACCATATAACGATCATTTAGTCATTAGGCAGACATGCACTATTACCTCATATATATACAAGTCATATTCATGCTCTAAGTCATATTCATCATTTAATATATCAATAATCATGCTTGCCAACCATATAATAACACAGTATTATCTCATGTATCATATCACAACACATCCTATCATGCTTCTAAAACAACATAGCAGAGCAGCAATATATCATGATAACATTTGTCACTACCAACTAGATTTCAATATTGCATAACAACATGTAATATCATTCTGGATCAGATTCATGATAGTTGCTATCTAACATCATGCCAGCAAATATAATTAAATCACATAATCAAGAAAATTCTCACGTCATACCAGTCAAAATAAAATACAATACCCACTCGCCCATCTCCACTCTCAAGCCAAGACTAATCCTCTTCTAGACTCGCCAATGTCAACTCAGACAAAAATTCTCCAAACAAATCCCAATTCATCTCGATGCTCAAATCTCGCCCATCCTTCCGCCAAGCACTACCACACCATCCACCTCTAAGATCCCAACTCCTATCTTTGACTTCACACCCAAGCACCCTCTCATACTATATTCCTAATTCTCTTAAGGCCATTTCTTACACTTTCCAAGATATCACTAGCATAACCTGGAAGCTCATTAATACCACCAACATTGCCTCCCATAATCCCAAAGCTCACTCAGTCTTACCTAAGCCAACATCCCCCTCTCGTGAATCACTTCCTAATACCATCGATCATCCCAACCGTCCAAAATTCTTTCACCGCTCTACAACCACGCTACCAAATGATCTCACCCACATGTTTAAGGAAGAAACAATAATGAGAATCATTGAACATAAGGTCTACATTATATCAACTAGCATTTATAAACATAACATCACGGGTTCAACAAGTCTCGGTTTATCATCATGCTCAATAATCATTGCAAGCATCATATATGAACATACTCAAGTCAAGCTAGCATGTTGCATTAAAATCTTATCAGATACAATTCAGGCTTCTTAGCATATGTAGTTCACATTTTACATGCAAGGGAATTCGAATCATGCTTAGCAACTTAGAGTAGCAACACGTCAGGACATCATGGTACATGAGATCTATAAGTTATCAAATCATATCATCATAGACAACAGGCAATCAGGCAACGGTCATTATCAAGTCAGCACATCAACACATAAATCTCATCGCTAGGTCAGTGTAATATCATCGTCAACAAATTCAAAAGGGGTTAGCAATTCGAACGGAGAACAATCCCGCTTGCAAGTCATATCGTACTTGGTAACTGCAATCCTCGAAACGTGTTTGTCCCACCAACATCGTCGATCCTGAGGCACGTGGGTTATCGGCCCATGCTTCCACTACGCTGATCTATCGTTAACCCGCCTTCCGTTCTCTTTCCCATGCGGTCGCTCGTCCAAGTATCGCAGAGGAGTCTAAGTTAGCAGAGATAGGGGAGTGACAAGGACGGGCAACCCAATGTTCACTTCGGAAACAAACATAGACCAAGGCTAAAGGACGATAGGACTAGAGACAAGACTCTGACCCAAGAATGACAACGATGCCCCTATGAAAATCTATGAGGTTACAATTTGTGACAAGCAGCAAGGGTTCGTCTTAAGAAATCAACCATATCAACCCACACCAACATGTACATATCTCGAAGATCAACGACATACATGCACATTCAAAAGACACATTCGAGTTCTACCTTGAGGTGCATGCGAGACAAGCTAACAGTCTATCGATTCATGAAGCCATAACGCCTAGTAGTCATAAGCGAGATATACGGGATTTACCAAACAGAGCGAATATCACAATATGAGCAATGCACTAGAGGGGTATATACATCAACAATCAAGGTCAATGCATCATGATGAGCTTATCATAACAATATGACCTAATGTTATACGAGAACACATAAGAGCAGCATGGTATCTATCACATCTGGCAACAATGATCATATAATAAGTCAAGAATAGCATGCAATCAGACGAAGGGTCGCATTTAAAAAGCATAGGTCCTACATGATGCTAGCGATACACGATGAGGCATGACATAGTTAAGAGTGGCCTAAGGAAACTCAGCATAAGTTTCATGAAGCATGTTTACGCAATGCAGTAAGTACGAAAAGTTACCATCTAGGGAGCCATATCGAAATTCATAAACCCTATAAGATACTACTAGCACATATCGAACATGAATACATCAAGGTACTTCGACTAGACCCACCTTAACATTTCGATGTCATGTATATGCGAAAACATAATATAGCGTGGTGTGTGATCATGCGAAGTGTCAAGTCATATATTCATGTAAGCACACTAGGGCATCATAGAGTAATAGGGAACGCTACAGAGCGATGATCATGTAAACATGCTAGGACTAATCAGGGCGAATACAACATTTTAAGAGAATAGCAGAAGGGAAGAGTCACACTATCAGGGACATATCTCGAGAGGGAATCAACAATAATGTAGCCAAGGTATAAATCCGCACAAGTCGCAACCGAGAGTCCTACGTGATACTAATGACGCAATACAACATTTGATACATACATGCGCTTGATTGACTAACACAACGATACCCAAGAGACCACATTAACATAGTCCAGCGATACAAAAACATGGGAGGAATGTAGCAGTGCATAATATAAGCCTACGTAACATGGCAATATAAGTAGGATACGGGGGCATGTGTTCCAATTTAATAATACTAAATGAGACACGCATATATCAAGATATTACTTCGATGGCATGGTCACAGATGAAACTACTAATTTAATCAAGCAAGGCCAAGGGCAACACTAACTAAAATGCCGAGGAGATCATTTTACGGGGCATTCATACAAAGAGGAGCTTACCACACTATCATGGACCTAATTCAGAGAAAGCAACATTCATATAGACCCATATCATGCCCTTCATGTTTCTAACCAATCAGTAGTACGATCCTTACAACAGGTCAATTAGACACGCGAAACCAAACATAATCATGACAGAAAGCGAGATGCAACACGAGATCTAAGCAATGTGACTAGCATGGATACGGAATGTTATACAATCACGAATTTACATTAAGGATCATCCCAATAACATGTAATGGAAATTACGTATCATATAAGGCATGGTGACATCAAGTTGTAGCACGTCTCCCTCTCGGCTTGGCGGCGCCGGCTACGGGGCAAGGTGTTGGCTGAGGTGGCTCACTGGGGTTGAAAACCGAAGTGAAAGAGGCACCACTCGGCAATGGCGATGGGTTATTTGGGATCCCTCAGGAAATTCTAGGTTTTCTACATAAAGGAAAAGAGGATAGGGGAGGTGTGCCGTGTGCAGGAGGTGAATATCAAACAAGAGGAAAGCTTTGGAGTGTGGATTTGGAATTCAAATGAAAATGGGTAAGGTTGCCTGCATTTTCAGAGACCTAAGGGAGGCTGTGTTTGGAGGTTACATGAGAGGAGGAGAGCCTGCAACTGAGGTTGGGGAAAGCAAAAGAAATGAGGAGGGGAGCCTGTTGCTGATCTATCGTATAAGGAGAAGGGGAAGAGGACAAAAGAGACAACTACATCTTGTTGGTCATAGGGGAGCAAGAGAAAGGTTGTGCTGGCTACAAAACCGAGTGGGGAGAAGGTAGAGACAAATAACCATGGGTCCCCAAAATAAAATTTCAAATACCCGGAAAATAAATCCCAAAATCCGCTCTCTCGATCTTATCCGGTCCAAATCAAAACGATCTTCAAAACGATTTTCAAATTTCCAAATTCGAGTTTAATAATGAACTCCAAATATTATCTATAGTTTTCGCATATGGGAGCGGGATAAAACATAATCTAAATTTTCAACTAAATAATGCCGTAACTCGTTTTGAAATATTTAGAATAAAACCTATAGGTTATGGACGGAAATTCCAAACCTCTCAAATCTTAGAAAACGAAATGATTATAAATCAATATTTTAATAATTTAATATTATAAAATTTCCCGGTCTTTACACCTGTTCATATGTGGAAAAGAAAAGTTATGTATCTGATCGATTATATCTGCTGGAATTATTGTATGCATGCACTTACACGATGCTCTTTCTTTTCATAGAAGAATTTGCTATAGTAGATCTCTCTTTTTCAGTTGGTTTGACGGTTGTGAATGAACATTCTTCCTTAAGACATTCCTCTTCAGATTCTCTGATAACATTTGACAAATATGAATTGTTACATATTCGGTATCATGGTGCATGTGTTCCCAGGTGTTTAACATGTTTACTTACACATCTTTGGTTAAAACTGGTATTTATGGTTCACGTTAATTAGTTCCTGCTTACATCCAAGGTTCATTCTTGTATTATATTGTGGGTAAGTTTACGTTTGCAGGACTGTTATAAGTGGTAAGATGATACGAAACTATTGGCAAGATAATACGAAACTTTTGGCATGATATAACTAAACATTATTGAGGATGTCAATTGCAGTTAAGTTGAGAAGGAATTGGTAAGATAAAGAAATTGTTATGGTCGGATACGTTTTAACTATTGGGTAGATAAAGATAGGATAGAGGTCGGACGACATGAGAAATACTTAACAGATCCGATAATTCATGTGACTGTGCCCAAAACATGCGAAATCCCAAAGATTGCATCACAATTAGCCCCCTAGGAACACGAAAATACGAGAAACGTGCAAAAAACATACTGGCGGAATCCACACTCTAGTCCACGGTGATCACTGCCCAAAATAAACCCGTCAGCTGACTTGATCGTCCACCAAACATATGTTCTAAGTACGCTACTGTCGACGGCGCTTTGGACCCCTATATTCACCCTTCGACGGATAGCGCTTCGTCTTCGGCCTTCCTGGCGCACGCTTCACCTCCGGGGGCAAGCAAGTCATGGCATCTATTTCAGCAGGCACCACCCATGTCTCACGAGGTGGCACTGGGTACACGACATTGACGTAGCAGGCGCGCCAAGCCTCAGCCCTGTATAGAGGATGGACGAGGGAGTATGGGTCGATCCGACGTACGTTGGCCGCGGCGAGGACATGTGGACATGGAATCTGGTTAATTTGAAAGTGATTACATGTGCAACTCCGAGCGGAAAGGTTGACCAGCCAGGCGAACAGCCCCTTACGTACTTCATACTCGTGTTCGCTCAAAGGCCTCACCTGGAGACATATAGCCTGCATGGCGTTTTGCCTCAAAACGGCGTCCACATGGTCGGTGACAACCTTCTCAGGATTAGAACTTAGCTCCCGACGCTTCACGAACCACTCACCCACTTTGTCGAGTATGCTGTCCATCAGGGAGGTGACGGGCAGGTCACGAGGTTCAACAAATACCGAGTTCAAGCACTCGACATGGTTTGTGGTGGTGACGTTGAACCGATTGGCGGGATAGAAAGCCCGAGCCCAATTGGAGAACCCGACCATCTTAATGTACTCAGCACCAGTGGGAGACTTCTCTCTGAAAGCTGTGAAGTGGCCATTGAACTCCGCAATGGTGTACGCGTTTGCCATTAGGAAGAACAGTTTTTGTAGCCCACCCGCCTTGTGATATGCCTTCACATTCTGAAATAGATGGTAAGTGCAGCGGCCATGCTTTGCGAAGTCGTAACTCGCTCGAATCCCCTTGGCGATGCTCATGTGCCTGTCGCTTACCCACACCACATTGGGCTCATCCAGGACCACGCGTTTCATTTGACAGAAAAAGAAACCCTTGGAAGCGTCATTCTCCCCGTCGACAATGGCAAATGCAATGCGGTATATGTTGTGGTTTGGGTCTTGGGCAGTCGCAAACATCAAGCAACCCCGATACTTCCCCTTCAAGAAACTTCCATCCACCGAGAATACCTGTCAATGTCACAATTTAAACAGTCGGCTAACATAACACTATTGGTATGACAGAGGGAGTCAGTGGGTAGGATACATGGAGACAGTTGGTATGATCGTAAAGGGTGGGATGGTCTGTACCTATTGGTAATACATGAATTGGAATGACAAATATACACAAATGGTAAGATGATATCTGCCATTTGGTAGGATTATAAAGTTGCGCGGGCGTACCTGTCTGAGGTGTGGGATGGCTGTCCGCCAAACACTCAAGCTAACGAACGCATACTTGAATTGCTGGTTATCATCACGGACTAATGTGGTTATGGTCCCGGGGTTTGCTCGCTCAGACATGTAAAGGTATGAGGCCATCCGATCGTAGCTCGCTTCGTAGGTCCCGTGCAAGCCCTCCCTTGCGGCTCCTTGCGCCCTGCGTGTCTTCCAATAGCTACAGTCCACGCCCAACCGAGACTTCATCATCGTACTGATCTGACGAGGAACCAGCTCCTTCCCTGACCCAGCAAAACTACAAAGACGCGAAGATAAGAGTTAAACCAAAAAAATTCCACCAACACAGTACATAGACGGGGAACAAGACGCCGGTTTAGAAACTTACTCGGACACCAAACTCTGCCCCATCAGCTTGTAATTGGCGTTGCGCTGGTAGTTGCTGGCGACACTAACCTTGCAACTGTGGGTGTCAACGAACTTACGAACCACCCACTTCTTAGTTTCCCGATACGTTGACGTCCGACAGTACCATGAGCAGTTCGGTTCGGGACAAACAACCACGTACGCCTTTGTTGTCGATCGCTTCACTTGGACCGCGAAGCACCCGCGAAAAGCTTCTCACTTCACTATAGACTTAATGGCAACCTTCGTATCGAACATCTCCCCCTCACGTAACTCCTTCACACTCTCCCGAGGGTCTCCGACTAGAGGAATGAACCGAGCCACGTCCTCTTCCACTTTCTCCAACGTCGGCAAAGGTTGTTTGTGTCCTTTGTACGCTCGCTCTATCTCTCTCACCGCTGCCTCAGCCTCCTCATCCCATGATTCAGATTTCTCGTTCGACCTTCCACCCTCCACTTTCACGGGGAAACCACAACCGATCATTTCATCGTCGGAGCTTCCTACGTCTATTATGTCCTCCATTCCGTGGGGGGGGGGGGGGTAGGTCGTCCACATCATCGTCGGAGTCCACGATCACCACTTGCTTTCCGCGTCAAATGGCATCGGACCTGCTCACGTCACCACCCTTCTCTAGTTCATCCATTTCGTGAAGCTGCCCCACATCATCGCCCTGTCCTACTATTATGTTGTCATCCATCCTACCAACACCGTCCTCCTGTCCAACCATTTTGTTGTCATCCATCGTACCAACTCCGTCTAAATGTATACCGCTCCCAGCAAGATCATCCTACATCCCACTGACGTTGTCCTTTGCAGTCGGACAACACTCTCCCTCCCCCGCTACACACTCATCACACAGGCAGGTCCCTCCAGTTTCGCTGCTAAGGTCGTCCAACTTCCCTTTCTCCTCGATGGAGCCTCGAACCTTCTCATCCGCCCCTCCGCCTCCATCAAGACCATCCTCGAAGTCTTCCTGCGTGGTGGGAGGCCCGGTTAGGAGTATTTCCCCTGGGATGGGAGACGAGAGGTCCTCAGCCCATGAGTCGGAGTTCTCCGACTCATGTTCTTTGGAGGTTGTGGAAGAGGTTGTCGTTTTCATCCTTAAGGTGGCGTGCAGCGCGATTGGCCAGGCTCGTGCACCGGATTCAGTGTTGTAGAACTTGTAGGCTTCTAGGTCATCGTCATCCTTGACCCGAATCGGAGTGGCCCGCCCCATCGAAGGAGGGAGGTAGGTGAACTCAATGTCGTACAATACCATGTCCACGTCGAATTTGGAAACAATATTCTCCTTCAATTGGGCGTAACCAATATTCTGTGCCACCACCATTGCTGCAGTACGTGCCTCTCCCTTGAACACCAAGCTCCCACACCCGGGAGCCCACCAACCGCCGCACACGACATTCATACATACCCTATCACCTGGGGTACGCCACGGGAATAGAGGATCAGCCTAGGGGGTATCTCTGATATAGGAAAGAGGAACAACTACAAAGGAAAGGTACAAGATGACTTACCCATCGCTGCCACTGCCACTCACAAGATTGTTGCACTTTTCTTGGAATGGAAAGACAGTTGAACACTGTTGGTAGTCCAAACCTGTACTTTTGGTAGGATGACAACTGTATCGTTTCCTCGGATCCACGTGTGCCTTTTCCCCCGTCCTTTCCGCCTCTCTCCTGCTCTTCTTCACTTTTTGCAGGGCATGTTGGGGTGTTTGAGATCCTCCTCTCAAGCTTATATATGTGCTTGGGGAACACCCATCAATGCAATGATTGTATTTTCCCCTCATAAATGCCCCCTCTTCCCCCAAATGAAGAACCCCGTTTTGGCGCCAAAATTACACTGACAACCTGCCAAAACAGGTTCGGTCAATCCGTTCCAAATTTCTCCAAATTTTCATGTATGGTAAGACATTTTAAGCCTATTGGTAGGATACCTATATGCTATTGGCTAGATAACTGTACCATATTGGTCAGACAGATGCTCTCCCTCTCCCCCCAATGAAGAACCCTGTTTTGGCGCCAAAATTACACAGACATCCCGCCAAAATCGCAATGGACATCCCCCTCCATATTATCTCCAAAATTTCAATGTATGGTAGAATAAGTTTGTCTTATCGGTAAGACACATGTATTCTATTGGTAAGATATTTGTCCTCTATTGGTAAGCCAACCTTTTCCAGTTCCCAAAAATGAAGGTGATGCTTTGCCCTCAACTTTTCACTCGTCTCCTATGTTGGCTCCCTTTTTTGCAGAGCATTTAATAAGGAATGACACCCATCAATCAATATTTTGTAAGGGTTGATTGACACCCTTAATTCAATCATTGAAATTTCCCCTCATAAATGCCCCCCCCCCCATTTTCCTCTTTTATTTGAGCCACACACCATGTCCACCACCTCCCCCTCCTGATTTCTGTTTGAGAAAATGATGGAGCTACAGTGCACCTCTCCCCTTCACCTGCTACCTCCACTGCCGGTTGGATTTTTGCATTTGCAAAAATACACCACTTTCTACCCCTAGCCAATTTTTTAGGTACATGTCTAGTTTAGCCAATATGCCCATTTTTTGGTCTAATCACTACCATTTCCTCAAAGAAAAATCAGAATTCTCTACACATTTAATAATGGGAAAATAATTAAAATATCCTCACCTTTGGAGGTATGATAAAAATATATCCTCAATTTTCAAATTTAATAAAAACATCCAGACCATTAAGGGTAGTGATAATATATTAGCATGAGTTTTGTCACGGATCAAAAATGTTGACAAGACAGCCTACGTAGATTTTTTATTTTGACAAGACAGCCTACATGGAAGCTTTTTGCGAAATTAGCACTAAAATTGGATTTTATTGAACGGTTTTCTTGGGAAAAAAAATAAAGAGTTGGACTGTGTTCATACCCAACAACTTGTTTTCATTTTTAATCATGAAAAAAAAATACAACCTTAAATCTAGTCAAGCAATTGTCCCTCCTCAAATATCGACCAATCTCCTTGAATCCACACCAGTTCAAGAGGCAGCCACGGAATAAGCATAAGAGGAAGGAAAAGACATTGGGTATGAACTCAATCCAACTCTTTATTTTTTTTCTAAGGAAATTATTCAAGAAATCCCTTGTAAAAAAAATCCATGTAGGCTGACTTGTCAATATTTTTTACCCGTGAAAAGACTCGCGATAACTTCAACAAATGATATTATAGATTAATCAATCTTTAATAATTAAGCTAAAAAATACCCCCAAATGTGGGGGTATTTTAATCAATTTCTCCTTTAATAATTAAGCTAAAAAAATAACCCCAAATTTTGTCTAAAATCTTAATATTTTTTTTTTTGCATTCTATACACCGTATTTATATAGCCCGAAATTTTACCAAGAAAATTATGTTTTAAAAAACAAATCATATTATAGATTAATCAATCTTTGGCATTAATGGGTCGAACGATAACTTCAACATTGTCTATCCTTAATCTTATCGTATGGTTATAACTAGGGGTGGCTATAAATTCTGCAAAATCCCCGTCCCGTCCCGGTCCCATCCTGTAAACATTATGCAGGACGGAAGGCGGGACGACCCGTTCAAATCCCGCAAATCCTGTTCCTTCCCGTATATGTATATAAAAATGTAATACTATATATATTTTGTATGTTATACAATATGTATTATTGCGTGTGTGTGTATATATATAGGTAATTGTTCAAATGAAAATGGGGCTTAAGATGAAAAATTTGCTTAAAGTGAAAATGATCCAATTTGAAGGTAAATGAGTAATAGATAAATGGGTTTGTTTAATGTGTAAATGGGCCTAATTTTATGGGATAAATAGATAAATGGGTAAATGACCCTAAATATGAGATAAATGTCACCACCTCTCCCATATTTTCTATTTCTACCAATATCGCCCTGATTTGAATTATAAAAATTACATATTTTTATTTGAAATAATATTATAAGGTGCATCTACAAGATTACAAAATGCAACAAAATATGCTACATCACATTTATTGTCTTTATTTTAAAAAGTGAAAAATATGAGATTACAAAATATAAAGTGAACAAATAATACAATAAAGATTATTATTAATAAATGTGCTATTCCTAATGTAAAGTAAGTTTCCTACCAAATATTTTCTTTATGGGTTTATATTTTTATGGCGGTTTTGTATTTTAATGTGACATGTGTCATTAAAAGCCTATTAGCTCAAAATGGTATAACGATGTGCCCATGCACAAAGGTTTGAGTTCAAAATCTCGCACATGCTATTAATGATTGTCTTCTTTTTGTTCCCGTTCATAAATAAGATTATAAAATGCAATAATAAAATGATAATGTGCACAAATAAGATGATATAATGCATATATAACATTATGGTGTGCAAATACAATATTATGCTGTGCAAATATAATATTATGTTGTGCAAATATAATATTATGTTGTGCAAATAAAATGATAAGTGCAAGAATAAGATTATAAAATGCAATAATAAAATGATTATGTGCACAAATAAGATGATATAATGCATATATAACATTATGGTGTGCAAATATAATATTATATTATGCAAATATAATATTGTGTTGTGCAAATATAATATTATGTTGTGCAAATAAAATGATAAGTGCAAGAATAAGATTATAAAATGCAATAATAAAATAATAATGTGCACAAATAAGATTATATAATGCATATATAACATTATGGTATGCAAATATAATATTATATTGTGCAAATATAAGAATTTTTTTTCAAAATATTCATGCAAAAATAATTAATTAACAAAATATTCAAACGTTTAAAGTATTTACAAAAATATTCATTTTTTGCAGGTTTGACAGAAAAACGCGGTCCGAGACCGCGTTTTATTCAAAGGGTGGAAAATTTGAAATTAAAAGAAAAGGTAACAAAAATTTAACAAAAGAAACGCGGTCTTAGACCGCGTTTCTTTTGTTATATTTTATTTGGCTTAAATTATGTAATTGTGAAAAAATAATTAGGTAGAGAGGCGGTCTGAGACCGCGTCAGACCGCCTCTCTCTTTTTTTATTATTTTTTTTAAGTGAAAATAGGGCAGAGCCAGAGAGGCTCGGGAAGGAGGAGGAAGATGGCTGTTGTTAGGAGGAAATCGAGTATGAAATATAATGAAATAACTCAAACCAGATTTGTGCCCCGGCAAATAATTACAAGACTCCTCCAATGCAGTAATGAGAAGTCAGGATCGAATCCACGAGGAAGCGTGTCAGCGGATCCTAGGCAGCTGTATATCTCACAGAAAAGCAACAGAAAGACATAAAGAAAGAAAGACAAACGAAAGCAAGAAATAGAAAACGAAAGCAAAGAACAAAGCAAAGACAGAAGCTTTACTCGATCTCGACAAGCTGTTACTCGAGATCGACAACAGATCTGTAAAAGATAGAAACTTCAAATCACAGCAGACAACAAACACAGCAAGGGCAACTCGATCTCGACAAGTGGTACTCGAGATCGACAACCAGTAACAGAAACAGAAATTGCAGAATCGAAAACAGAAACAGAAATTCAACTCGACGTAGACAAAAGCCAACTCGAGATCGACTAAGGTCTACTCGATCTCGACAAGCCCCTCCTCTGTATCGACCAAAAACTCAAAAACTTTAAATTGCATTTTCGAACACAGAATCGCAGATTTCGACAGAAATAAACTCAATATAATAAAGACTTCCAAAGCCAGGGTATCAACGCCACAATGATAACCATGCAAAGTAACACATAAAGGCATAAAAGATCATGCTTTCCATCAAAATAACTTTCGTTACTAACAAATAGGCATATAGAGGCTGTCGCATAAACCCTAATTGTTACTAACCCTTTTCACATAATTAACCCAAGTTGCATTAAGATCACTTTCGCTTCAATAACACAAAAAAAGATCACCTTCAACTCTCGCAAAAGAATCATGTTCATAGGGATAGAAGATGAATCGCATAAAAAGATCTGACCTTTACCGCATCACCTCACATGGCCACCGTCGGGCTCACCCCAGCCCCAGAAGTGGGTGGACTACTCGCTCTTCATCATCAAGAAAGACATCAAATAACAAAAGAAACTAACTTGCATTGAATTAAATAAAGAAAGCTTACAACCAACAAGACAAATCCGCTTTCGCCTTTCCACCTTGCTTGCCACAAACTCTCTCTCTCTACTCCTACTTACTTGAATGGAATTGTGAGTGTGATGGAATGAATGAAAAACTAGACCCTAAGGCTTTATTTATAGCCTTCTATTCCTTGCTAATCAAGGATAGAAATATCCATCTTTATCTAAATCTATATCTAAAGGCTTAAAAGATAAATAAAAGTAATTTAGGAATTAAATCAAAAAAGGGAAATTCTATCTAAAGAGCAAAATCTTCCATGTGTTGATAGGTGTGGATATATGTTGATAGATCTCGGATATCTCGGACTCCTTCGGCCCCAAGGAAAGCCAAACCGCGTCGGACAGCAAAAGCCCGTAACGCGGCTTCGGGACGCGGCTCGTCGATCTCGACCAAGGCTCCTCGAGGTCGACTAGGGTGGTCATCGACTAGGGCTGGCTGGCTTGGTCGGGTGGCTCTGCTCGACATGGCTCGGATAGGTGCGGTGCTGAGTCCTTGATCTCTACCAAGCCTCCTCGAGATCGAGTAGAGGTGGTGCTTGGCTTCTCCGTCTTCGGCTTCTCGACTTGGCACAACTTGTCGACTCCGGACATGGCGTCGAAGTGTGGTCGATCTCGACAAGAGTTACTCGAGATCGAGTTGGGTTCCGGGATCGGGTTGTCTCTGACTCAGTGTCCTCGATCAGCTCTGCTCGACCAGGTGTGCTCAGACAGCCTTTGTCGAGATCGAGTAAGTGTACTCGAGATCGAGTAAAGTTCTCTCAGCTTTCTGCTCTGTTCTTGAAATGCACTTTCCCGAGTCCTCGTTCGTCGGATTGACGCATATGACCATGAGTTGGAAAGCTCTTTCCGAGGGCTACAACTCTCATGAAGACATCAAAGCTTGATTCAGAACGAAGAATGGTGAAAAAGGGTCTTTTCTCCAGCTGCACCATTCTTAGCTTCTCCATGAGTTTCATTTAAGCTCCAAAGTGCGTCCGATTTCTGCGAAATATAACCAAAACTTGTGTAGACCTCCATATATTGCAAATAAGTGTAAAATACACATATTTTGTATTATTCTAACCCAAATGCATGCAATGTATGCAGAAATTGATATAAAAGTAAGTGTAAAACATGGCAAATTAGGCTCACAATAAAACCCCATACTTAAGCTTGCTTGTCCTCAAGCAATACTTTTAATTGTCATTCAGGGGAAGAATTCAAACTCTCAACATCATAGATTCATTGCCATATAACCCTGCAGTCAATTACCATCCTCGAAAAGGTACTAGTGTCACAGATCCATGCATGTGCAAATAAAAGCAACATCTACTCATACAAGGAGGGTTATGCAAAACAATTCATATGTGACAAAGCATTAATAATCAAGAGGACTTTAATTTAAGCTCAATAAGAAGTAGATTGGTAAAAGGCTAAAGGTGGGCAATTTTTGGCAATGTTGTGCTCTTGATCCGGGGAAATGGAGTATTTCCAAACTGAATTTCCACATTCCTTCTCCATAAGGTTTATCACCTTTCATAATGCTTTTTCTCAATAATAATGCTTTTACATCTCTAACCTCAGCACTGCTTTCTCGCGAGTCGCAAACGTGGGTGTCATGAATGGCCCCGGATACTTAGTGCTTTGGACTCCTCATCTGTGTGTCCCATCTCGCCAAACTATTATCTCAGCGAGCAGGGTCAATCTACTTTTATCTCCTGAGGTGATTGGATTTTTTCTCACTCATTAAATTTTCCATATATTTCAAACAATTTCCCACCATACTCCAATAATGATATATAACAACACAAACACCATATAATAATCTCCATAATGTAATCATCATTCTCAACATAATCCCCGAATAGGGTAAAGAATGGCAATATTTGGATCATGTGGAGCAATATATGAAATAAGGCATATTATGGCTTTTGTGATGCATAAGCATAGGTAAGGCTAGGATATAAAAATATGAGCATTATATGGAAATATAAAGTCCTCCATCCTCTTATCATGCAACATGTCAAAAGCAACATCAAATTTTACCTCCTTTCATGGTTTTCAATAAATAATGCACTTCATTGTGACTTCCCTTTACTAGGCAATTTAATGCTATATCTCTAATGAATCTAATTTTGCATCGTTGAGTTCAATATAAGCTTCCATGACATTATTCAAAAAATTTCAATGGGGGTTATTTTTCTCAAACTTTTGGAAAACATGCATATAAACTCATAAATCAATAATGCATTCCAAAATAGCCATGTAGCAATTCAAAGAGATAAATTCCAATTATGCACAAATAATGTCAAATATGGAAAATATGCATAAAGTAAGCCCTTCCTCCACCCCATACTTAAACATTACAGTGTCCTCACTGTATAAAAACAAGGGTAAAGAAAAAAACTCACTAGACAGGTGTGCAGGGCCTCTCAATTTTGAATGAAAGAGTCGTCTGGGCCGAGTCTGAATATAGCTTGCTTCTATCCATGGACCTGAAAAAGTGCAGAAGACATATACCCATAATAGAAAAACTAAAAGTGTTCAAAACCAAAAAACAAGCAAAACAATGTCTCAAAAAGTCCCAAAAAGTCTATGTACAAGCTCTAGATTTTATAGTCGCTAGGTCAACTTCTCCATTTAGCTCAAGGTGGCATTTGCAGGGCCCATATAGCTTGGGCTTCAAATAGGACTCCATTCTTGTCCATCAGCTGTAATCCTCCAGAATGGATCTTGTTCACCACGAAAGATCCCATCCGCTTCTTGTTGAATTTGTTAGGGAACCAATGATCCTTTTATTTAGAGACATAGAGCTTGTCTCCAACTTCATACTCTTTGGGCTCATCATTGGAAATCCTACATAAGCGCACATACCAAGGCAAACCTCTCCCATGTATAGATAAATCTTTAATGGAAATAGGAGAAGAAAGATCCATACCTTGGCTTACCTTCGCGGAGACGGAATCAGGGACCACAGTGTTTGGTCGATCTCGAGTAGGGGTACTCGATCTCGACGAGGTTTCAGATTCTGGTGGTGAGCTGATCGAGGATGCAGAAGCTGGTGGAGGTGAGGGCTGGTCGACATCGAGTGATCTACTCGATCTCGAGTAGGATTCTCCGTCTGGTGGCTTCATTGTCGAGGAAGAGGGTGCCGGAGAAGCTTGGTCGATCTCGACTAGCGTAGCCGATCTCGAGTAGCCTGGCTTGTCTGGTGGAGTCAGCGTCGAGGATGGTGAAGTCGATGCAGCACAGTGGTAGTTGATCTCGAGTACTGTACTCGATCTCGAGGAAGGCTCGGTTTTTGTCTGGCTGCTCGACGACGCTTGACGGAGGTAAAACCTATCGTTGAATACCATCAAAGAAAACTCAAACCTATAGCAAGTATAGCGATAAGCAAAAGGTCGATCCACAGGGAAAGTTATAACTCAAGTGTAATTCAGGTGTCAATTAAAGTAACCAGATTGGGGGGTTTTTATGTGGGAAAGTTTCGCCTTTTATCAAAGCAAAGTAAACAAGTAAAGTAAATGAATTTGGTTTTAGACAATTTGGAGAAGTAATTCTACCTACAATTTTTACTTTATTGGATTGAAGCGATCCTTGTAACTTCTTCTCGTCCTATTAAGTTTCCTATGAATGCCCTTGTCCCGACCTAATATAGTTACTAGTCCAATCAGTCCTAGAAACCCTTGTCAATCGAACAGTCCCTAAAGAAGGATTTAACCCAATTGATAGCTTTAAGTTCAGAGATTAGCCAAGGTATTTGCAGTCCCTAAAGAAGGATTTAACAACACATTCAACTTCCTACTTACTCAATTAGTTCAATCAGCCTTAAAGGAACAAGTTTGCCACTTAGGTTAAGGTTCACATTCAGGAATCTACAAAACCTTAGCAATTGAATTGATTCTAACTAGTTGCGCGGGCTAGATAGAATAAAACAATAGACAATCAAGCGCAAGGAAGTCGAAGCATTCAAATATAGGAAATAAGAACGAGAATTAGAAACTCACAATCAATCCAAATAAAGCTTCAAATTGCAGGCATAATAGATGAGTTTAGTTCCTCATGGAAGACATCGCTCAAAATCTCTCAAGCGTCCGATGAATAGAATAGAATAGAAGTGATCCAAAAACAACCAAAAAGTGGCCTTATTAAATATCCAAAAGTCGGCCATAAACAAAAGCTAAAAAGCAACTAGGGTTTTTTTAAATAAAACGGCGCGTTAAACACTGTCGGCAGATGCGGTGGCTGCCGCATATATGCTGCGGCCGCAGCATTAGTATTAATTTTGCATCGACCCTGGCGGCGGCCGCCGCATCCCATGCTGCGGCCGCCGCATTCCTGTTTGCGGATTTTCTCGTCTTTTCTCCGAGATTAGCTTCTTGAGGTGATTTGCTCCTTTTATTCCTTGCTTCTCTCCAATGTCTTATATACTCCTCTTCAAGGTATTACATCTCCCATATGTGTTCCGATTCGATCTGCAAGATAACCACAAATTTGCGTAGAATCCGAACTCTTCTAGAATAATCATAAGATGCAATTTAGTAACAAAGAACGAAAGAAATGCAACCTATCTAAGCTAAAAATGCCTATAATGCCTATCTAATATATGCATTATCAAATTCCCCCACACTTAACTTTTACTTGTCCTCAAGCAATGATAGAATGAACATGAATCAATGTCAGGAAATCCCTTCAAGTTTCAACCTCATCAAAAAGCAACATCATAGCAGGTGAAAACATAAACCAAGCAAACAAACAAACGTCATAGCATGTATTTTAGTGATCCAAGCTTAGAAGTAGACATTATCCAACCTCACCAGAAATGTGTTTTCCACTCATGTGTTTAGGCTTTAAGATACAACTCTCAACTCAAACCAATCATGCACTAAGCTCATAGACATTGACCACCTTATCACCAATTCTTTACCGAAATGTCATTACTTGCGGGACACAATAAAGAAAATAAAATGCAACAATTTTTTTTTCTTTCTTTTGTTTTCTTTTCTCTTTTTTTTTTCTTTCTTTTTCTTGTCTTGGTGCTTTCCTTACGCGAAGCGCAAACATGGGTGTCATGAATGGCCCCGGTCTATCAACACCTCAACCTACTAATATGAAGTCCACTTGAACACCTTTTGACGCAAGTTGCAAACATGAGTGTCATGAATGAACCTGGTTACTCAATGGTCAAGCTTTCTTTCTTAGTTGATAGTTTTCAACACCTTTTTGCGCGAATCATACCCATGGGTGTCATGCATAGATCCGGTTACTAAGTGCATCAACCATTGCCACCTTATTCACTAAATATTCACAAATTCAGAAAAAAAAATTCAAAATATAACATAAACTCCGCAAGGAACAAACATGTGAGTCGGTCTTTAAAAATAGATACTGCAGTCAATGTCAAGAGGTATCAATACTAGGCGAGTAATTCACACAACTGAGCAAAAGAATTCAAATAAGGCCAAACATTCTCACAGGGTCATGTTTTTAGGACTTCAATCATACTTTAGCTCAATCATACATGCTCAATTATATTTGCTAGCTTATGTTCCACAAAAATCAAATAAAGACAAAATCAAAACATCCAGAACTCCATGGGATTTTTATGAATCATGCTTGAAATTTAAAATAGAGGACAAACTAAGCCAGATGGGTATTTGAATAACACATATGTATGCAATATTGTAATGCATGCTCTATTTTTGGATTTTCGATTTTTTTTTTAAATTTCGAAAATGCAGAAAAATTAAATAAATAATAGACAAAAATTTAACTTAACAGAAATTAAATCAACTAATTATTACAGAACTTAATATGTTGTGCAGAAATAAAACATGGTCCTAGAAAATGCAGAATTGACATAATATACATATAAATCTCCTCCCCCACACTTAAAATTTTCAGTGTCCTCACTGAAACAGTATAGACAACCAAAATAAACATAAAAGTCAGGGTGAAGGAGGTAGAACTAACCACTCACTGAGGCGGCGGTTGGTATGGCGGCGACTGGTACGGTGGGATGTGAGGGTATTGCTGGCGGAAGTAGTAAGTCTGCTCTCTCCGCATCTCCTCCAAATGGTAGATCGTCTCACTCCGCATCGCCTCCACGTTGTAGTCCGTCTCCCGCACCGTGCGACCGATGTCGTTGAGGGTGAACTCAAAGGCATCCTGGCATAAGGACATACGGTGGAACTCGTTGCTCAAATAGTCCCGCCAGGGGTCGTCCTCAGCAGAAGAGAAGCGAGGTCCCGCAGAAGATCCATCGGCCTGCTGTGCATCCCCCATATGGTAATCTGTCTGTGCAGGGGCATCATCCTCATACTCGTCCTCATCATCCTCATCATCCTCCTCCCCCACCACATTCTGAGCAGGTTGTATTTGGTAAGTCGTCTTTTCAACGAAGAATTTGCACATTAGGGTTCTTTTGCTTTCATTTTGCCCACAAAATTAGGATTAAACAAAAACACAGACAGTAAAAAAAACCCAAAATTAGGGAAGCTGTAGAAGCAAGAACACTGGAACGAAATCATATTGTACAAGGCAAATATCAAAGGGATCAGTGAGAAGATTATTAAGCACAAACAAATAGCTCCAAAATTATGGTCAATTGCTAACCAGAAAACAAAGAAATTGGGAGAGAGAAGCAGCTTCAAAATTCTATCCGTTCACGTACCAATTGGCGCTTAATGAAATTGATGGCCAAGTAAAATCCTATAAGCATGCAACGGCACAAAATTGGTTCAAAAAATTAGGTCATCGGAATGGATATGAAAATGAGACCCTCAAGGCCTCAATTCATTCATTCTATATGGTCGTGCAATTTCTTCTGTTTTTTTTAAGTTCTAAATTTTATATGTTGGCGTTAGGTAACTATTTTTCTATGATTTTCACCAAGCTTTCTTGTGTTTGTTGACTCGTACATCAATCTGCAGTTGGCTAATGCATAAGATTACGTTGAGTGAGATCATACTAGGGATTTGGGAGTGTTGCTTATCAGGAATTTCTGTTCTCTTTTAGAATTCTTTTATGCATTTGAGCCTATTGATACTTGCTTGTAAATTTTGCCCGTGCTGCATGAATTTCGATCAATTCTATGAGGACTACTTTCAGCTATAAAAAACAAGGTTAAGGTCAGCTATTGTCGTACACAGCTGGAACTTGACTAAAAGTTCATGGATTCATGTTCTGGCTTGGATTTGCTGGAAATCTAAAAACCTGAATTTTCAAGGCGGCATGGACTGGATTTTGTAAACTCTTTTTTTTGTTTTTTTTTTAATGTTAGGTGGGAAATGGGAGTTACCACCCAAAATTTCTGGCTGTAGGAAGATGTTAAAAAGTTCCAAAACTTTAGACAAGAATAGATAAGTGATTGAATAATTTCTCAATTATGCTCCCTTTTCTCATATGGCTACTTAATGCAGAAATTAGGTTTCTATGACATATTCCAGTTCTGCTTTCATTTCTAGCCGCTTGCTGATGCAAGTTTTTCAAAATTATTTTGTTAACTCGATTGTATTATTTGTTCAGGTGATTGCCTTCCATTTGTTATTGGCGAAGATTTCATATCCCATGTGATCACTGTACATATTCCGAGAGGTATGCTCTGTCGTATATGTGGTGTAAACTATTTTCAGATGTCCCTATTTTGTATATGATCAATTTACATCATATTTAGCATGATCATGGTGCATTGCTTCTATCCAAGTTGAAAGATTTGTGAATTGTTGATTTTCATCCCGTAATTTTTATCTCCTAGATTCATTCGTTTTTTTGTTTTGGAAGCCCTTGATCAACTGGTATTTTTGCTTAAACCTCTTAATTACATCCTTCAATTCTCTTTATCTACACTTTTTTTCTTGAACATATTATTAAATCTCTTTATTGGTATTTTTTGTTTTGTACCTGGCCCTCCATCTGCCACTCCTACTTCAACTACTTCTGAAAATTTTGCACAAGTAACTTGTGCCACTCTTAAAGGGAAATCAGGGTTTGATTTGCACTTCTGATCTTTGACAAGTATTTGTTGATACCATTGGGGTATGCAGGTGCAAGTGCCCTTAGTAAAGGCTAACTAGCAGACGTTGTCCATCTCAATCCATTCTCTCTTCATATAGGTGTTCTGATAGCACAGACAGTCAGAGACACCCCCTTGAAGGCTTAGACAAGAAAATTTATAAGGATAAATCACAAATAAATGCGGGGATCAACAAGGGAGCCTATTGGGGAGCAATGCACCTAAATGAATGTTTACACTTGTAGGGATTAAGCTAATGTCTTGGCTGTGAGATACAGCCCTATTTGTGTATATCTATACTTCTATACTACTATAAAAGTGTGGTTAACTTATGAAATGGGAAGATCTCAACCATTAACTATACCCGTCATCTATGACCCGTATATCTTCTGGTGTTGGAATTTTAACTTCTGGTGCCCCAAAGTTGTTCCTTGTGTCAGTCCAAAGTTATTCTTATTCCTCGTGCATGCTTCTAAAATTTTATTTGAGGATTACTCTCCTAGAATTAGTGTTTTGATTTGATCGGTTTCTTCTATGAATCTTTTCTTTTTATTTTAATCAGATTAGTGGTTTTATATCTCGAATTCTACCTTCTATTTGCATTTTGATTATATGCCTTCCTGGGTTTGCTCTGTTTGTTGTAGTTAGTCAACCTAATATCTTCTAAAAAAAGGAGCAAGAAACGTTGTCCATGGGTTCAAGACGGGTTTTCAACGTGTGGTCTTTGTAGCCGATTTGTAGATAATTTGGCATTTGTAGATAATTTGTTAGTGTAATTTGTTATGAAGATAATTTGTTAGTGTAAATCAGTTCTAATGGGCAAAAAGAGCATTGAGTTGGGAATCATGGAAAGAGATATACTTGCTTCCTTGAATGAATGTCATGAAGATGAACTCCTTGCCCAAGCTCAACTTGCCTCCAGTATATGTCTTAACCTATATGACACCCGCTTACATGTTGGATACTTCATCTGGAAATTCATTTGCTTGGCCGAGTTTTTTTTAAATAAAATGAATCCAGGGTATCCCCATGTATATGTTTTAGTTTCGTTAATATCTTACTCCTGCTATTTATGTTATTTTTGAAGGATCTCCGAGGAAGAGTATGTCAACTCCATCAAGGAGGAAATCAGCAAGGTTGTTAAGCTTCAAGAGGAGCTTGATATTGATATCTTGGTTCATGGAGAGCCTGAGGTGTGTCTCCTTCTTTTAGTTGTAACACCTTGTCAAAATCAGTCAAAGAAAAAATCATCAGCTGAAATGTCTATTCCGATCATATTGTTTTTCCTTGCAGAGAATAGTATGGTTGAGTAATTTGGGCAGTAATTGTTTTCATCGTCGCTGTCAATCTTTGGGTACAGTCCTATGGTTCTCGACTTCTCGTTGTGTGAAGCCACCTGTCATCTATAGTGATGTGAGCCGCCCCAAGATGATGACCGTGTCCTGAGCATCTCTTGCCTTGAGCATGACTGGCCACCCAATGAAGGGTATGCTTACTGGGCCGATCACCATCTTCGACTGGTCCTTTGTCAGAAACAACTAACCCAGGTACATTTATCTAAAAAACAAGCAAATATTCAAAATCTGAACTGCTTGTTTTTTATGATACTTGTTTCCCAATCATGAATCACATTCTTATGCATGTGTTCCAGATTTGAGACCCGCTACCAGATTACTCTTGCTATCAAGGATGAAATTGTGTTTTTCGTGGTTCTATTCCTTTGCTGCTCTCTTTGCCGCTGGTATGTCATCTTCTCAAGTTTGATGGATTGCTATCAAGGATGAAATTGTGTTTTTCACGTCTCTCTCTCTCTCTCTCTCTCTCTCTCTCTCCAAGCTTTAGTTATGGAGTTAAAATGCAGGATTTAGTAATGCACATATGTTACATTCTTTTAGTTCCTCTTTCTTTCTTCTAAATCTTCCCGCCTTCGCCTTTGAAATTTATTTCTTTTATAAGGATCATATAGTAAAATACAGACCTACTAGAGGAGAATTGGTGGATGAATGAATCTATTACAACTCTTCTGATTTTGAGCAGTCTTGCTGAATTTATATTCATGAGTTTCTGATTTAAATAAGCATCTGCTGCAATGGTGTTTTATAATCATTACATGCTTGATTGACCTGCAGGGTATATGCACCGGTCTTGCCCTTACTTTTTCCTTGAATGCAGGAGCACCAAATTCCAAACTCGCACTTGCTCAGGTTCCTCTTCTGGTTTCATGTTTGTTCAGATCTTGATCTGATTTTTAGGGGATTGAGTTTCTACGATGCTGAATTGCTTGTTTGATTTGGTAGATGTGGTAACCGAGCCAAACCAAGGGGGGTTTGCCTGATTTAAGTGTGTTGGAATGAAAAGTAATTAATCATGAGAGGATAAATATAGAAAGGATTACAATCTGCTATACAATGTGGATTGATTGTGTAGTGGAAGAATAAAAGTTGAGGGACTAAATTTTAATTTTTTAAAATTTCCCAGCCCGAATTGTAATGAAATGTTTTACTGTCAATCCATATTCCAAACTCATCATTTCCAAGCCATATAGGGCCACATTTTTTTTTTGATTGATTGAGTTTGTTCTTCTATATTTCCAATATTTGATGAGATATTGAATAATGCATCATCAACCCAAGTTTTGTTGGACTAAATGCCAAAGTGAAAACCCATTTTCATTTTCCGTGTCTAACATAACTGTATAGCCTTTTGTGCCCAATTTTCCAATGCTCAGTAGCATAGAGAGGAGCAATTAATATAGCTTAATCTTATTATATCAAGAATGGGGAAAAATTGCTTTAATGGAATCTTGAATGTTTATTTACACATATAGTTTGAATTTGTGTAAGATTCCTATTTTTAAAACCCTGTGTTAATTTTAGTCCCAAAGGGGTTCAATGTACAAGAACACCGCCATTTCCCTTCTCGCAAGATTGCATGTCTCTAGGCTTATGTCTTTTAGATTATCTTTCAGGTGAGTACTTCTTTGTTCGTGTTTGCGATTGAGTGATCTTTGTGTAATGCGAATATCTATTGGCTTTCTGATGAATGCAGGGACTATGATGCTCTCATACTGCGTCCTTTGGTTCATTCTTCTCCCTTTATACGAAAAACTACGATATCGACTTCATAAGTATAGGGAAGCTGTGCATTGGAATTGCATTCGAACTCATTTTTATTGTCAATACATTTAACTTGAAATCGCAGCTGATCGTAAACATGCATACAATCAATGCTGTCTTGGTAACATAACAATGAACCATCTCGTAAGTTTGGTCAGGTTTTCAGATGCTTAAATGACAATTTTTTAGTTAAATTCGTTCCGTAAGTGCTTGACATGGAACTGATTGCTGACTTCGAATTCCATCCTTTTGAAACCATAGCGATTTTCGTGGTTCCAAATCGCATGTATTTCTTCCTTTGAACTTCGTCATATTTTAAAATGGCTCTGTACATTCTTTGTCGTTTTGATGGTAAAAGATGTCTATTGTAAACCATCAGTTTCACATCTCAGTAATGTCATGTCATAAGATACAATTTGACTCATCTATTAATCGGAGATTCTGATGAACATTTGTTATCTTGGACATTAACCGAAGAGGACCTAAAGGTGATTGTGTTTATGTATCCAAGATTGAAGGCGCGCATTGCGCGCCCTAATAAACCTAGTATAGATATAGATATAGATATATAAAGAAACTAAGGTATCCGGTGCGTTTATGGGTTAAACGTCCTTATGCGACCTCGTTTGAATCGTATAGGTGCTTAGCGTACGTTACTTGGGAACTTCAATCCGTTGGTGCCAAATCCGTCGTATTAAAGCAAGTAGTTTGGTTCAATCAGTGCATTTCTGCAATTTCGTGCCTTTTTGGCAATTATTGCTTTTTGTGTCCTTTATAAATTTCATGCTTTAAGATTGTGGTCAATATGCAAGTTAGTTCAGTTTGTTTTTATTTATCAACTTCTTAATCTCACATAACATGTCAACTCGGGTAATTATAATTTGATCCTATGGTTTGAGAAAATTATATTAGATGTCCGAACTTCCTAAAAAGCATGATTTGTCCATTTTGTTCCTTCATGCTAGTTAAGTATGGTATATTATTGGTTTTGAATATCCATGCTTGTCAGTTATATTATTTCGTGCATTTTATAGATCTAAAGTGTACATTATGCATTTTGTGGTCACCTAGGATGTATTTGTGGATTGGTACTTGATAACTCCCTCCCTTGATGAAAATCGGAATAAATGTTTCAAAGGCTTTGACAGGATGTTTGTGTCAAAGGCCTTGGAGCATTAACAGTTGATGAAATACAAAACCTATTTTATAAGTCCGTATATTATTTATTCTTATTATATACTTCCTTTATATTATATATATATATATATATATATATATATATATATATATATGTTTGACTAATCTTTTCATGAAGTATTTCGAGATTATATCTTTCCTTTAGTACATATTGAGGAGATCAAATTCAAATAAGATCATGGCTTCGGAGTATCCATAAATAGAAGATTCAAGATCAAGCCATGATTCGAAAGAGCCGTTGATGAAGATCTGGTGTTGAAGACCCTCACGCTCCTTGCTCTTATAAAGGAAAGGAAGAAGAAGACAGGATCAAGAAGTGCTACACGAGCTTTCATTCATTCAAGCAAGATCTGTCTTCCAAAGTGTCTCTCTGCTAAGCGCTCAAGAGTTTGTTGTTTATTTCAAAGCCTTTGAGAGACACTGTGAGCTTATAGGATATATTCATTTATAGTGTTACTCGAGAGTTTATATCTCGGGAAGTTGCACTAGGCTATTGATTTGTGAGAGTAAGAGGATTGTACTAGATAGCTGAGAGAGGTGGGGCTCTTCTAGATTGGTCTAGGACTCCAAGGGAACGTGAGTTGACTAGATTGCAATTGTATAGGAGAGAGGCTTCTCGGTGAGCTATTAGGATCCTAAGCTAAGCGAATTAATAAAGCCTTTTGAATCCTAGGGTTGTGGAAGAACCCTAGGCGGGGACGTAGGCCAAGTTCGTGCTGAACCTCGTAAATAATTACTCGTGTTCTTTACTTATTGCTTTACCTTATTTCTGCACTTGGTTCGATTGTCTATCTTTGTGATTCAGGTTAATCTCAAAGGTTTTGGTACAAGCTCCAAAAGTCTTGAGACTATCTGTGAAAAACGGGCATACTCTATTCAACCCCCCTTCCAGAGTATTTCTATATTACTTTGTTTTATATTATCGAACCTTAAATTGGTATCAGAGCTTTACTCACTGTTTTTGATCTAACAATCTTGTGAGTTTTCGATCATGTCTGGTGAAGCAAGCGGAGGATTTGCACAGGGAAGGTCCACAAGCAGACCGCCACTCTTTGTAGGAAACAACTTTGTCCACTGAAGATCTTTGATGAAGATGTTCATCATAGACCAAGATCTAGAGCTTTGGAGCATTATAGAGAATGGTCCGAAGATTCCAGAGAAAGATGGACCAAATGATACCAAAGTTGCAAAGGAGTCTGAATACAACCAAGCAGATCTTGAAACCATCTCCAAAAACTACAGGGCTATTAACTTACTTTATTGTGGTCTTAGCACTGATGAGTTTAACCGTATTTCATCTTGTAGGTCAGCTAAAGAGATTTGGGACAAATTGGTCGTCACCTATGAAGGAACGAGCCAAGTAAAAGACACCAAGATCAGCATCTTTCTTAGAAAGTATGAGCTCTTCAAGATGAAGTCTGATGAGTCAATCAAGGCCATATTCACACGATTTACAGAAATCACCAACAACCTTGACTCTCTCGGAAAGAGCTTTACCAACGTCGAGAAAGTGAGGAAGATATTGAGGTGCCTTCCAAAGGAGAAATGGGGTCCAAAAGTAACAGCTATAGAGGAAGCCTAGGACCTCACCACTCTACCCCTTGATGACCTTCTTGGGAAGCTGATCACGCATGAGATGCTCCTTAATGAAGACGATGGAGAACTTCTAGCTAGCACTAAGAACTTGGCACTCAAGTCTAAGAAGGATGAGCCCAAGGATGGATCTGATTCCGAAGATGAGGATGACGATGAGGATGATCCTTTTGCTCTTATCACAAGAGGCCTTGCTAGAATTCTCAAAATGAAGAAGCAATTCAACAACAAGGATGGATCAGAGTCTTCAAAATTTCGAGGTAAGCCTCAATAAAACAAGTATGAAAAGAAGACTAAACCGTTGTCTTGTTTTGAATGTGGTGAAACAGATCATCTTGTGAAGGACTGCCCTCAAATGACAAAGAGCCAGCCCAAGAAAGGTGACAAATGGAAGAAGAAAGCCATGGTGGCAACTTGGAGTGATTCCGATTCTGACTCCGACGATGAGAAGGCCAACATTTGTCTTATGGCCTCAGAAGATGAATCCCACGATGAAAAGCTTGAAGCTACTATAAGAGAACTTATGGAAAGTCCAAAAGAGGTATTATCGGAATTCCTTTCCAATATGATTTCCAATGAAGAGAAGCTTATTGCCCAAACTAACATTCTTATTAAGAGAACTGTGGACCAGGAAAGAACTATTGAGGATCTGTCTATGAGGGTCAAAGGTCTTGAAGTTTCTTATTCAGGTCTTGACATTAAAGTCAAGATGCTTGACTCGGAGAAATCTGAACTCAAGCAAGATCTCTCCTCTCTAAGAAATGAGCATCATGACTTAGAGAACGAGAAGTTCTCCCTGAATAATAAGATTCAAGACCAACAGACAGCCCTCATAAGTTTTACCAAATCCGAAGGTACTCTCGATAGGATGTTGGGTGAGCAACAAAGCTCTGTAAACAAAAGTGGTATTGGTTACAATCCAAATTTTTTAAAGAAGCAACACATTACCACTTTTGTAAAGGCAAAAGGAAGCAGAACCTCTCCTATATGTCACCATTGTGCTAGAAAGGGACATGTAAAAGAGACCTGCCCTTATAGAAGAAAGGATCCATATATTATTCGCAATACATTTCCTGTTCATTTGAGAAAAGAACGGATAACACAAGTTTGGGTCCCAAAAGACACTATTTTACCAAATATGATTTACCCCAACAATGGATCCAAATTTGCTTATTGGTTTAGCCACAAAGGTTGATGTTTGTCTTGCAGGAGATCACCAAGGTGAAAGAACACAAATGGATTATTGATAGTGGATGCTCGAGGCATATGAGTAGGAAGAGTTCTCTCTTTCATGATCTAAAGGAGCAATCCACGGGAACAATCACTCTTGGTGACAAAGGGAAATGCGACATCGTTGGTATTGGTAGTGTTGGAAGTGATTCCAGCTATAGTATTAAAAATGTCTATCTTGTTAATGGTTTGAAGTATAATCTGCTTAGTGTCTCTCAATTATGTGATAGTGGTAACAGTGTCAGATTTAACAAGAAAAGATGTATAGTGTGCAGAGAAGATACAGGTGAAATTATATTGACTGCATACCGTTACAACAATATATACGCCGTAAATGCTGATCAAGTGGCACAAGGAAGCTTAACTTGTCTAAAGACTTTGACGGACGATCCAAAGCTTTGGCACATGAGACTCGGTCATGTGAGTCCACATACACTACAGAAGCTTGTGTCCAAAGGGCTTGTAAGAGGGCTACCTGAAATGGACTTCAAAGGTATTGACATGTGCAACGCATGCACACGAGGTAAACAAACACGTAGCTCATTCAAACCCAATAAGGTTGTAAGTTCTTCTAGACCCCTTGAACTTTTACATATGGATTTATGTGGTCCTATGCGAGCTAAATCTCCTAATGGTAAAAAGTACATGCTAGTTGTTGTTGATGATTTTTCTAGATATACTTGGGTTGCTTTTTCAAAAGAAAAATCAGGGGCCTTATTTGAGTTTTCAAAACTTTGTAAGGAGTTGCAAACTTTAATAAACGAGCCCATAGTTAGAGCTGGCAAAACCCGGCCCGAACCCGAAAACCCGACCCGGTCGACCCGGAACCGATTGTTTTGAACACCGACCAACCCGACCCATTTTGGACCCGAAATCCGAATAACCGATAACCGAAACTCATCCGAATCCGAATGAACCGAACCCCATTCAACCGAAACCCATTAAGACCCGAACCTGTTACAACCGAAACCCGAAATAACCCGAACTTTAAGATACATTCTAGTAAATTTTTCAAAATGAATATTAAAATAACTGAAACCCGAGACAACCGAAACCCGAGTAACCGAAACCCGATACAACCGAAACCCGAACCCGACCCAACCAAATGACCAAATTATTAGACATTACCCGAAACCGAATGACCCGAATTACCCGAAACTCGAATAACCCGAAACCCGACTAACCGAACCCGAACCCGATCCGACCCGCCCGATTGCCACCTTTACCCATAGTGTCAATTCGGAGTGATCATGGTAGGGAGTTTGATCAACTTTAATTTGATTTGTTTTGTGCTAAATATAGCATCTCCCATAACTTTTCTGCTCCTAGGACACCTCAACAAAACGGGGTTGTGGAATGCAAGAACCGCACCTTAGAGGATATGGCCAGGACTATGCTTTTAGAAAATGCATTACCTAAAACCTATTGGGCTGAAGCTGTTAACACAACTAACTATATTTTGAATCGTTGTCTTATTCGTTCCATCTTAAAGAAAACTCTTTATGAACTTTTCAAAGGCCGCAAACCACTTATATCTTATTTTAAACCCTTTGGCTGTACTTGTTTTGTTCATAACAATGGAAAAGATAACCTTGGGAAATTTGATGCGCGTAGTGATGAAGGTATATTTCTTGGCTATTCCACGAGTAGCAAAGCTTATAGAATCTTCAATAAAAGGACCCAGGTAGTTGAAGAAAGTATACATGTTATTTTTTATGAATGCAATGACGGTGCTTTGAGTGAAAGTGTTGCAGATATAGATCTTAACATCCATGAAGAGAACGAGGAAGGTGATGATACTGCTGCCAAGAACACAGAGAAGAGGAACATGCAGGAACCGATTCTTAACACTGAAGAATTGGCCCAAGGTGTTGAAGATTCGTCCAAAGCCCTTGGTGTCCAATCCAACAGTGTTGAGACGTCAGAAACTGCTATAACTGAACCTAATAGGACCACAGAGTCAGATGTACTACAAGTCAATCCTACTAGTGTGACGAATCAAGGAGCTGAGACTAGCAAAAGGAAATTGAAATACTCCTCATCACACTCTTTAAAGGATATCATTTCTGACCCTACTTCTAGTGTTCAAACTCGTTCTAAACTTAAAGATCTTTGTGCTTTTCACGCGTTTGTTTCTCTTATTGAGCCAAAGAAGGTAGATGAGGCACTTCAGGAGCCAGACTGGATCATTGCTATGCAAAGTGAGCTTAATGAATTTGAAAGGAATAAAGTCTGGACCTTGAAGCCTAGGCCAAAGCATCAATCAGTCATTGGCACTCGATGGGTATTTCGAAACAAGCTAGATGAGAATGGTAAGATTGTGAGGAACAATGTAAGGCTTGTTGCCCAAGGCTACAATCAAGAGGAAGGTATTGACTACGAGGAGACCTTTGCTCCCGTAGCCAGGCTTGAAGCTATTCGCATTCTATTGGCATTTGCATCTTTTATGAGCATAAAGTTATATCAAATGGATGTCAAGTGTGCTTTTCTTAATGGTTTCTTAGAAGAAGAAGTTTATGCGGCTCAACCCCTAGGTTTTGAAAGTTTAGAATTTCCCAATCATGTTTATAAACTTGACAAAGCGCTTTATGGTTTGAAACAAGCCCCAAGAGCTGGGTATGAGCGCCTGTCAAAATATCTTTTAGAAAATGATTTTAAAAGGGGGTTGATCGACAAGACTCTTTTTATCAAAACCAAAGGAAAGGACATTTTGGTTATTCAAATTTATGTTGATGATATACTATTTGGTGCTACTAACACATCTTTGTGCAAGGAATTTTCTGACATCATGTGCAGTGAATTTGAGATGAGCTTGATGGGAGAACTAAACTTCTTTTTGGGATTACAAGTTCATCAATCCAAGAAAAGGATCTTTGTCAACCAAAGCAAGTACACTAAGGATCTCTTGAAGAAGTTCAAGATGGATCAATCCAAAGCAGCCAAGACTCCCATGAGCTCCACATTGTCTCTAGATCAAGACAAGACTGGAATAAGTGTCAATCAAAAGGAGTATCGAGGAATGATTGGATCTTTATTATATCTCACGGCTAGTAGACCTGACATCATGTTTAGTGTTTGCATGTGTGCTAGGTTTCAAGCTGATCCTAAAGAATCTCACCTCGTGGCTGTGAAGAGGATCTTTCGATATCTCAATGGCACTAAGGAGCTTAGACTATGGTACCCAAAGCAAAAGGATTTCACTTTAATTGGATATTCTGATGCAGATTTTGCAGGCTATAAAGTGGATAGGAAGAGCACATCAGGATGTTGCCAATTCTTAGGAGTATCTTTGATCAGTTGGCACTCAAAGAAGAAAAACTCAGTTGCTCTGTCCACTGCAGAAGCCGAATACATTGCAGCTGGAGCCTGTTGCTCCCAAATCCTTTGGATAGCTCAACAAATGCAAGATCTTGGAATTAACCTCAAAGGTATTCCAATTAAGTGTGATAATACAAGCGCCATCTCCATCACTAAGAATTCTGTTCAGCATTCAAGGACCAAACATATTGATGTAAGGCATCATTTCATTAGAGATCATGTTGAAAAAGGTGATGTGTCCATATCTTTTATTTCTACTGATTATCAATGGGCTGACATTTTTACTAAGCCTTTGGCAGAGGACAGGTTCACCTTCATAAGACGAGAGATTGGGATGCTTAACAAGGATGCACTTTCGTAGGGGGAGCTTTCCCTTTACGAAAGATAAATTCTACTTAGTGTCAAGACACTTGAGAACTATGTCAAGGTGTGTGAACTAAATGGTGGATTACATATATCGGATCATATATTTTTTGTTAATATCTTTGTAGATATTTAATCAATTATATTTTTTGGATTTCAAAATTGGACTTTTTATCCGTTAAAGATTTTTTATTTTTGAACTAGATATTTTGGTTATTCAGTCCGATTTTAATGGAAAATTTGAATTTTGAATTGGAAACCTTTCAAATTGGCAATGTGATGATTTCTTTCCTCGGAACTCTAAACCCGCCCCATCACTCCCTCTACTTAAACCCAATCCTGTACCCGATTACATCACAAACTCAGAACTAATCCAAACCCCTTCACTTTCTCCTTCTTCAACCTCTCAATCTGTTATAAGAAAACCCTAGCCGATTTCCTCCATGGCACCCAAAACAAAGAAAGCTGTCACACCCAAAAGACTTGGCGCCACCCCCAAGGGACGTCAGGCCACTGCTACCTCTCCCACACCTGAACCCGCTCCTCAAGCCATTGTCCCAACTGTCGTCCAGAGCACCATCGCTGAGAGCACGGCCATTGTTCCTAAGAGCTCTCAAAAGCGCTCTGCTAAGAAGCCTCTCAGTGCTAAATAGAAAGGGAAGAGGAAGGTCTTAGCTGAGGACCCAGACGAGGATGAGGAGGAAGAGGATCTCGACGTCCTTCTGGAAAGAGATGCTGCCAAGGAAGCCGAGGAGGAAGCCTTGAGAAAGAAAAAGGCCGATGAGGAGGTCGAGCTTGCAAAGAAACTAGCCGAGGAAGAAGCTGAGCGGATTCGGAAGGAAGCCGAAGCCGAGGAGGTTCCATCCGAGGAGGATCCTGAAGAACAAGAAGAAGAGCAAGAGGAATCTAGAGATGACGAGGAAGCTGAAGGAGATGATGCGGGGTCCGGTGAGGACTCGGGGTCTGAGGAAGAGGAGGAAGAATCTCCCTCTCCTTCTCCTCCTCCTCCATCTCCGAAGAAGCGGAAAGCCCCTGCTGCTGTCAAGCCTCCATCTCCCAAGCGCACCAGGAAAGGCATTGTCAAGAGTCTTGTAGCACCTGTCAAGAGAGCTGCTCCGACAGTTGCTCGCAGAAAGAATGCCGACCCCCCCGGCCTATATCCAGGTAAATCAATCCTTGCCCTCCTCTTGATTTCAAGATGCTGAGACTGCTGGTAAGTGGGTAGATGAGTTTCGAACTCGTAAGATTAGTTGTTCTGATTTTTTGGATTTTGAGTTCTTCGAAGCTTTGAAGTTACCATGCATTGATCTTCTCAAAAAATCCCCAGCCTGGACCCTTCTTAACCTTGAAACTGTCTACTACCCCCAGCTTACCCGACTTTTCTACATTAACCTAAAAGTCAAAAACGACACCAATGGTTGGTCCTTGGAGTCAATTGTCAAAGGGGTTAGAATCTCTCTCAACTCCAATGATTTTGCAGATTTCCTTGGCTTACCTATCCCAGTTCCACCCTCTGAAATACACCCCTCAAAAGAGAATTGCATCATCCTTGCCCGAGCCAAGTACCTCCTACCCGAAGCATCCAACAGCACCTCAAAGCAACTCACCCACTCATCCCTAACCCTTGAGGCAAAAATAATTTTCAACATCATTGTTCGATGCCTCTCACCCCGTCTTAACTCTGGCTCACTCCTTACTGACAATGCCATGGTCCTGCTCTACCGCATCTTAAATGGCCTTGACCTTGATCTGGTCAATACTATCCTTGGAACCATGGCACATGCCAGAAAAGCTAGAAAAGGTTCTCCCCTCCCCTTTGCTACCCTTTTGACCCCTATCTTCAAAGCTTCTGGAATTGATGTCAAAAATGAAGAACAGTTGTGTCATATGGGTAAGTTCGACTCTAAAGGCCTTGAAAAGATTGGCATCACTCGGTCTCCCCAAGAGACCTTGAGTCTTGCCACTCCTTCAAAAGCCTTTCCCACTGCTCCAGCTTTCGATGAACGCATGGACAACCTAGAGTTGGGCTTGGAGGAAGTTCGCCTGGATATCAAGGAGCTGCAAAAGGAGTTTATGACGGAGATGAGCGGGATTTCCAAGATGCTACAAGGACTATGGACGAGGCTCACTGATGATGCTCTGGATGACGAAGCTTAAACCCTACCCTACCCTATCCCACCCACTTGATACATTGCTAGTTTTTGGAAACGTTTTCAAAACTTTTGATGACTATTTTGGTGACTGTTTTTACCTCCGCCCTTTGTTGAAAGACAAAAAGGGGGAGATGATCTGTGGTGTTTAGACTTTGAAAACCTCTGCTTAAAGGTCTTGGAAGACCTTGGTTTTTGATTAATGGTTTTCGGTTGGATGGTTTTTGCATGTTTTAAATTTTTGATCCAACATTTGTCTAACCCTTGCAGGTACTTAGTCTGATTTCTATTCTATTATCTATGCTTGACTAAGTTGCAGGGATGCACATGTTTTGTCTTTCATCAAGGGGGAGATTGATAACTCCCTCCCTTGATGGAAATCGGAATAAATGTTTCAAAGGCTTTGACAGGATGTTTGTGTCAAAGGCCTTGGAGCATTAACAGTTGATGAAATACAAAACCTATTTTATAAGTCCGTATATTATTTAATCTTATTATATACTTCCTTTATATTATATATATATATGTTTGACTAATCTTTTCAGGAAGTATTTCGAGATTATATCTTTCCTTTAGGACATATTGAGGAGATCAAATTCAAATAAGATCATGGCTTCGGAGTATCCATAAATAGAAGATTCAAGATCAAGCCATGATTCGAAAGAGCCGTTGATGAAGATCTGGTATTGAAGACCCTCACGCTCCTTGCTCTTATAAAGGAAAGGAAGAAGAAGACAGGATCAAGAAGTGCTACACGAGCTTTCACTCATTCAAGCAAGATCTGTCTTCCAAAGTGTCTCTCTGCTAAGCGCTCAAGAGTTTGTTGTTTATTTCAAAGCCTTTGAGAGTCACTGTGAGCTTATAGGATATATTCATTTATAGTGTTACTCGAGAGTTTATAACTCGGGAAGTTGCACTAGGCTATTGATTTGTGAGAGTAAGAGGATTGTACTAGATAGCTGAGAGAGGTGGGGCTCTTCTAGATTGGTCTAGGACTCCAAGGAAACGTGAGTTGACTAGATTGCAATTGTATAGAAGAGAGGCTTCTCGGTGAGCTATTAGGATCCTAAGCTAAGCGAATCAATAAAGCCTTTTGAATCCTAGGGTTGTGGAAGAACCCTAGGCGGGGATGTAGGCCAAGTTCGTGCTGAACCTCGTAAACAATTACTCATGTTCTTTACTTATTGCTTTACCTTATTTCCGCACTTGGTTCGATTGTCTATCTTTGTGATTCAGGTTAATCTCAAAGGTTTTGGTACAAGCTCCAAAAGTCTTGAGACTTTCTGCGAAAAACGGACATACTCTATTTAACCCCCCTTCTAGAGTATTTCTATATTACTTTGTTTTATATTATCGAACCTTAAGTACTTATACCGTTTGTGTTATTATTATTATTGTTGTTGTTGTTGTTGTTGTTGTTGTTGTTGTTGTTGTTGTTGTTATTGTTATTATGATGCGTCTTAAATAATGGAAAAAGGGTAAAGTCAGGTCAAGGTTCGGTTATACCTTGCTCTATAAACGTCTCATGAGATGCCCCTTCGAAATTGCAAATCTCTCGAATGGGTACATCTACCTAAGGGTAGTAGGTCATCCGCCCAGTATTTACGGCCGAGGGCGGTATCACTTGTCCTAAGTAAACGATAATGTTGTGTATACTTGTGTTATTACTATTATTGTGTTGTACATTACTCACTAATAGGTGACTCATTTTCAGTGATGTTATATCATATTCTTTCCGTACTCGGAATATGATTCCCTAGGATCTCCGGATCCGCATCCCATTTAAACACTCGGTCCTTTTGGATCATCCTGTTACTTTATTTTATTTTAATCAAACGAGTCAGGTTTCACATAAATATTTACTCCTAATTCATTTTTAGTCCACAATCACCAATACCCTTTTATGGTCAATGGGTGGTAGACGGAGTCTTGAACATTTTACTTTCTGCTACTTGCTAGTCGTAAAAAGACTAACCGTCCTATTTTTCTCCTTTGGACGGTTGGGGTCCCTGGTCTGCATACTACACCTCAGCCGTCGATCCGCATGTTTAGGTAAACGGTCTTGAGGCGCTGAAGAATAAAAGATTTCAGTGTTTTCAGTTTTATTGTGTTTTTTGAATTAAGGTACAAACTTTTAGAATTTATGAGCTTTATTTTATTCATTTCGCTGCTACTATTTCATTATTTTGGTTGTTGTATTTGGACCGCTTTGTTTGGGTAACTTATTTTATTTTAGAATATTACTTTATATTCAAGTCTTCTACTTATTTAATATTTGAATATTATCATCTTGTTTATGGGAGGATGGTTGCATGTCCCTATAAGCCTAAGGCGGTTACAAAGACATTAAAGTCTACGTAATTGCTGGCGCTGCAACATCTCTTCAGTGTATTAAGAAGGGGTGTTACACACCTGGTGAGCAATCATTGACCTAACTCTACAATCATGACAGATAATCGAACAGAAGATCAGTAGGGTAAGAATCGAACTACAAGGAACCTGCTTTTCCATGCTTCGTAGCTCATCATGAACCTGATTTTGTTACGGCAGACTCCATCTGCGAATTCATGAGGCGACATGAGGAAGATGGAGGCGGCAGGAAACCTCTTCTTCTTCGATTCCGAGATCCATCGGCTGGAATCCTCCTCTTCTCATCCTCACTGGCTTTCAATTGGTGCTCGGATCCACCGCTCGCCGATAAAGGAGAAGACCGCTCACCGAGAAGGAGAAGAGGAGTCCATAGAAACAGAGTGAGGGAGAAGGGATAAGGGCATTCAGTGTTCGGTCCAGTTCCTTTCACCATTGATTTCGCCTGCGTTCAGTGTTCTAAGCGACGATGGAGGGCGATGGAGGTCGATGGAGAGTAATCGAGATCCGAGAATCAGAGATTAGGTGAGAGAGCGAGAGGAGATATGAGATTAGGGGAGTGCTGACCAGTGTGTATTATTAGGCCCCGTTTGGTACGAGTGTGGTAATCGGAATGGGAATGAAAATCGGAATGAGAATCAAAATTGGGAATGAGTCATTTCTCAGGCATGTTGTTTGGTATAATGTCAGAATCAAAATTCCCAAATTCACCCTAAAAATATACAAAATCAATCTACCGAAAATTCAGCAAATCTGCTCCCAATTTCTCAAAATTAACGTCAAATTACACAAATTCAACATTCCCATTCCAAAAATTCATCAAAATTGCTCCCAATTTGGGGATTTCGAACATACTTCCAGATTTAGGGATTTGGAACCCTAATGTGGTCGGGGGAGGTCGAGATGGGGGATGGGGGTGGGACGACGACAACAAGGTGGCGGGAGAAGGGCGACGATGGCCATATGGGAAGCAGGAGAGGACAATAGACATGGCGAGAGGAGGGTGACGGAGGACAAGGACAACAACCATGGCGAGGACAGCAGCCGTGGCGAGAGGAGGGCGACGGAGGACAAGGTGGCGGGAGGAGGGCGGCGACGGAGCCTGTTGCTGGGGAGAGGACAACAATGGCGGCGGAGGAGATCTGGAGAGGACGCTGGCGTCGAAGGTGAAGGTGGAGAGGACGATGGTGGCGGGGGTGCGGGGATAGGTGGAGGAGCTAGCAGCGGTGGCCAGTCGAAGGTGGAGGAGGAGCATCGGCCGTCGAAGTTGTGCCGGTAGCGTTGAAGACGGGAACAGTTGGGAGGGTGGAAAGTGGGAATGGAGAGATCCCCCTCCTTTTGCTGGGGGATGAAAAGGGATAGAAATTGGGGTTGATTTGATTACCGATAATCAATTTAATTCCGAATTTCGTCTTACCAAACACTAAAACGGTAATCATCCATTCCGATTACCCATTTTTCATTCCCAGTAATCGATACCAAATAGGCCCTTAGATTAATAGGAACGGACACTCTACCAATTTTTACAAAAACTAGGATACTCCTATAATTAAAGCAAAAATTTGTGCCTTCGGCACAAATTTTCTCTTAGAAAAGCCCATATTACAACCCTCAAAATGTAAAATTTTCATCTAGCACATATACAATGAAATCATGAAAGAAAGAATTGAAAAGGACCAAGAGAGAGAGGCTCTTCCTCCGTTAACCCCTCTATCCCGCCTATCCACCGCCACCGCTACCTCTTCTCAGTCTACCACCGTCAACCGCGCCGTCCCTCCTTTCTTAACTCAATCGGCTTGATCCTCGGGCGTTTCGGGCCACCCTTCCTCCGTTTCGGCCGGCTGGGGTATTGTTTTCCCCTCGGCAACTCGATGCCGTCGTGGCCTAATTTCGTCCGGCGTTGCCTCCTCTTCGACCTCCGGTGGCTGGGCTGTGGTGTGTGTCGACTGGTGCTTGGATGTCGGCGTTTGGTCCAGCTGTCCTCTCCGGTGTCGACGTGGCCTCTCCTCCTCCGGCCATGACGAGATCCTCCCGCTCCTCCTTGGTCCTTGGGGCCCAAGCTTCGGGTCCTTGGGGCCGAAGCTTCGGGTCCTTGGGGCCTAAGCTTCGGGTCCTTTGGGCCCAAGCTTCAGGTCGTTCGGGCCCAAGATTCAGGTCCTTTGGGCTCAAGTTTCAGGTTCTTCGGGCCCAAGGTTTTGGGAAGGAAGGGAAAAAAAACCCGATAGGGTTGAAACCACTATTTGAGTATACCCCGAAAGGGCCTAAATCCCGTAAGGGCTTGAAAAATCCTGTTAGGGTTTGAATAAAGTCTCTTTCGTCTGAAAGGGATTCAAGGTGCGCGGCTCCTAGAGTGGTTCCTGGTTGTCATCCCTGTTGCTCTTGGCGTTCCTCTTCCGTGTTGGAGCTCTGGCAACCGGTGTCGGGATTGGCTGGGGTCGTGACGTTGTGTATCGAGGCGACTCCGTGTGTAGGAAATTCCTTGGAGAATCGTCTTCATCGCCCACAGGACTGCCCCTGATTTACCGCCGGCCAACGGTGTCGCTGCCTGGGGATGCTTGGCATCGGGTCCTAGTCTACGTTGTCTCCATCATATACGGGTTTGGCTCGCTTGCTCGTCCGGGTTTCTACGCCTCCCACTTTGTTGTCGTTGCACCTTTTTATATGTAGTGACGGTTACACCGTCGGCCGACTTCGTCGGCCTCTCGAGTTGCTAGGTATGCCTGGCTCTCGAATTATTTCCTAATAAAAAAAAACATATACAATGAAATCACCAAATCAATCCAACAAAATCAAAACTGATGTATCTCGGCTGACTACACGTATAGAGGAAGAGTGGAAGACCTCGGTCTTGATAACATGATTTTGGGCGTTCAGTGTCCGATCGCCTATTATGATACTTTTTTTTTAATAGGAAATCATGCTTTATGATTCGAACTCCCTGTCTCACGGTGAGTATGGATTTTTTGTACCGTTTATAATTGTTTCAAGAATAAAATTATGGTTTTTAGTATTTTTGGAATTTTTCATCATATTTTTCTATTTTATCTTTTATCATTTTGGCAACTACGGTTGAGTTAGATTTCTTCTATTTAATAACATGTAGCCCTAAGATATGACTTTGGCTCTAAGACTTGACCTCCAATCTCAAGCACTTAGTATAAACATGTTACAAATTGAATGGGACTCTCTTATATTAATAACAAATCACTTAAAGACTAAATTATACACGTCGTTGGAAAATTGAAATGATCATGTCCAATGTCAAAACTTTATCATCAAGTGAGAACGAAGTCCCGTTCTCTCACGTGCCCCGCATTGACAATAGAGTGACTGATAATGTTGCACACCTTTACCGCTCTGCTATGGGGTCTCAACATTTGCTATGATACATGTCTCCAGGACCTCATTGCAAGGATGTTCTCGGGTAGGATCTTTCTGCCCGAACTATTACCTGTTCAAAAAAAAAATGTAGCCCTAAGATATTATTATTCATAATATTCATAACTTTTATTTTGAAAATTCTCTCTTTCTAGTGGATTCTAGTTTTTTAGTTTGAAGGTTTTCGTCGTTTGCGAAACTCTTTGGTGAAAACTCCCTTTTTTCCCAATGCGTCAAAAACACCTATAAATTTTCTGCATTAAATAGAAAATAGGTTGCGTTTCTTGCCACACATGAAACTTTCGAAAGCACCTCAAACTCCAACCCATGAGGAATCAGGCAAACTACAAATTTCAACCAATCTTTTAGATCAAACACATTTTTGTGGTGTGAAATTAATCTGGATTAAAGCGAGAGGTAAAAAGCGACAGAAACAAGTGGGAGAGAGCGGTGGGGATGATCAAACACTCAGTCACCTCAGAAATCTTCCGTCCTTGTTTGTTCCTGCAGCTGCAAAGAAGAAGTGTGAGTCAAGTAAAACAATGTATCGTCAGGAAACTCACCGTGAATGGGTCTTTGATCTTCCGGCTTGTCCTCTCCTTGGACAAGTCTGCTGAGGTGATCCGCTACTAAGTTTTCTGCACCTTTCTTATCTTTGATTTCAATGTCAAATTCACTCAAAAGTAAAATCCAACGAATCAATCTTGGTTTTGCTTCTTTCTTAGTTAATAAATAGCGAAGAGCAGCGTGATCAGTGAAGACAATTACCTTAGCTCCTAGGAGATAGGAGCAAAACTTCTCCAGTGCAAAGACCACAGCCAGGAGCTCTTTCTCAGTGGTTGAGTAGTTCCTTTGCGCTCCATTCAGAGTCATGGAGGCATAGTAGATGACATGAGAGCTCCTTCCTTCCTTTTGTCCCAAAACAGCCCCCACAGCATAGTCGCTAGCATCACACATAATCTCAAAAGGTTGAGACCATATGGGTGCTTGAATTATAGGAGCGCTAGTCAGGCGACCTTTAAGCTCATCAAAGGACGCTCTACACCTGTCATCAAACTCAAAAGCTACTTCCTTTTTCAGTAAATCACAAAGAGGTGCAGAAATCTTAGAAAAATCTTTAATAAACCTGCGATAGAAACCTGCATGGTCTAAAAAAGAGCGAATTTCGCGCACATTAGTGGGGTAAGGTAGAGACTGAATGACATCAATCTTAGCCTTATCCACCTCAAGACCTCTGCTAGACACAATATGACCCAAAACAATGCCTTGCTCAACCATAAAATGACACTTTTTAGAATTGAGGACTAAGTTGGTGTCTACACACCGTCTAAGCACAAGTGACAAATGATGCAAGCAAGTATCAAAATCATCTCCATGCACAGTGAAGTTATCCATAAATACTTCTATAAAGCGCTCAACATACTCAGAAAATATGCTGACCATACACCGTTGGAAAGTCCCAGGTGCGTTACATAACCCAAAAGGCATTCTGCGATATGCAAAAGTGCCAAAAGGGCATGTAAATGTCGTTTTTTCTTGATCCTCCGGTGCTATTGGTAGCTGAAAATATCCTGAGTAGCCATCTAAAAAGCAATAAAAGGAACGGCTGGCAAGGCGCTCAAGCATTTGATCAATAAAGGGAAGGGGAAAATGGTCCTTGCGAGTAACTGCATTCAATTTTCGATAATCAATACAGACTCTCCATCCAGTTTGTACCCTGCTAGGGACCAATTCACCATCCTGATTCTCAACAACACTAATACCTCCCTTCTTAGGGACAACCTGCATAGAAATCACCCATTTGTAATCAGATATGGGAAAGATCATACCTGCCTGAAGGAGCTTCAGCACCTCCTTCTTTACCACTTCCATCATTGGCGGGTTGAGTCTCCGCTGAGGTTGTCTAGACGGCTTGACATCATCCTCTAATAGTATCCTATGCATGCAGAGGGTAGGACTGATGCCCTTAATGTCAGCAATCGTCCATCCTAACGCCTCCTTGTTTTCCTTTAGAACAGTCACCAATCGCTCCTCCTGTCCAAAGGTCAATTTATTAGAAATAATGACAGGCAGAGTATCATTTTCACCAAGAAAAGCATATTTAAGGTGATTAGGAAGTTGTTTCAATTCAACATAGGTGGGAGATCAATGGTCTAAAGCTACTATAGCCTCTTGCAAGTCAGATGACAATACATAATCTCTAGCAATTTCATCTATAGGAGCCTGTAAAGCAACTTCCATCTCATCAACACACTCCAAATCAAAGCAATCTTGTGCCATAGTATCAATAACATCCACAAAGCACAGAGAAGGATCATCAGATGGGAATTTCATGGAATCATAAATATTATATTCAACTCTTTGACCATCAAATTCCATAGTAAGAGATCCTGAATAGACATCTATCTTAGTCCTAGCAGTTTTCAGAAAAGGTCTGCCCAACATAATAGGGCCTTCATTGTTACCAGGACCCATGTCAATCACAAAGAAATCAGCAGGGAATATCAAGTTGTCAACTATAACCAAGACATCTTCAACAATCCCTTTCGGGTAGATAGTAGATCGATCAGCAAGTTGAATTACTACCTTAGTATCATTCAGAGGTCCCAATCCCAAAGCATGATAAACATTAGAAGGTAAAACATTAATAGATGCTCCTAAATCTAACATGGCTTTGTCAAATTTAGTATCACCTATCACACATGGAATAGCAAACATACCAGGATCACTACACTTCTCAGGCATACGTATTTGAAATACAGCAGTGGCATGTTCGCTTACCTTCACCTTTTGCTTACCTTTTAGCTTCTGGTTCCGCTTGATAGTGCAAAGTTCCTTCAAAAATTTAGCATATCTAGGAATGCTTTTGATCAAATTAAGCAAAGGAATGTTTACCTCACACTTACTGAATGTCTCGAAGATTTCCTTGTCATTCTCATACCTTCGTGTATCTTTCAAGGCTTCCGGGAAAGGCGGAATGGGCTTTGGAGTCTCCATAGGTAAGGGAGAAGAAGGGGGAGAAGAAGAAGGAGGAGAAAGAGGGAGAGAAGAAGAAAGAGGGGAGGAGAACGTACCAGGATCGGAGTTGGTGGTGGGATCGCCGCATCGGTAATGTCTTTTTCTTTATTGATGATCTTCAATTCCATTAATCTTTTCATTTCGGCTATTGGATAATTTCATATTCGAATATGAAAATTAGGATTGGGTCATTTGGCTGCTGGAATTGCAATAGGTGGTTTCAAAAATTGGTTGCTTCCATGTTCATGAAAGATTGCAGGTTTACTCATTGAGATTCTTAGCTTGTGCAACCTATATTTTATTGTGTATATATCCATTACAAGATGAGTACATATATCATAGGATTCGAACTCGTCTTCTTGCAATTTTCGCCTATCTTGATTTGAAATATATCGGTCAATCATGACAGTACGAAGGAGCTTGGAATGAAGATGGTAAAGGACCCAACATTTGGGACACTTTCAGTTCCGAATTTCCAAGTTAATTATATTAGATCTCTATTGTGCTCCAAAATTAAGATATATATGAGATGCAATTGTTTAACAATGAGGTTTCAATGGATGCCAAATTGCAGAAAAAATTGCAAATCAGAGTAATGGAGATGTAGCTGAAGGTTTTTACCATCAGTACAAGGTAATTTGCTGGCTTGGTATAAGATCTGAACAACTATATAATTGAGATTATGTAATTTGCAAACTCTCTATTCCGATTTGAGAGAGGAAATGTTATTGTATTGTTATAGACATATGTGTATTGTTTTCCAGCCATCCCTTCACAGCTTCGCCTTCGAGGCTCCTCGTAGTCACCTTAGTCACCGCTCGGTGTCGCCCTTAGCCCAAGTGTTTTTTTTTTGTAATGTATGTTATTTTTACACTTTTGAATGTTATATGATAAGGAACAAATATTTGATTCTCTATATCTATTCTAGCTTTTATCAAAAATTTAAAAGTCTATTAGCTCAAATGGTAGAGCAATGTACTTATGTGCAGAGATGTAGGATCGACTCCTACATAGGCTAAATTGCTTAATTTTAATAGTTTGTATTATTTTCTGATAAAAGTTCAATTCAAAATCTTAATTGTGCATCTCATAATCTTAATCTTGGACTTTATCATTTTATTTATGCACTTTATAATCTTAATTGTGCACTTCGTATTATTATTCCTACATTATCATTTTATTCTCGCACTTTATCATTTTATTTATGCACTTTATAATCTTAATCGTGCTCTTCATAATCTTATTCATGCACAATTCATATTAATATTCTTGCACTTTATCATTTTATTTATGCATTTTATAATCTTAATTGTGCACTTACAATCTTATTCTTGCACTTTATCATTTTATTCATGCACTTTATATTCTTAATTATTTTATTTGCAAAACATAGTGTTATATTTGCACAACTTAAAGTTATATTTGCACAATATAATGTTATATTCGCACAACATAATATTATATGTGCACAACGTAACATTATATGATTAGATATGCACAACATAATGTTATATTTGCAAAACATAGTGTTATATTTGCACAACTTAAAGTTATATTTGCACAATATAATGTTATATTCGCACAACATAATATTATATGTGCACAACGTAACATTATATTATTAGATATGCACAACATAATGTTACATTTGCATAACATAGTGTTATATTTGCACACCATAATGTTATATACGCATTATTTCATCTTATTTGTGCACATTATCGTTTTATTATTGCACGTTATAATCTTATTCATGAACGAGAACAAAAAGAAGACAATCATAAATAGCCTATGCGGGATTTTGAACTCGAACCTTTGTGCATGGGCACATCGTTATACCATTTTGAGCTAATAGGCTTTTAATGACACATGTCGCATTAAAGTACAAAACCGCCATAAAAATAGCAACCCATAAAGAAAATATTTGGTAGGAAACTTACTTTACATTAGGAAAATGCACATTTATTAATAATAATTTTTATTGTATTATTTGTTCACTTTCTATTTTGTAATCTCATATTTTTCACTTTTTAAAATAAAGACAAGAAATGTGATGTAGCATATTTTGTTGCATTTTGTAATCTTGTTGTATTTTTTTAATATTATAGTTGCACCTAACAATATTATTTCAAATAAAAATTACGGGCTAAAATATGTAATTTTCATAATTGAAATAAGGGCAATATTCGTATGAATGGAAAGTTTGGGGGAGGCGTGTGAAATTTACCTCATAATTAGGGTCATTTAACCATTTTCCCATTTACTCATAAAATTAGGCCTATTTACACCTAAATTAAGCCCATTTATTCATTACTCATTTAATTAGGCCCATTTAACTTTAAATTATGTCCATTTACATCCAAATTAGACTATTTTCACTTTAAGAGAGGTTTTCATCTTAAGCCCCATTTTCATTTGAACCTTTACCTATATATATATATATATAGGGAGTGGTTCCCTTGTGCACACATCTTAAGGTGTACCTTGTGCACAAATTCGGACCATTGATGGAGAGTAAATGGATGGCTATGATTAAATGGAATTTTTTTATTTTGCTTTAATTAATAATGGGACCCACCAGAAAAAATCAACCCACAAACTCCCCCTTTGTGCGTGTTGCCCAATCCCCCTCCCACTCTTGTTTTTTTTAAAAACAATATCCGTACTTTTTTTTTTCAAAAGCAAATGAGGCCAATTTGAAAATTACATAAATCACCCATAAAAATAGGTTAGTTTTTACAAAACTACCCATAATTTTTTTTTTTTCAAATAACCACACATGACCCTATTTATGTGTAAAAAGTTATAAAAAGAAAATGTTAATGGAGAGATTTGTTTTTTTTGGGACCCCCGTCAAAAGGTAACGAGATTTTTTTCCGGATATGATTTCAAAGTTTTGAAAAAATGGCAAATTCCACTTAATAATGTTTCACATTCTACCGAATAATGTTATGTTTTCTTTTTCTATTCAGTTAAAATGAAAACTTCTCAGTTCCACTGAATAATTTGTAATATTATGCCGAATAATGTTTTTTTTTTTTTGCTCATCTATTTCAAATAAAAGAAACCACAATTCCCTAAAAAATACTTACAATTTATACGAATAATGCTTCAAATTTCACAGAATAATATTTCACATTTCACCGAATAATATTTAGTTGGGTAGTTATACTCATGCGATGAAGATTTTTTTATATTGTTTGTCAAACCGAAAACTCCATTACCGACGAATAATGAATCGGATTTCACCGAATAATTAATCAAATCATTACCGTTAGTAATCGAAATTCGACACAAACATCTGAATAATTGACGAACAATATTGGACATACCATCACCCATGTACCACCGCCCCCGCCCACCCCACTACACCCACCCACCACATCCACCCACCCACCCCCACCGCCCATACCCCCAAACCACCCTTACCCCCACCCCCCCTCTTCCTCCTACCTTCGTCGTCGATCAAATCAACGTCGGCTTCAATCAATCTGCATTCGCCGATGCCGACTTGGGATTCTCTCCTTCGAATTGGCCCCTTTGACAGAAAAGATGAGGATGAAGGATGTCGATCGAAACAGCACCACCCACCACCGCCGGTCGACTCGCCTCACCGCTGGACTCGGAAATAGCCTTCACTGTCGTCGAACTTCGCCGACCGTTGTCCATACCCAATTTGAAACCTAGTTCAATCCGAAGCCCAATCTAATAAAAATCACAAAGAAATCACCAAAAAAACTCCAAATCAACCGAATAAACATTAGTTAAGTTCCAAAGAATGAATAAATCTCATCAATTAGCCCAAATATCAAACGAATTTCAACAGTGAAAAAAAAATTGCTTCTTACCCATTAATGGATCCTCGCAACCTCCTCGCAACTAGTTGGCCTCAATTCGCCAAGATCAAAGACCCTCGCACCGCCTCGCCACGTCTAGCCTCGCCTCGTCTTGCCTCCGATCCAACTCGGCTCGCCTCCTCCTCGCCTCACCGCCTCGCCTTTGCCTTGATTCCTCGACACGAACAAAGACCCTTCGCTTGCGATATCAAACAACACAGGTCCAGATCCGGCTCCACGGGTGCATTGGAACGAAGAAGAACACAAATTGGGATATTTAGTTTCAACGCATTCACTTGAATGAAGAAGAAACAAAATAGGGATTTAGGTTTTAATTCCACACCACAATACACGCGCCTACATCACTCAAGTCTATAATTGTGGATTAGTTTTCAATTTTTTATTTTTAAACTTACTGGACACGTGGCGAGATTCTATCCATCTATTCCATTCCAATCAAAGGCTCAAATCTATGCACAAGGTACACCCTAAGGGGTGTGCACAATATACCTATTCCCTATATATGTGTGTGTGTGTGTGTGTGTGTGTGTGTGTGTGTGTGTGTGTGTGTGTGTGTGTGCGCGCGCTTGATGTTACAAGTACCAAGTTGCAACCACTAGAAACAATTGTATTGAAGACAAAGTGTTTGTATACAACAACAACAACAACAACAACAACAAAAGACAAAAAACCCAGTATATCCCGCTCAGAGCAAGGTACGGGGGTCTTGTTGTAAAGTCCCTAACATTTCCTCGACTTGGTCGAGAGGGAGTTTCCATATGACCCGAGCAAGTGAAAGTGTGCGAGAACCAAAATCGATCGGAAATGGGACATGCAAACAAATCAACCAAGCACAAAAATAATAAACTAGGAAACAGGAAACAAATCAACAAATCAACCAAGCTTCCCTTGGCCCTCCGACCCTTGCACGGACTAGCCCTCGTCAACCTTGATAACAACTCTCCATTGTAAGCGATCTCTTGTTAATCCCTTTGATAAATGTAAGACCTTTACAAACCCAACTTGATGTGAGCTTATCATTGGGTCTACCTTTGCTCTAGCCAGATCCTGCCTAATCACCTCTCTCCAAGATTTCTTGGGTCTACCTCTACTCTAGTGCACTTGCGCAATTGGAAGCATATATGTTGTAACATTTGCGTACTGATGCATTCAAGACTCTCCTACGTACATGTCCAAACCATTTAAGCCTAGATTCTGGCATCTTATAGTTCACTGTGTCATCTTGTGAGCCTAGGCTAGCTAAACGCACAATTCGATTTCGCCAAATGCATAGTATTGTCACCAACTTTTGGTGTTAGTAGAACTTATTTACTTGAAAAAAGCTTGCCCACATCGGCTTTTTGTATCGACAAAATATGAGCCAATTTTGACGACATGGGAAGCCGATGTCAACAAGCAAAAAGGCTCTACTGATACCGTTAGTTGGTAACTGACCATTTAACCGATTATGTTAGTTGGTATCTATCATCAACATAGCCCATGATCCAATTCAACATGATAGATCCAAACATGTTGAGGTAGACATACACTTCATTAAACATAAAATTGAGGTTGGAATCATCAAGATAGCCTACATACCAACCCAAGAATAGCAAGACCCAAAAATAGCTCGCTGATATGCTTACCAAAAGTTTTCATTATAGCAGATTTCAAGAGCTTACTTACAAGCTGGGAATGGAAGATCTTTACAAACCCAATTTGAGGGGAGTGTTGGATAAATTAGTTTTAATATTATGTCCTAGTTAGTTAGATGTTGTATTGCAGTGTTAATACTTTGTTGCTTTAGGTTTAATTTTCTAGCTGTTGGTATATATTTTCTAGGATGATTTGCACTAATATACCAAAAAAATACCAACTTTGCAAAAATGTCAATGGGGTGTATAAATTGAAAAAGAGTTTCAAAATGTTAGTTTTGCAAATTTCCCTCACCCGGTAGCAGGTCACTTGGCAAAAAAAAAAAAAAGATTTGTGGGGAGAGGGGGCAAATGGGATGGTGACAAGTGACAAAACTTAAGTTTTAATTGTTTTAAACTAATTTTCAGCCATTTTTATTTGTTAAAATAAAAAAATAAATTTATTTTTGAACTTAATTTAATTTTATCTATCTATAGACACACACTTTATATATGTTTATGAAAAAAATATTTCAAACTAAAGTTGGGTGTACATCGTATCTTGATCTTAGTTTGGAGTATGACATGGATAACCATTTGGATGGCAAAGATAAAAATTTAGCTGGCACGGAAATTCACACAACTAGCAAGATAAACCATAAAGCCTGGGCAGAACCGACAATCGTTGCTCCGGAGATGAAAGGCAAAGCTGTCGACGTGGACATGGAAAAGGGGGCAATGCTCATAGAGAAGAGCATGCCGTTTGGGTCCGTCAGGAGCAAGATAATGGAGACAAGCAGGTACCCGTCTCGAGGATAGTTCCTTCTCCGGATGCGTCGGAGGACACAAGCAAGCGTGTGATGGTAAGGTGAAGAAATCGATGTCTAGTGGGATAATTCTTCTTTTGCGTAGTCGAATGTAGTATTTTGTTAGTTTGCTTCTAACTCACTGACACTTTGGGGTTTTGGTGGTTTTGAATGTACATAACTGATCCTAGAAACAAACCTACATTACTCTCAAATGACACCGTCCAATGTAACATTAATGGTTTCAATCACAACATACTTCAACACATAGAAAGAAATTTACAACGATGTATAAGTATAACCCATTGCGATGTATGCTTACTAGCCAGTAAATATTATTATCTAGCCAGTGACAATGATGTCTTAGCCAATGTAGAAGTAATCCCTGCTAGATCTCTCAAGATGATAAAATCAAACACAAGTCCTCTAAAAGGTGGAAACGATTAAACAATTAAGACATAAACCAAACACTACATATCGGATGTTCTTAACCAATACAATCATGTCGGATGCCAAGCCCGAATATTTGCGATCTATGCTTACTAGCCAAAAAATACTATTATCTAACCAATGGCAACGATGTGTTAGCCAATATAGGAGTAGCCCCTGCCGGATCTCGTCTACCTCAGGAACTTCGCCAGATTTCTCCTCTCTCGATGCCCCTTCTTTCTTCTTGTAAGATAAAAGCAGTTTTCCTCCTGGAAAACTGTCGGCTACAGATTCCTCCTGGAAAATTGCCGGCCACAAGATGGACCTACACTAGTTATATAATATATGAGCTGCTGCTTTAGCTTCTTTGTGAGCAGAGCTCCCAATTGTTGTTGTACAAGCAAAGCTGATTTCTTCAGAGACTTCAATTGTGATGGGAGAACTTGTCACAAACTTCTTCCAATTTGCAATGGTCTCCAATTTTTGTTGTTGCTTTTGATTCCTCAAAACCCATAGATGAATATGTCATTGCTATTCAATCATAATCAACAAATGGTATACATTGAACAAGAGCCAACAACTGCAACAACACAAATTCACTTCCAAATAAAAAAAGAAAAGAGGAAAGCCCCGTGATTTATGACAGTAAGATTGAAAGAGAGGGCTTTTGGACAAGTCTATTGCTAACAACAAAAATTGGAGATTTACACAAACAATTTCATAAACGCCATAACCAAAATCCCTGATAAAAGAGAATTGAGTGATACCGTAATCAGAAGACAAACAAAGGACTTCCCACCGAAATAAAAGGAAAATCACAAAGTGTCCTGGAGATAAATAACAGATGAACTCTAATCAGAAGACAAGCAATTTTTCCGGTACAACAGAAATCCGAGAAAGATGCCTCAAGTCTCGGCTAAGTGGCTAACAGTCCGCAACTAAGCAATTCCAACCACAGATAGGGAATATGGCGTTGATTCGACTTCCGATGACAACTCTGGGGAGTGAAGAACTATGATTCCTCCTGGTCCAACAACCGCTGGTTCTCGCCCAGCGTCCTGCCCATCGGAACGACGACGATTAAGGCAGCCGAGCGAGCCATAGCGGTGGTGGTTGGGTGGGCACGAACCGGGTAGGTTCTGGGCTCAATGGGTGCGCCGGAGGGAGAGGGTTCGAACGCCGGTGGTTGGGTGGCTAGAGGTGGCTCGTGGAGGGCGGAGAACGACCAGAGAAAAGAAGGAGGCGGGGCGGTGAGGGTTCGGTTCAACAGGAAGGGTAACCTGCGAAAGGGGTATGAGCTCCGGTTATTTCTGCCAATTTTTTAGCTTATTTGTTACTTTTGCAAATTTTGGAGAGGAATGTTATTTTTGCAAGTCTCTATTTGCATCTCTTACATTAGATGGATGAGGTTTCCGAAACTGTGAAAATGTTTATTGTGATGGTTTTTGAAAACCATCGCCATAAATCGCTGGTTGCACCTCTTAGGCTTTTAGGAAAGACTATTTTCCCCGGACACCTCCCACGGTTTTAGAAACCGTGACCGTCCGAGGTTGACCGGTAATTTTCCCATGGTTTTGAAAACCGTGACCGATACCGTGTAAATGGCGATACTTGCACCGTGTGAATTGGCTCACCCCTCTTTTAAGATAGTTATTATGTTTTTTCAGCTTCTCTTTCTTATATTTATTTATTATTTACTAGTGTAATACCCGTGCAATGAAGACACGGGAGTTTGATCCATTTTAATTTGAACATCATTTTATATATCTATATCTATAATATAAACTATATTAATATATACTTGTTTATAACAAAAATATGTACGTATAAAGTTTTTTTTTTTAGTTTATAAATTTGTTGGAAAGAGATACAATACAAATTTTTAAAATGATTTAATAAGGTAAAGTAGTAATAATAATCTTGAAGTTACGGAGAATACTTGAAATAAATATATAATTATTGTCATAAGCACATGATTGTGCGAATACTTTTGAAGTTATGGAGATATATATAACTTATTTATTATTTTCATTAGAAAGATAGCTAGAAACAGAGGGAAATTAATAGTGAAAATAAAGGTAAGATGGTAAAAATAAAAAGATCTTAAAAGGTAGAAAAATGATCTAAGAAGCCTCATCTAAGATGTAAAATAAGCATTAGTAATGCTTGTAAGTCTTAAAATATTATTTATTTTTCGATAGTCATTTAAGATGTCTAAAATAAACTTTTTTTTTTGCTCTAACTGATTTTTATAATTAATTTTTGAAATCGAGTATTCACAAATAGATTATTTTTCCTAACTTCATAAAAAAAAAACTTTTGCAAGCCTTAAAATATTGAAATTATAATAAGGGCCTTATAGGTTGTATAAAATAAATATAGATGTAAAATATCATTTTGAATTTTTTTTTTCTTCAATATTTGAAGCCAAACACCCAGAAATCCACCCCTTATACTTATAATTTTAGAAGCAACCTCTTTGTAAAAGAATGAGCCACGTGTCCTTATTTGGGCAAAATTAAAAACAAAAAATTTCAACCCTCTCTCCCCCACGTTCTCCCTGCAAGGCTACAACTGCTCCCATCTCTCATCTCCTCCTCGCACCCGACGGTACTTCCTTTCTTCCCCAACAATTTTCCGATGCAGACGTGCTTGTGATGGTTTTAAATTAATCTGGAACTCCTATTCACCCCTTTAACTTATTGAGGATTTTGGATTTTTGGGGCTTGAATTAGGTTTTGGATTGTTGGAGCTTGAATTGGAAATTGATATGGTCAATTACACCACGAGGAAGACAAGCCGCGAGGAAGAGAAGTTGTACTTCAGTCCACAGAGAACCGATCTTAACGATCCCGCAAGTGTTGATCGGTCGACGCGAGGAAGAGAAGCCGCGAGGAAGAGAAATTGATGTGGTCACTCAAGTGTTGATCGGTCGACGTCGGGGCAGATGAGGGTGGCGATGGCGGGAGGCAGCTCAGTCGCCTGGAGACTCGGAAACTTGGTGTTTAGGCCGGATGAAAGTTAAGGACATGTTTGTTCTTGATGTTTACAGAGGAAATGGAACTAGCATTATTTTCTTTGTATCTCTAATTGAGATTATGCTAAGAATATATGGGAAGTTCCAAGAAGGCTTACGAGGTTACTGGAGTTGGTCCAATCCTGGTGATCAAGGTAAATTACTTACTCTTAAACCCGTTGGCCGTTGCGCAAGATAACTTTTTTTATGCATAGAAGAAATTGGTCTACTTCTATGCTCCTATAAGAATTTTTAAAATTAGTAATTCTATGGATTATACAGTTTCATCATTAATGAATTGACAGGAATGTTGATGACCTATAAAACTCTTAGTCGTGGGTGGTGAATAGTGACTCAAGTTTCACTGTCGTAACAGAATTCTGTGTGAACTTCATGAGCAATCATACAACACTGTCATGAACATCATTCCACCTAACAAGTACTACACATGAAAATTCATTGAAAGTAAAAAAAGAAAGAAGGCGGTACAAGGGGAAAAAAGCAACTTTTAGTCAGAGAATAACAATTAAAAGAAACAAAACACTGGCAGTATCAGATAAACTTCACAATTATGTTGTGTTTCAAAATGCTAAAAGCAGCATATACCATGCTTGAAGTGACTCTTCTTCTCTCGGATTGTTTTGATGAACCAGAGCGAGGACTCTCACATGTTCGTCTGCCATTTCTTCTCACTGATTTCCCATTAGTCAATGACCTCTGCCATCATAACCATAAATTCTCTCTCAAGATTGATATAATATCAGATTGAGGGGAGGAAAAGAAGCAAATAAAATTACATTCAAAAGATTTAGAAATGTCCTCATATAGGTTATACATAAATCATACAGGTTTAATGGAAGTACATTGCTAATGCCATCTACTTAATCACTTGCCTTCCTTACTCCTGCTCCCATCTAAATCTTAAGCAATCAAACCAAGGGAGAGCCCCATATAAAGTATACGTAATGCAGATAAATCAAGTGAAATTTCCTTTGCAAGATATCCCCAGCAAAGAGAGAATTATACAGAGGGTGGGCCAAAACTCTAAAGTCTATACAAATGAAAATGAAACTAAAATTATCACTGCACTTGAAACCAAATTTGAAATTATATTCAATTATGGGATCAAACTCTTTAGGACACATGTTTTACAAAGATCAAAACTCTAAAGTCTTTGTAAAACATGTGTCCTTCACTGAGCAAAGTAAGAAGCCCACGTTCTCTTTCACCAAAATTAAAAACCGTTCTTTTGAGTCACGTTTTACCCACATGCTCTTCTTCCAGTTTGATGTTGTCCGTTCTTCATTTCAAACGGTTCTTTTGGTTGCTCCCTTCCGTTCGCTCTCACCAGTACGTACAGGTATGCTCTTCTCTTCTCCCCTTCTTCTCTCCTCTTTCTTTGCTCCTCTTCCTTTCCTAACCAGTACAGGTACGCCGATTTGGAAATTTAGGGCTAGGGCTGTGCGATTTTTGGATTGTACTAGGGTTTGTGCGATTTTTGGCTCTGAATTGTTGGGTGAAATCTGAGAAATATGTCTGCCCTGGAATAACTGAAATTTGTGTGTGATTTTTGGCTGAAATTTGGCTGCGATTTTGCCCTCTTTATGTGCAATTTTTCGGCTACGATTTTTGCCATGATTCTGTGCGATTTTAGGCTACAATTTGGCTGTAATTTTTGCCCTCTTTCTATGCGATTTTTGGTTGCAATTTGGCCGAAATTTGTGCCCTGTTTGTGTGATAATTTTAGTTAAGTGTTCAACCTGAAATTTCTCTTGATTTGTTTGAGATGAAATTTTTTACTTGTGCTGAAATTTGGGTTTTATTTTGATTTTCTTAGGATATCTTATTTTTTACTTGTGCTGAAATTTGTAGTTAGTACTTGAATTTTTGTTAATAATGTAAACTAATTGTGTTGAATTTTTAAGTTCTTGATAGAGCTGTTGAATTTATTTTTTACTCAAAACTTGGAGTTTCCTAAAAAATTTAGTTCCTCATATAGCTCTTGAATATATAGTAAAATCCTTTTTAAGTAAACTACATTATGAATATATAGTAAAATCCTTTTTAAAAAGATGCAAATTGCATTTACATATGGACTTGTGTTGAATACCTTCTTTGTTTCTGAACCGCGAGTTGCTGGGTGACTAAAAATATTTTGCTTTATACGTCAAACTCGACTAAAAATATTATGAAAAAGCCCGAACAAGGTTCGGGAAAAGAACTAGTTAATCTTAAAAGAGTGTTTATTTATTTATTCAAATTTCACATTTGCTTTTCTAAAAATTCTTCAATTTTTGTATGTAGATCTTAAAATGTTCTTTTTTTTACTATTCCTAATAGTCATTTAAGATGTTTAGAATAAATATAATTTCTATCTGAAAAAATCTTACGTTAAAAATTTAAATAGATGTCATGTAGAATGTGTAGAGTTAGTATAGATTTATTCATTTTCGATAATTATTTTTTCTACAATTTTTGAAGGATAACGTGTGGAAAAATAATCTCTTCTTAAAATTAATGATGTTTCGCTTCCATCTCCAAAAATATTTAAAAAATTTCAAGAAAAAAGATGTTTGTACCATATAATATGTAAATTTTGAGAAGAAATATGATTTTGAGAATCATTGATTTTTATAATTACTTTTTATTTTGACATTTGAATTAAATATCTATCCATTTTTAATATGACGGGTAAATATAATATTGGAAACAAATATTTAAACTTCCGTTAATAATATCAATTAATAAGAAAAGAAACTTTTGATTAGTATGAAAATAGGAATCAAATATGTTTAAAATATGAAACGTGTATTTTAAAATTTCAGCAATAATATTAACCAATAAGAAAATACCATTTGAATAAAAAATTAAGTTTAATTATGGGCGTGACACGTTAGAAAAATCCTAGCAGAATTAGTATTATTATTATTATTAATTATTATTATTAGATTTGTATTTTGACATTTGAATTAATTGTCTATACATTTTTAATACGATTGTGATGAATATAATATAGGAAACAAATATTTAAGCTTCCCTTAATAACATCGGTTAATAAGAAAGGAAACTTTTGATTAAAAAATTCAACTTTAATTTACAGAGCGACACGTCAGCAAAATGCTAGCAGAATTAGTAATATTAATAGATTATTATTAATTATTATTATTAGATTTGTATTTTGACATTTGAATTAATTGTCTAGACATTTTTAATACGATTGTGATGAATATAATATAGGAATCAAATATTTAAGCTTCCCTTAATAACATTGATTAATAAGAAAGGAAACTTTTGATTAAAAAATTCAACTTTAATTTATAGAGCGACACGTCGGCAAAATGATAGCAGAATTAGTAATATTAATAGATAGTGTAAAGGCCCGGATTTTTAAATAATAAATAATATAAATAATATAAATGGATTTAAGTCGAAAAAATAATAAGATAAAATAAAATAAAAATTCGGATATTTCAAGAAAAACTCGTCCTTAATTTCCCAAATCGAAATTGAAATCCTTAAAACAAGTTCCGGCATTAATAAATTAAAATTTCAAAACATGTTTATTCCGCTTTCATATGTAAAAATTTAAAATAATATTTGGAGTTATTTGTTAAATTCGGAATTGAAAATTTGAAAATCCCTTTTGAGTTGGATCGAATAACGTCGAGAGAACGGATTCTGATATTCGCTTTTGGGTAATTTTGGGTTGGGATGTATGGTACCATTTTACTTCTTTTCTCCTCCCTCCCTACTTCAAATTAGAAGTTGCAGATTCACAGGCCAGCTTGGTCTTCTTCTTTTCAATTAAGGCTAAACAACACCTCACCCTCCTCTCTACTCGCACCACTGCTGCCCCGTTTATGGCAAGGGGCACTGCACCTCCCACGCCAATCTGCAGCCCTACCAAGACTATCCTTGTCTTCTTCCATTTGGAACCCATTCTGCAGAGGAATCACCAGGAGAAACCCACCCTCCTGCCCTCGTTTTCTTTCATCTCTCACACCAAAACCCACAAAGACAACCAATCCCTCCCTCTCTCCTGTTTCATCTCTGCTCAATCAGAAAAACCCAGCAGCCTTGTATTAATTAAATTACCAACCGCATCCACCAGCTTCCCTTGCCGTGATCCGAGCACCAAGGCCTCCGCTTTCCTTCCGTTCTCCGACGAGCAGCAGCAGCAGGATTCTCCATCGTCTCCCTCGACATCGGCGGGTCAAGGAAGCCGCCAGAAGAGCCCTCTAGACGAGCCAATTAGCGCTGGCCCTTCCCTGTTTTCCGGTTCCGAGCACCATTGCCTCTACCTCCTCCTCCCTGGATAGGCAGTAGAAGCAGCATCGGCCTCAGCCTCCTCCGACATCCGAGAACGCAGCTAGGCCGCCGTGAGCACCCAGGAGCCCTCGGAATCGCCAATTTCGTTTCCGTCTCCCCTGATCGTTAAAAAGGTCGGTTTCCGTTTTGTTCAAATTCCGACATCGAAACCATATAAAAGTGGACCTTTATTTACTCCTCTCTCTTCCAAGGTCCAAAATGGAGAGCTATCCTCGTCGCCGGCACCGGATCAAGCGAGTCGAGTATTTTCCGGCGAAGATCTCGAGCCTTCGGTGAGCCCTCGTTTTCCCAGTTTTCCTTTTTCTGCGTTTGAGTCCTGTGGTGTGGGTCTTGTTCGGTTCTATGAGTCGGTCGGGGTGGGTGAATCTCAGGCCAAAAGGCCGCCGCCGGAGGCCTGGCTCCTCTTTCTCTTCCCCGTCGTTTTCCAGCTGTGAGGGCTCTGTTCTCTTGTTGAGGGAGACGGGTTCAGTAGACCCGGGTCCTCTTTTCTTTTATTTTGTAAAACCGGCCGGTTTAGCATTATTCCACCGGTTCACTTAAACACCAAATAAGTTGGGTCTAGATTCGGGCTTGGGCCTATTTTTTTTCGGGTTTTGATCAGAATTGGGTTGGGCTCTACCTTCCATCCGGGTTTTCTTTTTGGGCATGTTTAAATTGTTACAAATTGTTAGTGTTGACTTATTTCATGTTATACATAGATTTATAAAATATGTTGGTGTTTACTTAAGTGAATTATTATCATGTTAACCCTGATTTTATGGAAAATATATATTCTGAAATTATTGTATTTATTTTAAGTTGTTTTAGAAATATTATTAATTGGAAAAAGGATGATTATATGATGATAAAATGTGATTTGGGGATTTTGAATTGATATATTGGTTTTGTTTGAAAAGAAGGTTTAACTTTAGTAATTGCATTTTTAGTTAAATTGTTGCTTGGTAAAATTATATAAGAGCGTTTCGAGTTTTCGAAAATATCATTTAAGGATTCGTATTAGAAAACCAAAATGCCGGAATCAATTCTATAATATGATTTTGAGGTATCGGTTTTAAGGTTTAAATGTTTAATGTCGGGATTCTTTGTCTTGGTTTGATGATGTTGGTTTGAGAAAGGAATTAGAAGAATGATTTTGGTTGATGTTGATCGTATCGAAAAAGTTTTGGAAAACGGTTTTACTATCGGTTGGTTTTGAATATGTTGAGAACTTGGGTTTCGTATGTATGAATGTGAGTCCGGTAGCTTATGAAAATGGCTTGATGATAGGTGTGTATTTCTTTTGGATTGCTTTGGACTTGCATTGGGCCCTTGCTTGTGTTATCCTACTGTTCTGCATCATCAGGTAAGTTCCCAAGGGGGCTTACTCAGGTTGGACATTCATGCCTGTTGTTGCATTTTATGTTAGGTGTTGCATATGCATAAAAGCATGCCATGTAGTATCATGTTTAGGTTGCACTAATTGATTGAGCATCTGTTTACTTCGTGCGTTTGAAACAGAACGGCCGTTATCTGTGATAGTCCTAGAGTCTTTGCTAGGGTCATAGGGTAGCCCAGCCTCATCGAGTCATGACTTCCTTATATTATGATATGCCTGCGGGCTTTATTGTGGAGCGGGTTAGGCATGCGTGCCGCCCGATTATGATGGAATGCATTCACGAGCTGGCCAGTCTCCACCTATCGGAAGGGGTGGAGGTAGGAGAGGGATATGCCACTTGGCATTGTCTTGGGCCCTTTACAGTATTTCTGCACAATATTATGAACTAGGAGCATGCTAGTGTGTTTGAATTTCGTACTGCATTAGAGCATCTTTATTAGGTATAGCACATACTATGTGGCCTCAGCGAGGACTGCCGGTCCCGCATGAGTGGCTCCATCTGACTCCTTTTCCCGTTCTTTTTTTTTAGTATTCTCTGCAGATTTTGAGTGCTCGATGTCTATATGACGGGGTCCCCTCTTGGCGAATCGAAGAACCTAGCTAACATTCTAACTTGGTAAAATGGTAACCACTCGCTTATGATTTGATTTTGACCAGGCTTTGTCGTGGCATTTGTATCCTAGTTTTGCTTCCGCTTTACTTTCGGTTGAATTGGATTTTGCGACATAGTCTTAGGATAGGTAAAGGGTACCCAATGACCCTTCGAGGTTTTTAGGGTTTGAAATCCCTCTTTATTACTGACCTTAGAAATGGGTTTGAAACCTCGATCCGTACCTGGATTGCAAGATCCGAACAAGAGTTTTCATCCCTTGAAACGTAACCCGGAAATCATAATTCTGGGCCGTTACAAATAGATAGATAGATTGTGGGATTTTCTCCCTTTGGAATATAAAAGAGTATCTCTCTTCCTCTGGTTACTCACAAAAACCACAACAAAGATGAGTAAGTTTGGATGTATGATCACACTCTCATGCCTCGGATCATGCTCAAACCATTGCAACCGTTCATGCTTAAAGAAACCTAACTTGCAAGTGACCTATCCTAATTAAAAAAAAAAAAAAGGTTCACTCAGAAAGTCTTTCTTGCTTTGAAGAATGAATGAATGATGATATAAATGAAGGCAACTACTCTAGTTGGAAAGGTATTAGCAAGATTACTTGGCCAGAAAAATGAAAATTAATGAAAGGTACTTACTTGCAAGTCGCAATCACAATTCGGCAGAGAGAAACTTTCACATCAAAAGACAGCATGAAGCCACCTACTATGCATAATGCATTCTTATTGACTTTTAAGAGTATTTGAATGCTTCCCCATCTGAATCACTCTCCTTGAAACCGTCAACAACTTAATCACTCCAGTAGTTTGTAGGCGGTAAAGCCGATAAGACAGTCTAACTTGAACGATGGAAGATCTTCTCGGGTCATCCTAAAACAACATGACCTTGTTCCATCTTAAAGATATACTGTTGGCTGTTGCCAATCAAAGAAAGCGGCATTGTTTGTCAACTTGGGTTAAGTTTGGAGGACCTGGTCAAATATTTGAAGCTGCAAGAAATTAACTACTCACTCTAATTAATAATAAATTCAATGGAGACCATTCCAAAAGAAATCTTTCTTTTCCTAAAAAAAAAAAAAAAGTCTGCTTTAACAAGGATGGGATGCTGTTTTGAGTTGCAAAACTGGTGTCTGGAGGAGGAAAGATGTCAGAGGCTATGTCAATACCAACCAGTAACTCCGGTGAAACGACGGTATCACTTCAAGCTTTTCCTTCATGTGTGTGCCTACAATCAAGGCGATTATCATGGTTTTTAAGAAAGAAAATGAGTCAAGCCTTTAACCCTAGCTTGTTTGCTTTATGTTTGATGTTTGAAGAACAGATTTCTGCACTTACCTTTGTTTATTAGAATTTGATAGGGAAATATATTATATGGATAGCTTTTGCCCTTGATCAGCATCAGTGAAATGTTTCACTGTATAAAACATTTTCATTCTAATACTTGGATTCTATATTTCTTAGACTGTATATGGTCTTAGACTCTCTATTAGACTCTCATTTCATATATATAATGCTTAGGTGTGAAACTTTAGCAAGGTGTTTTCTGGGCTACATTATGTCGAATCTCTCTTTCTTTTTCGTCAATTCACAGAAATTCATAACACTTCAGATGATATTATGCACACAGAATTTTTAGAAAGGCAAGAAAAGGACAATTTCTGATGATATTGTGCATAAATTTTTAGTACCATTGTTTCAGGACTATGGAGAGGCAACTCCTACTGCTACTCTTGCCAAAACCTTGTTGGCATCTCTTTCGGAAATGATTACGACAATTGCAAGCATAAACGGAGGGCAGAACAGCTTCCTTGAATTCGGATGCTACATGTACCGAGTCACGCCTGCCATAATGGAACTGAAGTCAGCCGAGTATTCACCAAAAAATGCAATGGAGATTCTACAATCTTTATACAACAACACTCAATTGGCCAAGGAAATATTGAGGAAATTCCAAGAGGTTGGAGGAACAACTCCTGCCCATGAAGTGGGAGCCACTCTGAAGCAGCTGGAAGGCGTGATCAAGCTCGTGGGCGAAGATCTCAGCTCACTACCACCATCAACATTTAGAGAGCAAGAGTATGCAGAAATTGCGTTTCGTGCACTCTCAGAAGAGATGAAAAGAGCACATTTTGCAGTGGCTGAGGTAAGACCAATTCAAGAACTCAAGCCTTACATACAGCTACCAATATCATCTGCTGCTCCGGTGAGTCAACATGAACGAGAAGAAACATCAAGTGTGTCAACCGAATCTACGGTCAGTAGAGAATTCTCTGTTGGCTATTCCCTTCCATCAGATATTCCAATGGAGGTGCAAGTCCTTCGAAGTATAAGCACGCTTACTGATGGAGATAGCGGACCAATGAGTCCTGGATCATTAAGAAGCATGAGAGAATCAGCTCAGCGCGTAGAGCCTCTATTCCAGAGTTTCCTCTGCCCCTTGACCAAGGAGATCATGGATGATCCAGTCACTATACAGAGTGGTGTGACCTATGAAAGGCAGGCAATCACCGCGTATTTTGAAAGATTTGGGAGTTCAGATGAAGTCACTTGTCCAACAACAAATCACAAGCTGCTAAGCAGAGATTTTGCCCCCAATATAGCACTCAAGTCTACCATAGACGAGTGGAAAGAAAGAAACGAGAACACAAGGATTAAGGCTATCCGTTCTGCTTTATCTGCGGCTAGTACAGAGAGTATGGTACTTGATGCATTATATGATCTGCACAAGATATGTGAACGAAGGCCGAATAAGAGAAAAGAACTATGCAATATGGGAATGATACCTTTGGTTGCTAAACTTTTGGAGTTCAGAGAGAGGAAGGTCAGGTGTGGTGCACTGGAAGTATTGCAGCAACTGGCACTGGAAGACGCGGGAAAGGTTTAATTCCTTCTAGAATTTCCTTTGTTCTACACAACAAAATAAAGACTTGTATGATAAGATCACGAATATGGGATGCTCCTCTTATTGCCAACGTTTTTTACTAACATTTTTCCTCTCTTTATATATGCTAATTGATTTACAGGAACTGATCGGAAAGACAACAGCCATTACCGCAACAGTGAGAATGCTTTCAAGCAGCCACCAGCGAATAAGGCATGCTGCGCTTTCGCTTCTTGTTGAGATTTCAAAGTCCAAACCTCTTTCAGAGAAAATCGGATGGGTTACCGGGGGGATCTTGATGCTGATCAAGATCAAATATGATACAGCAGTTGATCCCTCAGCTTCAGAAGCAGCTAACCAAACCATCAACAATTTGGCTCAGTGTCCATACAACATCAAGTGTATGGCGGAAAATGGTTTCATAGATCCTCTTCTTGATAATCTAGTTGAAGGTTATAACTTATAACCATCTTTTCAGTTTACCACTGGATTCAGCATGAATATCTAAACAGCATGATGTCTTAAATGGTTTGTTTTTTTCTAAAGCAGGGTCGGATGAGGTGAAGTTAAAGATGGCCACCTACCTGAGTGAAATAGTACTAGGACACAACAGCAGCAACAAAGTGGCTGAAAGGGCTTCTCCAGTACTCATCCAGATGATGCGGAGTGGAAACGCCATGAACCGGAAGGCAGCGCTGCGAGCTCTTGCACAACTATCATCAGACAGCCATAATGGTGGAATACTAGTAGAAACTGGAGTTGTGAAACTCTTGGTTGAAGAGATGTTCATGACGCAGAACATGAATAAACCAATGGACTCTCTTGAAGAAGCTACAGTAACAGTTGCAAATGTACTCGAGTCTGGGCTAGAGCTTGAAGATTTAAAAGTGACCTCTGAGGGTCACAAATTGGCTTCAGCATACACCATCTTCAACATCGTTCACATGATCACAAACTCGGATAAGGATGAGGTAACCCTTAGTCTCATTAAAATCCTCTCATGCCTAACACAGTCCACTCAACTTACAGCTGCATTAGTGACGTCTTTCAAAGAAAGCGACGCAAGCTACAAGTTTGTAACATTCATCAACCACCCTAATGAAGAAATAAGGATTTCAGCACTAAGATTGTTGATCATGCTATCTTCACATATAGGACACATGTTAGCTGACAGAATTTGCAATACCAATGGCCTACTTGAGGGCCTCGTTCAAAGCCCATCTGATATGACACACATTACAGAAACACATGTTCTATCAGCCAAACTCCTAGCAGAGCTACCCCATCAGAACATTAAACTCAATCTGGCTCTAATTGAGGGGAACATAGTCCAATCAATTGTACAGATGATCAATCTAATCCAAGGAAGTGGGACAAGACCGAGCAGATATGCAGGAGCTTACTTGGAGAGCATAGTTGGGATCCTTGTGAGATTCACAGGGACCATATATGAGCCTCACATTTTATCTCAAGCAATGAACTACAGATTCACAGATATTTTCACAGCTCTTCTAGCGGAAACATCAAGCGATGAAGTTAAAAGGTTAGCAGCAACCGGATTGGAGAAACTCTCAACAGAATCCATAAGCCTGTCAAAACAGCCATTAAATGAGAGAAAGAAGGCCACATCTCTGTTCTGCTTCTCATGTGGTTCGGAAGTAAACAGCAACGAACCAGTTTGCGCTGTTCATAAGGGCGTTTGCTCCTCCGAGAACACTTTCTGTTTGATTGAAGCAGGGGCAGTTGAAGCGCTGCTCGCATGCTTAAATCACCACAATGTTGCGGTGGTAGAAGCAGTTCTTTTAGCGTTAAGTACTTTGTTGGACGACAAACTGGACGTCAGCAGGAGCGTGGCTCTCCTCAATGAAATGAATGCTACAGAAAAAGTCATGCGAGTGGTGAGAAACCATAAGAAAGAAAGCCTGCTGCAGAAAGTATTTTGGATGGCCGAAGTGTTTCTGACAGAAGGCGGTCATATCTCTGCTTCTGTTGTGGCACAGGATAGGATGTTTACGGCTACAGTTGTGTCTGCTTTCCATCATGGCGAGCCTTACACTAGGCAGCTGGCGGAGAAAATACTAAGGTACCTGAACAAGATGCCAATGTATACCACTACATTTAGCAGCAACCAACTCATGTGATATGCTTGTATCATACCTTTCGTCCCATCAAGAGAATCTAGCATTACTTCTGTATGCTTGTAAATTTATACACGTTTTGAAGTGATTTTGTGTAAGCTATCAATGTGTGAATGCTTAAGATCATGCCAGTATGCAAGTATGTTTCTTGTGAGTTATCACAAATTCTTTTTGATCCAAATTTTGTCCCCATAGCAGATCACATTCAAGTTGCTCGAATCCTGGATCCATCAGGTAGCAAGTGCTTCCTTGTGCAAGTTTTATAGACGAATGGAATGAATTAGCGTCTATGCGCCTGATGTGAAACAAACTGCCTTACAAAGATTAACAAACTGCTTTTGATCTTCTAGCCAGTAGCCAGTAGTCCATACTGAACACCATGCCTACATTGGCATCTACCCTTAAAAACCGAAATCGACAGATAGCACTCTGCATAAATCTCACACTTCATATACGGTTTCTTAAGCATACGCATTATTTCCGAATCTCCATGTACATGAAGCATAGAGTTCACATCAGGCACTTGACCAAACTCCTTACATAACCATACCCTGCTTGAATTAGCCTTACCAAATGAACGCGATCCCGATTTGACGATGATACAACCACCCAGAAAAGGATAATATGCATGACTACAGCTCAAGTTCAGGGCAGTTGCACATCGTCAAATAAAGGCCACTACGTTTGAATTAAGTCAATCTTGTAGCGCTCAACCTGAGTCCGCAGCAGATTTGCGAACAAAAGTTGGGATTTTAACACTGGTTCTAGTGTAAAAATTTCCCTTTGTATGTCCGGAGATCTGCTGCGGACACATAATGAGCGCTATAAGGTGGATTGCCACAAACACAACATGCAAATAGAGCAGATTCGGACAGAAGCCAACTCCTATTATGATAGCAAATCTGGCAGAGGAATTTGGTCGAACACCTTGCATGCATTCACATGTTATACTGTTCAATTTGCTATAACTGCTGACGGCATTGAATAACGAACATTATCCTTTATTCTTAGGCATCTTAATTAAACTCTTACCAGCTACGGAACGAATGTACGCACCTTCGGGGCCTTCGCCTGATCAGCACCGGCGTCGAATCCTATCTCATTTTGCTCTTCTTCCCTTCCTCTCAATTGCTTCCTCCTCTTTCCTCAAATGAACAGCAATTATGATTTAAGAAATGCCTCTTTTATATGTAAGATACACAAATGCAGGGGCCAACAAACAATTACCATAGCCAAATCACATATCTACCATCGACACGAAGGCTAAGTAATAACAAACTGTATTACATAATATACATATGATGTGCTGAATTGAAACTGTTCATCCTTGCAAGACAAAGGATCCTCTCTTCATTTTCTGCAGATCCAACAACCTTGAGCAATACATCCCTTAGGCCTTAGAAATGTTGTTATTTATATAATATTTACTTATAAATACACAGCGAACTCGGGACCACAATGAACTCTCTTGTCATGGAAACCCTCCATTTGTAAAGAACGCGATGTAACTTGATACATTCATTGGAAGTTGCAAGGAGGTGGATAGGATAACCATACTAATGGTGCTAGTTTTGCACACTAAGAGCTTGTTGATCATTTGCCAACACAGACGAGAAATTGATGTTCATCAATTCCCACATCTGCAAATCAGCAAACTGTTGCAGCATCATGTCTTGAAATTGCTTTCTAAGGCTACTGTAGGCTTTAGCTGGGCTTGATTGATCACTGGCTGTATGATATATGAATAGAAAGTCTGTTGGTTGAAATGCTGATGAGCAAATATACTCAAAGCTCGACTTTCGTATGACTGGGTGGCAGAGGGCCTGCAGATTTGATGAGCAAAGGTGAGATTGATCAGTGCAGGAATTTGAGCACTGGAGTAATCAAAGATTTTTGCACAAGACCCTACTACTAGTGTCTTGATTTTCAGAGGAGGTGTTAGAGCTGAAGCCCATCTGAACAATGTTGTGAAGTTCACCATCCCACAAATGCATCTGCATAAACATACCCGGATGAGAATCAAAGAGTTGAAGAATCATTCAAGAGTTAGGTTTCATTGCTTTGAATTGAGCAGATGCTTCATATTCTAGAAAGTTGCTGTTGCAATCCAGCCATAATCTTTGCACCTTTAAACCAATTGTTAATAGTGGATGGAGAATACCTGTGGAGTAGGTCCCTTGTGTCCATCACTAATGCCTGTCGGTTGAGGATTTATATTTCTTAATGCATCTGAAGAGCTCCCAATGACAGGAAGACCCGGCTGGATAATGGTTGGCTGAGATGGATGCAATTGTGGATAAACTGTTGGCATATCTGGAGAGAATCCCATAGGAGGACCGGGTCTTGCTGCAAGCATTTGCTATAAGAGGGAGGTTAAAGACATCAGAATATCAGTCACATAAAGCAATTAGATGGAATGATTGTTTTCTGTTTGTAGGAATGATAACTGAAATTTACTCACATCCTTTGCAAAGAGACTTTCAATGTTAAAATCCAGTCTAGGATTAACAGTTGCAAGTTTCATCGACAGGAACTGTTAAGAAAACAACAGGGCAATGATCAAATGAGATCTCTGGAAAACAAAATTGTAACAAAAGTAGTAGAAAAATGAAGCATATATCAATATCAAGAGTTGATCAAGATTTAAGACCACAAAGCTGTCAATCACAACCAGCTTTTAAGTTAGAATCATAGTAACGAGCTAACATATTTGTCAAGTTATATTGTGCAACAAACGACCTTGGGATCCTGCTAGTTTACATTTCAAAAAAAATGTTAATGAGAATCATCATGGTCATATACCTCAACTTGTCGTTGTAGTGACTGTACATAGTTGATAATTTCATCTAGCATCACCGCTTTGCCTGTGACCTGCAAAAGTGAGCATTTTTTAAGTTTCAAAACTTTAAAAGTACCAATTTTTACTTCAAGAATAACTAACAGATAATACTGACCTTGTTGCAACCAGGTACAAGATCTTGAAGAAACTTCATCCTTTCACTGATCTTTTCCCTTCTTACCTGTTTTTCACATACATCAACATCAAATACACTTGGCTGCTCCACTCAAACAAAACTACACAAGTCTAAGAGGGGAAAAACCATACCCTTTCTGCAAGACTATGACTGTTTGTAGCCTGACCTCGCCGTGCTCTAACATGTATATATCCCTCCTTTGGAGGATCTGAAGTTTGGGAACTCTGTTTACCATTTTCCCCATTGGCCTTATTACTCGGAAGAGCTTCGTGATTCTGCTTACAGTTATCTTCAACATCTTCACCTGGCTGCTGCTGAGATTGCTCAGCCTCAGTATCCTAAAAAGAAAATGATGAATTATTAACTGAACATTCATTCTAATCTCAAATCAACTAGGACTATGCAATCAGCAAAATGTTCGATAAACATATAATTTACCTGGCCGCCCCTTTTCCTCTTCTTAGAACCAAGCCCCTTAGCCGAAGAGGGTTCAGCACCAGCATCTATCAGTGAAAGCTCCTCTTGGCCTGGACCGCTAGAACTATGTAATTTGTCAGCCACGACTAATTTATTCTCATCATCAAAACCTCCACTTATCTTCTTTGGGCTCCCATCCTTGGATGCTGAAGGTGGACTTAGGTCATTACCCTGAGGCTCTCCACTGGACACTACTCTTGCAGCATTACCGCCAAAGACAGCATGTGGATTGTGTGGCATCATTGCAGGTTGATGATAGGTATTGACAGGGTTATTCACATCAAAAGGGTTCACCATATCAGCGATATTTCCCGTGCTGAAGCATGAGAATCTGGCAGCACGCTCTATGAAAGCAGAATCTGCAGGAAACTGAGTTATACTATGTGGAACTCCTGGTCCAGTGGGAATGAAGATACCACCTTTTGGTGCTTCCCATCCAGCCTCAAGCCCAGCCCCAAAAGAGCCAGGAACTCTGGTTAATCCAAGCTTCTCAAAAGTGCTTGTACAACTATGATCATGGATGCCACTGAATCCGATTGATTGTGAATTTGCAGGATGATCCCATAAAGCCGGAGCTGGACCAAATGAATTAACCATTGAGGCCAGCGAAGAAGAACCGACAAGATCCCCTTTGCAAACCGTGATAGGGTTCCCATCAGGAACCATTCCCATCAACAAACTCGCGAAATTGGCACCACCGGAAGGCCAGTCAGAGGGTACCTGAGACGACGAATGGCAGTTTACAGAAGCTTCATTGCCCTTGTCAGTCTCTACCTTATCCTTGTCACCACCATCCATATTACCCCCAGATGAAACTTACCCAGCAATCAAATTCTCCACTCCCTTGATTTTCTGAAGCGGCAAAACTCAATAAAAGTAGGGGAAATCACTATAATCAATTCCAACTCCTCACTGAGACCAGCTCACAGAACTTGAAGGCTCAAAAACCTAATAGGATTGAAAGGTGAAACAAAGGAAGCTTATCAACCTTTTTTATACGACTGTAAAAGCTTTTCAATAAAGCAAGCTTTGAATTTGCAGAATTCATCTGTAAAAACAGAAACATGCTTCAATTATGAACTGAAAACAGGATTCATCTGTACCTAATTGTTTCCAAGGCCGTCACTGAAATTTGTAAGAATTCAAAATAAAAATCAGACAGAAAACAAAGAGGGGAAACCCTACATCAAAAGAATCAATCCAATTGAAACAGGGAACAGAGGCAAAACTCCATAGAAACAGTCAATTTGGCAAACAGCAAGATTGATGTCAGTACAATAAAACCAAACAAACAAAACCCTAGTCAGAACAGATGGGTCAGCTCAGCTCAGCTCTGAATCAGAGAGGACAATGCAACGGAAAAGGAAAAGAGTAAAAAAAAACACAGCTAAAAATGGGAATAGGAAGGTACCCAATTGAGATTCCGTGCTACTTTTAGTCCTCTTTCCGCCATTGAAGCTTTTCTCCCTGAAACAAAGACTTTAATTGAATTGGGTCTTTTTGGTTTACAGCTCCACTATCTGATAGTTCCCCGCAAAAGTAAACACCCCTCTTTATAGTTCACTGATGTACAGCAGTATGTACTGCCAATGTTTCACCTCTCACCCATGACAGGAAATCAAACAGCCCAGAGAGGAAAAGTAACAGTTTCAATGAAACTGCAACTCAAACAGGAGAGAGGGGGTGGGAAATTTGATGGAGAAGGGGAGAAAGTGAAAAGGTGATTAATCACCAAATGGTCCTGAATATACGAGGAGTATTTTATACCCACGCCTGTGTGGAGAGAGGAGCTGTTGATGATTAACCACCGCCACTGCTACTTTCAAATAAGCGACGGAGTACTCGATAATTTTGAATTTATGATCGATGTCCTTATTTAGGTTCCATTAATCTCATAGTAGGGCTTAGGGGTATGAATTAGGCACAAAAGTGTATCTAGCCATCGAATGTAGGATTGTTAGATAACCCTCTTTGTCAAACCTCAATTAACCAATAAATTCGAGAATCGAGACGTACAATGTTGAAGTACGATGAACATCTAATAAATTGGGCTACCCCCTAAGCCTTGAAATGTAACCTCACAGCCCTCACTGCCACACTCCCACATAATGACAGGCATCTCTCCACTCTACCGTTTACTCCCTCCGTTCCAAAATAAGTGTCTTTTGTCATGTAGTGCTCGTTTTTCAATGAGGTAAAAATACAATAAAATATTATTTTTTTAATCAATTTTTTTAAATAATTTCATACTTGTTAGTCTTAAGTATGAACTTATAAAAACAAATTCATTAAAAAAATAATATTTAATAGAGTTTTTACCTCGTTAAAACACGTGCCGAAAATGAAAGTTATTTTGGAACAGAGGGAGTAGTAACCTTCGAGCCCACATAATACATCTCTCTAGTATTTCCATCATCATAAAAATTATACTGTATTAATTGACTATTCTAATTATTATTTTTTAAAAAAAAATTAAACTTATTACTAATAAATATGAAATTAATTAAAAAAATAAAAAAATTTAATATTTAATATAGTTTTTATCCTCTAGTTTTTATTATCTTCAATATATATATGAATAATAAACAATACAATATGTTTTATCGAACCGAAGAAGTATTAGTATTCGATGTATCATCACCTCCCTTGGTGCCTAATTCATCAAAATCTTTGTACCTTTTGTCAGAGGCAAAGCCAAGGCGGTGAGGATCATCTGGTCCGTAATCGTGGTCTCTTTTATAGTCCACCTTCTCTCATTGGTTGAAGGCAATTATACAACTACCCTATTTATTAGGATAAATAATAAAATAACTCGGCATATCCAATCAAGCGATACGGACTACAATATTGGACCACAATTGTGGACTAGATGATCTCCACCGAAGCCCAGGAGGGCATGAGGCAGCACGTTTATCTCTCTCATTCTATAAATTAGATATAAGCGCTTTATTCGTTAATGACTTTATTTTGATATATTATAATCTTAAATCTTATAGTTATACCCGAGTGAAAAATGATGAGCATTTGAAATTCAACCGAAATTTATCACTTCAAATGTCTTTTCATAAATTGTGATATTTTTATACTTTAAGATGAGATGTTATACTATGTTATTAAACAAATTGGTAAAAACTATGTATTAAATTTTGTATATTCGATTACACATTATTACATTATTACATATGTACTAAAAGAATAACAAATTAATTAAATATATATTGACTCAAAAATAGAAAAACTAAGCAATAGATTGATAATTTCCACTCCCATCATTTTTTTATATAAAATTTATCCTTCTTCTATTTTAATTTTGAAACATTAAAATTCAAACATATTATTTCTCAATACTAAAAAATTAGAATTTATGAAAAGTTATTTTTGAATTATTAATATTTTAAAAATCATATATCCTACCTTTAACCAAACAAGCCCTTATTAGTGTGTATATAATTGATGGACAATAAACTCTTCGATCATTTTCCCATTATAACGGGTTAGGGTATGTTTGGATTCCAAAATGACTGTGCATTATAATTTATTTGTTTAATCTAATTTACAATGTAAATTTTTAATAAATTACAATGTTTTAAACATATTATAAATATAAATTACACAAACATACACTCAAAACAAACACTTAGTGTCCAACTTATGGTAAAATTATATAACACTTGTTTCTAGACTTATCAGGTAAGCCAAACTCAAGTCATTACTGTAATAAACAAGTAATCTAGCTATACTGGAGTATATGCTTACGTACCCCATGATACTTAAATTATTGTTTGTTTGCAATTTCCACAAGTATGAAAGCTTATCATTGTATATTTAATTGTTTAAAGGCAATCCACTAGCAGTTGTTGTATGATTTACTGTAATTATGCAGAGTAGCAAAAACTGACATTGCCAACTCTGAAATTTGTGGGGGATTGATCTTCATTGCGCCTTGGGAAAGGAGTCCTTTGACAGCCCTTTTCATTAAAGTTTTTGGCTGGTCAATAAAAATTACTATCCATCTCTTTGACCATCTTCATCCCACCATTTTCTTTTTATATTCCACCATCTTTCTTTTCTTTTCGAGGTTTTGCATATAGACCAACTCCAATTGTAATTGTAGGGTGTAAATAGTTAAGTATACATATTTTGATACAAATTGGGTTCTAACAGCGCTATTTTTAGTATTTAAAAATGTTCACATTTACACATTGGTGAATAACTAAATCTCCTGGTTTCAAATCCCCAAATAAAATATCTAAATCCACTAACTAATTAACAGGTAGTATAAGTAAAGTAAGAGGTCGATCTCACGAAGAACACGTATGACTCTTAATGCATATATGCAAAGCGAAATAATAATATAGATAGAAAACAAATAGAAATCTAAACTAGCAATGATTGAAATGGCATATAATAATCGGATGATTAATATAGCTTCACTTAATTATTTGATTATTAAGCTATTATACAATAATGGTTGTACAATTATCCTATGGTCGGTTTAGGCACAGAACTGAGGTAGGTCGAACTTGCCGATAACACTACCTAACTCCCTAAACGCTTGCATGCATATTTGGGGTGAGTAGCTTTAAGTCCCTAACACCTAACAAATAAACATTATTTTTCCCATCTAGAAAACCTAAAATGACATCTATTTTGATACAAAATTAAAGAGCTAAAATAGCCTATATTTCAAGACAGAGGGAGTATCATTTACCTGTCAATTCTCCTATAATATCATGAGTTCATACCCGTCACTACATGAGATGCTGGCTACTTATGGATTAAAGTCAACAATACCGAAATGAAGCTATAATCCTAGCATGATGGAAATCTGTCCTAATGGCCAGTTAAGATAAACAAACAACACTTAAGAAATATAAGAACAAAGAGAATTGAAATAATCATAATACATAACTCAAATCAAAACATAAAACATATAAAACAACCGTCACATATCCTTAACCATTGTATTGAAATGTAAGCAAAACTATAAAAACGAGGTTAGCATAGCATAACTCACCTCGGGAATATAATAAAAGATAAACTAAAGTATATTTGTGTCAAACACCCTAGTCGAATAAGGTATTTATATGATTCAAATCAGCTGAGAAAAAAACCCTAGTGCAGACGCCCTTGATGGCCAAGCAAGATCTTCAAAGGATATATGAATCTTCTTCGGATAAGGATCCGAATTAGTGTGTTTATCCTTTGAAGGTTCGATAATATAAAACAAAGTAATATAAAGATACTCTAGAAGGGGGTTGAATAGAGTATGCCGGTTTTTCCCAGATAATCTCAAGACTTTTGAAGCTCGTGCAAAACCCTTTGAGATTAGACTTAATCTTTTTCTCTGGAAAACCTGAATCACAGAAGTTAAACAATTCGAACAAAGTGCGGAAATATGGTAAAGCAGTAAGTAAAGGACGCAATGAATTGTTAACGAGGTTCGGCACGAACTTGGCCTACGTCCCCGCCTAGAGTTCTTCCACAACCCTAGGATTCAACAGGCTTTATTGATTCACAAAGCTTAGGATCTTAATAGCTCACCGAGAAGCCTCTCTCCTATACAATTGCAATCTAGTCAACTCACGTTCCCTTCGAGTCCTAGACCAATCTAGAAGAGCCCCACCTCTCTCTTCATCGTAAACTTGAGGGCTGGTTGTGCAATGATATTCGTGAATCTCGTCAATCCCCTCTCTCTTCTTCATCTCCTTTATATAGTGAAGATCATCGGCGCCACTTGAGGAAGGAATCTTCTCCAACGGCTAGGCTGATCATGGATATCTTCGAGATCTTCTAAACTTGGAAACTTTTGAAGCCATGATCTCCGATTGTGTCCTTCTTAACTTTTTGACTTTGGAAGGAGATAATATTTGAAAAGCTTCCTGAAATGTTAGAATATAATATCTGGAAGCATATAATAATATATAATAATATTCGAACATAATATCATATAGAACAGGTTTTGTGTTTCATCAACACTGTTAAAGCTTCAAGATCTTTGACACAAACAGACTGTCAAGGCCTTTGAAACTTATTCCGATTTTCATCAAGGGAGTGGAGTTATCATCCTTGGTGATGGACACCACATTAGCTCCGGCGGGCACCACTCCTAGCGTGTGCTGAAGAACTTCATGCGGGCGCTAGGCTCGAGTGGCACCGCATGATCCGCATCAGATCCGGTGGGCGCCGTATCCGTAGTATTTTCTTTTCTTCTTCACTTGGATTCACTCTAGATTCTTATTGGGTCTTCTTTTCTTCATCTTCAAGCCATTCTAAGTATCTTCTCATCTAGCTTTAGGCTCCATCACCATCTCTTCGAGCTCGGATTCGTGAATCTGCATAATTAACATAGAAAAGTGCAAATTCCGAACTTCGAATAGAAAAGGAATAAAGATGCGAGTTTGTAGGAATATAGAATTGATGTAAAGTCCCCTTCGAGGGTTTCCATTCATTGATAATCATATATATATGTTACAAATGTATTGGGTCAAAGGCCCACTATACAATATAAGACCTTTGAAATCTATCAAACCCCCGCAGTCGAAACTGGAGGAGTCCGTATAGTGAGACTGGACCGAAAATCAATGAACAATTGCCGAGGTAAACCCTTGGTGAATATATCAGCGTACTGATAGGAGGACGGGACATGTAGAACGCGGACATGTCCAATGGAACCTTGTCCCGGACGAAGTGGAGATCGAGCTCAATGTGCTTCGTGCATTGATGCTGGACGGGGTTGCTAGCCAGATAGACGGCGAAGACGTTGTCAGTGTAGACCAGAGTGGCCTTCTGAAGAGGGCAACGGAGCTCAAGAAGGAGATTGCGGAGCCAAGAGCACTCGGAGACAACGTTGGCAACACCCCTGTATTCAGCCTCAGCGCTGGAGCGAGAGACGACAGACTGACGCTTGGCTGACCATGACACAAGGGTGTCGTTAAGGAAGACACAATAACCAGACGTGGAGCGGCGTGTGTCAGGACAACCACCCCAATCCGCATCAGTGTAAGCAACAAGATCAAGCTTAGAGGAAGGGGTGATCGTGGTGCCGAGCTCGAGGGTGCCGCTGATGTACCGAATGATCCGCTTCAAGGCCTGAAAGTGGGGTTCCCTAGGGGCATGGATGAACAATCAGACCTGCTGAACGGCGTAACTGATATCAGGCCTGGTGAAAGTGAGATACTAAACAGCACCAGCGAGGCTCCTGTACAAAGTCGGATCATCAACCAAAGTGATACGTTTGGGATACCCGATCCTTCGCCTGTGGGCTCAAGATCAAGAACCACGCCGTATATTTGCCCGATCTTGCAATGCTCTTCCAATATCTCCTAATTAACCAATCAAGTAACTTAATTAGGAAACTAACCGAATAAATAATTCTTTAACTTAAGAAATTCTAACAAGTAATAGCTATGGAATAACTAATTAGAACGACAGCAATTAACTAAACTAAGTTAAAACTAATTAAACAATAGAGATAGAACAAAGAAATCAAGAAGCGAGGCAGAGAGAGTGCGAGCGCGGAAGTCCGGTACGCCTGGTCACGATCGCTGAAGGAAAGGCGGCGCACACAGGAGTACTCTCCTCAGGGTGTACGGACGCGGGTGTTGGCTGGTAGCGAGAGCGGGAACAGCGAGAGCGAGCACGCGCGAGAGAAGCAGCGAGCGCGAGAGCCTGGGCGCTCCTGGCGCTGTGCGCCGAAGCCTGACCGCCGGTGTCCAGGGACCAAGCCGCCGGTATCCTCTTCTTCCTTGCAACGTCGGACTGGTGAGGGCTTAAGTGGTATTTGGTTTCGGTGGTAAAGAAGAACGTAGGTGAGGATGACGAGTGTAGTGCCGAAAGACTTAGAACACAAGAGCATAAAGGCTTTGGGATTGAAATCGAAGAACCCTTAATCCATAAAGGGTTTCTCCAATTCTATTCAATCTGATTAATTCAAAGTGCATAAACATGAATATATAGAAAAGCTATGGGAGATCTAACCAATCCTTCCTTGCAAAGGAAAGGGGTTTGGATAGATCTATTATATCTAGAGATAAATAAAATAACCCTAAGATAAATATTTCCTAATAAAGATAAATGTTTAATAACTTGGTGGCCAAGGATTATATCTAGAAGAGATATAATTAATTCCACCTTATTTATCTAAATTGCATAAAATAGTAACATAATTAAATTAAATGAATCCGGCCCAAGCACAAGGCTAACTCGGCCCATCCATTTTGACAAAGGTCTAGGCCCACTCGGCTAGTGGTGGTGTCGAGTGATCCAAGCCCATGTCGAGTGTGGTTGGTTCATGGTGGATGCCGACGAGTCTTCATGAGCTCCGTGTGTGGATGCAAGATCACGTCTTATGCTGGTGGTGTAACCTTGAGCCAAGTGATCCAGGGTGGCCTGAACCCTTGCTCTAAAGTTCCATGGTGACGGACAAGAAAGGCTTTAGTTGCAATTTGAATCTTCTTGGCCCTTGCACGAGTGACAGGACCATCGAACGGAACCTTCATATTGTCCTCAATGTCACCAGGAGTCATAGATAATTGCACTACATCATTCTCCTCCACTTGACTTCGATTCGTCCTCAAATCGTCGTCGGATTCATCGTCAGGCACGAACAAGGATAGATCGGCGACGTTGAATGTAGAATGGACGTTGTACTTATCGGTAGGGAGATCCAGCTTGTATGCATTAGGACCCATCTTCTAAACCACTCTGAATGGTCCATCTCCCCTGGGGTCCAACTTAGAGTTCCGTTGTTACGGAAACCTTTCCTTCCTGAGATGCAGCCATACCAGATCACCAACGTTGAACTGCACATCCTTGCGATGCTTGTCCTTCGCGGCCTTGTATTGCGCAGTCTTTCTCTCCAGCTGTGCCTTGGTACGCTCATGCAAGCGCTTGATGAAGTCCACTTGCTTAGCTGCATCCACGCTCTCCTTCTCCTTATATGGCCGAGGCATCATGTCTACAAGAGTGAGTGGATTTCGGCCATATACTACTTCGAAGGGGGTTAGCTTTGTTGCAGAGTGCCTAGACCTGTTATAAGCAAATTCTACAAATGGTAGGCAGTCTTCCCACCTCCTGAGGTTAGTTCGCAGCATGACTCTAAGGAGAGCCCCAAAAGTTCTATTTGTGACCTCAGTTTGGCCATTAGTTTGTGGGTGACAAGAAGTAGAAAATAGCAATTTTGTACCCAATTTAGGCCATAGAGTTTTCCAAAAAGAGCTTAAGAAATTAGGATCACGGTCAGAAAATATAGATAATGGCAATCCATGTAAGCGAACAACATCTTTGAAGAACAAATTAGCAACATGAATAGCATCATCAGTTTTGTGACATGGAATAAAATGAGCCATTTTGGAAAATCTGTCTACAACAACAAAGATAGAATCATGAACCTTAGAAGTTCTAGGCAATCCTACAATAAAATCCATAGAAACATCTTCCCAGGATGCATTAGCAATAGGCAACGATTGATATATAGACCATTAGCATTAGATTTCGATTTGGCCTTAGCACATGTAACACAAATTTTGACAAATCTCAGCACATAATTAGACATTTTAGGACAAAAAAAATGTTCCTTAAGTCATGCTAAGGTTTTTTCGAAACCTCCATGTCCTCTAGATTCATGAATTTCTTGAGTTAACAATCGGCGAATAGAAGAAGATGGGATACAAAGCTTGCCCATCTTAAACAAATAACCATTATCAAGAAAAAATGAATCAACTTCACCTTTAGACACACATTGAGCATATATAGTTTTAAAGAAACTATCAGAAGAATACAATTTCTTTACTAAAGCAAAACCCAACACATGTGCATCCATATGGTTAAGGAGGACATACCTGCATGATAGGGCGTCAGCTACCACATTTTCCTTTGAGGTACTTTAGAGTTTCATGAGCATTGCTTGTCCTTTGAGGTACTTTAGAGCTTCATGATCCGAATGAATCACAAACTCCTAAGGCCATAGATAATGTTGCCAAGTCTGCAAGCAGCGAACCAGTGCAAATAGCTCCTTGTCGTAGGTAGAATAGTTGAGCTCAGCGGAGCCCAACTTTTCGCTGAAGTAGGCGATGGGACTCTTGTTCTGCAGCAGAACCCCACCAATGCCAGTTCTAGAAGCGTCACACTCGAGCTCAAAAGGTTGTGCAAAGTCAGGTAACTACAACACTGGGGCATGGGTAAGGCGATCCTTGAGGGCGTCGAAGGCCTTTTGATGTGAGTCTGTCCAGCGAAATGTCACATCCTTCTTGGTCAGCTCATGTAGGGGGGCGGCAATGAGGCTGAAATCTTTGACAAAGCGTTGATAGAATCCAGCAAGGCCCAATAATGATCAGACATGAGTGAGTGTATGCGGCTGAGCCCACTCCTGAATAGCACGAATCTTCTCCTCATCCACCTTCAATCCAGATGCAGTCACTACAAAACCAAGGAAAATGGTAGACTCAGATGCAAAAGAACACTTCTTTAAATTGGCATATAATTTTTCTTTCCTAAGACAATCAAAAACCAATTTTAAGTGACTTAAGTGATCATGCATATTCTTTCTATAGATTAAGATATCGTCAAAATAGACAACGACAAATTTTCCTAAGTGTCTTCTAAGCACATGGTTCATAAGCCTCATAAAAGTAGAAGGTGCATTTGTTAATCCAAAAGGCATTACTAACCATTCATATAAGCCATACTTAGTTTTAAAAGCCGTTTTCCATTCATCTCCCTGTTTCATCCTAATCTGATGATATCCACTTCTAATGTCAATTTTAGAAAAAATACAAGCACCATGAAGTTCATCAAGCATATCATCTAAACGAGGAATAGGGTGGCGATACTTAACCGTTATTTGGTTGATTGCGCGACAATCAACACACATGCGCCAGGAGCCATCCTTCTTTGGAACCAAAATGACAGGCACGACACAGGGTGACATGCTTTCTCGTACAAAGCCCTTATCCATCAACTCCGTGACTTGGCGTTGGAGCTCCTTTGTCTCCTCAGGACTAGCTCTATAAGCGGCGCGATTAGGCAAGGCTGCCCCAAGCACGAAGTCAATCTGGTGCTCAATACCTCTAATAGGAGGCAAGCCTTGTGGTAGATCAGCTTAAAGCACATCTAAATAATCCTGCAGAAGAGCAGGAATAGGTGCAGGAATATGACTTAAATCAATATTAAGCAATACCTCTTTCATTACCAGTAGGATATGAGGTCAATGAGCATTCCATGTGATGGTCTCTTTCTGAGGTTGAGAGACTAGTGAACGACGTTCTACAGAGCCCTTTAGTGAAGAGGATGAGGGCTGAGTGGACGACGAGTGAGAAGAAGGTGATGCCGAGGGAGCTGCGGGTGCAACTGTGGAGGCCGCGGGCGCGGCAGGCTGGGCAGCGGGTGCGGCCTGCATTGCTGAGTTCCCTTTAAGCTTCTCCTTCCTTTAGGCCTCCTTCTGAGCGTCCTGCTGTTGCTTCTTGCGAACCTGGTCCTTTAGAATAGTTTTAGGCGAAAGGGGTAGGAGAGTAACTCTCCTCCCATCAAAGGTGAAAGCATATGTATTTGCACGACCATCATGAAGAACAGAACGATCATATAGCCAAGGACGGCCTAACAAGATATGACTACAATCCATGCGAGCAACATCACATAATACTTTATTATGATATGATCCAATAGAAAAGGAAACTAACATGTAGCAAGAAAGAAATAACAAGGAAGAGTTACTAACTCAACAATGTAAGGTATGCTAAACTTCTCTTTCTTTTTTTTTTTTTTTTGAATGATGCTCTCGACTTTTCTGTTTTTTTTTTTTGGGACTATGAACTAGCTACTGTAATAGGGGAGCACTAACCGAAAAAAATAAGAGCAAGAAAAAAAATAAAAATAACAAGCTACGATGATCTAAAAGTAAGCAAAAATAAGGAAAATTAGGGAAATAGGCTAGAAACTGGAAAAATATGGGTTCTTTAGTGGTACAAGTTTATATAATGCTTTTAATCCAAGAATCACAGTCATAGGCATGATATGTAGCAACTAGGAATAAAAGATCAAAACTTGCAGTCAAGAACTCAATATCTTCCAAATTAAAGATCCAAACAAAGAATAACAAAAATAAAGTGCCAATTTTTTATGGGTGAATAATAAAGATTTAACTTTTATGCAGCGGCTATGGGGAAAAATAGGCACGAAAAATAAATCACTCAATTAAGAAATCAAGAGAGTAAGGAACTTGCATTAACCTGAAATCCGATACCACTTGATACGTTTGGAATACCCGATCCTTTGCTTGTGGGTTCAAGATCAAGAACCACGCCGTATATTTGCTCGATCTTGCAATGCTCTTCCAATATCTCCTAATTAACCAATCAAGTAACTTAATTAGGAAACTAACCGAATCAATAGTTCTTTAACTTAAGAAATTCTAACAACTAATAGCTATAGACTAACTAATTAGAATGGCAGCAATTAACTAAACTAAGTTAAAACTAATTAAACAATAGCGATAGAACAAAGAAATCAAGAAGCGAGGCAGAGAGAGTGCGAGTGCGGAAGTCCGGTACGCCTGGTCACGATCGCTGGAGGAAAGGCGGCGCACACAGGAGTACTCTCCTCAGGGTGTACGGACGCGGGTGCTGGCTGGTAGCGAGAGCGGGAACAGCGAGAGCGAGCACGCGCGAGAGCGAGAGCGCGATGCTGCGAAGCGAAGCGCTGGAGTTGCGGGGCGAAGAAGCAGAGAGCGCGAGAGCCTAGGCGCTCCTGGCGCTGTGCGCCAAAACCTGGCCGCCGGTGTCCAGGGACCAAGCCGCCGGTATCCTCTTCTTCCTTGCAACGTCGGACCGGTGAGGGCTTAGGTGGTGTTTGGTTTCGGTGGTAAAGAAGAACGTAGGTGAGGATGACGAGTGTAGTGCCGAAAGACTTAGAACACAAGAGCATAAAGGCTTTGGGATTGAAATCGAAGAACCCTTAATCCATAAAGGGTTTCTCCAATTCTATTCAATCTGATTAATTCAAAGTGCATAAACATGAATATATAGAAAAGCTATGGGAGATCTAACCAATCCTTCCTTGCAAAGGAAAGGGGTTTGGATAGATCTATTATATCTAGAGATTAATAAAATAACCCTAAGATAAATATTTCCTAATAAAGCTAAATGTTTAATAACTTGGTGGCCAAGGATTATATCTAGAAGAGATATAATTAATTCCACCTTATTTATCTAAATTGCATAAAATAATAACATAATTAAATTAAATGAATCCGGCCCAAGCACAAGGCTAACTCGACATATCCATTTCGACAAAGGTCTAGGCCCACTCGGCTAGTGGTGGTGTCGAGTGATCCAAGCCCATGTCGAGTGTGGTTGGTTCATGGTGGATGCCGACGAGTCTTCATGAGCTCCGTGTGTGGACGCAAGCTCACGTCTTGTGCTGGTGGTGTAACCTTGAGCCAAGTGATCCAGGGTGGCCTGAACCCTTGCTCTAAAGTTCCATGGTGACGGACAAGAAAGGCTTTAGTTGCAATTTGAATCTTCTTGGCCCTTGCACGAGTGACAGGACCATCGAACGGAACCTTCATATTGTCCTCAATGTCATCAGGAGTCATCGATAATTGCACTGCATCACAAAGGACCAGAATGAGAACTGAGCTTGTTGGATGTATCGACAGGGGTAGCGACAGGATTGCAGTTGACCATCTTAGCCCGAGCAACAATCTCAACAGCATACTTACTCTGTGAGAGAAACAGACCAGACGCATGACGTTGAACAACAACTCCCAAGAAGTAGGACAACGGACCCAGATCAGACATGGCGAACTTCGCACTCAACTGTGAAATAATAGACATCCGAAGAGCATCAAAGAGGCGATGAGAATGATGTCGTCGACATATAGCAACAGGAAGGCCAAGTCTGAGCCTTTACGATAGATAAACAGAGACGTATCTGAACGACTGCCAATGAAACCCAATCGTAGCAGATGAGAAGCAAAGCGCTGGAACCAAGCCCGCGGAGCCTGTTTTAGACCATACAGAGAGCGCTTGAGGAGACATGCGTGCTTTGGACGATCAACATCAGCAAACCCCAACGGCTGAAACATGTAGACTGTCTCATTCAGATGGCCATGCAGAAAGGCGTTCTTGACATCTAACTGATGAATGGCCCAGTTGCGCGACAAAGCTAGACTCAATACCACTCGGATAGTAGCAGGCTTGACCACAGGGCTGAACGTCTCATCACAATCAATACCTGTCTGCTGAGATCGATCGTTGACCACAAGACGGGCTTTGTAGCGCTCCAACATCCCATCAGAGCGGAACTTGTGACGGAAGAGCTACATACAGTGAATGACGTTCGCCTCAAGAGGGAGAGGGACAAGAACCCAAGTACCATTCTTTGTAAGGGCCCTGTATTCATCAAGCATAGCCGCCTGCCAATTCGGATCGAGGAGGGTTGTTTTGTGGGAGGTGGGTATGGGGGAAAGGGAGGTCGGGGATGAGGCAGGGGGGATAGGGAGTCGGAAGGGACGGACGCCGCTAGTAGGTGGGGCGAGGGAAGGGGTGTGGGCTTTTGATGGGATGGTGGGGCGTATTTATGGGTTTGGATGGCGGGGCGATGTGTGGTGGTCATGGAGACGATCTGACGGGGTCGGAAGACACCGGAGACGTTGCGGGTGTGTGGTCTGGTGGGAGGGGGTGGTGGTGGAGGGGGAGAGGCAGGAGCACCGGGAGAGCTCTGGGGAAGAAGAAACTGAGGGAAGGAAGACTCTGACTCTGACTGAGACACAAGAGGTGTGGAAGAGGGGAGAGGAGGAGGAGAAAAGAGAAAGCGAGACTCATCAAACGTGACATGGCGTGACACAATAAGCTTATGGGTCTTGACATCGAGGCAAAGATAATCGCGGTGATCAGATGGATAGCCTAGGAAGACACATGGAGTGGAGCGCGGATAAAGCTTATGTGGGGCTATGGAGGACTGGTTTCGGAAACACAAGCACTCGAAGGTGCGAAGGTGATCATACCTAGGCATGGTGTAATAAAGTGCCTGAGCTGGCGAGCGATGGTGTAGGGTAGTGGAAGGGAGAATGTTTAGGAGATAACATGTGGTGGATAAGGGGTGAGGCCAATATGGAAGGGGAATAGATGCGTGAAAGAGGAGAGAGCGCATCATGTTGATAATGGTTCTGATGATTCGTTCAGCCTTGCCATTCTGCTGAGAAGTATAGGGGCAAGACAAGCGATAGGAGATCCCGTTTGCGGCAAAGAAAGAGTGAAAGTCTTTGTTGTCAAATTCACGGCCATTGTCACATTGGAAATATTTGATAGATATGTGAAACTGTGTTTTGATGTAGGCATGGAATTTGGCAAAGACAGGAAACACTTGGGACTTGAAATACAACGGGAAGACCCATAAGTAATGAGTGTAATCATCAAGAAACAAGAGGTAATACTTGTGATCCTCCTTGCTAGGCACATGAGAGGTTCAAATGTCACTATGAATGATAACGAAAGGAACAAGGGTAGAGGTCAAAGACCGTTGGAACGGCAGTCTGACATGTTTGCCAAGTTGGTAGGAAGAGCATAAACCAGAGCGTGGGTCTTTAGTACAGGTGACAAGACTCTGGGAATGGAGGACATCTAGAACGGCAGCATTGGGATGGCCCAGACGTGCATGCCACAGGCTAGACGATGATGCCGAGAGGGCGACCGAGCACGCCTGACTGGACGTAGGAGGTGGTGTGACAGGGTAGAGCTCCCCGGTGCTGTTACATCTCAGGCGAGTAACCCCCATAGTAAGATCATTCACAGAGAAACCATAGGGATCAAACGCAAGGGAAACGTTGTTGTCAGTAGTGAACCGACGGACAGAGATAAGGTTTTTGACAATCTTTGGGGCAATGAGGACATTGTTAAGGTGTAGGGGGTGGGTTGGGGTCTGTAATTTGGCGTGGCCAATCCCCGAAGTAGCAAGACGACCACCATTTCCGACGATAATAGAGTGTGCAGGGCCCTTAAAGGAAATAGATGAGAGGTTACCTGAGGAGTTCGTCATGTGAGAGGTGGCACCAGTGTCCATGTACCAAGAAGAGTCGGGAGATATCGGCTGCATTGAGGAGAAGACGTGATGCCAATCTGGTGGAACATAGCCTTGATCAGACGATGTCAGATAGGCCTGAGAACCGGCATGTCGAGGGGCAGAAGAGCCGATGTGCATCCAATGAGGGTTGAAGCCAGGCATCGGGGACCATCGAGGGGCGGCGTTCCAAGAACGACGGCCACCAGTCGACGTATACCGCGACCAGGGCATAGAGCGGCGGCCACTGCTACTGGCGAAGCTAATGTTGGAGGAGAACATTGTTTTTTTTTTTGAATAAATAATTAACTTAGGGCTAAAAACAGAAATACTATAAATATAAGGGACGTTTATGTAATTTCTTCAAAAGAGATTGAAAACTTGTTTCTTTCTCCCTGGGACACACATACAGACGAAGAAGAAGACGCAGGCGAGTGCCGATGGCTCGGCGTGGCTCTCCGACGTCGGTGGATAGCGGCGAAGGTTTGACCGGTGATTGGCGGCGACAAGGCAGCGGCAATCGGGAACGATCGGCGCTATAGGCGGCGGAAATCCGAGACGAAGGCGGCGGGGCTCGGCGGGGCTGGGCGCGCTTCCGGAGAGGCTAGGCAGCGGCTGCGGTCCCGGTGCCTCAGACTCCGGTCGCCGGCGGCCTTGGGCAGTGATCGAAGACGAAGGAGAACGGGGCTGCTCACTGCACCCGATCGGTTTGAGAGAGGAGGAGGCGGTGAATTGTGGGTTGAATTAGGAGAGAAAGATGACGGTGAGGGCGGATGGATGAATAGATAACAAGGTGCGGCGCTGAGTGATGTGAGGAGAGAGAGAGAGCGGCGGTGAGGGGACGACGCCGGCGGCGGAAGAGGAGGGGTGGGGCGGGAGGATCAAATTAGGGTTTCGTTAGGAAGAAAAAGACTCTGATACCATGTAGGAATATAGAATTGATGTAAAGTCTCCTTTGAGGGTTTTCCATTCATTGATAATCATATATATATGTTACAAATATATTGGGTCTTTTGGGCCTTTTGGCCCACTATACAATATAAGACCTGTGTAATCTATCAGAGTTAACACTAAACTCCTAGCTAATGCAATCTACATTACCCTAAAACTACCTAGAATGTTTGTACAAAATATGCATTATCAAACTCTCTCATACACTTAACCTTTGCTAGTCCTGGAGCAAAACAAACCATTTATGAGTTATTCGTCCCACAAACATAATCTTCATACATTAACCTTATCAAAAGAAAAAACTCAAATAAGTGCAAACATGAATAAGGTAGACAAACATCCTAGCATGTACATGAACAATCAAGTAGCCCGCATGCTATTGGTTAGGGTATTCTTGATCAATCCTAGCACACAAATAAATTTATAGATTAAGACCCCGCTGAGTATAGCAAAGTCAAGTTCGTACACGGGAGAGAGTTAGTCCTAAATTTAGCTACTTTAGAAAGGTATAGTAGGAAGATGTGAGAAATATAAAAATTGGGGGGTTTAAAAATTTAGTGAAAATATCAATGGATAAAAAGATATAGGAATTAGGAATCACCACAACCATAACTATGCATGACAATACCAACGAATCACATAAATATGATGCTTTTATCACATAAAAAGGTCGTCTTCCTCAAATCTAATAAAAAATCAAACAACTTTCGCAATTCAATTGTCTTTTCTACCTTATTTAGTCTTAATTAGGATAATTCCACTTTCGCTTCAAAACCCTAATTATTATTCCTATTCACAATTCTCCTCTTTCGACTTGAACTCGCAAACAAGGAAATACCTCAACTTTCACAAAGGGATTAAGCACATAAGGATAGAAATAAGGATAATAACAATCAACTCATGGATTCATGACATTCAACATACATAACTAGGTCTGGCTCATCCCAACCCTAGAAAAGGAAAACTACTCACTCATCATCATAGTAAGCATAGAAAAATAAACTGAAATTAAACTAAATAAAAACCTGAAAAAGGTGTTCATAACCAACCACAACTTCTTAACTAAACTAGCAAAGACGTAGTGCAAAACTCAAACTAAACGCATCCTCTCTCTCTCTCTCTCTCTCTCTCTCTCTCTCTCTCTCTCTCTCGTTGGATTGGAAGCTCTCCAAATTGCATGATAATCAATTCTGACCCTAAATGCCTTATTTATAGTAAACTATAAGAATCTATCAAAAAGGAAAAGAATCTATCTAAGTTTCAAGATAAAAACATGTAAAATCGTCTTCCAGCGATCGAGCCCAACAAGGTCAATACCGAGCCCTCCTGCATCAGTATGACCTTCTCCAAATTCTCTCTTCAATCTCTCTAGTGGTTGGTACCGAGGCACTTAGGGTCGGTATGCCACTCGGTGAAAATGTCTTAGCCAACCATCATAATTCTCCTTTCTATTTAGGGTCGGTACTGAATTCCTTGGGTTGGTAGCCCGATCGGTACTGAGGCTCTTACCTCGGTAGGAGGTTCGATTAACGGTGATCCATTCTCATACAATTTCATCTCGGATAGGTACAGAGCCAGGCCACTTGACGAGCGGTGAAATGGCCGTTAATTCTCGCCAGAATAGATACCAATACTCAACACTAGTATAACGAATAAATATAGGTGTCGATCTCATAGAGAGCGTGTATTTAGTACGTTTTTCGGCCTGTCTACTATGTAGAATAAAGAGGAAAGAACATAACAGAGCATCAAAGCAAGTGATTGATGTGAACGCAATTGTGAGTAAAGTAATAACGAGTGAATAGTATGGTGAAAGTGGTTTCATCTACTTATCTCGACCCGGTTGGTTATCTCGTTCATTGGTTTTTGCTTCAGGTGAAACTGACATAGCTAACTCTTCTCATAGCTTCAAGTACTTGTAGTTAACCAATTCGAAGTGTAAATTTTGCATGAAATATGTAAGGTTGATGGTAAACTTTGTAAGGATGAATACTCTTTTGTATTTATTTAAGAATAAATGATAACCCCTAGTTTATGTTCAACTGAATTTACTCATGTATTAATATATACGTAATTTTTTTATTATGAAATATATATTGACAGGTCAAAACAATTAAATGAAATAAAATGCCACTTTCAAACCCCGTATACACTCCCAACAAATGTCATAATACAATCACAAAACTGCCAGCTAAACCTGCCATAATCACACTTGTGACTCTCAAAACCGCCACCTAAGCCTTAAAAAACTGCCACTTATGACTCCAAAAACCGCCACCAATGCCTTACAAACCTCCATTTTAAACAATTTAACAACTTGGAGAAAACCGCTACATTAGGTCATTTGGTAGCAGTTTTTTGGTCTTATGTTGCGGTTAGTTACATTGTCTAAATTCCGATACATTTGAGTTTAAAAACCGCCACATTTGAGCTAAGGTAAGGTAGCACGAGCTGATGTAGCGATAAAAAAAACCGCTACCTTAGACTTTAAGGGGCGGATTTGACACTTTAAATGATGGTTTTTGGGCGCCACAATAGCCTCTTAATGTAGTTGTGACCCTACGGACCGGTTTGTGCGCAAAGTTGTATAGCTTCTTGATTCGATCACTACCAACTCCTTAAACTCTTGCATGGGGTTCGAGAAGCATTATGTCCCGAGTCTCCTTAGCAATTCAATAATATAACCTATGGTTTGTAACAAGTTGTGACATGGTTGTCAACCCAACCCTTGCCTTTTACCTATAAGTAATATTACTAAAGTGTCGGTTTCCTTACACAAAATAGTTTCCCAACCTGTTATCACTAGATGTGTTTGCTACTATAGAGGTTCAACTCGCAATAGCGGAAGTAGTCGAAACCCTAGCTAGATGCAACTAAGTCAAGGTAGCTAATCAAGACAAAGCATGCAACATAATAATAACAATATAAGCGCAAAGGAAACGAGATAATAAAGTAGAAATAACCTGAATTGATAAGTGAACCAATGTCTTGACACGTAGATGAGTGGAAGATTAGCCTAGCATGACTGTCGTCAGGCAAAACATAAAAATAGAACTTCGGGGTTCCGCTCCATAAGGGAGGCAGATCCCTCTCAAAGAGAAGAGAGAATGATTGTGTGATGAATCCCAAGTCTAGAGGTCTATTTATAGGGGTGAAATAGGCTTTCAAATAGTAGATTCGCCCCACAAATGGATCATAAATCGTATCTATCGACGAGCGCCGATGGTCAGCGGCGGGCACTGATATCGAATCTTTAGAAACCTAGAATCCACTAGATGTCAGCTAGCGTCCACTGGCAGCGGATACAATGTCTTGGTGCTCGCGAACTTAACTGCTTGGACATGATCTAGCAGGTACATCTGCTGGTCGCGGGTCCTCGCGGCCTACTCACTGATTGGGCCTCCTTCCTTCGTCCCTTCTTTCTTTGGCTCGTCTTTGCTTCTCTTGGTCTTCTCTTTACTTCTTCCTTGATATTTTCTTCCTTAACTTGTCTCTCATCTTCCTTATCTTGTTTTTCACCATGTCCGATCTCTTAATCTGCATAAAACACCAAAATAGCGTAGTTTCTAACTTTTTCCACCATTAAGAACAGATTATGCAATTAGCTAATATTAGTGCTAATATTCCATGTAAATGAGCCTAAAACTAGCCTATTATGTATGTCAAGCTATGCATCATCAAATACCCCCACACTTACCCTTTGCTTGTCCTCAAGGAATGAATACCAAATATAATTAATATCCCACAAATACGGTTTTCATGCAATAATTCCATTAAAAGCAAGATTGCAAAGTAGGAGTCATGAATAAGAGAACAAACATCCTAACAATTATATGAGTGATTCAAGTAACCCGCATGCTTATCCATCCAACCTCACAGGGTAAACGTGTTTCTCTCGCTCTCATATGTTTAGGTTTTTAAGAACAACTCTTAACTCATTCATTATACAAAAAGATACATAAGTATTGATATTTATATTACAAATTCTCCACCAGATACGTCAAAGCATATAAGCAACATCAAGAGGTCTTTCGCCCAATGGAAGACTTCAAAGAATACTTCATTCGACGGGATTGTAATGGGGATTGGTATGAAAGTAAGGGTAAGGAATTATTTTGGCTATGTGGTGCTTTCAAATATGGGAACTAAGATTCCAACATCTCCAACATAACTCAAAATTACACAAGCTTTCATATACTCAGAACCCGAAAACTCCGAATTTCAACGTCGTTGATCGGATGTCGAAATTACTTCCAAATGCTTCCTTTATGAAAGAAAATTGATTCCAAAGCCTTTCTGGATGGAAATGAAGAATATGTGGTTGAAAAGGGATGAATTTGGTGAAGGTTTGTGGATTGAATTTGAATTGGATGGATGATGGGTAGTAATGGATGAAGGTGGTGATTTGAAGATGGAAATAGGGCAAATGGGTGATGGTGAATCAGAAAATTAAGGATTTTTGGTGACCTTTCAAGTGTTAGAATGATGGATTTGGAGATTAGAGTAGGAGAGTTTTAAGGTTTATGTGTTTGCTTAGAGGAAAAGTTTGAAAAAGGGAATAAAAGATGAAGGAAGTGGTATTTATATGGAAGGGATGTGGGATAAAAGATAAAAGATAAAATATAAGTGTGGTCTTCTAGGTTTCTCTTCAAAACAAATTCGGACACGGTCAGCAGACCCAACAATAATATTGACAAAGGTTACACGCTAGAAAAAAAGACTCAATCATATGTGATTCTTCTGAAAACTTATAAATACTCTTTGAAGTTTCAAGCACAACAAAACATTGAGAAGGGTGTTTGTGTTCTGCTGTCGGTACCTAGTGTGATTGTTGATTGACTTGCATGGTCTTATAGGCCTCAAACCCATGGATGAATCCTACGGGACGTATGCAGATTTGAATTCTAGCTCCATAACACTTGTGTAAACCCTGCATTTATAGAAGATAGAAAAGGCAATTTCTTACCTGATAAAGATGTGAATTAACCTTAGCACAAGTTTGATGCAATGTTTCAAGTGGTGCACCGCTAAGCTCAAATAGACCACCCTGTTATATGTTTTGTCTCCCCTGCAATCATAGAAGGAAAAAAATTCACTAAGGTAGCATTTGAATGGTTTATCTTATTAGCTTAGTTGGCTTCCTCAACAAATGGCATGTCATAAGAAACTATCCCAGATGGAAATGTAATGAAAGAAACAAAAAACTGAAAACAATAAAGAAGTAGTGACAAAGTGTACAATTGATTTACCTGCTTTAATCCAATAATATATTCACCTTCCATTACTTTATCCTAATAAAATCTCTCAGTACTCCTATTAAGGAGATCGACAATATGCTCGTAGTTCACTGGCATTAAGGTTCCAAGATCAAAAACCAAATTTCTCATGCTTTGTGCCAATCCTACAAATATTAATTAAAAACAAAACAGAATAGTCATGAACCACGTATAATCAAGACCAGTAACCATTTTAGGGATCAAATCAGATACATAAATATGATCTGACATTAATGAAATTGCATACAATAAACAAAATCTTTATGATTGATTCATAAGTAAAAAATGTAAGATTAAGGGATTTGTTTATAAGAAGAAGAAGATTTCTTATATGACATCTCTTTCCCCAACCCAATCAAATGACATGGCTTTTACAAGTAGATTTCTTATGTGAAATCAACATTAATAGAAATAAAATTTTTGTATAGAAAAAGTGTATTCATGCAACAAAAATTCTAATGAAGTAGAAATTTAAGTAAACAACAACTCAAATATCAAAAGTAAGATAACAAAAGCAATAGATAAAAATGATCAATAATCAAATTTAATAATGAATTAGGACCACATTTTAAATCTTATCATCCCTATTCCGACACCTATAGTGAAAAAATATTAAGGGAAAATACTATTAACCTCTTACAATTGGGATGTGGATGGGTGTTACAGAGTATATTCTTGTCTATTTTCACATAGTAGTTCCTTTATCAGCATAATAGGGCCGATAATCATCATCGACATATCAACTATTCCAAGCACCTCACAAATGAAGAGATGTAACATCAAGTGACATCTTACTTGATTATCAATAACCATAATTGAATTCAACAACAACTCCTGAGTGCAATCAAAATCGGAAGCCTGGGAAGCATGAACTCAATAATGGAAAGGATATTAAACTAAGTACCCAACAACCTCATCTATGTTTATAATATGTACAATGGATTTTGGTGCAAATTCAAAAATATAAGCAACTGCTTACCTTTATAGATATGGGTATCATAATAGAGCATAGCAACTGAAAACCGTAAAGGAATAATCAATAGGCCGTACCATGGCTCATGGATATAAAATATATCTATGTTAGGTAGCAACACAAAAGCATGAGAATATTAGGAATTGAATTGGATGAAATAGTTGAAGGAACAAAGAGGCAAACAGTTAAAGAGGTGTTTGATTTCAGAAAGCATGAAGGCTAATATCTAATCGATGATAAAAATCCAATCCAAACCCTAAATGGCAAAATTTCATATGTGTACGAAGAAAGAAAAATCATTGAATTTGAAAGGAAAGACTGAAATTGGAGAGATAGAATTACACACTTAAGTGACTGCTATGGCGACTTCATGAAGAAAGTAGAGAAATATGAGAGCAGATCAACTTTAATGGAAAAGAGGGTGAAATAGAAAGAGGTTGGCATAAAACAACTTTAATTAATGAAGAGCATAAACTGAGTATCGGTAGTCTCCGAATTCTTCACATCCATTTTGCCCTCACTAGCTCAATCCTCTTCGATCGAATTAACACCGAAAATGTTGAATCCTATCGAAATCCTCCACATACAACAAATTTAAGGCCATGGCCCTGAATTTCACAACCCTGATCATCAATTTAAAGGTTTTCACCATCAATTTAAAGGCGTTGATTCTCAATTTGAAGGCCATAACCCTGAATTTCAAGATTGATTGATCAACCCCAAACTTAAATTCCAGTTAAACCCTAAAATATCTCACAAACAAAATCCCAAACTAGATACTACCATGATTGATCAATCCCAAACTTAAATTCCTTTCAATTTCTAATTAAGGAAAAAAAAATAAAGATACTTGAATAAGAAACTGGAGAGGGTTGAAATATCAATTGAAATTAATCCAACCACAAATCCCAAACCGAATGCCAAAATCAAACTAATCGATCGTCTGTAGCATGGGAGGAAGACAACAACCAGTTGGAGAAAAATAGAAGAGGATTACCTAATCCTGAATTAGGGCTGAGGTCGAAGAGAAACTGGAGATCAACAGCTGCACAAAATCCCCTAAATTGAAATCATAACAACAAACAAGAAGAGGATATTAGATATATGAAGAAACCCTAATTTATAAATAAACAAACTGAAAACAATTAGAAATTGGATCAGTTGTAGCTCTCCGACACTAAAGTCACAAAAAAGAAAGGCGGATAGGCGTGCTGTAGAAGAAGAGGAAGAAGGTGGTATGTAGGCGGCGAAGAAGCTCAAAAGAGGAAGGAGTAAAGGAGGCTAAGATGGATAGAACTAGCAAAGAAGAAGGCGGTGATGTATATGAGGTCGAATAGAAAGGAAGTAGCCACAAGGGTGAGCAACAGACGGAGCAGGAGACGGCCTGAAAAGGCGAAGCGAGAGGTGGGTGGTGACGAACGAGAGGGTGAATAGAGGATGGAATGCTAAATTTGGCTATTTTGGGTCGTAGATAACTACTAACATAAATGGGTGGAGATTAAAACTTACCTGCTCTTTTATAGTAATAGAGATATGCATAGGTGTGAGGGTTAGGCCTTCAATGATGCTCGTGATCGACATCGACCCAAGAATAGTTAGAAAGAACTGATTAGTGAGGAATTTACTCTTTTGAGCCTTTTATAAAACATGGTTTGGGAATTGGGATCAAGTTTATTGTAGGGGAATGTTGAGAGATGTGAATGAGACCGAAAGAGTTCCACATCGAAAGTTGTGATTGGTACATAAGCAGGTGGACTACTCCTTTTATTGCCAATTGGTTTTTAGAATGAAACCTCACTCAGCTTGTGTGCTAAACTACTAGTGCATCTGCGCTCATGCACACGGCCTCAGTCATTGGTCTGAGCCAGACTTTGATATAATATTATAGCGGTTAGCCTAGACCAAAAGAGTTCTACATCGAAAACTAGAAGGCAAAGAGCTAGTTCGTCAAGAGATAAAAAAAAGGCGTGGAGTATTTGAACCCGATCTTGAGACTACTCAAAACTTCCCATGAATCCGCCCATGAGTATGGTGCCTTGTCGGAAACACATTGGGAGAAAAAATAAAACCCATGAACCCCGCTTTTCGGATGCATTTGCAAGCATCACTTGTATTGTAGGTCATGTGCACATTGCAATGCACTTGTTGGCTCCCAAGTTGCGAAACTACGTTGGCTCCCAAGTGATGAATCTACGTTGATGTAAGGAGAGGTAATGCGCATCGTTTCACTGTCGTAAAAGGTACTGGAAAATCCCAGATCTCTTTCTAGCTAGCAAGGTAAGCCTTACAATGTTGGAGTATTTAATTTTCCACAAAACGTACTACTATTCGTTATTTTATGCTATTTTCACTTAAATGTTGGTTAGATATACAGGAGTATAGAGTATAGACTAATAATTGGTAGATCCTTGTCCATTCAACCTAATAATTAATGGCTTTTAGGCTTGTATCACTCATCATGGGTCCCAGCAATATCCATCACAATCTTCATATACTCCAATTAATTAATGATATTCCTAATCACTACATTCTTACTTAATTAGTAATGTTCAAAAACCAAATTAGTACGTAGTTAAATTATTTTTCTTTTCTTTAGGTCATACTCCCTCCGTCCTAAAATACATGGCCTCTTAGCATTTTACAAAGGTTTTAATAAAACACCTTACTTTTAAAAAAACATCATCATTGCACTGACTTTTTCATAAATTTTATTATTTTTTAACACCCACTACGCATTTTAACCAATCAAATTATTTTAAAAAGTCAACAACACACAAACCAATACAAATCGTTACAACTTTTTACCTAGAAAACCTAAAAGGTCATCTATTGTTGGACAAAAATTTACCTCTAAAAACCCATGTATTATTGGACGGAGGGAGTATTAATCAGTGATGCTTAATAATTATGAGATAAAATTACACTCAAAGGTGGACCATATGCATATATCGGTTCCCAAATGCTCCAACCTACATAGACTAAGGAAAAAAGCTCCAAGGGAGTTTCACGAGCAGGTTTCATCCTGGCTCAGCGGGGGCCGACGCTGGATGGTGTCCAAGAGAGGAAGGCGGATCACATCTAGCTCGAGACCTGGATCAGCACAGGCAGGGGCGGAGCCAGAAAAAATCCGAGGGGGGGGGGGGCTCAACTAAATTTTCGAGATTTTTTTTTTGAAGATATATACAAGATACAATTTTTGTTATAAGAAATATAGTATAAAACACACTAAATGTATGATTTAAATAGCTATTTTGAGTTTAAAATGCTAAAAGGAGAAAAAAATCCCTAAAATAAAGCTATAAGGATTCGAACTCAAGACCTTATCATTCTATTCCTCAACCCATAGCAACTAAACTAAGCAAACTTATTGATTCAATGCTCTTTTTAACTATTTTTAACCCTTAAATTATCAAAAATTACAAAAAATATACTTTTTTTTTTTCGTTTTCCCCCGACCTAGGGGGGGCTCGAGCCACCTCATGCCCCCCCTCCCTCCGCCCCTAAGCACAGGTCACGGTGCGTGGACGGCTAGACCACTATGACCTCAGGGAAGTGATAACATGCATTTAGAGAGTTATAATAGGTTGCATTTAGCTTAGTTATGATGCATATCATGCATGGGTTAAGTATAATTTGCATATTTGTTCTCTGTGTGGTTAGAGTCGGAATCTACATGCTTTTATTGATTATTTCAGGTAATAGTGGATCCGAGAAGGATAAATGGGTTGATAACGCATTGGATGAGAATGTCTAGTTGATCGAAGAAGCTTACGTAGAGCGATTATCTCTAAATGGGTTGATAACGCATTGGTAACGCATTTATCCGAGAAGGATAAATGGGTTGATAACGCATTGGTAGAGCGATTATCTCTAAATTGTGTTGCATCAATTTGTTTTTATTTTATTTTATTTTCTTTTCAATCTCAATCACCCAAAAATCCCCCTTTTCACTAATTGGTAAATACACATTGCAAATGAATACTTGATTCTCTGTGGGATCGACCTCTTACTTGCTTGCTATACTAGGTTGTAGGTTTGAGTTTTATTTTGATACGGTTTACGCGACTAAAAACCGTCAATCAAATTGGCGCCGTTGCCGGGGAATCAAGTTTATTTATTTGTTTTGTGTATTTATTGATTTTTGTGCATATATCTAACCCGTTGTGAGCCTATCTTATGGTTCACGAAACCTTTGCTACTAACCTTTCAAGATGTTGAGATTAGCGCAGTTTGAAGGTGAGAATTTTCACCAATATTTCACTAGATTGCATGAGTATGTTAACGACCTTGGTTCATGGGGTTATCAATATGGTGTGCGGGAGATGTGTTTTTGCATATTTGATGGGATGAATGTTGAAACACGGAGTCTTGCTGAGTCCATGAGTAATGGAGGCCTATTGGATATGGGACTCTTTGAGATTTGGGATTTTTTCTACAACATGAGTCGACATGTTGAGCGAGAAGTATCAATCCGAACTCTCACACAAGTGTTGCAGCAGTTGGAAGAAGGAAAAATGAGTCGAATCGGAAAATTAGAGGAAGAAATGAGCCGCTGTAAAAACTTGGAGGATCAGATGAGCCAACTCATTCAAATTCTAACTGCAAAAGGTGAGAAAGAAAGGAGCGTCGAAGAAGAAGAAGAGGAGGAATTGGTTGCAGACAACGATAGTGTCTTCAACGATGAAGAAAAGGGTCTAGTGCTTACTGACTTGGAATCTCATGAGTCGACGCATGAGGTTACATGTGATGTGTCTCCTACTCCATCTACAACATCCATTCTGAGCTCGCCCATTCATGAACCCGATCTAGAGCCATCAGCTGAGACTCAAGAGGTAACAAATGTAAACTTTTGCAATTTTGAAGGTAATGGTGATTATGTTGATCATTTTGATTGCTATTTTGAAAAGCCACCAACGGAACTGTGCTGGTGGTATCATATTCCTTCTGCAGAGAGTCATGCTAGACTCTTTGAAAGATTGAAAGGGTTTTTGAATTTTATATTTTATACTTTCAATTTATTGTGTTATGATGTGCTTTGTAAGATGTGTGCACAGGAATATGATAGGCTACTGAGGGCCTTGACGATGTCTGATAGCTAAGATCTTGAGATTGAAAATAAGTCAGGTCAATGACATTAAAGAAAGGCACTTCTCGGGAGGCAACCCGAGGTAAGTTTTCTAATTTAGTTATTTCAATTCCTAGTTAGCTAGTTTTCTATTCAATAAATTAGGTTTCCCATTAGGCATTAGATAGTTGTTTTTGGTTTGGGATAGACTAAGCTTTCAGGAAAGGCCATGATCGAAATCCTCAGATCCGACCTATAGAGACCCATCCACCACATTGTGAGTATTTCATTCATCTCTTTCTCTGTGTTTTTATGTTTTTGTTGTCTTTTATGTTTCATTGAGGACAATGAAAGGTTTAAGTGTGGGGGAGGGATTGCATTGCATATAGATAAAGTTTGCATATCATGTTTATGTATGTTATCATGTTTATTTATGTTTTCATATTTATTTTTACACATATATCACATTAAAAAAATCATAAAAATATCAAGCATTGCATTTATGTGTTATTAAAGACACCCATCTTGGTTTAGTTTGTCCTCTAATTTATTTTTATGATCTCATTGCATAAATCCCATTATTTGATTGAATTGCTTGAAAATGATTTTGGAGCATGATTTGAGAATATAATTGAGCAAGTATGATTCATAGTTAAGGTTTAATTGAAATCTAAAAAAACATAACCTTTGTGAGTTTGTTTTGGCCTTATAGGGACTTTACATATTATTCTCTTTTGCTTTTATTGTGTGATTATACTCTTCATATGCTTCTTATTTCTATACTGTATTGCACATGTTTGGTGCTTGTGAATTTCAAATGATTGAGGCATGTTTTCTTTAGTCGTATTATACCTTATCTACCATTTGCATTATCCTCTGCTTGAAGCCCATCTGAGCCTTAAAGCCTATTCTTTTTTATAGCTCCACAAAAACATATCATAGCCAATGATTAGCCTGACCCTATCCGGGAATTAGGAGGAGAATTGGTGAAAAATCTTCATGTTGGAGTTGCGTTGATTGGAGATGATATATGTATGGTTGTGCATTGCGAGAGGCATAGCCAAAATAAGGTAACCCTTCTTGCATAATAGAGATGACTTGTTACTAGGGGCCTAAGGAGGATAAAATTCACTTATGAGCAAAAGTCTAGTAAGCTTGGACCTAGGAAGGATAAAATTCACCTAGGGGCAAAAGTAAGTATAAAAGAAAAAAAGTCATCATAATGAAAAAAATGCATGAGTTGTATAGCTATTAAAATCGAAGAGTTTATTGTTATGTAATGGAGTGTATGCATGTTATTGGAATGGTTTACAAAGTATGGAAGTTTTGGTGTTGTTCTGGTTGGTTGTTGTTTCTCGTGCCTTATGTTCCTACTAAAGCCCCATTACAACCTTATAAAAGTCCTCATGATGTTGTTTGCAAGTGATAACTTTCACGGTGTATAGAGCATTTTGGATTGAGTTGAGAGTTGGACTTTAAAGCCTAAACACATGAGAGCTTGAGTGAAATACATTATCCCGGTGAGGTTGGATTAAATTTGCCTTTACTATTGAATTGCTCATATACTTCCTAGGATATTTGTTCTCTTATTCATGTCTCATATTGCTTGATGTTGCTTTTCTAAAACTATAGCATGAAGATCTTATTTGTGGGATGATCAATTCTATATTTGTTTTTGATTGCTTGAGGACAAGCAAAAGCTTAAGTGTGGGGGAGTTTGATAACATGCATTTAGAGAGTTATAATAGGTTGCATTTAGCTTAGTTATGATGCATATCATGCATGGGTTAAGTATAATTTGCATATTTGTTCTCTGTGTGGTTGGAGTCGGAATCTACATGCTTTTATTGATTATTTCAGGTAATAGTGGATCCGAGAATGATAAATGGGTTGATAACGCATTGGATGAGAATGTCTAATTGATCGAAGAAGCTTACGTGAAGATCTCAAGAGGTCCTGAGAAGAAGAAGCGAACCTAAACGAAGAACAAGTCTGCAGAAGTTGTCGCCAGACATGCTGAACTTGTTTTGCACTTTCTGGAGGCCTCGATTGTCCGATCGACTATTATGACCATGCGTTGGAAAGATCTTTCAGAGAGCTACAACTTTCATGTTGACGTCAAGAGCTGATTCAAGACGGATTTTCCGTGAAAGACCAATGCAGCGGCCGCCGCATGGTGTGCAGCGGCCGCCGCCAGTACCGTCGCAGAGGAGTTGGAGAAAATTGTTGATGCTGCGGCCGCCGCATCCATGCAGCGGCCGCCGCATCTGTCGACAGCAATTATACGCTGCGTTTTATTAAATGAAAACCCTAGAACCTTTTGATTTCTGTTATGGCCGACTTTGATGTTTTAAAAGGCCAAGTTTTATGTTATTTTAAAAAAACTTCTATTCTATTCTACGTTCTATCAGACGATTGGAGAGAGAGCGATGTTCGCCATGAGCGACTAAACTCTCTTCGTTCTACTTGCAAATTGAAGCTTTATTTGGATTGATTGTGAGTTTCTGAATCTTGTTCCTTATTTCCTATATTGAATGCTTCAACTTCTTTGTGCTTGATTGTTTATTGATTTGTTCTATCTTGTCTGGCCAACTTGTTAGATCAATTCAATTGCTAGGATTTTGTAGATTCCTGATTGCGAACCTTAACCTAAGTAGCAAACTTGTCTCTTTAGGGCTGATTGAACTAATTGGATGAGTAAGAAGTTGGATGTGTTGTTAAATCCTTCTTTAGGGACTACAAATACCTTGGCTAATCTCTGAACTTAAAGCTATCAATTGGGTTAAATCCTTCTTTAGGGACTGTTCGATTGATAAGGGTTTCTAGGACTGATTGGACTAGTAACTATATTAGGTCGGGACAAGGGTATTCATAGGAAAACTAAAAGGACAAGAGGAAGTTACAATATCAATTCCACCAAATAAAGTGGATAATTATAGGTAGAGCGATTATCTCTAAATTGTGTTGCATCAATTTGTTTTTCTTTTCTTTTCTTTTCTTTTCAATCTCAATCACCCAAAACTCCCCCTTTTCACTAGTTGGTAAATACACATTGCAAATGAATACTTGATTCTCTGTGGGATCGACCTCTTACTTGCTTGCTATACTAGGTTGTATGTTTGAGTTTTATTTTGATACGGTTTACGCGACTAAAAACCGTCGGGAAGCTCGATCGTCGGTGAAATACCCCAATGTATTTTTGGGATATTTCTTTAAATAATATTATACTATACTATGTGAATTTGGGAAACCAATAAATTCACATAAGATATATAATATAAATCAGAATAATTATATTATTCTAATTTCATCGTCTAACCATTCTTGCTATTTAATTTATTTAATTTATAAAGTTAAATTAAATAATATTTTCTTTCCGCTCATATATATTTGATATATAGAGATGGATCCATGTATAATATATAGTCAAAACCATACTTCAATTCCACAAGAGGAAATCCAATAGAAAAGGCCTATTTTTTCGACCCAATTTGTGTATTTGAATGCCCAGAATTTTTAGCCCAAAGATAAGCCCAGAGTATAATGGTCCAAGAGCCAAAAAGGCCCATTTTCTTTTTTTCCTGTGGATTGACTACGGTAAAACAAGGGTGAAAGATAGAATTTTCTTTTCTTCTTTTACCTGCTTTTTCCAATGTCTATCTTCCTTCTAAGATCAGATAATTCCAAAGGGAATTATCTCCACGCTCAACCATCAGCCGAGATCTCAGAGATTGGAACAGATCAATCCTTTTCTCCTTATCTGATTCAATCCCCGGCCTATATATATATATATAGAGGGGAGAGGTTCCGTTATTCATCATCAGTCACAAACCAGTTCTCCTCCTCTTCTCTTGAATCCACTGCAATCGGGAGCAACCACGCCGAATCCGAGCCACTGCAGCCAGCCATCGCCTACACCGATTGCACCCCTGCAGTCGGAGCCTCGCCGGAAGCGCGCCCGTGAACAGCCGAGCGATCGAGCTCAGTTGCTGCCCCCACCGCGATCTCAATCGCGCCGCCTTCGATTACTGTCGTCAGCAATCGAGCCGACCTGAGCAGCCGCCCTGCGCCGTCGATTCACTGCCCAGCACCGCAGAGTCGCCGTCTTCGATCGCCGATAGCTCAACGCCGGAGGAAAGCTGTGCCAGCCCGTGTGCCTGCGACTCGGATTTCCTTGTCCGAGTGCTGCTGTTGCCCCGCGACCACCATCGCGCCGCCTTTGACCCTTGTCCGAGCGCCGCCACCGATTGCCGGCGACCATCCCAGTCCGAGCGTCGGTCGTCGTCCCCAAATCGCCGCCGAGGAGCTCGCCAATTCGTCCCACTGTCGCCCTTGTACGCGAGGTAGAAGAAGACCGTGAAATTGGATTTTAATCTCTTTTGTTTTAATTACAAAAACTTCCATTGTTTTATACAATTTCCGTTTTTGGCCCTAAGTTAATTACTTATTAAGTTAAGTGGCCAATATTTTTAAATTATTCAATCCTTGCCCATTTCAGCGATACCAAGAAATCTCGAAGCACTCACGCCGGATCCCGCTCTACGAGGAATTCATATTGGTATATAATATTTAACTTTATAGAATTAATTCAATTTAAAATTGAGTTAAGTAAAGTTAATTTCATACAATACCAATATTAATATCCCTTTTTCCGTTGGATTCGATAGGTGCTAAATTCTCGCCTAATTCAATTTTAAATTGAGTTAAGTAAAGTTAATTTCATACAATACCAATATTAATATCCCTTTTTCCGTTGGATTCGATAGGTGCTAAATTCTCGCCTGGTCGTCATCAGCTGATCATCGGAAGTCAAGGCAAGTGATTTCGTTCATCGCCCTTTTGCGTGTTTCGTGATTCTTTTGTTGTGCCTTTTAAATTCTTTCGTGTCGAATGCGGCCCTGTGGCCAATTTCCTTGCCAATTTCGATAAATTGCATACCCGTCTGCTTGATGTAATTTATCCTTTTGATCATAAATTGGCATGAGTTAAATTAATGGGCAATTATTAAAGTGATTATAGTGTTATAGTATTAAATGTGATTTGTTTGTTTATAACTGGAGATAAGTAAAGGTTGCCTATTTTCTTCTTCCTAAAGTGCATGATATTTTGTTTGTTCTTTCATGCAAACTAGTGGCATGTGATAGTAAGACCCTTTGAATTATCCATGCTTGTCCCTGTTTGATTTAATGTCGTTATTATGATCACCTAGTATAAATTGTTTATATATGATAAGATAGGCACCATGTGATGCTTAGTTGTGATATGTTAAAATGCGCACCACGTGATGCGAGTGGCTTTATGTCTTTGGCAAGTTATGCAGTAGACTGATTTGCAGGTTGTGGTTCGTTAAGCCACCGCCTTACAAGGTTTCATGAAACACCATCCCGGAATGCATTCTATGCGGGATGATAAAACAACGATCTGATGTAGGTCGTGGTCCTTGTTAAAGGCCCGACTGGTACCACGTATTATTATTATTATTATTATCGTTATATTTATTATCGACTGTTAAATAGGTGATCATTTCAGTTATTATACTTATCTGCCTCGAGTATAATTCCATTTCTTATCTTATAATCGATCGATATGATCATCCGAGTCATGTGTGAGTTTTTATCATTTTCATTCAGTTTCTACTATAAATATTCGTGTCATTCCCTTAACCTGAGACATACCGTTTTATGGTCACTGTAAGGTTAAAATCTGAACATTTTCCTTATCATTTGCTAGTCTTAATTGTACTAACCATCCTATTTATTGGATGGCTGGTGTCCTTCGTTCTCACGAAACACCAGACCATATTCCACAGGTCTAGTGCAAACAGCGGAGCAGGAGTAGGGGTGGTATTCGAGTCGAACGAGCCGAGTACCAAGGTGCTCATGTTCGGCTCGTTTTTTATCGAGCCGAGCTCGAGCCGAGCCTGATTTTTTTACGAGCTCAAAACCTTGTTTGTATTCGGCTCGCGAGCTGTGTAAGGAGCTCGAGCTCGAGCTCGTTTAGCTCGTTTTTGTTCGAGCCGAGCTCGAGCTCGAATTCAAGCTGAGGCTCGTTTGGGCTCGTTTTGTCTATTTTTGCTTGTTTAGAGCTCGCTTTTTCTAACTTGTTCTTTAGCTCGTTTAGAGCTCGGTTTTTTTTGTTTATCAGCTCGTTTTGAGCTTGTTTTTATTATAATTGGGATTTACATTTCAAAATACAGAGGCATGCCTCATTACTCATGGAAAATATCAAAAAAGGAGTTTTCCATAACAAATTCGATTATAGTCCAAATGTCCAATTAATCTTAGCCTACCGGAGCTGCTCCAGAATTGTTCTTTCACTTCTTTTTTATTGTTGATTCATTCCTGAAGAGAAACAAATACAGTAAAAAACAGCATATATTATCATGAAATTCATTCAAAAACAAATTAAAAACATACTATATTATACGGAGTAATTAAAATGCATAAACATGACATATTTTGGGACAAATCTAGTTCTCCAACCCCGATCTCAAAACAGACAAATCCTCACCCCAAAATTTACACTTTCACTCAAAACATTCATAGCAAGATTGAAGCAAGTAAGAGTATCAGATATGAGAAAAAAAAGGCCATAAGGGGGTAAAGGGAGAGCTACCGACGGCGAGAAGGAATGAGCTGCAGGCGAGCGCTCAAGCAGGCGAGAGAAAAAGATTCTAGATCTGGTGTGTGGAGTTGGAACAAGAAGGCAAGCACTTGAGGTCTCAGACCTGGAGAGGGGTGGAGGGGAGCAACGTTGACGAGATGAGATCCCAGATTTGTGAATGTGGGAAGTGAGAAGGACGAGGGTCAACCGCTCGAAGCGAAAGTGACCGACTGAGTGAAGAAATTAGACGAAGAAGTAAAGAGGCAAGGAACGATAGATCTTACCAGGTTGGAGGTGGTAACCCCGGCGAGGCACTGAGGATGGAGGCGACAGAGTTAGATCTGAAAGAAGAAGAGAAGGATGTGAGAAGGGCGAAGATGCTAAATTGGAGCAAATAAAGACGATAGCAAACCTGGGGATGGAGGCAGCAACTCCGGTGAGGCGCCGAGGTTGGAGGCGGCGAATCCGACTACACATCGAGGATGGAGGCGACGATGTTGGCGTCTTGGTGAGAGGGGATCTGGAGAGAGACAGTTGTGGCTTTTATTTATGGAGACGTAGAGATTGAGAGAACCCCTAAAAAGGGTGAAAAAACCCTAAGGGTATAACTGTAATTATACATGTAAAACGAGCTAAACGAGCAAGCTCGTATAAAGCTCGAACTCGGCTCGAGCTCGTGGCGAGCTTTTAGTTTTGCTCATACTCGTTCATTTTCAAATATAAACGAGCCCGAGCCGAGTTTTATACGAGTCGAGCGCGAGCCGATCACGAGTAGCTCGGCTCACATACCACCCCTAAGCAGGAGAGAGTTGAAGAGCGGGCTATCAGTTATTGAATATTTTATTACAAGTTTTGAACCTCTAAAGTTTCCGCACCGCTACTTTAATTTCATCTATTTTGGAATTTATTCATACTTTATGGTTTTGGAATTTTTATCTTATTGTGATCAAATATTTAAACTAATGAATTTTATTCACTTCCGCATATTCTATTGTATTTATATTATCATCTTGTTTATGGGAGCATGGTTGCATGTCCCTATAAGCCTCAAGTGAATTCAAAGACATTAAAGTCTGCGGATTCACTGGCGCTGCAACACCCCTTTTGGGATCTAAAAAAGGGGTGTTACAGTCAGTAGTTCATCGATCCCGGGATTCGAAGGCAGAATTCTACAAATGGATATCATCGAGTCTGATGCGTTCTTTTGCGTTTATTTACATTAGTGTTAGTTAAGCATCACAAATTTGGGTTTATGAGTGATACTATATATTGCAATTACATTATATGAATTATTGAGATGTGTTATACTTTAAAATAAAAGGAAATAATCAAGTTAATTTGTTCTAAGTCCGCGTAGGGACCGTCTATGCACCCGCCTAGTTGTCTAGGCACTAGGCCTTTTAGAACATTGATTGTAAGTGAATATTCTGCCGCCTAGCGTGTTTTAGAGCATTGATTGTAAGTGAATATTCTGGTCTATATGTATATAATATTTGATCACAAGTTAATCTCTACAATTAAATTAATATATGATAGGAAAACCATAGTTCATACTACCCTATAACATCTTTAAACATTCTGGATAAATTAATTATTTAGTGAATCACTACTAATGCAGATCAGATTGCACTCTTAATTTTGTTTGAAAAATAAAGACATTTAGCATAAGTAGACCAAGAAAAGTCACCCAGAAAAACATATCCTTACTATTATAAAAGAGGAGGGCGAGAGCATTATCTGGCCGTCCACTCACAAAAGTTATAATCTTAGATCAACGGTTGAAATTCTTTGTTCAACCTCCTCCTTCGTTCTTCTCCACCTCATTTACTTTCTTCGTTCTTCCTCCTCTTCTCCACCTCCTACTTCCTCAATTTCACCACCTTTCTTCACCTCATGCTCTATGAATCTCACCGCCTTCGACCTTATTTTGTCCTAAGCCTTATGTCCTCTTTCCAACCTCATACTTTCTAATCGATCATCATCACTGCCTCTCCACCTTCTAATTTCTAAAGCCCTCCGTCTGCCTTTCCTAATCACCACTGTAGGATTCTAAAATTGATGTAAAGTCCTCCTTGAGAGTTTCCATTCATTGATAAACATATATATATATATATATATATATATATATATATATTACAAAGGTATTGGACCGTAATGGGCTTGGGGCCCACTATACATGAGGAGACATATGTGATCTATCAAACCCCCGCAGTCGAAACTGGAGGGGGCTGTACAGTGAGACTGGAACGAAAATCAATGAATAATTGTCTAAGTAAACCCTTGGTGAATATATCAGCGTACTGATAAGAGGACGGGACATGTAGAACGCGGACATGTCCAATGGCAACCTTGTCCCTAACGAAGTGGAGATCAAGCTCAATGTACTTCATGCATTGATGCTGGACCGGGTTGCTAGCTAGATAGACGGTGGAGACGTTGTCAGTGTAGACCAGAGTGGCCTTCATAAGAGGGCAACGGAGCTCAAGCAGAAGATTGCGAAGCCAAGAGCACTCGGAGACAACGTTGGCAACACCTCTGTATTCTGCTTCAGCGCTGGAACGAGACACGACAGATTGACGCTTGGCTGACCACAATACAAGGGTGTTGTTGAGGAAGACACAGTAACCAGACGTGGAGCGACGTGTGTCAGGACAACCACCCCAATCCGCATCAGTGTAAGCAACAAGATCAAGCTTAGCGGAAGGAGTGATCGTGGTGCCGAGCTCGAGGGTGCCGCTGATGTACTGATAGCATGCATTTAGGTAGGCATAATAGGTTGCATTTAGCTTAGTTAAGATGCATATCATGCATGATTTAAGTAGAATTTGCATATTTGCTTTCTATGTTGGTGGAGTCGGAATCTACACGTTTTTATTGATTATTTCGGGTAACTGTGGATCCGAGAAGGATAAATGGGTTGATAACGCATTGGATGAGAATGTCTAGTTGATCGAAGAAGCTTACATGAAGATCTCAAGAGGTCCTGAGAAGAAGAAGCGAACCTAAACGAAGAACAAGTCTGTAGAAGTTGTCACTAGACATGCTGAACTTGTTTTGCACTTTCTGGAGGCCTCGGTTGTCCGATCGACTATTATGACCATGCGTTGGAAAGCTCTTTCAGAGAGCTACAACTTTCATGTTGACGTCCAGAGCTGATTCAAGACGGATTTTCCGTGAAAGACCAATGCAGCGGCCGCCGCATGGTGTGCAGCGGCCGCAGCCAGGGACGACGCTAAAGGAATTCTGATGCTGCGGCCGCAACATACATGCGGCGGCCGCCGCATCTGCCGACAGCAATTATACGCTGCGTTTTATTAAATGAAAACCCTAGAACCTTTTGATTTCTTTTATGACCGACTTTGATGTTTTAAAAGGCCAAGTTTTTAGTTATTTTTGAATCACTTCTATTCTATTCTACGTTCTATCAGACGATTGGAGAGAGAGCGATGTTCGCCATGGGCGACTAAACTCTCTTCGTTCTACTTGCAATTTGAAGCTTTATTTGGATTGATTGTGAGTTTCTGAATCTTGTTCCTTATTTCCTATATTGAATGCTTCAACTTCTTTGTGCTTGATTGTTTATTGTTTTGTTTTATCTTGTCTGGCCAACTTGTTAGATCAATTCAATTGCTAGGGTTTTGTAGATTCCTGATTGCGAACCTTAACCCAAGTAACAAACTTGTCCTTTTAGGGCTGATTGAACTAATTGGATAGGTAGGAAGTTGGATGTGTTGTTAAATCCCTCTTTAGGGACTGCAAATACCTTGGTTAATCTCTGAACTTAAAGCTATCAATTGGGTTAAATCCTTCTTTAGGGACTGTTCGATTGATAAGGGTTTCTAGGACTGATTGGACTAGTAACTATATTAGGTCGGGACAAGGGCATTCATAGGAAACCTAAAAGGACAAGAGGAAGTTACAATATCAATTCAACCAAATAAAGTGGATAGTTGTAGGTAGAGCGATTATCTCTAAATTGTTTTGCATCAATTTGTTTTTATTTTCTTTTCTTTTCTTTTCAATCTCAATCAACCAAAACCCCCCTTTCTACTAATTGGTAAATACACATTGCTAAGAAATACTTGATTCTCTGTGGGATCGACCTCTTACTTGCTTGCTATACTAGGTTGTAGGTTTGAGTTTTATTTTGATACGGTTTACGCGACTAAAAACCGTTCATCATGTACCGAATGATCCGCTTCAAGGCCTGAAAGTGGGGTTCCCTGGGGGCATGCATGAACAAGAAGACTTGCTGAACGGCGTAACTGATATCAGGCCTGGAGAAAGTGAGATACTGAAGAGCACTAGCGAGGCTCCTGTACAATGTCGGATCATCAACCAAAGGACCAGAATGAGCACTGAGCTTGTTGGATGTATCGACAGGGGTGGCGACTGGATTACAGTTGACCATCTTAGCCCGAGCAACAATCTCAACAGCATTCTTACTCTATGAGAAAAACAGACCTGACGCATGACGCTGAACAACAACGCCCAAGAAGTAGGACAACTCACGCAGATCAGACATGGCGAATTCCGCACTCAACTACGGTGAGAATGATGTCATCGACATATAGTAACAGGAAGGCTATGTCAGAACCTCTACGATAGATGAATAAAGATGAATCTGAGCGGCTGCCGATGAAGCCTAAGCATAGCAGATGTGAAGCAAAGCGCTGGAACCAAGCACGCGGAGCCTGTTTTAGACCATACAGAGAGCGCTTCAGGAGACAGACGTGCTTGGGACGATCAATATCAGCAAATCCCGGTGGCTGAAACATGTAGACTATCTCATTCAGATGACCATGAAGAAAAGCATTCTTGACATCCAGCTGATGAATGCCCCAGTTGCGTGACAGTGCTAAGCTCAGCTCCACTCGGATAGTGGCGGGCTTGACGACGGGGCTGAAGGTCTCATCACAGTCAATACCTACCTGCTGAGATCGATCGTTGACCACAAGACGTGCTTTCTAGCACTCTAACGTCCCATCAGAGCGGAACTTGTGACGGAAGAGCCACATACAATGAACGACGTTCGCCTAAGGAGGGCGAGGGACCAGAACCCAAGTACCATTCTTTGTAAGGGCCCTGTATTCGTCGAGCATAGCCGCCTGCCAATTCGGGTCGAGGAGGGCTATTTTGTGGGAGGTGGGAATGGGGGACAGGGAGGTCGAGGTGGAGGAAGGGGTTGATTGGGAGTCGGGAGGGACGGGGGCAAGGGGGGCGGAGCGTTGTTGATTGGCTGCGGGTGCCGCAACCCATGCTGCGGGCGCCGCAAGGCATGCTGCGGGCGCCGCCAGTGTGTGGGACGTAGGGTGTGGGTGGTTACGTTGATTGGTTGCGGGCACAACATGACGATCTGACGGAGGGGTGTAGGCATGGTGGTGAGCGGTGGGGTGATGGACAGTCGTCATGGAGACGATCTGACGGGGTCGGAAGACACCGGAGACGCTGCGGGTGTGTGGTCTTGTGGTAGGGGGTGGTGGAGGTGGGGGAGGGGGAGAGGTAGGAGCACCGGGAGCGCTCTGGGGAAGAAGAAAGTGAGGGAATGACGACTCTGACTCAGACTGAGACACAGGAGGTGTAGAAGAGGGGAGGGGAGGAGAAGCAAAAGGGAAGCAAGACTCATCAAATGTGACATGACGAGACACAATGAGCTTATGGGTCTTGATATCGAGGCAGAGGTAACCGCGATGATCGGGCGGATAGCCTAGGAAGAAACAAGGAGTGGAGCGCGGCTGAAGCTTGTGTGGGGCGGTGGAGGACTGGTTTGGGAAGCACAAGCACCCGAAGGTACGAAGGTGATCATACCTAGGCAAAGTGAAGTAGAGGGCCTGATCTAGCGAGCGATGTTGAAGGGTAGTAGACGGTAGAATGTTGAGGAGATATCATGTGGTTGTTAAGGTGTGAGGCCAGTAGGAGAGGGGAATGGATGCGTGGAAGAGGAGAGAACGCATCGTGTTGGTAATGGTTCTGATGATTCGTTCAGCCTTGCCATTCTGCTGAGAAGTATAGGGGCAAGACAAGCGATAGGAGATCCCATTTGTGGCAAAGAAAGAGTGAAAGTCTTTGTTGTCAAATTCACGGTCATTGTCACATTGGAAACATTTGATGGATGTGTAAAACTGTATTTTGATGTAGGTATGGAATCTGAAAAAGACATGAAACACTTGGGACTTGAAATGTAACGGGAAGACCCATAAGTAATGAGTGTAATCATCAAGAAACAAGAGGTAGTACTTATATGACCCTCCTTGCTAGGCACAGGAGAGGTCCAAATGTCACTATGAATGATATCAAAGGGGGCAAGGGTAGAGGTCAAAGACCATTGGAACGGCAGTCTGGCATGTTTGCCTAGTTCGCAGGAAGAGCACAAACTAAAGCGTGGGTCTTTAGTACAGGTGACAAGACTCTGGGAACGGAGGACATCTAGAACGGCAACACTGGGATGGCCCAGGCGTGCATGCCATAGGCTAGACGACGATGCCGAGAGGGCGACCGGGCACGACTGACTGGACGCAGGAGGTGGTGTGACAGGGTAGAGCTCCTTGGTGCTGTTACATCTAATGCGAGTAACCCCCGTAGTAATATCGTTCTTAGAGAAACCATAGGGATCAAACGCAAGGGAAACGTTGTTGTCAGTAGTGAACCGATGGACAGAGATAAGGTTTTTGACAATCTTTGGGGCAATGAGGACATCGTTGAGGTGTAGTGGGTGGGTTGGGGTCTGTAATTTAGCGTGGCCAATCCCCGAAGTAGCGAGACGACGACCATTTCCGACGATAATAGAGTGTGCAGGGCCCTTAAAAGAAATAGATGAGAGGTTACCTGAGGAGTTCATCATGTGGGAGGTGGCACCAGTGTCCATGTACCAAGAAGAGTCTGAAGGTGTCGGCTGCATAGAGGAGAAGGCATGATGCCCATCCGGCGGAACAACGCGATGATCAGACGATGTCAGATAGGCCTGAGGTCGCAGGGCAGGAGAGCCGGAGTGTAGCTAATGAGGGTTGAAGCCAGGCACTGGGGACCATTGAGGGGCGGCGGTCGAAAGAGGAGGGCCGCGAGTGACGCAGCAGCCGCTGTTGATGTGGAAGCCGCGGGCGCAGCAGAAAAAGTTGCACTTTTTTTTTTTTTTTGCGGAAGGAAGCGAGAGTGAGAGGCCGACAAGAGGGAGAGAGCCGGGCTCAAGAGCGAGAGCGAGGGGGGAGGTAGGACGGCGGCGTGGATGAGCTGTGAGGCGAGGGGAGAGAGGGAGAGCGGCGGCGAGGAGACGACGCCGGCGACGGTAAGAGGATTGGTGTGGCGGGAGGATCAAATTAGGGTTCCGTGAGGAAGAAAAGGTTGTGATATCATGTAGGATTCTAGAATTGATGTAAAGTCATCCTTGAGGGTTTTCATTCATTGATAAACGTATATATATATATAGGTTACAAAGGTATTGAGCCTTAATGGGCTTTGAGCCCACTATACATGAGGAGACCTATGTAATCTATCAACCACCTTCCCTAATCTCCACATCGCAGTCGAGTCGAAGGGTCTGGATTTCACCACCACCGGTTGCCATCAACAACTTTAGTATTGAAAAGGTACAGAAAAAATAAACTATGATTTGTTTATTCATGAATTAGGGTTTTCGGACTTTATTACTCTCATTCATTTTAGGTTTTCTTTTCGATTAGTGCTTGAGTTAGCGGAATAAACATAGCTTTCACTGAATTGTTTTTAGGGTTTTGTGGTCTCTCTGATGGTGGGTTTTTGTTTTTGTTTTACCGGAGACTGTTTTTAATTTAGGGACTCTGCTTGGAAGCATTTTAATGGTGTAGGTAAACTAGTTGTTTGTCGTTGGATACCCATTTAATATTATGAGTGTATTTGTGTTCAATTGATTTAGGAAACTTCACTGTAGAGCTGAATTTAGTGTGAAATTTTTCTTTCAATTGATTTGGGCAACTTCACCGTAGAGCTGAATTCTGTGTGAACTTTTACTTGTTCATGTTACCCTTTTGGGTTTGCTTGCAATCTAATTTCCCATTTATTTACCATCTAGTGTTATGATTTTTTGCCTACTTTACTCGGTTTCTTTTCCTTTCCACCCAATGATGGTGGTAAGAGGGTCTTCTGAGTTTATGTGTGGTATGCAAGATCATTTTGTCCTTCGAGGATTGTAATAGAGCTTGGCTATCTATCGACTTCTGAGGTTTGATATCCTCTTGTGTCTTTTGAGTATCGCAATATATTTTGGCTATTTGATGAGTTGTTGTCATTGTTTATTGGGAGTAAATATTGCGTGACATGTGAATTATCTGTTGCTGGTGTTTACAATGCCTTGTTCTTGGCTCCTGGTCATTTTGATTTGGTAATTGAGTTGAGAAGATGTAATCATTTTTCCATATTAAGTGCTGAGATTGTATAGAGATTTTACATCCTAAATTTAAAACATTATAATCTTCATCGTTTTGACACTTTTGGGTGCCAATAATCTATGCTACTTTTCGATAACATTTTGGTATAGCTACTTGGAATTTTTTAAATTGCACCACCGTTCTTCTCTAAGTGACGGATACTCCTTCCATATCTTCTACATGTACAAGTTGATTGATTTTATCAGTTTTTGGTGGAGAATCGATCAATTTGATTACTTATCCCTCCGTTTACACATCTTAACAGGTTTAATTTTCATTCTAATTTGCCCGAATACACATTTTGAATGGTGGTATAACACTACCTTTCACACAACTTAACAGGTTTAATAGTGGTTGTTCTTGGCTGAATGGTGGTATAACACTACCTTTCACACAACTTTCCAAATGACTGCATTCCAGGCTTCATATGGGATGTTGTCTGCACCTTTGGGAGCACTAGTAGCTCCAGTTGCCAATCCGATAGCTTAGTCATGGTTACAACAAAGACAAAATATGTTGACTCAAGTTCGGACAAGGCTTCAACAAGCTCAGGTAAGGATGAAACAGTTTGCTGATATGCTTCAGTCTGAAAGGAAGTTGCATGTAGGAGATTTGGTTTACCTAAAATTGTAGCCACATATAAAAACATCGGTGGCCTTTCGGAAGAATTTGAAGCCTAGTTCCAAGTACTTTGGGCCTTTTAAGGTGTTAGAAATGATAGGGGAAGTGGCATACAACTGGTTGGAATTGCTGCTACATTCCCGGATCCACCCTGTTTTCTAAGTGTCACAGCTTAAGCTTCGCATAGGGTCGGCAACAACGGTAATCACTACTAGAAATATGTCATTTAACATTGGGTAATAACCGATGTCTTAAAAAAAATCGATGCTTATGTGGGTGATATAAAAAGTCAAAAAAAATTCACATCGGCCTATGGCCGATGTGTATAAAGTTTATAACATCGTATATATTTTTAAATTTGATGTCTTTGAATGTTATAACATCGGGCTTTGGCCGATGTTAAACACTTTTTACTTTTATCATCACCCACATAGACATCGATATTATTTTTTGAAAGATATCGGTTATTACCCGATGTTAAATGATACGGAAATTTCGCGAGGTAACCCTGAGGTTTCGCGTAATTCACGTGATAAACAAGAGTTTTAGATATTTCGCCTGGTAACCCTGGGTTTCGAAATTTTTTGTCATGCGCCCATAAGTTTTACTTTGTCCAATAATTGCGATTTTAAAGTACTGAGCGGATGAGTATTGTAATATTAACAAAATTTGTGGTTTATTTTTACAAATACCAACATTGAAAAACAAATCTCGTTCGAAGGATCGAGAAGGGTTTCAACTTTCACGGTAGGAGGAGAAGCCGTTCAAAGAGACAGGCTGAGTACCTCAGGGCGGTAGTCGGCGACGTGATGCGTTCCCTTCTCGCAAGGAGTGATGGGCGGCGCCAATCGAAGGACCGAGGTCTCGTTGCGGAATCTGAATTCGGTTGAAGCTAGGGTAGCACCAGCGAGCGGAGGCGCGATTCACGAACAAACAACAGATCGAGTGACAAAGATGGGCGTAGATGAGTGATAGCGGTTGTTGATTGACGCTTGAATGCCCAGGGAAGAGGATTCTCAATTCTCAAAGGCAATTTGCAGTTAATTCAAACGTGGTATCCAAAATAGAGTACTGGTGTCTTTAATACTCCGAGCTATTCTAATGGGATTGAGGTTGAACGTGCAAACCCCACTCAATCCTTCCTAACTATAATTTGTGGAAATGTTGAACATAAATTAAAATTAAACTAGGCAAGTTTGGCAAACGAACATAGGAAAGTAGAAATAAAACATATGCTAATCTAGCTGATCGATCGTCGACAAACATGTTAGCATCTTGGCAGCAAGTGGGTATATACTCGCACTCACAGATTGATTGGCTCGACCCACAAAGGAAGCCGTGGCTCAAGCTATGGCCTTAACCTGAGCGCGTGTCAAGGGTCCATCAGAACGAACGGGCATAACATCTTCCTCCTCTGAAGCGGTCATCACTGGGAGCGCATCATCCTCCCCCCCTTGAGTGGGGAGCGTCCCCGCTTCCTCGAAATCAAACTCGGGCGCAACAAAAGGTGAAAAATCGGAGACGTTGAACGGGGTATGCACATTGCCAAAAGAACCTGGGAGATCCAACTTGTAGGCGTTGGGGCCAATACGTTCCAGGATGCAAAACGGGCCATCGCCACGTTGATGGAGCTTCGTTTTTCGGGCTGCTGGAAATCGTTCCTTACGCAAATGAAGCCAGACAAGATCACCGGGCTCGAAGAGCATATTCTTGCGACCCTTGTTGTGCTGAGCTGAGTATTGACTGGCGCGCCGCTCAAGTTGCGCCCTGGTCCGAGCATGAAGTTGCTGAATGTGGGCGGCTCTGTTTGTGGTATCAACATGTGCTCCCTGCGGAAGCGGCTTAGGAAGCAAATCCAATGGCGTAACGGGATTACGCCCATAAACGACCTCAAATGGAGTCAAGGAATGCGCCGAATGCATGGACCTATTATAACAAAACTCAATGATAGAAAGTAAGTCCTCCCACCGGTGTGGGTTCGACAGGAGCATTACCCGAAGAAGGGAGCCAACGGTTCGGTTTGTGACCTCCGTTTGACCATCCGTTTGGGGGTGATAGCTTGTAGAAAATAAGAGTTTGGTGTCGAGTTTACCCCATAAAGTTCTCCAAAAATGGCCCACAAATTTGGTGTCCCGATCACTAATAATAGTCTTCGGTACACCATGATACTTTACCACATTGTCAAAGAACAAACACGCCACCTCCGTAGCATTATTTGTACTTTTACAAGCAATAAAATGGGCCATCTAGGAGAAACGACAGACGACGACAAAAATGGAGTCGTTACCTTTCTTTCACATGGGTAAGCCTGTTAAGAAATCCATAGAAATGTCTTCCCATGGGGCGGTAGGCACAGGCAAAGGAGAGTAAAGTCCAAACGGCAAAGTCGTTGATTTGGCCTTTCGACATTGCACACAACTCCTGTAGAATTTGGTGACGTGGGAGGCCATGCTAGGCCAAAAAAAATGTTCACGCAAAGCTGCAAGAGTCTTGGTGACCCCGAAATGGCCCCGACCATCGTGAGCTTCTTTAATCAAGAGGTGTCGTATAGAAGAGCTAGGAATACAAAGTTTTCCAGCTTTGTACAGGTACCCCTCATCTAAAAAATAAGAATCCCACTCACGATGAACCAAGCATTGTGCAAAGAGAGGGTCAAAGAAGGGGTCAGACCCATAAATCTCCTTAATCAACGAGAAACCAAGAACACGGGTTTGAAGAGAAGTGATGAGCACATACCTACGAGAAAGGGCGTCGACGACCACATTCTCCTTACCTTTCTTGTGATGAACCACGTAAGGGAATGTTTCCAAGAATTCCACCCACCGAGCGTGTCGACGATTCAAGTGTGCTTGGCTCCTGAGGTAGGAAAGCGCCGCATGGTCACTATGGATTAAGAATTCTCGCGGCCACAAGTAGTGCTTCCAAGTTTGGAGGACTCGGATCAAAGCATATAGCTCCTTGTCATATGTTGGGTAGTTGAGCTGCGCCCTGGTAAGCTTCTTCCTAAAATAAGCGATTGGTTTCTTCTCCTGATGTAGGACGCCACCGATCCCCGTGTTGGAAGCGTCACATTCCACTTCAAAAGGCCTAGAAAAGTCTGGGAGGTGCAACAATGGGGCGTTGCTCAAAGCATCATTCAAAGCCTGGAATGCTCTCTCATGGTGCTCCTTCCATTCAATAACGGAGTTCTTCTTGGTCAAGGCATGTAAAGGCGCCGCTATAGAAGAGAAATCGCGCACAAACCGACGGTAAAATCCAGCCAAGCCCAAGAAGGAGCGCACCTGAGTGGCGGTGGTAGGGGTGGGCCACTCCGTTATGGCGCTAATCTTAGCATCATCCACCTGCAAGCCACGAGAAGACACAACAAAACCAAGAAAGATGGAGGACGGGTTGCAGAATGTACACTTAGCCAAATTGGCGTAAAGTGTCTCACGGCGTAAACGCGCCAGGACAAGCCTCAAAGGTCCATGTGGTCAGTCAAAGTCTTAGAAAAAATTAAAATATCATCAAAATAGACCACAAGGAACCTACAAATGAAATCACGGAGGACATGATTCATCAAACGCATGAAAGTGCTTGGCGCATTAGTGAGACCGAACGGCATCACCAACCACTCATAGAGACCAAACTTGGTCTTAAAAGCAGTCTTCCATTCATCGCCCTCCTTCATCCGGATTTGGTGGTAACCCGATTTCAAGTCAATTTTGGAGAAGATAGAAGCGCCATGTAGCTCGTCGAGCATGTCGTCGAGCCTCGGAATGGGATGGCGATATTTAACGGTGATTTGATTGATCGCTCGACAATCCATACACATGCGCCAAGAGCCGTCCTTCTTTGGAACAAGGATGACTGGAACTCCACAAGGGCTCATAGACTCACAAACAAAGCCTCGCTCAAGGAGCTCCTGAACTTGCTTTTGAAGTTCACGGATCTCATCCAGCCCGGCCTTGTAGGGAGCTCTATTAGGTAAAGAGGCACCGGGCACCAAATCGATTTGGTGCTCAATGCCCCGCAAAGGCGGCAAACCCGTAGGCAATTCATTAGGAAAAACATCATGAAATTCAATAAGTAAGAAAGTTACCTCGGGCGGCAATGACGGGTTGTCGATGTGTAAAAAAGTCAAGGACGTTGGCACCAATAGAAAGCATGGGGCGCGGTCGTGCAATGGTGCTATGAGCGACGACGGGCGTGCCAACAAAATTCGGTGCTCGACCGAGCCTTGAAGAGACGTGCCTTGAGGAGGCAGATGGTGTGGCTGCAACGTTGGATGTGGTGTGGGTCGTGTGGCTGGACGAGAGGACGTTGTGCGCGGTCGAGGCGTGCTCACATTAGCCGCAGGCCAGCCGGCGCCACGGGGCTCGAAAAGGTTGGGCTTGGAGACACGTTTGTCTCTAGAAACTTGATCCTCGGCGGCGATTGCCTTTTGTCTGTCTCGTTGTACATGATCCTGCAAAATCTCACTTGGCGACATAGGTAAAAGCTTGACGCGCTTCCCGTGGTACGTAAACACATAGGTGTTTAAGTAGCCATCGTGAAGGACACGCTGATCAAATTGCCATGGACGGCCTAACAACAAATGTATGACGTCCATCGCAACTACATCACAAAGAACAATATCTGTATAGGGACCAATAGCAAAGGAAATATTGCATTGTTGAGAAACTTGAGTACCTGAGCTTGAGGAGAGCCATTGGAGTCCATAAGTAGCCGGGTGGGGTGTGGTAGGAAGGCCAAGATGAGCAACCACCTTTTCATTTATCAAATTAGTGCAACAGCCAGAATCGATGATGACACTTAAGCTCGTTGAACCAATAAGAGCTCAAGTATGAAAAAGGTTCTCCCGCTGATCATCGAGATTGGAGTCAGGAAGGATTAAGGCCTTTCGTGAGATCAAACCCAATGGAGTGCCAATGTCGACGGCTGGCGGGGCACAATCAAGCTCCTTAGGAGGGTTCGTGGAACCCTCCAAACTGTATCTCGGGGCTGAGATATCGTCCTCATCCATGGACTCATAACCAGCTGAAGCCTGCACAAACATAACCTTTTTGCGATTGGGGCAGTCCTTTTGATAATGACCACACCCACCACAAGTGTAGCACTCCAAGTTGCGAGCTCGTTCACGGGGCTGTTGGCCTGGCTTTTGCGAAGCTGAGCATGTGGAAACGGGGTCTGTAGACCTGCCCGAGGGATGAAAAGGACCCTGACCTGCAGCACTAGAAGACCCATTAGTAACCGAAACAGATGGATGAGGGTCGAAGGGGTCAGACCTGCTAGAAGAAGGTTGGGAAAGAGATGGCTTGTGGCGCACCTGTTGAATATAGATCTTCATAACCGTATGCACTAATGTGTTAAGATCTTTAATGGGAAGAATCTCAAGGGGATTCTTAATAGAAAAATTAAGACCAGTAATAAATTTAGTGCGCAAAGTAGATGGAGCAACACTAATATTTGCCTTAAAATACATGTCCTCTAATTTCTCAAAAAACTCAAGGGGAGACATGGATCCTTGGCGAAGAGTAGCGATCTCCAACCTCATTTGATTACGGTAATCAGTTGGAATGTATTTTTGAGTCATGACATAGACCAACTGATCCCATGTGGTCACGGGTGTAAGATTCCGACGCATACGGTCATCGAAAAAGCGTTGCCACCAAACCCGGGCTGAACCACGGAAGTGCAAAGTGGCTGCTTGGACATGCTCATACGCGGGAATATTACAATAGCGCAAAATATGCGCCGTCGCAGTGACCCATTCCAAGAAGGTCGCGGGGTCGTAATGCCCTTCGAACGGCTCGATCTTGACTTTGACGTCGTGCCGATGGTATTGGGGGCCATCCCGGTCGCCATTAGGAACAGATAAGTCATAGCCACGATTGATAGGGGACCCAGGGCGGCCCTGCAAGTGACCCAGATTGTAGCCTTGCTCGCGATCGTGGTGCCGAGGCGGCCGATGGGCACGCCGGTCGGCATCATAGTCTCGAAAGCGCTGATTCTGGCGCGCCTGAGCATTTCTATAATCGGTGGGTTGGGCGCGGGGAATCCAATCCGATGGGCGATCATCCAATTCAGGAGGGTCCCCCAAAGGTGGAAAATTATGAGGATTAACCATGCCCGAGTCTTCAAAATGTTCAGCATCGAACTCATCAAAGTCGTCATGGATAAAGGGGGTGTCCGAAGAATACCCCAAGGTTCCATGTCGTGGTGCACGAAAAGGATACCCCTCATGAGCCCTATGGTCATAACCCAAAATAGTATGGTCCAAACCTGGTGCTAGAAAGCGTTGGTCACGCATTCTATGACTCCGGCGAGCCTGGCCATCGTCCACAGGAGAGTGGCGGTGGTGGCTACGATCATCATGTGGACCATAACAATAAAAAATAGGTGGTTGAGAGGACATACCTTGGTCGTCGGCTGGGGTATTCGACGACGGAAAGGAAACGTTCGGGTCATTAAGAAGCACTCGAGCGTCCGGGCCTTGTCGAACCTCGCCAGCCGACTCTAGACGGTGATGAAGAAGTTGAGAAGACCCGGCAGAATCCTTGGTCGGATGGCGATGCTCACGACCAGCATGAGGAGGGGGCTGGTCATCTATGGTAATGCCATGTGCTCTGACGCGACCACGAGTGACTGGCCCACGGGGAAGCTGTTGCTGCTCCAATGATCCCGGTAAGGTCATGGAGTGGTGCTCAATAGGTGAGGTGACGCCCGGCTGGACCAGGGGGCCGGAAGAAGAGGGGTTCACCAGAAGTGGTCGCTCCTGGCCTTGGGTGGAGAAAACGGCACGCAAATCAGCCAGTTCTCGCCTCAAAAGAGCTACTTCTTGCTCAAGGGGGTTAAGCTCAACGAACGATGTCGGATTAAGTGTATGGTCGACCTCATGCGGAGGAAAAAGACGTATACCCAGATTTGAAGACATGGCGAGTAAAAAGGAAACACAACAAACAAAGCACACAAACACACAAAGTCCTAGCTCTTGATCCGAGCAATGCACTCACACAAAGGTCAGAGTGGCCTGATGTGCGAGGGCGGCTTAGATGTATGAGTAATGATGGTGGTATTGAACAAAGAAACCGAAGGCAAGACCGTCGTCCACACAAGAAAGAAATAACGCAGGCACGATCAAAACATAAGCAACAATCAAATGTGCAAATGGTTTACCTTATTTTGGCTATACCACCCCAAAATTGTGTTGTGTTGTCTTCTTCTTCTCTTTTTTTTTTTTGCAACAGAGAGTTCTTCGAATCACCGATTTTTTTTTTTTAGTGTTGGGTGCGATGTAGACTGTTTGACAGCAAAAAGGAAAATCAAAGCAACTTGTGCACAATTAATTGCAAAGCAAATGTAACGGCCCAGAATTATAATTTCCGGGTTACGTTTCAAGGGATGAAAACCCTTGTTCGGATCTTGCAATCCAGGTACGGGTCGAGGTTTCAAACTCATTCTTGTGGTCATTAATAAAGAGGGATTTCGAACCCTGAAAATATCGTAGGGCCGTTGGGTACCCTTAACCTGACCTAGGGACTAACTCGCGAAATTCATTTCAAACAGAAGCAAGACGGAAGCAAATAAAGATACAAGTGCCACGGCAGAGCCGGGTCAAAATATGATCAACCATTCAATTCGAGCCGTAATTAAATTGGTGAAGTTGGAATCTCAACTCTCTCTTTCCGTCATGTTAGACCCCGCGGTCATGGACTCAAACCAGCATCAATAGTAGTAAGCACAACGGATACCTAAAAAAATTGGTTTGGGGCGGGATCAGATCGATGCCCACTTTCTCTGCATCCCAACCATAAGCACACATATACGCTATACCTAATAAAGATGCTCTAATGCAGTACGGAATTCAAACACACTAGCATGCTCCTAGTTCATAATAATGTGCAGAATACTGTAAAGGGCCCAAGACAATGCCAAGTGGCATATCCCTCTCCTACCTCCACCCCTTCCGACAGGCGGAGACTGGCCAGCTCGTGAATGCATTCATTCATAATAGGGTGGCACGCATGCCTAACCCGCTCCACAATAAAGCCCGCAGGCATATCATAATATAAGGAAGTACTCGATTGACTCAGGGTACCCGATGAGGCTGGGCTACCCTATGACCCTAGCAAAGACTTCTAGGACTATCACAGATAACGGCCGTTCTGTTTACATACGCACAAAGAAATAGAATGCTCAACGATCGATGCAACCTAGCATGGTACTACATGGCATGCTGATCATGAATGCAACACCTAGTATATCATGCACCTATAGAAGGGAATCACTCTATTCAATCTGAGTAAGCTCCGAAGAGACTTACCTGGAGATGCAGAACAGCAAGATAACACAAGCAAGGGCCCAAATGCAAGTCCAAAGCAATCCAAAAGTAATACACACCTATCATCAAGTCATTTCCATAAGCTATCGGTCCAACATTCATACACACGATTCCCAAGTCCTCAACATACTCAAAACCAAACGGTGATAAAACTATTTTCCAAAACTTTTCCGCTATGATCAATATTAACCAAAAATCATTTACTTCCAATCAACCTCATTGATAAAATCGTACCAACCATATTTTCCAAACTCTTAAATCCCAATTAAGTCAACTCATATTCAAAATAATTTCTCAAATCATCCAGAACATCCATTTATAAACATTACCCTTTTCTCAACTTATTTCATTATTATTTCAAAACAAATCCGACAAGTTAGGATATTTCCCAAAATCCTCTTTTTAGTTTTATTAAATCCATTTCCAACCTTTAAAACCTTTTTCAAACCCAAGTCCAAATATTATACTTTAAATCTCAATAATAATATTCTATATTATATTCCATCTATTTAATATTTATAAATCAGCCCCTTATTTTAAGTCTTCCAAAACCGAGCCCCATTTTGTAAGATAGACCCAAATTCATTTTTCAGAAAATTAGGCCCAATATTTAGTTACTTAAAAATTAGGCCCACAACCCTTCCACAAAATTGGATCCGGCCCAAGGAGAAACCCAACCCAAGGAGGAACCAACCCATCTGATTTTTTTGTTAAAATGAACCGGTTCATCAGATTCAAACAAGGCTGAACCGGACCAACCAAAACAACACAAAGGAAAAGAAAAGGAAGAGAACCGGTTCACTGTTCATCATCCCTTCACTCCCTGGATTCGACGGAAGAGAAGGAGGAAGAGCTGCCGCCGGCGACGGCCTGGCTCCGACCTCCCACCGGCGCGACAGACCCAGAATCGACAAGAAAGAAGAGAGAATAAAGGGATCCTCACCGAGGGTTTTCGATTCGCCGGGAAAGCTCCAATCTGGGCTCGGTATGACTCGTCGAAGGCTCGATCCGAACTTGCTTGGCCTAGGTCGAAGTTAGGAGGTTAAAAGATGGAACTTTGCTTCACCTGGAAGTGAAAGAAAGAGGAAGGAGGGCGAGATGGAGATCTTACCGCCCGGAAGTCGATCGATTCCGCCTCGTCGGGATTCCGATTGGGGCCTGTCGAGGACGGGGAGAGCTCCAAGGACCTGGGTCGGGGCAATTGGTCAAAAGGAGGCCCCTTTAAGACAGATTGAGAGCGAGAGGGAGCGAGGGTGGGCCTACCAGCCGGAGATGGCGAGAATAGGGGAAGAGGAGGAGTGCTTGGCGCCGGCGGTGGCTCTCAGGCGGCATCTGGGCTGCTCCTCGGCGGAGCTGGCCTTTCCTGGGACGTCGAGGGAGGGTGGTGTATTCCCAGGATGCTGCTGCAGTGCCGCTCTCGGCAAGCAGAGCTCGGAGCTCTCGGAACCAGGGGCGGAGCGCTGGAAGAGGTGAGGCGGTGGCCTGGTGCGTGGTGGTGTTTGGAGGCCGAGAGAAGGCTTGGAAGAGGTAGAGAGAGTGGTTGTGTTTGATTCCAATTGCAAATTGCACAGGCTAACAGACACATAATAATTTTCTTGTTTGTTTCTAAAATAAAAGGGAATCAAGGAGGGGGGTGAAAGATGGGGATAAGATTTTACCCAAATGAGAGGGATGACATGGAATGGATAAGAATGGGAGAAGGTGACGGAATTGGGGTCCCGAGTCGGGAATGTGAATTTCCGACAATTGATATTTTAAATCCCGCTCTCTCGATTGATTAAATATATAATATTGAATGTGATATCGCTGACGGCATGAATTTTCGATTTAGTAAATTAAGGACGAGTTTTTTTTTTTTTGAAATATCCGAATTTTTTTTTTTTTTTTTTATTTTATCTTTTTTTTTTTTTTTGACTTAAATCCATTTATATTATTTATCGAAATTTATTATTCAAAAATCCGGGCCTTTACATCATCCACCTCTAAAAACAAGTCTCGTCCCCGAGACTAAAACCAAAATAAAGTAGGGGATGAAGTTTGAAATTGATGAGTCCAAGGACCATATCCAGAATCTTGTAATCATCTCGGTTGCGTCTTCCGGGATTCTCACAACATCCTAGTCACGGTCGTGACATCTCCAATTGGCCTTGACAAGTATGCAATAAGCGCCCCTATCACATCCTCGCTTCGACTTCTCGAAAGTACCACAACTCTAAAAGTTCTACAATATCACCACTAGGTCTTAGCAAGCACCCTACAAGCGCCCTCATAAGATGCTTGTATCCACTTCGTGAAGTATCATAGAGTTGCCCGGTTTGAAAAGTTTCTAAAGGGATTCCGCAATCGGAAAAGATTAGGTTTAAATTCGTTGAAACTCTCGATAACGTTTATTCTTTTAAAATCCACATTGGTCCTTTTTAAAACCGTTGAAATCTTCAACTCCTACGTTTAATCAAGCAACTTTACATCAAAACAAGTCAAGTCCTTTCAAATCAAGATTTCGTCAAATTCTCCCAAAACCCAATCAGTTTCCCGCGTATCAATCAATCAAATTCAGAAATCAGGAGGTGGAATCATCCACCTCTAAGGGCTAATCCCATATTCTCTCCCTAGTTTCCATAATCAAATCGATCTATCAGTCTCAATTCAAGCAAGATTCACACGCCATAACAAATGCATAACAACTTAAACCAATCAATCTCCAACCAACACACCATACGACAAGTCTCAACTATGTACCCACACAGTGCCACAAGGTCACATCAAGCATATCCAAATCACACTAAAGGTTATAATGTGCATCTCAATCAACATATCAAAATCATAACCACGCCTCGACATCACACCATAGATCATAAAAAGTATCGCACTATCGCATATCAACACCGCAATCATAGTAGGGTCAGTCACAACAAGGGATCTCATTTAACACATTAATTCACATAGTCATCCTATCCAGTTTCTATCCAGCATTATCATAACAGATTTATCACATCAAACATTTGTATTTGCAAGGATAGCCACAGCGGGATTTTATCATAAGTCAAGGAAACAAAACTAATTATAGCCACATCAATACCAACAAGGTCATGCTAGTGATATTCAACAAAAGGGAAGATCAAGCAGTATATCAACATCAATATGTCAACATGCTCTCCAGATATCATCTCAACTCGTCACAACACCATATAACGATCATTTAGTCATTAGGCAGACATACACTATTACCTCATATATATACGAGTCATATTCGTGCTCTGAGTCATATTCATCATTTAATACATCCATAATCATGCTTGTCAACCATATAATAACACAGCATCATCTCATGTATCATATCACAACGCATCCTATCATGCTTCTAAAACAACATAGCAGAGCAGCAATATATCATGATAACATTTGTCACTACCAACTAGATTTCAGTATTGCATAACAACATGTAATATCATTCTGGATCAGATTCATCATAGTTGCTATCTAACATCATGCCAGCAAATTAAATCACACAATCAAGAAGTTCCTCACATCATACCAGTCAAAATAAAACAAAATCCCCACTCGCCCATCTCCACTCTCAAGTCAAGACTAATCCTCTTCTAGACTCGCCAACGCCAACTCAGACAAAATTTCCCAAAGAAATCCCAATTCATCTCGATGCTCAAATCTCGCCCCTCATTCCACTAAACATTCTTAATAATCATCCACCTCTAAGAACCCAACTCCTATCTCTGACCTCATACTCAAGTACCCTCTCGTACTATGTCCTCAATACTCTCAAAAGTCATTCCCACACTTCCCATACATCTCAACACATCCCAAGCATTATACCTTACCAACCACATCCCCTCTAGAAAATTCTTCGTTCACCGCCTAGCCGACCTATCCCTAACCATACTCTCACCCAATATTCACCTAGAAGCTCAACGGAACCCACCAGGTATTGCCTCTTACAATCCCAAAACTCACGTGGTCTTACCCCAGTCAACATTCCTCGCATCAACTCTACCTCACACCCCCATCGAGCATCCTAATGCCTCAAACCCTTTCATTGTCCTCCGACCACTCTACAAGAGAATCTCTCCCACATGTTCAAAGGGGAAGTAGGCATGGGCATTATTACACAATAGGACTACATCATATCAACTAACACTTATATCAATAGCCTCATTAGTTCATCATTAGGCATTGTAACCATATCAATAATCTCAAATTGTCGTCATGCTCAATGATCATTGCACACATCATATAGGAACGTAATCAAGTCAAGTTAGCATGTTGCATTATAACCTTATCAGATACAACTCAGGTCTCTTAGCATATGTAGTTCACGATTTACAGGCAAGGAATTCAAATCATGCTTAGCAACTTAGAGTAGCAACACGTCAAGACATCATGGTACATGAGATCTATAAGTCATCACATCATATCATCATAGACAACAGACAATCAGGCAATAGTCATCATCAAGTCAGCACATCAACACGTAAATCTCATCGTTAGGTCAGTGCAATATCGTCATCAACGATTTCAAAAGGATTAGCAATTCGAATGAAGAATACTCCCGCTTGTAAGTCATATCATACTTAGTGACTGTAATTCTCGATGCGCTTGTCCCGTCGACATCATTGATCCTGAGGCCCGTGGGTTATGGGCCCACGCTTCCGCCACACAGCTCTATCGTTATCCAACTTCCTTTCTCTTCCATGTGTGGTCGCTCGTTCAATGTATCGCGTAGGAGTTCAAGTTAGCGGAGATAGGGGAGTGACAAGGTAAGACAACCCAAATTCCTTTCGGGGACAAACACGTACCACAACTAAAGACGACAATACTAGAGGCAAGACTCTGACCCGAGAATAGCAACGATGCCCTTATGGAAGTCTATTTAGGTTATAATCGCGACAAGCAAACACGGATCCATCACGGAGCATATAAATCATTTTAACCCACACTAACATGTACCTATCTCGAGAAGCACGACATACGTATGCATTCCAGAAGACATATTCGAGTGCTACACAGATGCATGCGAGACAAGATAGTAGTCTATTATCCCATGAAGCAGATATGTCCAGCAACTTAGCGAGATATGCGAGATTTAATGGGTATCACAATTATCACATATGAACAATGCATAAACTTGGTGTATGTATCATACTAGAACATATATGAGCAACATAGTAATTGTCTCATCTGACACAATGATCATATAACAGGTCAAGCGTGACACGTAATCATATGACGAGATACATTTAGAAATCATGGGTCCCACACGATACTAGCGATACATGATGTGATACAGTCATAGTCAGGAGCCATTAAGAGGAGTTCTACATAATATTCATGAAGCATGAGGCATCATCAAAAGTAACAGGAAGACATCATGAGCGATAGATCGTAATCATGCTAGAAACGAACCATCATATGGCACATATAACGGTACAATAGTTATCACATCATAGAACAAGTACAACATGTGGTCATTTAGCGAGTCATATTGGGGAGCATAAACCCTACAAGATGCTAATAGCACACATCGAACATGAGCATAATCAAGATAACTCGACTAGATTCCATTCTAACCTTCGTGCATCATGCGTATGCGAAATCATGATATAGCGTGGTGTGTGATCATGCGAGGTGTCCAGTCATACGTTCATGCAAGCACGATATGATATCATAGAGTAATAGGGGAAACACTACCGAGCGATAACATGTAAGCATGCTAGGACTTACCATTGCAACGAGCAAGGTCGGTCATCGAATTTAACATCATCTAGCCAGGATGAGTAAGACATGTTATGAAAGAGGGAAGAACCACACTATCAGGAACCTAGCTCGAGAGAGAATCAGCAGTAAGGCAGGCAAGATATAATTCACACGAGTCACAACCAAGGATCCTACATGATACTACAGGCTCTACATAACATACGATACATGCGTGCAACTAATCATGGCGACACGGAAGAAATCAATTCAATCACATTCCAACAATATAGCAACATAAGGTTTTACGATGTATACTACGAGTTTAAGCAACAGGGCAATATAGCTGGAACACGGGAACATGAGTTCAACCCAACACATACTGGGATAAACATGCATTTATCAAGACTCATGCACACCAACATAATCCACTTTCTGTGTAAGTATCACACAACAGTATAAATTTCAGAGTAAGCATCAATAATCAACCTGATGTATACATAACAACCAAGCGTGCTATTGTCTCTTGTCACAAAAGGAATAATAGGCATTGACACGTCATCATCCAACATGCTAAGATGATCATCTATCAATATTCATACCAAGATGAATTGATCACACTATCATGGACCTAATCTAGGGAAAGCAACATTCATATAGACCCATATCATGCCCTCCATGTTTCTAACCAATCAGTAGTACGATCATTACAACAGGTCAATTAGGCACGCGAAACCGAACATAATCATGACAAAAAGCGAGGTACAACACGAGACCTAAACAATGTGACTAGCATGGATACGGAATGTTATACAATCACGAATTCACATGAAGGATCATCACAATAACACGTACTGGAAATTACGTATCATATAAGGCATGGTGACATCAAGTTGTAGCACGTATCAATTAAGGAACTTGTTTCATCAGGGTATCAAAATTCAACAATCACACTATCGTGAACCTAGTAGAGTAAAATCATGCAGATTCATTTCATGCAGCTCACACATCCATTCAATCTTACGATCAATAGGCCAAGTATACATGCTGTGACAACATATAATCATGGTAGAAGCCAAGACATAACACAAGACTTAAGCAAGGTAACCAATCATAGATGCAACAACATGAGTAGCTTTTTACCAATGGGCATTCACAGGGTACATGCCAAAGATTACAAATCATGTCATGCAGTTCAGAGAGAGTCACAATCACAACCGGACAGAGATCTCTAAGGGCAACCATTGACTTTTCCCAACCGACTCATCACTCCTCTTTCCCGTGGAACTTTGGTACGACTCTTGTGGTAGGAAAACACTGGTTAATCATCGTAAAAATCAAGAAAGACAGCCTCATAAACACCTTACTCTCGACTCAAAATGACATCAAGAACTACCTTCCAATACTCACTCAAACCACCTTTATATTCATACATGTCCCGACACAATGTGTTTACCGACCCGATCCCCCGTGGAAGACACTGACACCTGGGAGGAAGACTCGATGGAACATAGTTGAAGGGCTGTTTCACACAAGCTGGACTTGATCATACAAAACAAGGGTACTCCCGCTATCCCGTTTTCACAGACAAATCAGTACACATTCATGGTTAGACATACCGAATCAGATCTCTATCGTATCAAGCACTCAGCACAGAATCAGTTAGTAACACTCATAATGATCTCCTTGGAGTCTCCCAACCCATCTGTAAAGAACAAGCTGATATTTTGCCTACCGTTCCCAACTACACCCAATAGGGGTGGTCTAGCGCCTTTACTACCCACTCGTGTCCCCGCTTAGTCGTTTTTTCCTCTTTTATTACAAGTCGAGTTCATTACTTAGTCCAATTTAGGTTAGACATCTTAAATTCATTTTGCCCCTTTAAAACACGTTCAAAACCTTTGAAATTCATGGGCAGTTTTCCAAAACATACACTCGACCCTTTTGTACCCGAATTGCACAACCTCAGCTCTGATACCATCTTTGTAACGGCCCAGAATTATAATTTCCGGGTTACGTTTCAAGGGATGAAAACCCTTGTTCGGATCTTGCAATCCAGGTACGGGTCGAGGTTTCAAACTCATTCTTGTGGTCATTAATAAAGAGGGATTTCGAACCCTGAAAATATCGTAGGGCCGTTGGGTACCCTTAACCTGACCTAGGGACTAACTCGCGAAATTCATTTCAAACAGAAGCAAGACGGAAGCAAATAAAGATACAAGTGCCACGGCAGAGCCGGGTCAAAATATGATCAACCATTCAATTCGAGCCGTAATTAAATTGGTGAAGTTGGAATCTCAACTCTCTCTTTCCGTCATGTTAGACCCCGCGGTCATGGACTCAAACCAGCATCAATAGTAGTAAGCACAACGGATACCTAAAAAAATTGGTTTGGGGCGGGATCAGATCGATGCCCACTTTCTCTGCATCCCAACCATAAGCACACATATACGCTATACCTAATAAAGATGCTCTAATGCAGTACGGAATTCAAACACACTAGCATGCTCCTAGTTCATAATAATGTGCAGAATACTGTAAAGGGCCCAAGACAATGCCAAGTGGCATATCCCTCTCCTACCTCCACCCCTTCCGACAGGCGGAGACTGGCCAGCTCGTGAATGCATTCATTCATAATAGGGTGGCACGCATGCCTAACCCGCTCCACAATAAAGCCCGCAGGCATATCATAATATAAGGAAGTACTCGATTGACTCAGGGTACCCGATGAGGCTGGGCTACCCTATGACCCTAGCAAAGACTTCTAGGACTATCACAGATAACGGCCGTTCTGTTTACATACGCACAAAGAAATAGAATGCTCAACGATCGATGCAACCTAGCATGGTACTACATGGCATGCTGATCATGAATGCAACACCTAGTATATCATGCACCTATAGAAGGGAATCACTCTATTCAATCTGAGTAAGCTCCGAAGAGACTTACCTGGAGATGCAGAACAGCAAGATAACACAAGCAAGGGCCCAAATGCAAGTCCAAAGCAATCCAAAAGTAATACACACCTATCATCAAGTCATTTCCATAAGCTATCGGTCCAACATTCATACACACGATTCCCAAGTCCTCAACATACTCAAAACCAAACGGTGATAAAACTATTTTCCAAAACTTTTCCGCTATGATCAATATTAACCAAAAATCATTTACTTCCAATCAACCTCATTGATAAAATCGTACCAACCATATTTTCCAAACTCTTAAATCCCAATTAAGTCAACTCATATTCAAAATAATTTCTCAAATCATCCAGAACATCCATTTATAAACATTACCCTTTTCTCAACTTATTTCATTATTATTTCAAAACAAATCCGACAAGTTAGGATATTTCCCAAAATCCTCTTTTTAGTTTTATTAAATCCATTTCCAACCTTTAAAACCTTTTTCAAACCCAAGTCCAAATATTATACTTTAAATCTCAATAATAATATTCTATATTATATTCCATCTATTTAATATTTATAAATCAGCCCCTTATTTTAAGTCTTCCAAAACCGAGCCCCATTTTGTAAGATAGACCCAAATTCATTTTTCAGAAAATTAGGCCCAATATTTAGTTACTTAAAAATTAGGCCCACAACCCTTCCACAAAATTGGATCCGGCCCAAGGAGAAACCCAACCCAAGGAGGAACCAACCCATCTGATTTTTTTGTTAAAATGAACCGGTTCATCAGATTCAAACAAGGCTGAACCGGACCAACCAAAACAACACAAAGGAAAAGAAAAGGAAGAGAACCGGTTCACTGTTCATCATCCCTTCACTCCCTGGATTCGACGGAAGAGAAGGAGGAAGAGCTGCCGCCGGCGACGGCCTGGCTCCGACCTCCCACCGGCGCGACAGACCCAGAATCGACAAGAAAGAAGAGAGAATAAAGGGATCCTCACCGAGGGTTTTCGATTCGCCGGGAAAGCTCCAATCTGGGCTCGGTATGACTCGTCGAAGGCTCGATCCGAACTTGCTTGGCCTAGGTCGAAGTTAGGAGGTTAAAAGATGGAACTTTGCTTCACCTGGAAGTGAAAGAAAGAGGAAGGAGGGCGAGATGGAGATCTTACCGCCCGGAAGTCGATCGATTCCGCCTCGTCGGGATTCCGATTGGGGCCTGTCGAGGACGGGGAGAGCTCCAAGGACCTGGGTCGGGGCAATTGGTCAAAAGGAGGCCCCTTTAAGACAGATTGAGAGCGAGAGGGAGCGAGGGTGGGCCTACCAGCCGGAGATGGCGAGAATAGGGGAAGAGGAGGAGTGCTTGGCGCCGGCGGTGGCTCTCAGGCGGCATCTGGGCTGCTCCTCGGCGGAGCTGGCCTTTCCTGGGACGTCGAGGGAGGGTGGTGTATTCCCAGGATGCTGCTGCAGTGCCGCTCTCGGCAAGCAGAGCTCGGAGCTCTCGGAACCAGGGGCGGAGCGCTGGAAGAGGTGAGGCGGTGGCCTGGTGCGTGGTGGTGTTTGGAGGCCGAGAGAAGGCTTGGAAGAGGTAGAGAGAGTGGTTGTGTTTGATTCCAATTGCAAATTGCACAGGCTAACAGACACATAATAATTTTCTTGTTTGTTTCTAAAATAAAAGGGAATCAAGGAGGGGGGTGAAAGATGGGGATAAGATTTTACCCAAATGAGAGGGATGACATGGAATGGATAAGAATGGGAGAAGGTGACGGAATTGGGGTCCCGAGTCGGGAATGTGAATTTCCGACAATTGATATTTTAAATCCCGCTCTCTCGATTGATTAAATATATAATATTGAATGTGATATCGCTGACGGCATGAATTTTCGATTTAGTAAATTAAGGACGAGTTTTTTTTTTTTTGAAATATCCGAATTTTTTTTTTTTTTTTTTATTTTATCTTTTTTTTTTTTTTTGACTTAAATCCATTTATATTATTTATCGAAATTTATTATTCAAAAATCCGGGCCTTTACAGCAAACGAGGCACTGGCAAGACAGCCTATCAAGTAAAGAGGGCTATTGTATGATGGACAGTCAGTGATGCCAATAAGTATGCCAAGAACAAAATCGCACCACACAATACTCACAAGAAGGAAAAGAGAATGAAATAGGGTTAGGGGAAAAAAAATTTGCTTTAAGATCGATTAATGGAGGAGGTATGGCAGTGTGATGAGTGCAAAAACCGAATCAAGAGACTTACAAGACGATGGCTCTGATGCCAGTTGATGCGTTCCCTTCTCGCCAGGAGCGATGGGCGGCGCCAATCGAAGGACCGAGGTCTCGTTGCGGAATCTGAATTCGGTTGAAGCTAGGGTAGCACCAGCGAGCGGAGGCGCGATTCATGAACAAACAACAGATCGAGTGACAAAGATGGACATAGATGAGTGATAGCGGTTGTTGATTGACGCTTGAATGCTCAGGGAAGAGGATTCTCAATTCTCAAAGGCAATTTGCAGTTAATTCAAACGTGCTATCCAAAATAGAACACTGGTGTCTTTAATACTCCGAGCTATTCTAATGGGATTGAGGTTGAACGTGCAAGCCCCACTCAATCCTTCCTAACTATAATTTGTGGAAATGTTGAACATAAATTAAAATTAAACTAGGCAAGTTTGGCAAACGAACATAGGAAAGTAGAAATAAAACATATGCTAAGCTAGTTGATCGATCGTCGACAAACATGTTAGCATCTTGGCAACAAGCGGGTATATACTCGCACTCACGGATTGATTGGCTCGACCCACAAAGGAAGCCGTGGCTCGAGCTATGGCCTTAACTCGAGCGCGTGTCAAGGGTCCATCGGAACGAACGGACATAGCATCTTCCTCCTCTGAAGTGGTCATCACTGGGAGCGCATCACGACGGGTGTGAGAGAGCCAGCGGCGGCGCAGGCCATCTTCTTCTAAATAGAAGAGAGGCACGTTACAATGGAGGCCATGGCCGATTGGAGAAGTGGGGAGGTAGGCGAGAGGTGACTGGTGATTCCGGTGGCTCCGGTGGTGTGTGGCGGCGTCTGGTGGTGGTGGATTGAAAGTTGACGCGTAGTCTGAGAGCTCGAACTGCTTTGAAAAGGTAAGAAATTTCTATTTAATTTCTCAAATTAGTTATTATATATTGATATATTGATTAGGATGAGGGAACTAGGGTACGAAATTGAGACCAATTCGTGGTTGGAAGCTTATTCCCAGGAATTTTAGGTTCAGAAATTTTGGGTTTTTTTCGATTATGGTTTGTATTTGTTGTTCAATAACTGCAGGATTCAGAAATTGGGACCAATTCATGTGTTCAGTTTATGTAATTGACATTTCGTGTTGCATAAATGTTGATTCATGTATAAATCCAAATTTTTTGTTTAATCTAATTTCATACTGAATTGTGCAAGTATAAATCCAAATGTTGATTCATGTATAATATTGGTAATTGGGTTTTGTAAAATTTCTTAATGTTGCACAAACTTTTGGTTTTTAATATCATTGTTCCATTAGAATTTCTGACAATTTTTTTTTCTGACAATTAGGTATTCTCACAATTAGCTTATGTATAAATTTGGACAATTATGTCTTAAAGACACTAGGCATTTTCACAATTCCTTGTTTTTTGCTGTGTTTTGTGAAGCCAAGTAGGGGAAGTCTCTTCAAAACTCTTCACACGAGTACCTAGAGCTTGGACATCAGGAAACGTATGAGGATGGCCCTAGATGTCGTACGTCTCACCAGGAACAACAATCCTTTTTCCTTGAACTTTCCTCTCTCAGCTGAACATGTAGTAAACCTTATTCCCTTAACCTTGTTTTGATACAGGCACGAGGAATGAATTATTTGCATCGTAGAAATCCACCCATTGTGCATAGAGACCTTAAATCTTCAAACCTTCTAGTTGACAAGAATTGGATGGTCAAGGTACCATTGCATAATAAATTATTTATCTTATTTTTAATCCTTATAGTTTGTCTTGATTCATGTGTGTCTGTTGTGTTCGTATAAAGGAGAGATGGTTGGCAAAACTTGGTATATCCCCTGACAGGGACGCAAACTGCCCCCTCTGGGCTTTTCTTCTCATCACATATTCACATGTGTGTCTGTCTATTCAAGTAGGGGATTTTGGCCTATCAAGATTAAAGCATGCAACCCTTTTGTCTGCAAAATCTGCATTAGGAATGGTAAGATTCATCTGCATCTAAGTTTCTTTTAATTGGAATTTTAAATTATCTTATACAAGTTTGATGGATCAACTAAAGCATTTAACTATCTCTTTCTTTTTATTTTCTTTATCCCTGCCTTTTGCAGCCCCAGTGGATGGCCCCAGAGATCTAAAGGAACGAACCTTCCGGTGAAAAGTAACCCTCTACTTTACTAAGCTTTATATCCGACTATTTTCATTGGGTTGAAACAGAATCTGGTTCTCTATCATGTATATCTCTGAGTTGATCAACCATGTGAATGACTTGACTTTCCCCTCTTAGATTTTGCTTCCTGATCTAGTGATCTAGACACACTGATATGGTGATACCCTTTGGTTCATATCTTTTATCTTGGTAGGTCAGATGTGTTCAGTCTTGGCAGGTTCGTCTTTCACACTCTATGTGCCACACCCATAAGGGGGGGAAACAATGCTACCACACCGCACACATAGAGTGTGCATGTATTATTATTAAGATTTGAGACACACATGAACATTTATGTGTGTTGCTTTCTTGAATGAGTGCCCTGTATAAGTTTTTTGCTTGCCTATTGGTTTTGATTTTTTTGCTACAAATTTTTAGCATATTAGCTCAATCGGTAGAGCAATGTGCTTAGGCACAAGTTGTGGGTTCGAATCCCATATAAACTATATACATATTGCAAAAAGTGAGAAGAATCTCAAAGAAGAAAAATAGGAGGATACATATTACTACCATGATGATGTTGAAAACTAAGTTGTGACAGGGTACCAATGTACAATTTTACAGATCAACCTATGTGGGAGTCGAACCCACATCATGTGTATAACACATTACTCTACCATTTGAGCTAATAGGTTAAACAAATTTTGCCCATGTGCATTTAACCAGTGATATGTAAGAATTTTGTAAAATCAATTTAGTTCAGTTTGGTAATATCTGTGTAATCTAAAATTCAGTAAAGTCTGAAAAATCTGAAGAAAAAAAAATCATGAGTCCAAAAAGCTCCAAAACATCATCAGGATACCTCACAATCATGGCGTTCCATGAAACCTCATTCCTCTCAGTCATCTTCTCAAAGATTCCCCTTGCCTCTTGCAAGTGTCCAAGCTCAACATACATATCAAGGATAACAGTCTAAGAGACAACATCTCTAGTCCTCATCGAAGCAAAAATTTGTTTGGCCATATCAAGTTCACCCACTTTCGGGCATATCGGGTCCAGATGAGATTATGATCCGAAGAATCTTAGTAAGGCTTTTGTGGTCCCATTTATACGATGACGTATTATTATACCAAACTCGTAGGAAAAAGAATCTCTTTAATCTATCTATAACTAGTGATTAAATATATGCATAAGGATTTATTTTACATAGAATGTTAAAAACGATAACTCATTATCCTATCGCGGGATATACTGGGTTGTTGTTGTTGTTGTTAAAAACGATAACTCATTATCCTATTGTTGAACATATCATTGTCAGGGTAGTAGCAATCACAACGACAAGAGGTGAACAAATCCTTCCTAATTCATCATTTAAACGATAACTCAATATTTGATCGAATACCAAAATTTGGAACCTCATAAATTCTACGGCAAGAAAAGGATATAATCACTAATTCATCAAATTATTGGTCTCAATTTTCAACTCAAACAAAAAATCCCAATTCTCAAAACCCTTCCATTCCTCTGATAGTGAAAGAAGATATGTATCATTCTCACATACATTCATGTGACTAAAAACCCCATAAACAAAATCAAACAAACATTTTACACACTCATAAATGATATATTTGTAGGGTTTTTTTTTTATTATGGTAACCTATGCGGGATTTGAACCCGCATTTTTGTGCTTGAGCATAACGCTCTACCAATTGAGCTAATAGGCTGAATCACAATGCTTAGAGAATCTCCAAACAATCAGCTCTCAAGGGTGAAAAAGAAAGCCACCATACTGCCCTTAGAACATCCCTTTAAAAAGCAATTTGAAACACATAAAACTTCACCCAATAGCTCATTAAAATGCATATGTAGTATCCCTACAAACCTGCACGATTGGAACTGAAAACAATTCTCAATTAGCTCTAAAACTGCCCAAGTCACATATTAAGATGCTGGAAAGTGGAAAAATAAATAACAATATCATCTTCGAAAGCATCCGGAATTATTTGTCCTAATCAACAACAAAAAAAAAAAAAACACTTCCAAATGCAGCTTTAATTTACTTAGCTAAATTTTGTTATTTAATCCATGCTGTAATTGTGCAGATATTACACAGAAATTTTTCATATAAATGCATTAATCACAGCATACACTTGTACCAGACTAAAGTTATATCTCATCATGAAACTACATTATTACATATCTAATGAGCAACACCTTAACGAATTCGAATTTTGTGAATGAAAGATTCGAAAACTTGTGAGAAAACGTTCTACCCCTTTACGAATCTACCGATGCAAAGTGGGGCAAAACTGTTTTTGACCAAAAAAAGGGCTAAAATAGCTGCACAAGGACATTAAATATGTCTTTTTTTTCCTTATGTCCAACAAGCTAACAACAAAATATCAAGTGCTTCAAGGTAGAAAAAACATAGTACTAGTTAAGTATATACTATATACTGTATGTATATAGGCATATGTATAGAGATAGATGGATAGATAGATAGATTACCTCTTCCAAAAATCCAAACAGTCTTCAGCAGGTCCTCTTATAGTCTTATGTCTTTACAAGCTTATCGCACCACACTCCATCAGCTGCTGACTTGGCGACTAGCTCCTTAAAAACCATCAGTTTGCAGCTGAAGAGAACTTGATGGTGAGTGAATCACTTGTGTAGTTCTGTCAGCTTTTTGCGATTTCAGTACTCTTTCAGCATTGGCATCAGCACCAGGACCTCTCTTTTTGTTAGCAGCTGGAGCATGGGCAACCATATCCTTGCCATCTAAGGAATATTGAATCCTCAGAATTGGAATCTTCTTCGTCTGCAACCAAGTTTTCCTCCACACTTGCAAAATCTTTCTCATCTACGAATTTGTCCGTTAACCTGCAATACTCGAGAAAATTGGGAAGGCAAACTTTACTTCCTGCCACATGACTTAGCTAGAAAAGACAAATTATTCGCAGCATACCCATAATTTTAAAATATTCAAACTCATAGGAAGGCTTAGACACCTCTGCATTTTGGAGGAACTCAGCAATATCAGTTGCACATTTTGGGCACTTCATGATAGTTTTCTGTGTGCAAAGCTGCCTTCCACCCCTGCTTCTTTCTCTAACAAATGATTGACCCGCAAAAGTTGTGTGCACAAGGAGTTGTTATTGGAAGAGTCATCACTTTATTACATAGAAGACAACTAAATTCTGCAGGGAGCAACTTAATATAAGTAATGAGCCTGGTTACAAGGTTGGATATATTGAAACCTTATCCAAGATAAACATTGATGACCAAACAATGCAACCTGAAGTTTGAAAGCATGATTTGAGGAGATTTTTCGAGCACTTCCAACTGTTACTTAGTGATCGTTATTTGTTACTATGACGGGATAGTTGCAGAATTTATGACAGGCCACGACAAAGTAGCATATTGCCTATTCCATTAGAATTGAAAACCTAACTAATCCCAATTAGCAATCATAATTTGCGGTTGGTATCCTAGCTCCCTGTAAAGTACCTGGGCACCAGTCCATGCCTTGAAAGAGCTCTTGTGTTATGTATTCCCATCATCCTCGTGCTTCCCCTCAGTTACTATTATGACAAACTGTTGGGATCGATGGGAAATACAACTTGTACGAATTCCTGATTTTGTGAATCTAGACACACTTTAAGAGTTTCAATATAGAAGAACTAGAATGAAACTGAAGACAGCTAAATTGAATATGGAGTAATAAACTGCATTAGGTGTTATTATAAAACAATCTAGAAAACTTCCAAGCAACATAAAGTTATATGGAGAGCAGTATCATCTCAAACTATTTCACCGACCGAGCCAAATGTGCTGCTGCATTCCTTCAATTAACTCTGGTGTCTTCCGCTTTCGATTCATCCTCTTCTCCCATGTATTCTTTTGCACCCGCGTCACTTTGCCATTGTCGATATCGTACCAGTATAACGTTCCACAGTGCTTGCATACAAACAACAGCAAGTTTCTGCCACTCTGACATTTATATAGAACCCTGCGGCTTAGCTTTGTAACATCAATGCTTAAAAATCTGGTCCAAGACTCACTAACCCCGTACTCTGTCATCATCCACAAGGTAAGAACTTGATCCATAGAACAATAAAATAGGCGTCCCCCTAATTCAACTACCTTTGTACCATAACTATAACAATCACTACTCGGCAACAACATCTCCCCGAACCTACAAGTATGCAGATCATAAATAAGGATGACCGCGGGCTCTTGGCCTCTCTTGTCAACAACCCAATGAAGGACACCATTCAAGGAGCAAGATCGCGGTTCATCCCAATTGCACAAGTAATATGTGTTGTGAGGGAAGCCTTCGAATGACTTCCAAGCGCGATTTCTCAAGCTGTAAACCCAAAACAAACTATTGCTGATGTCGACCGACATCATTTTACAGTCGTCAGCATAAGTATCATAACCGAAGCCATATAAGAACCCGCCCTTCGGAACTTCCGTTGGGGGGTAGGAGGCTCCGATGAACAAGTTGTAGATTAAGAGGCGACGGTTACCGGTGACTACACAAGCAATCCCCTTTGACGATTCCAAAAGCAATTGAGTAGATTTGCTTTCATCGTCGTCTTTCCACTCGATTTGAATGCGTTTCACCGACAAGGGAGGATTGCAACGGCTACTGATCTTGACGGGATTGGTGATCTTTGTTGATACACAGTAGACGAAATTTTGAAGAAGGAAGGGGGCAAAAGATGGGTGCCCCAATCTGGGATCGTCGGCGACGTTTTTCCATTGCTTTGAGACGAGTTTACATGCTTGAATCGATTCGAATGGGAGATATAGGAAGATTTGTATGAGTATGTCTTGTGGGAGTTGATTTGTGGGCATTCTTAATGGAGATGAGTGGATAGATTAATCAAGCACACACCCTGAAATTATATGACCGGCAATAACCCCATGATCTGTCAATAAAACCAGAGGCATTGGCATCCCTTCGAATCAAAAAAAAAAGAAAAAAAGAATATTAAAGCTATTTTGGAAAATGAGAATTTTTTTTTATTAAGCATATTTTCCTACTTTCTTATTTTGGATAATATGGATTAAGAAAACCTTTAAATACTAAAAAACATCTGTAAAATAAGATATTGGTTAGAGATATATGGTAGAATATCAAACAAAATCTCCCCGAAAATATCTTAATCAATCTTTTTTCCGTAGAAAAAAATAAGAATTTTTTTATTTTGACTTATTTTCTGCTAAGTACTTTCTTATTTGGGACGATAAATTATATATATCGATTTAAAAAAACTTTAAATACTAAAAAAAAATCTGTAAAATAAGATAGCGTTAGAGATGGTAGAGTATCAAACAAAATAAAATCTTACTCGATGGAAATCTTTTTTTTTTAAACATTTTCCTTTTCAAAAAAATGGCATAAGATTTAGAAACGGTTCGGATCCGGTAGAGTTGCTAATAACTCTATCGGTAGAGTTGGGGTAATCTTATCCATTGATTTGCATCTATGGCTCTCAATTTTCAGCCTTTAAATTATTAACAATTAAGATAATAAAAACTTAAATCTTAATACCCTCCCTAATTCCTATCCGATTTGGATCCCAATTCCTATACTCCTCGGCGTGTCGCTGTCGTCCAGAGATCAACCGCAGTCGCTCCCCGACGAACACGCCGTCGTCCATTGATCAATCGGAGTCGCTCCCCGGCGAACACGCCATCGTCCATAGATCAACCGCAGTTGCCGCATCCATCGACCTTTACACCTATGCCGTTTTTCGGCTTTCTCCGCCCACTGGTACTTTCTCAATATCGTAACTTGGAATCCCCAATCAATCGAAAATTGTTTCTTTCGATTGCATGCCGAATTGCTTTGCTTTATGTGGATGTCGTTGCATACTTGCATCATAGATCTCTAGCTTGTTTTATCTTTATTCTTCCTCCATATTAAAGTTTCCAAACGTCATCAACTGAATCGAACTTCATATCTATTTGAGGAATCTAATTCACTAATGTCTTCTCTATGACAATTAAGTGAAGATGGTGATTCTTTCACTCAATTTTAACAACATTGATAGCAAACAAATCAAGGTTTGTAATGTCTGACTGAAGCTTGAAAGAAAAATATACAAGTTTTGATCGTCAAAATCCTTAACCGTGAGAGAATAGCGTTTGATCAAGGATGAAGATCTTCTAAATGGAAAGATTTGGATATGGCAATCTTTATTTCCATTAAAATTTAAATGATGCAAACTTAATTATTAATAATTTAAAGGCTGAAAAATTGAGAACCATAGATGCAAATCAATGGGTAAAATTACTCCAACTCTACCGATAGAGTTATTAGCAACTCTACCGGATCCGAACGCACCAACCCCCAAAATGGGTGAAGGATACCGAAAATTTGGGGATATTGGGTGAAGTTTTGAAGAGAAAAAATCAACGCAAATCAGGAAAAAAAAAATTAATAGTTTGACCATGATCGATTTGGCGCAATTCATCGATTCTTTTTTTTTCTCACATCGTATCCTTTTTTTTTAACATTTTCTTTTTTCACTCTTTTAAAAAAAACAATGGCAGAAGATTTAGATAACTACTAGTGTAATCAAGGCACGGGAGCTTAATCCATTTTAATTTGAACATTATTTTATATATTTATATAATACTATATTGATATATATATATATATATATATATATATATATATATATATATATATATATATATATATACATGTTTACAACAAAAAGATGTATAAAATATTTTTTTATAATTTATAAATTAGTTGGAAAGAGATACGATACAAATTTTGAAAATGATTTAATAAGGTAAAGTAGTAATAATACTCAAACACATCATCTAATATAATTTGAAATAAATATATAATTATTATCATTAGCATAGATCTAAAAAAGTAAAATATAAGCTCCCGTACAAATATTAAAAAATCATAAGCACATGATTGTGTGAATAATTTTGAAGTTAAATATGTAGATGTACATAACTTATTGATTATTTTCATGAGAAAGATGGTTAGAAAGATAGAGAAATTAATAGTGAAAATAAAGGTAAGATGGTGAAAAAAAGATCCTTAAAGGTAGAAAAGTGATCTAAGAAGCCTTATCCAAGATGTAAAATAAGCATTAGTAATGCTTGTGAGTCTTAAAATATTATTTATTTTTCGATAGCATTTAAGATGTCTAAAATAATTAAATTATAAAATAACACTTATTTGGCTCTAATTAATTATAAAATTGATTTTTATAATTAATTTTTGAAATCGAATATTTACAAATTGATTATTACATGTTCGTTGTATGTAGAGATTGTGGGGAATATTGCAACCGGTTAAAAATGATAAATCAACAATTTCAATATCCAAGAATAAAATCAGCCAAGAATTGACGAATGTTCAATGTGCGTAGACGATTAAAATAGATCACAAATTAACATACAACATATCAAATTAAATAATATTTTAGTATAAAAATAGGAAACAAATATGTTTAAAATAGGAAACAGATATTTTAAAATTTCAACAATAATATTGACCAATAAGAAAATACCATTTGAATAAAAAATTCAAGTTTAATTGTGAGCGTGACACATCAGCAATATAACCGAAAAGAGATTGCAATCGGGAAAAAAATGGAAACATGTCTCAATATTTACGACAATATAACCAAAAATAAAAAAAAGGAATGGATTCAAATCATATTTAAAATAGGAAACAAATATTTTAAAGTTTCCATAATAATATTGACCAATAAGAAAATATCATTTGAATAAAAAATTCAACTTTAATTGTGGGCATGACACGTCAGCAAAATGATAGCAGAATTAGTAATATTAACTAGTGTAATACCCGTGCCTTGAAGGCACGAGATTTTGATTCATTTCAAATTGAATATCATTCTATATATCTGGAGTATATAATACTATATATATTAATATATACTTGTTTATAACCAAAAATAATACTCGTATGTATAAAGTATTTTTTTAATTTATAAATTAGTTGGAAAGAGATACAATATAGTTTTTAAAATGATTTAATAAGGTAAAGTAGTAATAAAACTAAAATACACCACCTATTATAATTTGAAATACATATATAATTATTATCATTATGATAAAACTAAAAAGAAAAATATAAACAGTCATATAATGATTTAAAAAATCATAAGCACATGATTGTGCGAATACTTTTGAAGTTATGTAGATATACATAACTGATTCATTATTTTCATGAGAAAGATGACTATAAAGATGGAGAAATAAATAGAAAAAATAAAGGTAAGATGGTAAAAAAAAGTGATCTAAGCCGCCTCATCTAAAATAAGTAATGTTTGTAAGTCTTAATTAACTTTTAAAATAAGTAAATTGTAAAAAAAACTTTTTTGACTCTAATTGATTGTTATAAATAAATTTTGAATTAAAATATTCACAAATTGATTATATTTAATAACTTTATAAAATAAAATTGCAGGTCTTAAAATATTGAAATTATAATAAGGGACATCTAGGGTGTATAAGATAAATATAGATGTAAAATATTCATTTTTGGGGATAAATATTTTTTTTTCTTCGATATTTGAAGCCAAACACCCAAATTAATCATAAAAGAGTGTTTATTTATTTATTTTTAAATGATAATATATGCAAACTTCACATTTTCTTTTCTCAAAATTCTTTAATTTTTGTTTGTAGATCTTCAAATGTTATTTTTTGTATTCCAAATAGTCATTTAAGCTGTTTAAAATAAATGTAATTTATCTCTAAAAAATATTTTGTTAAAAATTTATATAGATGTCATGTAGAATGTGCAGAGTAAGTATAGATTTAAAATAATCATTTTGGATAGTTATTTTCCTCAATTTTTGAAGGTTAACAGGTGCAAAAATAATTTCTTCTTAAAATTAATGATGTTTTGCTTCTATCTCCAAAAATATTTATAAAAATTTCAACAAAATTTAAGATGTCTATATTGTATATTAAATGTAAATTTTAAAAAGAAATATATAATATTATTGATATGAATTAAATGTGTACAGAAAGACATGATATTAATGAAATAATGATATAAAAGACCACACAGAATGATAATATCCAAAATTGTTGTCCGATGTATCAATGTATATAATCTTTTCTATGAAAAAAAGGAGATAAATATATTTAAAATAGATCAAAAATTTATATAAACATATCAATTTAAATAATCTTCGTATGAAAAATAGGAAACAAATAAATGTCAAATAGGAAACAAATAGTTTTAGCAATAATATTGACCAATAAGAAAATACCATTTGAATAAAAAATTCAACTTTAATTGTGAGCTTGACACGTCAGCAAAATGCTAGCAGAATTAGTAATATTAATAGATAGATAGATATTATTAATAGATTTTTATTTTGACATTTGAATTAATTGTCTAGACATTTTAATACGATTGTGATGAATATAATATAGGAAACAAATATTTAAACTTCCCTTAATAACATCAATTAATAAGAAAAGAAACTTTTGATAACAAAATTCAACTTTAATTTACAGAGGGACACGTCAGCAAAATGGTAGCAGAATTAGTAATATTAATAGATATTATTAATAGAATTTTATTTTGACATTTGAATTAATTGTCTAGACATTTTTAATACGATTGTGATGAATATAATATAGGAAATAAATATTTAAACTTCCCTCAATAACATCAATTAATAAGAAAAGAAACTTTTGATTAAAAAATTCAACTTTAATTTACAGAGCGACACGTCAGCAAAATGCTAGCAGAATTAGTAATATTAATAGATAGATTAAATCCCAAAAAGGGGACAAATCTACACATACACTAAGTGTAGAATTAACATTCTACACCACCAATAAATAATGAAAAAAATTGCAAAACAAGCACTTTTTTTGGACAAATTTACAAAATGGACACGATTTTGGACAAATTAGTGAATTGGCCGCTATATATACTTATTTACTATTGTACGGACACTTTTCTTTTTTCCGAAAATCCCAACTCTCTCCTCTCTCCAATCTCTCTCTCCGCTCCCGATTAAAGGCGATGGAAGCTCTCGATCCGGTGCCAGAACTGCTGCCTGGTGGCGGGCGAGCGGCGGAGCGAGCGAGGGAGGGAGCGAGCAGCGGAGCCAGCGCCGGAGGCCGGTGCGAGGTCGATCGAGCGAGCGCCGGATCCGAGATCTCCTCGAGCGAGCGAGCGAGGCTGAGCGAGGAAGCGAGGGAGCGGGAGCATAGCCGGATCTCCTCCGCCAGATCTCGGATCTTCTTGTCTCCTCAGAGCGAGGGAGGCCGAGCAAGGGAGCGATGGTCGGAGATCCCCTCTGAGATTGCGAGCAAGGGCTGGATCTGAGAATCCGGAGTGGCATGTGCACAAGTTCATCTGACATGTAAATACAGTTGGCTAAGAGATCAGTCGATGCACAAGTTCTGTAGGTCCAAAAATGGTGGAGGCTCTGATCTGTGATAGCTGATAAGGCCTGGTTGCAGCATGTGCAGTCTTACTTGCACTACAATGTCTCAATCTCTGCATCATTGTGGATGGTATGTTGCCATGTCTTCCTAAACAGAGCTTAGTTTTGTGTTATATTAACATATTCTCAATCTCAGTGTTTCATTAGAAAATGATTATGTTCATGCGGGAAATTAATTGCAAGTTTGCAACTTTCTACTACCGAGGATTCTATTAAAAAATTCACACAATTGAAGATCATTTCTTTGGATTGAGCGTTCAACTGCTTGACTATGGAGGGAGAACCTGGTAAGTTGTAGTTCTTTTCACAACAGAATTTTATTGCTTGCTTGGAAATTTATTTTCTGCATTTGCAAACCATATATGACTAGCAGATAATGTAAAATACAGTGAAAGTGTTCTTTCTTCATGCTATATGGGACTGCTAGCTATGATTTGATTACTCTTTTTGATTTAAAACTTCGATCTACATTGATACATATATTATCGATATCTCATATGCTTTGTTTTTTAAAGAAAGATTAAAAATAGATTGATCAGTGGAGTTTATGTGACTGCTAGCTTAGAGTTGCACAACTCGAGCTTAGAGTTGCACAACTCAAGCTTAGAGTTGCACAACTCACAACTCGGGCCTAGAGTTGCACAACTCGAGCCTTTTTAGACTGTTTTTATTATCCATTTGATGTTCATGATTGAATTATTTAAATCGTTGACACTGTTTTCCTTATCACTCCCAAGATCATATACAAAATATGATATATACATATATATATATATATATTGAATTGATTTCACTCCCAATATCATATACAAAATATTTTATTTCTCAGAAGTTGGTTTGTTCTTCCCTGGAATCTTTTTAGACTCATTTTCAAATGCTTATGGTTGGTTGTGGATTTGGTGGAGCTGGTGCATGGCCTTCTGTTACGAGGTGTTAACAGAAGCTGTCAAGAGTATGCTTTTGTTACAAGGTCACTGGAATAAAGGAAGATCTTGGAATTTCAGGGGAAGCTTAAAAAAGAAATCAACTTGCGCAAGACAGAAGAACTATCAGCTGCTTCTACTGAAGAGAAAGCAAACCTTTTAGAACAGAAGCTGAGGCATCTTTCTGATAGCATAGAAAGGGAAAATAAACGTCTTAAAGATGAGCTTTTGCACCTTCAAGTAGAATCCAAGCTCTCAGTTTCAAGAATCAAGGCAGATGTAAGTGACAACCATGTTATAGGCTTCACATGGATTTGCATAGATTTCTACTACGTGAAATCAAAAGCTTCTTTCCTGTTTTTCTCTTTTCTTAGCTTGAGAGGATGGAATGTAGAGCTCAAAATGCCGAGAAAGAGTTAGCGATATACAAAGAGCAGCTGGAAGAGGTTAAGCAGCAGTTCAGAGAGGTATTTCCTCCTTGTTTCATTGTTTCATCAATCCCATCCCCCCAGAAAAAGAAAAGCCAAAAGGAGAAAAGAATGCTATTTACTAGTAATTCTTTCCAAGACATCTTTGTGGACATGAAATGAACGCCCTGGACCTTACTGGTATACTGCCTTTTTGGTGTTTCTCTTCCTTTAGTTTTGGTACATATTTTCTCCTTCAACATTGTGCTTTTGCAAGACATCTTTATGGCCATCCAGTGGTTGGTTAAGGGTTTGTGCAGGATAAGAATATTTCGGCTACTTCCTAAATAAAGAATTTTTTTCAGTCATCCATCCCTGAGTTGGTTCCAATTAATGCATTAGAAATTCATCACCTCTGAGCTAACTTGTGCTGCCATACAATGTTTTCTTCCAGTGCTTGTTCCAGAAGAGTGAACTTGAAAACAAATTAACGATAGCTGCCTCTCCATTGAAAGACTCAACTGGAAAAAGCAGTGCTTTGTTGGTGAAACAATTGCAAGAAGAACTGAGGAACTATGTAAGTTCAATTGATTAAGAGTTTTTTTCCTTGCAGACATGTGAATCGGTTTGTATGACTGGTGAATGTTGTTGCACCGACTTTCTATTTGTAAAAATGCTAGTTGAAATAAAAGAAAAATAAAGAGAAATGCAGACACAGGGATAAAGAGATAAACTTGGTTAAGATGTTCCTGAAGTGTTGTTAGTAGATGGTATACTGGGATAACATTATGAATAACTTTTCTTACGTTTTTCCAATTTCTCTATTAATGCGCTTTCCATGCCTTTTTTTGTTTTTCCTGTTCCATGTTATTACTGATATCCTTTATTTGAAATTTTTACATTTTGTTGTGAGCTGAATCTGTCATATTTTACAGTAACTTTAATATCGTTTTCTGCATACATTGCATACATTTGGGTTGGATAGTACAGAATCTGTGTAGTTTATGTTTATTTGCCAAATTATGGAATCTACACCAGTTTCTGTTTAAATTCGCAGAATTCGAGACGTTTTACAGCAATTCTAAGGAAGGTCAGAAAAGCTCGGAAAACAACTACAGAAGTCCAGAATCCGAGAGTATAGAACCCGGACAAACCGAGCTAAAGCCAGGGCTACTCTATGTCGAGTACACCTTACTCGATCTCGAGTAGAGAGCCCGGGCGGACTTGGTCGACAAAGCCTGGTCGAGAAAGCTGAGCCAGACCAACCTGACTCCGGGAGACAACTCGATCTCGACAAGACCTAGTCGAGATCGACGACACCTCAGCGCCACACCCGGAGTCAATGAGAAGAGGAGTTGATCGAGAAGCCGAGGACGAAGACGCCGAGCACATCTCTACTCGATCTCGATGAGACCTTGTCGAGATCGACGAGCCACCTAGCGCTTGTCCGAGCCCATGCTGAGGAGGAGTCCTCGACCTCACCAGAGAGCCATCCTCGACCACAACCCTAGTCGATCTCGATGAGCCTTAGTCGACATCGACGACGCCCGTGAGCCAAGTCCGAGCCACATCAAGCACCAGCTAGCCGAGACGACGAAGCCGGCCCAGTCGACAACACTCCTACTCGATATCGACAAGACCCTTGTCGACATCGACGACGATTCCAGAAGCTGTGTGACGCGGTTTGACGAATCCTACTCGGTGTGGGATTACTTGGGCTCGAAGATTGCCGATTCTATCCGAATCTATCATCATCTATCCATGGAAGAGGAGATCTATCCACTTTAAGACATATTACCTAGTTTAGATATATTTAGATTTAATTTCTTTGTTGCTTTTATTTATCTTTAAGCATTTTAGATATAGTTTTAGATATAGATATAGATATTCTATCCTTGATTAGCAAGGATTAGAAGGCTATAAATAAAGCCCATGGGGCTCAGTTTTATTCATTCAATTTCGGAGAGAGAAGTAAGTAGGAGAAGTAGAGGGAGAAAGTGAGGCCGAGTGGAGCAAAGGAGCGAGAGCAAGTTGTCTTTGTTCGGTTGTACTTTCTTAAGTTTAGTTAATGCAAGTTGTTATTTCTTTCCAATCAATGTATGAGTTTGCGATGAGGCGTGAGTAGTCCACCCACTTCTAGGGTTGGGGCGAGCCTAACGATAGCCATGCGTGTTTGAGGTAAAGATCCGACCTTTATCATGTTTTGAGCATTTTCCTACTTGTTTATGTGTTTATTACCCGTCTAATGGAGATCCATGCTAACAACTTGGATTATAAACATAAAATTAGTAGAGACAATTAGGGTTTCTTGAAAGAGTTGTCTAATTGTTGGAAAAGGCGAAAGCTTAGTCCTTTGATGCGATTTACATGATTATTTGTTTGGTTCTGCCTTATGCATGCTTGGTTATCGTTGTTGCAAATCCCAATCTTAGAAGTCCTTTTTACATTAAGTTTAGTCGAAACCCTAAAGCCTTTGCATTTATTTTCTTTCGTTTTAATCTCTGTCTTACTCGAGATCGAATAGCACTCGTCGATCTCGACTACTGATCTTCGACCAAGGTCGCCGTAGCTTACTTGTGCAGGAACTCGACGAGCGCAACCCGAAGTCGACGAAGACTCCACTCGATATCGAGTAGGCCTTGTCGATATCGACGAGCCCCTGTGACTGCTGCTGCGCTGTGTTCGACTGTGCCTGACCCCTGTCGACTAACCCTTGGTCGAGGTCGAGTACCACTGTTGTCGACGTTCGTGAGATTTCTCCGCTGCCTAGGATCCGCTGACACGCTTCCTTGTGGATCGATCCTGACTTCCCACTGCTGCATCAGGAGGAGGTCTTGTAATTATTTGCAAGGGACGGAATCTGGTTTGCTGTAATTTATTTTTATTTTATTTGCATTCTCGATTTCCTCCTATCAACGAATTGGCGCCGTTGCCGGGGAAGCTATCATTCGCGCCTTAGGTAGTTAAATCTCACATCTGCTTTGAGTTATTATACAGGTGTATGCGCCGTTCTGGTCTACCACCTGAGTTTGACGCCTTAGACGAACCAGAGCGTTACCTACACATCCACTCTAAACTCAAAAGGATCATGGCGGCCGCTGAAACACCGGAACAGCTGATACAGAGGCTTACAAGGGAACTAGCCGCAAAAGATACTGCTATCGCCGCTGAGAAAGCAGCAAGAGAACGGGCAGAAGCTAAGCTTGTGTTGCGTAGATGGGAACATTACGCTAAATCGCCCAAATCAACAATGACAAGTTGGTTCGACAATGTCCCCTTCTATGAGCCGGTCAACATCGACTACCTGGACTCGACATATACACATTCTGGAGGAACTGATCCAGAAACACTAGCCGAAATCGTTTGTACCACAGAAACCCAGGTATGTCCTTCCTCTATTTCAATTTCGCTATCTATCTTTGAAGAATCTTTGGAAGGATCCCAAGAAGAAGAAGAAGAGACACCAACGCAAAATCCGGACGTCGTTGCCCATGGTGCTTCAAGGTCGCTTTTACCCTATAAGGTGAAGGCCATTCCTGACAATTTTGAGCAACCGATGTTCATATTCAAGTATGGGGTCCTCGCAAAGTGGCATGAAGTTCCGCATGATGAGGTGGAAATATCTCTTCCCACTCCACCGTTTTGCTGTGGTGGAGACGCGCAAACAAATCAACCAGTGGAGCGGAAGAGGTATGATGATGAGGTATGAAAATTTCCTTTATATATTCCTTTATGCATGCCAGCTGGAGCCCAGGAAGATGGATGGAAGGAGCCATGGAGCATCCACTCTGGGAGGTTCAAGCTTCTTCGCACGATGCCTCCGGATGACATCCCATGCTTCCCACCACCGGAGGAACCACCAGATCCACCTATATCTCCGGACAAAGATGAGCCAAGCTAATGCTTAATGGAGAAAGTCGGCCTAGCGACTATAAAATCTAGAGCTTGTAAATAGACATTTATTTTTGGGACTTTTGGACATTGTTGCTTTTGTTTGTTTTTTATTTTGAACTTTTAGTCTTTCTATTATGGGTATATGTCTTCTGCACTTTTCAGGTCCATGGATAGAACCAATCAATATTCATACTCGGCCCAGGAGGTGCTTCCATTCGAAATTTAGAGGCCCTGCACACCAGTCTAGTGAGTTTCTTTTTCTACCCTTGTTTTTATACAGTGAGGACACTGTAATGTTTAAGTATGGGGTGGGGGAAGGGCTTACATTATGCATATTTACTTTATTTGACATTATGTGTGCATGTTTAAAGTTTAGTTTCTCACGAACGTTGAGTTGCAGTCTTGGTATATATCACCTTTAAATTCAGAAGAACTTGGTTGTATTGTTAATGGACCTTGAAACAACATTCTTATTAGAACTGGCTCTTGCAATCTCTGGTCTATACGCTTTCTCTTGCTCTGTAGTTTGACAGTGTATGATAGGGGAGACTCAACAAATGAGCTGCCACATTGCTGAAACTTGTCACTATCCTTGATGCTCTTGTATCATGACCTTTCTAAAAGTGGTTTATTTGTAATGATGCATATTATACACATTGCAGCTGTCTTTTGTTACTGGGGAAAGAGATGAGTTAAGGAATGCAATAAACAAGTTGAAGCAAGAGAACCATGAGAAAGGGGATGTGGCGTCTACTGGGACTATTGTTCAGGTTTCTTATTTCCATTGGTGTTCAACCTGTCTTTATAGGGTTCTTGGGATGATTATTGTTGGTTTTGCAAACAGGAGCTGGAGTCATCTCTGTCAAAGAAGGACAGTTATATCAAGGAGCTGGAGAACAATCTTCATGAACAAAAAGATGCCTGTGATCGTCAAAATAGTGAATTAAGGATGCTCAATGATAGGCTAAATAGTGAAGCAAAGCGGATAAAGTCCTCAGAGAGAGAGAGAATGACCGGCTTCGATCAGAGATTGCTCTTCTGAATCCCCATTGAAGAAGATATTGTCACGCTTGAGATCTCTGTGAATTGCATTAAGCCTCTGAGATTCTGCATCCTTCAATTCTTGAGAGCCTTCAATTCATCACCTGTCATGTGAGTTTGTCTTTTCCATTATGCAAATTTGTCTATACATGATGTCTTAAAAATGCAAAATCAGTACTTGTCATTGACTACAAAATGCAAAGTGATCCAACCATTATACCCGTATTTGACCAAGGCAGGGAAGTGATCCAACCATTATACCCGTAATTGACCAAGGGTTCATATAAAGCCTATTAGCTCAAAATGGTAGAGCAATGTGCCTACGCACAATGATGCGGGTTCAAATCAATCTCTTATTATGTGAAATTGATTAGTTTTGTGAAGTTCTTTTGCTACTTTATTGGCATGCTAGCATTGAAATGCTATTCAGTATATAAATGATGCTTTCTCAATTTGGTTTACTTTGCATGAGCCGCCATTGCTAATGTGGGAGATATAACAAAGATGCAGAAGAAAGCAATCAGATAGAACAATTGTGTTTGATATTTCTTTTCCCAAATCAGTGTTGCAGTGTTACTATTTTCGTTTCAATGTGCAATTTAGAACTTAATTGTGCTCAACATGATCTTATTTTTTTTCAATATTATTTTAAGAGTTGCACGACTCTGTTCTAAGAGTTGCACGACTCTGTTGTAAGAGTCGCACGACTCTGTTTTAAGGGTTGCACGACTCTGTTGTAAGAGTTGCACGACTCTTGTTTTAAGAGTTACACGCACGACTCTGTTTTAAGAGTTGCACGACTCTGTTTTAAGAGTTGCACGACTCTGTTGTAAGAGTTGCACGACTCTCAACATGATTTTATTTTCTCTCAACATGTTTTCATGCTTTCTCAATAGATTATTGCACATCATGCTCTTATTTTTCTCAACAATTCTTTATTTTTGCACAACAATCGAGATTTGTGAAATTGTATCTCAAGATGATCTTACTTTTAATAAATATAATTTTATAGTTTTTTTATAGATTATTGCACAACATGATCTTATTTTTGCTCATCAATAGACAATAATTGTACAACATGGGGGATTGGTGAAATTTTGCTCAACGTCATCTTATTTTTGCTCAACTATAGGTTATTTTTGCACAACGATCGAGACTCGTGAATTTGTTCTCAACCTGATCTTATTTTCTCTCAATATAATTTCATACTTTCTCAATAAATTATTGCACAACATGCTCTTATTTTTGCTCATCAATACTTTATTTTTGCACAGCTAGTGGTGAAAATTAGTGCTGACACTGATATTAGTTACAATTAGTGCTGACACTGATATTAGTTACAATTAGTGCTGACACTGATATTAGTTACAATTAGTGGTGAAAATTTGCACGACTGTGTTTTAAGAGTTGCACGACTGTGTTTTAAGAGTTGCACGACTCTGTTGTAAGAGTTGCACGTCTCTGTTTTAAGAGTTGCATGACTCTGTTGTAAGAAACACTTTTCATTCTATTTGTCTCCAATTCAAGTGGCTCAATGCTTTAACCAAAGTTTACAAAACCAACAATACGATAGCCTATACGGGATTTGAACCCGTATATTTGTATTTGTACACAACGCTCGACCGATTTGAGCTAATAGGCTTCACAACGCTCTACATGATATCTAAACATATAGACTTGTTATCGAGGAAGAACTATCCTCAAAGGAGCCCCTGATCATATCAATGATCAATGAAACAAAGGAAATTGCAGAAGATGACCAAGGGAGCAGGGCCAACTGGCATAAGGCTGGTGGCCTGGATTACGCTCTGTCTAGCTAGGATGAGGTTAGTACATGTATATGTTTGACATATCATATATAAATCAAGTGGGACAGCAGCTGCACCCATATATTGATATATAACAAGACTTTTACAAAAGATGACACATAATCAACAAATTTGCATGTCATGATATAACATTCTGTTTTGCAGCTAAAAGAATGAGTGTAATGACACTCATCACATTACTGATGATATCAGTCTCCATGGTTATGTTGCTGATCAATCTTATACTTATAAGGGAGCAAAGCCATAATAAAAAACAAGAGGTACGTACGTACATAACGTAGCAATGATCTTTCAGGACACCTGATATAAAATAAGATGAAACATATGCACACAACATAAACTGTACGTTCATGTCTTATAGGTGCAAGATGAAGAAATGCAACAGAATGAAGTTAAACTCAATGAGGAAATAGTAATAACGGAACTTGAAGATACAGATGCGACTTTGCCTGATCCAAATGAACCCATAACTCAAACTCTTCAAGCTGTTATGCTTTCAACTGCACTTACAAAACTACCTGCTAGTGCTGACAGTTGCACTACGTTTCAGGCTTGAAAGCATCATCACAAAAGGTTGCAAAATGCCAATAAGATAAAACAGGTACATTCCTTTATCCACTTACAGAAAATGGGAGACCAATGATGAAATACTTGCATCAGCTAATGGATTACTATAAGTAAATGTGGGTAGACATCATCTAATGGATCCCAAGTACAAAGAAATAGCATGTCAGCACAGAATTAACCAAGTATTTGGCTGACATAGAGCATTTTGCTCATGAAGGTCACAGGAATGGCTGATCGAGGTGTATCAACTATATAGACAACTACAGTTGGAAATGTTCCTCCTAAACAGAAATCAGCCAAGTTACAGCAACAAATCCCAACAGTTGGTGCCAACAGTAGCAGCAATATCAGTCAGGGAGGATTCAGATTTTATGTGGGGTAGACGCTGGAAACCTAGAAAATCGGATGGAATATGGTGAGAGTGGCACTCACAACAGAGGTACACATGGATAGAGTAAAAATTGTTGCTTGGAACATATGTGAGATGAAAGACACCATAAAAAAATAGCTTAATAAATACTTGCAGTGCAATTCTAATTGGTTCAATTAGCAGTCAAAACTCTAAAAGCCTCAAACACTACATATAGAAGCAATTACCTCTAAAAGACGAAGATCGATTGATAAGGAAAACAGTCGGAACGAAACCTCGGCTCGTAAAAATTGATCGATGGTGATCCTGCAAGCAAAGAAGCAGAGTCAGCAGAAGCAAAATCGAAGGCCAGGAGGGAAGCAATCTATCAAGGGTATTGTCGTTGGCAAGGTTCTTAATTGCTGTCGCGGAAAACAGTCGAGCTTTCCTTATCAATCGATCTTCGATCGATTGATAAGGAAATCAATAAATCTTCGATTTTCGATCAATCGATCTTCGATCGATTGTTAAGGAAGCCGGAGGGAGATCGATTGTTAAGGAAGCCGGAGGGAAGCAGGTGGATTCAATCAGTAAGAAGGGAGCAAGGAGAAGATTACCAAAATTAGGACGACACAAGGGGCGACGGAAGGATGTCGAGCGCGAGCCAGATCTGAGGAGGCGAGGGCTGCGAGCTGGTGGACAGATCTGATCGAGACGGACGAGAACGAGGAGGTGCGACGGGAGAGTAGATCTGAGCAGCTTCGGAAGACCAGATCGGATGGTGCACGAGAAGCACGATGGGAGATCGCTCGCTCTATCGATCACTCGCGGATCTGAGAAACAGGAAGAGGAAGACGGAGATCGGAGGAGGAGAAGCGCGGAGGACGGGAGGAGAGCGCGTTCGGAGAGGGAGAGCACGGAGGAGAGACGCGTGGGAGGAGAGAGAAAGGGTTTATATTTAGGACAGTTTGTAAAAATGTCCCAAAACGCGAATATTTCGCAAAATCAGCCCAATTTCGTGGCTATTTTGCAAAACCGCCCATAAATAATTGCCCCTTGTCCTTCTAAAGAAAAAAAGAAATTAATTAATAAACTAAAAACAAATTAAAAACGTAAACTAAATTTTCTAGCAAAAACAAAATGTAAACTAAATTAAAAACTGTCAAATTTTGAAATTAAACTTGGAAATTTTGATTTTGAATTTTGGCTGCAAACCATTCCATTAATTACTAAAATATTTTTCATGTCTTTCTATAGCATAATTTTTTAGAAATAAGATTAGCTGTTTTTATTTAGAATTTTATATCATTATTATTATATATATTAATAAATTTATCAATATTTTATAATTTAAGGCGATTTTTAATATAAATGTATCATGCAGTTTTAGATCAACTCATAAAATATAAATTAATTAATTTATGAGTAAATAAATGTACGTATCATGCAGTTTTAGATCAATTCAAATATAAATTAATTATTTTAGGTTGTAGTGTTTTCCAAACTAAATGATTATAAATTATATGTATAAATCAATCTAATTAACTAAAACAATATATTATTTCTTACGAAAAATTATTTGACTATATTGTTTCAAAAAATCATCAAATTATTTGCGTTGTAATATGGTATATAAACTATGAAATATATGTGTTTTAAAATTTGAAAAAGTAGTATACGACCACATGATATTATTATTTTCTTGTTAATGAATGACTACATGATATTATGAATGTATGGTAAAAATAAATCAATAGGGGTTAATTTTTCTATTTTAGGAAGTAAGTGGGTAGTTACTCAGAACTAGCCTATACCCCGTGCGCTACGCACGGGATTTTTAAAGTTAATCGAAGTAAACCATCTTATTTTTTCAGATGTCATCATAGTAATCAATGTATTTTAAATAATGTATAAAACATAGTTCTCGTCAGGAAAACATAGAACGGTTCTCAAACAAATATTAAAATGTGATAAACTTCTAGACCCCAAAACAAAGGAAAGATGATCATACTACACATTTAAGAAGGAAATAAATCAAAATATTTAAAACCAAAATAGGCTTGAATTGTGACACAATTGCTGAATTAATGGTTAAAAAAAATAAAAGAACATGATGTTTATTTCCTTATTTATATAAAATGATAAAGAAGGAAAGAGTAACGGTTATAAACGATCTTGTACGGCCAAATCTTCACTCGGTTGAACCTTATTTTCGATTAAAATAAGAAAGCAAAAAGAGATACTATTACACTCAGGCAAACAACCAAAGTGGAGAAAATTACAAAAAAATTGGATGAGAAGCAACCTGAAAGGGTTGAAGTAGCATGGGGATCAGATATGAAGCTTAAGCGCCTCTTTATACAATCTCTTATACATTGCAACTTGTATAGGATAAAAGATATCAGTAAAGGATCAAAAAGTGTTAAAAAGAAAACCCAACAGAGCAACAAAATCCAAATAAAGCCTACTGAAAAATGAAGTCAATCAATCATGGCCTACTGCTGCTCAGCTCTTTCCAATACATTTGCAACTTTGAAAGCTGCCTCTCGATCATACTTTTGAAGCTCGACTTGAAATTGTTCCTGAAACTCAGGCTAAAAGAACTCAATGAGTTTCGGTTACACTAGAGCATACAGATTTCTTCATATACTTACGAATTAGGATGAAAAGAGAGCACAAAAGAGTCGACGATGACCTCCAATTCAATATCTTTGTTCTCAATCTGATCCGAAAGGCTCCATCCCAAGTTACGTAGCTTAACATTCGGCTCTACCAATCCATTTATATCATGAAAGGTTATCTGTTGAAAATCATTTGTAAGGTAAGAGTTACCACTTACCAGAGATCCAATGACACTTCACCACATAAAATAAGGCAAGGGACATACAGAGTGCTCCGAAATCACTGTTTTAGCATCAGCATATGTAATTATATCCATTACTGGGGAAGCTACATCAATCTAAACCAGTTGATTACCAACAGATCCACAAAGCAATTGAATATCTCGGCAAACCTTTAGAAGAACCGTCACTTGAAATGATTGCAACAAATGTAGAACTAAGAGCAAAAAAAAACTAAGCAGTCAATAAAAACTAAGCAATCCCCTAGAGTGTTGACAATCATCATAGCATTATAACACCACTAAAAACTCAGTTACTTGTAAAACTCATTCTGGAAATCAACACTAAAAAATTGGGTAATAAATTATTGCATATCATACTTTATCCTCTCCAAAAGCCTTCAACTTTTCCTTGCACATGCCCAATAAACCAATGATTCATGTAAATTTAAAATCAGCCTGCACATATGACAGAATCCGCATTTGCATACTAAAAGTTTGAGCAATATCTAGATGTAGAGGTAGGGAATATCTAGGTGATGAATGACCATGCGTTTGGACATATTTTCTTTGGCTCTTGTGAATCAGCACAAAACATCAATTTGCTTGCATCGCTCATCCAGCTCAGGCTTGTCCTTGGGTGGGTTCTGCAACAAACGTAAGAAAAAAATATAACCTTGCAGCAAGTATAAAGTGAAAAAGAACATGCAATAAAAATCGAAGAACAAATTTCGGTAATGGTGTCAATCTAACGAAAAATGAACAAAGCAATTGAATTGGATCAGTGAGCAACAGACAAAAGGAGTAAAATAGTTCACCTTATAAATGGCATATGATGAAAGCTCATCAACTATTGTATTCTGACACGCAGAGAGCTGCACTCATATCTCACTGACGCTAAACACTACCACCGAAGGCACTAGGTCTGTGAATTCCACGCCAAGGCCCCGGTGGCCATAAATTTATTTGACTTTTGGCTAAAATTAAAGCTTCTACAAAACATTGAACTAATTGAAGTGAATCGATTCATTAAAAAAACATATATCAGAAATCGATTTTCATTTTACACACTGAAGTGAGCAGGTATTCTTGAAAACCACATTGATATTGAGGAAGGCTTATTTATAAAATTGAAAGAAACTAATCCTATAAAATGAAGAGTTTGGCTCTATATCCATGCTTCTCAAATCAACCGATGAAAGAACTCACAAAAAACCACAAAACAAAATACATTTACAAGGATACCTACTCATGTTACAATGATTATAACTCCATCTACTACAATTAGTTAAAAAATTTAAACAAATCAGTGATTATGATGTGTACATACCACAATAGATCAAAGAATGCTTGACCCTTGGATCTGCAGGCAACACTGAATTCAGTAGGCGACGACCCCCCCTTCAAAAATCATTCTTTTGTTGTGTCTGCAGAAATACAAAACGCATAGATAAAGAATAACATTCACAATCAGACCCTCAAGAAGATCAAAACTGAGAAGAAAAAAAAAACAGTTTACTACAAATTCAATCCGTGCCAGGAAACACTACAAGCAAATCAAAGCCTCCCAAGATGCCAAATTGGAAAACAAAAAACACACACAGCAGAAGAAGGAAGATCAGTTAGCTGAGGAATCTCAAGATCAAAAAGAAGCTAGGGACGGGATTCATAGAAGCTTAACCTATCAACCTGAACTGAAACAAATGCATACAGGACTCAACTGAATTTGGAGCCAAAATCATGATAATCAGTCCTGAGCAACAAAAAATCAGAAGTTGTAATTGAAACTGAAAATCAGAAGCTGAACTCAATCTTGGATTGAAAAAAGCTAACACTGAAACTTGGAAGAAGAAGCTTGGATGCACAGAAGCTGAAAATCATGATAATTCATCCCAAGCCACAAAAAATCAAAAGCTGGAATTGAAACGGAAAATCAGAAGCTGGAATTGTTGGCTCTCCACTAGCAATCACAAAAGAAAAAAACCCCAAAAATTAAAGGTTGGATACACTCCACTTTCGCAATGAGATGATAGGGCACACTGATTTTGCGAATAAAGGAGAAGTAAAGGGACGATTTTGAGCTTCTAATAGGATTGAATTGCCAATAATTTCCAATCTTATAAAACCTGAAATATATATACAAGAAAACTCAGCACACGAGCCATCAGGGAAGTAAACACCAAGGTCTAATATGATGAATACCTCAAGACTCTTTAAGCAAAGCCCATCATCTCTGATTTAATGACATAAGCAGGCAGCTGAAATCCTTTATTATTAGCTCTATAAAATTTGAAAATCAAAATCAAGTACAAACCTTGCTCCGCAAACTCTCCACTTTGCACAGATAATCTCCTCCTACTTGCGGGTCCATCTTCAGCGTACATTAGTTCTGTTGCCCTTGCATCTTTTAACTCCTTGTCAGATTTTTCCTATATGATAGTAAATAAGATCCAAACACTATGAACTTAGCTGGGATCACAACAAAATAGATGGATATTAATACCTATTAGGGCACCAAAAGAGTGAAATTCAAGAACTGCCTTTCTGCACTACCTATTGTGAAGTTGTGAGTTCACAAATAGGTTCAAAATCCTTAATCCCCATTGATGAATACTATAGTACATCATGTGCTGCATGAGAATTGCCTTGTAGTTGAACTTTTTTAAACCCATTCAGTTTCCAAAACTACATATGTGAACTCACGAACTTCACAAATTCAATCTAACCAACAACTTCCCGAAATTGAAACCCCTAACCTCTAATTGAGTCTGAATTGAGCAAACAAATTATCTCATCTTCTTTAAAAAGAAATACAGTAGAAATTAGAGATAACCAAAGAGGGGAGATGAGTTAACCTGATAGAGGACGAGTACGATCTCATCCTACAACTTTTGAAGCTCTTTTTGCAACTGCACAATACCCAACTCGGTGGATTCAAATTGCCCTACTTCTGCACATATTCATTTAGAATTCAGTCATAACAATCTTGAAATTCGGAATTCATTCATAACAATCGTCAAATTTATGTTGAAGAAGGTGACTTGTCAAAATAAACAAACTCAAACAAAGAGCAACCTCTGATGCTAACAGAACATTCTTGGCTCCCTCTTGAGACGAAGTTGAAAGTAGCCACCATCTTTGGCTTTCATATCGTCCGGCGGTAACAACCAACTGCAGAAGTCGAAGAACTGACGGGGAGTGCAGGAGGCGTTCTCGATCCAGAAGCTGCGGAAGCAGTGGATTTCTAGGGTTCTTGCAAATATGGCAGAGGAAGGCCTGGTGTGGTGGGAGATTGGAAGCTATGGGACGACAGAGATTGGAGAAAGGGGGTTAGGGTTTGTGCATTTCTATCCTTGAAGAGAAACAAACCCCGGATCGAAAACCGAAAGTGGATGAGAAAGAAACTGCTCACAAAGGATCCTAGAAATCAGACTCCCTCCTCGGTCTTCTCCTCCATCCACGAACTCAAACTCCGTCCACCGCCACCATCGCCTCCTCGAACTCAGAATTCGACCTAGTTCAGATGTGGGAGAGCTTCGACCTATCGTGGGAGAGAGATTTTGGGAGATGGTTTTTGGGAGAGAGATGCGTCCACCGATCGGTCAGACTTTGAACTCAGGCTCGCCGCTCGCACCCTCATACCCGGCTTCCTACTCTTCTTCTTGCGAATCCAGTTTTCTTCTTGTGAATTTGGGAGATCGTGGGAGAGAGGCGGAATCAGTTTTCCAGAAGAAAGAGAAGGGCAAAAAAAAAAAAACGAGAGAAAAAGAAAATCAAACAGGCCTCCACGTGATAGTCTGAGAGGGCTGGAAAATACTCAACTTTGAAAATTAGTTAATTTTAAGATTTATTTTTTTCAATTTAAATAGGCCTCTACTGTTTAGAACAGAGTAAAAATCCCGTTTAGAACATACCAAAAATACCTTTACAACTAAAACAAATTACACCCCCTACCCCACTCCTCTACCCCACCCCAATCTCTCTCACACCTCACGCTGAAACCCTCACACTCGGCGATTTTGTGCTCCATCCAAACATATTGCAAAGTTCTTCCAATTTCCGCAATCAGAGGCTTTCTATTCGAAGATCTATCTTCTTTAAGGTACACTTTCAACATTTCCAATGTGATTTTGAGCAGTTGAAGTAGTTTTTAGGGATTTTGGTGTTTTGTTGTTTAGATTTGAGATTTGGGGCGAAAAAAAGTGTGAATTTGTAGATTTGTGATAAAAACAGTAGTTTGTAGGTATGTAGAAGTCAGATCTAGGATTTGGGAGTACGAAAGTCAAGTTTTCGTTTGGGAATTTGTTCATGGGTTTCGCAGTGTGGGAAGGTAGAGGACGACAAGATCGCTCCGACCACGGAAGACAAAGTCGCTGCGACCACGGGCGCCACTGATCGCTGCGACCACGGGCGCCACTGGTCGCTGCGACCACAGGCTCCACTGGTCGCTGCGACCATCTCGGAATACTGTGTCGGGATTGGAATGTCGACCTTTTCTCCCTTTTTCTCGAGCTTGATTTGTAGGTTTTAATTGATATTCAATTGTTTCCGGAATATTGTGTCGGGGTTGGAATTTGAACAGGAGGGGGATTTTGATATTTGAGTTTCTTGTGATTGTTTTCCAAGCAAAGAGTCGTTTTTGTATCTGTGATTTGCTGTTGGGGCCTTGGTGGAACTCTAAGATGAGATTGTGAGGGTTGAGTTCGCTTGGTATTTGAAATTCAAACCGGCGATATGGCTAGAGTGGTTCAGAACTTTAGATGCGTATTATATTGTATACTACTATTGTAATGCTATAAATTGTAAACACTATATATTGTACTTGCTTAAACTTGTATTAGAAACATGTGTATTATAATGTTTGATAGGTCGCATGGTAAAGTCAGTCATAGATTTTGTTGTTTTACTAATCTCAATTATAATGCACTGTGTTGAGTTAGAATAAATATAAATATGGTAGCACATTTGATGAAACATAGTTAAACTCACTGAACATCGTATGTACATGAATGAAATTATATATCAGTGTTGTCTATGATTTGCCAATATATCACTTTACTATAATGTTTATAACTTGTACAATATATAAGACCGTAACTAAAAAAATAAGATATGTGTATGTTGATCTTATGTATTTAATAGTCAAACTATTGATGTAGGCATAATGTATCAGTAAGTTTGATAGGATGGCATTTTCTTTGTTTGTTGATATGAGTGTAGAGTGTAGACATAGGTTTATTATGTTGCTAACTACTGGAGTCGAATAATAATATGTATGCTAATTGCTCGTTTTCATTACAGATGGATAGGAGATCGGCACTACACGCATCCGCACGGCGTCAGCGCGCCGCTTCTCGGTCTGTATGCGAGACGGAACATGCCGAAGACGATTCGGCTCATGGTATGATACCAGAGCATACGGTGCCGGTGGCCCAGGATGTGCCCATAGGATCTCACTGCCGTCCTAGAGCCTCCAGAAGTAGGCATCCGCAACGTGGAGGTCCCACAATAGCACCACTTCTGACATGTCCGGCTCCAGGAGGCCCTCGGATTCCGGACCTACTTTTGGGATTTGAGGGACACGTAGCGCATCACATTTGGGCTGGGAATGTAAGGAAAATCTTCTACACATCATAGTATATGCGCATGTTAAATTTCATAAAATAGAGATTATTATCATTTTTCTGACTATTGTATGTTTCGATAGGAGTGGGAACCTTTGAAGTTACATATTCGTACGACACAACTTTCAAGGTGGGTTTTGGACGAGGATCACATATGGGCAGAGGTTGTGTCAAGTAGTGGATTGACACATCTCCAGACATCAATGTACAATAGGCACAACGGAAGACTGATATCTGCGTTTGTTGAGCGTTGGCACCCAGAAACAAACTCCTTTCATATGCCGTTTGGAGAGATGAGTATCACGTTACACGACGTCTACTTCTTGTTGGGGATCAGCATTGCTGGAGACGTAGTCTCACATGACATGGACCCGAAGGTCGTGTTGAAAGAGCTGGTGGAGGATTTGCAGATCACTGAGAAGGAGCTCATTCAGAACCAGGTAGGGAGACGTGGCTTCCCTTATGAATTCCTGGTTAAGCACTGCGAGGGCGAAAATGTAGATTGTTTGCATCCTGAATCAATTGCAACCAGCTTCCTCCTGTATTTGTTGTGCTCTGCCTTGTTCACTGACAAGACGCAGAACAGGCTGTCCTTAGCTTACCTCCCGTTGTTACGCAATCACAGTCAGGTGAACTCTTTCTCATGGGGCTCTGCGACCCTAGCATATTTATACCATCGGCTGGGAGAGGCTTCACGTAGAGATTGCAGCCAGATGTGTGGTTGCATTACGTTGCTCGAGGTGCGTATTAAAATTTGTTTGCAATATTTCATTGTTTTTATTACAAATTTTTAGTGTTGATTATGTTGAGTTTTTTTATAATGAAAATAGGCTTGGATATATGCATATTTTCCCACATTTCGTCCTAGCACATCGATCAATTGGAATAGGGCAACAGAGCCTTTTGCTTGCCAATGGAAAGATGCCACTTTGCCTTCACCATTCCCCAACTATAGAAAGATTTTGGACGGACTGCAACATAATGAGGTATGCTTATCTTCTTATTCAATGAATATGTGGACACAGTTTTTCATAAAATAGGTTAAGTAGAAAGGAAACGATCGATTTGATCTGTTTGAATGCACACAGGTGGACTGGATGCCGTATGAGAATCTTGACTTTTGCAACCCTGCTATAGCGCCATCTAGATTCCACGGCATAATCTCATGTCTGGATATTAATGAGCCCTATATGCCAGATCGATTTGCTAGGCAATTTGGTCGCCAACAGGGAGTTCCATCTGACGTCATCAAGCCTAGGATTGCTATGAGGGGTGTGAACAACGCAGAGTATAAGGTCATATACGAGAATGGGGTGTGGGCTTGGAATCTTGCCCACATCCACTCCATGACCATGGACATGATCGGCCCTCTTGGTAGTTATGCTGGTGATGTGTCAGACGAATATGCATCGTGGTACGAGCCGCGAACACATCGGTTCGTACATCCTACTTCCGCTCCGGCTTCTGAAGAATCCATCACTATATAATTATATATTACTCTATTCTGCATTGTTATCATTCAATATATAAAGTACTTAGGTTTCTACTGCACGAATTTCAGCATATGCAGCGGGCCCTTAGGCATCTCACCCCCTAGTTTGCCGAGGATAGGAGGTCGCGAGTGCCTGACGACGTTCACCAGAGCATGATGCACGCGACGATTGAGCTAGGGTATATGAGCTTGAACGACCACACCAGTCGCACCACGTTCGATGTTGGCCAAGGTAGCAACCCATCCAGTGAGGGTTGGGAATCATGGAATGACAACCCACCACCGAGTGGAGGTTGGGGGGGGTTGGGGGTGGGGGGATCAGGAGTGACATTTTATGGTGCTTAGTAGCCGTAGATTATTCTATTTCGTAGTTGGAGACTGTATGCTAGTCATGCTTTATATTATTTGTGAGAATTAACAATGTTAGTGATTGTAGTTGGTAGTTCACATACTTAAATATGGACATTGCGACCTTTGGTAGGATTCATGAGAGTGAAGTAGCGGGTGATTTATTAAAGTTGTTATAACAAATATGTGTTTTTGTTACTATCAATCTTGCATTAAATTAGCTCACGAGACATACAAAATCATACTTGAAGTGACATGAAATAATGCATTGAAAGTATAACAATGTTTCGAGTCCCATCAACAAATGTTGGAAAACAATATAAATATAAATAATCATATAATATCAAAGTAAAATAATTGCCTTCTAATCGGAAATAGTGACATGATCAGTTCTTTTCCTTTGGACATCACCTTGTTCATACAGATATGCATCAAGCCGCTCTCGGAGTAAGAAATCAAGGCCAGCAACGGTTTGTTGCCGATTAGGACGCCACATGGGTACAATAGGAGGCAAGGGTGCATCAGGTTGTAACATTATCTGCATACACAAAGAATGCAGTAACCGAGTCACATAGACCGTGCTGCTCAGCATACCGCTGCTCTTCCATCAACAACTCAATAGCCTTATGAGAAACAGAATGTTGCAGTAACCGAAACACATCTTCAGTTGCTGCAGACGACATCCCTTTCAGCCGAGATTCCCCAAACGATACTTTAATTTCACTTATTTGAACCTGGAGGACTGCATGCATGTTGTCGAAGACAGAATTAAGACTCATTGCTCCCTTAGGAGTCATGAACTGCTTAAATGTGGAATGCGCACCCTCGACTCTGGAATGAAGTAAGTATGCAGGGAGTAAAGACATAGTATAATAATATAAGATATGGAATACATTTTAAGTACAAAAATCAATAATACCTGTTAGTGTTTCTGGTTCCCAAATGGAACACCTTATCCGTCCAAGCAGAAACAAGATTGTCTTTATAGTTTCTCAACCACTGCCGCTCAAAGTAGTTAACCAACCCTGATCTAGTTCTCCAGCTATCACGTAGTCGAGTCAATCCGCTGACGTACTGCTCTTCAGTCTGGGACCAGAGTAAAGACATGCACTCTCTCGCAAACCTATCTGCAAGCTTCACATCTTTTGTAAGTTTCTTTGCTCTGTCCTCCAAGTTTTTTTGCACATGACGCCGACATAGGATTCGCTTTGTCTGGGGAAAGACAACTGTAATGGAATTAATCAAAGCGAGCTCTCTGTCGGTGGCTATGGCAGCAGGAGACTTTCCGACCAAGTTGAGAAGTTCAGATATGACGCCCATAACCCACAAGTAATTTTCAACAGTTTCCCCGCTCATAAACGCACATGCTATGTTGTAGTTCTTCCACGTAGAAGTGAAGCCAATCACTTCAAAGAAGGGCATATTGTACCTATTTAGATAGTAGTGTGTTAAATGGATATATGATGCTCTCTAATATGGACATGTGCAATGGACTTAGAAACTTAAACAAGAGTGACGAACTGTACCTATTCACTTTGTATGTCGCGTCCATCACAAGTACATAAGGGAATGCCTTCAACAGTGCAATAGAATCAGGATGTGCCCAGACAATGTCACTCAAAACCGCTGAGTTTGGTGCTGTTCTGTGCCGCACAAAATATTTCAACTCCTTAGCCTTGACAAAAAATTGTTGGGGAACGGTTCTCCCCTGCATACCCTGCTTTCGGAGGTTGGCTCTTAAGTTGTATACTTGCTTCAGTTTTGTAACATTCCCGGGGTTCTTTTGAAGGGCTAACAAAATGTTCTTCGGCTTCGCATGGCTTTCGGTCATGGTCTTAACCAACTCATGCTCTATTGCTGTAGGCCTTCCGGCGAACGCATGCCCATGCAAACTCCTGCGTATCTCGTGGTTGTGAACTCCAACTATCATCTCCACCTTCCAACATCCCCTTTTACTCTCTAAAACTTTCAACATGAATGGACATCCATGTTTTTTCGTCTTCACGCGTTTATGGATGCCATCTTTCATGGGTGTGTATGCCCCTTCTCTCTCACAAAACATCCATGTCCGGCCAAGTGTCTTCGCATCACTCTTGACAACACGTCTGATCACAATGCACATTTGATTCTCTTTGCCTTTATTCTTTACCCATTCTACAGCTTTCTCCCTACTGTTGAATGTGTCCTTAGTAGTAAACAGTTCAGTGTAATCTGCTGACCATACTTGAACAGGCTCCGTGGGCACTGCATTCTGCTCTGATTCATCCTGATCCATCTGCATTCCCGCTGATGATGGGACATGCAAAGTCCTTCCATATGGGGTACCCAAATCAGATGACAGTTGAACGAGTTGCGCCCCATTATTTTCCTCTCTGACAGTTGACGGGCTTGGCAACAGGGTGTTGTTTGGCACCGCAGTGTCAAAACTGTAATTGATATACAATTCAGTGTCCTCGTTGTCCCCCTTACAATAAACATTGAAACAAGTGTCAACTTGATATACAAATTGATAGAGTGGAAGTAAATTAGTATATAATTTATTCACTTCATAACATTAAATTAATATATAATTTATTCATTAACTCTAAGTTAAACCTAATAAAGTTTGCAATGTTATATTATCAATCCAAATTTTCATGAACCCTAAAAGAAATTGCAAATTTCATGAAAGTTTCCAATTTTATATTCAATATTGCTAGCATATTTCAATTTATTATCGCTACTAATATTTCACTAACCCTACAAAAGATAGCTATTTCATGAAAGTTGGTAAGTTTATATTCACAATGCCATAAAATTTCATTAACCCTAATTTTTTTTAACCTTGCAAAGCATAATTTTATATTATTAACCCTAATTCTCAATGCAAAATTTCATTAACCTAAAAAAGATTGTAATTTTATATTATGCATAATATGTTAACATCATGAATACTTATTAATCATGAAAAATAAACATATTTAACCAATATGCACAATATGTTAACATAACCAATAAGGATGAGATACATACCCGTTGGAGTCCGAATTCCAGCGATATGTCTTCGAGGCCTTTACTCCACTCATCGTTCCCTTTCGACATGTTTACAACTTATTTATTGCTTAGTAGAGAAAATCGCAGTCTTAGGGTTATCGAATATGCTCACGTATATTTATAGGCGGATTTACCTTTTTTATCACGTAAACAAGGTGGTCGCAACGACCACATTAGCAAATGGTCGCAATGACCAGTTGCACATCTGGTCGCAATGACCATGTGCACATATGGGCGCAATGACCATGTGCACTTATGGTCGCAATGACCATGTGCACATCTGGTCGCTGCGACCAGGTTGTAGTTTTGTGAAAAAAAGGTCGCAACGACCATTTGGCAAATGGTCGTTGCGACCATGTGGCCTTGCACTAAACGGAAAAATTCCCCTGCGCTAAACAGAAATCATGTTTAAATAATATTCGGTGGTTACTTTTTAAAAATAATGGGACACATATCGTCATCTAATTCATAGTGTATAATTTAAAACATACACCTAGTGTATGCGTATCACTCTCTCAAAAAGGGCGTAGCCTACTGAAAACTTAGGGATTGCATGAAATTTAGGTGAGAAAAAATTAACCCAAATTAAAAAAAATAAAATAGTTTCACCGTAAGTTTACCACAATTCACCAATTCAATCAAAATTCAATTTTATTGTAGAGGAAAAAATGTGCTGCATCCCATTTGAATTAAAAAAAATAAAAGGAAAAAAATCAATTTTAAAATACAAAATTAGTGCTTTTTTCGAATCGTATTCGGATTTTTTTATAATATTTTCGATCGAGTTTGATTTCTATATAATCCTCGACAGGTAAATTTTGGGTTGATTATTTGGAAAAATAGAAAAATATACCCCAAATTCATAAGAGATTTGCAAATATGCCTTTTTTTTTTCAAATATACCTAAATTTATTACAAAAATACCTAATAAAATTGCAAATAATGTGATTTAATATAAAAAAACAAAAAAAAACCATAATATTGTTATAATATTATTATATGTGTGGGTATATATGGGAAACCCTAGTTGTGCTTGGGGCCAAGACTTGTAATTTCTATAAATAGGGTTCATTGTTAACTCTAATACATATCAACAAGTTTTTTTTACAGTAGGCAAAAAGTAGATCGACTAAGCAATCTTGAAGTCATCAAAAGATGGCTTGATGAACCCTGCGCAGAGGGTCGCCAGTAAAAAAAATTTGCTTAAACCTAAAATTATAATAAGATAAATTTAAATTTAAAAAAACATCAAAATTATTGATCACTGGTTGCATCGCGGTCAAGGAAAAGTTGACGCTGGCATAGTTAGAAGCGGTGATGGTTGCAGATCTGATTTCCGGGTATGATGCCTAACAAAGCACGTGGTAGGTTGAGCGGGAACGTCTTGACTTAGTCGTCGCCAACGTCAAGGACAAAGAAAACCTAGGGATTTTCATGCAATTTTGTTGGGTTTGGGTTTAGACATCTGGGAGGGGTTGGGTTTGTTTTTGAGTTGGGTTTTTTTGGGTTGGGTTTGGTTCTTGTTTTTTCTTTTTTCTTTTTCTTTTTCTTTTTGAAGGTATATTTGATCGAGCATTTGGGAAGGGAGAGAGAAATCTTCCTGTGGGAGGTTCGGGAGAGAGGACGTCTATGGGAAATTCTGGAGGGAGGAGGCGTAGTCGTAGACATATGGTCTTCGACCGACGGAGGCGGCACCACCGCAGGGGATATCACCACCGTCAGGCAACGGCCATGAGGCCAATAGCTCCCCTGAAAGGAGGGATAGAGAGGGAGAGCCACAAGTATGAGCCCAAGGGATGTTACTACATCTGCATGTACCAGATCCAGCGGCCAGTGGCCAAAAGCACACCGGAGAGGGGTTTGAGGAGGGGACACGACGGGGGACGGTGTGGTTGGAGAGGAGGAGGATAGCAGAGACACAGGGGAGCCGACTACCAGGAGGCCGAGGGAGGACCACCCCGAGGATCCGCGATCCCAGATGGCTAGATCGAGAGCCGCCAAAGAGGGTGGGGGTCTAGATCACCATAGAGCTCGCCAAGGAAGATAGACGGAGGATGCTCGACAGCAACTGCGTGAGGTCAACGACGGAGGCGGCCATCTGCAAAAAATAAAGGGTTTGGTATTGGGTTGTGTTGTTTTGAAAGGTGTTGGTGGAGGAGTTGGGGGGGGGGGGGGTGTGGGTCGAGGCCGGCCAAGAAGCTAGCTGGAGGTGAGCAGCACCTCACATGGTGGCGACAACGGCTAGGGTTCGGCGGTTGCGGCGACTGTTGAAGGAGAGAAGGTTTTAGGGTTGGGTTTTTGGGTTTTTTAGAGAGCATTTTCTCATATTCTACTATGACATCGGCCTATCAACAAGTTTTTTTAATTTAAATAAATTTCATACTAAAACCCGTTTATTCAATTAATTAATTTCTTCCAATACTTTAATCATTCATAATTAACACAGAAGTAGTGTAAGGCCCGTCCCTGAAATTTTTCGATTGTATAAATAATCGTGTCTAAGACATGGCTATTTACATATTTTATTAATTTTTTTTACAATCTAATAATAATATAAATAATTTTGGAAGCGTAATGGTAGAGATATAGTAAAAAAATACATGAAAGAATTTAATATTAATGTAATGGTAGAGATAGTTTTTAGCTTCTAAAAAACGTATAAGAATATTAAAGGGATGTATTTTGATTACCGAATGTAGTAGTGACGTATCATGGTAGATATGGGGAAAAAAAGATTCTAGCAATTTTTTATATACCTTAAAACATAAGGAATAGAGACAGAAGAACGTGAAAGAATGAATCCGGAGGACACCATTGCGCAAGGCAATGAATAACCTTGTTGCTTTTCCTTTGAAAGTACCTCCAAATGCATTCGTCAAATCCCCTCAACAACATGTTGATCTCCCGAAGCATGTTCTCGAAGAAGCCAAACGGAGCCTCGCTCCTCTCGAGCTTAGATATCAAGGTGAGATAGTCACTTTCGAACCAAAACTTCCTAATACCTCGGCTCAAACATTCACGGAAATGCCATAGTAATTCTTCTAATTCTAGCTCCACTGATGCCTATACTCTCCAAGAACCCCGAACACAAACTCCTCAGTTAGCAACTATCTCATCACATACATCCATATTCGCATAGTAAGACTAGGGTGTCACAAAATCATACGAGGGCCTATAACTGGGAGGTATATGCCTTACATGATACTAGCAATACTCATTAAACATGTACACAATCAATGAGGTCCAATTAGGTTAATCTGGCATGCTAAGTCATCTAATTCACGGGTTAAACATGCAACGAGAGTTGGCCACACTATCATGGACTTAGTTCATAGGGAGACAGTAATAATGGGAATTCAATACATACGACACATACATTTACTCATAAGTTCAACCATGCAAGGTACCCGACAAGTCATGCTAAATTATACCAATATATCATGTCATGAAATCACAAAGAGGCTATCATTATAACTTGACAGAATTCTCTAAGGGCAATCACCGACTCACCACCCAGTTTCCCCGTGGGACGCTAGTATGACTCGCTAGACTCAAGGATATTCACGCCGTTTTCGAGAGAAGATGGTAGAATTCGTGTTTAGACTCTTTTGGCACGGAGACACGGTTGACCATTACGAGACTCAAGAGGGATTACCCCATAAGATAACGCACTCCTAACTCGGAAGAATGTCGATAATCAACCTCAGGTAACCCTCACACCATACACAATCACCGAAAGTAGTTAGTTGACCGACCCAATTTCCGTAGAGAATGTTGACATTAGGTATGAGACTCGATGAACATCTATGATTGGAATACAAATAGGACTCAAGTCAAGAGGAGCGGACACTCTCAACCCTCACTAACACATCTAAGTGCTTTGGTGGGATGGACGACGAAATCGGGATTATCAAGGGGGTTGTACTATGGAAGAACTATTCCGACAAGATAGAAAATCTGATTACATAAGAACAAGGTTTCCTCCCGCTATCCCATTTGCACATACAGTCATTTACATGTTCAAGTTAAGGCATTTTGATTAGTTCGCTATCCTAGACACAATAGCACTTAACACGTAAGCAATCAACAAGATTAATATGATCCTTTTCGAGGAGGATTGCCCTCGGGCCCAATTGCATATATGTATACATAACGTAATCATAGAGACGATCTATGCCGTCCTTTGAGGAACAGCTGACCGGAGGGGCAAGAACCTCACGGCCTCCTAACTCGACACTCCAACCTTCGTGGTGCTCCTTGGAGTCTTCTAGGCCCATATGTAAATAAAAGCTAGTAGTTTGCCTACTGTTTCTCGAGTCCTACATCCATAAGGGATGTCTATCGCTTTGGTCTCTACCCACGAGATTGTTTCCCCTTATTCATTTAGGTTTAATTCCAATTAAATTCATTTTGCCTTTTTAAAAACATGTTTCAAAACCATTTGAAAACATTGGGCGATTTTCATAACCATCTTCAACCTATTGTACTCGGATTGGAAAACCTCATCTCTGATACCATCTTTGTAACGCCCAGGGCATATGATTCCCGAGTTACGTTTCGAGGGATGAAACCCCTCGTTGGGATCTTGCTCCCCGAGTACAGGTTGAAGGTTTAAAACCAAAGATTTGTAGTTTAAAGTGGGATTTCGCACCCAAATCCAGAAGGTCCGTTGGAGACCCCGGGGTAAACCCCTATTTCTGTCATAAGTCTACAACGCGGGAAATCAGTTATCATGCAAATGGCATAAGTTCTGAAAATGATACAACCAGTGCCACGGCAGAGCCGGGTCAAAACAGAGTATAAGTAGGGAGAAATATCAAAAGCATGAATCTGATGAAGTCAGGTTTCAACCACTCACTCTCCGCCATATGAATAGACCCCGTCATAACAGCACAAAATCAAGCAGTGTATCGGGTACCTTAAACTATACCACCAAGTCAGGCCAAGAGTCCGCCTGTGGGTCCTCTGACCGTGCTGAGGACATATAATACGCCTATACCTAGAATAAAGATGCCTTCATGCAGTACTGGAATATTAACCACACTATCATATTCCTAACTCATATGTGCAGAATATTAAGTAAGGCCTTAACAAAGAATACCAAGTGGTATATCCCTCTTCTACCACCACCCCCCTTCCATGTAGGGTGGCGACTGGCCAGTTCGATTCGATAGCATCTCAAATCTCATCATTATATCGTATATCATCATCATATCGTGGATCTTGCGAAAAGAAAATAAAAATACTGATAATAGTAAAGGTGTTCCAACGACCCGAATGACTCAGGACGAACCCGATGGAGCTGGGCTGTCCTATGACCCTATCAAGGATTCTAGGACTCACAGATAACGGCCGTTCTGTATTCAAACGCATACAGAATAAGAATGCTCATTCGTAAGTGCAATTCCTAAGGATGATACTACATGGCATGCTCTTATGCATATGAAACACCTACATACTGTATGACACATCAGGCATGAGGTACTGGTTACTGAGTAAGTCCCGGAGGAACTTACCTGGCTAGCAGTTCGGCAACAAAAGAATTCAGCACACAGTAGTCACAATCACATAGTATCACCTAGTACATGATTGAATATACATAAGTCTACATCCAACTATTAAGCACTCAAGCACACCTCAATCAATAGAACAAGTAACACATTATGGAAGTCATTTCATCGCATCATTCGCTCCACAAGACCACATCGTTTTCCATAAATCATTCAATCAATTCTGCATTTTCATATACATCATTTCCACATATACCTCAATGGTTCATCAAAATCATAAGACATAATTTGAGTGATACAAAATCCTACTACCTCGTCATAATTATCCAACATTTAATCTCTTAGAATAATTCACCACAAGTCATGTTATTAGTCACACATATCATACCGTTAGTCAAACGATCATATCATCATGCTAGTTAGTCACCGAACAAGTATAATTCCCCAGTTAGCTTCAAAACCATTTCAATTCCGAATTAAACAGTTAAGAATTCCGACCCTTGAAAATACTCCCAAAATTCCTTTTTCAATTTATTTATTAAATCACTTTCCAACCTTGAAATTCTTTTCCAAATTCTTTTGAAATCTCCAAGTCCAAATAATGTTATATCTTAAACCCCCAATAATATTATATTTTATTTAAAACACCATTAATTAATTAATTACGGATAAATCCAAACCGAACCAAACCCATTTAAATCCAACCGAACCGAACCGAACCGAACCAAATTTTAAATCCCAACCGGTTAAATATTAGAACAATTAATATAAAAAGGCAAGGGGCCCACAAGATGACTAGGTAAGGCCCCCAAAGAGGCTTCTTCTTCTTCCTTTGAAATTGGAGGCTCGCGCGCCCAACTCGACGCCGCCGGCCATGGCTCCTCGGCTTACTCGCTCAACGTTCGCCCTCAGCTCCACCTCACCTCGCGTCCTCGTCTCTAGCCCGTCCAGACCCACCTCGACTTTCTGCTCACCCGGACTCGCCTAGCTCGCACCTCGCTCGCTCCCGACGCTCGGTCAGCCTAGCACTCGCCGCGCTCGTCCTCGCCATAGGTCTCGAGCCCACCCGAATGTCCTACACTCAGTCCACGCTCACTCCCGACTAGCCTAAGCATCGAAAAAGACTAAAAACGAATCGAAACGAGAATAATTTCGGAGCTCATCGGGATGGATTTTTGCGCGACTTTGGAGCTCTCGATCGGAGTTCTGGGCTTCGTCGGTGGCTCGCGATAGCTCGTCGGACCGGAATGAGGCTTCGCGAAATAGAGCAAGGAGGTTGTTCGGTGGCTCGTCAATGGCTTCGATGGCTCCAGGGATGCCGGTGGCGCCTTGGTGCTTGTTGGCAGCGCTGGTGGTGATCCGGCAATGATGGAACGGCGGCTAAAGGTGGTGATTGGTGGCGCTGGAACAAGATCAGGAGCGGGACGGTACGGTGGTGATGAAGGAGACGAGGAGATGGTGAAGGTGGTGATGGGGTGACGGTGAGCATGAGAGCCGAAGGGAGTAGTCAGTGAAGGTGATGGAGATTGAAAATGAAAGATGGAAATGAAGTTGAAGTGAAATGGAGGAGGTGAGGTGCAACTCACGTTTACTGAAGGCAGAGGAATGGTGAAGGAATGGGCCGGGCTACTACAGGGTAAGGTAGGATAGGATGAAGTTGTTGAGGATTGAGTGTGGAATTGGTCAACACCAATACCTAAAAATAAATCTCGAATATGCGAATTTTGAATCCGAAAATAGGTTCCCGAATGTTAGTTTTTCCGACTCTCGCTTTCTCGATCAATTAGATTTTTTAAACAGAAGAGGATATCGCCATCCAATAATTATTTTGAATTTTTGAGGTAAAACGACGGAAATTATTCGCCTAAATTTTTATATTTCGGTCAGAATCCGTTAAATAAGTTTTAAATTCGAGTTAATTTCATTTTTAATTGTCTTTTTCCGAAAAATTAGGATTTGAAAATCCGAGCCTTTACATATATGGGGTAGTGGAAGGGCTTACTTTATGCATATTTGATTTTATTTGATTATATTTATGCATTATTTCTTGAATTGCTTATACATGGCTACTTTGGAATTCATATTATCAATCTATGTGCTTATATGCATGTTTTTCAAAGTTTAAAAAATCACCCCCATTAAAAATATTAAATAAGTGTCATGGAAGCTTTTATTGAACTCGACGATGCAAAATTGGATTTATTAGAGATATAGCATGAAATTGCCTAGTAAAAGGAAGTCACAATGAAGTGCATTATTTTCTTGAAAACCATAAAAGGAGGTAAAATTTGAAATTGTTTTTGACATGTTGCATGATAAGAGGATTGAGGACTTTATATTTTCCATATAATGCTCATATTTTGATATTCCCAGCCATACCTATGCTTATGCATCACAAAAGCCATAATATGCCTTATTTCCATTATTGCTCCACATGATCTAAATATTGCCCATTCTTTACCTTATTTCCTCATCTGGGGATTATGTTGAGAATGATGATACATTTTGGAGATTGTTATATGGTTGTTGTGTTGTTATTATTATAATTGGAGTTTGGCAGGAAATTGAAAATATATGGAAAATTTAATGAGTGGAAGAAAATCCGGTCACCTTAGGAGATAAAGGTAGATCGACCCTGCCTGCGTTGAGATAATAGTTCCGCATGATGGGAAACCAAGGTGAGGACACCACAAGTGAAGCAACGAATATCTTTGTTGCGATCCGTAGAGGGTGCAACAACTCTTCTAGTTTCCACCTGATAACCCTGCTGAGGTGAGTTGGAAACTCCCTTTTGCTGCATGGAAGGGTTAGAAGTAGAAGGTTTAGATTGACTAGAAGGGTTAAAGGGAACAAACCTGCGACCTTGAGAGGTCTGGTCGAATCTAGTCCTCTGTTGCTGTAGCTGCTTCTGTTGTTGTTCATACAGAAGTTGTGCTTTATGAGACAAAGTGTTAATATCTCTAATGAAATGGATAGATAAAGGATTTTTTAATAGAAATATTAAGACCAGCAAGAAATTGAGTACACAAAGCACGTTCAGTAAGATAAACATTAGCCCGATGGGAAAGCCGTTCAAGCTCATCTCTGTAGTCATTAGGAGAGCGAGTTCCTTGTCGGCAGGACGCGAGCTGCATCCTCATCGACTCCGTGTATTCCTCAAGCACATGTCTCTTCTTCAGGAGATAGCGAAGTTGTGGCCAGGTTTCAACAGGTTGCTTGTCCTGACGACGGCGCATCTCACGAGTGCGGAACCACCAGGTGCGAGCTTTACCTACTAAATGCAATATAACAACTTCCAACTTCTCCGTTTCCTCATAGTGTAAATGTTCAAGCAGATAGTCAGTATGATTTTCCCAAACAAGATAAGCTTCAGGATCAGTGTTACCATCAAAGGTTTCTAATTTAAGCTTAACATCACGTCTCTGAATAGCTTGAGCATTATCAAATCTAGGATGACCAAAATTAGGAGGGGGTAAATCATCAAAGTTAGGATTTACCTCATGGTAGGCATCCTCCAAATGTGGCGTCTCATAAAGATCATTATTGTTGCGGCTGTCATCCCAGTTAGAACGGGTGTGCAGCGGCTGCTGATGACGCTGATTTGTCCTCCCTTGCTGGTGATGTTGTGAGGGTGTGGCCTCACGGCGATCTTGGTTACCATTGAAGCCTGCTAGATGATCGTTGTCATTCTCTCCATTGAAAGGATTAGGAGGAGCAGACCTAAGCTTAAAATGTAATTGACAAGAAGAGGGAGGTTTAACAGAATAAGAGGTGTTACCTGCAGGTGGGGGATTACCTGTAGGGGGGTAGGGTCTGTTGGAGGTGTACCGTCTGCAGGAGGCGGCATACCACCCGGGGGTGTAGAACCAGAAGCCTCCTGGTGTTTCAGCTCCTCAAGATGTCGCAGAACACCATTGATAGATCGAGTAGTAACCAGGCTAGCTTGTTGGGCCAACTAATCATGGAAGCGCTTGTTCCAACGCTCCTCAGCAGCTTCGAGGAGTTGTCTATGTTCGGCCATAGAAGCTTTAGTAGTGGCCTGAATAATACGCTCCAAGGTCTCATCAGAAATAGGGCTAGGGGTAGTAGGGGGTGCTTTCGGCTGCCATGTTCCTACAATATCAGAAGAGCAACAAGTAACCGAAGCAAAGACCAAAAACCAAGTAATGCAAGCTCTAGTGATTCCTAAGAGTGATTCAAGTTTTAGAAATCAAAGAGTGAGAAAACAAGGCACAATATTCAAGCAATTCCCCTGGAGATAGAATTTTGCAATATTGAAGACAGCAAGTAATAATCAAAATTGCAAATAAAATCAGCCACAAGTCGGATATCAAGGATAGCAATAATAAGAATGTGTAATAATCAGAATGTGTAATAATCGACAATAGCAATCACAAGGTCAATCAAGTGCACACACTCCGTCAACTATTATCTGACGGTTGCAACACGGTTCAGAAAAAGAGGGGTGTGACCAAGGCTCCAGTGTCGGCACATCACAAAATCACACAAGTAGGGTTCTTTTGTAATGCTTAAAACCGATCAGATCATCTAACATGTAGCAAGAAAAGAATTAACAAGGGATGAGTTACTAACTCAACAATGTAATGTATGCTAAACTTCTCTTTCTTTCTCTTTTTTTTTTTTTGAAGCACTCGGCTTTTTCTGTTTTTTTTTTTTGGCTATGAAATAGCTGCTGTACTATGCAGTAACCGAAAATAAGAGCAAGAGAAAATAAAAATAAAAAATAACAAGCTACGATGATCTAAAAGTAAGCAAAAATAAAGAAAATAAGGGAAATAGGTTAGAAACTGGAGAAATTAGGGTTCTTTAGTGGTGCAAGTTCATATAATGCTTTTAATCCAAGAATCACAGTCATAGGCATGATATGTAGCAACTAGGAATAAAAGATCACAACTTGCAGGCAAGAACTCAATATATTCAAAATTAAAGATCCAAACAAAGAATAACAAAAATAAAGTGCCAATTTTGATGGGTGAATAATAAAGATTTAACTTTTATGCAGCGGCTATGGTGAAAAATAGGCACGAAAAATTAATCACTCAAATAAGAAATCAAGAGAGTAAAGAACTTGCATAAACCTGGCTCTGATACCACTTGATACGTTTGGGATACCCGATCCATCGCCTGTGGGCTCAAGATCAAGAACCACGCCGTATATTTGCCCGATCTTGCAATGCTCTTTGATATCTTCTGATTGGAACAATTTAAACAAGTAATTAAATTTCTGAAATAGCGACAGTTTCAGACTTGGGTTGCACGAGATCAACAAAGAACATCGAGAGAGAAGCGAGCTGGGTTACGCAAGATCGCTGGGCACACAGGACGGAGTCCTCAGGGTGTGCGGGTGAAGGCGCGCGGAGACTCCTCTCGCTGGGAGCGAGAGTGATGGAGGGAGGTGTGCGCGGGAGTGAAGACGGGAGCGCAGGAGCGCTCGACGCTGGACGCCTATGCGCGCAACGCTTGGGCGCTCTCTCGCTGGGAGCGGAAGTCCTTGCGAGACTGCCGATGCCGGCCTTCTTCGTGCGACAGGTTCAAGGGTTGGGCTGGTGCTCGAGGTCGACGAAAAACGGTAGGGATGATGGTGATTGTGTTGCCGAAAATCTCAAGAACAAAAGTGATGATAGTGTTTTGGGATTGATAACCAAGAACCCTTTAATCCATAAAGGGGTTCTCAATTCTAATTCAATCTAATTAATTCAAAAGTGCATAACATGAATTTATAGAAAACTATTGGAGATCTAACCAATCCTTCCTTGCAAAGGAAAGGGGTTTGGATAGACTTATTATATCTAAAGATAAATGAAATAAATCTAAGATAAATATTTCCTAATAAAGATAGATATTTAATAACTTGGTGGCCAAGGATTATATCTAGAAGAGATATAATTAATTCCACCTTATTTATCTAAGTTGCATAAAATAATAACATTAATTAACTAAGATAATCTGGCCCATGCACAAGAGTAATTCGGCCCACCTATGTCGACAAGGATCCAGGCCCACTTGGCCCATGAGATTGTCGAGTGCCCAAGACCATGCCGAGTATGGTTGGCTCATGGTGGGTGCAGACGAGTCTTCATGAGCTCCGTGTGTGGACGCATGCTCACTTCTTGTGATGGTGGTGTAACCTTGAGCCAAGTGATCCAGGGTGGCCTGGACCCTTGCTCTAAAGTCCCATGGTGACGGACAAGAAAGGCTTTAGTTGCAATTTGAATCTTCTTGGCCCTTGCACGAGTGACAGGACCATCGAATGGAACCTTCATGTTGTCCTCAATGTCACCAGGAGTCATCGATAATTGCACGACATTACTAAGTATCCGGGGTCATTCATGACACCCATGTTTGCGACTCGCGAGAAGGCAATGTTGAGGTTAGAGAGGTAAAAGCATAATATTGAAAAAAAAAAGAGTGAATTATGAGAGGATGAGTGATGTGGAAATTATGAAGGAGAAAAGGCATCAAAGCAAGAAAGCATATTTGAAGAATTCTCCCCAGATTTAGCACCACATTGCCCAAATATAGCACACCAGTTTACCTTTTCCCTTTTCTTCACCATGAGCTTAAATTAAAGTCCTCTTGATTATTAATGCTTTGTCACATGGATTATTTTTTGCATAACCCTCCTTTTGTGAGTAGATGTAACTTTTGTTGCACATGCATGGATTTGTGGCACTAGTACCTTTGCGAGGATGGTAATTGATTGCAGGGACATATGAGAATGGATCTGAGATGTTGAGAGTTTGAATTCTTCCCCTGTATGACCATTAAAAGTATTGCTTGAGGACAAGCAAGCTTAAGTATGGGGTGTTTGTTTTGAGCCTATTTCGACATGTTTTATACTTACTTTTATATCGATTTCTGTATACATTTCATGCATTTGGGTTAGAATAGTACAGATTCAATGTAGTTTATGCTTATTTGCCAATTCAGCGCGGATTTTACATCTTTCCTAAGTTGAGCCTATCTTTGGGAAACATTTTCTAGGTTTTTTATGACGGTATTCTTAGATATTTAAAGACTTAAATTAGTTGTTTTTAGGTTATCTTTTATCCTTTGAAGAATTGAGAAGCGATGTTTTAGAAGCATGAGCAACTAAACTCATCGTGTTTTGCCTACGATCAAGACTTGGTTTTGTTGTGAGTTTGGAATTCTAGTTGTTTTCTATTATCTACTTCAATTTCTTTATGCTTTTATTGCTTGTGGTGTTGATTCTATCTTGATTCGCGACCTCGTTAGAATTGCATAATTGCTAGGGTTTTGATTCATAAGTTTGTGAAACTTAATCCAAAGTAGCAAATACAATTGAGTGGATCTCATAGAAAAGCTTGATTGTATAAGAAGTTGACTATAGGTTAAATGTTAGTTCTTTAGGGAATTGATATTGCTTATAAGCTTAATATATCTTGAGACATAGTGCTATTCCTAGGATTGAACCTTAATCCGTGTTAAGATTGCCTAGGAATAAGGGATTATTAGGACTCATATGACTAATAATCTATTTAAATCAAGATAAGAGTGGATGATAGAAAAGAAACAACTAGAAGGAAGAACTATGATCAAGTAGACACACCAAAGTTGAGAATCGTAGGTGAAACATCTCATTCATCATTGTTTACAACCATCACCATTATTTACTTTTTCAATTCTTTTCATCTTTACATCTTTACAATCCCCCTTGTTTACTCTTATTAGTGATTAACGCATAAAGTAACGGTAGTTCCCTATGGATCGACTCCGGACTTACTAGCTATACTAGTAATTGGTTAGTTTGGATATTATTTTGATAAGAACCCGACGATTTTGTCCTGTCAACTCCTTACTATTCCGCTATACTAGTTACTAGTTGAGTTGTTAGTTTGGGTTACTATTTTTGGTGTTGTAGAAATGTAACGACATTCTGCACCACACCAAGGGTATCCCAAAGGTTTGGTGGGAGGTTGTCCTGAAGAGTTTGTGGAAGGTTGTCCCGTTGTTGTTTTCCTCTTAGTGGTAGGCTTAAGAGGTCGATTTCCATAGTCAAAACACTATAATTATAATTTTTTATTTCCATTCTCCCCATAGACCCAAACAAAGGTGCAGCTCTCATAGACCCAAACAAAGATCCAGTCTAGGCCATACATTAAGAGAGAAAACATATTAAAGAGAGAAAGAAACCACCTCGGCCAACTATCCAGATGGGAAAGACGAGATGAGCAACAAAAGAGCCGAACGCACAGGGAAACCATCCGCTGCGCAGCGCACCCCACGTCCCTAGCACTGCGATGCCTATCCCAGAACTTCAAGATCGCCCGCCGGAATCCTTCAATCCACGATTGCATAGTCGCATGCATCGACGAGACGCCGAAATCAGGCCGCTTGAACCGACCCTTATGCTAAACATAACGTCGATTCCTGAAAGGTCGAGCATGTGAAGATGCAGATCCTCCGATTGAACTGAGGTCTCCATCAATCAAGAAGAAATCGTGTGGATTGAGAGGATCAAGGTTGGATTTGTAAATGCAGCGTCGGGGAATCGGATCGCTTCCCTCTACTTTCCGCTTTTTGTGTAGACTCTGGATCGCTTCCCTCTACTTTCCGCTTTTTGTGTAGACTCTAAACTCCATTTTTTCTGAGGCCATTTTGACCGGCTACTACTATAGATGGATACTAGAGATTATACTATTAAAATATTGTAACAGTGGCAGAGGCGATACTACACCAATGTCTGGCTAGTATCGATACTTGCGGTGTGAAAGTAATGATGAAAATAGGTGAGCCGACTGAGCTCTGCAAAATTTTAGAATTTGGCACACAAACGACGTCGCTTTGCCTCTTCGAAAACCAAATGCATGTTTCAAACCACTAGCGTATTGAAGATATTTGCAGTAGGGGAAGGACACTTGTCGGCCAAGGATTCGCTCGCAGAAGATGAAGCCGGATGCATGCCACGTGTGGAAAGATGGACGACATGGATTTTATGTTGGAGGTGCATGGTTTGACATATTAAAAATCAATTTTCCGTAATAAAAATGAAAAAAAATAAAAAATAAAAAATTACTACAAAACTAGATTCATTTTTATCTACATGTAGACATCACTTTTGAATATGTTTGACTATATTTTTTAAAAATAATTCTCTTTGATTATAAATATGCAAAATATTATCCGAAAAATCAAATTATAATTATGGAAAAAAATAAAAAAATTGTCTTTGTTGTAAAGTCCTTTTGTTTATTTAATTAATGTCGTTTTTTTTGTTATATATAGTTCACATTATTTCGTTTATAAATAATATTAATTTAATATTAATATTTTAATAATAATAAATGAATAAAATAATATAATCGAGAATGAAAATAATTGTTGGGGAGGGGTATATTTGTAAATTGAGTGGGTATGAAAAGATGGATTTTGGGATACTAGGGATGCTATTGATTAAGTGGGAAAAATGAGAATGAGATGCTAGGACGATGTGGCGCAGAGAAATGAATAAAATATTCGTATTCCTGGTATATCTAGTATCCCTTGATAAACATGGCATGAGTTTTCAATTGAATCTATGCTCTTATTGGAGATGATTGTGATTATCCAGTAAGTTAGAGAGAGTAGGGGCCTGATTTGGCATATTTGAATGGGATTTGAAGAAGATTCACTGAGGTTGAATCTAGATTTTTTTTAGCGGAGTAAAATTTTACGGGTGCGTGGGGCGCGTTGTTTTTAGGGGTTGATGGTTTTCATTTTAGAATGTAATTTTTTTTTTATTATTAGGTAAAAATTCGATGGCCAGACAAACCTGACTCACCGTCAAGCATACAATCATAAAATAAAGAGGTGCAATACAAAGGCGGGAAACAAACAACCCTTAGAAGAACAGACGAGCCTAATCCAAAAAAGTTGAGGACAACGAAGACAGAACGGAGCCAAGCGCCATCAAGCAATAATACCGCTGGCCAGCGGTACATTAGGAGTCCCTGTGGGCGATGAAGACGAACCTCTAAAGAAATTTCCATAATACGAAGTCGCATCGATGCACACCGCCACAACCCTAGTCAGACCCGAAACCGGGCGCAAGAGTCCCAACTCAAATCAGGACCGCCAAAAACAACTAGAAAAACCGCCGAGAACCACCCTTGCAAACAACGCACCTGAAAGCCCATTCAGGATTATATCCAGGGACGGGCCTATGAGTGTGCTGGTGTATGCTACATGCCACACTATTCTTTGAGTAATGTATATAATATAGGTATATTATAGACAATGTTGATCTGTTGGCACATGTGGTAAGGAGTGAGCACATGAGCAAAATAGTCCCAGGTTCGACTCCCCCCGTCTCAACTCTCCTCATTAATATTATATTTTTTCGTTTCTTCCTTTCACCCTTTGAAACACACTGCAACTTGATAATTTGAGCATTTTTTCTTTTCTTCCTTTCACCCTTTGAAACACACTGCAACGTGGAAGTGAGTTTGGATCTCTTCTTAAATTTGAGCATTTTTTCTTTTCTTCCTTTCACCCTTTGAAACACACTGCAACTTGATAATTTGAGCAGTGGAGGGAAAGTGAGTTTGGATCTCTTCTTTACTTTCATTGCTGACAGTCATTATATATTATATATATAATTATTCCAAATTAATCATCCAAACACAACCATTAATATGTTCCTTGAATAAGTAAATAAAGAGCGGCCATTTCGGGGATCGAACCGGGGACCTATGGGTACTACCCACAAGTCCTTTCCGGTGAGTCATTCCGGAATGGTTCCCATTAATATGTTCCGGATGCTGTTGTCGATGCTCTTATCATACTTGAATCTTAATCCTAGCTCCTACATATTTATTTATCTTGTTGCCACTTTAATTTTGTCCTGTGTTCTTCTATAATATGAGTATCGTTTTTCAATATTTTTTTTTCTGTTTGTAAAAAAAAAACTCTAATTTTTAACTCAATAGATATAGTGAAATACAATTAAAAAAATTAAAAAAATAAAATTACATGTAAATTCAGCCTACCACTAGTCCTCCACGGGCTGACCCTACTGGGATTGACCCTACTGGGATTTAAACCCTTGACCTCATGGTAGTGAGGCACAAAGAAGCACCTCACTCTTACCACTAGGGCAAGAGGTCATTGGTATATGATGTTAAAACTTGGCGTTTAAGGAGAGAGGAAATCCTTGAACCCCAAGAGAAACTAACACGCCAAGGCAAGGGAGCAGGCAAAGGGGAAACAAGCTTGGCGTGCACGGCTAAAAACCTTCCTATTACTTTAAAACCTTACACAGACCCCGAACAGCAGCCGCGAAAATCCGACAGAGAGCCCCCGAATCCCCGAGCCACTAGCCAGTCCCTCGGTCGACCCTGTCACCGGCGTACTGCAAACCGCGACCTCCACCCAGTCCCTCGGCGAACGCCCGCACTCCCGTCTCCCCGAGCCGGCCTTCACTGTTGTTCTTCTATACCTAGGTTAGTTTTCGTTCCTCTAATTGTCTTTAAGTTCAATTGGTTGATATGAGAATCAATTTAGATTAGAAATTGTAGATTTGAGAATCAATTTGTGGTATCGAGAAATAAATTTGTGACTTTGTGGTTTGTGATTTGGAATTTTGGTTGTGGCTGTGGGAAATAAATTTATGAATTCGTGGTTTTGTTATTTGGAATTGTGATTAGAATTGTGTATTCGTGTAAATATTGTTGAAAAAGTATGAAATTTGGTGGGGTAGGGTGGTTGTCGATTGTTTTCCTCTTAGAAATGAATCATCAATTTTTTTAATTAGATTAATATGAATGTTACTTTCGTGGAGGACAATTTACTTCTACCTATATATGTATAGGAACGTGAATCGAGAGTCAAGATTGAATATAATTAAAACAGCCCATATCCAACACTCTTAGCTGGTTGAATACACAAGTGGCTCAATCATCATATACTGTATTAGTAACACAAATATTCCCTTCCAATGAGTAAATGTTTATGCATGAAAAAATTAAGACCACATACTTTTCGCATGAGAGTTGATTATCATGTATTTTGTAGCATTGTAGTTTTCTGCCCCGGACAATACCATGGGAACTCGGAGAATTAACTTACCGGGAACTCGGAGAAGTAACTTACTCCCTAGTGTGCTTAAGGGAAATTTCGAGATCGTCGATAGAGATAAAGGTATTTCAAATTGTTCCCAATTCATGGAATCCTGCTCGCTAGGAAAGTAAATCGATATTGATTAATTTGATTTTGTTGGTTTTGTTAGATACATGTCACTTTGTACAACGATCAACAATAACTGCGGAAGAATTGAATCAAAAGCAGAACAATTGGAAAATTGGGGCTTTTTATAGTGGTTCTACCGTACCTCTACAATATGAAGTTGTATATGGGATATGGGGTGAGAATTCTGATTCTTTTCTATATATATATATATATATATATATATTATATTTAATTTTTTTCCCCTTAAAATTAAGTTTTATTGATCTGCTAATTTTGATAGATTACTTCCGAACTCATGCAAAAGATACAACTTTTTATATGTTTGAGGATGGACCAATGGGTCTCATTGAATTCAACTTTATTGAGAGCAATACTACAGACTCCCGCTTTGTTGGGGAAGAGGTCAGCCTTAATTTTTTTAATTGTTTGTTTGTTTTAAAGTTGGCTGATTAAACCATCTTCTTCAATCGTTGTTTATTTTATATTCCATTTTATTATAGTTTAATGGCACAATGGTCTGGTTGCAAACTGAAAACTTGTCGACATCTATTTCTCTTACAGTGTGCCTGTGGTTTTGAGTATATTAATGGTAAGAGAGGCAGGTTGGCCCATCGTGAGAGAGGCTGGTTGGCCCATGAAAAGGAGGTACAAAATTTCTCCTTTCAACTCGTGTGATGTCTAATATTTGATATCGATTTCTTCACTGTTATATCTTGATTGGTTACTATTGTGATTTCAGGTTCAAAAAGTTGAAGATACTGTGAGAAAGCTGGACTTGGATGCCCTTGTTGTTATTGGAGGAGATGATGCCACTTTAAATGCTGAGGTCCTTGCTGAGCACTTCAAGTATGAACTTATCGCTTTTTCTGAATCTATTTTATTACAGTGTTTCAATTTGGAGTTATGGTGCCAGAGATCAAGAATAAATATGTTACAAATTTAATTTCCAGTTTTAATGGCCTTGATGGACTCTCTTATACATAGATGCATTCATTTCCTGTCTTAATTAGGACCCGAAATGTGAAGACTCTCGTGGTTGGTTGCCCCATTGACTCCAGTGTGAATTGCAATATAGTCTCACCATGTTTTAGAATCGATAACATATCCAAGGTTTGTCTCCTAGATAAATATTTTTCTATTAGAGCTTGGAATATTATTCGATATTTTGTGTCTGACATGCAATATAATTGGTCTTGCATCTTTCTTGTGTAGTAATCTCCTTTAATAGCTTTTTAATATTTTGTTTCTCACGGATGCAGACATATTCTCAAATGATTGATAAAATAAGGAGTAGTGCTCAACATTCAAGTGGACAATATCACTGTGAGTAATGAAGTCTTTAAGTTATAATGATTGTGTTTTCTTTGATGTCCTACCCTACCTCAGTACTCTTTTGTGGAGACCCCCTTTTTTGCCCCCAAGAAAATGGTCTTTTAAGTCATTATGAGTTTCACTTTCTTTTTCTAATGCTTTAAGCTGGCATTTAGCTTTTGTTCTAATACTTGTGAGCATTATCCAGTTTATATAGTGGTTAGCCTCTTTGTTTTGTTTCTGTTATACCACTCGAGGGAATTTTGCAAAACTAACACACCCTTCTTCTTATTATTTTTTGTTTACAAAACTACACCTTTATTTTAATTTTGCAATGTAGTCCATGTGGGTTGTTATTTTTTCATAAAAATGGGTGATTTGTTTGGAGGTTGGTGGCTTTAAAAATTTTTCCCACCTTGTTTGGAAAATTTTCCCTATCAAAAAGTTTTATCCTAAATCATTCAATCCTCTCAAGAAGATGTAATGAGGGTTTGACCTTTTTAGTTGTGTCACTTGAAAGGTTTCCCACTTTTCTCTTGACACCTAGAGAGAATTGTTTTCGTTGCTTCCTTACACTCTTTTTCACATGTTATGGGTTTGAATTCGTTCCCCATTTTTTCCCACAAAATTTTTTTCCTCTAAATGATTTAACTCTCATAACAAGTAGTACTGATTTGTCTTTTTTAATAGTGTCACCTAAAGAATATCTATTGTCGGATACTAGTTTTCTTCTTGTCACTCCCTAAAGCTCTCCTTTATTAGTACTTAAGAGTTTTTTGTGGTGCATTGTGTTGGCGTACAATGATTTACGTACCAGGTTGGCTCATGAGACAAATTTGTCCGTTTGTTGTCAGCAAGGGCAATAGCTTAATATGAAAATTTCATGTCTGTGACATGCTATGTTATGCACTTATGCTTAGTGATAACTTCTCCCTACTTTTTCAATCTATTCTAATTTGTGCAGCTTTTCAGTTCTAAAGCTTACGGGATGTGTTGCCTCACACATAACATTGAATTGCACCTTGCAGTCACGTCCAAATATTGCTCTCATTGGAGAGGAGGTACCACAATCTCTTCTTTTCAATCCAACTAAACCAAGTTTTAATTATAATGGTTATAGATGATAAGATAATTAATTCGAGTTTTAGATAGTACTAGTTCATATAGTTCCTGCCCCTTGCACGGGGGTGCTTTTAAAAATCAAAATTTGAATTAATTATTATATCATATTTTTGTAAAACATTATAATAGTGTAGTTACCACGTCTTTCACGAAATAATAAATATCTCGGGAAATCAATTTGATTATTTATCATTATATTTTTTTTAATTTTTTTAATAAAAATAATCAACACTATAAACAATGTAGTATAATATTGTGTAAAATTAAAATAATGAAAACTATATAGTATTTTAATATATACTCAATTATACAAAGTTTATTTTAGTTCGTCGTCGTTCTATTTCATATACTAAAATATATGTATATATATAATTTTATATAGAATGATAATAGTTTTATTATTATGGTTTTATTTTGAACAATAATAAAATAGTTATAATAAAAATATTGCAAAATAATTGTCAAGAGTGTCATATGGGATTATAAACTTATTCTTTTGTATATAGTATTGATGATGCAAGTGGCACAAACTTTGATGGAATTATGCTCTTTAAGCAGATTTATTTCAAGAGACAGACTTTGAAGGATATAAGGGACCAAATTGTGAACGTGATTTGTAAACGATCTGCATTGGGCCACAATTATGGGGTTATTCTGATTCCAGAACACCTTTTTTATTTCATTCCAGAGGTAAGTAATATTTTCATATTGATTTATTTTCCGTAAACTCTTATGGAATGGAAATATGTTCTTCTGGTTTTCTGTAGGTTCGAAAGCTTATGGTAGAATTAAGTAGACGTTTGAAGGAGAGTCTTAATCGGAAATCCTTAGAGTTGTTTAACTCCTTGCCCCTAGGCATTCAGGAGATTCTGTTGTTGCAGAGTGATCCATGCTTGACTCTGGTAGGTTTGCAATCACTTCTAGCTAATTGGACTAGTTATAAAATGAGTAAGATTTCTCACATTATCCCCTTGTTTTGCTCTAGGCTGTCGAAAATGATTTTGAAAGTTTTCTTGTTCAAATCGTAAAGACCGAGCTGGAAAATAAGAAGAAGGAGGGCCTGTATGATGGAGACTTTAATGGAGACTTTAGAGGCATAACTAACATTTTAAGGTAATTGCAAATACTTTTTACTTTCACTATTGAATACTAATTTGCGTGACAAAATTATTGAATATATACTACATGTTAACTGGTAATATGATGACAGTGTTCCCCGACTAAACAACTCTGCATACTGTTATTCACTGGGTTACGCTGCTGGTGCACTTATTCAATCTGGGAAGGCTGGACTGACGCCTCAGGTTGGTTGTTTTTGTTAGCCCAATATATCTTATCTTCGTTAAGTTGGTATACTCTCAATTTGACCAAACTTGTGAATTCTTGTGTGATTCCATTCCCAGATAGGAAATCTGACTAAACCTGTTGAAGAGTGGGTTGTTTATGGAATACCTTTGGCTTATCTGGTGGATAAAACAGGTGAGTGTGATTTGTGTTCGATTATGGGTAAAAATTTGAATTCATTTTTCAAGATGTGGGGACATTAAGTTTATGATGAACACATGAAATTTGGCTTTCTTTTGGAATCTTAGCCTTGTTGCTATCTTATAAGCAACTTCTCCTGGTTGAGATGTCTTCATTTGTAATGTGTATGCAATTATTATTCAGGTAAATTTGGGCCCGTGATGAAGAAATCTTGGGTGGACCTACAAGGTATGACTATGGAATTCACATCTGTTGCTATTTTTATAATTTATTCTGCAAATTTGAGCTTAGCTCCTCTGCTTTGCAGGAAAATTATTTAAGAATTTTGCACAGATGCGTGATAAATTGGAGATTGAGATATAAGGATTGCATGAATCCCGGTGTGCTGAGTTGTTTCTAGATCATTTGCAATTACTGCCAAACATTTGTTAGAGTTCTTGAGATCTATATTGTTCTAGTTATATTTCTTTTGGTAGACATTTGGTTTCGGGAACCCCTCCATTGCTCCATATCATTGTATTCATTTTCAACTCATAAACAAAACACAGGTATTCATATTTATATACATAGGTACCTAAAGTGTGTTGTGTGCTGGTCATACACATTGGGCTAAGACCCATTATTGGACACAGTGTCCCGTTTTCGATTAGCTTAGGCGTAGAAACTAAGGTTGAGAAAAATTTTCGAGCTAATGTCGTCATCTAGGCAAATATAGCGAGCTGAGGTTATCCCATTGCTTGATGCAACGAGGTTATGGTGGAGCCTTGGCCAAATATGGCGAGCTTCACACGTCACCAAAGTCCAGGATAGTTTGGAGGGAAAATTAAATAGATTGGGAGGGATTAACAACTTTTTTTTTGTTTGATTAGGTAAGAATTTGGGTGCGCAGAGGCGTTATTCGAAAGCATCCTTACGGATGAGGTCTTATGAGGTCTATAAGACCTTGATCATTAAACCTGTCAGTGTCTCTGGTACGGATGTCAAGGTGTGCTACCTTATCTGCCACACTATTACTAATACGGAGAATATGAGAGTATCTAACCTCTCCCACCCTAAGTTTCTTGATATTAGACATGATAAGCTCAATATCCTAAGGACAATGTGCTGCTATTTGAGATGATTTATTATAATCAATGAATCCCCTTCAATGATTAGTTTGTTAGTCTGGAGGTCGATAACTTTCATAACTCCATCCCTAAGATCCAGAGCTTCATCGACTAATGGAGTCTGCTGACAAATAGATTTGCTTCCCATTGTGACTGGAAGGCCATTCTTTCCTTCTCTTGTTTTGTACAACAATTTCCAATGACCTCAATTATTTTCCCCATGTCTCTTGAAGTTACTACGTTTTGGTCAATAAGAGATTTAAGTTTGTTATTATAAATACTATGTCCATTGTTGTATCTACATTCGAATAGTAGGTGGACCGCATCCTCCATATGATGATTGCAAAAAGAACAAGATGAGGGGGATTCCAACACCCCTATTTGATAGCCGTGATGCAGTCGGTAACCAATTCTGATTCAGTTTCCATAGGAAGTTTTTAATTTTTGGTGGTATGTTGAGGCCCCAGATCCATGAATTTGCTACTGATTGGGAGGTTGTTGTTTGAGAGATGAGTTTGTACGCACTTGCTGTAGAAAACCATCCTTTCGTATCTGTCTTCCAGTATAGTCTGTCTTCAATTTTCGTAACTGGAAGGGGAATGTGATATATTAATTCAGCTATGTCAATTGGTAGGACTTTGCAGAGCTTCTCCTTAATCCATTGTCCCTCACATATATATTCATTTACAGTCTCCTCCATGTTAATTGTATCAATATCAACGTAGTGATTAAATGGATCAACATTGTCAATCCAGTTGTCGTGCCAAAACTTAATGGATTTACCGTTGCCCACATACCAAATAAGTCCTTTTTTGAAAGGTTGAATTAGTGTTCGTAGTTTTCTCCATTCCCAAGAGACATTTCCTCTGTCATTGTATTTTAGTATATTGTTTGTTTTTAGATACTTGTGCTGAATAATTTTAACTCAAGTATTGTCCGGTTCGGCCATTATTTTCCACAACAATTTCATCTGAAGGGATTCGTTCATTATTCTTGTCTTCCTAATACCAAGACCCCCTTGAGATTTCGATCTACAAATTTTATCCCAACTTATAAGTGGCTTGTGTTGTAGATCCTTGTTCCAAAAGAAAGTTCTATTTATTTGATCCATCTTAGAGTGTACAGAAGTAGGGACCATAAAGCATTGCATAGTGTACAAAGGTTTTGCAGCCAAATTTGAAGCGATTAGGGTGGCCCGTCCTTGTTGAGAGAGTGAGTTAGCCCTCCATTTACTAAGTTGATCCATAGACTTATTAATAATTTCTTCGAATGTGGATTTATTCACTTTTCCATCCACAATGGGGCACCCAATATATTTGTCGAGGTTTATCTCATTTGAGATATTTAGGCACCCTTCAATATCCAAGATTCTGGCTCTAGGGACACCTCTGGTGATATGGAACGCTAATTTGTGATAATTAACTAATTGTCCCGAAATATGACAGTAGTCGTTAATGATATTCTTGATTTTGTGACATGCTGACACAATTCCTTTTGTAAATATGATGATGTCATCGGCAAAAACTAGAAACGGTATACCTGGTCCTGTTTTACCAAACGGGAAGCCAATCAGTTTGTCACCTAAACAAGCTTTCATATTGAGTTTTCGAGCTAGCACTTCTGCACCAAGAATGAACAAAAAAGGGGATAGCGGATCCCCCTACCTAAGGCCCCGCGAAGGTTTGATGACTTCAGAAAGGACATTATTTACTAAAACCAAGAAAGACACAGTAGTTACACATTCCATAATTAGATTGATAAATTTTTCATGAAATCCATATTTCTGCAGGACAAGCCGGGTAAATGTCCGATCTACACTGTCATATGCTTTCTCCATATCCAATTTTAGTGCCATCCAACCATCTACTCCTTTCGTAGTCTTAAACGAGTGAAAAATCTCATGGGCTATTAACACATTATCCTGGATGGCTCTGTCCGACACAAAAGCCCCTTAAAGAGGATGGATTAGTTTTCCTACAATTAATTTAAGACGATTGGTTAAGATTTTGGATATAATTTTGTATATTGTAGAGCATAGACTAATAGGCATGTAGTCCGCAGTTTTAGCGGGGTTATCACCTTTCGGAAGTAGTGTGATGAATGTGTGATTGATCTGATGATACATTTTTCTAGAATGGAAAAAAGCCTTAATGGCTTTTGTAATATCATTACCAACTATTCCCCAGTTATGTTTATAGAACTCCGTTGTCATGCCATCAGGCCCAAGAGACTTATTGTTCCCAAAATTGTCCACTGCTCGTTTTATTTCCCAATTTGACTGAGGTGCGATAAGCCATAGATTTTCCTCCTCCGTGATTTCTGTGTCAATAAGGCCTAACCATTGCTGCAGCCGTTCCATATTGATTCGTGTTCCGGTAAACCGTTCCTCAAAATCCTTTTGTATCTCACGCCTTATATTTTTTTTTGATTGGGTAAAGTATTCGGATGCACAACGTGCTGTCCGATAGCATCCTTTTGGATGAGGCCAGCAAGACCTGGATCATTGTATAGAGAAGGGTTAACGACAACCTGAGCAAGGTGTGCAACCTTATCTGCAACGTAGTTACCATTACGAAGAATATGAGAGAACGATACTTCGTTAAACCCTGTAAGAAGTGAGCTAAGGTCAGACATGATCAGCTCGATTTTCCAAGGACATTTGGTTCCCTTTTTGAGATAATCGATGATAATAAGGGAATCACCTTCAATAATAAGCCTGTTAACTTTTAATTCAATAGCTTTTAGTACACCCGATCTCAATTCCAACGCCTCTGCCATCAGAGGTGTTTGTTTCCCAATGAGACTACATCCCATTGCCTCCGAAAAACCCTTGTTATTTTGAATTATATATCCAGAGGATCCTTGTTGATTAGACGGGGCAGACCCATCAAAATTTAGCTTCATTTTTCTTGGCGGTGGTTTTCTCCATTTCTCTGTCTTCCTATGTCTTAGCTTCTTACACTGTGGATTATTGTGACTATTAGATTCATCCACTTTCTTACTCTTGTACTTTTCAGCTTTATTCCACGCCTTAATACATGAGTCAACCTTTCTAAAAAAGCCATATATGTTAGGTAATTTCTGTTGTTGGAAGATTAACTGGTTTCGAGTTAACCATATAGTCCACTAGTGAAACGCCAACTTTTGTTTTTCTTGAGAGGATATTTGAGTTGATAAAGTTGCCATTAATGGCACAATGTTCCTAGATTCCTTGATACAATCTTTAATCAAGCCTTTATTTCTAGTTGGGAGACAAGAGTAAAACACCGAATATTTGCACTCAAATAATAAGTGAGTGTCGTCCTCTTCATTATGATTACATATTGCACAGTAAGGAGGCACAACAATACCCTTTTTGGCCAAACGAGTAGCAGTCGGGTGTCCATTATGACCCACTTTCCACAATTTTTATTTTTATTTTTGGAGGGGTACTTATTTTCCATATCCATGCATTGTCATCATTTAACTGGTCTAGCGATTTCGTGTTAAATTTGTATGCACTAGTTGTTGTGAACCACCCTTTTTTATTTGGCCACCAATACATCATGTCCTGTATTTTATTTTTTGGTAAGGGAATGTCGGCTATTTGTTTAGCCTTTTCAGCAGGCAAAACCAATTTAAGTTTATCCAATCTCTACTCCCCATCAAGGATATACTGATTAACCGTTTCATCTTTGTTGTATCCTCCAGATGCTATACATTGATTTTGAATGTCCGGGACCGGTGCCCAGTTGTCTTTCCAAAACTTTATTGTTTTGCCATCCCCAACTGACCAAGCTAGTCCCTCCTTAAACGACTTTATTAATTTTCGTAATTGAGTCCACTCCCAAGATGCATTTCCTTTTTTTCAATAATCCAGTAAATTCGTTGATTTCAAGTATTTATATTTGATAATTTTAACCCATCTATTAAATGGTTCGACTATGATTTTGCAAAGAAGCTTCATCTGTAATGCTTCATTCATTTCCTTGGTCCTTCTATGACCCATTCCTCCTTTAACTTTAGGTCTGCACACTTTTTCCCAGCTTATTAGGGGCTTGTATTGCAGATCTTTATTCCAGAAGAAAGTTCTGTTAATCTTGTCCAAATTTGCATGAACTGAGGCTGGGAGCATGAAACTTTGCATAGAAAACAAGGGTTTTGAAATTTGCATTGATTAAGACAGATCTCCCATGTTATGAAAGAGCATCTGCCTTCCACTTCATCAGCTGGGTCATTGCTTTTCCAATAATTTCCTTAAATGTTGTTTTATTCACCCTTTCATTCACAATAGGACACCCCAAATATTTATCCAATTTGGTTTGCTTAGAGATTTGTAGACAAACTTCCACTGCCGATATTCGAGAAGAAGGAATACTAGGAGTTCCCTGGAACGCCGATTTATTGAAGTTGACTTTTTTGCCCCAAGATTTGGCAGAATTCATCGACAATAGATTTTACTCTTTCACATGTAGTCATATTTTATTTAGAAAAGATAATTATGTCGTCCGCAAATGCTTGAAATAGAATTCTAGGGACGGAGTGACCAAAACGAAATCCAATACCCGAGTAGTTCATATTGGATTCCACCGTCAACGTTCTAGCCAACACCTCTGCACCCAAGATGAAGAGGAACGAAGAAAGAGGGTCTCCTTGTCTAATGCCCCGCATCGGTTTTAATAACTTTGTCGGGCCGTTGTTGACCAATATAGAGAAGGACACTGTTGTAACACATTCCATGACAAGATCAATAAATTGTTGAGCAAAACCAAATTTACTGAGAATCGACTCAGTGACAGTCCAGTCAACCCTGTCATATGTTTTTACCATATCTAATTTGATAGACAACCATCCTTCCGAGCCCTTTCGTGACTTGAAAGAATGGAATATCTCATGAGTTATCAGAACATTATTCTGAATAGCTCTTTCTGAAAACAATGCCCCTTGAAATGGGTGAATTAATTTTCTGATAACTTTCTTTAGTCTTTCCGTTAGAATTTTGGATATATTCTTGTAGATGGTCGAACATATGCTAATAGGTCTATAGTCCGTAGTTTTTGCAGGGTTATCGCATTTAGGTAGTAGCGTGATAAAGGTATGATTTATTTGGCGAAGCAGTTTACCCAAATTGAAAAACACTTTGACAGCCTTAATAACATCAAACCCAACAATGTCCCAGTATGTTTTATAGAATTCAGTCGTCATGCCGTCAGGACCAGGAGATTTATTAAGCCCAAGTAGGCGTGGCCACGGGTCGGACCCGCCGGGTCGACGGGTTCGACCCGCCGGGTCAAGGGTCAGGGTTGGCCGACCCGAACCCTAACCCGTAAATCTCACGGGTTGACGGGTTCGGGTCGACCCGTTGACCCGTTGACCCGCCGGGTCGACCTGTTGACCCGGCGGGTTACATTATTTTTAAAAAAAAAATCTTTTTTTTTTTGAAAAAATGACTATTAAAATAAATAAATAAATAATATGTAAAGATTTTATCTTCACAACACATTTTATCACTTTGATATAAAGTGTTAAAAATGTAGGAAGATTATATCTCCATATTAATTCTTTCATCCACAATAATTTCATTGTGTGATGTAAGAGAAAAAAATATGAGAATATATTTCTCAAACTTCATTTCCAACTTAATTTCCAATGTAGGAAATGTAGGAAACAAGTGAAGTTGAAGAAATGTGGTAGTGGGATACATATATATAGCCCCATGCCTTCTCATTCTAACTCTATATTTTCGATGTGGGACAAAGCCTTTGTCCCACATTGGAAATGAGGGGAAGGAAGGAAGACTTCCAAGTCTATAAAAGGAGAAGGATGGGGTTTATTTGTCTCACATTGCATATTGCATATTAGTTTATGTATTATTGTGAGTTATTTTAAGAATAATTTACATAATATTAAAAATTTATTTTATTAAAAATAAATTTTTCAAAAAAAAAAATATTTTTAAAAAGCGGGTTGACCCGGCGGGTCGACCCGCCGGGTCAACCCGTCGGGTCACGGGTCACGGATTCCCCGACCCTAACCCTAACCCGCTACCCGTCCCCACCCGCCAACCCGTCAACCCGGACCCGGCGGGTCATTGACCCGTACGACCCGGCGGGTCACGGGTTGACCCGTAACCCGTGGCCACGCCTAAGCCCAAGTGACCATACAACTTCCTTTATTTCACCATTGGTTGGTTGTTGGCAAAGAATCCTATTCTCCTCATCAGTTACAGAATGGGGGATTAGTTCAAGGTAACTACTCAAAAGATTCATGTTAACCGATTCTTTGGAGAAACGGTGAGTGAAGTCAATTTTTATTTCGGTGCGAATGTTTTGTTCACCTATGATTTGTGTTCCTGAGCTTGAGATAATATTTTTAATGATTTTTCTATTCCTTCTCCCAAATGCTCCTCTGTGAAAATAAGCATTAATTGAATCAGCTAACTTTAAATGTTTAGATTTTGCCGTCTGACACTAGTATTCTTTCTGAAATTGAAGAAGCTTGTCCTTCTTAACGAGTAATTATTTTTCTTTAGCTTTCTTGTTACTAGCCTGTATTTGCCAGAAAATATTACCGAAAATACATTTATTCTATTCTTTGGCCTTTTCTTTTAGAGTTCTGGTCTTGTACATTAATTTGTACATTGTCGATCCATTACACTTAATGCTCCACACTTGTTTGACAATATTCCGAAATTCCTATCTCTGAAGCCACATATTCTCGGATTTAAAGGAGGGTGCTCTAAAATTATATTCTGAATTTAAGTTAATAGATATGGAAAAATGGTCCGAAGACGTAAATGCACCATTAAAAGTTTTTAAATCGGGAAATATAACTTGAAATTCATGTTGAACAAGAACCCGATCGAGTTTCTCTAAAATGTTATCCTCACCCTCTGCCTTTTTCCTCGAAATAAACTGGTTACATGAAGAAGGGATCCCCATAAGGGAACATTGGTTCTTGAATTGATTTAATCTGGCAAACCTTGTAAGGTTCTTCAATTGATTTAATCTCCAAGAACCATACACGAAAGGGTTTCATTAGTTATTACATTTGTAGGATTATTCCAAAACAAATCTTTGTCAGATACATGGAGAGGGGCATAGATAAATAAAATCACTCCCTTGGAATTTTTATCGAAACACGAATTCCTCACTCTGATAACTCTAGGCATTATTACGTCAACCTCGATTGATTCATTTAGAAGATAATTTTCATTCCACAATAATCCCAACCCATCTGCTTTGTCGTTTCTTGTTGACCATACGAATTTGTTAAACCCACTAGTTTGCCAGACCTTATCCAACGGAATTTTCTCCGTTCTTATTTCAGCTATAGTCATCAGAGAAATATGATCATTAGTACGCATTGACCTAAATCCGTCCATAGGTTCGGCTTCCCAAACCTCTAATATTCCAGAAACACATTTTCATAACTTAACCTCGGGGTCCGTCAGAAGAAAAAAATTCTCAGCTTCTGACAGAGGCCAACTTTTCTTAATATATTACTCGTCACACAGATCTCGGTTCACATATTTTCTCCCCCTACAGTTACATCCAAAAACGCTACCATGATGTTGTCTTAAGATAGCTTTTCTTTGACAATTCTCATACACCCGAAATCTATAATCTGCCTTAGATAGTTTGGACTGCCCATTTAAGGGGCTGAGTTTGCGCAATCTGCCAGTAGCATTTATAATTCATACATCTGATCCATTTTAAGCCGTTCATAATAATTGCAACTACAAGGCTTTCGAGTTTGTCTGTTCTTACCCGAAATTACCCTACCATTCATCCTATTTGGTACAGCTATCACATAACAATCAATCACCATATTATACCAAGATTGTTCACAGACATATACATCAATGTTTAACCAAGCATTGTTAAGAAATCTAATCCCCAATATGACACCCGAATCCTCGAGCTTTTTGTATTTGTTGGAAAATACCGCCCCTGAACTCTTATTTGTCAGTAGCAAGTGTAGCAGACCATTTGATGTACGAGTGGGAGTAGAGAGAGTGAGTGGCCGAGAAGAGTTAATGAGCAAGAGCAAGTTGGCTTCGATCGGTTGTAAAGCTCTGTTTGGTTTAATGCAAGTTAGCTCTTTTCCACCAACAATGTCTTTGGTTGCGATGAAGCGCGAGTAGTCCACCCACTTCTAGGGTTGGGGTGAGCCTAACGATAGCCCTGCGTGTTTGAGGTAAAGATCCGACTTTTATCATGTTTGAGTATCCACTACTTGTTATGTGTTTATTACCCATCTAATGAAGGTCCATGCTAACAACTTGGATTGTAAACATAAAATCGGTAGATACAATTAGGGTTTCTTGAAAGAGTTTTCTAATTGTTGGAAAAGGCGAAAACTTGGTCCTTCGATGCAATTTACATGAGTATCTGTTTTTATACTTGCCTTATACATGCTTGGTTATTGTTGTTGCAAACCCCGATCTTGGAAGTTGTCTTTCATATAGTTTACTTCGAATCCCACAAGCTTTGTTCTTTGTTTATTTCGTTTTAAAAGTTTCTGTTTTTCCTCGATATCGACTAAGCTTGGTCAATATCGAGTAATGATATTCGATCCCAGATCGATGTAGCTTCTCCTGTGCAGGAACCCGACGTCGACAAGAACTTTACTCGATATCGAGTAAGCCCTTTTCGATATCGACCAACCACCGAGAGCTACTGTTGCTTTGTTCGACTTGCCTGACCTTCTGCCGAGTAACCTTACTCGAGGTCGAGCATCTTTAGTCGACTTCTGCCGTGAGATTTCTCCGCTGCCTAGGATCCGCTGACACACTTCCTCGTGGATCGATCCTGACTTCCCACTACTGCATCATGAGGGAGTCTTGTAATAATTTGCAAGGGACGGAATCTGGTTTGCTTTACTGATTTATATTTCTATATTTTAAACTCGATTTCCTCCCACAACAGTATGCGGTGGATAAACCGCATACACATGCGGTAGGATCCCTATATAAACTGCCTACCCTCGTCCCACTTTCCCACACTTGTTCGATGCAATAATATCCGTTGGACACGTCAAAGGCGTTATGGTAGTACACCGATGAACAATCATCACGTCTTTGACATTGTCCTGCGGATGGCTGTTGCCCATTTACCCTGTGCTAGTTTGACGTTCATGTGCCCGTACGACTATCCGATGGAAATGTGAAAGGCGTTATGGTAGTTCTAATACACTGATGACCTATCCGATTTTACGAAACTTGAATTTCGTGTCTCCACTTTCGGTGGGACCCGGGGGTGGACCCCGTGGGACCCAAGGCGCTCCCAACGGGCTTACCTGACCCGCATCGAGAAACTCGGCGTGGCGCAACCTGTGCTGCGGGAGGTTCTGAACCCTACAGGGTTTCCTCTATTACGAGACTTCATCAACGAAGTATGGACCGATCGTTTACCTGCCGTTCACCGTTCAATAGGAGGAGACGATCAGGATTTTCTCGATCCTCACCTCAGACTAATGGCTTGTGATGATGAACCTTACAATTACATGCGGATGTGGCCTAATTTCATCCGCGGAGTGGTCTATATCCTTTTCTGTTGTCTATCTATTTTAGGGTTTTGTTGTGGAGAAAATATGCTCTCTTATCAGCTCTACTCTCTCTCTCTCTCTCCCTCTCTCTCGGCCAAAAAGTCCTTTATTATGGTTATGTTTTTTCCCTTTTATAGTTGCCAGGGGGGTCTTCTTTCATCCGCCACGTGATGATCTTTGATTGACACGTGTCTCCTTCATGGGGTGTGGGCATGTAGGGCACGTGGCCCTTTTGTTGTCCGCGGATGGTGTGATTTAAAAGGTTAGTGGTTTTTGTAGTCCGCGGACGACATGTTTAGTTACTCTATCCTTTTTTTTTATTGAATATCTTATTTTATCTTAGATATTTTTTCGGCCGGTTTCGTCACAGCTCCTCGGACTGGGTCGATTCCGGATGGGATTGACGCGGGTCGATATTCTTATCGCGAAAAAATGTATGAGTGCTTAATCTCTTTGTTCTTGGGCTATGCAGGTAGGATGGGCCGAAACTTTCTTCAAAAGCCCATTAAGGGCCCATTAGGCCTAGTTGTGTTGGGAAGTTCTACGGCCGGTAACTCCTTATAAATTACCCCGTTCCGTTTTTCACTTCTTCACTTGTCTCATTGTACTTTCCAAAATTTGTTCTTTTCTGTCTACTTCTTTCCGGTGGTGCTTCTTAATCGGCGGTTTCTCCCCGATTGAACTTTTCGGCAGAGTTCTTCAAGATCAAGGTAGTTCTTCTTGTTCATTCTTTTCCAGAAATATTTCTTATTTTCTTTTCTTTAGATTTTCTAAGCTTTTTTACTTTTTAGATCGAAACATAGGGGTGGTTTCCTTTTCCAAACTTGTTTTTCCGTTGATCGAGACTTTTAATCCGCGTGTGCAACTCTTCACACAGTTTTCTTTAGTTTCCTTGGGAATGGCTAACCCTAGCGGTGAGCATGATGCACTGGATGAGTTTGAAAGGGAGGAGGGGTGGAGAGATGACGTCGTATCAACTTCTCATCCGCGTGAGACTCTTGAGGTTTCTTCTTCTTCTGAGAGTTCTTCTTCTGGCTTCAGTGGGTCGTCATCAGAGTCATCTTCTTCTTGATCCGTGCCTACCCTTGCTCGGGTTGGTCCTACTGGCAGCCCCATTAAGGTGAGAAGCCAACGGAAGCCTGACCCTGATTACTATTCCTCTGCTTACACAGTTTCTTCTTCTTCGAAGGGGAGCGTGGGAGATGATGCTTTTAGAGGTGCGGGTGAATCGGGACTCCATTCTTCTGACGATGCAGGACCCTCCTCTACTTCTCATCCTGTGGCAGCTGCTCAAGATCCTGAATTGTCCTGGGTTCCATATGCAGCTTCTCCTATTGGTGTGGTAGAAGTTCCTTTAAAGATCCATTCTAAAGAAAATTTAAGTGATCTGGACACTCCCTTATACGAGCTTGAAGACTTGAATACTTGTCTTTTTCGCAGGAATTTCACAACGATAACCATGTAAAATAACACATAAAGGAATAAAAGATAATGCTTTTCATCAAATAACTTTCGTTATTAACAAATAGGAATGTAGAGGCTTTCGCATGAAAACTCTAATTGTTACTAACCCTTTTTCACATAATTAATCCAAGTTGTATTAAGATCACTTTTGCTTCAATAACACAAACAAGGATCACCTTCAACTTTCGCAAAAGAATCATGCTCGTAAGAATAGAAGACGAAATCGCATAAAAAGATTGTACCTTTACCGCATCACCTTACATGGCTACCGTCGGGCTCACCCCGACCCTAGAAGTTCGGTGACTACTCGCTCTTCATCATCCAGAAATTCATCAATAATAAAAAGAAACTAAATTGCATTAAATAAACTAAAAGAAAGTTTACAACCAATCGAAGTCAAATCGTCTCTCAACTCTTCACCTTCTCTCGCCACAAGCTCTCTCTCTCTCTCTCTCTAGCTAAATAAAGCCTATATATATATATATATATAGGCTTTATTTATAGGCTTCATTCCCTAGCTAATCTAGGAAAGAAATATCTATCTATATCTACACTTTCTATCTAATAATATTAAGATTAAACTTGAAAATAAGACAATTATATCTAAAAGGAAATAAAGGACTATTGTGGATAGATCTTCCTTCTCTTGATAGAACTTGATGTCTCTTGATAGAATACCACGAATCTTGGCTTGCAAGTAATCTCTTAGGCTCGGATACCACTCTATCTCGACTCGGACAACTTCTGGAATGTCCTCGATGTCGACCAAGTTCCTCGACGTCGAGTAAGGTCTTCACTCATCGGATTTCACTCGAGCTCGAGCAACATTCGGACTCGTCGACTTTACTCGACATCGAGTTGTTTGCTCGACGTCGACCAAGCTTGGCTCCTCGGGTGGCTCTGCTCTGCTCCGTGTAGATTTCTGGGCTTTGATTTACTCGACTTCGACCAAATCTGGTCGACGTCGAGTAGAACTGGTTCACTCTCAGCATTCTACTTTGTTATTGAAACGCACTTTCCTGAGTCCCCGTTCGTCAGATTGATGCATATGAGCATGCGTTGGAAAGCTCTTTTCGAGGGCTACAACTCTCATGAAAACATCAAAACTTGATTCAGAATGATGAATGCCGAAAAGTGGGCTTTTATCCAGCTGCACCATCCTTAGCTTCTTCATGACTTTCCTTTGAGCTCCAAAGTGTATCCGATTTCTTTGAAATACAACAAAAACTTCTGTAGACCTCCATATATTGCAAATAAACATAAATTACACAAATTTTGTACTATTCTAACCCAAAGGTATGAAATGCATGCAGAAATTCATATAAAAGTAAGTGTAAAACATGGAAAAATAGGCTCACAACATATTAGATCCATTCTCATATGTCCCCGCAATCAGTTACCATCCTCGAAAAGGTACCAATGTCACAATTCCACACATGTGCAATCAAAAAGCAATATCTACTCACAAAAGGAAGGTTATACAAAAAAAAAACAATTCATGTGACAAAGCATTAATAATCAAAGGACTTTAATTTAAGCTCACGAAGGAGTAGATTGGTAAAAGGCTAAAGGTGGGCAATTTTTTTGGCCATGTGGTGCTAATGATCCGGGGAAATGGAGTACTTTCCAAACTTTCATACCACATTCCTTCTTCCTTCGATTTCTCACATTTCTCTCATTCACTTAATTCTTTTTTTCAATATAAAGCTTTTACATCTATAACCTCAACACTGCCTTCTCGCGAGTCGCAAACATAGGTGTCATGAATGAACCCTGATACTTAGTGCTTCGGACTCCTCACCCGTGTGTCCTATCTCGCCAAACTATTATCTCAGCGAGCAGGGTCGATCTTTGATCGGATTTTCTTTCACTCATTAAATTTTCCATATTGTTCAATTTCCTGCCAAACTCCAAATACTGATATATAACAACACAACAACCATATAACAATCTCCATAATGTAACATCATTCTCAAAATAATCCCCGGATGGAAATAAGGTAAAGAATGGGCAATATTTAGATCATGTGGAGCAATAATATGAAATAAGGCTCAATATGGCTTTTGTGATGCATAAGCATAGGTATGGCGAGGATATAACAATATAAGCATTATATGGAAAATATAAAGTCCTCCATCCTCTTATCATGCAACATGTCAAAAGCAACTTCAAATTTTACCCCTTTCATGGTTTTCATAAAATAATGCACTTCATTGTGTCTTCTCTTTACTAGGCAATTTCATGCTATATCCTCTAATGAATCAAATTTTGCATCGTCAAGTTCAATAAAGCTTCCATGACACTTATTCAAAAAATTTGATGGGGGGGATTTTTCGAACTTTGGAAAACAAACATATAAGCACTTAGATTGATAATGAATTCCAAAATGGCCATGTATAAGCAATTCAAGAGATAAACTTTAAATATGCACACATGGTCAATTTAAATCAAATATGCATAAAGTAAGCCCTTGCCCCACCCCATACTTAAACATTACAGTGTCCTCACTGTATAAAAATAAGGGTAAAGAAAGAAACTCACTAGATAGGAGTGCTGATCGTCGGAAATCGAGTGCAAATGTTACTGCAGAACTGGTTGATATCGACGAGTGTTGGTCGATTTCAAGGAGATTGGTCGACGTCAACCAAGACTACTCGAGATCGAGTACAGTGTTGCCTCCAGAGTGGTTTTTCTCGACCACATGCTCCTTTCTGCTCGATATTTTTGGTCGATGTCGAGTAACTTACCTGACGTCGAGTAAGTCTACAGCTTCTCTTACCTGCAAGATTCGTTAGACGAAAAATATCCACAAATAGAAAAACTTAAAAACAATGTCCAAAACCAAAAACCAAAAACAACAATGTCCAAAAATCCCAAAAACTAAATGTCTATTTACAAGCTCTAGACTTTATAGTCACTAGGCCGACTTTTTCCGTTAAGCACAAGGTGACATCTACAGGGCCCATGTAGCTTGGGCTTCAAACATGACTCCATTCTTGTTCATCAGCTGTAGTCCTCCTGAATGAATCTTGTTTACTATGAAGGGTCCCATCTTCTTCTTGGTGAATTTGTTGGGAAACCAATGGTCTTTTCACAACTAGAATTTTGTTCATAGACATCGGGTATAAACCGATGTTAATAAAAAAAAAATTCGACGTGTTAGTGGGTGGTGTTAAAGATCCCAACTTTAGCACATCGGTTTATACCCGATGTCTTTAATAATTTGTAACGTCGTTTTTCCTTTTTATAATGACTTGAATACATGAATATAAGTACGTTTTGATATATTCACCTAATGCTAAACCGTTATTATTTTACATTTCTAGCCATTTGAAGATTTGTATGACAACTAAAAAGTTCACATTAACATCGCTATTTTTTTATAAACCTGATATTTTACATTAATATACACATCAGTTAGGAATATTCAATACGTGCATACTCTTTTTCCATATTTAATTTTTTATATTATTTTATTGACGGAGGTAAAACCTATCGTTGATTCCGCCAAAGAAAACTCAAACCTAAAGCAAGTATAGCGATAAGCAAGAGGTCGATCCCACAGGGAAAATTATAACTCAAGTGTGATTTATGTGTCAATTAAAGTAACTAGTTTGGGGGGTTTTAGTGGGTGAAAGTTCCGCCTTTTATCAAAACGGAGTAAGCAAGCAAAGTAAATGGATTTGGTTTTAGACAATTAGGAGAAGTAATTCTACCTACAATTTTCCACTTTATTGGATTGAAGCGATCCTTGTAACTTCTTCTCGTCCTATTAAGTTTCCTATGAATGCCCTTGTCCCGACCTAATATAGTTACTAGTCCAACCAGTCCTAGCAACCCTTATCAATCGAACAGTCCCTAAAGAAGGATTTAACCCAATTGATAGCTTTAAGTTCAGAGATTAGCCAAGGTATTTGCAGTCCCTAAAAAAGGATTTAACAACACATTCAACTTCCTACTCATTCAATTAGTTCAACCAGCCCTAAAGGAATAAGTTTGCCACTTAGGTTAAGGTTCACAACCAGGAATCTACAAAACCTTAGCGATTGAATTGATCTAACAAGTTGGCCAGACAAGATAGAACAAAACAATAAACAATCAAGCACAAAGAAGTTGAAACATTCAAATATAGGAAATAAGGAACAAGATTCAGAAACTCACAATCCAATCCAAATAAAGCTTCAAATTGTAGATAGAACGAAGAGAGTTTAGCCGCCCATGGCGGACATCGCTCTCAATCTCCAATTGTCTGATGGAACGTGGAATAGAATAGTAGTCCTAGAAAAATAACTAAAATTGGCCTTATAAACAATCCCAAGTCGGCCATGAAACAAAACAAAAGCATCTAGGGTTTATTTAATCAAAACGCAGCGTTATGCGCTGACGGCAGATGCGGCGGCCGCCGCATGTATGCGGCGGCCGCATCATCAGCATTCTTTTTGCAACGTCCCTGGCGGCGGCCGCTGCAAACCACGCAGCGGCCGCTGCATTGGTCTTTCACGGAAAATCCGTCTTGAATTAGCTCTCGACGTCAACATGAAAGTTGTAGCTCTCTGAAAGAGCTTTCCAACGCATGGTCATAATAGTCGATCGGACAACCGAGGCCTCCAGAAAGTGCAAAACAAGTTCAGCATGTCTGGCGACAACTTTTGCAGACTTGTTCTTCGTTTAGGCTCGCTTCTTCTTCTCAGGACCTCTTGAGATCTGCATGTAAGCTTCTTCGATCAACTAGACATTCTCATCCAATGCGTTATCAACCCATGTCTCCTCCTCGGATCTACCATTACCTGAAATAATCAATAAAAGCATGTAGATTCCGACTCCGCCAACATAGAAAGCAAATATGCAAATTCTACTTAAATCATGCATGATATGCATCTTAACTAAGCTAAATGCAACCTATTATGCCTACCTAAATGCATGCTATCAAACTCCCCCACACTTAAGCTTTTGCTTGTCCTCAAGCAATGAAAAACAAATATAGAATTAATCATCCCACAAATAAGATCTTCATGCTATTGTCTTAGAAAAGCAACATCAAGCAATAGGAGCCATGAATAAGAGAACAAATATCCTAGCAAATATATGAGCGATCCAATAGTAAAAGCAAATTTAATCCAACCTCACCGGGATAATGTGTTTCACTCAAACTCTCATGTGTTTAGTCTTTAAAGTCCAATTCTCAACTCAATCCAAAATGTTCTATACACCGTGAAAGTTATCACTTGCAAACAACATCATGAGGACTTTTATAAGGTTGTAATGGGGCTTTGGTAGGAACATAAGGAATGAGAAATATTTAGGCTTGTGGTGCTAAAAATCCGGGAAAAAGGAACAACAACCAACCAGAACAACACCAAAACTTCCATACTTCACAAACCATTCCAATAACATAAACTCCAATACACATCAATAAGCACTCTTCGATTTCAATAGCCATACAACTCATGCATTTTTTCCCATTATGATGACTTCTTTTCTTTTCTTTTATGCTCACTTTTGCCCCTAGGTGAATTTTATCCTCCCTAGGTCCAAGCTTACTAGACTTTTACTCCTAAGTGAATTTTATCCTCCTTAGGCCCCTAGTAACAAGTCATCTCTATTATGAACAAGGGCTACCTTATTTTGGCTATGCCTCTCGCAATGCACAACCATACATATATCATCTCCACTCAAAGCAACTCCAACATAAAGATTTTTCACCAATTCTCCTCCTAATTTCCGGATAGGGTCAGGCTAATCATTGGCTATGATATGTTTTTGTGGAGCTATAAAAAAGAATAGGCTTTAAGGCTCAGATGGGCTTCAAGCAGAGGATAATGCAAATGGTAGATAAGGTATAATACAACTAAAGAAAACATGCCTCAATCATTTGAAATTCACAAGCACCAAACATGTGCAATACGGTATAGAAATAAGAAGCATATGGAGAGTATAATGACACAATAAAAGCAAAAGGGAATAATATGTAAAGTCCCTATAAGGCCAAAACAAACTCCCAAAGGTTATGTTTTTTTTTTTTTTTTTTTTCAATTAAACCTCAACTATGAATCATACTTGCTCAATTATATTCTCAAATCATTCTCCAAAATCATTTTCAAGCAATTCAATCAAATCATGGGATTTATCCAATTAAGATCATAAAAATAAATTAGAGGACAAACTAAACCAAGATGGGTATCTTTAATAACACCTAAATGCAATGCATGATATTTTTGTGATTTTTTTTTCCAAATGTGATATATGAGTAAAAATAAATATGACAACATAAATAAACATGATAACATAAGTAAACATGATATGCAAACTCTATCTATATGCAATGCAATCTCTCCCCCACACTTAAACCTTTCATTGTCCTCAATGAAACATAAAAGACAACAAAAATAAAAACATAGAGGAAGAGATGAATGAAATACTCACAATATGGTGGATGGGTCTCTATAGGTCGGATCTGAGGATTTCGATGGCCTTTCCTGAAAGCTTAGTCTATCCCAAACCAAAAACAACTATCTAATGCCTAATGGGAAACTCAATTTATTGAAAAGAAAACTAGCTAACTAGGAATTGAAATAACTAAATTAGAAAACTTATTTCGGGTTGCCTCCCGAGAAGCGCCTTTCATTAATGTCATTGGCCTGACTTATTCTCAATCTCAAGATCTTAGCTATCAGACATCGTCAAAGCCCGCAGTAGCCTATCATATTCCTGTGCACACATCTTACAAAGAACATCATAGCACAATAAATTGAAAGCATAAAATGTGAAACTCAAGAACCCTTTCAATCTATCAAAGAGTCTAGCACGACTCTCTGCATAAGGAATATGATACCACCAGCACAGTTCCGCTTGTGGCTTTTCAAAATAGCAATCAAAAGGATCAACACAATCATCATTACCTTCCAAATTGCAAAAGTTTACCTTTATTACCTCTTGCTCCTCAGCTGATGGCTCTAGACTTGGTTCATCAATGGGAAATCTCAGAATGGATGTTGCAGATGGAGTAGGAGACATATCACATGTAACCTCATGCGTCGACTCATGAGATTCCAAGTCAGGAAGCACTGGACCCTTTTCTCCATCATCGAAGAAACTATCGTTGTCATCAAATAATTCATCCTCTTCTTCTTCGAGGCTCTTTTCTTTCTCACCTTTTGCACTTAAAATTTGAATGAGTTGGCTCATCTGATTCTCCAAGTTTTTACAGCGGCTCATCTGTTCCTCCCATTTTTCGATTCGGCTTATTTTTCCTTCCTCTAACTGCTGCACCACTTGTGTGAGAGTTCGGATTGATACTTCCCGCTCAACCTGTCGACTCATGTTGTAGAAAAAATCCCAAATCTCAAAGAGTCCCATATCCAATAGGCCTCCATTACTCACACAGATAAATATGAAACTCCAAAGGAACGCTGATCGAGGGTCCAAAGGAATACTGAGAATATGAAATTTAGAGGACAAATAACCTAAAAGCCAAGCCAATTATTGAAGTTGAGGTTTTCGGAAAAAATCAAGCATACCTTAGCAATGGCCACTTTCTGAAAACAGTGACGTCGTTTGGGATTTTTGACGAGCCCTGCTGTATTCTCTTTCCTTTCAGCTGCTTAAAACAAAGGTGAGCCCAGGAGTCAAAACAAACCTTTATACATTGTGAACGGGGGATAATGGGCTTTGGCAGTGAAATAAACACAAAGGTGAGCCCAAGGGGCAAACAAGCAATGACCACACCACTGAATACCTGGATCGAAATAAAAAGGTAAATCAACTATTGTATAATACAAAGTGCCCACACATAAATTTAATAAAGTCAAAATACTTGCCTAATTCCAAGCAACAACTTAAATAAAAATAAATTCAAAGTCATCTTGAGAACACAAAACATGGGTTCCTAATATCCCTTACACATTCTACATATTAAAGAGGTCGACAAGGAAGAGCTTCAGGTAAGAGAAACAACAAGAGATGAAAATGAATGCTAGTTAGTTTCTTAATTCATAATTTCACAGAAAGATTCCAAACCAATTCAAGAAATCGTCATCTATAGTCAATTGACATATTTCAATCGCAGATTTGCAATAATCATGACATTATTCTAGCTAATATAGAAATGTTATCCAATCACCTATTACAATCTGGCAGGCTTGTTTAATGTGAAAGAAAACCTACTTTAATGGTTATACAATGCACTGTTGGATTAGAATATGGATAAGCTCTTCAATGGATATTAAAGCCTTCTTCTTTTGACGAGTTGTTGGATCATCGTCGTTAATCTTTCAACTTAGATCTATTGGAGCAATCCCAACAAAGTCTTAAAATAAAAATTGGTGATCCATCTTACCATTATAACGGATCAATGACTTAGGCAGACCATTAGGATGTAATGCCTTATCATTTATCCCCTCTGTGTATTTACTAACCTGCATAAATAGAAATGCAAGCATAAAATAGTTTTTAGATAATAGCTACTTCTCAAACAAATGCAAGCACAAATATTTTATCGATAATAGGTACATATATATCACATATAATTTAGCTACGAATAAGATTAAGGAAAGAAGCCACCAGAAAGGAAGTCAGGACTAATTTCGGAAATTCAAGAACCCTAATTCCGAAAAAACCCTAATTTTTTACACTATATTAAAGAACCCTAATTTTAGAAAGCCCTAACTGCCAGCAATATATATACAATCCCAAAGGGAAGAACCCCAATTTCCTAGTGCAGAATCGATTCGAATAGGTATTAAGTTATAGTATACCTGAAAACATGAATTCGAAGCCTCGAAGTGTCGAAGAGTAGAGGAAGAGTACAAGATATGGAGCATAAGAGGAGTATGTATTATCCGTGACTTCTTCAGCAACATCGATGCTCAAGCACTCGAGATGGAGCAAATGAAAGAAAATCGAGATGAAGGAAACGAGAAGCGATGGGCTTCATTAGATATGGTCGACTGTCCATATCCTTAGCGAAATCATCATTAGTGAGCACAAATTAGAAAGTTGAGAGAGAGGTTCCATGGGATCGTAAATGAGAGAGAATGCTCGAAAGGTTAGATAGGGAGGGGAGAGAGAGAGAGAGAGAGAGAGAGAGAGAGAGAGAGGGAAGATTTGTGGTTAGGATCTGAATGAGAATGGGTTGATTTGGGGTATTTGGGGATTTTTGGTTAAGTGTTGGTTTTTTTTATAGCCAAAATTCAAATTTCAAACTTAATGGTTAAGGGTTTGGGTTCCAGCGGCATATTTATTATCTACCGGTTTTATTTTGGTAAAATTTCAACCAAGTATACTGGGCGCTTTTTAGAATTTTTTTAAAAAGAGATTTTAACATTGTCCAAGAAGTTAAACTAATGTATATAATGTCAATGACATCTAAATTTTTTAAACTGATGTTATAAATATATTTAACATCATGCGTTTTCCTAACCGATGTAAATGTTGTGATGTCTATTAACAAAATTCTAGTAGTGTTTGATTTGATGACATAGACTTTGTCCCTTACTTCATACTCATTGGGATCATCATTGAAAATCCTGCATAATCGCACATACCAAGGCAAACCTCTCCCATGTATAGATAAATCATTGATTGAAATAGGAGAAGAGGTGTCCATACCTTCGCTTACCTTCGCAGAATCCGTGTTTGGGACCTTCTGTTCTACTCGAGTTCGAGTAAGGTTACTCGACATGGAGGAGTTTCCTTTGTCTAGTGAACTGCTGGTCGTCGAGGAGGAGGGAGTCGAGGAAGAATTCTGGTCGACCTCGACCAAGTTACTCGACGTCAAGTTGTGCTCGGCTTCGGGTGGAGTGCTCGACGCTGCTGCTGCTGGTGAAGGGCTCGAATTCTGGTCGACGTCGACCAAGTTACTCGACGTCGAGTAACTCTGGTCGACTTCGACCCCATACTTGAGTCCTGGCAAGGCATCCGAAAAATAATTAGTCGACGTCGACTTACCTTGGTCGATGTTGAGTAGATCCTCTATGTCGTTGTTTAGGATGGCCATGATCTCCTCCACCTGGGCTTCCATATCTCTCTCTCTCTCTCTCTCTTTGTGTAATTGGAACTAGAATTGAATGAATAAAACTCAGCCCCTAAGGCTTTATTTATAGGCTTCATTACCTAGCTAATCTAGGAAAGAAATATCTATCTATATATAAACTTTCTATCTAATAATATTAAGATTAAACTTGAAAATAAAACAATTATATCTAAAAGGAAATAAAGGACTATTGTGGATTGATCTTCCTTCTCTTGATAGAACTTGATGTCTCTTGATAGAATACCACGAATCCTGGCTTGCAAGTAATCTCTTAGGCTCGGATACCACTCTATCTCAACTCAGATAGCTTCTGGAATGTCCTCGATGTCGACCAAGTTCCAGGACGTCGAGTAAGGTCTTCACTCCTCGGATTTCACTCGAGCTCGAGCAACATTTGGACTCGTCGACTTTACTCGACATCGAGTTGTTTGCTCGACCTTGACCAAGCTTGGCTCCTCGGGTGGCTTTGATCGACTCCGTGTAGATTTCTTGACTTCGACCAAATCTGGTCGACGTCGAGTAGAACTGGTTCACTCTGAATTCTGCTCTGTTCTTGAAACGCACTTTCCTGAGTCCTCGTTTGTTGGATTTACGCATATGAGCATGCGTTGGAAATCTCTTTTCGAGGGATACAACTCTCATGAAGACATCAGAACTTGATTCAGAATGATGAATGGCGAAATGTGGGCTTTTTTCCAGCTGCACCATCGTTAGCTTCTTCATGACTTTCCTTTAAGCTCCAAAGTGCATCCTATTTCTGTGAAATACAACAAAAACTTGTGCAGACCTCCATATATTTCAAATAAACATAAACTACACAAATTATGTACTATTCTAACCCAAATGTATGAAATGAATGCATAAATCGATATAAAAGTAAGTGTAAAACATGGCAAAATAGGCTCACAACATGTATGCGGTGGGTGCACCGCATATGTTAACCGTGGAAACCCACCGGATGAGCATGCGGAGGCTTCTCTATATATATGGAGCCCCAACGGATGGTGACCACTCCTCAAAATGTCGAACGATAGTAGCGAAAACTTGAGCAACGACATAATACGTCAAGGAATGATGGAAGAATTTGAGGCGGTTCTATACACGGGAAGGAAGTCCACGATCACATACTATGGAATCGATCATAAATAGGCTATGGGAGGAGAATCGATCATTTCTAGTAAAAAACCAACAACACCGCTGGCGGATCAACAGTCTAGAGAGTCGTGTCTCAGTTCTCGAAGAGGAAAAACAGGCTTTACAGATACAACTAGACCAGTCAAGACTACCTAAACCCTAAATATATGAGTCTTGTATATCATGTGATGTAGTTTCGAGAAGTTCGTATGGATTAATAAATTTTGAGCGACAGGTAATACGGTGTAACCAACCACAAATATCTAAAACAGACAAATCTGACATAGAAGCAAATCCAAATATCTAACAAAATCATAAATCCAACCAAATCCACGCATAAATCCTAGCAAAACCATAAATCCAACCAAATCCATCTAAAAAACCACAGAGAAGCAAATCCAAATATCCAACACGATCTATCACGGCAGAGAGCGATGACAGTGGCGACGGCGGGATGGGGCGGGGTTGAGTAGTAGGTATGGATGGCTAAAGCTGTGGAACCACTCCACATAGTCATCCACCACACCATATGTGTACTCCGGACTGGTCCATGGAAACTCTGACAAAGGGAACAAATGATCGAACCTATACTCCCAGTGGTTGTCGATGCATGGAAGGAAGCCTCCTTCTTGCCCTTCACGGACTTCGGCCTGAATACTTTTCTGGGTCTGATCTGATCGAAATAGTGGGAATGTGCTGAAACCGGCCGAACTGTCGTAGCACATGGTCGGACATATACGGCTCCTCCTCGAACAACCAACGGATGGTGCCCCTGTAACGTGACAGCCGTAGAAGGCTATCAAAATCCAAGTCTCTATCGAAGGGCATGAACTCGATCTGCAACATAATAGAAAGTGTTATGACAATTCTAGCCTGTGTCGATTTTATTGCAAAACAAATTTACGCAGCTTAATCCGATTCATGCGTACCTCGTCGACCCTCCGCCCCACAACATCCAGCCGCTCAATGTGAGGTCTATCATCCCGGAAAACTGTCGAGGTCCACGACGTTGCCAACTGTATGTACCGCACCTGTCGTGGATCCCAAGAAAGGCTCCGATCGAGCGTCATGTGCCCCCGAAACACATTAAAGTACAACCATAACTACACCTACAATCGAATAACTCTATTAGCCATATTTTCACTGTAACTTATTTTTAAAACAGAGAAAATTAAATCATCAAATAATGAAAGAATTACCAGCAACGGTTGCGTACTACCATCCATATCTTTGGCCAACTCTCTGGTCGCTTCGCCCAATCCGCGGTACAAGCAGGCCAACACCCCTGTCGCGAGAGATAACTGCGGAATTTGCACGGGATCAATAAAGCGGAAAAGCACTGCAGGGCGCACTCTGCCGCCCGACTTGTCAATGAACAACATCGCAGAGACAATCATCCCCATTGCAACAAACACGATGCAGTCTATATCGTGCTCAAGGGGGACGTCATCGCGCACCCTCTTCCACATCGAAGCTATCTTCTGAAGGAGGGTCACCGCAATCGGACATCCATGGTCATTGGCGCTAGTCCGCTCTTTTAGGGTGAAGCCATACCAATCCCCAACCCGATCCCTCCCGGAGGTCATCTCATGCAGAAACATACACTCCTCCCTGTCCAACCCATACACTCCTCCCTGTCCAACCCATACCCAAGTATGACAAAGACATCATGTAGTGTGACGGTGATTTCTCCCCATGCAAAGTGGAAGCTGTTCTTCTCCGGATGCCAATGCTCAACGAATGCACTGATGAGACTGTAATCCACATGATCCCGCTGGAAATCTCGCAGCTCCCACAGGCCACTGGCACGCATTGCAGGAAACCATGTCTCCCATCCGTCTTTCTTCATCAACGCCTCAACACGGCTCATCCATTGTCCCCGTCTCTGCACACGCATTACCCCCCGTAAGGCGACCCCCCCGTCTCCATACGGCTTGTGCAACGTGTGCCTTGTAATCTCTCAAGAGTGACACGGTATGAGCCACCCTGGCCATTTGGGGCCAGCTTCCCTAGAGCCGCTCGCCTGATCATCCCGCCCAGCACCCCGTGAACTACTACCCTCGCCCTGCTGGCGCTGCCTACTCCACACACCATGAACTGGGGCATGTATCGTCTGGTCTCCTCCTATCTCCCGAGGAAGAGCACCACTAGACCCCTCCAAAGGATTGTGAAAATCACACATCTGCATGCCACCTCCTCCCACATCTCCCCGTACCTATGCATTAGGCACCGAATCACCCGTACCTCTGCCCGTGGTGCCAAATCCCCCGCCGGTCCTCGTACCTCCGCCTGTGGCAGCCGCGTCAATGTCGGCGCCGTAGTCTGACCCCCAGGCGTAGTCTCCGCACCATGATCAACTAGCGGCGTGAACATCGTGAAATCTATGCCTACCTCCCAAGCGTGATCCCCCTCCCTAACATGGCTGGTCCCAACACCCTCTTCTCCGGCCAGCGACGCTGTGTCGTCATAGGAGTTCAGCTACTTGCTCTCAAACCCAGTCCCGAAGTATGCCTCGAATCGATTGGTCTGAGTCTGCGACTGATCATGCAGACGCTCTGCTCACGCCTGTAGTGCTGGTTCATCCCGTATCAACTCCTGCACCATCTGCTCAGCCTCCTCTCGGGAAGACTCATTCGCTGACTGCACCACTGCGTCATCTGTGTGGTCCGTCATCATCTCCATCTCTATCTACGCCAAACTCTAATATGTCTCGATAGACGACTGCGACATCTGGTCATATCCGTCACTGGGGTCGACAGATCCAACGCCTAGGTCAACAACTGCCTGACTAGATGACCCAACCCCACTATCTACACCTATCGGCTCATTATCCCTATCCATATGATCCTCTACAACATGCAAATATAAAAGAATAGACTCAATCTCTGCACATGACTCACGCAACGCCTGTCTCTCCATTTTGGTAGCCCTCCTAGCGGATTACAGAACCACTCTATCTGCTCACTTCCACGATAATGTGGTTTGTATACCATAAATTTTTTTTTTTTGTAAATCCTATCGCTTATAGATGTTACTCTCTACTTGTCACATACACTTTTATATCGTATTTATTGTAAAATTCTATACGATTTCCCCATAACTAATTAAAATGTTCAAGACTCCGTCTACCACCCATTGACCATAAAAGGGTATTGGTGATTGTAGACTAAAATATAAATTAGGAGTAAAATATTTATGTAGAACATGACTCGTTTGACTAAATTAAAATAAATTAAAAAACAGGATGATATAAAAGGACCGAGTGTTTGAATGGGGTGCGGATCCGAAGATCCTAAGGAATCATATTCCGAGTACGAAAAGAATATGATATAACGTCACTGAGAATGGGTCACCTACTAGTAAATAATGTACAACATAACGATTATAATAATACAATTACACACAACGTTATCGTTTACTTAGGACAAGTGGTATCGGTCTCGGTCACATATACTGGGCGGATGACCTACTAGCCATAGGTAGATGCACCCATTTTCCATTATTTAATACATCTCATGAGACGTTTATAGAGCAAGGTATAACACAAACTTGACCTGACTTTACCATTTTCCATTATTTAAGACACAAATCAATAATAATAATAATAATAATACTGCAATAGCAATACATAATAACATACTTTCCTATTAATAATTCACAATTCCATCCTATGTGACCACAAAGGCGGGTTGTGCACATTAAAACTACAAGGCGCACGAAATATTATAAATGACAAGCATGGATATCCAAGACAATTAATATACCATACTTAACTAGCATGAAAGGAACAAAATGGGCAGATTATGCTTTTAGAAAGTTCGGGCATCTAATATAATTTTCTCAAATCCACCCCTTATACTTATAATTTCAAAAGCAATGTCTTCAGTAAAAATTGAGCCACGTGTCAATCTTTGAGAAACTTAAGAAACCACTCTCTCAACCCACATTTTCTTCAACTGCTCAACCCATTCTCCACTTCTGTATTAGCGGTGATATGATGCAATAGAGAACTAAGAGAAGCAACTGGGAGAAGACTCTCGCTCAAGATGGACGCTGGTATAGAGAACGGGATAGACAATCGGTGATGACAGGTGAATGGATTAGGGATGACAACGTTAAGGCTGCCACCGCCAAAGGTTGTGGTGATAGAGGCACTAACAAAACCCAGCGATAATCTCAGCAATGGTGAATTATGTATGTTTCTTGAATTTGTATAGGGGTGGTTCTATTTGAGAATTAGGGTTTTGATTCGAACTTGATGAATTTTCCAATTGGATTTGTAATAGATCGAGGGATTCAAATTCTTGTTTTATCAATTTGAACCTCATAATTTGATAGAGGATTTTTGGTTTCTCATAAAATTCTTACTTTCGCGTTTGTTGATTTCACGAAATCTCTATTTTCCGTGCTTTTACCCGGATTTTTGAGGTTTTTTGAGTGGTTGAGCTGAACATCGAATGATCCTGACCGCTGTTGATCAGCCGGCGGCGGCGGCGGTTGACAAGTCTTTGGATTCCGAGTCGTTGCTCACTCAGCTATCTCATCTTAGGGGCGTTCGATGGTGAATGTACCTTTGTAACTTGCCACGTTCTTCGATTGATGAGCATCGCCATGTCACCGCCGATTCTCGCCGGAGGTGAATTTCTTGTGTTGTTACCTCATCTATTAATTCCGATTGGTACTGATCTAGTTTCAGGGATTTTGCTTATAGTTTGTGTTTTTTCCCTCTTTTTTTGTTCCTTTTTTGGGTTGATCTTATAGTTGTTTCTCGTGTTCTGGTGCAACGATTATGTGTGATGCTTTTGGATCTGGAACTAGAGTTTAAGTTGCTTAATTATGGACGATCTGATCAAGCACAAACTTTGTTTTATATTGAATTCTCGCTGATTCTTTTAAGACTGGGTTTGAATTGTGTCAGGAGTCATATAAGCTGCTAGATCTGTTTGGTCTTGCACTTCATAGAAGCGACACTTGATCAGATCTTAGATTTGATCTTGAATTGAAAGAACTTTGATTCTCCTACTGCTTGGATTCCTTATGTCGCAATTATTTTTATTCTGTTTATAAAAATTGTTTTTGCTTCAAGTTTCTTTAGATCATCATCTTATATTGTTGCTGAAGCAGAATGCTACTCATAATTTAGGGTTATACCAATACGAAGTATCAATTTTTTTATTCATTAGCCCATTACTTTGCTTAATACTGTGTGTGTGTGTGTGTGTGTGTGTGTGTGTGTGTGTGTGTGTGTGTGTGTGTGTGTGTGTGTGTGTGTGTGTGTGTGTGTGTGTGTGTGTGTGTGTGTGTGTGTGTGTGTGTGTGTGTGTGTGTGTGTGTGTGTGTGTGTGTGTGTGTGTGATTTTTAGTGCTAAAAGTCTACTTCATTTCGGCATCTTTCTAGGATCCAGTCATTTTACTTGAATCATTAGTTTTCTTCATGAATATCTGTTCTGTGTGGATCCTCTTCTTACTTGAGTTTAGGAGACTATATTTCTGTATCATGAGATTCAGTTTAATAGAATCTGAGTTTTTCAAGGTTTAATTTACTCGAATCATCGGTTTTCTTCATGAAGATCTCTTCTGAGTGGACCCTCTTCTTACTTGAGTTAAGGGACTATAATTTATCATCATTCATGAGATTCATTTTAATAGAATTTGAGTTTTTCAAGGTTTAATATATCTGGTTACTTGCCTACCAGGAAATATTGAGGCATAGTGTACTTGTCTTTTCCTCAATTCAACAACTCTTAATTGTTTTAGATGTTAAAATTTTGGGAAGAGAGAAGAAATATATTTCTGTCCAGTTTCACCGTTCTCTTACCTTGGTCAATTGGTCGGGTCCCATTTATCACAAATTTGATTTTAGTTTTTGAACTTATTTATCCAGGTAAGTTAACCGCAGGTTAAATAATTTTTTTAATCAGACTCTTGAAGCACCAAAAGAAGAAGAAGTGGCTCTTGCTTTTGAGATTTTCGGGTAAAAGCTTTCTACTCTTTTAAGGGCTAAGTTCACCCAATTGAGATGACCTATTTATCAAGTGTTGAACTGCTGATATAGTTTCCTGATTCTAATGTATATATTCCTGCTGGGTACTATTTTGAAATTTGTATGATTCATCACATCCACCAGGTATTGCGTTATGGGAGAAAGAGAAGTTTACAGTGCTATACTTCAAATTTTTTTTATTGCTAATTGGAATAATTCGAATCAATTGTGCAGAGGAAATAAAGGGTTTTCAATCAATAGGCTGAGGCAAATTGAGATGGACGAAATGAAGGTGGAGGATGCGATGGATATGAGATTAATTTTGTCCAATGCTCATCAAGCTAAAGAAGCGAGGAAAGAAGCGAGGAATGGGTGTAGTAGGTTCAACTCAGAGCATATTGGATTTCATAAAGCAGATGGTGTAAGATGCCTTGGATATGCAAGTTGATGAGCATCGTCAATTTGTTGTAGGGACAGAATCAGGAATGGTAACCTCAATTGTTGCAGCCGTTAAATCATGGTTGGCTTCAGCGGAGAAATCCTTCGGAAAAGTTAATTTCGGTGAAGAGATGGTCTTTCTTGTATCATTTGATGCTATATCAAGAACTTCGAGGATTCCTTCTTCCTCAACACATATAATTTCGTTTTAAGTGAATGCAGCCCTTCTTCTGAGTGTTACAGTTTCTTGCTATTTGATAATGAATCATTTTTCTTTCTATAAAATACACCTGTCTCTTCACTCTATTGATGCTCTTCAATAAAGTTCATTAATAAGATGACATCTTTTATTTTTCAGACATTTGTAGCAGTTGCTTCATTTTCTCATATGATTCTAGCCTCCATTCTAAAATATTTTCTCAATATTTTCTTTTCTGCTATCAACATATGTGGCCTTTTCTAAAGATTGGGGGAGGGGTTGCATCTGAAAGACCTGTTGCAGTTGCAACAAGCTTGAGTACTAGAGTGGCTTTGAATCAACTGTCCCGATATATATCCCCTCTCACTGTCCTTTGATTTTGATTAGTCCAAACTGGCTCTTTCATTTTACTCTTATGAATCCGGTTCATGTAAATATTAAATCAACCCAGTGGTTCATGAACACCCTAAACCCTTTCTCAAGTATCAATCTCTGACTATCAATTCATCTTTTTCCCTCGACATACATAGGGAGGCAAAGTCGGTGATATCGTCGGGGCTTCCCAAGCAAAGCATCTCTCTTGCGAGCTGCTTCTTCATAATGGCTTGCTTCTGCACTCCATGTCTCCTGAAGGGCTGCTAAGCAATTGGCAACAATCTAGTAACATAATAGGGAACAACGGGTAAAGTTGTGACTTATAGTGTCTATCTCTTTTGGCACATCCAACAAAATAATAGGACTATCAATAAAAGTGCCTAGACAAGGCATAAAATGATTTAATAACTATAATCCAACTCCATGGCTTCTGCATTCGCAAGTTGTAACCTAATTTCCATATCAGAAGGACATGAAAACCATTTCAGCTGCCTAGATTGATAACTAATTCTCAACTACAATATCATTTACATGAAAACTGTTTCAGCTGATTTTGAAGATGTTGGTGTCCAAGATTTTTAGTAAAGCATGGTGTTAAGTAATTTACATGTATTAGATTAGTATTCTTAAAGTGATTTTTGCTAAAGTAAGTTCTGCACAACATTTGGAAGAAAGTTTTTGTTAATGTTCTATTTCAACCGGTGCTTCAGATTATTTATTCAAGCTTTAATGACAAGTTTTTGAAGCCTATATGAGATTCGAACTCACACCGATGTGTAAAAACACATAGCTCTAACATTTGAGCTAATAGGCTAAAAATTACATCACAAGTCACAACAGATCAAGGTTACAATAGCTCTTTTATTTAATTCGTTACCAAAATTGTCCATCACAAGTCGCAACAGATCAAGGGACACTGATTGTCCATCACATAATCATATTCTTTTCTGGATCCCTTGATACTATTCTCCAAAAACATATGCATATTGCTTAGTTTAGCTTTTCTTAATTCATTGAAAAAATTGTATGTGTGTCACACCTCTTATATTCATTCACAAAATTGCATAGTTTAGTTTAGTTTTCCCTAATTCATTGACAAAATTTTCCCTAATTCACTGTCTGTCCTACTATTCTCCATTGACAAAAAAATTTGCTTAATTTAGAGGTTTCAAACTACTATGCTCCATTGACAAAATTGCTTAGTTTAGAGGTTTCATTCAATGTCTGTCAATCTGTCATACTATTCTCCACTCTCTAATTCACTATCTGTTTGTCATACTATTATCTAATTTACAAAGCCAACCCATTCGAGTTCGAATCAATACAGAAACCATCAATGCGACCAAAATTGCCAAGCTAGCCCATCAAAGCCAATAGCCACCACAAGCAATCAATTTTAACATACCTGACAAAGGCATCGTTGGAGAGGATTCATCTTGTCTGCCCCATCCCTTTCATTCTGTATCTTCCGCTTCTCTCTCCTAATCTTTGTCTCCCTCACCGAGCTTTCTCCCATGGCTTCCTCTGCCTTCCTCCTCCGTTTGCTCATGGATCTGCCGCCTTCAGATCTGGCGCCGACTCCGAGCCCTTCACCGACGACGACCAAGACACCCCTAACTCCGAGCACAGAGGGGTTCGATTCGGCGCACAAGGCAAAGAGGTCCACCGCCCCGACCAGGCACCGCCCCGACCAGGGCTTTGCACTCTTTCTTTCTATGCGGGTCAATGCCGGGAGAGAAGGCAATCATCGAGGCAGCGAATAACAACAACACAACTCAATGGAGGCTCACTATATTCGACCGATGGATAGAACTCCCTGACCACCGTTGGCAACTCTCTGGCGGCTCTCTCTTTTGTCATGTGTGATGAGAATAATAGGTTTGAAGAGTCGGGAGTTGATTAAAATTTAAAAAACGGGTTCATTTAAAATTTAATACTAAACCGGTTTAGAAGAGGAAGTTGAAAGAGCCCGTTGGACCAATCAAAATCAAAGGACGGTGGGAGGGGATAAATCCGGGACAATTGATTCAAAGTCTTAAGTGTCTGATGTTTTCCTATGAATTTATATAAAATATGTGTTAATGTTAATGCTATCTATGACTTTAATCAAAGGGGCCTAAATTTAAAAATTAGTTCATTTTTAAGGCCATGATGAAGATATGAGAAGGTATCTTTATCAAATCGGTTTATAATTTTGAACAATTTAAAAAGTGTGATATGATGTGTGTAATAGAGAAAGTGTCTTAGAGGATCCCAACTCATTTTTCTAAAACAAAAAACTATAATGTTTCTTTTCTTTGCCTTCAATTAGGACGGAGTTTAGAAGAAGCGTGAAAACAACTGATTTAGTGATTTACAATTCTTTATCAAATTTGAAATATCGATCATCTTAAGAAAATAAAATTCATTTAGAAAATTGACGTGTCAAATATTTTATTTAATATGTCAAACTCGATCGAAAATATTATGAAAAAAACCCGAACAAGGTTCGGGAAAAGAACTAGTAACTGGATCAAATTATCATTACCCGAGTTTTCATGCTATGTGAGATTAAGGAATCGATAAATAGCAACAAACAAAGCTAACTTGTATATTTATCTCAACGACATAGCATGGAATTTATAAAAGACACAAAACACAAATATTGCGAAAAAGGCACGAAGGTTGCAGAAATGCATTGATTGAACCAAACCACTTGCCTTAATCCGACGAAATGCTTATTCGTGGTAGAGGAAAATAATTTTATATTGTACCTGATATTTTACAGAATTTAAAAAGGGCTTAGTTACTCTTCATAAATCACGTAAACGGCCACGTAACTTTTAAAAAAAGTGAAAACATACCCTTGATTTCTTCCGAAAGAAATCCAAATATGTACCCAAGGAAATCTCAGGAGCCAAAATGAAGGCCAACGGCTTCATCACAGTCAATTGATTAGAATGAGCCCAAACACATAATTGAAATAAGGTAATTCGCGAGAAACGGAGCGGATCTTACCTACATGGGACTCGAAAATGTCCAAATTACGAACCTAAGATCCCTTGGTATGGTATGAATAGGAAAAACAATGATTTATAAGAATTAACAGGACATGGGTCAAAAAAGAGAAAGAAAAATGTATAAAGATCACGTTTTTCTGCTGTGCAAGAACACTGCTCACTAGTGAACTTGGATGCTTTGGTTCGAGCACCTCCGAGCAGTCTTCAAGTGAAAAGAAAGATGGGTTCAACAAAGGGTACTGCAGGGTGTATGCCAGAGTCAAGTTTGATGGATTCGGATCACGATGGTGGTGGCGGAGAAGCCTAGAGGTTGGCCTTTCGATCACTTTCTGCAGAAACTTCCGACGTCGTTTCCGATGTCTTTCCGGTGAGTTGCTGCGTCAGGGCTTTCACGGTGGTCTTTTGGGTGTTGGAGGATTGGAGGTGGTAGTCGACCTTGGTTTCTCCGGAATCGTGGTCGAGAGTGAACGGAGATAGTTGTAGTTTGTTGATTTTCGGCCGATGTTTATGGCTTTGTAGAGAATGATGGAGAGGGAGTTATGGCGTGTGTTTGATAGGTCTAGGAAGTCTGCAAGGTCTTCTTTGATTTTCCCTAATTGGATCCCCCGATAATAGGGATTTTAGGTTGAAAATTTTGGATAGAAGGTTGATAGTTATCGTTATGCAAAGATCGATTTATAAAAAAAAAAAACAAAATATCTTCCATGTATATTGCTGGGATTTGGGCTGGCTTCGATTAGGAATTGGGTCAGCTAAGAAGGTGGGTGTACCTATATGTATATGTATATGCATATGTACGTAAGAGATTGACTCCATTGAAAACCTCAAACTGTTGTAAAAACAGCGAGGACTACTTTATAACTTGGTTTATTTGGAACATGTGAAAAAAACCTTAATCACACGGTGACTTTGCAACCCGGTTCAACCTACAAACCATGCTAAAAACTCCGGTTTTAAAATAACACATGACTTTATAATTCGGTCAAGCCTAAAAATCGTGCTAAAAAACTCATGGGATTTCGCCTATACTTATTACCTCACTATGACGACAAAATGTCTGAAAATACCTGCGGGCCGTGGTGGTATGGAGTGATGATCAGATTATATACTTATTAGTCCAAGCGATGGGGATTAAGAGTTTGGCTCGCGATGAATTAAGTTATTGTTCGGTCGTCGTTTGTAGAGGGAGCTAGGCAGGGTTGTTATCCCAAATAACATTCTTCTCCGATCAAAGATATTTAGAACACAACTCCAGGGGCTTTATGTCTGGGGGATAATCAGATCTCTTATGCTTTTCTATCTTGAAATCGGATCCCTTCCTTTGAGGTCAGAGGAGGGTATTTATAGGGAAACCAAGCGAGCAGCTGGCTGGCAACCTCGTGGGGGACACATGGAATGCATGCCCACATGCTTAGGGGCGTAGGCAATACACATGGATCTATTAGAGGTGAGGTGCTTGAGCCAGCGAGCTGCTTGCTAGGATCTCGGAAGGTTACGAGATATTTGGAGAAGGCACTCTGATTCTTACACGGGGTTCAGGTCGCGAGGGAAACAGGGGTCAAAGTTCTTAGAGGCGCTAGGTCTAGTTATTTGGTTTTGATTAGGTACCTTGCTCGCGATGGATCTAATGGTGGGACCGGACATCCTTTTGCGTTGGGCAACCCATTTAAGGATGCGTTGGGCGACCCATTTATGATGTCATACTTTGTGTTTATTTTATAGTCTATTTTCCACGACATCGTTATATCTCCTCGTAACCGGATCGCGAGTGATACGTTATTCACGATTGGGTTTCGACAAATACGATGCACCCCGCCAAAGGACCAATTTATTGGATGAGTCTTAGTTGGGCCTATCGTGCACTTCGGCCCACTGGGCGGAGTCGTCCCACGGAGACCTATAAGTGGGGTTTTTGCCCTCGCTCCTCCTTATTCCACATCTCTGAATACTCAAAGAGAAGAAGAAAGAGAAAGGGAGTTCAAGGGTTTCCTGTGGTCTTTGAAAAAATGAGATCGGAGTTAGGTGGTGGTCTGTTCCCGGTTTTCTAAGCTTACCGGCGCTTCTCTTCAGTATTTCTTATGTAAGTTTTCTCCGATCTTTCTCTTGCCCTTTTTAATTTCTAGGTTTGCGTTCTCTTCTTAAGATTTTTAGGGTTAGCCGGAAAAACCGAACCCAGTGGTAGAATTATCCTCTTTTGGTGAGGTGCACGTCGGTTATGGGGTGAGGATTGGGGTATGCCCTGGTGCCTTACCTTTAACTAGTAATAGTGGTGCCACACATATACCTAGTAATAGTGGGGCGGTGCCGAGACGGGGTAGTGTTGCATTTGAGTTTTTCGGAAACCCTCTAGCGGTCTTTTTCAGGTTTTGTGGAAAATCTCCGACGACAAGGGGCAGAAGAAACCTTTCGTCTCCTTTTTTTTTGCGTTTCTCATAGGTGACTTCTCGAGAATCGAGAAACCTTTATGGAGGAGACGAAAATGCGCCTTTTAACCATCATCATGTGGGGGGGGGGGGGGGGGGCGGGGGGGGAGGGGGGAGAAGATGTCTTTTCAACGTCCCCTTTTGGGGGGCGCGTGAGGCGTCAACTTAGGCCTCCAATAGGGCTTTTTGGCGCCAAATTTGCTTAGTCGCGATGTTGAAAATGTAGTTTCCCCTTGCTGATTTTCCTTTAGCTACATCTTTTCCAGGGGATTTTCTTCTTGTTTTTAGAATTAAGATGTCAAAAGAGAGCGATAGCCAGAACCGTAGCGTGAGATATGAATATGAGGAAGTTAGTTCTTCGCAAACCGGATCCCAGGTAGATGTCGATTCAGATTCTTGAGCGAGTCCAGCTCCTCTTTCACCAAGTAAAAAACCTCGCGAGGTAAAGAGAAAAAGAGCGAACCTTGGGATTGGTCCAAGTGCGAAGAAATGGAAGATGGCAGGGACCATTAAGCGCCCTTTGAAGAGGGACAACCTTGAGTATTGTTATACCTCAGATTCTATAAATGATATGTGAAAGGGCGAGTCATCTCACGTACCCAAGGAGTCTAAAAAACCTACCCGAGTGGTCCCTGGGGACTTTGCCCTACCTTCTTATAATCGAACGGAGGTTGATAACTTTTTAGCTTTTGTGAAAGTTATGCTTTCGCGGAGCCCTCTCCTCTCCCAACAATATTTTCAGAGCGCGTAGCTCCTACCGTACCCAAGACGCTGGGTGAGGAGTCGATTATAGATGTCAAGCACCTGGAAGAGATAGCAAAGCTTTACCCGTGTCCTGTTGGGGTGGAGATAGGTCTGGCCATTGGAAATGGGGGATGTTTGAACGAATATAAAGACCATGTTTTCGTTCATCTGGGAAGCTTGATCCAAGGGTTTTGCCTCCCTCTCCCCCCACTGTATTCAGACTTTTTGGCTTACATAAACCAATGCCCTGCCCAGCTTGCTTTTAAGGTATGGATGTATTTGGCGGTATACATCATGCGTTGCGCAACCGTTAAGCAAACGTCGACGTTAGACCATCTTTTATCTGTTCTTTCCTTGAGGCACAGTGAAGGATTCGTGTCCGCCTCTCTGGCTGGAAAGATTGTCGAGAGGTTGTCTAGTAGCCTGGGTTCCTCGTTCGCGATCCAACAAAGACTATCCTGAACTTTGTGATTAAACCCGACAAGTATGTCACACCCAAAGATAAGCATGAAGCGACGGATGGGTGGAGAGTTGTGTTTGAGAAGGGGGTCGCGTCGGTGCGGGGCTATAGGAAAGCTGTGATCCCGGTTCGTTTGAATATGGCTGGTCTTAGCCTTCCACACCGATTGGGTCGGTGTGTAGGAGTTTTCTCATGTTCTTATGTATTTTGATCGAGATTTTCTTATGTTTTGACTTGCTTCTTTATTCATTTCGCAGATATGTTGGTTGATAAATTAAAGATTTCTGCGCTTGCGAAGAAGAAAAGTGTTGCGAGAGGTAGATCCGAGCCGACTCTTACTGTTACCCTACGTCCGGGTGGTGGTCGACTGAGCGTTTCCCGCGGGTCCCCTCCTGTGGCTAGAAGTTCTAAAGGGAAATAGCAGATCGACGATCGGGAGAGCATTTCGTCATGGGGCACCACACTCTTAAGCTCCGAGCAGATTACTCGTGCAGGGATATCAATGATGGCTTACTAGTTTCCTGGGTTCGACCCTATTCATATTAAGAAGTTGGAGATTCCCCATAAGAGTTGTTCAGCCGAAAGAGATTATCTTCATCATTTGACGGATAAAGAATTAATTGAACATGACCAAAAGAGAAGAGGCTTGGTAACCTTTGCCGAGACTCATGCTTTTATTCTTTCCTTCTTTTCTTACTTTACTTATGCGTTTATTTTTTTCCGTATGTTGCCGTAGGATAATCTGCAATGGTTTGAAATGGCTTTACGTTTGAGAAACTATGATGACAAAGTGAGGGAGTTGAGGACGATTGTGGCCACTCTGAAAATGAAGGTGGAAAAGTTGAAAGACGCGAAGAGTGGGCTGGATCTATCGCGAGTTGAACTTGCGAAAGCTCAAGAGGTGGGGGATCAACATGAATTGGAGGCCACGCATTTGAGTATTGTTAACGAGCTTTCTCAGAAGATAATAGTTCTTTGGCTCTTTTCGGAAGAGGCAGATCTTAAAGTATCCTTCTGCCAAATTGCCCATTAGTATGGTGCTCGCGGATTCTTGGTTGAATCTCGGGATTTGTACCACCATGTTGGTGAACCTACTGAAAAAGTTTCTCAGGGATTCGGTCGCTCCCTGCTTGATAGAGTTGAGATCCAGCATGGTCTTTTTTTTTGTACGGGCGCTGCCGAAGTTGGCAACGAACGTGCCTAATAGTTGTGCGGAGTTGCTGATGGAGGATCGAGCCAAATTTGTTAACCGCGTTAAAGCTACCCCGCTTAGCGTAGACATGAACAAATGACAATACATCGCGTCATTGTCCTAGTTCATTCCCATCGCCGTGGTGAATTGGTTGAGGTGGTCGTTGGGATTAGTATCTCCTTTGTACTTGGCGATGGAGATATCCCTCAACCTCTTGGGAACTGGTGCCTCTCGTATGTCCCGGAAAAAGGCGGATGGGAAGGTTGGTTCACCTTTGCGGGATTGCCCGGGTGCTTCGGGGGAATTCGAACGTGACGACACGTCCCTAGCTTTGAAAACACCGGCGATATTGTCGGCATTCTCGTCGAGCTCTGGGCCGGGGTTGATAAGGCCATTCACAGAGTTGGGGAAATGGTTGACCGTCACCGGTATGGGGCCCTGTTGCTGATAATAGCCACGGGGGTCATGCTGGAATGGTATCCCGTTCGCTTGTTGGGTGAAGTATGTGCCCTGCGGGTAATTCCCCGTGAAAAATGGGTACAGGGGGTAGCTGCCACACATTCCATAGGGAGCGAACCGGGGTGGTTGTGTAGTGTCCCAGGGCGGTTGTTGAGGGATATTGTCGTTGCCACTCTGCAGAGCCTCCTCAATGGGGGGGGGGGGGGGGGACGTTGAGATGGAGACCGTTTGTTTCTTCGGCGTCGTGGTGCTGGTTCCCGAATTCTTCCCTGAATAGGGTGAAGTTCATGATTTCCTGCACGAAACATTAGTGTTTGTAAGGAAAATAAACGTTATTATTAATTTATTTTACACAGAATTTCTGTAGCACAAAAAATAAAAAATAAAAGAAATGGGAAGAAAGTGATGCAAAGAAGCGTTTTGCTACGCGGAACTTCTCGTCGCGAAAGGTTCCCACAAGCGGCGTCAATGACGCGTTTATGGGATTTCGCCTATACTTATTACCTCACTATGATGACAAAATGTCTTAAAATACATGTGGGCCCTGGTGGTATGGAGTGATGATCAGATTATATATTTATCAGTCCAAGCGATGGGGATTAAGAGTTTGGATCGCGATGAATTAAGTTACTTTTCGGTTGTCGTTTGTAGAGGGAGCTAGGTAGGGTTGTTGTCCCAAATAACATTCTTCTCCGATCAAAGATCTTTAGAACTCCACACGACTTTAAGTCCGGGGGATAATCAGAGCTCTTATGCTTTTCTATCTTGAAATCAGATCCCTTCCTTTGAGGTCGGAGGGGGTATTTATAGGGAAACCAAGTGACCAACTGGCTGGCAACCTCGTGGTTCTACGTAGGACACGTGTAACGCACGCCTACACGCTTAGGGGCGTAGGCAATACACGTGGAGCTATTTGAGGTGAGGTGCTTGAGCGAGCGAGCTACTTGCTAGGATCTTGGAGGGTTATGAGATATTTGGAGAAGGCACTCTGATTCTTACACATGGTTCAGGTCGTGAGGGAAACAGGGGTCAAAGTTCTTGGGGCGCCAGGTCTAGTTTTTTGGTTTTGATCAGATACCTTGCTCGCGATGGATCTAATGGTGGGACCGGATATCCTTTGGGCGACTCCTTTATGATGTCATACTTTGTGTTTATTTTATAGTCTATTTTTCACGGCATCGTTAGAGGCAAAATTAAATTATCCTACTATGGAGAAGATATGTATAGCATTGATCGTTTCCATCCAAAAGCTACGACTTTATCTTTGGTCTCATCAAATCACATTGATCTCCAAAGTTGATCTCTTGCGATACATTTTATCCAAGACAGTGTTGTAAGGGAGACTAGCCAAATAGGCTATGCTTCTTGCTCCCTTTGACATCAAGTTTGTGCCTCAAAAGGCGACCAAGGGGCAAGTCATAGCTGATTTCTTATCCCCTCATCCTTCTCCCAATAACGAGGAGTTAGTGGATGATTTTCCAGATGAAGAAATCATCATGACAGAAGAAAAGGCTTGGCAATTATACTTTGATGGGGCTGCAAATAGAAGAGGGGCCAGATTGGGAATAATGCCTTATTCATTTTCTCTTTTAGAGAACTGCACAAACAATATGGCAGAATTTGAGGCACTCATCATTGGCCTAGAGATAGCTCTTGAAATGATGCTGACTCCTTAAAGGTGTTCGGTGATTCTCAGTTAGTAATCATGCAGCTGCATGGCCAATATGACGTCAAAAACAAAACTTTACTCATTTTATTTCAAAGGGCCAAGCATCTCAAGCACCGGTTCCATCAGATAGAAGTTGTGCATATATCAAGGTCCGAAAATGACCAAGCAGATGCATTGGTTAAATTGATCGCGTCATTGACATCGCCAAGTGAAAGAGAAATTGAAATTACAATCGGGAAGCGACATTTGCTTTCACCAACATTGGAGCGATCTGGGCCCACCGAGGAAGTAGATGTCGTTTCCGTATCCAAAATTTAGGAAGAAGTAGATTGGAGACAACCGCTCATTGAGTATCTTCATCATGGAGTTCTTCCCGATGATGCTAAAAAGAGAGTGGATGTTAAAAGGCAAGTGTCAAGGTTCCTACTTAACAATGATACTTTGTATCAAAGGACATTCAACGGAATGTTATTAAGATGCTTGTCAAATGAAGAAGCCAAATATATCCACGCAGAAACTCCCGCTGGGGTATCCGGGGCGCATCATGCCGGTCCTAAACTAGCTAATCAGATCAAGCGATTGGGCTATTACTGGACAACAATGGTGAAAGATACCATGAATTTCTCTAAAGCTTTTCACGCTTGTCAAATTCACAGCGACTTCATACACCAGCCTCCTCAATTGTTGCACCCGACTACTTTTGGGTCTTGACGTTATAGGGCACTAGTACATTCTAGCAGTTGGGCTATTACTGGACTACTTTTGGGTCTTGACGCTGGTGTATAAAGTCATCGTGCTCTTGAGGGCACCAGTACATTCTAGCGGCTACAGATTACTTCTCTAAATGGGCAGAAGCCATACCATTGAAAGAAGTGGAAGCTAAGGAAGTCGCTAACATCATAACGACTCACCTGATCTATCGATATGGAGTTCCTTCAAAAATAATCTCAAACAAAGCTCTCTATTTCAAAAATTAGATGTTGGTGAAGTTGAGCGATTGACGCATATGAATATGCGTTGGTAAACTCTTTCCAAGCACTAAAATTCTCATGAAGACTTCAGAAGATAATTCCAACTTCTCAGAACCTTAAAGATGGGATTTCTCCATGTTCTCCATTTCCGCTCTTGTTCCTTAGCTCTTCTTTTGTTCATTTGCTCCAAGTTTTCTCCACCTTTCAATTCCGAATCATAAGACCTACAAATAAACATTAAAAACCGTAGATTCCGAATTTCGAATACCAAAAGATCAAGAATATGAATAGGCTTATTAAACATGCAATATGCATACTTAATACACTTAAACTACCTATAAATGAGCATATTTTATTTGGCTGCCCAAGGCATACTACTGCGTAAGTGCCAAATTCAAAGAAAGGAATCAACATATTAGATTGATAGAGAAAGATCACCAATCCTTACTATTATAAATGTGTGGGAAGAGAAGACTATCGGACCGACCACTGCTGTTTGTTAAAATTATAGATCGACGGTGACTGTTGCTTCTACTCCACCTACTGCCTTTCTCCCTGATAATGCATATTTAGATAGGCATTATAGAGTAGTGTTAGGGTCATTTGGATGTATATATTGCATTTTAAAGGGTTAGTTTACTTGTTTGCTCATTTGGTACTTAAGTGTGGAATCTACACAAGTTTAGCGAGTAATTGCAGATTTTGGATTTGAAGAATGGAGGAGGTCATTCATTAGAGTCATATGGATCATATGGAGGCAAGAACGAGCTAGAGAAGCCAAGTTGGAATGCACAAGGAAGAGGCAAAGGGCATACAAGAGCCAAAACGGCACCCACGCCAGAGGAACAAGGGAAGCCAGAAAACCGCACCTGCGGCTACAAAAACCGCACCCGCGGTTATTCCAGCAAATCGCCAATTCTGGGCAGCACCCGCGGCCTCAGCCTGCAGCCTCATCTTCGTTTTTTTTCGACGATTTTCCTTTCGTACCAGTCTCCACCACCGCCATACCAATGAGCTTGTGAGTTTTACGTTTCTCCTCCCTTGTTCTTTCTAATTTTTGTTGTTTTAATTTCATTGGGACAATGAAAGTTTCAAGTGTGGGGGAGAGGATCAGTGTACATAGTAGGTTGCATTGCATATCGAGCATGTTTCAAGTATTCTACATAACATTCATGTTTTAAAGCTTTGCATCTTAGGTTTATTTTAAGAAAAACAAAAAGAGAAAAAAAAAAGAAATAAAATGGAAAAGAAAAAAAAAATCATGCATTTGCATAAAGTATGTCATTATCTAAACAACCACCTAGTCTAGTGAGTCCTCAAAATTTTATTGAAATTATGATCATATAAGTCCCATGACATGTTTGAATTGCTTTAGCCTTATCCCACTTATTGTTTTTATGTGAAACATAGCTAGGTGAACATAATTGAGCTTGTAAGATCTAAGTTCCTAGCATGACTGGAATCCAACAAAAATTTAACCTTGTGAGATTGATTTTTGGCCTTATTGGGACTACACTTCATTGAGTCCTTTTGCTCTTGTTTCATGTGTGTGAATACTCTCCAATGCTTCTACCTATTGGAATTGATTTTGTTATCTATTTCAAGGCTGTACTTATATGTTTGTTAGTGGTAAATTTCACATGATTGAGGCACCTTTATTAGCCCTATTTGACTCTATTCCACCTTACATATGATCCTCTGCTTTTAGCCAATTTGAACCTAATTGCATATTCTTTTGTAGCTCCAGTAGATTTTCCATAGACAATTATAGCTTGACCCCATCCGGGAATTACGGATGGTTGGTGAATATTTATAATGTGGATGATGGTTTTTAGTAGTGGATTGTATGTTTGATGTACCCTTATGAGATGTATGATTATTGCTAGTACATTCATTACTTGGGACCTAAGGATAATAAAATTCACTTAGGGGTAAAAGTCAAAGAAAATCATTTGATATAGCATGGAAAAAAGGGGAAAAAGAAAAGAAAAGAAAAAAAAAGAAAGAAAAAAAAGAATAAAGGAATGAATTGAGTATGGTTTGTAAAGTTATATGCTTGAGATTGGATTTGTATTACATTTTAGAGTTATGATATGAGTTTATGAGTGGTATTGTGATTTGTTTTCTTCCTTAGTTCCCGGATTATGAGTACCACATAGCCTATATTGTTCCATACCTTATGTTTCCTACCTTGGCCCCATTACAACCCATAAAAGACCTCATGATGATTTTTGCCGGTAATGACATCCACGGTGGAGATTGTGATTCAATTTCAATTCATATGTATCTTAGTTGCATTTTGGGTAGAGTTTGAGTGTTAATTGATAAACCTAAACACTTTAGTGCGAGCGAAAACACTTTATTCCCGGTGACTGTAGGAGTGTGCATCGGTCTAAAACCGAACCGAACTGGGCCGAACCGAAACCGAAAATCTCAAATTCTCAAACCGAAAGCCGAACCGAATGCATTAGGTTCGGTTTGGTTATTTGCCGGTTCGGTTTGTGTTCGGTTCGATTTTAACATAATTAAACCGAATTTTCATTTCAAAAAATTAAAGTATACAAATATATATAAAATATAGTATATATACACATTCCAAAATATGTGTATATATTCCAAAATATGTGTACATATTCCAAAATACTTTAAAGTATACAAAACTTAAAATTTTAACAAATATAGTACATATACATATACAATATATTATACATACACATGCACATCTAGTGTATATATGTGTATTTAAATATAATGTATGTATACACATTATGTAGCCACATTATGCAAATACAGTAAGTATGTGTGTATATATAAAATATTCAAAAACACATATATATATATATATGTATATATATATATATATATATATATATATACATATATATATATATATATATATAATATTTATGTAGTGTATAAAAAAATTCAGTTTAACACAAACCGAACCAAAACCGAAATATGAAAATTCTCGAACCGAAAAAACTTCGGTTCGGTTCGGTTCGGTTTGGTTTGTGTTGGTTCGGCCCAAAAATTCGGTTTGGGCCGAATCATGCATACCCCTACCGATGAGGTTGGATGTGTAAGCATGCGGGTTACTTGATCATATAAATACTTGCTAGGACATTTGTTTGCCTTGTTTATGCCTGCACTTTGAAGAGATGTTGCTTTTGATGAGGTTATTGCATGAACGATTGTGTTTGTGGGATGAATGACTCATAAATGTTTTGTTTTGCTCGAGGAAAAGAAAAAGGCTAAGTGTGGGGGAGTTTGATAATGCATATTTAGATAGGCATTATAGAGTAGTTTTAGGGTCATTTAGATGTATATATTGCATTTTAAAGGGTTAGTTTACTTGTTTGCTCATTTGGTACTTAAGTGCGGGATCTACACAAGTTTAGCGAGTAATTGCAAATTTTGGATTTGAAGAATGGAGGAGGTCATTCATTAGAGTCATATGAAGGCAAGAACGAGCTAGAGAAGCCAAGTTGGAATGCACAAGGAAGAGGCAAAGGGTATACAAGAGCCAAAACGGTACTCGCGGCAAGAGGAACAAGGGAAGCCAGAAAACCGCACCCGCGGTTATTCCAGCAAATCGCCAATTCTGGGCAGTACCCGCGGCCTAGGAGGCAGCACCCGCTGTTTTTCTGGGTCGGATTCAGCGCCGATTGTCTATGCTTTTAAGTTGGGCCTATCTTTGGGAAACACTTTCTAGGGTTTTTTATGACGGTTCTTTGGTGATGTGAGGATCTCATAAGGGTACTTATGAGGTACTTACGGGATCAATGGAATAATCCATGGACTCACCTATTTCAAACTTCATCCCCTACTTTAAAATGATTTTAGTCTCGGGGACAATAATTTTTTTTATAGGTGAATGATGTAAAGCCTCGGATTTTCAAATCCCGATATTCAGTATAAAAAAAAAGGAAACTAAAAGTTGATTTAAATCAGATATTTCAAGAAAAAATCATCCTTACCCCAACAAATCGGATTTAAAACTCATGGAACTGATTTTAGACATAAATAAAATTTGGGAACTAACTTAACATGGCGACATCATTCCTTGGATTTTCAAAAGTCTAATTGAGCGAGAGAGCGGAAATCTTAGAAACTAACACCGGGGATTAATTTTTGAGACTAACATCAGGATTCAAACTCGCAACGTCGGACGAATACTCTCACCCTCACTCTCCAAACCCCAGCTGATTCACCCTTACCAAACCCAAACCCTTTGGAGCCTTGAGACCGATTTGGATTTTAGTCAAAGATGCTTACCTTAATTGAGTGAGACACCCACAAGTCACTTTTCCATCCCTTCTCCCTTGCACCCCCTTATTTTAGAAGGAAACAAGAACCCTCTTACCCATCCACATCTTGATCGTATCCCTTAAGGAGAGACAAGCTTACTCTATCACTATGATTCAAGCAAAGGCTTAAACACACAAAACCCTAAAAGCAATTCTTATCCAAGCTTGAGAGAAAACACAAAAACCCTAAAGCACCTCCCACTCTCTCCTTGTGCAACCACCACCACACCACCTCCAGCCACCTTTTTATCCACCATACGAACCCCACCATCGCCGCCTCTCTCTCTCTCTCTCTTCCCCTTTATCGAGGAGCCCAAACACCACCCACCACTTCTCATCTCTTCCATCTTGTGAGCCAAGCCCTCTTGTGGCACCACCACGTCTCCCTAGAGTCCAACAGGCTCCATTGGATCTGTCCGACAGTCCGGAAGACCAAGATCGAAGCCTCGGAGGCTGTCTTGCCCATTTTCGGTCCTAGAAGGGCAAGAAGTTCATTTTCTCTTCCTTTCACTTTCAAATCTCCAAAATTCCATCCTTTAACCCCTCTAATAACTTCCCAGCCTCCTCAACAAGAAGATCCAGCTAAAACGAGGTCGAAAACCACCTCCCGAGTCATCTAGAATAAGGGAAGGAGAAAAGGAAGAAGTTTGGGTGAGAAAACCACTTTCTATTGATTTTTATGAAACAAAGCATGTCTAACATGCTTTTGTAGGTTGGGGTGAGAGTTATGAAAAGGGAGGATGGCTAACAGCAACAATCGAGGCCAGAAAAGGGCTCAAATTCGAGATCCAAGCCCAGACTTGCTGCCGCGAGTAAAAACTAGCGACCGCGAGTCATAACTGAGCCCTAAGGGTTCTATCTCTCCGCATAAAGTGGCCCTTTCGCTGCGACGAGTGGGATCTCAGGGGATGCCCTTGGGGCTCCCCAGCTTCATGGCTGCAAAAGTTGTTTTTACGGGCGCGAGGCATCTCATGAGAGTGAGACTCCCCTCTCGCAGGTAGGAAGCTCTCACGGGGGAGAGTTGGCCATATCTTGGCCACAACACCCTCGTGTCTCACGCAGTGCTCGCTGGGCTTGTCTCGCGGTGGCAAATTCATTTTTCCCACGATGAAATACCCTTAGCCGAGAGCTTTGACTTATTAACATGGGATTTTGCCGAACGTTTTCAAAAGTCGTATTAAACATATTTTGGGATTTAAATGACTGACTTGCTGACCTAACCTTCGGTTTTGGAAAATCAATTTGATGGATATTTCAAAGGTCGGAAGTCCAAACGTTTTGACTTAGATTTTGAAATGGTTTTCGAGAATAACTTGGGAATTAGACTAGATCGGTGACTAACTAGCATGATGTTATGAGTGTTTGACTGACGACATGTACTTGTGACTAATAGCATGTGTGGATGACTAATGGCATGATGTCGTACTAGTATGTTATTGTATGACTAATGTCTGGCGAAATATTATATAGATGTTGAGATGTTATATGTGAGTATGATCTTATAAGCATATGAATGTGGCTAAGTAGTTTATGGAGGTTTTTGAAAACGTTCACCAAAATCCCATTTTAATAAGTCAAACAGAGAGTAGCTTTCCGAACGGCAATGGAGGAGCTTCGGGATCGACGGCGATGGAAGAGCTTCAAAATTGAGGGGAATGGAGAAGATGATGCAGGGAGTTGGAGATCGGAGGGAATCGCTGACAGCGAGGAACGAAAGAGCTTCGATTGATGGCGATGGAGGAGCTGCGAGATCCAAGGGCCGATGGAGAGAGGCGACGAGTAATATAGCTAAGACTACTCCAATGGTTAAGTGTGTAAATGTACATATTTGCACAAGGTGCTTAAAAATGCACATCATTTTTTGATGTTTTATAGCTAAAAATGTACATTACGTTAAACGTGCATTTTATACAAATCTATCTCTAAATAAATATGATTAAATTAAAAAGGAAAAGCAAACAATAAAAAACAACCAATAGAAATAACTTTACTTTATTAAAAAAAATTTGCTTATGGGGAGGCGATGTGCTTATATTTGAGCATTTTATATGCAAATGTGCACATTTTAAACACTGAAAAGTAATCATTGGATCACAATTTGCATCAAAATGTGCATATTTGAGCATTTGTACCATGCCATTGGAGTTAACCTAATGGGGTTTACTGGTTTTATTAAGGGTCCGTTTGGTAATGCACGTAACCTTTTAGAGCTTTTGTTCTTAATATTTCATCCTAACTTTTTAGACCTTTTGTTTTTAATATTTTATAGTTTTAAATAAGTTAAATATAAGATTTTAATTTAATTAGTTTTTTAAAATTGGATTTTCAACAATACTTTCTCCAAGCTTTTCAAAATTCTATTTATTTTCTCTTATTCTGATCCGCTAGTTTATATCAGCTACTCTATAAGCTGAGTTACCAAACACCTTACTAGCTTATAAAAAATTTAATTTAACATATACTTAACACACTTAAGCCATCAGCTTCAGCTACCCTATCAGCTTCAGCTACCCCATCAGCTTCGTGTTACCAAACTCACACGGTACCAACAGACAATAGCATAACATCATGTTCAATACATATATGTCGTGATAAGGAAATTGTATGCCTTCAAAAGGGGTGTAAATAATCAAAATTTATAGTTAAGAGTTTAAATTCAGGTTCTTTTAGCTACCGGGTCAATTCAGTTTTTGGTAGGCCCGGCCAATAGGGGGTACAAAGTGGGCGACGACATATGGCCTCAAATTTTTTCGGAATGATGGGGCCTCTGAAAACTTCATAATATACCAAACAAGTTTCCACTATGTTATAGTTACATACAGTAGCTCAATGGTAAGGACTAGAGACTTTTGAGAGTTGAGTTATTTTTTAAATTATAATAAAAACATCCCAAGTTCGAATCATCATTCCCTACCCTTTTGCTTCTTTTTATTTTTTGTACTTATGGGGCCTCGAATTTCTCTTTCTCACTCAGTTACTATAACGGCCCGGGTTTGTGATTCTCAAGTTACGTTTCGAGAGATAAAACCCCTCTTACTCAGTAATCAGTACCTCCTGCATGATGTGTCATAAGTATGTAGGTGTTGCATATGCATAAAAGCATGTCATGTAGTATCATGCTTAGGAATTGCACTTATGAAGGAGGATCCTTATTTTGTTTGCGTTTGAATATAGAACGACCGTTATCTGTGAGTCATAGAGCCCTTGCTAGGGTTATAGGGCAGCCCAGCTTCATTAGGTGTTGTCCTTCTTGAGTCATTTATATATATCATGAGATACGAGATGGGCATGAGATATGATATGATGATGAGATTTGATATGCTTAGCATCGAATTGGCCAGTCCCCACCCTATTTGGAAGGGGGTGGTGGTAGAAGAGGGATATACCATTTGTTATTCTTTGTTAAGGCCTTACTTAATATTCTGCGTATATGAATTTGAGGCATGATAGTGTGGTTAATATTTCAGTACTGCATTAAGGCATCCTTTATTCTAGGTATAGGTGTATTATATATCCTCGGCGCGGTTAGAGGACCCGCGGGCGGACTCTTGGCCTGACATTGTGGTATAGTTTTAGGTACCCCTTTCCCTACTTATACTCTTTTTTGACCCGGCTATGTCGTGGCGCCCGTTATATCGTTTTCAGAACTTATGCCCTTTGCATGATAAAGGGTTTTCGCATTGTAGACTTAGGACAGGTAAAGGGGTTTACCCCGGGGTCTCCAACGGACCTTCCAGATTTGGGTGCGAAATCCCGCTTTAAACTACAACCCTTCGGTTTCAAACCTTCAATCTGTACTCGGAGAGCAAGATCCTAACGAGGGATTTTATCCCTCGAAACGTAACTCGGGAATCATAATCTCGGGCCGTTATAGTTACTCTTGATTTATATTCTACACTCTGTATATGGTTTGCTTTCGATTAAAAAAAAATCTCAAACTTCAACATTTCTTCCCATTCATTTTTATTTGATGTTCTCTTATAAAAATAATTGTATTAATTAGAAATCTTTAATCACATAAAAACTTATATCTGTTCATATAATAATATAAATTATGGATCGATATAGCTTATTTCTTTCAACAATTGTCATTATATTTAATTACATTAGGAGGAAATTAAGTGTTTTAATGACTAATTTAGCCTCTCAATACTTAAAAAAAAACATTTTTACGAATTCACCATTTGAATAATATCATTAAAACTATATTATGATTTTTCTTTATAAATATTTAAAAATTGATTATAGATACTTTAGCACAGGGCCTCCAAGTATGATTGGACGACTCCGATTTTTCGGTCATGTATGTTCTGGTAAAAGTTTTGGACATTTGTATCTTAAAATTTTATGCGAAAAATAGGCATATATAGGGTCCAATACAGAAAACTCACCCATTGTTTGAAAGATTCAGAGATAAGTTGAACCCTTATGTTTATAGCATTCCTTGAAACAATTGACAATATGTGAACAAAATCAGATCTTTTTCGGACAAAATCGAAATATTGAACTTAGGTATTACAAAATCAAATATGTGAACAATATGTGAACCAATTGAACAATCTGTGAACAATATATGAACCAATTGAACAATCTGTGAACAACCTGTGAACAATCTTTTTGGAAAATCTGTGAAATAAAAGTTTATACCTGATCATGCTCATAGAAACAAAATATGTGAAAAGAAATTTATGTGAAACAAAAATTTATGAAACGAAATCGAAATTAGGTATTAAAAATCGGAAAATTGGAAAATAAAAAAGCAGTGAAGGGACAAACTTGGAGGATTTTAGTGTCAAGGCCAGGGAAAGACGGAGCAAGTCAGTAGGTGAGACAGCGTAGGTGGAGGAGGCAAGGGATACGGCGTCAGAAAATCCGCGGCCGGCGGCGGGGGTGGTTTTGGAGCCGACAGAGCGGAGAGGATTTATCCTACCACCATAAACAAAGAACAACTGCATAGTTGGGACATGGACATTTTTATCCTGTCACTTACAGATGCATAGTTTTCGACAAGAGAAAGACAAGCCAAAGAGAGAGAGAGATTACCGAACAAATTCGTCGAGACTTGGAGATTCGAAGGAAGGAGGAAGCAGAAAAATTCAATCCCTCGCACCTCGTTCTCCTTGTTGTCGCCTTCTCCACTCTAACCGTCGATGCCAAAATGCAGAACGACGACAGAGGGAGTTGTGAGGGGTCTAAATAAGGGCTAAGAACAACGAATGAGGGAGCGGCGATGAGTCTGAATTAGAGAGCGGCGGGAGCTGCAGAATACGAAACAGAGGAAGGGCGAGAGGGAGGACTGAGGGTGAGTATGAGAGAGGTGTAACGGCCCGGGATTATGATTCTAGGGTTACGTTTCGAGGGATGAAACCCCTCATTAGCATCTTGCGCCCCGAGTACAGGTTGAAGGTTCGAAATTCTAAACTCACGTTTTCAAAGTGAGAATTCATACCCAAGTTCAAAGGGATCGTTGGAATCCCTGAGGAAGTCCCGTGTACCTATCACATGTCTAAGCGTGGAAAACCAATGGTCACACAAATAACGGAAGTAAAGCATAATACAAAGGGGTGACACGGGAGAGCCGAGTCAAAACATGATCAGCCTTTCAAATCCAGACCGTAATTAAATTAGTGAAGTCGGAATCTCAACTCTATCTTTCCGCCATGTTAGACGTCGCGGTCATGGAGCCAAATCAGCATCAATAGTAGAAAGCATAACGGATACCTAAAAAAATTGGCAGTGGGCGGGATCAGATCGATGCCCACTTTGGCTCTACATCCCGGCCCTAAGCACACACATACGCTATACCTAATAAAGATGCTTCTAGATGCAAGGCGGAATATTAACACACTAACATGCTCCTAAGATCAAGTACATAATAATAATAAGGCCTTAGCACAAAATACCAAGTGGTATATCCCTCTCCTACCTCCACCCCCTTCCGATAGGGCGGAGACCGGCCAGCTCGTGAATGCATTCCATTATAATCGGGCGGCACGCATGCCCAACTCGCTCCACAATAAAGCCCGCATGCATCTCATAATATAAGGAAGTTTCATGACTCGATTGACTCAGGACGGGACCCGATGGGACTAGGTCGTCCTATAACCCTAGCAATGACTCTAGTTACTTCCCAGATAACGCCCGTTCTGTTTACATACGCATAAAGAAGTAGAATGCCCAATGGTCAATGCAACCTAGCATGGTACTACATGACATGCTGATTATGAATGCAAGCACCTAGTATATCATGCACCTAAAGCAGAGAATTCTCTATTTCAATCTGAGTAAGCTCCAAAGAGACTTACATGGCGGTGCAGAACAGCAAGGCAAGTATTACGATAGATTAAAGATCACCTAGTAAGCATAACAATCGTGTAAGTCTATAGCTAATCATTTAAGCACTCAAAGCATATCATTCAATGAGAATAGCAACCATATCGCAATCGTCATTCCATCAAGCTCAAACATTGATCATATTGCCACATTCCTCAATACCATATCGTTCTCATCATTGCATTCAGCCACATTCATATATTCATAACCATATATTTGCATGACATATAGCTCAAGCGCATCATATTCATCACATCTCAACGCATTGGTGAAAGATACTTAATCTTAACATCTCATCATGCTATTAGTCAACCAATCATGTCATTAGTCCACACAAGTCATGTTATTAGTCAATCAATCATATCATCATGGTAGTTAGTCATCGACCACATAATTCTCAATTTAGTCTCGAAAATCATTTCGAAAACCGAGTCAACGTTAGAGTTCTCTACCTTTTGAAAATGTTCGTCAAATCCCTCTTTTCTAAAATCCAAATTTCATAATATTATATTTTCTTTTAATTACCGTAATATTATACCTTTAACCCCAAAATAATATTTTATGTTTTAAATCCCAAATAGTAGTATATAATATTTTAAATACCATTTTTCTTTTAAGCATTTTCATAAAATAGTTCTAAATTCTTTAAGACCCTAACCACTTTCATTAAATAAAATCATCCCTTCTTAAATCACCAACAGCCCTTATAATTATAAAAACTATAAATCGACCCCTTCATTATATATCTACTCAAAACCGTCCTTAATTTGTCAAAACTCCCAAATTCACCCTTTTGTTAAAACAGGCCCAATCCTCTTTTTGTTAAAAAAAAAATAAAGATCTGACCCAAATAAAAGAATAGGCTCACGGCTCTTTAAAAATCTGATTTGCTTTAATGAACCAAACCGAACCACCTTTTATTTTAATTACCCGAACCGGACCAGGGAAAGAAAGAAAAGGAAGGATCGACCGCTCCTTCTTCAAGCTCTGATCGAACTGGGAAGAGAAGAGAGGGAGGGGGAGGCTGCTGGCCGGCGACAGCTTGTTCCAGCCACCTCACCCTACGTCCATGGTTCCAAAAACAGACAAGGAAATGGAAGAGGGAGAGGGAGGTCTCACCGAGAGTATTCGAGCTTCGTCGGAAGGTTTCGAGGTCGTTGGAGTCGATTTGAGACTCGCCGGAGTAAGAACCAGGGATCTCTCTGCCTAGGAAAAGGTAAGAGGTGTAAAGGTGGGGCTTTTCGGCATTTTGACTAGAAAAGGTGAGGGGAGCTTACCGAGAGGAAGACCGCTCTATCGACTCGCCATATTCGTTCGGCTTGTCTTCGACTTGGCGCTGCTCGGTCTGGAAGGGATTGGTGGCTTCGACCGGCTTCGGAGGATCCCCGAGCTCCTGGGTCGTCGGCAGCAATGTGCAAGGAAGCTCCCCGGCGCCAATCGCCGCTCTTGAAACTCCATGGAAAGTAGAGGTGGTGGTTCCGCCTGGGAAGGGGAAAGATCGGAGTTTGGGGGGGGGGGGGGGGGAGCTTGAAGCTTGGGGAAGAAGACGATGAGGGGGTTTTCTTGATGCGGTTTGTGTTTGAAAACGAAGAGGGCTTCTTGTTTGAAGACAGAAGGGGAATTTAGGGTTGCCTTGGACTGTTGCCGATGGTTACTGCATAGCATAGGAGAGAGTGACAAGCATAGGTTTTATTTTTTATGAAAGGCTATGTTTTTTTTTGTGTGAGGTTGAGTGTGTGTGTGGGCAATATAAGGAGAAGAGTGCAGAGAGGTGAAGAAGTGGGTTTTCTTTCTTGATATGTGGTGTTGAGAGTCTGAACAAAAGAGATAGGGGGTTTTAATTGGAGTTGGCTCTTTCCCAAAGCATTGGTCAAGGGGGGGCTGAGATTTCGGATCAATAAAGAGGAGAAGGAGATATAATGTGTAGTGTGGTCCCAAATCACAAATTCAAAATACTTGAAATAAAATTCTGAAATCTACTCTCTTTTTCGCGCAATTAGAATTTGAAAATCCGGAAATCAAGGTAGTCATGTTAGTTTTTAAAATTTTATTTAGGTCAAAAAATCCGCTTGAAATTGTAAATCGCGTTAAATTTCCCAAAATCCAAGTTAGTTCTTTTTGACATCATTCAAATCCCTTAACCCGATGTTAGTCAAGCAAGCTTCAATTTCAGGAGGTGGAACCATTGAGAAGGGATTTTCAGTCGCCTTAAATCCTATCAAATAAATCTGACTAACCTAACTAATGTAGTTTGGCAAGTACGGGTCGATCCCACAGAGAGTCAATGATTCGTATGCAAGTCAGAGTGCGCTAAATAAGAACTAAAGAAACAAAGAGGGGGGATTATGTTGATTCAGACTAACTAAGTAAAAAGCAAAAGGAAGCAAACTAAACAAATTGATTGAACAAATATGAGATAAATAACTTAGGTCAATCAATCTCAGCAATCAGGTTTGTTCATTGATCATCGAAATCGAATAGATAACTTCCTCTTGAACACTTTGTTGTGGAAAGACTAGGTCTTTTGAATCCAATTCCTTATCAAATCTAGTTAACAGGACAACCAGACCCTGAAAACCCTAATTATCAAACAATCCTGAAACTATCAAGATTCAATTCAACAATTGATGAAGTCTAAAAGAAATCAACAAAGGCAATCGACACGCACAACCAATTATTGCATCAATTGCAAATCAATTCTCTATACAAATCCCTAAATCAACCAGTTTCAGAGATTTATACTTTGCTACTCAATAACATAGATAACTCAACCAGTAATTACCTATATCTAGCAATAGATTATCATGAAAAGACATCAGTTGATCAGACTAACGGAAATTCATGAAAACCTTAAATATTCAGCGCAGAGAATCAATAACATTCAAAGATGAGTAATAAAACCCCGAAAAAGAAAAAATGAGAACCCCTTTCCCTGCTAAAGAACACGCTTCACGCGCTGGCAAAAACCGACCCTCTATATCTCATTGTGAGAAACCCTTTCCATGGCCGTCTATCCATAAATCGATTGAGTATGAGAAGATTAATATGCACAAATCTCTGCCTACAACCTCGATTCATCCTTTCTGTGTTGATAATGGCCCTATTCTCTTCCTCGTCTTCGGATCTGTATCCCTTTGGGCGTACGATCTTCGTTTGGATTGGGGTGGGAATTGCTCCGATGAGAAATTGGGGCTTTCTTGTGGGAGTGCTCCTAGGGGCCCTATCTTAGCCCTGTATGGTTTAATTGATGGGATTATCGGTTTATTAACAAGTTTTCCTCAAGATCCATCTAATCGCCCTCCTCCTTGGCCTATTCGGAGGTGTACGGTACCCAGATCGGCGTTTGCCTGGCCGATTGGTCTTGGAAAGGGGTCCGCTGCAGTTATGACTGCTGATGTTCAGTTCGATTTCTAGTGCGGCTGCTTGGGTAATCCGCTGATTACCGATATGGTTTGTGTTCTTTCCCTCCTCACTTTTCCTCTATTGAAGCGTTGCCTTCCCTTGAGCTCTTTGCACCACTTCTCCATTTCTCATCCTTCCTTCTCTAAATCTTCTGAGATCATTCTATATTACTTTGGTTTGTCTGCTGCGAACACCATGGCTCCTTCGGGAGTGGATAAAAGGAAAAAGCATTTGGGAGTAGAAGATCCTACTCCTGTACTGTCTAAGCCTCCTTCGGGAAAAAAGCGCCGGAGGGCGTAAACCTCACTAAGGCCCCTATGGGTGCTAATGATCACAAAACAGTGAAGTGGAAATCCAAGGCGGAAATGCGTTGGATCTGTAATGCCGAACCAACTAGTTCAATCTGTGAGCTAACTAGCACCAAAAACTTCATAAATACGAATGGGGTTTCCTTTCAAGACAAATATAAGAATTCTAAGACTACTGCTATCTCCACTTCTCCATTTCTAAGACTACTGCTAAATGGCCTAAATACGGGCATCTCCCAGCTCAATCTCCAACCAAACATCAATCTCAGTTAGTGATTAGGGATATCACTTCACATTTGATTAATGAGAAAACTTATATGACTGAACTCCTTTTAACAAATCAAATCTATTGGCATAAATTTTCATGGAGAATTAAAACCAATTATCTAAAGAGATCATCTTTTCCCATAGACCGAATTATTTGTGATGTGGGAGCGTTGCTCCTAATCTTCTCACCTACCCTACTAACTAAAATTTTAACAGGAAATCCTGACTCGGTTCATGATCCTATACAACCTCGTAGGCATGAGCTACTACGGAGTTTATCATGAAAATATCCTTTTGGAACTCTAGAGGTATTGGGAGTAAGAATTTGTGGACAGAACTAAAGGCTACGCGAATTAACGAACATATTCAATTAGTAGCTCTTGCAGAGACTAAAACTGAAAGGATCCTAGATGAGAAAACATGGAAAAACATTGGGTTCACGAATTCCGTTTGGTCTCCAGCTAGTGGCAGGGCGGGTGGACTGGGTGTTTTGTGGAACAATAACAACCTTACTTGCGAACAAATCTCGGTATGTATTCATCTGCCTCGTATTATTGGTCTCAAATATTATAATACAAACAATAATTTTGAGGGCATGATTCTTATTGTCTACGGACCACCACATGAGAAAGATAAAGCGCTGTTTTGGGACACTCTCACAGACATTATAATTAATGAAACAATACCTTGCATGGTTATTGGGGACCTAAGTGAAATTGGGTCGAGCGATGAAAAGTTCGGTGGAACAGAAAACCATGCAAATCGATTCCTGCGACTTGCAGTTTTTAAAAATGCATGTTCTTTGGTTGATCTACCGACAAGTGGAAACTTATTTACATGGAGGAAAAAAGTTGAAGAGGAAGGAAATATCAAGGAAAAACTAGACAGAGTACTAGTCCACAACAAATTTCTAGACATTTATCCAGAATTACAGACATTCAACGACGCCTTTTCTATTTCTGATCACTGTCCCATCTATATTGAAATACCATTGGCAACTGAATTTAGGCCCTCACCTTTTAAATTAAAAAATGTTTAGATGCAAAGGAAGGACTTCAAAAATATTGTGCAAAAAGCGTGGAGAGCATCTTGCCCCGGTTGTGCCATGTTTAATGTCATATATAAGACAAAAATTTTAAAGAAAAAGGCAAAAGAGTGGAATAAATCCACTTTCGGAAATATCTTCCGACAACTAGCTGAAGTGGATAAAAATCTACTGGATATACAAAGTTCGAGCAGCCCCGATCTTAGGAGAAAAGCCCTTCAGAAAGAAAAAATGCTCATTAAAAAGAAGGAAAGTCTATTACAGTTTCAAAAAGTTTTCTGGAGCCAACGAGCCAAGGCGAAACATATTAAGCTTGCAGACTCCAACACTGCGTACTTTCATCGGGTTGCAACTGATGAGAGGGTTTCTCGACCAAATAAATTTGTAGTCAAGACCCCGCTATAGCATAGGGAGTCAGGATCGTCCACAGGAGAGAGTCAGCGCTTCTTATTTAGTTGCTTTGTCGGGTTGAAACCAGGAAAAGAGATGGAAAAGAGATGGGCGGTGATAAGAGTATAAAATCTGAATTTTAATTAATAAAAGGGAAAAACTTCTAGGGCAAAGGATCACCACAACAATAAATACATGTGCTAATCAATGAATCATATAAAAGATCATGCTTTTATCATCAAAAGAGTCGACTTTCTTTAATCAACAAGCAAATCAATTCACTTTTGCATAAAAGATCTACTTGTTTCTACCTTCTCTTAACTAGGATCCTTTAATTTTCATTAGAAAACCCTAATTACTATCAAGTTAACAATTTCCTCTTTCAAGTTCAATTGCAACCATGAATTCCTTTAGACTTTCATCAAAGGTTAAACACATAGGTAGAAGACAATAAAAACATCACACAATCATAGATTCATTCATTCACACACATCTTATTGTTGGGATCACCCCAACCCTAGAGAAGCAAAGAACTACTCAAACATAGTAATGGAAAACCTGAATTTTAGAGAAGAAAACATAAACTGAAATTAAACTAAATAAAACCTGAAAATCAGCGTCTCAATCGCAACAAACACGGCCAAGCTTTCTCCCAAACGCCAAACAAAACCCTAAAAACGTCTCCTACAGCTGCTGCGCCCAGCCCTTGCGCTGAGCGTACAACGTATCTTCTCCCCCCTTAATCAGCCCCTAATTGGCTTTATTTAAAGATAGAAATTTTTAACTTAATCTCCAAGGAAAGAGATTTAATTTTAGAAAATAATAAAATCTAACTAAGGAAGGATAAAATATCCCAAGTCTATCTAACTAAAAGATCCTAAAAGAGATTTAGAAGAAAACCCTAATTAAAAAGCCCATTAAGTGAATAAAACAGCCCGCAAAATCTTTTGCTGGTGCGCAGGGTATCGACGCCGAGGTCTGAGGTGTCGGCGCCGAGGTAGCTGTTCGAATGCAGTAACTTCTGATTTTCTCCAGTTTTTCGACTCTGTCTTAAATCGCACTTTCCCGAGTCTGTCTTCAATCGCACTTTCGACGCTGTTCGAATGCTCTTTTCAAGGACTACAAATCTTATGAAGGCTCCAGAACTTGAATCAAAGTGATGGATGACGAAAATAAGGCTTTTCTCCAGCTACACCACTTTTTGCTTTTGCTTGGCTTCTCCATTGCCTTCATGATTTTTCATTAAGCTCTAAATTGCGTCGAAACTCTTCCAAATCAGCTCCAAAACCTATAAAAACACCACCAAAGCTTGTGTAGACTCCGTATCTTGCAATATTACGAAAACTAACACAAATGACACACTTTCCCAACACAAAAGCTAATAAAATGACTCAAATGGAATGAAAACATGATGTAAAATAAGACTAAAAATGCGGACATCAAAACACCCCATACTTAGACTTGCTTGTCCTAAAGCAATAACCAAACTATGATCAAAACCCTTAACATGCCTTCAAGTCTTCGCCTTGGTCAAAAAGCAACATCCATTTAGCACAAGTGCAAATAAGAACAAGCATTGAACCATCATCACATATATTTCGGTAACCTTAGGCAAAGAAACTAGAATCCAACCACTCGAGGGATATAATGTCTTTCACTTCCTTTCAAATATGTTTAGTCTTGAAGTACATCTCTCAACTCAATCCTTTATGACATTAAGCTACATAGAAATTGCAATTAATATCACCAATCAATTCACCGAGATGTCAAAACATGCATTAACCATCAAGAGGACTTTGGCTCAATGGCCTTCAAAGAAGGACTCATTGGGCCGGGTTATAACTTGGCTTGGTAAGAACATAAAGGTAGGAATCATTTAGGCTATGTGGTGCTAGAAATCCGGGAACCAAAGACTCCTAAATTTCCAACTCGACTTAACAAAACAACTCCATCATATATAAACACTTCCAAACTCATCTAATTTAGCACAACTATTTAAAAACCCCAAAATATCCAATATGTCTCGCATAAAATAAATAAGGATAGATTTGGCTCATGCACAAGTACTTTGCATTTATTCTACTATTTTTTTTTCTTCTTTTTTTCTTCTTTTTTTTCTGTTTTTTTCGGAACTCGTGTTCATTTTTTTATTTTAGGAGCCAAAAATACCTTTCACAACAAAAGTGGCGAGAAAATGAAATACCAACCAAACATGTACCCCACACTTTAACCAAATCATATGTCTAAAACTCCTCAAGCATCCATCTTTACAAACACTAAGTCTTAATTCCCGGATACGGAGGTAAGGCTAAACATTGGCTAAGACAAATTTTGTGGAGCTACAAAAATAGGCTATAAGGCTCAAAGTGGTTACGAGCAAAGGAAATATGTATAAGGTAGGTAAAAGAGGATAAAAAGTGGCTAATAAAGAATGCCTCTATCATTTGATCAAATTATGCAATGACTAGCTATCTCATATTGGTTTCAAGAGGTAATACACCGCAATATCAAGAGGTAATGCATAAGGAGAGTAATACACACATCAAAAAGAAGGGAAAAATATAAAGATCAATTCCCTATAGGACAAATAACTCACTAGGACATGTTGGATTCCAATAACTTAAATCCCAAAGTCATATATGCTCAATTTCATTTGCAAGTCAAATTTCACATAAAAACATTTTGGGTGCCTTAGGATATTACATGATCAAGCTCAATTATTAGATTTCGTCATTGGACATCTAAGTTAGGTGTTATCCATCCTAAAAAAAACTATGCAAAATAACGAACAAGTAAGCAAATGAACATATATTTTTGTGTTTTTTTTGACATTTTCTATTTTTTTGGATTTTTCAGTTTTTTATAGAATCTAAATAGAAGACAAAAGACACAAATATACAAAGCTAGGTCATGCAAATTTCGAATCTCCCCCACCCCATACTTAAAATTTCAGTGTCCTCACTGAATAAGATAAAACAAGGGAAAGGGAAAAAGAAACTCACATGGAAAATGATGCAAAAATTGAGCACTTTGGAGAAGTTCAAAAATCTGCACAGGGGTCGACGTCGACAGGGGTTGCGTCAACGCCGATACCTCTCAGCACGTCGACTTCCTTCGTGGCAAGTAGCCGCTCTTTCCTATGCACCATGGTTGATCTGTAGGACCTGTTCTCTCAACAAAAACAGTAAGTCTTGGGCTATCTAACTCCTAACTAAAATTCAAAAGCAAAAAAGCAAGAAAGCGGGTTGCCTCCCGTAAGCGCTATATTTAAAGTCTCTAGCTTGACCTACTTCCCTTTTTCTCTTCAATCCGGATCCGGAGGAGGTGGTGGATCTGGTGGTTTAGCTGGTGGAGGTGGTGGTGGAACATCCTTCGATGGTACATCGGGATAGATTTTCAAGTGATATGGCTCTTGCTCCTTGTACCTTTTTATGCATCTCTTCCTTTCCTTATGGATGAGCTTGAACCTTCCCGAGTGGACGCTCCAACATTCAACCCACTCACCCTCCAAGGATCTTGCTAGACACCGTCTTGGAAAGTACTCAGCAAATGTGCCTTCCTCATATGCGCTCCTCTTCCTCTTCTTGGTATGACTTTGATTTGTTTCCCCACCATCGTACACAAATAGATGTGCTTCATTGTGGAGTTTGGTGTACAATGGTGGAGGGGGAAGAGATTCCTCCACTTCTTCTTCTTCTTCTTCTAGCGCCCCATCTTCAACGTGCCACTTTGCGAGGACCCCATACTTGAATGGGAAAGACGGTTGTTCGAGATCGTTGGGAATTGCCTTTGCCGTGAATGGAAAAGGTAGCGGTGTAGTGCATCGAAGTACATCTCTCAACTCAAATGTGTTTAGTCTTAAAGTACATCTCTCAACTCAATCCTTTATGACATTAAGCTACATAGAAATTGCAATTAATATCACCAATCAATTCACCGAGATGTCAAAACATGCATTAACCATCAAGAGGACTTTGGCTCAATGGCCTTCAAAGAAGGACTCATTCGGCCGGGTTATAACTTGGCTTGGTAAGAACATAAAGGTAGGAATCATTTAGGCTATGTGGTGCTATAAATCCGGGAACCAAAGACTCCTAAATTTCCAACTCGACTTAACAAAACAACTCCATCATATATAAACACTTCCAAACTCATCTAATTTAGCACAACTATTTAAAAACCCCAAAATATCCAATATGTCTCGCATAAAATAAATAAGGATAGATTTGGCTCATGCACAAGTACTTTGCATTTATTCTACTATTTTTTTTTCTTCTTTTTTTCTTCTTTTTTTTCTGTTTTTTTCGGAATTCGTGTGCATTTTTTTATTTTAGGAGCCAAAAATACCTTTCACAACAAAAGTGGTGAGAAAATGAAATACCAACCAAACATGTACCCCACACTTTACCCAAATCATATGTCTAAAACTCCTCAAGCATCCATCTTTACAAACACTAAGTCTTAATTCCCGGATACGGAGGTAAGGCTAAACATTGGCTAAGACAAATTTTGTGGAGCTACAAAAATAGGCTATAAGGCTCAAAGTGGTTACGAGCAAAGGAAACATGTATAAGGTAGGTAAAAGAGGATAAAAAGTGGCTAATAAAGAGTGCCTCTATCATTTGATCAAATTATGCAATGACTAGCTATCTCATATTGGTTTCAAGAGGTAATACACCGCAATATCAAGAGGTAATGCATAAGGAGAGTAATACACACATCAAAAAGAAGGGAAAAATATAAAGATCAATTCCCTATAGGACAAATAACTCACTAGGACATGTTGGATTCCAATAACTTAAATCCCAAAGTCATATATGCTCAATTTCATTTGCAAGTCAAATTTCACATAAAAACATTTTAGGTGCCTTAGGATATTACATGATCAAGCTCAATTATTAGATTTCGTCATTGGACATCTAAGTTAGGTGTTATCCATCCTAAATAAAACTATGCAAAATAACGAACAAGTAAGCAAATGAACATATATTTTTGGGTTTTTTTTTGACATTTTCTATTTTTTTGGATTTTTCAGTTTTTTATAGAATCTAAATAGAAGACAAAAGACACAAATATGCAAAGCTAGGTCATGCAAATTTCGAATCTCCCGCACCCCATACTTAAAATTTCAGTGTCCTCACCGAATAAGATAAAACAAGGGAAAGGGAAAAAGAAACTCACATGGAAAATGATGCAAAAATTGAGCACTTTGGAGAAGTTCAAAAATCTGCACAGGGGTCGACGTCGATAGGGGCTGCGTCGACGCCGATACCTCTCAGCACGTCGACTTCCTTCGTGGCATGTAGCCGCTCTTTCCTATGCACCATGGTTGATCTGTAGGACCTGTTCTCTCAACAAAAACAGTAAGTCTTGGGCTATCTAACTCCTAACTAAAATTCAAAAGCAAAAAAGCAAGAAAGCGGGTTGCCTCCCGTAAGCGCTATATTTAAAGTCTCTAGCTTGACCTACTTCCCTTTTTCTCTTCAATCCGGATCCGGAGGAGGTGGTGGATCTGGTGGTTCAGCTGGTGGAGGTGGTGGTGGAACATCCTTCGATGGTACATCGGGATAGATTTTCAAGTGATATGGCTCTTGCTTCTTGTAACTTTTTATGCATCTCTTCCTTTCCTTATGGATGAGCTTGAACCTTCCCGAGTGGACGCTCCAACATTCAACCCACTCATCCTCCAAGGATCTTGCTAGACACCGTCTTGGAAAGTACTCAGCAAATGTGCCTTCCTCATATGCGCTCCTCTTCCTCTTCTTGGTATGACTTTGATTTGTTTCACCACCATCGTACACAAATAGATGTGCTTCATTGTGGAGTTTGGTGTACAATGGTGGAGGGGGAAGAGATTCCTCCACTTCTTCTTCTTCTTCTTCTAGCGCCCCATCTTCAACGTGCCACTTTGCGAGGACCCCATACTTGATTGCGAAAGACGGTTGTTCGAGATCGTTGGGAATTGCCTTTGCCGTGAATGGCAAAGGTAGCGGTGTAGTGCATCGAAGAACAACTTCTATCTCTTTTTCTTCTTCTTGGGGTTTCTCACATGGCTTCTCTAGAAACAAGGGTAGTGACGGCGTCGAGATCGGAGTAGAAATGGCCCTGAAAATAGGCTCGTCCATCTCAACAAGTTGCTCTTCAATTCGCTCTTCAGGAAGGGGTATCGGCGCCGAGGTGCAGGGTGTCGGTGCCGAGGCATCTGTAGCCTTCTCATGTTTCTGCAGAAATTTTTCTTTGTCCAGGGGTGTCGACGCCGAGGTAGGGGGTGTCGACGCTGAGACACCTGTAGCATTTTCAGCATTCTACAGGAACAATTTGTCCGCTAGAGGGGTCGATGCCGAGGCTGAGGGTGTCGGCACCGAGGCTTCTGCAGCTTTGTTCCACATAGATGTCCAGTGCTCATAGGAAGTGATACGTTTGGGATACCCGATCCTTCGCCTGTGGGCTTCAGATCAAGAACCACGCTGTATATTTGCTTCGATCTTGCAATGCTCTTTGATATCTCCTGATTTGGAACAATTCAAACAAGTGATTAAAATTCTGATTTAGCGACAGAATTAAACTTAGAGAATTCAGCGACTGAAAACAGAGAAATAGCGACAGAATAACAAGCGAAGGACAGCGAGGAAGAAGCGGATTGGATGCGCGGGCGCTGGCGTCTCAGGAGCCTCACTCGCTGGGAGCGAAGGCCAGACGCGGGCAGGTGTGAGCGCTTCGCTGGGGCGCGCGAGAGCAGGGACGAGGTGTGCGGTAGCGAGCGCTAGAGAGTGCGGGAGCGAAGGCGCCTGGAGGTGTCTGCGCTCGCTTGAGCGAGTCTGCTCGCGGGTGGCGCCAGGGACTGGCTTCTCGGCTGCGCTGATGTCGATCTCGACAAGGACGGGGATGGCTTTCCTCGATCTCGACAAGAACCAAGGTGAGGGTTTGTGTTTTGTGAAGGCCGAAAATTATTAAGAACAAGAGCAAGATAACTTTTGGGATTGATAATCGAAGAACCCTAGATCCGTTAAGGGTTTCTTCAATTCTAATTCAATCTGATTAATTTCAAAGGTGTAACATGAATTTATAGTAAACTAATGAGAAATCTAACCAATCCTTCCTTGTAAAGGAAAGGGGTTTGGATAGATTAATTCTATCCTAAAATAGCATAAGATAAATAAATCCTAATGAGATAGAAATTTAATAACTTGGTGGTCAAGTATTATATCTAGAAGAGATATAATTAAATTCCACCTTATTTATCTAATTGCATGAAATAACAAATTAATTAAATCCGGCCCAACACAAGTGTGACTCGGCCCATGCTCTTCGACAAGACCAATGGCCCACTCGGCCGAGTGGCTTCTTGGTGATGCCGAGTTCAGGTGAATCACGGCGGGTGCAGACGAGTCTTCATGAGCTCCGTGTGTGGACGTAGGCTCACTTCTTGTGCTGGTGGTGTAACCTTGAGCCAAGTGATCCAGGGTGGCCTGAACCCTTGCTCTAAAGTTCCATGGTGACGGACAAGAAAGGCTTTAGTTGCATTTCGAATCTTCTTGGCCCTTGCACGAGTGACAGGGCCATCAAATGGAACCTTCATGTTGTCCTCAATGTCACTAGGAGTCATCGATAATTGAGCGGCATCAGGAAGGATATGGTTCTTGATAAAATCCAGGGCAAGGAAGGCCAAGATGAGACTTTGTTCCACATAGATGACAAGGCGGGTTTGCCTCGAGAAAACGTATCTCTTCCCTTAGTTTGGCATTTTCTCGTTCTAACTCAAGCATCCGTATTTGTTTCCTTAGCTTGTCTCTTTCCCTTGATAGTTCTTCCTCTCGAGCAAGCTTTTGTTGTGAGACACTCCATGGATGATAGGGCTCATATGTGTCCCTATAGTCGTGTTGAGCATAGTACCCCTCTTTTGATTGATAGGACCCATATGACTCTTGAGCATTAGTTGAATCCTCGGATGATTGTTTTGCTTTCCAATTATCAAAGTCATAATAATCTTCATCATCCTCATCAACCTCGGTAAAAAATTTAGCATACTCCTTCATCCTTGCTTTTCGTCTTTCATCCGCTCTAGCCCTTTCGGCCCTTGCTTCTAGATACTCATAATACTCTTTTGCATCCTCCATATTGTATCAAATCCTGAAAACTCAAACAGGCGCACAAATCAAATAACAAAGGCTCGGCACCAAGTCGGCACCGATGAGGCGAGTGGATGGGAGGTGTGACGTTCAAGAAAATAAAGACTACTAAAATAAAATAAAAGAAGAATAAAAACTAATTAAAATAAAGAGAAAAAATAAAAGAAAATAATATATACAAAAGAAAAGGGATGGGCTATTCCCAAACCCTAAAAACAACTAAACAAGGCGCGATTGAACTCTCCCCGGCAACGGCGCCAATTTGATGAGAGGGTTTCTCGACCAAATAAATTTGTAGTCAAGACCCCGCTATAGCATAGGGAGTCAGGATCGTCCACAGGAGAGAGTCAGCGCTTCTTATTTAGTTTCTTTGTCGGGTTGAAACTAGCAAAAGAGATGGAAAAGAGATGGGCGGTGATAAGAGCATAAAATCTGAATTTTAATTAATAAAAGGGAAAAACTTCAAAGGCAAAGGATCACCACAACAATAAATACATGTGCAAATCAATGAATCATATAAAAGATCATGCTTTTATCATCAAAAGAGTCGACTTTCTTTAATCAACAAGCAAATCAATTCACTTTCGCATAAAAGATCTACTTGTTTCTACCTTCTCTTAACTAGGATCCTTTAATTTTCATTAGAAAACCCTAATTACTATCAAGTTAACAATTTCCTCTTTCAAGTTCAATTGCAACCACGAATTCCTTTAGACTTTCATCAAAGGTTAAACACATAGGTAGAAGATAATAAAAACATCACACAGTCATAGATTCATTCATTCACACACATCTTATTGTTGGGATCACCCCAACCTTAGAGAAGCGAAGAACTACTCAAACATAGTAATGGAAAACCTGAATTTTAGAGAAGAAAACATAAACTGAAATTAAACTAAATAAAACCTGGAAATCAGCGTCTCAATCGCAACAAACACGCCCAAGCTTTCGCCCAAACGCCAAACAAAACCCTAAAAACGTCTCCTACAGCTGCTGCGCGCAGCCCTTGCGCTGAGCGTACAACGTATCTTCTCCCCCCTTAATCAGCCCCTAATTGGCTTTATTTAAAAATAGAAATTTTTAACTTAATCTCCAAGGAAAGATATTTATTTTTAGAAAATAATAAAATCTAACTAAGGAAGGATAAAATATCCCAAGTCTATCTAACTAAAAGATCCTAAAAGAGATTTAGAAGAAAACCCTAATTAAAAAGCCCATTAAGTGAATAAAACAGCCCGCAGAATCTTTTGCTGGTGCGCAGGGTATCGGCGCCGAGGTCTGAGGTGTCGGCGCCGAGGTAGCTGTTCGAATGCAGTAACTTCTGATTTTCTCCAGTTTTTCGACTCTGTCTTCAATCGCACTTTCCCGAGTCCTCGTTAATCCGATTGTTGCATATGAATATGCGTTGGAAAACTCTTTTCAAGGACTACAAATCTCATGAAGGCTCCAGAACTTGAATCAAAGTGATGGATGACGAAAATAAGGCTTTTCTCCAGCTACACCACTTTTTGCTTTTGCTTGGCTTCTCCATTGCCTTCATGATTTTTCATTAAGCTCTAAATTGCATCGAAACTCTTCCAAATCAGCTCTGAAACCTATAAAAACACCACCAAAGCTTGTGTAGACTCTGTATCTTGCAATATTACGAAAACTAACACAAATGACACACTTTCGCAACACAAAAGCTAATAAAATGACTCAAATGGAATGAAAACATGATGTAAAATAAGACTAAAAATGCGGACATCAGCAACGGGGAGAAGAAATCGAAAGATAATCAAAAGCTTATACTCGGATGAGGGCACTCATACCGTAGGCAATGAAAATATTAGAGTCGAATTGCAAAAGGACTTTGAAAGGAGATTTACTGGGTCTACGACTAACAATGAAGGTTTATCTCATTATTTGGATGTTATTAACCCATCCATTTCTGACGAGGATAATAAAATACTTACTGCTCCTCCTTCTAATAGTGAAATCAAGAACGTTGTACTTGGGATAGGTTCAAATAAATCTCCAGGCCCTGATGGAATGATGGCTGAATTTTATAAAACCTACTGGGAAATAGTTGGGAATGACATAACTCGAGCGGTCAAAGGTTTTTTTCATTCTGGAAAATTACTGCGCCAAGTAACCCACACATTCATTACACTTCTCCCAAAATGTGAAAACCCTTGTAAAAGCACGGATTACAGACCAATCAGCCTATGCTCCACGCTATACAAAATTATTTCAAAAATCCTAACGGAAAGATTGAAGATGGTCATGGGAAAACTTATACATCCCCTACAAGGAGCATTTGTTGCCGATAGATCAATTCAAGACAATGTCCTCATCGCCCATGAAATATTTCACTCATTTAGAAGTAGGAAAGGAAAAGATGGATGGCTTGCAATTAAGTTGGATATGGAGAAAGCGTATGATAGGGTGGATTGGAACTTCACAAAACTAGTATTACAAAAATTCGGGTTTCACCAGAAATTTATTGACTTAGTTATGGAATGTGTAACAACTGTCTCTTTTTCAGTCCTTGTCAATAATGAACCAACGTTAGTTTTTAAGCCATCTAGAGGCATCAGACAAGGCGATCCTCTCTCACCCTTCCTATTCATCCTCGACTCGGAAGTTTTAGCGAGAAAACTTCAATCAGAAGTACACTCTGATGAGAAATTGATTGGTTTCCCCTTCGGACGGAAAGGTCCTCGGATACCTTTCTTATCTTTTGCAGATGATATTATTATTTTCTCCAAAGGTAACTTATCAGCTTGCCAAAAAGTTAAAGACATTGTAGACTTATACTGTGTTATGTCCGGTCAAAAAGTAAACTATCATAAATCGGCTTTCCATTTCACAGCTGGAATTCCTAGAACAAGAGTTCTAGCGATTGAAGGTTGTTTAAATATCTCAAAAGAAATTAACCTTGACAAATATCTAGGATGTCCAATCATAAATGGTAGGGTAAATAAATCCACATTTGAAGACCTAGTCGTTAAATCTTCAAATCAACTAACAAAATGGAGAGCCGACTCCCTATCACAGCAAGGCAGAACTACACTAATTATGTCTAACCTATCATCAAAACCACTATATATAATGCAGAACTTTATGCTTCCGACATGTATTCACCACAGACTTGATCAAATCAATAGATCTTTCTTTTGGAATAAGGACTTAAGCTATAAGTCGCTCATCAGCTGGGACAAAGTCTGTAGACAAAAACAACATGGAGGCGTGGGTCTCAGAAAGTCTAAACATGTGAATGAGGCTCTACAACTCAAACTCCTATGGAAAATCATGGCAGAACCAAGCAATACTTGTGCCAAAATTATTCAGTACAAATACCTCAAAAATGAAAATTTGCTCAACTATAACAAAAATACAAGTTCGTCTTGGCAATGGTCCAAACTCCGGTCTCTTATCCCGGAGTTCAAAAGGGGGCTGACATGGCTGGTTGGTAATGGAAGGACTATCAATTTCTGGACAGATAACTGGGCAACCAATCTGGGAATTCTCCAACACCGCGCTTCTCATGACAGAATAAACCTGAATCTAAAAGTCAAATAATATATCAAAGATAAAAAAATGGAATCCTAATAAACTACGACAAGTACTAGACCAATCAGTTGTAGAATAAATTCTGAGTATCCCCCTCCCAATTTATCCGATTGAAGACCGGATGTATTGGGGCCGGCGAAAAAAGGTTGGCTTACTACATCTAGTGCATACAAGATGTGTAACCAGTCTACCTCAAACAATATTGATGACAATGCTTGGATTTGGAAAATTAACGTCCTTCCTAAAATTAAAAATTTCCTTTGGAAATTATGCCACAACGGGTTGCCAACTGCATCTAGGCTTGCAAGGCGTGGTGTAGCAGTTCCGTCCTACTGTTCAATGTGCAACTACCAAAATGAGGATGCTTTTTACATATATTTTGAGTGCAGATTTAACCAATTTACCCAAAAATTACACCCCCGCCATTTGACTAACATTAATAGAATTATTTCAGCATCCAGAAACATCTACCAAGTGATGAGCTATCTAGGCCAAACACTTTCTACCAGAGAAAAGACAGATTTGGCGTTTAGTTGGTGGACTGCGTGGAATACTCGTAACAAATTCATTTTTAGACAAGAAAAACTGCCAAGCCAAGAAGGTTTTAATAAACAAGTTGCTACACATAAATCAAATTGGGATTCAGCTTCCCAAATCAATTTGGGAATCGGCGGGGAAAAAATTATTAAAGCCTGTGAGAACCTGCCTATAATTAAAAGACCAATAAATAAGGCAACCATGTGGAAAAAACCCCCAAGAGAATTCTTCAAATTAAATTTTGATGGGGCGGCAGGGCCAAATAGAGAATCATCGATTGGATATATCATTCGTGATTCAAAGGGTGATACTAAGGAATTGGGAGGTAAGTTAATAAGAATTCAGACGCCACTCATGGCCGAGGGTTTAGCTCTACGAGAAGGAATAACCAAAGCAATGTCTGCTCTCGGACATCAAATGTCTGCTTAGATCTTTTGAAGCGGTTTCCTTCTCTCATATTTATCGTAGCGGTAATAGAGTGGCTGATAAGGTTGCACACCTTTGTCACTCCTGCTCTAGCATGGGAGCCAATTCTATCGATCCTGGTCTTATGGACCTCATCCGGAAGGATGCTATCGGTTAAAACCCTTCCGAGGTCATCCGAATTCTTACCTAATAAAAAAAAAAAAAAACAAAAAACATTCAAAGATGAGTATTGAGAAATAGAAATCTCACAATTAAATTACAAACCTGAAGCTTCGATTGATCTCCCTAAGCAAAGGAGTTTAGCGGTTCATGCTTCAAAAGAAAACCTAAAACTAATTTCAACGTGAAAACAATGTCTGATCAATTCCGTCTCAAACCTACTTCCCCAACCCTAATTATCTCCTCCTAAAAATAATAATAACATGTCAATTAAACTCAGCCCAAAAGATGGCCCAATCCGGCTTGGCCAAGCTGAATAACTCGGGTGGAGACCAAGAACTCGGCCAAGTTTGTTGCCCAGCCCGAGTTATATTCATCAGCCACATTTGAAGTCCCAATTTCGCTTTTTTCAAGGCTGAATTTGAAAAAGTCATAAACATGAAAGTTGTAGGTATTCGAATTCTCTTTCCAACAAGTATAAGTACGCCCCGATCCGATAACTACAGCCTTCAAACGACTCGTTTTAGTGAAGCATCACCAACCTGGACAGCTCCAATCAATTGTATGTTTAGGTCCTCACCTCGGCTCTCGTGCTCTTCGGTTTCCATTCAATCTTCGAGCATTGGCTCGAGCTTAGGTTCACCTCTTTACAATCACCTGAAATCATGCACAAATCTCGTAGATTCCGACACTAATTGAAATATAATGAAAACATGAAAACTACTCTAAACTCATGCATTTTACCCTACCTAAACACCTCTAAATGCCTATATTAACACTAATTAAATGTGCATGATCAAACTCCTCCACACTTGAACCTTTCTTGTCCTCAAGAAAACAAAATCAATCCAATCAAACATCCCACAAACACACCCTTCATGCATTCACCTCGCCAACGATAAAATCCAAACCAAATAGGGGACATAAGACAACAATCAACATCATCACATGTATTTGAGCAACTCAAAGGCTTATGCACATTTCAATCCAACCTCACCGGGTACACAGTGTTTCACTCATCGCTCTTGTGTTTAGGCTAAGTCAATTCCGCTCAAACTCAATCCAATGCAACTAAGCTCCATGAAAATTGAAATCCACATCAAAATGTCCACCATGAGTGACATTACAAGCAATAATCATCATGAGGTCTTGTAATGGTTGCAATGGGGCTCGGTAAGAAAATTAAGGTAGAGAATGTTTTTAACCTGTGGTGCTCATAATCCGGGAACTAAGCTCCTAGTAACCAATTACAAGCTCAACCAAAACTTATCACAAACCATCAAACTCAAGCCTCAAGCACAACACAATACAAGACTTTCTTTAGACCAAACAATACTCCCAAATCATTTCTAAAGGTGATGAAGAATGGTTCTTTTTATTGAAACTCTTTTTTTTTTCTTTTGTTCTTTCTTTTTTCTCTTTTTTTTTCTTTTTTTTTCTTTCTTTCTCGACTTTTACTCCTAAGTGAATTTTATTCTCCTTAGGCCCCGAGTATACATATATATACTTAAATTCATAGAACCAATCATCATAATAAGCGTCAAATGATTCAACACAATACATCAATCCCATTCTCAAAGCACTCACTCAACTCAAACCATCATTTTACCAATTCTAATCCTAATTCCCGGATGGGTTAGGCTACAATTGGCTAAGGATAATTTTTGTGGAGCTACAAAGATAGGCTAATAGGCTCAGTTTGGCTTCAAACAATGGATAATATGCAAGGGAAGATAGGGAATATCATGGCTCAGTTACAATCATGCCTCAATCATGTGAAAATCACAAGTAATGATCAACATATATAGCCTTGACATAGATATCAATCTCAATTCTCAGAGGTAGTCACATTGGAGAGTATCACACACAAGAAGCAAAGAGGACATCCATAAAGCATACTCCCAAAAAGGCTAACAAAAACTCACAAGGTAAATTTTTATTGGATTTCAATGCCACCTAAAATATAAGAGTTATACATGCTCAATCAATCCATTATCTCATGCTCCACTAGATCAAACAAACTAGACGATGATCAACAATTCAAGCATATCATGGGACTTATAGTTAGATTAAGAAGACAAGTGGTCCAGATGGGGTTATCTGATAGATCCTAAATCTAGAATGTCATGCATGTTGATTTTTTTTCTTTTTATAAGATTTTTCTGTTTTTTTTTATATATAAATATGCAAGACTAAGAAAATTAACCATGAAATGCAAAAACAAGAAAGAAATATATACAATGCAATCTAAATGCAAACATGTAAATGTTCTCTCCCCCACACTTAATTCACACATTGTCCTCAATGTGAAAAATGAAAGAGAAAGGAAGAAAACACTTACAGAGTCATCTACATATCAAGCGGAGGTGATGAATTCAAGCACAAGAGTGTGATGAGTCATTGTTCTTTCTCGTCTCGATCTCAAGGAGACACCGCAACCTCAAGGAAACACCACAATCTAATCTCTACAACCAAAGACAAGGCAACACCAACAAAGAAATATTTGTTGTCCCGACAAGGACAACTCACAATAATAATCAATGGTGTCAATCCACTCACAACAACAACCAACAAAGTCACAAACATCAACAATTTGCAAATCAATAACAATTAAGCATAAATTGATCAAAACTAAAATCAATAAACTCAACAAGAAACTCCTATCAAGTTCAAAATCAAAAATCAAGATCAATTCAAACGCTCAAGACTCAAAAATCCTCAAATTTGCAATTGCAATGTAACAATTAGGCACACAAATCTCAAATCCAAATCACAAACCTCAATCAATCCAATTCATCCACAAATTCCTCATCAACAAGTTCCTAATTCACCCAATTCATTCACCAATTTCATAAATTTAACAAAACTTAAAATTTTAGGGTTTATTAAACTTACTGATTCAATGGATGAGAGGAAGGAAGAGAAAGGCTCACCGGATGCAGGTGGCCGGGCACGGGGCCGGAAGTGGCTGGACGAAGTCGGCGGCGTTCTGGTGGCTGCAGGGGCGGGAAGGCAGCGCTGGCGGCTGGAAGAGAGAGCGCTGGCGAGGTCGGTTGGAAGGGACGGGGGAGCGCGGAACGCTCAGTGTTGACAGGAGAGAGGCTTGAGGGCTTCGGAACTCGCCGGGATGGATTCTGGTCGGAGGGAGGCTCGCACCGGCGGCTACATTGGCGGGAGGCACGGGCGGCCTGATGACGGGCTCTCGGGGGAACGCTCGGGCATGAATGAAGAATTGAAGACGCGCTTCCTGTCTTCCTTTTTTTTTTAAGAAGACACAATATAGCTCGGGTGAGGCTTTAGAAACTCGACCGAGTTATATTGCCTACCCGAGTTGTATCTCGGAATCCTGTTCGTCACTCGGTTTGAACTCAAGAACTCGACCGAGTATCGTGCCCGAGTTTCCTACTGTAATTTCCCTGGTTTTGGTCCTTTCGGACGATTTTTTTTATTTTTTATTTTTTATTTTTTTTTGCAAAAATACTAGAGAAATAACTAAAAAATAATAACAACTACCTAATAAAATTACGAAAAAATGATAATATGAAATACTAACCTTGGATTACCTTCCAAGAAGTGTCCTTGGTTAACGTCATAGACTCGACATTTTGGTTGTCCGTTTAAGACTCACTCGGACATCGCCAGTGCCCTCAGCAGCAAATCAAACTCTTGTGCACACCATCTAGGTAAGCGCGCACTACATATGAATAAGTTGAAGTTAAAGTATGTCCTCAACTCCTCATATGTCTGAGTGTAACTCTCCACCACGGGTATGTAGAACAACCAATTCAGTTCCATTGGTGGTATGTCAAAATAATGAGCCCAATGATCGACATAATCACCGAACTTCTCACCATTGCAGAAGATATCAATTCTTTGCTCAGGAGCCACAGAAAATAGCTCCGGACTTGGTTCCTTGAAAGGCGAGCTCGAGACAATCTCATCGAACGAAGGAGACAACAAATCACATGGAATCTCATGCGTCGACTCATAACATTTCATGTCAGGAAGCACTGTACTCTCCTCTTCATCACTAAAGAAATTTTCATCATCTGCGAATATATCCTCCTCCGCCAAAACATTGTCATGCTCATAGCTCAAGGGTATGGGAGGTGACGGAGTAGAATCGGATGAACTCAATGAGGGAGGAATAGGAATCACGCACTCACCTTCATTGTCATGACTTTCTAAGCTTCCCTCGAGTGTGAAAAACTGGTCCTTGCTGATTCTTCTCGTAAGAGGCCTTAGATAGATCCTCCAAAGGTGCGTCGAAGTAATCCATTGGTTGAGGTTCTAACACGAAGGACACTTCCTACAAGGCCTGATGACCCATGTAGCAGATAAGATCCCAAATTCCCACCAAACCTAACCGTGCTAGATTTCCACCACTCATGTATAAAGCACGCGCCTTCGTCTCAGCAGTCATCCCCTCTACAACGCAGACAATCATATCCTCGCAAACTATCGTGGAAACCCCGCTCATTGCGGATGTCCACACACCTCTGCAACCTAGTGAGATATAGGTGAAAGTTTTCACCTTCGAACTGCAATAATCTCAACATCTTAAATTGTAAGTAGCATATGTGTTGTGAACCGTAAGACAGGTTCAAAACAAAAGTTAGTAGCTAAGTTAATACACAAGACAAACACACAAATAACAACTTGACTCCCCGGCAACGGCGCCAAATTTGACAAGGGATTTTCAGTCGCCTTAAATCCTATCAAATAAATCCGACTAACCTAACTAATGTAGTTTGGCAAGTACGGGTCGATCCCACAGAGAGTCAATGATTCTTATGCAAGTCAGAGTGCGCTAAATAAGAACTAAAGAAACAAAGAGGGGGGATTATGATGATTCAGACTAACTAAGTAAAAAGCAAAAGGAAGCAAACTAAACAAATTGATTGAACAAATATGAGATAAATAACTTAGGTCAATCAATCTCAGCAATCAGGTTTGTTCATTGATCATCGAAATCGAATAGATAACTGTTGTAAGCCGAATCTGCGATGTTTTACAGTAACTTTTATGTCAATTTCTGCATACATTTCATTCATTTGGGTTAGAATAGTACATAATCTATGTAGTTTATGTTTATTTGCCAAATTATGGAATCTACACCAGTTTCTGTTTAAATTCGCAGAATTCGAGGCATTTTACAGCAACTCTAAGGAAGGTCAGAAAAGCTCGGAAAACAACTACAGAAGTCAAGAATCCGAGAGTACAGAACCAGGATAAACCGAGCTGAAGCCAGAGCTACTCTATGTCGAGTACACCTTACTCGATCTCGAGTAGAGAGCCCGAGCAGACTTGGTCGACAAAGCCTGGTCGAGGACCACTAGTCGAGATCGACTAAGCCTAGACGCCACACCCGGAGTCGAGAAGAGGAGCTGATCGAGAAGTCGAGGACGAAGACGCCGAGCAGCTCTACTCGATGTTGATGAGATCCTTGTCGAGCTCGAGTAAACCCTAACACCAGTCCATGCCGAGGAGAAGCTGCTCGATCACACCAGGCCGCACAACCTACTCGATCTCAAGGAAGATTAGTCGAGATCGACGACGCCCAGGAGCCCAGATTCGAGCTTGTCGAGCAGAGTCACCCGAGAAGATCAGTCGACGACGAATCCTAGTCGATGTCGACAAGCCCTTGTCGATGTCAAGTAGACCAGGTTCTGGAAACGCATCGCCGTGAGCAGTCCGAGTCGAGATGGGATTCCTTGGGCACGAAGGAAGTCGAGAAGGCCGAAATCTATCATCATCTATCCTTGGAAGGGAGATCTATCAACATGAAGACATCTTACCTAGTTTAGATTTATCTTTTCCTTTTTAGATTTAATTCCTAATTGCATTTATTTATCTTTTAGCAAGTAGATATAATTTTAGATATAGATAGAAGATTCTATCCTTGATTAGCAAGGAATAGAAGGCTATAAATAAAGCCCTAGGGGCTGGTTTTTCATTCATTCAATCACAGATTCAATTTCAGTCAGAAACAAGTAGTTACATAGAGAAGTTTTAGGAGTTCTAAGGTTTTTAGGGTTTTGGCATTCTGCGAAAGTTGATTGCCGGGATTGTAAAGGCTTTGAATATAGTTTAATGCAAGTTTATTTTTATACATCAATGTCTGCGATTGCGATGAGGCGTGAGTAGTCCACCGACTTCTGGGGTTGGGGTGAGCCCGACGGTGGCCTTGTAAGGTGATGCAGTAAAGGTCAGATCTTTTTATGCAATTCGTCTTCTATCCCTATGAGCATGATTCTTTTGCGAGAGTTGAAGGTGATCCTTGTTTGTGTTATTGAAGCGAAAGTGATCTTAATACAACTTGGGTTAATTATGTGAAAAGGGTTAGTAACAATTAGGGTTTATGCCTTTATGTGTTACTTTGCATGGTTATCGTTGTGGTGTTGATACCCTGGTCTTGGAAGTCTCTTATATATTGATTTATTTCGTCAGAAATTTGAGTTTTGGGTTCGAGAATTTGCAATTTAAGTTTTCTGTCTTTCCAGTCGATACAAAGGAGGAGCTCATCGAGATCGAGTAGGCCTTAGTCGATCTCGAGTACGGTCTTGTCTAGGTCGAGTAGAGTTTCTGCTTTTGTTGTCGATTTTGCAGTTCCTGTCTTCACTGTTGGTAGTCGATCTCGAGTAGGTAGTTGTCGAGATCGAGTACGTCTGTTGTCTTGCTTTGTTCTTTACTTTCTTTCACTATTTTCTGTCTTTGCTTTGGTTTCTGTTTTGCTTTGTCTTTTCTGCTTTTATTTCTGTCTTTCTGTTGCTTGTCTGTGAGATCTGTTGCTACCTAAGAACTGCTGACGTGCTTCCTCGGGGATTCGATCCTGACAACCTTCTACTACAACGGGAGGAAGTCTTGTATTTATTTGCTGAGACAGGGAAGTCAGTCTAATCTTTATTCTATATTTATTTCATACTTGACCATCCTCCTGCAACAACAAATTGGCGTTGTTGCCGGGGAAGCTATCATTCGCGCTTTAGGTAGTTGAAACTCATGTTCTCTTCGAGTTACTTTGCAAGAGTATGCGTCGTTCTGGTCAAACACCTGAGTTTGACGCCTTAGACGAACCGGAACGCCTTTTTCACATCAGAGCTAAACTACAAAGAGCCATGGCAGCTGCAGAGACACAGGAACAACTGATTGCAAGGCTTACAAGGGAATTGGCCGCTAAAGATGCTGCTATCGCCACTATGAAAGCAGCAAGGGAGCAAGCAGAGGCTGAGCTTGCCCAATATCCAACCACGGCAGAGGACTATATGCACCCAACTCTCGTCGTGCCTGAATCGGCGATTCTTATCCCTGAAAACTCTTTTGAAATTCGCACTCAATTTCTTATAGAGCTTAAAAATAATGCCTTTTTTGGTAGATTTAATGAGTGTCCTCTTGAACATATTACGAACTTTTCTGACATGTGCCGTACTCTTGCTGAAGGTACAACTTTGGAATATATCAAGATGAAGGCTTTTCGCTGGTCTCTCGCTGGACCTGCACTGAAGTGGCTTGAAGGGTTGAAACCAAGATCCCTGACAACATGGGCCCAAGTAGAGCAAGAGTTTCTGAACAAATTCTTCCCACTCGCTAAAACAGCACATCTCCGCCAGAAAATCACCGCTTTCAAACAGAAGCAAGGGGAACCGTTGGCAAAGGCATGGGAGCGCTACAAAGAATTGCTGCGATCTTGCCCTAGTCATGGACAGCCACCCTACATCATTCAGGAGATCTTCTTCAACTCTCTTGATCAAGTCACTAAGGACAGAATCAACCATTATACTCGCTATGAGTATCTGACAGTGCCGCCAAATGACGCATGGGGTGTGCTAGAGAAGCTCACCAACTACGACAACAAGTATGGGTCTACTGCAACTTATGAAGAGAACCCCTACGCCAGGCCAGCACCATCCATGCCCCTCTATGAGCCTCCTAAGGAAATTGATCCGGATGTAAGGGAACAGTACTACAGAGATCAGAACAAGAAGCTCCGTAAGCAAGTGAAGTATCTTTCTATCAACCAGCCTTGCATTGAATGCGGATCGCAACGGCACACCACTCCTGAGTGCCCACACAGAGCAAGTAAGGATGGCGGAACACCACGAGGAGGTAGCTTACGCAGGGGGTCCCAATCGCTACATGAGAGACCAAAGGTTTCAGCAACCACAATGGAACCAAGGTGTCCCTAGAAACCCCCTGCCCTACAGAGCTCCAGGACATCCGGAAAGGGACCAGAAAAATGATGATATACAGACAGTCCTGGAGGAAATATGGAGAAATCACTCAGAAACTAGGCAGTCCTTCAACTCCGTCTACACTCAGATGCAGGGTGTCAACTCTAGGCTTGGCGAAATTGATAAATGGATTTGTCAGCTGGCAGCGGGAATCCCCAGACAGTCAGGTGCGCTCCCTGGATCTTCAGAACCAAATCCTAAGGGAAAGACTGGACACATCGCTGCTGTAAAACTCAGAAGTGGACATCAACTGCAAGAGCCAGAGGTCGGAAAGTAGCAGAACAATGAAGAACAGCAGGTCAACGTTGACCAGGGTCTACTCGATATCGAGGAAGGTCTACTCGATCTCGATGAGAAACTGCAAAAGCCCTCGTCTGCACTGCACAGCAACTCGACGTCACCCAACCTGGTCGAGATCGACAAGGGTGTGGTCGATATCGAGGACACCCAACCCGAGGTCGAGCAGCCTGTAGCACCTCCGACATCTGTTCTGGCTCTGAATCAGAAAAAGAAGCTGCCTTTCCCCACAAAATCTCCAAAGGACCCGGCAGAAAAGAAATTCAAGCGTTTCATCAAGATGCTTCAGAAACTCAACGTCACCATCCCCTTCACAGAAGCTCTCAATGAAATGCCATCCTATGTCAAGTTCCTGAAGGAGATACTGAGCAAAAAGCGGTCGATGGCTGAAATTACAGAGGAATGCAGCTATTTGGACATACTGGAGAAGAGGCCAGATCGAGGTAAGTTTGCTATAACCATTGGATTTGGTCCATACAAAATTAATGCTTTATGTAATCTTGGAGCTAGTATGAGTATAATGCCTTTAACAATTTGGTCCAAGATTAAGATAGGTGCCCTAGAGCCTGTGGATGCTAGACTATATATGGCCAACAACATTGTGGTCATCCTAACAGGCATGGTGGACAATGTGCCATTACAAGTAGGTAAATTCTTTGTCCCTGCTGATTTCCTAGTTATTGATATGCAAGAGGATCCTGCTTGTCCAATTATTCTAGGGAGACCCTTCTTTGCGACGGTGGATGCCAACATAAGCGTAAGGAAAGGAGTGCTCACCTTCAACATCAGCGATGAGGTAATTGAGTATTCCTTTAATAAAACTGAAAGGCATACAGGTCCAATGGAAGAGGTCAAATCTATCTCAGTTGGCTACATCACCTGCGGGGAACCCAAGGTCAGAAATATGACCCCTGAGGAGCTGGAAAAGAGGGTCATGGAGGCCCAGGTGGAGGAGATCATGGCAATGCTAAAGGAGGACGCAGAAAATCCAATCGACACAAACAAAGGTACGTCGTTATGGATTAATTATTTTTCGGATGCCTTGACAGGAACCAAGTATGGGGTCAAGATCGACCAAGGCTCTTCGACATCGAGAACCCTAGTCGACCTCGACCAAAACCAGAAACCTCCATCAGCACCAGCATCGTCGAGCAGCCAGGCAGAAGCAGGGTCCTACTCGAGATCGAGTACGCTACTCGAGATCGACCACCAGAGCCCTACCTCGACTTCGCCTTCTTCGACGTTGACTCCACCAGACGAACCAGGCTCCTCGATCTCGACCAGGCTTGTCGAGATCGACCACCACCCCGCTCCACCAGCCCATGTTTCCTCGACACTAGAGCCACCAAGAGCAGAAAGCTACTCAAGATCGAGTAGTCTACTCGATGTCGACAAGCCCTCCTCTTCGTCGACTCCTGCATCTGCGAGCAGCCCACCACCAGAACCTGCAGACTCGTCGAGATCGACTAGCCCTAGTCGAGATCGACCAAACATTGTGGTCCCCGATTCCGTCTCTGCGAAGGTAAGCCAAGGTATGGATCTTTCTTCTCCTATTTCCATTAAAGATATATCTATACATGGGAGAGGTTTGCCTTGGTATGTGCGCTTATGTAGGATATCCAATGATGAGCCCAAGGAGTATGAAGTTGGAGACAAGCTCTATGTCTCTAAATCAGAGGATCATTGGTTCCCTAATAAATTCAACAAGAAGCGGATGGGACCTTTTGTGGTGAACAAGATCCATTCTGGAGGATTGCAGCTGATGGACAAGAATGGAGTCTTATTTGAGGCCCAAGCTACATGCGCCCTGCAAATGCTACCTTGAGCTAAATGGAAAAGTCGGCCTAGCGACTATAAAATCTAGAGCTTGTACATAGGCTTTTTGAGACGTTTTTGGACACTGTTTTGTTTGTTTTTGGTTTTGAACACTTTTAGTTTTTCTATTATGGGTATATGTGTTCTACACTTTTCAGGTCCATGGATAGAGGCAAGCTATATTCATATTCATACTCGGCCCAGGCGATTCCTTCATTCAATATTAAGAGGTTCTGCACACTTGTCTAGTGAGTTTCTTTCTTTACCCTTGTTTTTATACAGTGAGGACACTGTAATGTTTAAGTATGGGGTGAGGGAAGGGCTTACTTTGTGCATATATGTCATATTTGACATTATTTGTGCATATTTAGAATTTATTTCTGTGGATTGCTAAATGGCTATTTTGGAATTCATTATTGATTTATGTGCTTGTATATGCATGTTTTCTAAAATTTGAGAAAAATGACCCCCATTGAATTTTTTTGAATAATGTCATGGAAGCTTATATTGGACTCGACGATGCAAAATTGGATTCATTAGAGATATAGCATGAAATTGCCTAGTAAAGGGAAGTCACAATGAAGTGCATTATTTATTGAAAACCATGAAAGGAGGTAAAATTTTAAGTTGCTTTTCACATGTTGCATGATAAAATGATGGAGGACTTTATATTTCCATATAATGCTCATTGTTTATATCCTAGCCATACCTATGCTTATGCATCACAAAAGCCATAATATGCCTTATTTCAGTCATTGCTCCACATGATCTAAATATTGCCCATTCTTTACCTTATCCGAGGATTATGTTGAGAATGATGTCACATTATGGAGATTATCATATGGTGTTTGTGATTATTATCATTATTGGAGTTTGGAAGGAAATTGTTTGAAGTATATGGAAAATTTAATGAGTGAAAGAAAATCCAATCACCTCAGGAGATAAAGGTAGATTGACCCTGCTCTCTAAGATAATAGTTTGGAGAGATGGGACACATTGTGAGGAGTCCAAGGCACTAAGTATCCGGGGCCATTCATGACACCCATGTTTGTGACTCGCGAGAAGGCAGTGCTGAGGTCAGAGAGGTAAAAGCATTATTATTGATAAAAGCATTATGAAAGGTGATGAATCTTACGAAAAGGAATGTGGAAATTCAAGTTTGGAAATACTCCATTTCCTCGGATCATTAGCACCACATTGCCAAAAATTGCCCACCTTTAGCCTTTTACCAATCTACTCCTTATTTGAGCGTAATTAAAACCGTCTTGATTATTGTTGCTTTGTATAATTGCACATGCATGGATTTGTGACACTAGTACCTTTTCGAGGATGGTAATTGATTGTAGGGACATATAAGAATGAATCTAATATGTTGAGAGTTTTTTATTTCTTCCCCTGAATGACAATTAAAAGTATTGCTTGAAGACAAGTAAGCTTAAGTATGGGGTGTTTGTTGTAAGCCGAATCTGCCATGTTTTACAGTAACTTTTATGTCAATTTCTGCATACATTTCATTCATTTAGGTTAGAATAGTACAGAATCTATGTAGTTTATGTTTATTTGCCAATTATGGAATCTACACCAGTTTCTGTTTAAATTCGCAGAATTCGAGCCATTTTACAGCAACTCTAAGGAAGGTCAGAAAAGCTCGGAAAACAACTACAAAAGTCCAGAATCCGAGAGTACAGAACCAGGACAAACCGAGCTGAAGCCAGAGCTACTCTATGTCGAGTACACCTTACTCGATCTCGAGTAGAGAGCCCGAGCAGACTTGGTCGACAAAGCCTGGTCGAGGAAACCAAGTCTGAGGCAACCTGACTCCGGAACCCTACTCGATCTCGAGTACCACTAGTCGAGATCGACTAAGCCTAGACGCCACACCCGGAGTCGAGAAGAGGAGCTGATCGAGAAGCCGAGGACGAAGACGCCGAGCAGCTCTACTCGATCTCGATGAGATCCTTGTCGAGCTCGAGTAAACCCTAACGCCAGTCCATGCCGAGGAGAAGCTGGTCGATCACACCAGGCCGCACACCCTACACGATCTCGAGGAAGATTAGTCGAGATCGACGACGCTCAGGAGCCTAGATCCGAGCTGGTCGAGCAGAGTCACCCGAGAAGATCAGTCGACGACGAATCCTAGTCGATGTCGACAAGCCCTTGTCGATGTCGAGTAGACCAGGTTCTGGAAACGCATCGCCCTGAGCAGTCCGAGTCGAGCTGGGATTCCTTGGGCACGAAGGCAGTCGAGAAGGCCGAAATCTATCATCATCTATCCATGGAAGGGAGATCTATCAACATGAAGACATCTTACCTAGTTTAGATTTATCGTTTCCTTTTTAGATTTAATTCCTAATTGCATTTATTTATCTTTTAGCAAGTAGATATAATTTTAGATATAGATAGAAGATTCTATCCTTGATTAGCAAGGAATAGAAGGCTATAAATAAAGCCCTAGGGGCTGGTTTTTCATTCATTCCATCACAGATTCAATTTCAGTCAGAAACAAGTAGTTCCACAGAGAAGTTTTAGGAGTTCTAAAGTTTTTAGGGTTTTGGCATTCTGCGAAAGTTGATTGCCGGGATTGTAAAGGCTTTGAATATAGTTTAATGCAAGTTTCTTTTTACACATCAATGTCTGCAATTGCGATGAGGCGTGAGTAGTCCACCCACTTCTGGGGCTTGGGTGAGCCCGACGGTTGCCATGTAAAGTGATGCAGTAAAGGTCAGATCTTTTTATGCAATTCGTCTTCTATCCATATGAGCATGATTCTTTTACGAGAGTTGAAGGTGATCCTTGTTTATGTTATTGAAGCGAAAGTGATCTTAATACAACTTGGGTTAATTATGTGAAAAGGGTTAGTAACAATTCGGGTTTATGTGAAAGCCTCTATATGCCTATTTTCTAGTAGCTGGAGTTATTTTGATGGAAAGCATGATCTTTTATGCCTTTATGTGTTACTTTGCATGGTTATCGTTGTGGTGTTGATACCCTGGTCTTGGAAGTCTTTTATATATTGATTTATTTCGTCAGAAATCTGAGTTTTGGGTTCGTGAATTTGCAATTTAAGTTTTCTGTCTTTCCAGTCGATACACAGGAGGAGCTCGTCGAGATCGAGTAGGCCTTAGTCGATCTCGAGTACGGTATTGTCTAGGTCGAGTAGAGTTTCTGCTTTTGTTGTCGATTTGGAGTTTCTGTCTTCACTGTTGGTAGTCGATCTCGAGTAGGTAGTTGTCGAGATCGAGTACGTCTGTTGTCTTGCTTTGTTCATTACTTTCTTTCACTATTTTCTGTCTTTGGTTTGGTTTCTGTTTTGCTTTGTCTTTTCTGCTTTTATTTCTGTCTTTCTGTTGCTTGTCTGTGAGATCTTTTGCTACCTAAGAACTGCTGACGTGCTTCCTCGTGGATTCGATCCTGACAACCTTCTACTACAACGGGAGGAAGTCTTGTATTTATTTGCTGAGACAGGTAAGTCAGTCTGATCTTTATTCTATATTTATTTCATACTTGACCATCCTCCTGCAACAACAAATTGGCGCCGTTGCCGGGGAAGCTATCATTCGCGCCTTAGGTAGTTGAAACTCACGTTCTCTTTGAGTTACTTTGCAGGTGTATGCGTCGTTCTGGTCAAACACCTGAGTTTGACGCCTTAGATGAACCGGAACGCCTTTTTCACATCAGAGCTAAACTACAAAGAGCCATGGCAGCTGCAGAGACACAGGAACAGCTGATTGCAAGGCTTACAAGGGAATTGGCCGCTAAAGATGCTGCTATCGCCACTGAGAAAGCAGCAAGGGAGCAAGCAGAGGCTGAGCTTGCCCAATATCCAACCACGGTAGAGGACTATATGCACCCAACTCTCGTCGTGCCTGAATCGGCGATTCTTATCCCTGAATTTTTTTTTGAAATTCGCACTCAATTTCTTATAGAGCTTAAAAATAATGCCTTTTTTGGTAGATTTAATGAGTGTCCTCTTGAACATATTACGAACTTTTCTGACATGTGTCGTACTATTGCTGAAGGTACAACTTTGGAATATGTCAAGATGAAGGCTTTTCGCTGGTCTCTTGCTGGACCTGCACTGAAGTGGCTTGAAGGGCTGAAACCAAGATCCCTGACAACATGGGCCCAAGTAGAGCAAGAGTTTCTGAACAAATTCTTCCCACCCGCCAAAACAGCACATCTCCGCCAGAAAATCACCGCTTTCAAACAGAAGCAAGGGGAACCGCTGGCAAAGGCAAGTGAGCGCTACAAAGAATTTTTGCAATCTTGCCCTACTCATGGACAGCCACCCTACATCATTCAGGAGATCTTCTTCAACTCTCTTGATCAAGTCACTAAGGACAGAATCAACCATTATACTCGCTATGAGTATTTGACAATGCCGCGAAGTGACGCATGGGGTGTGCTAGAGAAGCTCACCAACTGCGACAACAAGTATGGGTCTACTGCAACTTATGAAGAGAACCCCTACGCCAGGCCAGCACCATCCATGCCCCTCTATGAGCCTCCTAAGGAAATTGATCCGGATGTAAGGGAACAGTACTACAGAGATCAGAACAAGAAGCTCCATAAGCAAGTGAAGTATCTTTCTATCAACCAGCCTTGCATTGAATGCGGATCGCAACGACACACCACTCCTGAGTGCCCACACACAGAGCAAGTAAGGATGGTAGAACACCACGAGGAGGTAGCTTACGCAAGGGCTCCCAATCGCTACATGGCAGACCAAAGGTTTCAGCAACCACAATGGAACCAAGGTGTCCCTAGGAACCCCCCGCCCTACAGAGCTCCAGGATATCCGGAAAGGGACCAGAAAAAGGATGATATACAGACAGTCCTGGAGGAAATACGGAGAAATCACTCAGAAACTAGGCAGTCCTTCAACTCCGTCTACACTCAGATGCAGGGTGTCAACTCTAGGCTTGGGGAAATTGATATATGGAGAAAATCAGTTGATACACAGATTGGTCAGCTGGCAGCGGAAATCCCCAGACAGTCAGGTGCGCTCCCTGGATCTTCAGAACCAAATCCTAAGGGAAAGACTGGACACATCGCTACTGTAAAACTCAGAAGCGGACATCAACTGCAAGAACCAGAGGTCGGAAAGCAACAGAACCACGAAGAACAGGAGGTCGACGTCGACCAGAGTCCACTTGATATCGAGGAAGGTCTACTCGATCTCGATGAGAAACTGCAAAAGCCCTCGTCTGCACTGCACAGCAACTCGACGTCACCCAACCTGGTCGAGATCGACAAGGGTGTGGTCGATATCGAGGACACCCAACCCGAGGTCGAGCAGCCTGCAGCACCTCCGACATCTGTTCTGGCTCCGAATCAGAAAAAGAAGCAGCCTTTCCCCACAAAATCTCCAAAGGACCCAGCAGAAAAGAAATTCCAGCATTTCATCAAGATGCATCAGAAACTCAACGTCACCATCCCCTTCACAGAAGCTCTCAATGAAATGCCATCCTATGTCAAGTTCCTGAAGGAGATACTGAGCAAAAAGCGGTCGATGGCTGAAATTACAAAGGAATGCAACCATTTGGACATACTGGAGAAGAGGCCATATCCAGGTAAGTTTGCTATAACCATTGGATTTGGTCCATACAAAATTAATGCTTTATGTGATCTTGGAGCTAGTGTGAGTATAATGTCTTTAACAATTTGGTCCAAGATTAAGAAAGGTGCCCTAGAGCCTGTGGATGCTAGACTATATATGGCCAACAACACTGTGGTCATCCCAACAGGCATGGTGGACAATGTGCCAGTACAAGTAGGTAAATTCTTTGTCCCTGCTGATTTCCTAGTTATTGATATGCAAGAAGATCCTGCTTGTCCAATTATTCTAGGGAGACCCTTCTTGGCGACGGTGGATGCCAACATAAGCGTAAGGAAAGGAGTGCTCACCTTCAACATCAGCGATGAGGTAATTGAGTATTCCTTTAATAAAACTGAAAGGCATACAGGTCCAATGGAAGAGGTCAAATCTATCTCAGTTGGCTACATCACCTGCTGGGAACCCAAGGTCAGAAATATGACCCCTGAGGAGCTGGAAAAGAGGGTCATGGAGGCCCAGGTGGAGGAGATAATGGCAATCCTAAAGGAGGACGCAGAAAATCCAATCGACACAAACCAAGGTACGTCGTTATGGATTAATTATTTTTCGGATGCCTTGACAGGAACCAAGTATGGGGTCAAGATCGACCAAGGCTCTTCGACATCGAGAACCCTAGTCGACCTTGACCAAAACCAGAAACCTCCATAAGCACCAGCATCGTCGAGCGGCCAGGCAGAAGCAGGGTCCTACTCGAGATCGAGTATGCTACTCGAGATTGACCACCAGAGCCCTACCTCGACTTCGCCTTCTTCGACGCTGACTCCACCAGACGAACCAGGCTCCTCGATCTCGACCAGGCTTGTCGAGATCGACCACCACCCCGCTCCACCAGCCCATGTTTCCTCGACACTACAGCCACCAGGAGCAGAAAGCTACTCAAGATCGAGTAGTCTACTCGATGTCGACAAGCCCTCCTCTTCGTCGACTCCTGCATCTGCGAGCAGCCCACCACCAGAACCTGCAGACTCGTCGAGATCGACTAGCCCTAGTCGAGATCGACCAAACACTGTGGTCCCCGATTCCGTCTCTGCGAAGGTAAGCCAAGGTATGGATCTTTCTTCTCCTATTTCCATTAAAGATATATCTATACATGGGAGAGGTTTGCCTTGGTATGTGCGCTTATGTAGGATATCCAATGATGAGCCCAAGGAGTATAAAGTTGGAGACAAGCTCTATGTCTCTAAATCAGAGGATCATTGGTTCCCTAATAAATTCAACAAGAAGTGGATGGGACCTTTTCTGGTGAACAAGATCCATTCTGGAGGATTGCAGCTGATGGACAAGAATGGAGTCTTATTTGAGGCCCAAGCTACATGGGCCCTGCAAATGCTACCTTGAGCTAAATGGAAAAGTCGGCCTAGCGACTATAAAATCTAGAGCTTGTACATAGGCTTTTTGAGACGTTTTTGGACATTGTTTTGTTTGTTTTTGGTTTTGAACACTTTTAGTTTTTCTATTATGGGTATATGTCTTCTACACTTTTCAGGTCCATGGATAAAGGCAAGCTATATTCATATTCATACTCGGCCCAGGCGATTCCTTCATTCAATATTAAGAGGTTCTGCACACATGTCTAGTGAGTTTCTTTCTTTACCCTTGTTTTTATACAGTGAGGACACTGTAATGTTTAAGTATGGGGTGGGGGAAGGGCTTACTTTGTGCATATTTGCCATATTTGATATTATTTGTGCATATTTAGAATTTATTTCTTTGGATTGCTACATGGCTATTTTGGAATTCATTATTGATTTATGTGCTTATATATGCATGTTTTCCAAAATTTTAGAAAAATGACCCCCATTGAAATTTTTTGAATAATGTCATGGAAGCTTATATTGGACTCGACGATGCAAAATTGGATTCATTAGAGATATATAGCATGAAATTGCCTAGTAAAGGGAAGTCACAATAAAGTGCATTATTTATTGAAAACCGTGAAAGGAGGTAAAATTTTAAGTTGCTTTTGACATGTTGCATGATAAAATGATGGAGGACTTTATATTTCCATATAATGCTCATTGTTTATATCCTAGCCATACCTATGCTTATGCATCACAAAAGCCATAATATGCCTTATTTCAGTCATTGCTCCACATGATCTAAATATTGTCCATTCTTTACCTTATCCGGGGATTATGTTGAGAATGATGTCACATTATGGAGATTATCATATGGTGTTTGTGATTATTATCATTATTGGAGTTTGGAAGGAAATTGTTTGAAATATATGGTAAATTTAATGAGTGAAAGAAAATCCAATTACCTCAGGAGATAAAGGTAGATTGACCCTGCTCTCTAAGATAATAGTTTGGAGAGATGGGACACATTGTGAGGAGTCCAAGGCACTAAGTATCCGGGGCCATTCATGACACCCATGTTTGCGACTCGCGAGAAGGTAGTGCTGAGGTCAGAGAGGTAAAAGCATTATTATTGATAAAAGCATTATGAAAGGTGATGAATCTTACGAAAAGGAATGTGGAAATTCAAGTTTGGAAATACTCCATTTCCCCAGATCATTAGCACCACATTGCCAAAAATTTCCCACCTTTAGCCTTTTACCAATCTACTCCTTATTTGAGCTTAATTAAAATCCTCTTGATTATTGTTGCTTTGTCACATATAAAATTGTTTTTTCATAACCCTCCTTTTGTGAGTAGATGTTGCTTTTGTATAATCGCACATGCATGGATTTGTGACACTAGTACCTTTTCGAGGATGGTAATTGATTGTAGGGACATATAAGAATGAATCTAATATGTTGAGAGTTTTTTATTTCTTCCCCTGAATGACAATTAAAAGTATTGCTTGAAGACAAGCAAGCTTAAGTATGGGGTGTTTGTTGTAAGCCGAATCTGCCATGTTTTACAATAACTTTTATGTCAATTTCTGCATACATTTCATTCATTTAGGTTAGAATAGTACAGAATCTATGTAGTTTATGTTTATTTGTCAATTATGGAATCTACACCAGTTTCTGTTTAAATTCGCAGAATTCGAGGCATTTTACAGCAACTCTAAGGAAGGTCAGAAAAGCTCGGAAAACAACTACAGAAGTCCAGAATCTGAGAGTACAAAACCAGGACAAACCGAGCTGAAGCCAAAGCTACTCTATGTCGAGTACACCTTACTCGATCTCGAGTAGAGAGCCCGAGCAGACTTGGTCGACAAAGCCTGGTCGAGGAAACCAAGTCCGAGGCAACCTGACTCCGGAACCCTACTCGATCTCGAGTACCACTAGTCGAGATCGACTAATCCTAGACGCCACACCCGGAGTCGAGAAGAGGAGCTGATCGAGAAGCCGAGGACGAAGACGCCGAGCAGCTCTATTTGATCTCGATGAGATCCTTGTCGAGCTCGAGTAAACCCTAACGCCAGTCCATGCCGAGGAGAAGCTGCTCGATCACACCAGGCCGCACACTCTACTCGATCTCGAGGAAGATTAGTCGAGATCGACGACGCCCAGGAGCCCAGATCCGAGCTTGTCGAGCAGAGTCACCCGAGAAGATCAGTTGACGACGAATCCTAGTCGATGTCGACAAGCCCTTGTCGATGTTGAGTAGACCAGGTTCTGGAAACGCATCGCCGTGAGCAGTCCGAGTCGAGCTGGGATTCCTTGGGCACGAAGGAAGTCGAGAAGGCCGAAATCTATCATCATCTATCCATGGAAGGGAGATCTATCAACATGAAGACATCTTACCTAGTTTAGATTTATCTTTTCCTTTTTAGATTTAATTCCTAATTGCATTTATTTATCTTTTAGCAAGTAGATATAATTTTAGATATAAATAGAAGATTCTATCTTTGGTTAGCAAGGAATAGAAGGCTATAAATAAAGCCCTAGGGGCTGGTTTTTCATTCATTCCATCACAGATTCAATTTCAGTCAGAAACAAGTAGTTCCACAGAGATGTTTTAGGAGTTCTAATGTTTTTAGGGTTTTGGCATTCTGCGAAAGTTGATTGCCGGGATTGTAAAGGCTTTGAATATAGTTTAATGCAAGTTTCTTTTTATACATCAATGTCTGCGATTGCGATGAGGCGTGAGTATTCCACCCACTTCTGGGGCTGGGGTGAGCCCGACGGTGGCCATGTAAGGTGATGCAGTAAAGGTCAGATCTTTTTATGCAATTTGTCTTCTATCCCTATGAGCATGATTCTTTTGCGAGAGTTGAAGGTGATCCTTGTTTGTGTTATTGAAGCGAAAGTGATCTTAATACAACTTGGGTTAATTATGTGAAAAGGGTTAGTAACAATTAGGGTTTATGCGAAAGCCTATATATGCCTATTTGTTAGTAACGAGAGTTATGTTGATGGAAAGCATGATCTTTTATGCCTTTATGTGTTACTTTGCATGATTATCGTTGTGGTGTTGATACCCTGGTCTTGGAAGTCTTTTATATATTGATTTATTTCGTCAGAAATCTGAGTTTATGTGTTACTTTGCATGGTTATCGTTGTGGTGTTTGATACCCTGGTCTTGGAAGTCTTTTATATATTGGAAGTCTTTTATGCCTTTATGTGTTACTTTGCATGGTTATCGTTGTGTTGTTGATACCCTGGTCTTGGAAGTTTTCTGTCTTTCCAGTCGATACAGAGGAGGAGCTCATCGAGATCGAGTAGGCCTTAGTCGATCTCGAGTACGGTCTTGTCTAGGTCGAGTAGAGTTTCTGCTTTTGTTGTCGATTTTGCAGTTTCTGTCTTCATTGTTGGTAGTCGATCTCGAGTAGGTAGCTGTCGAGATCGAGTACGTCTGTTGTCTTGCTTTGTTCTTTACTTTCTTTCACTATTTTCTATCTTTGCTTTGGTTTCTGTTTTGCTTTGTCTTTTCTGCTTTTATTTCTGTCTTTCTGTTGCTTGTCTGTGAGATCTGTTGCTACCTAAAAACTGCTGACGTGCTTCCTCGTGGATTCGATCCTGACAACCTTCTACTACAAAGGGAGGAAGTCTTGTATTTATTTGTTGAGACAGGGAAGTCAGTCTGATCTTTATTCTATATTTATTTCATACTTGACCATCCTCCTGCAACAACAATAACTTCCTCTTGAACACTTTGTTGTGGAAAGACTAGGTCTTTTGAATCCAATTTCTTATCAAATCTAGTTAACAGGACAAACAGACCCTGAAATCCCTAATTATCAAACAATCCTGAAACTATCAAGATTCAATTCAACAATTGATGAAGTATAAAGGAAATCAACAAAGGCAATCGACACGCACAACCAGTTATTGCATCAATTGCAAATCAATTCTCTATACAAATCCCTAAATCAACCAGTTTCAGAGATTTATACTTTGCTACTCAATAACATAGATAACTCAACCAGGAATTACCTATATCTAACAATAGATTATCATGAAAAGACATTAGTTGATCAGACTAACGGAAATTCATGAAAACCCTAAATATTCAGCGCAGAGAATCAATAACATTGAAAGATGAGTATTAAGAAATAGAAATCTGACAATAAAATTGCAAACCTGAAGCTTCGATTGATCTCCCTAAGCAAAGGAGTTTAGCGGTTCATGCTTCAAAAGAAAACCTAAAACTAATTTCAACGTGAAAACAATGCCTGATCAATTTCGTCTCAAACCTACTTCCCCTACCCTAATTATCTCCTCCTAATAATAATAATAACATGTCAATTAAACTCAGCCCAAAAGATGGCCTAATCCGGCTTGGCCAAGCTGAATAACTCGGGTGGAGACCAAGAACTCGGCCAAGTTTGTTGCCCAGCCCGAGTTATATTCATCAGCCACATTTGAAGTCCCGATTTTGCTGTGTTCAAGGATGAATTTGAAAAAGTCATAAACATGAAAATTGTAGGTATTCGAATACTCTTTCCAACAAGTATAAGTACGCCCCGATCCGATAATTACAGCCTTCAAACGACTCGTTTTAGTGAAGCATCGCCAACCTGGACAGCTCCAATCAATTGTATGTTTAGCTCCTCTCCTCGGCTCTCGTGCTCTTCGGTTTTCATTCAATCTTCGAGCATTGGCTCGAGCTTAGGTTCACCTCCTTACAATCACCTGAAATCATGCACAAATCTCGTAGATTCCGACTCTAATTGAAATATAATGAAAACATGAAAACTACTCTAAACTCATGCATTTTACCCTACCTAAACACCTCTAAATGCCTATATTAACACTACCTAAATGTGCATGATCAACCATTCACCTCTAAGGGATAATCTCATATTTCCTTCCTATGTTCCAAGTCAGAATCACATTTCATCAATTTTGTTCTAGCATGCTAGCAATTCCAATTATGCTATCATATAACATAACAATCGTATCACACATTCATAATCAAATCATATTCAAGTCAAGGATAGTCACATATCGTAACAGATCTAGCACAACATCGTAAATAGTAGGATCCATCATATCATATCACAGAAGTTGCACCTCATATGAATCAGATAAACACATCATACTTATGCCAGCTACCAAGCATCAAAACAAGTACTTCCGCACACTAGCATTTCATCAAGTTCAGGGGATAACTATTGTTAGTACTAACAACTCGCTATTGTCTATGGCGATACATCAAGAAATCAACAACGTCTAAGCATAGAATTCGCAAACATTCGGCCCCAAGTAAAGCATACACTAGGTCACATCCTCTGGAGAATCTGCCTACAACTACCGATCATGACAAGACACGACCACTCCTCATCATCTCTCGCAACGAGATCAACCTCACCTAAGTCTATCAACTCAAATCTGATACTAGTTCTATATACCATTGCACTCAGCTTAGCATACAATCTCTATAGCCTCAAAACTATATGCAAATCAAGGCCTACATCCCAAATCAATTACTAGGTACCCCCACTCATATGCCATCAAGCCATCTAAATTCATATCTCGGAGTTCCCAATCACACAATTCCTTATTCCGACAAGCTTAACACCTCGACCGCCTACCAAGACTCTCCACGCACCTCCTCATCCTAGGGGTTCCCTACCAGTCCCATCTTTACCCTTTAAGAGAAATCTCGAGTCCTCAACTTAACTGCTTTCACGATCGATCTAGGTGCTCCCTAACAATATTGCTTATTCTTCCTAGGTTCTCAAGCCTCCACCTGACTATTATCCCCCGAAGAGACATCTCGAATCACCTTGCTAACTTGATCACACTTCCCGCACCACTAATCACTCTCACTAACCATCCACCTCTAATATCCCACTCATACTGACCATTTCACACCTGACTCTCTCATCCTTATATCTTCGACATTCCTAACAAGGGTTAACTTCCTAAGCCACACTCAAACCTCAACCAATACGAGCATCTTACCTTACTAGAATCTACTCAACCGCCTACTCCCGACCAATTCTATCGCAGAAACCCATCTAGTGCTACTCCTGACCACAAATCATCAAGACCCTCATCACCAGCGCCTATCCTCAAAGACAAACCACTGATTCTATCTATTCATCCCATTTCGAATCTCACGAACCTTGAAAATCCACGACCCCTCAGCCGACCTATTCTAGATCCTTGTCTTAGCATATTCCCGAATTTCCTCATTTCTGCACATCCCTAGATTGCCTTATATCACACTTCCTCGAACCTCGAAATCTCTACCGCTTAAACCCTTATGTGCGATCATCATTTTCACAGAATTCCTATGACATCCTCATCCGAATTCCCCAAGTACCCCAATCTCACCAACCTTCTAAAACCTTCTACCCCTAGCGTTCTCAATACCTTACGCTTTGCCTAATTCCCAATTCCATGCTCAGAATCTCCCTATCTCAACCTCAAGCCCACAATATTACTAGAAATCTCAACGACATTCTTGCCTAGCTAGCAGCCTTTCCCTGAAGATTCCCCTCACACTCTCGAATATCTCAATAGCCACAATAACCTCCACTCATAATCCTGATTCATTCCCTACGCTAAAATCTCCCAACAACGCATCTACAAATCCTTTACTCATGAATTCTCGAAGCACTACCAATTCTATCCAAACGATCCCCAAATACTCATCACACGTAAAGTCCTGATGTGAACAGCCTAATATTCAAGATCGATAATTTCCCACACAACCTCATGCTACTCATCCTTAGCACTTCCTCAACCTCATCCTTTACCAAAAATCATTCCCAATTCACCGCACATACAACCTAGTCCCCAATTATACGATTCCTTAAACATTTCTTAACTTATCATCATCAACGTCGCCCACGATTTGCTCCTAGACTATCCAGATACTCTCTCTTGGCACACTAACCTGTCTATCCACACATCCCCTCAAGAATCCTTCCAATCCACTCTTAACTCACTCATCCACCTCTAAAACTACACTACCCGCAAACGCTATTTCCCGACACTACCTCTAACGAAGACCTCTCCCTCGGAATCGCACCATACTAACTCCACTCCTCACTTAAGACCTACCTGGAAGCTAAACTATACTCGCTGACTACTACTTCCTATAAATCCCAACTCACTCGGCTCTACTCTTGCTGACGCATCTTTCATGCACCCCATCTCACACAACAACTAACCCAATCCGAATACCTTAATCTACCAGCTACTTGCTGACCTGTCTCACCGAAGAATCTCATGACTCAAGCTCAAGATGAAAATACCACCACCTATATAACCCATAACCGATTTGCTAGCAGATGAGTACACTTAAGCATAAAGGCATATCATCTCAGACACAAGTTATTCAGATAATCATTCACTACCAGCTCAGCATATCATCCATCACACCTTCATTTAGTCAGTTCTAAGCCTATAGCACGACACCGATTCCAATTCGCATAGGAGAGATCACAATTCAGATGAAGAACGTCATTCCTTGAGTCATCTAGGAGGATTAAGTCTGCAATCTCCATCTTCGAAAGGCATCCGTCCTTTGGCAACGTCGATTCTATGGTCAATGGGCCATGGGCCCACCATGCTTCTATTGTGCAACTCTAATGTCATTCGATCGCTCGTTTTCTCTTCTATGTCGATGTTCATCAAGAGGATCGCGAGGGGTTAGAAGTCACGGAGATAGGGGAGGGCAAGGTAGGACAACACTACTTCCTTAAGGATTCAGACACAGACCAAGACTAGAGATGACGATATTCAAGACAAGACGCAAACCTGAGAGTTACAACAATGCCCTTAGGGTATTATATGAGGTTACAAGTGCGGCAAGCACACACATAGCAATCACGAAATATCTCAATCATATTATTCCACACTAGCATGTACCTATTAACAGGAATAGCGTCATATGCATTCATAGCATGTTCACATAATCAACTTTACATGCATGCGGAATAGGCTAAAAACATACCATCTCTTGCACCAATCATGCTTCACATATTAAAATCATGTATGCACGAACCGACAACAGACATATGCAGCATAATTTATATATGACATATCGAGCATTATAAGATATCACATGTATGATTCATTACTCATTTTAAGCGTACACATAAGCAGGTCAAAACAATGCGGGTTCAAGGTAAGCATGTTAAGATGCACTCTAATAATCATGTCAGGGGATATGGTGAAGTCATTTGGGCATAACGACTACCACATCAAATACAACCATGTACATGTAGTATGACAAGTATGGGACATAATTGCATGATGGTCCATAATTAGGAGATATATATCCTATATGATACTACCAATACTCATTAAGCAAGTACATAGTCAAGGAGGTTCAATATGATCAACTTAACATGCTAAGAATTTATTTCACATTGATACTCATACAAGAGGGTTGACCACACTATCATGGACCTAATTCAATGGAGAGTAACTATCATGGAGATTCGTACATTCGGCATATATATTTATCCGTAAGTGTAATAATGCAAGATATATGGCAAGTCATGCTGGAATATACTAACACATCATGTCATGAAGTACAAAAGGAGACCATCATTATACCCAAACATAATTCTCTACGGGCAATCACCGACTCATCACCCTGTTTCCCCCGTGGGACGCTAATATGACTCGCTTGGTAGGACACAAGGGCCTTCGCACTGCTTCCGAGAGGTGAGGGTAGAACTCGGGCTTAGACTCTTGCGGAAAGAAGAAATGGCAGACCGTTACGAGGATCGAAAGGGATGACTCCATGAGACAACTCACTTCTAACTCAAAACTATTCAGTCGTCACCCCCCACTAACATACTCAGGTAACCCTCACACCCGACACGATATTCGAGGGTAAGTAGTTGACTAGCCAAAATTTCTTGTGGAGGACACCAACCTCATGTACGAGACTCGATAGAAGCATAAATGGTGGGATACCAACAAGAATAAAAATGGGGAGAGCAGACGCTTCTCGACCTTTGTTAACATGCCTAAATGTTTTGGTGGAATGGTTGACGGAGTCAAAATCATTAGGGGTTTGAATTATGAAATCTCCATGATAGTCATGTTAGTTTTCAAAATCACAAATTCAAAATACTCGAAATAAAATTATGAAATCTGCTCTTTTTTTTGCGCAATTAGAATTTGATAATCCGGAAATCAAGGTAGTCATGTTAGTTTTCAAAATTTTATTTAGGTCGAAAAATCCGCTTCAAGAGTTCTAAAATCCGAATTAGCGAGTTTTCCGTTAAATTCCGCTTTTAAATTTATTTTATTTTTTTCTTTTTCTGAGAAATTTAGGATTTAAAAATCCGAGCCTTTACAAGAGGAGCAGAGGAATGGTTGCACCCATGGAACCGGGAAGGCCGAGCGCGAGGAAGAGGAAGTGACCATGGAGTCTCCCATCTGAAGAAAAAACAAATCAGGGAAGAGGGAGAAAGGAAAGGGGAACTGGAGTTTGCCTATCTGTGAAGCGACGGTTTTTAGGGTTAAAAGTCCGCTTCAAATTTTGGCCCAAATTTTTGGGGGGAAATTTACCGCTAAAAAATACATAAGGCGGTAAAAAAAAATCGACAGTGTGAATTACTTTTTTTTCTTCACAATTTACATCTACGAAATAAAACTATCAATACAACTATTTATTAAATATATTTTTCAAATAATTACTTATTGAATTTAATTAGATATTTGTATGTATGTATGTATAAGATTTTACCCAACATCATTAAAGTAGTTCAGTTCCTATATCTTATGCGAACTTTTAAAATATCAATTTTAATTTTAATATTTATATGTTTGGTATAAAAAAATTATATAAAAAATTTTGTAATTGCATAATATTCATACAATTTTATTTTTTTTGAAATAAGTTTTCCTCAAATCTTATTGAATATCGTTATTTTCCTCTCATTACGTACATAGTTTTATCAAATTCATACGTAAGGTTTAATTCAACATTTATTAGGCACTTATATGAGTTTTCCTGAAAACATATACGGTTATAGTATTCTAACAATAATTTATAACTTAATATAATGTTTTATTAAATATTTATTAGTGACTTATATGAGTTTTTCTCACTATCTTATAAGGTTTTATTAAACATTTATTAGTCACTTATTTGAGTTTTCCTCATAACATACCCTTATATATAATATTCTAATAAGAATTTATTACTTATATATAATTTTATTCAACACTTATTAGTTACTTCGATGAGTTTTCCTCAAAACAAACTATTATACTATGCTAAGATTTTTTTAGTTACTATAAGGTGTTATTCAACCTTTATTAGTTACTTATATGACTTTTCCTCAAAACATACCCTTATAATATTCTAATAAGAATTTATTATTTAATATAAGGTTTTATTAAACATTTCTTAGTCACTTATATAAGTTTTCCTCAAAACATATCCTTATAATACACTAATAAGAATTTATTACTTAATGTAAAATTTTATTCAATACTTATTAGTTACTGATAACTCCCTCCCTTGATGAAAATCAGAATAAGTTTCAAAGGCCTTGACAGTATGTCTGTGTCAAAGGTCTTGGAGCTTTAACAGTGTTGATGAAATACAAAACCTGTTCTATATGTTATTATGTCCGAATATTATTTATATTATTATATACTTCCATTATATTATTATATACTCAACTAACCTTTCAGGAAGTATTTTCGAATTATTTCCTTCCTTGTGATGCGTTTTGAGAAGATTCAAATCGGAAAGATTGTGGTTATCGAAGTTTCCAAAGATAGAAGATCCAGCTTATACCATGATCTTGTCTAGCCGTTGGAGAAGATCCTTGGCGCCGATTTGTCTCAATATAAAGAGAAGGAAGATGAAGACAGAGTACACGAATTCATTGAACACGAGCCTTTCATACACTCCAAGCCTTTAAGAGAAATCTGTCTTCGTGTGCTCTCTGCTTGTTCTAAGAGTCTGTTATTTCTTTTCAAACCATTTGAGAGTTACACAGTGAGCTTATAGGATATATTCAAGTATAGTGTTATACTCGAGAGTTTGTAACTTGGGAAGTGAACACTAGACGATTGATTCACTAAGTGTAAGAGGATTGTACTAGATAGCATAGAGAGGTGGGGCTCTTCTAGATTGGTCTAGGACTCCAAGGGAACGTGAGTTGACTAGATTGCAATTGTATAGGAGAGAGACTTCTCGGGGAGCTACTAGGATCCTAAGTCTTGTGAATCAATAAAAGCCGGTTGAATCCTAGGGTTGTGGAAGAACCCCTGGCGGGGACGTAGGCCAAGTTCGTGCCGAACCTCGTAAACAACTCATCGAGTCCTTTACTTTATTGCTTTACCTTATTTCCGCACTTGGTTCGAATTGTTTAACTTAGTGATTCAGGTTTTCAGAGAAAAGACTAAGTCTAATCTCAAAGGGTTTTGCACGAGCTTCAAAAGTCTTGAGACTATCTGCGAAAAACCGGCATACTGTATTCAACCCCCCTTCTAGAGTATTTCTATATTACTTAGTTTTATATTATCGAACCTTTAGTTACTTCTATGAGTTTTCCTCAAAACATACTCTTATAATATTCTACGATTTTATTAGTTACTATAAGGTGTTATTCAACATTTATTAGTCACTTATAGGAGTTTTCCTCTTTTTTTTTTTTTACAATATTCTAATAAGAATTTACTAGTTAATATAATGTATTATTAGACATTTGTTCATTACTTATATGAGTTTTCCTCAAAACATACTCTTAAAGTATTCTAATAAGAATTTATTAGTTAATATAAGGTTTTATTAAACATTTGTTAGTTACTTATAGATTTCCTCAAAACATACTCTTATTGTATTCTAATAAGAATTTTTTAGTTAATATAAGGTTTTATCAAACATTTGTTCATTACTTATATGAGTTTTCTTCAAAACATACTCTTATAATATTCTAATAATAAATTGAGGGAATAATAGGAAATGACCCTTGATCCGAAAAACTTTGCGTCCATAACCCACTATCCGAAACATTTGCAAGGGTTAACCCTCCCCCTTAAAAAATTGTACCCTAGGCGGTAAACTTTACCTGCAGTAACCGGTGCCTGCCTCTCCTTTCCTTTGCCTCTCTGTTGCCCCAAATTTCTGAACAAAGTGTGAGGAAGACGAGAGGAAGGGCGATGACAAAGGCGACTTCTCATTTGGGCACCACCGTCAGATCTGGGTCGGAGGTAGGAGGTCCGACCGGAGGGTGGCGGCGGAGAATCCAACATCAGAGGGAGCTGGCCGAGGAGACCGAGAAGGGCTTGAGCTCTTGGATTTGATTTGAGGAAGGAGAAAGGGCAAAAGAAATGGATGCTCCCTCTCCGATGTCGACGAGGCCGGACCGGATTGTTATGCCTCCCTCCTCGTCTAATTGTCGACGGCGACGCCTCCAAAGAATTGTCGAAGGGTGTGTGCGCTTCAAAGCTCTCTCCTTTTCATTTTCTCTTCAGCAGTCCGTACAAGGACTGGTATCGGCGAAGACGGAGGATCGATCTGAATCAGACTGCGCTGATATCTCTCCTCGTCCCTCCTAATTCCTTTGGTACTGTCTCTGCCCGTACTTCTTTCAGACGAAATTTTGTAACTTGGAATTCAATTTGATTGTTCTGAGCTTGATTCTATATTGTTATTTAGAGCAATCTTAATCTCAAGGTTTATAGCAGTCTTAATCTCCCATGGAATCTTAATTTCATGAATTTCTTATTAACATGTCTCTCAAGGTTTATAGCAATTACATGACTTTCTGGATATTGTTGTACTAGATTTATTATTATTCAGTTTTTGTGGGTTGCGATGAAAGGGGAGGTTGCACCATAGGCTAGCATGAGCTACTGAGTTGTATACTTCATAGTTATTCAGTTAAAAGAAAGATGATGATAAATTTTTGTAGACAAATTCATGATACATCCTTGGACTTAAATCAAAAGCTTATAAGTTGAAGCAACTTTACAGACATTAGCTCGCACTTTCTCTCATTTACAAACATTAGCTCACACCTTCTGTAATTTCTGTTTCATTTAAGGCAATCCTTAGCTATAGAAACTTTGCTTCTTGTATATATATACATCTTTGAGAATCCTATAGAGAATCCAATAGAGATTGGGCTTCTTTCCTTATCTATTGTCTTCTACAGAATTGGTTTAAAAGGTATAACCCTCTTGATTGGTAATCAATTCTAAGCTTTCTATATCTTTGTTTTTGTTTCGTAATGTCCTCTTTTTGTATGTGGTTAGATTCATCAGCATAATGGTTTCTATACATTTGCAATATCATGGACTAGCTGTTCGAGAAGTAGATTATGTGGTTTCTATACATTTGAAATATCACGCCTCAGTCATTGCATTCTGAGGTTCATGTTTTATGTGGAATTTTTATTTGTTTCGTGCTCACATTTTATATAAAAGGATTTACCAAGTGTATTTGTGTTTTCATCTCTCAATCTAATTCGAGGTTTAGGTTACACTGTTACATAGGTTAGCCAATATATGGGAGTTGATGCCCCAATACCCATTAGGCCAAGTTAGGAGACTTTATTAACGTCTTCTGCAGGATTGTTCAAGCAACAGAAAATCCTCATCTTAGCATCCCAGACACTGAACGCTCCATAAAGGTTGAATACCGTGTCTCCTGCTCTCACCACCGGATCTTCACTGTCTAGGGGACAGTTCAAGTAGAATTAAGGGGCACATTGATGCTGATATTAGCAGCATCAAGCACTCCTGATGTTGATAGCAATAAGGAATCGAACGTCCTCAAAAGATCCATTTCAATGGCCTATTTTGAAGAGTTACAGACAAGCCCTCAATCCCCGAAACTGTACTTCTCAAATGAAGAAGAATAACGCTTTTGGCAAATCGGAGGCTTAGGTTGTCAGCTCCAATCTCTCTCTGATTTCCACTATCCAAATTGACATGAATAGGGTATTGGAAAGTTAAGATTGTGTATCACTTTGTAGAAGTCCTTGTATTACATGAAGGATTTGTATTTCTTCCATGTATTTATAACAATTCATGATTTGTTTTTCTTCTATCTACGTTTGTTTAAAATGCAATTCTTAACTAGATTCAAACTCCAGGACATACTAAAATCTGGGCAGCTGGATCTGATTAAAATAACAGCATCTGTAGTTTCAGATATGGGCAAACAGATTAGACCAAACTAGATTTATTTAGATTTGGATTTGAGTCGAATGTCCAACGTCCATACCTGCGCCTAAGTATCCTAACTGGAAATGATTTTCTTTGGTAAAATACATGACAGGTTATAACCTTTAACATGACAGGTTAAACCCTTTAACATGACAGATTATAATCTTTAACATGACAGGTAATGCGAATCGATCATCTTCTCCTTAATGAAAGAAAATAACATGACATGTAATGTTATTAACATGACAATTTATACCCTTTAACATGACAGGTGATAACCTTTAACATGACAGGTGATAACCTTTAACATGACAGGTAATGCGAATCGATCCTCTTCTCCTTAATGAAAGAAAATAACATGACATGTAATGCTATTAACATGAAAATTTATACCCTTTAACATGACAGGTCATAACCTTTAACATGACAGGTAATGCGAATCGATCATCTTCTCCTTAATGAAAGAAAATAACATGACATGTACTGTTATTAACATGACAGTTCACACCCTTTAACATGACAGGCTATAACCTTTAACATGACAGGTGATGCGAATCGATCCTCTTCTCCTTAATGAAAGAAAATAACATGACAGGTAATGCTATTAGCAAGACATGTTATGCCCTTTAACATGACATGTTTTTTGACCCAAAAGTTCTTGGTGTTCTTGAACAAAAACTCGTCTATCCAAGAAATGAAAGCATGTTGTGACCACTTTGAAGTTTTTTTTTAGTACTTTGGTGTTAATTTGCAGGAAGTGCAGTTATTGTAAATTAAAATTTTCAGTATATCATCTTTCAATAGAAATCGCAAAAGATTGATTTTTCATCGGCTTTTATGCTTAAATATGTGCAAGCTACTTCCAAATCATAAAGATTTCACACAAATCAGCCGTTTATTTACAGATTTTACACAAATCAATAGAAATCGCATCAGCTGTCATGTTAAAGGGTATAAACTGTCATGCTAATAGCATTACCTATCATGTTATTTTATATCATAGGTTCGTTGTCTATTTTATAGCATAGGACCAGACATCTACGTATGGGTCGTCGTCTGTTTTTTTACTTGACACCTGAATTTGAGACATATTCTATTCCTTTTTTATGATTCAGAATTCCTTCTACTAAACTTATTTTTTTGAACTTGGTTTCAAATTCAGCCTTGGATTATTTCTGGGGTAAGTCCGCTCACTCTAAATGTCATGTTAAGTGACGTAGGGGACATGTCAAACCTATTATCTATCATATTAAAAACCAATCTTATGATGAATTCAACAGGAAGATGAAGTGTCTTGGCTTTTGATTTATTATGATATGATACCGTCTATAATTTGGTGATGTAGCAAGCTTGACTTGTTCTAAACATAAGTTGATAGTCGGCATTGATTAATGAATAATAAGCCTACGTTGGAATTAAACCCACATCTTTGTGTATGACCACAATGCTCTCTCATTGAGCTAATAGGCTACATGTGAATTGCATAGCAATACAAATGTAGTCATACTTATTATTTCTTTTTTCTTTCTCCTATTGCATTCACCTAGTTTCATTTTTTTGTTGCTGTTTGTTTACCGGGAAATGATTATTGAGCAATATCAAAAATCAATGAACGCCTAAACAAATCATATTACAGGACATGATTATGGTTTAGGCAGCTCAAAAAGAATAAGCAGTAGCAATCTTGCCTGCAGAGTCTTCCCAAGGCCCATTTCATCTGCCAAAATGCCATTTAGTTTGTTGTTATATAAAGAAAACATCCACTGCAATCCAACCTGCAGATTCAGGTCATGATTAGATCAAAATACTTGACGCATAAATACAACCAATCAATCTTCTTCTATGCATAGTTGTGACCTACAAGCTGGTAATCACGTAAAGTGCCAGCTCTCAGCATTGAAGGTTGCCTAATGACTTTTTTATTCATAGCATAGGCAAGACTATAATACCTACATATAATCGTGATAAAGTAATTAGTTTCCATTAAAGAAATGAACTTTGCAACACATAATTGGCCGAGGAATGGCAGTTCAGAAGTCAGTGTCATAATATAACAGATCATTCAATACACACAAAGAATTGGATGAAAATACTCGAACTTTATGTAAATAAAATGATAAGCATACTTGCTGGCAGATGAGCCATCCTTGGGTGCATTCATTTCCGAGAATTAATTCCTAATCATTACTTCCTCCCCAGCACAAGCAGCTGCAGCCTTGATTTCATCTTTAGACATACCCTACAACAGAAAATAAGTCCAGTAAAAAAACAACTAGCATAAAATACTTATAATCACTACTAACTAAAATGTACAAATCTTGGATTCACAAGCGATCATACATGTCCACGAGCAGCAGCAGCAGCAACAGCTGCGGCCTCCTCAACTTCTTGCTGACATTTTGTAGTTGTTATCTTACTTCCCAATTTATTAAGATATTCTTCTGTCTGAGTCAAAAATGTTGAAAGAACAGCGTATCTTCGCAACACCTCGATTCCGAGCAGTTCTTGCATCACGGATAGCCCAATGAGCCTCTAGAAGCTTCTTACGCCACAAGAAAATAGACTTCAGCTGCTTCTCTCTCACATATTTCTGGGAGGCATGTGCTTGTCTGGAGAGTTCTAAACGCTGACGTTCACAGAGGTTAACAAATTTCCTATACTCTCTGTCATTCATCCCCATTATCTCCAGCCGCTCCTGATCGACCTTTCCCCTTAAATGTGCCTGGAGGCTTAAAAGCTTTAACTTCTTTTCTTCAATTTGCAATCGCAAATGAACAAAAAACACCTATAGACGAATCCTATCACCTAAAAACACCTATAGACAGGCATTCAGCTCAACACATTTCCACCAAACAAGAAAATTTAATAATTCACCAAATATAATGTGCGAACAAAAAAGCCCAAATTGGTCAGCTTATTTACACAAGAATTTACTTGTCTAGCCCCAAGCTGCTTCTGCTGCTGTTGTTGTTGATGGAGCTGCTTCTGTTGGTGCTGGGTTTGTTGCTGCTGAATTAAATCAAACCCCAAATGGGGAACAGACGAAGACGAGGACGACTGAGAGCCAGATGCCGACGTTGGACTGCGTCCATGGCCTCAGGAGCTGAGCCCCTTCTGTGCACCACCACCAGCTTGCATTTAAAATTAACGCCCACAACCAACAACCAAAGGGGTTCATGGATGACCTGCTCAACTACTCGTCGGATATCGTTGAGAAAGAGGAGGAAGATGATGACGAAAGCAACAAAGCCGAAACCCTAACAGCTCTCCCTTTCTCCCTCCTCTCCTCTCGCGGGCCCCGACCCCCTTCTTTTCGACTGCACTCGAGCCCTCCCACGGAGCCCGGAGCCTCCGCCTCCGCCTGCGCGCCTCGATCCCCTTCCTTCTCCCTCCTTTCTCGCTTCCCTTTCTCTCATTTGCAACGGGCTACCGGCTTCACCTGGTAAGCGGATATCAGCTTTTGTGCAATTTTTTTCCGGATTTGGGTTACTCATGCAAAGCTTTCAGATTTTAGGGTCATTTTAGCAAAAAGCCCTAATAAATTAGTAGTTAATATAAGGTTTTGTTAAACATTTGTTAGTTATTTATATGAGTTTTTCTCAAAACGTACTCTTATAGTATTCTAATAAGAATTTAGTAGTTAATATAGAGATTTATGAACCACATGTTTGTTACTTATATGAGTTGTCCCCAAATCATATTCTTATGGTAGTCTTATAAGAGTTTAGTAGTTAATGTAATGTATTATTAAACATTTGTTCATTACGTATATGAGTTTTCCTCAAAACATACTCTTATAGTATTCTAACAAGAATTTATTAGGTAATATAAGGTTTTATTAAACATTTGTTCATTACTTATATGAGTTTTCCTCAAAACATACTCTTATAATATTCTAATAATAATTTAGTAGTTAATATAAGGTTTTGTTAGTTACTTATATCAGTTTTTCTCAAAACATACTCTTATAGCATTCTAATACGAATTTAGTAGTTAATATAGTGTTTTATTAAACATTTGTTAGTTACGTATATGAGTTTTCCTAAAAAAAAAACTCTTATAGTATTCTAATAAGAATTTATTAGTCAACATAAGGTTTTATTAAACATTTATTTGTTATTTATATTAGTTTTCGTTAAAACATACTTTTACAGTATTCTAATCAGAATTTAGTAGTCAATGTAACGTTTTCTTAAATATTTGTTCATTACTTGTATGAGATTTCGTCAAAACATACTCGTATAGTCTTCTAATAAGAATTTATAAATAGTTAATATAAGGTTTTATTAAATAATTTATTAGATAATATAAGGTTTTATTCCACAATCATTAGGTACTTATATGATTTTCCCTCTAAGCACAAACTTTTAGTATTCTTATAACAATTTATTAGATAATATAAGGTTTTATTACATAATCATTGGTTACTTATATGATTTTACCTCAAAACACACAAACTTATAGTATTCTTATAACATTTTATTAGATAATATAAAATTTTATTCCACAATCATTAGGTAATCATATGATTTCTCCCCAAAACACACACATATAGTATTCTTATAACATTTTATTAGATAATATAAGGTTTTATTCCACAATTATTAGCTACTTATATGATTTTTCTTCAAAACACACACTTATAGTATTCTTATAACAACTTACTAGTTAATATATGGATTTATTCAGCAATTATTAGTTACTTATATGATTTTCCCTCAAAACACACATTTATAGTATTCTTATAACATGTTATTAGATAATATAAGGTTTTATTCCACAATTATTAGGTACATATATGATTTTTCCTCAAAACATACATTTATAGTATTCTAATAAAAATTTATTACATAATATATAGTTTTATTCCAAAATCATCAGCTACTTAATTAAATGATTTTTCCTCAAAATAAACTTTCTTAATATTCTCATATGAATTTATTAGTTAATATAAGGTTTTATTGAATGATTATTAGTTACTTTGATTTTTCCCATCAAAACACATTTTATTCAACAATTATTAGTTTTCCTTTATGAAACCATATAGTTATGTAGGTGGATGTTTCACCTCCATGCCCCTTCCCCTCGCTTAACTCCCATATGGTGGAAGATCAAATGACCATTATTTATGGCTTCCTTATCCTTAACTTGTAACCTATCTCCATCTATGCCTATATAAGGCTTTGTACTTCTCCTTTGAGAGACACACAAGCAATAGAGAGGAATTTTCTCTTTTCTCTTCCTCCTCCCTACTCTCATGTTCTTTCACATATTATAACACGTTATCAACACGATAAGATGATGATGGGCGTCGCTCACATCGAGTCAACCGTGAAGTGGACTACTACAAATTTCTTTTATTTATTTGTTTTTATTCGTTGCTTTTTATTGAATAAAATTATTATGATTTTACTTATTGTAATGAAAAACTCAAAGTGTTTCCCGAAGAAATAACTTATCATGAGTGTCTAATACAAATTTTTGTTTGGAAATGATGGATTTGATAGGTGTATACCTATAAATAAAAGGATGGATTGAAAATGTCTGAAGCATTAATGTCAAAGCCCCATCACATGCAATGAATTAAAGATCTTTATAAAGAGTACCTAAAGTACCTATAGTTGTGAAATTAGTAACATTGTATTAGGTCCCGAAGTACCATACAAAGTTGTACTCTTTTTCTTAATCTTGGTTTTTATCCCACTGGGTTTTCCAACGTAAGGTTTTTAACGAGGCAACTTACGCACCATTTAATACAATAGATCCCCCAGATCAAATGATGAAGAGCACGTTAGGTCCTGAATTACCTTATGATTGTGCATTGAAAGCAGCTCAACATCAAGAAATATAAGTCGAGCGAGTCGAGGTCAATTGTAATATATGAAGACATGCATTTCGGCTTGTACACATTAAAGAAAATGATCAGACTCATCCATGAAGCTCATGTAGTCAGAATTATCAAGAAATTTGATGAGCTTATCGGAATGAGAAAGCTGCAAGAAGAATGTTGAATTCAGGGGGAGAATATACGCACGACACTCTTTTTCCCTTCGATCAGGTTTTGTCCCACTGACAAGGTTTTTAATGAGGCAGTATGATCAACGCGTATTAAACGACATTTGTACTCTTTTTCCCTTAGTCCTAGTTTTTGTCCCATTTGGGTTTTTCTAGGCAAGTTTTTTAACGAGACAGTTTGTAATATTAGAGGTGTATATCCAAGGGGGAGTGTTATGAAACCATATAGTTATGTAGGTGGATGTTTCACCTCCATGCCTCTTCACCTCCCTTAACTCCCATATGGTGGAAGACCAAATGATCATTATTTATGGCTTCCTTATCCTTAACTTGTAACCTATCTCCATCTATGCCTATATAAGGCTTTGTACTTCTCCTTTGAGAGACACACAAGCAATATAGAGGAATTTTCTCTTTTATCTTCCTCCTCCCTACTCTCATATTCTTTCACATATTATAACATTTTCTTTATGTTCTAGTATTTATTTAAATATAAACCATTAATGGGCCCATTGGCGGAAAATATACCATATTTGGGCCCATAATAAATTAAAGCGCATTAGAAATTGAAGTTTGTCATTTGAGGTTAACTGTAAATAGCCACGTCATTAGCCACGGATATGACCGTGGCTATTAATTGGACTCCTTAATACATCGAGGAAGCCCAATACATCGAGAGCTATTAATTGGGCTTCCATATTCATTGGCTCACGCCATAGTCTCCAGGAAGCTCCAGCTTGTATGCATTCTCACCCACACGTTGCAAGATTCTGAACGGTCCATCACCACGTTGGGCAAGCTTGCTCTTCCGCTCATTTGGAAACCTCTCCTTCCGTAGGTGCACCCACACGAGATCCCCAGGCTGAAATGTGACCAAGCGCCACCCTTTGTTAGATTTATTGGCGTTGTACTCGGCCTTTTGCATTAGCTTATGCCGCGTCCGTTCATGTAGCTCCTTAACGAACTCGACATGCTTACTTGCCTCCAATGATTCTTTCTCTTTCATTGGATATGGAGTAAGATCAAAAGGGGTTAGTGGATTAACACCATAGACACATTCAAATGAAGTGATTTTGGTCGCAGAATGCATAGTTCTATTATAAGCAAACTCCACATTAGGTAAGGCTTCTTCCAAAAGTTTCAAATTCTTCCTAATAATGGCTCTAAGGACGGTAGTGAGTGTCCTATTAGTCACCTCAGTTTGGCCATCAGTTTGGGGGTGGCTAGAAGTAGAGAATAATAATCTAGTTCCTAATTTATTCCATAATGTTCACCAAAAATGACTTAAGAATTTCACATCCCTATCACTTACTATTTTTTTAGGCACACCATACAACCTAACAACTTCTCTAAAGAATATATTAGCAACATTAGTAGCATCATCAGTTTTGTGGCATGCAATAAAGTGAGCCATTTAAGAGAAAAGATCAACCACTACAAATATAGAATCCTTCCCCTTCTTAGTTCCAGGCCACCCAACTATGAAGTCCATAGAAATATCTTCGCAAGAGGATAAGGGGGTCGGCAGTGGCGTATAAAGGCCATGGGGCATAAGCTTAGCTTTGGATTTTATACAATCTATGCATCTTTTAAGGCAATGTTCTACATCCCTAAGCTTATGTGGCCAATAAAAGTGTGATTTTAAAGTTTCATAAGTTTTATCCCTTCCAAAATGTCCCATTAAACCACCAATATGTGCTTCACTAACAAGTAATAATCGCAAAGAACATCTAGGAATACACACTTGATCTTTTCGAAATAGAAAGCCATCATGTATATAAAAGTTTTCTAGTGGGCTGTTATCTAAGCATTTTCGAAAGATCTCCCCAAAATCAGCATCTTGTTCACACAATTCCTTAATATATACAAAGCCTAAGACTCTAGAATCCAAAGTGGTTAAAAGAACATGTCTTCTAGATAATGCATCATCTACCACATTGTCTTTGCCTTTCTTATACTTAATCACATAAGGAAATGTTTCAATGAACTCCATCAATCTACCATGTCTCCTATCAAATTTATCTTGGCTTTTGAAATGTTTCAATGATTCATGATCAGTCATAAGAATAAACTCTCTAGGTCATAGATAGTGAGACCATGTCTTAAGCACTCTATACAAAGCATACAACTCTTTATCATAAGTAGAGTAATTATGACAAGCACCTTTCAACTTTTCATCAAAGAAAAAAATAGGCTTACCTTCCTGCATAAGAACTCTGCCAATTCCAACTCCGCTAGCATCATACTCGACTTCAAAAGGTCGAGAGAAGTCCGAAAGTGCAAAGAGAAGTGCGTGAGTGAGCTTCTCCTTAAGCTTGTTGAATGCTTCTTCTTGAGATGCTCCCCATATGAATTCACTCCTCTTATTTGTAAGTTCGGTTAGAGGTGCTGAGCTGGTGCTGAAATCACGTACAAAGCGACGATAGAAGCTCGCCAATCCTTGGAAGCTGCGCACATGGCCGGTGTTGGTTGGTGTCGGCCATTCTTGTATGGCTTTGATCTTAGCCTCATTGACACGCAGTCCATTCGAACTTACTACAAAACCAAGAAAAGACACTTGTTCATTACATAGCTCACATTTCTTCAAATTAGCATATAAGTGTTCAATTCTTAATGTTTTAAGTACTTCTCTAAGATGTGCTTCATGTTCTTTAGGAGATTTGCTATAAATCAGAATATCATCAAAATAGACAACAACAAATTTCCCTATGAAGTTTCTAAGCACATGATTCATTAAACGCATGAAAGTACTAGGTGCATTAGTTAAACCAAAATGCATAACCAACCACGCATATAACCCAAGCTTAGTTTTAAATGCTGTTTTCCATTCATCGCATTCCTTCATTCTAATTTGATGATAGTCACTCCTAAGATCTATTTTCAAGAATATAGAAGCACCGTGCAATTCATCTAGCATATCATCTAAGCGTGGAATAGGATGACGATATTTAACAGTAATATTGTTAATAGCCCTATAATCTATACACATTCTCCATGATCCAGCTTTCTTAGGGACTAATAACACAGGCACAACACCAAGGCTTAAGCTTTCACGAATATATCTCTTATCCAACAGTTCCTGGACTTGGGATTGGACCTCTTGAGTCTCAGTGGGATTCATACGGTAAGCATGTCTATTAGGCAAAGAAGCACCTGGAATGAGGTCAATCTGATGATCAATGCCACGAATAGGAGGTAGACCTGGTGGTATGTCATCGAGAAATACATCCTTATATTCCTCAAGGAGGGCGAGAATATGTTGTGGAAGAGTAGCTCTAAGCTATTCAGTCAACATGTTCAATCCCTTGCAAAGGAGCATAAGAGTTATTTCCCCATCCACAAATTCATCTAAATATGTACTCTTGGATGCCAAAAGTACACCTTTAGGCCGAGTCTGGGATGCCACTTGGCTCGACTGAGCCTCCCTATCTAACTCATCTTTACTTACCTTGCGCTTCTCAATCTCATCAGCCACTTGTGTATGCGTCATAGGCTTGAGAACGACATTATTGCCCTGAAAAGTAAAGGAGTATCTATTAGTGAACCCATCATGAATAACCTTACGATCAGATTGCCATGGACGACCTAATAGAATATGACAAGCTTGAATAGGCACAATATCACATAAAACATCATCTTCATAATGTCCTAGTTTAATATGCACTTTAACTCGCCTATTCACTTTCAAATTTCCACAATCATTCATCTAATGCAATTTGTAAGGTCTAGGGTGTCGCATAGTGGAAAGTTGCAATTTATCAACCATTTCTTGACAAGCTAAATTACAGCAACTACCACCATCAATGATCACATTAACAACCTTTCCTTTTACTAAGCATCAAGTATGAAATAAGTTTTCTCTTTGATTATCATCATATGGTGTAGGAACAACACTTAAAACTCTCCTAACAATCAAAGACTCTCCATGTCCATATTTGACCTCATCATCATCATCATAGCATATAAGGTTGAGGTTTTGATCATTGTTATCATTAGCATGCTCATCATGTTCATCACAAGAATTTTCAGATTCATATTATCCTAGGTGATTAATCATGAGAGTTTTCTTATTAGGGCAATCATTCATATAATGTCCTCTACCTTGGCATTTATAGCACACAATATCTCTAGATATAAGGGTAGAAGAGTTAGGATTACTCCCTTTGGGACCAGTAGATGTCCCAGACGATTCATGCCCATTCCATGGCGCTTTTCCTTTGTTGGGGGGCTGTTGAGCTTGTCGACTATCCTCCTTCCATGGGAGCTGCAATGGTCGACTTTGAGAGCCTCCTTCCAAGCGCCCTTGGGGAAGTTGTGGTCGAGATTGGCGCCAATTTGATTGCTGGCCACTCGACACTCTTCCTTGGCTCTTATAACGTTGTCCCCTTTCTATTTTAATTGCTAAATGTAACAAATCAGTAGGAGTAGTGTAGGGGAAATAATCTATTTCATGAGCTAAAGCGGGATGCAATATCCTAAGATATCTAGCATTTGTATCTTCATAAGGTTCAACCACATTACCTCGAGCCATAGTTTCTTGCATCAGATTAAAGGTTTCCTCAATAGTTTTATTACCTTGCTTAAGATTTTCTAATCTTTGCCTAAGCTCTCTAGCATAATGTTGAGGTACAAATCTATTTCTCATTAATGCCTTTAATTGATCCCAAGAAGCAATAGGTGCATCAAGGGCTCTTCTTCTTTCTTTAACTAGGTTATCCCACCAAATTAAAGCAAAGCCAGTGAATTCTAAAGTAGCTAGTTGCACCTTTTTAGCAATAGAGAAATTATGAAAATTCCAAATATGATCCATTTTAGTTTTCCAATCAATGTAAGCATCTGGATTAGTTTTACCTTCAAAAGGAGGAATCTTTACCTTAACCTTACCTATGTCATCCTCGTCATGATTCCTAGGGGCTCGGTTTTGGTACTGATTTCCTCTTTGGTTTCTCCTCAGGCATTGCTCCCAATACTCCTCTTCTTGGAAGTCATCGTCTTGCTCTGAGTAGTAGAATTTCTCCTGGAAGCCTCGGCCTCTTCCCTTTCCTTGTCCTTGTCCCTGCGCATTAACAAACCCATTATTTCTACCATTTCTCCCACCTTGTGGAGAGTTGTTTTCTTCAAATAAAGGGTTATTTAAATTAGGATGAGGAATAGGGTTAGGGTTAGGATTATTGACTTCTCTTTCACCTTGAGGCGTTTCGTCATGCCTTTGATTACCTTTACCACCCATAATGTTAGAACCACTCGGCCCAGCATTTTCCAATGTCGTCACCTTTGCTGTAATCGTAGGCAAAGTTTCCATCAAGGTGTTGAATTGGTCGGGTGTCACGTTGGTAACCGAATTGTTCCCATTGTTGGGATCGTTCTTATTGTTTATCTGGTTAGACATGACAAAAAGAAGACAAACATGGAACTATGTAAAAGATTAGTAAAGAAATAAACAACTCATAATTGGGTTTCTCTCACACTCTTCTCTCTGATTGGTATGTCACGCTTGCTAGGGCAATCCGCTTTGGGCGAAACAACACTCAAGCAAAGAACTAAGCAATCAAAGTATATATGAGATAATAAATGAAACAAGACACTATAAGCACTCGACAAGAGCAGTAGAGTACTCGACATACTTTACAAAGCAAGCAACAACACTCGACGTGGGGTATAAGTGCTCGACTCAGGCAAGGGTGCACTCAAAAGGGGTCAAGCACACTCGACACTAGCAACAAGCACTCGAAATCAGTAGAAAAGTACTCGGCATAAGCAATAGACACACAAAGAGTACTCGACTGTAAGAGAAAGTACTCGACAACAATGAAGAACAAAAGAAAATAAGGAAAAACAAAGGAAAGTTTAGAAATTTACCTCTTTTGATTGAAAACCTTAAGTTATAATGTTGTAGTTGCAAGGTAGGGTTTCAATTTAGATTTTTTTGGAGGTAATGTGTTTTTGGCTAAGGGTATGTCGACTAGGGCTAGGAGAAATCACCAATCTTGGTCTTTGGAGCTTTCTTGAACTAGATCAAACAAACACTTTTTTTTTGTAGTTCTTCGAACTGATTTTTTTTAAAGTAATGCAAAAAGAAGGACTCGAAAATTTGAGATGGAAGGTGATAGAAGATAGAAACTTAGCCCTAATGACAAGATATAAACAACCTTTGGATAAATTTGGTAACAAGATCTATCTTATGCCTTTGAGATATATGATAGATTTAATGAATTAATTCTATCACAAAATCAGATTTTAAATAGGCAATGGATAATGGAAATAAATAAAAGATAGATAAAAAATTCCAAAGATAGAACAACTAAACCAAAGATAGAAAAGATGGACAAACTAGGGTTTTCATGTGGTAATGTGATGTCGGCCAAGCAAGGCTATGGGGACAATGATGTCGTCGGCTAGGAGAGTGAACACAAGGGGTGTGCGCACGGACTTGGTCGACTCCACGGTCTCGGCTAGGCTTTGTGTTTAGGCTATGCAAACACAAACAATCACAAACTCAAGATTAATGCAATAATCAATAAAGAAACAAGAATTAAAAGACCAAAACATAAGAAGGACTCTTGTTTGTGGTTTTTGTGTTTATGAAAAGAAAAGACACAACTTTGAATGTCGGAAACAAAGCTCTGATGCCAATTTGATATGGGGTTAGCCGCAGGGTGGCCCGATCTTCGACAATCAAACAAGAAACAATAAAGACTCAAAGAAACGCAGCAAGAACTATCAAGAATCGATCAAGAACAGCCAAGATCGACCAAGAATGAACCAAGACTCGACAAGATCTCAAGATCAGGGGCTAAACTCTAAATCGGCCAAACAAAAGAAATAAAGACTCGATAAAAGAATGCAAGAATTGAAAGACACGACCGATAAGGACTGAGTCGATCTATATAGAACAAGATAAAGACCCCAGGCCTCCTCAGAGGGTAGGAACCAATAACAATGACTATATAACCCGCCTCTACAACCCTACACAACCAAGCGGACAACTTAATGACACAAAGAAGGGGCTTGTGGATACTAGGATCACCAAGTCTTGCGAAGTTTATGAACACAAAGCAAACCAAGCTAAGACAATACCAATTCGTGAATGATGAGTACGACTCTAATCATTCAACAAGCACTCAATGTGTTTCATACAAATTTGAGTAAACTAATTCTATTCAATATGTTCCAACTGAATTACAAAGTATGTAATCCACATATATAGCCATAACAAGGCTGATGGGCCGATTTAAGTAGATAGAAAAGATAAACCTAACACTTAATTAAAACACCTAAAAACATAAGTAAATACGGTCTCCAAAAATAACATAAAGAGAAGCCCAATTCGGCCCAGTGTTTAATCTAGGCGAACTGGTATCGACGTCGAGGGCTAGGTGTAGGCGCCGAGGGCCTCAATGCTCTCACATGTGTCTCAGCTACGACATAGATACCTCTGGTGTCGGCATCGAGACAATCAGCAAGCCCTATGTACATGTAAGTCTTCATTGGTGGCTCGGAGAGTTGAACCGTGCTCGAGAACAAGGCATGACTCACAAATATAAATGAGTCTCGTTGAAGCTTCTTATCTCGGGCTCGAGACATAGGTCCTTCTCCAAGAATGATTGGTGTGTCTGGAGCTGTAGAAGATGGTTCCGCATCACGATTTCCAGTATTCACAATTTTGGATCCGAAAACATTATTTCCTATTATTTTATTCCTATTCCTAATAGGGTTTGGCCAACTCTTTGAGAGTCTTTATTAGGTTATTTCAGTTCTATTCGCCATGTGTTTGGATACTGTAAGACTATGAATACAATTAGAGAGAGAGAGAGAGAGAGAATTGGCCTATGAGTTGTTAAACTCATAGTTTCGCATGTGATTCGAAGACATGGTTGTTTGGATTGTGAGGATTTGATTCTATTTAGTTATTCATATTTATAGTTATCATCTTGTGCTTATTGATTATATTTGTGTTCCTTTTTATGATTAATCGCCATGTTAGGAATTGCATCTTAGCTATGAATTCGTTGTTTTCTTGATAGCAAACAAAGGTATTGAGATTGTGACGTTTCTCTGTCTTTGTAGTGGATGATTTCAATTGATCTATGTTGAGGATATTCTATTAGGGCTGATTTCGGTATGCGCCTATTAGTCTTAATTGCATTGAGTCAATGTGCCAATTGGTCTTGATTACTTGAGTCATTAATGCTAATTCTTTAGTGATATTGAATAAGATGAGTGAATCTTTGCAGATCTCTCAACTTTAGTCATGTAGACCTATGAATATGAATAATTAATAGATCAATCCGAGAACCATGCATTCCAACCATTGTCAGAGAATTACAGGTGAAATGTTCTTTCTACTTTGATATCATTCTACTTTGCAATCATAAATCTGGTCACTTTTACATTCTGGTTATTTGCTACAAATTATTGATTTGTCATAAGAGTCTTTGCTTAGAGTTATTGAATATGAAATCGCTTCTCCATGTGGGTTCGACACCGTACTTCATCACTATACTAGTAGTTATTCGGTTTATCAAGTGATTGATTGCCTAATCTATTGATTTTGTGTTTGAGATTGGATATTGTTACTATTTGATAAAGGGCGAAAGTGCCAACGACGTTCGTCCTTAACCAAATTCTTGGCGCCGTTGTCAGGGAGAAGAAATGAGTTTGCTTTTCTATATCTCTTTCAATTACTCTTTACTTTGAGTCTTTTGTGTCCTTTTATGGTTCAAACTAGATCTTCTAATTCATTGCATTTGTCTTTTGATGGAACCTAATTTGAGAGTTCAACCCCTTGCAATTAGTCTTCCTGATCTCCCTGAGGGTTCAAGATTTTGGTATAAGTTGAATTGGACTTTTATTTTACCCTACTTTCATGGATTGCCTGGGGAGGAACCAAATAAACACCTTGCTACCTTTGTGAGTGTGTGTGATAGACTTAGACCCCAAGGCCTGAACGATGACCAATTGATGTTGAGAGTGTTCCCTTTTACCTTGAAAGATTCTACAAGTAATTGGCTTTAGTACCTACCCCCAGAAAGCATTACTACTTGGGTGCAATTGAAGAAAGCTTTCCTACAAAAGTACTTTCCTGTGACTCGCCTCAACAAACTTAAGAAGAAGCTATCCATTATTGAGCAATCACCTAAGGAGAGTCATTATGAGTATGTTGAGCAGTGCAAGAAGCTTAAGGGTAGTTGTCCGTAACTTGGTAAACCTCTGGAAGCAAAGTAGGTTTTTGAAGGGTTGGCTAATGCATCACAACGATATGGGAGACACCAAGGAGCTAGAGGAGTTCATAAATTGGATAGTTCTAGAGATGGTCACAAGGATGATATCGATAGGCTTACGGAGATACTGAACAAGATGGCTATGCAAATGAATCCATCCCACCAGCCTAGACCTTGTGGTGTTTGTGGAGATCGAACTCATCCGAGTGATAAGTGTCCCTTGATTCAGGAGAACATCGCTGATGTGAATGCTATGGACTATGGACCTCGCCGCAACTTTGGTAACAATTACAATCAGGGCTACAATTCAAACTATCAAAGTGGATTCAACGGGAGAGGCTAGCAGCAACAAGTTCCTTTTCAGAGAGGACAATTTGAGAATCATCCTAGAAACACTCAACAAGAAGATAGAGATGAGACATTGAGGTTATTATTGGACAAGATGGGTGTTCAAGAAAAGTTGTTGAGTCAGATGGCTAAGGAAAATGGTGAATTGAAAGCGAAAGATTCGGGGAAGTTACCATCGCAAGTGGTAGTGAATCTGAAGGAGAATGTTAAAGCCTTGATCCTTAGAGTAGGTAAACAAGTGAATGTTCCCACTAGGAATATTGAAGAGAGGCCTTTGGAAGATGTTGATTTGGGAAAAGAGGACAAGACGTAATTAGAGACACACTACATAGTTGGCGCTCGCCGCCCCTCACCACGGCGCTCGCCGCCTCCGCCAGTGCCAGATCCGATTTCTGACGTTGTTGAATCCCCAAATAAAGCTTCTAAAGAGTGGTTTTCTGAGGTCTCAAAACCCGCACCACACTTTCCTCACGCCTTAAGATCTGATCGTAAGTGGGAAGATGAACAAATTCGTTACGACACATTTGCTCATTGTGAGGTAAATATTCCACTTTTCAATTTGATTAAAATTGTGCCTCGCTATGCGAAATTTTTTAAAGAACTATGCACGATGAAATTCAAGAAAAGGATGCGAAAGAAAGAAAAGGTAGGTTTAAGTGAGAATGTTTATGCTTTACATTGGAAAAGATTGCTTGAAAAGTGCGGAGATCGAGGTATGTTTACTATGCCATGGGCAATAGGTAATGCTAGCTTCACCAAAGCTATGTTAGACCTAGGTGCTTCAATCAATGTTATGTCTTATAAATTGTACATGTTTTTGGGTCTCAATGCATTATCTGAAACTGGTGTTACTATACAACTCGTTGATCGTTCTAGTATTAAGCCTAGAGAAGTTGTTGATGATGTTTTGGTTAAGGTTAATGATTTAATATTTCCGGCTGATTTCTTCATTCTAGACATGGAACAAGGTACACCCGAAACCCCACTTGTCTTGGGAAGGCCATTCTTGTGAACGGCTAAGACTAAGATTGATTATTTTGAAGGTTCACTAACTATGGGGTTTGATGGTAGAAAGATTGAGTTTTCTATATTTGAGCATATTGTTTCTTCTACCAATGATTCTGTAGATGTTCTTGACTCCAATGGAAGTAATCACATGAATGAATCGAATGGTTTGTTAGATGCTTCTGTTGAAACAGAATATGTGAATCTTGAGTTCTCTAACAAAGATGAAATTAGATTAGGGCAAGATAACATTGAGAGGAAAATTGAGAATTCGTTTACGTCACATGACAATGTGTCTAATTTAACTGATTCAATTGTTATTCCCTATGAGAAATCGATTCCTAACAATGTTGAGGTTTTTGCAATTGCAGGGCAACCTCCAAGAGTAACTCATTTCAAGAAGGAATCGATGGATACAAGTGATGGATATGTGGGAGGAGTTCTTAAAGTTCCCCCTCTTGTCTTGAAAGTACAAGTGTGAAGGATCTTGGTGGAATAACTTGATCATGAAATGCATCATGTCGAGCCAAAGACGTGAAACAAAGGCACTTCTTGGGAGGCAACCCAAGGTAGTTAGGTAGTAGTATTTCTATTTTGTAATTAGTTTTTCAGTTCAATAGTGTCGCTGAAGTTCGGAGGTGATGATAACTTAAAACTTGTGTTGGATTGAGTTTTGATTTATTTGGAGTACGAAAGCAGTGTTTTAAAAGGCTCTAGGTGGCCGCTAGGCGGTGGATGACCGTCTAGCGCCCAGGCGATTAGGCGGGTGTCTAGGCGGTGCCTAGGCGGACTTAGACTAAACTTGATTATTTCCCTGTATTTCAATGGATATAATATGCCAGTAAGTTATATAATGCAGTAATATCTATAATATCACTTATAAACCCAAATTTGGTGTGCTTAACTAACACTAAAGTCAATAAATGTAAAAGCGCTCGTCCGACTGATAACTTTAAACCTCCTAAAATCCGAAACCACATGCTTGAATCAGAAGTAATTGTATCCTGACTTGGGGGATAAAAAACTATAACCTGACTAATCACTCGCCTAGAAACTAAATTAAAATAATAACCCACCTAGGCGTAGCTAGGCGGGATTAGGTGGAGACTATATGACACCTAGGCGGGATTAGGCGGCGCTTAGGCGAAAATCCGCCTACAGACCGCCTAAGCGTAAAAATTCCTAGGTGCCTTGCCACTTAGATCCTAGGCGATGCCCAGACGGCGCCTAGGCACGATTTTTAGAACAGTGAGTGGAAGTCACATTCTATAGACACGGCGCCCGCCGCCCATCACACGGCGCCTGTGACGTGCGCCTATTTTACCATGTTTTGCATTAACTTTTATATCGATTTTTGTATGCTTTTCATATCATTGGGTTAGAATAGTACATAATCTATGTATTTTATGCTTATTTACCAATTATGGAGGTCTACACTAGTTTCTGTTTAATTTTGCAGAAATCGAGACACTCTACAAGCAATTCGGAGAAGGAATAAAACTATGGAGGTGCTCGAGGTCAACTACAGAAACTCCAAGGGCAAACATGAGCTGAATCATTACACATCGAGCAGAAAACAAGGAAGAAAGCACTGGACAGGACTAGTCGACGTCGACCTGCAGAGTTGTGGATGTCGAGTACATCAAGTCGAAATCACCTCCTGAAGCACAAGTCGAGCACAAGACCACTCGAGAGCACAAGGAGTACTCGATGTCGAGTACATGTTGAGTCTGAGTCCCAGCCGAGATCGAGCACAATCCTAGGAGCAGAGGAATTCTACTCGAGGTTGAGTACTTTACTCGATGTCGAGTACACCTTGGCGCCCGGCCGAGTCGAAGTCGAATGAAGATTTGGATGTGGGATTTCTTACCTACCACGACACGATATTCTATCAAGTTGAAGGTTGATCTTGTAGGAAAATTGGATGTGTAGCGGAAGTGTAACCAGTTTCTAACATCTAATTCGGGATCTAATGCATAAATTGATATGAACAATATAGAAGGAAAATGTCGTACCTTTCTTGTGTGGAACCTTGATTCGAAATCACCTTTGGAGAATAGAACCTCAAACACGACTCCTCTACTTGGTCCACATGAGCACGGGATTGGATCTCCTTGTCTTTGTTTGCTAGAGTGAACGATCAAAGGATTGCAACTCACACCTAACACTTTAGGGGTAGGAGTGCTTTTTGGTGGGAGAATAAAAAGATGCACAATGCCAAAAACTAGGTTAAAACTTATTCTCAATAAGTCTCCTTATATAGTGTGCAAACTAGGTCAAACTTTTTCCTAATAAGGTACCTTTATCGTTTATCTTCTATCAACAATATCTTTCCATCAAGATATTATATCAATAATAATAACTTATTAATATCATTAATCAATTATCCAATTTCTAATACTCTTTTGTGTATGACCCTATAGCACTCGAGTAAAATAGCAATAGATTAAATACAATTTAATCTATAAATTATAGTTGGCTTCTAGCAAAGCACTATAATTACCTAAATTATTCAGATTGTAAATCTCCATTTTAATCCTATTTTACACATTAATTAAAGGACACCAATTTCTTCAATCTCCCATTTGTCCTTAAGTGGATGTGCAATTTCATTTCCTTTGTCCCTTAATGTTCAATTTGACGTTATGATAGCATCTCATGTTATCCATATCAATTCAAATTATTTCTCGATCCCGAGCTTGAGTTGTCAAATAAACAAATGATTACTTACTAACCCATTTGAGCATGGTCATGAATTTTACAGTTCTTACTCTTCGAGTGGCCAGAACACTATTCCTACTCAAATATCCACATATCCAAAATAGGAGGACTTCTCCAATCTTGCATGACTATAACTCACACTTAAATTTTAGCAACCCCAATCACTGCCTTTATGACTGCCTTTCACGGATCAGCGGTTAACAATGTCAAAGGCTACCAATCATTAAGTGAGAGGGATATCACAATCACGTATGAGGAACCAACTAATAATATTTTAATCTTAAATTTTGCAACTTATTTGAAAAATCTCAAGGCAGGTCTGTCGAACAAGTATCCACCATACTTGTCTATACAACTGGTTAGACATCTCCATGTCCCTGTAGCCTGTGAAACTTTGCGCCATCAATCAACTTGTATAATAGTCTATATTGAATTATTTATGTCCCATTTAATGATCCAGATTACGGCAAAACATAATTCATATTATCAGTTCACTTAATAGGGTTTCAACTACCACGACTTTCGCAGCGATCCTATTTAATAATCATAAATTCTTAGGACATTTTATTCAATTCTAAACCATAATCGAGTATTAATGAAACTTCATTTCAAACAAACATGATGCATACATGTTTCAACAATCTTGATCAAATATCTAAGATCTCAAAAAATCAAAACTCAAAGCCATTCATCAATGGACTTGAGTCCCTTGACCGTAGTTTGACTATCATGCTTGGGCCTAGGGAGGGGTTTAGCCAACAGATTTGCAATGTTGTTATCCATGTGTATCTTGCACGACTTCATATCATCTCACTAGACCTAGTCTCATATGATATGTGTAACGACCCGAAATTTAAGTACCCGAATTAACCTCCATAAACCTACTTAGAAGGTAAATAAGGTTCAAAATACTAGATTCTCGGGGAACGTTATAGGAGAAGTTTGATCTTCTCACATGAGCTTTGGATCTTACGACCGAGTACGAGTTATTATTAGGTTCATTTATGCGGAAGATTTAGTTGTCAAAAGATGGGGATTGCAAACCCCGAAAAGATCGTAAGCCCGTTGGAGGCTTTACCTAACCTAGACTATCGCGAAAACGTTTGTAACAGAAAAAAAAAAGCGGAAATCATAAATACAACAAAACACCACGGCCGCGCCGGGTCAAAAAGATAAAATGTATGAGCAAAAGAGTACGAATGTCAAGCGCCTCCCTCACCCTAATCGTCCAAAAGGTATGTCCCGATAACCATCCACATAAGTAAGTCATATCGGTTAAGGGGTACCGGAATCTAAAAACAAGAAATAAATCGGGGTCGATAATCGAAAATATGCACACTCAATGCCATATAAAGAGGCATACTTAAACTACATGAATGTTAAAATGTAACACATAAGCAAGTGTACAGGTATATATAAATGCGAAGTAAACACACAAGGGCCCGTATCATCATCATAATCATAATCATCATCATCATCATCATCACCATCATATCATAATATCTTCTCAAACGTACTCATCCTTCTCAAACATACTGATTCTTTCTCATCATAAGTCTTTCATCATTTCATTCGTGTTCCATAGAATATAAGTCATTTATTCAGATTTTGACGGCCGTCCTACCATAGACACATAGCATACATATGAATTATTGGATTTACTAAGTTCATCCTAGGACATATTACCAGTTCATATTCCTAAACATGTTACTAGGTCGGGTGATGCATGAAGACTCTCGATAAGACAAAGAGTATCACATCAATCCATCATGAGTAAGTCCAGGGGACTTACCAGGAGTCCAGAGAATAAGCAAGCAATAAAGTGCACAACCAAGAATCCAATCAACAAGAGCCTATTAATTTCATTAAGCTTTCATTAGGTGGTATTCTAATGCATGGTACCCAACCTAATAATCAACATGCATCCACATGAGGTTCACGATTCTATTGATTACGCACTTTGGTTAAGTGATCCGGACATAACCAGTTATAATCTATGTCGTATTATCACATAATCGATTTTCTTCTTATCGAATCATAAGCCAAGTTATGGGCATACTTCATTTCTGTATTTTATACGCTCTATGTTTCGGTTATGCCATCATATATTTAACCATATTCTTAGCATTCCCTTAACCAAGTTTTTTAATCGAGTCATTATAAACATAGGTTACTAAAATTATAATAACTATTGATCCAACCGTTGGATTGCCGTTATTTTTTAAGGGAAGTTGGATAACATTTCTATGAACATTATATAAAGATTGCAGCCAAATCAGACCGTTGGATTGGAAATAAAGTACAAACTACAGAGGCACATATATCCATTTTGTTGTTTTTTGATATTTTCTACAAAACGCAACCAAAAACACATAGAGGCTCCACTTCCTAAGCCCTAATTTACACATAAGGCTCCTAATCTATAGAGGGAAAGGTGAATGAGAGATTACCCTTGAAGTCTCTCCCGAAAAAGACCAAATTACCCCTCCAAGCTTCCCGGGACCTTGCGCCAAACACCTAGCATTTTTGACAAATCCAAACCAAAACTTAAAAGGAAGTCTTAGAAAAAAACCTTCAAAATTAGTTATACAACAAGTATAAAATCAGATTTGAAGGGGAGGAAACCAAGACTCACCCAAACACACTTGAAAACCTCAAGAACACAAAGGGCTCGGCACTGCTGGCTCCGAAATAGGGCTCAACGACTGGCTTGATTGGTCTGGATTTTTGTGCAAGAAATATGGTTGGAAAGGCCTCTCTTTTTTGAATATTTGGCTTCATGAATCAGCCAAAAAGCTTGAGTGAGGAGGGAGTTATGTTGGTTTGAAGTTGAGGTGTTGCTAGGCCAACAATGGCTTCCCTCTTTTCTTTCTCTTTCTTTTTCTTTCTTTCTCTCTTCTCTCTCCGATTTTTGTGGTGTAGATGGTTGAGAATGGCAGCCAGTTGGGGTTCTTTATGGAGCCAAAAGGGTGGGCAAGGGTGGTCAAGGAGTTGGTGTGTATTAGGTAGCATAGTGAATGGAATAGGACTTGGTCATTCAAAGGTGTCAATCCATGGGGGGGGGGGGGGTATTCTTTAATAAAAAAAATGATGGCTCATGAAGATCATCAAAATGGGGCTGAAATGGGTCACAGGGGAGGCGGCATTTTGAGGTGAAAAGACGTCTCGAAAAGTCGCGACAAGTTATGAAAGTTACCGAAATAAATGGATGACAAGGCCTTTGCCTCACCAATATTTATCGGAAAATTATCATACGAATTCCATTAGATCGGAATTGTAATCCTCTTTCCATATAAAATATGCCATCCAAAAATTTTAAATTTTTCCGGGTTTTCAAAATCATAAAAGGAGGATAATTTCTCGGATTATCTCTCGGAAATTAATTAAATAATAATTAAAATTTTCGGTCTTTACAATCATCCACCTCTAAAAACAAGTCTCGTCCCCGACACCAAAAGATTTAAACCGGTGGAGAATGTGTTAAACTTTGAGTCCTTGGATCGGAACAAAAGACACACGATCATCTCGGATGCATCATCTAAGAATCTCATGATGCCTTTTTCACGATCGTAATAATCTCGAACGGCGTCGCCGATCATGTGAACGAGCGCCCCCGTATCCACTTCGCGAAGCACAATGAGCTTACCCAGATCATGGAAGCTTAAACTCAATCATTCCTCAATCAATTTCGATTTAAAGACGTTGGCGTCCCGACACGACTTGGCCTAGACTCCTCTAGACTCCGCTCGACTTTCCCTCTTGGGAGGTGGTCATCCACCTCTAAAGTTCAAACCCGATTCCCGGCATTCTATTCTCCCAATGGGAGGGTGGATAAAAAATCCACCTCTAAGGATCAAACATATGATCTCATTACGACTCAATCAAAACAGAGGGTGGATTAACATCTACCTCTAAGGCTAAGCCTTATTCCTTTTCCTAGGTTCAACATGACGACATACCATCATTTATCAATCATGCTCACAACAATCACATAATCATAACGATATCATATCAGTCATATATCATAAAGTATCACACATCAATGATAATCACATCATTTAGGACCGCTCATGGCCCCCACCACGCATATCAATCACAGAAAATGCACACTCAATCACAGAGGTAAACACCCAAATCACACATAGTACGGCTAAGGGTCCCCCTCCCAGGTACTCACCGGCCATTCATGCAATCAAAACTATATCTGCCCGTGGCTGTACATACGACGCTAGCAATTCATCTAATACATCTCCATAGCTCGCCCGTATACTCTCCTCTATCTCCCAAGTAGCCTCCTCGGGGCTCCTCCTAGCCCACAGTATAAGTACCAACGGTACCTCTCTGCGTCTCAGCTTCTTGACCCGGCGGTCAAGAACAACAATCAGATGCTACACGAAGGTATGATCAGGTGCTATCTCTAATCCGGAGTAGTCCAATCTGTGGCTCGGATCTGGCTCGTACTTCCTCAGCTGTGACACGTGGAAGACATCGTGTATACCATCCAAACGGGGCGATAAAGCAACTTTGTAAGCAACCTCTCCCACTCGCTCGAGGATCTCAAAGGGGCCCACATATCTAGGGCTCAGTTTGCCCTTCATCCCGAATCGTCGGATCCCTCTCGTCGGTGACACTCGCAACCAAACATGATCTTCAACCTCAAAGGCCAACTCAGTCCTGTGCCTATCAGCATACTTCTTCTATCGGTCGTGCGCAACCCTCAGATGCTCTCGGATCCGTCTGACCTGATTTGCCGCCTCCTGCAGGTACTGTGGTAGTGTCCCCACTCGGTCTGCAAGCTCATCCCAGCAGATAGCCGACTTGCATCGCCTCCCGTACAACACCTGAAAAGGAGCCATCCTGATCGATGAATGATAGCTTTTGTTGTACGAGAACTCTACTAGGGGAACATGTCGAACCCAAAGGTTCCCCCACTCCAAAACACAAGCCCTCGGCATATCCTCCAGCATCTGAATCGTCCTCTCGCTCTGCCCGTCCATTTGCGGGTGATAGGCCGTGTTGAAATGCAACTTTATCCCTAGAGCCTCGTGCACCTACCTCCAGAATCTGAAAGTGAAGCAGCCATCTCTATTAGATACTATTCTCTCGGGAACCCCATGCAACCTCACTATATGCTGTATAAAAGCTCTGACTAAATCAAACACAGCCCATGTCTCCTGAATCAGAATGAAATGGGCGGTCTTGGTCAACCTGTCGACCACCACCCAAATCGCATCAAAGCCTCGTACATCTCTCCTCAATCCTATCACGAAGTCCATCGTGATATCCGTCCACTTCCACACAGGGTCGGGAAGTGATTGTGTCATCCCTCCGGGCTTCTGGTGCTCTATCCGTACCTACTGGCATACCTGACATCGCGCTACAAACAAAGCGATGTCAGTCTTCATCCTGCCCCAGCAGAACGTCCTCCTCAAGTCCTGGTACATCTTACTCTATCCCGGATGGACCGAATAAGGAGTGGAATGTGCCTCTATCATGATCTTATGCTTCAGGTTGTGCACATCAGGCACAACAACTCGTCCCTGCAACATCAGCATCGCATCATCTCGGACGGTAAAAGACCTACAATGGCCCTGGCCCATGCGCTGCCGGATATCGGCAATCCGCGGACACTCTGTTTGCGCTCGTCGGATCTCATCCATCAACTCCGACTGAACCTCCAAGAAACTCAGCTGTCCACTCTCTCGCTATGACCAGACCTCTATCCCACAACTGATCAGATCCCGCTGCAACTCAGGTCAAGCCGTCAATCTGGACAAAACAATCTCCTGACGAGTCTTCCTACTCAAGGCGTCGGCCACAACATTGGCCTTCCCTGGGTGATACTCAATCTCGAACTCGTAGTCCTTGATCAACTCCACCCATCTTCTCTGGCGCATATTCAGCTCCTCGAGTATATCAAGAGGTCGTTTATAAATACCACCACGAATCTGTCAAGAAAACGATGAACACCCTGTTCATCAACTCCATGAAGGCGGCTGGCGGGTTGGTTAGCCCGAACGGCATAACCACAAACTCGTACTGTCCGCATCTAGTCCCGAAGGTCGTCTTCGGGATGTCACGTGCCTTCACCCTCTGCTGGTGATAACCCGAACACAAATCTATCTTCGAGAAGATGAAAGCTCCATGTAGCTAATCCATCAAGTCGTCTATTCTCAGCAACGGGTAACGGTTCTTCACCGTAGCCCGGTTCAACTCTTTGTAATCTATGCATATCCTCAACGACCCATCCTTCTTCTTCACGAACAACACTGGTGGTCCCCACGGTAAAGCACTCGGCCTGATGTAGCCCTTCTCGGCTAGCTCCTCCAACTGTATAGAGAAATCAACATCTCGCTGTGGCGGAAGTCTTGGTAGCTCGTATGGGAAAACGTCAACAAACTCACTAACAACGGGGACATCTGTCAGGCTGGGTCGCTCGCGATCCACCTCTAAAGCGTAACACCAGTAGCTGGTGCATCCCTGGTCTAGAAGTCTTGCCGCTCGAACGGCGCTGATATGGGCTCTGTTCCGTTCGGGGTCGTTCCCCCACACCTCGTGCTCAGTCTCATCCTCCGCGAGGATCGAAACTTTACGGGTCCTAAGGTTGAGGATCGCCCTGTAGAAGTTCATAAAATCCATCCCCAGGATCATCTCGTATGTCCGCAGTGGCATGACTATCAAGTCAGTAGGCCACTCTCGCTCTCCTATCCGAATGGGCATCCTAGGATCTCACGCCCCGGTATCGAATAGAATGCGAAGAGTAGAGCCACATAATGATATCGTACCTATGGAAGTCGGAGCTGTCAAATCGTCGTCTTGCATCGGGAACGCGTGGGGCGGCGGGGGTGGTAACAAATCAGTGTCTACAGCTATCGCTGCCAGTTGTGTAGAACCTTTGCCCTGGTGATGCTGGTAATATCCTCGGCCGCCTCGACCTCCTCCTCTTCCTCTACCTCGACCTCCACCTCGGCCTCGTCCTCCTCTAAAGCTGCAGTCTCCTCGGCCACCTCCGTAGCTACTATCTTCTCGGCCAGCTCCCAAGGGAGTCCCCCTCCCCCTCCCCTGTGCATAAGAAATCTGAGCGGGTCTCGGTGCCTCTAGAAGGCTTAAGGCTGAAGCTGTAGGAGTAACTGAAGATCTCTCTCCCTACGGGTACATGATAGCACGATGTCCTACCCCTCCACACGTGTAGCAGGAAATGAACTTCCTAGGGCAGTGTGTATGGTAGTGGACCTCCTCGCGGCAGCTGTGGCAGATAATAGATCTCACTCTAGCCTCGTGGTATGATGATACAGGTACAGCTGGAATGGCCCAAGTGGTCCCGCTAGTCGATCCCTCTCTCGCTAGCCCCTTCCATGGGCCCCTATCAAATCTGTGCTCCGTGGGTCGTGGCCGCTTTCCGCTAGATGGAGTGCGGAAAGCTGAAGACGTGGCAGCTGTCAGACGTAGCTGCTGGTCATAGTAGAGGATCATCTCTAGAAATCTGTCATATGTCATTCCCTCCATGCTGGTAGAGATCAGAAGAACGTCTGGCGGAAGCCTCATCGATCGAAAGCATGCGGATGCGCATCTCGTCTGTGGTACAGACCTTTCCACAATAGACGAGCTCCTTCTTGAACCGGTAGATGATCTCGGAGATAGATAGTCGTGGGTCATAGCGGGTGCTGAAGAATGCAACCTATCGTGCTGCTTGTGTCCCAAATGGACAGTACTCTCTCAGCATCAACTTCCTGAACTCCTCGTAGGTCCATGCAGTACGATCATCACAGTAGACAAGCCATCTGCCAAAAGCATCTCCTCGAAGCTGCCCAACCGCAAGTCTCTGTCTCTCCGCATCGGGTAATCTAATCAAGCTGAAAATTCCCTTTAGTCCTATGAAGAATTGCTCGATATCCTCTCCGGGTCCGGCCTCGAAGATAGGCGGGCTACCCTATGATAGTGTCTTCACCCAGTCGGTGACGCTAGCCGATCTCTCTCGCTCTAGCAATGTAGTTAGGAGGAAATCGAGTATGCAAATAAAAATAAAAATAAAATAAGGCAAACCAAATTTCGTCCCTTGCAAATAATTATAAGACCTCCTCCTGATGTAGTAGCAGGAAGTCAGGATCGATCCACGAGGAAGCGTATCAACGGATCCTAGGCAGCGGAGAAATCTCACGGAAGTCGACTACAGATGTCCTCGATCTCGACTAGAGTTAGTCGACAAAAGATCGGACCAGTCGAGCAGAGTAGCAAACACATGCAATGGGGCTCGTCGATCTCGACTAGAGGCTACTGGATATCGAGTAGGGCCCTTGTCGACTTCGACTTCGCTTGTCGAGTACCTGCACACAGAAGCTACAACGATGCTAGATCGAATATCAGTAACTCGAGATCGACCAGGCTTGGTCGAGATCGAGTAAGGGCAGAAAAACGAAATAAAAGAAATAAAGTAAAGGCAAAGACTTTGGGACTTCGAAATAAACTGTATAAAAAGGACTTCCAAGATTGGGGTTTGCAACAACGATAACCAAGCATGCATAAGGCAAAGATAAATAGATAATCATGTGAATTGCATCAAAGGATAAGCTTTCACCTTTTCCAACAATTAGACAACTCTTTCAAGAAACCCTAATTGTCTCTACCAATTTTATGTTTACAATCCAAGTTGTTAACATGGATCTCCATTAGATGGGTAATAAATACATAAACAAGTAGTAGATGCTCAAAACATGATAAAAGTCGGATCTTTACCTCAAACGCGCATGGATATCGTAGGACTCGCCCCAACCCTAGAAGTGGGTGGACTACTCGCGCTTCATCGCAACCTGAGACATCGATTGAAAGAAAACTAATTGCATTAAAATAAACCAAAGTTTACAACCCCTTGAAGCCAATTCCGCTCTCGCTTCACAACTCCAATCGGCCGCTCACTCTCTCTCTCTCTACTTCTCCTACTTACTTCTCTCTTAAATTGAATGAATAGAAATCAGCCTCGAGGAGGGTGTGGAGCCGGGTTCTTCGTCTTCAGTTTCTCGACATAGGCTCCTCGATCCTAGCAGGTGTCTAGGCATGGCTTATCGAGATCGACTAGGGTTTGTCGATGTCGAGTAGCTTTGTGCTCAGGTTCTGCTTCTCGGTTTTCTTCCGAAATGGTTCCATGTCCTGCGATATTAAACAGAAACTTATGTAGATCTCCATTTTTGACAAATAAGCATATACTACATAAATCCGACATTTTCCCAACCCGAAATATGCAAAATGTAAAGAATATGGAAGTAAAATATGCATAAAGACATGGCTACTTTGGAGACATCAAATCACCCCATACTTAGACTTGCTTGTCCTCAAGAAATAACCAAACAATAACCAAGACCTACAAAACATCCTTCAAGTCTTCGCCTTTGTCAAAAGAAACATCTCAAGTAGTAGCAATGTAAGACACGTGAATTTAACGTCATCACACATATATGAGCGATCCATAGGCATAGGCAATATAAATCCCACCTCACTGGAATAATGTGTTTACTCTCAACTCCCAAATGCGTTTAGGCTATGAAGATCAACTCTCAACTCAATTCCATACACAATCTCATAAACATTGCAATTTAAATGTGAATCCACTTCGCAACCAATTATGAAAATGCAACAAGAATTATCAGGAGGACTTTGCTCAATAGAAGTCTTCAAAGAAGATTCCATCCGGGGGGGTTGTAATGGGGCTTGGTAAGAAATAATAAGGAATGGAATTATTTGGCCATGTGGTGCTTAATAAAATTCGGGAATCAAGACTCCTAAATCTCCAACACAACCAAACCATAAACTTCTCAATCATATGCATCAACCAAACTCTCCAATTTATCTCAATAAAGTATGTAACCTTTCAAACTTTCTCAACCTCTCCAAAGTATGTATCTTGCAAATAATGAAAAAAATAAGGTAAATTTGGCTCATGCACTTTATTCACAAACATATGTACTTTTTCCTTTTCTTCTTTTTTTTCGGAATATTTTTTTTGAAAATAAAAACTAAATAACTTTAATAGTGCATTTATAATGTGAGCCAAAAATCCTTTTAAATAGTATGCATAACAAGATAAAAACCAACCCATTTCTCAATAATTTTAACAATCCTTCCTTCTTGAAATGCAACATAAGCTTATTCTTTCCACAAATCATCATTCCAACCAACTCTAAGTCTTAATTCCAAAATGGGGGTCAGGCTCAATTTGGTTAAGGATAATTTCTGTGGAGTTTACAAAAAAAGTCTCAGGCTAATGTTATGGCTTCAAGCAGAGATGATGCAGGGTAGGTAAAGAGAGGATAAAATTGGCTTAAAACGTGCCTCCATCATTTAATTCTCATAAACATATAAATGCATTGGCTTTAAATAACTATCACAACATTTAGAGATGCATAGGAAGAGTTAAAACACTCAAGAAAGCAGAGAGATTTTTAATGTTCTCCCTATAAGGCCAAAATTCTCACTAGGACAATTTTTGTTGGATAAAAAACCATTTCGAGGACTTAGGCTAAACCTTCCAAACATGCCATAGGCTAAACCTTCCAAACATGCCATAGGATTTACATGATCAAGTCAGTCATTATTTATCATCATAGGACATCTAAGTTAGGGTATAAAACTAAAACAATGCAAAAATTTAAACATGCATATTTTTATTTTTTGACATTTTCTATTTTTTTTATGCAACTAAAAACAAGACTTAAAGTATGACCAAATGCATAAAATTTAAACATGAATGCATAACATAAAAATTAAAAATTCACCATGTAAAACCAAAAAGTAAGACTAACACATATGATAATGATAATGAGCCCTTCCCCCACCCCATACTTAAAATTTACAGTGTCCCCACTGCATAAAATCAAATAAAAACAAGAGTAAAGGAAGGAACTCACAGGATAACAAATCGAGGAGGGCGAATCAGTGCAGGTCGAGTAACTGGCTGGTCGATCTCGAGTACATGTTACTCGATCTCGAGTAGCTTTTCTGCGTCCAGTGGATTCTGAAGTCGAGGAGCGTTTTGGCTTGGTCGATGTCGAGTACGTCTACTCGAGATCGAGTAACTTCTGGGCTTCTCCTCCTTGTCGTAATCGACTTGGTCGTCGTCGATTCTGACTGGTTTCAGGGACTTCTTTATTCCACTTTTTGCGATCCTTATATGCTTGCCGACCTAAAAGTGTTAGATTGCACAAGAAACAAGACTATCCACATGAAATATTCTAAAAGACATAAAACCAAAACCAAAAACAAAAACCAAAAAGTTCAAAAAATCAAAAATTCATAAAGTTCTATATACATGCTCTAGATTTTAGATTCGTTAGGCCGACTTCTCCGTTTGCGCTTAAGGACCATTAATGTGGGGCCCGATCATGCTTGGCCCTTCTCCTGGATCATCTAGGTCCTGATGGTAGTATGTAAGCTCAGCTGACAGGTGGTTGCTTGCATCATCTCCTTTCTCTTTCTTCTTCTTCCTTCCAGCTTTTAGTTTTCGCAGATTCTCTCGCTATGGTATCTTATTTCCCCTTAAATCATTGATACTTTTCTTTATGGACTGAGGGGGAGTAGAATTCATACCTGAACTTACCTTTTCGGACCCAAAACAGGAATCTTTGGGTTTGGGGCTAGTCGAGATCGAGTACAGCTGGTCGACCTCGAGTACAGGGACCCCATACTTAGGCTCTTGGCAAGTCAGTGGCTCAGCAGAGGTTGTCGATATCGACAAGGGCTTGTCGAGATCGAGTCGAAGCCTTGCCGAGATCGAGTTGGCTTGGTCGATCTCGAGTACAGTGTTGGCACCTTCCTCCGTTGTTTGCTTGGTCCCGTGGTTGCTGATGCTTTTCACCTCCAGCCAGGAAATTTGCTCTTTTGCAGGGCCAAAAGAGAAATCCAAAACCTCATCACCTATGGTGAAGGTGAGCGAGCGATTCTTAACACTAATTCTGGCATCTGCAGTAGCTAAGAATGGTCTACCAAGAATAATAGGGCTAGTAGGATCTTCAACGCAGTCTATAATAAGGAAATCTGCTGGAACAAAGAATTTACCAACCTGGACAGGAACGTTCTCAACTATACCTGTAGGGATGACTACTGTATTGTTTGCCATGTATAGCTTGGCATCCATAGGCTCTATGCATCCTATTTTGACCTTCCGCCAGATTGATAGAGGCATGATGCTTACACTTGTTCCTAAATCACACATAGACTCATATTTATATTGTCCAAAACCCACAGTAACAGAAAACTTACCAGGGTCAGGTCTCTTTTCAGGGAAGTGGAGTACATTGCATTCGCCTGCAATCTCTGAGATGGATCGCTTCTTGCTCAGGATTTCCTTTAGAAATTTGACATATCTAGGCATCTCTTGCAGGGCTTCTGTAAAAGGGATAGAAACATTTAGTTCTTCTTGCAGCATATTAACAAATCTAGTAAACCTACCTACAGTGGGATCTTTATGTGCTTTTGAAGGGAAAGGCAGTGACTTTTTATGTTTCGGAGCCAGATCAGCTGTCAGAGGTGTTGTAGAGTCGTCGACGTCGGCCAGATGCTTCTCCTCGATCTCGACCACGGTCTCCTCGAAATCGAGTTGGGTGGTCGACCTGGAGTTACTTGTCTGCGCAGCGGAGTCCGAGCTCAGCTTCTGGTCTTGGTCGAGTAGCTCCATGTCGAGGTCGAGTAGAGTCTCCTCGAGATCGAGTTGGGTCTGCTCTGTCTCGAGTTGCTTCTCTACGTTGCTTTGCTGTTTCCCGACCTCTGGCTCGTGTAATTGATGCTCACTCCTGAGTTTGATAGCTGCGACGTGTCCGGTCTTCCCTTTAGGATTTGGTTCTGTTTGCCCAGGGAGCTGTCCGAACGGTCGTGGGATCTGTGCAGCGATTTGACCCATCTGCGTCTCTATTCCTCTTTTCCAGATGTCCAGTTCTTCAAATTTTGTAGTGATGTTCTGGAACTGGTTGTTGATGGTGCCCTGATTCCGACGCATCTCCTCAAGGATCAGCTGCAGATCATCCTTCTTTTGATCCCTTTCTGGATGTCCTGGAGCTCTGTAGGGTGGGAGATTCCTAGGAGGACCTTGGTTCCTTTGTGGTTGATAGAACCTTTGGTCTCCCATGTAGCGATTAGGACCCCCCGCGCAAGTTGCCTCTTCATGTGTCTCTGTCATTCTGACTTGCTCAGTGTGTGGGCACTCAGTAGTGGTGTGTCTCCGTGATCCGCATTCGATGCAAGGCTGATTGACAGATAGATATTTTACTTGCTTGAGGAGCTTGCGATTCTGGTCTTTGTAGAATTTCTCTCTGACATCTGGGTCGATCTCCTTTGCTGGCTCATAGAGTGGCATAGATGGTGCTGGCCTGGCGTAGGAGTTCTCCTCATAGTTTGCAGTAGACCCATATTTGTTGTCATAATTGGTGAGCTTGTCCAGCACACCCCAGGCGTCAATTGGCGGCATCGTCAGATACTCATAGCGAGTATAATGGTTGATTCTGTCCTTAGTGACTTGATCAAGAGAGTTGAAGAAGATCTCCTAAATAACGTAGGGTGGTTGTCCATGAGTAGGGCAAGATCGCAACAGTTCTTTGTAGCGTTCCCATGCCTTTGTCAGCGGTTCCCCTTGCTTCTGTTTGAAGGCGGTAATTTTCTGGCGGAGAAGTGCTGTCTTGGCAGGTGGGAAGAATTTATTCAGAAACTCTTGCTCTACTTGGGCCCATGTGGTGAGTGATCTTGGTTTCTGCCCTTCAAGCCATTTCAGTGCAGGCCCAGCGAGAGACCGGCGGAAAGCTTTCATCTTGACATATTCCAGAGTTGTACCTTCAGCAAGAGTACGACACATGTCAGAAAAATTTGTAATATGTTCAAGAGGACACTCATTAAATTTTCCATAAAAAGCATTATTCTTAAGCTCTATAAGAAATTGAGTGCGAATTTCAAAAGAGTTATCAGGAATGAGAATCGCCGATTCAGGCACGACGAGAGTTGGATGCATATAATCCTCAACAGTAGTTGGATATTGGGCAAGCTCAGCTTCTGCTTGACTTGCGCGCTGAGCTTCTTGTTCCCTCGCTTCCCTTTCATTGGCGATAGTGGTATCCTTTGCGGCTAGCTCCCTTGTAAGCCTTGCGATCAGCTGTTCTTGTGTTTAAGCGGCCGCCATGATCTTTTTGAGTTTAGAGTGGATGTGTAGGTATCGCTCCGGTTCGTATAAGCTATCAAACTCAGGTGGTAGACCAGAACAGCGCATACACCTGCAAATTAACTCAAGAGAAACGTGAGATTTAACTACCTAAGGCGCGAATGATAGCTTGCCCGACAACGGCGCCAATTTGTAGTTAGGAGGAAATCGAGTATGCAAATTAAAATATAAATAAAATAAGGCAAACCAGATTCTGTCCCTTGCAAATAATTATAAGACCTCCTCCTGATGTAGTAGCGGAAAGTCAGGGTCAATCCACGAGGAAGCGTGTCAGCGGATCCTAGGCAGCAGAGAAATCTCACGGAAGTCGACTACAGATGTCCTCGATCTCGACTAGAGCTAGTCGACAGAAGATCAGACCAATCGAGCAGAGTAGCAGACACATGCACTAGGGCTCGTCGATCTCAACTAGAGGCTACTCGATATCGAGTAGGGCCCTTGTCGACTTTGACTTGGCTTGTCGAGTACCTGCACACAGAAGCTACAATGATGCTAGATCGAATATCAGTAACTCGAGATCGACCAGGCTTGGTCGAGATCGAGTAAGGGCAGAAAAACCAAATAAAAGAAATAAAGTAAAGGCAAAGGCTTTGGGACTTCAAAATAAACTGTATAAAAAGGACTTCCAAGATTGGGGTTTGCAACAACGATAACCAAGCATGCATAAGGCAGAGATAAACAGATAATCATGTGAATTGCATCAAAGGACAAGCTTTTGCCTTTTCCAACAATTAGACAACTCTATCAAGAAACCCTAATTGTCTCTACCAATTTTATGTTTACAATCCAAGTTGTTAACATGGATCTCCATTAGATGGGTAATAAACACATAAACAAGTAGTAGATGCTCAAAACATGATAAAAGTCGGATCTTTACCTCAAACACGCATGGCTATCGTCGGACTCGCCCCAACCCTAGAAGTGGGTGGACTATTCGCGCTTCATCGCAACCTGAGACATCGATTGAAAGAAAACTAATTGCATTAAAATAAACCAAAGTTTACAACCCCTTGAAGCCAAATCCGCTCTCGCTTCACAACTCCAATCGGCCGCTCACTCTCTCTCTCTACTTCTCCTACTTACTTCTCTCTGAAATTGAATGAATAGAAATCAGCCACAAGGGCTTTATTTATAGGCTTCTAAACCTTGCTACTCAACGATAGAAACATCTATCTATATTTAAAACTATATATAAAAGCATTAAAGATAAATAAAAGCAACAACATAATTAAATCTAAAAAAGGGAAATATATCTAAAGTGTCTTCAGTGGATAGAACTCTCCTCATCATGATAGAACTTGATAGATCGGATAGAACTCGGCAATCTTCGAGCCCAAGTAATCCAAATCCGAGTAGAACTCCCAAAAACGTATTACGCGGCTTCTGGTGTCGTCGTCGATCTCGAGTAGAGCCTACTCGATCTCGACTACGAGTGTTGTCGACTAGGCGTGGCTCGGCATCTCGGCTAGCAGGTCCTCGACAGGCTCGGACATGACTCCTGGCGTTCGTCGATCTCGAGGACCCCTTGTCGACATCGAGTAGAGGTGGGTCATCGACTGGCTTTCTGGTGTTGTCGAGGAACCCTTCTCGACATGCTCGGACATGGTCTTCAGCTGCTTCGTCGACATCGAGTTGGGTCCTCGACATCGAGTAATGTGTCTGGGCGCCAGGTCGGGTACTCTCTTCCTCGGTCTCCGCGGGCAGGCTTTTCTCGACTCCGGGTTGTTCTCCGAGGTCTTGTTGATCTCGAGTTGTGGCACTCGATCTCGAGGAGGGTGTGGAGCCGGGTTCTTCGTCTTTAGTTTCTCGACATAGGCTCCTCGATCAAAGCAGGTGTATAGGCTTGGCTTGTCGAGATCGACTAGGGTTTGTCGATGTCGAGTAGCTTTGTGCTCCAATTCTGCTTCTCGGTTTTCTTCCAAAATGGTTCCATATCCTGCGATATTAAACAGAAACTTATGTAGATCTCCATTTCTGACAAATAAACATATACTAAATAAATCCGACATATTCCCAACCCGAAATATGCAAAATGTAAAGAATATGGAACTAAAATATGCATAGAGACATGGCTAATTTGGAGACATCAAGCAACGCGAGTAATGCCCTCTCTATTGCTGATCCCTACTGCTGCCTATCAGGCTCTCCCTCGTGCTGTCCGGGGATCTCGGCCTCAGCATCGGTCTCAGTTTCAGTCTTTGTCTCGGGAATGCGGCCACGACCTCAGCCATGTGGTCTCCCGCGTCCTCTACTAATCTGGGTGTCGACCATGCTGACAACTGGAAATTTAAGTGTACTCAATATACAACTAAATAAAACGTCTTCTTCAAGGAAGACATCCCTCAGGCACATTCATTTCACATAATTACATCCCTTCAAGGAGATGGCCCGCAGGCACAGTTTTATATCGCACAGAAGCTAACTAGATAGCTATCCTTCGAGGGATAGCTTGGCGAGCCCGTCTATAAATCCTATCCTGCTTCAACCACCATGGTTGCTCCCTTGGAGTCTTCCAGGCCCGTCTGTAAGGAAAAGCTAGGCAGTCTACCCGAACCCTTCTACATCTCTAGGGATGCCTATCGCCTTGTCCTACACGTCGATCCTATCTCTCGTCTATAAAGATCCTAACCATTTTCATTTTCCAAAGGGTTTTCATCTTTGTCCTTTAAAAACTTCGAAATCCTTGAAAATTTCCAAAACGGTGGGCTGTTTTGAAAATTAATTTTTAACTCGTGCGTACTCAGGTCGAACAACCTTGGCTCTGATACCAACTTTGTAACGACCCGAAATTTCAGTACCCGAATTAACCTCCATAATGGATCCTACTGCTAATGCATATGGAATCTGACTCATTCTATACAGCTCAGCAAGTGTTACTGGACACTAGTTCTTGCCTAGATATAGGCCATGTTGCATGGGCAACCGAACCTGTCTAGAACCTTATCTATATAAGTTCCCTGACTTAGTCAAATTAGTCTTTTGGATCTATCCTTATCGATCTTGATGCCTGCGAAAATGTACTCGACCTCTCCAAGGTCTTTAATTGAGAAATGCTTCTTGAGCCAGTCTTCTACAAACTCAAGCATTTGAATGTCATTCCCAACAATTATTATGTCATCCACATACAAAAACAAAAAAACAACTTTGCTCTCACTAAACTTTTTTTGAACACAAGGTTCCTCTTCACATTTGATGAATTCACACCATTTGATCACTTCATCAAATCGAAGGTTCCAACTTCATGATGCTTGCTTAAGTCCATAAATGGACTTCTTAAGCTTGCCCACCAGCCTAGGATTCTGGGGATCTTCAAAACCCTTCAGGTTGTGTCATGTACACATCCTCTTCTAAGTATCTGTTTAGAACGTGGTCTTGACATCTAGGGCACCATGCCATTTTTTGGCGTCTAGACCATCATAGCTGGCTTATATGTAGAAGACTCATTGATTTCTAACATCAGAATGTCTAGACATGTAGTCAAAATGAAATCAACAAATCTATTTGGCAACGATCTTTGCCTATCCAATCTACGCATGGGTTGAGCAACTAGAGGTTCTGCCACAACGTTTTGAGGACTAGTAGGTGTGGGTTCTTGTAACTCCCCTACCTATGATTTTGAGTTCTTTCTTCCCATGGAATTATGTTCTCAAAATACCTAGTCTCAGAGATGGAGTTATCCATGTCCTCTTTTTGCTCGGTTTGTTGCTTCTTTCAAACTTCTTCTAGATCAACATTTCTCCCACTTGACTTTTTAGAAACAATTAAACTCTTTTTCGATAAAGACACTATCTCTTGCAACAAACACTTTGTGCTCAATGGGATTGTAGAAGTAGTACCCTTTAGTTTCCTTAGGATACCATACAAAGAAGCACTTATTCGATTTGGCTGTGGGCTTATCTTTTAGTAAACAGTTTACTTATGCTTCGCATCCCCAAAACCCTGAGAAAAGACAAACTTGGAATTCTTCCAGTCCATAACTCATATGGTGTCTTTTCTATAGCATTTGTTGGAGTCCTATTTAGTGTGAATATTTCAGTTGTGAGAGTATGCCCCATAAAAATATTTGAAGATTAGCAAAATTCATCATTGATCAGACCTTGTACAACAAGGTCCCATTTCTCCTTATAGAGACATTGTTCATTTGTGCTGCTCTTGTGTGGAGTTAGTTGTGAGACATTCCCACAACTGTTTAAATGATGATCAAACTCTTGACTCAAATATTTATCACCACAATTGAATTGTAGTGCCATAATTTTCTTGCCAAGCTGGTTTTCAGCTTCATTCTAAAAGTCCTTGAACTTTTCAAAAAGATCTTCATGAAGTAAATACAATCATATCTACTTAAATCATTAGTAAAAATTATGAAGTATTTGGACCTAACTCTTGCTCATAGGCCCCCATACATCTATATGTATTAGTGCCATGAGCTCAATTGCCCTTTCACTCACCTTAGTAAAAGGTGACCTTATCATTTTTCTCATTAAACATTACTCACATGTGTCAAATGATTCATAATCAGTTGATATCAAAAGTCCATCTTTATGGAATTTTCCATGCAATTTAAGCCTAAGAGACATAATTGACGATGTCATGCATAGATAGGTATTTTTACCTGCATCTGATTTTTTCTTTTTGGTACTTGTGTTGTAAACACCAGATGTTTGATGGAGTCATTACTCATTACAACACTAGAAATTGTACCAGAAGAACTCATAGTTCCATCCTTTTTATCTTTCAAATACTTTGGGTGGTTTCTCTTCCAATGACCCTTGGTATGGTAGTAGAAACAATCATGGCCAGCAACTACTTTTGCTTTCTCAGAAGTGTTCTTGGGTTGGGTAACTGGTTTACCCTTCCGTTTTGTGTTCTTCTGCTATCCAAATGCCCCATTCTTGAACCCTTTTCCCTTTTATACCATCAAGAACTCCTTCTTGTTTCCCATAGTTAGATTTTGCTCAGCGGTCTTAAGCATTCATTGCAACTCTTCAAGCGTTTTTACAGCTCCGTTCATATTGAAGTTAGCTTGAACTGAGTAAATCCATCGTGCAGAGAATGAAGTATGATGTATGTAGCCAACTATTGGTTATAGGGGTGGCCAAGTCCCTCAATGTTTTCAAAACGACCAATCATTTCAAAAACATGAGGACCACCTCACTTGCCTTTCTCATGTTTGCAATCAAGTATTGCCTTATGAGTCTCATACCTCTCCATCATCGCTTGTTCCTAACACATAACTTTCAAGGTACGAATGATGGTGCAAGCATCCATCTTTTCGAACCTCTTTTGATGGCTCAACTCCATAGATGCCAGCATAAGACATGTGATAATCACTGACTTATCTCTTATTTGTTTTTCTTGATCCTTCTCAGCATGAGTAGAGGCATTAGTCAATTTTGGGATAGGGGTGTCAAGTACACTCTCTTTTCCTTCGGACTTGAGAACAATTCTCAGATTTCTTTCCCAATCGAGGAAATTATTGCTGTTCAACCTATTTTTCTCAAGAATTGTACGCAAATTGATGATGGTTGGGTTATCGTTTCTATTCATGATATCTACAACATATAACATGCAAAATGTAAATCATATTTGTCATGTAAAAGCTTTAAATTTAAACATGTTTTAAATGTAAATAAGTTAATGCCATTTTATCCATAAAATAAATTTCCATTTGAATAAAATGATTCCAAGATCCTATTACAGATAAGACATTAGCGTGCTTTAGCACTACCCTAACTCTTATGTGACAAGGTAAGTAACTTTTACTAGTTATAACATTTATAACTCTTGGTTGATCGATCACATCTCATGTAAATCTATCCCATGCCTCAAAATACAAAACTTTGTCTTTTGGTCTTTTGTTGAGTAGAACCAATTCAAGGCTATAAATGTACGTAAAGACCGGAATTTAAAATTTATGGATGGCTTTACATTGGTTTAAATATTGATTTTATGAATGAAATATATACCGAGCCACTTTTCTTGTATCTTGTAAACATAACGGATTTTAACACATCACGAACTCGGGATATACGTCTTGCTAATATAAGAGCAGCCGCCCCATCCATTCCTTGCACACATCTCACCCACTCCCTTTGATTTGATCATATGACAAGCTAGGATCCTATTAATCTCACCCACTCTCTTTCCCATCACCCCTCCCATTCTTTGACCAAAAAAGCACTCTCCCATTCTTTAAATCTGATCCCCAAGGCTCACCCTCACTCATTCACAAAGAACAAGCCATCACTTGAGAGGAAAGGGAGAGAAAAGAAGCCTATCTCCATTGCTAGTCCTTTTTGGCTGCCTTCCATTCAAAAAGCCATAACTCCCTCAATATTGATCCAAATGGAGTGATTCTTGATCCCTTAGCTCCAAGGTGATTTGCCCCTCCAAACTGACTGATCATTGCGGCTGCAGTGGAGTGTTCTCGGAGGAGCTTGGGTTTTTCACCTTGATAGTTGGTAAGTCCACTTGGTACCTTTCAAAACTGAGTTCCAACATGTTTTATAACTCCTTTTCTTCAACTTTAAGTAAGAATCTAAATCATGTTTTGGGATTTTTGGTGACAAAATGGCAAGGTGTTCCGAAGGACTCCCGAGGGTGTTCTTGAGTCGTTTGTGTGTTGGATTCTTCGAAGGTAATCTCTCAACCGCCTTCCCCTCTCTAGGATATATGTGTTTTGGTGTGGAAAAGGCTTAGAAAGTGGAGCCTCTATGTGTTTTTGTTGCGTTTTGTAGAAAAAACGTCAAAAAATGGATATATGTGCCTTTGTAATTTGGACTTTATTTCCAATCCCACAGTCTGATCCGGCTGGAATATTAATATGATGCTCATGAAAATGTTATCCAACTGCTCTCCAAAAATAACGACGATCTAACAGTTGGATCCAGAGTTATTATAATTTTAGTAAACAAAATTTATAATGACTCGATTAAAAACATGGTTAAGAAAATGCTAAGAATATAGTTAAATATATGATGGCATAACCGAAACTTAGAGCATATAAAATACGGTAATGAAGTATACCCATAAATTGGCCAATAATAAGGATGAAAAGGTTAGGATTACGTTATGATATGACCCGGATTATAACTTGTTAAGTGTGGATATTTAACCAAGCTTGTAAGTCCTTAAGCCATTAACCTTATGTGAATGTGTGTGGTTATCTTGCGGTAGGGGTTTATGTGATGCATTAATAAGAAGAGCCTAATGTGAAATAATTACAATTGTTAGGCGCTTGATTCGTGTTTAATTACACTTGGTGCTTGTTAGTTTCCGTGCTTACCTTCAGATTTCAGGTAAGTCCCCTGGACTTACCCATGAGGTTACTCGTGACACATGAATGTCGTAGCGAGATAGATTCATGCATATTTTACGACATGGAATTGTTGTAGGGTATAAACCGGAAATATAACATAGAACGGAACATAGGGAATGAAATGAACCCTTCTCTCCTCTTTGTCTTTGTTATAATAGGTGGCCATCCTATTCTATGTTGTTGTGTGGTGATTATCGGGATTCCCTAAATGTTGCGGCATAGCCGAACCTTCGAACATTCGATAAAGGTTGGCACATCCTCCAAGAAATTGGTGATAAATGATGGTGTAACCTCCAAGCATTTGGAAAGGGATTATATGGTTGATTGTTGTCATTTGGGTACCCATTACCGCATTTATTTATATATTCAGATTATTCCTTAGGAGCATGATAGTGTATTTACAATTTTATCGCATCACGTTTATATGCCTTTTTACGTACTCGCTGAGTATGCTGGTGCATACGTGTGTGAGTAATCAATGATTGACCCCGTTATCTTTTATGTTTTTAGATTCAGGTACCCCCGATACCCGAAATGCGTGATCATATGTGGATTTTTGTCGAGCATAGCCTATGGGACGATAGAGTGAGAGAGACATGGACCATGTTTTAGTATTTTCTCGCTACTTATTACTTTTACGTTTTGAACCGGCTAGGCCGCTGCATGTGTTGTACTTTAATTCCGCCTTTATCTTTCGCTCAAAAACCGTTTTGCGATAGCTACCTAGGAAAGGTATATAAACGCATTCCTCCAATGTGCATGCGTTTGCTTTGGGGTTTGAAATCACCGTTTTAACAACTTATCTACGCTTCCGCTAAATAAATAATATGAGTAATAACTCGTTGTCGGTTGTAATATCTAAAGCTCACGGAAGAATTCAAAACTCTTCCTTAACGTACCCTGAATAACCGGATCATCCGAACCTTATTAATCCTCTAGGTGGATTAATGGATGCACATTCGGATATCCAAACTTTTGGGTTGTTACAATAAATCCCTTATATAGATTTACCCGTACTATCTCAAGGTCAAAGCATGTACACCTTGATTTGGCAAAACCTATCCATCAAATTCCAAGGGCCTCGTAGGTTATGAATTGGAAATGCATACTCTCAATTTTGTTTTATGGGAACTAGGTTTGTCACGCAAGTCTAATTATCAAGTGAACAAACAACATAATCAAACATGCAAGCATAAATCAAACACAAACAAAAAAATAAATTGTGATCCTAGTATGGCCCCTAATGAAAAGAAAACCAAAAAGATAAATCTTCAAGGTTCTTCTTACTCCTCGGATCCTCATCCTTGATTCTTCTTTGGATCTCCATCCTAGAATCGCCTTTTGGATCTCCATCCTTGAATCTTGTAGCATCTTCTTTTGTACAATATATGTATAAATAAATTTAGTTTTGAAAATTAAATTACAAAAATACATAACGATACGCAGATCGTGTACAAAAATAAATAACGATATGCAGATCGTATTTATATGCTACTTGGGCCATACTAGTAACCCCATGCAACAATTAAATAACGATATGCAGATCGTATTTATATTACTCACATTTAATATAACATCAAAATATTAATCAAATTAACATAAACAAGAAATAGAATATTAATCATATTAATAAACTATTTAACTCAAATCAATTAAATTATCTAATAAAATAACTAATTTAATATTCTTGATATTTAATTCAAAATTAGCAATCATATATTTGGAATAAATTTTATGGTAACTCTTATCTTGTACAATTGGATACAATATTTTGTTAAGGATAAGATATCTACCATATCTAATTAAGTATATTCAGAGTCTTACACTAAAACCCCAATGTACCTTTCATAATCCTAAATTACAGCCCTATCTACTCCCACTCAAATTTTGTAACCATTACAAACATTTGACCACAGTAGGATTAAGATGATAAATTTTTATAAAACATAAAACTTTGATAAATTAATGTATCAATCAAATTCACACAAAATCCATCAACTTTGCATCAAAATAATGAAATTCTCAATTTCTTAGATTCAAATCACCTTTGACTTTTAGTTTATATAAAAAATCATATCTTTTGTACAAATTATACAGATTGGTTTAACCAAACGATTTCCAAACCAACTATTATCGAAAAGGTTAATTGATGCTTACGTACTAGGTAGCACAATTTCAATCAATTCAAGTTGATTCACGTAATTAATTGAAAATATTGAGAAAGGCATGCGGCTTTACATATCGGAATCAAATTCTGAACATGCATCGAGTTCTTTGTATCAAAACAAAGTCCGAACCCGTAAAAATTCAACATATTCAGTTAATTAAAATCATAATTTTAATCATACAAATTATTTCATATATCATGTATATTGCTAAATTGAATTAAAACTAACAAGAAAATCAATTGATCATATCAATTTATGCAAGAGGCTCTCATACCACCGTAGGAAAATTAGATGCGCAACGAAAGTGTTGAAAACAATTTTCTAACATCTAATTCGGGATCTCATTCATGAATTAATATGAAAAATATAGAAGGAAAAAGTCTTACATTTCTTGTGTGAAACCTTGATTCGAAATCACCTTTGGAGAATAGAGCCTCAAACGCGACTCCTCTACTTGGTCCACACGAGCATGGGATTGGATCTCTTTGTCTTTGTTTGCTAGAACGAACGATCGAAGGATTACAACTCAGACCTAACACTTTAAGGATGGGAGTGGTTTTTGGTGGGAGAAAAAAAGATGCACCAGGCCAAAAACTAGGTTAAGACTTATTCTCAATAAGTCTCCTTATATAGTGTGCAAACTAGGTCGAACTTATTCCTAATAAGTTAACTTTATCGTTTATCTTCTATCAACAATATCTTTCCACAAAGATATTATATCAATAATAATAACTTATTATTATCATTAATCAATTATCCAATTCCCCAAAAACTAGGCTAACACTTATTCTTAATAAGTCTCGTTATATAGTGTGCAAACTAGGTTAAACTTATTCCTAATAAGGTACCTTTATCGTTTATCTTCTATCAACAACATCTTTCCATAAAGATATTATATCAATAATAATAACTTATTATTATCATTAATCAATTATCCAATTTCTAATACTCTTTTGTGTGTTTATAGAACCCGAATAAAATAGCAATAGATTAAATCCAATTTAATCTATAAATTATAGTTGGGTTCTAGCAAAGCACTATAATTACATAAATTATTCTGATTGTAAATCTCCATTTTAATCCTATTATATCATTAGTATTTTACACATCAATTAAAGGACACTAATTCCTTTAGATCTATCCACACTAGTAAATTCCCATATTTACTTAAGGGATTTTATTTGTTTTATTTTTCTTAATTATTAAACAATTTATCATTAAGCTTTAGATAAATAGTTTTAGATATAGATAGAGTTGATCTTTCCTTGATTAGTGGGGATTGAGCACTATATATAAGGCCCTAGGGGATGAGTTTTAGGCATTCAATTTCAATTCTATTCCACAATACGATTTACATTCGATGGTAGGTGTTTAGAAAGCTTGGCCGAGTGAAGTTGTAAGAGGCGGGAGCGGATTTGGCTTTATTCGATTGTATGTTTTTGTTTGATTCAATGCAAGTTATTTATCTGAAATTATTGATGTGTGTTTTGATGATGAAGAATGAGTAGCCACCCAACTTCTAGGGTCGAGGTGAGCCCGACGGTAGCCATGTAAGGTAATGAATCAAAGGTACAATCTTTATTGAGATTTCATCTTCTGTGCCTAATTGCATGAATGCATGATTCTTCTGCGACAGTAGAAGGGGATCCTTATTTGTGTTATTGAAGAAAAATCGATCTTAATGCAAACTTGGATTAATTATGTAAAAAAGGATAGTAACAATTAGGATTTATGCAAAAGCCTCTATATTCTTAATTGTTAATAACGAAAGTTATTTGATGAAAATGCGTGATCTTTTATACCTTTGACGTTATTTTTACATGGTTATCGTTGTGGCATTGATACCCTGATCCTAGGAGCTTTTTATCTTATTGAATTACATCTCACCAATTCTGTGTTTATTTCCGTTTCTGTTTTGTTTTTTATTTACGGTTTTACACTGCACTAACGCACTCAATCTTGACAAACTTTAGTCGATATCGAGTATTGTAGTCGACGTTATGGGACATAAAGATAGAAAGTACTCGACAATAATGAAGAACAAAAGAAAATAAGGAACAACAAAGGAAAGTTTAGAAATTTACCTCTTTTGATTGAAAACCTTAAGTTATAATGTTGTAGTTGCAAGGTAGGGTTTCAATTTAGATTTTTTTGGAGGTAATGTGTTTTTGGCTAAGGGTATGTCGACTAGGGCTAGGAGAAATCACCAATCTTGGTCTTTGGAGCTTTCTTGAACTAGATCAAACAAACACTTTTTTTTTGTAGTTCTTCGAACTGATTTTTTTTAAAGTAATGCAAAAAGAAGGACTCGAAAATTTGAGATGGAAGGTGATAGAAGATAGAAACTTAGCCCTAATGACAAGATATAAACAACCTTTGGATAAATTTGGTAACAAGATCTATCTTATGCCTTTGAGATATATGATAGATTTAATGAATTAATTCTATCACAAAATCAGATTTTAAATAGGCAATGGATAATGGAAATAAATAAAAGATAGATAAAAAATTCCAAAGATAGAACAACTAAACCAAAGATAGAAAAGATGGACAAACTAGGGTTTTCATGTGGTAACGTTATGTCGGCCAAGCAAGGCTATGGGGACAATGATGTCGTCGGCTAGGAGAGTGAACACAAGGGGTGTGCGCACGGACTTGGTCGACTCCACGGTCTCAGCTAGGCTTTGTGTTTAGGCTATGCAAACACAAACAATCACAAACTCAAGATTAGTGCAATAATCAATAAAGAAACAAGAATTAAAAGACCAAAACATAAGAAGGACTCTTGTTTGTGGTTTTTGTGTTTATGAAAAGAAAAGACACAACTTTGAATGTCGGAAACAAAGCTCTGATGCCAATTTGATATGGGGTTAGCCGCAGGGTGGCCCGATCTTCGACAATCAAACAAGAAACAATAAAGACTCAAAGAAACGCAGCAAGAACTATCAAGAATCGATCAAGAACAGCCAAGATCGACCAAGAATGAACCAAGACTCGACAAGATCTCAAGATCAGGGGCTGAACTCTAAATCGGCCAAACAAAAGAAATAAAGACTCGATAAAACAATGCAAGAATTGAAAGACACGACCGATAAGGACTGAGTCGATCTATATAGAACAAGATAAAGACCCCAGGCTTCCTCAGAGGGTAGGAACCAATAACAATGACTATATAACCCGCCTCTACAACCCTACACAACCAAGCGGACAACTTAGTGACACAAAGAAGGGGCTTGTGGATACTAGGATCACCAAGTCTTGCGAAGTTTATGAACACAAAGCAAACCAAGCTGAGACAGTACCAATTCGTGAATGATGAGTACGACTCTAATCATTCAACAAGCACTCAATGTGTTTCATACAAATTTGAGTAAACTAATTCTATTCAATATGTTCCAACTGAATTACAAAGTATGTAAATACGGTCTCTAAAAATAACATAAAGAGAAGCCCAATTCGGCCCAGTGTTTAATCTAGGCGAACTGGTATCGACGTCGAGGGCTAGGTGTAGGCGCCGAGGGCCTCAATGCTCTCATATGTGTCTCAGCTATGACATAGATACCTCTGGTGTCGGCATCGAGACAATCAGCAAGCCCTATGCACATGTAAGTCTTCATTGGTGGCTCGGGGAGTTGAACCGTGCTCGAGAACAAGGCATGACTCACAAATATAAATGAGTCTCGTTGAAGCTTCTTATCTCGGGCTCGAGACATAGGTCCTTCTCCAAGAATGATTGGTGTGTCTGGAGCTGTAGAAGATGGTTCCGCATCACGATTTCCAGTGTTCACAATTTTGGATCGGAAAACATTATTTCCTATTATTTTATTCCTATTCCTAATAGGGTTTGGCCAACTCTTTGAGAGTCTTTATTAAGTTATTTCAGTTCTATTCGCCATGTGTTTGGATACTGTAAGACTATGAATACAATTAGAGAGAGAGAGAGAGAGAGAGAGAGAGAGAGAGAGAATTGGCCTATGAGTTGTTAAACTCATAGTTTCGCATGTGATTCGAAGACATGGTTGTTTGGATTGTGAGGATTTGATTCTATTTAGTTATTCATATTTATAGTTATCATCTTGTGCTTATTGATTATATTTGTGTTCCTTTTTATGATTGATCGCCATGTTAGGAATTGCATCTTAGCTATGAATTCGTTGTTTTCTTGATAGCAAACAAAGGTATTGAGATTGTGACGTTTCTCTGTCTTTGTAGTGGATGATTTCAATTGATCTATGTTGAGGATATTCTATTAGGGCTGATTTCGGTATGCGCCTATTAGTCTTAATTGCATTGAGTCAATGTGCCAATTGGTCTTGATTACTTGAGTCATTAATGCTATTCTTTAGTGATATTGAATAAGATGAGTGAATCTTTGCAGATCTCTCAACTTTAGTCATGTAGACCTATGAATATGAATAATTAATAGATCAATCCGAGAACCATGAATTCCAACCATTGTCAGAGAATTACAGGTGAAATGTTCTTTCTACTTTGATATCATTCTACTTTGCAATCATAAATCTGGTCACTTTTACATTCTGGTTATTTGCTACAAATTATTGATTTGTCATAAGAGTCTTTGCTTAGAGTTATTGAATATGAAATCGCTTCTTCATGTGGGTTCGACACCGTACTTCATCACTATACTAGTAGTTATTCGGTTTATCAAGTGATTGATTGCCTAATCTATTGATTTTGTGTTTGAGTTTGGATATTGTTACTATTTGATAAAGGGCGAAAGTGCCAACGACGTTCGTCCTTAACCAAATTCTTGGCGCCGTTGTCAGGGAGAAGAAATGAGTTTGCTTTTCTATATCTCTTTCAATTACTCTTTACTTTGAGTCTTTTGTGTCCTTTTATGGTTCAAACTAGATCTTCTAATTCATTGCATTTGTCTTTTGATGGAACCTAATTTGAGAGTTCAACCCCTTGCAATTAGTCTTCCTAATCTCCCTGAGGGTTCAAGATTTTGGTATAAGTTGAATTGGACTTTTATTTTACCCTACTTTCATGGATTGCCTGGGGAGGAACCAAATAAACACCTTGCTACCTTTGTGAGTGTGTGTGATAGACTTAGACCCCAAGGCCTGAACGATGACCAATTGATGTTGAGAGTGTTCCCTTTTACCTTGAAAGATTCTACAAGTAATTGGCTTTAGTACCTACCCCCAGAAAGCATTACTACTTGGGTGCAATTGAAGAAAGCTTTCCTACAAAAGTACTTTCCCGTGACTCGCCTCAACAAACTTAAGAAGAAGCTATCCATTATTGAGCAATCACCTAAGGAGAGTCATTATGAGTATATTGAGCAGTGCAAGAAGCTTAAGGGTAGTTGTCCGTAACTTGGTAAACCTCTGGAAGCAAAGTAGGTTTTTGAAGGGTTGGCTAATGCATCACAACGATATGGGAGACACCAAGGAGCTAGAGGAGTTCATAAATTGGATAGTTCTAGAGATGGTCACAAGGATGATATCGATAGGCTTACGGAGATACTGAACAAGATGGCTATGCAAATGAATCCATCCCACCAGCCTAGACCTTGTGGTGTTTGTGGAGATCGAACTCATCCGAGTGATAAGTGTCCCTTGATTCAGGAGAACAGCGCTGATGTGAATGCTATGGACTATGGACCTCGCCGCAACTTTGGTAACAATTACAATCAGGGCTACAATTCAAACTATCAAAGTGGATTCAACGGGAGAGGCTAGCAGCAACAAGTTCCTTTTCAGAGAGGACAATTTGAGAATCATCCTAGAAACACTCAACAAGAAGATAGAGATGAGACATTGAGGTTATTATTGGACAAGATGGGTGTTCAAGAAAAGTTGTTGATTCAGATGGCTAAGGAAAATGGTGAATTGAAAGCGAAAGATTCGGGGAAGTTACCATCGCAAGTGGTAGTGAATCTGAAGGAGAATGTTAAAGTCTTGATCCTTAGAGTAGGTAAACAAGTGAATGTTCCCACTAGGAATATTGAAGAGAGGCCTTTGGAAGATGTTGATTTGGGAAAAGAGGACAAGACGTAATTAGAGACACACTACATAGTTGGCGCTCGCCGCCCCTCACCACGGCGCTCGCCGCCTCCGCCAGTGCCAGATCCGATTTCTGACGTTGTTGAATCCCCAAATAAAGCTTCTAAAGAGTGGTTTTCTGAGGTCTCAAAACCTGCACCACACTTTCCTCACGCCTTAAGATCTGATCGTAAGTGGGAAGATGAACAAATTCGTTACGACACATTTGCTCATTGTGAGGTAAATATTCCACTTTTCAATTTGATTAAAATTGTGCCTCGCTATGCGAAATTTTTTAAAGAACTATGCACGATGAAATTCAAGAAAAGGATGCGAAAGAAAGAAAAGGTAGGTTTAAGTGAGAATGTTTATGCTTTACATTGGAAAAGATTGCTTGAAAAGTGCGGAGATCGAGGTATGTTTACTATGCCATGGGCAATAGGTAATGCTAGCTTCACCAAAGCTATGTTAGACCTAGGTGCTTCAATCAATGTTATGTCTTATAAATTGTACATGTTTTTGGGTCTCAATGCATTATCTGAAACTGGTGTTACTATACAACTCGTTGATCGTTCTAGTATTAAGCCTAGAGAAGTTGTTGATGATGTTTTGGTTAAGGTTAATGATTTAATATTTCCGGCTGATTTCTTCATTCTAGACATGGAACAAGGTACACCCGAAACCCCACTTGTCTTGGGAAGGCCATTCTTGTGAACGGCTAAGACTAAGATTGATTATTTTGAAGGTTCACTAACTATGGGGTTTGATGGTAGAAAGATTGAGTTTTCTATATTTGAGCATATTGTTTCTTCTACCAATGATTCTGTAGATGTTCTTGACTCCAATGGAAGTAATCACATGAATGAATCAAATGGTTTGTTAGATGCTTCTGTTGAAACAGAATATGTGAATCTTGAGTTCTCTAACAAAGATGAAATTAGATTAGGGCAAGATAACATTGAGAGGAAAATTGAGAATTCGTTTACGTCACATGACAATGTGTCTAATTTAAGTGATTCAATTGTTATTCCCTATGAGAAATCGATTCCTAACAATGTTGAGGTTTTTGCAATTGCAGGGCAACCTCCAAGAGTAACTCATTTCAAGAAGGAATCGATGGATACAAGTGATGGATATGTGGGAGGAGTTCTTAAAGTTCCCCCTCTTGTCTTGAAAGTACAAGTGTGAAGGATCTTGGTGGAATAACTTGATCATGAAATGCATCATGTCGAGCCAAAGACGTGAAACAAAGGCACTTCTTGGGAGGCAACCCAAGGTAGTTAGGTAGTAGTATTTCTATTTTGTAATTAGTTTTTCAGTTCAATAGTGTCGCTGAAGTTCGGAGGTGATGATAACTTAAAACTTGTGTTGGATTGAGTTTTGATTTATTTGGAGTACGAAAGCAGTGTTTTAAAAGGCTCTAGGTGGCCGCTAGGCGGTGGATGACCGTCTAGCGCCCAGGCGATTAGGCGGGCGTCTAGGCGGTGCCTAGGCGGACTTAGACTAAACTTGATTATTTCCCTGTATTTCAATGGATATAATATACCAGTAAGTTATATAATGCAGTAATATCAATAATATCACTCATAAACCCAAATTTGGTGTGCTTAACTAACACTAAAGTCAATAAATGTAAAAGCGCTCGTCCGGCTGATAGCTTTAAACCTCCTAAAATCCGAAACCACATGCTTGAATCAGAAGTAATTGTATCCTGACTTGGGGGATAAAAAACTATAACCTGACTAATCACTCGCCTAGAAACTAAATTAAAATAATAACCCACCTAGGCGTAGCTAGGCGGGATTAGGTGGAGACTATATGACACCTAGGCGGGATTAGGCGGCGCTTAGGCGAAAATCCGCCTACAGACCGCCTAAGCGTAAAAATTCCTAGGTGCCTTGCCGCTTAGATCCTAGGCGATGCCCAGACGGCGCCTAGGCACGATTTTTAGAACAGTGAGTGGAAGTCACATTCTATAGACACGGCGCCCGCCGCCCATCACACGGCGCCTGTGACGTGCGCCTATTTTACCATGTTTTGCATTAACTTTTATATCGATTTTTGTATGCTTTTCATATCATTGGGTTAGAATAGTACATAATCTATGTATTTTATGCTTATTTACCAATTATGGAGGTCTACACTAGTTTCTGTTTAATTTTGCAGAAATCGAGACACTCTACAAGCAATTCGGAGAAGGAATAAAACTATGGAGGTGCTCGAGGTCAACTACAGAAACTCCAAGGGCAAACATGAGCTGAATCATTACACATCGAGCAGAAAACAAGGAAGAAAGCACTGGACAGGACTAGTCGACGTCGACCTGCAGAGTTGTGGATGTCGAGTACATCAAGTCGAAATCACCTCCTGAAGCACAAGTCGAGCACAAGACCACTCGAGAGCACAAGGAGTACTCGATGTCGAGTACATGTTGAGTCCGAGTCCCAGCCGAGATCGAGCACAATCCTAGGAGCAGAGGAATTCTACTCGAGGTTGAGTACTTTACTCGATGTCGAGTACACCTTGGCGCCCGGCCGAGTCGAAGTCGAATGAAGATTTGGATGTGGGATTTCTTACCTACCACGACACGATATTCTATCAAGTTGAAGGTTGATCTTGTAGGAAAATTGGATGTGTAGCGGAAGTGTAACCAGTTTCTAACATCTAATTCGGGATCTAATGCATAAATTGATATGAACAATATAGAAGGAAAATGTCGTACCTTTCTTGTGTGGAACCTTGATTCGAAATCACCTTTGGAGAATAGAACCTCAAACACGACTCCTCTACTTGGTCCACATGAGCACGGGATTGGATCTCCTTGTCTTTGTTTGCTAGAGTGAACGATCAAAGGATTGCAACTCACACCTAACACTTTAGGGGTAGGAGTGCTTTTTGGTGGGAGAATAAAAAGATGCACAATGCCAAAAACTAGGTTAAAACTTATTCTCAATAAGTCTCCTTATATAGTGTGCAAACTAGGTCAAACTTTTTCCTAATAAGGTACCTTTATCGTTTATCTTCTATCAACAATATCTTTCCATCAAGATATTATATCAATAATAATAACTTATTAATATCATTAATCAATTATCCAATTTCTAATACTCTTTTGTGTATGACCCTATAGCACTCGAGTAAAATAGCAATAGATTAAATACAATTTAATCTATAAATTATAGTTGGCTTCTAGCAAAGCACTATAATTACCTAAATTATTCAGATTGTAAATCTCCATTTTAATCCTATTTTACACATTAATTAAAGGACACCAATTTCTTCAATCTCCCATTTGTCCTTAAGTGGATGTGCAATTTCATTTCCTTTGTCCCTTAATGTTCAATTTGACGTTATGATAGCATCTCATGTTATCCATATCAATTCAAATTATTTCTCGATCCCGAGCTTGAGTTGTCAAATAAACAAATGATTACTTACTAACCTATTTGAGCATGGTCATGAATTTTACAGTTCTTACTCTTCGAGTGGCCAGAACACTATTCCTACTCAAATATCCACATATCCAAAATAGGAGGACTTCTCCAATCTTGCATGACTATAGCTCACACTTAAATTTTAGCAACCCCAATCACTGCCTTTATGACTGCCTTTCACGGATCAGCGGTTAACAATGTCAAAGGCTACCAATCATTAAGTGAGAGGGATATCACAATCACGTATGAGGAACCAACTAATAATATTTTAATCTTAAATTTTGCAACTTATTTGAAAAATCTCAAGGCAGGTCTGTCGAACAAGTATCCACCATACTTGTCTATACAACTGGTTAGACATCTCCATGTCCCTGTAGCCTGTGAAACTTTGCGCCATCAATCAACTTGTATAATAGTCTATATTGAATTATTTATGTCCCATTTAATGATCCAGATTACGGCAAAACATAATTCATATTATCAGTTCACTTAATAGGGTTTCAACTACCACGACTTTCGCAGCGATCCTATTTAATAATCATAAATTCTTAGGACATTTTATTCAATTCTAAACCATAATCGAGTATTAATGAAACTTCATTTCAAACAAACATGATGCATACATGTTTCAACAATCTTGATCAAATATCTAAGATCTCAAAACATCAAAACTCAAAGTCATTCATCAATGGACTTGAGTCCCTTGACCGTAGTTTGACTATCATGCTTGGGCCTAGGGAGGGGTTTAGCCAACAGATTTGCAATGTTGTTATCCATGTGTATCTTGCACGACTTCATATCATCTCACTAGACCTAGTCTCATATGATATGTGTAACGACCCGAAATTTAAGTACCCGAATTAACCTCCATAAACCTACTTAGAAGGTAAATAAGGTTCGAAATACTAGATTCTCGGGGAACGTTATAGGAGAAGTTTGATCTTCTCACATGAGCTTTGGATCTTACGACCGAGTACGAGTTATTATTAGGTTCATTTATGCGGAAGATTTAGTTGTCAAAAGATGGGGATTGCAAACCCCGAAAAGATCGTAAGCCCGTTGGAGGCTTTACCTAACCTAGACTATCGCGAAAACGTTTGTAACAGAAAAAAAAAGCGGAAATCATAAATACAACAAAACACCATGGCCGCGCCGGGTCAAAAAGATAAAATGTATGAGCAAAAGAGTACGAATGTCAAGCGCCTCCCTCACCCTAATCGTCCAAAAGGTATGTCCCGATAACCATCCACATAAGTAAGTCATATCGGTTAAGGGGTACCGGAATCTAAAAACAAGAAATAAATCGGGGTCGATAATCAAAAATATGCACACTCAATGCCATATAAAGAGGCATACTTAAACTACATGAATGTTAAAATGTAACACATAAGCAAGTGTACAGGTATATATAAATGCGAAGTAAACACACAAGGGCCCGTATCATCATCATAATCATAATCATCATCATCATCATCATCACCATCATATCATAATATCTTCTCAAACGTACTCATCCTTCTCAAACATACTGATTCTTTCTCATCATAAGTCTTTCATCATTTCATTCGTGTTCCATAGAATATAAGTCATTTATTCAGATTTTGACGGCTGTCTTACCATAGACACATAGCATACATATGAATTATTGGATTTACTAAGTTCATCCTAGGACATATTACCAGTTTATATTCCTAAACATGTTACTAGGTCGGGTGATGCATGAAGACTCTCGATAAGACAAAGAGTATCACATAAATCCATCATGAGTAAGTCCAGGGGACTTACCAGGAGTCCAGAGAATAAGCAAGCAATAAAGTGCACAACCAAGAATCCAAACAACAAGAGCCTATTAATTTCATTAAGCTTTCATTAGGTGGTATTCTAATGCATGGTACCCAACCTAATAATCAACATGCATCCACATGAGGTTCACGATTCTATTGATTACGCACTTTGGTTAAGTGATCCGGACATAACCAGTTATAATCTATGTCGTATTATCACATAATCGATTTTCTTCTTATCGAATCATAAGCCAAGTTATGGGCATACTTCATTTCTGTATTTTATATGCTCTATGTTTCGGTTATGCCATCATATATTTAACCATATTCTTAGCATTCCCTTAACCAAGTTTTTTAATCGAGTCATTATAAACATAGGTTACTAAAATTATAATAACTATTGATCCAACCGTTGGATTGCCGTTATTTTTTAAGGGAAGTTGGATAACATTTCTATGAACATTATATAAAGATTGCAGCCAAATCAGACCGTTGGATTGGAAATAAAGTACAAACTAAAGAGGCACATATATCCATTTTGTTGTTTTTTGATATTTTCTACAAAACGCAACCAAAAACACATAGAGGCTCCACTTCCTAAGCCCTAATTTACACATAAGGCTCCTAATCTCTAGAGGGAAAGGTGAATGAGAGATTACCCTTGAAGTCTCTCTCGAAAAAGACCAAATTACCCCTCCAAGCTTCCCGGGACCTTGCGCCAAACACCTAGCATTTTTGACAAATCCAAACCAAAACATAAAAGGAAGTCTTAGAAAAAAACCTTCAAAATTAGTTATACAACAAGTATAAAATCAGATTTGAAGGGGAGGAAACCAAGACTCACCCAAACACACTTGAAAACCTCAAGAACACAAAGGGCTCGGCACTGCTGGCTCCGAAATAGGGCTCAACGACTGGCTTGATTGGTCTGGATTTTTGTGCAAGAAATATGGTTGGAAAGGCCTCTCTTTTTTGAATATTTGGCTTCATGAATCAGCCAAAAAGCTTGAGTGAGGAGGGAGTTATGTTGGTTTGAAGTTGAGGTGTTGCTAGGCCAACAATGGCTTCCCTCTTTTCTTTCTCTTTCTTTTTCTTTCTTTCTCTCTTCTCTCTCCGATTTTTGTGGTGTAGATGGTTGAGAATGGCAGCCAGTTGGGGTTCTTTATGGAGCCAAAAGGGTGGGCAAGGGTGGTCAAGGAGTTGGTATGTATTAGGTAGCATAGTGAATGGAATAGGACTTGGTCATTCAAAGGTGTCAATCCATGGGGGGGGGGGTATTCTTTAATAAAAAAAATGATGGCTCATGAAGATCATCAAAATGGGGCTGAAATGGGTCACAGGGGAGGCGGCATTTTGAGGTGAAAAGACGTCTCGAAAAGTCGCGACAAGTTATGAAAGTTACCGAAATAAATGGATGACAAGGCCTTTGCCTCACCAATATTTATCGGAAAATTATCATACGAATTCCATTAGATCGGAATTGTAATCCTCTTTCCATATAAAATATGCCATCCAAAAATTTTAAATTTTTCCGGGTTTTCAAAATCGTAAAAGGAGGATAATTTCTCGGATTATCTCTCGGAAATTAATTAAATAATAATTAAATTTTTCGGTCTTTACAATCATCCACCTCTAAAAACAAGTCTCGTCCCCGACACCAAAAGATTTAAACCGGTGGAGAATGTGTTAAACTTTGAGTCCTTGGATCGGAACAAAAGACACACGATCATCTCGGATGCATCATCTAAGAATCTCATGATGCCTTTTTCACGATCGTAATAATCTCGAACGGCGTCGCCGAGCATGTGAACGAGCGCCCCCGTATCCACTTCGCGAAGCATAATGAGCTTACCCAGATCATGGAAGCTTAAACTCAATCATTCCTCAATCAATTTCGATTTAAAGGCGTTGGCGTCCCGACACGACTTGGCCTAGACTCCTCTAGACTCCGCTCGACTTTCCCTCTCGGGAGGTGGTCATCCACCTCTAAAGTTCAAACCCGATTCCCGGCATTCTATTCTCCCAATGGGAGGGTGGATAAAAAAATCCACCTCTAAGGATCAAACATATGATCTCATTACGACTCAATCAAAACAGAGGGTGGATTAACATCTACCTCTAAGGCTAAGCCTTATTCCTTTTCCTAGGTTCAACATTACGACATACCATCATTTATCAATCATGCTCACAACAATCACATAATCATAACGATATCATATCAGTCATATATCATAAAGTATCACACATCAATGATAATCACATCATTTAGGACCGCTCATGGCCCCCACCACGCATATCAATCACAGAAAATGCACACTCAATCACAGAGGTAAACACCCAAATCACACATAGTACGGCTAAGGGTCCCCCTCCCAGGTACTCACCGGCCATTCATGCAATCAAAACTATATCTGCCCGTGGCTGTACATACGACGCTAGCAATTCATCTAATACATCTCCATAGCTCGCCCGTATACTCTCCTCTATCTCCCAAGTAGCCTCCTCGGGGCTCCTCCTAGCCCACAGTATAAGTACCAACGGTACCTCTCTGCGTCTCAGCTTCTTGACCCGGCGGTCAAGAACAACAATCAGATGCTACACGAAGGTATGATCAGGTGCTATCTCTAATCCGGAGTAGTCCAATCTGTGGCTCGGATCTGGCTCGTACTTCCTCAGCTGTGACACGTGGAAGACATCGTGTATACCATCCAAACGGGGCGATAAAGCAACTTTGTAAGCAACCTCTCCCACTCGCTCGAGGATCTCAAAGGGGCCCACATATCTAGGGCTCAGTTTGCCCTTCATCCCGAATCGTCGGATCCCTCTCGTCGGTGACACTCGCAACCAAACATGATCTTCAACCTCAAAGGCCAACTCAGTCCTGTGCCTATCAGCATACTTCTTCTATCGGTCGTGCGCAACCCTCAGATGCTCTCGGATCCGTCTGACCTGATTTGCCGCCTCCTGCACGTACTGTGGTAGTGTCCCCACTCGGTCTGCAAGCTCATCCCAGCAGATAGCCGACTTGCATCGCCTCCCGTACAACACCTGAAAAGGAGCCATCCTGATCGATGAATGATAGCTTTTGTTGTACGAGAACTCTACTAGGGGAACATGTCGAACCCAAAGGTTCCCCCACTCCAAAACACAAGCCCTCGGCATATCCTCCAGCATCTGAATCGTCCTCTCGCTCTGCCCGTCCATTTGCGGGTGATAGGCCGTGTTGAAATGCAACTTTATCCCTAGAGCCTCGTGCACCTACCTCCAGAATCTGAAAGTGAAGCAGCCATCTCTATTAGATACTATTCTCTCGGGAACCCCATGCAACCTCACTATATGCTGTATAAAAGCTCTGACTAAATCAAACACAGCCCATGTCTCCTGAATCAGAATGAAATGGGCGGTCTTGGTCAACCTGTCGACCACCACCCAAATCGCATCAAAGCCTCGTACATCTCTCCTCAATCCTATCACGAAGTCCATCGTGATATCCGTCCACTTCCACACAGGGTCGGGAAGTGATTGTGTCATCCCTCCGGGCTTCTGGTGCTCTATCCGTACCTACTGGCATACCTGACATCGCGCTACAAACAAAGCGATGTCAGTCTTCATCCTGCCCCAGCAGAACGTCCTCCTCAAGTCCTGGTACATCTTACTCTATCCCGGATGGACCGAATAAGGAGTGGAATGTGCCTCTATCATGATCTTATGCTTCAGGTTGTGCACATCAGGCACAACAACTCGTCCCTGCAACATCAGCATCGCATCATCTCGGACGGTAAAAGACCTACAATGGCCCTGGCCCATGCGCTGCCGGATATCGGCAATCCGCGGACACTCTGTTTGCGCTCGTCGGATCTCATCCATCAACTCCGACTGAACCTCCAAGAAACTCAGCTGTCCACTCTCTCGCTATGACCAGACCTCTATCCCACAACTGATCAGATCCCGCTGCAACTCAGGTCAAGCCGTCAATCTGGACAAAACAATCTCCTGACGAGTCTTCCTACTCAAGGCGTCGGCCACAACATTGGCCTTCCCTGGGTGATACTCAATCTCGAACTCGTAGTCCTTGATCAACTCCACCCATCTTCTCTGGCGCATATTCAGCTCCTCGAGTATATCAAGAGGTCGTTTATAAATACCACCACGAATCTGTCAAGAAAACGATGAACACCCTGTTCATCAACTCCATGAAGGCGGCTGGCGGGTTGGTTAGCCCGAACGGCATAACCACAAACTCGTACTGTCCGCATCTAGTCCCGAAGGTCGTCTTCGGGATGTCACGTGCCTTCACCCTCTGCTGGTGATAACCCGAACACAAATCTATCTTCGAGAAGATGAAAGCTCCATGTAGCTAATCCATCAAGTCGTCTATTCTCAGCAACGGGTAACGGTTCTTCACCGTAGCCCGGTTCAACTCTTTGTAATCTATGCATATCCTCAACGACCCATCCTTCTTCTTCACGAACAACACTGGTGGTCCCCACGGTAAAGCACTCGGCCTGATGTAGCCCTTCTCGGCTAGCTCCTCCAACTGTATAGAGAAATCAACATCTCGCTGTGGCGGAAGTCTTGGTAGCTCGTATGGGAAAACGTCAACAAACTCACTAACAACGGGGACATCTGTCAGGCTGGGTCGCTCGCGATCCACCTCTAAAGCGTAACACCAGTAGCTGGTGCATCCCTGGTCTAGAAGTCTTGCCGCTCGAACGGCGCTGATATGGGCTCTGTTCCGTTCGGGGTCGTTCCCCCACACCTCGTGCTCAGTCTCATCCTCCGCGAGGATCGAAACTTTACGGGTCCTAAGGTTGAGGATCGCCCTGTAGAAGTTCATAAAATCCATCCCCAGGATCATCTCGTATGTCCGCAGTGGCATGACTATCAAGTCAGTAGGCCACTCTCGCTCTCCTATCCGAATGGGCATCCTAGGATCTCACGCCCCGGTATCGAATAGAATGCGAAGAGTAGAGCCACATAATGATATCGTACCTATGGAAGTCGGAGCTGTCAAATCGTCGTCTTGCATCGGGAACGCGTGGGGCGGCGGGGGTGGTAACAAATCAGTGTCTACAGCTATCGCTGCCAGTTGTGTAGAACCTTTGCCCTGGTGATGCTGGTAATATCCTCGGCCGCCTCGACCTCCTCCTCTTCCTCTACCTCGACCTCCACCTCGGCCTCGTCCTCCTCTAAAGCTGCAGTCTCCTCGGCCACCTCCGTAGCTACTATCTTCTCGGCCAGCTCCCAAGGGAGTCCCCCTCCCCCTCCCCTGTGCATAAGAAATCTGAGCGGGTCTCGGTGCCTCTAGAAGGCTTAAGGCTGAAGCTGTAGGAGTAACTGAAGATCTCTCTCCCTACGGGTACATGATAGCACGATGTCCTACCCCTCCACACGTGTAGCAGGAAATGAACTTCCTAGGGCAGTGTGTATGGTAGTGGACCTCCTCGCGGCAGCTGTGGCAGATAATAGATCTCACTCTAGCCTCGTGGTATGATGATACAGGTACAGCTGGAATGGCCCAAGTGGTCCCGCTAGTCGATCCCTCTCTCGCTAGCCCCTTCCATGGGCCCCTATCAAATCTGTGCTCCGTGGGTCGTGGCCGCTTTCCGCTAGATGGAGTGCGGAAAGCTGAAGACGTGGCAGCTGTCAGACGTAGCTGCTGGTCATAGTAGAGGATCATCTCTAGAAATCTGTCATATGTCATTCCCTCCATGCTGGTAGAGATCAGAAGAACGTCTGGCGGAAGCCTCATCGATCGAAAGCATGCGGATGCGCATCTCGTCTGTGGTACAGACCTTTCCACAATAGACGAGCTCCTTCTTGAACCGGTAGATGATCTCGGAGATAGATAGTCGTGGGTCATAGCGGGTGCTGAAGAATGCAACCTATCGTGCTGCTTGTGTCCCAAATGGACAGTACTCTCTCAGCATCAACTTCCTGAACTCCTCGTAGGTCCATGCAGTACGATCATCACAGTAGACAAGCCATCTGCCAAAAGCATCTCCTCGAAGCTGCCCAACCGCAAGTCTCTGTCTCTCCGCATCGGGTAATCTAATCAAGCTGAAAATTCCCTTTAGTCCTATGAAGAATTGCTCGATATCCTCTCCGGGTCCGGCCTCGAAGATAGGCGGGCTACCCTATGATAGTGTCTTCACCCAGTCGGTGACGCTAGCCGATCTCTCTCGCTCTAGCAATGTAGTTAGGAGGAAATCGAGTATGCAAATAAAAATAAAAATAAAATAAGGCAAACCAAATTTCGTCCCTTGCAAATAATTATAAGACCTCCTCCTGATGTAGTAGCAGGAAGTCAGGATCGATCCACGAGGAAGCGTATCAACGGATCCTAGGCAGCGGAGAAATCTCACGGAAGTCGACTACAGATGTCCTCGATCTCGACTAGAGTTAGTCGACAAAAGATCGGACCAGTCGAGCAGAGTAGCAAACACATGCAATGGGGCTCGTCGATCTCGACTAGAGGCTACTGGATATCGAGTAGGGCCCTTGTCGACTTCGACTTCGCTTGTCGAGTACCTGCACACAGAAGCTACAACGATGCTAGATCGAATATCAGTAACTCGAGATCGACCAGGCTTGGTCGAGATCGAGTAAGGGCAGAAAAACGAAATAAAAGAAATAAAGTAAAGGCAAAGACTTTGGGACTTCGAAATAAACTGTATAAAAAGGACTTCCAAGATTGGGGTTTGCAACAACGATAACCAAGCATGCATAAGGCAAAGATAAATAGATAATCATGTGAATTGCATCAAAGGATAAGCTTTCACCTTTTCCAACAATTAGACAACTCTTTCAAGAAACCCTAATTGTCTCTACCAATTTTATGTTTACAATCCAAGTTGTTAACATGGATCTCCATTAGATGGGTAATAAATACATAAACAAGTAGTAGATGCTCAAAACATGATAAAAGTCGGATCTTTACCTCAAACGCGCATGGATATCGTAGGACTCGCCCCAACCCTAGAAGTGGGTGGACTACTCGCGCTTCATCGCAACCTGAGACATCGATTGAAAGAAAACTAATTGCATTAAAATAAACCAAAGTTTACAACCCCTTGAAGCCAATTCCGCTCTCGCTTCACAACTCCAATCGGCCGCTCACTCTCTCTCTCTCTACTTCTCCTACTTACTTCTCTCTTAAATTGAATGAATAGAAATCAGCCTCGAGGAGGGTGTGGAGCCGGGTTCTTCGTCTTCAGTTTCTCGACATAGGCTCCTCGATCCTAGCAGGTGTCTAGGCATGGCTTATCGAGATCGACTAGGGTTTGTCGATGTCGAGTAGCTTTGTGCTCAGGTTCTGCTTCTCGGTTTTCTTCCGAAATGGTTCCATGTCCTGCGATATTAAACAGAAACTTATGTAGATCTCCATTTTTGACAAATAAGCATATACTACATAAATCCGACATTTTCCCAACCCGAAATATGCAAAATTTAAAGAATATGGAAGTAAAATATGCATAAAGACATGGCTACTTTGGAGACATCAAATCACCCCATACTTAGACTTGCTTGTCCTCAAGAAATAACCAAACAATAACCAAGACCTACAAAACATCCTTCAAGTCTTCGCCTTTGTCAAAAGAAACATCTCAAGTAGTAGCAATGTAAGACACGTGAATTTAACGTCATCACACATATATGAGCGATCCATAGGCATAGGCAATATAAATCCCACCTCACTGGAATAATGTGTTTACTCTCAACTCCCAAATGCGTTTAGGCTATGAAGATCAACTCTCAACTCAATTCCATACACAATCTCATAAACATTGCAATTTAAATGTGAATCCACTTCGCAACCAATTATGAAAATGCAACAAGAATTATCAGGAGGACTTTGCTCAATAGAAGTCTTCAAAGAAGATTCCATCCGGGGGGGTTGTAATGGGGCTTGGTAAGAAATAATAAGGAATGGAATTATTTGGCCATGTGGTGCTTAATAAAATTCGGGAATCAAGACTCCTAAATCTCCAACACAACCAAACCATAAACTTCTCAATCATATGCATCAACCAAACTCTCCAATTTATCTCAATAAAGTATGTAACCTTTCAAACTTTCTCAACCTCTCCAAAGTATGTATCTTGCAAATAATGAAAAAAATAAGGTAAATTTGGCTCATGCACTTTATTCACAAACATATGTACTTTTTCCTTTTCTTCTTTTTTTTCGGAATATTTTTTTTGAAAATAAAAACTAAATAACTTTAATAGTGCATTTATAATGTGAGCCAAAAATCCTTTTAAATAGTATGCATAACAAGATAAAAACCAACCCATTTCTCAATAATTTTAACAATCCTTCCTTCTTGAAATGCAACATAAGCTTATTCTTTCCACAAATCATCATTCCAACCAACTCTAAGTCTTAATTCCAAAATGGGGGTCAGGCTCAATTTGGTTAAGGATAATTTCTGTGGAGTTTACAAAAAAAGTCTCAGGCTAATGTTATGGCTTCAAGCAGAGATGATGCAGGGTAGGTAAAGAGAGGATAAAATTGGCTTAAAACGTGCCTCCATCATTTAATTCTCATAAACATATAAATGCATTGGCTTTAAATAACTATCACAACATTTAGAGATGCATAGGAAGAGTTAAAACACTCAAGAAAGCAGAGAGATTTTTAATGTTCTCCCTATAAGGCCAAAATTCTCACTAGGACAATTTTTGTTGGATAAAAAACCATTTCGAGGACTTAGGCTAAACCTTCCAAACATGCCATAGGCTAAACCTTCCAAACATGCCATAGGATTTACATGATCAAGTCAGTCATTATTTATCATCATAGGACATCTAAGTTAGGGTATAAAACTAAAACAATGCAAAAATTTAAACATGCATATTTTTATTTTTTGACATTTTCTATTTTTTTTATGCAACTAAAAACAAGACTTAAAGTATGACCAAATGCATAAAATTTAAACATGAATGCATAACATAAAAATTAAAAATTCACCATGTAAAACCAAAAAGTAAGACTAACACATATGATAATGATAATGAGCCCTTCCCCCACCCCATACTTAAAATTTACAGTGTCCCCACTGCATAAAATCAAATAAAAACAAGAGTAAAGGAAGGAACTCACAGGATAACAAATCGAGGAGGGCGAATCAGTGCAGGTCGAGTAACTGGCTGGTCGATCTCGAGTACATGTTACTCGATCTCGAGTAGCTTTTCTGCGTCCAGTGGATTCTGAAGTCGAGGAGCGTCTTGGCTTGGTCGATGTCGAGTACGTCTATTCGAGATCGAGTAACTTCTGGGCTTCTCCTCCTTGTCGTAATCGACTTGGTCGTCGTCGATTCTGACTGGTTTCAGGGACTTCTTTATTCCACTTTTTGCGATCCTTATATGCTTGCCGACCTAAAAGTGTTAGATTGCACAAGAAACAAGACTATCCACATGAAATATTCTAAAAGACATAAAACCAAAACCAAAAACAAAAACCAAAAAGTTCAAAAAATCAAAAATTCATAAAGTTCTATATACATGCTCTAGATTTTAGATTCGTTAGGCCGACTTCTCCGTTTGCGCTTAAGGACCATTAATGTGGGGCCCGATCATGCTTGGCCCTTCTCCTGGATCATCTAGGTCCTGATGGTAGTATGTAAGCTCAGCTGACAGGTGGTTGCTTGCATCATCTCCTTTCTCTTTCTTCTTCTTCCTTCCAGCTTTTAGTTTTCGCAGATTCTCTCGCTATGGTATCTTATTTCCCCTTAAATCATTGATACTTTTCTTTATGGACTGAGGGGGAGTAGAATTCATACCTGAACTTACCTTTTCGGACCCAAAACAGGAATCTTTGGGTTTGGGGCTAGTCGAGATCGAGTACAGCTGGTCGACCTCGAGTACAGGGACCCCATACTTAGGCTCTTGGCAAGTCAGTGGCTCAGCAGAGGTTGTCGATATCGACAAGGGCTTGTCGAGATCGAGTCGAAGCCTTGCCGAGATCGAGTTGGCTTGGTCGATCTCGAGTACAGTGTTGGCACCTTCCTCCGTTGTTTGCTTGGTCCCGTGGTTGCTGATGCTTTTCACCTCCAGCCAGGAAATTTGCTCTTTTGCAGGGCCAAAAGAGAAATCCAAAACCTCATCACCTATGGTGAAGGTGAGCGAGCGATTCTTAACACTAATTCTGGCATCTGCAGTAGCTAAGAATGGTCTACCAAGAATAATAGGGCTAGTAGGATCTTCAACGCAGTCTATAATAAGGAAATCTGCTGGAACAAAGAATTTACCAACCTGGACAGGAACGTTCTCAACTATACCTGTAGGGATGACTACTGTATTGTTTGCCATGTATAGCTTGGCATCCATAGGCTCTATGCATCCTATTTTGACCTTCCGCCAGATTGATAGAGGCATGATGCTTACACTTGTTCCTAAATCACACATAGACTCATATTTATATTGTCCAAAACCCACAGTAACAGAAAACTTACCAGGGTCAGGTCTCTTTTCAGGGAAGTGGAGTACATTGCATTCGCCTGCAATCTCTGAGATGGATCGCTTCTTGCTCAGGATTTCCTTTAGAAATTTGACATATCTAGGCATCTCTTGCAGGGCTTCTGTAAAAGGGATAGAAACATTTAGTTCTTCTTGCAGCATATTAACAAATCTAGTAAACCTACCTACAGTGGGATCTTTATGTGCTTTTGAAGGGAAAGGCAGTGACTTTTTATGTTTCGGAGCCAGATCAGCTGTCAGAGGTGTTGTAGAGTCGTCGACGTCGGCCAGATGCTTCTCCTCGATCTCGACCACGGTCTCCTCGAAATCGAGTTGGGTGGTCGACCTGGAGTTACTTGTCTGCGCAGCGGAGTCCGAGCTCAGCTTCTGGTCTTGGTCGAGTAGCTCCATGTCGAGGTCGAGTAGAGTCTCCTCGAGATCGAGTTGGGTCTGCTCTGTCTCGAGTTGCTTCTCTACGTTGCTTTGCTGTTTCCCGACCTCTGGCTCGTGTAATTGATGCTCACTCCTGAGTTTGATAGCTGCGACGTGTCCGGTCTTCCCTTTAGGATTTGGTTCTGTTTGCCCAGGGAGCTGTCCGAACGGTCGTGGGATCTGTGCAGCGATTTGACCCATCTGCGTCTCTATTCCTCTTTTCCAGATGTCCAGTTCTTCAAATTTTGTAGTGATGTTCTGGAACTGGTTGTTGATGGTGCCCTGATTCCGACGCATCTCCTCAAGGATCAGCTGCAGATCATCCTTCTTTTGATCCCTTTCTGGATGTCCTGGAGCTCTGTAGGGTGGGAGATTCCTAGGAGGACCTTGGTTCCTTTGTGGTTGATAGAACCTTTGGTCTCCCATGTAGCGATTAGGACCCCCCGCGCAAGTTGCCTCTTCATGTGTCTCTGTCATTCTGACTTGCTCAGTGTGTGGGCACTCAGTAGTGGTGTGTCTCCGTGATCCGCATTCGATGCAAGGCTGATTGACAGATAGATATTTTACTTGCTTGAGGAGCTTGCGATTCTGGTCTTTGTAGAATTTCTCTCTGACATCTGGGTCGATCTCCTTTGCTGGCTCATAGAGTGGCATAGATGGTGCTGGCCTGGCGTAGGAGTTCTCCTCATAGTTTGCAGTAGACCCATATTTGTTGTCATAATTGGTGAGCTTGTCCAGCACACCCCAGGCGTCAATTGGCGGCATCGTCAGATACTCATAGCGAGTATAATGGTTGATTCTGTCCTTAGTGACTTGATCAAGAGAGTTGAAGAAGATCTCCTAAATAACGTAGGGTGGTTGTCCATGAGTAGGGCAAGATCGCAACAGTTCTTTGTAGCGTTCCCATGCCTTTGTCAGCGGTTCCCCTTGCTTCTGTTTGAAGGCGGTAATTTTCTGGCGGAGAAGTGCTGTCTTGGCAGGTGGGAAGAATTTATTCAGAAACTCTTGCTCTACTTGGGCCCATGTGGTGAGTGATCTTGGTTTCTGCCCTTCAAGCCATTTCAGTGCAGGCCCAGCGAGAGACCGGCGGAAAGCTTTCATCTTGACATATTCCAGAGTTGTACCTTCAGCAAGAGTACGACACATGTCAGAAAAATTTGTAATATGTTCAAGAGGACACTCATTAAATTTTCCATAAAAAGCATTATTCTTAAGCTCTATAAGAAATTGAGTGCGAATTTCAAAAGAGTTATCAGGAATGAGAATCGCCGATTCAGGCACGACGAGAGTTGGATGCATATAATCCTCAACAGTAGTTGGATATTGGGCAAGCTCAGCTTCTGCTTGACTTGCGCGCTGAGCTTCTTGTTCCCTCGCTTCCCTTTCATTGGCGATAGTGGTATCCTTTGCGGCTAGCTCCCTTGTAAGCCTTGCGATCAGCTGTTCTTGTGTTTAAGCGGCCGCCATGATCTTTTTGAGTTTAGAGTGGATGTGTAGGTATCGCTCCGGTTCGTATAAGCTATCAAACTCAGGTGGTAGACCAGAACAGCGCATACACCTGCAAATTAACTCAAGAGAAACGTGAGATTTAACTACCTAAGGCGCGAATGATAGCTTGCCCGACAACGGCGCCAATTTGTAGTTAGGAGGAAATCGAGTATGCAAATTAAAATATAAATAAAATAAGGCAAACCAGATTCTGTCCCTTGCAAATAATTATAAGACCTCCTCCTGATGTAGTAGCGGAAAGTCAGGGTCAATCCACGAGGAAGCGTGTCAGCGGATCCTAGGCAGCAGAGAAATCTCACGGAAGTCGACTACAGATGTCCTCGATCTCGACTAGAGCTAGTCGACAGAAGATCAGACCAATCGAGCAGAGTAGCAGACACATGCACTAGGGCTCGTCGATCTCAACTAGAGGCTACTCGATATCGAGTAGGGCCCTTGTCGACTTTGACTTGGCTTGTCGAGTACCTGCACACAGAAGCTACAATGATGCTAGATCGAATATCAGTAACTCGAGATCGACCAGGCTTGGTCGAGATCGAGTAAGGGCAGAAAAACCAAATAAAAGAAATAAAGTAAAGGCAAAGGCTTTGGGACTTCAAAATAAACTGTATAAAAAGGACTTCCAAGATTGGGGTTTGCAACAACGATAACCAAGCATGCATAAGGCAGAGATAAACAGATAATCATGTGAATTGCATCAAAGGACAAGCTTTTGCCTTTTCCAACAATTAGACAACTCTATCAAGAAACCCTAATTGTCTCTACCAATTTTATGTTTACAATCCAAGTTGTTAACATGGATCTCCATTAGATGGGTAATAAACACATAAACAAGTAGTAGATGCTCAAAACATGATAAAAGTCGGATCTTTACCTCAAACACGCATGGCTATCGTCGGACTCGCCCCAACCCTAGAAGTGGGTGGACTATTCGCGCTTCATCTAAACCTGAGACATCGATTGAAAGAAAACTAATTGCATTAAAATAAACCAAAGTTTACAACCCCTTGAAGCCAAATCCGCTCTCGCTTCACAACTCCAATCGGCCGCTCACTCTCTCTCTCTACTTCTCCTACTTACTTCTCTCTGAAATTGAATGAATAGAAATCAGCCACAAGGGCTTTATTTATAGGCTTCTAAACCTTGCTACTCAACGATAGAAACATCTATCTATATTTAAAACTATATATAAAAGCATTAAAGATAAATAAAAGCAACAACATAATTAAATCTAAAAAAGGGAAATATATCTAAAGTGTCTTCAGTGGATAGAACTCTCCTCATCATGATAGAACTTGATAGATCGGATAGAACTCGGCAATCTTCGAGCCCAAGTAATCCAAATCCGAGTAGAACTCCCAAAAACGTATTACGCGGCTTCTGGTGTCGTCGTCGATCTCGAGTAGAGCCTACTCGATCTCGACTACGAGTGTTGTCGACTAGGCGTGGCTCGGCATCTCGGCTAGCAGGTCCTCGACAGGCTCGGACATGACTCCTGGCGTTCGTCGATCTCGAGGACCCCTTGTCGACATCGAGTAGAGGTGGGTCATCGACTGGCTTTCTGGTGTTGTCGAGGAACCCTTCTCGACATGCTCGGACATGGTCTTCAGCTGCTTCGTCGACATCGAGTTGGGTCCTCGACATCGAGTAATGTGTCTGGGCGCCAGGTCGGGTACTCTCTTCCTCGGTCTCCGCGGGCAGGCTTTTCTCGACTCCGGGTTGTTCTCCGAGGTCTTGTTGATCTCGAGTTGTGGCACTCGATCTCGAGGAGGGTGTGGAGCCGGGTTCTTCGTCTTTAGTTTCTCGACATAGGCTCCTCGATCAAAGCAGGTGTATAGGCTTGGCTTGTCGAGATCGACTAGGGTTTGTCGATGTCGAGTAGCTTTGTGCTCCAATTCTGCTTCTCGGTTTTCTTCCAAAATGGTTCCATATCCTGCGATATTAAACAGAAACTTATGTAGATCTCCATTTCTGACAAATAAACATATACTAAATAAATCCGACATATTCCCAACCCGAAATATGCAAAATGTAAAGAATATGGAACTAAAATATGCATAGAGACATGGCTAATTTGGAGACATCAAGCAACGCGAGTAATGCCCTCTCTATTGCTGATCCCTACTGCTGCCTATCAGGCTCTCCCTCGTGCTGTCCGGGGATCTCGGCCTCAGCATCGGTCTCAGTTTCAGTCTTTGTCTCGGGAATGCGGCCACGACCTCAGCCATGTGGTCTCCCGCGTCCTCTACTAATCTGGGTGTCGACCATGCTGACAACTGGAAATTTAAGTGTACTCAATATACAACTAAATAAAACGTCTTCTTCAAGGAAGACATCCCTCAGGCACATTCATTTCACATAATTACATCCCTTCAAGGAGATGGCCCGCAGGCACAGTTTTATATCGCACAGAAGCTAACTAGATAGCTATCCTTCGAGGGATAGCTTGGCGAGCCCGTCTATAAATCCTATCCTGCTTCAACCACCATGGTTGCTCCCTTGGAGTCTTCCAGGCCCGTCTGTAAGGAAAAGCTAGGCAGTCTACCCGAACCCTTCTACATCTCTAGGGATGCCTATCGCCTTGTCCTACACGTCGATCCTATCTCTCGTCTATAAAGATCCTAACCATTTTCATTTTCCAAAGGGTTTTCATCTTTGTCCTTTAAAAACTTCGAAATCCTTGAAAATTTCCAAAACGGTGGGCTGTTTTGAAAATTAATTTTTAACTCGTGCGTACTCAGGTCGAACAACCTTGGCTCTGATACCAACTTTGTAACGACCCGAAATTTCAGTACCCGAATTAACCTCCATAATGGATCCTACTGCTAATGCATATGGAATCTGACTCATTCTATACAGCTCAGCAAGTGTTACTGGACACTAGTTCTTGCCTAGATATAGGCCATGTTGCATGGGCAACCGAACCTGTCTAGAACCTTATCTATATAAGTTCCCTGACTTAGTCAAATTAGTCTTTTGGATCTATCCTTATCGATCTTGATGCCTGCGAAAATGTACTCGACCTCTCCAAGGTCTTTAATTGAGAAATGCTTCTTGAGCCAGTCTTCTACAAACTCAAGCATTTGAATGTCATTCCCAACAATTATTATGTCATCCACATACAAAAACAAAAAAACAACTTTGCTCTCACTAAACTTTTTTTGAACACAAGGTTCCTCTTCACATTTGATGAATTCACACCATTTGATCACTTCATCAAATCGAAGGTTCCAACTTCATGATGCTTGCTTAAGTCCATAAATGGACTTCTTAAGCTTGCCCACCAGCCTAGGATTCTGGGGATCTTCAAAACCCTTCAGGTTGTGTCATGTACACATCCTCTTCTAAGTATCTGTTTAGAACGTGGTCTTGACATCTAGGGCACCATGCCATTTTTTGGCGTCTAGACCATCATAGCTGGCTTATATGTAGAAGACTCATTGATTTCTAACATCAGAATGTCTAGACATGTAGTCAAAATGAAATCAACAAATCTATTTGGCAACGATCTTTGCCTATCCAATCTACGCGTGGGTTGAGCAACTAGAGGTTCTGCCACAACGTTTTGAGGACTAGTAGGTGTGGGTTCTTGTAACTCCCCTACCTATGATTTTGAGTTCTTTCTTCCCATGGAATTATGTTCTCAAAATACCTAGTCTCAGAGATGGAGTTATCCATGTCCTCTTTTTGCTCGGTTTGTTGCTTCTTTCAAACTTCTTCTAGATCAACATTTCTCCCACTTGACTTTTTAGAAACAATTAAACTCTTTTTCGATAAAGACACTATCTCTTGCAACAAACACTTTGTGCTCAATGGGATTGTAGAAGTAGTACCCTTTAGTTTCCTTAGGATACCATACAAAGAAGCACTTATTCGATTTGGCTGTGGGCTTATCTTTTAGTAAACAGTTTACTTATGCTTCGCATCCCCAAAACCCTGAGAAAAGACAAACTTGGAATTCTTCCAGTCCATAACTCATATGGTGTCTTTTCTATAGCATTTGTTGGAGTCCTATTTAGTGTGAATATTTCAGTTGTGAGAGTATGCCCCATAAAAATATTTGAAGATTAGCAAAATTCATCATTGATCAGACCTTGTACAACAAGGTCCCATTTCTCCTTATAGAGACATTGTTCATTTGTGCTGCTCTTGTGTGGAGTTAGTTGTGAGACATTCCCACAACTGTTTAAATGATGATCAAACTCTTGACTCAAATATTTATCACCACAATTGAATTGTAGTGCCATAATTTTCTTGCCAAGCTGGTTTTCAGCTTCATTCTAAAAGTCCTTGAACTTTTCAAAAAGATCTTCATGAAGTAAATACAATCATATCTACTTAAATCATTAGTAAAAATTATGAAGTATTTGGACCTAACTCTTGCTCATAGGCCCCCATACATCTATATGTATTAGTGCCATGAGCTCAATTGCCCTTTCACTCACCTTAGTAAAAGGTGACCTTATCATTTTTCTCATTAAACATTACTCACATGTGTCAAATGATTCATAATCAGTTGATATCAAAAGTCCATCTTTATGGAATTTTCCATGCAATTTAAGCCTAAGAGACATAATTGACGATGTCATGCATAGATAGGTATTTTTACCTGCATCTGATTTTTTCTTTTTGGTACTTGTGTTGTAAACACCAGATGTTTGATGGAGTCATTACTCATTACAACACTAGAAATTGTACCAGAAGAACTCATAGTTCCATCCTTTTTATCTTTCAAATACTTTGGGTGGTTTCTCTTCCAATGACCCTTGGTATGGTAGTAGAAACAATCATGGCCAGCAACTACTTTTGCTTTCTCAGAAGTGTTCTTGGGTTGGGTAACTGGTTTACCCTTCCGTTTTGTGTTCTTCTGCTATCCAAATGCCCCATTCTTGAACCCTTTTCCCTTTTATACCATCAAGAACTCCTTCTTGTTTCCCATAGTTAGATTTTGCTCAGCGGTCTTAAGCATTCATTGCAACTCTTCAAGCGTTTTTACAGCTCCGTTCATATTGAAGTTAGCTTGAACTGAGTAAATCCATCGTGCAGAGAATGAAGTATGATGTATGTAGCCAACTATTGGTTATAGGGGTGGCCAAGTCCCTCAATGTTTTCAAAACGACCAATCATTTCAAAAACATGAGGACCACCTCACTTGCCTTTCTCATGTTTGCAATCAAGTATTGCCTTATGAGTCTCATACCTCTCCATCATCGCTTGTTCCTAACACATAACTTTCAAGGTACGAATGATGGTGCAAGCATCCATCTTTTCGAACCTCTTTTGATGGCTCAACTCCATAGATGCCAGCATAAGACATGTGATAATCACTGACTTATCTCTTATTTGTTTTTCTTGATCCTTCTCAGCATGAGTAGAGGCATTAGTCAATTTTGGGATAGGGGTGTCAAGTACACTCTCTTTTCCTTCGGACTTGAGAACAATTCTCAGATTTCTTTCCCAATCGAGGAAATTATTGCTGTTCAACCTATTTTTCTCAAGAATTGTACGCAAATTGATGATGGTTGGGTTATCGTTTCTATTCATGATATCTACAACATATAACATGCAAAATGTAAATCATATTTGTCATGTAAAAGCTTTAAATTTAAACATGTTTTAAATGTAAATAAGTTAATGCCATTTTATCCATAAAATAAATTTCCATTTGAATAAAATGATTCCAAGATCCTATTACAGATAAGACATTAGCGTGCTTTAGCACTACCCTAACTCTTATGTGACAAGGTAAGTAACTTTTACTAGTTATAACATTTATAACTCTTGGTTGATCGATCACATCTCATGTAAATCTATCCCATGCCTCAAAATACAAAACTTTGTCTTTTGGTCTTTTGTTGAGTAGAACCAATTCAAGGCTATAAATGTACGTAAAGACCGGAATTTAAAATTTATGGATGGCTTTACATTGGTTTAAATATTGATTTTATGAATGAAATATATACCGAGCCACTTTTCTTGTATCTTGTAAACATAACGGATTTTAACACATCACGAACTCGGGATATACGTCTTGCTAATATAAGAGCAGCCGCCCCATCCATTCCTTGCACACATCTCACCCACTCCCTTTGATTTGATCATATGACAAGCTAGGATCCTATTAATCTCACCCACTCTCTTTCCCATCACCCCTCCCATTCTTTGACCAAAAAAGCACTCTCCCATTCTTTAAATCTGATCCCCAAGGCTCACCCTCACTCATTCACAAAGAACAAGCCATCACTTGAAAGGAAAGGGAGAGAAAAGAAGCCTATCTCCATTGCTAGTCCTTTTTGGCTGCCTTCCATTCAAAAAGCCATAACTCCCTCAATATTGATCCAAATGGAGTGATTCTTGATCCCTTAGCTCCAAGGTGATTTGCCCCTCCAAACTGACTGATCATTGCGGCTGCAGTGGAGTGTTCTCGGAGGAGCTTGGGTTTTTCACCTTGATAGTTGGTAAGTCCACTTGGTACCTTTCAAAGCTGAGTTCCAACATGTTTTATAACTCCTTTTCTTCAACTTTAAGTAAGAATCTAAATCATGTTTTGGGATTTTTGGTGACAAAATGGCAAGGTGTTCCGAAGGACTCCCGAGGGTGTTCTTGAGTCGTTTGTGTGTTGGATTCTTCGAAGGTAATCTCTCAACCGCCTTCCCCTCTCTAGGATATATGTGTTTTGGTGTGGAAAAGGCTTAGAAAGTGGAGCCTCTATGTGTTTTTGTTGCGTTTTGTAGAAAAAACGTCAAAAAATGGATATATGTGCCTTTGTAATTTGGACTTTATTTCCAATCCCACAGTCTGATCCGGCTGGAATATTAATATGATGCTCATGAAAATGTTATCCAACTGCTCTCCAAAAATAACGACGATCTAACAGTTGGATCCAGAGTTATTATAATTTTAGTAAACAAAATTTATAATGACTCGATTAAAAACATGGTTAAGAAAATGCTAAGAATATAGTTAAATATATGATGGCATAACCGAAACTTAGAGCATATAAAATACGGTAATGAAGTATACCCATAAATTGGCCAATAATAAGGATGAAAAGGTTAGGATTACGTTATGATATGACCCGGATTATAACTTGTTAAGTGTGGATATTTAACCAAGCTTGTAAGTCCTTAAGCCATTAACCTTATGTGAATGTGTGTGGTTATCTTGCGGTAGGGGTTTATGTGATGCATTAATAAGAAGAGCCTAATGTGAAATAATTACAATTGTTAGGCGCTTGATTCGTGTTTAATTACACTTGGTGCTTGTTAGTTTCCGTGCTTACCTTCAGATTTCAGGTAAGTCCCCTGGACTTACCCATGAGGTTACTCGTGACACATGAATGTCGTAGCGAGATAGATTCATGCATATTTTACGACATGGAATTGTTGTAGGGTATAAACCGGAAATATAACATAGAACGGAACATAGGGAATGAAATGAACCCTTCTCTCCTCTTTGTCTTTGTTATAATAGGTGGCCATCCTATTCTATGTTGTTGTGTGGTGATTATCGGGATTCCCTAAATGTTGCGGCATAGCCGAACCTTCGAACATTCGATAAAGGTTGGCACATCCTCCAAGAAATTGGTGATAAATGATGGTGTAACCTCCAAGCATTTGGAAAGGGATTATATGGTTGATTGTTGTCATTTGGGTACCCATTACCGCATTTATTTATATATTCAGATTATTCCTTAGGAGCATGATAGTGTATTTACAATTTTATCGCATCACGTTTATATGCCTTTTTACGTACTCGCTGAGTATGCTGGTGCATACGTGTGTGAGTAATCAATGATTGACCCCGTTATCTTTTATGTTTTTAGATTCAGGTACCCCCGATACCCGAAATGCGTGATCATATGTGGATTTTTGTCGAGCATAGCCTATGGGACGATAGAGTGAGAGAGACATGGACCATGTTTTAGTATTTTCTCGCTACTTATTACTTTTACGTTTTGAACCGGCTAGGCCGCTGCATGTGTTGTACTTTAATTCCGCCTTTATCTTTCGCTCAAAAACCGTTTTGCGATAGCTACCTAGGAAAGGTATATAAACGCATTCCTCCAATGTGCATGCGTTTGCTTTGGGGTTTGAAATCACCGTTTTAACAACTTATCTACGCTTCCGCTAAATAAATAATATGAGTAATAACTCGTTGTCGGTTGTAATATCTAAAGCTCACGGAAGAATTCAAAACTCTTCCTTAACGTACCCTGAATAACCGGATCATCCGAACCTTATTAATCCTCTAGGTGGATTAATGGATGCACATTCGGATATCCAAACTTTTGGGTTGTTACAATAAATCCCTTATATAGATTTACCCGTACTATCTCAAGGTCAAAGCATGTACACCTTGATTTGGCAAAACCTATCCATCAAATTCCAAGGGCCTCGTAGGTTATGAATTGGAAATGCATACTCTCAATTTTGTTTTATGGGAACTAGGTTTGTCACGCAAGTCTAATTATCAAGTGAACAAACAACATAATCAAACATGCAAGCATAAATCAAACACAAACAAAAAAATAAATTGTGATCCTAGTATGGCCCCTAATGAAAAGAAAACCAAAAAGATAAATCTTCAAGGTTCTTCTTACTCCTCGGATCCTCATCCTTGATTCTTCTTTGGATCTCCATCCTAGAATCGCCTTTTGGATCTCCATCCTTGAATCTTGTAGCATCTTCTTTTGTACAATATATGTATAAATAAATTTAGTTTTGAAAATTAAATTACAAAAATACATAACGATACGCAGATCGTGTACAAAAATAAATAACGATATGCAGATCGTATTTATATGCTACTTGGGCCATACTAGTAACCCCATGCAACAATTAAATAACGATATGCAGATCGTATTTATATTACTCACATTTAATATAACATCAAAATATTAATCAAATTAACATAAACAAGAAATAGAATATTAATCATATTAATAAACTATTTAACTCAAATCAATTAAATTATCTAATAAAATAACTAATTTAATATTCTTGATATTTAATTCAAAATTAGCAATCATATATTTGGAATAAATTTTATGGTAACTCTTATCTTGTACAATTGGATACAATATTTTGTTAAGGATAAGATATCTACCATATCTAATTAAGTATATTCAGAGTCTTACACTAAAACCCCAATGTACCTTTCATAATCCTAAATTACAGCCCTATCTACTCCCACTCAAATTTTGTAACCATTACAAACATTTGACCACAGTAGGATTAAGATGATAAATTTTTATAAAACATAAAACTTTGATAAATTAATGTATCAATTAAATTCACACAAAATCCATCAACTTTGCATCAAAATAATGAAATTCTCAATTTCTTAGATTCAAATCACCTTTGACTTTTAGTTTATATAAAAAATCATATCTTTTGTACAAATTATACAGATTGGTTTAACCAAACGATTTCCAAACCAACTATTATCGAAAAGGTTAATTGATGCTTACGTACTAGGTAGCACAATTTCAATCAATTCAAGTTGATTCACGTAATTAATTGAAAATATTGAGAAAGGCATGCGGCTTTACATATCGGAATCAAATTCTGAACATGCATCGAGTTCTTTGTATCAAAACAAAGTCCGAACCCGTAAAAATTCAACATATTCAGTTAATTAAAATCATAATTTTAATCATACAAATTATTTCATATATCATGTATATTGCTAAATTGAATTAAAACTAACAAGAAAATCAATTGATCATATCAATTTATGCAAGAGGCTCTCATACCACCGTAGGAAAATTAGATGCGCAACGAAAGTGTTGAAAACAATTTTCTAACATCTAATTCGGGATCTCATTCATGAATTAATATGAAAAATATAGAAGGAAAAAGTCTTACATTTCTTGTGTGAAACCTTGATTCGAAATCACCTTTGGAGAATAGAGCCTCAAACGCGACTCCTCTACTTGGTCCACACGAGCATGGGATTGGATCTCTTTGTCTTTGTTTGCTAGAACGAACGATCGAAGGATTACAACTCAGACCTAACACTTTAAGGATGGGAGTGGTTTTTGGTGGGAGAAAAAAAGATGCACCAGGCCAAAAACTAGGTTAAGACTTATTCTCAATAAGTCTCCTTATATAGTGTGCAAACTAGGTCGAACTTATTCCTAATAAGTTAACTTTATCGTTTATCTTCTATCAACAATATCTTTCCACAAAGATATTATATCAATAATAATAACTTATTATTATCATTAATCAATTATCCAATTCCCCAAAAACTAGGCTAACACTTATTCTTAATAAGTCTCGTTATATAGTGTGCAAACTAGGTTAAACTTATTCCTAATAAGGTACCTTTATCGTTTATCTTCTATCAACAACATCTTTCCATAAAGATATTATATCAATAATAATAACTTATTATTATCATTAATCAATTATCCAATTTCTAATACTCTTTTGTGTGTTTATAGAACCCGAATAAAATAGCAATAGATTAAATCCAATTTAATCTATAAATTATAGTTGGGTTCTAGCAAAGCACTATAATTACATAAATTATTCTGATTGTAAATCTCCATTTTAATCCTATTATATCATTAGTATTTTACACATCAATTAAAGGACACTAATTCCTTTAGATCTATCCACACTAGTAAATTCCCATATTTACTTAAGGGATTTTATTTGTTTTATTTTTCTTAATTATTAAACAATTTATCATTAAGCTTTAGATAAATAGTTTTAGATATAGATAGAGTTGATCTTTCCTTGATTAGTGGGGATTGAGCACTATATATAAGGCCCTAGGGGATGAGTTTTAGGCATTCAATTTCAATTCTATTCCACAATACGATTTACATTCGATGGTAGGTGTTTAGAAAGCTTGGCCGAGTGAAGTTGTAAGAGGCGGGAGCGGATTTGGCTTTATTCGATTGTATGTTTTTGTTTGATTCAATGCAAGTTATTTATCTGAAATTATTGATGTGTGTTTTGATGATGAAGAATGAGTAGCCACCCAACTTCTAGGGTCGAGGTGAGCCCGACGGTAGCCATGTAAGGTAATGAATCAAAGGTACAATCTTTATTGAGATTTCATCTTCTGTGCCTAATTGCATGAATGCATGATTCTTCTGCGACAGTAGAAGGGGATCCTTATTTGTGTTATTGAAGCAAAATCGATCTTAATGCAAACTTGGATTAATTATGTAAAAAAGGATAGTAACAATTAGGATTTATGCAAAAGCCTCTATATTCTTAATTGTTAATAACGAAAGTTATTTGATGAAAATGCGTGATCTTTTATACCTTTGACGTTATTTTTACATGGTTATCGTTGTGGCATTGATACCCTGATCCTAGGAGCTTTTTATCTTATTGAATTACATCTCACCAATTCTGTGTTTATTTCCGTTTCTGTTTTGTTTTTTATTTACGGTTTTACACTGCACTAACGCACTCAATCTTGACAAACTTTAGTCGATATCGAGTATTGTAGTCGACGTTATGGGACATAAAGATAGAAAGTACTCGACAATAATGAAGAACAAAAGAAAATAAGGAACAACAAAGGAAAGTTTAGAAATTTACCTCTTTTGATTGAAAACCTTAAGTTATAATGTTGTAGTTGCAAGGTAGGGTTTCAATTTAGATTTTTTTGGAGGTAATGTGTTTTTGGCTAAGGGTATGTCGACTAGGGCTAGGAGAAATCACCAATCTTGGTCTTTGGAGCTTTCTTGAACTAGATCAAACAAACACTTTTTTTTTGTAGTTCTTCGAACTGATTTTTTTTAAAGTAATGCAAAAAGAAGGACTCGAAAATTTGAGATGGAAGGTGATAGAAGATAGAAACTTAGCCCTAATGACAAGATATAAACAACCTTTGGATAAATTTGGTAACAAGATCTATCTTATGCCTTTGAGATATATGATAGATTTAATGAATTAATTCTATCACAAAATCAGATTTTAAATAGGCAATGGATAATGGAAATAAATAAAAGATAGATAAAAAATTCCAAAGATAGAACAACTAAACCAAAGATAGAAAAGATGGACAAACTAGGGTTTTCATGTGGTAACGTTATGTCGGCCAAGCAAGGCTATGGGGACATTGATGTCGTCGGCTAGGAGAGTGAACACAAGGGGTGTGCGCACGGACTTGGTCGACTCCACGGTCTCAGCTAGGCTTTGTGTTTAGGCTATGCAAACACAAACAATCACAAACTCAAGATTAGTGCAATAATCAATAAAGAAACAAGAATTAAAAGACCAAAACATAAGAAGGACTCTTGTTTGTGGTTTTTGTGTTTATGAAAAGAAAAGACACAACTTTGAATGTCGAAAACAAAGCTCTGATGCCAATTTGATATGGGGTTAGCCGCAGGGTGGCCCGATCTTCGACAATCAAACAAGAAACAATAAAGACTCAAAGAAACGCAGCAAGAACTATCAAGAATCGATCAAGAACAGCCAAGATCGACCAAGAATGAACCAAGACTCGACAAGATCTCAAGATCAGGGGCTGAACTCTAAATCGGCCAAACAAAAGAAATAAAGACTCGATAAAACAATGCAAGAATTGAAAGACACGACCGATAAGGACTGAGTCGATCTATATAGAACAAGATAAAGACCCCAGGCTTCCTCAGAGGGTAGGAACCAATAACAATGACTATATAACCCGCCTCTACAACCCTACACAACCAAGCGGACAACTTAGTGACACAAAGAAGGGGCTTGTGGATACTAGGATCACCAAGTCTTGCGAAGTTTATGAACACAAAGCAAACCAAGCTGAGACAGTACCAATTCGTGAATGATGAGTACGACTCTAATCATTCAACAAGCACTCAATGTGTTTCATACAAATTTGAGTAAACTAATTCTATTCAATATGTTCCAACTGAATTACAAAGTATGTAAATACGGTCTCTAAAAATAACATAAAGAGAAGCCCAATTCGGCCCAGTGTTTAATCTAGGCGAACTGGTATCGACGTCGAGGGCTAGGTGTAGGCGCCGAGGGCCTCAATGCTCTCATATGTGTCTCAGCTATGACATAGATACCTCTGGTGTCGGCATCGAGACAATCAGCAAGCCCTATGCACATGTAAGTCTTCATTGGTGGCTCGGGGAGTTGAACCGTGCTCGAGAACAAGGCATGACTCACAAATATAAATGAGTCTCGTTGAAGCTTCTTATCTCGGGCTCGAGACATAGGTCCTTCTCCAAGAATGATTGGTGTGTCTGGAGCTGTAGAAGATGGTTCCGCATCACGATTTCCAGTGTTCACAATTTTGGATCGGAAAACATTATTTCCTATTATTTTATTCCTATTCCTAATAGGGTTTGGCCAACTCTTTGAGAGTCTTTATTAAGTTATTTCAGTTCTATTCGCCATGTGTTTGGATACTGTAAGACTATGAATACAATTAGAGAGAGAGAGAGAGAGAGAGAGAGAGAGAGAGAGAATTGGCCTATGAGTTGTTAAACTCATAGTTTCGCATGTGATTCGAAGACATGGTTGTTTGGATTGTGAGGATTTGATTCTATTTAGTTATTCATATTTATAGTTATCATCTTGTGCTTATTGATTATATTTGTGTTCCTTTTTATGATTGATCGCCATGTTAGGAATTGCATCTTAGCTATGAATTCGTTGTTTTCTTGATAGCAAACAAAGGTATTGAGATTGTGACGTTTCTCTGTCTTTGTAGTGGATGATTTCAATTGATCTATGTTGAGGATATTCTATTAGGGCTGATTTCGGTATGCGCCTATTAGTCTTAATTGCATTGAGTCAATGTGCCAATTGGTCTTGATTACTTGAGTCATTAATGCTATTCTTTAGTGATATTGAATAAGATGAGTGAATCTTTGCAGATCTCTCAACTTTAGTCATGTAGACCTATGAATATGAATAATTAATAGATCAATCCGAGAACCATGAATTCCAACCATTGTCAGAGAATTACAGGTGAAATGTTCTTTCTACTTTGATATCATTCTACTTTGCAATCATAAATCTGGTCACTTTTACATTCTGGTTATTTGCTACAAATTATTGATTTGTCATAAGAGTCTTTGCTTAGAGTTATTGAATATGAAATCGCTTCTCCATGTGGGTTCGACACCGTACTTCATCACTATACTAGTAGTTATTCGGTTTATCAAGTGATTGATTGCCTAATCTATTGATTTTGTGTTTGAGTTTGGATATTGTTACTATTTGATAAAGGGCGAAAGTGCCAACGACGTTCGTCCTTAACCAAATTCTTGGCGCCGTTGTCAGGGAGAAGAAATGAGTTTGCTTTTCTATATCTCTTTCAATTACTCTTTACTTTGAGTCTTTTGTGTCCTTTTATGGTTCAAACTAGATCTTCTAATTCATTGCATTTGTCTTTTGATGGAACCTAATTTGAGAGTTCAACCCCTTGCAATTAGTCTTCCTAATCTCCCTGAGGGTTCAAGATTTTGGTATAAGTTGAATTGGACTTTTATTTTACCCTACTTTCATGGATTGCCTGGGGAGGAACCAAATAAACACCTTGCTACCTTTGTGAGTGTGTGTGATAGACTTAGACCCCAAGGCCTGAACGATGACCAATTGATGTTGAGAGTGTTCCCTTTTACCTTGAAAGATTCTACAAGTAATTGGCTTTAGTACCTACCCCCAGAAAGCATTACTACTTGGGTGCAATTGAAGAAAGCTTTCCTACAAAAGTACTTTCCCGTGACTCGCCTCAACAAACTTAAGAAGAAGCTATCCATTATTGAGCAATCACCTAAGGAGAGTCATTATGAGTATATTGAGCAGTGCAAGAAGCTTAAGGGTAGTTGTCCGTAACTTGGTAAACCTCTGGAAGCAAAGTAGGTTTTTGAAGGGTTGGCTAATGCATCACAACGATATGGGAGACACCAAGGAGCTAGAGGAGTTCATAAATTGGATAGTTCTAGAGATGGTTACAAGGATGATATCGATAGGCTTACGGAGATACTGAACAAGATGGCTATGCAAATGAATCCATCCCACCAGCCTAGACCTTGTGGTGTTTGTGGAGATCGAACTCATCCGAGTGATAAGTGTCCCTTGATTCAGGAGAACAGCGCTGATGTGAATGCTATGGACTATGGACCTCGCCGCAACTTTGGTAACAATTACAATCAGGGCTACAATTCAAACTATCAAAGTGGATTCAACGGGAGAGGCTAGCAGCAACAAGTTCCTTTTCAGAGAGGACAATTTGAGAATCATCCTAGAAACACTCAACAAGAAGATAGAGATGAGACATTGAGGTTATTATTGGACAAGATGGGTGTTCAAGAAAAGTTGTTGATTCAGATGGCTAAGGAAAATGGTGAATTGAAAGCGAAAGATTCGGGGAAGTTACCATCGCAAGTGGTAGTGAATCTGAAGGAGAATGTTAAAGTCTTGATCCTTAGAGTAGGTAAACAAGTGAATGTTCCCACTAGGAATATTGAAGAGAGGCCTTTGGAAGATGTTGATTTGGGAAAAGAGGACAAGACGTAATTAGAGACACACTACATAGTTGGCGCTCGCCGCCCCTCACCACGGCGCTCGCCGCCTCCGCCAGTGCCAGATCCGATTTCTGACGTTGTTGAATCCCCAAATAAAGCTTCTAAAGAGTGGTTTTCTGAGGTCTCAAAACCTGCACCACACTTTCCTCACGCCTTAAGATCTGATCGTAAGTGGGAAGATGAACAAATTCGTTACGACACATTTGCTCATTGTGAGGTAAATATTCCACTTTTCAATTTGATTAAAATTGTGCCTCGCTATGCGAAATTTTTTAAAGAACTATGCACGATGAAATTCAAGAAAAGGATGCGAAAGAAAGAAAAGTTAGGTTTAAGTGAGAATGTTTATGCTTTACATTGGAAAAGATTGCTTGAAAAGTGCGGAGATCGAGGTATGTTTACTATGCCATGGGCAATAGGTAATGCTAGCTTCACCAAAGCTATGTTAGACCTAGGTGCTTCAATCAATGTTATGTCTTATAAATTGTACATGTTTTTGGGTCTCAATGCATTATCTGAAACTGGTGTTACTATACAACTCGTTGATCGTTCTAGTATTAAGCCTAGAGAAGTTGTTGATGATGTTTTGGTTAAGGTTAATGATTTAATATTTCCGGCTGATTTCTTCATTCTAGACATGGAACAAGGTACACCCGAAACCCCACTTGTCTTGGGAAGGCCATTCTTGTGAACGGCTAAGACTAAGATTGATTATTTTGAAGGTTCACTAACTATGGGGTTTGATGGTAGAAAGATTGAGTTTTCTATATTTGAGCATATTGTTTCTTCTACCAATGATTCTGTAGATGTTCTTGACTCCAATGGAAGTAATCACATGAATGAATCAAATGGTTTGTTAGATGCTTCTGTTGAAACAGAATATGTGAATCTTGAGTTCTCTAACAAAGATGAAATTAGATTAGGGCAAGATAACATTGAGAGGAAAATTGAGAATTCGTTTACGTCACATGACAATGTGTCTAATTTAAGTGATTCAATTGTTATTCCCTATGAGAAATCGATTCCTAACAATGTTGAGGTTTTTGCAATTGCAGGGCAACCTCCAAGAGTAACTCATTTCAAGAAGGAATCGATGGATACAAGTGATGGATATGTGGGAGGAGTTCTTAAAGTTCCCCCTCTTGTCTTGAAAGTACAAGTGTGAAGGATCTTGGTGGAATAACTTGATCATGAAATGCATCATGTCGAGCCAAAGACGTGAAACAAAGGCACTTCTTGGGAGGCAACCCAAGGTAGTTAGGTAGTAGTATTTCTATTTTGTAATTAGTTTTTCAGTTCAATAGTGTCGCTGAAGTTCGGAGGTGATGATAACTTAAAACTTGTGTTGGATTGAGTTTTGATTTATTTGGAGTACGAAAGCAGTGTTTTAAAAGGCTCTAGGTGGCCGCTAGGCGGTGGATGACCGTCTAGCGCCCAGGCGATTAGGCGGGCGTCTAGGCGGTGCCTAGGCGGACTTAGACTAAACTTGATTATTTCCCTGTATTTCAATGGATATAATATACCAGTAAGTTATATAATGCAGTAATATCAATAATATCACTCATAAACCCAAATTTGGTGTGCTTAACTAACACTAAAGTCAATAAATGTAAAAGCGCTCGTCCGGCTGATAGCTTTAAACCTCCTAAAATCCGAAACCACATGCTTGAATCAGAAGTAATTGTATCCTGACTTGGGGGATAAAAAACTATAACCTGACTAATCACTCGCCTAGAAACTAAATTAAAATAATAACCCACCTAGGCGTAGCTAGGCGGGATTAGGTGGAGACTATATGACACCTAGGCGGGATTAGGCGGCGCTTAGGCGAAAATCCGCCTACAGACCGCCTAAGCGTAAAAATTCCTAGGTGCCTTGCCGCTTAGATCCTAGGCGATGCCCAGACGGCGCCTAGGCACGATTTTTAGAACAGTGAGTGGAAGTCACATTCTATAGACACGGCGCCCGCCGCCCATCACACGGCGCCTGTGACGTGCGCCTATTTTACCATGTTTTGCATTAACTTTTATATCGATTTTTGTATGCTTTTCATATCATTGGGTTAGAATAGTACATAATCTATGTATTTTATGCTTATTTACCAATTATGGAGGTCTACACTAGTTTCTGTTTAATTTTGCAGAAATCGAGACACTCTACAAGCAATTCGGAGAAGGAATAAAACTATGGAGGTGCTCGAGGTCAACTACAGAAACTCCAAGGGCAAACATGAGCTGAATCATTACACATCGAGCAGAAAACAAGGAAGAAAGCACTGGACAGGACTAGTCGACGTCGACCTGCAGAGTTGTGGATGTCGAGTACATCAAGTCGAAATCACCTCCTGAAGCACAAGTCGAGCACAAGACCACTCGAGAGCACAAGGAGTACTCGATGTCGAGTACATGTTGAGTCCGAGTCCCAGCCGAGATCGAGCACAATCCTAGGAGCAGAGGAATTCTACTCGAGGTTGAGTACTTTACTCGATGTCGAGTACACCTTGGCGCCCGGCCGAGTCGAAGTCGAATGAAGATTTGGATGTGGGATTTCTTACCTACCACGACACGATATTCTATCAAGTTGAAGGTTGATCTTGTAGGAAAATTGGATGTGTAGCGGAAGTGTAACCAGTTTCTAACATCTAATTCGGGATCTAATGCATAAATTGATATGAACAATATAGAAGGAAAATGTCGTACCTTTCTTGTGTGGAACCTTGATTCGAAATCACCTTTGGAGAATAGAACCTCAAACACGACTCCTCTACTTGGTCCACATGAGCACGGGATTGGATCTCCTTGTCTTTGTTTGCTAGAGTGAACGATCAAAGGATTGCAACTCACACCTAACACTTTAGGGGTAGGAGTGCTTTTTGGTGGGAGAATAAAAAGATGCACAATGCCAAAAACTAGGTTAAAACTTATTCTCAATAAGTCTCCTTATATAGTGTGCAAACTAGGTCAAACTTTTTCCTAATAAGGTACCTTTATCGTTTATCTTCTATCAACAATATCTTTCCATCAAGATATTATATCAATAATAATAACTTATTAATATCATTAATCAATTATCCAATTTCTAATACTCTTTTGTGTATGACCCTATAGCACTCGAGTAAAATAGCAATAGATTAAATACAATTTAATCTATAAATTATAGTTGGCTTCTAGCAAAGCACTATAATTACCTAAATTATTCAGATTGTAAATCTCCATTTTAATCCTATTTTACACATTAATTAAAGGACACCAATTTCTTCAATCTCCCATTTGTCCTTAAGTGGATGTGCAATTTCATTTCCTTTGTCCCTTAATGTTCAATTTGACGTTATGATAGCATCTCATGTTATCCATATCAATTCAAATTATTTCTCGATCCCGAGCTTGAGTTGTCAAATAAACAAATGATTACTTACTAACCTATTTGAGCATGGTCATGAATTTTACAGTTCTTACTCTTCGAGTGGCCAGAACACTATTCCTACTCAAATATCCACATATCCAAAATAGGAGGACTTCTCCAATCTTGCATGACTATAGCTCACACTTAAATTTTAGCAACCCCAATCACTGCCTTTATGACTGCCTTTCACGGATCAGCGGTTAACAATGTCAAAGGCTACCAATCATTAAGTGAGAGGGATATCACAATCACGTATGAGGAACCAACTAATAATATTTTAATCTTAAATTTTGCAACTTATTTGAAAAATCTCAAGGCAGGTCTGTCGAACAAGTATCCACCATACTTGTCTATACAACTGGTTAGACATCTCCATGTCCCTGTAGCCTGTGAAACTTTGCGCCATCAATCAACTTGTATAATAGTCTATATTGAATTATTTATGTCCCATTTAATGATCCAGATTACGGCAAAACATAATTCATATTATCAGTTCACTTAATAGGGTTTCAACTACCACGACTTTCGCAGCGATCCTATTTAATAATCATAAATTCTTAGGACATTTTATTCAATTCTAAACCATAATCGAGTATTAATGAAACTTCATTTCAAACAAACATGATGCATACATGTTTCAACAATCTTGATCAAATATCTAAGATCTCAAAACATCAAAACTCAAAGTCATTCATCAATGGACTTGAGTCCCTTGACCGTAGTTTGACTATCATGCTTGGGCCTAGGGAGGGGTTTAGCCAACAGATTTGCAATGTTGTTATCCATGTGTATCTTGCACGACTTCATATCATCTCACTAGACCTAGTCTCATATGATATGTGTAACGACCCGAAATTTAAGTACCCGAATTAACCTCCATAAACCTACTTAGAAGGTAAATAAGGTTCGAAATACTAGATTCTCGGGGAACGTTATAGGAGAAGTTTGATCTTCTCACATGAGCTTTGGATCTTACGACCGAGTACGAGTTATTATTAGGTTCATTTATGCGGAAGATTTAGTTGTCAAAAGATGGGGATTGCAAACCCCGAAAAGATCGTAAGCCCGTTGGAGGCTTTACCTAACCTAGACTATCGCGAAAACGTTTGTAACAGAAAAAAAAAGCGGAAATCATAAATACAACAAAACACCATGGCCGCGCCGGGTCAAAAAGATAAAATGTATGAGCAAAAGAGTACGAATGTCAAGCGCCTCCCTCACCCTAATCGTCCAAAAGGTATGTCCCGATAACCATCCACATAAGTAAGTCATATCGGTTAAGGGGTACCGGAATCTAAAAACAAGAAATAAATCGGGGTCGATAATCAAAAATATGCACACTCAATGCCATATAAAGAGGCATACTTAAACTACATGAATGTTAAAATGTAACACATAAGCAAGTGTACAGGTATATATAAATGCGAAGTAAACACACAAGGGCCCGTATCATCATCATAATCATAATCATCATCATCATCATCATCACCATCATATCATAATATCTTCTCAAACGTACTCATCCTTCTCAAACATACTGATTCTTTCTCATCATAAGTCTTTCATCATTTCATTCGTGTTCCATAGAATATAAGTCATTTATTCAGATTTTGACGGCTGTCTTACCATAGACACATAGCATACATATGAATTATTGGATTTACTAAGTTCATCCTAGGACATATTACCAGTTTATATTCCTAAACATGTTACTAGGTCGGGTGATGCATGAAGACTCTCGATAAGACAAAGAGTATCACATAAATCCATCATGAGTAAGTCCAGGGGACTTACCAGGAGTCCAGAGAATAAGCAAGCAATAAAGTGCACAACCAAGAATCCAAACAACAAGAGCCTATTAATTTCATTAAGCTTTCATTAGGTGGTATTCTAATGCATGGTACCCAACCTAATAATCAACATGCATCCACATGAGGTTCACGATTCTATTGATTACGCACTTTGGTTAAGTGATCCGGACATAACCAGTTATAATCTATGTCGTATTATCACATAATCGATTTTCTTCTTATCGAATCATAAGCCAAGTTATGGGCATACTTCATTTCTGTATTTTATATGCTCTATGTTTCGGTTATGCCATCATATATTTAACCATATTCTTAGCATTCCCTTAACCAAGTTTTTTAATCGAGTCATTATAAACATAGGTTACTAAAATTATAATAACTATTGATCCAACCGTTGGATTGCCGTTATTTTTTAAGGGAAGTTGGATAACATTTCTATGAACATTATATAAAGATTGCAGCCAAATCAGACCGTTGGATTGGAAATAAAGTACAAACTAAAGAGGCACATATATCCATTTTGTTGTTTTTTGATATTTTCTACAAAACGCAACCAAAAACACATAGAGGCTCCACTTCCTAAGCCCTAATTTACACATAAGGCTCCTAATCTATAGAGGGAAAGGTGAATGAGAGATTACCCTTGAAGTCTCTCTCGAAAAAGACCAAATTACCCCTCCAAGCTTCCCGGGACCTTGCGCCAAACACCTAGCATTTTTGACAAATCCAAACCAAAACATAAAAGGAAGTCTTAGAAAAAAACCTTCAAAATTAGTTATACAACAAGTATAAAATCAGATTTGAAGGGGAGGAAACCAAGACTCACCCAAACACACTTGAAAACCTCAAGAACACAAAGGGCTCGGCACTGCTGGCTCCGAAATAGGGCTCAACGACTGGCTTGATTGGTCTGGATTTTTGTGCAAGAAATATGGTTGGAAAGGCCTCTCTTTTTTGAATATTTGGCTTCATGAATCAGCCAAAAAGCTTGAGTGAGGAGGGAGTTATGTTGGTTTGAAGTTGAGGTGTTGCTAGGCCAACAATGGCTTCCCTCTTTTCTTTCTCTTTCTTTTTCTTTCTTTCTCTCTTCTCTCTCCGATTTTTGTGGTGTAGATGGTTGAGAATGGCAGCCAGTTGGGGTTCTTTATGGAGCCAAAAGGGTGGGCAAGGGTGGTCAAGGAGTTGGTGTGTATTAGGTAGCATAGTGAATGGAATAGGACTTGGTCATTCAAAGGTGTCAATCCATGGGGGGGGGGGGTATTCTTTAATAAAAAAAATGATGGCTCATGAAGATCATCAAAATGGGGCTGAAATGGGTCACAGGGGAGGCGGCATTTTGAGGTGAAAAGACGTCTCGAAAAGTCGCGACAAGTTATGAAAGTTACCGAAATAAATGGATGACAAGGCCTTTGCCTCACCAATATTTATCGGAAAATTATCATACGAATTCCATTAGATCGGAATTGTAATCCTCTTTCCATATAAAATATGCCATCCAAAAATTTTAAATTTTTCCGGGTTTTCAAAATCGTAAAAGGAGGATAATTTCTCGGATTATCTCTCGGAAATTAATTAAATAATAATTAAATTTTTCGGTCTTTACAATCATCCACCTCTAAAAACAAGTCTCGTCCCCGACACCAAAAGATTTAAACCGGTGGAGAATGTGTTAAACTTTGAGTCCTTGGATCGGAACAAAAGACACACGATCATCTCGGATGCATCATCTAAGAATCTCATGATGCCTTTTTCACGATCGTAATAATCTCGAACGGCGTCGCCGAGCATGTGAACGAGCGCCCCCGTATCCACTTCGCGAAGCATAATGAGCTTACCCAGATCATGGAAGCTTAAACTCAATCATTCCTCAATCAATTTCGATTTAAAGGCGTTGGCGTCCCGACACGACTTGGCCTAGACTCCTCTAGACTCCGCTCGACTTTCCCTCTCGGGAGGTGGTCATCCACCTCTAAAGTTCAAACCCGATTCCCGGCATTCTATTCTCCCAATGGGAGGGTGGATAAAAAAATCCACCTCTAAGGATCAAACATATGATCTCATTACGACTCAATCAAAACAGAGGGTGGATTAACATCTACCTCTAAGGCTAAGCCTTATTCCTTTTCCTAGGTTCAACATTACGACATACCATCATTTATCAATCATGCTCACAACAATCACATAATCATAACGATATCATATCAGTCATATATCATAAAGTATCACACATCAATGATAATCACATCATTTAGGACCGCTCATGGCCCCCACCACGCATATCAATCACAGAAAATGCACACTCAATCACAGAGGTAAACACCCAAATCACACATAGTACGGCTAAGGGTCCCCCTCCCAGGTACTCACCGGCCATTCATGCAATCAAAACTATATCTGCCCGTGGCTGTACATACGACGCTAGCAATTCATCTAATACATCTCCATAGCTCGCCCGTATACTCTCCTCTATCTCCCAAGTAGCCTCCTCGGGGCTCCTCCTAGCCCACAGTATAAGTACCAACGGTACCTCTCTGCGTCTCAGCTTCTTGACCCGGGGGTCAAGAACAACAATCAGATGCTACACGAAGGTATGATCAGGTGCTATCTCTAATCCGGAGTAGTCCAATCTGTGGCTCGGATCTGGCTCGTACTTCCTTAGCTGTGACACGTTGAAGACATCGTGTATACCATCCAAACGGGGCGATAAAGCAACTTTGTAAGCAACCTCTCCCACTCGCTCGAGGATCTCAAAGGGGCCCACATATCTAGGGCTCAGTTTACCCTTCATCCCGAATCGTCGGATCCCTCTCGTCGGTGACACTCGCAACCAGACATGATCTCCAACCTCAAAGGCCAACTCAGTCCTGTGCCTATCAGCATACTTCTTCTATCGGTCGTGCGCAACCCTCAGATGCTCTCGGATCCGTCTGACTTGATTTGCCGCCTCCTGCACGCACTGTGGTAGTGTCCCCACTCGGTCTGCAAGCTCATCCCAACAGATAGCCGACTTGCATCGCCTCCCGTACAACACCTGAAAAGGAGCCATCCTGATCGATGAATGATAGCTTTTGTTGTACGAGAACTCTACTAGGGGAACATGTCGAACCCAAAGGTTCCCCCACTCCAAAACACAAGCCCTCGGCATATCCTCCAGCATCTGAATCGTCCTCTCGCTCTGCCCGTCCATTTGCGGGTGATAGGCCGTGTTGAAATGCAACTTGATCCCCAGAGCCTCGTGCACCTACCTCCAGAATCTGAAAGTGAAGCGGCCATCTCTATTAGATACTATTCTCTTGGGAACCCCATGCAACCTCACTATATGCTGTATAAAAGCTCTGACTAAATCAGACACAGCCCATGTCTCCTGAATCAGAATGAAATGGGCGGTGTTGGTCAACCTGTCGACCACCACCCAAATCGCATCAAAGCCTCGTACATCTCTCCTCAATCCTATCACGAAGTCCATCGTGATATCGGTCCACTTCCACACAGGGTCGGGAAGTGATTGTGTCATCCCTCCGGGCTTCTGGTGCTCTATCCGCACCTACTGGCATACCTAACATCGCGCTACAAACAAAGCAACGTCAGTCTTCATCCTGCCCCAGCAGAACCTCCTCCTCAAGTCTTGGTACATCTTACTCTATCCCGGATGGACCGAATAAGGAGTGGAATATGCCTCTATCATGATCTTCTGCTTCAGGTTGTGCACATCAGGCACAACAACTCGTCCCTGCAACATCAGCATCCCATCATCTCGGACGGTAAAAGACCTACAATGGCCCTGGCCCATGCGCTGCCGGATATCGGCAATCCGCGGACACTCTGTTTGCGCTCGTCGGATCTCATCCATCAACTCCGACTGAACCTCCAAGAAACTCAGCTGTCCACTCTCTCGCTATGACCAGACCTCTATCCCACAACTGATTAGATCCCGCTGCAACTCGGGTCAAGCCGTCAATCTGGACAAAACAATCTCATGACGAGTCTTCCTACTCAAGGCGTCGGCCACAACATTGGCCTTCCCTGGGTGATACTCAATCTCGAACTCGTAGTCCTTGATCAACTTCACCCATCTTCTCTGACGCATATTCAGCTCCTCGAGTATATCAAGAGGTCGTCTATAAATACCACCACGAATCTGTCAAGAAAATCGATGAACACCCTGTTCATCAACTCCATGAAGGTGGCTGGCGTGTTGGTTAGCCCGAACGGCATAACCACAAACTCGTAGTGTCCGCATCTAGTCCCGAAGGTCGTATTCGGGATGTCACGTGCCTTCACCCTCTGCTGGTGATAACCCGAACACAAATCTATCTTCGAGAAGATGAAAGCTCCATGTAGCTGATCCATCAAGTCGTCTATTCTCAGCAACGGGTAACGGTTCTTCACCGTAGCCCGGTTCAACTCTTTGTAATCTATGCATAGCCTCAACGACCCATCCTTCTTCTTCACGAACAACACTGGTGGTCCCCACGGTAAAGCACTCGGCCTGATGTAGCCCTTCTCGGCTAGCTCCTCCAACTGTATAGAGAAATCAACATCTCGCTGTGGCGGAAGTCTTGGTAGCTCGTATGGGAAAACGTCAACAAACTCACTAACAACGGGGACATCTGTCAGGCTGGGTCACTCGCGATCCACCTCTAAAGCGTAACACCAGTAGCTGGTGCATCCCTGGTCTAGAAGTCTTGCCGCTCGAACGGCGCTGATATGGGCTCTGTTCCGTTCGGGGTCGTTCCCCCACACCTCGTGCTCAGTCTCATCCTCCGCGAGGATCGAAACTTTACGGGTCCTAAGGTTGAGGATCGCCCTGTAGAAGTTCATAAAATCCATCCCCAGGATCATCTCGTATGTCCGCAGTGGCATGACTATCAAGTCAGTAGGCCACTCTCGCTCTCCTATCCGAATGGGCATCCTAGGATCTCACGCCCCGGTATCGAATAGAATGCGAAGAGTAGAGCCACATAACGATATCGTACCTATGGAAGTCGGAGCTGTCAAATCATCGTCTTGCATCGGGAACGCGTGGGGCGGCGGGGGTGGTAACAAATCAGTGTCTACAGCTATCGCTGCCAGTTGTGTAGAACCTTTGCCCTGGTGATGCTGGTAATATCCTCGGCCGCCTCGACCTCCTCCTCTTCCTCTACCTCGACCTCCACCTCGGCCTCGTCCTCCTCTAAAGCTGCAATCTCGTCGGCCACCTCCGTAGCTACTATCTTCTCGGCCAGCTCCCAAGGGAGTCCCCCTCCCCCTCCCCTGTGCATAAGAAATCTGAGCGGGCTCGGTGCCTCTAGAAGGCTTAAGGCTGAAGCTGTAGGAGTAACTGAAGATCTCTCTCCCTGCGGGCACATGATAGCACGATGTCCTACCCCTCCACACGTGTAGCAGGAAATGAACTTCCTAGGGCAGTCTGTATGGTAGTGGACCTCCTCGCGGCAGCTGTGGCAGATAATAGATCTCACTCTAGCCTCGTGGTATGATGATACAGGTACAGCTGGAATGGCCCAAGTGGTCCCGCTAGTCGATCCCTCTCTCGCTAGCCCCTTCCATGGGCCCCTATCAAATCTGTGCTCCGTGGGTCGTGGCCGCTTTCCGCTAGATGGAGTGCGGAAAGCTGAAGACGTGGCAGCTGTCAGACGTAGCTGCTGGTCATAGCAGAGGATCATCTCTAGAAATCTGTCATATGTCATTCCCTCCATGCTGGTAGAGATCAGAAGAACGTCTGGCGGAAGCCTCATCGATCGAAAGCATGCGGATGCGCATCTCGTCTGTGGTACAGACCATTCCACAATAGACGAGCTCCTTCTTGAACCGGTAGATGATCTCGGAGATAGATAGTCGTGGGTCATAGCGGGTGCTGAAGAATGCAACCTATCGTGCTGCTTGTGTCCCAAATGGACAGTACTCTCTCAGCATCAACTTCCTAAACTCCTCGTAGGTCCATGCAGTACGATCATCACAGTAGACAAGCCATCTGTCAAAAGCATCTCCTCGAAGCTGCCCAACCGCAAGTCTCTGTCTCTCCGCATCGGGTAATCTAATCAAGCTGAAAATTCCCTTTAGTCCTATGAAGAATTGCTCGATATCCTCTCCGGGTCCGGCCTCGAAGATAGGCGGGCTACTCTGTGATAGTGTCTTCACCCAGTCGGTGACGCTAGCCGATCTCTCTCGCTCTAGCAATGTAGTTAGGAGGAAATCGAGTATGCAAATAAAAATAAAAATAAAATAAGGCAAACCAGATTTCATCCCTTGTAAATAATTATAAGACCTCCTCCTGATGTAGTAGCGGGAAGTCAGGATCGATCCACGAGGAAGCGTATCAACGGATCCTAGGCAACGGAGAAATCTCACGGAAGTCGACTACAGATGTCCTCGATCTCGACTAGAGTTAGTCGACAAAAGATCGGACCAGTCGAGCAGAGTAGCAGACACATGCACTAGGGCTCGTCGATCTCGACTGGAGGCTACTGGATATCGAGTAGGGCCCTTGTCGACTTCGGCTTCGCTTGTCGAGTACCTGCACACAGAAGCTACAACGATGCTAGATCGAATATCAGTAACTCGAGATCGACCAGGCTTGGTCGAGATCGAGTAAGGGCAGAAAAACGAAATAAAAGAAATAAAGTAAAGGCAAAGGCTTTGGGACTTCGAAATAAACTGTATAAAAAGGACTTCCAAGATTGGGGTTTGCAACAACGATAACCAAGCATGCATAAGGCAAAGATAAACAGATAATCATGTGAATTGCATCAAAGGATAAGCTTTCACCTTTTCCAACAATTAGACAACTCTTTCAAGAAACCCTAATTGTCTCTACCAATTTTATGTTTACAATCCAAGTTGTTAACATGGATCTCCATTAGATGGGTAATAAATACATAAACAAGTAGTAGATGCTCAAAACATGATAAAAGTCGGATCTTTATCTCAAACGCGCATGGATATCGTAGGACTCGCCCCAACCCTAGAAGTGGGTGGACTACTCGCGCTTCATCGCAACCTGAGACATCGATTGAAAGAAAACTAATTGCATTAAAATAAACCAAAGTTTACAACCCCTTGAAGCCAATTCCGCTCTCGCTTCACAACTCCAATCGGCCGCTCACTCTCTCTCTCTACTTCTCCTACTTACTTCTCTCTTAAATTGAATGAATAGAAATCAGCCTCGAGGAGGGTGTGGAGCCGGGTTCTTTGTCTTCAGTTTCTCGACATAGGCTCCTCGATCCTGGCAGGTGTCTAGGCATGGCTTGTCGAGATCGACTAGGGTTTGTCGATGTCGAGTAGCTTTGTGCTCAGGTTTTGCTTCTCGGTTTTCTTCCGAAATGGTTCCATATCCTGCGATATTAAACAGAAACTTATGTAGATCTCCATTTTTGACAAATAAGCATATACTACATAAATCCGACATTTTCCCAACCCGAAATATGCAAAATGTAAAGAATATGGAAGTAAAATATGCATAAAGACATGGCTACTTTGGAGACATCAAATCACCCCATACTTAGACTTGCTTGTCCTCAAGAAATAACCAAACAATAACCAAGACCTACAAAACATCCTTCAAGTCTTCGCCTTTGTCAAAAGAAACATCTCAAGTAGTAGCAATGTAAGACACGTGAATTTAACGTCATCACACATATATGAGCGATCCATAGGCATAGGCAATATAAATCCCACCTCACTGGAATAATGTGTTTACTCTCAACTCCCAAATGCGTTTAGGCTATGAAGATCAACTCTCAACTCAATTCCATACACAATCTCATAAACATTGCAATTTAAATGTGAATCCACTTCGCAACCAATTATGAAAATGCAACAAGAATTATCAGGAGGACTTTGCTCAATAGAAGTCTTCAAAGAAGATTCCATCCGGGGGGGTTGTAATGGGGCTTGGTAAGAAATAATAAGGAATGGAATTATTTGGCCATGTGGTGCTTAATAAAATTCGGGAATCAAGACTCCTAAATCTCCAACACAACCAAACCATAAACTTCTCAATCATATGCATCAACCAAACTCTCCAATTTATCTCAATAAAGTATGTAACCTTTCAAACTTTCTCAACCTCTCCAAAGTATGTATCTTGCAAATAATGAAAAAAATAAGGTAAATTTGGCTCATGCACTTTATTCACAAACATATGTACTTTTTCCTTTTCTTCTTTTTTTTCGGAATATTTTTTTTTGAAAATAAAAACTAAATAACTTTAATAGTGCATTTATAATGTGAGCCAAAAATCCTTTTAAATAGTATGCATAACAAGATAAAAACCAACCCATTTCTCAATAATTTTAACAATCCTTCCTTCTTGAAATGCAACATAAGCTTATTCTTTCCACAAATCATCATTCCAACCAACTCTAAGTCTTAATTCCAAAATGGGGGTCAGGCTCAATTTGGTTAAGGATAATTTCTGTGGAGTTTACAAAAAAAGTCTCAGGCTAATGTTATGGCTTCAAGCAGAGATGATGCAGGGTAGGTAAAGAGAGGATAAAATTGGCTTAAAACGTGCCTCCATCATTTAATTCTCATAAACATATAAATGCATTGGCTTTAAATAACTATCACAACATTTAGAGATGCATAGGAAGAGTTAAAACACTCAAGAAAGCAGAGGGATTTTTAATGTTCTCCCTATAAGGCCAAAATTCTCACTAGGACAATTTTTGTTGGATAAAAAACCATTTCGAGGACTTAGGCTAAACCTTCCAAACATGCCATAGGCTAAACCTTCCAAACATGCCATAGGATTTACATGATCAAGTCAGTCATTATTTATCATCATAGGACATCTAAGTTAGGGTATAAAACTAAAACAATGCAAAAATTTAAACATGCATATTTTTATTTTTTGACATTTTCTATTTTTTTTATGCAACTAAAAACAAGACTTAAAGTATGACCAAATGCATAAAATTTAAACATGAATGCATAACATAAAAATTAAAAATTCACCATGTAAAACCAAAAAGTAAGACTAACACATATGATAATGATAATGAGCCCTTCCCCCACCCCATACTTAAAATTTACAGTGTCCCCACTGCATAAAATCAAATAAAAACAAGAGTAAAGGAAGGAACTCACAGGATAACAAATCGAGGAGGGCGAATCAGTGCAGGTCGAGTAACTGGCTGGTCGATCTCGAGTACATGTTACTCGATCTCGAGTAGCTTTTCTGCGTCCAGTGGATTCTGAAGTCGAGGAGCGTCTTGGCTTGGTCGATGTCGAGTACGTCTACTCGAGATCGAGTAACTTCTGGGCTTCTCCTCCTTGTCGTAATCGACTTGGTCGTCGTCGATTCTGACAGGTTTCAGGGACTTCTTTATTCCACTTTTTGCGATCCTTATATGCTTGCCGACCTAAAAGTGTTAGATTGCACAAGAAACAAGACTATCCACATGAAATATTCTAAAAGACATAAAACCAAAACCAAAAACAAAAACCAAAAAGTTCAAAAAATCAAAAATTCATAAAGTTCTATATACATGCTCTAGATTTTAGATTCGCTAGGCCGACTTCTCCGTTTGCGCTTAAGGACCATTAATGTGGGGCCCGATCATGCTTGGCCCTTCTCCTGGATCATCTAGGTCCTGATGGTAGTATGTAAGCTCAGCTGACAGGTGGTTGCTTGCATCATCTCCTTTCTCTTTCTTCTTCTTCCTTCCAGCTTTTAGTTTTCGCAGATTCTCTCGCTATGGTGTCTTATTTCCCCTTAAATCATTGATACTTTTCTTTATGGACTGAGGGGGAGTAGAATTCATACCTGAACTTACCTTTTCGGACCCAAAACAGGAATCTTTGGGTTTGGGGCTAGTCGAGATCGAGTACAGCTGGTCGACCTCGAGTACAGGGACCCCATACTTAGGCTCTTGGCAAGTCAGTGGCTCAGCAGAGGTTGTCGATATCGACAAGGGCTTGCCGAGATCGAGTCGAAGCCTTGCCGAGATCGAGTTGGCTTGGTCGATCTCGAGTACAGTGTTGGCACCTTCCTCCGTTGTTTGCTTGGTCCCGTGGTTGCTGATGCTTTTCACCTCCAGCCAGGAAATTTGCTCTTTTGCAGGGCCAAAAGAGAAATCCAAAACCTCATCACCTATGGTGAAGGTGAGCGAGCGATTCTTAACACTAATTCTGGCATCTGCAGTAGCTAAGAATGGTCTACCAAGAATAATAGGGCTAGTAGGATCTTCAACGCAGTCTATAATAAGGAAATCTGCTGGAACAAATAATTTACCAACCTGGACAGGAACGTTCTCAACTATACCTGTAGGGATGACTACTGTATTGTTTGCCATGTATAGCTTGGCATCCATAGGCTCTATGCATCCTATTTTGACCTTCCGCCAGATTGATAGAGGCATGATGCTTACACTTGTTCCTAAATCACACATAGACTCATATTTATATTGTCCAAAACCCACAGTAATAGAAAACTTACCAGGGTCAGGTCTCTTTTCAGGGAAGTGGAGTACATTGCATTCGCCTGCAATCTCTGAGATGGATCGCTTCTTGCTCAGGATTTCCTTTAGAAATTTGACATATCTAGGCATCTCTTGCAGGGCTTCTGTAAAAGGGATAGAAACATTTAGTTCTTCTTGCAGCATATTAACAAATCTAGTAAACCTACCTACAGTGGGATCTTTATGTGCTTTTGAAGGGAAAGGCAGTGACTTTTTCTGTTTCGGAGCCAGATCAGCTGTCGGAGGTGTTGTAGAGTCGTCGACGTCGGCCAGATGCTTCTCCTCGATCTCGACCACGGTCTCCTCGAAATCGAGTTGGGTGGTCGACCTGGAGTTACTGGTCTGCGCAGCGGAGTCCGAGCTCAGCTTCTGGTCTTGGTCGAGTAGCTCCATGTCGAGGTCGAGTAGAGTCTCCTCGAGATCGAGTTGGGTCTGCTCTGTCTCGAGTTGCTTCTCTACGTTGCTTTGCTGTTTCCCGACCTCTGGCTCGTGTAATTGATGCTCACTCCTGAGTTTGATAGCTGCGACGTGTCCGGTCTTCCCTTTAGGATTTGGTTCTGTTTGCCCAGGGAGCTGTCCGAACGGTCGTGGGATCTGTGCAGCGATTTGACCCATCTGCGTCTCTATTCCTCTTTTCCAGATGTCCAGTTCTTCAAATTTTGTAGTGATGTTCTGGAACTGGTTGTTGATGGTGCCCTGATTCCGACGCATCTCCTCAAGGATCAGCTGCAGATCATCCTTCTTTTGATCCCTTTCTGGATGTCCTGGAGCTCTGTAGGGTGGGAGATTCCTAGGAGGACCTTGGTTCCTTTGTGGTTGATAGAACCTTTGGTCTCCCATGTAGCGATTAGGACCCCCCGCACAAGTTGCCTCTTCATATGTCTCTGTCATTCTGACTTGCTCAGTGTGTGGGCACTCAGTAGTGGTGTGTCTCCGTGATTCGCATTCGATGCAAGGCTGATTGACAGATAGATATTTTACTTGCTTGAGGAGCTTGCGATTCTGGTCTTTGTAGAATTTCTCTCTGACATCTGGGTCGATTTCCTTTGCTGGCTCATAGAGTGGCATAGATGGTGCTGGCCTGGCGTAGGAGTTCTCCTCATAGTTTGCAGTAGACCCATATTTGTTATCATAATTGGTGAGCTTGTCCAGCACACCCCAGGCGTCAATTGGCGGCATCGTCAGATACTCATAGCGAGTATAATGGTTGATTCTGTCCTTAGTGACTTGATCAAGAGAGTTGAAGAAGATCTCCTAAATAACGTAGGGTGGTTGTCCATGAGTAGGGCAAGATCGCAACAGTTCTTTGTAGCGTTCCCATGCCTTTGTCAGCGGTTCCCCTTGCTTCTGTTTGAAGGCGGTAATTTTCTGGCGGAGAAGTGCTGTCTTGGCAGGTGGGAAGAATTTATTCAGAAACTCTTGCTCTACATGGGCCCATGTGGTGAGTGATCTTGGTTTCTGCCCTTCAAGCCATTTCAGTGCAGGCCCAGCGAGAGACCGGCGGAAAGCTTTCATCTTGACATATTCCAGAGTTGTACCTTCAGCAAGAGTACGACACATGTCAGAAAAATTTGTAATATGTTCAAGAGGACACTCATTAAATTTTCCATAAAAAGCATTATTCTTAAGCTCTATAAGAAATTGAGTGCGAATTTCATAAGAGTTATCAGGGATGAGAATCGCCGATTCAGGCACGACGAGAGTTGGATGCATATAATCCTCAACAATAGTTGGATATTGGGCAAGCTCAGCTTCTGCTTGACTTGCGCGCTGAGCTTCTTGTTCCCTCGCTTCCCTTTCATTGGCGATAGTTGTATCCTTTGCGGCTAGCTCCCTTGTAAGCCTTGCGATCAGCTGTTCTTGTGTTTAAGCGGCCGCCATGATCTTTTTGAGTTTAGAGTGGATGTGTAGGTATCGCTCCGGTTCGTATAAGCTATCAAACTCAGGTGGTAGACCAGAACAGCGCATACACCTGCAAATTAACTCAAGAGAAACGTGAGATTTAACTACCTAAGGCGCGAATGATAGCTTGCCCGGCAACGGCGCCAATTTGTAGTTAGGAGGAAATCGAGTATGCAAATTAAAATATAAATAAAATAAGGCAAACTAGATTCTGTCCCTTGCAAATAATTATAAGACCTCCTCCTGATGTAGTAGCGGAAAGTCAGGATCGATCCACGAGGAAGCGTGTCAGCGGATCCTAGGCAGCAGAGACATCTCACGGAAGTCGACTACAGATGTCCTCGATCTCGACTAGAGTTAGTCGACAGAAGATTAGACCAATCGAGCAGAGTAGCAGACACATGCACTGGGGCTCGTCGATCTCAACTAGAGGCTACTCGATATCGAGTAGGGCCCTTTTCGACTTCGACTTGGCTTGTCGAGTACCTGCACACAGAAGCTACAATGATGCTAGATCGAATATCAGTAACTCAAGATCGACCAGGCTTGGTCGAGATCAAGTAAGGGCAGAAAAACGAAATAAAAGAAATAAAGTAAAGGCAAAGGCTTTGGGACTTCGAAATAAACTGTATAAAAAGGACTTCCAAGATTGGGGTTTGCAACAACGATAACCAAGCATGCATAAGGCAGAGATAAACAGATAATCATGTGAATTGCATCAAAGGACAAGCTTTTGCCTTTTCCAACAATTAGACAACTCTTTCAAGAAACCCTAATTGTCTCTACCAATTTTATGTTTACAATCCAAGTTGTTAACATGGATCTCCATTAGATGGGTAATAAACACATAAACAAGTAGTAGATGCTCAAAACATGATAAAAGTCGGATCTTTACCTCAAACACGCATGGCTATCGTCGGACTCGCCCCAACCCTAGAAGTGGGTGGACTATTCGCGCTTCATCGCAACCTGAGACATCGATTGAAAGAAAACTAATTGCATTAAAATAAACCAAAGTTTACAACCCCTTGAAGCCAATTCCGCTCTCGCTTCACAACTCCAATCGGCCGCTCACTCTCTCTCTACTTCTCCTACTTACTTCTCTCTGAAATTGAATGAATAGAAATCAGCCACAAGGGCTTTATTTATAGGCTTCTAAACCTTGCTACTCAACGATAGAAACATCTATCTATATTTAAAACTATATATAAAAGCATTAAAGATAAATAAAAGCTACAACATAATTAAATCTAAAAAAGGGAAATATATCTAAAGTGTCTTCAGTGGATAGAACTCTCCTCATCATGATATAACTTGATAGATCGGATAGAACTCGGCAATCTTCGAGCCCAAGTAATCCAAATCCGAGTAGAACTCCCAAAAACGTATTACGCGGCTTCTGGTGTCGTCGTCGATCTCGAGTAGAGCCTACTCGATCTCGACTACGAGTGTTGTCGACTAGGCGTGGCTCGGCATCTCGGCTAGCAGGTCCTCGACAGGCTCGGATATGACTCCTGGCGTTCGTCGATCTCGAGGACCCCTTGTCGACATCGAGTAGAGGTGGGTCATCGACTGGCTTTCTGGTGTTGTCGAGGAACCCTTCTCGACATGCTCGGACATGGTCTTCAGCTGCTTCGTCGACATCGAGTTGGGTCCTCGACATCGAGTAATGTGTCTGGGCGCCAGGTCGGGTACTCTCTTCCTCGGTCTCCGCGAGCAGGCTTTCCTCGACTCCGGGTTGTTCTCCGAGGTCTTGTTGATCTCGAGTTGTGGCACTCGATCTCGAGGAGGGTGTGGAGCCAGCTTCTTCGTCTTCAGTTTCTCGACATAGGCTCCTCGATCAAAGCAGGTGTATAGGCTTGGCTTGTCGAGATCGACTAGGGTTTGTCGATGTCGAGTAGCTTTGTGCTCCAATTCTGCTTCTCGGTTTTCTTCCGAAATGGTTCCATATCCTGCGATATTAAACAGAAACTTATGTAGATCTCCATTTCTGACAAATAAACATATACTAAATAAATCCGACATATTCCCAACCCGAAATATGCAAAATGTAAAGAATATGGAACTAAAATATGCATAGAGACATGGCTAATTTGGAGACATCAAGCAACGCGAGTAATGCCCTCTCTATCGCTGATCCCTACTGCTGCCTATCAGGCTCTCCCTCGTGCTGTCCGGGGATCTCGACCTCAGCATCGGTCTCAGTCTCAGTCTTTGCCTCAGGAATGCGGCCACGACCTCAGCCATGTGGTCTCCCGCGTCCTCTAATAATCTGGGTGTCGACCATGCTGACAACTGGAAATTTAAGTGTACTCAATATACAACTAAATAAAACGTCTTCTTCAAGGAAGACATCCCTCAGGCACATTCATTTCACATAATTACATCCCTTCAAGGAGATGGCCCGCAGGCACAGTTTTATATCGCACGGAAGCTAACTAGATAGCTATCCTTCGAGGGATAGCTTGGCGAGCCCGTCTATAAATCCTATCCTGCTTCAACCACCATGGTTGCTCCCTTGGAGTCTTCCAGGCCCGTCTGTAAGGAAAAGCTAGGCAGTCTACCCGAACCCTTCTACATCTCTAGGGATGCCTATCGCCTTGTCCTACACGTCGATCCTATCTCTCGTCTATAAAGATCCTAACCATTTTCATTTTCCAAAGGGTTTTCATCTTTGTCCTTTAAAAACTTCGAAATCCTTGAAAATTTCCAAAACGGGGGCTGTTTTGAAAATTAATTTTTAACTCGTGCGTACTCAGGTCGAACAACCTTGGCTCCGATACCAACTTTGTAACGACCCGAAATTTCAGTACCCGAATTAACCTCCATAATGGATCCTACTGCTAATGCATATGGAATCCGACTCATTCTATACAGCTCAGCAAGTGTTACTGGACACTAGTTCTTGCCTAGATATAGGCCATGTTGCATGGGCAACCGAACCTGTCTAGAACCTTATCTATATAAGTTCCCTGACTTAGTCAAATTAGTCTTTTGGATCTATCCTTATCGATCTTGATGCCTGCGAAAATGTACTCGTCCTCTCCAAGGTCTTTAATTGAGAAATGCTTCTTGAGCCAGTCTTCTACAAACTCAAGCATTTGAATGTCATTCCCAACAATTATTATGTCATCCACATACAAAAACAAAAAAACAACTTTGCTCTCACTAAACTTTTTTTGAACACAAGGTTCCTCTTCACATTTGATGAATTCACACCATTTGATCACTTCATCAAATCGAAGGTTCCAACTTCATGATGCTTGCTTAAGTCCATAAATGGACTTCTTAAGCTTGCCCACCAGCCTAGGATTCTGGGGATCTTCAAAACCCTTCAGGTTGTGTCATGTACACATCCTCTTCTAAGTATCTGTTTAGAACGTGGTCTTGACATCTAGGGCACCATGCCATTTTTTGGCGTCTAGACCATCATAGCTGGCTTATATGTAGAAGACTCATTGATTTCTAACATCAGAATGTCTAGACATGTAGTCAAAATGAAATCAACAAATCTATTTGGCAACGATCTTTGCCTATCCAATCTACGCGTGGGTTGAGCAACTAGAGGTTCTGCCACAACGTTTTAAGGACTAGTAGGTGTGGGTTCTTGTAACTCCCCTACCTATGATTTTGAGTTCTTTCTTCCTATGGAATTATGTTCTCAAAATACCTAGTCTCAGAGATGGAGTTATCCATGTCCTCTTTTTGCTCGGTTTGTTGCTTCTTTCAAACTTCTTCTAGATCAACATTTCTCCCACTTGACTTTTTAGAAACAATTAAACTCTTTTTCGATAAAGACACTATCTCTTGCAACAAACACTTTGTGCTCAATGGGATTGTAGAAGTAGTACCCTTTAGTTTCCTTAGGATACCATACAAAGAAGCACTTATTCGATTTGGCTGCGGGCTTATCTTCTAGTAAACAGTTTACTTATGCTTTGCATCCCCAAAACCCTGAGAAAAGACAAACATGGAATTCTTCCAGTCCATAACTCATATGGTGTCTTTTCTATAGCATTTGTTGGAGTCCTATTTAGTGTGAATATTTCAGTTGTGAGAGTATGCCCCATAAAAATATTTGAAGATTAGCAAAATTCATCATTGATCAGACCTTGTCCAACAAGGTCCCATTTCTCCTTATAGAGACATTGTTCATTTGTGCTGCTCTTGTGTGGAGTTAGTTGTGAGACAATCCCACAACTGTTTAAATGATGATCAAACTCTTGACTCAAATATTTATCACCACAATTGAATTGTAGTGCCATAATTTTCTTGCCAAGCTGGTTTTCAGCTTCATTCTAAAAGTCCTTGAACTTTTCAAAAAGATCTTCATGAAGTAAATACAATCATATCTACTTAAATCATTAGTAAAAATTATGAAGTATTTGGACCTAACTCTTGCTCATAGGCCCCCATACATCTATATGTATTAGTGCCATGAGCTCAATTGCCCTTTCACTCACCTTAGTAAAAGGTGACCTTATCATTTTTCTCATTAAACATTACTCACATGTGTCAAATGATTCATAATCAGTTGATATCAAAAGTCCATCTTTATGGAATTTTCCATGCAATTTAAGCCTAAGAGACATAATTGACGATGTCATGCATAGATAGGTATTTTTACCTGCATCTGATTTTTTCTTTTTGGTACTTGTGTTGTAAACACCAGATGTTTGATGGAGTCATTACTCATTACAACACTAGAAATTGTACCCGAAGAACTCATAGTTCCATCCTTTTTATCTTTCAAATACTTTGGGTGGTTTCTCTTCCAATGACCCTTGGTATGGTAGTAGAAACAATCATGGCCAGCAACTACTTTTGCTTTCTCAGAAGTGTTCTTGGGTTGGGTAACTGGTTTACCCTTCCGTTTTGTGTTCTTCTGCTATCCAAATGCCCCATTCTTGAACCCTTTTCCCTTTTATACCATCAAGAACTCCTTCTTGTTTCCCATAGTTAGATTTTGCTCAGCGGTCTTAAGCATTCATTGCAACTCTTCAAGCGTTTTTACAGCTCCGTTCATATTGAAGTTAGCTTGAACTGAGTAAATCCATCGTGCAGAGAATGAAGTATGATGTATGTAGCCAACTATTGGTTATAGGGGTGGCCAAGTCCCTCAATGTTTTCAAAACGACCAATCATTTCAAAAACATGAGGACCACCTCACTTGCCTTTCTCATGTTTGCAATCAAGTATTGCCTTATGAGTCTCATACCTCTCCATCATCGCTTGTTCCTAACACATAACTTTCAAGGTACGAATGATGGTGCAAGCATCCATCTTTTCGAACCTCTTTTGATGGCTCAACTCCATAGATGCCAGCATAAGACATGTGATAATCACTGACTTATCTCTTATTTGTTTTTCTTGATCCTTCTCAGCATGAGTAGAGGCATTAGTCAATTTTGGGATAGGGGTGTCAAGTACACTCTCTTTTCCTTCGGACTTGAGAACAATTCTCAGATTTCTTTCCCAATCGAGGAAATTATTGCTGTTCAACCTATTTTTCTCAAGAATTGTACGCAAATTGATGATGGTTGGGTTATCGTTTCTATTCATGATATCTACAACATATAACATGCAAAATGTAAATCATATTTGTCATGTAAAAGCTTTAAATTTAAACATGTTTTAAATGTAAATAAGTTAATGCCATTTTATCCATAAAATAAATTTCCATTTGAATAAAATGATTCCAAGATCCTATTACAGATAAGACATTAGCGTGCTTTAGCACTACCCTAACTCTTATGTGACAAGGTAAGTAACTTTTACTAGTTATAACATTTATAACTCTTGGTTGATCGATCACATCTCATGTAAATCTATCCCATGCCTCAAAATACAAAACTTTGTCTTTTGGTCTTTTGTTGAGTAGAACCAATTCAAGGCTATAAATGTACGTAAAGACCGGAATTTAAAATTTATGGATGGCTTTACATTGGTTTAAATATTGATTTTATGAATGAAATATATACCGAGCCACTTTTCTTGTATCTTGTAAACATAACGGATTTTAACACATCACGAACTCGGGATATACGTCTTGCTAATATAAGAGCAGCCGCCCCATCCATTCCTTGCACACATCTCACCCACTCCCTTTGATTTGATCATATGACAAGCTAGGTTCCTATTAATCTCACCCACTCTCTTTCCCATCACCCCTCCCATTCTTTGACCAAAAAAGCACTCTCCCATTCTTTAAATCTGATCCCCAAGGCTCACCCTCACTCATTCACAAAGAACAAGCCATCACTTGAGAGGAAAGGGAGAGAAAAGAAGCCTATCTCCATTGCTAGTCCTTTTTGGCTGCCTTCCATTCAAAAAGCCATAACTCCCTCAATATTGATCCAAATGGAGTGATTCTTAATCCCTTAGCTCCAAGGTGATTTGCCCCTCCAAACTGACTGATCATTGCGGCTGCAGTGGAGTGTTCTCGGAGGAGCTTGGGTTTTTCACCTTGATAGTTGGTAAGTCCACTTGGTACCTTTCAAAACTGAGTTCCAACATGTTTTATAACTCCTTTTCTTCAACTTTAAGTAAGAATCTAAATCATGTTTTGGGATTTTTGGTGACAAAATGGCAAGGTGTTCCGAAGGACTCCCGAGGGTGTTCTTGAGTCGTTTGTGTGTTGGATTCTTCGAAGGTAATCTCTCAACCGCCTTCCCCTCTCTAGGATATATGTGTTTTGGTGTGGAAAAGGCTTAGAAAGTGGAGCCTCTATGTGTTTTTGTTGCGTTTTGTAGAAAAAACGTCAAAAAATGGATATATGTGCCTTTGTAATTTGGACTTTATTTCCAATCCCACAGTCTGATCCGGCTGGAATATTAATATGATGCTCATGAAAATGTTATCCAACTGCTCTCCAAAAATAACGACGATCTAACAGTTGGATCCAGAGTTATTATAATTTTAGTAAACAAAATTTATAATGACTCGATTAAAAACATGGTTAAGAAAATGCTAAGAATATAGTTAAATATATGATGGCATAACCGAAACTTAGAGCATATAAAATACGGTAATGAAGTATACCCATAAATTGGCCAATAATAAGGATGAAAAGGTTAGGATTACGTTATGATATGACCCGGATTATAACTTGTTAAGTGTGGATATTTAACCAAGCTTGTAAGTCCTTAAGCCATTAACCTTATGTGAATGTGTGTGGTTATCTTGCGGTAGGGGTTTATGTGATGCATTAATAAGAAGAGCCTAATGTGAAATAATTACAATTGTTAGGCGCTTGATTCGTGTTTAATTACACTTGGTGCTTGTTAGTTTCCGTGCTTACCTTCAGATTTCAGGTAAGTCCCCTGGACTTACCCATGAGGTTACTCGTGACACATGAATGTCGTAGCGAGATAGATTCATGCATATTTTACGACATGGAATTGTTGTAGGGTATAAACCGGAAATATAACATAGAACGGAACATAGGGAATGAAATGAACCCTTCTCTCCTCTTTGTCTTTGTTATAATAGGTGGCCATCCTATTCTATGTTGTTGTGTGGTGATTATCGGGATTCCCTAAATGTTGCGGCATAGCCGAACCTTCGAACATTCGATAAAGGTTGGCACATCCTCCAAGAAATTGGTGATAAATGATGGTGTAACCTCCAAGCATTTGGAAAGGGATTATATGGTTGATTGTTGTCATTTGGGTACCCATTACCGCATTTATTTATATATTCAGATTATTCCTTAGGAGCATGATAGTGTATTTACAATTTTATCGCATCACGTTTATATGCCTTTTTACGTACTCGCTGAGTATGCTGGTGCATACGTGTGTGAGTAATCAATGATTGACCCCGTTATCTTTTATGTTTTTAGATTCAGGTACCCCCGATACCCGAAATGCGTGATCATATGTGGATTTTTGTCGAGCATAGCCTATGGGACGATAGAGTGAGAGAGACATGGACCATGTTTTAGTATTTTCTCGCTACTTATTACTTTTACGTTTTGAACCGGCTAGGCCGCTGCATGTGTTGTACTTTAATTCCGCCTTTATCTTTCGCTCAAAAACCGTTTTGCGATAGCTACCTAGGAAAGGTATATAAACGCATTCCTCCAATGTGCATGCGTTTGCTTTGGGGTTTGAAATCACCGTTTTAACAACTTATCTACGCTTCCGCTAAATAAATAATATGAGTAATAACTCGTTGTCGGTTGTAATATCTAAAGCTCACGGAAGAATTCAAAACTCTTCCTTAACGTACCCTGAATAACCGGATCATCCGAACCTTATTAATCCTCTAGGTGGATTAATGGATGCACATTCGGATATCCAAACTTTTGGGTTGTTACAATAAATCCCTTATATAGATTTACCCGTACTATCTCAAGGTCAAAGCATGTACACCTTGATTTGGCAAAACCTATCCATCAAATTCCAAGGGCCTCGTAGGTTATGAATTGGAAATGCATACTCTCAATTTTGTTTTATGGGAACTAGGTTTGTCACGCAAGTCTAATTATCAAGTGAACAAACAACATAATCAAACATGCAAGCATAAATCAAACACAAACAAAAAAATAAATTGTGATCCTAGTATGGCCCCTAATGAAAAGAAAACCAAAAAGATAAATCTTCAAGGTTCTTCTTACTCCTCGGATCCTCATCCTTGATTCTTCTTTGGATCTCCATCCTAGAATCGCCTTTTGGATCTCCATCCTTGAATCTTGTAGCATCTTCTTTTGTACAATATATGTATAAATAAATTTAGTTTTGAAAATTAAATTACAAAAATACATAACGATACGCAGATCGTGTACAAAAATAAATAACGATATGCAGATCGTATTTATATGCTACTTGGGCCATACTAGTAACCCCATGCAACAATTAAATAACGATATGCAGATCGTATTTATATTACTCACATTTAATATAACATCAAAATATTAATCAAATTAACATAAACAAGAAATAGAATATTAATCATATTAATAAACTATTTAACTCAAATCAATTAAATTATCTAATAAAATAACTAATTTAATATTCTTGATATTTAATTCAAAATTAGCAATCATATATTTGGAATAAATTTTATGGTAACTCTTATCTTGTACAATTGGATACAATATTTTGTTAAGGATAAGATATCTACCATATCTAATTAAGTATATTCAGAGTCTTACACTAAAACCCCAATGTACCTTTCATAATCCTAAATTACAGCCCTATCTACTCCCACTCAAATTTTGTAACCATTACAAACATTTGACCACAGTAGGATTAAGATGATAAATTTTTATAAAACATAAAACTTTGATAAATTAATGTATCAATCAAATTCACACAAAATCCATCAACTTTGCATCAAAATAATGAAATTCTCAATTTCTTAGATTCAAATCACCTTTGACTTTTAGTTTATATAAAAAATCATATCTTTTGTACAAATTATACAGATTGGTTTAACCAAACGATTTCCAAACCAACTATTATCGAAAAGGTTAATTGATGCTTACGTACTAGGTAGCACAATTTCAATCAATTCAAGTTGATTCACGTAATTAATTGAAAATATTGAGAAAGGCATGCGGCTTTACATATCGGAATCAAATTCTGAACATGCATCGAGTTCATTGTATCAAAACAAAGTCCGAACCCGTAAAAATTCAACATATTCAGTTAATTAAAATCATAATTTTAATCATACAAATTATTTCATATATCATGTATATTGCTAAATTGAATTAAAACTAACAAGAAAATCAATTGATCATATCAATTTATGCAAGAGGCTCTCATACCACCGTAGGAAAATTAGATGCGCAACGAAAGTGTTGAAAACAATTTTCTAACATCTAATTCGGGATCTCATTCATGAATTAATATGAAAAATATAGAAGGAAAAAGTCTTACATTTCTTGTGTGAAACCTTGATTCGAAATCACCTTTGGAGAATAGAGCCTCAAACGCGACTCCTCTACTTGGTCCACACGAGCATGGGATTGGATCTCTTTGTCTTTGTTTGCTAGAACGAACGATCGAAGGATTACAACTCACACCTAACACTTTAAGGATGGGAGTGGTTTTTGGTGGGAGAAAAAAAGATGCACCAGGCCAAAAACTAGGTTAAGACTTATTCTCAATAAGTCTCCTTATATAGTGTGCAAACTAGGTCAAACTTATTCCTAATAAGTTAACTTTATCGTTTATCTTCTATCAACAATATCTTTCCATAAAGATATTATATCAATAATAATAACTTATTATTATCATTAATCAATTATCCAATTCCCCAAAAACTAGGCTAACACTTATTCTTAATAAGTCTCGTTATATAGTGTGCAAACTAGGTTAAACTTATTCCTAATAAGGTACCTTTATCGTTTATCTTCTATCAACAACATCTTTCCATAAAGATATTATATCAATAATAATAACTTATTATTATCATTAATCAATTATCCAATTTCTAATACTCTTTTGTGTGTTTATAGAACCCGAATAAAATAGCAATAGATTAAATCCAATTTAATCTATAAATTATAGTTGGGTTCTAGCAAAGCACTATAATTACATAAATTATTCTGATTGTAAATCTCCATTTTAATCCTATTATATCATTAGTATTTTACACATCAATTAAAGGACACTAATTCCTTTAGATCTATCCACACTAGTAAATTCCCATATTTACTTAAGGGATTTTATTTGTTTTATTTTTCTTAATTATTAAACAATTTATCATTAAGCTTTAGATAAATAGTTTTAGATATAGATAGAGTTGATCTTTCCTTGATTAGTAGGGATTGAGCACTATATATAAGGCCCTAGGGGATGAGTTTTAGGCATTCAATTTCAATTCTATTCCACAATACGATTTACATTCGATGGTAGGTGTTTAGAAAGCTTGGCCGAGTGAAGTTGTAAGAGGCGGGAGCGGATTTGGCTTTATTCGATTGTATGTTTTTGTTTGATTCAATGCAAGTTATTTATCTGAAATTATTGATGTGTGTTTTGATGATGAAGAATGAGTAGCCACCCAACTTCTAGGGTCGAGGTGAGCCCGACGGTAGCCATGTAAGGTAATGAATCAAAGGTACAATCTTTATTGAGATTTCATCTTCTATGCCTAATTGCTTGAATGCATGATTCTTCTGCGACAGTAGAAGGGGATCCTTATTTGTGTTATTGAAGCGAAATCGATCTTAATGCAAACTTGGATTAATTATGTAAAAAAGGATAGTAACAATTAGGATTTATGCAAAAGCCTCTATATTCTTAATTGTTAATAACGAAAGTTATTTGATGAAAATGCGTGATCTTTTATACCTTTGACGTTATTTTTACATGGTTATCGTTGTGGCATTGATACCCTGATCCTAGGAGCTTTTTATCTTATTGAATTACATCTGACCAATTCTGTGTTTATTTCCGTTTCTGTTTTGTTTTTTATTTACGGTTTTACACTGCACTAACGCACTCAATCTTGACAAACTTTAGTCGATATCGAGTATTGTAGTCGACGTTATGGGACATATGGAGAAAGAAAGACTCTCTCTGGATCAGATGGATTCACCACCAATACCTTCAACAAATTAACATATGGGAATGGGAGGCTCATAAGAAAAATGATTCCCCTTTTTATAAAGAAGGTATTAGATATTAAAAATGAAACACTAAACCATGCAGGGTCTAAAGAGCAAGCTATACAGCTTCTCACCTCATGGAATCAAGGAGGCAAGTTCAGGATAACAGTAGCCTACGACCACTTCAGGAGGAAATTGCCTAAACCTCCATGGTCTTCAGTAGTATGGGACTCAAGCCTAATGCCAAAACATTCCTTCATACTATGGCTAGCTGCAAAAAGGAGATTGTCCACCTAGGACAAGATTAAAATAAGGGAAGTGGACTTAACCTGTAAACTTTGTAACCAAGCTCCTGAATCACATGAACATATCTTCTTTGCTTGTGATTTTTCTTCACAAATTTGGATACAGATCAAGTCATGGCTAGGCATATGGAGAGACATGAGTACCATCCAAGGAGCTTTAAAATGGATGGAAAAAGAAGCAAGAGGAAAGGGCTGGATTTCAAAGGCCAAGAGAGCTGGACTAGGAGTAACAGTGTACTACATATGGAAGTCATGAAATGAGAAGGTGTTTGAAGATACAACCAAGAGCCCGGATGAAATCATTCACCTTATAAGTATGCATGTCTACAAGGTGCTTAGTCACTCTCATTCCTTGATGTTCACCTCATCTAATACATTTTAGGAAGGATTGCTCAGGGAAGATAGCAATGGCATCCCAATACATGACTGACACGACAATGTAGGCACCACTTTTTGTTTCCCTACATTGATTCAACTACTGCATAGCCTCGAAGATCAATAGCTAAGGCAACATTTTGTATCTAGTTGTCTACTTTCATAGTTTGTATCCTAAACTGGTTATTAAGGATACCAAAGGCATGCAATTGTATGGATTAGCGGTGCTCAGTGTAGTGTGGTATAGCCTCCTTGATGACATAGCCGAAGGGGAGGGTATATTATGCTACACTTGAGGTGTGTGTCCGACTTTTGATAGCCACGACTTGAAGAGAAAGGATCCACACAAGGACTTAGTCCTAAACACCCCCATTAGAATCTTAGGATGTGAGCCTTACTCGCTTAAAAGGCTCGCTAATCTTCATTAGCATGCCTATGGCCTTTTTTGAAACACTTGTAAAAATTTCACTTCCTTTTTAATATATATACCTTAAAAAAAAGAGTACTGTAGTCGACGTCGAGTACCCTTGTACTTGACATTGGCTTGTTTTCATCTTCTGTTGTGCAGCTCCAGGTTAGGTCGACAGGTGTAGTCGATATCGAGTACTCTACTCGAGATCGAGTAGCCTTCTGGTCGATTATGAGAGCAACTTGAAGCTTGAAAGGCGAGCGCTAACACGCTTCTTCGTGGATACGATCCTTAATTCCCTACCACCACAACGAGAGGGTTTCTTGTATTTTATTTGCTTGGACGGGGAGTTAGTTTGATTCTATATTTCGATTTATTTTGTTAACTAGTTTCCCTCCAAACAAATTTTGGTGTTATTGCCGGGGAAGCTATCAATCGCGCCCTTTTTAATTCCTTTTTACTCTTTCAATTTTTTTTTTTCAGGTGCGAAGAACTGATCGCACACCTTTCGATCCTATTCTAGAACCTGAATTTTTTTTCCACCTTCAGCAAAGGCTAAGAAGGAGACTCATGTCGACTACTAACGAGAATGAGGTACAACTCACACTAGCGCAGGAGCTTGAGCAACTCCGCAGACGGGTAGAGGGGAGTTCACAACCAGAGAAGCAGAGCACGCCTGACGAGGGGCGGAATATCACATAATCAGGAAAGGTGGGAGGCAAGGGTAGATCGCAAAGCCCATACCAGAAGGGAACTCGAGGAACATCTTCAGCATGTCCCTGCCAACGCGAAGGAGTATCTGCATCCTACTCTTGAAGTTCTAGAATCAGCAATCGTTCTCCCCCGCGTTAATTATGAAATTCGTACTTCTTGTAATTATGAAATTAGGAGGAATCAATTTCAGAGGAGAGCCAATGATACGGGGTTAGCCGTAGGATGGCCCGATCTTTGACAATCAAACAAGAACTTAAAGAACGGAAGCAAGAAACAACAAGAACAACAAGAAACTACTCGGCGTCGATCAAGAACACAAGACGCAACAAAACATACTCGACTTCGACAAGGACACACAGACTCGACTCGGACAATGTAGACTCGATATCGACTGGACTCAAAACAAGAATTCGACTTGCAATTGAAAGCATCGATAAGAATAATTCAAAGGACGATAGATTGGTTGATTCGAACTATATAGAATGACATGAAGACCCCAGGCCTCCTTAGAGGGTAGGAACCAAGCATCAACGACTATACAACCCGCCTCTACAGCCTTACATAACCAAGCGGACAACTTGGAGGCACAAGGAGGGGGCTCGTGGATACCAGGATCACCATGTCTTGCGAAGTTGATGAACACAAAGCAAACCAATCTGAGATCAATACTAATTTTGCAATCGATGAGCCACGCTTCGAATCGATTGACTTTCTCTCAATTGCGTTTCACACAAACTGAAATTTTCATAAGCAAATAGATGTGTTATTTAAAATGGAGCAGATAGGCTCTTTATAACCTAGGTAGCCGACTTTTCTTTAAGAAATAACAATTAAAAGAAATTAATTAAAATACCCCTAAAGTTTCCTAAAATAACTTAAGTAAGAAAGTTACTAAAATGGAAATAACAAAGGAGTTCAACACTTATAAAAATCCGGCCTATACATGACAAGGGTGGTTCGGCCTCATCGGTCCTTATACCCATATAGGTATTCAATGGTGCTTCGGGAAGTTGTACTGAGCTTAAGAACAAGGCATGACTCACAAAAATGAATGAGTCTCTCTAAAGTTTCTTAGCTTGGGCTCGAGTCATTGGTCTGTCACCAAGGATGATAGGAGTGTCTGAAGGTGTAGAAGATGGTCCTTCATCAACCTCCCCTTCTTGGAAAGGATTCGACCACGAATCCAAGGTCTCGTCCACAGCAAGGTAGGGAATGAGATCCGCGACGTTGAAAGTTGCACCCACGCCATAGTCTCAAGGAAGCTCCAGCTTGTAAGCATTCTCACCAACTCGTTGAAGAACCTTGAATGATTCATCTCCTCGCGGTTTTAGCTTTCTTTTTCGTGCCCTTGGGAACCTCTCCTTCCTTAGGTGTACCCACACAAGATCCCCTGGCTGGAACACCAGCAAGCGCCGCATTTTGTTGGCTTTATTGGCGTTGTATTCAGCATTTTCCACAAGCTTCTGACGTGTCCGTTGATGCAGCTCCTTAACGAACTCGACATGCTTACCTTCTTCAAATGATTCTTTCTCTCTCATAGGATATGGAGTAAGATCAAAAGGGGTTAGCCATATCCTATGAGACAGAAGGCAATAAGAAACTTAACATCCCTATCACTCACAATTGTCTTAGGCACACCATGCAACCTAACTACTTCCTTAAAGAATAGATTAGCACCATTAGTAGCATCATCAGTCTTATGAAATGCAATAAAGTGAGCCATCTTAAAGAATCTATCTACCACAACAAATATAGAATCCCTCCCCTTCTTAGTTCTAGGCAACCCAACTATAAAATCCATAGAAAAGTCTTCCCAAGGGGCCGAAGGGGTAGGTAGTGGCGTGTACAATCCATGGGGCATAAGCTTAAATTTGGCCTTTAAACAATCAATACATCTGTTAAGGCAATGTTCTACATCCCTAAGCATATGTGGCCAATAGAAATGTGTCATAAGTGTATGATAAGTCTTATCTCTCCCAAAATGACCCATTAATCCTCCACTATGGGCTTCATTCACAAGTAATAATCGAAGAGAACACCTAGGTATACACACTTGATCTTTCCTAAATAAGAATCCATCAATGATATCAAAGTTGTCGGTAGGACCCTTATCTAGACATTTTCGAAAGCTATCCCCAAAATCAACATCTTTTTCATAAAATTCCTTAATATAAACAAAGCCTAAGACTCTAGAATCCAAAGTGGTCAATAAAACATGTCTCCCAAATAATGCATCAGCAACCACATTGTCTTTTCCATTCTTATACTTGATCGCATAAGGAAATGTTTCTATGAATTCCATGCATCTACCATGTCTCCTATCAAGTTTATCTTGGCTCTTGAAATGTTTTAGAGATTCATGATCAGTCCTAAGTATAAACTCTCTAGGCCATAGGTAGTGAGACCATGTCTTAAGAACTCTAAACAAAGCATACAATTCTTTATCATAAGTTGAGTAATTAAGACATGAACCTTTCAACTTTTCAGAGAAAAGAAGGCAAAAGGCTTACCTTCTTGCATGAGAACTCCGTCGGTGCCAACTCCGCTAGCATCACATTCAACCTCAAAATGCCGAGTGAAGTTAGGCAGAGCGAGCAATGGTGCCTGTGTGAGCTTCTTCTTGAGCGTGCGAAAGGCCTCCTCCTGAGCTACGCCCCACTTGAACTCACACCTCTTCTTCGTGAGTTCCGTGAGAGGGGCTGCGATGGAGTTGAATGTTGTAGGAGGAAATCGAGAATTGCAGTAAAAATATCAATAAATCAAAGCAAACCAGATTTTGTCCCGTGCAAATAATTACAAGACCTCCTCCTTATACAGTAGTGGGAAGTCAGGATCGATCCATGAGGAAGCGTGTCAGGGGATCCTAGGTAGCGGATGAATCTCACGGCAGTAGTCGACCACAGTTGCTAGATCTCGACTAGGGTTAGTCGACCGATGATCGGACAAGTCGAACAAAGCAGCAGCAGCTCCTGGATGTTGGTCGATATCGAGGAGGTCTTACTAGATATCGAGTAAAGCCTTCGTCGATCTCGGATACCTGCACACTAGAAACTACAGCGATATTGTCGATCGAATGTCAGAAGTCGACGTCGACCAGTTTTGGTCGATATCGAGTAGAACAGAAACTAAAGTGCAAAGCTTTTCGAACGGGAACGAATGTAAACAAGAATTTAACTCAATAAACTAAAATCTTCCAAGATCAAGGTACCAACACCACAACGACAACCATGCAAAATAACACATAAAGGCATAAAAGATCATGCTTTCCATCAAATAACTTTCGTTATTAACAAATAGGAATATAGAAGCTTTCGCATAAACCCTAATTGTTACTAACCCTTTTCACATAATTAACCCAAGTTGTATTAAGATTACTTTCGCTTTAATAACACAGACAAGGATCACCTTCAACTCTAGCAAAAGAATCATGCTCATAGGGATAGAAGACGAATTGCATAAAAGGATCAAACCTTCACCGCATCATCTCACATGGCTACCGTCGGGCTCACCCCGACCCCAGACGTGGGTGGACTACTCGCTCTTCATCGTAGTAGCAGACATCTTCGATGAAAAAGAATTAACTTGCATTAATAAACTCAACCAAACTTTCAACCTCTTCTTTCTCTCTCTCTATGTGACTAATTGTCTCTGAAATTGAATGACTAAAACTCAGCCCCTAGGGCTTTATTTATAGGCTTCTAATCCTTGCTAATCAAGGAAGGAAATATCTATCTATATCTATATCTCTTTATCTACTTACTTAAAGATTAAATAATGAAATAAAAGAATTAAATCCAAAAAGGAAATATATCTAAAGTAGGTAAATCCTCCATGGAGTTGATAGATATTAATAAATCTTGATAGATGTGGATAGAACCGGACAACTTCGTACCCAAGCAAGCTCAATTCGACTCATACAACAAAACCGCGTAACGCGGCCCAAGAGGATTTCCTCGATATCGAGTAATTTACTCGATATCGAGTAACTTCGGCTTCACTGGTCTTCTCGAGTAACTGGTTCTTGATCTGGCTCGGACAGGCACTGTTGTTCTTGTCGATATCGAGTAAGTGCTGCTCGAGTTCTCTAGGTCTTCAGCTTCTCGATCAGGCGCTCCTCCTAGACTCTGGGTATGGCTTCAGGGTTTTTTCGATATCGAGTAAATTACTCGATATCGAGTAAGGCTCTGGAGTTGGGTTAGCTTCGTCTCTCAGCTTCTCGATATGGCTTGTCCTCGACCAGGCTTGTGTGCACTTTTTGTCGATATCAAGGAGAAGTTGTCGATATCGAGTAATACTGAGCTTCAGCTTGATTTGTCTTGGTTCCGCTGCTCTTCGACCATGGACTTCTGTAGTTGACTTCCGAGTTTTTCTTCCTTTCTTAGAACGGCTGTAAATTGCATCGAATTCTGCGAATTTAAACAGAAACTGGTTTAGATTCCATAATTTGGCAAATAAACATAAACTACATAGATTCTGTACTATTCTAGCCCAAATGCATGAAATGTATGTAGAAAACGATATAAAAGTAACTATAAAACATGAAAGATTCGGCTCACAACAAACACCCCATACTTAAGCTTGCTTGTCCTTAAGCAATACTTTTATTTGCTATTCAGGGGAAGAAATCAAAACTCTCAACATCTTAGATTCATTCTCATATATCCTTGCAATCAATTACCATCATCGAAAAGGTACTAGTGTCACAAATCCATGCATGTGCAATTTAAAAGCAACATCTACTCACAAAATGAGGGTTATGCCAAAACAATCATAAGTGACAAAGCATTAATAATCAAGAGGACTTTAATTTAAGCTCAAATAAGAAGTATATCGGTAAAAGGCTAAAGGTGGGCAATTTTTGGCAATGTGTTGTTAATAATCCGGGGAAATGGAGTATTTCCAAACTGAATTTCCACATTCCTTCTTCATAAGATTCATCCCCTTTCATATTGCTTTTATCAATAATAATGCTTTTACCTCTCTAACCTCAGCATTGCCTTCTCCTGAGTCGCAAACATGGGTGTCATGAATGGCCCCGGATACTTAGTGCTTTGGACTCCTCACCTGTGTCTCCCATCTCTCCAAACTATTATCTCAGAGAGCAGGGTCGATCTACCTTTATCTCCGGAGGTGATCGGATTTTCTTTCACTCATTAAATTTTCCATAATTTCAAACACTTTCCTTGCCAAACTCCAAATAATGATAATGACAACACAACAACCATAAAATAATCTCCATAATGTGACATCATTCTCAACATAATCCTCGGATAAGATAAAGAATGGGCGATATTTAGAATATGTGGAGCAATGTATGAAATAAGGCATATTATGGCTTTTGTGATGCATAAGCATAGGTAAGGCTATGAATATAAAAATATGAGCATTATATGGAAATATAAAGTCCTCCATCCTCTTATCATGCAACATGTCAAAAGCAAAATCATATTTTTCCTCCTCTCATGGTTTTCAAGAAATAATGCATTTCATTGTGACTTCCCTTTACTAGGCAATTTCATGCTATATCTCTAATGAATCCAATTTTGCATCGTCGAGTTCAATATAAGCTTCCATGACATTAATCTAAAAAAAAAAATTTATGGGGGTCGTTTTTATAAATTTTGGAAATCATGCATAAAAGCACATAGATATCAAATATGAATTCCAAAGTATATAGCCATGCATAAGCAATTCAAGAAACAATTTTTTTTAAAAATGCACAAATATGGTCAAATAAAGCCAAATATGCATAAAGTAAGCCCTTCCCCCACCCCATACTTAAACATTACAGTGTCCTCACTGTATAAAAAACATAAGGGTAAAGAAAGAAACTTACTAGACATGTGTGCAGGATGTCAGAATCGAGTGCTATGCTGCTGGGCCCTGTCCGATTTTAGTTTGCTTCTATCCCCATGAACCTGAAAAAAATGTACAAGAGAAATACCCACAATAGAAAAACTAAAAGTTCAAAACCAAAAACAAACAAAAGCAACAATGTCCAAAAGTCCCAAAAAATAAATATCTATTTACAAGCTCTAGATTTTATAGTCGCTAGGCCGACTTCTCTTCTAAGCTCAAGGTGGCATTTGCAGGGCCCGTGTAGCTTGGGCTTCAAATAAGACTCCATTTTTTTCCATCAGTTGTAGTCCTCCAGAATGGATTTTGTTCACCACGAATGGTCCCATCTTCTTCTTGTTCAATTTGTTGAGAAACCAATGATCCTTTGATTTGAAAACATAGAGATCGTCTCCAACTTCATACTCCTTAGGCTCATCATTGGAAATCCTACATAAGCACACATACCAAGGCAAACCTCTCCCATGTATAGATAAATCTTTAATGGAAATAGGAGAAGAAAGATTCATACCTTGGCTTACCTTCGTGGAATCGGATTCGGGGACCACAATATTTGGTCGATCTCGAGGAACAATACTCAAAATCGAGAAGTTTTCGTCTTCTGGTGGGCTGCTGCTCGAGGATGGTGGAGTCGAGGAAGGCAAGGTTTGGTCGATATCGACTAAGGCTGTCGATATCGAGTAGTTCTTCGCTGCCAGTGGAGTGCTCGTTGCTTGAGGTGAAGTCGAGAATGAAGATGGTTGGTCGATATCGACCAATCTTGTCGATATCGAGTAGTTCTCGGCTTTTGTTTGACTGCTTGACGAGGGAGTTGCTGGTGGAGGGTTCTGATTTTGGTCGATGTCGACCAGTTCACTCGATGTCGAGGAATTCTGGTCGACTTCGACCCCATACTTGCTTCCTGTCAAGGCATCCGAAAAATAGTTAGTCGACATCGACTTACCTTAGTCGATGTCGAGCAGATCCTCTGTGTCTTCGTTTAGGATGGCCATGATCTTCTCCAACTGGGGTTCCATATCCCTCTTTTCCAGCTCTTCAGGAGTCATATTTCTTACCTTAGGCTCCCCGCATGTAATGTAACCAGCTGATATAGATTTTACCTCTTCCATTGGACCTCGATGCCTTTCAGTTTTATTAAAAGAATACTCAATTACCTCATCGCTGATGTTGAATGTGAGTACTCTATTCCTTACGTTTATGTTGGCATCCACCGTTGCCAAGAAGGGCCTTCCTAGAATAATTGGACAAGCAGGGACCTCCGCCATATGAATAACTAAGAACTCAGCAGGGGCAAAGAACTTACCTACTTGCACTGGCACATTGCCCACCATGCCTGTTGGGATGACCACCGTATTGTTTGACATATAAAGCTTAGCATCCACAGGCTCTAGGGCACCTATCTTAATCTTGGACCATATCGTTAAAGACATTATACTCACACTAGCTCCAAGATCACATAATGCATTAAATTTATATTGACCAAGTCCAATGGTTATAGCAAACTTACCTGGATCTGGCCTTTTCTCAAGTATGTCCATATGGCTGCACTCCTCTGTAATCTCAGCCATTGACCGCTTCTTGCTTAGGATATCCTTGAGGAATTTGACATAGGATGGCATTTCATTGATAGCTTCTGTGAAGGGTATGGTGACATTGAGCTTCTGAAGCATCTTGATGAAGCACTGAAATTTCTTCTCTACTGGATCCTTTGGAGATTTTGTTGGGAAGGGAAGCTTCTTTCTCTGGTTTGAAGCCAGAAAAGATGTCGGGGGTGTTGCAGCTTTCTCGACGTTGACTTGGTTCTCCTCGACATCGACCAGATTCTCCTCGATATCGACTACTTTTCTCGATGTCGAGTTGCTATGCTGCGCAGACGAAGGTTGATCTAGTTTTTCCTCGATATCGAGTAGTCCTTTCTCGATATCGAGTTGCCTCTCCTCAACATTGACTAAGGTCTGGTCAATATCGACTTGTTGTTCAGCTCCTCCGTCCTGCTGCTTTTCGACCTCTGGCTCGCGTAGTTGGTGGCCGTTTTTGAGTTTCACAGCAGCGATGTGTCCGGTCTTCCCCTTGGAGTTTGGTTCTTAAGATCCAGGGAGCGAACCTGACTGTCTGGGGATGCCCGCTGCTAGCTGGCCAATCTGTGTCTCCATTGATTTTCGCCATATATCAATCTCTCTAGGCCTAGAGTTGACTCCCTGAATCTGAGTGTAGACGGAGTTGAAGGACTGCTTGGTATCTGAATGGTTCCTCCGTATTTCCTCTAGGACGGTCTGTAGATCATCTCTTTTCTGGTCCCTTTCCGGATGTCCTGGAGCTCTGTAGGGTGGGGGGTTCCTAGGGGCACTTAGGTTCCATTGTGGTTGCTGAAACCTTATGTCCCTCATATAGCGATTGGGACCCCCTGCATAAGCTACCTCTTCATGGTGTTCTGCCAGCCTGACTTGCTCTGTGTGTGGGCACTCAGTAGTGGTGTGCCTATGTGATCCGCATTCGATGTAGGGACGGTTGACAGAAAGATAATTTACTTGCTTGAGGAGCTTCCTATTCTGATCTCTGTAGTACTGATCCTTGACATCTGGGTCGATCTCCTTAGTAGGCTCATAGAGAGACATGGATGGGGATGGCCTGGCATATGCATTCTTCTCATAGTTGATTGGATTCTCATACTTGTTGTAATAGTTGGTCAGCTTGTCGAGGGCAGCCCATGCGTCAGCTAGAGGCATTGTCAGATACTCATAATGAGTATATGTGTTGATCCTATCTTTAGCAGCAAGGTCAAGAGAATTGAAGAAGATCTCCTGAACGACGCAAGGTTGTTGTCCATGTGTAGGGCAGGATCGCAGTAAATCCTTATAGCGTTCTCATGCCTTTGCTAGCGGCTCTCCAGGCTGCTGTTTGAAAGATGTAATCTTTTGGCGAAGGAGCGCCGTCTTGGCAGGAGGAAAGAATTTATTGAGAAATTCCTGTTTTACTTAGGCCCATGTCGTAAGGGATCCTGGTTTCACTCCTTCCAGCCACTTCAATGCGGGACCAGCGAGAGACCAACGGAAAGCCTTCATCAAGATGTACTCCAAGGTGGTACCTTCAGCAAGAGAACGACACATATCAGTAAAATTGGTAATATGTTGAAGAGAGCATTCATTAAATCTACCATAAAAAGCATTATGTTTAATTTCTATTAAGAAATGAGTGCGAATTTCATAGTTATTATAAGGGATTATAATAGCAGATTCAGGCACGACGAGAGTTAGGTGTATGTAATCCTCTGCAGTGGTAGGATATTGGGGAAGCTCATCTTCTGCTTACCTCGCACGCTCAGCTTCCTGTTCCCTTCCTGCTCTCTCAGTGGCGAGAGCAGCATCTTTGGCGGCTAGTTACCTCCGAAGCCTCCCAATCAGCTGTTCCTGTGTCTCTCCAGCCGTCGTTGCTCTTTTTAGTTTAGCTTGGATGTGTATAAGGAATTCCGGTTCGTCTAAGCCGTCAAACTCAAGTGGTTGACCAGAACGACGCATACACCTGCAAAGTAACTCAAAAGAAAAAGTGAGATCTGACTACCTAAGGCGCGAATGATTGCTTCACCGGGAACGGCGCCAATTTGTTGTAGGAGGAAATCGAGAATTGCAATAAAAATAACAATAAATCAAAGCAAACCAGATTTCGTCCCGTGCAAATAATTACAAGACCTCCTCTTGATGCAACAATGGGAAGTCAGGATCGATCCATGAGGAAACGTGTCAGCGGATCCTAGACCGCGGATGAATCTCACGGCAGTAGTCGACCACAGTTGCTCGATCTCGACTAGGGTTAGTCGGCCGAAGATCGGACAAGTCGAACAAAGCAGCAGCAGCTCCTGGATGTTGGTCTATATCGAGGAGTTCTTACTCGATATCGAGTAAAGCCATCGTCGATCTCGGGTACCTACACACCAGAAACTACAGCGATCTCGTCGATTGAAAGTCAGAAGTCGATGTCGACCAGTTTTGGTCGATATCGAGTAGAACAGAAACTAAAGTGCAAAGCTTTTCGAACGGGAACGAATGTAAACACGAATTTAACTCAATAAACTAAAATCTTCCAAGATCAGGGTATCAATACCACAACGACAACCATGCAAAATAACACATAAAGGCATAAAAGATCATGCTTTCCATCAAATAACTTTCGTTATTAACAAATAGGAATATAGAGGATTTCGCATAAACCCTAATTGTTACTAACCCTTTTCACATAATTAACCCAAGTTGTATTAAGATTACTTTCGCTTTAATAACACAGACAAGGATTTCTTTTTGTTTTTGCTTTTCAAGTGCATACGAAGAACTAATCGCACGACTATAGACCCAATTCTTGAGCCTGAGCGGTTTTTCCATCTTTAGCAAAGGCTTATGAGGAGACTCATGTCGACATCCGACAATGAGAATGCGGGCCAGCTCACACCAGCAAATGAGCTTGAGCAACTCCGCCAACATATATATTGAGGCATTCACCACCAGAGAAGCAGAACACGCCTGACGAGAGGTGGAAAATGCACAGAACCAGCAGCAGTGGGAATCAAGGGTAGATCGCGAGATCAACACTAGAAGGGATCTTGAGGAGCAGATAGGGCACATCCCAACCAACGCAAATGAGTATCTGCATCCTACTCTGGAAGTTCCAGAATCGCCGATCGTTCTTCTCGCTATTAATTTTGAAATTCGTCATTCTTTTATTACTAAAATTAGAAGGAGTCAATTTAGGGGAAAAATCAATGAATGACCTTTAGAGCATATCACCACTTTTATAGATTTATGCGAAGCTATAGCTGATGGTGCTAATCTTGAATACTTAAAACTAAAGGCTTTTCGTTGGTCACTTGCAGGAATAGCACAACAGTGGCTGGAAGGATTGCCTGCACGATCAATTCGCACATGGAACGAACTACAAGACATGTTCCTCAACAAGTTCTTTCCTCCTGCAAAGACAGCTACCCTCAGACAGCAAATCACGGCTTTCATATAGAAGTCAGGGGAACCACTAGCACAAGTTTGGGAGCGCTACAAGAGGCTTCTAAAATCCTGTCCTACGCATGGACAGCCACCCTACGACATCTAGGAGATCATCTTTAACTGCTTAGATGCACCTACTAAAGACCGGATCAACAACTACATAGCCTACGGGTGCCTTGGATACACTCCGCACCGAGCATGAGAGGTATTTGAGACACTGGCGAACTACGACAACACATATGGGACTTCTGCGGCCGCTTCTGACAAAAGGTATGAAAGGCCTGCCCCATCTATGTCGTTGTATGTGCCACCCAAGGAAGTTGATCCAGACGTCAGGGAGCAATTCCACAACGATCAGGTACGCCGTCTCACCAAGCAAGTTAAGTTTCTCTCTAAAGATAAACCTTGTTTGGAATGTGGGTCTGTGAGGCACAACACTATTGCGTGCCCACACGGCGATCAATTATATCAAGGAGAGACCCACGAGGAGGTAAGGTATGCGGGAGGATAGTACTCAGGGTGAAATGAGAACCAGAACTAGAGCTACTATTGCCAGCCCTAGCATCAGAATCCCCCTCCCTACAGAGCTCCTGGTCACCCTGACAGAGAAGGTAAGAAGGATGACATGTAGACCATTCTTGAGGAGATGCGAATGAATCATTCAGACACCAAGAAGTCTATCAATTCCATCTACACTCAGATGCACGGTGTCAACTCTAGGCTTGGGGAAATCGATATCTAAAAGAAATCGATTGACATACAGATTGGCCAGCTGGCAACATCCGTCCCCAAACAGTCAGGTACGCTCGTTGGAACCTCTGAACCTAACCCTAAAGGTAAATCTACTGGACAGGTAGCGGCCATGAACCTAAGGATTGGGCGACAGATGCAAACGCCCGAGCAAAATACAGATGGAGAAGCTGCAGGAGACCCCTCGACGTCGAACAAGCCACTCGACGTCAACCAGAACTTGCTTGACATCGATCAGCAGGAACTTGATGTCGAAAAAATGCCACGCCTACCCCAAAGTCGACCACTGTACTCGACATCGAGGAGATTCTAGCCGATATTGACCACCATTCTACCCCTTTCGACCAACCTTCTGCACCTCCGACGGAGAAAAGGTTGCCTTTCCCATCAAAATCTCCAAAGGATCCAGTAGAAAAGAAATTCCAGCGTTTCATAAAGCTCAACGTCACACCCTTCACAGAAGCTCTTGATGAGATGCCATCATATGTAAAGTTCCTTAAGGAGATCTTAAGAAAAAAAGCGATCAATGGCTGAGATCGCACAGGAGTGCAGCCAGATGGACCTACTAGAAAAAAGGCGAGATCTAGGTAAGTTTGCTATAGCCATTGGATTTGGTCAATACAAATTTAATGCTTTGTGTGATCTGGGAGCCAGTGTGAGTATAATGCCTTTATCAATCTGGTCCAAGATTAAGATAGGTGCCTTAGAGCCTGTGGATGCCAAACTTTACATGGTGAACAACACGGTGGTCATCCTAGCAGGCATGGTGGACAATGTACTAGTGCAGGTAGGTAAGTTCTTTGTCCCTGCTGATTTCTTAGTTATTGATATAACAGAGGACCCTGCTTGTCCAATAATTCTAGGAGGGCCCTTCTTGGCGACGGTGGATGCCAACATAAGCGTATGGAAGGAAGTGCTCACTTTGAACATCAACGATGAGGTAATTGAGTATTCTTTTAATAAAACTCAAAGGCATACATGTCCCATGGAAGAGGTCAAATCTATATCAGCTAGGTACATCACCTGCAGGGAAACTAAGGTAAGAAATATGACTCATGATGAGCTGGAAAAAAGGGAAATGGAAGCCCAGGTGGAGGAGATCATGGCCATCCTGAACGATGATACAAAGGATCTACTCGACATCGACCAAGGTTTGTCGATATCGACAAACTATTTTTCGGATGCCTTGATTGGATTCAAGTATGGGGTCAAAGTCGACCAGAGTTACTCAATGTCGAGTAACTTGGTCGACGTCGACCAGACTCAGAACCCCCCACCGACTAGACCCTCGTCGAGTAACCCACCCGAAGCCTAGGACTCCTCGACGTCGACCAAGCTCCTCGACGTCGACTAGAAAACTTCCTCGACTCCATCCTCCTCATCGAACAGTCCACTAGATGCAGCAATCTCCTTGACGTCGAGTAACCCTACTCGATGTCGACCAGATTCCAAGGTCCCGAAATCCGATTCTGCGAAGGTAAGCCAAGGTACTGACATCTCTTATCCTATTTCAATTAATGATTTATCTATACATGGGAGAGGTTTGCCTTGGTATGTGCGATTATGCAGGGTTTCCAATGATGAGCCTAAGGAATATGAAGTTGGTGACAAGGTCTATGTCTCCAAATCAAATGATCATTGGTTTCCTAACAAGTTCAAAAAGAAGAAGATGGGCCCTTTCACAATGAACAAGATTCATTCCGGAGGACTACAACTAATGGACACGAATGTAGTCCTGTTTGAAGCCCAAGCTACATGGGCCCTGCAAATGCCTGCTTGAGCTTAACGGAGAAAGTCGGCTTAGCGACTATAAAATCTAAAGAAAATGCCACCATGGGCCATTACTATTGTGGATAGTTTCCGTCTAACGAATCTTGCAGGTAAGAGAAGCTGCAGACCTACTCGATGTCGAGTAGAATTCCTCGACATCGACCACGCATATCGAGCAGAAAGGAGCTCGTGGTCAAGAAAACCACCCTGGAGGCAACACTCTCCCTGATGTCGAGTAAGTGTCCTCGATGTCGACCAAACAACTCGAAGTCGACCACCCCTTGTCGATGTCGACCAGTTCTGCAGCAACATTCAGCACTCGATTCCGACGTTCAGCACACTTATCTAGTGAGTTTCTTTCTTTACCCTTGTTTTTATACAGTGAGGATACTGTAATGTTTAAGTATGGGGTGAGGGAAGGGCTTACTTTATGCATATTTGATATATTTGACATTACTTGTGCAATATTTCTTGAATTGCTCATACATGGCTGCTTTGGATTTCATATTTGATTTATGGGCTTATGTGAATATTTTCCAAAGTTTATAACAATCACCCCCATTAAAATTTTGATTAGTGTCATGGAAGCTTTATTGAACTCGACGATGCAAAATTGGATTCATTAGAGATATGGCATGAAATTGCCTAGTTAAGGGAAGTCACAATGGAGTACATTATTTTATGAAAACCATGAAAGGAGATAAATTTTGAAATTGCTTTTGACATGTTGCATGATAAGAGGATGAATGACTTTATATTTTCCATATATGCTCATATTGTTATATCCTAGCCTTTACCTATGCTTATGCATCACAAAAGCCATATTAAGCCTTATTTCATATTATGCTCCATATGATCTAAATATTGCCCATTTTCTACCTTATTTCATATCTGGGGATTATGTTGAGAATGAAAGCTACAGTATGGAGATTGTTATATGGTGTTTGTGTTGTTATTATCATATTTGGAGTTTGGCAAGATGAATTGAAAAATTATGGAAAATTTAATGAGTGAATGAAAATTCGATCACCTCAGGAGATAAAGGTAGATCGACCCTGCTCGCTGAGATAATAGTTCGGCGAGATGGGACACACATGCGAGGAATCCAAAACACTAAGTATTCGGGGAAATTCATGACACCCATGTTTGCGACTCGCGAAAAGGCAGTGCTGAGGTTAGAGAGGTAAAAACATTATAGTGAGAAAAAAAGAAGAAGCATTGAACGATGAGAGAAAGGTGATGATTCTTATGAAGAAGGAATGTGGTATGAAAGTTTGGAAGTACTCCATTTCCACGGATTATTATCACCACATTGCCAAAATTTGCCCACCTTTAGCCTTTTACCAATCTACTCCTTATTGAACTTAAATTAAAGTCCTATTGATTATTAATGTTTTGTCATAAATGAATGTTTTTGCATAACCCTCCAATTGTGAGTAGATGTTGCTTTTTATTTGCACATGCATGGATTTGTGACATAAGTACATTTTCAAGGATGGTAATTGATTACAGGGACATACGAGAATGAATCTAAGATATTGAGAGTTTGTTTTCTTCCCCTGTATGACAATTAAAAGTATTGCTTGAGGACAAGCAAGCTTAAGTATGGGGTGTTTGATGTGAGCCTAAATTGCCTTGTTTGACACTTACTTTTATATCGATTTCTGCATGCATTTCATACATTTGGGTTAAAATAATACAGAATCTATGTAGTTTAAGTTTATTTGCAATATATGGATGTCTACACAAGTTTGTGTTATATTTCGTAGAAATTGGACGCACTTTTGAGCTTAAAGAAAAGTCATGAAGAAGCTAAGGATGGTGCAGCCGGAGAAAATGTCGTTACTCACCATTCATCATTTTGAATCAAGCTTTTATGTCTTCATGAAAGTTGGAGCCCTCGAAAAGAGCTTTTCAACGCATGCTCATATGCGTCAATTCGATGAACAAGGACTCGGGAAAGTGCGTTTCAAGAAAAGAGCATAATGCTGAGAGCGAACCAGTTCTACTCGACGCCGACTAGATCTAGTCGAAGTCGACTACACCAGGAGCCAGAAAATTACACGGAGTTGACCAGCTCTAGTCGAAGTCGAGTACACCAGGAGCCAAAAAGTTACACGGATTCGAGCAGAGCCACTCGAGAAACACAGTGTTGGTCGACATCAACCAAACTTGGTCGATGTCCAGGACAAGTCGACGAGCCCAAAACCTGCCCGAGCTCAAGTGCAACTTGGAGGGAAAATTCTACTCGACGTCGAGGACACCTGGTCGACGTCGAGGACTCTTCTGGTAGAATTCGCATTGTTTTTTTTGGGACTGAAAAGGCGGGCGCTAACACGCTTCCTCGTGGATCGATCCTGACTGCATTCTACTACAACCAGAAGAAGATTTGTATTTATTTGCTGAGACAGTGAGTCAGTTTGCTTTTATATTTATTTATATTTTCCTATTTGACCATCCTCCGGCAACAACATACATAACAACAAATTTACCAATGAAATTCCTAAACACATGATTCATTAAGCGAATGAAAGTACTAGGTGCGTTAGTTAAACCAAAAGGCATAACCAACCATTTATAGAGTCCAAAGGAATTATTAGGGGTCCTGGCTGGGATAATTGGTCGGTCACTAGGTGAAATACAGTGTGATGGAAAAATCTTCCCCGACGCATATGGTAGTCATACATCTGCAAAGACGGTAACAAGTTGAATCTTGCAGCTTCATTTTTTAACCCTTTTTTTTCCACATGCATTTAAAGGACCCTGATATATAATTATTGTTCCATGGGCGAACTCATACAATATCTGCAGGCAACATTATTTTTGCTTAAGGCTATATATACGCAAGAAAGGTTCCCGAATAGTCGAACCTTCTAGACGGAAACTCCTCAGTATCATATCCCTTTAGGACTCGTAGGACTAATTGGATGTGTAGGAAGTTGAATATATGTTAAATATCGACTCGTAGCTTGATATTGCATGTACCTTGGTTATTTCATATTCTTAATGCTATCTCTAGGTTAAATCTTAACCGTGTTAGGGTTATTTAGAGATAAGGGTTGCTAGGACTCGTAGGACTAGTAATTTACCTAAGATCTGGACAAGGACATTCATAGGAAAAGACAAGAACTAGAGGCTGAAACAATGATCGAATTCATCAATCGAAGTGATAAATTGTAGGTGAACCAATTTCTCTCCACTGCATTCTAAAACCAATTTACTTTGTTTGCTTGCTTCCGCTTTAATAAAAGGCGGATCTTTTTCACACCGAAAACCCCCATATTCTCTATTAGCGATTAGATTTGACACTCGAATTGAATAGATTTCCCTGTGGACCGATCTCTTGCTTACACACTATACTAGTTGTGAGTTTCAATTCCACATCCGGGGCCGCTAAAACCGTATCTGTTACTCTAACATTAGCTATTCGAGTCAAATCATAGGATTAGTATTCTTTAGCAAGAACAACGACATGTTTTCCTCTTGTCAAATTTGGCGTCGTTGCCGAGGAACTCTTATCAATTTCTTGTGTTTTTTTTTCATCGCTAACTTTTGTATATATTTACATCTAACCCCGCCGTGGACCTGTCTTACGGTTCACGACACCTTATTGCTAATATTTCTAGATGTTGAAGTTATGGCAGTTTCAGGGAGAGTATTTTCACAATTACCTCACAAGAGTGCAAAATTTATTTGACATCCGTTATTCACGGGGTTTCTGAGATAGTTTGCGAGATGTGGTGCTTTGCGTTTTTGAGGGCATGGCTCCTGAGACCCGAGAACTTGCAAGGTCCATAAACAATGGAAGCTTTGCTGGTTTAGGAGTGTCGGGATTATGGGATCTTCTCTGCTACATGGGTGACCAATCGGCGGAGGAAGAATCCTACACTTCGACGTTTCAACCAATGGAGTACTCTGACCTGTCCACGGAGGATTCAACCATTGTCTTGATGGAGCAAATAGGGCAATTACGTGAGATAGTGAATCAAATTGGGGAAGCAATTATCCGACTCTCTCAATCATTGAAGGAGTTGGTAGTTCAGCAATGTTCTATTCCTCAACTTGATGAAAGCCAAGATGCAAGCAATCATCCCCAACTCACCTATCAAGGAGAAAAGTTTAGAACCAATTTATGTGCTTCCCGAACAAGATACTTGTACTTTTCGCAAATTGGGAGATTTTGGTGAATATGTCGATCCATGGAGCCACTACTTCAATAAACCACCAATAGAACTGTGTTGGTGGTCCTACATACCCTTGAGGGAGAATCAAGCTCGAATGAAGGGTAAATTGGTCATGGTTCTCATTGCTGAATTGTTAATTACCAATTGTTTCATTTTCAGTGTGCATTCGAATATCGGTTGGGCACGAGAGTTTGATTTGCTTTTGAGGGAATTGTCGATGTCTTCTTGAGTCTTGAATGAGGGGATGAATCCAACGTCGAGCCAACGACGGTAACCAAAGGCGCTGCTTGGGAGGCAACCCAAGGTAATAGTTTAGGTATTATTTTCTTTTTAAATAAAGTTTTTTTTTTAGTTTAGTTTTAGGTTGGCTTGGGATACCAACGATGCAGGAAGGAAAAGAAGAAGGAAAAGGGTGAAAAAGGACGGGCCGCCCCGTCGCCAGCATGGGCCGCCCCGCGGCCAAGGCGCCGAGCGAAATCCTTCGCGGAATCGCCGGCCGCCTCGTCGCCCACCCTGGTCGCCCCGCGGCCTCTTCTGGATAAGAAATTTTTTAGGGGCCCGTGTGGGCCCTCACTTGCTACACCACTTTTGCCCTAGCCACTTCTTTTCCTTTACCTCCCTTCACTAGCCACCCCCTCGCCCAAAGAACCCCTCTTCTTCCTCCTTCTTCAAGCGCCCAAAAACCCTCCATTGAAACTCTCCCTCCAAGCTTTCTTCTTTCACGTAAATCTCCACATATATCCTCTTTTTTCACATTATTTCTACACAAAATCCACCAAATCACCTCTATCTTCTAGATCTACACACAAATCGCCCATCTGAAGGATTTTCAAGGGTATTTCTTTCGGATCCACAATGGAGTGATAGAGTTTAGGACGTCAGAGAGTAGATCTGACGTCGGAGTTCACAAATCCGGCAAATCGTCGGCCGCCCCGTCGCTAGACAAGCCTCCCCGCAGCCACTCCCGTCGCCAGCCACCCCGTCGCCCTCCTCGGAAGTCCCGCGGCCACTGCAAAAGCTAATACTCCGTGAGTTTTTCTTGACTTTCGTTCTTGTTGGGTGATTTCCTTACCTCGAATTCGCAATGTCTAGACCACATGGAATGAATAGAAGTCAGAAGGAGAAGTAGAATGCTCTCAACACTCGGAACTTCTTTGTTACCAAATTCTTTCATGAGCCTACCCTTCGATTACTACAGATGGATGTATGTACTAGGCAATTGTTAGAGCATGGGGGCTTAGGAGAGTTTTTAGGGAAGAATGCTCCTACATATCCGAGCTTATGTAAGGAATTTTTAGCAACTTTGAGTGTGGGACGTACGTATATTGAGTTTCAATTGCTTGGGAGGGGTCACGAGATATTGAAGGAGAGGTTGGGGCAGATTTTTGGTGTTACTGTTGCGCCTACTATTGGTTGGCCTGATATGTGTAAGGGAAAGGGCCCTGTGTCTTTTTGGATGGCGTCTACTAGGGTGCCTTTTGAGGCCAAGAAGGGCCAGTACAATTCGAGCATTCGCCATCCTGCATTACGGCTGATTCACAAGGTTCTGGCGAACACATTCTTTGCACAGGCTGAGGTCAAGAAGATCTCGCTTAAGGATATGTCATTTTTGTGGTGTCTGACGCAAGAGAGCCCAGTGATTTCAGGTTGGGTGGATATGTTTCTGATTAACTGCAAGGACATCCTAGATAAGTGCAACAAGGCGACAATTAGCTTTGGGGGTCTTATCACCCTTATAGCTCGAGCGTGCATCGATGTGAGCATTGTCCCTGACGTTCAGCATGGCTCATTTCTATATGATGAATCCCAGTTGAGGAAAGCTGGCCACTTGGAGGGCAAGTCACCGATGTGGATCTGGCGGACAGGTCATCAGGGGAAGATTCAGTTGAGATTGCCCCGACATCTCCCTTTTGGCCCTACTGCATCTGATTTCTACATGGGCGATGAGATGGATGAGGATTCTGATGATGATGATGATGAGGAGGGTGCTCTGGATGCTGAGCAGGAAGGTGTTGATGATGTTCACGGTGCTCAAACGGATATTGGAGGCAGTGGTGTTGGACCTTCTGGCACAGCTAGATGTGCTGGTCTAGACTACTACGCACTGGAGCAGATGATGGCAGATATGTATCTCCGTCAGGACACCATGTGGGAGCATCAGCAGATGATGTCGCGTCATCAGGACGCCATGTGGGAGCACCAGTAGCAGATTTCCCAGTGCCAAAATTTGATGTGTGATCAGCATCAGCAGCTATATGTGGATATTGGCGACATTCGTCGGGATGTCCATGGCTTGACTTCCCATCTGGAGGATGTCTCCGAGAGCTAGGCAACGATCAGACGGATGCAGGAGCAGATGTGGCAGAGGCAGGAGGACTTCTATCGATTAGCCTATCCCCAGTTTCCACCTTACCCGCCGCCGCCACCACCTCATCAGTGAGTATGTCAGTTGTTTATTTTCTTTTCCCTTTTTCTTTTTATTTTGATGTTTTTGTTCTCTTTTCTGCATTGAGGACAATGTCAGAACTAAATGTGGGGGAGAAGACTTGCATATCGCGTTTGTATTTTGGTTCTAAGTTTGCACTGCATTTTGATTTTTAAGTTTGCATGTTTATTTCTATGGGTTGTATGCATGTTTAATTTTCTACCATTGTTACTCCTATTCTAAAAAGAAAAAAAAATGAAAAATGAAAAAAATAAAAATTAGTTCTTGCATTATTAGGAATAGGTCTTATTTCCCCATATGGATGTCGTTTATCCTCCATTTTATCTATTGAGATTTATGCCCCATGATGTGCTTGAATTGTTGAAGCCTTCGATATATGTTTTCTATACTATTCGGTGGGCATGATTGATTAATGATTGAGCACATAAAATCTTGGATTTTGGGTGATTTTGAAGTTCTATACATGACTTGGTGAGCTTATTTTAGCCTATTCAGGACTACACTTTATTGAGTCCTCTAGCTTGTTGTGGGTTCTCTTTTCAATTGCTTCATCTTTGACTTGCATTTAGATATTTTGTTCAAGGCTGCATATTATGATTTCGGCACATGAGTTAAACATGATTTTGAAGTTCTATACATGACTTGGTGAGCTTATTTTAGCCTATTCAGGACTACACTTTATTGAGTCCTCTAGCTTGTTGTGGGTTCTCTTTTCAATTGCTTCATCTTTGACTTGCATTTAGATATTTTGTTCAAGGCTGCATATTATGATTTCGGCACATGAGTTAAACATGATTGAGGCACCTTTATTAGCCCTATTTGACTCTATTCCCACCTTACATATTATCCTCTGCTTGAACCCAGTTTGAGCCTAATTGCCTATTCTTTTATAGCTCCACAAGCTTTTTCTATAGCCAATGATAGCCTGACCCCATCCGGGAATTTAGAATCCTTGGTGAATATCGATATTGTGGAAGATGGTTTTAGTGGTGGATTGTATGATTGAGGTGCATTTATGAGATATTTGATTCTTGCTAGCATATTTATTAGTTGGGACCTAAGGAGGATAAAATTTACTTAGGGGCATAAGTCAAGGAAAATCATTTGATATAGCATGAATGAAAAAAAAAAGAAAAAAAATGGAAAAGAAAAAAAAAAAAAAAAAGAAGAAAAGAATAAAGGAATGAGTTGAGTATGGTATGTAAAGTTTTATGCTTGAGATTGGTGTTGTTTGACATTATAGAAATATGGTATGAGAAGTTTATGAGTGGTTTTATGATTTGGTAGCTTCCTTAGTTCCCGAATTATGAGCACCACATGACCAAAATTGTTCCATACCTTATATGTTCTACCTTAGCCCCATTACAACCTAATTAAAAGACCTCATGATTTTTGTTGTGTGTAGAGTCACAAGTGGTGGAGAATTAGAACACTGGTGCAAGACTCTTGTAGCTAAGTTTTTGAAGATGGAGTTTTGAGCGTAAGCATTTAACCATAAACACTTGAGCGATAGTGAAACACATATTCCCTGTGAGGTCTAGAATGGATAAGGTTGCCTGATTTCATTGATTATTGCAATTATGTGTTATGATGTTGTTAATCAATTGTGTTTGCTAGTTTTTCATGCACTTAAAGAATATTGAAGTGTGGATACATGAATTGCTATTCTGTGGGGCTGCAGAGTGATAGAGCATGATTAGTATTGTATAATAGATTACATTTAGCATAGTTTAGTTGTGAATAGTGCATATTTTAGTTACAATTACATGTTTACCTGTGGTGTTGGAAGAGTCATAATCTATGCAATTTTATGGTTAATTTCAGGTAAATATATATATCCGACGATGAATGAGGAGACTCTTGCATGGAGGAAGATTCGAGTTGAGGAAGAAAAGTGAAGATCACTACTAGAATTCTGTTATTTAACATCGGCTGATTAACATCGGTCAGAAAAACCTGCCATGTTAAACAATTTTTTAACATCGGTTTTTAAATTGGAAATTTAAAAAATAAAATAGACATCATCTTATATTTTAGACTGATGTTAAATATTTCATTTGAAATTTTTTTTATGGAGGCGCGGAAAGTAAGGAATTAATTTAAACCAGCCGCCCATGAGATTTCCTTACTAGAAACCCTAAACAGACGCCCCTTCCCTCTTGTTCCCAGTTTCCTTCTCCTCCTGAACACCGCTATTTCACTTTCATCTCTCTCAATATCGCTGCCATTGGAGGCTCTCTTGAGTTTCCCTCTGAGCTGCCCATGAATCCTACTATTCACCCTCTTCCTCCTCTCATTCGGGGTCTGAGAGAGCCCCATGTCCTTCCTCTTCTATGTTCTTTCTCCTCCGACTTCCCCATGGATCCGGCGCTCTTCCGCCGACCGCTGCTCTGACTGTCAAGGACGGAGCCGCCTCATGCCTCTTCCGACTCGAATCTCGACCTAGTCAGCGTTGTGCTCGTCATCAGCCTCTCCCCTGCTTCGCCGGACCTGCGAAGCTGCAAACAGAAGCTGCCACGACTTGGACAACCCTGAGTTCGTGGGTCTGAGAAGGTCCACAAGCCCTAGATCTACTCTTTATCCATGGAGAAAAGTGTCGATTCTCTCTTCCCTCTATCAGGTAAACCACATTTGAAACCCTAGAAATTATTCAATCCTAATCAGATTTCAATTCTCCCCTTCTATTTGATTGCTTAATTCTCCCCTTCTATTTGATTGCTTAATTTCACTAAAAATGCACAGATGGTAAAGGTTTCTGGATGCATACTTTCTATATAGATAGATTTTTATTTGGGTCAGAACCAATTACAATACAGTCTTACAACAAAATTTTGCAGTTCATTTCCTTTTCTAGTACCTTGGAATATAAAAACTTGAACACATTGAGCACATTCCACGACCTGTTTTTGGGGAAGATATAGTGTATTTCTCTTTATCAAAAAATTGAGAATTGTCTTAAAAGTATCATCATTGTATATAACACCTGATATTGATTTGGCAAAACCACTTAGTTGTTTTCATAATATGAGAGTAAAGCTTAACCCCAACTGTTTTCACCAAAAAAAAAAAAAAGCTTAACCCAACTGTTGTTACAGACAATCTCCACTCAATTATTGTTAATGGCTCTATTTTTCTGTCAACATGCTACTCAAGGAAGTGTTATCTTAACCATTCTCTCAAAATATTCAGAAGGTAATAGTTAGAAAATTGCTTCCTTTACTCTTGTTCTAGCATCTTTTTTAACTCAAGTGACTTTTTTTATGTGTTTGTGAACAGCTTTTCCTTCAATGATTGAAGGCAAGAATGAAGAGATATCTACATCTGAGCTATCTGGTGGAGCTCGTATACACTACATTTTCTAGTCAATTTTTGTTAAGAGTTTAGGGATGTGTTTTGACTATCATTTGTCACTCTCTATTTGAGTTTTGAGGATTGCTTAACTTTGCATTTCCTGATTAAATTTTGTGCATTAGTATGTAAGAAAAATATGTACATCATCTGTTATACTAAGACAAGTGTTCTGTGTTCTACCTGCTGCATCCTTTTTTGTTTCTACACTATCTACATCAGCTGTTAGAAATTAAAATGTAATTTGAGTCAACGGTATAAACAACATACTCACGACTAGTATACATGTGCTTGGGAGTCCATTTTCACCCATATACTTCCAGTTTTTCCTTGACAAGGTGATTCCAAAGAGGGTCTTTTCTCTGCTATTGTTTGTTCCTCTTTTTTCAAGTCAAATTGTTTACTTATATGATAAATATAACAATGACATAATCTGTTATTTACAAGTCCATATTCTTGTGTTTATATATGTATACTTAACTAACCTTGCCCTTCAATTTATGCAGTTGGCGTCATCTCTCGGTCCCCGATTCTATCTCAACATTTTCATGTGCAAGCTGATATCAGAAACTGGGGCCCAACAAGTAGGATAACCTCTTCTTCCCTCTTCTTTTACAAGATTGTTTAATCTCAAATTGACCAAAGTGGTGTACTATAAAAGCATATATAATCAGAAAACTTATTTATTATGAGTATTAGGGAATTGGTTTCACAACTGAAGGAATTCGTGTTGTGCCTCTATCCAACTTCTAGTGTGTCTGTTTCTTCCGAATAATTTGGTGTTATAGTGAGTTGATTTGTATGGCCGTTACATAGTCAGCTTATTATGATGTTAGTAGATGTTATTCAATCATTCCCTTTCCATTCATGTTAGTATTTTGTATTAAGGTTATTATATGGTGTCCCTAATCATGATTTTTTCACAAACTTAAGCATGTGATAGTGGATTAAAATCAGTTTTACTGACCACAAATGCAGTCTGAGTCTCAATTCTGTCAGGGATAATAATAAAAATTGTTCTCTATACAAAGACAATCTCAACTTCAATATTGCATGTATGACACACTTAGGTTTTATTTCATATGCTTTTTTGGATACTCAAGCAGTCAAAATGGTTCTTCTGGAGGTTCCTTCCCTCTGAAATCAGGCAAGATTTTGTGTTCCTTGAGATTATAAAATCTTGCCAATTTTCCTTTTCACTGCTTGCATGTCACATTTCTTGGAATCTCGAGAACAAGTATTTCATGAAAATTTGGCACCATTAATAAGCACCTTATGTGATATGTTTAATACTATTATTAACGTGTTCTTAGCAGAAATTCGGGGCTGCTAGCTACTACAACTTTGTTAGCCGAGAGATGAGTAAAGATGAAGCACTACTGAAGGTGCATTTGATGCGATACTTTTCCTTGATTGTTGTTACTATGTTGTATTCATTTCCAACACCATCTGTTTCTGTTTTTCAGGTAATACTTTCTCCCATTGATTCTGTAGCAGATACATATCGTGCTCTACTTTGAAAGGGAGCCCCTTCGGAATTCCAAAGAATTCTCGAGCTCAAGGTTTGTTATTTGTCTTCATCATTTACTGATTCAAGGGGGCTTGAATCTAATTTATCCTAACACATTAGCTTGCAATCACAAGTCTTAAATGAATTGCAACCAATAGTTAATGAGTACAGTAGTGGCTCCAAGTTTAAACCATTACTTATTGTTTGCATAATTGCATTTGCTTATTGATCTTTTCTTGGATAGAGATGAATTTGTTATTCTCCCTCCTTTCCCTTTTATAGCTAAGTTCATCATCATACTTGTGAGAACTGAGATTTGTGGTTGTAGTTATGTGTCCGTGTCTGTGTGTTTTACTTTTCACTAGCTATACAAATTTGATCTAATTTATTGATGATGGCAGATTCTTGTTCTTATTTTTGTCTTGCTAATGGAGCTAAGGGACTTGAAACACTTTATCTTAATTTGTGTGCAAACTTTGCAACTCAGTGTTGCTCATTCATATGGATTCTTTTCGTTGAAATGATATATTTTCCAGCATGTTTGTGTTCATTACAGCATGTTAGTTAACTAGGCTTATGATCATGTGCTTTACATTTGCCTAAACTTCTATTTTTAGTGTTTTGTTTCGAGCTATTTGTTACATGTTTTTTTTTGCTATCCTGTAAGAACATTTTATCTAATTTAAAGCCTATTAGCTCAAATGGTAGAGCGTTGTGTTCAGACACAAAGATGCGGGTTCAAATCCCGCGTAGTCTACGATAATAATAAAAAAAACTACAAATGTGCTATTCAACATCAGGTAATAGCCGATGTCTTTTGGAAAAAAAAATCGATGTCTATGTGGGTGATGTTAAAAGTCAAAATTTTTTAACATCGGGTAATAGCCAATGTCTTTGTGTGTTATAACATCGGGTATATTTTATAATCGATATTATAACATATGAACAACATCGGATATAAAAATATAACCGATGTTATAGCATACAAAGACATCGGCTATTATCCGATGTTAAATGACAAAATTCTAGTAGTGGAGCACGGGAGCGGAGTCAAATTTCGAGAACCTAAGTGAAAAACAAGTAAGTAGAAGTTGTCGCTAAACAAGTTGAACTTGTTTCGCACTTTCCGGAGGCCTCTGTTGTCCGATTGACTATTATAATCATGCGTTGGAAAGCTCTCTTCAAGATCTATTACTTTCGTGTTGACATCAAGACCAAATTCGAAACAGAAAAATCGCGGTGAATAGTAAAAGTCGCCTCGCGGCCCAAACCTCTGACGAGCGACTTCGCTGATCGCTGGCTGCCCCGTGGCCTGGGGTGGCTGCCCCGCGGCCCTCGCTGAAGCGCGCCATTCAATACTGGGCTTTCATTAGGGTTTTAGTTTATTTATTTGGCCAACTTTCTAAGTACTATAAAAGGCTTTTCTAGTTTATTCTACCACTTAGCTTATGCACTTTATTCCATTGTTGAGAGCGCCGTTGAGTATGAGCAACTAAACTCTCAAGATTTCGCCTACATTTTCGATCTTTGATTGTTGAATTGTGAGTTTCTTAATCTAGTTCTTATTCATATTCCAATGTTTTGACTTCTTTGTGCTTAATTGCTTGAATGTGTTTTATTCTCTCTGGCTTGATCAACTAGTTAGAGTAGATTCATTCAATTGGTAGGGTTTTGTAGATTCCTCGTAGCGAACCTTAACCCATGTGGCAATCATATCCCTTTAGGACTCGTAGGACTAATTGGATGTGTAGGAAGTTGAATATATGTTAAATATCGACTCGTAGCTTGATATTGCATCTACCTTGGTTAATTCATATTCTTAATGCTATCTCTAGGTTAAATCTTAACCGTGTTAGGGTTATTTAGAGATAATGGTTGCTAGGACTTGTAGGGCTAGTAATTTACCTAAGATATGGACAAGGACATTGATAGGAAAAGACAAGAACTAGAGGCTGAAACAAGGATCGAATTCATCAATGGAAGTGATAAATTGTAGGTGAACCTATTTCTCTCCACTGCATTCTAAAACCAATTTACTTTATTTGCTTGCTTCTGCTTTGATAAAAGGCAGATCTTTTTCACACCGAAAACCCTCATATTCTCTATTAGCGATTAGAATTGACACTCGAATTGAATAGATTTCCCTGTGGATCGATCTCTTGCTTACACACTATACTAGTTGTGAGTTTGAGTATTCTTTGGCAAGAACAACGACATGTTTTCCTCTTGTCACCCCCACCACATTCCTTGGGAGTACGCCTTGTTGGAAGGCCATGAGGCCGACGAGGGCACCTAAGGTGCTGCCGCTCAGCATCAAGAGCGCCTTCCCTAGCTCCGCCCCCGGAAGAACTGGTCCAGCGGAGGCGAGATTTTGGACTGGATTCCGGTGGAACGTAATTCTTCCCGGGGCCTGATCGGAGTCGCAATTTTTGACTGGGCTCCGGTGGAAGGAAGAGGTTCTTCCCGGGGGTCGATTGGAGCCGTGATTTTTGGTTGGCCTCCTGTGGAAGGTTCTTCCCGGGCGTCGATCGGAGCCGGAATTTTCGACTGGCCTCCGGTGATAGGAAGGAGATCTTGCAGGGAGCCGATTGGAGCCGGGATTTTGGACGAGGCTCCGGTGGAATGTTTTTCCCGGTTGCCGATCTGATTCGGGAAAGATTGGGAGGAATTGAAGGAATCCAGTAAAAGTATTGGCCTGGAGAAGTCGGAAGTTATCCTCTCCAGAGAAGGTTCGTGAGAGAGAAGTCCCGGGTCCATTCTATTGTTGGTCGCCATAGATCAAAACTGACGGCAGAGAGAGAGAGAGAGAGAGAGAGAGAGGCGAAAGCGATCAATCTTAAAGCATGATACATGAAGAAATCCGAACTACTCAGGAAATCGAAAACCTGCGAAAACAGAGAGAAATCGCCATTGAATTTGTGAAGGAGTTTTTACATAAAACCTCTGTCTCCCAATGAACTTCCCACGTGTCCGCTACTAAAATTCGTTGACTTCCGCTACTAAAATTTATATACAATGAACTTAACTGTCTGATGGTAAACAACCCACGTGTCCGCTACTAAAATTCGTTGACTTCCTGAACTTTTTCATCTTTTTCCAATTTGGTGACAACAAAGCACACTAAGTATGAACCCACAATTGCAGACAATTTTTTTATAAAAAAATTCCCTGATCAAAATTTCAAAATCACTAAAAGATTTATACTCACACTTCCACGGCTACTCTAATATATATAAATTTGGGTAAATTACACATAATCACCCATAAATTATAACACTTTTCACATAAGCACCCATAAAACTTAAATTACAGTAAACCACCCATAATTTTGATTTGTTTTCATATGACCACCCACACATTAAATCTCTATTTGTTTTGTTTAAAACGACTAAAATATCTCTAATTCAAGCTTCATTTGTTTGTGCTTTGTAAAGGAAAGATGGTGGAGCATTAAATTTCCCCTCTCTCCCAAAACAATTAATGTTTAGGGTGAGTTTGTTTTGCTGCAAATATATAGAAAAATGTAATCACTTTCCAAATTTCTGTATTTTACAGTTGGATAGATAAGAGTTATTGGGACAAAAAAAAACACATGTTTTTCTTCAAATTCTTAACTTTTCTCTATCTTAGGGTTGCTCTAAAAAGGGTGAACAAAACCACCAGTTTAGGAGGTAAATGACACCATTTAGAAGTCTTTTTAGAAACCGGCCTCTTATAAAACTCCCGCAATGTCTGGATGACACGTTGCGCTAAGTCATCGTCCTCAAATGACATCTTCTGAGAACTAATAGTTTCAACAATAGTGGATATGCAAGCACAAGTTTACTGTAGAGTATAGCAGATCAACATATGATCAATATAGGTTAGTTGTTAATTTTGTGTTTGATAGAAGGTTTAATAGAATAAGGATATAAGGTTATCATCCTAACTGACTCGGTGTATAAATACAGTTAGAGTCAGTGTACATACGTGAGTTTTACATAATAAGCAATCAGAGGAGCAAAGCTTCACATAACTTGTTTTCTCTTCTCCCTTTCCATTCAATTTCTCTTTCTACATTTCCATCTTCTCGCACTGTGTTGTTGTGTGTTCTCATGATCATGTAGATCATTCGAATACTATGTGATTAGATATCGATTCAGCTTGAAAGCTGAGTCTTAACATGGTTTCAAAGCCACAATCTTGCAGGGAGCTAGATTCGGTTCGAATTAGTGAGATATGTGGTTTTCTAGGTCAAGAGTGATCGGTGATTCACTCGGTTAGTTGTCGGTTGTCCTGATCTGATATTGGATTGTCAATTGCTCAATTATCCAGAGCTCGATTGCAATTGGCGGCTGTCAGTATCCGGTGTGATTTTAGTTGATCAATTTGGTTTAGATATGGAATCTTCGATGTCTTATTCTTGATTGATCTTGCGATTAGCGTCGTTTTTGTATTGCGTTGATTATAGTTGATTTGATTTCTTCTGATATGCGATTTGTTTTGTTCTCGAGTTTTGATATGCGATTCTGGCTCTTTTCCGTATTTGTTTCTGAGGTAGATCGTGATTGCTGAGATCATTTGTTGCTGAGATGTCTGAGAGAGTTGAATCCACTGCGAACGTCAATGAAGGAACTAGTGACTATCATATGAGTGCAGGAAGAAATCCAAATGACCCATTGCATTTAGCTATTTAAGATCATCCTGGCATGCAACTAGTTGCAGTCCAGTTTACAAGAGTTAATTTTCAAAGCTGGAGTCGGGCCATAAGGATGGCTCTTGGTGCAAAGATGAAGCTTGGCTTCATTAATGGAATCTTTATTCGTCCAGAGAAAGAAACCACTGACCTAGATCGCTGTATTAGATGAGATTATATGGTCATGTGTTGGGTATTGAACTCAATGAAGGATGAATTGGAAGAGAATTTCATTTATGACACTTCTGCTAAGAAGCTTTGGGACGAAATCACTGAGAAGTTCGCAAAATTGAACGCACCATTAAACTATCAACTCCGGAAAGAAATTAAAAACATTAAGCAGGAGAATCTAATTGTGGCAGCATATTTTGGCAAGCACAAACGAGCATGGGATGAATTACAGACACAACAAGGTACACCTACTTGTACTTTTGGTGTCATGAAGAGTTGCACCAGCTCGATTCTGAAAAAGATGTTGGAAAGGGAAGCAACTACTAAATTGATGCATTTTCTCATGGGACTCAATGAGCCTTTTGAGAATATCATAAACAATATTATCGCCATGGATCCTCTCCCGTCTATGAATCGTGCGTTTCAGATGGTTATGCAGATTGAACGGCAGAAAGAAATTACATCAAAATTGTCAGATTCTCATGAGATCTTAGCTGCCGGGAGGTTCAATAATTCTATGTACGAAAGAGGTCAGACATCAGGCAAAGGCAATGATCATAGAGGTGACTACAAACCGGAGTATAAGAAGGATTACAAGCAAGACTATAAGAGGGCCAAGATGGATAGAACTTGCACTTATTGCAAGGAGAAGGACCACTTGAAGGAATCATGCTTCAAACTTGTAGGTATTCTTGATTGGTACAGAGAATACAAAGCACAAGTCAGTGGGAAGCCTGCTGGGACCAACAAGTTTGTTGGGAACATGGAAGGGGCTTCACATGGCGATAATCCATTAGTCGTTGATGTTGAATCCCATATTGCGGGCCCAGAGAGACCCATGCCTAATGAACATATGATCAATGCGACGATAACGGATGCAATGAGGAAGGTTCGTGGGAAAGTTGTGGCTACTTCACCGGATGTACAAGGGGCAGTGAACTTCGCATGTATGGTTACAATCATTCCATTCGTTAATAATGTTGCTTCAACACACTGCTGGATCATCGATTCAGGCGTGACAGATCACATCACTTATGATAAGTCGCTATTAATTGAATTGCACACCCTGGACACACCAATTAATATTAGTTTTCCTGATGGAGTGATTCAACAAGTTCAATGTGCTGGGACTGTTTAAGTAACAGAGGCAATCACTTTACGGGATGTTCTATTCGTGACTCATTTCCATCATCAACGCTTATCTATTTCTAAGTGGTTGGAGTGTAATGGACTTGTATTCTTATTTTATAAGTCCCATTGTGAATTACAGGACACTTCAACTAGTCGGGTCCTTGCTCGCGGGAGCAGAGTTGCTGGACTTTATCATTTTGATGGACACAGTTGTCATCCTCAACAGCTCCTTGGTAGCAGAATAATTGGTAGTTCTTCAAATAAGAACAAGGTACAATTGCCCTCTTTTGACGGTCTTACTGATTTAAGTAAGCTAAGTTTAATTCATTCCGGATTAGCACATTTGTCTTCTTCAAAGATGAAACATTTGATCGGCTGTTAGCGCTTAGTGATGGATGGTTTCTTTTGTGATGCATGCTTGTTATCCAAACATCACAAGCTTCATTTTGCTAAGAGTTTGTCTCATGCTGAATTCCCGTTTGAGTTGATTCACTTCGACCTTTGGGGTCCATATTGGGAGGCTGCTTTGTGTGGGAGAAAATACTTCCTTACAATCGTTGACAATTGTACGAGGAGCACCTGGACCTTTCTAATCCGTAGCAAGGAACATGTCCCTCAATTGGTTATCAATTTCCTTTTGTTTCTTGACAAACAGTTTAATGGTACTGTCAAGGAGGTTATGTCCGATAATGGTACTGAGTTTGTTAATATCAAACTTAAGGATTTCTTGGATTCAAAAGGAGTTCTCCATTTTCGGTCTACTCTTGGAGTGCCTGAACAGAACGGCCGAGTTAAAAGGAAACATCTCCACCTTGTCAAAATTGCAAGGGCTCTTCGACTAAACGCTGGTCTCCCATCCAAATTCTAGGGTGAGTGCATTCTTACGGTCATGTTTCTCATTAACCTCATGCCATCTTCAGTCCTTAAGTGGAAATCTCCTTACCAATCTTTGTTTCTGAAACCTCCTGATTATGATCGATTGAGGGTTATGGGGTGCTTGTGTTATGCTTTGATTCCCAAGTCTCAAAGAGGTAAATTTGATGCCACTGCTCGTAAGTGTGTGTTCATTGGATACCCTCCGGGGAAGAACGCTTACAAAGTATTTGATATCGAGTCCAATAAAATGCTCGTTTGTAGACATGTTACCTTTCGTGTGGATCATTTTCCTTTCAAAGAAGAGTTAGCAAGTTCTGATTCTCATCCATTTGTTGTTCAGCAGTCTTTGCCGTTTGTTTCCTTTGGTACTGAGAGTCAGTTTGACAGTGATCCTCCCAGCTCAGGCTTTGTTTCAGCTCCTCGTATTGTTTCTCCTTCTCCTGCTATTGATAGTCCCGGCGTTGATTTTTCATCATCTTCCACTACAGGAAAAACGGGTCAATTTCGACGCTTTTAATGGCCATTCTCGACACCATAAACCGTCGAAAAAATCAATTTCAACGCTTTAAGAAAGCGTCGGTAATTTTTGCGTCACGAATGGCCATGAGTCAATTTCGACGTCAATTTGTGTCGTGACCTATTTCGACGCATAAAAGTGTCGAGATTGGCATGCCATTTTCGACACCCTAGAGTGTCGCAAATGGCTCATTTAATTCCTACACCCAGCCGATCTTGACACTTTAGGGTGTCGAAAATGGCTGATCTCATTGTTACTACCAACCATTTTCAACGCCCTAGGGTATCGAAAATGACTCATTTAACTGTCGAATGCGAGGCACAAGCTGAGAAACTAGCTTCTGTAGTCTGAAGTAAGCCTGAATAGGAACTGCAAAAAAATAAACATATAATTAAAACAGCAACCATTCCTATTATCAACAAGTCTAACCAAAATTGAAAGAAGATGGCATCTGCATATCAAATTAATCCAATGTAAACCAAGAGAGAGTTTAACATTTGGCAAGACATGTAATGAAAGGCAAGAAACACTAACATCTTCTCATCATATCGAAACATCTAAAGAATGAAGATGATGTAAAGTAGCAGCTCTTATCTTGGACTTGCCTAATATATTCCACTTGGTTAATTTCTGATTTCCCTTGAACAATGGCTACACACGTCTATCATTCTGTTTATAGCAAAGACAATCCTGATCTGCTGTTTAGCATGTGTGGATTTGAAGTGTGCATATTGCTTAAGATTAGAATGTCAAAAGAGGCATTTAGCAACTACAAAGACGGGTTATGGAATCTGCAGAATGAACAAACAAAAGAAATTGGGACACATCTTGATACCTCAAAGTGCTCTTTGATATAGTTTACCAAAAAGAAGAAGTGATCTTTGATATAGCAAACAAACAGATGTTGTAACCCACTTCAGGAGTGGTATGACTTATGAAGAAAACCAGGTTATCAAAAATCCACCAAAGCTACAGATTAATCAGAGAGAGGATCCAGGAGGTGGTCATCAAGGCAACAATGAAGAAATATATGTATACAGTTTGCTAAGGGCAAAACTCAGCCTACATATCATCAATGTGAACGCAGTTTACAAAGGAATCTGTCGAGAAGAGCAGAAGATGAAAGGTAGCTTTGGCAATAATGTGCTATTATAGAGGCATATATTACACATAACAGAGGGGGTAAACAGGCAAAAAACAGAAGCTAGTCATCATATGGTAGGGGAAAAAGAAATACTTACCACATCCGTCTTTACATAGATCAATAATACAATTGTAAGGTTGGCAATAGAACCTGCCAAACATGGAAACAAGAGACATGAGAAATAGAAAGCTTGATTTTTTTTTCATACATGTCAAAGCCTACATTTACAGGTATTCTCCAAACAGCTTTTCTATTACAACTTATACCTCTTCAAGGGATATTAGTCATATTTGATCCATGCTTTCCTCCGAATCACCACTAGTAGAAGCGACATTCACACAAAAAAAAAAGAGGTTAGAAATGAGAGGAACCGAAATTGGATTAGGAAATACAAAACAAATCATTATAAAAATAAATAGAACCTGAGAATCAGCCGCGTCCAATGTGGCAGCCTCCATAAACTCTTTAACTCTACCGGTACGAATTGCATTTAGAGCTTGTAGCATCATTTGGTTAGATTGATCTACCTTTGCTCGAAGCTCTTGATTTTCCATTTTCAGGCTTGTTACAGCAGCTTCATTTTCCATTTTCAAGCTTGTTAAAGCAGCTTTATTATCCACCTCCATCTTTGTTAATTTTGATTTCAAATGCTCTACTTCCATAAAGTTGTTCATGCTCGCGGCACCACCTCTTGTTTGTCTCAAGAAGAAGAACACCCCAAAAACGTCACTTTCTTTCACTCCTAACCCAAATCCGACTGGCCTCTTAGGTTTTCCATCTTCATACATAAGCCTCTCAAACACGGCATTTTCGATTTCCACTTTATCTTTTGACGAGCCCGGTTTTTTAAGATGTTCTTGAACTTGTTCATTTGCTTCCACCTAAAATCATATGAAAACATAATAATATAAGCAATGCTTGAATACATGAAACAATCACTCACACATTACAACAACAGCAATAGTTAGAGGTGGATTGATGGTAAGAAAGGGCACATACTAACAGACTTGCATATGGAACTTTGGGAAACAAAGGGATCCCAAACCTGTGTTATATCCCTCTACTCAAGTTTTTCAGAGTTTATACTTTTAATTTTCAATTTAAAGAGTAAGATTCTACTTCTTGATCAAGATAATACTGTCAGAGAGCAAATCGCCAATCAGAATTGGAGACAATAAATATAATAACAAATGACAAACCTAAGTAGTTAAAATTAAAGCTGTGTTATATCCCTCTACTCAAGTTTCATTTTCCAAGTAAATTTACTTGGAAAAAAAGAAGCAATTTTGTATAGCAATCTCATAATTATATATAAAAAAAAGAAGCAATTTGTTCTTATCCCTATTGAGTATATAGACTGTCACTCTATAAAAACCAGCGGCACCCAAACCACTACACCCTACTGCATCATTTCCAGAGAGTTCCAGAGAGAAAAAAGAGAGAGCAAAATCTTAGCTTGAGCAATAACAGTGGAGGGCAAGGAAGAGGATGTGCGGTTGGGAGCCAACAAGTACTCAGAGAGGCAGCCACTGGGGACATCAGCCCAGTCCAAGGACTACAAGGAGCCACCCCCAGCCCCTCTCTTTGAGCCTGGGGAGCTGTCCTCATGGTCCTTCTGGAGGGCTGGTATTGGTGAGTTCATTGCCACTTTCCTCTTCCTCTACATCACTGTTTTGACTGTCATGGGGGTTTCTAGGGCCCCCCTCCAAATGTAGTTTGTGTTTGACCCCGAGGAACATCAGCATCATCATTTAGGCATTTATAGAAATTTTGTTAGTTGTTATTCTTGACTATTAGTTGAACTTTGCAAAATTTGTTTGATACACCACTGTTTTTTTTTAATTCATTTTTTGGATAATAAACCAATGGAAATGAGCTCGTATGATACATCTTCAGGGCTAGGTATATATAGGACTATTAGTACATGTGCAATTGTTTGCTACGTAGTATTCTCTATTACTTCATCTTCTTATAAGTCATGTGTTTGTGAAACATGGTCTAGTAAACTAGGGAAACTTTAAATCAAGGTTCTTACTTAACCAAAAAAATACATACCAAGAACTCCGATGAAATTGTATTATCAACAAACCCTCCATCATGCTTGGTATGAGTCAATTTGAAAAACTCTAGGTGGCTAGGTTGTCTTCCCTTTGATTCTACCTTCAATAAATTAACCAAAAAAATAACATTATACTCAACATTGACAAAAATTTATATTAAATATATATATATATATATATATATATATATATATATATATATATATTTATATAAATAAAATTACACATAATGAAAATCATACAAAATCAGCCCTTTTATTAGCATAACTAGTAGAACCGGTGATGTACACATGACTTTTGGATGCTCTTGCCTCTTTTGCTTGTTTGGATTGTCCCTATAGTAACCACCACATAAATAGTTAGAAAATGCAAAAACTAGTGTGCAAAATTGAGAGCTTTATTCAGGACATAAGTGAGCTTTATTCATTGAGAAGAACATACATCGTTTGTAAGATGAAATTAACATGAATGCAGTAACATATTTAGGGTTATATATACATATACTCGATCAACTTATCGAAAAATCGTTGGATCCACAATATATGTATTATAATATAAAATGTAAAGTCCTAAATATTCACACCTGCTGTAGTATCTCTCAGTTTTCTTCTTTAAACTCTGAAGAAGGTTGAGTAAACGGCTGCAATTAAAAAGAAAAAACATATAACTATAAGATGAAAATAATGAGATCCTATCGAGATGAATATGCATAAAGTGTAGGGATGGTAATCAAACACCATCCCTTCAAAAGTATACAAGAGTGACCGATGTTCAAGAAGGAAGTAGCTATATACCTCTTTGTTTTGTGATACACATAAAAAGTATGTAGAAAAAGTAGTCCAATTAGTCTAATATATACAAATATACAATAGATGAAGGGGAATAATCATGGAAAAGTAATAAAGTTAGGGTTAAATTTTATCAAAATTTAAGTCAAAATGTAACAAGCTCAAATAAAATAAAGAACATTTATAATTTGTACCAACTAGACTCAAACAAAGTTATGCTAATGAAGGTTACACGGATGAGATTCACAACTAAAGCATAAAATTGCCCAAATCAAACAAATCTCTAGGTTTTGTCTGGATCACGTGAAACCAGTCTTTATGCATCTCATCTTCCACGAAAAAGACTTGTTTAGCTTGAGAGGGAAATATAAACGGATCATCTTTCAACAATCTACCCGTATGCATCAACTTAGAGAAATTGACACAAGCACCTCCATTGGCATATGTCCTGACACCCCTGTTTATGTCCACCCAATCACAACGAAATACAATGACTTTGTAGACCCCATAATAGTCCAACTCATATATATCAGTTATCTTCCCATAATATACTTCCCCATCCGCTTCCACAATAACTCCTGAATTTTGTGTCTTTCGAAGATGTTCTCGCTCGACAGTGTGAAACTTATAGCCGTTAGTCATAAAAGCTTTGAATCTTTTGACAGATCTATTCACTCCACATGCCAAAGCTTTTCTTAGTTTTCCATCATCATTGTCATCAACTATATCATGCACGTATACATACATAAATAAAAACAAATAAAAACACTGAAAAAATTCATAATAAACTAAACAATTTCGAAGGTTAATTATGAACAAATTAACCTTGTTTTGAAGCCATTCAGAGAGTTCATTTATAACCCAATCATTCTTAATACTTTCGTTCACCCGAACTCTTGGATTTTGTTGTTGCTTTTGATGAATGAATTCACTAGAGTTGGGGAAAAAAGAGGTTAGATTCATGTATGATAGTTATTCATCAAAATCCTTGATAAGAAAATAATTTCGATTAATATGCATTGACACTTACTCTATTAAATCCTTCATCTCTCTGGAATGTAGTAAAACATAACGATGTGCTTGTTTCAAACTTCTATCAGTGAGTCGAACAACCTCTGTCATCCCAACTACTCGACCACCGGAGTTAAAAAGATATAAACTTCTGTTCTCTACAGCATCATCGTTTCTTCTGGATCTATTGAAGATTGTCTCAATACCTTCCAAATATCTTGAGCAGAAGGTGATTGTTTCCTCTAAAATATAGCCTTCTGCAATAGACGCTTCTGGCTGAGCTTTATTACGCACATAAGACTTCAAACGGGATAAATACCTTTTCAAAAAAATTACAGTTAATGAATAATAAATGTTAACATCAATGTTAACACCACTGAGTAAAAAAATTATTGGTATTCACCTTTCAATAGGATACATCCACCTATAATGAACAGGTCCACCAAGTTTAGCCTCATCCACTAGGTGTATTAATAGGTGAACCATGATGGTAAAGAAGGTTGGAAGGAACTCCTTTTCCATTTCACAAAGGGTCAAACTAAGTCTTCTTTGGACAATATCCAGTTCTTCTAAATCAAGAGTGGTAGAGCACAAATACTTGAAGAAGGCTGATAATTCAGAAAGGATGTCAATTACCCTTGTAGCACTAGTTGCACGTAAAGCCACAGGAATGATATCTTGCATCAAAACATGATTGTCATGACTTTTAAGGTTCAAAAGTTTATGTTGCTTCATGTTGACACACCGGGAGAGATTAGACCCATATCCATCAGGGAGTTTAAGCTTCTGCAAGACTCTCAAAAATCGTTCTTTTTCCTCGGAAGACATAGTGTAGGAAGCTGGAGGCATATAAGGCTCTCGATTAGGACGTGGTTGAAGCCAAAGGTGTGGCTTTACCCCTATATCTTCAATAGCTTTTCTCACACTTACATTATCCCTGCTTTTTTTTCCCATGCCAAGAAGAGTCCCTAACAAGTTGTCACAAACATTTTTCTCTATGTGCATCACATCTAAATTATGTCTTAAAAGATTATATTCCCAATATGGCAACTCGAAAAATATGCTCTTCTTCTTCCAAAGGACATCATCTCCATCTTCCTCATCCATATCACATCCATCACCTCCTTCATCAGATGTGCCAATATCTCTCCTTACTCTCTTTTTCCGTTGAGGTTTCTCCTTCTTCCCATATATATAAGTGACTGCTTCTTGTTGTCTTAAAATGTCGGTTCCTGATGCTGGAATTGGAGCATGACCATATTCAGTAGTGCCATCAAACAAGTCACCCTGAGATCGATATGGGTGCTGATCAGGCAACCATTTTCGATGTCCAACATAACAAATTTTCCCAGCAAACCTATATGAATGGGTGGAATCTGTACACAGAGGACATGCATTATACCCTTTAGTACTCCAACCAGAAAGCATAGCATACGCAGGAAAATCATTAATAGTGCACATTAAAGCAGCGCGCATCTTAAACCATTCTTTAGCATCAGCATCAAATGCATCAACACCCCCCCCCCCATAATATCTTCAGCTCATGTAGCAACGGTTGCAGATACACGTCAATGTCATTCCCTGGACCAGATTTTCCCGGAATAAGCATAGACAACAAAAATGAAGACGGCTTCATTACTAACCAAGGTGGCAAATTATAAGGAATGAGTATTACTGGCCAAGTACTGTATGTGGTACTCATTAGACGAAAAGGATTGAAACCATCAATAGCAAGAGCTAATCTGACATTTCGAGAATCAGAAGCAAAATCAGCATATCTATCATCAAAATCTTTCCATGCCAGACCATCAGCCGGGTGTCTTAACTTTCCATCCTTCTCACGATCTTTATCATGCCATGTCATCTCTTTTGCTGTTTTTGATGACATGAAAATTCTTTTTAATCTAGGAATCAATGGAAAATAACGTAAAACTTTTGCCGGCTCACCCTTCTGAATAAGGGTATTATCATCCACTCCACCACTCTCTTTGCCTTTAGCCAACTTCCATCTCGGGGTTCCACAATTAGGGCACTTATCTTTCTCTGCCAAATCACCCCAATATAAAACACAGTTGTTTGGGCATGCATCTATCTTTTCATACCTAAGACCTAAGTCCTTTATTAGTTTCTTTCCCTCGTAATAAGAAGATGGAAATTCCATTATTTGAGGAAATGCATCAACTAGGAGTTTTAATAGCATGTTGAAGGACTCAGCACTCCAATGAAACATAGACTTGAGTTGAAATAAGTGCAACAGAAATGACAGTTTTGAAAAAGTTGCACAACCTTCATACAGCTCTTCATTAGCACATTCCATCAGCTTTAAATATGTAGCATTTGCTTCATCTGTTGCATCAGCTTGAGAATAAGTTCCTTCATACAGATCAGGTCCAACATCCGATAATTCTGGCCCTCCGTCATTTCCTTCATTTGGACTACGGTCTTGAGGAGCATTTAAACCAAAAGCTGCATTTAACAACCCTCCTACATCATCCTTACCAACCACCGCAGGTTGATTCATAACAAAACCTTGGCCAGTGCTGCTTATACTTTGCCCTAACATACGTGGCAATATGTCTCCCATTCCATGAAAAACCCAACTCTTATACGGCTTATAAAACCCTTTAAACAAAAGATGATCCTCTACCTCATCTATGGTATGCCACTTATCTAACATGCATTTTTTGCATGGACACCGAGTTTTACCTTCTACAAGGTTTTCTTTAGCCAATTCTAAGAATTGTGTAACGCCTTTTATATAAGTTGGATGACTATTTGGTAGTTCAATCCAACTTGTATCCATTCCTACGTAATGATCATTGAAAATATAGACACTTAGAAAAACAAACTATAGAACAAAATAAAATTGACCAAATGAAGCAAATAGGATCAATACGTATCGTTATGTCTAAATTGTCTTAAAGTGCATACAACAGCAACAGCAAACTTATTCATAATAAGACAAGTATCGTTATGACTAAATGGTCTTAAAGGAAGATTCATTAAACTTTTCAGATTTGCATTCAACAAGCTTTAACACACCTGAGTCAGACATTCATCAGAGCATTTAATCCACCATAAAATAAAAAACAAGATAAACAACATAGTGAAGACAACATGAAAAGACCAACAGAAGCACACATGCTTAAGCAAAGAGAGCGGAGCTACAAAGCAACAGAAGCACACATGCTTAAGCAAAGAGAGCGGAAGAGAATGAATGAAAGGCAACTCCATAAAGGAAAACCAGCCGAAGGGAATGAATGAAAGGCAATATGTATATACAGGCAATAACTTGTTGGTATGAAAGGGAAGAAGAGAACAATCAAACTCAATGCTTCACATATTCTTCCCTTCATTACAACGTGCTAACCCATGTAGGTAAAGTTGGAACATCATTTTTTAAGATATTATGCTTCACATATTCTTCCCTTCGCATATTCTTCCTTTCTCTGTTTTCAATGGTTAAAGAATGATGGGTTACAAAAATCTTTACCTCCAAAATAGCAATATGGAAGCTCTCCCTCGCACTTGAAACCGCCGACAAAGCTTCGTCCTTGTTAGAAAATGTAGAAACTGCACAGAGCAAGGTGACTAATTACAAAAAGGCCAAACAGTAGCTCCATCAAGAAAGGAGCAAAAATAAAAAAAAGGAAATTCAACCTCATGATAATAGAAAGTTGTAAATGATCCCAAACAATTATTGGGACACTAAATCAGCAATCAGAATGATTATAAAGTGGAGATATACATTAGATATTAATAATTGATGACACTAACTTGTACAATGAGTAACATGATGTGGGGATTCTTTGGTTTCTTGTAAAATTAGTGCACCCTTTGCATGTTATAATCAATCATAGGCTTTCACAATACAAGAAAGAGATCAATAATTAATAACCCCTTCTAATTCTAACTTAAAGATTACATATTGAAAACCCTTTTATTTTCATTGTCTGATGCTTCACAAGTGTGTATTTAATCCAAACTGGACATGTGCCAGAGGTGTTTCTGAGGGGACCATGTGATGTGAGCTCTTCATCAACACATTACACAACAAAACAGATAGATAGATATACACAAACAGCAAAGAGGAGAGGGAATCTCACTTCCTTGCACTAACTTGTAATTACACAAATCCAAGAAACCCAATCATTTTCCCCCTTTCCAGTCTCTTAACATGCTCCCTTGAGAGCAGTCCTTTTCTTTGTTAAAACTCAGTTTTGAAGCATTTTCATTTTCTTATATTTAGGGAGATAATTACTTTAAAACATACCATATTTTTATAACCTATAAGCTTCAGATGGAACATACAGAAGAACAAACCAAAATTAAAAACAAAGTTACCCTTCTCTATTAGTTCTTCTAATGCTTAAGTGCAACATTTACATAGACGTACTTTGGAATTTTTAACACATGGATTCGGATTCATTTGAGAAGGCGAAAGAGCAGTTTGATGAACCATGACAAACAAGATCCAGATTCCTATTAGGCGAGGATGTGGTTATATGGGCTGGGAGAGGGGCTGTGACAAACAATTGATTCAATCCAGTATTGCAGTTAGGATTTTCACACATTCAGATATAGAACTGAACAGGATTTCTTGATCATTACATATAAATTAATTAATATAATGTAGGAAAGTATGATATCTTCTATTCACTTTTGATTTGAGAAATGAACACAGCACAAGCGATCACAGTCGAGAACAAAATAAAACTGAATGGAGAAATTGCAACGAGAAACCTCACCGGTGAGAAAAAGCCTATGGGCACCGCCACAGGCGACGTCGCGGAGGCTATCAAAACTGGAGCACACCACAGGCTTCCATTGCGAGTCCAAGCTCCCAAGCCCTAACGTCCCGTAGTGACTAGCGCAGGATCTACGCCACATTGCGATCGCAGGAGGAGTTCATGGAGCAGAAGAAGAAGATTGAGAGAAGGAAAATCTGACACTAGACTAATCTAACACTAGACTATCAATAGGTGAAGGTAAAACTCACAGAAAAGCAGAAATCGACTGGAGCAGAAACACAGATCAGGTCGGAAATGGGGCGGAGATTGGAGCGAGGGAGACGAAGATGGAGAGGAGGCAGGGGAAGGTGCTCAGAGTGGAGAGATCGACTGCCGATGGGAGGCCATCTCCGGTGAGCGGTGGGAGGCCGTCTCCGGTGGGCTCAATTAGGGTTCTTCGGAGGTGTGAAGCAGGGAGAGAGAGGGGGGCACGGGGGTCGGGGAGAGTGAATCGCGAGTGAAGGTGTCTCCTCTCCGTTAGGTTAAATTTTTATTGAAGCCATTCTCGACGCTTTAGGACGTCGAGATTTTTGTTAATTTCGACGCCTATATCTGTCAAAAAAAATCGACACCTCAGAACGTCGAAAATTTTCGACGCTTTTAAAATGCGTCGAAACTAAAGCGTCTATAATTACACACTTTTCCCGTAGTGTTCCCACAGGGTCAGTCATGATGTTGATGAGGTTCCCTTCGTTTTAGACTCTGTGAATGAGTCAGACAGTACACGGGTCATAGATGACCATCCCTCTCCTGTTATTGAGCTTGGTCGGCCTCATAGGGAGATCATCCATCCCAATACGTTCAAGGATTTTGTTGGTGTACCTTTTCCTCGCCGTAACATAATATGTACTCCTGAAGAGTCCCTTTTTGCAGCATTTGATGTCATCAATCTCAATGACCTTACTCATTATTCCGACAGCTTCGTTCATTCCTTTTATAATGTCCTAGCCGTTCATGAGCCAACTACATTTGCTCAAGCCAACGATTATCCTTCTTGGATCGAGGCGATGAATATGGAACTCTCAGCTTTGGAGGCCAATCACACATGGGATTTGACGTCATTGGCTTCATGTCATTCTCCCATAGGTTGCAAATGGATATATAAGGTGAAGTACAGACAGAATGGTGAGATTGATAGGTTCAAAGCCCGGTTAGTTGCTAAGGGATATAACCAAGTCAAGGATCGCGATTACAAACACACTTTCTCTCCCGTAGCCAAATTTGCAACGGTTCACACTCTGATTGCAATTGTCGCGTGTTTTGAATGGAATCTTCATCGATTGGACCTGAATAACGCGTTCTTGCACGATTATCTTGACGAAGAGGTGTATATGACTCTGCCATTGGGGTATTCCAAAGCTTTACCAGGACAGGTATGTCGCCTTCGATGCTCTGTGTACGACCTAAAACAAGCAAGTAGTCAATGGAATATCGAACTTACTAAGCATTTGGTATCGTTTGGTTTTAGGCAGTCTAGAGATGACTATTCATTGTTCACTAAAGTCCAGAGATCCTTAATTGCTATTGTGTTGATATATGTTGACGACATCTTGATGTCGGGCAACGATGAACGGGCTATTGCTGAGGTCAAGGCATCTCTCCATCAAGTATTTACAGTCAAGGATTTTGGGATGGCTCGCTATTTCTTGGGCATGGAAATATATCGGTCTGCAGATGGCATTCTCGTTAACCAGCGGAAATACATGGTTGATATATTACAAGATTCTGGGTTTCTGAATTGCAAACCTACCTAGTTTCCTATGCAACGAAACTTGAGGTTAAGCGTTGACACATGCGAGCTCATTTCTGATCCTGAATCCTACAGACGATTGGTTGGGAAATTATTATTTCTCACAATGACGAGATCGTATATTTCCTATTCTATGCAGCAGCTCACCCAGTTTCTTGCATCTCCTCGTCTCCCTCAAATGGTTGCTGTCACATATTTGCTTCGGTATATAAAGGGCATTGTCAATTGCTTCTTATTCTATCCAAAATCCTCATCTCTTATGATTCGTGGTTACTCAGATGCTGACTGGGGAGCTTGCCCCTTCACTGCTCACTCCCTCACAGGATACTGTGTGTTCTTAGGGGATTCCTTGGTTTCATTGAAAACCAAGAAACAGAAGACGCTTTCCAAGTCTTCTACGGAGAGCGAGTATCGTGCAATGTCCACAGCAAGCAGTGAACTGGTGTGGTTAACCGGATTGTTGATTGATCTGTGTGTCGATCTCTCTTTGCCCATTCCTTTATGTTGCGACAATAAGGCTACTGAGCATTTGGCAGCAAATCTGGTGTTTCAAGAAGGGACCAAACACCTACACATTGATTGTCATTATGTTCGAGACTTTATTTCTACAGCTCATGTATCTTCTCAGCTGCAGATTGCTGATATTATGACAAAGGCATTGGGTACTAAAAAACATAAGCTTCTTGCTTTCAAGCTGGGCTTGGTCTTTCATTCCAAACGGCAACCTTGAGGGGAGGGGGGTGTAGAGTATAGCAGGTCAACATATGGTCAATATAGGTTAGTTGTTAATGTAAGAACATGAGATTGATTGTAATGTCCTCCTTAGGGTTTCCATTCATTGATATAACATATATATAGGTTACAAAGGTATTGGGCCTTAATGTGTCGATGTGGGACTCTTTGGTCTCTTCACATCTTGTATTCTCTCAACACGCCCCCGCAAGTGCAACTAGGGTCGTTTTTCGCCTCTAGTTGTCACTTGGACATCGGGTCTAGCATCTCATTTTCTTTTTAGCTAGCCCAGGATCGAGAGTCGGGCCGTTTGGCTTTTCCGCTCTGATACCATGTAAGAACATGAGATTGATTGTAATGTCCTCCTTAGGGTTTTCATTCATTGATATAACATATATATAGGTTACAAAGGTATTGGGCCTTAATGGGCTTTTGACCCACTATACAATAATAAGACCTGTGTAATCTATCAGTTAATTTTGTGTTTGTTAGAAGGTTTAACAAAATAAGGATGAGGTTATCATCCTAACTGACTCGTTGTATAAAGACAGTTAGAGTCATTGTACATACGTGAGTTTTACACAATAAGCAATCAAGGAGCAAAGCTTCACATACCTAGTTTTCTCTTCTCTCTTTCCCCTTCAATTTCTCTTTCTACATTTCCAACTTCTCGCACTGTGTTGTTGTGTGTTCTCAGGATCATGTAGATCATTTAAATACTGTGTGATTAGATATTGATTTAGCTTGACAGCTATATCTTAACATTTACCAAAAAAAATGGATATGCAAGCACAAGAAACAATAACGACTATTTAATTTTTTTCTTGGTGGTCACGAACTATTTAATTCTAGTTTACGTAAAAAAAAAACTTTTTAATGGGTCAAATATTAATTAGGGGAGCCTAATTAGAGTGACGTAGAAACAAACAAAAATACAAATATTAATGAGTCAAATATTAATTAGGAGAATCTAATTAGAGTTACGTGTTTGTTATTCCGTATGAATATATAATTACATTAATAAAATATATATTAATGAGTCAAATATTAATGGGTCATACTATATATATATACTCCCTCCGTTCTTTTTTATTTGACTTTTTCACGTCATCACATCATGTATGTTTTTTTAAAAGGTAAAAACTATATAAATATCAATTTTTTATTCATTCTTTCTTAATCATATTATACTTGTTACAAATAAGTACTCTCCCAAAATTAAAGTCGTTATAGGATTTTGCACAAGTTTTAAGAAACACTTACACCCTCAATCAACATCATCGATGATTCCACTAATTTTTTCATAAATTTTACTCCATCCGTTAAGAAAAATATTTCGTTTTAGAAAGTAAATCTTGGTAAGAAAAAACATGTCATTGTAGGTATTTTGCCACCCACTTTACAAAATTGTCCTTGTAATGATTAGATAGATGTTACTTGAAATTTTCGAGAAAGTAAAAAAGTAGAGTAATAATTATGGGTATAAGTGTATTTTTTTTGTTTTCTTAAAAAATGTGCAAAACTCTAAAATGACATGTTTTAATTAACATAGAGAGTATTATTTTTTAATACCCACTACATTTTTTTTACCAATAAAAAAATCTTGAAAACAATCAACAACACACAGATCCACAGAAATCATTACTATCCTCGACCTAGAAAACAAAGGTTTTAAATGATCTAAATTTCGAGATGAAGGGAGTATGAGATTACCAAAAAAAATTATTAAAAAAAAGTATATTTTATATAATTTCTATAATCTTAAAAAACGTGTATAAATAAAACGGAAGGAGTATATGATATATGTTATTATATCCCAGATTAAATTGGAGGAGGTCAAACAATTAATGAAACTAGTGTGAAAATCAAAAAATAAATGACGAGACAATGGATGTGTATGGTAAAGACTAGAGTATTTACGCTGTTAAAAATTAAGTATTTGTGGGTGTTTATTTTTTAAACAATTTTTTTAGTTGTTTGGATGATCAAAATAAACCAAAATATGTTGAAAAATTGTGTTAAAAAAAGCTAGAAAAGGGAGTTTATTTTGCAAAAGTACAGTTTCACCACTTCCCTTTTATCTTATTTAGCTTAAAAGTACCACAATACCCCTAATAACAACCAAATAAACTCTACTTTATACAAATAAACTATTTTTCGCCTCATACGGAGATTTTATCTTGTTGTTTATATTTTTAACTACTTTTAGCAACAGTTTATAAATCTTAGCCTATTTATAATTTTTGTTAGTTTATTAACCCCGTCTCATACGAACCCAATGTACCCTATCTAAAAATGCATGTCATACTGATAATTAAGTAATGCGGACATGAAATAGCAAATATATATGTCCAAATTCAACCTTCTCAATCAACAAGTGAATGCCTAGCTCAGGGACGGAACCATAAAAAAATGGGAAGAGGATACGATTTTATTGTCATAATAACATCAATACAAGGGTTCCTTGGATCAACAACATGAATAACCTAGATATTTGTCATTGCATAAAAGTAGTTTTTTGAATGAATTAGATAACGTTTCGAGGGAATAAGATGATGCCCGATCCGAGTAATCTATGGACTCTGCTTGGCTGTTGATATGGTCTATTTTAGTCCTGTATTTGCATATTATATTATGTTATTTTCATGCATATTTTACATATTTTATAGTCAATTTGTATTATTTGCTTTTCGTGGTCTACACTAGTGTTTTTATATATTTCAGGTATTTCCGAGTTCAATCATATCAATTGGAGGTTGGAATAAAAAATTGGGCCGAGCTACTCGTAATGAATGGGCTGATTGTGTGTGCAATGCGACTGGAGTTCGGAATGTGCAAAGGTGCAAGGCGGAAGAAGCACGAAGCAGCTTATTACTTTTATTGTTTTGCCGATTAAAAAGTAGGTTAGATAGATAGAAGGAATAACATTAATATTATATATATTCAGATTCAGATTAGGATAGATAGATTATCTTGTGTTTTAGAAATAGCAAAACAGAAGGGGTGTTCACACGAACCATGACCGACTGACTTCCAACCCTAAACCTCTTTGTCTTTTGTTTAATTTATTTTAGTTTTAGATGGAGATCTAAACTCTCCCGTTTCGTCTATGGATTGAAGCCTTGGTTTGGTAATGTTGTGAGATTTCTATTCCTGTTCTATTCTTATTGATTCGTATTGATTCTTTTACGAATATTGTTGATTTCTTCTAGTCAGTACAACTAGTTGAGATTATTGCTAGGATTTTGTAGATTCGTCGTAGCGAACCTTAATCCATAGTAGCAATCATGCCTTTTTAGGACTCGTAGGATTAAACTGGTGTGTAGAGAATCAATTACATGTTGAATGCTGACTCGTAGCTTGGTGTTGCATGTATCTCGGTTAATCTTTAATCTTAATGCTACTATTAGGTCGAATCTTGACCGTGTTAGGGTTATCTAATTAGTAAGGGTTACTAGAACTCGTGGGACTAGTAATTTACACAAAATCAGGACATGAACAATAATAGGATGAAAAGAGAACATGAAGAAGAATCGAAGATCAACTAGTCAAATTAAAGTGGATATTAATAGATGAAACTAGTCATTTCATTGTTATCTCCGTTAATTTGTTTATAGTTCATTTCATTTTCTTTCTTATTCTAATCACACAAAAACCCCCTTTTTCTATTAATTGGTAAATAGACTTAACTTAGGAATAACTTGATTCTCTGTGAGATCTACTCGTACTTATCACACTATATTAGTTGGGTGAGTTTGAATTTATTTTGATACGGTTTATGCGACTAAAAACCGTCCATCAAATTGGCGTCGTTGCCGGGGAGTCAAAGTTTATTTCTTTGTTTTGTGTGTTTATCAATTTTTGTATATATCTAATTTGTTGTGAACCTATCTTAGGTTCATGACGCCTTTGCTACTAATTTTTTACGATGTTGAGATTAGCGCAGTTCGAAGGTGAGAACTTTCACCAATATTTCACTAGATTGCAGAAGCATGTTTACGACCTTGGTTCATTAGGTTATCAATATGGACTGCGAGAAATGTGTGTGTGCATATTTGATGGGATGACTACTGAAACATGAAGCCTTGCTGAGCACATGAGTAATAGAGGTCTATTGGATATGGAACTCTCTGAAATTTGGGATTTTTTCTGTTATATGGATTGCCATGTTGCTCAGAAAGAATGGCTCACCACATTTGAAAACAACGATAGTTTCTTCGGCGATGGGGGAACGGATCTGGTGCTCCCTGACATGGAATCTCCTGAGTCGACGCATGAGGTTACATGTGATGTATCTCCAACCCCATCTGCATCATCTGTTCTCAGCTCTCCCGTTGATGAACCATCTCTAGAGCCACCTGCTGAGGGTCGAGAGGTAATAAAGGTAATCTTTTGCAATTTGGAAGGTACGTAACGATGATTATGTTGATCCTTTTAATTGTTGTTTTGAAAAACCATCAGTGGAACTGAACTGGTGGTATCATATTCCCTCAGTAGGGAGTCATAACTTTGATGAATTGAAAGAGTTTTTAACTTATATAGTATTATATAATTTCAATTTACCAATGTGCTATGACGCCTTGTGTAAGATATGCGCACAAGAATATGACAGACTGCTGAGGGTTTTGACGATGTCTTATTGGTAAGGATTTGAGATTAATAATAAGTCATGCTCATGACATAGAAATCATTAGTTAGGGTTTTCCTTTTTACTTTTAGTTAGGATTGATATTTTTTTTAATTTCAGAAAAAAAAGCCCTCCTACCGAATGTTTTTTATTTATTTTAGTTGTTAGTTCTTTAGTTGTGTTAAAGAGATGTTTCTCTGATTGGTATGACCTCGATGATGATATATGGTTTTTCATGCCTTAAAAGTTAATAAATTGAATTTTAATTGAATAACAACACTTGTGGGATGCCCATAGATAATTTGGATTATGAGCTTTAGATATAACTTGATTATTGGTTGCATGTTCAAATTAGAGCAATTTTGAAAAATTGTATATGATTTGTAATGTATATATCTAAACCCCTAATGAAAAGAACTAGTAAATTCGGTTATCTGTATGATGTGATTTGATATATGTTGGGTTGATGACTGCAAGAAGGATAAACTTCACTTACACCGCTCGAGGAGGATAAAATTCACTCGAGTGAAAAGAATCATCAATAAACCAAGCTTGATAGAAATGTTCGAGGAGAATAAAATTCACTCAACACTCATAAGAATTGAAAAAAAATACGGTTAGTAACCGATCCTGTTTGTGGAGGAAAAAATTCACACAAGGAGGAAGAAAAGTGTTTAAAAAGAAGAAAGAAAAAAGAATATGAGCATTAATGAAACTCCGAAGTAGAAAAGGCCTAGTAATCTATGGATGTTTATGACGATTTGTATGTGCATCGAGCTTAATGAAATTGATTGCTCAATACATTCTGAATGCAAGCATCCCCTGAACCTAATTTGAGTTTAAAGCAATGAGTATGAAAGGTTTGATATGGGTCTCATGGTGTCATAAATATTTTGAGCTTAACATATAAATACTTCTCAAGCAATGATGATCATACTGATGAGTGATCATTCATAGAAATTTCATTGAGTCTTTTGTTTTTCTTTGAGTTTGCATTTGTCTGTGATAGGTTGCTTGGGAACAAGCAAAAGTCTAAGCATGGGGTAGTTTGACAGGGTTTATTTTAGTCATGTATTTGCATATTATATTAGGTTATTTTCATGCATATTTTACATATTTTATATTCAATTTGTATTATTTGCATTTCGGGGTCTACACTAGTGTTTTTATATATTTCAGGTATTTTCGAGTTCAATAATATCAATTTGGAGGCTGGGATAAAAAATTGGGCCGAGCTACTCGTAATGAATGGGCTGATTGTGTGTGCAATGCAATTGGAGTTCGGATCGTGCAACGGTGCAAGGCGGAAAGAGCACGAAGCTGCTTATTACTTTTATTGTTTTTCCGATTAAAAATTAGGTTAGATAGATAGAATGAATAATATTAATATTATATATATTCAGATTCAGGTTAGGATACATAGATTATCTTGTGTTTTAGAAATAGCATACACTATCTATATATATATATATATATATAAATATATCTATATATATATATATATATATATATATATATTTAGGGTTTCATTCAAATGAAAAAAATGCTTATTGTGTAAAATCCCCTTAATTTAGACATTTGGGCTCGGATTATTATTTTCCTGAATTTCTGGGCCTGTTTTGCGTTGGGCTGTGTATTTTGTTAAGTCCGTTTCTTCTCTTTCCTTTGCGTTTAGATCATCTTCTGCTTTGTTTTTCCTTTCTCTCTCTCGTTTGATTTCTCGTTCTTCTCTGTCCTTGATCTCCAGCGAGCTTTTTTCGGTGTCTTTGGTGTCGTCATTTCATTATGTCAAGTTCATCAGTAGCTACGCGCAATGATTCCTTTTTACCCCCTCCTATTTAAGTTGTCCTGTTTGTTAGGGTTTCTATTTACTTTGAATTTGTGCGTTTTGATGTTTTCCCCTTTTCTTCAGCGATTTTATGTCTCATTGCTTGTATCTGTGGAATTGTTGTGTTTCTTTTCTTATTCAAGCCGTTTCGTTTTATTTTTCCCGTGATTTATGCATTTTTTGTTTTTATATTTGTTGTTGTATAGTCGTTTATGATCGTAAGTGTTTGCTATTAGTAATATTCATTGTGTATTTGTGTTTATACTTTGTTTGTTGGTTGGTTTATGTTTGTTTTTGGTCTTCATTTATTCTCCTTTGTAGATTTTATATATTTATTGCTAATTATGCTCAATTTACTTTTGGTTAGGATTTTATGTCTGTCTATATTTTTATTCTTTTTTTCCTTAAAGGGAAAAGAACAAGGTCCAAAGTTGATGGTAAAGCTCTAGATGTTGTTGCTTATCGTTCAAAACGTATTAAGAAATCTCGTCCCCCTCGCTCTGTTCCTACAACTATTGATTTGGCACGTGATTCCCCTAGGTTTTCTGTATCCGATGGGGAAGGGGCGTCACCTGATGTTGAATCAGAAGATAATGTGCCTCTAATACGTAAATCAAGAGATGTTGATAATACTATATGTGGTTTATCCAAAGATGTTTCCTCAGGTCACAGTACTGAATTTTTGTCTGCTAATCCCCAGTGTAATGTGACTGATGATGTCCCTTCAGGAGCTGATGTTCCTGTTGAGAAGGAAGGGCAACCAGCTGTTGGAGAAAATTTGTAATCTGAAGGGACCAATGTGCAGTCTGTAGCCTCTGATGTGCCACTCCAATCCACAACTTCCACCCAAGATGTTGGGTCTGGTGCTGTATTTGTTAAGAAGCCGAGGGTTAGAAGGGCTAATCAATACCTCTGATGTGCCACTCCAATCCACAACTTCAACTTTGCTGTGTTATTTGATTCATTCCTTGTGGACAGTATTCAGAATGGAAATGTGAATCACAATTTGGTTAAAGTTTTTTTCTGGGAATGAGGACTTCAAAGAATTGAATTGGTGTGCTTTTGTTCTTGAAAGCTTAATGGATTCCAAGAAAATTTGGGACAAGAACAAGAACAGTCAGTTTAGAGGCTCTATTCTCTTCCTCATTGTGAGTATTTTTCTTTTTTTCACATTCTCATTTGCATTTTATTCTTTTCTGTTGTGTTATTATAGCATCATCTCTTGTATTTATACTAATTTGTTTTCTTATCTGTTTTTTTGTTTTTTTGTTTGTTTGTTTGTTTGGTTGTGTATGTTTGTTGTTTTATATTGATAGGGTTAAGCTATTCTCAAGTACTTCATCGAGGAGAGTAACTCGGTCTTTCCTTGTTTTTATGGGGTTGACATCACCTATGCTTCGTCAGCGTGAGGACGATGATCTTTCCAGTGGAGGCTTTGGACGTGGCAGAATTGAGGAACGTCAATCTATTCCTGTATATCAACCTATCTCTCCATGTGCTGCCCCTTCAGCTGCTCCTACTGACAATCCACATGTTTCTGCAAAGAAACCATCTCCTATTGAGGTTTTTGCTATTCTTTATTTATAGTTTTTCTTAATAATATTGTTTGGTGTTTTATTTGATTTTGGTTCTCTTTGTGTTGTGTGTTAGTTTGTGTGCTTTTTTACCCTTGTAGAATTTTATTCAATCCTTTGCTAAAAAAATTGCACCTCTTGCTACTTCCATATCTGAGTTTGTTGATTTGGCTGATAAAATTCCTCCTAAATTTAAAGAGAATGAAATAGTTAAAACGCTTAGTAATGCTGCAAAGAAGCTAATGGTTTTGGAGTTTGAGGGTGATAAGGGTGCTTCTGCCCCCACAGACCATTGTGATATGGGTGACTCTTTTGCTTCTGCTTGGATTTCCTCCCAGGATCCTTTATGGTCAGATCCTGTGTTTTTGGATGCTATTACACAAATTGAGTTAGCTTACATAAATAAATGTAAGATGAAATCGTCTTGTCAGACTGATCATCCTTTTTGTTCAGTTGGAAATTTATCCGGGGGTGGGCTTGGTTGTGTTTCTTTTGATAATGAATGTGATGATGAAAAGAAGGGTGATTCTGCAGTATCTAAGGGTAAGGGGACCATGCCGATGAATCTTCCCGCTGAGCCATCGTTTGATATTTTTGGTTTTGATCCTGCTTTCCAATCTCAAAAAAAAATCAACTGACGAAGAAATTGCCAACCATTTTACCAAGTCTGATCAGTCTGCACAAAAGGTGTTTGTACCAGCACCCAACCCTAATGCCGATGCACAAAAAGATATTAGAGATGCACCTACTATTGTCGATGGTGTACCTGGTGTTCCTTCCTCTGTTGTCGATATTGCCAAAGAATATTCTGGCGGAGATGCTGCTTCCTCTTTAGGTATATCAACATCAAGTGACATTAAGTGTGCAACTCCTAAAGTGTATAAGAAGAAGCACAAGTCTCCTATTGCCATTCCTTTACGTAGGTCTACTAGGGGTTGCCCTGCTGATCAAACTGAGAAAGATATTGGGGGTAAGAGGGTTTCAAAACCTGCTGATTCCTTGAAGAGTCCTTACTATTCTAGAGTTGTTGATGTAAATGAGCGTGTGTCTGACATTGAGCGTTGCATTTGTGCATATTTGTCTAAGAAAACAGCTTCTGATGTGTAAGTCTCTTTTTTTCCTCTTTTTTTTTACTTTAGTTATTTTATTATATTTAAGTTTTTGTGAGTTATATTTATTTATTATAATTTGTTTTTGCCTATTGCAGTGAAGTTCTTTTTAAGAACTCATCTGTTGTAGTTATTAGAGCTGATTTTAAATCCATTGAAGAAGATTTTGAAGTGGTTGTTCAATTACTGGATGTGACAAGGGATACCCCAAATAGTAGTTCTATGTTCCAATATACAATTGGTACTTTGGTTAGTTTTCCTACTTATCTATCCCGTTTTTTCTTTATGTCCTTTATTATTATTATTATTACTATTATTATTATTATTGTTATTATTATTATTATTATTATTATTATTATTTGTTTTTTCTCGTTTCATTTTGTCACTTATAGTAATTTCTTCTTATTTTTTTTATATTGTTTTGCAGCATGATTTCTTGATTAATTATTTGAGGTCCAAAGGATGTTCGAAGGCAGCAGATTTAGTTTCTCTTTCTGGTCAATCACACATTTATCGCCCCTGGGCTGGTGAAGAAAAGCGTCCCCATTCTGGGATTTGCATGATGCGCCATATGGAGGCATTCGTTGGATTGGAGAAGGGATTCAAGTGTGGTTTTGACGCCGGGAGTGACAAGAACATCTCAAAGCTGCATGTGAAGTACATGACTGACATAATCTGTTCTGGTGTCAATGAAATTCGATCTAAGATTTCAGCTCAAGCTAAGGCACATGCATCCTTGACCTTAAAAGATGTTCATGCTCTAAAATTGCGGCTAGATTGATGGGATTGGAACTAGTTTAACAAACATTAGTATTTCCTGGACATTTAGTACTTTGAGGGTATACAAATTTTGTGTCCTACATGTGTTGTAATGTATAACCCTTTATGATTCCCTTTTTGGGTTGTCTTTGCCTATTTTACTCTATGTTTGTACGCTTGGGGCTGTTGGCATTATATTATATATATATATATTTTATTTTTAAATTCACATTTAAATGGGAACCCATATATATATATATATATATATATATATATATATATATATCGTTGTGTTTTTTTTATGTGCGAATTAAACTCTTTGTGCGTTTATTTATTTTATTTTAAAATTCACATTTAAATGGTTTCCTATGTCTTTATCTTATGACATTACTATATAGTCATATGCTCGCTTAATATCAATATGTGCAATTATACTATGATTTTGTGCAACCTTAACACCCTATTGTGCATATGCAATAAAATGTTGTTTATTTTTTATACTTGAGATGTCTATCTATTCATGCTTTTATGTTGGCGTCTCTTTCTCTTTTTGCTTTCTTATATCCGTCTGGATCCCTATTTTCTTTTTTATTTTAATTTATTTTTGATTTTTGTGAATTTCTTTAATTTGTGTGCGTTTTATATTAGTTTAAACCTGACATTTCAACCTAAATTACTTTTTCGTATGCAATAGTGCAAACGCATCTTTGTTTTGTGCAATTATAACTGTATTATGTGCAGTTGTAAAGGGACCAAGTAATATAGGGTTATTTGCAAAACTAACCTAAAAACCCGGTTGGGTTGCACTCCCTATCCTCTATCCATATTATTTGCAAAAAGTTAGCCCAAACCCTTTAAAATTTGCAACCCAGCCGGTTACAATAGGGAGAGAGACCGGTTGCATTGATGGAGGAGAGAGAGGGAGACGTGTGGGGGGAGTTAATTGACAAAAGCATGTCAATTCAACTGTCGATAGTTGCTCCATCTCTCTCTCACTGAAAATAAAAAACGGAAGAAAGAAGATGAAGGAGTTCGATGAAGAACAAGAGCAAGTCTGCAAAGAAGAAGTAGAGGCGGACATCAAACAGGTCACACACCCCGAAAATGGATATATTGGTTGTAGTTAGATGGGGAAATTGGGGGAATGGGGGGATTGGCGAAATTGGAGGAATTGGGGATTTTGGGGGAATTGGGGAAATTTGGGAACGGCTATGTGGAATACGAAATATCAGGAGTAGGGCGACTTGGATATGTTTAATCTTGCGATGCCTTTGAACATTTAATGGATTTGCCGACACTTTGATTTCTGTCATGTTTGTAGTAGTAAGATGTCATGTTTATAACTCAACCTGTCATGTTTGTAGTAGTCGGGCGAGGTATGGTTTAATGTTTTCCTGGTTCTAGTGTAGCCCTCCCCCCTAAACCCAACCGGTAAAAAGAGAGAGGATAGAGGGGATAAGACAGAGACAAAGATAGAGGGGGGGGGGGGGGGGGAGTGACGGTAAGGGGGAATTAATATAATTTGAATTAAATCTTAAGTTTCAGAGATAAACCATCGAAGGAGAAGCAAGTGATCGAGCTGGGGTTTATTTGCAGTTTAACTTGTAAGCAGTTAGTTTTAACTGGACACCAAAAGCAAAACGACATGCCACATATTAGAACCGACTGGACAAGAGTTATCGGAGAAACATATTCACCATCGACTTCGGATAAAAAATGGGCAAGTTTGCTTTCGATAAAAAAAATCAGAGAGAGAGAGAGAGAGAGAGAGAGAGAAAGTATGCAGAGGAGATATAGGACATGAGAGAGAGAGAGAGGAGTGAAAAATAAAAGTAAAGTTGCAGATGAGAGAGAGAGAGAGATTAGTGAGGATAAGACAGAGAGAGAAAAGTAAAAGAAGATCTGCAGTGGAAAGAGAAAGCCTGCAGAGGAGAGAGGGAGAGAGAGAGAGAGTGTGTGTATGTGAAAAAAGAAAAGTAAAGATGCAGAAGAGAGAGAGAGAGATCAGTGGGGATAGGACAGAGAGAGATGAAAGGGTCCTCTCTCCTCTGCAACTTTACTGTTGCTGTTTCACTTCGAAGAAGAAGCAATTGGGTGGGGTTTATTTGCAGGTTGACATGTAAGCAGTTAGTTTTAACTAGACACCCAAAGCAAAACGACATGACACATATTGGAATCGACTGGACATGAGTTATTTGAGAAACAGATTCACCATCGACTTCAGATAGAAAATGGGTAAATTTGCTTGAGATTTGAGGGAGACACCTCTCGCATAACCTTTATCGAAAGCAAACTTGCCCATTTTCTATCCGAAGTCGATGGAGAATCTGTTTCTCCGATAAATCTTGTCCAGTTGATTCCAATATGTGTCATGTGATTTTGCTTTGGGTGTCCAGTTAAAACCAACTGCTGACACGTCAACATGCAAATAAACCCCCGCCCAAATTCTTCTTTGAAGTGAACGAGTAACATTATCTTTTTATACCCCCTCACTGACACTCTACTGATCTCTCTCTCCTCTCATACTTCACTTTTCTTTTTCACCTCTCTCTCTCTCTCCCTCCTGTCATTTCTCAATTGCTTTTTCTCTCTCTCCGCCTCTCTCCTCTTCAGACGGGACTTGTTCCCTCTCTCTCTCTCTCTCTGGCCAGGTGTCACACATTGGAAGGTTGCACCCCCCCTCCCTTACCTGCTACCGGCTCCAAGGGTTTCCCAATTATCCGATTTCACCCAATTATAAACCGGGTTGGGTTAACCTTGCAACACTTTCGGGTTGTTGGGTTAGTATGTGCAATTCCCTCAGTAATATATGTGCAATCATATTGTCGTTTTGTGCAATTATACACCCTTATTGTGCAATGTCCAAAAGTGTTTTTCATATATCTAACATCGTGTTTTTAATTACCTAATTTTCTTTAAATCAATTATTTTTTTATTTTTCCTAGTTGTAGTGATTTTATTTTACTTTGTTTGCAATTTATATACTTTAAACCTCACATTTAAGTATAATTTCTTTTTACTTCAGTTGTAGTGCACAAGTATCCCTGTTTTGTGCAATTACGAATTTATTATGTGCAGTTATTAAATGTCTGTAAGATAATGTGCAATCACAATATCGTTTTGTGCAAATATAACATCCTATTATTATTATTTATATTTTTTGTGGGTTTTTCAATCTATTGTCCTTTGTGTGCTTTTTATATACTTTAAAAATCACATTTAATTCCAATTATTATTCTGTTTTTGTGCACTTGTAACCTTGTGTTGTGCAATTGTAACATTGTTCTGTGCAATTGTAACATCTTATTGTGCATCGACAACAATATATTGTGCAAATAAATCATAGTTTATATTTATATTATTAACTGAGATTACATTTAATTTTACAGTTACATATCAAATTTACTGAAATCCTTAACATTACAAAATTCAGAATTACAGTTAATCCTGAAAAGTAAAATATGATTTCTTCTTAATCTTCTCCTTTCTTCCTACTCTTGACTGCCTATCTTCCAAGGACGTCTGCAGTTTTCCTCCTCCTCTTTTCTTCATCTTCAAATACTACCTTTTGCATTCAATCACATAGGCAAATATACTGCAATACATATATTATAATATAAAGTTCATAGTTACAACTGCATAATTGTTTTAAAAACCCAAAATACCATTGTTTTAAACTTATACTTTAAACTAAGAAGAAATACAGACATTTCATATAAAATATATAATTAATATTGCAAAAGTAGAGTCTGTATTCTTGAACTTCTTCTTCTTCCTTCCCTTGACTGCTTATCTTCCAAGGAAGTTTGCAATCTTCCTCCTCCTCTTGTCTTCTTCCTCAAAGACCTCACGGATGCAGTCAGTCATGTATTCCCTGTACTGTGCCAGTTCTTCCTCCACTTGCACTTGTTTCTTTTGGAACTACATAAATTTTTATACTTAAAAGTTAAATAATTTTGGAATCTTATTATAAATCAAACTATATAATGTTTTGATAACTTACCATCTCCAGGATTTCCTCCTCTCCATTTTCAGTTGCCTCCAAGATCTTGTAGGCATTTGCATTTTTCTCCTGGTTGAGGAAAGATAGGAAGATCTGATGCTTCTCGGCGGCATCCAGAAGGCCCTTCCTTATGGCCTCTGTGTTTTTCTCTGCAGCTTCTTCCAGAAGATTCATATGGTACCCTGGCTACAGGTACTTGTCTATCTCATTGTTGATCTTGTAAAACTCTTCACAAAAAACAAACGGGTTGAATCCTTCCATCTTTTCTTTTTGGACTTGGGGTTTCTCTGTTTTGTGATGGGTAAGAGAAGAAGACTTCTTTTCAGGCGTTTTTTGTGATGTGTTATGATGGAGGATCCCTTTATATATAGGCGTTTTTGGCACTTCAACTCCCATCATCTGATTGGCCTTATCCAATTGGCGGTTTTCCAAAGCCAATTGGCGGTTTTCCAAAGCCAATTACTCGTCCCCAACTTCCTATAACTGTAATCATTACCCTTTTAAATGTTTAATACTTCTCAACTTCCCATAACTGCAATAATTATTTCCTACAGTATTTTTTATTTTCCTGCACAAGTATCCGTTGGTATGCTTTTATTTAGCTGGAGACTTCATTATTCTATTTTATATTTTTCCTTGAATCTTCACATTTTTTTTAAAAATCGTTTATTTAATTTGTTGTTGTTATATTTATTTTTTTTTTATAATTTTATAAAATATTTATTACTATAGTAAATGTGTTTTGTATACGCTTGTTTTCACACAATCCTCTTTCATACTGTTGGTTTTCTTCTTTTCTTGATGTTTACAGATTGCACATTAATTAAGAAGTACTTATATGTTGATTAGATGGGTGTGGTTGAGGCTATGGAAATGGAACTTCCATCATTACATGAATTGCACTTTGTCCAAGATCTTTACAATATTGCAAAGCAAGTCATAAATAAGAGGTTCTACTCTGTACTACTATCAATTTGTAATTCGGGATTTTTTACTTTTTTCCTTTAAAATAATGATTGTTTATAGTACTAAGGAAAATATAAAAAGTGATTGTACTGCACAATCAAATATGGTCTTACTACAAAACCGAGAGAGTAATAAACATAATATAAACGTTGTGTCCATAACATATGTGAATAAAAAAAGTAAAAGTATAATATTTTTCTAATAATAAAGTGCATTTATAAAATTCAATCACAAATTCTGCTTATTATTGATATTATGTTTCCCTTAATGGACATGTCCTGCTGTTGTGAGGTGCATATTCAAGGCAGATTGAGCATATTCTTTTCCCCTTTTGCTGTGTTTGAATTGATGATTCCTTCCCGCCTTTAAGCCTCTTCCCACTGCCTTTTGTCTTTGCTTGTTTTGGGTCTCTTATTACCACAATCTTCGGGAGGCTGACTCCATCAAACTCTTCAAACTTAGCTTCAAGTTAACAAACTTATTAAAATTAGTATACTTTGAATATATATTTCTGGACAATTTTTTTTTATAAAACGGTGTAAATAAGCAATTAGTAATCTTGGGTTTCTCTATGAAACCCATCATACATACCAGACTTTGAAGCCATTGAGGATGCTGATGTTTGTGCACTTTGTTGGAGCTCTTTTTTTGCATTTTTCAATGCAGATGTTAAGTGTTTAATCTGATCACTATTGTCCTTAACTAAATCCACACAAGCATGAAATTCAGCTAACATATTTGTCAAGAGGAGTTTTTGTTCTTGCTTTGCAGTTGACTGTCTCACCACAACATCATCCAAAGTGAACACATTACTCAAATTTACTGCCTTTGTCCAACAAGTAAGCAATAGTGTTTCTGTCAACTTCTAAAGTTGTATATCCTTCAAAACAGTTAACATATGTCGGCATGGATATCCTAACCTGTTGAACAAGTTACAAGAGCAGCAGCAATCATGATCTTCAAGTTTGTGATCAATAGTGTATATCTTGCTATTTTCCTTGAGAGTATATATCTCCAACTCCTCAAGCTCTGTCACATTTTTCACTCTGCAGTTGTACAATGCTTCCTGCAATTCTTCCTGAAATTTCCCCCACATTTTTATTGTGTATAATCTGGATGCATGCTTTTCTAGAGGAAGTGGCGAAATCAGAATTGGTTCCAGGATTTCGGAGTCATAGTTCTTCTTCCCTTGAAGATGCCTTTGTTTTTCAATTCCACTTTCATAATACAACATAAACTCAAATAAATTTGCAGTGCAGTGGGAGAACTTACGGAAGAAGCTGTTCATGCTCTCTGAAATAGATGTTGTTTTAATCAATCCACTAAGCTTCACATTCTGAAAATATTCAGGGATCCACTTGTCTCTGATTCTAAACAATTCATTCAACCACGAGTGACTTGTGATTCCATACTCTTCCATTAAAGCATTCCACTCCTTTTCGAAATCTTCTGGCATACTCTCCATGTTCCACACAATACTCCTCAACTTGTCACTGAATTTGAAGTATCCATTCATTGAGTTGTCTATTTTCTGAGATACCTTCTCCATGATATGCCACATGCATAATCTGTGTCTAGCCTCTGTGATGTCATCCTCAAGCGAAAGAAGAAGGCTCCACCTTGGGAGTCGTTGAAGAAACGGCGTTAATTATTTAATTATTTATATTTCTTAATTTTTATATATATTCTATTTTTAGTAACTCCTATGTTAGTTGGAGTCTAATTATAGAATTGTTTATTTTAGTATTTCTTAGTTAGATTAAATAAGATGGTTAGGATTTTATATTAAGTTTTATCTTCTAGGTTTATTTATCTTTAGGATTAAAATTCTATCTTTATCAACCTAAATTCTATCTTGCACGGTAGAATTGGTTCTTAGGTTTTCTATTTAAACATTGTAGTTCTATTGAATTAAATCAGATTGAATTAGAATTAAGAAACCCCTTTATGGATTAAAGGGTTCTCGATTATCAATCCCAAAAATAACTATCCGGTTCTTTAGGTTCTTACGGCACTTCACAATCATCACCATCATCCTTGTTCTGCAACAGTAAACCCAAACACATTCATATTCCCGCACCGTCACAACCAAGAAGGTGCTCGGTTGGCTCGACGTCGCGTCCTAGTCCTGGTGCTAGGCGCTCGTGCACGCCCTCGCACTCGCCTTCGCTCGCACCCTCGCTACCAGCGACGGTGTCCCGCGGCTTCGGCTTCACTCGGCATCCTCGGCTCCGCGTGCTCGCTCCCTGCGAGGCTTCCTCGGCATCGCCCTCGTCGTCGATCACCGTCGCACACCAGCGCCCTGAGGAGCCTGCCTCATGCGCTCCTGTACTCGTGCCTAGTGAACTCGGAGCCGGCCTAGCAAGCTCTCGCACTAGCATTTCCTTTGTTTCCCTTTCGTGTTGACTAATTCATTAGTTTAGTTTAATTAGTTTATTTGCCATCGCTGTTAGTTGGACTTTCTTAAGTTAAAACATTGTCGCTTTTGTTAAGTTAAGTTTAGTTAGTTTAGTTGCAATTTCTTAAGTTAAGAATTATTGTTTAATTAGTTAAATTCAATTGTCAATCACGGGGAATCAAGGAGCATAAGCAAGATCGCGTTTTTAGTTTAGCAATTGGCCGGCCTACCCGATTGCTACACATCACTCTGGGAATACAGTTTGAACAACAATCTTCATTGATGGATGTAAAGGCTCGGATTTTCAAATCCTAATTTTCTGGAATAAGAGAATTAAAAATGAAATTAAGTCGGTTTTAAAACTTGTTTAGCGGATTCCGACCGGAGTATAAATTTAACGAACAATTTCCGTTCTTTTACCTCAAAAATTCAAAATAATTATCGTGGTGTGTTATCCTTTTCGATTTTATAAATCTAATTAATCGAGAAAACGAGATTCAAAGAAACTAACTATCACGAACTAATTTCGGGATTCAAAATTCGCGTATTCGAGATTTAATTCCGGGTAATTGTTTACCCATTTCCACACTCTATCCTCACCCACTCCCATCATCTCACCATGCCTACAAATGGAACCATCCCCTTCACCATTCCCTCACCATCACCATCACTCATCGTCACCATCACCTCCTCACCATCACTCCCGCTCTCTCTTATTGTTCAAGCAACACACACCTTCATCTTCAACATCACCTAAAACCATCACCGTCACCTTCCCGTTTCTCTTCTCCGATCACCACCATCAATCCCTTTTCATCTTCGACCCCTCCTCGGAGCCACCAGAGCAGCCACAGCATTCCTTGGGGCCACCAGAAGCAACGAAGCCACCACCGGAGCCGCCACGAGAGCCACCGCAGCCCCACTCCCTTCTAAACCATGTTCGATCGCGAGCTAAGTTCCGGTAAGCGATTCTTTTCCGTCTTCGATCGAAACCACTCTCGAGCCCTACCATCACGGTCACCCATGTCCCACGCAGGTCCGACGAGTCTTCGCAAGCCACCGACAACGCCCAGAACTCCGATCGAGACCTCCGATGTCGCGAACATCCTCGGTGAGCTATCGAACCTCCTCCTTTTTCCTTGGTTTGTTTTGGTTCCTTCTTGTCCTTGAGTGGTCGAGAGAGAGAAAGTTGGGGATGGGTAACAGAGGAGAGCTCCGGCGAGCTCGAGAGCTCCGACGAGCTCGAGGGCGGCGAGATCGAGCGCGGGAGCCATGGGAGCGACGGTTGTGAGTTGAATTCGAGCGGGCAGGCGGGAGCGTGGGAGCAGGGGAGTGTGAGCGTGGTCGGGAGGGGCGAGTCCTTGGGATCTGGGCTGGCTGAGCGGCTTGGCCGAGCTGGGCGGGCGCCATGGCGTCGAGCAGTGAAGGCGGCGGGATTCTCCTTTCGAATTGAGGGAGGAAGAACAAGACTCCCTGGGGCCCCTGTCCAGTCAGCTCAATGGGGCCCACACCTTCATTTTTTGTTTGTTTGTTTGATGAACCGGGTTGGGTTGAGGTTTAGCGGGTTCGGTTCGGTTTGGGTTAAAAGCGTTGGTTCGGTTCGGGTTATTCGTTATATATTTATTTATTTAATTTATTAATTAATTGTTTAACCGATTTCCGATAATTGATTGTTCAGAAATTGATTTGTGTGTCGGTATTTAAAAAGGGGTCGGTTTTAAAGTATATAAATTGAATTATTTTGTAACGGTTGAAAGTTACTTAAATCCCTAGAATGGTGATTTTAATTAAAGTAAAGTATGTCGGGATTATTTAAATGGATTTTTTTTGAAAGTATTTTTAAAGATTAAATATTTTATAAATTAGAAATGGCTAAGTATAAACTTGAAGTAATTGTTTTGGCTAACAACTGGACTAGCGAGTGAGATTTTATGGATTGAAGTATGATTGAGTCAGTTATGGAAATGACAATGGAATAAGATGATATAAGATGTTGCCATAAGTTGAGATAAAGAATGTTGATGATGCTATGATTAATGGATTGGTGGGCATGTTATGTAGTGGTAAATGGATCCCGTTTTGTGCAGTTTACTTATGCATATTTATTAATAATTGCTAGGTGATCTGTAACCTGCTTGCTTATATCTTGCTGCTTTTCATCTTGCTGATCTGCTACTCCAGGTAAGTTCTTTGAACTTACTCATGATGGGCGCTCTATGCACTGGGTGTTATATAGTAGGCTAGTGTCCATGCACCATACGACTTAGAATCATGCTTAGGAGCTAAAATGAAAATCATATGATTGCTATATGTCCTTGCAAGAGAACGGCCGTTATCTGTGATAGTCCTAGAGTCTTTGCTAGGGTCATAGGGTAGCCCAGCCTCATCGGGTACCCTGGGTCAATCGAGTCTATATGAGCATGATATGATAGCCCAACACCATCGGGCAAGCGATGATATGATATGATATGATATGATGATGCCGTGGGTTGTGCACCACCACGAGGAATTTGCTATGCTATAGCACCGAACTGGCCAGTGTCCGCCCTATCGGAAGGGGGGTGGAGGTACGAGAGGGACATGCCACTTGGCATTCTGTGTGGATCCATTTATCGCTTTCTGCATTATATTAAACTGTCAATATATATACGTGATTTAATTTACGCATGGCATTACGCATTTCATCTTAAGAGTAGGATGCTTATTATATGCCTCTCAGAGTGTGTTTACATACGCGCATGAGTGACCTGATGATTGACCCAGATCCCCCTCATTTTTTTTAGATTCAGGTAATCACTAGCCGTTATCGTTGCTTATGTGGATGCTTGGCGGGTTCAGACTTTTGGCGTTAGATCGAGAGGTTGAGAGACCACCACACTTCCTCTCTTTTAATACTCCCTTTCGGATGGTATTTAAACTCAACCTTATTTTTGCTTTCGCTCGATTTCACGATTAGACTAAGGCAGGTATTTGATCTCCAATGGATCCGCGATCTTTAAGGGTTCGAAATCCCTTCTTTTAGTACAAATATTTTGTTTTAAAACTCAACCCGTACCTGAATTGCAAGATCCGAACAAGGGGTTTTATCCCTTGAAACGTAACCCGGAAATCATAATTCCGGGCCGTTACAAAGATGGTATCAGAGCCAGGTTGTGCAATTCGGGTACACAAGGGTCGAGTGTGTGTTTTGAAAACCGCCCACGAGTTTCAAGGACTTTTTGAAAAGGATTTAGAGGGGCAAAATGAATTTAATGTGCTTAACTAAAATTGGACTAAGTAATGAACTCGAGTTGTAATAAAAAAGGAGAATCGACAAAACGGGGACACGATTGGGTAGTAAAGGCGCTAGACCCCCCCTATTGGGTGTAGTTGGGAACGGTAGGCAAAATACTAGCTTGCTCTTTACATAGGGTCCGGAAGACTCCAAGGAGATTGCACCAAGGTGGTTGGAGTGTCGAGTTAGGTAGGATCGCGAGGTTTTTGCCCCTCCGGTCAGTCGCTCCTCGAAGAGCGATATTAGATAGTTTGATCTGCTTTATATATTGAGACTGAGTACGATCTCCCTCGAAGGAGGTCATTATAATTGTCATTGGCTGATTCTATGCTGAGTGCTTGATATGCTAACAATTAAATGTGTATCGACTGATCTGTGCAAACGGGATAGTGGGAGTACCCTTAATTCTGTGTGGTCAACCCAACTTGTGTGAAACGGCCCCTTCCACTATGTTTGTTAACCCTTTGACGGTTCTATTGAGTCTTTTTCCCATATGTCAGTATCTTTCATGGGAATCGGGTTGGTAAACACATTGCATCAGAAACTCATGTATGTATATGAAGGTTGTCTGAGTGAGTATTGGAAGGTAGTTCTTGATGTCATTTTGAGTCAAAAGTAAGGTGTTTCCGGGGTTGTCTTCCTTGATTCTTATGATGATCAACCGAGGTTTTCTTGCCACAAAGAGTCGTACATACCAAGGTCCCATGAGAAATAGGGGTGATGAGTCAGTTGGGGAAGGTCAATGGTTGCCCTTAGGGATCTCTCTCCGGTTGTAATGGTGACTCTCTCTGAATTGCATGACATGATTTTGTAACCTCCTGCGTGTACCTTGCAAATGCTTATTTGTAAAATGTTGCTCATGTTATTACATCTGTGATTAGTTTCATTGATCAAGTTTTGTGTTATGCCTCACTCTCTATCGTGATTGCGTTGTCATAGCATGCCTACTTGACTTATTGTATTAATTGTACTAATAATTGATTTGAAGCATATAAACCACATGATATGAACCTACATGATAATTGTTTTCTCCTAGGTTAGGCCATGATAGCGTGATAAACTCTTCTTCGTGTGAATGCCTGTAAATGATCTCTTTAGCATACTAGCTGATGACACCTTGATGCTTATTACTCGTTTTATGACAAGAATCTACAACATGCTCATCTATTCTGTATTCATCAGGTGGTTGTTTTGCACTTTATATTGTTGTGTGATTAGTGCGTTGGATGAGGAGTATGTGGTATAATTGAGTCTTGATGAATGCATGCTTTAATGTTTATGACTTCATGATGGTCATTGTATGAGTTCAAGTTACACATCTTACGTCTCTATCATCCCAGCATACCTTACTCAGTATGTTGCATCGTCATACTAGTGCATTAATGTAAATGTCATGTGTTGGAAAACAGCATGATTAATGTTCTCCCTATAAATAGGTTCATGATAGTGTGATCGTTCAGTTCTTGTATCATGATAGAGTGAGTTCCTTACTTGATGGATATGTGTTACAACTTGATGTCAACATGCCTTATATGATATGTAATTTCCAGTACATGTTAAGATGATGAGTCTTAATGTAAATTCGTGGTTGTATGACATTCTGTACCCATGCTTTCCCCATTGCTTAGGTCCCGTGTTGCACCTTGCTTCCTGTCCTGATTATATGTCGCCTTCGCATGTCTAATTGACCTGTTGTATTGGTCGTACTAACGACTTATTTGAAGCATGAATTGCATGATAGGTGTCTGTATATAGTTATTGTCTTCCCCTAGATTAGTGTGCTACACTTCCCTTGTATGAATGTCGCAAGATGATTTTCCCTGCATGATTAGTCGATGTTACCCGTGGTTTGTTGACTAAATTAGTAGTTCAATTGTGATCATGCTATTTGACGTGATGTCTTGGTAAATGCATACCTTATTCAAATGGTTGTTGAGTTGAAATACATACCTTGTATGCTAGTCATAGTCTGTTGCATAGTCTTGCATTATGCATTGCTATATTCCTCCCATGCTTCTATATCGACGAGCTATGTTAATATGATTTCTTACACATCGATGTGTTCGCCATTCAAGCACATGTATGTATCGAATGTCATATTGAGTTGTTAGCATCATGTAGGGTCATTGGTTGTGACTTGTGCGAATTTATAACTTGCTTGCATTATTGCCGATTCCCTCTTGAGCAAGGTCCCTCATAGTGTGATCCTTCCCTCCTTCTATCACCTCGAAATATCTTACTCATACAAATTAGATTGATGTTGAATTCGGTGATTAATTGCCTTGTGTGATGGTTTATCCTGGCATGATTACATGTTATCACTTGGTAGTGTTTCCCCTATTACCTTATAAATTCCTGTAGTGTTGGCATAGATGTATGACTTGGCACCTCGCATGATTACACACCACGTTATATCATTTCGCATATGCATGACGCATGGATGTTAAAATGAATTTAGTTGAGTTACCTTGATTGTGGTCATGATTCGATATGTGCTAGTAGTATCCTGTATGGCTTATGATTTCCAATATGACTCGCTAAATGATTACATGTTGTACATATTCTATGATGTGATAACTATTGTACCTTTATATGTGTCCTATGATGATTCGTTCCTAGCATGATTATAATCTATTGCCCATGATGTCCTTCTTGTTACTTTTGATGATGCCTCATGTTTCGTGAACACCCTATTGAACCCCTTTTAATGACTCTTGACTATGCTTGTATCACATTATGTGTCCCTAGTATCATGTAGGACATGTGCTTTCTAAATGTATCTCATCGTATGATTACGTGCCATGCTTGACCTATTATATGACCAGTGTGTTCGGATGAGATAGTTACTAGGTTGCTCCTATATGTTCTCGTATGACGCTTAATCTAGTTGTTATGTTACACCTTGCCATGCCATATTTGACCTCACCTATTGATGTGTACACCATGCTTGTGCATTCGTTCATATACACCATACTCGTCATCGTTGTTAAATCCCACATGACCTCGAATCCTGCATGCTCATTCTTGATTCCGCATAGCTTGCTAGGCATATCTGCTTTCATGGAATAATAGACTACTATCTTGTCTCGCATGCATCAGTATAGGAATCAATCGTGTCGTTGGAAATGAATACAAATGTTGCTCCCCTGAGATAGGTACATGTTAGCGTGGATTAGTGTGATTGATATGCTCCATGATGAATTCGTGTTTTCTTATCGCAATTATAACTTAATAGACTTCCATAAGGGCATCGTTGCTATTCTCAGGCCGGAGTTTCGTCTCTAGTTGTCATCCTTAGGGTTGGTGTGTGTTTGTTCCGAAAGGAACATTAGGTTGTCCGCTCTTGTCCCTCCCCTATCTTCACTAACTTGGACTTCTACGCGACACGTTGAACGAGCGGCCGCATGAAAGAGGAAATGGGAAGTCGGATAGTGATAGAGCAACGCCGCGAAGGCTTGAGCCCATAACCCACGGGCCTCAAGATCAACGATTTCGGCAGGACAAGCACGTTTTGATGATGACGATTACTGAGTACGATATGACTTGCGAGCGGGAGTGTCCTCCGTTCTAACTCTTAATCCTTCTAAATTAGTTGATGGCGATATTGCACTGACCTGACGATGAAATTTACGTGTTGATGTGCTAACTTGGTAATGAATGTTTCCTGAGGATCCATTGATTATGATTATATGATTCAATGCCTTGCAGTTCTTATATACCATGATGTCTTGATGTGTTGCTAATGTGAGTTGTTAAGCATGATCTAAATTCCTTTGTCTATAAAAGTATGAACTGCGAATGCTAAGGAACTTGAATTGGTATCTGATAAGGTTATGATGAAAGTTGCTAGCTTGAATTGACTATGTTCATATATGATGTTTTGCAATAATTTTGAGCATACTAGCAAATTGAGACTTGTTGACGTACTGATGATAATTTGGGAATTTTCTTGCTTACATGACTTGTAAATATGTACTGGCATGATGTTAGATAGCGACCATGAGGAACTTGGTATGGAACAATACTACATGTTGATATGCAATATTGAAATCTAGTGAAAGTGACAAATGCTATCATGATATATTGATGATTTGCTAACCTGTTATGTTGTTGTAGAAGCATGTTAGGATGTGTTGCGACATGATATATGAGATAATGATGTGTTATTATATGAAAGCATGATGATGTATTATATAGTTAAACATTATTATTGATACGTCAAATGATGAACATGACTCAATGGTGCCTGGTTACTAAATGATCGTCATTCGATATTGTGATGAGTTGAGGTGATGTCTTTTAGGGCATGCTGACATGTTGGTGAATTATATACTACTTGAACGTCCTTTTCTGAATCTTAATAGGCATGGCCTTGATGTGTTGATATGTTGACATGATAAATCTGCTATGACTGGTTCTACTTGTAGTGCGATGTTATGCGATTTTGAGAATTGATGTGTACTGACATACTAACCCTGTGACACCTAGCCCATTGATCTCTTGACATGTGTGCTTGCATGATAACTTATGAGAATTCGATCATGGACTTGTGATTCCTTCAGTATGATGTAAATATGCCTTATGGCTCGTGGTATGATGTTGAGATGTTGTTATTGCTTTTGACATGTTCTGAATGGATGGTATGATTTATGTTATGGGTAAAAATGTTATGTGGTTGAGATTATCATGATTGATGTTGAGATTTTCCACATGAGAGGTGGCTGATGATGTTATGAGTTGATGAGTTGGTTTACTTTTGTTCATGCTGAGTTGAGAATGATGATTGATTTGATTCGTAAACTAGGAAGAGAATATGAGATTAGTCTTTAGAGGTGGATGATTCCACCTCTCATGATGTGAAATTGCTTGACTAACGTCGAATTTGAAGATTTTGAACGGATTTGAAAAATACTAACTTGGATTTTAAAAGAATAAATCCTATCAAGAATTTTAACGATTTCGAGGTCAATCTTTCCATTTGCAAAACTCTTTTGAATCATTCGGGACTGGATTTACATTATGACGCCTCACGAAGTGGATAATAATATTTGAGTTATGATATGGCCAAAGAGTCGGAGTAAGGATGTGATAGGGGCCCATATTACATTCTTACTACGGTCTATTGGGGATATTATGATCACGGCAACGGTACTGTGAGGATCTCATAGGGGCACTTATGAGGTGTTCACGGGATCAATGACATGATCCTTGGACTCACCAATTTCAAACTTCATCCCCTGTTTTAAGATTATTTTAGTCTCGGGGACGAGACTTGTTTTTAGAGGTGGATGATGTAAAGGCTCGGATTTTCAAATCCTAATTTTCTGGAATAAGAGAATTAAAAATGAAATTAAGTCGGTTTTAAAACTTGTTTAGCGGATTCCGACCGGAGTATAAATTTAACGAACAATTTCCGTTCTTTTACCTCAAAAATTCAAAATAATTATCGTGGTGTGTTATCCTTTTCGATTTTATAAATCTAATTAATCGAGAAAACGAGATTCAAAGAAACTAACTATCACGAACTAATTTCGGGATTCAAAATTCGCGTATTCGAGATTTAATTCCGGGTAATTGTTTACCCATTTCCACACTCTATCCTCACCCACTCCCATCATCTCACCATGCCTACAAATGGAACCATCCCCTTCACCATTCCCTCACCATCACCATCACTCATCGTCACCATCACCTCCTCACCATCACTCCCGCTCTCTCTTATTGTTCAAGCAACACACACCTTCATCTTCAACATCACCTAAAACCATCACCGTCACCTTCCCGTTTCTCTTCTCCGATCACCACCATCAATCCCTTTTCATCTTCGACCCCTCCTCGGAGCCACCAGAGCAGCCACAGCATTCCTTGGGGCCACCAGAAGCAACGAAGCCACCACCGGAGCCGCCACGAGAGCCACCGCAGCCCCACTCCCTTCTAAACCATGTTCGATCGCGAGCTAAGTTCCGGTAAGCGATTCTTTTCCGTCTTCGATCGAAACCACTCTCGAGCCCTACCATCACGGTCACCCATGTCCCACGCAGGTCCGACGAGTCTTCGCAAGCCACCGACAACGCCCAGAACTCCGATCGAGACCTCCGATGTCGCGAACATCCTCGGTGAGCTATCGAACCTCCTCCTTTTTCCTTGGTTTGTTTTGGTTCCTTCTTGTCCTTGAGTGGTCGAGAGAGAGAAAGTTGGGGATGGGTAACAGAGGAGAGCTCCGGCGAGCTCGAGAGCTCCGACGAGCTCGAGGGCGGCGAGATCGAGCGCGGGAGCCATGGGAGCGACGGTTGTGAGTTGAATTCGAGCGGGCAGGCGGGAGCGTGGGAGCAGGGGAGTGTGAGCGTGGTCGGGAGGGGCGAGTCCTTGGGATCTGGGCTGGCTGAGCGGCTTGGCCGAGCTGGGCGGGCGCCATGGCGTCGAGCAGTGAAGGCGGCGGGATTCTCCTTTCGAATTGAGGGAGGAAGAACAAGACTCCCTGGGGCCCCTGTCCAGTCAGCTCAATGGGGCCCACACCTTCATTTTTTGTTTGTTTGTTTGATGAACCGGGTTGGGTTGAGGTTTAGCGGGTTCGGTTCGGTTTGGGTTAAAAGCGTTGGTTCGGTTCGGGTTATTCGTTATATATTTATTTATTTAATTTATTAATTAATTGTTTAACCGATTTCCGATAATTGATTGTTCAGAAATTGATTTGTGTGTCGGTATTTAAAAAGGGGTCGGTTTTAAAGTATATAAATTGAATTATTTTGTAACGGTTGAAAGTTACTTAAATCCCTAGAATGGTGATTTTAATTAAAGTAAAGTATGTCGGGATTATTTAAATGGATTTTTTTTGAAAGTATTTTTAAAGATTAAATATTTTATAAATTAGAAATGGCTAAGTATAAACTTGAAGTAATTGTTTTGGCTAACAACTGGACTAGCGAGTGAGATTTTATGGATTGAAGTATGATTGAGTCAGTTATGGAAATGACAATGGAATAAGATGATATAAGATGTTGCCATAAGTTGAGATAAAGAATGTTGATGATGCTATGATTAATGGATTGGTGGGCATGTTATGTAGTGGTAAATGGATCCCGTTTTGTGCAGTTTACTTATGCATATTTATTAATAATTGCTAGGTGATCTGTAACCTGCTTGCTTATATCTTGCTGCTTTTCATCTTGCTGATCTGCTACTCCAGGTAAGTTCTTTGAACTTACTCATGATGGGCGCTCTATGCACTGGGTGTTATATAGTAGGCTAGTGTCCATGCACCATACGACTTAGAATCATGCTTAGGAGCTAAAATGAAAATCATATGATTGCTATATGTCCTTGCAAGAGAACGGCCGTTATCTGTGATAGTCCTAGAGTCTTTGCTAGGGTCATAGGGTAGCCCAGCCTCATCGGGTACCCTGGGTCAATCGAGTCTATATGAGCATGATATGATAGCCCAACACCATCGGGCAAGCGATGATATGATATGATATGATATGATGATGCCGTGGGTTGTGCACCACCACGAGGAATTTGCTATGCTATAGCACCGAACTGGCCAGTGTCCGCCCTATCGGAAGGGGGGTGGAGGTACGAGAGGGACATGCCACTTGGCATTCTGTGTGGATCCATTTATCGCTTTCTGCATTATATTAAACTGTCAATATATATACGTGATTTAATTTACGCATGGCATTACGCATTTCATCTTAAGAGTAGGATGCTTATTATATGCCTCTCAGAGTGTGTTTACATACGCGCATGAGTGACCTGATGATTGACCCAGATCCCCCTCATTTTTTTTAGATTCAGGTAATCACTAGCCGTTATCGTTGCTTATGTGGATGCTTGGCGGGTTCAGACTTTTGGCGTTAGATCGAGAGGTTGAGAGACCACCACACTTCCTCTCTTTTAATACTCCCTTTCGGATGGTATTTAAACTCAACCTTATTTTTGCTTTCGCTCGATTTCACGATTAGACTAAGGCAGGTATTTGATCTCCAATGGATCCGCGATCTTTAAGGGTTCGAAATCCCTTCTTTTAGTACAAATATTTTGTTTTAAAACTCAACCCGTACCTGAATTGCAAGATCCGAACAAGGGGTTTTATCCCTTGAAACGTAACCCGGAAATCATAATTCCGGGCCGTTACAATGGATCTTGGTCTGTTGTGAAAATTCTAGGACTTCCACCCATTGCTTTTTTTAAGTGCTCAAACAACCACATATATGACTCAACATTCTCGTTCATCAAAAGCCCTGATGCTACCAGCACCAATGATTTATGGTGGTCATATGTTGGGAAGGGACTGAACACCATTTTGTACCTTTAATATAAGACATTTGTGAACATTACATTAATTTCAAAAGAAAAATGTGCAAAGTTGTTATTACCGATCCATATAAATAAAAGATCACTAGCCTGTGTGGTTCTCCACTTATTTGATCGTGCAGTGCATAATATACATGATTTTGTGAATCTATACATTCTATCTATGCAGTCTGTTTATTATTTTGTCTGTTTTATAACAAAAATCTATGACAGTGCTTACACATATGATGTATCTAAATGTTCAATATGAATAATTTTTAATACCTGTTTGTGTTGTACGTTGAATCAAATGAAATAACATCCCCAAATAATGAGAATTTTTTTTGTGCTTATTGCATCACACCAGAATAATCTGTCAATAACAACTTGTGCATCAGATCCTTGGAAATAAGCTAAAAGATCTCTCATGTGATTTGTGAAATTAATCACTGATGGACCCACATTGCTATATCCTCCCACCATTTCTTTATATAATCTGTATGCTTTTGCTGGTCCAACTCTTTGCTTTGCACAGTCAAGTATAAATTTTTGATGGTAACTTTGCATCCTCCTATTACTCTTCATGTATACCCTACAGATCTCATCAACAAAAGGATGTGTGTGCTTCTCCTCAAATTTTTGCACCACATATCCTTCTTCAGGTATATATTTGTATATTATGTTAGCAGTACAACCAACTCGTATAGATAATCTTTTTCTTAACTTCTTTGATTGTTTACCATTCGAGTATCCTTCTCTGTTGCAGCATAAGTACTTCAGTTGCTGTACCCCGTTAGCCTTAACTGTGGTCCCATGTCTTACATCAAATCCCGCTTTATATGCATAATCTTTATATGCCTTCACAACTTCATTCAATGTCTGGAACACTTTCCCTTCTTTTGGCTCTAACTCTTCACTATAAATCGGTATCCAATACCTCGTGTTGTTTGGTGTCACAAACATTCTGTATGGTAGCTGATGTTGTACTATCAGATTATTGATATTCACTTCAGGCCCTGCATCAACATTTTTTGGTGTTGCACAAACGATTGCAGTAGTCGAAGCAGCTGCGGATTCTACGTTTTCATTATGTGACTCTGTTACACACTCCATATCTTCTGTTAAACCAACATTATAAAACTTATCAGATAAATTGAATGTTTGTAACCAATGCCATCAATCTATCAACAGTGCAATTTATAATTACATAAGTGCTAAACCAACATTTTATACTGAATATTAAGATCAGACAGCAAACTCTCATATATCAGTTATTTGAGGTTATATTCATATCAATTTCATGCAAATGAGGATCGTATTATATAATAACAGTGTTTTCTATTCAATTTTCTGTTTTTCAAACTTCAAACCCTAGGTTCGTTTTTTGTCTATAATTTTATTTTTACTAAAAATCTGAAAATCGTTTACACAAATTACACTGATATTGTGCATTTTTTTTCAGAATGAATCCGAATTTAGGACAGATTATATGAAATTTGGACAGATTAATACCGTAACGAATGCGAATTTGAATCTATAATAAGAAAGGAGATATTGTGCACCTTTTTCAGAAAAATTCTTCTTCTGATGCTGTTGTTGTTGCTTCTTTCAAGATATTCGAGTGATTTTCGTTGAATCCTTTCGCTGATTACAGGTTTATGCAATTAGTTTTGTTTGATTGTTATCGCCGGCAAGAAGTTGAAGCTTCTCCTCGATTGAAATCTGTTTTCTCGCGAGCGCACTGGCGTTTTTTGGAAGCGACCGGTTTTCTCTACTTTTTTTTTTATTTTTCCGGTTCAGCCTGGTTTTTTTTATTAAAATCCCGGAGCGCGCCCCCCTAAACCCATATTTTACACGTTAAGGAGTTTTTACATTTTAAAGCTTCCATATATATATATATATATATATATATATTTATATATTCATACGAAAAAACAAAAGGGGTGTTCACACGAACCGTGAACGACTGACTTCCAACCCTAAACCTCTTTCTCTTTTGTTTTATTTTAGTTTTGGATGGAGATCTAAACCCTCCCGTTTCGTCTATAGATTGAAGCCTTGGTTTGGTAAAGTGGTGAGATTTATATTCTTGTTCTATTCCTTTAATTGTTATCTCCGTTAATTTGTGTATATAGTTTATTTTATTTTCTTTCTTATTCTCATCACACCAAAACCCCCTTTTTCTATTAATTGGTAAATAGACTTAATTTAGAAATAACTTTATTCTCTGTGGGATCGACTCGTATTTATCACACTCCATTAGTGGGGTGAGTTCGAATTTATTTTGATATGGTTTACGTGACTAAAAACCGTCCATCAGCTATCTAGACTCTTTGTTTATTATTTTATATATATATATATATATATATATATATATATATATATATATATATATATATATATATATATATATATATATATATATATATATATATATATATATATATAATACGGATCAAATGTTAACAACTCGTAACATGTTAAATGTTAACAAATCTCGACCATTGAATGGAGTGAAATCAAAGGCCTTGATTAAGTGAGATTTTCAAAATTTTTAAAATAAAAATTAGTGGTTGGGCCCCATGAGTAAAATTTATGCAATCTCTTCCGATAGAGAGTTTTAATCAAATTGTTCAAATAACTAAAAACCCACCCAAATCTCTTTCTCTCCCAACCTTAGCAACCTCTGCAAACACAATCGAACAATTAATCGGTGCCTCTCGCCATCTCTTTTGCATCCATGGTCGAGCTCAACCAATGCCTCTCGAACGTTGGTGCCGCTCCCCATCTCTTTCGGCAGCCATTTGGTAGCGAAGTGGGAGTTTAAAGCCGGTGTCGAAACGAGGGCGACCAGCTGAGACTGGAGGAGCGATTGGGACTCCGTTGACAGCGGCAACGTGTCTATTTCTGGCATTCGAAATAGACACGTTGCAGCGAAGGCTGATCTGCTAATGACATCTAGGGAAAAGGAGGAATGTCCCTACACATTTTTTTCGGAGGCTGGTTGGTGTAACTTCTCTACAACAAACTTGATGAAAACAAAAACAGATTGTGATCAATAAGCTTCGAGTTCCTCTTCTCTATGATTGGAATGTGAATTCCCATTATCTAACATGTGGTTCAAATACCATCATTGTTGATGTAGCTGATAGCCTCTTCTTTGGAGATAATGAATTCAATTGCAGTTGTTTGGAAGGGTACATGGTAATCCATACCGTCCACATGGTTGCTAAGGTATTTTTACCATAACTGATTCATTTGATTTCAATTAATCTATATCTATATCTATATAATTACTTAATTCAGAAGACTTTAAGCTTACGTGGCAGCCTCCCCACGTTTGACTCCTTTTTGTCCAATCATGTTTTTTCTTTTAATTTTAATATTTTCTCCCATATTTTGCAAGAAAGAAATCTTAGGGTTTTTTTTTTCTTTTTTCCTTCAATTTTTTCCCATTCTTCACAATTTGGAACGCTTCATTTAAGGCTCATTTCTCATCCGCCGACTTCGATCATGGTGTCCTTCGTACCTCATCCTTCGTCTTCCTCCTCCGTCGAAGTTATCCCGCCTCAGAACTTCGTCTTCTTCCTCCGCCAAGGTTAGACCACGTCCCCATCTCCATCTTTCTCCGGCATGATCTTCACTTTCATTATTTAGTTACACCCCCCCCCCCTTTGTGCCAGGTTTGGCCATGGAAATTGACGAGCGAGAGAGAATAGATCAACTGGTTCCCCATGTTTTCTTTTCTTTGATTTATGCAGAACGTTCTAAGTTTGGCGTTGCAATCTGTGTGTGTCTGTTTTTTTTTCTTTTTTGTTGTTTCGATCTTGAATTCGATTCCAAGAGCAAAACGTTCTTTTTTTGTTGGTTCCCCATGTTTTGATAGTGTTGGTAGTTGCAGAGATCGTTGCTTCGACATATGATGTTGACTCAATTCGATTCCAAGAGCAATCGGCCTACGATGTCAACCCCTAGATACCATGGATCCTATCGAGTCTTCACAATGTAGTGATCGAGCGGTAGGCTTACAGGATGGGGACGCTTATTGATGGGTTTGCTGATCACAAGGGCCCAGTTTAGGTAAGTTTCTTCCCCAATTCCGATTTCTAGGGTGTTTTTAGTTTAGTGAATCTTGAGAAATTTTGGGAATTTTAGCTTGAATTTAGAATTCAATTGTGAGGAATTTATGCCTATCATGATAATTCATTGACTATTTTGCTTGAATTTTAGAATTTATATGCTAATTTGAGGACACCATATATTTCTACTCCATATTTTGAATCAACCAAGTTCTCTTCCAATGGAATCTACAAAACCCAAAAGCCTACTTGAATCCATTCCAAAACCCTAAAGCCTTGTGTTTCAATTGGTTCTGACCACCAAAACACTTTCCACCATTACCTTACATCCGTAAAAATCAACGTTTCCCATACCATTCCCTTACCTTTCACATGAGAACCTATTGAAACCAAGTTGTTCGTCAAAGTTTCAAGGTTGGAAGGGTGTGGATGTCGGCTATCCAACGTTTTCACTCGGATTCAAGATTTTGTGAGCACGGCGCCCGCCGTCCCAGACACGGCGCCCGCCGACCCTACAATGTGCCCAGTTGGAGAGGGAAAATCTATCAAAAAGAAAAATAGAAAATATTAGAACTAGATAGAATAGAAAATAGAAAAAGATAGAAACTCTAAATCCTAGATCTAAGAAATATAGGAAACTAACCCTAAAAAAAAAAATCTAATCCTAAGATAGATGGAAAATAGATAAACGATAAAATAAACTAACCTACGATAGATAGAAATAATCTAACCCTAGAACAAAATAAAAAGAAAATAAATCTAATCCTAATAAGATATAAAATAAATAAAACTAACCTAAAATGAAAATAACCAAAAACAAAAAAGATAGAAAACTTCCCTTCCATGTTTACCAAAATTCGGACTTGTCAGGCGGAAAAGGGCGACGGGCTGTTAGGAGGGAAACTAGTTCTCAAAATAAATCGAAATAAAGAATCAAACCAACTCCCTATCCAAGCAAATAAAATACAAGAAACCCTCATGATGTAGTGGTAGGGTAGTCAGGATCGTATCCACGAGAAAGCGCGTCAACGCTCGCCTTTCAAGCTTCAAGTTGCTCTCATAATCGACTAGAAGGCTACTCGATGTCGAGTAGAGTACTCGATATCGACTACACATGTCGACCTAACCTACAGCTGCACAACAGAAGATACAAACAAGCCAATGTTGAGTACAGGGGTACTTGTCGTCGACTACAATACTCGAGATCGACTAAAGTCATCAATAAGATAAAAAGCTCCTAAAATCAGGGTATCAACGCCACAACAATAACAATGTAAGAATAACATCAAAGGTATAAAATATCATGCCTTCTCATCAAATAACTTTCATTATTAACAATTAAGAATATAGAGGCTTTTGCATAAACCTTAGTTGTTAATATTCCTTTTTACATAATTAATCGAAGTTTGCATTAAGATCGCTTTCGCTTCAATAACACAAATATGGATAACCTTCGACTGTCGCAAAAGAATCATACAATTAGGCACAGAAGATGAAATCGCAATAAAGATTGTACCTTTGATTCATTACCTTACCTGGCTACCATCGGGCTCACCCCGACCCTAGAAGTTGGGTGACTACTCGCTGTTCATCATCAAAACACACATCAATAATTTCAGGAAAATAACTTGCATTGAATCAAACAAAAACTTACAACCGAATAAAGCCAAATCCGCTCTCGCCTATTACAAATTCACTACGCCAAGCTCTCTAAACTCCTACCTTTTAATGTAAATCATGTTGTGGAATAGAATTGAAATGGAATGCCTAAAACTCAGCCCCTAGGGCATTATTTATAGTGCTCAATCCCCGCTAATCAACGAAAGAAAAACTCTATCTATATCTAAAACTATCTATCTAAAGCTTAATGATAAATCGTTTGATAATTAAGTAAAATAAAACAAATAAAATCCCCAAAGTAAATATGAGAATTTACTAGTATGGATAGATCAGCCCTCAACTTGATAGAATATCGTGTCTTGGTAGGTAGGAAATCCCACATCCGAATCTTCACTCGACTTCGACTCGGATTGGAAAATAAGCATAAACTACAAAGATTTTGTACTATTTTAACCCAATGATATGAAATGCATACAAAAATCAATATAAAAGTTAATGCAAAACATGGCAAAATAGGCACACATCAAACACCCCATACATAAGCTTGCTTGTCCTAAAGCAATACTTTTAATGGTCATACAGGGGAAGATATAAAATTCTCAACATATAGATTCATTCTTATATAACCCTAAAATCAATTACCATACTCGAAAGGTACTTGTGCCACAAATCCATGCATGTGAAAAAAAGCAACATCTACACACAAAATGAGGGTGCTGATGACTTTATTAAGCTCAATACGGAGTAGATTGGTAAAAGGCTAAAGGTGAGCAATTTTTGGCCATGTGGTGCTGATGATCCAAGGAAGTGGAGTACTTTCCAAACTTTCATACCACCTTCCTCCTTCATAAGATTTCTTACCTTTCGCTCATTCGCTCAATGATTTTTTCAATATTATGTTTTTACCTCTCTAACCTCAGCACTGCCTTATACCAATCTTATGTTTCTTACCTTTCGCGAGTCGCAAACATGGATGTCATGAATAGCCCCAGATACTTAGTGTTTCAGACTCCTTGACGAGAGGGTTTCTCGACCAAATAAATTTATAGTCAAGACTCAGCTATAGGATAGTGGAGTCAGGTTCGTCCTTAGGAGACAAGTCAGCGGTTTTAGGTTTAGTTGGTTTTAGGGTTCGGGAATAGCGGGAAAATGTGATGAGGTTTGCTATTGACGTCCGCTAAGAATGGGTCGACGTCTGCTAAGTAATAAAGTTGCAAACTTCTAAGGTAAGGGATCACCACAACAATAATCAAACACACAAATTATTAGATAGAATAGTTATGTAATCACATCAAATGAGTAACCTTTCAGCTTTTCCAACAATTAGATAACCCTTTCAAGTAACCCTAATTGTATCTACCAATTTTATGTTTATAATTCAAGTTGTTAAAATAAATCTCTATTCTTTCGAGTAGGCAATAAACATATAAAAAGAAGTGGATGATCAAAACATAATAAATATCAAAAATTTACCTCAAGCGTGCATGACTATCGTCGGGCTCAACCCGGCCCTAGAAGGGGAAACTAGAAACAAAACATAATATAAGAAACTAACTTCAACATTAAAATCAAACAAAAACTTACAAAACCTTCCAATCTCTTCCTCCTTCTCACCCACTCGGCTCTCTCTCTCTCTCTCTCTCTCTCTCTCTCTCTCTCTCTGTCCTCTGTCCTTCGTACCTTATTGCGTCCGAAGACGGCTTTGCTTCCATTCTAAAAATCAGCCCCTTAGGGCTTTATTTATAGTGCTCCATCTAGCTATTTTAGGAAAGAACAATCTATCTCTATCTAAAATTATCTATCTAAAAGCTCAAGATAAAACTTGATAAATAAAGGAAATAAATCTAATAATTAAACAAGAGAAATATCTAATGTGGATAATTAATCTTACTTGAACTTGATAGATCTTCACTTGATTTGATAGAATATCACGTGCCTTCACTTGCAAGTAACCACAAATGCTCGGACTCCACTCGATCTCGACTCGGACAGTTTCTGGATAGTACTCGGCGTCGACTAAAGTACTCGTCGTCGAGTAGGTCTTCTTCTCCTCGGATTGCACTCGAGCTCGGGCACCTTCTGGACTCGACATGGGTACTCGACATCGAGTAGTTTACTCGACTTTGACTAGAACTGTGCTGCTCCAGTGGTCTGGTGCTCGTTCTCGACTTCAGGGAGGCAAGTCGACCAAAAAAGTACTCGACGTGGAGTAGAACTGTCAGCTTTCAGCATTCTACTCTGTTCTTGAAACACACTTTCTTGAGAGTCCTCGTTCGTCCGATTGACGCATATGAGTATGCATTGGAAAGCTCTTTTCGAGGACTACAACTCTCATGAAGACATCAAAACCTGACTCAGAATGATGGATGGCGAAAAGTGGGCTTTTCTCCAGCTGCACCATCCTTGGCTTCTTCATGACTTTTCTTTAAGCTCCAAAGTGCGTCCGATTTCTACGAAATTAAACAGAAACTAGTTTAGACTCCTTAATTTGGCAAATAAGCATAAACTACATAGATTCTGTACTATTCTAACCCAGTGATATTAAATGCATGCAGAATTCGATATAAAAGTTAATGTAAAACATGACGAATTAGGCGCACAACAAAAACCCCATACTTAAGCTTGCTTGTCCTCAAGCAATACTTTTAATGGTAGTTCAGGGGAAGATATAGAACTCTCAACATCTTAGATTCATTCTCATATAACTGTGTAATCAATTACCATCATCAAAAATGAATTTATGCCACAAATTCATGCATGTGAATAAAAGCGACATCTACTCACAAAAGGAGGGTTATGCAAAAACAATCATTCGTGACAAAGCAACAATAATCAAGAGGACTTTAATTAAGGTCAATAAGAAGTAGATTGGTAAAAGGCTTAAGGTGGGATGTATTTGGCCATGTGGTGCTAATGAACCGGGGAAATGGATTACTTTCCAAACTCGCATACCACGTACATTCCTCCTTCTTTTGATTTCTCACATTTCTTTCATCGCTTATTGCTTTTTTTGATAATATGCTTTTACCTCTCTAACCTCAAGACTGCCTTCTCGTGAGTCGCAAACATGGGTGTCTTGAATGGCCCCAAATACTTAGTGCTTCGGACTCATCACCATGGTGTCCCATCATGTGGAACTAACATCTCAACGCAGACATGGTCGATGTACCTTTATCTCCCGAGGTGACCGGATTTTCTTTCTCTCATTAAATTTTCCATAATATTCAATTTCCTGCCAAACTCCAATAATGATATATAACAACACAATCATCATATAATAATCTCCATGATGTATTTTCATTCTCAACATAATCCCCGAAAAAGGAAATAAGGTAAAAAAATGGGTAATATTTAGATCATGTGGAGCAAAATATGAAATAAGTCTCAATATGGCTTTAGTGATGCATAAGCGTAGGTATGGATAAGGAATATAAAAATATGAGCATTATATGGAAAATTTAAAGTCCTCCATCCTCTTGTCATGCAACATGCCAAAAGCAATATCAAATTTTACCTCATTTCATGGTTTTCAAGAAAATAATGCACTTCATTGTGACTTCCCTTTACTAGGCAATTTCATGCTATATCTCTAATGCATCTAATTTTCCATCATCGAGTTCAATAAAAGCTTCCGTGACACTAATCAAAATTTTTATTGGGGGTGATAAAAATAGACTTTGGAAAACAACATGTAAGCACATAGATTAATAACATATCTAAAGTAACCATGCATGAGCAATATGATCAAATATGCATAAAGTAAGCCTTTCCCCCACCCCATACTTAACCATTACAATGTCCTCACTGTATAAAAACAAGGGTAAGGAAAGAAACTCACTAGACAAGTGTGCAGAACTTCGGAATTGAGTGATATAGTTGCTACAGAAGTGGTCGATTTCGAGGAGAGTAGTCGACGTCAGCTACTGCTACTCGTCATCGAGTACAGTGAAAGCCTCCAGGGTGATCCTCGTCGATCACAAGCCATTTTGCTCGATAAGGGTGGTCGACGTCGAGTAGTTTACTCGACGTCGTGTACTTTTGCAACTCTTTTGTACTTGCAAGACAGGTTAGGAAGACAATAATCCATAATTAGACAAAACACAACATAATATTTAAAACCCTAGGAAATAAAAAATAGCGGGTTGCCTCATGTAAGACCTAAATTTTAAGTCTTTAGCTTGAGCTACTTCCCTTTAAGCATTAGCTTGGGTCATCTTTGTCCGAAGGTATAGGTGGATCTGGTGATTCCTCCGGTGGTGGGAAGCGTGGAATGTCATTAGGGGGCATCATGTGAAGAAGCTTAAACCTCCCAGAGTGAACGCTCCATGGCTCCACCCATTCATCTTCCGTGGCTCTAGCTAGCATGTATAAAGGAATATATAAAGAAAATTCACATACCTTATAATTGTCTCTCTTCCACTTCATAGGTGGACTTGGTTGTGTATCTCCACCACAGCAAAACGGTGGTCTTGGAAGAGATACTTCCACCTAATCATGTGGAGCTTCATGCCACTTTGCGAGGACCCCATACTTAAACACGAACATCGGTTTCTCAAAATCGTTGGGGATGTCCTTTACCATATAAGGTAAAAGCGACTTTGAAACTCCATGGGCAACAACGTCCGACTTCTTTGGTAGCTCTTCTTCTTCTTGGGACCCTTCAAATGGTTTTTCAAAGGAGGAATCTACATTGGGGAATGACATACCTGGGCTTCTGTAGGGTGGTCGACATCGACTAAAGATAGATTGACATCGATTGGCGTTGTAGCTCTTAGGTACCATGGGAGTGTACATTGCTCATACTAATCTTCTTCTTCCTCATCATTTTCCATAGCTGCAATTTCCTCATAAGAAGGAGGGTCTAATCCTTTCGCATGATAGGAACCCTCAAGCCTTCGGACTAAGTCTTTCAGCCGAGCTTTTTCCCTTAATAGTGCCTCCTCCTGTGCGAGCCTATTTTTCTGTCTCAATTCTTCGATTTGTCATCCTTCCCATTCGAAATAATTGTATGCACCTTGCATCTTTGTACCTAATCTTTGAAAATACAATCAAGAATGCACGAATTAGGAGTAAAAGTTCGACACCTAGTTGGGACCGATGAGGTGGGTGGTAGGATAGGTATGTGGTAGGGTAAGAAAAAGAGATGGGCTATTCCTAAAATTTAAAAACAACTAAGCTAGGCGCGATTGATATCTCCCCGGCAACGACGCCAATTTGACGAGAGGGTTTCCCGACCAAATAAATTTATAGTAAAGACCCCGCTATAGGATAGTGGAGTCAGGTTCGTCCTCAGGAGAGAAGTCAGCGGTTTTAGGTTTAATTGGTTTCGGGGTTCGGGAATAGCGGGAAAATGTGATGAGGTTTGTTGTCGACGTCGGCTAAGAACGGGTCGATGTCGAGGGATGGATAGGTAATGGTGGTTGGTGTCGGGTAAAATCTATGCAGAATGTAAATAAAGAAATAAAGTAATAAAGGTACAAACTTCCAAGGTAAGGGATCATCGCAACAATAATCAAACACACAAAAGATAAGATAGAATAGTTATGTAAAGTAATAAAGGTGCAAACTTCCAAGGTGCAAACTTTCATGTAACCCTAATTGCATCTACCAAATTTATGTTTATAATTAAAGTTGTTAACATGAATCTCTATTCATTCGAGTAGGCAATAAACATATAAAAAACGGTGGATGATCAAAACATAATAAATATCAAAACTTTACCTCAAGCGTGAATGACTATCGTTGGGCTCACCCCGACCCTAGAAGGGGAAACTAGAAACAAAACATAATAAAAGAAACTAACTTCAACATTAAAATCAAACTAAAACTTACAAAACCTTCAAATCTCTTAATCCTTCTCACCCCCTCGGCTCTCTCTCTCTCTCTCCTCTCTCCTTTCTACCTTATTGCGTCCAAAGACGGCTTTGCTTCCATTTTAAAAATCAGCCCCCTAGGGCTTTATTTATAGTGCTCCATCTAGCTATTCTAGGAAAGAACAATCTATCTCTATCTAAAATTATCTATCTAAAAGCTTAAGATAAAACTTGATAAATAAAGGAAATAAATCAAATAATTAAACAAGAGAATTATCTAATGTGGATAAATCTTCCTTGAACTTGATAGATCTTCACTTGATTTGATAGAATATCACTTGCCTTAACTTGCAAGTAACCACAAAAGCTCGAACTCCACTAGATCTCGACTCGGACAGCTTCTGAATAGTACTCGACATCAACTAATGTACTCGATGTCGAGTATGTCTTCTTTTCCTCGGATTGTATTCGAGCTCGGGCACCTTCTGGACTCGACATGGGTACTCGACATCGAGTAGTTTACTTGACTTCGACTAGAACTGTGCTGCTCGAGTGGTTTGGTGGTCTTTCTCGACTTCTGGGAGGCAAGTCGACAAAAAAATTACTCGACGTTGAGTACTTTACTCGACTAAAGTACTCGACGTCGAGTAGAACTGTAAGCTTTCAGCATTCTTCTCCCTTTTTGAAATGCATTTTCCCGAGTCATCGTTTGTCCGATTGACGCCTATGAGTATGCATTGGAAAGCTCTTTTCGAGGAATACAACTCTTATGAAGACATCAAAACTTGATTCAGAATGATAGATGGCGAAAAGTGGGCTTTTCTCCGGCTGCACCATCCTTGGCTTCTTCATGACTTTCCTTTAAGCTCCAAAGTGCGCCCGATTTCTACGAAATTAAATAGAAACAAGTGTAGACTCCATAATTTGGCAAATAAGCATAAACTATATAGATTATGTACTATTCTAAACCAATGATATGAAATGCATGCAGAAATCGATATAAAAGTTAATGTAAAACATGACGATTAGGCTCACAACACTCATCACCTGTGTGTCTCATCCTACGGAACTATTATCTCAACGCAGGCAGGGTCGATCTACCTTTATATCCTGAGTTGATCGGATTTTCTTTCACTCATTAAGTTTTCCATATCTTTGAAACTTTCCTACCAAACTCCAAATATGTGATACAAACACAACAACCATATAATAATTTCCATAATGTAACTTCCATTCTCAACATAATCCCCGGATAAGGAAAAAGGTAGAAAATGGGCAATATTTAGTTCATGTGGAGCAATATATGAAATAAGGCTTAAATATGGCTTTTGTGATGCATAAGCATAGGTATGGCCGGGAATATAAACAACATGAGCATTGTATGGAAATATAAAGTCAACAATCCTCTTATCATTCAACATGTCAAAAGCAACATAAAATTTTACCTCATTTCATAGTGTTCAAGAAAATATGCACTTCATTGTGACTTCCCTTTGCTAGGCAATTTCATGCCATATCTCTGATGAATCCAATTTTTCATCGTCGAGTTCATTTAAGATTCCATGACACTACTCAAAATTTTTAATGGGGGTGATTTTAATAAACTTTGGAAAACATGCATCTAAGCACATAAATAAAATATGAAATCCAAAGTAAAAGCAAAAGCAAAAGTGTCTTAAAATCTAAAAACTAATTGTTTTGTTACAACATTTAGATTTTATAGGGGTGTTTGTTGTGAGCTGAATTTGCCATATTTTACAGTAACTTTAATATCGTTTTCTGCATACTTTGCATATATTTGGGTCGGCTAGTACAGAATCTATGTAGTTTATGTTTATTTGCCAAATTATGGAATCTACATCAGTTTCTGTTTAAATTTGCAGAATTCGAGACGTTTTACAACAACTCTAAGGAAGGTCAGAAAAGCTCGGAAAACCACTACAGAAGTCCAAGGTCAAAGAAGCAGCGGAATCAAGCGAATCAAGCTGAGAGCCCAGGCTACTCGATCTCGAGTAGGCCTTACTCGATCTAGACGAGCATGTCCGAGCACAGGCCATTGTCGACTAGGAGCCAGACCAACCCAGCTCCGGAGCTCTACTCGATCTCGACAAGCCCTAGTCGAGATCGACGACGCCTCAGCGCCACACCCGGAGTCGACGAGGAGAGGAGGCAAGCCGAGGACGAAGACAACCAGGCAGCACTCGCTGCCAGCGACTCGACTCGCTGCAGCGGACCGTTCGCTGCCGCGAAAATCTTCGCTGCCAGTGGGACGCACCAAGACGAGGGAGCTCGCCAACTCGCTCCAGCGGAAGGGGGTTCTCGCACCTGCAGACGGACGGACTCGCTGCAGCAGAAGAAGCGGCTCGCTGCAGCGGAAGAAGCCACGTCGAGGACCTGCTAGCCGAGACGACAAGCCAGCCCAGTCGACGACTTTTTTACTTGACATCGAGGACGCCCTAGTCGATATCGACGACGAATCCAGAAGCTGTTGACGTGGCTTGACGAATCCTACTCGGAGTTGGAGTCCTTGGAGCCGATGATGGTCTAGTCTATCCGAATCTATCAAGTTACATCATGAAGAAGAGAGAGTTTGATCCACTTAAGACATTTAGATATATTTAGATTTAATTTCTTTATTGTTTTTATTTATCCTTAAGCATTTTAGATATAGTTTTAGATATAGATATAGATTTTCTATCCTCGATTAGCAAGGATTAGAAGGCTATAAATAAAGCCCATGGGGCTCAGTTTTATTCATTCAATTTCAGTTAGAGAGGTAGTTCCACAGAGACGGTTTAGGGAGTTCAGAGGTTTTAGGATTTTGGCAGTTTACGAGAGTTGATTGCCAGGATTGTAAAGGCTTTGAATTTAGTTAATGCAAGTTACTTCTTTCCAATCAATGTCTGAATTTGCGATGAAGCGCGAGTAGTCCACCCACTTCAAGGGTTGGGGCGAGCCCGACGATAGCCATGCGTGCTTAAGGTAAAGATCCGACCTTTATCATGTTTTGAGCATTTTCCTACTTGTTTATGTGTTTATTAACCGTCTAATGGAGATCCATGTTAACAACTTGGATTATAAACATAAAATTAGTAGAGACAATTAGAGTTTCTTGAAAGAGTTGTCTAATTGTTGGAAAAAGCGAAAGCTTAGTCCTTTGATGCGATTTACATGATAATTTGTTTGGTTCTGCATTATGCATGCTTGGTTATCGTTGTTGCGAACCCCAATCTTGGAAGTCTTTTACATTAAGTTTATTTCAAAGTCCCAAAGCATTTGTTCTTTATTTTTATTCAATTTATTTTCTATCCCCTTACTCGATCTCGACCAAGCCTGGTCAACCTCGACTTACTGATTCTCGATCTAGCATCGTTGTAGCTTAATTGTGCAGGTACTCGACAAGACAAGGCGAAGTCGACGAGGACTCTACTCGACATCGAGTAGACTCTCATCGATATCGACGAGCCCCTGTGACTGCTGCTGCGCTGTGTTCGACTGTCCGATCTTCTGTCGACTACCCTAGTCGAGATCGAGGACCCTGTTGTCGACTTCTGACCGTGAGATTTCTCTACTGCCTAGGATCCGCTGACACGCTTCCTCGTGGATCGATCCTGACTTCCCACTACTGCATCAGGAGCAGGTCTTGTAATTATTTGCGTGGGCAGAATCTGGTTTGATTTATTTTGTTATATTTCATACTCGATTTCCTCCTACAACAGTCGCTAGGCCGACATCTGCTTTCTTCAAGGTGGCATCTGCAGGGCCCATGTGGCTTGGGCTTCGAACAAGACTCCATTCTTATCTATCAGTTGCAATCCTCCGGAATGGATCCTGTGCACCGTGAAGGGTCCCATTGTTGTTGTAGGATGATGTGTCAAGTATGAAATAAATATAAAATATGAAATGAAACCGACTCCCTGTCTCAGCAAATAAATACAAGACTTCCTCCCGTTGTAGTAGAAGGTAGTCAGGGTCGATCAACAAGGAAGCGTTTCAGCGCCCGCCTTTTCAGTTCCAGAAACAATGCGAAATCGACCAGCAGAAGTCCTCGATATTGAGTAGAAGTACTAGATCTCGACTAACCTCAGTCGAAAGAAACTACAAAACAGAGAAAACGAAGAAAAAACAAACGAATGATGGTCGATGTCGACTAGGGTGTACTTGGCGTTGACAACAGTCCTCGACGTCGACAAGCTCTGGTCGAAATCAAGTAGCGCAGAAACCAAAATCTCACCTTTTCGAACGAAAACTAATGTAAACACAGAATTAACTCAATAAACTAAAGACTTCCAAAATCAGGGTTTCAATACCACAATGATAACCATGCAAAATAACACATAAAGGCATAAAACATCAATTTTCTCGTCAAATAACTTTCGTTATTAACAAGTAGGAAGATAGAGGCTTTCGCATAAACCCTAATTATTACTAACCTTTTTTCACATAATTAATCCAAGTTGTATTAAGATCACTTTCGCTTCAATAACACAAACAAGGATCACCTTCAACTTTTGCAAAAGAATCATTCTCGTAGGGATAGAAGACTAAATCGCATCAAAAGATTGTACCTTTACTGCATCACCTCACATGGCTACCGTCGGGCTCACCCCGACCCTAGAAGTTGGGTGACTACTCGCTTCTCATCATTAAGAAACACATCAATAATTTTTGGAAAATAAATTGAATTAATAACCTCAAATAAAACTTACAACCGAATAACGCCAAAACGTCTCTCGACAATCTCCACCTTACTCGGCCTAAGCTCTCTCTCCTACTTGCTATGAATTGAATCATTTGTTGAAAGATTGAATAAGATACCTATAACTCAGCCCCAAGGGCTTTATTTATAGTGTTCATTCCCCGCTAATCTAGGAAAGAACAACTATATCTATATCTAAAACTTTCCTATCTAAAAACATAAGATAAAACTTGGAAATAAAACAATTAAATACATAAGAAAACTAAGACTAATGTGGATAGATCCTCTTGACTTGATAGATCTTCATGTGGATGGATAGAATTCCACATATCTTGGCTTGCAAGTAACTCTATCTTCTCGGACACAACTCGATCTCGGACTGAGACTCGTGAGCTATACTCGACGTCGACAAGAGTTACTCGACATCAAGTATGCTCTTCTCTCCGTGGATTGCACTCGAGCTCGGGTGTACTCGACATCGAGTAAGGTCTACTCGACGTCGACAAGAACCCGCCTCTCGAGTGATGGCTTTCTCGACATTGTTGATCTCGACTGGCTTTGCTCGATATCGACTAAGGTTGGTCGATATCGACCAGTCTTTGTCAAGTTTTCTTTGCTTGTCTGCAGCTCGATTTTTCCTGGTTCAACAGCTCCTTGACCTTGGACTTTCTGTAGTTGACTTCGAGCTTTTTATCCTTTTTCTTAATTGCTATAAAATGATTCGATTTCTGCGAAATTAAACAGAAACTAGTGTAGACTCCATAATTTGGAAAATAAGCATAAACTACATAGATTCTTTACTAATCTAACCCAAATACATGAAATGCAAGCTGAAATCGATATAAAAGTGTATGTAAAACATGGAAAAATAAGCTCACAACAAACACCCCATAATTAAGCATGTTTGTCCTCAAGCAATACTTTTAATTGTAATACACGGGAAGAAATCAAAACTTTCAACATATTAGATCCACTTCCATATGTCCCTGCAATCAATTACTATCCTCGAAAAGGTACTAATGTCACAAATCCATGCATGTGCAATAAAAACCAACATCTACCCACAAAAGTAGGGTTATGAAAAAACAACTCATATGTGACAAAGCATTAATAATCAAGAAGACTTTTAAGCGCATATGGTGAAGAAAAGGTAAAACGTAACGTGGTAGGCTATTTTTGGGCAATGTGGTGCTAATAATCAGGGGAGAATCACTCGAACTTGCTTTAATGCACATTCTCCTTCATAATTTCCACATCACTCATCCTCTCATAGTTCACTCTTTGCTTTTTCACTTATATGCTTTTACCTCTCTAACCTCAACACTGCCTTCTCGCAAGTCGCAAACATGAGTGTCATGAATGACCCCGGATACTTAGTGCTTTGGACTCCTCATCTTGGTGTCCCATCTTGCGGAACTATTATCTCAACGCAGACAGGGTCGATCTACCTTTATCTCTTGAGGTGACCGAAATTTCTTTCACTAATTAAATTTTCCATAATACTTTTTAATTTCCTACAAAACTCCAATAATGATAATAACACAACACCATATATTCAACTCCATGATATGACATCCATTCAATATAATCCTCGGATATGGTAATGAATATATAGGCAATATTTAGATTATGTGGAGCAAATATGAAATAAGGCTCAAACACGCTTTGTGAAATGCATAAGCATAGGTAAGACTAGGATATAGAACAATGTATGGAAAATAAAGTCATCCATCCTCTTATCATGCAACATGTCAAAAGCAACATAAAAGTTTACCTCATTTCATGGTTTTCAAGAAAATATGCACCTCATTGTGACTTCCCTTTACCAGACAATTTCATGCTATATCTCTACTTAATCCAATTTTGCATCATTGAGTTCAATATAGGCTTCCATGACACTAATCAAAAATTTTAATGGGGGTGATTTTTCAAAGACTTTGGAAAACTACTATAGAAGCATATGAATCAAATATGAAATCCAAAGTAGTCATGTATAAGCAATTCAAGAAACAAACTCTAAATATGCACACCTAATGTCAAATAAGATCAAATATGCATGAAATAAGCCCTTCCCCCACCCCATATTTAAACATTACAATGTCCTCACTGCATAAAAACAAGGGTAAAGAAAGAAACTTACTAGACAGGTGTGCAGGTCGTCGGAATCGAGTGACATTGTTTCGTAGAAGTGGCCGATCTCGAGTAGAAGTAGTCGACTTTGACTACAACTACTCGACATCGACTACAGTGAAACCTCAGGGTGGTCCTCTTCTCAACCACAGGTTCGTTGCTCATCGATGGGTGGTCGACGTCGAGTAGGTTACTCGACGTCGAGTACTTCTGCCGCTTCTTCGTACCTGCAAGATTTGTTAGACGAATATACCCACAATAGCAAAACTTAAAAGCAACATTTCAAAGCCAAAAACAAAAAACAAATGTCCAAAAGTCCAAAAAAAATTCAAAGTCTTTGTTACAAGCTCTAGACTTTATAGTCGCTAGGCTGACTTTCTCCGTTAAAGCTGAAGGTGGCATTTGCAGGGCCCATGTGGCTTGGGCCTCAAACAAGACTCCATTGTTATACATCAGTTGTAGTCCTCCTGAATGGATCTTGTTCACCGTGAAAGGTCCCATCTTCTTCTTGTTGAATTTGTTGGGAAACCAATGATCCTTTGATTTGGCGATATACACCTTGTCACCAACTTCATATTCTTCAGGCTCGTCATTGGAAACCCTGCAAAATCAATCATACCAAGGAAAACCTCTCCCATCTATAGATAAATCTTTAATTGAAATAGGAGAAGAGAAGTCCATACCTTGGCTCACCATTGCGAAATCAGCTTTCGGGACCTCCTGCTCTACTCGACATCGAGTAAGAGTACTCGACGTCGAGTGTCGTTTGTCGTCTGGTGGATTGCTAGTCGAGAAAGGCTGATGTGATCCTAGTCGTCAATGAGGTCGAATTGTTTATCTCACAAAGCTATGTTGCCGGGGCCGAACATCAACCCTCATTTGAGAAAACAGCATGACGACACCGTGATATTTTGGCTCTTCCGGGCTGCATAAAATTCTGATTGAAGCTAATGAGCAATTGTTGGAAAGTTATTTTAATTGGCTACAACTTCTATGAAGAACAGTTCTCCTAAATGAGCCTTGAAGATGCTCAAATTTGTCATTCTTTCCAGCAGCTCAAATCTGGATGTTTTTCATGCTTTTATTTCTATCAAAAAATAATCCCACATCGCTTAGAGATGTTTGGGGCTTCTATTTTCATCTTATATATTTCTTTTAAAACCTTCATTTTAAATCAAGTCAAGATGAGTTTAGTTAAAGTTTGAGCCACTAATAGCTTCCTATGATTCCGGGTTAAGGATCGAGTTCTTGGTGAGAGGCTAAGAGCGAACCCTTTGGTGAGAGGCTGAGGGTGACACCCTAGTGAGAGGCGAAGGTGTCAAAGGGTCGAGATCCTCGAAGTGCGATTCCGAGAGGATTGAGATCGAGTGTAGGAGATTCAAGGGTGAGAGGCCCGCAAATCTTGCTCCGCATATCCCTTTTTCAGTTTCCATAAACCCCAAAAATTAGCAACAAAAAATATTGTTCGAAAGCTCGAGCCTTGGTCGATCCGGTCATCGGGTCTCATCAGGTGGAATCAGAGCTAATCGACTCGAGTCCATCGAGCTTTCGATATTCGAGTTGTTTCTTCTAAGTCAAAATGTTCAAGAAGATGAGGTCCAAGCCTTTGTCCAAGGAGTACATCCAATGGGCCATTCGAGCCTATGATGATGGGTATCTTCACTGGAGCGACATGGATAGTGCTACATATGATATAGTTGATCAAAAGCTTCGGAGGAGATATCGAAAGAGAAGGGCTCGAGAGGATGAGGCTCAATGTAAAAAGAAGGTTGAACCACCTTGGGAAGAGATCCGCAAGCTCGCGGAAGACTCAATGCGACAAGTACGGGAAATTCAAAAACTTGTCAGCTCATTGGGGTCGACACCATCGAAGCCCACAACTCCACCACTCGTCTCTTCAAAGACTACATCCTCTACGACCATGGGCGAGGAACTTGAGATTAAAGAAGGCAAGTCCAAGGATGTTCCGATTGAGACTGCAAATATCATGCCTGAGCTTAAGAAAGATGAGGAAATCATCCAACTTCCAAATGTTGCGCTTTCCATGAAGGAGAAACGGAAGCCAACTGAGGTACCTATCTTTCTGAATTCCATGTCAACTAAGTGTTTGGATGCGACCCCATTCATTCCGTCTTGCTTGTCTTTCACGATTCAAGAAGAAGAGGGGATTCAAGATCCGTTCAAGAAAGAATCAACATGTCCGAAGAAGTCGCTTGTTTCCGTCAAGGATTCGAGGACGAATCCTTTTCAAGGGGAGGAGGATGATGTGATCCTATTCGTCAATGAGGTTGAATTGTTTATCTCACAAAGCTATGTGTCCGGGGCCGAACATCAACCCTCATTTGAGAAAACAGCATGGCGACACCGTGGTAGTTTGGCTCTTCTGGGCTAGATAAAATTCCGATTGAAGCTAATGAGGACTTGTTGGAAAGTTATTTTAATTGGCTACAACTTCTATGAAGAACAGTTCTCCTAAATGAGCCTTGAAGATGCTCAAATTCGTCATTCTTTCCAGCAGCTCAAATCTGGACGTTTTTCATGCTTTTATTTCTATCATAAAATAATCCCACATCGCTTAGAGATGTTTGGGGCTTCTATTTTCATCTTATATATTTCTTGTAAAACCTTCATTTTAAATCAAGTCAAGTTGAGTTTAGTTAAAGTTTGAGCCACTAATAGCTTCCTATGATTCCGGGTTAAGGATCGAGTTCTTGGTGAGAGGCTAAGAGCGAACCCTTTGGTGAGAGGCCGAGGGTGACACCCTAGTGAGAGGCGAAGGTGTCAAAGGGTCGAGATCCTCGAAGTGCGATTCCGAGAGGATTGAGATCGAGTGTAGAAGATTCAAGGGTGAGAGGCCCGCAAATATTGCTCCACATATCCCTTTTTCAGTTTCCATAAACCCCAAAAATTAGCCACAAAAAATATTGTTCGAAAGCTCGAGCCTTGGTCGATCCGGTCATCGGGTCTCATCAGGTGGTATCGTAGCTAATCGACTCGAGTCCATCGAGCTTTCGATATTCGAGTTGTTTCTTCTTAGTCAAAATGTTCAAGAAGATGAGGTCCAAGCCTTTGTCCGAGGAGTACATCCAATGGGCCATTCGAGCCTATGATGATGGGTATCTTCACTGGAGCGACATGGATAGTGCTACATATGATATAGTTGATCAAAAGCTTCGGAGGAGATATCGAAAGAGAAGGGCTCGAGAGGATGAGGCTCAATGTAAAAAGAAGGTTGAACCACCTTGGGAAGAGATCCGCAAGCTCGCGGAAGACTCAATGCGACAAGTACGGAAAATTCAAAAACTTGTCAGCTCATTGGGGTCGACACCATCGAAGCCCACAACTCCACCACTCGTCTCTTCAAAGACAACATCCTCTACGACCATGGGCGAGGAACTTGAGATTAAAGAAGGCAGGTCCAAGGATGTTTCGATTGAGACTGCAAATATCATGCCTGAGCTTAAGAAAGTTGAGGAAATCATCCAACTTCCAAATGTTGCGCTTTCCATGAAGGAGAAACGGAAGCCAACTGAGGTACCTATCTTTCTGAATTCCATGTCAACTAAGTGTTTGGATGCGACCCCATTCATTCCGTCTTGCTTGTCTTTCACGATTCAAGAAGAAGAGGGGATTCAAGATCCGTTCAAGAAAGAATCAACATGTCCGAAGATGTCGCTTGTTTCCATCACGGATTCGAGGACGAATCCTTTTTAAGGGGAGGAGGATGATGTGATCCTATTCGTCAATGAGGTCGAATTGTTTATCTCACAAAGCTATGTTGCCGGGGCAGAACATCAACCCTCATTTGAGAAAACATCATGACGACACCGTGGTATTTTGGCTCTTCCGGGCTGCATAAAATTCTGATTGAAGCTAATAAACACTTGTTGGAAAGTTATTTTAATTGGCTACAACTTCTATGAAGAACAGTTCTCCTAAATGAGCCTCGAAGATGCTCAAATTCGTCATTCTTTCCAGCAGCTCAAATCTGGACGTTTTTCATGCTTTTATTTCTATCAAAAAATAATCCCACATCGCTTAGAGATGTTTGGGGCTTCTATTTTCATCTTATATATTTCTTGTAAAACCTTCATTTTAAATCAAGTCAAGTTGAGTTTAGGTAAAGTTTGAGCCACTAATAGCTTCCTATGATTCCGGGTTAAGGATCGAGTTCTTGGTGAGAGGCTAAGAGCGAACCCTTTGGTGAGAGGCCAAGGGTGACACCCTAGTGAGAGGCGAAGGTGTCAATGGGTCGAGATCCTCGAAGTGCGATTCCGAGAGGATTGAGATTGAGTGTAGGAGATTCAAGGGTGAGAGGCCTGCAAATCTTACTCCACATATCCCTTTTTCAGTTTCCATAAACCCCAAAAATTAGCCACAAAAAATATTGTTCGAAAGCTCGAGCCTTGGTCGATCCGGTCATTGGGTCTTATCAGGTGGTATCAGAGCTAATCGACTCGAGTCCATCGAGCTTTCGATATTCGAGTTGTTTCTTCTTAGTCAAAATGTTCAAGAAGATAAGGTCCAAGGCTTTGTCCGAGGAGTACATCCAATGGGTCATTCGAGCCTATGATGATGGGTATCTTTACTGGAGCGACATGGATGGTGCTACATATGATATAGTTGATCAAGAGCTTCGGAGGAGATATCGAAAGAGAAGGGCTTGAGAGGATGAGGATCAATGTAAGAAGAAGGTTGAACCACCTTGGGAAGAGATCCGCAAGGTCGCGGAAGACTCAATGCGACAAGTACGGGAAATTCAAAAACTTGTCAGCTCATTGGGGTCGACACCATCGAAGCCCACAACTCCACCACTCGTCTCTTCAAGGACAACATCCTCTACGACCATGGGCGAGGAACTTGAGATTAAAGAAGGCAAGTCCAAGGATGTTCCGATTGAGACTGCAAATATCATGCTTGAGCTTAAGAAAAATGAGGAAATCATCCAACTTCCAAATGTTGCTCTTTCCATGAAGGAGAAACGGAAACCAACTGAGGTACCTATCTTTCTGAATTCCATGTCAACTAAGTGTTTGGATGCGACCCCATTAATTCCGTCTTGCTTGTCTTTCACGATTCAAGAAGAAGAAAGGATTCAAGATCCGTTCAAGAAAGAATCAACATGTCCGAAGAAGTCGCTTGTTTCCATCACGGATTCGAGGACGAATCCTTTTCAAGGGGAGGAGGATGATGTGATCCTATTCGTCAATGAGGTCGAATTGTTTATCTCACAAACCTATGTTGCCGGGGCCGAACATCAACCCTCATTTGAGAAAACAGCATGGCGACACCGTGGTAGTTTGGCTCTTCTGGGCTGGATAAAATTCCGATTGAAGCTAATGAGGACTTGTTGGAAAGTTATTTTAATTGGCTACAACTTCTATGAAGAACAATTCTCCTAAATCAGCCTCAAAGATGCTCAAATTCGTCATTCTTTCCAGAAGCTCAAATCTGGACGTTTTTCATGCTTTTATTTCTATCAAAAAATAATCCCACATCGCTTAGAGATGTTTGGGGCTTCTATTTTCATCCTATATATTTCTTGTAAAACCTACATTTTAAATCAAGTCAAGCTGAGTTTAGTTAAAGTTTGAACCACTAATAGCTTCCTATGATTCCGGGTTATGGATCGAGTTCTTGGTGAGAGGCTAAGAGCGAACCTTTTGGTGAGAGGCCGAGGGTGACACCCTAGTGAGAGGCGAAGGTGTCAAAGGGTCGAGATCCTCGGAGTGCGATTCCGAGAGGATTGAGATCGAGTGTAGTGGATTCAAAGGTGAGAGTCCTGCGAATCTTGCTCCGCATATCCCTTTTTTCAGTTCCCAAAAATCCCAAAATTTAGCCCCACAAAAAAGAGTGTTCGAAAGCTCCTGCCTTGGTCGATCCGGTCCTCGGGTCTCATCAAAAGCAGAGTCAGGGAAGAAGGGTGCTAGTCGACGTCGAGTAGCCTACTTGACGTCGAGTACGGCTCGGCCTCGGGTGGGTTACTTGATGCAGGTGCAAACGTCGAGTACTTCTGGTCGACATCGATTCCATACTTAAGACCTAGCAAAGCATCCGAAAAAAAGTTAGTCGACGTCGACTTACCTTGGTCGATGTCCAGTAGATCCTCTATCTCATTGCTCAGAATCTCCATGATCTCCTCCACCTGAGCTTCCATATCCCTTTTTTCCAGCTCCTCGGGGGTCATATTTCTTACATGAGGCTCCCCACATGTGATGTACCTGATTGATATAGATTTCACCTCTTCCATGGGACCTGTGTGCCTTTCAGTTTTATTAAAAGAATACTCAATTACCTTATCGCTGATGTTGAAAGTGAGCACTCCCTTCCTTATGCTTATGTTGACATCCACCGTTGCTAAGAAGGGCCTTCCTTGAATGATTGAACAAGCAGGGTCCTCTACCATATCAATTACTAAAAAATCAGTAGGGACAAAGAACTTACCTACTTGCACCGGTATATTGTCCACCATGGCCATTGGGATGACCACCGTGTTGTTCCCCATGTATAACTTTGCATCCACAGGATCTAAAGCACCTATCTTAATCTTGGACCAGAATGATAAAGGCATTATACTCACACTGGCACCCAAGTCACACAAAGCATTAAACTTGAATTGACAAAATCCAATGGTTATAGCAAACTTACCTAGATCTGGCCTTTTTTCTAGAACGTCCATATTGCTACATTCCTCTGCGATGTCAGCCATCGATCGCTTCTTGCTAAGAATCTCCTTAAGAACTTGACCTACGACGACATCTCATGAAGAGCTTCTGAGAAGGGAATGGTGACGTTGAGCCTTTGAAGCATCTTCACGAACTATTGAAACTTCTACTCCGTTGGATCCTTTAAAGATTTTGTCGGGAATGGCAGCTTTTTTTTGTCGAAGGTGCTAAAGTGTTGTCGACAAGGGCAGAGGGCTGGTCGATGTCGACTAGAAACTCCTCGACATCGACTACTATAGTCGACTTTGGGTTGGGCGTTGTGTTTTGGTCGACATCGAGTATGTTCTCCTTGACATCGAGTATTGTCTGGTCGACGTCGACTGGCTTACTCGACGATGAGTAGTCTCTTATAGCTTCTCCTTTTGTATTCTGCTCGGGCGTTTGTGTCTATCGCCCACTCCTCAGATTCATAGAAGCTACCTCTCCTGTAGATTTAGTTTTAGGATTAGGTTTAGAGGATCCAGGAAGCGTACCTGATTGCTTGGGGACAAATGTTGCAAGTTGCCCAATCTGGATCTCAATAGATTTTCGCCATATATCGATTTCCCAAAGCCTAGAGTTGGTTTCATGTAGTTGAGTGTTGATGGAATTGATAGATTGCTTGGTGTCTGAATAATTCCTCCGCATCTCTTCAAGAATGGTCTACATGTCATCTTTTTACATTCCTTGTCAAGGTGACCAGGAGCTCTGTAGGGCGGGGGATTTTGATGGTGGTGGGGCTGACAATAGTAGCTCCAGTTCTGTTGTTGATGTTGCCCTGAGCATTGTCCTCCACGTAGCGCGCCTCTTTGTGGGTTTCAGCGATGAGTATTTGATCTCCATGATTGCACGCAGGGGTGTTGTGCCTCACAGATCCACATTCCAAACAAGGCTGATTTTTATATAGGAATTTGACTTGTTTGGTAAGGCGACGTACCTGGTCATTGTGGAATTGGTCCCTAACGTCCGGATCAATCTCCTTTGGTGGCTCATACAATGGCATTGATGGGGTAGGCCTTTCATACATTTCGTCTGAAGCCGCATAAGTCCCATATTTGGTGCATCCAGGCAGTTGAAGATGATTTCCTGGATCATATAGGGTGGTTGTCCATGCGTAGGGTAGGATTACAGAAGCCTTTTATAGCGCTCCTAGACCTGTGCTAGTTTTTCCCCTGGCTTCTGTTTGAAAGTCGTGATCTGTTGTCTGAGTGCAACTGTCTTTGCAGGAGGAAAAAACTTATTGAAGAACAAGTCATGTAGTTCATTCTACGTGCGAATCGATCATGCTGGAAATCCTTCAAGCCACTATGAGGGTATTCCTGCAAGGGACCAACGAAAAGCCTTTAGTTTTAAGTATTCTATATTAGCATCATCTTCAATAGCTTCGTATAAATCTAGAAAAGTGGTAACATGCTTTAAAGGACATTCGTTGGGTCTTCCCCTAAATTGACTCCTCCTAATTTTAGTAATAAAGGAAGGACGAATTTCATAATTAACAGGGAAAAGAACGATTGATGATTCTGGAACTTCCAGAGTAGGATGCAGATATTAGTTTGCATTGGCTGGGACGTTTTCCATCTCCTCCTCAAGTTCTATTCTTGCGTTGACCTCGCGATCTACCCTTCCCTCTCACTGTTTTTGGTTATGTGTATGTTCTGCCTCTCATCGGACGTATTTTGTTTCTCTGGTGGTGAAGCTCATGTGCTGGTGTGAGCGGAACACCATTCTCGTTGTTGTTGTCGGTCTGCGATAACCTCCTTAACCTTTGTTGAAGATGGAAGAATCACTCAGGTTCAAGAATTGGGTTGATAGGTGTGCGATCAGTTCTTCGCATACACCTGGAAAAAAAAAAGCTAGTAAAAAGGAACTAAAAAGGGCACGATTGATTGCATCCCCGGCAACGTCGCCAATTTGTTTTTGCAGGAGGATGTGTCAAGTGTGAAATAAATATAAAATATCAAATCAAACCGACTCCCTGTCTCAGCAAATAAATACAAGACTTTCTCCCGTTGTAGTAGAAGGGAGTCAAGATCAATCCACAATGCGTGTCAACGCCCGCCTTTTCAGTTCCAGAAACAATGCGAATTCTACAAGCAGAAGTCCTCAATATCAAGTAGAAGTACTCGATCTTGACTAACCTCAGTCGACAAAAACAGGAAAACGGAGAAAACGAAGCAAAAACGAACGAAAGATGGTCGATGTCGACTAGGGTGTACTCGACGTCGACAACAGTCCCCGACGTCAACAAGCTCTGGTCGAAATCGAGTAGCCCAGAAACTAAAATCTCACCTTTTCGAACGAAAAAGAATGTAAACACGGAATTAACTCAATTAGCTAAACACTTCCAGAATCAGGGTTCCAACACCACAACGATAATCATGCAAAATAGTACATAAAGGCATAAAAGATCATGTTTTTCATCAAATAACTTTCTTTATTAACAAGTAGGAAGATAGAGGCTTTCCCATAACACGAACAAGGATCACCTTTAACATTTGCAAAAGAATCATGCTCGTAGGGATAGAAGACGAAATCGCATCAAAAGATTGTACCTTTATCGCATCACCTCACATGGATATCGTCGGGCTCACCCCGACCCTAGAAGTTGGGTGACTACTTGCTTCTTATCATCAAGAATCACATCAATAATTTTTTGGAAAATAAATTGCATTAATAAACTCAAATAAAACTTACAACCGAATAACGCCAAAACGTCTCTCGACAATCTCCACCTTACTCGGCCTAAGCTCTCTCTCCTACTTGCTATGAATTGAATTGTGTATTGATATATTGAATAAGATACATAAAACTCATACCCAAGGGCTTTATTTATAGTGTTCATTCCCCGCTAATCTAGGAAAGAACAACTATATCGATATCTAAAACTTTCCTATCCAAGAACATAAGATAAAACTTGGAAATAAAACAATTAAATCTATAAGGAAACTAAGACTAATGTGGATAGATCCTTCTTGACTTCATAGATCTTCATGTGGATGGATAGAATTCCACATATCTTGGCTTGCAAGTAACTCTATCTTCTCGGACACAACTCGACCTCGGACTCGGACTCGTGAGGTGTACTCGACGTCGACAAGAGTTACTCGACATCGAGTACGCTCTTCTCTCCGCGGATTGCACTCGAGCTCGGGGAGCTTCTGGACTCATCGGGTGTACTCAACATCGAGTAAGGTCTCTAATCAACATCGACTAGAACTTGCCTCTCGAGTGATGGCTTGCTCGACTTTGCTGATCTCGACTGGTTTTACTCGATATCAACTACGGTTGGTCGATATTAACCAGTCTTTGTCGAGTGTCCTTTGCTTGTTTGCAGCTCGATTTGTCCTAGTTCAGTTGATCCTTGACTTTGGACTTTCTGTAGTTGACTTCGACCTTTTCATTCTTTCTCCGAATTTCTATAAAATGCTTTGATTTATGCAAAATTAAACATAAACTAGTGTAGACTCCATAATTTGGCAAATAAGCATAAATTATACAGATTATGTACTATTCTAACCCAAATGCATAAAATGCAAGCTGAAATCGATATAAAAGTGTATGTAAAACATGGCAAAATAAGCTCAAAACACCCATCTTTTTTATGTCGAATTGGTTTGAGAACTAGAGATTCTTTGATTTGGAGACATAGACCTTGTCTCCTACTTCATACTCCTTAGGATCGTCATTGGAAACCCTGTATTATCTTACATACCAAAGAAAACCTCTTCCATGTATAGAAAGATCTTTAATTGAAATCGGGGAAGAGATGCCCTTACCTCGGCTTACCTTTACAGAATCGTCATTCGAGACCTCGGAATCTGGTCGATATCGAGTAGGTATACCGTTCGGCCTCAGGTGTGTTGCTCGACGCTGGAGAAGTCGGATGAAGGAGGAGTCGATGATGGTGTCTGAATCTGGTCGACGTCGACTTCGATGAAGGAGTAGAAGTCGATGTGGTGTGGATCTGGTCGACGTCGAGTACTGTTCGGCCTCAGGTGTGTTGCTCGACGCTGGAGAAGTCGATAATGGTGTCTAAATCTGGTCGACGTTGACTAGAGTACTCGACGTCGAGTACTTTTTGTCGACATCGACCCCATACTTAAGACCTGGCAAAGCATCAGAAAAATAGTTAGCCGACGTCGACTTACCTTGGTAGATTTCGAGTTGTTCTTCTACTTCTTCATTCAGAATGGCCATGATTTCCTCCATCTGGGCTTCCATTGCTCTCTTCTTTAGTTCCTCAGGGGTCATATTTCTTACCTTAGGCTCCCCACAAGTGATGTACCTAGCTGAAATTGACTTGACCTCCATAGGACCTTTATGCCTCTCAGTTTTATTAAAAGAATACTCAATTGGCTCATCATTGATGTTGAAAGTGAGCACTCCCTTCCTTACGCTTACGATGGCATCCACCGTCGCTAAGAAAGGTCTTCCTAGAAAATTTGACCAAGTAGGGTCCTTCACCATAAAAATAACTAGAAAATCAACATGGACAAAGAACTTACCTACCTGTACTGGTAAATCGTCCACCATGCATGTTGGGATGACTACAGTGTTGTTCGCCATATAGATTCGGGCATCAACATGCTCTAAAGCACCTATCTTGACTTTGGACCAGATTGATAAAGGCATGATACTAACGCTGGCTCCTAAGTCGCATAAAGCATTAAACTTATATTGACAAAATCCAATAGTTTTAGAGAACTTACTAGGATCTAGCCTTTTCTCTGGTAGGTCCATCTTGCTGCAATCCTCTGCGATCTCAGCCATTGACCTCTTTTTGCTACGGACGTCTTTGAAGAACTTTATATATGATGGCATATCATGAAGAGCTTCTGTAAAGAGGATGGTGACATTGAGCCTCTAAAGCATCTTCATGAACCGCTAGAACTACTTCTTTGCTGGGTCCTTCAATGATTTGGTGGGGAATGGCAGTGTTTTCTTCCTTGGCGGCGCCAGAGTGTGGTCGATATTGACTGAAGGTTGGTCGACATCGATTGGAGTAGTTGACTGCTGGGCCGGAGCTGAGTTCTGATTAGGGTCGACTAATGGGTCCTCGACGTCGACTAAAGGGTCCTCGACGTCGAATAGATTCTGGTCGACATCGACTAGTTTGCTCGATGTTGAATGCTTCTCTCGAGCTTCCTCCTCCATGTTCTACTCGGGCGTTTGCATCTGTCGCTCACTCCTCAGATTCATAGCAGCCACCTGTCTTCTAGATTTAGATTTAGGGTTTGGTTCAGAGGAGCCAGAGAGCATACCCGATTGTTTAGGGGGCGGATGTAGCCAGTTGACCAATCTGGGTCTCTATGGTTTTCCGCCAGATGTTGATCTCCCCGAGTCTAGAATTTATGCCGTGCACTTGCATGTGGACGGAGTTATTGGCCTGTTTGAATTTAGAATGGTTTTGTTGCTGATGTTGCCCTAAGTACTGTCCCCCAGTATAAGGTGCCTCTTCGTGGGTTTCTGCTATAAGTATTTAGTCGGCATGTGGGCACGCAGTAGTGTTGTGCCTCACAAACCCACATTCCAAACAAGGTTTATCTTTAGACCGAACTTTAACTTGCTTGGTGAGACGACGTACCTAATCATTGTCAAACTATTTCCTGACGTCCGGATCAATTTTCTTTTGTGGCTGATATAAAGGCATAGATGGGGTAGGCCCTTCATACCTTTCAACTGAAGCCATAGAAGTCCCATATGTTTTGTCATAATTACCCAAAGTCTCAAAGGTTTCCCAAGCACGCCGTGGGGTGTACTTGAGATACCTATAAGCCGTGTAGTTTTTGATTCGCTCCTTAGTTGGTGCATCCAGTAAATTGAAGATGATCTCCTGGATGCCATAGATTAGATGTCCGTGCGTAGGACATGATTTTAGCAGCCTTTTGTAGCGCTCCCAGACTTGTGCGAAGTGTTTCACCTAGCTTTTGCTTGAAAGTCGTGATCTGTTGTCTGAGCGCAGCTGTTTTGGCTGGAGAGAAGAACATGTTAAGAAACAAGTCCCTTAGCTCGTTCCATGTACGAATAGATTATGGAGGCAAACCCTCGAGCCAATGTTGAGCTTTCCCTACAAGAGACCAACGAAAAGCCTTTAGTTTTAAATATTTTAGATTAGCATCATCTGTAATAGCTTCACACAAATATAGAAAAGCACTTATATGTTCCAAAGGGCATTCATTGGGTGATGCGGGACCATCTTCTACACCTCCAGATAATCCTATCATCCTTGGTGATGGACCAATGACTCGAGCCCGAGCTAAGAAACTTCAGAGAGACTCATTCATGTTTGTGAGTCATGCCTTGTTCTCGAGCTCAGTACAACTTCCCGAAGCGCCATTGAAGACCTATATGTGTAAAGGGATTGATGAGGCCGAACCACCCTAGTCATGTATAGGCCGGATTTTTATAAGTGTTGAACTCCTTTGTTATTTCCATTTTAATAACTTTCTTACTTAAGTTATTTTAGGAAACTTTAGGGGTATTTAAATTAATTTCTTTTAATTGTTATTTCCTTAAGAAAAGTCGGCTACCTAGGTTATAAAGAGGCAATCCCCTCCATTGTAAACAACACGTCTATTTGCTTATGAAAATTTCAGTTTGTGTGAAACATAATTAAGAGAAAGTCAATCGATTCGAAGTGTGGCTCATCGATTGCAAAATTGGTATTGATCTTAGATTGGTTTGCTTTGTGTTCATCAACTTCGCAAGACTTGGTGATCCTGGTATCCCCGACCCCCCTCCTTGTGCCTCCAAGTTGTCCGCTTGGTTGTGTAAGGTTGTAGAGGCGGGTTGTATAGTCGTTGGTGCATGGTTCCTACCCTCTAATGAGGCTTGGGGTCTTCATCTCGTTCTATATAGTTCGAATCACCCAGTCTATCGGTCTTTGGATTATTTTTAACGAGTCTTTCAATTCCAAGTGGAGTTCTTATTTTGAGTCCAATCGATATCAAGTCTACATTGTCATAGTCGAGTTCGTGTATCCTTGTCGAAGTTGAATCTATTATTGTTGCGTCTTGTGTTCTTGGTCGACTCCAAGTAGTTTCTTGGTGTTCTTGTTGTTTCTTGCTTCCGTTCTTTAAGTTATTGTTTGATTGTCAAAAATCGGGCAATCCTACAGCTAACCCCGTATCAAATTGGCATCAGAGCTTAGGTTCTCGACATCACAAGTTGTGTCTTTTATTTTCTTCTTCACATAAACAACAAAAATCCTACAAAAATAGAGTCATTGTCAAAACTTTGGTCTTTTACTTCTTGAATCTTGAATTTTGATTGCAACTAACTTTTTCTTGTTTGTGATTGGTGTGGTTACTTAGCCTAAACAGAAACCCTAAACCGTGACCAGAAACCTTGAGGTCGAAACCTTCCTTGTGCAGTCGACATCGATCATTGAGGAAGGAACCATTGTCGACAGCCTTTGTGCAAAACCAAGTCGGCAGCCTCCAAGCAAGTGAAACCCTAGTTTATCTATCTTTTACCTAGTTGTTCTATCTTTTATTCCATCTTTTATTTATTTTGCCATTAATAATTTCTGAAATTCCAAATAGGAAATTATATCTATCCTAGATCATAAAGGGCATAGATAGAACCTACTTACCAAATTTAGCCAAACCTCCTCTATATATACTTCATTAGGGATAAATTTTATTTCTTTCACCTTAGTTGTTTAAATTTTCGAGTCCTTTCATTATTATTTGTCTTTCTTGCATTAGGTATAAAAAAAAGTCCGAAATATTAAAATAAAAAGAGGCGTTAAAAGCTTGGACTAGGAGGATAAAATTCACTACGGGCAAAAGTAAGTTAAAAAAAAAAAGGAATTGTCGATCTAGTGCAAGAAAGCTTCCAAAGGGACAAATTTGGTGAATTTTGAAGCCCTAGTCTACATATCCATTTATTACCTCCACAAACACAAAATTTGAAACCCTACATTGCAACTACAACATCCTTACTAAGGGTTTGAATCAAAAGAGGTAAAATTCCATGTTCTTTCTTTTATTTCTTTTCTTTTTTACAAATTTGGTCTTCTTTAGTTTTTTATTGGTTGTGTCGAGTACTTATCTCCCATTGTCGAGTACCCCTTTGCTTACATCGAGTGTGGTTTTGTGATTGTCGAATGCTCTTCACCCCTGTCGAGTTCTCTAGTTGCTTGTGTCGAGTGCTCTACCCTTTGCCGAGTACTCCCCTTGCTTGTGTCGATTGTTCTAGACCCTTTTGTTGAGTGCAATTGTTGTGTTATTCATTATTCTCTTGAGCTAATACCTTGTGTTGCTAAGTCTTTAGCTTGAGTGTTGATTTGACTAAGGCGGATTGAAACAACAACCGTGACATACCAATTAGAGAGGGAGTGTGAGTGAAACACTAGTGAGTTGTTTATATTTTTCTACTAACATTCACATAGTTCTTTGTTTGTTTTTATTTGCAATGTCTAATCCGGAGAACAGCGGCAACAATGCCAACAATGGCAACAACACCTCGGTCACGTCGCCTGAAATGCTCAATATGCTCAACAACATCACAGCAAACATGACGTCAATCAATGAGAGCATGGTGGAAATGGATGCGAGATTGACTATTGTGGAGGCGAGGTCAAACGGTTCTAATACCGTAGGTGGACAAGGGAATCCAAGGCATGATCAGCCACCTCGCAATGAAAGGGAAGAAAATAATCCTAATCCTAATCCTAATCCTAATTTAAATAACCCTTTATTTGATGAGGACGACTCTCCACGAAGGGCGAGGTATGGTAGAAATAATGGGTTTGCTAATATGCATGGAAGAGGAAGAGGGAGAGGCCGATGGCAACATGAGGAATACTACCAATCTGAGGACGACTATGACTTCCACGAGGAGGAGCATTGGGAGCAACGTCCTAGGCGGAACGATAGAGGAGGTTGATACCACTACAGAGCAACTAGAGATCCTGACCAGGACGACATAGGTAAGTTAAAGGTAAAGATCCCTCAATTTGATGGTAAGACAGATCCAGATGCTTATATTGATTGGAAAACTAAAATGGACCAAATTTGGAATTGTCATAACTTCTCTGACGTTAAAAAGGTTTAATTAGCTTCTCTAGAATTTCAAGGCTTTGCTTTAGTTTTGTGGGATAACCTAGTTAAGGAAAGAAGAAGAACCCTTGATGCGCCTATCGCTTCATGGGCCCAAATGAAAGCACTTATGAGAAGAAGATTTGGTCCCTAACATTATGCTGGAGAGCTTAGACAAAGATTAGAGAATCCTAAACAAGGTAGCAAAACTGTTGAGGAAACATTTAATGCAATGCAAGAAACCATGACTAGAGCTAATGTAGTAGAAAATGATGAAGATACAAATGCTAGGTTTCTTAGGATATTGCATCCAGCCTTAACTCACGAAATCGATTACTTTCCTTAATCTACGCCTACTGAATTATTGCATTTAGCTATGAAAGTAGAAAGGGGAGCAAGATACAGGAGCCAAGAAGGTAGAATGTCGAGTGGGCAACCCCAAAGGTGGCGCCAGAATCGGCAACAACAGCTCCAGGGACGGCAAGATGGTGGTTCAAGGGATCGAGAAAGCCAGCCCCAATGGAGAGGTGAAAGCCGATTGCTTTAGGAGCCCATCGACAAGGGCAAGGAACCTATGTACGGAAGGAATTCCTTTGGGGCATCTACTGGCCCTAAAGGAAGTAATCTTAACCCCTCTACTACTAGATCTAGGGACATTGATTGCTTTAAATGTCATGGTAGAGGTCATTATATGAAGGATTGCCCTAATAAGAAACTCTCATGATTAATCAATTAGGGGAATATGAATCTGAAAATTCTTGTGATGAACATGATGAGCCTTCTAATGATGAATATGATCAAAACCTTAACCTTCTTGCTTATGATGATGATGATTGCGTTGAATATGAACATGGTGAATCTTTTATTGTTAGGAGAGTTTTAAGTGTTGTACCTACACCTTGTGATGACAATCAACGTAAAAACATGTTTCATACTATATGCTTAGTAAAGGGTAAGGTTTGCAATGTGATAATTGATGGTGGAAGTTGTTGTAACTTAGCTAGTCAGGAAATGATTGATAAATTACAACTTCAAACAATTGTTGTTGTTAAAAGTCTCCCCAATGCTTGGTCTAGGCAGGTTGGATGTGAGGCTACGGAGCGAGTAGTAACCAATTTAACTGGTTCAGCACTCGAAACAAACATGGATATTGCTTGTCTTCCGTTCAAAGAGTTGCACTGCACTTGTTTAGCTTATCTTGAGATGATCATGGTGATAAAAAATCATCAGCTACATTCGACTCTTGAACTGACATGTATTCGTATGTTGGCATAAAAAGGATGGATCTTCGAAACTGCTGCTATTTTATGTTTTCCCAAGTCCATAGAAGACGATGCCCGAAGATGGCAAAAATACAAGAGTAGGTTGATCGAGTATTTGAAGATTGTCATTACTGGTTCAACCTTTTCCAATTGCAAATAGCTTTGATTAGGTCCCGTGTTGTATCTGACGAGACTATTCATAAGAAAACAGATGTGTAATGTGAAGCTCAGTTTGTGCCAGACCCCAACTGATGGTGGTTGTTTTGTCAGTGTTGCATTTGGGAAACATAAGCTTTAGTTTTTGTGAGATTTACAAACAAGAAACGATGCTGGTTTTTGCGATTTTGTGAGGCAAAATAAAAAATATGCAACGAAAGTGAAGGATATATATTGAGTTGAAATTCAGGCATAAACCAACGAACAACTCGAGATCATGATTCCTTTAACCATGCGCACACAGACCTATTCACATAGATAATAGTTCTCTTAATATTCGAAAAGCCAAGGCAACCCCATTAATTTCCTGGAACTCAGCTCTATGTACAAGTAAATGCAAGCGAAGGGGACTTGTGGGAGCACATGCTATGCTTTACCGATATGGGTAGTAAACAATACCCTCTATCTCCCACACAAACAATGCTTAATCAATCGCGTTATACATGCAATATAATTTCATGACAAAACTTGTCATCAATCAGGGCTCAAAGTATCATCACAGTAGAAGCCCGACACTTGAGATGCTTGTGATCCCGTTCAGAAATCTTGGTGTGAAGTTCTTGGACATCGGCATTTGCAAGCCTGCCTTTTTTTGATGCTTGACTCTTCAGGTAAGACACATTAAGGCACAATGTGTTTTTTCATGTTACCATGTGGAATCCGAAGATGGTTCCCGGGTACACATATGAACTTCAACCTCCCAGCATCATCAAGTGCTTTTAAACCAATCCAATCTTCAATATAAAGCATTGTCTGCAAAAAAAAAAGTGATAACTCCACTCCCTTTATGAAAATCGGAATAAGTTTCAAAGGCTTTGACAGTCTGTTTTTTTGTCAAAGGTCTTGAAGCTTTAGCAGTGTTGATGAAACACAAAACCTGTTATATATGATATTATGTTCGAATATTATTTTATGTTATTATATGCTTCCATTATATTACTATATATTTACTAACCTTTCAGGAAGTTATTTGAATCATATATCCTTCCTTGAGCGTTCAAAGCCGAGAAAGATCAAATCGTGATCATGGCTTCCGATGTTTCCAAAGATAGAAGATTGTGCTGAAGCCGTGATCCTCTCTAGCCGTTGGTGAAGATCCTTAGGCGCCGATATGTTCTCTATAAAGAAAAGGAAGAAAAGAAGACAGCTACACATTCGTTGAAAACAAGCTTTCATACACTCAAGCCTTCAAAGAGAAATTTGTTTTCTTCGTGTGCTCTCTGCTAGTCCTTAGGAGTCTGTTATTTCATTTCAAAGCATTTGAGAGTTACGCAGTGAGCTTATAGGATATATTTGTTATAGTGTTATACTCGAGAGTTTGTAACACAGGAAGTGAACACTAGGCGACTGATTCACTGAGTGTAAGAGGATTGTACTAGATAGCATAGAGAGGTGGGACTCTTCTAGATTGGTCTAGGACTCCAAGGGAACGTGAGTTGACTAGATTGTAATTGTATAGGAGAGAGGCTTCTCGGTGAGCTTCTAGGATCCTAAGTCTTGTGAATCAATAAAAGCCGGTTGAATCCTAGGGTTCTGGAAGAACCCTAGGCGGGGACGTAGGCAAAGTTCGTGCCGAACCTCGTAAACAATTCATCGATTCCTTTCTTTTCTGCTTTACCTTATTTCTGCATTTGGTTCGAATTGTCTAACTTTGTGATTCAGGTTTTCAGAGAAAAGACTAAATCTAATCTCAAAGGGTTTTGGCACGAGCTTCAAAAGTCTTGAGACTATCTGTGAAAAACTGGCATACTCTATTCAACCCCCCTTCTAGAGTATCTTTACTTTACTTAGTTTTACATTATCGAACCTTCATTTGGTATCAGAGCTTTACTCACTGATTTTGATCTAACAATCTTGTGAGTTTTCGATCATGTCTGGTGAAGCAAGCGGAGGATTTGCACGGCGAAGGTCTACTAGTAGACCACCAATCTTTGTAGGAAAATATTTTGTCCACTGGAGATCATTGATGAAGATGTTCATTATAGAACAAGATCTGGAACTTTGGAACATTATAGAGAATGGTCCGAAGATTCCAGAGAAAGATGGACCAAATGGAACCAAAGTCGCAAAGAAGGAGTCTGAATACATCCAAGCGGATCTTGAACTCGTCTCCAAAAACTACAGGGCTATTAACTTACTTTTTTTTTGTCTTAGCACTGATGAGTTTAACCGTATTTCATCTTGTAGGTCAGCTAAAGAGATTTGGGACAAGCTGGTCGTCACCTATGAAGGAATCAGCCAAGTTAAAGACACCAAGATCAGTATCTACCTTCGAAAATATGAGCTTTTCAAAATGAAGTCTGATGAGTCTATTATATTAAGGCCATGTTCACACGATTCACGGAAATCACCAACAACCTTCACTCTCTCGGCAAGAGCTTTACAAATATTGAGAAAGTAAGGAAGATATTGAGGTGTCTCCCAAAAGAAAAGTGAGGTCCTAAAGTAACAGCCATAGAAGAAGCCCAAGACCTCACTACTCTACCCCTTGATGACTTGCTTAGGAAACTGATCACGCATGAGATGATCCTTAATGAAGACGATGGGGAACTTCCAGCAAGCACTAAGAACTTGGCGCTCAAGTCTAAGAAGGATGAGCCCAAAGATGGATCTGATTCCGAAGAAGAGGATGACGATGAGGATGATCCTTTTGCTCTTATCACAAGAGGTCTTGGTCGTATCCTCAAAATGAAGAAACAATTCAACAACAACGATGGATCAGAATCTTCTAAATTTCGAGGTAAGCCTCAATACAACAAATATGATAAGAAGACTAAACCTTTGTCTTGTTTTAAATGTGGTAAAACAGATCATCTTGTGAAAGACTGCCCTCAAAAGACAAAGAGCCAGTCCAAGAAGGGTGATAGATGGAAAAAGAAAGCCATGGTGGCAACTTGGAGTGATTCTGACTCTGACTCCGATGATGAGAAGGCCAATGTTTGTCTCATGGCCTCAGGAGATGAACCCCACGATGAGAAGCTTAAGGTAACTGCAAGAGAACTTATGGCAAGTCCAAAAGAGGTATTATCGGAATTTCTTTCTAATATGATTGCCAATGAAGAGAAACTTATTGCCCTAACTAACATTCTTATTAAGAGAACTGTGGACCAGAAAAGAACTATTGAGGATCTGTCTATGAGGGTCAAAAGTCTTGAAGCTTCTTATTCAGGTCTTGACATTAAAGTCAAGACTCTTGACTCAGAGAAATATGAACTCAAGCAAGATCTCTCCTCTCTAAGAAGTGAACATCATGACTTAAAGAACGAGAAGATCTCCCTGAATAATAAGATTCAGGACCAACAGACAGCCCTCATAAGTTTTACCAAATCCAAAGGCACTCTTGATAGGATTTTGGGTGAGCAACAAAGTTCTCTAAACAAAAGTGGTATTGGTTACAATCCAAGGTTTTTAAAGAAGCAGCACATTACCACCTTTGTAAAGGCAAAAGGAAACATAACCTCTCATATATGTCACCACTGTGCTAGAAAGGGACATGTAAAAGAGACCTGCCCCCTATAGAAGAAAGGATCCACATATCATTCACAATACATTTCCTATTCATTTAAGAAAAGAACGAATAACACAAGTTTGGGTCCCCAATGACAGTATTTTACCAAATATGGTTTATCCCAATAATGGATCCAAATTTGCTTATTGGTCTAGCCACAAAGGTTGATGTTTGTTTTGCAGGAGATCACCAAGGTGAAGGAGCAAAAATGGATTATTGATAGTGGATGCTCGAGCCATATGAGTGGGAAGAGCTCTCTCTTTCATGATATAAAGGAGCAATCCACATGAACAATCACTCTTGGTTACAAAGGAAAATGTGACATCGTTGGTATTGGTAGTGTTGGGAGTTATTTCAACCATAGTATTAAAAATGTCTATCTTGTGAATGGTTTAAAATATAATTTTCTTAGTGTTTCTCAATTATGTGATAGTTGCAATAATATCAGATTTAACAAGAAAAGATGTCTAGTGTGCAGAGAAGATACAGGTGAAGTTACTAATTGCATATCGCTACAACAATATATACGTTGTGAATGCTGATCAAGTGGCACAAGGAAGCTTAACATGTCTAAAGGTTTTGACGGACGGTCCAAAGCTCTGGCACAGGAGACTCAGTCATGTGAGTCCACAAACACTACAGAAGCTTGTGTCCAAAGGACTTGTAAGAGGGCTACCTGAGATGGACTTCAAAGGTATTGAGATGTGCAAGACATGCACACGAGGTAAACAAACACGTAGCTCTTTCAAACCCAAAAAGGTTGTAAGTTCTTCTAGACCCCTTGAACTTTTACATATGGATTTATGTGGTCTTATGCGAGTCAAATCTCCCAATGGTAAAAAGTACATGCTTGTTGTTGTTGATGATTTTTCTAGATATACTTGGTTTGCATTTTTAAAAGAAAAATCAGAGGCCTTATTTGAGTTTTCAAAACTTTGTAAGGAGTTACAAACTTTAAAAAAATGAGCCCATAGTGTCAATTCGGAGTGATCATGGTAGGGAGTTTGATCAACTTCAGTTTGATTTGTTTTGCGCTAAATATGGCATCTCCCATAACTTTTCTGCTCCTAGGACACCTCAACAAAATGGGGTCGTGGAATGAAAGAACCGCACCCTAGAGGATATGGCCAGGACTCTGCTTTTAGAAAATGCATTACCTAAAACCTATTGGGCTGAAGCTGTTAACAAAGCTAACTATATTTTGAATCGTTGTCTTATTCGTTCCATCTTAAAGAAAACTCTTTATGAACTTTTCAAAGGCCGCAAACCACTTATATCTTATTTTAAACCCTTTGGCTATACTTGTTTTGTTCATAACAATGGAAAAGATAACCTTGAAATTTGATGCGCGTACTGATGAAGGTATATGTCTTGGCTACTCCACAAGTAGCAAAGCTTATAGAATCTTCAATAAAATGACCCAGTTAGTTGAAGAAAGTATACATGTTATATTTGATGAATGCAATGACGGTTCTTTAAGTGAAAGTGTTGCAGATGTAGATCTTAACATCCATGCAGAGAACGAGGAAGGTGATGATGTTGCTACCAAGAACACAGAGAAGAGGAACATGCAGGAACAGATTCTCAACACTAAAGAATTGGCCCAAGGTGTTGAAGATTCGTCCAAAGCCCTTGGTGTCCAATCCAACAGTTTTGATACGTCATAAACTGTTGTAACTGAACCTAACAGGATTATGGAGTCAGATGTACCTCAAATCAATCCTACTGGTGTGACGAATCAAGGAGCTGAGACTGGCAAAAGAAAATTCAAATACTCCTCATCACACTCATTAAAGGATATCATTTATGACCCTACTTCTAGTGTTCAAACTCGTTCTAAACTTAAAGATCTTTGTGCCTTTCATGCGTTTGTTTATCTTATAGAACCAAAGAAGGTAGATGAGGCCCTTCAAGAGGCAGATTGGATCAATGTCATGCAAAGTAAGCTTAACAAATTTGAAAGGAACAAACTCTGGACCTTGCAGCCTAGGCCAAAGCATCAATCAGTCATTGGCACACGATGAGCATTTCGAAACAAGCTAGATGAGAATGGTAAGATTGTGAGGAACAAGGCAAGGCTTGTTGCTCAAGGCTACAATCAAGAAGAAGGTATTGACTACGAGGAGACCTTTGCTCCCGTAGCTAGACTTGAAGTCATTCGTATATTATTAGCATTTGCATCTTTCATGGGCATAAAGTTATATCAAATGGATGTCAAGTGTGCTTTTCTTAATGGTTTCTTAGAGGAAGAAGTATATGTGGCTCAACCCCCAGGTTTTGAAAGTTCGGAATTTCCTAATCATGTTTATAAACTAGACAAAGCGCTTTATGGTTTGAAACAAGCCCCAAGAGCTTGGTATGAGCGCTTGTCAAAATATCTTTTAGAAAATGATTTTAAAAGGGGATTGATCGACAAGACTCTTTTTATCAAGACCAAAGGAAATGATATTTTGGTTATTCAAATATATGTTGATGATATATTGTTTGGTGCTACTAACACATCTTTGTGCAAGGAATTTTCTGATATCATGTGTAGTGAATTTGAGATGAGCTTGGTGGGAGAACTCAACTTCTTCTTGGGATTACAAGTTCATCAATCCAAGAAAGGGATCTTTGTCAACTAAAGAAAGTACACTAAGGATCTCTGGAAGAAATTCAAGATGGACCAATCCAAAGCAGCCAAGACTCCCATGAGCTTAACATTATCTCTAGATCAAGATAAGACTGGGAAGAGTGTCAATCAAAAGGAGTATCGAGTAATGATTGGATCTTTATTATATCTTACGGCTAGTAGACCTGACATCATGTTTAGTGTTTGCATGTGTGCTATGTTTCAAGTTGATCCTAAAGAATCTCACCTCGTGGCTGTGAAGAGGATCTTTCGATATCTCAATGGCACTAAGGAGCTTGGCTTATGGTACCCAAAGCAAAAAGATTTCACTTTAATCGGGTATTCTGATGCAGATTTTGCAGGCTATAAGGTGGATGGGAAGAGCACATCAGGATGTTGCCAATTCTTAGGAGCATCCTTGATCAGTTGGCATTCAAAGAAACAAAACTCAGTTGCTCTATCCACTGCCGAAGCCAAATACATAGCAGCTGGAGCATGTTGCTCCCAAATCCTTTGGATAGCTCAACAAATGCGAGATCTTGGCATCAACCTCAAAGGCATTCCCATTAAGTGTGACAATACAAGTGCCATCTCCATTAAAAAGAATCATGTTCAACATTCAAGAACCAAACATATTGATGTAAGGCATCATTTCATTAGAGACCATGTTGAAAAAGGTGATGTGTCCATTTCGTTTATTTCAACTGATTATCAATGGGCTGACATTTTTACTTAGCCTTTGGCAGAGGACAGGTTCACCTTCATTAGACGTGAGATTGGGATGCTTAACAAGGATGCACTTTCGTAGGGGGAGCTTTCCCTTTACGAAAGATAAATTCTACTCAGTGTCAAGCCCTTTGAGAATTATGTCAATGTTTGTGAACTGAATGGTAGAAAAAAGATATCGGATCATATATATTTGGTTAATATCTTTTTAGATATTTGATCAAGTATAATATTTATCGGATTTCAAAATAATTTATTTATGTCAAATATTTTATCCGATTGAGATATTTTTGGAACAAAATATTTTCGGTTATTTCCCTCCTATTTTAAAATGGTTAAGAAGTAGATTTGAATTTTGAATTGAAAATTTTCAAATTGGCAATGTTAACATTACTCACATTGGAACCCTAAACCCGTCCCATCACTCAAATCTCTCCTATTTAAAACCCAAACCCAACTCGATTACCTCATAACCTCAGAACTACCCAAAACTCTTCCAATTCTCTTTCTTCAACCTCTCAAATTGTTCTGAAACCCTAGCCAATTACCTCTATGGCCTCCAAAGCGAAGAAGACCTCCACTCCCAAAAGACTTGGCGCCACCCCCAAGGGACGCCAGGCCACTACTACTTCCCCTACACCTGAACCCACTCCTCAAGCTATCGTCCCTGCTGTTGTCCAGAACACCATCGCCAATAGCACTACTACAGTAACCAAGGGCTCTCAAAAACGCTCAGCGAAGACGCCTCTCAGTGGAAAACAGAAAGGGAAAAAGAAGATCATCGCTGAGGAGGTGGATGATGAGGAGGAAGAGGAGGATGTCGACGCTATTCTGGAACGGGATGTCGCCAAGGAAGCTGAAGAAGAAGCTTTAAGGAAGAAAAAGGCCTAGGAAGAGGCCGAGCTGGCAAGGAAATTGAACGAGGAGGAGGCGGAGAGAATTAGGAAGGAGGCTGAGAAGGAGGTTCCCACTGAGGAGGAACCAGGGGAAGAAGAAGAGGAGGATGACGAGACCGGTGATGACGAGGAAGCTGAAGGCGACAACGATGGAGGGTCCGCTGAGGACTCGGGGTATGAGGACGAGGAGGAAGAGGAGCCAGAACATGTTGCCTTTCCTTCTCCTTCTCCTTCTCCTCCTCCCCCGTCTCCAAAGAAGCGGAAAGCCCCAACAGCTGTCAAGCCTCCCTCTCCCAAGCGTACCAGGAAGGGTACCCTCAGAGGCCTTGAGGCGCCTGTCAAGAGGACTGCTCCAACACAAGCACGCAGGAAGAACGTCGATCCACCTGCCTACATCCAGGTAAACCAATCCTTAAACTCTTCATGGTTTGAAAATGTTGAAACGGCTGGAAAGTGGGTAGATGAGTTTCGAACTCATAGGATCTGCTGTTCTGATTTCTTGAATATGGCGTTCTTTGAAGCTTTGAATTTACCATGCATTGCTCTCCTTAAAAAATCCCCAGCCTGGACCCTACTCAATCTTGAAACCGTCTATTATCCCCAACTCACTCGCCTGTTTTACATAAACCTAAAAGCCAAAAGCAATGTCGACGGTTGGTCTTTGGAATCCATCGTCAAGGGGGTTAGAATCTCTTTCAACTCCATTGACATTGCTGATTTCCTTGGCCTACCTAGACCGTGTCCACCCTCTCCCGAGAACCCCACAAAAGAACAGTGCCTAGCCCTTGCCCGATCCAAATATCTCCTACCCGAAGCATCTAACAGCACCTCAAAGCAGCTTACCCACTCATCCCTTACCCTTGAGGCAAAGATAATTTTTAACATCATTGTGCGCCGCCTCTTGCCCCGTCTAAACTCTGGCTTCCTCCTGACCGACAATGCCATGGTCCTACTTTACCAAATCCTCAATGGCCTTGATCTTGATCTGGCCAACACAATTTTTGGATCCATGGCTCACAATAGAAAAGCCAGGAAAGGAACTCCCCTCCCCTTTGCTACCCTTTTGACCCATATCTTCAAAGCTTCTGGAATCAATTTCAAAAATGAAGAACAACAGCGTCATATGGGTAAGTTCGACTCCAAGAGCCTTGAAAAGATTGGCATCACTCGGTCCCCCCAAGGGACTTGGAGTCTTGCCTCTCCTTCAAAAGCTCTTCCCACTGCCTCAGCCGTTGATGAACGCATGGACAACCTGGAGTAGGACTTGGAGGAAGTTCGCCTGGATATCAAGGAGCTGCACAAGGAGTTTGGTGACTGCACAAGGGCTTGGGGTAACCAAGCTGTTGCAAGATCTAAGGTCGCTGCTCACTAATGATGCTCCGGACGATGAAGCTTAGCCTTATCCTACCCTACCCTTACCCCAAATTTGAAACATTGGGGGTTTTTTGAAACTGTTTCAAAACAAAGAGGGGGAGATGATCTGATGTGGTTTAGACTTTAAACTTTTTAAACTGCTATGAAGGTCTTGGAAGACCTTGTTTTGTTTTGGTTGGATATTTTCTTGCTTTAAAACTTATGATCCAACATTCGTCTAACCATGCAGGTACTTTGTCCGATTGTACTTATATTTTATATGCTTGACTAAGTTGCAGGGATGCACAGGTTTTGTCTTTCATCAAGGGGGAGATTAATAACTCTACTCCTTTGATGAAAATCGGAATAAGTTTCAAAGGCTTTGACAGTCTGTTTTTTTGTCAAAGGTCTTGAAGCTTTAGCAGTGTTGATGAAACACAAAACCTATTCTATATGATATTATGTTCGAATATTATTTTATGTTATTATATGCTTCCATTATATTATTATATATTCACTAACCTTTCAGGAGGTTATTTGAATTATATATCCTTCCTTGAGCGTTCAAAGCTGAGAAAGATCAAATCGTGATCATGACTTCCGAAGTTTCCAAAGATAGAAGATTGTGCTGAAGCCATGATCCTCTCTAGCCGTTGGTGAAGATCCTTAGGCGTCGATCTGTTCTCTATAAAGAAAAGGAAGAAAAGAAGACAGCTACACATTCGTTGAAAACAAGCTTTCATACACTCAAGCCTTCAAAGAGAAATCCGTCTTCTTCGTGTGCTCTCTGCTAGTCCTTAGGAGTCTGTTATTTCATTTCAAAGCATTTGAGAGTTACGCAGTGAGCTTATAGGATATATTTTGTTATAGTGTTATACTCGAGAGTTTGTAACTCAGGAAGTGAACACTAGGCGATTGATTCACTGAGTGTAAGAGGGTTGTACTAGATAGCATAGAGAGGTGGGACTCTTCTAGATTGGTCTAGGACTCCAAGGGAACATGAGTTGACTAGATTGTAATTGTATAGGAGAGAGGCTTCTCGGTGAGCTTCTAGGATCCTAAGTCTTGTGAATCAATAAAAGCCGGTTGAATCCTAGGGTTCTGGAAAAACCCTAGGCGGGGACGTAGGCCAAGTTCGTGTCGAACCTCGTAAACAATTCATCGAGTCCTTTCTTTTCTGCTTTACCTTTTTTCCGCACTTGGTTCGAATTGTCTAACTTTGTGATTGAAGACACATAATCGTGTTTCAAGCACAACAAACCTAAGATGATTGTCTTGACATGTAAACAAGTGACGATATTCAGTTAAAGTAACCGCAGAAGTGGTGCAAGCAACACTTGTTTTTATTGAAGACTCATAATCGTGTTTCATATCCATATATTGAATCGAGATCATTGTGAAAAGTTGTATGTTATAGGGGGGAAAATGAAAGATTATCATAATGATTTCTCAGTTGAGCATCAAGGGGCTCTAGGAGTATATCAGCTGATCTTTCTTAACTTCAGTACAAACTTCTTAAGAAAATTGATTTATTTCACATACAAAAACTTGTGTTGAAAATTCATGTAAACAAACTAAAAACTGAACTGGGAAAGAAGTAAGGAGCAGACCGACATTTTTGCTTGATGAGAGAAATGGAACATTAATTGACTACCTGTTGTGGAGGCAATACAGAACTGAAAGCACCATCTGGGTAGTATCCAAACCATGCGGTTTACTTGGGAATCAGAAAACATGGCACAATAAGAATAATTGTTAAATTAGAAATATTTTTTAAAGGTTATTAACAAAACAAAAAAATGTTTCACTCTGAGATATGCATGAATTCTCATCTTGAATTAGAGTGATTTACACAGAAATAAGACGCAAGAACGAATAGAATTCCAAATTGGCAATAGGTTTAGATACGTTCTTACACCATTGATAAATACTGGAATAATAGTATACTAAACTACGTTTCAGAAGCCTCAAGCATCCCAATGAACAAAAAATTAGAAAACAGACGAGGTAGATGAATAACAACATACAAATAATAAACTTAGGCCAAATCTAGCCACAACTCTTACAAATCAAATTAAGAGAAAGGCATAAGAGGACGACATAGAATAAGAACAATTAAGTATATTTAAGATTTGAGAGAATTTGTAGGTTGGTTCCATGGAAATCAGCTTGCATCTAGTCATCGTATGTATATATAGGCACATTATATGAAAGTTAACGCCAAAATAAATTTTAACAAATAATACTTTTTTCAACTTATGAAACCCCATAAATAGCTAGAGCAACATCTTGTCTTTACTAATATAATAGCATATATTGAATTTCATTTCTCTAGGCTGATTAAGTGCTATTTTTAATGAATTTCAGTTCTGTTTTGTGAGGGAAGTAGGTTTCCTGCAGCGTTTTGGGCTGAAATCTTATGGTAGGGGCTACTGTTTGTCTTCTTTTTCAGATACAACACACTTTCTTTAGGGGGATGATGTTGTCAAATCAATCCTCGAACGACCCAATTCTAAATTCCCCAAAAAAGCTGAATTAGTTCGTTTTGGACGAAGTTAGGAGCTTTACCTGGACATGTTTTTTTCCTGGCATAAGGGAGGTCACCCACTACCATAGACCCAATCTTTCTGAGCAACAATGTATCTCTGAATCCAAAATGAAAACCCAAATTAGAGGCATATAACAAGAACGAAGAAGAAAGAGATATCAGAATCCTTCAATAAAATTTGCATTCTGAAATCTGAACTATTAATTAAGTAGGAATTGGATGGATATGAATTACTACCACAATAGAAGCAAAAGCCAAAACCAGGAATGAGATAAAATTATGATCCAAAAATTGTAAACGCATAAAAAAAAATCGCCCAAAGAAAATGAGAGCAAAGACCAAGATTGAGACAAATAACAGAGACATATCTACTCTTACATGAGGTTCAACGGTTTTGGTAGATCTGAAACATATGAACTTCTTATCAAATGAAAATGAGAAAAGCTGAACAATTATTGCCATAGATAGGTACCTATTACCCAAAAACTAATTCTCAATGCAAAAATAGCAAATGAAACAGGTATTCCAAATTTGAAAAGAATAATTCACAATTCTAAATGTTACAAACCTTCTCTATTCCAGGAGAGCCAAATATAAGAATGTCTTTCCAGGGTGACAATAGATCAGTGAAGTACCTAGAAGTATTGCAAGAACAACTACATGCTAGAATAAGAAATATAGATGTTCAGTTTAATCTCCATAAGTACACATTGTTCTATAAAAATACAACTTTAGTAAAAAAGAATATCAACAACTTTAATTTCAGGAACCCAAATGGATCCTTCAGTTGTTTATTTTTGCTAGAGTATCAGAGATGATAATGAGGGTACTGCAGTTCACGATTCTTTAGAGATAAATGTCCTCTTTTGCGACTTTCTATTAAGGTGAACAAATCCAACAAAATTTACACTTTCCAAAAGATCAAAGACGAAACAGTCATCTTCATAGAATCCTCCACCTCGAGGTAACACCCTCCTTCAACATCTAAGCAATCAGAGTAAGATCCTAGAAATTACCAGGTTATGTGCCATATCTACATGGTAGCTGCTGCATAAAATACATGTAATAGACCCAATTAGTGGGTGATTTTGGCCTTTTAATCAATTAATCACACTTCTTAATTCGTCACAGTTTTTTGTGAAAGAAACTGATCATCCAGTAATAGCATGCATCAATATTTTTTCAAAATATGTACACTATTTAATAACTGTTTGCAAATGGAATAAACATGCCTTCAGAAAAAAAGAGTGACAATTTATCAACGACTTTTCCATCTTTACCAGCTTTATTTTTGGAAAACAATCAAAAGAAACAAATGACAATTAAACAAGCAATTATCTTCCGCATTAAAGCATCAAGCTCTTGATTGTTAAATATATTAGCTAAAGCTACCTTTATCAACTTCAACTCATGATAAGAAGGGGCAATAAGAACTTACTTTGAATATTTTATAAGCATCACCACAACTTCCTTAAGGAGTCGCTTGGGAGTCTCTAGACCCTTTATGTTTTCGCACTTCATTGCTGGATTCCATCGAAGAATATCTCTGCACAACTAACACCAAATGGAAAAAACATCAATCAAGATTTTAATCCAAGCCTTTCTCTTAGATATCAACATATCAAGTATCAACCATTGACAATGAGGAGAAGTTCTAGATAATAATAATCACCTGCAAAGACCTTCTACTATGTTACGTGTTTCTGTATCTTCGAATGGAGGAAGCAACGACTTCTAACAGACAAGAGGACACCAAATGTGGGTACACCTAGAAGACAAAAATTCCAATATCTAGTACCCCCCTTTTTAAGAAATAAACGTAAAGTAATTTATATATATTCAACATGAGCCCTAGTTTTTAAGAAATCAACATAAATTACAAAAAAAAAAACTAAGAGATGTGAAAATTCTTCATAACCCCCATTTTTAAGAAAACTCATCCCCACTTTGAAGTATGAAGGAGACAATAAAAGATCTGAAAAGCTTAATAAGAAAAATAAAAGATGTGAAAGTGTTTAATAATAAAACAGTTGATTGAAATTGAATGCATGCACTTTTAATGGCGGTAAATCTTTAACACATTCACATTACTGAAACATAGTCCACCAAAGGACTTGTATAAGCAAAATATAATATTCACAAGCAAGAAGCAATGGAAGACGATTCATAAACCCTAGAAGGCTAGCAGGCATTTAGTTCGATGGCAAAGGAATTAGTCCTGTATAGTGTATAAAAGGGAATAATGAGGCAAAGATGTCTCAAAGTGATTGTAAAATAACTTATAAGAACTAACCTTTATCTGATAATACATCTGTTTTAATCGGTTGAGCATTAGAAAATCAATATGTTTCGCTATATAAGAATGTAGACAGAAAACCTATCAGTAAGTGAAAAGCAAAGCAAAAGATACTTTGATTTTAATACAAAACAGAATTAAACCTCTCCACCAAATCTTAAAGTAATCCTTGTTCAGGTAGATCAAGATCATCCTACCAGGCGACAACCAAACTCCATCTCGTCCCTTGTGTCCTATTTATAAATTCCTCATTTGAAGTTAATTTTGATATCATTAGGTCGGTTGTAGATTTACTCTATTCTCAATTGGAATTTTTAATCTAATTCATGATTCACTTGCCCTTTGTCATATTCTCAACAAGAGCAGGCGACAACTCATTTTGAAATAAATAACAAAGCATTCTAATTGAAGACCAAATATAAATCATAAACATCATGAACAAAAACACGACCACAAATTAGGGTTAAAGATAAACCACTCAAAGAGAAGAAGGAGCGAGTTGCGGTAAAACATAAAGCGAAGACCAAACCTAAAATCAATAACATAAAATTCCAAATCAAAACCAAATCAAAACCAGAAACATGGTCCGACATTGGACGCTCGAAAGAAGCAATGAAGAACGAACTTCAGAAGTCAGAAAAGAGAGTAAAATCAGGCATCGAAATAAAATAGAGCAAAAATTGCATGTACCTTTCGGTGGCAGCTAAAACCCTAGTATCGATTGGAAGAGTGACAAGGAGAATGGAAGATCGGTTGCCCAAATCGAAGTGATGTTATCCGCCGCTTTGATATCAGGCAACCAAAAATGTAAAGAAAGCCTGCTATCTGGGAATGGAAATGGCCAAGAGGAGCGGTGTTGTGGATGAAGGGGAGAGAGAGAAGAGAAAGGCGGTGAAAGACGCAAGAGCCACGAGGGAGAAAGGCAGTAGGTGGATTAGAAGCAACAGACACCGTCGATCTATAATTTTAACAAACTGCAGTGGACGTTCCGATAGTCTCCTTTTCCCACACATTTATAATACTCCCTCCGTTCATTTTTAGGACATTGGACGCTTGAAAGAAGAAATGAAGAACGAACTTCAAAAGTCATAAAAGAGAGTAAAATTAGGCATCGAAATAAAATAGAGCAAAAATCGCATGTACCTTTCGGTGGCGGCTAAAACCCTAGTATCGATTAAAAGAGTTACACGGAGAATGGAAGATCGGCTGCCCTAATCAAAGTGATGCTCTCCGCCACTTTGATATCAGGCAGCCAAAAATGTAAACAAAGCCTGCTATTTGGAAAAGGCAATGACCAAGAGGAGCGGTGTTGTGGATGAAGAGGAGAGAGAGAAGAGAAAGGTGGTGAAAGAGGCTAGAGCCACGAGGGAGAAAGGTAGTAGGTTGAGTAGAAGCAACAGACACCGTCGATCTATAATTTTAACAAACAACAGTGGACGGTCCGATAGTCTCCTCTTCCCACACATTTATAATACTCCCTTCGGTCTTTTTTATAAGATGTTTTGGGTTTAAGCACATTAAAGGGCGTGTTTGGCGCAGGGTGGAGAAGGTGGCCGGTTTTTTTTTTGCGGCGTGCGCGCGTGTTTGGCAGGGGATGGCGGAGGTGGGGGTGGACGGGGTGGCGGGGATGGAAAAGAGGCTGATTCTCCTACCTTCATTTTCTAAGATGGACGGGGTGGAAGAATTTTTCCACCCCCATTCTCCAATTTTTCCCTTTCACTGGTCTCGACAGTTCCTTTCCTAGTCTAGGCAATTTCTTCTTTCATTTTTCATTTCCTTCTTCCATCCCCTTCTTGTACTTGCAGCAATGGCGGAATTCGCTCCGACGCCACCCCAGACGAAGCAATTGGCAGCAGCAGTGGCTGGAGTACTCGCAGACAGAGAGTCCAATCCGGCGGGCTGAAGAAACTGCCATCGCCCGCCAAGAAACTGCAATCCGGAGACAGAGAGCTTGAGGTCAGCCATGGCGGATTTCTGGGATCTCTCGAATGGATCTCTCAAATTGCTCACCCCGCCCCTCTCGAATTGCTGCAACCCATTCTTGCTAATTGAGCTGCAATTCCAGAAATTGATTCAAGAATTGATTCAAATGAATGGAAGAGAGGATCAATTTTCAGTTCTATTAAGGAGAAATTGAAGCCTGTGGGTTTAATAATTAAGGGCAAATTGAAGCAATTTCACCCAATTCAATTGTTTGTTTGATCCACGACCGTGTAATGCACTTGTGAATTGGGGATGCTAAACGGAGAGGATGAAAGGTGAGGGGTATAGTTGGGGGTATTTTTGAATTTTCACTTTATTCTATAAAAAACCTATCTTCATCGCACCAAACACGCAGGAGTTTATTTTCCAAAAAGTATCTCCATCTCCTCTACCCCTAAAAAGTATCTCCATCTTCTCCATCCTCAAAAAGTATCTCCGCCTCCTAAAAAAAATTTACTTCCAAACACGCCCTAATTAAGGAAATTGGTTGATGTGGATTTTGTACTAACACCCCTCTCTCACACATTTGACAATAGCAATGATAATACAAAATCCACTTGCAATTTGACACATACTCTCAACAATTAATGTGATGATAAAGGAAAAATAGAACAATTGATGTGATGATAAAGGAAAAATAGGAAAATTGAGTAAATTTCCTAGCAAATCTTAAACTTTTTTATCAGAGCCATACCACTCAAACATCTTAGAAAACTGATATGAGGGAGTAGTACTGATTGGTAGATCTTTCTCTATCAATCTAATCGGTTGATTACTTTCTTTGAATTTGGCACTTACGGAGTAATATGCCTTGGCAGCCTAATAAAATATGGTCATTTATAGGTAGTCTTAAGTGTATTAAGTATGCATATTGCATGTTTAATAAGCTTATTCATATTCTTGATCTTTTGGTATTCGAAGTTCGGAATCTACAGTTTTTAGTGTTTATTTGTAGGTCGTATGATTCGGACTCGAAAGGTGGAGAAAACTTGGAGCAAATGGACAAAAAAAAAGAGCTAAGGAACAAGAGCGTAAATGGAGAACATGGAGAAATCCCATCTTTAAGAACCTGAGAAGTTGGAAATAGATTCTGAGGTCTTCATGAGAATCGTAGTGCTTGGAAAGAGCTTACCAACGCATATTCATATGCGTCAATCAGACGAACGATAACTCTAGAAAGTGCATTACAACTTCGGTCTGCCGAAGCTGTCGGCACTGTACGGACGGTGCCCGCTGCCCTTTCCACGACGCCCGCCGCCTCGTCAGATCCGGACTTGCGATACTCGGCCCAATCCATCTCTATGGTAACTTTTATCGAAACTTATTATAGGGTTTGGCCGACGAAATGAGGCCTATATTAGGTTATTTCAATAGTTTTCATTCATTTTGAACTATTGACTAACTAAGAGAGATGATAGGATTGATGTTGAGAGATCCAAGGTACATCATGAATACCTAGGCTTCTCGTGGTTTTGTCTTCAATTCAAGACTTGGTTGGTTAAATGTGAGACTTGATTTCTATATTATTCCCATGTTTATTTCATTGGCCTTGCGCTACTTTATGTTATTAGTTTTACTTGGATTCGCAACTTTGTAGAATTGCATCGTGCTAGGGTTTCAATTGATTCGCGAGAATAATTAGAACTTTTCGTAGCAAGCATAATCTGGTGATTCCGCGAGGATGATCTTTATTGTGTAGGGTAATGACAGTTTGGGCGACCATTATGTCGATAATTAAGGATTTTCATCTCCGCGAGGAATGTCAATCCCTATAAACCAAAATTGGAATAAATATTAAATAATTGAGAATTGAGTCAAGGATCGAATAAAATCAATCATTGTTGCGAATTATAGATGAAACCACACTATTCTTCTATCTTTTATTCGCTCTTATTAACATTAATCATACTTCATCTATATCTCTTATTGCTTATTTACGTTCAAATGTTCTCTTTATTTGTAAATGGATAAATAGACATTGCATTGGAATACTTGGTTCTATGTGGGTTTGACTCCTTATCCGCTATACTAGTTTAATAGTTTAGTTTATTAGTTTGGGAATCTTTATCTTTGGCGAGGTGAAACACACGACATTTCATCCCACCAATTTTGGGTTTTTAGCCTCTATTTGTAGGTCTTATGATTCAGACTCGAAAGGTGGAGAAAACTTGGAGCAAAAGGACAAAAGAAGAGCTAAGGAATAAGAACAGAAATGAAGAACATGGAGAAATCCCATCTTTAAAGTTTTAAGCAATTTGAAATAGCCTCAGGGGTGTGCATGAGAATCGTAGTGCATGGAAAGATCTTTCCAACGCATATTCATATGCGTCAATCGAACGAATGATGACTCCAAAAAATGTGTTCCAATTTCAGTCTGCTGAAACTGTCAGCACTGTACAGACGGCCCCCGCCGCCTCGTCAGATCGGGACTTGCGATACGCGGCCCAATCTATCTTTATGAGAACTTTTATCTTAACGTACTCTAGGGTTTGGCCGATGAAAGGAGGCCTATATTAGGTTATTTTCAGTAGTTTTCATTCATTTTGAACTATTGACTAACTAAGAGAGATGAGAGGATTGATGTTGAGAGATGAAAGGTACGTCATGAATACCTAGGGTTTTGTATTCTAGGGTTTGGCCGACGAAAGGAGGCCTATATTATTCCCATGTTTATTTCATTGTCGTTGTGCTAATTTATGTTGTTAGTTTTACTTGGATTCGCATCTGTGTAAAATTGCATCGTGTTAGGGTTTTAAATGATTCGCGAGAATAATTAGAACTTTTCGTAGCAAGCATAATCTGGTGATTCCGCGAGGATGATAGTTTGGGTGACCTTTTTGCCGATAATTAAGGATTGTCATCTTCGCGAGGAATGTCAATCCCTATTAACCAAAATCGAGATAATGATTGAATAATTGGGAATTGAGTCAAGGATCTAATAAAACCAACCATTGTTGCGAATTGTAGATGAAACCAAACTCTTCTTCTATCTTTTATTCGCTCTTACTAACATTCATCATACTTCACATATTTCTCTTATTGCTTATTTGCGTTCAAATCTTCTCTTTATTTGTAAATGGATAAATACACATTGCATTGGAATACTTGGTTCTATGTGGATTCGACCCCTTACTTATCCGCTATACTAGTTTACCAGTTTAGTTTATTATTTTGGGAATCTTTATCTTTGACGAGGTGAAACACACGACATTTCATCCCACCACAGCCATCTTGCTTTTGGGTTGGGCGTCTTTTTATTTGATCAAATTGTTATAGGCTGCCTTTCACTTGAACAAACCTACTAATTCAACTTTAATTTCATTTTTTTTTATTTCTGCATATTTCATTGGACAACTTGAGCAAACTAGCATTGGATTTCGATAAGCTCGCCACCCAAATGACGGGATTTGCGCTCTCGGAAACTCGACTATTTTTTATTTTATTTTTATTGTATGCTCTATTATTGTAATAAACTTGAATACTTTTAGTTCACGAGCCTGTAGTACGCTAAAATAATGTATTTGATACGTAACACATTTTGCGCACTCATTTACTTGCTTGTGATTATCGTTAACTAATTGGTACACGTGTTTAATAGATAATGTATTACATGAAAGCTAGCTTCCTCCACAACAATTTCATGAGCTCACATAATAAATTTTAAGTAAACACAAAATTTTACTCCCAAACAGATGCCCCCGAGGGCCCGAACTTTGAATTTGTAAAAAGCTTGTCGAACAGATTCAAAGTTCGCCCTTAATCTTTTTACATAATTTGATTAGGCATTTGAGAAAGAACAATGCGGAACTCATATATGGGGCACTTTATCCTGAATAGGTTTGATCTTCGCAATTTTGATTATTATTGGCTAACCTTGAGAAGTACACATATCTCCCCATTGAAAAGGGGAGACTGGTGTGGTCTTTGTTTTTGGGGCCGCATCCAGTATTCTTGATTAGAGAGATTTCCTACGTACCCTCTTCATGAGGGATCAAGTCATTCGTAGTTCATTTGGGCACCCCTTTCTTCTTATATGCTACAGGGTGCTTCTGCTTTGGACTAACTTCAAGTCCATTCCTCTCGTTTTGTTGAATTGGGCTCTTTTTTTTTTTTTTGTCTTTTTTTTACCGCATCACTCGAATCATTTTGGGCCCACCTTCTAGGAAGGGTTTCCAAAATGCTTTGACTATCATTTGCGAACTCGGTTTTTTTTTGTCGGAATTTGACATGTTTTGGTTGTCAAACGTCCTACGTACTCCTAGCTTGTGAAATATTTGTTCACAAATTTTCCATTCCCGTAGGAGTATACCACTTCGCCTCCGGCTTCTGAGAGCCCATATTCCCCTTTAGGGAAAACTTTGGTCACCACATAAGGACCTTCCCATTTTGCTTCGAATTTTCCATGGGATTTTCAATTGATAAAAATTGGTCGTCTAATGGTAAGGACCAAGTCACCGACAATGAACGACTGGAATTTGACCCGTTTATTTAATGCCCCAGTCACTTGGGCTTGGTAGATTTCAAGTTTCTGTTGTATTGCTAGCCGGTGTTCATCCAATGCTTCGAGCTCGGCCAAAAGAATCTTGACATTTTCTTCCGGGTCGGTGAGCTGAACTGCAACTCTAAGAGACGACAACTGAATTTCTTAGGGTAGAATAGCTTCAGACCCAAAGACTAAGTTGTAAGACGTAACACTAGTCGATGTTCGTGTTGTTGTCTGATAGGCCTATAATGCCTCCGGTAGCCGTTCATGCCAATCTCTTTTGGATTTTGACACCATCTTCTTTAGTATCTTGCATATCACTTTATTAAATGCTTCAGCTTGACCATTTGATGATGAGTTATAGCTCGATGATAAGCTATGCATAAACCCAAACTTCTCGCTCAGCTTCACCAACATCTGATTTTTGAAATAGAGAGCTTTGTCTGAGATGATTTTTGAAGGAACTCCATATCGATAGATAAGGCGAGTCCTTATGAAGTTAGCGACTTCCTTATCTCCCACTTCTTTCAATGGTATGTCTTCTGGCCATTTTGAGAAGTAATCTGTAGCCGCTAGAATGTACTGGCCCTCAAGAGGACGATGAGTTTATACACCCTATAACGTCAAGACCCTAAAAGTAGTCGGGTGCAACAATTGAGGAGGTTGGTGTATGAAGTCGCTGTGAATTTGACAAGCGTGACAAGCTTTAGAGAAATCCATGGTATCTTTCACCATTTTTGTCCAGTAATAGCCGAATCGCTTGATCTGATTAGCTGGTTTATGACCGGCATGATGCACCCCGAATATCCCAGCATGAGTTTCTGTGAGGGTATATTTGGCTTCTTCATTTGACAAACATCTTAATAACATTCCGTTGAATGTCCTTTGATACAAAGTGTCATTCTTAAGTAGGAACCTTGACACTCGCCTTTTAACATCTACTCTCTTTTTAGCATCATCGGGAAGAACTCCATGTTGAAGATACTCAATGAGCGGTTGTAACCAATCTGCTTCTTCCTCAATTTCGTATACGGAAATGACATCTACTTCCTCGGTGGGCCTAGATCGCTCCAATGCTGGCATAAGCAAACGTCGCTCCCCGATTGTAATTTCAATTTCTCTTTCACTTGACAATGTTAGTGACGCGATCAATTTAGCCTATGCATCTGCTTGGTCATTTTTTGGACCTTGATATATGCACAACTTCTATCCGATGGATCTAGTGCATGAGATGCTTGGATCTTTGATATAAAATGAGTAAATTTGTGTTTTTGACTTCATATTGGCCATGCAGCTGCATGATTACTAACTGAGAATCACCGAACAACTTTACCGAGTCAACATTCATTTCAAAAGCTATCTCTAGACCAACGATAAGTGCCTCATATTCTACCATATTGTCTGTGCAGTTCTCTAAAAGAGAAAATGAATAAGGCATTATTCTGGCCCCTCTTCTATTTGCAGCACCATCAAAGTATAATTGCCAAGCTTTTTCTTCTGTCATGAAGATTTCTTTATCTCGCAAATAATCCACTAACTCCTCGTTATTGGGAGCAGGATGATGGGCTAAGAAATCATCTATGACTTGCCCCTTGACCGTATTTTGAGGCACAAACTTGATGTCAAAGGGAGCCAGAAGCATAGCCCATTTGGCTAGTCTCCCTTACAACGTTGTCTTGGATAAAATGTATCGCAAGGGATCAACTTTTGAGATTTATGTGATTTGATGAGACCAAAGATAAAGTCGTAGCTTTTGGATGGCAAATATCAACTCTAGACATATGTTCTCCATAGCAGGATAATTTAATTTTGCCTCGACCATTGTTCGGCTGATGTAGGGAATTTTCCTTTCCTTCATCATTATTTTGGGCTAACATGGCCCCTAACGACCGCTCAAGACTTGTGGTGTACAAGACTAACGGTATGAAATAGCCCAAAATATTTTTGGATATTTCAGTTTTAATGAAAATAAATAAATAAATCTTTATATTAAATTTGGTAAAATAAGTTGAATTTCAATTCTATTAGTTCACATAAAATCCATGATGAAAAGTTTTAGAATCTATATCTATATAAACTCTTAATTTAGAAGAGTTTATGTTGAGGTGTCAACATTAGAGAGATTTTAGGGGTTTTGACCAATTATAATTTTCTTTTTTCTCTTTATTCCTTTTTTTTAATTCTCCTATTCCCTTCTTTTTCTTTTAATTCTTTTTTTCTTTAATCTTACTAACTATTGTGTTTAATTCAAAACATCTATATCTATATCTACATAAACTCTTAATTTAGAAGAGTTTATGCTGAGGTGTCAAAATTAGAGAGATTTTAGGGGTTTTGACCAATTATAATTTTTCTTTTTTCTCTTTAATCCTCTTTTTTTTTAATTCTCCTTTTCTCTTATTTTTCTTTTAATTCTTTTTTTTCTTTAATCTTACTAACTATTGGGTTTAATTCAAAACATTAAATTCAATATAATATAACTATTGGGCTTAACTCAAATTCATTTACTAACTATATATATCTATATACTTTATTAATTTATGTCACATGTTTTCTCCATGCTCAAAGTTATTTGTGGAAATATTATTTACATAATATCATTTTATTAGGGTAAACTATATTTTCTAATATTATTTTTTGAAAAATATTCTAATATTAATTACCCAATATTATTTGATGTTACATTTTTTAACCAATGAGATTAATTCAAAACTTTTATCTTTCACTATTTATTATTTATTTTTCTCTTTATCTCTTTAACCCAAGTGTATTTTTTCTATTATTTTTAACACATTTACTAATCAATGAGTTTAATTAAAAATATTGAATTAAATCTAATGTCTATGATTTATCTATATCCAAATATTATTTACAAAAAAAATCGCGGCATGGCGTGGGGATTGTACTAGTAATTATATTATTTGACATAAAATAAAAAGAATTGATTTAAATAGATAAACTATTTTCACATTGTGAATATTTAATTTATGTAATTTAAACTGAATAAAAGTCGGGACTATTATTGAAATAAATAAACTTTTCAAAAATATTATTTTATATATTATTCATTGGCAAATTAAAAGGCACTAGTTATATATATACAAATCTATTTTTGTATTTATATATTACGTATAGGGGTGTGCTCCGGTGAAAACCAAAATTGCGGTAAAAACCTATGATGACCGACTTTTTAGCCCAGTTCACTTGCTTTATAGCCCGGTTATGAATAGAACCGATCTATAAAGTCATGAATTTTAGCCCGGTTCTGAATAAAACCGTGCTATAAAGTCACCGTGTGAATAAAACCGTGCTATGAGTTTTTTGCACGATTTTTAGGATTGACCGAATTATAAAGTCATGTGTTATTTTAAAACCGAATTTTTTAGCACGGTTTTTAGGTTGAACCGAGTTGTAAAGTCACCGTGTGATTAAGGTTTTTTGCACATGTTCCAAATAAACCAAGCTATAAAGTAGTCCTTACGGTTTTTACCACAATTTGAGGTTTTCACCGGAGTCAATCCCTTACGTACATATACATACATATATATATATATATATATATATATATATATATATATATATATATATATATATATATATATATATATATATATATATATATATATATATATATATATATATATATATATATATATATATATATATATACACACATATAGGTACACCCACCTTTTTAGCTAACCCAATTCCAAATCGAAGCCAGCCCAAATCCCAGCAATATACATGGAAGAGATTTTGTTTTTTTTTTTTTTTATAAATCTATATTTACATAACGATAACTATCATTCCTCAATCCAAAATTTTCAACCTAAAATCCCTATTATCAGGGGATCCGATTAAGGAAAATCAAAGAAGACCTTGCAAACTTCCTAGACCTATCAAACACACACCATAACTCCTTCTCTATCATTCTCTACAAAGCCATAAACATCAGTCAAAAATCACAAACTACAACTATCTCCGTTCACTCTCGACCACGATTCCGGAGAAACCAAGGTCGAATACCACCACCAAATGGCTCATCAAACACCTAGTAGACCACCGTGAAAGCCCCGACACAACAACTCACTGGAAAGACGTAGGAAACAACGTCGGAAAGTTCTGCAGAAAGTGATCGACAGGCCAACCTCTAGGCTTCTCCGCCACCTCCACCGTGATTTGAATCCATCAAACTTGACTCTGGCGTACACCCTACAATACCCTATATCGAACTCATCTTTCTTTTCACTCGAAGACTGCTCGGAGGTGCTTGAACCAAAGCATCCAAATTCACTGGTGAGTAGTTGACAAGAGGAAAACATGTCGTTGTTCTTGCCAAAGAATACTCAAACTCACAACTAGTATAGTGTATAAGCAAGAGATCGATCCACAGGGAAATCTATTCAATTCAAGTATAATTCTAATCTCTAATAGAGAATATGGGGGTTTTTTGGTGTGTAAAAGGACCGCCTTTTATCAAAGCGGAAGTAAGCAAACAAAATAAATAGATTGTAGAATGGAGTTGAGAGAAATAGGTTCACCTACAATTTATCACTTCGATTGATGAATTCGATCCTTGTTTCAGCTTCTAGTTCTTGTCTTTTCCTATCAATGTCCTTGTCCAGATCTTAGGTAAATTACTAGTCCTACGAGCCCTAGCAACCCTTATCTCTAAATAACCCAAACACGGTTAAGATTCAACGTAGAGATAGCATTAAGATTATGAATTAACCAAGGTACACATAATATCAAGCTACGAGTCAATATTCAGCATGTATTCAACTTCCTACACATCCAATTAGTCCTACGAGTTCTAAAGGGATATGATTGCCACTGGGTTAAGGTTCGCTACGAGGAATATGCAAAACCATAGCAATTGAATGAATCTACTCTAACTAGTCGGCCAGGACAGAGAGAATAAAACACATTCAAGCAATTAAGCACAAAGAAGTCAAAACATTGCAATAGGAATAAGAACAAGATTAAGAAACTCACAATTCGACAATCAAAGATCCAAACTTTAGGCGAAACCTTGAGAGTTTATTTGCTCATGCTCAACGGCGCTCTCAACCATGGAATAATGTGCATAAGCTTAATGAAATAATAAACTAGAAAAGTCTTATAAAGCCTCTAACAAGTCGGCCAAAGAATAAAACAAAAACCCTAATTAAAGTCCAATTCTGAACGGCGTGTTTCTGCGAGGGCCGCGGGGCAGCCTATCTAGGCCGCCGGGCGGCCGGCAATCAGCGAAATCGCTCGTCAGAGGTTCGGGCCGCGGGGCGGCTAGCTTGGCCTCGGTTTTTCCGTTTCGAATTTACTGTTCACAGCGATTTTTCCGTTTCGAATTTGGTCTCGATGTCAACACAAAAGTTGTAGATCTCGAAGAGAGCTTTCCAACGCATGGTTATAATAGTCAATCGGACCACCAAGGCCTCCAGAACGTGCGAAACAAGTTCAACATATATGGCGACAACTTTTGATGACTTGTTATTCACTTAGGCTCTCGAAATTCGACTCCACTCCCGTGCTCTTCACTTTTCTTCCTCAACTTGAATCTTCCTTCATCCAAGAGTCTCCTAATTCCTCGTCGGATCCACATTTACCTGAAATTAACCATAAAATTGCATAGATTCCGACTCTTCCAACACCACAGGTAAACATGTAATTATAACTAAAATATGCACTATTCACAACTAAATTATGCTAAATGCATTCTATAATGCAACACTAATTATGCTCTATTAGCAGTTTTCCTGCACAGCAGAAAAACGTGATCTTTATACGTTTTTCTTTCTCTTTTTCGACCCATGTCCTGTTAATTCTTATAAATCATTTTTTTTTCATATTCATACCATACCAAGGGATCTTAGGTTCCTAATTTGGACATTTTCGAGTCCCATTTAGGTAAGATCCGCTCCGTTTATTGCAAATTAACGTATTTCGATTATGTGTTTGGGCTCATTCTAATAAATCTACTGTATTGAAGCCGTTGGCCTTCATTTTGGTTCCTGAGATTCCCTTGGGTACATATTTGGATTTCTTTCGGAAGAAATCAAGGGTATGTTTTCACTTTTTTAAAAGTTACGTGGCCGTTTCCGTGATTTATGAAAAGTAACTAAGCCCTTTTTCAATTCTGTAAAATATCAGGTACAATATCAAATTATTTTCCTCAACCACAAATAAGCATTTCGTCGGATTATGGCAAGTGGTTTGTTTCAATCAGTGCATTTCTACAACCTTCGTGCTTTTTTCGCAATATTTGGGTTTTGTGTCTTTTATAAATTCCATGCTATGTCGTTGAGATAAATATGCAAGTTAGCTTTGTTTGTTTCAATTTATCAATTTCTTAATCTCACATAGCATGAAAACTCGGGTAATGATAATTTGATCTAGTTACTAGTTCTTTTCCCGAACCTTGCTCGGGTTTTTTTCATAATATTTTCGATCGAGTTTGACGTATTATACAAAATATTTGACACGTCAATTTTCTAAATGCTTTTTATCATGATGTTGTTCGAAATTTCAAATTTGACAAAGAATGGTAAATCACTAAATCAGTTGTTTTCACACTTCTCCTAACATCCGTCCTAATTGAAGGCAAAGAAAAGAAACATTATATTTTTTGGTTTAAGAAAAACCAGTTTGGATCCTCTGAGAGACTTTCTCTATTACACACATCATATCACGTACACTTTTTAAATTGGTCAAAATTATAAACCGATTTGATAAAGATACCTTCTCATTTCTTCATCATGGCCTTGAAAGATATATGTGTTCACTGTGCCTGGGTGCATTAAGAGGCAGGCGGCTCTGTCATTCTTATAACCAAATTCAACTGAGATTGTTTTAGTCACTACAAAGTAAAACAAACTTATTTATATATTCAAATGATTAAAAATGAACTGATTTTTAAATAGATGCCGATCAAGTAACCAGAGAGGGGGTTGTGAGTGTAAAAGATCCGCCTTTAATCAAAGAGGATTGATGAAAGAAAAAGTAAATGGTTTTGGTTTAAACAATTGTGAGAAGCAGTTGTACCTACAATTTTCCACTTTATTTGGTTGAAACGATCCTTGTAACTTCTTCTCGTCCTTTTATATTTCCTATGAATGCCCTTGTCCCAACCCAATATAGTTACTTGTCCAATCAGTCCTAGAAACCCTTATCAATTGAACAGTCCCTAAAGAAGGATTCAACCCAATTGATAGCTTTAAGTTTCAGAGATTAACCAAGATATTTGCAGTCCTTAAAGAGGGATTTAACAACACATCCAACTTCCGACTTATCTAATTAGTTCAATCAGCCCTAAAGGGAAAAGTTTGCTACTTGGGTTAAGGTTCGCAATCAGGAATCTACAAAACCCTAGCAATTGAATTGATCTAACAAGTTGGCTAGACAACATAGATCAAAAAAATCAATCAATAAACACAAAAAAAGTTAAAGCATTTCGAATCAAGTTTTGAAGTCTTCATGAGAGATGTAGCCCTCGGAAAGAGCTTTCCAACGCATGCTCATATGCGTCAATCCGACGAACGAGGACTCAGAAAAGTGCGTTTCAAGAACAGAGCAGAATGCTGGAAAATATAGACGAGGTCGATTTCGACCAGACTTGTTCGATATCGACCTAATTTTGGTCGATTTTTCTCGTGGATGCCAGAAATCATCACAAAAAGCTGGAAGAGGAAGGATTGGTCGATATCAACCTAGACAAGTCTATATCGAGTTGGCCATATTGAGTCAACGCCCTAGAATCGAGTCAAGAAGCTGAGCAAAGAAAGCAGCAAGTCGATATCCAGTACCCTAACTCGATATCGAGTAACACCCAACTCGATTTTGACCCTGAGAGCCGATATTGAGTGTCTGAAGGTGAAGACGGAAAATGCCAGGTCGATATCGAGTGACTGTAATCGATATCGAATGGACCCACAGAGGTCGATTCCGAGCTTAACCGACTTCTTGTTAAGTTTCTATCCAAAATCCGAGGGAGATATTTTTGAGAGCAAATTCCATCAAGATATATCAAGTGCTATCAAGAGGAAGAGATATTTACCTACTTTAGATATAATTAATTTAGAGATTGATTTCTTTATTTCCATGTTTTAATCTTTAGATAAAAGATAGATAGATAGATATAGATTTAGATATAGTCTTCTTTCCTAATTAGAGATGGAATGAAGGCTATAAATAAAGTCTTAGGGGCTGATTTCCATTCATTCACTTCTAGAGAAGGAGAAGAGGTAGTAAGTAGAGAGAGAGAGAGTTTGTGGCGAGAGCAAGGTGGAAAGACGAGAGCGGATTTGGCTTGTTCGGTTGTAACCTTTCTTTTTAGTTTAATTTAATGCAAAGTTATTTCCTTTTATTATTGATGAATTTATTCATGATGAAAAGCGAGTAGTCACCCAACTTCTAGGGTCGGAGTGAGCCCGGCGGTAGCCATGTTAAGTGATGCGGTAAAGGTTTGATCTTTTTATGCGAATTCATCTTCTATCCCTACGAACATGATTGATTTGCGAAAGTTGAAGGTGAGCCTTGTTTGTTTTATTGAAGCGAAATTGATCTTAATGCAACATGGATTAATTATGTGAAAAGGGTTAGTAACAATTAGGGTTTATGCGAAAGCCTCTATCTTCCTATTTGTTAATAACGAAAGTTATTTGATGAAAAACATGATCTTTTATGCCTTTATGTGTTATTTTACATGGTTATCGTTGTGGTGTTGAAACCCTGATCTTGGAAGTCTTTTATTTCATTGATTTATTTCATAAAGTTTCGAGTTTTAAAGTTTCTGTCCAGCCGAAATCGAGTTGCCTTCTGTCGATTTTATTTAGTCAATATCGAGCATCACCAGTCGATATTGACCAAGTTTTTCCCTTGTGTTTTGTTTATGTTTTAAGTCAATATTGAGTCACTGTGATCGATTTTCTTACTCAATATCGAGTAATGGCACTCAATATCGACAAAAGTTTTGTGCTTTGCTTTCTTTTATGCTTTTCTCTGTTTTTTCTGTTTGTCTGTTGATTTTCTGTCTGTGAGATTTGTTGCCACCTTAGATCCGCTGACGTGCTTCATCGAGTATCGATCTTGACTTCCCGCTGCTACATCAGGAGGAGGTTTTGTAATTATTTGTGTGGGCATAATCCGGTTTGATTTATTTTATTATATTTCGTGCCTTAGGTAGTTAGATCTCACGTTTTCCTTTAAGTTTTGATTTTGCAGGTGTATGCGCCGTTCTGGTCTACCACCTGAGTTTGACGCCTTAGACGATCCGTAACGTCTTATACACATCCATTCTAGACTGAAAAAGGATCATGGCAACTGCCGAAACACAAGCTGAGATGATTGAGAGGCTTCAGAGGGAACTAGCCGCCAAGGATACTGCTCTCGCCGCTGAAAGAGCAAGCACTACACAGGAAGCTGAGCGAATGAGGCAGATGGAAGCTGAGCTTGCCGAATACCCTACCACTGTAGAGGATTACATGCACCCGACCCTTGTCGTGCCTGAATCGGCCATTCTAATCCCTGAAAATAATTTTGAAATTCGCACTCCTTTCCTTATTGAAATTAAAAACAATGCCTTCTATGGAAGATTTAATGAATGGCTTCTTGAACATATTACCAATTTTTCTGACATGTGTCATACTCTTGCTGAAGGTATTACTTCTGGAATATGTCAAGTTGAAAGCTTTTCGATGGTCTCTGGCCGGTCCAGCATTGAAGTGGCTTGAAGGTCTCCCTCCACGATCCCTAACAACATGGGTTGAAGTAAGGCAGGAATTTCTCAACAAATTCTTTCCTCATGCCAAGATAGTGCTCCTCCGCCAAAAGATTACAAATTTCAAACAGAAGCCTAGGGAGCCGCTATCAAAAGCATGGGAACGATATATGGATCTACTGCGATCCTGCCCTACACATGGACAGCCACCCTATGTCGTTCAGGAAATCTTCTTCCATTCTCTTAATCAGGCCGCTAAGGATAGGATCAACCAGTATACTCATTATGAGTATCTAACGATGCCACCAGCTGACGCATGGGTTACCCTCGACAAGCTGACCAACTACGACAATAAGTATGGGACTCCGGCAAACTATGATGAGAATGCCTATGCCAGGCCAGCCCCATCCATGCTTCTCTATGACCCTTCTAAAAAGATTGACCCAAATGTCAAGGAGCAGTACTACAGAGATCAGAATCGCAAGCTCCTCAAGCAAGTCAAGTATCTTTCTGTTAACTAGCCCAACATCGAACGCGGCTCCCATCGGCACACCAATACTGAGTGCCCACACAGAGCAAGTCAGGATGGCAGAAAGCCATGAAGAGGTACCTTACGCAAGGGACCCAATCACTCTATGGGGGACCAGAGGTTCTATCAACCACAATGGAACCAAGGTGCCCCTTGGAACCCCTCGCCATACCGAGCTCCAGGACATCCGGAAAGAGACCAGAAGAAGGATGACCTATAGACCATCCTTGAGGAAATGCGGAGGAACCATTCAGACACCAAGCAGTCCTTCAATTCCATCTACACTCAGATACATGATGTGAATGCTAGGCTAGGAGAAATCGATATCTGGAGGAAATCGGTTGACACACAGATTGGCCAGCTAGCAGCAAGCGTCCCTAGACAGTCAGGTACGCTCCCTGGATCTTCTGAGCCCAATCCTAAGGGCAAATCTGCGGGGAAAGTAGCAGCAATGAATCTAAGGAGTGGGCGACAGATGTAAACACCCGATCAGAATACAAAGGAGAAGGATGCAACAGATCACTCGACATCGAGCAAGCCCGTCGACATCGACTAAAACTTATTCGACATCGACCAGTCCCTCCTTGATGTCGACTAGAACTCTGCACCCAAGTTAAAGTCGACCACTATAGTCGATGTCGACCAACCTGTACTCGATGTCGACCAGCTTTCAGCACCTCCGACGAAGAAAAAGCTGCCTTTCCCCACAAAATCTTCAAATGATCCAGCAGAGAAGAAACTCCAACGCTTCATCAAGATGCTTTAGAGGCTCAATGTCACTATACCCTTCACAGAAGCTCTTAATGAAATGCCATCATATGTCAGTTTTTTCAAGGAGATCCTAAGCAAAAAGCGATCAATGGCTAAGATCGCAGAGGAGTGCAGCCAAATGGACGTTCTTGAAAAAAGGCCAGATCCAAGTAAGTTTGCTATAACCATTGTATTTGGTCAATACAGATTTAATGCTTTATGTGATCTTGAAGCTAGTGTAAGTATAATGCCTCTGTCAATATGGTCCAAGATTAAGATAGGTGCCTTAGAGCATGTGGATGATGCAAAGCTTTATATGGCAAACAACACGGTTGTCATCCCAACATGCATGGTGGACAATGTGCCAGTACAAGTAGGTAAGTTCTTCGTTCCTGCTGATTTCTTAGTTATTGATATGGCGGAGGACCCTGCTTGTCCAATTATTCTAGGAAGACCCTTCTTGGCGACGGTGGATGCCAACATAAGCGTAAGGAAGGGAGTGCTCACTTTCAACATCAGCGATGAGGTAATTGAGTATTCCTTTAATAAAATTGAAAGGCATACAGGTCCTATGGAAGAGGTAAAGTCTATATCAGCTGGTTACATTACTTGCGGGGAGCCTAAGGTAAGAAATATGACTCCCGAAGAGCTAGAAAAGAGGGATATGGAAGCCCAGGTGAAGGAGATCATGGTCATCCTAAACAAAGAAGCTGAGAATCCACTCGACATAGACCAAGGTACGTCGTTATGGACTAACTATTTTTCGGATGCTTTGCCAGGTCTTAAGTATGGGGTCAAAATTGACTAGGAGGAATCGACAAGACCACAAAGTCAGTCGATATCGACTTCATCTACTCGATATCGAGCAAACCATATCGATTCACCTCCTCTAGAAATCGAGCAGAAGAATATTGAGTAGCACTACTCGATATCGACCAATCTTGGTCGATATCGACCAAACCATGTCGAGTCAACTTCTCCAGTTGTGCACAATCCACCCGATTTCGAGCCAAGCAACTCGATATCTACCATAGTTGGTCGATATCGACCAAACCATGCCGAGTCAACTTCTCCAGTTGAGCACAATCCACCCGATTTCGAGCCAAGCAACTCAATATCTACCATAGTTGGTCGATATCGACCAGATCAGGTCGATTTACCTTCTTTTGAATTGACTAAGTCCCCACCAATGTAGCAGCAGTCAGTATCGACCGACCCTACTCAAAATCGACCATACCCTCAGGAGCTTCCAGAATCCGAATCTGCAAAGGTAAGCCAAGGTATGGATCTTTCTTCTCCCATTTCAATTAATGATTTATCTATACATGGGAGAGGTTTAACTTGTTATGTACGCTTATGTAGGATTTCCAATGATGAGCCTAAGGAGTATGAAGTTGGAGACAAGCTCTATGTTTCCAAATCAAAGGATCATTGGTGTCCCAACAAATTCAACAAGAAAAAGATGGGGCCTTTCATTGTAAACAAGATCCATTCAGGAGGATTGAAGCTGATGGACAAGAATGGAGTCCTATTTGAAGCCCAAGCTACATGGTCCCTGCAAATGCCACCTTGAGCTTAATGGAGAAAAGTCGGCCTAGCGCCTATAAAGTCTAGAGCTTGTAAATAGTCATTTATTTTGGGATTTTTTGACATTGTTGATTTTTTTTTGGTTTTGAACTTTTAGTTTTTCTATTGTGGGTATTTCTCTTCTACATTTTTTCAGGTCCATGGGGATAGAAGCAAGCTAAAATCGGACTTGACTCGGCAGTATAGCACTCGATTATGATGATTAGCACACATTTCTAGTGAGTTTCTTTCTTTACCCTTGTTTTTATACAGTGAGGACACTGTAATGTTTAAGCATGGGGTGGGGGAAAGGCTTAATTTGTCCATATTTGATTTTATTTGACCATATTTGTGCATTTTTAAAGTTTATTTCATGAATTGCTTATACATGGCTATTTTGGAATTCATTATTGATTTATGTGCTTATATGTATGTTTTCCAAAGTTTATAAAAGTGACACCCATTGAAATTTTTTTATTAAGGTCATGGAAGTTTATTATTGAACTCGACGATGCCAAATTGGATTCATTAGAGATATAGCATGAAATTGCCTAGTAAAGGGAAGTCACAATGAAATGAATATTTTCTTGAAAACCATGAAAGGAGGTAAATTTTTAAGTTGCTTTTGACATGTTGCATGATAAGAGAATGGAGGACTTTATATTTCCATATAATGCTCATATTGTTATATCTTACCCTTACCTATGCTTATGCATCACAAAAGCCATATTGAGCCTTATTTCATATATTTGCTCCACATGATCTAAATATTTCCATTCTTTACATTATTTCCTATCCGGGGATTATGTTGAGAATGATGTTACGTTATGGAGATTATTATATGGTGTTTGTGTTGTTGTTATATATCATATTTAGAGTTTGGCAGGAAATTGAAAATTATGGAAAATTTAATGAGTGAAAGAAAATCCGATCACCTCAGGAGATAAAGGTAGATCGACCCTGCTCGTTGAGATAATAGTTCGGCGAGATGGAACACAGAGGTGAGGAGTCCGAAGCACTGAGTATCCGGGGCCATTCATGACACCCATGTTTGCGACTCGCGAGAAGGCAGTGCTGAGGTTAGAGAGGTAAAAGCATAATATTGAAAAAAAGCATTGAGCGATGAGAGAAAAGTTATGATTCTTATGAAGAAGGAATGTGGTATGAATGTTTGGAAATACTCCATTTCCCCGGATTATTAACACCACATGGTCAAAAATATCCCACCTTTAACATTTTACCAATCTACTCCTTATTGAGCTTAAATTAAAGTCCTCTTGATTATTAATGCTTTGTCACTTATGAATTGTTTTGCATAACCCTTCTTTTATGAGTAGACGTTGCTTTTTATTGCACATGCATGGATTTGTGACACTAGTACATTTTCGAGGATGGTAATTGATTGTAGGGTTATATGAGAATGGATCTAATATGTTGAGAGTTTTGATTTCTTCCCCTGTATGACAATTAAAAGTATTGCTTGAGGACAAACAAGCTTAAGTATAGGGTGTTGGTTGTGAGCCTATTTCACAATGTTTTACACTTACTTTTATATCAATTTCTGCATGCATTTCATACATTTGGGTTAAAATAATACAAAATCTGTGTAGTTTATACTTATTTGCCAATTATGGAGGTCTACACAAGTTTAAGTTATATTTCGCGGAAATCGGACGCACTTTGGAGCTTAAAGGAAAGTCATGAAGAAGCTAAGGATGGTGCAGCTGGAGAAAAGCCCATTTTTCACCATTCATCATTTCGAATCAAGTTTTGAAGTCTTCATTAGAGTTGTAGCCCTCGGAAAGAGCTTTCCAACGCATTCTCATATGCGTCAATCCGACGAACGAGAACTCGGGAAAGTGTGTTTCAAGAACAGAGCAGAATGCTGGAAAATACAGAGGAGGTCGATTTCGACAAGACTTGGTCGATATCGACCTAATTTTGGTCGATTTTTCTTCTGGAGGCCAGAAATTGACCCACGAAGCTGGAAGAGGAAGCACATGTCAATATCTACCTAGACAAGTCGATATCGAGTTGGCCATATCGAGTCAACGCCCTAGAATCGAGTCAAGAAGCTGAGCAAAAAAAGGAGCAAGTCGATATCGAGTACCCTAACTCGATATCGAGTATTACCCAACTCGATTTTGGCCCTGAGAGCCGATATTGAGTGTCTGAAGCTGAAGACGGAAAAATTCCAGGTCGATATCGAGTGACTATAGTCGATATCAACTGGACCCACAGAGGTCGATTCCGAGCTTAACTGACTTCTTGTTAAGTTTCTAACCAAAATCCGATGGAGATATTTTCGAGAGCAAATTCCATCAAGATCTATCAAGTGCTATCAAGAGGAAGAGATATTTACCTACTTTAGATATAATTACTTTAGAGATTTATTTCTTTATTTCCATGTTTTAATCTTTAGATAAAAGATAGATAGATATAGATTTAGATATAGTTTTCTTTCCTAATTAGAGAGGGAATGAAGGCTATAAATAAAGCCTTAGGGGCTGATTTCCATTCATTCAATTTTAGAGAAGGAGAAGAGGTAGTAAGTAGAGAGAGAGAGAGCTTGTGGCGAGAGCAAGGTGGAAAGGCGAGAGCGGATTTGGCTTGTTCGGTTGTAAGCTTTCTTTTTAGTTTAATTTAATGCAAAGTTATTTCCTTTTATTATTGATGAGTTTATTCATGATGAAAAGTGAGTAGTCACCCAACTTCTAGGGTCGGGGTGAGCCCGACGGTATCCATGTGAAGTGATGCTGTAAAGATTTGATCTTTTTATGCGAATTCATCTTCTATCCCTACGAACATGATTCATTTGCGAAAGTTGAAAGTGAGCCTTGTTTGTGTTATTGAACCGAAAGTGATCTTAATGCAACTTGGATTAATTATGTGAAAAGGGTTAGTAACAATTAGGGTTTATCTGAAAGTCTCTATCTTCCTATTTGTTAATAACGAAAGTTATTTGATGAAAAGCATGATATTTTATGCCTTTATGTGTTATTTTACATGGCTATCGTTGTGGTGTTGAAACCCTGATCTTGGAAGTCTTTTATTTCATTGATTTATTTCATAAAGTTTCGAGTTTTAAAGTTTCTGTCCATCCAAAATCAAGTTGCCTTTTGCCGATTTTATTTAGTCGATATCGACCAAGTTTTTCCCTTGTGTTCTGTTTTTGTTTCAAGTCAATATTGAGTCATTGTGGTCGATTTTCTTACTCAATATCGAGACTCAATATCGAGTAACAACACTCAATATTGACCAAAGTTTTGTGCTTTGCTTTCTTTTCTGCTTTTCTCTGCTGTTTCTTTATGTCTGTTTGATTTGCTGCTACCTGAGATCCGCTGACGTGCTTCCTCGAGGATCGATCCTGACTTCCCTGAGATTATAGTAGAACACAAATGCTCAAATTGAATACACTATAGTAAGCGCATATACAGATTACAATAGCACACATGGTGTAGTACATCACCGCTACACTAGCTATATCATACCTTATCTCGCATTGCCTTGTAACTTTTGTTTGAATCAGAAAAAAATCCAAACCAAAACTTCCATTTATGAAATGTTTTTGAGTCATTAAGAATTTAGACAAATTAACTAGAGTAACTACTACTTTGAATAATCAGTAGTCAAATTAACTGGCCAAGCCATGAAAGCTTTTCATCTCAACTTAGCTTAGAAATTTAAAAGGAAAAAAAATTCAATCACCCCAATTTGGTGGATATGAATAATAACTACTAAAAATCAATGGAAATTTTATGTCTTAAAGAACATAACTACAATGTTTTGGACGAAAATGATGGAAATTATCTTTGAAAATAAATAACAAATTGTTTCTCAAATCACTAAGGTATAGGGAAAACGTTCTTTCTCATTGTATAAGCAAAATCAATTCACATTGTCAGTTTGGGTGGCTACATATGTAATTATAACATACATATCTTATTCTTGGTTTGGGGATTGAAATCAATTTCAGTTTGTTAAGTTATATAAATGTGTACAATTATAGCATATCACTCCCAGCCATACTCATTTAGTTCGAAATCAATTGCACCAAACCCTAAACACATCCAACCTAACCGTACATCACCCAAACATCTTAAAATTCATGAGAATCTATAAATTGAATGAAAACCCTATTTTGAACCTGGAGCTCCGTAATCGTGAATCCAGAGAGAATAAAATCAATTGCACTAAAAAGAATGAACCTGAACGGAATGGAGCATGCATAAAGGAACTAGACTTGGTTTTTGGGCACCAAAGGGAATGAACCAGAAAGGAAACAAACCTATAGATAGGTCGCGAGGCATCGACGGGAAGAATCGCAGAGTGATTGCTGGCACTAGGAGCACGATAGCTCGGTGAAAAATATGAAATTGAAGGTTACACATAAGGCATTTTTGGAATGAAAGTGAGATTGAAGGTGGGAGAGGGAGTATTTTGGAGGAATCGCTCAGAGGAAAGTAAAATCGAAAGGCATCAAGGCCGAAATGAAAAATCGGGTAGAGGGCAATTACTTTTGATAAAAAAAAATTTATAAAAAATAAATTACCCTAAAATTTGATTGACGGATTAAGCGCCCATTTTTCCCAATATTGAAAAATAGCCCACCTCTACCCATGACATAAAAAAAACCGCTACATATACTTTATTTTTCACATTTTTAAAAACCACCACATTAGACTAATAAAAACCGCTACATTAGCCTTGAAAACGGATAATGTATTCAATTTTTGTGAGATATCTTAAAAACAGCCACTTATAACGCCACCTAAATTAAACCGCCACAACCCACCGCTACATTAGATTGTTTATATGCTTAATCCTTTGCGAAAGTTAAGGGTATTCTATATTTGCAATTATGAAGCGAAAGGGAATTAATTAAGAATTTGGATAGTAATTAGGGTTTATTTGTAAGAGCCGACTAATCATAATTAAGAAAAGGTAGAAACAGTTAGTTTTTTATGCGAGAGCCTCTATAACCTAAATATTTGGAATTCGAAAAGTCGATTATTTGATATAAAGCATGCTCTTTTATGTGATTCATGATTCTACACATATATATATGTTTAGTGTTGTGGTGATCCTTTACCTTGGAAGTTTGCACCTTTATTTGTTTTATTTTATTATTTTTATCATGCATAGTCACTCAATACTGACCACACTTCTCTCTTCATCCCTCGACATGGACCAGTCTCAGTCGACATCGACAGTAACCCTTAGCACCTTTCCCCGCTATTCCCCGAACCCAAAAATTCTAAACTAGAACCGCTGACTTTTCTCCTGAGAACGAACCTGACTCCACTATCCTATAGCGAGGTATTGACTATAAATTTATTTGGTCGAGATACCCTCTCATCAAATTGGCGCCATTCATGGGGAGATATCAATCTTGCCTAGTTTAGTTTTTTAGAGTTTATGAATAGCCCATCCCTTTTTATTGTTCTACGTATCAGGTACTCTACCACCACCTACCTCTTCGGTGCCAACTAGGCACCGAGCTTTTTCCACTAATTTGTGCATTCTTGATTGTGTTTTCAAAGCTTTGGTACAAAGATGCAAGGCACATATGACTATTTTGAAGAGGAATGGGAATGGGAAAGATGTCTCGAACAATTGAGACGACGAAATAGGCTCGCACAGGAGGAGGCACGATTAAGGGACATAGCCCGACTGGAGAATTTAATCCAAAGGCTTGAGGCTTCCTATCATTCTAAAGGATCATACTCTCCTCCCTACGAGCCAATTGACCCGCCTCCAGTAGAAGAAGATTGGTTCAACAATGTCATCTTTTGCGAGCCAGTGGAGGTCGACGTCGACTACCCCCTAGTCGATGTCGACTGCTTGGAATCGATATATGTTCACCCTGGAGGAACTGATTCAGAGGCACCGGTCGATGTCGATTGCACCCTAGTCGATGTCGATCGCACCACATAAACCCAGGTATGTCCTTCCTCTATTTCGTTTCCTACTTCGCTATCTATCTTTGAAGAATCATTTGAAGGATCCCAAGAAGAAAAATAGCGACCAATGAAGAAGCCGGACGTCGTTTCCCATGGTGTTTCAAGGTCGCTTTTACCTTGCAAGGTGAAAGCCTTCCCCAATGATTTTGAGCAACCGATGTTTGTGTTCAAGTATGGGGTCCTCACAAAGTGGCATGGAGCTCCGCAGGATGAGGAGGAAGTATCTCTTCCCACTCCACCGTTTTGTTGTGGTGGAGATGCACAACCAAGTCAACCTATGAAGCGGAAGAGATACGATTATGAGGTATGTGAATTTTCTTTATATCTTCCTTTATGCATGCTAGCTGGAGCCAAGGAATATGAATGGGTGGAGCCATGGAGCGTTCACTTGGGCAGATTTAAGCTTCTGCGTATGATGCTCCCAGATGATATTCCACGCTTTCCACCACTGGAGGAACCACCAGACCCACCTATACCTCTACACAATGATGGGCCAGGCTAAGGCAAAAAGGGAAGTAGGAGGAGTTAGAGACTTAAACTTTAGTGCTTACGGGAGGCAACCTGCTATTTTATTTTATTTTTATTTTTGTCAGTTAATTATTAATACATGTGCATAATTGACGGAGGGAAAGTCGTTGATTTACCTCGCCAAAAATAAATCCCAAACGAACAAACTAGTATAGTATGCAAGTAAGGGGTCGAACCCTAAAGAATCAAGTATTTCTAAATATTGTGAATTTATCAATATAAAAAGAAAGGATTTTTATGAATGAAAATAAGATAAAATAATATTGACAAAAGCAAATAAAGGATAGAAGAAAAGCGTTTCGACCTACAAGTTTTCGACTTTGGTTGGTTTTATTGATCATCGAATCATTTCCAAGGTATTATCGTTTCCTATGAATTCCTCTCGTCTTGTTTTTAATAAATTAAAAGTCATACGAGTCCAATTAATCCCTTACACTTCAATGCAACCTTAACATGGTTAAGATTTAACAAAGAGATAGCACAACGTCCCAAGAACTTGAGCATATAAATAACACCAAGTAAACACGGTAAATCAATGTTTAAGATATATGTCAACTCCCTACATAATCATGATTCAAACACGGAATCCACATTCTTATGCGTGCTACTATGGAAATAACACAAATATGAAAGTATTAAATCCTAGCATAAAATCAATACCAACAAGGTAGCTAATCAAGATAACACCAATAACATAATCAATATCACACAAAGAAGTTGAAAGAATTATAGAGGAAAAATAACTTATATTAGAAACTCACAAACCACCAACCAAGTCTCGAAAGTGTAGGCAAAAACTACAAAATTAGCCAAACATTGCTTACCTAAGCTTTCTTCTCTTCTATGGTGATTTCTATACTTGAATCCATCCATAACTAATCCTAAAACATCCTATTTATAAGCCTAAAGTCTTGTATAAACAAGGTAAAAGATAGACAAATATGATAGAAACTTCCTAAACAAACTAGATAAAAGATAGACTTTCCATATACAATCCGGGGTCATTTTCGCTGGTAGCGAATAGAATTCCGCTAGCAGCGAATGGCCTTAATTAAGCTACTGTTGGATTTTCGCTACCACCTCGCTACCACACTCGCTGACACTGAATGTCCATGCCTTGGAATATTTTCAAGCTTCTTTGGCTCCTTTGTTTCCGCATCCGCGAATCCACCCAGCCGCTGCAGCGAGAGAAACCTTCCGCTGGCGCGAAAGCTCGCACTCGCTGAAGCGAGTCCGGTCTTCTGCTGAAGCGACTCCATTCGCTGGCAACGAGTTTCCTTTCGCTGGCAGCGAGTCATGCTGCTCCTGGACATGCTGCCGCTAACTCCACTCGCTGGCAGTGAGATTCCATTCGCTGGCAGCGACTCATGCTCAAACACTTGCTCAGACTTGATTCGATGACTTGATCCACTGCAGCGGAAATCCATTCGCTGTCGGCGAAAATCCAGCAGAACACCATCACGTAGATCTTCGAAAGAGCTTTCTAACGCATGCTCATATGCGTCGATCGGACATCGGAGGCCTCCGGAAAGTGCGTTACAAGTTCAGCTCGCCAGGCGGACAACCTTTCGCGACTCGTCCTTGTTTTCGCTCTTAGACATCGATTCCGTGCTCCGTTGTTCCTTAGCTTGTTCCATGCTTTTAGGACTTCTGTGTCAAGCTCTCTAAAGTCTCGCTTAGCCTTACTTAGCTCCGTTCCTCGTGTTCTTTGCCTCGGATCTACGAATCTACATAAAACCATCGAAATAGCGTAGATTCCGAACTTTTCCACAAAATGAATGCTAATCTAATTAACACTAAAACATGAATATACAACAATGAAATGCACCTAAACTAATCTATAATGCCTATTGGAATATGTCTTATCAAACTCCCCCACACTTAACATTTTGCTTGCCCTCAAGCAATGCAAAAACAAGAGCAAAACCATCATACCACAAATTTGATCTTCAAACACTAACCTTCTCAAAAGCAACATCAAAGTGGAGGAGCCACGAAGATGAAAGCTAACATCCTAGCAAGTATATGAGTGATTCAAAGTCAAAGGCACATCTAGTCCAACCTCACCGGGATAATGTGTTTGCTCTCACTCTCATGTGTTTAGGCTTAATAATACAATCTCTCAACTCAATCTAAAATGCAAAAAGCTACATAGAAATTTACATATATATCACATATTCTCCACCGTGGATGCCATCACTTATAAGAAACATCAAGAGGCAAGTAAATTAAGATATTGATTATTATTATCAACATGCTCTACATTTTCAGCAATAAGAGAATTATCTATGCTAGAAGAAACATTAAGTTGAGTAGAAATAGGATGAGTTTCTTCCCTTTCAATTGGTCCAAACACCGTATTAGAGCCAAAACGCTGAAGCTCTATTGCCGTCAAGCTTTTATCCATCTTAGCTAAGATCTCCATGGCGGTACTGAACCAGTCATTGCCTTGGCTATTAGACATCACAAAGCAACAAAGAAAGAACTATGTACGGATTAGTAAAAATATAAACAACCTCGCAAGTGTTTCGCTCACACTCCCTCTCTAATTGGTATGTCACGCTTGTTGGGCAATCCGCCTTGGGCAAATCAACACTCAAGCAAAAACCTAACAATCAAAGTAAATCAACAGAGTGAATGAAACAAGGACTCAAGATTGAACTTAAAAGGTTCAAGAGCAATCGACTAGAGACGGAGTACTCGATCAGCAAGCCAGCACTCGACTCAAGCAACAATAAGCACCCGATAATAGCTTTTGAGCACTCGACACAAACAAAAATATACAAACAAAGGACTGATTTTGTGGAAAAAGAAAAGAAATAAAAGAAACAACTTGGAAATTTACCTCTTTTGATTTGAAACCTTTAGTTAGGATGTTGTAGTTGCAAGGTAGGGTTTCAAGTTTTGTGTTTTGTGTTTGGGAGGTAATGTATGTGATCTAGGGCGGTAGGATTTCACCAAGATGATCCTTTGAAGCTTTCTTGCACTAGATCAATTCAAACAACCTTTTTTTTTTACTTACTTTTTCCCCTAGGTGAATTTTATCCTCCCTAGGTCCAAGCCTTTGAATTTCTTTTTCTTTCTTTTGGAATTTTCGAACTGATTTCTCTCTCTCTTTTATTTTTATTTTTGAATCTAATGCAAGAACTTACAGTAATAACAAAGGGAAAAACGAAAATAAAAAAGTAATAGTGCAAGAAATAAAATTCAGCCCTAAAGAAATAGATATAGATAAGGGTTTGGTTATCTTTGGTAAGTAGATATATCTATGCCTTTTTATGATATATGATAGATAATATGGAATTAATCTACCACAAAAATCTGATTTTTAATAAGGCAAATAGATAAATGGAAATAGATAAATGGAAATAGATAAAAGATAGATCAAAAGATCCAAAGATAGAACAAACTAGGGTTTGTGTGTGAGGTATGATAGAATCGGCCAAGCATCAACTTATGGGGACACAAAGGTTGTGCCGTAGGCTAGGGTGATGCACAAGGGTGCTCATGGCTTGGTTGACTCCACTGGTCTCGGCTAGGCTATGTGTTTTGGCTAAGCAACCACAACAATCACAAACAAACAAGGTTAGTGCAATAATCAATACAAGAATGCAAGAAGTAAAGACCAAAACAAGAAAATGACTCTTTTTTGTGGTTTTGGTGTGTATGAAAAGAAAAAGACTCAATTTTTATGTCTGAAACCAAAGCTCTGATACCAATTTGATACGAGGTTAGCCGTGAGATGGCCCGATCTTCGACAAACAAGAAAGAAACTAAAGAACGGAAGCAAGAACGAATAAAGACTCAACAAGATCAGCAAGATTCGACCAAGAAGCAATCAAGATCGATCAAGATTCTAAAGAAACGTGCAACAAGACTCGAAAGAAAGATGCAAGACTCGACAAGATTAAACAAGACTCGATAAAGAGCAATAAAGACACGACCGATAAGGACTGAGTCGATCTATATAGAACAAGATAAAGACCCCAGGCCTCCTAAGAGGGTAGGAACCAATACCAATGACTATATAACCTGCCTCTACAACCCTACACAACCAAGCGGACAACTTGGAGACACAAGGAGGGGGATTGTGAATACTAGGATCACCAAGTCTTGCGACGTTGATGAACACAAAGCAAACAAAGCTAGATCAATACCAATTCGATGATCAACGAGCACAACTCTAGTTGGATCAACATCACTCACGTGTATCACACACAATATGAGAGAATTTCTAGTCATTAAAATCCCACTGAATTACAAAGGGGTGAATCCACATATATAGGGCTCTAAGAGCTGCTGGGCCGATTCTAATGTTCTAATAAGATAAAAGAAGATAAAATAACAACTTAAAGGAATTAATAAAATTAACCTCTAATGTTTCCTAAAATAACTTAAGTAAAAAGAATACTAAAAAAAGAATCATAAGGTGCTGATTTTCGTTCCAAACAGTACCGCTTGCAAAGATGTTGAGTTTCGCCCAAAGTCTAGGATGAATCTGGAAAAACCTTCAACAGCAAAGTTGTAGACCTCTTCGTCCTCGTTCCAACAAGGTATGGCACGCCTCAATCCGATCAATATTCAATCCGTACGACCCATTTTACAGAGACGTCGAAAAGCTGTCAAAAGTCTGAACGAGTGTAAAACGTCAAGCTTCCACCTTTGGACCTTCTCCCATGGTGGATCCTTCTTCTTCCTTTTGAGAAAGACATCATCCGAAGGTCTCTTGGATGGTCCCGCATCATCTTTCCCACTCGGCATCCACTCAACCTTCTTCCTCTTCACTAAAAGGCTCTATAGAACGTCGATCACTGGTCTCTCAACCTCAGAAAGAGACCGTCACATGGAATGCTCATCGACCTCATATTCTACTGGTAGTAAAATAGGTATTGCTTAATGTTGATTTGAGTCATATTTCTGCGCCTATTGCTGCTCTTCTACAGGATTATTTAGATGTGCTTGCAGCTGAACTACCCCAAGGCCTGCCTCCTATTAGAGGTATTGAGCACGAGATTGACTTTGTGCCTGGGGTAGCCTTTCCTAATCACGCCGCTTATAGAGCTAGCCTTGAGGAAACAAAGGAGCTCCAACGCCAAGTCACGGAGTTGATGGATAAGGGCTTTGTGCGAGAAAGCTTGTCCCCCTGTGCCGTGCCTGTCATTTTGGTTCCAAAGAAGGATGGCTCCTGGCGCATGTGTGTTGGTTGTCACGCAATCAACCAAATAACGGTTAAGTATCGTTACCCTATTCCTCGTTTAGATGATATGCTTGATGAACTTCATGGTGCTTGTATTTTTTCTAAAATTGACCTTAGAAGTGGATATCATCAAATTAGGATGAAACAAGGAGATGAATGGAAAACGGCTTTTAAAACTAAGTATGACTTATATGAATGGTTAGTAATGCCTTTTGGATTAACAAATGCACCTTCTACTTTTATGAGGCTTATGAACCATGTGCTTAGAAAACACTTAGGATAATTTTTCGTTGTCTATTTTGACGATATCTTAATCTATAGCAAGAATATGCATGATCACTTATGTCACTTAAAATTGGTTTTTGATTGTCTTAGGAAAGAAAAGTTATATGCCAATTTACAGAAGTGTTCTTTTGCATCCGAGTCTACCATTTTCCTTGGTTTTGTAGTGTCTGCATCTGGATTGAAGGTGGATGAGGAGAAGATTCGTGCTATTCAAGAGTGGGCTCAACCGCATACACCCACTCATGTCCGCTCATTCTTGGGCCTTGCTGGATTCTATTGACGCTTTGTCAAAGATTTCAGCCTCATTGCCGCCCCCCTACATGAGCTGACTAAGAAGGATGTGACATTTTGCTGGACAGACTCACATCAAAAGGCTTTCGACGCCCTCAAGGATCGTCTCACCCATGCCCAAGTGCTGCAGTTACCTGACTTTGCTCAACCTTTTGAGCTCGAATGTGACGCTTCTGTCACTGGCATTGGTGGGGTTCTGCTTCAAAACAAGCGTCCCATCGCCTACTTCAGCGAAAAGTTGGGCCCTGCAGAGCTCAACTATTCTACCTACGACAAGGAGCTATTCGCACTAGTTCACTTCTTACAGACATGGCAACATTATCTATGGCCTAAGGAGTTTGTTATTCATTCGGATCATAAAGCTCTAAAGTACCTCAAGGGACAGACAGTGCTCAGCAGGCGACTTGCTCGATGGGTGGAGTTTATAGAGACCTTTTCCTATGTGGTTCACCAAAAAAAGGTAAAGGATAATGTGGTAACTGACGCGCTATCACGCAGGTATGTCCTCCTTAACCATATGGATGCACATGTGTTGGGTTTTGCTTTAATAAAGGACCTTTATGCTTCTGATAGTTTCTTTAAGACTATATATGCTCATTGTGTGTCTAAAGGTGAAGTTGATTCTTATTTTCTTGATAATAGCTATTTGTTTAAGATGGGAAAGCTTTGTATCTCTTCTTCTTCTATTCGCCGATTGTTAACTCAAGAAATTCATGAATCTAGAGGACATGGAGGTAGACATGGCCACGAGTCATGGGTTGGGTGGGTCGACCCGTGACCCGCCGGGTCGGTGACTCGCCGGGTCAAGGTCCACGGGTCCAAGGGTCGGCTCGGGTTGAGGGTCAGGGTTAGGGTCGGGGAAAAGATAACCCGTGACCCGGCGGGTCAACCTGCCATTTAAAAAAAAAAATTTGAAAAAAATTATTTTTAATAAAATAAATTTATAATTATTATAATTATTATATAAATTATTCTTAGAATAATTCATAATATTACATAATGTAATATGCAATGGCAATGTGAGACTTAACACCCCATGCTTCTCCTTTTATAGACTTAGCACCCCCCCCTCTTTCCTCTAGGGAAGCTAGTTGTACTTTCTTAGTGTCTGAGAAATTATGACAGTTCCAGATTTGTTCCATTTTAATCTCCCAATCAATATAAGCATTTGGATCAGTCTTACCATCAAAAGGAGGAATCTTTACCTTAACCTTACTTATGCCGTCGTCATCATTGTACCTAGGTGGTCGGTTCTAATTTCCTCTTTGATTCCATCTCGGGCGTCGCTCCCAATACTCCTCTTCTTGGAAGTCATCATCTTGCTCCGAGTAAAAGAATTGCTCTTGATAGCCATGTCCTCTTCCCCTTCCTTGTCCTTGTCCTTGCACATGAAGAAACTCGTTATTCCTTTCATTTCTCCCACCTCGTGGAGAGTTGTTTTCTTCAAAAACATGATTATTGACATTAAGATTAGGATTAGGATTAGGATTAGGATTAGGATTAGTGACTTCCCTGTCATCTTGAGGCGTCTCTTGACGCCTTTGGTCTTGCTGTCCACCGATGGTATTGGAACCACTAGGCCGAGAGCTCTCTAATGCCGCCACCCTTGCTGTAAGCGCAGGCAAGGACTCAGGAACACTCATCGTGTTGTTCATAATGGTAGCCATGTTGTTCATCATGGTCCTAAATTGCTCGGGTGTCACTGTTGCGCTTGAGGTAGTGGCGTTATTGCCATCATTGTTAACCTGATTATTAGACATGGCAACAAAAAGAAAAGAAACAAGGAACTATGTAAAAGGTTAGTAAAAACTATAAACAACTCACAATTGTGTTTCGCTCACACTCCCTATCTGATTGGTATGTCACGCTTGCTAGGGCAATCCGCTTTGGGCAAATCAACAATCAAGCAATAGAACTAAGCAATCAAAGTATGCAATCAAGAGAATGAATGAAACTACAATCCACAAGTACTCGACAAAAGGGAGAGTACTCGACACAACAAGGAGAAAACTCGACAAGGGCTGAGAGTTCTCGACACAAGCAACTCAACTCGATATATGCAATAAAGAGAACTCGACCAGGTGGAGATCTCTTCGACACACACAAAAACAACTCCATATTCAGCAAAGAGTACTCGACCAAAGTGGTATTGTACTCGACACAAACTGAAATTAAGAGAAAATAAGGAAAATAAAAGAAATCTTGGAAATTTACCTTTTTTGATTGAAAACCTCTAAGTTAGGAAGTTGTAGCTGCAGGGCAGGGTTTCAACTTTGTGGAGGTGTGTGTTTGATAGGTAACGTCGATTAGGGCTGGAGAGGTTCACCAAAAGAATATCCTTGGGAGCTTTCTTGCACTAGATCAACAATACTTTTTTTTTTTTTTGACTTACTTTTGTCCCTAGTGAATTTTGTTCTCCTAGGTCCAAGTATGTATGTCTTTTTTTTTTTACTGAATTCGAAACTGATTTTTTTTAACCTAATGCAAGAAAAGACTCAACAAAATTGAAGGACTCGAAAATTCTGAGATAGTGGTGAAAAGATAACAAATTTAGCCCTAAAGATAAATAAATAGACACGCTAGAGATAAATTTGGTAAGTATATCTATCTAAGCCTTTATGAGATATATGATAGATAAAAGGAATTTATTCTACCACAAATCAGATTTTTAATAAGGCAGTTAAATAGATAAAGCAAAATATCTCCAAGATAAAATAAATAACCAAAGATAGAAAAGATAGAACAAACTAGGGTTTGTCTTTGTGTGGTGGTAGAATCGGCCAAGAGAGATCTATGGGGACAGAACTAGGATGCCGTCGGCTGCTTAAGATACACAACAAGGGCTGTGCAACTCGTGGTCGACTCCATTGGTCTCGGCTAGGCTTTTTGTTTAGGCTAAGCAACCACAAACAATCACAAACTCAAGATTAGTGCAATAGTCAAATAAAGAACAAGAAGTAAAAGACCAAAACAAGAACTGACTCTATTTTTGTGGTTTTTGTGTTTATGAAAAGAGAAGACTCAATCTTGATGTCGGAAACCAAAGCTCTGATGTCAATTTGATACGGGGTTAGCCGTGTAATGGTCCGATCTTCGACAACAAGCAAGAAACTAAAGAAACAGAAGCAAGAACTGAACAAGAAAGCCAAGAACGATTCAAGACTCAACAAAGACAGCAATAGTTTGACCAAGAAAGTTCAAGATCGACCAAGAATGCAACAAGACTCGACAAACAGTAACAAAGACTTGATATTTATGTAATGACTCGACCTGATATGGACTGAAACAATCTATATAGAACAAGATAGAGACCCCAGACTTTTGTAGAAGGTAGAAACCAATACCAATGACTATATAACCCGCCTCTGCAACCCTACACAACCAAGCGGACAACTTGTAGGCACAAGGAGGTGGCTTGTGGATACTAGGATCACAAAGTCTTACGAAGTTGATGAACACAAAGCAAACCAAGCTGAGATTACCAATTCGACAATCAATGAGCGCAGCTCTAATTGATCGACAAGCACTCAATGTGTTTCACACAAGTTTGAGAGACTAATTTCTATTCAATAAGTTCCAACTGAAAAACAATGTATGTGTTGAAATATATAAGCCACGCAGGGCTGTTGATGGGCCGGCCTAAGTCTTCTAGGAGATAGAAAAGATAAAACTAACAACTTAAAGTAATTAATAAAATAGGCCCAAAGTTTCCTAAAATAACTTAAGTAAAAATAATACTAATAATAGAAATATATGGAGCCCCAACACTTAGTTATTTCGGCATCCCTATAACTAAGGTGGCTCGAGTTCTTCTTGAATCCCTATGCACATATAGGTCTTCAATGTAGGCTCGGGGAGTTGAACCTTGCTCGAGAACAAAGCATAACTCACAAAGTTGAATGAGTCTCTCTGAAGCTTCTTAGCTCTAGCTCGAGTCATTGGTCCTTCTCCAAGAATGATAGGTGTGTTAGGTGGAGCTGTAGAAGATGGTTCCGCATCAAAGTCTTGCGAAGTTGATGAACACAAAGCAAACCAAGCTGAGACAAGATACCAATTCGTGACCAATGAGCACTGCTCCAATCGGCCAGCTAGAGCTGGCAAAACCCGACCCGAACCCGAAAACCCGACCCGGTCGACCCGAAACCGATTGTTCTGAACACCGACTCAACCCGACCCATTTGGACCCGAAATCCGAATAACCGATAACCGAAACTCACCTAAATCCGAATGAACCGAACCCGATTCAACCGAAACCCATTAAGGCCCGAACCCGTTATAACCGAAACCCGAAATAACCCGAACTTTAAGATACATTCTAGTAATTTTTTTAAAATGAATATTGAAATAACTGAAACCCGAGACAACCGAAACCCGAATAACCAAAACCCGATACAACTGAAACCCGAACCCGACCCAACCGAATGACAAAATTATTAGACATTACCCGAAAATCGAATGAACCGAAACCCGAATGACCCGAAACCCGAATAACCCGAAACCCGACTAACCAATCCCGAACCCGATCCGACCCGCCCGATTGCCACCTCTACGGCCAGCAATCTCTCAAGTGTTTTACACACAATTTTGAGAAGTATAAACTCTATTCAATAATTTTCCCTCGATTACAATGGGAGAATCGACAATATATAGGCTCTATAGGGCTGCTGGGCCGGTTTTCCTAAGTAAAGAGATAAAAGAAGATAAAACTAACATCTAATGGAAATAATAAAAATAACCTCAAAGTTTCCTAAAATAACTTAAGTTAAAATAATACTAAAAATAGTAATAGAAGGAGCCTCAACACTTAGGTATTTTCGACAGTCCTAAAGACTAAGGTGGATCGGCTTCTTCAAGAACCCCTATGCACATATAGGTCTTCAATGTTGGCTTGGGGAGTTGAACCTTGCTCGAGAACAAAGCATGACTCACAAAGTTGAATGAATCTCTCTGAAGCTTCTTAGCTCTAGCTTGAGTCATTGGTCCTTCTCCAAGGATGATAGGTGTATTAGGTGGAGTTGTAGAAGATGGTCCCGCATCACAAAAGCTTTCCGTGAATTTTTCGGACCAAAACTGACCATAACGTCGTCACCTTGGTTTGTCCACCAAAACTTCTCCGTTTTTGCTCAAACTTGTTCCTAACATGTTTATATGGCATATAGATGATATTGGGAGCTTTTGGCGTGAAAAGTTTTCCGTGAATTTTTCGGACCAAAAGTGACCATAACGCCGTCACCTTGGTTTGTCCATCAAAACTTCTCCATTTTCGCTCAAAATTTTCCCTAACATGTTTATATGGCACATAGAAGTTATTGGGAGCTTTCGGCGCGAAAATCATTCCGTGAATTTTTCGGACAAAAGACGACCATAACGATGTCAAAGTGACCATAACGCCATCACCTTGGTTTGTCCACCAAAACTTCTCCATTTTCGCTCAAATTTATTCCTAACATGTTTATATGGCATATATATATATATGATATTGGGAGCTTTCGGCGCGAAAAGCTTTCTGTTAATTTTTCGGACCAAAAGTGACCAAAACGCCGTCACCTTGTTTTGTCCATCAAAACTTCTCTGTTTTCACTCAAATTTGTCCCTAACATGTTTATATGGCGTATAGATGGTATTGGGAGCTTTTGGCACGAAAAGCTTTCCGTGAATTTTTCGGACCAAAAGTGACCATAACGTCGTCACCGTCAATTTCTCACTCTAACACGTTGTGGAAGGGTGTTAGAGTGAGAAACTTGAGAGAGATACTCTCTTTGAGGGTTCTCTTTTCTTTGATTTTTTTCCTTGCTTTGGCCTTTCCACCGATCTCCCCCCTATTCTTTCAATCATTATGGGTTTGGTTACATTCTCAGTTTATTAGGGGGTGATTATGAGTGTTTTATTGAAATATTTAGATATTTGTCACTATTGGGCGTGTAGTGGGGTACTGAGGTGGTTATGGTGGTGGTTTGGTGTTTGGAACTGGTGGGCTTCAGCCGGTTCCGGCATTCGAACTGGAATTTCGAGGGTTTGTGGGTGGATGGTGGTTCTTCTCGTGTCTCGTTTGGTCATATCTGGCTTTCTTCTCTTCATGATCTTCCTTTCTGAGCTCGCGACAGCTTTGAGCCTCTGGGGTGGTTTGACTGGTGGGCTGTGGCTTGGAGGGTGGTCCGGGGACGTGAATCAGCGAAGATGGGGCTCGGGAATCATATGGGTCCCCTGATTTTGTCGGATCACGGTCGTCGGCTGCTGATAACCTATCTTCTTGTTGCTCTTGGGGGTCGTGGGTTCCGTTTGTTCAGATCTGTGTTAGTGGGCGGGTTTTCTTCTCCTCGTGCCGGCCAAGTGTCTTGGGATGGGGTTGTGGGCTTGCACGGGTGGACCTGCGGGGTGGGAGCTGTTGGTCGTGCTCCTCTGGGTCCTTCCGAGCCGCTCCCTGTCGCTCAGCTTCTTCGTTATGCTCCGGTGGGGGAAATGCAATTTGGTTGACGTGGGTCGATGTGCAAGAGCTATTTGATGGGCGTAGATTTCCTTCTCCCTCACCTTTCCTTATCTCTAATTTATTTTGATTGAGCTGTACGTTGGTGTTGAGGATTGGTGGTCAAGGGGTGAAAATTTTTTGGTGGTGTCCGGAATGCTCGGTATTTGCTTGTCGCCGGTGAGGGGCTAGTGGAGCCGGTGAGAATCTGGATGGTTGGCGCGTGATGGTGACGTCTTTGCTTCAGCCCTTGTTCTTCTACCGTGTGGGGCCCCATCCCATCTAGTCAAATCGCAGCTAAAGGAGAGTGCTTTTGTGATGCGGGACCATCCAAGAGACCTCCGGACACACCTATAATTCGAGCTTGTGAGAATGAAGTCATCCTCAAGAGGAAGAAGAAGGTTCCACCTTGAGAGAAGATCCAAAGTTGCAAATGGAGTTTTGGACTCGTTCAGAATTTTGATAGCTTTTTTGACGTCTCTGTAAAATGGGTCATACGAATTCAATATTTATCGAATTGAGGCGTGCCATACCTTGTCGGAACGAGGACGAAGAGATCTACAACTTCGATGTTAGAGGTTTTTCCAGATTCGACCTAGAGGGGTGCCGAAATCCATATTCTTTGAGCTGTCGCTGGTTTTTGACGGGATTTTATTGAGTATTGGAACATTATATTTATTTCCTATTTTAGTATTTCTTTTACTTAAATTATTTTAGGAAACTTTAGATGTTATTTTATTAATTTCTCAAGTTATTAGTTTTTATTAATTCCTTTAGATAAATCGGCCCATCAGCCCTTAGAGGCCTATATAATGTTGATTACCCCTTTGTAATTCAGTAGGAACTTTGATGAATCAAATTGCTTTCTCAAAAACGTGTGAAACACATTGAGAGTTTTCGAAGATCAGGCCACTTTACGGCTAACCCCGTATCAAATAATAATGCGGGACCATCCAAGAGACCTCCGGACAGACCTATAATTCGAGCTCGTGAGAATGAAGTCATCCTTAAGAGGAAGAAGAAGGTTCCACCTTGGGAGAAGATCCAAAAGTGCAAATGGCGTTTTAGACTCGTTCAGAATTTTGACAGCTTTTTTGACGTATCTGTAAAATGGGTTGTACGGATTCAATATTTATCGGATTGAGGCGTGTCATACCTTGTCGAAATGAAGACAAAGAGATCTACAACTTTAATGTTGGAGGTTTTTCCAGATTCGACCTAGAGATTGGCCGAAATCCACATTCTTTGAGCTGTCGCTGGTTTTTGACGGGATTTTATTAAGTATTGGAACATTATATTTATTTCCTATTTTAGTATTTCTTTTACTTGAATTATTTTAGGAAACTTTAGATGTTATTTTATTAATTTCTCAAGTTATTAGTTTTTATTAATTCCTTTAGATAAATCGGCCCATCAGCCCTTAGAGACCTATATAATGCCGATTACCCCTTTGTAATTCAGTCGGAACATAATGAATAGAATTAGTCTTATCAAATTCTGTGAAACACATTGAGTGATTGTTGGATGATTAGAGTTGTGCTCATCATTCACGAATTGGTATCTATCTCAGCTTGGTTTGCTTTGTGTTCATCAACTTCGCAAGACTTGGTGATCATAGTATCTACAAGTGATGCGGGACCATCCAAGACACCTTCGGATACTTTTGACAGTTTTTCGACGGTCCAAAGGTGGAAGCATGGCGATTTACACTCGTTCATACTTGTGTCTACCGATTGTGTCTACCGATTTACACTCGTTCATCCAAGACAACCTCGCAAGACTTGGTGATCCTAGTATCTATAAGTGATGCGGGACCATCCAAGACACCTTCTTGCTTGTTGTCGAAGATCGGACCATCTCACGGCTAACCCCGTATCAAATTGGTATCAGAGCAATAAACTAAAGAAACGGAAGCAAGAACAACAAGAATCAAAACTGACGCAGTAAGAAACGCAAGAACTCGATCAAGAAACAAGCAAGATCGAACAAGAACGCAGCAAGAACAAAAGACTCGATAAAGAAAGATGCAAGAATTGAAAGACATGACCTGATAAGGACTGATGCGATCTATATAGAACAAGATAAAGACTCCAGGTCTCCTAAGAGGGTAGGAACCAATAGCAATGACTACATAACCCGCCTCTACAACCCTACACAACCAAGCGGACAACTTGGAGGCACAAGGAGGGGGCTTGTGGATACTAGGATCACCAAGTCTTGCGAAGTTGATGAACACAAAGCAAACCAAGCTGAGATAGATACCAATTCGTGAATGATGAGCATAGCTCTAATCATCCAACAATCACTCAATGTGTGATACGAGGTTAGCCGTGAGATGGCCCGATCTTCGACAAACAAGCAAGAAACTAAAGAACGGAAGCAAGAAACAAGAAAGACTCAACAAGACTCAAAGAACACAGCAAGAACAATGCAAGATTCGACCAAGATAGATCAAGAATGTAACAAGACTCGACAAAACAGTTGCAAAACTCGAAATTGAATAACAAGAATTCAAAGACACCACCTTTTAAGGACTGATGCGATCTATATAGAACAAGATAAAGACTCCAGGTCTCCTAAGAGGGTAGGAACCAATAGCAATGACTACATAACCCGCCTCTACAACCCTACACAACCAAGCGGACAACTTGGAGGCACAAGGAGGGGGCTTGTGGATACTAGGATCACCAAGTCTTGCAAAGTTGATGAACACAAAGCAAACCAAGCTGAGATAGATACCAATTCGTGAATGATGAGCATAGCTCTAATCATTCAACATTCACTCAATGTGTGATACGGGGTTAGCCAAGAGATGGCCCGATCTTCGACAAACAAGCAAGAAACTAAAGAACGGAAGCAAGAAACAAGAAAGACTCAACAAGACTCAACAAGACTCAAAGTACACAGCAAGAACCATGCAAGATTCGACCAAGATAGATCAAGACAGTAACAAGACTCGACAAAACAGTTGCAAAACTCGAAATTGAATAACAAGAATTGAAAGACACGACCTGATAAGGACTGATGCGATCTATATGGAACAAGATAGAGACCCCAAACTTACGTAGAAGGTAGGAACCAATACCAATGACTATATAACCCGCCTCTGCAACCCTACACAACCAAGCGGACAACTTTGAGGCACAAGGAGGGGGCTCGTGGATACTAGGATCACCAAGTCTTGCGAAGTTGATGAACACAAAGCAAACCAAGCTAGATCAATACTAATATTTGCAATTGAAGAGCACAGCTCTATTCAATCGACAACCACTCATTGTGTTTCACACAATTTGAGAAGAACTAAATTCTATTCATTGAAATCCAACTGAATTACAAAGGGGTGAATCGACATATATAGGGCTCTAAGAGCTGTTGGGCCGATTCTAATGTTCTAAGAAAATAAAAAAAGATAAAATAAAAACTTAAAGGAATTAATGAAATTACCCCTAAAGTTTCCTAAAATAACTTAAGTAAAGAAAGTTACTAAAATAACAAAAGAAAGTTCTTTATTCCCGTCAAAACAGTGACAGGTTGCAAAGAATGCAATTTTCGGCCAAGCTCCATGTCGAATCCGGAAAAACCTTCAACAGTAAAGTTGTAGATCACTTCGTCCTCGTTCTAACAAGGTATGGCATGCCTCAATGCGATGAATATTGAATCCGTACGACTCATTTTACAGAGACGTCGAAAAGCTGTTAAAATTCTGAACGAGAGTTTAAAACGTCATTTCTTCTCCCAAGGTGGAGCCTTCTTCTTCCTCTTGAGGATGACTTCATTCTCACGAGCTCGAATTATAGGTGTGTCTGGAGGTCTCTTGGATGATCCCACATCATTCTCCCTTTCTTGAAAAGAATTCGACCTCGAATCCAAGGTCGCATATGATTCCGCAAATGCATCCACACGAGCTCCTGGATCGAAAACCTCATGTCTATGGAAATTCATATCAAGACCGGTTGGTGTAGGGAATGACCACTCCTTGTTGGTTATTGTCTCAGCTTCATCTACAAAATCAAGAAAATAAACTTTGTGAGTGCATAATTCAGATTCCATATGAATGTCATGATGTTCTAACTTAATATGCACTTGAGTTTGGTCATTAATCCCTAAGTTTCCATCCAATGCTAGCAAGTTTTCATCCTTTTTCAAGGCTGAATTTTCAATTAATTCAAGGCTAGTAATAGGAGAAGAATATGCACCATCAATGATCATATTAGAAACATTGCCTTTTTCTAAGCATTTACTATGACATAAATTTTCTCTTTGATTATCATCACAAGGTGTAGGTTAAACATTTAAATCAATCAAAGAATCATCATCCTCATATTCAATGAAATCATTATCATTACAGACAAGTAAATTAAGAACTTGATCATTTTCAATATGCTCTACATTTTCAGCAATAAAAGAAATATGATGTTGAATAGCATTATTAGGACAGATAGGATGAGTTTCTTCCCTTTTAATTGGTGGAACTTCATCTCTAGGTGGGACTCCTTGTCCAAACACCGTATTAGAGCCAAAACGCCGAAACTCATATGCCGTAAAGCTTTGATCCAACTTAACCAAGTCTTCATTGGTCACCAAATTCTCTTAGGTCTTAGCTAACTTCTCCATGACGGTACTGAACCAGTCATTGCCCTGGCTATTAAACATTGCAAATAAAGATAAACAAAGAACTATGTAAAAGTTAGAAAATTATAAACAACCTCACAAGTGTTTCGCTCACACTCCCTCTCTAATTGGTATGTCACGCTTGTTGGGGCAATCCGCTTTGGGCAAATCAACAATCAAGCAAAACAGATGGGTATTTGCAATAATTCAACTCGAAACAAACTAAAGAGTACTCGACAGGGGTCAATGTACTCGACACAATCAAAGAGAGAACTCGGCAAGGGCTGAGATCTTCTCGACACAACATCTTAGCAACTCGACAGAGGAGAATTGCTTCGACAAACAGCTTATACTCAACTCGACAAAGTTGTAAACAAAGAGAAATAAAAGAAAAACTAATGAAAGAATGGAAATTTACCTCTTTTGATTGAAAACCTTTAAGTTAAGATGTTGTAGTTGCAAGGTAGGGTTTCAATTTTGTGGAGGTATGTGTTTGGGATATAAGAAGGGTTGTCAATATATGCTGTAGAATTCACCAAATTGTGTCCTTGGAGCTTTCTTGCACTAGATATCAATAACTCTTTCTTCTTTTTTTTTGACTTACTTTTGCCCCTAGTGAATTTTATCCTCCTAGGTCCAAGTTCAATCCTTTTTTTTTTTTTTTAATTTTCGAAACTGATTTTTTTTTATCTAATGCAAGAAAGACTCAAATAATATAAAAGGACTCGAAAATCTGAGATGATGGTGAAAAGATAACAAATGCAGCCCTAAAGATATATTTATAGACAACCCTTGGATATACTAGGTAACAAGATCTATCTAAGCCTCTTAAGATAAATTATAGATAAAAGGGATTTATTCTACCAAATATCAGATTTAATAAGGCAATTAAATAGATAAAGCAAAATATCTCCAAGATAAAATAGATAAACCAAAAATAGACAAGATAGAACAAACTAGGGTTTGTCTTGTGTGGTGTATATGAATCGGCCAAGCTAGACTTATGGGGACAATAGATTACCGTCGGCTCTAGGGTGAACAGAAGGGATGTGCACATGGATTGGTCGACTCCACTGGTCTCGGCTAGGCTTTGTGTTTAGGCTATGCAACCACAAACAATCACAAACTCAAGATTAGTGCAATAATCAATAAATAATGCAAGAAGTAAATAACCAAATAAAGGACTTGATACAGGGTTAGCCGTAAGTTGGTCCGATCTTCGACAACAAGCAAGAAACTCAAAGAACTGAACAAGAACTACCAAGACTTGATAAAGAATGCAAGAACGCAGCAAGAAACAAAGCAAGAAACGCAAGAAACACCAAGAACCAAGGGCTGTTGGATGTCGACAATAACAAGACTCAACAAGATGATGCAAGACTCGATCAAGAATGTTCAAGATCGACCAAGAATGCAACAAGACTCGACAAACAGTAATCAAGACTCGAAATTGATATGAAGACGCGACCGATGAGGAATGAGTCGATCTATATAGAACAAGATAGAGACCCCAGGCTTCCGTAGAAGGTAGGAACCAATACCAATGACTATATAACCCGTCTCTGCAACCCTACACAACCAAGCGGACAACTTGGAGGCACAAGGAGGGGGATTGTGGATACTAGGATCACCAAGTCTTGCGAAGTTGATGAACACAAAGCAAACCAAGATGAGATAAGATACCAATTCGACAATTGAAGAGCGCTGCTCTATTCAATCGACAACTCTCAATGTGTTTCACACGTTTTTGAGAAAGTAATTTGATTCATAAAAGTTCCATCTGATCTACATAGGGGGTGCGGCATTATATAGCCATAAGGCTGTGGTTTGGGCCGAAATCTCTAAGTAAAAGAGATAAAAGAAACTAAATAATAATTTAATGGAAATAAATAAAATAACCTCTAAAGTTTCCTAAAATAGTTTTAAGTAAAATAATACTAAAAATAGTAATAAGTTGGAGCCCCAAGCTCTTAAGCAATCGGCAGCCCTTAAGCTTCAAGGTGGCTCTTCTTCTTGAATCCTTATCCACATATAGGTCTTCAATGTAGGCTTTGGAAGTTGAACCTTGCTCGAGAACAAAGCATGACTCACAAAGTTGAATGAGTCTCTCTAAAGCTTCTTAGCTCTAGCTCGAGTCATTGGTCCTTCTCCAAGAATGATGGGTGTGTCTAGAGCTGTAGAAGATGGTCCTGCATCAACCTCCCCTTCTTAAAAAGGACTTGACCACGAATCCAAGTCTTCATCCACAGCGAAGTAAGGGACAAGATCCGCGACGTTGAATGTAGCGCTCACGCCCATGTCTCCAGGAAGCTCTAGTTGGTAGGAATTATCGCCTACTCTCATCTTCACCTTGAATGGTCCATCACCACGAGGTGCTAGCTTGCTCTTCCGTGCTTCTGGAAACCGCTCATTCCTTAAGTGCACCCATACAAGATCTCCAGGCTGAAATGTGACCAAGCGACATCCCTTGTTGGCCTTGTTAGCATTGTATTCAGCCTTTAGCTTCAGCTTCTCACGAGTCCGTCCATGCAACTCTCGAATGAACTTGACATGCTTACCTGCCTCAAATGATTCTTTCTCTCTCATAGGATATGAAGAGAGATCAAAAGGGGTTAGTGGATTAACACCATACACACACTCAAATGGGGTGAGTTTAGTCGTCGAATGCATGGTTCTATTATATGCAAATTCCACATGGGGTAAGGCTTCTTGCCAAAGTTTCAAATTCTTCCTAATAATGGCTCTTAGGACAGTAGTAAGGGTTCTATTAGTCATCTCAGTTTGGTCATCGGTTTGGGGGTGGCTAGAAGTAGAGAATAACAATCTAGTTCCCAATTTATTCCATAAAGTTCGCCAAAAATGACTTAAGAATTTCAGATCCCTATCACTAAAAATGGTTTTAGGTACGCCATGCAACCTAACTACTTCTCTAAAGATTAGATTAGCAACGTTAGTAGCATCATCAGTTTTATGACATGCAATGAAATGAGCCATTTTAGAGAATCTATCAACCACTACAAATATAGAATCCCTCCCCTTCTTAGTTCTAGCCAACCCAACGATAAAGTCCATAAAAATGTCTTCCCAAGGGGCTGAGGGTGTAGGTAGTGGCGTGTACAAGCCATGGGGCATTAGCTTAGATTTGGCCTTTAAGCAATCAATACATCTTTTTAGGCAATGTTCTACATCCCTAAGCAATGTGGCCAATAAAAGTGTGATTTCAAAGTGTGATAAGTCTTATCTCTACCAAAATGTCCCATTAATCCACCACTATGGGCTTCACTAACAAGTAATAATCGCAGAGAACATCTAGGAATGCACACTTGATCTTTTCAAAATAAGAATCCATCATGTATATAAAAGCTGTCATTTGGACCCTTTTCTAAGCATTTTCGAAAGATATCACCAAAATCAGCATCTTGTTCATACAATTCCTAAATATAAACAAAGCCTAAGACTCTAGAATCCAAAGTGGTTAAAAGAGCATGTCTTCGAACTAAGGCATTAGAATCGAAATCAATGTTAAGAACATGTCTTCTAGATAATGCATCAGCAACCACATTGTCTTTACCTTTCTTATACTTAATTACATAAGGAAATGTCTCAATGAACTCCATCCATCTTCCATGTCTCCTATCAAGTGTATCTTGGCTTTTAAAGTGTTTTAAAGATTCATGATCAGTCCTAAGAATAAACTCGCTACGCCATAGATAGTGAGACCATGTCTTAAGTACTCTAAACAAAGCATATAATTCCTTATCATAGGTAGAGTAGTTAAGACAAGCACCTTTCAACTTTTCAGAAAAGAAAGCAATAGGCTTACCTCCCTGCATAAGAACTCCACCAATTCCAACTCCACTAGCATCACACTCTACTTCAAAGGGCTGAGAGAAGTCGGGAAGAGCTAGAAGTGGCGCATGGGTTAGTTTAATATGCACTTTAACTTGCCTATTTACTTTCAAGTTTCCACAATCATTCATCCAATGCCATTTTTAAGGTCTAGGGTGTTGGACAGTAGATAGATGTAATTTCTCAACCATTTCTTGACTAGCTAGATTACAACAACTACCTCCATCAATGATCACATTAACAACCTTTCCATTAACTATGCAGCGAGTATGAAACAAGTTTTCTCTTTGATTATCATCACAAGGTGTAGGAACAACACTTAAGACTCTCCTAACAATCAAAGACTCTCCATGTTCATATTCAACTTCATCATCATCATTATCATAGCATACAAGGTTTAGGTTCTGATCAACTTTATTATTAGCATGCTCATCATGTTCATCACAAGAGTTTTCAGATTCATATTCTCCCAAGTGATTAACCATGAGATTTTTCTTATTAGGGAAATCCTTCATATAATGACCTCTACCTTGACATTTAAAGCATACAATATCTCTAGATCTAAGGGTAGAAGAGTTAGGATTACTCCCTTTGGGACCAGTAGATGTCCCAGAAGATTCTCGTCCATTCCATGGACCCTTGCCCTTGTCGAGAGGCTGTTGGGGTTATCGACCATCACTCCTCCCTTGGGGCTGCTGAGCTCGCTCTCTAAAGCCCATTTCCGAGCGCCCTTGGGGCTGTTGTGGTCGAGATTGGCGCCACCCTTGCTGCTGGCCACTCGACATCTTATTTCCTTGGCTCTTGTAGTGTTGTCCCTTCTCTACTTTCATAGCTAGATGTAACAAATCAGTAGGAGTAGTATAGGGAAAATAATCAATTACATGAGCTAAAGCAGGATTTAAGATCCTAAGATATCTAACATTAGTGTTCTCATGAGATTCTACTACATTAGCTCGAGCCATGGCTTCTTGCATAATATTGAATGTTTCCGCAACAGTTTTGCTACCTTGTTTTAGATTTTCTAGTCTGTTCAATAGCTCTCTATCATAGTGTTGAGGTACAAACCTATTTATCATTACTACCTTTAGTTGTTCCCAAGAAGCAATAGGTGCATCAATGGATCTTCTTCTTTCCTTAACTAGATTATCCCACCAGATTAATGGAAACCTTGAAATTCTAGGGAAGCTAGTTGTACTTTCTTAGTATCTAAGAAATTATGACAGTTCCAGATTTGTTCCATTTTAATTTCCTAATCAATATAAGCATATGGATCAATCTTACCATCAAAAGGAGGAATCTTTACCATAACCTTACCTATGCCGTCGTCATCATTGTACCTAGGGGGTCGGTTCTGATTTCCCCTTTGATTCCGTCTCGGGCGTTGCTCCCAATACTCCTCTTCTTGGAAGTCATCATCTTGCTCCAAGTAATAGAAACACTCTTGGTAGACACGTCCTCTTTCCCTTCCTTGTCCTTGACCTTGCACATTAACATACTCATTATTCCTATTATTTCTCCTACCTCGTGGAGAATTGTTTTCTTCAAAAATAGGATTATTGACATTGAGATTAGGATTAGGAATAGGGTTAGGATTAACGACCTCTCTTTCATCTTGAGGCGTCTCTTCACACCTAGGATTTCCTTAACCACCAGCAGCTGTAGTAGAGTCACTCGGCCTCGCTTCCAAGGCTTTCAACCGATCTAATATGGTTGTCAAGGTGTTAGTCAAGTTCTTGAACTGCTTAGGTGTCACGGTTGCACTTGAGCTACCCCCATTGTTGGGGTTGTTCTCATTGTTAACCTGATTATTAGATATTATAACAAAGAGAAAAGAAACAAGGAATTATGTTAAAGGTTAGTAAAATATAAACACATCACAATTTGTGTTTCGCTCACACTCCCTCTCCTATTGATATGTCACGCTTGCTAGGGCAATCTGCTTTTGGCAAATCAACAACCAAGCAAAAGAACTTAATAATCAAAGTATACAATCATGAGTATGAATGAAATAAACAGCCAGTAGTACTCAACAAGGCCTGTAGAGCACTCGAACAACAGTAGAGAGAACTCAGCAGGGGCTGAGATCTCTCGACACAAGCAAACTCAACTCGATATGGACAAGAGACTTCTCAACACTTGAAGAAAAGTACTCGACACCAGTTGTAAGCACTCGACAATAGTATAACAGTGCTCGACACAAGCAAATCAACTCGACACAGCAGCAAAAGTACTCGATCAATGGAGAAAAAACACTCGACAGTAGCTGCTATTAGAAAAAAAATAAAAGAAAACTAAGAAAGAATGGAAATTTACCTCTTTTGATTGAAAACCTTTAAGTTAGGACGTTGTAGTTGCAGGGTAGGGTTTCAATTTTGTGGAGGTATGTGTTTGGGGATATGGGTGTGTCGACTAGGGCTGAGAAATCACCAAAAAGTGTGGTCCTTGGGAGCTTTCTTGCACTAGATCAACAAACTGTTTCCTTTTTTTTTTGACTTACTTTTGCCCCTAGTGAATTTTATCCTCCTAGGTCCAAGTTCAATCTCTTTATTTATTTATTTTTGAATCTGATTTTTTATTTTAAATATGAAACTAATGCAAGAAAATACTCAAAATAAGATATAGGACTCGAAAATTCAGAAGGTAATGGGGAAGGATAAAAATTCAGCCCTAAAGATAAATATATAGACACACTAGAGATAAATTTGGTAAGTATATCTATCTAAGCCTTTATGAGATGTATGATAGATAAAAGGGATTTATTCTACCACAAATCAGATTTTTAATAAGGCAATTAAATAGATAAAACAAAATATCTCAAGATAAAATAGATAAACCAAAGATAAAAAAAGATAGCAAACTAGGGTTTCTCTTGTGGTATGTGATGGATCGGCCAAGCAAAGGTTATGGGGACAGCAGGCTGCCGTCGGCTCTATGGTGTTCACAAAGGGGATGTGCGCATCACTTGGTCGACTCCACGGTTTCGGCTAGGCTTATGTTTAGGCTATGCAACCAAAAACAATCACAAACTTCAAGATTAGTGCAATAATCAAATAAAGAACAAGATGTAAAGGACCAAAACAAGAACTGACTCTATTTTTGTGGTTTTTATGTTTATGAAAAGAAAAGACTCAATCTTTATGTCGAAAACCAAAGCTCTGATGCCAATTTGATACGGGGTTAGCCGTAGGTTGGTTTGATCTTCGACAACAAGCAAGAAACTCACAGAACTGAACAAGAACTATCAAGACTCGATAAAGAATGCAAGAACGCGGCAAGAAACAAAGCAAGAAACGCAAGAAACACCAAGAACCAAGGGTTGTTGGATGTCGACAATAACAAGACTCAACAAGATGATGCAAGACTCGATCAAGAATGTTCAAGATCGACCAAGAATGCAACAAGACTCGACAAACAGTAATAAAGACTCGAAATTGATATGAAGACGCGACCGATAAAGACTGAGTCGATCTATATAGAACAAGATAGAGACCCCACGCTTCCGTAGAAGGTAGAAACCAATACCAATGACTATATAACCCGCCTCTGCAACCCTACACAACCAAACAGACAACTTTGAGGCACAAGGAGGGGGCTTTTGGATACTAGGATGACTAAGTCTTGCGAAGTTGATGAACACAAAGCAAACCAAACCGAGATAAGATACCAATTTGACAATTGAAGAGCGCTGCTCTATTCAATCGACAACTCTCAATGTGTTTCACACGTTTTTGAGAAAGTAATTTGATTCATAAAAGTTCCATATGATCCACATAGGGGGTGCGACATTATATAGCCATAAGGTTGTTGTTTGGGCCGAAATCTCTAAGTAAAACAGATAAAAGAAACTAAATAATGATTTAAAGAAATTAAATAAAATAACCTCTAAAGTTTCCTAAAATAGTTATAAGTAAAATAATACTAAAAATAGTAATAAGTAAGAGCCCCAAGCTCTTAAGCAATCGGCAACCCTTAAGCTTCAAGGTGGCTCTTCTTCTTGAATCCCTATGCACATATAGGTCTTCAATATAGGCTCGGGAAGTTGAACCTTGCTCGAGAACAAAGCATGACTCACAAAGTTAAATGAGTCTCTCTGAAGCTTTTTAGCTCTAGCTCGAGTCATTGGTCCTTGTCCAAGAACGATGGGTGTGTCTAGAGCTATAGAAGATGGTCCCGCATCAGGACTTACTCTATTTTTGTGTTTAGGAAAAGAGAAAGACTCAATCTTGATGTCAGAAACCAAAGCTCTGATGCCAATTTGATACGGGCTTAGCCGTGAGATGGCCCGATCTTCGACAAACAAGCAAGAAACTAAAGAACGGAAGCAAGAAACAAGAAAGACTCAACAAGACTCAAAGAACGTAGCAAGAACAATGCAAGATTTGACCAAGATAGATCAAGAATGTAACAAGACTCGACAAAACAGTAGCAAGACTCAAAATTGAATAACAAGAATTGAAAGACACGATCTGATAAGGACTGATTCGATCTATATAGACCAAGATAGAGACCCCAGGCTTCCGTAGAAGGTAGGAACCAATACCAATGACTATATAACCCGCCTCTACAACCCTACACAACCAAGCGGACAACTTGGAGGCACAAGGAGAGGGCTCGTGGATACTAGGATCACCAAGTCTTGCGAAGTTGATGAACACAAAGCAAACCAAGCTAGATCAATACCAATATTTGCAATTGAAGAGCACAACTCTATTCAATTGACAACCACTCATTGTGTTTCACACAATTTAAGAAGAACTAAATTCTATTCATTGAAATCCAACTGAATCACAATTTGAGAAGTATTGTTGATCTAGTGCAAGAACGCTCCCAAGGACATCTTTGGTGAACCTCTCCAGCCCTATTCAACATTACCTATCCCAAAAGACATACCTTTCTTGAAAATTGAAACCCTACCCTGCAACTACAACTTCCTAACTTAAAGGTTTTCAATCAAAAGAGGTAAATTTCCAAGCTTTCTTTTATTTTCCTTATTTTCTCTTAATTTCATTTTGTGTCGAGTACCATACCACTTGTGTCGAGTACTCTCTGCTGGATATTGAGTTGTTTGTGTGTGTGTCGAAGAGATCTCCACCTGGTCGAGTTCTCTTATTGCCTATATCGAGTTGAGTCTGCTTGTGTCAAGAACTCTCAGCCCTTGCCGAGTGCTCTCCTTGTTGTGTCGAGTACATAGGCCCGTTGTCGAGTACTTTTGTTGCTAGTCAAATTGATTCCTTGCAATTACCCATCTGTTTTGCTTGAATCAAAGTGTTTATAGCTGCTGTCGAGTACTCTCTCTTTTGTCGAGTACTTGTTGATTGTTGTTTCATTCATTATCTTGATTGCATACTTTGATTGCTTAGTTCTTTTGCTTGGTTGTTGATTTGCCCAAAGCGGATTGCCCTAGCAAGCGTGACATACAAATCAAAGAGGAAGTGTGAGCGAAACACAATTGTGAGCTGTTTATAAGTTTTACTAATCTTAACAAAGTTCCTTGTTTCATTTCTCTTTGTTGCAATGTCTAACAATCAGGGTAACAATGATGGCAATAACGCCCCTACCTCAAGCACAACAGTGACGCCCGAGCAATTTCAGACCATGATGAACAACATGCCTACTATCATGAACAATACGACGGGTGTTCCTGAATCCTTAGTTGCGCTACCAGCAAGGGTGGCTACTTTAGAGAGCTCTCGGCCTAGTGGTTCCAATACCATAGGAGGGCACCAAGATCAAAGGCGTGATGAGCCGCCTCGCGATGAAAGGGAAGTCACTAATTCTAATCCTAATCTTAATGTCAATAATCCTGTTTTTGAAGAAAACAACTATCCACGAGGTGGGAGAAATGAAAGGAATAACGAGTTTCTTCATGTGCAGGGACAAGGACAAGGAAGGGGAAGAGGACGTGGCTATCAAGAGCAAATTTTTTACTCGGAGCAAGATGACGACTTCCAAGAAGAGGAGTATTGGGAGCGACACCCGAGACGGAATCAAAGAGGAAATCAGAACCGACCACCTAAGCACAATGATGACGACGTTATAGGTAACGTTAAGGTAAAGATTCCTCCTTTTGATGGTAAGAATGATCCAGATGCTTATATTGATTGGGAGATTAAAATGGAACAAATCTGGAACTGTCATAATTTCTCAGACACTAAGAAGGTACAACTAGCTTCCCTAGAATTTCAAGGTTTTGCATTAATCCGGTGGGATAATCTAGTTAAGGAAAGAAGGAGAAACCTTGATGCACCTATTGCTTCTTGGGAACAATTAAAAGTGTTAATGAGAAATAGGTTTGTACCTCAACATTATGATAGGGAGCTATTGCATAGATTAGAGAATTTAAAGCAAGGTAGCAAAACTGTTGAAGAAACATTCAATCTTATGCAAGAAGCCATGGCTCGAGCTAATGTAGTAGAATCTCATGAGAAAACTAATGTTAGATATCTTAGAATCTTGCATCCTGCTTTAGCTCATGAAATTGATTATTTTCCCTATATTACTCCTACTGATTTGTTACATCTAGCTATGAAAGTAGAAAAGGGACAACGCTACAAGAGCCAAGGTAACAAGATGTCGAGTGGCCAACAACCCCAATGGTGCCAATCTCGGCCACAACAGCCCTAGAGGCGCTCGGAGATGAGCCTTAGAGAGCGAGCTCAGCAGCCCCAAGGGAGGAGTGATGGTCAATAGCCCCAGCAGCCTCTCGACAAAGGAAAAGGTCCATGGAATGGGCGTGAATCGTCTGGGACATCTACTGGTCCCAAATTGAGTAATCCTAATCCTTCTACCATTCGTTCTAGAGATATTGTATGCTTTAAATGCCAAGGTAGAGGTCATTATATGAAGGATTGTCCCAATAAGAAAACTCTCATGGTTAATCACTTAGGGGAATATGAATCTGAAAATTGTTGTGATGAACATGAAGAGCATGCTAACAATGATAATGATCAGAATCTCAACCTTGTATGCTATGATAATGATGATGATGAAGTTGAATATGAACATGGAGAGTCTTTGATTGTTAGGAGAGTCTTAAGTGTTGTTCCTACACCTTGTGATGATAATCAAAGAGAAAACTTGTTGCATACTCGCTGCATAGTTAAAGGAAAGGTTGTTAATATGATCATTAATGGAGGTAGTTGTTGTAATTTAGCTAGTCAAGAAATGGTTGAGAAATTACATCTATCTACTGTCTAACACACTAGACCTTAAAAATTGCATTGGATGAATGATTGTGGAAACTTGAAAGTAAATAGGCAAGTTAAAGTGCATATTAAACTAGGACATTATGGAGATGATGTTTTATGTGATATTGTGCCTATGCAAGCTTGTCATATTCTATTAGGTCGTCCTTGGCAATCTGATCGTAAGGTTATTCATGATGGGTTTACTAATAGATACTCCTTTACTTTTCAGGGAAAGAATGTCATTCTCAAGCCCATGACGCCTACACAAGTGGCTGATGAGATTGAGAAGCGCAAGGTAAGTAAAGGTGAGTTAGATAAGGAGGCTCAGACGAGCCAAGTGGATCCCCAAAATCGGCCTAAGAGTGTGTTCTTGGCTTCCAAAAGCACATTCATAGACGAATTTACGGATGGAGAAACCACACTTATGCGCCTTTGTAAGAGCTTGAATATGTTAAGTGAAGAGCTTAAAGCTTCTCTTCCATCCAACATACTCGCTTTACTTGAGGAGTATAAAGATGTGTTTCCCGATGACATACCACCAGGTCTACCCCCTATTCGCGGAATTGAGCATCAAATTGTTCTTATTCCAGGGGTTGGATTGCCTAATAGGCCTGCGTATCGTATGAATCCCACTGAGACCCAAGAGGTCCAAACCCAAGTTCAGGAACTATTGGATAACGGTTATATTCGAGTAAGCTTAAGTCCTAGTGCTGTACATGTGTTATTAGTCCCTAAGAAAGATGGTTCACGGAGAATGTGTGTAGATTGTAGGGCTATTAACAACATTACTATTAAATATCGTCATCCTATTCCTAGATTAGATGATATGCTAGATGAATTGCATGGAGCTTCTATGTTCTCTAAAATAGATCTTAGGAGTGGCTATCATCAAATTAGAATGAAAGAGGGTGATGAATGGAAAACAACCTTTAAGACTAAGCTAGGCTTATATGAGTGGTTGGTTATGCCTTTTGGTTTAACTAATGCTCCTAGTACTTTTATGCGCTTAATGAATCATGTGCTTCGAGATTTCATTGGAAAATTTGTTGTTGTTTACTTTGATGACATTCTGGTTTATAGCAAGTCTTCTAATGAACATGAATCACATCTTAGAGAAGTACTTAAAACGCTGAGAATTGAACGCTTGTATGCTAATTTAAGGAAATGTGAGCTATGTAATGAACAAGTGTCCTTTCTTGGTTTTGTAGTAAGCTCTAATGGACTGCGTGTTGATGAATCAAAGATCAAAGCTATACAAGAGTGGTCGACCCTCACCAATATAGGCCATGTACGCAGCTTCAAAGGTCTTGCGAGCTTCTACCGACGCTTTGTGTGAGACTTCAGCACCATCTCAGTCCCACTAACCGAGCTTACAAAGAAGAGAAGCGAATTCACATGGGGACCAGCTCAAGAGGAAGCTTTCAACACGCTTAAGGATAAGCTAACCCATGCGCCACTTCTAGCTCTCCCCGACTTCTCTCAGCCCTTTGAAGTAGAGTGTGATGCTAGCGGAGTTGGAATTGGTGGAGTTCTTATGCAGGGTGGTAAGCCTATTGCTTTCTTTTCTGAAAAGTTGAAAGGTGCTTCTCTTAAACTACTCTACCTATGATAAGGAATTATATGCTTTGTTTATAGTACTTAAGACATGGTCTCACTATTTATGGCCTAGCAAATTTATTCTTAGGACTGATCATGAGTCATTGAAACACTTAAGAAGCCAAGATAAACTTGATAGGAGACATGGTAGATGGATGGAGTTCATTGAAACATCTCCTTATGTAATTAAGTATAAGAAAGGAAAAGACAATGTGGTTGCTGATGTATTATCTAGAAGACATGTTCTTAACACTGAATTTGATTATAATGCTTTAGTTCGAAGACATGCTCTCTTAACCACTTTGGATTCTAGAGCCTTAGGCTTTGTTTATATTAAGGAATTGTATGAACAAGATGCTGATTTTGGTGATATCTTTTGAAAATGCTTAGAAAAGGGTCCAAATGACAGCTTTTATATACATGATGGATTCTAATTTCGAAAAGATCAAGTGTGCATTCCTAGATATTCTCTGCGATTATTACTTGTTAGTGAAGCCCATAGTGGTGGATTAATGGGACATTTTGGAAGAGATAAAACATATCATACATTGAAATCAAACTTTTATTGGCCACATATGCTTAGGGATGTAGAACATTGCCTAAAGAGATGTATTGATTGCTTAAAGGCCAAATCTAAGCTAATGCCCCATGGCTTGTACACACCACTACCTACACCCTCAGCCCCTTGGGAAGACATTTCTATGGATTTTATAGTTGGGTTGCCTAGAACTAATAAGGGGAGGGATTCTATATTTGTAGTGGTTGATAGATTCTCTAAAATGGCTCATTTCATTGCATGTCATAAAACTGATGATGCTACTAACATTGCTAATCTATTCTTTAGAGAAGTAGTTAGGTTGCATGGCGTGCCTAAAACCATTGTTAGTGATAGGGATGTAAAATTCTTAAGTTATTTTTGGCGAACTTTATGAAATAAATTGGGAACTAGATTGCTATTCTCTACTTCTAGCCACCCCCAAACTGATGGCCAAACTGAGGTGACTAATAGAACCCTTACTACTGTCCTAAGAGCCATTATTAGGAAGAATTTGAAACTTTGGGAAGAAGCCTTACCTCATGTGGAATTTGCATATAATAGAACCATGCATTCGGCTACTAAACTCACTTCATTTGAATGTGTGTATGGTGTTAATCACTAACCCCTTTTGATCTTACTCCATATCCTATGAGAGACAAAGAATCATTTGAGGCAAGTAAGCATGTCGAGTTCATTCGAGAGTTGCATGGACGAACTCCTGAGAAGTTGAAGCTAAAGGCTGAATACAATGCTAACAAGGCCAACAAGGGACGTCGCTTGGTCACTTTTCAGCCTGGAGATCTTGTATGGGTGCACTTAAGGAAGGAGCGGTTTCCAGAAGCACGGAAGAGCAAGCTAGCACCTCGTGGTGATGGACCATTCAAGGTGAAGAGGAGAGTGGGCGACAATGCCTACCAACTTGAGCTTCCTGGAGACATGGGTGTGTGCGCTACATTCAACGTCGCGGATCTAGTCGCTTACTTCGTTGTGGATGAAGACTTGGATTCGTGGTCGAATCCTTTTCAAGAATGGGGGGTTGATGCGAGACCATCTTCTACAGCTCCAGACACACCCATCATTCTTGGAGAAGGACCAATGGCTCGAGCTAGAGCTAAGAAGCTTCAGAGAGACTCATTCAACTTTGTGAGTCATACTTTGTTCTCGAGCAAGGTTCAACTCCCCGAGCCTACATTGAAGACCTATATGTGCATAGGGATTCAAGATGAAGAGCCACCTTGAACATAAGGGTTGCCGAATTAGCCTAAGTGTTGGGGCTCCCACTTATTTCCATTTTTAGTAACTTTCTACTTTAAGTTATTTTAGGAAACTTTAGAGGTTATTTATTTAATTTATGTAAGTTATTATTTTATCTCTTTTTGTCTTCTTTACTTAAGAAATCCGGCCCAAGCAGCCTTGTAAAGGCTATATAATGCCGAGCCATCAGTTGAACAACTTGGAACTTTTATTAATGAAATTGCTTTCTCAAAAACGTGTGAAACACATTGAGAGTTGTCGATTGAATAGAGCATCGCTCTTCAATTGTCGAATTGGTGTCTTGTCTCAGCTTGGTTTGCTTTGTGTTCATCAACTTCACAAGACTTGGTGATCCTAGTATTCACAAGCCCCCTCCTTGTGCCTCTAAGTTGTCCGCTTGGTTGTGTAGGGTTGTAGAGGCGGGTTATATAGTAATTGGTATTGGTTCCTACCTTCTACGGAAGCCTGGGGTCTCTATCTTGTTCTATATAGATCGACTCAGTCCATATCAGGTCGTGTCTTTCAATTCTTTATTGCAATTTTAAGTCTTTATCGAGTCTTGTTTACTATCTTGAAGTCGACATCGTGTACAACCCCTGTTCTTGGTGTTCTTGCTAAGTTCTTGGTCGATCTTGCCTTTCTTGGTCAAGATCTTGAGTTTCTTTGAAGTTTCTCGCTGCGTCAGATTTGGTTTCTTGAGTTTCTTGCTTGTTGTCGAAGATCGGGCCATCTCACGCCTAACCCTGCAAATTGATATGTTAGATTTGGGGTTTTTTGGGCAAAAATTCTAGAGAGAGGGCAGAGCCCATCTCTTTTTTTTTTTTTTTGGTGAACCGAGCCCATCTCCTCTAGAATATGGGTTTCTCAATTCCGAATTTTTTTTGGGTTAATTTAGGTTGTTTTGGATGGGATCAGGCCGAATTTTGGATATAATACAATTTTTTATAAAATTTCAATCGTCAAATCATTTGAATATGATCAAGTCGGGTCGGATTTTTTAGTCGGGTCTTGCCCTCTAAAGTCTAAAGGTTATTAGGATCGGGATTCTAGGATCGAATCACAATAGGGTAGGTGGATCGGATCGTAAGATCCCATTAAGGGATCGTAAGATCCTCGAAATATAATTAAATAATAAAATAAAAATATTTGAAACACCAAAAAGCGATCGTCTGGGATTAAATCCTGTTTGAGCATTTCTTTGAAGATTCTCAGAGACTCCTCTCCTCACTTATGCATAGCGAGCCCTGAAATTACTACGCTATATGATCCTTTGTTCTTTCCGCCTATCCTCTTTGAGTCCACTTTATAGGAGTTTTTGGTGTTTGAACATTAGGTTATTGAAGCTATGATAGCTGAATCGGAGGGATTCGGGGAAACTGTTGTTAGGAGGAAATCGAGATTGCAAATTAAATATAAATAAATCACAACAAACCAGATTCCGTCCCATGCAAATAATTAGAAGACCTCCTCCTGATGCAGCAGCGGGAAGTCAGGATCGATCCACGAGGAAGCGTGTCAGCGGATCCTAGGTAGCAGTGAAATCTCACGGTCAGAAGTCGACAACAGGGTCCTCGATCTCGACTAGGGTAGTCGACAGAAGATCGGACAGTCGAACTCAGCGCAGCAGCAAGCACAGGGTGTAGTCGATATCGACAAAGAGCTACTCGATATCGAGTAGAGTCCTCGTTGACTTCGGGTTGGGCTCGTCGATTTACTGCACACAGAAGCTACGACGACCTTGGGTCGAAGATCAGTAGTCGAGCTCGACCAGGCTTGGTCGAGATCGAGTAGAGCAGAAAATAAAACGAAAGAAAATAAATGCAAAGGCTTTGGGATTTCGAACTAAACATAATATAAAAGGCTTCCAAGACTGGGGCTTGCAACAACGATAACCAAGCATGCATAAGGCAGAGATAAAACAGATAATCATGTGAATTGCATCAAGGACAAGCTTTCGCCTTTTCCAACAATTAGACAACTCTTTCGAGAAACCCTAGTTGTATCTGCCGATTTTATGTTTATAATCCAAGTTGTTAGCATGGATCTCCATTAGACGGGTAATAAACACATAAACAAGTAGTAGATGCTCAAAACACGATAAAGGTCGGATCTTTACCTCAAACACGCATGGCTATCGTCGGGCTCGCCCCAACCCTAGAAGTGGGTGGACCACTCGCGCTTCATCGCAAACTCAGACATTGATTGATGAAAAGAAACTTGCATTAAACTAAATTCAAAAGACTTTACAATCCCGGCGATCCAACTCTCGTTGAACGCCAAAACCCTAAAACCTCTGAACTCCTAAACCGTCTCTGTGGACCTACTTCTCTAACTAAAACTGAATTATATTAAATAAAACTCAGCCCCATGGGCTTTATTTATAGCCTTTTAAGCCTTACTAATCAAGGATAGAAGATATCTATCTATATCTACTTCTATATCTAAAACTTAAAGATAAATAAAAGCAACAAAGGAATTAAATCCAAAATAGGGAAATATATCTAAAGGTCTTCAATGGATAAATCTTCTCCTTCCTTGATGTATCTTGATAGATCGGATAGAATTTGGTCTCGAAAATATCACCATTGGCTTCGGGATAGAACCTTAATAAGACTCGGATTAGCTCGACGTCGGCTCCCGGGATTTACTCGATATCGACTAGGACTCCTCGATATCGAGTAGCACTTTCTCGTCTTGTGCTCAGCAACTCGATTTCCGGCTTCCGGATGCAAAGTCGACTTGGGGTTTACTCGATATCGACCAAATCTTGTCGATATCGACTAACCTTCTCCAGTTCCATGCTTCCTTTGTCGATTTCTGGTGCTCCTTCTCGATATGGGTTACTCGATATCGAGTAGTTTTACTCGATATCGAGTAAGTCTATCAGCTTTCTGCTCTGTTCTTAAAACGCACTTTCCCGAGTCCTCGTTCGTCGGATTGACGCATATGACCATGTGTTGGAAAGCTCTTTCCGAGGGATACAACTCTCATGAAGACATCAAAGCTTGATTAATAATGATAAAAGCCGAAAAATGGGTTTTTCTTCAGCCGCACCATCCTTAGCTTCTCCATGAGTTTCCTTTAAGCTCTAAAGTGCGTCCGATTTCTGCGAAATATAACCAAAACTTGTGTAGACCTCCATATATTGCAAATAAGTGTAAACTACACAGATTTTGTATTATTCTAACCCAAATGCATGCAATGTATGCAGAAATCGATATTAAAATAAGTGTAAAACATGGAAAATTAGGCTTACAACAAACACCCCATACTTAAGCTTGCTTGTCCTCAAGCAATACTCTTATTTGTCATTCAGGGGAAGAAATCAAAACTCTCAACATATTAGATTCATTCTTATATGTCCCTGCAATCAACTAATATCCTCGAAAAGGTACTAGTATCACAAGTTCATGCATGTGCAATTATACCAAAGCAACATCTACTCACAAAAGGAGGGTTATGCAAAAACAATTCATGTGACAAAGCATTAATAATCAAGAGGACTTTAATTTAAGCTCAAATAAGGAGTAGATCGGAAAAAGGCTAAAGGTGGGCAAATTTTGGCAATGTGGTGCTAATGATCCGGGGAAATGGAGTATTGAATTTCCACATTCATTTTCATAAGATTCATCACCTTTCATAATACTTTTATCAATAATAATGCTTTTACCTCTCTGACCTCAGCACTGCCTTCTCGCGAGTCGCGAACATGGGTGTCATGAATGGCCCCGGATACTTAGTGCTTTGGACTCCTCACAATGTGTCCCATCTCTCCAAACTATTATCTTAGAGAGCAGGGTCAATCTACCTTTATCTCCTGAGGTGATTGGATTTTCTTTCACTCATTAAATTTTCCATATATTTCAAACAATTTCCTTCCAAACTCCAATAATGATAATAATCACAACACAAACACCATATGATAATCTCCATAATGTAACATCATTCTCAACATAATCCCCGGATAAGGTAAAGAATGGCAAATATTTAGATCATGTGGAGCAATAATTGAAATAAGGCATATTATGGCTTTTGTGATGCATAAGCATAGGTAAGGGCTTGGAATATAACAATGAGCATTATATGGAAATATAAAGTCCTCCATCATCTTATCATGCAACATGTCAAAAGCAGCTTCAAATTTTACCTCCTTTCATGGTTTTCACAAAATATGCACTTCATTGTGACTTTCCTTTACTAGGCAATTTCATGCTATATCTCTAACGAATCTAAATTTGCATCATCGAGTTCAATATAAGCTTCCATGACATTATTTAAAAAATTTCAATGGGGGTCATTTTTATAAACTTTGGAAAACATGCATGTAAGCACATAAATCAATAATGCATTCCAAAATAGCCATGTAGCAATTCAAAGAAATAATGCACATATAATGTCAAATAAAGTAAATATGCATAATGTAAGCCCTTCCCCCACCCCATACTTAAACATTACAGTGTCCTCACTGTATAAAAACAAGGGTAAAGAAAGAAAATCACTAGACATGTGTGCAGGGCCTCTTAATATTGAATGAAGGGATCGCCTGGGCCAAGTATGATCTTGCTTCTATCCATGGACCTGAAAAGATGTAGAAGAGAAATACCCACAACAGAAAGACTAAAAGTTCAAAACCAAAAACAAACAAAAGCAACAATGTCCAAAAGTCCCAAAACTAAATGTCTATTTACAAGCTCTAGATTTTATAGTCGCTAGGCCGACTTTCTCCATTAAGAATTAGCCTGGCTCATCTTTTTCCGGTGGTATAGGTGGATCTGGTGGTTCCTCCGGTGGTGGGAAGCGTGGGATGTCATCTGGGGGCATCATGTGAAGAAGCTTAAACCTCCCCGAGTGGACGCTCCATGGCTCCGCCCATCCATCTTCCTGGGCTCCAGCTGGCATGCATAAAGGAATATATAAAGGAAATTTGCATACCTCATAATCATACCTCTTTCGCTCCATTGGTTGATTTGTTTGCGCGTCTCCACCACAACAAAACGGTGGAGTGGGAAGAGATATTTCCACTTCATCTTATGGAGCTTCATGCCACTTTGCGAGGACCCCATACTTGAATATGAACATCGGTTGTTCAAAATTGTCAGGAATGGCCTTCACCTTATAGGGTAAAAGTGACCTTGAAGCACCATGGGCAACGACGTCCGGATTTTGCGTTGGTGTCTCTTCTTCTTCTTGGGATCCTTCCAAAGATTCTTCAAAGATAGATAGCGAAATTGAAATAGAGGAAGGACATACCTGGGTTTCTGTAGTACAAACGATTTCGGCTAGTGTTTCTGGATCAGTTCCTCCAGAATGTGTATATGTCAAGTCCAGGTAGTCGATGTTGACTGGCTCATAGAAGGGGACATTGTCGAACCAACTTGTCATTGTTGATTTGGGCGATTTAGCGTAATGTTCCCATCTACGCAACACAAGCTTAGCTTCTGCCCGTTCCCTTGCTGCTTTCTCAATGGCGATAGCAGCATCTTTTGCGGCCAGTTCCCTTGTAAGCCTCTGTATCAGTTGTTCCGGTGTTTCTGCGGCCTCCATGGCTCTTTTCAGTTCAGAATGGATGTGTAGGACATGTTCCAGATCATCTAAGGTGTCAAACTCAGGTGGTTGACCAGAACGGCGCATACACCTGCGAAGTAACTCAAAAGAAAAGTGAGATCTGACTACCTAAGGCGCGAATGATTGCTTCCTCGGCAATGGCGCCAATTCGTTGTTAGGAGGAAATCGAGATTGCAAATTAAATATAAATAAATCACAATAAACCAGATTCCGTCCCTTGCAAATAATTACAAGACCTCCTCCTGATGCAGCAGCGGGAAGTCAGGATCGATCGACGAGGAAGCGTGTCAGCGGATCCTAGGTAGTAGTGAAATCTCACAGTCAGAAGTCGACAACAGGGTCCTCGATCTCGACTAGGGTAGTCGACAGAAGATCGGACAGTCGAACTCAGCGCAGCAGCAAGCACAGGGTGTAGTCGATATCGACAAAGAGCTACTCGATATCGAGTAGAGTCCTCGTCGACTTCGGGTTGGGCTCGTCGATTTACTGCACACAGAAGCTACGACGACCTTGGGTCGAAGATCAGTAGTCGAGCTCGACCAGGCTTGGGATTTTGAACTAAACTTAATATAAAAGGCTTCCAAGATTGGGGCTTGCAACAACGATAACCAAGCATGCATAAGGCAGAGATAAAACAGATAATCATGTGAATTGCATCAAGGACAAGCTTTCGCCTTTTCCAACAATTAGACAACTCTTTCGAGAAACCCTAATTGTATCTACCGATTTTATTTTTATAATCCAAGTTGTTAGCATGGATCTCCATTAGACGGGTAATAAACACATAAACAAGTAGTAGATGCTCAAAACACGATAAAGGTCGGATCTTTACCTCAAACACGCATGGCTATCGTCGGGCTCGCCCCAACCCTAGAAATGGGTGGGCCACTCGCGCTTCATCGCAAACTCAGACATTGATTAATGAAAAGAAACTTGCATTAAACTAAATTCAAAAGACTTTACAATCCCGGCGATCCAACTCTCGTTGAACCCCAAAACTCTAAAACCTCTGAACTCCTAAACCGTCTCTGTGGACCTACTTCTCTAACTAAAATTGAATTGAATTAAATAAAACTCAGCCCCATGGGCTTTATTTATAGCCTTCTAGCCCTTGCTAATCAAGGATAGAAGATATCTATCTATATCTACTTCTATATCTAAAACTTAAAGATAAATAAAAGCAACAAAGGAATTAAATCCAAAATAGGGAAATATATCTAAAGGTCTTCAATGGATAAATCTTCTCCTTCCTTGATGTATCTTGATAGATCGGATAGAATTTGGTCTCGAAAATATCACCATTGGCTTCAAGATAGAACCTTAATAAGACTCGGATTAGCTCGACGTCGGCTCCCGGGATTTACTCGATATCGACTAGGACTCCTCGATATCGAGTAGCACTTTCTCGTCTTGTGCTCAGCAACTCGATTCCGGCTTCTGGATGCAAAGTTGACTTGGGGTTTACTCGATATCGACCAAATCTTGTCGATATCGACTAACCTTCTCCAGTTCCATGCTTCCTTTGTCGATTTCTGGTGCTCCTTCTCGATATGGGTTACTCGATATCGAGTAGTTTTACTCGATATCGAGTAAGTCTATCAGCTTTCTGCCCGAGTCCTCGTTCGTTGGATTGACGCATATGACCATGCGTTGGAAAGCTCCTTCCGAGGGCTACAACTTTCATGAAGACATCAAAGCTTGATTCATAATCATAAAAGCCGAAAAATGGGTTTTTCTTCAGTCGCAACATCCTTAGCTTCTCCATGAGTTTCCTTTAAGCTCCAAAGTGCGTCCGATTTCTGCGAAATATAATCAAAACTTGTGTAGACCTCCATATATTGCAAATAAGTGTAAACTACACAGATTCTGTATTATTCTAACCCAAATGCATGCAATGTATGCAGAAATCGATATTAAAATAAGTGTAAAACATGGCAAATTAGGCATACAACAGAAACTGACTTTGCGTATATCTCATTTTTCATGTTTTCAAAAAGTAAAGAGTGTTTCGCTGAGGTCATCTGATAGTAGTACACGTGGATTAATAAACACTCAGTAATTTTCTCAAAACTCCTCCATGTACATGTAGTCACCAACTGCTGAAGCTAATACTATAATAAATTGAGATGTTGTTTATTAATGTAAGAGCATTTACTGACTGTTATGAAATATTTTTGATCAATTTGAGGTTTTCCTTACAACGTCCCAAAGAAAATTGTGATTTTCATATTTTTATGGTGAGACATTAGCTACACTTTCCGTGGGATTAATCACAAGGCACTGAGATGCAAAATGGGTCAACTCTGCAGCCCTTCTACATACTTGGGAGTAATGGAGTCCGTTCCAGCCCATAGCGCACTTATAGTTAATCCCCTAATGCAGGTAAACCCCTCGTTGCTCGATGTTGTGAGGAGCCTTGACATCAGCAGCAAAGTTTGCTCTCAGAGGTGATCTGCCTAGTTCATGGAAATGAGATGGTGTATTCATACCTCCCTCACAAAGTCATCAATGTCACCTAGCTTCTCTTTGGCATTGATCATCAAGGGTTCGTACATTCCATCGTACAGTTTTGTGATGGCCATGTGTTATTGCTCATTTAATGAGTCAAGGTAATGGCATCACGGCCTACATCAATTACATTAAGATCAGTTGATTTATACAAAAGATGGACACCATTTAAACTTGTAAAAGCACAAATGGCTGATAGGAAGTATCTCACTACTTTGATAAGCTCTTATTGACGAAACCCTCATATCCAAAGAAAGAAGCGCTCCAATGATGTTCTCCACTGATGTTCTTGATTAGATCATTTTACTACAAAATTGCTTTGATTTTCATGAGGGTCACTGAATAAGATTGAAAATAGTGAAGCATTATTAATAAAATAATATTCTGAAATAAAGAGTTACTGGGTAAATGCCCTGATAAATTGACTACACTATAGCATCAATAACTAATGGAGAGCTGAAAGTTCCAGCAACAGTTCATATTCTTCTAGGGAAAGATTCATTCAAACAATAGGAAATAATTCATTGGATCAATAGGGAATGATTCGTCCAAGGAATACCACAATTTACTTGCAAACTCCACATACAAGGTCCAACCACAATTCTATCACTTGAGGAAAAAAATGAACCACAATTTGCTCACAAACTCAACCCACAAGGTCCAACCAATTCCTTAACAATTCTGATTTCATTTCCAATCCAAGAATCAATTATTGAAGAATTCATAACTGGAAGCAAATTTCATTTATAGGCAAAAAAACAAAACATGGGATCAATAGGGAATGCCATTCCTGCAAAAAAAGCCACATATGCAGTTACCTGCAAAAGTTTTAGGTTCATTAATAGTGGACTACCAATTCAGGTATAAAAGATCATAATTTGAGAGAAATTACATACATGGCGTGTGTTTGATAAATCCGTGATGGGTTAATGCTCCAAAGTCCAAACCTAGAGTGTGTTTCAGTACCTATGCACAAACCTTAGCATGGGGGATCTGATGCCGTTCAAATATCGATGACTCCTAGTGACATTGAGGACAACATGAAGGTTCCATTTGATGGCCCTGTCACTCGTGCAAGGGCCAAGAAGATTCGAAATGCAACTAAAGCCTTTCTTGTCCGTCACCATGGAACTTTAGAGCAAGGGTTCAGGCCACCCTGGATCACTTGGCTCAAGGTTACACCGCCAGCACAAGAAGTGAGCCTGCGTCCACACACAGAGCTCATGAAGACTCGTCTGCACCCACCATGAGCCAACCTTACTCGACATAAGCTTGGACACTCGACAACACCATGGGCCGAGTAGCTCCTTGTGCATGGGCCGAAATTAAGTTAATTAATTATATTATTATTTCATGCAATTAGATAAATAAAGGTGGAAATTAATTATATCTCTTCTAGATATATTACTTAGCCACCAAGTTATTAAATATCTATCTTCTTAGGATTTATTTATCTTAAAGCTATTTCATTTATCTTTAGATAGAATTAATCTATTCAAACCCCTTTCCTTTGCAAGGAAGGATTGGATAGATCTCTCATAGTTTTCTATAAATTCATGTTATGCATCTTTTATTAAAATTAGATTGAAATAGATTTAAGAACCCCTTTATGGATTAAAGGGTTCTTGGTTATCAATCCAAAAGCTTCCATTGTTCTGTGTTCTTGAGAATTTTCGGAAGTCACAATCATAACCCAACACCTTGGTGCCATCGGAAACCAGGCCCTTGGCGTCACTCGCGAGCAGTTCCGCTCCAGCGAGCGCGGTCGCCTCCAGGCGCCCTCGCTCCCGTACATCCCCAGCGCTCGCTCCCGCGCCCTTGTCTTCGCACTCGCGCGCCCGCTCCCACTCACCAGCGCTCTCGCTCCCAGCGACGCGTTCCCGCGTCCGCGTCTAGCCTTCGCTCCCAGCGAGCGAGGCTCCTGAAGACGTCCCTGTTCCCGCGCGCTCGACAACCTTCTCTCTTGCCTTCCTTTGTTTTCCGTCGCTACTGTTTTTAGATTAAATTGTTTAAGTTAAATTCTGTCGCTTTAATTAGTTTACTAAATTAGTTTATATCCATTGTTCATCAGGAGATATCAAAAAGCATTGCAAGATCGAAGCAAATATACGGCGTGGTTCTTGATCTGAAGCCCATAGGCGAAGGATCGGGTATCCCAAACGTATCAAGTGGTATCGGATTTCAGGTTAATGCAAGTTCTTTACTCTCTTGATTTCTTTATTGAGTGATTTATTTTTCGTGCCTTATTTTTCACCATAGCCGCTGCATAAAAATTGAATCTTTATTATTCACCCATCAAAATTGGCACTTTATTTTTGTTATTCTTTGTTTGGATCTATAATTTGGAAGATATTGAGTTCTTGACTGCAAGTTGTGATCTTTTATTCCTAGTTGCTACATATCATGCCTATGACTGTGATTCTTGGATTAAAAGCATTATATAAACTTGCACCACTAAAGAACCCTACTTTTTCCAGTTTCTAGCCTATTTTCCCTATTTTCTTTATTTTTGCTTACTTTTAGATCATCGTAGCTTGTTATTTTATTTTTATTTTTTCTCCCTTATTTCGGTTGCTACATCCCTTTACAGCAGCTATTCTATAGCCAAGAAAAAAAAAACATAAAAGTCGAGAACAAAAGTCAAAAAAAAAAAAACAAAAGGAGAAAGAAAGAAAAGTTTAGCATACATTACCTTGATGAGTTAGTAACTCTTCTATTGTTCATTCTTTTCTTGCTACATGTTAGATGATCTAAACGGTTTTAAGCATTACAAAAGAACCCTGCTTGTGTGATTTTGTGCTGTGCCGACACTGGAGCCTTGGTCACACCCCTCTTTCTCTGAACCGTGTTGCAACCGTCAGATAATAGTTGACGGAGTGTGTGCACTTGATTGCCCTTGTGATTGCCATTTTCGATACTTACATATTCATATTATTCAAGCATCACATTGTAGATCTTATTCTATACGCATTCAGCCGCTTGTTTATACTTGTTATCCTTGATATCCGACTTGTGGTTGATTTCAATTGCAATTTGATTATTACTTGCTGTCTTCAATATTGCAAAATTCTGTGTCCAGGGGAATTGCTTGAATATTGTGCCTTGTTTTCTCGCTCTTTGATTTCTAAAACTTGAATCACTCTTAGGAATCACTAGAGCTTGCATTACTTGGTTTCTGGTCTTTGCTTCGTTTACTTGTTGCTCTTCTGATATTGTAGGAACATGTCAAACGATAGCGACCCTTCCCCTTCCCCTACCCCATCTGCTGGCATTTCTGCTGATAATATGCGGTTCATTACTGACTCTGCTGTCCAAGAATCTACCTTGGCTTTTCGTAAGGACATGGCAGAGGCTGAAAATCGTCGGGCTATTGAACGCCAGGAGGAGCGCGTATACTGGTCTAACCTCATCAGACAGGCAGTTACACGCCAATTGGAGAAGGCAAAGCAGGCGGAGGCTTCTGGATCTACACCTCCCTCAGGAGGTAGACTGCCCCCACCACCTACGGCTCCTACACCTCCTTCAGGTAATGTCCCACCTACGGGTAACCCTTCTGGTTCAGTTAACCCTCCCCCTTCTGGTCAATTACATTATCAACTTCAGTCTGCTACTCCTAATCCTTTCAATGGAGAGAATGACAACGATTATCTAGCGGGCTTCAACGGACACCAGGATCGCCGTGAACATACCCCACCACGGCATCAGCAAGGGAGGCCCATTCAGCGTCAGCAGCAGCAGCCGTTTCATACCCGTGCTAACTGGGATGACAACCGCAGCAACAATGATCTATATGAGACGCCACATCTGGAGGATGCTTACCATGAGGTAAATCCTAACTTTGATGATTTACCCCCTCCTAACTTTGGTCGTCCTAGATTTGATAATGCTCAAGCTATACAAAGACGAGATGTTAAGCTTAAATTAGAAACCTTTGATGGTAATACTGATCCTGAAGCTTATCTTGTTTGGGAAAATCATACTGACTATCTGCTTGAACATTTACGCTATGAGGAAACGGAGAAATTGGAAGTTTTTATATTGCATTTAGTAGGTAAAGCTCGCACCTGGTGGTTCCGCACTCGTGAGATGCGCCGTCGTTAGGACAAGCAACCTGTTGAGACTTGGCCACAACTTCGCTATCTCCTGAAAAAGAGACATGTGCCTGAGGAATTCACAGAATCCATGAGGATGCAATTGGCGACTTGCCGCCAAGGGACTCGCTCTCCTAATGAATATAGGGATGAACTGAAACGACTCTCCCATCAGGCTAATGTTTTTCTTACTGAACGTGCTTTGTGTACTCAATTTCTTGCTGGTCTTAATATTTCTATTAAAAATCCTTTAGCTATCCATTCCATTAGAGATATTAACACTTTGACTCATAAAGCACAGCTGATGTATGAGCAACAGCAGCAGCAGCTTCGGCTCCAGCGGAACCGAGTTGACCAGACCTCTCAAGGTCGCAGGTTTGTTCCCTTTAACTCTTCCAGTCAATCTAAACCTTCTACTTCTAACCCTTCTATGCAGCAAAAGGGAGTTTCAAACTCACCTCAACAGGGTTATTAGGTTGAAACTAGAAGAGTTGCTGCACCATCTACAGATCGTAACAAAGATATCCGCTGCTTCACTTGTGGTGGGTCTGGGCATGTCTCTCGCAATTACCCCCAGAAAAGGAAGGTTCTTCTCAATGATTTGGGAGACCACTACTACGAGGATGAGACTGTTGAGGACCTGGTAGTTTCGAGTGAAGTGGAGGAGGACCAGTCGACTGAGCCTATTGAGGAGATCGATACTTCACAGTATGACAACGTGCTTTGCACCATCAATCGACGGGTCCTACACATTCAGGAATCTCCCGTGGCGAATCAAAGGGAGAACATATTCCACACACGATGCTTGGTTCGTGAAGCTACCTTAACCCTTATCATCGACGGTGGAAGTTGCTGCAATCTCATCAGTGAAAAGGTAGTGAATTTCCTCCATTTACCTACTACTCCTAGAGCTACTCACTATGGTTTAAATGGCATTACTGATGATGGTTCTGATATATTGGTCACCAAACAATGTTTAGTTTCTATTTCTATTGGAACATATCATGATAAGATATTATGTGATGTTGATCGCATGGATTGTAGTCATATATTGTTAGGGCGTCCTTGGTTATATGATCGTAATGTTCTTCATGATGGTCGTGCAAATACATATGCTTTCACCTATGACGGGAGGAGAGTTACTCTTCTACCCCTTTCGCCACAAATTATTCTGAAGAACCAGGTTCGCAAACAGCAACAAAGGAACGCCGATAGAGAAGCTGAAAGAATGGAGAAGCTCCAAGGGAGCTCGGCTGAGCAAGCCGCCCCCGCAGCCCAGCATGCCGCGCCCGCGGCCCCAACAGCAGCCCCCGCAGCCGCCCCTGCAGCCCTCTTGCCGCCTTCTCCTCCCCATTCGACGCCACCTAAGCCCTCTTCTACATCACTTAAAGGCTCTGTGGAACATCGATCTTTGGTCTCTCAACCTCAGCAAGGGACCATCACTTGGAATGCTCATTGACCTCATATTCTTCTGGTCATGAAACAGGTATTACTTAATGTTGAATTAAGTCATATTCCTGCACCTATTGCTGCTCTTCTACAGGATTATTTGGATGTGCTTCCAGCTGAACTACCACAAGGCTTGCCTCCTATTAGAGGTATTGAGCACCAGATTGACTTCGTGCCTAGAGCAGCCTTGCCTAATCGCGCCGCTTATAGAGCTAGCCCTGAGGAAACAAAGGAGCTGCAACGACAAGTCACAGAATTGATGGACAAGGGCTTTGTTCGAGAAAGTCTCTCTCCCTGTGTCGTGCCTGTCATTTTGGTTCCAAAGAAGGATGGCTCCTGGCGCATGTGTGTTGATTGCCGCGCGATCAACCAAATAACGGTTAAGTATCGCCACCCTATTCCTCGTTTAGATGATATGCTTGATGAACTTCATGGTGCTTCTATTTTTTCTAAAATTGACCTTAGAAGTGGATATCATCAAATTAGGATGAAACAGGGTGATGACTGGAAAACGGCTTTTAAAACTAAGTATGGCTTATATGAATGGTTAGTAATGCCTTTTGGATTAAGTAATGCACCTTCTACATTTATGAGGCTTATGAACCATGTGCTTAGAAGACACTTAGGTAAATTTGTCGTTGTCTATTTTGACGATATCTTAATCTACAGTAAGAATATGCATGATCATTTAAGTCACTTAAAATTGGTTTTTGATTGTCTAAGGAAAGAGAAATTATATGCCAATTTAAAGAAGTGTTCTTTTGCATCCGAGTCTACCATTTTTCTTGGTTTTGTAGTGACTGCATCTGGATTAAAGGTGGATGAGGAGAAGATTCGTGCTATTCAGGAGTGGGCTAGGCCGACTACACCCACCCATGTCCGCTTTTTGGGCCTTGCTGGCTTCTATCGACGTTTTGTCAAGGACTTCAGCCTGATTGCCACCCCCCTACATGAGCTGACAAAGAAAGATGTGACATTTCGCTGGTTTGACTCACATCAAAAGGCTTTCGACGCCCTCAAGGACCACCTGACACACGCCCCGGTGCTGCAGTTACCTGACTTTGCTCAACCTTTTGAGCTCGAGTGTGACGCTTCTGGCACTGGCATAGGAGGGGTCCTGCTGCAGAACAAGCGTCCCATCGCTTACTTCAGTGAAAAGTTGGGCACCGCTGAGCTCAACTATTCTACCTACGACAAGGAGCTATTTGTACTGGGTCGCTGCTTACAGACTTGGCAACATTATCTCTGGCCTAAGGAGTTTGTGATTCATTCGGATCATGAAGCTCTAAAGTACCTCAAAGGACAAGCAGTGCTCAGCAGGCAACTTGCTCGATGGGTGGAGTTTATAGAGACCTTTTCCTATGTGGTCCACCACAAGAAGGGAAAGGATAATGTGGTAGCGGACGCGCTATCACGCAGGTATATCCTCTTAAACCATATGGATGCACACGTTTTGGGTTTTGCATTAATAAAGGAACTGTATGCTTCTGATGGTTTCTTTAAAACTATATATGCTCAATGTGTGTCCAAAGGTGAAGTTGATTCATATTTTATTGATAATGGGTATTTGTTTAAGATGGGCAAACTTTGTATCCCATCTTCTTCTATTCGCCGATCGTTAACCCAAGAAATTCATGAATCTAGGGGACATGGGGGTTTCGAAAAAACCTTAGCTGGACTAAAGGAACACTACTTTTGGCCTAAAATGTCTAATTATGTGCTGAGATTTGTCAAAAGTTGTGTTACATGTGCTAAAGCCAAATAGAAATCCAATGCTAATGGTCTATACCAACCTTTGCCTACTGCTAATGCACCCTGGGAAGATGTTTCTATGGATTTTATTGTAGGATTGCCTAGAACTTCTAAGGGTCATGATTCCACATTTGTTGTTGTGGACCGATTTTCCAAAATGGCCCATTTTATTCCTTGTCATAAAACTGATGATGCTATTCATGTTGCTCATTTATTTTACAAAGATATTGTTCGCTTACATGGATTGCCATTATCTATAGTTTCTGACCGTGATCCTAATTCTTAAGCTCTTTTTGGAAAACTCTATGGTCTAAATTGGGTACAAAATTGCTATTTTCTACTTCTTGTCACCCACAAACTGATGGCCAAACTGAGGTCACAAATAGAACTCTTGGGGCTCTCCTTAGAGTCATGTTGCGAACTAACCTCCGGAGGTGGGAAGACTGCCTACCATTTGTAGAATTTGCATATAACAGGTCTAGGCACTCTGCAACTAAGATGACCCCCTTCGAAGTAGTTTATGGCCGAAATCCACTCACTCCAGTGGACATGATGCCTTGGCCATATAAGGACAAGGAGAGCGTGGATGCAGCTAAGCAAGTGGACTTCATCAAAACCTTGCATGAGCGTACCAAGGCACAGCTGGAGAGGAAGACTGCGCAATACAAGGCCGCGATGGACAAGCATCGCAAGGATGTGCAGTTCAACGTTGGTGATCTGGTCTGGCTGCATCTCAGGAAAGAAAGGTTTCCCCAACAACGGAAATCTAAGCTGGACCCCAGGGGAGATGGACCATTCAAAGTGGTTCGAAAGATGGGTCCTAATGCATACAAGCTGGATCTCCCTTCTGATAAATACAGCGTCCATTCTACATTCAACGTCGCCGATCTATCCTTGTTCGTGCCTGACGATGACTCTGACGACGATTTGAGGACAAATCGAAGTCAAGTGGAGGAGAATGATGTCGTTCAAATATCGATGACTCCTAGTGACATTGAGGACAACATGAAGGTTCCATTTGATGGCCCTGTCACTCGTGCAAGGGCCAAGAAGATTCGAAATGCAACTAAAGCCTTTCTTGTTTGTCACCATGGAACTTTAGAGCAAGGGTTCAGGCCACCCTGGATCACTTGGCTCAAGGTTACACCGCCAGCACAAGAAGTGAGCCTGCGTCCACACACAGAGCTCATGAAGACTCGTCTGCACCCACCATGAGCCAACCTTACTCGACATAAGCTTGGACACTCGACAACACCATGGGCCGAAATTAAGTTAATTAATTATATTATTATTTCATGCAATTAGATAAATAAAGGTGGAAATTAATTATATCTCTTCTAGATATATTACTTAGCCACCAAGTTATTAAATATCTATCTTCTTAGGATTTATTTATCTTAAAGCTATTTCATTTATCTTTAGATAGAATTAATCTATCCAAACCCTTTTCCTTTGCAAGGAAGGATTGGATAGATCTCTCATAGTTTTCTATAAATTCATGTTATGCATCTTTTATTAAAATTAGATTGAAATAGAATTAAGAACCCCTTTATGGATTAAAGGGTTCTTGGTTATCAATCCAAAAGCTTTCATTGTTCTATGTCCTTGAGAATTTTCGGAAGTCACAATCATAACCCAACACCTTGGTGCCATCGGAAACCCTAAACCAAACACAACCCTAAAAACAGAAACTGTCGCAACAAGAGAAAACCAGGCCCTTGGCGTCACTCGCGAGCAGTTCCGCTCCAGCGAGCGCGGTCGCCTCCAGGCACCCTCGCTCCTGTACATCCCCAGCGCTCGCTCCCGCGCCCTTGTCTTCGCACTCGCGCGCCCGCTCCCACTCACCAGCGCTCTCGCTCCCAGCGACGCGTTCCCGCGTCCGCGTCTAGCCTTCGCTCCCAGCGAGCGAGGCTCCTGAAGACGTCCCTGTTCCCGCGCGCTCGACAGCCTTCTCTCTCGCCTTCCTTTGTTTTCCGTCGCTACTGTTTTTAGATTAAATTGTTTAAGTTAAATTCTGTCGCTTTAATTAGTTTACTAAATTATTTTAAATCCATTGTTCATCAGGAGATATCAAAGAGCATTGCAAGATCGAAGCAAATATACGGCGTGGTTCTTGATCTGAAGCCCACATAATCTTCAAAGTTTTCAAATGCATACCACATAATTACATTTGTGCAATAAAATCATGGAGGTGGATGAAACTATTGAATGTTTGCTTTTCAAGGACCTTTCAATAAAAACGGGGAAAAAAGGGAAGGGTTAAATCAATACAACAATTTTTCATTCTTAGCCATGTATAGTTAAGAACAACATTTGTTCCTTTACAAATACATTTAATAAGTATATAACTAAAGCTTCAAAAGTGATCACAATAAAATAAAAAAATAAAAAAAGAAGGGTTAAGAGTGCATAAGTATCATAACTAGATAACATAACTACGTAAGGACTATGGATAGAAAATAACCGGCCCTACTACTTTGATAAGGTCCTGCAAGTTGCTGTACTTTCGGAAAAGAATTTAAGAAATAGACACTTGAGCTGAAATCAATGAAGCACATGTAGTCTACTACTCTGATAAGGTCCTGCAAAAAGCTCAACGATAAACAAACTCGAGACCCTCAATTATTTGGATCTCATGACTTGGGAGATCATCTCAACTTATCTGACGATTCAAAGGCAACATCATTACTCATTAGGATAAAACTATTTCCCCAATCATCTACAACCTTCGTAAGCGACTTATCAAAACGTGACTCGAAAAGAGAGAGGCTTTACCTTGATTTATTCGATTTCAAATCTTCCAAAGCTGACGCCCCAAAATCCCCACTATGAACAACCAATTATTGAAGAATTCTTAAGGTCCCATATCCAACTACACAAAGATAACTAATATCAACTGAATCACTACACATGTAGCACTAAAATTAACCGAAATTACATACCTTCCATTATCCATGATTGAATAAAAGTCCTACTATATTGTTGGAACCTATCTAGGCATACTTCATCTAATCTCTTTCTTCTGAAATCACAAATTCAATTACAGCTATGATAAGAAACCTAACTGGAAACTCAACGATGAATTTTACCACTATCAGCGATGAGAATCACTTAAATCCTTGGCTCACATGAGTCACATCAAATTGGGTCATCCCTATCAGCTACATAGGCAATGGGAGAATAGTGTTATACCTGCTTCTCTTGTTCACCTTTCAACACTTCATTGTCCATATCAGCTTCAGGATCTCCAATGCATTTGCTGATTTTGTCGGCAGGTAAATCTACATAGGCCAACAAATTGAATATAATGAAATACATGACCAGATAGCTACACTGATAGTGTGTCAAACATAAGCTAATTAACAACTTACTGAGGGACTTCAGTACATCTTTAGCACATTCTTTGCTATATTTCTTCTCCTTCATGGAGCACATGATATGGAAATCTGTTACATAATCCCACTAAACCCATGATCTGTTTCCTGTTTTGGCGACTCTATGGACACAAAAGTTCTCTTAGATTCTCAAATACCACATCTTACCCTTCATAGCCTTCTCCAAAATCCATTTCAGGATCATGTGCACAATACCTCCCCTTGTTAATGCACTGCGACTTGCAGTGTCTGCTTTTTATGAAAGGCTAAGGGCAAAACCAAGTGATATAGTGGGGTGTAAATTGAATTACAACTATGAATAGAAACCTAACTGGACACCCAACACAAAATATAAAACGCCGTGGTTTTTATTACTTCCTTGGTAGATGCATCTTCCCTGCTTACATAGAAGAAAAGCATCTCAAAGGACACCCTTTTTTCCATCTACTCCATGTCACTGGTTTCACAAAAAAAAAGCATAAATTAGCAAAATTGAAGATGAAATTAACCTAATGAAAGGGGAAATTTAAGAAATAGGCCCACGAATTCATAACTGTACATTAGCAAAATTGAAGATGAAAATAACCTAATGAAAGGGAGAATTTAAGAACTACGCCCACGAATTCATAACTGGAATCAATTATTCAGGAGGGCTCAAACACACCTAAATCGAATAAGAAAATTTTGTGGAGAGTATCTTTCATCATTATCGACCTATAGACATCCTGCCAAAAAAAATGAATATTACACTGACAGACGATATTTATTCTTTATGAAAATTCAGAACCTCTTCCACTTCCAAGATATTTATGGGGTCGTTTGGTATTGATATCTAGATATCAAGATATCGATATCAAGATATCGATATTGGGTGATATCTTTGATATCTTGATATCAAGATATCGGTATCAGTATTATCAAGTGATACCTCCCAAAAATTCAGTATATCAAAATAAGTCAAATTTGATATCTAGATATCAACTTATATCAATATCAAGGTGTTACCAAACACATATATCACATATCACTTGATATCAAGTGATATACGTACTATGGATACCAAACACTAGATATCGATATTAGTTTAAGTGATATCGACATCTAACCATACCAAACACTAGATATCAGATATCGGGGGTTGATATCCGATATCTGATATCTAGATATCAATATCAAACGACCCCTATATGCTTTAGGTGGGGTCATGGGCCCTCTCTTTTATATCCATCTTCAGCTCTTAAGTGCGAGTATGACTCTATTAGAGCATCAACAGCAGTGAGCCTTGAGGCCCTTATTGTTGCTAGCTAGATCAAAACTTTAAAAAAAAAAGGGGAAAGGTGATGAGCCCGTATTCCGGGGCTCATATATAAGCATCCCAAATTTTGGGCTCATGGCGCAGCTTTTGAGGGCAGGTGCCTTACATGTGCGGAGGCAACAAAAGCAGATTCCGTTGGGGGGTAGGAAACTCCGGTGAACAAGTTGTAGAATAAGAGGCGACGGTGACTGCTGACTACACAAGCAATCCCCTTTGACGATTCCAAAAGCAATTGAGTCGATATGCTTTCATCGTCGTGTTTCAACTCGATTGGAATGCGTTTCACCGACAAGGGAGGATTGCAACGGCTACTGATGGGATTGGTAATCTTTGTTGATACACAGTAGATGAAATTTTGTAAAAGGAAGGGAGCAAAAGATGGATACTCCAATCTGGGATCGTCGGCGAGGTTCTTCCATTGCTTTGAGACGAGTTTACATACCTGAGATCATTTGTAGTTTTACTTTTGACACGCTTTGTTTGACGGAAAATCTTATTTTATGACCAAATTCTTACCTAGCAATGAGATCATTTGTAGTTTTACTTTTGACACGCTTTTTAATTAAGAAGCGAAAAATTCTATAAAATAGTATAAATTTTTAAAATAAGTTTATAAATAATTGTATTAAGTATGAAATTATTTTTTAAAATTAATAAAATCATTGTTATTTTATATAATTTTTGCCGTTCTTAAAAATTATGTCAAAAGCAAAATAACAAATTTTACGAGACGGATTAGATAGTATGGTTGAGATTTTCTCTACTCTACCCATAGAATTTTTTACAAACTCAATGGGATCCAAAGTGCTTAAAATCTACTACTAACATGTACCTTACAATTTTATAAGCGGAGATCAAAATAGTCAAAATGACATAATTCCTTTAACAATATTTACATTATAAAATAACAAACCCTATTTGTGTGTATATATAACCTAACCATCACTTTCGTCAAAGCAATCAGCATCTCACTTCCTAACACAAGGGCGGGTTTAGGAATGGCTCATGGCGTCCTCATAGAGCACGGCGGTGACCGATTTTCGTGCGGCGATTACCGGGTTCGCGTCGCCTGGAAACAACCTTCCGAGTGCAACGACGATTTCGCATTCATCAAGGTTGAGTACAATGAGGGGATAAACTCCCATTGCACTTCCACCCATTGCGCCACCCTCCAATGGAACGGGGCCGACCTCTCCAAGAGCAAAATTGCGGCCTTGCTCGACTCCGCCAACGTCCCTATCTTCATCCGAGAAGCCAACGCCGGCTGCTTGATCTTGCGAGCCTTAAGGGAGAGCAAGGAGGACGCAATCCGCATCGGTCGTCCACTGGCAATGCCCTCGATTTCGGTCTCTATAGAGTCCTCTAAAGAGGACTATGATGGTTATGCAGATGATGAAGACGAATCTGCAGAGTAGTTTAATTTTATTTCGTTTGATTATATGATTAAATCAAGTGTAATAAATAAATTAGCTTTTGTTGAAGTTTTTTTATTCTCTATGTTTGGATCAGATAAGAAATTGACTCTCAAATTTTAAAATGATTTTAACTTCAAATTTCTTAGCACAAAGTTCGCATACTAGCTAAAAATTGGTTCGTTTAGTTTGGTCATCTCTAACCTTTTCAAATTTTCTTTTAAATAAAAAAATAAAACATATTTTTTCAATTGACTCTAAACATTTTTCTGGATATGTTTTGCAGAATTTTAAAGCTATTGGAAAATGAGAATTTTTTTTTATCAAGCATATTTTCCTACTTTCTTATTTTGGATGATAGATTATATATATATGGATTAAAAAAAACTTTAAAAACTAAAAAAAAATCAGTAAAATAAGATAGTAGTTAGAGATATATGGTAGAATATCAAACAAAATCTCCCCGAAAATATCTTACTCAATCTTTTTCAGTAGAACAAAATAATGAAACTGATTCCAATCGTTTATTTTTTTTAACATTTTCCTTTCTCCACAGCAAATCCCAAAATGGGTGAAAGATATCGAAAATTTGGAGATTGCGTGAAGTTTTGAAGAGAAAAAATCAACGCAATTTTTTATTTTTTTAAAAAAATGTAATAGCGCAATTCATTTATTCATTTGTTTTTTTTTTTTTCACATCGTATCCTTTTTTTTTTTTTTTAACATTTTCCTTTTTTACTTCAAAAAAAATGGCAGAAGATTTAGATAACAAATCCCAAATTGGGTGATACTAACAGATTTAGCGTGAAAACATAAGCTCCGCATCTGTGATGTGTAAACGATCAGCTAAGGATGAGGATTAATAATTTTCCTATTATGGCAGACGCAATTTTATGGTAATATTCAAAAAATTTTTTTTTTTTTTAAACGGAAAAAATTTGACCATAGCCAAAAGTATCATTGCGGATGAGACTACGCAACAGAGAATCATCAGGAGTCAAGAGACCGTTAGAAGCAGAAGCGATACGTGACAAGCGATTAGCTACCAGATTTGCCTCACGGAGGAGTCAAGAGACCGTTAGAAGCAGAAGCGATACGTGACAAGCGATTAGCTACCAGATTTGCCTCACGGAAGACATGACGAATCTCAACAGAACCAAAGAAGTTCAGCGAGACTCGACTGTCCGAGACAATCATTTCAGAATCTCCAGTAGGCTTCACCAAACCTTTCAGACTTTTTATTATTGTTAAGTTGTCTCCTTCAATGATAAGGTTAGTTATTTTCAGTTCTTTTGCAGCCAGAAGTCCATTCCAAAGACCCAAACTTTCACAGCCACAAACCGAACTGATTGGTGATGGTCCGTTGCCAGTGAAGATTGGAGAACGTACAGAATCCCGAAGGATGTAGCCATAAGTGCCCAAACTACCAGCTGAGAGGGACCCATCAAAGTTTAGTTTATGAGTTCCATTTGGTGGGGGTTCCCATTTGGTTCTCTTTCTCTTCGATATTGATCTTGGTTTGTCAACCTTTGTGGATGATTTTTTGTTGTTTGCACAACAGTCCAGGGAGTCCAAATGTGATGTTTTCCAGATAAATATTTGTTCCTTTATGAAGGATAAGATCCGTCTTATGTCCGGGTTTATGTTTTCAAACAGCGTTTTGTTTCTGAAGTACCAAATACCCCACCAAACAAAGGCCAGCTCTTCAAAACATTTTGTTCCAATTGTGTTTTTGATGTCCCAGAGTGTGTCGTTCAAGTGTTCGTCTTTGCTGAAACAACCATTAATTTTCCGAAAGGTGCCCGGGTTGTTTGCAATTAGGGTTTCCCTCGAAACAGGACAGTTCCATAACAGGTGGTTTAGGTCTTCATAACAAGAGTCACAATGGGGGCAGTTTGTCGGAATACCAAAGTGTCGAGAGGCTAGTCTGACAGCAGTGGGCACTCCATTCTTTAGTATTTTCCACATGAATGATTTTATTTTCGGGGGGATATCTAGTCCCCAAACCCAGTTGTGTCTGAGATTTCATGTATTTTGTGGTTATGTATCATATCAATAGCAGACTTCGTGCTGAACCAGCCATTTTTGCTCCATTTCCAATAAAGTCTATCTACCTGGATGTGTTGTGGTATCGGTATTGTCTTGATAGTTTCAATTAGATTATTTGGAATGATGTTTTGTAAATCTTCGTGCAGTTTTTCTTGGTTCCATGTTTTATTATCTTTGAGGAAATGTTTTATGTTGATTGTTTCGTCTATATATTGTGTTCTTGAAATAAATGAATTTATAGGCATTTGGCCTAGCCACTGGTCTTGCCAAAAATTGATAGACGCGCCGTCGCCTATAGACCAATTTAGACCTTGTTTGAATAAAGGGATTAGTTTTATTAACTAGGTCCATTGCCAGGATGAGGTTCCATGCTTCCGATATGTGAGAATGTTTTGGTTTTTAAGATATTTTTCTTTGATTAATGTGACCCAGGGTCTAGTTGGTACCGCTAATAGTTTCCAGAGTAATTTCATCTAAAAGGCTTTATTCATGTCCTCAGAGCTACGGAGCCCAAGCCCTCCATTTTCCTTGGTTTTACAAACCTCATACCAACCGATGAGGGGTTTATGGTTCGAACCCTTGTTCCAGAGGAAGTTCCGGTTGATCCTATCAAGTTCCATATGAACGGATTTAGGTAGCATAAAGCATTGCATTATGTGTAAAGGTTTGGCTGCTAGCGTTGTTTTGATTAGTGTGCAACGGCCAGCTTGTGAGAGGCAATTTGCCTTCCAACTGTGAAGCTGTCACTTGGTGCTTGTTAGAAGTTCTTTGAATTCTTCCTTCGTCATTCTTCCTTCTATGAGGGGGCAACCCAAATAGCTACCCATCTTAGGGGTCTGTGCTATTTCAAGCTCGTTTCTAATTAGATTTTTTTTGTGTGGTTGAAACATTTTTGGATGTTTGGAATTGGGATTTATGCCTGTTTACCCTTTGTCCTGATAAATCTGAGTATTCTTTCAAGATTTTGTTAATTTGGTCACAGCCGGTTTTGGTTGCTGATGCAAAGATAACAATATCATCTGCAAAGGCTAAGAACGGAATTTTCTTTCCTCCGCGCGTTAATGTGATTCCTAGGTGGCTTTTTGGTTTTTCCGATTCTTGTTGTAACCCACGTGCTAGAATTTCTGAAATTATTAAGAAAAGATATGGTGATAGCGGGCATCCCTGGCGTAATCCCCTCTTGGGGAAAAATATATCAGTGGGTTCATTGTTCACTAGAACCGAGTATGTGACTGTAGTTATGCATTCTTTGATCCATTCCGTGAATTTGGGTGAGAAGCCAAGTTTAAACATAATTGAGAGTAAAAAGTTCCAGGCGACCGTATCAAAAGCTTTTTCCATGTCAAGCTTGACAACCATCCAACCCGATTTTCCATTTTTCTTTGAGAAATAGTGGAAATTTTCGTTTGCAATTAAGATATTATCTTGTATAGATCTGCCAGAAGAGAAGGCGCTTTGAAGTGGATTAGTTACTTTGGGATAACCCTTTTGAGTCTTGAAGCTAGTATTTTGGATATAATTTTATATGTTGTTGAGCATAGGCTAATAGGCCTATAGTGAGATGTTGTGGTCGGGTTGTCTATCTTTGGTATTAATGCTATGAACGTATGGTTTGTCTGCTTCAGAATCCTTCCGCTTAGAAAGAAGCTTTTAATAGCTTTGATGACTGATGGTTCAACAATATGCCAATACTTTTTGAAGAAGCCAGCTGGAAATCAATCAGGTCCTGGTGATTTGTCGTTGGCAAGACTGAAGACAACATTTTTAATTTCAGAATTTCTAACTTGACGGGTTAGACATTCATTATATTCGTTTGAGATTTCATTCCCTACATGATGAAGTAGATTGCTTTGTGTTTGTTGTCTAGGATGTTGCGTAAATCTCTGGCTAAAATCGTGTTTGATTAGGTTCCTAATTTCTTCTTCATTGTTAAGTGTTATACCAGCCGTGGTTTGGAGATGTTTTATTATGTTTTTATTTCGTCTTCCAGTTGCTATTTTATGAAAGTATTTAGTGTTGGCGTCTATGGATTTGATGTGCATTCTTTTCGCCCTTTGCCCCCAATATTTTTGTTGGAAGGAAAGGAGAGAAAAGTGCTTTGAAGTGAGCCTTTTGATTTTGTTATCCAGGTTTTGGTTGTAGGCATTGCAAAGATTCTTTTGTGATTCTAGAAGTTCATTTTCTACTTGTTTAATTTGGCGGAACACATTTCCAAACATTACCTTGCTCCAAAGCTTGCTTTTTCTTTTAACCTCTTGCAGTTTTTTCGTCAATTTGAACATTTTCGAGCCAGGGGTGATACGGGGTTAGCCGTAGGATGGCCCGATCTTCGACAATCAAACTAGAATAACAAGAACGGAAGCAAACGACTCAAGAACAAGACAAAACGCAGCAAGACTCGAACAAAGAAACAATAAAGACTCGACCGATAAGGACTGATTCGAACTAAAATAGAACGAGGCAAAGACCTCAGGCCTCCTAAGAGGGTAGGAACCAAATACCAACGACTATAAAGCCCGTCTCTACAACCTTACACAACCAAGCGGACAACTTGGAGGCACAAGGAGGGGACTTATGATTACCTGGATCACCAAGCTCTCGCGAGATTGACGAACTCAAAGCAAACCAAGCAGGATCTATAACCAATTTGCAATCGATGAGCCTTGCTACGAATCGATTGACTTTCCTCACAGTTGTGTTTCACACAAGAACTGTAAATTTCAATAATGGAAGACAGGAATGTTCTACAAGGGTCGGCTGATCTAATATAACCCTAACAAGGCTATTTGGCCGAAAATAATAATTAAAATAATAAAAATACTTAACTTAATAAAATAATCTTAAATCACTTTAGAATACATAACGTAATAGAATAATTTAAGTTTCTAAGTTAACAATTATAAGGAATCAAAATTGGCAAAGGAAAGTGGCTTCGGCGGCCAACAGTGGCAAAGGCCACGCCCGCGCACCAATGGCCACACGCCCGCGCAGTCTGGCCACACGTCCGCGCGACCTTCCACACGCCCGCGCACTGGGCTGCTGGATTCAGGCGACTTGCGGGTGGTTTCCGGCAACCTGGGTTCCGATGCACATGTATTCCTTCACGGGTGGCTCCGTGAGTTGAACCGCGCTCGAGAACAAGGAGTGACTCACAAAAAGAAATGAGTCGCGTTGAAGCTTCTTGGCACGGGCTCGAGTCATCGGTCCGTCTCCGAGTATGATCGGTGCGTCCGGAGGTGTAGATGACGGTGTAGAAGATGGTCCCGCATCAACCTCCCCTTCTTGGAAAGGATTCGACCACGAATCCAAGTCCTTGTCCACGGCAAGATATGGAATGAGATCCGCGACGTTGAAGGTAGCATTCACGCCATATGTTCCAGGAAGCTCCAGCTTGTAGGCATTGTCGCCCACCTTCTGTAGAACCTTGAAAGGTCCATCTCCTCGCGGTGCAAGCTTACTCTTCCGCTCGTTGGGAAACCTTTCCTTCCTCAGGTGCACCCACACTAGATCCCCAGGCTGGAATGTCACCAAACGGCGGCCCTTGTTGGCCTTGTTGGCGTTGTACTCAGCCTTCAGCTTGAGTTTCTGACGTGTCCGTTCATGCAGCTCCTTGATGAACTCTACATGCTTACCTGCGTCAAAAGACTCATTCTCTCTCATAGGATATAGAGTAAGATCAAAGGGGGTTAGTGGATTAACACCGTATACACATTCAAAAGGAGTGATTTTAGTTGAGGAATGCATTGTCCTATTGTAAGCGAATTCCACATGAGGTAAGGCTTCTTCCCAAAGCTTCAAATTTTTCCTTAAAATGGCTCTAAGAATAGTAGTTAAGGTCCTATTGGTCACCTCAGTTTGGCCATCTGTCTGGGGTGACTAGAGGTAGAGAATAACAATCTAGTTCCCAATTTATTCCATAAAGTCCGCCAAAAATGACTCAAAAACTTAACATCCCTATCACTCACTATAGTTTTCGGCACTCCATGCAACCTAACTACCTCTCCAAAGAACAAATTCGCAACATTGGTAGCATCATCAGTCTTATGGCATACTATAAAGTGAGCCATCTTAGAAAATCTATCCACCACAACAAAGATAGAATCCCTCCCCTTCTTAGTTCTAGGCAATCCCACAATAAAGTCCATAGAAATATCTTCCCAAGGGGCAGAAGGGATCGGCAGTGGGGTATACAAACCATGGGGCATAAGTTTAGACTTGGCCTTTAGACAGTCAATACATCTCTTAAGGCAATGTTCTACATCCCTAAGCATATGAGGCCAATAGAAGTGAGACTTAAGTGTGTGGTATGTCTTATCTCTCCCAAAATGACCCATTAAACCTCCACTATGGGCTTCATTCACCAATAATAACCGAAGAGAACACCTAGGTATACACACTTGGTCTTTCCTAAACAAGAATCCATCAAAGATATAAAATTGGTCGGTAGGATCCTTATCTAGGCACTTTCCAAAAACTTCCCCAAAATCAGCATCATTAGCATACAATTCCTTAATGTATACAAAGCCTAAGACTCTAGAATCCAAAGTGGTCAAAAGGACATGTCTCCTAGATAAAACATCAGCAACCACATTGTCTTTCCCTTTCTTATACTTTATAACACAAGGAAATGTTTCTATGAATTCCATCCATCTACCATGCCTCCTATCAAGTTTATCTTGGCTCTTAAAATGTTTTAAAGATTCATGATCAGTCCTAAGTATAAACTCACTAGGCCAAAGGTAATGGGACCATGTCTTAAGGACTCAAAACAATGCATAAAGTTCTTTGTCATACGTAGAGTAATTAAGACATGCACCTTTTAATTTCTCAGAAAAGAAGGCTATAGGCTTACCTTCTTGCATGAGGACTCCTCCAATCCCAACTCCGCTAGCATCACATTCAACCTCGAAAGGCCGAGTGAAATCAGGCAGAACCAGTAATGGCGCATGAGTGAGCTTCTCCTTGAGCTTGCAGAACGCCTCCTCCTGAGCTGGACCCCACTTGAACTCACACCGCTTCTTAGTGAGCTCTGTGAGAGGGGCTGCGATAGAGCTGAAGTCGCGCACAAAACGTCGGTAGAAGCTCGCTAGGCCCTGGAAACTCCTCACATGGCCGATATTGGTAGGTGTCGGCCAGTCCTGGATTGCCTTGATCTTAGCATCGTCGACTCGCAATCCGCTTGAACTCACTACAAAACCCAGAAAAGACACTTGATCATTACAAAGCTCACATTTCTTAAGATTGGCATACAAGTGTTCTAATCTAAGAGTAGAAAGTACTTCCCTCAAATGTGCTTCATGCTCCTCAGGTGATTTACTATAGATAAGAATGTCATCAAAATAAACAACAATAAATTTACCTATGAAATTCCTAAGCACATGATTCATTAGTCTCATGAAAGTACTAGGTGCGTTAGTCAAGCCAAAAGGCATAACCAACCATTCATAGATTCCAAATTTAGTTTTGAAGGCTGTTTTCCATTCATCGCCTTTCTTCATCCTAATCTGATGGTAACCGCTTTTTAAATCAATTTTAGAGAAGATAGAAAAACCATGCAACTCATCTAACATGTCATCTAAGCGGGGTATAGGATGGCGATATTTTACAGTTATGTTGTTAATGGCCCTACAATCTACACACATTCGCCATGAACCATCTTTCTTAGGGACTAACAACACAGACACAGCACTATGACTCAAGCTTTCCCTAATGTATCCCTTGTCCAACAGTTCCTGGACTTGGGATTGAACCTCTTGGGTTTCAGTGGGATTCATTCTATAAGCAGGCCGATTAGGCAATGCAGCCCCTGAAATGAGATCGATTTGATGCTCAATTCCTCTGACAGGGGGTAGACCTGCTGGTATGTCCTCGGGGAAAACATCCTTATATTCTTCAAGAAGAGATAGGATGCGAGGAGGGAGGGTAGCTCGAAGCTCCTCACTCAACATACTCAACCCTTTGCATAGGAGCATGAGGGTTGTTTCCCCATCCGCAAACTCGTCTAAAAATGTACTCTTGGAAGCCAAAAATACACCCTTAGGCCGAGTAGGGGTAGACACATGGCTCGACTGAGCCTCCTTATCTAACTCACCTTTACTTACCTTCCGCTTCTCAATCTCATTAGCCACCTGGGTTGGCGTCATAGGCTTGAGAACTACATTTTTGCCCTGAAAAGTAAAGGAATACCTGTTAGTAAAGCCATCATGCAAGACCTTACGATCAAACTGCCAAAGATGACCTAATAAGATATGATAGGCTTGCATAGGTACTATATCACATAACACATCATCTTCATAATGTCCTAATTTGATATGCACTTTGACTTGCCTATTCACTTTCAAATTACCACATTCGTTCATCCAATGCAATCTATAAGGCCTAGGATGCTGAATGATAGGAAGGTGTAATTTATCAATCATCTCTTGACTAGCTAAGTTACAGCAACTTCCCCCATCAATGATCACATTAACCACTTTACCCTTAACTAAGCATCTAGTATGAAAAAGATTCTCACGTTGATTTTCATCACATGGTGCAGGAACAACACTTAAGACTCTCCTAACAATCAGTGATTCTCCATGTTCATAATCAATGCCATCATCATCCTCATCATAGGTAAGCAGATTAAGGTTTTGATCATTATCATTAGCATGCTCTTCATTTTCATCACAAGAATTGTCAGACACATATTCACCCAAGTGATTAATCATGAGAGTTTCTTATTGGGACAATCCTTCATAGTATGACCTCTACCCTGACATTTAAAGCACACAATGTCCCTAGATCTAGAAGTAGAGGGGTTAGGATTACTCCCTTTGGGACCAGTAGATGTCCCAGACGAATCTCGTCATGTCCAAGACGCCTTTCCCTTGTCAGCAGCTGTAGGGTTGGTTCGGTCATCTCCTCTCCCAGGGGCTTGGTTTGGCCGAGAGGTGTAACTGCCGTCAGTCCGCCCTTGGGGCTGTTGTGGCCGGTTTTGACGCCAAGGTTGGGGATGTCCGCTCGTCCATCTTCCGCCTTGGTTCCTGTATCTAGCTCCACGTTCAACTTTAATAGCCAAATGCAACAATTCAGTAGGAGTAGAGTAAGGAAAGCAATCAATGTCCTGAGCTAAGGCGGGATGCAAAATGTGAAGAAACCTAGCATTAGTATCCTCATGATGTTCAACAACATTTGCTCGTGCCATGGTTTCTTGCATAATATTAAAGGTTTCCTCAACAGATTTATTACCTTGCTTAAGGTTCTCTAGGCGTTGCCTAAGCTCTCTAGCATAGTGTTGAGGGACAAACCTATTTCTCTTTAAAGCTTTCAATTGGTTCCAAGACGCGATAGGCGCATCAAGGGCTCTTCTTCTTTCCTTAACCAAATTATCCCACCAAATAAGAGCAAGTCCTTGAAATTCTAAAGAAGCCAATTGAACTTTCTTAGGTTCAGAAAAATTGTGACAGTTCCAGATTTGTTCCATTTTAGTTTCCCAGTCTATATATGCATCTGGATCTGTCTTGCCATCAAAGGGAGGAATTTTTACCTTAACCTTACCTATGCCGTCCTGATCAGGATCTCTAGGCTCACGGTATTGGTAACGACCTCCTCTGTCGTTCCTCCTCGGGCGTTGCTCCCAATAGTCCTCCTCTTGGAAGTCATCGTCACGCTCCGAATAGTAGAACTCCTCCTGGAAGCCACGACCTCTTCCTCTTCCCCGTCCTTGCCCCTGCGCATTAACAAATCCGTTATTTCGACCATTTCTCTCCCCTCGTGGAGAGTGGTTCTCTTAAAAAATAGGATTATTGAAATTAGGGTTAGGAGGAGGGTTAGGATTTCGGACTTCCCTTTCATCATTAGGCGGCTCGTTACGCCTTTGATCACCTTGACCACCAAGGTTATTATAACCCGTTGGTCTAGCCTCCAAGGCCGTCAGCTTATCCATCATTGCCGCCAACGTGGCGTTGAGAGTGTTCATTGTGTTATTGAACATTGCGACGGATATGGTTGCCTCGGAATTGTTGTCATCGTTGCCATTGTTGGCATTGTTCGGGTTGTTAACCTGCTGAGACATCGCAACTAAAAAACACAAAACTATGTCAAGATTAGCAAAATAAAACAACCTCACTATGTGTTTCTCTCGCACACTTCTCTCTAATTGGTTATGACAAGCTTGTTGGGGCAATCCGCTTTGGGCAAATCAACACTCAAGCAAAGACTTAACAATCAAAAGAGAGTAATCAAGAGAAAGGACAAAGAAACACTGAAGAAAATGCTCGACACAAGCTGGGCAGAAGCTCGGAAACGGCCAAATTGACTCGACAGACACTGTACTGAGGCTGTACCGAGGCTTAATGGGGTCGGTATGGGCACTGCAGTACGCGACACACAAAAATAGGAAAAGAAAATGAAGGAAAAGAAAGAAAAACTTGGATTTATACCTCTTTTTTATTTAAACCCTTAGTATGGATGTTGTAGTTGCAAGGTAGGGCTTAAAAAAAAATGTATCGTTTGGGAGGTATGTGTTTGAGAATTTCGATTAGGGCTATGAGATTTTCACCGAAATTGGTCCTTGAAGTTCTTGCACTAGTCTCGACAATCCTCTTTTTTTTTTTTTTTTTTTTTTTTTGAAAGCTTACTTTTGCCCCTAGTGAATTTTATCCTCCTAGGACTAAGCTCTAAATGTCACTTTTTTTTTTGTTTTTTTTTTTACTAATGCAAGAAACTAATAATGAAATAAAGGACTCTAAAAAATTATATGCTATGGTGAAAGAAAAATAAAATTTATTTAGCCCTAATGAAATATTTATAGGTGATGGTTTGGCTAATATGGTAAGTATATCTATCTAAGCCTTTATATAATTTATGATAGAAAATATAAAATATATCTACCACAAATTTCAACAAATTAAATAAGGCAACTAAATAGATAAACAAAGATGTAACAAGATAGCCAAAGATAGAACAACAAACTAGTGTTTGTGAAAGGTGGGAGGCCGAAATCAATTAAGGTGAATCTCCTTGGTGCCTTCGGTTATGCTACTGCACAAAGGGTGCGAGCACAAGGTGATGTCAGCCTCCAATGGTCTCGGCTTAGGTTGTGTATTTAGGCTAAGGGCAACCACAACAATCACAAACAAAGGTTAATGCAATCAATTAAAAAATTCAAGAAGTAAAAAACCTAGAACAAGAAAGACTCTATTTTTTTAATTTTTTTTTTAGTTTTTGTGTTTAGAGAAACAAAAGACACAACTTTGATGTCGGAAACCAAAGCTCTGATGCCAATTTGATACGGGATTAGCCGTAGGATGGCCCGATCTTCGACAATCAAACTAGAATAGCAAGAACGAAAGCAAACGACTCAAGAACAAGACAAAACGCAGCAAGACTCGAACAAAGAAACAATAAAAACTCGACCGATAAGGACTGATTCGAACTAAAATAGAACGAGGCAAAGACCCCAGGCCTCCTAAGAGGGTAGGAACCAAATACCAACGACTATAAAGCTCGCCTCTATAACCTTACACAACCAAGCGGACAACTTGGAGGCACAAGGAGGGGACTTATGATTACCTGGATCACCAAGCTCTCGCGAGGTTGACGAACTCAAAGCAAACCAAGCAGGATCTATAACCAATTTGCAATCGATGAGCCTTGCTACGAATCGATTGACTTTCCTCACAGTTGTGTTTCACACAAGAACTGTAAATTTCAATAATGGAAGACGTGAATGTTCTACAAAGGTCGGCTGATCTAATATAACCCTAACAAGGCTATTTGGCCGAAAATAATAATTAAAATAATAAAAATACTTAACTTAATAAAATAATCCTAAATCACTTTAGAATACATAACGTAATAGAATAATTTAAGTTTCTACGTTAACAATTATAAGGAATCAAAATTGGCAAAGGAAAGTGGCTTCGGCGGCCAACAGTGGCAAAGGCCACGCCCGCGCACCAATGGCCACACGCCCGCACAGTCTGGCCACACGCCCGCGCGACCTTCCACACGCCCGCGCACTGGGCTGCTGGATTCAGGCGACTTGCGGGTGGTTTCCGGCAACCTGGGTTCCGATGCACATGTATTCCTTCACGGGTGGCTCCGGGAGTTGAACCGCGCTCGAGAACAAGGAGTGACTCACAAAAAGAAATGAGTCGCGTTGAAGCTTCTTGGAACGGGCTCGAGTCATCGGTCCGTCTCCGAGTATGATCGGTGCGTCCGGAGGTGTAGATGACGGTGTAGAAGATGGTCCCGCATCAAGGGGAGTCTAGCCTCCATGCAGATCGCACAACTGCTTCGTAGTCTGGTTTCGTAGTCCATGCCATTTCAAATTTAAATGGTTGTAATTTTGGTTTGCGGTTATCCATGAGGTCCAACGTGATCTGCGCGTGGTCTGATTTAAGAAAAGTATGGTTTTTCGTACAAAGGTTCGGGAATTGTTTTAGGATAGGGTGGCTAATCAAGGCTTGGTCTATTTTTTCAAAAATATTATAATTACCATGTTCATGTTTTCTCCATGTGTAATTGTTTCCACACGTTGGGGGGTCCACTAGATTGTAAGTACTAATAGTATCTTGGAGTCTTGCAAATCTATTTGCAGATGGAACCCTGCCCCCAATTTGTCGGTTGGCTCTAAAATTTCATTAAGGTCTCCTAGAATAATTAGCGAGTCCCTTGCATTACGGATATAGTCTGAGAGAGAGGCCCAGAAAGAGTTTTTGTCCTTTGCGTAAGGGGTTGCATAAACGAATAAGATTTCGACGTTAATATTAAGTGTTGTGTTTGTGTAGTCCGCCTGAATGATTCGGTCCGTAGAGTTTCTAATAGTAAAGGTTTCATTATGGAAAAGGGATTCTTTCCAAAGGAGGAAAAACCCTCCCGCAAGTCCATTGGATGGACAGAAATGCATTCTGTCAAAACCCGGTTTTCTCCGGCATTTGTCCGAAGGAGGGTTTGTTAATTTTGTTTCGGCTAGCATTAGGATTTTTATGTTCTCCGCTTTAGTAGTTGCTTCGATGTGGGTCCAAACATTCTTTCTGCTAAGGCCTCTGATATTCCAAAAGCTAAACTTCATTAAAACCTTTTGAGGGGGAAATGGTAGTTTGAATGTTGAGAACCTTAACTTGTTTACTTGAGTATAGATTCTCCAATTAATGGGGATTTTGGTTTGTTCCTGATGGGATTTGAAAACAAGTTCAATAAGACAAGAGTACACACCAACCATGGTGTGGTAAAAAACAATGGTTCGAATAAATTTATTTGGGTTTTTTTTTATAATTTGTTTATAGAGTGTTCTTAAAATCAGTCAAGTGGTTTGTTTTGATAGTTTTAGTTTGTATTATTCTCGGGTGCTTGCTTTTCAGCCTATTCAGTAGGCCTATATCTTTTGTTGCTCTTCCTTTAGTTATACAATTCACTCTAACACTACATCCTTCGCATTGGTAGAGTGAAAAATGGTGTGGTTTAGTATGACTTGGTATCATATCCTGCTGTAAATCGATTCTATAGTCATTAGATGTGCTAATTATGTTGTATAGATATAAAGGTTTATTGTTGAAACTCAACGAGCTGACAAGGAAACCACATCCCATTAAAGTAAGATGGCAAGGCTGCCATATTAATGTTATTGTATAAACTATCCAAAGGGTTGTCCTATCGAATATAGTGATGAATTGGGAGGGTATAAAGCTACTGCTATGACCAAAGCAGAAACACCAAAGCCAAAAACAACACATAAATTTAATCGGAGAGTTCCAATCACAAGAATTGCTTCTTAACCAAAGTGGGATCAGATATGTTATTGCACCATGAGTAGACAGTGAAGAAGGGGTAATGACAGCAACAAGCACACCCCAACAAAACACCAGCAACCCCAGGTGAAACTGTGATGCTTTTAGATGTACAATAGGTTCAAGAGAGCAACACTCTCGTGTCAAGTTAGCAATTGCTCTATTATATGTAATGAAAAGTGGAAATAAAAGGTAGTATATGTTGCACAGTATACTTAAATTGATATATAATCTTATTGCAATTAGGTTACACTTAAGCAGATGGATTGAAATAGAGCAAATGCAAGAGTAAGGTAGGATGCAAGAGTAAGATAGCATATTAGAGTTACAGTCCTTTGAATTACACCGAGAGAGCTCAAAGTAAAACTCTAGTATATACAGTTTAAATGTAATCAAATGTTTACATCTATTATTTCTCAATGTTTTTTTGAGGGTCAAGCCAACTCTGAAAATAATAGCAAGCATACAAGAGAGCTGACAGAATATGATGAAAATTGCTTGATAGGAATTATTTTTTACATTGGTATGTTTTATTGGGTGAATAATCAGCTTGTTATAGCTCTTGGTTTCAGTTTGATGGCTCACAAGACTAGGATCAAGAAATGGAAATAGATCAGGGGCAGCAACCCTTACCAAGCACCAAGGTGTAGCATAGTGATCTTTGGTGACATAAACTCCAACTGTTGAAGCTATTGGTGTAGAAGTCACGCCCTTGCGTTGATCACGCAATCTACCCTTGCCTCCCACCGTTGCTGATTCTGTACATCTTCCGCCTCTCGTCGGGCGTGTTCTGCTTCTCTGGTGGTGAGTTCCTCAATCCGTAGGCGGAGTTGCTCAAGCTCATATGCTGGTGTGAGCGGGACCGCATTCTCATTGTTGGGCGGAGTCGTAATGAGTCTTCTCCTAAGTCTTTGTTGTAAGTGGAAGAAGCGTTTTGGTTCAAGAAGAGGGTCGATAGGCGTGCAATCAGTTCTTCGCATGTACCTGAAAAACCAAAACAAAAATAAACAAGTAAAAATGAACTAAAAAGCAAAAAGAAGAGTAAAAGGAACTAAAAAGGGCGCGATTGATTGCTTCCTTGGCAACAACGCCAATTTGTTGTTGCGGGAGGATGGTTAAGTATGAAATTAAGTATAAAATATGAAATTAAACCGACTTCCTATCTCAGCAAATAAATACAAGAATTCCTCCTATTGTAGTAGAAGGCGGTCAGGATCGATCTACGATGAATAGTGTCAGCGCCCGCCTTTTCAGTTCCAAAACGCAGCACGATCTCACCCAGAAGAGTTCTCGACTTTGAGTAAAGTACTCGACTTCGACCACACTTCCGAGTAAAACAAAAGCAGAAACGAACAGAAACGAAAACAAAAGCGAAAACTGGTCAATCTCAATGAAATCTCCTCGACGTCGAGCAAGAGTTGTCGATCTCGAGTAGAAACAGAAACCAAAATCTTACCTTTTCGAACGAAAACGCACGTAAACACAAAATTTTGGGAAAATAAATCAATGAACTAAAGCACTTCCAAGATCAGGGTTTTAACACCACAACGATCAACATGTAAAATAACACATAAAGGCATAAAAGATCATGCTTTTCATCAAATAACTTTCATTATTTAACAAATAGGAGAACAGAGGCTTTCGCATAAACCCTCGCATAAACCCTAATTGTTACTAACCTTTTTTCACATAATTAATCCGAGTTGCATTATGATCATTTTCGCTTCAAAAACACAAACAAGGATCACCTTCAACTTTCGCAAAAGAATCATGCTCATAGGGATAGAAGACGAAATGACATCAAAAGATTGTACCTTTTCACCTTACCTTACATGGCTACCGCCGGGCTCACCCTGACCCTAGAAGTTGGGTGAGTACTCGCTCTTCATCATGAATAAACTCATCAAAGATTTCAAGAAAATAAATTGCATTGATAAACTCTAATAAAACTTACAACCCCAATCGGCCTAAGCTCTCTCCTACTTGCGATATGTGTAAATTGTGTATTGAAAGATATCCTAAAACTCAGCCCCTAAGGCTTTATTTATAGTGTTCATTCCCTGCTAATCTAGGAAAGAACAACTATCTATATCTAAACTTTCTATCTAAAACATTAACATAAAATTTGGAAATAATTATATCTAAAAGGAAATAAAGCTAATGTGGATAGATTCCTTCCATTTTAATAGATCTTCACTTCATGTTTATATATTTGTCATGCCTTGGCTTGCAAGTAGCTCTCATACTCGGATTCGTCCTCATACTCGATTGGAATGTCCTCGACGTCAACCAAACTCCTCGACGTCGAGTAGGATTTTTCTCCCGGAGTTGCACTCGAGCTCGAGCAGGATTCGGACTCGTCGGGTCTACTCGGCATCGAGTAAGGCTACTTGACGTCGACTAGGCTTAGCTCCTCGAGTGGCTTCTGCTTAATTTCGTGTGGACTTATGAGCTTGGGTTAGTCGATATCGACCCAGCCTTGTCGAGTAGCTTCTTCCTTGTTCTTTGCTTGACTTGTCCTGGTTCTGCTGCTCCTTGACCTTGGAATTTTTGTAATTAACTTCGAGTTTTCCATCATTTCTCTGAATTGCTGTTAAATGCACCAATTTCTACGAAATTAAACAGAAACTAGTATGGACTCTATAATTTGGCAAATACGCGTAAACTACATAGAATCTATACTTTTCTAACCCAAATGCATGAAATGCTTACAAAAATCGATAGTATAAAATGCTTACAGTATAGGCACACAACATGAAATGCTTATAGTATAAAACATGGCGAAAAAGGAATGAAATGCGTAAACTGCATGAAATGGTTACAATATAAAACATGGTAAAGTAGGCTCACAACATAGGTTGAGCGGGAATGCCTTGACTTAGTCATCGCCAACGTCAAGGACAAAGAAAACCTAGGGATTTTCATGCAATTTTGGGCTCATTGTTTGGTTTGGTAGAAAATTTTCTAGAGATTTGTTAGACATCTGTGAGGGGTTGAGTTTGTTTTTTAGTAGGGTTTTTTGGGTTGGGTTTGGTTCTTGTTTTTTTTTTCTTTCCATGAGGCCAAGAGCTCACCGGAATGGAAGGATAGAGAAGGAGAGACACAAGTATGAGTAGCAGATCTGAGCAGATCTAGGGTCGCATGCGAGAGGGGAGGTCGGAGGGGTAGAAGATTAGAAAAATTCTTGGAGTTCCATCCGAAGGGAGGGAGTCCAAGGGATGTTACTGCATCTGCATGTACCAGATCTGACGGCCAATGGCCAGAAGCGCACCGGAGAGGGGTTTGAGGAGGCGAGACGACGGCGGAGGCGGCCATCTGCGAAAAATAAAGGGTTTGGTATTGGGTTGTGTTGAGAGGTGTTGCTGGAGAAGTAGGGAGGGGGGTGTGGGTCAAGGCCAGCCGGGAAGCCAGCCGGAGGTGAGCAGCGCCTCAGATGGTGGCGGCAGCGGCTAGGGTTATGGTCGGCGGCGACGTCGGCGGTTGAAGGAGAGAAGGTTTTAGGGTTGTGTTTTTTGGTTTCTTAGAGAGCGTTTTCTCGTATTCTACTATGACATCGACTTATCAACAAGTTTTTTTTAGTTTAAATAAATTTCATACTAAAACTTGTTTATTCAATTAATTAATTTTTTCCAATACTTTATCATTCATAATTAACATAGAATTAAATGAAACTCTTGTAATACAAACAAATATATATATATATATATATATATATATATATATATATATATATATATATATATTCTTTCTTTTAATTTAAATAAATTTTATATTAATGTATATATATATATATATATTTTCTTTTAATTTAAATAAATTTTATATTAATGCACATTCTAAATATATTAATATATTAAAATCAAATAACTTCTTTAGAAAAAAATTGTGACATGTGAATAATATAATTGTAAAAAAATTATGTATACCTCTAAACAATTTGTTTTTTTATATAAATATAATGCTATAACTTTAGAAAATTTATTATTTTAACTTTAATATGTTTCCGTATCTCATGCAATAGATACTATTATACATATTCACTCATAACTTTTTTTTAATTTGTCTAAAAAGAAAATTGATAGAATATATGGGTATATAAAAAAAATTAGTTGGGATCATGTACATGGATGGATAGAGATTGAGTTTAGTTAATAATATTATATAAAAAAGATATAAAATAAATGGATGGATTAAAATTAAAGAGAGAATTGATGTAATATATCCATATTTAACAAAATTGAGTATAATCTTGTAAAATATAGGGGCTTTTGCAAAACTTACCCAAAAATTCAGTTGGATTGCACCCTCTAACCCCTATTCACTATTAATTGCAAAAACTAATCTCTAACCCTTAAAAAATTGCACCTCAGCCGGTTACAATAGAGGGAGAGACCGACTCCATTTATGGAGGAGAGAGTGAGACGTGTGGATGGGGAGAGAGTTGACAGTTTTTTATAAAACCTGTCATCTCAACTCCGGGCCTATGAGAGAGGGTTCATAAAGGGGAAGGGGAAGTCCAATATTTGCTCCATCTCTCTCTCATAAATTTGAAAACGGAAGGAAGAAGAGGAAGGATTTCGAAGGAGAACAAAAGCAAGTCTGCAGAGGAGAAGAAGAAGCGGACATCAAACCCTAACGCCCCCGCATACAAGTGACGATATCAAGTAAGTAAAACCTAAACCCTAAAGCTCCCGAATATTTACCGACTGCACAAAATAATAGGGCGAGGACTCGAATGGAAGAACCAAATGTGTTTGCCATTGTTTGAAATGGGGTGAAGAAAGAAATTTCTATTCCGGGTTCCCTCTGTCATATAAGTAGCAACCATCAGCATGTAGAAATCAAGGGATTGAAAGTTTCCGAATGAGGGTTTTGACGAGGGTAAAAGAAGGGAAATTGGGGGAAAATAACAATTGGTCTTGAACATTGGGTGAAATCGGGGATGTCTTGGGTGAAGTGGAGAAAAATGGATGTACTGGTTCTAGTTAGATCGGGAAATTGGTGGAATTGGGGGAATTGGAAGAGTTGGGAATTTTGGGGAAATTGGGGAACAGATAATGTGGATTATGAAATACCAGGAGTAGGGCGAGTTGGAAATGTTTAATGTTGAGATACCTTCGAACATTGGACCGAGTTGCCAACACGTTGATTTCTGTCATGTTTGTAGTAGTCAGATGTCATGTTTATAACTTTTATTGCCATGTGTGTTGATGGTCCTAAGGTTTTGCTTCCCAATTTTGCAGGATATCAAGCACAGGAGAACATGTCGACTAGCCACTTTTTAAAAAGGGTTCCTCATTCACAGACAACCAGCGAGGTATGGTGTGTGTAGTGTTGATCAACGAAATATAGTATTGTCAATGTGTGACTGCCATTTTACCGTAATTTTGCAGGCCATCTATGTTGTCCCCGAGGACCAGCACTACAAGGGTCGTGTCAACCAGTACTGACAACCGTCAATATTTGCAAACCTAGACAATTACCTGAGCGAGGGGGACTGGAAGCGTTTGATGGCAAACCCGTTAGCCGCCATCGCGAGGCTTGGTTCGCGTGTCCAGTTCTCAGGCCAACTGGTCCACTACGTCCTGCAGCGCCAGATGCGGACGAGAAAGGAGAATGAGAGCTGGTACATGATACACGGCAAAACAGCTTGGTTCTCCATCCAAGAGTTTCTGCTGGTGACCGGACTGAAGTGCTCATTCGTGTTGCTGCCCAAGGACAATGATGGGGACAAGTCAGCCATCAAGGACTTCTTCGGGGTGGAGAAGCTCAGGATGGACTAGTTCGAGGTGGACTTCCTAGTGGCGATGAAAGGCATAGAGCGTTCGCCCGCCAAGAGATTTAAGTATGCGTTGCTGATGCTGGTGGAGGGGGTGCTCTTTGGGAAGGATCCCCACAACTACATTCAAGGATGGGTTGTGAATATGGTGGTTGACGTCGACGCATTCTTGTGTTACCCGTGGGGCAGGCATTTCTATGAGAGAACCCACGAGTTCCTTAAAAACTCTGTTGAGCGCAAGCTACAACATGAGATCAAGGGCCCTCGGTCGTCATCCTTGTTAGCTGGCTTCCCCCTCGCCTTCAAGGTGTGTGTTAGTATGGTACTGGACAGACTAAGTATGTCAACCGGAAACGCGTATATTTAAACTGGACAAGCTTAAATTTAAACTGGACAGCTGTTCACAACCATGCCCTCTTGTTTTTTGTAGTTGTGGACGTACGAAGCTTTCTATCCAATCAAGAGCCAATTTGTTGTCGTCATTGACGTGGATGTCCACCCTCGGTGCCTGCGATACGCGTCAAAAGAGCACAAAATTAAGTATGAGAGCGTCGTCCTCCGCATGGTGGAGGAGAGGGACGAGTTGAAAAGCTTTGACTTTGCTGACAGTGTCCAAACAGTGTTAATCGCCCTCAACCGGGCTCGCCGCGCCTTCTAGTAGCTGGACGTGACCCCCATATGCGACTTCGTGAGAGCCTGCACTTGCTCCGGCACAAGGGCCTTCTTTAAACCAACGAAACTGCGCATTTCCATTTACAAGCGAGTTAGGTGAGTTATTTTTACCATATGTCCAGTTTGAAAGCAGTATATGTCCAGTTAAATTTAACCCGGGTCCAGTTTAAAAGAACATCGTGTCCACGTCAGTCGATTAAGGTGCACACTTATTGTTACGTATTGGGGAATCGGCTTGGATGGATACTAATGTGGTTAGGGTGAAGGACATACCTGTCCACTATCTGCTGCCCCATTTGGGTGTATGTCGCATGACGCTTTTTTGTCATCATGTCATTCAGGTCGCACATGTGCTCGTCCACAAGCTTTCCGATAATCCAAATCCGCGTCTTCTTGTATGTGGAAACCCGACATGCCCACTTGCAGTTGGGAGCACCGCAACGCACAACATACAAGCTCTTCGTCGACTTCTTCACCTTGGTCGTGAAACACCGGGCTAGGGCCGCCCACTTGATTTTCTGTTGAACCTCCTCCTTCGACCGAAACACTTTTCACAGAAATTACTTGCTTCCCACTTCTAATTTCCTCGGCTTTCTTTGCCTTCTGCACCAACAACTTCAACTCCTCATTTATCCTCAACTAATCGGTACTTTGATCTAACTGGATGCATTGCTTTTCTAACTGAACGCCAGTTTGGTTTGCCTGGACACCTACGGCTATCATGACTTCGTCTTCTTCGCCGCCAGCCAATCGGGGGCCTGTAAGTGCGTGATCTTCTTGGGTCACCGGTGGCCTAGTAAATGGAACTATAAATTCCTCACCTTCTGAAGCAGAGATACCCACCCCGACTGAGACACCCGTTGTTGATCCTTGTGTAAGTGCCACATCCCAAGCAAGCTTGGTTCGCAGGGAGGCATGAAGGTCGATAGGCCATGACCGTTCTCTAGTTAGACTGTTTACAAACTTGAATGCCTGCAGGTCTTTGTCATCTCCTATTGCATATGACCTGCACCCGTCCTTGTTCGGCTTCCCATATCTGAGCTCCACCTCATGCCTTCTCCCATCGACGTTAAACTTTACCATCACGAGTTTCTTCAGTGCGACGTAGTCGATACGTTCGTCCACCAGCACAACGTTCTGGTTTCGTGACCCCTTGTACACCCAACCGCCTCAATCACAAGCCCACCATCCTCCAAACACCACAGTCACACATACGATTGTCTTGTCCCCTGTTCACTTACATAACGAGGGGATACAGTAAGTTTTATAGGAAGATGTACTCATTTTTTGCTTCTCATAAACTTAATGGAGAGAATACTTACCCATTTTCTATCTGCAGGCGGTGGCGACTCTATCCAGTCTATTTCAGTAGTGGTCACGTTGTACGCTCTCGTTTGTCCAGTTAATATTAACTCGTAACACGTCAACTTTAAGATAAACCCTGGCCCACTACCTTCTTCTACGATGACTTCTCTCTGAATCTTCAAATCCTTATATAGATCCCCACATCATTGGCCATTAGCTTCATTAAATGTCACGCCCATCATTCCCTTTCATATCCTTATCTAGATCCCCACATCATTAACCATTAAACCTCCTCCTTCAATCTCTGTCGGCGCTTCTCCTTCTTCCATTTCATTCTCCCTCTACAGTGCATTAATGTGGATTATTCATTGGACTGAGGTGGAGTTTCAATGCTTATATACTCTCCCCCTCCTCCCTCCTCTTCCTCTTCAAGCCTTTTTGGCGCTATGGATTGGCGGGAAATTGGAATCCCCTCAATGTTCACCCAATCTGTGTCAAACTCCAAGAACTCTCTCTCTCTGTCTTATCCAAGTTGTCTTTTCTCTCCCTCTCCGCCTCTCTCCTCTGAGGTAAGTCTGGCCTTCTCCCTCTCTCTCTCTCTCTCTCTCTCTCTCTCTCTCTCTCTCTCTCTCTCTCCTCTGAGGTGTCACACATTGCAAGGTTGCCCTTACCTGCTACCGGCTTACAGGGTTCCCCAATTAACCGGTTTCACCCAATTAAAAACTGGGTTGGGTTAACCTTGCCATAAATCCAGATTTTTAGGTTAGTTTGTGCATTTCCCTCTAAAATATATTCATATCTCATGAAATTGGATAAAGTAATTATTGATAAAGTCATTTAATAAGTATGACCATGTAATATATTGATAAAGTTATTATCTTCGATCTAAAAATATGTTCATATATGGCGAAAATAGGTAAAATATTATCTTATATAATAGTATTTAAAATTAGTTAATATATTGATTATTACAAAAAATTTATGATTGTTTCATACGACTACGATTAAGGACTTCTCCTTTATTATATATAACTAGTGGAATTCCTGCGCCATGGCGCGGCTGCGAGGGGAGAAAAAGTAAAATAAAATATAAAATATTGATTATAAGAAATAACCAAATAACAATCTAAACAAATATATATTTGAAAAGTGTAATACAATAATATTGTTCTTGAACAACATAGGTATTCACAAAACAAATATCACTAGTACAAATTACCTCAAATATCACGGATATTTGGAGCCAAATATCACGGATATATGTCAAGACACGCCCGGGCTTCCCCTCGGTGGGCTATTAGGCATTGCAATCAAATATCACGGATCTTAAAATAGACACACCCGTGATATTAGGCTAGGGGATTTTTCATATTACACTCTAATATCACAGATATCCTATTTGACACGCCCGGGATATTAGGGTCTCTTATTTTTCATCTTATACTCTAATATCACGGATCTTCTAATGGGTATGTCCGGGATATTAGGGTGTTGAATATTTTTTTACGAGTCTAATATCACGGATTCTCTCTGGCGACGTCCGTGATATTAGGTATGATCTCTTCTAATATATTTGGCATATATCACAGATCCTCGCCAGTGATAGTAGATTAGTGCATGAAATTGTTATATTTATATAATTCGGTTTTGTAGGTCCGAGCTACAAATATATGGAATAGAACCATGCATTAATCAATCAGAACTCTAGCAACTAGTTACGAATCATGTCAATGATCAACGCTTTATTACATTATGGCATCTGTTTGCAGTGAAAGAATGAATCACATGAAAAGTACAAATTCGGGTCCATAAAACCTTCCAAATTCGGGTCCATAAAACCTTCCAAGTAATGTGCATCTACATGGAAAAATGAATGGTACAGAAGCTGTATATAGAGCTAAACAGGTGACAATATGCAGGAGAAAGATTACTTTGGGTTGAAAAATTCCTTTATAGCTCCACCTGTTTTCTTAAGCTCCTCCAAGTAAGCTCCAAGTTCTAAAATCAGCTGCATACCAAAATTACAAAATAAAAGCAGCAGATCAGCCAGATTGAAGCCACTTCTTTATAATTGAAGATACACTTTTCAAAACAGTTTGAACAGCAGAATCATATATCTCATAAGTTTGTGATACGAGTGACGGGTTAAAGCAGCCGTAATAAGAAAACAATCTACCAACTAACTGCGTGCGGTACACTAAAATAGATACGATTTAGAATCAATTACCTGGTTGATATTGCCTGGGAAAGGTGAATATCCTGTCTTACAATTCACATCTCCCTCGGGATTAATAGTTGCTCAAAGAAGAGGATCAAGTTGGTTGTACTCCACATTTATCACCATTGTCCTTCCTGGGGGTTTCATTTTCATTTTAGGCACAAAAATAAAAAAGAGTGCAGCATCCAGAATATTTGTGTAAAACTTGAGGACCCAATATTTCAACATAAGTTATCCGAATACTGTATTCTTACTGTCATTCAACTATTTGACATGTTGTATGGCAACGCGAATACTAGCATCCAATATACACTTTAGAGAAACTAAATCTTAAAAGTAAATCCAAGAACCCATTTACCATCTGCATGAGTAAGCTTGGTAATGCCTCCAGTAGCTTCTTTTGCCTTGCGAGGAACTGCTAGTGATTAACATGATACTGTTTAATGGTGCTAACCCCCAAAGCCGCTGGAATTGCCTATACAGTGTCCAACAGCAAACAAACACAAAACTGTAAGTTCATAGAGTTTGTTATTTGATTTTCTATTCGTCGAGTTAATTTCAAATTTACTCAGCAGAAATATAAAGCTTAAGGAGTAACAAAACCTTGAAGAGAAGCCCATTTGTATCTTGAAAGAACAAAACATATTTCACACCAGCATCACCCCTGAACAGGAGTGCAGGAAAGATGGATGACCCATAAAGAACAACTCTTCAATTCAATTACTCAAACGTCGACAAAGCAGTGGCTCATAGCTCAAAGCAAATTATGTACCAGGCATTTAAAGTGCCGCTAGAATACAAAAGCGAATGCACATCACCATGACCATAAGGTTTTGTCTATCATAGAGGAGAACCAGGCAAAGGCAGCATAGGGGAAGACCAAAAGAAAAAAAAATATTATAAAGACAAACATTAGAGTTACTGAACTGTTAATAACCATTCTTCAAACCAAAAAAAAAAAAAAACAGCTGAAACCTGAATTCTGTACTTATTCATACTCCCTTCGGTCAAGTTTGTAGGATGTTTTATGGTTTGTTTTTTTATCACAAATGTAAGATTTTATAGGACATTTTATTTTTTCAAGAAATTGTCCCATTAATTAGGAATAGACCTTCTCCTTACTAATTGTGCTGACCTCTTTGAAAATGGTGCTCCAAAAAGATTGTTACCCCTTTGAAAACGGTGCTCCAAAAAAATTGTTACTCCGTACTCTAATTGTTTAAATTTTTAAATGGTGGCAATCCTGAACATAATTCAATATGGAAGGCTAAGAGTCTCATCAGTGACAAATAATTATTCTAATTATTTGGCTCTAAATTCTCCTTAATTTATGTGCCACTCCCTAAAACATCCTACAATCTTGACCGGAGGGAGTACTTCCTAACAACTTAAACCTATGAATATGGAAAGAAAAAAGTACATGCATATGTTAGGGTACTACTCTACCACTTGCATGATTATAGTGTCAATCATCAAAATAAAATAAGCACATCTCATAACATAGGCAAAGCAAACTATAAACAAGAACCAAAATCCAAGATAGCATGAAATCATAATCCAACGCAAATTATCATAAGCTCATCTCATAATATAATGCAGAAACATCCAACACAGCATGAAAATGCACACAAGTAGGAAGGTTTTTTTGTTAATAATAAGTACAAAATATACGGTTTAGAAATGTTACATTTTGACTGTTTATATTTTCTTTTCCTTTATATATGGTTTTGTGGGCTAGCTTGGAGATTTTAGGGGGTAAATTATTAGCATATATATACAAAATATATATGTGTGTATCTTTCTTTCTGGTCCAAACTGAAGTTCAGATCTGTAGCTGTGCCTTCAAAAGAACAGCTGCCTGAGAGGGATCAGGTTTATGAACTTTGTTCCCCTACAATTGTGTGCAAGTTTTCTTTGATTTTGAGTGATCAATTCATTAGCTAGGATTGTAAAAAAAAATCAGCACATGGCACCAAACAAATTGCGAAACGATAATGTAAACCAATGCAAGCATCATTGAGCTTATAAAGCTAGGCCACCACCACCACCACTTAAAAGAGGCTCCACAAAATTAAACTTTGAATTGGTGTTGAACCTAAACACATCATTTCCAAAACCCAGCTTTCTCATGTGTAAAACTCAAATTACAGCTCCTCACACTATACCACCTTTTCTACTTGCACTACCTTAGTAAAGCAAGCAACCCACCTTTGCTATTTATCCAAAAAATATATACTAATTTCACCAAATCCATTTTGTAAAAGCTCTCACATTTGTAGTTTAGACCCAAATCATTACTTGAAATTAAGAACTGTATATACAAATCAATTTTTTGATGATATCATATAGGGAACCCACTCCTGAGACTGAGAATGAATGTAATTTTCAACACAAACTCTACTTGGATTCCAGATAAGAAAATAATTCAAGACACCTTCTATTCGATTCCAGATGAGATAATAAGCAGGTGCTTAACCCTAACAACAAATTGAATTCAAGAACCGGAAAAACCCTAACTATAGATTGAATTCGAGATGTACTTACCCAATTAAAACCCTAACTGGAGATTTGCAGGACCAGAGGCGGAGGTGGCGAACTGTTGTAGGAGATTGCAGAGGTGCCGGAGAAGGAAGAGACGCCGCAAGCTGGAGGTCGTGAGCGAGATTGCAACCTTGCAGGAGGTGCGAAATCGCCAGGCGAACATGGAGAGAGAGGCCGGCGGCCGGAGGTTCACTTCGTCAAGAGCGAAATCGCCTCCGGCGAGACGAGAGAGAGACGAGGACGGCGAGAGAGAGAGAGAGGGACAGTGTGGTGAGGTGTGCACTGGAGAGAGAGACGAAGTGTGCACGAGACGAGGACGAGGACGGAGAGAGAGACGGCGACGAGGATGAGGACAGAGAGAGACGAAGACGGCGAGAGAGGCGAGAGAGAAATCTGAGCGACGAGAGAGGCGAGAGCGAAATCTGTTCACTGGTGTGTGTGGTACGAGAGAGACGGTGCTCTGGGTAGAAAATTAGAAATTAATTACTGTATAAAATAGGGCGATTTTGGTAGGAGCCCCTTTAGAATGTTTAATTAAGTAGGCGGCCCATAAGCTAATTTAATTAGCTTGGGTTAGGCCCATCCAAACGCCCGTTCACTTCCAGTCAAAATAGGACACCACGCGACTTCAACCCCAGGCGCGTATTTGTCATCACCATCGTCGCCTCCATCAAATCCGTCGAGAGAAACCTCCGAATCTCCAATGGCGATCATCTGGAATCAAGCTTAGATCAACCTGTCATCAGCCTGTAGCAGCCGGGATCGATCGAGGTGACTAAAAAACAAAGCAAAAACGCACCGGGATTCCAACTCAACTACGAATCCGAATCAATTGATGACTCCTGTCAAAGCAATAGTCCAGATAGCTCGAGATTTGTCATCAATGGCAATCAACGAGGCAATATAGACTGAGACACGACTTGATATCCACAATTTCATATAAAACCAAGGTACGTATCATGACCTTTCGACAAAACAGTAATTTTTACATCTTAATTTCCCCTTTCCAGTCCTTAATTTCAATATCTAGGGCTTCGAATACAGATTACCGGTTAACCAAGCAATTGTGCGTTTTGTAATTGAATCTGAATGTGATGAAAAACAGAATGATGAAGTGTCGATCTATTTCGTGAATGCAGAATCTCTATCAGAATATGGATCTGAAAATTTTGACTGTCTGCTTTGGAGGCGAATTTAAGGTTACAAATGGTTATTGTGAGTATGTTGGTGATCTTGTGTCAAAGGCGTTCATGATTGACAGCAATATTGATTTGGAAGCATTGATGACAATGATCAGTAATAGGTTTGACATCTGCTTAAAAACTTATGAGTTGAGGTTAAGTCACCTGCATCCAGTACAAAAACTGAGAGCTCCATTCACAATCAGCAAAGATGACGATCTCAAAGCATTCTTGTCCATAAATGAAGTGCCTCAAGTTGATTGGTCTTTGCCATTACATGTTGAAGCAAAGAAAAGGATGAATGTGAGTGAAATAGCTAAAGCTGTTCAGCAAACAAGTGGAATCACAGTGTCCTCGGAGTACTTGCAGTCTACCAGTGTAGATGACACCTTAGCTATTGTTCCGACTGATGTTGCATCGGAAGATACACAAAGCTGCAACGATGGAGATCAAAGTGCATGGCAGATTGAGAATGAAATAGATGAGATGGATTTCATCTATGTAGGACAGATGTTCAGCTCAAAAAATCATCTAAAGGCTGCAGTTGCTAATCAAGCAGTTAATGAGAACTTCCAATTCCGAACGAAGAAATCAAATCAGACAAAATACAAAGTCGTCTGCATTGATGCCAGCTGCAAGTGGTCAGTAATGGCTACGCGTGTGAAGAATTCGAGAAACTTTGAGGTTAGGAAGCTGAATGGGGAGCACACTTGTTCATTTTCACTTAGATGCAAGGAGCACCGGAAACCATCATATCAATCTATTGCAGCCAAGATGAAGATAAGGTATGCATCATGATATTTATGTGAATTACAATATATTAGTTATATGTATATATATGTTGTGTGATGAATAATATGTTTACATTAAATAAATAATGATCAACTTTGACACAATGTGACGCATGAATAAGATTGCTTAATTGTTCCATGTAATTGATGAAGGTATGAAGGTGTAAAAAAAGGTCCAGATCCTATACAGATTCAGAATACAATGCAGAAAGAGTTTATGCAGCCTGTGAGCTACTGGAAAGCATGGAAAGCAAAGGGATTGGCGCAGGATTTGATAAGAGGAACATCGGAGGAAAATTATGAGATGCTGCCATCATACTTCCACATGACACAACAAGTGAACCCAGCCACATATGCATGTTTGGAGATTGATGCAACCAAGAACCAATTCAAATATGCATTCCTATCGTTTGGAGCATCAATTAGAGGGTTTAATGTGATGAGAAAGGTAAACACAAAAAAAAAATTATTGTCTAATAAATATTTATACTTAAAATAGGTTAACAACTATAAATTCCATTCTATAGGTTATAATGGTTGATGCTGGATTCTTACATGGGAAATATAGAGGAATCCTCCTTACATCGACAGCGCAGGATGCTAACAAACATGTGTATCCTCTTGCATTTGGAGTGGCGGACTCAGAAAATGATAACGCTTGGAAGTGGTTCCTCCAAAGATTATCTCTTGTGATTCCGGATTCAACTAAGCTCGTTTTTGCATCGGATAGGCACCAAAGCATCAGCAAGGCTGTTGAAGAGGTATATGTTTCTGCAAAACATGTCATCTGCACACGACATTTGAAGCAGAACATTAAGGCAAGATTAAAAAACAGAGGGGTCATCCATTATGTCAGCAAAGCATCCGAATGCTACACTATAAGTGAATTTGAAAGCTGCTTCAAAACCATATGTGACATCAACGGCGAGCTTGGGAAATACCTCAAAGATGCAGATTTCGAAAAATGGTCACGAGCCCACTTCAAAGGTGACAGGTACAACCTTATGACAACGAATAATGCAGAGTGTATAAATTCAGTATTGAAAGAAGCTCGAGGCTACCCAGTTGTTGCACTATTTGATCATATTAGGAACAAACTGGCAGAATGGTTCAATGACCGTAGGAGTGCATCTATCAATATCACTGATTTGCCTCCTAAAGTCAAGGAGATTCTACAAGCAAGGTATGAGCGGTCAGGAAGATACGAAGTGCAAGTACTGAATGACACACAATACCAAGTAAACGGTGGGAAATTTGCTGGTGTGGTTGACTTAGCACGAAAGACTTGCAGCTGCAGGGTGTTTGATGTAGATCATATGCCTTGTGTCCATGCTATAGCTGCAATTCAAAGAATGAAGCTCAGCATCACTGATTTTGTGAGTGAGTACTACAAAATTCAGGCTTGGAGAACCGCCTACCAAGAAACCATATACCCAGTGCCTTCAAAGGAAGATTGGTATGTTCCAGACGAAATCAGATGGGTCGAATGCCATCCACCAGTAGTGCGGAAAAAGAGTGGGAGACCAAGGAAAGTTCGGATTCCATCCATTCTTGAAGGGCAAAGGAAGACAAGATACGATACATACAAGTGTGGCATTTGCAAGGGGATAGGGCATAACAAGCTAACATGTCCACACAAGGCATCAAGCAGCACTCAAGCGGATATGTGATAGCTTTAAATACCACAAACTCGATTATTTCATATTTTCTTCTTTACATATGGACACAAGTTGATGAAGCTGGACATATCACACGACTCGTTTTATTCTCATATGTTTTTCTTTAAATATAGACACAAGTTTATGCATTTGAGATACTACATTGGAATCATGTTTTAACTGATCTATATACATTGAATATATATCCAGTTTACGCTTAAAAACACAGTGTGTTCTGTCATCAATTGAATAAAAGTTGTCCTCACAGGATGGCCTGTTTTGTTTGAGATCGACAAGAAAGGGGGTAAACAACCATAAAAATTAAAAAAAAAACACAAGCCACACACATAAATGAGATGGACACAACATAAATGAGATGGACACAATAAATGTAATAGCTCAAATAAGCTAGGACAAAGCCATATATTTCAAGTTATATATAACTAGATGTCAACATTAGAACACAAAAGAGAGCATGAAAGCTCTATAGATCAACTGGACACCAGTTAAACTACACATAGTTCCTACCAAATGTACGAAGCACATAAGCATCCGTGGTTACAAAATGAGAGCATGCAAGCTCAAAGGATCAAGTGCAAATCAGTTAGACACCCCATACTTGCTACCAAATGTACGAAGGACATAAACTTCCGTGGTTACAAAATGTGAGCATGCAAGCTCTAATGTAGTTCTATTATAAGCATTCATACAAAATACGCATCAACCCAAAGGCGAAACATTCAAGCACTTCAGAGAAAGTTCAATTGCCATCTTCTCGCGATACGCTTGGACTCGGTCATTAGTAAACTCATATACATCTCCACCAAAAGCTAATTCCTCAATAGCCTTGATAGTATAAACACCACAGCTACCGCTGAAATTGAAATTCCAAAAGAAAATGAAATTAGAACATGCTATAACAGTTAGCAATATATATAAATGTATAAATCTTGTCAAATTAAAACATATACTTACCCATCACTATCCTGAGGAAGGTCACGCACTCTATCCACCTTAAAAGCAGATTCAATGACCCCACCCAAGTGTGCAAAATGACCGGACTCTCTAAGCAGCGCTGGTAACAGATTACAGATAGGCTCCAATAGAGTATGCAACTCGGCATCACCGGTGAATGGGATATTGCAATCATATACTTTTACTGTTCCTTCTGCCAAGTTAATCCGTAATGCAACCCAGTGTTCATTTCTAATGTTGAAGGGACTGTATATAATCTTTGCACCACGCCATGATTTCCCACAACACTTTGGCAACAAACCATCAACATACTTGAAAATCGTATTGCCAAACGAAAACTTACCTTCCTTAAACTTCTCATAGAACTTTACACTGAACCTTGCAGACCAAAAGCAATCCAATATAACAATGTCGCTGTATTTCTCCGCATTGCAATAGATGTGATGCCTAAAATGAGACATGGCCTCTCCTATATGCTACAACACACACACACGGAATCTAAACTTAAACTAACCCTAAAACAGCAAAATATGAATGATATACAGGATAGTTGAGAGCACTTACTTCATCACGCAACCAATGTTGCTTAGCAACAAGCTCACCGAAAAACTTCTTATCCAGCATACCCTCGTTGCCCGCAATTTGAGGACAAATATCCCTGCAATAAAGCAACGCACAATAAACACAATGAATGGAATATTAAGACAAAGATAACATATGTAACAACACACAACAATTGTAGAACTTACTCATCAGAATATATCATATCATAAAAGCATTTCCGATCATCATATTCATAATATGAGTATTTCGGCCTCTTAGGCATTGAGCGCTTCTTCTTACCACCTCGAGTGAAAGGAGTTTCCAACATAGCAGCAACCTTCCCCACACGGGTTGACTTCCGAAGTGGGACACCTACAGCCAGAACCTTAGAAGGTTTCTTAATCGAGGGAGAAGGTGGACTCACTGGAACATCGGAAGGCAAAGTCATCGGTGCATCAGAAGGTATAGTGGGCAAAGGCTGGCTCAAGGGGACGTCCGAAGGTGTCATCTGTGGAGTAGCAGTAGGGATGAGTTTATCAAACAAGGGTTTGTATTCAGATAACTGCGAACAGAGATCTCTAATCCCAATAAGTTCATCCAAGTGAAGGTCGGAGTACACAATGGGTGACTTGACAGCAGCAGGCAACACTGGTGAAGCCCCATCTAACGAAGTTTCATTCTTTGAATCTGCAGCAGCTTTAGTTTTGAAGGACTCAAACTTGGTTTTGAGAGAATCAACATCGGATTGGATGGAAGCAGCCTTGGAGTACAACCGGCTGACAACGGAGTGAATGTTCATGCATCTAGCTTCAGTACGTAAGATAACACCAGCAATCAACGCCAAATGTTTTTCAATACTTAGGAGACAATCAGAACCACCTAAGTTGATGCCATCATTGTCACCAGCCGGACCCTTACCATCACCTGCATCCTTACCAACACATGCATCAGAAAAACCTTCACCTTGTTTCTCATTCACATGCAGAGATTCAGCGTGGTTATCAGCAAAGGGCGGACACTCAGGTTCGCTAACCTTCCCCTTTCCCTTACTGGCAGCAATAGCATTCTTGAGGCTAAATTTCCCACTGAGACTAGAGACTTTCTGGGGAGACAACGGGCGAACAGGAATCACAGGTCCAGAAATCGGCATCGAAGAGTTGTCACCAACAACACGCTTCTTGTGTGGAGGGTCAGAAGCAATAGAAGGAGACGCACTAGACTTCCGCTTCTTAGAAGGACCCGCCAACGGAAGAGACAAATAAGGCGACGCAGCTTTAGACCGAGTCCTTGCAGAAACCGATGAAGGCGACAACGCAACAACTGCCGTATTGGTACATGGGACAACTTGATCATTGAGCCCGGGAGATGACACAATCTGGAGATTAGCATCATTGGTGGCTGCGTTGGTCACAACAGTTAACCTCGAAGACGCTAGATGGGACAACCAAGCTTGGTAGGCAGCAACAGTTGCATCATGAACCTCATTATGGAAAGCCATCGATGGAGAATCCAAGTATTCACCATAGGTAAGATATATCTTGTCCTACAATAAAAACACAATTGTAACACATATATATAAAGAAGATAAAATTGAGTAAGGAATATACAAAAACAACAAAACATAGAGAAATTACCATGGGAGTCTTAAAAAACCCAAGCCGAATATGTCGAGCAGTGACATCCTTAGTAGAGGCCAAACTCCATTTCACAAAGGAATGATCTATGTCATCAATGACAACATTGCAATGGACCATGGGTGGAATCTTGGGGAAAGCTTCCAACATCCAAACCTGTGATGACAAAAAAAAAAAAAAAGAAACATAAACACACGCACTAAAACACACAAGAACAACAACACACACACACACACGCAAAATCACACAGAAGTTAGATAAGAAACAGAACCTGAAAAGCAAGTGGAAAGCCTAGCAGATTAAACCCACTCCTTGCCTTCGCAGCATTCTTAGCACCCTTGTCACCACTCTTCTTAACACTTTTCTTCTGAGGCTTAGAGAATTTAGTTCGAGATGCACGATTAACCTTCATCAATGAGGAGATAGTCTCCACATAAACTAACCTACCCCAATGATAATCATTGAACTTAGTCATGTCAGATGCAAGAGCCACAATCTGGTTCCTAACAAACCCAGTACGATGAGGCAACAAGATGCCATCAATGATCAAAACATAGGCAATAAGCAATTTCTTAGGTGAATTCTTGGGTGTTCTACAGAACATATCAATCAAATCATCGTACATTATATTATCCACCCCTAAGACAGACCTAGTGCTTGTAGCAGGGACAACACCAATATGGTCAGATGCACATTTAAGACCCGTTACAGCAGCAAATTCAGACATGGAAAAACGAACAGGACAAGAAGATTTAAGTTTGAACCACATTTCCATAGTTTTAGATGTTTTTAACTCATGAACCATGAAATAATTGACAAGTTGTGGCGCAAATGCCAACTTGTCAGCAAACCAAATGATGCACCGGAGAAAAGAAGATGACAGGGAAGACCAATCAGCATCACTCAACTCCCGTTTGATGACAGAAACAATATCAGAACGATAGTATCTGTTATACTTCCCATCAAATGTAGCCATGTCATCACGGATATATTCAAACACCTACAGAACACCAACAAACACACACAAAGTACAATGAAAAAACCGAAAACATAAGAACAAAAACACCATATGACACAAACTATAGAACAAGGAGAAAAAACAAAAAGAAACAATGAAAAGCAAACAAATAAACAACGAACCGGGCAAGGAAAGTCGTCCTTGACATCAGCTGGGGTAAGAAGGAATGCTGTAGACATAAGACATGGAATCAATGTAAATATGTCACCAAAACATGAACAATAAATGTAATGAGAACTGTTGACAAACACTCCCAAAACACAAACTGGAATCAAAGACAAACCCCTTCCAAAACAAACAATGTGACACATATTTCACCTCACTTGTAACTGGAATCAACAACCAGAACAATAAAAAAAACAAAAAATAAAAGACACAAAGGGACATATATTGTCACCATGAGAAGCTACATAAACACAAACTGGAATCAAAGTCCAAAACATGACAACAACTACAACCACAAAAACACTTAAGAAAGCAAGAATGTAACACATGGTTCACCTAACTTGTAACTGGAATCAAAGACAAAAACCAAGCACAAAGGGGCAAAGAATGTCGACAAAATGAACTAAATAAACACAAACTGGCATCAACGTCCAAACGATGACAACAACTGCACCCACAAAAGACTACAAACAAATTTAGGAAGGTGCATCATAGTATAACAAAATAACAAGACACCATAGGTCACATAGTTCACATAACTTATAGATGGAATCAAACAAAATAACAAGACAATAAAGGTAAGAAAAGGTAAGAAGGAATGATGTAGACATAAGAAATGGAATCAATGTAAATATGTCCCCAAAACATGAACAATAAATGTAATGAGAAATGTTGACAAACACGCCCAAAACACAAACTGGAAACAAACACAAACCCCTTCCAAAACAAACAATGTGACACATATTTCACCTCACTTATAACTGGAATCAACAACCAAAACAATAAAAAAAGAAAAATAAAGGACACAAAGGGACAGATATTGTCACCATGAGAAGCTACATAAACACAAACTGGCATCAACGTCCAAACGATGACAACAACTGCACCCACAAAAGACTACAAACAAATTTAGGAAGGTGCATCATAGTCTAACACAATAACAAGACACCATAGGTCACATAGTTCACATAACTTATAGATGGAATCGAAGAAAATAACAAGACAATAAAGGAACACCATAGTTCACAACCTAAACAATCACCATTATTACTACCAAACAAACACTAAAATGGCCCCAATTTCACACCACACAAGTATATACGTTCCCACTGAGCAGAAAAAACTGACAAAATTTAAACATATATGAACCGAAAATGGAAAACAAACAAAAAGTAACAGAGAACTACACCTAACACAACCATAGCTTGCAAACAACAAGTGGAATCACACGAAATTAATGGCATCAACCACACATAACAGAAAACAGGAGCTCAAAATCATATAAACCCTAGATACAGTAAAACAACACAAATGTTCAAAAAACACAAAATTAAACAAGGATTAGGATGCAGAACAACATCAAAACAGCAAATCTAACCATAAAAAGGGATGAGAACGAGCTGGGAAAAAGGATAACATACGCGGAGACGAAGACATTGGATGCGATTTTGGGGGAAAACTCAAAAACCCGGCCGGAGGAGACGGACAAAGCCACCGCCGACAGTAATCGGAGGACGGAGACACAAACCGGCGGAGATTGATGGAGAGATCGAAGAACAGAGATGGGAGAACGAAGAGGAAGAAGGCGAGATCACCTGAGAACGCGTGAGTAGAGCGGATGGAGTAACCGAGGAAAGGTCGGGAAAGTGAATAAGCAATTAAGAAGGGCGAAGCAACCTAATAAAACATTTAATGGGCCTATCTAGCTAACCAACTATGCTTAAAGGTCCCTTTCAACAAATTCCCTCTATAAAATATCAACCAAATATTCCCTTTTTTTCAATCCGGGATATTAGATGTAATATTCCGGGCCTGTTTTACGGTTTTTGCCCCGGAATATATGATTTTATTACCTTTTGGAATCTACCCCTAATATTCCGGTTTTATTTGTTAATATCCGTGATAATAGGTTTTTACCTATTAAAATTTTATTTTCCCTACTTAAAAAAGCCTAAAATTACAGATATATTAGATCCGTGATATTAGGTTTATGTGATATAATTGAATATTTGTACTAGTGTATATATATATATATATCACATTACGACCAATATATATATATATATCACATCGTACTTTACAGTATTTATATTTTATTTTGGGACTATTTTCAGCATGAATTTTTAAAAAAAAATTAAAATTCATTTTTTTAATCTACCCATCAATAGTGAATATATTAAATATTAATATATTAAATATTAATATATATAATTACATGTAAAACCTGGAGGTAGACTTGACATTAAAAGAGCTAAACATAGGTGTTCATGAAAACTGCCTCTGCAAGAGAGGTAAACATAGACATTAAAAGACAGCTAGTTTGGTACCTAATAAAACTTCCACTTTAAAAGAATAAAATACATGCATTTACACTGATAATAAGAAACTAGTACGATTCCAGCGCCATGGCGCGTTTTTTTAAACTAAAATATTATATATAAAAATATTATAAAATATTAATAAATGTTAAGATAAAAATCATTAAAAAAAACTTTACAATAAATGTATCTTCTCAAAATATTATTTTTGTAAAAATCTTATGTAAAGTATAATACATGAATATAAATATTTTAAATTGCTCAGTAATAATAATATCAATATCATTATAACATTGTTTAAAAGTGATGTGTCATAATCAATAGTTATATTCAATGTTTTGAATTAAGCCCAATAGTTATATTAGATGGAATTCAATGTTTTGAATTAAGCCCAATAGTTAGTAAAATTATAGAAAAAAAGAGAATTAATGGAAAAAAGAAGAAAAAAGGAGAATTAAAGAAAATAAAAAAAATGGCAAAAAAAGAAAGGATTAATTATGACTTCTAAAATGCCTCTAAGAATGACACATCATCTTAAACTCACATCATCTTAAACTCTTCTAAATTAAGAGTTTATATAGATAGTTAGTAAAATTAAAGAAAAAAGAGAATTAATGAAAAAAGAAGAAAAGAGGAGAATTAAAGAAAATAAAAAAAATGGCACAAAAAGAAAGGATTAGTTAAGACTCCTAAAATGCCTCTAAGAATGACACATCATCTTAAACTCACATCATCTTAAACTCTTCTAAATTAAGAGTTTATATAGATAGTTATATTAGATTGAATTCAATGTTTTGAATTAAGCCCAATAGTTAGTAAAATTAAAGAAAACAGAGAATTAATGGAAAAAGAAGAAAAAAAGAGAATTAAAGAAAATAAAAAAAATGACAAAAAAAAGAAAGAATTAGTTAAGACTCCTAAAATGCCTCTAAGAATGACACATCATCTTAAACTCTTCTAAATTAAGAGTTTATATAGATAGTTAGTAAAATTAAAGAAAAAAGAGAATTAATGGAAAAAGAAGAAAAAAGGAGAATTAAAGAAAATAAAAAAAATGGCAAAAAAAGAAAGAATTAGTTAAGACTCCTAAAATGCTTCTAAGAATGACACATCATCTTAAACTCTTCTAAATTAAGAGTTTATATAGATAGTTAGTAAAATTAAAGAAAAAGGAGAATTAATGGAAAAAGAAGAAAAAAGGAGAATTAAAGAAAATAAAAAAAAATGGCAAAAAAAGAAAGAATTAGTTAAGACTCCTAAAATGTCTCTAAGAATGACACATCATCTTAAACTCTTCTAAATTAAGAGTTTATATAGATATGGGCAAGTTACTATTTCAAGCATTGTCCGCTTGTCTAATACCACCTCTGATTGCCTTCAAATCTTCTCGTAATGTTTGAACATAGTCACTGGAATTAGGAGAATACTTCAAAACATCCATACTAAGCAACATAACCAATTATCATACCTCAACTTCATACAAATGGCACATTACCTACAATGAATTACAGAAAACAATGTAATAAGGCATCAATGAATCAAAAGATGGGTTACAAATAATATCTCTTACAATTGACAAAATCCTATGGAAGGAAAAAACGTAAAAAACCTTCAAAATGTGTAATCCATAAGTAAAATATCACCAATTCTTAAATAATATATTTTGAATCTGATAGAAAAATAATTGACAACATAAAGAGCTTATTACCGTTGAAAAAAGGTCTACAGACAATCAGGTTGCTAATGGTAACTCTATCACCGGTATCAAATTGGCAAAACATTATGGAAGACACACTAAGAGCTTATTCTTTTTTTTTTATGGCAACTGAGAGCTTGCTCTAGTTGATAGATGTTAATCGATCCTTCACAACTCATCACTATAGTTAATACCATGGCTATGAAAAATAAGAAGCCTAATTGCAGGACTAAACAAATCATCATGCGACAACCAACTTAATACATTTATGGAATCACATTAGGAATATAATACAATCATAAATAGAAACCAAGAATCACTAAATCCTACATATCATAGCAAGTTCGCGGCATTTAGGCCATTTGTTACCAAAATATATGAGAGCTACTAACTGAATTTCTAAATTCTAATGCAACTTAAATTGGACTAACTTCCATTATAGTTAACACTACTTTCATTACTTCCGTAAGATCATATAATCCTAGAATCTTATTCTTAAGATCAGATATTAATAATCACTGACAAATGGCGATTCAATCTAATACTTTCAATCCAAATAACAATGGAAACAACAGAGATTATGTCAAAAGGATGTTAGCTTTTCTTGATGTGGGGCATAGCAATGTCACATGAAAAGTCTGATGTCAAAAGTTCATCAATGAACTCATCCACAAGAGTCAGCGAAAGCCCTGTCATAAGACAAAGAAACAAAATTATAAACCCACTGAAGAAGCCAATATAAGATTAACTTTGGGCAGAAACATACTTCCATTGGACTTCATCATCCTCAATTTCTTGTAGTTGTTATATAATGGCTCCAAGTACAGATATACATCGATATCAGTTCTAGTTAGCCGCAAGTAAAAAGCACCGAGAATCCGAACATACCTGCAGCAAAGTGCATCAACTGATATCATCGCTAAAGAAATTACCGGTACAAGCAATCAAATTGTCCCTAAAAAATGCTCGGCTCAGCCATATTGTCAATGAGCGTTAAACAACAACCAAATACAAATATGCAAAGCCCAAAATTAGATAACTTATAGAAGCCAAAAACAGATGAAACCCAAGATAAAAAAAATGAAACAGAGGGACGCAGAAGCTCGACAAACCAAAAATTACAGTTCAGAGTGAATAGAACGGCGTGCTTGAATTGGGTATGTTGAAGGCCAGAGCGGGGAGTTTGCCGAAGAATGCTGGTGATCGAACATGTTAGCGGAGTAGCTGAAGATGGTGGAACGGAAGGTTCTCTCCACTGAAGCACAAATTGAAGCAGAAACTAAAGGAGAAAGCCTATGGAAAAATCATAATCTTCATCAACTTTAGGGGTACAAATTTAAAGCCATGTACAAATTGAAGCAAAAGCCAAAGAGGAAAGGTCTATGGTAACTCATACCTTCATATATGAAATATATTCATAATGCTAATACCAACTACAATTCACTTTCATTCAAGCTATGTTTTCCAAATTACATCTGACCGAAATTGCAAGGCCCGGTTGAGTAAAAAAATTATATAAAAAAAAATCCAACCAAATTTATACGATTTATCCAAATTTGCAAGCAATAGAATAAAAATCAAAATTGAAATATAAATTAAAATGAAACCGATTCAACCAAAACCAAAAATTCTGTTATCAAACCTGACATCGTTCTCAACTGAATTGGCTCAAATTAAAATGACTTGAATCAAGTCTAAACAGACTTGACCCATTCAATTTCTACTTAACCAACTGAAATTTAGAGTATACTAAAACTGAAAAAGCTAGCACATTTAATTAGTTAAGTAGGACAAACCATGAACACAAGGAAACATACCTTGGTGCTGGGGGCTTCCTTGAACTTCCAAGTGCTCAATCCTCCTAAAAACGCAGAATCAAGAAAAATACCTAGGCGAAATGCTCAATTCCCCAAATCAATTACCAAAAACAATAATCAAATTACAAAGATTGGAATCATATTTGGAAATTAGATGAACTCAAGCGGCAAAACTACTAGCTTTAGAAACCCTGGGGAAAATGGTAATTGGTTGGAAATTTAATAAATAAAAAAAGAGCACGAGAAAGTATAAAACTCAAAAGAAAGGGATTTATGGGCTTACCTTGGGAGGATCAGTAACTCCATCATTAACTGAATCCAAATATCTCGGATTAAGGTAAGTAGTATGCAATTTCGATCAATCTGTAACAAAAGATCAAAGATAGGGAAAACAGTAAAAAAAAAATACAGGTCCAAAGAGAAATTGGATAAGCAGTATGTACACATAAAGTAATAAACTGAATTAGGGTTGATTTGGTTGAAATTGAAGAATTGAAATAGATATAGAAGTTGATTGAATCCGGAAGAACCCTGTATGATGCCATAGAGAATCAAAGAAACCTGATTGGGGGTAAATCGGAGAACAACAACAATCGATCGCCATGGCTTGATCAAATATGTCAAAGGTTGTGAAAGGCATGAACAACGACAAGGAGGAAGAATATCTCATTGAACCGAAAGGGTAAGGAGGAAGAGTTGGAATCGACGGAGGAGTCAGGCGTACGAATCGCGACATGCACAAAGGAAGTGAATTCGACGGAGGAGGAATGACGCGTCTGACGGAGGAAGAAGGAGATTACTAACAAAATATGGTTTCGATTTGGAAACACATGCAAATGAATCCTAAGCGGGCTTCAGTCCAAAGTGTGAAGAGGGAAAACGAAATTAAATAAAAAAGATAAAAGGAGGAATTAAAAAGGAAAAAAGCTTATTGGCCGGAAATGCAAAAACGAAGGAGAGAGCACCACATGTAAAAAAAATTCTTTGCTTTTAAATAGATTATATAGATTATATAGATATAGATAGATATAAAATATAATTGATTACTCCTCTCATCTCTCCACCTCTTTCTTCTACTCTCTTTTCTTTAGAGTTATTACACGTTATCAGCAAGAGATATTCTCTATGGGAAAATTCGAAGAAGACTTACGTAGATTGATTCAGGAGTGATCAACTAAGGGCGTGTTTGAAAGCAGTTTTTGCTAGGTTATATTAGTTTTTTTTTTTGCCAACTGATTGAAGCATGTTTGGAAGCGCGTTCTCGTGGAGCTTCCGGAGTTGGAGTTGCAGGTTTTTTTTTTGCCAATTTCAGAAGATGGGGGAGGCAAGCTTCGAGAGTTTATGTAATCAGGTTTCTGAAATTTTTTCTTTTTTGCCCTTGCCTCGCTCCACCTCCGCCCCCACTCTCACCTCGTTCTTCTTCAGTCCCCGTGTCGTGCCGACAAAATCTGCTTCCTCGGCCTGAGTGCGGCGCCGGCGGCCAGGAGGTGGCGGAGGAAGCGTCTGCAGAGAAGATGGCGCCTTCGCCTCCATCAATTTCTTGGCTAGCGAAAAACCTTCCAATTTCTATGCAAAACAAAAACAATTGAGCAACTAATCGATCCAGATCCCAATTGCAGGATTGGCCAAGGCAATTGGGCGCCTCCCCCAAATCGCAGTCGAAGCCTCCTTCCCGAAACTCCCCTTTGCTATCTCATTCTCGGTGACAGAAAGCTTGGCACAGGCCAAGAGCCCAAGACACCAGTAGATCTGGAAGGAGATTGAACAATTGCAGGATTCCGACGACGGTCTATGGGCGGCGTGCCGTGGACGGAGGTGATTGCCGATGAGAATGGAAAGCGACGGAGAGGGTTTTTGCTGGCGAGAAGGCGACCGTCTGTTCCAACACAAAGAAAAAAAAAGAGGGCAATGGGTAAGGGAGAACAAATAAAAGTGGGGGTATTAAAGTCATTTTGTCCATAAATATATCTCAAACCCCTTATACCCACCAAACACCAATTAGGTTTTTTACAAGGTTATTTTAAAAAAAAACTCCAACTCCCACACCTCCATAATACCCAAAATAAACTCCAACTCCTAAAAAATACCCAACCCCTAAAAAAACTCCAATTTGCCAAACACGCGCTAAGTTTCAAACTACCGCTCGTTGCAAGAGGTTTTATTTCACCGCTATATATGCTGCCCTTCCCAAATTGCAATCAATTGCTTTAATTAATTTTCACCTATATACCCTAATTAGTCTTTCGGTGCTTTTGTTCTTGATTCTCTCGATCTTTGAATTAAAGTGGTATGATACATATATTTAGTTCTTATGTCTATTGAAACCATTCGGTGATTTTCCAAATGGGTTTATACGGGAATTTTTTTCAGGAAATAGCACTGAATACCACAATTTGAGAAAAGTTTGCAAAAATGCCACCGTTTTGGAAAAATTGGCAAGAATGCCATTTTCTCCACAAATTTGCATAATTGTACAGGTTTTCACCCCCCCCCCCCAAACCGGCTATCGGTTGTAATTAATGCCAAAAAAAAATTGAAAAAGAAAAAAGAGGCATCATTACCTACCTAGTAGGGGAGAGGCAAGGCGGGATGGAGTAAAGGCAATCCCATCACCATCTCTCTTCTCCTTACAAACCGATACAATAGCAAAGAGAGAGAGGCAGTTGCAGAGACGCCAGAAGATAGAGAGAGAGGGCGGTTGCGGTTTCTTCTTGCATACACCAAAGGAGAGAGAGCGGGGAAGTCCATCGTCACCGGAAAGGACACAGCAGCCACAACCCGACGACATACAGAACAGGTACACCCTTTTACTCTTCTCCCTTTGGTGGTAGGGTGCGCGGGTGTGGGTCGGGGAAGCAGTGGGTGAAGGGGTTAGGGCAATGGCGGCCTGAATGGTGGGTCGGGGTGGTGGTTTCCTTGTTTGGATAATGGTGGGTGGTGGTGGCATGGATGGTTTTCGGGTATGGAAAGGGGAAATCGGTGGTTAGGGTTTCCAATTGGGTGACAGTGGTTTTCGGAATTGGTTAGGGCAACGGCCAGGGAACTATGGATAGGGGAAATTGGTGGTTTGAGGTTCGAAATGGGTGACATGGGTTTGACATTGGGTGACAGGGGTTTCCAATTTGGAGAGAAGGGTTTGTAAATGTATTGTGGTAGGCGGAATACGAGAATTGGTGAGCTGTGGAAAATGGGATATGTGGATGTCGTAGGTGTCCTATTGAAGGAGGTTTGAGGTATTGGTTATAATAGGCTTTCGATTCATAATGGGTGACATGGGTTTCACACTGAGTGACAAGGGTAGAGTGACATGGGTTAGTCTGTTAGGTGACAGAGGGAGACGAATATAAATGGCAGAAGCTGAGTTTGTTCGTGTGATGGAAATTGCAGGAGAAAAATGGTGAGGACGAAGAATGTGAGCGCGAAGAACAAAGAGCCTGACTACCTAGTCCCCGGGTCAACCAGGGCTCAAGACTGTCAATGCTGAACAACATTGACGATTATGTTGACCCTTGGGACTGGCAGAAGCTGTTGGACTCCTAGCTTGGTGGGGTTGTGCGGCTGGCGCACACTGTGAAATTTTCTTCACAAATTGTGCATTATGCACTCCAGCGACAGCTTACAAGCGAAAAGGAGTGGGAGACGTGGTACCGGATTAAGGGGAAGCTCATGAGGTTCTCCCTCAAGGAGTTTGCCTTAGTAACCGGGCTGCGGTGCAGTCAACCAGCAGCTAGTGACATGGAGGAGGAGGAGAAAGCTATCAAGGAGTTTTTTGGAAACGAGAAGATGACGGTTGGTGACCTCGAGACCGAGCTGAAAAACTCACTAATGGTGTTGCGGAGCCCGCGAAGACGATTCAAGCTAGTGCTGCTGTACATTGTGGAGGGCGTTTTGTTAGGAGAGGACCAGAGGAAGGGGCTGAGGAGCTGGATCGTCCGATTGGTGGAAAATGTCGATAGGTTTTTGGCATTCCCATGGGGGAGAGTCATCTATGCTGCCACACACGTGTCGCTGAACGGCGCCGTAAAGCGCCGGGAGGCTAAGATAAAGGCAGAAGATCGAAAGAAGCGCAATGGTTATGGCCTGATGGGTTATCCGGTATCCTTTCAGGTAACCTTCTCGACCACACCCATGATCAATTTGTAAATCATATGCTGAAAATGTATTAATTTGAGTGGTGATACGGTGCAGATTTGGTTGCTGGAATCCATGCCGAAATTGGGGGTCCGGTTTGCGACGAAGGTGTCGACGACGGCATTCCCTCGTTGCATGAGAGGGGCCCTCAAGGACGAGAACCTCGCTTATAAGGATATAGCCAGCTGCACCGAAGCTGAGGGAGAGGAGGCCATAGAGATTGATGATAACCCAATACTCAGACCAGAGGAGGCTGAGCTGGAGCTGATGGATGGGTGTGTGTACGATGATGAGAAGTCTGACCCCTTTTTCAACGACCTAGTTGCACCGTTCCTGAGACATTTCGAAGCCCCTGGTGGGAGGTCCCCAAGGACGGGAAGAGGAGGCAATGAGAAGGATGGCTGGGTGGGGGACATGGCCAAGACTTTGGCACAAGTTATGGACAAGCTTCAGACAATGTCAACAGGGATGGAGAAGATGGATGAAAAGGTACGCAATAACTTCCCAATTATTTGTTCTGTGGAGACTGGGGATAACTGTGAACTAGGGTAAATGGACTCCTGACACGTGAAATTGGACAAGTGACAAGTAGTGTAGATAATGAACGAATGTGGTATGAAGGGTGAATTGTGTTGATTTTTCTCACCTTATGGTGATATGAAGTAATAATTTGATCACCTGCAGCTGAAATTATTGGAGGCGGCCGTGACTGAGCTGCGGGATGTTCAGTGTAAGGGGACGGCCTGGCAAGAAGCAACCGATAAAGAACAAGGTGGAGATGAGAAAAAACGGGATGAGTTTGTAAGTTTATATTTGCGTGACATGCGTGTCGATGTTTAGTCCTGTTTGAAATGGGGGATTCAATATCAAATGTTAATATATATTTTACAGGCCGAACTTGACGAGTTGATAGAGTCAATTGCGGGTAAAGCCGGTGAGGGTGGACTAGGTGGTAAGGTTAGTTGTTGGTAAACATGACAAGATTTGTTATTTTCAGCGACACTGGAAGAATGTGACAGGAATATTGTAGCTGTGTGACATGATTTGTTATGTTAAGTGACACTGGAAAAATTGAGCCATAATTCAAATTTGAATTCATTTGCAGTTAGGAGGTGCTGTTGAGAAGGGAAGTGAAGTGGATGATGGCGGGGATAAGCACACAAAAGTTGAAACTGTGAAGGCAAGGGATAAGATATCTAGAGAGAGCAAGCTAGCTGGTCATGATGTTGGGGATAAGAATGATGAAGCTGAATCTGTGAAGGCAGGAGATGGGGGGGAAGGAAAGACCAACGAGGTAAGGTTTATTTATGAAAAAAAGGTGATTTTATATGTGACATGATAGTATAGGTCAAGTGACATGAGTATATCTGTTATGTGACAAGGGAAAGTGTAAATCTTAGCTGAAGTTTGATATGTTTGCAGTTGGGAGAGGTTGATTTAAAGGCGTCTGGTCACGAGGAAGGTGGAAAGAAAATTGAAGTTGAGGAGAGGCCGATGCCCAGGGTAGCTCAGGTTTATGTATCTAAGGCGGCGAAGAAGACGAGGAGGGTTGTTGGAGAGGATTTGCCTCCCCCGTCGAAGAAACCGCGACCCCAGAAGGCAGCCACTGTTCCCGCCGATGCTGTTCAGCTAGGAATGGTGTCAGCGACGGACAACGACGCCATGACAAGTTGGTTGGCAAGGTACGTAGGTTATGTGTCTTACACTCGAATAGACGACGAAGGTAGATAGTTGGACGTCCACAATACCTGACAGAAAGTTAAAGTGCAGTGGGGATGCGGAGGTGCGCATGTCACCCTGCGGTGTGGATATGACGAAGGAATTACTTAACCGTCTGAAGAAACCCCAGGATTGGTTTGGAACTGTGGTATGACGACTTGTCACCTCTAAAATTTCCCGTGTTAGGATTATGGATTGTAATTGCGGTTCACTTCATGCAGGAGATGGAGGAGTGCTGCTACCTTATGCGCAAAGCGGTCGCAGACAGAACGGGTGACATGGCCAGTGGAGTCATCGTAGTCGATACGTGCTTAGCGGGAATGTATATACCTCGGGAATGGAAGGTGTACAGCGCCACCCCCGAAGCATACGAGCCTAGTGATGCATTGATGGCGCACTTAAATGGGGGGTCGCCGAAGCCGTTGGGACGAGCGTGGTCAGGTGCGGACCTCATCCTCCTCCCCTTCAACGTCAAGAACAAACACTGGGTTGCCCTTGCCATCGATCTTAAGGAGTGGGAAGTAAGGGTGTATGACTGCGACGTCCACATGGCGACGGAACGCCAACTCCGAACCCTGTTAATGCCTGTGACGAGCCTGATCCCTGTCGTCATGCGTGCACACCCAGATCTGAAGGTGAAGTATGCCGATAAGGTCCCCACGCCGTTTGCCATTCACCGGGACAAGAGGCTTCCACAGAACAAGCTATGGTAAGTAGGATGACATGGTTCAATTTCGTTTGATTGGATGGGGAATCGGTGTCCGTGTTCTGACCGATTGTTCCTCTTTGCAGCGGTGATTGTGGCCCGTACACCATTCGATTCATGCACCTCCTGTTGGAGACCGCCCCTAACTTCGATGGATTGGACGACACATACATTGAGGCATACCGCCAGATGCTAGCTGTTGGGGTATTCCATGGTCGACTCAGATGCTAGACTTCGTAGTTGAACACTTGGCTCCAATCATAAACACCCTCCTGTAATAGTGGAAGTAAAACATTTGGATATTTTGCAAAACTTGGTAGTTGTCGAATGTGAAAATTTTGTATATGCGGACATGTTAAACTTGGGTCGTAAGGGGACACGAGGATTAAAAGGGGTGACATGGGTCATTTACACTATACGTAGGAATATGAGGCAATTAACAGTGACACGAAAAAACCTGTCAGGTGACACGTGCATGGAAAGACGGGACCCGATACTGGGACAACAAAACAAAACGACAAAGGAAAAGGAATCTTTCCCAGGATGGCAGTTGGTTGCACAGTTCCATTGACCTACTTTAAAAAAAAAAATTAAAAGAAAACAAAATGTTGTGTTCCTCGAAATTAACAAGGTAAACAAAACAATAGTAAGTAACTTGCATTCATTGCAGTTGGCGAAAAAAACCACCACCTACACAAGGGAAGGAGAGAGAGAGATAGAGACCGAATATTAGGAGTGAAGGGAGGCGCTTGTGAAGTGAAGGGAAAGGGGAGAGCCCGTACCGGAGAGGGAGGAAGACGCCGGAGAAGCCCGTACCGGAGAGGAAGGCGCAGGAAAACAGGTACAAGTCAATTGGTTTTTTTAAATCCGTCCTCACCCATCTCTACTACTCTGAATCTTCACTTAATTTGCAATCTTCCCCACTTAATTTGCATTCTCCCATTGTTTCGTACCGGAGAGGGAGGTAGTCGCCGGAAAAGGGACCAAGACGCCGGAGAAGGCAGTACCGGAGAGGAAGGCACAGGAATACAGGTACAACTGAATTGATTATTGAAATCTGTCCCTACCCATCTCTACTATTCTGAATCTTCATTTAATTTCCAATCTTGCCCACTTCATTTGCATTATTCGACTGTTTCGTTGTAAGGCATGCAATTTGGGATCGAACAAAAAAACGGAAATTGGGGATTTGGAATTACTGTCATTTGGGGAATTGGGGAATTCCTGTCATTTGGGGAATTGGGGATACGGGGAAATACAGATCTAGGCTAAAAGGGGTGTGGGGAAGTGAGGAATTGACAGACAAGAGAAAGGGAGGTTGAAGAAGAGCGTGGGAGGCTTGCGGGTCCTTTTACCGAGATTGTGAGAGTGGAGAAAAACCCCTGTCAGAAACGGGTACTGTAGGACAATTGGGAGAAGACAATTGACATTCATGACATGAGCTATAATGTTGGGTGACAAGGGTTACTTCAGTAGGTGACATGGGCCTTTTCTCGTGAAACAGTCGCAGACAGACTTATTCAGAAGGGGGTGAGTTTGTGTGGATATTGATAATGTTCATGTCCACTTAATTGCAGGAAGAACATGGTTCGGTCCCAGAATTTGAGGAGGAAAGGTGTCCGGGCACCTAAGAAGGTGGAGCCCCGACTCGCAGTGCCGGAAGAGAAGCATTTCCGAGGCCGGGTCAACCAGTGTTCCAAAGTGTCTCTGCTCGTCAACATGGACGATTGGGTTGACCCCGTCGATTGGGAGAAGCTGTTGCGAAGCCAATTTGGGGGTATTGTGCAAATGGCAAACCGGGTTCAATTCTCGTCGCAACTACTGCATTACGTGTTACAAAGGCAGCTTGTGACAGAAAAAAAGTGGGAGATTTGGTACATGCTTCAAGGCAAGCTGCGACGATTCTCTATCAAGGAGTTTGCGCTCGTGACTGGGCTGCGGTGTGGTCGAGTTCGGGGGGAAGACACAGAGACGGAGGATGACAAGAAGACAAAGAAGGCTCTCAAGGACTTATTCGGAACGGACAACATGAAGGTCGGTGAGCTGGAGAACGCCTTCAAGAACTCCATCTTGAAGGAGCCGAGTGCTCGAAAGCGTTTTAAGATTGCTCTCCTACTCATCGTCGAAGGAGTTTTGCTGGGGGAAGAACCCAGGAAATCCATACGAGGGTGGATTGTGAAGCTTGTGGAGAACGTTGATCGATTTCTGGATTACCCCTGGGGCAGGGTTGTGTACGAGGCCACCCACGAGTCCCTGTCGGGCGTCATAGAACGACGTGTCGCTGACATGAAGCCGAAGGCGAACGACAAGGACGATCGATATGGATATGGGCTTATGGGTTTTCCGTATGCGTTCCAGGTAAGCTACTTGACCGAAGTTATGCTTGAACTAGTACGCGCAATTGATGCACTCATTCGAGTGACATGTGTGGTTGTTTTAGATTTGGCTGTACGAAGCTGTGCCGGGGATTGGGGAGGCGTTCGCGAACCGGGTGTCGAACACGGCGTTGCCTCGCATGCTGAGGTGGACAGCCGATGACGACAATCTAATGTATGAGACGATCCAGTCACGCATGGACCCTGAAAAATCTGATAGAATCAAGGTCGAAGATAACCCAATACTAGTACCGAAGGGCGGCGAGTATGAATTGATGCTCGGGTGCTTCTACCAGCATGAGGAGCCTGACCTCTACTTTGATGACATTGAGGCTGCGTTGGCACCTAGTTATTACGGTGAAGGCTCGGGCAAGTCCGGCCCGAGTTCGGAGCAACGAGTTGGGACAAGTGAATCCTGGGAGGATAAGTTGGGGAAGTCAGTAGAACTGATATTGGAGAGGCTGGGAACCATGTCAAGTTGGATGCGGAGCATTGATGAGAAGGTACGTGTAACGTTTCTGGCATTTGTGACACCAGTATTTTTTATATGTGACACGGATAATTGTCAAAGGTGACACGGGTTACTTATCTCCCAATGCTGAATAACATTCGCTAACCACCCCTCATTTATGTACTTTGTGTATCAGATGAAGGTGTTGGAAGGTTTTGTGAATGGGATGCGAGATGGGCAGTCGAATGCAAGAGTTGAGCAGAAACCAATGGGCGATGTCCGTGGAGAGGATAACGACCGAAAGAACGGGAGGACAGAAAGACAAACTAGGGTGGAAGACCAGCCACCCGAAGGAGAACAGGAGGTAATTTGGTTATTAGTTGACATGGTATTTTCTGAATCCACGATGTAGGGGTTATAGAATCAGCAATTTTTAATGTGTCAATATTTTGCACACAAGGCACACGGTTGTTAAAGTGAATCGACACGTATTAATATGTCAAGTGACAAGGGAACAAATATATGATCTGAATCACAGTTGACATAACCGTAACCAATTGCCAGATCTCAGCGGCGGTCAAAGACGATACCGTTGGAGGAACTGGGGGAGATGTCAGTGGCCAGAAGGTCGGGAACCATAGGGATGCTGAGGACAAAAGCGGTAAAGCCGGTACAACGGTTGTACCACCTGCAGTGACCGACCAAGCGACGCCGGAAGGACAGGATGAGAACAAGGTAAAATGCATGTTACATTTCCTGTCATTTTAATCTATAGTAGTACGTAAGTGACAAGTGTATCACTGTTAGCCGACACGAGTACAGATCAGGGTGACACGGGGTTGAAATTTTTTTTTCCTTCACCGTTCAAACTGTTTAACCAATTGGCAGATCCCAGAGCCTGCAAGAGCGGAGCCCGTTCGAGGCAGGAAGAGTAAGAGAGGTCAAGGAGGTGAAGGAGAAGTGAAGCCCCCACCTGAGAAGAAAATGCGGGGCCGAAAAGGGAAGAACGTTGTCGAAGGCGCCGTCGCGATTAAGCTGGGTCTTGTTTCCGTGTCAGACAACGATGGGTTCCTCCGCTGGATGGATAGGTGACACTTACCAGCAGACGTACCCAAGTTATTGCATAGATGACTACGATCCCCTAACATTGTGGTTGTGGTTGTGCAGTGGGGATGAGGACAGCTGCAAGACTACATACGACACGACGCTGAGTAAGAAGTTCTTTACCGCACTAAAAACGCCCACAGTTTGGCTAAACTCTGAGGTACGAAACCCGTCTAACTGACTATCTTTGTCTTGTGAATGACACGGTATATACTGTAAAAGGTAGTGGAACTCCTTACTGGATTTTGACTAGGGTTATAATCGATGCAGCACATGGAACAAGCATGCTATCTTCTTCGGAAAGGGGTAACGGAGAGGGCGGGCGACATTGCCGGTCGAGTTGTCGTTGTGGACACATATTTCGGTCGCTATCTACAGACCGAGTGGGGCAAATACAACAGCGATGCGGATAGCTACCAAGCCGACGAGAAGCTGCTTCGCTACTTCGACGGGCGGTCCCCGGCGACGATAGGCTGGGCGTGGGAAGGGGCGGAACTCATCCTCTTACCTTTGAACGTGGACAGTGTTCACTGGATCGCCGTAGCGATAGATCTGGTGGGGTGGCAGGTAAGGGTTTATGATTCGGACGTCTACATCGTCAGGGACCGCCATCTGCCGGCACACTTAAGCTGCATCACTCACCTTATCCCCGAACTGATGAATGCCCACCCCGCGTTGATGGCGACCTACAACGACAAGTTGCCAAAGCCGTTCGCCCTTAGTCGCGAGAAAAGGATTCCGCAAAACAAGAAGAGGTAATTTATGTCCAACACTTAAATATATCTTCGTCTCATAGTTGCATCCGCCTTTAATGAATATGATTCCGGCGATTCTCTATTGCAGTGGAGACTGCGGACCATACACGATTAGGTTCATGCAACTCCTCACGAAGGACGCCCCCACCTACGACGGTCTTTACGACGTATTCATCGGGGCGTACAGGCACATGCTCGCTGTTCGCATCTTCAATGGTACACGGTTATGATCTCAGTTGTGATCACCATTGGCCATTGTGATGAAATTTTATGTTATGGTCTATGCATGTTATGAACATCGTTTTTATTGTGTTGGATATTTATGAACATGGTTGCTGGTTCTCACATTTAGTTGTGGACGGTAGTTCACTAGGTTGGTATTTGAACTATTTTGCATTGTTTGTCTTCGGTGAGTGGTTATGTGTTGCGGACTTTTACATTATTTGTATGATAATTTGTAAGCAGTTACTGACCATGTTGGCATGGTGCAAACATTGGTTATAATTAGTTCAGAATGACCCCTGGAACCATACTTGGATTCCCGTGTCAACTTACGTGATTATCCGTGTCACTGATGGTGAGTAGGGTGATTTTCTAACCTTGTTTATTAGTTGATATGTTCATATACGAATCGTCACAACGCCGTGTCACAGGAACCACATCATTTTTCTTTTTCTCGTGGATGATTGAATGTCATGTGGCAACCAACTTACTCGGTTGAAAGGCATAATAGAAGTCATAAGGAAATATCCCGTGTCACCGAACTTGCAATCCCGTGTCACCTGACGTGATTGTCCGTGTCACTGTTGGCGAGTAGGGTGATTTTCTAACCTTGTTTATGTGTTCATAGGTTCATATACGAATTGTGACAAGGCCCTATCATATGAACCACAAAATTTGACATTTTGTCTCCTCATGGATGATTGAATGTAATACACATGCATAACACCAACAAGTGGAAATCTACTAGACATGCATAATATAGGAGGGACATTGCCCTATACATACTATATCCGATACTACAGGCACCATTCATAATGGTGCAACCACACTCGGCTTTCCAAAAAACGACAACTAACCGAGCGTGGGTGAGACATTGTTTGTAACTACCCTTACATAGGCCCCTAACTGCAACAAATGGGGGTCATCCGCCACATACGGAGTCCTGGCGGAGTCCAAAAAACCACAGCTGTTTGGGATCACATCAGTATTTGGCAACTACTACAACAAAATCACAAGTTTTGGCAAAAAACAAAGACAACTAGCTTCGAAGCTCCTAAGCCCGGGTGACCAGACGCACCATAACTCCCATCATCAGGACGAGAATCCACCCCATCTGCCTGTTCCATCGTGTGAGTTGTCTGGTGCGGAGCTGGTCACTGGCATGGCCGACCCACCTCCCACATAAGAAGGAGCCCACCTGGACCAACCGCTGCGCCAGGTGCCTGTTGCAAGCCTCGCTCCTCACCAACTTGTTGGCGAGGACCAAGTTCTCATCAATTGTCGCCTGCAGCGAGCTCTGGGTAAACTCCAACTCAATATTTGTGGCCTCTAGGGTGGACTGGGTGGCCTGCAGCTGAAGAGTGGTTGTCTGGACATGGGTGCAGGAGGCCTCAAGTTCAGTGCGCTGTGCGGCCATAACTCCCTCCCGGGCAGCATCCCGGTTGAGCAGGTTTTGGACTCGCTGGCGAAGGTCGGTGAGCTCTTCGGCGGCAAAGTCAAATAGCGCGTTGTCCTCTGCAACCTGGTCGGGGTTTGACTCATCATCATCGTCGTCCCCATCACGACGGTCACGACGGCTTCTCCCGTAGTCGTAATCTGAACGGAGCCAGAAGTACCTACGGTCGTCGCCACTCTGATAGCTCCGATCGCTGTCGGAGTCTATCTCAATGTCGCTATCAGAGTGCGGCCACATTATTCCTACTAGTACAAGGGAAAATAAACGTCATATGGCAGAAGAAAACCAAACACAAGAACATACGTACCTATGACAAATATGTAAGCGTGTTTTAGATTGGAGACAAGTACAGGAGAATGTCAAATATACGTACCAACGTTGTTCACACCAAAAAGCCAACCAATCAGTTCCATAATGAAATTACAACCGGTGACATGAAAAGCCCTTCAACCTGACACGGTAACACAAAGAGGGTGACAGGGGTTTTTTTTACAGAATCCATCCACAAAAGTACTGCGATGTTCTTTACCACTTACCACTAGAGTTTAACCCGTTTCCAAAAGTAAATGTATCCAAACAACCAAAGGAGAAGACTGAAACCAACGTTGTTCACACAAAAAAGCCAACCAATCAGTTCCATAATGAAATTACAACCGGTGACATGAAAAGCCCTTCAACCTGACACGGTAACACAACGAGGGTGACAGGGTTTTTTTTACAGAATCCATCCACAAAAGTACTGCGATGTTCTTTACCACTTACCACTAGAGTTTAGCCCGTTTCCAAAAGTAAATGTATCCAAACAACCAAAGGAGAAGACTGAAACCAACGTTGTTCACACAAAAAAGCCAACCAATCAGTTCCATAATGAAATTACAACCGGTGACATGAAAAGCCCTTCAACCTGACACGGTAACACAACGAGGGTGACAGGGTTTTTTTTACAGAATCCATCCACAAAAGTACTGCGATGTTCTTTACCACTTACCACTAGAGTTTAACCCGTTTCCAAAAGTAAATGTATCCAAACAACCAAAGGAGAAGACTGAAACCAACGTTGTTCACACCAAAAAGCCAACCAATCAGTTCCATAATGAAATTACAATCGGTGACATGAAAAGTCCTTCAACCTGACACGGTAACACAACGAGGGTGACAGGGTTTTTTTTACAGAATCCATCCACAAAAGTATTGCGATGTTCTTTACCACTTACCACTACAGTGTAACCCGTTTCCAAAAGTAAATGTATCCAAACTACCAAAGGACAAGACTAAAACCAACGTTGTTCCAACAAAAGACAACAAATCAGTTCCATACCTACACCCAAACGGCGATCAGATTATGCGTCCACCGAGCCGACCATTGAAGATGGCAGCCACTAGCATCTGTCTGTACGGCCCAATAAACGTGTCGTCCAGCCCATCGAAGGGGGGATCGGTCTCCATGAGGAGCTCCATGAATCTGATCGTGTAAGGGCCACAGTCACCACTGCAATGACGGAGATTTTGTCAGAACAGAGGCGGAGATATCATCAAGTAAAATGAAATACAGGGGTCGCACCAACTGTAGTGTGGAAACCCTTCCCAAAAGTACAGCAGACTACTTACAGTTTGTCATATGCACAAATAGCGTAATTACACAACCAAATACGTTGCCCGTTCAAAAAATAACATAGACGGAGAATGGTCCAACCACTGACCCGATACGGCAAATGCAAAAGACTACCCAGTTGCTGAGGTAAGGCGTTGGACCACTAATGGAGGAACACATCTAAGAACGACGGCGCTTGGAACGGCTAAATTCTCCCCGAGAACGGTATCGACAAGTCTTAGGGCGACTAGGGCGTCGCTTCACGTCCGGGGGGAGACACACCGCACTGGACATGGCTGGGGGGATTCGCCACTCTTATTTTGGAGGAACTGGATATAGCACATTCTCGTAACACGCCTTCCATGCGGCGACTTTGTAGAAGTCATTCACGAGAGAGAAGAAATTGCTCCCTCGATACCTTGAAGCCGTTATGGCGTGCTGGCACGGAAACTGGTCAATGTCGAACCGCTTGCATGTGCAGGTCCGGGCACACAGGTTCACAACCCAGGTGGCGGACCCTCTGCGGACAGTGTACTCGTGTGAGCTGAGGGCTCTGACATCCAAGAATGTTGCCAACGCATAGCTCGTTTGCAGCTCACCTTGAACGTAATCGCTGACCGTCGCCGCCAATTTGGTGATTTTTTCCCGTCGATCGTTAAACCACTTGGATATTGTTTCGATGACAGCATCAATCAGGGCTGTGATGGGTAGGTCGCGGGCCTCCTTGAACACCGAATTCAGACACTCGGAGTTGTTCGTCGTCAATATGTTGTAGCGCATCCCCAAGAAGTATGCCCGGGCCCAGTTCTGGAATCCAGCCTCTCTTAGGTATTGTCCCGCACCGGGTGCCTGAGCGCAAAAATCAGCAAAGTGCTTCTCGAACTCTACCCTCGTGTACGCCTTCGCCACCTTTAAGTACAATGTATGCAGGGCCGTCACCCCCCTGTACTTAACCTTGGCATTCTGAAATAGATGCCATTGGCAGGCCCCTTGCTTAGCAAACACATAATTGTCCCTCAAACCTTTGACGATACTAAGAGGCCGATCAGAGACAAACATTAAGTCCGGTGTATCCTCGACGACATGTAGCATGTTCTTGAAGAAGAAGCCCCATGACCCGTGATTCTCACCATCGACAATCGCAAAAGTGATCGGGTATATACTGTGGTCTGCATCTTGGGCTGTGGCAAATAGAAGCGTGCCCCTGAACTTCCCTTTCAGGAAACTCCCATCAACTGAAATCACCTGGACATGGATATCGACACCAGTTGGTTAGGTGACATGGTTATGTATGTTAGGTGACATGCAATATTTTAGTACCGACACGGGGTATTACCTTTCGAAGGTAGGGAATCGCCTTGCGCCATACCCCGAAGCTAACAAAGGCGTACTTGAATCTTTGGGATGCGTCCAGCTCTAACTTAGTATATGTCCCAGGGTTCGTCTGCTCCAACATGTGCAAGTATGGAATAATATCTCGGTAGCTGTCTGCGTAGGTCCCATGCTTCACCTCCCTCGCTGTCAGCCGTGCCCTTCGTGCCTTCCAGTAGCTACACGATACTCCATACTCGGCCTTCGTCATTCTCTGGACTTGCTCGGGAACGAGGTCCTTTCGAGTCCCGGTGAACCTGCATATAATGGTGTCATGGTGAGTTACGTGATGTGACATGGGGAATAATGTTGTGTGACAGAAATAGCTGTTTGCAAGTAAATTAACACTTACGTGGTCACGAGGTTGCGTCCAATCATGTTCGACGTAGCATGTCGGCTATGGTTGTGCATCATGCTCATGTCACATGTATGCTCCTGGACATACTGTCGGATGTACCACGTTGTCGTGTGCCGGTAAGTCGACGCCCTTAACATCCACGTGCACTTGGTGTCCAAACAACCAACTAAATAGGTTTTCTTACACGATCTATTCACTAAGAACTCGAAGCACTTCTGCACTGCAATCCACTTCAGGCAAGTCTGCAATTCTACCTTCGAGCTGAACATTTATCCCTCCAAAATTTCTGTCAGATTCCGTCGTGGTTCCTGGGTCCGAGGCGTTGCTTTGTCCAACATAGCTTCTACGTTCTCCATCGACGGTGGGGATGTGCTGGACCTAGGAACCCGATCTTCTAGTTCCCTAATCACCTCCTCCTCAACTTCGTCGTCCTCCTCCGACACCCTCATACCCTGGTCTTCCTCATAATCCTCCCAGTCATAATAATATGAACAATCTTCTTCCCTCTTCACTCCGGAATCGAAGTCCTCCTCCTCACTGCTAATGGCTATGAGATCCACCCCCTTATACCTGTCACCTTCACATTTTTCCGTGTCATCTGAGTAGGAGTCCGTGTCATCCAAGTGGATAACATCTAGACCATCACACCTGTCACCCTCAAGACTATCCATGTCATCCCCAAGAATATCCATGTCACCAGTTCCAGACCCTATGTCACCTGCGTGCTCTTGGCTCTTCCCTATCACCCCACCCAACTGGATCATTTCCGGACCTTTAACCTTGTCACCTACACTCTTAAGGTTTTCACCAGTTCCAAACCCGCTCTCAGTAGCGTCCTCCTGTCTCTTCCCTATCACCTCATCCATGTGGTTCGACTCTGGACATTTACCCTTGTCACCCTCAAAAATATGTCTGTCACCAGTTCCAAAACCCTTTTCAGTAACGTCATCCTGCCTCTTCCCTATGACCTCATCCAAGACGATCACCTCCGGACCCATACCTTTGTCACCCTCACATTTATCTTTGTCACCCCTTCCCAACCCCGTTTCCACATTGTTTTTCACCCTTATATCGTTCGTCATCCCTATTGACTGGCTAACCCCTCCTCCACCATATAACCCCACATCTACAACCATAGGGTTTGGTTGTGGCTTACCTTCTGCCTCCATCTCGTCCACCTTTTGAGAGTTACGAGGCCCACTCAAGCATTCTTCCCCGACGCCGGGTTGTGGTACTTGAAGCCTCTCTTTCACCACTGGACCAATATATATCGCCATGGGCCATGGATGTTCCCCAGACATCGAGTTGAGAAACTTATAAGCCTCAAGGTCATCGTCATCACCTATTGTTATCGGATGACCCGCTTCTTCCCCCTTTGGCATGTAAGATAACCGCCAATCTTCACGTGAACAATCATGGCCGACCTTTCCCCTCAATAGTTGAGTCAGAGAGGCGAACTCGATGCCCTCTTCAATTATCACATTTTTTCGCTCTGTTTCACCATAATACACCCACCCCGAACCATCGACCAACCAACGCCCGTTGAAGTTGACAGTCACACATACTTTGGCGTTTTGCCCTGCAATTCAAAACTCGGCTCAGCACCATTGGTAATGGGTATCTACTCTTCACGAAACATGAGGAAAAATAGAAGAGAAGCCTACCCATTGCAACTGAGAATTAAGGTTTCTCAGATATCTCTGTGACACGGAAGTTTACGAACACTGACACGAACTAATTAAGAGCCCGACACGTGCTCACCAACTGGACCTTAATGCGGATGGGTTCTTCTCCAATGGTGGCCTTCTTCTCCAACTCTGTTTTCCATGGGGACACCGAAAATGATGGCCTCTCTCCTCCTCTCTTATTACACTTTAAAAATGGAGGGAAACCCTTTCCCATCACCTCACCTCCTCCAATTTTGGCGCCAAAATCCCCCACCCAATCCAATGTCCCATCTCTCTCTCTCTCTCTCTCTCTCTCTCTCTCTCTCCCCTTGGGACAACCTGCAACCGGCTAAACAATTTGCCCCTCCTATTTGCACTAATACCACATATGGTATTCTTGCAAATTTTCTAAAAAAGTTGTATTTGTGCAAACCCGGCAAAAAAAGTGTATATTTGTGCAAATAGCCCTATTTTTTTTAGTTAGATTTATATATACCATGATATAATTAGGTTAAATTGGTATAAAGTTTAGATCTTTATATTTATTAGTCTATTGAAATCTTTTGATGCTCTAGAATTACTCCATCTGTGCAAATTAATATCCCTTTGATTTGATATTGGGTTGGATACTTGCATATGTGATTCATCACTATTCCGTTTCATCTGTTGGGTAAAAAAGTTCTCGAATTATCTTTGATATTAATTAATTAAAAAAAATAAAAGAAACTAACAAGTCAAATATTTGGCTTGTTATTTTTTTTTTAGTAGACAAATATCAGAATGTCCTGTCGAGACATGGTTCATTCTTAATTATTCTTACAAATGATGCTAAATAAATCCTCATGCAAGGGGAGATTACACATATTATAAATACCTCTATGTCTAGCAATATAATCAGCCGTTGCGTTTGATTGTTCATTATATTGATCTTCTCGATCGTTCTGTCAATCTCCCAATCAATCGTGGTGCTATCATTTATTGCTTGGACCACCTTCAAATTATCTTCTTCAATAATGACCTTCCTCAAACCTTTCTCCATGGCCTTTTGGACACCTAAGCAGAATGCGAAAGCCTCTGTCTGCAGAATAGAACCCGAACAAAATCCTTTCTGTTGAAAAATGTCCAATACATGTCCCATACAATCCCTAATAATACCTCCCCCCCCCCCCCCAAATTGCAGTAAGAGGGACCTCTAACCAAACCATCTACATTTATTTTGTACATGGTGATTGGTGGTTTCGACCACCCGGACGACCTTTTCTTATTTTTCTTTATAGTTTTTGGTTTGGGTGGGGCGGTGATAACATGCATTTAGAGGGTCATAATAGGTTGCATTTAGCTTAGTTAATGATGCATATCATGCATGGTTCAAGTATAATTTGCATATTTGTTCTCTATGTGGTTGGAGTCGGAATCTACACGCTTTTATTGATTATTTCAGATAACTGTGGATCCGATGATGAGACATGGGTTGGTAATGCATGGGATGAGGATGTTTAGTCGATCGAGGAATTTTACATGGAGATCTAAAGAGGTCATGAGAAGAAGAAGCGATCATAAACGAAGAACAAGTCTAGAGAAGTTGTCGTCAGACATGCTGAACTTGTTTTGCAGTTTCTGGAGGCCTCGATTGTTCGATTGACTATTATCACCATGCGTTGGAAAGCTCTTTTAGAGAGCTACAACTTTCTTGTTGACAAGAAGATCAAATTCAGGACAGATTTTCCGTGAAAAACCGATGCAGCGGTCGCTGCATTTATGGCGCGGCCGCCGCATTCCTGCAGCCAGGGACGTCTAAGTATCAGCCGTATGATGCGGCCTCCGCATCTATGACGCGGCCGCCGCATTGTTCGTCGGCGAAACGACGTGTATTGTTAAGTGGAACCCTAGTTGTTTGGTTTGTTTTGGCCGACTTGAACCTTTTAAGGCCGATTATTATTAGTTTTCATTTACTTCTATTCTATTCTACGTTCTATCAGACAATTAGAGATTGAGCGATGTCTTCCATGAGTAACTAAACTCATCTGTTCTGCCTATAATTTGAAGCTTTATTTGGATTGATTGTGAGTTTATAATTCTCATTCCTTGTTTCCTATATTTGAATGCTTCAACTTCTTTGTGCTTGATTGTCTATTGTTTTATTCTATCTAGCCCGCGCAACTAGTTAGAATCAATTCAATTGCTAAGGTTTTGTAGATTCCTTGTTGTGAACCTTAATCTAAGTGAAACACTTGTTTCTTTAGGGCTGATTGAACTAATTGAATAAGTATGAAGTTGGATGTGTTGTTAAATCCCTCTTCAGGGACTGCAAATACCTTGGCATCTCTGAACTTAAAGCTATCAATTGGGTTAAATCCTTCTTTAGGGACCGTTCAATTGATAAGTGTTGCTAGGACTGGTTGGACTAGTAACTTTATTAGGTCGGGATAAGGGCATTCATAGTAAACTTAATAGGATGAGAAAAAATTACAAGGATCGTTTCACACCAAATAAAGTGGAAATTTGTAGGTAGAACTGCTTCTCACAATTGTTTGAATCAAATTTATTTACTTTGCTTTCATTAATCCGCTTTGAGAAAAGGTGGATCTTTTACACACTCAAAAACCCCCTCTTTGGTTACTTAATTGGCACTTAAATCACATTTGAATAACAAATTTCCCTTTGGATCGACCTCTTATTTATTTCTGTACTAGTTATAGTTTTGAGTTTACTTTGACGGATCAACGATAGGTTTTCCCCTCCGTCAGGCGGCTTAGTTCCAATTGTTCACTTGTTGGAGTATTCTATGGAAAATGGAAGTGTTTGATTCTAGTGGTCGTCCGTCGAAAATTATTTTATTCCTCATTTCCCATATATTGTGCCAAATAAAACATAAGTCCTCAAAATGTTGATTATCCTGATTGATAGTACAAAGGTCAGTCTGAATTGATTGGTCTGAATACTCCGTATAAGTTAATAAAGGTTCTATTAGTTGCATATTCATATGTGGAAATAATGGATTTTTTTATTGGACATTCTAGGAAAAGGTGATGTGTGTTGTCCATAAATTGTGCCATGTTTTATATTAACTTTTATATCGATTTCTGCATGCATTTCATACATTTGGGTTAGAATAGTACATAATCTATGTAGTTGATGCTTATTTGCCAAATTATGAAGTCTACACCAGTTTCTTTTTAATTTTGCAGAAATCGAGGCAATTTACAGCTGATGTCATCATAGTTTTCATTATTTAGGACATGCATTTAGCATAGGTTTATTCATTTCTCATGTGTTTTATGTGTTTTTAGAGGTTTCTCATTTAGTTTCTAAGATAGAGATCTACTATATTTATGGTGGTGTTTTCAGGAGTTTTCGGGAGCTAAGCGGAGATTGCTAGAGAAAATGTGAGGTGGGTACAGAAGCTAAGAAGAGCCGAGCGGAAATCATATAGGAGAAACAAGGATAAAAGGCGAAGAAGCAAAAGCATAAGGAGCAAGGTGGTCGTGCATCATAGGCTTCGCTGCAAAACAGAGCGGCACGGGCGTGCACTTTGACCACGCGGGCGTGTAGAAGCTCGATCAGAGAAAAAAGTCATCAGAGGAGAAGTGCGCGGGCGTGCACCATAGGCACGCGAGCGTGCACCCTTCATCTCGGACAGATTCGGTCTATTTCGACCCGGTTGCTTTTGACATTATTTTATTATTATTTTAGCGGATGTCCCGAACTATTTAAGGGGCGGAAACACATCTTTGAAACTCTCTCGAAACCCTCGTTTGGACGCCCTCTTTGAAGACCCCTTTGTTGAGTTAGATTTGGAGAACTTTAGACAGATTTGCTGGGAGATTACATTGTTTCAATTCAAGATTGGTATTTCCCCTTTAGTCTTTGCTTTTCTATCTATTTTCATGTTTCAATTTAGTGATTTGATGATGAATTCTTCCATGCTTGGCTAAATTCTCAGTTCTAGGGTTAGGGTGAACCCGACAATGTCGCAATTTATTTGATTTCGATTGTTGCTTGAACTTTGTCTGAATTCTATGAATTAATTTCATCAAAGTTGCTTAACCTAATTGATGTCAATCGATTATAATCCTTTTTAGATTCAAGATGCTACCGCTGAGAATTGAAATTGGATACTTCGATGGATTTCATGAACCCGAAAGGGGAATTGTGTCTATTGGAATCCTAGGATTGAACTTGATGAATCAACAATTGCTAGTGTGACATTTAAACGATTGTTGAGGACTTTTGAGGATTAATAAATTATCGTAGATTCTTAGGTTTGAATCGGTTAGGCGGAACGCGGCATCGAAAGTTTAATTGATTTTCTCCTAATGTCTATAAAGAACTTAAAGGGTCTAGATTTTGTTAATTTAGACACAATCACTACAACATGCGACAACTGAGTACTGATGACTTGAGATAATTTACCATCAATTTGACATATTAAGAAGATGAAGTTCGAGTGAACATCAGGTTGAATTCTTTGTGGCATTGTCGTCGGAATCCTTAACCCTGGAATTATTTCTCATATATATTTTATTCATAACTTCTGCTTGTTTTTCCTAGTTTAGTTAAAAAATCAAATCCCCCTTTATTGGCTTAGCTTATTAGTTCTAGATAACAATTGATACATATTTAATCCCCGTGATCGATACCCGTATACTGCAATTGATCTCGTATTCTTGCGAGATTGGTTCAGGTTACATTATTCTTGTGTTGGTTTAGACCACATCAAGTTTTGGCGCCGCTACCGGGGTTTGTTGATAGTATTTATTGTTTCTACGGACTAGTTTTGCTAGGCCTTTTTATTTATTTTGATTTGTTTCTTGCTTGTTGGTGATTTCAGGTGACTCTTGAAGCCTATGCGAAGAGGATTACGTTCTAGCAAACTCAGCGATTACGATCCCGAGCCCGAACGTACTTTTCATAAGAGACTAAGAGAAAATCTTGTGATTGCTAGACAAGAAATGGCGGAAGATAACGATTATGTTGCTCAGCTGCGCCAACAGTTGAATGATCTTACTGCTCAACTCCAACGTGAACGTGATAATCAAGGGCAAGGTATGCAAGCGCTTCTGTATGCTCCCCAAACTCTAGGGGACTATATGATGTCGCCATGATCTGGTCCACTTTCTGGTGTTGTCCTCCTTGAGTTGCAAGCTCGTAACTTCGAGCTAAAGTTTGGACTGCTGAATTTGATCCAATCTAATCAGTTTGGTGGATCCTCACCAACACATGGAGACGTTCCTCGATCTAATGAGCACGTTGCATATGGAGAACGTGTCTCAGGAGGCCATCCGTCTTTATGCCTTCCGTTTCTCTCTTCACGGGAAGGCTAAAGCTTGGTATAAATCCTTACCTGAGAACTCCATTACAACATGGAACCAACTATATGAGGCATTCATGAGCAAATACTTCCCACCCAAGAAGATATCTGAGATGATGGCGAAGATCAATGCCTTTGCTATGCAACATGGAGAGACCTATCATGAAGCCTGGGAGAGGTTCAAGGATTTGCTGATTCAGCGCCCACATCACGGGCAAACCAAGTATGTTCTCCTTCAAATCTTCTATCAAGGAGTTGATGATGCTACTAGACTGCTTATAGACACCTCTTCTAATGGAGGATTTATGAAGATGATTTTAGATGATGCTTGGGCTTTGATTGAGAAGCCTACTCTTCATACTGCGAGGTACTCTAATCCTCGCTCTTCTATTTCTGCTACTAAGAGGTCTGCAGGTCTCTATGAGGTTGTTGCTGAAACTCACAAGTCAGTCCAGATGGAAGCTCTACAGCATGACATTGCGTTATTAAAGAAGGAGTTTCTTGCTAAGCCGCTCTCATCTAGTACGGCAGGTGTGCCTCCCCCCGTTGTTGAATGTCAATATTGTGGTATGCTGAACCACACATTATCCAGTTGTCCCGCTTTTCTAGAAACACAATCGGGCATGTCTCAAGGGGAAGTAAACTTCACTAGAGACAACTACAGAAACCCCAGGAATGACCCATTCTCTTCTACTTACAATCCTGGTTGGAGGAATCACCCGAACATCAGGTATGGGAACAATTCTAATGTGCAGAATCCACAATCATTCCAGAACCAAGCATCATATGGGAATGGAGTCCCACCTAGATTTCAAAATGCACCGAATCAGGGATACCAGAATAGGGCGAATCAGCCTCCGCCCGTGGCTCTTAAGAAATCACCTGAACTAACTGTTATTGAGAATCTGGTTTCTGAATTCAAAGCTATGGGTACCAAGATACAAATGATTGAGTAGGAACAAAAGATTCAAGCTAATTAGTTGGCTCAACAAGCTGTCAATGCTCCTAGACCGTCAGGTCAACTTCCAGGCAAACCTGATGAGAATCCAAAAGGACAAATTTCTGCTGTGTCTTTGAGGAATGGTAAACAGTTAGAGGAGGTAAAGAAGCCTGAACCACCTAAAGCTAAAAGGCAAGCTGCTCCACCAGAGGTTGAGACTGAGGCAACATATGAGCCTGAGAAGGACACGGTATATGTTCCCCCACCGCCATATCAGCCTCCTCTTCCGTTCCCACAAAATAAGAATCAGACTATGTTGGAGGAGAAGTTTGGGAATTTTGTAGAGATCTTGAAGAAGCTGCACATAAACATCCGATTCACCGAAGCTCTCAAGGAGATGCCGGCATATGTCAAGTTCTTGAAGGAGATGCTCTCCAACAAAAGGAAGCATGATGAAGGCCAGACAATAGTTCTTAGTAAGGAGTGCAGCGCTTTTATCCAAAACAACCTACCAGGTAAGCTCGAGGATCCAGGTAGTTTATGTGTCCCTATTAACTTTGGCAATCAACATGATTATAATGCCCTTTGTGATTTGGGAGCTAGTGTAAGCTTGCTTCCTCTCTCAATTTGCAATAAGCTTGATTTAGGAGAGCTTAGGCCAGTGAGGATGCAACTATTCATGGCTAACAGGTCCATTGCCCACCCAGCTGGTATTTTAGAGGATATCCCTATTAGGGTGGGAAATTTTTTTGTGCCAGTAGACTTTGTAATGTTAGATATGGATGCGAATATGTATGTCTCTATTATTCTTGGAAGGCCTTTCTTGGCCACTGCAGGTACTGTGATTGATGTAAGAAAGGAGACTCTCTCCTTTGACATTGGGGATGAGAAAATAGAATTTAACCTTCCTAAAGCTATGAAAACCCCTTTTTTGAGAATGATTATTTCAGTGAAGATGTGATGGAAAGGACAACCCATGAGAAAATGATGTCTATTGTCATTAGGGACCCCTTGGAGCTTTGCTTGACGACTAGTGTGATGACGAGGGGAGAATGTCCACCATTTCCTGAAGTTGTTGCTGATTTGGAGTTGTCTCCGGAAGCTCCTACCTTCCTTAAGTTCAGGGTCGAACTTCTAACCACGGATGATGTTCCTGAAGTGCCTAAGCTAGAGATGAAGCCACTCCCATCATCTTTGAGGTATGAATTCCTTGGACCCAACTCTACATGGCATGTGATTGTGAATGCTAATTTGAGTGATGATCAAGTTGAGAAGCTTTTAATTTTCATTCAAAAACATAAAAAGGCCATATGGTGTTCAATAGATGATTTGAAAGGGATTTCATCTTCTTTGTGCATGCATCGTATTTCCATGGAAGATGACCACAAACCCACCATAGAACACCAAAGGAGACTTAACCCAAACATGAAAGAGGTAGTGAAAAAAGAAGTCCTGAAATTATTAGATGCAGGGATTATTTTTCCTATTTCCGATAGTACATGACCAAAAAGAAGTCTGGTTCATGTTGTGCCTAAGAAGGGTGGGTTAACGGTTGTAAGAAATGAAAATAATGAATTAATTCCCACTAGAACGGTCACCGGGTGGAGAATGTGCATAAACTATAGAAAGTTGAACACCGCCACTAGGAAAGACCACTTCCCTCTTCCATTTATTGATCAAGTGCTAGAAAGGTTGGCTAAGCATTCATACTTTTGCTATCTAGATGGGTATAGTGGGTTTTGGAAAATTCCCATTCATCCCGATAATTAGGAAAAGACTATATTCACTTGCCCTTATGGCTCCTTTGCATACACTACAAAAAAAAAAAACAATTTAGCATCGGCAATTTTTCGTGGCAAAAAGCCAATCTAGGGTGGCAAAACCCATTTAGCCACGGCAGTAGCCACGGGAAACAAGGGGTGGCCATGTCTGGGGTGGCAAAATTATAGTAGCCACGGCAGTTAGCCGTAGCTACTAATCTAGCGACGGCGAAGCGACTCTTGATGAAAGTCACGATACATTTGCCACGGTAAGTTGCCGTAGCTAAGTTATTTATGGAAAATAAAAAAAAAAAAAAGCTGCTTTTTAGCCCGGATTCTTCATACTCTGGCTAAAAAGTCCCATATTTTAAAAAAAAAACAGTACACTTACAATTTGCCTATTAATAAAATTAATAAAAAATTTAGTAATTTATACAAATTTAAATATACAAAATAATATAAATTTACATTAATTATAAAAATTTACCTAATCAAGCCTACAAACAGCAGCAAGAGTCCATATAGAAGCCAAATCAAGCCTTAAACTTATAATTATATAAATTTATTACTCTTTCTGGCCTTGTTATATCTCTGACATCATTTTCTTCTCCAGCAAAGGCAAATCAAGTCTATTCTACTGATGACAGAGCTTACTTTCAGAGCCAGTTTGACAGTTTGTCCTCTCAATTATCCACCCTCTCCACTCGACGAGATGCTATGCAGACTCAGATTGCGGAGCATATCTCTAGTGTCTCTCAACGCTTCTCATCTTGGGATACTCAGCAGCAACAAGATCGTCTACAACTTCAACAGATTATGGTGATGTCCCATCACAACTATTATCATCTCCATGGACATCATTTCGATCCTTGCGCCCCGTATCCTCCCCCACCACCTCCACAGTAGTAGTGTCTTTGTGAGTACCTTCTCATCTTTTATTTATTTTCTACATTGAGGACAATGTAGGGGTTAAGTATGGGGTGGGATGTTATTCTTGTGTGTCTGTATTTTTCATTAGTGTCTTGAGTATTTCTTTTGGCTTTTTGATGTATTTTGGTAGTCTAGGTTAATGACAGGTGTCCCCTGAACATGTTATGCAGGCTACAATGATGGGATAATTGTCTAAGATGCTAATATTCTCCCTAATCTTTATGTGTCATGTCTTGAAACAAAATGCCTAGTGTGAAGTTCTTGAATGAGTTTGCATGATTAAGTACCTAGACAATAACCTTCTGAGGTTCTGAGCCTTATGGATAAATCTTGATGAATCCTGTCATTTCTTATATTGTGTGATACTCACTTTGTGCTTGATCTCTAGAACTTGCTTTAGACTCTTTATTGAGGTCGTATTACTTGATTTGTGCACATAGCTTAAAGATGATTGAGGCAACACTTTTTGTTAACCATGTCTCTCAATGCCTAACCTTATATATGATCCTATGCTTGAAGCAAATTTGAGATTTATTAGCCTATTCATTTGATAAACTCCACAAAATCTTCATAGCCAATTATTAGCCTTTGACCCATCCGGGAATTAGGAAATAATGTTGCTTATTTTTATGAGTGGAGATGTTTTGAGTGTCTGGTAATGTTTGGTTTGGCATGCTCTATGAGATCTTGAGACCTAGGGAGATAACATTCACTCAGGGGCAAAAGTCAAGAAAAAGAAAAAAAATACAGTTAGTAACCGATCCTCCTCGTGGAGAATAAAATTCACACAAGGAGGAAGATATGCATGTAAGAAGATCGAATGTGGTTGGAAAAAGTTGAGAACGAAAACATTATTGTGATGGAGTTGTATGGTGGTTCGGTATGAGTTTCTGTGAAGTGGTTGTTTTTCTGGTTGGATCCTAACCCTTTTTCCTGGATTTTAGCACCACAAGCTAAAATTTTTCCATACCTTGTCTTTTTTCCACCTTGGCCCATCACAACTTTATAGAAGGCCCTCATGATTTCTGTTATGTGCATGATCCTCAACGGTGGAGATTTAGAACGCTATTGCAAGCCTATGGTACATTAAGTGAAATGGTTGAGACCGAGCGTAATGTTATACCTTAAACACATTTCAGTGAGTTTGTCATTAAGGAAAAAAAAAATCCTTGTGAGGTTTATGGGCTTTTGATTGTTGTGCATTAATGATAATGAGTAAGCATGTGATGATGGAAATTGTCTTAAGGTTGTGATGACAAAATATCATTTCAAAATGAGCTTGAATAAGTTGAGACAATGATCCTATCTTACACTTGTGGTTTATTACTTAGCGAGTCTTGCTTGGGGACAAGCAAGGTTCAAGTATGGGGTATTTTGATGTCATCATAGTTTGCATTATTTAGGACATGCATTTAGCATAGGTTTGTCATTTCTCATGTGTTTTATGTGTTTTTAGAGGTTTCTCGTTTAGTTTCTAGGATAGAGATCTACTGTCTTTGTGGTGGTGTTTTTAGGAGTTTTTGGGAGCTAAGCGGAGATTGCTAGAGGAAATGTGAGGTGGCTACAGAAGCTAAGAAGAGCCGAGCGGAAATCATATAGGAGGAACGAGGATAAAAGGCGAAGAAGCAAAATCATAAGGAGCAAGGTGGTCGTGCATCATAGGCTTCGCTGCAAAACAGAGCTGCACGGGCGTGCACTTTGAACGCGCGGGCATGCAGAAGCTCGATCAGAGAAGAAAGCCATCAGAGGAGAAGTGCGCGGGCGTGCACCAGAGACGCGCGGGCATGCACCCTTCAACTCGGACAGATTCGGCCTATTTCGACCCGGTTGCTTTTGACATTATTTTATTATTATTTTAGGGGTTTAATAATATTATATTAGCGGATGCCCCAGACTATTTAAGGGGAGGAAACACATATTTGAAACTCTCTCGAAACCCTCGTTTGGACGCCCTCTTTGAAGACCCCTTTGTTGAGTTAGATTTGGAGAACTTTAGACATATTTGCTGGGATATTACATTGTTTCAATTAAAGATTGCTATTTCCCCTTTAGTCTTTGCTTTTCTATCTATTTCCATGTTTCAATTTAGTGATTTGATGATGAGTTCTTCCATGCTTGGCTAAATTCTCTGTTCTAAGGTTAGGGTGAACCCGACAATGTCGCAATTTATTTGATTTCGATGGTTGCTTGAACTTTGTCTGAATTATATGAATTGTTTTGATCCTAGTTTCTTAATCTAATTGATGTCAATCAATTAGAATCTTTTTTAGATTCAAGATGCTACCGCTGAGAATTGAAATTGGATACTTGGATGGATTTCATGAACCCGAAAGGGGAATTGTGTCTATTGGAACCCTATGATTGAACTTGAGGAATCAACAATTGTTATTGTGACATTTAAACGATTGTTGAGGACTTTTGAGGATTAATAAATTATCGTAGATTCTTAGGTTTGAATCGGTTAGGCGGAACGCGACAGCGAAAGTTTAATTGATTTTCTCCTAAGGTCTATAAAGAACTTAAAGGGCCTAGATTTTGTTAATTTAGACACAATCACTACAACATGCGACAGTTGAGTAGTGATGACTGTAGATAATTTACCTTCAATTTGACATATTAAGAAGATGAAGTTCGAGTGAACATCGGGTTGAATTCTTTGTGGCATTGTCGTCGGAATCCTTAACCCTGGAATTATTTCTCATATATATTTTATTCATAATTTTTGCTTGTTTTTTCTAGTTTAGTTGAAAAATCAAACCCCCCTTTATTGGCTTAGCTTATTAGTTCTAGATAACAATTACTACAGATTTAATCCCCGTGATCGATACCCGTATACTACAATTGATCTCGTATTCTTGCGAGGTTGGTTCAGGCTACACTATTCTTGTGTTGGTTTAGACCACATCAACAACAGTTCAGGGAAAGGAGAAAAAGCTCGAAGTCAACTACAGAAGTCCGAGGTCAAGAAGTAGCGGAACCAGGACAAATCGAGCTGGAAACAAGATAGTCGACTCCACATAGACTGGTCGATATCGAGCATGCCTAGTCGATATCGAGTAAGTCACTTGATTTCCACCTGAATATGCCAGAACCGAGTGAAGCTGAATGAGTTGGTCGATATCGACTTAGCCAAGTCGATATCGAGTGACCACAAATCGAGTCAAGATCCGGAATCAACCCAAGGAGTAAGAGCAAGGAAACATACATGTCGATATCGACTATCCCAAGTCGATATTGAGTTGAGTGAGGTCGACATCCATCTCGGGAGCCGAAATCGAGTTGCTGAAGTGATGCCGGGAAATTGCAGGTCGATATCGAGTGAGGCTACTCGATATCGAGTGAACCAACAATGGCCGATTTCGAGCTTGTCCGAGTTCTTGTTAAGGTTCTATCCCGAATTCAATGGAGATATTTCCGAGAGAAGATCCCCAACACATGAAGAGTTGAGAGATTTTATCTTTTTATCTTTTTATCTATTCTAAGGGTTGAACAATTAATTACCCTAGGATTTATCTTTTTTTATCTAGTTTAGATTTATTTATTTCCTAGTAGAATTCTATCTTCTAGTTAGATAGAGATAAAAATAGAATTTTCTTCCTTAATTAGCAAGGATTGGAAGCTTATAAAAAAAACCCATGGGGCTGATTTTTATAAACGGAATTCTAGAAAGGAGAAGAGGTAGCAAGTAGGGAGAGAGAGTGGAGGCCGAGAGCAAGTTGGCTTCGATCGGTTGTAAGCTCTGTTTAGTTTATTAATGCAAGTTTCTTTTCCATCAATGATGTCTGCGATTGCAATGAAGAGCGAGTAGTCCACTCACTTCTAGGGTTGGGGCGAGCCCGACGATAGCCATGCGTGTTCGAGGTAAAGATCCGACCTTTATCATGTTTTGAGCATCTGCTACCTTTTGTGTGTTTATTACCTATCTAATAGAGATCCATGTTAACAACTTGGATTATAAACATAAAATCGGTAGATACAATTAGGGTTTCTTGAAAGAGTTATCTAATTGTTGGAAAAGGCGAAAGTTTGTTCCTTCGATTTGATTTGCATGATTATCGTTATTTATCTTGCCTTATGCATGTTTGGTTATCGTTGTTGCAAACCCCGATCTTGGAAGTTTTCTTTTACACAAAGTTTATTCCAAAATCTCAAAAGCTTTGTTCTTTTATTTTCGTTACTGTTACTGCTCGATTTCGACCATCCCTTGGTCGATATCGACTTCTGATTTCTCTATCCAGAAAGATGGATGCTCGTTTGTGTTCACTGCAGGTGTGGTCGATTTTGAGGAGAACTAGTCAATATCGACTTGCCCTAGGTCGATATCGAAGGCAATTGGCCAAAATCGACTGACTTTCTGGAGCTGCCCAAAGTCGACTGGATTTGGTCGATATCGACTACTAATGGTCGATATCGAGTAAACCCCCGGAGTCAAAATCGACGTGAGATTTCTCCGCTGCCTAGGATCCGCTGACACGCTTCCTCGAGGATCGATCCTTACTTCATGTTGCTACATCGGGAGGAAGTCTTGTAATCATTTGCGTGGGCACGAATCTTGTTTGATCTATTTTATTATTTATTGAACTCGATTTCCTCCTACAACAATGTGCATCTTCATCAGAACCTTGGCATAAAACACATTGAGCGGGGAATCTGTTGAAAAGCTTATTTAGTCAGGCTTTAGTGGGTAAACCATCAATTATAGTTTTCCAAATAAAGTTTTGAATTTTTGGTGGTAATCGGAGATTCCAAATCCACTTTAAGTCTTTACTGTTCTGAGCATTAATGTAATTTATTTTTTGTGTTGATTTTGTTGAGAATTAACCATTAGAATTCAACTTCTAGATGAGTTTGTCAGGTGTGTTCCATGTCGGAATTGGGATCTCCATAATGGAATTAATCACTTGAGGGGGGAAAAGTTGTCTTAAGAGAGCTATATTCCAATCTTTTTGGTGTGTGAACAAATCTGCTACTTTCATGTTAGAGTTGAGGGGGGAAAAATATCTCGAAGATTGAGAAGTCTTCCAAATTGCTAAGAACTAGCTTGCTTGTTGTTAAATTCAAAAATAGTGTCATTATTTAGGTATTTTTCTTTTATAACTTTAACCCATATATTTTGAGGTTCCGAGATTATCTTCCAGAGTAATTTTAGTTAAAGGCTGATGTTGGTTTCTTCCGCCGTCTTAATTCCTAAACATCAATTTTCCTTATTTGTGCAAATTTTTTCCCAGCTAATAAGAGAATTCTATCGTTCTGAGTTAAGTTTATTCTAGAAAAAGTTTTTATTAACCTGGTCAATTTGTTGAAGGATGCCCTTTGGTAAAAGAAAATTATGCATGAGATAGCTGACTTTGGAGCTAAGATTAGCACGGACGGGCACAACCCTCCCTGCTTGAGACAAAGTTGAGGCCTTCCATTTAGGAAGTTGTTTTTTCAGACTCTGGATTGCTTCTTCAAAGACACAGTTTTTAACTCTACCATTGATAATGGGAATACCTAAATATTTTTCTAGCCCAAAGGAAAGAGGGATGTTCATATCTTGGGAGACCGAACGAGCCAGATTAGCATTCACATTTGTAGAGACTTGCATAGAGCTTTTCTGATAGTTAATGGTCAAGCTAGATTGATTTCCGAAATTATTTAGCATATTTTGAATCGTGTGAAGGCTTTTGTGCGAATCATTTGCAAATATCAGCGTATCATCTGCAAATGTGAGAAAAGGAATGGGGGTTCCATTTTTTCCAGAAGGTGTGATTAAAGGAAATAATTTAGTTTAATATGTTTGATTTTAGCTCTTTGTTTCCAGAAGGTGTGATTAAAGGAAAGAATCTTATTTCTCGTTTGTTCTAATCTAGCTAGTTTTTCAATTTGGGTTTTGGGGATCGGACCCCATGGAAGAGAATCTTGAAGAGCTTGAATTTTGTTGTCCAGAGTTGTTAGTTGAAGTAGACTATGATCTTGATGTTTTTCACACCATTCCTTTGTGTTTTTCTTGAGCAATTTTTGTTTTTGAAAAAGTTTGTAGCAAAAAGAGTCATGTAACTTATTGCTCCACACTTTTTTTAACTAAGCTTTCAAATTGCTTGTCGGTTTTCCAACCCATTTCGAACCTGAAAGGGGAACCTTTTTTAGGATCAACGGTTCCCATTTGTAGAGTTATATGATCCAAGGATGTGAAAGGATGGTGTACTACTCTATGATTCTTGAATTTTGTCATAATGTATTTGTGAGCTAGGACCCTATCCAGTCTCTCATGAGTGTTGTTTAGAGGATTGTTATTCTTCCGCCAAGTAAATGGGGATTCATTACAAGGAATGGTATGAAGATTGAGATCATTTTTTATTTGAGTGAGCCTTATAAATCTCCATTGTGGCTGAAGAATGCCTCCCAATTTCTCAGAAATGTCTTCGATCTCATTGAGATCGCCCATGATGAGAAATGGTATGTTACAGTTCAAGGTTGTTCTATATATATCTTGCCAGAAAACCGATTTTTCTCCTTCTACAGATGGGGCACACACAAATAAAATGGCAATATCCTCATTGTGATTCTATCATTCTGATTGGTGATTTTTACATATTAGGAATAGTTGGAAAATTTGAAAAGAATCCAAAGCCCTCCTCAATGTCCCTTGGATTTAACAACAAAGCATTTATGAAATCCTGCCTGTTTAATTTGAACGTCGGAGGGTGACTCTGTAGATTTCGTTTCAGCGAGTGCAAGGATATCATGCTTGTTTTTTTTCCTTAGAAGAGTCATTTGTTTCCAAAAGAGAGGTTGTCGGGAACCCCGGTTGTTCAAATATCCTAAGTTAATCATAAAATAGCCTTCGGAAGTGCCTTTTAGGCGTCTTAGGGTACATATTACTCCCTTTGTTAACAAAATAAAGTTTACAATCAGTATAGTTATCGAAAATTTTACAAATTGTGCTATATACCTTTATGGGAGGAATCATACGCCAACTCTTATTTAGTTCTTCTGTCGGATTTGTGGTATAACAAGCATTGCTGATCAAGCTTGGCAGATCAACAGGGGCATTGAGACCACCTTTAATCATCCCTTGTTTTATTTCAAGGTTGAGTGTAACTTGTTAGTATGAAGTTTTGGTGCATCATTCTACCACACACAACATAGAAGGGCTGGTGCGGAGCAGCTTAAGGTTTTTTAAAATGGAATGGAAAAGAAAAATACCTTCCATCATTTGACGAGAGCTTCTCGGTTGGTTTTTAATGAAGGATTGTAGCAACCTGAGCAAACGCCCCTCAACACATTCAAGGTCAAACAAAAAAACATAACTAATTGTATATTGTGAAATTTTCGATTTTTCCAGGTAGATGTATTTATAACGATGATTTGAATTTTTATCCTCCGAAGTGAATGAAACCTTGATTGATAATCTATCACGATTTTTTGGAGGAATTGGTGAAATGTCCCAAAAAATTGTCCTAATTGGTGAAACTTTCACATTTTGGGACAAATTGGTGGAGTGTCCATCTTGCCAATATCAATTTAATCATCTTACCAATATCAATTTAATCATCTTGCCTATAGCCTAACTGTTTTTTAATTTTTCTTTTTTTTTTAAAAACATTTTTTCGTGTAAAAATAAGAGTATGTTGAGCATGTGCAAAAATAAACGCATGTTAAGCAAATAAGACCCAAGTCTAGTTGTTTTTTTTTACATTTTGTCGTGCAAAAATAAGAGTATGTTGTGCATGTGCAAAAATAACCGTATGTTGAGCAAATATGACCCAAGTCTAGTTTTTATATTTTTTTTTATATTTTGTCATGCAAAAATAAGAGTATGTTGTGAATGTGCAAATATAACCGTATGTTGAGCAAATAAATCCCAAGGCTAGTTTTTTTTTTTACATTTTGTTGTGCAAAAGTAAGAGTATGTTGTGCATGTGCAAAATTAGCCGTATGTTTAGCAAATATGACCCAAGTCTAGTTTTTTTTAAAACATTTTGTCGTGCAAATATAAGAGTACGCTGTGCAAATATAACCTTAAGTTGTGCAAGTATGACCCAAGTCTAGTTTTTTTTTCTTTTTTCATTTTGTCGTGCAAATATAAGAGTACGATGTGCAAATATAACCGTATGTTGAGCAAATATGACCCAAGTCTATTTTTTTTTTGTTTTTTCATTTTGTCGTGCAAATATAAGAGTACGTTGTGCAAATTTAACCGCAAGTTGTGCAAATATGACCCAAGTCTAGTTTTTTTTATTTATATTTTTTAACATTTTGTTGTGCAAATATAAGAGTACGTTGTTCAAATTTAAACGTAAGCTGTGCAAATATGACCCACGTCTAGTTTATTTTTTGTTTTTTTGTTTACATTTTGTCGTGCAAATACAAGAGTACGATGTGCAAATGTAACCGTAAGTTGTGCAAATATAACCCAAGTCTAGTTTTTTTTTTTTAAATTTTGTCGTGCAAATATAAGAGTACGTTGTGCAAATATTACCGTAAGTTGTGCAAATATGACCCAATTCTAGTTTTTTTTAAAACATTTTTTCATGCAAATATAAGAGTACGTTGTGAAAATTTAACCGTAAGTTGTTCAAATATGACCCAAGTCTAGTTCTTTTTAATAATTTTTTTAACATTTTGTCGTGCAAATATAAGAGTATGTTGTGCAAATATAACCGTAAGTTGTGCAAATATGACTCAAGTCTAGTTTTTTTTTGGTTTTTTTTTAACATTTTGTCATGCAAATATAAGAGTACGTTGTTCAAATATAACCGTAAGTTGTGCAAATATGACCCAAGTCTAGTTTTATTTTTTTTTTAATTTTACATTTTGTCGTGCAAATATAACTGTATGTTGTGCTTGTACAAATATAATTATATGTTGTGCAAGTATAACATTTTGTTGTGCAAAAATAAAAATAAAAATATAGATTATGGATCACATAATAAAATATAGATAATTTTTTTTTAATTTCCATATTTATGGGGTAAGTTTTGTAATTTAATCAAAGTCCTTTTTCAACCTTCGTCTGGGCTCGCTCGACCTTGCTCGGATCCATGGCGTTCGCTCGACCTCGCTCCGGCCACTCAACCTCGCTCTAGCACTCTCGCTATCCGGCGCTCTCGATCTCCGTCTCGAATTCGACTAATTGGAACTCGAATTCACCAGATCTCCCCCACGCCGAACTGATTTGCCGAATCAATTAGCTGAATTGTAGATCTCTGTCGCCGAATCAATTGGACATAGAATTCGAACTCAGATCTGGTCGGGGGAGGGGCTAGACGAAGGAGGAGCGTCGAATCAGCAATATGCTCTCCATCTATGTCCACTGAGATTTAATCGAATCAATCGGCACACGCACGTCGGCACCGGAAAGGCACCGGAATTGATCAGAGGCGGACTGTTACACGCCATGGATTCCCTCACTCATCCAGTTCGATCTAGAGGAGGCAGTTTCGTAGTAATCCTCAATTTATGACAAGGCCATATCGCCACCGGAGGAGGCGCCGACATCAATCAAGCAAATTGAGCAAGAGCAGATCCAACGGAGAGGGAGGGAGGAAGGTTTGATCGGAAAATCACTAGTACAAAATCATGATTATAGCCCGTGATATTTTACCCCGTATCTCATTTTATGGGATATAAAGTCATAAATGACATGTTTTCATTTAATTTTGTTTATGAAAATAAATATACCCCAGACCAAATAAAAAATATACGGGCTATATTATCTTGGGGTACTACCTAAAGTGAAGAATATACCCCGGGTGTTTATTTTAAGAAATTCGGGTTATATACTCTTTTACCCCGGAAAGAATAGGTACATATAACTCTTTTACCCCATAGAAGTATCAGGGGTATATATGCCTTAACTATCCGGTTTAAAAAATATTTTTTTTTTATTTTGAAATGAAGGTAATTACGCGAACCCTCGTCTTCTCGATCCTCAGTCCTCACTGAAGCCTCTTCCAGTCCTCCTTCCATGACTTCGCGGCGAAGATGCTCCTTTCTGTAGCTTCGACTTCACGCCGCTCTCCAACCTCACGATGTCGCCTCCATCACTGAAGCGTCCTTCTTCCCTGACTCCTCTTCTATCTTCTCTCTTCGAAAACCCCATCATCCCCTTCGCAACTCCATCGTCATCCTCACCTTCCCCTATCTTCGGCGTCGTTCTCCGTCATCCACTCCTCCGCCGTCCTCTCCTCGACCATCCTCTTCCTAAACAAAACGCCTAAATTCTACATCTATGAACCCTTAAATCGACCGTCCTCTCCTCGTTTCTTCTGGTCGTTGCTCTCGAATATCCTCCCAACGACTTCCTCTGCTCTCGAACGTTGTCCTTTGCTCTCGAATCTCCTCCCAACGACGGTCGTTGCTGCTGCTAATCACGAATCTCCTCCCAGACGGTCGTTGCTGCTAGTCATTGCTGCTGCTGCTCTCGAATTGCCTCCCAAACAAATTGAAGAGGTTGATCTGTTTATCTGTTTTCCACTTGCTCTTACTCTTAGTGGTTTCTACTACTTGCTCTTACTCTTGGTGCTTTAAACCCTAAAGCAAATACATTCAGCTGTACTTGAGTCGTGGTTGCCGTTGCTTGCTTTTACTCTTGGTGTTTTTGGATGCTAAGGAACAATTTTGAATAAGGGTGCATTGGTTGCATTGTGAGTATTTTTTTGTTGTCAAAGTTCTTTTTCTATAATGACAACGATTTTTTAGTGATGTGTTGTATTAATCTCATATTTGACTTCCATGTTTATGTTTGTAATTGCAATAGGAGTTACAGGTTAAAGTATGCCAAGTTGGGTAAGAAAAAACCTCGAATTCAGACTTTGTGGACTTTTCCAAAGGTTAAAATCCTTATTGTCATTGAATTCTTCCATGTTTGTGCTTGAATTAGAATATATTATTGTTAGGCTTGTGAAAATTCTGTATCCTATAAATGAAGCATGTTGTCATTCAATTTAATCATCTTTATGGTATCGTTAGTGGCACCTAGTATATGCATGCTTTATATGTATTTCAGTGTCTGCATCAGTTGAATGAAGTTGATTGTGGATACTATGTTTTGAAGTTCATGCGAGATATAATATCCCAAGGCATAATTGTTATCCCATCTAAGGTATACGTTTATTATTTTCTTAGTATTGTGTCTTTTCATAAATTCGGTAAGATAATAATACTACTAATAATAATAAATGTTTTATTTTGTAGTGGTTCAATAACAAAACTAGTTATAAAGAACAAGAGATTGATGAACTTCGAAAGAAATGGCTCAATCACCTATTTACCCTTATCTTCAAGTAAGTATTACCTGCTTCGTTAGGCCAATTCGAACAATTCTTTAACATTTCAAATTAAATTATCTCTATCTCAAACATACCATTTCTGGAACTTTGAGCATGAATACAAATAACTTAATATTTGTTGCAAATGTGTTATTAAGTGGATTCATGTTTACATATGCATTTATCTAGCTTCATAATTGCTTTGCTGATAGCACAAGGCTTCATATTTAAACAAGAATCATGCTTAACTTGTTTAACATGTTTGCATGGTAAACCGAGTTTTCTTAAATGTCTTGATCATTTTTTCTTAATTATTTTAGGCAAGGCTAATTACGATGTCTTTGGTATGGAGGAAGTTTATGACCGTACGTTGTTTCATTCAGAAACAAGATTGCACGACATGTCGAGTCATCTTCCTCGGGCGTATTATAGGGGTATGGTTCATCTATGTAGGTTGACATCTAGCATTTTGTAAGACACTGATTGTGTGTTGTTGAACATGTACTACGTTTTGCACTACCTTGGTTTGTTCCACACTTGAAACAAGGCTTGAAAACTTATAAGCACTAGCTTGGTACTTTGAAGATATGAATTTGATGAACAGATTTGTGTCATGTGCCATTCAATTGTGGATTTTTGGTTGTCTATATTGATCGGAATGGATGAGAATCACAAGTTAAATTGCAGGTTTAATATGATAATATATGAATGGGTATTAAATTTTTTTTTACAATAATACACTATATACCCCGGATTTTTATTCATGCCTCCGGGCTATATTCATGATAAGAATACACTCCCAAGAGGTATATACCCCGGATATTTTCAATTTTTTACCCCAGATATATTAAAATTAAACCTGGATTGGATGTAGTATATACCCCGGATATTAAAGGTATATACCTCGGATATTTAAACATTATACCCCGGCGTTATTTTTAGATGAAATTTTGTTGGATTATATACCCCGGATATTAGAGTTTTATACCCAGGATATTTAGAGAATATAGCCCGAGCGTGTCTTTTCAGCTCAAAATTTGCTTGTTTATATACCCCGGATATATATCCGGGCTATAAAGTCACACTTACCTTTTAGCTCAAGCGACCTGAAGCCCGGACCATTCTTCTGTCAGATCTGGGGTATATTAGGTGAAACGCCCGGGCTATATTCTTGTTTTGTTTTGTACTAGTGAATCTAACATGTTGGACGTGCTATTGCTGCGACGAGAGATCGAGAGAGCAAGAGAGATGAGAGCAAGAGAGATGGAGAGCAAGAGACATCGAGATAGAAGACATCGAGAGAGCAAGAGAGAGACCCGGCAATACCACCTGCATAAAAATCCCGTTAGGGACTAGGTCACAACTTTAGTTGGAAAGTATTGTTGCATCCCTAGGATTATCTTTCATCGGACTAGTTGACACAAAAAACCGGATCCCTCTCAGTTTGGTTCAACTATATTGGCGATTCACAACAGTACGTAACTATCGGATCCAACAAATCCCATTTTCGTCAACGATTACTCATAATACCTTCCTTTCGCATTCGCATTACTTTCATGTAAATGATGACCACTTTCCCAGAAATGCCCCACTTAGACCGCATCACTCATGGCCATCGGAACACAACCAAAGTAGCGCATCACCACCACAATCAATAACCCAAGCCGTTAGTCACTAAGGGTTGCGTGGTTTACATATATCTTAGCTCACACAGTGATAGAGACGGGATAAATCTATCACCTCATAGGGTCGACTAGCACACACTAGTATGATAGTGTGCTACAGGGAGCGCTTCTCTAAAGCGTTGTCCATTCAACTTGTAAAGGTGTTTATCTCATAGTCACAAAGACTTGAGAACCATTTTACCCTACAACACCTTGCTTTTCTGAACCAATGGTCATAGGACCATAGTTACGAGTCATGTAAATGACTTACTATAAATTACCCATTCAGTCTTTCCCAACCGGAGAGACTTCATCCTGATATCCAAAGATAGTCAAGGCGGTTATCATCTCATTCTGTTCCCATAAGAATTGAGATACCTTACACCTATAGTGACGAACACTTATAGGAACATTTGTTCGTGTGAGAGAACAAACTATGGTTCAGTGACATGTAACATATTTCATATTTACATAACCAGTTTTCACCATGTTAATGGCACAACATATGAGTTAAGACCAAAGTCTCCCACTTGCAAAAAATTCGAATCAGATAGGTGGCTCGTATAACCATCAAGAGTCAAAACCTATTATGACAACGTTGTTCTTGAACAACGTCTCTCTGACTAGACAAGGTTTGATCTGAATATTATTTGATCTCCAACATCCTTTGGAAATCCTGGTATTGACAAAAATGGTCAGTCACAACTCATAGGCATGACATTTGCTCACCATGTTTCGCCACAACCAAATTTTGTGTTTTCAAGAGAATCCTTTTTCATAATCTCCTCGGAAGCTACAGATGATGTAATAATCTTAGCTTCCATGGTGGAAGGACAATCAAGACAGTTTCTTACTAGACATCGACGTCTCTTCTCCTTGGAGACAAGACCTGTATATTGATGTTGATACATACATCAGTGTCTCCTCCCTTAGATCACTAAGATCCATATCTATGTTCCAACATGGACATAGACATCATCCACCCTAACACAATACACAGTCTATGATGTGGTCTAATCCAACACAAGAATAGTGTAGCCTGAACCAACCTCGCAAGAATACGAGATCAATTGCAGTATACGGATATCGATCACGGGGATTGTATATGTACCAATTGTTATCTTGAACTAATAAGCTAAGCCAATAAAGAGAGATTTGATTTTCAACTAAACCTAGAAAAACAAGCAAAGATTATGAATAAAATATGTATGAGAAATGATTCCAGGGTTAAGGATTCCGACGACAATGCCACAAATAATTCAACCCGATATTCAGTCGAACTTCATCTTCTTAATAAGTCAAATTGAAGGTAAATTATCTAAAGTCATCACTACTCAGCTGTCGCATGTTGTAGTGATTGTGTCTAAATTAACAAAATCTAGACCCTTTAAGTTCTTTATAGATCTTAGGAGAAAATCAATTAAACTTTCGCTGTCGCGTTCCGCCTAACCGATTCAAACTTAAGAATCTACGATAATTTATTAATCCTCAAGAGTCATCAACAATCGTTTAAATGTCACAATAACAATTGTTGATTCCTCAAGTTCCATCCTAGGGTTCCAATAGACACAATTCCCCTTTCGGGTTCATGAAATCCATCCAAATATCCAATTTCAATCCTCAGCGGTAGCATCTTGAATCTAAAAAGGATTCTAATCGATTTACATCAATCAGGTTAAGAAACTAGGAGCAAATCAATTCATAAAATTCAGATAAAGTTCAAGCAACCATCAAAATCAAACAAATTGCGACATTGTCGGGTTCACCCTAACCCTAGAACGGAGAATTTAGCCAAGCATGGAAGAATTCATCATCAAATCACTAAATTGGAACATGGAAATATATAGAAAAGCAAAGACTAAAGGGGAAATACCAATCTTGAATTGAAACAATGCAATCTCCAAGCAAATCTGTCCAAAGTTCTCCAAATCTAACTCAACAAAAGTTCTTCAAAAGAGAGCGTTCCAACGAGGGTTCCGACCTCCCTAAAGAAATGTTTCCGCTCCCTTAAATAGTCCGAGAGAAACCCCTAATATCATATTATTAAACCCATAAAATAATAATAAACTAATGTCAAAAGAAACCGGGTCGAAATAGGCCGAATCTGGCCGACCTGTACAGTGCACGCCCGCGCGCCTCTGGTGCACGCCCGCGCGCCTATGGTGCACGCCCGCGCACCTATTGTCTGATGCCTTTTTCCTCTGGCCGAGCTTCTGCACGCCCGTGCGGCCAAGGTGCACGCCCGTGCACATGTGTTCTGATGTGAAGCCTATGATGCACGACCACCTTGCTCCTTATGCTTTTGCTTCTTCGCCTTTTATCCTCGTTCCTCCTATATGGTTTCCGATCGGCTCTTCTTAGCTTCTGTACCCATCTCACATGTCTTCTAGCAATCTCCTCCTAGCTCCCGAAAACTCCTGAAAACACCACCATAAAGACAGTAGATCTCTATCCTAGAAACTAAACGAAAAACATCTAAAAACACATAAAACACATGAGAAATGACACAAACCTATGCTAAATGCATGTCCTAATTAATGCAAACTATGATGACATCAAAATACCCCATACTTGAACCTTGCTTGTCCCCAAGCAAGACTCACTAAGTAATAAACCACAAGAGGAAGATAGGATCATTGTCTCAACTTATTCAAGCCCCTTTTGAAATGATATTTTGTCATCAGAATCTTAAGACAATTGCCATCATCACATGTTTGCTCATTATCATTAATACACAACAATCAAAAGCCCCTAAACCTCACAAGAATTTTTTTTTTCTCTTTTAATGACACACTCACTCAAATGTGTTTAAGGTATAACATTACGCTCGGTCTCAACCATTTCACTTAATCTACCATATGCTTGCAATAGCGTTCTAGATCTCCACCGTTGAGGATTATGCACATAACAGAAATCATGAGGGCCTTCTATAAAGTTGTGATGGGGCCAAGGTGGAAAAAAAAGGACAAGGTATGGAAAATTTTGAGCTTGTGGTGCTAAAATCCGGGAAAAAGGGTTAGGAACCAACCAGAAAAACAACCACTTCACAGAAACTCATACCAAACCACCATACAACTCCATCACAATAATGCTTTCATTCTCGACTTTTGTGAACCACATTCGATCTCCCTTTCTTTTCTTTTCTTTCTCTCTAGCTTCAACACCGTTTTGCGCGAATACAAACATTTGTGATGAATGCACCCGGTTACTAAGTGTCTCAGCCTCCTTACATGCATATCTTCCTCCTTGTGTGAATTTTATTCTCCACAAGGAGGATCGGTTAAACCGTATTTTTTTTTTCTTTTTCTTTTTCTTGACTTTTGCCCCTGGGTGAATTTTATCCTCCCCAGGTCTCAAGATCTCATAGCGCATGCCAAACCAAACATTACCAGACACTCAAATCATCTCCACTCATAAAAATAAGCAACATTATTTCCCAATTCCCGGATGGGTCAAAGGCTAATAATTGGCTATGAAGATTTTGTGGAGTTTATCAAGTGAATAGGTTACTGAATCTCAAATTTGCTTCAAGCATAGGACCATATACAAGGATAGGCATTGAGAGACATGGTTAACAAAAAGTGTTGCCTCAATCATCTTTAAGCTATGTGCACAAATCAAGTAATACGGCCTCAATAAAGAGTCTAAAGCAAGTTCTAGAGATCAAGCACAAAGTGAGTGTCACACAATATAGGAAATGAAAGGATTCATCAAGATTTTTCCATAAGGCTCAGAATCTCACAAGGTAATTTTCTAGGGACTTAATCATGCAAACTCATTCAAGAACTTCATGCTAGGCAATTTGTCTCAAGACATGACACATACAGATTAGGGCGAATATTAGCATCTTAGACAATTATCCCATCATTGTAGCCTACATCACATGTTCAGGGGACACCTGTCATCAACCTAGACTACCAAAATACATCAAAAAGCCAAAAGAAAGACTCAAGACACTAATGACAAATGCAGACACACAAGAATAACATCCCACCCCATACTTAACCCCTACATTGTCCCCAATGTAGAAAATAAATAAAAGATGAGAAGGTACTCACAAAGACACTACTACTGTGGAGGTGATGGGGGAGGATACGGGGCGCAAGGATCAAAGTGATGTCCATGGAGATGATAATAGTTGCGCTGGGACATCACCATAATCTGCTGGAGCTGTAGACGATCTTGTTGCTGCTGAGTATCCCAAGATGAGAAGCGTTGAGACGCACTAGAGATGTGCTCCGCAATCTGAGTCTGCATAGCATCTTGTCGAGTAGAGAGGGCAGATAGCTGAGATGACAAACTGTCAAACTGGCTCTGAAAGTAAGCTCTGTCATCCGTAGAATAGGCTCCGCCAGAAGAGTCCCCCTGTTCATAGTTATGGGTAGGCGACACATCGGGAAGAGTCTCATCCTCTTCCACATTCTCAGCAGTGGGGAGTGGTGGACAAGGAGCACCAATCCAAGCCTCATACCAGTTGGCTTCCACATCTGTGCTTATATACGGTGAATCAGAGAGCGGGCAAGTGGCGGAGATCTGAGAGAGATAATAGCAAAAGATTCCTCGCTTCTTCTTAAGAGTGTGACCAGTTAGGAGATGCTTCTCATCAACCTTTCTTTCCGTCTCAATGGGCGTGTACCTCTCCAAGTCAACCCCAAAATGATGTGCTAGCAGGGTGATCATTCCTCCAATGCAAGTTACACCAGATGTGCTTTCAGCTACTCCCTCTAGCTTGCGAGCTAACTCATAGCCAAGGTCAAAAGGACGATCATAGGCTAAGGCATAGAGCATCTCAAGCTCTCCCTTGTTCACCTTAGAAGGTTCATCCCGAGCAAAGGCATTATTTGCCATGATGCGATGGAAGATTCGGAAGCAAGGATGAACTATAGAGCTAGCGGTTGCATTCTGCGATCGATAAGGCCAATAACCCGTGAGCCTGTACCAGAAGGCATTATGGGTCTCACTGGAGAGCGTTACTCTCCCTTTATGAGCCGGAAAACCAAGTGACTCATTGAGTTCTGCTACAGTCATTTCCCGAGCTTGGTTCCCTATCCGTAATGTAAGCGTCCCTGAACCTTCATCAGCACCTCTCTCAAATTTATAAGAGCTCAGAAACTCAGAGTGATGGCCGAATAAGAATGCCACTTAAAATGGAACAAAGATGTAGCACCAATCCTCGAGCACAGTTTCATGATCTTATCTTCTAGATCCAATTTGGATAGAGAAACTACACTAGGCCATCGAGTACTAAGATGTTTCCGAGCCATGAAGTTTGTAAAGAGATCCTGCTGACCTCCTTCACATACTACCTTGTCCATACTTTGAGTTATCCGCCGCTTTCGGGATGCACTACCTTTAGCCATAGTAGCTCTACCTGGCACAATGAAACCACAAACCCACAAAAGAACAAAGAACGAATACAAGCAAGCACAAGAGTTAATTGTGAATTCCAAGAACCTTCAAATCCAACCAACACACATAGCAAGTAAGAAATCTCCCAAAAAAAACTAACACAAGCCTCCAACACAACCACCCCATACTTAGAAATTCACCAAGTCTACAAGTTTATCAAAATCTCACAAATATGCAAAACTCGTAGACATCGCATAGAAAACCAACACATCTCATCACAACTCATCACACAACCAAAAGCAATATGCTCAATTCAAATACCATCATGAATTCAATCCCAAATAACCCCATACTTGAAATTTGAAACAAGTTATAAATATCAAAGTTTCAAGCTTCACTTGCAAAAATTTCAAGAGGTTATCACCACCACAAAGCCAAGCAACCAACCAAATAGAACAAATTATTTAGGAATTATGCAAATCTCCCTTAAGAACATATACAAAAATTCCCAAAAAATCAATTTCACCTCATAAATCACAACCAAACCATCAACTACATTTCATGAGCATCAATAATCATCAACTTGACACAATGTGATGCAAGGGCACCCCAATTTTTACAACTTAAGATTTCCCCAAATCAAGTCCATCAACCTAAACCCTAGAATTTCAAAATCTCTAAATCAACCAACAAAATTATCAATTGATAAAGAAAATTGAAGTAAAAGAGATGAGAGATGAGGAAACATACCAATTTTCTTCAAGTTCAAGAGGGAGAATGAGGCTTAAGACAAGGGAGGCAAACGAGGGAAGTGAGGAGAGGGAGGGTGGCGCGCTGGCTATCGTGTGGGTCCGGCGTGTGTCCGGCGGCGGGGTGGCGCAGCTTCCGGCCGGTGGTGGTGCGACGGGGACGAGTCTGCAGCGAGGGAGGGGAGTGGTTGCTGGCTGTCGGGTGCGCGAGAGGCTCAAGGTGAAGGAGCGAGTGTGAATATGTGTGTGAACAAAGGGGAGAAGAAAGACCGACCTAGCTGTTAGGATTTTTTATTTTTTTTTTAATTTTTTTTTTAAGACATGGGTCTGTGCGGCCGCGCGCCTAAGGTGCACGCCCGAGCAGGAGCCCACTGATTTTCACGGTAGGATTTTTTTAATTTTTTTAATTTTTTTTTAAGGGAAGAAATCAAACAAAAATATTTACATCTCTATTCTATTGAGCATGAAAAGAAAACTTACCTCGGGTTGCCTCCCGAGAAGTGCTTCTTTAGAGTCTTGAGCCGGACTTTCACTTCTTCTTAAGCACTTGGATCCTTGAGATGAGTAGGACTCACCTTCTCAATCGGGTTTCCACTATAGTACCTCTTCAAACGATGTCCATTCACCTTGAATTCACCCCACTTTTCATTCCAAATTGTAATTGCACCGTGAGGATGAACCTTTCGGACTTCAAAAGGACCACTCCATCGAGACTTCAACTTACCCGGAAATAGCTTTAGGCGAGAATTATAGAGCAAAACCAAATCACCTTAAAAAAAGTCTTTAGGGACAATTCTCTTGTCATGCCATCGCTTTGTTCTCTCCTTGTAAATCCGGGCATTCTCATATGCCTCAAGTCTCAACTCCTCAAGCTCATGAAGTTGTAGCATTCTCTTCTCACCGGCTTCTTTCAAGTCATAATTCAGCGCCTTGATAGCCCAAAATGCCTTATGCTCCAACTCGACCAGCAAATGACAAGATTTTCCATATACAAGCCGGTATGGTGTAGTGCCCAAGGGGGTCTTGTATGCCGTTCTGTATGCCCACAAAGCATCATCAAGATTTTGTGCTCAATCTTTCCTTGTTCGAGAAACCGTTTTCTCCAAAATACTCTTGATTTCTCTATTGGAGACCTCGACCTGACCACTTGTTTGGGGGTGATATGGAGTAGCAATGCGGTGGTTCACCCCATACTTCTTCAAAAGTGCTTCAAACTTCCGCTCTATAAAATGTGATCCTCCATCACTAATAAGCACTCGTGGAACCCCAAACCTTGGAAAGATGGTAGACTTCAAGAACTTTGCTACCACCTTAGAGTCATTAGTAGGTGTGGCGATTGCTTCCACCCACTTCGACACATAATCTACAGCAAACAAGATGTACTTGTAGACTCCAGAACTCGGGAAAGGACCCATGAAATCAATTCCCCACATATCAAAAAGTTCCACCTCTTGGAATTTGGTGAGTGGCATTTCATTTCTCCAAGATATATTCCCTGAACGTTGACATTCATCACAAGAAGTTACATACCTCTGCACATCCTTAAACATGGTGGGCCAAAAAAAGCCGGATTGTAAGATCTTGGCGGTGGTCTTGAAAGCTTTAGCATGTCCTCCAGCAGGCAAGTTATGACAATGCTTAATCACACCTTCAATCTCATCATCCGGGACACACCGTCTATAAATCCCATCATTGCCTAGCTTGAAGAGCAGCGGTTCATCCCAATAATATTGTTGAACATCATGAAGGAATTTCTTCTTCTGGGGGAATGACAGTCCAGGTGGCAACTCTTTGCAAGCCAAGTAGTTCACAAAATCAGCATACCAAGGAAGCCCCTCAATGGAGAAGTTTAGGAGCTCTTCGGTGACATGAGAGATGACAGAGGTTGTGGCTTGGAACAAGTGGTCATCTGGGAATGAATCATCAACAGGCAATCCTTCTTTTCCCTTCTCAATCTGCTCTGGAGGAAGCCTAGAAAGGTGATCAGCAACAACATTCTTAGCCCCTTTCTTATCCCTAATTTCCAAGTCAAACTCTTGTAGCAACAGAATCCAGCGGATGAGGCGTGGTTTCGCATCCTTTTTCTGCATCAAGTATCGCACAACAGCATGGTCAGTAAAGACAATTACCTTAGAACCCACAAGGTATGATCGAAACTTCTCAAAGGCAAACACCACTGCAAGCAACTCTTTTTCCGTTGTGGTGTAGTTCATCTGAGCCTCATCAAGTGTCTTGCTGGCATAGTAAATAGCATGAAGCTTCTTATCCCTTCTTTGCCCAAGTACAGCACCCACGGCAAAGTCACTTGCATCACACATAATTTCGAAAGGAAGATCTCAATCCGGTCATTCCATGATGGGGGCTGACACTAATGCTTGTTTTAGCCTGCAAAAAGACTCAAGACAATCTGTGGAAAAATCGAAGGCTACATCCTTCAGCAACAGGTTAGTCAAAGGCTTGGTGATTTTAGAGAAATCCTTGATGAATCTTCTATAAAAACCGGCATGTCCTAGAAAACTTCTAATCCCTTTTATAGACGTAGGAGGTGGCATTTTCTCAATTATCTCAATTTTAGCTTTATCCACCTCAATTCCTCTATTAGAGACTAAATGTCCTAGCACAATTCCTTCATTAACCATGAAATGACATTTTTCCCAATTCAGCACAAGATTAGTCTCTTCACATCTCATTAAAACTCTTTCAAGATTAGACAAACAAGCATCAAAAGTAGTGCCATAGATGGAGAAATCGTCCATAAACACCTCCATAATCTCCTCAATCATATCAGAAAATATAGCCATCATGCATCGTTGAAAAGTTGCAGGAGCATTACATAGGCCAAAAGGCATCCTTCTATATGCAAAGGTGCCATAAGGGCAAGTGAATGTAGTCTTTTCCTGGTCATCGGGATGAATAAGAATTTGCCAAAATCCACTATACCCATCTAGATAGCAAAAGTATGAATGCTTAGCCAACCTTTCTAGCACTTGATCAATAAATGGAAGAGGGAAGTGGTCTTTCCTAGTGGCGGTGTTCAACTTTCTATAATCTATGCACATTCTCCACCCGGTGACCGTCCTAGTGGGAATTAATTCATTATTTTCATTTCTTACAACCGTTAACCCACCCTTCTTAGGCACAACGTGAACCGGACTGACCCACTTGCTATCGGAAATAGGAAAAATAATCCCTGCATCTAACAATCTCAGGACTTCTTTTTTCACTACCTCTTTCATGTTTGGGTTAAGTCTCCTTTGGTGTTCTATGGTGGGTTTATGGTCATCTTCCATGAAAATACGATGCATGCACAAAGAAGGTGAAATCCCTTTCAAATCATCTATTGAATACCCTATGGCCTTTTTATGTTTTCGAATGACAATTAAAAGCTTCTGAACTTGATCATCACTCAAATTAGCATTCACAATCACAGGCCATGTAGAGTTGGGTCCAAGGAATTCATACCTCAAAGAAGATGGGAGTGGCTTCATCTCTAGCTTAGGCGCTTCATGAACATCATCCGTGGTTAGAAGTTCGACCCTGGACTTAGGGAAGGTAGGAGCTTCCGGCGACAACTCCAAATCATCAACAACTTCAGCAAGTGGTGGACATTCTCCCCTCGTCATCACACTAGTAGTCAAGCAAAGCTCCAAGGGGTCCCTAATGACAATAGACATCATTTGCTCCTGGGTTGTCCTTTCCATCACATCTTCCCTGAAATAATCATTCTCAAAAGAAGGGGTTTTCATAGCTTTAGGAAGGTTAAATTCTATTTTCTCATCCCCAATGTCGAAGGAGAGAGTCCCCTTTCTTACATCTATCACAGTACCTGCAGTGGCCAAGAAAGGCCTTCCAAGAATAATAGGGACAGACATATTCGCATCCATATCTAACACTACAAAGTCTACTGGCACAAAAAAATTTTCCCACCCTAATAGGGATATCCTCTAAAATACCAGCTGGGTGGGCAATAGACCTATTAGCCATGAATAGTTGCATCCTCATCGGCCTAAGCTCTCCTAGATCAAGCTTATTGCAAATTGAGAGAGGAAGCAAGCTTACACTAGCTCTCAAATCACAAAGAGCATTATAATCATGCTGATTACCAAAGTTAATAGGGACACAGAAACTACCTGGATCCTCGAGCTTACATGGTAGCTTGTTTTGAATCAAAGCGCTGCACTCCTTACTAAGAACTATTGTCTGGCATTCATCAAGCTTCCTCTTGTTGGAGAGGATCTCCTTCAAGAACTTGACATATGTCGGCATCTCCTTGAGAGCTTCGATGAATGGGATGTTTATGTGCAGCTTCTTCAAGATCTCTACAAAATTCCCAAACTTCTTCTCCAACATAGCCTGATTCTTCTTTTGTGGGAACGGAAGCGGAGTCTGATATGGCGGTGGGGGAACATATACCGTGTCCTTCTCAGGCACATCTGTTGCCTCAGTCTCAACCTCTGGTGGAGCAGCTTGCCCTTTAGCTTTAGGAGGTTCATGCTTCTTTACCTCCTCTAACTGTTTACCATTCCTCAAAGACACAGCAAAAATTTGTCCTTTTGGATTCTCATCCGGTTTGCCTAGAAGTTGACCTGATGGTCTAGGAGCATTGACAGCCTGTTGAGCCAACTGATTAGCTTGAATCTTTTGTTCTTGCTCAATCATTTGTATCTTGGTACCCATGGCTTTGAATTCAGAAACCAGATTCTCAATAGCAATAAGTTCAGGTGATTTCTTAGGAGCCACGGGCGGAGGCTGATTCGCCCTATTCTGGTATCCCTGATTCGGTGCATTCTGAAATCCAGGTGGGACTCCATTTCCATATGATGCTTGGTTCTGGAATGACTGTGGATTCTGCACATTAGAGTTGTTCCCATACTTGATGTTCGGGTGATTCCTCCAACCAGGATTGTAAGTAGAGGAGAATGGATCATTCCTGGGGTTTCTATAGTTGTCTCTAGTGAAGTTTACCGCCCCTTGAGCCGTGCCCGGTTGTGTTTCTAGAAAAGCAGGGCAACTGGATAATGTGTGGTTCAGCATACCACAATATTGACATTCAACAACGGGGGGAAGCACCCCTGCCGCACTAGATGAGTTTGGCTTAGCAAGAAACTCCTTCTTTAATAATGCAATGTCACGCTGTAGAGCTTCCAACTCGGCTGACTTGTGAGTTTCAGCATCAACCTCATAAAGACCTGCAGACCTCTTAGTAGCAGAAATAGAAGAGCGAGGATTAGAGTACCTCGCAGCATGAAGAGCAGTCTTCTCAATCAAAGCCCAAGCATCATCTAAACTCATCTCCATAAATCCTCCATTAGAAGAGGTGTCTATAAGCAGTCTAGTAGCATCATCAACTCCTTGATAGAAGATTTGAAGGAGAACATACTTGGTTTGCCCGTGATGTGGGCACTGAATCAGCAAATCCTTGAACCTCTCCCAAGCTTCATGATAGGTCTCTCCATATTGCATAGCGAAGGCATTGATCTTCGCCCTCATCTCAGATATCTTCTTGGGTGGAAAGTATTTGCTCATGAATACCTCATATAGTTGGTTCCATGTTGTAATGGAGTTCTCAGGTAAGGATCTATACCAAGCTTTAGCCTTCCCGTGAAGAGAGAAACGGAAGGCATATAGACGGATGGCCTCCTGAGAAACGTTCTCCATATGCACCGTGCTCATTAGATCGAGGAACGTCTCCATGTGCTGGTGAGGGTCTTCTGATGGCGATCCACCAAACTGATTAGACTGGATCAAATTCAGCAGTCCAGACTTTAGCTCGAAGTTACGAGCTTGCAACTCAGGGAGGACCACACCAAAAAGTGGACCAGTGAATGGCGGCATCATATAGTCCCCTAGAGTTTGGGGAGCATACTCAAGCGCCTGCACACCTTGCCCTTGATTATCACGTTCACGTTGGAGTTGGGCAGTAAGATCATTCAACTGTTGGCGCAGCTGAGCAACATCATCGTTATCTTCCGCCATTTCTTGTCTAGCAATCACAAGATTTTCTCTTAATCTCCTATGAAAAGTACGTTCAGGCTCGGGATCGTAATCGTTGAGTTTGCTAGAACGTAATCCTCTTCGCATAGGCTTCAAGAGTCACCTGAAATCACCAACAAGAAAGAAACAAATCAAAACAAATAGAAAGGCCTAGCAGAACTAGTCCGTAGAAACAATCAATACTATCAACAATCCCCGCCAACAGCGCCAAAACTTGATGTGGTCTAATCCAACACAAGAATAGTGTAGCCTGAACCAACCTCGCAAGAATACGAGATCAATTGCAGTATACGGATATCGATCACGGGGATTGTATATCTACCAATTGTTATCTTGAACTAATAAGCTAAGCCAATAAAGAGAGATTTGATTTTCAACTAAACCTAGAAAAACAAGCAAAGATTATGAATAAAATATGTATGAGAAATGATTCCAGGGTTAAGGATTCCGACGACAATGCCACAAATAATTCAACCCGATGTTCACTCGAACTTCATCTTCTTAAAAAGTCAAATTGAAGGTAAATTATCTAAAGTCATCACTACTCAGCTGTCGCATGTTGTAGTGATTGTGTCTAAATTAACAAAATCTAGACCCTTTAAGTTCTTTATAGATCTTAGGAGAAAATCAATTAAACTTTCGCTGTCGCGTTCCGCCTAACCGATTCAAACTTAAGAATCTACGATAATTTATTAATCCTCAAGAGTCATCAACAATCGTTTAAATGTCACAATAACAATTGTTGATTCCTCAAGTTCCATACTAGGGTTCCAATAGACACAATTCCCCTTTCGGGTTCATGAAATCCATCCAAATATCCAATTTCAATCCTCAGCGATAGCATCTTGAATCTAAAAAGGATTCTAATCGATTCACATCAATTAGGTTAAGAAACTAGGATCAAATTAATTCATAAAATTCAGATAAAGTTCAAGCAACCATCGAAATCAAACAAATTGCGACATTGTCGGGTTCACCCTAACCCTAGAACGGAGAATTTAGCCAAGCATGAAAGAATTCATCATCAAATCACTAAATTGGAACATGGAAATATATAGAAAAGAAAAGACTAAAGGGGAAATACCAATCTTGAATTGAAACAATACAATCTCCAAGCAAATCTGTCCAAAGTTCTCCAAATCTAACTCAACAAAAGTTCTTCAAAAGAGAGCGTTCCAACGAGGGTTCTGACCTCCCTAAAGAAATGTTTTCGCTCCCTTAAATAGTCCGAGACAAACCCCTAATATCATATTATTAAACCCATAAAATAATAATAAACTAATGTCAAAAGAAACCGGGTCGAAATAGGCCGAATCTGGCCGACATGTACAGTGCACGCCCGCGCGCCTCTGGTGCACGCCCGCACGCCTATGGTGCACGCCCGCGCACCTATCGTCTGATGCCTTTTTCCTCTGGCCGAGCTTCAGCACGCCCGCGCGGCCAAGGTGCACGCCCGTGCACATGTGTTCTGATGTGAAGCCTAGGATGCACGACCACCTTGCTCCTTATGCTTTTGCTTCTTCGCCTTTTATCCTCGTTCCTCCTATATGATTTCCGCTCGGCTCTTCTTAGCTTCTGTACCCATCTCACATGTCTTCTAGCAATCTCCGCTTAGCTCCCGAAAACTCCTGAAAACACCACCATAAAGACAGTAGATCTCTATCCTAGAAACTAAACGAAAAACATCTAAAAACACATAAAACACATGAGAAATGACACAAACCTATGCTAAATGCATGTCCTAAATAATGCAAACTATGATGACATCAGTCTACAAGAGTGCTTTTGCAATCATTTACCGTGCTCAGTGCATAAGACTCGAATCAGTTTGTAAACAAACACATGTTCGCTTGTCTCATCTCAGCATACAACAGAATGCGAGATTGCACTCAGTTTCTCAAGTGTTCCTCACTTAATCCACTTCCTATATAAGTTCATTTACACATTTTCATATATGAGAATGACATGCCTAAGATTATACGAAATAACCTCATAGACAACTACCCGATTTCTATGTAACAGATTGACCTGACAATTGTATCAAAGTTGTCATGCTAGAATGACAACATAGTTGGATATCAGTGTGTCATCTGCAACATCAGAAAGTTAACATCAGAAAGTTAAACTTTCTAATATGACATACTCACAATGATTCATATTTTGAACACAAAGTACAAAACATCTTATCATTGTCATCTAGATGCATGTTTCAATGCTTACATAGGTATGAGTACAAGACTAGTGTCTTTTTCAAAACCTTAGCAGAAACCTATCTAGAAAACGAATTTCCAGAAGTTCTCCCACTGGGAAAAACTTTGCTATCTAGGTCAATTGTAAACGGATACAAGCTTTTGTAGCCATTCATCGGTCTGATTGAACACAATCTAACCACGCAGAGAGAATGTTCCAACCTAATTCTCTTGATCTAGGGTATAACTCTCAATGGATCATTCCGCTTATAAAGCTTTAAGACCCCAATTATCTCTTTGCTTTATGTCTAGGCAGAATAGAAATAAGTTTAAAACATGGCTTCTTCCATAGACTCATTATCTGTCATCACCATCCTCTAGTTGTGTCTTAGATTTCCCAACAAATCACAGACTCTATTGGTGATTGGTGTTATCTCATTTGGATACTTTTGGAGCAACCACATCTAATGTGTTTCTGAGATACCTCGTGTTCAAAACAACTCCCACTCTAAAGTAGTTTCGATATGCTTACAATCATTTTAGATGAAAATCCTGAACTCGAAACACATTTGTTCAACAAGTTGTGAGCCAAGAACGAAACTTCTTTAGCTCTGAACATTCTCAAGAACACTAGATCATGATTGATCCGGAATATCTTGAATGCTAATGTGGCAAGACTTGTATTACAAATATGATAGGACGATGTAATGACTGAACCACCATAGGCTATGCTGTGATTTCATCATTCAAAACTCATCCTAAGTTGTCTTTAACAACTGTCTCACAATCATGATTAAGGATCCCTAAGCTACGAAAACTCATTTTCCTTATCAGATTACTCTCATCAATCTTAGAAGTTCACATTTCCAAGATGATTTAAGAATGTGATCATGTACCTAGCCTCATGCCTAGTACACACATTCTACATGATACCTTTTATCCAAATGGATTTGATGCAACAAAACAGATAAGGTTAAAATATATGTAAGAACCAGCTTCTTAAGCTTATTCCGGATCTTCTTATGCCTTTAGCCTTCAACATGACACTTCGTGTGCCATTTCTAGGAAGTAACTGACTAAGGATTGTCCAACAAATGAACTACTCATCAAATCAACACAATACACACTTAGCAAAAACCAATGCTTGGTGCTCGGATTTGACCATTTCGTGCAACTTCATTCAACAGAAGAATTGAAGACATAAAACTTTTTGAATTTCATATGAGTTCTCCATCACTCAACGTGAGAGAAAGCATGGATATATGTTAACCAACAAGCTCACCTTGTATATCAACATCCATTTATACGCCCTTAGATCCATATTGATCTTAGGAGATCATGAAATTCAAACAGCACAATAGAATTTGTGCTTTAAGCTTCTAAATTTTGTAGAACATAATCTACAAAAAAAATGTAGTGATCTATTACAAGTAACAGATTACCCTCGAAGCCTCAAGAGAAGTGCTTAACGCAATAAGCATCTAATCTCTTTGGACAATCCCACAATGATCATCCTTGACATACCCCAAGGTGTGTCACGCCATTTTCAGATAAGGAAACATCCTCTACTAACAACTCTGTCTTTTCTCAGGTTCCGTTAAACCTATTCTCCCACTCGCTAGTAGAATACCTTTTTAGAGTATGCATTCCATTTACCCTTTATCACTTTGCAAAGTGGTTAAACTATGCTTCCATAGTGATACTTCTCATGAAATACAACAATTTAGTGAGGATTAGAAAATATCAAGATCTAAACTTGACATCATCTTATACGATTGGCTTCAGCTAAACTTCGAAGTTCAACACCAATCCTTGGGTATATCATCTGATCTAGTTGCCTAGTGATCAACTTGAACCAAGTAGATCGCAACTTCATCATTTGGACCTAGCAAAGACTTGCTTACTCCAAATGATTAGATTATGCATAAGTTACAAATCTTATTTGCAACCATTATCACAAAAGTGACTTATTAACCTCTTGTTACTGAACCAAACATCAGCAAACTTTTGATCTTAACATTGAAACCGAAATCCAATAAGATCTCATGGTATGTTCCATTACTAGAATCATGACATTACATGGTCTTTGTACGGAAACTTAAGAAGCCCCTGACATTTTCAGGAAAGCTAAACATTTATTACTACGATATAAATCGATGTAACCTCAGTTCTGCTAACTTCTTATTCAGATCAGTGAAATGAGTATATTACCCGTCTATCACCATTGACCAGAAACATGTTACCGTTTATGCACGAAGCACAAACCAACACATATCATCATTTACCATGACCTTCGAAGCAAAAACATACTTGTAGCATGCAATCAACTCCGTTAGAACACAGATTCGTGACGACATAATCGTTCATCTTGATGATTTCCAAACAACGTATATTTAAGGTTATCTTTTGAATGTGTGAGTCAGTCTAAAGTTTTGCTATGTCCCAAAGTGAAACAGAGTATACTGAATGACAATCTTCTTTAGCATGAAAATGCCTTAGAACCATGAAATTCAGTTTTACAACTCTCTTGATCTGAGAAAATTCAAAATAAGCTTCACAAATTAGAAAATAATTTTTAAAGCCTAGGACTCAAGAGTTGAACTTTCATCAAGTCCGTCTGCTCATTTCTTAATTTTCAAGAGTTGAACTTTCATCGCAAAGTTCATAGGCGCATCCTGAATGCTTATCTCTTACAATCTTTACATAAAAGATTTATTTCTCAGATTTTAATTAACTTAAATAAAGTCAATTTTCCATTTTAAGTTAATAAGTTATACACAATAACTATCCGTTAACACAAAATAATTTTAAACAATTCATGATTGAATTATTTAAATCCGCTCAATTTTCAAGTTAAACGATATTCAACAAAAGTTAAACATCCTTGAAAAACAAATTATTAGAAAAAGAATTTTTAGAGAACTCAGTCTATATGTGAACGTATCAACATAACTTAGGACTCATCACCACTCGTTACTAGATAAAAGGGCCACATAGGTCGATGTGTCATATAAGTTTCAAGTTTGTACGCTTCAATCAAAATTTAATCAGACACATAGTCCGATCAAAATTTTGAGAGAAAATATGATCGAAAAGCGGTTTCAATTTACCCAGTTCACATAACTTAGCCACAGCTTGGTCATATAAAAGCGATGATTTGCGTTCGAACCGAATCAGGCTAAGCCCAACTCATCAAACGCAAGCCACCATGTCTCGGTCCGGGTCCGAACCCGACCAAGACAACTCCAATGATTGGTCAAACACGACAAGTCACGGTCCAAAACGAATCTGGACAAACTAGTCACGTTCAACTTATAACAACAAAGTCCAAATAAAATATGCTCCGCCATTTTTGCAAAAATAGGCCCAGAACGAATTAGGCCCAAGGGACAGACCAACAAATTGTCCAGTCCAGGCGCGACCAGAAGCCCGCCCCAGCCCTGCTTGTTAGGTCACCATCAGCCCGGCTCAGCCCGAAGGGGAGAACGAAGAGACCCGAAAGAACCATGCCGCCATAGCAGCAAGCTCGGAGCTGTGTTTGAGGTTGCTGACGACTTCCACAAGTGGTGGCTCCGGACGCCACCTGCACCCACGAAGGATGAGCAACGTCAGGCGCCACCAAGCCAGGGAACACACTCGCCACCGAACGGGTCTCCCTTCTCCTCCCACTGTGTAGAAGCTCCCCACCGTCGACGACCCAGGCGGTAGCGCCATCGCCTCCTCGTGCTCCGACGAAGAGCACGCTTGCGAGAACGGCCCCACCAAGACCGAGATCTCCGGTGAAGTTTCGATCTCGAATCGAACAAGAACTATGATTCAAGATCCCCAAAGTCGAGCCACAAAAGCTTCAATATTTCAGACCTAAGGTTTGTGTTCACGAAGAACAACCACTCCGAAAATCAGATCAGTTCCTCAAGACCAACCACGAAGATCAATCGATTGAAGCTTAATTGATCACAAGCGCCATCAAAGCAAGCAAGATCGAGCCTCAATCGATTCAGATTCATGCCACAAAGTCTCGAATAGCCGGATCTTGGGAACCCTTTGCTTGAAATCGAGAAGAAGAAGAGGCTCTCCTCACTCCTTGCCTCCGACGACCCTAGACGGTGGCGCCGCTGCCTCCAAGAGCTCCGACAAGGAGGACAGTGGCAAGCCCGACGCCACCATGCCCAAAGCATGGACAGAAGATCTCGATCGAGAGAACGAGGCCCCAAGTTTGGCCCTCGAGAACCCATATGTCTCATATCTGTTGAACCTTTGCTATGAAATCGAAAACGATAAATTTTTCGAGCAATAGATTCACATGTAACAAGCGCACACACAAGGAGATCGATACAAAATCAAATCCCTTACAAAACGCATGCAATCTGAGAAAATATCAATGGAAGCATGGAGAGGTAGGCTTCTGCAAAACTGGGCAAATAGGGGATGCGGCTCAACCAAAACAAAAAACATATAATTTTCCATAGAAAAACACATATTGTAGCCTAGTTTAACAAGCAAAAACACGGCAAAACAAAAAAAAATGGACTTTTCAATTGAATTTAGTTCTAGAAACCTAATTCATGTTGTTGTGAATCCGATTTAACAAATTCAAAGGCAATTTGAGCCTAAAGCTCTGATACCAATGATAGAATTTGAGGGATAAACGGATTACCTTCAATAGCAGAAGCGGAATCTAGATCGTCTTGCCTTCGAATTTGATCACCAGGTAGATCTCCATAGCACTAAATCTCGTTACAGATTCAGGAGCAATGGAGAACCTACGATTCACAACCTACACACCATTGGAGAGGATTGGAGAGGAAGGAGACTCTCTCCACGAATGAGAGTTCTCTGTGGGTTTTTCTTTTCCTGAGAGAACGTCTTACGAACATACTCTCTAAGGTTAGAGATCGGTTTTTTTTTCTTTATATATTAGATAAATTAATATATAACGAGTATATATTATTTATCATAATATTACTTAATTCTTAACATATAAAAATTAATTTCTTAATTATGAAAATTAGGCTTCTATCTTTTGATCGTACATTTAATTATTTTTGAATTATAAAATAATTCTAACAAAGAAAATAAGGTTAGTACGATAATCCCCAATCGGATGACGATCTCAAGATAACAGTAAATCTCCCTGGCTAGTTTTAATACATCTCTCTTTAAATTATAGAAATCGTCGGTCTTATTGCTCTATGTTAATCCTTTGTTTGCATGATTGATTACTTAAATTTATTTGCAAGTCCGATTTGCGTCAATAGAACAAAGTAAATTGAATGATTATTCCTCCATGGCTGTTAATTTTTAGTATGATTCGAGCATGTACGTATAATTGACATGTATAAAGAATGATCTTAGGACTTAGATGATTGCTCCTTTAATATAGTTATTAGTTTAGTACCCGCACTTTTGTGCGGTCTATCTTTTTAAATTAATATATTTAATATTAAAAAAATATATTAAAAAATTTGTAAGTAAACTTTAAACTCTAAATACCTCGCACATCTAAATATTGTTAATTATTATATAATTAACGGTAAAAAGAAGTTTAAATATTTGTAATTAGAGAAAAAAAATTATCTCATAGTTAATTAGTATTTGTACTCAAATCCATGTATGAAAAATAATCATAAATTATATATGCAATGTACCGTTATTTAGAGTTGAAATGATTTTTCTTTATTCTTCTTCTTCTTGAATAGTTGAATGCATTTGTCATGTTTGAATGTTTCTGTCATCTTTGAATTATCTCGTGGAACAATGTAAATGAACATGTGTTTATATTTGAAAAATGTTTGGTAAATTTATTTATTTATTTATTTATTGTGATTTGTTAGGTATAGTTGAGATTTGTTTTTACCATACATATATATAGATAGAGTAGTGTATAATTACTTTAGATTTTGAAATATAAAAAAAAAAGATAATTAGTTCTTGTTATGGTTGAATTTAGATATTTATCGGATAGATACCTTGTTTGCCGATTTGTTTGCTGATTTGCTGATAATAAATTTTTATTTATAACTATATGTATTCTTTTCACTGATCAAATTTGACATAGATAACAATCGATATTCTTTTCACTTTTTAACCATAACAATATTTGACATAAATATCATATTGATCAATTATAATAATAATAATAATAATAATTTTTTTCACAAATTAACCCAATCTAGATATCTATTAGATGAATCAATATTATCGGTTTCGTTTGTTATTGCATTTTATAAATTCCTAGATAATATATTTTATTAAAATTATTTTCATTTTTCATAAATTAACCCAATCTAGGATATCTATTTGATAAATCAATATTATCAGTTTCAATGCTTTGTCAAGATTTTCTATGTGTATTGTCATTTATATCGATATGTACGGTAACTGATTTGTTTAAATTTTGAATCAAAATCCTATTCTTATATATTTTAATAAATATGGGATAATCCATAGGAATTAAGTGTCAGATTTTGATTTTGTGGTTTGTTAATAATTAAGTAAATATTTTTATGGTTTAGATTAATTAAGAAAATCAAATTAATTAATTAGTTAACAAATTAAACATATACTAATTATATGGAGAAGGTGTCACATGGCTAAGATGACTTCTCCTTTAATATTATATATTTATATATTGATGTTCCATTGGATTCGCGTGGTGTTTAGTTTTTGTGGTAGTAACTCATCCCGGTTATGAAATTTTCAGTTGTTACCATCAGTGTTTTCATCGTTTGAAAAAATTAAAAGATGAATTATTGTAATGTCTGATAATAAAAAGATCATATAGCCAAAATATTTGATGGTAGTTTGACTTTAATAAAACAGCAACAAATTCACACAAATGCATAAATTAAATAGTTAACGTACATCTCTTTTGAACCTTTCGATTATTCTTCTCTATGAGAGTCTTACCCTTATTATTTGTCATCATGGACAATCTGATCTAGCTCGGTTGAAAAAAACTTTTCATACGTCATACCATAGGATTACTAACACAGTATATAGAGAAGAGATATATAACATATTTTTTTATTTAGTTAGAATATCTGCAATTAATCTAGATATATACGACAAAATTCACGAATAAGATACAACATTTAGATATACATATAGGATACGACATTTAGGATAGATATCGGCAATCACCCTAACAAATATAGATATAGGATAAAGCACATATTGTAGCCTAGTTCAACAAGCAAGAACACGGCAAAATAAAAAAAATATGGACTTTTCAATTGAATTTAGTTCTAGGAACCTAATTCATGTTGTTATGAATCCGATTTAACAAATTCAAAGGCAATTTGAGCCTAAAGCTCTGATACCAATGATAGAATTTGAGGGATAAACGGATTACCTCCAATAGCGGAAGCGGAATCTAGATCGTCTTGCCTTCGAATTTGATCACCAAGTAGATCTCCATAACACTAAATCTCGTTAGAGATTCAGGAGTAATGGAGAACCTACGATTGACAACCTACACACCATTGGAGAGAACTGGAGAGGAAGGAGACTCTCTCCACGAATGAGAGTTCTCTGTGGGTTTTTCTTTTCCTGAGAGAACGTCTTACGAACATACTCTCTAAGGTTAAAGATTAGTTTATTTTTCTTTATATATTAGATAAATTAATATATAACGAGTATATATTATTTATCATAATATTACTAAATTCCTAACGTATAAAAATTAATTTCTTAATTATAAAAATTAGGCTTTTATCTTTTGGTCGTACATTTAATTATTTTTGAATTATAAAATAATTCTAACAAAGAAAATAAGGTTAGTACGATAATCCCCAATCGGATGACGATCTCAAGATAACAGTAAATCTCCCTGGCTAGTTTTAATACATCTCTCTTTAAATTATAGAAATCGTCGGTCTTATTGCTCTATGTTAATCCTTTGTTTGCATGATTGATTACTTAAATTTATTTGCAAGTCCGATTTGCGTCAATAGAACAAAGTAAATTGAATGATTATTCCTCCATGGTTGTTAATTTTTAGTATGATTCGAGCATGTACCTATAATTGACATGTATAAAGAATGATCTTAGGACTTAGATGATTGCTCCTTTAATATAGTTATTATTACGGAGTATTAGTTAGCCTAGCTATATACCCACGACTAGTATCTATATATCTATACAGTATTATTTTGTTTGACCTTGAAGTGATAATCTTACCTATTTAAGAATGTTGTGGGACTATATATATAATTTTGTACATATATTTTCTTTGTACATATAAATTTGCATATGTTATGATGCATTACATCTTCTTTTAAAATTATACAGATGTTTATTTTCACATGTGAATCTATATCTATATTTTCGATATTATAGATGAGTGGACTCGTCTCCCGAAGTAGATGAACAAGCACAACTCCTGAAGTAGCTGAACGTGTAAATATCCCAAAGTGGATTAATGGGCACATCCGATTCCCTGGAGTAGATGAATTATAATTTATGAATAAGGATCAACACATCTCCCAAAGTAGATAAATGAACAAATCGTATCCTTGAGATAATGAAACAAGATAGTTTACGCCAATTGAAAATTCAATCAAAAGAATGTGTTCTGATAATATATCGTAAATCCATTTCGGAATGTGATTATTGATTTGTACATTGAGTTGTACCGGGATATAGTGGTAAAAGGAGGCGAACCTTCGAATATTGAACTGTACTAGGCAGTGAGCCTATCTATATTAGGCTAAAGTCTAAGGCTTGTGATGGAGATGAGCCAATTTCTTAATCTTGATAGGTGCGATCTAGCTTGCGGTCAAGTAAAAAACATCAGACATTTAAGTTATGTTTTTTGTGTCTATTGATCATTAGTGATTATATATATGTTATGAGTTGATCTCTTTTAATTTAGTGACTGGTTGCAAAATGATGTTAATTGATTGCACATATAGATTTTATATCATGTTATAAATCATGTCATAGTGCTAATATACTTTGATATATAAGAATTGAAATCTAGCAAAAACATAACCCTTGTGAATTTGATTTGGCCTTATAAGGACCTTACATATTTTTCCCCTTTGCATTTGATGGGTGATTATACTCTCCTTATACTTTTTTTCAAGAACGTACATTATATGTTTATTGTTTGTGAATTATAAATGATTGAGGCATGTTTTTCTTATCCCTGTGTTTACCTTATCTACCCTGCATATTATCCTTCGATTGAATCCAAACTAGCCAATTATTAGTTTGACCCTATTTGAGAATTAGGTAGAGAATTGGTGAAAAATCTTGAATTGTTGGAGTTGCTTTGAGTAGAGATGAAGAATGTATGTTTGTGTAGAATTTGAGCTTCATAGAGATGACAAATCGCTAGGGGCATACGGAGAATAAAATTCACGCAGGAGTAAAAGTCTAGTAATTTGGGACCTAAGGAGGATAAAATTCTTTTTTTTTTAATTAGGCAAAAATTCAGATGGGGAAGCCTATCCGAAAGCATCCTGTCAGATGAGGTCAAGAAGACCTATATGTAGGTATAGCTCAGGCCCCCTGGTAGAGTAGCAAATGTGTACAACCTTATCTGCTACCTCGTTACCAATACGGGGAATATGTACGATACACTAACATTACTTATTCCTTGGAGAAGGCTTTGGATATCTGACATAATCATTTCTATTTCCCAAGGACATTCAACTTGTGATCTTAGATAGTCCGTGATAATCTTAGAGTCTCCTTCTATTATTAGATCGGTTATGTTTAGTTCTCGCGCTTTTTCTATCCCTATGCGTAGAGCTAAGGCTTCCGCTATGAGGGGTGATTATCCACTATTAGCTTTACCGCCAATGTTAATTGGGTCTCCATGCCAGTCTCTGATGATGAATCCAATGGAACTGTTTGTGGTTAATTTAAATGATCCGTCAAAGTTTAGCTTATATTTGCCCGCCAGAGGTTTCCTCCATCGGTAGGTTTTCCTATTGTTCCCACAGAGCCCTTTTCCTTTACTTTGTTTCTGTATACCGTCATCCTCCATTTCATTCCATCTACTAGCTTTCCTCTAGTTATCAATATTGTTCGTGATCATTTTCTTGATAGCCTCTGCAGAGGGGATGGTTTCATTTCTAAAGATTGTTTGATTTCTTATAAACCAAATGCTCCACCATCTTATTGCTATCTGTTTTTTCTTCTCCATCAGAAGAGTGGATCCTAAAATTTGTAAAATTTGATTCATATCTCTGTTTTCTGTAATTAGGTTGTTAATTTTTTGAGATATTTCTCTAGGGAATTGTTGTTGGAAATTGTTTATGGGACATTCTATGAATAGGTGAATATCATCTTCCACAAACTGGTTGCACAAGATACATGTGTTCGGTACCGCCACCCCTTTTAGGGCTAGCCGGGTAGCCGTGGCGAGGCCTTTTTGTTTTATTTTCCAAATAAAGTTTTTAACTTTAGGTGGGGCATCGAGTTTCCATATCCATGAGAATTCATCCAACGGTTTTTGTGGTGTGGATGAGATTAAGTTATAGGCACTTGTCGTTGTGAACCATCCCTTTTTGGCGGGCCACCAATACAGTCTGTCTGTAAGGGGGGTGATTTGCAAGGGGATTTTCATAATATCCTCTACTATGGGCTTAGGAAGCACCGAGGCAAGTTTTTCCTTCCACCATTGTCCTCCTATTATAAAATTGCTTATAGAATCATGTGGATTAATGTTATGCTGAGAGTCTATTTTGTCCTTTAGAGGTGTCGTTGCCACCCAATTATCTTCCCAAAACTTAATTGATTTCCCACCCCCTACCTGCCAGATGAGTCCCGTTTTGAATTTAGGGATTAGAGAACTCAGTTTTGACCATTGCCACAAGGCATTGCCTTTTCTAGAGTAGGTAAGGATGTGGTTTTCTTTCAGATACTGGTATTGTATGATTTTGACCTAGTTATTTTCCGGTTTAGCCAGAATTTTCCAGAGAAGTTGGAGTTGAAGAGCTTCATTCATATCTTTGGTTTTTCTAATTCCCAGTCCTCCATCTCTTTTTGATTTACATATTTTGTCCCAACTGATTAATGGGCTATGTTGCACATCTTTGTTCCAGAAAAAGGTTATGTTGATTTGATCTAGTTGTTTGTGGACCGCTACCGGAAGCATGAAACTCTGCATTGAGTATAAAGGTTTTGACGATAAATTAGACACTATTAGGGTTGCTCTGCCCTGTTGAGAAAGGGCATTAGCACGCCATTTTCTCAATTGGTCTTTAGATTTGCATATCATTTTGTCAAAGGTTTCCTCGGTAACCCTCCCATTTATGATGGGACAACCTAAGTATTTTTCCAAGTTTCGTTCAAGGGGTATGTTTAGAATTCTTTCTAGGTCTCGAGCTCTTGGTCTAGGAATACCTAGGGTTGTTTGAAAGGACGATTTGTGGTAATTTACTTTTTGCCCTGAGAACTTACAATAGTCTTCAATTATCTCTTTAACTTTTTTACATGTAGAATTACTTCCTTTCGAGAATATTATTATGTCGTCCGCAAAGGCCAGGAACGGAACGCAGGGGCCCGAATGGCTTAATTTAAATCTGATGATGTTGTGGTTTGATTCTGCCTCCCTCAAGAGTTTACGAGCATGAATTTCTGCCCCAAGTAGGAAGAGAAACGGGGAGAGAGGGTACCCTTGCCTCAAACCCCTTGAAGGTTTGAAAGGATCTGTATGGCCGTTGTTTACTAAAAAAGAGAAAGAGACTGTGGTCACACATTCCATAATAATATCCACAAATTTTTGGTTGAATCCAAAATTTTGGAGAACTGCTTTCGTGAAATGTCAATCTACTATGTTGTATGCTTTCTCCATATCAAGTTTTATTGCAGCCCATCCCTTGGTACCTTTTCTAGTATGAAATGAGTGGAATATCTCGTGTGCTATTAAGATATTGTCTTGGATTGCTCTGTCGGAAACAAAGGCTCCTTGTAATGGGTGTATAAGTTTTCCCATTACCATTTTTAGTCGTTCTGTTATTCTCTTTGAGATGATTTTATATAAGGTAGAACATAGGCTAATCGGGCGATAGCGTGTAGTCATGGAGGTGTTATCAACTTTATGAGGGAGATAAAAGTGTGGTTAATTTATTTTAACATTTTTCCAGAGTGAAAGAAAGCTTTTGTAGCCTGGATAATATCGGAGCCAAACTTGTCTCAATAATTTTGATAGAACTCAACCGTCATTCCATCAGGGTCGGGAGATTTGTTGTTCCCCATTGAGAAGACTACTTTTTTGATTTCACTGTTTGTTGGTTGTTGAATAAGTGATTTGTTTTCTTCGTCGGTAATGACTAGGTTGATTTCTGAAAGATATTCTTCTAATTGAGAGGCCCCATATATTTGTTCCCGACTAAATATTTTCTCAAAGTCTCTTTGAATTTCCCTTTTAATATTTTCATTGCCAATAATGTTGGTTCCTTCTGTTGAAGTAATTGTTCTAATTATCTTCCGATTTCTTCTTCCTGTGGCTACTCTATGGAAATATGAGGAATTGGTATCTTCTAACTTTAGGTGTTTTGATTTAGCTCTTTGGTTCCAGTAAATTTTGTGGAAAAGAAGTAGCTTTTCTCTTTTAGACAAGAGGTTTTGTTCTTTTATGTATGATTCTGGGTTTTGGTTAGTTTGTTGGGTAGATTGTATTTCGATTAGAGCCGCATCAACTTCTTGTAATTGTCGGAAGATGTTTCCAAATGTTTTCTTATTCCATAGTTTTGCCTTTTATTTAAGAATCTTCGATTTGTGTGTAATTTGGAACATAGCAGAGCCTGCACATGAAGCTCTGCATGCTTGCTTGACAATGTTTCGGAAGTCTCTTCTTTGCAACCAAATGTTTTCGAATTTGAAAGGGGGTGGTTTAAAGATGTTGTTTTTGGAAATGTTAATTGAAATAGGGCAATGGTCTGAGTTAGTGAATGCTCCATTTTTAGTTGCCAAATCGGGGAACATGCCGATTATTTCATGATGGACTAGTACCCTGTCAAGTTTTTCCAAAATGTTGTCTGGGCCAAATTGTTTATTTCTCCAAGTAAATGGGTTACCGTACGAGGGGATTTCCAACAAGGAGCAAGCATCTTTGACTTCCATTATTCTCAGGAATCTTCCCGCAAGGATTTCAGCCCCTCTGCTCTTATCCGATGGTATGCTTATTTCGTTTAAGTCTCCGATAACTAGGTATGGGCTAACGCTTTGAGTAATCAGATTGTATAGGTATCTCCAAAAGTCCTCTTTTTCTGAGGGGTTGGGGGGGGGGGGGGGGTGTATACAAACAACATTATACACTCAAAGTGCTCTTTTATGCTCTAGTATTTTAGGCCAATAATTCTTGGGAGATGAATAATCACCGAGATGGTTTCGTCTATGAAGGAGTTTTCATTCCAGAATAGAGCAATACCCCCGGCACGTCCAAAAGCCGGGGACCAACACATGTTTGTGAATCCCGCATTTTTCCACAGAGATTCCTTTGGTTCTAATTCTGTCTTAGTTTCAGCTAAGATTAGCATTTGTACATGATCTAGTGTGCGCCATTCATTCATGTTGGTCTAGAAGGTCCTTTTTCCAATTCCCCTACAATTCCAATATCGTATGATGATGACCACTTTGTTTTTGCATAGGTGGGCAAAATGTAAGCCCTCCCATACCCAAATCTTACTCTTTTAGCGATGTTCCTCTTACCTTTCTCATTTATAGTTTCTCCTAAAGTATCGTTTAAAACTTTTTTTAATGGTTTTTTTAGTCTTGATATATATCCAAAGATGTGTTCGTCCAGGATAATCATTAAAACTCATGGATAAGATGGGATTTTTAACAAGGGCTTTTTGTGTGTATAAATCATATCTACAGATTGGAAGAGTACTTCTTTGACGTTACTAAAAACATTACTAACATGTTTTGCAAGAGTGAGTTTAGTCTTAGATGTTTCAACATTAATCGTCATTTTAGTTGTACACAAAATAAAATATACCTTGCGTTGTGGAGCTGGACCTTTGAATGAAACACCATGACTATTACATGTGATATACCCGCGTGGAAGGAAGCCCACGCAAGTCCTCTTTTGTTTGGAATTATAAGTTACATAGATGGAGATTATGATTACACTTTTAATAATCATACAGTAGCAAATTTCAGGTGTCCCAGTTACACAAATACAAGGTTGCCACCAAGAAAGTAGTGTACCACACACCCAATTCAAAACAAGTTTGCAGTGAATAAGACAATAAGAGCTAGCCAAGATGCATAATCTTCTATTCATTAGATGGTTAATTCCACCTTTATAACGTAATATGAACGCCATAAGTCTTTGCTCTGATACTCGGAAGGAAGCGTTGTCACCTTTGAATGTATTTACGATGAACAGAAACCTCCTTAAACCAACCCACCCAAGAACAAAATTAATATGCTCAAAGGGGCAGCTAGTTAAAGAGATCCACAAATTATACCCATTAACTACTGCACTTTTAAGATTAATAACAAACAAATCAGTTTTCTTCCATGTAACCAGATTTTCATTTGTGTGGTAAAAAAATTCAATAACAAGCTGATGAGCACCAATGTAGACAAAGCACCAAGTAATACATGCACAAACCCACGACCACAAGACAGAAGATCGGTTAGACATTAACACACCGAAGCACAACCAGGCCAGAGCTTTAACTACACTAGTGGATGTGACAGAACCAACTTGAAGCCACCAAAAGGACCACCACAGTAGACAGGTAGACAAAGAGGTCTTGAACACAAAGGAGGCCATGGGCCTGACATAAATCCATACACACAAAATTTCCCCAATCATTTTATTTCGGAGAGAATTTTGGATGATGGATAAGAGCAAAATGACAGTGTACTTACCAAGTGTAACAATTAATAATTGTGCAGTTAGCCATAGGCGTCCCCATCATATTTTAGGCATTAGATGGAATACACAAAAAGATGCTCGAAGAGTGGTATGAACAATTGATAGCTTAGTAAATTTAGTAACAAGTGAATTGTCTATTAGCTCTAGAAAAGTCCTATTCAGGTACACTAATTGAAAACTAAGGGTGTCAAAGGCCCACTCGGCACTATGGTACCAGCACCTAAGAATAGGTGTGGATGTTAACAAATGTTGCTCAAACCAGTACAAGGATTCAAGAACAGCGTTGCAAAGGATGACAGTAATCACAATGCAGGGTACACAGAGATTCCTATTGATGCTTGGGTATGTAAACCTTGTTGCTCTCTTGAGGATTGAGGATAGGCCGAGATCAGCCGAACACCATGTTTCCATTGGTAGCAGATGGGACGAAGCCAGCACCACAAAAAATAGATTTACACAGGGGAGTTTTGTGCGTGGCAAAAGAAGTTTAATCAGATCAATACATTTGTAGGGGGGGCAAGTTTACCTTGAGGGATTCAATCTTAGAAAGAATGAACATCTTAGGAGCCTTAAGCTTTTCCTCCTCCTTCAAATTACTTTCTTCCGCAACATCAACCTTTGGAGTTTTTGTCATCGGGGGGATTTCTCCCAAGTGAACCTGAGATTGACCCTTTTGGGGGGTGTTTTGGTGGGGGATGAAAGCATCGTCCCCCATGGGTTTTTTCCCCTTGAGTTTTGATGTTGAATTCATGAGTGAAAAAACAAGAGAGAGGTTAGAATTGATATTTTGAGAGAGTACAAATGAGAGGAGAGAAAGAAGAGCATTGGGATGGACAAGCTTCGTTCCAACCCCACCCTTCTTATGAATGTGTAAAGGAGATTTAAAGAGAAAGAAGGAGAGAGTCATACCCCGACCAAACCGATCAGAGGCAGCAGCTAGCCGGTGAGGAGAGAGAACCGGCCAAATCTGCATGAGGATAGGCAGGCCCTCGAAAAGAAAAGTTGAAAGACGAGCCGTCGAGCTACACAAAATCGGCCATGGGGGAGGTCGGACACCCCAAACCAGGCAATGACCCCATTGAGAAGCTCTTTTCTGTAGAAATCCGCCCCGACAGCAAAGATGCGAAGAGGCAGAAAGGGCCTTCAACGCCAAACCCAGACAATACTTTGGCAAAAAGGATTCATACCGGAGAAAAAAACCATAGATTTGGAGAGAAATTTCAGGTACAAATGCTTTGAGATCAGGGATTTCGAAGCTTTTAGCCATGGAGAAGGCATTTTCGGGGCTGATTAGACAAACAGATTGAGATTTGGGGGCGGATTTTTCAGATCTAGGGTTTTTCAGAGAGGGATTGTTTTGGGGGGTTGTTTGGTTTGGAAGAGCAGATGCACATCACGTGTGAGGCGCGTTCTTTCTCCTCATTTTAGGGTTCTATATGGTATCTCTTCTAAGGAAGATAAAATTCACTTAGGGGTAAAAGTCAGGTAGCTTAGATCTAAGGATGATAAAATTCACTTAGGGCCAAAAGTAAGCAAAATCAAAAGAAAATTAAAATAAAGTCATCATCATCAAAAGAAAGAAATGAAAAATTGTATTGGTTATTGGTGTCGTGCAGAATGTCGTTATCTTTCTACAACACCAAAAAGAGTTACCCAAAGGTCCCAAACTAACAACTCAACTAGTAAACTAGTAACTAGTATAGCGAAATAGTAAGAAGTCGATCCCACAGAGAGATTACCTTTCCAGTCTATCAAATCGCTATCAGAACAGAAGAATATCAAGAAGTAATTGAATATCAAGGCGACTGGACTTAACAAGAGTAATAATAGTGAATTGGTGATAATTATGAATGATGAGATACTTTCCCCTACAATTCATCAACAATGGTTATGCCTTTGATCCTTGAATTTATCTATCCTTCTTTGTTTGATTCATATAATGGTGGATCACTCCAACCCTAAGCAATGCAACAATAACAATCACACAAACAATTAAAGATAGGGGAACAAATCCCTAACCCTAATTGGTATAATTGATAAAGTAGAATTGTCAATGTCCTTCACACCCAATCAATGCTTTCAGGGGATCAATCAGTTGTGATGCGCTACTAATCCAATTAACTTGCAACGGTTAATCAAACTTTTAGCAGGAAAGCAAATTCCATCAAGGTGGCTAATCAAGACAGAATATATGCAATCAATCAATAACAAACAAAGATATTGAATCAATCAAACTCAGAATAGATAGAAATTAAGTCTCACAAATCATATAACCTTGTCTTTAAACTGCAAGCGAAACACAAGAGGTTTAGTTCCTCATGGGAATTCTTCCTCTCAAAATCTCCATAGAAGTTCTCTCTCAAAAGGTTTTAACCAGTAAAACAAAGTCTCGGCCAAAATCGGCACGGGCGGCGGACGCCGTTTCATTTGTGGACTTATTCTTCGATTTGTGCATTCCAAGCCAAGCCAACTTCCTTCCATGCCTCTTTCTAGCCTTCTTCACATGTTTCCTCAGATTCCTAACTCTCCAAACTCATCCCTAGCAAGCCATAGATTCATCCTTCCAGCTTCGGGACATAAATCTGCAGAAAAAGCATAAAAAGAGCGTAGATTCCAAACTTGTAAGACTCAATACTGAAGACTCAAATTACTCAAATAAACATGAAATAAACTATCCTAAACTCCTTAACAACTACCTATAATGCCTATATAAAATACGCATGATCAGTTATTGAAAATCAAAAGAGCTTAATGTATGTATTGGAGTTATGTTATTGGAATGGTCTTGCAAAGTGTTCAAGTTTTTTTAAAGTGGTTGGCTATGAATATGTTGTTTGAGATTGGTGATAAAACATTCTTCATTTATTTTGTGAGTTTATAGTTTTCAAGTGGCTGGCCTTTTGGTTCTTCTCAATTTATGTATTGTTAGATTTGATTTTCCCTTGCATATGTGGATTTGTTTCTACTGATGTGAAATTTGGTGTCGTCTTCTATTTGAAGGTTCATTTGATGAATCTTACTTTCTATGTTGGAAAAGAATTTAGTATCTACCGAATTGTGTAAATAATTTTTGTTCCTTTGAGATTTGAGATGTGATTGGCTTTCTTTGTTGAATTTATAATCTAAACGTGGGAAAATTTGACAAAATCATTTCCTTTATGAATATTGGTTCTTTTTTAGCTCCAATTCGCAGTTTCCATGGAAGATTTGCCCTGTTTATCTTTTTTTTTTTGTTATCTATACGATAGTTTTTATGCATGCTTCATGATAATTGTAGACTCATTCTTTTTGTTAGATATCTGTTGGATCAGTTGCTTTTAGTTAGAGTGAATCAACTACTATGTTGAGAATCTGATGTCAAGTCTCAATTATATTTTTTTAACATAAATGTGTTAAATTAAGATTTATTGATTGAATATTTCCCTCCATTTAATTAGTCACCGGCAGGAAACAAAAGGATTGTCGGTGGGTACTAATGACACACTCATCGTCTTGCTTGCCAAAGTTGCTAAGCCGGAAACCATAGCTCAGTACCGACCTATAAGCCTTTGCAATGTCATTTATAAGATTATTACCAAGGTGATGGTCAACCGGTTGCGACCTCTGTTGCCGAGTGTCATTGGGCCGGTGCAAGGGAGTTTCCTACCTGGAAGGCTCATCACGAACAACATCGTTGTTATGCAGGAGCTTGTGCACTCTATGAAGAAGAAGAAGGGTAGAAAAGGCTGGATGATCCTCAAAATTGACCTCGAGAAGGTGTATGATATGCTTCGGTGAGATTTTATTAAGGATACGCTTAGGGAGGCTGGTTTTCCGGAGTGCTGGGTGAATTGGATTTCTGAATGTGTTTCCACTGTTAGATCGCGAGTGTTGATGAACGGGGAGCTCACGGAGAGCTTTGTGCCGAGCCGGGGCATTCGGTAGGGAGACCCCATCTCCCCGTACCTGTTCATCCTATGCATTGAAAGGCTCAGCCACTTAATCCAAGGAGCAGTGGATGATGGCGTGTGGAAGCCGATTAAAATCACGAGGGCCGGCCCGGAGATCTCGCATATCATGTTCACGGATGACCTGATCCTCACTGCTGAAGCTTCTGTTAGCCAAATTAAGCTCATAAATGATATTCTTGAGAAATTCTGCTCGGCTTCTGGTCAGAAGGTGAATGTCGCAAAGTCGAAGCTGTTTGTCTCTACTAATGTTGATAGCCAAACCACGGATGGGATTCGGAGGGAGTGCGGGTTCGAGGTGACTACGAACCTCGACAGCTACCTAGGGATGCCCATTCTTCACAGGAGAGTGAGTGGAGAGACCTTTTCCCATGTCGTCGACAAAGTGAAGGGCAAACTAGCAGGATGGAAGAGTAAGAGGCTCAGTTTCGCCGGCCGTGTCACTTTCACAAAGACTGTGTTGTGCTCTATCCCGGTCTACGCGATGGCTACGGTGGCTCTACCGAAGACTATGTGCGATAAAATCGATAGTCTTTGCAGGAATTTCATTTGGGGCGATAGTGATGAGCACATAAGGATGCATATGGTCTCCTGGCCTGAAATCTGTAAACCCAGGAGGGTAGGGGACTCGAATTGCGCTCTATGAGCGAACTGAACCTCCCTATTCTGGGTAAACTTGCCTAGAGATTCTTGTACAGTAATAATTCTAACATGTGGGGTGTTATTTTACATGCCAAGTATACTCGCAATCAGAGATCAGCGGGCAGTCCCTCCTCGGTGATCTGGACTGGCCTTGTCAAAGGGCTGAACGTCATGGCTATCCCAGGAGCTTGGTGGGTTCTCGGGGATGCGCGGTCTATCCGATTTTGGAACGATAAATGGCTTGGGAATGAAAGACTGGAGGATATGGTGGTTGGACAAGTGGGGGAAGAAGTAGAGACCTAGACGGTTAGGGACTGCTGGGTGGATGGTGTAGGGTGGGATTGGACTGCGCTCTCACCGCTCCTACCGGTTGAGATTATGTTAAAGCTTGTTGCGACAGGAGTTGTTGAGGACGAATCATCTCAAGATACTCTATGCTGGAGCGGTTCGAGGGATGGGCAATATTCTATCAGTAATGCATATGAAAGGATTTGTAACACTACTGATTTATGTTGTTTGGATTCGCAGGTCTACGTGAAGATATGGAAGCTGAGGGTTACGGAGAGGGTCCGATGCTTTATCTGGAGGCTGCTGAAGGGAGTTGTGCTCACAAATACCGAGAGGATGCGGAGACATCTGGCTATTTGTGGGGACTGCTCGACGTGTCAGGGACAGCCGGAGACGTTGGCTCACCTGTTCTAGGACTGCAATTGCACAAAAGGTTTGTGGGTTTCGGTTTGGGAGGGAGATAGTAATTTCTTTTCGATTCCCTTTGTAGAGTGGATTAGAAGCAATATGATGAGCAACGACTTGAGGAGGAATGGGATCGACTGGGCAAGCCGGTTTGCGAATGCTCTCTGGTGGACATGGAAGTGGAGGAATGACAGAGTGTTCAACAACAAGGAGGTGCGGATTGACAAGGCCAACTTTATTGATCAAAGAGCAGAGGATTACTGGGAAGTGGTTGGTACCACCAGACCTGGCTCGGAAGGCGCTGGAAAGACCATGGTGATGGTGAGCTGGAGTAAGCAGGGGAATGGTTGGGTGAAGTTCAACATGGATGGGGTAGTCAATGGTGCAGGTCTCGCCTCTTCTGGTGGTGTTTTGTGAGACGACGAGGGTCAGTGGCTCTTGGGTTTTGGCCACAAAATTGGTCTCTTCTCTGTTCCCATGGCGGAACTGTGGGGCATTTTGGATGCTCTTCGTTTAGCCTGGGATGGGGGCTATCGGAAGGTTCTGATTGAGACGGATTCAGCGCTCGCAGTCTCGTTCATCAAAGGGAGAATTTATCAGGGTCACCCTCTCTCTAGCCTGGTGCGGTAGTGCCAAGGCTTCTTTAGCCGGAATTGGGACATCCAAATCCACCATGTCTTCAGGGAAGCGAACTCCCTCGCCGCCCTTGCTCTCTCGCTGCATATCGGGCTACATATGCTCGACTCGCCGCCTGATAATGTGTCTTGTTTTGTTGATGAAGACTTTAGGGGTAGAGCTTTGCCTCGCCTCACTCGTGTTTAGTTTCTTTTCTGTCTTGTAAAACTTTGTGCTTCTGGTTTATTTGATCGGTTCGGGGAGCCGCTTCTCCCTGTTTTCCCACCAAAAAAAATACAACTGATGGATATTATTTGTTTTTTTTACAAGTTTGATGATTTGAATGAAATCGGACAGACCCATTCCAGGCATTATATAGCTTCTTCTTTGCATATGGAGGCCAAACATAAATTTAAGACTACTAGAGATGTATTCAATCATGGAATATCATTGTAAATTGCCCTCTATCCCATTTTTATGCATAATATATATAATATCATGATTCTTGAGCTATTTTGGTAATGTTTGTGTAAATCCACCTCTGATAATTACAAAATTTGAAGTAAAATCTTCACTAAAAAAGAGCCTTATGTCCAACTTTTTCCCAAAATAAGAAACCAGTTGGATGTGATGGTTTCGTGGTTTAATGGGTTTGGTGAATTCCAACTGCAATATTTGGTGGTTTTGAAGATTTAGAGTTCAGATTAGATTAGGAAGAAGGGTAAGGGAAAGAGAAAGAGTCTCTATTCCCGTTGTTACACACTTTGGTGAGCTTTTAATTATCAATAAACATATGCCACTTCTTCTGTCTTGTGCTTTCTCTTTCCAATTCTCATATTTGCTTTTCGATGACTGCAATATGAGCTTATTTGATCTTAAAGCCTTTTCTTTTTCTATTGTGTTTATGCAAATCCATGGCCGATTTTAGATCGAACGAAATTTCGACTCCCTCCTTGGCTGAAGATTTTGGTATGCTCAATCGGAGTTCTTCACTTATTTTAATTATTTATATGGATTTGAGTTGGTGCATATAGATCAAAATCGTAGAGATGGGGTGACTCAAATGGAAGAGTTTAGCGATTGGCTTAAGGCATTACTCACAATTGGAATAGTTGATCTCAAATTCATGAAAGATGAAAGCCTCAAAGAACTTTGAATTTATTTAGATTTTGAACAAACCACTACATCAACAGAAGATGAAGATCAACACTCACACATCAGTATTCTTACGCTCATGATGGTGCAAACAGTGGCGGATCCACGGGGGGCTCGCGGTGGCTGAAGCCCCCCCTATGGTTTGTAATATATATATATATATATATATATATATATATATATATATATATATATATATATATATATATATATATATATATATATAAAGTAGGCCAAAATCATAATGCCAATCTGGCTCAATGGTTAAGACATGTGATAGCGGGAGAGTTAAAGAGTGTAGGGAAGAACCCAGGTTCGAATCCTCTCCCCCATACCTCTCCTCCTTTTTTTTTTAACCTCTACGACGCATCCCTCCTCTCTTTTTATTAACCTAATGTCAGATTTTTTTAGTAAACCAATGTAATTATGTGAGAGGAGTACCACAATTAAAGATACTCAACTAGAGTACCACAATTAAAGATACTCTTAACCTCAATAGTGAATCCCAAAATTGGTACTCACTTTATTGGTTCTCCCCCACTTTTATTTTTTTTTAATAGGGTATGATACTCAACTAGAGTACCACAATTAAAGATACTCTTAACCTCAATAGTGAATCCCAAATCCCAATAGTTGTTGGCTTTAGTATAATATGCAACTTAAAGGTAGGATGTGAGTAATTAGGGTTTTGATTTTGAAACCAATTTTGTAAAATTAGGTTTGAGAATAAATTTTGTAAATTTGTGAATTAAATTGGATTTGTGGATTGAATTTGTAATTTAAGTGAATTTTTCTGAGTTTGGCAAACAAATTTTCATCGTGAAATATAATATGATTAAAAAATATTTATTATGATGAAAATAAATTTTCGCTTTGATATTTATTTTTGATTAAAAATATTTATTTTTGATTATACGTAGGCTTCAAATATCCCATATAAAACACCAACAGCACATAGGAATGTTACTTTGGTGGGTTATTCTTCACGATCAACTAATTTTTCTGAGTGGCTTCAGATATCCCATACCAAATTTACATTCAAAAGCTTTCACAAACATTTCACTCTCAAGATTGGATTGATAATTCTTTCCTGAATTCTTTATACTATCTCTGGAGTAACCATTGTAACCTCTGTCATCACCATAAGACTAAGCTCATTTCAGCCATAGGGAGAGAAGGAAAGCATAATGTAGAAAACATCTTGGATACTCATAATTGGGACACTAGCAAGGTTTGTGATAGTAATTACATTAATCATCATCTTATCTTTATTAAGTGGCCTGCCAATTACTATAATAACATTCATTTGCTCTATATCATGTACTTTAAGTCTGATTACTTTGAGCCCACCCTCAGATATCTGTTTCTACATCCTCCAAATCCTAATGATGATTACATTCATTCTCAAGTTACTACTGGTAAAGCTATGTGTTGTGCTACTGTTTTATTTAACCTTCAGGATATATCTTCTCTTGATATGGATATGCCTAACAATAGATATAATAATGGGAAATGTGTGAGTCTCCTTATTAATCCTAGCATCGACTGTCACAATGTTAAGGACAAAATAGAAATTGTTCTCTACCTAGACTGTTATGTCTTGTGTTCTGGTGATTGTTTACAGTGCCACAGGTTTGATTGTGATACTGATCTTTGGTCCTTTTCTCGGACCTATATGGCTTCCCTTGCTGGTTTGCTAGCTTTTGTCATCTGCCTCCCTTCCTTCTTCTATGAGGTTGCAGTTACCAAAGGCCCTATATTGCACAATACTGGTATGGTCTCTTCTCCTCTAACAAAACTTCGGTTGTGCCCAACTGCCCTTCTTTTGGATCTAGTGGTGGCAAACCAAACCAACCCTTATCATCATCACTCAAACAAAACACTTGCTCTCAAATCTTTATATGGGAACTGTCAAAATGTATGGTTATATCGAATAAGAACACAAGGTAGATCCCAAATCATGGGTCTCAAAATGCAACCAAAATCTACTATACATACAACTAATGCTCCCCTTTCGATTGGTTGGCTACTGTATTTGTTAAATCCAGTGGAGAACAAATCAAAAAATCAAAACCGCAATAGCCTAACAGGCAATAAAAAAAAAGACAATTATGATTAAGATTGGATATTGGAATGTTAGGGGGGTTAAACGCCCCCTTCTACTCCAAGAAATCAATCAACTTAGATGTAACAATAACCTTGAGATATTAGCACTCTCGGAAACCAAAACGGAAGAAGCTCCCACTGAATATCAATTAAAAAGCACAGGCTTCAATCAAGCATTTTCGATAAGTTCAGTTTGTCACAAGGGTGGCCTATGGATTTTATACAAGACCAACAATTTACTAAATAACAACCAATATCTAGAATATGGGAAAAGATTTTACATGTTTAAAATAACAATTGACAATTTTACATTTGCTATACTATTCATCTATGCACCATCAGTAGAAAATGAAAAACAAGACTTCTGGGAAGAAATATACACAGTTGTGAACAAACACAAATTACCGGTTATAATTATTGGAGATCTAAATGAAATAGAAAGGGACATTGAAAAATGGGAGGCAATACCCCGTCTTTATCAAGATTCAGAAGATTACTAAATATCAAACATGAACTAAACCTTCACACTGTACCTTATGTGGGATCCATATTTACATGGCGGAGAAGCAGATCCTCCACAAACAATACATATGAAAGATTAGATAGAGCTCTTGCCCATCAGGATATCGTAACCAAATTTAACAATATAAGAACTCAACACCATTCTTTCTCCTCCTCTGAACATTGCCCAATCACTTTAGATATTGGCACAAAATACCATAAAAAAGGCTCACCTTTCAGATTTGAGATGGCTTGGACATTACAACCAAAAATGAAAGAAATCATAGCAAGAGTTTGGCACAACAAATTTCATGGGTCTCAAGCTTATAATTTCATGAAAAAACAACAATTGTTAAAAATAAATATTAAGAAAAGATTCAAAAATCAAAATAATAATTTACACAAACAGCTACAGAAGATAGAACCTGAAATAATGCAGCTACAGAAATTACTTCCTTGGGGGTCCCTCACCACAAATCAAGAAATTAAACTATCAAATTTAGAAAATAAAAGGAAAAATCTACTAGAATTTAATTATAAATTCTGGAAACAGAGAGCAAGAGTCAAACATATACATCTAACAGATAAAAACACTAAATACTTTCAAATAAATGGAAAAATAAGAAACTTCAAGAGAAGACTGAATTCCTTCACAACCAAAGAAGGTCGGATCATAACTGACCAGAAACAAATCACAGACCAAATAATGAAAGAAATGGCTGAACGATTCATTGGGAAACAGCAAGCCAAAATTACTTCAGAAACAATCGCAAACATTCAACCGCAGATCACTGTAGAAGAAAATCGGCTACTTATAAAACAACCAACCAATGCTGAAATAAAAGACACCCTCAATAGCATGGCGGAAGATAAATCTCCGGGACCGGACGGGTTCCCGCCAGAATTTTACCTCCACTACTGGAATATGTTGTGGGTAACTCCTTTTGCAAAACAATCAAAGCTTTTTTCCACTCTGGTAGCATGTTAAAACAAATAAATCAAACCTTCATTGCATTAATCCCAAAATTTGAGGATCCTCAAAACATCAATAACTACAGACCAATAAGTCTTTGTAACACGGTTTACAAAGTTATAGCTAAAATACTAGCAAACAGAATTAAAACAATTCTGCCAAAAACCATAAACCCTTTCCAAGGTGCCTTTGTAGAAGGAAGATCAATACAAGATAACACTCTAATAGCACATGAGGTTTTCCACACCTTCACAAAACAAAAAGGCAAAAAAGGCTATATGGCTCTAAAACTTGACATGGAAAAAGCATACGATAAAATCAACTGGTCATATATAGAAGCAATCCTAAGTAAGATGGGCTTCCATGCAATCTGTATCAACTGGACAATGAAATGCATAACCACTACCTCCTTTTCGGTCCTGACCAACAATACAGCTGGTGACCAATTCAAACCAAACAGAGAAATTAGACAAGGTGATCCTTTAGCCCCTTATATATTCGTGATAGTAATGGAAAGTCTAGCAAGAGAACTTCACCATGAGGCATTACAAGAAGATGCCTTAATAGGCATTAAGCTAACTAAGCAAGGAACTCCAATACCTTTCCTAACGTTTGCAGATGACACATTAATTTTCTCAAAAGCATCTCATATGAGTTTGCATACCATCAAAAAATCTCTAAACAAATTTGCCAACATCTCTGGACTAACGATAAACTACAATAAAAGCTCAATACAATTCTCAAAAAATGTTAGCATGGCACTATCTACATCCCTGGCACATCAAATGGGAATCCTCATATCTAAAACAATTGAAAAATACCTAGGAATACCCCTTGTAAATGGAAGGGTAAAAAACTGTGTCTTTGAAGAAGCATTAAAAAGTCTAAAAAAACAACTCTCTAAGTGAAAATCCTCTTCCATATCTCAAGTAGGGAGAACCACCTTAATCCAAGCAAATCTCAGCTCTAAGACAAATTACCTTATGCAGAATTTCTTACTCCCGAAAGGAATACTAAACCAAATAGATCAAATAAACAAAAACTTATTTTGGAACAAGTTGCAATCCCAAAGGTATACTCCTCTACTAAGCTGGGATACTATCTGTAAAAATAAAAATGAAGGAGGATTGGGAATCAGGAAAGCAGAATCTCTTAACGAAGGCTTACAAATGAAACTACTTTGGAAAATTCATACAGATAACTCTAGTATGTGGGTCAAAATTATAAAGGAAAAATATTTACAAACAGACCAAATAAATGAAAGAGATAGTCAAAATACTTCTTGGCAATTTGGGAGACTTCTATCCTTAAGGGAAAAGTTCAACAGGGGCATCAGATGGCTAATAGGCAATGGCAGCCAAATAAATGTTTGGAGAGACCCATGGTTAGATGGAATCAACCTAAGTCAATACCAAACTCTAGAAAATCAACATCTCAAAATTTCCCAGTTAATAAACGATCAGAAGCAATGGAATCTAACAAAACTGCAGCAACTGTTCCCAACACACATTGTTGACCGCATTTTACAACTACAGATTCCCAATTGGGAAACCAAAGACAAACTAATCTGGAAACTTGAAAAGAACGGTATATTCTCGACCAAATCAACTCTTCGGCTAAATCACAGTACCAACACAGGCAATATGGAAGGCTATAATTGGATATGGAAACTTGACATACCACCAAGAATAAAAAATCTACTATGGAAGATAATGGTAGATGGATTATCAACCACTCAAAGACTAAACAAACATTTCAATAGGGTACCATCACAATGCTCACTTTGTAATTCGATAGATGAGGATGCCAACCACCTTTTCATCAACTGTGAATTTACAAGGAAACTAATCCAAAACTATGAAAGTATAAGCGGAAAAATTCTCCTTCTCAAAGAAGACTATGATGAGGATATAAAGTATATTCTTCAATATAAAAGGAGTTGAAGCAGATCAACGATCAAAGAGTTAGCCTTTATTTGGCAAATGATCCGGGACACCAGAAACAATTACATTTTCAAAAATAAAAAACCAAATGCAACAATCAACCTAGTCTTTGAGATTATTTCAAACATAAAACTCTGAAACACACAAATAGAAGTAGAAAACAACCACAAACACAGGAATACTACCAGAAGTAAGACTAGGTGGACCAAACCACCGAGCAGTATCTATAAAATTAATATAGATGGCTCGGTTAAACCCACGGGTGAATGCCAGGTGGGTGGGGTCATACATGACTCTGAGAGCAGGTTACTAGATGTATTTTTTCAAAATACATCTCCAGGTTCGATTTTACAAACAGAGGCAGAAGCTATCATTGTAGGCATCAAGCATGCAAGCGGTAAAGGGATCCAGAAGGTTATCGTTGAAAGCGACAATGAAACTATCATCAAAGCAATAAGAAAAGAGATTGCTACTCCATGGGAAGTCATTCATCAAATTGAGAAGATCAACATTATGGCTACAGAATTCCAGCTTATCCAGTTCAAACACTGCTATCGAGAAGCAAACAAAGTAGCCGACTTCATAGCTAAAAAGGGTATCGTCTGTACTAATCCTACATCTCCCCTTACGAAGGAGCTATACTCCATCATCCTAAGGGATGATCCTTGTTGTTTGTTACAATTTACGTAACAAACTCCAACTGTTTGCATACTGTAAAAAAAAAAAAGCTAATTTTTTGCTTTGATATCTTTCTTTCCATCAATTTCTTACTTTTCAAACCCAATTGAGTACTAATTGCAAAAAAAAATTTGTGACCACGGTGCCATATTAGTTATGACTTTAGGAAGTTACTTTTTGTCATATATCCGTCAATTTATTTCAATTATTAAAAACCCAAACTTGGGTTTGGAACTGTACTAGGTCTTCATTTTAGAACTCTTAGCATAATTTCAAAAGGGTGCACTAATTTATATCCGATCCATTTTCTTTCATATCTATATTTACCCCAAAATATTTTGAGGGAATTTGGTGATTTAGACCTCTAAGCATATTTGATTAGGTGATTAGTCCCCTTACTTTTTTTATTAGGTATCCTCGACCCTTTTAATATTTTTTAGCCGCTTTAGGCCTTTCCCCTCTTTCCTCCCATCGCTCTCTGGTTCTCTAGGCCGGAGGCGTTCGTTCTCCTTCATCATTCATCATTCTCTGGTTGCATCGTTCTCCTTCATCCTTCATCCATCCTTTTTGACTCACCGATTCAATCTCTCCCTCTCACTTGCTCGCTCTTTCCGTCTCGTTTCACTCTCTTTGTTGTTCGTTGTTGCTTCGGATGTGAGTAGTTCACCTTTGTTCGATTCTATGTGTGCAACTAGTTTTGTCGCTGCCTGCAGGTAATTTTCAACCCTTCAATTCAATTTTTTTCCCTATATTATGGTGTGTTCGATTAATTTGCATCTTATTGTGCCTAATTTTTTAGTTTTCCATTAGAATCTGCCAATTTGATAGATTTAGGGTTTTGATTTTGGGGGAAAATGTCAAAATTGATGACAATCTACCAATTTATCATCGTTCAACATTGTGATTTTGGTGGCTCGAAAGAGATTATCTTTAAATTGGCTTTTTGTGATGAAAAGCCAACATCGTTCAACATCTCCGACATGCTCCTCAACATGCCTCCGTCTCCTTCGATGTTGGCCATGGAATCGTCCAGCGAGTATACTGTGGGTGAGTTTTTGAATTTTTATTTCATTGTTTATCATGCTACTCTTGATGAATAATAAAATTGGTCTTGGTGACCTCATTAATTATTTGAAGAGACTTTGTCAATGGCGATCGATGTTGCAACATGTGATGGTATACTAGTGAAAAAGGTTATCTAAATTGATCTGATTGTTCATTTATCATGTGAAAAAGGCGAATCCAGGTGCTGAATTCAAGGAGATCTCTAACATTCTTGGTTCAAAGTGGAAAACCATTACTCCGAAAGAGAAGAAGTCGTACGAGGAGAGACACCAATCCGAAAAAGAAGCTTACTTGCTTGTTGCTATCAAGTTACGTCTAGGGGACATCGTCGTTGGCTCCAGTGTGTCGCGTTGCATCATCTGGCCTCACCGATGGCATCCAACAATATGGCCAACCTCCTTATGCATGTATTACTAGACTACATCTTTGTTGTTTGAGCTTTTATCATTTTGATTAGTTGCAACTTACCGTCTGTGATATACATGGTTTCATTTCTTCATTGTGTTTTGGTCTGAAGATTAATCTGCTGAAGAGAAGCCGAGGCTCTTCAAGTTGGTGTTCATGGTAAGATGAACTTATCTTTATCTTACTGTTTTTTACTATGAAAGGGTATGGAGCACAATCTGCTAAAGAGAAGCAGAGACTCTTCAAGTTATGAGAAACCTGAATTTTAATGGAGAATCAAGTTCTAAACCCTACACTCCTACTGCTCAGAGTACAAAAATGGATGGTTTAATGGCTTCTTTAGCCGGATAGCAAAGGCAAGACATGCAGGTTGCTGAGGAAGCCTTGGAGTCTGCACATGCTGCACATTTGGAGACTGAGGAGCAATGAATTGGAGCGGCCATGGCTAAAGAGCAAGACGATCTTGCTTCTCTAGCGCAACACTTTAAGCTTGTGTGGTAATTCAGCTTAGATGATCTCTTAGTATTGTTTGCTGCTATGGATGATGTAGAGGGACTTAAAACTTGCGTTTATTGGAGTGCTTTTGAATTAAACTTAGGGAATGCTAGTGAGGTGTTCCATGTTTTTATTACTAGAATAAGAATTGGAATTTAGTTAACCCTTTTCGATTAACATCTGATATGTGGACTTGAGATTGAGTTTTTTTATATGGTTGTTCACTCGGTAGAAACGCAAGAAGCTGTGCATCTTGATGTTGTTTCTTGTTTTGTTAAATTCCTCGTTTATTGACACTATTTTGATTCCATATTTCATACTTCCATCTCATCAATTTTATATAAATGTCATCACAAAGGATTGAAATCAATGAATTGTACTTATAAATGTATCATCAATTAATAAAAGTCATCAATAAAAAAAAGATGTATTCAATGAAGTGTAATTACGTATTAAGATGATATGTCATCAATTGTATAAAAATATCATCAACAAAAACGTCATCACAAATGATTGAGATCAATGAAATGTAATCACAATTGTGTTATCAATGTCATCACAAATGATTGAGATCAATAAAGTTTAAAAAAAGTGGCATCAAACGATTTGATTAAATAAGTGACATTAAATAATTACATTAGAAAAATGGCATCAAAACACAACTTTGAAAAAGTTGCATCACATTAAAGAAAAAATGTCATCCAAACATTACTTTGAAAAAATATAGCATCACGGTAAAAAAAATATCATAAAAAAATCAACATAAAAAAAAGTGGCATCAGTAGTCAACAATAAAAAAAATGGCATCAATGGTTAACGGTTGCATCACAGTAAACAAAAAATGTTATCAAGGTTTAAAAAAAGTGGCATTAAAAAAGTGTCATCCAATTATTTCATTAGAAAAGTGGAATCAAAGTGAAAATAAAATATAATAAAATTTTGGCATCAAAACGGTAAAACATGGCATCACAAAAAATGACATCACTTAAAAAAAACAAAAATAAAAATCCAAATGGGTTGGTCTACGTTGACCGGTCAACGTCAATGGTCAACCGTTAACCGGTCAAACGGTTGGCCATTGACCATTCCACTCTATTTGGAAGAGGTTTACATAAAACTAATTAAACTAATTTGAGGTTTAAATACCCAATTGAATATTAAAAAAGAACTATCTACCAAAATCAATCAAATATTTTTCTAATGAATTATTTTCACATTCCTAATTTTATTGCTTATGTGATAAAGGAGTACACATAGTTTAAGATGATATCCAGTCTATTTTAAAATTATCTGGTTACTGCTTTTAGAACTCTATTTGTTTTCATAATACCTCTATAAAAAAAATTGAAGAATATGATAAATTTGTGTAATTGATGTTGTTGCAACTCTGTTTCTTTTTATGACATCCCTATGAAAATAACTGGAAAAATATGAAGAATTTGTGTGATTTAAGTTTTCACGACCTTGTTATTTTCATGATTTAGATAACAAAAAAATATATAAAAAGGGAAAATCTTGAAGAAATGCAAATAGGTCGTTGAAACACATAGGTGTTTATGGTAAACAAAAAAAAAACAATTAAAAATTAATTATTTGTGAGTGTTTATTTTTTAAATAGCTTTTTTGGTTGTTTGGATAACCAAAATAAACAAAAACGTGTTAAAAAATAAGCTACAAAATGAAGGTTGTTTGGGTGTTTATTTAGATGTTTATTCTCCCCTTTATCTTATTTGATTTGAAACTATCTTAATACACCTAATAACAACCAAATAAACTCCATTTTTTACGAATAACTTGTTTTTCTCCCCATACGGAAATTATCTTGTTGTTTAAATTTTTAACTACTTTTACCAACAATTTATAAATTTTAACATGTTTATAATTTTAGTCCGTTTATTAACCTTATCTCATACGAACCCATAATCTTATACATATTAAAATTGTTTTTTCTAATCTAAATCCCAAACCCTGTCACATAGGACGTGTGTCAAGTATTTTGTAGAAGCAGTAAATCTACTATTATTTCTTAAACTCTTTGGTAACGAAAGAGTTTTTATCAAAAAAAAAAAGAGGGTGATTTATTGTAGATATGACTTTCACGGGTGGATTTATGCAAAAGGGTATATTTTAAGGACAATTTGCATGGATATACCAAAAAAAATCAACTTTGCAAAAATAACCATAGGGTGTAGAATTTACAAGGGGTAGCAAAATGTTATTTTTGCAAATAAATTGGCCACCTTCACAGCCGGTGGAAGGTAAATGCTACAGGGAGAGGAAGAGAGAGGGGAGGGAGAGAAAGAGGTCAATTTTAATTGTTTTAAACTAAATTTCAGTAATTTTTATTTGTTAAAATTAAAAAATAAATTTATTTTTGAACTTAATTTAATTTTATCTATCTATAGACACCCACTTTATATATGTTTATGAAAAAAAATATTTCGAACTAAAGTTGGGTGTATATTGTGTCTTGATCTCAATTTGGAGTATGACATGGATAACCATTTGGATGGCAAAGATAACAATTCAGCTGGCACGGAAATTTACACAACTGGCAAGATAAACCAGAAAACCTGGGCAGAACCTATAATCGTTGCTCCGGAGATGAAAGGTAAAGCTGTCGATGTGGACATGGAGGGGGGGACAATGCTCATAGAGGAGTAAGATAATGGAGACAAGTGAGTACCCGTCTCGGGGAGAGTTCCTTCGCCAGAAGCATCGGAGGACATAAGCAAGCGTGGCGTGGCAATGTGAAGAAGTCCTCAAAGCTTGTTACAAAGTAAAAAGAAATACTAACTAGGCGTTGAAACACAAAAAAAAAATCCATACAACCCTATAATACATTATTTCACTTGGCCTAAAAAAAAGAAAAAGTTACAATTTACACTCACTAGCCAGTAACTACTGTTGCCTAGCCAGTGGCCACGATCTTTTAGCCAATATAAGAATAGCTATTGTCGGGTCTCATCTACCTCAGGAACTTCCTACCTCAAGGATAGCTAAGATAGATGACATTCTTTGAGTTGTCGAAGGTTGGTTTTTGTTATTTTGCATATATGTACGTTAGTTACAGTATATGATTCTGTCTTGGTTGCCTGATATGCGAACCCTAAATATATGCGATTTACGCTTACTAGCCAATAACTACTGTTGTCTAGCCAATAAAACCGATGTCTCAGCCAATGGAAGACTAAGCCTTGTTAGGTATTATTAATCTCATAAACTTCGCACAACATTTACATAAACAAAAAAATGAATAAGTGTTCAAACAAAGATGAAATTAGAAGAAGATGAAAGAGTGCACATTCACCCATTTTTTATTTTTTTCTTAAAATCTTGCCTCACCATCTACCTCTCGACCGGATCTGACAGGTTCAATTCGATTCAACATTGAAACCTTGAAACTCTCTCGTTCTACTTCAATTCGTTATCGGAATTGTTGAATTCGGAGTCGAGGTTCACCGATTTGCGGTCGAGAGGAGGGGAAGGGGTGGGGCGGCGTCAGGCTCGGAGTCGGCGAGAGTGGGATGTCGAGAGGAGGGGAAGGGGCAAGGCGGTGGAAGAGGATCTGGATCCGGACAACCTCGTCACCCTCTGCAAGACCCCTAGCGCCGCTGGCGCCTTCGCCGGACAACCTCGTCGCCCTCCGTAGAACCACCAGCGCCGCCAATTGGAGCCGGACAACCTCGTCGCCCTCCGTAGAACCACCAGCGCCGCCAATTGGATCCGGACAACCTCGTCACCCTCCGCAGGACCCCTAGCACCGTCGACGCCTTCGCCGGAGAATCTCGTCGCCCTCCGTAGAACCGCCAACGCCGCCAATTAGGACAACCTCGTCGCGGCTCGGCTCTTCTTCCCCGACTCTTCTTCGCTAGTCACTCTCGTACCGCCCCGACCTGGAACTCTCTCTCTCTCCTTTCCTAATCCCTTAAATCCCGCCCAAATATTTCTAAAATTTCAAAAGCCCGCCCAAACTTTTTTAACCCACAACAAAAGGTCACCTTGACGTGTTAGTTTTGCAAAATAAATGCACCTTTTGACATTTAGCACATTTTAGAGGGGGGAGTGACATTTTTGCAAAGGGAGGAATAAAGTGGTATATTGGGCACCATTTACTCATATTTTAATGGTGTTTTTTTTTTTTTGCAATTTGGCAAAAAAAAAATTTAATTTTTTTTTATAGTTTTCGGCAAACGGGCGTGGATTGGGCCAAATAAAGGCATAGCCCATTTGAGCATACAAAATTCAGCCCGATAAAGCCTACTAAAATGCCATACATATAAGGGTAAACTACATAAAAACACCCTTTAAATACCCAACATTGCCGAGAACCACCCCTTCCATTCATAATTACCGAAAACGGAAAACCACCCCTTATATGGCTTCTGTTAACCATTTGACCACCTTTTTAAGGTTTCCGTTAAGAACTCTGTTAACTCTGCAAGATTAATAAATTGCCCATACCTTTTTAATATAAAATATTAGGAGTGGGTGCGGGAGTGGATGGGGGTCGTCCCGTGTCCCGTCCCGCGTAATTTTTGCAGGACGGGACCGGGACGGGATTCTCTATTTTTTTTTCAATCCCGCGCGTGCCCTATACCTCACAGGACGGGACGGGACCGGGACGAGACAGACCTTGTCCCTCAAATAAAAAAATATTTTAATTTCTCTAACATTTTCCAATTTTTAAAAGACATAACACCTATATATTTATAATATTTTTTATATTTTATAGTATATATAGTGTGTATATGCTCACTCGGTACTGTATATATATTAGACAATGTATATACACTGCAAACACAATGCATACACACACTACATAGATATTCTAGCTAAGTATATATTGACACCGTACATACAAACTGTGTGTGTTAATATATATATATATATATATATATATATACACACAAATTGACCCACCCGCCCCGTGACTCACAATCCAAACATGGTGGGAGAAAGTGAACAGAGGAGCTTTGATTTATGCAATTTCCGACATTAACAATCTGACTCACCAATCAATTTCCAGCAAAGTCAGCGGTGGAGGCAACGGGGAGAACGGGAGACGGAAAGGCGTGCTACCAAACATAGTAGGAGATAGCGAGAGGAGGAGCTTCTCAACAAGGAAGAGAATAATGCAAGGAGAAGATTCAGAAGCCATGGGTGAGAGAGACGACGCGAGGGAGCTCTAGCCGGCAGCCATGCAGGAGTGCAGCAGATCTGCAATGGGAGGGGATGGGGGAGACTTCGATCCCTGTAACAGGAATTCTTATTTGGGATTTAGAGAATTGAAGAAGAAGAGCAAGAATAACGAAGTGGAAGAATTCAGAGAGAAATTGAGAGGAAATTCATTGATATTTGATCAGTGTTAGAGATGTGAATGAGACCAAAGTGTGTCCCACATCGGAAAGTTGAACATATCAAGCCCTAGTATATGAGTCGGTGGGCTACTCCTTCTATTGCCAATTGGTTTTAGAATGGAACCTCACTCGGCTTGTGTGCTAGGCTACTAGCGCATGTGCGCCCGTGCACACGACCCCCATTCATCGGTCCGAGTCGGACTTTGATAATTAGTCTGTAGAAGTAGAAGCCTAGGGCTTTTATACAATTGACCTAAACGGTTTAAGTAAAATGGGAATCCACCCATTTGAACCGGGATCAAACCGATCTAACTGGAAATTAAAACGAACCGGGAGCATAACCCGAGTTTATTGTATGATAGTAAATTTGCTATAGGAAATTATTGTAGCAATACTCCCTCCTGTATCCCACCACATTCAGCCTCACACTTCTTTGACAGTGCAGATTGGGGGTCTTCCAGGTTGGTACCCTTGAAGCTCTTCTCCTTGATCTTCCTACAGCCATGATTGCTTGTTCCTTGGAGCACTCGAGTTTTCCCGTCAACTTGGAATTCCATAGTCATGTTGCTACCTCCAGCAACATAAACTATCAAGAGAAATGTCGGCTCTAAGTTGCACTTCAACAGCTCTGCAGTCTTTCCATCAATGAAATTTAGAGTGCTGCCCGGATCAATGAGAATGGCAATTTCTGTCCCATTCACTGCTCCTTTGACCCTCATACAGTTGAAATCAGCAGCACCATTCAAAGCATTTAAAGAGACATGAGGGCACTTAGATGAAATATCAAAGTTGTACCCATTCAGCCATGGGGATTTCTGCTCATTTACCTCATCCAAATATGCACCATCACAATCAATGATATACAACTGAGCCTTTCGATGCTTTAGATGAACCCCCGAAGTGTACTTCTCATCACAGTACATACACAACCCCTTGCTCTTTCGATCCTCCATCTCCTTTACAGAGTATGTCCTTGCCGTCTTCCCTTGACCTGCACTCGGATTACTAGTGTTCGGGAAATTTTGTGCAGGGGTAGGTAATAGTGGATCATGGCTTTGATTTGGTTTAGAGAAGGTATTATGCTTGGGGTAGGATTGGGAGGATGTTTGAGTAAGTTGCAGCGTGGATTCAAACATCTTAGTTATCCGGGTAGCTTCAAAGAGGGATTGCGGATTGAATTGTCTCACATGGGATTGAAGGTGTGGGTAGAGATTAGCAATAAAATACTCAGGCCGTGCTCATTTGGGATATTCAATCGAGTTAACCCACACTCAAACTTATCCAGAAAATCAGAAACAGACTCCGATTGCTTCAAATTAACTAGATCAGCCAATGGATCATCATACAACTGACCAAATCGTGATGAAATATCCACAATATACTCAGGCCAAGTTGGACACTGGTAATACCTGCGTCTCATGTAGTTGTGATGCCATTACAAGGCCTTTCCGTCAAAATGAAGTGATGCGAGGCACACCTTCAGTTCTGGAGCCGTGTTATCCAACGAAAAGAACTGTTCGCAGCTACAAATCCATTCCCTAATCATCCATCCGTTAAATCTCGGAAAATTAACCTTGGCCAGCCGAGATGCAAGTCTACCGGGCAAGAATTGACTGACCTTGAGTCGTTTGTGCTGTGGGAGGTGCCTGTGTCTGGAAGCGGTTCACCCGTTTGCTCCAAATCGCATCAATCCAGACAGATCGGGTGGCAGCCTTGTGAATCCGGGTGGATCCGACCCCGGGAGCTGCCGATGAAGGGTCTGCGCTGAAGCTTCGCTACTCTGCGATGACGATGCCATTGGATTGAGGCTGATGACTAGCGACGCCATAATCCTCTTCAGATCTGAGAGATCGTGCTCGAGCTTTGAAGTCGATTGCTCCATCCTAGTGCTTGTCTGCCTTAATTCGTGCTGCAACTCAAGCCTCGCCGCCTTGAATTGCTTCGACGTTTCTTCGACTTGCCGCGCTTGAGAAACCCGCATCTCCTCCATATGCCGATTGAGCTCTTGGAGCGAGTGGCTTCGAGTCTCAGTCATGGCGTTGGATCAAATGGAGCTCTGATACCAGTTGTAACAGGAATTCTTATTTGGGATTTAGAGAATTGAAGAAGAAGAGCAAGAGTAACGAAGTGGAAGAATTCATAGAGAAATTGAGAGGAAATTCATTGATATTTGATTAGTGTGCAGAAGTAGAAGCCTAGGGCTTTTATATAATTGACCTAAACGGTTTAAGTAAAATGGGAATCCACCCATTTGAACCGGGATCAAACTGGTCTAATTGGAAATTAAAACGAACCGGGAGCATAACCCGAGTTTATTGTATGACAGTAAATTTGCTATAAGAAATTGTTGTAGCAATACTCCCTCCTTCAGCAGAGACTTGTCCTCAAGTCTCTAAGTCACATTCAGCCTCACACTTCTTCGACAGAGCAGATTGAGGGTCTTCCAGGTTGGTACTCTTGAAGCTCTTCTCCTTGATCTTCATACAGCCCTAATTGCTTGTTCCTTGGAGCACTCGAGTTTTCCCGTCAACTTGGAATTCCATAGTCATGTTGGTGAAATCCCATATGATACGACCCATACTTATCAACCACGGGATGCCAAGCACAAGACCAATACCATCCAGTGCTAAAGTTCTCACCTCATCGGAATATTCGCTCCCTTGCATAAACAATGAGAAGTTCTTGCACACAGAGATGGAAGCCATCTTGCTACCTCCAGCAACATAAACTATCAATGGCAATGTCGGCTCTAAGTTGCACTTCAACAGCTCTGCAGTCTTTCCTTCAATGAAATTTAGAGTGCTGCCCGGATCAATAAGAATGGCAATTTATGTCCCATTCACTTCTTCTTTGACCCTCATACAGTTGAAATCAGCATCACCATTCAAAGCATTTAGAGAGACTTGAGGGAACTTAGATGAAATATCAAAGCTGTACCCATTAGCCATGGGGATTTCTACTCATTTACCTCATCCAAATCTGCACCATCACAATCAATGATATACAACTGAGCCTTTCGATGCTTTAGATGATGTCCCGGAGTGTACTTCTCATCACAATACATACACAACCCCTTGCTCTTTCGACCCTCCATCTCCTTTACAGAGTATGTCCTTGTCGTCGTCCCTTGACCTGCACTCGGATTACTAGTGTTCGGGAAATTTTGTGCAGGGGTAGGTAATAGTGGATCATGGCTTTGATTTGGTTTAGAGAAGGTATTATGCTTGTGGTAGGATTAGGAGGACGTTTGAGTAAGTTGCAGCGTGGATTCAAACATCTTAGCTATCCGGGCAGCTTCAAAGAGGGATTGCGGATTGAATTGTCTCACATGGGATTGAAGGTGTGGGTAGAGATTAGCAATAAAAATACTCAGGGCGTGCTCATTGGGGATATTCAATCGAGTTAACCCACACTCAAACTTATCCAGAAAATCAGAAACAGACTCCGATTGCTTCAAATTAACTAGATCGGCCAATGGATCGTCATACAACTGACCAAATCGTGATGAAATATCCACAATATACTCAGGCCAAGTTGGATACTGGTCATACCTGCGTCTCATGTAGTTGTGATGCCATTACAAGGCCTTTCCGTCAAGATGAAGTGATGCGAGGCGCACCTTCAGTTCTGGAGCCGTGTTATCCAACGAATAGTATTGTTCGCAGCTACAAATCCATTCCCTAATCATCGAGCCGTCAAATCTCGGGAAATTAACCTTGGCCAGCCGAGGTGCAAGTCCGCCGGGCAAGAATGGACTGGCCTGAGTCGTCTGTGTCATGGGAGATGCCTGTGTCTGTAAGCGGTTCACCCCGTTTGCTCCAAATCTCATCGATCCAGACAGATCGGGTGGCAGTCTTGTGAATCCGGGTGGATCCGACCCCGAGAACTGCCGATGAAGGGTCTGCGCTGAAGCTTCGCTAGTCTGCGATGACGATACTTTTGGGTTGAGGCTGATATCCAGCGACGCCATGATCCTCTTCAAATCCGAGAGATCGTGCTCGAGCTTTGAACTCGATTGCTCCATCCTAGTGCTTGTCTACCTTAATTCGTGCTGCAACTCAAGCCCCACCGCCTTGAATTTCTTTGACGTTTCTTCGACTAGCCGCACTTGAGAAACCCGCATCTCCTCCATATGCCGATTGAGCTCTTGGAGCGAGTGGCTTCGAGTTTCAGTCATGGCGTTGGATCGAATGGAGCTCTGATACCAGTTGTAACAGGAATTCTTATTTGGGATTTAGAGAATTGAAGAAGAAGAGCAAGAGTAACGAAGTGGAAGAATTCAGAGAGAAATTGAGAGGAAACTCATTGATATTTGATTAGTCTGTAGAAGTAGAAGCATAGGGCTTTTATACAATTGACCTAAACGATTTAAGTAAAATGGGAATCCACCCATTTGAATCGGGATCAAACCGGTCTAACTATAAATTAAAACGAACCGGGAGCATAATCCGAGTTTATTGTATGACAGTAAATTTGCTATAAGAAATTGTTGTAGCAATCCCTCTTTCGATTCCACGGCAAAATCACAACGGATTATGCCTCCTGATCTCAATCGTCCTCGTTCATCCTTTGAAACAACCCTAACCCTTTCAATGTACGGAGGAGTAGGAAGAAGTCAGATTTCCTTTTTATTATTTTGTTTTTTTAATCCTTCCCTCTTTTAGTTTACATTATTTTATATTAAAAGAAGTAAGGACAATTTTGTAATTTCTCACAATTAACATAGCTCTTGACGGAAATCTACAAAGGGTAGTCGATTGCTAACGGAAACTTTTTAAGGGGTGGTTTTCGATAATTATGAATGTAAGGGGTGGTTCTCGACAACGTTGGGTATTTAAAGGGTGGTTTTATGCGGTTTACAGTACATATAAAACCGGAAACGATATCTACACCGCTAATTTTTACTATTTCCACCGCTAATCACCGCATAGATATGCGGTGAGTTAATGACGGTCAACGCACATACCGCATATACATGCGGTGACCTACCGCATGTATATGTGGTAGGTCCTGCCGTATGGGTCCTCGCCGCTTGAAGATGCGGTGAGTACCCCGTTCCATTTCAACCCCACCGCAGACCCATGCGGTGGGTATCGGATAACCGGCTTTGTGGGCAACTATTCGGTGGAGCCGAACGGACCGATAGGAACCGATACACACCGCTTGGGTATGCGGTATACTCTGACACTACGAATTTATCGTATAATACAGGCACATCTGCGGTGTTATATCCTTCTACAGTGGAATTAACTTGTAATAATGTCGTGATCTGAAAAAACTCATTTGTTGAATTCAAAAGAAAGATGATATTGCATCAACATTGATTAAAACGAAAGTGCGATAAATATTCTCGATGACGAGTTGAATTCAAAAGAAAGATGATATTGCATCAACATTGATTAAAACGAAAGTGCGATAAATATCCTCGATGACGAAAATATGAAGTTCGAAAAATAATTTGTGAAACGGAATAGACAAAGATACAACCTAATTGAACATACGAAGTTCGAAAAATGACACCAGAAAGTGGAAAGTGCTAATACGATAGGGGACGGCCACCATCACGACGACGGTAAGCTCTATATCGTGTTATCCTCGCTGCAAACTGCTCTTCCCAACCGTCGACCGTGCGATGGTGATGCCGTGTCCATGTGACGTAGACTGGAGGAAGAGGTGAACCAGGCAACAACCAAATCTGTGAATACAAGGTGAATATTGACATCAGAAAAGATAAACAAAACATTAACAAATTAATGAATATGAAATATGAAACGTACCGGAACGAAATGGTTGCTGTTGCCGACTAAAGCTATTCCATCTAGCTCCTCATAGGCCGGTACTAACGGGCCACCGGTGGCGTACAGAGGTAGCCACAACATAGGCATCATCTGTGACAAAATCACCAAAGGACGCTGGTGAAGTGTGGTAAACACCTCGCCCATGATCGGAATCTCCATCCAATACGTAGCATCATGACACGTGCCGAAATAGTTGACCCTCATGATGAGCTCATGTAAGGCCGGATAGTAATGGTACCGATCTGAATGCACCTGCAGCTCAACGGCCAGCTCTCGTCGAACTCGAGGCCATGCGTCTTGTCCCAAGTTCAGAAGACAAGCAAAAGACCTATACCCACAATGACCATCACCTGCAACATTTGTGACGGCTCGTATGACAGTAATAATGAATTCGTCGATGTTGCCAGTGCCCCAATTGAATTCTACTCGAGGTAGATTCTGTGGTGGAAGCGTCGTAGGTGCTGGTGTTGGAATGTCACCTACAATCTCCGGAGCTGGCTCCGATGCTGATCGACCTCGTCCACGTCCCCTTCAACGACCCCGTCCTCATCCTCTGCCTACTCCTCGGCCCCTAGGAGGGTCGTCGATGGCAATGTCGTTGGACCCAGTGGCCTCCTCAGTACCTTCCACGTCATCTGTTTCGTTTGATGCCGGTTGACCCCGACCTCGGCCTCGCCCTCGTGCGGATCCAGTGGTCGCCTGTCTATCTGCCCGACGTTGAGCTCGAGCACGCTCACGTTCCCAGGGTAGAGGGTTCGTCTGACAGGGGTGGCGAGTCCTCGGTCTCCCGGGCAGTCTACGGTCCTCCGGGTCAGGGGTGGTCAACGGTGTATGGGAGGGACGATCCCCATCGTTGAATGTCGACGCGATTCTCCAACGAGTATCCTCGTCCATAGCTCCGCTCTGGAACAAACTGATCATGCGCGACATGTCCACATCAGCTCTGCTGAGGGGAGTGTTATCCTGGACGTTGTCAACATGAGGCCTCTTGAAATCCAATTGCTTCCAAAAAAATGTGTATTTGGGATGGTCTGATGGGTATCTGCGTGTCTCGACAAGCTTGCATTTCATGTGTGCATGGAAGACCGTAGACGTCCCCCCAGTATGCATCTCTGCATGGTTGCGACGGTGGCTCGGCTTCCTTCTTTGTGTAGATTTCGAACAACAGGTTGAAACATTCCTTCGACACAATATTCCGAATTCGATCGAAAATCCATAGGTCGTGGGAGTCTGTAGGCCAAGTGTTGTTCGCTCTCCCCAATGTATTCTTCACCTCCCATATTTGATCCGCCATCATCGGATCGATTGTGTTTATCACGTGAGTGAAATCACCTACTGCAGAGTTTAAGGTCTTTTTCAACACAGAATGAGCAGCCTCAACCCTAAAAGATAAGTGAGACTCGCAGGTGAAGATCGTTATATGTAAACAAATAACGTGTATAATGAATTTTATAATGAAAACGTAGGCGCACCTGTTCGTCGTGGTCGTACCAAAATGCTGGATTGCGTCTGTCCATGCACGAACTATCTGCTCCGAGTAATCTCGTAACCACGTCGCCTCCAAATACGGCATAAGCCCTTCGATATGCCCCCACTCTACATGCATACCCCTCCTTTTAGCGGCGAAAGTTTCAACCGATCTGGATTGGAACAGGCCAACACATGCGTTCTTGAAACGCCTAGCAACATCAAGATTCTTTGACTTCTGGAAAGCAGCTTCTTCGTATCGTTGGAGGACGTGCACTGTGCACAACATATGCCTGACATTGGGAAGAACTTCTCGTAGCGCCGCAATCAACCCCAACTCTCGATCAGTGACAACAACGTTAGGAAGATTACCTCGCATGAGGTAAACGAGCTACCCCAACGCCCAAATGTACGTATCTGTGTTCTCGTGCGACATGAAGCAGAACCCGATGACGAAGTTCTTCTATGTGCAAGTAAATCCAACGAACTCACACAAAGGGATCACGTACCTGCACATTGAAATATTTGAGTTCGCAGACCCTGTTGGAAAGGGGTAAAAGAATAAGTGTATATAGAAACTTACGCAGTCGTCCGGTATGTACTATCGACGAGGACGACGTATGGAAACATGGCTAGAAGATGGCGAGCGTCTGTATGGGCGATGAATAGATCTTGAAGCCTGTTGGGATCGTTAGGGGATCTCCTCGTACAGTAGTAGTAACCCTTATCCCGCAAAATGCGGAGTGCTTCCTGGGAGACTGTTCGATCTCCTCTCGCTTCAGCTTTAAACTTTGCTCTCGCATTGTACACTTGGCACCGCGATGTGAAGTTCAACTTCTGTCGTGCGTCAGCTGTCATCTTCAATGTAGCTAAAATCGGTTTTGGTGGGGTACCAGCGACGGTAAGGGCCAACGTAGTGTCTCTTTCATCTGTATCCATTCGTCCGACGTACGGGTGACCGTCCAATGCACCGGGGAGTAGATGGTTGTGCTTGCCATGAATAACGTCCAGGCCCCATTCGCCCCGTTTGAACTCCACGCCAGACAATGCAAACGGACACCCCTCTATCTTCGAAACAGCTCTGCGCGTGTTCCCGCTTGCCCCCCGGCAATCGGCACACCCTCCAAGTTCCTAGGTGTCGCTGATGGCGCCGCCTGCTGACTCCCGATGATCGGCTCAGGCTCGGCGGTCCTCGGCGTCGACGATGGCGCCGCATGCTGACTCCCAGGCGTCCTCCCTACACCCGTAGAACCTACCGGGGTGAACGATGCAAAATCTATCTGCCCAACGACCCATGACTCCTGGTCGCCACCTCTAGCATGACTCGTCCCAACACCCACATATCCGAGCAGAGGTGCCGTGTCGTCATACGAGTTCAATTGTTCGCTGGCAAACTGAGTCCCAAAGTAGTCCTGATTACTGTCATGATGAGCCTGCAACTGCTCTACCACTCTCTCAGCTCCAGTCTGCAAATGCTCATCCGTCTGCCGTGCTCGGTCCCCTCGTAGGTACTCCTCTACCATCTCAATACCCTGGTCTCCTTGACTAGACTCTCCGGTCGACTGCAACACTGGGTCATCCGTGTGGTCAGACATCAAGACCAGCTCAATCTGCACCAGACTCTGATATGTCTCTATAGACGACTGGGACGTGTGCCCCAAACCGTCACTCTGGTCAACACGTGACTGAGAAGATGGCCCAATATCAACTCATACAGTCTCAATATCCCTCTGCGGAGGATCCACTACATCCTCCACCGTCTGGCTCTCCCTGACGGCATCCTTGGTATCATCATCTACCGCGTCGCTATCCGTCTCCATATGAACTGATACATCCTCCAACGTCTGCCTCTCCCTAATGGCAGCTCTCCTAGCAGATTGCAACACTACCCTCTCTCCCAAATTTCTCGATAACACAGACTGTGTAAATTAAAATATATTTGTCAGAATCCTATCGCTTAATTACAATACTATATCGTATGACTGTCTAAATGTGGCAAGATTTTCGTAAGTATATTAATGATATCATCTTAATACTAACAATTCATAAGAAAACATAAATATATACTTATTCGATTTCAATTTCCCTACACCTAATATTTGTCAGAATCCTATGGCTCGAATACGATACTATATCGTATGACTGACTAAATGTTGCAAGATTTTCCAAAGGTTTATAAATGATTTCAGCCTAATACTATCAATTCGTAAGAAAACAGAAATATATACTTATTCGATATCAATTTCCCTACACCTAGTAACAATTTTAACATACCGTAGGCTGAGGCTGTGTCTCCAGCGGTGACGGTACATCTGTCGTCCTCCGCCTCTATATAGTGGGTTCCGGCTACATTATATATAACAATGAAATGTTAACACTATTTCCTTCAAATTAAAAAATAAAGCAAATTGATTTTTATAAACATTAAATGTTACCTGTAACGGATGTCTCCGAAAAGGACCGACATCATCAGCTGTGGCTTTTCCACGATTGTCTTTCACCATCTCAAAACTCGGGTACAAAGTGGTGGTAGATATAGGGACGGGGAATGGACGAAACCAAAAGTCGGGCTCGAAAAGAAAGGAATCGGAGAAGATTCGAGTCGGGCTCGGAAAGAAAGGAATCGGAGAAGATTCGGTGTGTCGGACAACTGGGCCCCCCACGACTATTTATAATGGGCCCCCAACGGTTAAAAAATACCGCATCTCCATGCGGTATGTTCTTACCCAAATTTTCGCTATTTTAAAATCATATCGCATGGGTATGCGGTATGCTTTTTAACTATTTTAAAATTCCACCGCATGGGTATGCGGTTTGTTTCGGATAACTTCGACCCAACCGGATTATCGTATTACGGACTCCGTTTCAACCTAACTCACCGCACGTACAAGCGGTGTTTTTATACGGTCAACGGACATACCACATGTACATGCGGTATGTCGGGCTAAATTTTGATTAAGACACCGCATAAGTATGCGGTGGATTTGCGGTGTAAATAGGAGTAAAAAATAGCGGTGTACATCCCATATAAAACACACCCTCCCTATGTGGGCCCCATTTTTCAGGAAGCTTGAGAGTTCGAGGTGCAGCCGCCAGCCGGTGACGAAGGGAAAAATTGGGTGGCCGCTGGAGTCGCTGAGCTTGAAGGGGGGATTGAAGAGTCGCCGACTTAAACTCCTATCTGTTGCCGAAGGTCAACCAAGGTTTGACTTTTCCTTGTACGAATTTATCTGGACTCTCAGATTTTGTTTATATTCGACTCCAATTTGTGTGATCCGTATTAGGGTTACGAACCCGAAGATAGAAACCATTCATTTTAGGATTCGACTGTTCTGAAAATTGGATCTGGGATTTGGTACTCACAGTTGTGGTTGGTCCAATTTGGCCGGATTAGGGTTATTAAGCACCTGTTTAGTCAGATCCTTCCGACCTTCGTAGTTCATATGAAGGTATCGGTGTTAGGAATCTAACCAGGAATCAATCTACCCGCGTTGGGCTGCGGTGGTGGGCCGGTGCAGTGGTGGTTTTGGCTTCGTATACTGGAGGAAGGTAGACGAGCTGCGGCTCTTTCGGCTTAGGCTTAAGCATGTGGCGGTCTGTTGGTGGCGCGGTTAGGTGTGATTCCCCGGTTTGTTTCATACTCATATCGACTCCATACTATAAAAAACGATGATAATTGTCCATACGCATAGTCACATACCCATTCTAACCAAAGACCCCCTAGTAAAATTATGAAAGACGGATATTGGTCCATGACATTTAGGACTACCCAATAGCTAGATCAGCCTAATGACTCGAAAACAGCTTAAAGCTCAAAGCTCAAAGCTCGGCTTAGGTTCATTTATTTACTAAACAAGCCGAGGATTAACAAATTTTAAACCTAATGACATTGCATCGATTGGTATGTTTGGCAGCAAATTTATAACCTAGTTGAAGAGGAAAATTTGGTTTTTTATCCTTATACTCGTACCAATGTCATTGCTTACTGCCTAAGAATCTGGCAGTGTTGTGTTTGATAAGTTCATCATTGCTTGCAAGGCAAGCCGAGTTTGTTTGTATATATACATTTACGTTGCTGGTTTGTTTGAGACTTTCTTTGCAGACTTGTGCCTTCTTCCGAATGATGAATCTCAATCTGAGGCGTCCACGCAACACAGGGAACCCTGACCATAGATACACAATAGAGGAGATAATCTTGGCTGTTTCTTTTGTGACTGTGTTTTCTCTCCTGCTCTTACCCTGCGAGAAAGTCGCAGGGAGCCCTGTTCCGACGTTCCTCTTTCATGGCAGGGCATCCTTGTTTCACACTTTTGTACTTGCCCTGAACTTTGCCTTCTGTGGAGCTGTAATGACAGTATTCCTGCGCCACCTGTATCCGGGGGTAGCTATCTACACAAAGCTGGTTTCCATCCTCTCCATGGCTGTGGCAGTGGGCGTGATTTTGTGGTTGGCAGTTCCTCTCGTCTTTCGCAGGGCTACTTCTCTCCTGGTTGGTGGTCATGCCTTTGCGGAATAAGATCATATGTCCTATACTTGGTGTAATTTGGGCTTTTATTATCAGTATGTGTGGAAATGACTACCTATGCAGCGAAGGTACCTCATATTATCGATACAAGTTTGTATCTGGATCTTGTGGATGACTACAATAACGCACCTTGTATCACATACACCTTATTAAGCCTCTTGTGTTACTTACGCACCAAGGTTAGCTCGGATTTGGTAAACTGTGGCCTTGGGTTGGCATGGCGGTACTATATACCCATTGAAAACGCATGCTTGCCTTCGCCTTCACAAAACAGGGTTAAAAGACAATTTGTAATCCTAGTCATGAAAGGAGAAATCTCATCTGGCTCTTCAAGCGTGAAATTGAACTCAAATCTTTTCATTTTTCTTCTTCTGTTTATTTCTACTGTTACTGTTCGGATTATTTTTTCTGTTGAATTGCTTGTTATGCGTTTTTCAATTTGAAAAGTGATTCTTTATGTATGTGTATTTCATTACTTTTTTTTGTTTTTGTTTTGTTTTGTAAGCTTTGAATTATTCTAAATATTTTCTTATTGAGCAAGTAATCGTGGCAGTCAAACGTAGAGAATTCAAAGATGAATGGTTGAATAGCTGTCAAAATACACATTCCGCGTTCGGCATTTGGACAGGTTTAACAAGTAGATTCACAAGGCTAATGAAAGACGCAAGAACACCAAAGATAAACACAAACATAACCACTTCTTTCAATTTCAGTAACTGTCAGCAACCCCACATTCTTTATAGTTTATACTAAAAAAAAAAACAAAAAAAAAACATACTCAAAAAGCGCAAAATGGGAAAACACACAAAATATTACCTACTTGCTATCTGCATGATTCTGTATCATCAAACACTGGTGGATTTAACGAAATTTTGATTGTGCTTATATCAGACCCATGCCAACGATTATTTGGAGTAGAGTACAAAACAGGAAGAAAAAAAAACACACACACAACGCATATACGGAACCGGTCAAGTAGTACTGCAGTAGTGATTCAATCTGCAAATAGAAGAAAATCTTATCCAACACACTTCCAAGAATCATACAATTCAAAAACAGAAACGGAAGATCACTTACCAGAACACGGCGACCAATCAACGGATTCAGCTTAGAGTGGAATAGACGCACCCACCTTGAAGCGCGTTGACCACCGCAAAGAAAGTGATGAAGATCACCGCTAACGCGGCCTTCTCGGCGGCAATCGCGGCCGGACGAGACAATTTCGCCATATAACGGTGATTACAGAGGACTCCTCCCGCTGCGGTCAAAGCGCAGGCGACAAATGTGAGGAAAATTGGAGGGAGGAGGAGGTCGGAATCAGACCTGAACCAGGCGCTTCCGATGGACAGGGCAACTGACGCCCTGAGAGCAGCCTTTGCGGATCTCGTTCCCCGGATGAGTTCGCCGATGGGATGGGGTTCGAGGCGAGGGACGGGATCTGGATGGAGATGATCTGCTGCATCTTTGGAGGTCAATGGAAGGATTGGAGGATCGATCGTGGTGCTTATCAGCTTTTCATGGCGGCCGGAGGGAGACGAAGGGGCTCCTTGCTGTTCGGATGGGGATGGTGAGACCGGTTCATGGTGGGGAAGATTTGAGACAGCCAGCCTAATCTTTCTTTTGACCAACAACCCACAGACGTTTAATTTTAGTCTTATGGCGGTACTCGTATGCCGAGTGTTTTATAATCATCCGTTGTAAGATGTAAAAACCAAAAATATTAATTATTTAATTAATATTTATTTATAATTCTATATAAATATTATTAATAAGTATACAAAAAGTAAAGGGTAGTTTAGGTAACTATTTTTTTTTTATCAAAACCTAAATAGGTAATGAAACTAAAGCATCCACATTAGTGCGTGTTTATTGAGTTTCTTAATTTTTTTTATCACACTATCTCTCCTTCAAAAACTCAACTTATTTTTTTATTTAGATCCACAAAAACCATCAATTATTATTTCTACACTTGTAAATAATAGCATTCGGTCACACCTTTCCTTTTGTCCAATAAATTTTCACTCACTCTCTCTCCCCCCTTCTCTCTATTTTTCTTCAATTTTGTTTTCTTGGGTTTTTAGTGTAGTTGCTACCCAAGTAGACTTGAGCATGGGCCGGATCGGGCGGGCTTGGGCCGGGCCTCTGACATTTTAGCGGCCCATTGTACCGGGCCTAATACCTTGTCCAAGCCCGCCCTTGTTGGTGGTCCGGGCCGCCCACCGGACCTACTGGGCTTTTTTTGTTAGGAAATTTTTCAGAACGGGGAAACCTACCCGATAGAATAACCGGTTATATTACTAAATTTTCCTTTTAGCTAATATTCATGAATCATGGACAATTAAAGACATGACCCGTATAAATCTATACTATATATATAACATAATATAATACACTATACACACTGTATTTTATATACATATATATATATACACTGTTTTGGAAAAAAAATTATATATAAATATACATTGTATTATATATATACACTATATACACACACTATAAATATATATAGTTAAAAAAATATATGTACAAATACTGTATAAATATATAGTTTGTATTTATGATAAAAAAAAGGGCAAATTGCAAAAAATAACACGAACTTTAGGGGTGGTTGCGTTCGGTTGCACCAACTTTCAAAAATTCTATAATAATCACCAACTTTGAAGGGTGGTTGTGGTTAGTATCACAACTATTTTATTTTAAAAGTGCACCCCTTATTAAGACTTTGTTTGCAAAAAAATCATATTTTTCCATTATTTTTTTAAACCAACTCACAATTTTCTTCTTTTATTTAAAAAAAAAACAATTTTCATGTTCATAAACTCAATTTCAATTTTTCAAAAAACATAATTTTTAAAAAAAATATAATTGTGATATTAATTGATATCTTTTAAGACACTCATTTTTTTTATTTTAAAGACATTACTTATTATTTGGTTTTTTTTTGAAAAAAACTGAGTTTATGGAGAAAATAAAATTAGTTTTTTTTTTAACCGGGTGTAAATAATGAGTGTATTCTTTTAAGAAAAAAAAGAGGAAAGGTAGTGTTTTATAAAACAAATTACATTTTTGTAAATTAAAAATGAAAATGGATTATTTTTTAAAATGAAATATGGGCATTTTTTTAAAATTGAAAATTCGATGATTTTGTTTTTCTACAAAGAATGTTAATAAGAGGTTAAGAGGTGATATTTCAAAACAAAAAAATTAGATGTCCCACTTATTGCAACCAGAACCAAAGTTGGTGATTATTTTTGAAATTCAGAAAGTTCGTGCTATTATACGCAACTACCCCTAAAATTCATGCTATTTTTCACAATTTGCCCTAAAAAATCATTATATAATTATTTAAATGTATTATACGTATAATATTATAATATTAATATATACCGGGCCGGGCCTACCGGCCCGCTTGGGCTTCATATTCTGCCCAATCCCAGCCCGATGGGCCTACCGGGCTGGCCCCGTCGGCCCGCTTGGGCCGATTGTTCTACCCAAGCCTGCCTTTTTTCCCGGGCGGATTGGGCGGGCCGGACGGGTTAGCCCAGGTCTGCTCAGGTCTATACCCAAGCAACTCAAAATTGGGTTTTTAACCCTTTTTCAATATTATAATATTTTTTGCCTCTAAAAACCCACTAAAAACTACCAATGTGGGTTGCTCTAATCGGGGAAGTGTCTACCTTTTGAACTATTTTGTAAAGTAGGGGTGTGCATAATTCGGTCCAAATCGAATTTTTGGACCGAACCAACACTAATCGAACCTAATTGAAGTTTTTTGGTTCAAGAATTTTTATTTTCCGGTTCAGTTTGTGTTCGATTTTGGTTCGGTTTGCGTTAAACCGAATTTTTTTAATATTGACTTTATAACTTGGTAGTCATTTATATATTATTAATTGTTAGTGTCTTTTTAAAAAAATATACACTAAGGAGTACTGAGTAGAACTTAGACTATTTTTAAAAAAAGATTGTACACTTGAACTAAATGTAGATTTTTGGACAAAATCATCTTATATGTGTAAAAAAATCAAGTTATCAATTTTTTATTAACCTTATTGACTAACATATTTCATAATACTCCAAGATCCAACTTTGTCGTACACTAATTTGGTTCGTACACTCGGGGGCGGAGCTGGGGGGTGCTCGAGCACCCCCCGACGGAAAAAAAATACAATTTTTTTTTTTTTGCATATATTTAGTATTTTTAAGGCTATATAACATCTTTAAATGATATTTAAAACAAGATTGCTATTTAGCTCGAGTAGTAAAGGAAGGAAGGAAAGAGAAAATGAGAATTAAGAGGTCTGGATTCAAATCTCAATTCTTTCACTTTTTATTTTTTTTTACTATATCATTAATTCTTCTTGATTTCCCCTCTATATTTTTTGTTTCTATCAACTATTTAAAAATTTCGTATTTATGTTTAAATTACATTTAATCTTCTTTCAATATTGTTTTAAAAGTAATTCTTCGTGATTTTTTAATATTTTTTTGTTTCTCTTTTTTGTTTCGGTTACTTTCAACTATTTAAATACAAAAAATCATTTAAAAAAGGGCAAATTGCATTAAATAGCACGAATTTTAGAGGTGGTTGCACTCAGTGGCACGAACTTAAAAAAATACAAAAATAATCACCAACTTTGGTGTTTAGTTGCGGCTAGTGGCACGTATACCCCCTTAGGGGTGTTTATGATTCGGTCCAAACCGAATTTTTGGGCCGAACCAACACAAACCGAACCGAACCTAACCGATTTTTTTCGGTTCAGCTTTTGGTTCAAGAATTTTCATTTTTTGGTTCGGTTTGTGTTCGGATTCGGTTCGATTTCTGTTAAACTGAATGCATGGAAATTAGTACAGTCATTTTACAGAATGTGTGATTTACACATACCCTAGCTCATATGTCTTTTAAACTCATGTACGCTTGAGGAGTTTAACTAAGATTTACAAGAAAGAGACTCCCGCGTAAACTATATTTAATGGTGGCTTTTCCAGTGGAAATATATATGTGAGTACGTAATTAATAATATATCTGAGATAGAAAGGGAAGACATATGATAATATATGTGTAAGCAAGAAGGAAACGATATTGCTTGAAAGATTTGCGTTACCTACACTGTAAAAGACACATGACAATTCATGGAAATTCGGTTTAATTGTGTTAAAACTGAACCGAATACAGATCAAACCGGTGAATAACCGAACCGAACCTAATGCTTTCGGTTTGAAAATTTGAGATTTTCGGTTTCTGTTCGGTTTGGTTTGGCCCTGCATCGGTCTGGTTTTCCCTATACCCTATATCTCGCTAATGTGGACTAGTAGGGGTGCTTACATGAAATTTTTTTAATTAAAAAGGCATATAGCGAGATATGAATTAGTGGGAATGCTTACATGCATTTTTTTTTAAAAAAAATTATAAGACATAAAAGATGTGCCCAAATTATGAAACTAGCTAGGTTTCAATTTTATTCGTTATTTCATTTAATTCCAAATCAAAGATAATTGTGACAAATATAGAATTTGCAAATTAAAATAACTAGTACCAAATTTTAATTTGCAAATATTATATTTGTCACAATTATCTTTGATTTGGAATTACATGAAATAAAAAATAAAATTGGAACATAGCTAGTTTCATAATTTTGGCAAATCTTTTATGTCTTTCAATTTTTAAAAAAAACATATAAGCATTCTCATTAATTCATATCTCGCTATTTGTCTTTTTAATTAAAAAAATTCCATGTAAGCAACCCCACTAGTCCACATTAGCAAGATAGGGGGTATACGTGCCACTGACCGCAACTAAACACCAAAGTTGGTGATTATTTTTGTATTTTTTTAAGTTCGTGCCACTAAGTGCAACCACCCCTAAAGTTCGTGCTATTTTATGCAATTTGCCCTTTAAAAAATAACAATTTTAGTGTTTTTTCAATATTTTTTATAAAAAAAATCTTCTTAACAAGTATCCCCAAACAAAAAATATTTCACGAAATTTGTTTAGCACCCCCTAAATCAAATCCTGGCTCCGTCACTACGTACACTAACATATTAAGCGGGGCGGATATTTTCACCGCTAATTTTTGCTATTTCCACCGCTGATCACCGCATAGGTACGAGGTGGCCTTAATCTCCGATTTTCCTAACCCACCGCATAGTCATGCGGTGGGTCCTTTGACCGTATACGAACCCACCGCATATACATGCGGTGGAGTTGGGTAGAACAGGGTCCGTTTTGCCCAAAATCACTGCATGAGTAGCGAAACGATTTTTGGAAGATATCCAAAACCCACCGCATACCCATGCGGTGGATTTTAGACCGTTATAGCGACGGTTCAAACCCACCGTATACATATGCGGTGGGTTCTTGGGCCCATAAATAGGCGGGCATGTCCCATTTCCATGCACGATTTCTGACTCTTCTCCAATTCCAATCCATACCTCACCTTTCGAGCCTAACCTTTATTTTCCGTCATTTCTCTCCTCGACTCTCCTCCCTCTTTCAATCCCTCGCATTTCGAACCTCCTCACACATTTTCACGCGTTTCTCTCCCTTTTTCCCCATGTCTTTCCGAGTGTATTTTTTTCTATTCCCACTTTCTACCTGAGTGTTGATATGGTGATAGATAGTGGCCGTGAGGGAGATGAGGCTGGTGGTGTCGGTCTTGTTCAGAGAGATCCTTTACAGGTAAAAGTAAACTATATTAAATTAAATTCCAATCAAATTATTTGTAATCAGAAGGAGAAATCGTTAACATATTATTGTTATATGTATTGTAGCCGAATCCGACTATTCAGAGATGTGGTAGTGGACGTATGGCGACACTTAGAAGGAGGAGGTCATCTGGCTCGCCACAACCACATGTATGTTGAAATCGCTTAAATAGAGTTTTCTGTGTTTTGGTAAAGGACAATATTAGTATTACGATGAAATCAGTAATTATATGTGGGGAAATCGATATAGGAGTGTGTGTGACAATTAGAGAGTATCATCTATGATCGATAAAATTTAGAAAAATATTTTTTATGGTACACAGACCATATTATCGGGGAGGTTAGCAGATAGGGTGGTTCTACAATCCGTCAAGAGGGTTGCCGACAGGGAGAGACATACGTTGCGTGAGTCACGTGTAGAGATTGAGTCTATTCATTTACATTTGCAGGGTGTAGAGGATCCTATGGATATGGATATTGAGCCGGTAGGTGTAGATATTGGGGTTGAGTCATTGAGTCATTAAGTTGTCGACCACAGTGACGGATGTGGCAAGATGTCGCAGTCGTATATAGAGACATTTCAGAGTTTGGCGCAGATAGAGATGGATATTATGACGGACCGCACCGATGACGCAGTGGTGCAGCCGGTGGATGAGTCTGCCCGAGCGCAGGCTGAGCAGATGGTGCAGGAGTTGATACTGGTTGACCAAGCACTGCAGTCGGGAGCGGAGCGTGTGCATGATTAGTCGCAGACTCATCACGATGGGTTCCAGGCATACTTTGGGACTGCGTTTGAGAGCGAGCAGCTGAACTTGTATGACGACACGGCACCGCTGGCAGGAGATGTGGGTGTTGGGACGAGCCATGCTTGGGAGGGAGATCACGATCCATGGGCGGTGGGCCAGATAGATTTTACGGCGTTCACACCGTTAGTTGATCATTGTGGGGCGACAACACCTGGGAGTCAGCCTACGGCGCCAACGCCGACGCTTGGGAGTTCCCAGGCGGCGTCGACGCCTGGGAGTCAGCAGGGGGATGTACGAGGACAGACGAGTGAGTCGCCGCCGCAGACAGAGGTACGGAGACCTCATGACGATTAGACGCCTACGACATAGGTACATTGAGTTGCGTCTGGAGGTGGTGTGCCGAGTGGTAACTTTCACAATCTGCAGTGGGGGCCACTTGACGATCGTGGTCAGGACACGGGAGGAGAGGAGACGATACATGCCCCGGTTCCTAGTGTGCAGCGGAGGGAGCGAGAGCAGGACGAGGGTAGTAGTTCACAGAGTGCTAGGCGGGATGGCGCTTCAAGCGTGAAATTGAACTCATTCTCTCATTTTTTTTCTTCTGTTTATTTTTTCTGTTGTAAAATTAGCTTGTTATGCCTTTTTCAGTTTGAAAATTGATTCTTTACGCATGTTTTTTTTTTTTTTTTTTTTTTTTTTTTTTGTAAGCGTTGAATTAGTCAATTTAGTCTAAATATTTTCTTATTGAGCAAGTAATTGTCGTTATGTACCTACGTAACAGTCAAACGTAGAGCATTCGAAAGATAAAATTGTTGAATAGCTATCAAAATACTCATTCTGCATTTGGCATTTGGCATTTGGCCGGTTTAACAAGGAGATTCACAAGGCTAATATGAAAGACGCAAGAACACTAAAGATAAAGATAAACACAAACACAACCACTGCTTTCAATTTCATTAACGGTCAGCAACCCCACATTCTTTATAGTTTATACTCCCAAAAAAAAAAAAAAATCACACCCACAAAGCACAAAGTGGGAAAATACACAAAATAATTACAAACTTGCTATCTGTATGGTTCTGTACGTATCACCAAAACTATGGTGGATTTGATGAAATTTTTGATTGGACATATATCAGACCCAACAATTATTCGGAGCACGGCACAAAACGGGAAAAAACACAAACACACAAAATGCATATATGGAACCGGTCAAGTAGTACCGCAATAGTGATTCAATCTGCAAATAGTAGGAAATCTCATCCAACACACTTCCAAGAATCATACAATTCAAAAACAGAAACGGAAGATCACTTACCAGAACACGACGACCAATCAACGAATTCAGATTAGAGTGGAATTAGACGCACCCACTGAGAAGCGCGTTGACCACCGCAAGGAAAGTGATGAAGATTGCTGGTAACACAACCTTCTCCGCGGCAATCGCGGCCGGACGAGACAATTTCTCCATATAACGAAGATTACAGAGGACTCCTCCCGCTGTGGTCAAAACGCAGGCGACAAATGTGTACAATTTAGAGGTGGATAAAACCCTAATAGATTGGTGGTGGAAGCCTCATATTAAAGAAGGCAAACACACTTTTATAATGTTATTATTCAACCCTTTATATATGGATTACACTGCTTGAAGAATAAGTAATATAAAGATATCGATAAACTAAACCTATCAAAGATATATATTTCTAACCAAATATAAAAGATTATATCCTAATACAATCATATCTAATATATCATTCCTAATATATCTCCAATACGCCCCCGAAGTCGAAGCTAGAGTAGAGCCACAAACGCTGAAGACTGGATGCAAAATCTGCGGTTGATGTAGATGACAAGAATACGAACGGTGAGAGCCCGAGAGTCCATGCCAACAAGAACAAGGTAGAGGCCGACGAAAAAGGTAGAGGCCGATGAACATGATAGAGGCCGATGAACATGATAGAATCGACATATGTAGATAAGGTAGAGGATAGATGATCAACCATCAACCATGGCAAGTGGAGCCGATGACTGTCAATGAGACGGTAAAAAAAAACATATATGGATTGGGTAAGGTAAGGAAGCGGAAGTGTTTAACGAAAGTGGAGATAGACCAAGATCGAAACCTGCTCTGATGCCATGTAGAATTTAGAGAGGGATAAAACCCTAATAGATTGATGATGGAAGTCTCATATTAGAGAAGGCAAACACACCTTTATAATGCTATATATTTCTAACCTAACATATATAAAAATATCAAATATTATATCCTAATATAATCATAACTAATATATCATCCTAATGTATCTCTAACACGCCCCCGCAGTTGAAGCGAGAGTAGATCCACGAGCGCTGAAGATTGGAAGCATAAGATAGATATGCAGTTGATATAAATGGCTAGAACACGAACGATGAGAGCCCGAGAGTCCATGCCAACAAGAACAAGGTAGAGGCCGACGAACACGATAAAGGCCGACGGACAAAGTAGAGATAAACAAACAATGGTTGACAAATTCGCACCATCAACAAACAACAAAGGCGGACAACGCCCCCGCAATTAGACAAGGTAGAGGCCGACAAAATAGACAGAGTCGACATAAGTAGATAAGGTAGAGAATAGATTATCAACCATGGCAAGTGGAGCCGACGGCGGTCAATTAGACGGTAAAAAAACATATATGGATAGGGTAAGGTAAGGCAGCGGAAGTGTTTGACGAAGGTGGAGATAGACCAAGATCGAAACCCGCTCTGATGCCATGTAGAATTTAGAGAGGGATAAAACCCTAATAGATTGGTGGTGGAAGCCTCATATTAGAGAAGGCAAACACACCCTTATAATGTTATTATTCCTAACCTAATATAATAATATCAAAGATTATATCCTAATACAATCATATCTAATATATCATTCCTAATATATCTCCAATAAAATGTGAGGACAATTGGAGGGAGGAGGAGGTCGGAATCAGACCTGAACCAGGCGCTGCCGATCGACATGGCAACTGACGCCCAGAGAGCCGCCTTTGCGGAGCTCGTTCCCCGGATGAGTTTGCCGATGGGATGGGGTTCATGGCGAGTGACGGGATCTGGATGGAGATGATCTGTTGCATCTTTGGAGGTCAACGGAAGGATTTGAGGGTCGATCGTGGTGTTTATCAACTTTTCATGGCGGCGGGAGGGAGACGAAGGGGCTGCTTGTTGTTTGGACGGGGATGGAGAAACATGTTCATGGGGGGAATTTTTGAGACAACCATCCTAGTCTTTCTTTGTTTGACCAACAACCCACGGACGTTTAATTTTTCGTCTTATGGCCGGCGGTACACGTATGCCGAGTGTTTTTTAAGAGCATGCCCAACAGATTCTCCATTTTAAAGAATTTTGGACTTTTGGAGAATATTGGGCTCATTTTTAACCCAACAACTTCTCCAACTCATTCCCTAAAATGAAGATGAAGGGTGAAAAATAGGGTATCTTCCCTATCTTTGCAGCAATCGCCAAATTTGTTGCAGACGACCTTTCCACGTTCTTTCATTCTCATACTCTCCAACCAAGAGAAAGCCCTTCCGGTGGAAAAGAACGCGCCCACACGCGCTTGAGCGTTTCTCCCGTTTTCCCTCTCCTATAAACCCCATAATTTCTATCATCCCAAGCCTTCATAGGTCTTGTGCCGATCAAATCCCCTTGGTAGATGGTGAAATCCCTAAATTTGGGATAAAGTTTTGGGTTAAGCATCGGCTTAATCTCGCTATTCTAGCTCTTCATTGGGACGATCTGGGTGTTCTGATGGGGCGGATCTCCCAAGTTTGGTCTAATCGTCCCCCCCCCCCCCCCCCGTGGGCAAATCCATTGTGTACGGATTTCAGAAAAGCATCGCTAGGGCGATTTCGATCGACCATCTATCCTGCTTGGCAGCGCCTACCGGAGAGGGCTTCTACCCGAATTTGTTTCGATGGGGTATGTTTCACTTTACTGGATGGGTTTGTACTCTCTCCAATCTCTCTTCTCCTCTTTCTCCAAAAAATTTCTTTATTTAAAGTCGGGTAGTTGGGGCTTGGTTCATCGCTCCTCTCTCGATTCTAATCTTAACAATCTATACTCACAACTGTCTCTCTCTTTTTGTGTGGTGGCTATGGCAACTTTGGGAGGTGTTAAAGGGAAAAAAGTTATGGGGGCGGAAGATCCCGCCCTTCAAAAGACCAATACCCGAAAGGGGAAGCCGGAGGGCTCTAAACTCACAAAGGCAACCCAGGTGTCCAAGGACACTCAAGAGGAAAGCCGAAAGGCTTGGTGGTTAAGGTATTGGGAGTATCTGATGTGTATGAGCACTAATCATAGTCTCTTTAAATCTATGAACCTGCTTAGGAATAATTCCTCCTCTATGAATGTTTGTATCTGGAAGATGACTGGTAGGATTGATGGGGATAATGGTATGCATGTTCAAAAGCTTCTAATTTGGAGACCCATCCCTTGTGTAGCTGGTTGTGGTGTTGGTCTAAAGTCAATCGGGTATATGTGTGTTGCTGCTCACGTCCTGGGTTTTCTTGGTATTAGGTTGTGTATCTGTTGCTGCCGTAACAAATGGGGGAAAGACCTTGGTTTTAGAGTTTCATGGTTCTCAATCTTAACCAATATCTCATTAACTACTGTTTCTTTGACTGTAATCGTGTGGACTCTAATTAAATTAGCCACTAATCCATTGACTCTTGTGTACAAGACAAACTCGTATACTTTGGTTAGAGATTGATTTGCCTGCTTTAGTTTCAGGCTTGTTCTCTTGGTAGGTTATAAAGTGAATACATTAAATGGAATTAGTATTGATCAAGAGATTAATGTTAAACAATATTTATTATCTAGAGGTTACAGGCAAACCACGGTCTTTAAGGCATCTACTCAAATGAGCACTTTCTTACTTTTATGGTTGTATATCCGGCATTGCTTAATGGTAAATTTTAATGTCTTTAAGAGGTATATGTCTTGTGAAGTCTTGCGTTTGGTTCACACCGTCGTTAACCATGACTGTTTATCTGAAATTGGGTTCTGGCTAGCAGGGTATGAGCAAATACAACTCCAAGAACTTCAGTTGGAGGGCTCCAAACTCTATGAGGAGATTATGAGGAAATTGGGTTCTGGCTAGCAGGGTATATGTCTTGTGAAGTCTTGTCACCTATGATGATTATGAGGAAACCTTGAAGTCGAAAACGGTGAAGCAAATTGAGAAACCGATGTTCAACACTAGGAAGAGTTTATGGCGGCTTGTGAGGTATGAGTTTCAGTCTACCGTTGATTCAAATAAGGGTTTTGATATTGAGGAGACTATCCGAAAGGGTAAACTAAATATTGCCAAAATTAAAGCGACAGAGGAGCTCTCATACTCCAGTGATGTCGTTTTGAGGAGAAAATGTTTGAAGGGTTCTCTTGGTATTAACTCTGTTAAAGGAAGCACTAGTATGGAAATGAAACAGGGTAGAAATTGCAGAGTGCCTATAATACATTGCTTGATTTGGTATATACTCTTAAGTCAAATTGGCCTATCATTTTTCCATGTGTGGTTACTGAATGTGATATCACTGTATATAAAGCTATGTTCGAATACCTTCTATGTGGTGGAAATACCATTTGTAATCCCTAATGATGTACATAAGGGCCTTGCTGCACTGGTTTTTCCTGTGACTATGTTCGAATACCTGCACTGGTTTGGCTTCATTTTGAAACACAAAGTGAAGCCAAACCGGGATCTCTTCCCTGTGAATAATCCTTTTGTCACTCCTGATACATTAATCTTGGGGTGTTATCAGCTGAGGTTGGCAAGGATGAAAGAGCTTTCCCAATGTGAACTTAGGTGGTGTGTGAATAGCTTAGGAAGAACTATTGTTGTTTCGTTCCTACTGAAGGGTATAACTAACAAACATTATAGGAATGCCTTATGTTGGAGGAATCTAATTTTTAGTAAACATAAATGCGGTTGCTGGGGGATTTGTCAATTATCTTCTTTGTGTAATAGCACGTTGTATGGGTGTAATACTAGATGGAAATATGCTTTAAGCTTTAGTTATGTATCTCAATGGTGTAGTTATGTATCTCATTGGAGTAATGTTAATAAATCAATATTATGTCTGCCAAAACAAATTGTTCGGGCCAAGGTAAATGTCTCAACACCATATGATTGGTGGGCTGTTTGTTAATCAATATAGGGAAACCACCAGGAAATATTTTTACAAGTGTAAATTACGTAGTAATTTCTCTTATTTTCCATAAATCAAGGACAAGATTGAGGTGTGGCATTTACAGTGGCTCATACAAATCCAACCTAAGGAAGAGTTGTAGACATACTGTCTACCCTCTAAAGGTTTACACATTTATATGGCTTTGTCGAGTGATTATCTTCTCCTGTAGCCCTATTGTGAATAGAATAGTACAAGAGTTCGTTTGGGTGAAACATAAAAGACAAACATTAGGATTAACTACAACACAAACGATAAATTCGATCTCAAATCAAAGTAAGGGAAACTATAAGCAAGTGAGGACTACACTCATAGATAATAATCTTCCAACTACTCGCAAGAATATGTATAATATGTCGTTGTCAGAAGCTGTATACCTTTGGCTTCTGATGGATTGGGTAATCAAATAATGAAAGCATGTTTCCAGAATATTAGAGGTATAGGAAAGACGAATATCTGGACAGACCTTAAAGCTATGAGAATCAATGAGCATATCCCGCTTATGGCAATTGCTGAGATTAGAACAAATAGAATTCCTCAGGAAAAGTTTTGGAAATCGAGTGGATATAGTAAGGCTATCTGGTCGGTAAGGAATGATAGAACGGGAGGAATAGGTCTCCTTTGGAATGAGAGCTTTCTTCACAATGAAACAATTGAGGTTGACGTAGAGTTACCAAGAGTAATCCGGGTTAAATACTCATGCTTAGATAAATTTTTTACAGGAATTAAATTTTTTGTCTATGCTCCTCCCCATGAGACGGACAAAGATGTCTTCTGGAATGAGTTCTCGAATATAGTCACGAATGAACACCTACCATGTCTAGTAATTGGAGATTTGAATGAAATTAGTAGCAGTAGCAAAAAACTTGGGGGAGCAGCGAACATCCAAGCGAGATATATTAGATTAAATCAATTCAAAAATCAATGCTCTCTACTCGAGATCCCAACTTCGGGAAATCAATTTACGTGGAGAAAAAAAAAGAGAAGGGGAGGATAACATCTGGGAAAAGTTAGATCGAGTACTGGTTCAACATGAGTTTCTTGAAACTTTCCCTGACTTAGCAGCAGTCAACGGAGCCTTTACAGGGTCTGACCATTGTCCTATTTCTATCTGCATAAATTCAGGAAGAGAATATACGCCCCCTCTGTTAAGTGCGAAAATATGTGGCTACAGAGAAAGGACTTCAAGAATGTTGTCAAACAAGCTTGGAGAATCAGATGTACGGGGTCCGCAATGTACAGGTTAGTGTACAAAACAAAGTTTCTAAAAGGAAAGGCTAAAGAGTGGAATAAAAACTCCTTCGGTAATGTCTTTCGTCAAATACAAATTATGGAAAAGGAACTGATTAATATTCAATCAAATAGCATTACCATAACAAGTAAGGATTATCTAGTCGAAAAACAACTAATTAGGAAAAAAGAACAACTGTTAAAATATCAAAAAGAATATTGGGGCAGAGGGCTAAATCAAAACACCTCTAGTTAACTGATTCAAACATTGCTTACTTTCATAAAGTAGCTTCGGGGAGACGAAATAGGAAAATCATTAGAAACATCACAACGAGTTCTGGTACGCAAATTGTGGGGGAAGAAAATATTCGAGAGGAAATTAAAATTGACTTTGAGAGAAGATTCTCCAGAGAACAAATCAACATGGCACTTCTCAACGATTACTTAGAACTAATACCACACGCTATAACGGATGAAGAAAACAGGAGTCTAAGCCAACATCCATCTAATAGCGAAATAAAAATCGCGGTCTAGTCACTAGGTCTCAATAAATCTCCAGGACCAGATGGAATGACAATATAATTCTATATGTCTTACTGGGATATTGTTGTCAACGATGTCATCAAAGCTGTCAAAGCGTTTTTTCATTCAGGCAGGATACTCCGACAGGTCAATCATACTTTCATTACCCTATTGCCAAAATGCAACAACCTATCGAAGACGACGGATTATAGATCGATTAGTTTGTGCTCAACAATATATAATGTAATATCGAGAATTCTAACAGAGAGACTCAAGAAGGTCATTGGTAAGCTAATCCATCCATTTCAAGGAGCATTTGTATCTGATAGAGCAATTCCATACAATATACTAATAGCTCACGAGATATTCCATTCTTTCAAAACAAGAAAAGGATTAGAAGGCTGGTTAGCAATTAAGTTAGATATGGAGAAAGCTTACAATAGAATGGATTGGACTTTCACAAAGGCGGTACTAAGAAAATTTGGTTTTAGTAATTATGTTATTACCCTAATCATGGAATGCATAACAACAGTTTCTTTTTCTGTATTGGTTAATAATGGGCCTACGAAGGTGTTTAAACCTTCTAGAGGATTAAGACAAGGTGACCCCATATCTCCTTTTTTATTCATTCTCGGTGCAGAAGCGCTAGCAAAAAAAACTTACTGTTGAAGCCCATATCAACCATTCTGGTATCGGCTTCAGGTTTGGCCTGTCTGGACCAAGAATCCCGTTTCTGGCATTCACAGACAATATTATCATTTTCACAAAAGGCAACATGACAGCATGTGAAAAGGTAAGAAAAATTATTGATGAGTACTGTCAATTGTCAGGACAGAAAGTAAACTACAACAAATATGCTTTTCAAGGTTCTCCAGGGATACCTACGTCGCGAATAGAAACTATCGAATGATGTTTGGGTATATCAAAGCATACTAAACTGGACAAATATTTGGGGTGTCCAACTGTCAATGGGAGAGTAAATAAAAGCACATTTGAGGAAATCATTAACAAAAGAACTAGTCAATTATCAAAATGGAGAGCCGATTCACTATCTCAACACGGAAGATCTGTGTTAATAAATTCAAATTTAGCCTCAAAACCACTTTTCGCAATGCAAAGCTTCATGCTACCGGTAACAATTCACTCCATTTAGATAAAATCAATCGGACTTTCTTCTGGAATAAAGACCTTCAATACAAACCCCTAATAGGATGAGACAAAGTCTGTAGACCAAAAGAAAAAGGAGGAATGAGATTAAGGAAAACAAAGGAAATGAATGAGGCCCTACAGATGAAACTTATTTGGAAAATAATTGCTGAACCGGATAATTGTTGGGTCAAAACCATCAATCATAAATATCTAAAATCAACACCAATACTAAATTTCGAGAAAAAAAGGTAATGCTTCTTGGCAATGGACGCAATTGAGAAAACTTATTAAGCCATTCAAGGAAGGTCTAGCATGGTCAGTTGGTGATGGGAAAACAATAAAGTTTTGGCAGGACAAATGGGCTCTGGTCAAGAATATTCAGAACGCTTGTCTCGATCCGACCAAAATTAACTGGGAGGAAACCGTTGATCAGTACATTCGAAATGGGACATGGAATTTGGAAAAACTTAGGACGACAATGCCAAATGATATAGCGAATCAGGTAGCGGAGATTCCTCTCCCAATAAATCAAATACAGGATAGAATGTATTGGTGGCCAGATAAAAAAGGATGGTTTACGACGTCTAATGCGTATAACCTTAACACAAGAGCGACAGAGCTTAATAATGATAATAATGCGTGGATCTGGAAGTTAAATGTTCCTCCCAAAATTAAGAATTTCATGTGGAAAGTCTTTCACAATGGACTAACAACAACTGCCCGTCTTGCTAGAAGAGGAATCGCTATTCCACCTTACTGTGCCGTGTGCAATCACCATGAAGAAGACGCTACCCATATACTGTTTGAATGTAGATTCTCACTCTGCAGCTCAAGCCTATCGCCGAGAGTGAAATCTGTTATTGCAGACAAAATCTTATTGTCAAGAAATGTAGAAGCATTATTGACTAAACTGGGTGGTATACTTGATTCACAACAAAAACAGAAACTGGTCTTCCATTGGTGGACCATCTGGAATATTCGTAACAAATTAATCTTCCAACGACAACAAGTGCCAAGTGTAAGAGGATTTGGAAAACTTGCCGAGTCAAATATCAAGGAATGGAATAACGCAGGAAAGCATTGCGAAGAGGATAACAACAACGCACAGTATCGAGCAAGCAAACCCAACAATAATGTAAGGTTCAGGAGGAGGAAGAAATGGATAAAACCACATACCGGGAAACTAAAACTAAACTTTGGTGGTGCAGCCTCTGGCCAACGAAAAAGCTCGATTGGCTACATCATTCGAGACAGTACAGGTAATTCTGTTGCAATAGGAAATAAACTTGTTGGCCAGCAATCTCCATTAATGGCCGAAGCCTTGGCTTTAAGGTCGGGGGTTCAGAGGGCTCTCGAAATGAAAATCCAAAAAATTATTATTGAAGGTGATTTACTGACCATCATTAATCATCTACAGGCTAAAATTAAATGCTCATGGGAAATTGAGCTAATTATGTCATATATTAGCACTTCACTTACAGGGTTTTACGAAGTTTCGTTTTCACACGTTCTTCGTAACGCCAATTGCGTGGCAGATAAGGTTGCACACCTTGCTCATATTGCCCCCATCCCTAATTTATACGATGACCCAGGTCTTATTGACCTCATCCGAAAGGATGCTGTCGGATAGCAATTTGTATCCGAATCATTACTCAATCAAAAATTTTTTTTTCTCATACTCTCCAAAAACTGAATTTGAACGAGACTGTTCAATAATCGGATCCAGAACTCACGATATACCGGAGGAGATAAAGAGAAGTGCGTCTACTTCTTCTCCAAGATCGGCGGTAAGGCGAGCCTGAGGACCATCAATACCTCCGATTTCTGATACGTTCGGATGAGCTACGGGCTCATCTTTGACAACGATGCCTCTCGGATCGAAGAGTTTCTGCAACAAAGCTTCTCCCCCAGGCTTCCACTGTCACCTCAGCCGAAGTCTCGGTCCCAGTAAAGGCTTTCGGCAGCGAATCGACTGCGACCGTAAAGGATTATCTCCATGTTAGGGTTGACATCACCGGCTTTCCCCTAGAATTCACCTTTAGGGGTTCATGAATTCCGAGATTTTAAATGAAATTTTCGTTTGTGGTTCCCATGCCCCAATCTAGGGTTTCATAGCCGACGCTTTGGCTGGCGAATTGACTGCTACCGTAAAGGATTATCTCCATGTTAGGGTTGACATCGCCGGCTCTCCCCTCAAATTTCACGGTTTGCGATTTGTATCAATAAAGATTCTGAACATGTCGATTATGTAAGTCATTCGTTGATTCTTCAAATTCACTTGGAAAATTTTTGTAGATTTTTAGTCATTCTGCACTTGATCAAATGCTGATGAATGATTATACTTGTATATGCGCATAGACGTTTCCGAGCATTATACTTGTATATGTGCAGAGACGGTTCAAATGCTGATGAATGATTATACTTGATCAAATGCTGATGCATGGTTGGTGTAGCTGCACTCGCATTTCTTGATGCCATTCGAAAGTACATTACATTATGGTTGTCAATGAGATGTGAAACACTATGGTTGATGTGGTATGTGGTTAATTGCATACTTGCGCTGCATAAATGCATAATCAATGCAGATACCCTATTGATGAAGCTGCAACAGTTGCTATTTAAGGAGTTTGGTGATGGCTTAAAGGAGGTATAAGATCAACCCTAACACTGGAACTTTGTATTCAGCACATTTGAACAATTTGAGGAAGATCACACTGATTGTGATACTTGTGTCTTTTGTTTCCCTGTTTTAAGGGGATATTGCACAAAATAATACCACATTGTTCATATGCTATCAAATTCAAAATCACTTGTGTATGAAGACGTTCAAGTTAGTATGATGGCTAGAGACTTGCCATAGTACATGCCTATTGGATACTCGAACTAGTACGTGCCTATTGGGTACTCGAAACCTTTGAATGACTCGCCATTCAAAGGCGAAAATTTTCAAATAATAAAAGCACCTCAATTGAAAATTGACATCGAGCCTCTGAATTCAACTGAAAAAAATAGGTGCAAGACCAATATGCAATGGCCTTCCAGTAAGCAAGATGCTTGTCTATTGAGAAACTTATCACTTCACCGGCACATGCAGTTTGTAGGCCAAGAGGAATGCCACAAGTAAATATATAAATAGGGTAGTTAAACGACTTATAAAGGAAATATATAGTATGTAAAAACAAGAATCGTAAGCCAAAACGGTTTGGGGGCATGTATACTGAAGTCCGTTGGGACTCGGGATCGGGGGTCGTGTGCACACATGTGCCCATGCGCAAATAGCCTAGCACACAAGTCGAGCGGGATTTCATCCTAAAACCAATTGGCGTGTTAAGAGAATGAAAGCATGTGAAGAGACCAAAAAAGTCCCACATGGCAAAATATGAAAGATCAAGCCATAACATATAACTTATATACTATGGCTTGATCTTTCATATTTTGCCATGTGGGACTCTTTTGGTCTCTTCACATGCTTTCATTCTCTTAACACGCCCCCGTAAGTGCAACTAGAGTCGTTTTTCGCCTTTAGTTGACACTTGGATAACGGGTCTAGCATCTCATTCTCTTTTTAGCTAGCCCAGGATCGAGAGTCGGGTAGTTTGGTTTTTTCGCTCTGATACCATAATGAAGTCCGTTGGGACACAACTAGCCCAGGATCGAGAGTCGAGCCGTTTGGCTTTTCCGCTCTGATACCATAATGAAGTCCGTTGGGACTCGGGATCGGGGGTCGTGTGCACACGTGCGCCCATGCGCTAATAGCCTAGCACACAAGTCGAGCGGGATTCCATCCTAAAATCAATTAGCAATAGGAGGAGCAACCCACTAGCTTATATACTATGGCTTGATCTTCCATATTTTGCCATGTGGGACTCTTTTGGTCTCTTCACATGCTTTCATTCTCTCAACACGCCCCCGCAAGTGCAACTAGGGTCGTTTTTCGCCTTTAGTTGACACTTGGATAACGGGTCTAGTATCTCATTCTCTTTTTTGCTAGCCCAGGATCGAGAGTCGGGCCGTTTGGTTTTCCGCTCTGATACCATAATGAAGTCCGTTGGGACACAACTAGCACAAGATCGAGAGTCGGGATGTTTGACTTTTCCGCTTTGATACCATAATGAAGTCCGTTGGGACTCTCTCGGGGGTCGTGTGCACACGTGCGCCCTTGCGCTAATAGCCTAGCACACAAGCCAAGCGGGGTTCCATCCTAAACCAATTGGCATTAAGTGGGGTAGCTCACTAACTTATATACTAAGACTTCTTTGTTTATGTAATCAATGTGAAACTCTTTTGGTCTCTTCACATTCCTTTCATTCTCAACAATGTAGTCACTTTCTTCAAATCTAGGTGAATAATATTCGACAGAGTTCTCCGATTGCTTGGAAGGAGCCATAGGCGATTGTAACCATGAAACATTTTTTCAAGAACATTTCAAGGTTGAAAGCAAATTTTTGTTGAAAGAGAACAAAATGTTTAATTTAGATCACAATTTTGGTTTGCTCAAATAAGTACTACGTAGAAGATAAAAGAAGGGAGCAAAATATTAACTCCCGGTAAATAGGATCCTCAACTAAAAGAGCCGAGGAGATCGATCGAGGATGGTTTTAAGGAGAGAGTTGGACAGCCAACAACAGAGAGCAATAATGATGAACCACCATCAAGCCTCCAAAAAACGCACCTTTGAAAGCCAAACCCTCTAACGCAAGCACCAGAAACGCATTGCCATACATCGACGACACCCAAGGAGGGAGAAAGGTAGGTTGAATTGAACTTGTGGGTCCATCAAGTGGATTTTCGTGACCAAGCAAACCGTTGCTTCCCTAAAATCCAGAAAAAAATGGATTTTAACGCTCTTAAAAATTGAATCTTTGTACTTTGAGATACATTTTGTTATGATTTCAACTAGGTAAATATGTGAGAGGCTTATAGTATCTAGCAAACAGCCCCGTGTGAGGAATCAGGACAAGCTTAATTTTAATTAATTCGGATATTTTGCAACGTAACCCTGTAGTTCGCCTAATTCGCATGCACTACTAAAAAAACAGGAAATAACTACAGATGGTTAGCCACATATTATAGGCGACTGTGTATTCGTGGCCATTAGCGATAACATTAGCCACGACTATTTCTGACCGTGGCTATATTCGTGGCTAATACTCATCCTGGTATGACATGCCAAAATATTCGTGGCTATCAGCAACGACCCAGATGTCCGTAGCTGATTTCGTGGCTCGATATGTGTCAGTTTCAGTAAATAGCCACGAACGTAGCCACTAATAGGATTGTCGTGGCTGTTTTGGACACTGATATGGCTGCAACACAATATCCGTAGCTAAATCTGTGGTTATTCATCATCGGAAATCAAATGAACATGTGGTGAGTGTGCCTTGGGTCACTAATTGTAGGCGAGTCGAATATATATTATGAATATGAGTCCATCAATGTTTAAGCCTTATAGGTGGTCAAGCCCGTTAGAAATAGTCAAAGCCCAATGAATGCAAGCCCAATATATCAATTGTACGTCGTATTAATGAGCTCATCCGCAGTAGCCAAGATTTTAGCTACGGCCATATCCATCGCTAAATCCGTTGCTATTTACGGGAGCCCAAATGATCTTAAATTTATTATGGGCCCAAACATGACTATGCTATCCTCGATTGACTCATTAATGGGCCCAAAATATGACTATGAATTTTTTATGTATACAAATTAATAAGTGTTAAAAAAAAACATATATTAACTCATTAATAAATTCTTATAAGTATATTATAAATTTATGATTTGAGGAAAACTCATATAAGTAACTGATAAATGTTTAATAAACCTTAAATTAAGGAGGTATTTACACATTATCAAAAGTCTTTTAAATTAAGATATTATATAGATATAGATAGTCAGTAAATGGGTAAAAAAATTAAAAGGTAAAAAAATATAAATGTATGAAAGAGATAATGAGAAAAAAGAAAAAAAAAGACAAAATTCTGATTAGTTACAAAAATTTAAAAGTAATAAATTCTTATGAGAATATTATAAAAGTAGGTTTTGAGGAAATATTCATAAAAGTAACTAATAAGTGTTGAACAAAATCATTTAGTAACTAATAAATTATTATAAAAATACTATAAGAGTATATTTTGAGGAAAACTCATATACGTAAATAATAAGTGTTGAATAAAACCTTATATTAAGTAATAAATTCTTATTAGAAAAATATAAGATTGTGTTTTAAGGAAAACTGATATAAGTAACTAATAAATGTTTAATAAGACCTTTTATTGACTAATGAATTCTAATTAGAATACTATAAGAGTATGTTTTGAGGAAAACACATATAACTGTCTAATAAATGTTTATAAAACATTCTATTAAGTAATAAATTCTTATTAGAATGCTATAAGGGTATGTTTTGAGGAAAACTCATATAAGTAACTCATAAATGTTTAATAAGACCTTATATTAACTAATAAATTCTTGTAAGAATGCTATAAGGGTATGTTTTGATGAAAACTCATATAAGTAACGAATAAGTGTTGAATAAAACCTTATATTAAGTAATGAATTCTTATTAGAATACTATAATAGTATATTTCGAGGAAAACTCATATAAGTGTCTAATAAATATTTAATAAAACATTCTATTAAGTAATAAATTTTAATTAGAATGTTATAAGGGTATGTTTTGAGGATAACTCATATATATAATTAACTAATATATGTTTAATAAGACCTTATATTAACTAATAAATTCTTATAAGAATGCTATAAGGGTATGTTTTGATGAAAACTCATATAATTAACGAATAAGTGTTGAATAAAACCTTATATTAAGTAATAAATTCAATCTTATTAGAATACTAAAAGAGTATATTTTGAGAAAAACTCATACAAGTGTCTAATAAATGTTTAATAAAACATTATATTAATTAATAAATTCTTAGTAGAATAGTATATATAAGGGTATGTTTTTAGGAAAACTCATATAAGTAACTAATAAATATTTAATAAGACCTTATATTAACTATAAATCCTTATAAGAATGCTATAAGGGTATGTTTTGATGAAAACTCATATAAGTAACGAAATAGTGTTGAATAAAACCTTATATTAAGTAATAAATTCAATCTTATTAGAATACTATAAGGGTATGTTTTGAGAAAAACTCATACAAGTGTCTAAAAAATGTTTAATAAAACATTATATTAATTAATAAATTCTTAGTAGAATAGTATATATAAGGGTATGTTTTTAGAAAAACTCATATAAGTAACTAATAAATGTTTAATAAGACCTTATATTAACTAATAAATTCTTATAAGAATTCTATAAGGGTAGGTTTTGATGAAAACTCATATAAGTAACGAATAAGTGTTGAATAAAACTTTATATTAAGTAATAAATTCTTAGTAGAATATTATAAGGGTATGTTTTGAGGAAAACTCATATAAGTAGCTAATTGATGTTTAATAAGACCTTATATTCCCTAATTAGTTCTTATTAGAATACTATAAGGGTATGTTTTGATGAAAACTCATATAAGTAGCTAATTGATGGCTGAAAACTCATATAAGTAACTAATAAGTGTTGAATAAAACCTTATATTAAGTAATAAATTCTTATTAGAATAATATAAGGGTATGTATTGAGGAAAACTCATATAAATGTTTAATAAAACTTTATATTAAGTACTAAATTCTTAGTAGAATACTATAAGGGTATGTTTTGAGGAAAAATCATATAAGTAACTAATAAATGTTTAATAAGACCTTATATTAACTAATAAATTCTTATTAGAATAGTATAAATGTATGTTTTGATGAAAAATCTTATAAGTAACTAATAAATGTTTAATAAGACATTATATTAACTAATAAATTCTTATTAGACTACTATAAGTGTAATTTTGAGTAATTTTTGAGCAGAATTCATATAAGTGTTCGAACAAAATCTTATAGTAACTAACAAATTCTTATGAAAATACTATAGAAGTATGTTTTGAGAAAGGAAAAACTCATATAGGTAACTAATAAGTGTTGAATAAAATGTTATATTAAGTAATAAATACTTATTAGAATACTATAAGGATATGTTTTGAAGAAAACTCTTATAAGTAACGAATAAATGTTTAATAAAACCTTATATTAAGTAATAAATTCTTATTAGAGTACTACAACTGTATGTTTTGAGGAAAACTCATATAAGTAACTAGTAATTGTTGAATAAAATCATATAGTAACCAATAAATTCTTATGAAAATACTATAAGAGTATGTTTTGAGGAAAACTCATATAAGCTAGTAACTAACAAGTGTTGAATAAAACCTTATATTAAGTAATAAAATCTTATTAGAATAATATAAGGGTATATTTTGAGGAAAACTCACATGAGTGTCTAATAAATGTTTAATAAAACATTATATTAAGCAATAAATTCTTATTAGAATACTATAAGGATATGTTTTGAGGAAAACTCATATAAGTAACGAATAAATGTTTAATAAAACCTTAAATTAACTAATAAATTTTATGAGAATATTATAATGGTAAGTTTTGAGGAAAATTCGTATAAAATTTTTATGTTAATTAATAAATTTTTATAAGAATAATATAGAAGTTATTTTATTTTTACAATTTCCGATAAAATTTTAAAGAGTATTTGACTCTGTTGTTATTTTAAAGGATATTTTAACTTATATTAGTATTTTATAATATTAAAGTTTTAAATTGTCCTAGTATGTTTCAAAAAAAAATCCAATATATATAGAAAAAGTTAATATATATAAGTTGAAAATTAATTTTCTATTGACATTTAGGCGGAATTGGCGCTAAGTTGAAATTTTTGGGTTTTGAAAATTCCCGGGCTTTGAAAATTTAGATGGGTGGCCCAAAGTTGGTATAAAAGGGATCTTTTACACTTTCTAACCCTAATCCCTCTTCCTTCTTGACCGCCTCTCCTTCTTCAGATTCAACGTGCTTCCGTTTTGACCGCCTCTCCTCCATTTCTCAGATCTGAAAAACGTATTTCGCTTCGACCTCCCATGGCCAACTTTCTCCCTCTTCAAGCCTGAACCTCTACCCTATGAATCACACTTCCCCGTCCTTGTACTCCGCCTCTCCCACTGTTGTCTTCTTCCTCGTCCTCTCGTGTCTTCTGTCGTCCATCGTCGAAGACGCCCACCCTTCTTCGTCCTCCTTCGCTCTCGATTCCGACCCGTTGAAAGGGCTTCGGTGACTAGCTTCAGCGGATGAAGAAAATGGTTGTGAAACTCTTCGGCTGTGTCCTTCTCCTCGTTCAAGCCATAGTTGCTCGTCTTGAACAAGCGTCTTCCAAAGGTACAGACCTCTCTACCATTTCTCCTTTGATTCGCCACCTTGTTCTTCACCTTTGATTCGCCTTCTTCATAGTTGTTCTGATTCGCCACAGTTGCTGGAGTGTCATAGTTGTTCTGATTTTTAAAACAACTATGTTTCACCATCTTGTTCTGATTTGTCACCTTGTTCTGAAAATTTCACCTAGCTTGTTACTATCACATATCTATGTTCTCTTTCAATTACGACTTCTACCAATTCTATAGTATCGTAATTTGTATTGTCGAGTTCAGCAGGAGTGGAGATGGCAGGGGAATGGCCATATTTGTTGGTTCAGAAGGAGTATCGTACCTCTCTTTCGATTGGTTGGGACTTGGGAGTGAGTAGTTTGAGTTAAATTTACTTCATAGGTCTTTGTAGATTGTAGTTTATTGTTACCTTTAATAAATAAAAGAGAAAAAGTATTGCTTATAAAAAAAATAGAAAGAAGAAAATAATTGGTTTTCAAAGCGATACTGATTGTTGGGTTTGAAAATGGCAATGACACTAAAATTGGCAATGACACTAAAAATCATCATTATCCATGACTTTAGGTTTAAAAATGGCAATGACACTAAAATTGGCGTTACTAAGAACCCTAGCAACAACATTACCAATGAAACGAGCAATAACGTTAGCAACAACCATAGCCACGGAATTAGCCACGACCCAGCCACGGAATTAGACACGCATCCAGACCGATGGCCTATTTGCAGCAACGAAACCATCAACGAAATGGGCAACGACCGTAGCAACAAATTCAACAATGGCTTCATTCCGAAGCTGAATTCGTTGCCTCAACCACGACATTCAAATGTCCATCACTAGCAACGGAATTAGCCATGGCCTGACAATTCGTTGCTAAATCCATTGCTAAACAGCCGTCGCTATTAGTCACGAGGCATATGGCTATGGAAGCCCCACCCGTGACTATTTTCGTGGCTAAACCGGTTAGCCACGACCATTTGTGGCCAATGCCGCTGCTATTTTCCGTAGCTATTTCCTGCGTTTTTAGTAGTGATGGTAAACAAGAGTTTCTGATATTTCGCATGGTAATCCTAAGCTTTTGAAAAAATTTGTCTCGTGTCCAGAACTTTTGTTTTGGCCAAAAATCAACAACTTTAAGGTAAAGGCGGGTAAATAGTGTAATATTAACAAAATTTATGGAGCTTTTTCAGAAATATGAACCCATCTCTTTGTAGCTGAAGAAACAGGATCGAGTAGCAGTAGAGAGGAATAACACGAGTAGCCTCGGCGGCGACCGGTGGCTGCAGAGGCGGCAACGAGTGAGAAAGGGCGGCGGGGGGTTGCAGGAGACGGTTAGCATTAGGTGGTAACTCGCTCGGTGAAATCGAGTTTAAGTAGATCGTTCATCCCGCCGATTAATTCCGGGATTGAGCCTTCGAAGCGATTGTCTCTCAAATTGAAAACCCTAAATCCCCAATTTTAAGAGGGATCTCGCCTTCCATATTGTTCCGAGAAAGGTTGAGCTCTTCGAGGAGCGATAGTCGGCCGATTTCGGTCGGAATAGGACCGGCGACACTTCTCAGAGAGGAAAAATCACCGACGGAGCCGCTGAGAGTGCCGAAGAGTGCAGGGTTGTCGATGAAGATGAGCACCTCCAGATCTGATCCTGAGCCAAAATCGGGGAAGGAGACATGTTTTGTGATGAAGCAATTGTAGAAGAAGAGCTTACAGAGGTGGGGGCTAGGTTGCACGGACATGGGAAACGGAAACGGGAAACGGGGAAACGGGGACACGGGGAAGCGACAATTCTGAAAATCAGGAAACGGTGGGGTATTTTTCTTAAATAAATTGAATATATAGATTCATTTTACCATTTATGGAGAGATGGGGTAAGATGGATTATTTTAGTGTTATTTGGATTGTTTTAATTTATTGGGCTAGATTCAGGATTTTTATTTGGGTTATTTTAACTTAAGTGGGCCACATTTAGGGTTAGAAAACCCTTCCCATTCCTCTCTCTACCGTTCCTCTTCCTCTCTGCCGTCTCTACTTCTTCTCCTTCTATCTTCTGTGCGTCTCCTCCTTGGTATTCCCTTCGCACGCCGTTGTTCCTCCATCAAAGCAGCACACCTCCATCTATGCCCAAGGCAGTAGATTGCCCGCCACTTCCCCACCGCTTCCGCGATTCCCCGTTTTGCACACCTCCAGAAAATGTTAAATGCCGTTTCCGTGCTTCCTAGGGTGGGGGAAGCCGGAGAGGACGGAGTCAGGGAATGTTTCGAACCACCGTACCCCAACGCCTCCAGATCTGATACGAACCGCCAGCGAACGAATCGCCACCCCAATGCAAGTCGTCCGTTGTAACCGCCTGCCACCATTTCTCACCCTTCACCGCCGCTGGAGCCACCGATGGCTGGAAAACTACTCGTATTCTCCGTCTGCTACTCGATCATGTTTCTTCAGCAAGGGATGGCTTTGTATTTCTGAAAAAGCTCCATAAATTTTGTTAATATTACACTATTTACCCGCCTATAACTTAAAAGTGTTGATTTTTGGCCAAAACAAAAGTTTTGGGTGCGGGACAATTTTTTTCAAAAGCTTAGGGTTACCAGGCAAAATATCGGAAACTCTTGGTTACCATGCAAGTTAGGCGTAACCATAGGGTTACCTCGCAAAATATCCGTAATTAATTTGATGGGACTTTCGGATTTTAAAACTTGACGAGGGTTGCAGCGGCGACGTTTCGGAATTTGGCTAGGGTTCAGGGTTCTTTGGTAGAGAGCTCTCATTTTTCTTTTCGATGGTTTGTTTCTTTCATGAATTGCCGAGGGAACCTACAAGCAGTGGTGGTGGATCCATGAATTTTCATAAGGGGGGTCTAATTTTTTTCCTGATAAATGACGATTTAAAATGTTCGAGTCTAAGGTTGTACCTATATACACCGTTGAAACCTTCAGTCCTGCTTATTTGTTAAATGACATTAAAAACGCCACTATACTGTTTTGTGGATTCAGCAATCTACATCACCAACTCTAATGTAAGTAGACGTGGACGAACGTGGGCACGAGCCGGGCTTGGGACCCGTAAAATCTAAACGGTCTATGTACTTTGACAACAACAAAAATATTGTATGCTATCTAAGTCAAACCAAAAAAAAATATTTGCTGGGGTGGTGAACAAGCTGCTTGATGTTGTCTACTTAGAACAAACAAAAGACATTTGTTGAATTTTAATTAATATTGTATTAGTTCCTGTATTATAAGTATTCATTATGGAATCATTATGAAAATAGGATCATCTTTTTTCATAATATTGTCCGAATAAACAAATCTTAGCCCTTGAATCAAATCAACGGTTAAGACTAATTATTAAAATTAATGAATAATTAAATTGATTAAATCTTATCCCAAATCAATCTTCTTCCTTCAATCAAATTGAATCGTGGATCAAATTAGTGTTGACATAATCAACAATTAATCCATCTTCTTCTTTCCACTCGTGCTCTCTATCGTTTAAAAACAAAACAAAAAAGTATATCGACCACAATCAGATAAGTTTGAAATTGATTTCCAACTAAACTCAATGTCGGAACTTAGTGTTGTTAAATTTACTTGATAAAACATGCTAATTAGGTTAGGGAATAGGGATGAATGGATGATGCACTGGTAATCTTGGTAATTGGTTTAATTGATCCAACTGTCTTTTGGTAACTGTATTCTCAAGAGCAATCTGACCATTTTGGGAGAGAGGCCTGGGAGATGGGATTACTGACAGTTGTTAAAAAAATGGGAAAAAGAGGAGACCCAATATTCGAACCTGGGACAAACGACCATTGCCTCATGTCTTACCCCCCCCCCCCCCCCACACATATCCACGACTGCCTACAAGGCCATTTCCTTGGGGACTACGCTCCGAATAAGAAATTAAGGCTGGGTTTGGTAGTGCATTTACCTTCTCAAAAAATTTAATTTTAATATTATATGGTTGTAATTTTTTTTTTATTGATTATATGGTTGTAATTAGATCAAGATGATATTTTAGTTTAATTATTTTTTGAATTAGATTTTCAACACCTACACACTCGAAGTTTTTCAAAACTTTTATTTTAATATTAAAAAGTCTATTTCTGTTTTTACCTTTTTTTATTAGGTAAAAATTCGAGCTCAGACAAGCCTAAAGCTCGAGAGGCCGACAAATCGGCAGACGGACTAACCGTCAACATACAACATACAAACACGCAAAATAAAACAGATGAATGAAACAACCCTAGAAACCCATATAAGTCACCAGCTAGAGGAGGAGTTGAGGTAGATCCAAGGCGAGTCACGAATGCCAAGAACACGGGAGAGTGTGAGGACTGACACGGCGTCTCGACGCCGAGAAGGCGGAGAACAGTAACCCACCACCGGAAAAGGCGAAACCTGGGGAGTGCAGACCACCGACGTTGCCCCCACCTAGATGAGGGATCTTCGAAGACCACGAACACAACCACGATCCTCTTGATCAAACAAGACGTCCGATACTGCAACCCAACTCGGAACTAAACGCACACACGTCAAAGCAGCGATCCGACGCCAAAAGGAGAATAGATATAGGCCAAAAAGGGAAGAATTAAACATCGGTCGAGAAAATGTGTGTGAACTCCCGGAGCCAAATATAGAGTCCGAGACGAAATTATTCAAACTTTTAGTACACAAGTTATTTTCCAAGCCCTTTCGGGATTTTTTGTCCGACCCATTCGGGATTTTTTTCGAACCCTTTCGGGATTTAAATAAAACCCTTTCAGGATTTTAATCCAACCCTTTCGGGATTTTTTGTCGAATTCTTTCGGGATTTTTGTCGAACCCTTTCGAGATTTATTTAAGACCCTTTTGGGAATTTTTTCCGATCCCAGCATTTTTAATTATAATTATTTTATTTTAAGGGTCTTAATTTATATATAAATGAATATATAACTTTTTTTTTTTAATCTGATGCTTGGCGTGCAAGGGGAGAGAAAGAGAAACCCTTGCACGCCAAGGAAATTAGCAGGTCCGCAGAACAGAGATGACACCGGCCAGGCAAGCTACGCCCATATCTCCGACCGCCACGACAGCCATCCACCAGAATGGTGACGACATCAAAGCGCTGAAACGGAGGGCGAGAAAGAAGCCCCAACGGCCACCGGCCCGGCAACAACCCAAATGAGAGAGAAGGAAGAGCTGACACCGGGGCCAAGCCAAGGTGGAAGGGAAACACCATCGATGGGCGGATGGGGGTGGAACATACAGGTAGGAGGAGTTTGAAAACTAAGGGTGAGTTTGGCAATGGGTTATTTTTTAAGGGGTGGAAATTATTTTTAAGGGATTGTACGGGGTGGAGATTGTTGTATGGGTTATGGGGATGGAAGAGGTTGATATTTTTTTTAAAATAATCCAGGTAAGGTGTTTGGTGGGTATAAGGTTATTTTTGTTGGTTAAATATGAAAGGACAAAACTGCCCCCGTCCTCAACCTTTGTCATTGCCCTTCTCTTAAATAAAAAAATTGAATCTTTTGCAGCAGGCAGGGAGAAGGAGCAGTGCCGTTCGATCCCGGCGCCAAGGAAGAAGGACGGAGAGGAGCAGTAGCCAGGGAGGAGCAGCACCGTTCAATCCTGTCTCCACACACACCGGAAATTTGGTTTCAATTTCTTTACTCAAAACCCCCAATCTCCATCATCGCCGGAACTTCCATTTGCTTCTCCTCTGATTCCGAGTCTTGGAGGACGGAGAGGAGGTAGTTGGAGGAGCACGAAGGGAGGCTGGGATTCGTCGTTGGAGGTGCACGGAGAAGCACGAAGGAAGGCCAAGCCAGTCGTCGTTGGAGGAGCATGAGGGAGGTCAGGCCATTCGTCACGGGAGGAGCACGAATGGAGAGTGTCAGGGGCATGGAAGTCATAGAGGGGTTGTTGAAACCGACAATCCCGATAATCTTCATGGGCGGGGGTTGGATTATCAGCCTTCAATAATCTCAAATAATCCCCAACTCCTAAAAAATCAACCCCGAATAATCTCTTTCCAAATACCAAACCCGGGTTGTTATTTAAAAGAAAAAACCCTGACAATCCCCACTAACCCCCTGCCGAGCACGCCCTAAGGCTGCCGAAAGGGCCCGAAACCCACAACAAGTCGACGCCGAAGGAATAGCAAGCCAAAGCTTCGTGAGGGACAAAATCGGCATGATGGACATGGGGATGGAAGAATTGGGGAAAGGAACCAGGAAAGACCAAAACCCCCAAATCGATTTGGACTCAATCGAAAAACGAAAGATGAATTTCGGATCAAGGGTTTAACTGGAGAAGAAAGACGACGCCAGGATAAGAGGCCGAGACCTGAGCTAGACGGACGGAGCCGGGGGAGGAGGATGAAGGAGGTCCGAGACCGAGCCGAGGAGAAAGGAGTATCATGACTCCATGCTAAACCTGTCGGCTGGGACTGATTTTTTTAACCTCCTGAGAGGTGTTTTCATCCTCCAAAGAGGTGTTTTTAAGCCTTCGAAGAGGGGTTTCTAAAGAGGTTTCTCTGGCCTGGCCAAAGACCGACGGTGTTCGACGGAGCGGAGCTCGATGGAGGTTCCTTCAAATTAGGGTTGGACCCCTCTCTCTAGTTTTCTAGAGAGAGGAGAGAGCTCCACTTTCTTTGTTGTGTTTTGTTTTTACCTTATTAACTCATGAATTGAGTAATTTAATTTGATTTATATTTATCCAACTTTAATTTATCAACTTTATATACCACATGAATTTCAGCTATCTGTATTACAAAATAGAGCCTACAAATATTGTTTTCCAAATATATTTGCCTATACTAAAACAAACGGGTTTGGATCTGGGTGGAGTTAGACTACATATCATTCTTATCATCGTCTAAAATAGTAAAATTCAACTTATAACGGTTTTTCTAATATACACAATAAGAGGATATGGTAAGAAACTCAATTGAGAAAGATTTTTTTAATTTAAATTATTTTGACTTTTTTTAATATTGTTTTTCTTATCGTTTTCTTTTTATTTGGTCGAAAATATTTATTAACTGATATTCTTAATCTACACCCTTGAAAAATAGGATAGAAAATTCATGCACCGTGTCATTGTAATCACTTGTAAAATTGTAGGGGATAAGATCTTCTCATCTTGCTCCATCTTCTACCTTATTATATATTTATCTGTGTTCTAAAAATCGCGCATAGGCGCTAAGCAGCAGGGCACCTGAGAATTTTTAAGCTTAGGCGGGCCTCTAGGCGGTAATCCGCCTAGGCACCTGCCTAGGCGCCACCTAGACCCCGCTGATAGAGCATGATTAGTATTGCATAATAGATTACATTTAGCATAGTTTAGTTGTGAATATTGCATATTTTAGTTACAATTACATGTTTACTTGTGATGTTGGAAGAGTCGGAATCTACACGTGTTTATGGTTAATTTCAGGTAAATGTGGATCTGACGAGGAATGAGGAGACTCTTGGATGAAGGAAGATTCAAGTTGAGGAAGAAAAGTGAAGAGCACGGGAGCGGAGTCGAATTTCGAGAGCCTAAGTGAAGAACAAGTTAGCAGAAATTGTCGCCAGACAAGCTGAACTTGTTTGGCACTTTCTGGAGGCCTCGGAGGTGCGTTTGACTATTATAAGCATGCGTTGGAAAGCTCTTTCCGAGATCTACAACTTTCATGTTGACAGTGAGACCAAATTCAAAGAGGGAAAATCGCTGTAAACAGTAAAGCCGCCTCGCAGCTCGTACCTCTGACGAACGATTTCGCTGATCGCCGGCCGCCCCACGGCCTGGGTTGGCTACCCCGCGACCTTCGCAGAAACACAACGTTTAAAATTGGACTTTAGTTAGGGTTTTTAGTTTATTTCTTGGCCGACTTTCTAAAGGTTTTTAAGAGACATCTTAGGTTATTCTTTCACTTACCTTATGCACTTTAGAGAATTGTTGAGAGCGTCGTTGAGCATGAGCAACTAAACTCTCAAGGTTTCGCCTACAGTTTGCATCTTTTATTGTTGAATTGTGAGTTTCTTAATCTAGTTCTTATTCATATTCCAATGTTTTGACTTCTTTGTGCTTAATTGCTTGAATGTGTTTGATTCTCTATGGCTTGATCAACTAGTTAGATTAGATTTATTCAATTGCTATGATTTTGTAGATTCCTCGTAGAAAACCTTAACCCAAGTAGCAATCATATCCCTTTAGGACTCGTAGGACTAATTGGATGTGTAGGAAGTTGAATATATGTTAAATATCGACTTGTAGCTTGATATTGCATGTACCTTAGTTAATTCATATTCTTAATGATATCTCTAGGTTAAATCTTAACCGTGTTATGGTTATTTAGAGATAAGGGTTGCTAGGACTCGTATGGCTAGTAATTTACCTAAGATCTGGACAAGAACATTGATAGAAAAAGACAAGAACTAGAGGCTGAAACAAGGATCGAATTCATCAATCGAAGTGATAAATTGTAGGTGAACCTATTTATCTCCACTGCATTCTAAAATCAATTTAGAAGACGGATCGAAGTGATAAATCGAAGTGATAAATTGTTTGCTTGCTTCCGCTTTGATAAAAGACGGATCTTTTTTCACAACAAAAACCTCCCATATTCTCTATTAGCGATTACACTTGCACTTGAATTGAGTAGATTTCCCTGTGGATCGACCTCTTCCTGACACACTATACTAGTTGTGAGTTTGAGTATTCTTTGGCAAGAACAACGATATGTTTTCCTTTTGTCAAATTTGGCGCCGTTGCCGGGGAATTCTTTTTGAATTCTTGTGTTGTTTTAATCACTAATCTTGGTGTGGACCACCTATATGGTCCACACTTGTGTTACTAACTCATCTTTATTGTCTTTGGATTCAAAGATTGAGAGGATCCTCTCGAGAATGAGGCGAGAAGCTCGTGATCACTTTCGCGAGTTACCTTTCGATCAAGGAGAAGAAGAGAGTATAGAGATGGTTGCTAACGAGGATAATCGAACGTTGAAGGAGCTCACAACACCTGACTTGGCCCAACCACCATTGGCTATCGTGTTCCCTGCACTTGATGAAGGTGTCAATTTTGAGCTAAATTCTGGGGTGGTTCATCTCTTACCTAAATCCCATGGGTTGAGTGGTGAGGACCCCCACAAGCAGTGGTCTGAGTTCCATACCGTCGTGGTGGGAATGAAGCCAGGCAATGTCACGGAGGAGCAAATCAAGTTTAGGGCATTCCCTTTCTCGGTTAAGGACACTGCCAATGAGTGGTTCTACTACTTGCCACCAGGTAGTGCAACAACATGGATTAAATTGAAGCGTCTCTTTTTAGAGAAGTACTTTCCTGCGACCAAATTAAACAGTCTGAAAAAGGATATCAACAGCATTGACCAGCAAGCTACATAGACAATCTATGAGTAGTTTGAGCGATTCAGGAAGCTTTGGTCTAGTTGCCCACACCATGGTTTCTCAAAGAAGGATTTGGTGCTCTTTCTATTCAATGGATTGCTTGACGAGGAGCGCAAGACGGTGAACTCTTCTTGTGGAGGCAAAATCTTGAACAAAACACCCAATGCTGCTTGGGAGGTGTTTTCAGAACTTGCTGATGGCTCTAGACAATTCTGCAAGGGACTTCATGCTGGAGGGGTGCTCTCCATTGACTCGTCAACTTCCGCATTACATAGCGATGTGGCTGAATTGAAGGATATGATGAAAAGGTTCATGCTACAAGGAACCCCATAGCAACTTAAGGCATGTGGCATTTGCGCTGATCTATATCACCCGACAGACACTTGTCCAATGCTGCAGGAGCCAAGTGTAAAGTTTAACGCCATAGGGAACTTTGTTCCGCAGCGACCCAGGTTTGATAACTATGCTAATCCCAATCATTTCAATAACAATTTTAATGCAGGTTATCAGGGGTATGGCTATGGTAATCACCAGGCCCCTTTCAATCCACAAGGAGGACTCCAATTCAGACCTCAACAACAATTTGATGCCAGACAAAGAGGACCTCCACCAACTGATCAATCCAATGAGGACCCTATCAAGGCTCTCACAAAGATCGTCTTGAGTCAAGCTGAGCACACCATGAATTTGGAGAAGAAATTAGCCAATTGGCTCAATCGATGAGCGAAATGCAGGCTAAGGACCCAGGAAAGCTACCATCTCAAACGGTTGTGAACCCCAAAGAGAACGTTAGCGCCGTGACACTAAGAAGTGGTAAGGAACTGATTACCACTCCCCATAATGATGTTAACATTGAAAACCTTGAACTAGGTGCAGCTGCGGAGGAAGAAGAAGCCGTCGTCGCTGAGCCGCCCCGCGGCCATGGCGATTTTAAATCTACAAAAATCGTTGGGCCGCCACGCGGCCATACCCTGCCTCCCCGCGGCCAATCCAGTGACGACTCAGACAGGTACGTCAGACTTGATTTTCCCCCTCTTAATTATTTCGAACCTGTTCCTCCCTTTCCTGAAGCACCCAGAGACACAAGAAGACCAGACAATGACAAAGAGATCTTTGAGACGTTCAGTAAGTGCGAGGTAAACATTCCCTTACTCAATTTGATTAAAAGTATTCCTTGTTATGCCAAATTTGTCAAGGAACTTTGCACAATAAAGAGGAATCAAAAGTTGAAAGGGAAGTAGAAAATTAAGGTAAGCGAACATGTGTCTTCTGTGTTTCAAAAGCGTATGCCTAAGAAATGTAACGACCCTGGCATGTTCATAATCCCATGTGTGTTAGGTGAGACTAAGTTTGATAAAGATTTGTTAGACTTAGGTGCATCTATTAATGTTTTACCTTATTCTCTGTATGAATAATCAGGTTTAGGACCTTTGCATGAGACTAGAGTGGTGATCCAACTAGCGGACCGATCAAATGCTTTTCCTAGAGGCATAGTTGAGGATGTTTTAGTCATGGTTGACAATTTGATCTTTCCTGCTGACTTTTTTGTCTTAGACATGGAGCATGGTAATCAAGAAGCCCCTATTCTCCTAGGAAGGCCCTTTTTTAAGACTGCTAGGACAAGAATCGATGTGTATTCTGGTTCTTTGACTATGGAATTCGATGGTGAGAAGGTTGAATACAATATATATGATGCAATGAAATTCCCTTCTGATGATCATTCCTTATGCTTTATGGATTCCATTGATACTTGTATGCAGGATACCTTTGATATGAGTTGTGTAGATGACCTGTAGGTAGCTTTAGAATCTCCTATTGAGGAGTTTTCATTGAATTATGTTTTGTTTACTAACCTGTAGGAGACCATAAGAGACTTATCTTCCCTACCTATATACTCACAGGCAGATACCTTTATGGCACTAACCATTCCAAATGAGAAGCTCGTACCTTCTATCGTACATGCACCTGATGTTGAGCTCAAGCCTCTTCCTGAGCATCTGAAGTATGCATTTGTGGGGGAAGGTGACACATTGCCTGTCATCATCTCTAAAAAGCTTACCAAAGAACAATAAGATAGGTTGGTAGGAGTGCTGAAAGAGCATAAGACAGCTTTGGGATGGACCATATCAGATATCAAGGGAATCAGCCCAGCTACTTGCATGCAAAGGATCTTGTTGGAAGAGGGAGCCAAATCTTCCAAGCAACCTCAACGAAGACTCAGCCCGCCTATGATGGATGTAGTGAAGAAGGATGTGCTCAAACTTCTTCAGGCAGGTATGATCTATCCCATCTCTGATAGTCAATGGGTTAGTCCAACGCAGGTAGTACCAAAGAAGGGAGGCATAACAATGGTTGAGAATCAAGAAGGTGAGTTGGTCCCTACCAGAGACCAATCAGGCTGGAGAGTTTGCATCGATTATCGTAAGCTGAATGCGGTAACTAGAAAAGATCACTTTCCCTTATCATTCATTGACCAAATGCTTGAAAGACTCGCTAGTCGTCCATATTATTGCTTTCTATATGGATATTCAGGGTACTTTCAGATAGCCATCGCACCGGAGGATCAAGAAAAGACAACATTCACTTGTCTGTTTGACACTTTTGCATATCGTAGGATGCCTTTTGGCTTGTGCAACGCTCCTGGGACATTCCAAAGGTGTATGGTAAGTATTTTTTCTGAATATATAAAGCAATTCATTGAGGTTTTTATGGATGACTTTACAGTCCATGGTGATAGTTTTGATGCTTGCCTCAACCATTTGGCGCTTGTGCTTAGAAGATGTGTTGACACTAACTTAGTGCTCAATTCAGAAAAGTGTCACTTTACGGTTGAGGAAGGCATTGTTTTGGGTCACATTGTCTCCCATAAAGGGATTGAAGTTAATAAGGCAAAGATTGACATCATTCAATCATTGCCTTATCCTACTAATTTGCGTTATGTGCGTTCCTTTTTAGGCCATGCAGGATTCTATCGCAAGTTCATTAAGGACTTCTCAAAGATCACCTCACCATTGTGCGAGCTGCTGAAGAAGGAGGTCACATTTGCTTTTGATGAGAAGTGCAGGATGGCGTTTGTTGAGTTAAAGACTTGTCTTACTAGTGCACCAATTATACAAGCGCCAAATTGGTCTCAATCGTTCGAATTGATGTATGACGCTAGTGACTACGTTGTGGGATCCGTGCTTGGACAAAAAGAAGGGAGGAGCTCTCATGTCATATATTACGCATCTATGACCCTGAATGGAGCTCAAAGGAATTACTCAACCACAGGAAAGGAACTTCTTTCTATAGTTTTTGTACTTGAGAAATTTATATCCTATTTTCTTGGTACAAAAGTTATTGTTTATACTGATCATGCAGCGCTTCGTTACCTTTTGACAAAGAAAGAGGCCAAGCCAAGACTTATTAGATGGATATTGCTTTTAAGCGAGTTTGACATCGAAATCAGGGACTAAAAGGGTGATGAGAACCTAGTTGTTGACCATCTAAGTCGTATTGTGCAGGGGAAGAATGGACAAGAAGTCATATCTGGGAGCTTTCCCGATGAAGAGTTATTCCAGGTCTTTGCAATCGCCAGCTGCCCCACGACCACCTTAGGCGGCCCCGAGGCCGAGTCTTCGGAGAAGGATTTGTTCGTAGTCGCCGGCCGCCCCGCGGCTGACCCAAGCCGCCCCGCGGCCCCTGCAGAATCAAAAATTGAACAATTCCTCAAGGTGTGTTCTCTCCCACGCCCTTGGTTTGCTAACTTAGTCAACTATTTAGTGTCGCAAGAGTTTCCACCCAACTTTTCGAAGGCTCAGAAAGATAAGATACGCCACGATGCTTGCTTTTACGTGTGGGATGACCCCTACCTATGGAAGCATTGCGCATATAAAGTGATACGTCGGTGTCTCCCCGCAATCTGTCCTTAATTTTTGTCATTCCCATGAATGTGGTGGACACTTTGGACCACAAAAGACAGCTAGAAAGGTACTTGATGCAGGATTCTTTTGGCCACATATATTTCGTGATTCATATGCTTTTTGCAAATCCTGTGATCGTTGTCAGAGAGTTGGGAATCTTTCTAAGAGGAATGAGATGCCACAAACTCGCATGATATTTTGTGAGATTTTTGATGTTTTGGGCATTGAATTCATAGGACCATTCCCTAACTCCTTTGGAAACTTATATATTTTGCTTGTGGTGGACTACGTCTCTAAGTGGGTGGAGGCAAAGACCACCAAAACTGACGATTCAAAAGTAGTTGCAGGTTTCCTCAAGGAGCTATTCTCTAGATTTGGAGTTCCTAAAGCACTGATCAGTGATAAAGGTACCCACTTCTGCAACAAGACTGTGAGTGCATTATTAAAGAAATATCAGGTGAATCAGAGGGTGTCTATTGCATACCACCCCCAGACTAATGGGCAAGCTGAGGTGTCTAATCGCGAGATTAAGACTATCTTGGAGAAGACTGTTGACCCAAATAGGAAGGATTGGAGTGTCAGACTTGATGATGCTCTGTGGGCTTATCGAACGGCTTACAAAACTCCCATTGGGATGTCTCCGTTTCGATTAGTCTATGGAAAGGCTTGCCATCTTCCTGTCGAGCTCGAGCATAAAGCATATTGGGCGGTGAAGCAGTGCAACGTGCAGATTGATGAAGTTGGGGAGTTCAGGAAACTACAGCTGTAGGAGTTAGAAGAATTGAGATTGGATGCCTATGATAACTCCGTCACCTATAAGGAGAAGACAAAGGCATGGCACGACAAACATATCTTGCGAAAGGACCACAAAGTTGGGAAAAATGTCCTTCTATTTCAATCGCGCCTACAACTCTTTCTAGGTAAGCTTCGTTCTAGATGGACAGGGCCATATGTGATCACTAATGTCTTTTATCATGGTGCAGTAGAGCTACTCAATGAGAGAAATGGAGACATATTCAAGGTAAATGGTCATAGAGTGAAACCATATTTTGAAAGCTTTGTCAAATAGGACGGTGATGAGTTCGTTCTCACAGAACCAAGTGCTGAGGATCATTAGGGAGTCATAACGTCGAGCCAACAATGGTAACCAAAGACGTTGCTTGGGAGGCAACCCAAGGTAATAGTTTAGGTCTTATTTTCTTTTTGCATTAAGTTTTTTTTATTTTAGTTTTGGTTTGGTTTGGCACACTAACTTTGCAGGAAGGAAAAGAAGGAGGAAAAGAGCGAAAAAGGACGGGCCGCCCCGTCGCCACCCTAGGCCGCCGTTATGACTCGGATGCGCCACAGAGAAGGAAGTTTGGGACGTCGGAGAGAAGATCTGACGTCGGAGTTCACAGATACGGAAAATCTCCGGCCGCCCCGTCGCCAGACCAGCCGCCCCGCCACCACATCTGTCGCCAGCCGCCCCCCGGCCACCACAGAACCTGATATTCCGTGAGTTGTTCTTGATTTCAACTCTTTTTTGGGTGATTTTGTTAGCTCGAATTAGCAATGTCTAGACCCCTTGGAATGAGTAAAGGTTAGAAGGAGAAGTGGAATGCTCTAAACACTCGAAATTTCTTTGTAACCAAATTTTTTCATGAGCCTACACTTCGATTGTTGGAGATGGATGTATGTACTAGGCAATTGTTGGAGCATGGGGGCTTAGGAAATTTTATAGGGAAGAATGCTCCTACATATTCGAGCTTGTGTAAAGAATTTATAGAGACTTTGAGTGTGAGGCATACATCTATTGAGTTTCGATTGCTTGGGAGGGATTTCACGATGCCGAAGGAGATATTGGGGCATATTTTTGGTATTACTGCTGCACCTACTGTTGGATAGCTTGATGTGTGTAAGGGAGAGGGTCCTTTGGCTTTTTGGATGGAGTCTACTAGGGTGCCTTTTGAGGCCAAGAAGGGCCAGTACAACTCGAGTATTCGTCATCCTGCATTACGGCTGATCCACAAGGTTCTAGCGAACACATTTTTTGCCCATGCTGAGGTCAACAAGATCTAACTTAGGATCATGTCATTTTTGTGGTGTCTGATGCCAGAGAGCCCAGTTATTCCAAGTTGGGTGGATATGTTTCTGGTGAACTGCAAGGACATCGTCGACAAACGCAAAAAGGCGACGATTAGTTTTGGGGGTCTTATCACCCTCATAGCTCGAGAGTGCATTGATCTGCGCTGTTCCCGATGTTCTGCATGTCTTATTTCTTTATGATGAAGCCCAGCTAAAGAAAGCTGGCCACTTGGAGGGAAAGTCGCCGATGTGGGTCTGGAGGACAGGCCATCTGGGGAAGATTCATTTGAGATTGCCCCGACATCTTCCTTTTGGCCCTACCGCTGCTGATTTCTACATGGGCGATGAAATGGAGGAGGATGACGATGATGATGTTGATGGGGGTGCTCCTGATGCTGAGCAGAAGGATGATGATGATGTTCATGGAGTTCAGATGGATATAGGAGGTAGTGGTGCTGGACCTTCTAGCACAGCTGGAGGTGCTGGTCCGAACTACTACACGCTGGAGCAGAGGATGGAAGAGATGTATATCCATCAGGATACCATGTGAGAGCATCAGCAGATGATGTCTCATCGTCAGGACCCCATGTTGGAGCACCAGCCGCAGATGTCCCAGCGCCAGGATGTGATGTGGGATCAGCAACAACAGTTGTATGTGGATGTTGGCGACATTCATCGGGATGTCCGTGGCTTGACTTCTCACCTGGAAGATGTCTCTTAGAGCCAGGTAGCGATCCGACAGATGCAGGAGCAGATTTGGCAGAGGCAGGAGGACTTCTATCGATTTGCCTATCCCCAGTTTCCACCTTACCCGCCGCCGCCACCACCTCATCAGTGAGCATGTTAGTTGTTTCTTTTCTTTTCCCTTTTCTTTTTATTTTGATGTTTTTGGTCTCATTTCTGCATTGAGGACAATGTCAGAATTAATTGTGGGGGAGAAGACTTGCATGTCACGTTTGTATTTTGGTTTTAAGTTTGCACTGCATTATGACTATTAATTTGCATGGTTGTTTTTAGTGGTTGTATGCATGTTAGTTTCTATCAATGTTATTGTCTATTAAAAAATAAAAAAAAATGAAAAAATGAAGAAATGAAAAAGAAAGAGTTTAGTTCTTGCATTACTAGGATTAGGTCTTATTTCTCCATATGGATGTCGTTTGTCCTCTAATCTATCTAATGAGATTTATGCCCCATGATGTGCTTGGATTGTTGAAACCTTCGATATATATTTTCTATACTATTTGGTGAGCATAATTGATTAATGATTGAGCACATAAGATCTTGGAATTATGGGTGATTTTGAAGTTCTAGACATGACCTGGTGAGCTTATTTTGGCCTATTCAGGCTGCACTTTATTTAGTCCTCTTGCTTGTTGAGTGTACTTTCTCCATTTTTTTTCTCTTTGGCTTGCATTTAGATATATTTTTCAAGGGTGCATATATATCGAAGGTCATTATGACTTCCCTTTGCTAGGCAATTTAATTGAAGGTCATTATGACTTCCCTTTGCATTTAGATATATTTTGAAGTTCTAGACATGACCAGGCAGCACCTGGCCGACGTCGACGACTCTGCAGCATCCCCGACAACTGATCAGGCTCCGAAACTGAAAAAGCCACTGCCTTTCCCTTCAAAAGCACAGAAAGATCCCATTGCAGGTAGGTTTACCAGATTTGTTAATATGCTGCAAGAACTGAATGTTTCTATTCCTTTTACAGAAGCCCTGCAAGAGATGCTTGGATATGTCAAATTTCTCAAGGAAATCCTAAGCAAGAAGCGATCCATCTCAGAGATCGCAGGCGAATGCAAAGTACTCCACTTCCCTGAAAAGAGACCTGACCCTGGTAAGTTTTCTGTTACTGTGGGTTTTGGTCAATATAAATATGATTCTCTATGCGATTTAGGGGCAAGTGTGAGCATCATGCCTTTATCAATCTGGCGGAAAGTAAAGATAGGATGAATAGAACCTGTGGATGCCAAGCTATACATGGCAAACAATACAGTCGTCATCCCTACAGGTATAGTTGAGAACGTCCCTGTCCAGGTTGGTAAATTCTTTATTCCAGCTGATTTCCTTATCATTGACTGTGCTGAAGATCCTACTAGCCCTATTATTCTTGGTAGACCATTCTTAGCTACTGCAGATGCCAAAATAAGTGTCAAGAATAGATCGCTCACCTTCACCATAGGCGATGAGGTTTTGGATTTCTCTGTGGGCCTTGCAAAAGAGGAAATTTCATGGCTGGAGGTGAAAAGGATCAGCAACCACGGGACCAAGCAAACAGCGGAGGAAGGAGCCAACACTGTACTCGAGATCGACAAAGGCTACTCGATCTCGACAAAGGACGTACTCGATGTCGACAAGACTTTGTCTATCTCGACAACTACTGCAAAGCCAGAAACCTGCCAAGAGCCTAAGTATGGGGTCCCTGTACTCGAGGTCGACCAGCTGTAATCGATGTCGACTAGCCCCAAGCCCAAAGATTCCTGTTTTGGGTCCGAAAAGGCAAGTTCAGGTATGAATCCTACTCCCCCTCAGTCCATAAAGAAAATTATTAATGATTTAAGGGGAGATAAGACACCGTGGAAAGAGAATCTGCGAAAACTGAGAGCTGGAAGGAAAAAAAAGAAAGAGAAGGGAGATGATGCAAGCAACAACATGTCAGCTGAGCTTGCATACTACCATCAGGACCTAGATGATCCAGGAGAAGGGCCAAGCATGAGCGGGCCCCACAATAATGGTCCTTGAGCGCTGATAAGGCGTATTCCAATAGGCATTATAAGTTATTTTAGATGAATTTCATTGTCATATATTCATGTTTTATTGTTAATTAGATTAGCGCTCGTTTTGTGGAAAAGTTCGGAATCTACGCTATTTCGATGGTTTTATGTAGATTCGTAGATCCGAGGCAAAGAGCACAAGGAACGGAGCTAAAAGAGGATAAGACGAGACTTGAGAGAGCTTAAGGAAGACGTCCCGAAGAGAGTGGAACAACCTAAGGAGCAACGGAGCACGAAATCGAGGTCTAAGAGCGAAAACGAGGGCGAGTCGCGAAAGCTCCGCTCGACGAGCTGAACTTGTAACGCACTTTCCGGAGGCCTCGGATGTCCGATCGACGCATATGAGCATGCGTTGGAAAGCTCTTTCGAAGCTCTACGTGATGGTGTTCTGCTGGATTTTCGCTGTCAGCGAATGGATTTCCGCTGAAGCAAATCAAGTCAAAGACATCATTGATTTACCGTGTTTAAACATTGATTTGCCGTGTTTAATTGGTGTTATTTATATGCTCAAGTTCTTGGGACTATTTGCTATCTCTTTGTTAAATCTTGACCGTGTTAAGGTTGCATTAAGGTGTAAGGGATTAATTGGACTCGTAGGACTTTTAATCTATATAAACCAAGACGTGAGGAATTCGTAGGAAAAGATAATAACTTGAAAATGATTCGATAATCAATAAAACCAACCAAAGTCGAGAACTTGTAGGTGGAAACGCTTTTCTTCTATCCTTTATTTGCTTTTGTCAATATTATTTTCTTTTATTTTCATTCATAAAAATCGTTTCTTTTATATTGATAAATACACAATATTTAGAAATACTTGATTCTCTAGGGTTCGACCCCTTACTTGCATACTATACTAGTTTGTTTGTTTGGGAATAATTTTTGGCGAGGGAAATCAACGACTTTCCCTCCGTCAAGCGCAAACGGAGAAGTCGGCCTAGCGACTCTAAAATCTAGATCATGTATATAAAACTTTATGAATTTTTGGGACTTTTGAACTTTTTTGTTTTTGGTTTATGTTTTTGGTTTTAGGGTTTTATGTCTCTTAGAATGTTTTATGTGGATAGTCTAGTTTTGTGTGCAATCTAACACTTTTAGGTCGGCAAGCATATAAGGATCGCGAAGAGTGGAATAAGAAGTCCCTGAAAAACAGTCAAAATCGACGAAGGCCAAGTCGACGGCGACAAGGAGGAGCAGCCCAGACATTACTCGATCTCGAGTAGGCCAACTCGACATCGACAAGCCCAGACGCTCCTCGACTTCAGAAAACCACTAGACGCAGACGAGCTCCTCGAGATCGAGTACCATGTACTCGAGATCGACAAGCCTATCTCTACTCGACATGCACTGATCTGCCTCCCTCGATGTGTTGTCTTGTGAGTTCCTTCCTTTACTCTTGTTTTTATTTGATTTTATACAGTGGGGACACTGTAAATTTTAAGTATGGGGTGGGAGAAGGGCTTACATTATGCATATTTACTTTATTTGACATTATATGTGCATTATTTCTTTGAATTGCTACATGGCTATTTTGGAATGCATTATTGATTTATGTGCTTATATGCATGTTTTCCAAAAAGTTTGAGAAAAATGACCCCCATTGAAATTTTTGGTTAATGTCATGGAAGCTTTAATTGAACTCGACGATGCAAAATTGGATTCATTAGAGATATAGCATGAAATTGCCTAGCAAAGGGAAGTCATTATGAAGTGCATATTTTGATGAAAACCGTGAAAGGAGGTAAAATTTGAAGTTGCTTTTGACATGTTGCATGGTAAGATGATGGGGGACTTTATATTTCCATATAATGCTCATTGTTATATTCCAAGCCCTTACCTATGTTTATGCATCACAAAAGCCATAATATGCCTTGTTTCAATTATTGCTCCACATGATCTAAATATTTGCCATTCTTTACCTTATCCGGGGATTATGTTGAGAATGATGTTACATTATGGAGATTATCATATGGTGTTTGTGTTGTTGTTGTTATTGGAGTTTGGAAGGACATTGTTTGAAATATATGGAAAATTTAATGAGTGAAAGAAAACACAATCACCTCAGGAGATAAAGGTAGATTGACCCTGCTCTCTGAGATAATAGTTTGGAGAGATGGGACACATTGTGAGGAGTCCAAAGCACTAAGTATCCGGGGCCATTCATGACACCCATGTTTGCGACTCGCGAGAAGGCAGTGCTGAGGTCAGAGAGGTAAAAGCATTATTGTTGATAAAAGCATTATGAAAGGTGATGAAACTTATGAAAAGAAATGTGGAAATTCAAGTTTGGAAATACTCCATTTCCCCGGATCATTAGCACCACATTACCAGAAACTACCCACCTTTTAGCCTTTTATCAAATCTACTCCTTATTTGTGCTTAAATTGAAGTCCTCTTAATTATCAATGCTTTGTCACTTCTAAATGTTTTTGCATAACCCTCCTTTTGTGAGTAGATGTTGCTTTGATATAATTGCACATGTATGGATTTATGACACTAGTACCTTTTCAAGGATGGTAATTGATTGCAGGGTTATATGACAATGAATCTGATATGTTGAGAGTTTTGAATTCTTCCCCTGAATGACAAATAAAAGTATTGCTTGAGGACAAGCAAGCTTAAGTATGGGGTGTTTGTTGTGAGCTAAATCTGCCATATTTTACAGTAACTTTAATATCGTTTTCTGCATACATTGCATACATTTGGGTTAAATAGTACAGAATCTAGGTAGTTTATGTTTATTTGCCAAATTATAGAATCTACACCAGTTTCTGTTTAAATTCGCAGAATTCGAGACGCTTTACAACAATTTTAAGGAAGGTCAGAAAAGCTCGGAAAACAACTACAGAAGTCCAGAATCCGAGAGTACAGAATCAGGACAAACCGAGGTAAAGCCAGGGCTACTCTATGTCGAGTACACCTTACTCGATGTCGAGTAGAGAGCCCGGGCGGACTTGGTCGACAAAGCCTGGTTGAGGAAGCTGAGCCAGCCCAACCCGACTCCCGGAACACAACTCGATCTCGACAAGACCTAGTCGAGATCGACGACACCTCAGCGCCACACCCGGAGTCGATGAGAAGAGGAGCTAATCGAGAAGCCGAGGACGAAGACGCCGAGCACATCTCTACTCGATCTCGACAAGACCTAGTCGAGATGGACGAGCCACCTAGCGCCTGTCCGAGCCCATGCCGAGAAGGAGTCCTCGACATCACCAGAGAGCCACCCTCGACCACAACCCTAGTCGATGTCGACGAGCCCTAGTCGAGATCGACGACGCCCAGGAACCCAGATCCAAGCCATGTCGAGCGGAGTCACTCGAGAAGTCCAGTCGACGACGAATCCTAGTCGACATCGATGAGCCCTTGTCGAAGTTGAGTAGACCCGTTTCTGGAAACGCGTCGACGTGAGCAGTCCGAGTAGAGTTAGGATTCCTTGGGCACGAAGGAAGTCGAGAAGGCCGAGAATCTATCCAATCTATCAAGACACATCATGGAAGAGGAGTTCTATCCACTTTAAGACATTTAGATATATTTAGATTTATTTCCTTTATTGCTTTTATTTATCATTAAGCCTTTTAGATATAATTTTAGATATAGATATAGATATTCTATCCTTGATTAGCAAGGATTAGAAAGCTATAAATAAAGCCCATGGGGCTCAGTTTCATTCATTCAATTCTCGGGAGTGAAGTAAGTAGGAGAAGTAGAGGGAGAAAGTGAGGCCGAGTGGAGCAAGGAGCGAGAGCAAGTTGACTTTGTTCGGTTGTACTTTCTTTGGTTTAGTTTAATGCAAGTTGTTATTTTCTTTCAATCAATGTCTGAGTTTGCGATGGGGCGTGAGTAGTCCACCCACTTCTAGGGTTGGGGCGAGCCCAACGATAGCCATGCGCGCTTGAGGTAAGGATCCGACCTTTATCATGTTTTGAGCATTTTCCTACTTGTTTATGTGTTTATTACCCATCTAATGGAGATCCATGCTAACAACTTGGATTATAAACATAAAATCGGTAGAGACAATTAGGTTTTCTTGAAAGAGTTGTCTAATTGTTGGAAAAGGCGAAAGCTTAGTCCTTTAATGCGATTTACATGATTATTTGTTTGGTTCTGCCTTATGCATGCTTGGTTGTCGTTGTTGCAAACCCCAATCTTGGAAGGTTTTTAAATTAAGTTTAGTTCGAAATTCCAAAAGCCTTTGCATTTATTTTATTTTGTTTTAGTCTCTGTCTTACTCGAGATCGAATAGCACTCGTCGATCTCGACAACTGATCTTCGACCCAAAGTCGTTGTAGCTTACTTGTGCAGGTACTCGACGAGACGAAGCGAAGTCGACTAAGACCTCTACTCGACATCGAGTAGGCCTTGTCGACGTCGACGAGCCCCTGTGACTGCTGCTGCGCTGTGTTCGACTGTGCCTGACCCCTGTCGACTAACCCTTAGTCGAGGTCGAGTCCCACTGTTGTCGACTTCTGACCGTGAGATTCCACCGCTACCTAGGATCCGCTGACACGCTTCCTCGTGGATCGATCCTGACTTCCCGCTGCTGCATCAGGAGGAGGTCTTGTAATTATTTGCGTGGGCAGAATCTGGTTTGATTTATTTTGTTATATTTCATACTCGATTTCCTCCTACACCAAATTGGCGCCGTTGCCAGGGAAGCAATCATTCGCGCCTTAGGTACTTAAAATCTCACGTTTCTTTTGAGTTACTTTGCAGGTGTATGCGTCGTTCTGGTCTACCACCTGAGTTTGACGCCTTAGACGAACCAGAGCGTTACCTACACATCCACTCTAAACTCAAAAGGATCATGGCGGCCGCTGAAACACAAGAGCAACTGATCAAAAGGCTTACAAGGGAACTAGCCGCTAAAGATGCTGCTATCGCCACTGAGAAAGCAGCAAGGGAGCAAGCAGAAGCTGAGATTGCCCAATATCCAACTACTGTAGAGGATTATATGCATCCAGCTCTCGTCGTGCTTGAATCGGCGATTCTAATCCCTGATAACTCTTTTGAAATTCGTACTCAGTTTTTGATAGAGCTTAAAAATAATGCTTTTTATGGAAAATTTAATGAGTGTCCTCTTGAACATATTACTAATTTTCATGACATGTGCCGTACTCTTGCTGAAGGTACAACTCTGGAATATGTCAAGATGAAATCTTTTCGCTGGTCTCTCGCTGGACCTGCACTGAAGTGGCTTGAAGGGCTGAAGCCAAGATCTCTCACCACCAGGGCCCAAGTAGAGCAAGAGTTTCTGAACAAATACTTCCCACCAACCAAAACAACACTTCTCCGTCAGAAAACCACCGCCTTCAAACAGAAGCAAGGGGAACCGCTGGCAAAGGCATGGGAACGCTACAAAGAACTGTTGCGATCTTGCCTTACTCATGGACAGCCACCCTACGTCATTCAGGAGATCTTCTTAACCTCTCTTGATCAAATCACTAAGGACAGAATCAACCATTATACTCGCTATGAGTATCTGACGATGCCACCAAGCGACGCATGGGGTGTGCTAGAAAAGCTCACTAACTACGACAACAAATATGGGGCTCCTACAAACTATGAGGAGAACTCCTACGCCAGGCCAGCACCATCAATGCCACTCTATGAGCCAGTAAAGGAGATTGACCCAAATGTCAGGGAGCAGTTCTACAGAGACCAAAATCGCAAGCTCCTCAAGCAAGTCAAATATCTATCTGTCAATCAGCCTTGCATCGAATGCGGATCACAGCGGCAGACCACTACTGAGTGCCCACACACTAAGTAAGTCAGGATGGCAGAAACACATGAAGAGGCAACCTGCGCTGGGGGTCCAAATCGCTACATGGGAGACCAACGGTCCTATTCACCACAGTGGAACCAAGATCCTCCTAGGAATCCCCCACCCTACAGAGCTCCAGGACATCCAGAAAGGGATCAAAAGAAGGATGATCTGCATCTGATCCTTGAGGAGATACGTCGTAATCAGGGCACCATCAACAACCAATTCCAGAATATCACTACAAAATTTGGAGAATTGGACATCTGGAAAAGGGGAATAGAGACGCAGATGGGTCAAATCGCTGCACAGATCCCACCACCGTCCGGACAACTCCCTCGGCAAACATAACCAAATCCTTAGGGGAAAACCGGACACGTCGCAGCTATCAAACTCAGGAGTGGACATCAATTACACGAGACAGAGGTCGAAAAAAAGCAAAGCAAGGCAGAGCAGCAACTCGACACAAAGCACAGCCAACTCGATCTCGAGGAGGGTATACTCGAGATCGACAAGCCGCTACTCGACACAGACCAGAAGCTAAGCTCGGACTCCGCTGCACAGACCAGCAACTCTAGGTCGACCACCTTACTCGATGTCGAGGAGCCCGTGGTCGAGATCGAGGAGCAGCACCTGGCCGACGTCGACGACTCTGCAGCATCCCCGACAACTAATCAGGCTCCGAAACTGAAAAAGCCACTGCCTTTCCCTTCAAAAGCACAGAAAGATCCCACTGTAGGTAGGTTTACCAGATTTGTTAATATGCTGCAAGAACTGAATGTTTCTATTCCTTTTACAGAAGCCCTGCAAGAGATGCCTGGATATGTCAAATTTCTCAAGGAAATCCTAAGCAAGAAGCGATCCATCTCAGAGATCGCAGGCGAATGCAAAGTACTCCACTTCCCTGAAAAGAGACCTGACCCTGGTAAGTTTTCTGTTACTGTGGGTTTTGGTCAATATAAATATGATTCTCTATGCGATTTAGGGGCAAGTGTGAGCATCATGCCTTTATCAATCTGGCGGAAAGTAAAGATAGGATGAATAGAACCTGTGGATGCCAAGCTATACATGGAAAACAATAGAGTAGTCATCCCTACAGGTATAGTTGAGAACGTCCCTGTCCAGGTTGGTAAATTCTTTGTTCCAGCTGATTTCCTTATCATTGATTGTGCTGAAGATCCTACTAGCCCTATTATTCTTGGTAGACCATTCTTAGCTACTGCAGATGCCAAAATAAGTGTCAAGAATAGATCGCTCACCTTCACCATAGGCGATGAGGTTTTGGATTTCTCTGTGGGCCCTGCAAAAGAGGAAATTTCATGGCTGGAGGTGAAAAGCATCAGCAACCACGGGACCAAGCAAACAACGGAGGAAGGAGCCAACACTGTACTCGAGATCGACAAAGGCTACTCGATCTCGACAAAGGACGTACTCGATGTCGACAAGACTTTGTCTATCTCGACAACTACTGCAAAGCCAGAAACCTGCCAAGAGCCTAAGTATGGGATCCCTGTACTCGAGGTCGACCAGCGGATCCTAGGCAGCAGTGAAATCTCATGAACGTCGACAACAGGGTCCTCGATCTCGACTAAGGGTAGTCGACAGAAGATCGGACAGTCGAATAGTGTAGCAGTTGCAGGCAGAGGCTTGTCGATGTCGATGAGGCCTACTCGATGTCGAGTAGAGTCTTTGTCGACTTCGCTTCGTCTCGTCGAGTACCTGCACAGTTAAGCTACAACGATGCTAGATCGAAGATCAGTAGTCTAGATCGACCAGGCTTGGTCGAGGTCGACGAGGGCAGAAATTAAAACGAAATAAAGAAATAAAGTAAAGACAAATGATTTGGGACTTTCGAAATAAACTTTATGTAAAAGGCTTCCAGGATTGGGGTTTGCAACAACGATAACCAAGTATGCATAAAGTAGAACCAAACGAATTATCGCGTAAATCGCATCAAAGGACTAAGCTTTCGCCTTTTCCAACAATTAGACAACTCTCTCAAGAAACCCTAATTGTCTCTACTGATTTTATGTTTATAATCCAAGTTGTTAGCATGGATCTCCATTAGACGGGTAATAAACACATCAACAAGTAGGAAAATGCTCAAAACATGATAAAGGTCGGATCTTTACCTCAAATGCGCATGGTTATCGTCGGGCTCGCCCCAACCCTAGAAGTGGGTGGACTACTCACGCCTCATCGCGACCTTAGACATTGATTGAATGGAAATAACAACTTGCATTAAACTAAATTCAAAGACTTTACAATCCCGTCGATCCAACTCTCGTTGAACGCCAAAACCCTAAAACCTCTGAACTCCCTAAACCGTCTATGTGGAACTACTTCTCTAACTAAAATTGAATGTAAGATAAGATGCCTAATGCTCAGCCCCTAGGGCTTTATTTATAGCCTTCTATTCTTTGCTACTCAAGGATAGAATATCTATATCTATATCTAAAACTATATCTAAAATGCTTAATGATAAATAAAAGCGATAAAGAAATTAAATCTAAATATATCTAAATGTTCCAAGTGGATAAAACTCTCTTCTTCATGATAGATGTTGATGAAATCGGATAGATTCTCGATCTTCTCGGCTTCCAAGGATTCCAACTCCGAGTAGGATTCGTCAAGCCACGTCAACAGCTTCTGGGTTCGTCGTCGATGTCGACTAGGGTCTCCTCGACATCGAGTGTTATCGACTAGCTCCTCGGGTTCGTCGTCTCGGTTAACTGGTGCTCGATGTGGCTTGGACTTGGCTCACGGGTCTCGTCGACATCGACAAGGCTCGTCGACATCGAGTTGGGTCTTCCCTTCCATTTCCGCGAGTTGGCTTCTTCATCGGCTTGGTGCATCCCGCTGGCAGCGAGAGGTCCGCGGCAGCGAGTGGAATCGCTGGCAGCGAGTGTCGTCTGGTCATCCTCGTCTTTGTCGACTCCGGGTGTGGCGCTCGCTGGCAGCGGGGATTTCCGCGGCAGCGAGAGGTCCGCTGCAGCGAGTCGAGTCGCTGGCAGCGAGTGCCTTCTTGTCGGCCTCGGCTTGTCGACCAGCTCTCCTTCTCGTCAACTCCGGGCATGGAACTGAGGCGTCGTCGATCTCGACTAGGGCTTGTCGAGATCGAGTAGAGCTCCGGAGATGGGTTGGTCTGGCTCCTAGTCGACAAGGCCTGTGCTCGGACATGCTCGTCTAGATCGAGTAGGGCCTACTCGAGATCGAGTAGCTTGGGCTCTCAGCTTGATTCGCTTGGTTCCGCTGCTTCTTTGACCTTGGACTTCCGTAGTGGTTTTCCGAGCTTTTCTGACCTTCCTTAGTGTTGCTGTAAAACGTCATGAATTCTGCAAATTTAAACAGAAACTGATGTAGATTCCATAATTTGGCAAATAAACATAAGCTACATAGATTCTGTATTTAGCCGACCCAAATGTATGTAAAGTATGCAGAAAACGATATTAAAGTTACTGTAAAATATGGCAAATTCAGCTCACAACAAACACCCCATACTTAAGCTTGCTTGTCCTCAAGCAATACTTTTATTTGTCATTCAGGGGAAGAAATCAAAACTCTCAACATATCAGATTTATTCTTATATAACCCAGCAGTCAATTATCATCATTGAAAAGGTACTAGTGTCACAAATCCATGCATGTGCAATTTAAAAAGCAACATCTACTCACAAAAGGAGGGTTAAACAAAAACAATTTATGTGAAAAAGTATTAATAATCAGGAGGACTTTAATTTAAGCTCAATATGGAGTAGATTTGGTAAAAGGCTAAAAGGTGGGCAATTTCTAGCAATGTGGTGCTAATGATCCGGGGAAATGGAGTATTTCCAAATTGAATTTTCACATTCCTTTTCCATAATATTCATCACCTTTCGTAATGCTTTTATCAACAATAATGCTTTTACCTCTCTGACCTCAGCACTGCCTTCTCGCGAGTCGCAAACATGGGTGTCATGAATGGCCCCGGATACTTAGTGCTTTGGACTCCTCACAATGTGTCCCATCTCTCCAAACTATTATCTCAGAGAGCAGGGTCAATCTACCTTTATCTCCTGAGGTGATTGGATTTTCTTTCACTCATTAAATTTTCCATATATTTCAAACAATTTCCTTCCAAACTCCAATAATGATAATAATCACAACACAAACACCATATGACATCTCCATAATGTAACATCATTCTCAACATAATCCCCGGATAAGGTAAAGAATGACAAATATTTAGATCATGTGGAGCAATATTTGAAATAAGGCATATTATGGCTTTTGTGATGCATAAGCATAGGTAAGGCTAGGATTTCAAGCAATGAGCATTATATGGAAATATAAAGTCCTCCATCATTTTATCATGCAACATGTCGAAAGCAACTTCAAATTTTACCTCCTTCTATGGTTTTCATAAAAATATGCACTTCATTATGACTTCTCTTTACTAGGCAATTTCATGCTATATCTCTAATGAATCCAATTCTGCATCGTCGAGTTCAATATAAGCTTCCATGACATTAATCAAAATTTTCAAATTTTCAATGGGGGTCATTTTTCTTACTTTTGGAAATCATGCATATAAGCACATAAATCAATAATGCATTCCCAAAATAAGCACAGCAGCAATTCAAAGAAATAATGCACATGTAATGTCAAATAAAGTAAATATGCATAATGTAAGCCCTTCCCCCACCCCATACTTAAAATTTACAGTGTCCTCACTGTATAAAATCAAATAGAAACAAGAGTAAAGGAAGGAACTCACAGGATAAAACATCGAGGAAGGCAGATCAGTGCATGTCGAGTAGAGATAAGCTTGTCGACATCGAGTACAGGGTAGTCGATCTCGAGGAGCTTCGTCTGCGTCTGGTGGAATCTGAAGTCGAGGAGCGTCTGGCTGGTCCATGTCGAGTACGTCTACTCGAGGTCGAGTTGTGTCTAGGCTGCTCCTCCTTGTCGCCGTCGACTTGGCCTTTGTCGATTTTGACTATTTTTCAGGGACTTCTTATTCCACTTTTTGCGATCTTTTTGTGCTTCGCCGACCTAAAAATGTTAGATTGGCCACAAAAACAAGACTATCCACATAAAACATTCTAAAAGACATAAAACCAAAACCAAAAACAAAAACCACAAAGTTCAAAAAGTCCCAAAATTCATAAAGTTCTATATACATGCTCTAGATTTTAGAGTCGCTAGGCCGACTTCTCCTTTTGCGCTCAAGGACCATTATTGTGGGGCCCGCTCATGCTTGGCCCTTCTCCTGGATCATCTAAGTCCTGATGGTAGTATGCAAGCTCAGCTGATAGGTTGTTGCTTGCATCATCTTCTCTTGCCTTCTCCCTTTTCCTTCCAGCTCTCAGTTTTCGCAAATTCTCTTGCCACGATGTCTTATCTCCCTTTAAATCATTTAAAATTTTCTTTATGGACTGAGGGGGAGTAGGATTCATACCTGAACTTGCCTTTTCGGACCCAAAACAGGAATCTTTGGGCTTGGGGCTAGTCGACATCGATGAAGGCTTGTCGACCTTGAGTACAAGGACCCCATACTTAGGCTCCTGGCAAGTTTCTGGCTCTGCAGTGTTTGTCGACATCGACGAAGGCTTGTCGAAGTCGAGTAGGTCCCTTGTCGAGATCGAGTTGGGCTTGTCGATCTCGAGTACAGTGTCAGCACCTTCCCCCGCTGTTTGCTTGGTCCCGTGGTTGCTGATGCTTTTCACCTCCAGCCATGAAATTTCCTCTTTTGCAGGGCCAAAAGAGAAATCCAACACCTCATCGCCTATGGTGAAGGTGAGCGATCTATTCTTGACACTAATTCTGGCATCTGCAGTAGCTAAGAATGATCTACCAAGAATAATAGGGCTAGTAGGATCTTCAGCACAGTCAATGATAAGGAAATCAGCTGGAACAAAGAATTTACCAACCTGGACAAGGACGTTCTCAACTATACCTGTAGGGATGACTACTGTATTGTTTGCCATGTATAGCTTAGCATCCACAGGTTCTATGCATCCTATCTTTACTTTCCGCCAGATTGATAAAGGCATGATGCTCACACTTGCCCCTAAATCGCATAGAGAATCATATTTATATTGACCAAAACTCACAGTAACAGAAAACTTACCAGGGTCAGGTCTCTTTTCAGGGAAGTGGAGTACTTTGCATTCGCTTGCGATCTCTGAGATAGATCGCTTTTTGCTTAGGATTTCCTTGAGAAATTTGACATATCCAGGCATCTCTTGCAGGGCTTCTGTAAAAGGAATAGAAACATTCAGTTCTTGCAGCATATTAACAAATCTAGTAAACCTACCTGCAGTGGGATCTTTCTGTGCCTTTGAAGGGAAAGGCAGTGGCTTTTTCAGTTTCGGAGCCTGGTTAGCTGTTGGAGGTGCTGTAGCGTCGTCGACGTCGGCTTGACGCTGCTCGTCGATCTCGACAACGGGCTCATCGACATCGAGTAGGGTGGTCGACCTGGAGTTGCTGGTCTGCGCAGCGGAGTCCGAGCTCAGCTTCTGGTTTTTGTCGAGTAGAGTCTTGTCGATGTCGAGAACACCTTCCTCGAGATCGAGTTGGATGTGCTCTATGTCGAGTTGCTGCTCTGCCTTGCCTTGCTGTTTTCCGACCTCTGGCTCGTGTAATTGATGTCCACTCCTCAGTTTGATAGCTGCGACGTGTCCGGTTTTCCCCTTAGGATTTGGTTCAGTTTGCCCAGGGAGTTGTCCGGACGGTCGTGGGATTTGTGCAGTGATTTGACCCATTTGCGTCTCTATTCCCCTTTTCCAGATGTCCAATTCCCCAAACTTTGTAGTGATATTCTGGAATTGGTTGTTGATGGTGCCCTGATTACGACGCATCTCTTCTAGGATCAGCTGCAGATCATCCTTCTTTTGATCCCTCTCTGGGTGTCCTGGAGCTCTGTAGGGTGGGGGATTCCTAGGGGGACCTTGGTTCCACTGTGGTTGGTAGGATCGTTGGTCTCCCATGTAGCGATTTGGACCCCCAGCGTAGGCTGCTTGCTCATGTGTTTCTGCCATCCTGACTTGCTCGGTGTGTGGGCACTCAGTAGTGGTGTGCCTCTGTGATCCGCATTCAATGCAAGGCTGGTTGACAGATAGATATTTGACTTGCTTGAAGAGCTTGCGATTCTGGTCTCTGTAGAACTGCTCCCTGACATCTGGGTCAATCTCTTTTGCTGGCTCATAGAGTGGCATAGATGGCGCTGGCCTGGCGTAGGAGTTCTCCTCATAGTTTGTAGGAGCCCCATATTTGTTGTCGTAGTTAGTGAGCTTTTCTAGCACACCTCATGCGTCGCTTGGTGGCATCGTCAGATACTCATAGCGAGTATAGTGATTGATCCTATCCTTAGTGATTTGATCTAGAGAGTTGAAGAAGATCTCCTGGATGACGTAGGGTGGCTGTCCATGAGTAGGGCAAGATCGCAGCAGTTCCTTGTAGCGTTCCCATGCCCTTGCCAGCGGTTCCCCTTGCTTTTGTTTGAAGGCGGTGATTTTCTGACGGAGAAGTGCTGTTTTGGCGGGTGGGAAGTATTTGTTCAGGAACTCTTGCTCTACTTGGGCCCAGGTGGTGAGAGATCTCGGCTTTAGCCCTTCAAGCCATTTTAGTGCAGGTCCAGCGAACGACCAGCGAAAAGATTTCATCTTGACATATTCCAGAGTTGTGCCTTCTGCAAGAGTACGACACATATCATGAAAGTTAGTAATATGTTCAAGAGGGCACTCATTAAATTTGCCATTAAAAGCATTATTTTTAAGCTCTATCAAAAATTGAGTGCGAATTTCAAAAGAGTTTTCAGGGATTAGAATCGCCGATTCAGGCACGACCAGAGTTGGATGCATATAATCCTCAGCAGTGGTTGGATATTGGGCAAGCTCAGCTTCTGCTTGCCTTGCACGCTCAGTTTGATGTTCCCTGGCTGCTCTCTCAGTGGCGAGAGCAGCATCTTTGGCGGCTATTTCCCTTGTAAGCCTTTCGATCATTTGCTCTTGTGTTTCAACGGCCGCCATTATCCTTTTGAGTTTAGAGTGGATGTGTAGGTAGCGCTCCGGTTCGTCTAAGGCGTCAAACTCAGGTGGTAGACCAGAACGACGCATACACCTGTGAAGTAACTCAAAAGAAACGTGAGACTTAACTACCTAAGGCGCGAATGATAGCCTCCCCGGCAACGACGCCAATTTGTTGTTGCAAGAGGATGGTCAAGTATGAAATAAATATAAAATCAAGATCAGACTGACTTCCCTGTCTCAGCAAATAATTACAAGACTTCCTCCCGTTGTAGTAGAAGGTTGTCAGGATCGAATCCACGAGGAAGCGTGTCAGCGGATCCTAGGCAGCAGTGAAATCTCATGAACGTCGACAACAGGGTCCTCGATCTCGACTAAGGGTAGTCGACAGAAGATCGGACAGTCGAATAGTGTAGCAGTTGCAGGCAGAGGCTTGTCGATGTCGATGAGGCCTACTCGATGTCGAGTAGAGTCTTTGTCGACTTCGCTTCGTCTCGTCGAGTACCTGCACAGTTAAGCTACAGCGATGCTAGATCGAAGATCAGTAGTCGAGATCGACCAGGCTTGGTCGAGGTCGACGAGGGCAGAAATTAAAACGAAATAAAGAAATAAAGTAAAGACAAATGCTTTGGGACTTTCGAAATAAATTGTATGTAAAAGGCTTCCAGGATTGGGGTTTGCAAAAACGATAACCAAGTATGCATAAAGTAGAACCAAACGAATTATCGCGTAAATCGCATCAAAGGACTAAGCTTTCGCCTTTTCCAACAATTAGACAACTCTCTCAAGAAACCCTAATTGTCTCTACTGATTTTATGTTTATAATCCAAGTTGTTAGCATGGATCTCCATTAGACGGGTAATAAACACATCAACAAGTAGGAAAATGCTCAAAACATGATAAAGGTCGGATCTTTACCTCAAACGCGCATGGTTATCGTCGGGCTCGCCCCAACCCTAGAAGTGGGTGGACTACTCACGCCTCATCGCGACCTTAGACATTGATTGAAAAGAAATAAAAACTTGCATTAAACTAAATTCAAAGACTTTAAAATCTCGGCGATCCAACTCTCGTTGAACGCCAAAACCCTAAAACCTCTGAACTCCCTAAACCGTCTATGTAGAACTACTTCTCTAACAGAAATTGAATGTAAGATAAGATGCCTAATGCTCAGCCCCTAGGGCTTTATTTATAGCCTTCTATTCCTTGTTACTCAAGGATAGAATATCTATATCTATATCTAAAACTATATCTAAAATGCTTAATGATAAATAAAAGCGATAAAGAAATTAAATCTAAATATATCTAAATGTTCCAAGTGGATAAAACTCTCTTCTTCATGATAGATGTTGATGAAATCGGATAGATTCTCGGTCTTCTCGGCTTACAAGGATTCCAACTCCGAGTAGGATTCGTCAAGCCACGTCAACAGCTTCTGGGTTCGTCGTCGATGTCGACTAGGGTCTCCTCGACATCGAGTAGGAGTGTTGTCGACTGGCTCCTCGGGTTCGTCGTCTCGGTTAACTGGTGCTCGATGTGGCTCGGACTTGGCTCACGGGTCTCGTCGACATCGACAAGGCTCGTCGACATCGAGTTGGGTCTTCCCTTCCGCTTCCGCGAGTTGGCTTCTTCGTCGGCTTGGTGCATCCCGCTGGCAGCGAGATTTTCCGCGGCAGCGAGAGGTCCACTGCAGTGAGTGGAATCGCTGGCAGCGAGTGTCGTCTGGTCATCCTCGTCCTTGTCGACTCCGGGTGTGGCGCCCGCTCGCAGCGGGGATTTCCGCGGCAGCGAGAGGTCCGCTGCAGCGAGTCGAGTCGCTGGCAGCGAGTGCCTTCTTGTCGGCCTCGGCTTGTCGACCAGCTCTCCTTCTCGTCAACTCCGGGCATGGCACTGAGGCGTCGTCGATCTCGACTAGGGCTTGTCGAGATCGAGTAGAGCTCCGGAGCTGGGTTGGTCTGGCTCCTAGTCGACAAGGCCTGTGATCGGACATGCTCGTCTAGATCGAGTAGGGCCTACTCGAGATCGAGTAGCCTGGGCTCTCAGCTTGATTCGCTTGGTTCCGCTGCTTCTTTGACCTTGGACTTCCGTAGTGGTTTTCCGAGTTTTTCTGACCTTCCTTTTAAAACGTCACGAATTCTGCAAATTTAAACAGAAACTGATGTAGATTCCATAATTTGGCAAATAAACATAAGCTACATAGATTCTGTATTTAGCCGACCCAAATGTATGTAAAGTATGCAGAAAACGATATTAAAGTCACTGTAAAATATGGCAAATTCAGCTCACAACAGCATACTACCATCAGGACCTAGATGATCCAGGAGAAGGTCCAAGCATGAGCGGGCCCCACAATAATGGTCCCTGAGCGCTGATAAGGCGTATTCCAATAGGCATTATAAGTTATTTTAGATGCATTTCATTGTCATATATTCATGTTTTATTGTTAATTTGATTAGCGCTCGTTTTGTGGAAAAGTTCGGAATCTACGCTATTTCGATGGTTTTATGTAGATTCGTAGATCCGAGGCAAAGAACACAAGGAACGGAGCTAAAAGAGGATAAGACGAGACTTGAGAGAGCTTAAGGAATAAGTCCCGAAGAGAGTGGAACAACCTAAGGAGCAACGGAGCACGAAATCGAGGTCTAAGAGCGAAAACGAGGGCGAGTCACGAAAGCTGTCCGCTCGGCGAGCTGAACTTGTAACGCACTTTCCGGAGGCCTCGGATGTCCGATCGACGCATATGAGCATGCGTTGGAAAGCTCTTTCGAAGATCTACGTGATGGTGTTCTGCTGGATTTTCTCTATCAGCGAATGGATTTCCGCTGCAGCGAATCAAGTCAAAGACATCATGTCTGAGCAAGTCCCTGGGCACGTCTCGCTGCCAGCGGATGGGATTTCGCTGCCAGCGAGTCTAGTCATCAGGAGCATGTCCAGGAGCCGGCGCGTCTCGCTGCCAGCGAATGGAGTTCGCTGCCAGCGAGTTGAGTCAGCCCGGCCGACCAGGCAGCATTCGCTGCCAGCGACTAGACTCACTGCAGCGAGCCACTCGCTGTCGCGGAAATCCTCGCTGCCAGCAGGATGCACCAAGACGACGGAGCTCGCCGACTCGCTCCAGCGGAAAGGGTCTCTCGCACCTGCGGATCGACGAACTCGCTGCAGCGGAAGAAGCGGCTTGCGAAAGCAGAAAGGAAGTACCCGAGGAGCTTGAGAAAATTCTAAGGCATGGACATTCGCTGCCAGCGAGTGTGGTAGCGAGGTGGTAGCGAAAATCCAACAGGAGCTTGATTGAGGCCATTCGCTGCCAGCGGAAATTTTCGCTGCCAGCGGAATTTGACGCTGAATTAAATTTGGAAAGTCTATCTTCTATCTAGTTTGTTTAGGAAGTTTCTATCTAGTTTATCTATCTTTGACCTTATTTATGGAAGAGATTAGGCTTATAAATAGGATGTTCTAGGTTTAGTTTTCTAATTTAAAAATTCCAAGTAGAGAAATCACCATTAAAGAGAAGAAAGCTTAGGTAAGCCATGTTTGGCTAATTTTCTAGTTTCCGCCTACACTTTCGAGACTTGGTTGGTGGTTTTGTGAGTTTCTAATTTAAGTTATTTTTCCTCTATAATTCTTTCAACTTCTTTGTGCGATATTGATTATGTTATTGATGTTATCTTGATTAGCTACCTTGATAATATTGATTTCTTGCTAGGATTTAATACTTTCGTATTTGTGTTATTTCCGTAGTAGCACGCATAAGATTGTGGATTCCGTGTTTGAAGCATGACTATGTAGGGAGTTGAAATATATCTTAAACATTGATTTACCGTGTTTAATTGGTGTTATTTATATGCTCAAGTTCTTGGGACTATTTGCTATCTCTTTGTTAAATCTTGACCGTGTTAAGGTTGCATTGAGGTGTAAGGGATTAATTGGACTCGTAGGACTTTTAATCTATATAAACCAAGACGGGAGGAATTCGTAGGAAAAGATAATAACTTGAAAATGATTCGATAATCAATAAAACCAACCAAAGTCGAGAACTTGTAGGTGGAAACGCTTTTCTTCTATCCTTTATTTGCTTTTGTCAATATTATTTTCTTTTATTTTCATTCATAAAAATCGTTTCTTTTATATTGATAAATACACAATATTTAGAAATACTTGATTCTCTAGGGTTCGACCCCTTACTTGCATACTATACTAGTTTGTTTGTTTGAGAATAATTTTTGGCGAGGGAAATCAACGACTTTCCCTCCGTCAAGCGCAAACGGAGAAGTCGGCCCAGAGACTCTAAAATCTAGATCATGTATATAAAACTTTATGAATTTTTGGGACTTTTGAACTTTTTTGTTTTTGGTTTTTGTTTTTGGTTTTAGGGTTTAATGTCTCTTAGAATGTTTTATGTGGATAGTCTAGTTTTGTGTGCAATCTAACACTTTTAGGTCGGCAAGCATATAAGGATCGCGAAGAGTGGAATAAGAAGTCCCTGAAAAACAGTCAAAATCGACGAAGGCCAAGTCGACGGCGACAAGGAGGAGCAGCCCAGACATTACTCGATCTCGAGTAGGCCAACTCGACATCGACAAGCCCAGACGCTCCTCGACTTCAGAAAACCACTAGACGCAGACGAGCTTCTCGAGATCGAGTACCATGTACTCGAGATCGACAAGCCTATCTCTACTCGACATGCACTGATCTGCCTCCCTCGATGTGTTGTCTTGTGAGTTCCTTCCTTTACTCTTGTTTTTATTTGATTTTATACAGTGGGGACACTGTAAATTTTAAGTATGGGGTGGGAGAAGGGCTTACATTATGCATATTTACTTTATTTGACATTATATGTGCATTATTTCTTTGAATTGCTACATGGCTATTTTGGAATGCATTATTGATTTATGTGCTTATATGCATGTTTTTCGAAAAGTTTGAGAAAAATGACCCCCATTGAAATTTTTGGTTAATGTCATGGAAGCTTTAATTGAACTCGACGATGCCAAATTGGATTCATTAGAGATATAGCATGAAATTGCCTAGCAAAGGGAAGTCATAATGAAGTGCATATTTTGATGAAAACCGTGAAAGGAGGTAAAATTTGAAGTTGCTTTCGACATGTTGCATGATAAGATGATGGGGGACTTTATATTTCCATATAATGCTCATTGTTATATTCCAAGCCCTTACCTATGCTTATGCATCACAAAAGCCATAATATGCCTTGTTTCAATTATTTCTCCACATGATCTAAATATTTGCCATTCTTTACCTTATCCGGGGATTATGTTGAGAATGATGTTACATTATGGAGATTATCATATGGTGTTTGTGTTGTTGTTGTTATTGGAGTTTGGAAGGACATTGTTTGAAATATATGGAAAATTTAATGAGTGAAAGGAAATACAATCACCTCAGGAGATAAAGGTAGATTGACCCTGCTCTCTGAGATAATAGTTTGGAGAGATGGGATACATTGTGAGGAGTCCAAAGCACTAAGTATCCGGGGCCATTCATGACACCCATGTTTGCGACTCGCGAGAAGGCAGTGATGAGGTCAGAGAGGTAAAAGCATTATTGTTGATAAAAGCATTATGAAAGGTGATGAAACTTATGAAAAGAAATGTGGAAATTCAAGTTTGGAAATACTCCATTTCCCCGGATCATTAGCACCACATTACCAGAAACTACCCACCTTTTAGCCTTTTATCAAATCTACTCCTTATTTGAGCTTAAATTGAAGTCCTCTTAATTATCAATGCTTTGTCACTTATAAATGTTTTTGCATAACCCTCCTTTTGTGAGTAGATGTTGCTTTGATATAATTGCACATGCATGGATTTATGACACTAGTACCTTTTCAAGGATGGTAATTGATTGCAGGGTTATATGACAATGAATCTGATATGTTGAGAGTTTTGAATTCTTCCCCTGAATGACAAATAAAAGTATTGCTTGAGGACAAGCAAGCTTAAGTATGGGGTGTTTGTTGTGAGCTAAATCTGCCATATTTTACAGTAACTTTAATATCGTTTTCTGCATACATTGCATACATTTGGGTTAAATAGTACAGAATCTAGGTAGTTTATGTTTATTTGCCAAATTATGGAATCTACACCAGTTTCTGTTTAAATTCGCAGAATTCGAGACGCTTTACAGCAATTTTAAGGAAGGTCAGAAAAGCTCGAAAAACAACTACAGAAGTCCAGAATCCGAGAGTACAGAACTAGGACAAACCGAGCTAAAGCCAGGGCTACTCTATGTCGAGTACACCTTACTCGATGTCGAGTAGAGACCCCGGGCGGACTTGGTCGACAAAGCCTGGTCGAGGAAGCTGAGCCAGACCAACCCGACTCCCGGAACACAACTCGATCTCGACAAGACCTAGTCGAGATCGACGACACCTCAGCGCCACACCCGGAGTCGATGAGAAGAGGAGCTAATCGAGAAGCCGAGGACGAAGACGCCGAGCACATCTCTACTCGATCTCGACAAGACCTAGTCGAGATCGACGAGCCACCTAGCGCCTGTCCGAGCCCATGCCGAGGAGGAGTCCTCGACATCACCAGAGAGCCACCCTCGACCACAACCCTAGTCGATGTAGACGAGCCCTAGTCGAGATCGACGACGCCCAGGAACCCAGATCCGAGCCATGTCGAGCGGAGTCACTCGAGAAGTCCAGTCGACGACGAATCCTAGCCGACATCGACGAGCCCTTGTCGAAGTCGAGTAGACCCGTTTCTAGAAACGCGTCGACGTGAGCAGTCCGAGTAGAGTTAGGATTCCTTGGGCACGAAGGAAGTTGAGAAGGCCGAGAATCTATCCAATCTATCAAGACACATCATGGAAGAGGAGTTCTATCCACTTTAAGACATTTAGATATATTTAGATTTATTTCCTTTATTGCTTTTATTTATCATGAAGCCTTTTAGATATAATTTTAGATATAGATATAGATATTCTATCCTTGATTAGCAAGGATTAGAAAGCTATAAATAAAGCCCATGGGGCTCAGTTTCATTAATTCAATTCTCGGGAGTAAAGTAAGTAGGAGAAGTAGAGGGAGAAAGTGAGGCCGAGTGGAGCAAGGAGAGAGAGCAAGTTGACTTTGTTCGGTTGTACTTTCTTTGGTTCAGTTTAATGCAAGTTGTTATTTTCTTTCAATCAATGTCTGAGTTTGCGATGGGGTGTGAGTAGTCCACCCACTTCTAGGGTTGGGGCGAGCCCAACGATAGTCATGCGCGCTTGAGGTAAAGATCCGACCTTTATCATGTTTTGAGCATTTTCCTACTTGTTTATGTGTTTATTACCCGTCTAATGGAGATCCATGCTAACAACTTGGATTATAAAAATAAAATCGGTAGAGACAATTAGGGTTTCTTGAAAGAGTTGTCTAATTGTTGGAAAAGGCGAAAGCTTAGTCCTTTGATGCGATTTACATGATTATTTGTTTGGTTCTGCCTTATGCATGCTTGGTTATCGTTGTTGCAAACCCCAATCTTGGAAGCTTTTTAAATTAAGTTTAGTTCGAAATTCCAAAAGCCTTTGCATTTATTTTATTTCGTTTTAGTCTCTGTCTTACTCGAGATCGAATAGCACTCGTCGATCTCGACAACTGATCTTCGACCCAAAGTCGTTGTAGCTTACTTGTGTAGGTACTTGACGAGATGAAGCGAAGTCGACTAAGACCTCTACTCGACATCGAGTAGGCCTTGTCGACGTCGACGAGCCCCTGTGACTGCTGCTGCGCTGTGTTCGACTGTGCCTGACCCCTGTCGACTAACCCTTAGTCGAGGTCGAGTCCCACTGTTGTCGACTTCTGACCGTGAGATTCCACCGCTACCTAGGATCCGCTGACACGCTTCCTCGTGGATCGATCCTGACTTCCCGCTGCTGCATCAGGAGGAGGTCTTGTAATTATTTGCGTGGGCAGAATCTGGTTTGATTTATTTTGTTATATTTCATACTCGATTTCCTCCTACACCAACTAGCGGTGGAGAGCTAGAACAATGGTGCAAGACTATTGTAGCTAAGCTTTTGAAGATTGAGTTTTGAGCGTAAACATTTAACCCTAAACACTTGAGCAAGAGTGAAACACGTATTCCTTATGAGGTCTAGAATGGATATGGTTGCCTGATTTCATTGATTATTGCAAATATGTTCTATGATGTTGTTAATATATTGTGTTTTCTAGTTTTTCATGCATTTAAAGATTATTGAGGTGGATACATGAATTGCTAATCTGTGGGACTGCAGAGTTGAGTTTCTATTGCTTGAGGACAAGCAAATGTTCAAGTGTGGGGGAATTTGATAGAGCATGATTAGTATTGCATAATAGATTACATTTAGCATAGTGTAGTTGTGAATATTGCATATTTTAGTTACAATTACATGTTTACTTGTGATGTTGGAAGAGTCGGAATCTACACGTGTTTATGGTTAATTTCAGGTAAATGTGGATCCGACGAGGAATGAGGAGACTCTTGGATGAAGGAAGATTCAAGTTGAGGAAGAAAAGTGAAGAGCACGGGAGCGGAGTTGAATTTCGAGAGCCTAAGTGAAGAACAAGTCAGCAGAAATTGTCGCCAGACAAGCTGAACTTGTTTCGCACTTTATGGAGGCCTAGGTGGTCCGATTGACTATTATAAGCATGTGTTGGAAAGCTCTTTCCGAGATCTACAACTTTCATGTTGACATCGAGACCAAATTCGAAGAGGCACTACTAGAATTTTGTTCATAGACATCGGGTAGAAACCGATGTTCATAAAAAAAAAACTCGACGTGTTAGTGAGTTGCGTTAAAAATCCAAACTTTACCACATCGGTTTATAACCGATGTCTATAATGATTTATAACATCGTTTCTTTTTGTAATATCGACTTAAATGCATGAATATAATTACATTTTGATTGATTCACCTAATGTTAAAACATTATTATTTTGCATTTCTAATTATCTAAAGATATGTCGAGCAATAAAAAAAATCACATTAACATCAATATTTTTTCCAAACACAATGTTGTAATATATTATTTACATCGGTTACAGGTGACTCATTTCATGTTTATTAACTTTTCCTTTATATTGCCTTGTTATTTCATTTAAAAAAATAGTATACAACATTCAATATTTATAAAGACAATGTTATATGTATATATTTATATCTATATATTTGAAAGAAATAATGTCTAAAATGATTACAACATCATTTGCTTTATGAATAACAATGTATAATTTCACAAAAGACATCTGTTGCATTAATAGATTTGTTGTGTTTCAATACATTTTAAAATCGCTTTTTATTATATTAAATGATGTCTCATTTCCTGTTTGTATCCATCAATAAGCTACTTCTCAAATAATTAAAATATGTCAAAGCATTCAATAATGTTCTATCTATTAGTATTTGTTCATATTATCCACATGCATATATTTTCTACTTAGTATTACACAAACTAAAAGAAAGAATAGCGACTCTAGTTGAGTAAGCTTCTTCCATCATTCGCCCTCTCTCCAACTTATCACTTTGCCAATCAATTCATCGTTCTCTCCAGATCCCTGTGTGTGCCCTTGAGGCCTTATGAAGTACTTGTGAAGACTATCTTTTAGAGAATCCGCCTCTTCAAAAACTTGTTCCACCTTTCTGTGCAAATAGGTCCAATTTAGAAGAGATAGGAACACAATGGCAGTACATAGAAGAAGAAGCAAATCCATTTTGCATTCTCATAGGACCAGATATATAATCATTTCAATTTGGCAAATAACTAAAATCCATTTCATATCCTCATTGGGCAAGAAGATCAATTCCATTCTGCATGATAAATTTGAAAGATGAATTCAAATCACATAGAAGGTTTCAACAATCTGGTAACTGTTGTCATGTGAGTCATGGGACTTCAAGTACTAATATTTTCACAAGCTACTAAAACTTATATGAAAAAATATACAGGTTTCTTTTATTGGCAAGCTACTAAAACTTATATGAAAAAATAGACAAATGTGGACTCACTGTTATGAATTCTTCCATATAATTTCGGCTCTCTTTTCCACCATTCCAAGGTCCGTGTTCTGATTCTAATGCTTCATTTAATCCTAGTTTCCCACTATATATGTACCACAAGCTGCACATATACACGTTTTGCACATAATTAACATAATATATCCAAGAAAGAGTACACAACCCAAAATTATACAAGAAGTAGTTTTAAGGTGCTAGTTTGTAATCACCAACAAGGCTTTTCCTACGAATGCGTTCTATGCTTTCATCTGTTTGTTTACGTGCTGCTTTAGTTATCCTTTCAGCAGGAAAGCTCATGAGAAGGTTCTCTTGCTTTCCTGCATGTATCTTTTGTTGTCTTGGAAGAGACCTAACAAATTTTTTGTACCACAAAAGTGTTGATTTAATCAGCACTTACATAAACATGTTGTCGAACTCGAGCAAAAAATCATAGAAATCCAACTTATGAATTCTGGTTGTAACCTTCAATTTCTCGATTTAAAAGGGGCCATTCTTGGTTCGTATTTTTGATGTTCAGTGCTCCAGTAATTTTAACAAAGTGCCTAGGGGGAACAACCCATAAAATATTAATTTTATGCAAGGCCATAATCTCCCAGTTTTTAATATGTTAGTTTAGGTACATCCTATTGCCAGTCAAAGGAAGACATGTTCCCTAGAACTACAACCACTAAAAAGAAAAAGAAAACTTTCTTACCCCAAACAAAGTCACCATCTTACTAAGGGGAATCTAAAATCAAAATAGTGGTATGGAATAATAGAAAAGCCCAAAATACCATAAAACTGAAGAAAGGTGCATACTTTTCAAGGTCTTCACCAGTATTCGAAGTGGATTACTCTATCAAGACAAGTAGAATGAAAGGTTAAATCTTAAAAATATAAAAACTTGGATGATATTTGAATACAAAGAATTAAATTGCATGCATGAATTTACATGATTAAATCAACATCAATATTCACTTATGCACAAAGCAGACAAGTTGTAGGAGAGTTCTTCATCCTTGAAAAAATCAGTACTTATGCAGAAACAAAAAAATATAATAAGCATGTACTCTTATTTTAAGTGGAAACTCGGATATGGTTAAAGACTCATAGTTGTGAGGAAGTAATATACATCAACCAAACTTTTCACTTGGAAGTAACAGCTACACAAGTACATTGTTTCTGTCAGTAGCAGCTAGTCGTGCATAATTAAATAGGATGTACTTGTAGGCAAAGCAAAATAGTTCAAGACTTCATAGAAAAAAGAAGTTCAAACAAGAGCAATACATTAATCGGGAATCATCTCTAGTATCTTCTGAAATCTATCTTCAGTGGCAAGTATCTATTGATGATGCAACACTGACTCCTCAAAGAAACGTTTTAGTACTTCCGTATATGATTTTCCTAAAATTTTTGACATAGCTTCCAGGACCTGCTTCTGAGCTTCAACTTTTCGGAAGCGCCTTCAGGTGCCTTGCGGAACTGGAAAAGGAAACTAAATGCCAATCTCTTTTTTTTGTACTCTTTTAAAACAAACTGAATGTCAGACAATCAAGATTAATTCCATGATCCATTTAGTTGTTTTTTCAAGTAGTTTCTCCAAAATAAACTAACTAATTTCAGGATCCATTTAGTTTGTTTAAACAAGCAATTTTTTTTTATCAACATCAACAAGAGTCAGTGGTACTAGATAAACAACCTGTACTAACTAATACCATCACATACATGCTTCAACTTGCCTATGAAGTCATTAATTCCAAAACATCATTGGTCATTCAACCTTAAAAGATTTTATATCAGCCCACTTCTGTTGTGAATACATATGGAAGATAAGTTGGACAGAGAATACTAACGATTTTCCTGTCATCACAAAAAGATGACTTAAATAAACAAAAGGTCAAAACAATGAAAGTTATCATATGCGAGAAGAACCTTGTGCCAGAAATGAAGAAGATCAACATCACATTGGTTAGTAGCACGTGATGATCCTAGTCGGAAAGCATTATTATCATTGAATGTGTAGTTCTCATTAGCAGGATTTGTACCCATGTACAAAAAGAGTGGTTCTTTGCTAAGCCCTATATCCCCATATTGCATAACATGAGATCTATAAGCAGAGTTGTCATTTGCAATCCTCCTCTTAACCCAAGAAACACAATTGAGATCACCATCGAAGCTAATCAACAAGAATAAGAAATTTAAATTCTTGCCAGCAGATTAAAACCAATTAGCTTAAATGAATCTAAAACTAAGATGTACCGGTTCATACTATTGGTGCATGGTTTCTGTCTGCAAATTACGATGTTCACAGTTCCAACATGAAAAAGGATTAGGTATGGTTGTGTGGATTAGAGAGGGTCAGAGAGTCGTAGATTAACAAATGCTTATAACAGGAAAAAATACAACTTAAAATATCCAATCGAACTAATGCACTCAAGTGAAGAGCTAGATATCCAATCGCACTAATCCACTCTCCTACAACTTAAGCACGTACTCTTATTTTAGCAATGACTGAAAGCTACAACTACAAGAGCTAGATGGCCAGGGAATTAGCTCAGTCACAAGTACGAAAGTACTTAAACATTGAAACTTGTCAATCAAAATTCTCGACGAAGCAGATTTCGCTTTAATATAAGCAACTCGCAGTTCATTGCTTGCTGAGAATAATCTGTTCGGTGCAAGCTTCCACTTTTCTTTGAGCTATCATCCAGTCTTGTTCAGCACCTACCAATCAAAATTGAAACCATAGTTTGTTGCTAAGTGGAAGATAAAAGCGGGACTTCATTCCATAAACATACACAATTTAAAGAACTTGTATGACAAAGAATTAAAAGAAATATCCAATCGCACTAAGGCACTCAAGTAATTTTGTTTCCATATCCCACAACCTTTGTCGGTCCTATATATATTGACTGATTTCAGTACAACTACCGAAAAAATAATCTCTGGATGCCTCAAACTCTAAAACCCTAAAGCAAACTTGGAAAAGTTTAAATATCGTATTCAAAGAGCCATATAAGAAAGAAAAATAGGGACTCTGAAATTAGGGTTTTCATCCATGTTCAAAAAGTCATTGAAACTGTTTACAAGAGATAAGAAATAAAAATAAGGGTTCTCACAGTTAGTGTTTTCACAAGCTACATAACGATTCTCAAATTAGGGTTTTTATACCTTGATTTGGGTGTTTGATGGAGCCAAAGAAGACAAGCCAGGGGAGCAAATGGACTCTCGACTCGACCTCACTTTGGTAGGACTGAGAAGCTGAAGGAGATGAAAGAATGGGGCACCGGAGACTGGTTGAAGGCAATGGAGACTAGTACGTTGAATCCGACTGGCTCCAGACGTAGACGACCCACTCCAATTGAGATGACAGTCGGAGAAGGTGATGAAAGCAAGGCAACCTCTCTTCGGTGTCACTGAGAATCCAGAGAAGACGATGGAATCGTGTGCAAGAGAGCAGGTTAGGGAGAAGAAGGCTTGGTTTCTTCAGTCGCCGACCCCGTCGCCATGAATCACCTCCTCTCCTACTTCTCCATTTTGGGGAGTTTTTATTTTCCTCATGTGGGTAGACAGACAGTAATGAACTAGGTTACTGGGTATTCTAGGTCCTCTTTTTACCAAAAATCCAAAAAGTCCTTTTCTTTGGTGAAGTATTTGGATATTACTGCTCTATTATTATAAGCGCGCTTTCGAAAAAAAATCAAAATGCCTTTTTAACATTGTCCAAAAAGTAAGACCGGTGTATATATTTCCATTAACATCGATAATTTTAAAGGTGATGTTATAATAATTTTTTAAATCATGCGTTTTTCTAACCGATATAAAAGATTCGATGTCTATGGACACAATTCTAGTAGTGTGAGTGTAAGGTGTTTTATCTCATCAATGTACCCTATAAAGAGAGACAGAATGAGCAGATGCTGACATCATTATTTTAAATACTTAATTCTCCTCTTTAGCTCACACACAGATACCTTTCTCTTCCACGGAGATCTTCCTGGTTTGTTCCTAACAACATGAGGGTAACACTTGATAGATCTTACTGCATCAGGGACGCTTGATTCGTCTTCTGTCAACACTGGGTATATTGTTTCATCATATGCCAATTTACAAGCCTCATTTGTGTAAAAACTGGCAACAAAGTCTGATACATTTGCCTTTATGTTTATGATGTCTGAAAGAGCATGAACACATGGGATCTTCTCCATATCGAAAAACTTACAAGTGCATGTATGTGCTGACAGGTCTACCATTGCATGAGACCCTTTCCCTTTTACTTCAAATTTGTATTCATCAATTCTCTCAACCTTGTATGCTCCAGCTTCCTCTTGTAGTTTCCTAATCACATCGAGCATTGCTGGTGGTAACCTTTCTTGATGTTTGGATGCTTTTTCTCTTCGCTCTTGGAGCCATGTTGCAAGTTTCTCTCTAGCAGAATTCAACAGCGCAACAATGGGATAATTCTTCTTCCCCTTGAAAATGATGTTTATACTTTCTGCATTATTTGATGTCATCATGTTGTATCAGTTGCATGTTGAATGTGCTCTAGCCCACATTTCTACTCCTGCTGATAGTAAATATGTCGACATCTTGGGGCAACTTTCCTTTATGCGGTCAAAATATGTGTTGAAGTCCTCAGTAGTGTAACTATTTGCTGCTTTCTTGAACCAACTTGCCATGTATCTTTTCTTGAATGTGGTTATGATTTTTTGCTCCATGTGCCACCTACATATGTAGTGATTTGCACTCGGGTAAACCAAGCCAATTGCTCTTGCAATGTTGACATGTCTATCAGACACCAAAACTAAATCATTGGATGGAGGAACAACCTTCAACAGCTGACGGAAAAACCATTCCCAAGAGTTGTTATTTTCTGTGTCAGCAATACCAAATGCAAGGGGGTAAATATTTCTGTTTGCATCTTGTGCAACTGCCCTAACAACATGTAAAATAAAGAATATAATTTATGTGATGACAATGATACAATGAAAATGGAGTAAGTAGACTGTGTGTTAACACTGATAATTCCATTCCTTTTTCAAAAACAGGGAATGCCCAAATGCACTGTCCAAATGATAAAAACAAGTATTTAAACCTGTCATCATTATCTGTTCAAATTGATGCATCAATTCCATCATTTTTCTCCATAAGCATGTGGTGAAAGAATGGCAAGTCAGCAAAATTTGATTTTGTTGTCCCTCTGTCTTTATCTTGCACAATTTTTGTTGACTTTCATGTTGTCCAATAACTAATGGGCTTTTTTTTGTTCTCATTTTATCCATTATCTGCTTTAAATTGTACCCGCTGTCAACACTGTGTAATTAGGCATACATTAGAATGAATACAATAATGAATAATGGGATACTTGAACTGAGACTTATTTTGATGACACAAACACACTTACATTGGTTGGATGATGCTTGCAACCACTGAGCAAGGGGGTTTCCTGCAATTTTTTGTTCTCACATCCCATGTGCATGTGTGTACATGATTCTACACTAACACCTCGTAACAAGTGTGGGAAATAGTCTTTACATGTAACTTTCATCTGCAGTTAGTGTACGCCCATGCAGTGCACCCTAAAATACTTGGGTTCCGATTTTTTTACTTGATATCCAAATATTTCTTTCATTGATAATATACGTAAAGCATCCTTTATTGCTTGCTTTGATTCAAAGATTCTCCCAACATACATTATGTTGGATGAGGTATTATTGAAACTATCCATGCTAGAGCTGTCATCATAGCAATCTTCTAGTGTTTTATCTCTACTGCGCATTGAAGAATGCAGGCTTCTCCAGGTGTCAGCATTATAATTGGTGTCACTATCATCATCCATATCATCATACATATATCATCTGATGCCACACTCTTTATTTCTGTGTCAACAATCAATGCCAATCTATTTTCATCGACGACATAGTCAATCAACCCAAATGACTGCCTACTCTCCCTATCATCTGTGTCAGCAATGTGTAGCGGTTGTGCCTGTATGCTGACACACAACTCAATAGCATAATTTACACCATCAAGTACAGATATATCCAAGAACTCTTTCAAATCAGCATCATAATCAACTGTAATTAGGGCTTTCAGCATTTTGTATGGGTGCAAATGACTAAATTTCAATTCAATTGTGTTGTCTACATTGAATCTAGTGCACACGTTTCTCTTCAAGTCATGTAGTGTGGTTGATTCATATAGCATAAACACCTATGAGGTTGTATCTCCAATGAATGTTGGGCCCATGTCAGCAAATGCCCATGATCCACAATATACTATTATAATCACATGAGGTTCCATTTAGGCTTGACATATCAATTCATTCCAGACAATATATAAACCAGTACAACGAGTTAGTGTTAGTAACAAAGACATCAATAGATCAGTGATACATAAAATATACAAATTGGATTCGTGTTAGCAATAAAGATTGAAGTTAGATAAAGGTTACATATTTAATTAGAACAAATCAGTGATACTGTAAATAATATTTAATTTGTGTCAATGTAACATATAGAAGCTACATCAATGTAACAGATTGATGTATAACACACCATATAATTTTTACTATTGATTATGTGTCAGCACGATAGATCGAAGTTAGATCAATGATATTGATTTAAGAAATCTCATATCGTGTCAGCATTATAAATCGAATCTTGATAAATGCAACAAATCGATGTACAGCACAGTATATAATGATTACCATTGAATTTATGTCAGTATGATAGATCGAATTCATGCAACAGATCAAAGTAGAACACAACTTACACTAATTACTATTGAATTCTCGTTATCTTGACAGATCGAGTCTAGTTAGCAACAGATCGATGTAGAACATGATATTGAGACAATAAAATTTTAGTAAATATAAGAATTGTTGATGTGAGAGCAAAAAAAACTTATTTATATTCAAACAACAACAAACGAATTCGAAAATACACGATCTAAACTAAACGAGTTGAGCAGTAAGATATTAAACGATAATTACACATGAATTCAGGTTTCTGTAGCAAATTGGGGAACGACAGTCAAGAAATTGTACGAATGCTGAGTCAAAAACGAAAATTTGGTACCGTTTAGATCTTAGAAGAGTATAATCCAGAGATTCAGGAGAAGATCGACAATGGATACATACGGTGATCAACAACAGAGAATGAATTTTGTGTCAGCGCAGCGAAAAAAACGTGTTTTGAAGAGAATGGACAGTTTGCAAAATATTCCCATAATGTGGATAGTTAGCTAATTTGGCCATATTTTATGGACACTTTGCTAATTGTCCCAAAAGAAAATGGGTGGGGGTGGTGTGGGGGTGAAGGAGGGGGTCAAATCTAACAATTGGTTATTTTTTTGACGGTTGAGATTTGCCCAACTGCATTGGTGAAGTTAATATAAAAACTCACTTGATCCAGTTCCAAAACGAAGTAACTACTACCTCCGTTTAGAAAGTTAATATTTAAAGGAGCTAAAAACTATATAAAATATCAATTTTTTTTTAATATAATAAGTGTCTATTACTAAAAAACGGGCGAATTGCAAAAAATAACACGAATGGGTGGTTGCGTTCGGTGGCACCAACTTTCAAAAATTCTATAATAATCGCGGTTGTGGTTAGTAGCACAACCTTTTTATTTTAAAAGTGCACCTCTTATTAACATTTTGTTTACAAAAAAAACATCACATTTTTTCATTGTTTTTTCAGAAATTTCGCGAGTACCCCTAAGGTATTACAATTTTCGCGAGGTATACAACTCTTTTGCATATTTCGCTTGGTACCCCTGACGTTTTGAATTGTTTTCGCCTCGCGCTCTTCTTGGTTAACTCTAACGGATTCCGTTAGTTATTAATTAAAAAAAAGAAAAAAGAAAAAAGAAAGAAGGAACGGACTAGAACCCTCCCACTCTCCATGTCTCCCAGTTTTTCTCTCTCCCCGCGAGCTAACCCATCACCCTCTCCATCCCTTCCTCTTCGCTGGTGCCTTGCCACTCCGTCGTCCTCCCCTTCTGAACCTCCCTTGCAGCATCTCCGGTGCCTTCTTCTCTATCGACCACCGATTCAACCATTACCACATCGTCAGACCGCCGGTGTCCACCTCCGCTGACCGTCGACGGACCACTTCCTTCCCTCGCCTAACCCTCACTGGATTCTCTTCTTAAAATACATATAATGACAACTTTTTCGTTGAATCGGTGGTGATGATAATCGTGAGAGAATACGGCATGCGGATGCAATTGGAAATGGTTAGGGTTTCGAATTGTGAAATTGGGGGAAATTTGAAGCTGAAATGGAGGAAATTGAAATTGGGTTTTGAAGCTTAATAGGCACGCGGCCTCCTCGGCAGAGTCAAAGGTGCCTAGCCAAACGCGCGTCTTCTTCCACGGATATCGAATCCCGCGCGTCTTCGGGCACCGCGGTACCGGATTCCCACACCGGCGTCCTGCAATCGAATCGCTCGCTCTTGATTGCGGGAGGAAGGAGATAAGGGATAAAGGGTTGATTGGTATGAAAGAGGGAAATGGAGAGAGGAGAGAGGAGAGAGAGATGGGGGGGGGGGGGGGGGGGGAACTGGTGGCCGGAGTAATTCCCAACGGCAATGGGCCGCCACCGCTCGCGCTGATTTGCACCGCTCGCACTGGATTGCGGGAGGAAGGAGATTAGGGAGAGCGTTCTACTTCTCCTTCGCTCTCTCACCGTTGCTTTTGTTCTCCCTGATTCTTTTTTCTTTTTTTTTTTCTTTTTTTAATGGAAAACTAACGGAGCATCCAACAGATCTCCAACAGGTCTGTTAGATTTAACAAGGAAGAGCGCGAGATGAAAAGATTGAAAACCTCAGGGGCACCACGCGAAATATGCAAAAGAGTTGTATACCTCGCGAAAATTGCAATACCTCAGGGGTACCTCGCGCAATTTCTGTTTTTTTTTAAACCCACTCACAATTTTCTTCTTTTTAAAAAAAAATAATTTTTATGTTTATAAACTCAATTTCAATTTTTCAAAAAAAAATCATTTTTAAAAAAATATAATTGTGATATTTTTTGGCAGATACTCATTTTTCATTTTAAAGATATTACTTATTATTTAATTTTTTGAAAATAACATTAGTTCCTTTTTAACCGGGTGCAAATAATTAGTGTATTCTTTTACGAAAAAAAGGGAAAAAGTATTTTTTTTATAAAATAAATTATATTTTTTAAAATTAAAAATGAAAATGTATTATTTTTAAAAATGAAATATGGGCATTTTTTTTAAATTGAAAATTGGATGATTTTTTTTACAAAGAATGTTAATAAGAGGTGATATGTAAAAAAAACAATATATGTGCCACTTATTATAACCAGATTCAAAGTTGGTGATTATTTTTAAAATTTTAAAAGTTCATGCTAATAAACACAACTACCCCTAAAGTTCATGCTATTTTTCGCAATTCGCCATTATTTAAAAAATTAATATTTTATATAATTTTTAACTTATTAAAAAAACGTTCTAAAAAATCAAATGACATCTATTTTTGAACACATGATGTATTTGGACTGAATTTGGAGTAAACTTACAAATACGGAGTAATTAATTTGGAGTAAACTTACAAATTGAACAACGTATTTAAGTTTTCGGTCCGTTTGGCCAAGTGGTCGTGTTACTCGATCCGCGATCCTTAAGAGCATATGATCGATTTATAATGGAAATTGATTAATAACAAGTTGAGTAGTAATTAGAATTAGGGATAAATATCAATGTTCTAAAAGGCGTTAGGCGGTGAGTGGTCGCCTAGCGCCTAGGCGAGTGCCCAGGTTATGCCTAGACGGACTTGAAACAAACTTAATTATTTCTTTATATTTTAACGCATAACACATGTAAATAATTCATAAAATGTAATAATAATCCATAACATCACTCATAAACACAAATTTGTCGTGTTTAACTATCATTAAAGTAAATAAACGCAAAAGTAGGCATCCGATTAGCGGCTCTAAACCTTCTAAAATCCAAAATCATATGTTCAATTAAAAAACAAATATATCCAGACATGGGGGATAAAAAACTCTAAGTTAACTAATCACATGCCTAAAAGGTCAAATTGAATAATCGTCAGGTTAGATGGGACTCGGCGTCCCCTAAGCGGGTGACAAGAGGAAAACCTGTCGTTGTTCTTGCCAAAGAATACTTAAACTCACAACTAGTATAGTGTGTAAGCAAGAGGTCGATCCACAGGGAAATCTACTCAATTCAAGTGCAAGTGTAATCACTAATAGAGAATATGGGGGGGGTGTGAAAAAGATCCGCCTTTTATCAAAGCGGAAGAAAGCAAACAAAGTAAATTGATTGTAGAATGCAGTGGAGAGAAATAGGTTCATCTACAATTTATCACTTCGATTGATGAATTCGATCCTTGTTTCAGCCTCTAATTCTTGTCTTTTCCTATCAATGTCCTTTTCCAGATCTTAGGTAAATTACTAGTCCTACGAGTCCTAGCAACCCTTATCTCTAAATAAGGGATATGATTGCCACTTGGGTTAAGATTCGCTACGAGAAATCTGCAAAACCCTAGCAATTGAATGAATCTACTCTAACTAGGTGATCAAGCCTGAGAGAATAAAACACATTCAAGCAATTAGGCACAAAGAAGTTAAAACATTGGAATAGGAATAAGAACTAGGTTAAGAAACTCACAATTCAACAATCAAAGATCCAAACTTTAGGCGAAACCTTGAGAGTTTAGTTGCTCATGCTCAACGACGCTCTCAACAATTCTCTAAAGTGCATAAGGTAAGTGAAAGAATAACCTAAGATGTCTGTTAAAAACCTTTAGAAAGTCGGCCAAGAAATAAACTAAAAACCCTAACTAAAGTCCAATTCTAAACGTTGCGTTTCTGCGAAGGCCACGGGGCAGCCAACCCAGGCCGTGGGGCGGCCGGAGATCAACGAAATCGTTCGTCAGATCTACGAGCCGTGGGGCGGCTATCTTGGCCGCAGGGCGGCTTTACTGTTCACAATGATTTTTCCTCACTACTAGAATTATGTCCATAGACATTGGGTATAAACCGATGTTAATAAAAAAAAATTCGACGTGTTAGTGGGTGGTGTTAAAGATCCCAACTTTATAACATCGGTTTATAAGCGATGTCTTTGATAATTTATAACATCGTTTTTCTTTTTAATAATGACTTAAATAAATAGATATAATTACTTTTTGATTGATTCATCTAATGTTAAACCATTATTATTTTTCATTTCTAGCCATTTGGAGGTATGTAGGGTAATACAAAATTTCAAATTAGTGTCGCTATTTTTTATAAACCTGATGTCTTACATTGCTACACAAATCGATTTATATATTTTTAACGATGTAAGTGCTACATATACACATCTATTTTTGTTATCATTTTCATATATGCTGGATTTAGAAATCGATCTATATCTTAATGGTCGACATATTTACAAACGTAGACATCGCTTTTTGCTCGCAATTTCGATGTGTTTCATCAAATAAACCTACTAATCTATATTGTGACATTGTTTTGGAAAGCAGAAAATTAAACAATGCAAAAGACCATAACCAATACATTAAATAACGACAACAGAGTCGAATACTCTCTGACGATATAGCTACATACAAAACAAAATACATCAATAGTTTGATTCTAAGCTTGACATAATATCACTTGAAAATAATGACAATAGAGTCTAGATGCAAGATGCACAATTCGAGGCCAAGATGGAATGATCTTCCTCTTGGTCATTCGTTGTTTCTTCCTCTTGTTCAGACTTTGTGTGGCCACTTTTCTTCCCTGAATCTTGCTCAAATTAAGCATCCAACAGTCAATGAAGAGCATATCTGAACTAATGTCTATAAAACACATATAACCACCAACGAAGAGCATGAAAATTCTGCATAAATACATCATGAATGAGTATAAGAGTGCAGCAATACAAAACAGCTCAAAGTAATATGTAGTTATGCAAGGAACAAACCAGTTTTAAGGCAAAAGATATCCAAATATGCGAGTTGTTTTAAGACAACTTATATCAATATATGTGAGCTATTTTAAGAGTGCATCTCCTAAACCTTGTACACATTATCAAGAATTACATTTCCCAGGTCATTTCTATGATGCAAACTAAGAAAAACCAGATGAAATCAATAAATATTAGGACTAGAGGTGCTGCTCCCCACTGAATTCCAGCATCATGTAAATAATTCAGAGTTGTTATTCTGATCAAGTTTTTCGGGTAGAAATACAGAGAAGTACAAGGTGAACACAACCCATTAAAGCATCAAAATCCTAAGATAAAGAAGATCCAAACTGTCCAGGCAAAATAGTTCGAATTTGTGAGACATGCTCCATTGGTAAAGATTAAATGTCAAAAATTAGAAATGCAGAGAAAGCATAGCACAAAGCAACTCATTAAGTTCAACAACACCAAAGTTCCTAAAAATTAAGTTTAAATATAATAATAGCAATAACAGATGATGTGTCCCCTAGAACATAGAACCGATCAACTAATGCAGATTGAGATGAAAGATATCAAACAAAGCATAACTGATAAGATAATTAAACTTCATAGAACATCACATCACTCAATTCCACCCTACCTAGTCCAATATATATATTCAAGGTTCGATAATGTAAAACAAAGTAACGTAAAGATACTCTAGAAGGGGGGGTTAAATAGAATATGCCGTTTTTTTCGCAGATTCTCAAGACTTTTGAAGCTCGTGCAAAATCCTTTGAGATTAGACTATGTCTTTCTTCGAAAACCTGAATCACAAAGTTAAACAGTACGAACCAAATGCGGAAATAAGGTAAAGCAATAAGTAAATGACTCGATGAGTTGTTTACGAGGTTCGGCACGAACTTGGCCTAGGGTTCTTCCACAACCCTAGGATTCAACCGGCTTTTATTGATTCACAAGACCTAGGATCCTAGTAGCTCACCGAGAAGCCTCTCTCTTATATAATTGCAATCTAGTCAACTCACGTTCCCTTGGAGTCTTAGACCAATCTAGATGAGCCCCACCTCTCTATGCTATCTAGTACAATCCTCTTACACTTAGTGAATTAATCGCCTAGTGTTCACTTCCTGAGTTACAAACTCTCGAGTATAACACTATAACAAAATATATCTTATAAGCTCACTGTGTAACTCTCAAATGCTTTGAAATAAAATAACAGACTCTTAAGGACTAGCAGAGAGCACACGAAGAAGACAGATCTCGCTTGAAGGCTTGAGTATATGAAAGCTTGTGTTCAACCGATGTATGGTTGTCTTCTTCTTTCTTTTCTTTATATTGAAACAAATCGGCGCCTAAGGATCTTCACCAACGGCTAGAGAGGATCATGGCTTGAGCTGGATCATATATCTTTGGAAACTTTGGAGGCCATGATCTTTCGATTTGAATCTTCTCAAATTACACCATAAGGAAGGAAATAATATTCGAAAATACTTCCTGAATGATTAGTGTATATATAATAATAATATAATAGAAGCATATAATAACATAAAATAATATTCGAACATAATATCATATAGAACAGGTTTTGTGTTTCATCAACACTGTTAAAGCTTCAAGACCTTTGACACAAACAGACTGTCAAGGCCTTTGAAACTTATTCCGATTTTCATCAAGGGAGGGAGTTGTCAATCTCCCCCTTGATGAAAGACAAAACCTGTGCATCCCTGCAACTTAGTCAAGCATATATAATATAAGTAAAATCAGACTAAGTACCTGCATGGGTTAGACAAATGTTGGATCAAAATTTTAAAGCATGAAAACCATCCAACTGAAAACAAAACCAAGGTCTTCCAAGACCTTTAGATCGCAACAGTTTTAAAAAATGTCTAACACCACCACATATCATCTCCCCTTTTTTGTCATTCAGCAAAGGGAGGAGGTAAAACAGTCACCAAAAGTTTTTAAACAGTTTCCAAAAACCAACAATGTTTCAGATTCAGGGATAGGGTAGGGTAGGGTAGGGTTAAGCTTCATCGTCCGGAGCATCATCAGTGAGCCTCGTCCACAGACCTTGCGACAACTTGGTTATCCCGCTCATCTCCTTCATAAACACCTTGTCCAGCTCCTTGAGATCTAGGCGAACTTCCTCCAAGCCCAACTCCAGGTTGTCTATGCATTCATCAACGGCTGAGGCAGTGGGAAGAGCTTTTGAAGGAGAGGCAAGACTCCAAGTTCCTTGGGGGGACCGAGTGATGCCAATCTTTTCAAGGCTCTTGGAGTCGAACTTACCCATATGACGTTGTTGTTCTTCATTTTTGAAATTGATTCCAGAAGCTTTGAAGATATGGGTCAAAAGGGTGGCAAAGGGGAGGGGAGTTCCTTTTCTGGCTTTTCTAGCATGAGCCATGGATCCAAGGATAGTGTTGGCCAGATCAAGGTCAAGGCCATTTAGGATTCGATAAAGTAGGACCATGGCATTATTGGTAAGGAGCGAACCAGAGTTAAGACGGGGTAAGAGGCAACGCACAATGATGTTAAAAATAATCCTTGCCTCTAAGGTAAGGGATGAGTGGGTTAGTTGCTTTGAGGTGCTGGTGGATGCTTCGGGTAGGAGATATTTGGATCGGGCAAGGGCTAGGCACTGTTCTTTTGTGGGGTTCTCGGGAGAGGGTGGACAAGGTCTAGGTAGGCCAAGGAAATTAGCAAAGTCATTGGAGTTGAAAGTGATTCTAACCCCTTTGACAAAGGACTCCAAAGACCAACCTCGACATTGTTTTTGGCTTTTAGGTTTATGTAGAACATGAGGGTAAGTTGGGGATAGTAGATAGATTCAAGGTTCAGAAGGGTCCAGGCAGGGGATTGTTTGAGTAGAGAGATGCAGGGTAAGTTCAAGGCTTCAAAGAACTCAAAATCTAAAAAATCGGAACAACAAATCCTACGAGTTCGAAACTCATCTACCCAATTTCCAGCCGTTTCAGCATTTTCAAACCATGAAGAGGGTAATGATTGGTTTACCTGGGTGTAGGCGGGTGGATCAGCATTCTTCCTGCGAGCAAGTGTTGGAGCAGCTCTCTTGGCAGACGCCTCAAGGCCTCTGAGGGTGCCCTTCCTGGTACGCGTTGGAGAAGGAGGCTTGACAGCTGCAGGGGCTTTCCGCTTCTTTGGAGACGGGGGAGGAGGAGTAGGAGAAGGAGAGGGAACAGGTTCGGGCTCCTCATCCTCTTCTTCCTCTGATCCCGAGTCCTCAGCGGACCCTGCGTCGTCTCCATCAGCGTCCTCGTCCTCGCTGGATTCGTCTTGCTCCTCGTCTTCTTCCTCAGGTTCCTCTTCAGAAGGAACCTCATTGAGAGCCTCTGCTTCGGCTTCCTTCCGGATTCTCTCAGCTTCCTCCTCGACCAGCTTCCTTGCAAGCTCGGCCTCCTCCTTGGTCTTTTTCTTCCTTAAAGCTTCTTCTTCGGCTTTCTTGGCTGCATCCCTTTCCAGAATAGCATCAAGATCCTCCTCTTCTTCCTCCTCATCCACCTCCTCAGCGATGACCTTCTTTTTCCCTTTCTGTTTAGCACTGAGAGGCTTCTTAGCAGAGCGTTTTTTAGATCCCTTGGTTACTGTAGTCGTGCTCTCAACGATGGTGCTCTGGATAACAGCAGGGATGATGGCTTGAGGAGTGGGTTCAGGTGTAGGAGAAGTAGTAGTGACCTGGCGTCCCTTGGGGGTGGCACCAAGTCTTTTGGGTGTGGAAGCTTTCTTTGATTTGGGAGCCATGGAGGTAGTCGGCTAGGGTTTCAGGATAGTTTGGGAGGTTGAAGAAGGAGAATTGGAAGAGTTTTGGGTAGTTATGAGGTTATGAGGTAATCGAGTGGGGTTTGGGTTTTAAATAGGAGAGATTTGAGTGATGGGACGGGGTTTAGGGTTCCAATGTAAGTAATGATGACATTGCCAATTTGAAAAAAAATTCAAATCTTTTTCTTAACCATTTTAAAATAGGAGGAAAAATCCGAAATTATTTTGTTCCAAAAATATCTCAACGGATAAAGACATTTGACATAAATAAAATATTTTGAAATCCGATGAAAATAATACTTGATCAAATATCTAAAAATATATTAACCAAATATATACGATCCGATATCTGTTTTCTACCATTCAGTTCACAAACCTTGACATAGAACTCAAGGGTCTTGACACTGAATAGAATTTATCTTTCGTAAAAGGAAAGCTCCCCCTACGAAAGTGCATCCTTGTTAAGCATCCCAATCTCTTGTCTAATGAAGGTGAACCTGTCCTCTGCCAATGGCTTAGTAAAAATGTCAGCCCATTGATAATCAGTTGAAATAAAAGAAATGGACACGTCACCTTTTTCAACATGGTCTCTAATGAAATGATGCCTTACATCAATATGTTTGGTCCTCGAATGCTGAACATGATTCTTTGTAATGGAGATGGCACTTGTATTGTCACACATAATGGGAATACCTCTGAGGTTGATGCCAAGATCTCTCATTTGTTGAACTATCCAAAGGATTTGGGAGCAACAAGCTCCAATTGCTATGTATTCGGCTTCAGCAGTGGACAGAGCAACTGAGTTTTGTTTCTTAGAGTGCCAACTGATTAAGGATGCTCCTAAGAATTGGCAACATCCTGGTGTGCTTTTCCTATCCACCTTATAGCCTGCAAAATCTGCATCAGAATACCCGATTAATGTGAAATCCTTTTGCTTTGGGTACCATAGTCCAAGCTCCTTAGTGCCATTAAGATATCGAAAGATCCTCTTCACAACCACGAGGTGAGATTCTTTAGGATCAGCTTGAAACCTAGCACACATGAAAACACTAAACATGATGTCAGGTCTACTAGCTGTGAGATATAGTAAAGATCCAATCATTTCTCGATACTCCTTTTGATTGACACTTTTCCCAGTCTTGTCTTGATCTAGAGATAATGTTGAGCTCATGGGTGTCTTGGCTGCTTTGGATTGATCCATCTTGAATTTCTTCAAGAGATCCTTAGTGTACTTGCTTTGGTTGACAAAGATCCCTCTCTTGGATTGATGAACTTGTAATCCCAAAAAGAAGTTGAGTTCACCCATCAAGCTCATCTCAAATTCACTGCACATAATGTCAGAAAATTCCTTGCACAAAGATGTGTTAGTAGCACCAAATAATATATCATCAGCATAAATTTGAATAACCAAAATGTCCTTTCCTTTGGTCTTGATAAAAAGAGTCTTGTCGATCAACACCCGTTTAAAATCATTTTCTAAAAGATATTTTGACAAGCGCTCATACCAAGCTCTTGGGGCTTGTTTCAAACCATAAAGCGCTTTGTCTAGTTTATAGACATGATTGGGAAAATCCAAACTTTCAAAACCTGGGGGTTGAGCAACATAGACTTCTTCCTCTAAGAAACCATTAAGAAAAGCACACTTGACATCAATTTGATATAACTTTATGCTCATAAAAGATGCAAATGCTAATAATATACGAATGGCTTCAAGCCTGGCTACGGGACCAAAGGTCTCCTCGTAGTCAACACCTTCATCTTGATTGTAGCCTTGAACAACAAGCCTTGCTTTGTTCCTCACGATCTTACCATTCTCATCTAGCTTGTTTCGAAATACCCATCGTGTGCCAATGACTGATTGATGCTTTGGTCTAGGCTTTAAGGTCCAGACTTTGTTCCTTTCAAATACATTAAGCTCACTTTGCATAGCAATGATCCAGTCTGGCTCTTGAAGGGCTTCATCTACCTTCTTTGGTTCAATAAGAGAAACAAACGCATGAAAAGAACAAAGATCATTAAGTTTAGAACGAATTTGAACACTAGAAGTAGGGTTAGAAATGATATCATTTAATGAGTGTGATGAGGAGTATTTGAATTTTCTCTTGCTAGTCTCAGCTCCTTGATTCGTCACACCAGCAGGATTAACTTGTGGTACATCTGACTCCGTGGTCCTGTTAGGTTCAGTTACAGCAGTTTCTGACGTCTCAACACCGTTGGATTGGACACCAAGGGCTTTAGACGAATCTTCAACACCTTGGGCCAATTCTTCAGTGTTGAGAATCTGTTCCTGCATGTTCCTCTTCTCTGTGTTCTTGGTAGCAGTATCATCACCTTCCTCATTCTCTGCATGGATGTTAAGATCTATATCTGCAACACTTTCACTCAAAGAACCGTCATTGCATTCATCAAATATAACATGTATACTTTCTTCAACCAACTGGGTCCTTTTATTGAAGATTATATAAGCTTTGCTACTTGTGGAGTAGCCAAGAAATATACCTTCATCACTACGCGCATCAAATTTCCCAAGGTTATCTTTTCCATTGTTATGAACAAAACAAGTACAGCCAAAGGGTTTAAAATAAGATATACGTGGTTTGCGGCCTTTGAAAAGTTCATAAGGAGTTTTCTTTAAGATGGAACGAATAAGACAACGATTCAAAATATAGTTAGATGTGTTAACAGCTTCAGCCCAATAGGTTTTAGGTAATGCATTTTCTAAAAGCATAGTCCTGGCCATGTTCTCTAGGATGTGGTTCTTTCGTTCCACAACCCCATTTTGTTGAGGTGTCCTAGGAGCAGAAAAGTTATGGGAGATGCCATATTTATCACAAAACAAATCAAACTGAAGTTTTGATCAAACTCCCTACCATGATCACTCTGAATTGACACTATGGGCTCGTTTCTTAAAGTTTGCAACTCCTTACAAAGTTTGGAAAACTCAAATAAGGCCTCTGATTTTTCTTTTGAAAAAGCAACCCAAATATATCTAGAAAAATCATCAACAACGACTAGCATTTACTTTTTACCATTGGGAGATTTGACTCGTATAGGACCACGTAAATCCATATGTAAAAGTTCAAGGGGTCGAGAAGAACTTACAACCTTTTTGGGTTTGAAAGAGCTACGTGTTTGTTTACCTCGTGTGCATGCATTGCACATATCAATACCTTTGATGTCCATCTCAGGTAGCCCTCTTACAAGGCCTTTGGACACAAGCTTCTGTAGTGTATGTGGACTCACATGACCGAGTCTCCTGTGCCAGAGCTTTGGATCGTCCGTCAAAGCCTTTAGACAGGTTATGCTTCCTTGTGCCACTTGATCAGCATTCATAGCGTATATATTGTTGTAACGATATGCAGTCAGTATAACTTCACCAGTATCTTCTCTGCACACTAGACATCTTTTCTTGTTAAATCTGACATTATTTCCACTATCACATAATTGAGAAACACTAAGCAAATTATACTTTAAACCATTCACAAGATAGACATTTTTAATACTATGGTTGGAATCTCTCCCAACGCTACCAATACCAACGATGTCACATTTTCCTTTGTCACCAAAAGTGATTGTCCATGTGGATTGCTCCTTTAGATCATGAAAGAGAGAACTCTTCCCACTCATATGTCTCGAGCATCGAATATCAATAATCCATTTTTGCTCCTTCACCTTGGTGATCTCCAGCAAAACAAACATCAACCTTTGTGGCTAGACCAATAAGCAAATTTGGATCCATTATTGGGATAAACCATATTTGGTAAAATAGTGCCTTTTGGGACCCAAACTTGTGTTATCCGTTCTTTTCTCAAATGAACAGGAAATGTATTGCGTATGATATATGGATCCTTTCTTCTATAGGGGCAGATCTCTTTTACATGTCCCTTTCGAGCACAATGGTGACATATAGGAGAGGTTCTGCTTCCTTTTGCCTTTACAAAGGTGGTAATGTGCTACTTCTTTAAAAACCTTGGATTGTAGCCAATACCACTTTTGTTTAGAGAACTTTATTGCTCACCCAACATCCTATCAAGAGTGCTTTTGGATTTGGTAAAACTTATGAGGGCTGTCTGTTGGTCTTGAATCTGATTATTCAGGGAGATCTTCTCGTTCTCTAAGTCATGATGTTCACTTCTCAGAGACGAGAGATCTTGCTTGAGTTCAGATTTCTCTGAGTCAAGAGTCTTGACTTTAATGTCAAGACCTGAATAAAAAGCTTCAAGACTTTTAACCCTCATAGACAGATCCTCAATAGTTCTTTCCTGGTCCACAGTTCTCTTAATAAGAGTGTTAGTCTGGGTAATAAGTTTTTCTTCATTGGCAATCATATTAGAAAGGAATTCCGATAATACCTCTTTTGGACTTGCCATAAGTTCTCTTACAGTTACCTCTAGCTTCTCATTATGGGATTCATCTCCTAAGGCCATAAGACAAATATTGGCCTTCTCATCATCGGAGTCAGAGTCAGAATCGCTCCAAGTAGCCACCATGGCTTTCTTTTTCCATTTATCACCCTTCTTGGACTGGCTCTTCGTCTTTTGAGGGCAATCCTTCACAAGATGATCTATTTCACCACATTCAAAACAAGACAAGGGTTTAGTCTTCTTATCATATTTGTTGTATTGAGACTTACCTCGAAATTTAGAAGACTCTGATCCATCCTTTTTGTTGAATTGTTTCTTCATTTTGAGGATTCGAGCAAGGCCTCTTGTGATAAGGGCAAAAGGATCATCCTCATCGTCATCCTCATCTTCGGAATCAGATCCATCTTTGGGCTCATCCTTCTTAGACTTGAGCCCCAAGTTCTTAGTGCTTACTGGAAGTTCTCCATCGTCTTCATTAAGGATCATCTCATGCGTGACAGTTTCTCAAGCGGGTCATCAAGGGGCAGAGTGGTGAGGTCCTGGGCTTCCTCTATGGTTGTTACTTTAGGACCCCATTTTTCTTTTGGGAGGCACCTCAATATCTTCCTTACTTTCTCAACGTTTGTAAAGCTCTTGCCGAGAGAGTCAAGGTTGTTGGTGATTTCTGTGAATCGTGTGAACATGGCCTTGATAGACTCATCAGACTTCATTTTGAAAAGTTCACACTTTAGAAGGAAGATACTGATCTTGGTGTCCTTCACTTGGCTAGTTCTTTCATAGGTGACAACTAGCTTGTCCCAAATCTCTTTAGCTGACATACAAGATGAAATACGGTTAAACTCATCAGTGCTAAGACCAAAATATAGTAAGTTAATAGCCTTGTAGTTTTTGGAGACGAGTTCAAGATACGCTTGGATGTATTCAGACTCTTTCTTTGCGACTTTGGTTCAATTTAGTCCGTCTTTTTCTGGAATCTTCGGACCATTCTCTATAATGTTCCAAAGTTCCAGATCTTGGTCTATAATGAACATCTTCATCAATGATCTCCAGTGGACAAAGTTGTTTCCAACAAAGAGTGGTGGTCTACTTGTAGACCTTCCTTGTGCAAATCCTCCGCTTGCTTCACCAGACATGATAAAAAACTCACAAGATTGTTAGATCGAAAGCAGTGAGTAAAGCTCTGATACCAATTGAAGGTTCGATAATGTAAAAAACAAAGTAATGTAAAGATACTCTAGAAGGGGGAGTTGAATAGAGTATGCCGGTTTTTCGCATATTCTCAAGACTTTTGAAGCTCGTGCAAAATCCTTTGAGATTAGACTAAGTCTTTCTTCGAAAACCTGAAACACAAAGTTAAACAGTACGAACTAAATGCGGAAATAAGGTAAAGCAATAAGTAAAGGACTTGATGAGTTGTTTACGAGGTTCGGCACTAACTTGGCCTACGTCCCCGCCTAGGGTTCTTCCACAACCATAGGATTAAACCGGCTTTTATTGATCACAAGACCTAGGATCCTAGTAGCTCACCGAGAAGCCTCTCTCCTATACAATTGCAATCTAGTCAACTCACGTTCCCTAGGAGTCCTAGACCAATCTAGAAGAGCCCCACCTCTCTATGATATCTAGTACAATCCTCTTACACTTAGTGAATCAATCGCCTAGTGTTCACTTCCTGAGTTACAAACTCGCGAGTATAACACTATAACAAAATATATCCTATAAGCTCACTGTGTAACTCTCAAATGCTTTGAAATGAAATAATAGACTCTTAAGGACTAGAAGAGAGCACACGAAGAAGACAGATCTCGCTTGAAGGCTTGAGTATATGAAAGCTTGTGTTCAACCGATGTATGGTTGTCTTCTTCTTCCTTTTCTTTATATTGAAACAAATCGGTGCCTAAGGATCTTCACCAACGGCTAGAGAGGATCATGACTTGAGCTGGATCTTCTATCTTTGGAAACTTCGGAGGCCATGATCTTCCGATTTGAATCTTCTCAAATTACCCCATAAGGAAGGAAATAATATTCGAAAATACTTCCTGAAAGGTTAGTGTATATATAATAATATAATGTAAGCATATAATAACATAAAATAATATTCGAACATAATATCATATAGAACATGTTTTGTGTTTCATCAACACTGTTAAAGCTTCAAGACCTTTGACACAAACAGACTGTCAAGACCTTTGAAACTTATTCCGATTTTCATCAAAGGAGGGAGTTATCATATATGAAAATGATTGGCAAGGCAAAAGCATAAGTAAGAATCATAAGTTATAACAAGGAGTCGGCAAACAACAAGTTAACATGCAAAGCAGTAAACTAAGAGAAGAAATAAAGTAAACGAGTAAGAAATCGTACCCATAATTATCACAGATCTAGACTAGGTAGGACAATTAGATCACCGCAAGTTACTCTTTCACATTGATTATGCTAACACTACATATTGAATCTTTGACATCTTATATCCCATTCCTCACATGAACATGAAAGCAATTTGTTGAAGGGTGCACTGCTCTCCATTTACAAAAAGAGAAAGCATGTCAGACAAGCTGCAGTGGAGACCAGCAAAGCAAAAAACTTAATCCAATCAAGTGCATTGAAGCCTTTACACTTCTCAACAACCACTGGGTTTATGAAATGACATGAATATTAGAAAGTTGATCTCTACAAATTGAAAGTTCTTTAGGGATGACAATTGCAGCAAGTCATGATGAGACCAATCCCATGAAAACAATCCCAGTACATACAAATTTAATTCAAGTATATAGGCATACCCATAAAGAAAGAACAAAGCGCCGGTTAAAGAACCCACACAGATAGATTTAATATTACGCATCCAAGTCAATTCATTAATAAGTTAAATCAGATTTTAAATTTGGATCAGGCTGAGTAAGATCGGTTTTCTATGATTGAGTTGAGTTTCCCCAAATCTAACCAGAACTTGTTACCTATGTTGAATTCCAGAATCCATGCCCCAGAAACGAACGTGACCAGGTATTTCAACAAGTCCTAAAACCTCTGCATGCTGCATTTATGAAAAACAGAATGAAACTAAGACCTTATAACCCCAGAACCTATAAAGACACTAATTCTTTGATTCCAACTACATACCCCTTAGACCATTGCAAGAAGTTTATTAGCTTCACCACATGTTGCAGTCATCTGATCCATCACACCACAAGGAGCTCCAACAACATGATTCTCAACCTTAAAAAAATCAGTAGAAGTTAAAGGAAACCAATTGTATTATTTGTTATATCTTTACTTGTAACATGGAAGTTATAAATTGGTTAGCAGAAGCATTTTCCAAAATCAACTCAAGGCTAGAAATCAAACCTTCTGGCATAGAAGTGCTAGATCTCTTGGGATAATATTCAAACCTGCAAATAGTTAACTATATATTCAAACCTTCCTTAGGTGACAAACTTAAATTCTGGTTATTTTCAGTTTGTCACGATCTTATACTTGTCTTTTCCTTAATTACTAGCCCTTCTTCATACGTGGAAGGTGCTAGTAATTAGAATATACTTTTTATGACTGGGTCTGAGTCTCACGACCGGGCTATGAGCATTTTGCAAGCTCCCAGCCCCGGGGGACCCGTAGATTCGAGGTTCCAGAAGAGAGTTCGATGGAAGAAGGTAAAATAGACGAAAGTCAAATAGACCAAGACCCGCCTCTCTGGATCTCGGACATCCATCGTCCTCTTCTCCAGCTGCCCCCCCTAGGCCCAGCAGAAGCCCGCCGGAATTGGAAAGCGAAGGACACCGCGGTGTACCTCTGAGGAAGGGTCAAGAACCCTTCCCGAAACAAGGACCTTCCTTCTCAAGGAAAGGTGTTTTTCTAAGTACGTAACCTACAATACGAGAGACGCCATGTATTGTGGGAGTTCGAATAGTCTTGTCGCCACCCTGCAAGATCTCTTGCAATTGAGAGGTTCGAGTATACACCATAACACCTTATTAGCGGTTATCAAAAAAATGACGCTAAAAGGAAATACGGATCTACTGGACTTCAAATTGGATGTAGAAAGAAACGGGCTTTCGAGTCCTTTCTTTCGTCAGGTTTTGGACGAATTTTAAAAAAGGGGTAAAGTCTATAATTTTGTGTCAATTTGTGAGGGGGGGTGGCGGGTATTGTATAGTAGGGTGGTCCTGGACAAGCTCTTAGGGAATAATCTCTTTCTTATTTCTTCCTTTTTTTCCCATGACGACTAGGAACAGGCAAATTAAAAATTTCACTTCGAATTTTGGACCTCAACATCCTGCTGCTCATGGTGTTTCGCGATTAGTATTGGAAATGAACGGCGAAGTGGTGGAACGCGCGGAACCACATATTGGATTACTCCAGTGCGGCACGAAGCCGCTGACGCCGAGTCGGCTCCTATGCCCTGCTTGGTCCCCCGGCACGGTTGAGGTTCCGTAGCGCGTCATGAGCACCGGGCTAAGGGGCGGTTGAGCAACTCAAGCGAACCGCCCTACCTTACTACAACATAAGGACAGAAGGGAAAAGGTTGTGACGGTGGCCTCGTTATCCACATCTCCGGTCGGATGAATAGAGGACCGACCGACCCGGGTTTTCACGAGCGTTGGCGGGTCCTGGAGTGCCTGTCAAGGGCACTAGCGCATACCCCGGGGTGATCATCACCACCTGCACCTCACATCTCGGCACAGTGGAACGTGTAACCTGCCTGCCGTCCCATTCAACTACATTTGTTCCTGTAATCCATAGCCTAACAGAACGCAGCAGCGAGGGACAACCCGCCCATACAGCCAGCGGGGAGGATGGCACTACTGGCAAAGACCGTCTGGCGAAAACGCCGCAGGCGTGAAGCGTGGTAGGCCCGCGCCGAGGGAGCATAGGGGAAAAGGAACCCGGACGGTGGAAGAGCCAGGAGAGGCCAGGTCATTTGACGGAAATGGAAGGCTTTTCCCCTATTAGAGAGGGCCAATGTTCATAAAGGGAAGTGCATGAAAAAGAGGTTATGCAATAAAGAATGTAAGAAAGCGAATTCAATGAACAGATAGAGTCAACGGTACAACAGATAGTGCTGCCTACACGCGAATTAGCTTCCGAGGTCGAGCAGTCTCAATTCATTTCACTACAGGTTCTGAAGGAAATGCTGGGTTGGGCCACCTTGAATGGCGTGAGCCGCATGCGGGGAGACTCGCACGTACGGTTTTTAGGGGGATCTGGTCGAAAGACCGGCCGGCGCCCACCCGACTAGAGGGACTGAGAAATTAATAGAGTACAAAACTTATCTTCAAGCTTTACCTTATTCTGATCGTTCAGAGGGCGATCGCGGAGTCACTGAATGAAGTCCTCCGTTTCTTTCGGAGGTGCTGACCCGCAGCGAAGCAGAGATGACTAAGTGACATATAGAATATGGCGACGACAAAAGCATGTCGTAGAAGGAGATAACAGGTGGAGCCAACGACCCACTAAGACTAAGGTATCTACAACTACATCCCCGAGCGGCAGTCAAACGAGGGCGTGAATGCGAGATGCCAGTGGAATGATCGGCCGGACAGAGGTTAGGGCTGCTTCCTTCCCACCGCGTCCTTCCTTGTGTGTCGGAGATATAAAGCGAGTGCACCGGAAAAGAACGGGAACTGAGTCGATCTATTCTATGGCGAAGCATCCAAAGCATAACTGCACACTCACACGATCTTTGCCGAGAGATAAGAGCATTCAGTGAAACCGGTGAACTACACTTGCTTCTGGATAGATGTGTGGGACAGAGAGCTTGTGGTACCTGCTGCTCACCCTTCCTCATTTGCTTTGAGAACCGTGTGAACGGAGAGTGGGCAGAAGGGAAGGAGGTCCTCATACGGAGTCGCACACTTACTTGAGCAGTGCGAGAGACTGGGGAATGGGTCGAGTAAAGTCCCCTGGGGTCGGAAAAATGACAGACAAAGCTTTACATAGTGCTTTTTTTTCTTAGTGATTGGAAAGTAGGGCTCCTATTGACTAGACGTCAACCTCCCTCAATCAAAGGGAGACCCGCTTTCTATACTAGTTGTTACGTTATGCTGTCATTTTTCCAATATCATTGAATAGCATGGCCTAGGGCTAAGGTAACTCAAGTAGGAGAGCCGTGTTATGGGTGACCTTATTGCACGGTTCAGAGAGCACTTGTGTATGTGATGCAAGTGAACGTGTACGAAAAAGCTGTATCTAGGTCGAGTTCTTCGTTACGTCGTCGACCCTATCTATGTTTCTACGATGGCCCAAGAACACGCTCATTCTTCAGCCGTAGAGAGACTTTTGAATTGCGAGGTACCATTACGAGCTCAATATATACGAGTGTTATTCCGTGAAATAACTCGAATTTCAAATCATTCACTTGCTTTAACTACTCATGCTATGGATGTGGGAGCATTAACTCCGTCCCTGTGGGCTTCTGAGGAGCGAGAGAAATTGTTGGAATTCTATGAAAGAGTCCCGGGAGCCAGGATGCATGCCAGTTTCATACGACCAGGTGGAGTGGCACAAGATCTGCCTCTTGGCTTATGTCGAGATATTGATTCCTCCACACAACAATTTGCTTCTCGTATCGACGAATTAGAAGAGATGTCAACCGGCAACCGTATCTGGAAACAACGATTAGTGGATATTGGTACTGTCACTGCACAGCAAGCAAAGGATTGGGGATTCAGTTGTGTAATGTTAAGAGGTCGTGCGACATGAAGACATTGATAGCAATATAGGGGAAGTTCCCATCAGGCAACAACGGTTCTGCCTGACCCTACTTAAGCATGCATCTTATGTCAGTGAAGACTTAGTGTGAAGCCTTGGAGCTTACGTTAGAAGAAGGTCGGGGGCTAGGGTGAGCTGAGGGGGGACAGCGTAAGTGAGCGAATGTGTGTAAGCCCAGTCAAACATGACTGTTCTAGGCGGGGCGGGCCGCCCACCTTCGAATGGTGTTGGTCCGTAGGACCGTGAACGGATTCGCCTCTGGCCTCTGGGCACGTCGGAACCGCATGAGTTCACCGGGGTGGAGCACGGTCCGCCAAAATCGGCATAGGTTAGGTGCTATTGATGGAACATGGTAAGCCTATCTTTCTCCATATGGAAGTGCTGCGGGCACATAGAAATGTGGGTAAAGGAAGCCTCAAAAAGCGAAGACCGAGCTGTAGGTCACGTGACCTGCACCGAGTTGGTGGCTGACTGGGCTTTTTCCTTGATCAAAGGAGATCAGCTCGCCTTCTTATTATCCAAAAGTCGGTCGAATCGGGCCTACCCCGCAAACGTCCTGCGCCCCCTTTTTTTACTAAAACTAATAAGGGAAAGAAAGCCTCAACCAGAACCACATTCCTTTTGTGTGCGGATGTAGTTAAGTGTCTGACTCTATTGGTCATAGTTTCCTGCTGTTGCGGCCGGTGCTCGTTTGCGCGCGCGTGAACCAACCTAACAAAGAAGGAAAGGATGCCTCTCGGGGCATCTGAGAATGATTCGAGCCGTATGAAGGGAAACTCTCACGTACAGTTTGTGTATTTTTTGGGGGGGAAGGAGCCCGACAGGGTTCCCCCACTGACTTGGCTCGGGCCTAAGTGAAAGTGAAGTGGTGGGCCTACCCATCCCAACCGGGGGTATGCTGGGATTTGCGAAGAGCAGCACCTTACGATGTTTATGACCAATTGGATTTTGACGTACCGGTAGGTACCAGAGGAGATCGCTATGATCTTTACTGTATCCGTATCGAAGAGATGCGACAAAGTGTTCGGTTCATTGTGCAATGTCCTAATCAAATGCCTAGTGGCATGATCAAAGCCGATGATCGTAAGCTATGTCCTCCATCACGATATCGAATGAAACTATCCATGGAATCGTGCGTCGTGTGAAACGTAGATCATCGCCGTTCTTAACCGAGACTCAGGTTAAGCTCCGTCTCGGAACCTTTAGGGGTTAGGAGTAAAGCATCCCGAGGTTGGCGCATCTCGTTGGGCGTGGAGAAGCATTGGGAACCTCCATTTCTTTCTTCGGAGCCCTTTCTTTTCTCGTCCCCCTGCCCCGGCATAGCGCTTCGCTTCTGGTTCTTCGGAAGAGTCAACGGACTTCTTTCTTCATTGATCTGGGGGAAAAGAAAGCAAACCGTCTACCAGTTGGAAAGCTAGACATCAAGTAAGCGGCTTGATGAGGATAACTAAGCTGACACGCCGGAGTTGGCTGCTGGCACAAAAGGGTGGTGCCTTACCGCACCGTAGGCGGACGCGCGGTAGCGTTCGTGGTGGTGCTTCAGGATTCCAATGTACTGCGTCCAAGATCAGAACGAGCTTGCCGGCGGACCACTGTCGTCCAATTCTTGAGTGAGCTGGAGCGCAGCCATCTTATCCACTGAATTAGCTAGAAGCTATCGCTTCGGGTCGAAGCACTAAAAGAAAAGGACCGGGAAACGCGGCGGCATAGGAACCACGGGACCCCCCTACTAGTAAAGGGAAAACGGAAGTTTTTCTTTGTATAGGTTGGGTTGCTGGATATACGGGATCCTTGTAGTAGGTTGAGCCAACATCCAGCCGAGAGAGGGCAGTCTTTAGAAGCAAGAGGGTGGTCGAGTCTTTGCCTTTTCTTATCTTCTTCCCGCCCTAGGAGTAGGAGTAGCACAAAAAGAGGAACCCGGCAGGGGTATTGACCCAATGATAAACCACTAGCACCTTCCTCGTTGAGGCTCCGTGCACTGGGAAAAGGCTCTAGCGACAGGAAACCGGCCACTAGTTACAAAGCTCTTTAAAGGTATCGAGAGGGCTATCACAGTCAGGTGCGAAGCAATTAGCCCTATTTGTAAAGTACCCTTCTTCCTATTTAGGGTAGTGGGTTGAGGGTGGTCGTAGATCAGAAGAGTGCCCGCCCTTTCTTTTAAGTAGGCCACTTTTTCCGGAACGCAGTCTGGGATAACCGTAACCGTATATATATTTACAAAAATATCTTTGATGCTGTCATTTCAAAATGTCCGCTTCAACCGCTCTTTCACCTCCCAAAGAGCAAAGTTGGCTTGACGAGCGCAGATGAGGAAGCGGGAGCAAGAAAACCAATAATCTCTTTCTTGTCCTTCTACTTAAAGGGCAAAGAGAAGCGCTTTTGCTACTGAGAAAGCGAACGGTCAGCGCGAAGGTTCAAGACTTAGCCGAGCGTTAGCGAAGCGTCGGTAGCAAGACAACGCGTTAGCAAAGCCTCATTCTCATAGCGAGGCACTGTAGTAGCGCCGAAGCCCTATGTGCTATAATACTGAGCCAAGGACGCTCCGCCTTATCTATAGAAGCAGTCAGCTGAGTTCTGAACGAATTAGCTCCTTGGTAATGGCTCAATCTATAGATAGAAAGCCCTATGATGGGAAACTACCACGTTAGGTCTGGAGAGAGATGAGACCGGTTATATAATAAAGAGAGCAGATGCAAGCTTTTTCTTTCAATAGCCGGCGACTACAGGATCATCGGTCTACTCTACCTCAATTCACCATTTCGAACCTTATACAGAAGGTTTTTCCGTACCAGCTCCTTCTACCTATACCGCAGTTGAGGCACCTAAAGGAGAATTTGGTGTCTTTCTGGTCAGTAATGGAAGCAATCGTCCCTACCGTCGTGAAATAAGAGCACCTGGCTTTGCCCATTCACAAGGACTCGATTCTATGTCCAAACATCACATGCCAGCAGATGTGGTCACCATCATAGGTACTCAAGATATTGTGTTTGGAGAGGTGGATAGATAGGACTACTAGTTGCTCGATCAGGACCCTAGCTTTATTGCGAGCCAAAACCTTGCCTGATCTACGACCACCCTTGGCTAGCAACCTAACTTGGAAGAAGTTCCCGCCCGCGCTCTCGTTTTCCAAGCCGGCTTTGCCAGCTCTTCAATGGTTATGGAGGATTCTTTCCGAACTCAATGCAAAAAACACGTGCAATAAGCGTCTGGGTTAGTGTTCGTGGGGATAACTAGTCCTAAGCCAGTTGAGGGAATTTCCTATCCCAATCTCATCTCAAATTTGGTTCTAATAAACTAGAGAATCAAGGCGAAGACGCCCACCTTACGCGAGGTGAGCTCTATCTGCTAGCGGAGGAAAGGAAATTTTAGCGCCATTAGTCTCCTTGGATAAAGTACTCGCTATGATAAGAAGATGATCCACTAGAGAGTGGACCCAGGGACGGGTCAGAAGGTATAGGATTTGAAAAGGGAAAGCGAGCAAGCAAGGGCTTTTCTCGAATCAACTGTGGCACTTGAGCTAGTGGAATATCTTAATAAATGCCCATCTTTAGAAGAAGATATCCGACATTCCACTTTCGGTATAAAGGTTCTTTTTTTTATAGATGTTGCGGCGTAAACAGTGATCATTGCACTAAAAGGGGTTTCGGGTAAAATAGTTGGGCTTTCCCCAAAAGGACTTGCCGAAATAGCGCATCCAATCGAACTAGCATTGTCCGCGAAGAGGCTTCATTAGCAGTCGTTGCTGGGGAAACTCTTACCGTTCTAGAATAAATGGAAAAAATCCCCGGGTTCCCTTACTTTTTGCCGTGCCTTATTACGGCCACTCTCTCTATAATGACTCTCCAATAACAGATCAAATAAGTCTACTCAAATTCTTTGTGTTTCTGGATTGTAATAATCAGAGTTCACACTTTCGCAGTGATTGGGGTTTAGCTTAGACTGCACTCTGTGAGAGCAAAAAAACGAATTAGTTCATTTTTTTTTCTTGAATCAGGACAGTGGCTCAAGTCTGACTTTTCGCATCAAAAAAACGGATGCACGCGAAATTGAGAGCTATTACCAGCGCATTACATATTCGCATTGGACCAAGGTGAGCAGGTCGATAGAGCCCAACTCGGCAAAGCTTATCAAACAAACGGCCGGAGTGCTTTTTGAAGTCCTATGTGTCGTTAACAAGACTGAGAAAGTCGAAGAAGTTGCTCCTGAGGGTGGTAAAAAAAAAATGATAGCCTCAATGCATGATTTTGTTATATGTCACCACGTATTTGTTAAAATTCAATAGAACAACTGACTCAATGCAATGTGTTATCGATGAATAGATTATTGCAGTTGCAAAAGATGTTGAAGAGAAACAGAATACCTATGCACCTTATAAGATTCTTCCCCTGGATTCTGCTGGGGCTTCTCAGTCCATCATGCAGCTTGAATTGAAGAGGTAGTCATCTCTTCTATTTTACTTTGTTTTGTTGTTTAGAGTGGGATGTGATGTTCAGTTTGTTGATTTCCCTTTTTATCAGGTTAAGGCAGCTGTGGCTGCCTTATTGAACACCGGTTGATTAAATCGGCCACCTGCATTTCAGCGACATAGGCGGAAAACGAATGACTTGGATCTTTTTTTTGATTGGCTGAGAGCCATGTTTAGATTTCAGGCATGTTCCCTTGTTGCCTACAATCCCCTTTTTTTCTTTTTTAGTGCTGATTGGAATGAAAATGTATTCGGAGAAATCACTCTTGAAGTTGGTCTATTTTTATGTTTGTAGAGAGACAATAATGTCAGGAACCCGCGGGAGAACTTGATAATACTACTTGCCAATGTTCGTATTAGACTTAATCAAAAGCCTGAGCCTCTGAACAAGCTAGGAAACTTTTTATCATCTCATAGTGTGACTGTCTTGTGTTGGTTTTATCTATACGGTTGATGCCGCTGCATTGACATTGCACCATATTAACAAGCATAATGTCTTAAATAAAAAATGGGCTGGCTTTTTTATCCCAATACTGGGTTTTGGCGAAAACTCATTGTCTATGTGCAGCATGATGATCGAGTTGTTGATGCTGTTATGAACAAGTTTTTCTAAAACTACAAAACCGGGTGCAAGTATTTGGGACGAAAAGACAGTTTAAGGTGCGAGATTTGAGTCTCTGCTCTAAATGCTTATGCTTTTACCACATTACTGATCAAGGAGTTACTTTGTTCTGGCTCTCCAAATTTTAAATTCCCTTGATTTATGTTGTTTCTTCTCTCTATAGGTCAAGGACAGCTGGAAGTTCAAATTCTTTAAATCCAATCACTACGAAACAAGGCCGGAACAAAATTGGAGACTTTGGAAAACTGCAAACAAATAGTCAACTTAAACTATCAATTATATTACATCCATCTCCACATAGAATTGTTGGAAAAGAAAGCCATCTGAGAGGCAGAGGTTGACTATCCATTTCATCTCTCTCTGACTTTTTCTAGAGCTGAATTGCGCGTGCACTTCTGCCAGAGCGGAATCACGTGTGTACTTGGTGTATAATCTCTGCAGTATCTTCCATCGGAACCCCAAATCGGCAACGAATATGTCCTTTAGACTTTGAAAAAAATGGACGAATACTCAAAGGTGGAAACCCGGCTTAAGCTGGTTGTACTTGTAAGTTCGTTCAATTCACACAGGCAATGTGATTTGGGGATATTTTGTTTGCGGTATCCAGAGCCAGCCAGTTTTTCATTAAACAGGCATTATCTGGTCCCGTGCGGATTAACACCCTTTCATTTCTATCGAAGGCAGCCAACCATATGAAAGCATTTGATCGTCGCGGTTTAACCGGTCAGGGTCTAGTCGCAGCGAGTAAAGGAAACTCTTTCTTTCTATTATAGAAGATAGACCATTTACTGAGAAGAGAAATGACCATGAACCATAAGCCTAGACGTCGTTACCCTTCCTACGTTTGCCGCTTTCGAGCTGTAGTTCGCTAGCTCTGTTGTTAGATTAGATAGGTGTAGTCACCCCCTTTTTATTTAGAAGAATCTCGATTTGCTTTGTCTTCCGTGCTCGGGCTAAGCCCTTGCCTTGCTTTTCTCCCGTCACCTCTGGCTTGGCTAACCACCACTTACCCTGGCTGGGATAGCTCATATGGTAGTGGGGGGACAGCTGACCACCACTTACCCTGGCTGGCTTAGACGAAGACTTTCTTTGTTATGGGAAGGTTGAAGCCTCTGTCAAAATTGCACCTTTTGATGGTCAATAGAAACTTCCATTTCTTTCTTTGAGCTGAGCTCCTAAGGCTAAGGAGTTGCTTTCTATGGAGCTTCCATATAGGCCCCCTTTCATACGATCCATGAACAAGGGCCTAACTGAAGCTATGACACCAATATGACCTATGGTTGATGTACTACTTTATCGAACGTAGAGTAAGCCAACCCTTAAGCGTTGAGTCCCTTAATGCAATTACATTCCCTTAGTAAGGAGTCCTATCTTGTCCTACTCAAGCCAAGCGGTGGAGTAGGGATTTCCCTCACCTTATGGCGAGGCCTCCTATAAGACTGTGCTATCTATTCCTCCTTTCAGGTCCAAGCACAAGGCGAACAATGCCTAAAGTACTCCTTGAGATCTAGCTTTAGAGCAGGGGCAACACCCATCGTTTCACTAGCTCTTTCGACATCCTTTAGGGAGTAGGGATAGGGATCTGTCACTCACTCTATTAGGCTGCTATCTGATCGTTAACGAGTAGAAAGCAGCTATAACCGTTTAACAGCGCTGGATCCTGCTTCTTTTCTTTCATGGTCAAAACGAGCATCATGATGGGTTGGAACCTATCAAAGTGAAAGCCTTTACATGCATCTTCCTTCGGGGAGAATTCTAATTAATAAGAATTTGATCTGTTCAACCGGCTGATAGGCAACTCCACTCCCTTTTGTATACACGCAGGTAAGACTGATCGGAAAGACTGTCAACTCCTTCTATCCATTTTATTGAAAGAGAATTTATAATGAAACTCGCTACCTTAAGTCATGCCTTTACTCCAAGAGCTAACTCATTGGGACTTGCATTCCTAAAAGAATATCCTATAGGACCGGTGCTCCATGCTAGACTATTCTCGTCCCATTGGTGGAGCATTAGCCTAACAAAAAGGAAAAAGAGGGCCCTTCGGCGCGTGCTGTTGGCCCCAGAGATGGATAGTCATGCACTTAAGAGACTAACAAGAAGGCGATTCTTGAGAGGATCGAATGAAAACGTAAGCAACTCCTTGAGCGCGCCGCATAACTCTGTCTACGCAGTGACTTACGTTGGAACTAAAACATGGGAATATTTGGACTCCTCACGCAGGCAAGGAAAGAAATGACATAAAAGTCCTAACTGAATGAATTGATGTTGAGTAAAAGCCATTTTGCTTGAGAAGAATTCTGCGATTGGAACTCGATCTGGGAAAAGAATACGGAGAAAACCACGTGAATAATCAGAGGAGCAGGGCATTGGCTGTTATATGTGAGTGAAGGGTCCGCAGGTGATGCCTGTAACTACTACGTTGCGTTATAGCTATTGCAATGAAAGGTTTTTATGAATGCTTGCTATTTCCCTTCAAGAGCTACTAATTCCCCTTCGTATACGTAAGATGGGTACTCTTTCCCACCTTTTATGCGTGTTGTGAACTACTAGTCGTAGGACACTTCACTTTCACTACAACTATGCATTCGATTCCTTTCCTGTTATGGAAGTTCCAGGTCTTGGAAGAGCAAAAGCAACTATAGATGCAGTACTTTCGGTTACAACACCTGAAGATGAAGTTTCACCTTCCTCACCTGCTACTGTAACTAGAAAGAGTGAAGTCACTGAAGATGGAAAGGTTTCAGCTACTCCTTCTACGCCTGTAGTTTAAGAGGGAAGCAGAAAGCATTCAATCTTCGCCTGCTTCAAGGCTTACAAGTGAAACGTAAGTAGCTGTTCCTTCCCTAGTCTCTGTATCAGATTATCCAGGCGTTGAAGCCTTTCCATACTCAGTAGGACCGCAGGGTATGGCAATTAAGCCCTTTATAGTGACTTCATAATCGGACTCTCATCTGGTGACGCATCTTTTATTGCAGTTCAGGCTGCTGATTTAGCTTCAAGTCAATTAATTAGTCTAATCTGAAAGTACTGGTTTAAGGATTCCATCTTCAGCTGGAGATCTAATAGCTGAATTACAATCTTTAGTGAATTCCTCAGCTACGGCTATAGAATTGACAGTTGTTTATGTAGAAAGGAATCAGCTATGACTCTGATAGGCAAACTTCCTCAACTTAAGCTGTAGTAGACTTTGTAAAGGCTTTATTGCCTTTACTTTCATATGCCTCTGAAACAACTAGAGCGACTCTAGACTCGGAGCCTCCCCTTAATCTACATCGCATTCTTCCATGTCTCTCTTTGTGAGTTTGGTCTCAGTTTAGTCTCAATGGGTCAGCAACAGCTTCGACGAGGGCTCCTCGGAGTACCCACTTCCCTCTTCATCGCTCCCCCCCCCCCCCCCCCCGATACCGATCCCGATCTCCTGTTTGAGAATAGCGTAGGTGAGAGAGGTTCTACCCGATACAGATACAACATCGCCTCTTTCACCCCAAAACCGGGACTACGTTAGTTAGGCTATCCGACTGAACTGGATGCGCATGTAAGAGAGAGGCTCTCCAACGCGTGTAAGCCTATCCTTCCGCTATGACTAGCTTTCGTTCTCCCGTTCGCTACCTCAGGTTAGAATTACGCAATTGGCCCAGTTAGAGTTCTGACTATAGCTGCAATCTATCTCATATTGGGGAGAACTGTCCTCGATCAAACTCTCAATTTCTTAAGAGAAGAAAGCCACTTTTTTTTTACGCCCCAAAACCCCCATGCCTTTCTTGGTTGGACCAACCGGAAATTCTCCTACAAGTCTTCCCTCTTTTTTAGAGCAAGAAGCTCCACTACAAAGGAAAAAGGTCAAAAATACGATCATTATTCTTATTCGAATTATCCAGAAGGTTGACTCACTTAATCGATACCTCTCCGAGCTCGAATGGCGACTTGCGTAGTCAAGGCATAGAGGCGGTAAAAACAAGTGTACATTTTACAGTGGAGCATCTTTTGGAAGTAAAGGGGATTTCTATCCCGGAAGATCACAAGTTGCAAGCAATTCAACATGTGACAAACCGGACAATTTGAAAAATGTAATGAATACGCTCCACGATCTTCTCGTTTTTCAGGCCTCCTTTCAAGCTATTCTTTCTTTCGTAAATCAAAGACCACCGGGGGGTATGTAGACTCTTATTCCGAAGAAGAATCGACAAAGAATGACGAACAAGAAATCGTGAATTCAAAAGCGTGACGAGAATTCTCAACTCGAGATGTTAGAAGTAGCAAAATGACTCTGCGAACCTGAAAACCGCCTTTGGGGCTCTTGGATTTGACTCCTTTTGTCGGGGTACTCGGTTTTCTTTATTCGCGGTTGTGCCACAAGGCAATACTGGAAGAAGTCATAGCGCAGAACAAAGCTATGAAACTTCCAATTGTCTTTACGTATGGGTTGCGCGGCGTAAAGGTCGAACCTATCCTTTCGCCGCCCGAATCTCACGTAAAAGCATAGAAATAGAACGATTCGTCCATCTTTTCCCATGCCTTTCTTGGTTTGACCAACCAGTGATTTCCTACAAGCTTTTTGGGGGCATGCCCCTCCACGAGCAAGGAGCGAGAGAACATAAAAAAAATGATCATGAATATCCTTCGCCCCTTATCTCCTCATCTTCCTATTTATAAGCCACATCTCACTTCGACGTTTCCAATTTCCCATAGAATCTCTGGGGCTTTCCTGGCCACTATAGTTTTGTTTTTTTATCTTCTTTGTCTAAAAATAGGTTTGATTTGCTTCACTTATGAGAATTTCTACAAATTCTTCTTTTATTCATCAAAGCTCATCCTAATCTCCGTCGAGATGACTGCCTTAGCCCTATCCTATCATCTGTATAATGGATTTCGTCATTTATTGACGGATTTTTCGGGATTTCTCTTTCTTAGAAGAAGAACCTGATCTACGACCATCCTGGTCTACTCCCAGCCTTCGGACCTATACTTTTTCTATTATTCTTTTTTATTAGTTGGTTGATAGCTATAGTTCTCTTCTTTAAATTAAAGCTTATGCCGTATTCTGCTGACATCAGGCTATTGGCATTTTATCTGCATCTTCTCGACCAGAGGGGGTTCGCTTTGTTTGGGATGAACTCGCAAAGACTCGACCCGAGGATTTCCCTCGTAGAGTGGCTTTACTGGGCTAAAGAAGACTCGACTTTCTCAGTTGAACTAGAAACAAAAATGAGTTCTTTTTTTGGCTGACTTTTCACCACGCGGGGCGGCTATCCGCATGTGTCCTAAAGTGATGTCCATTTTTTGTAATGAGTATACTCGAGAGAAAAGGTTTGGAATTCGACCTGCCCTTATACGCTCTAAAAAGAGGTCATGGCATTCCGAAAAGGCCTCATTGTGGGATGAAGACCGTAACCTTAGTAACTCAGTGCTCTATACGGGGGAAATGAAAGCAGAATTCGTTCGGATCCTCTCACATGTTCAATCTTTTTTTAGCGGTTTCCCCAGAGATCTTTATCATTAATGCAACCTTCATTTTGCTCATTCATGGAGTTGTTTTTAGTACCTCTAAAAAATATGATTATTCACCGTTAGTCAGTAATGTGGGTTGGCTTGGATTACTTAGTGTTGCGCGCCTAGGAGGGCAGCGCGCTTTGGGATGCAGAGGAGCTATTATCGCCCAGCTCCCTAACCTAATGCGGCACCGGGTTCGGACCGCAGGGAACCGTAGCATGGGAGGACGTCTAATCATTTTGCCGCCGCAAGGCTGGCTAATCGTACGCAGCAGACTCGAAGACCCCTGGTTCTGGAAGGCAAATGAGTCCGAACGCTATGTTGAATGTGCGACCGACACTACACTACGTAGGTACCTGTGCAGGTAAGGCGTCGGTCGGTCCTAGAAACGGAGGCAGTGGCGCGAGGAGTTAACGACCGGACGTGCTGCAACCTAGGGATCACCAGGCAGCTCTTTCGCTCTATAGGGATCGAGAGGGCATAGCACAATTCTTCTTGGAGGAAGGTTGGTTTGCCCAGGTGACTGATCCTGCCATAATGTACTCTTACCTATAGCACCGGCAACCGAAGTCGAGCATACATACAACGATCTTCATGCGTGAATAGCTGGGAGGCAAGAAAGGGCGGTAGATGATAATGAGAAAGGGTGCCGCGTCTGGACGAGCGGGCAGAATGGATGAGCGAAAGGTGCCATGCTATGGAGTGGGAAATATCCCGAGTTTCATGTAAGAAAACTAAATGCACTTCGAGGCCGAGGAACTGAGGGACCTTCTCGAGCACAGGTAAAGAAATGAAGATTCAGAGATAGAGCTAGCATATTCGTTATGGGGAATCAATGCTCCGGACCGAATAGAGCTTACCTACGGCACCTGGCTTTCTCCGGCGCATATTAGCTTAGCTGCGCTTAATAAGCCGGTTTTCGCCACAACTCTCTGGCGGCCACTTTCCTTACCTTACCCTCGCTACACTCTCACTCCAAGCTACGCCTGCTGAGCAAGATGCATTGCGATTTCCTCTTCTGTGAACGCACTTGAGCATGACACGGGATGGGAAGAGAAAGACTCTTTTCTCCGATTCTCTCGTAAAGCCAAAGACGCCCCAAGACAAAGTCAAACTGTTGGGAAGAGGACATGATCAATAGAACCTGGCTGGATCCGGGCTGGGATAGTGGCGCCCATTCCTAACCAGTTCCGAAAAGGTTCGCTCATGCTGGAGGGAGCATCCTCACTTAGTGATCGGTCTGCTAGTTCACGCAAATTCGAAGAAGTTATCACGGACGAGCCACATGCAGGGAAACTTGCACGTGTGGTTCTGGCCGGGCTTTCCTGAGGTATCTAATAACCTTGCTTTTGCTCGCTGCTGGCGCACCTCTCCTAACTATTGCCCATTTATTCTGGAATAATCTTTTTAAGAGGGACAATTTTACATATTTCTACCAAATCCTTCTATTATTAAGTACGGCGGGTACCATTTCGATGTGTTTTGATTTTTCCGAACAAGAGAGGTTTGATGCTTTTGAATCCATTGTATTAATTTCACTTCCTACTCGCAGTATGCTCTTTATGATCTCGGCTCATGATTCAATTGCCATGTATTTAGCTATTGAGCCTCAAAGTTTATTTTTTTATGTGATCGCAGCATCAAAAAGAAAGCCTGAATTTTCTACGGAAGCCGGCTCGAAATATTTGATCTTAGGTGCATTTTCTTCTGGAATATTATTGTTTGGGTACGACCGGACAACTACCGATATCTATTAATATCTTTTCTTAGAATGTTGTTTTTAAATAGATATATATCTATATCGTAAACTATCGGATCGGGTATTACTTAGATGTGAAACTTACAGACTTCATTGGTTGTGATATTGATCTTACGGAGGTTCTGAAAGAAGGAATATATAGACTTGTAGAGACCCTCTATGTAGTTGTCTATCTAGGGCGATCGATCTACATCTTTCTCTATAGTCCTGGGGCTGTGTCTCGATCTCCTACGTGCATGAAGGACTAGTTTCTACTTGATAAACAACCCTTGGTCTAATTCCACGCCTTATGACGTATTTGATGGGAGGCTTGGCGTAAAGTGAAGATTGAAGGAAGTATAGAAAAATTCCCAATAGGGGTATTCCGAAGGTTTAACCTAGGCAACGAAAAAAAAAGGGCCTGAGACTTCCACTAGAGGAGCGACCAGTTGGTTCACCAAACTCCGACCCAGCGTCACACGTTCTCCAGGTCCGAAGGGATCCAATGTCCAACTACCGACTCCTCCTGGAATTGCGTTATCGGAGCCGAGCCAGGAATAGCCGTTAGTGGACACCCACTACTTTTCACCGGTTAGAGAGGCCCTCTTTAATACATTAAGAAAAGATGTTCACAGGGGCCAGAAAGACTCGGTCATAGGAACTTATACTACCTACGCGCTGGTAAACGAAAACTATCTCGACCGGATCAGAGTAAACAACAATGTCGAATCAGACCGCCCCTTGCCTTGAAAGAATTCACACGCGGCCACCAGCTTTCCCAAAATAAGGGGAGATTTGCTGCTTACTACTCACGAAAACATCCGACCTATACTATAGTCAAGTCGTCCACGTATCTTTCTTATTTCCTTTCCTTCTATTCATTCCATTTTTGGCTTTGACCAATTCAAGGTGAAACTGGAGGTTGATGGTGTTGGCTAAAAAGGGGGAGAGAGGCTCAGCCAAGTGCCCAACCTTAGGAAGTACACTAATCTAGAGAAGCGATGTGGGTCGGGCTGTTCGGAGACTCACAGCGAAACGTTCTCAATTCAGTTCCCGCTTTCCTTTATTCCGCGTGGTTCGTCGTGTCCAACACGAAGATTCCAATAGGTGTGTGTGGGATTGAATCATTATTTTAGGGATGGGAATGACCAGCCTAGCCTCGCTAAGCGCGAAATAGCGTATTTAGAATAGAAGTTCTTCTGCATCGTTGTGACCCCGAGACAGGACGTTCTAGTGAATTATATAGCGCTCGTAAGATACCCTTTTTTCATCCAATCAATGCGCAGAAGCGTGAAAATAATTTCAGAAAAAGGAATCATTGTGAGGAAATCCAGTGTCTGGAAGAGTCACTCCCTCTCCCATGTCTTATGGTTTTCAAGTGAAGATTGACGGTTCCTAGTCAGATTCTTATTTAGAGAAGGAGGAACTGAACTTCGATTGTGATGGCGACTGCCTAAGAAGGATAAAAAAGAAAGGAACTAATTGTAATCATAAAGAGCACCTTCCCCCGCTTCAGGGGCCCAGCTCCTAATTACCAAATACTATTCTACGACCGGACAATATCATCATAGGTAAAGAAGAAGAATTCCTACTCGCAGGCTAACTAATAGAACTATCAAAAAAATGACCTTACTTCCCTTAAGGGGAGAAAGCAGGTTTTGTTGGGCAAAGAGGTTTCATTTGAATATGCTTAATAACACATGTGATTGGAGAAGTCAAGCACCTGCTTTTTTCTTATTCCGGAGGTGAGAAGAAAGCTATTTCCCAACCTGGTTCTATCTCTCAGGCGTAAACTTCTTTCGTAAAGCATTGTTCAAGCTAGTTCGAGGAGGCTCGATGTAATTGAGAGTTTCGGAATCAGAAGAATTCGAGGCAGTGGCACAAGAACCAAAACCATAACCCAGAACCTAAGGGTGTTGGCTTCTTTCAAGTCGAAGGCGAAGGGATGTACCACAGCGGACTATGACTATTCCATGCCCGATCTCTTAAGTATATGACGAGGATGTGAGGCTTTATTACTTGTCACACTCATTCTGCTCAAGAAAGGACTGAATTCACATGGTCCCTCATCAATGGCGCTTCGACCCTCGCTCATGGTAAAGCACTTAGCGGGTAGTCCGCAACTGTACTTGGTTTAGGAGGCTCAGTGAGACAGGGAAGGACGTGGAAGCGGCATTCTCCCGGAAGAGTCAACTCGCTTCCTTGAAAAGAGGGATAAAAGTTATGTAGGCTGTGGCCGTTCAAGAAAAGTAGCGGTTGCTCGACCAAAGCCGATGAAAGAATCTATTTTTAGTATGCCTGAGATTTCCATAAGACCGATGAGACTTACTAGAAGTGAAGTACAGAAGAGCAGGAAATTGCCTATTTTGAATCAAAAACTTAAGATGTTCATCTCCAAGCCCAGGTTATTCTTACTTCTTTCGTTTCATGTCGGTCCAGGCCAGTTGTTTCCTCGCAGGTGGTCTCTTATCTTAGGCAAGCAGCGAGCTAATGGCAATCTTTTTTCAAGCCTGCAGAGTAAAGGGATTCTAATCTAGCTGCTTTTAAAGAAACAGGGGAAAGAAGAGCTAGGGCTAGAAAATGTAGATTGTATTCTACGAGGTTCCATACGAGCGCAAGAGAATAAGTGCTTTCCATAGGGTGCATCCATTTAAGGTAAGTAATAGTTTATTTACCTTTGAAGTTAAAAGGTTGGAAAGCCTTTGAGTTATCCTGTTTTGATTTTTGAAAGCAAGTCACAATCAGATCAGTTAAGATAGTTTGAAAGCATTCTATGCGTTTTGGTGATGAGGATTTATGTTATTACTTTTTTTTATTAGTGAAATGGGGCTTTCGAGCCGTTTGAGTAATCAGCAAGCAAGCAGTACCGTCAACGATCCATCAACGGAGAAATGAAGAAGCATCATCCACGGAAAAAGAGAAAGGATTAGCGGGAGCCATTCTCGATGAATCAATCTCGTAGCGTTTTGATTCGCCTTTTTTCTTGTTTCACAAATCTTCCAGGTAGCACATAACCAAGTTCGTTAAGCTATGATTTTATCAATCGCATACATCAAAATAAAAAAAAAGTGCCATTAAGCGCGCATAAGCATAATAAGCATAAGAATAGAGAAAGTACATAAAACACCTTGCCCCTTCAACACGTACTCAAAATGACCCAGTCAACAAAAATCTTAGGGCATAAAAGACCCAACCAGTTATTCACTCAGGAAAGATTCAGTTTCAGTTAGTGTCCAATTCAAATTCCAATTCCTTTTTTATCAAACGGAACCTCCATCTCATAAGCGAGGGTATCACTGAAGCAAGTCTATCTTCCCTATTCATAGAAAATCTTCCAACTTGGTTGGCCGATCGCTCTCTTTGAATACGTTAAGGGCTCACTCCGTCCAGCTTCAGATCGAAGTCTTGATTCACCAATCTCCAAGTAAGCAACCTTATCTAATAAGAAAGGGACTCGCTGCTTTTCTCGTCTATGGTTTCTACCATGACTCAAACTGAATCGGGAAAAGAGACCGGGATGGAATCGCCTTTCCTTATTCGTCTGCCTAAGACAGAGTCCTGCTTTTCTAAGAGAAGAGGGGGTGGACTACTGAAATGTACTTTTTTTATCTTATTCATTGGTCTGTCTATCTTACATCGGTTCTTCCATAGAGTTCATACCTTTTTTAGCTTCCATTCACAACCTAGGATAGCTAACGCTACCTTGCCTGAAGACATGGGATTGTCGTAGAAGTCACATGCCGAGCAAGTTCTTGCCTCCTCTTCCTCTACCTATCTCGGGTAAGCTACATCCATACATAGTCTAATCCTCTGATTGACTGTACTACGTATGGAATCTTAGTCCCAAGAGTTCTGCAGAAGCGGGCTTAGAAAGGGCGGTCCTATATCAACTTAGTTGAGAAAGGCGGGTAGTACCCAAAGACTGACTTTCAAAAGGCAGTTATCTTAATCACGACGTTCTTAAAGGTTGGTATTAGCATTAGCACTCGCTTAGGTGCTAAAGGTAGAAAGGTAGATATTTTAATCACTTAGTCCTTGAACTAGGGATAGGGTAGGGCCTAGTAAGAAAATACCAATAGAGTACCAGTACTATACTAGTGAAGGAGGAAATCGTAGTCCCACAGGATTCAATGAAGCTATGCCTTTTTCCTCTACTTAAGGACTATAAGGATATTAAGTCCTTTAGTTAGAGAGCTGAATGGAAGGGAGTGAGGAGACATAAAAAAAATTCGATTTATAGGGGAAAGTAAGAGTTTGAGCTATCAGCCAAAAACATAAAATTCACATCGTATTCGGGTTGGACTTCACTGACGAGATTTTAAATAGTCATAGCGGTGAATCAGAGCTTTGACTAGCCGGAATTAGGAGGGGGACCCTTTTCTCCCTATGTCGGGTTCAAGACCAAGGCAAGATAGGAAGAATCATCTAAGTGACTCTCCAGTTACGCCCGGGCTTAGGCCAAGAACCAGAAGAAAGGAAACTCCTTGACCTAACCGAGTCAAAATAGGAAAACAAGAGGAACAGCAGAAAATCCCCTATTTCGATTAGGGAAAGCTTTTACTAATTGATAGAAAAAGAAGAAGCCCTATTAATGACCAGCGGGCCCCCCTATGAATCAGAGAAGGACTGAACTGGAGCTATAGGAAGAGAAGAAATGTTAGTTTACTAATAGGCCAGGGGCGTAGCAGCAGGAGATCCCTTCTTGTGGCTTGAAAATGATTACCTCTTACTAATGGGGAGAGATCTTTCATTAGGGTTTTTTGTTCCTCAATAGGGATCCCCAGAAGAATTGGACTCGGGTGCGGGTATTCAATCCGCCTACAACAAGTTTCCTAGCCCTACTTTTTCTATTCAAAAGGCGAGGAAAGCGCTCCGTGGCTTTCGTTTTTTAGTAGTAGTCAGACTAAAACCCTAGAAGTTATAAGACTAATAGCCGGCCTCGACTAATCGTAGGTTTGAGCCCCCATGGTTGTCCTATCAACTACCTTCCTACGGCCGGAAGGCTACCAAGAAGGAGAATAAGCGGAGACCACTCTTCTTTTCTTCCTATAGCGGAGGATACGGAGTGTTTAGGCTAGGGGTACTACTAGAGAAACTTGTCGCCTAAAACTAAACGCTTTTCCTTTTTTGTTTAAAGCCTTAATTGGAAGATCTGACCCTAAAGGAACTTCCTTTAATAAGGACCGGACCCTCTTTGCATTTCTGTGTCCTTTTCCGTCTTATTCATAAATCGGAAAAAAAAAAGAAGTCTTTCAATTTCGGCTCTCCACACCTTACTATGTAAGAGCTCTTCCCACCTAACCCTAGCCTCTCTAGGTATCGCTCTGTCACTCTAGCTCTACTCGTTTATTCAAAAAAAATTTTATGAAAGCGAGTCGATCCTTTCCTTCGGATAGCTCCTTTAGTCGGTCGCTTCTCTCCCTCTTTTTCCAGGTTCCCAACTCCTCTATAACTCGGAAATCCAGAACTACTGGCTAACCCGCTCTCCTTACTTTCACACTCGTTACAGGTATTTCACTTTTTTTCTTGACTCGCTAAAAGCCTTCCTCTACCCCGCTAACCTAGCTTGTGTAGCCTACTATGCGCTACAAGCAATATACGCGAAGCAAGCCTACCTAGCTCTAGTTCTCAGTTAGAAACGAATGCTACATCTCCTCTACAAACGAAGGCTTCAGCTTTCTGTGCAGGTTTGAATTTAGCTCTATCCAAAGGGCTACGAAGAGCTATAGTCGAAGGAGACTGTTTGGGAGTTGTCAAGGCAATCAACGATAGCTCTTATGTCAGATGAGAAATAATGAGGGAAGTGGAATTTATCAGGAATCTTAAATCAAGTTTCAACAGCATAGATTTCCGACACTGCTATAGGGAAGCAAACAAGGTTGCTGATTTCATTTCTAGATCTAGGGATACTTGTACTTATTTGAATCTCTCTAATATTAGTGATCTTTGTAACATTATCCAGTAAGATGATCATTGTGGTACCTTACCTTAGTAAGGACCACTTACTTTTGGCCTGCTGTAAAAAAAAAAAAAAAAGGACGGGGTCTAATTTTATGATTAATTAAAAGAACACATTTAATATCACCCACTGTTTTTGGCCCATTTTCATTTAATTAATTATCACCCTAACTATCATTTACTCCTATTATTAAACAAGCCTATTAGCTTCCCACTTGAAATCAACTGGAACACGAAGGAAATAAGACAACACCGAATTCAACATCAAACCAATACATATATAGAGCCTGTAATGATTCTAATTTTTCAAAAAAATAAAATAGAAAAATAGAATATTCAGGCCAGCAAATTAATAACAAAAATAGAACATATATATGAGTAAGTAAATGATATATATAGAATAAACATATCCAAAAATTAGGAGAAAATTTGTGCCAAAGGCACAAATTTTCACTCTAATTGGATGAGTGTCCTAATTTTTGTAAAAATTTGTGAACTGTCCATCCCCTTTATTAAACTCAACCGCCCTTGTCACTTGTCAGCATTCTCAATCCTCCTCAATTCCCCACACCCCCGGCCTCCTCTGTAGACTCCACCATCGATGAACACTCAGTTGACCTCTCCAAATCCACCGCCCTCTCCTCCCAAATCCCTCTCCTTCGGATCCACCGCCCTCTCCTCCCAAATCCATCGCTCTTCTTCCCTCCCCGGCCTCGCGATCCATCCCTCTCTCTCAGTGCCGGCGACGGGGTTGAAGGTGGAGGTAGGACGAGGGGGCGGCCACAGCCATCATCGGCGGGATACAGAGGAAAAGGAGCGGCGAGAAGCTCGTCGGAGCCTCTAACGATGACAGCTCCCGGTCAGGTTTGCTCTTCCATGTTGCTGTCCTTTTTTTAATGGTATGGGGATTCAATTAGGATGAGTGACGAGGAGAAGTGCCAAATAACAAGGAGTATCGGTGAAGAGTGCATCCAGGAGGATGAATTGCGAAATATGCTTGCCAAGGAGCCCGAACCTGTTTGCGAATCAGAAAACCTACAGCCTGGAAGGAGGACGAAGATAAAAAGAGCTAGATTTCGAAAAAGCCCATCAATCAATAGTCACTTATAAATGGTCTTGTATACATGAATTGAAATGAGGCAGGAACTTTTATCTTGCTAGTTTAGAAGTATTAGTCCATTATTTCTTTGAATCTTTAGGTATCTCATGTTTATTTTTGTTCACAAGTAGAATCAGCATGCTTGTCGATTTCGAAATCTATAACAAAAGAATGGTGTGCATGATTTATGAAATGCATAACTGATTGTCTATGCTTTGTGTAAGTGGAACTGGATTGACTGTGGAACTGTGGGCTTTGGTTAGGTTAAATTCATATATAAATGGACTTGTAGAGATGCTGACATGTTGTGAATCCTTCAGTTGCTTTATGTGAGGCCATCAAATCCTTTGAACTACCCTCATGTTCTTTGAATCTTATGATATAGATGTTGACATGCTGTGAATATGGATGCTGACATGTTGTGAATATATATGCTGACATGTTGTGAATGTAGATGCTGACATGCTGATTTGGAAACATAGAGCTGATTTGGTTCATTCATAGGCAAAGAACAAATCAAGTAGAAAAATAAGGTGGTTTTCTAACATATCCAAGTAGAAAAATCCATTTCTGCGAATGACATGCTTCTGTGTTTTGAATCTGATGGTGTATGCATCTTATCAAAATACAATATCAACTGAAAACTAAGATGTTCTGCTGTTGATATTCATCTTTCTGTGCAACTGTACAGAGTCACAAGTAGAAGGTTGCAATTGATTGGTTGAGTTACATTTGAATCTTAGCAGGTGAAAATTTTGGAAGAGATATCCTAGTATTTTTTTTAACTACATGTGTCTGTGCTGATATGGTTTAGTGCATGTGCTGACATGGTTTCGGGCATATGATGACATGGTTTCGGGCATGTGATGAAAATGTCGTTGACGTTGATGCAGGTAAAGGATTTTATAATAGCACCTCGACCCCACTAAACGAACCCTTCGGTCTTGTTTTCCCATTTTCATAAAAACAAATCTATACTTGCAACATACTGTTGCTTTTCTAGTTATCTTTTTTCCCTCTATAATGATCTTTGTTGTTTGTCTTGGATTTGTCACTGCATTAGCATTTAATTCTTACTACCTTTTCCTATAGTATAGTCAATTTAATATATTTTTTTGGTAAATAAGTCAATTCAAAATTGTTTTTTCTTCTTGTTTTTGTTCGGGTGTGGGTTCGTGCAGATCCATTTGCATTCAGGCACAGATGCTCCCTTAAATGTTACTTTCATAAGAGCTCCATCTGATGTTTTGCTGAAGGTTGACATTCCTATTGTGTTCAGGGAAGAGGATGTTTCCCCATGAATAAGAAAATTAAGGTGCTCGAAATTTGAGTTTGCTTATCTCTGAACTATTAATATATACGCGAAATTGCATTTGAAGTTTCTGTTTTTTTTCCCTTTTTAAGTAAAGAAATAGATGACATTACATCCTTAAAACATTGCAGGCTCGTAACTAAATGTCATCAAATGGACTGTTAAGTACCTCTGTCCGGCTGATGTCATCCCCTCTTATATAGACGTTAATTTGAGCGAGTTGGATGCTGGCCATAAAATTGTAATGGGAGATCTCAAAGTTCATCCATCCTTGAAGCTTGTAAAATCAAAAGATGAACCTGTCGTTAGAATCATGACAGTGCTTCTAGGGTTCAGAGATATAGTGTGTCTTTCTTTCTTTCTTTCTTTGTAGGAGGGAGGGATCTGCAACACATGAAGGTGACAAAAGTAACATGAGAACTCCTTCACTGCATATAGATTATGAATCTAAAATTTTCTGAATAAACTTGAAATCTTTGAAACTGAATGCTCATAATCTTTGCTTAATTTGAATAGGAAATGATCTTGACACGATGCAATTTTCTTTCTTGTACTGAAGTGGATTCGTCTAACTTATCGATTTGCACACTTTCATACGTTTTGGGCATCCAGAGAGTTAAAATCTACAAATATAAAGATGGAATAGAAGGCACAGAGTCGTTGACATTGATGCAAGTTAAGTGTGCTGACATGGTCTTTTTCGATTCAAGCCTTTCTTCTTCTTTTTACTTATTTGAGTCTTTTATTGATTCGAGTCCGAGTAGTTGTTACTCTTTGCAATGCAAGATAAAGTGTGTAGCTGTGTAGGATCAGAATGCATACTCTTGATTGTTTGTTGTATAATGGCTCCTTGTTACTCTATTTTCATGTACTTGTATACATGACATTCAAATTTGAAGAGGCATTTCATTCTGTTTGATTAATTTTTAATTCCTAGCATCAAATGATTTAGTAGCTTCTGCCTATCTTGTGCATTTAGATGCTGAGAGGGTTCTATGAAACTTGTTTATGGCGCCGCTCAACTTGAATTTTGGTGGTTCATCCAGATCTATGGTTAATGATGAAGTCCAGTTGTACCCACACTACAGTCAACCCTTTTTAGTTGGTTACTTTTCCTATTTCCTCTATTGATTGCATAGCGCAATTGATTCTGTATTGAGTTTGTTTCTAGATTGGATTAGAGATGAGACAATTATCATAGTATTAGCAGGTGTCAGCGTTAGCAGGTGTCAGCATGAAGGAGATGTGTGCCTTTCTTCTTATTCCATACTGATTTTCTTCAACTTCAAGCAGGAAGTATGTCTTAAACTACTACTATATTTGATGGTGCCCTCCTGTATTTGCTTTAAAGTTTGGTCCTTCTTTTTTTTGTCCATATAAATTCCTAAGAAACAATAGAAAGTATAGTTGGATGCAAGAACAATAATGAAAGTTTCATCTTTGCTTGAAAAGTACATACAACATATTCACACACTCTTTGTCCAAAGCTTACACCCTTGTGAATATAAATGCTTTTGCTCTAGAGATATGAGATGGGTTGGTTTGTTCATTTTTTTTTTCATAGAAAACGTGGTTGGGTTTTTTTTTTGTCAGCATCGTAATATTACTAGTCTTAATGTGTCCAATGAAGATCACCAAACTGCTGCTTCACACTCGCCTCAACTATATTCATTCTGTTGCAACTTTCAAGTGTGAAATTTCTAGATTGTTGTTCACTCTTACGATTGGCGTCATCCCTAATTACATTGGTATATGGCAGTTATTTGGAGCACCACCTGAACTGATCAACCGGCTGATACCGGATCATGTGAGACGACAAATCGACTTACAACATCCAGGTGCAACATAATTTTCCACTCTGAAACACAAAAACATCTTGGCTGGCAGATATTCTGGAAGCTTTAGTGAGCAACGCTTTTTGTGAGAAGTCTTAAGATATATGTTGATGCGAGCGAAGTTAAACGGATCTGAAAAATCCAACCATTTTTTACCTTATCGCCATGTTATATTTAACTGTGTATATTGCTTTGTTCTGGAAAGGTTTTGGAGTAGGGAATGCTCAAAGGCAGCATATACGTTAATGGGTTAGGTAGTCCTATTAAAAGACCATAGTTGCGCTTCACTTCGAACCTCTGCAGAATGTCTCGGCATATAGAACTCAGTTGGTGGCTGTAAATGTAACCGTACTTGGTGGTTATTGGACTAATGTTTGTTCTACATAATGAAGCGTCTATTTACAATCTCTAGCACAACCTGCTAGAAGAGTACTTATTGATGAATGATGATCATGTATGTGTTTATATATATAGTACCCTATTTGGAGGCCTTGATTACATATGTGTTTATATAGTATCCTATTTGGAGGCCTTTTTAAGTAAAGTGATAGATGACATTACATCCTTAAAACTTTGCAGGCTCATGTCTAAATGTCATCAAAAGGATTGTTAAGTACCTTTGTCCGGTTGATGTCATCCCCTCTTATATAAACGTTGATTTGAGCGAGTTGGATCCTGGCCAAAAAATTGTAATGGGAGACCTCAACGTTCATCAGTCCTTGAAGCTTGTAAAATCAAAAGACGAACCTGTCGTTAGAATCATGACAGTGCTTCTAGGGTTCAGAGATATGGTGTGTCTTTCTTTATTTCTTTCATTGTAGGAGGGAGGGATCTTCAACACATGAAGGTGACAAAAGTAATTTATAATTGCATATTATACTTTTACATTTGCATATCATCAATTTATATTTGCATATTTTAATCTTATATTTGCATATCATCAATTTATAATTGCATATTATACTTTTACATTTGCACAACATCAGTTTATATTTGCATATTATAATCATACATTTTCACAACATCAATTTGTATTTCCAACAACTTATTTTTATTAACTAAAAATTAAAATCTAAGTATTAGATATCAATAATCTTATATATGTACAACGTGAATTAATTTATGCATATTTTAATCTTATATTTGCATATCATCAATTTATATTTGCATATTATAATCATACATTTGCACAACATCAATTTGTATTTTCCCAACTTATTTTTATTTATTAAAAATTAAAATCTAAGTATTAGATATCAATAATCTTATATTTGCACAACATGAATTAATTTATGCATATTTTAATCTTATATTTGCATATCATCAATTTATATTTGCATATCATACTTTTACAATTTGTACAACATCAATTTATAAGATGCAAGAAATACTGATGCAAGATGAAAGAAAATACTGATGAGACAACAAAATATAAAAATTGTTCAAATTTAAATATAAAAGTCTTGTAGTAGGGTTATATTGTTTATCTGAATGTTATGTTATAATATAATTAAATCTTTTTCGCTCAATGGTAGAGCGATGTTCTTATGCGCAAATACGTGGGTTCGAATCTCGCACAGGCTAAAGTTTATAATAATTATAGTAATTTACAAAATTTTCTAATAAATGTTCAATAATAAGATATATTAGTGCAATTTAAAAATATAAATGCATTACTAAATGTTCAATAATAAGATATATTAGCATTGGCATCATCGATGTCGGCGTCAGCCGACATCTTCAATGTCAGCGTCAACAGCGTCAACATCTCTGATGTTAACGTCAGCAACATCAACGTTAGTGTCAGCATCTCAAATGTCGGTGTCAGCAGCGTCAGCATCTCGGATTTCGGCGTCGGCAATGTCTGCGTCAGTGCTAACACGAAAAAAAGAAGTGTTGACAAAAAAAAAAGCATCCTCTCGACGTCGGCGTCAGCAGCGTCGGCAACATCGATGTCGGCGTCAGCCGACATCTCTGATGCCAGCGTCAGCATCTCAGATGTTGACATTAGCAACATCAACGCCAGTGTCAGCATCTCGGATGTCGGCATCAGCAACGTCAGCGTCAGTGCTAACGCGAAAAAACGAAGCTTTGATGTTGGCGTCAGTCCTAACATCGACGTCAGCAGCGTCGGCAACATCGATGTCGGCGTCAGCCGACATCTCCGATGTCAGCGTCAGCATCTCGGATGTCGGCGTCAGCAATGTCAGCGTCAGTGCTAACACAAAAAAAAACGTTGACACGAAAAAAACATCTTCGACGTCGGTGTCACCAGCGCTGGTAGCATTGATGTCGGCGTCAACCGACATCTCCGATGTGAGCGTCAGCATCTCCGATGTTGCCGTCAGCAACATCAACGTCAGTGTCAGCATCTTCGATGTCGCTCTTAAGCAACGTCAGCATCTCGGATGTCGACATCAGCAACGTCAGCGTCAGTGTTGACACGAAAAAAAGAAGCGTTGACACGAAAAAATGCATCTTCGACGTCGGCGTCAGCAGCGTCGACAACATCGATATCGGTGGCTGCCGACATCTCCGATGTCAGCGTCAGCATCTCGGATGTCGGCGTCAGCAATGTCAGCGTTAGTGCTAACACAAAAAAAAACGTTGACACGAAAAAAAGCATCTTCGACGTCGGCGTCAGCTGTGTCGGTAGCATCGATGTCGGCGTCAACCGACATCTCTGATGTGAGCGTCAACATCTCTGATGTTAACGTCAGCAACATCAACGTTAGTATCGACATCTCCGATGTTGGCGTCAGCAACGTTAGCATCTCGGATGTCGACATCAGCAACGTCACCGTCTGTGTTTACACGAAAAAAGAAGCGTTGACACGAAAAAATGCATCTTCGACGTCAGCGTTAGCATCATCGGCAATATCGATATCGGTGGCTGCCGACATCTCCGATGTCATCGTCAGCATCTCGGATGTCGGTGTCAGAAATGTCAGCGTCAGTGCTAACACGAAAAAAAGAAGTGTTGACACGAAAAAAGCATCTTCGACGTCGGCGTCAGCAGCTTCCGCGACATCAATGCCGACATCTCCGATGTCAGCGTCAACAGCGTCAACATCTCCGATGTCGACGTCAGGAACATCAATGTTACTGTCAGCATCTCCGATGTCAGCGTTAGCATCGCCGATGTTGACGTCAGCAACTTCATGGTCAGTGTCAGAATCTCCGATATCAGCTTCATCATCTCCAATGTCAGCATCATGAACATCAATGTTAGTGTCAGCATCTCCGATGTCGGCATCAGCAATGTCAGCATCTCGGATGTCGGCGTCAACAATGTCAGCGTTAGTGCTAACACGAAAAAAGAAGCGTTGACACGGAAAAAAGCATCTTCGACGTCGGCGTCAGCATCTCTAATGTCAGTGTCAGCGGTGTTAGGAATGTTGGTGTCAGCAGCATCTCCGATGTCAGCGTCCGCAATGTCAACATCTTTGATGTTGACGTCAGCAACATCAACGTTAATGTCACCATCTCCAATGTCAGCGTCAGCATATCGGATGTCAGCGTTAGAAATGTCAGGGTCAGTGCTAACAGGAAAAAAAGAAGTGCTGACATGAAAAAAAGCATCCTCGACGTCGACGTCAGCAGCGTCGACATCATTAATGTCGGCCTCAACCGACATCTCCGATGCCAGCGTCAGCATCTTCGATGTTGACGTCAGCAACATCAACTTCAGTGTCGGCATCTTCGATGTTGGTGTCAGCGTCACCATCTCGGATGTCGGCGTCAGCAATGTCAGCGTCAGTTCTAACACTAAAAAAAAGCATTGACACGGAAAAAAGCATCTTCGACATCGGCGTGAGCAGCGTCTGCAACATCGATGTCGGCGTCAGAAGCGTCAACATTTCCGATGTTGACGTCAACAACATTAACGTCAGTGTCAGCATCTCCGATGTCAGCGTCAGCATCTCCGATGTTCACGTCAACAACATCAAAGTTAGTTCTAGAATCTCCGATGTCAGCGTCCGCATCTCCAATGTCGACATCAGCAACAATAACGTCAGTGTCAGCATCTCCGATGTCGGCGTCAGCATCTCGGATATCGGCGTCAGCAATGTCAGCGTCATTGCTGACACGAAAAAAAAGAAGCATTGACATAAAAAAAAAAAAGAATCTTCGACGTCGGCGTCAGCCGACATCTCCGATGCCAACGTCAGCAGCGTCAACATCTTCGATGTTGATGTCAGCCACATCAAGATCAGTGTCAGCATCTCCGATGTCAGCGTCAGCATCAACATCTCGGATGTCGCATCAGCAATGTCTGCGTCAGTGCTTACACGTAAAAAAGAAGCGTTGACACGAAAAAAAGCAACCCTAACATTAGCGTCAGCAGCGTCGGCAACATCGATGCTGGCGCCAGCCGACGTCTCCGATGTCAACAACAGCATCTGCGATGTTGACGTCGGCAACGTCAACGTCAGTGTCAGCATCTCCGATGTCGGTATCAGCAATGTCAACGTCAGTACTTTTGACACGGATAAAAGCATCTTTAACGTCGGCGTCAGTCGACATCAGCGTCAACATCTCCGATGTCGGCGTCAACCGACATCAGCGTCAGCCAAGATGAGCGTCAGCATCGCCGATGTCATCGTCAGCCGACATCAGCGTCAGCGCTAACACGAAAAATGTTAGTGGTGTTCATAATGTTAGTGGTGTTCATAATGTTAGTGGTGACAGTGTCAGCAGTGTCAACAATGTCAGTGTCAGCGGGGTGAGGAATGTCGGTGTTAGCAACATCGACGTTGACATTAATGCAATTTTAAAATTCTCTTAGGTCAATCAATGGTAGAGCGATGTGCTTATGTGCAAATCTATATACATATACTAAAACCGATGCATAGCGTCCTACGTGGCGGCGTGTAAGTGAATCTGCCTACCTGGCAGCGTGTGAGTGCGTCTCGCAATACTTTCTTCTGTCAAAAAGAAAATCTAATAAAAATAATTATTTTATTTTACGAGTAACTCTTATAATTGGACAGATATGAAATATCTTATAAGGAAAAAATTATATCAATATAGCACAATCAATACAATTAAACGTACTAATAATAATAATAATAATAATAATAATAATAATAATAATAATAATAATAATAATAATAATAATAATAATAATAATATCTCCCACCAAAATTTTTTGTCATATAGGTCGTATGTATATACAAGTTATATACTCCGTATTTGATAATTTGCTCACAATGTATATTCGTTCATTATGTATATTCGATATAATTAGATATAATTAAACACATCGTATGTCTTTACTCTATTTCAATATAATTAAACGTAATAGTAGTAATAATAAAACTAATTAAGCTATCATTTTGACGGTTGTTAGATTCAAGGTTTGAGTGTCTAATGGAGTTTTAAAAACACTCTATAATCTATATCTATATTTTTTATTCTATTCTATATACATATACTAAAATCAATGTATAGCATTTTATGTGGTGTGTTGTGGTTGATTCTAGGGAAAAATTAATAAAATAATATATTATCATAGTTTATAGAAAGTTGTATAAGTCTCAATCTATCTATATATATTTTAGTTAATTTACAAAAATATATATATAAAAATATTTCATGGTCATACTTACAAAAAATATTAGTAGATAAATATGTTATATTTGTTAGGTGCTATTTTATTTATATCTAGATTATTTTTTGGTGGAAATAATTATTTATATCAAAACCAATCATTTAATAATTGTTATTTTATTTCTATCTATATTATATTTGAGGCAAAAATAAATAATTAAGATATTATATAGCCATAATATGTAGTTATATTATAATATTGTATTAATATATTACCCGTACACGGGACGGGGTCTACACTAGTAAGATATATTAATGCAATTTTAAAATACAAATGTACGTGCATATTCTTTCCATAAGGCTCTTTAAGCTTGCATAACATAATATTATATCTGTATAACATCGGGTTATATTTGCATAACAGAAAGTGATGACATATAATTTTAAAAAAAATGGAAAAAAAAAAAACTGGACACGCGAGGGGAGCACTGAGGATGGGATCCGGATCCTCTCCTAATGGAGTGCTTCCTAATATGCTCCTAATAATCAGATCCTAGCCATTCAAATAGATGAATGGTCAAGATTTATTCCACAATCCACACTAATTAACCCTAATTTAATTCTTAATTTCTTCATTCCTTCTGCTACACTCTAGTGCTTTTCTCTCCCAGTAATTCTCATTAAAAGATCAACCCGTGCCTTGACGTTCCTGCCCTTCTCTCTCGCAATTCTGCGTACTCATGAGATAGGCCAGTGCGTTGCAACCACATTGCAATTCTCCACCACTCTCATTGCAACACAACATCGCGCTCCTCGATCGATCTCTATGTAACGAAGTCAGTGGCGAGGCTTTGATCTCTCATACCTTAAGATGTGTGTTATATTGGGGTTAAACAAAACTCATCCATACTTTATAAGCTAGTTTGTCTGAGGATGCCTTAGTTTGGATGAGATCAAATTGTTCACAATTTAGAAAATTAATTAATTAAGATGCAATTAATTGTATCTACGAAGAACGATGAGTAATTTTGGGTACTCCATAACCTTACCATCATATATTCATATTCTAGTTTGGATGAGATTAAAATATAACCAATTCACCAAATTGAGATGCAATTGTAGTTAGGAAACACTTTGATGGTTGATTTACAGTAAACGACTTCAACTTTCCACCGTATATGGGGGCGTAGAATTGCTGATTGAGATCCAATTTCTTTTGTGTCTTTTTTGTTGCTGCAATTGAGTAGAAGCCAAAAATTTAGCATCTCTTACAACTATGTTTTTCATTTTGAGAGGGATGACGACGACATGAATCCGATGGGTTAGACGATGAGGCCTGATGGGGGAGTATAACGGCTGGGTAGTTGCAAAGTAGAGAGGCATGCTGAGATAGAAGAAATTAGAAAATTATTATAAAAAATTGAATTTAAAAGCAATAAATCATGGCCATTGGATTATTTGTGCGGTTGTGATCAAGTCATTAAGAAGATATTAGGCAATATTTGTTAGGAGAGGATGCTAATCCCTGAGGATGGGGGGCAGGGAAATGGACACTCCACCAATTTTTACAAAGTTTTTGAACACTCCCTTAATTAGAGCAACTTTTTTTGATATTATACATATTGTCCCAAAATTATTTGGAATTTCCGTGATAAACATAGGCCCATGGTTAAGGGAGCTGAGCCAGTGGTGCGTCTGAGGGTAAGTATAAGGGGGCCGGGCCTTTTGACGTGCCGCTGTCCGCCGCCGCCAAGTCCAGAGCTGCCGTCACCCCCTTTTTCCACCGATAGTCGCACCTCCTGCTTAATCTTGGCCTCTTAATGTCAACGTGTTCTTATTCTTCACAAATCGCCCTTAGATTCCTCTGAATGTTTATAATGAGCAAATTAGAAAGAAATATGATTTATTTCTTAAAAAAAATCCAACAATTTTTCAATATTACCCCTTTAAAAGGTGAAACGTACTCACAATCCCGCGGCAAAAAGTTTCGAAACTTGAGGTTACTCGAAAATATCTCTTGTTTACCAGTTGAATTAAAGGACCTCGCGAAAAATCCGTTTAATTGAAGAGGTTTAAAATAAGCTCTTAAATAATTGAATAAATCATTCTGGTCTTTTTATCAATTATTTAACCTATCCTCCATAACTGTCTTAAGAGAAGGGATAAAAATCCAACACGGTGATACATAAATTAATTATGAAAAATGTTATGTAATCCTATCCATAAATTATGAAATTAATTAAAATATCCTATTTTGAATATTGTTTAAAAAAAAAAGAAAAATACATATATTATCATTTTATATTATGAAAACAATGGTCAAACCAAACCTGTTTGATTTGTGAAGTAGTTAGGGATTTTTTCCCCCAAATTTCAATCATTTTATGAAAAGTCTCGATCCATACATCCGAAAATTTTGCTATGCCAACTCAATATATCGATCAATAGAGATGTAACTGATAAGCAGTTAATGTGATTTTACCTAATTAAGATGAATTGATGGAGCTAGCTAGCTGGTGGCCATAGATGGACCCTTGCACAGACGTATACCCTTGCTTTTGGCGTGGACGAAGAACAAGAGGAAAACCGACCAAGCCACCATGAGGGAGGCGATCACCCACACGAAGGGGTCCAGGTTCGGAGGAAGGATGTCAGCCACGACGGTAAGGAAGCCGGCCATCACCAAAGGGACCCCGACCCCCACCACCGCCACTACCGCAAACGCCGGGCAAGTCTTCTGAAACAGGAGCCCGGACAACAGGGAAAAGAAGCCCGTCAGCAGCATGATGACGGGCGCCCCCACCACCTGCTTCGGGAGTACGCCTTGGTGGAAGGCCATTAGGCCGACGAGGGCACCTAAGGTGCTGCCGCTCAGCATCAACAGCGCCTTCCCTAGTTCCGCCCCCTCGAAGAATTGGTCCAGCGGAGCCGGGATTTCGCACTGGGCTCCGGTGGAAGGTTCCTCACGGGGGCCGATCGGAGCCGGGATTTTGGACTGGGATCCGGTGGAAGGTTCTTCCCGGGGGCTGATCAGATCCGGAAAAGATTGGCTGGAATTGAAGGAATCCGGTGAAAGCAGTGACCTGGAGAGGTCGGAGGTTTTCCTGTAGACAGACGGGCCGTGAGAGACGAGTCCCGGGTCCATGCTGTTATTGGTCGCCATAGAATCCGGTTGCAGAGATAGAGTGAGAGAGGCGGAAGGCGGAAGCGATCAATGTGATATGATAAATGAATTAAAAATGAACTGTTTTATTAGTCTGATAGTCTGACCTCTTTGATGAGATCTGAATAGGTAATGTAAATAAATAGGTAAGAGCAACGAATGGTGAAACGCGGAGTTCACACAATTGCCACGTGGTGCCACCTCGGAAAAAAGAAGGGAAAAAAGTGATAAAAGTGGATGAATTCGGCTTTGAGGGTGCATATCCAAGCAACTAGAAAACTAAGGTTCACGGCTTCATTCACGAGGGCACCCTAAATAAATGTTAAAATGGTACTCCGTTTGTTCCAAAATAAAAATTACTTTAATTTTCGACATCCATGTTAAGACTAACTCTAATTGTTATGTGTGCAAATGTACATATTTGTACAAGGTGCTTAAAAATATACATTACTTTTTGATATTTTACTTCATTAGTTAAATGTGCATTATATACACACCTATCTATAAATAAATATAATTAAATTAAAAAGGAAAAAAACAATAAAAAACAACGAATAGAAATGACTTTACTTTATTGAAGAGTGATAGAAAGTTTTTGCACATGGGGAGGTGATGTGCTTATATTTGAGCACCTTGTGTGCAAATGTGCACATTTTAAACACTTAAAAGTAACCATTGGAGCACAATTTGTATCAAAATTTGCATATTTGAGCATTTGCACCATGTCATTGGAGTTAGCCTAATGAATTAAAAACTCTGTAAAATATTATTTTTTATACGAATTTTCTTTTATATTTTCATACTTCATACTAACAAGTATTTAATTAATTAAAAAAATTGATTGAAAAAATAATATTTTATACAGTTTTTGCCTTCATAAAATGCGTGCACTAAATGTCAAATGACATTTATTTTGGAACGGATGGAGTATTTTTCAGCTATTTTAACATTAAAAAATTTTAAAACATTATTTTTGAATTTAATTTTATTTTCTCTACATAGACATCCACTTTAGATATGTTTCGATAAAAAAAAAATCATGATATTACCATATTCTGTCTAATACTCGTGTAATATAGTATCCGACAGTTCGAGGTCGGGTTCATGATCGAGTGAGGGTAACAAAATAATAATATGAAGTGGAACTCTTAAACTGATGTGACATTGAAAAAGTAAGTTATGAATTTGGAAAGTGATTCACTAATGCAGATGTTCTCAGTCACATAAGGTAAAAAAGTCTCTTTCATTAGATGAATGAATTAAAATGAGCTATTTAGTTAGTCTGATCAATGTGATATGATAAATGAATTAAAAATGAATTATTACATGAATTAAGCGATCAATGTGATATGATAAATGAATTAAGCTTATGTTATAAATTTATAATAAAAAAATTTCTAAAATTATATTTATACTTATTAAATATTTCTAAAAAACTTGCAAAAAAATTATGTTTTACATTTTTATATTAATGAAAGATTGATTATTTTGCAATATGAATTTTATAAAAAATTATTAAATATGTGTTTTTATCAAAAAAATTTGTAAATATATTTTAACAATTATCTAAAGTCTAATATATATATTTTAAAAAATTTATTATAAATTTATAACATATATAATTATGTGTAACAAATAAGATGAACTCATGAGCCTTGGAGGATTTCGTCTCCTCTTTCATTGTGAACTAGCTTAGTACCCCGTGCATTGCACGGAACTTTGTTTTAAAATATATGTTTATATAATGTCGCTCATTATTTTTGACAGAAATATTATAAGTATCAAAATGTAATAAAAAAATAAACATTCTCTAACATATTGAATACTAAAATAAATAAATATGCTAAATAATAAGAAACTTTAAGCATTAGAATAAAGTATCAGCATAAAGTTATGCAATATTGGTAAAATTTGTAAATATTATTAGTATCAATATAATGCAAATAATATTAGAATAATAATGAAACTAAATAAATAATGCAATTTAATAAAATAAACCTAAACAATAAGTTTGAGATACAGTTGAGCTAATTAAAAAAAATTGAATCTTCCAAATGGATCGAAATATATAATGGTGATAATGTTTTGTCATGTAGATGATGTTTTGGTAATCAAGAGTGGTGGAATGAATTTTCTTCATGAATCACGCTGATATAGAAATAATTATATGAAGAAATTAAATCCATTCCACCGGGGCCGGACCTAGGGATTTTATTTTTTGATCAATAAATATATTGATATTGATGGTATAATTAGAAACATTAACATCAAAAGTTATAAAAAATTAAAATTAGATGGAAAATGTAATGCATTTTCTTCATGAAGAAATTAAATCTATTCCACCTGGGCTGTAAAGGCTCGGAGTTTTAAAATATTAATTTTCGGAAAAAGAAAATCAAAATGAATTTAAAATAAATTCCGGCCCAATCTTCCGATTTAAAAATCAATTCCGTCTTTCATTTCGGGTTTTGAACGATCAATCAGCGGAAATTTAAATTTCCGACACGAGCTCTCAATTCCGTCATATTCCGAATCCTTATCCATCCAACTCAACCTATTCTAGTTCGGGAAAATCCTATCCTCTCCTTTCCTCCCTCAACTCTTTGACCCCCTTATTTTGGCAAACAAACAACACCTTTCTCTTCCCAAAAATAAGACCTTTTGTGTTGCAATTTGACCTTTGGAAAAATCAGATTCTCCCTCTCCCTCCCTCTCTCTCTCTCTCTCGGCATCACTATCACAAACAAACCCAAAGCTCGGCTCCCTTGAGCTCCTTTCCACCTTCAACCGTCACAGCTCCACCGCCACCTCCACCACACCTCACCACCGCCGCACCTCACCACCGCCACCATTACCCACCGTCGCCGCCAGCGGCAGCCGGAGCCACCGCCGCCGACCACCTCCTCCGCCCTGTTCTCCGTTTCGCCTTGGTAAGGTTTCGTTCCGCTCGCCCTTCCTCTCTTTCACCTTATATCAATCCAAGGTTCCGCCTTTCACCTTCCCCACCTCTCCCAGGCACCTCTAGTTCAAGGAATCAGCCCCGGCGCGCCTGGAGACAGCCTCTCGGAGCTCCGCTTCCGGCATCGAGTTGCCCTCGGTGAGCCTTCTCCCTTCCTTCTTCTCCCCTTTCTTTTTGTCTCGTGTGTGTAGGTCCGCGTCGGAGATGTCGGGTGGCCGGAGCCCGGAGCACCGCCGCCGGAAGGCTCCCCTCCTCCCTCCTTTTCTTTCCCTCCGCCGTCCTGGGCACGAGCCCTGTTCCTCTTTCTTTCTCACGGCAATTGTAAGGAGGAAGAAGAAGCTTGTGGGCCCTGCGCCACATCCCCCGCCGTGGACCCCCCTTCACTTGCCACCTCAGCCGGGCCCCCCCCCCCTCCCTTCCCTTTTAATTTCCTTCAAAGCCCGGATTGTTTTAAAAATGAGGAATGGATTTAGAGTTGTGTTGTTGGGCCTGTTTTTGTTGGGCCGGGTTTGGGGTTGTTAAACGCAACAAGGTTTGGGCTGGGTTCATTTAGAAGAATAGGGCCGGTTTGGCCTATTAAACAAATGGGTTCGGTTTGGGTTATTTAGAACATATGGGCCGGTTTTGGTGATTTTTATAAAATAAGGGTTTGGTTTGGTAAATTAAAAAGGGTGTTTTGATTAAATAAATATTGTTGGGTTTTTATAAATATTTTATAAAGATGTTAAAATAAAATGATGATAGAAGTAATATGTAAATTATTGGGATTTAAAATATAAAATGTTGTTTTGAGATTTAATATATGATATTGTGGTGGTTTATTAATGTGGTTAAATGTTATATGATTATATTGAAGATGTGCAATTATATGCTAAGTAAGATTTTGAAATGATGGCATGCAAATTGGTTAAGTATGAATTGGAATTGTCTTAAGTTGATGAATTGGAGGATTATGTTGAGTATGGTTGTGAGATATTGAGATGATAGATTATGAGATAAAGTTGATATTATGGAAATGATGATGTGACGGTTATTATGTTAAGTTGTGAAGTTGTGTGTGTGATAATTCTATGCTTTGTGTGCCTTAGAGATAGACTCATTGATGTGCTTATACCTGTTAGGTGACCATCTGTGACGTGTCGGTTTTCATATTGCCTGGTTGATTGCCTTTTGCTGTTCTGCGATACCAGGTAAGTCTCTTCGGAGCTTACTCAGATTGAATAGAGCTATTCCCTGCTTTAGGTGCATGATATACTAGGTGTTACATTCATGATCAGCATGCCATGTAGTACCATGCTAGGTTGCATTGATTGTTGAGCATCCTGTTTCTTTATGCGTATGTAAACAGAACGGCCGTTATCTGTGAAGTAACTAGAGTCATTGCTAGGGTCATAGGGTAGCCCAGCCTCATCGGGTACCCTGAGTCAATCGAGTCATGAACTTCCTTATATTATGATATGCCTGCGGGCTTTATTGTGGAGCGGGTTAGGCATGCGTGCCGCCCTATTATGAATGAATGCATTCACGAGCTGGCCAGTCTCCACCTATCGGAAGGGGTGGAGGTAGGAGAGGGATATACCACTTGGTATTCTGTGCTAAGGCCTTATTATTATTATGCACTTGTTCTCAGGAGCATGTTAGTGTGTTAATATTCCGCCATGCATCGAGAAGCATCTTTATTAGGAATAGCGTATATGTGTACTTATGGTTGGGATGCAGAGTTAAGTGGGCATCGATCTGATCCCGCTCCATATCAATTTTTTTAGGTATTATTTATGTTCATCCTATCGGTGCTGTTTGCTTATTGCGCGGGTCATTTTGTCGGCGGAGAGTGCGCGCTGGAGTATAGACTTCACCCGACTCTGATTATATTTTTGGATTTACACTTTAGACTCCGTTTTGACCCGGCTCTGCCGTGGCACACTCTTGTATTACACTTGTTCTCGCTAGTCGCATGATTTCTGATTTCCACGCTTAGACTTACGACAGGTACAGGGGACTTCCCGGGGATTCCAACGATCCCTTCAATTTTGGGTATGAAATCCCCCTTTGAGAACATTAAAGCAGGTTTTGAAACCTTCAACCTTTACTCGGAGCGCAAGGTCCTAATGAGGGGTTTCATCCCTCGAAACGTAACTCGGGAATCATAATCCCGGGCCGTTACAAAGGTGGTATCTGAGCCAGGTTTTGCATTCCGAGTATGATAGGTTGAAGTGGTTTTGAAAATGGCCCAAGGTTTTCAAATTGTTTTCAAGTGGTTTTCAAATTGTTTTCAAGGGGCAAAATGAATTTAATTGGACATAAGCATGAATTAATCAATTATGAATGGCAATCTCGTGGGGTAGAGACTATGCGATAGACATCCCTTATGGATGTAGAATTCGGGGAAGGTAGGCAAAATACTAGCTCCTTTTACAGATGGGCTGTGAAGACTCCAAGGAACTCGAGGGTTGGAGTAAAATGGGTTAGGAGACCGTGAGGTATTTGCCCCTCCGGTTAGCCGTCCCCCGAAGGGCGGCATAGATCGTCTCTGTGCTTGTATGTCTTCAATTCAATTGGGCCTGAGGGCGATCCTCCTTGAAGAGGGTCATATTGAATCGTTGAGTGCTTCTGTGCTGAGTGATATAATTATTGTTATGTAGCAAGTATGGCCGACACGAGACGTGGCTTAGATGGGCGTGGGGGTAGGGCGCATCGCGGCAGGGGACGCCCTCGTCGAGTTGTCGCTGAGGGTGCTGAGGAGCGAGTTTCGCCACCGCGAGCTTATGACCGGGTGCCAGCTTCCCCAGAGACTAGGATTGGGCAGCTAGAGGCAGCGCTTCATGATATTCTGAGCGAGTTACGTGGAGGGGCTCGATCTACGGCGCCGACGCCAGAGGTTCCAGTTCAGCAGCCAGCCGAGCCTGTGGTCGATGCGTGCCCTGAGAAGCGCATCGATTGGGTCAAGAGGTTTGCTCAGTGTGGTCCGCCGACCTTCGCAGGAGGCATCAGAGATGACGTGGAGAGATGGCTGCGTGATATGGAGGGGTTATTTGACCATGTGGATGTACCTATCTCCGAGAGACAGAGACTTGCAGCCGGACTTCTACGGGAGGACGCGAATGCTAGGTGGTTTGTCTGCAAGAAGGAGCGGAGCAAGTGGACCTATGACGAGTTCAGAGCCCTGATGATGAGAGAGTACTGCCCACCAGGGATACAGATGGCTAGGGAGGTATCTTTTATGCACGGCACCTATGACCGGTCGGCTTCTGTAGCAGCCATCGTTCGCCAGTTCAAGAGCGAGCTGATATACTGCGATCACCTATGTCCATCAGACGAGAGTCGGATCCGTTTGCTGTCTATGAGATTGCTGCCTCCTGTACTTCTGCATGCGTCCAGCTTGGGAGCTGTCAGCTTTGACCGATTTCTGGAGGTCATCCTTATGTATGATCAGCAGAGGATTCTGTGTGAGACTTCCTACTCTACTATTCGCCCTGAGGCGAAAAGGGCGCGTCCAGCTGACCCCCATGGAGATGACAGATCTAGGAGAGGAGCGTTTAGAGGAGGGTATCACGGAGCTGCACAGAGAGCACCCTCAGTTCAGACTTCTTATGGAGGAGACGCCAGAGTGAGGACCTGCCATGGGTGTTTCGGGAGGGGCCACTTCATTGCTTCTTGCCCAGACCGTTCGACTGTCTGCTATACCTGTGGTACCATGGGGCACCGAGCTGCTACATGCCCTCAGAGTCGTGGAACTCCCGCTACTGCACAGCCATCGAGACTTCCTACGGCTCCTCAGCCACCACTGCTGACATATCCCCAGGGCTAGGGTCAGGGCCAGGGACGAGGTGACCCTTCCGGCAGAGGCCGAGGCGGAGGTAGAGGAGGTAGAGGTTCTGGACGTGGAGGTAGAGGACCATCTGGGTCAGGTCAGGGTCGTGGATCATCTTCTGCAGGACCGTCAGGGTCAGGGTATGATCGTGGCCAGAGTTCGGGAGGTCGAGGACCAGGATTACCCCCACCGCCCCGCGTATTTCAGATGCATGCTGATGACCGCTCAGCCCCGACTTCCGCAGGTACGATATTCTTCCATGATGAGTGCCTATCTATCTTGTTTGACACTGGTGCGACTCACTGCTTCATAGCAGAGGCGTGCGTGGCCAGGCTGAGCCTGAGCTGCACGAGTGGTTCACCCCTTACTATTGGTCTGGCGGATGGGGCCAAGGTTAGGACGAGTCGTGAGATTTTAGGGTGCCCCATTCGAATAGGTGAGCGAGAGTGGCCTACCGACCTTATCGTTATGCCGTTGAGGATGGATGATCTCATCTTGGGTATGGACTTCATGGACCACTACGGGGCTATCATCAACTTGCGGACGAGGACAATGTCGATTTTGGCATCCGACGGGACCGAGCACCAGGTTTGGGGGAGCGACCCCAAGAGGAATGGATCACTCATCAGCGTAGTCAGAGCCGCCAGACTTTTAGACCAGGGTTGCGTCGGGTATTGGTGTTATGCTTTAGAGGTGGATCGCACGCACCCCAGTGTATCAGATGTTCCCGTTGTCAGAGACTTCGCAGATGTGTTTCCGGAGGAGCTGTCAGGGCTTCCCCCGCCGAGAGAGGTCGATTTCGCGATTGAGTTGGAGCCAGGCACCAGGCCTATCTCGCGAGTTCCTTATCGCATGGCACCGACGGAGATGGCCGAGCTGAAGGCTCAGCTAGAGGAGCTAGCTGAGAAGGGCTACATCCGACCTAGTGCATCACCTTGGGGAGCGCCAGTGCTATTCGTCAAGAAGAAGGATGGGTCGCTGAGACTGTGCATCGATTATCGGGAGCTGAACCGGGCGACGGTGAAGAACCGTTATCCTCTTCCCCGGATTGACGATCTGATGGATCAGCTGCAGGGTGCCGTGGTCTTCTCGAAGATCGATTTGAGGTCGGGCTATCATCAGCTGAGGGTGAAGCCAGAGGATGTTCCGAAGACCGCTTTTCGGACCCGCTATGGTCACTACGAGTTCGTGGTCATGCCGTTTGGGCTGACCAATGCACCAGCCGCGTTCATGGAGCTCATGAACCGAGTGTTCATCGACTTCTTGGACAAGTTCGTCGTCGTCTTCATCGATGACATCTTAGTCTACTCGAGGAGTAGAGAGGAGCACGAGGAGCATTTGAGGATTGTGCTAGAGACGCTGAGGAAGCATCACCTGTATGGGAAGTACAGCAAGTGTGAGTTCTGGCTCACAGAGGTGGCTTTCTTAGGCCACGTTATTTCAGCTGAGGGAGTTGCCGTGGATCCGGCAAAGATTGATGCCATCGTTGCTTGGGAGGTGCCCAAGAACGTCAGAGATATCCGCTCATTCTTGGGATTGGCTAGTTACTACAGGAGGTTCGTCCAGGGTTTCTCGAGTATTGCTAGACCGATGACGCACCTGCTGAAGAAGGACGTCCCCTTCGAGTGGAGTCCAGATTGTCAGGCCAGCTTTGAGCTTCTGAAGCGGAAGTTGACGACTGCCCCGGTGTTGGCTCTGCCAGATGGGACAGAGGACTTCGTTATCTACATAGATGCCTCGCATTCCGGCTTGGGTTGTGTTCTGCATCAGAGAGATCGGGTCATCGCTTATGCTTCGCGCCAGTTGAAGCCTACAGAGGTGTCTTACCCCATCCATGATTTGGAGTTGGCAGCCGTGATTCACGCTCTGAAGATCTGGAGGCATTATCTGTATGGTACTTCTTGCAAGGTGATGACGGATCACAAGAGCTTGAAGTACATTTTCACGCAGAAGGAGCTCAACATGCGTCAGAGACGATGGTTGAAGCTTCTGAAGGACTATGACTTGGACATAGTCTACCACCCAGGGAAGGCCAATGTAATGGCAGATGCGTTGAGTAGGAAGACTCATCATGAGGTGGGAGTTGAGAGGCTTACAGCTCAGCGAGATTTGCAGAGAGATCTGTTGAGATGCTGCTTTGAGGTGTGGATTCAGCGAGATTGCGGACAATTGTCGTTCTTAGAGGTGCAGGCAGAGTTGTCAGCAGAGATTCGGCAGGGTCAGGCAGATTGTCCAGAGATTGCAGTTCTGAGAGAGCGGATGGCTCAGGGCAGATTCAGAGAGCTTACAGAGAGAGCATACGGGATGCTGACCTTCCAGAGCAGAGTTGTAGTTCCCTCGACGTCAGATTTGAGGCAGAGGATCATGCAGGAGGCTCACTCCACCCCTTATTCTGTCCATCCAGGGACGAATAAGATGTATCAGGATCTGAGGAGGAGTTATTGGTGGCAGAGGATGAGAGCAGACATCACGGAGTTTGTGGCCAGATGTCAGGTTTGCCAGCAGGTTCGGATTGATCACCAGAGGCCGGGAGGACCCGTCCAGTCACTTCCAGTTCCCGAGTGGAAGTGGACGGATATCTCCATGGATTTCGTCACTGGGCTGAGGCGAGACGTCAGAGGATTCGACGCTATTTGGGTCGTGGTCGACAGGTTGACCAAGTCAGCCCATTTCATAGCTATTCAGGAGACATGGCCAGCTTCGAAGTTAGCAGACGAGTTCATTCGCCAGATTGTGAGGCTTCATGGAGTACCAGAGAGGATCGTATCTGATCGAGATGGGCGCTTCACCTCGAGGTTTTGGCAGCAGGTTCAGGAGAGTTTGGGCTCCAGATTGCATTTCAGTACGGCTTATCATCCGCAGACAGATGGCCAGAGCGAGAGGACGATTCAGACGTTGGAGGACATGTTGCGATCGTGCGTCTTGGATTGGGGTGATCATTGGGTCAAGCACCTACCGCTGGTGGAGTTTTCCTACAACAACAGCTACCACGCGTCGATCAAGATGGCCCCTTATGAGGCTTTGTATGGGAGGCGATGCAAGTCGCCGGTTTGCTGGGACGAGCCTGCAGATACAGTTCTGTCGTTGCCCGAGATGGTCAGAGAGACAGTTGATAAGGTTGGTCGCATCCGAGAGCATATGAGGGTAGCCCAGGATCGACAGAAGAAGTATGCAGACAGACAGAGGACCGAGCTTGAGTTCGAGGTAGGCTCGCATGTATGGCTTCGAGTTTCGCCCACCAGGGGAGTTCGACGGTTCGGCATCAAAGGGAAGTTGAGTCCGAGGTTCATTGGCCCATTTGAGATCCTAGAGAGAGTCGGTGTGGTAGCCTACCGTTTAGCCTTACCTCCATCCTTAGCCGGCGTCCATGACGTCTTTCATGTCTCCCAGCTCCGTCAGTATATTCCCGACCCTAGTCATGTCCTTGACCACTCAGACCTTCACATCGAGCCTGACCATACCTTTGTAGAGCGTCCGGTGAGGGTCCTTGACCGTCGCGTCAAGAAGCTTAGGAACAGGGAGGTTCCTTTGCTTCTGGTTCAGTGGTCTAGGAGGAGCCCTGAGGAGGCCACCTGGGAGACCGAGAGGAGCATTCGGGCTAGCTATGGAGATGTCCTAGATGAGCTACTTGCGTCCTATGTTGAGCCGAGCGTAGACATTACCTTGACCTCTCGAGTGCGGTGAGTATGCCTAGCTAGTTGGTTGGGATTGGTTAGTGGTGTCTCTTTGATTGCGTGCTTATGCTTGGTAGTTATGTGCAGATCCTTGGTGATATGATGTGATGAGCCTCGATGATATGATGATGTGCTAGATATTATGGTATGTGACTGTCTTTGACGTGCTATAATCTTCTGTTTATCTTGAGAATATGATCATTCTTCTATATCCATGATGCCTAATATTAGAAATGCTAGAGATTGAATCGTGGAATTATGATTTGACTCGGAACCTAGGAAGAGAATGTGGGATTAGCCTTTAGAGGTGGATGTTAGAATGATTGGGGAATTTGGGAATACCTTGTTTAATGTCGAATTTAAAGAAATCAAATGGTGATTTAAAAGGAAACATAGATTTGAGAAAACTATTCCAACCCGAGCTTTCATTATGACGCCCCACGAAGTGGATACAAGCATGTATGGGGGCACCTGTAGATCGCTTGCTAAGACCTAGTGGAGATGTCATGATGGTTTTCGAGTTATGGTATGCCCGAGGAGTCGGAGTGGGGTGTGGTAGGGGCCCCTACCACATCCTTACTACGACCGATTGGGGGTATTATGATCATGACAACGGTACTGTGTGATCTCATGGGGGCACTTATGAGGTACTTACGGGATCGATGACGTGATCCTTGGACTCACCAATTTCAACTTCATCCCCACTTTAGAATGATTTTAGTCTCGGGGACGAGACTTGTTTTTAGAGGTGGATGATGTAAAGGCTCGGAGTTTTAAAATATTAATTTTCGGAAAAAGAAAATCAAAATGAATTTAAAATAAATTCCGGCCCAATCTTCCGATTTAAAAATCAATTCCGTCTTTCATTTCGGGTTTTGAACGATCAATCAGCGGAAATTTAAATTTCCGACCCGAGCTCTCAATTCCGTCATATTCCGAATCCTTATCCATCCAACTCACCCTATTCTAGTTCGGGAAAATCCTATCCTCTCCTTTCCTCCCTCCACTCTTTGACCCCCTTATTTTGGCAAACAAACAACACCTTTCTCTTCCCAAAAATAAGATCTTTTGTGTTGCAATTTGACCTTTGGAAAAATCAGATTCTCCCTCTCCCTCCCTCTCTCTCTCTCTCTCTCGGCATCACTATCACAAATAAACCCAAAGCTCGGCTCCCTTGAGCTCCTTTCCACCTTCAACCGTCACAGCTCCACCGCCACCTCTACCACACCTCACCACCGCCGCACCTCACCACCGCCACCATTACCCACCGTCGCCGCCAGCGGCAGCCGGAGCCACCACCGCCGAGCACCTCCTCCGCCCTGTTCTCCGTTTTGCCTTGGTAAGGTTTCGTTCCGCTCGCCCTTCCTCTCTTTCACCTTGTATCAATCCAAGGTTCCGCCTTTCACCTTCCCCACCTCTCCCAGGAACCTCTAGTTCAAGGAATCAGCCCCGGCGCGCCTGGAGACAGCCTCTCGGAGCTCCGCTTCCGGCATCGAGTTGCCCTCGGTGAGCCTTCTCCCTTCCTTCTTCTCCCCTTTCTTTTTTTCTCGTGTGTGTGGGTCCGCGTCGGAGATGTCGGGTGGCCGGAGCCCGGAGCACCGCCGCCGGAAGGCTCCCCTCCTCCCTCCTTTTCTTTCCCTCCGCCGTCCTGGGCACGAGCCCTGTTCCTCTTTCTTTCTCACGGCAATTGTAAGGAGGAAGAAGAAGCTTGTGGGCCCTGCGCCATATCCCCCGCCGTGGACCCCCCTTCACTTGCCACCTCAGCCGGGCCCCCCCCCCCCCTTCCCTTTTAATTTCCTTCAAAGCCCGGATTGTTTTAAAAATGAGGAATGGATTTAGAGTTGTGTTGTTGGGCCTGTTTTTGTTGGGCCGGGTTTGGGGTTGTTAAACGCAACAAGGTTTGGGTTGGGTTCATTTAGAAGAATAGGGCCGGTTTGGCCTATTAAACAAATGGGTTCGGTTTGGGTTATTTAGAACATATGGGCCGGTTTTGGTGATTTTTATAAAATAAGGGTTTGGTTTGGTAAATTAAAAAGGGTGTTTTGATTAAATAAATATTGTTGGGTTTTTATAAATATTTTATAAAGATATTAAAATAAAATGATGATAGAAGTAATATGTAAATTATTGGGATTTAAAATATAAAATGTTGTTTTGAGATTTAATATATGATATTGTGGTGATTTATTAATGTGGTTAAATGTTATATGATTATGTTGAAGATGTGCAATTATATGCTAAGTAAGATTTTGAAATGATGGCATGCAAATTGGTTAAGTATGAATTGGAATTGTCTTAAGTTGATGAATTGGAGGATTATGTTGAGTATGGTTGTGAGATATTGAGATGATAGATTATGAGATAAAGTTGATATTATGGAAATGATGATGTGACGGTTATTATGTTAAGTTGTGAAGTTGTGTGTGTGATAATTCTATGCTTTGTGTGCCTTAGAGATAGACTCATTGATGTGCTTATATCTGTTAGGTGACCATCTGTGACGTGTCGGTTTTCATATTGCCTGGTTGATTGCCTTTTGCTGTTTTGCGATACCAGGTAAGTCTCTTCGGAGCTTACTCAGATTGAATAGAGCTATTCCCTGCTTTAGGTGCATGATATACTAGGTGTTGCATTCATGATCAGCATGCCATGTAGTACCATGCTAGGTTGCATTGATCGTTGAGCATCCTGTTTCTTTATGCGTATGTAAACAGAACGGCCGTTATCTGTGAAGTAACTAGAGTCATTGCTAGGGTCATAGGGTAGCCCAGCCTCATCGGGTACCCTGAGTCAATCGAGTCATGAACTTCCTTATATTATGATATGCCTGCGGGCTTTATTGTGGAGCGGGTTAGGCATGTGTGCCGCCCTATTATGAATGAATGCATTCACGAGCTGGCCAGTCTCCACCTATCGGAAGGGGTGGAGGTAGGAGAGGGATATACCACTTGGTATTCTGTGCTAAGGCCTTATTATTATTATGCACTTGTTCTCAGGAGCATGTTAGTGTGTTAATATTCCGCCATGCATCGAGAAGCATCTTTATTAGGAATAGCGTATATGTGTACTTATGGTTGGGATGCAGAGTTAAGTGGGCATCGATCTGATCCCGCTCCATATCAATTTTTTTAGGTATTATTTATGTTCATCCTATCGGTGCTGTTTGCTTATTGCGCGGGTCATTTTGTCGGCGGAGAGTGCGCGCTGGAGTATAGACTTCACCCGACTCTGATTATATTTTTGGATTTACACTTTAGACTCCGTTTTGACCCGGCTCTGCCGTGGCACACTCTTGTATTACACTTGTTCTCGCTAGTCGCATGATTTCTGATTTCCATGCTTAGACTTACGACAGGTACAGGGGACTTCCCGGGGATTCCAACGATCCCTTCAATTTTGGGTATGAAATCCCCCTTTGAGAACATTAAAGCAGGTTTTGAAACCTTCAACCTGTACTCGGAGCGCAAGGTCCTAATGAGGGGTTTCATCCCTCGAAACGTAACTCGGGAATCATAATCCCGGGCCGTTACATGGGCCGGCCCTAGGGATTTTATTTTTTGATCAATAAATATATCGATCTTGATGGTATAATTAGCAACACAAACAATAAAAGTTATAAAAATTAAAATTAGATGGAAAATGTAATGCATGACAGGAAAATCTTTGATTTTAATCAACCGAGAAGATCAAAATTTTGTTAAGATATGTGTGAAAATCAAAGATTTATTAAGATAAATATGATTTAATTTTTATCTTATCCGAAAAATATCTAAACCAACCAACAAAAATATCGAGAATATCTCAACCGATTTTGTATTTAAAGGAATTAAAAGAAAATGCAAAAAATGAAGAAAATGACATGTATGATTTTAAATTTAAATAAATGAGAGCACGCCAATGTTAAAAACCCTAAATGAACCAAATTGAACGCGCCTCGACGCGCCCCCTTCCTCCTTCGTCCAAGGCCTTTCAGCCGCCCACCACCAGCCATGGCGCATGCCGCTCCGCTCCTCTGCAACCGCCGATGATCGATCCCGACACAACCCCCACCAGCTCTGCCTCGTCTCCACTTGCCCCCAATTTGGCGAATCGTTTCACCAAATTCAACCCCCCTAAACACTCCTCCTCCCTCAACCTACGAAAGGTACTTTTTGGGGAGGTGGAACCCTCTGATTCGCGCTACTGCTGGCGAGATCTGCCACTCAAGTGGTTTGGTAGGCTTTGTTCCAGGGCCTTAATGTGGGATGGGATCGGTCGGGTCTGGCCGGACGGCAGAGGTCGCGTCTCACTGGGCGTGGGGTTTTGCTGGGCTCTCTCCCTCCTGTCTGCTCTGTGCCTTCGAGCTATCATCGTCTTCGGGCAATCGTCGCCTGCTCTGGGCCGTCGGGCAATCGTCGCCTCTCTCCTGCCCGCTCTGTAATCCTTTCCAATCGACAATTAAAACTCTCTGTAAGTTTTCCCTCTCCCCTTAATCCCCAATTGAGTACCCTATGTGCCTACAAGCAAGAGCTCTATTTAAGGCTTTACCAGGCCAATTTTGCTAATAGCTTTTGCAAATCATCCCTGCATAATCTTCTCTGTGCACTTGTTCCTATTGTTTTCTTAATCATGGCTTCCAAAACTTTTCTTGATGCGCTTACTGAAACTCAAGCTCCTCCTGGCCCTGATGGAGTGCCGGCCTCCGGCATTCCAGTTTTGGCAGAGCCTGTTGTCACAAGAGTATGTGCTCTCTCTTCGGTGGCTATACTGACTTCACTGCTGTCAAAGCCAAGATTAGGGCGGAATGGCACCGTTGTGTGGGTCCTTACGAGCTCGTCGAGCGCGAGGATGGGTGGTTTGATGCCCGGTTTTCGGCTCCAGCTGATCTTAAGCGGGTTTGGGTTGAGCGCCCTTACCATCTCTTTGGCCAGATTCTTGTTCTTCAAAAGTGGTACCCAACCTTCGATCCGCTCTTGGCGTTTGTTACTCATCTGGATATATGGGTAAGGATTTCCAAACTCCCCATTGAATACATGTGTACTGAGGGGTTGTCTGAGATTCTTAAGGAATTCCATGTTGGCTCTCTTATTCGCCTCGATAAGCTCTCTCACCAGCGGGTGAGACTTGACTACACCAGGTTCTGTGGCAATGTGGAGTTTAATAAGCTGTGTGGGGGTGTCTCGGTCCTCGGGGAGGATGGGAAACCTCTTGCTCTTCGTATGTACTACGAGGATTTCCCGACCAGTTGTGGTTTTTGTGGGGATATCGATCATGTCTATGACGATTGTCCGGATCATATTGTACCTGCCAAACCTTTTAACGAGGTTGTCATTTGGGACTCTCCTATTCCTCGGGTTGATCCTGAGGAGGCTGGATGGACTCGTGTGTCCAAAAAGGCTGAGTCTTCCAAAGCCAAGACTAGTCATAAGCCCTACATGTCGGGCATGAAGACGGTTTCTGTTAACTTTGTTCCTGACTCTCGGTCTATGTCGACTAAGGTCGCTTTCTCTCCGAATGATGCCGTACCTTCTCCGGTAAAGGCGACGCCGACAGGGGCTGACGGAGGGCTCCCCGCTTTTGATGACGAAACTCTTGGATGGTGCAAGGAGGCTAAGGTGGTTGGTGTTCTGCCTGCTTCCCAGAATGTTGCAAATCCCCAGGGCAATGAGAACCCAGCTATGGAGGTGGATGCGATTGCTGCTCCGTCGGTACCTCCTGGTTTTCACCCAATTATCTCCACTGATCAGTCCTATGGTATCCAGCAATCCAGCCCCTCGAGCTCTCAGATTTGGAAATTCAAAAAGCTGGGTCTCTGCTCTTCGGGCGATCGGGGCACTGATGGGAGGCAGCCCCGCAACAACACCTTGGATGACTCTGCATCATCCCACCCGAAGAAGCATAAAAACTAACTATGATGATACACCATACTTTTGATGTCCGAGACGGGTGTTTTTGGTTCGCGTTTGATTGTCGGTTTTACTCCCCGTCTTATTGCTTTTGTTACTTTTCTAGGTTGCGCCCCTTATGCTCTTTCGGGTGGCGTGTTGCCTGTTTGTCTAGCACTTACGTTGCTTTCCATTACTATGTTGTTACCCTTTGGGTGAAGCTTGTTTGCTTTTTCACCCTGTTTAATATTATTAACAATATTTTCGTTTCGAATGTGGTCCTTGGCGTGTGCTTGTGTTCTGTTTTCCCTTCGTGCTTGCCCTTGTTGTTTGCCTGGTGTTCTTGTAGGTCTGGTGGGCTGCCTTGGGTGTGTCCTGCTGTCCAACATCGATTTCGACCCTTAGCCTTTGGTGGTTTGTTGATGCTCATAGTGTGCTCGACTACTTGGCTTCGACGTGGGACTACAGGCTGCTGCTCGCTGCGCTGCGTTTGGAAAGGATACTTAATTTTTGTATTGAGGAAAACTTGGATGGATTCACAATCCACATACCCAATTTATGGGCAATTTAAATTTTGCTACCAGCAATTTGTGACCCTCAATTGTGTAACAACATTGGTTATGAACGACTACCATCGTACTGCACCCTCGCTTCTAATATCGGAATTTTCAGTTTTGTCTCTTTCTCTATTACTCTATTACTCTATTACGTCACTTTTAGAACAATCCAGTTCGATCTGAGATCGACAATCTCAGTTGGCTCTCCGCCCTATACCATGCATCTAGATCTGTCTTAGGGCGCCCTCGACAGAGGCGGTTATCTAGTCATCTTTTGGAGGACGGCCCCGTTCTCTTTCGGATGCCTTCGTTTACCCCAAAACAAACAAATATTTGAACCAACGGACACAGAAATTAGTTTCCCATGAATATATGCACCTGGAATTCCTGCGGTATTCGCAGTAGAAACTTCTGGACTAACGTTGATGTTTTCTGTAAGAATAATCACATTAATATAATAGCTCTTTTGGAAACCAAAGCGGATAAGATTCCGTCCGACAAGTGTTGGCGGAAGTGCGGATTTACTAACATTGCTTTTGACCCAGCAACCGGTTTTTCCGGTGGCATCTGCTTCCTATGGAAAGATTTACCATCGAGTCAAGGTTCCATTGATCTTGTATCGGTTAACAATCGATTCATACATTTTAACTACTCAGACTTCTCATCTCACTCAACAGTTGCCATGTTGGTGATTTATGCCCCGCCAGATGAGGCCAGAAAAGGGCCGTTTTGGACAGAAATCGCTCTATATATACAAACCTTACTAATAACCTTTTGTGTTATGGGGGATTTCAATGACATCTGCTCCCCGTCAGAGAAGGTGGGGGGTGCCTGCCCGTCAAATGCCAGATTTGCACGTCTGACCGACCTTAAAAATAGATTTTCGTTACACGAGATTCCCTCCTTTTGTGGCCAGTTCACCCGGAAACGGAAAAAGCACGGTGTTGATTTTTGCTTTGAGAAACTAGACCGTCTCCTCATCCACACTGATGTACTCGCTATTTTTGACTCCCTCAGAACACAAATTCACCCCTTCACCAGATCTGATCATGCGCCTATCTTGGCAGACTTCAGCCGGAATACTAAACCAAAAAACAGACCATCCAAATTTGAACTAGCATGGGCAAACCGGCCGGATTACAAGAACCTTGTCTCTCATGTGTGGCATCTACATTCCTCGGGATCACTTATGATCCGCCTGTTCCAACGCATGAAACTCCTTAAACGTCTCTCCAAAGACTGGCATAAGAAAACTTTTCTCAATATACACAACCAAATTCAGACAACTGATCAGAAATTACTTCAACTACAGACTTCGCTTCTGTCCAACTACAATAACGATGACATCATGCTACTGAAGCGACTACTTAACAAAAGAGAAAGGATGCTCGATTTCCACCATAGATACTGGAGCCAAAGGGATAAGGTCAAGCATGTTAAGCTTAACGATTCAAACTCTGGATACTTCCACAAAATCGCCTCCTCTAAGAGGGGTAGGAAAATCATCAAATCAATCACCCTACCAGGTGGTCAAGTCGCAGCTGACTTTCACATTATCCAACAAGAATTTGAAAGTGATTTCAAATCCCGTTTCCGCTCCTCCATGAGGAATGATCTGGACACAACTACGGACTTAGGGGTTATCCCCTCCATAGTAACACAGGTTGATAACGACATGCTCACAGCTCTGGTTTCTAACGCAAAAATCAAAGCTGCCGTTTTCTCCATGAGCCCGGATAAGGCGCCAGGCCCTGATGGGTTCTCGGCAGGTTTCTATCAGAAGTTCTGGAATACAGTTGGCCCTTCGGTTACGAAAGCTGTCAAAGCCTTTTTCTCCAGTGGAATGCTTTTAAAGCAAATAAACCATACTTTCATAACGCTGCTTCCAAAAAGGGATGATCCCACAACAGTAAACCACTATCGACCGATTAGCCTGTGCTCCACTGTGTATAAGATAATAGCCAAGGTAATTACAGCCAGGCTAACTAAGATTTTTGAAAACTTGATACACCCCTTGCAGGGTGCCTTTACGAAAGGTCGGTCCATCCAAGACAACATCTTGATAGCCCACGAAGCTTTCCACTCCTTCCGGCTTAAACGGGGCAAGTCGGGTCTGCTTGCCTTGAAGCTGGACATGGAAAAAGCTTATGATCGGGTTGAATGGCCCTTCCTTTTTGGGGTCCTCTCACGGTTCGTCTTTAACGATAAGTTTATCAGTTGGATTAGAGAGTGCGTTACTACACTTTCCTATTCCGTCCTGGTTAATGATGAGCCTACAACTCTCATTGAGCCCACTCGGGGACTAAGGCAGGGCGACCCCCTGTCTCCTTTTCTGTTTATATTGGCTTCGAAGGTCCTTGCAAGAACTCTGCAACGGGAAAGTTTGGTGAACAAAGATTTGGGCCTTGTTTTCGGCAACCCGGGCATTAAGATTCCATTTTTAGGATTCGCAGACGACATCCTCATTTTCCGCAAGGCCTCCCAGTCAGCCTGTTCCTCAACTCTGGCAATACTTGATCGTTACTGCCTCATATCGGGGCAAAAGGTCAATCTACATAAATCTAGCTTCCAAGCTTCATCAAACACTACAACGACAGCAATTAATGCTACGATAGCCGTCCTTGGCATTCCACAGGCAAATAATTTCGACAAGTATCTGGGCTGTCCTATCGTTAACGGACGAACCAACAAAGACACCTTCAACGAGGTGGTCCTTAAAACCAAGCAACAACTTACAAAGTGGAAGGCGTCTTGCCTCTCGGCCGAAGGTCGGAAGGTCCTCATCAAACCTAATCTGTGTGCCAAACCGCTTTTTCTCATGCAAGCATTTTTAATTCCTTCTCACATTCACCATGAACTCGATAAGGTTTACAGACAATTTTTTTTGGAACAAAAGCTCCAAAGCACCTCCGCTGATTAGTTGGGACAAAATCTGCGTCGACACCTTGAAAGGTGGGTTGGGCATCCACAAAGCTGAAACAATGAATATTGCATTACAAATGAAGCTGTTATGGAAAATCCTATCCGAACCAGACAACATTTGGTTCCGCATCATCTCACAGAAATACCTAAAAGGTCAGGACGTCCTAAATTACCAAACGAAAAGTAATACTTCTTGGCAGTGGAAACGCCTAATGTCGATCAGACAACCGTTTAAGAGCGCCCTTCAATGGTCTGTTGGTGATGGGCGTTCCATTGACTTCTGGACCCAGAAATGGGCTTTCGACGAAACACTCAATTCCAGGGCACTTCAGCAGATTCTGACTGAACTGTTAGGCATTAAAGTCTCACATTTCATCGACCAAGATCATCAGTGGAACGAGGCGTTGTCCTTTTCTAGTTTATCCAACATCCTTTCAGTATCGGATATCCACCATCTACTTGGTATCATCCTGCCAAACAATCCTTTGAAGGATCGTATGTACTGGGTCCGAGCACTACCGGGTGGTTCTCGACTAGGTCGGCAAATTCCATGCTCTCGTCTAACAAAGGCTCGCAAAATTTTGACTGCGGATGGATCTGCGACCTGGATGTTCCGCCTAAGGTTCGTCACTTTCTCTGGAAAATCTCTCGCGACGGCCTACCGACTTCGGAACGACTCCAAAAGTCTCATGTTGCGGTACCTACTGGGTGCCAGTTTTGTAATACCACCAACGAGTCGGACAACCACATGTTCCTCCAGTGCCCTGTTACCTTCAGACTTCTACGGACACTACGCATCCGCTGCCCGAACTTGTCTCAGGTCGCTGTTTCCTCAGGCTCCACCTTTCCCCTAAACCAAGTCATGCTGGCGGTAGGTATCAAATCTTTCGGGCCGTTGGCCTGTGCTTGGTGGTCTATCTAGTTCTTCAGGAACCAGCTTGCTTTCGACCATACGACCAATGTTTCTATTACTGAAATGAAAATTTTCTATACTACTTTTACCCAATGCTGGAAACAATCGAAACTACTTGATGCTGAGTCATCTTGAGGGACATCACTGCCTCCTATGGTAAGCCGCCCCGTACGTCGCCTTCCGTCAACCACGGCCATGGGCAAGGGCCGGTGCCGTTCGGGCCTTTGGGACAAACCGTGGATGGGCTGCTACAAGCTTAACTTTGACGGTTCTGTTAAAGCGGGTATTTTGGCTTCTTAAGGATTCGTCATTAGGGACTGGTGTGGTAGAGTGGTTGCCGTGGGTCGTGACTCGTGCATCAATGTTTCTGTGGTTTTCACCGAGAACCTCGGTCTTAAAATGGGGATCCTACGGGCAAAGCAGCTAAATATCCGTAACCTCCTGATCGAGGGCGATAACCTTCTGGTTATTAAAGCTCTGCTAGGGGAATGGAAGTGCCCCTGGAATATCGAGCTCCTTCAATCTGATATTCTGTTAGATATTTCGTCTTTTTCTTATGTAGCTATCCGTCATATTTTCAGGGAGTCGAATGCAGTCGCTGACTATCTCGCGCGCAGTGCACATGCTTCCTCTGCCGACGCCTGCTACAACGACGATCCAGAGCTCTGTGCTCTCATCCGCAAGGATGCGCTAGGAAGGAGTTCTGCTGCGGCCGACTCGACCTAAATTTTACTCTGCGTCAAAAAAAAAAATTTAATTAATGAATAATTTAAATTTAAAATCCTATATTAAAGGAGAAGGCGCCCAATACCCAATTTCAATAAATCGAAACTAATTTAAAGATAAACAGTATAAAGTACGAATGAATCATTAATTGGTACGCCTAAAGACTAATTTGCTTAAGCACACTAATGCTATAAAGGATGGAAAAAAAACTAACAAAAGGTGATCTATTTATTAGATGAAGTGTGTACAGATATGATGATGATGATTTTTATATATTTTTGATTTTGTAGTCTAGGACTTTCCGAATGGTAGTCACCGAAGTTGAAATATAACAAACCTAAAGACAAACAATAAACACATTAATCAATCTCACCACAAAAAAAAAATCAATCGTTAAACACAAATACCTTTTCATCGATCAAAATAACGTCAATCGAATGAACTGTTCCAGGATCAGTGTAGCTTAGGGTTTTCGACATTCTTAAAACACGAACAATTATATTTCATCAAATTCTTGAGGTGTTTTCTTGTTGTGGTAGTAACTCGTCCAGGTCATGAAATGTCCATCGCCTAAAAAAATCAGTTTTATAATAAAGAATCAATGAAGTGAAGAAGATGATTGTAGTGTTATAAATCAAGTACTTAACGATAATAGATTATAGGGATATAATATTTAACGTACATCTCCTTTTCACATTACCGTTGTTCTTTATGGACGTCTTGCCTTTGTTTTTTGACATCGCGTAATTCTCTGCATATAGCCGCAATTAGATCAAAGAATGCATGATTATCTACAAATGCTAAAAATCTCAGCATGAACACATATTGGGATAATAGCTAGTCCCAAAGAATTAAAATGAAGAGAGCACAGAAAGGAGATTGACATCACCTTAGTCTTGTTCAACCGGTTGTCTGAGGGGATCCAAATAAATCAATTAAACAAATTTGTTCAAGAATTTAAATGAAGAGAACACGTAAAGGGGATTGACATCAAGTTGATTTTTAAGGATTTAGCCGGTTAGGATCTCCTCTAAATTAGATTATATATGTTTAGATTTTAACGATAGATTAACAAACAATTAAAATAAATCAATTAATCTTCAAAATACAAAAAATCTACCGATAGCAGGTTGAGGGACGGGGATCAAAACCAATCATATATATTTATATCATGTTGATATTTGAAGATTTGGTTAGGATCTCTTCTAAATTAGATAAGTATAGATTTTAACAATAAATTAACAAATAATTAAAATAAATCAATTAAAAATTAACAAACAATTAAAATTAATCAATTAATTTTCAAAAAAGAAAGCTACCAATAGCCTCATCCAAATAATTCCTATATATTTACATCATGTTGATTTTTTTAAAAGATTTGGTTACGATCTCCTATAAATTAGATTAGATAAGTTTACATCTTAACAATAAAATAATAAACAATTAAAATAAATCAATTAAAAATTAACAAATCATTAAAATAAATCAATTAATCCTTTAGTATTATAATTATAATATAATTATAATATAGATTAAAATAAATCAATTTTATTTAGATTTTGTTTAAAACAAATCCTATTTTATTTAGATTTTATTATTAAAAAAATAAGTTAGTTTAGATTTTCACAATCAATTATGATAAATTAATTTTAAGATAAATCAATTAAGCAATTAATCAATCTAAAAAAAAAGCTACATTAAAGGAGAAGCCGCCACATGTCGTAGACGACTTCTCCTTTAGTATTACAACTAGATTAGTACCCGCACAGTTGTGCGGATGCTTTTTATATAATAATTTTAGACATATGTAAAACATTTATATAAATTAAAAGACAATTATCAAGGATTTTTACATTTTATCTAAATTTCTTTTAAAATTTAAATAAATTTCATATTGACACACGTTCAACTAATGATTTTTCTTTACTATAGTTGCATTAATTGAATAATATATTATAAATTCACAACTAAACTAATGATCTATTATCTTTCACAACTAAACTAAAATGGACAAATTATTTTTATTAATAAATGTAATAAAGTAATTTATTACCTAACTTATTATTACCTATAGATTATACTACACAGATATATAACCTTCATTGACATCATTGTTATCATTTAAATGAGAATAATTGATCAAAGTAAATATATAATCAAATTATAACAAAGTAATTTATTAAATGGATCTAATCGTTATTTATATATTATCCCATGAATCAAAACTACAAATGATGAAAAGATTATACGTAGTATGTTTTTTATTGAAAAAGTAATTTAAAAAGAAAATCAATCGGTTAAGATTTAGAAAAAGAAATTAATTAATTAATTACTTATTTAAAGAAGTAATTTATAATAGATAATAATTTATTTAAATATTAAAAAATATTTAATCAGTTAACTAACAATACTATATTAAATGAGAAGCTATCACATGACATAGACGACTTCTCCTTTAGTATTATACTAGTGTAGTGCCCGTGCCTTGAAGGCACGAGATTTTGATCCATTTCAATTTGAAAATTATTCTATATATTTGTTTAATCCCATATTAATATATACTTTCTTACAATAAAATATGTATAAAGTATTTTTTTAAAGTTTATAAATTAGTTGCAAAGAGATACAATTATGGTAAATTAGTTGCAAAGGAGTAATAAAACTCAAACACACCACCTAATATACTTTGAAATACATATATAATTATTATCATTAGGATAAAACTAAAAAAAGAAAATATAAGTTGTCATATAATTATGGTAAATAATTTTTTTAATAAAGTATATATTTTTTCATACAAATGTTTTGTATTAAAAATTTTTAAGATATCATAAATTATAATATATTATAAATGAAATATGGATGAGATAGTGAGGTAAAGAGTGGGTAATTATACAAAAGAAATAAAATAATATATAATAAATCATATCGATACACATGTAATATATATTCATTTTATTCTTATTTCATAAACCAAATTATCAAACTATATTAACAAATGTTAATCCAGATTTTCTTCCTCAATCCAAAAACAAATACAGTATATTTAAAATAGGAAATAAATATATTTAAATTTGGAAAACAGATATTTTAAAATTTCAACAATAATATTGACCAATAAGAAAATATCATTTGAATAAAAAATTTAACTTTAATTATGGGCATGACACGTCAGCAAAATATTAGCAGAATTAGTAATATTATAATAGATAGATAGATTTTTATTTTGACATTTGAATTAGAGAAAATTTGCGCCGAATGCGCAAATTTTCGGCCAAATTAGGAAACTATACATATTTTGGTAAAAATTAGAAAAGTATACAAATTTAATTTTAACCCTAATCAGATTCAATCCACCCCCAATCTCAGATCCAAAAATCCATCCAAAAATCCTATTATCCTCGCTCTCGCTCCTCCTCCTCAGTTTCCATGGATGCGCTTCCTCATTCGTTTGCAGATTTCGTCCTCCTCCGTTTCGGACTGACGACGCCGGATCTGGAGGCGGATCTTTGTTGACTCCGGTCATCGCCATCCTCGAGGCGGTCCATATCCGATCTTGTATCTTCGTCGGCCACTCCGTTTCTTCCATCGTTGGCGCCCTCGCTTCCATCGCCCGCCCCGATCTCTTCACCAAGCTCGTCATGGTCTCCGCTCCTTCAAATCTCATTTCAGATTCACCGTCTTTCTCCTTCATGTGAAATAAGTAATTTCAAACCCGGAATGGCCGCTTTTTATTTACCTATTCAAGAAGTAAGTAATTTCAAAGCAGCATCTGCCGTTCTCGGTTGTGGTGGATTTTGGTCCTCCTTCTTTTCTGATTTAATTAAGCATCAGTGAAGACGACGCCCTAGAAGATCGAGTAGCAGATGGATCTGAGCGCCGGCGGCCAAGACGACGTCACACTCCAGTGCCGACGAGGAGTGAGCGCTCTTGATTTCGCAAGGCTGACAGATTCGCAATTGACTAATGACCTCTATCACCGCCTACCAAGGAGTGAGCGGCGGCGTCTGCGTCTCCGTCAGCTCTAACCTTGTTCACATGGAGGTCTGTTCCTCTGGCTTCTTCCGCTTCCCTGTCATCAATTTTTGTTCAATTTTGTTCAATTTGAACCGATTAATTTTTGTTCAATTTTGTTCCTAAATCCTAATGTTCCATTGCTGACAGCATCTGGATCCTTAATTGTTGTCATCAAGGTTGCTTCCAGATTCGATTAGGTCCTTTCTTCCTCCTCTTGTTTCGTTCTCTGATGCGTTACTGGTTTAATTTGATTTGTTGCTAAATTAGTTAATTTCAAGTGCTGACACTGAATTCTTGTACTAGGTGCACCAATTGAAAGTTGCACCAATTGAAAGTTGCAATTGACAGTGTGAATGATGTTACTTTGCAGTTTGCTGAAGTCCTAGGTTCGTTTGTGATGACAGTGTGAATGATCTCCCTCTCCTTGGTGGTCTTAACTCCTTGGCAAGGTGCTGGCGGCGAGATTGGGTTCGTAGGGTTGGGGGAGGTCGCAGTCGCTGCTCTTGGAGATGGCGGGGGAGATGCTGACGGCGAGATCGGGTTCGTAGCGGTAAGTGAAACAGCTAACCTTCCGTGGTTTATGCTTAGCTAGCCCTTGATTTTGGGAACTCAAGCTGAGAGGTTCTTTTTGAGATGGTAAACACCTTGGAAGTATTTTATGTCGTTTGCAGAAGGAAGTTCATCACGTCCTTTTGTGAAAACCGGAATGGGATTATGTGAAAGTACAGGTACTGATCTTTCCTGCTCTTAATTTCAGGCTTTTCTTCACCAATTTCATGTTTGAGATAGAATGTAATGTAACATAAAGCTGTAATCTTCAATCTCTTAATCAGGTATTATATAATGACAAGAAGCATCATATGATTTATTATATAATGAAAGTACAGGTACTGATTTTTTTTCTGCATTTTTGTTATTTTGTAGATATTTATTATTTAATAATGCAATTGATTACACAAGAATTCCTTGCTCTCAATCTGAAAAAGCCTCCAATCTACTCTTTACCTCGATTTTTCCCTTACCAGTCAAACTCTTGTATAAACAGTTGTGTTATCGATTTCAGAATAATATAAAGAATAGAAGAAACAGGTTAGGTAAAGGGCTGACGTCGTTTTTATGAGTATTTTTTAGTGTTGACATCGTTTTTATACGTATTTTTTAGTGCTGACATTGTTTTTAATTTGATATTATATATATAAGTATATATGTATGCTTGAGTCCTTAAAAATTGGTTTATTTCTTAGTGCTGACATCGTTTTTATACGTATTTTTTAGTGCTGACATCGTTTTTAATTTGATATTATATATGTAAGTATATATGGATGCTTGAGTCCTTAAAAATTGGTTTATTTCTTAGTGCTGACATCGTTTTTATACGTATTTTTTAGTGCTCGTTTTTAATTTGATATTATATATGTAAGTATATATGGATGTTTGACTCCTTAAAAATTGGTTTATTTCTTAGTGCTGACATCGTTTTTATACGTATTTTTTAGTGCTAACATCGTTTTTATGCATATTTTTATGTAGGTATATATTTGCTGACATCGTTTTTGCAATATAAGAGATGGATGAGGAAGGAGGTCAGCATCGTCGGTGTTGAAAAATTCTTTGTTTTAATTGTTTACCGTTATTCTTTGTTTCTCACTACCAAAAATAAAATATAATATTCGTTTATTTTTTTTTTGGTAGAACATTCCTTTGTCTCTTTATTCTCCCCCTTTTATATTTTATATAAAAATTTTAATGTTACTTGATTTGTGAAATCCAAATAATTGGTAATGACTTAATATGGAAAATATATTGATCTTCGATGTCATCACCGTCGGCATCAGCATCCTCGTAGAGGGCGCCAGCAATGCTGACGTTAGCATTCCCAACGTCGGCGTCAACATCCTCGTAAACAACGTCAGCACTGACGCGCGAAAAAAATAAGACGTTGGCGTCAGCATTTTGTAAACGACGTCAGCATCCCCGGGGAAAAAAAAGAGTTGGCGTCAGCATCCGTTAAACGGTGTCAGCATTCCCGACGCCGGCGTGAGCACTGACGCGCGGGAAAAAAAAATCGGCGTCAGCATCCCTGTAAACGATGTCAGCACTCCCAACGTCGGCGTCAACACTAACGCGCGAAAAAAAAGTGGGCGTCAGCATCCGTGTAAACGATGTCAGCATTTCCGACGTCGGCGTTAGCACTAACGCGCGAAAAAAAAAATTCTGATGGCACGGAGGGGGGGGGGGCACACGGGGAAGGGGGGCACACAGGGAAAGGGGGCACAAGGGTGTATAGTTTGCTAAATTTTTCCCAACTTTGTATAGTTTCCTAATTTGGCAACCTTATTTGTATACTTTGCAAACCATCCCTTTGAATTAATTGTCTAGATATTTTTAATACGATTGTGATAAATATAATATAGGAAATAAATATTTAAACTTCCGTTAATAACATCGATTAATAAGAAAAGAAAATTTTGATTAAAAAATTCAACTTTAATTTACAAAGCGACACGTCAGCCAAATGCTAACAGAATTAGTAATATTAATAGATAGATAGATTAATAGATTGATACTATTGATATTGATTTGTGATATATGATAAATGAATTAACGCGTACGCGGTGAGTGGTGACAATGACGGCCAATTACCAATCTTGTAAAATTACAGTTACGTGTGTTTGTATTCAATATTAATAAAATTAATTACATTAGTAAAATATATATTAATGAGTCAAGTATTCCATATTAATAAAAAATAATTACTTCCACGTTACGGAAATTTTCTTAGAGGTTTGTCTTCACTACTCACATAGACTCCTGAAATACCGCTGATCAGCAGTGTCGTCGCTTGGTGCTGCTTGGCGCCGGCTCTTAGTCTACGTTGTCTCCAGCATGGTTGGACTTGGTTCACTTGTGCGACTGCATCTGTGTGCCTCCCCCGTTTGTACTGCACCTTTTTCTGTTTCTATATTGTATTTTTCCGTTTTAATGTTGTATGTTTAGACGGTTAGCCGTCTGCCGACTATGTCGCCCTATCGAGGTACGGGTCCATCCTACCTCGAATTATTTCCTAATAAAAAAACGGGTCTTATTATATACTCCGTCCAATACCGTGCGATCAAATCAATATGATTCTACAAGAGTTCTCCTCGCTATCAGGACAAAGAGTTATAAACAAAAATCTCAATTTCAAATAACCTAAAACGCAACAACACATAAAAAAAATGATCTAGCTAGAATGAACTTTGATAACTCCCTTCATGAAATTCATATTTATACACATACAGTTTAGAGAATTGGGTGTAAAGGGTGGTGATGTCGATAGATATTCTTGAGAGAGGTGTTTTTTGGGACACTTGTGCGTAGTCTAGTCCGTTGTATTTTTCCACGAGACCCTTAGTATGGTCTCCGTGCTTTTGTAACTTGGTTACACCCATCTTATATATATTTACCAGTTCAAAAAAAAAATTCATATTTATAATATAGGTTTTGCAGGATGATGAAAGACAAATATAAAAGGCATATTGTTTCATACAAATTACCTTGAGCATAGTTGATATTAGATTTAAATAACCCTTAAATCTAATTCATTTCGATAAATACTTATTCAATTTTAGCTATGTTTAAAATTATCTCATCCTATTTAGAATTAGAATAAGGGCTATTTGCACAAATATACACTTTTTTTGCCGGGTTTGCACAAATACAACTTTTTTAGAAAATTTGCAAGAATACCATATGTGGTATTAGTGCAAATAGGAGGGGCAAATTGTTTAGCCGGTTGCAGGTTGTCCCAAGGGGAGAGAGAGAGAGAGAGAGAGAGAGAGAGAGAGAGAGAGAGAGAGATGGGACATTGGATTGGGTGGGGGATTTTGGCGCCAAAATTGGAGGAGGTGAGGTGATGGGAAAGGGTTTCCCTCTATTTTTAAAGTGTAATAAGAGAGGAGGAGAGAGGCCATCATTTTCGGTGTCCCCGTGGAAAACAGAGCTGGAGAAGAAGGCCACCATTGGAGAAGAACCCATCCACATTAAGGTCCAGTTGGTGAGCACGTGTCGGGCTCTTAATTAGTTCGTGTCAGTGTTCGTAAACTTCCGTATCACAGAGATATCTGAGAAACCCTAATTCTCAGTTGGAATGGGTAGGCTTCTCTTCTATTTCTCCTCATGTTTCGTGAAGAGTAGATACCCATTACCAATGGTGCTGAGCCGAGTTTTGAATTGCAGGGCAAAACGCCAAAGTATGTGTGACTGTCAACTTCAACGGGCGTTGGTTGGTCGATGGTTCGGGGTGGGTGTATTATGGTGAAACAGAGCGGAAAAATGTGATAATTGAAGAGGGCATCGAGTTCGCCTCTCTGACTCAACTGTTGAGGGGGAAGGTCGGCCATGATTGTTCACGTGAAGATTGGCGGTTATCTTACATGCCAAAGGGGGAAGAAGCGGGTCATCCGATAACAATAGGTGATGACGACGACCTTGAGGCTTATAAGTTTCTCAACTCGATGTCTGGGGAACATCCATGGCCCATGGCGATATATATTGGTCCAGTGGTGAAAGAGAGGCTTCAAGTACCACAACCCGGCGTCGGGGAAGAATGCTTGAGTGGGCCTTGTAACTCTCAAAAGGTGGACGAGCTGGAGGCAAAAGGTAAGCCACAACCAAACCCTATGGTTGTAGATGTGGGGTTATATGGTGGAGGAGGGGTTAGCCAGTCAATAGGGATGACGAACGATATAAGGGTGAAAAACAATGTGGAAACGGGGTTGGGAAGGGGTGACAAAGATAAATGTGAGGGTGACAAAGGTATGGGTCCGGAGGTGATCCTCTTGGATGAGGTCATAGGGAAGAGGCAGGATGACGTTACTGAAAAGGGTTTTGGAACTAGTGACAGACGTATTTTTTAGGGTGACAAGGGTAAATGTCCAGAGTCGAACCACATGGATGAGGTGATAGGGAAGAGACAGGAGGACGCTACTGAGAGCGGGTTTGGAACTGGTGAAAACCTTAAGAGTGTAGGTGACAAGGTTAAAGGTCCGGAAATGATCCAGTTGGGTGGGGTGATAGGGAAGAGCCAAGAGCACGCAGGTGACATAGGGTCTGGAACTGGTGACATGGATATTCTTGGGGACGACATGGATATTCTTGAGGGTGACAGGTGTGATGGTCTAGATGTTATCCACTTGGGTGACACAGACTCCTACTCAGATGACACGGAAAAATGTGAAGGTGACAGGTATAGGGGGGTGGATCTCATAGCCATTAGCAGTGAGGAGGAGGACGAGGAGGAGGACTTCGATTTCGGAGTGAAGAGGGAAGAAGATTGTTTATATTATTATGACTGGGAGGATTATGAGGAAGACCAGGGTATGAGGGTCTCGTCGGAGGAGGACGAAGTTGAGGAGGAGGTGATTAGGGAACTAGAAGATCGGGTTCCTAGGTCCAGCACATCCCCACCGTCGATGGAGAACGTAGAAGCTATGTTGGACAAAGCAACGCCTCGGACCCAGGAACCACGACGGAATCTGACAGAAATTTTGGAGGGACAAATGTTCAGCTCGAAGGTAGAATTGCAGACTTGCCTGAAGTGGATTGCAGTGCAGAAGTGCTTCGAGTTCGTAGTGAAGAGGTCGTGTAAGAAAACCTATTTAGTTGGTTGTTTGGACACCAAGTGCACGTGGATGTTAAGGGCGTCGACTTACCGGCGCACGACAATGTGGTGCATCCGACAGTATGTCCAGGAGCATACATGTGACATGAGCATGATGCACAACCATAGCCGACATGCTACGTCGAACATGATTGGACGCAACCTCGTGACCACGTAAGTGTTAATTTACTTGCAAACAACTATTTCTGTCACACAACATTATTCCCCATGTCACATGACGTAACTCACCATGACACCATTATATGCAGGTTCACCGGGACTCGAAAGGACCTCGTTCCCGAGCAAGTCCAGAGAATGACGAAGGCCAAGTATGGAGTATCGTGTAGCTACTAGAAGGCACGAAGGGCACGGCTGAAAGCGAGGGAGGTGAAGCATGGGACCTACGAAGACAGCTACCGAGATATTATTCCATACTTGCACATGTTGGAGCAGACGAACCCTGGGACATATACCAAGTTAGAGTTGGACGCATCCCAAAGATTCAAGTACGCCTTTATTAGCTTCGGGGTATGGCGCAAGGCGATTCCCTACCTTCGAAAGGTAATACCCCGTGTCGGTACTAAAATATTGCATGTCACCTAACATACATAACCATGTCACCTAACCAACTGGTGTCAATATCCATGTCCAGGTGATTTCAGTTGATGGGAGTTTCCTGAAAGGGAAGTTCAGGGGCACGCTTCTATTTGCCACAACCCAAGATGCAGACCACAGTATATACCCGATCGCTTTTGCAATTGTCGATGGTGAGAATCACGGGTCACGGGGCTTCTTCTTCAAGAACATGCTACATGTCGTCGAGGATACACCGGACTTAATGTTTGTCTCTGATCGGCATCTTAGTATCGTCAAAGGTTTGAGGGACAATTATGTGTTTGCTAAGCAAGGGGCCTGCCAAAGACATCTATTTCAGAATGCCAAAGTTAAGTACAGGGGGGTGACGGCCCTGCACACATTGTACTTAAAGGTGGCGAAGGCGTACACGAGGGCAGAGTTCGAGAAGCACTTTGCTGATTTTTACGCTCAGGCACCCGGTGCGGGACAATACCTAAGAGAGGCTGGATTCCATAACTGGGCCCGGGCATACTTGTTGGGGATGCACTACATATATTGACGACGAACAACTCCGAGTGTCTGAATTCGGTGTTCAAGGAGGCTCGCGACCTACCCATCACAGCCCTGATTGATGCTGTCATCGAAACAATATCCAAGTGGTTTAACGATCGACGGGAAAAAATCACTAAATCGGCGGCGACGGTCAGCGATTACGTCCAAGGTGAGCTGCAAACGAGCTATGCGTTGGCAACATTCTTGGATGTCAGAGCCCTCAGCTTACACGAGTACACTGTCCGCAGAGGGTCCGCCACCTGGGTTGTGAACCTGTGTGCCCAGACCTGCACATGCAAGCGGTTCGACATTGACCAGTTTCCATGCCAGCACGCCATAGCGGCTTCAAGGTATCGAGGTAGCAATTTCTTCTCTCTCGTGAATGACTTCTACAAAGTCACCGCATGGAAGGCGTGTTACGAGAATGTGCTATATCCGGTTCCTCCAAAAGAAGAGTGGCGAATCCCCCCAGCCATGTCCAGCGCGGTGTGTCTCCCCCCGAACGTGAAGCGACACCCTGGTCGCCCTAAGACTTGTCGATACCCATCTCGGGGAGAATTTAGCCGTTCGAAGCGCCGTCGTTCTTAGATGTGTTCCTCCATTGGTGGTCCAACGCCTTACCTCAGCAGCTAGGTAGTCTTTTGCATTTGCCATATCGGGTCAGTGGTTGGACCATTCTCCGTCTATGTTATTTTTTGAACGGGCAACGTATTTGGTTGTGTAATTACGCTGTTTGTGCATATGACAAACTGTAAGTAGTCTGCTGTACTTTTGGGAAGGGTTTCCACACTACAGTTGCGTGGTGAAGAAATTCGTAGTACTTTTGGGGATGGTTTCAGAACAAAAACCATGTCACCTTATTTGTATTCCCGTGTCAGGTGGAAGGGGTTATCATGTCACAGCTTTCAATTTCATGGTAGACATTTCGTCGGTTGAAGCTATGATAATGAATTGAACAATGGATTGGCACTTATTTGACAACATGTTTACAGTCCTGAGTGGTTGTGGTAGTGGTGTTAGGAATTCACCCTTGTGAACATATTGAAATCACCTTCATGTCAATGTTGAAGGGGTTATTATGTAAGGTGACACTGGATTGTACGTTTGGTGACACGGGCGATTTCCTGACAACTTATAACCAAAGTTTCGACAATAATAACTTAGTCAACCAGTGGTCAAATATAGACCAAATTTTGCCCAAACTTGCATAAATAGCACAATGGGGGATAATTTGGATAAATTGACCCTTCTCCATTTTGGTCGAAAAGGTTGCCCGTAACTCAAAACAAAAAGAAAACAAAAAGAAAACAACAAAGAATAAGTTGACACGCGTCCCGGATATCACCCCACACTGTCTTTCTGTATTCATCGGGACTCCATCTCTAAATTTCCATAACTCAAAACCGTTCGAAAGGGGGAGGAAGAAGAGACGCCGGCGACGAGGAACAACGGGTCGAAGAAGATACTGCCGGGGACCGTCGGATCAGAGAAGAACGCCGCCAGGAAACTCAGAAGGTACGCTCCTATCTCTGTTGTCCGTTATCTTCGAATCTGGGGTTCGGGGTGGGCGGATGGAACAACCTACTATGGTGGTAAGGGATTGAACGTTAAGGAAGGCGGTTTTGTCGATGGTGGAGGTGGTTGCGAATGAAGGACAAGGAGCCGGGTTTTGGGGGTTGGAAAACCCATGGTTAGGGTTTTGTAAGCCCGAACAGGATGCCTACAGTGGGGGTCGAAATAGGGAATGGGGTAGATTAGGGGTTTGATTGGGAATGGGGACGATTCGGGGTTCTATTATTTTGAAATTCAGATTTGGGGAGTTGATGTGGAATGTATGTCGTCATTCGTTTAGGAACGTTCTGACATTTGTGACATGGGTTTCCAAATTGAGTGACATGGGTTTACAAAGCTAGTGACATTGACTTTAAACTTTCTCGATAACTTATGGTTGCTCTTAAACTGAAGGAAACAAATGGCTCGGACAAAATTTACACATCCACAGAATCAGCGCTTACGCGCACGGGTAAACGAAGGGTCGAGTGTGGCGATGCTTGCCACCATTGCCAAATACGTCGAGGAGACGGACGCCGGTAGGGATGTCGTAGGGAAGACACTCGAGAAGATTATGGATACCTTGGAGAAGATGGATGATAGGGTACTTCAGTCTTTCGCATTATTCACTCTCACATTGTTCTTAAGTTCAGTGACGACGGTAAATAGAATAATGACATGGGACTTACATTATGTGGCAGTAACAAGTTCTTGTGTGCAGATAAAAGTGTTGGAGGAGAAGGTCCATGAAATACGGGATGGAAAATTTATTGGAAGAGGCAAGGAACAAAGAGTAAGGGATAGTTAAAAGGAGTTTGTACATGTTGGAATCCATCTAAGTTGTAGATCGGTTTTGCAGGTTGTTGATGTTGATGTACCAAAGGGTGCTCGTGCTGAAGTTGTGGAGCAGCCCCGACAAGTTGCTAAGGTACGCTCCTTGTGGGCCGTGCCATTCATCCGTTATGTTTTCAATAGTGGCATGGGGATGTTAGCTAGGTGACGGGGGTTGGTTTATTATGTGACATGGGAAATGTTTGTTTGCATTCAGAGGTTGTTCGTGGACCAGGAATGTGAGAGTAAGGCGTGGAAGATTACGAAACCGCGGGCCTCTAAACGGAAGGACGCCATCGTTCTCGGTGAAGCCGTTGCCATGGGACTAGTTTCTGCGGCCGACTATGAGGCCCTACAGGGGTGGCTCGCAAGGTAACCCATCGTCTCATTTCAGTCTTCATTATACGGCACAGTAACCCTTTCATTGATTCCACTCAATTGTACGGTCCAGTGCCAACGGTGAGAACCTGTCAACGACTTGCGGCAAGGACCTGTCGAATGAGTTTTTTACCACCCTCCAGACGCCCCGCTATTGCATCAACTCAGAGGTATATTGTATTTATCACATTTTATTATGATTGCCCTTGTATACGCATTTGGGTTGCTGTTGGACTATGTTGTGGGTTGTCATGGGGGTTAACTTCACGCAGCACTTCGAGCAGTCATGCTACCTGCTACGGAAACAAAGCGCGAAGAGGGGTTACGGAAATGGGCGCCGAGTCATTGTGTTGGACTCCTACTTCTCCAGCTTTCTAGAGAGGGAGTGGAAGGAGTACAACTCAGACGTCGGGGGGTATGAGGCGAGTGGCATACTTCTCTCATACTTCGACGGGCGGGCCCCGATGCCCATGGGCCGGCCGTGGGCAGGCGGGGACCTCGTCCTCCTACCCCTCAACCTGAGGGGAAGACATTGGGTTGTCATTGCTCTTGATCTGAATGAGTGGCAGTTGAAGCTGTACGACTGCGATGTGCACTGCGTGAGAGACGCCGAACTCCCACCCCTGCTGATGCACGTTACCCACCTCCTCCCCATCATCATGGATGCACACGCTGAGTTGAAGGTGAAGTATGCATCGAAGCTGCCAGGCCCGTTTCGCATAGTCCACGACAAGCGCGTTCCGCAAAACAAGCTCAGGTATGATTGGTGCGACCCCTGTATTTCATTTTACTTGATGATATCTCCGCCTCTGTTTTGACAAAACCTCCGTCATTGCAGTGGTGATTGTGACCCTTACACGATCAGATTCATGGAGCTCCTCATGGAGACCGATCCCCCCTTCGATGGGCTGGACGACACGTTTATTGGGCCGTACAGACAGATGCTAGCGGCTGCCATCTTCAATGGTCGGCTCGGTGGACGCATAATCTGATCGTCGTTTGGGTGTAGGTATGGAACTGATTTGTTGTCTTTTGTTGTGAACAACGTTGGTTTTAGTCTTGTCCTTTGGTTGTTTGGATACATTTACTTTTGGAAACGGGTTAAACTCTAGTGGTAAGTGGTAAAGAACATCGTAGTACTTTTGTGGATGGATTCTGTAAAAAAACCCCTGGCACCCTCGTTGTGTTACCGTGTCAGGTTGAAGGGCTTTTCATGTCACCGGTTGTAATTTCATTATGGAACTGATTGGTTGGCTTTTTATTGTGAACAACGTTGGTTTCAGTCTTCTCGTTTGGTTGTCCTGTCACCCTCTTTGTATTACCGCGTCAGGTTAAAGGCGTTATCATGTCACTGGTTTTAATTTCATGTGTATCAATCCGGAGGTGACACTTACTTTCAGGTCATGTTTAAATCTTGTGAGTGTATGTCGTACATGTTTTAATACCAACCTTGTGACCATATTGAATTGTATAATTGTGCAAATTGACCTATATTTGTAGTTCAAATCTACCAAAAAACATATAGTTTCTCAATTCTACCAAAAACGATATAGTTTCTAAATTCTACCAAAAAAGATAAAGTATCTCATTTCATCAATTAATTGTCGGTTAGAATCTTGATATGTGATATTTTTAACAAATATATTATACAGGAAATGCTACTAAAAACCACAAAAATTAACGGATTAATTATTCAGGGTTTTGTATCAATATATTATCAATATATTGTTTTTACAAATAAATACGACAGTAGATATTAGTGCAAATTTACCTATATTTAATGTTGAAGGCAAGGTTATTAGGATCGGGATTATAGGATCGAATCACAATAGGGTCCGTGGATCGGATCGTAAGATCCCATTAGGGGATCGTAAGAACCTCGAAATATAAGTACATAATAAATTAAAAATATATATAACATAGTTTCTGAATTTAAAGTTCTATAATGAGGGAAAAAATGTAAGTTACACAATATATTTTGTTTTTAAGACATAAAAATCTACATTTAAGACCTTAGACATTGTCATATTGGTTAAAAGACTCGAAAATAATTGTGTCTAAGCTATTTTTCACGTTCCTTACCTGAATGTGTACATTTAAACACCCTAAAATCAACCAAGGAAACAAATCAAATGTTTTAAAAATTACATATTATTAATAAAAATATGATCTTCAGGATCGTGTGGGATCATAAAATCCTATCCATCCATTAAGATTCTAAAGATCCCATTGTAGATCCAACACAAAAAGATCCTATGCATATATCCGGATCGGGCCCCTAGGTAGGATCGTAAGATCTTAAGATTCTAAAGATACGGATCGGGATTCTAATAACAATAGTTGAAGGGGTTATTATGTTACTTGACACGGGATCCGAAATTTGGTGACCCTCACCACCCCCCCCCCCCCCATATGGAGCCCCTCTCTCTTCATAAATACCACCACTCCATCGGTCATTTCACTCTCACTCTTCCCTTGCAAGCCACAAACATTTTCCAGAAGAAGAAGCGACGCCATCGTCTCTTACTCACCAGTGGTGGTCATCCTCATCCAAAAGCTTTCAATTCGAAGTAAGTACAACCCCGATTGTCATATGTGTTGAAAATTAAGTGTTTGTATTTTAGGGTTTTCGTCGATTATAAGTTTGTGTTGAATGAAATCTGTGTTGTTACTACGGTTTTGGACATAGAGTACTAATTGACGACATCCAAAGCTTTCTGATTAGGGGCTACGGGTTATGTCTGTGTATGCTGCATATTTTGGGTGAATTTGTCCATGGCTCACTGTTTTATGGTTTGTGCCTTGTGCGGTGAAAATGTCCATTTGTCTCTTTTCTTGCATGTGCTTAGTACATACTTAAGTTGAGTAGTTACTTGGAGTTCGTATATGTGTTTATTGGTTTACGCTTCATATATGCAAATATTTTGTGGAATTTGCTGAATTGGGCCTGAGAAAGCAGCCAGTCAAGTATATGTACTTGGTGACAAGGGATTACAACTTTGGTGACACGGGTGATTTCTAACCACCTTTTTGTAATTGGTATTTTCTTGCAAATAATTCCGTCCTTATCAAAATTATAAGGTGCTTACAGTAATTTAGCTTATATATTACATCGTCCTTTAGTTTTTTGGTGACATATCATCTCCCTCTCCCATTCATCTTCTTCATATATACGAACTTGTTAGGATTGAAAAAGAAATAGCACATTTAGCATCCTTTCTGTGTGAATCTAAAGCATAAATATGATTAAGCCTATGAAAGCTGCAACCTTTGTCTTTGTCTGTGAAGGTTCTTAGTAGGATGTCTGCCAAGTATTTCTAATTGGTGACACGGGATTCAACTTTTGGTGACACGGGATTTCATATTTGGTGACACGGGTGATTTCTTCCATTTGTAACATAACTTTGTCAGAACTTTAATTCATTCATATGAGTTTCATATTCACACTTGTATTTACCATTTCCAACTTTGCTTGCACATAGATCTGTCCTTCTAAACATTCTAAGGTCCGGACATTATTTTACCTTATATTTGACATTCTCCTTTACTTGTCTCCAATCTAAAACATGCTTTCATATTTGTCATAGGTACGTATGTTCTTGTGTTTGGTTTTCTTCTGCCATCTGATGTTTATTTTCCCTGGTACTAGTAGGAATAATGTGGCCGCACTCAGATAGCGACATTGAGACAGACTCCGACAGCGATCGGAGCTATCAGAGTGGCGACGACCGTAGGTACTTCTGGCTCCGTTCAGATTACGACTACGGGAGAAGCCACCGTGACCGTCGTGATGAAAACGAGGATGATGATGAGTCACACCCCGACCAGGTTGCTGAGGACAACGCGCTATTTGACTTGGCCGCCGAAGAGCTCACCGACCTTCGCCAGCGAGTCCAAAACCTGCTCAACCGGGATGCTGCCCGGGAGGGAGTTATGGCCGCACAGCGCAATGAACTCGAGGCCGCCCGCACCCATGTCCAGACAACCACACTTCAGCTGCAAGCCACCCAGTCCACCTTGGAGGCCACAAATATTGAGTTGGAGTTTACCCAGAGCTCGCTGCAGGCGACAATTGATGAGAACTTGGTCCTCGCCAACAAGTTGGTGAGGAGCGAGGCTTGCAACAGGCACCTGGCGCAGCGGTTGGTCCAGGTGGGCTCCTTCCTATGTGGGAAGTGGGTCGGCCACGCTAGTGACCAGCTCCGCACCAGACAACTCACACGATGGAACAGGCTGATGGGGTGGATTCTCGTCCTGATGATGGGAGTTATGGTGCGTCTGGTCACCCGGGATTAGGAGCTTCGAAGCTAGTTGTCTTTGTTTTTTGCCAAAACTTGTGATTTTGTTGTAGTAGTTGCCAAATACTGATGTGATCCCAAACAGCTGTGGTTTTTTGGACTCCGTCAGGACTCCGTATGTTGCGGATGGCCCCCATTTGTTGCAGTTCGAGGCCTATGTAAGGGTAGTTACAAACAATGTCTCACCCACGCTCGGTTAGTTGTCGTTTTTTAGAAAGCTGAGTGTGGTTGCACCATTATGAATGGTGCCTGTAGTATCGGATATGGTATGTGTAGGGCAATGTCCCTCCTATATTATGCATGTCTAGTAGATTTCCACTTGTTGGTGTTATGCATGTGTATTACATTCAATCATCCATGAAGAGACAAAATGTCAAATTATGTGGTTCATATGATAGGGCCTTGTCACAATTCATATATGAACCTATGAACACATAAACAAGGTTAGAAAATCACCCTACTCGCCAGCAGTGACACGGACAATCACGTCAGGTGACACGGACAATCACGTCAGGTGATACGGGATATTTCCTTACAACTTCTATTATGCCTTTCAACCGAGTAAGTTGGTTGCCACATGACATTCAATCATCCACGAGAAAAAGAAAAATGATGTGGTTCCTATGACACATCGTTGTGACAATTCGTATATGAGCCTATCAACACATAAACAAGGTTAGAAAATGACCCTACTCGCCAGCAGTGACACGGGCAATGACGTCAGGTGACACGGGATTGCAAGTTCGGCGACACGGGATATTTCCTTACAACTTCTATTATGCCTTTCAACCGAGTAAGTTGGTTGCCACATGACATTCAATCATCCACGAGAAAAAGAAAAATGATGTGGTTCCTGTGACACGGCGTTGTGACAATTCGTATATGAACCTATCAACTCATAAACAAGGTTAGAAAATGACCCTACTCGCCAGCAGTGACACGGGCAATGACGTCAGGTGACACGGGATTGCAAGTTCGGCGACACGGGATATTTCCTTACAACTTCTATTATGCCTTTCAACCGAGTAAGTTGGTTGCCACATGACATTCAATCATCCACGAGAAAAAGAAAAATGATGTGGTTCCTGTGACACGGCGTTGTGACAATTCGTATATGAACCTATCAACACATAAACAAGGTTAGAAAATCACCCTACTCGCCAGCAGTGACACGGGCAATGACGTCAGGTGACACGGGATTGCAAGTTCGGTGACACGGGATATTTCCTTACAACTTCTATTATGCCTTTCAACCGACTAACTTGGTTGCTACATGACATTCAATCATCCACGAGAACATGAAAAATTATGCGGTTCCTGTGACACGGCGTTGTGACATTTAGTATATGAACCTATCAACTAATAAACAACGTTAGAAAATCACCCTACTCACCATCAGTGACACGGATAATCACGTAAGTTGACTGGGAGGATTATGAGGAAGACCAGGGTATGAGGGTCTCATCGGAGGAGGACGAAGTTGAGGAGGAGGTGATTAGGGAACTAGAAGATCGGGTTCCTAGGTCCAGCACATCCTCACCGTCGATGGAGAACGTAGAAGCTATGTTGGACAAAGCAACGCCTCGGACCCAGGAACCACGATGGAATCTGACAGAAATTTTGGAGGGACAAATGTTCAGCTCGAAGGTAGAATTGCAGACTTGCCTGAAGTGGATTGCAGTGCAGAAGTGCTTCGAGTTCGTAGTGAAGAGGTCGTGTAAGAAAACCTATTTTGTTGGTTGTTTGGACACCAAGTGCACGTGGATGTTAAGGGCGTCGACTTACCGGCGCACGACAATGTGGTGCATCCGACAGTATGTCCAGGAGCATACATGTGACATGAGCATGATGCACAACCATAGCCGACATGCTACGTCGAACATGATTGGACGCAACTTCGTGACCACGTAAGTGTTAATTTACTTGCAAACAGCTATTTCTGTCACACAACATTATTCCCCATGTCACATGACGTAACTCACCATGACACCATTATATGCAGGTTCACCGGGACTCGAAAGGACCTCGTTCCCGAGCAAGTCCAGAGAATGACGAAGGCCGAGTATGGAGTATCGTGTAGCTACTGGAAGGCACGAAGGGCACGGCTGACAGCGAGGGAGGTGAAGCATGGGACCTATGAAGACAGCTACCGAGATATTATTCCATACTTGCACATGTTGGAGCAGACGAATCCTGGGACATATACCAAGTTAGAGCTGGACGCATCCCAAAGATTCAAGTACGCCTTTATTAGCTTCGGGGTATGGCGCAAGGCGATTCCCTACCTTCGAAAGGTAATACCCCGTGTCGGTACTAAAATATTGCATGTCACCTAACATACATAAGCATGTCACCTAACCAACTGGTGTCGATATCCATGTCCAGGTGATTTCAGTTGATGGGAGTTTCCTGAAAGAGAAGTTCAGGGGCACGCTTCTATTTGCCACAACCCAAGATGCAGACCACAGTATATACATGTTTGTCTCTGATCGGCATCTTAGTATCGTCAAAGGTTTGTGGGACAATTATGTGTTTACTAAGCAAGGGGCCTGCTAATGGCATCTATTTCAGAATGCCAAAGTTAAGTACAGGGGGGTGACGGCCCTGCACACATTGTACTTAAAGGTGGCGAAGGCGTACACGAGGGCAGAGTTCGAGAAGCACTTTGCTGATTTTTGCGCTCAGGCACCCGGTGCGGGACAATACCTAAGAGAGAGGCTGGATTCCAGAACTGGGCCCGGGCATACTTCTCTGGGATGCGCTACAACATATTGATGACGAACAACTCCGAGTGTCTAAATTCGGTGTTCAAGGAGGCCCGCGACCTACCCATCACAGCCCTGATTGATGCTGTCATCGAAACAATATCCAAGTGGTTTAACGATCGACGGGAAAAAATCACCAAATCGGCGGCTACGGTCAGCGATTACGTTCAAGGTGAGCTGCAAACGAGCTATGCGTTGGCAACATTCTTGGATGTCAGAGCCCTCAGCTCACACGAGTACACTGTCCGCAGAGGGTCCGCCACCTGGGTTGTGAACCTGTGTGCCCGAACCTGCACATGCAAGCGGTTCGACATTGACTAGTTTCCGTGCCAGCACGCCATAGCGGCTTCAAGGTATCGAGGTAGCAATTTCTTCTCTCTCGTGAATGACTTCTACAAAGTCGCCGCATGGAAGGCGTGTTACGAGAATGTGCTATATCCGGTTCCTCCAAAAGAAGAGTGGCAAATCCCCCCAGCCATGTCCAGCGCAGTGTGTCTCCCCCCGGACGTGAAGCGACGCCCTGGTCGCCCTAAGACTTGTCGATACCCATCTCGGGGAGAATTTAGCCGTTCGAAGCGCCGTCGTTCTTAGATGTGTTCCTCCATTGGTGGTCCAACGCCTTACCTCAGCAGCTGGGTAGTCTTTTGCATTTCCGTATCGGGTCAGTGGTTGGACCATTCTCCGTCTATGTTATTTTTTTAACGGGCAACGTATTTGGTTGTGTAATTACGCTCTTTGTGCATATGACAAACTGTAAGTAGTCTGCTGTACTTTTGGGAAGGGTTTCCACACTACAGTTGCGTGGTGAAGAAATTCGTAGTACTTTTGGGGATGGTTTCAGAACAAAAACCATGTCACCCTATTTGTATTCCCGTGTCAGATTGAAGGGGTTATCATGTCACAGCTTTCAATTTCATGGTAGACATTTCGTCGGTTGAAGCTACGATAATGAATTGAACAATGGATTGGCACTTATTTGACAACATGTTTACAGTCCTGAGTGGTTGTGGTAGTGGTGTTAGGAATTCACCCTTGTGAACATATTGAAATCACCTTCATGTCAATCTTGAAGGGGTTATTATGTAAGGTGACACTGGATTGTACGTTGGGTGACACGGGCGATTTCCTGACAACTTATAACCAAAGTTTCGACAATAATAACTTAGTCAACCAGTGGTCAAATATAGACCAAATTTTGCCCAAACTTGCATAAATAGCACAATGGGGGATAATTTGGATAAATTGACCCTTCTCCATTTTGGTCGAAAAGGTTGCCCGTAGCTCAAAACAAAAAGAAAACAAAAAGAAAACAACAAAGAATAAGTTGACACGCGTCCCGGATATCACCCCACACTGTCTTTCTGTATTCATCGGGACTCCATCTCTAAATTTCCATAACTCAAAACCGTTCGAAAGGGGGAGGAAGAAGAGACGCCGGCGATGAGGAACAACGGGTCGAAGAAGATACTGCCGGGGACCGTCGGATCAGAGAAGAACGCCGCCAGGAAACTCAGAAGGTACGCCCCTATCTCTGTTGTCCGTTATCTTCGAATCTAGGGTTCGGGGTGGGTGGATGGAACAACCTACTATGGTGGTAAGGGATTGAACGTTAAGGAGGGCGGTTTTGTCGATGGTGGAGGTGGTTGCGTATGAAGGACAAGGAGCCGGGTTTTGGGGATTGGAAAACCCACGGTTAGGGTTTTGTAAGCCCGAACAGGATGCCTACGGTGGGGGTCGAAATAGGGAATGGGGTAGATTAGGGGTTTGATTGGGAATGGGGACGATTCGGGGTTCTATTATTTTGAAATTCAGATTTGGGGAGTTGATGTGGAATGTATGTCGTCATTCGTTTAGGAACGTTCTGACATTTGTGACATGGGTTTCCAAATTGAGTGACATGGGTTTACAAAGCTAGTGACATTGACTTTAAACTTTCCCGATAACTTATGGTTGCTCTTAAACTGCAAGAAACAAATGGCTCGGACAAAATTTACACATCCACAGAATCAGCGCTTACGCGCACGGGTAAACGAAGGGTCGAGTGTGGCGATGCTTGCCACCATCGCCAAATACGTCGAGGAGACGGACGCCGGTAGGGATGTCGTGGGGAAGACACTCGAGAAGATTATGGATACCTTGGAGAAGATGGATGATAGGGTACTTCAGTCTTTCGCATTATTCACTCTCATATTGTTCTTAAGTTCAGTGACAACGGTAAATAGAATAATGACATGGGACTTACATTATGTGGCAGTAACAAGTTCTTGTGTGCAGATAAAAGTGTTGAAGGAGAAGGTCCATGAAATACGGGATGGAAAATTTATTGGAAGAGGCAAGGAACAAAGAGTAAGGGATAGTGAAAAGGAGTTTGTACATGTTGGAATCCATCTAAGTTGTAGATCGGTTTTGCAGGTTGTTGATGTTGATGTACCAAAGGGTGCTCGTGCTGAAGCTGTGGAGCAGCCCCGACAAGTTGCTAAGGTACGCTCCTTGTGGGCCGTGCCATTCATCCGTTATGTTTTCAATAGTGGCATGGGGATGTTAGCTAGGTGACGGGGGTCGGTTTATTATGTGAAATGGGAAATGTTTGTTTGCATTCAGAGGTTGTTCGTGGACCAGGAATGTGAGAGCAAGGCGTGGAAGATTACGAAATCGCGGGCCTCTAAACGGAAGGACGCCATCGTTCCCGGTGAAGCCGTTGCCATGGGACTAGTTTATGCGGCCGACTATGAGGCCCTACAGGGGTGGCTCGCAAGGTAACCCATCGTCTCATTTCAGTCTTCATTATACGGCACAGTAACCCTTTCATTGATTCCACTCAATTGTACAGTCCAGTGCCAACGGTGAGAACCTGTCAACGGCTTGCGGCAAGGTCCTGTCGAATGAGTTTTTTACCACCCTCCAGACGCCCCGCTATTGCATCAACTCAGAGGTATATTGTATTTATCACATTTTATTATGATTGCCCTTGTATACGCATTTGGGTTGCTGTTGGACTATGTTGTGGGTTGTCATGGGGGTTAACTTCACGCAGCACTTCGAGCAGTCATGCTACCTGCTACGAAAACAAAGCGCGGAGAGGGGTTACGGAAATGGGCGTCGAGTCATTGTGTTGGACTCCTACTTCTCCAGCTTTCTGGAGAGGGAGTGGAAGGAGTACAATTCAGACGTCGGGGGGTATGAGGCGAGTGGCATACTCCTCTCATACTTCGACGGGCGGGCCCCGACGCCCATGGGCCGGCCGTGGGCAGGCGGGGACCTCGTCTTCCTACCCCTCAACCTGAGGGGAAGACATTGGGTTGTCGTTGCTCTTGATCTGAATGAGTGGCAGTTGAAGTTGTACGACTGCGATGTGCACTGCGTGAGAGACGCCGAACTCCCAACCCTACTGATGCACGTTACCCACCTCCTCCCCATCATCATGGATGCACACGCTGAGTTGAAGGTGAAGTATGCATCGAAGCTGCCAGGCCCGTTTCGCATAGTCCGCGACAAGCGCGTTCCGCAAAACAAGCTCAGGTATGATTGGTGCGACCCCTGTATTTCATTTTACTTGATGATATCTCTGCCTCTGTTTTAACAAAATCTCCGTCATTGCAGTGGTGACTGTGGCCCTTACACGATCAGATTCATGGAGCTCCTCATGGAGACCGATCCCCCCTTCGATGGGTTGGACGACACGTTTATTGGGCCATACAGACAGATGCTAGCGGCTGCCATCTTCAATGGTCGGCTCGGTGGACGCATAATCTGATCGTCGTTTGGGTGTAGGTATGGAACTGATTTGTTGTCTTTTGTTGTGAACAACGTTGGTTTTAGTCTTGTCCTTTGGTTGTTTGGATACATTTACTTTTGGAAACGGGTTAAACTCTAGTGGTAAGTGGTAAAGAACATCGCAGTACTTTTGTGGATGGATTCTGTAAAAAAACACCTGGCACCCTCGTTGTGTTACCGTGTCAGGTTGAAGGGCTTTTCATGTCACCGGTTGTAATTTCATTATGGAACTGATTGGTTGGCTTTTTATTGTGAACAACGTTGGTTTCAGTCTTCTCGTTTGGTTGTCCTGTCACCCTCTTTGTATTACCGCGTCAGGTTGAAGGCGTTATCATGTCGCTGGTTTTAATTTCATGTGTATCAATCCGGATGTGACACTTACTTTCAGGTCATGTTTAAATCTTATGAGTGTATGTCGTACATGTTTTAATACCAACCTTGTGACCATATTGAATTGTATAATTGTGCAAATTGACCTATATTTGTAGTTCAAATCTACCAAAAAACATATAGTTTATCAATTCTACCAAAAACGATATAGTTTCTAAATTCTACCAAAAAAGATAAAGTATCTCATTTCATCAATTAATTGTCGGTTAGAATCTTGATATGTGATATTTTTAACAAATATATTATACAGGAAATGCTACTAAGAACCACAAAAATTAACGGATTAGTTATTCAGGGTTTTGTATCAATATATTATCAATATATTGTTTTTACAAATAAATACGACAGTAGATATTAGTGCAAATTTACCTATATTTAATGTTGAAGGCAAGGTTATTAGGATCGGGACTATAAGATCGAATCACAATAGGGTCCGTGGATCGGATCGTAAGATCCCATTAGGGGATCGTAAGAACCTCGAAATATAAGTACATAATAAATTAAAAATATATATAACATAGTTTCTGAATTTAAAGTTCTATAATGAGGGAAAAAATGTAAGTTACACAATATATTTTGTTTTTAAGACATAAAAATCTACATTTAAGACCTTAGACATTGTCATATTGGTTAAAAGACTCGAAAATAATTGTGTCTAAGCTATTTTTCACGTTCCTTACCTGAATGTGTACATTTAAACACCCTAAAATCAACCAAGGAAACAAATCAAATGTTTTAAAAATTACATATTGTTAATAAAAATATGATCTTCAGGATCGTGTGGGATCATAAAATCCTATCCATCCATTAAGATTCTAAAGATCCCATTGTAGATCCAACACAAAAAGATCCTATGCATATATCCGAATCGGGCCCCTAGGTAGGATCGTAAGATCTTAAGATTCTAAAGATACGGATCGGGATTCTAATAACAATGGTTGAAGGGGTTATTATGTTACTTGACACGGGATCCGAAATTTGGTGACCCTCACGAACCCCCCCCCCCCCCCCCATGGAGCCCCTCTCTCTTCATAAATACCACCACTCCATCGGTCATTTCACTCCCACTCTTCCCTTGCAAGCCACAAACATTTTCCAGAAGAAGAAGCGACGTCATCGTCTCTTACTCACCAGTGGTGGTCATCCTCATCCAAAAGCTTTCAATTCGAAGTAAGTACAACCCCGATTGCCATATGTGTTGAAAATTAAGTGTTTGTATTTTAGGGTTTTCGTCGATTATAAGTTTGTGTTGAATGAAATCTGTGTTGTTACTACGGTTTTGGACATAGAGTACTAATTGACGACATCCAAAGCTTTCTGATTAGGGGCTACGGGTTATGCCTGTGTATGCTGCATATTTTGGGTGAATTTGTCCATGGCTCACTGTTTTATGGTTTGTGCCTTGTGCGGTGAAAATGTCCATTTGTCTCTTTTCTTGCATGTGCTTAGTACATACTTAAGTTGAGTAGTTACTTGGAGTTCGTATATGTGTTTATTGGTTTACGCTTCATATATGCAAATATTTTGTGGAATTTGCTGAATTGGGCCTGAGAAAGCAGCCAGTCAAGTATATGTACTTGGTGACAAGGGATTACAACTTTGGTGACACGGGTGATTTCTAACCACCTTTTTGTAATTGGTATTTTCTTGCAAATAATTCCGTCCTTATCAAAATTATAAGGTGCTTACAGTAATTTAGCTTATATATTACATCGTCCTTTAGTTTTTTGGTGACATATCATCTCCCTCTCCCATTCATCTTCTTCATATATACGAACTTGTTAGGATTGAAAAAGAAATAGCACATTTAGCATCCTTTCTGTGTGAATCTAAAGCATAAATATGATTAAGCCTATGAAAGCTGCAACCTTTGTCTTTGTCTGTGAAGGTTCTTAGTAGGATGTCTGCCAAGTATTTCTAATTGGTGACACGGGATTCAACTTTTGGTGACACGGGATTTCATATTTGGTGACACGGGTGATTTCTTCCATTTGTAACATAACTTTGTCAGAACTTTAATTCATTCATATGAGTTTCATATTCACACTTGTATTTACCATTTCCAACTTTGCTTGCACATAGATCTGTCCTTCTAAACATTCTAAGGTCCGGACATTATTTTACCTTATATTTGACATTCTCCTTTACTTGTCTCCAATCTAAAACATGCTTTCATATTTGTCATAGGTACGTATGTTCTTGTGTTTGGTTTTCTTCTGCCATCTGATGTTTATTTTCCCTGGTACTAGTAGGAATAATGTGGCCGCACTCAGATAGCGACATTGAGACAGACTCCGACAGCGATCGGAGCTATCAGAGTGGCGACGACCGTAGGTACTTCTGGCTCCGTTCAGATTACGACTACGGGAGAAGCCACCGTGACCGTCGTGATGAAAACGCGCTATTTGACTTGGCCGCCGAAGAGCTCACCGACCTTCGCCAGCGAGTCCAAAACCTGCTCAACCGGGATGCTGCCCGGGAGGGAGTTATGGCCGCACAGCGCAATGAACTCGAGGCCGCCCGCACCCATGTCCAGACAACCACACTTCAGCTGCAAGCCACCCAGTCCACCTTGGAGGCCACAAATATTGAGTTGGAGTTTACCCAGAGCTCGCTGCAGGCGACAATTGATGAGAACTTGGTCCTCGCCAACAAGTTGGTGAGGAGCGAGGCTTGCAACAGGCACCTGGCGCAGCGGTTGGTCCAGGTGGGCTCCTTCCTATGTGGGAAGTGGGTCGGCCACGCTAGTGACCAGCTCCGCACCAGACAACTCACACGATGGAACAGGCTGATGGGGTGGATTCTCGTCCTGATGATGGGAGTTATGGTGCGTCTGGTCACCCGGGATTAGGAGCTTCGAAGCTAGTTGTCTTTGTTTTTTGCCAAAACTTGTGATTTTGTTGTAGTAGTTGCCAAATACTGATGTGATCCCAAACAGCTGTGGTTTTTTGGACTCCGCCAGGACTCCGTATGTTGCGGATGGCCCCCATTTGTTGCAGTTCGAGGCCTATGTAAGGGTAGTTACAAACAATGTCTCACCCACGCTCGGTTAGTTGTCGTTTTTTAGAAAGCTGAGTGTGGTTGCACCATTATGAATGGTGCCTGTAGTATCGGATATGGTATGTGTAGGGCAATGTCCCTCCTATATTATGCATGTCTAGTAGATTTCCACTTGTTGGTGTTATGCATGTGTATTACATTCAATCATCCATGAAGAGACAAAATGTCAAATTATGTGGTTCATATGATAGGGCCTTGTCACAATTCATATATGAACCTATGAACACATAAACAAGGTTAGAAAATCACCCTACTCGCCAGCAGTGACACGGACAATCACGTCAGGTGACACGGGATATTTCCTTACAACTTCTATTATGCCTTTCAACCGATTAAGTTGGTTGCCACATGACATTCAATCATCCACGAGAAAAAGAAAAATGATGTGGTTCCTGTGACACGGCGTTGTGACAATTCGTATATGAACCTATCAACACATAAACAAGGTTAGAAAATGACCCTACTCGCCAGCAGTGACACGGGCAATGACGTCAGGTGACACGGGATTGCAAGTTCGGCGACACGGGATATTTCCTTACAACTTCTATTATGCCTTTCAATCGAGTAAGTTGGTTGCCACATGACATTCAATCATCCACGAGAAAAAGAAAAATGATGTGGTTCCTGTGACACGGCGTTGTGACAATTCGTATATGAACCTATCAACACATAAACAAGGTTAGAAAATCACCCTACTCGCCAGCAGTGACACGGGCAATGACGTCAGGTGACACGGGATTGCAAGTTCGGTGACACGGGATATTTCCTTACAACTTCTATTATGCCTTTCAACCGACTAACTTGGTTGCTACATGACATTCAATCATCCACGAGAAAAAGAAAAATTATGCGGTTCCTGTGACACGACGTTGTGACACTTAGTATATGAACCTATCAACTAATAAACAAGGTTAGAAAATCACCCTACTCACCATCAGTGACACGGATAATCACGTAAGTTGACACGGGAATCCAAGTATGGTGACACGGGATATTTCCTTACAACTTCTATTATGCCTTTCAACCGACTAACTTGGTTGCTACATGACATTCAATCATCCACGAGAACATGAAAATTTATGCGGTTCCTGTGACACGGCGTTGTGACATTTAGTATATGAACCTATCAACTAATAAACAAGGTTAGAAAATCACCCTACTCACCATCAGTGACACGGATAATCACGTAAGTTGACACGGGAATCCAAGTATGGTGCCAGGGGTCATTCTGAACTAATTATAACCAATGTTTGCACCATGCCAACATGGTTAGTAACTGCTTACAAATTATCATACAAATAATGTAAAAGTCCGCAACACATAACCACTCACCGAAGACAAACAATGCGAAATAGTTCAAATACCAACCTACTGAACTACCGTCCACAACTACATGTGAGAACCAGCAACCATGTTCATAAATATCCAACACAATAAAAACGATGTTCATAACATGCATAGACCATAACATAAAATTTCATAACAATGGCCAATGGTGATCACAACTGAGATCATAACCGTATACCATTGAAGATGCGAACAGCGAGCATGTGCCTGTACGCCCCGATGAATACGTCGTCAAGACCGTCGTAGGTGGGGGCGTCCTTCGTGAGGAGTTGCATGAACCTGATCGTGTATGGTCCGCAGTCTCCACTGCAATAGAGAATCGCCGGAGTCATATTCATTAAAGGCGGATGCAACTATGAGACAAAGATATATTTAAGTGTTGGACATAAATTACCTCTGCTTGTTTTACGGAATCCTTTTCTCGCGACTAAGGGCGAACGGCTTTGGCAACTTGTCGCTGTAGGTCGCCATCAATGCGGGTTGGGCATTCATCAGTACGGGGATAAGGTGGGTGATGCAGCTTAAGTGTGCCGGCAGATGGCGGTCCCTGACGATGTAGACGTCCGAATCATAAACCCTTACCTGCCACCCCACCAGATCTATCGCTACGGCGATCCAGTGAACACTGTCCACGTTCAAAGGTAGGAGGATGAGTTCCGCCCCTTCCCACGCCCGGACTATCGTCGCCGGGGACCGCCCGTTGAAGTAGCGAAGCAGCTTCTCGTCGGCTTGGTAACTATCCGCATCGCTGTTGTATTTGCCCCACTCGGTCTGCAGATAGCGACCGAAATATGTGTCCACAACGACAACTCGACCGGCAATGTCGCCGGCCCTCTCCGTTACCCCTTTCCGAAGAAGATAGCATGCTTGTTCCATGTGCTGCATCGATTACAACCCTAGTCAAAATCCAAAAATATTCCACTACCTTTTACAGTACATACCGTGTCATTCACAAGACAAAGATAGTCAGTTAGGCGGGTTTCGTACCTCAGAGTTTAGCCAAACTATGGGCGTTTTTAGTGCGGTGAAGAACTCCTTACTCAGCGCCATGCCGTATGCACTCTTGCAGCTGTCTTTATCTCCGCTGCACAACCACAACCACAATGTTAGGGGATCGGAGTCATCTATGCAATAACTTGGGTACGTCTGCTGGTGAGTGTCACCTATCCATCCAGCGGAGGAACCCATCGTTGTCTGACACGGAAACAAGACCCAGCTTAATCGCGACGGCGCCTTCGACAACGTTCTTCCCTTTTCGGCCCCGCGTTTTCTTCTCAGGTGGGGGCTTCACTTCTCCTTCACCTCCTTGACCTCTCTTACTCTTCCTGCCTCGAACGGGCTCCGCTCTTGCAGGCTCTGGGATCTGCCAATTGGTTAAACAGTTTGAACGGTGAAGGAAAAAAAAATTTCAACCCCGTGTCACCCTGATCTGTACTCGTGTCGGCTAACAGTGATACACTTGCCACTTACGTACTACTATAGATTAAAATGACAGGAAATGTAACAGGCATTTTACCTTGTTCTCATCCTGTCCTTCCGGCGTCGCTTGGTCGGTCACTGTAGGTGGTACAACCGTTGTACCGGCTTTACCGCTTTTGTCCTCAGCATCCCTATGGTTCCCGACCTTCTAGCCACTGACATCTCCCCCAGTTCCTCCAACGGTATCGTCTTTGACCGCCGCTGAGATCTAGCAATTGGTTACGGTTATGTCAACTGTGATTCAGATCATATATTTTTTCCCTTGTCACTTTACATATTAATATGTGTCGATTCACTTTAACAACCATGTGCCTTGTGTGCAAAATATTGACACATTAAAAATTGCTGATTCTATAACCCCTACACCGTGGATTCAGAAAATATCATGTCAAGTAACAACCAAATTACCTCCTCTTCTCCTTCTGGTGGCTGGTCTTCCACCCTAGTTTGTCCTTCTGTCCCCCCGTTCTTTCGGTCGTTATCCTCTCCACGGACATCGCCCATTGGTTTCTGCTCACCTCCTGCATTCGACTGCCCATCTCGCATCCCATTCACAAAACCTTCCAACACCTTCATCTGATACACAAAGTACATAAATGAGGGGTGGTTAGCGAATGTTATTCAGCATTGGGAGATAAGTAACCCGTGTCACCTTTGACAATTATCCGTGTCACATATAAAATATACTGGTGTCACAAATGCCAGAAACGTTACACGTACCTTCTCATCCATGCTCCGCATCCAACTTGACATGGTTCTCAGCCTCTCCAATATCAGTTCTACTGACTTCCCCAACTTATCCTCCCAGGATTCACTTGTCCCAACTCGTTGCTCCGAACTCGGGCCGGACTTGCCTGAGCCTTCACCGTAATAACTCGGTGCCAACGCAGCCTCAATGTCATAAAAGTAGAGGTCAGGCTCCTCATGCTGGTAGAAGCACCTGAGCATCAATTCATAATCGCCGCCCTTCGGTACTAGTATCGGGTTGTCTTCGACCTTGATTCTATCAGATTTTTCAGGGTCCATGCGGGACTGGATCGTCTCATACATTAGATTGTCGTCATCGACTGTCCACCTCAGCATGCGAGGCAACGCCGTGTTCGACACCCGGTTCGCAAACGCCTCCCCAATCCCCGGCACAGCTTCGTACAGCCAAATCTAAAACAACCACACATGTCACTCGAATGAGTGCATCAATTGCGCGTACTAGTTCAAGCATAACTTCGGTCAAGTAGCTTACCTGGAACGCATACGGAAAACCCATAAGCCCATATCCATATCGGTCGTCCTTGTTGTTTGCCTTCGGCTTCATGTCAGCGACACGTCGTTCTATGACGCCCGACAGGGACTCGTGGGTGGCCTCGTACACAACCCTGCCCCAGGGGTAATCCAGAAATCGATCAACGTTCTCCACAAGCTTCACAATCCACCTTCGTATGGATTTCCTGGGTTCTTCCCCCAGCAAAACTCCTTCGACGATGAGTAGGAGAGCGATCTTAAAACGCTTTCGAGCACTCGGCTCCTTCAAGATGGAGTTCTTGAAGGCGTTCTCTAGCTCACCGACCTTCATGTTGTCCGTTCCGAATAAGTCCTTGAGAGCCTTCTTTGTCTCCTTGTCATCGTCCGTATCTATGTCTTCCCCCCGAACTCGACCACACCGCAGCCCAGTCACGAGCGCAAACTCCTTGATAGAGAATCGCCGCAGCTTGCCTTGAAGCATGTACCAAGTCTCCCACTTCTTTTCTGTCATAAGCTACCTCTGTAACACGTAATGCAGTAGTTGCGACGAGAATTGAACCCGGTTTGCCATTTGCACAATACCCCCAAATTGGCTTCGCAGCAGCTTCTCCCAATCGACGGGGTCAACCCAGTCGTCCATGTTGACGAGCAGAGACACTTTGGAACACTGGTTGACCCGGCCTCGGAAATGCTTCTCTTCCGGCACTGCGAGTCGGGACTCCACCTTCTTAGGTGCCCGGACACCTTTGCTCCTCAAATTCTGGGACCGAACCATGTTCTTCCTGCAATTAAGTGGACATGAACATTATCAATATCCACACAAACTCACCCCCTTCTGAATAAGTCTGTCTGCGACTGTTTCACGAGAAAAGGCCCATGTCACCTACTGAAGTAACCCTTGTCACCCAACATAATAGCTCGTGTCATGAATGTCAATTGTCTTCTCCCAATTGTCCTACAGTACCCGTTTCTGACAGGGGTTTTTCTCCACTCTCACAATCTGGGTAAAAGGACCCGCAAGCCTCCCACGCTCTTCTTCAACCTCCCTTGCTCTTGTCTGTCAATTCCTCACTTCCCCACACCCCTTTTAGCCCAGATCTGTATTTCCCCGTATCCCCAATTCCCCAAATGAAAGGAATTCCCCAAATGACAGTAATTCCAAATCCCTAATTTCCGTTTTTTTGTTCGATCCCAAATTGCATGCCTTACAACGAAACAGTGGAATAATGCAAATGAAGTGGGCAAGATTGGAAATTAAGTGAAGTATCAGAATAGTAGAGATGGGTAGGGACAAATTTCAATAATCAATTCAGTTGTACCTTTATTCCTGTGCCTTCCTCTCTGGTACTGCCTTTTCCGGCATCTTGGTCCCATTTCCGGCGACTACCTCCCTCTCCGGTACGAAACAATGGGAGAATGCAAATTAAGTGGGGAAGATTGCAAATTAAGTGAAGATTCAGAGTAATAGAGATGGGTGAGGACGGATTTAAAAAACCAATTGAGTTGTACCTGTTTTCCTGCGCCTTCCTCTCCAGTACGGGCTTCTCCGGCGTCTTCCTCCCTCTCCGGTACGGGCTCTCCCCTTTCCCTTCACTTCACAACCGCCTCCCTTCACTCCTAATATTCGGTCTCTATCTCTCTCTCTCCTTCCCTTGTGTAGGTGGTGGTTTTTTTCGCCAACTGCAATGAAAGCAAGTTACTTACTATTGTTTTGTTTACCTTTTTAATTTCGAGGAACACAGCATTTTATTTTCTTTTAAATTTTTTTTTTAAGTAGGTCAATGGAACTGTGCAACCAACTGCCACCCTGGGAAAGATTCCTTTTCCTTTGTCGTTTTGTTTTGTTGTCCCAGTATCGGGTCCCGTCTTTCCATGCACGTGTCACCTGACAGGTTTTTTCGTGTCACTATTAACTGCCTCATATTCCTACGTATAGTGTAAATGACCCATGTCACCCCTTTTAGTCCTCGTGTCCCCTTACGACAAATACCTTGTCACCAAATTGGATAGATACATGTAGCTACACTGCCAAGTTTAACATGTCCGCATATACAAAATTTTCACATTCGACAACTACCAAGTTTTGCAAAATATCCAAATGTTTTACTTCCACTATTACAGGAGGGTGTTTATGATTGGAGCCAAGTGTTCAACTACGAAGTCTAGCATCCGAGTCGACCATGGAATACCCCAACAGCTAGCATCTGGCGGTATGCCTCAATGTATGTGTCGTCCAATCCATCAAAGTTAGGGGCGGTCTCCAGCAGGAGGTGCATGAATCGAATGGTGTACGGGCCACAATCACCGCTGCAAAGAGGAACAATCGGTCAGAACGCGGACACCGATTCCCCATCCAATCAAACGAAATTGAACCATGTCATCCTACTTACCATAGCTTGTTCTGTGGAAGCCTCTTGTCCCGGCGAATGGCAAACGGCGTGGGGACCTTATCGGCATACTTCACCTTCAGATCTGGGTGTGCACGCATGATGACAGAGATCAGGCTCGTCACAGGCATTAACAGGGTTTGGAGTTGGCGTTCCGTCGCCATGTGGACGTCCCAGTCATACACCCTTACCTCCCACTCCTTAAGATCGATGGCAAGGGCAGCCCAGTGTTTGTTCTTGACGTTGAAGGGGAGGAGGATGAGGTCCGCACCTGACCACGCTCGTCCCAACGGCTTCGGCGACCCCCCATTTAAGTACGCCATCAATGCATCACTAGGCTCGTATGCTTCGGGGGTGGCGCTGTACACCTTCCATTCCCGAGGTAGATACATTCCCGCTAAGCACGTATCGACTACGATGACTCCACTGGCCATGTCACCCGTTCTGTCTGCGACCGCTTTGCGCAGAAGGTAGCAGCACTCCTCCATCTCCTGCATGAAGTGAACCGCAATTACAATCCATAATCCTGACACGGGAAATTTTAGAGGTGACAAGTCGTCATACCACAGTTCCAAACCAATCCTGGGGTTTCTTCAGACGGTTGAGTAACTCCTTCGTCATATCCACACCGCAGGGTGACGTGCGCACCTCCGCATCCCCACTGCACGTTAAGTTTCTATCAGGTATTGTGGACGTCCAACTATCTACCTTCGTCGTCTATTCGAGTGTAAGACACATAACCTACGTACCTTGCCAACCAACTTTTCATGGCGTCGTTGTCCGTCGCTGACACCATTCCTAGCTGAACAGCATCGGCGGGAACAGTGGCTGCCTTCTGGGGTCGCGGTTTCTTCGCCGGGGGAGGCAACTCCTCTCCAACAGCCTTCCTCGTCTTCTTCGCCGCCTTAGATACATAAACCTGAGCTACCCTGGGCATCAGCCTCTCCTCAACTTCAATTTTCTTTCCACCTTCCTCATGACCAGACGCCTTTAAACCAACCTCTCCCAACTGCAAACATATCAAACTTCAGCTAAGATTTACACTTTCCCTTGTCACATAACAGATATACTCATGTCACTTGACCTATACTATCATGTCACATATAAAATCACCTTTTTTTCATAAATAAACCTTACCTCGTTGGTCTTTCCTTCCCCCCCATCCCCTGCCTTCACAGATTCAGCTTCATCATTCTTGTCCCCGACATCATGACCAGCTAGCTTGCTCTCTCCTGATATCTCATCCCTTGCCTTCACATTTTCAACTTCTGTGTGCTTATCCCCGCCATCATCCACTTCACTTCCCTTCTCAACAGCACCTCCTAACTGCAAATAAATTCAAATTTGAATTATGGCTCAATTTTTCCAGTGTCACTTAACATAACAAATCATGTCACACAGCTATAATATTCCTGTCACATTCTTCCAGTGTCGTTGAAAATAACAAATCTTGTCATGTTTACCAACAACTAACCTTACCACCTAGTCCACCCTCACCGGCTTTACCCGCAATTGACTCTATCAACTCGTCAAGTTCGGCCTGTAAAATATATATTAACATTTGATATTGAATCCCCCATTTCAAACAGGACTAAACATCGACACGCATGTCACGCAAATATAAACTTACAAACTCATCCCGTTTTTTCTCATCTCCACCTTGTTCTTTATCGGTTGCTTCTTGCCAGGCCGTCCCCTTACACTGAACATCCCGCAGCTCAGTCACGGCCACCTCCAATAATTTCAGCTGCAGGTGATCAAATTATTACTTCATATCACCATAAGGTGAGAAAAATCAACACAATTCACCCTTCATACCACATTCGTTCATTATCTACACTACTTGTCACTTGTCCAATTTCACGTGTCAGGAGTCCATTTACCCTAGTTCACAGTTATCCCCAGTCTCCACAGAACAAATAATTGGGAAGTTATTGCGTACCTTTTCATCCATCTTCTCCATCCCTGTTGACATTGTGTGAAGCTTGTCCATAACTTGTGCCAAAGTCTTGGCCATGTCCCCCACCCAGCCATCCTTCTCATTGCCTCCTCTTCCCGTCCTTGGGGACCTCCCACCAGGGGCTTCGAAATGTCTCAGGAATGGTGCAACTAGGTCGTCGAAAAAGGGGTCGGACTTCTCATCATCGTACACACACCCATCCATCAACTCCAGCTCAGCCTCCTCTGGTCTAAGTATTGGGCTATCATCAATCTCTATGGCCTCCTCTCCCTCAGCTTCGGTGCGGCTGGCTATATCCTTATAAGCGAGGTTCTCGTCCTTGAGGGCCCATCTCATGCAACGAGGGAATGCCGTCGTCGACACCTTCGTCGCAAACCGGACCCCCCATTTCGGCATGGATTCCAGCAACCAAATCTGCACCGTATCACCACTCAAATTAATACATTTTCAGCATATGATTTACAAATTGATCATGTGTGTGGTCGAGAAGGTTACCTGAAAGGATACCGGATAACCCATCAGGCCATAACCATTGCGCTTCTTTCAATCTTCTGCCTTTATCTCAGCCTCCCGGCGCTTTACGGCGCCGTTCAGCGATACGTGTGTGGCAGCATAGATGACCCTCCCCCATGGGAATGCCAAAAACCTATCGACATTTTCCACCAATCGGACGATCCAGCTCCTCAGGCCCTTCCTCTGGTCCTCTCCTAACAAAACGCCCTCCACAATGTACAGCAGCACTAGCTTGAATCGTCTTCGCGGGCGCCGCAACACCATTAGTGAGTTTTTCAGCTCGGTCTCGAGGTCACCAACCGTCATCTTCTCGTTTCCAAAAAACTCCTTGATAGCTTTCTCGTCCTCCTCCATGTCACTAGTTGCTGGTTGACTGCACCGCAGCCCGGTTACTAAGGCAAACTCCTTGAGGGAGAACCTCCTGAGCTTCCTCTTAATCCGGTACCACGTCTCCCACTCCTTTTCGCTTGTAAGCTGTCGCTGGAGTGCATAATGCACAATTTGTGAAGAAAATTTCACAGTGTGCGCCAGCCGCGCAACCCCACCAAGCTGGAAGTCCAGCAGCTTCTACCAGTCCCTAGGGTCAACATAATCATCAATGTTGTTCAGCATTGACAGTCTTGAGCCCTGGTTGACCCGGGCCCGGAAGTTCCTAGCTTCGGGGACTAGGTAGTCAGGCTCTTTGTTCTCCGCGCTCACATTCTTCGTCCTCACCATTTTTCTCCTGCAATTTCCATCACACGAACAAACTCAGCTTCTGCCATTTATATTCGTCTCCCTCTGTCACCTAACAGACTAACCCATGTCACTCTACCCTTGCCACTCAGTGTGAAACCCATGTCACCCATTATGAATCGGAAGCCTATTATAACCAATACCTCAAACCTCTTTCAATAGGACACCTACGACATCCACATATCCCATTTTCCACAACTCGCCAATTCTCGTATTCCGCCTACCACAATACATTTACAAACCCTTCTCTCCAAATTGGAAACCCATGTCACCCAATGTCAAACCCCTGTCCCCAATTCGAACCTCAAACCACCAATTTCCCCTAACCATAGTTCCCCGACCGTTGCCCTAACCCATTCCGAAAACCACTGTCACCCAATTGGAAACCCTAACCACCGATTTCCCCTTTCCATACCCGAAAACCACCCATGCCATCACCACCCACCATTATCTAAACAAGAAAACCACCACCCCGACCCACCATTCAGGCCGCCATTGCCCTAACCCCTTCACCCACTGCTTCCCAGACCCACACCCGCGCACCCTACCACCAAAGGGAGAAGAGTAAAAGGGCGTACCTGTTCTGTATGTCGTCGGGTCGTGGCTGTTGTGTCCTTTCCGGCGACGATGGACTTCCCCGCTCTCTCTCCTTTGGTGTATGCAAGAAGAAACCGCAACCGCCCTCTCTCTCTATCTTCCGGCGTCTCTGCAACTGCCTCTCTCTCTTTGCTATTGTATCGGTTTGTAAGGAGAAGAGAGATGGTGATGGGATTGCCTTTACTCCTTCCCGCCTTGCCTCTCCCCTACTAGGTAGGTAATGATGCCTCTATTTTCTTTTTCAATTTTTTTTTGGCATTAATTACAACCGATAGCCAGTTTGGGGGGGGGGGGTGAAAACCTGTACAGTTATGCAAATTTGTGGAGAAAATGGCATTCTTGCCAATTTTTCGAAAACGGTGGCATTTTTGCAAACTTTTCTCAAATTGTGGTATTCAGTGCTATTTCCTGTTAGAATAAAGTATACATATTGCTGCTTGTTGCTTGCTTCTAGAACTAACGTATGCAAGAGGATTCAAAATTCAAATACAACAACATAGCAGCTCCAAAATTTCAGCACCCATATGCGAAGCTGTTGCAATCCATTCTCAGCAGCAAGCTGGTCCGAGAATATGGGAGATGAATTTGAAGAGAGGTTCCTCCTGATCTTCAGTTCAAATGGCTTCATGGAATTCAAATTTGAAAAGAGGTTAAACAGGCGAGAGATCCTTGGAGATAGATCAACATCAAAGGAGGTGGAGGTGCGTTATAAATTCAGAAGAGAAGTTCATCCATTGATACACATCTGTCCAGCTCTCCTCTACGATTAAAAGCTCTCACCTCTGCTCTCCATTGTCATCTGTTGATCTATTGTTTTTCGTACTCTTGCTGTAAACGTTTTATGCTTTGAGAGTTAGGAAAAAAAATTCAAGCGTCATAGTATAAGTTAATCCATGTTATACTAAGAGTATCATATACACAAGTGTATCACACTTCGGTGTGGACAAGGGGACTTTTATTACTCTGAAATTTGGGTTGACTAGATAGAAGCGGGTTAGGCTTCGAGATATAGAAGAAATAAAGGTCTTCTAGGTTTTATCTAGGACACATAAGGAAGAGACGAATAAAAGTTGTTTGAACCCTACGAGTTGGATATTCCTAGGCGGAGACGCAAGCTGGTTAAGAGCCGAACTTCGTTAACAATTCGTGTGTCATTCATATTTTATTTCCGCATTTATTTTTGTATTTAATTTTCGTAGCTCAAACAAGCATCTGCTCAATCTCAAGACCCTTGAAGTTCAGTTCAAGACCTTGAGATCGGTTTCAAGACCCTTGAAGTCAAGTATGCATAAAGTTTGCGAAAATTACCCATACTCTATTCAACCCCCCCCCCCCCCCCCAGAGTATTTGTATTATTATTATTTACATTACCTACTCGATTCTTCAATTGGTATTAGAGCTTAACTCACATTTATTTGATTTAACAATCTGTGAGATCGATCATGAGTATTGTAGGTGAAGGAGGTTTCTCTTAAGGAAGGTCGGCCAGCCGTCCACCCCTTTTCTCTGGAGACAACTTTGTGCATTAGAGGTCCTTAATGCAGATATTTATCATTGATATTCAAGATATGGAGCTTTAGGAGCGCATCAAGAAGAGACCTCATGTGCCAAAGAAGCCCAATGCCGGAGGGGTGGAAGTGCCTAAGGAGGAGGACAAATACAATCAAACTGATTTGGAGAATGTGGCCAAAAACTTTAGGGCCCTGAACATATTATATTGTGGTTTAAATGCTGATGAATTTAATCGTATTTCATTTTGCAGGAGTGCTAAAGAAATCTTGGATAAAATGGTAGTAACCTATGAAGGTACGAGCCAAGTAAAGGAGATGAAGATAAGTATCTACCTACGTTAGTATGAGTTATTAAAGATGCTACCCACAGAAATGGTGAAAAAGATGTTTAAAAAATTTACACAGATCGTGAACAACATAGATTCCCTCGACAAAACATTCAAAAATGAAGAAAAGGCCGGGAAAATTTTGAGGACCTTGGCTAAAGCGAAATGGGGACCAAAGGTAACCGCAATAGAGGATGCTCAAAACCTATAAACCTTGCATTTGGATGATCTCCTCGGTAAGCTCATTACCCACGAGATGATCCTTAGTGAGGAAGATGGAGAAGTAGCTTCTAGTGTGAAGAACTTGGCCCTAAAAGCTAAAAAGGAAGAAGCCTCCTCGGATGATGACGAAAGTGAAGATGAAGAGGATCCTTTTGCACTTGTCACAAGAGGGCTAGCATGAATACTCAAGGTGAAAAAGCAATTTGCAAACCGAGAATCCAATGGCTCATCAAAGTACAAAGGTAAGTTTTACAATTTCAGTTAAAAGACTAAATCAATGGCTTGCTTTGAATGTGGTGATACAGAACACTTGGTCAAGGATTTTCCACAAAAGAAGAAGAACAAGTTTCGAAAGGACAATCAAAAAAAGAAGGCTATAATGGCTGCATGGAGTGATTCCGACTCCTCAAGTGATTCAGAATCCAAGAATGAACAAGCTAACCTATGTTTAATGGCCGATCAAGAAAAAACTCCTAAGAAACATCTTGGAGCAATGGTAAAAAATTTAATTTCTAGTCCTACTGCTGTTTTATCCGAATTTTCACAAAACATGATTTTGAATGAAGAAAATTTTATTAATGAAACTAATATCCTGAAAGAAAGACTTTTGGAACCAGAGAAATGCATGAGTGAAATGTCGCCAAAAATGAAAAATCTCAAAGCCTTTCAGTCCGCCCTTAACATTCAAGTCAAGGCCTTGGAGTCAGAAAATTCTGTCTTGAAGCAAGATATTTCTTCTCTAAGCCTTCACACCAAGGAATCAGAGAAAGAAAAGATCTCGTTGGCTGAGACGTGTAGAGACCAGCAGACATCACTTGTTCGTTTCACTCATTCCAAAGCAAATCTTGATAGGATGTTAGGTGAGCACCAATCATCCCTCAACAAAAATGGTATTGGATACAACAAAAAATTTCCAAAGAAAGCCCCTACCACTTTTGTGAAAGCCAAATTAAGGGAATTGGCGCACACCCTCATCTCATTTTTGTTGTAGGAAGGGTCATGTCAAGACTACTTGTCCTTATCGTAGAAATGATCCTTACATAATTCATAATACTTTTCCATTAGGTCTAAGAGAACATGTAAAGCAAATTTGGGTTCCAAAATGGACTAGACCACTAAACATGGTCCATCCTGATTATAAATCCAAGTTTGTAATTTGGTCTAGTCGGAAAGGTTGAATTTGCTTGTTTTGTAGGATATCACCAAGACCAAGGAATACAAGTGGATACTCGATAGTGGTTGCTCAAGACACATGAGTGACAAAAGCTCACTATTTTCCGATTTGAAGAAGCAATCCATTGGAACAATTACTCTTGGTGATAAAGGAAAATGTAACATAATGGGTATAGGTAAAATCGGTAAAGATTCCTCTAACTATATTGATGATGTTTATTTTGTGGAAGGTTTGAAATATAATATACCTAGTATTTTCCAATTATGTGATAAAGGTAACATTGTCATATTTGATTCCGAAAAATGTCAAGTTAAAAAACAAAAATTATGGAGATCTTGTGCTCACCGCCCCACGATGTAACACCGTATATTCTATTAGTACTAACCAAGTTGCAGGAACAAGCTTGAAGTGTCTCAATGCCTTGATAGAGGATCCAAGGCTTTGGCACATAAGACTTGGACACGTTAGCATCCACACGATGAATAAGCTTCGTTCAAGGGACTTGGTTCGTGGTCTTCCCGACTTAAATTTTAAGGTAGATGAGCTATGCAATGCATGCTCGCTGGGTAAGCAAACTCGAGGGTCTTTTAAGCCCAAAAAGGTAGTAAGTTTCTATCGCCCTACTGAATTATTGCATGTGGATTTACGTAGGCCTATGCGTGTCAAGTCTCCCAAAGTTAAACAATATATTCTTGTCATTGTTGATGATTATTCGTGTTTTACTTGGTTTTCGTTTTTACGAGAAAAATCAGAAGCTTTGTTTGAGTTTTCAAAACTATGTAAGGAGTTACAAACTTTGAAAATCGTGCCTATTGTTTCTATTTGAAGCGATCATGGGCGTGAGTTTGACCAAATTAAAATTGATTTTTTTTGTTCAAAATATGGGATTTCACATAATTTTTGGCTCCTAGAATGCCTCAACAAAACGGGGTTGTGGAACAAAAGAACCGCACCTTGGAGGATATGTCTAGGACAATGCTTTTAGAAAACGATTTACCTAAATCCCTTTAGGCCGAGGCTGTTAACACAACAAATTACATTTTAAATCGATGTTTAATTCGCCCTATTTTGAAGAAAACTCCTTATGGTCTTTTAATGGGAGAAAACCTAGTGTTTCGTATGTCAAACCCTTTGGATGTAAATGTTTTGTTCACAACAATGGTAAAGATAATCTTGGGAAATTTGACGCATGTAGTGATGAAGGTATCTTTCTTGGTTATTCTTTAAATAGCAAAGCATATAGAGTTTATAATAAACGCACTAGGATTGTCGAGGAGAGCATTCATGTAATATTTGATGAAAGCAATAACGGTGTGTTAAGTGATGGATTTACAGATTTAAATCTGAATCAATATGAGGATCAATGATTCGATGTAGAAGAAGAAAGAGAAAAAGCTCGACGTCGAAATATACAGGAACAAATTCAAGACACGTCCGAGCAGTCTCAAGACCTTGACCTACAAGTTCTAGACTTTGAACAAAGATTCCAAGGCCTTGATTTAGGGAACGCTGAATAGGAACCAAGTGGTGAAAATGAGCCTCAAGGTCTTGGAGAAGCCTCAACATTTCAAGAGCCTATAAGAAGGAAGTTCAAACAAGTCTCACCACATCCAATGGAGAATATCATCTCAAATCCAAAATCTAGTATCCAAACTAGATCTAAATTGAAAAGCTTATGTGCTTTTTACGCGTTTGTCTCTCTTGTAGAACCAAAGAACCCTACCGAAGCACTTTAAGACCCGGATTGGATCATGGCAATGCAAAGTGAGCTCAATGAGTTTGAAAGAAACAAGGTATGCACGCTCACTCTAAGACCCAAGCATTAATCTATCATTGGCACAAGATGGATCTTTCGAAATAAGTTGGATGAGGAAGGAAAGAAGATTCGCAATGAAGCTAGACTCGTGGCTCAAGGATATAATCAAGAAGAAGGTATTGACTACGAGACTTTTACTCCCGTAGCAAGGTTAGAGGCTATCCGTATGTTACTTGCATTTGCATCTATTAAACTTTTTCAAATAGATGTTAAATGTTCTTTTCTAAATGGAGTTTTAGAAGATGAAGTGTATGTTGCACAACCTCCCGGTTTTGAAAACGAGGATTTTCCAAATCATGTTTATAAGTTGGACAAGGCAGTTTATGGTCTCAAACAAGCCCCTAGGGCATGGTATGAGAGATCGTCTAAATACCTCCTTGAAAAGGGTTTTAAACATGGTTTGATTGATAAGACATTATTCATCAAAAACCTTGGTAACGATTTATTAGTTGTGTAAATTTATGTAGATGATATATTATTCGGTGCTACTAACAATTCCCTTTGGAAGGAATTTTCTGATATTATGTGCAGGGAATTTGAGATGATTGTTATGGGAGAATTGATATTATTTCTTGGACTACAAATACATCAAGCCAAGAAGGGAATTTCCCTCAATCAAGGCAACTATACTAGAGATTTGCTCAAGAAGTATAAAATGGATCAATCAAAGGTTGCCAAGACCTCTATGAGCTCAACTCTTTTTGTAGATCAAGATAAGAATGGTAAGTGTGTGAACCAAAAGTAATATCGAGGTATGGTTAGTTGACTCTCATCTCAGCATAAGTAGACCCGATATTATGTTCAGTATATGTATGTGTGCAAGGTTCCAAGCTGACCCAAAGGAATCGCATCTTATGGCGGTTAAAAGGATTTTTTGTTACTTAAATGGAACTCAAGACCTTGGTCTTTGGTATCCAAAACAAGGTAATTTTCACTTTGTGGGCTATTCAGATGCAGATTTTGCAGGTTACAAAGTCGATAGAAAAAGTACTTATGTGTATTGTCAACTCATGGGATCTCCTCTAATAAGTTGGCACTCAAAGAAATAGAATTCCGGCGCACTTTCAACCGCAAAAGCCGAATACATAGCTGTTGGAGCTTGTTGCTCTCAAGTGTTATGGATAGCACAACAATTGCATGATCTTGGCTTTGATTTGAAAGGTATTCCTATTAAGTGCGATAACACAAGTGCAATATCTATTCCTAAAAATCTTGTGCAGCACTCAAGTAATAAGCAAATTGATGTGAGGCTTCGTTTTAATCAAGACATGTGAAAAAAGATGATGTATCTATATCCTTTATCTCAACTGTTTTACAACTTTTGGATATCTTTACTAAACCCTTGCCTGAGGATAGATTTAATTTTATTCGTTTAGAACTTGGAATGCTTAATAGAGATGCATTGATGTAGGGGGAGTAAAATTCTACAGTGCATCTCAAGGCCTGGACACATCATTCAAAGACCTTGAGTGTCTATGCAGTACATTAACGCTTTGGATCATATCATATGACTGTTATTTCTTTAAATAATAGTCATTTGATTTTTTTAAAAATCTATTTAAACCGTACTAGATACACTTCGAAAATCGTTCTTAAAAGGATTTTATTGTGTTATTTTTTTCAGGATATGGAAGCGAGAGCAATTTGGCTTCGAATGGTTGTAAGCTTTAGTTTAATTTAATGTAAGTAGTTTCTTTTATATTATTGATGTTTGTTACCATGATGAGAAGCGAGTAGTAGCCCTACTTCTAGGGTCGGGGTGAGCCCGATAGTAGCCATGTAGGGTTATGGATCAAAGGTATGATTTTTATATGTGATTTCATCTTCTATCCTTATTTATGATTCTTCTGGGAAAGTAGTAGGTGATCCATATTTGTATTATTGAAGCGAAAGTGATCTTAATATGAAATTGGATTAATCATTGAAAATGGTAGTAACAATTAGGGTTTATGCGAAAGCCTCTATATTCTTAATTGTTAATGACGAAAGTTATTTAATGAAAAAACACAATCTTTTATAACTTGGCATGATTCTTACATGGTTATTGTTGTTGCGTTAAAACCCCGATCTTGGAAGCTTTTAATCTTATTGAATCCGATTCTACAAATTTGTGTTTATTTCTGTTCATTATCTTCGCATCCATCCTTTATTCTTCGGACATCTTTTCCGACGTTTGTTTTATTGAAAGGTTACGTTTTTCTGCACTGACAAACTCGACATCGACTACTGGTGGTCGACATCGAGTACACTGGTCGACATTGAGTACTTCTGCTTGACATCGAGTCTTTTTTTGTCTTCTGTTGTGCAGCTTTACAGGAACTCGACAGCTTAGTTCGACATCGAGTACTCGGGTCGACGTCGAGTTAGCTTCTGGTCGATTTCGAGGGCTGAATTTGGAACTGATTAGGCGAGCGCTGACACACTTCCTCGTGGAAACGATCCTAATTCCCTTCCACTACAACGGGAGGAAGTCTTGTAATTTTATTTGCACGGTTCAGGGATTGGTTTGCATTTAGTTTATAATTGTTTAATGAATTCTTCCTCCTAACAGTTATTCCTCTCTCCTTCCTCCTAGCTTCTTCATTGAGAAGACTATCTCAAACGATATCCATGGTGAGCCTCCCATCCAGTGATGAGTTACTTAAAGTAACTACAAGTGTATCCTAACTCTCTAGCAGAGAGGTGATGAGTAGGATGACTTGTAACTTATCATCGAGCTCCATACTTACCTTACTTAGCTGATTGATAAGCCCCTTGAAATTATTCAAGTGCCCAGTCATGCTTTGGCCATCTCGATACTCCATCTTCACCAACCGTCTAGCTAGGAGGGCCATGTTACGAAGCGATTTCTTTTGAATCATGGACTCAAGCTTTGTCCACAATTCAAAAGCATTTGTGTAATTAGAAACATGCTCAATGAGAGTTTTATCGATGTACTTATACCTATCATGGAGATCGCCTTCCGATTAAGGAGATCCCACTCCTCATCACTTTTTCCTCGAGGCTTGTCCTTGTTGAAGATGGGTTCCAATAAGAGTTGTCGTTGACTTTGAGCTTGAACATGTCACCATCGTTAGTGACGCTAGCCTCCATCTTGATCCACCCGAGCTAACATCTTCCGAAAATGAACCTAATTCTGATATCACTGTTGGGAAAAATCGAGTTTTCATGTTTCGTGTGAATGTGTGATTAAGATGGGAAAAAATCACTTTTGTATAAAAGTGGAACTTGTATTATATAGTGAAAACACTCTACAAGATTACAACTCTCACTATATATTTTTGTGGCCCACACACTCACTCTTACTGGGATCACTTGCTCTCACTCACACTTGGTTGCCTTTTCCTTGGATAATCCAAAGCTAAGACACCCATGGGCTATTTATAGCCCCCATCACACCATCCTTCACCGTCTACAGAGTGGAGATTATTCTCTAATTATCTAGACTTTTCTAGCATAGGAGAGCATCTAGATAATCCTCGGCTTGTCGCTCTTGATAATTCAAGAGGCTTCTAGAACTGGTTTTTAATTTTGCATCTTGGGACTTGTTGAAATTTGGACCCAGCTTCCTCCAAGTTTGGGCTTTGAGTGATTGGGCTAAATTAAGGACGAAACCCAACACTTTCATAGCTCAAGTTTGATAGTTAACACTACTAGAATTTTATCATTTAATATCGGTTCATTAACATCAGCAAGAAAAACCTGCAATGTTAAAAAGTTTTGTAACACCGCCTTCTAAATTTGTGAGGTAAATAAAAGAATAGACATTGTCCTATTTATTTAACCGACGTTAAATATGTGTTTTAAAAAAAATTAGAAGCCGCGGAATGAAACCTGGATTCATTTTGAACACCCGCTCAAACAAATATGTATACAATTTTAGAGGGCGCTTCCTTCTTCCTTCTTCATTTGCTAAGAAAACCGACACTCCTCCACTCTCTCCCGGTGGAAGTTGCAAACTTCTACTCTTCGGCGACCGAATCCCGACCCCGCCCTAGTTCTCCTCTCTCCGGCGGCCTAATCCTGGAAGCTGCGTGGAGCTGTCATCTTCTTCACCCTCACTATCTCCCTTGGGAGTGAGCATCGTCGTCCTCGATCCGCCACCAGGGGGAGCACCTCTCGTAGTCTCGCTCTTCCCTTAGGTTGTCAATCCTGGCGAAATCCCTCAGGCTGTCGAACCTGGTGAATTATCTCCGGCTGTCGAACCCGAGCCTATCTTCGTTGTCGTTCTCATCTCTTTGGGTATCAAACCCGAGCCCGACCTCTATCATTGACCGTCGAACCCGAGCCAGGCTGTCTAAATCCCTACTGTAGCATTCGAAATCTCACCAATCCTCCCTACTTCGTCTCTCTCTCACCGCCTCTCTGCCTATGGTACGATATTCTGCCCCCAATTTTCAAGATTTTTGATTTAGGGTTTCTATGAATTGATTTTGATTCATTGTAGCTGGCTAAAATTGATTTTTCAGTTTTGATATAGGGTTTCTTTAGGGTTTGAAGTACTCTCTAATTTAGATGATCAAATTAATTTAGGGGTTTTATCCTTAACATCAAGTGTTCTTTGATTTTAGGGCTTTCATACTGAAAAGCGAGTTCTTTTCATTTTTAGGTACGTTTTTCCCCTTTGATTTTCAATGTTTGTTATTTAGGGTTTTGTTAATTGGTTTTGTTTCATTGTTGAAGAACAACTTGGGCTGAACAGAAGAAAAAAAATGATTGAAAGAGATTATTATGCTCCAAAGTAACAGTCCCGATATCCCGAGCACATGAATTCCAGCTTCTAAAGTATTAGAGTTGGCCAGTATTTGATAGTGCTCTGTTTGTAGAGGTTAGTGCTGGTTTTACATTTTATAGGTTCTGCTTGTTATGTTTATGTGAAAAGGTGCTTTATTTTCACGGCTTTTAGTATTTAGAAGAAATATTAATCTAACATTTGATTTCGGGGGATTTGGATAGGAGTATAGGACTTAGTCAATTAGAAACAGTGGGGGTGTGGCTAGTATCTACACTTTAAGAGCGAATTTATGTAGCTAAATGCACAAGATAATTTAGTGTTATTATATAGGCATCAAGGAATAATAATTTACTAAAATTGATTTTATTTAACAAAATCTTCATATTGATTTTAGCATAACTATTCGTTTACTGATGTACTAACACAGTAACACTTGAAAACATAATAACCCTTTCATTTGGGGTTTCAGGGATACTTATTCAGTTCCATTTACTTTCATCATTCAAAATGTTTAGATTGATTTATAGGCATGAAAAATTGTAGGTATCTTATGCTTTAAATTGATTTTTCATATATTAATATTTGAGCAAATATGTACAGTCCATTATGCTAATCAGTTTAAGAAACTTGGTAGGTTTCTTACCTCGAACACCTCCGTTCTGGATGATGAAGCTAGGGCTGTGCTAATTTTGGATCTCATCCTGAAATTCAAACATTGGTTTTGGCACAGGTAAGTGCAAGTTATTATTTTCCTCTCCCTCATTTTAATCTCTAACTAATGTTTAGACTTTGGGTAGATAATAATGACTATAAAGAAGGGTCTGCATTATATGAGATATAAGAATCAAGATCTGTAACTAATGTTTTTTTTTTGTAGTTGATTGAAGATATCTGACTAGTTCTTGTTGATTGTTATCTCAAATTTATATATAATTTGATTTTTGTTTTGTTATGCGACTTTGTTTGCATTTCTCTTGCTTTGGTTTGATATCTTTCTTTCATTACAGCTGCATTTAAATTCCTCCTAGTGAATGTAACATGCAGGTTTCTTGGGCATTTCCAGCCACATCAGGGAAAGCCTGCTACATTGGAGCTGGGCTCAGATCAAGAATATAAATCTGAGAGGAATGGGAATATGGAAAATGTGGAAGGAAGGTAATTTGCTGTTGTTAAAATTATTTTTTTGTGAAAGGAGCCTTTATGTCTTTAGTTCAGAGTGTAGAAAGTAAGTGACAGAGTCAAACTGAACAAGAAACCACATCCTGCATTTAGTGGCTTTAGAAACTTAATCTCTTAAGGAACTTTTTTATTTGTATATATCCTCCTACTTCAGTATTCCCTAAAAGTTCTTAGACTATGGTATTCTCTGATCATCTGGCTCAGAAGGAATAGATTATGTCTTTGCATTCTCTGATCATCTTTCTGTCTGAAGCTTTTTTTGTCATTAAATGAAACAATAATCAGACTTGTGAATTGCTCGTTTATTGCTTAAATCTTTACTTCACTCTTTTTTAGATTGAGTCGATTCCTAATGGTAGTCTTTCCTCTGGATTTGGTCCAATTCAATTTCATAGTGTGTAAGAATTACATTGATATACTTCCTTTGATGTTCCTTTATCTAGTAGACAATGGAATTTGGAGTTGCATTCCTAGTGGTAGTCTTTCCTTTGCATTCAATGCCATAATGTGTAAGAATTACATTCCTAGTGGTAGCCTTTCACTGATTGACCTCAAATTGGGGAGATTTGGGGACAATCTTGGCTACAATGCAGCCATTAGGGTTACTGCTGCACCTGTTTTGTCTTGTGCAGATTCATCTACTCCTGCCAAGAGAGTGAAGGCCTCAATCCTCAACTCTCATATTGCAATCTGTCAGGTTCATGGCTGCAACAAAGATCTTAGCTCCTCCAAAGATTACCATAAGAGGCATAAAGTCTGTGATGTTCACTCAAAGACTGCAAAGGTTATCGTCAATGAAATTGAACAGAGATTTTATCAGCAATGTAGCAGGTGGGTATCTTCTTTTCTTTTCTTCTTTTGCTTCATTACTTTACACTTGTTAGTCCTAGAATTTGGTTCCACTCAACCTCTATCAAGCAAACCACCAAGGTATCTATACTCTGAATGTTCCTAGTTCATGCTTTATCGCACAAATTTCGTATTCCTTCATGAACTGTTGTTAGCCCTTAACATGCTTTATCAGACGAATTTCCAGAACTATTGTTAGCCCTTTTTAGGAACTGTTGTTAGCCCTTTTTAGCATTATAATAGATACATGTTTATCGATAATATTTGGTTGCCTCAGTTTCAGAATGGAATGCAATGAAAGAGTAGGCTTGCTACTTTATGCTTTCTCTATTGAAGCGGCAACCTAAATTATGGGATGGATGGGTAGATCGCTAATCTAATTCTCGCTCCCTTTTAATATATCTATCGTTGTTTGGATTATGACATTGGGAGACAGCAATATTGTGGTGGCTCATAGCTTTACCCAATTCAGTAGATTATAGAAATGCACATGTCTGCTGCTCTGTTTTGTCATAATCAATAGTATCAGCTCTCAAATATGTGAAAAACTCCCTGCTAACTGCAATATAGCATTGGGAAGAAACTGATTCATTCCACAAAGTGAATTCATAGATGTATGAACATAGCTTAAATACTCATGCATTTTTCTATCAACCTAGATTTCCAACTACTGTCATAGACTAGTAAACATTAATTTCCACGCTTGAAACACAAAACTTGCCTTTTGTTTATACTAGACTGTCTTTTGTTTGATACACTTCATTCTGATTCTTTCTGAACAATGAAGCAAGGCTTGAGGATTCTTCCTTGAGCATTTGAAAAACATAGCGTGGAGATTAATTATTGGTAATATTACTTCGCCAGGGCTTAGCTTATATTCACATGAAAATAATAGGAAAATATATTATTGCAATTTATCTTGCTCTTTCCTCTTATATATCTTCGTTACAATACGCCAGTGGAAGCAATTCGTTTTATCTTATTTTTAAAAGTAAAATCTCAACTGTTTTCCTCTCCCTACAGAGACATCAAGAGTTCTGTAGATACTTCAGCTCCGGGAGATTATGGATTCTATGGAAATGGAGTTAAACAATTCGAAATGGATAATTCGAGGCAAATCGACAACATGACAAAGGAGTGTTATAGCTTAAATGATCTGACCGCTGCATGCTTGGAAATCCAAATGGGTGAGCGATTTCCTTGCACTCCATTTGGGAATATAAATCTTCATGAAGAGAGCAAAGGCATACCAGAGCCACCGGGGATCAACTACCAAGAAAACACCATGAACTATAATCAGGTGACTGACAATAATTTCGAGTTAATTGCCTGGATCCATGTACAACAATGGGCTTCAAGGGTGGCTGCCTACTCCTGGGTCATGTACTGTTCCTGTCTAAAGTGAGAATTCATACCCTCGGGTTAGATCTATGTTGATAGAGGAAATCGAGAATGCAAAACAGTAAGCAGATAAAGTAAAGCAAACCGATCAAATCCCAGCAAATAATGTTCAAGACTCCCTCCAATGTAGTAAGAGAAAGTCAGGTTCGAATCCTCGAGGAAGCTGGTCAGCGGATCCTAGGCAACGGTGAAATCTCACGAACAGAAGTCGACAACAGGAGCTAGATCTCGACTAGGGTTAGTCGACAGGAGATCAGGCTAGTCGAACGGCGTAGCAGTCGCAGGCAGAGGCTACTCGATATCGACGAAGGGCTACTCGATGTCGAGTACAGTCTTTGTCGACTTCGGGTTGGGCTCGTCGAGTTCCTGCTCAAGTAAGCTACAACGATATGGGATCGGGAATCAATAGTCGAGATCGACCAGGCTTGGTCGAGATCGATGAGGGCAAAAAAGTAAAAACAAAAGCAGTTTCAGTTTCTGTAACTCTATGAATTTAGAAAACTTCCAAGATTAGGGTTTGCGACAGCGATTACCATGTAAGCGGAATATAAATCATAAAAGGCGGTAACTTTATCGATAAAGGAAAAGACTTTCACCTAATCCGTCAAGTAGGAATATAAATCTCGCGACAAATAATCCTAATTGCATCTATTCCTTTTCATAATTAGCATTTATAATCTTTTGAATAAAAATCCTAATTACTATCCAAGTTTCGCAACATGAGTTTTTTAATTTCTCAATCAAAGATGAAGCACATAGGGAATAGACTAAGATATCGACAAAATACCTCCTTTTGTAATCGCTAATCCACCGGCATGGCTCTCGTTGGGCTCACCCCAACCCCAGAAGTAGGTGGACTACTCGCGCCTTATCGCAATCGCAGACATTGAATTAAAAGAAATAACTTGCATTAACTAAATTCAAAGCCTTTACAATCCCGGCAATCAACTTTCGTAAACTGCCAAAACCTTAAAACCTTCGAACTCCTAAATCTCTAAGTATATCTGTCTCTCTGAAATTGAATGAATATAAAATCAACCCCATGGGCTTTATTTATAGCCTTCTAAACCTTGCTACTCAAGGATAGACTATCTATATCTATATCTAAAACTACATCTAAGACTTTAATGATAAATAAAAGCAACCAAGAAATTAAATCTAAAAGGGAAATAATATCTAAAGTGTCTTAAGTGGATAAAACTCTCTTCTTCATGATAGACGTAGATAATTCGGATAGACTAGGCTATCCTCGGCTCCAAGGACTCCAACTCCGAGTAGGATTGCATCAATGCGTCACGCGGCTTCGGAAATCTTCGTCGATCTCGAGTACGACGTACTCGATATCGAGTAGGAAAGTCGTCGACTGGGCCTGGCTTGTCGTCTCGGCTAGCAGGTCCTCGACGTGGCTCGGTCATGGCTCCTAGCCTTAGTCGATCTCGAGGAGAGCTTCTCGATCTCGACGAGTGTTGTGCTTATCGACTTGGTCTTCCGAGGTTGTCGAGCAACCCTGCTCGGATGTGAGCTTGTCAACGTAGATGACGCTCCTCGATCTCGACGACAACGGATCATCGACTTGGCCAGCTTGGTGTTGTCGAGTGGCCTCTTGTCGACATGCTCGGACACAGGCTTCTGGCCTTCCTCGATCTCGACAAGGGTCTTGTCGATCTCGAGTAGATCATGGCTTAGTTGTAGGTTGTCGAGTAGCATCACTTCGACATGGCTATGTGGTCTGGCACTTGTCGACATCGATGAGACTTTAGTCGAGATCGAGTAGACTTGTTGCTTCCGTCTTTGCTTCTTGGTTTTCTCCCGAAATGTTTCCATATTCTGCAATATTAAACAGAAACTTATGTAGATCTCCATTTCTAACAAATAAGCATATACTACATAAATTCGATATATTCCCAACCTGAAATATGCAAAATGTAAAGAATATGGAACTAAAATATGCATAAAAACATGGCTACTTTGGAGACATCAAATCACCCCATACTTAGACTTGCTTGTCCTCAAGCAATAACCAAACAGTAACCAAGACCTACAACACATCCTTCAAGTCTTCGCCTTTTGTCAAAAGCAACATCTCAAGTAGTAGCAATGTAGGACAAGTGAATTTAACGTCATCACACATATATGAGCGATCCATAGGCATAGGCAATATAAATCCAACCTCACAAGGGTAATGTGTTTACACTCAGCTCTCAATGTGTTTAGGCTATGTATATCGACTCTCAACTCAATTCCATATACAATCTCATAACTATTGCAATTTAAATATAAATCCACTTCGCAACCAATTATGAAAATGCAACAAGAATTATCAGGAGGGTTTCGCTCAATAGAAGTCTTCAAAGAAGATTCCATTTGACGGGGTTGTAATGGGGCTTGGTAAGAAATAATCAGGTATGGAATTATTTGGCCATGTGGTGCTAAATAAAATTCGGGAATCAAGACTCCTACTTCTTCCAACATAACCAAACCATAACTTCCCAACCATATGCATCAACCAAACTCTCCGATTTGTCTCAATGGAGCATATAACCCTTTAAACTTTCTAAATCTCTCTAAAATATGTATCTTTCAAAATAATGACAAAAATAAGGTAAATTTGGCTCATGCACTTTATTCATAAAGATATGTATTTTTTCTCTTCTTCTTTTTTTTTCGGATTTTTTTTTTGATGCGAAAATATAAAATAATACTAGAGGTGCATTTATAATGTGAGCCAAAAGTCCTTTTACATAATATGTCTAGCAAGATAAAAAAAATGTACAACCAACCCATTTCTCAATAATTTCCAAAATGCAACATAAGCTCATTCTTTTCACAAATCATCGTACCATCCAACTCTAAGTCTTAATTCCCAAATGGGGGTCAGGCTCAATTTGGCTAAGGATAATTTTGTGGAGTTTACAATAAAAGTCTCAGGCTAATGTTCTGGCTTCAAGCAGGGATAATGTAGGGTAGGTAAAAAGAGGATAAAATTGACTTAAAAGGTGCCTCCATCATTTAATTCTTATTAACATAAACATATAAATGCATTGGTTTTGAATAACTATCGCAACATTTAGAGATGCATAGGAAGAATAAATACACTCAAGAAAGCAGAGGGATTTTTTAATGTTCTCCCTATAAGGCCAAAATTCTCACTGGGACAATTTTTGTTGGATTTTAACCTTTAGCTTAGGATCATATGTGCTCAATTTCATCACAAGTTCACAATCCACATAAAAACCATTTTGAGGACTTAGGCTAAACCTTCCAAACATGCCATAGGATTTACATGATCAAGTCAATCATTATTTATCATCATAGGACATCTAAGTTAAGGTATAAAACTAAAATAATGCAAAAATTTAAACATGCATTTTTTTTTTCATTTTTGAACATTTTTTATATTTATTTATTTATTTATTTTTTTTCTTACAAAGAGAACAAGACTAAAGTATGCATAAAACTTAAACATGCAAAAACCAACAAATAAAATGCAACTAATAACTTTAATACCAAAGTTGTGCCATGTCCTAGAAATTTATTACAACCCATGAAACAAGACTTTTAAAAGATACACATAAAGTACTAGCAGCATATAATCACATAAAAGTCTCATGTATAGTCCTTTCTCCCACCTCATACTTAGAATATACAGTGTCCTCACTGTTAAATAAAGAAAATCAAAGGGAGGGAAAAAGATACTCACAGAGGTGTCACTGGTGGGAATCTGGTGGTGGACCATAATGTGGAAACTGAGGGCCAGCCTGATAGTCAGAAGCTCCTCCGTAGGAAGAGCTACCAGGCCCTTGCTGGAAATACTGATGTGGGTGTGGTCAGGCCCGTTGTTCCAGTCTGTTAAAGTGCTCCCTCATTTCTGTCCTTGTTGCGTCATGACTCTCTCTCATTTCTGTCCTCATCGCGTCGTCATGGCTTAGTTGTAGGTTGGTCATCTGTTCCCGGAGGAATGCCAACTCTGCGAACACTGTATCAGATGGTCCGCCATACTGATGTTGCCGCTGGGAGTGATAGGAGTGCTGGGAGTGGAGCTGCTGTGGGGACTGGGGATGATGGGAGTGCTGAGAGTGGTGGGAGGCATGGACACTGTCTGCCTCATCGTCGTCATCATCCTCGTCCATGTCTACTGTGTAAATAGGCTCATCTCTCAGTGTCGGGTCGGCAGTCGGGTTAATGGTGGGGTGATACTCCATCCCTGTCCAGGTGGTGTACCAGTTGCGGAATCTGTAAGGGTTCATCAGCTCCTGTCGAATAGCTGGGTTGTGGGTGTAGTGGACCCAAGTGTTGTTGCGGCGAGCTATGATACGTCCCCTCTGTAAGGACCCGATGTCGATCCTCATTACTGGCCATGAAGAGTATGCCGCGATTGGGACACCCAGGTGGCGAGCCAGAATAGCCACCATACACCCATCATATACTGCTCCTGTGAGGTCTCTCTGGCGGGAAATGCAGTGCCGGAGCCAAGCGTAGGTAAGTGGTAATGGGTCAGACAGGAATAGCATCCGTCTGAGGCACTCGAGCTCCGGCTGGACAGGTAGGCTCAGCTCTGGCCGGGCCCATATAGTGCTACCCAGAATCCTAAGGATGATAGCAAATAGAGGGTTGGCGATGCAGGAGGTGCGGGTGGTCTCCTTAGACGGATGTAGAACCCCAGTCAAATATCGCCACATCTCCGCTATGTCGCGGATGTTGAATGGCTCGGTGTTGTGGGGAAAGTTGAATGCCTCGCCGATCTCTTGTAAAGTTCTGGTGTAGGGTACGTTGCCTAGCTGGAAATGGACTCGCTGTTCTGAGGCCTGTGAGTTAGGTACCCGGCGGAGAGTAGCCAAGAATTCCCCAGTCAGGACCGGGTAATGAACATCCAGTGGCTGTAATAAGCGTTCTGCATCGAGCCACCCAAATGCCTGCTCCAACCAGTAATGCATACCCAGCTATTCCATGGAAGGCTGGTCATACCAACGGGCATTTTCAGCCCGTCCTGCAATATCCCAGGCGAAAGCTAACTTGTCCGCGTCCGGAATATGTAAGGGGTCCATTCCTGCCATATATAAATACCCCGTATAAGATAACCACTTCAAATAAAATAACCCCATACTTAGTTCATGAACTATCCTAATGATGTACCAAATAAGTATATGGAAGCTTATATTATCAAAGAATTAAATTATTCATATAAAGAAACAATAAAGTGACATATATATGAATGTTAATTAAAAAAAAACACAAAATTCATGAAATTTCCATATATAGCATGTTATTGGTCTATGAATTTCATGAATCCTTTTTGATAATATAAATGAACTAAGTATGGAGAATATGAAATCATATATAGAATCAGCCCACCAAAAATAAATATTACCAAAAATAGCAACCCTAATCATAAATAACAATTTTCACATAAATTTTCCAACCCTAAACATTCAACACGTAACTCAAGATCCAATCTCTACCTAGGTTCTCAAAAATATATAGATTTGAAATTTAGAGAGAAAAGAGGGAGAAATCATACCTTGAATTAAAATAGAGTGTAGAAACTGTAATTAGAGTAAAATTAGGGGCTGTTTTCGGAATTTCGCAAAGAAAGCTAGGTGGTGGCTCTGGGTTTTCAGATCTGGGCGCGATGGTGGCCGAATGGTGGTGCTGGTGGGCTCGGAGCGGCCGGACGTGGCGGTAGCGAGGCGGATCTGGGCTTAGGAGGCCGGGAATCCAGCTAGGTGGCCGGAATCGGGGAGATGGGGGCCGGATCTGAGGTGTGGAGGTGATCGGCGAAGCGGATCTGGGCCTAGGAGGGTGAGATCCGGCTCGGCGGTGGTGCTCAGTGGGCCGGAATGGGAGGGAAGTGGCCGGATGTGGGGATGGCGAGGCGGATCTGGTGGTTTCTGGGCGATTGGTGAGCGACTGGTGGTGCTGGTGGGCTCGGAGCGGCCGAACTGGGAGAGCGAGGGCAGTGAGCGAGGAGCGAGAGGAAGAAGACGGACCAGTGTGCTGGCGGTGCTGGTGGGTGCTCGGTCTCGGCTTGGTGGACTCGGATCTGGGCGTCGAGGAACGCCGGCTTGGGGACAGCGAGAGCTCGAGGAGGAGGAGAGCGAGAGGAGGAAGACGAAGAATGAGGCTGTGTCGGCTAGGGTTTTTGTCGAGGTCGGGTAAGCGGAAGAGGGAGGGGAAGGCTCCAAGGTAAGGTTTTTTTATAAAATTCCGAAAAAATAAAGTAAAAATTAAATAGAAATTATGAAAATTAAAATAAACATCTATAAAATCTAAAATCTGAAAACTGACCTATATATTTATTTATTTTTTTATTTTTTTTTAAGAATTTTTTTTATTTTTATTTATTGTAGAAAGAAAGAAAACTTACCTGAAATCTCCCACTTACCTGTGTAGCTTACTTGATTTAGACGAACCTGACTGATATGGGTCCCTCTTGAATGCCTGAATGTAACCATGAGGAGAGATTATGTACGAGTTTTAAGAAAATAAAAATTGGAAAGAAAATAAAGAAAAATAGGAAAGAGTAAGAAAAGCGGGTTGCCTCCCGGAAGCGCTAAGGTTTAAGTCGTTAGCTCGACCTACTTCCCTATTTTAGGCTTTGACTAATGCCAAGGTGGCGCGAATCTCCTCTTCCGGGTCTTCTTTGTCATAGTATTTCTTGACCCTATGCCCATTTACTTTAAATGTGGTGCCGTCAGTGCCAATTAACTCTACTGCTCCATGAGGGTATATGTGGTGAACCAAGAAAGGTCCACTCCATCTTGTCCTTAGCTTTCCTGGAAATAGACGCAGTCTAGAATTGTATAAAAGCACTTTGTCACCTACCTCATATGTTTTTGGCACCAGTTTCTTATCGTGCCATCTCTTGGTGCGCTCCTTGTAGATCTCATCATTCTCATAGGCTTTTAAGCGCAACTCCTCCAACTCCTGTAAATCAATAAAGCGTTTCTTACTTGCCTCATCGAGATCCATATTGAGCTCCTTGAGAGCCCACATTGCCTTATGCTCCAGTTCGACAGGTAAATGGCAAAACTTGCCATAAACTAAGTTGTAAGGAGTTGTTCTCAGCGGTGTTTTGTAAGCTGTCCTATAAGCCCATAGCGCATCATCAAGCTTAGATGACCAATCCTTCCTAGAGCGAGAGACTGTTTTCTCCAAGATGGTCTTGATTTGACGATTAGAGACTTCCACTTGACCACTGGTTTGAGGATGATAAGGTGTTGCCACCCTGTGCGTTACCCCATACTTAGCCAAAAGAGCCTCAAATCCTCTCTCGATGAAATGTGAGCCACCATCTGAAATGAGAACTCTAGGAACACCAAAGCGAGGAAATATGTTAGTTTTAACAAACTTTGAAACTACCTTCGCGTCGTTGGTCCTAGTTTCAATAGCCTCAACCCATTTAGAGACATAGTCAACAGCCACAAGGATGTATTTGTAAGGTCCTGAAGCAGGGAATGGTCCCATGAAGTCAATTCCCCATATATCAAATAGCTCGACCTCCAAAATTCCTGTGAGTGGTGTCTCATTCCTCCAAGTAATGTTGCCTGATCTTTGACACTCGTCGCATGAAGTGACATAGGCCTGTGTTGTGAGCCTAATTTGCCATGTTTAACGGTAACTTTTATATCGATTTCTGCATACATTTGGGTTAGAATAATACAGAATCTGTGTAGTTTACACTTATTTGCAATATATGAAGGTCTACACAAGTTTTGGTTATATTTCGCAGATATCGGACGCACTTTGGAGCTTAAAGGAAACTCATGGAGAAGCTAAGGATGGTGCATCTCGAGAAAAACCCATTTTCCGGCTTTTATCATTATGATTCAAGCTTTGATGTCTTCATGAAAGTTGTAGCCCTCGGAAAGAGCTTTCCAACTCATGGTCATTTGCGTCAATCCGACGAACGAGGACTCGGGAAAGTGCGTTTTAAGAACGGAGCAGAATGCTGAAAGCAACAGCGTTACTCGAAATCAACCACATTGGTCGACATCGACAAGAGCTTGCTCGACATTTGCTCCAGAAGACGAGATCGAGCACGAGATGAAGACAAATATTGCTCTACGTCGAGGAGATTTACTCTACGTCGAGGAAGCTGGTCTACGTCGAGGAAGCTGCTCGATGTCGAGGAAACCCCAAGTGACCGACGTCGAGTAATCCGATTCTTGTTAAGGTTCTATCCCGAATCCGATGGTGATATTTTCGAGATCAAATTCCATCCGGATCTATCAAGAGCTATCAAGATCCATCATGAAGAGAGAGATCTATCCACTTGAAGACTTTAGATATATTTCCCTTATTTAGATTTAATTATGTTATTGCTTTTATTTATCATTAAGGCTTTAGATATAATTTTAGATATAGATAGAGATTTTTATCTTTGATTAGCAAGGAATAGAAGGCTATAAATAAAGCCCTAGGGGCTGGTTTTTCATTCATTCAGAAACACAATCAATTCCATTCAAGTAAGTAGGAGTATAGAGAGAGAGTTTGTAGCAAGAAAGGTGGAAAGGCGAAAGCGGATTTGTCTTGTGGGTTGTAAGCTTTCTTTATTTAATTCAATGCAAGTTAGTTTCTTTTGTTATTTGATGTCTTTCTTGATAATGAAGAGCAAGTAGTCCACCCACTTCTGGGGCTGGGGTGAGCCCGACGATGGCCATGTGAGATGATGCAGTAAAGGTCAGATCTTTTTATGCAATTCGTCTTCTATCCCTATGAGCATGATTCTTTTGCGAGAGTTGAAGGTGATCCTTGTTTGTATTATTGAAGCGAAAGTGATCTTAATGCAACTTGGATTAATTATGTGAAAAGGGTTAGTAACAATTAGGGTTTATGCGAAAGCCTCTATATGCCTATTTGTTAGTAACGAAAGTTACTTTGATGGAAATCATGATCTTTTATGCCTTTATGTGTTACTTTGCATGGTTATCGTTGTGGTGTTGATACCCTGGCTTTGGAAGTTTTTCATATATTAAGTTTATTTCTGTCAAATTTCCGAGTTGAGTTTGAGTTTCTGTTTTTGATTCCAAAGTTTCTGTCTTTGCTATTTCTAGTCGATCTCGAGTACTGTCTTAGTCGAGATCGAGTACGCCTGTTGCTTTGTTTTATTTTCTGCTTTGCTTTGTCTTTTCTGTCTTCGTTTTGTTCATTGCTTTTATTTGTTATTTTCTGCTTTTATTTCTGTCTTTTTGTTGCTTGTCTGTGAGATCTGTTGCTACCTAAGAACTGCTGACGTGCTTCCTCGTGGATTCGATCCTGACAACCTTCTACTACAACGGGAGGAAGTCTTGTATTTATTTGCTGAGACAGGGAAGTAAGTCTGATCTTTATTTTATATTTATTTCATACTTGACCATCGTCCTGCAACAACAGCCTGCACATCCCTGAAATAATTAGGCCAGTAAAAACCACATTGAAGTACCTTAGATGCAGTTTTGAAGCCTTTGGCATGTCCGTCCGTAGGGAGAGTATGGCAATGGCGAATGACACTTTCCACCTCCTCCTCCGGAATACAACGTCTGAAAATATGGTCCTTCCCTTGTTTGAATAGGTAAGGATCATCCCAATAGTATTGTTTGACGTCGTGGAGGAATTTCTTCTTTCCCTGTGAGGATAGTCCTGACGGAATCTCATTTCCTACAAGGTAGTTAGCAAAATCCGCATACCAGGGTACCTTTGGTCCTTTTATAGCATATATATCATGAATAGGACTAGTAGGAGGTGTATAGAAGAAATCGTTACCGGAATCTAATCGAAGAACCTCACCTAAAATCTTACCTAGAGCTAGTCGATATCGAGAAGAGCTACTCGATATAGAGGAGGCTGCAGTGTCGACTGGTGATGGGCTCGGCTTTTAGTGGTCGAACGTACTCGATCTCGATGAGGGTTCGTCGATCTCGAGTACAACTGTGGTGTCTGCATGTTCCGTGCTCGATTTCTGGTGCTCCTCGACTTTGGCCCTTGTCGATCTCGATGAAGGTGTACTCGAGATCGAGTAGCCCTGCAGTTCCAAACCATGCAAAGAAGAATGATCAACGGAAAACTCATCTGTTTTGGTCGAGATCGATGAGGTTTCGTCGATGTCGAGGAAGACAGTGTCAGTCTGCATTAGGTGCTCGTCTGGGCGAGAGTCGTCGATTGGTATGGCGTCCTAGGCTTCCTCTAGCATGTCTTTGGGGAGCCTGGATAGGTGATCGGCGACTGAATTCTCTATGCCCTTCTTGTCCCTTAGCTCTACATCAAATTCTTGAAGTAAGAGCACCCATCGTAGCAACCTTGGTTTTGCATCATTCTTTGTCATTAAATATCGAAGAGCAGCATGGTCAGTATGGACAATAACTTTAGAACCAACAAGATAGGAACAAAAATTTTCAAAAGCAAAAACCACAGCAAACAATTCCTTCTCTGTTGTGGTGTACTTAGCCTCAACCACATCCAGAGTCTTGCTTACATAGTAGATGGCATGCAGTTTCTTGTCCTTCCATTGTCCTAGAACTGCTCCCACAACATAATCGCTGGCATCACACATGATCTCAAATGGTAGTGACCAATCCGGCGATTGAATGATTGGAGCTGAGATAAGAGCTTCTTTTAACCTGTTGAAAGCTTCAAGACATTCGCTAGAAAATACAAACTTAACATCCTTCATAAGCAGGTTAGTTAGTGGTTTGGCAATTTTAGAAAAATCTTGAATGAACCTTCTATAAAAACCAGCATGACCAAGAAAACTCCTTATCTCTTTAATGGAATAAGGTGGGGGCAATTTCTCCACTAGCTCAATTTTTGCTCTGTCCACCTCAATTCCTTTGATGGATACTTTGTGGCCTAGCACGATCCCTTCCTTTACCATAAAGTGGCATTTTTCCAAGTTAAGAACCAAATTTGTCTCTTCACAGCGCTTGAGTACCCTGCGTAGGTTAGAGAGACAAATATCGAAAGTAGTGCCATAAATTGAGAAATCATCCATGAATACCTCCACTATGTCCTCAATCATGTCGGAGAAGATGACCATCATGCACCTCTGAAAAGTAGCAGGGGCATTGCAAAGGCCAAAGGGCATCCTCCTATATGCGAAAGTTCCATAAGGGCAAGTGAAGGTGGTCTTTTCTTGATCATCAGGATGAATGGGAACCTGCCAAAAGCCAGAATATCCATCCAGGTAACAAAAGTAATCATGTTCAGCTAACCTTTCGAGTACCTGGTCAATGAAGGGGAGTGGAAAATGATCCTTCCTGGTGGCGGTGTTGAGCTTTCTGTAATCTATGCACATCCGCCAGCTGGTAGTGATCCTTTTAGGAACAAGCTCTCCCTTCTCATTCTCCTCGACGGTCATTCCACTCTTCTTAGGAACAACATGAACAGGGCTAACCCACTTGCTGTCGGAGATTGGATAAATGATTCCTGCATCTAGCATGCGATGGATCTCCTTCTTGACAACTTCCTTCATGTTGGGGTTAAGCTTCCTTTGATGCTCAATTGTTGCCCTGTGATCATCTTCCAACAGAAAATGATCCTTCCTGGTGGCGGTGTTGAGCTTTCTGTAATCTATGCACATCCGCCATCCGGTAGTGATCCTTTTAGGAACAAGCTCTCCCTTCTCATTCTCCTCGACGGTCATTCCACCCTTCTTAGGAACAACATGAACAGGGCTAACCCACTTGCTGTCAGAGATTGGATAAATGATTCCTGCATCTAGCATGCGATGGATCTCCTTCTTGACAACTTCCTTCATGTTGGGGTCAAGCTTCCTTTGATACTCAATTGTTGCCCTGTGATCATCTTCCAACAGAATTCTATGCATACAAGTAATGGGTGAAATACCTTTTATGTCCTCTAGGGAATAGCCAATGGCCTTCCTATGAGTGCGGAGGACATCTACTAGCCTGTTTACTTCATGTGGGTTTAATGAAGCATTTATAATTACAGGAAAAGTAGAGTTAGGACCAAGAAATTCATACCTAAGGGTGCCAGGTAAGGGTTTCAGCACTGGAGAAGGGCCCTGTGGAATCAAGATAGGCTCAACTTCCTCCGTCTTCATGATCTCCCCTAAGTAATCCGTCTCAATCCTCATAGAAGAAGCATCCAAATTAGCTACATGAGTTGGCGTCGACCAGGCATACATTGATGACAATGCTGAATTGGACATAGGATTGTATTACTGCAGGAAGCTACTCGACAATGGGTTAGAAAGATCAAAATCGACCAAAAACTCAGAACTTACCTTGAATACAGGGCTGGTCGACTTCGAGTGGGGCTCCTCGATATCGAGGAGGATCGTCGAGTTAGCTTCGTCGACTTCTGGTGTGTCTGCAGGGGACAAGGTAGTCGATATCGATGGTGACTGGTCGATATCGAGTAGGTTTAGAAGACTTACAGTTTCTGGATGGCTGGTGTTTGTCGATCTTGAGGAGGGTTCGTCGAGATCGAGTAGCTCAGTGGAGGTCGACTTGATTTGCTCGGCATCGGGTGAGTCGTTCAGCTCCGCCGATAATGCGTCGTCGAAGATTCCCTCCTCGCTTAATTCTGCTGCAGCCATCTCCTCCTCTGCTAGTACAGATTCTGCCTTACCTTCTTCTTGGATCAAGAGTTGTTCTGCAGGTTCATCACAGGAGATAAAATTAAATTTTGAATATATAGCTTTATTTTCCATTACCTCTTCTGTGTCTGGGTTGAAGAAGTATTCAATAATCTCATCTCCGATGGTGAATGTAAGGATTCCTCTTTTCACTCCAATGTTGGCATCATCAGTTGCTAGGAAAGGTCGCCCTAGGATGATTGGGCATGCTGGATCCTCTTCCATTTCTACTACAAGAAAATCTGTAGGGACAAAGAATCTACCAACTTTAACAGGAACATTATCAACAATACCTGTAGGGATTACCACGGTGTTGTTGGCCATGTAGAGTTTGGCATCAATTGGTTCCAGGGCACAAATCTTCACCTTCGACCAGATGGATAGGGGCATGATGCTGACACTTGCTCCTAGGTCACACAGTGCTTTAAATCTATGACGACCAAGTTCAACAGTGATAGCAAACTTACCTGGGTCAGGTCGTTTCTCAGGGAAGTCCATCTTTTTGCACTCCTTAGCAATCTCAGTCATCGATCGCTTGTTACTGAGAATCTCCTTGAGGAACTTGACGTAGGCAGGCATCTCATGTAATGCTTCTGTAAAAGGAATAGTAACATTCAGACTCTGAAGCAATTTCACAAAACGCTGAAACTTACCGTCTGTTGGATCTCTTTGGTGTTTGGAAGGGAAGGGGAGCGTCTTTTTAGTTTTCTGAGTCAGAACAGCTTCCGGAGGTGGTGAGGACTCATCGACGTTGGCCTGCTCCTTCTCGATCTCGACAACGGTCTCATCGATCTCGACATAGGTCTCGTCGATCTCGAGTTGGGTAGTCGACTTCGGCTCGCCTGGCTGTGCATCTGCGTCCGAGTTCCTTTTTTCCTCTGTGTCGAGAAGGGCTTTGTCGATGTCGACTAGACTCTTGTCGATGTCGACGACAGTTTTGTCCTTCCTCTCTCCGTTTTCTGGCTCGTGCAGTTTGTGACCGCTCCGCAACTTTACAGCAGCTACATGTCCGTGCTGCCCCTTGGGATTTGGTTCTGTATGTCCTGGGAGCTGCCCGGATGGTTGTGGAATCTGCGCCGTGAACTGACCCATCTGAGTCTCGATGTTTCTCTTCCAGATGTCTAGCTCCCCAAATTTTGCACTGATATTCTGGAACTGATTGTTGATGGTGCCTTGATTCCGGCGCATCTCCTCAAGGATGAGTTGTAAATCATTCTTCTTCTGATCCCTTTCTGGATGTCTCGGAGCTCTGTAAGGCTGGGGGTTCCTAGGAGGGCCTTGGTTCCTTTGAGGTTGATAGAACCTTTGGTCCCCCATATCATGAATTTCTGCCATCCTGACTTGCTCTGTATGCGGGCACTCAGTAGTGGTGTGCCGTTGTGAACCACATTCGATGCAGGGTTGGTTGACAGAGAGATACTTGACTTGTTTGAGGAGCTTGCGATTCTGATCTCTGTAGTACTGCTCCTTGACATCAGGGTCTATCTCCTTAGATGGCTCATAGAGAGGCATGGATGGGGCTGGTCTGGCATAGGTGTTCTCATCATAGTTTGTAGGAGCCCCATATTTGTTGTCGTAGTTAGTGAGCTTGTCTAGCACACCCCATGCGTCGCTTGGTGGCATCGTCAGATACTCATAGCGAGTATAATGGTTGATCCTGTCCTTAGTGATTTGATCAAGAGAGTTGAAGAAGATCTCCTGAATGACGTAGGGTGGCTGTCCATGAGTGGGGCAAGATCGCAACAGTTCTTTGTAGCGTTCCCATGCCTTTGCCAGCGGTTCCCCTTGCTTCTGTTTGAAGGCGGTGATTTTCTGGCGGAGAAGTGCTGTTTTGGTGGGTGGGAAGTATTTGTTCAGAAACTCTTGCTCTACTTGGGCCCATGTTGTGAGTGATCTTGGTTTCAGCCCCTCAAGCCACTTCAGTGCGGGTCCAACGATAGACCAGCGGAAAGCTTTCATCTTGACATATTCCAGAGTTGTACCTTCAGCAAGAGTACGGCACATGTCATGAAAATTGGTAATATGTTCAAGAGGACACTCATTAAATCTTCCATGAAAAGCATTGTTTTTAAGCTCTATAAGAAACTGAGTGCGAATTTCAAAAGAGTTTTCAGGGATTAGAATCGCCGATTCAGGCACGACGAGAATCGGATGCATATAATCCTCAGCAGTGGTTGGATATTGGGCAAGCTCAACTTCTGCTTGCCTTGCGCGCTCAGCTTCTTGTTCCCTTGCTGCCCTTTCATTGGCGATAGTGGTCTCCTTTGCGGCTAGTTCTCTTGTAAGCCTTTCGATCAGTTGCTCTTGTGTTTCAGCGGCCGCCATGATCCTTTTGAGTTTAGAGTGGATGTGTAGGTAACGCTCTGGTTCGTCTAAGGCGTCAAACTCAGGTGGTAGACCAGAACGGCGCATACACCTGTATAATAACTCAAAGCAGATGTGAGATTTAACTACCTAAGGCGCGAATGATAGCTTCCCCGGCAACGGCGCCAATTTGTTGATAGAGGAAATCGAGAATGCAAAACAGTAAGCAGATAAAGTAAAGCAAACCGATCAAATCCCAGCAAATAATGTTCAAGACTCCCTCCAATGTAGTAAGAGAAAGTCAGGTTCAAATCCTCGAGGAAGCTGGTCAGCGGATCCTAGGCAACAGTGAAATCTCACGAACAGAAGTCGACAACAGGAGCTAGATCTCGACTAGGGTTAGTCGACAGGAGATCAGGCTAGTCGAACAGCGTAGCAGTCGCAGGCAGAGGCTACTCGATATCGACGAAGGGCTACTCGATGTCGAGTACAGTCTTTGTCGACTTCGGGTTGGGCTCGTCGAGTTCCTGCACAAGTAAGCTACAACGATCTGGGATCGGGAATCAGTAGTCGAGATCGACCAGGCTTCGTCGAGATCGACGAGGGCAAAAAAGTAAAAACAAAAGCAGTTTCGGTTTCTGTAACTCTATGAATTTAGAAAACTTCCAAGATTAGGGTTTGCGACAGCGATTACCATGTAAGCGGAATATAAATCATAAAAGGCGGTAACTTTATCGATAAAGGAAAAGACTTTCACCTAATCCGTCAAGTAGGAATATAAATCTCGCGACAAATAATCCTAATTGCATCTATTCCTTTTCATAATTAGCATTTATAATCTTTCGAATAAAAATCCTAATTACTACCCAAGTTTCACAACATGAGTTCTTTAATTTCTCAATCAAAGATGAAGCGCATAGGGAATAGACTAAGATATCGACAAAATACCTCCTTTTGTAATCGCTAATCCACCGGCATGGCTCTCGTTGGGCTCACCCCAACCCCAGAAGTAGGTGGACTACTCGCGCCTCATCGCAATCGCAGACATTGAATTAAAAGAAATAACTTGCATTAACTAAATTCAAAGCCTTTACAATCCCGGCAATCAACTTTCGTAAACTGCCAAAACCTTAAAACCTTCAAACTCCTAAATCTCTATGTATATCTGTCTCTCTGAAATTGAATGAATCTAAAATCAGCCCCATTGCCTTTATTTATAGCCTTCTAAACCTTGCTACTCAAGGATAGACTATCTATATCTATATCTAAAACTATATCTAAGACTTTAATGATAAATAAAAGCAACCAAGAAATTAAATCTAAAAGGGAAATAATATCTAAAGTGTCTTAAGTGGATAAAACTCTCTTCTTCATGATAGACGTAGATAATTCGGATAGACTAGGCTATCCTCGGCTCCAAGGACTCCAACTCCGAGTAGGATTGCATCAATGCGTCACGCGGCTTCGGAAATCTTCGTCGATCTCGAGTACGACGTACTCGATATCGAGAAGGAAAGTCGTCGACTGGGCCTGGCTTGTCGTCTCGGCTAGCAGGTCCTCGACGTGGCTCGGTCATGGCTCCTGGCCTTAGTCGATCTCGAGGAGAGCTCCTCAATCTCGACGAGTGTTGTGCTTATCGACTTGTTCTTCCGAGGTTGTCGAGCAACCCTGCTCGGATGTGGGCTTGTCGACGTAGATGACGCTCCTCGATCTCGATGACAACGGATCATCGACTTGGCCAGCTTGGTGTTGTCGAGTGGCCTCTTGTCGACATGCTCGGACACAGGCTTCTGGCCTTCCTCGATCTCGACAAGGGTCTTGTCGATCTCGAGTAGATCATGGCTTAGTTGTAGGTTGTCGAGTAGCATCACTTCGACATGGCTATGTGGTCTGGCACTTGTCGACATCGATGAGACTTTAGTCGAGATCGAGTAGACTTGCTGCTTCCGTCTTTGCTTCTTGGTTTTCTCCCGAAATGTTTCCATATTCTGCAATATTAAACAGAAACTTATGTAGATCTCCATTTCTAACAAATAAGCATATACTACATAAATTCGATATATTCCCAACCCGAAATATGCAAAATGTAAAGAATATGGAACTAAAATATGCATAAAAACATGGCTACGTTGGAGACATCAATCTACCCTGATTCTCTCTTCGATTTCTTGTTCTAATGATTGAGTTTAACTCTAGTTGCTAGGTTCTTGTGATCTTTGGGTCCCGATGAACAATTGATAACGCTGGTTGCATTGGATCCCTCTAGAACTATCATTGTAATCAGTAATAATACCTTCAACTATCATTCATATAGTGTTACCTTTTCATGTACTTCTTTCCATTTAGACTTGGTATCATCTTAGAAGAAAACAAAGTGAAAACAAGGTGATGCATGCTTGGTCTTTCTTAAGTTTATGCATTGAAGCATAATAAATGTCTTTTTTAAGTTTAACATGCTCTTGTTGCTATTATGTAAGAACATTCTATCTAATTTAAAGCCTATTGGCTCAAATGGTAGAGCATTGCGTTCAATCACAAAGATGCGAGTTCAAATCCCACATAGGCTACGATAATATAAAAAAACCGCAAATATGTCATTTTACATCGGGTAATAGCCGATGTCTTTCAAAAAAAAATCGATGTCTATGTAGGGGATGTAAAAAATCAAAACTGTTTAATATCGGGTAATAGCCGATGTGTTTGTATTTTATAACATCAGTTATATTTTATAATCGATGTTATAGGATAACAAAGACATCGGATTTAAAAATATAAACGATGTTATAACGTATAAAGACATCGGGTTCTGGCCGATGTGAAAAACTTTTGACTTTTTACATCCCCCACATAGACATCGATTGTTTTTTTGAAAGACATCGGCTATTACCCGATGTTAAATAACAATTTCTAGTAGTGGTTATACGCAAAAAAGCTTTCCATTTCGTGCTTCCCGGACTCCGAAGTGCCGAAATCCACACCCTAAGGCTAAGACCATCCGCAACCATGGGGAAACCTCTTTTCCCTTTTTTTCTTCTCTCTTCCTAACACAACTTTACACCTCATTTATTTTTTTGTTTTAAAATTATTTTCACTTTTTCTACTTATTTCTAAAAGGTTTCCTCTACAACAATGGGAATCCTCTTTTACCCCTTTTCAAATTTATTTTCACATTTTCTTTTCCTTTACATATCTTTCCCTTTATTATATGTGTGTCATCATATATTATTTTCAATTATTTTTATTTATAATTTTATAAATAAATAAAAAATAGCAAGTACTTGATATAAATATATTTTATTACATCTAGATTAAAATTAACAAAGTTAAAAACATTACAACATGCGTAAATACTAATCGAGCTACCTATAAATTCGGATCATAGCCTTGGATATTCGGGCGTTGGAGGATTGTTAAATATTTGTAAGATCACTTGAAATTGATGATTTTTTAGAAAATTTGGATCAAAAGACATAATTGGATTGGGTGGGTTATTTGGATTATTGTGATCCATATTGAGAATAAGTGCAACTACAATAGATCAAGATGTGAGTATATATAGAGTAAAATTGAGTTCAAATTATAGAGAATAATAAAATTAAACCAATGAGATATTTTATTTAAAAAATGATGAAATATAATTTTTTTTTTCTATTTCATTTTACACATGTTTACAATTAATGAATATAAATGAAAAAGGAAAAATGTTACTTTTTCATTAGAAAAAAACAAAATTAAAAAAGAAAAGCAGCTATATCTCTCTACCAAGGTAACCTCTTTTATCCCCTTCTTTTAAGAGGTAAAATTCACAACCAGACCGAAAATTGCTCGTGCTCTAATAAAAAAAACTCAAGAACACAAAAATAAACACAAACGCGATCACAGCTTTCAATTTCATTAACGGTCATCAACTCCATATTCTTTGATGTATGTTTATTATACTCCAAACAACAAACATCAAACATATATACTCAAAAAGCATAGAATGGAAAAACTCAAAAAACGATTATCTAGAACAGAGCACAAATCGGAAACACACACAAAAGGTATATGTGGAAAAGGTCAGGCAGTAACGTAGCATTGTTTCAATCTGTAAATAGAGGGTGAAACAAGCTTCAAGAATCCTACAATTCAACAACAGAAACGGAAGATCACTCACCAGAACACGGTGGCCAATCAGCGGATTCAGCTGAGAATGGAATAGACGGTCCCGCCGAAAAGCGCGCTGACTACAGCAAGGAAAGCGACCAATATCGCTGCTAACGCGGCCGGACGAGACAATTTCGCCATACAACGGAGATTATAGAGGAATAGTCCCCCGGCAGTCAAATCGCAGATGACGAATATAAGGAGAATTCGAGGGAGGAGGAGGTCGGAATCAGACCGAAAGCAGGCGCTGCCGATCGACATGGCAACTGAAGCGACAATGGAATGAATAAGGATTCGAGGCTCGACCGTGGTGCGGATCAGCTTTTCATGGGGGCGGGAGGGAGACGAAGCAGCTCCTTTGTTGATTGGAATTGAACGGGAATGGGGAAGGGGATAGTGGAGCGGGATCATGGTTGGGAAGATTGGAGACAGCCAGCCTAAGCTTTTTTAGACAACAAAAAAGGGAATTTGATATTCAATCCAAAGAGTATCGGCAAGATGCAATTTATATAAGTTAAAGAGAGTGTCTGTTAGTCGCTGGCGTCGCTGGCTTTTCCTTTTGCCAATGTACCTTGACTCCACTCTCCAAAGGTTATTTATCTTTTTACTCCTTCCTTATTAATTAGGATTACGAAGGATGATAGAAATAATTCATTTTAGGATTTGACTGTTTTGATACTTGCAATACAAGGCAAGCTTCTTTATATAGCCCGATTGTTCATGATGATGAATCCCAACGTGAGGCTTACACAAAACAAACCCAACCATAGATACACAATAGAGGAGATAATCTTGGTTGTTTCATTTGCGACCGTGTTTTCTCTCCTACTCTTACCATGTCAGAAAGTCTCAGGGAGCCCTGTTCCGACAGTCCTCTTTCGTGGCAGGGCATCCTTGTTTCATACATTTGTACATGCCCTGAACTTTGCCTTCTGTGGAGCTGTGATGACGATATTCCTACGCCACCTGTATCCGAGAGTAGCCATCTTCACAAACTCCGTGAGCATCCTGTCCATGGCTGTGGCAGTGGGCGTGATTTCGTGGTTGGCAGTTCTTCTCGTCATTCAAAGGGCTGCTGCTCTTCTAGTTGATGGTCATGCCCTTGCGGAATAAGTTCATGTGTCCTATATACTCCTATGACATGGGTTTTTATTATGTATATATATATTGATATATCGATGACTATAATAACAGAACCATATATCATTTCGCCAGTTCTCAATGCACACTTTATTATGCCTCTTGTGTCTCTTATGCACGATGATTAGCTCTGTTTTTGTGAATTGTGGCCTTTGGTTGGTGTGATCCATAACTACGACGAAGCCTATTTATTTATCGATCTCAAGTTTTCTCTTTTTTACTTATTTTCCTAAACTGTACCTGGCTTATTCCTCTCTTTCCACCTTTATCTAAATCCTACCACATAGATTCATTTTTCAATAAAAAGGAGAAATCTCATCACATTAATTTCAATCGTGAAAGGGGGAGTGTTTTTTTTTTTTTTTCGGTTACCATGCATATTATTTTTTCTGTTGAAAATTTTGCTTGTTATGAAATGTTTTTCAGATGGTTTTCTTTTTTTTTTATTTAAGTAATAATTCGAGGTAAGACAAGCCTGATTCTTGAGAGATCGACGAATCGGCAGGCGTAAACCGCCTAAACATACAATACTAATGGAAAACTGATTCTTTATGTATATTATACTTTTTTTTTTCAGATGGAAAATTGATTCTTTATGTATATTATATTTTTTTAATCCAATTATGTATTTATATTTAATTACCTGTTTTTTTTTGTAAGCTTTGAATTAGTCTATATATTTTCTTATCGAGCAAGCAATGTGGTTGTGACAGTCAAAGTACCCATTCCGCGTTTTGCATTTGGGCGGTTTAGTTTATGTTCACATTCGAGTATTGACTATTGATATTCCATAGCGTTGTAGATTAAGGTGTTGTTTGTTTGAATAGTATGGGAAGTGAAAATAATCAAATATTATATACTCCGTATAAAATTTGTATAAATATCACTTTTTATAAGTGTAGTGAAAGTGAGGGAAATAGTAAACTCAAATCTATATCTTCTATATATTACTTTTTTGCCACGTGTCGTCTCCTCCTTCCACCACTCATTTTCATCCAATCGAATTTTTTTATTTTCCAATCATTTCTTTTGCCTTTTTTTTTTCCTCCAAATTTCACCCAACTCTCACCCTAGGGTTCTCATTCTTTTGAGACGCCGCCTCCCACCAGGAACTCCGCCTCCCCCACTCTTCTCCCTCTTCCACCACTTTCGATTCGATCTCTCGCCTCCCACCAGGAAGTCCGCCTCCCACCAGTAAGTCCGCCTTCCACCACTTTAGTGGAGATTGGACAGAGCCATGTTTTTGAGCAGTGGCCGGAGCCTGAGCGGGAAGACGATGAGAAATGAGAAACGCGCCTCCCACCAGGAACTCCGCCTCCCACACTCTTCTCCTTCTTCCACCACTTTCGATTCGATCTCCCGCCTCCCACCAGGAAGTCCGCCTCCCACCAGTAAGTCCGCCTTCCACCACTTTAGTGGAGATTGGACAGAGCCATGTTTTTTAGCAGTGGCCGGAGCCTGGGCGGGAAGACGAAGAGAAATGAGAAACGCGCCTTCTTCGATCAGGTCTTGTGTTATTTTTAAAAAAAATTATCGTCTTTCTTCGCGTTATTGATCTGCACTGAATTTTACTGTTTGGATCTGTTTGATTTTCATTGATGTTTTCGAATTTCAAAGACTGTATCTTCTAGGCGGTTAATCGGTTCAATTTTATGCTTTTTGGTGTATGATGTGTAATTGGTTGGTCGTTATATGTCTATGAACATCAATAAATATACAACCCTCAAGAAAGCATTGATCAGTTTTGGTAGGAATCAATTTTGTTCGGGGCAATAAAGGGCTTTCAGGGAAATTACTTATTAGCACTTGTACCTCATTCATAATGTTGCAAATGCCTGATGGTCTCGCCGTGTTCTTATAGACATTCTTGATGAATTTAAGTGTTAAGAGTAAGCTTAAGTTTATGTTTTTGAAGAAAGTGACATGAGTATTTCCTATTTTGGATAATTTGTACCAAAATTGGTTGACTTCGGCGTTCATTGATAGCTTACTGTCAGTTGAATTCCTACAGTAGCAGTTTGTTATGTTAACACTCTCTGTGGGAATGTGCTGTGGATCTCTTTATTATACGGAATAGTTATCTTACAAGACTTCAACTATTTTTAATTTCCTACCCTTTTTACTGGTAGAGTAGAGGATGCCTATCTCCTAAGTGACATTCACCTTATTGCAATAGAATCTGTCTGATTATCTGAGATATCTTGATTCTGCTTACTGAAGGTTGTGGACAACTGCCTCTGAATTTGATGTTCATTTACAATAGAAAACATACCAACTTCGAAGATTAATCATGTGGGTTTTGGGAGGTTCATGATTTACTTTCACCCAAATGGACTATGTTGTTCTTAAGATTCATGAACACTTGAACAATAACAAGATTAGTTTTTCCCTTTTTATACTGAATGATAATGCATTAAAATTTATCATTCCTTATCATGCCACAGAAGAATTTGATGGTTATGCATCAAAGATTGACAGCAAAATCATGATTTATGTTTTCTTTATATTCTATGAATGCTTTCTATTTCTTCCGAGATAGTAATAGTTCCCCCATGAAATGTAAACAACCTAATTTTGTATTTCTGTCATTCTATTTCTTCCGCGTCTCTGTGTGTGTGTGTGTGTGTGTGTGTGCGCACGCGCGTGTGCGTGTGCGTGTGCGTGTGTGTGTGTGTGAGAGAGAGAGAGAGAGAGAGAGAGAGAGAGAGAGATGTAGCCATGCATCATTTTCTGTTTTATGTCAAAGACTCCATGCCCATTGTATTTTGTGACCCTGATTTCATTAATTCCTTTTGTTGTAATGCTAGCCATGCATCATTTTCATGGATGAGCTTGATGCCATTGGAGGACGTCGTTTCTGTGAGGGAACAAGTGTATATCATGAAATTCAAAGAACTCATGGAGTTGTTAGACCAGCTAGACGGTTTTGATCAACTTAGGAAGGTACTCAGAAGCTATGATCAATTAGTCTCATGATACTGTATCTTTATGAAATAGAACTAATGGGACAATTTCATTTAACTTTCTCTCTACTCATTCATGCAAGGTGTAGATTTTTGCAAGAGAAACTACCCATGTATGTCATGTAATGTTTCATGTCGCGTGCTTCTCTCATTTACATATCTCACCTTTGATGATCCAAGTATGTGTTAGTATGGAGTATATTTCTAGGCATAACCTTTAATTTGCAGGTTTTTTCTTCCCCTTTTATACTCAGTAATATTTCCCAATACTAATAATTTAACAATTCCAAATAAGATCGTTATTTGTTTGCATGTTTATATATAGATTGGATATAACCCATGTTTGATTGCTTTTTGTGGTTTTATCTCTCTATATTTATTACTACCGCTGATAATTATACTTGATTGAAATCCCAGTGTTTGGGATCCATTTTAAGCTCAAAAATTTCCCCTAATAAAAAAGTACTGATCTTCACTGGATGAAACCAACTCAGTGTTCATAATCTATTTCATGTGTTTCTGCATTAACTGCTGTTGGCGTGGAATCTTTTCCCTACATAATATATCCATTTACCCTATAGTTTTATTCATAGATAGTATTACTCAATCAATGTGATGTTGGAATTACATTAGTCTTCCAATTTGTGTCCTCCTAAGTGAAGATTGAGTGAGATGACTCGGATCTATGATGCCCTGCCTAAAATGATAAATTGTTAAGAGTTGTACCTTTTTTTAAGTTGCATACCAACAAATGCTATTGTTTGTTTGTTTGTTTTCAAGCTATGATGATGTTTGCCCTCTTCTTCTTATCCTTTTTCATTTGCTTTCAGCACTCCCACTGGAGTGGAGACACCTGATGTTATACATCTTCCTAAGCAAGAAAGGAAGGAACCTGCGAGACAACTTTGCTAGGTAATAAATTTTATTGTGCTCATTTAATCTATAAATCCTAATTTTTCAGTTCTGTCAAGCTATGTCTGAAATTTCGCACCTCTAAGTATGTTTTCAAATTCAATTCCTTAACTAAATTACAGGAAACTGAGTTATGTCATTTTCTTCTCACATTCAGTTTGTGTAATTTAGTTCTGTCATTTTCTTCTCACATTCAGTTTGTGTAATTCAGTTCTCTTACTCATGTATCTAAGTATGTGCAATTTCAGATAATTCAGTTTATAAACACAGAGATATATTATTAGTGTGTCATTATTGATTGAAATCTTAAGTTGACTCAATGTCCTTACTCTTGAGTGTTTGATAGATTCTTCTAAATTGAATTATTTCAAACAAAATATTCTTTTTGATGAAATTACATGCATGTAAAGTATTTATGAGTTTTTTTTTATATTCAACGATAATTTCAAAAGAGGCATACCCACCATAGTTGTAAAGCATAATCTTGATTGGATGAGTAGTTTCAATCTATTTTTACATGTGCTTTATCGTTTTTTGAGTGTGAATTATACTTGCAGGAGATACCACAAGTTCTAAAGGATACTTTGCTTCTACCAACTCTTACTAAGATTATAAGTTCTTGAATTAGTTGAATATATAAGTTGCCTTTGTGTGTTGCCTTTTATGATACAGCCTGGGCAAGTGAGCAACCCATTTGTCCCTTCTTCTATTTTATCATCTTTAAAACAACCTATTTTCACCATAAACAACATCTTCTCTTATCTCCTTGGTTGCTCAATATATTATACATATCCATTCAGATATTATACAAATTGTGATTTTCCATCTCTTTATTTTTTCCCCATTGTGATTTTACATATCCATTCAGATATTAGGAAAATCACACGACTATGGAAAAGTTTGAGATTAGTAATATCCACATATATATTATACAAATTGTGTACCTACTAATTATAGATGTTTATATATCCACTTTCCTTTCATTGTAATATATAGATTTAGATATATTTGACAAAGGTAATTGCGGATGCATATATTTGATAAATTTGGATAGATTTGATTATATTGTACAATGATTATCCGCTTTCTTTACCTTGATTATTCACTTCCCTTTTATTTTAACATATTTGATATCTTGGATTTATATCTTTGGATTGATATTATTCACTTCCCTTTTATTTTACCTTGGAAACAATCTTCTCCCAAACACCATTTTAAAAGTTATAAGGTATATATATATCCAACAGCCGTGTGGACCACATCATCACAACACCCAGTCAATCTACTCTCACCTCCACAATGTCTGAGTCATTCACCCTGCTCGATGTTATTTCTGCCTTCTCCATCATCAAAGTGCGTATTATTCGAATGTATGCAAGGACATCTTCGAATATCCCCCACACCAAATTGCCACTGGAATTGGTTCTCGTGGATGAGAATGTATTTTCCAATCTCTTCCCATCTTCATTCATTTACATTTCTTCTCATTATTTTCATTTATATCTAACAATCGTTTTTTTTACAGGGAACTCGTATTGAAGCCATTGTTCAAGGAAACTTGCGTTAGAGGTTTGCCGGTCGATTACACGAGTTCTCTACCGTTATCATCTCCAACTTTGGACTTGTGGATCATACAGGATCATTTAAGCTCAGCAAGCATGAAAGGAAGATCTTTTTCCGAGAATCCACAATTGTCAAAGCGTGTGATTCCTTGCCCGGATCACCACATGGTTTTTCCTTTGCTGATTTCTCTACTGTTTTGTCCACTACTAATCCGGATGAGTATTTGATAGGTAAATGTCTTTAATATTACGTTATTCATCTAGAATTTTTTCATTTTCATCGACCTCGGTTTATACATGATATTTATGTTCTCATTTAGACATTATTGGTGAGCTTATTGAGTTTGGAGATGTTATCACATTCTCCAATAAAGAGGTGGCTTCGAACCCTGCAGCCAAGCCAACCAAGAGTAGACTTATCGTTAAGTTGGAAGATCACACGTAAACTACCTCCATATCTTATAAATCTTTTCTTATTTCATACAATAGCTTTTATTTTTCACACATCTTTTCTATTTTTTACAGCAAAACTGTGCTGAGTTGTTTCCTTTGGGGGGATTATGCTGCTGAGATGTCCAAATATTTGTCCTCTTTTCAAGGGAATCGAGTCATTGTCATATTGCAGTTTGCAAAAATTACAATATACAGGGGTACATTTTCCCACCTTTTTTTCACCTCATTTGTTTAGTTTTTCTCATCTTTTATTATATCCAATTATCATATACTAATTAGATCTTCATCTTATATCATTCCAGGAGAAGTTTCTGTGTCCAATTCACTTTGGGGCTCTAGGCTACTACTTGATCAGGATATTCCTGAAATTGTAGAGTTCAAGACAACGTATGTATCTTACTTATTCGTATTTTATCTATTTTAACATGTTCTTTCCATCTATGTACGATAATGGTCTTAACTTTTATTTTACATCAGTTGTGTTTCTAATGGAGCATTAGTTTCCCACCCCATAAGCCATATCCGAAGCTGCTCTTCATCTTCTCCTACCCAACAGTTTCTGCAGTCCAGTGACATGAAACTCTTGAGTGAACTTGATTCCATCGCCGAGGTCACAATTGTATTTATTTTTCTTCATTTATAAACATCCTTTTTTTTTCGTGAAACATTTATAAACATCCTGATTTATACTCAAATATCTCTCCGCTTTTGTTATGACAATTTTTTTGGTCTTCGCAGGATTGTGTTTGTGTTGTGCTTGCAACCATTGCTGAGTTTGAAGACAAAAACACCTGGTTTTATAGTTCGTGCCTTAAGTGCAAGCGGTCTGTTGCTAGCGACGGGGATATCTTTTATTGTCTCAATTGTGATAAGCAAATTGATTACCCAGTTCAAAGGTACATTTCATTCCGTCTTAACATCTTCAAGATACGCACCTACCAAATATTTTTTTTCTCCTTTAAAATTGTTTTCATTTACTCCACTTTCTTCTTCTATTGTAGGTACAAACTGAAAATCAAAGTCTCGGATGTGTCTGGCACAACATCTCTGGTGATGTTTGATGAAGAAGTCCAATATGTGGTTCACAAATCTGTTAAGAGTTTGCTTGAGGATCAATCTGGGGTATATATTTCAGATCACATTTTCTATTTTCCTATCTATATACTGTCTACAACCCCAACCACATTTTATAAAAAAATTTACCACTTTGTTTCTATACAGGACTATTTGGATTCATTCCCTGAACAGTTAAATATCCTGCTGAACAAAACCTTTCTCTTTCGGATTGAGTTGAAAGCATACTTCTGCAATCGTGGTGACAAGAGATTCACTATCAAAAAGATGACAGCAGACGAAGGTTTGATTGAACAGTTTACTTCGGCCTTTCCATCTCTCCAGGTTTGTATCATCTACCAGGATAGTTTCATTGTTAATGTTCTTCCATTTGTAATCTTCTATTATCTCTCTTGTGATAGGAAAGTATCTCTGAGACGTCTGACTCTCATAAGCTTGCTACCGGTGGTGGAGATCCGGATTTATCTACTCCACAGAAACGCCTTCGAACTTCCGCCAATGTTGGTGATGACACTGGTGGCTGCCTCATGTCAACCACGAAGGAAACTTCTACCGTGAAAATCGAGAGGGATGCTGTGAAAGTCGAGGAGAATGCTGCGAAGATCAAGAAGAATGCAGTGAAAGTCGAGGATGATGCTGTGAAGGTCGAGGAGGTCACTGTGAAGATCGAGTATGATGTTGTGAAAGTAGAGGAGGTCGCTGTGAACATCGATGAGGACGCTGCCTGAATTGCTGCCTACGCTATGCTGTCCCATTAAATAAGGCTGATTTCCAGTCAATTTATGTTCTAGCCTATTTATCTTACTACTTTATGCTACACCAGTACACTCTCAGTTTTTATTCAACCCATATTATGGGAATATATTTTATCTTACTACTTATTAATTATAAATTATAATAATTTAAGCTATATTCCTCTATTGTGTTCTTATTTTTCAACACATATTATGGGAATATATTTTATCTTACTAATTAATTATAAATTATAATAATTTAAGCTATATTCCTCTATTGTGTTCTTATTTTTCTCGCCATTTTATATACGCAGCTATTGCCTTATAATGAGAGTAATGTTTCTGACAGAAGTAGGTCTTATTTTGAGGAATAATATTTTACTCAATAATTCTGTTATGATTGACTCCTAAATGATATTTTACTCAATAATTCATTTTAGATACACATACGTTGATCTCAAAGGTGATGATAAATACCAAGACAAGGATAGGAAAAAGAAACAAATAAAACAGAGACCATTGCGTAGAGAGGTACAAAGCTGATTTCAAAGGTGATGATATTTTACTCAATAATTCATTTTAGATACATATCTGTTGATCTCAAAGGTGATGATAAATACCAAGACAAGGATAGGAAAAACAAACAAATAAAATAGAGACCATTGCGTAGAGAGACCATACGCGCCATATCTGTCGAGCTTAGGGGGAGAGGAACTCAATTGCAGATCAAACCTCAGCCAGGTTCTTGTGGTGGTGTGGGTGAATCGTGAATTTTGGAAAAATATGGGTTGGCTAACTCTATTTTTTGGAGAATCGAGCCCTAGGGTCTCTCAGGGCCTATACCATGGACGATTTGGGGACGATTCAGTTTGGGATTATGCCCCAACTACCTCCGTGGTATTTTCATCTGGTTATCCGTTCTCACATAATCGAATTCAAAAGATCATTTCAGACAGCTGATTTCTCACCAGGGTTTGTAATTGCAATCTTTGAACAGTTTCTGTGTCAGTGATTTTCTCCCTTTCATTTCAGGATGCTTCATCAGATTATGATGAGGAGGATTTCGACCGTGCTATTGCACTCTCACTATCAGAATAAGATCATAAGGGGAAAAAGGTGATTGGTAAGTGCCATATTATCATCGAAATTTAATATTACCAGTTGATGTTAAATCTGAAACAAATGTATAAAACCCTGTGGCTAATTGTAGATTTCAAAGTTTTAGTATCTGATCTGATATACTTCGGTTAAGATTCTCTAGGTATACATACTGCTATTCAGACTTGTATCGATTTATGATCCCTTAGTGTTAATGTTGCTGCATTGTTTGTTTCTTGACAGATTCTGATCTTCAATTGTTGAAATGAACACCTTCCCAAACCTTGCCTCTCAGGTGTTTGTGAATATGTCTAAGACTGTAAGGCTATATCTACCGTGACTTTCACAAAACCTTGCCTACCAGGTGTTTGTGAATATGTCTGCTCACTTCTTTTCTTCAACATTATGTCTCGGTGAGCAATTTCTGAGCCCGAGCACTACTGAAATTTTTCTTCACATATTTTTGGGCTTCCTGAGTTGAATTGAACACCTTACCGGACACTTGCCTACCTGGGGTTTGTTAATTCGCTTGATTCATATGTCTCATGTTTCTTGCATCATCTTCCAGGTCGGAGGTCGGGTGTTTCGATCGGACGTCGATCAACGATGTTGTTGACAAGCATCTGGAGTGGGCGTATTCGTCGACGTCCAGAGGCTTCAGCTGAAAGGATAAGGATGAGACGTTGCCGGCGTTGTCCGCAGTTTCCATGTCACCTTAAACCGCCGGCGTCGTCCGCAGCTCAAAGGTCGGGTGTTTCGATCGGACGTCGATCAACGACGATTGCCTGAAACTGTGTATGCTTTTCTGATAAACGGAAATCAGTTTCCATGTCACCTTAAACTGCGGTCTTCTTCGGTGGATGTATGGATAGGTCTCTGATCGCAGTGTTTTATACTGAATATGTGTATAGCTACATGCCTACAATCAAACTGTAAACATAAATGGACCTTGGAAATTTCATGATCATCATGGTGTCATTGTCTTGATTGCAGGCGAGAGGACTCGGGAAGCATATGAAGAGGCTCAATGCCCTAAAGCATTGGATGCTTGATAAACTTGGTGGTGCTTTTGTAAGTGCTTCTGCATGATATTTTTTTCTCTATGTTATTAATTCTATATAAATCCTAATGTCACCTGACCTTGTGATAGTATCTTGACTCTCTTACCATTTCTGTGCAGGCCCCTAAGCTATCATCTGGACCGCACAAGTCGAGGGAGTGCTTGCCCTTGATCCTTATTCTAAGGAACAGGTTGAAGTATGCACTTTCGTACCGTGAAGTCCAAGCCATCATGGTGCAGCGGCTTGTGCTTGTGGACAAAAAAGTGAGTACTGACAAAACTTACCCAGCTGGTTTCATGGGTATGCACTCCTTCACTTACCCAGCTGTGTTATAATTTGTTAGTGGAATGTGTGCATTAAAGTGTTTGAACCATGGACAATATATATTAGTGTATTTGATTTTCTATTGCAATCATCTGTATTATAACTAGGCAGTTCTTTGCTTCTGATGGATTTCTGCATATGTTGTTTCAATCCCCAAGACCAATGAGAACTTCCGATTGCTTTTTGATACCAAGGGAAGGTTCCGCCTTCAGCCGATCAGGGACGAGGAATCTAAGGTTAGTATTTCCGTTGTCTGTCTTCTGTTATTTTGCAAGTCGTGATGTATGAATGTCGCACCCACTTTGGCGCCCTTACTTTGTCTGTGCAGCTGTTGCACCATCTCTTTAGAAAAAATCATTAGTTCAAAACATAACTTGCAAATTTTACACCAAAACCCATATATTCGGTAAATGGGCAATGGCTCAACTTTCTGTTACATATTGATGATGATGATTGCTTTATCATTGACTTTGTTTCCATTATCAAATTCCTTCAATAGGGGGATAAGATCATCCTATATCTTTTTTTTGCCATTTCTATTAATATTTTATCAATCTACATCTCTTTCCTTTCCATGTATAACACATCTATGATTTTTTGAGCTTAGGATTATGCATATCATCTCCACACTGTGTTGACATCCATTTTTTTCATGCAACTTCATTTTTGCATATCATCTTCCTTGCACGCATGTAGGAGTCCATATTGCTCTTGTACTAAACGCCTTGGATTCTTGAAGTTCTACCCGTATGTGTATTTGCTCACTCCCTCAAACTATATGACTCATCCAGTTTTTTTGTTTCCTTCTTATTTGTCTTCGGTTGGTTGTATTATTCCATTCGTGAAGTTCATTATCATTCATTTTTCCCTTTCACTTTGCTCTCTCCCAAACTCATTTGGCATCATTGTTGCTCCTGATTTTTTCCAATAGCGAGTTGCAATCACATGGATCCAGATCCCCTTGATCCCCGGTTGTTAAGATTGAATCGCAAGCTAGCACTGACCAATAAACGAAAACAAGGTCGCCATAATTTTCATCCTTATTTCATTATCTATATGTGACTCTGAAATTTTTTGTCACATACCCCTATAACTATAACAATCGTTCTTTGTTGCAGCTGCTGATAAATCACATACTCCAACTTCTGCAAGACGACAAAGGATTCCTTTGCGGGATATTTCTATTTGTAATTACCATTCAGTCAATTTTAATGGATACGTCCTTTTTTTTATGTTGTTATTCCCTCTTAATTTACATCAACTTATGGGTTTTCGTTTCCATTTGTTTTGTCCTCTGCCCATTACACAGCTCATCAAAATTCAGAAACCCCAAATTCCGCTAATTGTAAGATGGCTCCTATGAAGGCAATGGGTCAGATTTTCAATGGTGATGCTTGCATTGTGTAGCTTTCCTTCATAATTATCCGTTATTATTAGAAGCAGAATGCACATTTACACTCTTTTACTCTTTTTATGATTATTGATTGCGGTTCCTTCACTTTAGATCTTTGGCCCTTTTCTTTGTTTCTCTTTATATGCTCCTACGTGTTATCTCATGCCTTTATGTTCCATTGTTGCAGAAAACTGCCATGCATCACCATCTGTTATGGATAGTATTCCTATTATGTGTCGCTCCATACCTACTGATGCTATTTTTCATGACACAACTGCTACCGCATCTCCTTCTGGTAAGCCTGCGTATTGTTACCTTACATTCTCTCTTATTATAGTTTTTCTTCCTGTTTAAGTACTGGTATCATCATGTATGTAAAAATGACTTCATTGAAATTGTGACATCCAAGAGGGCTCTAACAGTTGCTATTTTACGCAGCTTCTTATACCACACATACCCCACCTTCCGTGGGACGTCAAAGGACGCCTATGAGAGATACTTCTACTTGTAATTCTTTCCATCTTTTTTTACGATGACTTCCCTTATTTCGTTCTCATATTAAATCCTACTTTACATCTTCCTTTTTAACTTTCTTCACTCCACTTTTTGTTCATATTCATTTCCGTTCTTATTATTACTATACCTCTACTCATTTCACGCTCTATATGGTACATATTAAACAACTTACCAAACTTCACTACCTCCAGATTCTTTGGATCCGCATAGGGCTCCTATGAAAACAGTAAGGGGTTTTAGATATGGTAAGTCATTGCATTCTATGACTGTCTAATGCCTTCATCCATGTCGCTTTTTTCGATTCTCATTTCTTTACTCTACAATATGATGATGCTGTTTTTTTTTTTTCCATATATGTATGTTGCAGCTGAGCTGAACGATGATGTTCTTTCAGTAGACACAGACACAGCTACTGTAGCTCAAATACCCATAGGTCGCATAACATCCAATTATATAATATGTTTTTCTTTTGTCGGACTCTTTGTTTGTTTTTTGCACATTCACTTCATGTCATTATTATTACGCACTTGGCCTCTTAATGGATTATACATCATTTTAGATCTCCTTTTCAATCGGTTTGACTCGGCCAGATTATTCCTTTACTGTTAGGTTATCATGATATTGGAGATCCAAGTTGCATTTGTGTATCGTGTGGTGCTTTGATGTGGTATGAGGAGAGAGGAATCAAATCTAAAAATCAGAAGGTACCAACATTTAGTTTATGTTGCATGAAAGGACAAGTTCAGCTACCTTTGTTGCAAGATCCACCACTTTTGTTAAGAAATCTGTTATCTGGAGAAGATTCAAGAAGTCGGAATTTTTTTGAAAATATCCGAGCATACAACAATATGTTTGCATTTACATCTATGGGGGGTAAATTAAAAATACCAACAGATGGAAAAGGGCCTTATTGCTTTCGTCTGAAAGGTCAAAACGTCCACAGAATAGGAAGTTTGCTCCCAGTTCAAGGGGATACCCCCAAGTTCTGTCAATTGTACAACTATGATACAGAAAATGAGGACACCAATCGGATTCGTGCTGCTAGGTTTGTATTAAACTCATTAACTTGGAAGATCTTTGCTCTTTTTTTTTCATCAAATGTATATTTTGGTATAACATTTAATATTCATATTACTTTACTATGCAGCTCATACGGATCAAATGAGTATGGTGATTTTGATGCTTCACTTGTATGTGATCTGAAGAACATGATTGATGATCATAACCCCTTGGCCAAAGCGTTTAGGATGGTTAGGGATCGATTTGGAGAGGCAGTTGGCAGAAATTTGAAATTAAAGTTGATAGGTAAGCGTGGACGTGATGGCAGGAGATACAATCTTCCATCCACGTCTGAAGTCGCAGCCATTATTTTTGATGAGCCGGGTGGCTCTACTGGAGAAAGGGATATTGTTATTGAGACACAAACGGGTATGTTACAACGTATAACTGAGTTGCACCCCTCATATCTTGCTCTCCAATATCCTTTACTGTTTCCATATGGTGAAGATGGATTCACCATAGATATTGAACATCGTGCGGCTGAAGGCACCTCCAAGCGACAGAGGTCAAAGTTGACGATTAGAGAATTTTTTGCTTATAGATTCCAGCTAAGGATGATTGAACATTCAGTTCTTTTGGATGCCAGAAAGTTGTCCCAACAGATTGTCGTTGATAGTTATACGATTCTTGAGTCATCCAGGTTGTTATACTGTTGGCTAAATCAACAGAGCTTGAGATCAGATACTTACATGAATCTTTCCAACGCTGCTGGGACCGGAAACACTGCACCTTCTTCAGCTGGAAAACGAATTTTGCTGCCATCCTCTTATGTCGGTGGTCCTAGATACATGGTCCAAAACTTTCAAGATGCCATGGCACTCTGTAAATATTATGGTCATCCGGATTTGTTTATCACTTTTACGTGCAATTCAAAGTGGCCAGAACTTACTCGGTTAGCAAGGAAGTTAAATGTTCGAATCGAGGATAGATTTGATTTCACCTGCCGACTTTTCAGTATTAAACTTCATGAATTGATACAAGACTTGAGATGCAATAACTTTTTTGGAAAATGTCAAGCAAGTATGTGCTCCTTATCTCTATGGTCACTTAGCCTTTTTTTTCAACTGATTTTTTTCCTACATAATTTGCATATCTCCATATTGTACCCACTCCCTATTTTAGTTCTTTTTTTCCATTCCTTATATATTCAATTATACTTTTATTGTTCTTCGTTGATTGCCAGATTATAATAATTCCATATGTTATGCATACTCCATACTTGAGTTATTACTCATTGTTTGTTGCAACATATTAAGTTATTTCATTCTTTCTTTGTCACTGATATATTCTACACTTTTTTTTTAACTGACTCTTTTTTCTTGTGTAGTCGTATACACCATTGAGTTTCAGAAGCGCGGTCTGCCACATGCTCATATTGTTTTGTTTCTCGATCGGGCTGATAAGTTGTCTACTGCTGAAGACATAGATAGGGTCATATGTGCAGATATCCCTGATCCAGCCACGCATCCTACTTTGTATCAGGCAGTGAAGGACTTTATGATGCACGGACCTTGTGGAAAATTAAATGCAAAATCTCCTTGCATGCAACAAGGATCTTGCTCAAAATATTTTCCTAAAGGATTTGTCGATAAGACGACTTTTGATGATGATGGGTACCCACTGTACCGGAGGACAAACAGTGGACGAACTGTTACTAAGGGTCAATTTGAGCTAGATAGCAGATTTGTTGTCCCCTATAATCCAAAGCTTTTGGTCAAGTATAAAGCACACATCAATGTTGAGTTTTGCAACCAGTCTAGGTCAATCAAGTATTTGTTTAAGTACATAAGCAAAGGAAATGACCGGATCATGGCAACCATTTCCAATGATGACGAAAATGAAGCAGAGGTTGATGAAATTCAAAGGTTCCATGATGCAAGGTATCTCTTTCTTTTCCTTTTGGTTATCTACACTACCTTTCTTCATGACTCATATAACCATAAATTCCTTTTACATTTATCACAACGATCTTTTAACTATTATTTAACGTTTCAATTACACTGACTAATAAAATGTCCTTTTTCCTTGGTTAGGTATATCTCCCCAATCGAAGCACTTTGGAGAATATTCGCTTTCCTTATTCACTATAGGGTTCCTGCAGTTGAAAGATTGAATTATCGTCTTCCTAACCAGCAAAATTTAGTTTTTGCTGATGACGATCCCATTACAGCAGTGCTAAACCATCATGGAGCTCAGAATTCCATGTTCTTAGCTTGGATGGAATGTAATAAGAAGTATGAAGAAGCTCGAGTACTGACCTATGCAGAGTTTCCTACCGAGTTTGTATGGAAGCAACAACAAAAAGAATGGGCTCCTCGGATACGTGGTTTTGCCATCGGAAGGATGTTTAATGTACGTCCTGCCGCTAATGAGTTGTATTATCTGCGGATATTACTCAATCAAGTTAAAGGGGCTACATCCTATGAAGATATCCGGACGGTTAATGGGGTGGTATACTACCTTTAAGGAAGCCTGCTATTCTTTGGGCTTGCTAGATGATGAAACGGAATATGTCGATGCCATCATAGAAGCTGCATTTTCAGGACATCCATCTTACTTGAGAAGGCTATTTGCTATGCTATTATTATCTGGTAGTATGTCCAGTCCAGAGTTTGTTTGGGCTAGAGCATGGCAACATTTAAGCGATGATATTCTTCTCCGTCAAAGACGTATACTTCGTATGCAAGGTATGTGCAACTCATCTATATTATACATTACCTATTACATACAGAATTTTATCTGTTATATATCCTCTGCCTTTATTTAGTTTCAAACCTAAGAAATCCTAATATTTTCATTTGTTGTATCTATCCCCTCTGTCCTTCGTATGCAAAGTGTGACAAATGCTATTTTGTAAAATGCACAGCTGCTAATATAGCCTTTGTATATTACAGATTTGCAATTAAGTGAAATCCAACTAAAGAACTATGCTCTCGCGGAAATTGAGATACTGATGCAACGAAATGGAAGTTCACTTCGAAATTACCCTCCTATGCCGCTTCCTGATGACATCCTTATCATGGAAGGTTGTAACAAGCTCATCCAAGATGAACTCCGTTACGATAGAGACAAGTTATCACATGAGCATATTAAGTTGATTTCCAGCTTCACTGATGAGCAAATGATGATTTACGATGAGATCATGGCTGCTGTTTCAAGAGGTAAAGGTGGTGTTTTCTTTGTTTATGGGTATGGGGGCACTGGTAAAACGTTCCTATGGAGAGCTCTTTCTGCTGCTTTACGTTCTAAAGGAGATATAGTTCTTACTGTTGCTTCAAGTGGCATTGCCGCTCTTCTAATTCCAGGAGGTAGGACAGCTCATTCAAGATTTTCCATACCCATTGATATCGATGAGAATTCAACCTGCCACATCAAACCTGGGACTCCATTGGCTGAACTTATATGTAAAGCACAGCTGATTATTTGGGATGAAGCGCCCGTCGCTCAAAAGTTCTGTTTTGAGGCACTAGATCGAACTTTAAGAGATGTGCTTAGATTCTCCAATCCGCATAGCTTATACCAGTCGTTTGGGGGGAAGGTAGTGGTGCTTGGAGGAGACTTCAGGCAGATTCTACCGGTTATTTCTCGCGGAACTAGACATGACATTGTTTCCGCAACGATAAATTCTTCTTATTTATGGCAATCTTGCAAGGTGCTTACACTCACAAGGAATATGAGGCTGCAAGTTGATTATGAATTCCCTAATCTTCAGGAGTTGAAAGATTTCTCTCAGTGGATCCTTAATGTTGGAGAGGGAACGGTTGGAGTTCATATTTATGGCGAGTCTATCATTGAAATACCTTCTGATTTGCTCATTACATACATTGGTGATCCTGTTGCAGCGATTGTTGAGACTATCTACCGTTCACTTCTGGAACACTTATCAGATCCACATTATTTTCAAGACAGAGCCATCCTTTCTCCTACCCATGAGCTTGTGGATTATGTGAATGACCATCTATTGTCATTGATACCTGGTGATGAAAAGATCTATTTCAGTTCTGACAGTATTTGCAAGACTGATGGATTTATGCATCTTGGCCAACCTTTATACTCTATAGATTTCCTCAACAACATTAAATGTTCTGGCATCCCAAATCACGTGTTAAGACTTAAGGTTGGTGTTCCCATTATTTTGATGAGGAATATTGACTAATCTATTGGGTTGGTTAATGGAACCAGGTTGATAACAACTAGGCTATGTGGCCATGTTATTGAGGCAAAGGTCATCTCCGGCAGAAATGAAGGAGACCAAGTCTTCATCCCTCGCATAGTCCTGTCCCCGTCAAACACCACTTTACCCTTCACATTTCAAAGACGGCAATTTCCTGTCGCCGTTTGTTTTGCAATGACAATTAACAAAAGTCAAGGTCAATCTCTCTCTCAAGTTGGTTTGTACCTTAGAACACCAGTGTTTTGTCATGGTCAGTTATATGTTGCAGTCTCGAGGGTAACGAGCAGATCAGGCTTGAAGATATTATCATGTGACGAAGAAGGTCGACCATTGAATACCACAACTAATGTGGTATATCAAGAAGTGTTCCAAAATTTGACATAATGTGGTATTAATATAACTATGATTTGTTTACCAACTTTCATTTGATTTACAAACTATTTATCCGTATTTTGTAGTGTTCAATAATTGGTATTTATATATGGTGATAATTGATGTAAGCTAACACATTTTTTTCAACAGAACTTGGATTCAATATCTCCGTGGAGGGCCTTCTACCTTATAGCCATTGCATTACCTTCAATGTAAGTGTAAGTTGTTTCGATTCGAAGAGATTATTGGGAACTGAATTTAGTGTGCGATTCATTTTTGGGGGGTTTCAAGTACAATGCGAAGTGCAGGCACTGCCGCCGAACCAAGCTTCGATTCTAAGGTGTTCCTCCAGAATCCAGCATGCATCGCTTTCTGTTTTGTTCGAATTTAGTTGTTTATTTGTGAGAGACAACTACATGAGTTGCATGTTGATTAACGGTTTCTCTTTGTTGCTCTACTCTACTCTCCCGGATTGTGTTTAGTTGATTTTACATAATAATATTAATAACACTATCATGAATAACAAGTATACTACAAGTGTTTTCTATATACTATTATTGGATTATACAGGTATAATTATGATTTTTTCTAAAAAGCGCCGTGGCGCGGGCATGAGACTAGTAAGATAATTAAATGAGAAGAAGGAAACAAATTTGGTATGAAAAATAAGAAAAGGAAGGTAATTAAATGAGAGGAAGGAAACAAAGGATCGGTAAATTAAATAAAATAGTACAGAGTTTAAATCAACCCTAACAAATATATTACGTTGATTAATTGATGTAGCTTCGTTCAAAAGAGTTTCCATTTCATACTTCCCCGACTGTGAATTGCCGAATTTCACAGCATCCATAGCCGGTATTTACTGTATTTAGCAAACTAAAGGTTGATTAAAAAAAAAAACGCAAGAACACTAAAATAATCACAAACGCAATCACTGCTTTCAATTTCATCAACTCCACATTTATTGATTATACTCCAAACAACAAACATCAAACATTCAAAGCACAAAAGGGAAAAACTCATGAAACGATCATCTGGAACAGAGCACAAATCGGAAACACACACAAATTTGGAAAAGGTCAGGCAGTACCGTAACATTGTTTCAATCTGCAAATAGAGGGAAATCTCATCACACACATTTCAAGAATCATACAATTCAACAACAGAAACGGAAGATCACTCACCAGAACACGGCGGCCAATCAGTGGATTCAGGTAAGAATGGAATAGACGGTCCCTCCTAGTCCGAGAAGCGCGTTGACCACCACAGCAAGGAAAGCGACGAAGATCGCTGCTAACGCGGCCTTCTCGGCGGCAATCGCGGCCGGGCGAGACAATTTTACCATATAACGGATATTACAGAGGACTAGTCCCCCTGCGGTCAAAGCGCAGATGACGAATATTAGGAGAATTCGAGGGAGTAGGAGGTCGGAATCAGACCGGAAGCAGGCGCTGCCGATCGACAGGGCAACTGACGCAACGAGAGCGGCCTTTGCGGATTTCGTTCCGTGGACGAGTTCGGCGCCGATGGGATAGGGAACGAGGCCCGGGACGGGATATGAATCGAGATGATCTGATGCATCTTCGAAGGTCAATGGAAGGATTGGAGGCTCGATCTTGATGTGGATCAGCTTTTCATGGGGGCCGGAGGGAGAAGCGGCTCCTTGTTGTTTGGATTTGGACGGGAATGGGGAAGGGGATGGTGGAGCGGGTTCATGGTTGTGAATATTGGAGACAGCCAGCCTAAGCTCTTTTTAGACCTCAACAAGGGAATTTGATTTCCGATCCAGAGAGCAACTCTGTTATACGGAGCATAGGTTAAATAGTAAAATTCTTCATCCCATGTTTCGCGTTCCTACGCTTTCACTCCCTAAACTCCCACAAACAATCGAGTTTATCTTTCTTGTACGCTTCATTTTATGATTGTTCTATTTTCTCTCGATTCTCGTAAAATTCCTTATCCCTTTTATTCAATTATATCATGCGAATCACTACTTTGTACAATTTTGTTCGTTGTGAATATAGGGATAATGAAACTATAGAGTTGGTTGAAACGCTAGGGTTACAAGAGGCGATTGCCGGAGAGGGTCCCCTAACACTCATCGATTTCTTCCCTCCTCTCATGTGAACGGCTGTGAGAGCCTAGGCATCCCCGCTCATAGCGTGCGGTTCACCAGGTTTGTGGAGTGCTGCTTCAAGTAAGTTTTTGAATAGTTTTTCTTGAGTTTCTGTGCTGCAAGGGTTATGGAGGGAAGGAGGTCTAGGAATTTGAAACTTACTGAGGACAAGGAGTGTAAGGTTAGGATGGGGAATGGGGGAAAACGGCAGGACGCACGATCGGGAGTTGTTACGGTGGTAGGATCATGACTATCACCAAGGACGTTCAATTCATTTGCATTGCAGGCTACCATGAAGGGGGCGTGGCAATTGTTAAATGGCTTCGGCTTTTAAGGGATACGATGAAACCTATTCACAATTCAGTTTGCAAACAAAGGAGATAAAGAAAGAGTCATGAGGGGAGGGACATGGGCTTTTGATAAAGCATTGTCTGCCATGAAAGAGCCCGGGATGGAACAATCATCAAAGATTGTGTTCGATATGGTTCCGTTCTGGGTTAGGTGCACGATCTCCCGATACAAATGATGACGGAGGAAACTGCGAGAGTGGTGGAGGAAATTGCGAGAGCGGTATTCGGAGGTGCAATTGAGATCGATGGGGAGGAATTGTATGGCTATGCAACGTACCTAAGAATACGGGTACGAGTGGATGTTGTAAAACCCTTCGAAGGGGCATCTTGATGCGAGTGGATGACAAACAACTGTGGGTGGATCTTAAGTACGAGAGATTGTCGAACTTCCGCTACATCTGTGGGTGTTGAGTCATGTGGAATCAGATTACGATCAAGAGGCACAAACGAAGCATCGTGATTATGGCGAATGGTCAGGTGCTTTGCCGTTGAATAGAGGATAGGAGAGAGGGCTGAGTGAAAGAACGGGCACACGTGGGGCCACTACGAAAGCAAATATTGGAGAGAGTGAGGGAGGGGGGTGATAGGGGGTGTGAGGGGAGGAGGCAGGGTGCGAGGCGGATGTTAGCGGGTATCTTGGAGGAGGATGAGAGAAAGGATGCAAGCGGGGTGAGGGACAGGGATACAAGGGAGGAGAAAAGTGGAAGGGACAAGGAAGGGGTGGAGATCATTAAGGGGTTAAATTTGGGAGAGAACGAAATTCAAAATGAAGAGATAGAAGGAGATGACAAAAGGGAATTAGAGAGAATTACTGCATGAGAGGGCGAAGAAGGCGCGAGGGAGGGGTTATGGGTTCACAAGACCATGGGAGAGGGTGGGAAAAGGAGGACAACGTAGGGAGGAAAAAAGAAAAATAGCAGTGGATGGATAGCAGAAAAGTGGAAAAGATTGGCAAGGGCAAGGCAGGCGGGAGTAGAAGTGAAGGGTGATATTTTAAAGGGAAAACGGAAGGAGATGGATAGAGAGGCTGGTGATATGGAGATGATGAAGGAAAAGAGACGGAAAAGAGAAGAAGGTAGAAGAATGTGAACCAAATGCTTGTAGCGACTGGAGAGGGTGGGATGGGAGCCCCTCCAATTGAGGATTATGAGTCTCTTAACCTATGACTACCGAGGATTGGGGAAGGCTCATGTAATTTTTAGACTCCCTAATTTAGTGAGAAGGAAAGGCCCCACACCGTGTTACTAATGGAGACAAGATACGGGAGAAAACGGGTGGAGGAGGTAAGAATCCTGCTTGGTTACCGAAAATATTTTACGGTGGATTGTATTGGGAAGGTGGGCTATGTTTGTTATGGGAGGACGAGACGAATATCACAATTCCAACATATACATCTCATCACATAGACACTCTAGTCACCACCCTGAAGAGGAAACAATTTTTCGGTGAATATTTTGACGTAGAAACCGGGGTTGAAGAATTTAATAACGTGGTGTGACATCATAAATTCCCAAAATTCAATTTTTTGTAAAAACTAAATTTAATCAATTTAATTTTATATATCGTATTTTAGAGCTAATTATTTACTTATCAAATTTTATAAAAATTAAAATTGGGCATTTAAGAACGTGGTGCCATACTATTTTCCTATTTTTAATACTCAATTAAAATGTGAAGCTTTTAATTGTGTATTAAAAATTATCTCATATGAAAATTGGTTTAATGTGGAAAAGTGTACGTGTATATCTTCTTATAATTTTTAATTTTTCTATTAATATTGGTTCATTCTAAATGGGTAATATTACTACGTAGTTCATTTTTTTTTTTTTTTGCATTTTCTTATAAATAAAAAATAAATATTGAGAAGAAATAAAAATTAAAGACGTAATATTTTTGAGAAAAAAATTGGTTAGTTTATATCTAAGAAAATTTATATAACAAAAACCAGTTTTAAAAAAGATTCAAACCAATACCCAATTTTGTAGAGTGTTTTTTCAAATTATAATGTACAATAATATAATTTTTAATCTCAATTTTTCAATATTAAAACCCATTATTGTTCTCACATAAACTTTTGAAAAACCTCGTGGGCACCATGTGAATTTTTACAAAACTTCGTGGGCACCACGCAGAATTGTTCAAAACTTTGTATACCACGTGGAATTTGTACAAGTTCGTGGGCACCACGCAGAATTTTTCTTTTTTCTTTCTTTTTCGATTTTTTTTTTCCTTTAGAGCCACATAAGAAGTACAATGTGAGGAAATAAAGCATGCAACATTACAACTCATTCTTGAGACCTTTTGACAATATGCATAAGCTACTAGCTAGCTTCGTTTTTTTTTTCTCCAAATCATGACCATAATCAACTCTAATCCTAATTCACGGAGGGTCAGGCTCATTATCGCCTAAAGATAACATGTATTTTGTGGAAATTTAAAAAAAAAATAGGCTAAAGGCTCAAGTTTCAAACAGATGTATAACATAAGGTAGATATGGATAAATGTGGTTAAAACGATTGCCTCAATCATATGAAACTTATAAGCAATGAATATGTATTGTTACAGGTCTCAATAATAAATAACTATACCAATACTCAGAGATTAATGCATAAGAAGAGTAAATCATACAATAAAAGCAAAGGGTATTGAAATGATTAGTCATACATGAGTTATAACATTTTCATCGTCTGAACCTTTGTAGCGGGTGAATAAGTTTGTACATAACAATTCATCGTTTCGGTATATATTTTTGTAAATTGTTGAGCATATCCTAATAGGTCTAAATTGATTAATCATACATGAGTTATAACATGTAAAGATGGTGTAATGCTAACTTAATCATGGTTCTAGACTTTAGGGGCTTTGGTTATATTAGAACTTAGTCTAGGGGCTAATTATAACTTATGCTAAACATATATTATACTCTCCTAATAACATATACATATTATACATTATCATTGCAAGTAAAACACTTGTGATCATGTATAATACTTATATGCTATGGTTGAAGAGTTAAATATGTGTTATGTTATAATGTTAACATTTCGGACATTATAACATTGGGCCTTAAGCAAAGAGTCCAGCCCACCTGGAAGCCCAGCTTACCTCGTTAGCTTGTCCGGGTACCCTAAGCGGGAATGTTCGTTTTAGCTTCTCCAGGCGTGCCTATATAAGCTTAAGAGGTGGCTAGGGTTTCTCACTTGTTCACTCGGCTTCAGGTAATCCAACAGAGAGAAAGAGAGAGAATAGAGCGGCGGCTAGGGTTTGAGAGGCGATCTTTCTTCTCCGGCCGTTCAACTCGGGTCTGAGGCGGATCTCCGAGCGAGACCTCTAGATCCGACTCCGAAGAGCGACGCTGCACCTGTGTCCGGCACTGGTTGTCTTCTCCGACGACCTCCGACTCAGATTTGGTTTCCGAAAACCAGATCCAGGGAGTTTCTTCGAAGCGCTTTACTATTTCTCCTCGTTCCTTGCTTTCTTCCTTGCGATTACTTGTGTATGAGTTGTAATAAGCCCTAGATCTGAGTTGTAGTTGACCTAGCCATGTAAACCTTCTTTGACTTAGTGGATTGAGCTCGAGTCTGCTCTTCTGAGGCTTCGTGGACGTAGGGATCTCATCCCGAACCACGTAAAAATCCTACTGTGTCATTTCTCGTTTACTGTTCTTGTTGTTACGACTTTCGATCTAGATCTTAAGGTTTCCGATCTGTGAAATCTTGAGTCACCGGATCTTCAACGTCGTATCATAGCACTTGGTTTTCTGTTTGCTGCTAGATCTGGTTTTTGGTCACCTGTTCTTGACCTTCTGGTTTCTTGAGAGTTGAGTGCTAAGGGTTTTCCGTAGATAGTTAGCCTTGTGCTTGTTTCTCTATACAAGATCCTTTAAAACGTTTCCGCTCACCTGTTTTCCATACTAACTCTTGCTGTCTTGTTTTCTCAGGTACCAAAGATAATGGAAAACGCTTTGAAAATCAAACCCTTCGACGGGGTCATTGACTTTGCCATGTGGCAAGTCAAGATGAGGGCCGTGCTGATCAAGGAGGGATGCTGGAAGGCTTTCAAGACGACAGCAACCGCATCCACCGCCGCTACAACCACTTCTGGCACCAAGGATGAGGTGGAAGATTCCGAATCCTCTGAAACGAAGAAAGGAAAAGGAGTCAAGGTTGACACCACTCCACCATCTGAGGAAGACCTGGAGCTGGAGTTGAGGGCGCACTTTGAGATCATGCTACGGCTCCCGTCAGGTGGTAAGACACTCATCCGCTTCCTCTCTATGGCATGCCCTGGAGGAGCTTTTTCTATCTAAGTCTCTGCCCTCCAGGATTTCTTTGTTGTGTCGCTCGTTTACTTTCAAGATGAATACCCAACTTACTTTGGATGATAACTTGGACAAATTTTTAAAGATGTCTCAAGAACTTGAAAGATGTAATGATGAGATTAAAGACTCTCACTAGGCCATTCTCCTGCTTAACTCCTTACCCTCTCAGTTTGACAATTTTAAAGATGTTATCCAGTTTAGCCGAGATGAATTATCTAAGGACAAACTCATTGAAGCTATCATTGAAAAAAATGAGATAATGAAATTTTTTAAAATAAAAGGGCTCAAAACTGACAGAAATGATAAACCTGATAAACCTGAGGTTATGTTCACCAAAGGTAAGGATAAGAAGGGTAACAAAAATAAGAAAAACAAAAAGGATAAAAAGGAGAATGGTAAAAGTGACAAGCATGACAAATCTGACCCTAATTCTAAGTGTAACTACTGTGGTAACTTGGGTCACTGGGTGAAAGATTGTAGAAAGAAAAAACGTGCTGAACAACTTGCCAAATCAAACCAAACTGAACTTTCTGCCTCTGTTCTTGAATGTATGAAAGATTGTCCTGCTGAATTGTTTATGTGTACTGAGATTACTGAACATATGCCTGATTCTTGGATACTTGACTCTGGATGTACCATGCATGCTACACCTTGTGAACATTATTTTAAGCATTTAGATAAAACTGCTTTTGGTGATGTTATGCTTGGTGATGATACCTCTCTAAAAATCATGGGAACTGGATATGTTCCACTTCTTATGCATGATGGTTGTGTTAGAGTCTTTACCAATGTTAGATGGGTCCCAAGCCTTAGGAGAAGTTTAATGTCTGAATCTGCACTTGAAGAACTTGGTTGTGATGTGAATTCTAAAGATGGACTTAGAACTGTCACTAGAAATGGTAGGATTATCATCAAAGCTGTTAGGAGAAAAAGGTTTTTCATATCCTTGCTTCTAAACCTGAGATTAATGCTGCTATAAGTTCTGAGCATATGACATTACATGATACTCTAACATGGAATAATAGGCTTGGGCATATAGGCAATAAGGGTCTCATGCATTTACATAAACATGGTTTATTGCCTAAGAAACCTGCTGAGATTAAATTTTGTGAAAATTGTATCTTTGGTAAAGCTGTTAAACTTAAATTTCCTAAATCATCTTATGTTGCTAATATTCCTGTAGAATACATACATAGTGACCTTTGGGGACCTTCACCAGTCCCCACTGCAGGTGGTATGAGATACTTTATCAGCTTTATTGACCACTTCTCAAGAAAGGTATGGGTTAGTTTACTTAAAACCAAAGACCAGGCCTTTGAAGCCTTTAAAAGGTGGAAGGTCATGGTTGAATGCCAATCCAACCATAAAGTCAAATGTCTTAAGACAGACAATGGTTTGGAATTCTGGAATAAGGAATTTGATTCCTATTGTTCAGAATTGGGCATTAAAAGACATCTCACTGTCCCTGGCACACCACATCAAAATGGGACAGCTGAGAGAATGAATAGGACCTTATTAGAAAAAACAAGATGCATGCTTATCTCCTCCGGGTTGAAAAACACCCTATGGGGAGAAGCTGTTATAACAGCTGCATATCTTATTAATAGGTCCCCTTCTAGTGTCATTGACTTTAAAACACCCCAGTAGAAATGGACTGGAAAAACTCCAGCTCTCCATTATCTCAAACCTTTTGGGTGTGCAGCATATCCTTTTATCTCACAGGGTAAGCTGCAACCCAGAGCCCTTAAGGGTATCCTCTTAGGATACCCCGAGGGTGTAAAGGGGTATAGGGTCCTTCTGCTTCAAGCAGGACCTTATAAAGTAATAACAAATAGAAGTGTCAAATTTAATGAAACAGAGTTTCCATTGAAAAACAAACTGACTACTTTCTCTGAGATTGCAGGTACAAATGAACAAACTATAAGCTGGACAAATCAAGATGACAATACAGAACTCTCTGACGAAGATGAGTATGACATTGGAAGAGTGCCTATGACTGCTTGGAAAAAGACACACTCGAGATTACAAGGGGCAACTCCAGTACTTCCCACACCAGAAGAAGAAGAAGATGAAGATCAGGCTGAGGAACCCCCTCTACTTTCCTCCCCTTCTTCTACACCCTCTATTTCTAATTCTGGTGATGTAAATGGCCTGTCTAAAGACTCTCACGTAGAGTCCTCTATTTTCTCCTCAACCTCTTCTGATTCTCATGCATCTGCATCAACTATATCTGTTGCATCTACATCATCTGAAAATGCTGCATCTGATATTGTTTCTATGCCTAATCTGCATGATTATCAGCTTACTAGGGATAGAGAACCTAGGACCATTATACCTAATAGGAAGTACAGTTATATTGTTGAGTATGCTTTCTTATCTGCTGAGCATGTTAGGCACCCCTCTACTCCAAACTCTTATGAGTCAGCCATAAAAGGTGACCATTCCAAGCAATGGTTAGAGGCTATGAAAGAGGAAATGGGATCAATGTACACCAACCAGACTTGGTCATTGGTCCCTCGTCCCTCGAAAACCCGTCTTATAGATTCTAAATGGATCTATAGGATAAAAGAAGGTCTCATGCCCTCTGATCCTCCAAGGTTCAAAGCAAGGCTTGTAGCCAAAGGGTTTTCACAGATAGAGGGTATAGACTGTAATGATATCTTTGCTCCCGTAGTTAAGTATAAAACCATGCGACTTATGCTTTCTATGTGTGCTGTTTTTTATTGGGAATTAGAACAAATGGATGTTAAAACTGCTTTCTTACATGGTACTCTAGATGAAACCATATACATGAAACAACCCAAAGGCTTTATTAGCAAAAGCCGACCTGATCACGTATGTTTACTAAAAAGGTCCATTTACGGATTAAAACAATCCCCACGACAATGGAACCTTAAGTTTGATACTCTGATCAGGAAGCTTGGGTTTCATAGAAGTAGTTATGATACATGCCTTTATTTCAAATATATTGCTTCTAAGTCTCCTTTATATGTTTTACTCTATGTGGATGACATGCTGCTTATAAGTAGTTCTATGTTGCTCATTAGTAATACTAAAAGGGACTTGAAGAAATACTTTGACATGAAAGATCTAGGAAGTGCTAAGAAGATTCTTGGCGTAAATATAATTAGAGACCGACCTAACAAACAATTATGGTTATCCCAAGATGACTATATCCTTAAAGTGTTGAAGAGATTCAACATGGTCACCTCTAAACTAACCTCCATACCCTTAGGAGGGCACCTAGAGCTTACCAAAAAATCTTGTCCAACCAAACCCGAAGATATCAAGGAAATGGCTAGGATTCTCTACGACGTAGCAGTAGGATCCGTTATGTATGCTATGCTGTGTACCCGCCCTGACCTAGCTTTTGCTATCAGTGCCTTAAGCCGTTTTATGTTTAATCCTGGAAATGATCACTGGATTGCTATGAAATACTTACTTCGTTATCTCTCTGGTACTAAAAATCTATGTTTACATTATGGTTTGCATAACCCCATACATCAGTTACATGGATTTGTAGATTCAGACTATGCCAACAACAAGGATAATCGAAAATCCACTACTACCTACTACTATACGTGGGCTGGGAATTGTATTTCGTGGAAATCACAACAACAGACAGTGGTTGCTCTATCATCAACGGAAGCTGAATATATGTCCGCCACTGAGGCCGCCAAAGAAGCTATTTGGCTGAAAGGGATACTAAAAGAGGTTCTACAAAGAACCCTGATGCCTGGCTTACACATGGACAGTCAGAGTGCTCTATATCTCTGCAAAGATCTGATGTACCATGAACGCACCAAGCACATCGACGTCTGTTTCCACTTTGTAAGGAACATGGTTGCTGCAGGAGAAATGGACGTTAAGAAGATCAAAGGAGATGTAAACCCTGCTGAATTTGGAACTAAAATCGTACCTCCTGGCAAATTTCTTTTTTTGCAGGGACTATCTCCATCTTGGAGATCCACCATGACGAACAGGTACTGAGCCAATGAGGACTTAAGAGTCGAAGACACGAGCAAATTCCACTAGTGTCAATGTTGGAATACAAAAGCCTAGAACCTAGATTAGGAGGGCAAATTGTAATGCTAACTTAATCACGGTTCTAGACTTTAGGGGCTTTGGTTATATTAGAACTTAGTCTAGGGGCTAATTATAACTTATGCTAAACATATATTATACTCTCCTAATAACATATACATATTATATATTATCATTTCAAGTAAAACACTTGTGATCATGTATAATACTTATATGCTATGGTTGAAGAGTTAAATATGTGTTATGTTATAATGTTAACATTTCGGACATTATAACATTGGGCCTTAAGCAAAGAGTCCAGCCCACCTGGAAGCCCAGCTTACCTCGTTAGCTTGTCCGGGTGCCCTAAGCGGGAACGCTTCGTTTTAGCTTCTCCAGGCGCGCCTATATAAGCTTAAGAGGTGGCTCGGGTTTCTCACTTGTTCACTCGGCTTCAGGTAATCCAACAGAGAGAAAGAGAGAGAATAGAGCGGCGGCTAGGGTTTGAGAGGCGATCTTTCTTCTCCGGCCGTTCAACTCGGGTCTGAGGCGGATCTCCGAGCGAGACCTCTAGATCCGACTCCGAAGAGCGACGCTGCACCTGTGTCCGGCACTGATTGTCTTCTCCGACGACCTCCGACTCAGATTTGGTTTCCGAAAACCAGATCCAGGGAGTTTCTTCGAAGCGCTTTACTATTTCTCCTCGTTCCTTGCTTTCTTCCTTGCGATTACTTGTGTATGAGTTGTAATAAGCCCTAGATCTAAGTTGTAGTTGACCTAGACATGTAAACCTTCTTTGACTTAGTGGATTGAGCTCGAGTCTGCTCTTCTGAGGCTTCGTGGACGTAGGGATCTCATCCCGAACCACGTAAAAATCCTACTGTGTCATTTCTCGTTTACTGTTCTTGTTGTTACGACTTTCGATCTAGATCTTGAGGTTTCCGATCTGTGAAATCTTGAGTCACCGGATCTTCAGATGGGTGTTGAAAGAATGATTTATGCGTTTAATTAAGTATTTTTCTATTATGAAAAACAATATGCCAATATTTTTTGAGAAAATTTGCGCCAAAGGCGCAAATTTTCTCCCTAATTTAGTGATTGTCCCCCAAGTCCGGCAAATTGGGGTTTTGTCCACCTAAAAATTTATGGACAAAATTGCCCTTCCATATATAAGCGTATATGCTGTACACTCTACTCTCTCTCCTCATTTCGTCCCCCGTCTAGCTTGTTGAAGACGATTCGCTCTCTTTTCTCTCCATCTTGCTCAAGCGATTTTGGCAGTTAAAACCGATGGTTCTCTTCAATTCTGTTTCAATGACAGAGAACGAAGTCTCCGATGACATCATGGGAGTTGCTGTTGTTGCAATCGACAATAAAAGTGCAAGCGATCCCTCAGATGACGGTTTGTATTTTGTGTTTGTCTTTTATCCCTGTTTTTCGTCCCCCCCCCCTCCCTCCTTATTATTGTGTTTGATATCTAATGTGGCTGATTTGCAGTGAACAAAAGTTCTTCGGAGAAGGTTCCTTCAGTTGAAGGTAGCAGTTCAACCGGTTCTTCAAGCAGAGGTGTGTTGTTTTTGTTCTACGATTTTTTGTTCATGTTTTTCTAGGCTTTTGTTGTGTTTTTCTATCAAATGTATACATGCATTTGGCAATGTTTCTTTGATTTTTATCATAAATACCTATTTCAACATAATCTGTAAAATACCTATTTTAGCAGATTTTGTTATTCATGCTGAAACTGTTGTTGTGTATGTTTTGTGTGTGTTTTTAGATGATAATGCCTCCGCAAGTGATCTTCAAGAATATAAATGTCAATTTGATGTGAGTATATATTTTTTTTTCATACTTTATTGCCATTTGTGTGTGTTTTTCTGTTTATTCATGCTTATGAATGTGTCTTTTTAAAAGAGATTGAAGTACTGCATTCCTGTAAAGGCTAGATTTTGTGCAAAATCCAATGTTTATTGTGCTACAGATGTCTGTGATGTTATGGAGAAACATTTGTCTAAAACTGATTTTGAGTTGCTGAGGAGAAGTTGCTTTGGATGGGTTTTTGTTTAAAGGAATAAGATGAAACTTAATTTTCAGCTGATTCATCAAATGATGCTTCGTATGATTAAGAGTGATAAGCTGCATGAGTTGTGGTTTAAGGTTGATGGTCTTGTTTCTCGGTTCTCTTTGGTAGAGTTTCATGCAATTACAGGGCTTCTTGCTATAGATACTTCAGCTAAACCATCCGGGAAATTTTCGTGGTCTTATTTTCTTGGGGAGAATCAGTCAAAGTATACGTACGATGAGTTGTTGGAGGCATTTAAAAGATGTAGAAATTCGTCTCCAAAGAAGCTGCAGATGGCAAAGTTATTGATTATCGAGAAAATGTTAATATTCAGGCGTTCAAAAAGTGTTAAGAAAAATCATGCTACTCTTGTATGCAATCCAACGAAATGTGAACTGTATCCATGGGGGAGATTGTCTTATTCTTTGGTGGTGAAGTCTTTAAAGAAGGTTCTCCTTTGTGATCGATCAGATCTGAGACCATCATATGAATTATTTGGATATATTTATGCTTTTCAGGTAATTAATTTCATGCATATATGTTTCAGCATTTGTGTTTTAGCAATGTTTTTTTTTCTTTTGTATGATATAAAGTGTTGCTTTGTTATATTTATAGGCCCTGTGCTTTCTGATAAGTTTCTTTGCGATTTCAAGATGTGTGCGGGCGATCCATACTCTCTTCGTTGGGAGTGTTCGTTACGACATACTTATATTGAAGCGCAAGAGTTGTTTAATGGTGACCTGATATTATTTTTGTCTTAGCTCTATCTCACTACAATCTTATTTTTTTTATTAGGTTCATTTTTATAATTTCAGCTGTTTTATTGTGTGTAAATTTTGTTGGTTGTGTAGGCGACCCTGTTCCCAAATTTCGGCGAGTTTGCAAGGTCCCCAGGGATGGTCTTTAAAGATGAAGTTGATCACCCCATTCTTGATCACATAGCTGAACCTGTATTTTCACAACATGAGAGTGATAAGTTGTATGATTGTTGGAGAATGAGGAAAAAAGCATATGGGGTTAGGTTCAATTGCCTTACAGAAGGTGATTTATCATTGGATATACCTTCTGCTGAAACCCAAGGGGAGGAACAACAAGAAGTCAATGAAGAGTCGGGTGGCAACGAAAGTGGAGGTGCTGCAGGTTCCAAGAAGCGAAAGTCTGCGAGTAAAGTCCTGTCATCGGTGAAGAAACAGAAAATTGAAACAATCAAACCTACCATAGGGAGGAGGGATCGATCTGCTGGTTTAGTTTCAGCTCAACAAGCTGATGTCATTTATAAACTATCCTGTGAAATTGGTTCTACTAAAAAAGAAGAAGACAAGCTGCAAAGAAATCACCAACCATTGAAGATGCAGTTGCGAAACCTAGATTTGTATTTCGCAGGAGAGGTAATTCTGCTTCCGAAGATTCTAGTGATTTGTTTATGCCAATTGAATTTTCATGTCCATCTTTTCATCGAGTTGCTGAAACTGGATTGAGGCCGTCCATTGAAGTTGCACCTGAAAAGGAGTCTTTGTTAGTTAAGGATGGGAATGATGATGCTAATGATAGAGTAGCAAAGGGTTCTGGGGGGATGTGGCTCAAGGAGGGGAGGATGCGATGAATGTTGAAACTGATGAGTACTTAAACAATAAAGGCATTGAGAAAGCTGTTATGGGATCTGTCAAAGATGATCACTTGAAAGGAGCGGGAAAGAACGCGGTGGGGGCTCAGACTGATGATTTCAGCAAACAAGGGGAAGATCCTAGCTGGTTGAAAGAAATACAGATGAGGTTAGATAAGCTTGAAGAGTCGCCTCAAAGAGTTTCTGATTTGGCCGCGAGGGTGGAAATGCTTGAAGAACGTTTGTCAAGATGTTTAAAATTGGTGGCTGTTGTTGATGATCTTGTGAAGAAGGTACATTTCTTAGAAAATAGGTTTACAATGCAAGAGTCAATGCAGTTTAAGACTCGGTCATCCAATGTTGTACCTCGTGACCCAGTGATTTCAAAGGTTGTGAATGATGTATTGGATGAAATTGAGAAAGATATACCAGCAGGGGGTGTGTTGGATATTCAGGAAGAGGCACCTACTGAGATTCTAGGTCAACCAATTGGTACAGATGTTTCAGCATCTGTAAATGAGGTTATACCTATTGCATTGGTTGAAGGGCAGAGATCATTAGATTCATCTTCAGGGCAGGTATTTTCTGTTGACTTAGGGCGTGACTCTGATGTGGATTTGAAGGGTGGGGAGCAGTGCTTAGATGATGGCATTTCTAGGGGGGGGGGGGTGGGTAAGGTGGTGGGTGTTCCTGAAGTCAAGGTTGTTGAAACTAAAGTTGCTGAAACTAAAGTTGTTGAAACCAAAGTTGCTGGAATAGAAGATGCTGAAATGGTTAATGCGGAAGTCGCATCAACTCATGGCCAAGTAGTCAACGATGGTGATGAACCTGCGTGTCTGAAAAGTGAAGAAGGTGGTGCTGATGCAAGAAAAGATGCTGCTGGTGATTTAATGACCCCATCTCCTAAAAAAATAATACATGTAAGTGATGGGGAAGGGGATGATGACAACTTGTTGAAGTAGACACGTACTCTGTGGGATACAATTTCCAAAGATCCTAAATGTGTACAAGAAATTGAAGATTTCAAGTGTTCAAACCGTCTTCCAAAAGTAAGTAGTTTTCTGTTGAGCCCGTTTGTTGCTGAAAAGATAAGGATCCCGAAGCATGCTGGAAAAAAATCATTGCTCAGCAAGGTTGATCAAGACTTCATGTATGGTTGTGTTAAAGGCTCAAGGTATGTCCATCTTAATTTTTCATGTGTTTTTCGAGTGCTTTATTTATATCTATATATGCTGACCTGAATTTTTATTCTTTTAATAATATGTACAGGGATTTTTCAGTACTTTTAATGGGAGTTAGAAAAGAGAAGTCATTTTTCAGAAACATTGTTAGGAAGGATGGTTGGCTTGATATAGATGTAAGTATGCTGAAATTGATTTTCTTTTCAGCATCTTTTCGAGTAATGTAACTATGTATGTATTTCGGTTATTATGATCTGCTTTAAAAAAATACCTTACACTGTTTACTGTTTCAACACCTTGAAGCTGGATTGGTTCACATGAGGAAAATAGTCAGTGAGGATCCTAGCAGCTTTGAAGGCATTATCGTGTTGGATCCTATTTTTCATCAGAAGTATCTCTGAGAATGCTCGTCATCATATGAAGAAACAAGCCATGTTGAACAATTCAGTGCTAGCTACTTCCTGGGATTATATCCTAGCGATTATCCCAAGAGTTGGGAGTCTGCAAAAAAAGGTTTACACCTCATTTAACATAAACAATGAGCACTGGCTTGCCTTGGAGATAGATCTTGTTGAAGTGGTTATAAATGCCTATGATTTCAACCACTACATTGTGTCTGCTGAAAAGCTTGTTGAACATCTGCGCCCGATGGCTGAGTGGTTGCCAATTCATTTGGATAAGTCTGGTGTGATCCCACATTTTCATCCGTCTACATTCCACATTAACAAGGTCCCTGATCTAGTGCATGATACAACTGGGTATGGAAACCTACTTTTATAATGTTTTCAAAGTCATTAGAAGCATTTTGTTGTTGTGCTTGATATTACTATGTTTTGTTTCATTTTTTGCAGTGCATCTTGTGGGGTCTTTGTACTCAAAACAATTGAAGCACTAGTATTTGGGGGAGATATCAAGAAGTTTACCAATGAAAAAATCTTTCGATACCGAGAACTTATGGTCTCATACTTGATTCAAGAGAGATGGAGCTTTAAATTCTAGATAATAGCATCTTGTGTGTAACACCATCTATCAGATTTAGGGATTTCAAGACATTCTAATGTATTTGTAGTGTATATGTATTTCCGGGGAATATTATGGACAACAGATGTTTTTGTAGCATTTTGAATGCATTTCAATGGCACTCTTTGAAGCCAGTGAAATTGACATTTATCTAATGGTGTAATGTAAATTGTGTCAATTCCTGTTTCATCATTGTGTTCAGCAAGTTTGTTTCAACAAATATTTCATGCGGAAACAGAGACGATTGTATAGATTAAAGTTTTAGAATAGCCATAAACAGAAATGTTAACTAGTAACCATAAGAACTAAAAATAAGATGATATAGTATAGCAATGACACAAAGTATAACTTGTAAAAAAAAAATACAATCCATCACATTAAAACCATATCTGTTTGCTGAAACAGTTTATAAGTGAACTAAAAATCAAAATCATCATTATTTGTATGTATCTAGCTAGTGTTGAGCTTTTAAAATTGACATTTAGGGCACGTTTTCTCCCCTCCTCTCCATCACCACCTCCACCTTCATTAAGGAGATCCACCTTCTCTATATCCCCTACCTCCCATCCCCAAGGTAGGGAATTTTCCCCTATCTCCACCCCATTTCACCCACCTCCACCCCACTCCACCTCTTACAAAAGAGGTTAGAAAACAGGCCCTTAGTTAATGGTCTAATGTAAATTGTTCAGTATTCCTGGTTCAGCAAGTTATATTTTCAGTATTTTGTTGAAGATGACACCAATATACAATGTTAAGGTGTCATATTTTAGAGAAACACATAAATATAATCTGTAAATAGGGGACTTATTGCGTTTCTTAGCATTTTTTGTTCAACAAGTTGTTTTCTGCACATATTTCATGCTGAAATAGAGAGGATTGTCTAGATTAAAGTTTCAGAATAGCAATAACTGGTAACCGTAAAAACTAAAAATAATATGATATAGTATAGCGATGACACAAAGTACAACTAATTAGAAAAATATACAAAGCATCACATTAAAATAATATCTGATTGCTGAAACAGTTTGAAACTGAACTAAAAATCAAAATCATCATATTTTTTCCGTAGCCAGCTGGCGGGGAGCTTTTGAATTCTTCCCATGCTCCCTTTGAAGCCATTCCTTAATGTATTTTGATCTTCTCACAAACTCTCCTTTGGAGATTTTCCTTTTCCAATGAGGTCGGCCGCATCTTTTCCTTACAATGGGGGGGGGGGGGGGGTAACATTTAATTTGTTTAATATATTCAGACAGGTTTATTTCATCATCAGGAAGTAGTGGATATATAGTTTCAGAATGTGCCAAACTCCAAGCTTCATTTGTGTAGAAACTTGCAACAGAATGTGATACATCAAGCTTTTTAGTCACTATTGCTGAGAGAGCATGTACGCATGGGATTTTTTGGATGTCAAACACCCTACAGGTGCCTGTTTTTGCTGAAAGATCAACAACAGTCCGCGTACCTTCTCCAGTAACTTCAAAGACAGACTCATTCAAGTGTTTTACAAGGTATGCCCCAATATCCTTTTGCAATTCTTGAATCATTTTCATTATTGTAGGGGCGACTCTCTGTGTATTCAGTGTTGCACTCTGCCTTCTCTCTTGATACCACTCTACCAGCTTATCTCTAACAAATTCTAACAGTGCAAAAATGGGGAGATTTTTTTTACCACTCAAAATAGAGTTCAAGCTTTCAACGTTGTTTGATGTCATCATGTTATACCGATCACCCTTTGCATGTGCTCTTGCCCACTTCTCCAGCTTCGTGGATATCAAATAGGTTGCAAGTCTTGTGCATTCTTCTTTTATACGGTCAAATTGGTGGGCAAAATCACTAACAGCGTAGGTTTCAACAGCCTGTTGGAACATGTCAGCAAGATGCCTTTTCTTGAAAGTTACATGTATGTTCTGCTTCAAATGCCACATACATATGCAATGGGTAGCATTAGGGTATATCTTGGTGATATATTTAGCAATGCTGGAATGCCTATCAGAAACAAATACCAAATCATCTGTAGGTGGTATAACTTTACCGAGTTGTTGAAAAAACCATCCCCAAGATGCATTATTTTTTGTGTCAACAATCCCAATAGCCAGCGTGTACAATTTTATATTTGCATCTTGTGTAACTGCTGCAAGCAATGTACCCTTGTATTCCCTTGTTAAGAATGTGCCACCTACAACAACAACCTACCATAAAAAGGTAAATGCTAAAATCTTCATAACTTTGATAAATTATAAATGATTATGCATATATACATACTTTTTTTAAGATGTGGAATGCTCTAAGATGTGGAATGCTCTAAAATCTTCATCACTGTCTGTTTTAATGAGAGCTACTGTCCCTGGATTTTTCTCCATAAGCATGTGACAATATGACGGCAAGGCAGCACAATTTGATTCCGGTGACCCTTTTTCCCTCACTTGTGCTATTCATGCTGCCTTTCATGCTTTCCAATAAGTAATTGAGATCTTGTGGTCCGTTCTCATCTTATCAATAATTTTTTTTGGTTGTATCCACTGTAAAAAACTCAGCAATGAGTAAATGATTGCTAAAACTATCAATATTCTGAAACTGATTGATAAAACTATGAATGTGCTAACACTGATTACTTAAACTGTTTGCTTAAACTAACAATAAATAAATATAGTGGAAATTAATGCTGAAATTAATAAGATCAAAAAAATAAATATGCTAAAATTAACTGCTGAAACAGTATACATCTTGATTGTTTGAGGTCGGCAATAACATTGGATGGTGCTTCTCTGCATTGTCTTGTTTTTGTATCCCATATGCATGTGTGTATATCTCTATACAATATCACCTCATGACAAATAGCTGAAACTCTCTTTGTATGCAATTTCCAATCACAATTTCTGTCTATGCATATTGCTCTATAATATTTTGGTGTTGATTTTTTAACCTCAAATCCAAATATGTCCCTCATAGACATAATGTATAGAGCATCCTTTACTGCATGTCTAGATTCGAATGTTTTTCCAACATACATAATCCCTGGGCATTGAGTGACACGGTTGACAATACTGTCCGTGATAGAGCTTCAAGGACCCTTTTCATCAACTGTGTTTCCTTTTCTTTTCATCATGGCATAGCGTTCATTCCAATATCCATCATTAGAGTTATCTGAAAATGATTCACTGTTTTCAGCATTAGAGGAATATGAAAATCTTTCAGCATCTATATCGTCTTGCGGCACATCCTGAATCTCATCAGAAATAGAGAAATCTTCTACTATATCCATGTTTCTGCTATATTTGTCCTCAATTTCAGCAAGCTCAGCAAAAAGTGTGTTTATGGCAGAAGGATCTTCGCAAATTGGAAAATCATAGACAACAATATCCAATGGCAAGGTGTTGCTGACACACAACTCAACATCAAAATTTACTCCATCCAGTTTACTTAACAACAAGAATTCTCTCAAATCAGCGTCTGAATCTACCTTAAGCGGTGCTTTCAATGTCTTGAAGGGGTGCAAATGGCTGAATTCCAATTCAATAGATTCATCAACATTGAATATGCTGTAAACCTTGTCCCTCAAGGTTGATAAAGTGATTGAATCATCTAGCACAAATGCTTTTGAAGTAGTGTTTCCATCGAATAGTAATCTTGTTTCAGGAATTCTCCACTTTCCCCCATACACAACTGTTACAATGTTTGATGACATTTCTATCCCATGCAATTCAATGTTTGATAGCATTAAAGTACTTGAAATATAATTTGAATGCATTTCAGTAAAAATGAACAACACAATAAAAAAGAGAGTTGTTGAAACAATTAAAAACAGATAACTGCAATCCACACGAGATCAATATTCGATAGTTTCAGCAAGCAGTGAGCATGCTAATGTTATATAGAAAATCGAAACACAGACCTGCAGAAACACTTTCAGAAGCAATAAAAACGATAGTTTCAATCGTAAATTTCATAGCAGCAAATTAGAATTGATAGAAAGTATTGAATTATAGTATCAATCGTTAGGGGTGGGCACGAGACGAGACGGGATGGGATTGAGCAGGGACGAGACTCGTCCCGTGAAATTTTTACAGGACGGGATCGGGACGGGATTGACACTTTTTTTTCAGGACGGGATGGTGTCTGGACGGGACGGGATCGGGACGGGACGGGCCTTGTCCCGCAAATAAAAATAATAAAATATTATATAAATTTGCAAAGTAAAAAATGCTTTTATAATTCATTAATTTGTATAATATGTTGAATACGGTATTCTTCTCAACTATATTATTCAATATTATTATTATTATTATTATTATTATTATTATTATTATACTATTATTAACTCATACAATGATTGTATAATTAATTATAATGTTCAACATATTTGGCTACATTATCTTACTAGATCGGGATGGAAAGAAATTGAGACGAGATTCACCAAATATTGTATCATTATCGATTGATAGTTGAGAAGAATACCGTGTTTAGCTATTTGCCTCTTGTAGCTATTTGCCACACTTTGACTAGGATTGCGTTTAGTATTCAAAAGGGATGCGAAGCCCAGCTTGTTAGCCGGCTCCGATCTAATTTCATGTAAGAACTTTATTATTATTAACATAATAATAATAATAATAATAATAATAATAATAATAATAATAATAATAATAATAAAATAATAATGCCATGTTATAATTAAAAAATAATATTATTATTATTACTTTTTTTTATTCTTATTATTGAAAAATAATTATAATTTACAAGAAAAAATATAATATAATATGATATAATAATAATAATAATATAATAATAATAATAATATTACTAATAATAATTTTATTATAAAATAATATTATTATTAAATTATATTATAATATTATATAACAATAATAATATTATTATTATAAATTGAAAATTATTATAATTATAATTATAAATAATATTTGCTCAAATAATAATAATATTATTATTATAAACAAACATTATTATTATTATAAATGGAAGATTATGATTATAATTATAATTATAATATTTTCTCAAAATAATACTAATAATAATAATATATTATTATTATTATAAAAGTTATTATTATTATTATTATTATTATTATTATTATTATTATAATATGCGGGACAGGACGGGATCTGCGGGATCCCACCGGGATGGATTCGGATCCTCTTCTAATAAAAAGTTACCTAATATCTTCCTAATAAACTAATAATATTCTTTAATTAAAATCAATTATCCCTTATCAGTGAAACCATAACTCAATCAATTATCGATCTTTCTCCTCCATCTATCCAAAACGGAAACCTGTCAACAATATCTCCTCAACAAAGATCAAAATTTAAGAATTATAACCTAATCATTGAACTGACTACATACTTGATACTTAACCCCATCAAAATTGTAGTCTGATTATGTGAATGAAAAGCCTTAATTAGTAATTTAGTACTGTCGAGCGACTGGCCTTCCCATGCCGGTCTTCCATCGTGCTCTCCCCTGCTGAAGTGGCCGGCGATGGTGGTGGGCTATTAGGCAGTTTTGACTGAATTGACCATTGATGCCAATTCAATTAGGCCATATATTAGTCTCAATTCAGCAATGTGTGTGAACTCACCAATTAACTTGATGAGGGGGCAATTTGCGTGAGGAGCCCGAACCGTTGGCCAAGTCTATCAACATGAGTCACAATCCTGTCAGGCCAGGGCACCGAGGCCTTCCAGCCATCAACGGAGGTGGTGACATGGATGGCCGTTGTGGTGGAGGATTACCCGGAGTGGCGTTTTGATTTTTCAGGGAATATTGATATATAGGGCTGAGGGAATTGGAGTTAATTAGAGGGAGAATAAATCTGTGCCGTTGATTTTTTATTAGGAAGATATTAGGTACTTTGTTATGAGGAGAGAATCCGGATCCGGCCGGGATCTTCCCGCGTTTCGTCCCGCATAATTTTTGCGGGACGGGATCGGGATGGGATTCGCTATTTTGTCCTAAATCCCACCGGGATCTGGACGGGACCGGGACGGGATCGGGATTTGCGGGATTTGTGCCCACCCTATCAATCGTAATTGCAGGAGCAATCATAAACGATTGGTAGAAAATCTGTGTGTTTCACAATACTTATAGTAGCAAATCAAAAATTTGTGTGTTTCATCGGATCTGGCAGTGCAAAATCAAAATCAAAATCAATTGGTAGAAACTTTGCGTCTTCACATCAACAATCATAATCAATTGATAGAAAGTATTGAATTATAATATCAATCGTAATTTCAGGAGCAATCATAAAAGAGATCTGGAATGGCAAAGTCGGAAATCTGGGTGTTTCAGCAGATCTGGTATTGCAAAATCAAAATTTTTAAAGAACGTTAAATCAACGATTACAACAGATTTATAGTTAATCAACATCATAATCATAAGTTCGAATAATATTGCTAAAGAATAGTCGAAAGTTACAGCAAAAACGATCGATAATGCTTACTTCGTTGATATGCGTTCGTAGTTGATATGCGTAGTGAAGCAATTCAGCAACAGATTGATCGATTGAGCAACAGATCGATCGTTTATAGTGGATAGATCGATCGATAGGCAAAAACGATCGTTTATAGCAGCTAGGATGAAGGAGAGGAAGCTTGGGTGGCAAGGTTTTTGGTTGTTTTCGGTTTCAGCCAAAAAAAAATAATGGTGGACAATTCCCTCATATGGAGAGGTTGGAAGACAAATTCCTAATATAGTCTAAAATTTTGGCCTATATAGTAAATGCCCCATATTTTTTTTATAAAAGCCATCAAGCATACCGTTTGAGCATGAGAACTTTTCACATCAGGCATACAATTTGAGCATGTGAACTTTTCACATCTAATTTTCTGGAGTGCATCCTTAACTTCCTTGTTTGAGACCGATTTAATTAGTTTTATGTTATCATTTTTTGTTATTTCATGGATGATTAATTAGTCCAAGTAGTTGGCGTGTTTGACATCTCTTTCTTATGCCTACTAAACCTTTCTCTACAAACTTCAATTTATTTATTTATTTATTTATTAAACCTCTATTTGATACTTGTCAAACCCCTACATTATTTGCATAAACCTTCGCATACCAAACACCGTTTGTAATAAATTGATAAATACTTACAACTTTCAAAACCTCTATAAAAGATGATTGGAAACACACCCAACACATAACAACAACCCATTTCTTATTAGGACAACGATCCCGTTAAAATGGACCAGAACAACCACATGGAGAACGACGGGAACATTGAGGCAAGCAATAACGAGAATAAATCAATAAAACATACGAATGTTATACATAGAATAAACATATCCAAAAATTAATTCCAATTTTGCAAGACCGTGCCACATTTCGTTGAGGGAGGAGAGGCGGTGGCGCCTCTGTGGCAGGGTAGACATGAGGAGGCGGCTTCTACTCCTGGCCGGTGGTGTCTTCGATCGGCATGAGGCGGTACGACAGCCACCGGAACTGGGAGGAGCAAGTTCTCCTATCTGCTACTCATGGGTTGAAATGGCAAATCCAAAGGGTACCTCGACTTTTTCTCCCCAAATTAACACAATTCAAATTGGGTGGTTATATGCAACGGAGGCACTAGAGGAATTCAAATTCCAATTATTTAATTTTCCCACACGTACATTTTTTAAGGAATTAAACCCTTTATAAAATAATAAGTTTTTATTAATTTTTAAAAATAATGTTATCATCACTTTTTAACATATTTTTTAATAAGCTAAAAATTAAATAAAATATAAAATATATATTATTATTTTTTATTAATTTTTAAAAATAACGAATATAACATTTAAAAAATAATTGAAAAGAGTTCATTATAGAGTTTTAGTTCAATAAAAAGCATTTTGAACCATTAAAACACTTGTATTTTGAGACGAAAAGAGTAGGTAAAAATCATTAGGGTCCTTTCTTCAATGACTAAACTGCTGATTAATATTTATACTAAATGCATGTAATATATCTACATGATTAATATTTATATTATGTCCTAATAGGTAAAATTTATATCTATATCTATATCTATATCTAATATCTAATATAATACTAAAACAGATGTGAAAGATATACGTGACAGCCTCACCTTAAACCAAGGCTTACGTGACAGTTTTTCATTAAGTGTGGCTCCACCTATATAACTAATATAATTTAATCAATTATTAATTAAAATAAATTTAATGATAATTTAACAAATTTACTAGAATATTAATTTCTCCCAAAAATTTTTTACCCGTTTGAATTAAAGATATTTAAATTTTTTAAATTAAATTAACCAATTAATTACTTTCTATTGTAATTTTATTTATTTTTCTCATTTATTTTGTGTTAAAACTTAATATCTTTGTTATTTAGAAGATCATTTCCCGAGTTAAATTGGAGGAAGTCTGACGTATTCGAGACGAAGACACGCTTCAAAAACAAAGTGCTCAAGAAACGGAGATCCAACATTGTAATGGAGCACTTTTTAGACGCTAAGTTAGATTTGTTGATCGGTGATGACAATAAGTTATCCATTGATGGAATATTGCTTCTTGATGCACATCTATTGCCACAGTGACTTCTCTCGATGATATGCCAATCCAGCATTGTAGTCGATCATTTGCCCAGGTTGAATTGGAGCTCTATCTTGATGCATATGTAGGAACGTTGAATTGATGTTCTTCACATCACTGCTAATCTCCCAAACATCAATGATTGTTGAATTATGTGTGTTTTACTATTTGATTCAAGCATAGCAATTGTTAAAATCCATCTTTTTTCTATTTACAAACAAAAAACGATTGTAATCTCATTTTACCCGTTTTTGGTAAGATTTCTACTTATGTAAAAAATTTGGCGGGATTTTTTCTACTGAATTATTTATAAAATGATTTTTTTAAATCTAATTTTTTTTCTATTTACAAAAAAATAATATTGCAATCTCATTTTACCCGTATATGGTAGGGTTTCTAATACTATCTCAAAAATTTGGTGGGATTTTTACTGCTGGATTATTTATACAATGATTTGTTAAAATAAAATGTTTATCTAATTACAAACAAAAAAAATTACAATCTCATTTTACCCGTATTTGGTAGGATTTCTGCTATATCAAAATTTTGGTGGCATTTTTATTGCTAATTTCTTTGTACAGTAATTTGTTAAAATCCAATATTTATCCATTTACATATAAAAGAAGTTCATCATATATCTCTACTCACAATTAGTAGAGTTAATCTTATCGTGAAGAATGATAGGCAAGTTCATTTTTATATGCATTGATTTGTATATTTTGTTATTAGTTATTTGTTTTACCATCTTTAATATTGAATTCTTTCACAAGAATCATATATTGAAGTGACCTGTTGGTTCGAAATTATTTAAAAAACTATATATATACCCATCAATATGGAGATGAATAGATACATCATTGATATATTTCAATTTCTTATTGTAAAAGATGTTGGACATAAGTTTCAAATCATATTTCTTATTTAACTATATTTATTGACCTTATTTCTCAATATTACCAATAATTATAATTTCTAATGACCTTATTTCTCAATATTACCAATAATTATAATTTCTAATGACCTTATTTCTCAATATTACCAATAATTATAATTTCTTTTATTTTACCTCGTGAACATTCATTCTTTACTTTTATATGTTTAACTTTTGTTGTGTGTAGATGAGAGAATATTGTGAACTTTAATTTAGCCGATGTGAGAAAGTTGTATATAAATCCGATTTTTTTCCGACACTAATGCATATCAAAGAAGGTAATGCACGCCTTATTTTAATTATTTTTTGTATCTATTATTACTTAATATACCATCTTAATATGAACTATATTTATTTTACAGGTTTCTTAAACCCGACAATACCTCCAAAACCAAAATTGTGCAACGACGCTATGAATTCTCTAACATTGTGGATTAATGAAGTTATCGTGATCTATATAGCACACTTTTAATTATTGATCAAAGATGTGAATCGAGTGAACAAGACCAGTTTAGTATATTTATCATTTTGATGTTTGGATTTAATATTATTTTTCTATATCGTTTTCATATTATCATAATATTATTATTATATATATAATGTAGATAAATTATGATAATATCTTTTAGAAAAACATAATATATTTTACAAATCATGTGTGTCACGCACGGGTACTGTGCTAGTAACTACTTAATTCAGAAGACTTATCGCTGACATGTCGATTCCTCCTTCATTCACTCCCCTTCAACCAATCACATATTTTCTCTTTTTTTTTCTTTTTTTTTCTATTTTCCAAACAAAGAAAACCTACCTTACGATTCGTCTGATGCCTCCTTCCTCTGAACGCCTCCTTCTTCTCCCTCCTCTCTCTGATTTCTCTTCTGCAATTTTTTACTCTTTTTCGTTTCTACTGAAGATTGAGGTACGGTTTTTTGGTTGCGGCCTCATCCTCGACGCATCACACCCTTCATCAACAAGATTGACGCCCAATTTGCTGATTTAGGGTTGAATCTGAGTCGCGACTATCCTCTGTCGAAACCTCAAAAGCGAATTTGGGTTTAATCTGTGAGTTGATTTGGGGATTTGGGTTGATTCAGACTAGGAATCATCACCCTCCACGCTGACGATTGGAACCCGTTTGACGGCCTTGAATTCCCTCTCCATCCTGATTTTGACCCTCGGTGATAGCAGCACTACTACAGAAAAGGGAATATAACCCGGATATCTATATAACTACTTAATTCAGAAGACTTATCGTTGACGTGTCGATTCCTCCTTCATTCACTCCCGTTCAACCAATCACATATTTTCTCTTATTTTTTTCTTTTTTTTTTACTATTTTCTAAACAAAGAAAACCTACCTTATGATTCGTCTGATGCCTCCTTCTGCTGAACGCCTCCTTCTTCTCCCTCCTCTCTCTGATTTCTCTTTTGCAATTTTTTACTCCCTTTCGTTTCTATTGAAGATTGAGGTAGGGTTTTTTGGTTGCGGCCTCATCCTCGACGCATCACACCCTCCATCAACAAGATTGACACCCGATTTGTTGATTTAGGGTTGAATCTAAGTCGCGACTATCCTCTGTCGAAACCTCCAAAGCGAATTTGGGTTTAATCTGTGAGTTGATTTGGGGATTTGGGTTGTTTCAGACTAGGAATCATTACCCTCCACGCTGACGACTGGAACCCGTTTGACGGCCTTGAATTCCCTCTCCATCCTGATTTTGACCCTCGGTGATAGCAGCACTACTACAGAAAAGGGAATATAACCCGGATATCTATATAACTACTTAATTCAGAAGACTTATCGCTCACGTGTCGATTCCTCCTTCAGTCACACCCCTTCAACCAATCACATATATTTTTTTTTCTTTTTTTTTTTTACTATTTTCCAAACAAAGAAAACCTACCTAACGATTCGTCTGATGCCTCCTTCTGCTGAACGCCTCCTTCTTCTCCCTCCTCTCTCTGATTTCTCTTTTTTAATTTTTTACTCCCTTTTGTTTCTACTGAAGACATTCATCTCACATATTGAACACACAACGAGGATTGACCACACTATCATGAACCTAATTCATAGGGAGACTATAATCACGAGAATTCCATATACACAGCACATACATCCTCTCATAAGTGCAAACATGCAAGATATCATGCAAGTCATGATGAAAGACATCAATATGCTTTGTCATACAATCACAAGAATGGCTACTACTATAACCAACAGAGTTCTCCAAGGGCATTCACCAACTCATCACCCCATTTCCCCGTGGGACGCAAGTATGACTCGTTGGGTAGGACACAAAGGACATTCATACTGTTTTCGAGAGGCGAGGGCAGAACTCATGCTTAGTCTTTTCCGGCAAGAAGACATAGTTGACCATTACGAGGATATAAAGGGATGACTCTATGAGATAACTCACTTCTGACTCAAAACTACTTCAATCATCAACCCCACTAACATACTCCTCACATCCGACACGATTTCCGAAGGTGTTTGGTTGACCATCCTAAATTTCTCGTGGAAGACACCAACTTCAGGTACGAGACTCGATTGAAGCATAGACAGTGGGGTACCAAACAGGACTCGAAACAGGGAGAGCGAAAGCTCCTCGACCCTCACGAACATGCCTAAATGCTTTGGTGGGATAGACGACGGAGTCAGAATCATCAAGGGGTTTGAATTAGGGAAGGGTTATTCTGACAAGACGGGAATTCCGATGACATAAGAACAAGGTTTTCTCCCGCTATCCCGTTCACACATTCAAGTTAAGGCATACTAATTAGTTCTCTATCCTAACCTCAATGGCACTCAACATGGAAGCAATCAACAGAATCAATAAGATCCCCTTCAAGGAGGATCGCCCTCGGGCCCAATTGGATATAATGCATACAATCACAGAGACGATCTATGCCGCCCTTCGAGGGACGGCCGACCGAAGGGGCAAATATCTCACGGCATCCTAACCCATGTCAATCCAACCTTTAGGTCCCTTGGAGTCTTCAAGCCCCGTTTGTAAAACAAAGCTAGTATTTTGCCTACCCGTTCCCAACTACATCCAATAAGGATGGTCTAGCGCCTTTACTACCCCATCGTTTCCCTTTGTTTGAATACCAGATTTATTGAGTCAAGTTCATATTTAGTCCATTTGAGTTAGCCGTATTAAATTCATTTTGCCCTTTCTATAACATTTTTGAAAAAAAAACCATTTGAAAGCCTTGGGCCATTTTCAAAACCACTTCAACCTATCATACTCGGTTTGCATAACCTCGGCTCTGATACCATCTTTGTAACGGGCCGGGATTATGATTCCCGGGTTACGTTTCGATGGATGAAACCCCTCGTTAGGATCTTGCGCCCCGAGTATAGGTTGAAGGTTTGAAATTCTATCCTAACATTTTAAAGTGGGATTTCATACCCAAAATTCGAAGGGATCGTTGGAATCCCCGGGGAAGTCCCCTGTACCTGTCATAAGTCTAAGCGTGGAAAACCAACAACCATGAAAATAGTAGAATCAAGGTGTAATACAAGAGGGTGACACGGCAGAGCCGAGTCAAAACCAAATCAATAAGCGTATTTATCGAAATTTAATATACAGTGTTAGTGGAGTTAAACCATTTCTTTGAGATCGCCCAAGAGAGTTCCCACGTCACGGAAACAAGGAATAATCATGTTGCAAAACAAACCAAAAAAAAATGTATGCGGGGCGGTGTCAGATCGAAGCCCTACGCAATATAATCCCAAACAAGCAGACATATACACACGCTAGTCTTAATAAAGATGCTTCTAGATGCAAGGCGGAATATTAACACACTACCATGGTCCTAAGATCAAGTGCATAAATATAATAAGGCCTTAGCATTGAATACCAAGTGGTATATCCCTCTCCTACCTCCATCCCCTTCCGATAGGGTGGAGATTGGCCAGCTCGTGAATGCATTCCATATAATTGGGTGGCACGCATGCCCAACCCGTATCCACAATAAAGCCCGCAGGCATCTCATAATATAAGGAAGTTCATGACTCGATTGACTCAGGACGGGACCCGATGAGACAAGGTCGTCCTATAACCCTAGCAATGACTCTAGTTACTTCACAGATAACAACCGTTCTGTTTACAAAAGCAATGAGTAAACGAATGCTCAATCATGAGTGCAATCCTAGCAGGATACTACATGGCATGCTTTATTATGAATGCAAGCACCTAGTATGCACATGGCTACAAGCAGGGAGATCTCTTTTCGAATCTGAGTGAGACCATATAGGAACTCACCTGGAGGTGTAGAACAGCAAGGTAAGCATTACGATAGATTAAGGATGACCTAGATACATATTAGAACACATATATAAGTCTACATCTAATCACTCAAGCACTCAAAGCATACATCATTCAATAGAATTAACCACATCGTAATAATCATTCCATCAAGTTCAACCATTCATCTCATTTCCACATTTCGTAAGACCACATCATTCTCATCATTCCATTCAGCCACATTCATATTTCCGCAATAAAAATCCACATTGCCATTTATCTCAAGTTCACCATATTCATCATAGCTCATAAGCGATAAGACAAACGATACATGACTTAACATCTCATCATGCTATTAGTCAACCAATCATGTCATTAGTCCACACAAGTCATGATATTAGGCAATCATTCACATAAATCATGCTAGTTAGTCACCGAGCACATAATGTCCGAATTAGTTCCGAAAATCATTTTGAAAAACCGAGTTGACTAGTTAGAAGTTCTGTCCTTGGGAAATGTTCGTCAAATCTCTTTTTAAATTCGATAATACCTTTTTAAATCTATAAATCTCATAATATCATATTTTTATATTACCACAATATTATATCTTTGAATCTCAACAATATTATATAATATTTCAATCATTATTTCCTTTTAACTATTTTCATAAAGTATTTCTAAATCGGTTTAAAATCCCAACTATTCTCATTTAATAAAATCATTCCTTTTTAAATTACCAAAAAACGACTTTATATTTATAAAATCCAATATCGACCCTTCTTATTTTTATAAATTGCCAAACCGGCCCCCTTATTTTATAAACCCCAAAATTCAGCCCTTCTTCTAAATACAAAAACTAGATTATTAAAAATAGGCCCAAGTCCATCTTGTTTTAAAACAACCCAAATGGGCCCACAAGAGGAGGAAAATAATAGGCCCAAATGCAATTTGCATCTTCCATTTTCTGTAAAACCGAAATGAAACAAAAGGGGTGGGACCCAAGGCTGAGGTGGAAGTGACATGGAAAAGGGGCCCATGGTTCTTCTCCTACCTATGGTTTGAACGGAAATCAAACAGAGAGACAGGCCCCTGCCTGCGTTGACGGAAGAAGAAGAGGAGCGGGGAGGCTCGCCGGCGGCGGCCTTGCTCCGGCTACCAAATCCCGACTACCCGACACACACACATACAGAAAGAGAGAGAGAGAGAGAGAGAGATTCTCACCGAGGGTATTCGAGCATCGCCGGAAGGTTTCGAGGTCGTCGGAGTCGATTCGAGGCTCGCCGGGGAGGGATTGACATTGAAAACGGCCTAAGAAGGGAGGTAATATCTTAAAGGCGCGACTTTACTGTGTGCTCAAGCGAAAGAGAGAAGAAGAGAGAGCCTTACCGATCGATTTGAGCGAAAACAGGGAAAATGGGGGAAAGGCGGCTCGGCGGCGGTGCTGCTGGCGGCTACTGGGGTCGGGGCTCTCGGATCCGCGGTCAAAGGAAGAGATGTCGGCTGCTGCTCGACTCGAGGGGAGAAGATGGGGTGTGATGTTGCTTCTCTTCGAAAATATGTAGGGGAAACGAGAGGTGCTCGGTGGTGGTTGCTGGGAGATGGTGGGTGGCGACGGTGTAGTGGTGGTGAGGGCAGGCGGCAATGGAGGAGGGAGTTGGAGGTGGCTCTCGGCAACCAAATGGGAGAGAGGGGGTGTGTTTGAAATGTAAATGTGATAGGGGGTGAAATGGGTTCCTTACTCTGGTAGAGGAGAGACTGAGAGAGGGATATAATCAGCCTCTCAGCTGCTCTTTTGGTAAAATCAGAGAGGTGGGGTGTTGTGGGAGATCAGACAAAGCAAGGGTCAAAGGTTTGTTTGGCTCTTTACTTCTTTTCCTGCAATCGAACAGAGAGGAGGAGTGTAGTAGTTGTTTGTTTTCTAAAGATGGGAAATCAAAGAGAAGAGAGTAAAGGAGAGGATAGAATTTACCCAAAAGAGAAAAATATGAGTTGGAGATTAGAATTGGACGAGATTGGGAGAAAGATGACGGAATTGTGTTCCCGAGTCGGAAGTGTGAATTTTCGACGATTGGTCTCCCGAATTCCGTTTCTAAATTCATTTTGATTTTTCTTTTTCCCGAAAATTAAGATTTAAAAAAGTTCCGAGCCCATACATTATTTTACTTATTTTTTGTATCTATTATTACTTAATATACCATCTTAATATGAACTATATTTATTTTACAGGTTTCTTAAACCCGACAATACCTCCAAAACAAAAATTGTGCAACGACGCGATGAATTTTCCAACATTGTGGATTAATGAAGTTATCGTGATCTATATAGCACACTTTTAATTATTGATCAAAGATGTGAATCAAGTGAACAAGACCAGTTTAGTATATTTATCATTTTGATGTTTGGATTTAATATTATTTTTCTATATCGTTTTCATATTATCATAATATTATTATTATATATATAATGTAGATAAATTATGATAATATCTTTTAGAACAACATAATATATTTTACAAATCTTGTGCGTCACGCAAGGGTACTGTGCTCGTAACTACTTAATTCAGAAGACTTATCGCTGACGTGTCGATTCCTCCTTCATTCACTCCCCTTCAACCAATCACATATTTTTTCTTTTTTTTTTTTTCTTTTTTTTTTCTATTTTCCAAACAAAGAAAACCTATCTTACGATTCGTCTGATGCCTCTTTCCTTTGAACGCCTCATTCTTCTCCCTCCTCTCTCTGATTTCTCTTTTGCAATTTTTTACTCCCTTTTGTTTCTACTGAAGATTGAGGTAGGGTTTTTTGGTTGCGGCCTCATCCTCAACGCATCACACCCTTCATCAACAAGATTGACACCCGATTTGCTGATTTAGGGTTGAATATGAGTCGCGACTATCCTTTGTCGAAACCTCCAAAGCGAATTTGGGTTTAATTTGTGAGTTGATTTGGGGATTTGGGTTGATTCAGACTAGGAACCATCACCCTCCACGCTGACGATTGGAACCCGTTTGACGGCCTTGAATTCCCTCTCCATCCTGATTTTGACCCTCGGTGATAGCAGCACTACTATAGAAAAGGGAATATAACCCGGGTTATTTAGTTTAACAATATAACTCGGATGTTGAAATATCCGAGTTATTTAGGGTATAATATTTTTTTTTGAATAATTGAAGATCCGGGTTATATAGCTTGTCATTATAACCCGGGCCTTATAGATTCGGGTTATAAAGTCTATTTTTTTTAAAAAAGAAAGCAGGCCTTCTACACGGTTCAGTTGAACCAAATAGAGCCCTTATAGTTTTCTTCTTGGATTCATTACGAAATAGCTAGAAAACTCTTTATATATATATAGAAACATATAACATTAACATAAATTTCAGAATACATATAGAAGCAACCATAACATAAATCATCTACATATGCAGGTTACAGCTCATCTCGGAGTCAACAGAAGGATGAAGACCATGAGATACATATCATTTACATATGAGCCCTCGATCCCCATCAACAATCTCGATGCCTTTGCTGCAATAATTATTTTCTGCTGAAATGGTACTAAACTTGGATTAGTATGTAATCAAATGCATACATCAGGTTAACACAGAAAAATTATTCTAAGCTGCAAGACATCTTTCTTCGGGATGCCTTCCACGGTCAAAATTGTTATGCTTCTAGTTTGGTTTTATGTGCAATTGAATCTAACGTTTAAGAACTTAGTGTTAAATGCTAATGAAAAAAGCTAAAATATTTATGATTATATGCAAAATAAACAAAACCTTTTGGGCCTTAATGAAATGTATTTCCTCTTGCAAGCGCTTTGCTGCTTCCTCACTTTTCTGCTTCTCCTTTAACAGTTGAACATGATTACCTCATTTCCTTTTAAGCTAAAAAATCTATGTTTTTGTGTAACAGAAAATATCAAACAAACTGAAGAGTAGAGCTGGCAATTCGGGTTATCCGATCGGGTTCGGGTCGATCGCATTCGGGTCGGGTCACTGATGAGTCGGGTCAACTCGGTCAAAATTTATGTGTCGGACTTAGTCGGGTCGGATTCGGTCAAAATGAAATTCAGATTGGTCGGGTTTCGGTCAGAATTGGGTTGGACCCATTCGGGTTTTCGGTCAGAATCGGGTCGGTCTCGTTCGGGTTTCGGGTCGGTACTCGGATCGGTCCCCGATTTATTGGCTGATATATCCAATTTGGATATATCGGCCGGCGGCCGATATATCGGAGATATTTAGAATCCGTTAGTCCTTTACCAATTTACCATATAGCCATATATCATATAGGTATTAGGTATATCGGATCAAAAATTTAAACTTTTTATTTTATCAAGTGTGTGGGTAATTTTACAATTTAAATATGAATTTTTCATGTTTATTTTTAAAATTTGAAGTATAAATATAATATGACCCCGATAAGCGATATTTAGAAGTTAGAATATTGCTTTTGGGTAATCAATTTTATTAAATTGAATATGTAATTCATGTTATTTATGGATTTCAAAAAGCATTTTAGTAAAATTAAATATGATTCAATAAATAATCTACTCATTGGCTCGTAAACTCAATGTTGTTAAACTCTCGATTCGATCCTACAATCTAAAAATGGAAAAATGATCTCGGTCCTTTATTGCGATTATAACGATCCTATAAAATGTCTATTATAAGAAATTTCTAATATTTACCCTTATCTATATTATATTTAGTTTATTTTTAAAATTTTACATCTTTATGGGTATTTTTTATGATCTAACATAATATTTATCTAATATTAAACATAGTAACTTCATTTAAAAGCAAATGCATCTATAAGGTGGGATCTTACGATCCTACGATTCGATTATACGATCCGATCCTTACACCTTTTTACCGATCCAATTTAGAATCCCAATTTTAATAACATTGGTAAGCTCATTCTATTTATCATTAATTTCATTGAAATTTGGAAATATATTGTTATCAAAATCATACTTGATTCTCTATCTAAAAGATAATTCACGTTATTTGTGTCTTTCAAAAAGTAGTTTTCAAAAGAAATTTCACTACGTATATTATTCAAGTTATAATATCCTCATTGTACTCATCTTTTATTAGTGAGAAATGAGAATTATGTATTCAAGTCGATCATTCATCATTAAATGAGTAAACGAGTAATGATTTACATCGATCTATATGAATATACTATGAGTTGATGACTTTTGGAGTTTTGAGTAATCTAGTAAACCGACTCCTTTGTGAGTTAATCTTAAATACTGATAAAGTAAACAAATTATTGCCCAGAAAATCGATATATATATATATATATATATATATATATATATATATATATATATATATATATATATATATATATATATATATATATATATATCCACTAATGGTTTTAAGTTTTCACTTTGATCAATGCAGTTTTTATTTTGTTTAGAAATAACATTGACTATCAATAGTTCGATAATGGATTACAATAAAAAAAATAGTATAAATATATAATAGATATATATATTCAAGGATATTTGAGTCGAGTTGGGGGTCGGGTCGGTTGGGACTCGGGTCAGTTGGGAGTCGGGTCGGGTTGGGCGTCGGGTCGGGTTGGAATTCGGGTCGGGTCTTATTTAAGTCGGATCCGGGTTGAGTCGGGTTTGTCTGTATTCGGGTCACTTCAGGTTTCGGGTCAAAGTCGGTCGGGCTCGGTTTCGGGTTCGGGTTATGCATTACGCTAAATTTTCGGGTTCGGGTCGGTCGGTCGGGTTTCTCGGGTCGGGTCAGATTTTGCCAGCTCTACTGAAGAGTAAACAATGTAATATCTAAACAAAGATACTTTCATTTCCTTTTTCTAGTGAGCACACAAATAATATTACCTGGGACTCGAGTGCTTTCACTTTCTGGGCATGAAAATTTCATAGTTTCTGTGTTTGCCCATCAGATGAGGTAGCGTGACTTTGAATTTCAGCCAACAAATGATCCCTCCCTCTCTTGTTGGATCCATTTGTCAATGTCAGGTCATTAGGTTAACAAAGCATGATTCATAATCCTTTTTTTTCCAGTCTACAGCGGAAAAACTTTATAAACCTTGAGCTAACCTGCACTGCTCGCTTTTCATTCTCAAGCTCCATGATTTTCTTTCCGAGGTGTTGCTTAAGCAACTATAGAACAATGTTTACAGAGAAAAAACAATACAAAAAGTTTGAAATGCAAATCAAAACCAAGGTTGAAGATTGGAAATGTGCTCTAATAGCTTACCTCAAGAAACTCGTTTATTCATTTCCATAAAGTTTCTCTTTTGAGGTTCTTCTTCTTGATGAAATATTTGACTAAGCAACACACCAATGGCAACAATTCGAAAACTTATAAATTCCAGGCTTAATTTCAGCAAGAAAGATTTCATATTGTTTACCTTCGAAACCTTTAAAATTCCAGGCTTAATTTCATGAGCAATAAAACGACCAAGATCAACTTGCATAACTTTGTTCGATCCCAGGAAGAATCTTAAACAAAAAACAAAATTAGGAGCAAAGGAGGACAAGTTCAAGTCAAAATATGCCATTTCTACTACCCGTTCACAAGTTCTCTCGAATAGCTTAACATATGAGTTGGACAAGTTCAAGTCAGCAACATCTCGCAACATTGACTAGCAATACCACTGTATGTGTTAAAAGTTAGTGAATTGTGCACAAATATGATGAGTTATATTGTTAAAAGAGCCTGATACATAAATATCATCAAAACATTCTTATTTTCTCAAAATTTCGGTTGGAAATAAAGTGATTAGACCAGGTATAAAAAAGTGGTAGTTCTAATCAAACTTATGTCAAGCAACATACAAGACAAAAAAATGGTCTTTGACCCTATAAATGAGCCTTCACAATGTAAGAAACATGAAGCGTTGTGAATAAGCAGCCAAAATATCTAAGAAGGACAGAAGTACTAGAAAGAGTTATTTCATTGGTACCAAAGAAGTGCATATTTCTAAGTGCAGCAGAAGGCAATAAGAGAACAAACAGTTCATTACAACACAAGTTACCAACATGGATACAAGATCTGAAAATGCAAGGACAAATCAAGATCTGAAAATGCAAGAACAAATCAAGAACTAGAAACTAACCTCGTCTACAAAATGTACATTGCAACTATGAGCTGTGTATATATATTATTACATCCTGAAAAGGTCAAGGTTATGAATCAGTATTTCCAACAAAAAATGAGATGAGATGTACTTAAGTTACTATTGCCATTGGCACTGGCTGTAAACAATAAAAGGTTGAGATTTTAGACTACAAAGTCCCTGATTTTTAAGAAGTTGAAGGGAATGACCTGCATTTATATCAAGTTTAACTACATTCTAATTTCCATACCCAATTCTAGGCTTTAACCCACATAAATCACACATATGTAACTTATTCCAACCATAGGTACGACCGTTGTTGGTTCTCCAGATCAAACACAATAGTTTGATATTTGATCAGATCCAACATCGTTGCTGGTTCTCCAGATCAAACACAATAGTTTGATATTTGATCAGATCCAGCATTGCAAGGGGCAAGACGATCTAGAATTACAACTAATATCTTCTTGTTCCAATTCCTAGATCCAAAATCAAATTGCAGAGATTAGGGTTTGACCACTATACATTAGGGAAATAAAAAACAAAGAAGTATGTAGGATTGGATTCATTATTTATAAAGTCACATGCATGAGAGCCTAATTCGAGAGAGTTGAATTTGCAACTAGCAAAAACTAAATCCCAAAATCAGGCTCTAATTAGACAAAAGAATAGAAAAAATGCATAGAAGGTTGAACAAATGGTTAAGGTTTTTGTTACTTTTATCATCGACAAATGCAAACTCACAGAACAAGTGATATGAGAGGTGGAGGCGTCCATGGACAGATGGTTAAAGTTTTTGTAGTGAAACCTTATAGTCGAGCGTCAGTTCGAGGATGACCGGAATGAGATTGTGAATCGCGAGCGCCGGGACGAAGAAGCCAAGGGCGAGCGACGAAAAAAGGAAGAAAACGGAAATACCAGGTCGAGTTGCAAAAGGCGAGCGACGGGAAGAGGAATCCAACAGCGAGTCTGCAAGTGCCAAGAGAAGAGGGAGACGGAGACCTGGATTGAGGTTATCGGGTTTAACTGTTTAGAACTAGGTCAAATAACCCGAGTTTTTTTATTTTTTATTTTTAAATATAAGCTGGGCGTCTATCTTCAGAGTTATTTGATTACAAAAATGTTCTTTTATACACCGGGTGGTACACCACCCGGTATATAAAGGTTATCCTAATCTTTTTTTTTCATTTCACCACTTTATAACCCACAAATGACACGCCCGGGTTATATTTCATGGGTTATTTGCCCAATTTTGCAGTAGTGCAGGTACACGTTCTCCTTTCTCTCCCTTATCCCTACAATCATGGATTTTGAAATTTGTTTTGTTCATCACCTTTCACCATTTCTAGGGTTTCGTGCCCCTCATTTGTTGTTTTTATTGATTTCAAACTTCTCTCTCCTTCCCGATCTTGACCCTTCGATGATTATAGTTTCGACGATTATAGTTAAGAATCTAATATCTTCTGCTGCCAATGGTGATTGACTGATTGTAAGCCTCATATCCCTTTCTTTGAATTTCATCATCTCTCATGGTTTTTTTATTTACAAATTCGGGCTTGCCTTTGTTTTATCAGTTTGAGTTTGTATCTTTGTTGAGAACTAATGGTTTTGTTGTAGGAGAAAGCAGTGGTATGAGCTTGAATGGTTAAAATTCAGGAATCGGAAAACATAAGTGCAACAACAATATCTATTATCTACACTACCTGTCTATTTGCTTTGAGTTTTGCCTTTTTAGTTGCTAATAATGGTGGCAGGTTTTGTAAGGTTCGTTGTTTAGGATGTTTGTGGTGAAGACAATGTGTGAATCAACATCTTTGTCTTTCCTTAATTCTGTTTCTATATTTTTAAAGCATGATTACTTTGCATTCTATAGCTAGGCAAAGGGATAAAATGAGCTTTAAATACATACATTGACTTTACAATCATGTCCTTTTACATTCTCTAATATATAGCATCAATCACAATACAAGCTGGTAAGTTTTAGATTATCTCTCTCTTTTATTGCTTTGTGATTTAATTGCATGTAGGTTGGGTTGTTGTGTTTTCTTTTCAGCATTTGTATGCATAAATAATTCATATATCAATATTTTGTGTATTAATTAATGTAGAACAATGAAGAAACTTTGTTGATGTGAGTCTTGGCTTCATCAATGTCCTAGAATTAAGGTTTGTCCCTATTTTCTTTGTCTTCCATAATTCTTTTTCTAAAATTCAAGATATGCAAATCTGATATCGAAATTTGATCCCATTGCCTATGTCGATTCCCTCTTCTTGGCCTTTTCGCTGATTTCGCTCATTTCCCTCTTCTGTTTTATGCTTCTTTCGGTGGTTATTTTTTTTCTTCTTCTTCCATTTTTCTTTTGTATTGGATTCTGCGCTCGAATTGGTGAATTCTTGGCCTGAATGCCTGATGTTGTTGTATGTTGATGTATTGGTTTGTCCAATTGTGTTGTTGTGCAGCCGAATTCTTGATCAGCAACTGTTGCTTTTGCTTGCACTCATTTTTCATGCTTGCCTTCTTCTGGATATTTGTTTTCCCATTCAAACATCACATAGATTTTCCTATCTCTTGCTGCAGTGCTTCTTGCATTCTTGGTGCGAACCCGTGATCAAAGCATTCTTCCAAATACTTGGCCTGATGCTTGCATTATTCCAAATTGCACTCACTTTTTATGCTTGCATTCATCTTTTTCTTACTTGCTTCCATTCTTGTCCTGATGCTATTGAATGCAGTGGGCTGATGCTATTGAAGATTTGAATGTTGTTGGTTGCTTGCTTGCATTCTATCGGTTTCTAATAATAGGTGTCATCAAAGTAACATAATTATCCTAATAATAGTTGAACAACTGCGTCCATTACAACTAAGGTGACTGTGTAGGGTTTCTAACTGTTCAAAACAAACTAGGATAAAATGCATAATTTTTTTTATTCAATAAAAAAAGTGTGAGGGACAACTGTATCTAGAGAGTGTTTGTCCAGCTTGATCATGTCCATATGCTTTGGGTTTAAGATTTTTGGGATATCTTCTTCATTCATCTTATTCATCTTATTATGCTTCATTTGGCTTATAATTTTCATATGTCAAATCATTACAAGATGCATTTCTGAATTTTCCCTTCTGATTTTAGTATCTATGTTGAGTTAAAGCAGCATTTTTTGTCATTGTCTAATTGTTGTTTATAAGTTCCTTTTTCTTACCGCATAATATATTCTATGTTTCAGACGTCTTGGGTGAAAAAATGTCTCCTGGGAGTTGATTTAGGTATGCATGCGGCAGCGGGTGCTCCTCCTCCATGGCTTATTAATATGCGGGTACATTTCATAATTACTCTTTATTCTGAAAATTAGCACCTCTAATTTTAATTTGTTTTTAAATTGATTTATGTTACTCAGTGGATGTCCCTACAATCAATATCGAATCTACGATTCTTGCCTATTCTAATTAATATTTAGTAATTCTTTTTATTCATTCCTATATACTTTCATATCTTCCATTATGATATTCTTTCCTAACGGAATTTGACCTCACCATATAACTATGATTTTTATTCCCTCACCGATTTTCAGTGAATAACATGGTTGATGGCTTTTTGCAATTATTGGACTTGGAGGAGTATTCCATTTTTTTCAAGGATGGGGAGGTAAGTTATAATCCGCCTAAGTTGATTTGGTACATTCATTATTAATTTTTTGTTGTTGATCCTTCTTTTTCTCTTTATCCAGGTGGATTTTTATGCACTGATGCAAATAATTGATACAAAACTATAGGAGCTAATCATAGCATTGGTATGTAAGTGTTCCTTTTTTTTATTTTTTATTTTGTAAAAAACATATTTCCTTTTGATTAAGGAATTGATACGAATGAGTTAAGACATATAAATATATTTTGCACTGATTTTGTAAACCAGTGAAGTAAAATATATATGCAATATGACACGCATCAAGTCCTACCATTGATATTTATACAGGTCAATAGGTGCCCCAAAAAGTGATTTTCAATAAAAGGACAAGATGTGATCTTTTATATGTTTGTATCAAATAGGAAATTCAAGCTTCTATTATGTATATACATATGCAATTATTTGTGTGTGTATCTTCATTGTGATCTTTACCATGTCTGATTTTCTGATTTGGTCTTTGAAAGAGGTAGCTTACTGTGGGTGGACTAATGCAAGTTGTTGCAACCAAGATGCAAGAGTAAGAAAAATACCCTTTCATTGCAACAAGCTGATGTTGAAATGAAGTAATCTGTCAAGCATCTAGGAGTTGTAGGAGCTGCTAACAAGCTAAAAAAGGAAGCTGAAAAATGAACTAATCTGCCTGGTTGATAATGCTTCAACTGCTGGGTTTGCCCGTTGTCCATGGATATATGGGATTTTTATAAGGAACTACTTGAATTCTTCTTGCTTGAACTTATTTTTTCCTTCCAAAATTTGTCAAGTTATCTAGGTCTAGAATAATTCTAAACCAAGAGAAATTTTCAGGAAGGTTGATACTTGAGAGATGTAGTCAAATATGTGAATGGGAGAGGAACATCTTTAAAGGTTGGACTCAATTCATTTCAACACTCTTCGCATGGATAAAGTATAAGTAATATCTCCACGTCTTTTAAGAATACCTATGTCAACCTGAACATTATTATTTTATTTAACTTTCCTGTTATTTTTATTTAGATTATTACTTTGTTTTTCCATTTGACAAATATTTTATATTTTATTTTGGTATTTTTTCACCGCAATCGCGCCATGGTGCAGGGATTCTACTAGTTTATATTAATTTAAGGCATTTGAAATAGGTTTTTGAATAATTGTAAAAATCATTAGGGTCCTTTCTTCAATGACTAAAGCGTTGAATATCTTATTTGGCCATAAAGTAGGAGAATTTTCACAAATAATATGAAATTTTCAAATATTAAGAAAAATTAGCCAACTTTAGTGTTTTTATATTATTATGTTTAAGTCCCTTGTATGCTATAAAACAAAAGTTATCCTTGATTTTAAATGAAAGGTACAACTAATTCAATCCATTACTTCCATATAAGCTAGTTACGTATTGATTTCAAATTTGTTTTGGTATACTTTTTTTTTAATTCATAGGTATTACCACACTGAGTGCATCATGGAGAGAGATTATACAAACCATAATAATATCTCCACCTTTATCATTAACCAATCAATTGATGAAAAAAAAAAGTATAACCTCCCTAACGATTAGGGTTCCCTCGCCGGCGATTTTCGCGCAGCGATTTCACCTTGTTGTCAGGGGGTGTTCAAGGTACGTTTTTCCGCCGGATTTTCAAACTGTGAGTGCAATCTGATCTCCTCTCGAGTCGGATTCAAAGTGAGAAGAAGGGTTGTGACGATTCTCTGGGGGATTGAAGGCTTGGAGGAGGCGTGGAAGAAGTTGAGAGTATCAGCGGATGAGGAGCAGTTGATACTGGTCAATCCGGCCGAAGAGGGCGATGGATGGCCAGTGGATAGGCTATCTCTATGCTTGGCAGGAAAGCTCCTTATGACGAAGAAGTTCAATGCGGGCGCACTGAAATCTACGTTCCAAAAAGTTTGGGGTTTGAAACACGGGCTTGCTATTCGGGAGGCGGGTGTCAACTTATATGTTTTTCAATTTTTCGATGATGCAGACCGCAAGTTTATGTTGGAGAAGGGTCCCTGGTGCTTCGACGATTGCCTGCTGATGCTCCGCGAGGTTGATGGTGCTATTCGACCCTCTCAACTATGCTTTGATTCAGCATTATTTTGGGTTGTGGCTCATGATGTCCCGCTGGGTTGTCGGAGTGAGATGACCGCGAGAGCTATTGGAAATCATATTGGGAGGTATATAACCCATGATGATGAGGATTTCCTGCAGTTGGGGCGAACGATGAGAATCAGAGTGTCATTGGAGGTGGCAAAGCCCTTGTTACGTGGTGTAACGCTTGGGATTGCAGGACAACATATTTGGGTAGGGCTTCAATATGAGAGGCTCCCTACTTTCTGCTATGGGTGTGGTCGACTAGGACATGTGGCGAAGGAGTGCCCAACTGGATCGAATGGAAAAAATAGTGTTAGTGATACTCAATATGGGCCATGGCTACATGCTACCACGCCTAAGGGTAAGTTAAGGGTTAACCGGATGGATCTAGAAAGGGAGAAGAGGTGGTGGCTCGATATGAAGGAGAGAAAGGCCAAGGAGGCAGATAATGTGGTGAAGGATAAGGGGGGAGAGAGAGAGGTAATGTGTATGGATCTGGAAAAAGAGGGACAGATGGAAGGGAAGGATGTGTGTAAGGGATCTAATGTGCTAGATGAGGGAGGAGTGAAGACTAAGGGAGGGGAAAATGAGCCTAAAAAAAAGGATGAGGGATTGCTCTATGGAAGCAATGAGGCAAGGGACAGTGCGAAAAGTAACAATGAAATGAAGGGGGGTGAGGATGTAGGGAATGAAATGCAAACTAAGGATAATAATAATGAAAAGGGAGGAGGGGTACTGATACGTAGGGGTCAAATCAAGGCGAGGGGCCAAGAGAGCAAAATGGGACAAGCTCTTCCTAGTAATGCGGGCGTGAAATGAAAGATGGACCTGATTGAGAAGGATAAGGGACCAGGAGAGCCCGTCACTGTTGGGGAGGGTGACGAGGGGGGGGGGGGGGGGGGAGGGGGGCGGCAAAACGTCTTAAGAGGGTGAAAGGAGTGACCGATATGGATATCGTCTCTCAAGTAGCGAGCATGAGGGCCCCCCCTGCTCGTGAACAGCAATGAAAATATACAGTTGGAACTGCTACGAATTGGGCAACCGTGGCACGCGTTCCACTCTCCAACGATGGGTTTGGAGAGATCGCCCATCCATCGTCTTTCTGATGGAAACAAAGATATCAAAAAGGGATCAAGAAGATGTTATGAGGAGGTGTGCCTTTATGAATGGTTTATGTGTGAGTAGTGTGGGTCGATCAGGGGGCCTATGTCTGTGGTGGAATGATGTGGATGTGGAGTTGAATATAATTTCCTTTTCCCACAACCACGTCATGGTGAGTGTTCGCGATCTGAGGGCCAATGAGGAGTGGTCCTTTGTTGGGTTCTATGGCTATCCTGAACAATCAAATAAGAGGCGATCATGGGAGCTCATGCGGCGGCTAGCGCAGGGGTGCACGTCTCCTATCCTGTTCCTCGGCGATTTCAACCAGATTATCTTGTTGGAGGAGCGACATGGCGGGGCTGCGCCGCGGGACGCTGACATGAGGGAGTTCCGTGAGGTTATTGATGACCTATTGTTATGTGATATGGGGTGCAAGAATGGGAGATTTACGTGGCAACATGGAAGGAATGAGGGAGCGATTCTCCGCCAACGGCTAGACCGGAGGCTGTGTTCCAACAACTGGTTCTTGGACATTCCAAACGCAAAGATCTCCGCCTTCCCTCGGGTTCAGTCGGATCATACGCTGTTGTGTCTGGACACAGAGGGGGAGCAAAGGCAGTGGGAGAGAAGGGAAAAAACCTTTCATTTCGAAGCCATGTGGTTTTCCCATGAACGATGTCACTCGATTGTGAGGGAATCATGGCAGGGGCTGGGGTCGTCAGCCGTAGAGAAAGTGAAAGAGTGTGCAAGTAATTTAGTTGATTGGGCTTCTACTGAATTTGCTGATCGGAAAAAGAGGATCTCGCGAATGGAGAGAGAGCTGCTTGGGCTACATAATCGTCCACCTGATGGGGCTATTCTGGAGCGAATGGTGAGTGTGTCCGCTGAGATCAATCGATTACAGAGGGAGGAGGAGGCATATTGGTTCATGCGATCCCGATCTAATGAGCTACGATTCGGGGACAAAAATACTAGCTATTTCCATCACAAGGCTTCGCAACGAAGATCTACAAATCTAATCAAGGGCTTATTCGATGAAGACGGGGTGTGGCAAGAGTCTGATTCAACTATTGAGAAAGTGGTGGTGGATTTCTATGATAAATTATTTCGATCGGAAGGGTCAACCAATTATGATGAGGCCTTAAAATGGGTGCAGTGTTGTGTATCTCCTGAGGCCAGTGGGGGTCTCGACCAGCCTCCTTCGGCGGAGGAGGTACGAATAGCGCTTTTTCAAATGCATCCGTCTAAGGCACCGGGCTACGATGGGATGCATGCCATGTTCTTCCACAAATTTTGGCCTATTGTGGGGCCGGATGTGGTGTCTTTTGTGCAAAGATGGTGGAATGGCCAAGAGGATATGAGGGAGGTGAATCATACAGTGGTCACCTTGCTGCCGAAAACGAAAGACCTAAAGCGGGTAAAGGAGTTTAGGCCGATCAGCTTGTGTACAGTGCTATACAAGATTGCCTCAAAAAGCCTTGCAAACCGGCTGAAGCCGCTGCTGTCGGGGATTGTTGATGGGCACTGGAGTGCTTTTATGCCAAATCGGTTGATTACCGACAATGAAGAACCAGGCTTTCCATGCAATGAAGAACCAGAGGCAGGGAGCTGCACGGACGCTTGCTTTGAAACTCGATATGATGAAAGCGTATGACAGAGTCGAATGGTCTTTCCTGAGGAGGGTGTTGGATCACATGGGGTTCTCACAAATGACGGTCAATCGGATCATGAGCTGCATGGAGACGGTGTCGTTCTCGTTCAAGTTTAACGGGGCCATCCGAGGACGGGTGGTCCCAACTCGAGGGTTACGCCAAGGCGATCCCATTTCTCCATATTTATTTATAATCTGCGCCCAAGTATTGTCCTCTTTGATTACTGGGGCAGGAGCTACGGGGTCTATCCATGGCATTCAGGTAAGTCGAAGAGCTCCGGCAATCTCGCACTTGTTTTTCGCGGATGATAGTCTCCTGTTTGCGAGGGCCACAGTGCAGGAGTGTGTAGCGATAACTGATATTCTTCGTGTTTATGAGCAAGCATCAGGGCAGGAGATCAATATGGAGAAGTCGGAAGTTTGCTTTAGCAAGCATGTTGATGCAGCAAGAAGATGCGAGCTCATCACCTGTTTGCGGGTGCGTGAGGTAGATCGCCATTCAAAATGTAAAGGCTCGGAACTTAAAATCCTAATTTTTTGGAAAAAAAAAGGAAATTAAAAATGAACATAAACTGAATTTAGAACTCATTTAGCGGATTCTGGCCGAAATATAAAAATTTAGCGAACGATTCCGTCATTTTACCTCGGAAATTCAAAATAATTACCGTGGTGTGATATCCTTTTCGATTTTATAAATCTAACTAATCGAGAAAACGAGATTCAAAGAAACTAACTGTCACGAACTAATTTCGGGGTTCGAAATTCGCGTATTCATGATTTATTTCCGGGTATTGGTTTTAACCATTCCCACACTCTAAATGTCTCTATCCCTCACCCACTCCCCATCACTTCACACCTCTCCCTCCCCTAAATTCTTCAACCCCTCCCTGATGTCCTGCTGCACTCCATCATTCACCACCACCGACGTCGCCACCATAACCATCACTTCATCATCGTCGCCGCACCTTCAACCACCACACACACCACCGTCTCCTCCTCCTTCTTCCGTCCTTCCACTTCGAGCTGCCAGCGGAAGGACCCACGCACCCCTCGGAGCCACCACCAGTAGCCGGAGCAGCCTAGAAGCTCCCAGCGCCGCTGCCGAGCCACCGAAGTCCACCTCTCCTGTTCGAGCGCGAACCACTTTCTGGTAAGCGATTCTCCTCCGTTTTCGATCGGAATCAGCCTCGAGCTTCACCATCACGCTCACCCATGTCCGACGTAGGTCCGACGAGCCATCGAGAGCCCTCGGCGATGCCCAGAACACCAGTCGAAGCTCCGACGTCCGCGAAATCACCTCGGTGAGCTCCCGTACCTTTGCTTCCTTCCTTGTTTCAATTTCGTCCTTCCTTTTCCGCTTAGAGTAGTCGGGAAGAGGGTGTGAGATCTGAGTGTGGGGAGAGTGGGCGAGCTCGAGAGTTCCGGCGAGTCGAGGGCGAGGTCCGTGAGTGCGAGGGCTGAGCGAGAGTCCGAGCGAGCAGAGAGGGTGCGATAGAGCTGTGGGAGTGTGAGCGAGGGTGGGGCGGAGCTGGGCGCAGTGAGACGCCGGTGAAGGAGGCCGGGAGGAGGAGCACAAGCTCGCCGGCGGGATTCCTCGGCGGAGCAGCGGCAGGCCGACCAAGCTCGGACGGGAGGCTTCAATTTGAATCGGGAGGAAGGGGATGACTTGGAGGCCCCACCTCCTTGTGATGTTATATAATTAATTGTTTTAATATTAAACCGGTTGAGTTTTTATTTGCGGGTTCGGTTCGGTTTGGGCTAAAAGCGTTGGTTCGGTTCGGGTTATTCGTTATTTATTTATTTAATTTATTAATTAATTGTCTAACCAATTTCCGATAATTGATTATTTTAGAAATCGATTTATGTGTCGATATTTAAAGAGGGTCGGTTTTAAAGTATATAAATTGAATTATTTAGTAATGGTTGAAAGCTAATTAAGTCCCTAGAATGATGATTTTAATTAAAGTAAAGTATGCCGAGATTATTTAATCGGATTTTTGAAAGTAGTTTTAAAGATTAAATATTTTATGTATTAGAAATGGCTAAATATAACTTTGAAGTAATTGTTTTGACTAACAACTTGACGAGCTAGTGAGATTATATGAATTGAAGTATGATTGAGCCAGTTATGGGAATGACAATGGAATAAGATGATATAAGATGTTGAGATAAGTTGAGATAAAGGATGCTGATGATGCTATGATTAATGAATTGGTGGGCATGTTATGTAGTGGTAAATGGATCCCGTTTTGTGCAGTTTACTTATGCATATTTATTAATAATTGCTAGGTGATATGTAACTTGCTTGCTTATACCTTGATGCTTTTCGTCTTGCTGATCTGCTACTCCAGGTAAGTTCTTTGAACTTACTCATGATGGGCGCTCTATGCACTGGGTGTTATATAGTAGGCTAGTGTCCATGCACCATACGACTTAGAATCATGCTTAGGAGCTAAAATGAAAATCATATGATTGCTATATGTCTTTGCAAGAGAACGGCCGTTATCTGTGATAGTCCTAGAGTCATTGCTAGGGTCATAGGGTAGCCCAGCCTCATCGGGTACCCTGAGTCAATCGAGTCTATATGAGCATGATATGATAGCCCAGCACCATCGGGCAAGCGATGAGATGATATGATATGATGATGCCGTGGTTTGTGCACCACCACGAGGAAATTGATATGCTATAGCACCGAACTGGCCAGTCTCCGTCCTATTGAAAGGGGGTGGAGGTACGAGAGGGACATGCCATTTGGCATTCTGTGTGGATCCATTTATCGCTTTCTGCATTATATTAAACTGTCAGTATATATATGTGATTTAATTTACGCATGGCATTACGCATTTCATCTTAAGAGTAGGATGCTTATTATATGCCTCTCAGAGTGTGTTTACATACGCGCATGAGTGACCTGATGATTGACCCAGATCCCCCTTATTTTTTTTAGATTCAGGTAACCGTTATCCGCTATCGTTGCTTATGTGGATGCTTGGCGGGATCAGACTTTTTGGCGTTAGATCGAGAGGTTGAGAGACCACCATACTTCCTCTCTTTTATACCCCGTTTTGGATTGTATTCAAATTTAACTTCATGTCTGCTTTCGCTCGATTTCACGACTAGACTAAGGCAGGTATTTGGTCCTTAATGGATCCGCGATCTTTAAGGGTTCGAAATCCTTTCTTTTGGTACAGATATTTTGTTTTAAAACTCAACCCGTACCTGGATTGCAAGATCCGAACAAGGGGTTTTATCCCTTGAAACGTAACCCGGAAATCATAATTCTGGGCCGTTACAAAGATGGTATCAGAGCTCAGGTTGTGCAATTCGGGTACACAAGGGTCGAGTGTGTGTTTTGAAAACCGCCCACGAGTTTCAAGGACTTTTTGAAAAGGATTTAAAGGGGCAAAATGAATTTAAGGTGCTTAACTAAAATTGGACTAAGTAATGAACTCGAGTTGTAATAAAAAAGGAGAATCGACGAAACGGGGACACGATTGGGTAGTAAAGGCGCTAGACCCCCCCTATTGGGTGTAGTTGGGAACGGTAGGCAAAATACTAGCTTGCTCTTTACAGAGGGTCCGGAAGACTCCAAGGAGATTGCACCAAGGTGGTTGGAGTGGCGAGTTAGGTAGGATCGCGAGGTTTTTGCCCCTCCGGTCAGTCGCTCCTTGAAGAGCGACATTAGATAGCTTGATGTGCTTTATATATTGAGACTGAGTATGATCTCCCTCGAAGGAGTTCATTATAATTGTCATTGATTAATTCTATGCTGAGTGCTTGATATGCTAATGTCTGATTGGTATGCCTTACAATAAAATGTGTATCGACTGATCCGTACAAACGAGATAGTGGGAGTACCCTTAATCCTATGTGGTCAACCCAGCTTGTGTGAAATAGCCCCTTCCACTATGTTTGTTAACCCTTTGACGGTTCTATCGAGTCTTTCTCCCGGATATCAGTATCTTTCATGGGAATCGGGTTGGTAAACACATTGCGTCAGAAACTCATATATGTATATGGAGGTTGTGTGAGTGAGTATTGGAAGATAGTTCTTAATGTCATTTTGAGTCAAAAGTAAGGTGTTTCCGGGGTTGTCTTCCTTGATTCTTATGATGATCAACCGAGGTTTTCTTGCCACAAAGAGTCGTACGTACCCAGGTCCCACGAGAAATAGGGGTGATGAGTCAGTTGGGAAAGGTCAATGGTTGCCCTTAGGGATCTCTATCCGGTTGTAATGGTGACTCTCTCTGAACTGCATGGCGTGATTTTGTAACCTCCTGCATGTATCTTGCAAAATGCTTATTTGTAAAATGTTGCTCATGTTATTACATCTGTGATTAGTTACATTGATCAAGTCTTGTGTTATGTCTCACTCTCTATCGTGATTACGTTGCCATAGCATGCCTACTTGACTTATTGTATTAGTTGTACTAATGATTGATTGGAAGCGTATAAACCACATGATATAAACCTACATGATAATTGTTTTCTCCTGGGTTAGGTCCATGATAGTGTGATAAACTCTTATTCGTATGAATGCCTGTAAATGATATCTTTAGCATACTAGTGGATGACGCCTTGATGCTTATTACTCGTTTTATGACAAGAATCTACAACATGCCCATCTATTTTGTATTCATCAGATTAATGATTGTTGGTTGTTTCACTTGATATTGTTGTGTGATTAGTTGCGTTGGATGGGGAATATGTGGTATAATTGAGTCTTGATGAATGCATGCTATAATGTTCATGATGGCCATTGTGTGAGTCCAAGTTACACGTGTTATGTCTCTATCATCCCAGCATGCCCTACTCAGTATGTTGCATCGTCATACTAGTGCATGAATGTAAATGTCATGTGTAGGAAGCCGCATAATTAATGTTCTCCCTGTAAATAGGTTCATAATAGTGTGACCGTTCAGTTCTAGTGTCATGATAGAGTGAGTTCCATACTTGATGAATATGTGTTATAACTTGATGTCAACATGCCTTATATGATACGTAATTCCCAGTACATGTTAAGATGATGATTCTTAATGTAAATTTGTGGTTGTATGACATTATGTACCCATGCTTGCCCCATTGCTTAGGTCCCGTGTTGCATCTTGCTTCTTGTCCTGATTATATGTCGCCTTTGTATGTCTAATTGACCTGTTGTATTGGTCGTACTAACGACTGATTTGAAGCATGAATTGCATGACGGGAGTTTGTATATAGTTATTGTCTTCCCCTAGATTAGACCCATGATAGTGTGTTACACTCCCCTTGTATGAATGTCGTAAGATGATTCCCCCTGCATGATTATTCGATGTTACCCATGGTTTATTGACTAAATTAGTATTTCAATTGTGATCATGCTATTTGACGTGATGTCTTGGTAAATGCATGCCTTATTCAAATGGTTGTTGAGTTGGAATACATACCTTGTATGCTAGTCATATTGCTTGTTGCGTAGGCTTGCATTATGCATTGCTATATTCCTCCCATGCTTCTATACCGACGGGGTATGTTAATATGATTTCTTACACATCGATATGTTGGTCATACAAGCGCATGTATGTATCGAATGTCATATTGAGCTTTTAGCATCATGTAGGGTCATTGGTTGTGACTTGTGCGAATTTATGCATTGCTTGCATTATTGCTGATTCCCTCTCGAGCTAGGTCCCTCATAGTGTGATCCTTCCCTTTTTCTATCACCTTGAAATATCTTACTCATGAAAATTAGATTGATGTTGAATTCGATGATCGATTGCTTTCTGTGATGGTTTATCCTAGCATGCTTACATGTTAGCACTCGGTAGTGTTTCCCTATTACCTTATGAATTCCTGTAGTGTTGGCATAGATGTATGATTTGACACCTCGCATGATTACACACCACGTTATATCATTTCGCATATGCATGACGCATGAATGTTAAAATAAATTTAGTTGAGTTACCTTGATTATGGTCATGGTTAGATATGTGCTAGTAGTATCCTGTAGGGCTTATGGTTTCCAATATGACTCACTAAATGATTACATGTTGTACCTATTCTATGATGTGATAACTACTGTACCTTTATATGTGTCCCATGATGATTCGTTCCTAGCATGATTATAATCTATTGCCATGATGTCCTTCTTGTTACTTTTGATGATGCCTCATGTTTCGTGAACATCCTGTTGAACCCCTTTTAATGACTCTTGACTATGCTTGTATCACATTATGTGTCGCTAGCATCATATAGGACCTGTGCTTTCTAAATGTATCTCATCGTATGATTACGTGCCATGCTTGACCTATTATATGACCAGTGTGTTCGGATGAGATAGTTACTAGGTTGCTCCTATATGTTCTTGTATGACGCTTAATCTGGTTGTTATGTTACACCTCGCCATGCCATATTTAACCTGACCTATTGATGCGTACACCACGCTTGTACATTCGTTCATATGCACCATACTCGTCGTCGTCGTTAAATCCCACATAACCTCGAATCCTGCATGCTCATTCTTGATTCCGCATAACTTGCTAGGCATATATGCTTTCATGGAATAATATACTACAATCTTGTCTCACATGCATCCGTATAGGAATCGATCGTGTCGTTGGAAATGAATACGAATGTTGCTCCTCTGAAATAGGTACATGTTAGCGTGGATTAGCGTGATTGATATGCTCCATAATGAATTCGTGTTTGCTTGTCGCGATTATAACTTAATGGACTTCCATAAGGGCATCGTTGCTATTCTCAGGTCGGAGTTTCGTCTCTAGTTGTCATCCTTAGGGTTGGTGTGTGTTTGTTCCGAAAGGAACATTGGGTTGTCCGCTCTTGTCCCTCCCCTATCTTCGCTAACTTGGACTTCTACGCGACACGTTGGACGAGCGACCGCATGAAAGAGGAAATGGGAAGTCGGATAGCGATAGAGCAACGCCGCGAAGGCGTGGGCCTATAACCCACATGCCTCAAGATCAACGATTTCGGCAGGACAAGCACGTTTTGAGGATGACGATTACTGGGTACGATATGACTTGCAAGCGGGAGTGTCCTCCCTTCTAACTCTTAATCCTCTCTGAATTAGTTGATGATGGTATTTCATTGGTATGGCGATGGAATTTATGTGTTGATGTGCTGACCTGGTAATGAATCTTGCATGATCATCCATTGTCTATGATGATATGATTCGATGTCTTATAAATTTCATGTACCATGATGTTTCCATGTTTTGCTACCCTATATTGCTAAGCATGATCTGAACTCTTGTGGCTATAAAAGTACGAACTGCGAATGCTAAGGAACCTGAATTGTTATCTGATAAGGTTATGATGAAACTTGCTAGCTTGAATTGACTATGTTCATATATAGTGTTTTGCAATAATTTTGAGCATAATAGCAAATTGAGACCTGTTGACTGATGATAATGTGGGAATTTTCTTGCTTACATGACTCGTTAATATGCACTGGCATGATGTTAGATAGCGATCATGAGGAACCTGGTATGGAACGATACTACATGTAGATATGCAATATTGAAATCTAGTGAAAGTGACAAATGCTATCATGATATATTGATGATTTGCTAACCTGTTATGTTGTTGTAGAAGCATGTTAGGATGTGTTGCGACATGATATATGAGATAATGATGTGTTATTATATGAAAGCATGATGATGTATTATATAGTTAAACATGATTATTGATACGTTAAATGATGAACGTGACTTAATGGTGTTTGGTTACTAAATGGTCATTATTCGATATTGTGATGAGTTGAGGTGATGTCTTTCAGAGCATGCTGACATGTTGGTGATTTATATACTACTTGATCTCCCTTTTTAAGAATCTTAATAGCATGACCTTGTTGTGTTGATATGTTGACATGGTAAATATGCTATGACTGGTTCTACTTGTAGTGCGATGTTATGCGATTGTGAGAATTGATGTGTACTGACATACTAACCCATGACACCTAGCCCATTGATCTCTTGACATGTGTGCTTGCCTGATAACTTATGAGAATTCGATCATGGACTTGTGATTCCTTCAGTATGATGTAGATATGCCTTATGGCTCGTGGTATGATGTTGAGATTTTGTTATTGCTTTTGACATGTTCTGAATGGATGGTATGATTTATTTTATGGGTAAAAATGTTATGTGGTTGAGATTATCATGATTGATGTTGAGATTTGCCACATGAGATGTGGCTGATGATGTTATGAGTTGATGAGTTGGTTTACTTTTGTTCGTGCTGAGTTGAGAATGATGATTGATTTGATTCGGAAACTAGGAAGAGAATATGAGATTAGTCTTTAGAGGTGGATGATTCCACCTCCCGTGATGTGAAATTGCTTGACTAACGTCGAATTTGAAGATTTTGAACGGATTTGAAAAATACTAACTTGGATTCTAAAAGAATAAATCCTATCAAGAATTTTAACGATTTCGAGGTCAATCTTTCCATTTGCAAAACTCTTTTGAATCATTCGGGACTGGATTTACATTATGGCGCCTCACGAAGTGGATAATAATATTTGAGTTATGATATGGCCAAAGAGTCGGAGTAAGGATGTGGTAGGGGCCCATATTACATTCTTACTACGGTCTATTTGGGGATATTATGATCACGGCAACGGTACTGTGAGGATCTCATAAGGGCACTTATGGGGTGTTCACGGGATCAATGACATGATCCTAGGACTCACCAATTTCAAACTTCATCCCCTGTTTTAAGATTATTTTAGTCTCGGGGACGAGACTTGTTTTTAGAGGTGGATGATGTAAAGGCTCGGAACTTAAAATCCTAATTTTTTGGAAAAAAAAAGGAAATTAAAAATGAACATAAACTGAATTTAGAACTCATTTAGCGGATTCTGGCCGAAATATAAAAATTTAGCGAACGATTCCGTCATTTTACCTCGGAAATTCAAAATAATTACCGTGGTGTGATATCCTTTTCGATTTTATAAATCTAACTAATCGAGAAAACGAGATTCAAAGAAACTAACTGTCACGAACTAATTTCGGGGTTCGAAATTCGCGTATTCATGATTTATTTCCGGGTATTGGTTTTAACCATTCCCACACTCTAAATGTCTCTATCCCTCACCCACTCCCCATCACTTCACACCTCTCCCTCCCCTAAATTCTTCAACCCCTCCCTGATGTCCTGCTGCACTCCATCATTCACCACCACCGACGTCGCCACCATAACCATCACTTCATCATCGTCGCCGCACCTTCAACCACCACACACACCACCGTCTCCTCCTCCTTCTTCCGTCCTTCCACTTCGAGCTGCCAGCGGAAGGACCCACGCACCCCTCGGAGCCACCACCAGTAGCCGGAGCAGCCTAGAAGCTCCCAGCGCCGCTGCCGAGCCACCGAAGTCCACCTCTCCTGTTCGAGCGCGAACCACTTTCTGGTAAGCGATTCTCCTCCGTTTTCGATCGGAATCAGCCTCGAGCTTCACCATCACGCTCACCCATGTCCGACGTAGGTCCGACGAGCCATCGAGAGCCCTCGGCGATGCCCAGAACACCAGTCGAAGCTCCGACGTCCGCGAAATCACCTCGGTGAGCTCCCGTACCTTTGCTTCCTTCCTTGTTTCAATTTCGTCCTTCCTTTTCCGCTTAGAGTAGTCGGGAAGAGGGTGTGAGATCTGAGTGTGGGGAGAGTGGGCGAGCTCGAGAGTTCCGGCGAGTCGAGGGCGAGGTCCGTGAGTGCGAGGGCTGAGCGAGAGTCCGAGCGAGCAGAGAGGGTGCGATAGAGCTGTGGGAGTGTGAGCGAGGGTGGGGCGGAGCTGGGCGCAGTGAGACGCCGGTGAAGGAGGCCGGGAGGAGGAGCACAAGCTCGCCGGCGGGATTCCTCGGCGGAGCAGCGGCAGGCCGACCAAGCTCGGACGGGAGGCTTCAATTTGAATCGGGAGGAAGGGGATGACTTGGAGGCCCCACCTCCTTGTGATGTTATATAATTAATTGTTTTAATATTAAACCGGTTGAGTTTTTATTTGCGGGTTCGGTTCGGTTTGGGCTAAAAGCGTTGGTTCGGTTCGGGTTATTCGTTATTTATTTATTTAATTTATTAATTAATTGTCTAACCAATTTCCGATAATTGATTATTTTAGAAATCGATTTATGTGTCGATATTTAAAGAGGGTCGGTTTTAAAGTATATAAATTGAATTATTTAGTAATGGTTGAAAGCTAATTAAGTCCCTAGAATGATGATTTTAATTAAAGTAAAGTATGCCGAGATTATTTAATCGGATTTTTGAAAGTAGTTTTAAAGATTAAATATTTTATGTATTAGAAATGGCTAAATATAACTTTGAAGTAATTGTTTTGACTAACAACTTGACGAGCTAGTGAGATTATATGAATTGAAGTATGATTGAGCCAGTTATGGGAATGACAATGGAATAAGATGATATAAGATGTTGAGATAAGTTGAGATAAAGGATGCTGATGATGCTATGATTAATGAATTGGTGGGCATGTTATGTAGTGGTAAATGGATCCCGTTTTGTGCAGTTTACTTATGCATATTTATTAATAATTGCTAGGTGATATGTAACTTGCTTGCTTATACCTTGATGCTTTTCGTCTTGCTGATCTGCTACTCCAGGTAAGTTCTTTGAACTTACTCATGATGGGCGCTCTATGCACTGGGTGTTATATAGTAGGCTAGTGTCCATGCACCATACGACTTAGAATCATGCTTAGGAGCTAAAATGAAAATCATATGATTGCTATATGTCTTTGCAAGAGAACGGCCGTTATCTGTGATAGTCCTAGAGTCATTGCTAGGGTCATAGGGTAGCCCAGCCTCATCGGGTACCCTGAGTCAATCGAGTCTATATGAGCATGATATGATAGCCCAGCACCATCGGGCAAGCGATGAGATGATATGATATGATGATGCCGTGGTTTGTGCACCACCACGAGGAAATTGATATGCTATAGCACCGAACTGGCCAGTCTCCGTCCTATTGAAAGGGGGTGGAGGTACGAGAGGGACATGCCATTTGGCATTCTGTGTGGATCCATTTATCGCTTTCTGCATTATATTAAACTGTCAGTATATATATGTGATTTAATTTACGCATGGCATTACGCATTTCATCTTAAGAGTAGGATGCTTATTATATGCCTCTCAGAGTGTGTTTACATACGCGCATGAGTGACCTGATGATTGACCCAGATCCCCCTTATTTTTTTTAGATTCAGGTAACCGTTATCCGCTATCGTTGCTTATGTGGATGCTTGGCGGGATCAGACTTTTTGGCGTTAGATCGAGAGGTTGAGAGACCACCATACTTCCTCTCTTTTATACCCCGTTTTGGATTGTATTCAAATTTAACTTCATGTCTGCTTTCGCTCGATTTCACGACTAGACTAAGGCAGGTATTTGGTCCTTAATGGATCCGCGATCTTTAAGGGTTCGAAATCCTTTCTTTTGGTACAGATATTTTGTTTTAAAACTCAACCCGTACCTGGATTGCAAGATCCGAACAAGGGGTTTTATCCCTTGAAACGTAACCCGGAAATCATAATTCTGGGCCGTTACACAAAATCCTTGAGGTTGCCTACCATTATTGGCCGGTCCAAGAAGTCCATTTTTAAAGGGATTAAAGAGCGTATGTGGAAGAAGCTCCATGGGTGGAAGGACAGATTGCTATCTCAAGCAAGAAGGGAGACGTTGATCAAGTCTGTTATCCAAGCTATCTGGATGTATGTGATGAGCGTGTTCCGCCTCCCCGATACCCCCATTGATGAAATGCATAGCATGCTGGCCAGGTTTTGGTGGGGAGCAAAGGACCGGGAGAGAAAGATACACTGGAAGAGTTGGGAAGCGTTGTGTAGGCCCAAATGTCAAGGAAGGATGGGTTTTCGGGACCTCCGGGTTTTCAATCAGGCTTTGTTGGCTAAGCAGGGCTGGAGAATTATGCAGAATGAGGACTCCCTCGTGGCACAGGTGCTTAAAGAAAGGTACTTTCGTCGAACGGGGTTCATTCGATCCTTGCGGGGATATAATTTGAGTTATGTTTGGTCGAGCATTTGGGGGGCTAAGTCGATCCTGCTTGATGGTCTTGGATGGCGAGTGGGAGTTGGTGATAACATTTACGTGTTGGAGGACCCTTGGCTTCCGGGTGATGGAGGTCTGCGGTGTTCGCTAAAACCGGTAGGTGCTGACCCTTTGCTTCTTGTTGACTCACAAGATCGTGGAATTTTGAGTTGATTACAAACATGTTCCAAGAGGAGGAGGTTGACAAAATAATGAAGATTCCACTTAGCCCTCAACCTGGACCGGATGTAAGGGTATGGCCATACACTCGTAGCGGGATTTACTCGGTTAAATCAGGGTACTGGTTCGGCTTGTTGGGGTCTGCAGGGCCGGTGAGAGGGGCCACAACAGCGGAAAAGTGTCTTTGGGAGGTTACATGGGCGCTCCCTATACCGCCAAGAGTGCGGGTTTTCGCTTGGCGGTTATTGAATACTGCTTTGAGTGTAAAGCTGGGGCTGCACAAGCGGAAGATTGTGGTGTCGTCACTTTGTGCCAGATGTGGGTTAGCGCAAGAAACATGCTGGCATGCTGTTTTTTCATGTCCGTGTGCAGAGATCGTGTGTGAAGAGTCGTCACTGTTGCCGACTATTTTGGGGTCAAATGCTCAATCAGTTTTCGAGCTTGCGAAGGTTGTGTTGTGCAAAAATGGCACAGAGGGGTTGGGGATGTTCTTCATCTTGGCGTGGGTGGCATGGACCGTTAGGAATCGGCAGGTGTTCAGGGAGGGGGGGACTGCGCCAATCCCACGTGAGGAGGTGGCTGCGATTAGGTTGTGTTTTGTGAAGATGTGTGCGGATTACCGCTCGTTTACACAGGATACATCTGTGCAGTGGGTGGGTGTTGAGCTGAACTCGAGCTGGGTGCCTCCGTCACATGGGACTGTCAAGGTCAACATGGACGCTGCGTTTCTGGGACCCAAGTCAATTGGTCTAGGTGTGGTGGTCCGAGATTCCTATGGTTTTGTTAGTCTTGCTGCAGTGGAACGTCGCAAGGGGGACTGGCGACCTGATGAGGCTGAGGCGATGGGCATCATTGCTGGGCTCTTGAAGGTATGCGCGATGGGCGCTACATCTGTTGAAGTGGAGTCGGACTCTCTTGTGGTAGTTTCTGGCATCCGATCCACCTCAACCGACTTATCTTATCTCTGAAGTATATTGTCTTATATCCGTTGTTTAGCTTCTTCGTTTATGTCATGTCAGTTTATGCAAGTTCGTAGATCGGGTAATGCTGTAGCTCACTTTGTAGCTCGTATCTGTCCTAGTTTCGGGGATGAATAAACGTTTGTAACTGATATTCCGGTCAAAGTTTTTGAACTGGCGGAATTAGATTTTGAATGAAAGCACGTTTGATTTCCAAAAAAAAAAAAATCAATTGATGAAAAATGGAAATTTCATTAGTCACGAGGAGGATGATATCTTACCTAGTCAAAAGTTAAAGCCCAGAAAAAAAGAAAAAATAGACGAGTGTGGACTACACTATATATCTCTCTATTTTTAAGAAATGAATTACTCCGTAATAAATTGAGTTTTTCATTCATAATTATCATGAAAAAGTCTTGTATATTGGATAATTAAACAATGTTTATATGTTTAAATGGGTATATAAAGAATGTTAAACTTTTGATGGATATACAATTGAAAAGATTTGATCTAAAGTATAGTAGATAATACATTTGCAATCTCAGCCGATTCAGATTTCCTTGAGATTAGCCACGTATTTTTGATTAAATTGAGACTGTAAATTCTTTGACATATGTGACTTGTGCAATATCTTTAAGGGCTATTTGCATAAATATACACTTTTTTTGCCGGGTTTGCACAAATACAACTTTTTTAGAAAATTTGCAAGAATACCATATGTGGTATTAGTGCAAATAGGAGGGGCAAATTGTTTAGCCGGTTGCAGGTTATCCCAAGGGGAGAGAGAGAGAGAGAGAGAGAGAGAGAGAGAGATGGGACATTGGATTGGGTGGGGGATTTTGGCGCAAAAATTGGAGGAGGTGAGGTGATGGGAAAGGGTTTCCCTCCATTTTTAAAGTGTAATAAGAGAGGAGGAGAGAGGCCATCATTTTCGGTGTCCCCGTGGAAAACAGAGCTGGAAGAAGAAGGCCACCATTGGAGAAGAACCCATCCGCATTAAGGTCCAGTTGGTGAGCACGTGTCGGGCTCTTAATTAGTTCGTGTCAGTGTTTGTAAACTTCCGTGTCACAGAGATATCTGAGAAACCCTAATTCTCAGTTGCAATGGGTAGGCTTCTCTTCTATTTCTCCTAATGTTTCATGAAGAGTAGATACCCATTACCAATGGTGCTGAGCCGAGTTTTGAATTGCAGGGCAAAACGCCAAAGTATGTGTGACTGTCAACTTCAACGGGCGTTGGTTGGTCGATGGTTCGGGGTGGGTGTATTATGGTGAAACAGAGCGGAAAAATGTGATAATTGAAGAGGGCATCGAGTTCGCCTCTCTGACTCAACTGTTGAGGGGGAAGGTCGGCCATGATTGTTCACGTGAAGATTGGCGGTTATCTTACATGCCAAAGGGGGAAGAAGCGGGTCATCCGGTAACAATAGGTGATGACGACGACCTTGAGGCTTATAAGTTTCTCAACTCGATGTCTGGGGAACATCCATGGCCCATGGTGATATATATTGGTCCAGTGGTGAAAGAGAGGCTTCAAGTACCACAACCCGGCGTCGGGGAAGAATGCTTGAGTGGGCCTCGTAACTCTCAAAAGGTGGACGAGCTGGAGGCAGAAGGTAAGCCACAACCAAACCCTATGGTTGTAGATGTGGGGTTATATGGTGGAGGAGGGGTTAGCCAGTCAATAGGGATGACGAACGATATAAGGGTGAAAAACAATGTGGAAACGGGGTTGGGAAGGGGTGACAAAGATAAATGTGAGGGTGACAAAGGTATGGGTCCGGAGGTGATCCTCTTGGATGAGGTCATAGGGAAGAGGCAGGATGACGTTACTGAAAAGGGTTTTGGAACTGGTGACAGACGTATTTTTGAGGGTGACAAGGGTAAATGTCCAGAGTCGAACCACATGGATGAGGTGATAGGGAAGAGACAGGAGGACGCTACTGAGAGCGGGTTTGGAACAGGTGAAAACCTTAAGAGTGTAGGTGACAAGGTTAAAGGTCCGGAAATGATCCAGTTGGGTGGGGTGATAGGGAAGAGCCAAGAGCACGCAGGTGACATAGGGTCTGGAACTGGTGGCATGGATATTCTTGGGGATGACATGGATAGTCTTGAGGGTGACAGGTGTGATGGTCTAGATGTTATCCACTTGGGTGACACGGACTCCTACTCAGATGACACGGAAAAATGTGAAGGTGACAGGTATAAGGGGGTGGATCTCATAGCCATTAGTAGTGAGGAGGAGGACGAGGAGGAGGACTTCGATTCTGGAGTGAAGAGGGAAGAAGATTGTTCATATTATTATGGCTGGGAGGATTATGAGGAAGACCAGGGTATGAGGGTGTCGTCGGAGGAGGACGAAGTTGAGGAGGAGGTGATTAGGGAACTAGAAGATCGGGTTCCTAAGTCCAGCACATCCCCACCGTCGATGGAGAACGTAGAAGCTATGTTGGACAAAGCAACGCCTCGGACCCAGGAACCACGACGGAAATTTTGGAGGGACAAATGTTCAGCTCGAAGGTAGAATTGCAGACTTGCCTGAAGTGGATTGCAGTGCAGAACTGCTTCGAGTTCGTAGTGAAGAGGTCGTGTAAGAAAACCTATTTAGTTGATTGTTTGGACACCAAGTGCACGTGGATGTTAAGGGTGTCGACTTACCGGCGCACGACAATGTGGTGCATCCGACAGTATGTCCAGGAGCATACATGTGACATGAGCATGATGCACAACCATAGCCGACATGCTACGTCGAACATGATTGGACGCAACCTCGTGACCACGTAAGTGTTAATTTACTTGCAAACAGCTATTTCTGTCACACAACATTATTCCCCATGTCACATCACGTAACTCACCATGACACCATTATATGCAGGTTCACCGGGACTCGAAAGGACCTCGTTCCCGAGCAAGTCCAGAGAATGACGAAGGCCGAGTATGGAGTATCGTGTAGCTATTGGAAGGCACGAAGGGCACGGCTGACAGCGAGGGAGGTGAAGCATGGGACCTACGAAGACAGCTACCGAGATATTATTCCATACTTGCACATGTTGGAGCAGACGAACCCTGAGACATATACTAAGTTAGAGCTGGACGCATCCCAAAGATTCAAGTACGCCTTTATTAGCTTCGGGGTATGGCGCAAGGCGATTCCCTACCTTCGAAAGGTAATACCCCGTGTCGGTACTAAAATATTGCATGTCACCTAACATACATAACCATGTCACCTAACCAACTGGTGTCGATATCCATGTCCAGGTGTTCTTCTTCAAGAACATGCTACATGTCGTCGAGGATACACCAGACTTAATGTTTGTCTCTGATCGGCATCTTAGTATCGTCAAAGGTTTGAGGGACAATTATATGTTTGCTAAGCAAGGGGCCTGCCAATGGCATCTATTTCAGAATGCCAAGGTTAAGTACAGGGGGGTGACGGCCCTGCACACATTGTACTTAAAGGTGGCGAAGGCGTACACGAGGGCAGAGTTCGAGAAGCACTTTGCTGATTTTTGCGCTCAGGCACCCGGTGCGGGACAATACCTAAGAGAGGCTGGATTCCAGAACTGGGCCTGGGCATACTTCTTGGGGATGCGCTACAACATATTGACGACGAACAACTCCGAGTGTCTGAATTCGGTGTTCAAGGAGCCCCGCGACCTACCCATCACAGCCCTGATTGATGCTGTCATTAAAACAATATCCAAGTGGTTTAACGATCGACGGGAAAAAATCACCAAATCGGCGGCGACGGTCAGCGATTACGTTCAAGGTGAGCTGCAAACGAGCTATGCGTTGGCAACATTCTTGGATGTCAGAGCCCTCAGCTCACACGAGTACACTGTCCGCAGAGGGTCCGCCACCTGGGTTGTGAACCTGTGTGCCCGGACCTGCACATGCAAGCGGTTCGACATTGACCAGTTTCCGTGCCAGCACGCCATAGCGACTTCAAGGTATCGAGGTAGCAATTTCTTCTCTCTCGTGAATGACTTCTACAAAGTCGCCGCATGGAAGGCGTGTTACGAGAATGTGCTATATCCGGTTCCTCCAAAAGAAGAGTGGCGAATCCCTCCAGCCATGTCCAGCGCAGTGTGTCTCCCCCCGGACGTGAAGCGACGCCCTGGTCGCCCTAAGACTTGTCGATACCCATCTCGGGGAGAATTTAGCCGTTCCAAGCGCCGTCGTTCTTAGATGTGTTCCTCCATTGGTGGTCCAACGCCTTACCTCAGCAGCTGGGTAGTCTTTTGCATTTGCCGCATCGGGTCAGTGGTTGGACCATTCTCCGTCTATGTTATTTTTGAACGGGCAACGTATTTGGTTGTGTAATTATGCTGTTTGTGCATATGACAAACTGTAAGTAGTCTGCTGTACTTTTGGGAAGGGTTTCCACACTACAGTTGAGTGGTGAAGAAATTCGTAGTACTTTTGGGGATGGTTTCAGAACAAAAACCATGTCACCCTATTTGTATTCCCGTGTCAGGTAGAAGGGGTTATCATGTCACAACTTTCAATTTCATGGTAGACATTTCGTCGGTTGAAGCTATGATAATGAATTGAACAATGGATTGGCACTTATTTGACAACATGTTTACAGTCCTGAGTGGTTGTGGTAGTGGTGTTAGGAATTCACCCTTGTGAACATATTGAAATCACCTTCATGACAATGTTGAAGGGGTTATTATGTAAGGTGACACTGGATTGTACGTTGGGTGACACGGGCGATTTCCTGACAACTTATAACCAAAGTTTCGACAATAATAACTTAGTCAACCAGTGGTCAAATATAGACCAAATTTTGCCCAAACTTGCATAAATAGCACAATGGGGGATAATTTGGATAAATTGACCCTTCCCCATTTTGGTCGAAAAGGTTGCCCGTAGCTCAAAACAAAAAGAAAACAAAAAGAAAACAACAAAGAATAAGTTGACACGCGTCCCGGATATCACCCCACACTGTCTTTCTGTATTCATCGGGACTCCATCTCTAAATTTCCATAACTCAAAACCGTTCGAAAGGGGGAGGAAGAAGAGACGTCGGCGACGAGGAACAACGGGTCGAAGAAGATACTGCCGTGGATCGTCGGATCAGAGAAGAACGCCGCCAGGAAACTCAGAAGTTACGCCCCTATCTCTGTTGTCCGTTATCTTCGAATCTGGGGTTCGGGGTGGGTGGATGGAACAACCTACTATGGTGGTAAGGGATTGAACGTTAAGGAGGGCGGTTTTGTCGATGGTGGAGGTGGTTGCGAATGAAGGACAAGGAGCCGGGTTTTGGGGATTGGAAAACCCACGGTTAGGGTTTTGTAAGCCCGAACAGGATGCCTACGGTGGGGGTCGAAATAGGGAATGGGGTAGATTAGGGGTTTGATTGGGAATGGGGACGATTCGGGGTTCTATTATTTTGAAATTCAGATTTGGGGAGTTAATGTGGAATGTATGTCGTCATTCGTTTAGGAACGTTCTGACATTTGTGACATGGGTTTCCAAATTGAGTGACATGGGTTTACAAAGCTAGTGACATTGACTTTAAACTTTCTCGATAACTTATGGTTGCTCTTAAACTACAGGAAACAAATGGCTCGGACAAAATTTACACATCCACAGAATCAGCGCTTACGCGCACGGGTAAACGAAGGGTCGAGTGTGGCGATGCTTGCAACCATCGCCAAATACGTCGAGGAGACGGACGCCGGTAGGGATGTCGTGGGGAAGACACTCGAGAAGATTATGGATACCTTGGAGAAGATGGATGATAGGGTACTTCAGTCTTTCGCATTATTCACTCTCATATTGTTCTTAAGTTCAGTGACTACGGTAAATAGAATAATGACATGGGACTTACATTATGTGGCAGTAACAAGTTGTTGTGTGCAGATAAAAGTGTTGGAGGAGAAGGTCCATGAAATACGGGATGGAAAATTTATTGGAAAAGGCAAGGAACAAAGAGTAAGGGATAGTGAAAAGGAGTTTGTACATGTTGGAATCCATCTAAGTTGTAGATCGGTTTTGCAGGTTGTTGATGTTGATGTACCAAAGGGTGCTCGTGCTGAAGCTGTGGAGCAGCACCGACAAGTTGCTAAGGTACGCTCCTTGTGGGCCGTGCCTTTCATCCGTTATGTTTTCAATAGTGGCATGGGGATGTTAGCTAAGTGACAGGGGTCGGTTTGTACATCAACATGGGAAATGTTTGTTTGCATTCAGAGGTTGTTCGTGGACACGGAATGTGAGAGCAAGGCGTGGAAGATTACGAAACCGCGAGCCTCTAAACGGAAGGACGCCATCATTCCCGATGAAGCCGTTGCCATGGGACTAGTTTCTGCGGCCGACTATGAGGCCCTACAGGGGTGGCTCACAAGGTAACCCATTTTCTCATTTCAGTCTTCATTATACGGCACAGTAACCCTTTCATTGATTCCACTCAATTGTACGGTCCAGTGCCGACGGTGAGAACCTTTCAACGGCTTGCAGAAAGGACCTGTCGAAGGAGTTTTTTACCAACCTCCAGACGCCCCGCTATTGCATCAACTCAGAGGTATATTGTATTTATCACATTTTATTATGATTGCCCTTGTATACGCATTTGGGTTGCTGTTGGACTATGTTGTGGGTTGTCATGGGGGTTAACTTGACGCAGCACTTCGAGCAGTCATGCTACCTGCTACGGAAACAAAGCGCGGAGAGGGGTTACGGAAATGGGCGTCGAGTCATTGTGTTGGACTCCTACTTCTCCAGCTTTCTGGAGAGGGAGTGGAAGGAGTACAACTCAGACGTCGGGGGGTATGAGGCGAGTGGCATACTCCTCTCATACTTCGACGGGCGGGCCCCGACGCCCATGGCCCGGCCGTGGGCAGGCGGGGACCTCGTCCTCCTACCCCTCAACCTGAGGGGAAGACATTGGGTTGCCGTTGCTCTTGATCTGAATGAGTGGCACTTGAAGCTGTACGACTGCGATGTGCATTGCGTGAGAGACGCCGAACTCCCACCCCTGGTGATGCACGTTACCCACCTCCTCCCCATCATCATGGATGCACACGCTGAGTTGAAGGTGAAGTATGCATCGAAGCTGCCAGGCCCATTTCGCATAGTCCGCGACAAGCGCGTTCCGCAAAACAAGCTCAGGTATGATTGGTGCGACCCCTGCATTTCGTTTTACTTGATGATATCTCCGCCTCTGTTTTGACAAAATCTCCGTCATTGCAGTGGTGACTGTGGCCCTTACACGATCAGATTCATGGAGCTCCTCATGGAGACCGATCCCCCCTTCGATGGGCTGGATGACCCGTTTATTGGGCCGTACAGACAGATGCTAGCGGCTGCCATCTTCAATGGTCGGCTCGGTGGACGCATAATCTGATCGTCGTTTGGGTGTAGGTATGGAACTGATTTGTTGTCTTTTGTTGTGAACAACGTTGGTTTTAGTCTTGTCCTTTGGTTGTTTGGATACATTTACTTTTGGAAACGGGTTACACTGTAGTGGTAAGTGGTAAAGAACATCGCAGTACTTTTGTGGATGGATTCTGTAAAAAAGACCCTGTCACCCTCGTTGTGTTACCGTGTCAGGTTGAAGGGCTTTTCATGTCACCGGTTGTAATTTCATTATGGAACTTATTGGTTGTCTTTTTGGTGTGAACAACGTTGGTTTCAGTCTTCTCCTTTGGTTGTTTGGATACATTTACTTTTGGAAACGGGTTAAACTCCAGTGGTAAGTGGTAAAGAACATCGCAGTACTTTTGTGGATCGATTCTGTAAAAAAACCCCTGTCACCCTCGTTGTGTTACCGTGTCAGGTTGAAGGGCTTTTCATGTCACCAGTTGTAATTTCATTATGGAACTGATTGGTTGGTTTTTTGGTGTGAACAACGTTGGTTTCAGTCTTCTCCTTTGGTTGTTTGGATACATTTACTTTTGAAAACGGGTTAAACTCTAGTGGTAAGTGGTAAAGAACATCGCAGTACTTTTGTGGATGGATTCTGTAAAAAAAACCCTGTCACCCTCGTTGTGTTACAGTGTCAGGTTGAAGGGCTTTTCATGTCACCGGTTGTAATTTCATTATGGAACTGATTGGTTGGCTTTTTTGTGTGAACAACGTTGGTTTCATACTTCTCCTTTGGTTGTTTGGATACATTTACTTTTGGAAACGGGTTAAACTCTAGTGGTAAGTGGTAAAGAACATCGCAGTACTTTTGTGGATGGATTCTGTAAAAAAAACCCTGTCACCCTCGTTGTGTTACCGTGTCAGGTTGAAGGGATTTTCATGTCACCGGTTGTAATTTCATTATGGAACTGATTGGTTGGCTTTTTGGTGTGAACAACGTTGGTTTCAATCTTCTCCTTTGGTTGTTTGGATACATTTACTTTTGGAAACGGGTTAAACTCTAGTGGTAAGTGGTAAAGAACATCGCAGTACTTTTTTGGATTGATTCTGTAAAAAAAACCCTGTCACCCTCTTCGTATTACCATGTCCGGTTGAATGGGTTTTCATGTCACTGGTTTATATTTCATTATGGAACTGATTTGTGGTCTTTTGTTGTGAACAACGTTGGTTTTAGTCTTCTCGTTTGGTTGTCCTGTCACCCTCTTTGTATTACCGCATCAGGTTGAAGGCGTTATCATGTCGCTGGTTTTAATTTCATGTGTATCAATCCGGAGGTGACACTTACTTTCAGGTCATGTTTAAATCTTGTGAGTGTATGTCGTACATGTTTTAATACCAACCTTGTGACCATATTGAATTGTATAATTGTGCAAATTGACCTATATTTGTAGTTCAAATCTACCAAAAAACATATAGTTTCTCAATTCTACTAAAAACGATATAGTTTCTAAATTCTACTAAAAAAGATAAAGTATCTCATTTGATCAAATTTTTATGAGCTCCAATAGATCATATTTGGATACAGTAACAATAATATCATTATATGTTATAATAACACATTAGAAATAGTACCAACATTAACCAAACTTAATAGACCGAACACATGTGCAAATTTTTATTCCACCTTATATCGTGTAATCCACTGAACCATACCCTCGACTAAACCACACTCAATTGTGCACGTGCATTCCTCACAAGAAAGAGCATCATCTTTATCTTCAGCAAGGAGCTGAAATTTTTTCCAGGGGTTTGATCTTCGACAACTCCGAATTGCTGTTCCATTGGTGATATTTTTACATGTGTTCGGCTTCCATTTGAAGGAAGGTCTTCGAGCAATGACGATAATATCATAAAAAAGATCAGCAACACTCCGGCGACACGATATTATTTTATAACCCAACTTATGTTTCACACTATTAAGTAATGCAAAGCCTTTGGGTTTGAGGTCTTCAGATCCGCAACAATACATAGCTATGCCACAAACATAGCTTGCCACGTCGTGTCCCAACTCCGATGCCTTTAGAAGATCTTGAATGCCTGCTTCGTGATCGCAATTTGTGAAGAATTTAAACTGCATTTTGAAATGAAGCTATGAAGAACTATGAGTAAGCATACACCGAACCAATGATCCAGAATCAACGTCTTACCATTCCTTGCTGAAATATTGCCTCCGTGTTTCCCGCGTTGACGCACTGATTGAAAAAGCTTCTGGCATGACTATCGTTTCTCGATGCCACTACAACCGAAATTCCCCAGTCATCCTAGTACTCAATTGCCATCTTCGCAAGCACATAATTGTGTTTTCTAACCAAATCAAAAGTTTTGCAACTGCATCACACTGAAGTGAATCAAAAATATTTCCAATACATAAATTCACGAAATCCAAAGTGGAGGCAATACCTTAACCGTAATCTGAAGACGTCTTCCATAGATTGAATTCCTAATCGACCGACAATATCCAATAGGATGTCAAATGGCAGTGTTAGAAGCGTCAATGCCTCTGATGTCCTTGCCCTAACGCTCTTTCATTCATCCATTGCAACTATCTTAATTTTGGTTATAGTTGGTAAGGGAGGATGATGCAATTGAAGGGATTGGGATGATGCAATTCAAGGGAGAATGAGTTGGCTATATATAACAATGCAATGGAGAACGTAACTGCCACCGGAAGAGGAATAGCCGAGACGTGTACAATGTAATTCAGAGGAAGAGACGTGTGCAAGTGCAATGTACTTGAAACGCAATGGATGTGGATGCGGAAGTGGAAGAGCAAGCGGAAGAGATTTTCAATCGTAAATAACTGCCGTGGTTTTAATATCATTCTATTAATTAATTTTCTTCTTATATTATCTATTTCATCAATTAATTGTCGGTTAGAATCTTGATATGTGATATTTTTAACAAATTTATTATACAGGAAATGCTACTAAAAACCACAAAAATTAACGGATTAATTATTCAGGGTTTTGTATCAATATATTATCAATATATTGTTTTTACAAATAAATACGAAAGTAGATATTAGTGCAAATTTACCTATATTTAATGTTGAAGGCAAGGTTATTAGGATCGGGATTATAGGATCAAATCACAATAGGGTCTGTGGATCGGATCGTAAGATCCCATTAGGGGATCGTAAGAACCTCGAAATATAAGTACATAATAAATTAAAAATATATATAACATAGTTTCTGAATTTAAAGTTCTATAATGAGGGAAAAAATGTAAGTTACACAATATATTTTGATTTTAAGACATAAAAATCTACATTTAAGAACTTAGACATTGTCATATTGGTTAAAAGACTCGAAAATAATTGTGTCTAAGCTATTTTTCACGTTCCTTACCTGAATGTGTACATTTAAACACCCTAAAGTCAACCAAGGAAACAAATCAAATGTTTAAAAAATTACATATTGTTAATAAAAATATGATCTTCAGGATCGTGTGGGATCATAAAATCCTATCCATCCATTAAGATTCTAAAGATCCCATTGTAGATCCAACACAAAAAGATCTTATGCATATATCCGGATCGGGCCCCTAGGTAGGATCGTAGGATCTTAAGATTCTAAAGATACGGATCGGGATTCTAATAACAATGGTTGAAGGGGTTATTGTGTTACTTGACACGGGATCCGAAATTTGGTGACCCTCACCAAACCCCCTCCCCCCCATGGAGCCCCTCCCTCTTCATAAATACCACCACTCCATCGGTCATTTCACTCCCACTCTTCCCTTGCAAGCCACAAAATTTTTCCAGAAGAAGAAGCGACGCCATCGTCTCTTACTCACCAGTGGTGGTCATCCTCATCCAAAAGCTTTCAATTCCAAGTAAGTACAACCCCGATTGCCATATGTGTTGAAAATTAAGTGTTTGTATTTTAGGGTTTTCGTCGATTATAAGTTTGTGTTGAATGAAATCTGTGTTGTTACTACGGTTTTGGACATAGAGTACTAATTGACGACATCCAAAGCTTTCTGATTAGGGGCTACGGGTTATGCCTGTGTATGCTGCATATTTTGGGTGAATTTGTCCATGGCTCACTGTTTTATGGTTTGTGCCTTGTGCGGTGAAAATGTCCATTTGTCTCTTTTCTTGGATGTGCTTAGTAAATACTTAAGTTGAGTAGTTACTTGGAGTTCGTGGAATTTGCTGAATTGGGCCTGAGAAAGCAGCCAGTCAAGTATATGTACTTGGTGACAAGGGATTACAACTTTGGTGACACGGGTGATTTCTAACCACCTTTTTGTAATTGGTCTTTGCTTGCAAATAATTCCGTCCTTATCAAAATTATAAGGTGCTTACAGTAATTTAGCTTATATATTACATCGTCCTTTAGTTTTTTGGTGACATATCATCTCCCTCTCCCATTCATCTTCTTCATATATACGAACTTGTTAGGATTGAAAAAGAAATAGCACATTTAGCATCCTTTCTGTGTGAATCTAAAGCATAAATATGATTAAGCCTATGAAAGTTGCAACCTTTGTCTTTGTTTGTGAAGGTTCTTAGTAGGATGTCTGCCAAGTATTTCTAATTGCTGACACGGGATTCAACTTTTGGTGACACGGGATTTCATATTTGGTGACACGGGTGATTTCTTCCAGTTGTATCAGAACTTTAATTCATTCATATGAGTTTCATATTCACACTTGTATTTACCATTTCCAACGTTGCTTGCACATAGATCTGTCCTTCTAAACATTCTAAGGTCCGGACATTATTTTACCTTATATTTGACATTCTCCTTTACTTGTCTCCAATCTAAAACACGCTTACATATTTGTCATAGGTACGTATGTTCTTGTGTTTAGTTTTCTTCTGCCATCTGACATTTATTTTCCCTGGTACTAGTAGGAATAATGTGGCCGCACTCTGATAGCGACATTGAGACAGACTTCGACAGCTATCGGAGCTATCAGAGTGGCGACGACCGTAGGTACTTCTGGCTCCGTTCAGATTACGACTACGGGAGAAGCCTCCGTGACCGTCGTGATGGGGACCACGATGATGATGAGTCAGACCCCGACCAGGTTGCTGAGGACAACGCGCTATTTGACTTGGCCGCCGAAGAGCTCACCGACCTTCGCCAGCGAGTCCAAAACCTGCTCAACCGGGATGCTGCCCGGGAGGGAGTTATGGCCGCACAGCGCACTAAACCTGAGGCCGCCCGCACCCATGTCCAGACAACCACTCTTCAGTTGGAGTTTACCCAGAGCTCGCTGCAGGCGACAATTGATGAGAACTTGGTCCTCGCCAACAAGTTGGTGAGGAGCGAGGCTTGCAACAGGCACCTGGCGCAGCGGTTGGTCCAGGTGGGCTCCTTCCTATGTGGGAAGTGGGTCGGCCACGCTAGTGACCAGCTCCGCACCAGACAACTCACACGATGGAACAGGCTGATGGGGTGGATTCACGTCCTGATGATGGGAGTTATGGTGCGTCTGGTCACCCGGGCTTAGGAGCTTCGAAGCTAGTTGTCTTTGTTTTTTGCCAAAACTTGTGATTTTGTTGTAGTAGTTGCCAAATACTGATGTGATCCCAAACAGCTGTGGTTTTTTGGACTCCGCCAGGACTCCGTATGTAGCGGATGGCCCCCATTTGTTGTAGTTAGGGGCCTATATAAGGGTAGTTACAAACAATGTCTCATCCACGCTCGGTTAGTTGTCGTTTTTTGGAAAGCCGAGTGTGGTTGCACCATTATGAATGGTGCCTGTAGTATCGGATATGGTATGTATAGGGCAATGTCCCTCCTATATTATGCATGTCTAGTAGATTTCCACTTGTTGGTGTTATGCATGTGTATTACATTCAATCATCCATGAGGAGACAAAATGTCAAATTATGTGGTTCATATGATAGGGCCTTGTCACAATTCGTATATGAACCTATGAACACATAAACAAGGTTAGAAAATCACCCTACTCGCCAGCAGTGACACGGACAATCACGTCAGGTGACACGGGATTGCAAGTTCGGTGACACGGGATATTTCCTTACGACTTCTATTATGCCTTTCAATCGAGTAAGTTGGTTGCCACATGACATTCAATCATCCTCGAGAAAAAAAGAAAAATGATGTGGTTCCTGTGACATGGCGTTGTGACAATTCGTATATGAACCTATCAACTAATAAACAAGGTTAGAAAATCACCCTACTCACCATCAGTGACACGGATAATCACGTAAGTTGACACGGGAATCCAAGTATGGTGCCAGGGGTCAGTCTGAACTAATTATAACCAATGTTTGCACCATGCCAACATGGTCAGTAACTGCTTACAAATTATCATACAAATAATGTAAAAGTCCGCAACACATAAACACTCACCGAAGACAAATAATGCAAAATAGTTCAAATACCAACCTAGTGAACTACCGTCCACAACTAAATGTGAGAACCAGCAACCATGTTCATAAATATCCAACACAATAAAAACGATGTTCATAACATGCATAGACCATGACATAAAATTTCATCACAATGGCCAATGGTGATCACAACTGAGATCATAACCGTGTACCATTGAAGATGCGAACAGCGAGCATGTGCCTGTACGCCCCGATGAATACGTCGTCAAGACCGTCATAGGTGGGGGCGTCCTTCGTGAGGAGTTGTATGAACCTGATCGTGTATGGTCCGCAGTCTCCACTGCAATAGAGAATCGCCGGAGTCATATTCATTAAAGGCGGATGCAACTATGAGACGAAGATATATTTAAGTGTTGGACATAAATTACCTCTGCTTGTTTTGCGGAATCCTTTTCTCGCGACTAAAGGCGAACGACTTTGGCAACTTGTCGCTGTAGGTCGCCATCAACGCGGGGTGGGCATTCATCAGTACGGGGATAAGGTGGGTGATGCAGCTTAAGTGTGCCGGCAGATGGCGGTCCCTGACGATGCAGACGTCCGAATCATAAACCCTTACCTGCTACCCCACCAGATCTATCGCTACGGCGATCCAGTGAACATTGTCCACGTTCAAAGGTAGGAGGATGAGTTCCGCCCCTTCCCACGCCCGGCCTATCGTCGCCGGGGACCGCCCGTCGAAGTAGCGAAGCAGCTTCTCGTCGGCTTGGTAGCTATCCGCATCGCTGTTGTATTTGCCCCACTCGGTCTGCAGATAGCGACCGAAATATGTGTCCACAACGACAACTCGACCGGCAATGTCGCCGGCCCTCTCCGTTACCCCTTTCCGAAGAAGATAGCATGCTTGTTCCATGTGCTGCATCGATTACAACCCTAGTCAAAATCCAGTAAGGAGTTCCACTACCTTTTACAGTACATACCGTGTCATTCACAAGACAAAGATAGTCAGTTAGGCGGGTTTCGTACCTCAGAGTTTAGCCAAACTGTGGGCGTTTTTAGTGCGGTGAAGAACTCCTTACTCAGCGCCGTACCGTATGCAGTCTTGCAGTTGTCCTCATCCCCGCTGCACAACCACAACCGCAATGTTAGGGGATCGAAGTCATCTATGAAATAACTTGGGTACGTCTGCTGGTGAGTGTCACCTATCCATCCAGCGGAGGAACCCATCGTTGTCTGACACGGAAACAAGACCCAGCTTAATCGCGACGGCACCTTCGACAACGTTCTTCCCTTTTCGGCCCCGCGTTTTCTTCTCAGGTGGGGGCTTCACTTCTCCTTCACCTCCTTGACCTCTCTTACTCTTCTTGCCTCGAACGGGCTCCGCTCTTGCAGGCTCTGGGATCTGCCAATTGGTTAAACAGTTTGAACGGTGAAGGAAAAAAAAAATTCAACCCCGTGTCACCCTGATCTATACTCGTGTCGGCTAACAGTGATACACTTGTCACTTACGTACTACTATAGATTAAAATGACAGGAAATGTTTACAGGCATTTTACCTTGTTCTCATCCTGTCCTTCCGGCGTCGCTTGGTCGGTCACTGCAGGTGGTACAACCGTTGTACCGGCTTTACCGCTTTTGTCCTCAGCATCCCTATGGTTCCCGACCTTCTGGCCACTGACGTCTCCCCCAGTTCCTCCAACGGTATCGTCTTTGACCACCGCTGAGATCTGGCAATTGGTTACGGTTATGTCAACTGTGATTCAGATCATATATTTGTTCCCTTGTCACGTGACATATTAATACGTGTCGATTCACTTTAACAACCGTGTGCCTTGTGTGCAAAATATTGACACATTAAAAATTGTTGATTCTATAACCCCTACACCGTGGATTCAGAAAATACCATGTCAAGAAACAACCAAATTACCTCATGTTCTCCTTCTGGTGGCTGGTCTTCCACCCTAGTTTGTCCTTCTGTCCCCCCGTTCTTTCGGTCGTTATCCTCTCCACGGATATCGCCCATTGGTTTATGCTCAACTCCTGCATTCGACTGCCCATCTCGCATCCCATTCACAAAACCTTCCAACACCTTCATCTGATACACAAAGTACATAAATGAGGGGTGGTTAGCGAATGTTATTCAGCATTGGGAGATAAGTAACCCAAGTCACCTTTGACAATTATCCGTGTCACATATAAAAAATACTGGTGTCACAAATGCCAGAAACGTTACACGTACCTTCTCATCAATGCTCCGCATCCAACTTGACATGGTTCCCAGCCTCTCCAATATCAGTTCTACTGACTTCCTCAACTTATCCTCCAAGGATTCACTTGTCCCAACTCGTTGCTCCGAACTCGGGCCGGACTTGCCTGAGCCTTCACCGTAATAACTAGGTGCCAACGCAGCCTCAATGTCATCAAAGTAGAGGTCAGGCTCCTCATGCTGGTAGAAGCACCCGAGTATCAATTCATACTCGCCGCCCTTTGGTACTAGTATCGGGTTGTCTTCGACCTTGATTCTATCAGATTTTTCAGGGTCCATGCGGGACTGGATCATCTCATACATTAGATTGTCGCCATCGGCTGTCCACCTCAGCATGCGAGGCAACGTCTTGTTCGACACCCGGTTCGCGAACGCCTCCCCGATCCCCGCCCGGCACAGCTTCGTACAGCCAAATCTAAAACAACCACACATGTCACTCGAATGAGTGCATCAATTGCGCGTACTAGTTCAAGCATAACTTCGGTCAAGTAGCTTACCTAGAAAGCATACGGAAAACCCATAAGCCCATATCCATATCGATCGTCCTTGTCGTTCGCCTTCGGCTTCATGTCAGCGACACGTTGTTCTATGACGCCCGACAGGGACTCGTGGGTGGCCTCGTACACAACCCTGCCCCAGGGGTAATCCAGAAATCGATCAACGTTCTCCACAAGCTTCAAAATCCACCCTCGTATGGATTTCCTGGGTTCTTCCCCCAGCAAAACTCCTTCGACGATGAGTAGGAGAGCGATCTTAAAACGCTTTCGAGCACTCGGCTCCTTCAAGATGGAGTTCTTGAAGGCGTTCTCCAGATCACCGACCTTCATGTTGTCCGTTCCGAATAAGTCCTTGAGAGCCTTCTTTGTCTTCTTGTCATCCTCCGTCTCTGTGTCTTCCCCCCGAACTCGACCACACCGCAGCCCAGCCACGAGCGCAAACTCCTTGATAGAGAATCGCCGCAGCTTTCCTTGAAGCATGTACCAAGTCTCCCACTTCTTTTCTGTCACAAGCTGCCTTTGTAACACGTAATGCAGTAGTTGCGACGAGAATTGAACCCGGTTTGCCATTTGCACAATACCCCCAAATTGGTTTCGCAGCAGGTTCTCCCAATCGACGGGGTCAACCCAGTCGTCCATGTTGACGAGCATAGACACTTCGGAACACTGGTTGACCCGGCCTCGGAAATGCTTCTCTTCCGGCACTGCGAGTCGGGGCTCCACCTTCTTAGGTGCCCCGACACCTTTCCTCCTCAAATTCTGGGACCGAACCATGTTCTTCCTGCAATTAAGTGGACATGAACATTATCAATATCCACACAAACTCACCCCCTTCTGAATAAGTCTGTCTGCGACTGTTTCACGAGAAAAGGCCCATGTCACCTACTGAAGTAACCCTTGTCACCCAACATTATAGCTCGTGTCATGAATGTCAATTGTCTTCTCCCAATTGTCCTACAGTACCCGTTTCTGACAGGGGTTTTTCTCCACTCTCACAATCTCGGTAAAAGGACCCGCAAGCCTCCCACGCTCTTCTTCAACCTCCCTTGCTCTTGTCTGTCAATTCCTCACTTCCCCACACCCCTTTTAGCCCAGATCTGTATTTTCCCGTATCCCCAATTCCCCAAATGACAGGAATTCCCCAATTCCCCAAATGACAGTAATTCCAAATCCCCAATTTCCGTTTTTTTGTTCGATCCCAAATTGCATGCCTTACAACGAAACAGTCGAATAATGCAAATGAAGTGGGCAAGATTGGAAATGAAGTGAAGATTCAGAATAGTAGAGATGGGTAGGGACAGATTTCAATAATCAATTCAGTTGTACCTGTATTCCTGTGCCTTCCTCTCCGGTACTGCCTTCTCCGGCGTCTTGATCCCTTTTCCGGTGACTACCTCCCTCTCCGGTACGAAACAATGGGAGAATGCAAATTAAGTGGGGAAGATTGCAAATTAAGTGAAGATTCAGAGTAGTAGAGATGGGTGAGGACGGATTTAAAAAACCAATTGACTTGTACCTGTTTTCCTGCGCCTTCCTCTCCAGTACGGGCTTCTCCGGCGTCTTCCTCCCTCTCCGGTACGGGCTCTCCCCTTTCCCTTCACTTCACAACCGCCTCCCTTCACTCCTAATATTCGGTCTCTATCTCTCTCTCTCTCCTTCCCTTGTGTAGGTGGTGGTTTTTTTCGCCAACTGCAATGAATGCAAGTTACTTACTATTATTTTGTTTACCTTGTTAATTTCGAGGAACACAGCATTTTGTTTTCTTTTAATTTTTTTTTAAAGTAGGTCAATGGAACTGTGCAACCAACTGCCACCCTGGGAAAGATTCCTTTTCCTTTGTCGTTTTGTTTTGTTTTCCCAGTATCGGGTCCCGTCTTTCCATGCACGTGTCACCTGACAGGTTTTTTCGTGTCACTATTAACTGCCTCATATTCCTACGTATAGTGTAAATGACCCATGTCACCCCTTTTAATCCTCGTGTCCCCTTACGACAAATACCTTGTAACCAAATTGGATAGATACATGTAGCTACACTGCCAAGTTTAACATGTCCGCATATACAAAATTTTCACATTCAACAACTACCAAGTTTTGCAAAATATCCAAATGTTTTACTTCCACTATTACAGGAGGGTGTTTATGATTGGAGCCAAGTGTTCAACTACGAAGTCTAGCATCCGAGTCGACCATGGAATACCCCAACAGCTAGCATCTGGCGGTATGCCTCAATGTATGTGTTGTCCAATCCATCGAAGTTAGGGGCGGTCTCCAGCAGGAGGTGCATTAATCGAATGGTGTACGGGCCACAATCACCGCTGCAAAGCGGAACAATCGGTCAGAACGCGGACACCGATTCCCTATCCAATCAAACGAAATTGAACCATGTCATCCTACTTACCATAGCTTGTTCTGTGGAAGCCTCTTGTCCCGGCGAATGGAAAACGGCGTGGGGACCTTATCGGCATACTTCACCTTCAGATCTGGGTGTGCACGCATGACGACAGGGATCAGGCTCGTCACAGGCATTAACAGGGTTTGGAGTTGGCGTTCCGTCGCCATATGGACGTCGCAGTCATACACCCTTACCTCCCACTCCTTAAGATCGATGGCAAGGGCAACCCAGTGTTTGTTCTTGACGTTGAAGGGGAGGAGGATGATGTCCGCACCTGACCACGCTCGTCCCAACGGCTTCGGCGACCCCCCATTTAAGTACGCCATCAATGCATCACTAGGCTCGTATGCTTCGGGGGTGGCGCTGTACACCTTCCATTCCCGAGGTAGATACATTCTCGCTAAGCACGTATTGACTACGATGACTCCACTGGCCATGTCACCCGTTCTGTCTGCGACCGCTTTGCGCAGAAGGTAGCAGCACTCCTCCATCTTCTGCATGAAGTGAACCGCAATTACAATCCATAATCCTGACACAGGAAATTTTAGAGGTGACAAGTCGTCATACCACATTTCCAAACCAATCATGGGGTTTCTTCAGACGGTTGAGTAACTCCTTCATCATATCCACACCGCAGGGTGACGTGTGCACCTCCGCATCCCCATTGCACGTTAAGTTTCTGTCAGGTATTGTGGACGTCCAACTATCTACCTTCGTCGTCTATTCAAGTGTAAGACACATAACCTACGTACCTTGCCAACCAACTTGTCATGGCGTTGTTGTCCGTCGCTGACACCATTCCTAGCTGAACAGCATCGGCGGGAACAGTGGCTGCCTTCTGGGGTCGCGGTTTCTTCACCGGGGGAGGCAACTCCTCTCCAACAGTCTTCCTCGTCTTCTTCGCCGCCTTAGATACATAAACCTGAGCTACCCTAGGCATCGGCCTCTCCTCAACTTCAATTTTCTTTCCACCTTCCTCATGACCAGACGCCTTTAAACCAACCTCTCCCAACTGCAAACATATCAAACTTCAGCTAAGATTTACACTTTCCCTTGTCACATAACAGATATACTCATGTCACTTGACCTATACTATCATGTCACATATAAAATCACCTTTTTTTCATAAATAAACCTTACCTCGTTGGTCTTTCCTTCCCCCCCATCCCCTGCCTTCACAGATTCAGCTTCATCATTCTTGTCCCCGACATCATGACCAGCTAGCTTGCTCTCTCCTGATATCTCATCCCTTGCCTTCACAGTTTCAACTTCTGTGTGCTTATCCCCGCCATCATCCACTTCACTTCCCTTCTCAACAGCACCTCCTAACTGTAAATGAATTCAAATTTGAATTATGGCTCAATTTTTCCAGTGTCACTTAACATAACAAATCATGTCACACAGCTAGAATATTCATGTCACATTCTTCCAGTGTCGCTGAAAATAACAAATCTTGTCATGTTTACCAACAACTAACCTTACCACCTAGTCCACCCTCACCGGCTTTACCCGCAATTGACTCTATCAACTCGTCAAGTTCGGCCTGTAAAATATATATTAACATTTGATATTGAATCCCCCATTTCAAACAGGACTAAACATCGACACGCATGTCACGCAAATATAAACTTACAAACTCATCCCGTTTTTTCTCATCTCCACCTTCTTCTTTATCGGTTGCTTCTTGCCAGGCCGTCCCCTTACACTGAACATCCCGCAGCTCAGTCACGGCCGCCTCCAATAATTCCAGCTGCAGGTGATCAAGTTATTACTTCATATCACCATAAGGTGAGAAAAATCAACACAATTCACCCTTCATACCACATTCGTTCATTATCTACACTACTTGTCACTTGTCCAATTTCACGTGTCAGGAGTCCATTTACCCTAGTTCACAGTTATCCCCAGTCTCCACAGAACAAATAATTGGGAAGTTATTGCGTACCTTTTCATCCATCTTCTCCATCCTTGTTGACATTGTGTGAAGCTTGTCCATAACTTGTGCCAAAGTCTTGGCCATGTCCCCCACCCAGCCATCCTTCTCATTGCCTCCTCTTCCCGTCCTTGGGGACCTCCCACCAAGGGCTTCGAAATGTCTCAGGAACGGTGCAACTAGGTCGTCGAAAAAGGGGTCGGACTTCTCATCATCGTACACACACCCATCCATCAGCTCCAGCTCAGCCTCCTCTGGTCTGAGTATTGGGTTATCATCAATCTCTATGGCCTCCTCTCCCTCAGCTTCGGTGCCGCTGGCTATATCCTTATAAGCGAGGTTCTCGTCCTCGAGGGCCCATCTCATGCAACGAGGGAATGCCGTCGTCGACACCTTCGTCGCAAACCGGACCCCCTATTTCGGCATGGATTCCAGCAACCAAATCTGCACCGTATCACCACTCAAATTAATACATTTTCAGCATATGATTTACAAATTGATCATGGGTGTGATCGAGAAGGTTCCCTGAAAGGATACCGGATAACCCATCAGGCCATAACCATTGCGCTTCTTTCGATCTTCTGCCTTTATCTCAGCCTCCCGGCACTTTACGGCACCGTTCAGCGACACGTGTGTGGCAGCATAGATGACCCTCCCCCATGGGAATGCCAAAAACCTATCGACTTTTTCCACCAATCGGACGATCCAGCTCCTCAGCCCCTTCCTCTGGTCCTCTCCTAACAAAACGCCCTCCACAATGTACAGCAGCACTAGCTTGAATCGTCTTCGCGGGCTCCGCAACACCATTAGTGAGTTTTTCAGCTCGGTCTCGAGGTCACCAACCGTCATCTTCTCGTTTCCAAAAAACTCCTTGATAGCTTTCTCGTCCTCCTCCATGTCACTAGCTACTGGTTGACTGCACCGCAGCCCGGTTACTAAGGCAAACTCCTTGAGGGAGAACCTCCTGAGCTTCCCCTTAATCCGGTACCACGTCTCCCACTTCTTTTCGCTTGTAAGCTGTCGCTGGAGTGCATAATGCACAATTTGTGAAGAAAATTTCACAGTGTGCGCCAGCCGCACAACCCCACCAAGCTGGGAGTCTAGCAGCTTCTGCCAGTCCCTAGGGTCAACATAATCATCAATGTTGTTCAGCATTGACAATCTTGAGCCCTGGTTGACTCGGGCCCGGAAGTGCCTAGCTTCGGGGACTAGGTAGTCAGGCTCTTTGTTCTTCACGCTCACATTCTTCGTCCTCAGCATTTTTCTCCTGCAATTTCCATCACACGAACAAACTCAGCTTCTGCCATTTATATTCGTCTCCCTCTGTCACCTAACAGACTAACCCATGTCACTCTACCCTTGTCACTCAGTTTGAAACCCATGTCACCCATTATGAATCAGAAGCCTATTATAACCAATACCTCAAACCTCCTTCAATAGGACACCTACAACATCCACATATCCCATTTTCCACAGCTCGCCAATTCTCGTATTCCGCCTACCACAATACATTTACAAACCCTTCTCTCCAAATTGGAAACCCCTGTCACCCAATGTCAAACCCCTGTTACCCAATTCGAACCTCAAACCACCAATTTCCCCTATCCATAGTTCCCCGACCGTTGCCCTAACCCATTTCGAAAACCACTGTCACCCAATTGGAAACCCTAACCACCGATTTCCCCTTTCCATACCCGAAAACCACTCATGCCACCACCACCCACCATTATCCAAACAAGAAAACCACCACCCCGACCCACCATTCAGGCCGCCATTGCCCTAACCCCTTCACCCACTGCTTCCCCAACCCACACCCGCGCACCCTACCACCAAAGGGAGAAGAGTAAAAGGGCGTACCTGTTCTGTATGTCGCCGGGTCGTGGCTGTTGTGTCCTTTCCGGCGACGATGGACTTCCCCGCTCTCTCTCCTTTGGTGTATGCAAGAAGAAACCGCAACCGCCCTCTCTCTCTATCTTCTGGCGTCTCTGCAACTGCCTCTCTCTCTTTGCTATTGTATCGGTTTGTAAGGAGAAGAGAGATGGTGATGGGATTGCCTTTACTCCTTCCCGCCTTGCCTCTCTCCTACTAGGTAGGTAATGATGCCTCTATTTTCTTTTTCAATTTTTTTTTGGAATTAATTACAACCGATAGCCGGTTTGGGGGGGGGGGGTGAAAACCTGTACAGTTATGCAAATTTGTGGAGAAAATGGCATTCTTGCCAATTTTTCCAAAACGGTGGCATTTTTGCAAACTTTTCTCAAATTGTGGTATTCAGTGCTATTTCCTGTATCTTTAATTTGGTTTTGGTTCATAATAGGATGTTTAATTACTTTTGGCTACATATCATGACCAGTGGCGGAGTCAGAGGGTGCTCGAGCACCCCCTGGCGGAAAAAAAATACAAAAAAAAAATTAGTTTTTTTTATATATTTAATACTTTTAAAGTAATATAACATATTTAAATGATATTTGAAATAAGAGTCCTATCTAGCTCGAGTGGTAAGCAAGGAGAATTAAAATCTTAAAGGTCTTGGGTTCAATTCTCAACAACTTCACTTTTTCTTTATTTTACTATAGCTTTAATTCTTCTTCATTTCTCTCTATATTTTTTCTTTCTATCAACTATTTCATTAAAAAATGTTATATTTATGTTTAAATTATACATTTAACATTTTCTTACAATATTGTTTGTTTCTCTTCTATTTTTTTGGTTACTCTCCACTATTTAAATACAAAAAAAAAAAAAATTCAAATATCACAATTTTAGTGTTTTTTCAATATTTTTTAAAAAAACTATTCTTAGTAAGTATACACCAAAAAAAATATTTCATAAAAAAAATTTAGCACCCCTGACCGAGAATCCTAGCTCCGCCGCCACTCATCATGACCAACCGTTTTCCGTTCGTATATTATGAAATATACCATGATAAATAAATCTCTTATTACTTCTTGAAGTGAGTGAATTAATTGAATCTATAATATTTCCTGAAGCGAATAAACTAATTTCAATCTCTGAAGTAGTTGAATCGCTCGAATTTATCCCCTAAAGTAGGTGAACTAGAGTTTGTAAGAAAGCCACAAAATATCCATGCTTTCATTCAGGGGCGGATGCTTTTGTGTAGGTTGGGATGTTCAAGCATCTCCAAATAAAAAGAAAAAAAAATTTCCTAATATTTTATACCTTTAAACATTTTTTGAATGATGAAAAATTTACCTTCAAGTATTCCGGGAATGACGGTTCAGGATCCGCCCCTGCTTTCATTTGTTATGGTTGCCTGAAGATTTTTGTGCTATCATTTATCAATTATGGGAGTGAAAGAATTATTTGGTACACCGTACTCGTTGGTCAAGGTAAAGTTTGATATTTGCATTGCATCTTGATAATTCGCCACGATTACTAGTTTGACTTACTAAAGCATATTATTTCACATTAATTTTGGTCTTGTTGATTATTGGGGTATTTGCAAAACTAACCTAAAAAACCGGTTGTGTTGCCCTCTCTATCCCTTCTCTATATTATTTGCAAAAGGGTAGGTCAAATTGCTTTAATTTTGCATCCCAACCGGTTACACAAAGGGTAAGCACCGGTTGCATTGATGGAGGAGAGAGAGGGAGGCGTGTTGATGGGGAGAGAGTTAACAGTTTTGAAAAAAACTATCACCTCAACCGCCTAGGAGAGTGGTTTATTAAAGGGGTGGTTGAGCCCGATTGTTTCTCCATCTCTCTCATACATCTCTCTCATCTCTCTCATACATTTCAAAGTTTGAAAACCGAAGGAAGAAGCGGGAGGGTTTCGAAGAAGAAGTAGAGCAAGGCGGTAGAGGAGACGACGAAGAAGCGGATATCAAGCCCTAACGCCCCTGCACACAAGTGACGACAACAAGTAAGTAAAGTCTAAACCCTAAAGCCCCCGAATTCTTTCCTATTGAACACAATATTAGGGCGAGAACTGTAGTTTCAGATCCAAATGTGTTTGCCATTGTTTGGAATGTAGAAATCAAGTAAGTTGCGCAAAGGTATATGAGGTTCCCTCTGTCATGTGAGTTTCAACCATCGTCATGTACACATCAAGGGCTGGAAAGTTTCCGAAAGGAAATTGACGAGGGGGAGAGAAAGGAAATTGGGGGAAAATAACAATTGGTCTTCAACATTGGCTGGGGTTAAATGGATAAATTGGGGGAAAACAACAATTAGTTGGATGGAGAAATTGGGGGATTTGGGGGAATTATCGACATTGGAAGATTTGGGGGTTTTGGGAGAATTGGAGAAATTGGGGAAAGGCGCTTGCGTCTTATGAAAATAGGGCCAAGAGGAGTTCAAAATGTTTACTTTTGAGATGCCTTCCAACATTGGACTGAGTTCAGGGGATACTTGAATACATCTCATGTTTGGATTATGTCATGTTTTTACTAGTGAAATGTCATATTTATAACATTTACTGTGATGTTTTTACTAGTGAAATGTCATGTTTATAACATTTGATGTCATGTTTGTTGATAGTCCTACGGTTTTGCTTCCCAATTTTGCAGGATATCAAGGACAGGCGAACATGTCGACTTCTCGGTCTGTAAGAAGAGTTCCCCATTCACAGACAACAAGCGAGGTACGGTGTGCTCGACAATTTCTTCCGGGTTTTGCTAGAGCGTCAAACCGGCTTGGTGGTCGCGGACGAGCTGAAGCTGTACATGGATGGTGTACTGCCAGATCGGTTTCCCAAGCCTTGGGCCTCCGTGGACCGCATCCTGCTCCCCTGGAATTTGAAGAACGAGCACTGGGTGGCTCTGGAGATCAACTTCGCCGAATGGACCGTGCTTGTGTTTGACCCCGATACGAACTTGATAAGAGAGCGCCAGCTGGCCCAATTGCTGAAGCCCGTGACACACGTCCTGCCCACCATGTTCGCCGACCACCAGGAGATGCATTCCAAGCACAAAGCCAATGTTGACCGCCCCCTGACCCTCACCCGCGTGAAGGGGATCCCACAAAACAAACAATCACAAGTGCTTGTCCCGCCCCCCTTCAGTTTTTGTAATGTTACCGAATATCCATTGACGCAAATTATGACCGTTTTCAGTGGAGACTGTGGCCCGTACACGATCCGGTACATGCAGCAGCTCGCTATGGGGGACCGCGTCTTCGATGGCTTGGACGACGACTTCATCGCTGCATACCGTCAGCTCCTATGCGTCTCTATCTTCCACCTTGGCTTTGGTCTCAGCAACGATCCTAAGTAGTCCCCTCGTCATTATGTGAAGCAGTGAACATTGTTGGTTTTTGTGGTTGTAGTTGCCGTTAACATCAATACTGTGTTTCGAGTCCGATGGTTTGATGACATTTCTACCTCCTTTTGCTCTGTTTGGGATTGACGTTTAGATTGTCGTTTTAGATGGATTTATTGCCATTGTTAATGTTGAACATCTTTCGTTACCTCTGTCGTTTGATATGGTTTATTTAGGCTTGTTGACATTGTTAATCGCAGACACTTAGGAAAAACTTATCAACAAATACGTGGAAACTGTCATGTCAACAACATTACCCGTCATGTCAACAACATTACCCGTCCAGTTTGAAACAAGTGACATACCAGTTACTAGCAAAAAGGTACAACGACCCACACATCAACACACTTACGTACAAAGACGCGGTAGTAACCCCATCTGGGACTTCATGTGCATCTGAATAAAACCCAAAAACCACAGACGCATTCTAGTCTACCTGACCAAAACCCAAAACCCACAGATGCATTAACGTCATGTTAATCCTAGTTGGTCGTCATGTTTTTTCTTACCTGATCGTCATGTCTTGTCCCGTAGATTGTCTAGTTCGTCCGGCGCTTGTATCTCCTTTCCCACTGCGAGGGGTAATGTCTAGTCTTGGGACTACTCGGACGGGCCTTCACTCTGGGCGGGAGGCATGTGTCTTTGGCAATTTTCGAGGGCACCCTCCATGTGTCTAGAGACGGAACTGGGTACAAAACGTCCGCGTAGCAAGCACGCCACGCCTCTCCCTTGTAGGAGTCGTTGACCAGTGAGTGGATATCCACCCCGCGTAATTGTGCAGCAGCCAGTGCGTGCGCACAGGGGTATTGGTCGACGTTGAACCATCTGCAGCTGCATAATCGTCCCGTGAGGTTGACAAGCCAAGTGGACTGACCATTGCGGACTTCGAACTCGTGGGGGCTGAGCGGCCTGGCCAACATCGACAGAGACTCAGCGAAGTTTGCTTTAATGGCATTAGCGACCCAATCGCTTACAACTTTCCCAGGTTTTGAGGTGATCTCTCTCCGCTTCACGAACCAGTCCCCGACGGTCTCAAGAATGGCATCCATCAGCGCTGTGAGTGGCAAGTCCCGAGGATACTTGAAAACCGAGTTCAAGCACTCTGAGTTATTCGTGGTGGTTATGTTGTACCTGTTACCCAGGTAGCACGCCCTCGCCCACTTTTCGAATCCGGCCTCCCGTAGGTATTGGCCCGCGGCGGGAGAAACTGCACAGAAGTCATTGAAGAACGACTGGAACTCGTCGTATGTGTATGCCTTGACCATGGAGAAGTATTGGTCCTTCATAGCGCTGATTTTGAACCGAAACCGGACGTTCTGCCATAAGTGCCATGTGCATATGCCGTGCTTGGCGAAGACATAGCTGTCCCGTATTCCCTTCTCGATGCTAATATGGCGGTCAGATACCCACATGAGATCAGTCGTGTCTTCAACAACATGCAGCATCTGCCTGAAGAAGAACCCCCACGACCCATCATTCTCTCCGTCAACCATTACGAATGCAATTGGGTAGACAGAGTGGTTGGCATCTTGTGCAGTCGCGAACAGGAGGCACCCTCGAAACTTCCCCTTCAGGAACCCCCCGTCCACTAACACCACCTACAAATTCAACAACCTTAATGGTTACCGAGGTCATGTCGTTATTGACTAATGTCATGTCATATAAGTTATATGTCATGTTATTTCCTGAGGACGTCATGCGATAAACCCCGGTCGCTGTAATGGTAGTAGTTGTATAAGTTTAACGGCTTTGCAATAAAGGACACACAAGGTACGGAGAAGGAGGGACTGACCTTTCTTAGATAGGGGACCGCCCTCCGCCACACTCCAAGGCTGACAAACGCATACTTGAATCGTCCTTCTGTGTCGCGTTCTATCCTGGTGTACGTGCTAGGGTTGGACTGCTCCAGCATGTGCATGTACGAGTACATCCTCTTGTAGCTTTCCTCGTCTGTCCCGTACGTGGTGTCCCTCGCCTTCATGGCGGCTCGCCGCGCCTTCTTGTCACTGGACGGCACCCCCAGCTGGGATTTCGTCAGAGCCTGCACTTGCTCCGGCACAAGGGCCTTCTTTGATCCAACGAAACTGCACATGGACGGACATGCACATTGGGTTAGTGTTTATCGAAGTACCTGTCCAGTTTTATAACATTTCCTGTCCAGTTATATTTAACAAGCATCCAGTTATAAACAACATACTGTCCATTTCGGTTGGTTAGAGCGAAGGAGATACCTGTCCACTATGTGTTGCCCAACCCGGGTGTATGTCGCACGACGCTTTTGTGTCATCATGTCGGTCAGGTCGCACGTGTGCTCGTCCACAAGCTTGGAGATAATCCAAATCCGCGTTTTCTTGTATGTGGAAACACGACAAAGCCACTTGCAATTGGGACCACCGCAGCGCACAACATACAAGCTCTTCGTCGACTTGTTCACCTTCGTCGTGAAACACCTAGACAGGGCCGCCCACTTGATTGTCTGTTGGACCTCCTCCTTCGACCGAAACACTTTTCCCTCCCGGAGCTCACCCGTGTGCTGACGGGGACCCAATGGGTTCACCGCAACCATTGGTTCACTTTCCACACCCTCCGTATTCGGTCCCAACTTCTGTTTTCCGCGTGCGCATGCTTCCTCTATTTCCCTCACAGCCTTCTCGGCCTCAGTATCCCATGACCACGACTTGGTCGGAACTGCGCACCCGAGCTCCATCTTCACCGCATTTGGTAGTACCTCATCGTCGGAGGAGGAGCTCCCGATGTCAATGGGCACCCTTCCATCTCCACCTGGTGGAATAACTTCATCTTCCGGATCACTGCTGACAGAAATGACTTGCTTCCCACGTCTTATTTCCTCGGCTTTCTTTGCCTTCTTTCGCAACTCGAACTCCAACTCCTCATGTCGCCCGTACTCATCGGTACTATTATGTAACTGGACACATTCGTTTTCTAACTGGACGCATTGGGCATCTAACTGGACGCTAGTTTGTTTTGCCTGGACACATCCGGCTACCAGGACTGCGTCTTCTTCACCACCAGCCAATTGGATGCCCGTATGTGCGTGATCTTCTTGGGTCACAGGCGGCCCAGTTAATGGCAGTATAAATTCCTCACCTCCCGCCACTGAGATACCCCACCCTCCAGAGCCACTCGTTGACGAACCTTGTGTAGGTGCCACAGTGCTGCCACATAGCTTGGTTTGCAGGGAGACATGGAGGTCGACAGGCCACGATCGTTCTCCAGTGAGTCCGTTTACAAACTTGAAGGCCTGCAGGTCTTCGTCATCTCCTATTGCATATGGCCTGCACCCGCCCTTCTTCAGCTTCCCATATGTGAGCTCCACCTCATGCCTTCTCCCATCGACGTTAAACTTTTCCATCACGAGTTTCTTTAGTGCAACGTAGTCGATACGTTCATCCACCAGCAGAGCCTTCTGGCTCCGTGACCCCTTGAAGAACCAACCGCCTTCTTCGCAAGCCCACCATCCTCCGAACACCACAGTCAGACATACGATTGTCTTCTCCCCTGTTCATTTACATAGAGAGGGTATACATTAAGTTTAGATTAAGATGTAGCAAAGTTTCTTTTCTCGTCATCTTCCTTGAGAGACTACTTACCCATTTTGTATCTGCAGGCGGTCGCAACTCGGTCCAGTCTATTCCACCAGCTGTCACGTTGTTTGCTGTTGGTTGTCACGTTGTTCTCTCCCGGTTGTCCAGTTAATATTAACTCATAACATTTCAACTTTAAGATAAACCCCGGCCCACTTGCTTCTTCTACATTGGCTACTCTGTGAATCTTCAGATTTTTTTCTACCTGGTACCAATTAAATGCCACCCCCATCATTCCCTCCCATATCCTTATATAGATCCCCATATCATTAGCCACCAACCCTCCTCCTTCACTCTTTGTCAGCGCTTCTCCTTCCTCATTTTAATTCTCCTACTACAGTGCATTAATGTGGAATAATCATTGGACTGAGGTGGAGCTTCAATGCTTATATACTCTCCCCCTCTTCCCTCCTCCCTCCTCTTCCTCCTCCAGATTTTTTTGGCGCAAATTTTTGGCGGGAATTTTCCTTCCCCGGACTGTTGAGAGAGTCCCTGTCAAACTCAATTAGCTTTCTCTTTCTTTGTCTAATCAAACTCAAAAGCTCCCTCTCTTGCCTCTCTCCTCTCAATGGACGTCTCTCTCTCTCTCTCTCTCTCTCTCTCTCTCTCTCTCTCCTTCCTGGACGTCTCTCTCTCTCTCCTTCCTTTTCTGTCTCTCGCCTTCCTTTTCTCTCCCTCGCTGAGGTGTCACGGTTGGTCCCCACTTTCCCACCCTGTTACCTGCTGGACAGGTTTGCCGGATAACCGGTTTCACCCTATTTTAATCCGGGTTGGGTTAACCTTGCAAGGTTTTTCGGTTTTTGGGTTACCTTGTGCAATTCCCTCTTGATTATTTTGATGTAGTTTGTTAACCCTAATTATTATGTTGATTAAGAACTTGAAATCCCAATTGCTAGAAGCTCTCGGTGAATTATATCCCTTGAAGTAGACCTAAAATATATAATCTCAAGAATCTATCCCTTGAAGTGGATAAAGAGGTATATATCCCTGAAGCGGATAAATTAATTACAAGTTCCATATATTCTCCGAAGTGGATAAAAGTAAAGAAATTGATATTATAAATCACTCGATATGATCGATAAATTTCATCCCCGTAGTGATGGAACAATAAATATCATCCCTGTAGCGATGAACAATGATTATTCTTTATTTTGTTTTTTATTTGTATATTATATTTTTATTATTCATCTCCCGAAATAGATGATTATGTGCGTGTTTCTCACATAAGAGGTACAATGACTTTCCTTGCTTGAGTAATTAAGATTTCAAATGTTTAAGGTAGGGTAGATAAGGATGGATATATTTGTGTTATATGATATGTGTTTTACATAACCCTTGATTATAATTTATTAATATTTTATTTTGGTAATAGGTGGTGTCATTCGAGTGATTTATCCATGGATACGTACCAGGATATCGTGGTAAAATTAAGGAGACGAACCTTAGAAGATTGAACTCTAATTGGTAGTGAGCCTATCTATGTTAGACTCAACTTTAAGGCTTGCGATGGAGTTGGGCTAATTTCTTAATCTTGGTATATGTGATCGAGCTAGTGGTCAGATAAGCCTAAACATTTTATCTAAGTTATGAATTTTGTGTCTCTTGATCATAAGTGATTATATATATGTGTTATGAGTTGATCTCGTACATTAAATATGTATTATCATGTTTTAATTGCTAATTGCAAAATGACGTTATTGATTGCACATATAGATTTCATATCATAAATCATGTCATAGTGCTAATATAATTTGATATATATAAGAATTTAGAGCATTGATAAATCATGTACGATTGGGGGTTGATGATGCATATAGATATGGTTATTGGGTGAATTGATCATATATTGGAAGGATACATGATAAATGATATCTAAATGAATTGATACATTGATAAGTTGATAAATAAATAACGTCGTCATGCATCGATTAAAATATTAGCCTCATCTTTGTAGTGATGAGCTAAGATGATATTGTTGATTCCATCTTATAAGTGGTTAACCTTGTTTGATTTCTGGTCACCAGAAGTTGACATTATTTATGTGTCATGAAGTTGGTTTGTATATAACTTGAATTATATCCCCCAAAAGTAATTGCATGCAAATAAGAAAAGACACATTGTCCCTCATAGATGATGATGAAATTATTGAAATTGCAATTTGTGATAGTTACTGAACCTATCAATTTAAGTTGACTTAATAATCTATTTGTGAATGATATTGTTTATTGAAACTAGTGATGAATATCTGAGTTGATATCCACCTGAAGTGGCCAAACTGTTTCCAGAAGAAGCAACTTGTTAAGAGTTTTTATGTCATAAACATATGTGGTTTTATATTGACAAGGATTATTTATGTTATTAGTGTTAATAAAAATTATCTATTGAATGAAGAGCTTAAATGATCCAACACCTTTGATTATGTAAACTCTTCCATTTTTGGTTTCTTATTAGTTCAATTTGGCTATTTTAAGGTACATGGAATCTTTATTTTATTTATCTATTTGATTTGATTTGCATTTATGTATATGAATATGCATCGGAAATCTTTCTTGAAGAAACAATTATGGATAGATAATGCCAATTTTATTCAACAAATGATGATTTGGAAGAAGAGTTTGTAGCACAGCCTTGTTAAATTGTGTGAAATTGATAAAATTAGTTCACGAGAGCCCGAAGACTCTTTATTTTGGAATTTTGTTCTTAATCTACTTGGGTATGGTAGAACTCAAATAAATAGCTAGCTAAATGACCTATGATTCATAACAACCTCTTTTATTGCAGATGCAATATATATTGTTACCTCTAGTAGAGGACATAAAGAAGATATGATGCACGCGACCGTTGTTAGGATACTGATCATAATTTTGAAAATGATTATAGATAATCATGTATGAGTCGACTCCCACTTGAAGGAGATTGTGGAAGAACAAGTCAAAGATGATGGTTTACCTAATTTGGATTTATAATCTTCCAAAATGTGAATGGATCATTGTATAAAAATGTTAGAGTGGTTTATAGCTTGATATCCAATGATATGGAAAACCTGAAGTTTTCAGGATGAAAGAACTAATGAGTATTTGTATAAAGTATACATGGTTTCAGAAGAGCATCAAAATTAGTCCTCGGATGAATGTTGATATAATCAAACAATAAACCCATATGAGAAAATGACCCTGGAAGAGCATCAAAACACAATAAAGGAAAGGAGTGATGATAGATAAATTGAGATCGTGAAAGCCGATAATTGCCAAAAGCAGTGATTTTTCTTCTAGTTGAGGATGTCAAAAGCAGATACGACATATAATAAATAGATTACCCATGTTGGCAATATGAATGTAATATGAAAATGCTATCAATGAAATTAATATGTTGGTTAAATGAGCATTAAGAAGCCGACAATTAAATCGACCAAGTGAAGTCGTTACTTATGAGATTATCATTTAGGATAATGCTAACGTATGGAATGACCCTGTAGAGTCGTCAATAATAGCTAACAAGCAGTCATGAATATCAAAAGATTGATTCGAACAATAGAATAATTCTCCTTCTTGTAGCTTATCACAAATAGAGAGCTTGGTATTTACCTGTTCAATATAGGCACTGAAATCTCCCCAAAGTACACTAAGTTGTTGAAAGTTAATGTATATGGAGGATTGATTCCCCATAGATGATCAAATACCTAGAGTTTATCACAGATGATAAAATACTCGGTATTTAGGGGGAGAGGAAAAGAAGACCAAAAAGTAATATATTGCATGGAATAACTAGATCCCTGATTGTCGTTAATGACACATATCTAAGTTTTCACTTGAAGTGCTTGGCAAGAATAATTAGAGCTTCTAAACAGTAGTATATCTACATTAAAATAATTAATTTAATCGGATTCTTGGATGAGTTAAGCTTTAATATTTTGGACATGTAGCTCCAATATTGAAGATGTGAAATCATTTGATTAGGAATGAATGTACTTACAAAATGCTAAGAGCGTAATGCAACTGGTTTACTGAACAATTCATAAGATATCCAATAAGCAGAGGATTAGTTGGAAATCAGTTGAAAGCTCTAAAAATATCTCGACCTGCAGTTCGAGTGTACAAAGACAGATATATGACAATGTGAAGACAAATGATCTTTTCATCTTTGATTAGATTGTGAAAGGATATTAAGTCCAGAAGTACCATATCTTTATAAAATTAGTAATTTATATGTTAAATTGAGGGGGAAAAAAGTTGTATTCTTTTCCTCAACTTTGGTTTTTGTCCCAGTTGGGTTTTTCAAAAGCAAGGTTTTTAACGAGACAACTCCCCTCATAAGGATACATTGTATATCCCAAATTCTAGAAAGAAATATTCATGCAAAGATGGATTATTTAAGCATGAAGTTTTTGGACATGTAGCTCCAACATTGAAAGGTGTAGTATTAATTGGTTTTAAGTGGATGTTCGTACAAAGAAAAATATAAAGTCAAATTGATTGCACACAAGTCTATTAAAGGTTACATAAGAATGTATTCACCAGGAGTGAGTATAATTTTGGCTCCAAATGCAAATGACGGACATTGTAGGTGCATACCCATAAAGAATCGATTGAAATGCCTGAAGCATTATTATCAAAGTCCTGTCACACGCAGTTGGTTAAAGATCCTTATTAGAGTGTCTGAATTACCTATAATTTTGAAAGTGGTGACATTTTATTAGGTTCTAAATTATGATACAAAGTTGTACTCTTCCTTAATCTTGGTTTTTGTCCCACTGGGTTTTTCCAAGGTAAGGTTTTTAACGAGGCAACTTAAGCATCATTTAATACATCAGATCCCTCAGATTAACAATGAAAAGCACATTAGGTCCTGAAGTATCTTATACTTGTGCATCCAAAGCAGCTCAACACCAAGACATTTCAGCTTATACACATCAAAGACAATGTTGAGATTCGATCATAAGCTCATGACGACGGCGACATTAAGAGGAATGAGAAGACTTCGAGGAGGATGTTGAATTCAGAGGGAGTATACACGAACTGTAATATTTTTCCCTTCGATCAGGTTTTATCCCACTAGGTTTTCCTGACAAGGTTTTTAATGAGGTGGAACAATAAGAACATACATAGAAGGCTGCACTTTTTTTTCCCTAAGCTATGATTTTGTTCCATTGGGTTTTCCTAGCTAGGTTTTAAACGAGGCAGTCAGCGGAATAAAGATTGTACATCCAATGGGGAGTGTTATAATATTATTATATATGGATGTACAAGAGATATGTATATTTACTTAGATAGAGTTTTACCTTTTAGATAAGATCTTATTCTTGGAGACCAAGGAGATTACTTCTATATATATTATATTTGGTGGATTCCCAAGAAAACACGATTGAATACAATCTCATATTCTCCTATTTGTTCTTAGATTTGCCTTAGTTTACAATAACCAACAACTTCACTAGCTTGGATCCCATAGAGTTTGTAAAAAACTCTATGGGTAGAGTTGGGAGGATCTCAGCCACTGATTTTAAAAATCGGGTTTAAAATCCCCCCTCCTCCCCCCCCCCCCCCCCTCCCCCACCATCCTCAATTTTTTTTAATTTTTAATTTTCTTTTATTTTTTGAGAGAGGAAATGAGAACTCTATTTGGTAGAGTTCCCCTTGAACTCCACCGGATCCGGACCCCTCACTTGGACTCCTTTTGTCTCTGTGGCTCTCTGAATTCGCTCTGTTCTCATTCATCTTCTTGCTCTCTCAAGTCGCTCTCTTTTATTTCTTCTCTCGATCTCTAGGTCTTCAATGACTTCCCATAGAAGATTGATCTATTGAAAATCTGTGTCATCACCTCTGAATTCCATTTCAACTATATATATCAATGGACAATCGGTAAACATATCAGATCGGGACCTTCCAACTTGCATTCAGTCTCCAACCTAGGCTTGGTCAGACAAGTCGGAATCACAAGAGAGCCCAATGGAGGAAGTTGGGAAGAATCTCGAGAAGATATGTCTCAGTGGATCGGAGGAGGACCGGAAGAAAATTTTGTTCAAGACAGCGCCCCTCAGCCCTTGAGTGTTTGTGGATCAGACAACTTCTTTACACCAAATGACCAAGAAGCTGGGCAAATAATTCAATGGTTGTTTTGTCGATAACTGGTTTAGACTTTTATATATTTAATTAGTTTGAATTCATCTCAAGAATTGTTAATTAGCTTTTCTGCTTTTTCTTATTGTTCAGGATTATCGAATATGTTATAAGTTGTATTTAGTTGTTGAACCCAATTAATTAATTGTATACTGTATATATGTTTTAATCTCGTAATTTATAGTAATACAATTTAAAAGAAAAATTGGGCCTGAATTGCTTAAGTTGATAATGCTGATTTTATTTTATATATAATAAATGAAATTTCCGGATGGTGGGGTTTATTTGCCCATCCATGGTACGAATGGCCATTCCCATGGTTTTGGTAGTTGGTATTCAAGACGATTGTATCTATTAATAGTAAGTTCTGTCGGTATCTTGCCAACGGTCGAAGTTGTTGGTTCGACCGGTCGGCAGTTTGCCAACGATTGATACCGATGGATATATGTCCATCAGTTTGATCCGGCAGGAGATCGAAGTCCTTCAGAAATCTTGACGGAGGAAGACATCGACATAGAAGGGATTTCCAGTAGTGTTGCAATCCGTCAGAAATTCAAGTTTGGATTGTTTTGGAGCTCATTGCTTTGATTTTCGAATAATTCAATTCCAAATAAAAACCGATATTGAGAATAAATTGTCAACTCAACAACAATTTGTTTTAGCATTTTACACTAAAAAAATCATGTACATAAGATTATATAAGATCTTATAAGTCTCGTGCATGCTACATAGATAATAAACTAATAATTTATAAATCTCGTGGATTATGTATTGGTACTGAACTAGTAATAGAAAAATGATTTTTCTATCATATGTCCAAGGGCATAGGATAAGACCCTAAATTTGGAAAAAAAACAAATAAATTTTAATTAGCTTAGCTTTTTTTTAATTAGATTATTATTAGGGTCGCTTGCCTTTTTGTAGGGAATCTTTCCCAATTTAGGATCTTATGACACATGATAGAAAAAAACCATCTCTCTGTAAAGGATTCACCCACGTGTCATGCCAACATAATTTTGGAGGGTTTTTTTTTCAGTTTTTGAGTATGTTTTGAGTAAAACATACTCACCTGTCATGCCAACATAATTGTTTATAAATATATAATAATGTGAATTAGATAAGGTTAATTAAGATATGATTTTGGTGGGTAAAATATTTATAATGAACTAAAATAATCAATCTTAATGACTAAAGATGAATTAATTCAAGGTAATATTTATAAAATAACTCATGTTAAAATGATAGATTTTGTAACAATTTAAGATATACTACTACATAAATGATCTAATGTAGCATGTGTTTGTGGCGGTTTAGTTTTAGGAGCGGTTTATGTGGCGGTTTTAGTAATGCATGCATGACCATTCTAGGCCCATTTTCTTTACAACAGGTAAGGTAGCGGTTCTCAATAGTCTAGGGTAGCGGTTCATTTTTAATATGTAGCGGTTTGTTTGTGATAGGTGGCAGTTTTAAAAAATATAAAAAGTAATACAAATGAAGCGGTTCTTTTGGGCAGATGTAGCAGTCGTCAATTTTCTATTAGCGGGAAAATTAGGCGCTTTTTCCTTGGGATTTTTTTTTAATTTTTGTAAAAAAAAAGGTTTTTTAATTTTTACACCCTTTATGGCTGTTTATGCCTTTATCCCTAGAAAACTAGGTCAGTTTTATCCCGAGTATGGAGCGATTCTCCTTGCGCCGCCTTCAATTTCCATTCCATTCCACTCTTGGTGCGACTTTTGATTTCTAGTAATCCACCAAGCAATCGCTCCTTCAGTTCTTCCCTTTTCCACCAACTATCTCGCCATTCAAGTTCTCATGCTCAGTCTTGCGACCTTCCTGGTTTGTTTCCATTCTAGGGTTAAATTGTTTCAATGATTGTCTTTGAATATGTAATTTTCACTTGACCTACATGTGCTTTGGTGCAATTTCATTTTCTCTCGCTTATTTCACACTTGTGAGCTAGGGGTTGAAAATAGGGTTTTCATAATGTCTAATGAATTTTCTAGGCAAAATTGTCTATATACCCATCAAATCTTTTTCAATTTGTTTATATACCTATCACAAGTTTAAAATGATCTATATACCCATTCAAACATATAAACGTTGTTTAATTGCCCAATATAAGGCTTTTTCATTAATTTAAAACTCTAATTAATAATTCATATTTATTTAAAGTACGAACTACCCACTGCTTAAAATGAATCAAAGTAATTTCGCGTGCCATTTTTTAGGGGACTGTGCACTTCTTAAAAAAAGGCAGCAACGTTGGGGGGAGCTGATACATATAATGAATTCGGAAGGCGGCCAGCAATTTCGCTGATCGAGTGTAGGTGGACGTGTAGGATATCAAACAAAGTGGCAAACTGGCTAGCCAAGGCCGAAGACAGATTTAGCAGTAGAGTTTCAATCTTGCTTTCCCAAGGAATTAAGTTGCTAAATTGTTATCTGATGACTTCAGTGAATGGAAGTTTGGTGTTTCGAAAAAAAAAAACAAAGAGTAAGAACTACATATTTCCAGCTTCAATAATCTTAAAGATGTTTGGTGGACACGCCCTCTTCTTTTTTCGCACATTGCCTCCATTTACACCCCTGCAATTTGTATATAGATATCAGTAACAACACAAAAACAAGGGAATAAGTAAATTTAATAATTAATCAACTATAAACAAATTTGCATGTAAGGTAAATATGAGCAAACAATAAATAAATAAAAGTAAATTTAGTAATCAATCAACTAAAACAAACCTTCTGCTTGACTCTTGCGGCATTTGTGAATGAGAATTGGTAGCTTCACTTTCCTCAACTCTTACGACATTTTTACACGTGTTTCTATGGTGTCCATACATAGCACATCTAGTGCACTTGTGAGATCTCTTTTTTGGTTCATCTGAAGCCCTTATGCGGTTTTTCCGAGGTCTACCTGCTGGCCGCTTCAATGTAGGTGGAATTACCATGTATCCCAAATCAACCTTTACCCATTCATTTCTACTTGGCATTGGAGCTATGCCGATCGAATAAGCTGCTTTGAATCGGTCCACTGTGAAGTATGTATCCACATAATCTTCCCATTTAGCATTTCCAATTGAGGCTATTAAGGTTGTTGCATGAACACATGGAATGCCCTTTACTTGCCATGCTCTACAACTACATGTCCGCTCTTCTAAATTCACCTCCCACCTCAATCCCTTTTTTTGTACCTCGGCGTGAAAATACATGCTTCTGTGCACCTCATATCCACCCAAACTCTAAAAAGAATAAAAACAAATTAGAAAATTGAATCTTGATCATAAAACAAATGAGTCGTTATAAAAATGTAAAGACATTACCCAGGATATCTCTTTTATGTAGTTGGCAACCTTAGGAACCAATCGACCTTTCCAAGTAGTTGCAATCCTTCTCCTTCGCTCAAACTTTACCATGATTTTTTGCCTTATGGAATCAAGGAATTCTATAACTGGTTTCTGCCTCTCCTCTGAAATCCATGAATTGAAAGTTTCTGCAATGTTGTTCATGAGCTAATCACATTTAGCCGTTGTACCAAACTGGCTTCTACTCCATAAGTTTGTGTGTTGTGCGTTAAGGTAATTTATACTTGCTGGACATTCTTTACTCATCTCACCAATTAAATCATTAAAATGATTTGAGGAGTATGTTCTTGCTGCACCCCAAAGGCCAAACTTGAAAAGATCTCCATGAAAATGCTTCTTGAAATTGCTAAAAAGATGTCTCATGCACTCTCTACGCTCGGCTGATGGATATACCTTTGCAAGAGCATTTTGTAGCCCCTTTTGCATATCAGATGATATAACGAGCCCTTTTGGCATACCAATCGCTTTGTGTAATGAACTCAAGAACCACTCCCATGAATCCTCATTTTCTCCTTCCATAACGGCAAACACAACCAGAAACATCCAACTATTTCCATCTATAGCTATCACCCCTTTCCACTTGCCTTTCATGTGACATGCATCAAGACCAATGTAAGGTATACAGCCTTTCAAGAATCCATTTACGCAAGCTCCAAGTGCAACAAAGAATCGCTGAAAATGTCGATTTTCATTCACGTTCTCCATTTTAAACTCGACAACACTTTGTAAATCTCTTCTTAATAGCTGCTCTTTCAAAGCTCCAATTTGGATGAATGAATCAACCCATTTCCCATGAACCTCCTGGAGTGCTAGTTCCTTTCCCTTCCATACCCGATCATATGGCAATGCAATACTATAATTTGTCTCAAGTTTGCCCTTCAAATCTTTTGCTGAAACATTCCCATCCTTCTTTATATCATCGATTATCCGGTCAGCTACCCATCCTTTTGTGGCATGTTTGTTTCCACATCTATTAACTCCATGACATGTATGCTTCGGTGTCAATGTTCTAACTTCAAAAGTTACATTATCCTTAGTAACTGCTGCATGTATCCTCCAACTACACTCAAACTTTGCACATCGGGTCGTCACCCGTGTAGAATCACTCTTGTCTAAATTATACTCGAAATCATGAATCACCGCATAGTGATTTAAAGCTCTTCTAAATGCCATGACATGAGGAAAAATGGAACCTATCTCCATCTTTGGGTCATCTTTGTCATATGAATATAGCTCATCCTCATATCCCAAATCAAGCTCCAACTCGCCATCCTCATCCGTATCACTATGTCTACTATGGTAACTCTCTTCAATATGACAATAATCTGACCCTTCTTCATAATCAGGATAATTTTCAGCTTCTAAAACTTCCTCATAAACAACATTTTGCTTCCTAGTCACATATATCACAACTTCTCTCTTGTCCGCGTACATTTGAAGCATCAACTCATAAGCACCATCATCAACTAGTTCAATGAATGATTGAGCAACAACTTGGTTATTTAAGAAACACAATGAAAGTACTGCAGTTTCATCCGAAGCATACAAACTATTAACTTCCTCCAACAGATCAACAATGACATAGTTTAGAGGATCCGAGTAAAAGGTCTTTTGTCTACCGAAACAATATTTCTTTTTGCTCCCATTATTTATCAACTTGAAGTACCCATCGTATTTAACTTTGAATTTGAAGCGAGATGCACTTGCACTGGCAAAACATAGTAACAACATTATCAAAAACAAACTAAATTTCTAAACAATTAATTAAGAGTCGATCATGAATTTACCTTGAATTGTCCACAATCGTCTCTTTTGGCTTTCTTCTTCTTGGCTTCAACTTTTGATTAAGTAAAGTATCTTTATGAGTAATGAAATTTTCATTTTCATCAATTGATTGATCAACAATCAAGGTGGAGAAATTATCATGATTTGTATAATCTCTCTCCATGGTGCATCTCAATGTGTAATACTTCACTACTAAAAATGCAGGAAATAGCTACGGAAAATAGCAACGACATTGGCCACGAATGACCGTGGCTAACCGGTTTAGCCACGAAAATAGCCACGGATGGGCCGTTCGTAGCCATATGCCTCGTGACTAATAGCGACGGCTGTTTAGCAATGAATTTAGCAACGAATCACAAAGTCGTGGCTAAGCCCGTGGCTAGTGATGGACATTTGAATGTCGTGGCTAAGGCAACGAATTCAGCTTCGGAATGAGATCATTGCTGAATTTGTGGCTAAGGTCATTGTCATTTTCGTTGATGGTTTCGTTGCTACAAATAGGCCATCAATCTGGAAGCGTGTATGATTCCGTAGCTGATTCCGTGGCTATTGTGGTTGCTAATTTCGTTGTCATTTGTTTCATGATTTTCTAGCATATTTCGTATCCTCATTTTTGAAACATTATATATATATATATGATATGGAAAATATATATAAAAACATTAATGAATTTCATACATTATAAGTAGGTCAAAAAATATTAATGGATTCCAAAAAAAAATTACAATAATCTAATTAAAGAGAGCTGATTTTGTCTAAGGGAGATAACAACCGATCTATGTGAAATCCTCCGAAACACTTTACTCTGAACAAGTCCTGCATATCAAATTCAACAAACCAAATCAGAAGACCATAGAACCAGAAAAGCCCCAAATTCATGAAGAGCTTTCAAAACCCCAAAAAATCAAGCACAAAATTATACCTTCGAGGCCTCAAACGCATCAAACTGAGGGAAGAACACAAGAGTAATTTGTGCTGGTAAACACAGAAGAACAGTACTTGTATTAGAATAATACTTCATAAGCAACTTCCACAGTTGAATGAATAATGTTCATGATAGTATTCATAAACATTAATAATTGTGATCTTTATGCAATCGAAAACAAAGAAAACAAGCATATGTATCAATAAAAGTGCACATGTGGTGCACTGATTTTTTTCATTCCAATTTAAACTATTTGTAGTTAATACCAAACAAAAATTAGAAGGGAAAAAACATATGCATAGTCAAACTCGAATTTTTAATATCTATTTGAATCATATGAATCACCAGTCCAACATCAAACGAGCACGCCTTTAAGGCGCAGCATATAAGTCTTATGCTAGTGTCCATATCACATAATTTCTCATAAATCGAAAGCAAAATAGGCTTAAAATCATATATCAAATACTTTATAAGGCATTCAAGCAAAATCAGGTTAGCTACCATTTTCTTCGTCGACGACACCCACCAAGAAAACAAACAGAGGTCCCGGATTCAATAGGAAAGGCGCTCTATACCTCGACGTCTTGAGTATTCATTCAAATGTGGAAGTTGCTTATGGATTTTCACTTGAACACGTTGAAGAAGAACTACCCAGAGCTTCAACACAGATTTTGTTGACATAAAATCTGCTAAAACTCCCTCACGTCCCTGCAGTAGAAAACCGCTGAACAAAGAGAAAGAGCCTCCAAATGAAAAAAAAAATCCCCTTTTGTTTCCAATTCAAAGTTCAAACCGCTGAAGAGAGAAAAAAATGAGAGAGAAGCGGAAAAGAGAAAAAACGAAAGATCTGTAGAAGGGAGAGAAATACCAACTTCTAGGGTTTGTCGATTCTTTGGTTCACACATTGAAAAGGAAGATTCAAGGCTCCGGATCTGAGAAGAAGGGAGAGAAATACCTCGCACGAAACCGTCGGATCTGGAAGCTTTGAGGAAGGGGAGAGTGTCCGACGAGGAGGCGCCACCATGGGAGGCCGAACAGGCCGAGAATCTGAGCACGAAACCGCCAAATCGTTTTGAGTTTCTTTTCATTTCAGATCTGCGCGTGATGAAGAAGAGGCAAACGACGACGAAGAATTTAGAGAAGGCGAGGTCGGGGATTGTTGGTGGGGAGCAATGGCTGAGATGGACAGTGTGGAGGACGACAAGGTGGTGTTGGGTCTCAGAGAAAGAGGAATGATGGAGAGGGAGATGGAAGGCGAAAAGAGGAATGACGAAGAGGAAGATGGAAGACGACCTCTGCTTTGTGGAGCGGCGTGCTAGAAAATGAAAAAAAATAGAGTTAGAGGCGCTTCAAATTTTAGCCAAAATTTGGGGTGGGAAATTTACCGCCCAAACATACATTGGGCGGTAAAATAATTTCGACATTATGTTTTACCAAAAAAATAATTTCGATAGTGTGATTTTTTTTTCACAATTTATATCTAGAAAATAAAACTATCAATACAACTATTTATTATAAAATATATGTTTCAAATAATAACATTTATCAAATTTAATTAAATACCTATATGTTTTTATAAGATTTTACCCAACATTTATTACCCAAAATTTAATTAGTACGTATTCTAATAAGAATTTACTAGTCAATATAAGGTATTATTAAACATTTATTTCTTACTTATATGATTTTTCCTCAAAACATATCTTATAGTATTCGAATAAGAATTTACTGGTCAATATAAGGTATTATAGTATTCTAATAAAAATTTACTAGTTAATATAATATTTTATTCAAAATTTATTAGTAACTTATATGAGCTTTACTCAAAACATACTCTTATAATATTATAATAAAAATTTATTACTTAATATAAGGTTTTATTAGTCACTTATATGAGTTTTACTCAAAACATACTCTTAGAGTATTCTAATAAGAATTTATTAGTTAATATATAGACTTTATTAGTTACATATATGAGTTTTCTTCAAAACATAACCTTATAGTATTATAATAAGAATTAGTTACTTAATATAAGGTTTTATTAGCTACTTATATAAGTTTTACTCAAAACATACTCTTAGAGTATTCTAATAAGAATTTATTAGTTAATATAAGGTTTTATTAGTTACTTATATGAGTTTTCTTCAAAACATAACCTTATAGTATTATAATAAGAATTAGTTACTTAATATAAGGTTTTATTAGCTACTTATATAAGTTTTACTCAAAACATACTCTTAGAGTATTCTAATAAGAATTTATTAGTTAATATAAGGTTTTATTAGTTATTTTATATGAGTTTTCTTTAAAACATAACCTTATAGTATTATAATAAGAATTTGTTACTTAGTATAAGGTTTTATTAGCTACTTATATGAGCTTTACTCAAAACATACTCTTATAGTATTATAATAAGAATTTATTACTTAATATAAGGTTTTATTAGCCACTTATATGAGTTTTACTCAAAACATACTCTTAGAGTATTCTAATAAGAATTTATTAGTTAATCTAAGGTTTTCTTAGTTACTTTTATGAGTTTTCCTCAAAACATATCTTTATAAGGTTAATATAAGGTTTTATTAGTTACTTAAATGAGTTTTCTTCAATACATAACACTATAGTATTATAATAAGAATTTGTTGCTTGATATAAGGTTTTATTAGCTACTTATATGAGTTTTACTCAAAACATACTCTTATAGTATTATAATAACAATTTATTACTTAATATAAGGTTTCATTAGCTACTTATATAAGTTTTACTCAAAACATACTCTTAGAGTATTCTAATAAGAATTTATTAGTTAATATAAGGTTTTATTAGTTACTTATATGAGTTTTATTCAAAACATAACCTTATAGTATTATAATAAGAATTAGTTACTTAATATAAGGTTTTATTAGGTACTTATATAAGTTTTACTCAAAACACACTCTTAGAGTATTCTAATAAGAATTTATTAGTTAATATAAGGTTTTATTAGCCACTTATATGAGTTTTACTCAAAACATACTCTTAGAGTATTCTAATAGGAATTTGTTAGTAAATCTAAGGTTTTCTTAGTTACTTTTATGAGTTTTCCCCAAAACATATCTTTATAAGGTTAATATAAGGTTTTATTAGTTACTTATATGAATTTTCTTCAATACATAACACTATAGTATTATAATAAGAATTTGTTACTTGATATAAGGTTTTATTAGCTACTGATATGAGTTTTACTCAAAACATACTCTTATAGTATTATAATAACAATTTATTACTTAATATAAGGTTTTATTAGCTACTTATAAAAGTTTTACTCAAAACATACTCTTAGAGTATTCTAATAAGAATTTATTAGTTAATATAAGGTTTTATTAGTTACTTATATGAGTTTTCTTCAAAACATAACCTTATAGTATTATAATAAGAATTAGTTACTTAATATAAGGTTTTATTAGGTACTTATATAAGTTTTACTCAAAACATACTCTTAGAGTATTCTAATAAGAATTTATTAGTTAATATAAGGTTTTATTAGTTACTTATATGAATTTTCTTCAAAACATAACATTATAGTATTATAATGTATGGTTTTCTTAAACATTTATTAGTCACTTGTATCAATTTTCCTTAAAACATACTCTTAGAGTATTCTAATAAGAATTTATTAGTTAATATAAGGTTTTATTAGTTACTTATATGAGTTTTCTTCAAAACATAGCCTTATAGTATTATAATATATGGTTTTCTTAAACATGTATTAGTCACTTATATCAATTTTCCTTAAAACATACTCTTATAGTATGATAATAACAATTTATTACTTAATATAAGGTTTGATTAGCTACTTATATAAGTTTTACTCAAAACATACTCTTAGAGTATTTTAATAAGAATTTATTAGTTAATATAAGGTTTTATTAGTTACTTATATGAGTTTTATTCAAAACATAACCTTATAGTATTATAATAAGAATTAGTTACTTAATATAAGGTTTTATTAGGTACTTATATAAGTTTTACTCAAAACATACTCTTAGAGTATTCTAATAAGAATTTATTAGTTAATATAAGGTTTTATTAGCCACTTATATGAGTTTTACTCAAAACATACTCTTAGAGTATTCTAATAAGAATTTGTTAGTTAATCTAAGGTTTTCTTAGTTACTTTTATGAGTTTTCCTCAAAACATATCTTTATAAGGTTAATATAAGGTTTTATTAGTTACTTATATGAGTTTTCTTCAATACATAACACTATAGCATTATAATAAGAATTTGTTACTTGATATAAGGTTTTATTAGCTACTTATATGAGTTTTACTCAAAACATACTCTTATAGTATTATAATAACAATTTATTACTTAATATAAGGTTTTATTAGCTACTTATAAAAGTTTTACTCAAAACATACTCTTAGAGTATTCTAATAAGAATTTATTAGTTAATATAAGGTTTTATTAGTTACTTATATGAGTTTTCTTCAAAACATAACCTTATAGTATTATAATAAGAATTAGTTACTTAATATAAGGTTTTATTAGGTACTTATATAAGTTTTACTCAAAACATACTCTTAGAGTATTCTAATAAGAATTTATTAGGTAATATAAGGTTTTATTAGTTACTTATATGAATTTTCTTCAAAACATAACCTTATAGTATTATAATGTATGGTTTTCTTAAACATTTATTAGTCACTTGTATCAATTTTCCTTAAAACATACTCTTAGAGTATTCTAATAAGAATTTATTAGTTAATATAAGGTTTTATTAGTTACTTATATGAGTTTTCTTCAAAACATAGCCTTATAGTATTATAATATATGGTTTTCTTAAACATTTATTAGTCACTTATATCAATTTTCCTTAAAACATACTCTTATAGTATTATAATAACAATTTATTACTTAATATAAGGTTTTATTAGCTACTTGTATAAGTTTTACTCAAAACATACTCTTATAGTATTCTAATAAGAATTTATTAGTTAATATAAGGTTTTATTAGTTACTTATATGAGTTTTCTTCAAAACATAACCTTATAGTATTATAATAAGAATTAGTTATTTAATATAAGGTTTTATTAGGTACTTATATAAGTTTTACTCAAAACATACTCTTAGAGTATTCTAATAAGAATTTATTAGTTAATATAAGGTTTTATTAGCCACTTATATGAGTTTTACTCAAAACATACTCTTAGAGTATTCTAATAAGAATTTGTTAGTTAATCTAAGGTTTTCTTAGTTACTTTTATGAGTTTTCCTCAAAACATATCTTTATAAGGTTAATATAAGGTTTTATTAGTTACTTATATGAGTTTTCTTCAATACATAACACTATAGCATTATAATAAGAATTTGTTCCTTGATATAAGGTTTTATTAGCTACTTATATGAGTTTTACTCAAAACATACTCTTATAGTATTATAATAACAATTTATTACTTAATATAAGGTTTTATTTGCTACTTATAAAAGTTTTACTCAAAATATACTCTTAGAGTATTCTAATAAGAATTTATTAGTTAATATAAGGTTTTATTAGTTACTTATATGAGTTTTCTTCAAAACATAACCTTATAGTATTATAATAAGAATTAGTTACTTAATATAAGGTTTTATTAGGTACTTATATAAGTTTTACTCAAAACATACTCTTAGAGTATTCTAATAAGAATTTATTAGTTAATATAAGGTTTTATTAGTTACTTATATGAATTTTCTTCAAAACATAACCTTATAGTATTATAATGTATGGTTTTCTTAAACATTTATTAGTCACATGTATCAATTTTCCTTAAAACATACTCTTAGAGTATTCTAATAAGAATTTATTAGTTAATATAAGGTTTTATTAGTTACTTATATGAGTTTTCTTCAAAACATAGCCTTATAGTATTATAATATATGGTTTTCTTAAACATTTATTAGTCACTTATATCAATTTTCCTTAAAACATACTCTTATAGTATTATAATAACAATTTATTACTTAATATAAGGTTTTATTAGCTACTTGTATAAGTTTTACTCAAAACATACTCTTATAGTATTCTAATAAGAATTTATTAGTTAATATAAGGTTTTATTAGTTACTTATATGAGTTTTCTTCAAAACATAACCTTATAGTATTATAATAAGAATTAGTTACTTAATATAAGGTTTTATTAGGTACTTATATAAGTTTTACTCAAAACATACTCTTAGATTATTCTAATAAGAATTTATTAGTTAATATAAGGTTTTATTAGTTACTTATATGAGTTTTCTTCAAACCATAACCTTATAGTATTATAATATATGGTTTTCTTAAATATTTATTAGTCACTTGTATCAATTTTCCTTAAAACATACTCTTAGAGTATTCTAATAAGAATATATTAGTTAATATAAGGTTTCATTAATTAGTTACTTATATGAGTTTTACTCAAAACATACTCTTAGAGTATTCGAATAAGAATTTATTAGTTAATATAAGGTTTTATTAGTTACTTATATGAGTTTTACTCAAAACATACTCTTAGAGTATTCTAATACTAATTTATTAGTTAAAATAAGGTTTTATTTTAGTTACTTATAAGAGTTTTACTCAAAACGTACTCTTAGAGTATTCTAATACGAATTTATTAGTTAAAATAAGGTTTTATTAGTTACTTATATGAGTTTTACTCAAAACATACCCTTATAGTATTATAATAAGAATTTATTGCTTAATATAAGGTTTTATTAGCTACTTATATGAGTTTTACACAAAATATATTCTTAGATTATTCGAATAAGAATTTATTAGTTAATATAAGGTTTTATTAGTTACTTATATGAGTTTTACTCAAAACATACTCGTAGAGTATTCTAATACGAATTTATTAGTTAAAATAAGGTTTTATTAGTTACTTATAAGAGTTTTACTCAAAACGTACTCTTAGAGTATTCTAATAAGAATTTATTACTTAATATAAGGTTTTATTAAACATTTATTAGTCACTTATATGAGTTTTCTTCAAAACATATCCTAATAATATTCTCATAAGAATTTATTAATTAGTTAATATATATTTTTTTTCAAAACTTGTTAATTTATATAAAAAAATTTCATAGGCATATTTTGGCCCGTCAATGGGCCAATCGGGGAAAACATAGTCATATTTGGGCTGATTTAGCCACGGATTTAGCCACGGATTCAATCGTTGCTAAATCACCACTTTATTCAATGGGCTGAGATAAGATAATTGGGCTTTCACTAGCTTCTAATGGGCCGAGCCCATAAATTTTGGGAGATTTTGTACCCGGATTTAGCCACGGATTGAGTGTTATCGGATAACACATTCATGATATATATCCAGCCCACCTACAATTTATGACCCAAGGCCCACTCACCACATATCTTCATTTGATTTCCGATTATCAATAGCCACTGATTTAGCGACTGATATTGTGTTGTGGCCATATCAGCATCGAAAACAGCCACGACAATCCTATTCGTGGCTACATTCGCGGCTATTTACTGACACTGACATATATCGAGCCACGAAATCAGCTACAGACATCTGGGTCGTTGCTAATAGCCACGAATGTTTTGGCATGTCATACCAGGATGAGTATTAGCCACGAATATAGCCACGGTCAGGAACAGTCGTGGCCAATGTCGTCGCTAATGGCCACGAATATATGGTCGCCTATTATTCGTGGCTAAGCATCTGTAGCTATTTCCTGTTTTTTTAGTAGTGCTTGTAGATTAAGAGAAGGACACTCAAACAAATAACAAATCAGTACATAACTAGCATATAGAAATAAAGAATTGAATTAATTATACCTTTAGCTTTGAATGAAGAGGAAGGTGGAAGGTGAACTTTCAGCTTACAGATCGATCAGATGAATTCTTCGTTTGATAGGGAGATAAGAAAAAAAACATATATGAAAATCACAACAAATCTTTTTTGTTAGGAATGAGATATTACAAAATTATATATTGGACAATTAAACAAGATTTGTATATTTGAATGGGCATATAGACCATTTTAAATTTTTGATGGGTATATAAACAAATTTAGAAGATTTGATGGGTATATAGACGATTTCTCCAATTTTCTAATGGTTGAGTGATATCTGAGTTTAGGTTGATGATAAGTTTAGGCTTTAATGGCTTGCAGACGAGAGACTCAAGAATTTCGATTTGAACTCCATATTCCATTGATTTCATGTCAGATTCGGGATAATGGACCCTCGTTCGATTTTGCAGATTCAAGTAGAGGGTATTCTTGTGTTGATACTTGTCTCATCTCTCCACAAATCGCCTTTTTGGACTAAATGGTTTTACGACAAGGTAATGGTAAATTTTCTATATTTTTACATTGTGTGGTTTGGGGAAATTGTAATCACTGTGGAGGTATTTTATTCATGTTAATTAGTGCTATGAATTGCGTACCTTTATGATGCCTTAACACTCTCACAAGATGCATTTCATGGGATAAATCGTGATTGAATAGTCTATTTTGTTGGTTTCATGTGTTTGCGGAATGTGGTTAAAACCAGCAAGCTCATATTTAATTTTATAAATTGCCCAAAATTCCAATAAAAAAGAAGAAGCAATTAATCCATTCAAAGTTTGTTAAGAATCAACTTTAGAACAGTATATATATATTTTTTATAGTGGTTTTACTTTTAAACTCTAAATGAAGTGAATTTAGATTTGGAAGTCACTAGACAGTAGCCATTCAATTTCCATATATCTTATTAAAAATGCCTTACACTAGAAAAAATAATAGGAATAAAGATACAAGATGAAAAGCAAGGGGACATCTCCAATTAAGACAATATCTTATAGTTGATTATATGCCTTGATCCATGTTCCATCCATCTATTTTAGCTTTTGTGAGTACTGGTTGATTTTATTCTAGTCTCATGCATACTTTAATTTACCAAAAAAATAAAATTCAGTCAGGCTTACATGACTCTTGATGGTAATTTGACATATTCTAATGAGTGTGTTAGACGTGTGAATTCTAATGAGGAAGGAAACAAGGTTGCACAGGTGAAAAAGGAAACCTGCATAAGTTGGAACAAGGATGTGCAACTGCAAGTTCCTGAGTTAGAAAAAGACCCACTATTGCAACCAATTATTGCTGAAAGTGAAGGATCTGTCAAGCAGCCAAAAAGGAGTAATTGGGGCTGTTGAAGGGCATAAAAAAGATGACGTTGGGGCTGCTATGACAGAAAAATCGAAGCTACCATTCTTGATGAAAAATAACAATGAGATGATGTTATGATGTACAACTAAAATAAGGCCAGATGATACTGCTGCAATTCAGCAAGTTGGAGCTAATGGAAAAATCCACACTTGGGCTATTGGGGCTGTATTAGGACAGCAAAAGAGAGTTGTCACGGATGCTGAAAAAATGCATAAAAGTGTTGTTTATGCAGAGAGAGAAATGCACAAATCTGAGCATCAAGAAGTAGTTGAAGTAAGCCCCAGTCACACCTTAGGAGGACAAGAAAACGGGTGGTAAAGGTTTCTAACTCTTCTCCTAATCCTTGTGCCTTTCCTCTCATTCATGTTCTTCCTTCTCCTAAATCTGGTTGTATATTAGTAGGAGAAATACCTATACGATTGCACATTCTTTATGGTTATGATGTGTTTGTTGATATGCTTGATCATGTGTTTAAACAAGTATCAATCCTGAAATACATGTTGTTATACCTACCGTTGTGCAACCTTATTGTGAGCATGATGTCTGAAGTGTGATATGCATGATCTAGGTGAGTTTTGTGAAGTGTGTTGTACCTAGTAATATGATGAAGTGTGCTTAAGATTTTTCTTTCAAACATGCTGAAAAATGTAAGGGTTTGAATAAGAAAACATTCTGACCTAGTTGGTTGAAAAGGGTATTAGCATTGGGAGGGAATAAAAAGAAATTGTCCATGACTTTTACTTCGCTGTTAATGCTTGATAAATATACTATGACTGTAGCTACTATTTATTGTACTAACAGCTGTGATGAGCTACAATTAGACTCCCATTTGGGAGCACACTAGCTAGTAGAACAAGGACTCGAGTCGATGACAAATAGGGTGCTCACATCTACCTAAATCCACTACCGGAGATACAAATCCACACAGATGCACTCTACTTGATCATGGTGAGAAATAAATTGCTTTATTTTATCTATCCGTTATCATTGTTAGAATTTTTTTTTATTAATATTGTCTTAACCCGATTTCAACTGTAGATGCACTTCGTAGCTTCAATTATGTGTTATTATTTCGGAAACTTGCTTTTTTGTACACAAATCTATACTATGAAATTAATAGACTAAAATATGTATGATCATTATCTATTTCATGATGTGGGGGATTGAACTCTAGCTTTCTAATACCCCATTATCACATTCTTAAAGTAATATATCGTCCTAAACTAGTTCCCTGACCAATAATTACTCTTAAAGTTAAAGAAATAGATGAAATACACAAAATTATATGAGAGAAGACTAAAGTACTAAGCCACATATTAGGATACAATTTTCGCAACTTGGAGCACAAGGAGCATTAGAGACTTCAATCTCCTCCTTTGTTTAGAAATCATTACGCAAGCAATGAGAAGAGGACTTCAATTTGTTTTATGAAGTTTGAAAGTTTGTCTTAGTTGGTGAGTTGGAATATTATTTCTTGGTTGCATTGGGCTTATGATTTTGGATTAAATTCACTAGGCTAGAGCTCTTTAGGGATTTATTTATATTTAATCTGGACTATTGTAAGTCCTTTATTTACTTGATATATATTTTTATCTTTAGTATCATCCCACTTTGCATCAAACTTCATATACTTATGTGACCTTATTTATATTGATCAATATGTTGGAGATTGATTATTTATCTCTTTCAATATGCAGTAAGCCCACACATTGACGAAGGGATATATAACTTACCGATGGCTTCAAACATAAGAGTTGGTTAAACATGGGGGAAAGTTTGCTTTTTATGCTTAGACATAGTTTGGATTACTATGAAAATATTTTGTTTCAATCCATGAGCATGAATAAATTATTGTATGGTTATGTACGAATATTAGTGATATTATCCCGCTATAAAGATTATTGTATTTTTCATTTTGACGATGAAATATATTATAATTTTTATTGTATATTTCTTATTTGAATTCTTATTTATAAGTATTTCTATTTTAATAATGGAAAATGAACAGGTATAAAAGGTATAATAATAGAACTACGATAAACTTAAAACCGCTGCAATATGCTCAAAAACCATTACTTTTGATAATAGAAACCGCCACATAATGCATTGGAAACCGCTACAATAGTAATTTGTAACTACAACGATGACTGCTGCCTTTTGTGGCGGTTATTTTAGTTTTGGTAGTGGTTTTGCACATCAAGCTAAAAACCGCCACAATAGCTATAAAAACCGCCATCTTTGAGCTAATGCAGCGGCAGCAGATGTAGCGACCAAAAACCGCTACATTAGCCTTTGGGCGCTACCATAGCTCTTTTATGTAGTATATGAGATGGACACATAGAATATGGAATGATACGTGGATAAATCTCGTATGTGTCGGACGGTACCGCACTATGAATGATACACCTATTAGAGATATATTAGGATAGGTATATTAGATATGATTGTATTAGGATATAATCTTTGATATTGTTATATTAGGTTAGAAATATATATCTTTGGTAGGTTTAGTTTATCGATATCTTTATATTACTTATTCTCCAAGCATTGTAATCCCTATATAAAGGGTTGAATAATAACATTCTAAACGTTGGTTTGTCTTCTCTAATATGAGGCTTCCACCACCAATCTATTATGGTTTCATCCCTCTCTAAATCCTACATGGCATCAGAGCAGGTTTCGATCTTGGCCTATGCCTTACCTTACCCCATCCATATATGTTTTTTTTTACCATCTGATTGACCACTGTTAGCTCCACTTGCCATGGTTGATCATCTATTCTCTACCTTATCTACTTATGTCGACTCTGTCTATTTTGTCGGCCTCTACCTTGTCTAATTGCGGGGGCGCCTTGTTCATTGGCCTCTATCAAGTTCATCAGCCTATACCTTGTTCATCGGCCTCTATCATGTTCATAGGCCTTCGCCTTGTTCATCGGCCTCTATCAACTTCATCGGCCTCTACCTTGTCCGTCGGCCTCTATCATGTTCGTTGGCCTCTACCTTGTTCTTGTTGGCATGGACTCTCGGGCTCTCACCATTCGTGTTCTAGCCATCTACATCAACCGCATATCTATCTTATACTTCCAGTCTTCAACGTTCGTGGCTCTACTCTCGCTTTGACTGCGGGGGCGTATTAGAGATATATTAGGATAGATATATTAGATATGATTGTATTAGGATATAATCTTTGATATTGTTATATTAGGTTAGAAATATATATCTTTGGTAGGTTTAGTTTATCGATATCTTTATATTACTTATTCTCCAAGCATTGTAATCCCTATATAAAGGGTTGAATAATAACATTCTAAACGTGGGTTTGCCTTCTCTAATATGAGGCTTCCACCACCAATCTATTATGGTTTCATCCCTCTCTAAATCCTACAACACCATGTAAAACCATAGATTAATACGGGTATCATCCGAAATATATGATAAATATGATTACATAATAAAATTTAAAAATCTCGTGTGTCACGCATGGAGTTTAGGCTAGTTTCCTTTAATTAATGATACCTTTATACCTTTTATTATTTACGTAAATAAAAACCAACTCAAAAGAACTTGGAGAACTTTAAAAAGGGAGCAGTTGATAGGAATGGGCTAACCTAGAGAGCTTTTGCTCTCGGTCGTCGCCGCTTCACCATCCATCACCAAACAAGAAACCGCCACCACAGTTGTCCTCCCAACTTCATCTCTTGGCCGCTGATCGCCTGACATCACCCGCGCTTGGCCACCGCCGACACCACCGTCTCGCCTACTAGCCTACAGCCCTCTCGGCGTCCGCCTCCCTTGTTCGCGTCCACCGAGTCTGTTCCCGCAGCTCCGCCCTTGCCTCCTACCTCGGCTCCGCCCTGGTTTCTGGCCACCGCGGTGGATCTCTCGGCTCCGCGCGCAATCCCGTCGCCCTCACCGGTCTTCCGCCGCCTTCCCTTGTCACCGTCGGATTCGCTCCTATTGGCTCCTCCGTCAATTTCGCTCTTCGACTCTTGGCCGGCTTCCAGCTTGGTCGACGCTCCTCCTCGGCTATGGGTGCGAACCCATGGATTCCCATCCGATCATTTCGTCCGAGGGCCACCTTTGTTGTGCTCCTTAGGGCGCCGGTTTCACCCTTCGTGCTTGCACCTACAAAGCTTTTTAGGTCTCCATCTATGGGTACAGTCTCTCTCGGCTCGGTTCTCCAGCCTCGCAGCTACCTCTTGGTGGCTTAGGTGTACTGCATCTTCTCCTTCGCTGTTCTTTTTTGCCTTTCCGTCGTGGTCTCTATTGTTGCTTTAGATTTTTGTTGCTCGGGTCCTCCCTTTCTTCTTGTGTTCTGCCTGCCTCGCTTGTTCTGGTTGTTTTCCCACCGTCGATCCGTTGTTGGTGGTGTCTGCCTTGGTGGTGTCTGCCCTGTCGTAGTCGGACTCGCTTGGTCGTTGTTTCGCAGCTTCGAGAGTTTCCCTGTTGGGTACGATGCTTTCCTTCTTCTTTATGTTTTGATTTAGGGGTGTATCGGTGGCAGATTGGTTTGATTTCTAGTGCTTGGTTGAGGTGGTGTGGTTCAGGGGATGGAAGGGTGTGGTTTTGGGTTGCAATTTTCTATTGCTTTTGTGTTCTTGGGGCGGTTTGGTGGGTGGGTTGTGGCGTTGGTTTGTGATGGTGTTGACTACCTCGGTTTCTTCGGATGATTCACATTTGATCAAGACTTGGGCTTTCGTTGCTTTATTTGAGCTCTTTGCCGTTTGTGTTTCACACGTTTCGGTGTTGCTGCTGCTCTGCTAGTCAGCCCTTTACTCATTCAAGTTTGAATGCTTGAAAGCTTCTGCCTCTTGTGTTGGCTTCTCATCTGGTTTATTTTATTGTTTGTTTTGCTTTTGTCTAGATTCCGGTTGTATCCGGATTTTATTTGTGTTTTTCCCCTTCTGTCATTTTATTCTGTTGGTTCTGGTTGTACCCGATGGTTAGTCCATCCACCGGCTTATTCGGTCTCTCGTTTTCTCCAGGCTTGTCTAGAGTAGCGAATTCTTATCTTGCTTCAAAAAAAATTAAAAAAAAAAAAACCTTGTTTGGATTCAATTAAATCATAGTAATGAGCACTCACGGACAATCAAGATAGTCAAATAGATGGCATCATTAATCAATTCAAATAACCCTAATTCATGATCAATATACGAAGAGACAAATTTTTTTAGGGACTAGATACCTTACCGATGCTCCAAATAAAATTGCTAGACACCTTACCGTGATGGTAATGTTGCGAGATCACGACTCTTGAGTATCGAAGAGCAAACCTTGTATAAATGTATCGAAGAGCAAACCTTAACGTATTGTAAACTAAATCTAAGAATAAATAGGAGAATATGAGATTGTATTCGATCGTGTTTTCTAGAGAATCCACCAAATATAATATATATATAGAAGTAATCTCCTAGGTCTCCAAGAATAAGATGTTATCTAAAAGGTAAAACTCTATCTAATTAAGTAGATATACATATATCTTGTACACCCATATATAATAATATTATAACAGTTGGTGATTTTTCCCCAAATTTAGAATCAATTTATGAAAAATCTCGAGAAAATTTGCTGGAATATCACCTTTTGCTAATTCAATTAGGTTATTAGCACCCTAATAAAATAAATTGGTCTTTATAACACCTTATTAAAAAAAATTAGCCTCCTAACACTCCACCTGTTAGCTCTCTCTCACGATAATTCTGGACTTCTCCTCCAACAACTGGTCGGTGAGGAATCCGGCTCGGCGATGTGCGAGGGCGGTAGATCCGACTCGGATCTGGTGAGAGGTGGCCGGAATGGGTGGTCAGAGATCTTCGACGAAGCTTCTGGGTCGGTGCAAGGACGGGAGGGAGTTTGCGAGGCTTCGTCGGTGGGGGCTGGGTGTCGGATCAGCTGGATTTGGGCTCGGGATGGCCGGAACTGGTGGCCAAGGAGGGCGGATCTGGTGAGGGAGCGTCGGATTTGGTGTGGAGGCGCCGGATCTGAGCCGAGGACGAGCGAGACGGAGCGAGCGAGTCCAGATCTGAGCGAGGGAAGGAGGCGGTGACGAACGAGCGGGGGACCGAGGGAGGGAACGAGCGGCGGAGTGTCCGGAGCGAGCGAGGTCGATCGGCCGGAGCGAGGGATCCAGGAGCGGCGGATTGACGAGCGGCGACCGGCGGCAAGAGCTATCGAGGAGCGTACAGAGGTTCTGAGGTTGAAGAAGCATATTTTACAAAATTACAAAAATTAACCCATAAGTAGCAATTTTTATAAAATTACAAAAATTAACCCATAAATATAAGAATGAAAAAAATTATCTGTATTTTATTATATGATTCACTTCTTCTATATTTTTATATGGGATCTGGATGTGCGACTCGATCAGTCCATATATGTGCAAAACAAAAAGTTCTGAAACGAAAAAAAAAGCGGAAAAAAATTATATTTTGCACAACATACGATGTAAGATCTTGCACGACTCTATTGTAAGAGTTGCACGCCTCTGTCGTAAGAGTTCCACGACTCTTGTTTTAAGAGCTGACTGAGTTATTGGATACAAATGTCATCAATGAAGTATAATCACAAACGGGTCATCATTAAATAAAAAGTAGAATCAATGAAAATATATCGATATATAATTGATTAAATTAAAAAAAAAAAGTGGCATCAAACGATTTGATTAAAAAAATGGCATCAAATAATTACATTAGAAAAATGACATCAAAACACTGATTTGAAAAAGTTGCATCACATTAAAGAAAAAATTGTCATTAAAACATTACCTTGAAAAAATATGGCATCACGAAAAAATTACCTTCAAAAAATATGGCATCATCAGTAAATAAAAAGTAGAATCGATGAAAATATATCGATATATAATTGATTAAATTAAAAAAAAAATGGCATCAAACGATTTGATTAAAAAAATGGCATCAAATAATTACAGTAGAAAAATGGCATCAAACACTGATTTGAAAAAGTTGCATCACATTAAAGAAAAAATTGTCATCAAAACATTACATTGAAAAAATATGGTATCACGAAAACATTACCTTAAAAAAAATATGGCATCACGGTAAAAAAAAATATCATCAAAAAATTGATATAAAAAAAGTGTCATCAGTAGTCAACGGTAAAAAAAAATGGCATCAATGGTCAATGTGGCATCACAGTAAACAAAAAAATATCAGCAAGATTTGAAAAAAGTGATATTAAAAAAGTGTCATCAAACCATTTTATTAGAAAAGTGACATTAAAGCGAAAATAAAATGTAAAAAAAAATGGAATCAAAACAACAAAAAATGGCATCATTGGTAAAAAAAAAAAAAAACTGTTGACCGACCAACGCCGGTCAACGGTCAACATTGACCGGCGTTGACCTTGATATTTAAATTGGGAAGGGTGCTAGGATAGTTAATTAATTTTGTTTGGGTGCTAGTTAGCTAATTAAGTATTTATAATGTGTTAGTTGCCAAAATAATCCAAAAATCTCCTCCTTGAATTGTTAAATAAATGAAAATTCTCACTCTTTGAATTGTTAAATAAAGAGCTCCAAAGTTGCAACCGGTTGATCCACTCCAAAATGGTTAGGAAAAAAAATCTCATTCCATCCGCATTAACAGTAGCATAAATGAACAAACAATATAGACTTGGTAGTAGTTTTGGGCCGAAGCCCATTACTTTTGTTAAACTTAGAAAGTATTGGGTCAATGCCCATTAGTTTTGTTATAAACAAATTGTAGGCCTAATTGGAGAAAATCACCCTTTAAATAGGGTATTTTGCGTGAAACCATCCCTTAAAATGAAAATTGCGGAAAATCACCCTTTAAAGCCGTTTTCTTTGCAAAGTTACACCCATCACAAAATTTCCGTTAATTAAATATTAAAGTGCGTGAAAAATAAATTATATCCGTTATTTTTATTATTATTTTACTTTATCCAATTGATATTAATTAATTTTTACCTTTTTAACATGTTTTTTCAAAAGTAATTTTTTTATATAAAATATCGTTTTTTATTTATAATTTCAAACTTATTAGTAAAAAAAAACTATAAAATAGATATAATTGATTTCTTTTATATTTTAAAAAGTGTATATTACTAAACCGCTACTTGAAGAAAATAAAATTTTAAAAATGATATTTCATATAGTTTTTCTTATTCTAAAAATATGTTGATGCTTACGCTCCGACATACCATTATGTTCAGGGGTGTGTGGAGTAGAAGTTAAGTGAGTGATGCCCTCTTGTCCCAAAAATTGTCAAAGGGCTAGATATTCTCCTCAATTGTCAATATATAGAATTTATATTTTGTATTTGAAGAAATTTTCCACCAAACCTTTGAATTTTATGAAAGTATGTTTGGCGTCAGATTTATTTTTGAGTGGAAACAACCAACTGTATCGAGTGTGGTGATTAACAAAAATTACATAACATCGAAAACCACCATATGAAACAATTGGAGATGTCCACACATCAGAAAGGATTATCTCAAGAGGATGAGTTGACACAATTGTAGATTTACAAAACGGAAGCTTGTGGCTTTTATTGATATTGCAAGAGCTACAATTAGATTGACTGAATTTAGATTTGCTTAAATGAAACTAATTAACTAAGAGTTGAAAAAAAAAACGGTTGAATGATGGCCAAGCTTGTGATGCAGGGATACCGAGTTGCCTTTTTGAAGATAATTGACAGTTGGACTTGAACTTGGCCACAAACAGACTCAATCTATGCAAAGACCTTTAACGAGGATTTTCTTGGACCCGATGTCCTGCACGAAAAAGAAATCAGATAAGAACACTACAACATAGGAGCTGTTTTTAGTGAGTTTTGACACAGAGAGAATATTTTTTGACATGGAAGGTACACACAAGACATTATTCAGTGAAAAGACTTGAGAACTAGATGGTAAAGAAGTAGTGCCAGAGTGAGAAATTTTTAAACCTGTGCCATTTCCAATGAACATCTCATCTGGACCATCATACGGGTAGTGAATGGCAAGATTATTCAGATCATTTGTGACGTAATGCGAAGCGCCACTGTCAACTAGCCAATTTCGATTAGCTTGGTGACATGTGGTCACATTAGCCTGGGATAGTGTAGCTGGAAAACGAGCATACATGGGTAGGATAAGTGTGGGATGTTGTTGGCGAACCACTGGGCATTGAGACAGAACATGGCCAACTTATTTGCACCATTGACAACGCCCTCAAAAGGGTTTATTGCCAGGCGGAGCAGTGGAGTTTGGGCGGGTATGGGGTTGCCAGTTGCTAGGAGAGGAGAGTAGGTTGTTGAAGAATAAGAGGGTTTCCCTGTAGACTGGGTTTGGTTTGGCTTACCTTTGCCTTTGTTGGGCTTTGTCTAAGCGTTGAACGCTACTGCAAGTCCATGAGTGACCTTGGTTTCCTTCTTAAGGTTTAGCTCAAGATTAATGAGTTTCTCAAAAGAAATCGGCGCATCCCGAGCATTTAAAACATGGACCACCGGTTTGTAGGGTTTGTCAAGACCACGAAGCACATAGTCGGTGACATCCTCATTGGAAACTGGAGCTTGCAGAGACACAGAAGATCCATAGATGCCTTCACTTTTTGCATATACTCCGTGATTGTAAGGGACCCATTAACAAACAAGCGAAGTATTTCTTTGATTTGCTTGACATGACCTCTAGAATTGTTGCCATAGGTCTTCTTTAGCATGTCCCAAACCTTCTTTGAAGAAGTGGTTGTTGTGACAAGACATGCAACAGAAGAGGATAGGGTACAAAGAACGACTCCGTAAAGGATCCGATCTTTGCGTTTGTATGTCAAGTAAGCAGGGATTGGGGTTGTTGTAGTTGTGTTTGTAATAGTAATGGTTGGTGATGGGCAACATGAGAGCCATCAAGAAAATTGAAGGGAATGATCTCTTCAAGAGTTGCTTGGGTTTGGACCTTCCATGTGAGATAATTAGTTGAATCAAGTTTGATGATGTTGGACAAAATAACTACGGTAAAAGGGAGAGTAGGCTCATGGGGGTTAGGTATTTGTGTGGCATATTCAGAACCCATTGAAGAAGAGAACTATATTGCCAGGGTCAATTCTTTTGATACCATACAGAAAGATAGAAAGATGGGAAAATTGTCGTGCCTTTCATTGATGGTAATTGGTGAATATTTATATACAAGATATGAAGATAATCTCCATAAAAATAGGAAAGAAGTTATCTGCTCCTAAGATTACTCCAACAATTATTTAAAATTTAAATTTGAAATAAGAATAATCTAAATATCATTAATAAGTACAACTACCGATGAGCCTTAATGAGAGTTATACTCATGCTATAGGGTCAATTTTGATGATGAGTCTTTTGCATGAAATACATCTTGTTTACTCGTTGTTGAGTAAGGAAGAAAATGAGAGGGGATTTAAGCTTAGAACAGGTTCACCGATTATCGATGTTACTTCGCTTCACGTCAAGGCTCAATCAGATGTGAAAACTCCTGTTCAGAATAGATTTGGGAAGATGTCTATTGAGAAAAAGAACTATGAAAGGAAGCCTTTGTTTCGCATGAATTGTAGAAAAAAAAAATCATACAGTTGATAGGTGTTTTTCCATAAAGGGTTTTCCACCTGGTTATATTGAAAACAATAAGGGGAAACCAAAGAAAAGTGGTGATGTTGGTTCTAGAGACAGATTTGCAAGAAATGTAGCTAGGGAAGGTTATTTTGATTTCACACCTGAGCAGCTAACACAGTTGATTAGTTTCTAATCATCATTCGAGTGAGGTGATGGTGCCAATAGTGGATGACTTCACTGGGTTTTCAAGTACCACACTTTCAGATCATGTCTTTGATGGACTGACCTGGATTACCGACAGTGGGGAAATTCATCACATGTGTAGTCTATTTCCATTGTTTAAGACTACATATGCTTTAACTAAACCTTTCATGATCACTTTGCCGACTAGAGGGACCAATATTGTCACCTCTGCAGGGATAGTGGAAATTTTTCAAGGATTTTTATTGCATAATATTCCGTATGTACCAAATTATAAATGCAACCTAGTTTTCATGAGAAAAATTGTTAGAGATCTAGAGTGTTTAGTTATTTTTACTCCAACGGGATGCTTTATGCAGGTGCCTTCTATGAAGAAGCCGATTCAGATTGGCAGCATACCACATGACCTGTTTTTCTTGAAAACAAACAAGGTGGTGTTACTTCCTCTTCTTTTGCATTAGTTGTTAATAATGTGATCACATCAGACAATTGTGAATTGTGGCACAAGAGGTTGATCACTTACCTTCATACAAACTTAAGAGTATTTCGTTTTGTTAATTGTGGTAATGAGTTGTCCAGGCCTTGTAGTGTATATGCAAATGCTAGACAAACTAGACTTGTTTTTCCTATAAGCAACATTAGAACCACTGCGCCTTTTGAGTTGTTACACATGGACCTTTGGGGTCTGATGATGCATGATTTGTATAGACATTTTGAGTTATTTTTAGGCATTTAGGTTGCATTTAGACATGTTTATAGCATAAAGTACATTCATTGTCTCCTAAGTTGTAAAGTTTATAATTTACACATTTTATGTCTATTTTGTACAGATTCTTGGAACCAATCTAAAGAAGAAGAGGAAAGCTACACTTTGAAGCCATAGAAGCCCTGAAAGAGTTTAGGAAGAAGACAAGAGAAGAAGCGGAGAAGACAAGACATGAGAAAAGGAAGGGATAGGGCTTCTGAGAGATGATGCCCGCAACACCCTAGAGGCGCCCACCGATCCTTCAACAGATGCGGAAGACTTTTGGCACCCGTTGTTTCGGCGCCCACCGATCCCATATCTCATTAGATTCTCTTCGATCGAATATGGCCCATTGGGCTTTGCTTCTACCCTACGTTTTTCGACTCCTTGAGTTTTTTAGCACTATAAATACACCCCTATTCTCAGCCATTCCAGACAACGTCTCACACACCAACACTCTCACACACATTTCTCTTTCCCTTTTGTCGTTTCGGTAAGCCATGCTCGACTAAACCTTTTAATTAATTTTGCTTATATTTTAATACATTGGTTAAAGACATGTGAGGGTTTTTTTAATACTATTTTATAGTTTATATTTTGTTTATGCATATTTGGTTATTCATTACTCTTGTTCTTTACATGTTTATGTTGTTTATTCGTCTTGATTGACCATTAGGATAGATAAACAACGTGCTAAGTGATTATAACTAAATCCCCTATTGCGGGCCTTAATCCTATAAAGTAGCAAACATATCTTAATGAACAGGTTGGGACTCATGCATATGAAAGAGTAATGATAGGTAATTAAACGTTATTCTTAGCGGAAGCGATAGCTGGGTTGACAATTGGGTGACAAGTCGAATATGCGGAAATTACATGAATTATATGCTTATGTGATTAGGGACTTATTGCTTCTCGAACCCCATGCAAGAGTTTAGGGAGTTGATAGTGATCGAATAAGAAAGTTATACAGCTTCGTTCACAAACTGACACTAAGACAACCAAGCATAACCAAACAACCCGATGATCATAGAATTATTAATGTTGCAATTATAAGTAAAGCTATATTCTCATCATATTATATTCTCTCATATTTTCAATCATCTCTACTATTTCTCTTTTCCCTCTTATTACTATTTCCCTTATTACGATTTGCTTGCTTACATACTACATATAGCCAATGTTGCACGCACTCTCTATGGGATTGACTTGTACTTTCTTCTAATACTCGTTATTATTTGAAGGTAGAGACATTACTATTTGGGGGTGTTAGAACACACGACATTATCACACGCACCAGGGTCCCTATCATGTGCCAACATTTGATGGATACAAGTGCTTCTTGACAGTGGTAGGTAACTTTTTAAGGGCTGCTTGGGTACAACTTCTAGGTGTCAAACGCACTGCATTCATTGATCGTGCAGTTAAGCAATTCCTTTCAATGGTTGAAAGATTTTTTCATAAGAAGGTTAAAATCCTAAGGATGGATAATTCCTTAGAACTAGGGTCTAGCAAGAATGTAGCTGAGTATTCAGACTCTAGCAATTGTCTACTAAACCTCTTGTGTAGCAATACCCAACAAAACGGTGTTTTTGAGAGGAAATCAACACCTTTTGGAGATTGCTGGAGCTATGATGTTTGATTTTGGATTGCCTAGAGAGTATTGGGGGATAGTGTTTAGATAGCAACATATGTGATCAATGGATTATCAAGCAAATTGTTGAATCACAAGACTACATATGAAAAGTTGCATCATGTCACACCCTCATACAAGCTTCTTAGGTGCTTTAGGGTTCCCTGTTTCGCTTCTACTTTATAGCATGCTAGAGATAAGTTTTCTCCTCGTGTTACACCATGAGTGCTACTCGGATATCCTGTTGGAAAGAAAACTTATAAGCTGCTGAATTTAGAACCAAATAAGACGTTCTTTTCAAGGGATGCGATGTTTCATGAGTAGACCTAGGCATATACAGGGGCTGGCCGAGCTTGAGATGCGTTTTACCCAAGGTATTATCCCAGTGTTGCGGGCACAGGCCAGGTTAAGCCCACTTAATTGTTTGGATGTCGTGTCCAAGAGATAGAGCATATTTAGTGTTGCATAATATATTGCATTTAGCATAATTTAGGTGTGAATATTGCATATATTTAGCCGCATTTACATTATCACTTGTTGAGTTAGAAGAGGTGGAATCTAAATGATTTTATGGTTTATTTCAGGTAAGGTAGATTGGAGGTCAAATGAATTTGAAAAGAGAGAAAACAAGTTAAAGAAATACATAGGAGCTGCGAAGACAAAGAAGAAGCAGCTCGGAAGAATCGCAGGCCGCCCCGCAGAATTGCTGGCCACCCCGCGGCTCGAAGGGAAACGGAGGATTTCGCAGAATCGCCGGCCGCCCCGCGGCCCATGCAGTAACTGGACATTCGATATCGGACTTTACTTAGGGTTTTTATTAAGTTATTTGGCCGACTTTCTAAAGACTATTTAAGGCTTTTCTAGTTATTATTTTCATTCACCTTATGCACTTTATTCCATTGTTGAGAGCACCGTTGAGCATGAGCAACAAAACTCTCGAGGTTTCGCCTACAGTTTGGATCTTTGATTGTTAAATTGTGAGTTTCTTAATATAGTTCTTATTCCTATTGCAATGTTTTGACTTCTTTGTGCTTAATTGCTTGAATGTGTTTTATTCTCTCTGGCCTGATTAACTAGTTAGAGTAGATTCATTCAATTGCTAGGGTTTTGTAGATTCCTCGTAGCGAACCTTAACCCAAGCGGCAATCATATCCCTTTAGGACTTGTAGGACTAATTGGATGTGTAGGAAGTTGAATATATGTTAAATACCGACTCGTAGCTTGATATTGCATGTACCTTGGTTAATTCATATTCTTAATGCTATCTCTAGGTTAAATCTTAACCGTGTTAGGGTTATTTAGAGATAAGGGTTGGTAGGACTCGTAGGACTAGTAATTTACCTAAGATCTGGACAAGGACATTGATAGGAAAAGACAAGAGCTAGAGGCTGAAACAAGGATCGAATTCATCAATCGAAGTGATAAATTGTAGGTGAACCTATTTCTCTCCACTGCATTCTACAATCTATTTACTTTGTTTGCTTGCTTCTGCTTTGATAAAAGACGGACCTCTTCACACTAAACCCCCCCCCCCCATATTCTTACTAGCGATTAGAATTGATACTTGAATTGAATAGATTTCGTTGTGGACCGATCTCTTGCTTGCACACTATATTAGTTGTGAGTTTGAGTATTCTTTGGCAAGAACAACGACAGGTTTTCCTCTTGTCAAATTTGGCGCCGTTGCCGGGGACCTCTTATTGAATTCTTGTGTTGTTTTAATTGCTAATTTTGGTGTGGACCACCTATATGGTCCACACTCATGCTACTAACTCATCTTTATTGTCTTTAGATTCAGAGATTGAGAGGACTCTCTCTAGATTGAGGCGAGAAGCTCGTGATCACTTTCGCGAGTTACCTTTCGATCTAGGAGAAGAAGAGAGTATAGAGATGGCTAACGATGATAATCGAATGTTGAAGGAGCTTACAACACCAAACTTAGCCCAACAACCATTGGCTATCGTGTTCCCTGAACTTGATGAAGGTGTCAATTTTGAGCTAATGTCTGGGGTGGTTCATCTCTTACCCAAATTCCATGGTTTGAGTGGTGAGGACCCCCACAAGCACTTATCTGAGTTCCATACTATTGTGGTGGGGATGAAACCAGGCAACGTCACGGAGGAGCAAATCAAGTTAAGGGCATTCCCCTTTTCACTTAAGGACACTACTAATGAGTGGTTCTACTACTTGCCACCAGGTAGTGCAACAACATGGATACAATTGAAGCGTCTCTTTCTAGAAAAGTACTTTCCTGCAACCAAGTTGAACAGTTTGAAGAAGGAAATCAGCAGCATTGACCAGCAGGCTACATAGACACTCTATGAGTACTTTGAGCGGTTCAAGAAGCTTTGCTCTAGTTGCCCTCACCATGGTTTTTCAAAGAAGGATTTAGTGCTCTTTCTATTCAATGGATTGCTTGACAAGGAGCGCAAGACGGTGAACTCTGCATGTGGAGGCAACATCTTGAACAAAACACCCAATGCTGCTTGGGAGGTGTTTTCAGAGCTTGCTGATGGCTCTAGACAATTCAGCAAGGGACTTCATGCTAGAGGGGTACTCGTTGTTGACTCCTCAACTTCCGCATTACATAGCGATGTGGCTGAATTGAAGGATATGATGAAAATGTTCATGCTACAAGCACTCCCACAACAACTTAAGGCATGTGGAATTTGCGCTGATCTTTATCACCCGACGGACACTTGTCCAATGTTGCAGGAGCCAAATGTAGAGTTGAATGCCATGGGGAACTTTGTTCCTCAGTGACCCAGGTCTGGTAACTCACCTAATCCCAATCATTACAATAACAACTATAATGCAGGTTAATAGGGGTATGGCTATGGTAATAACCAAGCCCCTTTCAATCCACAAGGAGGATCCCAATTCAGACCTCATCAACAATTTGATGCCAGACAAAGAGGACCTCCACCAACTGATGATCAATCCAATGAGGATCCTATCAAAGCTCTCACAAAGATCGCCCTGGGTCAAGCTGAGCACAAAAAGAGACAAGCTGAGCACCAAAAGAATTTGGAGAAGCAAATTAGCCAATTGGCTCAATCGCTGAGCGAAATGCAGGCTAAGGACTCAGGAAAGTTACCATCTCAAACGGTGGTGAACCCAAGGAGAACTTTAGTGCTGTGACGCTAAGAAGTGGTAAAGAACTGATTACCACTCCCCATAATGATGCTAACATAGAGGATTTTAAAACAGGTACGAACGAAGAAGAAGAAGAGGTTCGCAATCGCCGGCCGCCGCGCGACACCCCTGAGCCGCCCCGGGGCCAAGGCGATTCTAACGATGCGGAAATCGCCAAGCCGCTCCGCGGCCAAGCCCAGCCGCCCCGCGGCCCCTCCAGTGACTCATCTGACGGGTATGTTCGACCTGACTTTCCTCCTCTTAATTCTTTCAAACCTATTCCTCCCTTTCATGAAGCACTCAGAGACACAAAAAGACCAGACAATGACAAAGAGATCTTTGAGACGTTCGGTAAGTGCGAGGTAAACATCCCTTTACTCAATCTGATTAAAAGTATTCCTCGTTATGCCAAATTTCTCAAGGAACTTTGCACAATAAAGAGGAATCAAAAGTTAAAAGGGAAGCAGAAAATTAAGGTAAGCGAACATGTGTCTTCTGTGTTTTAAAAGCGTATGCCTAAGAAATGTAGCGACCCTGGCATGTTCACAATCCCATGTGTGATAGGTGAAACTAAGTTTGATTAAGCTTTGTTAGACTTGGGTGCATCTATTAATGTTCTACCTTATTCTCTGTATGAATCATTGGGTTTAGGACCTTTGCATGAGACTAGAGTGGTGATTCAATTAGCGGACCGATCAAATGCTTTTCTTAGAGGCATAGTTGAGAATGTTTTAGTTATGGTTGACAATTTAATATTTCCTGCTGATTTCTTTGTCTTAGACATGGAGCATGGTAACCAAGAGGCTCCAATTCTCCTAGGAAGACCCTTTTTAAAGACTGCTAGGACAAAAATCGATGTGTATTCTGGTTCTTTGACTATGGAATTCGATGGTGAAAAGGTTGAATACAATATATATGATGCAATGAAATTCCCTTCTGATGATCATTCCTTATGCTTTATGGATGCCATTGATACTTGCATGCAGGATACCTTTGATATGAGTTGTGTAGATGACCTATAGGTAGATTTAGAATCTCCTATTGAGGAGTTCTCATTGAATTATGTTTTGTCTACTGATCGGTCTAAAACCAACACCCCGCAAGCGTACGGTGTCAATTGTAGTAATCGAGTGTCGAATCTCAGGAACTGTGTGAATATCAATCGCAGAACCTCAACTAGTTTACTAAGCCAAATAATAGAAGTGATTTTTGACGGAATGAGAAAATAAAAAGAAGAAAAATGACAAATTGTAAGTGTTTGTGAATATATGATGAGAAACATTCCAGAGTCAGGGTTCACCACAACAATGCATCTTCGATAGACTATATAATTTTCATGCCTGAACAAATTGAAAAGAGATATTTGAAGGTAAACTATCTAAAGTCGTTATCGCTCAGCCTACGCATGTTGCAATAACTATTTCTGTTTCAATCAATTACCACTCAGCTTGCGCATGTTACAGATTAATCAATCAAATTGGAATCTTTAAGCACATTAAACCCTAGCGAACAAATCGATCAAACAATCGCATGCGCGATCCGCATAATCAATTCAAACCTAGGTTGTCTACGATAGTTTAATATCCTCAAGAGAATTAAATAGATTGCTCATAAACAATTCTCAAGTTCAATCCATGTTTTCCAACAACTTAGTCTATGTATCCAATCTCAATTCGCAGCTGGCGCGTGTTGAATATCAAAAGAATTCCAATCAATCATAGAATTAATCGGATTATACACTCATGGATCAAATCAAACAAATAATAGAATTCATTCAGGCAATCATCACGCACATGTCTATTTCAGCATCGTTGGGATCACCCCAACCCAGAACAAGAAAATTAGCCAGACATGGATTCAGACACAATCAAGGAATTTATAATGAAAGAATATAAGACTAGATTAACAAAACATATTCTTGAATCCAGCAAAACAAACCTTCAAGAAGAAATCTCTGAAAGAGCCTAAACTCTCAATGTCTGCCACTAGTTTCTGACGTGAAAAATTGGACGTCCTTTCTCTAACCCTAATTCTCTATCTATATTCTTCCAAGAAAAATCTGAAAATTATCCTAAAATAATAATAAATATAATAAAAAAGTCGTTCAACAAAATATAAAACCAAACAAATAATCCCGACGAACTGGCGCTGAGGAAAAGTATCGACTCGATACTTCTGAGTATCGACTCAATACTTCACTACTGTAAGGCAATCTTTCACTCGAAAGGCTCAGGTACCGAGTCGATAGTTGAAAGTATCGACTCGATACTTCGTGGTTTCCTTCTCTGCTCGTTGTTTCGACTCGGTACTTCTAGGTTTCGAGTCCGAGTTCGCCTTGCTTCTTTGATTCTGAACTTGAAAGTTCTCTTGCCTCGACTCATGTCTCTCGAATGCTCTCTATGGACATACTCCGACTTCAAGGATCATCCTCAAACATGACTCATTCCTTGCTCATTTTCCTTGGCTCGTTAGATATTCCAAAATATGCACCGAAACACCTGAAATTTCACACACACCATGTGTAGACCTCTATACTCGAAATAAAACATAAAACACATAAAAAAACATATACAGTGACACTTAATAAACATAAAACCTACTCACAAGACTCCTAAAATCACATAGAATAAGATGATATTGATAGAGCATGTTTAGTGTTGCATAATAGACTACATTTAGCATTATTTAGGTGTGAATATTGCATTTATTTAGTTGAATTTGCATTATCACTTGTTGAGTTAGAAGAGGCGGAATCTACAGGATTTTATGGTTTATTTCAGGTAAAGTAGATTGGAGGTGAAATGGATTTGAAAAGAGCAAAAATAAGCTAAGGAGAATACTCAGGAGCTTCTGGAAACAAAGAAGGAGAACTCGGAAGAGTCGCAGGCCGCCCCACAGCATCTCTGGCCGCCCCGCGGCTCGAAGGAAGAAACGAGGAACTTCGCTGATCGCCGGCCGCCCCGCGGCTTGGCCTGGCTGCCCCGCGGCCCGTACAGTAGCTGAACATTTAATCCGGATTTTACTTAGGGTTTTCATTAAGCTATTTTGGGCCGACTTTCTCTAGACTATTTAAGGCTTTTCTAGTTATTCTTTCATAAACCTTATGCACTTTACACCATTGTTGAGAGCGCCGTTGAGCATGAGCAACTAAACTCTCGAGGTTTCGCCTACAGTTTGGATCTTTGATTGTTGAATTGTGAGTTTCTTAATCTAGTTCTTATTCCTATTGCAATGTTTTGAATTCCTTGTGCTTAATTGCTTGAATGTGTTTTATTCTCTCTGGCCTGATCAACTAGTTAGAGAAGATTCATTCAATTGCTAGGGTTTTGTAGATTCCTCGTAGCGAACCTTAACCCAAGTGGCAATCATATCCCTTTAGGACTCGTAGGACTAATTGGATGTGTAGGAAGTTGAATACATGTTGAATATCGACTCGTAGCTTGATGTTATGTGTACCTTGGTTAATTCATAATCTTAATGCTATCTCTAGGTTGAATCTTTACTGTGTTAGGGTTATTTAGAGATAAGGGTTGCTAGGACTCGTAGGACTAGTAATTTACCTAAGATCTGGACAAGGACATTGATAGGAAAAGACAAGAACTAGAGGCTGAAACAAGGATCGAATTCATCAATCGAAGTGATAAATTGTAGGTGAACCTATTTCTCTCCACTGCATTCTAAAACTAATTTCCTTTGTTTGATTGCTTCCGCTTTCATAAAAGGCGGACCTTTTTCACACCAAAACCCCCCATATTCTCTATTAGCAATTAGACTTGCACTTGAATTGATAGATTTCCCTGTGGATCGACCTCTTGCTTACACACTATACTAGTTGTGAGTTTGAGTATTCTTTGGCAAGAACAACGACAGGTTTTCCTCTTGTCAAATTTGGCGCCGTTGCCGGGGACTTCTTATTTAATTCTTGTGTTATTTTAATTGCTAACTTTTGTATATATTTAGTTCTAACCCCGTCGTGGACCTATCTTACGGTTCACGACACCTTATTACTAATATTTCTAGAAGTTGAAGTTATGGCAGTTTCAGGGAGAATATTTTCACAACTACCTCACAAGAGTGCAAAATTTATTTAACATCCGTTATTCACGGGGTTTCCGAGATAGTTTGCGAGATGTGGTTGTTTGCGTTATTGAGGGCATGGCTCCTCAGACCCGAGAACTTGCCAGGTCCATAAACAATGGAAGCTTTGCTGGTTTAGGAGTGTCGGGATTATGGGATCTTCTCTGCTACATGGGTGACCAATCAGCGGAGGAAGAATCCTACACTTCGACGTTTCAACCAATGGAGTACTCCGACCCATCCATGGAGGAGTCAACCATTGTCTTAATGGAGCAGATAGGGCAATTACGTGAGATAGTGAATCAAACTGGGGAAGCTATGAATCAAACTGGGGAAGCTATGAATCAAAATGGGGAAGCAATTATCCAACTCTCGCAGACATTGAAAGAGTTGATAGTTAAGGTGCATTCTATTCCTCAACTTGATGAAAGCCAAGATGCAGACAACAATGAATTCTCTGGTAATGAAGAAGAGCATCGAGTGGTTATCGGCAGGAAATCTCAGGGGACGTCCATAGAGATTGAGGATGTTTCGATGCCCCCTTCATTCGTAGAAATCATCTCCAACTCGCTTATCAAAGAGCCAAGTCTGGAACTAATTTCTGTGGTTCCTGAACAAGAAACTGGTACATTTTGAAAATTGGGAGATTTTGGTGAATATATCGATCCTTGGAGCCACTACTTCAACAAACCCCCAACAGAACTGTGTTGGTGGTCTTACATACCCTCGAGGGAGAATCAAGCTCGAATGAAGGGTAAGTTGGTAATGGTCATCACTGCTGAAATTTTAATTACCAATTGTTTCATTTTCAGTGTGCATTCGAATATCGGTTGGGCACGAGAGTTTGATTTGCTTTTGAGGGCACTGTCGATGTCCTCTTGAGTCTTGAATGAGTGGATGACTATAACGTCGAGCCAACGACGGTAACCAAAGGCGCTGCTTGGGAGGCAACCCAAGGTAAGTAATCTAGATTCTATTTTATTTGTGCATTTTACTACTTTTTAGTTTAGATTGGTTTGGCCATACTAACACTGCAGGGGAAGAACAAAGTGAAATGGCGGAAACGAAGCCGGCCGCCCCGTCGCCAGCCGAGCCGCCCCGCGGCCGAGGCGACGAGCGAAATCCTTCGCGGAATCGCCAGCCGCCCCGTCACCTGATCCACCGCCCCGCGGCCTCTTCCGGATGAAAAAAAAATTTAGGGGCCCGCGTGGGCCCCCACTTGCCAAACATAAACCCTAACCACTATTTCTCACACAGCCGCCCCCTCGCCATTGCTTCCTCTTCATCTTCCTTCTTCATCCTCTTGAAACTCCATTGAAGCACACCTCCAAGTTTCTTTCTTTCACCAAAATCATCCTACCTTCACCCAAAGCTCCACATAAATTCTCTTTTCTCATCTTCTTCCTCCACACTATCCACCTTATTGCTTCTCTCTTCTAGATCTACACAAAAAACCGGCCTTCTCCCAAGAAATCTTCAAGTGTTTCTTCAAATCCACCACGGAGGGAGGAAGTTAGGGACGTCGGAAAGCAGATCCGAAAACGGAAGTTCCAGATCCGGCGATTCTTAGGCCGCCCCGTCACCTGATCCACCGCCTCGCGGCCACCCCTGTCGCCGGCCGCCCCGTCGCCACCTTCGGCTGCCCCGCGGCCACTGCAGAGACTGATTTGCCGTGAGTTTTTCTTGATTTCCATTCTTTTGGGTAATAATTCGTAGCTCAGATTCAAAATGTCGAGACCACATGGAATGAATAGAAATCAGAAGAAGAGATGGACTGCTTTGAACACTAGAAACTTCTTTGTAACGAAATTTTTTCATGAACCTACCTTGAGATTATTATAGATGGATGCCTGCACTAGGCAGCTATTAGAGCATGGAGGCCTACGAGGGTTTTTAGAGAAGAATGCTCCCACTTATCCAAGCCTATGTAAAGAATTTTTAGCAACCTTGAGTGTAAACCGTGCTTCTATTGATTTTCGGTTGCTTGGGAGGGATTACACATTATCCAAGGAGAGATTGGCATAGATTCTGGGTGTTACTGATGCGCCGACCGCTGGTTGGCTTGATGTCTGCAAAGGAGAGGGCCCTGTGGCTTTCTGGATGGCATCTACTAAGGTGCCTTTTGAGGCCAAGAAAGGCCAGTACAACTCCAGCATTCGCCATCCTGCCTTACGACTGATTCACAAGGTTCTGGCGAACACCTTCTTCGCACAGGTTGAGGTCGACAAGATCTCGCTGAAGGACATGTCATTTTTATGGTGTCTGACGCCAGAGAGCCCTGTAGTGCCAGCTTGGGTAGATCTGTTTCTAATAAACTGTAAAGATATCCTGGACAAGCGCAGCAAGGCAACCATTAGCTTTGGGGGTCTTATCACCCTCATTGCTCGCGCATGCATCGATATGAGCGCCGTCCATGACATTCAGCATGGATCATTTCTTTATGATGAGGCCCAGTTGAGGAAAACTGGCCACCTAGAGGGCAGAGCACCGCTGTGGATCTGGAGGGCAGGCCATCAGGGGAGGATCCATTTGAGTTTGCCCCGTCATCCCCCATTTGGCCCTACTGCTGCTGATTTTTACATGGGAGATGAGATGGATGAGGATGATGATGAGGAGGAGGAGCAGGTTCCTGATGCTGAGCAGGAAGATGCTGAGGATGTTCCCAGAGTTCAGCCAGATTTTGGAGAAGCTGGACCTTCTGGCACAGCTGGAGGTGCTGGTCCAGATTACTACTCGTTGGCACAACAGATGGCTGATATGTCTCTCCGACAGAACACTATGTGGGAGCATCAGCAGATGATGTCGCGTCGTCAAGACGCAATGTGGGAGAACCAGCAGCGGATGCACCAGCGCCAGGACGCGATGTGGGACCACAACCAGCAGCTGTACGTGGAGGTCGGCGACGTTCGTCGAGATGTACGTGGCTTGACTTCCCACCTGGAGGAGGTCTCTGAGAGCCAGGCGGCGATCCGACGGATGCAGGAGCAGATCTGGCAGAGGCAAGAGGACTTCTATCGATTCGCCTATCCACAGTTCCCACCACATCCGCCGCCTCCACCACCTCAGCAGTGATCATGTTAGTTGTTTCTTTTCTTTTCCCTTTTAGGTTTATTTTGATGTTTTTGTTCTCTTTTCTACATTGAGGACAATGTTAGATTTAAGTGTGGGGGAGAAGACTTGAAAACTCTCTGTATTTTGGTTCTAATTTGCATTGCATTTTAAGTTTTAAGGTTGCATGTTTATTTATATTGGTTGTATGCATATTTAGTTTCTATAATTGTTATTTCTATTCTGAAAAAAAAAAATAAATAAATATAGTTTTAGTTCTTGCATTATTAGGAATAGGTCTTATTTCCCCATGTGGATGCCGTCTGTCCTCTATATTTTCTGTTGAGATTTATGCCCCATGATGTGCTTGGATTGTTAAAGCCTTTGATATATGTTTTCTATACTATTTGGTAGGCATGATTGATTAATAATTGAGCACATAAAATCTTGAATTTTTGGGTGATCTTGAAGTTCTGGACATGACCTAGTGAGCTTATTTTGGCCTATTCAGGACTACACTTTATTTAGTCCTCTTGCTTGTTGTGTGTACTCTCTTCGATTACTTCCTCTTTGACTTGCATTGAGATATCTTGTTCAAGACTGCATATTATGATTTCTGCACATGACTTAAACATGATTGAGGCACCTTTATTAGCCCTATTTGACTCTATTCCCACCTTACATATTATCCTCTGCTTGAAGCCACTTTGAGCCTAATTGCCTATACGTTTATAGCTCCACAAGAATTTTCCATAGCCAATGATAGCCTGACCCCATCCGGGAATTTAGGAATAGTTGGTGAATATCTATAGTGTGGATGATGGTTTGTAGTGGTGGATGGTATGTTGGAGGTGTATTATTGAGATGTTTGATTCTTGCTAGCATTTTTTATTACTTGGGACCTAAGGAGGATAAAATTCACTTAGGGGTAAAAGTCAAGGAAAATCATTTGATATAGCATGAATGATTGAAAAAAAAAAGAAAAAAAAAAGAAAAAAAAAAAGAAAAAAAAAGAAAAGAAAAAAAGAAGAAGAAAAATAAAAGGAGTTGATTATGGTTTCTAAAGTTTTATGCTTGAGATTGGTGTTGTTTGGCATTATAGAGATATGGTATGAGATGTTTATGAGTGGTTTTATGATTTGGTAGCTTCCTTGGTTCCCAGATTATGAGCACCACAAGACCAAAATTGTTCCATACCTTAATTGTTCTACCTTGGCCCCATTACAACCCAATTGAAAGACCTCATGATTTTTGTTGTGTGTAGAGTCACCAGCGGTGGAGATTTAGAACACTGGTGCAAGGCTTTTGTAGCTAAGTTTTTGAAGATTGAGTTTTGAGCGTAATCATAAACCTAACCACTTGAGCGAGAGTGAAACACATATCCTTTGTGAGGTCTAGAATGAATATGGTTGCCCGATTTCATTGATTATTCCAATTATGTGCTATGATGTTATTAATCTTTTGTGTTTGCTAGTTTTCATGCACTTAAAGAATATTGAGGTGTGGATACATGAATTGCTATTCTGTGGGGCTGCTGAGTTAAGTTTTCTATTGCTTGAGGACAAGCAAAGGTTCAAGTGTGGGGGAATTTGATAGAGCATGTTTAGTGTTGCATAATAGACTACATTTAGCATTATTTAGGTGTGAATATTGCATTTATTTAGTTGAATTTGCATTATCACTTGTTGAGTTAGAAGAGGCGGAATCTACAGGATTTTATGGTTTATTTCAGGTAAAGTAGATTGGAGGTGAAATGGATTTGAAAAGAGCAAAAATAAGCTAAGGAGAATACTCAGGAGCTTCTGGAAACAAAGAAGGAGAACTCGGAAGAGTCGCAGGCCGCCCCGCAGCATCTCTGGCCGCCCCGCGGCTCGAAGGAAGAAACGAGGAACTTCGCTAATCGCCGGCCGCCCCGCGGCTTGGCCTGGCCGCCCCGCGGCCCGTACAGTAGCTGAACATTTAATCCGGATTTTACTTAGGGTTTTCATTAAGCTATTTTGGGCCGACTTTCTCTAGACTATTTAAGGCTTTTCTAGTTATTCTTTCATAAACCTTATGCACTTTACACCATTGTTGAGAGCGCCGTTGAGCATGAGCAACTAAACTCTCGAGGTTTCGCCTACAGTTTGGATCTTTGATTGTTGAATTGTGAGTTTCTTAATCTAGTTCTTAATCCTATTGCAATGTTTTAACTTCCTTGTGCTTAATTGCTTGAATGTGTTTTATTCTCTCTGGCCTGATCAACTAGTTAGAGAAGATTCATTCAATTGCTAGGGTTTTGTAGATTCCTCGTAGCGAACCTTAACCCAAGTGGCAATCATATCCCTTTAGGACTCGTAGGACTAATTGGATGTGTAGGAAGTTGAATACATGTTGAATATCGACTCGTAGCTTGATGTTATGTGTACCTTGGTTAATTCATAATCTTAATGCTATCTCTAGGTTGAATCTTTACCGTGTTAGGGTTATTTAGAGATAAGGGTTGCTAGGACTCGTAGGACTAGTAATTTACCTAAGATCTGGACAAGGACATTGATAGGAAAAGACAAGAACTAGAGGCTGAAACAAGGATCGAATTCATCAATCGAAGTGATAAATTGTAGGTGAACCTATTTCTCTCCACTGCATTCTAAAACTAATTTCCTTTGTTTGATTGCTTCCGCTTTCATAAAAGGCGGACCTTTTTCACACCAAAACCCCCCATATTCTCTATTAGCAATTAGACTTGCACTTGAATTGATAGATTTCCCTGTGGATCGACCTCTTGCTTACACACTATACTAGTTGTGAGTTTGAGTATTCTTTGGCAAGAACAACGACAGGTTTTCCTCTTGTCAGATATCAAAATACCCCATACTTAGACCTTGCTTGTCCCCAAGCAAGACTAATTAGAACAAACCACAAGTGGAAGATAAAATATTTGCCTCAACTTATTCAAGCCCTCTTGAAGATAATAATGCAATCAAAATCTCAAGACAAATGCCATCATAGCATGTTTCCTCATTACTGAAAACAAAGCAATCAAAAGCCCCAAACCTCACTTGGATGTTTGGTGTAAATAACTCTCACTTAAATGTGTATAAGGGATGAAATTTACGCTCGGTCTCAACAATAGTGCTTATCTATACCATACGCTTGCCCAACGTTCTGCATCTCCACCGCTTGAGATCATGCACACAACAAAATCATGAGGACTTTTGTAAAGGTTGTAATGAGGCTAAGGTAAAGGAAAATAAGGTATGGAAATATTTAGGCTATGTGGTGCAAGAATCCAGGAAAAAGGCATGCCAAAGAGCAACCAGCAAAACACCAATGCCAACAACTTCACAAACTAAACCAAATCACCAACTCCATCACAAATAATGCATTCTCAATTAAGCACTTCAGACTTCAATCAACCATTTTCTTTCCTTTTTTCACTCTTTTCTTTTCTCTCTAGCTTCAACACTATTTTGCGCAAATACAAACATTTGTGATGAATGCACCCGGTTACTAAGTGTCTCAGCCATCTCACCTATATATTTTCCTCCTTGTGTGAATTTTATCCTCCACAAGCAGGATCGGTTACTAACCGTATTTTTTTCTTCTTGACTTTTGCCTAGGAGTGAATTTTATCCTCCTCCTGTCCCAAGGAATTTCTGCAACATCGCATAAACCATTCAAAGCAGAATAAATTAAACACATGACACCAATTATCTCCACCCCATACTTGGCTTTTTGCCACTTCATCATCACAACCATTCAATAAAATCATACCAATTTCCCAGACAGGTAAAAAAGCTTAAATAATATGGCTTGGATAATTTTTGTGGAGCTTCCAAAGAATAGGCTATATGCTCAAAGGGGTTTCAAACAGAGGGATCATGTAAAAGGTAGGTAAAAAGAGGAGCAAAAAAAATGGCTGACGAAATTAATGCCTCAATCATTTTAATGTTATGTAAACAAATAATATAATGCAGCCTCAAATAAGAGTCTAAAGCAAGTTCTGCATATAGCAACAAAAGTGAGTGTCACACATGAAAAGGAATGAGAATACCCATATAAACGCTAGTCCTTTAGGCTCAAATCTCATAAGGTTTTTGTTTAGGGGCTAAGTCATGCTTGCCTTAACAAATAACTCCATGCTAGGCAATTTATCAAAAGATAATGACATAAATATAAGGCGAATGTTAGCATCGTAGGCAAATACTCCATCATTGTGGTAGTTAACATATTTAGGGTACATCAATCATCTATATAAACACTTAAAACAACCATAACGACTTAATATAGAACTCCTAACACAAATTCTTATAACATTGACTCCAAATAAAAAGACTCAAGAACATAAGGAATTCAAATAGTCTTCATATAGGCTTCAACATCATGACCGTCAAGCCCCTGAAACATAAAAGAAAAATATATAAACATATACTCACATAAATATCCCACCCCATACTTAAAACCTACATTGTCCCAATGTAGAATAAGAAATAAAGAGTAAGAGAGACTCACATAGAACTACTGGTGTTGTGGTGGCTGATATGGACGACCCGTCAGGTGCTCCCATATCTGCTGCTGCAACTGAAAGGATTGGGTGTTCTGCTGCTCAATCGCAGTCAACCGGTTCAGAATACCGGATTGCTGCTGCTGTATCTGCTCGTGAGTAAACGCCAAAGAGCCCACTCTGGTGGATAAATCAGACATGTCCTCCCTCAATGTCCGAAACTCGCCGGCCCGCTGGAAGGGTGTATATGTAGGCTGGTTCCATTCATTTGTATCCACCGCAGTCTGGCCGTTTGAGTGATGTCTATCAGCTGCGTCTGCTTCAGCACCCACCTCATCATCGCTAGATTCCTCAGACTCCATACCCTCAATCAACGGAACCGACTGACCAGTCCAACTTTCAAACCAGTTCCGACGCTCTAAGATACACATGTGTTGGGGGTTGAACTCACAATAGCGACGATCCCCAGTCTTCAGGGCGAGGTGGGGCACAGAATTGATGATCTTAATCATCCTCTGGGCAGTCAAATGGGCAGTCAAATGGGCAATATCGATTTAGGTCAACCCAAAAATGAACAGTAAGGGCTGCAATCATACCTTCTACAACGAGATGACTAGACGGGTTCCTGACGAAGTAGAAAAGGTGACTTGCCAACTCAAAGCCAATGTTGATGGGTCGCCCACTCACAAGGCTCTCAAGAATCCTAAGCTCGCTAGTCTTCACCTTGTTCTGCTCATGATGAGCGAAGATAGTCCAGCCCAGGAGTTGATGGATGATACAGAAACAAGGGTTAATGATGTCAGCGCTTGAGGACTTGCTTCCTTGGAACTGGCCCTTTCCAGTCATCCTGTACTAGAATCTATGTAGTTCAGCTGATGATACAAGCGACGAACCCACATTTGAATCGAATCCTGGGATCTCATTGAGGTTGGCAATGGTCAATGATCTCGCAACATTGCCCAATCTGAATGTCATATTGCCCTCTAATGTGTTGGAATCAGCCTCCAACGAGAAGCTGCACAGGAACTCCTTAGTGAGACCTGGGTATGCCGGAAGGTCCATGATGATGAGAGGGGAAATTCCCCCATGAGCACATAATCTCTCGATCTATGCATGGCAGTTGATGGTCTCCATGTCGCTCTGATAATAGTACTTAGGTCCATAATGGTGGGCATCCTTGAACAAATCGAACTTCTCTCGATGCTCGATGGATTCGAACACCACCTTATCAAGCCGAGATTGGGACGAAGAGGATGCTCCTGCGTTTTTGCTTCTCCTACTCATTATGAGTTGTGCTTTATCATTACCAAACAAACATACAACAACCCAAGAGACCAACAGAAGTTCTCAATTAGCTAGGAGTAAGCAATCATTCAAATAAACGCACCAAACATATATTACTTTATGCTCCATAGAACTACTACCCTGTAAAACAACCCCATACTTGAACGTTTAGCCATCCGACAAAATAAAGCTATAAGGTAGAATATATATGGCCCTACAAGTCACCATCTTTATCAAATTCAACTTATCGACTCGGATTTTTCTTCAGATTGCACAAGTATCGACTCGATAGTGTCAGGTATCGACTCGGTAGTTGCATGTATTGACTCGATAGTTCCATTGTATCGAGTCGATTGTTCGTGATTCTGAATTCTCCGTTCTTCCGAGTCGATACTTGTCAGGTTCTGACTCGGTAGTTTCGGAGCTTCGAGTCCTAAGCTTTCTGGGAGGGTCCCTTCGAGCTCGGGCGCCTCAGGCGATGCTTCCAGGTCCTCCACAACTTCAGCTAGACGTGGTTCATGGTCTCGAGTCATGACGCCAGCAGTTAGGCAAGCTTCTAGTGGATCTTGTATGATGATCGACATCATATGCTCTCTCACATCCTTTTTTACCTCATCATCCTTGCAATATTCATCCTCAAAAGCAGGGGTTTTCACAATTCTATTAAAATTATACTCAATTCTCTCATCCCCAACATTAAAGGCGAGGATTCCTTGCCGGACAAAAATTTATGTTCCTGCAGTAGCTAAGAATGGTCTACCATGTATAATAGGCACATGATAATTAACATCAATATCAAGCACAACAAAATCAATAGGCACATAGAATTTATCTAATTGAATGGGAATATCCTCCAGGGTGCCTTTCGGGTGAGCAAATGTCCTATCCGCCATCCAGAGTTGCATTTTAGTTGGCTTAAGTTCGCCAAAATCAAGCCTTTTGAAAATCGATAGTGGAAGTACACTAACGCTAGGACCTAAATCACATAAAGCATTATAACGGAAGTCACCAACAGTAATGGGGACACAGAAACTACCTGGATCCTTTAGCTTGGGTGGCATCTTGTTCTGGATCAATGCCGTGCTTTCCTTACCAAGAGTTGCAACTTCATCTTTGTTGAGCTTCCTTTTGTTGGAGAGGATCTCCTTAAGGAATTTCGCATATGATGGCATCTCTTTCAAAGCCTCAGTGAATGGAATGTTTAGATGTAGTTTCTTGAGAACTTCCATAAAATTCTCATATTTCTTTTCCAGCAGGGCTTGATTCCTCTTTTGCGGAAATGGTAGGGGAGGTTTGAACGGCGGTGGTGGCACATATGATGCCTCTTTCTCTGATTGTTCTGGTGCCTTAACTTCCCCTTGTTGGTGTGATTTTTGCACTTCCTTAGCCTTGGATGTCTCAGGCTTATGCACTTCCTCCAGTTGCTTTCCACTTTTTAGGGTCACTGCAGCTATATGACCCTTTGGGTTTTCATCACTCTTTCCTGGCAAGTGACCTGATGGTCTAGGAGTGTCCCCGGAAACGGCGCCAAAAACTTGATCGGTCTAAAACCAACACCCCGCAAGCATACGGTGTCAATTGTAGTAATCGAGTGTCGAATCTCAGGGACAGTGTGAATATCAATCGCAGAACCTCAACTAGTTTACTAAGCCAAATAATAGAAGTGATTTTTGACGGAATGAGAAAATAAAAAGAAGAAAAATGACAAATTGTAAGTGTTTGTGAATATATGATGAGAAACATTCCAGAGTCAGGGTTCACCACAACAATGCATCTTCGATAGACTATATAATTTTAATGCCTGAACAAATTGAAAAGAGATAGTTGAAGGTAAACTATCTAAAGTCGTTATCGCTCAGCCTACGCATGTTGCAATAACTATTTCCGTTTCAATAAATTACCACTCAGCTTGCGCATGTTGCAGATTAATCAATCAAATTGGAATCTTTAAGCACTTTAGACCCTAGCGAACAAATCGATCAAACAATCGCATGCGCGATCCGCATAATTAATTCAAACCTAGGTTGTCTACGATAGTTTAATATCCTCAAGAGAATTAAATAGATTGCTCATAAACAATTCTCAAGTTCAATCCATGTTTTCCAACAACTTTGTCTATGTATCCAATCTCAATTCGCAACTGGCGTGTGTTGAATATCAAAAGGATTCCAATCAATCATAGAATTAATCGGATTAAACACTCATGGATCAAATCAAACAAATAATAGAATTCATTCAGGCAATCATCCCGCACATGTCTATCTCAGCATCGTTGGGGTCACCCCAACCCCAGAACAAGAAAATTTGCCAGACATGGATTCAGACACAATCAAGGAAATCATGATGAAAGAATATAAGACTAGATTAACAAAACGTATTCTTGAATCCAGCAAAACAAACCTTCAAGAAGAAATCTCTGAAAGAGCCTAAACTCTCAATGTCTGCCACCAGTTTCTGACGTGAAAAATTGGACGTCCTTTCTCTAACCCTAATTCTCTATCTATATTCTTCCAAGAAAAATCTGAAAATCATCCTAAAATAATAATAAATATAATAAAAAAGTCGTTCAACAAAATATAAAACCGAACAAATAATCCCGACGAACTAGCGCTGAGGAAAAGTATCGACTCGATACTTCTGAGTATCGACTCGATACTTCACTACTGTAAGGCAATCTTTCACTCGAAAGGCTCAGGTACCGAGTCGATAGTTGAAAGTATCGACTCGATACTTCGTGGTTTCCTTCTCTGCTCGTTGTTTCGACTCGGTACTTCTAGGTTTCGAGTCCGAGTTCGCCTTGCTTCTTTGATTATGAACTTGAAAGGTCTCTTGCCTCGACTCATGTCTCTCGAATGCTCTCTATGGACATACTCCGACTTCAAGGATCATCCTCGAACATGACTCATTCCTTGCTCATTTTCCTTGGCTCATTAGATATTCCAAAATGTGCACCGAAACACCTGAAATTTCACACACACCATGTGTAGACCTCTATACTCGAAATAACACATAAATCACATAAAAACACATATAAAGTGACACTTAATAAACATAAAACCTACTCACAAGACACCTAAAATCACATAGAATAAGATGATATCATCTACTAACCTGCAAGAGACCATAAGAGGCTTGTCTTCCCTACCTATATACTCACAAGCAGATACCTTTATGGCATTAGCCATTCCAAATGAAAAGCTCCTACCTTCTATTGTACAGGCACCTGAAGTTGAGCTAAAACCTCTTCCTGAGCATCTGAAATACGCATTTGTGGGGGAGGGTGACACCTTGCCTGTTATCATCTCTAACAAGCTTACCAAAGAACAAGAAGATATATTGGTAGGAGTGCTCAAAGAGCATAAGACATCTCTGGGATGGACCATAACGCATATCAAGGGAATCAGCCCAGCTACTTGCATGCACAAGATCTTGTTGGAAGAGGGAGCCAAACCTTCCAGGCAACCTCAACGGAGACTCAACCCACCTATGATGGATGTAGTGAAGAAAGAGGTGCTCAAACTCCTTCAGGCAGGTATGATCTATCCCATCTCTGATAGTCAATGGGTTAGTCCAACGCAGGTAGTACCAAAGAAGGGAGGCATTACAGTGGTTGAGAATCAAAAGGGTGAGTTGGTCCCTACCAGAGTCCAATCGGGCTGGAGAGTTTGCATCAATTATCGTAAGCTGAATGCGGTAACTCGAAAAGATCACTTTCCCTTACCTTTAATTGATCAAATGCTTGAAAGACTTGCTAGTCGTCCATATTATTGTTTTCTAGATGGATATTCAGGGTACTTTCAGATAGCCATCGCACAAGAGGATCAAGAAAAGACAACATTCACTTGTCCGTTTGACACTTTTGCATATCGCAGAATGCCTTTTGGCTTGTGCAACGCTCCTGGGACATTCCAACGGTGTATGGTAAGTATCTTTTCTGAATATATAGAGCAATTTATTGAGGTTTTTATGGATGATTTTACAGTTCATGGTGATAGTTTTGATGCTTGCCTCAACTATTTGGCGCTTGTGCTTAGAAGATGTGTCGACACTAATCTAGTGCTCAATTCAGAAAAGTGTCACTTTATGGTTGAGGAAGGCATTGTTTTGGGTCACATTGTCTCCCATAAAGGGATTGAGGTTGATAAAGTAAAGATTGACATCATTCAATCATTGCCTTATCCTACTAATGTGCGTGAAGTACGTTCCTTTTTAGGCCATGCAGGATTCTACCGCAGGTTCATTAAGGACTTTTCAAAGATCACCTCACCCTTGTGCGAGCTGCTGAAGAAGGAGGTCACATTTGCTTTTGATGAGAAGTGCAGAACGGCGTTTGACGAGTTAAAGACTTGTCTTACTAGTGCACCAATTATACAAGCCCCAAATTGGTCTCAGCCGTTCGAATTGATGTGTGACGCTAGTGACTACGTTGTGAGAGCCGTGCTTGGACAGAAAGAAGGGAGAAACTCTCATGTCATATACTATGCATCTATGACCTTGAATGGAGCTCAAAGGAATTACTCAACCACAGAAAAGGAGCTTCTTGCTATAGTTTTTGCACTTGAGAAATTTAGATCTTATTTGCTTGGTACAAAAGTTATTGTTTATACTGATCATGCAGCACTCCGTTACCTTTTGACGAAGAAAGAGGCCAAGCCAAGGCTGATTAGATGGATCTTGCTTTTAAGCGAGTTTGACATCGAAATCAGGGAAAAAAAGGGTGCTGAGAACCTAGTTGCTGACCATCTAAGTCGTATTGTGCAGGGGTAGAATGGACAAGAAGGCGTAATGGGGAGCTTCCTTGACGAAGAGCTGTTACAAGTCTTCGTAATCGCCAGCCGCCCCGCGACCACCCTAGGCCGCCCCGCGGCTGAATCCTCGGAGAAGACTTCCTTCACAATCGCCGGCCGCCTCGCGGCTAGCCCTGGCTGCCCCGCAGCCTCTGCAGAATCTGAATTCGAATCTCTCCTCAAGGTGAGTTCTCTTCCATGCCCTTGGTTTGCTAACTTGGTCAACTTTTTAGTGTCGGAAGAGTTTCCACCCAACTTTTTAAAGGCTCAGAAGGACAAGATACCCCACGATGCTCGCTTCTACGTTTGGGATGACCCTTACCTATGGAAGCATTGCGCATATCAAGTGATACGTCGGTGTCTTCCCGACAATGAGGTACAATCTGTCCTTAATTTTTGTCATTCCCATGAATGTGGTGGACACTTAGGACCACAAAAGACAGCTAGGAAGGTACTTGATGCAGGATTCTTTTGGCCACATATATTTCGTGATTCTTATCCTTTTTGCAAATCCTGTGATCGCTATCCGAGAGTTGGGAATCTCTCTAAGAGGAATGAGATGCCACAAACTCGAATGTGGTGGACACTTTGGACCACAAAAGACAGCTAGGAAGGTACTTGATGCAGGATTCTTTTGGCCACATATATTTCATGATTCTTATCCTTTTTGCAAATCCTGTGATCGCTATCAGAGAGGTGGGAATCTCTCTAAGAGGAATGAGATGCCACAAACTCGCATGATATTTTGTGAGATTTTTGGTGTTTGGGGCATTGACTTCATGGGACCATTCCCTAACTCATTTGGAAACCTATATATTTTGCTTGCGGTGGACTACGTCTCCAAGTGGGTGGAGGCAAAGGCCACCAGAACTGATGATTAAAAAGTAGTTGCAGGTTTCCTCAAAGAGTTATTCTCTAGATTTGGAGTTCCAAAAGCACTAATCAGTGATAAATGGACCCATTTCTGTAACAAGACTGTGAGTGCACTCTTAAAGAAATATCATGTGACTCAGATGGTGTCCACTGCATACCACCCCCAGACCAATGGGCAAGCTGAGGTGTCTAATCACGAGATAAAGACTATCTTGGACAAGACTGTTGCCCCAAACAAGAAGGATTGGAGTGTAAGACTTGATGATGCTTTATGAGCTTATCGAACGACTTACAAGACTCTCATTGGGATGTCTCCATTTAGATTAGTCTATGGAAAGGCTTTCCATCTTCCTGTCGAGCTTGAACATAAAGCATATTGGGCGGTGAAGCAGTGCAACATGCAGATTGAGGAAGTTGGGGAGTTCAGGAAACTACTGCTGCAGGAGTTGGAAGATTTGAGATTGGATGCCTATGATAACTCTGTCACCTACAAGGAGAAGACAAAGGCATGGCACGATAAACATATCTTGCGAAAGGCTCTCAATGAGAGAGGTCCTTCTATTTCAATCGCGCCTACAACTCTTCCCAGGTAATGTCTTTCATCATGGTGTAGTAGAGCTACTAAATGAGAAGAATGGAGACATCTTCAAGGTAAATAGTCATAGAGTTAAACCCTATTATGAGAGCTTTGTCAAACAGGACGGTGATGAGTTGGTTCTCACTGAACCATATGCTGAGGATCATTAGGGGGTCATAACGTTGAGCCAACGACGTTAACCAAAGGCGCTGCTTGGGAGGCAACCCAAGGTAATAGTTTAGGTATTGTTTTCTTTTTACATTAATTTTTTTAGTTTAGTTTAGGTTGGCTTGGTCATACTAACACTACAGGGAGAAAGAACAAAGGAAAAGGACGGAAAAGAAGTTGGCCGCCCCGTCGCCAGCCAGGCCGGCCCGCGGCCGATTCATGGCGAAGTCCCTTCGCGAAAATTACCGGCCGCCCCGTCGCCTTCCCTGGCCGCCCCGCGGCCCACTCCGGATAGAAAATTTTAAAGGGGCGCGAGTGGGCCCCCATGCCACACAAAATAAACCCTATCCACCCCTTTGTTCTCTTTCCCTTTCTTTAGTCGCCGCCCCGTCACCCAAGAACCTCACTTTCTTCTTCCTTCTTCAACCTCCAAATCCTCCATTGTTACTCTATTTCCAAGCTCTTAAACCTCACAAAATCACCCTCCTTCCCATTATTTCCATCTTCCTTCTAATCAAAATCCACCAGATCACCTCTATCTCTTAGATCCACAAAAAAAAAAAAACCGCTTCTCCCAAGGTCTTTCAAGGGTTTTCTTTCGGATCCACGACGAAGAAAGAAGGTTTGGGACATCGGAGAGTAGATCCGACGTCGGAGAACACAGATCCATAGAATCTCCGGCCGCCCCGTCGCCTGTGGAGCCACCCCACGGCCACCCCTGTCGCCGGCCGCCCCGTCGCCACCTTTGGCTGCCCCGCGACCTCTGCAGAAGCTGATTTCCGTGAGTTTTCTTGATTTCAACTAATTTGGGTCATTTTCTTAGCTCAGATTCATAATGTCTCGCCCTCATGGAATGAGTCGAAATCAGAAGGAGAGATGGAATGGTTTAAACACTAGAAATTTCTTTGTGACAAAATTCTTTCATCAGCCTACACTTAGATTGTTACAAATGGATGTATGCATGAGGCAACTGTTAGAGCATGGGGGCTTAGGACTGTTTTTTGGGAAGAATGCCCCGACATATTCAAGCTTATGTAAAGAATTTTTAGCGACTTTGAATATGGAGCGTACATCCATTCATTTTCGATTGCTTGGGAGTGATTTCACGCTATCGAAGGAGAGATTGGGACATATTTTGGGTGTTACTGTTGCGCCGAATGCTGGTTGGCTTGATGTATGCAAGGGAGAGGGCCCTGTGGCTTTTTAGATGACATCTACTAGGGTCCCTTTTGAGGCCAAGAAGGGCCAGTACAATTCCAGCATTCGCCATCATGCATTACGACTGATTCACAAGGTTCTGGCGAACACCTTCTTTGCACATGCTGAGGTCAACAAGATCTCGCTTAAGGATATGTCATTTATGTTGTGTCTGACGCCAGAGAGCCCAGTGATTCCAAGTTGGGTGGATCTGTTTCTGATGAACTGCAAGGACATCCTGGACAAGCGCAACAAGGTGACCATCAGCTTTGGGGGTCTTATCACCCTCATAGCTCACACATGCATCGATGTGAGCGCTGTCCATGATGCTCAGCATGGCTCATTCCTGTATGATGAAGCCCAGCTGAGGAAAGCTGGCCACCTGGAGGGCAGGGCGCCGATGTGGATATGGAGGGCAGGCCATCAGGGGAGGATTCAGTTGAGATTGCCCCGTCATCTCCCTTTTGGCCCTACAACATCTGATTTTTACATGGAGGATGAGATGGGATGAGGATGATGATGATGAGAAGGAGGATGCTCCTGTTTCTGAGCAGGACGATGCTGAGGATGTTCCCAGAGTTCAGACAGATTTTGGAGGTAGTGGTGCTGGACCTTCTGGCACAGCTGGAGGTACTGGTCCAGACTACTGTAAAGACCGGGAAATTTTATAATATTAAATTATGAAAATAGTGATTTATAATCATTCCGATTTCTAAGATTCAGGAGGTTTGGAAATTTCCGTCCTCGAGCTATTGGTTTACTCTAAATCCTTCGAAACAAGTTCCGACATTATTTAGTTGAAAATTTAAAATATGCTTTATCCCGCTTCTTATTAAATTCGAAATTTGAAAATCTTTTGAGTTGGGTCGGAAAAGATCAGAGAGCGGGTTTCGGGATATTTGTTCGGGTATTCAAAATATCTTTTGGGATAACTTTAATTCCATTTCTTCTCTCTTTTCTCTTTCCCATTTCTCTCCCTCTCGTTCAGAACTTTGGTAGAGGCATGCCTCCTTGCCTCACAACACATTCCTATTCAGACTACAAAAAAAAACCTATTCACAACACAGTCCTATTCACAACACAGTCCTATTCAGACAACACAACTATCAATTTTGTTGTTTTGTGTCAATGTTAGGACCACTCTCCTGAGTCTTGCCCTCACTCTCTCACATCCACAGTTCACCAAATACTCATAGCAAGAGCCTCTCTCTCTCTTCCTTTTTTCTTCTCTGCAGAACCAGGAAATCACCATTATCGCCATTGCTAGAAACACCATTCCTCTCTCCCTCTCTCCTGTTTGTTTCCTTCACAAAATCAGAAGCACCCAACAGCTCTTCTTCCTCCATGTCACTTCTCGACGCCGACCCCCAGGAAAGTCATGAAGCGCCAGAAGCCGCCAGGAAGCGCCGCCACCTCTGTTTCGTCGAGAGGAAACCAAGCTCTACCCCTTCTTTCTCGAGCAGATGAGGATGACCACCGACACCTCCATCCTTCTCTTTGCCGAGCACCTCTGAGCCCCTCTCCGAGTGCAGCTTTGAGCCACCCAGAAACCCCCCGGAGCCTCCAAACGCCACCAGCGAGCCGCATGCGTCCCCAGTTTTCCCCTTTTCAAGGTCGATTCCATCTTCTCATTCGATTCCGGTTCAAATCTAGTCAAAATCCGTTTTTGCTCACCCCTTACTTCTCCTAGGACTCGATCGGAGCTCCTTCCTTGTCAATCGCACCTGGGGCTGCCCTCGGAGCCTCCTGGCGTCGGAAACTCAGCCCCCCTGTAAGCTCGCTTTTCCCTCTTCCATTCTTGTGTCACTTCTTCCTTGAGATCGGGTTGGGTTCGGAATTTCAGAACGCTTCCTTGGGTAATTTTTGGGACCGAGAGGTGGCCGGAGGCCGGAGATCTCCCTCCGCCTTTCCCTGTCAGTTCTCCGATTCAACAAGCCCTGTTCGATTGAGGAGATGGGTTCAGTAGACCCGATTCTTTTTTTTTTTGTAAAACCGGCCGGTTTGGCCTTATTCCACCGGTTCATTGAAACACCAAATGAGTTGGGCTAGTTCTTGGCCGGGCCTTCCTTTCATCCAAGTTCTGTGTTGTGTTGGGCTTTTGGGATGGGTTGTAAAGGGTTGTGTGATTGTTATAATATTTCACATTGTTATGTTATCTATTATATGTTATGATTATTAATTTTTGTTGAAGTCTCCACCTTGATTGTAAGATCTTGAGACCTAACGTGCAGGTGATCTAAAGGATGATGAAAGACAAAAAGTTGGGTTTCAAGGTGTTGAAACCCAGCTAAAATGTTTGGAATATCACTTATACATTTCTCTATTTGAATTGTTCTCTCACAAGAAAGATTCCGAGGCCAACCTTGTTGGGCCTAAATTATCATGGGCTTTTTATTGGGCTATGAGATGTGATTTGGTCTTAATAGATTTATATATGTGTTTCTCATCTAACCCATTTTATGTGATAGATACATTATGTATGTTCTTTTAGGATTTCATTTTTCATACAAGGAAAGAACCGATCCATATTTGATCATACGTGATCATGAAGAAAGTTGAAGGAACAATCTTGGAAGGCACACAAAGGATCAGTTTTGGAAAGAATTCAAATGTCTTGGAAAGAATTTGAAATTCAAACGGTTCTCCCTCCAAGAAGCTCTACAAGTGTTCCGACTATATAAAGACGAAGGCCAAGAAGGATGAAAACTAACTAAGCAAGCACTCAAGCAATCATAGCATCCTAAATCATTTATCATCTCAAGTTTCTCTTACATTCTCCAAAAGCCTAAGTGTTGATCATTGTTTAAGAGTTGAGAGATACACTAGCACTTATTGTACAAGTCATTTATTTTACCGTTAGAGTTTTTCATACTCGATCAAAGCACACTTGGTGTGTGGTGAGAGCTTTTATTTCACTTGTAAGGTTAAGAGCTAGAATAGAAGCGACACGGCTTTGTATAGAGAAAGGGTAGTTTCTCTAGGAAGTTCTAGGCTCAAGCAAAGTGAAATAAGAATTGTTTGAATCCTACGGGTTGGATAACCGTAGGCGGGGACGTAGGCCAAGTTGGTGCCGAACCTCGTTAACAATTCGTGTGTTCATCTTTTATATTTCGCATTTACATTATCATATTCCATTTTACTTCGTCAAGTCCTGATAGCCTGTATCAAGGTCTTGACAAGTTGCAATAAATTTTTGTTGTTGTGAAAATCGTCCATACTCTATTCACCCCCCCCCCTCTAGAGTATTATTCATCGCCTTATAGACTTTTCAATTGGTATCAGAGCTTGGCTCACTGTTTTGATTTAACAATCTTGTGAGTTTTCAGCATGTCTACCATAGGTGATGGAGGTTTTGCTCCAGAAAGGTCAACCAATAGACCTCCACTTTTCTGTGGAAATAACTTTGTTCACTGGAGATCACTGATGCAAATTTTCATCATTGATCAAGACCTTGAGCTATGGGGTCTGGTCAAAAATGGACCACACATTCTAAAAAAGACTGTCGATGGAAAACAAGTTGATGAAACTGAGTCTGATTACGATTAGACTGATCTTGAAAACACTGCTAAGAACTATAAAGCTATTAATCTACTGTACTGTGCTCTCGATGCTAATGAGTTTAACCGTGTCTCAGCTTGCAAAAGTGCCAAGGAAATTTGGGACAAGCTTATAGTTACTTCTGAAGGCACCAGTCAAGTTAAAGAGAGTAAGATTAATATCTTTCATAGGCAATACGAGCTATTCAAGATGAATCATGATGAGACGGTAAAAGAGATGTTTACAAGATTAACTCAGATTGTAAACAACCTCGACTCACTTGGAAAAACCTTCTCCAACCCAGAAAAAGATCGGAAGGTTCTAAGGAGCCTCCCAAAAATCAAGTGGGGTCCCAAGGTTACTGCAATTAAGGAAGCTCAAGATCTCTCTACACTACCATTAGATGATCTTCTCAGAAAACTTATTACTCATGAGATGATACTAAACGAGGAAGATGGAGAAGTACCCTCAACAACAAAGAACCTTGCTCTCAAAGTTAAGAAAGATCACTCACAATCTGAGAGTGATGAATCAGACGACGAAGATGATCCCTTTGCTCTCATCACACGGGGATTAGCTCGAATTCTGAAGATGAAAAAACAATTTTACAACAATGAAAATACTGATTCATCTAGATTCAAAAGCAAATCTCCCAACATGTCAAAGAAGCCAAAAGTGCTAACATGTTTTGAGTGTGGCGAGACAGATCATCTTGTAAAGGAGTGTCCTATGAAGAAAAGAAATAAGTTCAAGAAATATGAACAAAAGAAAAAGGCTATGTTTGCAACCTGGAGTGACTCAGATTCATCATGTGACTCAGACACTGAAAAAGAACAGGAAAATCTCTATCTTATGGCTGAACACGAAGGATCACAGACTCAAGACCTTGAACAGGTGGTAAGAAACCTAATGTCTAGCCCCCCCGATGTTCTTTCTGAAGTCCTAAGAAATATGATTTCTAATGAAGATGCTTACAATAGTGACATCAACACCTTGAAGGAAAAGCTTATAGATCAACAGAAATGTATTAGTGATATGTCGATGGAAATGAAAAATCTTGAAACATCTTGGTTGGCCCTTGACATTAAAGTCAAGACCTTGAGCTCAGAAAATTCTGATCTCATGCAAAGCCTCTCCTCTCTAAAGAATCGTAATGAGGATTTAGAGAAAGAGAAGGCAAAGCTAATCGATAAGTGTCAAGACCAGCAGACTTCACTCATTCAATTCACCAGATCTAAAGCCAATCTTGATAAGATGTTGGGTGAACAACAACTCTCTATTAATAGAAGTGGTATTGGATACAACAAGAACTTTCCAAAGAAACCTAGTATCACTTTTGTTAAAGCTAAAGGCTATTGGCGTTCACCTACTTGCTTCCACTGCTGTAAGAAAGGGCATGTTAAGGAAACTTGTCCATATAGGCGAAAAGATCCTTACATCATTAGAAATACATTTCCAGATCGACTTAATGAGCAGATAAAACAAGTTTGGGTTCCTAAGGGGACAAGACTACCCAACATGGTCTATCCTCATTATGAATCTAAAACTATGTATTGGTCTAATCGAAAAGGTTGATGTTTGTATTACAGGATATCATCAAGAGCAAAGAGCCAAAATGGATAACGGACAGTGAATGCTCACGACACATGAGTGGAAAGAAATCTCTATTCCAAGATTTTAAGGAACAATTACTCTTGGTGATAGAGGTCAGTGCAACATTATTGGTATTGGTAATATTGGTAATTCAGAAAGTTGCAATAAGGATGTTTATCTTGTTGACGGATTAAAGTATAACCTCTTAAGTGTCTCTCAGTTGTGTGACAAAGGAAACAAAGTTGACTTTGACAGATACAAGTGTGAAGTCAGGAATGAAGAGACTGATGATCTAATCCTCACTGCTCACAGGCACAACAACACTTATGCCGTAAATGCTAACCATATTACAGGTATAAAACTCAAGTGTCTCAAGGTCTTGACAAAAGACCCCAACCTATGGCATAGAAGACTAGGTCATGTAAGCATGCACACCCTCAATAAACTTAAAACAAGAGATCTTGTTAGAGGATTGCCTGATCTGAACTTCAAGAAAAAAGATCTATGCAATGCATGCACAAGAGGCAAACAGACACGCAGTTCCTTCAAACCTAAAAAGGTTGTAAGTTCCTCTCGCCCTCTTGAGTTGTTACATAGGACTTGTGCGGACCTATGTGTGTCAAATCTCCAAAGGGTAAACAATACATCCTAGTTATTATTGATGATTTCTCTCGCTTTACATGGATCTCCGTTTTAAGAGAAAAATCAGAGGCTTTGTTCGAGTTTTCTAAACATTGTAAGGAGTTGCAGACCTTGAAAAAAATACCTATTGTCTCCATTAGGAGTGATCATGGTAGATAATTTGATCAACTTAAATTCGATTTGTTTTGTGCTAAATATGGAATTTCTCACAACTTCTCAGCTCCTAGAACTCCTCAACAAAACGGAGTTGTGGAACGAAAGAACCGCACTTTGGAGGACATGTCTAGGACAATGCTTTTTGGAAAATGGTTTGCCAAAGTTCTACTGGGCTGAGGCTGTTAATACGGCCAATTACATCTTAAATCGATGTTTGATTCGCCCTATTTTGAAAAACACCCCTTATGAACTTTTTAAAGGAAGAAAGCCTATAACATTTCCTACTTCAAACCTTTTGGATGTACTTGCTTTGTTCATAACAATGGCAAAGATAACTTTGGAAAATTTGATGCACGTAGTGATGAAGGTATCTTCCTTGGTTATTCTACTATTAGCAAAGCCTATAGAGTTTATAACAAGCGCACCAAATTTTTTGAGGAGAGTATCCATGTGGTATTCGACGAAAGCAATAATGGTGTGTTAAGTGAAGATTTTGCAGATCTCAATCTAAATCATCATGATTCGGATGGAGAAGAAGAGGACAAGGCTGAATATAAGCAGGACTAAGAAAGAAACATGCAAGAACAAATTCAAGATACCAACGAGCTATCTCAAGACCTTGAGAAAGAACTACAGAATCAGGGTTCAGTCATTGAAGAATCCAACTCTCAAATTGTCCCTCAAGACCTTAAAGAAAGGCCTGCTACTATTTCAAACGATCAGGGTCCAAAGCTACAAAAGTTCAAACATGCCTCTTCACACTCAGGTCAAGACATCATATCAGATCCATCATCTGGGGTACAAACTCGATCTAGATTAAAAAATCTTTGTGCCTTCTATGCCTTTATTTCTCTTGTAGAACCAAAAAACCCCAGCTGATGCACTCAAGGACGCGGACTGGATCACTGCCATGCATAATGAGCTAAATGAGTTTGAAAGGAACAAGGTATGGACTCTTCAACCCAGACCAAAGCACCAATCAGTCATAGGAACTAGATGGGTGTTCCAGAATAAATTGGATGAAGTAGGCAAAATCATTCGAAATAGAGCAAGGCTAGTTGCTCAAGGATACAATTAAGAAGAAGGTATAGACTACGAGGAGACATTTGCTCCTGTGGCAAGGTTAGAAGCCATACGTATATTACTTGCTTTTGCATCTTTCATGGGTATCAAGCTATTTCAAATGGATATCAAATGTGCATTTCTAAATGGGTTCTTGGAAGAAGAGGTTTATGTTGCTCAACCACCAGGTTTTGAAAGTGAAGAATTTCCTAATCATGTGTATAAATTGGACAAAGCTCTCTATGGTCTCAAACAAGCCCCAAGAGCTCGGTATGAAAGATTGTCCAAATACCTTCTTGAAAATGGTTTTCAAAGAGGATTGATTGATAAAACTCTCTTCATCAAGACTCGTGGAAATTATCTCTTGATTGTTCAATTATAGGTAGATGATATATTATTTGGTTCTACTAACAATTCCCTCTGCAAGGAGTTTTCTGAGATTATGTGCAGAGAATTTGAAATGAGTCTCATGGGAGAATTGAACTTCTTCCTCGGTTTACAAGTTCTTCAAACAAGTAAGGGAATCTTTCTGAATTAAGGGAAATACACTAGTGATCTACTAAAGAAATACAAAATGGAACAATCAAAGGTAGCAAAAACCCCTATGAGCTCCACTCTCTCCCTTGATCAAGATAAGAATGGTAAGAATGTGAACCAAAAAGAGTAGAGAGGTATGATTGGTTCACTCCAATACCTTAGTGCTCGTAGACCTGATATAATGTTTAGTGTCTGTATGTGTGCTCGATTCAAACGTGGCCCCAAAGAGTCTCACCTTATTGATGTGAAAAGAATCTTCAGATCCCTAAATGGATCTCAAGACCTTGGGCTCTGGTATCCCAAACAGAGTAACTTTCATTTAACAGGCTACTCAGATGCAGATTTTGTAGGCTACAAGGTCGATAGAAAAAGCACTTCTGGCTGCTGTCAACTCCTAGGATCTTCCTTGATAAGTTGGCACTCTAAAAAACAAAATTCAGTAGCCTTATCAACTACAGAAGCCGAGTACATTGTTGCTGGTGCATGTTGCTCTCAGATCCTTTGGATAGCACAACAGCTCAGATACCTTGGAATTGATCTCAAAGGTATCCCTATATTGTGTGATAATACTAGTGCTATTTCCATCACTAAAAATCCGGTGCAGCACTCGAGAACTAAACACATTGATGTGAGACATCATTTCATAATAGATCATGTGGAAAAAGGTGACGTATCAATATCCTTTATATCTACTGATTTTCAGTTAGCTGATATTTTTACTAAACCACTCCCTGAAGATCGGTTTAAATTTATTAGATTGGAGTTAGGTATGCTAAATAGGGAACCACTTTCTTAGGGGGAGTAATTACTCCCTATATGAAAGTTCAGAATTCAAATGACATCTCAAGGCCTTGACTTCATAAGAATCCGAGATGATCATCCAAATGAAATTATATTGGATCAAACTCTGTTAGTATCTTATGGATATTCAACAAGAGTTTCTTTGATTTTATTTATCTCTTTCAAAATATCGGTTTTCACATATTTTGGTTCCCATTTTAAAATTATTCCAATCTCTTTAATTTTTGCAAGTGGATTTGACACTTTGGGTTTAGAAAAATCAGATCATCATTACTCACTATTCATGTGAGTTAATGAATCTGTACTTGCCAATTTTAAAAAATAGAGAAACGATTCAGTTTCCAGATTTTTTGCTTTTTAATCCCTCCCTCCTCTCGGTCTAATCCACTCCATTTCACTCTCTTTGTGTTCATTCTCTCTCTCTCTCTCTCTCTCTCTCTCTCTCTCTCTCTCTCTCTCTCTCTCTCTCTCTCCGAGTTCCAAAAACCCTCCCTATTTCTGAAACCAAAAATGGTGGGATCAAAGCGCTCTTCAGCCTCCCCATCTCCAACTCCTTTTGCTAAGAGGTACAAGATGCCGGCCAAAAAGGGCAAGCAGATTATGGAAGAATCTGAAGATCATTCCGAGGATTCCAGCGAGAACTCACCATCACCACCACCTCTGATCAGGAAATCCAAAGGCAAAGCTCCATCCACTTCTGCTCCTGCTCGTCCTCCCCATGTATCTTCTGGCATTTCCTCCAATTGGTTTTACTCTAAAGAGGTTGAAGAGTCCTGGAAACAAGACTTTTGCAACCGAAGATTATGCTTCTGTGATGCTGTCGATTTCTCCCTTCTCCAATCCATGCCCTTGCCTTGCATTTCCCTCCTCAAATCTACCTGTTTCTGGATGTTGCTCAATCCTGGCAATTTTGCCTATCCCCAGCTTACCCGACCCTTTTATGCTAATCTCACTGTTCATCGGGTAAATGGAACCCTAACCCTAGTATCCAAGGTCAAGAACACCCGAATCCGCCTCTCTCCCGAAAGCCTTGATCTCATCCCTGATCTTCCAACTGAAATCCCCACAAAAGAATTCCCAAGCCGATTCGAATGTCTCTCACGAGCACGAGATGAATTCTTCCTGAAATCTCAAGGCCCTGGTTCTTCATCATCCCTCAAACCCACTCATACTTCCCTCAACCTTCAAGCCATGCTCATCTTCACTATTCTGGCTCGCTGTATTTTCCCACGCATCCATTCCAGGGAATTGGTGACCGAGAATCTTCTCGAGATCCTTTTCCTAATTATGAACAGATATGAGCGATTTGCCCAAACTCAATCTCAACTACATGACCAATGTTTCTACCTCCTCTCGGCCTATGCCATTACCCTATGCAAACCTCTTGCCCAAAATCTTTGAAGCCTTTGACATCGACACATCAGGAGAAGAAAAGTAAACCTATAGTGGGATCATTGACGAAGGATGTCTTGAGAGATTGGGTATTGTCAAAAACCTGAGGGGGCAATGGTTTCTGAAGGAAGATTCGAAAGGAAAACAGGTTGCTGAACCTAATGTGAATGAGGACAGATTGGCTGCTGTGGAGACTGAGGTTCAAGACCTTAGGTTTGATTTGAGCTGAATGTGGTCAGATGTTGTGATTCGCCAGGACCAGACTCGTGAGTTACTCTCTATGGTCAACTGCAAGCTTGATCAGATGATGCTTCTCAACGCTCTAACCTACACTGCTACAGGCTCTATCATGCCAATGGAGCAAGAAACTTTCGATCATGTGCGTGAGAAGACATGGAATGTCATCCTTAATTGTAAAAATCAAGTGAAGAAACGTCCCATTCTGCGCCCCACTCACCATGAACCCACCATCCTCACAGTTGAGCAATATGGTGTGGTCAAGAAGTACAGAGATGTGGAGCATCAGAGAAAACTTACAGAAATGGATAGAGACAAGGTCACCAAAGACGCCCTAGATAGGTGGAGGAAGAGGTGTAGAGATGAGGTCAGAAGGAAGTACCTTCCACCCAACAAGCAGTACCCCACCTTTGGCGAATGGGTTGAGGAAGGCGCTGGCATTGCCCCTCCTGAAGATCCTACTACTTCTGGCGCCCCTGGCACATTCTCTGCTGCTGAGCCATCATCTGCTAAGAAAGGCAAGAAGGCTCTAAGGAGCAAGAAGAAGAAGGCTGCAGATGGGGATTCTGACTCAAGGCCTTGATCTCCCACCCTCTTTGCTCTACTTTCTAAAAACTCTTATTTTGCTGCTCGTCTTTTAAAACTTCTGGCTTTTGGTTGATGTTTTCAGACATTTTCACCTCTCTACCCTTTTTTTGGAAGACAAAAAGGGGGAGAATGTTTCGGTTGCTGCGTTTTGGCACTGGTTGGTTAAGTGCTTGATGTTTTTAAAACTTAGACGATCCAAACATTTTATGCTTATATTATATAATATGCTTATATCTTTATAATGATTGCTGGAACTATATTATGAATACTGAAACAGGTTTTGTCTTCCATCAAGGGGGAGATTGAAGACTCCACCTTGATTGTAAGATCTTGAGACCTAACGTGCCGATGATCTAAATGATGATGAAAGACAAAAATTTGGGTTTCAAGGTCTTGAAACCCAACTAAAATGTTTGGAATATCACTTATACATTTCTCTATTTGAATTGTTCTCTCACATGAAAGATTCCGAGGCCAACCTTGTTGGGGCTAAATTATCATGGGCTTTTTATTGGGCTATGAGATGTGATTTGGTCTTAATCAATTTATATATGTGTTTCTCATCTAACCCATTTTATGTGCTAGATACATTATGTATGTTCTTTTAGAATTTCATTTTTCATACAAGGAAAGAACCGATCCACATTTGATCATACGTGATCATGAAGAAAGTTGAAGGAACAATCTTGGAAGACACACAAAGGATCACTTTTGGAAAGAATTCAAATGTCTTGGAAAGAATTTGAAATTCAAACGGTTCTCCCTCCAAGAAGCTCTACAAGTGTTCCGACTATATAAAGACGAAGGCGAAGAAGGATGAAAACTAACTAAGCAAGCACTCAAGCAATCATAGCATCCTAAAGCATTCGTCATCTCAAGTTTCTCTTACATTCTCCAAAAGCCTAAGTGTTGATCATTGTTTAAGAGTTGAGAGAAACAGTAGCACTTATTGTACAAGTCATTTATTTTACACTTAGAGTTTTTCATACTCGATCAAAGCACACTTGGTGTGTGGTGAGAGCTTTTATTTCACTTGTAAAGTTGAGAGCTAGAATAGAAGCGGCAAGGCTTTGTATAGAGAAAGGGTAGTTTCTCTAGGAAGTTCTAGGCTCAAGCAAAGTGAAATAAGAAGTGTTTGAATCCTACGGGTTGAATAACCCTAGGCGGGGACGTGGGCCAAGTTGGTGCCGAACCTCGTTAACAATTTGTGTGTTCATCTTTTATATTCCGCATTTACATTATCATATTCGATTTTACTTCGTCAAGTCCTGATAGCATGTATCAAGGTCTTGACAAGTTGCACTAAATTTCTATTGTTGCGAAAATCGTCCATACTCTATTCATCCCCCCACCCTTCTAGAGTATTATTCATCGCCATATAGACTCTTCAGTTGTTACTATTATTAAGTGATTTTTTGAGTTTTATAATAAATATTATATTTCTGGGATTATATATATTATTAAAGTATTCGGAATATGTATCTAGTGATGTTCAAAATATGATTTTAGGAATTTGAAATGAAATATTGGCTTTGGTTTATTAATATAAATTGAAAAGAGGATTTAGATATGGTAAAGTAATTTGGTTTGGTTGTTTTATAAATGAAGGTTATTAAAATAGAATGGTTTTGGTGATTTAATATCAGAATTTATTTATATAAAGGTTTTGAAATAAATGTCGGAATTATTTCTATAATATGATTTTGAGGTATTGGTTTAAATGTTTAATGTCGAGATTCTTTGTCTTGGTTTGATGATGTTGGTTTTAAGAAGGAAGTTTGGAAATATGGCTGATACGATTTTATCAATGAGTTTGATTGGAAGTAAATAACTTCGGTTGATGTTGATCGTATCGGAAAGGTTTTGGAAATGGTTTTACTATCGGTTGGTTTTGAGAATATTGAGAACTTGGAGTTCGTGTGTGTGAATGTTGGTTCAATAGCTTATGGAAATGACTTGATGATAGGTGTGTATTGCTTTTGGATTGCTTTAGACTTGCATTTGGGCCCTTGCTTATATTATCCTGTTGTTCTGCATCTTCAGGTAAGTTCCCTAGGGGGCTTACTTAGGTTGAACATTCATGCCGGTTGTTGCATTTTATGTTAGGTGTTGCATATGCATAAAAGCATGACATGTAGTATCCTGTTTAGGTTGCACTAATTGAATGAGCATCGGCTTACTTTATGCGTTTGAAACAGAACGGCCGTTATCTGTGATAGTCCTAGAGTCTTTACTAGGGTCATAGGGTAGACCACTCTCATCGGGCGCCCTGAGTCAATCGAGTCGATATGAGCATGATATGATAGCCCAGCACCATCGGGCAATTGATGAGATGATATGATATGATATGATGATGCCATGGTTTGTGCACCACCACGAGAAAATTGCTATGCTATAGCCCGAACTGGCCAGTCTCTGCACTAACGGGAAGGGGTTCAGAGGTAGGAGAGGGATATGCCATTTGACATTGTCTTGGGCCCTTTACAGTATTTCTGCACATTGTTATAACTAGGAGCATGCTAGTGTGTTTGACTTTCGTACTGCATTAGAGCATCTTTATTAGGTATACCACATACTATGTGGCCTCAGCGAGGACTGTCGGTCCCGCATGAGTGGCTCGATCTGACTCCTTTCCCCGTTCTTCTTTTAAAGGTATCTTCTGCAGATTTTGAGTGCTCGATGTCTATATGACGGGGTTCCCTTTTTCTCGAATCGAAGAATCTGGCTAATATCCTAATTTAGTAAAATGGTAATTACCCACTCATGATTTGGTTTTGACCCGGCTGTGCCGTGGCACTTGTATCTTTATTTGCTTCCGCTTTACTTCCGTTTGAAATGGATTCCACGACATAGTCTTAGGACAGATTAAGGGTACCCAACGGCCCTACGATACTTTTAGGGTTCGAAATCCCTCTTTATTACTGACCTTAAAAATGAGTTTGAAACCTCGACCCGTACCTGGATTGCAAGATCCGAACAAGGGGTTTCATCCCTTGAAACGTAACCCGGAAATCATAATTCTAGGCCGTTACAAAGATGGTATCAGAGCTGAGGTTGTGCAATCCGCGTACGCAAGGGTCGAGTGTATGTTTTGGAAAACCGCCCATGAATTTCAAAGGATTTGAAAGGATTTTAAGAAGGGCAAAATAAACTTAAGATGCCAAACCGAAATTGGACTAAGTAATGAACTTGACTTGTAATAAAAGAGGAAAACCGACCAAACGGGGACGCGAGTGGGTAGTAAAGGCGCTAGACCACTCCTATTGGGTGTAGTTGGGAACGGTAAGCAAAATACCAGCTTGTTCTTTATAGATGGGTTGGGAGACTCCAAGGAGATCATTATGAGTGTTATTGACTGATTCTATGTTGAGTGCTTGATATGCTAAAGTCTGATTGGTATGCCTAATAATTAAATGTGTATTGACTGATCTGTGTAAACGGGATAGTGGGAGTACCCTTGTTTTGTGTGGTCAAACCCAGCTTGTGTGGAACAGCCCGTTCCACTAAGTTAACCCCTTGACGGCTTTATCTAGCCTTTCCCTGGATGTCAGTGTCTTCCACGGGGAATTGGGTTGGTAACCACATTGTGTCGAGAATCATGGTTGGATATTAAAGTTGTCTGAGTGAGTGTTGGAAGTTCTTGATGTCACTTTGAGTCAGAAGTAAGATGTTTCTGGGACTTTCTTTCCTTATTCTTATGATGATCAGCAGTGTCTTCTTGCCATGAAGAGTTATACCGGAGTCTCACATGAAAGAGGGGTGATGAGTCGGTTAGGAAAGGTCAATGGTTGCCCTTAGGGATCTCTGTCCGGTTGTAATGGTGACTCTCTCTGAATTGCATGACATGATTTTGTAATCTCCCGAATCTACCTTGCAAACGCTCATTAGTAAAAAGCTGCTCATGGTATGCCTTGCCTTCTATCTTGATTTTATTGTTTAAGCTCATGTTGAGGTTAGTTACATTTCTCAAGTCTCGAGCTGTGTTTTTCCTTCTGTCATGATTGTATGTTGTTATAGCATGTTTACTTGGCCTATTGATCATATTATTCTATATGTACTACTCTTTGACCTACGGATTGATCCCTAATGTGAAATTTTGCTTGCATGTTTGACGTTTATGACGACCACTGTATGGGTCCGAGTTACAATTCTTACATCCCTATTATCCCACCATGTTTTACTTAGTATGTTGTATCGTCATACAAGTGCATGAATGTATATATCATATGTTGGAAAGCTGCATAATTGATGTCCTCCCTGTGAATAGGTTCATGATAGTGTGATCGCTCAGTTCTGATATTACGATCGAGTGAGTTCCTTACTTGATGGATATGTGTTACAACTGGATGTCAACATACCTTATGTGATATGTAATTCCTAGTACATTATATGATGATGATCTTTATTGCAAATTCGTGGTTGTATGACATTATGTACCCATGCTTGCCCCCATTGCTTAGGTCTCGTGTTGCACCTTCCTTTTTGTTATGATTATATGTTGCCTTCGCAAGTATAATTAACCTGTTGTATTGGTGGTACTAATGACTACTTAGATTCATGACTGGCACGATATGAGTCTATATAATTGTTGTCTTCTCCTGGATTAGGTCCATGATAGTGTGAGAAGATTGCCCTTGGCTTTGTCAGATTAAATTAGTAGCTCCATCTGTGACCATGTTGTCGAAGTATGTCTTGATAAATGTGTGTCGCATTTAGTATTATTGAATTGGAACACATGCCTTCGTATTCTACTTATATTGCCCTGTTATATAGGTTTTCATTACGCGTTGCTACATTCCTCCCATGCTTTCTATCGCTGGACTATGTTAATGTGGTCTCTTGTGTATCGTTGTGTTGGTTAATCAAGTGCATGTATGTATCAAATGTTGTATTGTGTCATTAGTATCATGTAGGACTCTTGGTTGCGAATTGTGCGGACTTATACCTTGGCTACATTATTGTTGATTCCCTCTCGAGATTCGTCCTTGATAGTGTAACTCTTCCCTTTTGTTATTCTCTTAAAATGTTGTATTCGCCCTGATAATTAGTCCTAGCATGTTTACATGATTATCTCTCGGTAGTGTTCCCTATTACACCATGATGCTCTCACGTGCTAACATGAATATATGACTCGACACTTCGCATGACCACACACCACGCTATATCATGTTTCTGCATATACATGATACCCGAATGTTAGGGTAGGTCTAGTCGAAGTGCCTTGATGAGTTCATGTTCGATATGTGCTAGTAGTATCCTATAAGGTTTATGAATTCCGATATGGCTCCCTAGATGCTAACTTTTCGTACTTACTACATTGCGTAAACATGCTTCGTGAACCTTATGCTGAGTTCCCTTAGGCCACTCTTAACTATGTCATGCCTCATCGTATATCGCTAGCATCATGTAGGACCTATGTTTTCTAAATGTGACCCTTCGTCTGATTGCATGCCATTCTTGATTATTATATGATCATGGTTGCCATATGTGATAGATACTATGCTGCTCTTATGTGTTCTCGTATAAAATTAGGTATGATTGTTACGATAACCTCATCATGATGCATTGACCTTGATTATTGATATATATACCCCGCTAGTGCATTGCTCATATATGTGATATTTGCTCTGTTTGGTAAATCTCGCATATCTCCCTTAAGACTACTAGGCGTTATGGCTTTCATGAATCGATAGACTGTTAGCTTGTCTCGCATGCACCTTGAGGTAGAACTCGAATGTGTCTTTTGAATGTACATGTATGTCGTTGATCTTCGAGATAGGTACATGTTAGTGTGGGTTGATATGGTTGATTTCTTGAGACGAACCCTTGCTGCTTGTCATAAATTGTAACCTCATAGATTTTCATAGGGGCAATCGTTGTCATTCTCGGGTCAAAGTCTTGTCTCTAGTCTTGTCGTCCTTTAGCCTTGGTCTATGTTTGGTTCCGAAGTGAACATTGGGTTGCCCGTCCTTGTCACTCCCCTATCTATGCTAACTTAGACTGCTTTGTGATATTTGGACGAGCGACCGCATAGGAAAGAGAACGAAAGATGGGATAATGATAGAGCGATGTAGTGGAAGCGTGGGTCCATAACCCACGGGCCTCAGGATCGACCATGTTGGTGGGACAAACACGTTTCGAGGATTGCAGTTACCGAGTACGATATGGCTTGCAAGCAAGGGTGTCCGTTTAAATTGCTAATCCTTTCTGAATTTATTTGTGATGATAGTGCACTGATCTGACAATGAGATTTACGTGTTGATGTGCTGACCTAGTAATGATTGTTTCCTGATTGTCTGTTGTCTATGATGGTATGATTTTATGCCTTATAGATCTCTTTTACCATGATGTCTTGACGTATTGCTACTCTAAGTTGCTAAGCATCATTTGAATTCTCTTTCTTGTAAAATGTGAACTACATATGTTAAGAAGTCTGAATTGTATCCGATAAGGTTATAATGCAACATGCTAGGTTGGCTTGATTATGTTCATATATGATGTTTGCAATGATTATTGAGCATGATGATAGACTGAGACTTGTTGAACCTATGATGTTTTGTTGATAAAGGCTTGTTGATATGATGTAGACCTTATGCTTGATGATTCTCATGATTGATTCTTCTTTGAACTTGTGGGTGAGGGTTCTCTTTTGGAGTGGTTGATGAGTGGTAAAAGAATTATAGGCGGTTAGGATGATCGATGGTATTACGAGGTAAGACGCGAGAGACAGATCCATGCGGTTAGCAGAGTATGGTGCTTGTGATGTCTTGAGTAGTATAGGAAGTGTGGGGAATGACTTTCATGAGTATTGAGGACATGGTATTAGAGGGTACTTGTGTGTGAAGTTAGAAATAGTAGTTGGATTCTTATAGGGGATGGTGTGGTAGTGCTTGCCGGAAGGAGGGGCGAGATTTGAGCATCGGGATGAATTGGGATTTCGTTGGGAAATTTTGTCTGAGATGACGTTGGCGGGTCTAGAAGAGGATTAGTCTTGGTTCGAGAGTGAAGATGGGCGAGTGGAGATTGTGTTTTATTTTGACTGGTATGATGTGAGGATTTTCTTGATTATGTGATTTATTTATATCTGTTGGCATGATGTTAGATAGTGACCATGATAAAACCTGATATGGAATAACATTACATGTTGATATGCAATATTAAAATCTAATTGGTAGTGACAAGTGTTACCATGATATATCACTGTTTTGCTATCCTGTTATGTGGTTTTAGAAGCATGCTAGGATGTGCTGTGATATGCTATATGAAGTAATGATGGGTATGAACTATGGGATAATGATGTGATATTATGTGGAAGAATGATGTTTTATTATGTTGTAGTAAGCATGGCGTTGTATTATATGGTTGGAAAGCATGATTATTGGTATGTTAAATGATGAATATGACTTGGAGCATGAATTATAATATTTATATGTGAGATAATGGTGTCTGATGACTAAATGATCGGTATGTGGTATTTAAGGAGTTGAAATGATGTTTTGTGAGTATGTTAGCATTTGATGCTTGGTATATGGTTAGATCTTTCCTTTTGCTGAATCTTAAATGGTATGGCCTTGTGTGCCAATTTGTTGACAATTAGTATTGGTATGTTGACCTTATGATGAGATTCTGCTATGACTACCTTTATCATGTTAATGTTTGAATTGACATGCTAAATCTGTTATGAGAATGCAGAATAGAATTAGGATAAGTTGGTAAGGTGATTTGGTGAGCTATGTGTTCATTAAGTGAAAAACCCCTGCTATGACTGGTTCTACTTGTATTACGATGTTGATATGTGATCGTGAGATTTGAGGTGTACTGACTTAATAACTCCATGACGCCTAACACATTGATCTCTCGACATGTGTGCTTGCGTGATATGTTATGAGAATTCGACTATGCACTTGTGATGCCTTCAGCATGATATAGATATACCTTATGACCTTGGTGTGATATCGAGATGAGTGTTATTATTTTGGCATGGATGCATCTTATGACCTTTAGTATGATATAGAGATGTTGATGTGACCTTGTGGCACTGTGTTGGCATATGTTTGAGACTTGTCGTATGAGGTACTCGTTGAGGATCGATTGGTTATGTGGTTATGCATTGCTTATGGCTTGTGAATCTTGTTTGAATTGAGACGGATAGATTGATTTGATTTTGGAAACTAGGAAGAGAATATGAGATTAGTCCTTAGAGGTGGATGATTCCACATCCGAGCTTCTGAAATTGATTGATTGTTATGAGGGAAACTGATTTGGTTTTGGAAGATTTTGACGAAATTTTGATCGAAAGGATTTTACTTGTTTTGGTGTAAGGTTGCTTGTTTAAATGTCATATTTAAAGATTCTGAGCGGTTTGAAAGGGAATTACTTTAAAATTTTAAAGAATAAACGTTACCGAGAATTTCAACGATTTTGAGGCCAATTTTTTCCAATTGCGGAATCCCCTTTAGAGAATTTTCACACCCGGACTTATATTATAAGACCCAGTAGAGACGAAATGATTGCTTTTCGAGTTAAAATGTGACCGAAAGGTCGGGGTAAGGGTGTGATAGGGGCCCATATCACATACTTGCTACGACCAGTTGGGAATGTTATGATCATGTCAAGGGTGCTGTGAGGATCTCATACGGGCCCCTATGAGATGGTTATAGAATAAATGGCATGATTCTTGGACTTACCAATTTAAAACTGCATCCCCTTGTTTTAGAGTGATTTTAGTCTCGGGGACGAGACTTGTTTTTAGAGGTGGATGATGTAAAGACTGGAAAATTGTATAATATTAAATTATTAAAATAGTGATTTATAATCATTCCGATTTCTAAGATTCAGGAGGTTTGGAAATTTCCGTCCTCGAGCTATTGGTTTACTCTAAATCCTCCGAAACAAGTTTTGGCATTATTTCGTTGAAAATTTAAAATATGCTTTATCCCGCTTCTTATTAAATTCGAAATTTGAAAATTTGAAAATCTTTTGAGTTGGGTCGGATAAGATCAGAGAGCGGGTTTCGGGATATTTGTTCGGGTATTAAAAATATCTTTTGGGATAACTTTAATTCCATTTCTTCTCTCTTTTCTCTTTCCCATTTCTCTCCCTCTCGTTCAGAACTTTGGTTGTTGCCTCACAACACAGTCGTATTCAGACTACCAAAAAAAACCTATTCAGACAACACAGCTATCAATTTTGTTGTTTTGTGTCAATGTTAGGACCACTCTCCTGAGTCTTGCCCTCACTCTCTCACATCCACAATTCACCAAATAGTCACAACAAGAGCCTCTCTCTCCCTTCCTTTTTTCTTCTCTGCAGAACCAGGAAATCACCATTATCGCCATTGACAGAAACATAATTCCTCTCTCCATCTCTCCTGTTTGTTTCCAGCACAAAATCAGAAGCACCCAGCAGCTCTTCTTCCTCCCTGCCACTCCTCGATGTCGACCCCCAGGAAAGTCATGAAGCGCCAGAAGCCGCCAGGAAGCGCCGCCAAGTCGAGCCCAGCTCCATCTCCCTCCCACCGCCTCTGTTTCGCCGAGAGGAAACCAAGCTCTACCCCTTCTTTCTCGAGCAGATGAGGACGACCACCGACAACTCCATCCTTCTCTTTGCCGAGCACCTTTGAGCCCCTCTCCGAGCGCAGCTTCGAGCCACCCAGAAATCCCCCGGAACCTCCAAACGCCACCAGCGAGCCGCCTGCGTCCGCAGTTTTCCCCTTTTCAAGGTCGATTCCGTGTTCTTATTCGATTCCGGTTCAAATGTAGTCAAAATCCATTTTTGCTCACCCCTTACTTCTCCTAGGACTCGGTCGGAGCTCCTTCCTCGTCAATCGCATCCGGGGCCACCCTCGGAGCCTCGCGGCATCGGAATTTCAGAACGCTTCCTTGGGTAATTTTTGGGACCGAGAGGTGGCCGGAGATCTCCCTCCGCCTTTCCCTGTCAGTTCTCCGATTCAACAGGCCCTGTTCGATTGAGGAGATGGGTTCAGTAGGCCCGATTCTTTTTTTTTGTAAGACCTGTCGGTTTGGCCTTATTCCATCGGTTCATTGAAACACCAAATGAGTTGGGCTAGTTCTGGGTCGGGCCTTCCTTTGATCCGAGTTCTGTGTTGTGTTGGGCTTTTGGGATGGGTTGTAAAGGGTTGTGTGATTGTTATAATATTTCACATTGTTATGTTATCTATTATATGTTATGATTATTAATTGTTGTTACTATTATTAAGTGATTTTTGGAGTTTCATAATAAATATTATATTTTTGGGATTTTACATATTATTAAAGTATTCGAAATATGTATCTAGTGATGTTCAAATTATGATTTTAGGAATTTGAAATGAATTATTGGCTTTGGTTTATTAATATAAATTGAAAAGAGGATTTAGATATGGTAAAGTAATTTTGTTTGGTTGTTTTATAAATGAAGGTTATTAAAATAGAATGGTGTTGGTGATTTAATATCAGAATTTATTTATATAAAGGTTTTGAAATAAATGTCGGAATTATTTTCTATAATATGATTTTGAGGTATTGGTTTAAATGTTTAATGTTGAGATTCTTTGTCTTTGTTTGATGATGTTGGTTTTAAGAAGGAAGTTTGGAAATATGGTTGATACGATTTTATCAATGAGTTTGATTGGAAGTAAATGACTTTGGTTGATGTTGATCGTATTTGAAAGGTTTTGGAAATGGTTTTACTATCGGTTGAATTTGAGAATGTTGAGAACTTGGAGTTCGTGTGTGTGAATGTTGGTTCAGTAGCTTATGGAAATGACTTGATGATAGGTGTGTATTATTTTTGGATTGCTTTGGACTTGCATTTGGGCCCTTGCTTATATTATCCTGCTATTCTGTATCTTCAGGTAAGTTCCCTAGGGGGCTTACTCAGGTTGGACATTCATGCATGTTGTTGCATTTTATGTAGTATCTTGCTTAGGTTGCACTAATTGAATGAGTATCTGCTTACTTTATGCGTTTGAAACAGAACGACCGTTATCTGTGATAGTCCTAGAGTCTTTACTAGGGTCATAGTGTAGCCCAGTCTCATCGGGTGCCCTGAGTCAATCAAGTCGATATGAGCATGATATGATAGCCCAGCACCATTAGGCAATCGATGAGATGATATGATATGATATGATGATGTCGTGGTTTGTGCACCACCATGAGGAAATTTCTATGCTATAGCCCGAACTAGCCAGTCTCTACACTAACGGGAAGGGGTGCAGAGGTAGGAGAGGGATATGCCATTTGGCATTATCTTGGGCCGTTTACAGTATATTTGCACATTGTTATAACTAGGAGCATGCTAGTGTGTTTGACTTTCGTACTGCATTAGAGCATCTTTATTAGGCATAGCACATACTATGTGGCCTCAGCGAGGACTGTCGGTCCCGCATGAGTGGCTCGATCTGACTTCTTTCCCCGTTCTTCTTTTAAAGGTATCATCTGCATATTTTCAGTGCTTGATGTCTATATGACGGGGTTCTCTTTTTCTCGAATCGAAGAATCTGGCTAATATCCTAACTTAGTAAAATGGTGATTACCCACTCATGATTTGGTTTTGACCCGGCTCTGTCGTGGCACTTGTATCTTTATTTGCTTCCGCTTTACTTCCGTTTGAAATGGATTCCGCGACATAGTCTTAGGACAGGTTAAAGGTACCGAATGACCCTACGGTACTTTTAGGGTTCGAAATCCCTCTTTATTACTGACCTTAAAAATGAGTTTGAAACCTCGACCCGTACCTGGATTGCAAGATCCAAACAAGGGGTTTCATCCCTTGAAACGTAACCCGGAAATCATAATTCTGGGCCGTTACAACTACTACTCGCTTGAGCAGAAGATGGTTGATATGTATCTCCAGCAGAACACTATGTGGGAGCATCAGCAGATAATGTCGCGTCGTCAGGACGCCATGTGGGAGCACCAGCAGCGGATGTCCTAACGTCAGGACGTGATGTGAGACCAGCAGCAACAGCTATTTGTGGAGGTCGGCGATATTCGTCGGGATGTCCGTGGTTGGACTTCTCGCCTGGAGGATGTCTCTGAGAGCCAGGCAGCGATCCGACGGATGCAAGAGCATATATGGCAGAGGCATGAGGACTTCTATCGATACGCATATCCATAGTTTCCACCTTACCCGCTGCCTCCACCACCTCAGCAGTGAGCATGTCAGTTGTTTCTTTTCTTTTCCCTTTTCTATTTATTTTGATGTTTTTGTTCTCTTTTCTGCATTGAGGACAATGTCAGAACTAAGTGTGGGGGAGAAGACTTGCATGTCACGTCTGTATTTTGGTTTGCACTGCATTTTAACTTTTAAGTTTGCATGTGTATTTTTATTGGTTGTATGCATATTTAGTTTCTACCATTGTTATTCCTATTCTAAAAAAAATGAAAAATGAAAAAAAGAAAAAAAAAGTTTTAGTTCTTGCATTATTAGGAATAGGTCTTATTTCCCCATATGAATACTGTTTGTCTGATGTCACCAAAGCAACCATGTCTTTATGCATATTTTAGTTCCATATTCTTTACATTTCGCATATTTCGGGTTAGGAATATGTTGAATTTATGTAGTATATGCTTATTTGTCAGAAATGGAGATCTACATAAGTTTTTATTTAATATCGCAGAATATGGAACCATTTCGGGAGAAAACCAAGAAGCAAAGATGGAAGCAGCAAAGTCTACTCGATGTCGAAAAATCATGTCCGGATACACTGGAGTCGAGGACAACCTGGTCGAGGACGTCGAGGAGGGTTACCCGACCTGACCAGACAACCCGGAGTAGAGCAACACTCTACTCGATATCGACAAGCGCCAGACCACATTCCCCGAGCCATGTCGAAGAGATGCTGCTCGACAACACCAGGCCAAGCCATGATCAACATTTCTACTCGAAATCGACGAGACCGTTGTCGAGATCGAGGAACCCTAGGAGCCTGTGTCCGAGCATGTCGACAAGAGGGCTACCCGATGCACCAAGCCGGCCAAGTCAATGACCCACCATTACTTGAGATCGAGGAGCTCTCCCCGAGATCGACTAACTCCAGGAGCCATGACCGAGCCACATCGAGGACCAGCAACCCGAGACGCCGAGCTAGCCCAGTCGACGACACTTCTACTCGAGATTGAGTAAGTTTACTCGAGATCGACGAAGCTTCTAGAAGCCGAGTAACGCGCTGGGCAAGTCCTACTCGGAGTTGGAGTCCTTGGAGCCGAGGATAGCCGAGTCTATCCGAATTATCAACATCTATCATGAAGAAGAGAGTTTTATCCAGTTGAGACACTTTGGATATTATTTCCCTTTTAGATTTAATTTCTTTGTTGCTTTTATTTATGATTAATCCTTTTAGATATAATTTTAGATATAGATAGATGATTCTATCCTTGAATAGCAAGGTTTAGAAGCCTATAAATAAAGCCCATGGGGCTGATTTCTATTCATTCAATTTCAGAGATACAATTACACATAGAGGTTTTAGGAGTTCAAAGGTTTTACGGTTTTGGCGTTCAGCGAAAGTTGAGTGCCGGGATTGTAAAGACTTTGAATATAGTTTATTGCAAGTTATTTCTTTCAAATCAATGTCTGCGATTGCGATGAGGCGCGAGTAGTCCACCTACTTCTGGGGTTAGGGTGACCCCAACGAGAGCCATGTTGGTGGATTAGCGATTGCAAAGGAGGTATTTTGTCGTTATCTTAATCTATTCCCTATGTGCTTCATCTTTGATTGAGAAATTGAAGAACTCATGTTGTGAAACTTGGGTAGTAATTAGGATTTTTATTCGAAATATTATAAATGCTAATTATGAAAAGGAATAGATGCAATTATGATTATTTGTCGCGAGATTTATATTCCTACTTGTCGGATTAGGTGAAAGCCTTTTCCTTTATGGATAAAGTCACCGCCTTTCGTGATTTATATTCCGCATGCATGGTAATCGTTGTCGCAAACCCTAATCTTGGAAGTTCTCTTAATTCATAAAGTTACAAAACCGAATTTGCTTTGTTTTTTTACTTTCTGCCCTCGTCGACCTCGACTACTAATTCCCGATCCCAGATCGTCGTAGCTTATTTGTGCTGGAACTCGACAAAGACCAACCCGACGTCGACGAGCCAACTCGATCTCGAGTAGGCCCTACTCGATCTCGAGTACAAATTGCCTGTGATGGCTACGCTGTTCGACTAGCCTGATATCCTGTCGACTAACCCTAGTCGAGATCTAGCACCTGTTGTCGACTTCTGTCCGTGAGATTCCACCGCTGCCTAAGACTCGCTGACCAGCTTCCTCGAGGATTCGAACCTAACTTTCTCTTACTACATTGGAGGGAGTCTTGAATATTATTTGCTGGGATTCAATCGGTTTACTTTACTTTATTTGCTTACTGTTTTGCATTCTCGATTTCCTCTCTCAACAAATTGGCGCCGTTGCCGGGGAAGCTATCATTCGCGTCTTAGGTTGTTAAATCTCACATCTTCTTTGAGTTACTTTACAGGTGTATGCGCCGTTCTGGTCAACCACCTGAGTTTGACGGCTTAGACGAACCAGAGCGTCTTCTACACATCAGAGCTAAACTACAAAGAGTCATGGCGGCCGTAGAGACACAAGAACAACTCATTGAGAGGCTTACAAGGGAACTAGCAGCAAATGATACTACTATCGCCGTTGAGAGAGCAGGAAGAGAACAGGAAGCTGAGCACGCAAGGCAAGCAGAAGCTGAGCTTGCCCAATACCCAACCACTGCAGAGGATTATATGCACCCGACTCTCGTCGTGCCTGAATCGGCTATTCTAATCCCTGACAATACTTTTGAAATTCGCACTCACTTCCTTATAGAACTTTAAAATAATGCATTTCATGGAAGATTTAATGAATGCCCGCTTGAACATATTACCAATTTTTCTTACATGTGTCGAACTCTTGCTGAAGGTACAACTCTGGAATATGTCAAGATGAAGGCTTTTCGCTGGTCTCTCGCTGGACCTGCACTGAAGTGGCTAGAAGGACTGAAACCAAGATCCCTTACAACATGGGCACAAGTAGAGCAAGAGTTTCTCAACAAATTCTTCCCTCCTGCCAAGACAGCACTCCTCCGCCAAAAGATCTCAACTTTCAAACAGAAGCTTGGGGAGCCGCTAGCAAAAGCATGGGAAAGGTACAAGGACCTATTGCGATCTTTCCCTACTCATGGACAGCTACCCTACGTCATTCAGGAGATCTTCTTCAACTCTCTTGACCAAATCACTAAGGACAGGATCAATCAGTACACTCGATATGAGTACCTGACGATGCCACCGGTTGACGCATGGGATGTGCTAGAAAAGCTCACAAATTATGACAACAAGTATGGGGCTCCTACAAACTATGATGAGACCTCTTATGACAGGCCAGCCCCATCCATGCCTCTCTATAAGCCGTCCAAGGAAATAGATCCTGATGTCAAGGAGCAATACTACAGAGATCAGAATCGCAAGCTCCTCAAACAAGTCAAGTATCTATCTGTCAACCAACCCTGCATTGAATGTGGTTCACAACGGCACACCACTACTGAGTGCCCGCACACAGAGCAAGTCAGGATGGCAGAAATTCATGAAGAGGCGGCTTACGCATGGGGTCCCAATCTCTATATGGGAGACCAAAGGTTCTATCAACCTCAACGGAACCAAAGTCCTCCTAGAAACCCCCAGCCCTACAGAGCTCCCGGACATCCAGAAAGGGATCAGAAGAAGGATGATTTACAGCTCATCCTTGAGGAGATGCGCCGGAATCAAGGCACCATCAACAATCAGTTCCAGAATATCAATGCGAAATTTGGGGAGCTAGACATCTGGAAAAGAAACATCGAGATTCAGGTGGGTCAGTTCGCGGCGCAGATTCCACAACCATCCGGGCAACTCCCAGGACATACAGAACCAAATCCCAAGGGACAGCACGGACATGTAGCTGCTGTAAAATTGCGGAGCAGTCACAAACTGCACGAGCCAGAAAACGGATAAAGGAAGGGCAAAATTGTCGTCGACATCGAGCAACAGAAACTCGACATCGACAAAAGCCTGGTCGACATCGACAAGGTCCTCCTCGACACAGAAGAGAAGAGGAGCTCTGACGCATCTGCACAGTCAGGCAAGCCGAGATCGACCACCTTGGTCGAGATCGACGAGACTGTTGTCGAGATCGAGAAGGAGCAGGCCAACGTTGATGAGTCCTCACCACCTCCGGAAGCTGTTCTAACTCAGAAAACTAAAAAGACGCTCTCATTCCCTTCCAAAAACCAAAGAGATCCAACAGACGGTCAGTTTCAGCCTTTTGTGAAATTGCTTCAGAGTCTGAATGTTACTATTCCTTTTACAGAAGCACTTCACGACATGCCTGCCTACGTCAATTTCCTCAAGGAGATTCTCAACAACAAGCGATCGATGACTGAGATTGCTAAGGAGTGCAAGAAGATGGATTTCCCTGAGAAGCGACCTGACCCAGGTAAGTTTGCTATCACTGTTGGACTTGGTCGTCATAGATTTAAAGCACTGTGTGACCTAGGAGCAAGTGTCAGCATCATGCCCCTATCCATCTGGTCGAAGGTAAAGATAGGTGCCTTGGAACCAATTGATGCCAAGCCCTACATGGCCAACAACACCGTGGTAATCCCTACAAGTATTGTTGATAATGTTCCTGTTAAAGTTGGTAGATTCTTTGTCCCTACAGATTTTCTTGTAGTAGAAATGGCAGAGGATCCAGCTTGCCCCATCATCCTAGGGCGACCTTTCCTAGCAACCGTTGATGCCAACATTGGAGTAAAAAATGGAATTCTTACTTTCACCATCGGAGATGAGATTATTGAATACTTCTTCAATCCAGACACAGAAGAGGTAATGGAAATTAAAGCTATCTATTCAAAATTCAATTTTATCTCTTGCAATGAGCTTGTAGGGAAACTCTTAATCTAAGAAGAAGGTAAAGCAGAATCTGTACTAGCAGAGGCGGAGCTGGCTGCAGCAGAATCAAGCGAGAAGAAGATCTTCGACGACGCATGATCGACAGAGCTAAACGACCCACTTGACGCCGAGCAGATCAAGTCGACCTCCACTGAACTCCTCGAGCTCGAGGAACCATGCTCGAGATCGACAAGCACCAGCCCTCCAGAAACTGTAAGTCTTCTGAATCTACTCGATATCGAGCAGTCACCCTCGATATCGACTACCTTGCTCCCTGCAGGCACACCAGAGATCGACGAAGCCACCTCGACGATTCTCCTCGAGATCGAGGAGCCCAACTCGAGATCGACCAACCCTGTATTCAAGGTAAGTTCTGATTTTTTGGTCGATTTTGATCTTTCTAACTCAATGTCGAGTAGCTTCTTGCAGCAGTACAGTCCTATGTCCAATTCAGCGTTGTCATCTATGTATGCCTGGTTGACGCTAACTCTTGTAGCTGATTTGGATGCTTCTTCTATGAGGATTGAGATGGATTACCTAGGGGAGATCATGAAGACGGAGGAAGTTGAGCCTATCTTGATTCCACAGGGCCCTTCTCCGGTGCTGAAGCCCTTACCTGACACCCTTAGGTATGAATTTCTTGGTCCTAACTCTACTTTCCCTGTAATTATAAATGCTTCGTTAAACCCACAGGAAGTAGACAGGCTAGTAGATGTCCTCCACACTCATAGGAAGGACATTGGCTATTCTCTAGAGGACATAAAAGGTATTTCACCCATTACTTGTATGCATAGAATTCTTTTGGAAGATGATCACAGGGCAACAATTGAGCATCAAAGGAAACTTAACCCCAACATGAAGGAGGTTGTCAAGAAGGAAATCCATCGCATGCTGGATGCATGAATCATTTATCCAATCTCCGACAGCAAGTGGGTTAGCCCTGTTCATGTTGTTCCTAAGAAGGGTGGAATGACCGTCGAGGAGAATGAGAAGGGAGAGCTTGTTCCTAAAAGGATCACTACCAGCTGGAGAATGTGAATAGACTACAGAAAGCTCAATACCCCCACCAGGAAGGATCATTTTCCACTCCCCTTCATTGACCAGGTACTCGAAAGGTTAGCTGAACATGATTACTTTTGTTACCTGGATGGATATTCTGGCATTTGGCAGGTTCCCATTCATCCTGATGATCAAGAAAAGACCACCTTCACCTGCCCCTATGGAACTTTCGCATATAGGAGGATGCTCTTTGGCCTTTGCAATGCCCCTACTACTTTTCAGAGGTGCATGATGGCCATCTTCTCCAACATGATTGAGGACATAGTGGAGGTATTCATGGATGATTTCTCAGTTTATGGAACTACTTTCGATATTTGTCTCTCTAACCTACGCAGGGTACTCAAGCGTTGTGAAGAGACAAATTTGGTTCTTTATGGTAAAGGAAGGAATCGTGCTAGGCCACAAGGTGTCTAAGAAAGGAATTGAGGTGGACAGAGCCAAAATAGAGCTAGTAGAGAAATTGCCCTCACCTTCTTCAATTAAAGAGATAAGGAGTTTTCTTGGTCATGCTGGTTTTTATAGAAGGTTCATTCAAGATTTTTGTAAAATTGCCAAACCATTAACTAACCTGCTTATGAATGATGTTAAGTTTGTGTTTTCTAGCGAATGTCTTAAAGCTTTCAACAGGTTAAAAGAAGCTCTTATCTCAGCTCCAATCATTCAATCGCCGGATTAGTCACTACCATTTGAGATCATGTGTGATGCCAGCGATTATGCTGTGGGAGCAGTTCTAGGACAACGGAAGGACAAGAAATTGCATGCCATCTACTATGCAAGCAAGACTCTGGATGTGGTTCAGGCTAAATACACCACAACAGAGAAGGAACTTTTGGCTGTGGTTTTTGCTTTTGAAAAATTTCGTTCCTATCTTGTTGGTTCTAAAGGTATTGTCCATACTGACCACGCTACTCTTCAATATTTAATGACAAAGAAGGATGCAAAACCAAGGTTGCTACGATGGGTGCTCTTACTTCAAGAATTTGATGTGGAGCTAAGAGACAAGAAGGGCATAGAGAATTCAGTCGCCGATCACCTATCCAGGCTCCCCAAAGATATGCTAGAGGAAGCCCAGGACGCCACACCAATCGACGACTCTCGCCCAGACGAGCACCTAATGCAGACTGACACTGTCTTCCTCGACATCGACGAACCTTCCTCGATCTCGACCAAAACAGGTGAGTTATCAGGTGAGTACTCTTCTTTGCATGGTTATGAGCTACAAGGTTACTCCATATCGAGCACATCTTGGTCGATATCGACAAAGGCCAATGTCGAGGAGCACCAGGAGCCGAGCACAGCACAGGCAGACACCACAGTCGTACTCGAGATCGAGGAACCCTCGTCGAGATCGAGTAAGGTCGAGCACCAGAGGTCGTGCACATCACCGGGCAACACTGCAGACTCCTCTATATCGAGTAGCCCTTCTCGATATCGACTAGCTCCAGGTGAGATTTCAGGTGAGGTTCTTCGAATAGATTTCGGTGCTGATTTCTTCTTTACACCTCCTACTAGTCCTATTCATGATATATATGCTATAAAAGGATCAAAGGTACCCTAGTATGCAGATTTTGCTAACTACCTTGTAGGAAATGAGATTCCGTTAGGATTATCCTCACAGGGAAAGAAGAAATTCCTCCACGACGTCAAGTAATACTATTGGGATGATCCTTACTTGTTTAAACAAGGGAAGGACCATATCTTCAGACGTTGTATTCCGGAGGAGGAGGTGGAAAGTGTCATTCGCCATTGCCATACTCTCCCTACAGGCGGACATGCAAAAGGCTTCAAAACTGCATCTAAGGTACTTCAATGTGTTTTTTACTGGCCTAATCTTTTCAGGGATGTGCAGGCTTATGTCACTTCATGCGATGAGTGCCAACGATCAGGCAACATTACTTGGAGGAATGAGACCCCACTCACAGGTATTTTGGAGGTCGAGCTATTTGATGTATGGGGAATTGACTTCATGGGACCATTCCCTGCTTCAGGACCTTACAAATACATCCTTGTGGCGGTTGACTATGTCTCTAAATGGGTGGAGGTTGTTGCAACTAGGACCAATGACGCGAAGGTAGTTTCAAAGTTTGTTAAAACTAACATATTTCCTCGCTTTGGTGTTCCTAGAGTTCTTATTTCAGATGGTGGCTCACATTTCATCGAGAGATGATTTGAGGCTCTTTTGGCTAAGTATGGGGTGACGCACAAGGTGGCAACACTTATCATCCCCAAACTAGTGGTCAAGTAGAAGTCTCTAATCGTCAAATCAAGACCATCTTGGAGAAAACAGTCTCTCGCTCTAGGAAGGATTGGTCATCTAAGTTTGATGATGCGCTATGGGCTTATAGGACGGCTTACAAAACACCGTTGAGAACAACTCCTTACAACTTGGTTTATGGCAAGTATTGCCATTTACATGTCGAACTGGAGCATAAGGCAATGTGGGCTCTCAAGGAGCTCAACATGGATCTTGATGAGGCAGGTAAGAAACGCTTTATTGATTTACAGGAGTTAGAGGAGCTAAGGTTGAAAGCCTATGAGAATGCTGAAATCTACAAGGAGCGCACCAAGAGATGGTACGATAAGAAACTGGTGCCAAAAACATATGAGGTAGGTGACAAAGTGCTTTTATATAATTCTAGACTGCATCTATTTCTAGGAAAGCTAAGGACAAGATGGAGTGGACCTTTCTTGGTTCACCACATATACCCTCATAGAGCAGTAGAGTTAACTGGCACTGACGGCACCACCTTTAAGGTAAATGGGCACAGGGTCAAGAAATACTATGACAAAGAAGACCCGGAAGAGGAGATTCGCGCCACCCTGGCGTTAGTCAAAGCCTAAAACAGGGAAGTGGGTCGAGCTAACGACTTAAACCTTAGCGCTTATGGGAGGCAACCCGCTTTTCTTACTCTTTCCTATTTGTCTTTATTTTCTTTTCTATTTGCATTTTCTTAAACCTCGTGCATAATCTCTTCTCATGGTTACATTCAGGCATTCAAGAGGGATCTATATCGGTCAGGTTCGTCTAAATCGAGTAACCTACACAGGTAAGTGGGAGGTTTCAGGTAAGTTTTCTTTCTTTCTAAAATAAAATAAAATAATAATAAAAAAAATATATAAAAAAAACAGGTAATTTTTCAGTTTTTAGATTTTCTAGATTTTTATTTTAATTTTCGGAATTTCTATTTAATTTTTACTTTAATTTTCGGAAAATTTTAATTTAAATACCCCTTACCTTGGAGCCTTCCCCTCCCTCCTGCTTTACTCGACCTCGTGCAAACCCTAGCCGACAAGCCTCACCTCCTCCATCCTCTTACTCTCGCTCTCCCTGTCGGCCATCACCTTCATCCTCTCGCTCCCCGAACTCTTGCTGCCCATTGCCGGTCCCCGAGTCCAGATCCGAGTCCACCAAGCCCCGGAGCTTTCTCCCCGCCGCCACTTTCTCCACCATTGTTGCCCAGAAAAATCGCCGACCACCTCGCACCACTAGATCCGGGTTCCCCTCCCCACATTCGGCCACCTCCCTTCTATTCCGGCCCACTGAACCCCTCGTCGAGCCGGATTTCATCTTCCCAGCCCAGATCCGAGCCAATTCTCCCACCATCGCGCCCAGATCTGAAATCTAGCGCCACCCACCAAGCTCTCTCTGTGAAAATCTGAGAACATCCCCCCTAATTCTATTCTAATTACAGTTTCTACCCTCTATTTCAACTCAAAGGTATGATTTCTTCCCCTTTTCTCTCTAAAATTCAGATCTATATATTTTTGAGAACATAGGTAGAGATTGGATCTTGAGTTATGTGTTGAATGTTTAGGGTAGGAAATTTGTGTGGAAAATTTATATTTATGTTTAGGGTGGTTTATTTTTGGAAATATTCATTTTTGATGGGCTGATTTTATATATGTTTACATACTTAGTTCATTTATATTATCAAAAGAATTTATGAAATTTATGGACCAATAACATGCTATATGTGGAAATTTCATGAATTTTGTGGCTGTTATTTAAATTCATATATATGTCACTTTGTTGTTTCTTTATATGAATAAATTTGATGATTTGATAGTATAAGCTTCCATATGCTTATTTGGTACATTTTTAGGATAGTTCATGAACTAAGTATGGGGTTATTTTATTTGAAGAGGTTATCTTATAAGGGGTATTTACATATTGCAGGAATGGACCCCTTATTTATTCAGGAGGAGGACAAGTTAGCATTGGCCTGGGATATTGCAGCACGGGCTGAAAATGCCCGTTGGGATGACCGACCCTCCATGGAGCAGCTTGGTATGCAGCACTGGCTGGACCAGGCATTTGGGTGGATTGATGCCGACCGCTTATTAGCGCCCTTAGATTTCCATTACCCGGTCCTGACTGGGGAGTTTTTGGCCACTCTCCGACGGGTACCTGACTCGCCTGCCTCAGAACAGCGAGTCCACTTTTAGCTCGGCAACATTCACCGCACCTGCACTTTACAGAAGATCACCGAAGCTTTCTCTTTTGTCCACACCACCGCACCATTCCACATCCAGGACACAACGGTGATGTGGAGCTACTTGACTGGGGTTCTACAGCCGACTAGGGAGACCACCCGCACCTTCTGCATCGCCAACCCACTCTTTGCTACCATCTTTAGGATTCTGGGTAGCACTATATGGGAACGGCCAGAGCTGAATCGACATGTCCATCCTGAGATCGAGTGCCTCAGACGGATGTTATTCCAGTCTGACCCTTTACCGCTCGCCCACGCTTGGCTCCGACACTGCATTGCCCGCAAGAAAGACCTCACATGAGGCATCTCTGATGGGTGTATGGTGGCTATCCTGGCCCGCCACCTGGATATCCCAGTCGAGGCCTACACTTCATGGCCAGTTATGAGGATCAATTTCGGGTCCCTGCAGAGGGGACATATCATCGCTCGCCGTAACAACACCTGGGTCCACTACACCCACCAAACAGCTATTCGGCAGGAGCTGATGGGTCCGTACAGAATCCGCAACTGGTACACCACCTGGACAGGGGTGGAGTATCACCCCACTATTGACCCAACTGTCGATCCTACGCTGAGGGATGAGCCAATTTACACTACAGATATGGACGAGGATGATGACGACGACAAGGCAGACAGTGTCCATGCCTCCTACCACTCTCACCCCTCCCATCATTCTCACCAGTCCCTACAACAGCTCCATTCCCACTATTCCTATCACACCCAGCAACAGCACTATTCCAGAGGACCATCTGATGTAATGCTCATAGAATTAGCATTCCTCCGGGAACAGATGACCAACTTATCACTGGGCCAGGACGCGCTTCGGACAAAAGTGAGGGAGCGCTTTGACAGACTGGACCAGCAGGCCTGGCCATACCCACACCGGTATTTCCAGCAGGGCCCGCCACCACCAGATCCCCACCAGTGACCGCTCTGTGAGTCTCTTTTTCCCTCCCTTTGATTTTATTTATTTAATAGTGAGGACACTGTATGTTTTAAGTATGGGGTGGGAGAAAAGACTGTACAGGGGACTTTATGTGGTTATGTGCTTCCAAGAACTTTATGCGTATCTTTTTAGTCTTGTTTCATGGTTTGTAATGAATATCTAGGACATGGCACAACTTTTGTATTAAAGTTATTAGTTGCATTTTATTTGTTCCTTTTTGCACATTTAAAGTTTTATGCAGTTTTGTCATACCTTAGTCTTGTCTTTTGAATTACATAAAAAAAAATGCATGTTTAATTTTTGCATTGTCTTATTTTGTATACCCTAACTTAGGTGTCCTATGATGATAAAGAATGACTGACTTGATCATATAAATCCTATGGCGTGTTTTGAAGGTTTAGCCTAAGTCCTCAAAATGGTTTTTATGTGGATTGTGAACTTGTGATGAAATTGAGCACATATGATCCTAAGCTAAAGGTTAAAATCCAACAAAAAAATTTCCAGTGAGAATTTTGGCCTTATAGGGAGAACATAAAAAATCCATCTGCTTTCTTGAGTGTATTTACTCTTCATATGCATCTCTAAATATTGTGATAGTTATTCAAAGCCAATGCATTTATATGTTTATGTGGATAAGAATTAAATGATGGAGGCGCCTTTTAAGCCAATTTTATCCTCTCTTTACCTACCCTGCATTATCCCTGCTTGAAGCCAAAACATTAGCCTGAGACTTTTATTGTGAGCTCCACAAAAATATCCTTAGCCAAATTAAGCCTGACCCCCATTTGGGAATTAAGACTTAGAGTTGGTTGGAATGTTGATTTGTGGAAAGAATGAGCTTATGTAGTAGGAAGGATTGTTGAAATTATTGAGATATGGGTTGGTTTTATATTTTTATCTTGCTATGCATATTATGTTAAAGGATGTTTGGCTCACCCTATAAATGCACTAGGGTTATTTTCAAAAAAACAAATCCGAAAAAGAAAGAAAAAAAGGGCATATATGTTTATGAATAAAGTGCATGAGCCAAATTTATCTTATCTCGTTCATTATGTACAAGATACATACTTTGGAGAGGTTGAGGAAGTTTGAAAGGTTACATACTTCATTAACATAAATTGGAGAGTTTGGTTGATGCATATGATTGAAAGTTATTGTTTGATTGTGTTGGAGATTTAGGAGTCTTGATTCCCGAATTTTATTAAGCACCACATGGCCAAATAATTCCATACCCTTATATTTCTTACCAAGCCCCATTACAACCTCGCCGAATAGAATCTTCTTTGAAGACTTCTATTGAGCGAAGTCCTCCTGATAATTCTTGTTGCATTTTCATAATTGGTTGCGAAGTGGATTCATATTTAAATTGCAATGTTTATGAGATTTTATATAGAGTTGATCTTCATAGCCTAAACACATTGAGAGTTGAGTGTAAACACATTTATCCCTGTGAGGTTGGATTTATACTGCCTATGTGTATGGATCGCTCATATATGTGTGATGACGTTAAATTCACTTGTCTTACATTGCTACTACTTGAGATGTTGCTTTTGACAACGGCGAAGACTTGAGGGATGTGTTGTAGGTCTTGGTTATTGTTTGGTTATTGCTTGAGGACAAGCAAGTCTAAATATGGGGTGATTTGATGTCACTAAAGTAGCCATGTCTTTATGCATATTTTAGTTCCATATTCTTTACATTTCGCATATTTCGGGTTGGTAATATGTCAAATTTATGTAGTATATGCTTATTTGTCAGAAATGGAGATCTACATAAGTTTTTATTTAGTATCGCAGAATATGGAACCATTTCGGGAGAAAACCAAGAAGCAAAGACGGAAGCAGCAAAGTCTACTCGATGTCGAAAAATCATGTCCGGATACACTGGAGTCGAGGACAACCTGGTCGAGGACGTCGAGGAGGGTTACCCGACCTGACCAGACAACCCGGAGCAGAGCAACACTCTACTCGATATCGAGTTGAGTACTCGATATCGACAAGCGCCAGACCACATTCCCCGAGACATGTCGAAGAGATGCTGCTCGACAACACCAGGCCAAGCCATGATCAACATTTCAACTCGAGATCGACGAGACCGTTGTCGAGATCGAGGAACCCTAGGAGCCTGTGTCCGAGCATGTCGACAAGAGGCTACCCGATGCACCAAGCCGGCCAAGTCGATGACCCACCATTACTCGAGATCGAGGAGCTCTCCTCGAGATCGACTAACTCCAGGAGCCATGACCGAGCCACATCGAGGACCAGCAACCCGAGACGCCGAGCTAGCCCAGTCGACGACACTTCTACTCGAGATCGAGTAAGTTTACTCGAGATCGACGAAGCTTCAAGAAGCCGAGTAACGCGCTGGGCAAGTCCTACTCGGAGTTGGAGTCCTTGGAGCCGAGGATAGCCGAGTCTATCCGAATTATCAACATCTATCATGAAGAAGAGAGTTATATCCACTTGAGACACTTTAGATATTATTTCCCTTTTAGATTTAATTTCATTGTTGCTTTTATTTATCATTAAGCCTTTTAGATATAATTTTAGATATAGATAGATGTTTCTATCCTTGAATAGCAAGGTTTAGAAGCCTATAAATAAAGCCCATGGGGCTGATTTCTATTCATTCAATTTCAGAGATACAATTACACATAGGGGTTTTAGGAGTTCAAAGGTTTTAGGGTTTTGGCGTTCAGCGAAAGTTGAGTGCCGGGATTGTAAAGACTTTGAATATAGTTTATTGCAAGTTATTTCTTTCAAATCAATGTCTGCGATTGTGATGAGGCGCGAGTAGTCCACCTACTTCTGGGGTTAGGGTGAGCCCAACGAGAGCCATGTTGGTGGATTAGCGATTGCAAAAGGAGGTATTTTGTCGTATCTTAATCTATTCCCTATGTGCTTCATCTTTGATTGAGAAATTGAAGAACTCATGTTGTGAAACTTGGGTAGTAATTAGGATTTTTATTCGAAAGATTATAAATGCTAATTATGAAATAGAATAGATGCAATTAGGATTATTTGTCGCGAGATTTATATTCCTACTTGTCGGATTAGGTGAAAGCCTTTTCCTTTATCGATAAAGTCACCGCCTTTCGTGATTTATATTCCGCTTGCATGGTAATCGTTGTCGCAAACCCTAATCTTGGAAGTTCTCTTAATTCATAAATTTACAAAACCGAATTAGCTTTTTTTTTTTTACTTTCTGCCCTCGTCGATCTCGACTACTAATTCCCGATCCCAGATCGTCGTAGCTTATTTGTGCTGGAACTCGATGAGCCAACTCGATCTCGAGTAGGCCCTACTCGATCTCGAGTACAAATTGCCTGTGACTGCTACGCTGTTCGACTAGCCTGATCTCCTGTCAACTAACCCTAGTCGAGATCTAGCACCTGTTGTCGACTTCTGTCCGTGAGATTCCACCGCTGCCTAGGATCCGCTGACCAGCTTCCTCGAGGATTCGAACCTGACTTTCTCTTACTACATTGGAGGGAGTCTTGAACATTATTTACTGGGATTCAATCGGTTTGCTTTACTTTATTTGCTTACTGTTTTGCATTTTCGATTTCCTCTCTCAACATTGTCCTCCATTTTATCTATTGAGATTTATGCCCCATGATGTGCTTGGATTGTTGAAGTCTTCGATATATGTTTTCTACACTATTTGGTGGGCATGATTGATTAATGATTGAGCACATAAAATCTTGGAATTTTGGGTGATCTTGAAGTTCTAGACATGACCTGGTGAGCTTATTTTGGCCTATTCAGGACTGCACTTGATTTAGTCCTCTTGCTTGTTGAGTGTACTCTCTTCAATTACTTCCTCTTTGACTTGCATATAGATATCTTGTTCAAGGCTGCATATTATGATTTATGCACATGACTTAAACATGATTGAGGCACCTTTATTAGCCCTAGTTGACTCTATTCCCACCTTACATACTATCCTCTGCTTGAAGCCAGTTTGAGCCTAATTGCCTATTCTTTTATGGATCCACAAGATTTTTCCATAGCCAATGATAGCCTGACCCCATCCGGGAATTTAGGAATAGTTGGTGAATATCTATATTGTGGATGATGGTTTTTAATGGTGGATTGTATGTTTGAGGTGTATTTATGAGATGTTTGATTCTTGCTAGCATATTCATTACTTGGGACCTAAGGAGGATAAAATTCACTTAGGGGAAAAAGTCAAGGAAAATCATTTGAGATAGCATGAATGGAAAAAAAAAAGAAAAAAGAAAGAAAGAAAAAAAAACAGAAAAAGAAAAAAAAAATGAAAGAATGAGTTAAGTATGGTTTCTAAAGTTGTATGCTTGAGATTGGTGTTGTTTGGCATTATAGAGATATGATATGAGGAGTTTATGAGTGGTTTTATGATTTGGTAGCTTCCTTAGTTCCCGGATTATGAGCACCACATGACCAGAATTGTTCCATACCTTATATGTTCTACCTTGGCCCCATTACAACCCAATCAAAAGACCTCATGATTTTTGTTGTGTGTAGAATCAACAACGGTGGAGAATTAGAACACTGGTGCAAGACTCTTGTAGCTAAGTTTTTGAAGATTGAGTTTTGAGCGTAGACATTTAAACCTAAACACTTGAGCGAGAGTGAAACACATATCCTTTGTGAGGTCTAGAATGGATATGGTTGCCTGATTTCAATGATTACTCCAATTATGTTCTATGATGTTGTTAATCTATTGTGTTTTCTAGTTTTTCATGCACTTAAAAGAGTATTGAGGTGTGGATACATGAATTGCTATTATGTGGGGCTGCAGAGTGAGTTTTTTATTGCTTGAGGACAAGCAAAGGTTCAAGTCTGGGGGAATTTGATAGAGCATATTTAGTGTTGCATAATATATTGCATTTAGCATAATTTAGGTGTGAATATTGCATATATTTAGCCGCATTTACATTATCACTTGTTGAGTTAGAAGAGGCGAAATCTACATGATTTTATGGTTTATTTCAGGTAAAGTAGATTGGAGGTCAAATGAATTTGAAAAGAGAGAAAACAAGTTCAAGAAATACATAGGAGCTGCGAAGACAAAGAAGAAGCAGCTCGGAAGAATCGCAGGCCGCCCCGCAGAATCGCTAACCGCCCCGCGGCTCGAAGGGAAACGGAGGATTTTGCATAATCGCCGACCGCCCTGCGGCTTGGCCTCGCCGCCCAGCGGCCCGTGCAGTAACTGGACATTCGATATCGGACTTTACTTAGGGTTTTTATTAAGTTATTTGGCTGACTTTCTAAAGACTATTTAAGGCTTTTCTAGTTATTATTTTCATTCACCTTATGCACTTTATTCCATTGTTGAGAGCACCGTTGAGCATGAGCAACTAAACTCTCGAGGTTTCGCCTACAGTTTTGATCTTTGATTGTTGAATTGTGAGTTTCTTAATATAGTTCTTATTCCTATTGCAATGTTTTGACTTCTTTGTGCTTAATTGCTTGAATGTGTTTTATTCTCTCTGGCCTGATCAACTAGTTAGAGTAGATTCATTCAATTGCTAGGGTTTTGTAGATTCCTCGTAGCGAACCATAACCCAAGTGGCAATCATATCCCTTTAGGACTCGTAGGACTAATTGGATGTCTAGGAAGTTGAATATATGTTAAATATCGACTCACTAGAACAAAAAACCCCTTTTATCTCGCATTATATATCACGGTTCCGTTAATAAGTGTCTTAAAATGTATTTTCAATGTTTTTATCACGGTTTTCTGACGGATCTGAGATAATTAGGGTAGCTCGCGTCCTCTCCACATATATAATTTATCACGCTTATAAGTAAACCGTGATATATTTTTTTAGAATTTATTTCCCCGCTTTTTTTTTTTGCAAAGGCCCGCTTTTTTTTTCCTCCCATAACTTAATTAATGACTTAAAAAAAAAAGAAATATAATTAAAAAAACATGTAAACCTAAAGAGAACCGATTCTATCTTTGATTGAAAATCGAATGAAGCTCGACAAAGCGGAAAGAAGGAAAGGCTGAAGTACAAAAGCGGTGGTAAAGGCGAATTCCATCCCCTACCTTTGATTATCAACAAATTCCCCTAAATCTAGACGTTTAGCAAGGAAAGCTTCTTCTTAAGGACAAGGAAAGCTTCAGTAAAGCGGCGTGGCGGTTGACCTAAGTTCGACTGGGGCTACACCAACGACCGCTAATTTTGATCGACGACTAATTTCAGTACACCGGCTAGTTTCTGCAACCACCAACGACAACTCTCTAGCGATTGCGAGGTAATTTGAAGATTCAATTTTTGTTCTATTTCTTGGTGAAATTTGTGATTATGCACAATTCGCAATTTATGAAATTTTTTGGTACATGGATAATTGTTTAAGAGTGTTGCTTTATTGATCTGTAATTTGAGTCAAATTGGCTTTCTATTAACTTCGGTTATGCAATTTCAAGAATAGTTTCTAGAATTGTTCAGGTTGACCGAGTTATGTGGGTTATGAAACCCTTAACTTCTTCCCACTATAAGACTTGAATTAATATAGTTCCATTAATATCTATAGACTCATATTAGGTATATTTCATTTTAATTTTTCAATTTTTCAAGAGGAAAAATCTAGGAAGATGACATCTCTGTTGTTTGGACTTTGGAGTTAAAAATTCAATATTTTAGGAGTTGTGGGGTTAAGGTATGGAAGATTCGAATGTATTTGTAAATACTACTATATAGATACCGAAACATCAAAATTTTAACTTGTTGCAAAGGTCTAGCTCAATTCGCTTAAATTAAAATTAAAATTAAAATGAGTGCAATATTAGTAATTTTTATTTGGAATTTATGTTTACATAAGTATTTTGAGTTTGGGTTGGGGTGATCATTTCAAGTTTGGATTCAGTTACTGAGTGCGATCGAGTCTATTGTTCAGTTCATGGATTACGCTAAGTTTAAGACATGGATTGGTCAAATATCGTCAATTGTGTATGCAATTGAGTTGTAATCCTCAACGATTAAGCTTTAACCTCACAATTGTGTATGCTAAATGAATTGCAAAAATTAATAACTTTTATGCATAAAATTTACCAAAATCTGAGTGCCTGGTTGCCATTCTTACTGATTTTTCTTAATTTTATCTATTGTTGTTTCTATTGGTTTCTTGTTTTTATTAGGCAATTTATAGTTATGTCATATTTGTTCCATCATTAGGCGGGTCTGCAGTTTTGTTCTATTATTAGGTGGGTTCTACAATTTTGTTCCATTATGCCCCTTCACTTACCTTTCTTCTATCTCTTTCAATAATGATACGTGTAACACAGTGACTTCACATCTACACTCCTAGATGTACCCTTACCTGCTGCAGAACACCAATCATTCTCCTTTGCATTGCCCTTCCCTTTGCTATCTTCAACCGTATGCTGCACCCAAGATGCTTGTCCTTAGAGATGTTATTTGACCATGTGGCACTCCAACAGAACCACCAACAGTAGTCACTTCCATCTTGCCATTAGGACATCTTGCCATTTTCTCACTCTTAACTATATAAATAAAGTGAGTTTGTTTGATAAAAACTAAAAATGCTATTTTTTTTAAATCTTGATCAGGTTTATAGAATAGTTCATGATTGGGAGTAAGGCAAGTTGATGCAATTTGTGATGGATTACGAAATGCTATTTTATTTTATCTCGATTAATTTCTAGCACATATGTTCTTGCCATGATTTACTTCCATAATCTATTTGGATCATTGATGGAGGGAAAGTCTTTGATTTCCCTCGCCAAAAATTATTCTCAAACAAACAAACTAGTATAGTATGCAAGTAAGGGGTCGAACCCTAGAGAATCAAGTATTTCTAAATATTGTGTATTTATCAATATAAAAGAAACGATTTTTATGAATGAAAATAAAAGAAAATAATATTGACAAAAGCAAATAAAGGATAGAAGAAAAGCGTTTCCACCTACAAGTTCTCGACTTTGGTTGGTTTTATTGATCATCGAATCCTTTTCAAGTTATTATCTTTTCCTACGAATTCCTCTCGTCTTGGTTTAAGTAGATTAAAAGTCCTACGAGTCCAATTAATCCCTTACACCTCAATGCAACCTTAACACAGTCAAGATTTAACAAAGAGATAGCAAATAGTCCCAAGAACTTGAGCATATAAATAACACCAATTAAACACGGTAAATCAATGTTTAAGATATATGTCAACTCCCTACATAATCATGCTTCAAACACGGAATCCACAATCTTATGCGTGCTACTACGGAAATAACACAAATACGAAAGTATTAAATCCTAGCATGAAATCAATATTATCAAGGTAGCTAATCAAGATAACATCAATAACATAATCAATATCACATAAAGAAGTTGAAAGAATTATAGAGGAAAAATAACTTAAATTAGAAACTCACAAACCACCAACCAAGTCTCGAAAGTGTAGGCGGAAACTACAAAATTAGCCAAACATGGCTTACCTAAGTTTTCTTCTCTTCAATGGTGATTTCTCTACTTGGAATTTAATTTTGAAACTCTATTAAACTAACCCTAGAACATCCTATTTATAAGCCTAATATCTTCCATAAAAGGTAGATAAAAGATAGAAACTTCCTAAACAAACTAGATCAAAGATAGAACTTTCCTAAATTAATTCAGCGTCGGATTCCGCTGGCAGCAAGAAATTTCCGCTGGCAGCGAATGGCCTTGATTGAGCTTCTGTTGGATTTCCGCTACCAACTCGCTGGCAGCGACTTTCATGCCTTAGAATTTTCTCGAGCTTCTCCATGGTCCCGTCCTTCCGCTTCCGCGAGTACCTGATTCCGCTGCCGCGAGCTGGGACTTCCGCTGCCGCGAGAGCTCAAACTCGCTGGGGCGAGTTCCTTCTTCCGCTGGAGCCTCCAGGTCCTCGTGATTCCGCTGCCGCGAGTCCTTCCATCCGCGGGCGCGAGAGCCGTCTTCCGCTGGAGCGAGTAGCCGAAGCTTCGTCCTCCTGGTGATTCTCGCTGGCAGCGGATTTTTCCGCGGCAGCGGACGTCTCGCTGCAGCGAGATTAGTCGCTAGCAGCGGGCATTGCTTGCCCTTCCTCTCTCGCTAGCTCCTCCTCTCGCGGACTCTCTCTCGCTGGTTCTCCCTTCCCGTGGGCTTGCCGGGCTCCAGGCTTCTGGTTCCACTCGCTGGCAGCGACTGTATCATTCGCTGGCAGCGACTGATGCCCAGAGACTTGATTCTTCATTGTTCTTCCCTTGTTCTTTCTTTCCTCCTTTCTTTCTCTTCTTAGCTTGATTTCTTGACTTCACTTGGCCATGTTTAACAGCTTTCCCTTGCTTTCCACCATGTCGGATCTATGATTCTGCACAATTCAACCGAAATAGCGTAGATTCCGAAATTTTCCACAAAAAGAGTTTTATCTAAATTAACACTAAAACATGCATATTCTACAATATAAATGCAACTAAATTATCCTATAATGCCAATTAGAAATGTGCATTATCAAACTCCCCCACACTTAACCTTTTGCTTGTCCTCAAGCAATACAAAAACAAGAGCAAAACCATCATACCACAAATATGATCTTCAAGCACTAACCTTGTCAAAAGCAAAATCAAAGTGGAGGAGCCATGAACATGAAAGCTAACATCCTAGCAAGTATATAAGTGATTCAAAGTAAAAGGCACATCTAGTCCAACCTCACCGGGATAATGTGTTTGCTCTCACTCTCATGTGTTTAGGCTTAAAAATGCAATCTCTCAACTCAATCCAAAATGCAAAAAGCTACATAGAAATTGATACATATATCACATATTCTCCACCGTGGATGCCATCACTTATAAGAAACATCAAGAGGTCTTTTATCAAGGTTGTAATGGGGCTTGGTAAGGAATTTAAGGTAGGAAATACTTAGGCTTGTGGTGCTAAAAATCCGGGAAAAAGGGATCCCTAAGAACAACCGGAAGAACATCAAAAACCAAATACTTCCAAAACCAAGATAACTCAAACTTTCACTCTTAAAACACTCAACAAAAGAACTTTCTCTCAACCATACATTTTTTTCAACTCTCACATACATAATGAAAATAAAAGGCTCTTTATTCATCTTTTTTTTTTCTTTTCTTTTCTTCTATTTCTTTTGACTTTTTTCTTCTTCTTTTTTCATTTTTTTTCTAGAGCCAAAAATACAATAATGCGCAATGTGAGGAATAAAACCAAAATTACATAATCATCCAAAACTTGTAACTTTCTCAACAATATTCTCTTCTCCACTCAAACAAATCAATCATTCACCAATTCTAATCCTAATTCCCGGATAGGGTAAGGCTTATCATCGGCTAAGGATAAATTTTGTGGTGCTTCAAAGAGAAGGCTAAGGCTCAAATTTGGCTACAAGCAAAGGATACATATGTAGGGTGGATATGGATAATAATATGGCTAAGAAAATCATGCCTCTATCATTTGAAACTCATAAGCAATAGACATATAAATTCGGCCTCAAATATAGATAACAATGTCAATCTCAAGAGGTAATTGCATAAGGAGAGTATAATGTCACACAAGAAAGCAAAAGGGAATAAATATATCAAATATCCCTATAAGGCCAATATTCTCACTTGGACGAGTTTTTGTTGGATTTCAATAATGCCAAAGACTAAGAATCATACTTTCTCAATTGAACTAACATGCCATGCTCCCATAAAAATCATTTCAAGTATGTGACAAGGCTAGGCAATTCAATCATATTATGGAACATATATGGTAAAACTTATAAAAATAAGATAGAGGACAAACTAAGGCAAGATGGGTATTTGAAAAACACATATATGCAATGCATGCTCTTTTTGGATATTTTTTTTCTCATTTTTTTTTCATTTTCTAATGCAATAAATTAACGAAAAAAATAAACATGAATGCATGAATATATGAATGCAACCCTCCCCCACACTTAAACTCTTCATTGTCCTCAATGAAAATCAAAGACAAAAAATCATAAAAATATGAGAGAAAGAGGGTAAAGAATAACTCACATCATGGGAAAAGTTTCGATGGCGAAGATGATGAAGCTCGGAAGAAGAACGGTGAAGAACGACAACAACGAAGACTAACGAACCACGAGCACTGATGAATGAAGATGACGAAGAATGAATAAGATCAATGACGACGACAATGGACGAAGACTGGGCATGCACCATGGGAGCGGTTGATCAGGCCGCAGACAAGGCTAATGCTAGCTTCGTACACTAGGCATCACTGCTGGATTCGCTGGCAGCGAGTTTTGGTTCGCTGGCAGCGGATGAAATCAGCTCCCGTGACATCTGGGCGGCTGGACTCGCTGGTAGCGAATCATTATTCGCTGGCAGCGAATTGAGCCCAGATTCAGCGAGTTTTTTTTTTTTTTTTTTTTCCTGCATGGTTATCTCAAAAATATCCGAAAGCATCTATCTACCATATAGAATAATTAGGAAATTTCTAATTTATTAAACAACAAAACTAATTAAATAACTAGGAATTTAAATAACTAATTTAGGAAAACTTACCTCGGGTTGCCTCCCGAGAAGCGTCCTTGTTTATCGTCATAGACTCGACGGTTTATTTGTTCATGTGTTCAAGATTCATTCGGACATTGCCAACGCCCTTTTTAACAAATCAAACTTCGGTGCACACCATCTAGGTAGGCAAGCATCACATATGAAGAAGCCGAAGTCAAAAGATGTGATATTGAAGAAGGTCTCCAACTCTTCATATGCTCGAGCGTGACTTCCCGCCGAGGGTATGTAGTACCACCAACACAGTTCCGCTGGTGACTTGTCGAAGTAATGCTCCCAAGGATCTACATATTCACCAAAATCCACAAAAGTGTAAGAAATATCATTACCTTGCTCGGGAGCCATAGAAATCGGCTCCGGACTTGATTCCTTAATTGATGACTTGGGGATGATTTCTATGGGTGGAGTAGGTGCCAAAATACATGGTTCCTCATGCGTGCACTCATGAGACTCCATCTCAAGGGGCATCGGGCTCCCTTCTCCATCTTTGATTGAACCATTGGTGCTTGCATCTTGGCTTCCCTCGTGTATCTCGCCCTCCATTGGTTTGAAAGGTAAGGGCATGGATGCCAACTTGTAGTCTTCTTCCACCTTCGCCATGTCACCCACGCAAAGGAAAAGATCCCACAATTCCGACCAATCCAAACCGTAAAAGCCTTCATCTTTCAATGATTGGGCGAATTCTTGTATCTCGGGAAGCATGCCATCTTGAACGCAAAGTACTTGTTCTTTCAAATCATCTTGGATACCCCGTGAAGCACGATCGTCCACTAAATCTTGCACTCTTGCGAGGTAATGGTGAAAGTATTCTCCTTGGTATTGCCATAACTCTAACTCCATTGCAAACAATTAGTAACGAGGTGTCGTGAACCGTAAGATAGGTCCACGACGGGTTAAATATATATACAAAAATCAATAAACACACAAAACAAAGAAATAAACTTGATTCCCCGGCAACGGCGCCAATTTGACGGAGGGAAAGTCGTTGATTTCCCTCGCCAAAAATTATTCCCAAACAAACAAACTAGTATAGTATGCAAGTACGGGGTCGAACCCTAGAGAATCAAGTATTTCTAAATATTGTGTATTTATCAATATAAAAGAAACGATTTTTATGAATGAAAATAAAAGAAAATAATATTGACAAAAGCAAATAAATGATAGAAGAAAAGCGTTTCCACCTACAAGTTCTCGACTTTGGTTGGTTTTATTGATCATCGAATCCTTTTCAAGTTATTATCTTTTCCTACGAATTCCTCTCGTCTTGGTTTAAGTAGATTAAAAGTCCTACGAGTCCAATTAATCCCTTACACCTCAATGCAACCTTAACACGGTCAAGATTTAACAAAGAGATAGCAAATAGTCCCAAGAACTTGAGCATATAAATAACACCAATTAAACACGGTAAATCAATGTTTAAGATATATGTCAACTCCCTACATAATCATGCTTCAAACACGGAATCCACAATCTTATGCGTGCTACTACGGAAATAACACAAATACGAAAGTATTAAATCCTAGCATGAAATCAATATTATCAAGGTAGCTAATCAAGATAACATCAATAACATAATCAATATCACATAAAGAAGTTGAAAGAATTATAGAGGAAAAATAACTTAAATTAGAAACTCACAAACCACCAACCAAGTCTCGAAAGTGTAGGCGAAAACTACAAAATTAGCCAAACATGGCTTACCTAAGCTTTCTTCTCTTCAATGGTGATTTCTCTACTTGGAATTTAATTTTGAAACTCTATTAAACTAACCCTAGAACATCCTATTTATAAGCCTAATATCTTCCATAAAAGGTAGATAAAAGATAGAAACTTCCTAAACAAACTAGATCAAAGATAGAACTTTCCTAAATTAATTCAGCGTCGGATTCCGCTGGCAGCGAGAAATTTCCGCTGGCAGCGAATGGCCTTGATTGAGCTTCTGTTGGATTTCCGCTACCAACTCGCTGGCAGCGACTTTCATGCCTTAGAATTTTCTCGAGCTTCTCCATGGTCCCGTCCTTCCGCTTCCGCGAGTACCTGATTCCGCTGCCGCGAGCTGGGACTTCCGCTGCCGCGAGAGCTCAAACTCGCTGGGGCGAGTTCCTTCTTCCGCTGGAGCCTCCAGGTCCTCGTGATTCCGCTTCCGCGAGTCCTTCCATCCGCGGGCGCGAGAGCCGTCTTCCGCTGGAGCGAGTAGCCGAAGCTTCGTCCTCCTGGTGATTCCCGCTGGCAGCGGATTTTTCCGCGGCAGCGGACGTCTCGCTGCAGCGAGATTAGTCGCTAGCAGCGAGCATTGCTTGCCCTTCCTCTCTCGCTGGCTCCTCCTCTCGCGGACTCTCTCTCTCCCTGGTTCTTCCTTCCCGTGGGCTTGCCGGGCTCCAGGCTTCTGGTTCCACTCGCTGGCAGTGACTGTATCATTCGCTGGCAGCGACTGATGCCCAGAGACTTGATTCTTCATTGTTCTTCCCTCGTTCTTTCTTTCCTCCTTTCTTTCTCTTCTTAGCTTGATTTCTTGACTTCACTTGGCCATGTTTAACAGCTTTCCCTTGCTTTCCACCATGTCGGATCTATGATTCTGCACAACTCAACCGAAATAGCGTAGATTCCGAAATTTTCCACAAAAAGAGTTTTATCTAAATTAACACTAAAACATGCATATTCTACAATGTAAATGCAACTAAATTATCCTATAATGCCAATTAGAAATGTGCATTATCAATCATCTTGTTATATGTTCCCCCTTTTCTTTCAACATTTTCTTTACGCTCTATTTTGATATCCGATTCTGGTAGCTAAAGTCATCCAAACTGAAGTAACTCTCTTAGTTTGTTGTAAGAATTTATGTATTATGGACATCTAACCTTTTTTTGCTGATTTCCAATCACTTCATAACCTTAGTGAAACACCTTGTTAGATTATGCTGAAATATATCTTGCTATATTTTTATTTAGAACAATGAATAAAGAATGGATGAAAAAAAGTCGGTTGTCCCAAGAATATTCCGATGGTGTGGATGAATTCATACAGTTTGCCCTTGACCATGGGATTGATCCCAATAAAATACGTTGCTCGTGTGTGAAGTGTGGTCATGTGAAGTGGATTAGTGTCGACCTCGTAAAGGACCATCTCATTACTAAGGGCATCTCTCAAGGTTACACACACTGGAAATGGCATGGAGAGGAAACTCATGATAGTTCAACTCATCCTGATGGCATAGAAGAATTTCATGCAGATAATGCGAGTGAAGCTGATCGGATTGCTGATATGATTCATGATTTGTCTACTAATTTGCAAGATCATCCTCATATAGTTGAAAACTTGACAGACGATGCTAATATGCCTTTGTACCCTGATTGCACAAAGTTTACAAGATTGTCTGCCCTCTTGAAATTGTACAACTTGAAGACTACTCATGGATGGACTGATAAGAGTTTTACTGCCCTACTCGAACTTCTAAAGGACATGCTTCCAGAGGATAATTGTCTTCCTCAACGAACATATGAGGCAAAGAAGATTTTGCGCTCTATGGGGATGAATTATGAGAAGATACATGCATGTCCTAATGACTGTATACTTTATCGAAAGGAATACAGTGTCTTGGATAAATGCCCAATCCCTACATGTGAAGCTCCACGTTATAAGAAGAATGGTGCACCCTCAAAGGTTTTGTGGTATTTTCCTATAATTCCAAGATTCAGACGTTTGTTTGCTAACCCTGAAGATGCTAAGAAACTGACATGGCATGCGGATGGAAGGAAAAAAGATCGATTTCTTCGACACCCGGCAGATTCTCCTCAATGGACAATGATTGATACAATTCATCAAGAGTTTGGAAAAGAAGATAGAAACCTACGCCTTGCTCTTTCTACTGATGGTATGAATCCTCATGGTAGTCTTAGTAGCAATCATAGTACATGGCCGGTAGTTTTGGTAATTTATAATCTTCCACCAGGGCTTTGCATGAAGCGCAGATACATGATGTTGTCTTTGTTGATTTCGGGGCCAAAGCAACCAGGAAACGATATTGATGTTTATTTGGCACCTCTTATTGAAGATTTGAAGGTCATGTGGCAAGATGGTGTTGAAGTTTATGATGCATATCGTAAAGAGAATTTTCATCTTCGAGCCATGCTATTTTGCACCATAAATGATTTTCCTGCTTATGGAAATCTTTCGGGATATAGTGTTAAAGGGCACTATGCATGTCCTATATGTTTGAAGAAAACTTGCTATCAACAGTTGAAGCATAGTAGTAAGACTGTTTACCTTGGTCATCGTAGATACTTACCTGGAAACCATCGGTATCGAAAATTGCGTAAAGCTTTTAATGGTGAAGTTGAAGAAGAAACAGCCCCACTCCCATTATCTGGCCAACGGATATTTAATTTGGTGAAAGATATCAACGTGACCTATGGGAAAACAGGTCGTGTTGAGTCGAGAGATGGTTGGAAAAAGAGATCAATATTTTTTGAACTTCCCTATTGGAAAGATCTCTTTGTGAGGCATTGTCTTGATGTCATGCATATTGAAAAAAACATATGTGATGGTCTCATTGGCACATTGCTCAATATACCCGGAAAGTCAAAGGATGGCATTAAAGCTAGAATGGATTATAAAGAGATGAATATTAGAGGAGAACTGCATCCAGTGACGGATGGGCGACGAACATACTTGCCTCCTGCTTGTTATACTCTATCAAAGAAGGAAAAGGAAGAGTTTTGTAACTTTCTTCATGATGTTAAAGTTCCAGCGGGATATTCTTCCAATATTAGGAGTCTTGTATCCCTCAAAGATTTGAAATTAATAGGACTGAAGTCTCATGATTGTCATATTCTCCTTCAACAAATGTTACCTGTGGCTATACGTTCCATATTACCAAAGCATGTGCGGTTTGCTATCACTAGATTTTGTTTCTTTTTTAAGAAACTATGCAGTAAAGTGATTGATCCTAGAGATTTACCAGATTTACAAACTGGTATTGCAGTATCCCTTTGTGAAATTGAGATGTACTTCCCACCTGGATTTTGTGTCATTATGGTGCATTTGACTGTGCACCTAGTTCGAGAGGTGCAACTTTGTGGTCCTGTCTGCCTAAGGTGGATGTATCCATTTGAGAGGTACATGAAAATATTGAAGTGTTATGTGAAGAATCCAAACCGCCCTGAAGGATGTATAGTTGAGCGTTACATAATGGAAGAAGCAATTGAATTTTGTAGTGATTACTTGCCTACCGTGGAAGCCATTGGTCTTCCAAAGCGACATCATATGACCGAAGTAGAGTGGAGGGGAATATCAGGACTAGATACATTGAATCCCGAATAAGTTATATGCAGTCAAGCTCATCTATATGTACTTAACAACGATGATGAATTTCTTCCATATATTGAAGATCATATGAATTATGTGAAAAATCAGAATCCTCGAAATGCTGGAGATGAAAGGTGGATTACCAAAGAACATAACCGAACCTTCCCTACCTGGTTGCGAGAATTGATACTTCAGAAGTTGGAAGATGGAGAAAGCGTTTCAGAAAGATTGCAATGGATATCTCAAGGTCCAAAAGGTCAAGTGATCACTTACACGAGCATGGAAGTGAAAAGTTGCACGTTCTACACCAAGGATCAAGATGATAAAAGTGCAACACAAAATAGTGGTGTGACGTTAGTTGCTGAGGCAATGCACGTGGCTAGTGCAAAAGACAAGAATCCAGTGTATGAAAGTATGTCATATTACGGGTTGATTGAGCAAATTTGGGTGTTGATCTATACAGATGAGATACAAATCCCTCTGTTTTACTGTAAATGGGTTGACAACAACAGTGGAGTTCGAAATGATGAAATGGGGTTCACTTTAGTTGATCTTAATAAAGTTAGTTATACAGATGATCCATTTATATTGGCTACACAAGCGAAACAAATATTTTATGTTCGCGACCCTATTGACCGTAGATGGTCTGTTGTCATGTCAACTCCGTCCAGGAACCTTTATGAATATAATGAAGATATGTGTGAAGAGAGCTCTAACACCATTTCAGTGATACCCGGTGTTGAAGATGAAAATGTGGACATTTATTTAAGAGATGATCACAGAGAAGGGATATGGCTTAATGAAGAAATTGAAGCACAAGGGGGCAGCTCTAGTACATCAAACAAAAAAAGGAAGACAAACCAAATCTAAATTTATTTTTTGTAAGTAGTTTACATTAAAAGTTTATAAAACTATGGTTTGTCTTATTGGTTCATTTTTTTCTCTAGTTCAAAAAGTTCTGGACATCTTCATGAATTTCGAAATTCATTGTTGTTTTGTGTGATGTTTCTAGAGTTTACTATCTTTTATCTTGACATGTTGATAACAATTCTGTTTCAGATGTGATATTATGCATATATCTATCACATATTCCTTTAGCCGCGATGTTAAACATCTATTTGTGTTGATTTGCAGATGGCTCCTCGAAAACGCAATGTTACAACAAAACAAGTAGAGTCTTCTACATCACGCAGTGTTCGGGGAGCTACTATGTCAAAGGAGGTGACTAAAGTAATTGCCAATGGTCAAAAGTTTGAACTTCAATGGGATGAGCAAGGAGAATCCATAGGTCCGAATTCTGCCAAATTGAAGAGCTTCATTGGTACTACTGTCAAACGATTGGTAAGAATCACATTCTCTGATTGGCGTGTCGTTCCTGAGTCACTGAAGGATATGGTTTGGAAAGAAGTTTTGGTAAGTTTCTATACCTGTAATGTTAGGTTCAAAAGAACTAAAATCTTGGTTTAGATTTTTTTTAAAATGGTTGATTCCGACATCTTATTATGTTGGTGTTTGTTTGGCAAAGACTGGGTTTATTCTCCCTAAGGAAAAGAAGGGTTGGGTGTTGAAAATAGCCAATGCATTGTGGAGGAGGTTCAAGTCAGACTTGACAAATTTATATGTGTACGATACAGAAGGCAAAATCCTTTCTAGTCCTCCGGAACAGTATTCTCTATACATTAATCAAGATCAATGGACAGAGTTTATTGAGATTCGCCAATCGGCTCCATTTAAGGTAATTTTAAGCATACTTAACTCGTGTATTTAAACTTGAAATTCATACATGTTCATGTAATATTCATACTCATTTGCTTGAAAATAGGAATCTAGTGAAGCGCATCGACAGCTCGCGCAGAAGAATTTATACCCGTATCGAGGGTCTCGGAAAGGCTATCCCGGAATTGGTCAAGCAATGGTAAAATTTTAATTTTTCAGCTCTGAAAATGTCAAATGATGGACCTATTAGTGCAAATTTTAGGTCTCCTCAAGGTGAATAATCCTTTTATATTCAACTCCTATTTTGCTTTAAGGAAAAAAAATCAGTTTCTGCACAATTACTTTATGTTTTGTCATAAGAAAAACTCATTTTAAAAATATAAGCTAAATGGGATAAGCTGAATAAAGCTCCTTCAGTAAGGAGTTAACTTGCTTCTCTTGATGGAATATGCATCAAAGCTCTGTTTTTATGCTAAAACAATAAGCTGAATGGAAAGCTTCTTGAATTGCCTAGCTGTTTTTTTACTGAACTTAAATACTACTAGCAATCTACACCCTATTTCTAGGCATTATCATGTTAACATCTCATCTAGAACTTTTTATAAAACTGCCTATTTTGCCTTCGTTCAAAATAATACATTGTCCTTCTTAATAAGTATTTCTATTGTTCACAAACTATTAATAAATATTTATTATATTCAGAAATTAGAGTTGGGTAGTTCTGTGCTACCACCACGTCAGGATATATGGAAGAGAGCTCGTAAACATAAGGATGGACATTTGTCACCTGATGTGCAAGAGATAGTCGATAAAATGGTGAGTTTATGGAATGTTTATATTATTATATATGCAATTTAAACCAATATATCATTACATTTAAATCAATATACATGTCTGTTAGTAACATTTAAGTTTATGAAAAATCAGGATCAACTATCGGAACAAGAGAAAGCGGGAGAAATAGCATTTTCTGGCCGGGAAGATTTATTGTCAGTGGCTTTGGACAAGCAGGAACACCCAAGACGTGTTAGAGGAGTTAGCCAAAATCTTACAATCACCGATTACTTTGGACATGCATCTCAAGGTAAAGCACTTAGAGGGATAGGTGTAAGGGAAGAAGATATTATTGCTGCGCAAGAAATGAAGAAGATGGAAGAAAAGCTTCATCAAATGCAAGAACATCATACACAATCTCAAGGACAATCTCAAGCACAAATTCAAGAAATGCAAGAATTCATTATGGTGTTAATTGATAAAATGAGAAAGGATAATCCAGGTTTGCCAACCCCTCAGTTTACACTTCATACTCCTCCTGGAGATCCTGAAGCGCCTAAAGTGCTTAAAGCGTCTGAAGTGGCTAAAGTGCCTGAAGTGTCTGAAGTGTCTGATATTGTTAACATGCATGCAAATTGCCCAGTGATTAAGCCCTCAGATGTACCCTCCTCAGCCATCCAATCTACTTTAGATCACTTATTTGAAGAGGTATGTATTCATAAGCTTTCTTATAAGTTGATGTTTAATATCAATTCATGCATTGGAAGTACTAGTTTATTATGTTTTATTTATGCAATATAGGAGTTTGTGCCTTGTCATCTATTTTCACCGAGTATGAATGAGAATGATAAAGTGGCGATAGGAAGTGTTTGTCTTTCCACCTCGGGTGTTATATTGCATCATCGCCCGTTAGAGCCTGGTTATGTTAAAGTTCAAGTGATCACCCCTCTACAATGTGAAAAACCTATTCCACAACCGACTAGTGAAGCTCGTACAGTGTTTGAAGCCGTTGGTCAGTTTGTTGCATGGCCAGCTGCACTTGTTTCAACAAACATGGTATATTAATTTCAGAACATTGCCTATGTGTATATAATTAATTTCCATTTTATCTATATGGTGAAGCAATATTTTTTGTATCTAACTACCAGGCATCCACCCACAAGGAGACACAAAATCTCAAGACAAAAAGGAAATTTGCATCAAATGGGACTAACATCCAATTTCCATCAAAAAGGACAGCCATATCCTACACAGAGAGGATGATTAACTTTAAATGGTATCATCGTGCCATGGCTAAAACACCGCAACACATCACTCTCTCCGAGTCAATCATGGGGTATGAACCAACAATTATTGTTGGTAAGTTAGAAGTCGGGCAATTGTTGAACCAAGAAGAAATGGGTGCAGCCCATGTGTCATTTTATATCAAGTAAATTTACTTAATTCTTTTTGTAAAGTATACAGCATTCTATCATTCTCAAGTGTGCATTTAATATATCAGTCACTTATATTTTGCAAATGTTCAATTTGGTGTGATTATAGGTACTTGTGGGACAAACATTGTAGCAACATAGGGGACATGTATGGATTCCTTTGCCCATCAAGTGTGTCTCCTGGAGGACCTCGTAAGACAGTGAGAGATCGTCAACAGTATATTGCTGCTGCAATCAGAGGGAATATTGAAATGAAGATGGTTTTCGCACCTTGCAACTTTGGGTAATTTATCTTTTAATATTTTGTATGAATATACATTTCATATTGGGTATCTATATAATGTTGAGTTGAATTTACTAGTTTGCGCAATTTTATATAGGGTGCATTGGGTTTTACTGGCTATTAATGTCAAGGATGACACTGTGTACTACTTCGATCCATTAAGAGATGAAATTTCATCCAAGATTTCATCTGATATCCAAACTATTTTTGATACGTAAGTTTCATTTGAAATACTTAGATAAATAAGTTTTCACTTATAATATGTTATATATAAATTACATTTTCATGTTGTTATATTGGTGGATAGGGGATTAAAGATGTTTTGGGCTCAAAAAGGTTTGAAGAAACCTCGCACACAAACGCGTTGGGTCAAAGTAGAGGTAAAATTCATAATTATTGATTTTATTTTTATTTTTATTGTTACACAAACATGTGTGTGCTTTATGTCATTGCAGTGTCCTCATCATTCTAGTAGTGTTGATTGTGGATACTATGTATTGAGGTTCATGCGAGAGATTATTGAAAAGCGCTATACGAATTCTATCCCAACCCAGGTATTGATTGTGAATTTATGGAATTAATAAAATTCATAACAAAACAGTTTATACTTATGTAATTTGTGTTTGATATATTTTGCAGTACTATAGGAGACAACACAATCTGTACATCCAAGAAGAAATTGATGAGATTCGAGTTGAGTGGTTGGAGTACTTCAGTGAAATAAATGACATTTAGGTAACATTTCAATACTTTTATAGTAATCATGAGCTTTTTGTTTTCTACTTCTATACTTTGATTTAATTTTTATTTTCATATTTAATATATAAACTTCAAAGTATATACAACCTAGAAAAACAGCCCCAACAAATAAAATTTAAGGCAAAAAGTCTTTCACTTATGAGGTACAATAAATAGACTTTCACTCAAAGCCTTGAAAACAGAGGATAGCAACGGTTTGCTGATGACATTTCTTTTGTATCTAATTACATGTTTCAATCAATTTGGCGAGTTTTATTTTTTGGGTTTGTGCTTGATAATCTCTTCATTTATGAGTTTTACTTTATTATTCATTGTAGAATCTCAGGCTTCAAACAACATCAGGTGCAAGCTACCTAATATCAGCAGAAGAAAAGTACGAAGACATTAGGAGCAAGTCGTCTATGGATCTCGAAAAATTCAAATGCAGTACAAAGTTATCTAGTGGTAGCATATATTATATAAGGATATTGATTAGTATGACAATTATAGTTGAATTTCATTTCGAATACTTTGAAGTTATTAGCTAAATTTGTACATTAATTTGCCTATGAATTATGAAAGATACTTTGTTTAAGTTCTATTGGTAATTTTCTTATTGAACATGTTTTCCAAATTGAATGGTGTGTCAATATATACACACATAAATAGGTACAGGGAATCAAGCATACAAATGAAATGCATTTGCTGGGTAAAAAGTCATAAACTTTATATCACGGTTATAATAGAACCGTGATAGATTCTTAAGTATCATGCGCGCGAAAATGAGTATATGAATCTGTTAGAAGCCTTTTTTATCACGGTTCCAAGGTTTTTTTATCACGTCTAGCAACTATGATAAAAACCTTGACCGTGGCACCCTTGCTCTTTTTAGGCCGGTTCTATAGAACAATAGATCACGGTTATCACCCGTGATGAATTCTATTTTTTATCACGGTTCTGTACCAAGATCTCTATTATCGCGAAACATTTAATCACGGGTTAAAACCGTGATGTATACCTAAACGGAACCGTGATAAAAAGGGTTTTTTGTACTAGTGACTCGTAGCTTGATATTGCATGTACCTTGGTTAATTCATATTCTTAATGCTATCTCTAGGTTAAATTTTAACCGTGTTAGGGTTATTTAGAGATAAGGGTTGCTAGGACTCATAGGACTAGTAATTTACCTAAGATCTGGACAAGGACATTGATAGGAAAAGACAAGAGCTAGAGGCTGAAACAAGGATCGAATTCATCCATCGAAGTGATAAATTGTAGGTGAACCTATTTCTCTCCACTGCATTCTACAATCTATTTACTTTGTTTGCTTGCTTCCGCTTTGATAAAAGGCGGATCTCTTCACACCAAAAACCCCCCATATTCTTACCAGCGATTAGAATTGATACTTGAATTGAATAGATTTCCCTGTGGATCGATCTCTTGCTTACACACTATACTAGTTGTGAGTTTGAGTATTCTCTGGCAAGAACAACGACAGGTTTTCCTCTTGTCACCAAGCCCGTCCGAGATTGTAGGCGCTGGCTAATCGAGGGTACCCACAGTAATATATGTATATATACATTGTAATATATTTACATGTATATATGTGTTTGTATACATAGTAATATATATGTGTATATATACACTATAATTTAAAAAAGCACACACGCACGCACGCACGCACGCACGCACGCACACGCACACACACATAGCGGCCCACAACGGGTATATTGGTTTTCCCAATCCCGCACCCGTTGTGGTCGTCAACCGGGCTTAGCAGCCTGCATGGGCTTTTCCCCCTGTCCATGCCGACACATATTAGCTGGTGGGCTGGGCGGGCCGGGGAGGTCGACCCACGTTTGTCCAAGTCTATTCATGAGTCCACTTTCTCTTATAGGCAATCGCGTACACCCTCACTAGAGCAGAGCTTTCCTCTTTTCCACTTTCCTAGTGAGAACATTCCTATAATTGATGATGTTTCAAGCACCGTTTTCCATCCTTCTATTTCTACCTCCTCTCGTTCTTCCTCCCCACAGCTTGATGGAGCTGCAGTCAGAAGGTCGAGTAGGACTAGCCACCCACCTACACATTTATCATATTATGTTTGCTCTCATGATTGTGCAGCACTGTTTCACCTCCTTCTATTCCTACCTCCTTCTTCTTCCCCCTCATAACTTGATGGAGTTTGCAATTAGAAGGTCAAGTAGGACTCGTCACCTACCTACACATTTATCATATTATGTTTGCTCTTATGATTGTGTAGCACCCGCCTTCTGTTTTTTATACCATCACGTCAACCGTGTCATTTCCTTCCATGTTTATTCCTCCTGATTCTCTTCCTTATCAGGATGAACCCTTTAACATTGAAGAAGCGTGTCAATATTCTGTTTGGCAAAATGCCATGAAGATAGACTTTGATGCTTTAGATTTCAATAAGACCTGGGATATTATTGAACTTCCAAAGGGGAAGCGTGCTATAGGGTGCAAGTGGGTTTACAAGGTTAAGAGAAAGTCAGATGGGAGCATTGAGCGGCATAAGGCATGGTTAGTTATGAAGGGTTTCACAAAAAAGGAAGGAGTTTATTATACATAAAAAATTTCTCCGGTTATCAAAGATGACATCAGTTCATGCATTGGTCTCAATGGCTATTCATCGGGGCTGGACTATGCATCAGTTGACCTCAATAGTGCATTCCTCCACCGGACATTGGAAGAAGAGGCGTATATGAAAATTCCTCCAGGCTTACAAGTGTCAGACAATAAGCTTGTTTTTCGACTTAGGAAATCATTATACGACTTGAAACAAGCCTCTAACCAGTGGAATGCTCGACTATCTAGTGCATTGCGTCACCGTGGGTATGTATAGTCGTCCAATGATCACTCTCTTCTCTTCAAACGAGTGATCATTCTGTTGTGTTTGCTGCAATCTATGTGGACGATATTCTGTTGACATGCAATAATGTGGACAAAATGGCTTCTTTGAAAGCATTCCTCGATAGTGAATTTCGTATTAAAGATTTGGGCCCCCTTCACTTTTTCATCGGAATCGAATTCATTCCCATCGCTGATGGTCTTGTCACGAACCAAGAAAAGTTCATCAAGGAATTACTTCTTGAGTTCTGATGTGATAAACCTCCTGTTGTTAGTCCTTTAGGGCCTTACTTAAAGCTGCTTCCTAATGAGGGGGCCCATTGGAGGATGCTACATAGTATAGAAAACTCATTTGCAAGCTTAATTTCTCAATCTACACAAGACCGGATTTGACTTTTTTCAGTTCAGTACCTCAGCTAGTTTATGCAACTTCCTAGACTTCCTCACATGGCTGCTATTTATCACGTATTACACTATCTAAAAGGGACCGCTCACACATGCCTTCTTCTCTCTAAATTCAGCGCCCTTCGATATCAAGCATATTGTGATGCAGATTGGGCTAGTTGCCCGATCACTCAAAAATTAGTTTCTGGGTATGTTGTGTTCAGCGCCCTTCCAATTTGATTTCTTGGACAAATAAGAAACAACAAAGCGTTTCTTTGTCTTCGGCCAAAGTAGAACATAGATATCTCCATCGGCTTTGTGCTGAACTTGCGTGGCTTAGTCGACTTCTTGTTGAACTTGGTGTTCCAGGTGTCACACATATTCCTATAAAGTGCAACAATCAGGCTGCTCACGAAACATATTGAGGTGGACTGGCACTTCACACGTCAGAAATTGGTTGAGGGGCTGATTACCCTTTCTTATGTTGGGACCAAGCAACAACTTGCAGACTCCTTAACTAAGTGTATTCCTAGTGTTCGTTTGGTTCCATTAATCTCCAAGATCGGTCTAACTGATGCAGTGCGTCGATCTTGAGGTGGAGTATTGGGTTGTTGCCCATTAGTTTTGTTATAAATAAATTGTAGCCCATCTTTTCCAAAGCTAAGAATGAAAAAATCAGATTTTTCGTTTACTTCTTTCTTCTTCGACTGCTTTTCGGAAAAGTTACGAGTTCCTACAGTCGGATCAATTTGTTTGATTCCCACATAAAAATCCGCCTAAAAAGAAATATTTACGTAAAACTACTCCTTAAATATAATGTTTTTCACTTACTACACCATAAATTAAAAATTACAGAAAATCACCCCTTAAATAGTCTTTACTACCAAATCACCAGTCATCACCTATTTTTGTTAAACTAGCATTAAATATATTATATTTTAATATATAAGATAAAATTCACATAAATTTTACCTCAAAATGTTTGTAAAATTTGTTTAAAAAAAATTTGTTTATCGATTATTCGTGTACAATAAATATAATTATAGAACTTTTTGAATTTTTATCGAAGGTTAATTACTAAACAAAAATATTTAAATTACAAATAAATAACAATTTTGAGGCTATTTTTAACTTAACAAATATATGATTTCTAATCATATTATAAATAAAATAATAATTTACACACTGTTTTAAAAATTTATAAAGATTCTAAAGCATAAATTGGGATAATAATTCTAAGCTATTATTATTACTAGTCTTATGACCCACACGCTTGTGCGGTTGTCTAATAACTTATATTTTATTATAATTTTGAATTATTTTTTAAAAAGTAAAGAAAAAATAAAAAAACATGTTTTTTCGCTCATGAAAAAATGACAAAATAATAAGATTTTAATGTTAAGGTATTTTAATTAGTAATATATATAACCATTATTTGTTGATTGTAATGGAACCTCATATGACATAAATAAATATATAAAATAAAATGTCACATTTCATCAAAGATTAGTATAAAATAAAAAAAATGCTTTATTTCAACTGTTTCTCTATAATTTCTATATTATAGAATGCTACAAAAAAAAAAATTCTATAACTCCAACAAATCATCAGCTAGTTTGAAAGTTTCAATATGATTCTCCAAATCCTATATAAAATAATAGAGAATACTAAAAATTTAGAAAATTTGACTTTTTTCCATTAATTTCTATATTTTATTAGATGATATATTGGAGAAAAACAACTAAAATCTTTACAATTAGAGAATTTCTACAATTTAAAAGTGTTGAAGGTGTTCTTATAAACTTATAATGTAAAAAAAAAATTGGGCGACCATTATACCAAATTTAAAATAGTTTTATTTATTTGTGCTATAAATCTGCACAATTTTGGAGCAATTGAAAACAGGGGCATCAGCCATTTTTCATTTATTTTTTTTAAAAACAAATCACACTCAGGCGACGAATATTGACAAAACTTGGTTGCCTAATTTTTTTTTTAAAAAAAACCCTCATATTCAGGCGACGGACATAACTTCTTTAGGCGACGAACTTAGCTAATATAATGGTCGCCTGAGTTGCATTTTATATTTTATAGAATTCCCTAACCAAATTGGGACGACGAACCTTTGAGATAAATCCGTCGCCTGAAGTGACGTCGGCTCGGCTCAGCTCGGAAAGCCTTTTTAGGTCTGACAATGAATTCAGGCGACGAACAATTTTTTCGTCGCCTAAAATGTTTCAGGCGACGAACATACAGATGCTCGTCGCCTGAATAGTGAAAGGATGAAAGTCACTGGACCACTACTCAGGCGACGGATGTTCGTCGGCTGAGTTATCAGGTGACGAAAATCACATTTCAGGCGACGACATTGGTCCGTCGCCTGAAAGCCCTTCTGGCATAGTGTTCTCCTCATAGTAATATGTGTTATACATTATATTGATTAAGTTAAACCATGCCATCGCCTACTTAAACAAATCCATGATGTTTGAACTTGTGACTTTAAGATATAAGTTAAAAACATCACCCAAATTTATCAAATACAACAGTATATACTAAACTATTATACTAAACATCATGCACCCAAACTTATCAAATACAACCGTATATACTCTATATATACTCTGTAAAACTAAATAAACTTTTTTTTGGTGGGTGGGGGGGGGGGCCTAAAACTAATTTAACTTTTTTTTATATAAAATTAATATTATTGTAAAATTAATATATCTTATAAATTATAATTCATCATTTTAAAAAAATCCATATTTTATTGAAGATACAACGTACCAACCATTGTTATTAGAATCCCGATTCGAATCTTTATAATCTTAAGATCCTACGATCCTACCTAGGGCTCCGATCTGGATCTATGAATAGGATCTTTTTTTGTGTAGGATCTACAATGGGATCTTTAGAATCTTAATGGATCGATAGAATCTTACGATCCTACACGATCCTAAAGATCCTATTTTTATTAACAATGTGTATTTTTTAAACATTTGTTTTGTTTCCTTGGTTGATTTTAGGGTGTTTAAAAGTACACATTCATGTAAGGAACATGAAAAATAGCTTAGAGACAATTGTTTTCGAGTCTTTTAACCAATATGACAAGTTCTAAGGTCGTAAATGTAGATTTTTATGTCTTAAAATCAAAATATATTGTGTAACTAACTTTTTTCCCCTCATTCTAGAACTTTAAATTAAGCAACTTTGTTATATATTTTTTTATTTTTTTATTTAATTATATTTCGAGGATCTTACGATCCCCTAATGGGATCTTACGATCCGATCCACATACCCTATTGTGATTCGATCCTAGAATCCCGATCCTAATAACCTTGGTACCAACCAATTTTTCAACTTGGATATAAGCTATATAATTGTAAAATTTAGGTTAGGGTTGATCATGAATGTAACCATGTATTGTGTGATTTAGGATCGATCATGAACCGTTAACATATATATTTGCATTTAATATTTATTTATTGTGATAAGATTTTATTATTTTATAGATAATTAATTAATAATAAATCTTACCATTAGATATAATGAATTATCGTTACTAATCTAACTAAAGATAAAATATTTATAAAATAATTTTAGTAAAAATGATAGATTTTGTAACCACTTAAGATATGATACTGAATATTTATATTAAAAATTAAGTTTAATCTTCAATTAAAATAGACACATAGGATGACACGTACATATATAAATAGATAATGTAATTGTCTGACATGGCTTAAATATATTAGATCATCGTTAATTGACGTGTCAAATACCCGGGCCAGATTGTACTAGAGTCCGACACGTAAGCGAATTGCACCAAAACCCGCCACATAAGATTTCCACACCTCTGTTTTAGTATTATACTAGCGCAGTGCCCGTGCGTAACGCATGGGATTTATAAAGTATATTATATTATAAAAGAGGTCTAAAGACCAAGTTTATTCAAGTAAAACTTTCACAATTATCATGCGAAAAACACCATTTTAAATAAATAAATAAATATTTAACAACCATTTCTTTGAAAATAAAAATCAAGTATACAATGTATCAAACCTTAACCATTGAATAAGAAGATTATATCTGACCAAAAAAGAATTATTTTTATTAACAACAATTTTTATGATATAAATTGATAAGTAATTATGGATTAAATCATTTTTTAGTTTTATTTTTTTATTAATTTATTCTTATCTACTTAAGATTATAACAACCAAACAAACTCATCATTTTAAGGAAAAATTGATTTCTGATCTACTCATGCAAAAGAACGAAAGATGGCCAAAGAGATAAATAAAAAATGACACCGTAGTTGTAAATATAGCTAAATAAAGAACCTAAAATTAAAGTTTATAGCTTGCAAAATAGATCATCCGTGAGTTAAAAAAGTGTTAAAGATGTATATATTTAGAAAAGAGTTTACTCATATGTGCACAAAAACACATAGAAAATAATTATTTCAAAAATATTTTCTAATCAAAACACATCAAAGTTGTTTAGAAATGCATAAAGACAAATAACAACTATTTTATTTATTAGGCAAACTATTAAGAATTAAAGATTTGAACATTTGAAATTTAAATAAAATTTAAATAAATATTCTTGATTTTTTTGTTCATATTTAATTAGGTTCCATCTGAAATATTTTTTTTAGATTAATCTTGCCTTTTACGTTCAAATTTTATCTTGACATAAATGATTTGATTTGTTTTTTAATTGGTTAATAAGATATAATCGTGTTTTTTTAATATTTGGAGTATAAAGTTTTAGAAATTATATAGATAGATGATTGATTAAATATCATGGATTAATCATTAATGAGAATTGGTTTATGCTAGATAGATGAAATAATTCATTCTAGATGGTTAGGCCTTGACATCGTGTTCCGGGAAACCCTAGAGCGCTGGGCGATACACGACGGCAACCCTCTGGTGGTCTTCGAAAGCGCTTGCTTCCTCTCCGGCGTTGGGCTGTGGGAGCTAGGTTGTCCTCGCCGGCTTCGTACGTGCGAGATACTCCGGACTCAGGTGTGGTACAGCAGCGGCGTTCAAAGGTAGGTAAGGTTTTGATTTTGCCACTTTTGCCATGGATAAGAGGGATAGGGATATTCATCTAACTGAGAAGGAATGTGTGGTGGTGGACGGGTTTGTTGAGACAGAGGGCACTCAGGAAGGAGGGACTACTACGTTGGTGGGGTCGTTGATCTCAACTAGACCGTTCAACACTTTCGCCCTAAAATCAACGATGAAAGGGGCATGGAGACTGCGTAAGGGTTTTGTGTTTCGCGAGTTAAAGCAAAACCTGTTTGTATTTCAATTTGCATGTGAGGAGGACGCAAAGAAGGTTGTGCAAGGGGGACTGTGGTCTTTCGACAAATTGTTACTAGTGCTGAAGTACCCGGGGACGGAACAACCCTCAAAGATTGAGTTCACACATGCTCAGTTTTGGGTTAGGGTGTATGATATACCTCTGGTGGCGATTAATAAGAAAACTACGGAAGCAATCAGGGCGAGTTTGGGTGGGTATGTTGGGATTGAGGAGGATGACTTGCTGCTGAATAGGAGATATCTTAGAATTAGAGTGGACGTCGACATCTCAAAGCCTTTAGTCAGAGGAATCTTTCTAATGATAGGGGGAAGAAGATGTGGGTCACAATCAAATATGAAAGGCTCCATAATGAATATGGGGGGGGGGGGGGAAGGTCATTTGGAAGGGAACTGTGAGGCTGATGGGGGGGAGGGGGGAGGTCTCCATAATGAACATGGGGATGAGCTTCGAGCTTCACCTATGAGGGTGACCACGGGTCGGGAGGGAAGTGAAAGAGATCAAGATCGGGACATGTTGAGGAAGTGGAAGGGAGGAAAAGGGGATGAAGGAGGGGGAGAGTCTAGGAATAAAGGCATAGAGGTGGGTAGGAGATCTTTGTTGGCAATGCTTGAGGAAATGGAGAAAGCCTCACCGGAAAATCTGCAAGTTGCTAGTAATGTGGAAGAGGTGATATTAATAAAGGGAGTTGAGGCAGTAAGGTTGAAAGAGAAGGATAAGGTGGGAAGGTCTGATGAAAATATAATTTGGGGGTTATGTGAGGGAGACAATCATAATATTATAAAGGGGGATTATGTGGGTGGGGAAAATGAAAATAAGTCAAAGGAAGGAGAGCAAGTGGACAAAGGGAGGGAGGGGGTTAACGTGGGGAGGGAGATAAGATAATGAGTGAGGGAGGAGGAGGTGAGGTGGAACACTTTACTAGGGAGGAAAGGGTGGAAGAGGGCACTATGAAAGAAGGAAAAGGGGAGGGTGGTATAAAATATTCAAAAAAATGGGTGAGGAAGGCCAATAAACCTCAGGGTGAAGTAGGAGTTGCGATTCAGCACAAGGAGACAAGAGGAAGAGTTCTGAGGAGGGAGTGGAACACATGGATATGGATATGGGGAATGGGAACAATCTGAGGATAGAGGTCGAGGGAAGAACCAAGAAACAAAAGATATCGGCGGGAGAGGTGGGTAACCTCTCTTGCCGGACGCAATGATAATTCTAAGCTACAACTGTCGGGGATTGGGGAAGGACCCGGCAGTTGCAAAACTCGCTGTGTTGGTGAGAAGGGAGGACCCCAAAATGGTGTTTTTAATGGAAACAAAATGTGACAAGAGGAGGATGGAGGTAATAAGGAGAAAATTAGGTTTTAAGAACTGTTTTGTGGTGGAAAGCATTGGAAAGTCGGGAGGGCTGGGCTTGTTTTGGAATGAAGAGGTGACGCCAATTACCATCCAATCATATACGCAACATCATATCGATGCGATGGTGGGAGGCTGGAGGTTTACGGGCTTGTACGGGTGGTTTGAGCAGCATGAGAAACACCACACGCTCAGCTTGATGAGGAGGATCAAGGATGATGTCAGGGAACCGTGGGTTATCATGGGTGATTTCAATCAAATTTTGAGTGCGGCAGATAAAGAGGGTGGCATGCCGCCTGATTTTAATAACATGAAGCACTTTCCGGATACTATAGAGGATTTTGGATTGAGGGATATAATCTTCGAAGGTAATCGGTTTACATGGGATAATGCGAGAAAGGATGCGAGTTTCATTCAGGAGCGGATCGATATGGGATTTGCAAATGAAGGGTGGCTAGACTTGTTCCCAAATGCAAGGGTGAAACACTTGAATAAAGTAAAGTCGGACCATGTCCCAATCTTGTTGGATGGGCACAATGAGGGGAGTATGCAGAAGGTGAAAGGGGAGCATCCTTTCCGATTCGAAGCCATGTGGCTTGAGAACGAGGGGTGTGTGGAGGTGATTAAAAATGCATGGTTGAATCCTGGAAGCAGTATGGCAGAGGAGGGGATAATGGGCAAGATAAGTCGGTGTGGGAATGATTTACGCGAGTGGGGGTATATGACTTTCGGCAATGTGTCTAGAGAGTTGGGTAAGATTCAGGACGAGATTAGAAAGATGAGGGAGACTGGGATGTCGGGCGGGTTGGTTGAGAGGAGGCGTGAGCTTGAGTTAAGGGAGAGGGATTTATTGAAAAAGGAAGCGATTATCTAGTTCCAACGGGCTAGGGCAAATGAGTTCAAATGGGGAGATAGAAATACTAGCTTTTTTCACCAAAAGGCTAACGGCCGAAGTCGCAGGAATCGTGTTACGAAGTTGGTTGATAACGAGGGGCGTGAGTGGAGAAGTCAGGAAGGGATGGAAAAAGTGGCAATCGATTACTTTAAAGATATCTTGAAGGCCAATGCGAGGGCTTTGCCTGAGACGGCTACTCAAGGTATCGAGCCTCTAGTGACGGGTGAGGACAATCAGAAGCTGCTACTACCGTTCACCGGTGAGGAGGTACGTAATGCTCTATTTTCTATGCATCCCACAAAGTCGCCGGGCTCGGATGGTATGTCAGCATTGTTTTATCAACGACACTGGGATATTGTTGGGCCTGGAGTTACAAAATGTGTTCTTGATATTCTTAATGGCATGCATTTCCCTGAAGGACTCAATCATACTTTTATTACATTAATTCCTAAAGGCTCAGCACCTTCTACTACGAAGGAGTTGAGACCTATCAGTTTGTGTAACGTGCTTTACAAGGTGGTGTCAAAGGTACTAGCCAACAGGTTGAAGAAATGTCTAGACAAGGTGGTCTCTGAGAGCCAGAGTGCTTTTGTGCCCGGGAGGATGATTATTGATAATGTCATTGCAACTTTTGAGATATTCCATTATATGAAGACGAGAGAAGGGAAGACATGGTATATGGCGCTCAAGCTGGATATGGCCAAAGCTTATGATAGAGTTGAATGGCCATTTTTGGAACACTGCATGAGGAGGTTGGGGTTTGCCAATAGATGGATAGTGATGATTATGAAATGCATATCCACGGTGTCCTATGCAGTGCAGATGAATGGCATCCCTACGTCCTAGTTCCACCTGTCCAGAGCGTTGAGACAGGGAGATCCACTCTCCCCATATTTGTTCCTCCTTTGTGCAGAAAGCCTCTCAGCTTTTATTCAGACTAGTGAAAGGGAGAGTAGAATTGAAGGGTTGAGGATCGCCAGGGGGGCTCCTCGAGTATCTCATCTCTTCTTTGCAGATGACAACGTGATTTTTGCAAAGGCATCATGTCAACAGAGCAGTGAATTGATCCATATCCTCCATTCCTATGGAGCAGCATCGGGACAACAAGTCAACTTTGCAAAATCAGAGCTATCCTTTAGCAAAAATGTGGGAGAGGATATTCAAGCCAGCATTCAAGGGGTGTTAGGGGTTCAACAGGTGGCGAAACATGACAAGTACTTGGGGCTACCTACTGTAGTTGGAAGGTCGAAGAGGGCCATTTTTACGAATGTTAGAGAGAGGGTGTGGAAGAAGCTTCAAGGCTGGAAGGAGGCTACGCTTAGCAGTGCGGGGAAAGAGGTAATGATTAAATCGATTGCGCAGGCCATCCCCATGTATACTATGTCTTGTTTTTACATGTCGGACAATGTTTGTCATGATATCGAGAGGCTCCTGTGTAACTTCTGGTGGGGGGATGAAAGCAACAAAAAGAAAATCCATTGGATGAGATGGAAGCGGCTTTGCTTAGCGAAGGAGTTGGGTGGTATGGGCTTCCGAGATTTGCGTAGTTTTAACCTAGCTCTACTTGCTAAGCAGGGGTGGCGATTGATGACCTCACCTGATTCATTAGATGCAAGGATGCTTAAGGCTCGATACTATCCGAACTGCACTTTTCTTGAGGCGGGGCTTGGCTACCGCCCGAGCTACCGATGGGTGCCGAGGCCACTTAGTTATAAGGTGATTGCAAATCCAACAGGTGCCTCAAGGGAAGTTCGTGTGCTGGACCTTATAGATTGGAATCTTGGGGGATGGAGAGAAGGGTTGGTTAGAGAGCTATTTTTGTCGTGTGATGCGGAGATTATTATGAAATTGCACATAATTAGCCTTGAGATACAGGATGAGAGAGTATGGATCCACACCAAGGACGGGATGTTCACGGTGAAGTCGGCCTACCATGCAGCACTCAATGCAATACTCACTACGGGGGGAAGTGTTGGGAGTTCTAACTATAGTATATCTAAGCCGTTCTGGAAGAAGATATGGAGGCTTGATGTTATTCCTAGGGTCCGTTCGATGGTATGGAGGGTTGTCCGAAATATTCTGTCATGCAAGAGTAGACTACTCGACAAGAAGGGGACGGAGGATGATTTGTGTGATGTGTGTGGAAGAAGGGAGACCTCCTTTCATGCTCTTTACTCTTGTAGTGCAGCATATGGTGTATGGGAGTTGAAGCCAGACTTGTGGGCGATTGGCGAGGGGTGCTACGATGTGGGGCAATGGATCGAGAAGGCATTGAGTAAGTTACCTCAAGATTCTCTTCAACTGTAGCTTGTGTTAATGTGGTCGATTTGGCGTAATCGCAATCGACGTATCTTTGAGGGTTCATCTATTGAAAGGGAAAGAGTACTAGAGGAGGCACTGTTATCGATTCACAAGCATAATGGAGCAACAACTTCAGCGCATAAGGAGAAGCCAAGGGGTGAGACAAGGCTGGAGGGAAGGTGGGAGAGACCCTCGGAAGGCTGGATCAAGGCGAATTGTGATGCGGCAGTGGATGGGGTTAAGCGGTCTGGTATTGGTGTCATTCTAAGAGGTGATGACGGGCTGCCCTGCCTGGTGGCTTCTCGAAAATGCGTCGGGTTACCGGATGTTGAGGTGGCGGAAGGAGAAGCGGTATTGTGGGCTTTGTAGCTGGTTGTGGACCAAGATATCGATCACCTTGTGGTGGAATCGGACAGCTCCAGTCTGATTGCCAAGATCAACAATGGGGTGACTGCACGTGGTCAGCTGGGGGTTGTTATTGCAACGACCAGGGGAGTAGCGAGCCAGCTACGCGGGTGTCTATTCGTGTATGTTCGTCGACTGGGCAATCGGGTAGCTCATCACCTCGCTCAAATTCGGCCTGAGAGTCCGTTAGTTGCTGCATATGACTTCAATTTACCTGTTACTTTTAATTCACTTGTTGAACTTGATTTAGAAGGTGTTTAATGGAGCAACTTGTTCTCAAAAAAAAAAAAAGATGGTTAGGCCTTAATTTTTATATATAAAAAATTGTTTTTTTTTAAAAAATTGATTAGTGAGAAAATTTTAAATCTAAGCCAAAAATTTTGGGTAAGTTCCGTCAATTATTATTTTTAATTAAAGATGGATATTATTTTTAATTAAAGATGGATATGAGCGTGATTAGAAAATTAAATTAGGAATTAATTGAATTAAGTTAGATAGATTAAAATTAAGTAATTGATTAAAACTAAATTATATATGATTGGTTAGATGATCTATTTTTAATGTGAGATTTTTAAACATTTGGAGAACCAATTGGGGATATATCTTAAATTTCTAACTTTAAACGTATGGCCACCAAGTGTCCCATTGTGCAAGTGTTTTAGTATTATACTAGCGTAGTACCCGTGCGTAACACACGTGATTTGTAAAATGTATTATATTTTATAGAAGATATTACCATAATTTATTTACATTATATGTTAGATATATTATACTGTTATAATAATATGAAAACAATATAGCAAAATAATATAAATTTGGATAAAAAAAATGCTTATATTATATCAATATATAATATACGTGGCAAAACGTCAATGTCTCACCTTACTCGTTGGGTCGGATTTGAGATTTGAAATGCCCGAGGCAAGATATAAAAATGTGGCCCTCTACTGTTATTTTTTATTGTGTTAATGGATTGGAAGGTAAGTGATACGTGGTGATTCCGTAGATCCACCAGGTCGTGTTGTAGGTCCCGATCTTGCACTTGTTCTTCGTCGAATTCGTAAATAATTAGACTCTGTATAGATTTCGATCACTACCGAACACGTTGATTGACTCCGATGGTGCAATTGGGATAGATCCTATGCTCAGACTCGCTCCCATGTTGGTATATAATGACTCTGGGAAAACTAATTAGCAAGTTTATTAATCAAACTTCCAATTGCCGATAACATTGAATTGGCATGGTGGGTATTGTCGACAATCGAGTCCAACACGTCTACACCTTGGATGCAATTCACTCACGACCACGGCAAATTGCAGCAAGAACTCTAATGGAATTAATTTCGAAAGTATGAAGTGGAAATGTAATTAACGAGATGTGTTTTGGATTGACAATGCAAACGGAAGCGCGTTTGGATTGATAATCGAAGAACCCTTAATCCATAAAGGGATTCTTCAATTCTATATTCAATCTGATTAATTCAAAACAAAATACAATGTTTAAATAGGTAAATAATTAGGGTTTGGTTGGCTTCCTTAGAGACTAAGGATTGCTTTACCAAACTATATCCTAACTAAATAAAACTTAATCTAAAATACTAATATATAAAATAATAAAATATGATAATTAAGAAAGCCTAAAGGATAGACTCTCCTAACCATCTTATTTGACCTAACTAAGAAATACTAAAATAAGCAATTCTATAATTAGACTCCAACTAACATAGGACTTACTAAAAATAGAATATATATAAAAAATAAGAAATATAAATAATTAAATAATTAACGCCGTTTCTTTAACGACTCCCAAGGTGGAGCCTTCTTCTTCCGCTTGAGAATGACATCATTCTCCTCCATTTGAAATCGACTCGTCCTCGAGTCGTCGCCTGGATCAAGATCGTTGTTTGACCCACAGAAGGCCATCTTGACCCGCATCATTCTCCCCCTCTTATCTTCGATTCGTCCTCGAATCAAGTCGGCGATAATCAACGAGGAAGGAGCAGCAACCTTCAAAGAAGATGAAGGAGGAATGGGTGGAATAGGTGCCAGGAGAATTCGAGGTATAGGAACCCCAAAAACAACACCTTCATGCACGATCGTTGAATGGACTTGATCGTCAATAAGAATAGGATCAACGACCACACAAATTTAAGCAACTGGAACTTCATAAACATGCTCAAGAGGTACAATCGCTAACTCTTGAGACACGTCATCAAGTACCTCATCCTCGTCAACGGAATCAACATGCTCGTCCTGCAGAACACTGTCGCAGTCTGCTTGCAACATAAATTCAGAGGCGTTTCCGGGGGATTCTTGCAGTGTGTGACCCACCGTTGGAAAGTTCGTCGAGTCAGCTTCATAACAAGACTGAGTTGACTCAATTCCGAGGTTGGAGTCAACGGGAATCTGCGAAACAAGTTCGGCGCGCTGTGATGTTTTCAGCTGGGCAAAGAATGTGTCCACCATATCCGCAATTAAAGCTTTCAACTCTCGGCGTCGTTCCTCCTCCTCTTGTTGTCGTGCCTCCTCAGCCTCTCTTTGTTGGAGAAGCCGAATCTGATATCGTTGTTGACACCTCTTATCTTCGATCTCCAATTGACGTTGTTCTTCCTCTTAACGCTTTTAACTTCGCGTTGACGCACTAGGGTTTGTTGTTGTAGCCAAGCTCTCCGACGTAACTCTTGTTGGCATCGTTGTTTTTTAGCACGTTCCAAAGCAAAAAATCCATCTAATGGGTCAGGATCATCCTCCCAGTCGCCCCAAACTTCCCAAGCCATATCAAATCAAAACATCAGTAACATCAAAGAAACAAAGAGCGTAGCATAACCTGTCTCTGAATACCAATTGATACGTGGTGATTTCGTAGATCCACCAGGTCGTGTTGTAGATCCCGATCTTGCACTTGTTCTTCGTCGAATTCGTAACTAATTAGACTCCGTATAGATTTCGATTACTACCGAACATGTTGATTGACTCCGATGGTGCAATTGGGATCGATCCAATGCTCCACTCGCTCCCACGTTGGTATATAATGACTTTGGGAAAACTAATTAGCAATTTTATTAATCAAACTTCCAATTGCCGATAACATTGAATCGAGTCGAACACGTCTACACCTTGGATGCAATTCACTCACGACCCCGGCATATTGCAGCAAGAACTCTAATGGAATTAATTTCGAAAGTATGAAGTGGAAACGTAATTAACGAGATGTGTTTTGGATTGACAATGCAAACGGAAGCGCGTTTGGATTGATAATCGAAGAACCCTTAATCCATAAAGGGATTCTTCAATTCTATATTCAATCTGATTAATTCAAAACAAAATACAATGTTTAAATAGGTAAATAACTAGGGTTTGGTTGGCTTCCTTAGAGACTAAGGATTGCTTTACCAAACTATATCCTAACTAAATAAAACTTAATCTAAAATACTAATATAGAAAATAATAAAATATGATAATTAAGAAAGCCTAAAGGATAGACTCTCCTAACTATCTTATTTGACCTAACTAAGAAATACTAAAATAAGCAATTCTATAATTAGACTCCAACTAACATAGGACTTACTAAAAATAGAATATATATAAAAAATAAGAAATATAAATAATTAAATAATTAACGCCGTTTCTTTAACGACTCCCAAGGTGGAGCCTTCTTCTTCCGCTTGAGAATGACATCATTCTCCTCCATTTGAAATCGACTCGTCCTCGAGTCGTCGCCTGGATCAAGATCGTTGTTTGACCCACAGAAGGCCATCTTGACCCGCATCATTCTCCCCCTCTTATCTTCGATTCGTCCTCGAATCAAGTCGGCGATAATCAACGAGGAAGGAGCAGCAACCTTCAAAGAAGATGAAGGAGGAATGGGTGGAATAGGTGCCAGGAGAATTCGAGGTATAGGAACCCCAAAAACAACACCTTCATGCACGATCGTTGAATGGACTTGATCGTCAATAAGAATAGGATCAACGACCACACAAATTTAAGCAACTGGAACTTCATAAACATGCTCAAGAGGTACAATCGCTAACTCTTGAGACACGTCATCAAGTACCTCATCCTCGTCAACGGAATCAACATGCTCGTCCTGCAAAACACTGTCGCAGTCTGCTTGCAACACGAATTCGGAGGCGTTTACGGGGGAGTCTTCTAGTGTGTGACCCACCGTTGGAAAGTTCGTCGAGTCAGCTTCATAACAAGACTGAGTTGACTCAATTCCGAGGTTGGAGTCAACGGGAATCTGCGAAACAAGTTCGGCGCGCTGTGATGTTTTCAGCTGGGCAAAGAATGTGTCCACCATATCCGCAATTAAAGCTTTCAACTCTCGGCGTCGTTCCTCCTCCTCTTGTTGTCGTGCCTCCTCAGCCTCTCTTTGTTGGAGAAGCCGAATCTGATAGCGTTGTTGACACCTCTTATCTTCGATCTCCAATTGACGTTGTTCTTCCTCTTAACGTTTTTAACTTCGCGTTGACGCACTAGGGTTTGTTGTTGTAGCCAAGCTCTCCGACGTAACTCTTGTTGGCATCGTTTTTTTTATCACGTTCCAAAGCAAAAAATCCATCCAATGGGTCAGGATCATCCTCCCAGTCGCCCCACACTTCCCAAGCCATATCAAATCAAAACATCAGTAACATCAAAGAAACAAAGAGCGTAGCATAACCTGTCTCTAAATACCAATTAATACGTGGTGATTCCGTAGATCCACCAAGTCGTGTTGTAGATCCCGATCTTGCACTTGTTCTTCGTCGAATTCGTAACTAATTAGACTCCGTATAGATTTCGATCACTACCGAACATGTTGATTGACTCCGATGGTGCAATTGGGATCGATCCAATGCTCCACTCGCTCCCACGTTGGTATATAATGACTTTGGGAAAACTAATTAGCAATTTTATTAATCAAACTTCCAATTGCCGATAACATTGAATCGAGTCGAACACGTCTACACCTTGGATGCAATTCACTCACGACCCCGGCAAATTGCAGCAAGAACTCTAATGGAATTAATTTCGAAAGTATGAAGTGGAAACGTAATTAACGAGATGTGTTTTGGATTGACAATGCAAACAGAAGCGGGTTTGGATTGATAATCGAAGAACCCTTAATCCATAAAGGGATTCTTCAATTCTATATTCAATTTGATTAATTCAAAACGGAATACAATGTTTGAATAGGTAAATAACTAGGGTTTGGTTGGCTTCCTTAAAGGCTAAGGATTGCTTTACCAAACTATATTCTAACTAAATAAAACTTAATCTAAAATCCTAATATAGAAAATAATAAAATATGATAATTAAGAAAGCTTAAAGGATAGACTCTCCTACCATCTTATTTGACCTAACTAAGAAATACTAAAATAAACAATTCTATAATTAGACTCCAACTAACATAGGACTTACTAAAAATAGAATATATATAAAAAATAAGAAATATAAATAATTAAATAATTAACGCCGTTTCTTTAACGACTTCCAAGGTGGAGCCTTCTTCTTCCGCTTGAGGATGACATCATTCTCCTCCATTTGAAATCGACTCGTCCTCGAGTCGTCGCCTAGATCAAGATTGTTGTTTGACCCACAGAAGGCCATCTTGACCCGCATCAGTAAGACCAAATAATTTGGCAGTTCAACTACATATTACACAAAGTCTAGGTGAATGGAGCTTTAAGAACTTTTGGATGGAGAGCACATAAAAATATCGGAGAAGAAATATTCTTGTAATAAACTTAAAAGTAAAAAAAATTCTTCATATATTCCTCCCAAAATATAGGTCGTGTTATTTTTTTGGCATGTTTTTTAAGAAGCTAAAAACACTTATATTAATAAGTATTATAATGTAAAAAAATTTAATTAAAAAATTAATATTTTATATAGTTTTTAGCTCCTTAAACTACGTGCACCAAACTCAAACGTCTTATATTTCCAATCGGAGGGAGTATTATTTTTAAAACTAATAAAAAAATTAATATTTTAAAAAGTTTTTAGCTCCTTAAAAACGTGCTAAAAAGTAAAACGATCGATATTTTGAGACAGAGGTAGTACAAAGTTTAGAGTCACCACTGTTGTTTGAGAATGAGTTTGTTTTAGCCTTCTAAGTTTTTTAGTAAGTTGATTGATTACATTGACCATTAAACACACATTTGTTGAGGTAATGGGTTGAAAGGTAGAACCAAATAATTTGGTAGTTGGACTACACATTCCACAAATACTCGTGAATGGAACTTTCAGAACTCTGTGATGGAGAGCACGTAAAAAAAGATATATTGTATTAATAAACTTAAAAGTAAAAAAAAAAATTTCGTCTCAAATATAGGCCATTTTATTTTTTTTGACATGTTTTTTAAGAAGCTAAAAACTCTTATCAAATCTTTTTATTATTTTTATTTGAGCATGTTATATGATTTGCAATGGCTAAATAGAAGCTTTATTATTATATATTAGGCAAAGCATGAATAGTTACCTTAGTGTCGTAAAACATATTACAAATATAAAACAACAAATGAAAATCTTTTGGATCTCAAGCTTGTACTTTCAATTCATTTGTAAAAAAAAAGTGGAGGAAATTAAAATCATTAAACAAAATAGGGATTGGGAATTGAGCTCATAACTTATTGATAATGAAAATATTGAACTTGCATTCAAATTTTATATTTCAAAAAAGTATTTTGTTTGCCTAAAATCAACAATAATCGTACAATATTTCATTTAAATATGAAATTTTAAATTATTTTATGCCAAAGGAAACATACATGCTCTAATCATACTAATACTATTCAATTTTCATTTTTGAAGCATACATACTCTAATCTTGTAGAGTATATATGTTAATTTCTTTTTAGATCATTGCGGTTATGGAAATTAACCATTCATCTTCATCACCACCTTGCATTAAAAAAAAACACGAAATCAATTTCATAATATAAATGTACGTGTTATGTGCTATTCACACATAATTACGCTTTTTTTGTGATTTCTTTCATATCTGTGGATTAAAAATAATAATTAATTAATTGAAACTTTCATTGGTAGATTATATATTTTTCATGGAATTAGTTTTGTAATTAAAAAGAGATTGAAATTGAAATTGAAATTGAAATTGAAAAAGTTTAAAAGTGCGGCTATAGTTTGAATTGGAGAAAATCTCTAATAAAATCAAATATGAAATAAAGGTAATACAAATTAAATTCAGATAAAGTTTAAACAATTCATTATTTAATTAAAAACAACTTAAGATAACTTTTAAGGAAAATTAATCGATTTTGTAAAGAAATTCGAAACAATTGAGTCAATATTTTCTCAATTACGTGTGTTATAGTGCATGGTAGTTAGCTTGTAAATAAATTATTCTAAAAAATATTATAAACTAATTAATTAGATTGTTTTACACGTATTAATTGGTAGTTAGCTTATAAATAAAATATTCTAAACAAATATTCTAAAAAATTAATTAGATTTATTAATTTAAAAATACATAAGACACAATTACTTTAATTTAGTAAATAATTAAGCTGAAATAATTATTTAAAGTAGAGAATCTATTAAAAAAAAATCAAAGCATCTTAATTTTAGTAGTAATTAATTGTAACTAAATCAATTATTTTTAATAAAAGATTAAATAGAAATTAATAAAAAAAAGCTATCAAAATGAGAGAAGTATATAATTTATTTTAACAATAAATAAGTAATTTGTTTATTGATTTAAACTAATTTTAAACACTCCCTAACAATAAAATATTGTTCGGGAGTATTTTAAAAATTAGTTAAATATCGAATCAATTGAAGATCGATATGGACTTTGTAATACGTCCAAAAATTATTCAGTTAAAAATTTTAAAAATATGATACAGTATAAAATTAAGATTGAAGTAAAGTATTATGTGATTAAGTTAAACAAAATGTATAAATAAAGATTTGATAATGAATAAAGATTTGTATTAAACATATTTAGTTAAATTAATAAAATAGAAGATTTGGATAATTAATACATATTTGAATTACTTGATTATTTTTAAATTAGTTCAATTATTTAGTTAAATTAATAAATTAGTTTGATTATTAAAAGTTTAAATTGAGATAATTTTTTTAAATGAAAGATGGGCCCATATTTAAGTAATAAGGGACACGTAGGATGATTGAAGGAGAATCCAACATATGTTTTAGTATTATATTAGATATTAGATATTGATTATTATTATTATTATTATTATTATTATTATTATTATTATTATTATTATTATTATTATTATTATTATTATACTGTAATAATATAAAAGCAAACAAATGTTTTACAAGAAGTTATCGGGCAGCCGAGAAACAAGCTGCGCGTCAACCCCTTTAGCAATGGAAAAACAAACTCTGGTAAAAATATGAGCAGCTAGACAAGAATTAGAATCTAAGGCTAAAGAGAGAGAGCGGATCCGTCCCAACAGTGCAACAGCATCCCCATCCAACTCACCAAAAGAGGAGAAAGAAAAAGGCAAAAAACCATAACCAGCAGAAGAGCACACATCCCGATACTTGGTGCACTTACGCCGCGCAGCGTCGAGTACACACCGTCCAGGAGCGAAGGAAGTCAAGCAAGTCTGAGTGAGGGGGGGGGGGGGAGAACCAGTGATATCAACACACACATCCCGACCCCGATCCCAATAGTAAAGTAGAATGTCAGCGGGCCTAAGGGGTCCACCAAGACTGTCAACAACACCAATGTCCACCTCCTTCCCAGAGGAGATCCCAGCACGGAAGCAAATGTCGAAGAGGGTATCACAAACAAGATTATGCCGATGTTTGATCCCAACAGAACTCGAACACGGCACGACATGATCCCTAAAAATATCAGCCTCAAAAGCCCAGCCACATGCAGAACAGTGAAGACCAGGCTGAAATACAGAGATACGCAAACGATAGCAGAGCACATACCTGTAAGTCCTACCATTCATGGTTTGACCGAGCCCCGAAATAGAAACGACTCTGATCCATTCAAACGAATGAGACCCATGCTGAGACCTCCACAACACCACCTGCCTCGGGGTCAATGAAAAAGCCGACTCAGAAGAAGCCACAATCAAGGCAAAGTACACATCTGTCAATTTCTTCATTAGTTTGGGGGCAGCGAACTCGCAAGAATCACGACTGAAGTCAGAACCGGTAAGATCATTGAAGTCACACAGTGCAGCGTCGAAAGAGGGCCTGTCCCGAGGGCAACCAACCAATGCGGAGGAGTGAGGAGTGCATACTAGAAGACTGCAGGCGAGAGGCCAGAAAAGAGTAATGCACGACGTCACCAACAACATAAACGCCAAGCCCCCCGTACTGAAACGGAAGAGTAGCCAACCTATCGCTGAAACTTTATTATGATGAAAAAAATTTACATAAAGTTAGTTGAAAGTCTCGTAAAAAATTCACAAAAATTCGTATAAAAAGATTTACAGAAAAAGATTTATTATTATTATTATTATTATTATTATTATTATTATTGAAGATATTTGGCAAAATGTCCACTTTGGTGTATTAGTTTTGCTAATTGTCCACCAAAACCTCCATTTTGTTAAATGTCCACAAGTTTTATGAAAACCCCTTTTTACCCCTACCTTATGTTTTTCAATTTATTTCGGAGAAGAGAAATAAATTGAATCTTGTACATGTAGCCTGTAGGTACTGCTCGTTCCATTTTCTCGATCTGTAGCCTGTAGGTACTCCTCTTCTTCCTCAGTTCTTCCTGGATCCACAATTGATCTCGATCTCGAATCTCGGATCTTGGATCTCTTTCCAGAATCGCTTCTCAGCTTTGAGGTCTCCCTCCTCTCCCATTCTCAGGCCGTCGCCGCCGTCGCTTCTGTGTGTCGATCTTGAGCTCGAATGGTTGTCGTCTCCTTCCTTCTCTGGTAAGTCGTTCTCAATTAATCTCGAGCTCTAATATCGCCAAGTCTCTCCTTCAACCACCTCTCTAATCTCTCATCTCTCCATTTCAGGTGCTGCTCGTCTCGTCGTCGCTCGTCGCTCTGTCGTCCATAGTGCTGGAAATTCATTTGATTTCGAGGTATCGGCGCGACGATTATTCTGATGACGATGATGACACATCAGGCCCGGACTCGGCGTTTGCCATTTCGGCCTGCAAGGTCCGAATTCCCTCCCTCCCTCTCTCTCTCTCTCTCTCTCTCTCTCTCTCTATTGCTTCCACGAATTTGTTTTCTTTTTAGATGTCATCCCACTTGATTTTGATTCTATTCTAGTTCTTTCTGTCCGCTGATTTTACGAATTTGTGCTTTGATTTCGTGATCCGAGTTGATTGCATGTAGGTGTTTGATTTTTGTAGCTATTGATTTCATCTGTCTGAGTTCTGGTTACATATTTGTTTTTACTGTCGTTTGATGTTGCTCATTGTACACGATCACCCGTCTCGATCATCTCAAGTTCCTTGCCTACGAGCGGAATAATTTATGCTTTATGTCTTTCGAATTCGCGGTTTGATTTGATGAATAGCAGTTTTTCATCCTCGCTTTTGAAATGGATTTGGTTTGGCTGTTGCGAACTCCTCCTTGTTTGAGATTACCTTGAAAATTTCATATTTGTGTTGGTTCTTCGAAATTGCTGATAACGGGTCAATATGAATAAGAAATTCAACAACGTTGTTTTGGTTCCATTGTTGTTGTCACTGCTTTTGCTTCCGTGTGTTCTCTCTGCATTTGATGATGGATTGATGCTAGTCGGATTGAAGAAGAAGAAATTCGATGAGAATAATTGGGATGCCGAGAAGGGATCAAAGGGAGATCATCGATCTGATCGATGACACCAATAGCGGATGATGATCCTGATCTCAACTTCTCAGTCTTCAAATGACCTGGTGCATGCCTTGAATATCAATTATATGTTTTTTTTGGCTTGTTGTTTGCATCTGCACTCTGCAGTAGCAAGTTTTGTTAGAAGAGTTAAGTGATGCTGTTGCTAAATTGTGTTTGAAATCCATGGCTTTCTCCAGCTTTCTCCTCTCCGTGTGTCTCCAGCTTTCTCAAGCTCGCCGGTAATGTTTTGCATTCCACAATTTCTGCTAGGTTGATATATTTCATGGGAGTTGGTGTTGTGCTTTGGCTCCATATCTTTGATTTGGTTGGATTGGTGACACCTCATTAGGTTGATATTTGTATTTATGATATAAAAAATTTACTTATAAAATTCATTGGTGACACCCCATTATATATATTTACATATATAAATTTTTTTACATATAAAATTTATTGGTGTCACCACTGGCAGTATCACCACAGTGATCTCATAAAAAAATATAAACAAAGGTGTCACGGACTCACCACAGTGATAAGGGTGTTGACAGTGGTGACAACGATACAGGTGGTGACAATGATAATGGTGGTGACAGCGATAAAGGTGGGGACAACGATAGGGGTGGTGACATCGATATGGGTGGTGACAGCGATAGGGGTGGTAACAACGATATGAGTGGTGACAGCGATAGGGGTGGTGGTGACGGTGATAGGGGCGGTGGTGACAGTGATAGGGGTGGTGGTGATAGCCGTAGGAGTGGTGACAACGATAGGGCAGTGACAGGGATAGAGGTGTTGACAGCAATAAGGGTGGTGACAGCGATATGGGTGGTGGTGACAGTGGTAGGGGGTGGTGGTGAGAGCGATAGGGCGGTGACAACGATACAAGTGGTCACAGCGATAGGGTGGTGACTGCGATAAGGGTGGTGACAACGATAGGGGTGGTGATAGCGATAATAAGAGTGGTGATAGCGATAGGGGTGGTGACAACGTTAATAAGAGTGGTGACAACGATAGGGTGGTGACAGTGACCTCGTAAAAATAAAAAATAAAAAAAACTCTAAAAACTAAGATGTCACCAAAAAAATTGTAATCACATGTGTAACCACTTATAAAGGTGGTGACACTAATCTCGTAAAAATTAAAAAAAAAACTGTCACCTACAAATTTGTTTATCATCATACATGTGTCACCAAAGTCATTGACCGGTGTGACCACTTATCAAGGGGGTGACACTAATCTCGTAAAAAAAAAATTGTCACCAATTTTTTTTTTATCATCCTACATGTGTCACCAAAGTTGTGTCACCAAATTTATTAACTTTGACCGGTCAATGGTCAAAATAAAAATAGGAAGAAAGGAAGGGAGTCAACTTAGAAATGGGAAGGAGGGGCAAAAATGTTATATTAAGACATTTTGCAAAAGGGAATAGAAAAGTGAACATTTTATAAAGTACCTTGTTAAAAATGGACACTTAGCTAAAAAATCTATAATAATAATAAATCGATTGCATACATAAAGATTACAAGAAATTATTATTATTATTATTATTTTAAAATAAATCAAATGATCCATAAATGTAATCCAGCCCATAAATTCACATTCTAAATATGTTTATAAATTATAAACAAATTTGAGTTTCAAAATATTAATTTTAAATATAAGACTTAATAAGTAAAAAACCCCTGTATTTAAGGGTTGGTTTTTCTGTAAATTTCTTGTCCAAAAATAATGTAATATATTCTTCTCAATACATTTTCTAAAAATGATAAATAAAATTTATTTAAAATATCAATTACTTTATTAACTTTTTTTTATATAATTTTACACTTAATCTTATCTTATCTTCTATATACATGTCGCAACTACATTGAAAAGTTTCCCTCCAAAACCTTTGTCCAATTATATGTTGCCATAATATTGATGTAATTTGGATTATGCTATACCATTACTAATATAAACTTTTCATTGCTAATAACTTGAATATTTTTTATCCTAAAATATGATGCATAAAATAAAATAAAAAATTAGTGATGTACAAAATAAAAAATTACTGATGTATTTAGTTTTTGCGTTAAAGTATGATGTATCAAAATGAAAAATGAACTAGTACTTTTCCCGAACCATGTTCGGGGTTTTTTTTAATAATATTTTTTTACCTAGTATGACATATCGCACAAATATTCGATGCATGTTAGTTTTCTACTAACATACCATTTTGCCCATTCTCTTCAGCATGTCGTTCTTTTAAATCTTTGATTGTTATGACGAAGTCTTTTATCGCGACGACCGATACTACGAATCTGACAAAGAATAGTATCTTGTAGTTTTCGCCAAATAAAATCGAGTTTGGATCCTCTGTAGTATTTTATGTGTTACACACCATTTTACACTTCTTAAATTGGTATACATTATAAACAGTTTGAGAAAAAAGATATTCTATATTTAAATGTATAAACTCTATAGAGCTAAAACCTTAAAAATGATATTTAGTATCCTATATTTAAACGCATAAACCCTAAGATACCAAAATATTAAAAAAAATGTTAAATCTCTCAAATTAGTGTAGATTATACATCAATTTCAATATGTCAAATTTTAAAAATTAACTTTAAATCAAATTCCAAATTTGAAATATTAAGTACTTTTTTAGAGGCATTAATTCATCGAACACCACCAATCATAATGATACAACCAAAAACTAAAACTTAAGTAAATCAAAGACCAAATACATGAGATCAGCAAAGGGTCTCCCATCCGGATCCGAATCCTCTCCTAATACCAAAATACCTAATATCTTCCTAATAAAAATCAATAGCTCAAATTTCTTTTCTCTCTAATTAACCCTAATTCCCTCATCCCTCTAATTCACCCGAAAAATCAAAACTCCATCACAATTGGCAATTCGTCAACGCCTCGTTAACGGCCGAAGAACTACCGTCTTTCGGCCTTTCACTCTTTCCCTGCTTTCATAATTGTTGATTTGAATTGGAATAGTCAGATACTATACTAATTAATGATGCCGGTCACATAATCAAATTACATTTGATATGGTTAATTACACAGTCGGTTGAATGCTTACACAGTAGGTATTGTACTAATTATCTAGGGAGAGAGCTATCCGATCGCCAAACTCAAATTTCGATTAATTCTTAATTCTCCGATTTTCATTGATTCATAATTATACAAATCAATTAATGTTGGTGGTAAACTAATAATTTTTTACTGTGATTTCATGATAGTCTGGCTTGCCGTTTTGTGCAGATGGAGAGAAAAACCGATAATTGAGAGAGAACTGAGTTTAAAAAAGGTTAGATCTTAACCATTAATTTTATTGAATGGTTGAGATGTTTTTATTAGGTAGATACGGAGTATTAGGTAAATTTGTATTAGGAGATCCAAATCCCATCCGGCATCCGAAAAAAACTCCCTTCCAAAAAAACCCACAAAACCCGGAGTTGAATCCTCTCCTAATAGATAGCTTCCTTATAATGTCCTAATAAGTAATTTTCAACCATTAGATCAAATCAAAGGTTAAGATTAAATCTCTATAATTAAACAATAATTAAATCAATTAACCTTTATCCAACCCCTTTCTTCTTTCTTCATTACTTCAAGTCTGATCGATCTAAGTCTGATCAATCTAAGTCTGATCAATTGATCGAATTTCTTCCTCCTTCATTACTTCAAGTCTGATAAATTGATCAAATTAATTAACAATTAATTTTGCATTCGATCACAGAAAACGAACAACTGAAAATGCACTGCACAATGATGGCCTATTTTTGTCGAACACGCTTTTTCTCTCGTTTATAAGGTAGAATCGAGCAAACCGTCAAGAAAATCACCCTTTATTTGGTTTATAAGAATCGAATAAACGGACAAACCTCGGTGACAATTCCTCTCACTCTCCCTAGTGCCCCTTTTCTGATCTATGTGAATTGAATCGACCAACCAGAATTAGTGTATTGAAAGGAGAAAGAAGGGTTCAAGATAAGGATTAATTGATTTATTAATTAATTAATTACAGGAATTAATCTTAGCCTTTAATTTGATCTAATGGATGAAAGTAGTTATTAGGAAGTTATAAGGAAGATTTATATTAGGAGAGGATCTTGATCCACAAAACCCAACCCACCAACTCAACCCTAAAAACAGCTCTTCCAGCCGCCGCCACTGATGGGTCTTCCCCGACGTCTGCGCGACTGGCTCTCCGCCCTCGACCTCCCTTTTCAGTTAGCCGGATCCCAGCCTCCGCCGTCGCCGCCGCTTCCAACTCCGAAAGCCTTGTGCGACTGCGCCCCCTCGATCAGTACCAAACTTCTCCCATGGCCTCCTCCGGCGGCCTGTCCGTCTGGCTCCCCGCCGCCCCGATCCACACCCTAACACAATCTCCCTGGCCGGACACTCTCCTCTGTCCCCCATCGTTTGGGTTCCTGCGACTCCGGTGAATCGATCCTCTTCGCTCTCCTGGTCGCTCAAGATTCCTCATCCTCTAGTGAACCCCTCCTCATCCCCTCCCTTGTTGCCTTAGACCTAACCGTCCGCGCCCTCTCCCGGTCCTGCAGACCGAGAATCCGCAGCCAATCGAGCTCAAAATCATCAGCGCGAGCGAAATCCCGTACACGCGGCGGCGGCCGACGACATCGCCGAACCTCCCGAAGGCGATCTGGTCGTAGGCGGTGCCTAGGAGGGAGACCGCGGTCATGACGGTGACCACAACGATCGGAACTTCCTCCCGTTTGTTGTTGCGGTAGTAGATGTGGCCGAGCATCTTCATGATCGGAGGGATGCAGAAGAGGTCGTAAGCGTCGGTGAAGAGCCCCATCCCGACGATTATGATGGCCTTGAAGTGGTAGATTTGTGTTCTTGCGGTGTCCAGTGCCCGCAGGACTTTCAACCCCACCCCTACCTGCTTACAATCGGAATTTCTTGCTCTCGAAATCGGAATTTTATCTGGAATTGATGGAATTTGTTGCCTTGGAATCGGAATCCTCTCTACATATGGAACTCCATCATCAAGGGTTTCTCTAAAACGAACAACCCGAGAAATCCTTTTCTGTTTACCAACAAATGAGGAAAAAGATGATTTTTGAAAAATCCATTTCAATTTTGGTATTGGAAGGAGAGAACGTGGGTGAGGCAGTTGAAGGAGAAAACCAATTTTACCTTGGAATTGGTACTGGGAGCAGTTGAATTCAGGGAGAGAACTTAGGTGAAAGGCTGAAAATTTGACTTCTTAATTTGGCTCATTGAAGGACACGTGGCTCAATATTTTGTGAAGAGATTGCTTCTAAAATAATAAGTATAAGGGGTGAATTCAAAAATTTGAAAATATCCCTTGACATGCCAAAAGGGAGTAAGTGGTTACTCATTTTGACCCCCAACATAATCTTATAAATTTACTAGTTTCTAGAGTATTATTTTTGCTGGGAATATTATTTCTTAATATCAACATGTAGAAGCTCTCATGCACAAGGAGGGAAAAGTAGCAACTTATGAATTTTTTATATTATTTTCTAAGTACAAGCTGCACGCGCATTATATATTATATTATTGTTCTTCTTACAAAAAAAAATATTATCGTTATATTATTATTATTATTACTGATCAATGTTCTAAAGTAGATTGTTGTGGGAAATGAACTAAAAGGTTTTTTTTTAAATACATTATTTTTTCAACGTATAAAAAAATTAACCGTCATGCAATGCTCTCATTGTCTCAATCAATATGGTCATTGAATAGAGGTTTTATGAGAGACCAAGGGCAAAAACTAGGGTGATTTAGCTAATTGTAGGAAATCCTAATTAGCTAATGACTGTAGTTATTTGTACTCAAAATAATAATAAAAAAAAGGATGGTTTACACCCCATTTTCCCTTTAATTCCTCCCACATTCTCTGCTTTAGTTCCTTTATTCTTCTCATGTTAACCATTGATGCTACTTTTTATTAGGGTTGTGCATGATTCGATTCAAATCGAATTTTTGAGTCGAATCAACACAAACCGAACATAACCGAAGTTTTTTGGTTCGGCTTTCGATTCGAGAATTTTCGTTTTTCGTTTTCGGTTCGGTTTGTGTTAAACCGATTTTTTTTTAATATTCCATTGTAGGTTTATAAGTTATAATTCGTATAGGGTATGCATATTATTAGTTTATTTATTATTTTTTTAATTTTTATGTTAAAAATTTTACTTTTATTGTTGGTCCGAAATTAAGTAGGGCTATATACCCTTATTTATGAATAGTCCGTAGAAATGGAATCCTCAGTGGTAAAGACCGAGGCTAAGGTCATATTAATACAATAAAGTAAGGAAGAATGTTCTAAATAATGACTAGAAAGATGAAGCGAACAGAAACCAAACCAGCAAATCATCGAATGAGTTCAATTATTTTTTTTAAAAAAGAATTACAGAAATTAGGTTCAATTATGTTAAAACCGAACCGAACACAAACCAAACCGACAAATAACCAAACCGAACCTAATACTTTTAGTTCGGCTTTCGGTTTGAAATTTTGAGATTTTCGGTTTCGGTTCGGTTCGGTTTTAGACCGATGCACACCCCTACTTTTTGTAATGCCATTTTTTTTATTATTGACCACTGATGCCAATTTTTTTTGTCCATTTTTTTGATGTTATTTTTTTTTATCGTGATGTCATTTTTTCAAAGTAAGGTTTTAATGCCTTTCGATTGACATTTATTTTCTTTAATGTGATGCTACTTTTTCAAAGTAGTTTACGATGCCACTTTTTTTTAATCAAATCGTTTGATAGCAATTGTTTAATTTAGCCAATTGTATATCGATATATTTTCATTTTTTATTCATTGATGACACAATTATGATTACACTTCATTGATGCAATAATTTGTGTTGACATTTTTTACAATTGAAGACACAATTATGAGCATAACATATGATTAAACGTCATTCATGACGTCTTTTATTGATGACTTTTATTAATTGATGACATTCGTTACTACACTTCATTGATCTCACTTAGTTGTGATGACATTGTTTGTTGATGACATTTTTATTCCCACCAATTATATTCCCATAAAAAAATCCCTTCTTCTTTTGCTTTCTCACGACAAGCTGCTAATGTTAAAATAATTTGAGGTCGCAAATTTATTTAAAAGCAAATTTCTAAAATATGAAATAAATTTTCGAAAATAGCCTATGCAGGATTTGAATCCGCATCTTTGTGCTTTAGCAAATCACTCTACCATTTGAGCTAATAGACTTTAAATTAGTAATGAATCCAATCATTTTAATGTGGCCAAAACACAATTGAATACTATGACATGTCAAACCAAATAAGTTAAATCCAAGAAATTCATCTTAGCTAAAGATCAACAATGAAATTAGTAATGAAGCCGGAAAACCCTAGATCGAAAAATGAAAGCCGGAAACCCAAAACCTAATGGAAACAACGCGCCAGCGCGTGTGCCCCCTTTCTCCCACAATCCCAACCTAGAAAACCCTAGATCGAAAAATCGATCGAACTCTGTGTGCAATCTCATTGCAAATCTTTCTGTGAATCCAAGATCAAAGCTTCTAAAAAATCCAAATACGTGTTGTCCTATCAATCCCAAATCCTTCTTCTTCTGGACTTGGCACAAACTATGGAAATCTCAAAGTGCGGGGGTATGGGTCTTCGTCTGTGCTCTCTCAGGCTTGTCCCTCTCTCCATCGCTTCAAGGGCTTACTTCGACCCTCATGATTGCTACCATCTACTCCCCTTACTGGATCTGGCACAGACTAGAGAAATCTCTACTTGCGGGGGCTTGGATTTGTATTTGGTTTCTCGTCGGCTCATCCCTCTCTCCTTCGCTTCAGGGGTGTCACTTCTCGGGCTCTCTTGACTCCTCCCTCAAAGATCTGGAGCGATTTGACGCGTCTTCTATTCTACTTAACTCTCTCTGTTGGAGCGAGTTTGTCCGAGTGATTTGCGGCTTCGGTCAGTGTATTTCCAATCACCACTCTCTGGATTGCTCATTTTTTCTCTTTGCTGTCTTCGGCTTGAACATGTATGGCTCTACTCTTACCTCTATTCTTACATCTCTCCAATTCAAATATAATTTCCTTGCTAGACTTGGATTTCTGAACCTTTGGGGGCTCTTTCTATGGCTCTATTTAAACACTAGTGACTCTCCATTAAATGTATCTCTCTTACCTACCTTTCTGGTTCTGATTGTTGCTGCTTTTCACCAATCATCCTGTGCTTTCTCTGTGTTCTATTGTTACCTTTGTTCTCTGTGTTTTGTTTTTACTATGGAACCAAACCAATTTGGAAAAGGGAAGGGTATCCTCATTGAGGATCCACCGATACCCAAAAAACCCAAAACCAAAGGGAAGGGAATCCTCTCTGAGGATTCACCGACACCCAAAAAACCCAACAAAAAATCAAAGTTACCCAAGCCACTGAAAAGTGACAAAGGTAAGGAAAAACTGGATTTCAACTCCTTCTTTACCCAGCTTCAACAATTCCACCCCCAATACCGTTTCTCCACAAATGTCAGGCTCTATGGGAGAGCTTTTGGTTCTCCCATAGACTTCAAAAAACTGGAATCTAAGCTAAACTTTGACTGGAAAGGGATTTCTGGTGAGCTGCAGATTGTGGAGCTACCTAACCATTTTTTTGAGGTTAGATTCACTGATCCAAATGATTTAATTATGGTCTGGGAAGCCAGACCTTTTCATGTATATGGTCAATTGATCATTCTTAGGATCTGGTCTGATGCATTTGATCCTGTTTCTGAGAATACCTCTGCCATAGATATGTGGGTTAGGATCACTTCTATTCCTGAAGCTTACAAAAAACCTGGTGCTCTTGCACTTATCATAGAAAAAAAAAACAGATTTGGCACTTACATTAAACATGACCCCACTGTTGATCCTAGTGCTAGGTATGCAAGAATTTGCATCAACCTTGATCTAGCCCTTGCTTTGTCAAACACAATCCTGATTCCAGTTAATAAGGATGAAGTTTTTGCCCACATTATCTGGTTTGAAGAGTTTCCAGAAGGTTGTGGAAATTCTGGTGGGCAAGACCATATCTTCAAACATTGTCAGAACTTTATACCCAAACCCAAAAAAATTCAAGTCACAATAAAGAAACCACACAACATGATCCCTAAACCTAGCTTGGGTGAGGGCTGTACTACTATGGGAAAGAAAGGGAAAATTCTTAAGATCCCTAATCCTATCCATTCCTTTGGGAATAAGCCCTATCTCACTGCTAGGGGTGGGGTGGCCATTGCATTTTAAGCTTTATCCAATTCTTCCAACTCCTCAATTGGTTCTAAATCAATCTCTGACCACACCACAGTTCCTAACACTTATCCTACACCCTTACCTTCTGATGGTGTGCTAGCTACTGATAACTTGGCTCCTAGCCCCCTCCCTCCCTTTGCTGGCATCTCTGGTAACCCATCAGGATGGGTTCCTGTTGCTGGTTGCAGTGGTGCCCAGGGTGGAGGTAGCTTGGTTGGCCCATCTTCTGTAACCTTTACCCCTACTGTAAACACCCACTGCACTGAGACCCTGTTGATTTCAGACACTGGCACTACCATCACCTCTAATGACGATCCAATGGAGCTTGCTTACCCACTGCCTATGACTTTGATGAGGATGATATGCTTGGTGGAGATTATGATGAGGGCTGTTACCTACTTGATGAACCTGTGTCCGATAACCAGGTTGATATTATCTCTGAACCCTCTTTCCACTCTCTACAATCAAACACATCCTTGATGAGGATGTTGTCCACCTCTGAAACTCCCCTGAAGGACTCTTCCACTTCTGGCTCTCTCAAAAGGAAAGCTGTGGGTGGGGAAGATGACACAGCAAGCTCCAATCTGAAGAGGGGCAACAACAAGAAGTAATTCCATGATTTTCAAGATTTTGCCAAGCAATGGGATGATCTGGCCTTGCCCATGGGCTGTTTGTGATGACTGCTACCTCTCCCCATCACATTTTGAAATAACACAAGAATCTTTTGCAAAAATCTCCTTCCCTATTTTTTGGCAAAATCATGAATGCTATGTTATCCAGTTTGTTATCCTATGGTTTTATTACTTTGTTAACATCTGTATTGTGGGCTCGAAATTTTCTGGAATATCCACATGTATTATAACTCGCCCTATTAATGAAGCTTGGTATTATGTTCCACTGTTGGCTTGCTGGTCTCATGGTACTTACTTATCTCCAACAAAAATTTCAATCATAAACTACTTGATCTCAACATTGTACTGTTGGACCACACTTTTGAAATGTTGTTGTTTCTGTCTTCAAAACTTCTATTTTAAAACTCATGAAAAAACACCTAAAATTCATGAATCTGAACCTGAACTGGGATTAATAGAAAGCCATGACTCTTATAATTCTACCATTTACTCTATTAAAATATACCTTCTTACAATATAGATGATGATTGCTTCAGTTTGGTTATCCTACCTGACTGCTGTTATTGTTATCTCTTTCAATACTAAAAGATATACATTTCCAATACTTATTACTTGTCTACTATATTGCGGTTATAGTACTTCTCACAGATTTAGGAGCATTACAAGTCTATTAATATTTGCTCTCTACTTGAATAACCAAAAGGTTACATTTCTTAAGTTTAAAATACTTACACATTTAGCTATCCACATTTGTGTTTTCTTTCACTGTTGCCTTATGACAGTTGTGAAGATGTATACTTTATTTTGGTTTACAGACTTGTCTGGATGGAATGATATCACACTCAACCCTATTGGAAATACATATCCAAGTCTTCCCCCTTGGCTACAATGTTACTGCTATATTAATCATCATGGCTTTTGGAGTGTTGCTAGTTTATTCACTCCTGATCAATACTCTAACCTAAAAGATATAGCCCTCAAGTTAAAAAGAAAAACACACCTAGCACCTAAAAGATATAGCCCTCAAGTTTACTGCTATCTTTATAACAATATGCTAAGGGGGCATACTTTGTTCAGAAATTATGTTCAGTTCTATGAATCAAACCCTATGACTAACTACCAAATACATAATATGCCCTTCTATCATACACAAAACTGTGAACTTTGTACTAAGACTGCTCGAGGGAGCTTCTCTCTCGAGCAAATTTTGTGTTTTCAACCCATACAGATTCTCAACAGGACAAGCAGGGAGACAACTAAGGACAAAATAAGATATTGGACACAAAGAATCCAGGATCTCAATTGCAACACAACAGTTCAAAGGATGGGGAGCAGCTGCAATCAAGATGAGAATGGACTATCCTTCCTCTCACACCGGAACTTAAATATTAAAGGCATGTGGAAGGTTTGCAGCTATTTAAGTTTTTTTTCTCTTCCATGGAACTTTACATGTACCTTTCACATATATTGCACCATAAGGAGAGCTTGTAAGAAATGGGTTATGCTCTTCACATTTCTTCCCAAAAATGTCAAACTGAAACTTTGGACAGATTTATTTTGTCGAGTATGGAAACTTACACTCTTGTCTAAATTGCACACATTAACAATACTCAAACAAATTCTCCTCTATGATTTGTATATTTCTTTACCCTTCCCTTTGGAAAGCATTATATGTATTTACTCGCACCTCATGCAACTTGTTGTAACTCACCTTATATGTCAGACTATTCAGAAACAAAACTTTGACATTATCACTACCTATATACGAAAACCAAAATCAAGTCTTTTAATGAACCAAACACCAGAATTTGAAACAATCCAAACAAATTATTTTCTTCCGAATAAAACGTTTGCCTATTTGACTATTACTATAAATCATGAAATCACTAAAAATGTTAGCTCTAAAATCAAAACTTGTACAAACCATCTCAATCATCATGTACACTTCAAGTATGGTCCTAACTCTCTAAGGTACCAAAACCCCTCAATTTGTTCTTAATGAAATTTAGCTTCTGGAATGTTAGAGGTCTTAGTAGGAAAAATGTATGGACTCATATCGAATCTACTGCTAGATCGGATCACATTAAAATACTAATGCTGGCAGAAACAAAATTAACTAACCCACCACCAGAAAGCTGCTGGAGGAAGCCCGGATTCGACAAAATGTTTTTTCAACCGTCAAATGGCTTTTCCGGAGGTTTATGCCTTCTCTGGAAGGAAGCACAATTCCAAAATGAAACTCTCACTATTAGAAACTCCACGGACCTAATTATCCAAGTAGATTACACCAACACGAAACTTAACATTGCAATAGAAATCCTTTTTATTTACGCAACACCTTATGCAAATGAAAAAAATGAATTTTGGGGTTCTATAGAAGACTATATTCGCAAATCAAGGGACTCTCTCATTATCATGGGGGATTTTAATGAAATTCTAGATCCAAGCGACAAGCAAGGAGGTAGAACGCCAACTACTAACAGATTTACAAGACTAAAAAATGTAATAAGCACCCATAATTTGGTCGATGCTCCAACAACTGGTAAAAACTTCACCTGGAGAAAACGTGAAAAGGGTGCAGATAATATATATGAAAAATTGGACCGTGCGATTGTAAGCCATTCTATCCTAAAAGAATTTCCCAACCTATGCACTAAAAACCACGCTTTCTTGAAATCCGACCATGCTCAAATCAATCTAGATCTTATGGATAACCAAAAACCAAAATTACAACCCTTTAAATTTGAAATGGCTTGGACCACAAGAGCGGACTACGTTAACGTTGTGCGCTCGGCTTGGAGACTTGACTTGCCAGGTTCCCAAATGTTTAAATTAACAAAAAAATTACAAGAAGTGAAAAGAAAGAGTAAGATATGGAGCAAGGTAACATTTGGAAACGTTTTTCGACAAATAAAACAAGTTGAAACACAACTTTTAGAGCTGCAGAACACGCTTTCTAGACAATAAAATCAAGAGACTCACGACAAAACACGCTTCACTCTTAACCTATCAACAGAAATACTGGGGACAACGAGCTAAGAGGACACATGTAAAATCCATAGATGCAAACACCAAATACTTTCACAAAATAGCAACCGGAAGACGCAATAGAAATATAATAAAACATATCCAAACCACAGCAGGTGTAATAATCAACGGCGAAGATGAAATAAGAAAACTAATCAAACATGATTTCAGTCAAAGATACTCACTTCAAAGAAGGCAGCAGATGCCCGACAACCTACTAAACCTTATAGGAAACGAAATTACAAATGACGATAATAACTGGCTAATTAGACCAGTCACAAATGCAGAAATTAAAAAAGCAGTCTTCAGTTTAGCGAACGACGAATCTCCGGGGCCCGATGGGTTCCCGGCAGGGTTTTTAAAAAAATACTGGCACATCGTAGAACCTTCTGTAATCAAAGCAGTAAAGAGTTTCTTCCTTAGTGGACGGATTCTAAAACAAACAAACCATACGTTCATTGCTCTTAAACCGAAGATAGAAAACCCAACCACAACATCGCACTATAGGCCTATAAGCCTTTGTTCAACAACTTACAAGATAATATCCAAAGTACTAGCATCAAGGCTAAAAAAAATCATTCCCAAAATAACCAATCCCCTACAGAGCGCTTTCTCCTCGGGTAGATCAATACAGGATAACATCTTAATTGCAAATGAAATCTTCCATTCTTTCTCTAAGAAAAAAGGTAAAACGGGATGGATGACGGTAAAGCTAGACATGGAAAAAGCTTTCGACATGGTAGAGTGGGGCTTCCTTCTTTCCACTATGCTTAAATTAGGTTTCTCAAACAGATTCACAGAGTGGATTAAGGAATGTATCACCACTGTTACTTACTCAGTACTAGTAAATAATGAACCCACAGATATCTTCTTCCCCGAAAAGGGCCTACGTCAAGGCAACCCTTTATCCCCTTATCTATTCTTAATAGTATCTGAAATCCTTTCTCGAGGTCTTTACAATGAATCAATTAAACCACAGAGCCATCTAGGTATAAAATTGACAAGAGACGGAACAAGAATTCCTTTCCTAGCCTTCGCAGATGACATTATCATCTTTGCTTCGGCTAGTAAAACTGGTTGTGATCAAATCAACAAAATCTTAAGGGACTAAACCGCTTTGTCAGGGCAACGTGTAAATAGACATAAATCCCAATTCCAAACATCTCAAAACATTTTACCATCACAAAAGAATATGATCCGAAATGAATTAGAAATCGCTCATACACCGAATTTGGGATGCTATCTTGGTTGCCCAATCATTGAAGGACGAGTAACGAAAGATGACTTCAAGGATCTAATAATAAATACGAAATCCCAACTACACAAATGGAAGGCAAATTGTCTCTCACAGGCAGGAAGATGTACACTAATCAAAACAACGCTTTCAGCAAAACCATTACATATAATGCAATGCTTCAAGTTACCTAAAGCGGTACACACAGAACTGGACAGAATCAACAGACAATTTCTTTGGAACAAGGGTACAAACCATAAACCACTTATCAGCTAGTTTGATGTTTGTAAAACAAAAGAAAATGGAGGGCTAGGGCTCCGATGCTCAGAAGATATGAACAAGGCACTACAAATGAAACTGCTTTGGAAAATACTAGCAGAACCAAACAACCCTTGGGTTAAACTAATAAAAGAAACATACCTAAAAACAACTGAAATACTGAATTGTCGAAAACGTGGGAGCACCTCATGGCAATGGGAACAACTAATAAAATTAATACCTTTGATAAAAAATGGCCTCCAATGGTCTATTGGGGACGGTTCAGCGATAAATTTCTGGAATGATCTCTGGTTGGGTCAGTCCACACTAAAAACATTTATCCCATTAACACAGCAGATTGATGAATCACAAAACATAAAACACTTCATCGACGAAAACAAAATATGGGACAAGAACAAATTATTTAGAAACCTACAAGGACTTCTACCAAACGATGAAATAGAAAGAATCACAACAGTACCACTACCTAAGAATATACAAGTTGATAGGCTATATCGGAAATGGAGCAAGAACGGTTGGTACTCGACTTCTTCAGCTATGGACATGATACATAAATACAAAAACCACACAAAGTCGGATATAGGCTGGGTTTGGGATCTAAATACACCACCAAAAATAAAATCATTTATATGGAAAATCTTAAAAAACGCAGTACCAACAACGTCCAGATTAGCTTCTCGCCATCTGGGAATCCCAACAGACTATCCACATTGCGACTCTTGTTACGAGGATTTATATCACCTACTATGGGACTGTCCCATCACAAGGAGCACTTTGATGGCAAATGATCCAGGAACCTTCATGAAAATACATGGTTGTTTTGACAAGGGAGACTCGATCAATAACACCATATGAAATATTAAAAACACGATTGGAAAAACCAAATTTGAAGATCTAGCGTTAGTCTGGTGGGGTATCTGGTTCTCTAGAAACAAAACACACTTTGACAATTTAACCCCGGACATAAGAAAGATTATAACTTTCAAAAAAGACCAGAAATTCATCTGGACAATCTCCCAAATAGGTGAAAATATTAAGGATAATACTACAGATACAACAATCAATTCTAAACCAAAATCGAATTCAAAAAGGAAACGAACAAAATGGGAAACCCCGCCAAAAGACACCCATAAACTAAATTTTGAAGGGTCTTTCTCTTCAGACAATAAGGGCACTTTTGAGTTTATCATTCGTGATTCCAAGGGTTCTCTTATTTCTTGTGGGTGGGGTCCATCACCAATAGATTCGGTATGCGGTTGCGAAAGCCTAGGGCTATGGAATGGCATTCTAGCTGCGAAAAACCTGAATATCCAAAAACTAATAGTAGAAGGCGACAACTTTACAATTATAAAAAGTTTAAAAGGTTTGGGGAAGCCTACCGGAGACTCGGATATGATTGTCTCAGACAGTCTAGTCTCGCTGGGCTTCTTTGGTTCTGTTGAGTTTCGTCATGTTTTCCGGGAAGCTAATATAGTGGCTGATCGTTTGTCACGACTAGTATCCGCTTCACTTGGTTCTATGACACCTGATGATTCTCTTCTGCGTAGTCTCATCCGAAAGGATGCTCTTGGCTGTTAAGGGCTTAACCCTATGGCCAAATTTTTTCCGTTTAAAAAAAAATTAGTAATGAAGCCGGTCATCAACAAAAAAAAATCATAGTTTACATTCTTTCTAATTCTACATTACCAACAAGAAATATTCATCTTAGCCAAAGATCAACAGTGAAATACCAACATGATAAGAAACTTCAAAGAGTAAACTTAGGACCAGATAAGTTAAATCCAAGCAACTCATACAATATAGACGGAGCACTACTATTCTTTTCCACCCATGAGTTGCTTTCCTAAGGGTGTTCTTAAACAATTCTTTCATTTCCATCGTAACTCTGTCATCCTTTTTGAAAGCCTGAAATTACCATATTTCACAAACTGATAGTGTGGAATAAAGCCACATAGTAGACTATCATTATTCAAAGTTAAACGAGCAACACGGTAGTAACACAAGCTGTAACAGCCAAAATATAACCATTCGGGTTATATTTCAAAGGTTGGATACCTTCATTCGGATCTTGCAATCCAGGTACGGGTCGAGGTTTCAAACCTCAAAAGTTAGTCTTTGAAAGTGGGAATTTCAAATCCCGTAACAAGCAAAAGATTCGTTGGGTTCCCAAAACTTGTCCTATTCAACTAAGTCGCTCAAATTCATTTCAAGTGAAAAGCATGCAAAACTGAAATCAGGGTACAACTTCCTATGGAGGAGTCGCGTCAAAACCAAAATACGGAAATACGAGTATATAAAAAATCCAAATCAAGTCTGGTGGGAGTTAGTCTATCGATCGACAATCGTCCAAAAAGATGTCCCCGTCATAGAAGCATAGAGCAAACATCAACCTCTAAACATACCTAAAAATAATACAAGGCATGGGATCAAATTGAGGCCCATACACGAGACTCGGTCCCACTGCGATCACACATGTACGCTAAACCTAAATAAAGATGCTTCTAAAGCAAGACGAAATTTAAACACACAAGTCATGCTTATCAGGATATACTCCTTCCGTCCGCAAAAACTTGTCGTTTTAGACTTTTGATTTTGTCCAAAAAAACTTGTCACTTTAGAGTTTTTACCCATATATTTCCAAATTTACCCTCACTTGTTTAAATTTTGAATTACTTTGAAAAATGCAATTGTACTTTGCTTTGATATAATTATGACAAAAGTAGGGGCAATCTAGGTAGTTTACATATTTCTTAAATATTGTGCCGGAAGCTAAAATGATAAGTTTTCGCGGACGGAGGGAGTAATATATAGGAGTGCAGTAAATGACCCAAAGAATGCCAAGTGACATATCCCTCTCCTACCTCTACCCCCCTTCCCGTTAGGACAGAAACTGGCCAGTCCGATACTATAGCATAACCATTTCCATCATCATATGTATATGTGCACATCAATAATCATGCTCATCAATCATCATAATCATCTCGTCATCATGCTCATATCATAATCATGTTCATCATAAATCAAGCTCATAAAATAATCAAGCTTATATCGTATCTCGTGGCAATAATGACTCAGGACAAACCCGATGTGGTTGGGCTATCATATGACCCTAGCGAAGGCTCTACGACTCACAGATAACGGCCGTTCTATTTCCAAACACATTGAGTAAACGAATGCTCATTCAAATGTACAACTCTATGTAGGATACTACATGAATCATGCTTTTATGCACTTGCAACACCTAGTATATCATGTGACTACATACATATGAGAATCAATCTGAGTAAGCTCCATGAGGGAACTTACCTGCAAAGCCAAACAACAAAGGCAATAACAGGTAGCAGAAGTCCAACAAGTCAAATAGCACCTAATATAAATAATAAGGAGGCGATAAACTAAACGATTCTACTAACTAATCATAGAGAGAACACGTACTCAAAAGCATTTCCAAAACCATCCGATAAGTAAACATTTCAAAACCATTTCAAAACACGAGAAACATCTGAAAGCCGAGATTTCCAAAAATTACAATTTCATAACAATTCTTTTACTCATCATCATCCAAATCTCATTCTCAATCCAAGGTCCGGTTCAAATCATAAAACAGTCCATCGGTTCATTCAATTCTCAAGGCAAAGTCCAAGGTCAAGTTTGGTTAACAATCAAGTTATAATGTTAAAGGTATCTCGACATCTCGGTTTGGAACATAAAACCTTTCAAGCATTTTTGATGTCTCCAAAGTAGCCATGTTTTTATGCATATTTTAGTTCCATATTCTTTACATTTTGCGTATTTCGGGTTGGGAATATGTCGAATTTATGTAGTATATGCTTATTTGTTAGAAATGGAGATCTACATAAGTTTCTGTTTAATATTGCAGAATATGGAAACATTTCGGGAGAAAACCAAGAAGCAAAGACGGAAGCAGCAAGTCTACTCGATCTCGACTAAAGTCTCATCGATGTCGACAAGTGCCAGACCACATAGCCATGTCGAAGAGATGCTGCTCGACAACACCAGGCCAAGCCATGATCTACTCGAGATCGGCAAGGCCCTTGTCGAGATCGAGGAAACCCAGAAGTCTGTGTCCGAGCATGTCGACAAGAGGCCACTCGACAACACCAAGCTGGCCAAGTCGATGATCATTGTCGTCGAAATCGAGGAGCATCGTCTATGTCGACAAGCCCACATCTGAGCAGGGTTGCTCGACAACCTCGGAAGACCAAGTCGATAAGCACAACACTCGTCGAGATCGAGGAGCTCTCCTCGAGATCGACTAAGGCCAGGAGCCATGACCGAGCCACGTCGAGGACCTGCTAGCCGAGCCGACAAGCCAGACCCAGTCGACGACTTTCCTACTCGACATCGAGTACGTCGTACTCGAGATCGACGAAGATTTCCGAAGCCGCGTGACGCATTGATGCAATCGTACTCGGAGTTGGCGTCCTTGGAGCCGAGGATAGCTTAGTCTATCCGAATTATCTACATCTATCATGAAGAAGAGAGTTTTTATCCACTTAAGACACTTTAGATATATTTAGATTTAATTTCCTTATTGCTTTTATTTATCCTTAAGCATTTTAGATATAGTTTTAGATATAGATATAGATATTCTATCTTTGAGTAGCAAGGAATAGAAGGCTATAAGTAAAGCCCATGGGGCTCAGTTTTAGTCATTCAATTTCAGAGATACAGTTATACATAGAGATTTAGGAGTTCGAAGGTTTTAAGGTTTTGGCAGTTTACGAAAGTTGATTGCCGAGATTGTAAAGGCTTTGAATTTAGTGAATGCAAGTTATTTCTTTCAATTCAATGTCTGCGATTGCGATGAAGCGCGAGTAGTCCACCTACTTCTGGGGTTGGGGTGAGCCCAACGAGAACCATGCCGGTGGATTAGCGATTGCAAAAGGAGGTATTTTGTCGACAAGGACTGTACTCGACATCGAGTAGCCCCTCGTCAATATCGAGTAGCCTCTGCCTGCGACTGCTGCGCTGTTCGACTGTGCCTGACCCCTGTCGACTAACCCTTAGTCGAGGTCGAGTACCACTGTTGTCGACTTCTGTCCGTGAGATTCCACCGCTTCCTAGGATCCGCTGACCAGCTTCCTCGAGGATTCGAACTTGACTTTCTCTTACTACATTGGAGGGAGTCTTGAACATTATTTGCTGGGATTTGATCGGTTTGCTTTACTTTATTTGCTTACTGTTTTGCATTCTCGATTTCCTCTTACAACAATTTTCGAAATACAAGTTCTAAGATCGTCAAGCAATTGACAGTAACTAGGATTCAAAGCCTTTCATGATGTTTCAAACAACCAAAGCGTTTCGATACATTTAAATCGATACAATCAAACCTTTTTCTAAAATCCGTAAAATCATATTTTACAACATATAATAACCCCATAAAATGAATGTATTTAAAATCCATATTTGAAATCAACAATCAATAACATCCCAAAATTGATTGGTCTAACCCAAAAACTAAACCAGGGACCCAAGAATCAGGGGAGATGCCTCAGCCAAGGCTGCTGGGGCTGGTTTTGCCGCTGCGAAATGATCGCTCGCTACGGTAAAACCCATCCCATACTTCCCGTGAAGACATGCCTCTCGCTGGTCATGAAAGACCTCTTTTGCCGCGGCGAAAAGGGCAAACGCTGTTGCAAAATGTCGTCTTCCTCTTCCCTAGGTTAAGTTTTAACTCGCCGCGGAGAGATTCGAACATTTTGACCCGTTTTTCCCTTGAATTAAATCCTTTCTTTTCCAAACCAATTCTAAAATAAAGTAAAACCTTCCCCGACCCAAAACAAGATAAAATGACACCAACAAGGACCAGAGGAAGGGAGCGGAAGAGGGATTACCGAAGGTCTTTAAGAAAATCTTCTCGAGGTTTGATGATGGCCTTTCGAGCTTCAAATTGACCAGGAATTCCAGGAAAAAGAACGATTGAGCCTAGGAAAGATAGAGGATGACTAAAAGTCCTCGTTTACAAAGATTTGGGACCAAAATGAACAAGAACGAGAGAGATGAACCTTACCTTCAAAAGCAGGGAAAGAGGGAGAATATGGCTCGATTTGACTCTTTCAGGGGTTGGATCTAACTCGTCTCGACCTTGGAAGGTGAGAAAATCAGTAAAGTTCCACCTTTAACAGGTTTGGAAGCGAAAGAAAGCAAGAGAAGGGAGAATGAGCTGGATTACCGTGAGAAAGGAGATGCAAAGCACCTCATGGGTTCGGTTTTGCGGTGGCAGGGAAGAACTCGCGGTGGAGACTATGCTTTTGCAACTTCTATTTTGCTTGGATCGACGTCCGACCTTCTTCTTTTTCACCAGATCTTCAAAAGGAAGGGATGGGAAGCGTGTTTGAGGTGTTTGGCGATAGAAAAACACAAAACAAATCAGATTTGAGGAGGCTTCAAGATTTGACATGGAGAATAGAGGACAATGTTAGGGTTTTCTCTTTTGGATTTCAAATGAAGGAGAGTGAGTAGGGTTTTTGGGGTTTGGCTCAGATTTCTATGTTGATGCTAGGATTTTGGGATTAGAGCTTTCTATATATAGGGAGGCAAGTGTGGGTTTATGAGTGATAATGAGAAAAAAGACAAAAGAGATGAGGGGAGAGAGAGAGAGAGGGAGAGAGACGGAGAGGTAGTTCCACTAGGTTCCACTTCGAATCCTACAATCTATCCCAAATCTTGACTCTAAAAAAATCCAAATCAAATTTCAAATCATTTTAAAACGACCAACTAGACTCGAAGTTTTCAAATCCAAGGTTCAAAAGCGGAAATAAGATCCATCAAATCTCAAAATTCAAAAGGATGTCAGAATCGTTTCGAGGATTTTCCCAAAATAGCAAGTTGCTCGAGGATGGATTTCCAAAAGATTTCCAAATCGAGTAATTATATGATTAACTAAATCTCGGTCTTTACATTCATCCACATCTAAAAAGAAGTCTCGTCCTCGATACTAAAACCTTCAAAACCAATCAAAGTCTCTCAAATTTCAAAACTATTCAAAGCCTTTTAAAATCCAAGTTAATCATTTTCAAAATCGTTGAAAAATCCCTCAAATCCAAAGTCAGTCAATCAAATCTCAAAACTCAAGAGGTGAAAACATCCACCTCTAAGGGCTAATCCCATATTTTCTTCCTAATTTTCAGAGTCAAGTCATTTCTATCAAGCTCAAGTCACAATATGAATCACAAACCATCAAAAGCCATAATTGGATATATCATAAAGCCCACTCATGTCCAAACAATACATCATACGGCAAGTCTCATAACATTATACCAGCATAGTACTAAGAGTCACATCAATCATCTCAACATCACACTAAGAGTCATGAAGGCATCTCTACATCATACTAAAAGTCATAACAAACGCATCATCGAACCATCACAACTAATCATACTAGCACACATGTCAAGAGAGTCCATCATCAACCACATCACATTAACACGGAATCTGCACAGAATAATCAATCATAAGCACATCAATCACAAAGATAACCACCAAACTAAAACCAAAAGATCTAGACAAAACTCACCACTAAATCAAGACGTCAAAGAAAGGTAAACACTCGGCTCGACATAAGAAGTAGGGTTGTGCAGAAAAATACGACATGGTTGACATGACACGAAACCGCAACAAAACGATGTGAAAAAATACGAAACGATATAGATATGACACGAAACGGTAAAACACGACAATAATCGTGTCGTGTTCGAATTGATATCTTTTTCTTGTCGGGTATTCAACCCGACAGGATATTTTACTTGTCTGATAGTTGAAATAAAATAAGTGTTTTTTAAGTATCACAAAAGTCAGTTAGCCTAGTTGGTAGAGCATTGTTGCTCGCGTGTTGCTTTGGCCCAAAGGTTTTGAGTTCAAATCTGGGATTCACAATTTTTTTTCAACATTGACTTTTTCCCTTTTTTTTATATTATCTACTCTAGGGTTGCCTTCACCCTTCTTCATCTTCCCCCTCTTGCGGATCAGTGACTCTCCTCAATCTCTTTATCGATTCTTCAGATCTGGAGTTCAATCTTTCTTTCTTTTTTTAATTTTTTTTCTACTGTTTAGGGCAGCCTTCTCCACCCTTCTTCATCTTCATCCTCTCGCAGTCTCACGGCTCGACGGCTCTCCTCTCCTCAGTCTCATCTTGATGCTTCAGATCTAGAGTGGTCGGATGAGGAATCAATGACATCTCCTCCTCCTCCGCCACAAGTTCGCAATTCCTTGCTCTCATCGCCAAACGCCATGTCCAGGCCCTTCATCTCTTCAAACAAATACCGTAACTAGGTATCCTCCTCTACCTCTATCTCTCCTCCTCCAACCCTCTCTTTATTTTCTCTCTCGGTGCTTTCCAATACCTCCGCTACCCTGTTCTTCGCTTCTTCTCCGCTGACCTTGCCCCCGGAATCACCATCCCCCATCATTCCGTGATAATCGACATATTCTCGAAATTGATCTCAGGCTATGAGATCAAAGAACAATGTTAGCATTGAAGAATCTGAAAATCAAACACACAGGTTGCGATTAAACTCTTCGATTGGATTCAGAAGCGAGATAGTGAGAGATAGAGCTCAAAATCTTACAATTTGATGGTTGAGATTCTAGATTCGAATGGCTTCGTAAGGAATTTTGGTGATTTGGGTACTAGATTCAGAAAGAGAAAAATAATAATTAAAAAAAAAAGGTTTTTCTAAATGGTTCGTGTCGTATTACACGGGTATCCGAAACGAAACCGTTTCGTGTTTTCGTGTCGGATATCCGGCACTTATCGTGTCGTCTTCGGATTGGACTTTTCCGTGTTATCGGTTTCGTGTATCCGAAATACCGTGTCGTATCGTGTCGGATACCCGGTTATGCACAACCCTAATAAGAAGCTAACAACTCATCTACAACATCCCCATAACTTGCCCGAAGGCTATCCTCAGTCTCCTAAGTCACCACCTCGGGACTCCTCCTAGCCCATTGAATCAGAAGTAGAGCAACCTCCTTGGTCCTCAACTTCTTGACAGGACGTTCAAGCACCCTAACTGGACTCTCTACGAAGGTATGATCAGACTCTATCCGGCGATTGAAAAAGTCAATGATGTGACTTTGGTCGGGAACATAATGCCGAAGCTGGGATACATGAAAAATATCAAGCACGCCGGCCAACGATGGGGGCAAGGCTAGAAGGTAAGCTACCTCACCGACACTCTCAAGAATCTCGAATGGACCCACAAACTTAGAGCTCAACTTGCCCTTGATGCCAAAACGATGGATCCCTCTAGTTGGTGATACTCAAAAGCTAAACACACGATCCAACCTCAAACTAATTCTCTTTTCGTCTTTGATCTACGTACTTCTTCTGACTGTCCTGGGCAATCCTCATATGCTCTCGGATGCATTCGACCTAATTGATCGTCTCTCTAACCAAATGTGGTAGCAAAGCTGATGTGTCGGTGGGCTCATCCCAACAGACTAGCGACATGCAGCGCCTCCCATACAGTGCATCGTACGAAGCCATCTCGATCGACGAATGGTAACTATAATCGTCTGTCTGTGGGTGATAAACTATGCTAAACTATAGTCGAGTCTCCAAAGCCTTATAAACCAGCTGCTAGAATCCCAGTGTGAAGTGTCCATCTCTGTGAAAAACTATCCACCCAGGAATTTCGTGGAGTCTCATAATCTCTCTAACGAACTCATCTGCTAGCCTCGAAACTAGCCAAGTCCCTTGGATGACAGTGAAATGGGCCGACTTGGTCAGTCTGTCGATCACGACCCAGATAGCGTCGAAACCTCTGATGTCTCTCCTCAATCCCGTGAAAAAATCCACAGAAATATCTATCCACTTCCACTCGGGAACTAGAAGCAATATGACAAGTCCACCTCGTCTCTGATGCTCAATCCTGACCTGTTGACATACCTGACATCTGGCAACGAAATCCGTAATGTCTACTCGCATTCTCTACCACCAATAGGATCTCCTCAAATCCTGGGACATCTTATTTGTCCTTGGACGGAGAAAATAAGGGGTAGTATGGCTCTTCTGCATAATCCTCTATCTCAGATCCGAAGTAGATGGTACCACGATCCTACTCTGAAATGTCAGCAACCAATCTGATCTCACTGTAAGCTCACCAGCTCGTCCCTAATCCATCCGCTCTCTCATTGCTGTTATCTCTGGGCACTCCGTCTGTCCTCTACAAATCTCATCTATTAGCTCCGACTGAATCTCTAGAAATGGCAACTGGCCTCGCTCCCATTGAAGCCACACCTCAGTACCACACGACATCAACTCTTCTTGCAATCTGTTTTGCACTGTCAATTTGGCCATGGTAACCTCCTAGCGAATCTTCTGTCTGAGAGCATTTACCACTACATTGGCCTCCCCGGGATAATAGACGATGTCTAAATCGTAATCCTTCAGGAGCTCCAAACAACGCCTCTGTCTCATGTTGAGCTCCTTTTGGGTAAATATATACTTCAAGCTCTTATGATCCATCATCACCTTGCATGAAGTACCATAAAGATAATGCATCCAGATCTTCAGACCGTGAACTACTGTTGGTAACTCCAGATCATGCGTGGGATAACTCTCCTCTTTAGGCTTCAACTAGTGTGAAGCATAACCGATAACCCGATCTCTTTGGTGAAACAGCCCAAGCCAGCTCGCAAAGCATCGGTGTAGATAACGAAGTCCTTTGTCCCATCTAATATTGCTAGAACTAGTGCGGTCGTCAGCTTCTTCTTCAAAATATGGAAGCTAGCCTGACACTCATCACTCCAAACGAAGGGAACGTCCTTTCGAGTTAGTTGGGTCATAGGTCTAGCGATGCTCGAAAAGCCCTGAATAAAGTGGCGATAGTAACTGGACAAACCGAGGAATGAACGAATATCTAAAAATTCTTGGGCACCTCCCATATAACGACAGCGTTGATCTTCGTTGGGTCCACGATGATTTCTGCTGCTGAGATTACATAACCTAAGAAGGTCACCTCAAAGTCTCCAAGAAAATCCTCAAGTGCTTCTCATGCTGCTCGAGTACACCAAAATGTCATCTATGAAGACAACCACGAATCTGTCCAGATAATCTATGAACACCCGATTCATAACCTCCAAAAAAGTTGTCGGCGCATTGGTCAGACCAAAAGGCATGACCACGAACTCATAATGATCGTAGTGTGTCCTAAAAGCGGTCCTTTGAATATCCTCGGGCCTCACTCTGAGCTGATGATAACCTGACCTCAAGTCGATCTTCCAGAACACAACCCCACCCTGAAGCTGATCCATCAAGTCATCGATTCTCGAAAGAGGGTAACGGTTCTTCACCGTTGCCCAGTTTAGCTTCTTGTAATCTATGCACAGTCTCACCGATCCATCATTCTTCTTGATGAATAGAACTGGCGCGTACTATGGTCATGCACTCAGACGAATGTAGCCCTTCTCGGCTAACTCCTCATGCTAAGCCTTCAGCTCCACTATCTCCGTAGGTGCCATTCGATAAGGAACTCAGGAAATCGATCTGGTGCATGGCTCCAACTCAAGGCAAAAACGATCCAAAATGTTTGAATCTCACCACGGCGAAAGCCATGGTCGTCGCGACAAGTTAGAATAGAAGCAACTGGGAGGAAGAAGGCATTTCGCGACCGCAAGTGCAATTTTTGTCGCGGTGAAAGTGGCCTCTCACGGCCAGTGAGAGCCTGTGTTAGAGAGAGCTCTGGGACGATTTTTGTTGTGGCGAGCGACCATTTCGCCGTGGAAAAACATTCCCAGAAGGCTTGGCCGAGGCAGCTCCCTTGATCTCTTGGGTCCTTTGGCTTGATTTTGGGCTGAACCAACCTATGATGGATTTGTTGTTGATTTTAATCTTAATATATGGATTTTGAATATCTTTGTGTTAAGGGATTATTATATGATTTAAAATATGATTTTCATGGATTTTGAACATGTGTTCCATTGTATGGATTTGAATGTCTCAGAATGCTTTGGTTGATTTGAAATCTCTCGAAAGGTTTTGAACCCTAGTTGTTATTCAATTGTTTGACGATCTTTAGAACTCGTATTCGGAAATGCTTTTGAAAGACCTTGTTGGACTTCTGCTACCTGCTATTGCCTTGCTGTTCGACTTTGCAGGTTAAGTGCGCCTAATGTGCCATGTTTTCCGCTATCTTTTATTCTATTTTCTATCCATATTTTATACTTTTATGTTGGAAAAGTATTGAATGTGTGTATGTTATGTTTATTTGTAATATATAGAGATCTACACAAGTTTCTGTTTAATTTTGCAGAAATTGAAGACCTTTTTGAGCAATTCGGAGAAGAAGGGAAGAAGCTGGACTTCCACCCAATATCTACTAATCCACTCGACGTCTACTAAAGATGACTTGACGTTGAGCCAATATGCACACGAAGCTAGACGGAAAGAAAACGACCAAGATGACTCGATATCGAGTATACCACTAGATATTGAGTGGAGCATCACTTGAAATCTACCATGAAGACTCGACATGCCATAAAGATCAGTCAAGATGCAGCACATCTGAGTCGATATTGACCTAATACGCTCGATATCGAGTGAGTCCCCTGATAGCATGCATTTAGGTAGGCATAATAGGTTACATTTAGCTTCGTTATGATGCATATCATGCATGGTTTAAGTACAATTTTCGTATTTGCTCTCTATGTTGGTGGAGTTGGAATCTACACACTTTTATTGATTATTTCAGGTAATCGTGGATCTGATGATGAGACATGGGTTGATAACGCATTGGATGAGGATGTTTAGTTGATCGAAGAAGCTTACATGAAGATCTAAAGAGGTCCTGAGAAGAACAAGTGAGCCTAAACGAAGAACAAGTCTGCAGAAGTTGTCGCCAGACATGCTGAACTTGTTTTTCACTTTCTGGAAGCCTCGGTTGTCCGATTGACTATTATGACCATGCGTTGGAAAGCTCTTTTAGATAGCTACAACCTTTCTGTTGACGTCGAGAGCTGAGTCGACCTGAATTTTCCGTAAAAGACTGATGCAGCAGGTGCCACCATATACTACGGGCGCAGCAATATGCTGCGGCCGCGACCGCCGCATTTGCCCATAGCAACGCGTTTCGGATTTCAACGATGTGTTTTCTATCCAAAAACCTATTTATTCTATCGTTGTCTTTTTGGCCGACTGGGACACGAATTGAGGACGATTTTAGAGAGAGCTTAGCCCTAGGTTTTCATTCATTCATTAGATTAGGATTGAAGACAATTTTAGTTGGAGATTGAGAGCGATATTCACCATGGGCGGCTAAAACTCTCTTTGTTCTATCTACAATTTGAAGCTTAATTTGTTTGGATTGATTGTGAGTTTCTGAGTCTTGTTCCTTGTTTCTTATATTTGAATGCTTCAGCTTCTTTGCACTTATTGTTTGATTGTTTTATTCTATCTTTCCCAATCAACTTAGTAGAATCAATTCAATTGCTAGGGTTTTTTAGATTCCTGATTGCGAACCTTAACCTAAGTAGCAAACTTGTCCCTTTAGGGCTGATTGAACTAATTAGATGGGTAGGAAGTTGGATGTGTTGTTAAATCCCTCTTTAGGGACTGCAAATACCTTGGTTAATCTCTGAACTTATAGCTATCAATTGGGTTAAATCCTTCTTTAGGGACTCTTCAATTGGTAAGGGTTTCTAGGACTGATTGGACTAGTAACTATATTAGGTTGGGACAAGGGCATTCATAGGAAGACTAAAAGGACAAGAGGAAGTTACAATATCAATTCAACCAAATAAAGTGGATAGTTGTAGGTATTATAGTTTATTTTGTTTTCTTTTCAATCTCAATCAACCAACCCCCCCCCCCCCCTTCTACTAATTGGTAAATACACATTGCAGAGAAATATTTTGTAGGTTTGTGTTTTACATTTGATAGGAGATACAAGGATTTCCTACCGTCATCCCCAGAAGTTGTTGACACGATTTTTACGAATCTAAATTCAAGGGAGGTTGCTTACACATGAAGAAGAAGATCTTCTATCATCTATCTAGTTTCTATCCTTATGGGTCGAGGACTCTTTTTACCCTAAGGAGATTTTTAATTTACCTAAGTAGATTTATAGCTTTCTTTATCTAAGTTTATATCTTCTAGCTTTAGATAGAATTCCTTATCCTTGGCTAGCAAGGATTAAGGCCTATAAATAAAGCCCTAGGGGACGAGCTTTCATTAATTCAAGTTCATAGCTTTCAATTCCAAGAAAAGTAGAGAGTTTAGGTTATCGTTGCGGTGAGTCCTGACTTTGGAAGATTTCTTTTATATTGTTTACATTTGAATTATTTTCGTTCGTTTGGTACTCAAAAATCTCAACAACCCTGGTAATTTCTGACCATTCTTCTCCTCCATCCTTATAATTTTCTGACGCACTTTTCCGACACAACTGTTACGTACTATTTTCACTACAAGAAGACTAGATATCGACTCATACAATTGATAACGAGTGACCACTACCCCATATTGAGTCAACAACTTGACTTCGAGTGTGTTCCTTGTTGTTTTGCAGGAAATCACCAGAAATCGACTGACTTGAGTCGATATCGACTGAACTGGTCAATATCGAGTGAAGCCCTAAGTCAAAACATAACATGTTTACAAGCTATCTAGGATCCGCTGAGACCCTTCCTCGTGGATCGAACCTAATTCCATTCCACTATAGCGGGAGGAAGTCTTGTATTTATTTGTGTGGGCTAGAATTTGGTTAGATTCATATTTTTTATTTATTAAGCTCGATTTCCTCCTATATCAGCATGTAAGTTCCCTCATAGAGCTTACTCAGATTGATTCTCATATGCATGTAGTCAAATGATATACTAGGTGTCACGTGTTCATATATAAGAGCATGATTCATGTAGTATCATTCATAGACTTGCACACTTGAATGAGCATTCACATACTCAACGTGTTGGGAAACAAAACGACCATTATCTATGAGTGGTAGAGTCTTTGATAGGGTCATAGGATAGCCTAGCCTCATCGGGTTTGTCCTAAGTCATTATTGTCACGAGATAAGAGATGAGCTTGATTTATGACGAGCTTGATTATGATGAGCATGATTACGATATGAGCATGATGATGAGATGATTATGATGATTGATGAACATGATTATTGATGCGCATATATATGATGATGTCACTTCTCAGAGGGTTTCTCGACCAAATAAATTTATAGTCAAGACCTCGCTATAGGATAGCGGAGTCAGGTTCCTCCTCAGGAGAGAGGTCAACGGTTCTAGGTTTAGATGGTTTCGGTGTTCAGGAACAGCGGGAAAAGTTGATGAGGGTTGGTGTCGACGTCGGCTAAGTGTTGGTCAATGTCGAGGGATGGAGATGAAATGGTGGTTTGATGTCGAGTGTCTGCGCAAAAACTTTAAAATAACAAAAATAAAATAATAAAAGAGCAAACTTCCAAGGTTAGGGATCACCGCAAAAATAAAGATGCATGCTTTATATAAAATAATTTTCGTTATTAACAAATAGGAATATAGAGGCTCTCACATAAACCCTAAGTGTTACTACCCTTTTTAATAATTAATCCAAATTCATAATAAAATCACTTTCGTTTCAATATCATAAATAAGGATCACCTACTATTCTCGTAGAAGAATTATGCATATAGGATAGAAGATGATAAAGACATACAAATACATAAATTCATAAATCAAACCACATATCTATTATTGGGATCACTTCAACCCTAGAAGAAGGAAATTAGAAACAAGACATAACAAAAGAAAATAACTTTATCATAAAATAAAATCCTATACTTACAACCATTCGTTCCTTCCTCCTCCTCCTTCTCTCTCTCTCTCTCTCTCTCCCTCTCTCTCTCTCTCTCTCTCTCTCTCTCTCTCTCTCTCTCCCCTTGCGTCCGAAGATGACTTGACTTGAATGAATGAAAAAAAAAAGCCTCTAGGGCTTTATTTATAGTGCTCAATCCTTGCTACATGTTGTTAGGAGTAAATCGAGAATGCAAAATAGAATGTAAATAAACTAAGGCAAACTAGATTCCGTCCCTTGCAAATAATTACAAGACTTCCTCCCGATGCAGCAGGGGGAAGTCAGGATCGATCCACGAGGAAGCGTGTCAGCGGATCCTAGGCAGCGGAGAAATCTCACGGAAGTCGACCACAGATATCCTCGATCTCGACTAGAGTTAGTCGACAGAAGATCGGACCAGTCGAGCAGAGCGCAGCAGCAATCACAGGTTCTCGTCGATCTCGACTAGGGCTTACTCGAGATCGAGTAGGCTTCGTCGACGTCGAGTTGAGTTTTGTCGAGCACCTGCACACAGAAGCTACAGCGACCTTGATCGAGAATCAGTAACTCGATATCGACGAGTGCTATTCGATATCGAGTAGACAGAGAATAAAAAGAAATAAAAAAAAAAAACAATTGCTTTGGGATTTTGAACTAAACTGTATGAAAAGGACTTCCAAGATTGGGGTTTGCATCAACGTTAACCAAGCATGCATAAGGCAGAGATAAGCAGATAATCATGTGAATCGCATCAAAGGACAAGCTTTCGCCTTTTCCAACAATTAGACAACTCTCTCAAGAAACCCTAATTGTCTCTACTGATTTTATGTTTACAATCCAAGTTGTTAGCATGGACCTCCATTAGATGGGTAATAAACACATAAACAAGTAGTAGATGCTCAAAACATGACAAAGGTCGGATCTTTACCTCAAACACGCATGGCTATCGTCGGGCTTGCCCCAACCCTAGAAGTGGGTGGACTACTCGCGCTTCATCGCAACCTCAGACATCATCGATTGAAAGAAAACTAATTGCATTAAAATAAAGCAAAGTTTACAACCGCTTGAAGCCAATTCCGCTCTCGCTTCACAACTCCAATCGGCCGCTCACTCTCTCTCTCTACTTCTCCTACTTGTTTCTCTCTGAAATTGAATGAATAGAAATTAGCCGCATGGGCTTTATTTATAGGCTTCTAAACCTTGCTACTCAAGGATAGAAATCTTTATCTATATCTAAAACTATATCTAAAAAGCTTAATGATAAATAAAAGCAACAACATAATTAAATCTAAATAAGGAAAATATATCTAAAAGTCTTAAAGTGGATAGATCTCTCTCTTCCTTGATGTATCTTGATAGATCGGATAGAATCGGCAAACTTCGAGCCCAAGGAATCCCAATCTGGGTAGAATTGCGTCGACGTGTCACGCGGCTTCTAGAACTGTCGTCGATCTCGACAAGGATCTTGTCGATCTCGAGTAGGATTGTTGTCGACTGGGCTTGGCTCGTCGTCTTGGCTAGCTGGTCCTCGACAGGCTCGGACATGGCTCCTGGCGTTCATCGATCTCGAGGAGAGCTCCTCGATCTCGAGTAGGGGTGGATCATCGACTTCGGCCTTCTGGTGTTGTCGAGGAACCTTTCTCGACATGCTCGGACATGGTCTTCAGCTGCTTCGTCGAGATCGAGTATGGTCCTCGACATCGAGTAATGTGTCTGGGCGCCAGGTCGGGTACTCTCTTCCTCAGTCTCCTCGGGCAGGCCTTCCTCGACTCCGGGTTGTTCTCCGAGGTCTTGTCGATCTCGAGTTGTGGCACTCGATCTCGAGGAGGGTGTGGAGCCGGGTTTTTCGTCTTCAGCTTCTCGACATAGGCTCCTCGATCCTGGCAGGTGTCTAGGCATGGCTTGTCGAGATCGACTAGGGTTTGTCGATGTCGAGTAGCTTTGTGCTCCGGTTCTCGCTTCTTGATTTTCTCCGAAATGGTTCCATATTCTGCGATATTAAACAGAAACTTATGTAGATCTCCATTTCTGACAAATAAGCATATACTACATAAATCCGACATATTGCCAACCCGAAATATGCAAAATGTAAAGAATATGGAACTGAAATATGCATTAAGACATGGATACTTTGGAGAAATCAAATCACCCCATACTTAGACTTGCTTGTCCTCAAGCAATAACCAAACAATAACCAAGACCTACAACACATCCTTCAAGTCTTCGTCTTTGTCAAAAGCAACATCTCAAGTAGTAGCAATGTAAGACAAGTGAATTTAACGTCATCACACATATATGAGCGATCCCTAGGCATAGGCAGTATAAATCCAACCTCACAGGGATAATGTGTTTACACTCAACTCTCAAATGTGTTTAGGCTATGAAGATCAACTCTCAACTCAATTCCATACACAATCTCATAAACATTGCAATTTAAATATGAATCCACTTCGCAACCAATTATGAAAATGCAACAAGAAATATCAGGAGGACTTCGCTCAATAGAAGTCTTCAAAGAAGATTCTATTCGGTGGGGTTATAATAGGGCTTGGTAAGAAATAATAAGGTATGGAATTATTTGGTCATGTGGTGCTAAATAAAATTCGGGAATCAAGACTCCTAAATCTCCAACACAACCAAACCATAACTTCCCAATCATATGCATCAACCAAACTCTCCAATTTATCTCCATGGAGTATGTAACCTTTCAAACTTTCTCAACCTCTCCAAAGTGTGTATCTTGCAAATAATGAAAGAAATAAGGTAAATTTGGCTCATGCACTTTATTCACAAACATATGTACTTTTTCCCTTTCTTTTTTTTCGGATTTTTTTTAAAGAAAAATAAAATAAACTAATGGTGCATTTATAAAGTGAGCCAAAAATCCTTTTACATAGTATGCATAGCAAGATAAAAATGTAAAACCAACCCATATCTCAATAATTTCAACAATCCTTCTTACTTGAAATGCAACATAAACTCCTTTCCACAAACCATCATTTCAACCAACTCTAAGTCTTAATTCCCAAATGGGGGTCAGGCTCAATTTGGCTAAGGGAAATTTTTGTGGAGTTCATAATAAAAATCTCAGGCTAATGTTCTGGCTTCAAGCAGGGATAATGCACGGTAGGTAAGGAGAGGATAAAATTGGCTTAAAAGGTGCCTCCATGATTTTATTCTTATCAACATAAACATATAAATGCATTGGCTTTGAATAACTATCACAACATTTAGAGATGCATAGGAAGAGTAAATACACTCAAGAAAGAAGAGGGATTTTTTAATGTTCTCCCTATAAGGCCAAAATTCTCACTAGGACAATTTTTGTTGGATTTTAACCTTTAGCTTGGGATCATATGTGCTCAATTTCATCACAAGTTCACAATTCACATAAAAACCATTTTGAAGACTTAGGCTAAACCTTCCAAACATGCCATAGGATTTATATGATCAAGTCAGTCATTATTAATCATCATAGGACATCTAAGTTAGGGTGTAAAAACCAAAACAATTAAACATGCATATTTTTTTTATATTTTTTTTTCGACATTTTCTATTTTTTTATTATTATTATTTTTTTTCTTATGCAAAAATCAAAACTAAAGTATGATGAAAGATTTAAAAGACATAAAATTTAAACATGAATGCATAACATAAAATTTTAAAATTTCTCCATGTAAAACCAAAAGCAAGACTAACACATATGATAATGATAATGAGCCCTTCCCCCACCCCATACTTAAATTTTACAGTGTCCCCACTGTATAAAATCAAATAAAAACAAGACTAAAGGAAGGAACTCACGGGATAACAAATCGAGGAGGGCAGATGAGTGCAGGTCGAGTAGACATCTTTGTCGATCTCGAGTACATGTTACTCGATCTCGAGTAGCTTTTCTGTGTCCAGTGGTTTTCTGAAGTCGAGGAGCTTCTGGTGGCTTGTCGATATCGAGTTGGCCTACTCGATATCGAGTTGGCCTACTCGATATCGAGTAGTGTCTGGGCTGCTTCTCCTTGTCGTCGTCGACTTGGCCTTCGTCGATTCTGACTGTTTTCAGGGACTTCTTTATTCCACTTTTCGCGATCCTTATATGCTTGCCGACCTAAAAGTGTTAGATTCCACAAGAAAGAAGACTATCCACATGAAATATTCTAAAAGACATAAAACCAAAACCAAAGACAAAAACCAAAAAGTTCAAAAAGTCCCAACAATTCATAAAGTTTTATATACATGCTCTAGATTTTAGAGTCGCTAGGCCGACTTCTCCGTTTACGCTCAAGGACCATTAATGTGGGGCCCGCTCATGCTTGGCCCTTCTCCTGGATCATCTAGGTCCTGATGGTAGTATGTAAGCTCAGCTGACAGATGGTTGCTTGCAGGGTCTCCCTTCTCTTTCTTCTTCTTCCTTCCAGTTTTCAGTTTCCGCAGATTTTCTCACCATGGTGTCTTATCTCCCCGTAGATCATTGATAATTTTCTTTATGGACTAAGGGGGAGTAGAATTCATACCTGAACTTACCTTTTCGGACCCAAAACAGAAATCTTTGGGCTTGGGGCTAGCCGAGATCGAGTACTGTTGGTCGACCTCGAGTACAGGTAACCCATACTTAGGCTCTTGGCAAGTCAGTGGCTCAGCAGAGGTTGTCGATATCGACAAGGGCTTGTCGAGATCGAGTAGAAGCCTTGTCGAGATCGAGTTGGCTTGGTCGATCTCGAGTACAGTGTTGGCACCTTCCTCTGCTGTCTGCTTGGTCCCGTGGTTGCTGATGCTTTTCACCTCCAGCCAGGAAATTTCCTCTTTTGTTGGGCCAAAAGAGAAATCTAAAACCTCATCGCCTATGGTGAAGGTGAGCGAGCGATTCTTAACACTAATTCTGGCATCTGCAGTAGTTAAGAATGGTCTACCAAGAATAATAGGGCTAGTAGGATCTTCAGCATAGTCAATGATAAGGAAATCTGCTAGAACAAAGAATTTACCAACCTGGACTGGGACATTTTCAACTATACCTGTAGGGATGATCACTGTATTGTTTGCCATGTATAGCTTGGCATCCATAGGTTCTATGCATCCTATTTTGACCTTCCGCTAGATTGATAGAGGCATGATGCTCACACTTGCTCCTAAATCACATAGAGACTCATATTTATATTGTCCAAAACCCACAGTAACAGAAAACTTACCAGGGTCAGGTCTCTTTTCAGGGAAGTGGAGTACTTTGCATTCGCCTGCGATCTCTGAGATGGATTGCTTCTTGCTCAGGATTTCTTTTATAAATTTGACATATCCAGGCATCTCTTGCAGGGCTTCTGTAAAAGGAATAGAAACATTCAGTTCTTGCAGCATATTAACAAATCTGGTAAACCTACCTGCAGTGGGATCTTTCTGCGCTTTAGAAGGAAAAGGCAGTGGCTTTTTCTGTTTCGGAGCCAAATCAGCTGTCGGAGGTGTTGTTGAGTCGTCGACGTCGGCCAAATTCTGCTCCTCGATCTCGACCACGGGCTCCTCGACATCTAGTTGGGTGGTCGACCTGGAGTTGTTGGTCTGCGCAGCGGAGTCCGAGCTCAGCTTCTGGTTTGTGTCGAGTAGCGGCTTGTCGAGATCGAGTACACTCTCCTCGAGATCGAGTAGGCTTTTCTCTATCTCGAGTTGCTCATCTGCCTTACTTTGCTGTTTCCCGACCTCTGGCTCGTGTAATTGATGCCCACTCCTGAGTTTGATAGTTGTGACGTGTCCGGTCTTCCCCTTAGGATTTGGTTTTGTTTGCCCAGGGAGCTGTCCGGACGGTCGTGGGATCTGTGCAGCTATTTGACCCATCTGGGTCTCTATTCATCTTTTCCAGATATCCAGTTCCCCAAATTTTGTGTTGAAATTCTGGAGCTGATTGTTGATGGTGTTGGTATCCTGCAGGTTCTGTGCATGATTTCGACGCATCTCATCAAGGATCAACTGCAGATCGTCCTTCTTTTGATCCCTTTCTGGATGTCCTGGAGCTCTGTAGGGTGGGGGGTTCCTAGGAGGACCTTGGTTCCACTGTGGTTGATAGGACCGTTGGTCTCGCATGTAGCGATTGGGACCCCCAGCGTAGGATGCCTCTTCATGTGTCTCTGCCATTCTGACTTGATCTGTGTGTGGGCACTCAGTAGTGGTGTGTCGCTGGGATCCGCATTCAATGCAAGGCTGATTGACAGATAGATATTTGACTGGTTTGAGGAGCTTGCGATTCTGGTCTTTGTAGAACTGCTCTCTGACATCTGGGTCGATCTCCTTTGCTGGCTCATAGAGTGGCATAGATGGTGGTGGCCTGGTGTAGGATTTCTCCTCATAGTTTGCAGTAGACCCATATTTGTTGTCATAATTGGTGAGCTTGTCTAGCACACCCCAGGCGTCAATTGGCGGCATCGTCAGATGCTCATAGCGAGTATAATGGTTGATCCTGTCCTTAGTGACTTGATCAAGAGAGTTGAAGAAGATCTCTTGAATGACGTCGGGTGGCTGTCCATGAGTAGGGCAAGATCGCAGTAGTTCTTTGTAGCGTTCCCATGCCTTTGCCAGCGGTTCCCCAGGCTTCTGTTTGAAGGCGGTGATTTTCTGGCGGAGAAGTGCTGTTTTGGCGGGTGGGAAGAATTTGTTCAGAAACTCTTGCTCTACTTGGGGCCATGTTGTGAGTGATCTTGGTTTCAGCCCTTCAAGCCACTTCAGTGCAGGCCCAGCGAGAGACCAGCGAAAAGCTTTCATCTTGACATATTCCAGAGTTGTACATTCACCAAGAGTACGGCACATGTCAGAAAAATTGATAATATGTTCAAGAGGACACTCATTAAATTTGCCATAAAAAGCATTATTTTTAAGCTCTATCAGAAATTGAGTGCGAATTTCAAAAGAGTTATCAGGGATTAGAATCGCCGATTCAGGCACGAAGAGAGTTGAATGCATATAATCCTCAGCAGTGGTTGGATATTGGGCAAGCTCAGCTTTTGCTTGCCTTGCGCGCTCAGCTTCTTGTTCCTTCGCTGCCCTTTCATTGGCGATAGTGGTATCCTTTGCGGCTAGCTCCCTTGTAAGCCTGGCAATCAGCTGTTCTTGTGTTTCAGCGGCCGTCATTATCCTTTTGAGTTTAGAGTGGATGTGTAGGTAACACTCCGGTTCGTCTAAGCTGTCAAACTCAGGTGGTAGACCAGAACGGCGCATACACCTGTATCGTACTCAGAGCATATGTGAGATTTAACTACCTAAGGCACGAATGATAGCTTCCCCAGCAGCGGCGCCAATTTGTTGTTAAGAGGAAACCGAGAATGCAAAATAGAATGTAAATAAACTAAGGCAAACCAAATTCCGTCCCTTGCAAAAAATTACAAGACTTCCTCCCGATGCAGCAGCGGGAAGTCAGGATCGATCAACGAGGAAGCGTGTCAGCGGATCCTAGGCAGCAGAGAAATATCACGGAAGTCGACCACAGATGTCCTCGATCTCAACTAGAGTTAGTCGACAGAAGATCGGACCAGTCGAGCAGAGCGCCGCAGCAATCACAGGTTCTCGTCGATCTCGACTAGGGCTTACTCGAGATCGAGTAGGCTTCGTCGACGTCGAGTTGAGTTTTGTCGAGCACCTGCACACAGAAGCTACATCGACCTTGATCGAGAATCAATAACTCGATATCGACGAGTGCTATTCGATATCGAGTAGACAGAGAATAAAACGAAATAAAATATAAAAAAAACAATTGCTTTGGGATTTCGAACTAAAATGTATGAAAAGGACTTCCAAGATTGGGGTTTGCATCAACGATAACCAAGCATGCATAAGGTAGAGATAAACAGATAATCATCTGAATCGCATCAAAGGACAAGCTTTTGCCTTTTTCAACAATTAAATAACTCTCTCAAGAAACCCTAATTGTCTCTACTGATTTTATGTTTACAATCCAAGTTGTTAGCATGGACCTCCATTAGATAGGTAATAAACACATAAACAAGTAGTAGATGCTCAAAACATGACAAAGGTCGGATCTTTACCTCAAACACGCATGGCTATCGTCGGGCTTGCCCCAACCCTAGAAGTGGGTGGACTACTCGCGCTTCATCGCAACCTCAGACATCATCGATTGAAAGAAAACTAATTGCATTAAAATAAAGCAAAGTTTACAACCGCTTGAAGCCAATTCCGCTCTCGCTTCACAACTCCAATCAGCCGCTCACTCTCTCTCTCTACTTCTCCTACTTGTTTCTCTCTGAAATTGAATGAATAGAAATCAGCCCCATGGGCTTTATTTATAGGCTTCTAAACCTTGCTACTCAAGGATAGAAATCTTTATCTATATCTAAAACTATATCTAAAAAGCTTAATGATAAATAAAAGCAACAACATAATTAAATCTAAATAAGGAAAATATATCTAAAAGTCTTAAAGTGGATAGATCTCTCTCTTCCTTGATGTATCTTGATAGATCGGATATAATCGGTAAACATTGAGCCCAAGGAATCCCAATCCGAGTAGAATTGCGTCGATGCGTCACGCTGCTTCTGGAACCGTCGTCGATCTCGACAAGGATCTTGTCGATCTCGAGTAGGATTGTTGTCGACTGGGCTTGGCTCGTCGCCTTGGCTAGCCGGTCCTCGACAGGCTCGGACATGGCTTCTGGCATTCATCGATCTCGAGGAGAGCTCCTCGATCTCGAGTAGGGGTGGATCATCGACTTCGGCCTTCTGGTGTTGTCGAGGAACCTTTCTCGACATGCTCGGACATGGTCTTCAGCTGCTTCGTCGACATCGAGTATGGTCCTCGACATCGAGTAATGTGTCTGGGCGCCAGGTTGGGTACTCTCTTCCTCAGTCTCCTCGGGCAGGCCTTCCTCGACTCCGGGTTGTTCTCCGAGGTCTTGTCGATCTCGAGTTGTGGCACTCGATCTCGAGGAGGATGTGGAGCTGGGTTCTTCGTCTTCAGCTTCTCGACATAGGCTCCTCGATCCTGGCAGGTGTCTAGGCATGGCTTGTCGAGATCGACTAGGGTTTGTCGATGTCGAGTAGCTTTGTGCTCCGGTTCTCGCTTCTTGATTTTCTCCGAAATGGTTCCATATTCTGCGATATTAAACAGAAACTTATGTAGATCTCCATTTCTGACAAATAAGCATATACTACATAAATCCGACATATTCCCAACCCGAAATATGACAAATGTAAAGAATATGGAACTGAAATATGCATTAAGACATGACTACTTTGGAGACATCACTACACAAGGAAAGGTGAATATCTATCATCTATCTAAAGACAAAACTTTCCTACATAAGATAAATATCCTAATAAATTAAATATCCAAATAAATTCCCTAGGGTAAATAGGAAAATACTCATAAGGAAAGAGTCTATCTAACTAAGATAAAGATATATCACTTCGTGACCAAGCAATTCTCTTCTCTTTAGGACTTCTCAATTCGGCTTTGTAGTTTTCTGGATTTTCAGTCGACGACGAGTAAGTTCAGTCAATTTTGAGTGCTTTCACTCGATCTCTAGTGTCCCGATCGATTTCTAGTGAAAAGTGGTCGACATGAGCCGACGTCGAGTGGGTTTAGTTGACGTCGAGTGCTTTTGTCAACTTTCAGCATTCTGCTCCGTCTTGAAATGCACTTTCCTGAGTCCTCTTGTGTGCGACTAACGCATATGAATATGTGTTGGAAAGATCTTTTCCAGGGATACAACTCCCAAGAAGGCATCAGAACTTGATTCAAAATGACGAATGGCGTAAAGTGGGCTTTTCTCCAGTTGCACCATCTTGCGCTCTTCCTTAGCTTCTCCAATGTCTTCATGACTTTCTTTTAAGCTTCAAAGTGCGTCCGATGTTTGCGAAATTAAACAGAAACTTTTGTAGACCTCCATATTAAATATAAATTATACAAATCTCATTTTTTCCCAATATAAAAGTATAAAATATAGATAGAAATCGAAGTAGAAGTAGATGCAAAACATTGCAAATTGAGTGCACATCAGTCACTTGGCATTTTTTGAGCCATTTACTTCTTTTTTCAAATTATATTCTGATAAGAATGTCTTGTGTGTTTAATTCTGTCTTACATTAGAAACATCTTTATTTAGGATTAGCGTGTATGATGTGATCTCAGTGGGACCGAGTCCTGTGTATGAGCCTCATTCTGATCCCATTCCCTGTAAATGGTTGATTGCTGTTGTGAGCCTAATCTGCCATGTTTTATTGATACGGGGTTAGCCGCAGGATGGCCCGATCTTCGACAATCAAACAAAAAACTAAAGAACGGAAGCAAGAAACAAGAAAGACTCAAGAAACGCTGCAAGAAAGACCAAGAACGATGCAAGAAACTCAAGAACAAGACTGACCCGGTATCGACTCAAAGGGAAGAAAATGACGCAGCAAAGGAAACTAAAGAAAGACTCGAAATTGATGCAAAGACACGACCGATAAGGACTGACTCGATCTATATAGAACAAGATAAAGCCCCCAGACCTCCTTAAAGAGTAGGAACCAATACCAATGACTATATAACCCGCCTCTATAACCCTACACAACAAAGCGGACAACTTGGAGGCACAAGGAGGGGGCTCGTGGATACTAGGATCACCAAGTCTTGCGAAGTTGATGAACACAAAGCAAACCGAGCTGAGACAAGACCAATTTGCAATTGATGAGCACGGCTCCAATAAATCGACAAGCACTTATGTGTTTGACACAATATGAGAAAATTCTATTTCATTAGGTTCCAATTGCTCTACAATGTAGCAATCGACATATATAGGCCTTAGGTAGGCTGTTGGGCCGATTTAAGTAGATAGGAAAGATAAACTAACAACTGAATTAAAACACCTAAAAACATAAGTAAATAAGGTCTTAAAAATAACACTTAAAATAAGCCCAATTCGGCCCATAGTAATTCTAGGCAAACTGGTGTCGGCGCCGAGGGCTAGGTGTAGGCGTCGAGGGCCTCGATGCTCAAACATGTGCTTTAGATATCGGCATCGATACCCCTGGTTTCGGCATCAAGGCCATCAGCAAGTCCTATGCACAGGTAAGTCTTCATTGGTGGCTCGGGGAGTTGAACTGTGCTCGAGAACAAAGCATGACTCACAAACATTAATGAGTCTCGTTGAAGCTTCTTAGCTCGGGTTCGAGTCATAGGTCCTTCTCCAAGAATGATTGGTGTGTCTGGAGTTGTAGATATAAATGATGGAACCATCTTCTACACTAGTTTCAGTTTAATTTCGCAGAAATCAAAGCAATTTACAGCAATTCGGAGAAAGGATGAAAAGCTCGAAGTCAACTACTGTAAGTCCAAGGTCAATGAGCAATGGAACTAGGACAAATCGAGCAAAGAAACAAGGAAGGATCAACTCGACAGAACTGGTCGATATCGACCACTCTAGTCGATATCGAGTAAACCGAGCCCAGAATTCAACACGAAGTCGAGCAAGCCACTCGAGGAGCAATTCTACTCGATGTCGAGTGCTACAGTACTCAAAGTCAAGTACACCCGTCGAGTCTAGAAGCTACCCGAGCTCGAGTGATGTCAAGAAGGAGAAGACTGTACTCGATGTCAAGTAACTTAGTCGATGTCGAGTACATGTCGTTAGTAGTTCGAGTTCGAGATTAAGTTGTGCCGGGAAGATAGAGTGCTTGCAAGAGAAGATATGTGGAATTCTATCCATCCACATGAAGATCGGTCAAGACAAGAAGGATTTATCCACAATAGCTCTACTTCTTTATAGATTTATTTCTTTAATTTCTAAGTTTTATCTTAATGCTTTAGATGGGAAAGTTTTAGATTTAGATATAGTTGTTCTTTCCTAGATTAGCGGGGAATGAGCACTATAAATAAAAGCCTTAGGGGCTGAGTTTTATTCATTCAATTTTAGTTCCAACAAGAGAGATAGCGAGTTAGGAGAGAGAGAGGCCTAGTGGAGCAAGAGAGGCGAAAGCGGATTTGGCTTTGTTCGGTTGTAAGTTTTATTTGAGTTTATTAATGCAATTTAGTTTCTTGAAATTATTGATGTGTTTATTCATGACGAAGAGCGAGTAGTCACCCAACTTTTAGGGTCGGGGTTAGCCCGACGGTAGCCATGTAAGGTAATGCGCTAAAGGTACAATCTTTTGATGCGATTTCGTCTTTTATCCCTATGAGCATGATTCTTTTGCGAAAGTTGAAGGTGATCCTTGTTTGTGTTATTGAAGCGAAAGTGATCTTAATACAACTTGGAATAATTATGTGAAAAAGAGTTAGTAACAATTAGGGTTTATGCGAAAGCCTCTATATTCCTATTTGTTAATAACGATAGTTATTTGATGAAAAGGCATGATCTTTTATACCTTATGCACTATTTTATATGGTTATCGTTGTGGTATTGAAACTCTGATCTTTGAAGTCTTTTAGATTATTGATTTTATTTCCAAAATTTCGTGTTTGCTTTTATTTTATTTCGAATTAAAAGTTACGGTTTTTGATTCTGCTTTACTTGAGATCGACGACAGTGGTCGATTTCGGGTGCTATAGTTTTCGACGTCGAGTACACTGCTCGACATCGACCACCTTGTTTTTTCGTTTTCTTGCATTTTTTTTTGCTTTCGTACTCTATTTTGCATACTGAGTGGTGGAAGTCGACTAAACCTAGCTGAAGCCGAGTGCTTCCTGAGTCGATTTCGAGACCGATTTGGAACTTGAAAGACGGGCGCTGACACGCTTTCTCGTGGATCGATCCTGACTACCTTCTACTACAACGGGAGGAAGTCTTGTATTTTTTTTGCTGAGACATGAAGTCAATTTGCTTTATATTTTATTTATATCTCATACTTGACACATCCTCCTGCAACAACAAATTGGCGCCGTTGCCAGGGAAGCGATCAATCGCGCCCTTTTTTATTCTGTTTTCTCTTAATTATATTTGTTTTTTCTTTTTAGTTCCTTTTTACTTGTTTTTTTTTCTTGTTTTTCAGGTACATGCGAAAAATTGATCGCACGCTTATTGACCCTATTCTCGAGCCAACATTTTTTCCACTTACGGCAAAGGCTTAGGAGAAGACTCATGAATGTGGTCGAGCTCACACCAGCACAGGAGCTTGAGCAACTCCGCCTACGGATGGAGGAACTCATTACCTGAGAAGTAGAGCACGGACGACGAGAGGCAGAATATAGGCAGAACCGACAATGATGGAAATCAAGGGTAGATCTCGAAGTAAATGCCAGGAGGGAACTCACCACCAGAGAAGCAGAGCACACCCAACGAGAGGCGGAATATAAGCAGAACCAACAAAGATGGGAAGCAAGGGTAGATCGCAAAGTAAATGCCAGAAGGGAACTCGAGGAGCAAATTCAGCACATCCCTTCAAATGCAAAGGAGTATCTACATCCTACTCTGGATGTTCCAGAATCACCGATCATTCTTCCCCCTATTAATTTTGAAATTTGTCATTCTTTTATTACTGAAATTAGAAGGAATCAATTTAGGGGAAAGCCAAATGAATTTCCTTTAGTACATGTCACTACTTTTATACACTTATGCGAAGCTATTGCAGATGGTGGTAATCTAGAATATCTCAAACTAAAGGCTTTTCATTGGTCCCTTGCAGGAATTACATCACAGTGGCTTAAAGGATTGCCAACACGATCAGTTCGCATGTGGAACGAATTGCATGACTTGTTCCTCAACAAGTTCTTTCCTCCAGCAAAGACAGTTGTGTTGAGACAACAAATGAGGGCTTTTAGACAGAAGCCAGAGGAGACACTTGCACAGGTCTGGGAGCGCTACAAAAGGCTTCTGAAATCCCGTCCTACACATGGACAGCCATCCTACGTGATCCAGGAAATCATCTTCAACTGCCTGTATGCACCAACTAAGGAGCGGATCAATAACTACACTTCCTATGGGTATCTAGAGGACACTCCACGCCGTGCTTGGGAGACCTTTGAGACACTAGCCAACTATGACAACACATATGGGACTTCTGCGGCTTCAGATGAAAGGTATGAAAGGCCTGCCCCATCTATGCCATTGTATGAGCCACCAAAGGAGATTGATCCAAACGTCAGGGGCAAATTCTACAATGACCAAGTACGTCGTCTTACCAAACAAGTCAAATTCTTGTCTCAAAATCAGCCTTGTTTGGAATGGTGGTCTGTGAGGCACAACACTACTGCGTGCCCCCATGTCGATCAAGTACACCTCGCTGAAACCCACGAAGAGGCACGATACGTGGGACACTACTCAAGGCAACATCAGAGTCAGAACTGGAGCTACTATCACCAGCCCCAACATCAAAATCCCCCGCCCTCTAGAGCTCCTGGTCACCCTGACAGAGAAGGTAAGTAAAATGACCTGTAACTTATACTTAAGGAAATGCGGAGGAATCATGCAGACAGCAAATGGTCTATCAATTACATCCACACATAGCTGCACGACGTCAACTCTAGGCTTGGAGAAATCGATATCTGACTGAAATCGATTAAGACCCAGATTGGTCAACTGGCAACATCCGTCCCCAAGCAGTCAGTTACGCTCCCCGGATCCTTTGAACCTAAATCTAAAGGTAAGACTACGGGACAGGTGGCTGCCATGAATATGAGTGGACGACAGATGCAAACGCCCAAGCCCAACACAAATGGAGGAGTTGCAGAGGACTACTCGACATCGACCAGTCCAGTCGACGTCGACCACAACGTGGTCGATATCGAGGAACCCTTAGTCGATATCGACTATAGCGATGAGCCAAACCCGAAATTGACTTCTGTACTCGACGTCAAGAACCCTTCAGTCGACGTCGACCAGCCTTCTGTTCCTATCGACCACACTCCAGCACCTCCGACGAAGAAAAAGCTGCCATTCCCGACAAAATCTCCAAAAGAACTAGCAGAAAAGAAGTTTCAGCGATTTGTGAAGATACTTCAAAGGCTCAACGTCACCCTTCCCTTTCACAAAAGCCCTTCATGAGATGCCATCCTACGTCAAGTTCCTCAAGGAGACTCTAAGCAAGAAGCGGTCGATGGCTGAGATCACAGAGGAGTGCAGCAAGATGATGTCACAGAGAAAAGGCCAGATCCAGGTAAGTTTTCTATAACCATTGGATTTGGTCAATACAAATTTAATGCATTATGTGACTTGACAGCCAGTGTGAGTATAATGCCTTTATCAATCTGGTCCAAAGTTAAGATAGGTGCTCTAGAGCCTATGGATGCAAAGTTATACATGGCGAACAACACAGTTGTCATCCCTACAGGCATGGTGGACGATGTACCAGTATAGGTAGGTAAGTTCTTTGTCCTTGCTGATTTCATAGTTATTGATATGGTGGAGAACCCTGCTTGTCCAATTATATTAGGAAGGCCCTTCTTAGCAATGGTGGATGCCAACATAAGGGTAAGGAAATGAGTGCTCACTTTCAACATCAGCGATGAGGTGATTAAATATTCTTTTAATAAAACTGAAAGGCATACAGGTCCCATGGAAAAGGTAAAGTCAATATCAGCCAGGTACATCACTTGCGGGGAACCTAAGGTAAGAAATATGACCCCCGAGGAGCTGGAGAAGAGGGATATGGAAGCCCAGGTGGAAGAGAGCATGGCCATCCTGAACGAGGAGAATCTACTCGATATTGACCAAGGTAAGTCGATATCGACTAACTATTTTTTGGATGCTTTGACAGGTCTTAAGTATGGGGTCGATGTCGACAAGAAGTACTCGACATCGAGTACTCTAGTCGATGTCGACCAGATCAAAAGCCCTCCACCGACTGTGATAACTCCCTCCGTTGATGAAAATCGGAATAAAGGTTCAAAGGCCTTGACAGGATGTTTGTGTCAAAGGTCTCGGAGCTTTAACAGTTGATGAAATCCAAAACCTGCTCTATATGTCCGAATAGTATTTAATATTATTATATACTTCCTTTATATTATATATATGTATAACTAATCTTTCAGGAAGTATTTTCGAAATCACTTCTTTCCTTATGGTGCATATTGAGGAAGATATATTTTGAGAGATCATGTCTTCGAAGTGTCCAAAAATAGCGCGTCATGATCCAAACTAGCCGTTGTTGAAGATCTGGTATTGAAGGTCCTTATGCGCCATGTTACTTCTATAAAGGAAAGGAAGAAGAAGACAGAACATAACGTGCTACACAAGCTTTCATTCATTCAAGTGAGATCTGTCGTTGAAGATCTGGTATTGAAGGTCCTTATGCGTCATGTTACTTCTATAAAGGAAAGGAAGAAGAAGACAGAACATACAAGTGCTACACAAGCTTTCATTCATTCAAGTGAGATCTGTCTTCCAAGTGTACTCTCTGCTAGCGCTCAAGAGTCTGTTGTTTTACTTCAAAGTCTTTGAGAGTCAATGTGAGCTTATAGGATATATTCATTTATAGTGTTACTCGAGAGTTTGTAACTCGGGAAGTTGCACTAGGCTATTGATTTGTGAGAGTAAGAGGATTGTACTAGATAGTTGAGAGAGGTGGGGCTCTTCTAGATTGGTCTAGGACACCAAGGGAACGTGAGTTTACTAGATTGCAATTGTATAGGAGAGAGGCTTCTCGGTGAGCTATTAGGATCCTAAGCTAAGCGAATCAATAAAGCCTTTTGAATCCTAGGGTTGTGGAAGAACCCTAGGCAGGGACGTAGGCCAAGTTCGTGCCGAACCTCGTAAACAATTACTCGTGTTCTTTATCTATTGCTTTACATTATTTCTGCACTTGGTTCGATTGTCTAACTTTGTCATTCAGGTTTAATCTCAAAGGATTTTATACGAACTCCAAAAGTCTTGAGACTTTCTGCGAAAAACGGGCATACTCTATTCAACCCCCCTTCTAGAGTATTTCTATATTATATTGTTTTATATTATCGAACCTTCAATTGGTATCAGAGCTTTACTCTCTTCTTTTGATCTAACAATCTTGTGAGTTTTCGATCATGTCTGGTGAAGCAAGCGGAGGATTTGCACAGGGAAGGTCCACAAGCAGACCACCACTCTTTGTAGGAAACCACTTTGTCCACTGGAGATCCTTGATGAAAATGTTCATGATAGACCAAGATCTAGAGCTTTGGAACATTATAGAGAATCGTCCGAAGATTCCAGAGAAAGATGGACCAAATGATACCAAAATTGCAAAGAAGAAGTCAGAATAGAACCAAGCAGATCTTGAACTCGTCTCCAAAAACTACAGGGCTATTAACTTACTTTATTGTGGTCTTAACACTGATGAGTTTAACCGTATTTCATCTTGTAGGTCAGCTAAAGAGATTTGGGACAAAATGTTCGTCACCTATGAAGGAACGAGCCAAGTGAAAGACACCAAGATCAGCATCTTCCTTCGAAAGTACGAGCTCTTCAAGATGAAGCCTGATGAAACAATCAAGGTCATGTTCACACGATTCACAGAAATTACCAACAACCTTGACTCTCTCGGCAAGAGCTTTACCAACATTGAGAAAGTGAGGAAGATACTGAGGTGCCTTCCAAAAGAGAAATAGGGTCCAAAAGTAACAGCCATAGAGGAAGCCCAGGACCTCACCACTCTACCCCTTGATGACCTTCTTGGGAAGCTGATCACGCATGAGATGATCCTTAATGAAGACGATGGAGAACTTCCAGCGAGCACTAAGAACTTGGCACTCAAGTCTAAGAAGGATGAGCCAAAAGATGGATCTGATTCCGAAGATGAGGATGACGATGAGGATGACCCTTTTGCTCTTATCACAAGAGGCCTTACTCGAATTCTCAAAATGAAGAAGCAATTCAACAACAGGGATGGATCAGAGTCTTCAAAATTTCGAGGTAAGCCTCAATTCAACAAGTATGAAAAGAAGACTAAATCGTTGTCTTGTTTTGAATGTGGTGAAACAGATCATTTTGAAAAGGACTGTCCTCAAAAGACAAAAAGCCAGTCCAAGAAGGGTGACAAATGGAAGAAGAAAGCCATGGTGGCAACTTGGAGCGATTCCGACTCTGACTCCGATGATGAGAAGGCCAATATTTGTCTTATGGCCTATGAAGATGAATCCCACGATGAAAAGATTGAAGCTACTGTAAGAGAACTTATGGCAAGTCCAAAAGAGGTATTATCGGAATTCCTTTCCAATATGATTGCCAATGAAGAGAAGCTTATTGCCCAAACTAACATTCTTATTAAGAGAATTGTGGACCAGGAAAGAACTATTGAGGATCTATCTATGAGGGTTAAAATTCTTGAAACTTCTTATTCGGGTCTTGACATTAATGTCAAGACGCTTGACTCGGAGAAATCTGAACTCAAGCAAGATCTCTCTTCTCTAAGAAATGAGCATCATGACTTAGAGAACGAGAAGATCTCCCTGAATAATAAGATTCAAGATCAACAGACAGCCCTCATAAGTTTTACCAAATCCACAGGTACTCTCGATAGGATGTTGGGTGAGCAACAAAGCTCTCTAAACAAAAGTGGTATTGGTTACAATCCAAGGTTTTTAAAGAAGCAACACATTACCACTTTTGTAAAGGCAAAAGGAAGCAGAACCTCTCCTATATGTCACCATTGTGCTAGAAAGGGACATGTAAAAGAGACCTGCCCTTATAGAAGAAAGGATCCATATATTATTCGCAATATATTTCCTGTTCATTTGAGAAAAGAACGGATAACACAAGTTTGGGTTCCAAAAGGCACTATTTTACCAAATATGGTTTACCCCAACAATGGATCCAAATTTGCTTATTGGTCTAGCCACAAAGGTTGATGTTTGTCTTGCAGGAGATCACCAAGGTGAAAGAACACAAATGGATTATTGATAGTGGATGCTCGAGGCATATGAGTGGGAAGAGTTCTCTCTTTCATGATCTAAAGGAGCAATCCACGGGAACAATCACTCTTGGTGACAAAGGAAAATGCGACATCGTTGGTATTGGTAGTGTTGGAAGTGATTCCAGCCATAGTATTAAAATGTCTATCTTGTTAATGGTTTAAAGTATAATTTGCTTAGTATCTCTCAATTATGTGATAGTGGCAACAATGTCAGATTTAACAAGAAAAAATTTATAGTATGCAGAGAAGATACAGGTGAAGTTATGTTGACTGCATATCGCTGCAACAATATATACGCCGTAAATGCTGATCAAGTGGCACAAGGAAGCTTAACCTGTCTAAAAGCTTTAACGGATGATCCAAAACTCTAGCACAAGAGACTCGGTCATGTGAGTCCACATACACTACAGAAGCTTGTGTCCAAAGGGCTTGTAAGAGGGCTACTTGAGATGGACTTCAAAGGTATTGATATGTGCAATGCATGCACATGAGGTAAACAAACACGTAGGTCTTTCAAACCCAAAAAGTTTATATAGATCTTAACATCCATGAAGAGAACGAGGAAGGTGATGATGCTGCTACCAAGAACACAGAGAAGAGGAACATGCAGGAACAGATTCTTAACACTGAAGAATTGGCCCAAGGTGTTGAAGATACGTCCAAAGCCCTTGGTGTCCAATCCAATAGTGTTGAGACGTCAGAAACTGTTGTAACTGAACCTAACAGGACCACGAAGTCAGATGTACCACAAGTTAATCATACCGGTGTGACGAATCAAGGAGCTGAGACTAGCAAAAGGAAATTCAAATACTCCTCATCACACTCATTAAAGGATATCATTTCTGACCCTACTTCTAGTGTTCAAACTCGTTCTAAACTTAAAGATCTTTGTGCTTTTCACGCGTTTGTTTCTCTTATTGAGCCAAAGAAGGTAGATGAGGCACTTCAGGAGCCAGACTGGATCATTGCCATGCAAAGTGAGCTTAACGAATTTGAAAGAAACAAAGTCTGAACCTTGAAGCCTAGGCCAAAGCATCAATCAGTCATTGGCACACGATGGGTATTTCGAAACAAGCTAGATGAGAATGGTAAGATCGTAAGAAACAAGGCAAGGCTTGTTGCTCAAGGCTACAATCATGAGGAAGGTATTGACTACGAGGAGACCTTTGCTCCCGTAGCCAGTCTTGAAGCTATTCGCATTTTATTAGCATTTGCATCTTTTATGAGCATAAAGTTATATCAAATGGATGTCAAGTGTGCTTTTCTTAATGGTTTCTTAGAGGAAGAAGTATATGTGGCTCAACCCCCAGGTTTTGAAAGTTCAGAATTTCCCAATCATGTTTATAAACTTGAAAAAACGCTTTATGGTTTGAAACAAGCCCCAAGTACTTGGTATGAGCGCTTGTCAAAATATCTTTTAGAAAATGATTTTAAAAGGGGGTTAATCGACATGACTCTTTTTATCAAGACCAAAGGAAAGGACATTTTGGTTATTCAAATTTATGTTGATGATATATTATTTGGTGCTACTAACACATCTTTGTGCAAGGAACTTTCTGACATCATGTGCAGGGAATTCGAGATGAGCTTGATGGGTGAACTCAACTTCTTTTTTGGATTACAAGTTCATCAATCCAAGAAAGGGATCTTTGTCAACCAAAGCAAGTACACTAAGGATCTCTTAAAGAAGTTCAAGATGGATCAATCCAAAGCAGCCATGACTCCCATGAGCTCAACATTGTCTCTAGATCAAGACAAGACTGGGAAAAGTATCAATCAAAAGGAGTATCGAGGAATGATTGGATCTTTATTACATCTCACGGCTAGTAGACCTGACATCATGTTTAGTGTTTGCATGTGTGCTAGGTTTCAAGCTGATCCTAAATAATCTCACCTCGTGGCTGTGAAGAGGATCTTTCGATATCTTAATGGCACTAAGGAGCTTGGACTATGGTACCCAAAGCAAAAGGATTTCACATTAATTGGATATTCTGATGCAGATTTTGCAGGCTATAAGGTGGATAGGAAGAGCTCATCAGGATGTTGCCAATTCCTAGGAGAATCCTTGATCAGTTGGCACTCAAAGAAACAAAACTCAGTCGCCCTATCCACTACAGAAGCCGAATACATTGCAGCTGGAGCCTGTTGCTCCCAAGACCTTTGGATAGCTCAACAATTGCGAGATCTTGGCATCAACCTCAAAGGCATTCCAATTAAGTGTGACAATACAAGTGCCATCTCCATCACTAAGAATCCTGTTCAGCATTCAAGGACCAAACATATTGATGTAAGGCATCATTTCATTAGAGACCATGTCGAAAAAGGTGATGTGTCCATTTCGTTTATTTCAACTGATTATCAATGGGCTGACATTTTTACTAAGCCGTTGGCAGAGGACAGGTTCATCTTCATAAGACGAGAGATTGGGATGCTTAACAAGGATGCACTTTCGTAGGGGGAGCATTCCCTTTACGAAAGATAAATTCTACTTAGTGTCAAGACCCTTGAGAACTATGTCAAGGTGTGTGAACTAAATGGTGGATTACATATATCGGATCACATATTTTTGGTTAATATCTTTTTAGATATTTAATCAATTATAATTTTATCGGATTTCAAAATTGCCTATTTATGTTTTTTTTTAAGGCCAAATTGCAGAAAACCACCCTTTATATAGGTTGTTTTGCGTGAAACCACCCCTTAAAACGAAAATTGCAGAAAACCACCCTTTAAAACTGTATTCCTTGCAAAGTCACACCCATCACCCATTTTTTGTTATTTAAATGTTAAAGTGTGTGGAAATTTAATTATACCCCTTATTATTATTATTATTATTATTATTTTACTCATTTCAATTGATATTAGTTGATATTTAACTTTTTGACATATTTTTCAAAAGCAAAAAACACTATAAATATAAAAAAAAAGTTTTTTTTAAAAATAATTTCATACTTACAAAAAAACTCTATAAAAAATTAATGTGTAATTTATGTTTTATACATATAAAAAAAATGTGTAATACTAGGGCTACTTGAAGAAAATAATTTTTTTTTAAAATAATGTTTCATATAGTGTTTATTATTCTAAAAATGTATGTGGAATAGTGAACATATTTTTAGAATATTAAAAACTATATAACATATCATTTTTTTAAAAATGTATTTTCTTTGAGTAACCCTTTAGTAATATACACTTTTTAAAATATATAAAATATCAATCATATCTATTTTTTTTATAGAGTGGTTTTACTAATAAGTGTGAAATTATATTTAAAAATGATATTTTATTAAAAAAATAACTTTTGCAAAACATTTTAAAAGGTAAAAATTAATTAATACCGATTGGGTAAAGTAAAATAATAATAAAAACAAGAGATATAATTGATTTTCGTGCACTTTAACATTTCATTAACAAAAATTGGGTAATGGGTGTGACTTTGCAAAGAAAACAGTTTTAAATGGTAGTTTTCTGCAATTTTTGTTTTAAGGGGTGGTTTCACGCAAAACAGCCTATTTAAAGGGTGGTTTTCTGCAATTTGGCATTTTTTTAAACCATTGAGATATTTTAATTTTGGAAATAAATCTTTCGGTTATTCAGTCCGATTTTAATGGTAAAGTTTGAATTTTGAAATGGAAACCTTTCAAATTTTGGCAATGATATCATTTCTTCCCTTGGAACTCAAAACCCGTCTCATCACTCCATCATCTCTCTCTACTTATACCCAAGTATGTACCCGATTCCAACACACTCTCAAAAATTATCCAAACCCTTTCACTTTCTTCTTCTTCAACCTCTCAACCTATTCTAAAGAAAACCCTAGCCGATTTCCTCCATGGCACCCAAAACAAAGAAAGCTTCCACACCCAAAAGACTTGGCGCCACCCCCAAGGGACGTCAGGTCACTGCCACCTCTCCCACACCTGAACCCACTCCTCAAGCCATTGTTCCAACTGTTGTCCAGAGCACCATCACGGAGAGCACGGCCACTGTCACAAAGGGCTCTCAAAAGCGCTCTGCTAAGAAGCCCCTCAGTGCTAAACAAAAAGGGAAAAAGAAGATCTTAGCTGAGGAGGTGGACGAGGAAGAGGAGGAAGAGGATCTCGACGCTATTCTGGAAAGAGATGCTGCCAAGGAAGCCGAAGAGGAAGCCTTGAAGAAGAAAAAGGCCGATGAGGAGGCCGAGCTTGCAAGGAAACTGGCAGAGGAGGAAGCTGAGAGGGTTCGGAAGGAAGTCGAAGCCGAGGCGGTTCCATCTGAGGAGGAGCCTGAGGAAGAAGACGAAGAGCAAGAGGGATCTGGAGAGGACGAGGAAGCTGAAGGAGATGAAGCGGGGTCCGGTGAGGACTCGGGGTCTGAGGAAGAGGAGGAAGAATCTCCCTCTCCTTCTCCTCCTCCCCCATCTCCCAAGAAGCGGAAAGCCCCAATTGCTGTCAAGCCTCCATCTCCCAAGCGCACCAGGAAGGGCACCCTCAGAAGTCTTGAAGCGTCTGTCAAAAGAGCTGCTCCAACGATTGCTCGCAGGAAGAATGCTGATCCACCCGCCTATATCCAGGTAAATCAATCCTTGCCCTCCTCTTGGTTTGAAGATGTTGAGACTGCTGGTAAGTGGGTAGATGAGTTTCGAACTCATAGGATTTGTTGTTCTGATTTTTTAGATTTTGAGTTCTTCGAAGCTTTGAAGTTACCCTGCATTGATCTTCTCAAAAAATCCCCAGCCTGGACCCTTCTCAATCTTGAAACCGTCTACTACCCCCAGCTTACCCACCTGTTCTACATTAACCTAAAAGCCAAACACGACACCAATGGTTGGTCTTTGGAGTCTGTTGTCAAAGGGGCTAGAATCTCTCTCAACTTCAATGACTTTGCATATTTCCTTGGCCTACCTAGCCCATGGCCACCCTCTGAAATACACCCCTCAAAAGAAAACTGCATCATTCTTGCCCGAGCCAAGTACCTCCTACCCGAAGCATCCAACAGCACCTCAAAGCAACTCACCCACTCATCCCTAACCCTTGAGGCAAAAATTATTTTCAACATCATTGTTCGATGCCTCTTACCCCGTCTTAACTCTAGCTCACTCCTTACTGATAATGCCATGGTCCTACTCTACTGCATCCTAAATGGCCTTGACCTTGATCTGGCCAACACTATCCTTGGAACCATGGCTCATGCTAGAAAAGCTAGAAAAGGCTCTCCCCTCCCTTTCGCCACCCTTTTGACCCTACTCTTCAAAGCTTCTGGAATTGATGTCAAAAATGAAGAACAACAGCGTCATATGGGTAAGTTCGACTCCAAGGGCCTTGAAAAGATTGGCATCACTCAGTCTCCCCAAGGGACCTTGAGTCTTGCCACTCCTTCAAAAGCTCTTCCCACTGCTTCAGCTTTCGATGAATGCATGGACAACCTAGAGTTGGGCTTGGAGGAAGTTCGCCTGAATATCAAGGAGCTACAAAAGGAGGTTATGACGGAGATGAGCGGGATATCCAAGATGTTGCAAGGACTGTGGACGAGGCTCACTGATGATGCTCCGGACGACGAAGCTTAAACCCTACCCTACCCTATCCTATCTCTATCCTTGATACATTGCTGGTTTTTGGAAACAATTTCAAAACTTTTGGTGACTGTTTTACCTCCTCCCTTTGTTGAAAGACAAAAAGGGGGAGATGATCTGTTTAGACTTGAAAACCCCTCTGCTTTAAGGTCTTGGAAGACATTGGTTTTTGATTTTTGGGTTTTCGGTTGGATAGCTTTTGCATGCTTTAAATTTTTGATCCAACATTTGTCTAACCCATGCAGGTACTTAGTCTGATTTCTCTTATATCATTTATGCTTGACTAAGTTGCAGGGATGCACAGGTTTTGTCTTTCATCAAGGGGGAGATTGATAACTCCCTCCCTTGATGAAAATCGGAATAAAGGTTCAAAGGCCTTGACAGGATGTTTGTGTCAATGGTCTTGGAGCTTTAACAGTTGATGAAATCCAAAACCTGCTCTATATGTCCGAATAGTATTTAATATTATTATATACTTCCTTTATATTATATATATGTATAACTAATCTTTCAGGAAGTATTTTCGAAATCACTTCTTTTCTTATGGTGCATATTGAAAAAGATCCATTTTGAGAGATCATGTCTTCAAAGTGTCCAAAAATAGAAGATCCGGGCGCGTCATGATCGAAACTAGCCGTTGTTGAAGATCTGGTGTTGAAGGTCCTTATGCGCCATGTTACTTCTATAAAGGAAAGGAAGAAGAAGACAGAACATACAAGTGCTACACAAGCTTTCATTCATTCAAGTGAGATCTGTCTTCCAAATGTACTCTCTGCTAGCGCTCAAGATTCTGTTGTTTTACTTCAAAGTCTTTGAGAGTCACTGTGAGCTTATAGGATATATTCATTTATAGTGTTACTCGAGAGTTTGTAACTCGGGAAGTTGCACTAGGCTATTGATTTGTGAGAGTAAGAGGATTGTACTAGATAGCTGAGAGAGGCGGGGCTCTTCTAGATTGGTCTAGGACTCCAAGGAAACGTGAGTTGACTAGATTGCAATTGTATAGGAGAGAGGCTTCTCGGTGAGCTATTAGGATCCTAAGCTAAGCGAATCAATAAAGCCTTTTGAATCCTAGGGTTGTGGAAGAACCCTAGGCGGGGACGTAGGTCAAGTTCGTGCCGAACCTCGTAAACAATTACTCGTGTTCTTTACCTATTGTTTTACCTTATTTCTGCACTTGGTTCGATTGTCTAACTTTTTTATTCACGTTTAATCTCAAAGGATTTTATACGAGCTCCAAAAGTCTTGAGACTTTCTGCGAAAAACGGGCATACTCTATTCAACCCCCCTTCTAGAGTATTTCTATATTACATTGTTTTATATTATCGAACCTTCAGACTGCACCTTCATCGAGCAACGTACTCGGAGCCGAGCAGTACTCGACGTTGAGTACATTACTCGACGTCGAACAGTCCTCAATGCACCCGACTTCTCCTTCCTCGACGGACAACCCACCCGAGCCAGAACAGTACTCGAAGTCGAGTACCTTACTCGGCGTCGACTAGACGCACGAGTCCCCGATTTCGCCTTCCTCGACCAGCAATCCACGAGACGCAGCACAGTACTCGACGTCGAGTAGTTCTACTCGAAGTCGAGTAGACTAGGAGGTCCCGAACCCTGATTCCATGAAGGTAAGCCAAGGTATGGACATCTCTTTTCCTATTTCAATTAAAGATTTATCTATACCTGTGAGAGGTTTGCCTTGGTATGTGCGATTATGCAGGATTTCCAATGATGATCCCAAGGAGTATGAAGTAGGAGACAAAGTTTATGTCGCCAAATCAAAGGATCATTGATTTCCCAACAAATTCAACAAGAAAAAGATGGGACCTTTCACGGTGAACAAGATCCATTCAGGAGGACTACAACTGATGGACAAGAATGGAGTCCTGTTCGACGCCCAAGCTACATGGGCCCTGCAGATGCCACCTTGAGCTTAATGGAGAAAGTCGGCCTAACGACTATAAACTCTAGAGCTTGTAAATAAAACACTTAGTTTTTGAATTTTTGGACATTGGTTTTTGGTTTTTAGTTTTTGGACATTATTTTTAAAGTTTTTCTATTGTGGATATTTTCCGTCTAATGAATCTTGCAGGTACGAAGAAAGTTGCAGAAGTACTTGACGTCGAGTACTCTACTCGACATCGACTACCCCCATCGAGCAAACCGGCCTGTGATCGAGATATACCACCCTGGAGGCTTCACAGTACTCGATGTTGAGTACTACTGGTTGACGTCGACCACTTCTACTCGATATCGACCACCTTCACTCGATGTCGACTACCTCTGCAACATTATCAGCACTCGATTCCGACGTTCTGCACACCTGTCTAGTGAGTCTCTTTCTTTGCCCTTGTTTTTATACAGTAAGGACACTGTAATGTTTAAGTATGGGGTGAGGTAAGGGCTTACTTTGTGCATATTTGACCATATGTGTGCATATTTAAAGTTTATTTCTTGAATTGCTTATACATTGCCACTTTAGATTTCATATTCCATTTATGTGCCAATATGTTTGTTTTCCAATGTTTATTTTTATCACCTCCATAAGAATTTTTGAATAAGTGTCATGGAAGCTTTAATTGAACTCGATGATGCAAAATTGGATTCATTAGAGGTATAACATGAAATTGCCTAGTAAAGGGAAGTCACCATGAAGTGCATTATTTTCTTGAAAACCATGAAAGGAGGTAAATTTGATGTTGCTTTTGACATGTTCCATGATAAGAGGGTGGAGGACTTTATTTTCCATATATGCTCATATTTTGATATCTTAGCCTTACCTATGCTTATGCATCACAAAAAGCCATATTATGTCTTATTTCATATATGCTCCACATGATCTAAATATTGCCCATTCTTTATCTTATTTCCATCTGGGGATTATGTTAAGAATGATGTTACATTATGGAGATTATCATATGGTTGTTGGGATGTTATATTACATAATTGGAGTTTGGCTGGATGAATTGAATATTATGGAAAATTTAATGAGTGAAAGAAAATCCTTTCACCTCAGGAGATAAAGGTAGATCGACTCTGCCTTCGTTGAGACAATAGTTCCGTAGGATGGGACACCAAGGTGAGGAGTCCAAAGCACTAAGTATCCAGGGTCATTCATGACACCCATGTTTGCGACTCACAAGAATTCAGTGCTGAGGTTAGAGAGGTAAAAACATATAAGTGAAAAAAGCAAAGAGTGATTTATGAGAGGATGAGTAATGTGGAAATTATGAAGGAGAAAGTGCATCAAAGCAAGAAAGAAAGTTTGACGAATTCTACCTGGATTATTAGCACCACATTGCCCAAATATAGCCAACCACTTAGCTTTTTACCAATCTACTCCTTATTGAGCTTAATAAAGTCCTCTTGATTATTGTTGTTTTGTCACATATGAATTGTTTTTGCATAACCCTCCTTTTGTGAGTAGATGTTGCTTTTATTCACATGTATGGATTTGTGGCACATGTACCTTTTCGAGGATGGTAATTGATTGCAAGGTTATATGGAAATGAATCTAATATGTTGAGAGTTTTGATTTCTTCCTCTGTATGACCATTAAAAGTATTGCTTGAGGACAAGCAACCTTAAGTATGGGGTGTTTGTTGTGAGCCTAATCTGCCATGTTTTATACTTACTTTAATATCGATTATTGTATACATTTCATGCATTTTGGTTAGAATAGTACATAATCTTTGTAGTTTATGCTTATTTGCCAAATTATGGAGTCTATACTAGTTTCTGTTTAATTTCGTAGAAATCAAAGCAATTTGCAATAATTCGGAGAAAGGATGAAAAGCTCGAAGTCAACTACAGAAAGTCCAAGGTCAAGGAGAAGCGGAAGCAGGACAAATCGAGCAAAGAAACAAGGAAGGATCAACTCGAGAGAACTGGTCGATATCGACCACTCTAGTCGATATCGAGTAAACCGAGCCCAGAATTCCACAAGAAGTCGAGCAAGCCAATCGAGGAGCAATTCTAATTAATGTCGAGTGCTACAATACTCAAAGTTGAGTACAACCCGTCGAGTCTAGAAGCTACCCGAGTTCGAGTGAAGTCCAGAAGAAGAATACTGTACTCGATGTCGAGTAACTTAGTCGATGTCGAGTTCATGTTGTCAGCAGTTCGAGCCCGAGATCGAGTTGTGTCGAGAAGATTGAGTGCTTGCAAGAGAAGATATGTGGAATTCTATCCATCCACATGAAGATCTATCAAGACAAGAAGGATGTATCCACAATAGCTCTACTTTCTTATAGATTTATTTCTTTAATTTCCAAGTATTATCTTCATGCTTTAGATAGGAAAGTTTTAGATATAGATATAGTTGTTCTTTCCTTGATTAGCGGGGAATGAACACTATAAATAAAAGCCTTAGGGGCTAAGTTTTATTCATTCAATTTTAGTTCCAACAAGAGAAATAGCGAGTTAGGAGAGAGAGAGGACGAGTGGAGCAAGAGATGCAAAAGCGGATTTGGCTTTGTTCGGTTGTATGTTTTATTTGAGTTTATTAATGCAATTTAATTTCTTGAAATTATTGATGTGTTTATTCATGATAAAGAGCGAGTAGTCACCCAACTTCTAGGGTCGGGGTGAGCCCGACGGTAGGCATGTAAAGTAATGCGCTAAAGGTACAATCTTTTGATGCGATTTTGTCTTCTATCTCTATGAGCATGATTCGTTTGCAAAAGTTGAAGGTGATCCTTATTTGTGTTATTGAAGTGAAAGTGATCTTAATACAACTTGGATTAATTATGTGAAAAAGGGTGAGTAACAATTAGGGTTTATACGAAAGCCTCTATATTCCTATTTGTTAATAATGACAGTTATTTGATGAAAAGGCATGATCTTTTATACCTTATGCATTATTTTATTTCCAAATTTTCGTGTTTGCTTTCGTTTTATTTCGACTTAAAAAGTTACTGATGCAGGAGCACCCGAAGCACCCGCCTTACCAGCCGGACTACTGACTCGGAGTCAAGGTAAACTGATCGCTGACAAACTCGCCAGCTTGGTATACTACATGGGGAGACGAGCCAACACGCCGAGTGTCGGAGACCTAGGGCCAAGGCCGAAGGCCATACTTGTTAGCGAAGCAGGAGGATGTTAAGGAAACTCTATTTATATCTATTATTTAGTGTTTTAAATATTTTAGTTGATATTCTATTATTTTAGGAAAATAGATATATCTTTTATTTTAGATAGAATCTAGAAAGTTATATTTAAAGGAGAACTCTTTGTCATTGAAAGGCACGTTCAATATTATTCAGAAGCTTTTGCTCAAACCCTGAGACAAGTTCCTCTTGCGTTCTTGCTCGTACGATTGCGATTTCAATCCGTTGTGCCGATTTGTCTCTCTGGTTATTTGTCTCGCGGAGTAGGTGATCCAAGAAGAAAGTCCACGTCCTCTTGATCCAAGACGGGCTTGAATCAAGTTGTAGAAGGAGGTCTTTTGCTCAGGGACTTGTGCTGACAAGTGGTTTAATCTCCTAGGTATAAGTATTCCGGCCAACTGATTGCCTTTGAACCCCATATCTTTACTTTCGCTGAATCTATCGTATTTTTAACATCGGTTTTTGTCCGAAAACTGATGCCTTTGAGTCTTCTATCATCAGTCCGAATTATCAAACCGACGTCTAATCTTCTGTTTGTGTTTGTTTTCGGGAGCCTTTGTTGGAACAATCAGACAACCTCGCATCAGTTACAGTTTTCGATTCTGCTTTACTCGAGATCGATGACAGTAGTCGATTTCGGGTGCTATAGTATTCGACATCGAGTACACTGCTCGACATCGACCACCTTGTTTTTTCATTTTCTTGCGTTTCTTTGCTTCTGTGCTATGTTTTTGCAGACTGAGTGGTCGAAGTCGACTAAACCTAGTCGAAGTCGAGTGCTTCTTGAGTCGATTTCGACAGCGATTTGGAACTTGAAAGGCGGGCGCTGACACACTTCCTCGTGGATTGATCCTGACTACCTTCTACTACAACGGGAGGAAGTCTTGTATTTATTTTTTGAGACAAGGAGTCAGTTTGCTTTATATTTTATTTATATTTCATACTTGACACATCCTCCTACAACAACAATTGTTCGATCCTTCTATGACTCAAACGACTAGCCTTTGGGGTTTGAAACCTTGACCCGTACCTCGATTGCCCCCACAGCCCCGCGTCTTTCAGATGAGAGTAGAGGACCATTCAGCTCCAAGTGCCTCAGGTACCATATCCCTTTATGATGCGTGCCTGAGTACCTTGTTTGACATTGGTGCTACTCACTACTTCATAGCAGAGTCGTATGTCGCTAGGTTGAGCCTATGCTGCATGAGAGGTCCATCCCTTATTGTTTGTATGCTGGACGAGGCTAGGACTAGGATGAGTCGTGAGATCTTAGGATGTCCCGTCCGTATAGGTGAGTGAGAGTGGCCCGCCGACCTGATTATGAGGACCCTGAATACGTACAACTTGATCCTTGTCATGGATTTCATGAACCACTACAAGGCGATCATCAACTTGCGGAGGAGAACAATGTCTATTCTGGCAGATGATGGTAAAGCACCAGGTTCGGGATAGTGACCTTGGTGCGGGACGAAGGTCATTGGCACTTTTGGCCTTTGCCAAATAGTAATAAATCCAAACTTAAATACATAACTAATAAATTAGGCAACCAATCACTTGGTAAACCAAATAACTACTAGTATAGCGATGATGTCCGGTGTCGAACCCATAGGGAGAAGTGATTTCCTATTCAATAACTCCAAACAAAGACTCTTATAGTAAAGCAATGATTCGTAACAAGTAGCAAATATGTAAAAGTAAACAGATTGAAGATCATAAAGCAAATCGATATCAAAGTAGAAAGAATATTTCACCTGCAATTCTATAACAATGGTTGGAATTCATGGTCCTCGGATTGATCTATTAATTATTCATATTCCTAGGTCTACTTGACTAAAGTTGAGAGATCCGCAGAGATTCACTCATCTTATTCAATATCACTAAAGAATAACATTAAGAACTCAAGTAATCAAGACCAATTGGCACATTGACTCTACATAATTAAGACTAATAAGCGCATACCGAACTCAGCCATAATCGAATATCCTCAACATAGATCAATTGAAATCATCCACTTCAAAGACAAACAGACATCACTATCATCAATACCTTTTTTTTCTATCGAGAAAACAACAACGAATTCATACCTACAGATGCAATTCCTAACATGTTGATCAGGCATAGAAAGGAACACAAATCTAAATTAAGCACAATATGATAACTAAGAACATGAATAATCAAATAGAATAAAATCCTCACAATCCAAACAACCATGTCTTCGAATCACATGCAAAACTATGACTTTAGCAACACATAGGTTAATTCTCTTTCTCTCTCTCTCTCTAATTGAGGTCATAGTCTCTCTCAAAACAACCCCTCTCTCAAAAGAATTGAAAAACAAGTAATAGAGCCTCCCAAAGGTCGGCCAAACCCTAGTAGAAAAGAATATAAAATAATGGTCTTTGGATCCAAAACCGTGTATCCAGAATATGTAAAATAAACACTAAAAACGCATAGATTCCGAACTCGAATACTTCACAAGTAATAAACGGAACTAGACTCAAAACATAACAAAACCATTACCTAATAGCAATAAGAAACACCTATAATGTCTGTATGAAATATGCATTATCAAATCCCCCCCCCCCCTACTTAACTCTTGCTTGTCCTTAAGCAACCATAAGGAAAAACATCATCTACACATCCCACAGGAAATCTTTCATAACTATACTTATCAAAAGCAACATCATCAATAGTGAAAATACAGTCCAACATATAAACGTTATAACATGTATATATGGGATCAAGTTGCTTGCATGCTCAAAAATCAACCTTACCAAGGATAAAATGTGTATCTCTCACTCTCATGTGTTTAGGCATTAAGCACACACTCGCCTCAATTCCATATACAAGCATTAACTCAAATATTGACATTTATATCACAAAATCTTCACCAGATATGTTAATGCAAAAATAAGGACATCAAGAGGACTTTTGCTCAATGGAAACCTTCATAGAAGATTCCATTCGGCGGGGTTGTAATGGGGCTTGGTAGAAACATAAGGGCAAGGAATTGTATTTGGTCATATGGTGCAATAAATTCTGGGAAAACAAGATTCCAAAACTCCAAACATAATACAAACCAACTCAATAGATCAAGCTCACAAATGTACAACATCTCTCAATATCATCAAAATAACTTCAAAAATCATCATATCTAATCAAATCACATCTCATCTCATCATCACACATATCATGCAATCTCAACACCCAACCAATGTATCTCATAACCAACATAAATCCCAAATCTTTCTCATTATGCAAAAATAAGACAACTGGCTCTTTTATTCTCTCTTTTTTTTTTGGATTTTTTTTATAACGTACTTTTACCCCTAGGTGATTTTTATCCTCCCTAGGTCCAAGATTTTTATTTCTTTTTCTTGAGCCAAAATACATGAAAATCAAATGCATAAAAATGAGGGACTAAATAAGCACATAACATTACATCTTCTCAAAATCATAAACCATAACATCACACTTTAGCTTCATTCTCTTCAATCTCTAAACTAGATTCCATAACCCACTCAAAATCTCAATTCTCCGGGAATAAGGGTAAGACTCATCATAGGCTAGGAATAATAATTTTGTAGAGCTATCAATAAAAAGGCTAAAGGCTCAAATTGACTTCAAAGCAAGACATAACATAAGGTAGAGATGGATAAATATGTGGCTAAAAGGTTCCCTCTATCATTTGAACTTATCAAGCATTGAACATGTATATAATCGGCATTGAAAAAAAAATTAACCATGGCAATACTCAATGATGAATGCATAGGAAGAGTAAATCACACAAGAAAAGCAAAAGGAATAAAGATGTATCCCTTATAAGGCCAAAAATATCTCACTGGGACAAATTTTTGTTGACTTTCAAGCATACTCCCAACTTAGATCATACATGCTCCATTATATATGTTTAATCATATTTCACATAAAAACCAATTTTCATGATAAGATCAAATCATTCCAGAATTCCATGGGATTTATAAGATCGTGCGAAGACAAACTCAAATTAAGATGGATATATTTGATAACACAATATGCAAAACAAACAAAACAAGACTCACTTTTTTCCCATATGTTTCGACATTTTTCAATTTTTTTTTTCATTTTTGACATTTTCTATAACATAAAAGAAATAACATAAAGGAAATAACAAAGAAACAAAAACAGAAATTCAAACATGAACTAACCTAACTAATTTACTTCAACCTCCCCCCCTCCCTCCCAACACACACAGACTTACATGTTGCATTGTACGCAATGCATAGAAACACAAAAGGGAACAATGAAAATATAAAAATAAAGGGTTTGAAATAAGCAAATGACTGACCAATTACTGTGAAGGTGGGGTCTGGGGTCCAGACCGATGATTGATCAAATCCATCAACAAGAGACAAGTCTTATGTAGTTGATCGATCTTCCCAACCAGAATCACATGGGACTTTTCCAGCTTCATCAACTCATCTGCCTGCCGCTTCTCAAATTCAGTCAATTTCTTCTCCAGGCAGGCAATGCGCGAGACATCTTGAACCGTAGGCGGCGTCATCTCGATCTGCATATCTTGAACATCGCTCGCAGGGGTCATAGGATCATCAGGCTTCTGCAAATGAGGGTCAACAAGAACATGGCTTCGGCGGAAGTCTACTAATTTCGCCCCATAGGTAAAATAGTAGGCATATACTAATGATGAGATTGCTGAGGCCCGGATAACCACCGAAATCTCTCAACAGCATATGGAAACTGCAGCTTTTCCAATATCCGTGCAAACACCAGAGCATCTATGTCCCACGTATAAGAATGACTCACATGCCAAAAGTGTGATCATGCCTCCAAAAGGGGTGACAAGAGGACAATTCTCGTTGCGCTGGTCACGAACCCTCTCACACATCCTCAAAAATAAGAGTACCCAGTCCGGTACTATAGAAGACTAAAAAATCATGCAATATATGAAATCAATCACACTAGGATCAACAATAGTAGTGCTCTCAAAATCATAGAAAGTAGAGCCCAGAATCCGCAAACAGAGACAAAGAGCGGGATGCGTAATCATATCATCAAGTCTGAAATCCTTGAAGTTCTCAGGCGTCCCTGTCAAACTCCTCCAAATCCCTGCCGAATCAAAGACACGCATAGCATTATTCCACTTCTTTGACCATTTCTTCGTAACACCAAAAGCAACTCCAATCGCAGCATATGAGGAGTTACATGCTCTTCCTCGCAATTGAAATCGAACATCCTTGGGCGATATCCCCTCCAAAGTAGTAAGGAACTCCTTAACCAAGCAAGGGTAGGTAGGAGCCCTTCTTCCAATAAAATCACGCAACCCTCCATGTGCCATCAAAGCGATCACCGAGTCAAACAGGCCCAACCGTCTCAAGGTAATTTCGTCAAAGAACATGGTGGTCGTGTAGGTGCGCTTTCCAAGTGCATTCCAGCTTAGTATTATCGAGATAAGCCGGAACATCGTTCTTGATAGGAGCAGAAGACATGGTGTAACTTCGAGGAAAAACCGAAGAAAAACCACAAAAACGACCAAAAGACGGGCTTGTTATAGCGACAGAGGGCTCCGTGTAAGCAGAATCTCGAATCCGAGTGAAAAAGTTGGAAAACCGACGTCCACTCCTCCAAACTTCAAACTTTCTCGAACAACTTGGTTTCAAAGGCTTCTTTGGTGATAGGTAGGGCAATGGAATGAAAAAGATTGAATTTTGTGGATGTAGGGTGATGGCGGAAAGTGCGCTGGTGGACAGAATCGATTGAAACGCAAGGCTTTAGACAGTTGGAATGGATTCCAGTAGGCTTTTGGGATTTTGTGAATTCCTTGAGCAAGTTTGAATGATCCTGATAGGGTCTTTTTTAGTCATGTTTTAAGTAGAGTTTTGCATATTAATTTAGAGCATTTTTACACAATTTATATCTTCATTTTTATTATTTGGTTTTCGAAGTCTACACTAGTGCTTTTATATATTTCAGGTATTTTCAGGCTGAATTGGATGAATTCGGAGATCGACGGTAATTTATGGGATGATTTTATAAATTGAAAGACAACATGGACCGGTTCGGATGGGTGTACAAGCTGACTACGGAGTATATATAAACACTTTCAAGTTCGGACGGTGCAAGGCCGAAGGAACCACATTAAACAATGACATGCGGCTGTGATATATATTATTTATATACTTCGTAGTACTTAGATAGTACTACCTCCGTCCAAAAATACATGGACTTTACTATTCACACACGCTTTTTTAAGAAGGTAAAAACTATATAAAATATTAACTTTTTTATTAATTTTTTTTAATAATTACAAACTTATTGATAATAAGTTTGTAATTATTAAAAAAAATTAATAAAAAAGTTAATATTTTATATAGTTTTTAGCTCCTAAAAAAGCGTGCGTCAATAGTAAAAGTCCATGTATTTTTGGAAGGATAGAGTATAGTTTAGATAGATTTTCATATAGTTATATTATATATTATTTTGGATAGATTAGGAAATTACGTTATCAATTTATATATATATTTATACATTTATTCATACGACATAGGGGAGGCCATGACCGGCCGACTGACTTTCCAACCGTAAATCCTAATTATGTTTGAGATCTAAACTCTCTTCGTTCTACTTGAAACTCGAAGCTTTGTTTGGATTGAATTGTGAATTTCTGAATCTTGTTCCTTATTTCCTATATTGAATATTTCCACTTCTTTGTGCTTGAATGTTTGATTGTTTTATTCTATCTTGCCTCATCAACTTGGTAGAATCGATTCAATTGCTAGGGTTTTATAGATTCATGATTGCAAACCTTAACCCAAGTAGCAAACTTATCCCTTTAGGACTGATTGAACTAATTGGATAAGTAGGAAGTTGGATGTGTTGTTAAATCTCTCTTTAGGGACTGCAAATACTTTGGCTAATCTCTGAACTTAAAGCTACCAATTGGGTTAAATCCTTCTTTAGGGACTGTTCGATTGATAAGGGTTTCTAGGACTAATTGGACTAGTAACTATATTAGGTCGGGACAAGGACATCAATAGGAATCATAAAAGAATAAGAGGAAGTTACAATATCAATTCAACCAAATAAAGTGGATAGTTGTAAGTAAAGCGATCTTCTCTAAATTGTTTTGCATCATTTGTTTTTATTTTATTTTGTTTTCTTTTCAATCTCAATCAACCAAAACCCTCTTTCTACTAATTGGTAAATACACATTGCTGAGAAATACTTGATTCTATATGAGATCGACCTCTTACTTACTTGATATACTAGTTTGTAGGTTTGAGTTTTATTTTGATACGGTTTACGCAACTAAAAACCGTTCATCAGATCCAAAATAGGGAGTATCAATATATGCTGAGTTGAAAGAAATATCTATCACAAAGAAAAAGGAAAATATTAGAACTAGATAAAATAGAAATAGAAAAGATAAAAATCTAATCCTAAGAAATAAAGAAACTAATCCTAAAAAGAAAAATCTAATCCTAAAATAAATAGAAAATAAATAAAAGATAATACACTAACCTAAGATAGATAGAAAACAATCTAACCTAAAATAGAAGGAAAATAATCTAATCCTAGAACAAAATAGAAAAACAATCTAATCCTAAAACGAAAAATGACCAAAAAAAAAATATAGAAACTTCCCATCCAATTTTACCAAAATTCGAATTCGTTAGGCGGACAAACAGACGGCGGGCGCCGTGGCTGGGGCGGCGGGCGTCGTGTCCACAGAAAGTCACTCCGTTCTTTCAAATCAAACCAAACTCAAACCCAACATAGGTTGCACTTACCGAAACTTCCGAAATCCATTGACACGATTGATCCTACTTTATTGAATTGAAAACTAAATGCAAAAATAGAAATACTACCTAACTACCTTGGGTTGCCTCCCAAGAAGCGCCTTTGTTTCACATCTTTGGCTCGACATGATGCATCTCTCGATCAAGTTATTCCACCAAGATCCCCCACACTTGTTCTTTTGAAAACAAGAGGTGGAACTTTAGGAACTTCTCCGACATATCCATCAATTGCATCTATTGATTCCTTCATAAAATGAGTTACTCTTGGAGGTTGTCCGGCAATTGCAAAAACCTTGACATTGTTCGGAATCGCTTTCTCATAGGGAATAGAAATAGAATCATTTGAATGAGACACATTTTCATGTGACTTGAACAAATTCTTAATTTTTCTCTCAGTGTCATTTTTTCCTAATTCAACTTCATCTTTGTTAGAAAACTCAAGATTCATAGATTCATTTTCGACAGAAGCATCTAACAAAGCATTTGATTCATTCATGTGATTACTTTCATTAGAGTCAAGAACATCCACGGAATCATTGGCAAAAGAAACAATAGGCTCAAATATAGAAAACTCAATCTCTCTACCATCAAACTCCATAGTTAGTGAACCTTCAAAACAATCAATCTTAGTCTTAGCTATTCCCAAGAATGGCATTCCTAAGATAATTGGGGTTTCAGGCGTACCTTGTTCCATGTCTAGAATGAAAAAATCAGCCGGAAATATCAAATCATTCACCTTAACCAAAACATCTTCAACAACTCCTCTAGGCTTAATACTAGAACGATCAGCGAGTTGTATAGTAACACCCGTTTCAGATAATGAATTGAGACCCAAAAACATGTACAAGTTATAAGACATAACATTAATTGAAGCACCTAGGTCTAACATAGCTTTGGTGAAGCTAACATTACCTATTGCACATGGTATAGTAAATATACCTGGATCTCCGCACTTTTCAGGCAATTGTTTCTGAAGCAAAGCATAAACATTTTCACTTAAACTTACCTTTCCCTTCTTTCTCATCCTTTGCTTGCGCTTCATCGCGCATAGCTCTTTAAAGAATTTCGCATAGCGAGGCACAGTTTGAATCAAATTGAAAAGTGGAATATTTATCTCACAATGAGCAAATGTGTCATAAAGAATTTGTTCATCTTCCCACTTACGATCGGATCTTAAGGCATGAGGAAAGGGTGGTGCAGGTCTTGAAACCTCAGAAGACCACTCTTTAGAAGATTTCTTCGGGGATTGAACAACGTCAAAAGTTGGATCCGTCACTGGAGGAGGCGGCAGGCGTCGCGATGAGGGGCGGCGGACGCCATCCATGCAGTGTGGCTCCAATTCCGTGTCTTCCTCCTTATTTCCCAAAACAACTTCTTCTCTAGGCCTCTCATCAACATTCCTAGTGAGTACATTCACTTGTTTACCTCCTCTAAGGATCATGGTGCTAACACTCTCCTTCGGATTCACTACCACTTGCGATGGTAACTTTCGCGAATCTTTTTCTTTCAATTCACCAATCTCCTTAGTCATTTGACTCAACAACTTTTATTGAACACTCATCTTGTCCAGTATCAACCTCAGTGTCTCATATCTATCTTCTTGTTGAGTGTTTCTAGGACGATTCTCAAATTGTCCTCTCTGAAAAGGAACTTGTGTTGTTGTTGGCCTCTTTCGTTGAATTCACTTTGGTAGTTTGAATTGTAGCCCTGATTGTAATTGTTACCAAAGTTGCAGCGAGGTCCATAATCCATAGCATTCACTTCAGTGGTGCACTCCTGAATCAAGGGACACTTATCATTCGGATGAGTTGGATGTCCATAAACACCACAAGGTCTAGGCTGATGGGATTGATTCATTTGAATAGCCATCTTGTTCACTATCTCCATAAGCCTATCAATGTCATCCTTCTGTCCATCTCTCGAACTATTCAACTTATGAACTCCTCTAACTCCTTGATGTCTCCCATATTGTTGCGATTATTAGCCAACCCTTCAAAAATCTGCATTGCTTCCTGAGGTGTTTTTATCTAAAATATCTCCTCCGCTAGTAGCATTGATGAAACGCCTATCGATGTCAAGCAAGCCTTCATAAAGATAAAACATTAGATCATCCTCAGGTATACCGTGTTGCGGACAACTGTCCTTAAGTTTATTGAACCGCTTAACATACTCATAAAGACTCTGCATAGGTCATTGCTCAATACTAGATAGCTCATTCTTAAGTTTGTTGAGGCGAGTCGCATGAAAGTACTTTTGCAGGAAAGCTTTCTTCAATTGCACCAAAGTAGTAATGCTTTCTGGGGTAGGTAGTAAAGCCAATCGCTTGTAGAATCTTTCAAAGTAAAGGGGAACACTCTCAACATCAATTGGTCATCAGACAGGCCTTGGGGTCTCTGTCTATCACACACGCTCACGAAGGTAGCAAAGTGCTTGTTTGGTTCCTCCCTAGGAAATCCATGAAAGTAAGGCAACATAGATGAAAATTCGACTTGTACTCAAATCTTGAACCCTCGGGGAGATCAGGAAGACTAATTGCAAGTAGTTGAGCACTCAAATTAGGTTCCTTTAAGTTTCTCAGGGTCCTTCTGGGTAGGAATGGCAATGGGTCGGGTGGTGGGTGGATGGTCCAAATTTTCACCCGATACACCACCCAGAAACCATCACCGGACCCACCCTACCACCCGCCAATCCTATCACCCGCCCCGTTTCACCCGTCACCCATCGGGTAATCGGGTGGATCGGGTGAAAATTCGGGTGAAAAGCATCTCGTCCAATTTAACAAATTAAAAAAAAAAACAGCCCCTGTTTAACAATTTTTTATTTAAAAAAACATGTTTTAACAATTTTGTTTATAAAAAACAGCCATATTTAACATCAAATTCAGCCTTTTTTATTAACAAATTCAAAACAAAAATTGTATTTTAACAAATTTAAAATAAAAACAGCCCCTGTTCATTAGGATTAGATGAAATACATATATACATATACACACATATATATATATTAAAAATATGTCTGGTGAAATACGGGTCGGGTGAAATACGGGTCGGGTGATGGGTCGGGCGACGGGTCGGGTGGCAGGTGAAATTACTGTCACCCGAATCCGACCCGCCCCGTCACCCGTTCACCCATCACCCGTTTAATACCCACCTTGTATCGGATTTTCACCCGTTTTTTTTATCGGGTGAAGTGGGTACCCGTCGGGTGCGGGTGAGATTGCCACCCCTACTTCTGGGCGGATCAACAACGACATCCAACTTATGAACTCCTCTAACTCCTTGGTGTCTCCCATATTGTTGTGATGCATTAGCCAACCCTTCAAAAATCTGCATTGCTTCCTGAGGTGTTTTATCCAAAATATCTCCTCCGCTAGTAGCATTGATGAAACGCCTATCGATGTCAAGCAAGCCTTCATAAAGATACAACACTAGATCACCCTCAGGTATACCGTGTTGCGGACAACTGTCCTTAAGCTTCTTGAACCGCTCAACATACCCATAAAGACTCTACATAGGTGATTGCTCAATACTAGATAGCTCATTCTTAAGTTTGTTGAGGCGAGTCGCATGAAAGTACTTTTGCAGGAAAGCTTTCTTCGATTGCACACAAGTAGTAATGCTTTCTCGGGGTAGGTAGTAAAGCCAATCGATTGCAGAATCTTTAAAAGTAAAGGGAACACTATCAACATCAATTGGTCGTCAGACAGGCCTTGGGGTCTCTGTCTATCACACACGCTCACAAATGTAGCAAGGTGCTAGTTTGGTTCCTCCACAGGTAATCCATGAAAGTAAGACAAAATAGATGACCAATTCGACTTGTACTCAAATCTTGAACCCTCAGGGAGATTAGGAAGACTAATTGCAAGTGGTTGAGCACTCAAATTAGGTTCCTTTAAGTTTCTCAGGGTCCTTCTGGGCGAATCAACAATAGTGTCTTCTGCCATCTCTTCGTCTGTCTCAAACACAAGTTTTTTCTTCAACCTAAGAGATCTTTCAATCTCGGGATCAAAAGACAAAGGCAATGAATTAGAAGATCTAGTTTGAACCATACAAAGACACAAAAGAATCAAAGTAAAGAGTGATTGAAAGAGATATAGAAAAGCAAACTCCTTTCTTCTCCCTGGCAACGGCGCCAAGAATTTAGTGCGGGACAAATGTCGTTGGCACTTTCGCCCTTTGCTAAATAGCAATAAAATCCAAACTTAAACACACAACCAATAGAATAGACAACCAATCACTTGATAAACCAAATAACTAATAGTATAACGATGAAGTCTGGTGTCGAACCCACAGGGAGAAGCGATTTTCTTTTCAATAACTCCAAACAAAGACTCTCATAGCAAATGAATGATTCGTAACAAGTAGCAAATATGTAAAAGCAAACAGATTTAAGATCACAAAGCAAATCGATATCAAAGTAGAAAGAACATTTCACCTGCAATTCTCTAACAATGGTTGGAATTCATGGTCCTCGGATTGATCTATTAATTATTCATATTCCTAGGTCTACTTGACTAAAGTTGAGAGATCCGCAGAGATTCACTCATCTTATTCAATATCCCAAAAGAATAGCATTAAGAACTCAAGTAATCAAGACCAATTGGCACATTGACTCTAAACAATTAAGACTAATAGGCGCATACCGAACTCAGCCCTAATTGAATATCCTCAACATAGATCAATTGAAATCATCCACTACAAAGACAAAGAGACATCACTATCATCAATACCTTTGTTTGCTATCGAGAAAACAACAACGAATTCATAGCTAAAGATGCAATTCCTAACATGTTGATCAGGCATAGAAAGGAACATTAAGCACAAGATGATAACTAAGAACATGAATAATCAAATAGAATCAAATCCTCACAATCCAAACAACCATGCCTTCGAATCACAGACGAATCTATGAGTTTAGCAACTCATAGGCCAATTCTCTCTCTCTCTCTCTCCAATTGAGTTCATAGTCTCTCTCAAAACAACCCCCTCTCTCAAAAGAACTGAAAAACAACTAATAAAGCCTCCCAAAGGTCGGCCAAACCCTAGTGGAAAATAATAGAAAATAATATAACATAATGGTCTTCGGATCCAAAACTGTGTATCCGAAATCTGGGGTCACGGCGGGCACTGTGCAAGGGGCGGTGGGCGCCGTCTCTGTAGTGTCCGATATTCCTCAATAGTCTTCAATAAATTCCAATGGTGTGCCTCCTTGCTCTTCCTTAGCTACTTCTTAGCCTCCATATGCTCCCAAAACATGCTTCTTAAGCTCTTCCCAAAGTCCATCCAAGGTCGGAATGTAAATTTGTAGAATAAACACTAACAATGCATAAATTCTGAACTCGAATACTTCAAAAGTAATAAACTGAACTAGACTCAAAACATAACAAAACCATTACCTAATAGCAATAAGAAACACCTATAATGCCTATATGAAATATGCATTATCAGACCCTAAGAGGAACGAGGCCCTTATTAGCGTAGTCAGATCAACGAGGCTTCTGGATCAGGGTTGTACGGGATATTGGTGTTACGCATTAGAGATGGATCGAGGCAGAACCAGCATGTCAGACGTACCTATGGTTCGAGACTTTACTGATGTCTTCCCAGCTGAGCTGCTGGGGTTAGTTCCGCTGAGAGATGTTGACTTCGCTAATGAGTTGGAGCGACGGACCAGATCGATTTCTCGAGTTCCTTACCTGATGGAACCTGTGGAGATGGCGGAGCTGAAGGCTCAGCTTGAAGAGTTGGTCGTGAAGGGCTACATTTGTTCGAGCGCATCACCATGGGGCGCGCCAGTTCTGTGCATAGACTACATGGAGCTGAATCATGCGACGATAAATAACCGTTGCCCTCTTCCGATGATCGATGACATGATGTATCAGCTTTAGGGTGCAGTGATGTTCTCGAAGATCGACTTGAGGTTAAGATATCATCAGCTTAAAGTGAGGCATGAGGACATTTAGAAGACCACTTTCAGGACACGGTATGGTCATTATCAGTTTGTGGTCATGCATTTTGGCTAACCAATGCGCCAACAACTTTTATGGAGCTTATGAAGTGGGTGTTCATAGATTATCTGGATAGATTCATGGTTGTCTTCATAGAAGACATTTCGGTGTACTCTAGGAGCATGAGGAGCATTTGAGGATTGTCCTGGAGACTTTGAGGAGGCATCAACAGTATGGAAAGTACAACAAGTGTGACTTTTGGATCCCTGAGGTGACCTTCCTGGGTCATGTTATCTTAGCAGAGGGAGTTGTCGTGGATCCGGTAAAGATTGACGCTATCGTTGCTTGGTAGGTGCCCAAGAACGTACGAGACATTCGTTCCTTTCTTGGTTTGGCCAGTAACTACCGACGTTTTGTTCAGGGCTTCTCGAGCATCGTCATACCTATGAAACACAATATAATAAACATAAAGAATTATATATAATACGATATTAAATGCTATTATTTTAAGATAAAATGTCATCGGTTTATGATATACAAAACGCTATTATTTTTTACGCCAAAAAAAAGAAATATAAATATATAAATGAAATATTCGGATTTTTTTAACTAAATAAGTATATGAAACACAATATAATAAACATTAAGTTAAGATTATGGTTGTTATATGAGCTAGCTCAGTAGCCATAGCTTAACAAGACTCAAAGTTTACTTAATAAAAGCTCGGCTCGAGCATATCATTTACAAAAATGAGATGATTATGAGCACATTTTTATGCTTGATTCAAGTCCGGCTCGACTCAATTGACATTCGATCAAATAACACGAATTTTGTGAAGTTTACAAATTTTCATTTAAGTTACTATGTCATGAGCAAGTAAGGTTGCAAAATATTTGGGAAAAAAAACTCAGCTCAATGTCTTTCATTTACTAAAAATAAGCCGAGTATGAGCTCAAGTTCAAATATAGGTTCGACTCGAGCTCGACTTTTGTTTCTAAATGAGATCAATATAATTAAGCAATACTAGACTTGTTTGAATCGAATAACAACCCTAGCTCGAATAACAACCCTAGTCATAATTGAAGGAGACTTCTTAGAGGTTGTCAGAAGCATTAATGATAGCTCAAAAAAAAATATGGGAGATCCTACGACAAGTGGAAATTATCAGAAGAATGAAGACGGAATTTCAGTCTATCGAGTTTAGACATTGTTTTCGAGAAACAAATGTAGCTGCAGATTTTTTAGCTAAGTCTACAAACATTTGTCCTATTTCAAATATCCCTTTTAATAGGGAGTTCTGTAACATCATCCGTATGGATGATTAGGGTGGCGTTCTACCTCGGTACGTAGTTCCACCCCCTTTTTGCCATATATATATATATATATATATATATATATAAACCCTATTCAATACGGAGTATATAACTTGTTGCACTCATAACATATAATAATGTATAACCAGATATAAAAATTTTAAACTTGCGTAACTTCTTATCTAATTGTTGAAAGGATTAGTATAACCTCTCATTTCAAAGCTCTCGAGATGAATTATACTATGTAAATGTTAATTTAAATAAAATATAAAAGCATTATAGTTTATTGAAACAAAATTAAAGTGATTAATATACCTTTAATTTTTAAACATCTATAATTTTTTACTTATATGTCGAATTAGGGTATATATATATATATATATATATATATATATATATATATGAAAACGAAACTATCTTTAGTAATTCATCAAATGAGGGGGGACACGTGTCCCGGTCCGTAGCTCCGCCCCGAACCAACATTGCGGTTTTCTTGATAGTACTCCTGGAGTTGACTCAGACGGACATCAATTAAATGACCTTTCATTGCTGTCGCATAAACAACTGCTATCTTCTGCCTTTTGGCGTATTCCAAAGTCCAATTTCATTCCATAATAGAACCCTCCTCCCACATATCTCCAGCCTTGTCAAATTTGGTAAAGCGTGACGTCTCCCCTTTGTTCAACTTAACAAAATAATTGACATACTCCAATGGTTCCTGACAAATGCAGATTAACATATAGTAATAATAACGGCAGGGAAATTTCATGTGTTGGTGAAGGCAATACCCAAATCTACAAATCAAGAATTAGGCATTTTGGTATACAAATTTGTAAAAATAAACCGAAACGAGATAAATATTACTAGTCTATTTATAATTCAAAATGAAATCATCACAGTCGAAATCTATTTACCGCGAATTATCGGTCTTCGCTACGAAAATGTCAAGGATATGTTCAAATGTCTACTGTTATTCGTGTATGCACCACCTAATCCTCAAGAAAAATCCTCCTTTTGGGATACCTTAATCTCTATAGTGACTGGTTCGTCTTATCCGTGCTTAGTCATTGGAGATCTTAATGAGATTCTCTGTAGCGATGATAAGTGGGGTGGCGTCTGTCCTCGCTCCTCTCGGTTCACTAGGTTAATCGACTTTAAAAACAACTGCTCTCTTGTAGACCTCCCCACCTGCGGAAACACTTTCACGTGGAGACGTAGCCCTGATGATGAAAACAATATTTGTGAAAAGCTCGACCGTGTTCTTGTTCATCACGACATTATCGAAAAATTCTCCAACCTAATAACTAATCATGGTGCTTTCTCGTCTTCCGACCACTGCCCTATATCTATATCCCTGGATTGTGGTTCGGTTTTTAAAGCCCCCCCATTCAAATTCGAAAATGCTTGGATCCAGAGAAGAGACTTTAGAAATATAGTTAAACAGTCCTGGCGAGCATCCTGCCCTGGCTCGTTTTTGTTCCAAGTTACATACAAACAAAAAATACTCAAGAAAAAAGCAAAGGAGTGGAATAAGCACACCTTTGGAAACATTTTTCGTCAACTGCATGAGGTGGATAACGCTCTGATTCAAATACAGTCCAACCACGACTGGGGCACGACGCACTCCATGACTAGTAAAGAAAAGAACCTGATAATAAAAAAGGAAAAACTTCTCCATTTTCACAAAATATTTTGGAACCAAAGAGCAAAAACCAAGCACCTTAAATTATCTGACTCTAACACATCCTATTTCCATCGGGTTGCGACTGGCAGAAGACATAGGAAGCAAATTCGCAACATCACTACCACGGAGGGAACCTTAATTATCGGTGACAAAAATGTGCGAAATGAGATAAAAAGTGATTTTGAGAACAGATTCAAAAGGGAATCGATAGATGAAAACCTCCAGAACGAGATGCTCAGTCTTATCGATCCTTCGATAACCTCATTAGAGAATGAATTCCTTATCCGAATACCATCAAATGCCGAAATAAAGTCAGCTGTGTTCAAACTCGGGAACAACAAGTCGCCGGGTCCTGACGGCTTCACGGCCGAGTTCTACAAGAAATATTGGGATATTGTTGGAACATCCATTATTAAAGCAGTGAAGGGTTTCTTTCATTCTGGAAAACTTCTGAGACAAATAAATCATACGTTTATTTCCCTTCTTCCAAAGCGCGACAACCGGATCAACACTAGTCACTACCGACCAATTAGTCTATGCTCTACAATATACAAAGTAATATCAAAAATCCTTACTGACCGACTTAAATCGGTTATAGGTAAGGTAATTCACCCACTTCAAGGAGCATTTGTGTCTGATAGGGCAATTCAAGATAATGTGCTAATAGCACACGAAATATTCCACTCCTTCAGATCCCGTAAGGGGCATGTTGGTTGGATGGCAATAAAATTGGATATGGAAAAAGCATATGATAGAGTCGATTGGAATTTTACTAAAAAGGTGTTAGAAAGATTTGGCTTCCATAGCACTTTCATTTCTTTGGTTATGGAGTGTATAACGACTGTATCTTTCTCAGTTCTGATTAACAATGGCCCTACTGATTTGTTTCTCCCAAGTCGTGGCCTTAGGCAAGGAGACCCTCTCTCCCCCTTCTTATTCATTCTTGCTGCTGAGGTTCTGGCTCGACGACTAACCGCTGAATCAATTTCTATCAACAACCCCATTGGTTTCTCCTTTGGTAGAGACGGCCCCCGTATTCCGTTCCTATCTTTCGCAGATGACATTATTGTTTTCTCTAAGGGTAGTGTAGATGCTGCCCAGAAAGTTAAATCTATAATAGATGCATACTGCAAAGTCTCTGGCCAAAAAGTTAATTATCAGAAATCTAGTTTTCAGCCAACAAAGGGAATCTCCAACACTAGGATAGCCGAGCTTCGAAACTGTCTGAACATTTCCAGTGAATATTCACTGGAAAAATACCTAGGCTGCCCTATTATTAACGGCAGAGTTAACAAACAAACATTTGAAGATGTTGTTTACAAGTCCAAAGAACAACTGAGTAAGTGGCTAGCAAATTTGTTATCTCAACAAGGTCGTGTAGTTCTCATTCGCTCCAAACTTATGACAAAACCCATGTACATTATGCAAAACTTCATGCTTCCAAACGCAATACACAAAGATCTTGACCAGATCAATAGGCAGTTCTTCTGGAATAAAGACCTTCAGTCTACACCTCTTATCAGTTGGGATAGAATCTGTAAACCAAAACAATGTGGAGGGCTTGGCATTCGGAAAGCCTACGATATGAATGTTGCTCTCCAAATGAAGTTAATATGGAAAATACTAGCTGAACCAAATAACGCGTGGGTTTCGCTCATTAAACATAAGTATTTACGATCCAACTCAATTTTTTATTATAGAAAAAGCGGGAATATGTCCTGGCAATGGGCTAAACTTATTCCGCTAGTGGATAAATTTAAAACTGGTCTTATCTGGTCGGTTGGAAATGGGAGATCCATTAAATTTTGGACTGATAACTGGGTCACTACTTCTTCTCTCCAGTCCAGGGAAGACTGCCCCCAAATACGCAATATGGAGGAAATGGTTAGTGACTATATCTTGGGGGGCAAGTGGTGGTCGGAGAAACTGTATAGTACGCTTCCATCTACCATCGTCAAAGAAATTCTTGACATCCCTCTCCCCATATCTGCACTTGAAGACCGTCTATACTGGTGGCCTGACAATAAGGGATGGTTTACAACTTCAAGTGCATACAAACTGGTCACCTCGCCAACTTCGCAACGTGAGGATAAAAACGCTTGGATTTGGTCTATTGACTCACCACCAAAGATAAAAAACTTTCTATGGAAGATATGTCAAGATGGTCTACCCACGACCTCTAGGCTTGCCTCCCGGGGTGTGGCCGTGCCCTCCTCTTGTAGCTTGTGTAATGGTGCGGCGGAGGATGAGGCTCATCTCCTGTTAGAATGCCCATTTGCCCGGTCACTTTATCAGCTTCCTCAAAAAATTGACTCCAACATAGCCAATATGATCTATAGAGACAGGGATATCAAACCCATTCTCTCAGTATTAGGGCGATCGCTCTGTCCCGAGGCAAAAATGAAGCTGGCTTTTGCTTGGTGGAATACTTGGTACACACGTAACCAAATCATATTTAGCCATATCCCTATCCCACAACAGGCCACTACACTACAGCTCATAAAAAACCAAATCTTCAACTGGAAGAATGCTTCTAAATCTGATACGGACTCCGTAGGGGATTCCCCCCATCTTACCAGAAATCATGCTCAACACCATATAAGGAAATCTGGCAAAGATACTAAATGGCGGAAACCCCCCAAGGGCACTTTCAAACTAAACTTTGATGGTTCCTCACTATCTGACAAGACCAGCACGGCTGGTTCCATCATCCGTGACTGGGAAGGTCGACCGATAAACATAAGTTATCAAAAACTTGGTATGCAAAGCCCGATCATAGCAGAATCACTTGCTTTAAAATTGGGAATTCAACAAGCAATCCACTTACGACTTGAGAAACTTCACATTGAGGGTGATTCATTAATTATCATAAATTATTTTAACAAAAACACATCATGTCCATGGGAAGTAGAGCTGATCTTGTCCGATATCAGAACTTTACTATCGACTATGAAAGAAGTGTCCTTCTTTCATGTGCCCCGTTTGGGCAACAGAGTGGCGGATAAGGTTGCACACCTTTGCCACTCTGCCCGGGGAGTCGATATACAAACAAATTTAGGTCTTCTTGACCTCATCCGCAAGGATGCTGTCGGGTAGAGCTTGCTCACCCGAATTCTTTCCTTATCAAAAAAATAATAATAATAATAATAATTCAAAATACATTATTAAAATTTTTAATCATTTCACTCATCTTAAAATTTATTTTTACAAAGTTTGTCTTATTTGATCATATCATTCCAATAACGTACACTACAGGAAACACTGGTATTTTTCGACGGGTTGGTGGTGAGGTATTGTAATACCGTCGAAAATTTTCGACGTTCTGAGATGTTGAAATTTTTCGACAGCTGGAGGCGTCGAAAATGACACAAATCTCGACGCCGTAAAGCGTCGAGAATGGCTTAACTAAAAAATTAATACAAACGAAGAGGAGACGACAATCTTCACTCTTCACCCCCGTGTTCCTCTCTGCGCGGTTCACACTTCGAAAACCCTAATCGCGTCCATCGGAGATGACCACCCAGCGCCCACCGGAGACGGCCTCCCACCGCCCACCGTAGACGGCCACCTGAAGTCTGAGCAGGTTTGTCTCTCCCTTTTTGTTCGTCTCTCCCTTCGGCTTCCCTCTCTGTTCGAGTTCGACTGAGGTTCGTCTCTCCGGACTAGAACCGAATCAGGAAATCAGGAGGTGAGTAGGTATCCGTCTTCCCTCTCTGTTCGAGATCCACATTCGAGATATTGGAGGCAATTCGAGATCAGAAGGTTTAAAATCACAAGGAGGCGATTAGAGAAACGACTCAAATTAAGGATTTGGAGGCGAATAGATTTCTCGAATCAGGAGATTGGAGGCAATTTCAGAACCACACTCATCTTCTCTCTGTTCGTCTCATAGGTATGTTCCTCTCTCCCTCCATCCTGACTGAACGCGATTTGTCTTTGTAAATTTTAACCTAATAGCGATTTCTCTCCGTAAATCAGCTAGCACCTTTGTTGAGATATTATAGTTGTTTGATCAAGTTCTCCTTCTCCAGTTGAGATATTCTTGCTAACTAGGAGGCTCAATGCTTTATTTATGCTCTTCTAATTGCTGATTTTATCCTTGACTCCAAAAGTAAAATTCAAAAGCTGAAATTGGAACTGGATAACAGTTGGGAAGGAATGTTATTGCTTCTACACTGCTTGGATTGAGTATTTTTAGTTTCTTACCTGTTCCCAACTTTTTTTTGTTTTCTAGTCATTGATTCTCTGAATCAACTTTATCAATTATCAATCACGTTTTCTAGTCATTGAGTAATAAGTATCTATCTTGGTGAAACTGAAAATAGGCCATTCTTATTTTTTCTATATAATCACAGCTTGTGGTTGGTTGCTGTTTACTATGAATTTTGTTGTGAAATGGGTGTGAATTGTGAATGTGTGAAGTGTAGACAGGTTGTGCTTGTAAATAGATGAGTTTTTCCATATTTTTCTCATATTTTTTTACTGTTGCATTGCAGATGGTTGAATTGTATGTTCTTGGAGTGTTATGTACTGTTGAGTGGGTATCTTGGTGAAACTTCTTTTTCTGTTGCAGGTGGTGAATCAGCACTCCACTGTAGGTTCAATGTTTCCAATTTGATCTTTTTTTGTAACTCAGCCTCTTGAGCCTCTGATTCACTCTTGACACGTTCAAGCCCTGCAATTGTAAGTGATTTTCTGAGATCGTTCATTTCCTTCAACTACTCAATTCCTTTTAATTTCCCATCTCCTTTTTTGTTATCCCCCACCAGGAATACTTCAAGTCCTCTAAGCCTTTTCAGCTGCCCCATCCCAGGAGGCAGTTCTAACAAGTGCTTGGCAATATTCACGTGAAAATATAAAAGGTCGGTCAACCCTACTAATGGTTATACTTAGTTAATAGTGGTAGTTGTTTGAATATTGATGCAGCATGCATAGTTTGATACTTTGATGGGGGTGGGCTTCACAATGCAATGCAAAACTAAAACCTCTGTTGAATAAAATCTCTTTTACTGTGTGGTGTTTTTGGTGTTCAGTTTATTTTTACTTCCCAAGAAATCTCTAAATTGGCAGCAACCAGGTACTGCATTGGAGCATGGGGGGACTATTTGGATTACATAAGACAAAACATTCAATGATTTTGGAAGCATTTGTTATTTCTTGTGCCATATTTTTAAACTCCACTTATCTAAATGCCTCATTAAATTTTTTAATCTCGCTCCGAGCAAGGTTTGTAGAGTTGAGATGTATGCACCATTTCCCCAACTACATTGATAGTGTGTTTTCGAATGACCCAGTATTGATCACTAGGTAAAAGCATACCATGAACACCCAAAATTAGAAGAACACATAATTATGAGTTGAACTAGAATAACATTTAGAGGAGTGTTACTATTTACTTTAATTTGCCAAGCAGATAACTACGAGTTGAACTAGAATCCACTACCATGGTCCCTCGTAAATTGACAGCATCAATCACACATTTGATGTATAAAGCTTTGCATGAATATATAGTGTGTGTATAGTCATAGTTACTTTGTTGACAATATATAGTGTGTGTATAGTCACAGTTATTAAACGAATCAGTGAGAATTTGATGTTTCCTTTGGAAAAAATAAAACTTTTTTGAAGTAATAAATCATACCCAAGAATAATGCAGCTGTCAGTGAAGAAGAACAATGAGAGATTAACCAAGGTGCAGCTTATCTAAGATAAAATTGTTGAATTTGTACAGGATAGGCAGCCATTGACACAAAAGAGGAATAGAAGTATAGAACAGTGAGAGAGAAATACAAATCCCTGTACAATAGAGGGTGGAATGTGGAGAAGGCTAAACAGTACATAGATCTTTAGAGTCAGAGCATGTGTTCATCATGAGAGTAAAATGATCAACCAAGAGAGGATCAATTGATAGGAGAGAGAAATTTTAGAACCGACAAATAATCATAGTGTTTGGAATTCCATTTTCTGTCCTTTTCTCATGTGCTGAACATTATAGTTTAGTCTACTTGAGCATTATTGTTCCATTTGATCCCCAAGGTCAGACATAAGTGAGACAACGTATATCTCTAGCAAGCTTGACATCTTCAATCTTCTTGCTTTGCTGAAGATAAGTAGTAGAATATCTTATAATGATGAAGCAATCGCATATATATCATCGAGCTTAGCAAACTAAGGACTATCTGTAGTACTCGGCCTCCTGCTGCGTTGTTCCTCTTGCTTTATGCTTTTGGTTTCCAGTTTTTGGTTTAATTTCATGTGTATATGAATCTAACTGTTGCTGTTGTTGTAATACGTGAGTGATTGTTTCATGTATTCAAGCATTGCTTATACTATTAAGTTTTCATATAATTTTAGGTGAAAGCAAATGAACAAGTTCAAGAACATCTTAAAAAACCGGGCTCGTCAAAAGCTAAAGTGGAAATTGAAAATGTCGTGTTTGAGAGGCTTATGTATGAAGATGGAAAACCTAAGAGGCCAGTCAGATTTGGGTTAGGAGTGAAAGAAAGTGACATTTTTGGGGCGTCCTTTTTCTTGAGACAAACAAGAGGTGGTGGTGTGAGCATGAACAATTCTATGGAAGTAGAGCATTTGAAATCAAAATTAACAAAGATGGAGGTGGAGAATGAAGCTGCTATAACAAGCCTGAAAATGGAAAATCAAGAGCTTCGAGCAAAGGTAGATCAATCTAACCAAATGATGCTACAAGCTCTAAATGCAATTCATACTGGTAGAGTTAAAGAGTTTATGGAGGCTGCTACATTGGAGGTGGCTGATTCTCAGGTTCTATTTATTTTCATAATGATTTGTTTTATATTTCCTAATCCAATTTCGGTTCCTCCCATTTCTAACCTCTTTTTTTTTTTTTGTATTAAGGTCGCTTATACTAGTGGTGATTCGGAGGAAAGCATGGATCAAGTGTGACTAATATCCCTTGAAGAGGTATAAGTTGTAATCTTAAAGCTTATAAAGTACTGTCATGATGGAGTAATAAGTGAGCAATATCATACTAGTATCTCAATCTTCCATTACATGTGTAATTTCATTGTGAAATCTTAATGTTTTACAGGCCAAATTAAGTATCTCACTCAAGCCAGTTCTCTTTTTCTGAGGTGAGTTTCTCTTTTTCTGTATGATCTTAATCCTTTAACATTGTCCACTGGCTCAGTTTTGTTAAGAATCAAGAAATGAAAATAAAAGGATCACATATTATTCGAATGAAAGAGGGGAATTATGGGATTATGTTAAGAACCAAGAAACCAGCCACCCTGCTCATTGGTCACTGGTCCACCGCCTTGTGCTCAGAATGAACAAAAATTGTGGATCTCTTTCATATTTCCCTTTTTCAGGTTCCTTGTTTTATGAGGTTTGGGTGATAAATATTTTATCATGGACATCATTAAATGCAAAATGCATGTGCCTTGTTAAAAAAATTCACAACCTTTTTTAATTGGATCTGTAGCTTTGTGGGAGAGTAAGAGTATAATACTTGGGTGGTCTGTTGATTTTGGATCTCTTTCATATTTCCCTTTTTCATGTGCCTTATGAAAAAAATTCAGGTTCCTTCATAAATGACTAAAAGTATCCCATGGCCTTTTTATTCAAATTCAAAGTATAATGCTTGGGTGGTCTGTTAATTCAAACTTCTTTTTTGCTATGTTCTAGACCTCCTTTGTGAGATGCCCATGTTTTTCATATATGGCCATGCTTTCCTACATGTAAAATATCAATGTGTCTCAAATTCTTTGAAATTGATTTATGAAAATAAGTTCTTGTTCTTTGCAATCAGTAAACTCATGTGGATCTGACCCTTGGCTGATTGGTGTCTCTTTCAGGTCGAAATAGGGTTCCCGTTCTTTGCAATCGCCAGGATGAGCTTAAGTACTCCTTTTTGTTGCTAATACTAAATAGAGGAAAGATCCCTAAAATGGAGGATAGAGCAGATCATCTAGCTACTCAAATTATCTTTCATATGGGAAACAAACTGAAACTACAGCTCAACTACTTTTTGTACATTGTTGATCCAAATAGTTTTAAGTTGTGATACTTATGCATGATTAATATATTGTGGAAACCAAGTTTCTAATTGTTAACTTCTTAGAATTTGTTGGACAATGTTTCAATGAAAGATAATCCTTTTGTCCAAGTCTTTGGTTATTTTTTCTATGGAGCAGTGACATATATACATATATGCCAACAGAGGAGAAAGAAAAATAATAAAAATAAAATAAAAAAATATATATGTGTGCCAATTTCGACACCCTATGGTGTCGAAAAGTGCTGACAGTAAAATAGTAGTAAGCCATTTTCGACACCCTAAGGTGTCAAGATTGGTTGGGAGGTAAATATTAAATGAGCCATTTTCGACGCTCTAGGGTGTCGAAAATGGCATGTCAATCTCGACGCTTTTAAGCGTCGAAATGGGTTTCGACACAAACTCATGTCGAAACTGACTGCTGACCATTCGTGACGCAAAAATTACCGACGCTTTCTTAAAGCGTCGAAATTGATTTTTCCGACGCTTTATGGCGTCGAGAATGGCCATTAAAAGCGTCGAAAATGGCCCGCTTTTCCTGTAGTTAACTCATTTTAAAAAGGGGTAAATTTATCCTATCATCTCATTATTACCTCTCTTGTCGTATTTTTTCATGCAATAATAAACCTTTTCTCTTGTATTGGTAAATCATTTAAACTAATAAAACCTTTTTACAATATATTTTCTATTAATTTTTTTTTATTCCATTTACCTTAATCTAAACACGCGGCACGTTATTACATAACTAGCACATGTCGTCTTTCTTTTAATTTTAATGTTGGAATGTCTTGAATCTAATAACTTCTATACCTAGAAAATTTATTTTGGATGATTATTCTATTTATAATAGGTTCTAGATAATATAGATTTTATCTATATTTGAATTTATCTATTTTTGTCTTACTGATAAATTAACACATCCTAATAAACATTTTAAGATTAATTAAGGTTACATAATCTCATGCAATCATACCATATTCAGTCTAATATTCAAATGAATCTTGTGAAATTCTACTATATCATTGAAAATTTTCTTAAAAAAAAAAAAACTCTCTCAATAAAATATTTTGACGTGGATTAGCCAATTTAGTGAATGCTGATAAATCTGTATGTCTTTCTCATTCGTTAAATTTTTATATTCTTTCTCATATCTGCCATAATAGATGTCTTGAGTAGGGTGGCTCAAAATGAAACCGATCCGAAAACCCGACCCGGAAAATACGGGGTCGGGGTTGACCCGAGATCCCCGGGGATCGGATTTCGGGTCAAATTTTAAGAAATTCCGGGTCAACGGGCGGGTCGGAGTCAGACCCGGTGGGTCTCGGGGTCTGACCCGTTCACTCGATTTTTTTTTTTTTTTGTATGGCTCTACCTGGCAGATTTTACATCCGTATAGGCTAATTCCTACTTATTTTTCTTTCTTTTTCCTCTTTTTTTTTTTTTTTTTTTTTAAATTAGAATGACTTCCTTTTTTTTTATTCGAAAAAGGCCCATGCCTCTAGATTTTATTAAATGACTATGGGACTAAAGTGCCCATATCAGTGTTTAGGCAGCTGCATAAGAAACCAGGGACATTTTCAAATTCAGTAATAAAGGGGGGGGTGTTATTAAATGACTTTTTTATTTTTTTCACAGTAGCATAGAAGACTAAATCACATTATATGTGATACGTAACTAATTTGGAAACTACGGAGTATATGTAATAATTAATATTTGGATGAAAAGTAAAAAATAAAAATTCTTTTTTATTTAATTTTAAATATTTTAATTTTGTAACAATTAACAAAATTTTAAAATTCGGGTTTTCGGGTGAACTCGTCACCCGACCCGGAATTTCAAATCTCGGATTCGGGTCGGGTGACAGGTCGCATTTTTAAAAATCCCGGGCCTTCGGGTTGACCCCCACCCGGAATGTTCGGGTCGGGTCGACCCAGATGAGCCACCCTAGTCTTGAGGCTCTTCATATTTAGCTAGCGGGTGCTATCCCTGTCTCTTAAAAATAAAAAATATAATCTAATCAGGTCCGGCCCATGAGCATGGGCAATAGGGGTGCGGGCTTTGGCCCACAAATTCTAAAGACCTAAAATATTTATTTGGGTATATATATGAGTATAAGTATAAAGTTCATTAGTTCAAATATATAAGCCCATTAGCCAAAACTAAAAAGTAAAAAGTGTACAAAAGGGATAGGGCCGGAGGGTAAAAAAAAAATATCTCTGTTAATTAAGATTTTTATTAAGCGTTTTTTCACTTTTCAGATGCAATAATATATTTTTTAACATCAATGAGATGAAATTTTAAACTGATAAAATGTATCATATGTTATTATTATTATTATTAGATTTTTCTTTAAAAAATAATATTTTCATAATAATAGGACCTCTAGTTTGATTTTGTCCCAAAGTCTCTAAAATTATAAGAACAGCCCTGAATCCGATTCAAGCTCTTCCACAAGTCGTTTTGATCATCATGCAATCTATGTGCAATTAGGAAACTTTCCGAAAAAGAGATTGAAGTGAAATTCAAAACCTAAACAATTTTATATTGATCCAATGTGCAATTTGGATCAACATGCAATCAACTTTATCTACTTTAAAAACAAATTGCTAATTGCATGCTAAGAGCTACTTGATCATATATTTAAATCTTTAAAAATCGTTGTCGCACTTGCTTTTGTAGTCCCCACCATCAAAGATTAAAGAAACAACGACAAACGTACCAAATTCAACTTGTTTATCTATTGATCAACAAGCTGATCTACGTCACGACTCACGGATGCCGCTTGCCTCTGATTCGAAGCCATCGGATCTGGGAACATGTATCAAGGAATCACATATCATCTCAACGAAGCAAGCTTCACCATTACAGATAAGATGAATGACATTAAACTGATTCTGAAGAACCATATTTATCTACATCTGTACCCAATAATCAAATGACAAGATATAACAAGGGCTAAAAGTAAGAGCACCAAAACATTATAAATCACTGTATTTTATATGTCATCATCTAAAATATAGTAACTTGGATAAAGCAATCTTATACGAAGAAAAGGAAAAAAAAATATGCATCCTTATAGTGTTCTACTGATGTAATACTCCATTAACATTTCCTGTTCACCTGCTAGCTAGAGTCATGAGCACTTGATACTATTAAGAGCGTGTTTGGCATAGCGTTTAAAGTAGCATTCAACATCGATTCACTAGAGATCGATTGAAGCAGTTTTTGAATGTGATCATACCAGCACTAATGTATCGGATCCCATTAGAACTCCGAAAAGATTGATGCAGTTTAAAATGATTGTCTTGACCAACTGCTTGTGTCAAAGTCCAGTGAGCCAATAACAATCGAGTGGGTTATTCCCCACTACTTAGTAGCCTTGCCTCATCATTTCCTATATAAGGCATGCCTTCTTCCACACCAAGCTCCAAGTTCCGCGACAATCGAAATTCCATGGCATTCGAAAATCACCCAATCCAATTTTCCTCAGACTTCATGCTACTTCAGAGCAGTGGTGGAAGCTCCCACTTCAATAGCGGGTTCTTGTCCAACCTTCCGAGCTCTCCGAATTTCCACTCTCTCCAAGAATTCGCCCTGCAGCCATCATCAGCAGTTACCTTAAGCAACAACTCCACATCCGATGAGGCAGAGGACCGGCATATGGAGGCTGTCGACGAGAGAAAGAGGAGGAGGATGATCTCAAACAGGGAGTCGGCTAGGCGGTCCAGGATGAGGAAGCAGAGGCAGATCGACGAGCTGTGGTCACAGGTGATGAAGCTGAGGACCGAGAATCAGGAGCTGCACAATAAGCTGAAGCAGGCATCCGAGTGCCATGACCGGGTTCTCGAGGAGAATGCTCAGCTGAAGCAGGAATCCGCGGGTCTTCGTGAAGTGATTTCCGACTTGCAGCTCGACGATACATACAGTGTCTTGAAAGGATTGGAAGAGATCTCATGTAATACTGCTCATCTTAAAGCTGAAGGGCCTAACCAGTTGCAAGCTGGGATTTGCAATTGTAAGCTTGAAATTTGAATATCGAATAATAACACGGATTTATCATGGAAGTAATAAAGCGATTTTATTCGCCCATCTTCGTCGCCTTTCGAATTTCCTTTCCAACTCACCATTTAGTTGTACATTCAAGCAAAACCATGTGAGGAATCAAACCATCATATATATCTTGATGGGACTCAAGTGTTTGGATACGCCGTGCGTGCCTATTTATGTATGTAGTTGTGTGTTATTGCACTATACTATAAAGGGCTATACTATAGTGAGAATATAAACAATGCTAACATAAGTTTTCATGAGCTGTTATTCGGAAATCATAACTTTTGCTCAATAGTTTTAAATGAGTTATTAGTCAAGATGACACAGGGTATGAATATGAATTGAAGCATAAACTCACACATCATTTGATATTTGAGCTTCACACAAAGAGATCTCATTCAATCAACCATTTTTTTTTTTTCAACTCTTCAAAATGAAAAAGGAAATGTAAAATTGTTGGTTTGCTAATAGTATCAAACAAGTGGCAATCATGACCTACTTCAGCACTATTATTCTTAGAGGTGCCATGTCTTTATATTTTTCGGATAATCGTGGATATCCGAATCCACTTTGTGGGTTCGGCCAAACTCAATCTGTCGTTCGGTTTACACATAGGCTCACCGGGCAAATACTCCATGGGGACTCAGACCGGCGTCAACGACCTTCTAGTGAGAAGCTTTGGGTACACCAGGGCTCAACCTATTGAGCCATCAGAAGATGGTTGCCATGTCCTTGCCTAAAAGACAACAAAAAATAGGGGAGGGGAGAGAGCGGGTAGATAATGTGCTGGTGGAGTGGGTCAATGAAAAGACTAAAACACGAAAACAAGCCTCGCCATTTTTAACTTTTTTTATTTTTTGCAATGAGCACAGTAGGCCTAGGTAGTGCATTAGAGCCCAATCAATGCAATACTCATTACCATCGAAGACTCTCTTCAAAGGTACCTGGCCCAACTCACTGGTCAATATCCCCCATCCAATTGCCACTCACTACTTTCAAATTCAGGTTTTCGTACATATTTATGGTGGATATATACATTTCAACTATTAATAATAGTTTTCTACATATGCATCAGCATAAACCTACATTAATTAGTACTCTTGTTACCTTCCACTCCAGAAGCAAACAATGCACTTCCATATGACCAATAGCAGCAACACTCTATTCTATTCTGTTTTGTATGGTTTCACAATCCCTTGTATATTAACATTTCTTCATTTGCACAGTTGCATAGGTTGAGATCCACCTTCTATTATAAAAAAATTATTAGGTTGTTGCTGATAGTGTTAGGGCATGCATTAGTTTGACTTTGTGGTGTTTTGTTAGGTGTTTATGTATTTTCCATGAACTTTAGTAGTTTTTCTAGTTTCGATATCTACACACTTCTTGTTTCCATTTTATGGTGATATGTTTGGATAACTGAGTCCTTGTCGGATCTCAGAGGTCTACTCCTGTATATATATCAATGGGTGAAAATCCTAAGGGTACAATCGTCACTGTACATGATATGGACAAGTATAAAATAATATATGCTAACATCCTCCCTCAGTCGCAGATAGAGGTGATCGAATAGCAAGACTGGAATGAAAAGAAATAAAAAGAGGAGTAGATAATTCTTTTGTGAAACTGCTGTAACTGAACCTAACAGGACCACGGTGTCAGATGTACCACAAGTCAATCCTACCAGTGTGACGAATCAATGAGCTGAGACTAGCAAAAGGAAATTCAAATACTCCTCATCACACTCATTAAAGGATATCATTTCTGACCCTACTTCTAGTGTTCAAACTCGTTCTAAACTTAAAGATCTTTGTGCTTTTCACGCGTTTGTTTCTCTTATTGAGCCAAAGAAGGTAGATAGGCACTTCAAGAGCCAGACTGAACCATTGCTATGCAAAGCGAGCTCAACGAATTTGAAAGAAATAAAGTCTGGACCTTGAAGCCTAGGCCAAAGCATCAATCAGTCATTGGCACACGATGGGTATTTCGAAACAAGCTAGATGAGAATGGTAAGATTGTGAGGAACAAGGCAAGACTTGTTGCTCAAGGCTACAATCAAGAGGAAGGTATTGACTACGAGGAGACCTTTGCTCCCGTAGCCAGGCTTGAAGCTATTCGCATTCTATTGACATTTGCATCTTTTATGAGCATAAAGTTATATCAAATGGATGTCAAGTGTGCTTTTCTTAATGGTTTCTTAGAGGAAGAAGTATATGTGGCTCAACCCCCAGGTTTTGAAAGTTCAGAATTTCCCAATCATGTTTATAAACTTGAGAAAGCGCTTTATGGTTTGAAACAAGCCCCAAAAGCTTGGTATGAGCGCTTGTCAAAATATCTTTTAGAAAATGATTTTAAAAGGGGGTTGATCGACAAGACTCTTTTTATCAAAACCAAAGGAAAGGACATTTTGGTTATTCAAATTTATGTTGATGATATATTATTTGGTGCTACTAACACATCTTTGTGCAAGGAATTTTCTGACATCATGTGCAGTGAATTTGAGATGAGCTTGACGGGTGAACTCAACTTCTTTTTGGGATTACAAGTTCATCAATCCAAGAAAGGGATCTTTGTCAACCAAAGCAAGTACACTAAGGATCTCTTGAAGAAGTTCAAGATGGATCAATCCAAAGCAGCCAAGACTCCCATGAGCTCAACATTGTCTCTAGATCAAGACAAGACTGGAATAAGTGTCAATCAAAAGGAGTATCGAGGAATGATTGGATCTTTATTATATCTCACGGCTAGTAGACCTGACATCATGTTTAGTGGTTGCATGTGTGCTAGGTTTCAAGCTGATCCTAAAGATTCTCACCTCGTGGCTGTGAAGAGGATCTTTCGATATCTCAATGGTCCTAAGGAGCTTGGACTATGGTACCCAAAGCAAAAGGATTTCACATTAATTGGATATTCTAATGCAGATTTTGCAGGCTATAAGGTGGATAGAAAGAGCACATCAGGATGTTGCCAATTCTTAGGAGCATCTTTGATCAGTTGGCACTCAAAGAAGCAAAACTCAGTTGCTCTATCCACTGCAGAAGCCGAATACATTGCAGCTGGAGCCTGTTGCTCCCAAATCCTTTGGATAGCTCAACAAATGCGAGATCTTGGCATCAACCTCAAAGGTATTCCAATTAAGTGTGACAATACAAGTGCCATCTCCATCACTAAGAATCCTGTTCAGCATTCAAGGACCAAACATATTGATGTAAGGCATCATTTCATTAGAGACCATGTTGAAAAAGGTGATGTGTCCATTTCGTTTATTTCAACTGATTATCAATGGGCTGACATTTTTACTAAGCCTTTGGCAGAGGACAGATTCACCTTCATAAGACGAGAGATTGGGATGCTTAACAAGGATGCACTTTCGTAGGGGGAGCATTCCCTTTACGAAAGATTAATTCTACTTAGTGTCAAGACCCTTGAGAACTATGTCAAGGTGTGTGAACTAAATGGTGGATTACATATATCGGATCATATATTTTTGGTTAATATCTTTTTAGATATTTAATCAATTATATTTTTTTATCAGATTTCAAAATTGCCCATTTTTGTGATATTCTTAACCGTTAAGATATTTTTTAACTTTGGAACTAAATTCGTCAATTTTTTCAGTCCGATTTTAATGGGAATATTTGAATTTTGAATTGGAAACTCTTCAAATCTTGGCAATGATATCATTACCTTCCCTTGGAACTCTAAACCCGTCTCATCACTCTATCATCTCTCTCTACTTATACCCACCTCTGTACCCGATTTCTTCACACTCTCAAAACTGATCCAAACCCTTTCACTTTCTTCTTCTTCAACCTCTCAACCTATTCTAAAGAAACCCTAGCCGATTTCCTCCATGACACCCAAAAGAGTTGGCGCCACCCCCAAGGGACGTCAGGCCACTGCCACCTCTCCCACACCTGAACCCACTCCTCAAGCCATTGTCCCAACTGTTGTCTAGAGCACCGTCGTTGAGAGCACGGCCACTATTACCAAGGGCACTCAAAAGCGCTCTGCTAAGAAGCCTCTCAGTGCTAAACAGAAAGGGAAGAGGAAGATTTTGGCCGAGGAAGTGGACGAGGAAGAGGAGGAAGATGACCTAGATGCCATCCTGGAAAGAGATGCTGCCAAGGAAGCCGAGGAGGAAGCCTTGAAGAAGAAAAAGGCCGATGAGGAGGCCGAGCTTGCTAGGAAACTGGCAGAGGAGGAAGCTGAGAGGATTCGGAAGGAAGTTGAAGCCGAGGAGGTTCCATCCGAGGAGGAGCCTGAGGAAGAAGAAGAAGAGCAAGAGGGATCTAGAGATGACGAGGAAGCTGAAGAAGATGAAGCGGGATCCGGTGAGGACTCGGGGTCTGAGGAAGAGGAGGAAGAATCTCCCTCTCCTTCTCCTCCTCCTCCGTCTCTAAAGAAGCGGAAAGCCTCAGTTCCTGTCAAGCCTCCATCTCCCAAGCGCACCAGGAAGGGCACCCTAAGGAGTCTTGAAGCGCCTGTCAAGAGAGCTGCTCCAACCATTGCACGCAGGAAGAATGCCGACCCACCTGCATATATCCAGGTAAATCAATCCTTGCCCTCCTCTTGGTTTCAAGATGCTGAGACTGCTGGTAAGTGGGTAGATGAGTTTCGAACTCGTAGGGTTTGCTGTTCTGATTTTTTGGATTTTGAGTTCTTCGAAGCTTTGAAGTTACCCTGCATTGATCTTCTCAAAAAATCCCCAGCATGGACCCTTCTCAATCTTGAAACCGTCTACTACCCCCAGCTTACCCGCTTGTTTTACATTAACCTAAAAGCCAAACACGACACCAATGGTTGGTCTTTGGAGTCTGTTGTCAAAGGGGTTAGAATCTCTCTCAACTCCAATGACTTTGCAGATTTCCTTGGCTTACCTAGCCCAGTTCCACCCTCTGAAATACACCCCTCAAAAGATAATTGCATCATCCTTGCCCGTGCCAAGTACCTCCTACCCGAAGCATCCAACAACACCTCAAAGCAACTCACCCACTCATCCCTAACCCTTGAGGCAAAAATAATTTTCAACATCATTTTTCGATGCCTCTTACCCCGTCTTAACTCTGGCTCACTCCTTACTGACAATGCCATGGTCCTGCTCTACCGCATCTTAAATAGCCTTGATCTTGATCTGGCCAACACTATCCTTGGAACCATGGCTCATGCCAGAAAAGCTAGAAAAGGCTCTCCCCTCCCCTTTGCTACCCTTTTGACCCCTCTCTTCAAAGCTTCTAGAATTGATGTAAAAAATGAAGAACAACCGCGTCTTATGGGTAAGTTCGGCTCTAAGGGCCTTGAAAAGATTGGCATCACTCGGTCTCCCCAAGGGACCTTGAGTCTTGCCACTCCTTCAAAAGTCCTTCCCACTGCTTCAGCTTTCGATGAACGCATGGACAACCTAGAGTTGGGCTTGGAGGAAGTTCGCCTGGATATCAAGGAGCTGCAAAAGGAGTTTATGAAGGAGATGACCGGGATTTCCAAGATGTTGCAAGGACTGTGGATGAGGCTCACTGATGATGATGCTCCGGATGACGAAGCTTAAACCCTACCCTACCCTATCCCACCCCTGAAACTTGATACATTGCTGGTTTTTGGAAACGTTTTCAAAACATTTGGTGACTATTTTGGTGATTGTTTTACCTCCTCCCTTTGTTGAAAGACAAAAAGGGGGAGATGATATGTGGTTTTGTTTAGACTTTGAAAACCTATCTGCTTGAAGGTCTTGGAAGACCTTGGTTTCTTGTTTTTTGGTTTTCGGTTGGATGGTTTTTGCATGCTTTAAAAATTTGATCCAACATTTGTCTAACCCTTACAGGTACTTAGTCCGATTTCTATTATATTATCTATGCTTGACTAAGTTGCAGGGATGCACATGTTTTGCCTTTCATCAAGGGGGAGATTGATAACTCCCTCCCTTGATGAAAATCGGAATAAATGTTTCAAAGGCCTTGACAGAATGTTTGTGTCAAAGGTCTTGGAACATTAACAGTTGATGAAATCCAAAACCTGTTTTATAAGTCCGAATATTATTTAATCTTATTATATACTTCCTTTATATTATATATATATATATATGCTTGACTAATCTTTCAGGAAGTTTTTCGAATTATTTCCTTCATTTCGACAAGTGCTGAGAAGGTTCAAATCAGAAAGATTATGGCTTCATTTGTTTCCAAGTTTAGAAGATCTTGAAGATAGCCATGATTAGGAATAGCCGTTGGAGAAGATTCTCGGCGCCGATTTGTCTCAATAAATAGAGAAGGAAGATGAAGACATGACATACAAGTGCTACACGAGCTTTCATTCATTCAAGCAAGATTTGTCTTCCAAAATGTCTCTCTGCTAGCGCTCAAGAGTTTGTTGTTTATTTCAAAGCCTTTGAGAGTCACTGTGAGCTTATAGGATATATTCATTTAAAGTGTTACTCGATAGTTTGTAACTCGGGTAGTTGCACTAGGTTATTGATTTGTGAGAGTAAGAGGATTGTACTAGATAGCTGAGAGAGGTGGAAGAACCCTAGGACTCCAAGGGAACGTGAGTTGACTAGATTGCAATTGTAAAGAAGAGAGGCTTCTCGGTGAGCTATTAGGATCCTAAGCTAAGCGAATCAATAAAGCCTTTTGAATCCTAGGGTTGTGGAAGAACCCTAGGCGGGGACGTAGACCAAGTTCGTGCTGAACCTCGTAAACAATTACTCGTGTCCTTTATCTATTGCTTTACCTTATTTCCGCACTTGGTTCGATTGTCTAACATTGTGATTTAGGTTTAATCTCAAAGGGTTTTATAGGAGCTCCAAAAGTCTTGAGACTTTCTGCGAAAAACGGGCATACTCTATTCAACCCCCCTTCTAGAGTATTTCTATATTACATTGTTTTATATTATCGAACCTTCAGTTTGTTCGTAAAAAATCACATGGTGCGATGTTACAACCCGATTGGTATCCAAGCGAAGACAACGATACCCTCGATGGTGTGGAGAGATACCCAAGAAGACACATTTTGTGGATCGTGGGGAGAGCTTGTGAGGAGCAATGGCACTCATGTTAGGAAAACAAAGACAATCAAACACTCGAATGTTATTATAGGAAGGGTAGCGACGGTAGAGTGCCATGGTGGGGAAGGATTTAGGTGGCCATGTGAAGTGCCTCAACCCAAAAAGAAAGGGGGAGAGAGGCGTGATGGAGGAGGGTCCGAGTTTTGTCATTGAGAGTGCAGAGGATGCGTTCCGCTTTGCCATTTTGTGGGGAAGTTTGTAGATAAGAGAAGCGAAGGGCTATTCCATGTTTTTGACAAAAGCAGCGGACGAAGGTGTTGTCGAACTCGCCTCCCATGTCACACTGAATAAACTTGATAGGCAAATTAAATTGGGTGCGGACAAACGTGTGGAAATTAGCAATATGACTTTATGTTTCCAATTTGTGGCGTAGAAGAAAGACCCAAACAAAATTGGTAAAATCATCAAGAACAATCAAATAATATCGAAAACCACTAGCACTTGAAATAGGAGATGTCCACAAGTTGCAATGTATAATGTCAAAAGGCGCAAATGTAAGGAAATGAGAAATGTTAAAAGAAAGTCGCTTGCTCTTGGCGATTTCACATGAAGTGCAAACGCCCGATGCTTTATTACATGAAATTAAATTGCTAGAGCGGAGACATTGAAGCACGTGATGGCCAGGGTGCCCAAGACGAGCATGCCACAAGTCAGAACCAAGGATGACGAGAGCGGTGGGGGCGGTGGGGGAAAGTGGCGGGATACGGTGAGTAGATAGAGGTCGTCCAAACTATTGCACTGCATGATTAGGGTCCCTGTACGAAGATCCTTCACAAGAAAACCAAAAGGGTCAAATTGGACAGCCACGTGATTATCGATGGTAAATTGGTGAACATATATGAGGTTTTTGACAAGGTCAGGGGCTATTAGGACGTTGTTAAGGCGAAGGGGTGGGCCATTGGGGAGAGTTCCTTGACCTGAACCTACAATTGAAAGGGGTGCGCCATTTCCGACATAGACAGACGATAAAGTGCTAGAATTAAAAACAATGTGCCGGTTACCTGGGGTGTTCTTCATGTGAGAGGAGGCCCCGGTATCCGTATACAAGTTGTCGTCCGGCTGTTGAACTCCCATGGAGGAGAAGGCAATGGAGAGATTGGTGTGCATGGGGGTCGACGGCGGCGGCTGAGAGGCGTACAACGTCGAGGAAGGGGCTGGCTTCGGTGGTTGGCGTTCCGGAAAGACCATCCCTGACGGAGGGTATCCCGCCCACATTGGACAGGGTAGGGCAGCGGATTGGCGTTCCACTGCTGCGGGTACCAAGAGTGATGCGGCCGCGGCGGTTGCTGCTGCCGCCTCCTCTCTCGCGGCCTCCGCGTTGTTGGTTTGACTTGGGCTGGTTGGTAGGAGGGGACTGGGGTTAAGGGTCGGTGGACAGGAAGTCCTTGGAGGACACAAGGAAATGGGATGGTGCCTGAGAGCGGCCCTGGCGACTTTCCTCTCTGGAGAGCATGTTGCGAGCCACCATGAAAGTCGTTAGTGGCGAGGTATTACTGATCATACCGCTGACGACGTCGAATTTGGTATAGAGGCCATTGATGAGTTGAAGGACGATTCGCTCTTCACTGACCTTGTGTTCGACGTCGCCAAGTTCATCGGTGATGGCCTTGATGGCAAGGCAATAGTCGGAGACGGTTGAGAAACTCTCCTGACATGTGTTGATGGACTTGCCCTCAAGATCCGTATCCCTAGCGGATTGGTTGTCATGAAAAAGACCCTTGATGTGGAGCCAAACATCACGAGCGGTGGAGTCGGGTTGGAGGACGGTGATCAGTACATCCTCGGATATGGTAGCATAGATCCATCCTAGAACGATGGAATCAAGGCGGTTCCAGAGAGGCTATGGGAAATCATCCGGACGGCCAAAGCCATTGATATGGGCGATGACATCATGACCCTTACAGGTGGTATTGAATAGCTCCGCCCAGGTGTGGTATTGAACCTTCTTGAGGTCTAGGGTTAGGGATATTTGATGTTTTATGTCGGTAACGGATTGGGCGGAGTGAAAGGGGTTTTGTGGCGGAGGTGGAGGGTTAGGGTTGGTTGGGGGTGTGGATTTGTCATCAACGATAGACATCGTGTGGCGGCGGCAATCGGGTGCGACGGCTAGGGTGCGACGGAGGCTAGGGAGCGGCGACGATTGCGGTGGTGGGGCGGCGGGCTGGTGGGGCGTTGGCGGCTACAGGTCGGCGGCGGTGGAGGCAAGGGGAGCGGAGGCGGCGGCAGTGACGGATCGATTTGTGAAACGGAAATTTTAGGGTTTCACAAAAAAGACTGATACCATGTAAGTGGTTTGATACCTGAGTCCTTACTGGATCTCAGAGGCCTACTCCTGTATATATATCAATGGGTGAAAACTCTGAGGGTACAATCGTCACTGTAAATGATATGGACAAGTATAAAATAATATATATGCTAACAATATGTTGGTAATTCAAGAGCTATTTGATAGTTATCGGTGTCGTTGCAATATTGGAACATAGTTCGAGCGATATTGGATGTTTGAGAGGATCTAGATATGGCATGCCATAATGTCGGGAATAGTTGGAGAAGTGGCAACAAGGCTTGAGAAAGAGAACCAATTCAAGAATGCACGCATATGTTCCCACAATGCACAAGCGTGCACTGTTGACAGACCCAAAATGCACGCTCATGCGTTTTTACATGTGTTGTGTATGTCTTGCTGTTTTACCTTACTTTGGATATTCTGACTAACATTTTTGGAGATTTTTTTTTGGTTGGGTAAGGAGATCGATATTTTGGAGGGTTTTGTTTCCTGTTTTGGGAACTCGTGTGAGACCGTTAGTTGGGGCTTTGAATCGTTTATATCGAAGATTGTTACTTTTTCTCTTTTCATCTGTTCATCTTTGATTGCTATGCTGAATTTTATTGATTTGAACATGAATTTCTCCACGTGGAGGGGTGATCTCGACGATGTGTAAATAGACTTGTTCTACATATTGCTCGAATGATTTCTTTCGCTTTACCATTTAATCCTATTAAGTTTAATCTAATTGATGCAAATTGGTTAGATTCAATTTAGGGTTTGGGACCGAAAGGAGATAACTTTAAGTAGGCATATAATATGGTGATATGAGACTGAAGGGTGATTTAAGTCATTAGGACTATAGGATTATAGCCGAGGTTTAATTGTGCAAAAGTGAATTAGGCTTCTTAAGGATCAATAAGTTGTCATCAAAATCTTAGGTTATATTGATATTGATTGAAACTGAAAGGAGATGTTAATATGATTATACCTAGATTCTAAGAGCCCAAAAAGTTTAATATGGTTTCTTGAGACCGAGAGGAGAATGATAACCAATTTAGATACACTTTCTTTGAGACCGAAATGAGACACACAATTACATTAGACAACTTATCTTCACATACAATTTGAACTCGTTCGTCCGATAATACATTTTGGTCTATATTGATGGTGCATCATTTGTAAAATCCCTAGCTCTGGAATACCTCTCGCAAATATGTATTTCTCAACATTTCCAACATTATTTCTCTCTCTTCAATATAAATTCTCTTAAAACACTTTGTCACTTCTGGGTTTGGTTGAATAAGTATAAAGTTTGCAATTGATACTCCACCGGTCTTTGTGATATGACTTTGAAGTACTGCAATCGACAGCGTATTCTTATATGTTGATTTCGACAACATCAGTTATTGATCAGAAGTTTGAGATCCACCTTTTGCACAATTCGGTAACTTTAGAAGGTAGCGATGCTAAACATCTCATGTTACCAAATGCACTCCTTTATTAGTATGTGAATATGTTGTGAAATAGAAGGACCTTTTGTGTAGATTAAGCATTGTTGGGCGATTAGTTGTAAAAAGGAATAAATCCACTCCCGGGTGTATAAATACCCAACATAACAGCTTCATTGTAACCACTTTGTGAGTTTCAGTTGAATTGAATCAAGTTTGTTAAGCTTTAAGAATCTCTCGATCAAATGTCCATCTTCCTCGTTTCAAATGGTATCAGAGCTGAGAGGATAGAGAGAGAGAGAGAGAGAGAGAGAGAGAGAGAGATTCGACGGAGCCGGGCAACATCGTCACAGAGGCGATAAGAAGTTCCACCATAGCAGAGGCAATTGGAGATTTCACGAGTTCAAGCAAGGTCCAGGATGGAGAACGACAAATTCGGATTGGGGCAAAGAGTTCAGGAAGTCACGCAACAGCTTGAAATCATGTCGAGTGATCTAATGGCATTGACAAACTCAGATCATCCAGGTTCGCAAATTGTTTCTTTACAATTGAATGGTCTGAATTTCCTAAACTGGAGTAGGAATGAGAAAATTTGCATGCGCCCCAATCTGCATCACTATAGGTGCTAAGAACAAGCTGTGATTTTGCTGAGTAAAATAAACCAACATTCACTGTCCCCTTTAGATATCTCACTACATACAAAGCAGCTTGCATATGAGGTTCACGAGGACAACTGAGGAACTGACTGAGATGTCTTACTGCATAGGAGAGACCAGGCCTAGTGATGTTCAAATACAAAAGCCTTCCCACCAGTCTCCTATAAACTTCAGGTTCCTCTAGTTTCTTGCCTTCATTTGACTCCTCTAGCTCAATAGAGGTGAGTCCAGTACCCCAGCAATGTCTAAGAAGATCTGAGAGATAAAAAATTATCCCTACAAAACTCCAAGACTATGTCTATGGAGTTAGACCAAAATCCAGAGAATCCGTTTCCATTTCTTTCCTTGCTCACAACCTGTTGGACATGAAGGAGTATTCAGATGACTACAAAGCAGCATTGTTTAATGCTTGAAAGGTGCCTGAACCGGCTCATTATGCATAGGCAAAAGGTAATGAGTTTTGGGAAGAAGCTATGAAAAAGGAGATAGATGCATTAGAGGCAAATCAGACATGGAGTCTCACTGAGTTGCCTGAAGGAAAAAGAGCAGTGGGATCCAAATGGGTGTATAAAGTAAAATATAAGCCAGATGGAAGTATGGAGAGATATAAGGCTCGCCTTGTGGCAAAAGGGTACAAACAAGTCAAGGACAAGGATTACAAAGCAACCTTCTCCCCAGTGGCAAAGCTGGCAACAGGTAGAGTTCTTATAGCTTATGCAACAGTTCAGGATTGGAAGATACACCAGTTGGACATCAATAACGCCTTCCTACATGGCTTTATTGATGAAGATGTGTACATGACACCTCCACATAGGTCCCTCTATGGCCTGAAACAAGCCTCAAGGCAATGGAACATTGAGCTTAGCTCTTACTTGATCAAGTTGGGATATGATCAGTGTAAGAAGGACTACTCCTTGTTTGTGAGGAAAGAAAATGGGAAAATTGTCATTGCACTAGTGGATGTGGATGACTTGATGCTGACAGGAGATTATGCTAATATGATTCAACACAAAAAGGCTAGTCTGCACTCGGCCTTCACAATTAAAGACCTAGGAGAGGTAAGGTTCTTACTGGGTATTGAGATTGCAAGATCAGACAAAGCCACAATTCTAAGCCATAGAAAATACATCCTTGACATACTTAAGGGTGTTGAGATGGGAGAATGCAAGGCAACATCATTTCCTCTCCCAAAGGGATTGAACTTGTCCATTGATGAAGGCAAGAAACTGGAGGAACTTGAAGTTTATAGGAGACTGGTGGGAATGCTTTTGTATTTGAACATCACTAGGCCTGATCTCTCCTATGCAGTACAACATCTCAGTCAGTTCCTCAGTTGTCCTCGTGAACCTCACATGGAAGCTGCTTTGTATGCAGTGAGATATCTAAAGGGGACAATGAATGTTGGTTTATTTTACTCAGCAAAATCACATCTTGTTCTTAGCACCTACAGTGATGCAGATTGGGGCGCCTGCAAATTTTCTACTCGGTCTGTAAGTGGGTATTGCACATTCCTTGGTGATTCTATGGTAGGTTTGAAGACAAAGAAACAGAAAACAGTCTCCAAGTCTTCTGCAGAATCAGAATATATGAGTATGTCTGCAGCTACTAGTGATGTGGTGTGGTTGTATGATCTGCTCAGTGAGTTGTCAGTTGACATACCTCTACCAATCACCCTGTATGGAGACAATAAGGTAGCTCAACACATAGCTGCTAACCCGGTGTTCCATGAGAGGACAGAGCACCTCAATATAGATTGTCATTATGTGAGGGAGAAGGTCACAGAAGGATTCATTTCCACTGCATACATTCGGCCACAGATGCAGCTACCAGATCCTCTTACCAAGCCTCTCGGTGAAGCACAACACAAGTTTTTCATGCTCAAGATTGGCCTTGTTGATTCATCATAAGTCCAACTTGAGGGGGGATGTGAAATAGAAGGACATTTTGTATAGATTGAGCATTGTTTGGTTATTAGTTGTAAATAGGAATAAAGCCACTCCCGGGTCTATAAATACCCAACACAACAGCTTCATTGTAACCAGTGTTCTAAATATCGGATATATCGGCCGATATATCGGCGATATATTGGGGATATTTAGAACCCGCTACGATATCGACTTATCGGTTAGGAAATATCGGTCAACGGGTCATATCGGATCAATGGGCGATAAATCGGTCAATATCGGCTTGACCGAGATATCGGTTGGCAAAAAACGTCGTCGTTTGCTAATTTGAAAAAAAAAAATCTGGGCGAGGGTTTTCTTTCGAACAATCGAAAAGTGCCGCCAGGTTTCTTGAGTTCTTCAGTCTTCACTTCGTCCGTCGCCTGTGAACCCAGTTCCCTCCCCCGTCGCCGCTGCGCCTGGTTCTTCGACTACCTCGCTTCCCTCTTCTGCCGGCGACCTCGCTTCCCTCACCCGCCGGTGACCTCGCTTCCCTCACCCGCCGGCGACCTCGCTTCCCTTGCAGTCCCAAATCACAGGATTCGCAACCCTAACTCGGTAACTGTTGTAAACCCTCTTGGCCTCTTTCGATCAATTCCTCTTTCGATTTTTCTTTTGAAATGTTGAATGAATGTGTTGAATTGATTAAATGGCTTCAGTTTGAGATTTTTCTTGATTGATAAACATCCTCTGAATCTCTGATGTTTGAATGCGAATGGGTGTGCAGTGTGCTCTAAAATTTCGATTTAGTTTCGAATGGGTCCTCTGAATCTCTGATGTTTCAATTCCTCTTTCGATTTTTTATTTGGTTGAATGATTGTCTGAAATTCTGAATTTGGGTGTGTCAAAACTATTAGGTATTTTGAATTTGATTGTTAAAACTCTCACAAATTTGCATTGCGGATTTGCGGTAAGGTAAGTTTAGCCTTTATAAATGAAGTTGTTTTTAGTTTGTCACATTTATTTGGTAATTTTACAATTTAAATATTATTTTTTCATGTGTATTTTTATATTTGAAGTAGAAATATAATATTTATATGTAAAAATTAGCGAAATCGATAAATCCGATATATCCCGATATATCCCCGATATATCATTTTTACTCCTAACCGATACGACTCCGATAGGCGATATTTAGAGAACCTTGATTGTAACCACTTTGCGAGCTTCAGTTGAATTGAATCAAGTTTGTTAAGCTTCAAGAATCTCTCCATCAAACTCCATCTTCCCCGTTTCAAATATGTGATGTTTGTAAGCAACACAAGGAAAGAGTCAATTTGTTCAAAGGGGCAGGAAATCTTATGTTTCCTAATTCATATGACTGTTTCATAAGACGAATACCATTCAGACAGTCGACTCAAGTGGATGCTGCACCATTGGACTAAACATCTTTCCAAGAATCATCTGATAACCACAAAATGTTAAGGATGGTTACCAATCAAAACTCAGTAATATGGCAGCATTACTCGTTGAATTAATCACCTATTTTAGTAGCACTGTTTCAGTAGTGGAAGGTACAAGTTACATAATTCATAGAAATGCAACGGATCGATTCGCGCATTAATTAAGAGCTGATGGCTGACCATATCCATCACCCATGGACAAAATTTTAGCAACAAATTAAGAGGATATGATGTTAATGTGACCCCTTGCATAAAGAAGAAGCTTTTTTTACAAAATTATTTGTAAAAAGCTATTGTATTGTCATTGTTACTGACCCAATTTGATGCCATAAAGGATTTGCGTAAGCAAAACAAATTTGTCTATGGATGACCCACTATCTTAAAATATAACCATACGTCCAAAGCATTTGTTAACAGTGAATAAACTAATCAACCATTGCAGACATAGGAACAAGGTACAATAATTGGTAACTGGTGGTTATCAAGGAGAAGAGGAGGACTTCCATTTTAAAGGACTTACCCTGTTTAAGCCAATGACTTGGAAATATGATATCACAAAGAGATTTCATAAAGGATAAACAGGAGCATTTTTGTTTTTTTTGTATTGTGTTGGTTTTTTTTTCTTTTTCTTTTGGGTGGAGTTGCTCATGTGAGTTACTGTAGGGCAAAATAGATATATTCTCACAATTTTTTTTTAAATCTTTTTGAAATTAAATAAATGGGCTGGAGGAGCCCTAAAGGAGGAAACAAATCTTTATCATCAAAGTTTTAGAGGGTTATTTTCTTCCTTTTGCTTTGGTTGATTGATTCATTGATTGTGGATCGGTTTATTTTTCAGTTATATCATTATGGTTTGTCCGTCCGACACTCTTTGCGCAACTCGATTCATCAGACTTTTGTCTAGTATTTCAAATTTTTACATATTTGAAAAAAAATCATTACCATCAAAATATTATTTAACTAGCTATTGTGTGTCGGCCAACCCTACATGTAAATGGAAATATGATAACACAATATTCTAAAACTAGATTAGTGTCCGCTCAGTTGTGCGGATGCTTTTTATATAATAATTTTATACATATGTAACACATTTATATAAGTTAAAATACAATTATCAACGATTCTTATCATTTTATCTAAATTTCTTTTAAAATTTAAATAAATTTCATATTAACACCCGTTCAACTAATGATTTTTCTTTACTATAGTTGCATTAATTCAATAATATATTACTCCATCCGATCCAAAATATATGTCATTTGACTTTTCAACACGTTTTTTAAGAAGCTAAAAACTATATAAAATATCAATCTTTTTTAAATTATTTTTTTACAACCTAATATTTGTTGATAATAAGTATTAAATTGTAAATAATAATAATAATAATGTTAATATATTATATAGTTTTTAGCTCCTTAAAATAAGTGTTAAAAAGTCAAACGACATATTTTGATCGGAGGTAATATAAGTTCCAAAATCTATTATCTTTCACAACTAAACTAAAATAAACTAATTTATTACCTAACTTATTATTACCTGACTATAGATTACACACACAGACATACACACACACATAACATTCATTGTTATCATTGAAATGAGAATAATTGATTAAAATAAATATATAATTAAATTATAATAAAGTAATTTATTAAATGGATCCAATCGTTATTTATATATTATCCCATGAATAAAAACTACACAAGATTATATGTTATTATTGAAAAAAGTAATTTAAAAAGAAAATCAATCGATTAAGATTTAGAAAAAGAAAAGATTTAATTAATTACTAATTTAAAAAAAAAAGTAATTTGATTTATAATAAATAATAACTTTTTAAAAATAGAAAAATATTTAATTGTTTAACAAACAAACCTATATTAAAGGAGAAGTCGCCATTAGTATTATTAATTGATCACATCATATCTATTATCAATAAAAGAAACCAATAACAATCAAAGTGTGTATGAAAAATATAAAATAAAAATTAATCTAGATATAAATAAGTCATTCTACCAAAAAAATATAGATATAACTAAAATAACAACTATCAAATAATTAATTTTGATATAAATAATTCTTTCCATTAAAAAATAATTTAGATATAAATAAAATAATACTCAATTAATATTTATCTATTAATATGTTCGGTAGGTCTGATTGTTAAATAGTTTTATTTATATATTTTTGAGAAATTGATTTATATTTTATTAATTAAATGAAATACAGATAAATAGATTGTGGTTTATGATAACTTTCTACTGAGTATAAATAATAGCAACATATTCTTTTAATAATTTTTTTGGCGGGAAAGTATTTTTCTAAAATCAACCACGTACAATATGACATGTGCATCGATTTTAGTATAGGGATAAACAGATAGATAGATAGATACATGGGTTGAATCAATTCTAATTATTGACTACAAAAAAATAATTATCCAAATTTGGGAAATAAGAAATTCATAGTCAAACTAGTTCAATATTGTCCTAGTAAGTATGAATTTGGTAAATAAAAGGTTTTAAGTAGGTGTGTTTGGTAAATTCATAGTTAAACTATTTCATTTTTTTTCCACTTTAAAACTTCCCATTACGCGTACCCTAAATACACTGCATATTAACGTTCACTTGGAAATTATAGAAACGATGTCAAATCCAACGTTGTGACAGAGATTGTGATTGAACCTTGCTAAAACGGGGTGGGCAACAACGTCGGATTGAACCTTCTTAATACGAGTCAGATCGGGCCTATCATAAGATATTAAAAAAAAGCAAATCAAAATTTTGATTAACGTTCTTTTGGATGTTGTGTTTTTTTTTTGTTGTGTGTGAGAAATTGTGTAATATTTACCCTAATAACCTCCGATCCGACGTTGTTAGCTCGGTTCGATCCGATCCTTCAATTCACATCGAGCAGCTTCGATAACTTCTCCACTAATAACGTCCAATCTAAGATTTTATACAATGTTCATTTCGACATTAATTATTTCGGCGTTAATTAACGACGTGGAATTGCACTATATATAGGAACACCCAACCTTTATGTACCATCATTCTAAATTAAATCAAGGTGTCAAATATGTTACACCTCTCAACATTGTTGCAAAGACATGCTAACTCCGGCTAATGTGCTTACATAGCCATCAGAAATGGAATTGGATTATTGCTAGCACATATAGGCATAGCCATCATAATTCGTACCGAAATATTTGCGCGTATTATATATTTTAGTGTATATTGAAATAGTTTGAATATCAATTTATTATTTTTAAAGTTGGGATTATTTTCCTTTCCCCCTTTTTCCTCCTGATGCAGGTAGCAAAAGGTGGAGACAGGTGATGTTGTGATCAACTAACTTCAAAAAAGAGGCCGGCCTTCCAAGTTATAACTGATAGTGGAAATTAATAAAAGTCTGTCGGTACTCGGTAGGTCATAATTATTTTTGATGTCTGTATTAGTTGAAAAGAGCTCTCCACCTCAAAATTTGATCAAGATTAATGATTCGTTAGGATAGAAATTGTAACAGTAGAGAAGCACCTTATCAACTCGATCTTCACTACCGACGAATAAATTAACGTTTCGAATGCTGCAGTAAAGAGCTTTGTGGTCTGCATCCGTACTCGTTGGTACAACAACAAGTCTAGCTAAGACAAGTCATATAAGGAATGTGCAGAAGAAGATGTTGGGGAAGAACACCAAAGAGAAACAGAAACATATATATGTCTTGAACTAAATTAAAATAGTCACAATAAACAAATGAGCTACGTACATCGTGCTTCTAACACCACTAGATTATTGGGAGTGGATCAGTGGATGCAGAGTGAGCGACATGGCCATTTTTTGTTTGGGTTCAGCACAGGCAGTGTACTAATTTTGGGAATGAATTAAATAGGTGGAATTTGATAAGTTATGATTTGGATTTTAACTTAAAAAATACCAAAATGTTGCACTAATTAAGATGCACTAATTGTGTAATCATAGGCCTCAAAATGCTCAAACTAATATCCCACTTCGAATTTTCGCCTAACTTGTACAATATGGTTGCAATCTATGTTACATGGAAACAGAAACGGAAACCGGAAGGGAAATGGAAACGGAAACGGAGAAACGGCAATCCAAATTTTGTAGGAAATGGAAACGCCGAGGAAACGGCAAGATGAATTATATGTTCATTTAAAGGTCTAAATAAGAGCAATAAATATATCACCGAGTTATACACATAGAATGCAACATTAGGCTACAAATTGAAATGTTCAATACTATGATATACAGTGTTCTTTACTCCATCCGTTGCAGATCGAGTCGGTTTGTTGGCTTTGTTCAACACTATGACTTCCGCTAGGACCACTACTCGCTTTTGAGGATGACATAGTTAGAGCCGAGAGGGAGAGAGCACTGAGCAAGTTAGAGTTTACCTGGAGAGCACACCGAGGAGAGAGAGAGAGAGAGAGAGAGAGAGAGAGAGAGAGAGAGAGAGAGAGGGTCGTCGGAAGGGAGGAGAGGAGGGAAGACAAAAAATGGGAGAGAAGGAGGTGGCAAGGCTAGAGGGAAATGAGAGCTTTAGACGGGATGAAGGGGAAATATGTTTTAGAGTTTGGTTGTTTTTTTTTTTCAATTATAAAATTAGTGGAAACGCCACCTGGCAAGGTAGAAACGTTTCTGACCAAGTAGAAACGGTCAAAGTTTCTGACTTTTTTGGTCAATGAAACGGTCAAAGTTTCTGACCTCTCAGAAACGTTTCAGAGGTGTTTCCGCAGAGTTTCGGAGTTTCTTCATATTCAGACACGGAAAATCGCTATGAGATGGAGTTTCGGGGTATCATAGGTTGCAATTACTCCGTAATTAAGATGATCAAATTCCAGAAGGGGCAATTTGCAAAATAGCCATGAAATAGGGCCTAATTTGCGAAATGTCCACGTTTTGGGACAAATTAGTGAATTGGCTGCTATATATACTAATTAAATCAGATCACGTCGATCTCTCCGGCCGCTCTCTCTCGTCCTCGCGCTCTCGCTCTCCCTCTCGCCGGATTTGGAGGCGAAACCTTCGACGTCACCGCCGCCGTTCATCCTCCTCTTCTCCTCCCGTTCACCGCCGCCGCGCGCTCCTCCTCTCCTCCTGTTCGCCGCCGCTCTCTCTCGCTCTGCCTCGCACCCTCCCCCGGCCAGATCTGAATTCGAATTCTATGTCCAATTGATTCGGCGACGCAAATCTGCAATTAGGCTAATTGATTCGGCAAATCAATTCAGCGTGGGGAGATCTGGTGAATTCGAGTTCCAATTAGTCGAATTGCAGTTCCAATTAGTCGAATTCGAGAAGGAGATCGAGAGCGCCGAAGAGCGAGAGTGTGGGAGCGAGGTCGAGCGAGCGGCCGGAGCGATGTCGAGCGAGCGCCGTGGATCCGAGCGAGGTCGAGCGAGCCGGAGGCGGAGCCGGCGGCGTGCGAGCGTTGGATCTGGACAGACGAAGGTTGAAGAAGGACTTTTGATTAAATTACAAAACTTACCCCATAATTATGAAAATTAAAAAAACCTATCTATATTTTATTATGTGATCCATAATCTATATTTTTATTTTTATTGTTGCACAAAAAAATGTTATACTTGCACAACATATGATTATATTTGCACAAGCACAACATACGGTTATATTTGCATGACAAAATGTAAAATAAAATTAAAAAAAAACTAAACTCGGGTCATATTTGTACAACTTACGGATATATTTGCATAACATACTCTTATATTTGCACGACAAAATGTTAAAGAAATATTTATTGAGAAAGTATGAAATTATATTGAGATAAAATAAGATCATGTTGAGAATAATTTCACAAGTCTCGATTGTCATGCAACTCTTAAAACAGAGTCGTGCAACTCTTAAAACAGAGTCGTGCAACTCTTAAAACAGAGTCGTGCAACTCTTAAAACAAGAGTAGTACAACTCTTAAAACAGAGTCGTGCAACTCTTACAATAGAGTCGTGCAACTCTTAAAACATAGTCGTGCAACTCTTACAAGAGAGTCGTGCAACTCTTAAAAAAAGAGTCATGCAACTCTTACAACATAGTCATGCAACTCTTAAAACAGAGTCGTGCAACTCTTAAAACAGAGTCGCGCAACTCTTACAACAGAGTCGTGCAACTCTTAAAACAGAGTCGTGCAACTCTTAAAACAGAGTAGTGCAACTCTTACAATTTGTTGTGCAAAATATAATATAATTTTTTTTCGCTTTTTTTTTCGTTTCAGAACTTTTTGTTGTGCAAAAATTATTGTACGTTGTGCACATATAACAATTTGTTGTGCAAATATAATTTTATGTTCAAATGTAAAAATAAAAAAAAGTAGATATGGATCACATAATAAAATATAGATAGTTTTGTTTTAATTCTCATATTTATTGGGCACTTTTTTGTAATTTCCAATAAATTGCTTCTTCAACCTCTGTACAAAGATTGAACAGGAGGACTCCGTCGATCCCTCGCTCCGGCCACTCGACCTCGCTCCGGATCTCGCTCCCTCTCCGCCTCCGCCACCGCCTTCGGAGATGTCGACCAGATCCGGATCTGAGCACTAGATCCGCGCTCGCTCGCTTTGGCCTCTGCTCTGGCCTCGATCCGGCCACTCGACTCGCTCGCTCGCTCTTCGCCTCCGCCACCGCCTCCGGTCGCTCACTCTACCTCCGAGTTCGCTCCTCCTCTGTCCATGGCGGCTCCTCCTTCGGATTCTCATATCCAGCCCTCGCTCACGATCTCAGAGGAGATCTCCGGCCATCGCTCGGCCTCCCTCGCTCGCCCTCGCTTGCTCCGAGGAGACGAGAAGATCCGAGATTTGGAGGAGATCCGGCAATGCTTCGAGATTTGGTGGAGGAGATCTAACGGAGAGAGAGATTGGAGAGAGAGATTGGATTGGGGGCAACTCTCAGAAAAAAAATTGAGAATTAGTATATATATGGAATATTTTGCTAATTTGTCCAAAAACGTAGACATTTTGCAAATTTGTCCAAAAAAAGTGCTTGTTTTGCAAATTTTTTCATTCTGGAATTGAAATATATAAAATAACAATCAACAAGTCAGGCTAAATATATATTGCCATTGTAAAAGATTATGGGTGTGTATGGTTAACAGTTAATTTTTTAACAGTTTATTTTGTGGGTTTTTATTTTATAAACAACTTTTTTGGTTGTTTGGATGACCAAAATAAACAAGAAGTAATTTGGTCCAAAGGCCGAAGGCCTTTATACCAATTACTAAATGTTCTAAAAACTTTTCTTTGCTAGTAAATGGCCAAAAATCTTTCATAATACCAACACTACCCCTCCTTAATTTTACCCTTACCCTGCTCCCCTTCTTTTTTTAGATCTGCTTCTCGGCTCCCAATCTTCATCGGCGGGGAACTCCCTCCCGGATCTCAGCTCAGCGAACACCCGTCCAACGAGCCGCCTCGCCCCAATCCTTGTTGGTGATGTAGGCTTCCCTGCCGGCGGAGATGGCCTCGGAGCCGTCGTAGAGGTGGTAGAAACCTCGGATCAGCTTGCCTTTGTAGAGAAGATCGGAGGAGATCTCCATCCGGCGCATCAGATCCATCGTGCGGAAGAAGGAGAAGAGCTCCTTGGGAGTCGTTTCCACGAGGCGAGAGGGAGGCTCGCATTTGTGCGCTGTGAAGGGGAGCCTAGTCTCGATCGTCGGAGGCGGCTGCAGGGGAGAACAGGCGGCTGATTTAGAGGATTGGGGTTTTCAGTGCTGCGTTGCGAGTTCTGCCGGCGAGATTAGCGAGAGACATCTCCTCTTGACACTACTAGAATAACGTTCATAGACATCGGGTATAAACCGATGTTAATCAAAAAAAAATTCGACGTGATAGTGGGTGGTGTTAAAGATCTCAAATTTACAACATCGGTTTATACCCGATGTCTTTAATAATTTATAACATCGTTTTTTTTTATAATGACTTGAATACATGAGTATAATTACGTTTTGATTTATTCACCTAATATTAAACCGTTATTATTTTGCATTTCTAGTCATTTGAAGGTTTGTGGGACAACCCAAAAGTTCACATTAACATCGTTATTTTTTTATAAACCTGATGTTTAACATTGATATACACATCGGTTAGGAATTATTCAATTTGTGCGTACTCTTTTTTCATATTTAATTCTTTATATTATTTTATATAAATATAATGGACCATATTGAATATTTTAAAAATCAATGTTATTTATATATTTTCAAATCATTTTTTAATATGAAAAATGATGTTTTGGTATTTTGTAACATCGTTTTGTATCGCAGTTTTGATATATAATGGGTTTTAGAAATCAGTTTCTATCTTTATAATCGACGTATATATAAAGATAGACATCGTTCCTTTTCTCTCGACTCTGATGTTTTTCTCGAATACACCAATCACCAAATACCCCTATTGATCTATATTGCATCCTGTTTTGGCTAATAGAAAATTAAACATTGTAAGAGATCAACACATAAGTAATGAAAATTAAACATTTCATGCCAAACACTTCTCTTAATTTCCATAACAATTGGAAATCTTAAAGGGAAGTGAACGTTTTCCAGCTACATACAAATTACAAAGGCACCTACTGAACTACACCGCATTTACGGAAATCTGAAAAGGGATGTGAACTTTTTCCAGCTACATACAAATTACAAAGGGACCTCCTGAACTAAAGTTTCCAAAATAGAGTGAGTTTCTAAAAGAACACTCTGCATAAAAAAGCTTTGTATCTTGTCAGCGAGACCTGAAACATCCCAATTAGCGCATAACAGCATATGCATCAACCACCTGTAAAAACACAGAATCAAAGTTCTTACTACTTCCCCCCTTCCCCACAAGATAATTGCTACTAGATGCAGAAAATTAGGTGATAAAGAATACAGTATATTTCTCAAGCAAGAAGATTATAAGTTGAAATATTTCACAATAGCAGAAATCCCTGAAAATCATCCGAGGAAGGTAATATTCATTATGCATTAGGAAATTTATAGCTTGCAAAAAGGGGCAAAAGATAAAAAATACTGACAGTTATGTCTTTCTCCTCTTTGATCTCCTTGCATACTTGTACTAATAGTGAGTCCAGCTTCTGTGGAGTCTTTCCAAGCCAAGCTTGTATTAGCAATAAATTAACTTGGTTTGATTCACTTGAATAAAGCCACACACAATACACAAAAAATTTCAGAACTATATTGACAATAAACTTAGATTGATTCAAATGAATAAAGCCACACATGATAGCATTAGCTTAGATTGATTCACTTGCATAATGACGAGCTTTAGCCAATCCTCAAACGTAAAATTAAAACCCAGAAAACATGTACAAAATTATCTACCACATAGAATTCCTTATTCACCTCAACGTTACCGCTCATTTCATGTACTGCAGAAAGCTCAGAAAGACTATCTAAAAGTTGAAAATATTCAGATAGGAGTATAGGACTTAGAAAGCCTGCAATCAGAAATTAAATAATGAAAAGATAAAGATTAATAACTATTATATAAAATTCAATAAAAAAATTACAAAAAAGTTATCAAGAACCCAACAGCAAGACAAATTATCAAAGATTAAATAACCTTAAAGTAATTTCCTTCCACAACATGCCTTTCAAGTGCCTTCGCATGTCAATAACATGACAAAGTTCAGTCAAAATCAGAAGCATATCTGCATGCAACTCTGAAAACTACAATATGCCTATCAAAAGAAATGCGATAAGCAACTGGAGGGGGTGGGGGGCTCTAGAACAGTTTTATGCAGAAATGCAACACATAAAATCGAAATTTTTTTGCTATGTAATGAAAAGAATAAACCAAATAGAAAATGCAATTTCACTAAACAAAAATTTAAGAATTCAATCAAATTGGGATCTGATCACAGATTAAGACGATTAAACTCAAAATAGATGTTGTAGTATGGGAAATCCGAAACAGTAAAGCATATGAAATCAGACCTTGCAAACGTATCCGTACTCGCTCTCCTTCTCAAAGTCCTCAAAGGTTGTCCATCACGCTCTAAATGTCGACGACATCTTCCCTCGGGTGGAGAGAACACTAGAAGCTTCAAAATACAAAGAAGTACGAGGTCAACATAGCCCATTTAAGCATCAAAATCCTAAGATAAAGATGGTCCAAACTGTTGAGGCAAAATTCTTGAGCAATATTGCTCAAGAATTTTCTCCTCCAAAGCAGAGAAAGTTGCCACAAGATCAATATTATCATGATCTTCTTCATCTCTACCCCTAGAAAATAAAACTGAAAATAACAAATATCCAGGAAACCTTTCTATATAATCAAAAAATAAAGATCAAAGTTAGGTCATAATAGTTACAGCTTGTTAGACATGCTCCATTGCTAAAGATTAAATTTCAAAATTAGAACTGCAGAGAAATGTGTGAATGGAAGAAATAAAAGGCAAGCAACATGAGAGTTTGCCAAGCACAACAAAGAGCACACTCAAACAAATGATAATCAACAAAGAATGAAAGATGTTCTAAAAAAAAGGACAAAAGCCACATTTTTCTGGTTAAAGAAAAGGATCAACTACCTACATCTTGAGCTGGTTAAAAATTATGAAGACCATAAATACTTTATTTGTTACAACTCCTCCCTACTTCCAAAAGCCACTGGCTCTGTTCAATAAATCACTTTATCCAAATCACCGCAGCTCAAGAGTTAAATTAGCTGAAAATTTTCCATCAACAAATTCTCCCTAGCAGCACAAGTCACAACAGCCCAGGAGCATCTTCATAGCCTCTTGAAACCATATTTAAAATGCTGAAAATTGTACCCTCCCATTAAGTAAAAACCAGAAAAAAGTCTCATAAGACCCACAAATCCAGCACATAGCTGCACACATTACAGTGTACAATCTAAAAAAACACCACCATAAAGCAAAAAAAAAAAAACAAAGTGTCCTCTATTAAAAATGAACAAGTAACCAACAACTTACATTTGACAATGGTCCTCTTCACATACATAGCTTTGCATTAGTTGTCTGCATTTTGGTATGGTTATGTCGCACTTATGATGTAACGGCCCGAGATTGTGATTCCCGAGTTACGTTTCGAGGGATGAAACCCCTCGTTGGGATCTTGCGCCCCGAGTACAGGTTGAAGGTTTGAAACCGAAGATTTTTAGTTTAAAGTAGGATTTCGCACCCAAATCCGAAAGGTCCGTTGGAGACCCCGGGGTAAACTCCTGTACCTGTCCTAAGTCTACAACACGGGAAATCATTTATCATGCAAAGGGCATAAGTTCAGAAAACGATACAACCAGTGCCACGGCAGAGCCGGGTCAAAACAGAGTATAAGTAGGGAGAAATCCCAAAGCATCAATCCGGTGAAGTCAGGTTTAAAACACTCACTCTCCGCCATATGAATAGACCCCATCATAACAGCATAAAATCAAGCAGTGTATCGGGTACCTGTAACTATACCACCAAGTCAGGACAAGAGTCCGCCCACGGGTCCTCTGACCGCGCTGAGGACATATAATACGCCTATACCTAGAATAAAGGATGCCTTCATGCAGTATTGAAATCTTAACCACACTATCATGCTCCTAATTCATATATGTAGAATATTAAGTAAGGCCTTAACAAAGAATAACAAGTGGTATATCCCTCTTCTACCACTACCCCTCTTCCAGATAGGGTGGAGACTGGCCAGTTCGATATTATAGCATATCAAATCTCATCATCATATCGCATCTCATTCTCATCTCGTATCTCATGCTCATCTCGTATCTCGTGATATATATATATATATATATATATAACTCAAGGAGGATAACAAACGATGAAATTGGGCTGCCCTATGACCCTAGCAAGGACTCTAGGACTCACAGATAACGGCCGTTCTGTATTCAAACGCATACAGAATAAGAATGCTCACTCGTAAGTGCAATTCCTAAGCATGATACTACATGGCATGCTCTTATGCATATGAAACACCTACATACTATATGACACATCAAGCAGGAGGTACTGGTTACTGAGTAAGCCCCGGAGGTACTTACCTGGCTAGTAGATTGGCAACAGAAGAATCCAGCACACAATAGTCACAATCACAGAGTATCACCTAGTATATAATGGAATATACATAAGTCTACATTCAACTATTAAGCACTCAAGCACACCTCAATCAATAGAACAAGTAACATATTATGAAAGTCATTTCATCGCATCATCCGCTCCTCAAAGACCACATCGTTCTCCATAAATCATTCAACCAATTCCGCATGTTCATATACATCATTTCCGCATATACCTCAACAGTTCATCAAAATCATAAGACATAATTTGTGTGATATAAAATTCTACTAGATCGTCATAATCATCCAACATTTAATCTCATATAATAATTCACCCCAAGTCATGCTATTAGTCATGCATATCATACTGTTAGTCAACCGATCATATTATCATGCTAGTTAGTCATCGAATAAGTCTTATTCCCAAGTTAGTTTCAAAACCGTTTCAACTCCCAGTTAAATAGTTAAGTATTCCGATCCTTGAAAATACTCGCCAAATTCCCTTTTAAATTTATTTATTAGATTACATTCCCACCTTGAAATTCTTTTCCAAATTCTTTAGAAAACTTTAAGTCCCAATAATATATTTTAATTACCGTTAATTAGTTAAATAAAAAAAAACGGATAACCCGAACCAAACCCAACCAAACCCGCTAATTAATCCCAACCCGATTAAACATTAAAAGAAAATCTTCAAAAAGATATGGGGCCCACCAGGCCACGTCAGCCTCTCTCTTCCTCTCGATTGCAAATGGAAGTCGCGCCTCCGCTGGTTCAACTCGCCCGCTGAGCAGCTCGTGCTCCCGCCGGCCTCTGCTCGCTGTCTCCGGCGCTCGCCTCTGCCCATATGGCTCGCTGGTCTCGACCCGCTCACGCTGGTGCTAGCGCTCGCTAATGCTCACGCTCGTCGTTGCTCGTCTCGGCTCTGCTCGGCCTCGCACACATACTCGGCCTCGCACACATACTCGACTACGTCGGAGCTCTCGCCAGGCTCACGAGTTCACCCAAATGCCCCGCACTCAGCTCACGCACACTCGACACTCGCCCACAGCCCGACCCAAGTCAGAATCGAATCACAATAGAGGGAGGAAAGGTGGAAGCTCACCGAGGTGGTTTCGCGGGCGTCGGAGCTTCGATTGGAGTTCTGGGATTCGTCGGTGGCTCGTGATGGCTCGTCGGACCTGTGCCGGACATGGGTGAGAATGATGGTGGAATCCGAGGTTAGTTTGGATCGAAAACGAAGGAGAACGACTCACCGAAGGTTTGGTTCGCGATCGAATCGGGCGGCGACCTTGGATGTGGAAACAGGGGAAAAGGGGATCGACGGGCTGTGGCGGATCGGGTGGCTATTCCTGGTGGCTCCGAGGGATGCTACTGCTACCACTGGTGGCTCCGAGGTGGAAGGAGGGACGAGGAGTCGGTGGTGGCGATGGAGATGATGATCGAAGATGGTGACGCCGATGGTGGTGATGAATATAGAGATGGAGAGAGATGGAGGTGACGGTTTCAGTGGTGGTGGCGGTGGTGAGGGCTCCTGGAAGGGTGATGAAGAATGGGAGATTGTGATGGCGTGAAGGAGGGATATGATGGTGGCGTGGGAATGGTGAGTTCCATATGGTGATGGCGATGAATGTGATAGTGAGGGTGATGGGGTATGGGTGAGGGTATGGGTAGGGGTATGGGTAAGGGATTGTGTGTGGAATTGGTTAATCAATACCCGGAATTAAATTCCAAATATGCGAATTTTGAATCCCGCAATTAGTTCTCAAATGTTAGTTTCTCCGACTCTCGCTCTATCGATCAATTAAATTTTTAAAATCGACAAGGATATCACCATCCGATAATTATTTTGAATTTTCGAGATGAAATGATGGAAATTATTCATCGGATTTTATATTCCGGTCGGAATCCGTTAAACGATTTTTAAAACCGATTAAATTCCATTTTTAATTCTCTTTTTCCGAAAAATTAGGATTTGAAAATCCGAGCCTTTACATATGAGTTGCTGGCCTCAAACACTTCTTGCAAAAACTACACTTGAACAAGACTAAATAATTAACCATTCTTACAAGTTCATTAACCATTCTTACAAGTTCATGGGGCATCAAATTTTTTAGAGAACTAGCACTATAATATTGCTGGCCAAATTTACCTGTACGTGCCCATAGGTGTTGGTACTTGGCTCAAAGCATATGTCAAGGCAAATCTGAACATAAACAAGAACACAGACACATGAAAATTAGTTAATCTTAACCGAATAATCGAAATGGGTATGCGCCTCTACAACCGTCGCTTCTTGAAAAATTAGGGTTAATCTCAACCGAATAATTGAAATTGAAATGGGTGAATTTCAGACAGAGCAGATCTATACCTTCTTGAATTCGTAGGAGGGAAGGGGGGTGAATTGAAGTTCAGACCGTTTCTTCTACTTGGATCCTCTATCCGGAGTGTCCTCAACGACGAGGCTAGCAAGAAGAAAAGCCTCTTCATCCCAACAGGCCATGGCGGACGGATTTTTGTGGTCTTTGAGGTGTACAGACGATCTGAGAAACATATCTGGAATCGGAGAGGGTGGCAGATGACTGGCAGTGGCGGTGACGACGGTGGTGTTGATATTGTCTTCGGCGAGCGACACCTTCTCAATCAGATCTGGAGAGTGGAAGGGAGGGATAGGCGGGGGATTTGGGGGAGGGTTGGTAGATTTGGTGGTGGCAAAGATCCCGACGATGGAGAAGGAGGAGGAGGAAGCTCTAGCATGGCGGCGAGGGTTTTGAGAGAGGGAGGGTTAGAGGGGATGCGTTCAAAGAAGGAATGTTTCCAAAAGTATTTCAATATATTTGAGCGGGTTTTCAAATTTAGATAACTCTTAAAAAATTTCCAAGTGTTGGGAAATTCGGGATATGCCCGCCCTTATTTGAGATGCCCGCCCTTACTTTTTTTCTAAAAAAATACTTTTCACATCGGTCAATGAAATAGGCCGATGTCTATTTTGTTTTCAACATCATAAATTTACAAACCGATGTTAAAAATCTATTTAACATCATGCGTTTTTTTGACCGATTTTAATCATTCGATGTCTATGAACACAATTCTAGTAGTGTGATCGATCTGGAATTCGATTGAAAGATCTGCCACTACCACGCCAGTCGCACCAAAATTGGAGATTTCGATTGAAAGATCTGCCATGGATCTGGTTTCTCCGACTCTTGGTCCTGAAGTTGTTCTGTTTCATTTAATGGAGTTTTTTAATTTTTGGATTTGAATTCGTATTTTGCTTAATTATTCAAACCCCGCTGATTCCAATTTTTTATTTTATTAACTTCGACTTGCAGATGAAATATGGCCGCATCCCATGTTGATTAATATCGACTTGCAGCTTTCGTATTTTGCTCATGTGTATATAGTACTGCACAACACTTTTTCAATGAATTGCACTTCTAATTACAGACTCTTGCAACCGAAGGAGCTTGAGTTCACAAATAGCTATGGCATAACCCCTTTTTTTGTACAGTATTATTTTTGTAAAACTACATCGGTTGACTTGGACTTATATGCTTATGTTTGTTTATGGGCTTAATGGGTGAAATCAGTTTGGCATCTTGAGTTCATTAGATTGACATATTATAGTGGTGACAATGTTTATTACACTATTTTTATTTTGGTTACAGTGTCTATGACCATCTTACCGATTCATATACTAGAGAAGGATTGTCACCACATGTATTTTCATTTGGTTACAGTGTCTATGACTCTATTTTTATAGTGGTGACAGTGTTTATGACCCTGTTTTTATAGTGGTGACAGTGTCTATGACCCTGTTTTTATTTTGATTACAGCGTCTATGATCTCATTACCCATTCATTTATTAGAAGAGAATTGTCACCACATGTATTTTGGCTTCTCATTAGCCCCTATAGTGTTTGTGCCTCCCTTGTCGTATGATTTTCCTTTGATTACAGTGTCTTTGACCCTTTTTTCATAGTGATGACAGTGTCTATAACCCTGTTTTTATTTTGGTTACGACTTCTATAGGGTTTCCTTTGATTACAGTGTCTATGGCCTGTTTTTTATAGTGGTGACAATGTCGATTATCCTGTTTTCATAGTGGTGATAGCGTCTATAGGGTTTACTTTAATTACAATGTCTATGACCTTTTTTTCATAGTGGTGACAATGTCTATAACTTTGTTTTTATTTTGATTTCGACGTCTATGGCCCGGTTTTTTTCATAGTGGTGCCTATGCCCCTTTTTTCATAGTGGTGACAATATCTATGACCTTGTTTTAATAGTGGTGACAGTGTCTATAACTCTCTTACCAATTCATATATCGAAGGAGAATTGTCCACCTAATTTCTTTTGGCTTCTCATTAGCCCTTTTAGGGTTTTTGCTTACCTTGTCCTAGGGTTTTCCATTTGGTGACAGCAATCATCTCTTAACGGCGTACTGTACTTAACATTTTAGGGTTTAGGGTTTAGGATTTAAGGTTTAGGGCCTTGGCTCTAAACCCTAAAGACTTAACCCTAAACCCTAAACCATATTGTACATCACATGTTCTTTTGGCTTCTCATTAGCCCTTTTAGGGTTTGTGCTTCCTTTTTCCTAGGGTTTTCCTTTGATTAAAGTGTGTATGAACCTTTTTTCTTAGTGGTGACAGTGTCTATAAAGCTGTTTTTATTTTGGTGACAACGTATATAGAGTTTTCCTTTTGATTACAGTGTCTATGACTTTGTTTTTATAGTGGTGACAGTGGCTATGACATTGTTTTTATTTTGATTACAGTGTCTATGACCCTCTTACCCATTCATATATTAGAGGAGAACTGTCATCACATTTATTTTGGCTTCTCATTAGTCACTATAGGGTTTGTTCTTCCTTTATGATATGATTTCTCTTTGATTACAGTGTCTATGACCATGTTTTTATAGTGGTGACAGTATCTATGACTTTATTTTTTTTATAGTGGTTACAATAGTAGTTACATTTTTAATTTTTTTTTATTGTGGTGACACTGCTTTTAAAAAATCTAAAAAACTATAAATTAGATAAGAATTGTCACCACATGAATATCGACTTCTCATTAGCCCCTTTAGGGTTTGTGATTCACATTTCCTAGGGTTTTCCTTTGATTACAATGTATATGACCCTTTTTTCATAGTGGTGACAGTGTCTATAAAGTTGTTTTTATTTTGGTTACAACGTCTATATGGTTTTTCTTTTGATTACAGTGTCTATGACCCTGTTTTTATAGTAGTGACAGTGTTTATGACTCTATTTTTATTTTGCTTACAGCGTCTATGACCCTCTTACCCATTCATATATTAGAGGAGAACTATCACCCTATTTATTTTGGCTTCTCATTAGCCCCTATAGGGTTTATGCTTCCCTTATCATATGATTTCCCTTTGATTACAGTGTCTATGACCATGTTTTTATAGTGGTGACAATATCTATGACTTTATTTTGATAGTGGTGACAACAGTATTTACACTTTTAATTTTTTTATTGTGTTGACAATGTCTATGACCCTGTTTTTATTTTGGTTACATCATCTATAGGGTTTTCGTTTTGATTACAGTTTATTTGACCATGTTTTTATAGTGGTTACAGTGTCTATGATCCTATATTTATTTTGCTTACAGCATCTATGACCCTCTAACAATTCATATGTTATAGGAGAACTGTCACCACATGCATTTTGGTTTCTCATTAGCCCTATAAGATTTTCTTTTGATTACAGTGTCTACGACCACGTTTTTATAGTGGTGACAGTATCTATGACTTTATTTTTATTATGGTGACAATAATAGTTACATTTTTAATTTTTTAACGGAGATTATGCGAGTTAGAACAACTTCTATAATTGTGGGATAATTTCTGAAATTTTAGAAATTAACACAGGGGCATATTTTATAAAAAAACAGAAATTCTGGGACGTTTGGCGTAATTACTCTTCTTCTTCCCCCATCTCGAGCAGCTTCAACAGTGATTTTTGCCGATCTTTCGACGGCTCGTTCTCCTTACACAGAGCTCCGTTTGACGCGTAGCTATCAAACCGACGAGTGCAATCTCTACTTCAGCATCGTTGTGTTTATTTTGTCGAAGAATGATCTGACACACCGAGACAAGTGCTTGAACAGGGGCTGCTAAGCGGTTGTTTCACGAAGCTCCAAGGTGTCCGACAATGGCGGTTAGCGATTTTGTATAAATTTAAGAGGGGTTTTTGCACGAAAACCATCCTTGAGAGATGTAGAACGTGATTGAGCGGGTAGAAGGCTTGGATTTAGGGTCGAACGTGATTTAGGGTGCACGAGGAGCTTCAATTCAGCCTTCAATGGAGGAGAGCTCAGTTGTGAAGCTTGGGAGAGTGCAACAGCAGTCAGCAGCGGTGGTGGCGGCGCTAGCGACGGTGCGGTGGTGGCAGCGCCGAAGATCGGTGGTGGTGCGGTGGTGGCGGCGCCGACGATCTGTTTCCCAAAATGAAACGCATGTAATTATGGGGAAATAGGGGCATGAGAATCTGTGAATTGACTACCACATTTGGACATGATAATCAAAGTCGGAAAATTTTAGGCACATGCCTTTTGTTTATCTCTTTTTGTGAGAAGGTCTTTGAAAGACAAAAAAACAAAAATCTCTCTCGCTTTTCCCTTTGCCTCATTTTCAATATAGGCACCAAATGTGCAAGTCATTAGACCATACTTGATTTTTCTCCTTGTAGTTGAGACAATGCTCATTTCACTACAAAAACAGAGGAACTGACTTCTTTTTCTTCTTTGTTTGAGAAAAGCAGACGTTTTGTTTGTTTTTGTGGCTGCACCTAGCACTTTTGACTAGCTAGATTGCCTACGTACCCCCTTTATGAGGGATCAAGCCGCTCGTAGTTCTTTGTGAACCCATTTTTCATATGCTTCAGGTTTATTTGATTTTCGGACTAATTTCAAGTCCCTTTTTTTTATATGCATCAATCGAATTACTTAAGCACACCTTCTATGAAGGGTTTCCCAAATAACCCGACTATCATTTGCAAACCGGGATTTTTTTTACCGCATCATTCAAATCACTCGGGTCCACCTTCTAGGAAGGGTTTCCCGAATAATTTGACTATCATCTGCGAACCCAGAAGACCTTTTTTTTCTTTTTTTTTTCTGCGACTGAATCTGACATATATTTTTTTTTTGTCAAATTTCCTACGTAGTCCTTATTGGAGATCAATTCTGCACGTAGTTCTAGGCGAAACTATTTTCTTTCTCGCCTTGGAAACTACTTGATCATTTTGACACTCTTACTTGTCTTTAGGTGTCCTTGATTTTGTTGAGCTTATGGATGAGAACTTTTGACTGTCCCTTCCGGAGCTCTTGCTTTTAGTCCTTTTCATTTGAACCTTCTTGTTTTTAGACTCATCAACTTTTCCGAGCCTTTCAAATATCGGAGCTTTAAATTCTCCACTTGTCGAGGCTATGTTAAGCCTTTGAAATACCGAAGATTTGGATTCTTCACTTGTTGAGGCCATATCAAGCCTTTGAAATACTGAATATTTGGATGCTTCATTTGTTGAGGCTAGCTCGAGTCTTTCAAATACGGAAGATTTCGGTGTCTCACATGTAGGGGCTAGATCAAGCCTTTTAAACACCAAAGAGTTAGGGGTTCCACTCGAAGCCATCTCGAGCCTTTCAAATGCGGACACTCTAGGCTCTATCACATTTGCGGTTAGAACACCCTCTTCGTATGAGATTTGGAAATTTTTTACACAAGCCTCCTCGACGAGTTTTTGTGGCGTTTTACCCTTGAAACAAGGTTTTAGCTTCTGCACTTGAACTTTATGCTTCTTGTGCATTTTTTAATATTGACCGAAGCTTGATTTCTCTCCTTTTGGTTTCCCTTTTTATTTTGAGGGGGGAATTTTATGCTTGGAGCAAAGAGTAATCTTTTTAACTCATGCTTCATTTTTGTCCATGTTATTGGTCCATGAGACCATACAACATTGAGCGATGTCTTTGTCTTTCAAGGACTCTTCTTTTGAAGCGTCATCTTTCATCAATGCTTTAAGAGGCAATGAAACTGCGGGGCTGCCCCTAGTTTCAATAGCCATAGCAAATGTTTTTTCTGTTTGAGAAGACACTTGGAGTGAGGGAGTGGACTCTGCAACGTCTACCGTTGAAATGGTATTTGATGAAGCTGCTTGAGTCGAGGATGTTGCCCCCTCGATTTCAATTTCTCCTTTGTTAATCATCTTCTCTACAATGTCTTTGAAGACAAAGCAATCTTTGATTGGATGGCCAACGAGCTGGTGATACGACCAATATTTTGGATCACTCGCCTTGCCAACCCATTTTGGCCTTTTTGGCTCTGGGAGTGTTAAAAGTTTAGCACTCACCAATTCATCGAATATCCCTTGCACATCATCATCGTCAAAAGGATATTTCTTTTGCCTTCTTTCATGAAGGGTGAGTTTATTGGCTGGTTCCTTGGCTTTCTTTTTTATTTGAGCTTGAGAACCATTCTTGTTAACGAACTCTCGATCATGTTTGACGAAAGTCGCCATGGACTCATTTTCATCTTGTACCTCATCGCCATCATTTTTGTTAGTCTTACTATCCTGAGACGAATTGGATCCTCGTGCTACTTATTTTTCAACATTGCACGCTTTAGACACCAACTCATCAAATGAACGAGGTTCGGCCCTTCCAACATGTACCGCTAATTCTGGCACGAGGTTGTTGGTGCACATTTGAACACATGCATGTTCACTTAATTTTTCGTGGCATTGGAGTCTCATGCTCCTCCACCTGGAGATGAAGTCGTTGGCGAGCTCATTAGACCGTTGATAGGTGTTTGCGAGATCCAGAATAGAAACTCTTGCTTTCGAGCTCACAAACTGAGCTAGGAACTCTCTTTGTAGATCGTCCCATGTTTGAATCGACCCTGGTTGATGTTGAGTGTACCAAGTGAATGCCGATCCCTTTAAAGATTGGACGAATTGCCTAATTAATAAGGCGTCGTTTAAGGCAGTTTCACTACAAGCAAAATAAAAATGAGCTAAGTGCTCGTGGGGTGAACCGTGAAGGCCATCGAACTTCTCGAAGCTCGGTCTTTGGTAGCCTGGGGGAAATGACATCAAATCATAGTTTGTTGGATATGGCTTTTAATATCCAAGCACCGTTGGATTTTGTGATGCATGCATATGCTTCTTTTATCCCTTGAGCGATCATCTCTTGTATTTCTTGTGGAGAGATCGACGTGCTACCACTTGAACCTTCTCCATTTAGCCTTGTTTGCTCTTGTCTATTTCTTTGAGCTTGAATATTGATTTGAGCGAGAAGTGATGCAATTTAGGCATCTTTCTCATCAAGCTTTCTTTGCAACTTTTGAAGCTGCTCCTCGACACTTTGTGTGCTGGTAATCAATACCGACATCACATTTGGTCCATCTCGTGAGATGTTTGCTTGAGATTCAACCATTGAAGTATCTGGACTTGTTAACTTCAATTGAATTTTCTCGCTTGCATCTTGTTTAGAGACTTGACATGTTTCTTGTACCTTCTTACCCTTTTTGGATCTTGAAGGCTTAACCTTTGTGGCCATGATTTCCGTCTCTTCCGAATATGAGGTCATATTGACTTGTGCAACCTCTTTTGGAAAGATAGGCATAGACCCAACAAGGATCTATCTTGGAGAAGCCACTAGAGGAATTTCTTCTGCCCCCTGCAATCTAAGAAGATCTTTTGTAAGGGTTGTACTCACTCGCTCTAAAGTTGATGAATGAGCTAGCACAAGAAGATGTCTTGTCTTGTCGCATTGAGATCCACACTTGCATCTCCGTTTCTTCATGGATTTGTTTGCCTTCTTGGTAATAAAGACGAGTTATGCGGAAGTTGCGATTGCTCCGTCATTCTTTTTGATGATACGAATGATGGGTATTTGAGCCACTTCATTAGTTGGCTTTGTGCAGTTGTAACCACCCGTCTGCATTTTGAGCTTATTACAGATGGGTTGGTTGTTGAACTTGTTGTCGCCGAGTCGGGTGATCTTGAACTTCTTGCCCCCATGGCTTGGAAGTGCTTTAGGCTTCATGCCCCCTTCCCTTGAAAGCATTATGGGAAACTTCGACACCCACTTGGCGATGGTCTTGTCCTCCGGAGCTTGAAGAGCCCCAAAGATGTTGTTGATCGGGATTGTTATATACATTGAATCCCGAGTGATGTCAAACTGAGCTTCAAATGATCGTTTCCTGATCCAGCAGCCTCCTTTGATGATGAAGGTTGCTGGAAGCTCGTTGAAGTTGACAATCACTTGAGGTGCCATTTGTACCTTTAAAAAAAATAGATAACCATGTATTAGTATAAATACAACTAAGGGATGAAAAGGCAAAAAAGGTCCCACTGAGTGTGCCAAAAATATGTTGAACAAAAATGCGCAAATAATCGTACAACACATTTTATTTGATTTTTAATATTTGAGTTCGACCCCTTTTGGTTATCCTCTTGATTTGAAGTCGTATAGATACCAAGATTTGAGTGGTTTTGGTGATTTGGGCTGCACCCGAATTTTAGTGGATTGCCTACGTATCTCTTGGAAGAGAATCAAGCCTCAGGTAGTTCAGAGTGTTTTGGATTTTGTGTTTGGTTTGATTTGGATTTGTTTCGTTTTCTTTATATGCATCAGAGGATGAAGTTCAAGCCCACCTTCTACGAAGGGTAGCTTGAAAAACACTCCCCCCGAGTAACCTGAGCCCACCTTCTCGGAAGGGAAACTCAACCAACTCGCCTATCATTTGCAAAGAAAACGATTTGATTTTGTTGTGGAGTTTAATTTGTCTTGATTTGAGATTTGACTTGTTTTGACTTAAAGGTCAATTTGGAGATCGTGATTGAACTCGTTTGTGAGTTTCCTACGTACCCTTTTGGAAGGGATCAAATCACACGTAGTTCTTGAAAATGACAAATTTGATATTGGGGTTTTTGAAGTTTTGGTCGTGACCGAACTCGACGAGCGGAATCTTTGTATCGAGTCGGATGAGACACTTTCGATTTGATGAAACTTTGGTATTTGAGACGACTTAGAGTCGATAAATAAATTTGAGGAGATTTGATTTGAATGTTTGGTTTACACCGAGTTTCCTACGTATCCACTTATTTGGTGGAATCAAGTCATCGTAGATCGGAACAAAAAGAAGATTTGTATTTGAGTTTGATCATGAGATCATTTGAGGGTGATGACTAAACTCGACGAGCATAAGCTTTGTATCGAGTCAGAATGGACAATTTGAATTTGTTTTTGGCGATTGAACTCGACGAGCCTTCACTACTAGAAAAAGGCAATTAGACATCTGTTGTCAACAGATGTCTTTCAAAAAAAAAATCCGATCTCTATGTGCGTCTAGTAAAAGATCAAAAACTTTCACATTGGTTTTAAGCAGATGTCTTTTCTTAGTTAAAATATCTGTTTTATTTTGAATATAGACATAAATCAACCCCTCAATTATGTTTATTACATGTTTAGTTGTTATTTAACCCTCGTTATTTTTTATTTATAAGCTTTTGAATATATCCGCCCAAAGCCAAATTTTGATATTCACATCACTTTTTTTAAAATAACCAATGTATTAAAATAAAATAGACACCTTTTTTATTATATTGATTTTGTGTATATTAATTTCATATATATAATTTGTGAATTTTTTATTGTTTTCAAAGTAATCTATAATATGTAATATGTACATAACTGATGTATGAATATGATATGGACATCATTTTATATTTTTATATAGATGTTGTTGGTAGCAAAATATATCAATTTGTATTGACAATGTGATGTAAAAATATATGTTACACATTGATTTAGATTATTTAGACGATGTCTATAATAACACTAGCAACCATTTTATGTAATAATTCAATTTCATAGGTATTAAAACACAACACTTTTCATCTATAATCCGTTGTTTTTTCATTTGATATACAACCTTTGCTCGCATAATAAGATTTTGCAAATGATAGGTTCTTTAATGAACATATACATTAAGATAAATGCGAAATAGACATTTACAAATGATAGGTACTTGAATGATACACTTTTACAAATGATGGGTACATTTAAATAAAGGGTACAAGGATAATTTGGTGGCCCTTAAGATGGCTATCCTGGGCACACTTCCAAACACAAACTATGCAGAAACCGGAATTGGAGACCCTATTCCAGCTTGAGCCTTAAAGGAAAGATAAAAATAGTGGACAGAGATGGAGATATACAAGGAAGCATATAATAATCTTAACATTGTTTAGAGAGAAAAGAAAGAACTCGATAACCAAGCAGGACCTGAACTCGGAATCTTGAAGAGCGGCGACTCGGCAACTCACACCAAAGTAACCCTAGACACAAATTGTTAAATTAGTCTGAATTAGAATCAAATCGAGAATCAAACACAAAATCAAGCACTCTCCAAGTCCAGTCTAGAAACCGGATTAGGAGAGTGCTCTTTTGAAGACTCTGGTTCCATCTAATTTTAGCATTGAACACATACCTGAAGTTTCCTGTATAATTTCAACCATTCCGACTTAAGGGAATTGTGTTGATCAAAATCTTCTTTGTTCGGGTAGAGAGGCCTTTTAAAAAAATGTTCATTATTGTAATAACAAAAAATGGAATCTGTCAAGACAAAAGGAACAACGTTTTGCTTGGGCTTCAATAAAATACCAGGTAATCAATTTCTTTCTTTGGCTTCAACATTATGCCGCAATCTTCGCATTCAATCTCCAAATCAAGCCCTTGACAGATTTGTGGCCTTCATATTGATATTGTGAAGGCCTTAACAATAGCTAAAAAACAAAGAAAGAACATATAAGAAACTAATATACTTCCAGAAGGATATTCAGCATCAGAAGCAAGAAAAAAAAAAAAGAACAAAGAAAATATGCCAATTCTGTGTAGATATTATATGTTATCCAGAAGATTAAACAAAGAAAACTAACTCCCTCGTTAAAATAATAATTCAAATATGAAATCAAGATATCTTTCATGTCAATAATCTTAAATGGATTTGAAAAGGATAATGGTAGATTAGTATAAGAAACTTCTGCCATCCAATGTCACTGAGCATTCAAAAGGATGAGATGTAGCACCTGTCCATTAGATGTTTACAAGGCATTTCTAAAGAGTTCCCAACAACTACGACATGTATGCTCATCTGACAGAGACAGACAACATATTCAAGCAAAGGTATCAGCTTTTATGATCCAGTGAGAAGAAAGAGTAAAACAAGGATATGTACACATAAGTAACAAACAAAAAGAGTAAAATGTTCTCTTTCTTCTTTTTTTGAGTTTAAACATTTTCCATTCATCCAAAAAAGAAGAAAACAAACAATGGCAATAAGAAACAAGGTCTACCTGGATAAGTGCATCAATATTTTGAAGTTTTTGATTGTGATTATATGTAATGTGCTTGAAATCGAACCAATCGAAATTGCGGCTGACCACATGCGGCACTCATGTTCTGGCTGATACATCCAGTTCAGCAGGAACTTCAAAGCAGCTACTTTCACAGCATGGGCAGATGTTGGCACGACCTACAAACAACATACTGCTAAAGTAGTAAGGGATTTATAAAGGATTATTTCAACTAAACAAGCAAACTGAGAACTGAATAATCGAATTACATCAAAGCAATATCATCAAACTAAGCATGTTGTAATCAGATTTTGATACAGTTCTTGCTAAACATAACCATGGATTACTTATGAAAGGCGGAAGAGGCCAAGAATGATTGATGAGTAAATATGCCCTTGGTTTATATTAATTTTTTTAGTCATAATTGTTTCATGCTATTTCCTAAATTCCTATTTTAATCATATCTGCAGTTAATTAGTAGTCATAGGTATTGTCCAGTTAGTTGGGTTAGTGGTCAGCTTTATTAGCTTAATTTTCTCCTAAGTCAACGAGCGGTTAGGTTGCTTGTTAGAACCTTATCTAAAGTCTATTTAAGCAGATTTTGGAGTCTTTTGTAGTCAGCTTTTGTTAATCAATAGAAATGAGTCGTGGGAAGAGTTTCCCTTAAAAATTCCTCATTGTGATAATGGAGCTGGTTGTTAATGTTTGTTGTCTTTATACAGAAAAAAAGGTAATTCAATGTGAACATGACTTTTAAATAATACCAAACCAAATAGGAGACATTTAACTAAAAATGACATTGGTACCATGCTAGCAAATAAATATTTATAGATATTCTTTCTACATAAGCAAATGTTAACCTATTTATCTTCTATCTTTTTGTTAAGAAAAGAAATAAAAAAACCCCACCCAATATATTTTTTTTGGATACGAGTGTATAAGATGTAGAGTATCTTCTAGAAAAGAGGCAATATGAGTGTATAAGATGCAGAGTATCTTCCTTTTACATCCACTAGCATCCTCATAAAGAGTGATTTAAGTAGACTCAAAGTCTCAAACCATGATAAAGCAACCAAGAATGTCTAGGAAAGAGGCTAAAACGCATACTCCAATGGGAAAGAGAAAATGGTCTCACGATGTAATTGCCTCTCTGCAATACAAAGAGGTTTCTCATTGTATACACAACACACTTCACCAATTCTATTTTCTTTTATCCAGACAACACAACTCAATAATTCTATCTATCTGAAATGCCCCCCCTAGTAGAGAACATGGCTGTCTTTGATTGGATAAAACCACCCGATAATTTTTTTTGGATATTTTGGGGGTCAGGGGGCAACTACTAACATGAGAGAAGGATAAAAGAGAGAAAATTAACATGGTAAATCAAAAGTATAAGGGATTCAGGTGTAGTTTTGGTCAGCTGATGTAATAATATCCAGATGCAAATATTCTTACAAATTTTTTATTTTCAGGGACAATTTATGCTTATGAGGTGATGTTCCTTTATGCAATTGAATAGGAATTTTTCATTTTCGTTTCCAAGATTCCCATCTATGACTAAAAGCATGATGATATATTATTTTCATATCTTGTAAAAAAAAACATTACAGAAGTTTGTACAGATATGCATGGAACTAAAGCAAGCATTGGCAAACTAAGTAGGGCCTCAAGTTGTATGAGGTAGAAATACAGCAGCCCTATTTGAGCAGGATCAACTGTTAGTGTAAGTTAAGAGTAACTTGTCTTCTCCGATCAGGATTACAACACTGCTCTTGTATAAGGATTTTTTAATAATAAATGGCCTAAAACCCACCATTTTGAAATCATGAGAAATTTCAATGACCAAAGAAATGCCTCAAATAGAGGGAAGCAGCCCACTTACAAGTTACAATAGTTCAAAGACTTAATAATTAATAAAAATCTCAGAAGGCGATACATATGATTTGTGGAGAATCAACTCATTTACTCATGTCAATGAGTTCAGTACATTTATTTTCTAGTTGATTCATTTCTAAATTGTCTCTGCAAATTCAATATCTTTTGATCCATTTTACCATCTCTTGAGATTTTTTTAATTGTTTACCCATAATTTTTGTAGTGGCTTCATACTTACAACTAGTTAATAGTTATCTCCAAATCATAGTTCTTGGTAATATACATAAATGCCCTACTTAATCCTTCATAAAGGATAATGACAGTACCATATATTGTACAAGCAAGTGTAGAGCTGCAAGATTAATGTCATAGAGTTTCATTCATGTTCTCAATTATTCATTGTCTCCCACCAAGCATTTAAAATCCACACATTACACATTCATCCCAACACTCATCAAAATTTCAGACTAAGCAATTCTGAATCACACAACTCACTAACAAATGAAACTAAAAAACTAACCTCTCTAGATAAAAAGGTTTTTCTTGGCCATCTCAGTATGCAATACAACCTTCGTTTCTGCGTCAAAAACCTTATCCTATCAGGTGAATCAAAAACAGAAAAATTAGCATCCAAAATAAGAAATTGGAAACCATTTAACAAATATAACCCTAGTTGATCCCTGGTAGAGCGGAAAGGGAGAAAGGGAAAACCTGGCGAGCATCTTTGGCAACGTAAGCATATTCTGCAACTCCTCCTTCATATCAGTTGAAAATCTCGACATAAAATTGCAAAAAATGTCAAAAACCCTAAAATTTGCGGAGAAGAAAAGCCAAATCAAACACCAAATTGAACAGCAAAGAAAATTATCGGCATTGTAGGAGAGCCGCTAGCAGTGAAAATTATCGGCATTGCAGGAGAGCCGCTAGCAGTGAAATAGTGACTCAGGTGAGGGGGGGCACAAAGAGAGGGATTCGGGTGTAGAGAACCAAAAACCAGGTCGATGAGGCGGGAGTCCCGTCAAGTGATGGAGGGAGGGAGACGACGGCGAGGAGGAGATGCAGAGACGATGTGAGTGGCCATCGAGGAGGAGGAGATCTCAGATCTGAAGGGAGGGAGACGGCTGCGAAGAGGAGGTGAAGTGATGATGTGAGTGTCCGGCGAGCAGAAAGAGATCTCAGATCTGGAGAGAGGGAGACAGCGGCGAGAAGGAGGTGAAGAGAGGGTGTGAGTGGTTAACGAGGAGGAGGAGTTCTCGGATCTGGAGGGAGGGAGACGGCAGCGAGGAGAAAGTGAAGAGATGGTGTGAGTAGTTGGCGAGGAGGAGGAAATCTCAGATCTTGAGAGAGGGAGACGGCAGCAAGGAGGAGCAGTGAACCGAGGAGGACGGTCATCGGAGAGAGGAAGCTCGAATTTGGAGAGAGAGAGAGATGATTAAAGATTTGGGGATTTGGGGGCTCGGGTCCAGAGAGAGAGTAGAACGAGGTTATAGGGAGTGAGGGGAGGGCCAAGGGAGAGCTCCAATTTTTTTTTCAAGTGTTGTTTCAAAATTTGGAAGCCCGGGCTCCAAATTTTTTCTAAGTGTTTTAATCCCGCCTTTTCCCTTGAACACGTGTTTTTTATTTTTTTCAAACTAACAATTTCACATCTGTCTATATATTTGAGCATTGTATAAACTATTTTAAACATCACAAAAAAAATATTGATGTGATAAATTAATTTAACATTTGTTGATTTGTTGACAGACTTAAATCACATGATATCTAATTGCAGTATTCTAGTAGTGCTTGGCTTTGTATCGAGTGTCCAACGTATCTCTTAAAAGAGAATCAAATCATCCGTAGTTCTAAGACGAACCAATTTAATTTGGATTTGGCGATTGAACCCGACAAGCTTTATCTTTATGTCTGGTGGCCTACGTATCCGATAACTCGGAATCAAATCAGGCGTAGTTCTGTCATAAACCAAGTTTGATTTGGTTTTAAAATTTTGATCGTTTGAGGATCGTGATTGAACTCGACGAGCTTGTAGCTTTATGTCGAGCTTCCTACATATCCGTTTGAACGGGATCAAATCTTATGTAGTTCTTATGGAGAACAAATTTGAATTTTATGGTTTTGCCCTTTTGGTCGTTTGAGGACCGTGTGATTGAACCCGATGAGCTATTGCTTTGCATCGAGTCGGCATGGAAAATTTGAATTTGTTTAATTTTGACCTCATATTCATTTAAAGGGAATTTAGAGGTCGACGATTGTACCCGATATATTTTTAGGATTTAATATCGGTTTACCTACGTAGCCGATAGGAGGCTTCAAGTCTTTACGTAGTTCTAAACGAACTGATTTTTCTTGATTGACTTAACTTCATTTGGAACAGAAGAAAGTCTTTTTGGAATTTTAGATTGAACTCGACGGGCTTTGGCTTGACGTCAAGTTTCCTACATATCCGACAAAGCGGAATCAAATCTTATGTAGTTCTTAAGATGAACCAATTTGATTTAATTTGTAATCGGTGACTGAATTCGGCGTATTTAAAATTTTGTACCGAATTTCCTACATAACTCGTAAAAGAGTATCAAGTATAGACGTAGTTCTGAATAAGAACCGAGTTTATATTTGGTGAAACTCGATTTGAGATTTTGACTCCGTTTTTGTTTAAGAACCGACTTGAGATTGGCTCATTTGAATTAATTGGCAAAGAATTTTTATGAGCTTTCACTTGATCTTTAGATCAAGCTCGAATTCTTAATTTGCCAAAAATAGTTATTATATTTTAGTGGGTCGGTTTTGTAATTATATATATATATATATATATATGTATGTATTTGAAGAGATTCAGCCGCATAAACATATATGATATGTGTGTATTGATTAATTGCCTACTTTCTCTCCTTTTTAAAACAAAACCGAGGCCTGTGTTTTCTTGACCCAACCCAATACATTTCATCTCAATTTAAAAGCAACCGGAGTCCAGCCCAGCTCCCCGTCTCATTTGTTTTTTTTTTTAACGTCAATTGAAACCAGTCAGCCCTAATTCAACTGAATCAGAGAGAGAGCGCGATGGTCGGAAGAACGTCAAGCTGCCAGGAGCTTGTAAGCTCCGATTTGGGAGGTCATAAGAGAAATCGACGGGCCTGGATACACCCTCGAAGTCGCTGATGCAAGGGCACGAGACGAGGCCATTGGACAGGCATGTTCAATCTCCTCCGAGACTTCCAACTTCGACTTCACCTATTTAGCTCAATGCTTTGATGATTAGCTTATTTCCATATGTCCAATTTCTAAATTCGACTGATTTTGTTTAGAAATTGTGATTTTGGGAGTTTTTTGGATTAGGGCAAACGAATTCAGCGCTTTGGGATGTTTGAAGAGGCGGTGAAGAGCCTTTGAATCCAAACAATGGAAAGGACAGGGAGTTTAAGTAGGTTGGTTTAACCTTTTCCTTTAATTTGTCCCTAATTTGGATGATTTGGGTTTTGAAAAATCATATAGGCTGTGTGTTTGAGAACTGCTAATGTGGAATTTTTGTTCCAATAATCGACAGAGAGGACGCCTGAGATCTGCGGTTTCCGCTAGCCGCGGCTCCACCTCTAGCATTGGGTATGTTTTGTTCATCATTTTTTCTTTTGAAACTTGCTTATTCAATTCAATCTGACACTGATTTACTAAGCCTACTGATTGAGGATTCCGCAGTGATTTTGTTCCCTCCCAATTACAGTAGCTGATGATTTTTCCTTTTTATGAAACCCATCTTAAGCTTTTTTTTTTTATGCTAAGTGGATTTCAGTTTCGTATTGTGTTTGTTGGTGACTGCACATAGGCAACAAACTTTGTTTAATTCATTTTGTTCTGCTGGTTGATGCTCTGTGGAATTCGGCAATTCCTTCATTTCCTTGCTTGTGAATTCCGACTAGAATCCTGCAGCACTTCTTCCCCTTTGAGGTTGATCCACGCCGGGATCGGGGGTGTAGTGGCGAAAGTTCAAAACTCTCGAGCCGACTACGAGCGACTCTCGACCTACTATGAGGTGATCCCTAGGCGAAGGTGAAAACCTTTAGCCTACTATGAGATCATCCCCTAGGTGAGAGCATATTTGTTCCATCCCTTCTCTTTGTTTACCTGCATATCAAAAGATAAATAAAAGAATAGGATTATACCCTCTGTTCAGTTTGGATTGTTTAGAAGCTTGTTCTTCTTTGAGTGATGATTGCAGGTCCCTTTTTGGGTGGAAGAAGAGAGCAACCAGGGAAGATGGAAATCGTTGTTTTTTGGAGGAAGAAGCCTAGGCGGGGAGAAGAGCCAGTTGGGGCTCAAAATAACCTGTAATAGTAGCTTTTATAGAGTAGGTGAATGTAGATGGTTACTTTGCCTCACCCACTTCCTGTAACTGCTCAGCACTAACCCTTTTACAATTTGCGGTTTTTTTTCCATGTAACCTCCAAACTGCCTTCTGAAACATTGCGTTAGTTTCACAACTCAAATTTGGGTTGAGCTGTATTTGATTGTATTTTGTTTGGGCCTATGAAAATAACTATTTTGGGCCTTTGGAAGAAAACTTCCATTTTAATATTGGACCTCAAATAAATTAATCACAATTTGATACATGATTAATTTACTAAGATTTTATATGAAATTGTTAAATATTCCAAAGTTGCGAATATTCCAAACTAGCCCTTGAGTTGTCTAAGGGAATGAGATTCAAATGAGAAGAGATACACCACTTCTCATTTCCATGACATGTGTATTGAGAAAGGTTGAGTCATGTACTCTTAATGAGTTCATAGCTCAGATTTGGGTGGTCTTGTTGAGAATGACTTGATGGATTCACCGAAATTGTAGAGGTTGAGCATTATGCTCTTAATGATACCATAGCCCTATAAGGGTGGTCTATGTGAGATAGACTTGATAGAATCACCTACGAGAGTGTGAAGGGTTGCACTACTAAAAAACACTGTTTTTGCCACGACATATAGCCATGGATGTAGAGACGAATATCCGTCGCTAAATGATTTAGCCACGAATTTGGAGATGGCAATTCAAGTCATGGCCAAAGGCGCGTAGCAAATTAGTGACGACGAGTAGCCACGAATTGTGCCACGAGGAAAACATTTGTCGTTGTCGGCGTCACTAATCTTCATTCCTTTTGGGCTGCCTCAAGCGTCACTAATAGCCATGGCTTTAGCCTCGGCATTAACATATGTTGCTAAAATCGTCATTAATCCTCCTCCTTATGTGTTATATATGGTGGGGCGTCACTGATAGCCACGAATGTAGCCACGGTCATTCGTTGTTGCAAATGTGCATAGCCAGAGAAAATGCTAAAGGAGTCGCTAAACTCGAGGGTGTGTTCATGCATAAATTCGTTACAAAAGGCGTGGCTATTGAGCGGTGAAAATCAAGCTTAAATACGTTGCTGGTTCGTGGCTAAGTTCATGCCTAAATACGAGGTTGTGTTCGTGTGTATATGCGTATCTAAATGTGTGAGTATTGGGGGCTAAATTAATGGATGATTGAATGGGTAAATTCGTGGCTAGTTCCATAGCTATAAGATGTATACATCCACCACTAATTCCGTGGCTAAAACAATAGCTAAACTTCATTGGCAAATTTAAAAGATTATATATACATTCTGCATTCTTTACATAGCTCCTGTTTTTTTCTATTTGCTGAATGTCCAAGATAAATATTTACAACATCCAAGCTCACAACAGAAATTCCAAATAATTTTGTACATAATCAAAACAAAATATCCAATTCCAAATCTTTCATCCAAAACATTCAATATCCAATGCAATGTCCTGCATCCGAAGCACATAACCCCCCCCCCCCCCCCCCCCCACACACACACACAATCAAAAGACAATACCTAATTTCAAATCTTGCATCCAAAACATTAAACATCCAATCCAATGTCTTGCATCCGAAAGCACATAAAATCCAATGCAAAGCTTTGCATCCGACATCCTAAAAACTACTTATATATATTGTTGTGAGCCTAATTTGCCATGTTTTACACTTACTTTTATATCGATTTCTGCATACATTGCATGCATTTGGGTTAAAATAATACAAAATCTGTTTAGTTTACACTTATTTGCAATATATGGAGGTCTACACAAGTTTTGGTTATATTTCGCAGAAATCGGACGCACTTTGGAGCTTAAAGGAAACTCATGGAGAAGCTAAGAATGGTGCAGCTAGAGAAAAGTTCATTTTTCACCATTTTTCATTCTGAATCAAGCTTTGATGTCTTCATGAGAGTTGTAGCCCTCGGAAAGAGCTTTTTAACGCATGGTCATATGCGTCAATCCGACGAACGAGGACTCAGGAAAGTGCGTTTTAAGAACAGAGCAGAAAGCTGAGAGATTTACTCGATATCGAGTAGTTGTACTCGAGATCGACCAAAAATGTCCAAGGAGTGCCTGGTCGAGGAGGAGTTGATCGAGAAGCCGAAGACGAAGACATTCCGGGTTACACTCTACTCGAGATCGAGGAACTTGGAAGCCGGCACCCGAGCCATGTCGAGAAGATCTACCCAACGCTGCCGAGAAGACCTAGTCGACGAGCCACCTTTACTCGAGATCGAGTAAGGGTACTCGAGATCGAGTAAGGGTACTCGAGATCGACGACGCCCAAGAGCCCATGTCCGAGCTTGTCGAGGACCAGCAACCCGAGACGCCGAGCCAGCCAGGTCGACGTTACTTCTACTCGAGATCGAGGAGCCTTACTCGAGATCGACGAAGCTTCCAAAAGCCGCGTAACGTGCTGGGCAAGTCCTACTCGGAGTTGGAGTCCTTGGAGCCGAGGATAGCCGAGTCTATCCGAATTATCAACATCTATCATGAAGAAGAGAGTTTTATCCACTTAAGACACTTTTAGATATTATTTCCCTTTTTTGATTTAATTCCTAAATTACTTTTATTTATCTTTTAAGCCTTTAGATATAGATTTAGATAAAGATAGATATTTCTATCCTTGATTAGCAAGGAATAGAAGGCTATAAATAAAGCCTTAGGGGCTAGTTTTTCAAAAATTCAATTTCAGACACAATTCCATTCAAGTAAGTAGGAGTAGAGAGAGAAAGTTTGTGGCAAGCAAGGTGGAAAGGCGAAAGCGGATTTGTCTTGTTGGTTGTAAACTTTCTTTATTTAATCAATGCAAGTTAGTTTCTTTTGTTATTTAATGTCTTTCTTGATGATGAAGAGCGAGTAGTCCACCCACTTCTGGGGCTGGGGTGAGCCCGACGGTGGCCATGTGAGGTGATGCGGTAAAGGTCAGATCTTGTTATGCAATTTGTCTTTTATCCCTATGAGCATGATTTTTTTGCGAGAGTTGAAGGTGATTCTTGTTTGTATTATTGAAGTGAAAGTGATCTTAATACAACTTGGGTTAATTATGTGAAAAGGGTTAGTAACAATTAGGGTTTATGCGAAAGCCTCTATATGCCTATTTGGTAGTAACGAAAGTTATTTTGATGGAAAGCATGATCTTTTATGCCTTTATGTCTTACTTTGCATGGTTATCGTTGTGGTGTCGATACCCTGGCTTTGGAAGTTCTTTAATATATTGATTTATTTCTGTCGAAATTCTGAATTCTATGTTCGAAATTGCAATTTACAACTTTATGAGTTTCTGTCGATCTAGAGGAGGAGCTTGTCAAGATCGAGTACAGCCTTAGTCGATCTCGAGTAGGGTCTTGTCTGTATCGAGTTGAGTTTCTGCTTTCTGTCGTCGATTTGAAGTTTCTGTATTTACCGTCCTTGGTCGATCTCGAGTTGCACCTAGTCGAGATCGAGTAGCTTCTGCCTTTGCTTTATTTCTTGCCTTCGTTTGTCTTTCTTTCTTTGTTTCTTTGTGTCTTTTCTTTTTGTTTTTCTGGCTGTGAGAATCTACCGCTACCTGAGATCTGCTGACGTGCTTCCTCGTGGATTCGATCCTAACAACCTTCTACTACAACGGGAGGAAGTCTTGTTGCTGAGACATGGGAGTCATTCTAATATATATATATATATATATATATATATATATATATATATATATATATATATATATATATATATATCAAATGGGAAGAACAAGAGTGCCAGCTTACTTACGATGATCACTTGGAAGATGTGTTGGATTTGAAGAAATGATCAATGGTGTTCACGAGTTGCGAAAGTTTGTTTCCCCATTCATCACTTTGGAGTCTGGTCTCAGCTCGGACACACTCAACTGATTTGTCAACATGCACCTCCAAGTTAGTCACATTTTGTCTCACTTGGTGTATATTCTCCCCTAAATTGGTGACTTCATGTCTTATCTCTTGCTGGCTTTTTTTCACATTTTCTCCCAAGGTTTTGATTTGATCAGCTAACTCGGTTATTCCTTGAGACCATTGTGTCTTCATGACTGACATTTCTTCCATCACCTCCAACCTCAAAGAGTCAGAAGCTTCATCTAGATTACAAGCAATAATGGGGGTACCATCATGTACATATTGAGTGACCTCAAGCAATTGTTTAGATTCAGATCCCATGCCTACAACTCGTCCTTTATTTATACCAACGGTGTCAATCCATAGAGTGTTCTAGTCAACTGAATGGGACCCCTCGCCTTGTTGAGCCTCTTGTGTTGCTTGCTCAACCAATGAGTCATATTTATCCTACATAATCAAACATTTTATTCAATCAATTATTATTCAACAAAAAGACATATGAAAATGATCTTATAAGCATGGGAAATATATAGCTGAAGTTCCCTGATTTTCATCTGTAAGTTATTTCTTACTATGACGATAAGATGTATTATAAAATGGAAACTTACCACTATCTCTTGACCTAAAGGCGCACTCCAAGTACCATCTTTTTTTTTGTAGCATCTTTCATATGTATATCTTGGTGATGGTTCCTTTCCGAGCTCTTTGATCTATAAAAAAAGAGGTGTAGGTTACTAACAATGTGTAGGTTACTTATACTCATCATAATACAGTAGGTCAGTAGTTTATATTGAATTGTAGGATTTCATTAGTTTAATGATATTTAATAATTTATGAGCATGATATTCTCACTTAAAAAAAAACTAATCTAAACAATGAAAATGTTAAAATACCAATTTCTCTTTGTGAACCGTCATAGATATATATTGATCCACCTCTATACGGAGGGATGCCCTTTTCTATTGCAGCAGCTCGGTTGGGCTTTCCACTCGCTGACTGGCGTTGATAAGCTTTATCCTTTACCCAAATAACCAACATCTGATCCCATATATCTTGTTTAATCCATGGTGGTTTGTGCATTGCCTTGTGAGCCTTTTGTAGTATCTCTAAGGTGGCTGCATCCTACATGAGTCCATGTTTTGCGAACATCATAATCCGAGAATCTAGCCTCATCCCATCTACATCGTCTCTATAAAAGTAATCAATTTAAATAAATGAATGTGATTAGAAACACACATACACGTGTGCGTGTTCTCTATGAGATTGAAGAAAAATCATTTATTTTGTACCTTGAACATATTCCACCATAAGTCAAGTGTTGAAGCAGACACCCTAGTCCAACTAATATACGGCCCATCAAAATGGGACTTTACAATATCCATGATAATGATGGTCGCGGCACTTGACGGAGAAAAACATCATCAAAGAGTAATTGGAAACAACGATTATTAGTTTTTTTTACCCCACATATATGCAAACATATATAGAAACATGAAAAGAATGAAAATTGTGAATATTGTATCTCTATCTTATTTTCATGTGCTTTTGAGGTAATAAGTTCACGACTGAGCTGAGTAAGTTTATAACAATTTTCATTTTTACAATACACTTGTACAATAAGCTCATGTTCACAATGCTATAAGTTGTCACTTTATTTTCATCTATACATGCAGTGCAGTTGTACAGTAAGTTCATGACAGTTTAAATTTTCCTGTCAATACAGTTGTACAATAAGTTCATGATTGAGCTTAGACTAAGAATGCAATGATTAGTTTTGTATAACACATATCCCTGTATATATTTCTAACTGCAACTAACAGAGCCTACAAATCAGAATACCATAAGCATGCTGTAATTTGAACTAATTACCTTTTATGTTTAACGACAAGCAACTTCCTTGTGTCTGCTCGGATTGATGGGGCAGTGGATGCAATACCTTCATTGGTATGAGATACTAGAGGTGGTGTAGCTCCTGATAGGGATCCCAAATCTGGAGTAAGAATAACCGACCAACAAGAATAATTTTTCCCTGATTTAGTAAATGGTGCAAAACCATTAGTGCATAGGCCCAAACGTATATTTCGTGGCTTTGACGAAAAACTAGGATATCTCTCATTTAACATCTTCCATGCATCTCCATCTGAAGGGTGACACATTATCCCCTGTTCAGGTACATGATTTGCATGCCAAGTCATATGGCCAGCTGTAACCTCAGACGCATATAATCTCTGCAATCGCAGGGTTAGAGGCAAGTAGAACAACTCTTTACATACACTTCCATTTTGATCATATCTATCATGACTACAGAAATTACAAGATGTTGCATCGCGATCATCCTTTCAGTACAACATACAACCATTGGGGCACATGCCGATTCTCTCCACTGGTAAGCCTAAATTACGAACCATCTTCTCTGTTTGGTAGTAACTGTTTGGAATGTTATGACCCGGAGGTAACACTTCGTCATAAAGCTGGACAAAACCATTGAAGACGCTTTGAGGGATATTGTATTCACACTTCAAACTCATAGACTAGCCACAAAGGACAATTGGGTGTGAGTAGTACACCCTGGCAACACTGGTTGGTCGGCGGCCTTCAATACATCCCAAAAACGTTGCGACAACCCATCTATATCATTTCGCATGTCTTCTCTCATTTCATTTTCATCATTGACCATCTCAGGAGATGCCATTCCCTGATCTACTTGGTAGTCATCAACAATTTCACTATTAGAAACAACATCAACATTAGGGACAATAAACCACGGAGGAGGAACAAAATTAGGCCTTGCCATATCAAATACCATTCTCTGCTCCAGGTTTAACTGGTCATAGAAATCCCATTGGTTACTCCCAGAAGTGTGTTGTACAAATGTCTGATTCCGTTCTCTGTGCGATGTCCACCAATAATAATCAAGTATAAATCCTCGTTGATATAAGTGCTCCTTAACTTCGTCTGATCCCTAAAAACTGCGGTTACCACATCTATTACATGGACATTTTATCTTACCTCCATCCATGTAATTTAGTTGGGAATTTGCAAATTCTACAAACTCGTCAACTCCTAGCAAAAATTCAGGTTTCAACCCTCCATTATCAGGCAAGTACATATCATACATCCAAGCACGATTGTTCATTTTATCTACACATATTCACAATTCAATACGTCAATTATCATAATAATTGGACTGACTGGTTGGTCAAATACCATAATTAAACTCGATCTAGTTAGACAACCGAAACTAAAACCTAGATAACTACATATGAAGGTAAAAGACCTCAAACTCTAAATATTAAATCAAATTGCAAGAATAAGGGTGTTAGATGATAATGAATGAACTTGAAATTAAAGAGATTTGAGATGTAAATGAGAGATTTGTACCAATGGAGATGAAAGCGGGAAGGAAACCCTAGCTAGCCTAGATCGTAATTTATAAAAGATTTTGAAATGTAAGATAATGAATAAAATAATTACTTACCTGAGGCTAGTTGGAGATGAAAATGCAAGATATTTGAGAGATTTGATTTGATGGAACAAGAGGAGCAGGCAAAAGATGATGCAGAGTATCGGCTGAAAGTGAAAAGAAAATGACAATCTTATGTTTTTAAGTACGTAAATAGGCACAGAACCAGCTACAGATATAGCCACGGATGTAGAGACAAACATAGTGACGGATTTAGACACGATTCTTGATTTCTATATACTTCTAGTTAATTAGTGACGCCACATACTCTCGTCGCTAACAACGTCTCTGCAGCCACAAATATAGGCACGCATTTGCGATCCTTGTGTAAATTGTGTTATATTAGCGATGACTTAACTTTCGTCGCCTAATTTGTCTCTATATAACCACGAATATAGCGACGAATGTAATGAAGAGGCTAAATTAATGACTAATTAGCCACAAAGTTTGTTACACTAATATTCTGTCGCTAATACTAACACATTTAGGGACGAATTTTCTAGATGTGACAAACTTTGTAATTCTCTTTCAATTTTTTTGACGAATGATGAGTTTCGTCTCTAGATTTGTGGCTATTTGTCACGGAATTAGTGACGAATTAAATACATGGCTAAAATCCGTCGCAAAAACAGCATTTTTTAGTAGTGTTGGTCGCCTTCTATGGAAGACTAGGGTTGTCTTTCTAGAGTACTCTTTAGCACCCAAGATATGAGATAACTATTACAGTTGACAGTTAGATCGCGAACCACCAGGGCAGTGGTGAAGGTATGTGCTGTTGGGGTCAACTCGCGAGTCTGGAAGTTCAAGATTCGTTCACTTCTATGACAAGCGAGGCACTAAGCTTCACTATGTGTTGGTTCAAGACTTGTTCACCAACATTTAAGTATCTTCTCCATAAAACCAGCTCAGAACGTTGTTTTCAAAGTTGTTTTAGAAATCCTATTTCCTCGCATTTGTGGGGGATTGTTGGGAATAATGCTTTAATTTCTCCATTCTTATCCAAAGTTAAAAAGAAAAAAAAAATTTAAGTTGTTTGAGAATTTTCCTAAACAAACTGGGTTTTGGTGGGAGAGTGGGGGTGTCCCAACACACGTTCCCTTTCTCTTAAAAAGGGCTTTTAGGTTTTAGAAGAAGGAGGTGGTTTTCCACCTTCTTCATCTTCTCTGAGAAACGTTCTGAGTTCTTGGAAAGATTCCAAACCTTCTTTGGTGAGTGCACGCGATCGAAGGTGCTGTGTAACTTTAGGGGCGATGCCTGAAGCCAGCTTGCACCATGATCGGGGCGAAATTGCTTTTAAGGCCGTGTGGGTTCAGATATATAACACGCCACAACAATTTGTGTTTTCAGATAAGTATTCTACTTTGATTTTCAATGAGTTTGATCAATTTTAGAAATCAATTGATGGTTTTTACTAATACAAGCTTCATAACTAGAAGCTTCTTCTCACTTTACCTAATCTTTCCACATTCTCTAGAATTCTCCTCTCTTTGCCCATTTTCTCCACTAGTCTAGAATTCTCCTTTAATCTCATTCAAATTGGAGGATTCTAGACTATTCAACCACCTTGGTTTAAAGCCTATAAATAGGCACCATCTCCATCCACCCAAACCATCCACAAAACCTATTCACCCAAAGCCTTATACACACAAAGCCTTTCATCCCACACCCACTACTTGTATTAAGAGTCTTTCCCTACGTTGTACTATCCTACAAGGTTCTTTTTACTCTTTTCATTATACGTTGGATTTTATTGGCTCTGCCCGTGGGTTTTCCTCCAAGTACTCGGATTTTCCACGTTAAATCTGTGTGTGCTCGACTCTCGATTATGTGATTTCGTTCTTCCGCTGCGTGCACTCGTTATTATTACCACTAAATCCTTACCGTGGCGAATTGTGGGTTATTGATATCGTGCTGTTGAATTCTCTAAGATTGCAATTGGAATTAAAATGATATGAATGTCGAACTAGTATTAGCAAGTGTTGTGATTCAGGCGACGTCGACGTTGTGCTTCGCCTTCGCTTCCATTGTTGGTAAGCTGGTTCATACTTCATAGTGGTATGCAGACGATCCCCAATCAGATTGGGCTCTTATGACGAGACAAATTCAAATAGACAAACCACGAAACGAAGAGAAAAGCTATTTTAACAAACTGCATTGCATATCCATTGTCACTATACTGATTGCTGAGTTGTTTACAATAACCAACAGAGCGAGGAAAGCTATTTCCTCTTCTGTTTCCGGGAGAAAACCATGGCCCGGATCCCATCCGGGTCAGACACGAACCCGAGGGGCCTATAAAATCCGAGCACCCGGGGCTCCGAAAAGAGAGCGATGTTACTGATCCCTCTCCGCAACAGCGACTCGATGATCCGCTCCATGATGGCCTTCCCGAGGCCGACCCCTTGGAAGCTGGGGTCCACCACGACGTCCCACACCACGGCGTTGAACACGCCATCCCCCGTAACCCTAGCGAACGCCACGGGCCGCCGGGTCTTGGCGTACTCCACCCACAGCAAGGTGTCGGTGTTCTCCAGCGCCACCCTGATCTTCTCCGGCTCCCGCCTCGGAAACCCGACGGCCACGAATACGGAGTTGAGCTGGTCGAGATCGAGGCCGTCGGATGTGCTGTGTAGGATGTATCCTCTTGATTCCAGCTCCCGGTCCGACATGCTGTAGGCCGTCGCTGGGGCGGTGGATGATGCAGCGGAGATAGCGACGGTTAGGCGGTGCTGAATTGGGGCTAGGGCTTTTCGTAAGAGGAGAGAGGGCGGGGGAGGTGTGGATAACAGGCCATGGTGAAGCATAATCAAATCGATTCAAACCGGTTCCAGATTTGACGATTGTCTCTGTGTGTGGTTTACAGGCAGTTGAGGCTGATAAAGTGTTAAAACTTGAAAGCTCGGTGGTTGTGTAGGAACGTGTGGTTGGCATTAGCCGTAGCATCGAACGGTGTCGTTTTGTCCTTGTGATTGCTTATCTGGTAGTTTTGAACTCCAATTTGTCAGCTCAATTAACTTTGATCAGCGACAATCGAAGATGTGTTTTTCAATCACTGTGCTCTGAGATCACACCATCAACCTTGCCAAACTAGTGGTGTAACCAATCCCATTCGTTTTGGATTGTTATCTATCTGTCCTTTTTGGATTGAGTTAGTAGTTGAATCTGTGTGTCTGCACGGAGTTGATCTTTCTGAGGTTCATGCCTTTTGTTAGTCGCTTTGTTTAATTCTTTAGCATTCAATCGTTTGGCTCTCTTCTGCCTTAATGAACTGCTCTGATCATATACTCAAGCTTGATACAGATATGCCAACTGTGTTGCAAAAATGGATAGCCTTTTTCTGCAAAAATTAGGGCATTTGAGTCTGTTAGCGTTAACAATGGCATGCCAACATAAACTAAAAGCCAAATTTTGTAAATCAAGTGTTAAAATGGCCTATTTTTACTAATCTCCTTTTTAGTTCTATGCTTGTTCATGTATTTAGTGAGGTTTCCTGTATGTCTTATTTCTGCCTCTCTTCCTCCCTTCTAATCTTTCACTCGTGTGTCAATTTTGTTGGATTTGTTGTGTATGGTGTTCTTTAAGTTGTCTGTTTTGATGAATTGCCATCTTAGATTACTATACCTATGCTGATGAAAGATTGGAAATGTGTTTCGCGCATGTGCCATGATTCTTTTTTTTTCTATAATGTCTCTCCTGTGCTAAATCTTTACAATGAATTGATTTCTAGGAGGCTTTGACATGAATTGTTAGCTTCCTACATCTTGTTGATACTTTGAATTTATACCTCAACTACATTGGATCTTGTTGCTGATAAAGCTTCTTTGGTAGGTAGAAGAAACGGTTACTCAAACAAGCATTGGCCTCGAGGCCTAGCTGTTATGGGTTGGAGGCTCACCCTTGAGGGCCTTAACATTGCTGACAAAGGTTTCTATGATTGCTGTCTCGAGATGGGCATATTTAAAGATCTATGACATAATTGAATGAGCCAAAAGGGAGGCAATCTTCTCATGCATGCCTTCCATGACGAACCTTTAGTCCCCTCAACAAAGAAGCATCGTGTCTTTATCACACTTGTGAAAGAAGGTTCTTTTTTTATGACAACATCAAATGCCTCCCTATTTATATGCAAAAGGGAGTTGTATGATGGAGGTAATGAGTAGTATGAAAACATTGAGAGATGATAGAAAATATATATAGGAGAAAAAGGTTTCATCTATCTCAGAATTGTAGTCTTAGGTGTGCTGTAGAAGGGGCTTGAAATGGACTTCTTTGATGCCTGGTGGTTAAGCTTACTAATTACAATGAAGGTATCCTCCTTAAGGTTTCCACCTAGGTTCAGATCGTGTTCCTCGGGTTACAAATATTGGAAAGGGAGGACGGGGCAATTTTGTGAACTTGGTTCACAGTGGTATTGAATATGGCGATGTGCAACTGATTACACAATCTTATAATGTTCTTTACACACCTTATTGACTCGGAGATTTCCAAAGAGATAGTAGATGGTTAGTCTTCTTGGCGCAGGGTTGTATGCTTCTATTGATTTAGGTATCAGTGTACTAGCTGGTCTTTGAGTCTACTTTGATATATGCAGGTGGGAGAGGTTGTTTGCTAATTTGTGCAAATCCTAGAGCACTTTGGACTTTGGAGCTTACCTATGAAAGGGGCGACATCCCAGGTTATTTCCACACCGAATAGTTCAAACTAGCTAAAGTGTCCAAGTCAAGATCTGAGTAGGCCCTTTTTGTGACTGAACAATGGATTGCTCAGCATTCCTTGTGAAAAGTTTTCTTCACATTAGATTATACTGTATGGGTTTGTTAATGTTAACATTGAGGCCTTCTGAAGGGCAGTTTTATCTTATGAAAAACGTTCTTCACAATATATTGTATATATTGTATGCTCTGGCGGTATCGTATTTCTGTTACTGTGTTTCAAGTGTAAAAGATTGATCATTCTCCTTGCATGCTAATTCTTCAAAAGCAGTTTTGCATCCTATCTCAGATTACCTATGTTTCATTAAATTTCTATTTTCCATTCATTTCAGGTAGTAACTTCGTGTAAACAACATTAGTAACTCTTGAGTTTTGATACTGTCACTAATATGCTAATTTTATAGATATTATAATGAGGAAACTTGGTACAGGAGGGAGCAATTTTGAATTTAAGACTTCAAATTCAAACAGTTTGTTGCAGGGCCATGTGATTCTGATTGTAAAATCAGGTGGTGTTTGGTTGAAGGGTGTGGGGAATGAAGAATCATGTTAGAATTACCCAACCCAAAATGTCATTTCTATTTATTTTTCTCTCCACATTTTCTTGAACTTGTATTATTATTGCATTCATCACACACATCCTTAGCGACTCGAACTTTCCAGGTGAGCAATATACCAGATGTATCATTCTAATTTGCTGGGTTTTTGTAGCTAATCTCCTCAGTTACTCATCACCGAAAATGCATACAATATCACAATAACAACACTATATAACAGTAATTGCATTTTTTCAGGGTTCCGCTTTGCCGGACACTCATGGAGTTAAAATGTTGTGGGTGCATATGAAGTGCCAGAAAGGTACGGCATCTTAGTATCTAACTAAATCTCGATTATGGTTGTAATGGCTGTTTTTCGGGGCAGATTTCCTAGTAGCCATGAGATCTCCATTGGCCTACTGAAAAACCTCTCTTGGAGGTGGGATCTTTTTTAGGTGCATTGTCCTGTTAAGCAGATATCTCTTTAATTCCAGCCACATGGTAGCCAGCTCTGCAGTACAGGTGGTCAGGTTGTCAACACTCCTTTTTTCTGCTCTTCAACATTTGAAAAACCCTGCATTTAACTATGAAGAAGCCAGATAGCAGGAGGTATTTACCACTGAACAGTTAATTTTTATTTTATGTGCTGGTAAAATCTCAGTTCTGATCTTTTGAGTTGTCTTTTTCATTGTTCTCTATTTTCTACTACATTGCATTTGCTTCATGGCTCTTTCATGGTCTACCTGCTGCCTTATGCTTTAGATTTCCAGATTGATTGAATTCTTTCATTTTCCTTTTTCTTTTCTTTTCTTTTTTTTTTGGAGGAAGCTTCTTTTGTTAATCTTTCATTGAGAATTAAATTCTGAAGTAGGGAAAAAAAACTGTGTACACAAAAAGGCTCATTTGGAGAATGCAATGCATCTACTGCAATTCAACTAAGTAGGAGAAGCCCTTAAGCTTGTATACACATTAATTAAAAAATAAACATGCAACTAACCCTAAGCAATGAAATACCAATCAATCATACTCTCCTAGATGAACAAGTGCTTAAATCTATGAAACACCTAAAAAAAACCAATAAAAAAATTAAAACATAAATAGAGAGAGCCTAGAGGTGCAAAATATGCTTGAGAAAATTGGCATTCTCTAATTGCTATTTGTTTTTTCTTCTCCCCAATCCCTTTTGTTTTTGCCTAATTTGCTTTCTTACCTCTTTTCTGCTTCAAAGCTCCTTTTGCCTTACTGACCATGGTTGACACCTTTCCAGCTTTACCCTTCACCTCTTTACAAGGTTTCTCACCCATCATAGCCCTCTTACCACAATAGTACCCTTCATCTTCTTCCTTGGCATTATAGTTAGAAGAACACCCACCTCCATTGACCCCAGCGACGCGACTCCTCGGGCCTGAGGACGCATCGGAAGTTATAGAATCATCATCTTCATTCCCCTTCTTTACACGTCCATTGCGAGATGCCCGATCATGCCCACGGTAGTAACTGTAGTCGCCGTCTTCAACACCGCTGCTATAGTTATCTTCTTGCTCGGATGGGGAGCCAAGATACTTGGTCCATCCAGACTCATTGCTACTGAACTCTTCCATGGAAAATTCCATTTTTTTTCCCTCCTCAGGTATGGGTTTTGAAAGGGAGGGAAAGGAGGAGAGGGACACTAGAATACCAGGAGAATTTTCTTTGACCTTTCAATAGAAAATGTAGGTTTCGTCACAAAGAACAAACAGAACATATAACACATCAATCTCACATGCCCCAAAAGAGTCTCATTATTGACTTGCCAGATTGAGTGCCATCACCTGGCATTCATTGTGGGTCCATCTATCCTTTTCCCTATGATATGCAAAACTTACAAAAAATGCTACAAAATATGGGCACCACGACGCTTTTGCATTACGGGCGTTGTTATATGCACTTACTAAAATCTCAAATACCATTATAGAATGCATAAAACCAAATTTTGTGACCAATTTTTTGTGTATGTGTATGTTTGGGGTGAGATTTTGGTCACTTCCCGTCGAGAGCACACTGGGTGAATAGTGGGTGTTTCGAGCCACAAGAGCCAAGTGAAATGTGTGTTAGTCATGTTTTGCTACATTGCTATAGCAGTCCATCCAGGGGTGGTGATCCACCAAGGGTTCCACCACCCCTTGTGCCTTGTGGCGCCTATTAGTCATGTTTTTCCTCCCTTTAAAGTGATTTGTTTTGTCCTCATGGTGAAAACCAAAACCACCTCTGTTCTTTCTCTTTTTTTGAAAGTAAATAGGTAAACATGATCCTCGCTGTCAAAGTTACCTTTAGAAGTTTACCCACAAAGCCCATAGGATAACATAGACACTGTGAAGTCACAGCTATGAATTAGCTGTAGTCTGTAAAACCAAAGGGTAAAATTATACAAAAACACCCTTGAAATAGGAGAATTTACACAAAAAAACCTCTCCTACATTTGATTTTTCTAGCAAAACACCCACCTTGACACTTCTTATGGATAAACATGTATACAAAAATGTTAGGTCAATCTATTTTCCCACTAAACAATTTTTATTAATATATGTTATAAAAATGTTGACTTTGTTAAAATAAAGTGATAATTTAACATTTTTAAACAGGTTTACAACTCAAAAAGAGTCATGAATGGTTTTGCATAGTTTTCTTATACATGGATGGTTTTCTGTAATTTCGTGAAAAGAGAAAGGATTTATTGTCTTGAGATTTAAAATTTACTGGAAAGAAAGTTAATAGGGGTGGTCTGTTGAGGTCTCTCATGGTCAGAGGAGTCACACCTGGAAACACAATTCACCATTTACTCCTCTGATTGCTGGAGCCATCACACAATTCAACAGTTGCAGTTGCCTTTTAATGCTTTTGAAGCTTGTGGAAGCCAACTCAACCAAACAATGCAGAGGGTGAGGGTGAATCAGTTATCCAGGCCTATTTCCCTGTCTCCGGAGTTTAACTCAGCTGAAAAGGCACCTTGATATCTGTTTTTAACATGCCTCACATTTACTCCGACCTGATCCAACCCGAAATAGTCCCGAACTGAAATGACCCGTAATCTATCTAAACATGATTGAGAATCTAGAGAGCCAAAAACCCAACAACCCGATTGGATCCAAACCTAAACTCACCCGCTCTAGATACAACTATTGCGACCCAATTGGTACGTTTAGTCGCAATCGCCAAGGGAAGGATATGAAAAAGGAGAGACTGGATGAATAAATACAGAAGATAGAGAACAAGAATGCCAAGCAATAAGCACAAGCAGCCAGCATTTCTTTTGCAAGTGCTGAACTGGATTTTTGGTGTTTGCTTGTGGTGTTGTTAAAGGTCTAGTCTTTGGTTTATACAACTCAAATACTCAATATTAGGCTTTCTGTCATTTTGTTCACTTCCATTATTTATTTATTTATAGAACAAATATCAGCATATATCATCTCAAATCCCAATCCATAAATGTGACGGAACCAATAGGAGTAGTCCGATTACAAGCAAGAAAATGAGCAACCATTTTTGCACTTGGTTGAAGATGTGCCCATCGACAACAGGCATGAAACGTCGGAATAATTTAATCCTCAATTAGTTAAGAATCTAATTGCCCAACATTATTAGTTTCACTAAAGTGTTGTACAACTTGCTTCAAATTGGAAGCCTAGATATCTTTCTTCACAACTAATATTCCATTTTTACCAAGCATGATAAGATGCAGGACCAACTGTGAGAGCTAGTGTATCTGACGGTTAGCAGTGCACTAGTTTGTTATGGTTGTTTATTCCATGACTTCAAACTAGGGTGCGAGGATAAGTGTTATCCAAAAGTATTTTATTTTAATCTATGTCTTGAAGTGTATCTTAAGAAGTTTAATTAATAAATATTCTTTATGTGAATAAAGTATCGATCCTAAAAAAACCAATATTTAAAAAAGTTAAAACTAATTTAATTTTGCAATTAAACTTATTAATCTATTATTAACCTATACTCCTTCCGATCCAAAAAGATTGTCGTTTGACTTTTTAACACGTATTTTAAGGAGCAAAAAACTATATAAAATATCAACTTTTTTTAAATTATTTTTTTACAACTTCATATTTGTTGGCAATAAGTATTAGATTATAAAAAATAAAAAATAAAAAGTTAATATATTATATAGTTTTTAGCTCCTTAAAATACGTGTAAAAAAGTCAGACGACAATCTTTTTGGATCGTAGGTAGTATTAATTAGAGATTGGTTAGAAGAACCTTTATTCTAAAATCATTAGATTCGATTTTTTTAAATCTTTCGGTAACACTTTGTGTTAGTGTGTTATAGGTTCGATCAATGTACAAGATTTAGTGTCAAAATTTTAGAGACTTTTAAATACTTGGGATAAAAATACATTTTTGCTTTAAATTCATTTTTAATTTTCGAAACATTTATTTTTATTTTTATGAAACCTTGGGCTCTAATAACACCTAATTTAAATATCCCCGAAATTCAATTTGAATTTAAATCTTAACATGATGCATAGACTATCATTGGGTATAAGTGATTGTAGACTAAAATGTACAATAAATATTTTGACACTTCAAAATAAATATTTTTACACTTCAAGCTTAACATGATGCATAGACCATAATCGGATCTGGGTTCGGGTGAGTCAAGTCGAGTCATATTTTGCCAACTGTAGTCGAGATAGTGTCTTTTATTAATTAAAAGAAAAGGGTTAAGTAATCATCATACGAGAGATAGCTCGACCCGACGAACCCTACCATCATCATGCAAAAAAGTTAAAACACCCTTAGGCGGGTCAAACAATACAGTCAAACCAATGTTATAAGAATAAACTATCCTATCAAGGTGGCCTGCAGCGTAGTTAGCTTCACGGAACACATGACGAACATGGATATTCCGGTTTATTTGTATTAAGCCTTGACATCAGGCTAGCCATCGGGTGGCCTCATGGAAGTGATTTTCCTATTATGGTCTCTACAAGTCGTAAATCTGTTTCCAAAATCACATTCTTGTAGCCCCCATACCAGGCGAGCATTACTTCATGCACTACTCCCCATATCTTGGCTACGGGTACCGTGCAGGGTCCAATGTTCATACCAAATCCCCAAAGCCACTCTCCGACATTATTCCTAAAGACCGCAACGGTTGTAGCGTGACTATCTCTACGAACGGCACATTCTGAGTGTATATTCACCCACCCAACATCAGGTTTTTTCCCAAGAAGTCATCTCATCATGTGTCTTGTTTTTGGTCTTTGATTGCGTGTTATGCTTGTCCAGCTCCGCCTATAGTCCTCTACTTGCACTACAATGAACCTGCTCTTGCTTCCTTGCCATTGTTCCTTCTAAAAAACAACAGTGTTCCGCCATTTCCAGATCCTCTAAATAGTCTCTGTAAAGATCTCATTCCACATAATAACATTATTGAAACTATTAGAGTTGAGCAAATTACCTCGAATCCATGTTGCAAACCCATAAGGCTCCTCCGTAACGCTCAGATTGAAGGCTCTGCTAGACGCTCCTCGTCTCTTTACATTCCCTAAGCGCATACAAAAGAGTTTCTATATTATGGACTATTACCTTTAGGCTAAGGAGTTGGATAGAACTGAGACAGACATGAAACATTATGGTATTAGAGCCAATATAAAAAAAAAAATATAGTATTAGAGCCAATATATTAAAACATTAAGTGGAAATATGACATCGAACAACACGATGCAACTACAACTACCAAAGTTAAATGGGAAGAGAATTATGATAGTTGTTCTATCCAACTAAAGATATATTTTCGTTTGTAAGAGTTATGAAGTTTCGTTGAAACTGGATTTGAAGATTTTATTGACTCGAATACATATCAGTGACTTAGTTATGAGGAGAAAACATCGTTAATTGAAAAGAGGAAGAATGTTAATTTTTTCAACCATTGGAGGAATCATTATTTCAAAAAATATCTATGGTAGAAAATATCAACAGAAGCGTGGAAGATCCTGTAGAAATCCTACAAAGGCGACGATCGTACGAAGCAAGTACGTATGCAAGCCTTTCGAGCAGATTTTAAGTCTTTATGCATGAACAACTCTGAATCAATTTCAACATATCTTGATCAATTTCAACATATCTTGATCGTACGAAGCAAGTTCATTGTCCTCGCATGAACAATAATGAACAAATGAAGCAATATCTCTACTTCAATTCAAAGCATGCTTTGCAAAATAAAGCAAACATGACCAACCATGGGAGTAATGAAGGTGGTCGAGACCATAGATGTGGTCATGAACGAGGAAGAGATGGAAATAGAGGTCGAGACCATAGACGTGGTAATGGACGAGGAAGAGATGGAAATAGAGAAGGTAATTCTACAAGAGGTGGTAGAAGAGTAAATTCTACATATGACAAATCGATAATCAAATGTTAAAAATGTGACCGGTTTAGGAAAGATTGCAAGTAGAACAAGGAGGTCATTCCAATCTAGCTGAAGTGGAAGAAAATTTGCTTCTTCATTGCAAAGGGCTTGATATAGAAAGTTATAATGTTTGGTATCCTGATATAAGATGTAGCAATCACATGACTGGAAAACGATAAATGTTCTCAATTTTAGATGAATCTTTGAAGTCAATTTTGGGAGCAACTCTAAAATTCCGGTGAAAGGTAAAGGTAACATTAGTATTCAATCAAAGAACGAGACTAATGTTACTATTGTAGACGTGTTCTATGTATCTAACTTATTTTGGAATTTACTGAGTTTCGACAACCTTTAAGAAAAAAGGACACAAAATTCATATAAAAATGGAGAATGCAACATTATGAGTAAAAGTGGAAAACATATCACAAGGGTGAAATGACAAAGAATCGGATGTTTCCTCTGTTTCTTCAAACAAGAGGTTCCATTAACTTACAAGCAATGATGAAGGATAGAAATTTGCTTTGCCATATGCGATTCGGTCATTTGAAATTTAGAGGATTAAAATTATTGGCGCAAAAAGGAATGGTGATACTGATAGGTCTCCCTCTAATCAACAATCCTGATAGACCTTGTGAGAGTTGTATTCTTGGAAAGCATCATTGTGACCCATTTCTAGTTGGGAAATCTATGAGAGCAAAGCAACCATTAGAGCTAGCGCGCACACAGATATTTATGGACCCGTGGAGAGAGGGAATCACTCTGACACAAAAAAGTAAATTTTTTACTTTTTGCGGACGATTTGACCCAAAAAAGTTTGGTCTATTTCAGATAGGATAAATCCGTAGCATTCAAAAAGTTTCAAGAATTCAAGAAACTTGATGAAAAAAATGTGGTTTCTCTTTAAAGACTTTGAGATTCAGCAGAGGCAGAGAATTCACATTATTTGAATTCAATGAGTTTTGCAAGAAGGAAGGGAATGATATAGCTAAAAGAAAAAATAGAACAATATTTGAGATGATTGGAAGCATGTTGAAAACCAAATCATTGTCAAAGCTTTTGTGGACAGAGGTTGTTTTTTGTCTCGTATATGTATTAAATAGATGTCCAACAAAGAGCGTTCGTAAAAATACTCCAAAAGAAGCTTAAAGTGGAAGAAACTAGACGTATCCGATTTACGTGCATTTGGGTGAGTTGCATATGCCCTCATACTTGATCAACAAAGGAAGAAGCTTCATGAAAAAAGCCAAAAGTTCATTTTTTTTGGCTACAATGAAACAACCAAGGGTTATAGACTATATAAGTCGAACACAAATGAGATGATAATAAGTAGATATGTTCACTTTACTAAAGATGAGACATGGCTTAGTAATAGAACTAATGAATCGAGTAGAAACGTTGTCATAACTAAATTGCATGTAGAAGATTCTCTAACTCATTTCGAAAGTAGCAATTTAACAGTAGAAGTTGAATCTCTTATTGTGGCCAAAGAGCCAAGAGCCTCAAAATATCCTTAGAGAATAAGAGTTAGACTAATTTATTTGAAGGATCATATTCTAACCGGAGACGATAATGATGAAAACATATTCAATGATGAATCTCTTGGCAACTTTTGTTTATTTGCTGACTGTGATCTAATCAATATATCAATATATTAATATATTAATATATTAATATATTAATATATAATACTAAAGGAGAAGTCGCCTAAGTCATGTGACGTCCTCTCCTTTAATGTAGGAATTTTTAATTAATTATTAATTAAGTTGTTTGGATAATTAAGCAAATGTAATTAATTAATTAATTAAATCCAATTCGGTTAAGATTTAAATACAAAATTAGTGGTGATATTCTTTGTATTTTGGTGAGTTAGTTTAGATATTTACCGGATAAGATTAAAATAAAATTATATTTGTTTTAACAAATCAAATATGCCTTTTTTTTTTACCTATTTATGTTTAATTGTGTGTTTTCTTTTCAACCCTACCTCAGCTAAGTTTGTGGGATATACTAATCAATAATTGTAGAAAATATTAGTGAGACTCAATTTGATTTTCGCTCTATTTTATTTTTGTTTTTTATTTCAATTTGACATTTTCAATGTGAGATTTGTTGTTACGCATATAGTACTTCTTAATTCGTATTCTTATCTCTATAATGTAATTTATTTCATTGAGTATATAAGTTGTTATTTCATCCCTTAGTTGTCACTCATGGTTTATCAATTCATGGGTAATTGATACAGAGTACTATTTTATTTCAATCAGTTCATTATACGTTTGATCAACTCCATGAGATGAAATTGTTCCACAAATGTAATACTGAAACATCTTACTCCCTCTGTTCGTAAATATAAGTCGTTTGACTTTCTGGCATGTTTTTTTAAGGAGGTAAAAACAATATAAAATATTAACTTTTTTTTATTATTTTTAAAAAATAATATTATACTCATTATATTAAGTATAATATTGTTTTAAAATTTTAATAAAAAAGTTAATATTTTATATAGTTTTTAGCTCCTTAAAAAACGTGTCAAAAAGTTAGACGACTTATATTTGTGAACGGAGAGAGTAATAATAATAATAATAATAATAATAATAATAATAATAATAATAATAATAATAATAATAATAATAATAATAAAAAATAAAATAATAATAATAATAATAATAATAATAATAATAATAATAATAATAATAATAATAATAATAATAATAATATGTGCATTATTTCTTTAAATTGTTACATGGCTATTTTGGAATACATTATTGATATATGTGCTTATATGCATGATTTCCAAAAATTGGAGAAAAATGACCCCCATTGAAAATTTTGGTTAATGTCATGGAAGCTTTAATTGGACTCGACGATGCAAAAATTGGATTCATTAGAGATATAGCATGAAATTGCCTAGTGAAGGGAAGTCATAATGAAGTGCATATTTTTATAAAAACCATAAAATGAGGTAAAATTTGAAGTTGCTTTTGACATGTTGCATGATAAGATGATGGAGGACTTTATATTTCCATATAATGCTCATTGTTTCAATTCCTAGCCTTACCTATGCTTATGCATCACAAAAGCCATAATATGCCTTATTTCAATTATTGCTCCACATAACCTAAACATTTGCCATTCTTTACCTTATCCGGGGATTATGTTGAGAATGATGTTACATTATGGAGATATTATATGGTTTTTGTGTTGTGATTATTATCATTATTGGAGTTTGGAAGGGAATTGTTTGAAATATATGGAAAATTTAATGAGTGAAAGAAAATCCAATCACCTCAGGAGATAAAGGTAGATTGACCCTGCTCTCTAAGATAATAGTTTGGAGAGATGGGACACATTGTGAGGAGTCCAAAGCACAGAGTATCCGGGGCCATTCATGACACCCATGTTTGCGACTCGCGAGAAGGCAATGCTAAGGTTAGAGAGGTAAAAGCATTATTACTGATAAAAGCATTATGAAAGGTGATGAATATTATGGAGAAGAAATGTGGAAATTCAATTTGGAAATACTGCATTTCCCCGGATCATTAGCACCACATTTCCAGAAAATTGCCCACCTTTAGCCTTTTACCAAATCTACTCCTTATTTGAGCTTAAATTGAAGTCCTCTTGATTATCAATGCTTTGTCACTTATGAATGTTTTTGCATAAACCTCCTTTTGTGAGTAGATGTTGCTTTGATATAATTGCTCATGCATGGATTTGTGACAATAGTACCTTTTCGAGGATGGTAATTAACTGCTGGGTTATATAAGAATGAATCTGATATGTTGAGAGTTTTGATTTCTTCCCCTGAATGACAAATAAAAGTATTGCTTGAGGACAAACAAGCTTAAGTATGGGGTGTTTGTTGTGAGCTAAATCTGCCATATTTTACAGTAACTTTAATATCATTTTCTGCATACTTTGCATACATTTGGGTTAGATAGTACAGAATCTATGTAGTTTATGTTTATTTGCCAAATTATGGAATCTACACCAGTTTCTGTTTAAATTCGCAGAATTCGAGACGTTTTACAGCAATTCTAAGGAAGGTCAGAAAAGCTCGGAAAAACAACTACAGAAGTCCAGAATCCGAGAGTACAGAACCAGGACAAACCGAGCTAAAGCCAGGGCTACTCTATGTCGAGTACATCTTACTCGATGTCGAGTAGAGAGCCCAGGCGGACTTGGTCGACAAAGCCTGATCGAGAAAGATGAGCCAGACCAACCCGACTCCCGGAACGCAACTTGATCTCGACAAGCCCTAGTCGAGATCGACGACGCCTCAGCGCCACACCCGGAGTCGACGAGAAGAGGAGGCAAGCCGAGGACGAAGACGACCAGGCAGCATTCGCTACCAGGGACTAGACTCGCTGCAGCGAGCCTCTCGCTGCCGCGGACACCAGTCGAGCAGAGTCACCCGAGAACACCAGTCGACGACAAATCCTAGTCGATGTCGACGAGCCCTTGTCGATGTCGAGTAGACCAAGTCCTGGAAACGCGTCGTCGTGAGCAGTCCGAGTAGAGTTGGGAATCCTTGGGGCCGAAGAAATCCGAGATTGCCGAGATACATCAAGTTCTATCCATGGAAGGAAGATTTATCATCATGAAGAGACTTACCTAGTTTAGATTTATCTTTTCCATTTTAGATTTAATTCCTTTATCGCTTTTATTTATCATTAAGCCTTTTAGATATAATTTTAGATATAGATAGAAGATTCTATCCTTGATTAGCAAGGGTTAGAAAGCTATAAATAAAGCCCTAGGGGCTGGTTTTTCATACAATTCAATTTTAGAGAGAGACAAGTAGTTCCACAGAGACGGTTTAGGGAGTTCGAAGGTTTTAAGGTTTTGGCAGTTTACGAAAGTTGACTGCCGGGATTGTAAAAGCTTTGAATTTAGTTAATGCAAGTTATTTCTTTTCAATCAATGTCTGAGTTTGTGATGAGGCGTGAGTAGTCCATCCACTTCTAGGGTTGGGGCGAGCCCAACGATAGCCATGCGTGCTTGAGGTAAAGATCCGAACTTTATCATGTTTTGAGCATTTTCCTACTTGTTTATGTGTTTATTACTCGTCTAATGGAGATCCATGTTAACAACTTGGATTATAAACATAAGATTTGAAGAGACAATTACGGTTTCTTGAAAGACAATTAGGGTTTCCAATAATCCAAGTTGTTAACATGGATCTCCATTAGACGGGTAATAAACACATAAACAAGTAGAAGATGCTCAAAACATGGGGTACTCGACCTCGACTAAGGGTTAGTCGACAGGGGTCAGGCACAGTCGAACAAAGCGCAACAGCAGTCACAGGGGCTCGTCGATGTCGACAAAGCCTACTCGATGTCGAGTAGAGTCTTCGTCGACTTCGCTTCATCTCGTCGAGTACCTGCACAAGTAAGCTACATCGACTTTGGGTCGAAGATCAGTAGTCGAGATCGAGTAGTGCTATTCGATCTCGAGTAAGACAGAAATTAAAACGAAAGAAAATAAATGCAAAGGCTTTTGAAATTAAAACGAAAGATCAGGAGGAGGAGGCAAGCCGAGGACGAAGACGACCAGGCAGCATTCGCTACCAGCGACTAGGCTCGCTGCAGCGAGCCTCTCGCTGCCGCGGAAATCCTCGCTGCCAGCGGGATACACCAAGACGACGGAGCTCGCCGACTCGCTCCAGCGGAAGGGGTCTCTCGCACATGCGGATCGACGAACTCGCTGCAACGGAAGAAGCGGCTCGCTCCAGCGGAAAGGAACACTCCTACTCGATGTCGATGAGTCCTTGTCGAGATCGACTAGATCTCGGAGCCATGTCCGAGCCTTGTCGAGCACCAGTCACCCGAGAACACCAATCGACGACGAATCCAGAAGTTGTGTGACGTGGCTTGACGAATCCTACTCGGTGTGGGATTACTTGGGCTCGAAGAAGGCCGAGAATCTATCCAATCTATCAAGATACATCATGGAAGAGGAGTTCTATCCACTTTAAGACATTTAGATATATTTCGATTTAATTTCTTTATCGCTTTTATTTATCCTTAAGCATTTTAGATATAGTTTTAGATATAGATATAGATATTCTATCCTTGAGTAGCAAGGTATAGAAGGCTATAAATAAAGCCCATGGGGCTAATTTTAGAAAAATTCAATTTTAGAGGTAGAGAGGTAGTTCCAAAGAGACGGTTTAGGGAGTTCGAAGGTTTTAAGGTTTTGGCAGTTTACGAGAGTTGATTGCCAGGATTGTAAAGGCTTTGAATTTAGTTAATGCAAGTTGTTATTTCTTTCCAATCAATGTCTGCGTTTGCGATGAGGCGTGAGTAGTCCACCCACTTCTAGGGTTGGGGCGAGCCCAACGATAGCCATGCGTGTTTGAGGTAAAGATCTGACCTTTATCATGTTTTGAGCATCTCTTACTTGTTTATGTGTTTATTACCCGTCTAATGGAGATCCATGTTAATAACTTGGATTATAAACATAAAATTTGTAGAGACAATTAGGGTTTCTTGAAAGAGTTGTCTAATTGTTGGAAAAGGCGAAAGCTTGTCCTTTGATGCAATCCACATGATTATCTGTTTATCTCTGCCTTATGCATGCTTGGTTATCGTTGTTACAAACCCCAATCTTGGAAGCCTTTTATATTAAGTTTAGTTCGAAATCCCAAAGCAATTGTTTTTACTTTCTTTTACTTTCGTTTTATTCTCTGTCTCCTCGATATCGAATAGCACTCGTCGATATCGAGTACTGATTCTCGATCTAGCATCGTTGTAGCTTCTGTGTGCAGGTACTCGATGAGACGAAGCGAAGTCGACCAAGACTCTACTCGATATCGAGTAGGCCTTGCCGATATCGACGAGCCCTTGTGATTGCTGTTGCGCTGTGTTCGACTGTGCCTGACCCCTGTCGACTAACCCTTAGTCGAGGTCGAGTACCACTATTGTCGACGTTCGTGAGATTTCTTCGCTGCCTAGGATCCGCTGACACGCTTCCTCGTGGATCGATCCTGACTTCCCACTGCTACATCAGGAGGAGGTCTTGTAATTATTTGCAAGGGACGGAATCTGGTTTGCTTTGCATTATTTATATTTTATTTGCATTCTCGATTTCCTCCTCCTACAACAACCACTGCAATGTCGATCACGAAGGTGCCTGAGCATAGAAGTTTTGACAAGACCTCTACCACCACCATCAAGGTACTCACAAAGATGCATAAAAAGGAAATGGTACCGGACAAGATCCGACATTAGATTAATCACGCCAACTTAGATAAAAAACTGATGAAAAATCAATCCACTTCTACACGTTGACCTTCAAGCATATTGAAATTGATCAAATGGAATTTTGCATCCTGTTAGGGTTTAGTGGTAATAAGAACACGAGCACACAATGGAAGAATGGAATCACATAATAGAGAGAGTAAGGCAAGATCGAGAACACACAGATTTAACGTGGGCAACCCAACTACCGGGAGGAAAACCCACAGACGGCAAGAGCCAATAAAATCCACTATAAAATAGAAATAGTACAAAGATCCTTTAACAAGTAATGGATATGTGTGAAAGATGAAGGAAGATGGGTTTCTGTGTGGGAGGCTTGAAAGGTTGAGTTTTGTGGATGGCTTGGAAATGGGGATGAGCCTCCTATTTATAGACCTCATCCCTTGGTGACTTGGAGAGTAGAAGCTTGTAGAAACTTAGAGAGGGATAAGGCTTAAGAACCTTGTTGATGCTAGAAGACATAGAAGATTGGAGAACCTCGTAGAGCTTTGGAAGGATGGAGAAGGTTTAAGAAAATTTCTTCACTTCTTCTAGGCATTTCCTTGGATTGGACCAAGAATGAGCAAGCCCAAGAATGATCCAAGTCCAATGAGGATGTATGATGCAACCCAACAAACTCCGCCTTGCATCAATATCTGAATGAGCTTAGTGCCGCATAAAGCCCCGAAAGGCACTCAGTGCTAAGAAACACCAACCAAGTTCAAACAATGTTTGAACTTGGCAATATGAAGTGGCTTTGTTAGCATATCTACAGGGTTGTTGTTTGTATGAATCTTCTTCACAACATCGCCTTTAGAGACAATATCCCAGATGAAGTGGTGCATGGTGTCGATGTGCTTGGTCTTACTATGATAGCCATTGTTCTTTGTCAGATGAATGGCAATGTGATTATAAAAAAAAACAGTAAGAACGTCTTGTGAAAAACCCATCTCATTGATTAATCCACGGAGCCAAATAGCTTCTTTTACTCCTTACGTGGCTGCAATGTACTCTGCTTCAGTACTTGATAGAGTTGTTATTAACTGAAGTGATGCACACCAACTAATAGACGATCCACATAGAGAGAAAATATATCCCGAGATAGACTTTCTTCGATCCAAATCATCAACATAATCGGCATCAACATAACTATCAACATGGTTAGACCTTGCTCTCTTCCTATAAAAAGTCAGGCCAATATCAGCAATACCTTTTAGATAGCGAAGTATCCACTTTACTGTATTCCAGTGCTCTCTTCCAAGATTATGCATGTACCTGCTGACTAAACTTACAACATATGCTAAATCATTTCTGGTGCAAACCATGGCATACATGAGACTTCCAACTACGGAAGCATATGAAACGTTTTTCATCCGTTCCTTTTCCTCCTCTGATTTTGGGCACTGATCAGATGATAACTTAAAGTTTGCAACAATAAGAGTTCTTACAAGCTTAGCATCTCTCAGATTGAAATTGTCAAGCACTTTCTCAATATACTTCTGTTGACTTAACATGAGCCTTTCAGCTTGACGATCCCTGTGAATCTCCATACCAAGAATCTTCTTGGCAGGGCCTAAGTTCTTTATCTCGAACTTCTTGCTTAACTAGGTCTTTAACTCGTTGATGAGAGTAATGTCACGAGCTGCAATCAACATATCATCAACATAAAGCAGCAAACATATAAAAGACCCATCAAGCGCTTTTCTGAAGTACACACAGTGGTCATATTGGCTCCTGGAATAACCATGACTCAACATGAATGAGTCAAACTTCTTGTACCATTATCTCGGAGCCTGCTTGAGGCCATAAAAAGACTTTTTCAGACGACATACGTGGTCCTCCTTTCCTTAGACCACAAAACCTTCCGGTTGTTGAATATAGATCTCTTCCTCCAAATCGCCATGAAGGAAGGCAGTCTTGACATCAAGCTGCTCAAGCTCAAAATCATGTAGAGCAACAAAGGAAATAATATACGAATAGAGGTATGACGAACAACAGGAGAGAAGGTTTCATTGAAATCGACACCTTCTCTTTGATTAAAACCTCTAACAACATACCTTCCCTTGAACCCTGCATCTTCAACTCCGGGAATGCCATCTTTCTTCTTGAAGATCCACTTGTAAGTAATAAATCGTTTTCCCTTTGGCGATTTCACTAGATCCCAAGTGTCATTTTTGTGAAGGCTTTCAACCTCTTCCTGCATCGCAACTAGCTACTTAGAGGAGTTGGCACAAGAGATAGCTTCTGAATGGCTCGTAGGCTTGGCAACTTCTTCAATCTCTTCGGCAATGGTCAGAGCATATTTAATAAAGTGGATTTCATCATCACAGTGAGAATGTTTCCGAACATCGTGTCTCATTGGGCGATCATGAGCAATGCATTCTCTTGTTGTGGATCCATGGCCTAAGGAATGGTAACCGGTGTATCACCAGATTGTGTGCCAGAGGAGGAAGTATCAACTGACTTGGAACCAGAGGTTTCAATTTCCACTATCTCAGTGGCATCACTTTGATTGCATGTAGAAGGAACAACAACAAATTCCTTTCCAGAAAATAACAATGCATTTTCGTTAAACGTTACATCTCGACTGTTAATGATCTTTTTAGAGTCAGGACAAAATAGTCTATATCTTTTAAGTCCATCAGGATAACCAATGAAAATGCATTTTATAGCTCTAGGGTTTAACTTACCATCATCAACCCGAACATAAGTAGGACAACCAAAGATCCTTAAATTAGTGTAATCAACTGGTTTACTAGACCAGATTTCTTCTGGAACCTTCCCTTCAAGAGACGCATCTGGAGAGCGATTGCTAAGATAACAGGCTGCATGGGCAGCTTTTGCCCACAAGTTTTTTGCCAAGCCAGCATGAGAAAGCATACAACGCACTTTCTCTAGAATGGTCATATTCATGCGTTTTGCAACCCCATTTGGTTAGGGTATGCCCACAATAGTGTGGTGCCTAGCAATGCCTTCTCGAGCACATAATTTGTCAAATTCATAATTGCAGAACTGAAGACCATTATCAGTACGGAGCATTTTAACTTTCTTCCCAGTTTGATTTTCAATCAGAATTTTCCATTATTTAAACCCAGGAAAGATTTCATTTTTGTGGCGTAGAAAGAGAGCCTAGACTTTTCTTAAATAATCATCAATAATAGTCGACATATAAGAACGCACACCAAGAGAAGGAACATGTGAAGGACCCCATAAGTCAGAATGAATATAATCCAGAGTGCCATTAGTTGTGTGGCGGCCTTTAACAAAGATGACTCTTTTCTGTTTGCCAAAGACACAATGCTCACAGAATTTGATCTTGTAGATGGTATGAGTACAGAGAAGACCTCTCTTTGAAAGCAAGTGCATGCCTTTTTCCTGAAAAGGTATAATGCATGCCTTTTTCACTCATGTGGCCTAAACGGATATGCCACAACTGAGTATCATCATGTAGAGAGGTAGAAAATAAGGCAACTGAAGCTGAGCCTGCAACAGCAGCTCCTTGTAGGACATATAGCCTACCAACGCGGGTAGCTTTCATCAAGACTAGAGAGCCACGGGGAACTTTTAGAACTCCGTATTTAGCTGCGTACTTGCACCCATGAGATTCTAGGGTGTCTTGAGAAATCATGTTTCGTCTCATCTCTATGACGTGTCTAACACCCGTTAGAGTTCGAATAGTACCATCATGCGTTTTAATCTTGATAGTACCTTTCCCAACAACCTTGCAAGGATTGTCATTTCCAAGCAAGACAGATCAACCATTGATTGGTTCATAGGAGGAAAGCCAATCTTTATGTGGACAAATAAGGAAAGTATAACCAGAATCAAGAATCCACTCATGCTTACTTTTATCATCAGTGTTATAAGCTAAGAGAACATCCCCATCAGAGATGATATGCTCTGATTTGTTGCAATAATTGCATGACTTTTTACTTCTAGACTTTGATCTAGGCCTAGAAGATTTACTATTTTTTCCACTTTCAATACCAGACCCCCTAATCGTTAAATCTTCACCAGGTTTCTCAAAACGGTTATCAACATCATATTTTTCTTTAGCTAGTAAGTTAGACTTAACATCCTCCAAGCACAGAGTGTCAGCATTATTTCCATACAACATGATGTCTTTAAATTGCTTATAAGGCGGGGGCAAAGAGACCATTAACATGACAACTTTTTCGTCATCATCAATTTTAACACACAAATTCTCAAGATCAACAAAGATAGAAGAGAACTCACTGAGATGAGTTCGATTGGGGGTACCTTCAACCATTATAGAGAACTCACTGAGATGAGTTTGAATTCGCAAGAGTGTAAAGACGCTCCTTCAGTCTGAGCCTGTTGGCAAAACTCTTTGATAAGGCATATTTAGGTAGGCATTATATAGTAGTTTAATTTGAGTTTTATGGTTGTTTGGTTATGTTTTGGAGTTAATTACGTATTATGCTCTTTTAGTGGTAAAGTTTGGAAACTACGCTATTTTATTGGATTTATGCAGATTTGTAGTGCCAACATGGTGAAGAGCTTGGGAAGAGACCAAAGAGGATGTCAAAAGAGAAAAGAAAAAGCCAAAGAAGGATTAGATGGTAATTTGGGAAGCAAAGAAGCACAAGAACAAGAGAGGAAACAAAGCACATGGAGAAATCATCTCTTTAATGTTATGAGAAGTTGGATTCATGTTATGAGTTCTTCATGAGAGTTGTAGTCCTTGAAAATAGTTTTCCAACACATATTCATATGCATCAATAGGACAAATGACCACTCTAGAAAGTGCATTACAAGTTCAGTCTGCGAAGCTATCAAGGCGGCGCCCGCCGTCCCATCAGAGTCGGATCTGTGCGAGCAGACCAATTACTATCTTTATGGAAACTCTATTATAGGGTTTGACCGATGCCTTTAGGTTATATAGGAGGTTTTTCTCAGCCGTTTGAAATCATCTAACATAATCTAACACATTAAAATTCATCCTCTTTTCTCTATTCAATTCAATTAGGTTTTAGGTTTTGTTTTCTATTCAAGAGAAGAAATTTAGGTAAGCCATGCTTGGCTAATTCTCTGTTGTTTTCATCTACACTTTTGAGACTTGGTTGGTTGTTTGTGAGTTTCTAATGAAGTATTATTTCTCTCTTTAATATCTTTCAATTTCCCTTGTGATTTTTGATGATATTATTATGATTGATCACCATGAAAGTATCTTGCTAGGTATTTGTTATTTTGTCATTGAATGAATTATGTAGTAGCACGCTTAGGATTGTGAGAACCTTCGTTTGATCATGACTAAGTAGGGATTTCGACATATGTCTTAAGCATCGGTTACCTTGCATACTTGGTGTTATTCATATACCTAAATTCTTATGAACTTGTGCTATCTTTATGTTAAATCTTTGTCCGTGCTTAGGTTTCATAAAGATGTAAGGGATTAATTGCGCTCTTTGTGATTTAATCTATTCAAACTAAGATGAAAGGAATTCGTAGAGAACACTTTAATTGGATTCCACGACCAATGAACCCAACCAATGTCGAGAATTTGTGGATGGAAACATCTATTTTATCTATCTTTTGCATTAGTTTAGATTCGTTCTTTCATTTACTTTATTCCCATCTTTTGCGGTTCAAACAATAAATATACAAATCTTGGAAATACTTGTTACTATGTGGGATCAACCCTCTTACTTGCATCCTATACTAGTTTGTTTGTTTGGGAATTATTTTGATAAGGGAAATCAACGACTTTTCCTCCGTCAAATTGGCATCGTTGCCGGGGAATCAAGTTTATTTCTTTGTTTTTTTTTGTGTTTATTGATTTGTATATATCCCTAACTCCGTCGTGGACCTATCTTACAGTTCACGACACCCTACTACTAATCATTCAAGATGTTGATGTTATTGCAGCATGAAGGAGAATACTTTCACCGATATCTCACAAGAGTGGAAGAAGAGGTGTCTTTCCGTTATTCATGGGGTGGTACTGAATATAGTTGGGAAGAAAAAGTTAGTTGCGTGCTTGAAGGAATGACTCTTAGCTACAAAATATTCACCGAATCCGTCAATAATGGAAGCCTTGAAGGGTTGGATAGGTTCGAACCGAATTATGGGATCTCTTCTGCCATATGGGTGACCTAGAGGCGGAGGATGAACGCAAGAGCTGATTGGAGCAATTGAGTCAACTTGTTCAAATAATGGAAATGTTGGAAAAGAGCGAGAAATGGAGGAAATATGCAGGAGATATACATAAAATATGGAGATGCATGATTCCTCTAACGATGATTTCTATACCGATGAGCCTACTGAACAGGCGGCGCCCGTCGGGTCTCTGGCGGCTCCCGCCGTCCTTTCTGCGGTTAGTTTAGACGAGAGTAGAGATGAGGAAGGAAGACCGATGCCCATTGACGTGGAGTCTTATGAGTTGCGACATGAGGAACCATGTGTTTGAGCCCCTACCCCACCTGGAAAACCCATTCCCAACCCACCTACGGATGCATGCTCAATTGAAAAGGAAGAAGGAAGCCCTATGGCTATGGATACAAGCGTGGAAGAGCCTTTTACCCACATTTGGTTGAACTCGTTCCCTTATTCCTACTTCACAAATTGCATTATGCCAACGGAGGAGGAAGATATCAATAAGAATGGCATCTCTCACGAGGAATGGGATGAAGAAGAAGAGCTAGCGTTTCTTGAAGTGGAATCTCATGAGTACACGCATGGGAATCCATTTGTTTTGGCTCATGATTCATCCGATAAGCTCATCTCCACCACATCCATCGAGGAAGCAAGTCTAGAGCCGATCTCTGTGGCTCCTGAGCAAGGTAGCAATGCTTCTTACACTTTTGTTGATTTTGGTGAGTATGTTGATCATCGAGAGCACTATTTCTACAAACTACCAGCGGAACTGTGTTGGTGGTACTACATACCCTCAGCGGAAAGTCAAGCTCAAACACATGATAAGTTGAATTCATTCTTCAATTTCATATCTTGATCTTTCAATCTCTTCATGTTTGGTGTTCATTCAAATTATAGGTGGGCACAAGAGTTTGATTTGTTTCTAAGAGCGTTGACAATGCCTGAATGCGTCTTCAATGAAGGAAAAATAAACCGCCAAGTCTTAAACGATAAAAAAGGACGCTACTTGGGAGGTAGCCCAAGGTAAGTTTGCTATTATCTCACTTTCCAATTTCTACTTACTTGTTCAATATTTCAATTTCAATAAAGTTTAGTGTTCTTATTCGATAGTTAATGAGCTTGTGATCAAAAGTGCTTTGGAAAGTTTTTGTTTAGCATATTGGTGGGAGCTATGGCGGAAAAGGAACAATTAGTGCTTGCCTAGAAATGTCGCCGTCACGAGACCTCATTTTCGCCTCCGTGAAATGCCTATTTTCTTTGATTTACAGTTGTTAAATATCGACTCGGTACATGGGTGGTACCGAGCCGGGAGTTTTTGCATCAAGTCGCCACCGCAAAATCCCTTGTCGCGGCCGCGAAATCTACCAAACCAACTCCCAGTGAAACCTTGCTTCTCGCGGCCGTGAGCTCCCCTTTTGCCGCGACAAGTTCCATTTCGCCACCGTGAAACCCATCTTTTTCCGCCGTGAAACCCTTCTTTCGCCACCGCGAACCATCACTCCATCTCGCCACCGTGAACCTCCATCTTGCCGCCGTGAAAAGCTAATTTTGCCGCCATGAAATCCTCTTGCCAGCCAATGTGAAAGATCTAGTTTCGCCGCCGCGACTCACCTTTTTGTCGCGGTGACACCATCCTGACCAGAATTGTTTGCTTGTTGCTTTCCCTCGACCTCCGAGCCATCAACCATCGCCACCACAAGGTATTTGGAACATTTCCTCTTCGCTCGCACTCGAGCTTATTTATTTTATTTTCTTGTCTTTTATGTTTCACTGAGGACAATGAAAGATTTAAGTGTGAGGAAGAGATTTAGTGCATTTAGTTAGATCATGTTTCAATTTCTTGTATGCATTTCATGTTTCAATTTTAGTTTACGCATTAGAAAATCAAGAAAAAAAATTAGAAAATGTCAAAAATCCCAAAAATATCATGCATTGCATATATATGTTGTTATTCAAACACCCACCTTGGCTAGTGAAACTCTACATCTTCTTGTGACATAAACTTGTAAATCCTACGATTAGTTTGAATTGATTAGCCTTATTGTTCTAAAATGGTTTTCTTATGGAGCATGATTAGTGATATAATTGAGCATGTATGATTGAGCTAAAGTATGATTGAAATCCTACAAAAAATGACCGTTGTGAGATTGTTTTAGCCTTATTGGATTCATTTATATTTTTTTTGCTATATGTGTGATTTACTCTCCTTATGTTTCGACCTATTGATATTTACTTCATTAGCTGTTGTCAAGAACGACTCACATGTTTGTTGCTTGCAGATGATTATGCTTTTATGTTAAAGATTTGACTTTAGTTGCTTGTGAGTTTTTGAGTGAAATAATGTGGCAATGGTTGATACACTTAGTAACCGGATCTACTCATGACACCCATGGGTATGATTCACGCAAAACGGTGTTGAAAACTATCCGCTAAGAAAGGAAGCTTGATCATTGAGTAACCGGGTTCATTCATGACACCCATGTTTACAATTCGCGTCAAAAGATGTTCAATTGGACTTTATTCAAGTAAGTTGAGGTGTTGATAGTCCGGGGCCATTCATGACACCCATGTTTACGACCTGTGTAAGTAATACACCAAACCGACATAAACCATAAGAAGAAAAAGAAACCAAAAAAGAAAAAAACCGACAAAGAAAAGAAAAAAAAAGAGTGAAACTCTATAGCCAAATTGTTTATTTTTATTGTTTTTCCGCAAGTAATGGCATTTCAGTGGAGATTTGGGGATATTCTTTTCAATGTCTATGAGTTTAGTGCATGTTGGATTGAGTTGAGAGTTGAACTTAAAATCCTAAACACATGAGAGCATGAGTGAAACACATATTCCTTGTGAGGTTGGATGATTTCTACTTCTTTGCTTTGATCGCTAAATACATGCTATGATGTTTACTTGCTTGATCATGTGCTCCATTTCAATTGATGTTGTATTTTATTAAGGCTATTGCATAGATGATGAACTCGTAGGTATAGGTTGATTTTTATTATTCGCTCGAGGACTAGTGAAGTTTAAGTGTGGGGGATTTTGATAACACATATTTAGATAGGCATTATAGAGTAGTTTTAGTTGAGTTTTATGATTGTTTAGTAATGTTTTAAAGTTAATTGCGCATTACGCTCTTTTAGTGGTAAAGTTCATAAACTACGCTATTTTATTGGATTTATGCAGATTCGTAGTGCCGACATGGTTAGGAGCTTGGAAAGAGACCAAAGAGGATGTCAAAAGAGAAAGGAACAAGCCAAAGAAGGATTAGAAGGCGATTTGGGAAGCAAAGGAGCACAAGAACAAGAGCGGAAACGATGCACATGGAGAAATCGTCTCTTTAATATTCTGAGAAGTTGGATTTAGTTTCTGAGTTCTTCATGAGAGTTGTAGTCCTTGAAAAGAGCTATTCAACACATATTTATATGGTTCAATCGGACGAACGACTACTCCAGAAAGTGCATTAAAAGTTTAGTCTATGTAGCTGTCAAGGCGGCGCCCGTCGTGGTTTAGGTGGCGCCCGCCGCCCTACACTACTACATTTAAGGGATTTAGCGGCGGTCCAAAACCGCTTCCTTATATAGGATAACCGCTGCCTAAGCTCTATGGAAGCGGTTTTGACCCACCGCTTCTGCTGCCGTCATCTTATCTCTAAGGCAGTGGTTTTATTGATCTAAGGCAGCGGCTTCATAAAATTGGGACAACCGCTGCCACAAATAAAGAAAAATCGTTGCCTATTGCCTTACAACAACACTTCTTCTCCCTATAATACGCAACAATTTTAAATTTTTTGGCAGCGGTTATATATATTTAATTTTACATATTTGTGCTCCATTTTAAATATTTAATTATATTTATTGTAAATATTTTAATTTTACAGATTTTATAATTGTTCTTCATTGTGGTAGTGCTATCAGAGCCGGATATGCGCGATCGGTACAATTACTATCTTTATGGAAACTCTATTATATGGTTTGGCCGTTGCCTTTAGGTTCTATAGGAGGTGTTTCTCAAACGGTTGGAATCATCTAACATCATCTAACACATTAACATTCAACCTCTTTTCTTTATCCAATTCAATTAGGTTTTAGGTTTTGTTTTTTATTAAAGCGAAGCAATTTTGGTAAGCCATGCTTCACTAATTCTCCGTTGTTTTCATCTACACTTTTGAGACTTGGTTGGTTGTTTGTTTGTGAGTTTCTAATGAAGTATTGTTTCTCTCTTTAATATCTTTCAATTTCCCTTGCGGTTATTGATGATATTATTATGATTGATCACCATGATAGTATCTTGTTAGACATTTGTTATTTCGTCATTGAATGAATTCCATAGTAGCACGCTTAGGATTGTGAGAACCTTCGTTTGATCATTTCTAAGTAGGGATTTCGACATATGTCTTAAACATCGAATACCTTGCATACTTAGTGTTATTCATATGCCTAGATTCTCAGGAAATTGTGCTATCTTTATGTTAAATCTTTGTCCGTGCTTAAGTTGCATAAAGATCTAATGGATTAATTGTGCTCTTTGTGCTTTAATCTATTCAAACCAAGATGGGAGGAATTTGTAGAGAAAACTTTAATTCGATTCGACGACCAATGAACCCAACCAATGTCGAGAATTTGTGGATGGAAACATCTCTTTTATCTATTCTTTGCACTAGTTTAGATTAGTTCTTTTATTTACTTTATTCCCATCTTTTGCCTTTAAATCAATAAATATACAATTCTTGAAAATACTTGTTTCTATGTGGGATCGATCCCTTACTTGCATCCTATACTAGTTTGTTTGTTTGTGAACTATGGACGTCTCTACACTTTAAAGCTCCATTTCCCAATGAAAAAGAACTCTCTGTATACAAAGTAATAATAAAAGTTGATGTCATACAAGATCAGAAATAATTGTGGGCAGTGGCGGAGCCAAGATTAAAACTAGGTGGTGCTAATTTGTTTTTGTTTTTTTGTGTAATTATCTCTAGAAGATTTCTTGTAAAAAATATTGAAAATTGAACAAAATTATTATTTAAATGCATCATTTTTTTTTATTGAAATCATTTAGATAACATAAAATGAAAAGGTAAAAAATGATTAATTTTAAGACAATAAGAAAAGAAAACATTTGATTTAATTGAAATAATTGAGAAAACAATAATAGAGCAAAATAAATTTTAAAATGAAGGTATTGAGATTTGAACTTAAGATATTTTGTTCTCCCTTCCCTTACTTTACTGACTGAGCTAAATAACTTGTTTATTCTTTTTTTTTTTATTTTTATTTAAAGGTCTTATATATATTCCATTATTACCCTTAAAATACTAATTACTCCCTCCGTTCCATTATAAAAGTCGTTTTACCCATTTCACCTTGTTCCAAATTAATTGTCGTCCGTACTGTCTGTCAATCTTATTTGTATTAATGGAGTGGTTTTAAAGACACTCATTTGTTTTTAAAATTGGTGTTTTGGCTCCGAATTTGAATTTTTAACGTTCCAAAATGAAATTGATTGAATGTGAAAGGTTGATTAGGGAGTTTTCTTGAATAAAATAATTTGACCGTACTCTCAATTCAAGAGGCAATTTGACACCTTTAATTAGTCCTTAATATTTATGCCCTGGGCTAAAACGACCTTTATTATGAAACGAATAGAGTATATGTTAAAAATATTTTTTTTCCGACCATGGGTGCTCGAGCACTCAGAGCAGTCCTCTAGCTGCGCCACTATGTACGGAATAGGCTAAACTGATCTCCCCAACTTCACCATCATTCAACTTAAGCCTTAAATATGACATTTACAAGAAGGATGTCATTAGATTGTAAGTTTAGACAAAGAAGCAAAACAAACCAATGATATGGGTGTAATGTAACATAAAATGACTAAAATCCCAAATATGCTAAACTTCAATAATGGGTACCTAAATGCTTGGGAAGTGATAGCAGGACATATCATGCCTAATGCAACAGATCTAATGAAAGCTAAAATGCCAAAACCATAGATAATAAACAAGTAAAATCAGAGCTAGAAAATATAACGCAAGTGAAGAGACAACATAAAGCAAAACAAAACTTGATCATAGTGGCAAATTCAAATTCAAAATTGAAAATCGTAACTATTTTAGTAGCAACTAATAGAGATATGAAATCAACACATGGAATCTTTTTAGTCATCCAATTAGCATTCCCAACTAATCTTAAAATGTTTACTCAATAGATTAGTTTGAAAGAGCTGAGATCAACTTCTTTTCTTCTTAGTGATATGCTGAATAGAAAACCGAGAATCATATTTTATGAGATAAAAAAATCACAAACCTATCTGTATCGAGTAGTAAAGCAAAAAATTACAAAGTGACAGTAAATACAATAAGAAGTGGGGGAAGGAAGAAAGAAGCTTGCATTGTACGTACTAATTGATTAGACCCATTGGAGATTCTCTAGTGTGAGGATGAAGACTGAGGAGGAAAAAAGTGAGTGTGGTTGCTTAGAGGGCATTAGATGAAGTGGGGGTAAACATAAGAAGACTTGGGAAATTAAAGGTTATTGCCATACTACGACAACAAGGTGAATCTAATAGACCGTTGCGAACACTGATCCCATGATTGTCAACTCTATCCTGTATTTCTAGTTACCATGCACAAGGCCCGTAAAACTGTGGTTGTCGGCGAACTGATGTAATGAGTAACCTCCCATATAACAACCCATGTAAAAATCTCCATGTTTCTATAAATTGTTGAATAATACAACTTTCATTTATGAGAATGTAGATTCTCTGACGCATAACATCAAGGTAACCAAGGCACGATATTTACACTGACCATGTCCAATTATGTCCCTAACTGCCTCAATATGCCAGAACATGAAAGCAGCCTTGCAAGCAACATCCATCTCAAGATCCTCTAAGACAGTCTTTTGCCTCTCAGTACCGCGAAGATGTAACACCACCTTTTATAATCCAAGGAAGAGTCGCAACACTAGTGATTACTCAGAGTTTAATATCTTTCTAATCATCATAGACTTATAGGGACATGCAATCATGCTCCCACATCCAAGATGATAATGGGTTAAACAAAGCGGAAGAGTTAAATACAAATAAATAAATCATAAAAAAAAGAAAACATCCGAAAGTAATCATGGATAATTTGTAAATGTAAATAAATGGCACAGAATCATTAAGGAAAATTCAAAAGTAAATGCTACAAATACATTTATCAACGGGCCTCAAGAGATTACTCAAAATACTTTAACGATAGTTCTGACTTATGTTCCAACCTTCGATCTCATAGCACCAAACAAGCAATAGTTGGCCAACGTCTAGAAACGATAATGTACATGTCGTAGGAGGAAATCGAGTTCAAAATATAGAAATATAAATCAAACCGGATTATGCCCACGCAAATGATTACAAGACTTCCTCCCCATGTAGCAACAGGAAGTCAGGATCGATCCTTGAGGAAGCGTGTTTGCGGATCTCAGGTGGCTGGCGAATCTCACGGAAAGATGTGGACTCCAGAGTACTAGACCTCGACTAAGGGTAGTCGACAAGGGGTCAGTACAGTCGAATTCGAGCAAGCAGAAGTCACTGCTTTTGATCGATCTCGAGGATACAACTCGACGTCGAGGAAGTGTTGGTCGACTTCGAGGAACCTGGTCGATTTCGATGGTATAATGAATTTATCACATTCATTTCATAACCAAAAAATGTGATAAATTGTTATCAAATTAAACAAAGGCTTACGAATTTAGGTTGGGCATGATAAAATTTCATTACAAGCTCAAACCTTGCTGGGCCCAAATTTAATTCCATACAAATGAAGTAAAGAAATGGAATTAAAAATAAATTAAATATTTAAATGATGCACAGTTACAACAAGTCCAACAAAACTAACAAATACAGCGGTTGAGTTTGAGCCTCAACTGCTCATGTCATCTCCAGCCAAATAACATACGTGGTATTAAAAAAAAAGAGATGAGAAACTGTGCAACCGTCAGTACGTGGGTGAAAGGCAAGTAACCTCTCTATTTCACACTATAAAAGCCTTGCAAGTCTGCAACTGCAGGGGCGTTCAGCTCCTTCCTACTGTTTTTTTTTTCCTTCTCCCTTTAAGGCAATTACCTGCAGTTTCATCTTAGCTTTTCCTCCTCCTGAGCAGTTACCTACACACAACACATATAAACAAGAGAAGAGAAGAAAACTAAATACAGAGAGGGAGAGGAAGAGTACAGATAGAGAGAGGAGAGAAAGAGTATAGAGAGGGAGAATGGTGAGAAAGAGTACAGAGGGAGAGAGCAAGAGAGACCCGAGAGAAAGAGTATAAAGAGAGAGAGTGCAGAAAGAGAGTGCAGAGAGAGACCTCTACTGCAAGAGGTAGAAGATCCATCTCCTAACCTTTGCTGTTTCTTCTTTATCTGCAGGTACAAAAACAAATAAACGAAACTGGAAATCAAACGGATCCTAGCAGCTTGAGAGTTTAGTCTCTCGTCGCGACCTTCGATCCTAGGCACTAGCGGCTCGAGAGTTTAGTCTCTCGTCGCTGCCCCGATCCCGGCGTGGATCGATTCATAGCGCCGAAAGGCTGCCGGATTTTGACCGGAATTCACAAGCAAATTAATTGCCGAATTCCATCAGCTATAAGTAAAACGAATACAGCACCGAAATGCTATCGAATTTTCCCCAGGACATGGACACAAAAATTGGGGTTGAAACTGACTCCCCTAAGGTGCAAGTTCAAGGAGGAGTGGGATCTAATGCCAAAAGAAGCTCGGCCAATACAGCATCCTTAACAAAATTGAAACGCAAAAGTACTCAAATCAGTGCTAAATTGCAGTTGAAAAAGAAGAAGAGGAAACTCTGTTTAATTTGAACCAAGAGCCATGAATGAACGAGAAAGGACTCTGTGGTCCCAAAATGCTCAACTGAACACAAACAAATAAAAGCGGGTGTTCATGAGGAGCAAATTCAGAAGTTATTGCAAATTCAAGTCTGGAATATGCCGAGCATGTAGCATGAAACTCAAATCAATCACTAGGTTCGATCACAGGGGTGTCAAGATCTCCAAATCCTAAGAAACCAGGAGGCCTAGAGTAGCTCAGAAGAAGATAAAGAAAAGAACTGAACTTACCTAATTAGAGGAAAGAGTTGCAACGACGGGCCTAATGATCTAAACGAGGTCTCGCCGCACTGCTCCCTGCTTTCAGCGTTCAAAGCCGGAGCTCCTCTGGACCACCCTCCAATCTCCTGAGCTCGGAATTCCGACTACCCAAATTGCAAACCTAAGACTGCAAATTGCAAGGAAAAATCAACCAATCCTAAATTAAATGCCCAATTGGGGGGAGTGGAGGAAGAAATTCTAAATTTAGGTTTAAACAATCAAAGGGAAAGAAATTCGAACATACCCAATGAGAGGTCTTCTGAGTTGGAATTTCCCTGGCTCGTTTCGAATTCCATGAGACCCAGTGAATGTTTCCCTTAATTTTCGATTGCCTGCCAAGCACAAATCGGGATCCCAGTCGAAATTGAATATCCCGAAAAGAAAATCTGAGGAGGTTCAACGTGCTTACCTAACCAGGGAGACCTTGAACGAATTTTTTTCAACTCCTCCTGAATCTCTTGAACCCTAGTTTATGTTGGCTTTTTCTTCCAATTGCTCAGAGTCTCAGACTGAAATTTTGCACTCCGTCTCTTTGTCTAAAAAGAAGCCGAGGAGAAAGGTCTAGGTCAAAGCCTAAAGTGGTCTGACGTCATAAATTACAGTAAAAATATATATATACTCCGTACTGTATATTACATGGAAAGAGCGGGCTGGACTCATATGGCATTAAAAGGGAAGGGAAATATGTTGGGCTGGGTGAAGCAAATCAGGCCTTCGGTTGGTTTTCTCTTACATAAAAAGAAACAAGAAGAGACTAGGCAATCAATATACATGTATACAATATGTATACGATTTGAAATTGTCCAAATATGTGTTTAATCACATAATTAACCCACAAAAATATATGAATTATAATTGGCGCAAATCAAGAATTCGAGTTTTATCAAAACATAAAATTAAACTCGTCAAATATTCTTTGCCAATTAATTCTAGTGGGTCAATTTCAAATCGACTTCAATAAAAACGGAGTCAAAATCTCAAATCGAGTTTCACCAAATATAAACTCGGTTCGTAGACAGAACTATGCAAGATTTGATCCCGTCCAAACGGGTACGTAGGTAGATCGACATAAAGCAAAAAGCTCATCGGGTTCAATTGTCAAATAAAAACTAAATTGGTTCATATAGAACTACGTAAAGACTTGACGCCCCCTGTCGGCTACGTAGGTAACCCGATATTAAATTCTAAAAATACATCGGGTACAGTCGTCGACCTCTAAATTCCCTTTAAATGAATATGAGGTCAAAATCAAGTCGTTCATGTTGACTCGATACAAAGCGTTTGCTAATCGAGTTCAATCATCCCTCTCAAATGATCTTTACGATCCAAATCCAATCAAAATACAAAATTCATCTTTCTCCTGAACTACGGTGACTTGATTCCACTAAACATGTGGATACGTAGGAAACTCGGCGTAAATCAAATTCTCACCGAGTTCAGTCACACCCAATCTTTCAAACAAATCTTTCCAAATTCATTTGTCGACTCTAGTCGTCCCGAGTGTCAAATTTTCCATCAAAATCAAAGTGCCCACTCTAACTCGATACAAAGCTACCGCTCGTCGAGTTTGGTCACGACCAACAATCAAAATCAAATTTCACCATCCCTAAATTGACCTTTAAGTCAAACCTTCAAGTCAAATCAAACACCACATCAAATCGTTTTCTATGCAAAGATAGGCAGGTTACTTGAGTTACCCTTCCGAGAAGGTGGGCTCAGGTTACTCGGGTGGAGTGTTGTTCGAGCTACCCTTCGTAGAAGGTGGGTTTGAAATTCATCCTATGATGCAAACAAGAAAACGAAACCAAATCCAAATCAATCCAAACACAAAATCAAAACACTCTGAACTACGTAAGGCTTGATTCTCTTCCAAGAGATACGTAGGCAACCCGCTAAATTACGGGTGCAGCCCAAATCAAAAAAACCACTCAAATCTTGGTATCGATATGAATTCGAATAAAGAGAATAACCAAAAGAGGTCGAACTCAAATATTAAAAATCAAATAAAATGTGTTGTACAATTATTTGCGCATTTTTTTTCAACACAACCTATAGAGATAGAAACAACAGCGATCTTGCTCGATCGAAATCAGTAGTCGACGTCGACCAAGGTTGGTCGAAATCGAGGAAAAACAATAACTAAACGAATGCAAATTTCGAAATAAACTATGTATGAAAAAGAACTTCCAAGAGCGGGGTTTGCAACAACGATAATAAACATTCATAAGGAAAGATAAAGAAGAATAATCATGCAATCACATCAAAGGATCAAGCTTTTGCCTTTTCCAATAATTAGAAAACTCTTTCAAGAAACCCTGATTGTATCTACTAATTTTATGTTTATAATCGAAGTTGCTAACATGGATCTCTATTAAATAGGTAATAAACATATAACATGCAGTGGATGATCAAAGCATAATAAAGGTCGAATCTTTACCTCAAACACGCTTGGCTATTGCTGGGCTCGCCCCAACCCTAGAAGTTGGTGGACTACTCGCTCTTCATCGCAAGGAAAGACATTAATAATAAAAGGAAATAACTTTGCATTAATAAACTAAATAAAGCTTACAACCGATCGAAGCCAAATTGCTCTCGCTCCTTAACTCCCAATCGGCCGCCACTCTCTCTCTCTACTCTCTACCTCTTCTCATCTAGAATTGAACGAATAGAAATCAGCCCCATGAGCTTTATTTATAAGGCTTAATCCTTGCTAATCAATGAAAGCAAATTCTATCTATTTCTAAAGATAAAACTTAAATAAAAGGAACGTTTATTTAAAAGGGAAATATCTAAAATATCTAAATATCTTCATGTGGTAGATAAATCCTTCTCTCCATAGATAGATCTTGATAAAAACTAGACAGACTCAGTCTTCCTTCGTGCCCAAGAAATCAACTCGTCCTCGGATTGGCCCACTGGACTCACGACCCAAGAATGTTTTGGTTGATATCGACCAGCTAGTTTGGTCGACGTCGAGGAAAATGCTCGATCTCGACTTGTCTTCATAGCTCCTCGATCTGGTTCTCTTCCTTGAGCTCGGGTGCGCTTCTTGGTCTTGGTCGATGTCGAGCAAGTTAGTCGACATCGAGTAAGGTTGAGCTCGAGTTGTCTTCTCTTCTGTCTTTGGCCGTTTTTGTTCCCTTTTGTAGTCGATGTCGAGAAAGCTTCCTCGAAATCAAGTAAATCTCAGCTTTTATCTTCTCTTATTGGTTTTGTCCCGGAATGGCTCCAAATTCTACAATATTAAACCAAAACTTATGTGGACCTCTATTTCTTGCAAATAAGCATAAACTACACAAATTCGCTATATTCCCATCCCAGAATACATATGACGACAGAATAAGGATTTGAAATAAACATAAAAACATGGCATAAAACATGGACATCAAATCATCCCATACTTAAGCTTGCTTGTCCCTAAGCAATAACTTGGATGGTCATTCAGGGGAAGTATGCAAAACTCTCAACATCTTAGAATCATTCTTATATAACCATGCAATCAATTACCATCATCAAAAAGGTACTAATGCCACAAATCCATACATGTGCAATAAAAAGCAACATCTACCCACAAAAGGAGGGTTATGCAAAAACAATTTATGTGACAAAACATTAATAATCAAGAGGACTTCAATTAAGCTCAACAGGGAGTAGATTGGTAAAAGGCTAAAGGTGGGCAATTTTTGGCTAAATCCGGGGAAATAGAGTATTTTCAAACTGAATTTCCACATTTCTTCTTCATAAGAATCATCACCTTTCTCTCATTGCTCAATGCTTTTTTTCAATATTATGCTTTTACCTGTCTAACCTCAGCACAGCCTTCTCGCGAGTCGCAAACATGGGTGTCATGAATGGGCCCGGATACTTAGTGCTTTGGACTCCTCACCTGTGTGTCCCATCTCGCCGAACTATTATCTAAACGAGTAGGGCCGATCTACCTTTATCTCCTGAGGTGATCAAATTTTTTCTTACCCATTAAATTTTCCATATATTTCAAACATTCCTGCCAAACTCCCATAATGATAACAACAACACAACAAACCATATAATGATCTCCATAATGTAACATCATTCTCAACATAATCCCCGGATAAGGTAATGAATGACAATATTTAGAACATGTGGAATAAAATATGAAATAAGGCATAATATGGCTTTTGTGATGCATAAGCATATGTATGACTAGGATTACAACAATATGAGCATGATATGGAAATATAAAGTCCTCCATTCTCTTATCATGCAATATGTCAAAAGCAATATCAAATTTTACCTCCTTTCATGGTTTTCAAGAAAATAATGCACTTCATTGTGACTTCCCTTTACTAGGCAATTTCATGCTATATCTCTAATGAATCCAAGTTTGCATTGTCTAGATCAATATAAGCTTCCATGAAAATATTTCTTTAGACAATTTACAAGATTTAGGAGATGTCTCATAAACTTTGGGTTTAGCAATTAAGCACAAAAATTTAAAAATTCACCCAAAATTTACCATCTAGAACAAAAAACTAGAATAAAACAAGAAAATAATGATAATGACCTTCCCCCCCCACCCCATACTTAGAATATACAGTGTACCCACTGTATAAATAAAATAAAACAAAGGTAAAGGAAGGAGCTCACCGAATAACATGGCGAGGAATCAAAACAAGGGTTGTCTAGTAACTGAGTTGGTAGACGTCGATGAAATAGGTCGACGTCGAGTAAACTGGCAGCTTCGAGTTAGAGGTGGAAGACGAGGAAGCTCCTGGCTGATCGGCGTCGAGTGGCCTCCTCATCGTGGAGTAAATCTGGTCTGCTCGATCTTCCTTTTGGTCGATCTCGACTTGGCCTTCGTCGATTTCGATTGTTCTGCCAGAGACTTCACCTCCTCTCTTCGTGATCCTTTATGCTTTTCGACCTAAAAATTGTTAGTTGTTGCATTAAGACAAGACTTTCCACATGAAGCATTTTAAATCAAAACCAAAACCAAAACCAAAACCAAAAGTTTCAAAGTCCTAAAAGAAGTTTAAAGTTTTATGTACATGCTCTACATTTTAGAGTCGCTAGGCCGACTTCTCCGCTTGTGCTCAGGGACCATCAACGTGGGGCCCTCTTGTGATTGGCCCTTCTCCTAGATCATCTAGGTTCTGATTGTAGTATGCAAGCTCCGGTGATAGGTGGTTGTTCGCATAGAATCCTCTGCCTTCCTTCTTTTTCTTTCCAGACCCAGTCCTGCGCAGGTTAGCTTTCCACGTGGCTTTGTCTCCTCTAATATTCTTATTGAATTTATTAATAGATGGAGGAGAGGTTGAAATCATACCTGGACTTACCTTTTCGAACCCGAAACAGAAATCTTTGGGCTGAGGATTGGTCGACGTCGAGTAGATTTGGTCGACGTCGAGTACAGGGACCCCATACTTAGGCTTTTGGCAAGTCTAGTGTTCAACAGAGGAAGTCGACTTCGAGTGAGCTTGGTTGACATCGAGAAACTTCTTGGATTTTTCCTCCGTTCTTTGCTTACCCTCGTGGTTGCTTATGCTCTTCACCTCCATCTATGGAATTTCCTCATTCGCAGGGACAAAAGAGAAATCTAGGATCTCATCGCCTATCGTGAAGGTGAGCAATCGTTTCCTAACGCTGATCTTGGGATTTGCAGTAGCTAGAAAAGGTTTATCAAGAATAATAGGGCAAGTAGGATCTTCCGCACAATCTATAACAAGAAAATCAGCGGGGATATAGAACTTACCAACCTGGACAGGGACATTATCGACCATACATGTAAGGATGATAACCGTATTGTTTGCCATGTATAGTTTGACATCCACAGGCTCTATGGATCCTATCTTCACCTTTTTCCAGATTGATAAGGGCATGATGCTCACACTTGCTCCTAAATCACATAAGGCCTCATATCTATATTCTCCAAATCCCACAGTAATAGAAAACTTACCAGGGTCAGGTTTCTTCTCAGGGAAGTCCATCATTTTACAGTCGCTTGTAATTTATGTGATTGATCGCTTGTTGCTAAGGATTTCCTTGAGGAACTTGACATAAGTAGGCATCTCTTGAAGAGCTTCTGTAAAAGGAATTGACACATTTAGTTCCTGAAGCATCTTAACAAATCTTTTAAACCTACCTGTAGTGGGATCTTTCAGCGCCTTGGAAGGGAAAGGGAGCGTCTTCTTAGTTTTCTGAGACAGAACAACTTTCGGAGGTGATGAAGACTTCTCGACATCGACTTGAATTTCTTCGATATCGACTTGAATTTCCTCGACATCGACCACTGGAGTCGACTTCGAGTTGAAGTGCTGTGCAGACGAATCTTGGCCGTGCGAGTTCTCGATGTCGAGAAGATTTTGGTCAACATCGACCAAAGTTTGGTCGACATCGTGCAAATGGTTGTCGTTATCGAGTGCAGCTTTGTCCTTTTCTTCTTCGTTCTCTGGCTCATGCAATTTGTGACCACTGCATAACTTTACAACAGCGACATGTCCGTGGTGCCCCTTGGGATTTGGTTCTGTGTGCCGAGAGAGCTGCCCGGTTGGTCGTGGAATTTGTGCTGCGAATTGACCCATCTGGGTCTCAATGTTCCTCTTCCAGATGTCCAGTTCTCCAAATCTTGTATTGATGTTCTGGAGCTGATTGTTGATGGCGCCATTGGCTTGCTTGCTTTCTGCTTGATTCCGACGCATCTCGTCAATGATGAGTTATAGATCATCATTTCGCTGGTCCATTTCTGGATGTCCTGGAGCACGATATGGCGGGGGGTTCCTAGGGGCACCTTGGTTCTATTGTTGTTGATGGAACCTTTGGTCCCCCATATAGCGATTGGGACCCCCTGCGTAAGCTACCTCCTCATGATTTTCTGTCATCCTGACTTGCTCTGTATGTGGGCACTCTGGAGTGGGGTGCCATTGTGAGCCACATTCAATGCAGGGCTGGTTAGCAAAGAGGTATTTGACTTGCTTGAGGAGGTTTCAATTCTGATCTCAGTAGTACTGCTCCTTGACATCTGGACCAATCTCATTGGGAGGCTCATAGAGTGGTATGGATGGGGCTGGCCTAGCATAATTGTTGTTGTCTTCATCGTAATTTGCAGCAGCCCAATAAGTATTGTCGAAGTTGGTCAGCCTTTCGATTGTAGCCCATGCCTCTACTGGTGTCTGTGAGAGGTACTCATATTGCGTGAATTGGTTGATCTTATCCTTAGAGGCCAGATCAAGAGAATTGTAGAAGATCTCCTGAATGACATAGGGTGGCTGCCCATGAGTAGGGCAAGATCTTAGCAGGTCTTTGTATCGATCCCATGCTCGTGCTAGCGGTTCCCCAGACTTCTGTTTGAAAGCTGTAATCTTTTGCCTGAGGAGTGTTGTCTTGGCGGAAGGAAAGAACTTATTGAGGAACGCATTCCTAACCTCTGCCCATGTTGTGAGGGATCACGCAGGGAGACCTTCAAGCCACTTCAATGCTGGACCGGCAAGAGACCAATAAAAAGCTTTCATCTTGACATATTCCAGCGTAGTGCCTTCAGCAAGAGTATGGCATATGTTAGAAAATATAGTAATATGCTTGAGAGGGCATTCATTAAATCTTCCATAAAAAGCATTAATTTTAATCTCAATAAGAAAGGCAGTGCGAATTTCAAAGTTGTTTTCAGGGATTAGAATAGCCAATTCAGGCACGACTAAAGTCGGGTGCATGTAATCCTCAGCAGTGGTAGAGTATTGGGAAAGCTCAGCTTCTGCTTGCCTCCTATGTTCAGCTTCCTGCTCAGTGCGTGCTCTCTCAACGGCGAGAGCAGTATTGTTGGCTTCTAACTCCTTTTGAAGCCTCTCAATCGTCTGGGCTTGTGTTTCGGCAGTCTCCATGATCCTTTTTAGTCTAGAGTGGATCTGTATAAGACGTTCCGGGTCGTCTAAGGCGTCAAACTCAGGTGGTTGACCAGAACGGCGCATACACCTGCAAAATTAAAACTTAAAGGAAAACGTGAGATCTAACTACCTAAGGTGCGAATGATTGCCTCCCCGACAACAATGCAATTTGTTGTAGGAGGAAATCGAGTTCAAAATATAGAAATATAAATTAAACCGGATTATGCCCACGCAAATGATTACAAGACTTCCTCCCGATGTAGAAACAGGAAGTCAGGATCAATCATTGAGGAAGCGTGTCAGCGGATCTCAGGTAGCTGGCGAATCTCACGAACAGAAGTCAACTCCAGAGTACTCGACCTCGACTAAGGGTAGACGACAGGGGTCAGTACAATCGAATTCGAGAAAGCAGAAGTCACTCCTTTTGGTTGATCTTAAGGAAACCACTCGACGTCGAGGAAGTTTTGGTCGACTTCGAGGAACCTGGTCGATTTCGAGCAACCTGTAGAGACAGAAAAAACAACAATCTTGCTCGATCGAGATCAGTAGTCGATGTCGAACAAAGTTGGTCGAAATCGAGGAAAAACAATAAATAAACGAATGCAAATTTCGAAATAAACTACGTATGAAAAAGATCGGGGTTTGCAACAACGATAACCAAACATTCATAAGGAAAGATAAAGAAGATTAATCATGCAATCACATTAAAGGATCAAGCTTTCGCCTTTTCCAACAATTAGACAACTCTTTCAAGAAACCCTAATTGTATCTACCAATTTCATGTTTATAATCCAAGTTGTTAACATGGATCTCTATTAAATAGGTAATAAACATATAACAGGCAGTGGATGATCAAAGCATAACAAAGGTCGAATCTTTACCTCAAACACGCTTGGCTATCGTTGGGCTCGCCCCAACCATAGAAGTAGGTGGACTACTCGCTCTTCATCGAAAGAAAAGACATTAATAATAAAAGGAAATAACTTTGCATTAATAAACTAAATAAAGCTTACAACCGATCTAAGCCAAATTGCTCTCGCCCCTTAACTCCCAATCGGCCTCCACTATCTCTCTCTACTCTCTACCCATTCTCCTCTAGAATTGAATGAATAGAAATCAGCCCCATGAGCTTTATTTATAAGGCTTAATCCTTGCTAATCAAGGAAAGCAAATTCTATCTATTTCTAAAGATAAAACTTAAATAAAAGGAACATTTATCTAAAAGGGAAATATCTAAAATATCTAAATATTTCATGTGGTAGATAAATCCTTCTGTCCATAGCTAGATCTTGATAAAAACTAGATAGACTCGGTCTTCCTTTGTGCCCAAGAAATCAACTCATCCTCGGATTGGCCCACTGGACTCACGACCCAAGAATGTTTTGGTCGACATCGACCAGTTTGGTTGACGTCGAGGAAAATGATCGATCTCGGCTTGTCTTCACAGCTCCTTGATCTGGTTCTCTTCCTCGAGCTCGGGTGCGCTTCTTGGTCTTGGTCGATGTCGAGCAAGTTAGTCGACATCGAGTAAGGTTGAGCTCGAGTTGTCTTCTCTTCTGTCCTTGGCCGTTTCTGTTCCCTTTTGTAGTCGATGTCAAGAAAGCTTCCTCGAAATCGAGTGAATCTCAGCTTTCATCTTCTCTTCTTGGTTTCGTCCCGGAATGGCTCCAAATTCTGCAATATTAAACAAAAACTTATGTAGAACTCTATTTCTTGCAAATAAGCATAAACTACACAAATTCGCTATATTCCCATCCCAGAATACATATGATGACAGAATAAGGAGCTGCAATAAGCATAAAAACATGGCATAAAATATGGACAACGCTTGTATTTGCTTGGATTTGCTCTCTAATGGACGCAATTTTAAAGAACACCCAACCCTTGTATTTATTGTCGATGCACCTTCAGGCACAATTGGATCAAATCGAATTCATAGGATAACCACGAATGTCCCTAAGAGCTATCCAACTGGTTAATATGACTTATTTCCCCCTGATTTGGCCGGATTCCATAAAATTTCGAAGTTAGGGATAAGGTTGTTTGGACTCAGAATCAGAAATTGCTTAAGGATATTTAGATAATAGCACGTGAGAAGCATTCTAGAAGAACGTTTTTTGAGATTCGGGCAAGATTTGAGGAGCTATAATCCCTCCTGGTTCAACAGTGGAAACGGCCGTGCACAATGGTGAAAGATGAGTTCACCAAACTTGGTTCAGAAATATCTTTTTTCTTTTCCTGATGGATTCAGTTCAGGTGAATCTGGAAAAAATGAAAACCAGGTTCATAGGCCTATCTCTACCTTTTTTTTGATAAAGAATTTGAGATCCAAACATGCATGACTCCTCGAGTGGCCGACTAAGTACGTCGATCGGTATACGACGAACTGTCAATCATACAATGAAAATAAATAAAGGTGCAAACCACACAGTGATAAACAAATAATTTCGAGCGACCTAGCAAACCTGAACGTAACACGTTAGGGACAACATTGACTATGAACCGAAGCCAAGTGCCACCAAGCAGGGACATTGCTGACAGACGGTACATAAGGAATCCATGTGGACAATGAAATATCTTTTTTCTTTTCCTGATGCCTCAATGCCAGTGTTCTAAAAGGCGCTAGGTGGCCGCTAGGATGTGGGTGGCCGCCTAGCAGTCTAGCACCTAGGCGGTTAGGCGGGCATCTAGGCGGTGCCTAGGAGGATTTAAACTAAACTTGATTATTTCCCTATATTTCAATGGATATAATGTAGTAATATCTATAATATCACACATAAACCCAAATTTCGTGTGCTTAACTAACACTAAAGTCAATAAATGTAAAAGCGCTCGTCTGACTGATAACTTTAAGCCTCCTAAAATCTGAAACCATAGGCTTGAATCAAAAGTAAATGAATCCCGAGTTTGGGGATAAAAAAACTATAAGTTGACTAATCACTCTCCTAGAAACTAAATCTAAATAATCACCCACATACGAAGAGCTAGGCGGGATTAGGCGGCACTTAGGCGGCGCTTAGGCGGAAATCTGCCTAGAGACCGCCTAGTCGTAAAAATTCCTAGGTCCCTTGCCGCCTAGCGCCTAGGCGGTGCCCAGGCGGTGCCCAGGCGGTGCCTAAGCGCGATTTTTAGAACAATCGATGAACACCGCCTCGACCACATGCAGACCCGACTCTGAGATGCTAGATCCCTAACTAAGAAAAGGATCACCGAAACTAACTAAAAGAGCAGCTGAAAACCACTCAAGTACCAAGAACCAGAAAACCCCTTTAGGGATTTATTAGGGTCCTTTCGGGATTTTAAAAACCACTTTCGGGATTTTGCTTACCCTCTCGGTGGGTTTGTATATATATAAAAATGCAGTGAAATAAATAAATATTTCTAAATAATGGTTACGCTCAAGTTTATTTTATGGAAAATTTGCATAAATATACCAAAAAGTTGAAGAGTTTGCAAAAGTAGTAGTGCTATTGTGTAATTTGCAAGGGAGAGGGGATATGTCAATTTTGCAAATAAATTTTGAACCCACTTGACCGATTGGAGGTCAGAGAGAGAGAGAGAGTGGTGCTACTTAAAAAGACCAAATGGAAGGGCGTCAAGTGGCAAGTCTTAAATTTTAATTATTTTAAACTATTTTTCAGCTATTTTTATTTGTTAAACTTAAAAAATAAATTTATTTTTGAACTCAATTTAATTTCTACCTCTATCCTCTGCGAAAAGCTGATCTCCTATCTCTTCCCCCTCTCTCTTTTATATATCTAGATTAATTTTTATTTTATAATTCTTGCACAGTTTAATCATTATTAGTTTAATTCTCTTATTGCAATTCAAATTTATTATTTTTTAATATTTTTAAGAGGTTTCTTTTATAGATAATTGTTGTGAGCCTAAATTGCCATGTTTTACATTAACTTTCATATCGTTTTCTGCATGCATTTCATATCATTGGGTTAGAATTATACAAAATCTTTGTAGTTTATGCTTATTTGCCAAATTATGGAGTCTACACTAGTTTCTGTTTAATTTCACAGAAATCCATGCATTTTACAACAGTTTGGAGAAGGAAGGAAATCATGAAGGAGTTCGATGTCGAATACAGAAAGTCCAAGGTCGAGTAAGAGCTGAACCAAAACACATCGAGCAAATAACAAGAAAGAAAGCACTCGACACGACTAGTCGACGTCGACTACACCTAGTCGATGTCGATTACTTGGATCGACCTCAGCTTCGTCACACGAGATGGAGCACGAGCCGAGCATAGAACCACTCGAGAAGCAGAAATCTACTCGACGTCGAGGAATTTAGTCGATGTCGAGTACCCATCGAGTGTCCGAATCCTAGTCGAGCTCGATCAGAATCGGAAGAGAAGAAGAAAGATACTCGACGTCGACTAAATTACTAGATGTCGAGTACTTCCCAAAGCCATTTCGAGTCGAAATCGAGTGAGATTTGAGATATGTGGATTACTTGCAAGTGAAGGCACGTGGGAAATCTATCAAGAAGGTTGAAGAACTATCAAGTTGAAGATATTTATCCACCTTAGTCTTACTTACCTTAGGGATTTATTTGTTTTATTTCTAATTTTTATCATAAAGCTTTAGATAGATAGTTTTAGATATAGATAGAATATTCTTTCATTGGATAGCGAGGATTGAATACTTCAAATAAAGCCTTAGGGGCTGATTTTAGGAATCATCCAATCAAACCCACAAGCCTTAGGGGCTTCGATCGGTTGTAAAGTTTGTTTTGATTTAATGCAATTTAGTTTCCTTTTATTATTGATGTTTGTTTCCATAATGAAGAGTGAGTAGTCACCCAACTTCTAGGGTCTGGGTGAGCCCGGCGGTAGCCATGTAAGGTAATGCGACAAAGGTACAACTTTTAATTCAATTTCGTCTTCTATCCCTATGAGCATTATTCTTCGGCAACAGTCAATGGTGATCCTTGTTGGTGTTATTGAATTGAAAGTGATCTTAATACAACTTGGATTAATTATGTAAAAAGGGTTAGTAACAATTATGGTTTATGCGAAAGCCTCTATCTTCCTACTTGTTAATGACGACATTTATTTTATGAGAAGGCATGATCTTTTATACCTTTAACATGATTCTTATATGGTTATCGTTGTGGCGTTGATAACCCAATTCTAGGAGCTTTTTATATTATTGAATTCCCACAAAATTTCGTGTTGATTCTGTCTTTCTTTCTTGCGAAAAGTCACGGTTTTTTACACTGTACTACTCGATCTCGACTGCATACTGGTCGACGTCGAGGACTCTGGTCGATGTCGAGGGGTCTTCTACTCAACATTGCTTGTTTTCGTTCTCTGTTGGTATGTTTTGCAGGTTTTAGTCGACAGGTCTAGTCGATATCGAATATTCTACTCGACGTCGAGGAGCCTTCTTGTCGATTTCGAAAGGATTTAGGAGCTTGAAAGGGGAGAGCTGATACGGTTCCTCGTGGATACGATCCTGATTCCCTTCCACTACAACGGGATGAAGTCTTGTAATTTTTATTTGAGTGGTTCAAGGATTCGGTTTGAGATTTATATTTGATATTTATTTCGCTACTCGATTTCCTCCTAACAATAATAGATGTAATTTTAGAATATTAATGTGTTAAAATAATTTTGTGCACGAAACATGATACTGACTAGTGTTAAAAAAAGCACTTTGAAAGTGTTTATATTTATAATTCCACTATAATCATAATGGAATCTATATTAAAAAAACAGCATATGGTAGTAATTAGACCAAAAAATGAATTTTTTTGCAAAAATGTCATGATATGCCCAAATTTTGTAAAACTACACAAGTCCATTTTTTGGGACAAAAAGTGCCGGTGGAAGGGAATTGTTGATGACTGGTTATAACAAGGGAGAGAGACGGGACGTAGTGCATTTGAAGCGGGAGAGAGACGAAAAATCAGAGGTGAGAAGGAAGGAGCGATAGACAGGAAGTCGGCCCTTAACACCCTCAACTCTTCCAAGGAGGAACTCACAGGTTGAAGAAGAAGGTAAGCAAGTCTTGGTGTATGAATTTCTGTTCCTAATTGGGGACATGGGGTGCAGTTATTGGCGGTTTTGGAACAAATGCAGACATGGGGGTGCCATTACAGTTGCTTACCGGTAGAGAAAGGAAATAGGATGGGTTAGGGGGTGCGATTGCAGTTGCTATTTTGAGGATTTGGGGTGCGATTAGGGTTTCTGAGTGTCGGGAATCGGATGGGTTAGGCGTAGGGGATGCCGGGGAAGAAATTGGGGACAAATGGGCAAGGAGGGGTTCCGAGATGGGGAGGGATACTAAGCAATCCAGAAGATTGGGGATAATCGGTAGGGGAAGACGGCACATGTGGTAGGACGGAATATAAAAGACGGTGTCTGAATTTTTGGTAGCAGATTTTGAAGGACTAGATAATGAAATTGGTAGGATATATTTGAACAATTGGTGTGCCAACGATGGTGTCGGAATTTTTGGTGAATTGATTATGTAGTTTTGAAACCCTTATTGCCCACCAACTGTTTGATTAAATGTCACAAACATATTATGAGTTAGTTTAGCTATTTGTTGTGTTGGGAAAGAGGTATAATCAAGTAAACTTGTCTGAAATGCGAAATTGGTAGGAAAACAGTGAGGATAGCAAATTTGGTAGGATATATTTGAACAATTGGTATGACATATTTGGTGACCTGAATAATTGAAAGTATTTGTTGGTGGTGATTACGATGTAGGTACCCTCTGTTCAATTACCTAAAAAAATGGCAAAGACAAGCAAGAAGAAAGACCGGGCAAGACCAAGCAACCAGGGGGTAAGGAAACTGAGATAGTTACATGCATGTGGTGGTAATGGTTGAAAAAAAAATTGGAACCTAAGATTGTTACATGTATTGCAGGCTGTGCTTGTTGTTGCGGAGAAAGGCCACTTCTCTAGCAGGGCCTTATCACATTCCACTTTTGAGCTGCTTGAAGGCCTAGACTTATCCAATTACAGTGACGATTACAAGGCCCTAACGAAGAGCCACGTCAGGGGCATCGTGCGGATGGGCTCTAGGAACAAATTAGTTGCACAGTTGGTCCACTTTTTCCTTTTGTGGCAGCTCAAGACTAGGAAGCAACTTGAGACGTGGTACTCTATCCAGGGGCACTAGTGGGGGAACGAACGTCGTTGGCACTTTCTCCCTTTACCAAATAGTAATAATATCCAAACATAAACACACAGCCAATAGGTTAGGCAATCAATCACTTGATAAACCAAATAAATACTAGTATAGCAATGAATTCCGGTGTCGAACCCACAGGGAGAAGCGATTTCCTATCCAATAACTCTAGTCAAGCACTCTTAAAGCAAAACAATGATCTTTGACAAGTAGCAAATATGTAAAAGTAACCAGATTGCAAATCACAAAGCAAATTGATATCAAAGCAGAAAGAACATTTCACCTGTAATTCTCTTACAATGGTTGAAATTCATGGTCCTCGGATTGATATATCAAATATTCATATTCCTAGGTCTACTTGACTAAAGTTGAGAGATCCGCAGATATTCACTCATCATATTAAATATCACTAAAGAATAGCATTAAGAACTCAAGTAATCAAGACCAATAAGAACATTGATTATACACAATTAAGAATAATAGGCGCATACCGAACTCAACCATAATCGCATATCCTCAACATAGATCAATTGAAATCATCCACTACAAAGACAAAGAGACATCACTATCATCAATACCTTTGTTTGCTATCGAGAAAACAACAACGAATTCATAGCTAGAGATGCAATTCCTAACATGTTGATCAAGCATATGAAGAAACACAAATACAAATTAAGCACAATATGATAACTAAGAACTTGAATACTCAAAAGAACCAAATCCTCGCAATCCAAACAACCATGTCTTCGAATCACAGGCAAAACTATGAGTTTAGCAACTCATAGGCCAATTCCCTCTCTCTAATGGTGTTCATCGTCTCACACAATAGCCACACACATGGGAAAATAAACTGAAAACAACCTAAATATGTCTCAAAAGGGTCGGCAAAACCCTATAAGGAATAATAGGAAATAATATAAAATAATAATCTTCGGATCGAAAACCGCATTTCTGGGATTTGCGCCGATGGCAGGCGTCGTGCAAGGGGCGGCGGGCACTGTCTTTGCAGTGCTTAACGTTCCTCAAATTCCTTCAACGAATTCCAATGTCGTGCCTTCTTACTCCTCCTTAGCTCTTCCCTAGCCTCCATATGCTTCAAAACATGCTTCTTAAGCTCTTCCCAAAGTCCATCCAAGTCATAATGTAAATCTGTAAAATAAACACTAAAAACGTATAGATTCCGAACTCTAATGACAAAGAATTGTATTTGGTCATGTGGTGCAATAAATTCCTGGAAAACAAGATTCCAAAACTCCCAACATAACACAAATCAACTCAATAAATCAAGCTCACAAATGCACAACATCTCTCAATATCATCAAAATAACTCCAAAAATCTCAAATCTCATCTCATCATCTTACATATCATGCAATCTCAACACTCAACCAATTTCATAACCAACATAAATCTCAATTCTTCCTCATTATGCAAACATAAGATAAATGACTCTTTATTTTTAATTTCATAACCAACATAAATCTCAATTCTTTCATTTTTTTTGTATTTTTTTTACTTGAGCCAAAATACACGGAAATCAAATGCATAAACATGAGGGACTAAATAAGCACATAACATTACATCTCCTCAAAACCATAAACCATAAAATTACACTTTAGCTTCATTCTCCTCAATCTCCAAAATAGATTCCATAACCCACTTAAAATCTCAATCCCCCCTGAATAAGGGTAAGGCTCATCATAGGCTAGGAATGATAATTTGTGGAGCTAACAATTAAAAGGCTAAAGGCTCAAATTGGCTTCAAAGTAAGATATAACATAATGTAGACATTGATAAATATGTGGCTAAAAGGTTGCCTCTATCATTTGAACTTATCAAGCATTGAACATGTATATAATCAGCCTTGAAAATAGATAATCATGGCAATACTCAATGATAAATGCATAAGAAGAGTATATTAGACAAGAAAAGCAAAAGGAATGAAGATGTATCCCTTATAAGGCCAAAAATATCTCACTTGGACAATTTTTTTTTTTTAATTTCAAGCATACTCCCAAACTTAGATCATACAGGCTCAATCATATTTCACATAAAAACCAATTTTTAGGATAAGATCAAAGCATTCTAGATTTCATGGGATTTATAAGATAATGCCAGGACAAAACTTAAATAAGATGGGTATCTTTGATAACACAACATGCAAACCAAACAAAACAAGACTCACTTTTTTTCATTTTTGACATTTTCTATAACATTGTTGTAGGAGGAAATCGAGTTAATAATATAATAATATAAATCAAACTGGATTATGCCCATGCAAATAATTACAAGAGTTCCTCCCGATGTAGCAACAGGAAGTCAGGATCGATCCTCGAGGAAGCGAGTCAGCGCATCCTAGGCAGCAGCAAAATCTCACGTCGATTTTGGGTTGCTACAGAAGTCAGGCAAATATCGACCAGGGTCACTCGATATCTACCTAGGTCAGTCGATATGGACCTGTTTGCTCAAAATCGACCTAGTCTATGCAGAAACACAAACGAGCAGCAATCTTTCTGGATCGAAAATTAGAAGTCGATATCGACCAGTAGCTGGTCAATATCGAGTGGGGGATAGTAGGAAATTAAAAGAACAAATCTTTGGAGATTTCGAAATAAACGTATGTAAAAGAAAACTTACAAGATCGGGGTTTGCAACAACGATAACCAAACATGCATAAGATAAGAAAAATAACGATAACCATGCAATCACATCAAAGGAACAAGCTTTCGCCTTTTCCAGTAATTAGACAACTCTTTCAAGAAACCCTAATTGTATCTACCGATTTTATGTTTATAATCCAAGTTGTTAACATGGATCTCTATTAAATAGGTGATAAACATATCAAAGACAGTGGATGATCAAAGCACAAAAAAGGTCGAATCTTTACCTCAAACACGCTTGGCCATCGCTGGGCTCATCCTAACCCTAGAAGTAGGTGGACTATTTGCTCTTCATCGCAGAAAAAGACATCAATAATAAAAGAAAACTAAATTGCATTAATAAAATTAAATAAAGCTTACAACCGATCAAAGTCAACTTGCTCTCGCTCCTTAACTCTTCTCGGCCTCCACTCTCTTTCTCTACTTACTACCTCTTCTCCTCTTCTATAATTCAATCAATGAAAACAAGCCCCATGAGCTTTATTTATAGGCTTTAATCCTTGCTAATCAAGGCAAGCAATATCTATCTATTTCTAAAGATATAAATCTACTAGAAAAAAAATAAATCTAATTTAGATAAAACAAGATAAATCATCTAGGGTAATTAAATGTTCCACCCTTAGGATAAAAAAAAAGATAAAATATCTATCAAGTCTTCATGTGCAAGGAATCTTCTCTTGGGAATATCTCCATTGGACTTTGGATAGAACTTTGAGTAGAGCTCGGAATCGAGTTGATCACGTCACTGTATATAGGTCGATATCGACCCCACCTGGTCTATATTGAGTCATCTTTTTAGCTTAAGATTCTGTTGGTCGATTTCGGCTTCTGAGGCAATATCGAGTCATCATAGGACGATATCGACCAAAACTGGTCGATATTGACCTGTTTTCTTCTCTACTGGGCATCTCGAGTCAATCTAGAGAATTTCGACCACAATCTGGTCGATATTGAGTTATCTTGGTCGATATCGACCACTCTCTCAGCATCCTGCTCTGTTCTTGAAACGCACTTTCTCGAGTTCTCATTCGTGGGCTACGACTCTCATGAAGACATCAGAACTTGACTCAGAATGATGGATGCCGAAAAATGGCCTTTTCTCCAGCTGCACCATCCTTAGCTTCTTCATAAGTTTCTTTTAAGCTCCAAAGTGCATCTGATTTCTGCGGAATTAAATAGAAACTAGTGTAGACTCCATAATTTGGCAAATCAGCATAAACTACATAGATTATGTATTATTCTAACCTAGAATATATAAAATGACAGAATAAGGGGCTAAAATAGATATAAAAACATGGCATAAAATATGGACATCAAATCACCCCATACTTAAGCTTGCTTGTCCCCAAGCAATAACTTGGATGATCATTCAGGGGAAGAATTCAAACTCTCAACATCAAAGATTCATTTTTATATATCCCTACAATTAATTACCATCATCGAAAAGGTACTAATGCCACAAATCCATACATGAGCAATAAAAAGCAACATCTACTCACAAAATGAGGATTATGCAAAACAATTCATGTGAAAAAGCAACAATAATCAAGAGGACTTTAATTAAGCTCAATAAGGAGTAGATTGGTAAAAGGCTTAAGGTGGGCAATTTTTTGCAATGTGGTGCTAATAATCCAGGGAAATGGAGTACTTTCCAAAATTTCATACCACATTCCTTCTTCTTTTAATTTCTCACCTTTCGCTCATCGCTCCATGCTTTTTTCAATATTATGCTCTTACCTCTCTAACCTCATCACTGCCTTCTCGCGAGTCGCAAACATGGGTGTCATGAATGCCCCCGGATACTTAGTGCTTTGGACTCCTCACATATGACCCATCTCACTGAACTATTATCTCAGCGAGCAGGGTCGATCTACCTTTATCTCCTAAGGTGATCGGATTTTCTTTCACTCATTAAATTTTCCATATATTTCAAACATTCCTGCCAAACAACAATAATAATAATAACAATACAACAACCATATAAAAATCTCCATAATGTGACATCATTCTCAACATAGTCTCCGGATAGGAAAGAAGGTAAAGAATGACAATATTTAGAATATGTGAAGCAATGTATGAAATAAGGCTCAATATGGCTTTTGTGATGCGTAAGCATAGGTAAGGCTTGGATTACAACAATATGAGCATTATATGGAAATATAAAATCCTCCATCCTCTTATCATGCAACATGTCAAAAGCAATATCAAATTTTTACCTCCTTTTATGGTTTTCAAGAAAATAATGCACTTCGTTGTGACTTCCCTTTACTAGGCAATTTCATTCTATATCTCTAATGAATCCAATTTTGCATCGTCGAGTTCAACATAACTTCTATGACTCTTTTTCTTTAGACAATTTACAAGCTTTAGGAGATGTCTCATAAAACAAACTTTGAGTTTAGACATTAAGCACAAAAATAAAAAATTCACTCATAATTATCCATGTAAAACCAAAAATAAGAATAAAATATAAAATAATGATAATGAGATTTTCCCCCACCCCATACTTAAAATATACAGTGTCCCCACTGTATCAATAAAATAAAACAAAGGTAAAGGAAGGAACTCACCGAATAACACGTTGTAGGGTCGAAATAGGGCTGTAGTAGATTGCCAGAAGTCGATATCGACTAAGTATAGGTCAATATCGACCGCAATTCTCGTCAGATTCCAAGTATTTAGCTGGTCGAAATTTGGGACTGGGTCAATATCGACCAATTCACTCGATATCAAGTGCATATAGTCGATATCGACCATGCTCATCTCCTCTACTGTTGGTCAAATCTACCTCAGAGGTCGATATCGACTAGTTATGGTCGATATCGACCAGGTTGTTCCGACAGTTCCTGCTCGATCCCAGATTTTCGACCTGTAAAATGTTAGTCTTGAAGTATTCAAGACAAAAATGAAAACCAAAACAAAAACCAAAACCATAAGTTTTAAAGTCCTAAAATTCGAATGTTTTATGTACATGCTCTTGATTTTAGAGTCGCTAGGCCGACTTCTCAGATCGTGCTTAAGAACCCTCAATGTGGGGCCCTCTTGTGTCTGGCCCTTCTCCTGGATCATCTAGGCCCTGATGGTAGTATGCAAGCTCAGTTGATAGGTGGTTGCTTGCATAGAGTCATTTGCCTTCCTTCTTCTTCTTTCCAGTCTTAACCCTGCGCAGGTTAGCTCTCCACGGGGCTTTGTCTCCTCTAAAAATATTATTTTTATTGATGGATGGAGGAGAAGTAGGGATCATACCTGATCTTACCTTTTTGGGCCAAAAACAACAATCTTTGGGCTTAGGGTCAGTCGATATCGAGTAGAAATGGTCGACGTTGAGTAACGGGACCCCATACTTAGGCTCTTGGCAAGTCTGCAGCTTATTCCCCGTGGTCGCTTATGCTCTTCACCTCCAGCCATGGAATTTCCTCTTTTGTAGGACGAAAAGAGAAATCTAAAACCTCATCGCTTATCGTGAAGGGGAGCAATCACTTCCTGATGCTGATCTTGGCATCTGTAGTAGCTAGAAAAGGTCTACCAAGAATAATAGGGCAGGTAGGATCTTCCGCACAATCTATAACAAGAAAATTAGCGGGGATAAAGAACTTACCAACCTGGACATGGACATTATCAACCATACCTGTAGGGATGACCACTGTATTGTTTGCCATGTATAGTTTGGCATCAACGGGCTCTATTGATCATATCCTTACCTTTTTTCCAGATTGATAGGGGCATGATGCTCACACTTTCACCTAGATCACACAATGCCTCATATTTAAATTGTCCAAATCCCACAATAATAGAAAACATACCAGGGCCAGGTCTCTTCTCAGGGAAGTCCATCCTTTTGTAGTCGCCGACGATTTCAGTGATTGATCGCTTGTTGCTAAGGATCTCCTTGAGGAACATGACATAAGCAGGCATCTCTTGAAGAGCTTCTGTAAAAGGAATTGAAATGTTCAGTTCTGAAAGCATCTGAACAAAGCATTTAAACCTACCTACAGTGGGATCTTTCAGTGTCTTGGAAGGGAAATGAAGTATCTTTTTCTGCTTCGGAGCGGAATCAACTTTCGGAGGCGCTGCAGAAGAGGCAATATCAACTGGAGGGGACTCAATATCGACCTCCTATTGGTCGATATCGACCTGACTTTGGTCGAATTCGACTTCTTGGGTCGGTTTTGGGTTTACTGGTGCAGACGGGTCAATATTGACCAGTGCTTAGTCGATATCGACCTGTTGTCCAGTTCTGTCGTTTGTTTCTCCGACCTCTGGTTCGTGTAGTTCGCGACCGCTTCTGAGCTTTACAGCAGCTACATGTCCGGAATGCCCCTTAGGGTTAGGATCTGTGTGCCCATGGATCTGTTGCGCGAGTTGACCCATTTGGGTCTCCATATTCCTCTTCCAGATATCCATCTCCCCAAGTCATGTATTGATTTCACGGAGTTGATTTTGGATGACGCTTGTAGACTGCTGCTGCTGGGTCTGGTTTCTCCTCGTCTCATCGAGGATCATCTGTAGATCATCTTTCCACTGGTCCCTTTCTGGATGTCCTGGAGCTCTGTATGGTGGGGGGTTCTTAGGGGCACCTTGGTTCCACTGTGGTTGTTGGAACATTTGGTCCCGCATATACCGATTGGGACACCTTGCGTAAGCTACCTCCTCGTGAGTTTCTGCCATCCTGACTTGCTGATAGCATGAATTTATGTAGGCATAATAGGTTGCATTTAGATTAGTTAAGATGCATATCATGCATGATTTAAGTAGAATTTTCATATTTGCTTTCTATGTTGGTGGAGTCGGAATCTACACGTTTTTATTGATTATTTCAGGTAACTGTGGATCCGAGAAGGATAAATGGGTTGATAACGCATTGGATGAGAATGTCTAGTTGATCTAAGAAGCTTACATGAAGATCTCAAGAGGTCATGAGAAGAAGAAGCGAACCTAAACGAAGAACAAGTCTGCAGAAGTTGTCGCCAGACATGCTGAACTTGTTTTGCACTTTGTGGAGGCTTCATTTGTCCGATTGACTATTATAACCATGCGTTGGAAAGCTCTTTCAAAGGGCTACAACTTTCTTGTTGACAAGAAGAGCAAATTCAAGATGGATTTTCCGTGAAAGACCTTTGAAGCGGCCGCAACATGTATGCCGCGGCGGCCGCCAGTACCGTCGCATCGGAGTTGGAGAAAATTGTTGATGTTGTGGCCGTAGCATCCATGCCGCGGTCGCAGAATGGGTCGTCAGCGTCTAGACGTTGCGTTTCGATTAGTAAAAACCCTAGATACTTTTGTTTTGTTTCATGGCTGACTTGGGATTGTTTATAAGGCCAATTTCAGTTATTTTTCTAGAACTTCTATTCTATTCTATTCATTAGACGCTTTAGAGTTTTTGAGCGATGAATTCCATGAGGAACTAAACTCATCTATTCTGCCTGGAATATGAAGCTTTATTCGGATTAATTGTGAGTTTCTAATTCTCGTTTCTTGTTTCCTATATTTGAATGTTTCAACTTCTTTGTGTTTGATTGTTTATTGTTTTGTTCTATCTTGTCTGGCCAACTTGTTAGATCAATTCAATTGCTAAGGTTTTGTAGATTCCTGATTGTGAACCTTAACCTAAGTGGCAAACTTGTTCCTTTAGGGCTGATTGAACTAATTGAACAAGTAGGAAGTTGGATGTGTTGTTTAATCCCTCTTTAGGGACTGCAAATGCCTTGGCTAATCTCTGAACTTAAAGCTATCAATTGGGTTAAATCCTTCTTTATGGACTGTTCGATTGATAAGGGTTTCTAGGACTGATTGGACTAGTAACTATATTAGGTCGGGACAAGGGCATTCGTAGGAAACTTAATAGGACGAGAAGAAGTTACAATGATCGTTTCAAACCAAATAAAGTGGGAAATTGTAGGTAGAATTGCTTCTCCTAATTGTCTAAATTACAATTATTTACCCTTGCTTTCATCAATCCGCTTTGATAAAAGGCGGAAGTTTCACACACAAAAACCCCCCAAATTGGTTACTTTGATTGACACCTGAATTACACTTGAGTTATAACTTTCCATGTGGGATCGATCTCTTGCTTATTGCTATACTCGTTATAGGTCTGAGATTTACTTTAACGGATCAACGACCTGTTTTCCCTCCATCAAATTGGCGCCGTTGCCAGGGAATCAAGTTTATTTCTTTGTTTTGTGTATTTATTAATTTTTGTTTATATATCTAACTTTGTTGTGAACCTATCTTACGGTTCACAACACCCTTGCTACTAACTTTTTCAAGATGTTGAGATTAGCGCGGTTTGAAGTTGAGAACTTTCACCAATACTTCAGTAGATTGCATGAGTATGTTGACGACCTTGGTTCACGGGGTTATCAATTCAACATCCGATATATGATTATGTGCATAATTGATGGGATGACTGTTGAGACACGAGCGCTTGCTGAGCACCTGAGTAACGGAGGCCTGAAGCGGTTAGGAGGATTGTCGGGGTTGTGGGATTTTTTCTGTTATATGGATTACCATGTTGCACAAGAAGAATTGCTCACCACGTCTCCTCCGCCAATGGAGAACTCTGTCACATACCTAGAGGATCCATTTCATAGCCTTACACAAGTGTTGCAAGAGCAAGCTGAGAGCAGTAAGAACTTGGAGAATCAGATGAACAAACTCATTCAAAATTTAAGTGCAAAAGGTGAGAAGGAAAGGGGCTTAGAAGAAGGAGTTGAAGTCGTAACGGAGGGTGAAAATTCTGAGGAGAGACAACCACCGCATGAGGGCGGCGATCGCCGCACTGCTAATAATGAGCCCACATCGACGTCTTCTTCCCTTGATTTTGAGAAACCCACCCCACCACCCCTTGAGGCTTTAAAGGAAGCAAGAGTGGAAGATCCTATCGAAGTCATTACACTTAGTTCATTCCCTCCTATGCGGTTTCAACATGACAATGACATGCCGAATGAAGAGGAATTGGTTGCAGACAACGATAGTTTCTTAGATGATGGAGGAGATGGTCTAGTGCTTCCTGACTTGGAATCTCATGAGTCGACGCATGAGGTTACATGTGATGTGTCTCCTACTCCATCTGCAACATCCATTCTAAGCTTGTCCATTGTTGAACCAAGTCTAGAGCCATTAGCTGAGGTGCAAGAGCTAATAAAGGTAAACCTTTGCAATTTTGAATTTAATGGTGTATATGTTGATCCTCTTGATTGCTATTTTGAGAAGCCACCAGCGGAACTGTGTTGGTGGTATCATATTCCTTCTGCAGAGAGTCATGCTAGACTCTTTGATAGATTGAAAGGGTTCTTGAGTTCCACATTTTATGCTTTCAATTTATTGTGCTATGATGTGCCTTGTAAGATGTGTGCACAAGAATATGATAGGCTACTGAGGGCCTTGACGATGTCTGAGAGTCTTGAGATTGAGAATAAGTCAAGCCAATGACATTAAAGAAAGGCGCTTCTCGGGAGGCAGCCCGAGGTAAGTTTTAGTTATTTTAATTCCTAGTTAGCTAGTTTCTTTTCAATAAATTAGGTTTTCCATTAGGCATTAGATAGTTGTTTTTAGTTTTTGGATAGACTGACCTTTCAGGAAAGGTCGCCGCCTTTAACCCGCCGCAATGCTCATATCCGACCTATAGAGACGCATCCACCACATTGTAAGTATTTCATTCATCTCTTCCTCTATGTTTTTATGTTTTTGTTGTCTTTTATGTTTCATTGAGGACAATGAAAGGTTTAAGTGTGGGGGAGAGATTGCATTGCATATAGATAGAATTTGCATATCATGTTTACTTATGTTATCGTGTTTATTTATGTTTTCATATTTATTTTTACTCATATATCACATTTGAAAAAAAAATTACAAAAATATCATGCATTGCATTTATGTGTTATTAAAGATACCCATCTTGGTTTAGTTTGTCCTCTAATTTATTTTTATGATCTTAATGCATAAATCACATGATTTGATTGAATTGTTTGAAAATTATTTTTGGAGCATGATTTGAGAATATAATTGAGCAATTATGGTTCATAGTTGAGGTTTAATTGAAATCTAAAAAAAACATAACCCTTGTGAGTTTGTTTTTTATAGGGACTTTACATATTATTCCCTTTTGCTTTTATTGTGTGATTATACTCTCCATATGCTTCTTATTTCAATACCGTATTGCACATGTTTGTTGCTTGTGAATTTCAAATGATTGAGGCATGTTTTCTTTAGCCATATTATACCTTATCTACCCTTTGCATTATCCTTTGCTTAAAGCCCATCTGATTCTTAAAGCCTATTCTTTTTTATAGCTCCACAAAAATATATCATAGCCAATGATTAGCCTAACCCTATCCGGGAATTAGGAGGGGAATTGATGAAAAATCTTTATGTTGGAGTTGCTTTGAGTGGATATGATGTGTGTATGGTTGTGCATTGCGAGAGGCATAGCCAAAATAAGGTAACCCGTCTTGCATAATAGAGATGACTTATTACTAGGGGCCTAAGGAGGATAAAATTCAATTAGGAGTAAAAGTCTAGTAAGCTTGGACCTAGGGAGGATAAAATTCACCTAGGGGCAAAAGTAAGCATAAAAGAAAAGAAAAGAAGTCATCATAATGGAAAAAAATGCATGTGTTGTATGGCTATTGAAATCGAAGAGTGCTTATTGTTGTGTATTAGAGTTTAAGTTATTGGAATGGTTTGTGAAGTATGGAAGTTTTGGTGTTGTTCTGGTTGGTTGTTGTTCCTTTTTCCCGGATTTTTAGCACCACAAGCCTAAATATTTCTCATGTCTTATGTTCCTACCAAAGCCCCATTACAACCCTATAAAAGTCCTCATGATGTTGTTTGCAAGTGATGACTTTCACGGTGTATAGAGCATTTTGGATTGAGTTGAGAGTTGGATTTTAAAGACTAAACACATGAGAGTTTGAGTGAAACACATCATCCCGGTGAGGTTGGATTAAATTTGCTTTTACTATTGGATCGCTCATATATTTGTTAGGATATTTTCCATCATGGCCTCAAGAGGTGCAACAGAGGTCTCAACGATTTGAGATACTGGAGGAAGTGATTCGTTCTGCGCACATTGATGATCCAGGTAGCAGAAAATTTCCACATCTCCGAGAGTCCCATATCTAATAAACCTCCATCACTCATGCGCTCAGCAAGACTTCGTGTCTCAGAAGTCATGCCATCAAAGATGCATAGAAGCATTTCCCTTATACTAGCTTGATATCTCCATGAATAAACATCATTAATGTACTCCTGCAGTCTGATGAAGTATTGATGAAAACTCTCTCCGTCTAACTGCAATAACCTCACCTTCAACACATGTTAGTAGTAAGAGTGCGGACCATGTAAGTGGTCCACACAAAAAATGAGCACCAAAAACACACAAGAATCAATCAATTTGCCCGGCAACGACGCCAAATTTGACGGAGGGAAAACCTATCGTTGACCCCTCAAAGAAAAATCAAGCCTATAACTAGTATAGCGATAAGTAAGAGGTCGATCCACAGGGAAAGTTATAATTCAAGTTTCATTCAAGTGTCAATCAAAGTAACCAAATTGGGGGGGTTTTATGTGTGAAAGTTCCGCCTTTTATCAAAGTGGACTGAAGAAAACAAAAGTAAATGATTTTAATTCAGACAATCAGGAGAAGCAATTCTACCTACAATTTTCCACTTTATTTGGTTGAAGCGATCCTTGTAACTTCTTCTCGTCCTATTAAGGTTTCCTATGAATGCCCTTATTCCGACCTAATATAGTTACTAGTCCAACCAGTCCTAGCAACCCTTATCAATCAAACAGTCCCTAAAGAATGATTTAACCCAATTGATAGCTTTAAGTTCAGAGATTAGCCAAGGTATTTGTAGTCCCTAGAGAGGGATTTAACAACACATTCAACTTCATACTCATTCAATTAGTTCAACCAGCCCTAAAGAAGCAAGTTTGTCACTTAGGTTAAGGTTCACAACCAGGAATCTATAAAATCTTAGCGATTGAATTGATCTAACAAGTTGGCCAGACAAGATAGAACAAAAACAATAAACAATCAAGCACAAAGAAGTTGAAGCATTCAAATATAGGAAACAAGGAACGACAATTAGAAACTCGCAATCAATCCAAATAAAGCTTCAAATTGCAGGCAGAATAGATGAGTTTAGTTCCTCATTGAAGACATCACTCAAATCTCTAAAATGTCTGATGAACGTAAGAATAAAATAGTAGTGAGAAATAACATAATATTCGGCCTTAAAAGAAGTCTAAGTCGGCCAAAAAAAACCAAACAAAGAAAACTAGGGTTTTCTTAAACAAAACGATGCGTAGACGACCAGTTCCGTGGCTGCGGCATATGCTGCGGTCGCGGCATATGCATTCTTTTTCCAATCTCGCGGCGTCTCACTAGCTGCGGCCGCGGCATGCGTGCCGCGGCCGCTTCATTGGTCTTTCACGGAAATTCAGTCTCGAATTTGAGCTTGTTGTTAACAAAAAAGTTGTAACACTGTGAAAGAGCTTTCCAACGCATGGTCATAATAGTCAATCGGACAACAGAAGCCTCCAGAAAGCGCAAAACAAGTTCAACATGTCTGGCGATAACTTCTGCAGACTTGTTCTTCGTTTAGATTCGCTTCTTCTTCTAAGGACCTCTTCATATCTTCATGTAAGCTTCTTCGATCAACTAGACATTATCATCTAAAGCGTTATCAACCTATGTCTCCTCCTCGGATCCACAGTTATCTGAAATAATCAATAAAAGCATGTAGATTCCGACTCCAACCACACAGAGAAAAAATATGCAAATTATACATAAATCATGCATGATATGCATCATAACTAAGCTAAATGCAACCTATTATGACCCTCTAAATGCATGCTATCAATGTTTGTTGTAGGGAGGAAATCGAGACTAAAATATAATGAAATAGATCAAACCAGATTCGTGCCCACGGAAATAATTACAAGACTTCCTCCCGATGTAGCAGCGGGAAGTCAGGATCGATCCTCGAGGAAGCGTGTCAGCGGATCTCAGGCAACAGATGAATCTCATAGGTAGAAAATTAAACAGAAAGACAGAAATAATAGAGAAAAGCATAAAAGAAAGCAAAGGTAGCAAAATTTGGTTGATATCGACCACTGTTACTTGATATCGAGTACGAAAATCAACCACAGTAACTCAATATCGACTGACAGTAACTAAAACTCAGTAAAGTAACTCAATTTCGACCAACTCAACTCGACATCGACCAGTTTCCTCGATGTCGACTAAATCTACTCGAAATCGACTTACATAGAAACTAAAATTTGCAACTTTTCGTAACACAAAACACAATTTTTGATGAAATAAATCAATAAACTAAAGACTTCCAAGATCAGGGTTTCAACACCACAACGATAACCATGCAAAATAACACATAAAGGCATAAAAGATCATGCTTTTCATCAAATAACTTTCGTTATTAACAAATCGGAAGATAGAGGTTTTCGCATAAACCCTAATTGTTACTAACCCTTTTCACATAACTAACCCAAGTTGCATTAAGATCACTTTCGCTTCAATAACACAAACAAGGATCACCTTCAACTTTCGCAAAAGAATCATGCTCATAGGGATAGAAGACGAATTGCATATAAAGATAAAACCTTTACCACATCACCTCAAATGGCTACCGTCGGGCTGACCCTGACTCTAGAAGTTGGGTGACTACTCGCTTTTGATCATGAATAAACTCATCAAAGATTTCAGGAAAATAAATTGCATTAAAAATAACCAAAACTTAGAACCGATCGAAGCCAATACCGCTTTCGCAAACTCCAACCCTTCTCAACTACAAGCTCTCTCTCTCTCTCTCTCTCTCTCTCTCTCTCTCTCTCTCTCTCTCTCTCTCTCTCTCTCTCTACTTAATACCTCTAGAATTCAATTGTACGATGGAATGAATAAAAATCCAGCCCTATAGGCTTTATTTATAGGCTTTCAATCCTTGCTAATCAAGGAAGGAAATTCTATCTATATCTATCCCTATCTATCTTTTATCTAAAGATTAAAACATGGAAATAAAAGAATTAAATCTAAAAGGAATTATATCTAATGTAGGTAAATATATCTTCCTCTTGATAGCACTTGATAGATCTTGATGAAATTTTCTCTCGAAAATATCTCCATCGGATTCGGGATAGAAAGTTAAGAAGATTCGGTTAAGCTCGGAATCGGCTACTGGTGCTTACTCGATATCAACCATCATTTCCTCAGCTTCACCTCAGCTCCTCAATATTGGCCTCCAGAAGTGAAAATCGACTTGGATGTTACTCGATATTGAGTAGGTGTCCTCGATATCGACTTGCATGTTCCAGCTCCAGCTTGCTTGACTCGATTCCTGGATCTTCACTCGATATGGGGTACTTGATATCGATTACAACAACTCGATATCGACTAACTTTCTCAGCTCTGCTCGATTCTTGTTAACTTTGGTGGAAATCGACTGATGTACTCGATGTCGACTAAGGGTGCTCGATATCGACCAAGTGGTGTCGAGTTGATTTTTCCTTGCTCCCAACTCGATTTGTCCTAGTTCCGCTACTCCTTGACCTCGGACTTCTGTAGTTGACTTTGAGCTTTTCCTCCTTTCTCAAAACAGCTGTAAATTGCTTCGATTTCTGCGAAATTAAACAGAAACTGGTGTAGATTCCATAATTTGGAAAATAAGCATAAACTACATAGATTATGTACTATTCTAGCCCAAATGTATGAAATGCATGCAGAAAACGATATAAAAGTAACTATAAAACATGGTGAATTAGGCTCACAACAAACACCCCATACTTAAGTTTGCTTGTCCTCAAGCAATACTTTTATTTGTCATTCAGGGGAAGAATTCAAACTCTCACCATCTTAGATTCATTGCCATATGTCCCTGCAATCAATTACCATCATCGAAAAGGTACTTATGTCACAAATCCATGCATGTGAAATAAAAAAGCAACATCTACTCACAAAAGGAGGGTTATGCAAAATAATTCATATGACAAAATAATCAAAAGGACATTAATTTAAGCTCAAATAAGGAGTAGATTGGTAAAAGGCTAAAGGTGGGCAATTTTTTGCAATGTGGAGCTAATAATCCGGGGAAATGGAGTATTCCCAAACTTTCATACCACATTTCTTCTTCATAAGAATCATCACCTTTCTCTCATTGCTTATTGCTTTTTTTCAATAATAATGCTTTTACCTCTATAACCTTAGCACTGCCTTCTCGCGAGTCGCAAACATGGGTGTTATGAATGGCCCAGGATACTTAGTGCTTCGGACTCCTCACCTTGTGCCCCATCTCGCCAAACTATTATCTCAACGAGCAGGGTCGATCTACCTTTATCTCCTGAGGTGATCGGATTTTTTCTCATTCATTAAATTTTCCATAAATTTCAAACATTCCTGCCAAACTCCAATAATGATAACCAAAACAAAATAACCATAAAAATCTCCATAATGTAGCATCATTCTCAACATAATTCGCGGATAGGAAATAAAGTACGAAATGGCAATATTTAGATCATGTGGAGCGAAATATGAAATAAGGCATAGTATGGCTCTTGTGATGCATAAACATAGGTAAGGCTAGAATTACAACAATATGAGCATTATATGGAAATATAAAGTCTTCTATCCTCTTATCATGCAACATGTAAAATGAAACTTTAAATTTTACCTCCTTTCATGGTTTTCAATAAAATATGCACTTCATTGTGACTTCCCTTTACTAGGCAATTTCTTGTTATATCTCTAATGAATCTAATTTTGCATCGCCGAGTTCAATCAAAGCTACCATGACACTTTTTCTTTAGACAATTTACAAGCTTTGGGAGATGTCTCATAGAACTGAGTTTAGCAATTAAGCACAAAATTTTAAAATTTTACTCAAAATTCACCATGTAAATCAAAAGCAAGAATAAAACATATAATAATGATAATGAGCTCTTCCCCCACCCCATACTTAAAATATACAGTGTCCCCACTGTATAAAATCAATATAAATCAAGGGTAAAGGATGGAACTCACCGAATAATGCGTCGAGTAGGCAAAACAGGAGTTGTCGAGTAACAGAGTGCTAGTCGACATCGAGGAATTTGGTCGATGTCGAGGAAAGTGGCAGCGTTGAGTGGAATGGTGAAGTCGAGGAAGCTCCTGGCTTGGTCGACGTCGAGTTGGCCTACTCGATGTCGAGTAAAGTTTTGTTCTGCTCCTCTTGGTCGATTTCGACTGGCCTAGTCGATTTCGACTGTTCTGTTAGGGACTTCTTCTTCCACTCTTTTCGATCCTTTTATGCTTATCGACCTAAAAAATGTTAGATATTGCACAAAGACAAGACCTTCAACATGAAGCATTCAAAACCAAAAATAAAAACAAACAAAACCAAAACCAAAAGTTTTAAAGTCCCAAAATTCAAAAGTTTTATGTACATGCTTTAGATTTTATAGTCGTTGGGCCGACTTCTCCATTAAGCATTAGCCTGACTCATATTTGTCTGGAGGTATAGGTGGATCTAGTGGTTCCTCCGGTGGTGGAAAGCGTGGGATGTCATCCGGGGGCATCATGTGAAGAAGCTTAAACCTCCTCGACTGAACGCTCCATGGCTTTGCCCATTCATCTTCCCTGGCTCCAGCTAGCATGCATATGGGAAGGTATAAAGAAAATATACATACCTCATCATCATACCTCTTCCGCTTCATTGGTTGATTTGTTTGCGCGTCTCCATTATAGCAAAACGGTGGAGTGGTAAGAGATATTTCTGCCTTATCTTGTGGGGCTTCATGCCACTTTGCGAGGACCCCATACTTTAATATGAACATCGGTTGCTCAAAATCGTCGGGTATGGCTTTTACCTTATAAGGCAAAAGTAGCTTTGAAACAACGTGGGCAACGATGTCCAACTTCTTCTTTTCTAGCTCTTCTTCTTCTTGGGGTCCTTCAAATGGTTTTCCAAAGACAGGTAGCTAAGTATGAATTGAGATTGCGGGAGGATATCCCTGGGTATCGACTAGAGATGGGTTGACATCGACTAGGTGTTGGTCGAGGTCGACCTCAGGTTCGGATCCTTCTTCTAGCGGGATTGGGGCTTCTGGCGGAGATTTTACCAAATCTTTTAGCTTCCTAAATGCGCGTACTCCCTCAAGCCATGGCTCCTCTTCAACCATGTATAGCCATCTCAAATATTCAAATTCTTTGCATACCGTATTTCTCTTTCCCTTTCGTCCCATGTTTCAAAACACTCGAAGGTGTCCTGCATCCACCTGTAGAGGAAAACTCATGGAAAACGTGAGATCTAACTACCTAAGGCGCGAATGATTGCTTTCTCGGCAACGACGCCAATTTGTTGTAGGGAGGAAATTGAGTTTAAAATATAATGAAATAGATCAAACCAGATTCGTGCACACGCAAATAATTACAAGACTTCCTCCCGATGTAGCAGCGGGAAGTCAGGATCGATCCTCGAGGAAGCGTGTCAGAGGATCTCAGGCAACAGATGAATCTCACAGGCAGAAAATTAAACAGACAGACAGAAATAACAGAGAAAAGCAGAAAAGAAAGCAAAGGCAGCAAACATTGGTCGATATCGACCACTGTTGCTCGATATCGAGTAAGAAAATCGACCACAGTAGCTTAATATCGACTAATAGAAACTAAAACTCAGCAAAGTAACTCGATTTCGACCAACTCAACTCGACATCGACCAGTTTCCTCGATGTCGACAAACTCTGCTCGAAATCGACTTACACATAAACTAAAATTTGGAACTTTTCGTAACACAGAAAACGATTTTTTATGAAATAAATCAATAAACTAAAGACTTCCAAGATCAGGGTTTCAATACCACAACGATAACCATGCAAAATAAAACATAAAGGCATAAAAGATCATGTTTTTCATAAAATACCTTTCGTTATTAACAAATAGGAAGATAGAGGCTTTCGCATAAACCCTAATTGTTACTAACTCTTTTCACATAATTAACCCAAGTTGCATTAAGATCACTTTTGCTTTAATAACACAAACAAGGATCACCATCAACTTTCGCAAAAGAATCATGCACATAGGGATAGAAGACGAATTGCATATAAAGATCAAACCTTTACCGCATCACCTCATATTGCTACTGTCGGGCTCACCCTGACCCTAGAAGTTGGGTGACTACTCGCTTTTCATCATGAATAAACTCATCAAAGATTTCAGGAAAATAAATTGCATTAACAATAACCAAAACTTACAACCGATCGAAGCAAAAACCGCTTTCGCAAACTCTAACCCTTCTCAGCTACAAGCTCTCTCTCTCCCTCTCTCTCTCTCTCTCTCTCTCTCTCTCTCTCTACTTACTACCTCCTCTCCTTCTCTAGAATTCAATTGTATGAAGGAATGAATAAAAATCCAGCCCTATAGACTTTTTTTATAGGCTTCCAATCCTTGCTAATCAATGAAGGAAATTCTATCTATATCTATCTCTATCTATCTTTTATCTAAAGATTAAAAAATGGAAATAAAAGAATTAAATCTAAAAGGAATTATATCTAATGTAGGTAAATATCTCTTCCTCTTGATAGCACTTGAATGATCTTTATGGAATTCGCTCTCGAAAATATCTCCATCGGATTCGGGATAGAAACATAACAAGATTCGGTTAAGCTAAGAATCGGCTACTAGTGCTCACTCGATATCGATTTGGTTCACTCGATATCGACCATCATTTTCTCATCTTCAGCTCAGCTCCTCGATATTGGCCTCCAGAAGTGAAAATCGACTTGGTTGTTACTCGATATCGAGTAGCTAGGTGTCCTCGATATCGACTTGCATGTTCCAGCTCCAGCTTGCTTGACCCGATTCCTGGAACTTCAGTCGATATGGGGTACTCGATATCGAGTACAACAACTCGATATCGACTAACTTTCTCAGCTCGGCTCGATTCATGTTAACTTTGGTGGAAATCGACTGATGTACTCAATATCGACTAAGGGTACTCGATATCGATCAAGTGGTGTCGAGTGGATTTTTCCTTGTTTCCAACTCGATTTGTCCTGGTTCCGCTACTACTTGACCTCGGACTTCTGTAGTTGACTTCGAGCTTTTCCTCATTTCTCGGAACTGTTGTAAATTGCTTCGATTTCTGCGAAATTAAACAGAAACTGGTGTAGATTCCATAATTTGGCAAATGAGCATAAACTACATAGATTTTGTACTACTCTAGCCAAAATGTATGAAATGCATGCAGAAAAAGATATAAAAGTAACTATAAAACATGGCGAATTAGGCTCACAACAAGCACCCCATACTTAAGCTTGCTTGTCCTCAAGCAATACTTTTATTTGTCATTCAGGGGAAGAATTCAAACTCTCAACATCTTAGATTCATTGCCATATGTCCCTACAATCAATTACCATCCTCGAAAAGGTACTTATGTCACAAATCCATGCATGTGCAATAAAAAAGCAACATCTACTCACAAAAGGAGGGTTATGCAAAATAATTCATATGACAAAGCATTAGTAATAATCAAGAGGACATTACTTTAAGCTCAAATAAGGAGTAGATTGGTAAAAGGCTAAAGGTGGGCAATTTTTGGCAATGTGGAGCTAATAATCCGGGGAAATGGAGTATTCCCAAAATTTCATACCACATTTCTTCTTCATAAGAATCATCACCTTTCTCTCATTGCTTATTGCTTTTTTTCAATAATAATGCTTTTACCTCTCTAACCTCAGCATTGCCTTCTCGCGAGTCGCAAACATGAGTGTCATGAATGGCCCTGTATACTTAGTGCTTCAGACTCCTCACCTCGTGTCCCATCTCGCCAAACTATTATCTCAGCGAGCAGGGTCGATCTACCTTTATCTCCTGAGGTGATTGGATTTTTTCTCACTAATTAAATTTTCCATAAATTTCAAACATTCCTGCCAAACTCCAATAATGATAACCACAACACAATAACCATAAAAATCTCCATAATGTAGCATCATTCTCAACATAATCCCTGGATAGGAAATAAAGTACAAAATGGCAATATTTAGATCATGTGGAGCGAAATATGAAATAAGGCATAATATGGCTCTTGTGATGGATAAGCATAGGTAAGGCTAGAATTACAACAATATGAGCATTATATGGAAATATAAAGTCCTCCATCCTCTTATCATGCAACATGTAAAAAGCAACTTCAAAATTTACCTCATTTCATGGCTTTCAATAAAATATGCAGTTCATTGTGACTTCCCATTACTAGGCAATTCCATGCTATATCTCTAATTAATCTGGGTTGTTGTTGTTGTTGTTGTTGTTGTTGTTGTTGTTGTTGTTGTTGTTGTTGTTATCTCTATATAATCTAATTTTGCATCGTCGAGTTCAATCAAATCTTCCATGACACTTTTTTTTAGACAATTTACAAGCTTTGGGAGATGTCTCATAGAACTTTGAGTTTAGCAATTAAGCAGAAAATTTTAAAATTTTACTCAAACTTCACCATGTAAATCAAAAGCAAGAATAAAACATATAATAATGATAATGAGCTCTTTCCCCACCCCATACTTAAAATATGCAGTGTCCCCACTGTATAAAATCAATATAAATCAAGGGTAAAGGAAGGAACTCACCGAATAATGCGTCAAGCAGGCAAAACAAGAGCTGTCGAGTAACAGAGTGCTGGTCGACATTGAGGAATTTGGTCGATGTCGAGGAAAGTGGCAACGTTGAGTGGAATGATGAAGTCGAGGAAGCTCTTGCCTTGGTCGACGTCGAGTTGGCCTATTCGATGTCGAGTAAAGTTTTGTGCTGCACCTCTTGGTCGATTTCGACTTTTCTGTCAGGGACTTCTTCTTCCACTCTTTTCGATCCTTTTATGCTTCTCGACCTAAAAATGTTAGATATTGCACAAAGACAAGACCTTCCACATGAAGCATACAAAACCAAAAACAAAAACAAACAAAACCAAAACCAAAAGTTTCAAAGTCCGAAAATTCAAAAGTTTTATGTACATGCTCTAGATTTTAGAGTCGCTAGGCCGACTTCTCCATTAAGCATTGTCCTACTCATGGACAGCCACCCTACGTCATTCAGGAGATCTTCTTCAACTCTCTTGATCAAGTCACTAAGGAAATAATCAACCAGTATACTCGCTATGATTATCTGACGATACCACCAATTGACACCTGGGGTGTGTTAGACAAGCTCACCAATTATGACAACAAATATGAGTCTACTGCAAACTATGAGGAGAACTCCTATGCCAGGCCAGCACCATCTATGCCACTCTATGAGCCAGCAAAGGAGATTGACCCAGATGTCAGGGAGCAATTCTATAAAGACCAGAATCGCAAGCTTCTAAAACAAGTCAAATATATGTCTGTCAATCCGCCTTGCATCGAATGCGGATCACAGAGGCACACCACTACTGAGTGCCCACACACTGAGCAAGTCATAATGGCAGAGATACATGAAGAGGCAGCCTACGCTGAGGGTCCCAATCGCTACATGGGAGATTAAAGGTTCTATCAACCACAGTGGAACCAAGGTCCCCCTAAGAACCCCCCACCCTACAGAGCTCCAGGACATCCAGAAAGGGATCAAAAGAAGGATGATCTGCAATTGATCCTTGAGGAGATGCGTCGGAATCAGGGCACCATCAACAACCAGTTCCAGAACATCACTACAAAATTTGGAGAACTAGATATCTGGAAAAGAGGAATAGAGACCCAGATGGGTCAAATCGCTGCACATATCCCACGACCATCCGAACAGCTCCCTGGGCAAACAGAACCAAATCCTAAAGGGAAGACCGGACACGTTGCAGCTATCAAACTCAGATGTGGGCATCAATTACACGAGCTAGAGGTCGGGAAACATCAAGACAAGGCAGAGCAACAACTCGACATAGAGCAGACTCAACTCAATCTCGAGGAGACTCCACTCGACCTCGACAAAAAGCTACTCAACACAGACCAGAAGCTGAGCTCGGACTCCACTGCGCAACCGAGCAACTCCAGGTCGACCACCCAAGTCGATCTCGAGAAGCCTCTGGTCGAGATCGACGACTCTGCAACACCTTCGACGTCTGATCTGGCTCCGAAGTAAAAAAAGCCACTGTCTTTTCCTTCCAAAGCACAGAAAGATCCCACTGCAGGTAGGTTTACCAGATTTGTTAATATGCTGCAAGAACTGAACGTCTCTATTCTTTTTATAGAAGCCCTACAAGAGATGCCTGGATAGGTCATATTTCTAAAGGAAATCCTGAGCAAGAAGCGATCCATCTCAGAGATCGCAGACGAATGCAAAGTACTCCACTTCCCTGAAAAAAGACCTGACCCTGGTAAGTTTTCTGTTACTGTGGGTTTTGGACAATATAAATATGAGTCTTTGTGTGATTTAGGAGAAAGTGTGAGCATCATGCCTTTATCAATCTGGTGGAAAGTAAAAATAGGATGCATATAGCCTGTGGATGCCAAGTTATACATGGCAAACAATACAGTGATCATCCCTACAGGTATAGTTGAGAATGTCCCCGGCCAGGTTGGTAAATTCTTTGTTCCAACAGATTTCCTTATTATAGACTGTGCTGAAGATCCTACTAGCCCTATTATTCTTGTTAGACCATTCTTAGCTACTGCAGATGCCAGAATTAGTGTCAAGAATCGATTGCTCACCTTCACCATAGGCGATGAGGTTTTCAATTTCTCTTTTGGCCCTGTAAAGGAGGAAATTTCATGGCTGGAGGTGAAAAGCATCAGCAACCACGGGACTAAGCAAACAGCGGAGGAAAGCGCCAGCATTGTACTCGAGGTCGACAAGAGCAAATCGATCTCGACAAGGGTTCTACTCGATCTCGACAAGACTTTGTCGATGTCGACTTCCTCTGTTGAGCCACAGACTTGCCCAGAGCCTAAGTATGGGGTCCCTATACTCGATCTCGACCAACAGTACTCGACATCGACTAGCCCCAAGCCCAAAGATTTCTGTTTTGGGTCCGAAAAGGTAAGTTCAGGTATAAATCCTACTCCCCCTCGGTCCTTTAAGAAATTTATCAATAATTTAAGGGGAGGTAAGGTCCCGTGGCGAGAGAATCTGCGAAAGCTAAGAGCTGGAAGGAAGAAGAAAAAAAAGAGAGAGATGATGCAAGCAACCACCTGTCAGCTGAGCTTGCATACTACCATCAGGAGCTAGATTATCCAGGAGAAGGGCCAAGCATGAGCGGGCCCCACACTAATGGTCCTTGAGCACAAACGGAGAAGTCGGCCTAGCGACTCTAAAATCTAGAGCATGTATATAAAACTTTATCAATTTTGGGACTTTTAAACTTTTTGGTTTTTGGTTTTTGGTTTTCGTTTTATGTCTTTTAGAATACTTCATGTGGATAGTCTTGTTTTTGTGTGCAATCTAACACTTTTAGGTCGGCAAGCATATAAGGATCGTGAAAAGTGGAATAAAGAAGTCCCTGAAAAAAAGTCAGAATCGACGAAGGCCAAGTCAACGACGACAAGGAGGAGCAGCCCAGAAACTCATCGATGTCGAGTAGGCCAACTCGATATCGACTAAGCCACCAGAAGCTCCTCAACTTCAGAAGCCACTGGACGCAGACGGAGCTCCTCGAGATCGAGTACCCTATACTCGAGATCGACAAGCATATTTCCTCGACCTGCACTGATTCACCATCCTCGATGTGTTATCCTGTGAGTTCCTTCCTTTACTCTTGTTTTTATTTAATTTTTATACAGTGGGGACACTGTATATTTTAAGAATGGGGTGGGGGAAGGGCTCATTATCATTATTATATGTTTTAATCGTGCTTTTTGGTTTTACATGGTGAAATTTTAATTTTTATGTTATGCATTCATGTTTAAATTTTATGCATTTAGTCTTGTATCATATGTTAGTCTTGTTTTTAGTTACACAAAAAAAATGCATGTTTAATGTTTTGCATCGTTTTAGTTTTTATACCCTAACTTAGATGTCCTATGATGATAAATAATGACTGACTTGATCATATAAATCCTATGGCATGTTTGGAAGGTTTAGCCCAAGTCCTCGAAAATGGTTTTTATGTGGATTGTGAACTTGTGATGAAATTGAGCACATATGATCCTAAGCTAAAGGTTAAAATCCAACAAAAATTGTCCCAGTGAGAATTTTGGCCTTATAGGGAGAACATAAAAAAATCCCTTTGCTTTCTTGAGTATATTTACTATTCCTATGCATCTCTAAATGTTGTGATAGTTATTCAAAGCCAATGCATTTATATGATAATGTGAATAAGAATTAAATGATGGAGGCACCTTTTAAGCCAATTTTATCCTCTCTTTACCTACCCTGCATTATCCCTGCTTGAAGCCAGAACATTAGCCTGAGACTTTTGTTATAAACTCCACAAAATTATCCTTAACCAAATTGAGCCTGACCCAATTTGGGAATTAAGACTTAGAGTTGGTTGGAATGATGATTTGCAGAAGAAATAAGCTTGTGTTTCATTTCAAGTAGGAAGGATTGTTGAAATTATTGAGATATGGGTTGGTTTTATATTTTTATCTTGCTATACACACTATGTATAAGGATTTTTGGCTCACCTTATAAATGCACCATTAGTTTTATTTTATTTTCGTTACAAAAAAAAATCAAAAAAAAAGAAGAAAAAAGTATATATGTTTATGAATAAAGTGCATGAGCCAAATTTACCTTATTTCTTTCATTATTCGCAAGATACATACTTTGGAGAGGTTGAGAAAGTTTGAAAGGTTACATACTTCATTGAGATAAATTTGGGGAGTTTGGTTGATGCATATGATTGAGGAGTTATGGTTTGGTTGTGTTGGAGATTTAGGAGTCTTGATTCCCGAATATTATTAAGCACCACATGGCCAAATGATATCATGCCCTTATTATTTCTTACGAAGCCCCATTACAACCCCGCCGAATGGAATCTTCTTTGAAGACTTCTATTGAGCGAAGTACTCCTGATAATTCTTGTTGCATTTTCAAAATTGGTTGCGAAGTGGACTTATATTTAAATTGAAATATTTATGAGAGTGTATATGGAATTGAGTTGAGAGTTGAGCTACATAGACTAAACACATTGAGAGCTGAGTGTAAACACATTATCCTTGTGAGGTTGGATTTATATTGCCTATGCCTATGGATCGCTCATATATGTGTGATGACGTTAAATTCACTCGTCTTACATTGCTACAAACTAAGATGTTGCTTTTGAGAAAGGGCAAAGACTTGAAGGATGTGTTGTAGGTCTTGGTTATTGTTTGGTTATTGCTTGAGGACAAGCAAGTCTAAGTATGGGGTGATTTGATGTCTCCAAAGTAGCCATGTCTTTATACATATTTTAGTTCCATATTTTATACATTTTGCATATTTTGGGTTGGGAATATGTCGAATTTATGTAGTATATGCTTATTTGTCAGAAATAGAGATCTACATAAGTTTCTGTTTAATATTGCAGAATATGGAGTCATTTCGGGAGAAAACCAAGAAGCGAGAACCGGAGCTCAAAGTCACTCGACATCGACAAGCCTAAGTCGATCTTGATGAATCACGCCTAGACACACCCTAGTCGAAGAGCACATGTCGAGGAGCGGAAGACGAGCCAACCCGGAGCCAAGAAGGGATTATCTGGATCTAAGGAGAAATTACCCGGAGTCGAGGAGAGACTACCCGACCATGCCCGGACATCTTCCTCGAGATCGAGGACCACTTCTCGAGATCGAGTACACCTGTGAGCCTGTGTCCGAGCATGTCGACAAGAGGCTACCCGATACACCAACCCGGCCAAGTCGATGAGCCACCTAACTCGATATCGAGTAAGGGTACTCAAGATCGACGACACCCAGGAGCCCTATCCGAGCTTGTCGAGCACCGGCTAGCCGAGACGCCGAGCCACACCAGTCGACGACACTTCTACTCGAGATCGAGTAGGTTTACTCGAGATCGAGGAAGCCTCCAAAAGTCGCGTAATGCGTTTTGATCTATCCTACTCGGATAGGGATTCCTTGGGGCCGAAGATTGCCGAGTCTATCCGATTTTATCAAGATCTATCATGGAGAAGAGGATTTATTCACTTGAAGACTTTTAGATTTAATTCCCTTTTTAGATTTAATTATGTTGTTACATTTATTTATCGTTAATACTTTAGATATAGATTTAGATATAGATAGATGTTTCTATCCTTGAATAGCAAGGTTTAGAAGCCTATAAATAAAGCCCATGGGGCTGATTTCTAGTCATTCAATTTCAGTAGGAGAAGTAGTAGGGGAGAGAGAAAGTGAGGCCGAGTGGAGCAAAGGAGCGAGAGCAAGTTGGCTTTGTTCGGTTGTACTTTCTTCAGTTTGATTTAATGCAAGTTTCTTTTCATCAATCAATATCTGAGGTTGCGATGAGACGCGAGTAGTCCACCCACTTCTAGGGTTGGGGCAAGCCCGACAATAGCCATGCGTGTTTGAGGTAAAGATCCGACTTTTATCATGTTTTGAGCATCTACTACTTGTTATGTGTTTATTACCCATCTAATGGAGGTCTATGATAACAACTTGGATTGTAAACATTAAATCAGTAGAGACAATTAGGGTTTCTTGAAAGAGTTGTCTAATTGTTGGAAAAGGTGAAAGCTTAGTCCTTTGATGCGATTCAAATGATTATCTGTTTTATTCCTGCCTTATGCATGTTTGGTTATCGTTGTTGAAAACCCCAATCTTGGAAGCCTTTTTTCATACAGTTTAGTTCGAATCCCCAAAGCCTTTGCATTTACTTTATTTCATTTTTAATCTCTGTCTTCCTCGAGATCGAATAGAACAACTCGATCTCGACTACTGATCTTCGACCCGAGTCGTTGTAGCTTCTGTGTGCAGGTACTCAACAAACCAAGCCGACGTCGACAAGGACCCTACTCGATCTCGAGTAGCTCTTTATCGAGATCGAGTAGCCTTTGTTGAGAGTTGTTGCGCTGTGTTCAACTGTCCGATCTTCTGTCGAGTTGTTGTACTCGAGATCTAGGACCACTGTTGTCGACTTCTGTGAGATTTCTCCGCTGCATAGAATCTGCTGACACGCTTCCTCGTGGATCGATCCTGACTTCCCGCTGCTACATCAGGAGGAGGTCTTGTAATTATTTCCAAGGGACGGAATCTGGTTTGCCTTATTTTATTTACATTCTATTTTGCATACTCGATTTCCTCCTACAACAGAAACCTGAAAGACCAGAATTGCTAAGGATTGAAGTACTCGTGATGTCATCACAAGTGTCTTTGCCCTGGAATGAGCTGTAGAACAAAATATCACCGAAGCGAAGCTCACTTCACCTGTCATCAGTGATACCCGTAGACGCCTCTCTACGCCCAGAAATCCCGACCTTCAAGTACTCATCATATAAAGCATCTCGCACCATATTATGACGGTGTTTAACACCAATGTCAGCATCACAAGCAAGAGCGTGATCCCCTCACGAATCCAAAATGCCCTTCTCACAAGCAGGACATTTGGCTCCAGCCTGAAACAACTCAATTCCAAGACGATACTTAATGATAGACCGAAAGGTGGCGGGGTTCATAACCTGACCAAGACCAGGTATAGGGGCAGCCTATAGCTATTGTTAGGCCATAGGGAGTTTAAGGTTTGCAAACAGTGCTTCTTGCCTCCCGGTAAGAGCAAACTCCACCTTGAGGTGCTTGTCGACATTTTTGTAGTAACAACTAGCCAATTTCTTCATTACACATGGGGGGATGGTTGTACCGCGAAAATGTCCAAGACATCCTCCCCAATGATAGTACTCCACCTAGAAGTAGCTGATCCGAAAGAAGGCTCATCACTAGACACTCTAGAAGCTCTCAAAATACGATCCTGCAACCCATGCGACTGGAGCCTCGAAGCAAGAAAAACATAATGTAGCGTGTCAGCAGCGGTGTAAACCCCAAGGCCACCGCAATCGATAGGCATGGTAGAAAGGCGCCACTGTAGAGGGCCAAAGCCTGAACCCCCAAGCGTCACTATATGCTCCAATGACATCCTCAAAAAATCATCAAAAACACCTTGCGCATCTATGAAACATGAAGGCGGGGTTGTTCGCGTTGCAAAGTAGAGACGAGAGACTCCCGAGCAGGCCCGCAGAAGCAATAACTCACACTGGGGATCTTCTAACCTCTTGATAGCCTCCATCAGGGCATTGGTTTTCAAAACCCTCTTCAATATCACCTTGTTACAAAAGGAAGGATCCAAGATAACAGGCCCGCCAATGACCTTAACCCTACCCACCGGACGTGAAATATGCTCAAGAAAAACCCCAACTTCCCTACATCGTTTGTCCGCATTCGGACAAATTATTTCCGTCTTATCAATATTAAGGTGAAGTCCTAGGGCGGGGCCATCCTCTCTGATAATGGAAAGGGCTCTGCTGACCATCAAAGTGTCCCCAATCAGCGTTTCGTCATCCAGATACCAAGCGTTAAGCTTCAGCTCACAACTATCCATAACCTTACGGATCAACGGATGCAACGTAAGTGAGAAAAGAAGAGGTCCAAGAGGGTCACCTTGCTAAACCCCCTGACACGAATAGAGGGCCTGATCACCGTAATATAACCGAGCAGGACGAGCATAGCAGAAGTCAACCCAATGGGCGATGAAAAGGCACATATGTTGAACCTCCTTGATCATAGCACTGCGATCAACCAGATTGAAAGCATTCTTGAAATCTACCAAAAGCATAGTCAGACTATTATCACAACCCTGGGACTCCACTAATCTGTTAACCGCATGAAACACTGCTTCTCCCCCACCTGAAACACCAACCCCAAACTGAGCCTTTTCAAGATAAGGCCCAAGGATTTTACCAGCCGAAGATGCAGCCACTTTTGACACCAAACGCCGCCAGATTCACCAAACATCAATGGGACGAAACACCCCCCCCCCCCAGCTTAAGGAGAGGTGTGAGTGGGGCTTTGCAAAAAAATCACTCAAAGAAATAAATTAACCACACTCGTTATAGAGTCAGAAACCACCTCAGCAATCGCCACAGCTGCACCACTAAGAGCGTCCAAAACGTGTTGAGCACGTATCCCGTCTTTCCCACATGACGTGCCCTTTGGGAAGCTTCTTATTCTGTTTAAAACTAATATCCTGGAAACATGCAAGGGGTCGCCGACAATAGGTTCAGGGGGCATGTAGGGTGTCGGGGAGATTGGAGGTTTATCTGCAAGCTCTTTAAGAGTATCATCCGTCTGCTAAGCGACACCCGACGATTTTCTGCGAATGTACCTATGCATGATACAAAGAGTCATAATAAAGAGACACACTAGGCTAAAACACTCGACAGATCAAAAGTAACCCTATCAAGAGCGTCCTTAAGAACTCTCGAAAAACCCAATACACACTTCCACGAAACATTCTTAGATGTATTAACTTTAGCACTAAACACCCTCTCCAATAAAGCAACGTCAAAACTCACATTCAGTGCAAGATCACCCCGATCATCAACCGAACCTATAGCAAACAATGAACTGCCAACATCAATAACAAGACGGGGCAACCCGTGAATAAAAAAGGCAATAGTTCCGTCATCAGATAAAGGAGCTTCAACAACATCTCCGTCATGGAAATAATTTTTGAAGATGGTGAGGGTGACACAACAATGTCCGCAAAACCAAAGACAAAGCTATTGTAAAACCGCCTCAAATTGTCCATAGATATCAAGATTGGACCCAAGAAGAGCTTTAAAGTTGGGCAATGCATAGCCCCTAAGATGGACATCCTGCAAGTGCCTAATAAAATAACCCGGAGTAAGACCCTTCCCACTACCATCCCTACATCCGTCACACCCGACGAAGGGGCAATGAACCCTCACTGGTGGGACACCTCCCCCATATTTCATCCAAACCACTAGAACAAACCAAAATAACCAACACCCCTACTAGCAACTGCACTAAATGCCCACTGCATACCTAGCCGAGAAGACACGATCGAGAAGAAGCAAATCAATCCTACTGCAACCGAGAAGAAAAAATTACCACGAAGGACCGTCACGCCTTAATGCCTTAAAGAGTAACCGCCCGGCCTGCAAAACTTAACACCGACAGGATGAAGCGTGACAACACCGAACTGCCCCGACTCCTCCAAAAATAAAGATCCACGCACACAGGAAGACGCCCGGAGGACACACAACCGAACTGCATGCAGACACACCCGGAGGAAAACGCAACCTGCACATACGTCCCTTGTCCAAATCAGCTTGCACACACACGAACCGCCTGCTCCACGAATGGCTACCGCCGAGAAACTGTTATTGCAAGAGGATGTGTCAAGTATGAAATATAAATAAGATATAAAAACAAACTGACTCCCTGTCTCAGCAAATAAATACAAGACTTCCTCCTGTTGTAGTGAAAGGCAGTCAGGATCGTGTCCACGAGGAAGCGTGTCAGCGCCCGTCTTTTCAGTTCTAGAAAACCTCTCGATTTTAACCAGAAGAGCACTTGATATCGACCTATTCTAGTCGATATCGACCTCTTTGTGATTTTCCTTCCTTTCTCCGAATTGTTGTAAAACGCATCGATTTCTGCGAAATTAAACAGAAACTAGTGTATAGACACCATAACTTGGCAATTAAGCATAAACTACATAGATTATGTACTATTCTAACCCAAATCTATGAAATGCATGCAGAAATTGATATAAAAGTAAGTGTAAAACATCGCAAATTAGGCTCACAACAAACACCCCATAGTTAAGCTTGCTTGTCCTCAAGCAATACTTTTAATTGTCATACAGGGGAAGAATTCAAAACTCTCAACATATTAGATCCATTCACATATGTCCCTGCAATCAATTACCATCATCGAAAAGGTACCAATGTCACAAATCCATACATGTGCAATTAAAAAGCAACATCTACTCACAAAAGGAGGGTTAAGCAAAACATTCATTTGTGACAAAGCATTAATAATCAAGAGGACTTTAATTTAAGCTCGATAAAGAGTAGATTGGTAAAAGGCTAAAGGAGGGAAATTTTTGGCCATGTGGTGCAAATGATCCGGGGAACTGGAGTACTTTCCAAACTTTCACACCACATTCCTTCTTCCTTTGATTTCTCACCTTTCGCTCAATCACTCAATGCTTTTTTTCAATATTATTGTTTGTTGCAGGAGGATGGTCAAGTATGAAATAAATATAAAATAAAGATCAGACTGACTTCCCTGTCTCAGCAAATAAATACCAGACTTCCTCCCGTTGTAGTAGAAGGTTGTCAGGATCGAATCCACGAGGAAGCACGTCAGCAGTTCTTAGGTAGCAACAGATTCTCACAGACAAGCAGCAGAAAAGACAGAAACAAAGAAATAAAAGCAAAATAGAAGCAAGACAGAAAATAACGAAAGAAAGTAAAGATCAAAAGCAAACGAAAGTAAAGAACAAAGCAAGGCAGCAACGTTACTCGATCCCGACAAGCTGTTACTCGAGATCGACAACAGTAAGTCAAAAATCGAAAATAGAAACTAAAAATCGACGACAACAGAAGAATTCTCAACTCGACCTAGACAAGACTCTACTCGATATCGACTAGGGTCCTACTCGAGATCGACAAGGCTTCTCCTCTGTATCGACTAGAAAGACAGAAAACTTAAATCGCAAATTCGAACACAGAACTCAGATTTTCGACAGAAATAAATCAATATAATAAAAGACTTCCAAGGCCAGGGTATCAACACCACAACGATAACCATGCAAAGTAACACATAAAGGCATAAAAGATCATGCTTTTCATCAAACAACTTTCATTGTTAACAAATAGGCATATAGAGGCTTTCGCATAAACCCTAATTGTTACTAACCCTTTTCACATAACTAACCCAAGTTGCATTAAGATCACTTTCGCTTCAATAATACAAACAAGGATCACCTTCAACTCTCGCAAAAGAATCATGCTCATAGGGATAGAAGATGAATTGCATAAAAAGATCTGACCTTTACTGCATCATCTCACATGGCCACCGTCGGGCTCACCCTAGCCCCAGAAGTGGGTGGACTACTCATGCCTCATCGCAATCGCAGACATTGATGTATAAAAAGAAACTTGCATTAACTATATTCAAAGCCTTTACAATCCCGACAATCAACTTTCGCAGAATGCCAAAACCCTAAAAACTTTAGAACTTCTAAAACTTCTCTGTGGAACTACTTCCCTCCTCCTAAGATTGTATTGTGTGTTGATGGAATGAATGAAAAACCAGCCCCTAGGGCTTTATTTATAGCCTTCTATTCCTCGCTAATCAAGGATAGAATGTTTATATCTATATCTAAAACTATATCTAAAACGCTTAATGATAAATAAAAGCGATAAAGAAATTAAATCTAAATATATCTAAATTGTCTTAAAGTGGATAAAACTCCTTCTTCATGATGTAACTTGATAGAATCGGATAGATTCTCGGTCTTCTCGGCTTCCTTCGTGCCCAAGGAATCCCAACTCTGCTCGGACTGCTCACGTCGATGCGATTCCAGATACGGGTCTACTCGACATCGACAAGGGCTCGTCGACATCGACTAGGATTCATCGCCGACTGGACTCCTCGGGTGACTCTGCTCGACAAGGCTCGGACAAGGCTCCTGGGCGTCGTCGACCTCGACAAGGCTTCGTCTACATCGACTACGTACTTCCCTTCTGCTGGAGCGAGTCGCTTCTTCCGCTGCAGCGAGAGCGTTGATCCGCGGGTGCGAGAGCCCCCTTCCGCTGGAGCGAGTTGGCGAGATTCGTCGTCTTGGTGCATCCCGCTGGCAGCGAGGTTTTCCGCGGCAGCAAGCGGTCCGCTGCAGCGAGTCGAGTCGCTGGCAGCGAATGCTGCCTGATCGTTCTCGGCTTGTCGACCAGCTCTTCTTCTCGTCAACTCCGGGTGTGGCGCTGAGGTGTCGTCGATCTCGACTAGTGGTCCTTGAGATCGAGTAGGGCTCCGGAGCTGGGTTGGTCTGGCTCTTGACACTGCTCCTAGTCGACAAGGCCTGTGCTCGGACATGCTCGTCTAGATCGAGTAAGGACTACTCGAGATCGAGTAGCCTGGGCTCTTAGCTTGATTTGACTGGTTCCGCTGCTCCTTTGACCTTGGACTTCTGTAGTGGTTTTCCGAGCTTTTCTGACCTTCCTTAGAGTTGCTGTAAAACGTCTCGAATTCTGCGAATTTAAACAGAAACTGGTGTAGATTCCAAAATTTGGCAAATAAACATAAACTACATAGATTCTGTACTATCTAACCCAAATGTATGCAAAGTATGCAAAAATCGATATTAAAGTTACTGTAAAATATGGCAAATTCAGCTCAAAACAAACACCCCATACTTAAGCTTGCTTGTCCTCAAGCAATACTTTTATTTGTCATTCGGGGGAAGAAATCAAAACTCTCAACATATCAGATTCATGCTTATATAACCCAACAGTCAATTACCATCCTCGAAAAGGTACTAGTGTCACAAATCCATGCATGTGCAATTATATCAAAGCAACATCTACTCACAAAAGGAGGGTTATGCAAAAAACATTCATAAGTGACAAAGCATTGATAATCAAGAAGACTTTAATTTAAGCTCAAATAAGGAGTAGATTTGGTAAAAGGCCAAAAGGTGGGCAATTTTTGGCAATGTGGTGCTTAATGATCCGGGGAAATGGAGTATTTCCAAATTGAATTTCCACATTCCTTCTCATAAAATTCATCACCTTTCATAATGCTTTTATTAATAATAATGCTTTTACCTCTCTAACCTCCGCACTGCCTTCTCGCGAGTCACAAACATGGGTGTCATGAATGGCCCCGGATACTTAGTGCTTTGGACTCCTCACAGTGTGTCCCATCTCTCCAAACTATTATCTCAGAGAGCAGGGTCAATCTACCTTTATCTCCTGAGGTGATTGGATTTTCTTTCACTGATTAAATTTTCCATATATTTCAAACAATATCCTTCCAAACTCCAAATACAACACAAACACCATATGATAATCTCCATAATGTAACATCATTCTCAACATAATCCCCGGATAAGGTAAAGAATGGCAAATATTTAGGTCATGTGGAGCGATAATTGAAATAAGGCATATTATGGCTTTTGTGATGCATAAGCATAGGTATGGCTAAGATTTCAAACAATGAGCATTATATGGAAATATAAAGTCCTCCATCATCTTATCATGCAACATGTCAAAAGCAACTTCAAATTTTACCTTCTTTTATGGTTTTCATCAAAATATGCACTTCATTATGACTTCCCTTTACTATGCAATTTCATGCTATATCTCTAATGAATCCAATTTTGCATCATCGAGTTCAATATAAGTTGCCATGACATTATTCAAAATTTTAAATGGGGGTCATTTTTCAAACTTTTGGAAATCATGCATATAAGCACATAGATCAATAATGCATTCCAAAATAGCCATATAGCAATTCAAAGAAATAATGCACACATAATGTCAAAGATTGTAAATATGCATAAAGTAAGCCCTTCCCCCACCCCATACTTAAACATTACAGTGTCCTCACTGTATAAAAACAAGAGTAGAAAAAGAAACTCACTAGACTGATGTGCAGGGCCTCTAAATTTTGAATGGAAGCACCTCATGGGCCGAGTATGAATGTTGATATAGCTTGCCTATATCCATGGACCTGAAAAGTGTAGAAGACATATACCCACAATAGCAAAACTAAAAGTGTTTCAAACCAAAAACAAAGTCTCAAAAAAAGTCCTAAAAAGTCTATGTACAAGCTCTAGATTTTATAGTCGCTAGGCCGACTTTCCATTTAGCTCAAGGTGGCATTTGCAGGGCCCATGTAGCCTGGGCCTCAAATAAGACTCCATTCTTGTCCATCAGCTGTAATCCTCCAGAATGGATCTTGTTCACCACGAAAGGTCCCATTCGCTTCTTGTTGAATTTGTCAGGGAACCAATGATCCTTTGATTTAGAGACATAGAGCTTGTCTCCAACTTCATACTCCTTGGGCTCATCATTGGATATCCTACATAAGCGCACATACCAAGGCAAACCTCTCCCATGTATAGATAGATCTTTAATGGAAATAGGAGAAGAGAGATCAATACCATGGCTTACCTTTGCAGCGACGGAATCGGGGACCATAGTGTTTGGTCGATCTCGACTAGGGCTAGTCGATCTCGACGAGTTTGCAGGTTCCGGTTGTGGGCTGCTCGAGAATGCAGAAGCTGGTGAAGTCGAGGGCTTGTCGACATCGAGTAGATCACTCGATGTCGAGTAGGGTTCTGCTCCTGGTGGCTACATCGTCGAGGAAGCAGGAACTGGTGGAGCCCGGTGGTGGTCGATGTCGAGTAGCCCTCAGTTTCTGTATTGCTGCTCGATGAAGCTGGTGCTAGTGGAGGCTTCTGTGTCTTGTCGAGATCGATTAGGGTCCTCGATGTCGAGGAGTCTTGGTCGATCTTGACCCCATACTTAGTTCCTGTCAAGGCATCCGAAAAATAATTAATCCATAACGACGTACCTTCATTTGTGTCAATTGGATTTTCTGCGTCCTCCTTTAGGATTGCCATGATCTCCTCCACCTGGGCCTCCATGTCCCTTTTTTCCAGCTCCTCAGGGGTCATATTTCTGACCTTGGGTTCCCTGCAGGTGATGTAGCCAGCTGAGATAGATTTCACCTCTTCCATTGGACCTGTATGCCTTTCAGTTTTATTAAAGGAATATTCAATTACCTCATCGCTGATGTTGAAGGTGAGCACTCCTTTCCTTACGCTTATGTTGGCATCCACCGTCGCCAAGAAGGGTCTCCCTAGAATAATTGGGCAAGCAGGATCTTCTTGCATATCAATAACTAGGAAATCAGCAAGGACAAAGAATGTACCTACTTGTACTGGTACATTGTCCACCATGCCTGTTGGAATGACCACCATGTTGTTGGCCATATAAAGTCTAGCATCCACAGGCTCCAGGGCACCTATCTTAATCTTGGACCAAATTGTTAAATGCATTATACTCACACTAGCTCCAAGATCACATAAGGCATTAATTTTATATGGACCAAATCCAATGGTTATAGCAAACTTACCTGGATCTGGCCTCTTTTCCAGTATGTCCAAATGGCTGCATTCCTTTGTAATTTCAGCCATCGATCGCTTTTTGCTCAAAATCTCCTTCAGGAACTTGACATATGAGGGCATTTCATTAAGAGCTTCTGTGAAGGGGATGGTGACGTTGAGTTTCTGAAGCATCTTGATGAAGCGCTGAAATTTCTTTTCTGCCGGGTCCTTTGGAGATTTTGTGGGGAAAGGCAGCTTCTTTTTCAGATTCGGAGCCAGAACAGATGTCGGAGGTGCTGCATGCTGCTCTATGTCAACTAGGGGCTCCTCGACATCGACTAGGTCCTTGTCGATCTCGACTAGACTGGACGTTGTCGAGTTGCTGTTCAGTGCAGACGAAGGTTTCTGAAGTTTCTCTTCTACGTCGACCAGGCCCTCGTCGATGTCGACTACAGTGTTGTCGATGTCGACTTGCTGTTCTTCGTTGTTCTGCCGCTTTCCGACCTCTGGCTCTTGCAGTTGATGTCCGCTTCTGAGTTTTACAGCAGCGATGTGCCCAGTCTTTCCCTTAGGATTTGGTTCTGAAGACCCAGGGAGCGCACCTGACTGTCTGGGGATTCCCGCTGCCAGCTGACCAATCTGTGTATCAACTGATTTTCGCCATATATCAATCTCCCCAAGCCTAGAGTTGACCCCTTGCATCTGAGTGTAGACAGAGTTGAAGGAATGCCTAGTTTCTGAGTGATTCCTCCGTATTTCCTCCAGGACTGTCTGTATATCATCTTTTTTTCTGGTCCCTCTCCGGATGTCCTGGAGCTCTGTAGGGCGGGGGATTCCTAGAGACACCTTGGTTCCATTGTGGTTGCTGAAACCTTTAGTCCCCTATGTAGCGATTGGGACCCCCTGCGTAAGCTACCTCCTCGTGGTGTTCTGCCATCCTGACTTGCTCTGTGTGTGGGCACTCAGGAGTGGTGTGCCGCTGCGATCCGCATTCAATGCAAGGCTGGTTGACAGAAAGATACTTTACTTGCTTTATGAGCTTCTTGTTCTGATCTCTGTAGTACTGTTCCCTTACATCCGGATCAATTTCCTTAGGAGGCTTATAGAGGGGCATGGAAGGTGCTGGCCTAGCGTATGGGTTCTCTTCATAAGTTGCAGTAAACCCATACTTGTTGTCATAATTGGTGAGCTTCTCTAGTACACCCCATGCGTCACTTGGCGACATTGTCAGATACTCATAGCGAGTATAGTGGTTGATTCTGTCCTTAGTGACTTGATCAAGAGAGTTGAAGAAGATCTCCTGAATGACGTAGGGTGGTTGTCCATGAGTAGGGCAAGATCGCAGAAGTTCCTTGTAGCGCTCCCATGCCTTTTCCACCGGTTCCCCTTGCTTCTGTTTGAAGGCGGTGATTTTCTGGCGGAGATGTGCTGTTTTGGCGGGTGGGAAGAATTTGTTCAGAAACTCTTGCTCTACTTGGGCCCATGTTGTCAGTGATCTTGGTTTCAGCCCTTCTAGCCACTTCAGTGCAGGTCCAGCCAGGGACCAGCGGAAAGACTTCATCTTGACATATTCCAGAGTTGTACCTTCAGCAAGAGTACAGCACATGTCAGAAAAGTTCGTAATATGTTCAAGAGGACACTCATTAAATCTACCAAAAAAGGCATTATTTTTAAGCTCTATAAGAAATTAAGTGCGAATTTCAAAAGAATTTTCAGGGATAAGAATCGCCGATTCAGGCACGACGAGGGTTGGATGCATATAATCCTCAGCAGTAGTTGGATATTGGGCAAGCTCAGCTTCTGCTTGCCTTGCGCGATCAGCTTCTTGTTCCCTCGCTGCCCTTTCATTGGCTATAGTGGTATCCTTTGCGGCTAGCTCCCTTGTAAGCCTAGCAATCAGCTGTTCTTGTGTTTCAGCGGCCGCCATAATCCTTTTGAGTTTAGAGTGGATGTGTAGGTAACGCTCTGGTTCGTCTAAGCTATCAAACTCGGGTGGTAGACCAGAACGGCGCATACACCTGAAAAGTAACTCAAAGTAGACGTGAGATTTAACTACCTAAGGCGCGAATGATTGCTTCCCCGGAAACGGCGCCAATTTGTTTCTTGCAGGAGGATGGTCAAGTGTGAAATAAATATAAAATAAAGATCAGACTGACTTCCCTGTATCAGCAAATAAATACAAGACTTCCTCCTGTTGTAGTAGAAGGTTGTTAGGATCGAATCCACGAGGAAGCACGTCAGCAGTTCTTAGGTAGCAACAGATTCTCACAGACAAGCAGCAGAAAAGACAGAAACAAATAAATAAAAGCAAAATAGAAGCAAGACAGAAAATAACGAAAGAAAGTAAAGAACAAAGGCAAACGAAAGTAAAGAACAAAGCAAGGCAGCAACTTTACTCGATCCCGACAAGCTGGTACTCGAGATCGACAACAGTAAGTCAAAAATCGAAAACAAAAACTAAAAATCGACGACAACAGAAGAAATCTCAACTCGACCTAGACAAGACTCTACTCAATATCGACTAGGGTCCTACTCGAGATCGACAAGGCTTCTCTTCTTTATCGACTAGAAAGACAGAAAACTTAAATCGCAAATTCGAACACAGAACTCAAATTTTTGACAGAAATAAATCAATATAATAAAAGACTTCCAAGGCCAGGGTATCAACACCACAACGATAACCATGCAAAGTAACACATAAAGACATAAAAGATCATGCTTTTCATCAAACAACTTTCATTGTTAACAAATAGGCATATAGAGGCTTTCGCATAAACCCTAATTGTTATTAACCCTTTTCACATAATTAACCCAAGTTGCATTAAGATCACTTTTGCTTCAATAATCCAAACAAGGATCACCTTCAACTCTCGCAAAAGAATCATGCTCATAGGGATAGAAGACGAATTGCATAAAAAGATCTGACATTTACTGCATCATCTCACATGGCCACCGTCGGGCTCACCCCAGCCCCAGAAGTGGGTGGACTACTTGCGCCTCATCACAATCGCAGACATTGATGTATAAAAAGAAACTTGCATTAACTATATTCAAAGCCTTTACAATCCCGGCAATCAACTTTCGCAGAATGTCAAAACCCTAAAAACTTTAGAACTTCTAAAACTTCTCTGTGGAACTACTTCCCTCCTCCTAAGATTGTATTGTGTGTTGATGGAATGAATGAAAAACCAGCCCCTAGGGCTTTATTTATAGCCTTCTATTCCTCGCTAATCAAGGATAGAATGTCTATATATATATATCTAAAACTATATCTAAAACGCTTAATGATAAATAAAAGCAATAAAGAAATTAAATCTAAATATATCTAAATTGTCTTAAAGTGGATAAAACTCCTTCTTCATGATGTAACTTGATAGAATCGGATAGATTCTCGGTCTTCTCGGCTTCCTTCGTGCCCAAGGAATCCCAACTCTACTCGGACTGCTCACGTTGACGCGATTCCAGATACGGGTCTACTCGACATCGACAAGGGCTCGTCGACATCGACTAGGATTCGTCGTCGACTGGACTCCTCGGGTGACTCTGCTCGACAAGGCTCGGACAAGGCTTCTGGGCGTCGCCGACCTCGACAAGGCTTCGTCTACATCGACTACGTACTTCCCTTCCGCTGGAGCGAGTCGCTTCTTCCGCTGCAGCGAGAGCGTTGATCCGCGGGTGCGAGAGCCCCCTTCCGCTGGAGCGAGTTGGCGAGATTCTTCGTCTTGGTGCATCCCGCTGGCAGCGAGGTTTTCCGCGGCAGCGAGCGGTCCGCTGCAGCGAGTCGAGTCGCTGGCAGCGAATGCTGCCTAATCGTTCTCGGCTTGTCGACCAGCTCTTCTTCTCGTCAACTCTGGGTGTGGCGCTGAGGTGTCGTCGATCTCGACTAGTGGTCCTTGAGATCGAGTAGGGCTCCGGAGCTGGGTTGGTTTGGCTCTCGACACTGCTCCTAGTCGACAAGGCCTGTGCTCGGACATGCTCGTCTAGATCGAGTAAGGACTACTCGAGATCGAGTAGCCTAGGCTCTTAGCTTGATTTGACTGGTTCCGCTGCTCCTTTGACCTTGGACTTCTGTAGTGGTTTTTCGAGCTTTTCTGACCTTCCTTAGAGTTGTTGTAAAACGTCTCGAATTCTGCGAATATAAACAGAAACTGGTGTAGATTCCAAAATTTGGCAAATAAACATAAACTACATAGATTCTGTACTATCTAACCCAAATGTATGCAAAGTATGCAGAAATCGATATTAAAGTTACTGTAAAATATGGCAAATTCAGCTCACAACAATTATGCTTTTACCTCTCTAACCTTAGCTCTGCCTTCTTGCGAGTCGCAAACATAGGTGTCATGAATGGCCCCAGATACTTAGTGTGTCGGACTCCTCACTTGTGTATCCCAGCTCGCCGAACTATTATCCCTGCGAGCAGGGTCGATCTACTTTTATCTCCTGAGGTGATCGATTTTTCTTTCACTCATTAAATTTTCCATAATTTTTCAATTTCCTGCCAAACTCCAAATATGATAATAAAAACAACACAAACACCATATAATAATCTTCATAATGTAATTCCATTCTCATCCTAATTCCTGAATAAGAAATAAGGTAAATAATGGGCAATATTTAGATCATGTGGAGCAAAATATGAAATAAGGCTCAATATGGGTTTTATGATGCATAAGCGTAGGTAAGGCTAGGAATATAAACATATGGGCATTATATGGAAATATAAAGTACTCCATCCTTTTATAATGCAACATGTCAAAAGCAACTTCAGATTTTACCTCCTTTCATGGTTTTCATAAAATAATGCACTTCATTGTGACTTCCCTCTACTAGGCAATTTCAAGCTATATCTCTAATGAATCCAATTTTGGATCATCGAGTTCAATTAAGCTTCCGTGACACTTATTCAAACAAATTTAAGGGGGTGATTTTCGAACATTGGAATACAAACATGTAAGCACATAGATATCAATGATAATTTCAAAGTAGCCATGTATAAGCAATTCAAGAAATAAACATTACAGTGTCCTCACTGTATAAAAAATAAGGGTAAAGAAAGAAACTCACTAGATAGGTGTGCTAATCGTCAAAAATCGAGTGGCATTGCTTCTGCAGGGCTTGGTCGACTACGAGGGACATGGTCGATTTCGAGCGACATGGTCGATTTCGACCTCTACTACTCGATATCGAGTGGCTCTGCAATTTTTCTTGTACCTGCAAAAATTGTTAGAAAAGAAATACCCAGAATGTCCAAACACTAAGTGTTTTATTAACAAGCTCCCAAAAACCAAAAACAAAAGCAACAATGTCCAAAAACAAAGTGTTTTATTTACAAGCTCTAGACTTTATTGTCGCTAGGCCGACTTCTCCTTTGGGCTCAAGGTGGCATCTGCGGGGCCCATGTAACTTGGGCTTCAAACAGGAATCCATTCTTGCCCATCAGTTGTAGTCCGCCTGAATGGATCTTGTTCACCTTGAAAGGTCCCATCTTCTTCTTTTTGAACTTGTTAGGGAATAAATGATCATTTGATTTGGAGACATAGACCTTGTCTCCAACTTCGTATTCCTTAGGATCGTCATTGGAAACCCTGCATAAGCGCACATACCAAGGAAAACCTCTCCCATGTATAGATAAATCTTTGATTGAAATAGGAGAAGAGATGTACATACATTGGCTTAACTTTGCATATGCGGTGTCATTCAGCTCCTGGGGATCTGGTCGATATTGACCAATATCAGACGATATCGAATACTGCTGTTCTGGTGAAGATTCAATCGATGTAGATGAAGACGGGTCGATTTGGGCTGGTCGATATCGAGCTCTTCTGCTCGATTTCGGCGGGCTTCGTCTCAGTAGGTGGAATCGACTCGAATTGGGTAGGTCGATATCGACAAATGGTGGTCGATATCGAGTGCTGCTGTGGTTCAGTTGATTTTTCTTGGTTGATTTCGACCCCATTCTTAAGACCTGTCAAAGCATTCGAAAAATAGTTAGTCCATATCGACTTACCTTGATTGATGTCGAGTGGATTTTCTGTTTCTTCGTTCAGGATGGCCATGATCTCCTCCACCTTGGCTTCCATATCCCTTTTTTGTAGCTCCTCGGGAGTCATGTTTCTTACCTTAGGCTCCCCACAAGTGATGTACCTGACTGATATTGACTTGACCTCTTCCATGGGACCTGCATGCCTTTCAGTTTTATTAAAGGAATACTCAATTACCTCATCGTTGATGTTCAAAGTGAGCACTCCCTTCCGTACACGTATGTTGGCATCCACCGTCGCCAAGAAGGGCCTTCCTAGAATAATTGGACAAGCAGGGTCCTCTGTCATATCAATAACTAAGAAATCAACAGGGACAAAGAACTTACCTACTTGTACTGGTACACCGTCCACCGTGCCTGTAGGTATGACTACCGTGTTGTTCGCCAAATATAACCTTGATGAAACGTTGGAACTTCTTCTTTGCTGGATCCTTTGGAGATTTCGTCGAGAAAGGGAGCTTCTTTTTCATCGGAGGTGATGATGTTGAGTGGAGGGGGTCGATATTGAGTGATGTCTAGTCGATATCGACCTGTGTCTGGTCAATATTGACTGGGCCGGTCGATTTCTCAGCTAGCAGGGCATTCTGGTCGATATCGAGTGGGGATAGGTCGATATCGACTGGTTTGGTCGATATCGACTCGTCTCCAGCTCCTTCCTCCTCCGTCGTTTGCTCGGGCGTTTGCATCTGTCGTCCACTCCTTAGGTTCATGGCAGCTACTTGTCCTGTAGATTTAATTTTAGGATTAGGTTCAGAGGATCCAAGGACCATACCTGATTACTTGGGGATTGACGAAGCTTATTGACCCATCTGAGTCTCCATTGATTTTTGCCAGATATCGATTTCCCCAAGTCTAGAGTTGACACCATGCAACTGAGTGTGGATGGAATTGATAGATTGCTTGGTGTCTGAATTATTCCTCCTCATCTCCTCAAGAATGGTCTGTAGGTCATCTTTCTTACCTTCTCTGTCAGGGTGACTAGGGGCTCTATAAGGCGAGGGATTCTAATACTAGGGCTGGCGATAATAGCTACAGTTATGGTTCTGATGTGGCCCTGAGTAGTGTCCCCCTGCGTACCTTACCTCTTCGTGGGTTTCCGCTTGATTGACTTGATCGACGTGTGGGCACGCAATGGTGTTTTGCCTCACAGACCCACATTCCAAACAAGGTTTATCTTTATAGAGGAATTTAACCTGTTTGGTAAAGAGATGTACCTGATCGTTGTGAAACTGGTCCCTGACGTTTGGTTCAACCTCCTTTGGTGGCACATATAATGGCATAGATGTGGTAGGCCTTTCATAGCTTTCGTCAAAAGAGGTCGTAGAAGTCCCATACGTGTTGTCGTAGTTGGCCAGCGTCTCAAACACCTCCCAAGCACGACGTGGAGTGTACTTGAGATACCCATAGATATGTAGTTGTTGATCCGTTCCTTAAAAGGCGCTTCCAGAAAATTGAAGATGATCTCCTGGATGACGTAGGGTGGTCGTCCATGCGTAGGAAAGGAATTTATAAGCCTCTTGTAGCGCTCCCAGACCTGTGCAAGTGTTTCCCCTGACTTCTGTCTAAAAGTCGTGATCTGTTGTCTGAGAGCAGCTATCTTTGCAGAAGGAAAAAACATGTTGAGGAACATGTCATGTAGTTCGTTCCAAGTGCGAATTGATCGTGCAGGCAATCCTTCCAGCCACTGTTGTGCTATTCCTGCAAGGGACCACCGAAAAGCCTTTAGTTTCAAATATTCCAAATTAGAACCATCTGTTATAGCTTCACATAAGTCTATAAAAGTGGTGACATGCTCTAAATGACATTCATTGATTCTTCCCATAAATTGACTCCTCCTAATTTCAGTAATAAAAGAAAGACGAATTTCAAAGTTAATAGCGGGAAGAACGATCGGCGATTCTGGAACTTCTAGAGTAGGATGCAGATACTCCTTTGCGTTGGCTGGGATATGCCCCATCTTCTCCTCAAGTTGCCTCCTCACGTTGATCTCGCGATCTACCCTTGCCTCCCACCACTGCTGGTTCTGTGTATATTTCGCCTCTCGTCGGGTGTGTTCTACTTCTCTGGTGCTGAACTCCTCTATCCGTAGGCGGAGTTGGTCAAGCTCCTATGCTGGTGTGAGCTGGCCCAAATTCTCGTCATTGGGTGGAGTCGCCATAAGTCTCCTCCTAAGCCTTTGCTGCAGATGGAAGAAGCGTTCTGGTTCGAGAAGAGGGTCGATGGGTGTGCGATCAGTTCTTCGCATGCACCTGAAAAACAAAAGCAAAAAGAAACAAGTAAAAATGAACTAAAAAGCAAAAACAAATATAAGGAAGAGAAAAAGATCTAAAAAGGGCGCGATTAATTGCTTCCCCGGAAACGGCACCAATTTGTTGTTGCAGAAGGATGTGTCAAGTATGAAATATAAATAAAATATAAAAGCAAACTGACACCCTGTCTTAGCTAATAAATACAAGACTTCCAACCATTGTAGTAGAAGGCAATCAGGATCGTATCCACGAGGAAGCGTGTTAGCGCCCGCCTTTTCAGTTCCAGAAAACCTCTCGATTTCGACCAGAAGATTAGTCGATATCGACCTATTCTAGTCGATATCGACCTCTTTGTGATTTTCCTTCCTTTATCCGAATTGTTATAAAAACGCCTCAATTTCTGCGAAATTAAACAGAAACAAGTGTAGACTCCATAACTTGGCTATTAAGCATAAACTACATAGATTATTTACTATTCTAACCCAAATGTATGAAATGCATGCAGAAATCGATATAAAAGTAAGTGTAAAACATGTCAAATTAGGCTCACAATAGAAACGCCCTCGCCCAGGCCCCTCCTGCCATCGAGAAACACCGGCTCCGACCCCCACGAACTGCCGGAGGGACGTCCCTTGCCGTTGGCCGCGTTTGATCGCACGAACACCCGATTAGGCGCATAAGTTTATATCTATGTGCGGGACGGGACAGGATTTGCGGGATTCCGACGGGTCTTCCCGCGTCCTGTCCCGGATAAGTTTTGCGGACCGGGATTTGCGGGATTTGTGCCCAACCCTATTAATGCTTTCTAGGGGTAGGTAGTAAAGCCAATCGCTTGCAGCATCTTTCAAAGTAAAGGGGAACACTCTCAACATCAATTGGTTTTCAGACAAGCCTTGGGGTCTTAATCTATCACACACGCTCAAAAAGGTAGCAAGGTGCTTGTTTGGTTCCTCCCTAGGCAATCCATGAAAGTAAGGAAAACTAGATGACCAATTCGACTTGAACTCAAATCTTGAACCCTCGGGGAGATCCGAAAGAATAATTACAAGTGGTTGAACACTCAAATCATTTTCCTTCAAGTTTCTCAGGGTCCTTCTTGGATTACTAACAACGTTTGCCATCTCTTTGTCCGTCTCAAACACAAGCTTCCTCTCCGACTAAAAAGATCTTTCAAGCTCGGGATCAAAACACAAAAGCGATGAATTAGATGATCTAGTTTGAACCATCACTAGTAGAAAATCGGGATTTTACCCCATGATCTATTACCCCAGATCTCGTAATTGTGGGGTATAATGACCTAACTAGCCAGCTTTCTTTCACTTTTAAATACTAACATAAATATACCCCGGATTATATTAAAAAATATCTGGGGTATAAGAGAAGAGGTGGGGTGTTAATTAAATCATATTTTATACCCCGGGCGTCTTTTTTGTACCAATATCCGGGGTATATGCCTATTTACCCCATAAAAAATGAATTATATACCCCGGGCGTTTTTTTTTTTAAATATCCGGGGTATATATGTTATTCTTTTACCCCACAATATATATACACCATAGAAATTCCGGGGTATAAAAGGTACAGCGTCTTTGTTTGTTTTTTTTTTTATTAAACGAAAGTACGTAATTGAAGGAAGGGATCGACTTCTTCGCTTCGCTTGCCTCTCACCTCCAGGCTCCAGTAGTCCAGTGACCAGTCACGCCATCTCTCATCCCCATCTCTCACCTCCTCACCTCCAGCCGCACGTCCGACTCCTCTCACCGGCGACTCCGACTCCTCTCACCGGCGGCTCCGACTCCTCACCTCCAACCAGCGACTCAGACTCCTCTCATCCAGCCGCGGAGTCCCACAAGCCGCATTCCCGGCCTCCTCAGCCGCCGACCGCCTCAGCCACCGACCACACTCCTCTTCGACGCCCTCCTCTGAGCCGCCAACCTACATCCCCTTACTAGGTAAACAAAGCCCCTAATTTTTAGATTTCTCAGAACCCTAATTTTCATCCGCTCTCTTCTAATTGAAACCCTATTTTTGCTGCTTTTAACTTCAGTGTATCCCTAGTAGATGTGTATATGCTTAATCTATTTATAATTTGCAGTTTACCTCGCTAATAGATTCCAATTTTCACGGTCAGATGCTTCAAATAGGATTGATACATGGCTGCCTGGTGAGAAAACAAAGTGCTTAGTTATAGGTCAGTGCAATCTCACATCCTAATGTTTCCATTAACAATGATATCCACCAAAACCCCTCCCCGTCTTTCCTGCTTAATAACCTTGATTTTGATGGAGTAAGTATTCTGTAAAAGCCATGGGGCTTTGCATTCTGTAACCTTCAAATAGGATGTGATACACACTATGAAAGGAAAATATGAAATGTAATAAGTAATTAAAAGAGATTCGTTAATATGTCATGCTTTGCATTCTTTTTGCAGGTTGGGAGTCTCCCACTTAACCTCAATGGGTCGGGTGGAAGTGCATTTTGTGACTGGTAAATAGGTACACAAGTCGGTCTCTTAATCCTTTTTTGTTTGCATCATATTTGACTCTTTGCGATTGAATGTACATTTGGTGAAAAGTAAATAAGTACACAAGTCGGCCCGGTTGAACCGTATTATTATATATAGGTTTTGTTCTAATATGGATAATTTTGATTTGTTTAATTTGTGTACTGATTTCAGAAGTTATCTTTGTTATATCAGTCGATCTTTTTATGTCTTAAGGCCCGATTGAATTTTGCCTGCAACTAAATTGATTTTGGTATGGAATGTGTCATAGGTGGACGATCTTTATTCGGGAATCTCTTATAAGGCCTTGTTGGTTTAACGAAATTGGTCTTTGAAAAAGAGCAAGACTTATTGGATTAAGGTTAGCATTCCTTCTCAATTGAATTTGGTTTATTCGCTGATTTGCGCTTTCAATTGACGGCCTAAATTTTGCATATTGCTCTATAATTGAATATTAAACTAGGTTCATCAAGAGAACAGGTGCCAATATATTCTAAAATTTTGAATGGGCTACAGTATGTTAGTACACACAAGTGGTCCTGCATTTTCTGATGATATGTTCTGGCCTAGTTTACCATACTTTTATAGTTAGCTAATCTTCTCCAATGTCTTAATTTGCAGTAGTCGTTGAGTATGTCATAGCCCTTTAGTGATGTCAATCTTTGACCAGTCCCAATTCAAACTGCTTACCCATTTAGCTAGTGAGTAGATATTAGATACTGTTTTGCTGTCATTTGGTAATTTAGGCAAGGCAAAAAAAGAAGGAAATAGTATTATTTTGGATGTATTATAACTGTTTCATTGTTTAGCCACATTAACCTAAAGTATAATTTTGGATATTCATTATCCACTTTGATTCCCATCTGGGAGATATTACTGTGGTATATGCAGTTTTTGGGTTCTTTATAAGATTTGAGAACGATAGAGTGGAATTGGCGAAAACTGTCTAGCAATGGAATGTTAAGATTATTTTAGTAAGCACTGAATTATTTCTTGTTGCGATATTTCTTTAAATGGCAACCTTGCAATATTGCCTGGTTTGTAAAACACTTTTCAGATTGATTTGGTTCTAATATCTTTTTGTAACTTGGTTATGCAGATCAGCAAAAACAAAAGCTATCAAGATAGGGCTGCAGCCCTTGATGTCTGAGATATGTTAGAGGAATTTATGTAGGTTCGATCACATTCTTGAAGTATGACAGGGTGGCTACATTTTCTGTAAGTTTCCTCTAGTGATCTTTGTGCCCTAGCCTTTAAGGGAAAACAATGACAACAAATTTCTATCTATTTGACCGATCAACTTTGGAGGCTTGTAGCGTATTGACTGACTAACTTTCTTGAGTCGTCGCATTGGCATTTGAAGTGTTATTTAATGAATGTGTCCTCTAGCATACGAGTTTCAACAAACCTAAAAACTTTGATATTTCTAGATGTGATGAAGATGAATTATTTCTTGATGTTTCCGGATGTAGTCAAGGTCGCAGTTGATTAGGAGTTGATTTTATATTTGATAATTGCTTTGATTAAATAGTTGCCTATTTACTTATAACTCTATGTTTGGGTTTAAAATGAAATGAGGCACACATGATGTATCATGTATGTGCAATGTCTTTATTTTTACGTGTATACATATCTATCTTTATGTGTTTAGGAAATTTCTCAAATGTTTCTGTAAAACGCTGAAAGATATCAAATGGTGTTACTGTTGATGCCTTTAGACAGCTAACACAAGCCACATATATGAGTATATGACCGATAGAACTGATATAGAGCTAAGGATAAAGATGAAATCCCTTTTGGAAAACATTATAGATGAAAACAATTAGCTATCTGATTTTATAATAATTTTTTTTTTTGCCAAGCAGCTATTCAGATTATTGTCAGTAGTGATAATGAATTTTATTATTGAAAATAAGTAGCATGCTGCTAGTTTGTGCAAGAAAAATTGCAGAAAAAGAACATATAAAGGTTAAGGTTATGAATATGGCTAGATTTCAGCACATGGATGACATGTTCTATACTAGTACATAACCTGTTTTATACAATTCTGTTTAACTTATTCTGAAATGTATGTGCAATTCTGAATATTTTAGGCAAAGGCTAATCAAGGTCTCTCGGGGTTGGAAAAGTTTTTGGCCGTTCACTTTGATGCTAAAACAAGATTGCAGGCCGATCGAGCTTCGTATCAAACTCATCTTTTTCGGCATATCATACGTGGGTATGGGTCTTGTACAATTGTGAAATCTTGTAAGTTGTAAGAAATTGTTCCAAGTATTGCTTTTACACCTTTGTCTTTTGAGACCTTGTAAGAACTTGAAACCTTGCAAATCTTCAATATAATTAATTGGATTGTTTCATGTGCTGGGTTGTCCATTTGTGGTTGTGACTTGATTTAAAGTTATCAAGGTATTGTTTTAATACAGGACAAATTATAGGTTACTAGGTGTATTCTCAATATATATATTTGAAATTAAAAAAAAACATTATATAGCCCGGACCTCTTTGATCTGGTATATAAACGATTTGAATGTGTGATCACTGGAAGAATATACCCCGGACAAAACGTATTTTATAGCCCGGATTGACAATGATTATAGCCCAGATTTAATGTGCATATATACCCCGGATATTGGTGTCATATACCCCGGATATTGGAGGCATATACCCCGGGCGCATTTTCCACCTCATTTATTGGGATTTTTTGTAGGAGTATATACCCCGGATTATTTTTGTGAATATCCGGGGTATAATCCGGGGTATAAAGTCTGACCATGTATTAACCCCACCCTAGTTCTACCCCGGAGCACTATATTGTCAGATCCGGGGTATATTTAAAAAATGCCCGGGGCATATTACTGATTTTCTACTAGTGCATACAAAGACACAACAAACTCAAAGTAAAGAGTAATAGAAAGAGTTAAAGAAAAGCAAACTCCTTTCTTCTCCCCGGCAACGGCGCTAAGAATTTGGAGGGGGAACGAACGTCGTTGGCATTTTCGCCCTTTACCAAATAGTAATAATATCCAAACTTAAACACACAACCAATATGTTAGGTAATCAATCACTTGATAAACCAAATAACTACTAGTATAGCGATGAAGTCCGTTGTGGAACCCACGGGGAGAACCGATTTCCTATTCAATAACTCTACACAAGAACTCTTAAAGCAAAACAACGATCTTTGACAAGTAGCAAATATGTAAAAGTAACCAGATTGCAAATGACAAAGCAAATTGATATCAAAGTAGAAAGAACATTTCACTTGTAATTCTCTGACAATGGTTGGAATTCATGTTCCTCGGATCGATCTATCAATTATTCATATTCCTAGGTCTACTTGACTAATGTTGAGAGATCCGCAGAGATTCACTCATGTTATTCAGTATCACTAAAGAATAGCATTAAGAACTCAAGTAATCAAGACCAATTGGTACATCGACTCTACACAATCACGATAGATAAGCGCATACCGAAATCAACCCTAATCGCATATCCTCAACATAGATCAATTGAAATCATCCACTACAAAGACAAAGAGACATCACTATCATCAATACCTTTTTTTGCTATTGAGAAAACAACAACGAATTCATAGATAGAGATGCAATTCCTAACATGTTAATCAGGCATAGAAAGGAAAAGAAATATAAATTAAGCACAACATGATAACTAAGAACATGAATAATCAAATAGAATATTAATCAAATTTTCACAATCCAAACAACCATGTCTATGAACCACAGGCGAAACTATAAGTTTAACAACTCATAGGCCAATTCTCTCTCTCTCTCTCTCTAATGGTGTTCAACTTTCTCACACATGATAGCCAGACCCATGGCGAAATAAACTGAAAACAAACTAAATATGTCTCACAAGGGTCGGAAAAACCCTAGAAGGAATAATAGGAAATAATATAAAATAATAATCGTCGGATCCAAAACAGTGTTTCCGAGACCTGGGCCAACGGTGAGCGTCGTGCAAGGGACGGCGGGCGCCGTACAAAGGGAGGCGGGCGCCGTCACTGCAGTGCTCGACGTTCCTCAAATTCCTTCAACGAATTCCAATGCCGTGCCTCCTTGTTCCTCCTTAGCTCTTCACTAGCCTCCATATGCTCCAAAACATGCTTCTTAAGCTCTTACCAAAGTCCATCCAAGGTCGGAATGTAAATCTGTAGAATAAAAACTAAAAACGCATAGATTCCGAACTCGGATATTGCACAAGTAATATATGGAACTAGACTCAAAACATAACAAAAGCAATACCTAATAACAATAAGAAACACCAATTATGCCTATATGAAATATGCATTATTAGGAATCACGCGCTATTCTCTATGCACGAGTTCGCGCTCATAACGGGGCTAAACTGTTCACCACCCCCAAGGGATGTGATGGAGGGTGATGTGCATGGTTTTAGTCCTATTTTTCCATGTATTTTGTCATTAATTTGAGTCATTTTCATAAGTTTTGCATTGAGTTTATTGTCTTTTGCATAAGTTTTCATATTTTAACGAGAAATATATGTCTTCACTAGTTTTTATGTGTTTTACAGGATTTTGGAAGCTATTTTTGAAGAAACTTTCAAGAGAGAAATGATGTGGAAACGAATAAGCAGCGCATAGGAAAAAGAACAAAAGCAATCGGAGTTATAACGAAAGAGATACGAGCGTTTCCCTAAGTCCGAGATGCATCACTGTCATACCGACCCTGTAACGACCCTAAGGGGGGTCGGTACCGAGGCTCAATCTGAACGAGCGAAGCGAAATCAAGCAACAGGGCTCATAACGACCCTAAGAGGTCGGTACCGAGGTCACCCGCTTCGGTATGGGCCCCAGCGGACCTTATTTACCCGGATTTAGTTATTTTTACCCCTTTTCTTAGATAGACTTTAGATAAAATTGATATATTTATTATTTCTTAATTTAGTTTATGGGCTATTAAGTATAAATAGGATTTTTAGGTTTTGGAGGAGGCTCTCTCTCTTCTCACCACTTTTGCAACACACGTTTAGAATTTTCAGCACATGTTTAGAGAGCATTTCTGAGCGGATTTGAGAGCTTTCTTAAGCGATTTCTTCGGCGAAAGTTGGAGAACGTTTTGTGAGGCTTTTGGGACGATTTGTTGACAATATTCTCAGGTTTTTATGCAATTTAATTTTCTGGTTTTTATTTATTTCATAAATTTTGCAATGTCTACCATGTTTATGCGTGAGTAGTCACCTTTTCTAGGGTTGGGGTGATTCCAACGATAGTTATGCTTCCAATTTTGCTATGAATTGATTGGTTTTATCTATTTTATGTGCTTAAGTACTCAATGAAAATTGGGGAAATTCTTTTTTTTTTTGCAATTAAATTGAAACATTGAATTGTGAATTGAATAGTAATTATGATTTTGAAACGAAAGTTTGATAACCTAATTAAGATTGTTAGTAAAGTTTATTAATTTGTGAAAATAAATTGATTGCTTTGCTAGGGTTGATGCAAGTTGACCTCTATAATAGATAAAAACATGAATTTTATATGATTCATTGCAATGCTTGTATGATTATTGTTTTGGTGATCGCTATGCCCTAGATCTTTCATAATATTGATTTTATTTCAAAAATTCAGCAACTTTAAAACCCAAAAAATTCTCTATATTTTCTATCTCTTCTTGCTATTTCTTGCTCTTTGGTAACTAGAATTGAGTCATTGACTTTCTCCCTGCGGACGAACTTGACCCTACTATACTATAGCGGGGTTTCGATGTTATAAATTTATTTGTTTGAAATAAACCCTTCATCAGAGGGCGACCACAAAGACGCTATTTTCAACAGTTTAAGAAGGAGAAGGTGTCTTTGAAAGATGTGGAGAGAGCGTGGGCGCATGAAAAGGAGACGGATGCGAGCTCCCTCATGAAAAAGTACAAGCTTGCCCTCATAGTCATAGTGAAGGGCATTCTTTTTGGGTTGAAGAAGAAGACTCAAATCAAGGGGTGGGTGGTTAAACTGCTGCTTGAGAACACAAGCCATTTGCAAGACTTTTCTTGCGTAGGCTGGTGTCTGAGTAGCCACACGATAGCCTCACAGAGACATTGAAGACCATGGTGGATGCAGGGAAGCACAAAGTGGATAGGCCAACCTACACGTAGACCTGAGCAACCATGGGCCAACCCGCTCGGCCCGCCCAACCCGCCCGGCAAAATATGCGGGCTTGGGCAGAGCAGTTGGCCCAAGCGGGCCGACGGGCCCGGCCCGGTAGGCCCAGCGGGCCGGGCTTGGGTAGAGGGTGAAGCCCAAGCGGGCCGACGAGCCCGGCCCGGTTTTATAATAATATTATATATAATTATAATTATATAAATTATATAGAGTATTGCAAAAATATATACATAATTTTTATAATTTAGAACTATATTACCGGTGTCATACTACTATACTAGTGCTCAGTGCTAACTATTCCCAATCATAAACGCTCTCATCTTCAAAATCAAATCCAATTATGAAATAAAAACCCTAAATGCTCTCTCTCGCATAGCCCGAGTGCCGCTTGAAAGTATTGGTACAAGTATTGGTACACTATAACATTGATTTGCATTTGTTAGTAAGCTAATATTGTCCAGATTTGCCTCGTATTTCAAAGTATTTATACAATGTTGTAATTTGCCACTTTTTTTAGTTCGATTTCAAATAGAAAACGAATTTGAAATGCTAGGCCCGCTTGGCCCGGTGGGCGGCCCGGCCCGGCAAAGAGGGCGGGCTTGGGCAAGGGACTAGGCCCAAATACCGGGCCTGGCCCAAGCCCGGCCCGGTGCAATGGGTTGAAATTTTGGCCGAGGCCCGGCCCAAGCCCGCCCGGCCCGGCCCATGCTCAGGTCTACCTACACGCTCTACAGGTTCCCAATAGCTTTCCAGGTTAGTGAAAATTTACAATATGGTAAAAACCTCTACCAAAAACGTGTTTGCTAGTTTCCAATTGTGAATATTTGTGTTGGTTTGTCATGCCAAATGTATAATTCTATCCTGCCAAATGGGTATTGCTATCCTGCCAAATTTAGTTAGAGTGGGATGAAGTAAACAATGCTGACCTGCCAAATAAAAAATAATATCTTACCAACTGTCTTATGTTGTCATGCCTATTGTGTGTTTGTATCTTTCCAAAATGTGTATGTGTTTATCGGTTGGCTCGAGTAACTTTACTCCCAAAAGAAGAGTTTTCATGTACGTTTCTAATAGTCCCTTTGTTATGGCATGCATTTATGGGTGTACGAGACATTTCCTGAGATTGGGAATTAATACGGCCATAACATTAATTACACCATCACCCCGAGGTGTCTCAGATGGAAAACCCCAAACAACCACATTAGATATGAGAATGTGAAATTATTCCTGGACCTGGACGCCGCCGCCGCCGATGACATAGACAAACATGGCCACCTCGTGAAGCCAGACCCATCCTGCACCCCATCGTTCACCGATCAGGTGAAGGGCCCTGATGGTACCCAATTGGGCAATGAGTTCTTCAACACCCTCATATCACCCGACGTATGGACATCAACCGAGGTACGGATATATTCCACCAAGCATATGTTTCCTTCTTCACTTATTTCATGGGAATCACACTAATGGAATTTTAGAACATACCATATAACGCAGCACATCCAGCAAGCCCTAGTTCTCGTTTGGAAGGCCTTGGACGGTAGGGAGAGTGACAAGAGGTCGGGTGTGTTCATGTTGGACCTCTATTGACAGGAGAAAGTGGCCAAATAATGGGATGCGTGTGGCGAGGATGTGGGGCGCATCACCAACCGTAACGTGTCCAAGCCGTTGTTGACGTATTTTCCTGGGATTCTTCCATAGCACCACGGGCGGAGCTGGTCTATACAAAACCCCAAAATCCTGGCGTCGTACAATTACAAGGCCAAGCACTGGATCGAGCTCCTAATCGACCTCGTCAAGTGGACAGTCGAAGTGCTGGATTGTGATTGGTACTAGATCAAGGACGACGATCTTGAGGCCTACCTCGAGCCCTTTGCCAAGGTCATGCCGGTGGCCATGCAGTTCAACGTGGAGCTCCGTGTTAGGCATAACGTCAATGTCTCGAATCCTTTTATCATTTCCCGCACTGTCAAGATCCCTTTGAACAAAATATCGTAAGTGTCTTACGCCGCGTCTTACGCCGCCTCTTCTATCGTCGTTTATGTGTATGAGGTCATACGATCGTATGAGGTCATACGATCGTATGAGGTCATACGATCGTAGCTCTCTTCATAGGCCCCGTACAAGCCGTCCCTTGCGGATCAAACATGTAAAGGTATGAGGTCATACGATCGTAGCTCTCTTCGTAGGCCCCGCACAAGCCGTCCCTTGCGGATCCCTTCGCCTTGCATGCCTTCCAGTAGTTGTAGTCCACACCCAACTGGGAGTTAATCAATGTCCTGATCTGATGCCGAATGAGCTCCTTTTATGAACCACTGAAACTGCGAAGATGCGATCAATAGGTTACTTGTGTAACCCCCAAGACATAGTACATAGACGGAGAACAAGATGACGGTTAAGGAACTTACTCGGACACTAAACTCTGCCCCATCAGCTTGTAATTGGCGTTCCGCTGGTAGTTGCTTAGGACACTTACCTTGCATTTGTGTTCGTCCACGAGCTTACAAATCAACCACTTGCTAGTCCGCCGATACGTTGATGCCCGAGAATACCATGAGCAGTTCGGTTCGTAGCATACAACCACATACGTTGTTGTTGTCGATAGCTTCACTAAAGTCGTGTAGCACCCACGCAAACCTTCCCACCCCACTCTGTACTGAATCTCATCCTTCGTATCAAACATTTCCCCCTCATGAAACTCCTTCACACTCTCTTGAGGGTCTCCGAGTCGAGGAATGAATCGAGCAACATTCTCTTCCACCTGCTCCAACGTAGGCAAATGATGTTTATTTTCTTTGTAAGAAAGCTCTATAGCTCTTAGCGCTGCCTCAACCTTCTCATCCCACGAGATGAGGAGGGGAGGGGGGGGGGGGGGGGGGGTAGGATGTCCACATCTTTTTCGTTTTCGATGATTACAACTTGCTTTCCACGTTGGATAACATTAGATCTGCTCACGTCGCCACCCTCATTTGGAGCATCCAGATTGTCAAGCTTTCCAACTGCGTCATTCTGTTCTATCATTACATTGTAATATATCCTACCTATACCAGATTGTATACCACTCCCAGCAAGCTCCCCCTGCCTCCCACTCAGGCTCTCATTTGCTGTCCTACAACAGTCTCCCTCCCACGCTACTTATTAATCACACAAGCAGAGCCCTCCAGTGTCACTGCTAAGGTCATCCAATATCCATTTTGCCTCGATCGATCCTCGCACCTTCTCATCCGCCCCTCCTCCTCCATCAAGACCATCATCCAAGTCTTCCTACGTGGTGGGAGGCCCGATTACGAGTATTTTCCCTTGGGTGTGAGACGAGAGGTCGTCATCCCGTTCAGAGGCTTTCGACTGATGTCCGTTAGAGGGGGTGGATGGGCTTGTCGTTTTCACTGTAAGGTGATGTGCAGTGCGATTGACCAAGCTTGTGCGCCGGATTTAGTGTTGTAGAACTTGTATGCTTCTAGGTCATAGTCGTCCCGAACCAAAATCGAAGTGGCCCGCCCCATCGAAGGAGGGAGGGAGGTGAGCTCAATGTCGTATAAGACCATGTTGGTCATAGCGAATATTCTTTGGTACCACTATAGTTGCAGTACGTGCCTCTCCCTTGAACACTAAGCTTCCACTCCCAGAAGCCCACTAACCGCTGAACACGACATTCAGACAAACCATATCACTAGGTGTACGCAACGGGAACAGAGGGTAAGCTTGGGGGTAGTTCTGTTATAATAAAAAGGAACAACTGCAAAGGAAAGGTACAAACTGACTTACACATTGTTGTCACTGCCACCGGATAAACTTCTTGCACTTTTCCAGGTATGGAAAGATAGATGAACACTATTGGCATGACCGAAATGTACTATTCGCACGATGGGTACTGTATCGTTACTTCGGATGCGCGTGTCACTTTTCCCCCGTCCTTTCCTCTTCTCTCCTACTCTGTCTCACTTTTTGCAGAGCATGTTATGGTGTTTCAGGTCTTCGTCTCAAGCTTATATATGTGTTTGGAGGGACACTCATCAATGCAATCATTGTATTTTCCCTTCATAAATGCTCCCCCTTTACCTCAATGAGTAATCCCGTTTTGGCGCGCCAAAACTACACTGACAACCCTCCAAACCAGCTATAGTGAATCCCCTCCAAATTCTGTATGGAAGGATATGTTTAGCCTATTGGTAGAACGAATATCTTCTATTGGTAAGACGGGAAGTGTGCAGCGGGATGCTTTTGCCCTCACCTTTCCACTCCTCTCCAATATTGCCTATCTTTTTGCAGAGCATTTAATGGTGATTTACACCCATCAATCCAGCTTAAATATGTGTTGATTACCATCCTTAAATCCAATCATTTCATTTTCTCCTCAAAAATGCTCCCCTTTTTTATATTGAGGACTCTTTTTTATATTGAGGACCTTTTTTTATATTGAGCATTTAATGTGCTACTTTTGTCAATTTCCTATGTCCCTGTCTAGTTTTGCAAAGTTGTTTTTTTTATCTAATTATGCAAATCGGGGTTAAAAAAAAAAAGAAATTTGCTAAATAAAAAATAAAAGGATCCACTGGCCCTTGGTTTTTAGTTTTTACATAGTAAAAGCAAGGAAATTACCAACTAAAAAGTAAAAGGCTCCACCGCTCCACTAGCTCAGGAATGTGAAAAATAAAAATTAAATGAATTTGCAAAAATCAACCCTATGCGGAATCGAACTTGGTATTGACCACGGGACGGTATATCACTCAATTTGTTCCCATAGATTATACAAGATACTCCCTCCGTTCAACAATACATGGGTTTTTAGATATAAATTTTTGTCCAACAATAGATGGGCTTTTAGATTTTCTAGGTAAAAAGTTGTAATGATTTGTATTGGTTTGTGTGTTGTTGACTTTTTAAAATAATTTGATTGGTTAAAATGTGTAGTGGGTGTTAAAAAATAATAAAATTTATGAAAAAGTTAGTGCAATGATGATGTTTTTTTAAAAGTAATGTGTTTTATTAAAACTTGTGCAAAATACTAAAAGACAATGTATTTTAGGACGGATGGAGTATATTCTACAAAGGAGATAGCGTACAAGAGGTGAGCTGTAACGTACAAAACGTACGACTCCATTCATGACTAGATCAAGAACGCAGGGTACGTGCTATATGCCCCGAATGACGTATTTAGTGAACCGGAGAACTTATGTTTCCTTTATTACATATATTGTTGAGGTAGACATGCACGAGCAATGCATGACATATGAGTAGAGGTCACTAGGTCATATTGACGTTCTAGAAACAAACGGCTTTTTTGTCGTCTCCTGAATGCACTTCAAGACACGAACAAAACCTGAGTCGTCACTTACAATAGGACCGGATGTACACCCATCCAAGGGAGCCTTTCAGGAGACGAACAATTACTAAGTTCGTCTCCTGAATACTGAGTAGAGGTTGACCAAGCCGTTGACCATCGATAAACATGGTGAATGATCGAGGATTGTCAGGTGCAGTCGTACCATCATCATTCAAGGGACGAACATATATATGTTCGTCCCTTGATTCAACTGTACTTTAAAAAAAACATGTGACTCCGTACGTGTTTGACATATATCGTCTTCTCCGGACAATGAGTTTATTTTGCATCCTCTCTTCCAGACAGTGAGGGCCGGGGTATTTGGCATCTCTTCCTCGACTTCCTTGCATTGTTCTGCACTTGCCGTCGCGCTCGATCAGGTGAGTCTTCTCCTTCCTTTCGATTGATCTGTTTGATTAATTGGTTTTTGTTTTGGTTCGACTAGAATTCCAGATCTGTGATTCCAGATCCGAAACCCAAATCGCCCTAGCCTCCATTGGTTTCATCCATATCTGTTTCCTTTGAGCTAGCTGCTACTTCTCCTTGGCTTTGGGTGTCTTCCATTGCTCAATTCGAAGGATTAGAACCTGTAGTGGTAGGAGAACGAGAAAAACCCCAATTTCATCTCCAATTTCATCATTGCTCAATTCGACCTCATCTCTTTCCTTGCATTGAGGATTCTCCATGGCTTGGGTGGCTTCCATTCAGGATTTTGTTTATAATCAATCTGCTAATACAATTACAAAGTGACAATCTATTCATTTGGCCTCTTATGCGTGACATCCATTTTATTCTTTTAGCATTTCGGCGAAGTGATTTATGAAATTCAGCTTTCTTGTTTATGTTGTAACTGGACTCATGGATTACACACACTTAAACCCACACAGATTCGAGGACATGACTCTAGAAGAACACAAACAGCACACACTTACCAGTTTTTGATAAAAGCCTCTAACTGTCATACTAACATTTAGGGTCAAGTCATCACATTTTCAGACTATATAAAGCCTCTTGATGTAACAAACTATCAGTTGAACAAGTTAACAGATTCTACATAATTCAGTTCATTGATTCCCTCTCTCTCTGTTGCTTATACTCTATGTTGTTCCGTCCATAGGCATGTCAGACACTTCCAGTAGTTGGCCGAGCGGTTGTCCAGAAAAGTACCCATGGATTGGAGGGGATGAGCCATACGAACGTCAGGTAAACAAAATGCTTTTAATTTACTTTGTAATGAAGGCAAGAACTGATTTTGGTGGAGATGAATGTAATTCATTCATTATTGATGTTGTTGGAGAAGAATTGTTTGGCCTTATCTTCTTTGTTCCCTCATGACTGATTTTGGTGCATTGTATTTCTAGATCGAATGTTGTTTTGGTGCATTGTATTTCTAGATCGAATGTTGTTTTGGTGCATTGGTGGAGATGAATGTAATTCATTCATGACTGAATTTGGTGCATTGTATTTCTGGATCGAATGTTGTTTTGTTCATAGGAATATTCATTTTCTAAAACATGGATGTTGATTTGTTCCTTGTGCATATGACTCTTAAAATGAACTTATTTGCCTTTAAATCATCATGATACATTGTATGAATAATGTCATGCTTATGAATATAATGTCATGATTCGTAGTGGACTTCTTATAGTGAAGAGATGGAGGAAGTGTCGAGGGGCAAAGAGGAGAAGATTCATGTCACAGCTGCTAAGGAGGATGATGCAACCAGTAGTGAGAACACATTGCTCCGTTAGATGGTAGAAATCAACCAGGATCTAACCGAGCGCAACCAGAATCTAATTGAGCGGCTCCATGAAGTGGAAGAACGCAACCGGTGTCTAATGAAGAGCAACCGGGAGCTAACTGAGCGCAACCGGGCTCTAATCGAATGCAACTGTCAGCTGGGAGAACTTGTCATTTCATTTGCGAAGAAGTAGGCATGGCCTCCACCTTATGTAATCGTGTCTTAATTCATGTAATGTTTTCGTTCTCGTAGTCAGATTTGGTAAGAAGGCAAGTAGACTTTTCAGACTTAAGGCTTTTGTATGGTATTGTAGCTACTATGTCGGTTTCTTGAACATAACATTTCGGATATCGGTTTGTTGAACTTAGCATCAAGTAAAGTAGGTTTTCTATGATATGATTTGTATGTATTAATTTGTTGCTTCAAGTGTGTTTTGTTTGACCTTACAAATACAATGGGCCGTTACCTGGGAAGTGAATATGAATCACATAGATCCAGCCCAATTCAACAAGCCCATGTGTCATGCAGTTGTACAGACGTTGACCTCATTCAAGGGACAAACAAATATTTGTTCGTCCCTTGAATTCAACTTTTCCAACCACCGCATTAATGAATATGTACTTGTTACCTTAAATGTTTAAGGTTGAATTATTGTGTTGGGTATACGGGAGCAGCCGAGAGCTTTGTCTTCCTCTTCATCCTCTTTCATGGTGGATTTTTACAAAAAAAAATTCATAAATTCTCCCCAATTTGTTACATTTGAAGAAGGATTGGTGACATTTGAGGTTAGTGTTGTGATATATTTTTAAATCATTTGTGTATTGTGATTATATATATAATATATAGCAAATATGTGTCTATGTTGAGCTAGGGTTGAAATTGTGGAATTTTTGGTTCTTTTGAAAAAGAATGAAAATTTGAGCAAGGGATTGACATATGTGTGTTTGTGTTGATTTACATATGTAATATATAGTATATATGTGTGCTTGTGTTCATAGAAACTTTAATTTGTGAAATTGGAGCATATATAGCAAATATGTGTGTTTGTGTTGAATTTATGGTGGATATATTTCTTAATAGGGAGTGGGTTGTGCAAAGATGATGGATAAGAGTTGGATGCAACTTCCATTTCTATCTAAAGAATATGTTGATGGGATAATCGAGTTTGTGCGAATTGTCCATGAGATCGAGAAAGCAACAGGGACGACCCATTTTCATTGTCCGTGCAACCATTGTCGTAATGGTCAAGACCCAGTGACACCTGGACAAATGTTCTCACACTTGTATAGTAGAGGTATGGATCCATGTTATACAGTTTGGGACAAACATGGCGAAGCCCCGGTGGAGCCGACTTTCTCCCTTGCCAGAACGCGATATTTGGAGCAAGGGGCTTCAAGTTCTTCTAGCGTTGATCCGGTGATGAACATTCTTGATGACAACTTCCCGTATCATGCCGGATACGGGGCAGGTGATGGTTCAGTTCGTTTTGAGGACGTGGTGGACGACGATTATGAAAAATATGAGAGGCTGTTAGTGGAAGCTCGAACTTTGTTGTTTGACGGATGTAAGGAAACTATTTTGAGTGCTGTTTTGAGGGCGATGAAGCTAAAGGCAAAATATGGGATGTCTGATAAGTGTGTGGATGATAATTATGCGTGGATCAATGACATGCTTTCGCAAGGTCACAACTTCCCTCCGGATTGGAAAAGGGTTCGCAAGGTATGCAAGGATATCGGATTGAGTTATGTGGATATTCATGCTTGTCAGTACAATTGTGTGTTGTTTTATAAGAGGTATTCGAATCTGGAAGTGTGTCCCATATGCCATACTTCAAGATGGAAGACACATGTAGGTGATGATGGATGCAAGGTCGCTAGGAAAGTGGTAAAGTACTTTCCTTTGACTCCTAGGCTGAAATGCTTGTTCATGTCCAAAGATGTTGCAAAGCAAATGCGGTGGCATGCTTCACGGGTGATAGATGATGGATGTTTGAAACATCCGACCGACGGGGAAGCCTGGCAAAAATTCGATAGACTGTACCCTCATTTCTCTCATGACGCGGGGAATGTGCGGCTTGGTCTAGCAACCGATTGATTCAATCCATTTGGGAATATGACAACTTCACACAGTACATGGCCTGTCATTTTACTTCCATATAATTTACCGCAATCGATGTGCATGAAGAAGGAGTTCAACATGTTGACAATGCTGATCCCTGGTCCAAAGTCACCTGGGAAGTGTCTAAGTGTTTTCCCGGAGCCATTGGTCGACGAGTTGCTTCAATTATGGCACACTGGAGTCTGTACGGTTGATCGTTACTCGCAATCAACTTTCACAATGAAAGCAGCTGTGTTGTGGACTATTAGTGACTTTCCTGGTTTAGGGATGCTAGCAGGGTCAGCCACTAAGGGTTATAAAGCATGCCTTAACTGTTTGGATGATATCTCATCAACATTCGAATGTGGAAGAATGGTCTATGATGGTCACCGTAGATGGCTTCCGTTAAACCATCCATGGCGGACAGCAGGTCATGCTTTTAATGGGCAATCTGAGCTACGGTCAAGGCCGCTTGACGTTGATGGGGAGGAACTCCTAGGACGAATTGATAGGTACAAAATTCTTTTTATCATTCTTTATATCATTTCCATAAAAACATCAGTGCTTTAAATCATTCTTTCTGTCGTTACTATCATTTATTTATATCATTTATATCATTTGTTTTATATCAGCTGCACGTACCCCACCCTCAGTTCGCATGAGCAGTTCAAGGCTCCGTACAATTCTAGAAATATACTTTGTTGGACTCATAGATCCATATTCCGGAGATTGCCTTATTGGCCGTACACGAAAGTGAGATATTGTCTTCATCGGAACCATTTTCTGTATTGAAGGAAAGTCCAAAGATGGTCCCCAAGCCCGCGTAACTTTAAGAAAATGAGGGGTGCGGAAGTCACTACATGCAAGGGGTAATGGTCAACTTCCTCCTGCACCATACACAGTCCTGTCAGATTATCTTGAGGAGGTGTTTGAATGGTTTGGTGATGTGAAGTATCCTCATGGTTATGCTGGATGTTTGAAAAGTCGTGTAAGTGTGCGAGAGAAAAAGTTTGTCGGATTGAAGACACACGATTGCCATGTAATGCTTCAACGTCTTCTTCCAATCGTTATTCGGCCGTACTTACCAGTTTCCGTTGTCACGACTTTAGTGGCCCTATGCAAATGGTTTCAGAAATTAAGTTCTAGGGAATTAGGGAAAGAGGAAGTTCGACTAATAGAAGATGAGATAGTACAGATTCTATGCAGCTTTGAGATGATTTTTCCTCCTCACTTCTTCACCATTATGGTCCATCTCCTAGTTCATCTTCCTCGCCAAGTGTTGCTCACCGGCCCTGTGCATTACACCTGGATGTATCCAATAGAACGGTACATTTCTTACTCTCATCTTAAATTTCGTTTAATTTATATCTTCTGTTCATTTCGTCGCTTTGAAATTACACCCATCCTATTTCAGACAACTTGGCGCATACAAGAAATATGCCGTCAACCCTCGTTACCCAAAAGGGACCATTACCACACGTTACATCGCGAAAGAGGCAGTGACCTATTGTAATTTGTACTTGGAGGTTGGAGAAGGTCAGGAAGGGACATCAACCACTACTCCTTCTGTGTTCGATATTTCTGTTGTTTCTGAGCTTGTGCGCCCACAAGGATATAATTCACGTGCACGACTACGTGGAGAGGATATTCTGGAGGCTCATTGGCAAGTCTTACTTAATTGTGATGAAGTGTCATCCTACTTAGACGCACACGAGGAGCTCTACACACAACATTATCCAAATCACAATGACAAGGATCGCAGGTTGCATTTCCATCGCTATTTCATCGGATGGGTAAGCATTCTTCGTAGTTATGTTATTCATGGGTTTGAATGGTTTGTTGTCATCGTTGCACTAAGTAATGGACACTTATTTACAGATCTATGGACAACAAAGAGATGAGGCTATATCTGTTCAACCAGAGATTCTTAATTTGGCGAGAAAACCCCAACTCTATAGGATTTACTCATCTTGTGTTGTGAATGGGGTGAAGTTCGTGTCGTGGAACATAGATAGAAAATTGCTTACCCATAATTGTGGAGTGAAGGTAAGTACAGAGGACAACGACTATTATGGGATCCTTGAAGCCGTGGTTGAATTGTTGTACGCCAACGACATGCCAGTGGTGCTATTCAAGTGCAGATGGTATGACACTGATCCCAACAATCTCGGTATCACGCATATGATCGATCATGGGTTGTTATCTATTGACACGAAAAGAAGTTGGTATGATGATTCTTCATTCTGTTTGGCAACCACGGCAAAGCAAGTGTTCTATGCTGATGACCCAAAGGTGGGCGATGAATGGAAGGTGGGGAATGTAATGTCACATAGGAACATCTATGATGCTAGAACCTTGGGCGACAATCGAAGGTGATATCATTCCAGGCGGAGATGAAGCCTATCAAGAGGACGCCCCTGCCGTTACTGGGCATTTTAACCTTGTCGTTGATCTCCAGCTATTCAGCCATGTAGAAGAGAGCGACAATGAAGAAGAGAGCGAAGAAATCGAAGCTGAGGAAGACCAAGAGGTCGAAACTGAAGAAGAAGCCTCCGAAGAGTATGGGATTGAAACAGAAGGCGAGGAAGGTGAAGACGTCGAGGACGGGGAAGACGTCGAGGACGAAGAATGAAGCAAAACATTTGATCAAGGCCGAGATTTCTAAATTTCGTTTTAGATGAAGATGTCAGAATTTTCTAATTTTTGTTTGAGATCGAGATATGAGAGTCCGTTTCTGACCAAGATACATTGGTTTTAGTTTTATATCGTATATTCGTTCTAATTTTATAGATGATCGGTTAAACCAAATACTAGAATTTCATTTTTAAATATATAAGTGGTATAAAAACTAGAACAAATGTTACAAATAAGAAAGATATGAATTTATATTTATACGAGTTCATATTTTTTTATACCTAATGTTATATGTAATTATAAAAGTTATAATCTTTTATATAACCTTCATAAAAGTTATTATCAACACCAACACATATAAATGACATAGGCGGGATAATATTCGGCCCAAAGTTAGTATTTGGCGGGATAATATTCGGTCCAAATTAATTTTCAATGAAATTTTTAACTCTACATTATTCAAGGGACAAACATAACCACCGTTCGTCTCTTGAATGAAATTCAAGAAGGCGGGATTTCCCCCCCCCCCCCCCCACTCTGTTCAATGGGTTGACGTGTCGTTCGGTTGTCCACACACTTCTGAAACCAAAACCCTCTCACTTCTCAAGAACCCCCCAAACCCTCCCCTCTCTCTCTCTCTCTGTCTCACTCATTCTCAAACCAAAATCCTCATCTCTCTCTCTCCGCAGATTCCTCCACTCTCACCAAACCCCAACCATCACCACCGATTCCTCTTCACTCTCACCATCACCACCTCCGATTCCGCCCTCTTCACACTCACCACCGTCAAGCCCGGCCTCCAACATGCCACCAAAAAAGTCCAAGAAGATCCATGTTCGCCCAAGGGTTACTCCACCACCGCCGAGCCCGCCCACCACTCCATAACCGGCCCCCACTCCACAACCGGCCACCACTCCTCGGAGGTCACCTCGGGTCCCAACTAATCCCGCGTCACAACCACCACCTCCGCCAACTCAGCCCGTGTCACCACCACCACCTCCGCCAACTCAGCCCGCTTCACCACCACCACCTCCGAGGCCAACTCAGCCGGCGTCACCACCACTTCGGAGGAGCCCTAGGAAGCCACCAGCTCCTCGGAAGCCACCATCCTCGAAGAGACAGCTGGTACGGAGCGGCTCTTCCTCGCCGGCAACCATGGCCCCCTCTCCAACACCGACGGACACCACCCGACAGGCGCCTCCCCCTCTTTCAGTGGCTGCAGCGGAAGATGAGTCCACCACCCCTCCGGACTCTCCTCCGTCTGTCGGTGGCGCACGAGCTCGGTCATCAACCCCTCCGGCCTTCTCTCTGTCAGTGAGTGCCTCACGGGCTCCGTCGACCTCCCCTCCACCCCCTCCTCTGAACGTCGGTGGAGAACAGGCTGAGGAAGAACCCCAGGAAGTCTATCTACCAATAAGAGGTTAGGTTTTTTTAATTTCAGATGTTTTAGGGTTAATTGATTCCCCAATTTTTATCTTTGTTTGATGATTTCAGAGAGAATATGGATTTGTAGGGTTTATCTTTGTGTTAGGGTTTTCTGATTCCCCAACTGGTAGGCTTTGTATGTGTCTTTGCTTATCTAATCGTTGTCTTCATGATTTGTAGGGAAAGGAAGGACTGTGGTGAGTAACAAGGCTATGCAGATAGTGAGGGTCACTGGAAAGATAAAGATTTCGTGGTTGGAGTTCCATGGAAACCCCGAGCTCAACCAATACAGTTTGCTGATTAGGGATATATGAACTGCTGTGAAGACACACGTGCCAATGCTAGCTTCCTCCTTCGAGCAGCTTGAGAAGAAGCACAAGGATACACTTGCTGCTTACCTGGATGTAAGCAACTGTTCTCTTCCCTTGTCCTATTTTGTCTGTTGGTTTACAAGCTGTTGTCAATAAATTGACGTGTTTATTTTGCTGGATTGTATAATGTGTTATGAGATTGGTATTTGCTGTTTGTTAGTTGTCAATTTCTTAGGAGTTAATGTTAAAAATGCATCTATACTATGCAAAGTTAGTTAAAGAGTTTGTTAGAATTCAATGGATGATCAGATCACTCGTAGTGTCACGTGTGTCATTGTATATAAATACATAAACTCTCTCCACAGTCAATTCATTCAGTTCACTTGTAACAAACTATGAGGAAATACATAATGGTTTTCCCTCTTTCATTTTCTTCATTTTTCTGTTCTTCATTTCACATTCATATGAGATTGATCTTGACTGTTTCACATTCTCAATTGCTGATCACTTAAATGCCATTTTCTTTCTTCACTTGCATTCTAACTGAATGGTAGTTGTTCATTTTGCTTTATTCACTTGCATTATCAGGATCTGATAATGATATATGATAATGTAGGAACTGTTTTCTTCACTTTGCTTTCTTCACTTGCATTAAACTGTTTTCTTCACTTGCATTCTCATGGTTAGTTGTTATGTGTTCTGAATGCATTAAACTATTTTCTTCACTTGCATTCTCATGGTTAGTTGTTATGTGTTCTGAATGCAATGCCATGTTTTCTTCACTTGCATCTGTTGATTTTCACTTTGCTTTGCCCATCTCTCATGTTCTGTGTTCTCTCATTTTCACTTTGTAGACTATGTACGTTGTATCTCCTTATGATGAAAATTTGAAGAAGTATATTGAGACTCAGGCAGCATCAAGATACCGCAGTTGGAAGTACAAGTGTCATTCCCACTTCTTGAAGCATGGTCCACCCATACCTCTTGAGTTCAAACTCCGTCCTGAGCAATGGCGCTACCTTGTCGAGAAGGAGTTCCTCGCCCCTGAAAAACTGGTTAGCTTTTTTTTGTGTATTTTCCATTTAACTGTTTCCATATGTTTACCGTTCTCTGATGTTTATATGTTGTTGTGTTTTTGGAGGAAATAAGCAACCGCAACAAGCTCAACAGATCTAAGAATCCCAAGCCTATCAAGCACCACTCAGGGCCTAGACCTGTGTGCTACCGGGCAGAGCAGCTGTACAAGGACGGACACTTGGCCCCTTTTGTGCAAGCTTCAATAGACGAATACCTCTAGGACGATGAAGACGAGTCGACTGTGGTGAGTGTGTACTGACGGTTTATCTATCTCTGACTTGTAGGATGTCATTGTTGAGTTCCTTGGATGATTTTATTGTGTAGGATGCTAATGTTTTCTTTCTGTTCCCAGGAAATTATGCAGCAGGCAATTGACGACTATTGCAGTTCGCGACCAGAGGAAGAAGACAATGATGTCCTACCACTAGATACTCAGTGTGAGATAATCGTCAAGGCCTTTGGAGAGAGGAGGGGCACTTCTGTACGAGGTAAACCAACTTAGGATAAGGCTTTAAAATGAGTTTAATAATTGATCTGTTATATATATAACTTGATGAGTATATATATTATCATTACTATCAGTTATATATGCAAATATATAAGGATTCAAAGTGAGTTCAATTATATATAATTTCATTCATCTCAATCTGAGTTAGCAACTTTACAAGCTGATTTTCATAACTCTACATCATTTAAGAGCTACATTACACCATGAATTCCAACTATAAGAGCATGAAATCTGATTTTTTTACTTTACCGTCATATTTTAGGAACCAATTTCATACTTTACCATCATATTTTATGAACTTAATATCTATGTAATTATCACATTCTTTGCCTTCATTTAGGGATGGGCGTGGCTGTCAAGAAGCCTCCAAGGAAGCGAGGGGCTGATTGGTCCACTCTAGGCTCGGCAAAAAGACAAGAGCTGGAAGACCAAGCTAGGTAGGCTAATGAGCGAGCAAAGAAGGCTGAGGAGAACGCCAAGCTAGCCAATGACAAATATGATCAGATGAAGGACAAAATGGAGCACTTTGAGAGGCTGATAGCTCGACACTTCCCTACCGAAGTGCAGGTTTAAGCACTTGGCGATCTAGGTAGGTGACAATTAACACGAACTTGGTTGCAGCTTGCACAGTTTCTATGCTTCACTTTTGGGTTAGTTTGTGCAACTTTTGGGTCACAATTCTAGACTTGTAAGTGCAGTTGGTGTTTGAACATGGTGTTTCTAAACTTTATGTCCGTTTGTGTTTCAACTCAAGTACTTTGGTAGTTTGTTTTGCTGACATGGGTGTTTGAATGCGTTGGTTGATGAACAATGATGTTATGGCAGGTTTTAATGTATGTATGAACAGTGTATGCAGGTTTTAATGTATGGAATATGTACTGTTGGTGGTTACATTTGCCTTGTATGCAGGTTTTATATATGAAATGGCAGGTTTTTATGTATGAAATGGGTGCTGGTGCACTCTATGTTGAATGCATTGTTGTTTATTTTGGGTTACATTTGGTTTCGGATATGGAGCATCACAAAATGCAACGTATATGCTATTAATTTTTATTAAACTCAAGCCACAAACCTAACCTAAAACGACTACGTTCTATTAACTGAAGCCACAAACATTTTGAACCAAAAGTTGATCTCCTAAACTCTCAAGGCACCACAAACAATGTCCATCAAGACAACATGACTAACCAAATGTTCATCCAGACACAACATTACTTCACCTTATGTTCGTCCCCTCCGTTATCAAGACACACACTTTAGTGGTCGCCTGAACCATAAAATCTTTGACAATGTCCTCGTGGGCCGGTGAATTGGATGTCAATCAAGGGACGAAGGTTCAATTGGTCCGTGTTTTAAGTGCTCTAGGTGCGCTGCACAAGGGACAAACCTCAGGGGACGGATGTACGTGCCTAGAGTTATTAGGAGTCCAAAACCCTCTTTAGGAGACGAAATTTTCCCGTGTCTAGAACGTCAAACTGGCCTAGTGGGTCGATGGATGGTTCAACAGTACCTGTGACACTCGCAGGCGCTGTTCAAGAAACCATGGTTGACGCACACTCCATAAGGCTAGTTCTCCCTCGTGCAAGCCTTTGCGCAGCTCGAGTTGGACCCACAGTAACCCTTGTAGTACATGCTCGGCTTCGCACAATACCCTTCCACTTTCACCATGTTTGTTTCTGCGAATTCCCGCGCTCATAGTTAGGATATATTTCGTTTAATTGGCATATATATAGGGCATGTTGCTATGGTTTTACTATCTAGAAAGTCGACTGAATAGTATACCTGAAGAGAGCACGAGAACAAAAAGTAGCATAAGCCCAAGGATTTTCTCATCCATGTCGATCGATTGATTGCTCGATAGATAGATAGATATGTGTGTGTGAGAATGTCATTGCTCTTGTAGAATGGGGTATTTATAGGAATGTCGCACTGGCGTGGTTAGCCCACCAATGTTGAAAGGTATTTGAAAGATAATTTAAATAAATCAAAATTGATAGGAGCTTCTAGATAAGCTCCACTCACTACTAGAAAAACATGTAATTTTCGACACTAGTCTCTCGACGCTTTGTGTATGCGTCGGTAATTTTCGACACCCATTGGCGTCGAAAATGACCTGTCTTTTAATTTTTGCAATAAAAAAATATCAGATCCCAAGACTCACATTTAGACCCGCATTTTCCCAAAATTGAGTCTCTCCATTATCCCCTTTCCCCTTCTCCGCACTCCGCTTGTCCCTCGTAAGTCGCAACCTAACCCTAATAATCTCATCTCTGACTTCGAATCGCCATTTGTTGGCTTCAGATCGTCGATCTATGGCTTCGAGTGTAGATCTTCGTCTTCAACGATCTCCAGCTTTGAAGAAATGTGCAGTTTGTTGGCAAGGGAAATTCCAAGTGATCGAAAGAGAGATCTGAAAGTTGGATTCCTGTCGGCGACTTCGAATCGCCGTTCTCCAAGTTTGAATCATCGTTCTTCGGCTTCGAGTGTAGATCTTAGCATCGTCGAGTGTGGCCTCCATCTCTCACCCTCTCTCTTCTCTGATTTTCCAGATCCGAAAGAAGTCATCTCCGAATGGAGTGTAGTCCTTGATTTTTTTACAGAGCCGACATCCTAACAGATTTTAAGGAAGGTTGCAAATTCAATTTCGATGCTCAATATGGCAGGAAGTGAGTTTTGTTTTGTGTTTATTTTTTTCGATTTTGGAAAACTAGATCAGGCAATTTGTTACTCCAAGGGTTTGGTGGAAGATTTTGGTGTGCTTATGTATTTTTTAGGTGGCTGGTGAAGACTGGAAAGGTAAGAAAGGGTTCGAACAAGCCTCCAAGTGCCTTCTTCGGTGTCATTTATGTTGTTTTAATTTGCACATGCCTATTTCTTTTTCCATATCTGATTCTGCCTTGTTGATTGAAATTGTAGAGTGTTTTTATTTTCAATGTTTTTTCTCTCTATTTCCTTGATAGGGAGGAATTGAGGAAGTTATTCACTTATTCAAGGAGAATCATTTAACATAAAATAAAGAAACTTACAACAATTTGAAGAGCATCTAGTTCAGTTGGGTGTAGATTTGATTTTTGCCTTAATCTAATGAATATACATTTGAGATATACCATGTGGTTGCCTCTAACATAATCTAATGGTTTTTGCCTTAACTTGCAAATGCCTAGGTCCTGATATTTTGTTCAGGTTTGCCTTATTTTTCTTTCAAGATTGTCATGGACATTCTTCTCTCTTGCAGGCAGAAGTACAGAACCTTTCCATGGAGGAAAGTAGATTAGATGAACAAATAAGGTAAAAAAAATTAGGAGAATGTTACAACTATCAGAATGTATTCATGTGATAAGCAAATTTCTGTAAAAATCTGAAAAAAAACAGATTTCTAAAAAAATAGATTTCTGTATAAATCAAAATGTGATTTTTACAGATCTTTTTCTCAGCTTCACTCTTCTCTCTTGCAGGCAGAAGTACAGAACCTTTCCATGGAGGAAAGTAGATTAGATGAATAAATAAGGTAAAAAAAATTAGGAGAATGTTACAACTATCAGAATGTATTCCTGTGATAAGCAAATTTCTGTAAAAATCTGAAAAAAAACAGATTTCTAAAAAAATAGATTTCTGTAAAAATCAGAATGTGATTTTTACAGATCTTTTTCTCAGCTTCACTCTTCTAACTTTAGACAATGTGTTTTACATAATGTTATGCATATAAGTGTGTGGTGATGATTTTTTAAGTTAAATTAACTTTAGACAATGTGTTTTGCTTAATGTTATGCATATATGTTCTGTTCTGTTGGTAAACTAGATTCAATGTTTTACATAATCTAATGTGGGACTGTGTATAATCTCCCAGAAGTGATTGGATTCCTCGCTATCATTATTTATTAGTCAATGCTATATGTTATGTTTTGTTGGTAAACTAGTTTATTTGTTGGGTAATTCGAGTACTTCTCCCTCCATTCAGGCGATTTACCAAATCATAAAACTGGTTACAGGCCACAAAACTGACTTCTTCAATGAAAATGGTTCTGCATATGATATTTAAAATTGGATCTAAGTTATTTGGTCAAGCCTCATATAGCATAAAGCTAACCCAAACTGCTATGACATCAAGAGGTGATTACATACGATGGGGGTGTCCAGAATATATAGAAACGCCTGCAAATTTTGTCTGAATGATGCTTATGAAACTTAAGATTTGTAGTAGCATTCTTAAAAAATTTATGCATTCCTCTTGGATGATGATGAACAGAATATATAGAATTGGTATGTGGGCTCATCAAGTCTATGATTTTGGATGATGAACTTAACATGTATGAATCTGCATTCCTCTTGTTACTAAATTATATATGGAAAATAAGCAGAACTGCGAGACTGATGCACATTATATATAGCTTATCTAAGTATAGGTTTTGTGCAAGATGCAAATCCATCCCTTTGTTTAGATTTGATGTATGGTGTTTATATTTTTCTCAAGGGGATTTTATTTGTTCTGCAGGAAATAGGATTTGTAGAGGTGACTTGGGCGAGAGAAAAGAAGACAAATGTCGTTCCATCACATCCGTAGAGGGGCTAATGCTCACCAGCACACGCTTTTAATTTCAGGTATAGATTATTCTCTTTAAAATTCAAATGATTCTACTTTGCTCAAATTTAATTTCAGGTGTAGATTATTCTCTACAAATCTCAAAAGCATCTCCAAATTCATTACATTACTATCATCTCTAAATTCAGGATCACAAGCGCACACAAAATTCCTCCTGAGTGTCGTTCATAAGCCGCCGGAATGCATCAGAGCACTTGACTAGTTCATTTGATCTCTCTCTCTCTCTCTCTCTCTCTCTCTCTTTCTCTCCCGACAATGACGATTTCTCTATTGATTGCACTGAGAACCGTCTTTATGCTGGTTGGATGTGCAATGGTGACTACTCTCATCTACACAATCGCTATTGATGGCCTTCCTTTCCGCAAAGATCTTCTTACTCCGTAAGCACTCCCTCCCTCCCTGTCTCAATTGAACCTGAATTATGTTTCGTTTCTGGAGATAATTTAGGCATGGCTCTGATTGGATGGATATGCACTGCACTTATTTATTGAACTTGCCATTCAAAGCATGTAAAACAGAGATTTTACTCAGATTTATCTTTTGATCTTTTTTCATGTGCATGTGAGCTACATTGATTGATTTCTATATCAATGTTGTACCTTTGGTGGGGATGTTTTTGCTGATGTACTATTGTTTTGTAAACTGTACATAACTTTGAAGGAGTGAAAAACACAAGATTGGGATCATCAGCGTTGTCAGAAGGTTTAGGTTATCATTTTCAAGCAAGTCCAGTACGAGTTCCCGACAGGAACACACTAAGACGCCTTCAAGGTCTGTAGTTCAACTTTCAAGCAACTCCAGCAGTTCAGCTTTCAACCTTCTCAAGGTGTGAAGGTCTATTAATCCTCCATAGTAGATTAACACACCACATAAACTATAGCTAAATGAACCTTCCAAGAAAGTCCAGTAGTTGAAATGATGTAGGTGTAAAGAAGAAGAGATTATACATTTTATTGATGTTGATCCGCTTTTTAGCTGTCATGTATATTATTTTTAATTTACTCATGTAAGATCTTGATGCATTAGTCTAATGCTTTTATTGGATTTGTGTTGATGTATTTTTTGTTAATTAAAGGATTTAAATTAATGTGTAATTAAAGAGGATGAATGCAGAAAAATCAAAATTTTTTTTTTGAAAAATAACAGGCAAATTTCGACGCTTTAGAGTGTTGAAATTGGCATGCTATTTGAAAAATAACAGGCCAATTTCGACGCTTTTGGGTGTCGAAATTGGCATGTCATTTTCGACGCTCTATGGCGTCGAAAATGACGTGCCATTTCCGACGCCCTAGGACGTCGAGATTGGTTGCGACAAAATTTTGCGTCGAAAATAGCACTTTTCATTCGTGACGTAAGAATTTTCGATGCTTTTTAAAAGCGTCGATATTGAAATTTATGATGCTTTAAAGCGTCGAAAATGGTCACAAAAAGTGTCGAAATTGGCACTGTTTTCCAGTAGTGACTTCTTTATTTTTATGTAAGGGGCTGAGTCTCTAATTAATTATAACATTAATGGTTAAATAGGAAGACATGTGGATAGATGTGGCTATTGTCTAACGTGACTTAAATATATTATACCATCATTAATTGATGTGTTAAAAAACTCAAGTCAAATTGTATCAGAAAATGACACATATATGTGAATTGCATCAAATGAAACTTCCATGTCTTTGTTTTAATATATTATTCATAATATTATTAATATAGATAGATTAACTGGTAGGCGATCTTTACATAACTCTTTTAAACGATTACTAGTTCAGTACCCGCAATGTGTGCTGTTTTTTAATTTAAATAAATTTGATACTAAAACTTGTTTATTTAGTCAACTAATTTCTTCCATACTTTTGATTTCTCAAATCTAAATGAATTTATACTTTATTAAAGTAGTATATAAACTAATTTCTCCTTACTTCTTGATAGTATATATTAGTGGAAACAGTATATGAAAAGCTAATTTTCTCAAATCTCAATGAATTTATACTTTAGTGACAAATGAAACAACATATGAAAATCTAGTATATATTAGTGGAAACAACAAAATATCATACCTTGTAAACAATCAACCTGTTATTTCGAAAACCTTACCATGAAGATCGTAAACAAATTCGTAAATAACCTTCAATAATGACATAAAAAAGAACGGAGAAGACGTCAACGTTTGTGAAATAACATTAACAATCTTAACTATATATAGGTCAAAATCTAAAATTTTATCCATAATTATATATGTATAAAATCCAAAAATATATCTCGTAATGTGAGTGTGTATGTGAGCTCGGTTAGCTAACCCCCGGAGGGGCATTTCTATAATTTTCCTATGAGGTCCCAGTGGAACATTCCATGAGCCTATAAAAGGCGGGAAAATGGTTGTAACAAACTGAACCAATCTGATCTTGTGTTTCTTCACTTTCAATGGAGTTTTTCGTTTTCTTCAATTTTGTTTTACTGTTAATTGCATATTTTCAAATGGTATCAGAGCACTGAGTTGCGATTTGCGATTTGTCGGTTAGTTCGGATGTTTTTGAAGGTTCTGGTTGCTAGTCGGAGTTCGGTGGTGACTGCAAATTGTGAGATCTGATTTTTGTGTCTGAAATGGTTGGAAGAGGAGCAACAAACTCGCAAGGACAGGCGTCGAAGGTGACGATAATGGACAAGGAAGAGGAACCTTTGTGACTCCACCTGCACCAGGCTCAGGTGCTGGCAGGGGGTGGAATTTTGCGAATCAAGGATTTCAATTTGGAGACATATTTATGGAAAGTGCTCATGTCAATCCGTTGTTTTTGTCAAATTCTGACCATCCTGGAATGGTTTTGGTTTTCCAATCCATTCAATGGAGCCAACTTTACGAGTTGGAGTAGATGTATAAAAATGGTGTTAGGTGCTAAGGCAAAGTTAGGTTTCATTACTGGAAGTTGCGTAAAACCTCTAGAAGGTATTAAAGACTTTGAAAAATGGATGCGTGCACATCAGATGGTGATGTGCTGGCTTTTTAATTCAATGACTAGGGAAGTAGCAGAGAGTCTCATGTATGTTGAAACATCAAAGGAACTTTGGGATGAGATAAAGGAAAGGTTCTTTAAGTCAAACGATCCCTTAGTTTACCAGTTGCATAGGGATTTGGCTAATCTTTGACTAGAAAAATTATCTGTAGGCGCATATTTTGGTAAATTGAGGAAGATTTGGGATGAACTGAACTCTCTAGATGTTGTCCCTGTGTGGATGTGGAGGAATTAATGGGTGCAGTTGTGGTTTATTTAAAAGAATTATTGAACGAGAAGAAAAGGCAAAGGTTATGCAGTTTCTGATGGGCTTAAATGATGTTTATGAGAATCTAAGGAGCAATGTATTGTACAAGGATCCAATGCTTGGGATCAATAAAGCCTTTCAAATGGTCACGCAGATAAAGAGGTCTAAGGGAGTAACCAGTGCAATCCAGGGTGAGCAAAATGCATTAGTTGTGTCAAGGCAATTTGATAGGTTTGGCCTGTTTGGGCAATTTGATAGGAATTACCAATTGGATTGTGAAGCTAATGCTTCTAAGAATTTTAGAACTGGTGATCAATCCAAGTATTTGGATAAGAACATTGAGTAGGGATATAAAGACTTTAAGAAAGCTAAACTTGAAAGGAAATGTGATCACTGTTGAGAGAGAGGACATACTAAGGAGTTTTATTTCAAGATTATAGGGTACCCTGAGTGGTTTAGGGGACCCAAAGAAGAAGGCAAGATTAGGCCTACTGGCAAGTTTGCAGCTCAGTTTGAGTCTGTACAACAAGAGAGTCATTTGGAGGAGGATCCATGCACTGTTGGTAAACCAGATCAGTCAGTGGTGAATGTTGTGTTTCAGGAGGTTCTGAAATTACTGAAAGGAAAATCACAAGTGGAGAGCATTGGTAGCACTACTAATCAGGCCATGGTGCATTTTGCAGGTACTCTAAGTTCTTCATTTCTCATTGGTGTTAATAAATCACAACATGATCTGTGGATAGTTGATTCTGGGGCCATTGATCATAATGCTTTTGATTGTCAAATATTCTCAGAGAATTTTGATTTCAAGACTGCAATCAAACTTGGTTTTCCTAATGGCAAATGCATCACAGTGACACAGTTTGGCACAGTTAGACTGGATTCTGATTTGATGTTGAAGCATGTTCTCTTGGTGCCGCAATTTAGACATAATTTGTATCTGTCTCTAAGTGCCTTTGTGAGCGACAAATGAGATTCAGTTTTGATGTAATGTGATGTTGGTTACAAGACCTTACAACTGGAGCTGTTATTGCAAAAGGATTTGAAGACAAAAGATTATATGTCTTGAAGACTAGTGGGAATGAGCAGTCTCAGTTGAAGTTTTCTGGTTCATTAAATAATGTCAGTTGTAATAAGATGCTTCTAATGCATGCTAGACTGGGACACATGTCTGTTTCCAAATTGCAACATATTCCTAGTTGCAATACTCTTGATGCTCAGAATTTCCATTGTGATGTGTGCTCTATGAGTAAGTCACACAAGTTACAGTTTGATAGAAGTTTGTCTATTGCTGATGGTGTTTTTCATCTTTTACATTTGGATGTATGGGGTCCCTACAGAGTTTCAGCTATATGTGGAGCTAGATATTTTCTCACTATTCTAGATGATTATTCTAAGTGCACTTGGGTCTATCTGATGCAAGATAAGATGCAGTTTTGAGATTGATCACCGCCTTCCTTAACATGGTTAAAACTCAGTTCAAACTATCTGTGGAAGTGGTAAGAACCGATAATGGGACTGAATTTACTCAGAAAGGTTGCAAAGATTTGTTGGATTCTAGAGGAATTATTCATCAGATAGCTGCTCCACGGGTTCATGAACAGAATGGGAGGGTTGAAAGGAAACACATGCACCTCTTAGAAATAGCTAGAGCTATCAGGGTGCATGCTGGTTTGCCTTTGAAAATTTGGGGTGATTGCATTCTTGGCGCCACTCATCTTATACACAAAATGCCTACACCTAATTTGAAATGGAAATCACCTTTTGATGTCATGTATAACACATCTCCTAGCTATGATCAGTTAAGGGTCATTGGTTGTTTGTGTTATGCAGTCCAACCAAATGATTGTAGAGATAAGTTGGGGATTGTGGCTAGAAGATGTGTGTTCCTTGGCTATCCTCCAAATCAGAAAGCCTACAAACTGTATGATCTTGAGAGGAAAACCATTATCATCAGCAGACATGTTAAGTTTGAAGAAACCTTGTTTCCTTTAAAACAAAATGAAGGGCAGCAACCCCTAGCACAGTCAATTGATTTTCAGGCAAGTGATTCTCTTGATCCTAAGTTTGAGTGGCTATAGAATCCTACACCTTCTCCCAGTGATCATGAGCCTGACTCCCTCCCTCTTAGTTCACCATCTGTCACTCAGTCACCTACCCATAATCAAGCTTCTGATTCTCCCTCTCCTATGCATTCCCCTCCTCCTCATATGCATGTGTCTTCCTCTTCTATTGATCTGTCTACTGACCATCATATGCCTTTAAGAAGACACATCACTAGGCATGCTAGATTACATGATGTTTTTACTCCCATCTTCCTCTCAGAGGCAATCCTGATTCATCTCAATTAGAATCATTTGCTGTATTTGCTATCAACAATTTATCCCACTTATCATCAGCATATGTTCAGTCATTAGTCAATGTGTGCACCATTTTGGAGCCTAGTTCTTATTCTCAAGCCAAGGGAGTCCCTAAATGGGAGTCTGCTATGGATAAAGAACTCTTGGCCCTCACAGATAACCACACTTGGAAAGTTACACCTCTTTCTCCTGGTAAGAAAGCAATAGGTTGTAAATGGATCTTTAAGGTCCAATACAGGCCAGATGGAGCTATTGAGAGGTACAAAGTGATGTTACTTGTAAAGGGATATAATCAAATCAAGGATAAGGATTACAAGCAAACCTTTTTCCCTATTGCAAAGCTGTCTACAGTGAGAATCTTCCTTACAATTGCTACTTGTAAGAGATGGTTGTTGCATCAATTGGATGTTAACAATGCTTTTCTATATGGATACTTGGAGGAAGAGGTCTACATGAGTCCTCCTCCTGGTTATAAGGTGCCTCCTGGGAACGTTTGCAAATTAACTAGATCTCTCTATGGTTTGAAGCAAGCAAGTCGTCAATGGAATCATGAACTCACAAAGTTTATGATCAACCTGGGATATTCTCAGTCTCCTCATGATTTCTCTTTATTTGTTAAAGGTTCAGGTGATCACATGACAATTGCTCTTGTCTATGTGGACGACATGCTACTCATGGGGAATTCAAGCACTAAAATTCAAGCTACTAAGTCTGCTTTGTACGGAGAATTCACTATCAAAGATCTTGGTGCTGCAAGGTATTTTCTTGGCATGGAGATCTCTAGATCCTTTGCATGCATTCTATTGAACTAGAGTAAATATATTATGGATATCCTTACTGATGCTAAGATGGATGGTTGTAAGGAAGCTTCCTTTCCTATGCAACATGGGGTTAAGTTGTCTGCTATTAAGGGTGATCTAATAGCCAATTCAGAAGATTACAGACGGCTTGTAGGATGGTTGCTTTATCTCACCCTTACACGACCAGATATTTCATACACTGTCCAACTGTTAAGCCAATATCTCCAGTGCCCTTTGAAACCTCATTGGGATGCCTTGATGTACCTCCTCATATATCCTAAAGGTACATTCAATTTTGCTCTCTCATATCCCTCTAATTCTACATTGGATATTCGTGCTTTTAGTGATGCTGATTGGGGAAACTGCTTGGACACTGGACGATCTTTATCTGGCTATTGCGTGTTCCTGGGATCCTCTTTAGTTTCCTAGAAGACTAGGAAACAGAAAGTTGTTTCTAAATCCTCCACCGAGAGTGAATATAGGAGCATTTCCTTTGTGGCTAGTGAACTGGTTTGGATGCAAGGGGTTCTGTCTGATCTTAGCATCCATGTTTCCCTTCCTATCCCTCTTCATTGTGACAATAAGTCTGCCCAGCAAGTTGCTCTCAATCCTATCTTCCATGAACGGACTAAACATGTCAGGATTGATTCACATTTCATCCGAGAGATGGTGTTAGCAGGCTTCATCAAAACTGTCCATGTTCCAACAACCGTATAAGTAGCAGACATTTTCACTAGTCCTTTCCGTCTTAGGTCCAGCTTGAGGGGGGTATATGAGTGTGTATATGAGCTCGGTTAGCTAACCCCCAGAGGAGCCTTTCTTTAATTTCCCTATGAGGTCCCAGTGGAACATTCCATGAGCCTATAAAAGGCGGGAAAACGGTTGTAACAAACTGAACCAATCTGAGCTTGTGTTTCTTCACTTTCAATGGAGTTTTTCGTTTTCTTCAATTTCGTTTTACTGATGCAATTAGTTCCTTAATTGCATAGTTTCAAACGTAAATATATCAATATCTTCAAGATTGTAAAATTTTATTTCTTTATCAGCAAACGTGATAGATCTTTCATAAAAAAAATTATGATAAAACTCTTCCAAAATTATGTCCATATATATAAAATAACTGGGGAAAATATACGAACAAAAATTGAATTCCATGAGTTGATAACCTTTACACGGCTAAGTATTATTTCAATTTACCCAAGACATTTCATCTTCTTCATATTGGTAAAGTTATTGATAAAGTTATTTAATTAGTATGACCATGCTAATTATTATTTCGATTTCGTCAAAACTTTTTATCTTCTAAAAATATGTTCATATTAATGAAGTTATTGATAAAGTTATTTAATCAGTATGACCGTGTAATATATTGATAAAGTTATTATCTTCTAAAAATAAGTTCATATATAGCGAAAATAGGCAAAATCTTATCTTGTATAATAGTCTTTAAAATTAGATAATATCTTCAAAAAATATATCCATATATAATCAAATTGGGTCAAATTTTATCTTATACATATATAGATATATTGATTAAATAGACTTAGAATAAAAATTCATCTTATGCATATATTTTAAAATTAGTTAATATCTTCTAAAAATATATCCATACTAATCAAATTAGGTCAAATTTTATCTTATGCATATATATATATATATTGATTAAATAGAGTTAGGATAAAATTTTATCTTATAATTTCATCTTATGCATATATAGATATATTGATTAAATAGAGTTATGATAAAAATTTATCTTATGCATATATTGATTATTTTAAAATTATGTAATTGGTTCATACGACTACAATTAATGAGAAGTTGTCATGTGTTTCAAGTTACTTCTTCTTTATTATATATAATAATATAATAGATAGATTGCTATAATCAAATCTACACAAATGTTTTTTTAAAATAAAATAAAATTAGAAATAAAATTTATACTAGGCTTGGTTTATGAAAGGACAGGATCATCGTACCGAATTGGTTTAAGAAAAAAAAAACAATTTCAAGGCCCTTCGTGATGAAAAATAGTGAAGTTTGTTAGGTTGATAATTGGCCAAGTGGGTAAAGTGGTATTAAGAAAATTGAAAGAGTTACCTACGATGACCTTCCAGGAGTTTATAGTGGAATTTGGCTATCCCATATGACCAATTAGTCTATCGGATCAGTTTTGATAGTAACAGCCACTGTCGATATGCACCATCCGATCCACTATACAAGATAGCCACTTTAACCACTAAAAACTATCCACGAACTTGATTACAAGAGGACCTATTAATATTAACTATGTGAAATCGAGAAACCCTCTTCGGGTCGTATGAAAATGAAAATCGTGCAAGATTTATTTTGTTTTTAGTTATAAAGTCGGGATCTACTATTCTAACACAAATATTTAAGATATTGTTTAGGGGTTACCAACCTTGTATTTTGTGTTACATTTTTACCACCAACAACACATCTTTCAAAGTACGTGCAACCCAGCTGGATCGGGTTATCACTTGAACATTTTTTTCTTCTCTTAGTCCATACTCTCAATCTCTTTATTACTCGCCCGTTTTTTTGTTTTTTGTTTTTGTTTTTCGACAGGTTTCAGCATTCTCAATCCCTTTTAGCCTTACGCGAAGCCAGGAAAACCGACAAGACTCGGACCTGCTTTGATACCATGTGAAATTCCGAAAAACCCCGGTCGGATTGTATGAAAACGGGAGTCGTGTCATGTTTTTTTTTTTGTTATAAGATCAGGATCAATCCTTCTATCACAAAAGTTTGAGCCATTATGTAGGTCATGATGGCTCCCCTCACTAGTGGCGGCCGCAGGGAGGTGCGCGGGGGGCGGGCAGCCGCCCCACCCTCCGGCGACGAAACTTCGTAGTATTTTTTTAAAAAAAAATAAAAAAAGTAGAAAAAATAAGGTGAAAAAAATGTAGAAGAGAACACAAAATTTGTCTAGCTTAGTTGGTAAAAGGAGGAAAAGAAAATTAAGTTACCCAGAAGTCCCGCGTTTAAATCCCATTCCTTCCCCTTTTTCACTATTTTATCTTTCTACTATAAATGTCATAATTAAATCAAATTATATATTTTTCTTTTAATATTTTCATAAGGTAATTCATTATGTTACACATATATTTTTGAAAAATCTTCAAATTTTTATTAATATGAAATTTTTTACTATTAATGTCATATTTAAACAACAATTTATGAGGTTTATATTCACATGATTTTTTTTTTCATTTACCAATGAAAAATTCTTTAAAAAATATATAATTTTCTTTCAATATAAAAAAAATCTTAATCAAGTACACATATATATAAAATATTAAATTTTTGTAATAAAATATCATATTTATATAACATAATTTATGGTTTTCTTTCAATATACCATAATTTATGGTTTTCTTTCAATATACCATAATTTATGGTTTTCTTTCAATATATTTTTTAAAAAATTATTTAATATATATATCGAGAAAAAAAATCCCAACGAAAAATTCCACCCCCCCCCCCCCCCTCTAGCAATTCCAGCGGCTGCCACTTCCCCTCACCTTTATATTTTGTGTTATTTTTTACCACCTACAATAAACTACACTAGTTTGCTATTGTGTGCATGTGTCCACGAAGAGAGATGATTGATGATATACATGACTGAAGTAGGTCATGTACTGATGTATTATGTAATGTCTATTTAATCTAAACATTAGTTTTAGGAATATTGGATGGCCCTAGCTTAAATTAATTTGTAGATTAAGGCAAAACACTAGGATATATATATATATATATATATATATATATATATATATATATATATATATATATATATATATATATATATTATACTTTCTCGAGGATGAGGTTTGTCTGAGCTCGAATTTTTTCCTAATAATATATATATATATTATACTTTGATCATAGCATATATTAGAAGTGTGGGTTGTATAACCTATGCTCATATATGTTACATATGCAAAGTATAGTATATAAGACATATTATATGTAATGTATACTATGTATGCTTGTATGGTTGCCGAATCTATGGGCTCGGCCCAACACTGAAGCCCAAAGAAGCCCAGCTCCGTAGGTCACCTGGTGTCTTTGGCTTGAGAGGCTTGTTTTAGTGGAACGCTACATTTCACCTCGAGCTCGCTATATATAAGCTAATGCTAGGGTCAGGGATCTCACTTTTGGCGACACATCTCAGGTAATCCAAGAAAGAGAAACAGAGAGAAGCTCCGCTAGCTAGGGTTTTGAGATCCCTAGCTCCAGTGAAGCTTCTTACCGATTAGTGGACGTAGGCTCCGGCCGAACCACGTAAATCTTGTGTCTAGTCTCTGGTTTGCGTTTATGGTTTGATCTTTGTTCGAATACCCCGTTCTTAGTTCCCAATCTTAGGAATCGAGAATGTCTATAGGATTACAAAGTGGTATCAGTGCTTGGGTGTACCTTTCCTTACCTACTTGTGCCATTATTGGATCTCAGGGAGCGGGATCGGAGGCAGGACATTGGGTAGACCCTCAAAAAGCTCAGGCTTGGTGCTATTGTATATTGTTGCACTCTTACTTGCTTCCACTCATAAAATCTTTGATACTTACCTGTTCTTGTACACTGCAGGTACCTAAGACCATGGATAGCGCTTTAAAGATAAAACTTTTTGATGGTGTCATAGAATTCGCCATGTGGCAAGTCAAGATGATAGTTGTTCTCATCAAAGAGGGTTGTTGGAAGGTGGTTTTGAAGCCAACAACCACGAGCTCTGAGATGACCACCGTTAACAAGGGTTTGATCATCGATGATGAGGATCCCCCTAAGCTTACTGAAGAATAGAAGTTGAAAAAGGCTGAAGGTGGATCATCTACACACAAGTCCTCAGCTGAAGAGCTAGAGATGGACATGAAAGCCCACTTTGAGATAATGCTATGCCTCACTAATGGTATTGCTCGTCAAGTGGTAAAACACTCTTCCGCTTTCTCCCTCAGGTATGCCCTGGAGGAGCTTTTTCTCTCTAAATCCTTGCCCTTCAGGATTTCTCTGTCATGTCGTCTGTTTACTTTCAAGATGAACACTGCCTTAACTCTTGATGATAATCTGGACAAGTTTCTTAAGATGACTCAAGAATTAGAACGATGTAATGATAACATAAAAGATTCTCACCAGGCTATCTTGCTTCTGAATTCTTTACCTTCCCAATTTGACAATTTTAAAGATGTCATACAATTTAGTGGTGATGAACTTACTAAGGATAAGCTGATTGAATCTATTATTGGAAAGAATGAGATTATGAAGGTTTTCAAGATCAAGAGTCTTAAAACTGATAAGGCTGACAAATCTGAGGTTCTATTCACTAAAGGGAATGATAAAAAGAGTAATAAGAATAACAAAAACAAGAAGCATAAGAAAGATAAGCTTAAGAATGAGAAGTTTGAGAAATCTGAATTGTTCATGTGTTCTGATGTTTCATTGGTTGATTCTTCTAATGCATGGATTTTAGATTCATGTTGTACAATGCATGCCACCCCTCATAAGCATTTCTTTAAGAATTTAAATGAGTCTGTGTGTTGTGATGTCATGCTGGGTGATCATACTTGCTTGCATATTAAAGGTGTAGGTGATGTTTTCTTGCATATTACCTAATTTGCATGATGGCATTGTTAGATTTTTCACCAATGTTAAGTGGGTCCCTAGTCTTAGAAGAAGTCTAATGTCTGAATCTTCTTTAGAAGAAATAGAATGCAGTGTTAATTCTTCTGATGGTGTGAGAATTGTTTCTAGAAATGAAATAGTGATTGTCAAAGCTGTTAGAAAGAAAAGATTGTATTTTGTTCTCTTTTCTAAACCTGAATTGAATGTTGTTACTGCTTCTAATTCCATGGCATATTTGAGACTAAAATTTGGCATAACAGGCTTGGTCACATAGGCAACAAGGGCTTCATAAATTTGCATAAATCTGGCATGTTACCTAAGAAACCTGTTGATATTAAATTCTGTGAGTATTGTGTTTTAGGCAAGTCTGCCAAACTTAAATTTCCTGTGTCATCATGTGTTGCTAAGTATCCTTTAGAATATGTGCACTCTGATCTCTGAGGACCTTCACAAGTCACTACTGCAAGGGGCATGAGATATTTCATAAGCTTCATTGATCACTACTCAAGGATAGTATGGGTAAGCCTTCTCAAATAAAAGGATCAGGCCTTTGATGCTTTCACAAGATGGAAGGTAATGGTAGAGAGTCAGTCCAATCATAAACTTAAATGCTTAAAAACTCACAATGGCTTGGAGTTTTGTAATACAAAATTTGATACTTATTACCAAAAATATGGGATTAAAAGACACTTAATTGTACTTGGAACTCTACAACAAAATGGAACAGCTGAAAGAATGAATAGGATTCTGTTAGAAAAAATGAGATGCATCTTAATTAGTTATGTCCTTAAGAATACTCTTTGGGGTGAAGCTGTATTAACTGCTGCCTATCTTATCAACAGATCTCCTTCCTCTGTAATCGATTTTCTCACTCCCTAGTTTAAGTGGACATGTAAGCAACCTAGCTTGGGATACCTCAAGTCTTTTGGATGTGCAGCATACCCTCACACCAGTGATTGTAAGCTGCAACCAAGGGCTTTGAAGGATATCCTGCTAGGTTACCTTGATGGAGTGAAGGGGTTCACGGTGCTTCTGTTGCAACCTGAACCTTACAAAGTCATCACAGCAAGGAATGTGAGACTTAATGAGATAGATTTCCCTTTAAAAACAGAGCTAACTTCTTTCCCTGAGTTGACAGGTACCCTAGAGTAAACTATGTTGTTACCTGATGAAAGTGATTCCTCTGATGATGAAGAGCACGACAATAGCAGGTTCTTCATATCAGCTAAGAAGGGCACACATTCCACACTACAGGGGGGACAACAAGAAGAAAAGGAGAAAACTGGAGATCAAAATCCTTAACTTGACAAAGACGAATCTGAGCCTAAACCTGCCATTGAGCAAGATATTTCTTCTAATTCTTTTACTACTTCTCCTCCCTCTCCTAATTTTGGTGATGTAACTGGCCTTTCTATTGACCCTCAACGAGAGTCCTCTGTTTTCTCCTCCCTTCCTTTTGATTTAGATGTTTTTAATATCTCATCTATACCTAATTTGGATGATTATCAGTTGACTAGGGATAGAGAACTTAGAACCATCATCCCCAATAGGAAATATACCTCTTATATTGTGGAATATGCTTTCTTGACTGCTGATATTGTTAGAAATCCTACTAATCCTAGCTCTGATGAATCTGGCCTTAAGAATAGCTATGCCAAATAGTGGCTAGCTCCTACGAGAGAAGAGATGGACTCCATGTATACAACAAAGACATACAGTCTAGTTCCAAGACCTCCTAAGACCCGGCTTATTGACTCTAAATGGGTTTATAAGCTTAAGGAAGGTATAAACCCTAGAGAACCTCCTAGGTTTAAATCCCGCCTTGTGGCAAAAGGGTTTACCCAGAGAGAAGGAATATACTATAATGATATCTTCTCACCAATAATTAAGTATAAAACTATGCGTATTATGCTTACTATGTGTGCTGTGTTTGATTGGGAGTTAGAACAAATGGTACTCTTAATGAAACCATTTATATGAAACAACCCAAATGGTTTGTAAATTCCAAGTATCCTGATCATGTCTACCATCTGAAAAGATCCATCTATGGGCTCAAGCAGTCCCCTAGGCAATGGAATCTCAAATTCGATGAAGTGATTAAGAAACATTGGTTTACTCGTAGCAGTTATGATTCATGTCTTTACTTCAAAAGTGTTTCTAAAGCATCCTTGATCTATGTGCTCTAGTGTTGATGATATATTGTTGATCTGTAGTTCTATGATTCCTATTAGTACTGTCAAAAAGGATCTTAAGAAATACGTTGACATGGAAGACTTAGGAAGTGCCAAGAAGATTCTTGGTGTTAACATCATTAGAAATCGACCTAATAAGCAGATATGGTTGTCTCAGGACCACTATATTCTTAAGGTTCTAAATTTGTTTAATATGTTGAATTGTAAGACTACATCCATACCTCTAGGAGGGCACCTAGAGCTGACCCAGAAAAGTTATCCCACAAAGCCTGAAGATATTAAAGAAATGGCTAAGGTCCCTTATGACGTAGCTGTAGGGTCTGTTATGTATGCTATGATGTGCACCCGCCCAGACCTTGCATTTGCCATTTATGTGCTTAGTCGCTTTATGTCTAATCCTGGAAATGATCACTGGACTGCCATGAAATACTTGCTGCGTTACATTACTCGTTTTAGTGGAACACTGCGTTTCACCTCAAGCTCGCTCTATATAAGTTGATGGTAGGGTTTGGAAGCTCACTTTTGGCGACGCATCTCAAGTAATCCAAGAAAGAGAAAGAGAGAGAAGAGAGAGAGAGAGAAGCTCCGCTAGCTAGGGTTTTGAGATCCCTAGCTCCAGTGAAGCTCTGACGGCCGATCTCGAGCGCATCTCTTTTGGAGACTCTAGATTCGGCTTCTAGGAAGAAGAAGAAGGCGACTGTCCACAGATCTGGCGAAGGTTTTCTTCTCTGGTTCACTACGACGACGATCTGACTCCGATGTTCAGATCTAGGGTGTATTCTTCCGTTGTCTGCTTCGTTCTTTCTTCGTTTCACTTGCATGTCTCTAATTCTCTGTGCTTTGCGTGTATTTTCCTTAGTTTGAGTTTAGGGCAACCTATTCTGTAAACCTTCTTATTGATTAGTGGATTTGTGCTCTCAAGTCGTTCGGCTGAGGCTTCATGGACGTAGGCTCCGGCCGAACCACGTAAATCTTGTGTCTGGTCTCTGGTTTGCGTTTCTGGTTTGATCCTTGTTCGAATACCCCGTTCTTGGTTCCCAATTTGAGGAATCGAGAATGTCTATATGATTACATATTATTTGACAAAAGAAAAGTACAAGAGATATATAGCTACCCATATATATGTCATGCCATATTCATATAATGTTCTCCATTGAGATACGTATTAGGGTGCTCCCATACATGTCATGTTATTGCATTAAGCAGAACTACAAAAGCATATATTATTGTCGAGTCGAAGAAAAGCTTGCACCGATACGAAGTAGATCGATGGCTTAGCAGTCCCTTCGGCACTCGCATGCGTTATTCAAGAAGCCATGGTTAACACACACCCCTGATGTCCAGCTGGCCTCCCTCTGGCAAGCCGTTGTGCAGCCTGCCTTGAACCCACAGAAGCCCTTGTAGTACATGCTCGGCTTCGGACAATACCCTTCCACCTTCACCATGTTTGTCTCTGCAAATGCACTACGACTTGTTGGTATGGTTAACGAGATCGAGTAAGTTTAATGTGATTATACCTGAAGAGAACACGATGACGAAGAAGAGCAAAACTCACAAGAGTCAACAATTAGTGTTGATTCTTGTGATTAGATGCAATTGATATCTGAACCTTCAATGTTCATCAATGGAGGGAAACAAACTCAGAGAGAGAGAGAGAGAGAGAGAGAGAAAGAGAGAGAGATAGAGAAAAAAAAAGAGTAGTTACATTGTGTGCTTGTGTGGAATGTTTTATATATTCTCCCTTATTCTGTTATGTACAATCTAAAGGCTATATATAGCCACGGGTAGCACTATACAAGGGACCCTTATTGCTACTACAGATCCTAACTAACCCACACGCTAACAGACGTCACACCCGAGCTTACACACACATACAAACCATACACTCTACACCCCCCCCCCCCCCCACAAGGTGAACGTGTGTGGTGAAACACAAGGCTCAGCTTGCAAGCCAAGAATATGTGTTGTTCGATGCCTAACGCCTTGGTCCTAATGTCAGCTATCTACAAGTGTGATGAGACATGGATTGGTGAAAGAAACCCGTCTAAGACTAAATATTTAACAAAGTGACCATCGATTTGGAGGTGCTTAGTGCGCTCGTGGAACACTAGGTTTACAGCCAAGTGTTGAGCTGCCTTGTTATCACAACACAGTGGGATTGGACAATCAACGGGCACTCTGAGATCACCAAGAACACCAACCAACCATACCAGTTCACATCATGTTTTAGACATACTCCGGTATATACTTTCAGCTGATGACTTTGAGACCATCTTTTGTTTCTTCGTCTTCCATGAAACCAAGGAATCACCAAGGAATACACAATAACCAGTCAAGGACCGGCCTGAGAAGGGACGGTTTCCCCGGTCAGCATCGGAATAAGCACGAATGGACATAGAAGAAACACGAAGATAGAATAGAGATGCATTGACATTCCCTTTGAGATACCGGAGAAGCAAGTGAGCATCCTTGAAATGAGGCTCTCGAGGAGAGCTTAAAAATTAAGTGAGATGTTGGACATCATATACCATCAGGGCGCGTCATAGTGAGAAAAAGAAGACGACCAACTAGCTGACGATATGATTCCGGATCAGTAATCAAGTCTCCTTTGTCAATGCTGAGTTGAAGGTTTCGCTGCATTGGAAGTTTCGTGGGTTTGCAATTACTGAAACCAGAATTGAGAAGCAAATCAGTAACATACTTCTGCTTATTTAAAAGAATTCCATCAGGAGATCGACCAATCTCCATACCCAAGAAGTACCGAGCTAATCCCAAATCTTTAATGGTGAACGTCTTGTCCAAGGATTGCTTCAAACTAGCAAAATAGCATGATCATGATTGCCCGTGAGCAGAATGTCATCGACATAAATCAATGCAAGAACAATAAGAGAACCTTGAACCAAGGTGAACAGTGAGTAATCATGCTTAGATTGCTCAAAACCTTGAGAAACAAGGTGCTTAGTAAGCTCAATATTCCATTGACGACTCGCTTGCTTCAAAACGTACAATGAACGACGAAGACGACACACTTGACCCGGTTAAGCCTTGGAGTAACCCAAAGGAGGAACCATGTAGACTTCTTCCTTGAGATACCAATGTAGGAAGGCATTGTTAACGTCGAGCTGATGCAATTTTCAATCATGAGAAGAAGCAAGAGGAATCACAGTTCTGACGGTAGAGAATTTCGCAACCGGGGAGAATGTGTGTTTGTAGTCACGATCCTTTCAATTCATTGTACCCTTTAGCCACTAACCGAGCTTTGAACCTCTCCACCTCCCCATTAGGACGAAATTTGATTTTATAAACCCATTTCGACCCTATCGCAGTGTGACCTGGAGGAAGGAATGTGAGGTCCTAAGTATGATTATCATCAAGAGCTTTAAGCTCCATAGCCATGGCCTCCACCCAAGAAGGATCCGCACTGGCCTGAGCAAAATTTGAGGGTTCTTTGACAGCCAAAACATTGTAAAGGGAATGAATAAAATCATCCGAGTAGTGTCTAAGATCTTCGGCTTTACCCACAGAGAAAACTACAGACAAAGACTTTGTAGGGGATGGATTCCGAGATCTGTGAGGTAGCCATCCATAGACAAAATCATCTAATTTTGAAGGGCGGAGAACAAGTTTAGGAGCCCTTGGTATTGAAGAATCTGCAATAGAAGGAAGAAAAGCAATTATTGCAGAAGAACTGTCGACATGAGTTGAGAAGGAATCAGAAATTACAGGAGTTACAGATGATTCAAAAACCACAGGAGTATGAAACATAAGAGGCATAGGACTATCAAGGACCATAGGAGAAGCTCTATTTGATGAAACACCTGCCTCCAAATCATCCCCAAATTGAACAAAAGGCAAAGAGGGAACTGGATGTGCAAGAGCTGACTGTAAATGTGATTCATCTTTGAAAGGGAACACATATTCTTTGAATAAGAAATGGCGACTAATAAAGGTGCGATGATCCTCACGATCATCGAACTTGAAAGACTTTTGGCCAGGTGGGTAACCCAAGAAAATGCAACGTTTAACAGTGGCATCAAATTTGTGCCGATGAGACTTGGGCACCAAAGCAAAACATAGACATCCCATTTCCTTCAAATTGGTGAAACCCGGATGCTTATGAAATAAACATTCATAAGGGGATTTCCATTTTAAGATAGACGACGGCATCAAATTGATAAGGAATGTGGCTGTAAGAATGCACATAGGTAACCCTACCTGAAATCGAAGTGCCCTGGTGGTCTCAATCAAGTGACGATGCTTTCGCTCGACACGCCCATTCTGCTCCGGGACGTATGGAGCCGATCATTGATGAATGATCCCCTTTCTTAAGAAGACATCAGTAAGTCTAGCCTGAAGAAACTCAGTCCCATTATCTTTACAAACCTGCTTGACAGATACATGAAACCGATTGTCCACAAAGGCAAGAAAATTGACAACCAACTGGAAAACTTGTTCCTTTGAGCGAATGAGAAACGTCCAAGTGCATCTAGAATGACCATCCACTATAGTGAGAAAGTACCTTCCACCACATAAAGAAGGCACCCTGAACGGTCCCTACAGATCCAGATGCAGTAAATCAAAAACATTAGATGCACGAGAACAACTCTTAGAAAATGGAAGCTTGTGATGTTTAGAAATCACACATGTATCACATCTGAAATAAATTAAAGAGGCATGATTACAACCATCTAAATGCGCCATTATAGAGGCTGACAAGTGACCTAATCTCTCATGAATCAAATGCATACGAGCAGAATCTGAAATACCAACAAAAGAGTTCAAAGTATACTCACTGTTATTAGAAAAAACTACATTATTTGGGGTAGTAACCCTGCAAATCTTATGGTGTTGCAAGCGACACACAAATCCATCAAAATGATAGAGACCAGCCTTCCAAACTCCAGGCGCAATGATCCTCCTAGTTGAATTATCCTGAAGTACACAGTGAGATTTATAAAATAAGAAGAGTGACTCATCACTGTCTAAAAGATTTGACACAGACAACAAGTAGTGATGAAACGAAGGCATGCATAAGACGTCCAAGAGAGTGATTGAATCTATGAGAATCACAGACCCTGCAAATTGAACTTTGTGCACCACACCATTTGGAAAACTAATGTGGATTGGATGCTCAAGGGGTTGTAGATCCACAAACAAATTCTTATCAAAAGTGAAATGGTCAGTAGCCCCTGAGTCGATAATACATCCGAGCCATGGTTGTTGTCAGGTTCTTTACCACGAATCTACTTCATTGCTTCAGTGATGAAGACACTGATCATACGCTCGCCAGGCATCATCCTCTTGGCTCCAAGTGTCTGGGACTCCGCATCCACCAGAGGATGCTCCATCTGAGTCCTACCAGCCACATCCTCAACATTTGCCACAAACCTTTCTCTCTCAGAACTGGGTTTACCACCTCCGTGCGCCTTAAGCTCCTTGTACCAATCAGGGATGCCGGCGGTGGGCTAAGCATTCATACTTTTGCTATCTAGATGGGAATAGTGGGTTTTGGCAAATTCCCATTCATCCCGATGACCAGGAAAAGACTACATTCACTTGCCCTTATGGCACATTTGCATATAGAAGGATGCCTTTTGGCTTATGTAATGCTCCTGCAACTTTTCAACGATGCATGATGGCCATATTTTCTGATATGATTGAGGAGATTGTGGAGGTGTTTATGGACGATTTCTCCGTCTATGGCACTACTTTTGATGTTTGTTTGTCTAATCTTGAAAGGGTTTTAATGAGATGTGAAGAGACTAATCTTGTGCTGAATTGGGAAAAATGTCATTTCATGGTTAATGAAGGAATTGTGCTAGGACATTTAGTCTCTAATAGAGGAATTGAGGTGGATAAAGCTAAAATTGAGATAATTGAGAAAATGCCACCTCCTACCTCTATAAAAGGGATTAGAAGTTTTCTAGGACATGCCGGTTTTTATAGAAGATTCATCAAGGATTTTTCTAAAATCACCAAGCCTTTGACTAACCTGTTGCTGAAGGATGTAGCCTTCGATTTTTCCACAGATTGTCTTGAGTCTTTTTGCAGGCTAAAACAAGCATTAGTGTCAGCCCCCATCATGCAATCACCGGATTGGGATCTCCCTTTCGAAATTATGTGTGATGCAAGTGATTTTGCCGTGGGTGCTGTACTTGGGCAAAGAAGGGACAAGAAGCTTCATGCTATTTACTATGCTAGCAAGACACTTGATGAGGCTCAGATGAACTACACCACAACGGAAAAGGAGTTGCTTGCAGTGGTGTTTGCCTTTGAGAAGTTTCGGTCATATCTTGTGGGTTCTAAGGTAATTGTATTTACTGACCATGCTGCTGTGCGATACTTGATGCAGAAAAGGGATGCGAAACCACGCCTCATCCGCTGGATTCTGTTGCTACAAGAGTTTGACTTGGAAATTAGGGACAAGAAAGGGGCTGAGAATGTTGTTGCTGATCACCTTTCTAGGCTTCCTCCAGAGCAGATTGAGAAGGGAAAAGAAGGATTGCCTGTTGATGATTCATTCCCAGATGACCACTTGTTCCAAGCCACAACCTCTGTCATCTCTCATGTCACCGAAGAGCTCCTAAACTTCTCCATTGAGGGGCTTCCTTGGTATGCTGATTTTGTGAACTACTTGGCTTGCAAAGAGTTGCCACCTGGACTGTCATTCCACCAGAGGAAGAAATTCCTTCATGATGTTCAACAATATTATTGGGATGAACCGCTGCTATTCAAGCTAGGCAATGATGGGATTTATAGACGGTGTGTCCCGGATGATGAGATTGAAGGTGTGATTAAGCATTGTCATAACTTGCCTGCTGGAGGACATGCTAAAGCTTTCAAGACTACCGCCAAGATCTTCCAATCCGGTTTCTTTTGGCCCACCATGTTTAAGGATGTGCAGAGGTATGTAACTTCTTGTGATGAATGTCAACGTTCAGGGAACATATCTTGGAGGAATGAAATGCCACTCACCAAATTCCAAGAGGTGGAACTTTTTGATATGTGGGGGATCGATTTCATGGGTCCTTTTCCGAGTTCTGGGGTCTACAAGTACATCTTGGTCGCTGTAGATTATGTGTCGAAGTGGGTGGAAGCAATCGCCACACCTACTAACGACTCTAAAGTGGTAGCAAAGTTCTTAAAGTCTACCATCTTTCCAAGGTTTGGGGTTCCGCGAGTGCTTATTAGTGATGGAGGATCACACTTTATTGAGCGGAAGTTTGAAGCACTTTTGAAGAAGTATGGGGTGAACCACCGAATTGCTACTCCATATCACCCCCAAACAAGTGGTCAAGTCGAGGTCTCCAATAGAGAAATCAAGAGTATTTTGGAGAAAACTGTTTCTCGAACAAGGAAAGATTGGGCACAGAAGCTTGATGATGCTTTGTGGGCATATAGGACGGCATACAAGACTCCATTAGGCACTACACCATACCGGCTTGTATATGGAAAATCTTGTCATTTGCCGGTCGAGTTGGAGCATAAGGCATTTTGGGCTATCAAGGCGCTGAATTATGACTTCAAAGAAGCCGGTGAGAAGAGAATGCTACAACTTCATGAGCTTGAGGAGTTGAGACTTGAGGCATATGAGAATGCCCGGATTTACAAGGAGAGAACAAAGCGATGGCATGACAAGAGGATTGTCCCTAAGAATCTTTTTGAAGGTGATTTGGTCTTGCTCTATAATTCTCGCCTAAAGCTATTTCCGGGTAAGTTGAAGTCTCGATGGAGTGGTCCTTTTGAAGTCCGGAAAGTTCATCCTCACGGTGCAATTACAATTTGGAATGAAAAGTGGGGTGAATTCAAGGTGAATGGACATCGTTTGAAGAGGTACCATAGCGGAAATCCGATTGATAAGGTGAGTCCTACTCACCTCAAGGATCCAAGTGCTTAGGAAGAAGTGAAAGTCCGGCTTAAGACTCTAAAGAAGCGCTTCTCGGGAGGCAACCCGAGGTAAGTTTTCTTTTCATGCCTAATAGAATAGAATGTAAATGTTTTTGTTTAATTTCTTCCTTTAAAAAAAAAAAAAAAAAAAAAAAAAAAAAAAAAAAAAAAACGTTAACAGCTCACCTGAACTGAGCATTTGCAGCAAGCAGGTGAGCGGGCGTGCGGGTGAAGCGCGCGCCCGCGTGGATTTCTTTAAAAAAAAAAAAAAAAAAAAAAATTTAAAAAATAAAAAAAAGACGTGAACAAACACACAGGTGACAGGCCCCTTTCTTTCTTTCTTTCTTCTCACCATCATTCACACGCACACCAGCCTCACGCCTCCCCTCCACGACGCCGCCGAGCCGCCGCCGACCACCCTGGCGCACCACCACCGTCCGGAATCTGTGCCACCCCGCCGCTGAGCCCACCGCCGGTCCGGCTGCTGCACCACCCGCCACCCAACAGCCCCGTCTCCCATCTCCTCACTTCCCCGTTTGCCTTCCTTGTCTTATTCCTCTTTCTCCCCCTTGAACTTGAAGAAAATTGAGCTACTATGGCTAAAGGTAGTGCATCCCGAAAGCGGCGGATAACTCAAAGTATGGACAAGGTAGTATGTGAAGGAGGTCAGCAGGATCTCTTTACAAACTTCATGGCTCGGACACATCTTAGTACTCGATGGCCTAGTTTAATTTCTCTATCCAAATTGGATCTAGAAGATGAGATCATGAAACTGTGCTCGAGGATTGGTGCTAAAACTTTGTTCCATTTCAAGTGGCATTCTTATCCGGCCATCACTTCTGAGTTTTTGAGCTCTTATAAATTTGAGAGAGGTGCTGATGAAGGCTCAGGGACGCTAACATTCCGGATAGGAAACCAAGCTCAGAAAATGACCATAGTGGAACTCAATGAGGCCTTTGGCTTCCCGGCTGATAAAGGGAGAGTAACGCTCTCCAGTGATACCCATAATGCCTTCTGGTACAAGCTCACGGGTTATTGGCCTTATAGATCACAAAATGCAACCGCTACCTCTATAGTTCATCCTTGCTTCCGAATCTTCCATCGCATCATGGCAAATACTGTCTTTGCTCGGGATGAACCTTCTAAGGTGAACAAGGGAGAGCTTGAGATGCTCTATGCCATAGCCTATGATCGTCCTTTTGACCTTGGCTATGAGTTAGCTCGCAAGCTAGAGGGAGTAGCTGAAAGTACATCTGGTGTAATCTGCATTGGAGGAATGATCACCCCGCTAGCAGAGCATTTTGGGGTTGACTTGGAGAGGTACACGCCCATTGAGACGGAAAGAAAGGTTGATGAGAAGCATCTCCTAACTGGTCACACTCTTAAGAAGGAGCGAGGAATCTTTTGCTATTATCTCTCTCAGATCTCCGCCACTCGCCCGCTCTCTGATTCACCGTATATAAGCACAGATGTGGAAGCCAACTGGTATGAGGCTTGGATTGGTGCTCCTCGTCCACCACTCCCCACTGCTGAGAATGTGGAAGAGGATGAGACTCTTCCCGATGCGTCGCCTACCCATAACTACGAACAGGGGGACTCTTCTGGCGGAGCCTATTCTACTGATGACAGAGCTTACTTTCAGAGCCAGTTTGACAGTTTGTCATCTCAGTTATCTGCCCTCTCTACTCAACAAGATGCGCTGCAAACTCAGATTGCGGAGCACATCTCTAATGCGTCTCAACGCTTCTCATCTTGGGAAACTCAGCAGCAACAAGATCATCTACATCTTCAGCAGATTATGGTGATGTCCCAGCGCAACTATTACCATCTCCATGGACATCACTTCGATCCTAGCGCCCCGTATCCTCCCCCACCACCTCCACAGTAGTAGTGTCTTTGTGAGTACCTTCTCATCTTTTATTTATTTTCTACATTGGGGACAATGTAGGGGTTAAGTATGGGGTGGGATGTTATTCTTGTGTGTCTGCATTTGTCATTAGTGTCTTGAGTCTTTCTTTTGGATTTTTGATGTATTTTGGTAATCTAGGTTGATGACAGGTGTCCCCTGAACATGTTATGTAGGCTACAATGATGGGATAATTGTCTAAGATGCTAATATTCGCCCTAATCTGTATGTGTCATGTCTTGAGACAAATTGCCTAGCATGAAGTTCTTGAATGAGTTTGCATGATTAAGTCCCTAGACAATAACCTTGTGAGATTCTGAGCCTTATGGAAAAATCTTGATGAATCCTTTCATTCCCTATATTGTGTGACACTCACTTTGTGCTTGATCTCTAGAACTTGCTTTAGACTCTTTATTGATGCCGTATTACTTGATCTGTGCACATAGCTTAAAGATGATTGAGGCAACACTTTTTGTTAACCATGTCTCTCAATGCCTATCCTTGTATATGATCCCATGCTTGAAGCAAATATGAGATTTATTAGCCTATTCATTTGATAAACTCCACAAAATCCCCATAGCCAATTATTAGCCTTTGACCCATCCGGGAATTAGGAAATAATGTTGCTTATTTTTATGAGTGGAGATGCTTTGAGTGTCTGGTAATGTTTGGTTTGGCATGCTCTATGAGATCTTGAGACCTGAGGAGGATAAAATTCACTCAGGGGCAAAAGTCAAGAAGAAAAAAAATACGGTTAGTAACCGATCCTCCTTGTGGAGAATAAAATTCACACAAGGAGGAAGATATGCATGTAAGGAGGCTGAGACACTTAGTAACCGGGTGCATTCATCACAAATGTTTGTATTCGCGCAAAACGGTGTTAAAGCTAAAAAAAAAAAGAGAAAAAAAAAGAAGAAGAGGGAAGATCGAATGTGGTTGACAAAAGTTGAGAATGAAAACATTATTGTGATGGAGTTGTATGGTGGTTCGGTATGAGTTTCTGTGAAGTGGTTGTTTTTCTGGTTGGTTCCTAACCCTTTTTCCCGGATTTTAGCACCACAAGCTCAAATTTTTCTATACCTTGTTTTTTTTTCCACCTTGGCCCCATCACAACTTTATAGAAGGCCCTCATGATTTCTGGTATGTGCATGATCCTCAACGGTGGAGATTTAGAACGCTATTGCAAGCATATGGTAGATTAAGTGAAATGGTTGAGACCGAGCGTAATGTTAAACCTTAAACACATTTGAGTGAGTGTGTCATTAAGAAAAAAATCCTTGTGAGGTTTAGGGGCTTTTGATTGCTGGGTATTAATGATAATGAGCAAACATGTGATGATGGCAATTGTCTTAAGCTTCTGATGACTAAATATCATTTCAAAAATGGGCTTGAATAAGTTGAGACAATAATCCTATCTTACACTTGTGGTTTATTACTTAGTGAGTCTTGCTTGGGGACAAGCAAGGTTCAAGTATGGGGTATTTTGATGTCATCATAGTTTGCATTATTTAGGACATGCATTTAGCTTAGGTTTGTGTCATTTCTCTTGTGTTTTATGTCTTTTTAGATGTTTTTCGTTTAGTTTCTAGGATAGAGATCTACTGTCTTTATGGTGGTGTTTTCAGGAGTTTTCGGGAGCTAAGCGGAGATTGCTAGAGGACATGTGAGACGAGTACAGAAGCTAAGAAGAGCCGAGCGGAAATCATATAGGATGAACGAGGATAAAAGGCGAAGAAGCAAAAGCATAAGGAGCAAGGCGGTCGTACATCATGGGCTTCACGGCAGAACAGAAGTGCACGGGCGTGCACATTGGCCGCACGGGCGTGCATCATGGCCGCACGGGCGTGCAGAAGTTCGACCAGAGAAGAAATCCATCAGAACAGAGCTGCGCGGGCGTGCACCATAGGTGCGCGGGCGTGCACCTTGTCTGCGCGGGCGTGCACTGTTCAGTTCGGACCAGAAAGTGCGTTTTGGACCCGGTTTCTTTTGACATTAGTTTATTATTATTTTAGGGGTTTTATAATATGATATTAGCGGATGTCCCGGACTATATAAGGGGGCGGAAACATTTCTTTAGTCGGGCTCGAACCCTCGTTGGAACGCTCTCTTTTGAAGAACTTTTGTCGAGTTAGATTTGGAGAACTTTGGACAGATTTGTTTAGAGATTGCCTTGTTTCAATTCAAGATTGGTATTTCCCCTTTAGTCTTTGCTTTTCTATCTATTTCCATGTTTCAATTTAGTTATTTGATAATGAATTCTTCCATGCTTGGCTAAATTCTCCGTTCTAGGGTTAGGGCAAACCCGACAATGTCGCAATTTGTTTGATTTCGATGGTTGCTTGAACTTTATCTGAATTCAATGAATTGATTTAATCCTAGTTGCTTTACCTAATTGATATAAATCGATTAGAATCCTTTTTAGATTCGAGATGCTACCGCTGAGAATTGAAATTGGATATTTGGATGGACTTCATGAACCTGAAAGGGGAATTATGTCTATTGGAACCCTAGGATTGAACATGAGGAATCGACAATTGTTATTGTGACATTTAAACGATTGTTGAGGACTCTTGAGGATTAATAAATTATCGTAGATTCTTAGGTTTGAATCGGTTAGGCGGAACGCGACAGCGAAAGTTTAATTGATTTTCTCCTAAGGTCTATAAAGAACTTAAAGGGTCTAGATTTTGTTAATTTAGACACAATCACTACAACATGCGACAGCTGAGTAGTGATGACTTTAGATAATTTACCTTCAATTTGACTTATTAAGAAGATGAAGTTCGAGTGAACATCGGGTTGAATTCTTTGTGGCATTGTCGTCGGAATCCTTAACCCTGGAATCGTTTCTCATACATATTTTATTCATAATCTTTGCTTGTTTTGCTAGGTTTAGTTGAAAACCAAATCTCTCTTTATTGGCTTAGCTTATTAGTTCTAGATAACAATTGATACAGATTTAATCCCCGTGATCGATACCCGTATACTGCAATTGATCTCGTATTCTTGCGAGGTTGGTTCAGGCTACACTATCCTTGTGTTGGTCTAGATCACATCAAGTTTTGGCGCCGTTGCCGGGGATTGTTGATAGTATTGATTGTTTCTACGGACTAGTTCTGCTAGGCCTTCTTATTTGTTTTGATTTGTTTCTTGCTTGTTGGTGATTTCAGGTGACTCTTGAAGCCTATGCGAAGAGGATTACGTTCTAGCAAACTCAACGATTACGATCCCGAGCCTGAACGTACTTTTCATAGGAGACTAAGAGAAAATCTTGTGATTGCTAGACAAGAAATGGCGGAAGATAACGATGATGTTGCTCAGCTGCGCCAACAGTTGAATGATCTTACTGCCCAACTCCAACGTGAACGTGATAATCAAGGGCAAGGTGTGCCGGCGCTTGAGTATGCTCCCCAAACTTTAGGGGACTATATGATGCCGCCATGCACTGGTCCACTTTCTGGTGTGGTCCTCCCTGAGTTGCAAGCTCGTAACTTCGAGCTAAAGTCTGGACTTCTGAATTTGATCCAGTCTAATCAGTTTGGTGGATCGCCATCAGAAGACCCTCACCAACACATGGAGACGTTCCTCGATCTAATGAGCACGGTGCATATGGAGAACGTTTCTCAGGAGGCCATCCGTCTATATGCCTTCCGTTTCTCTCTTCACGGGAAGGCTAAAGCTTGGTATAGATCCTTACCTGAGAACTCCATTACAACATGGAACCAACTATATGAGGTATTCATGAGCAAATACTTTCCACCCAAGAAGATATCTGAGATGAGGGCGAAGATCAATGCCTTCGCTATGCAACATGGAGAGACCTATCATGAAGCTTGGGAGAGGTTCAAGGATTTGCTGATTCAGTGCCCACATCACGGGCAAACCAAGTATGTTCTCCTTCAAATCTTCTACCAAGGAGTTGATGATGCTACTAGACTGCTTATAGACACCTCTTCTAATGGAGGATTTATGGAGATGAGTTTAGATGATGCTTGGGCTTTGATTGAGAAGACTGCTCTTCATGCTGCGAGGTACTCTAATCCTCGCTCTTCTATTTCTGCTACTAAGAGGTCTGCAGGTCTTTATGAGGTTGATGCTGAAACTCACAAGTCAGCCCAGATGGAAGCTCTACAGCGTGACATTGCATTATTAAGGAAGGAGTTTCTTGCTAAGCCAAACTCATCTAGTGCGGCAGGGGTGCCTCCCCCCGTTGTTGAATGTCAATATTGTGGTATGCTGAACCACACATTATCCAGTTGCCCTGCTTTTCTAGAAACACAACCGGGCACGGCTCAAGGGGAGGTAAACTTCACTAGAGACAACTACAGAAACCCCAGGAATGATCCATTCTCCTCTACTTACAATCCTGGTTGGAGGAATCACCCGAACTTCAGGTATGGGAACAATTCTAATGTGCAGAATCCGCAATCATTCCAGAACCAAGCATCATATGGGAATGGAGTCCCACCTGGATTTCAGAATGCACCGAATCAGGGATACCAGAATAGGGCGAATCAGCCTCCGCCTGTGGCTCCTAAGAAATCACCTGAACTTATTGCTATTGAGAATCTGGTTTCTGAATTCAAAGCTATGGGTACCAAGATACAAATGATTGAGCAAGAACAAAAGATTCAAGCTAATCAGTTGGCTCAACAGGCTGTCAATGCTCCTAGGCCGTCAGGTCAACTTCCAGGCAAACCGGATGAGAATCCAAAAGGACAAATTTCTGCTGTGTCTTTGAGGAATGGTAAACAGTTAGAGGAGGTAAAGAAGCATGAAACTCCTAAAGCTAAAGGGCAAGCTGCTCCACCAGAGGTTGAGACTGAGGCAACAGATGAGCCTAAGAAGGACACGGTATATGTTCCCCCACCGCCATATCAGCCTCCTCTTCCGTTCCCGCAAAAGAAGAATCAGGCTATGTTGGAGAAGAAGTTTGGGAATTTTGTAGAGATCTTGAAGAAGCTGCACATAAACATCCCATTCACCGAAGCTCTCAAGGAGATGCCGGCATATGTCAAGTTCTTGAAGGAGATCCTCTCCAACAAGAGGAAGCTTGATGAATGCCAGACAATAGTTCTTAGTAAGGAGTGCAGCGCTTTGATCCAAAACAAGCTACCACGTAAGCTCGAGGATCCAGGTAGTTTCTGTGTCCCTATTAACTTTGGAAATCAGCATGATTATAATGCTCTTTGTGATTTGGGAGCTAGTGTAAGCTTGCTTCCTCTCTCAATTTGCAATAAGCTTGATCTAGGAGAGCTTAGGCCGGTGAAGATGCAACTATTCATGGCTAACAGGTCTATTGCCCACCCAGCTGGTATTTTAGAGGATATCCCTATTAGGGTGGGAAAATTTTTTGTGCCAGTGGACTTTGTAGTGTTAGATATGGATGCGAATATGTCTGTCCCTATTATTCTTGGAAGGCCTTTCTTGGCCACTGCAGGTACTGTGATAGATGTAAGAAAGGGGACTCTCTCCTTCGACATTGGGGATGAGAAAATAGAATTTAACCTTCCTAAAGCTATGAAAACCCCTTCTTTTGAGAATGATTATTTCAGGGAAGATGTGATGGAAAGGACAACCCAGGAGCAAATGATGTCTATTGTCATTAGGGACCCCTTGGAGCTTTGCTTGACGACTAGTGTGATGACGAGGGGAGAATGTCCACCACTTGCTGAAGTTGTTGCTGATTTGGAGTTGTCGCCAGAAGCTCCTACCTTCCCTAAGTCCAAGGTCGAAATTCTAACCACGGATGATGTTCCTGAAGCGCCTAAGCTAGAGATGAAGCCACTCCCATCTTCTTTGAGGTATGAGTTCCTTGGACCCAACTCTACATGGCCTGTGATTGTGAATGCTAATTTGAGTGATGATCAAGTTGAGAAGCTTTTAATTGTCATTCGAAAACATAAAAAGGCCATAGGGTATTCAATAGATGATTTGAAAGGGATTTCACCTTCTTTGTGCATGCATCGTATTTTCATGGAAGAAGACCATAAACCCACCATAGAACACCAAAGGAGACTTAACCCAAACATGAAAGAGGTAGTGAAAAAAGAAGTCCTGAAATTGTTAGATGCAGGGATTATTTTTCCTATTTCCGATAGTAAGTGGGTAAGTCCGGTTCACGTTGTGCCTAAGAAGGGTGGGTTAACGGTTGTAAGAAATGAAAATAATGAATTAATTCCCACTAGGACGGTCACCGGGTGGAGAATGTGCATAGATTATAGAAAGTTGAACACCGCCACTAGGAAAGACCACTTCCCTCTTCCATTTATTGATCAAGTGCTAGAAAGGTTGGCTAAGCATTCATACTTTTGCTATCTAGATGGGTATAGTGGGTTTTGGCAAATTCCCATTCATCCCGATGACCAGGAAAAGACTACATTCACTTGCCCTTATGGCACATTTGCATATAGAAGGATGCCTTTTGGCTTATGTAATGCTCCTGCAACTTTTCAACGATGCATGATGGCCATATTTTCTGATATGATTGAGGAGATTGTGGAGGTGTTTATGGACGATTTCTCCGTCTATGGCACTACTTTTGATGTTTGTTTGTCTAATCTTGAAAGGGTTTTAATGAGATGTGAAGAGACTAATCTTGTGCTGAATTGGGAAAAATGTCATTTCATGGTTAATGAAGGAATTGTGCTAGGACATTTAGTCTCTAATAGAGGAATTGAGGTGGATAAAGCTAAAATTGAGATAATTGAGAAAATGCCACCTCCTACCTCTATAAAAGGGATTAGAAGTTTTCTAGGACATGCCGGTTTTTATAGAAGATTCATCAAGGATTTTTCTAAAATCACCAAGCCTTTGACTAACCTGTTGCTGAAGGATGTAGCCTTCGATTTTTCCACAGATTGTCTTGAGTCTTTTTGCAGGCTAAAACAAGCATTAGTGTCAGCCCCCATCATGCAATCACCGGATTGGGATCTCCCTTTCGAAATTATGTGTGATGCAAGTGATTTTGCCGTGGGTGCTGTACTTGGGCAAAGAAGGGACAAGAAGCTTCATGCTATTTACTATGCTAGCAAGACACTTGATGAGGCTCAGATGAACTACACCACAACGGAAAAGGAGTTGCTTGCAGTGGTGTTTGCCTTTGAGAAGTTTCGGTCATATCTTGTGGGTTCTAAGGTAATTGTATTTACTGACCATGCTGCTGTGCGATACTTGATGCAGAAAAGGGATGCGAAACCACGCCTCATCCGCTGGATTCTGTTGCTACAAGAGTTTGACTTGGAAATTAGGGACAAGAAAGGGGCTGAGAATGTTGTTGCTGATCACCTTTCTAGGCTTCCTCCAGAGCAGATTGAGAAGGGAAAAGAAGGATTGCCTGTTGATGATTCATTCCCAGATGACCACTTGTTCCAAGCCACAACCTCTGTCATCTCTCATGTCACCGAAGAGCTCCTAAACTTCTCCATTGAGGGGCTTCCTTGGTATGCTGATTTTGTGAACTACTTGGCTTGCAAAGAGTTGCCACCTGGACTGTCATTCCACCAGAGGAAGAAATTCCTTCATGATGTTCAACAATATTATTGGGATGAACCGCTGCTATTCAAGCTAGGCAATGATGGGATTTATAGACGGTGTGTCCCGGATGATGAGATTGAAGGTGTGATTAAGCATTGTCATAACTTGCCTGCTGGAGGACATGCTAAAGCTTTCAAGACTACCGCCAAGATCTTCCAATCCGGTTTCTTTTGGCCCACCATGTTTAAGGATGTGCAGAGGTATGTAACTTCTTGTGATGAATGTCAACGTTCAGGGAACATATCTTGGAGGAATGAAATGCCACTCACCAAATTCCAAGAGGTGGAACTTTTTGATATGTGGGGGATCGATTTCATGGGTCCTTTTCCGAGTTCTGGGGTCTACAAGTACATCTTGGTCGCTGTAGATTATGTGTCGAAGTGGGTGGAAGCAATCGCCACACCTACTAACGACTCTAAAGTGGTAGCAAAGTTCTTAAAGTCTACCATCTTTCCAAGGTTTGGGGTTCCGCGAGTGCTTATTAGTGATGGAGGATCACACTTTATTGAGCGGAAGTTTGAAGCACTTTTGAAGAAGTATGGGGTGAACCACCGAATTGCTACTCCATATCACCCCCAAACAAGTGGTCAAGTCGAGGTCTCCAATAGAGAAATCAAGAGTATTTTGGAGAAAACTGTTTCTCGAACAAGGAAAGATTGGGCACAGAAGCTTGATGATGCTTTGTGGGCATATAGGACGGCATACAAGACTCCATTAGGCACTACACCATACCGGCTTGTATATGGAAAATCTTGTCATTTGCCGGTCGAGTTGGAGCATAAGGCATTTTGGGCTATCAAGGCGCTGAATTATGACTTCAAAGAAGCCGGTGAGAAGAGAATGCTACAACTTCATGAGCTTGAGGAGTTGAGACTTGAGGCATATGAGAATGCCCGGATTTACAAGGAGAGAACAAAGCGATGGCATGACAAGAGGATTGTCCCTAAGAATCTTTTTGAAGGTGATTTGGTCTTGCTCTATAATTCTCGCCTAAAGCTATTTCCGGGTAAGTTGAAGTCTCGATGGAGTGGTCCTTTTGAAGTCCGGAAAGTTCATCCTCACGGTGCAATTACAATTTGGAATGAAAAGTGGGGTGAATTCAAGGTGAATGGACATCGTTTGAAGAGGTACCATAGCGGAAATCCGATTGATAAGGTGAGTCCTACTCACCTCAAGGATCCAAGTGCTTAGGAAGAAGTGAAAGTCCGGCTTAAGACTCTAAAGAAGCGCTTCTCGGGAGGCAACCCGAGGTAAGTTTTCTTTTCATGCCTAATAGAATAGAATGTAAATGTTTTTGTTTAATTTCTTCCTTTAAAAAAAAAAAAAAAAAAAAAAAAAAAAAAAAAAAAAAAACGTTAACAGCTCACCTGAACTGAGCATTTGCAGCAAGCAGGTGAGCGGGCGTGCGGGTGAAGCGCGCGCCCGCGTGGATTTCTTTAAAAAAAAAAAAAAAAAAAAAAATTTAAAAAATAAAAAAAAGACGTGAACAAACACACAGGTGACAGGCCCCTTTCTTTCTTTCTTTCTTCTCACCATCATTCACACGCACACCAGCCTCACGCCTCCCCTCCACGACGCCGCCGAGCCGCCGCCGACCACCCTGGCGCACCACCACCGTCCGGAATCTGTGCCACCCCGCCGCTGAGCCCACCGCCGGTCCGGCTGCTGCACCACCCGCCACCCAACAGCCCCGTCTCCCATCTCCTCACTTCCCCGTTTGCCTTCCTTGTCTTATTCCTCTTTCTCCCCCTTGAACTTGAAGAAAATTGAGCTACTATGGCTAAAGGTAGTGCATCCCGAAAGCGGCGGATAACTCAAAGTATGGACAAGGTAGTATGTGAAGGAGGTCAGCAGGATCTCTTTACAAACTTCATGGCTCGGACACATCTTAGTACTCGATGGCCTAGTTTAATTTCTCTATCCAAATTGGATCTAGAAGATGAGATCATGAAACTGTGCTCGAGGATTGGTGCTAAAACTTTGTTCCATTTCAAGTGGCATTCTTATCCGGCCATCACTTCTGAGTTTTTGAGCTCTTATAAATTTGAGAGAGGTGCTGATGAAGGCTCAGGGACGCTAACATTCCGGATAGGAAACCAAGCTCAGAAAATGACCATAGTGGAACTCAATGAGGCCTTTGGCTTCCCGGCTGATAAAGGGAGAGTAACGCTCTCCAGTGATACCCATAATGCCTTCTGGTACAAGCTCACGGGTTATTGGCCTTATAGATCACAAAATGCAACCGCTACCTCTATAGTTCATCCTTGCTTCCGAATCTTCCATCGCATCATGGCAAATACTGTCTTTGCTCGGGATGAACCTTCTAAGGTGAACAAGGGAGAGCTTGAGATGCTCTATGCCATAGCCTATGATCGTCCTTTTGACCTTGGCTATGAGTTAGCTCGCAAGCTAGAGGGAGTAGCTGAAAGTACATCTGGTGTAATCTGCATTGGAGGAATGATCACCCCGCTAGCAGAGCATTTTGGGGTTGACTTGGAGAGGTACACGCCCATTGAGACGGAAAGAAAGGTTGATGAGAAGCATCTCCTAACTGGTCACACTCTTAAGAAGGAGCGAGGAATCTTTTGCTATTATCTCTCTCAGATCTCCGCCACTCGCCCGCTCTCTGATTCACCGTATATAAGCACAGATGTGGAAGCCAACTGGTATGAGGCTTGGATTGGTGCTCCTCGTCCACCACTCCCCACTGCTGAGAATGTGGAAGAGGATGAGACTCTTCCCGATGCGTCGCCTACCCATAACTACGAACAGGGGGACTCTTCTGGCGGAGCCTATTCTACTGATGACAGAGCTTACTTTCAGAGCCAGTTTGACAGTTTGTCATCTCAGTTATCTGCCCTCTCTACTCAACAAGATGCGCTGCAAACTCAGATTGCGGAGCACATCTCTAATGCGTCTCAACGCTTCTCATCTTGGGAAACTCAGCAGCAACAAGATCATCTACATCTTCAGCAGATTATGGTGATGTCCCAGCGCAACTATTACCATCTCCATGGACATCACTTCGATCCTAGCGCCCCGTATCCTCCCCCACCACCTCCACAGTAGTAGTGTCTTTGTGAGTACCTTCTCATCTTTTATTTATTTTCTACATTGGGGACAATGTAGGGGTTAAGTATGGGGTGGGATGTTATTCTTGTGTGTCTGCATTTGTCATTAGTGTCTTGAGTCTTTCTTTTGGATTTTTGATGTATTTTGGTAATCTAGGTTGATGACAGGTGTCCCCTGAACATGTTATGTAGGCTACAATGATGGGATAATTGTCTAAGATGCTAATATTCGCCCTAATCTGTATGTGTCATGTCTTGAGACAAATTGCCTAGCATGAAGTTCTTGAATGAGTTTGCATGATTAAGTCCCTAGACAATAACCTTGTGAGATTCTGAGCCTTATGGAAAAATCTTGATGAATCCTTTCATTCCCTATATTGTGTGACACTCACTTTGTGCTTGATCTCTAGAACTTGCTTTAGACTCTTTATTGATGCCGTATTACTTGATCTGTGCACATAGCTTAAAGATGATTGAGGCAACACTTTTTGTTAACCATGTCTCTCAATGCCTATCCTTGTATATGATCCCATGCTTGAAGCAAATATGAGATTTATTAGCCTATTCATTTGATAAACTCCACAAAATCCCCATAGCCAATTATTAGCCTTTGACCCATCCGGGAATTAGGAAATAATGTTGCTTATTTTTATGAGTGGAGATGCTTTGAGTGTCTGGTAATGTTTGGTTTGGCATGCTCTATGAGATCTTGAGACCTGAGGAGGATAAAATTCACTCAGGGGCAAAAGTCAAGAAGAAAAAAAATACGGTTAGTAACCGATCCTCCTTGTGGAGAATAAAATTCACACAAGGAGGAAGATATGCATGTAAGGAGGCTGAGACACTTAGTAACCGGGTGCATTCATCACAAATGTTTGTATTCGCGCAAAACGGTGTTAAAGCTAAAAAAAAAAAGAGAAAAAAAAAGAAGAAGAGGGAAGATCGAATGTGGTTGACAAAAGTTGAGAATGAAAACATTATTGTGATGGAGTTGTATGGTGGTTCGGTATGAGTTTCTGTGAAGTGGTTGTTTTTCTGGTTGGTTCCTAACCCTTTTTCCCGGATTTTAGCACCACAAGCTCAAATTTTTCTATACCTTGTTTTTTTTTCCACCTTGGCCCCATCACAACTTTATAGAAGGCCCTCATGATTTCTGGTATGTGCATGATCCTCAACGGTGGAGATTTAGAACGCTATTGCAAGCATATGGTAGATTAAGTGAAATGGTTGAGACCGAGCGTAATGTTAAACCTTAAACACATTTGAGTGAGTGTGTCATTAAGAAAAAAATCCTTGTGAGGTTTAGGGGCTTTTGATTGCTGGGTATTAATGATAATGAGCAAACATGTGATGATGGCAATTGTCTTAAGCTTCTGATGACTAAATATCATTTCAAAAATGGGCTTGAATAAGTTGAGACAATAATCCTATCTTACACTTGTGGTTTATTACTTAGTGAGTCTTGCTTGGGGACAAGCAAGGTTCAAGTATGGGGTATTTTGATGTCATCATAGTTTGCATTATTTAGGACATGCATTTAGCTTAGGTTTGTGTCATTTCTCTTGTGTTTTATGTCTTTTTAGATGTTTTTCGTTTAGTTTCTAGGATAGAGATCTACTGTCTTTATGGTGGTGTTTTCAGGAGTTTTCGGGAGCTAAGCGGAGATTGCTAGAGGACATGTGAGACGAGTACAGAAGCTAAGAAGAGCCGAGCGGAAATCATATAGGATGAACGAGGATAAAAGGCGAAGAAGCAAAAGCATAAGGAGCAAGGCGGTCGTACATCATGGGCTTCACGGCAGAACAGAAGTGCACGGGCGTGCACATTGGCCGCACGGGCGTGCATCATGGCCGCACGGGCGTGCAGAAGTTCGACCAGAGAAGAAATCCATCAGAACAGAGCTGCGCGGGCGTGCACCATAGGTGCGCGGGCGTGCACCTTGTCTGCGCGGGCGTGCACTGTTCAGTTCGGACCAGAAAGTGCGTTTTGGACCCGGTTTCTTTTGACATTAGTTTATTATTATTTTAGGGGTTTTATAATATGATATTAGCGGATGTCCCGGACTATATAAGGGGGCGGAAACATTTCTTTAGTCGGGCTCGAACCCTCGTTGGAACGCTCTCTTTTGAAGAACTTTTGTCGAGTTAGATTTGGAGAACTTTGGACAGATTTGTTTAGAGATTGCCTTGTTTCAATTCAAGATTGGTATTTCCCCTTTAGTCTTTGCTTTTCTATCTATTTCCATGTTTCAATTTAGTTATTTGATAATGAATTCTTCCATGCTTGGCTAAATTCTCCGTTCTAGGGTTAGGGCAAACCCGACAATGTCGCAATTTGTTTGATTTCGATGGTTGCTTGAACTTTATCTGAATTCAATGAATTGATTTAATCCTAGTTGCTTTACCTAATTGATATAAATCGATTAGAATCCTTTTTAGATTCGAGATGCTACCGCTGAGAATTGAAATTGGATATTTGGATGGACTTCATGAACCTGAAAGGGGAATTATGTCTATTGGAACCCTAGGATTGAACATGAGGAATCGACAATTGTTATTGTGACATTTAAACGATTGTTGAGGACTCTTGAGGATTAATAAATTATCGTAGATTCTTAGGTTTGAATCGGTTAGGCGGAACGCGACAGCGAAAGTTTAATTGATTTTCTCCTAAGGTCTATAAAGAACTTAAAGGGTCTAGATTTTGTTAATTTAGACACAATCACTACAACATGCGACAGCTGAGTAGTGATGACTTTAGATAATTTACCTTCAATTTGACTTATTAAGAAGATGAAGTTCGAGTGAACATCGGGTTGAATTCTTTGTGGCATTGTCGTCGGAATCCTTAACCCTGGAATCGTTTCTCATACATATTTTATTCATAATCTTTGCTTGTTTTGCTAGGTTTAGTTGAAAACCAAATCTCTCTTTATTGGCTTAGCTTATTAGTTCTAGATAACAATTGATACAGATTTAATCCCCGTGATCGATACCCGTATACTGCAATTGATCTCGTATTCTTGCGAGGTTGGTTCAGGCTACACTATCCTTGTGTTGGTCTAGATCACATCAGATACCAAGCTAGAAACCCTAATAAATCAAAGCTAGAAATCTCTAAAAGGGGAATTGTAAAAGAATCGACTCAAATTCCGTTTGGAATATAACAAGCATCTATTACCTGAAATATAGGAGCATCCAAACGCACCCCAGAAGGCTTCAAAATCTCCTCTTCCTTCTCTGTATGTTCTTCAAAATCATACTGAACTGAGAAAAACAATAGATCCGAGAGTCCAAATTTTAGAATCCGAGAGTCCAAACTTCATAATCTCAAGAAAATTGAAAGTAAAGCCATGAATGAGAGAAGTAACTGGAACCCACAAAATCAAACCCTAAAAAAATTTCAATGGCCCTCGAAATCAACCATATCTAAACATTAATCAACATTTTGAATTGAAATGAAAAGGGTTTGAAGAGATTACCGGACAATGGAGACGTCGGAGATATGAGAAAGGTGCTAAAGATCCGCCTATTTCGATGGTGGTTGAGATCTACTTCTGTTGAAGATGCCGGAGATCTGACCGCAAACAAGCAGCGATTTATCCTGTCGAAGTCACGGCACCAGTGGACTCATGGTGGAGTCACCTTCACTGTCAGATCTGGTGATGGAGAAGACCTCGACGATGAAGGAGGAGATGGTGCTCTGACTGGAATGGCGACGATGGTTTTGAGGGGGGTGAGAGATAGAGAGAAAGAGAAGTTGCGAATAAAAGGTCGATGCCGCTTGAGGAGATCTCAGATCTCAGATCTGTGAGAGGAGGAGGAGTAGTGGAAGATTGAAGTAGGGAGAGAGAAGAGAGGTGGTGGCGGTGGTGGCGGCGGCGGCGACGGGGGCAGAGGCTGTGGTGAGGACATCCGGGAGAAATGGTGAGAGAAGAGAGAGCGTTTTGAGAAACAGTCGGGAGAAGAAGAGAGTGAATGTGGAGAGAGGGCAAATTTGGTTAAGTGTTAATATTTTCCCCCAAATTTTGAAACCCCTCCGTGTATTTCAATTCCGCTCATTTCAACATTGAAATTTTACACCCGCGCTTATTTTAATTTTTTCTAAAACCAATAATTTTACATCTGTCTAAATATTTGACCGTTGTGTAAATTTTTTAAAACACCATAAAAAAATTATTGATGTAATTGATGAATTTAAAATCTGTTGCTTTTTTGACAGACTTAAATCATATGATGTCTAATTGCAATATTCTAGTAGTGGTAGCACTATACAAGGGACCCTTATTGCTTCTACAGATCCTAACTAACCCACACACTAACAAACGTCACACCCGAGCTTACACATACATACAAACCATACACTCTACAAAAACACAGAGGAACTTGCTATCCATGTTGATTGGTTGATTGATTTGTTTCTCGATTGATATGAAGAACCTCTGAATTGGCGATGTGTGTGGGTGTGGGTATATCATTTCTGTTGCCGATTTAAGGTTATTTATAGGACTCAATTAATGATTAAAGTATTAGTGAGCGTATCCATCATCTGCATTTCGATGAACGTGGCAGCCTTGCAACGAGTTAATTTAGTGAGTAAGCTTCGTACATGATTTGTCGCAGAGTCGGTTTCCGATTAGGCCAACTGTGGTTGACATTTGAATTACTACGAATTGGAGTTGTCTCCTGTGGAGTTGTCGATCAGCGGTAATCGGGTTTTTAGTCAAGCAATGTGGTACATATGTGTTGAATCATGATGTAAAGTTGGGATTGCGGTTTTCTTAAATAGATGAGGTCCAATTATCTTCTTCTTCTTTCTCATATACTATCGAATTCAGATCTAATTTGTTTAGAGGTTTTTGTTGATTTTAGATTGAAGTTCGTACGATTTGATGATGAATCTCGAACCAACAGTGTCGAATTTAGATCTAGGGTTTCGGGCTTCTTCAAAATTTAAGAACTCTATCTTAATCCCCAAATTGAATCAAGATCTACGAAATCAGACAACGAGAAGCAGTAATCGATTGATACGTAATGCAAGCTTAGGTTTTCAAAGTCGTTTTGTTAGGTCACCTATTGAATATTGACAAGTGCACAATCACTTGCTACTGGTTTTCATATTCAGCTTCATCTCAAGTCAGCCCAAGTTTCTAGGATCAGATGTTGTATGAGGTTCTTGATTTTCTTCCTATAATGTTCCATGAAAGGGATTCTCTTGGCCTAATAATACCACATTTGTTAGTTTCTCAACTATCCTAAATTTTAGTTTTCAAAACTTTTGAAAAGCTCTTTTTAATTTTCATTCAAGTTGGATGGATTTTTGTGCATATTATCTTTTGTATTCAATTTGTTAGGTATATTTGTGTTTATATGCGATAACATGTATGACATTCTCTCTCTCAAAAAAACTATCCATGTTCAAGATGAACCTATGACCATCTCCCAAAGGATACATACTTTGTCATGTACGCCCAGTTACTTTACTAGTAAAGTAAAAAAAATAATGGGTGTGTGTGTATTCAAATGAAAATTGGAATTAAAGTGAAAATGGGTAAACGATCCTAATATAACTCAGAAAAAACGGATCGAACTGGCCAACAAGAAAAAAACCCAGCCGGGTCTTTCGTTTAGTCCTCCGTCTTCTTTCGCTTCCCAATTAAGTAGGTCCCCCTTTTAGCCCTCTTCTAGGCTTCATCTTCTTCCTCCGTCCCCGAGAGAGGTCGTTCCTCATCTTCTTCATCTTCTCTTCTTGTTCCTCTAGCTCCATCCCCTTCTTTCACCATTGAATCCTCCATCGACCCCCATCGCTAACCAAAACCCTAATTGAGTTTTTTGCCTCCTCGTTCTATTCCCTCCTTCGCCTTCTCAAGTCATCTTTCTTCGTAGATCTATTGTAAGGCGTGGCAACTTGTTTGCTTCTTGTTGTGGCAAATGATGGACGGCTCATGCTTTCTCCGACTCGCTCAGTTGCTTTTAATTACAGTGGGCGATCTTCTTTGTGAATTCGTCTCTCTACGTCGACGCTTCCGTTGGTGATAGTTCCCCGATCGGCGACTCGCCCCTCCTTCTCGGTTGAGCAGCTTGCTCGGTGATGGGCATCTTTTACCAGTTGTAAATACGTCGTTGGTCTGGTCCCCCAAATGCAGTTTATATATCCTAACTCAATGCTAAACAAAAGATTAGTATAGCAGACAAGTCGATCCCATAGAGAAAACTTATTCGTATATTCTTATGATGATTCTCAAAAAAATAGCAATAAGGTTGTAGCAAACAATTGAAAAAAGCAAATGAACTAAGAAGAGTAATATTGTAAAGTAATAATAATATGAGGAAAACGCTTCACCTACAATTCTTGACAGCTGGGGTTCAAGATCCTTGGATTGATTTCATTATTATTCATAAGTTATGCCGACTTGACTTAATTAGATTGATCATAATGAACAATCACTTACATTCAATGTAACACTACAAAGAATAGCATGAAGAACCAAGTACTTTGGCCAATTAGTATTATCAATTCAATGCAATTAGGAATCAAACGAATGCAAGACTGCAGAGCCTTTAACCCCAATATCATAGAATCAACACAAACTATAGATCGTCACCCTGTAGAGACAATTGATGCTTTTACAGAATCAATTGCTCTTGCTTGCTACAATGAAACCAATCCAAAGAAAGGAATCGCTAGCAAAGATGCAATTTCTGTCTAGATGATCAATCGTGGAGAGAACATGCACAAATATATAATCAATGAAGAACAAAGATCATGAAATAACTTAGAATTAATAATATGAAATCAAATCCTCACAATTCATCCAATCATGTCTTCGAATCACAGGCGAAACTATGAGTTTAGCAACTCATAGACAAAATATGGCCAATTAGTAGTATCAATTCAATGCAATTAGGAATCAAACGAATGCAAGACTGCAGAGCCTTTAACCCCAATATCATAGAATCAACACAAACTATAGATCGTCACCCTTCAGAGACAATTGATGCTTTTAGATAATCAATTGCTCTTGCTTGCTACAATGAAACCAATCCAAAGAAAGGAATCGCTAGCAAAGATGCAATTTCTGTCTAGATGATCAATCGTGGAGAGAACATGCACAAATATATAATCAATGAAGAACAAAGATCATGAAATAACTTAGAATTAATAATATGAAATCAAATCCTCACAATTCATCCAATCATGTCTTCGAATCACAGGCGAAACTATAAGTTTAGCAACTCATAGACAAAATATATATATATATATATATATATATATATATATATATATATATATATATATATATATATATATATATATATATATCATTGTCAATAAACACACGGCGAAATAGAATATAAATAACCTAAATAGAGTTGTGAAAAACCCTAGAGAATAAGATAATAATAAAATAATAAAATATCTTCGGACGAAATCGCTCTCGTTGATCACTATTGGACCGGCAAGCACCGCTATTCAGGTTCTGCGATTCTTCTTTTGCTTCGACATTATTCTTCTTAGCTCCCTTGATGCTCCTTCCTTAGCCTCTCTTATGCTCTAAAATTAGCTTTTCCAGATATCTCAAGCCTCCATTCAAGCTCGGATTATAAAACTGCAGAATAAATAAAAAATAGCGTAGATTCCGAACTCGAATACTCCAAATGCAAGACGATGTAAATAAGACAAAACATATGCAATATGAATACTTAAATGCAATAAAACCTATCTATATTGCGTAACTAAAATATGTATTATCACTTAGCCTCCTCCTCCTCTTGTTCTCCTCCTGCACGACCTGTTCCTGGCCAGGTATTCTTCTCTTGAACTTTCCTCTCTATCTTTCTCGCTCTGAACTTTGAAATTGGTACTCTTGAGGGATGTGTAGTTGATGTAATAGTTTTGTACATTTTCTCAATGTCGATTGCCGACTGAATTTTTGGCCCAAAATACATTGTATTTGTGTTATATTGTTGCTGCTGGAGTGTTGTAATTGTGTTCTACTGCTGCTGCTATTTCATATTTGTGCTATTGTTGGTGTGATTTTTCTCAATTTTCACTCGACTCTCACACTTTCTAATTTATCCTTCATTTGTCTTTGAATTTTACAGCTTTGTCTTTCGTATTAATTGCATTAGATGGGAAGTATAGCTTGATGGTTAAAATCACGGGCTCCAAAGTGATGAGAGTTCTAAGGGGAGATGATGCAGGACCATCTAAGACACCTCCAGACACACCTATCATACTTGGGATGGACCTATGACTCGAGCTCGTTCTAAGAAGCTTCAACGAGATTCATTCATGTTCGTGAGTCAAGTTCTTTTCTCAAGTGCGGTTTAACTTCGAGAGGAGCCATTGAAGACTTATTTATGTTCTATAATTTCTTTGGCCGATTCCTCTTAGTCTTAGAAGAGCCTATTTCACTAAGTGTTGAGGACTCTCTTTTATGCTATTTTTAGTAAGCTAGTTTACTTAAGCTATTTTGGGAATTTTAGGGATTTATTATAATTATTCTTTTATTTATTATTTTTATTCAAAAATCAGCCCTAGGTCATATAAGAAACGGCTGATTTCCATTGTAGAGACTGATGTTACATTCTATTGAATCAATTCCTTCTTTGTGTGAAACACATCGAGTGATTAAGTCGATCAATTGGAGCTTCGCTCATCGATTGCAAATTGGTATTGTTTCAGCTTGGTTTGCTTTGTGTTTGTCAATCTCGCGAATCTTGGTGATCCCTGGCATCCACAAGCCCCTTCCTTGTGCCTCCAAGTTGTCCACCTGGTTATGTAAGGTTGTAGAAACGAGTTATATAGTCATTGGTGTTGGATCATGCCTTTCGAGCCAAGGGACTTCATCTGGTTCTATATAGATTGCTTCACCCGCTATCGTGTCTTGCATATTTGATCAATTTTGAGACTTTTGAATACTTTACAGCCTCACCTTGTTCGATCTTCATTCATCTTCAATTTCGAGTTTATATTGAGTCTTGCATAGTTCTTGTTTCAATTCTTGCAATTGTGTCTTGATTGTCAAAGATCAGGCCATCCTACGGTTTACCCTGTATCGAATTGGCATCAGAGCTTAGGTTATCGACATCAAAAGTTGAGTCTTTTCTTTGTTCATCATAAAAACACAAAAAAAAAAACAAATAGAGTATTATTTCAAATTTTGGTCTTTTACTTCTATTTCTTTATTTTGATTACTACACACCTTTGTTTGTGATTGTTGTTGGTTGCTACTAGCCTAAACACAAGCCTAGCCCTGACCTACATCAAGTCTTGGAGCCGACCTCCCTTTTGCAGCCTCCATTGTTGCACCTACACCCATTCGGCAAGCACCAAACTCTAACCCTAGTTGTTCTACTTTTATCTATTTCCATCTATCTTTGATCTATCTATCTTGAGCAATTTTATCTTCATCTATACATTATTATTGCTGAATTTGCATAATAGAGAGGAGATAAAACCATTCTATCCATCCTAGATCATCAAAAAGAACATAGAAGCTAATTGCCTGAATTGGCACAAACCCTAACCTATTCCTATCATTCTAGGGGTGTTTTGAATTATATCACTTAAATTGGTTATTTTTCAAAATTTCCTTGCATTTTATTTGATTTCTTGAATATTGTAGCTGCTTTAAAAAAAACAGATCCAAAATTTTAAAAAAATAAATAAAATAATTGTGTTGATCCTTTGAAGATTGTTTGTTCTTTGAGTTGTTGATTCATCTAGTGTAAGAAACATCAATAGATTTATTTTGTGAAGAACATCAGCCTTAGTTGACTCATTTACCTTCTCAAACACTACCTTGAAATCCTACCCTTGCAACAACAACATCCTTACTTGGTTTACAAATCAAAAGAGGTAAATTATCAAAGGTTGATTCTTCTTTTCTTTCATTCCACATAAAATCCGTCCATATTGTTTCTTTTCTTGCCATTATCGAGTCATGTTTGTTATTTAATTGATTTTGTCGAGTCACATTGCCTAATTCCTTGCTTGTGTCGAGTCATAATTGCTATTGTCGACTCATATTGGGCATTGTCGAGTCCCCGATTTGCTTCTTTTTTATTTTATTTTAAGGGTTAATATATTGAATATAAAATGAGAATGTACAAGGTTTTTGAAAGCCTATGATGACCCGGAGATCATTTGGCATCTGCCAAAATCATGGAACATGCTAAGCTTGTTCCAATCACAATGGGTGTGTTGAACACTAGGTTCCGTGCAACTCCTATCTCTTCAAGCCTAGACTATCAGAAGTCGGACCCGCACCCTAAGGTTGTGTAGGTATAAATATCCATTCGGATCATCCATCAAGGGATTTAAACCAACACAACCTTAGCACACCATGCTCTTATATACAAGAGCCTTCTAAGACATGATTAGCAAAAAGATAGTCCCTTATTTGCTTGTATTGAGTTGTGCAACCCTTGATTCATTCTATTGATATTATATACCTTGTGTTTGCTAAGTCCTATCTTGAGCATTGTCTTGCCCAAGGTGGATTGAAACAACAAGCATAACATACCAATAAGAGAGGGAGTGTTGAGTGATACACTTGCGAAGTTTTTTTAGTTTTTACTAACCCTTCACACAACTCTTTGTTTGCTTTATTTGTAATGTCTAATCCATGTAACAATACTTCTACTCACGAGACTGTTTCTCCTGAGGTGTTCAACCTTTTGAATACCATGAATGAGGACATAGCAAGGCTAATGGAGAGGATGGTGGCACTAGAGTCTCAACCCTCGGGCTATAACACAGTGACAGGACAAGGAGTACCACCTAGAGTTGAATTGCCTACAAATGAAAGGGAAAAAACTCACCATATACCTCCTAATAATGCTAACCAACATAATGTTCCTCCTCGTTTAGATAATCCACTTTTTGATGAAAATCCATCTCCTACTAGAGAGAGGCATAGTAGGAATAACGTGTTTGTTGGTGCGCAGGAACGACGAGGTCGCATGCATCAAGAAGAGTTCTACGCTTCAGAGGACGATTATGACTTCCAAGAAGAGGACCATTGGGAGCAACGTCCTAGGAGGATTGATAGGGGTCGAGACCATAGAGCAACTAGGGAGCCTGAGAAAGATGGCGTGGGCAACGCAAAGGTGAAGTTTCCATCATTCGAGGGCAAGTGCGATCCATATGCTTTCATGGATTGGGAGACCAAGATAGAGCAAATCTTAAATTGCCACAACTTCTCCGACCAAAACAAGGTACAACTCGCTTCTCTTAAGTTTTGCACTAATTTGGTGGGATAACCTTGTCAAATAAAGGAGAAGAGCTTTAGATGCGCCCATTGCTAGCTGGGAACAAATAAAGGCGCTGATGAGGAACAGATTCATACCACAACACTACTCCTGCGAGCTTAAGCAACGGTTAGAGAATCTCAAACAGGGAGGTAAGAGTGTTGAAGAAACCTTCAATGCCATGCAAGAAGCAATGGTAAGAGCCAATGCAATTGAGGATGAAGAAGACACCGTGACTAGGTTTCTTAGAATTTTACATCCTTCTTTAGCACATGAAATTGATTGCTTCCCATATTTTACTATTACTGATCTTTTACATTTAGCTATGAAAGTAGAAAGAAATGTCAAATATAGGAGCCAAGGAGGAAGAAGCTCGAGTGAATATCCCCTAGGGTGGCACCAAAACCGACCTCATCAGCCCCAGAGCCGAAGTGATGGCGTCTCCAAGGAGAAGGGAAGCCAAGGTCGAGCCCAAGTGGATCCACTTGACAAAGGAAAGACGCCTATGGCGGCGAAATGTACTTCTGGGGCATCTACTGGCCCTAAAGGGAGTATCCTAACCCCTCTGCTAGATCTAGGGATATTGTGTGTTTCAAATGTCAAGGTAGAGGTCATGTTATGAAGGATTGTGCTAATAGAAAGACTCTCATGATTAATCACTTAGGGGAGTACGAATTTGAAAATTCTTGTGATGAAAATGAAGAGCATGCTAATAATGATCATGATCTTAATTTACTTGCCTATGACGATGATGACTGCATTGAATATGAGCATGTTGATTCTTTGATTATTAGGAGAGTTCTAAGTGTTCAACCTACGCCTTATGATGATAATCAAAGAGAAAACTTTTTTCATACTAGATACTTAGTTAAGGGAAAAGTTTGCAATGTGATCATTGATGGTAGAAGTTGTTGTAATCTTGCTAGTATAGAGATGATTAAAAAACTACAACTTCAAACTGTACAACACCCTAGGTCTTATAAATTGCATTGGATGAATGACTGTGGAAATTTAAAGGTTAATAAACAAGCTAGAGTGCATATTAAACTAGGACATTATGAAGATGATGTTTTATGTGATATTGTGCCTAGGCAAGCTTGTCATATACGTTTAGGTCGTCCTTGGCAATTTGATCTTAAGGTCTTACATGATGGCTTCATTAACCGTTACTCTTTTGTTTTTAAGGGTAAGACCATCATTCTCAAGCCCATGACACAACCACAAGTGGCGGACGAGATAGAGAAGAGGAAGGTAAGTGAAGGTAAGTTAGCTAGGGAGGCTCCTGCGAGCCCAAGCACCACTACTCGCCCAACCAACGTTTTGTTGTCTTCCAAGAGAGAGTTTGTGGACGGGGAAACGACCCTCATGCTCCTATTCAAAGAGTTGAGCTTCTGGAGTGAAGAACTTAGAGCTACCCTCACTCCTCACATCCTTTCTCTTATTGAAAAGTATAAGGATGTCTTCCCCGTTGACATACCACCCGGCCTACCCCTTATTCGTGGCATTGAGCATCAAATTTATCTTATTCTGGGGGCTCCATTGCCTGATAGGCCGACTTATCGCATGAATCCCACTGAAACTCATGAAGTTCAATCCTAAGTTAAAAAATTGTTGGACAAAAGATACATTACGAAGACTTTGAGTCCATGTGTTGTTCTTGTGTTATTAATCCCTAAGAAATATGGTGCATGGAGAATGTGTGTAGATTATAAGCCTATTAATAACATAATCGTTAAATATCGTTACCCTATTCCTCGCTTAGATGACATGTTAGATGAATTGCAGGGTGCTTCTATTTTCTCTAAAATTGATTTAAAAAGCGGGTACCATAAAATTAGAATGAAGGAAGGGGATGAATGGAAAACATCCTTTAAAACTAAGTTTGGATTATATGAGTGGTTAGTTATGCCTTTTGGGTTAACCAGCGTTCCGAGTACTTTTATGCGTTTAATGAATTACGTGTTTAGAAACTTTATAGGGAAATTTGTTGTTTTTTATTTTGATGACATTCTTATTTATAGCAAATCTTCTAAGGATCATGAAGCACATCTAAGGGAAGTACTCTCTACACTTCGATAAGAGCACTTGTATGTTAATCTTAAGAAATGTGAATTGTGCACTAATCAAGTTTCATTTCTTTGTTTTGTAGTGAGCACCAATGGACTACAAGTTGATGAAGTCAAGATCAATGCCATACAGGAATGGCTGACACCAACCACCATTGGACACGTGAGGAATTTTATGGCCTTGCGAGCTTCTACATGCGTTTCGTGCTTCATTTCAGCTCCATCGCAGCCCCACTCACCTAGATTACCAAGAAGAGGAGTGAATTCAAGTGGGGAGCATCTCAAGAAGAAGCATTTCACACCTTAAAGGAAAAGCTCCCGCATGCACCTCTACTTGCCTCGTCGGATTTCACTCGTCCCTTTGAGGTAGAATGCGATGCTAATGGAGTAGGGATTGGAGGAGTCCTTCTGCAAGAAGGTAAGCCAATTGCATTCTTCTCCGAAAAGTTGAAAGGTGCGTTTTTTAACTACTCTACTTATGAGAAAGAGTTATATGCATTATTTAGAGTTCTTATGACATGGTCCCACTACCTATGGCCTAGGGAGTTTATCCTTATGACTGATCATGAATCTTTGAGGCATTTTAAGATTCAAGATAAATTAGATAGGAGACATGGTAGGTGGATGAAATTCATTGGGACATTTTCTTATGTGATTAAGTACAAGAAAGGCAAAGAGAATGTGGTTGGTGATGCTTTATCTAGGAGACATGTTTTATTAACGACTTTGGATTCTAGAGTTCTAGGCTTTGTCTACATTAAGGATTTGTATAGGAATGATGATGATTTTGGGGAGATATTTCGAAATTGTGAAAACAAAGGATCAATCGACAAATTTTATATATTTGAGGGATTTTTGTTCAAGATGGATAAATTTCGACTAAAGTCTCTCTCTTGTGCCTGAATCTTATCTCCATTGTTAATCATTCACTTGATCTAAATTTCGACTAGTATCCAGTAGTAGTAGTTGAAGCTGAGATTTGATGCAATAATAAGATTGGGCACTTGACTCTTCTACATTGCAAATATTTTCCCTAAGATTTGATTTTGTTTATACTTTAGAAATTCACTACAAGTTCTACAGTTGATTTATTGTTGTTGTTAGGTTTGTTAAGCACCCTGCCATGATCTTCACAAAGGAGTTCAAAGGTTAAAATACACCAAGTTCATATCAAAACAGCAGCATGCCACTTCTTATGAAACATAATAATTGATAAATGTCATTTTATCCACGGAAACGAGAAGGAAGAAGCTATTATCATCAACTTTACACCATTGCATGTTAGCATATATTCAATACCTTCGGTGATAAAAAACTCAGCAGAAACTCGTACACATGTGCAGAGACAGACAAAAGGGCCGGAACAAAGGATTTTTTATCCATTAACTTTTCCTCCTATGATTCTAGGGAAAAACCACTTAGGTATGATCATTATGATGACATATATAAGTTGTAAATATCATCAAAACACTAGAATCTTAGGAGGAAAAGTTAATGGAAAAAATAAGTGGAAGAGTTAGGAGACAATGCTAGTTTTGAAGCCATCAAGTTGTTGTTATGTTGATGCATTGATTCTATTAAGAAAGAGTTAGGAAACCTTGACTGCAAATTGGCCACTTCCTTTAGCTACAGCTATGACAAAAACTACTTTTCCCCAATCTAGTTGTGTTGCACTCTTGCCTACAAGATTCAAAATTGAACTATTAATCACAAAAAGTCATGGCACTATCATGGTCTGGGGTGAAATTGAACTACTTTCCCTAAATCCATTTGTCTTACTTGCTTGGCATCTTGACATTGTCTTGGTCATCCTACCAGGCTTGTCCACCACGTCATTGCCCGCCCTACATTGAAAGAAATTGTCGAAACCCGCAAATCGATTGGGTAGTTGAACATTGAAGCAACAAACTGATTAATTAAGCAAGTATAAAGCTAGCTAGTTCATTGTTGTCAACGGAGATAGAGCTACAAACATATAAAGCAAGTATAAAGTCAGCTGTAATTAATCAGTTTGAAGCAAAAAACTAATTAATTACAGCAATAACTTGCATCTTGTTATAAGCTAGCTATATAGGAACCGGTTTCCAAATAATAGTTCATAAATTGCAACATGTTAGTACAGATAGAGCTACAAACATACAAACTTCTCATTATTCACTCCATCAGGTTATCTATAAAGAACAGAATAAACATAGAAATGATGAAGCTAGATATACCAAGGAAAGAGACACGGACTCAACCTTCAATAGACATCTTTGACACATGTCGCTCTCTTTATTTTCAACATGGACAAGCCTACGGAATATAGGAGGTTCCACGAACAGAATAAACATAGAAATGACGAAGCTTGATATAGAATGCAACAACTTCTGAAATTATTCTTGGACTTAGAGCAAGAGAAAGCGGCACTTTCTGGTACCACGAGCAAGGAAAACTGGAATAAACTTAGCTTAGCTTTACTGTTATAGCAGAAAAATAAATAATGCACTAATCTTGGAAGCATGTGTACAAATCATCTTCAAACAAAATGAAAAGGGAAGGACCTTGAGAAACCAAAAACAAAAAAAGGAAATCATCTGTTTGTGCAATGATGATCAATTTGCTATTTTAGAAAGTCTATTTGTAATTTGGAATAAGCAATTTCAGAACAATATATGGAACATAAAATTTTGAATATCAGAAGCAGGCGAACAACAAAAGCAAATCGAATAGGAAATTTCAGAAAAACCAAACAGCAAAAGCAAGCAAAAAATGGTGATCGAACATTCCTCAAACAACCTAACTATCTAGGGTTTAGTTTAACTAATCAAACAGAAAATCGAACATGAAATCGACAAGGTACTCAAATCTAAATGGCCATTTTGCATAACTAGACCAAAAAAAAAAAAAGTTTGCACAACTAGCCATGCCCCTTGTTTATTTGCTAGGGGTAGAAAGTGGCCATTTTTTGCAAATAAAAATAGCAACCGGGAGAGGAAGTTGCAGGTAAAGGTGAAGGACACTGTAGCTACAATGTAGGTGTCAGTAGCTGTCAGTGACATGTGGCACCAAAAGGCATCCTCCTATCATTTCAGAAAACTGTAAACTGCCCATCTTACCAATAGAATTAATTGGTTCTACCAATAAGGTAAACCTGTCCTTCCATACCTGGAGATATTTTGGAAAGAATCTGGAGGGGACTCACTGTAGCTGATTTGGCGGGCTGTTAGTGTAGTTATGGCGCCAAAACATGGTTCCTCCTTTGAGGAAAGAGGGGAGCATTTATGAGGGGAAAATGAAATGATTGCATTGATGGGTGTCCCCCAAGAACATATATAAACTTGAGAGGAGGATCTGAAACACCATAACATGCTCTGCAAAAAGTGAAACAGAATAGGTGAGAAGCGGCAAGGACGGGGAAAAAGTTACCTGTTCATTCCAGGAAACGATACAGTCCCCATCCTACCAATAGAATATTTCCGTCCTACCAATAGTGTTTAACTGTCCTTTAATACCTGAAAAAGTGCAAGAAGTTTGTCCAATGATAGTGACAGCGATGGGTAAGTGATCTTGTACCTATCCTTTGTTGTTGTTCCTTTTTCTTATAATAGAACTACCCCAAGGTGACGGTTATACACTTACTTTTATATCGATTTCTGCATACATTTCATACATTTGGGTTAGAATAATACAGAATCTGTGTAGTTTACACTTATTTGGCAATATATGGAGGTCTACACAAGTTTTTGTTATAATTCGCAGAAATCGGACGCACTTTGGAGCTTAAAGGAAAGTCATGAAGAAGCTAAAAATGGTGCAGCTGGAGTAAACGCCATTTTTCACCATTCTTTGTTCTGAATCAAGCTTTGATGCCTTCACGAGAGTTGTAGCCCTCGGAAAGATCTTTCCAACGCTTGGTCATATGCGTCAATCCGACAAACGAGGACTCGGGAAAGTGCGTTTCAAAAACAGAGCAGAAAGCTGATAGACTTACTCGATATCGAGTAAAACTACTCGATATCGAGTAACCCATATCGAGAGGGAGCACCAGAAATCGACAAAGGAACCATGGAACTGGAGAAGGTAAGTCGATATCGACAAGATTTGGTCGATATCGAGTAAACCCCAAGTCGACTTTGCGTCCAGAAGCCGGAATCGAGTTGCTGAGCACAAGACGAGAAAGTGCTACTCGATATCGAGGAGTCCTAGTCGATACCGAGTAAATCCCGGGAGCCGACGTCGAGCTAATCCGGGTCTTGTTAAGGTTCTATCCCGAAGCCAATGGTGATATTTTCGAGACCGAATTCTATCCGATCTATCAAGATACATCAATGAAGGAGAGATCTATCCACTTTAAGACTTTTAGATATATTTCCTTATTTTTGGATTTAATTCCTCTATTGCTTTTATTTATCATTATGCTTTTAGATATAGTTTTAGATATAGATATAGATATTCTATCCTTGAGTAGCAAGAAATAGAAGGCTATAAATAAAGCCCATGGGGCTGATTTTAGAGGCATTCAATTTCATAAGTAGAGAAGTAGTTCACAGAGACAGTTTAGGGAGTTTAGAGGTTTTAGGGTTTTGGCGTTCAACGAGAGTTGGATCGCCGGGATTGTAAAGTCTTTTGAATTTAGTTTAATGCAAGTTTCTTTTCATCAATCAATGTCTGAGTTCGCGATGAAGCGCGAGTAGTCCACCCACTTCTAGGGTTGGGGCAAGCCCGACGATAGCCCTGCATGTTTGAGGTAAAGATCTGACCTTTATCATGTTTTGAGCATCTACTACTTGTTTATGTGTTTATTACCCGTCTAATGGAGATCCATGCTAACAACTTGGATTGTAAACATAAAATCAGTAGATACAATTAGGGTTTCTTGAAAGAGTTGTCTAATTGTTGGAAAAGGTGAAAGCTTGTCCTTGATGCAATTCACATGATTATCTGTTTATCTCTGCCTTATGCATGCTTGGTTATCGTTGTTGCAAACCCCAATCTTGGACGTCCCTTTACATTAAGTTTAGTCGAAACCCCAAAGCACTTGTCTTTATTTTCTTTCGTTTTATCTTCTGTCCTTCTACTCGATCTCGAATTGCACCACTCGATATCGAGTAAACTGATCCTCGACCAAGTCGCCGTAGCTTCTCTTGTGCAGGTGCTCGACAAGACTCAACTCGAAGTCGACGAGGACTCTACTCGATATCGAGTAGCCTCTAATCGATATCGACGAGCCCCAGTGCTTGCTTTTGCGCTATGTTCGACTGTCTGATCTTCTGTCGACTAACTCTAGTCGAGATCGAGGACCCTGTTGTCGACTTCTGACCGTGAGATTTCACCGCTGCCTAGGATCCGCTGACACGCTTTCTCGTGGATCGATCCTGACTTCCCACTGCTGCATCAGGAGGAGGTCTTGTAATTATTTGCAAGGGACGGAATCTGGTTTGCTGTGATTTATTTATATATTATTATTGCAAGTCTCGATTTCCTCCTATCAACATCTACATCTATCCTACCATTAGTGTCAAGTTATACACTTAGGAATTTCGGTGATTACATTTTTATCATACCAATATCGTAAATTTATCCTACCAGATTCACAAATTTGTCCTACCACTGGTCTATATATTTCCTACCAAGTTCATAATTTTATAAGTTCAGAGATATTCATAATTCATAAATTTGTCGTACCAGATTCATAAATTTGTCCTGCCATTAGTGTATATATTTCCTACCATGTTAAATCGTATAAGTCCATAGAGATATGAACGCATACTCCGTATTAGCCTATGTGAGAGTCGAACTCACATCTTTGTGTGCAAACACAACGTTCTACCAATTGAGCCAATAGACTATTTTCCATCCATCTTCATTATGAATGCATATTAAGATCAGTACAAACCATATGAATGTTCCAATATAATTAAAGCCCTTTGATACATGACCAGTGACATCTCAAACTTGCCCAAAGCTGAGACTGTGTCACTAATGGCCTAGCAGAATTCAAACGACACTATAAATATTATACAATAAATAATCAGTTGACCATTTGAAGATAAGAGAAGATAAAGACATGTAAAATACAAAAAGAGAAGGAGATATATTTTAGACCATGAAGACCAGAAGGCTGGAGGCCCTCACATGGTGTGTTCTCACTAGCTCAGTCATCAGTAATCTCCAGACATCCACAGAGAGATGATTCTTCAATGTTATATGCATTACAATAATAGAAAAGAAAGATCAAGATATCATCACCACATACGCAGTATAATTTAACTCATACAGGAGAACTGTTTTCAGATGTCTCACCAGTTGCAAAAATGACAGATATCTCTCACATTGCCCATGAAACTCTTCCATCCAAGGGTTCTTTTGGATGAATGGATGTGCATGTCTGCAAATCTACTACAATGGCTTGCATCAATATATAGCTAATTAATCAGTAAAAAAAACCCTCAATAATTTTCAATAATATATGATTAAAGGACATATACTCCAGGAACTTAAAATCAGCATTGGTCCATAGGGGTGATATACGAGCCGAACGAGCCGAGCATGACATGTTCAAGCTTGGCTCGAATGGAAAACGAGCCGAGCCGAGCTCGAGCCCAAAATTTATTCGAGCTTTTTTTGGCGCTCAAGCTCGGCTCGCGAGCCTAGAGGAAAGCTCGAGCACGGCTTCTTAAGGCTCGACCAAGCCGAACGAATTAGCCCAGGCTCGTTCGAGCTCGTCATTTGGGCTCGTTCGGCTTGTTCAAGCTCGGTTCCAAACAAAATTTCAAAAGAATACCAAACAAAATTTCGATCAAAGTTAATTAAGCTGTACAAATCTAGACAAAAGAATACCAAACAAATTTTCAATTTACCAACAAAACAAAACTCCCCTTTCAATTTACTTCTCAATTAATTTGACGGGTTTTTAGCAAAAATTACCAACAGAACAAAATGGAGGGTTTTCCCATTGACAGAACAAGCAGCAACCCCAGTTGAGAGCTCGTTTGAGGCAGTGACAAAGAACCCCTTTTCGATTTACTTCTCAATTTCAATTTCACTTCTCAATTTCAATCTACCTCTCAATTTAATTACAATTTACTTCTCAATTTCAATTGAACAAAATAATCGAATGTTTGGTTGAAAAAATCTGACAGCCAAAAACCTAACAGAACCCCTTTTCACTTTGTTCAACCGAACAAAATCTAAAAGCCACAAAACCTTTGTGTTGCTACCTACTTGAAGAAGATGAACAGCTCACCGGCGAGTCGGGGACCTTTTGAGGAAGATGACCACAATATATCTACAGCAACCGAACGAGGAGAGAATAAGGAGGGGAACGAGGGAACGACGCTTACCTGTCATGTATTCGCGTCATTCGCGTGGTGCTGACTGCTGAGGAGTCCGAATCCAAGTCCGAGTCGATTCGCCGGCGCCGGCGCCACTTGAGCCTTGAGGGAAGGATGGGGTTGCCGGAAATTGGCCAATTAGACTCACCCGGGCCTCGCTTCTTCAGAGGATTCCGACGCATGGCAGCAGTGGGGCGAGGTGGAAGGAAGGTCCGGCGGTTGAGAGGAAGGACCATCCGCCCCAGCCCCGGCTTCTCTCTTTGGGATTCCCCTTAGGCCCACCCGCACCCACCGCCTCACCCTCCCCTCTCTGGGATTCCGTCGCTTACCTGCTACAACAGGTTTCCAACAGTGCAAAAAAACCGGATGATTTATTTGCTTGGGATGGCCAGGCTATTTTGGACCAATTTTTTACCCTGTTGGCTATTTGTGCAAATAGGCCCATTTTTTGGCCTATTTGGTACCATTTCCTCAATGTAAATTGAACATGGAATTGAGCAGTTTGTGAAGAACGATAACCAAATGCAGAAACAACAAATGGAAACCCTAAATCTATCAAACACAATTTGGATACTGAAACACGAAGTACCTCTTGGTGAATTTCAAGTACTCAAACACCACCTGATCCCGCGGTGATGAAATAGATTTGATGGAGAGAGGAAAGAGGAGAAGAGGCTGACCGGGGATAGTGGTCGGAGCTGGGTGCCAGAGGTGTCACCGGCGTGGCTGGGTGAGTTCGGCGGCGGCCTGGTGGCGATGGATTGGCTTCTGGCAGCTAAGGACTCGAGAGGAAAGGGCAGGAACTCGGGAAGAATTTCGTTCGGGAGAAGACTGGGCAAGACGTGCAACCCTAAAAGCTTGAAGAAGACAAAATCGCTGCTTCCTTCAAAGAAATCTGCGATGGCGGGTAAAACCTCAGGGAAGATGGAGATCCTCTGAGTCTTCTCCTCCTAGCGGTTGTGATTGAGAGGGAGATGGAGAGCGTATAGTGGGAGAGAGAGAGACAGAGAACGTGTGGGGTGTGATTAGTGAGAAAGGAAGGGAGATAACTGCCAAAAAAAATTAAAAATAAAAAAACTGCATAAAATCTCTACGCTCGACACGTGGATGAATCTTTTGCAAAAGAGTTGCTTTTGCTATTATATTATAGAGATAGAGATTTTATTTTGCCACTCCTTTGTACTTTTGGCAACAACATTATTGTTGCAGTAGAATTTTTATAGGTAATGATACAACGTCTTTGGTCATTGTTATACACTAGGTTACTAGTATTTTGTACCCGATTGTTTGCGTGTTTTGATAATAAATTATATTTTATTATGTCAATTTATTTTAAATATTTTTTATTAAATTTTATGCTTGAAATATTTTAATAAAACCTTCAATCAATTGTAAAATAAACCTTCAATCAATTTTTCTGCCGGTTACCAAAAAAATTTGCAAATGTAGACAATGTGCTACTTTTGCCAATTTCCCATGTCATGGTCAAGTTTTGCAAAGTTTTTTTTTTTGGTCTAGTCATGAAAATCGGCCAAGATTTTATTTACCGCAATATTGAGCCTATTTCAACGACATCTGCCATTGCAAAAGATTTCATTAATCATAATGCACTCTTTTACAACGACTTTTTTTGTTGCAAAAAGTGATATTTATAGCAACGACAATGGTTGTTTGCAAAGGTTAGTTCTATAGAAACGAAAATAGTTGTTGCAAAAGAATGATGCCAACTGCAACGACATTATTTTTTCTTAAATGTGTTAGTAATTTACAAGATGCAAGTGTTTAGCATCGACAAATGTATTGCAATGACAAAATGTTGTTGCATTATAGGTTTATTTTTCACAAAGACCAAAGTCGTTGCAGTACCCATTAGTTACGCCCTGACCCGCAACGACCTCGCAAGGATAATTGTCGTTGCAAAATGTGTCTATTGCAACGATAACCCATGTCTTGCAATGACTTTTGTCGTTGCGATATGTTGTTTTTCTTGTAGAGGTGGCAACAATTTCAGAAACTATGAGGAAATCATATAGCCTCGATTTCATAAACCGTGGAAATATTGCATGTTCTAATTGAAACCAATAAAGTGGATTTTAATAAAACAAAAAACAACTGATGAGTCTCTGCTCTACGGTCTATAAGATCATTTTCAAGATTCTGACTGCCAGACTTTCAAACGTTTTTGACAAACTGATTCACCCTTTACAAAGCACGTTTACTAAAGGGAGGTCAATATAGGAAAATATTCTAATTGCCCATGAAATTTTCCACTCATTTAGAACAACTAAAGCGAGATGTAGTTGCATGGCCATTAAATTGGATATGGAAAAAGCTTATGATAGGGTTGAATGGTCTTTTCTTTTTTTTCGTCCTTGGAAAATTCGGCTTTGACAACAAGTTCATTCGGTGGATTCAAGACTGTGTCCAAACCGTTTCTTATTCGGTGGATTCAAGACTGTGTTCAACATTGTGTTCAAGACTGTGTTCAACGCCTTTCAGCCCCACTAGGGGTCTGAGGCAAGGTGACCCACTGTCACCTTTCTTATTTATTCTTATGGTTGAAGTCCTTGCTTGAACACTACATCGGCAGGCGTCTTTGGGTCAGGGAGGGGTTAAAATCCCTTTTCTCGCCTTCGCAGACAACATAATGCTATTCGGTAAAACAACCCAATCAACGTGTAAGAAACTGACCGATACTATCCATCGGTTCTGTCAGATCTCGTGACAAAGGGTCAATTTACACAACTCTGGCTTTCAAGTTTCTTCTAACACGGCTATTCACACGGCTGCTTCGACTCTAGGGATTCCTCAAACGAATTGTCTTGAGAAGTACCTCGGATGCCCAATCATAAATGGAAGAGTTAACCGCGATACTTTTGCGAATGTGGTTCTAAAAGCCAAAAAACAGTTGACTAAATGAAAAGCTGCTTCTCTGTCTGCTGAGGGTAGAAAGGTCCTCATTAAGGCATACTTGAGCGCACAACCGTTGTTTATAATGCATGCTTTTATGCTACATGCGTCGATTCTACACAACCTCGACAGATTGTACATGTAATTCTTTTGGAACAAAAGCCCTTAGTCAACTCCACTGATCAGCTGGGATAAGAGCTGCTCAGATACCCTGTCTAGTGGTCTTGGTATTTACAAGGCAGAAACTATGAATATTGCTTTACAGATGACGGTCCTTTGGAAAATTATCGCTCAACCAGATAACATTTGCTTTGGAAAACTACGAATATTGCTTTACAGATGACGCTGCAATTGTCGATGACTCCTGGTGACATTGAGGATAATATGAAGGTTCCATTCGATGCTCCTATAACTCATGCAAGGGCCAAGAGAATTCAAGATCCAACCAAATCCCTTCTTGTCCATTACCAAGGAACGATGGAGCAAGGGTTCAGGCCACCCTGGATCAATTTGCTCAAGACTACACCACCGAAACCAGAGATGAGCTTCCGTCCCCAAACAAAGCTCATGCAAACTCGCCACCACCCACCATGAAGGCAACACTCGGCATACACTCCATTCACACTCGATGCAGGCTCATATCGAGTGGAACATTACATGTGTCAAGTGGGCCTAGGGCCTTGGGCGAGTTCCCTTGCGCTTGGGCTGGATTATTTACATAATTAATTATGTTGTTATTTATGTAAGTAGATTTAATAAGTTGCAATAATTATATCCCCTATAGATTAATTCTTGTTCACTAAGTTATTTATATTCTATCTTCTTTAGGAATTATTTATCTCTGGGAAGTTTTACCTATCTTTAGATATTTAGATCTATTCAAATCTCTTTCCTTTGCAAGGAAGAATTGGTTAGAGTTTCCATAGCTTTTCTATTTAAAAAACTCATGTACTTTCAATTATTCGGATTGAATAGAATTGAGGAACCCCTTTATGGATTAAAGGGTTCTTCGATTTCAATCCCAAAAACTATCTTGCTCTTGTGTTCTATGCTATCGGCACTACCACCATCCCCATCACCTTCGTTCTCAATCATAACCGAAACCAAACACATCCTAAACCCTAGCCAAAATCACCGTATCAAGGAAGAAGGAGACCGGCGCTGTGACCCTCGGCACCCGGTTCCCTGGGCTTCGGCGCCCAGGAGCGCCTCGCTCTCTCTCTCTCTCTCTCTCTCTCTCTCTCTCTCTCTCTCTCTCGCTCTCATTAGCGTTCGCGGCCTCGCTTTCGCTACCAGCGAGCGAAGCCCTTTTCTCGTGCGTACTCCTTCTCGGTATCTCTCTCGCATCCGTGTCTGCGCCTTGAGGAGCCGAAGCTCCTGCGCGTGTCACCCGTGTCCGCTCCCAGTGACTTCGCCGAACACCTGCGCGCGCGCCCTCTCTCCCTCTTGCTTCCTTTGTTCCGTCGCTATTAGTTTATTTAAATTTGTTAAGTTAAAACTGTTGCTTTAATTAATTTATTAATTAGTTCAATTAATTGTTCAATCAGGAGATATTGGAAGAGCATTGCAAGATTGGGTAAATATACGACGCGATTCTTGATCTTGAGCCCACAGGCGAAGGATCGGGTATCCCAAACGTATCAAGTGGTATCGGATTCTCAGGTTATGCAAGTTCATTACTCTCTTGATTCTTTAATTGAGCGATTTATTTTCGTGCCTTATTTTTTCACCATTCCCGCTGCATAAATTTTATTTCTTTCTTATTCACCCTAAAAAATTGGCACTTTATTTTAGTTATTTTCTTGTTTGGATCTTTAATTTGGAAGATATTGAGTTCTTGATTGCAAGTTTTGATCTTTTATTCCTTTTTGATACATATCATGCATATGATTGTGATTCTTGGATTCAAGCATTATATGAACTTGCACCACTAAAGAACCCTAATTTTTCCAGTTTCTAGCCTATTTCCCTTATTTTCTTTATCACTGATCAGATTTGAGCACGTACTTGGCCTTGGCTTGTTGCGTTATAAACATATACTCAGCAGTAGACAACCATGTCTCATGTTGCTATTCGTCCTATTTTAAGGGGTTAGAATACGGTGGTTGACAGGATTGCACGTCTGGCCTACAACATCCCTGCCGATAATAGCATGGTGGATTCAGAACTTGATGTTCTCGTTCGGTTGGACGCGCTGCGAACGAGGCCCAGTCAACAGTGGCTTTCCTAAATTTTATCCTGCTTCGGAAAAAAAAAACTGTAGCCCAGCTCAACTTTTTTTTTTTTTTGAAATCTTTAAATCCTATATGACTAGCGATCGAAGAGAAATATAATTTGATAGTTGTTTTGATTTGTGGAACCATAGCTAGATTAATTTTTCATGATTTTCAAAACCACGACATCAAATATGCTAATGGTTTTGAAAACCATATCATCATATATTTGACGATATTTTCACCGTTCGAAATAGCAATTTGGATATTCAATTACCGTACGTATGTTTGGATTCCAAATACATTATGTTTATAATGCGAAACGATAAGGCAGTGTTTTGTTAGCATAATTTTTAAGGTGTTTAAATTATGTTACAGTGTTTTTGAATTCCACGATTTATTAATTATAATGCAATTATTTTATCTCGATTTACGTGAATATTTGGTTAAATTACAGTATTATCTCGGTTTTTATAAGATTTTTATTTTTACAACCAAACGGTCACATAAAACGAGGTAAAATAATTGTATTATATAATTCGGAAATACACAATATATATCACAAAAGCATGCAAATGATCAACTCCAAAGGCAAAACCTGATTTCTTTTAGCTTCTTGGCATGAAGCATTGATCATGTTTGTTCATGAATTATTATTTTACCCATCAAACCATAACATTTAAACCGGGTCCCACTTATTGAGGTTTACCATCAGATCGATATTCGATTAGTTGGCTTTTCTACAGCTGGTTCTGATCTCCCCATCAGTGCCGGTAAGGGGGCTTAGGTTCCCCATCTTGATCATAGCGTTTGCGAAATCCGTGAAGAAGGACGAAATGCTCCCACTGTAGCCAGTGACTACCGAATCGGTGGACTGGTTTCCGAACAGCTGCTGGTCCGTGTGCAAGAGGCCTTTGAAATTGCGAAGGTTGGTGAAGTAGGTGTTGTCAAAGACGTTCCGGCTGGTGACGTCGAGTGGTGCAAGGTTGTTGTCTCCACTTCCGCTGCTGCTGGGGCAGGTGGCCTTCCTTGTGGTCGCGAAGGTTGTGTCTATGGTCGCCTCGTTGTAGATTCTTGCCCTGAACGTTGTGCATCTCGCTTGCCCTATTGTGTGCGCCCCTGCATTTTCAACGTACCAAAACAGTTGTAATTAATATTATGTTGAAAATTAAGTTAGATTCATGGCATTAATATAGTGAATATGGTTACCTGAGAGGGCAACCATTTCAGCAGTTGTTAAGCCTTTGTTAGAGAAGGAGGAGATGAGACCACTGAGGCTTAATGTCGGAGGAGGCAGATTCGAGTTTGCTGCACTCAGGCTTGCTGTTAAGGAGTCTCGTCTACCCAATCCCACCGTCCACCCGGGCCCTCCTAACTGTATTTATATATATTAATAAGTTAAGTACTTAAATTAGGTCTTTAATGTAATTTCTATATACATACATGAAACATGCATATTTAGTAGATAAATTAGCTTACTGTAACAACGGAGTCTCTAGCTGCAACAGCCAAAATATCAGCACAAGATACGACACCGGGACAGATGCTCTCAACGTTGGCTTTGATGGTGTCGATCACGTCAAATCCCCTAATGGAATTGTTGTTTGGAGCAGCCGTTTTCTCTCCGGTGAAAGTGGAATTGTCATCCAGGAGAACAGACCCATCACAACCCTGCATAAAATCACATGAAGAAAATATATAATGAAACCAAAATTAATCAAACATATTATACCGAGATGGAATATTGTATACTTACATTGACGAAGCAATCGTGGAAATGCAAACGGAGCAATGAAGCGCCCATACGTGCCTCATTGGCAACCGCTCCCACCACCCCTTGTCGAATGGTGGCGACTGCATTGGGGCATGTTGTATCGTAGAAGGTTGGTGATAGTGTAGAGGTTGCAACGGATGCGAGTAGCATAATGAGGCAGATTCGGAGCTCGAAAGATGGGGATTCAGGCGAAGAAGCCATAGCTAAGAACGTACTTAAGGGAGAGAAGTTGAATTGTGTGTTCTTAAATAATGTGTAGTACTTAGCTTCTTGCTTGATGATGGTAAATGCAAGGAGCTAGGGTATTTATAGGGGTTTAAGTGGGTCGATCTATAGGGTTGATTTGGGGATTTCCGACTCTCCAATCTTAATTTTCCATGATCATATTGGTTAATTATTGAGTATTAGACGGTGTGGTTCCGGAGTCAACATTGTGATATATTATATGATTAATCAATTAACTGGTAAGGTAAACTATTATTCAAGAGGTACACTTGATGGTCGGGTTTATTAATTAATATCAGTGCACGTTTTTGTAAATGTTGATTTATATTATTTGTCGGACAGTATCAAATATAACACCTAAAAACAAAAATTATACAGTATTAAAAGCCAACTCGGATTATGATATTGGTTTTTTAATCTGTCATGAGATTACATATATGTTAAGAATTCTGATTTTACAGGATCAATTTTGTCATAGATATTTTAGTATTTTTTAAATATTTATACAACGATTATAGAAATTTATAATTTAGAAGAGTTTCTAATTAAGGAAATATTAATTATGCCTGACGGTAAGAACATAAAAGCATATATGGTTTGGCGCTAAAAAGAAAACTGTGAAAAGCCAAGCAGCTAGGCTATAACATGAAAAAAAAACCCACCCCTAATATCACGAGCGTGTCTGATCTCATCCCCTAAGCAACACTGAGAGCAATGAACTCCAGTGACCAACCCGACGGAGGCCATCAACTTGAAAAAGGCAGTGGGAGACCAGCTGGTGATCCTCCGGACCATAAACAGTTCAGCAAAGAAGAGATTTTGGAGGGAGGAAAGTGACTCTGGCTCAATGGATATTGAAACACAAGCGAACCCTCACGTCCAAAATGCTGAACGGGACTCCCATGGTGACAGTGATGCTCCGCTGGTTTCAGAACTTTGAAGCGGCGGGTAAGTGGCTCGACACCTTTATCGCTCGAAAACTTTGCCTTTGTGACTTGGTTGACCCCAATTTCTTGGAAGCCCTAAACCTCCCCTGCATAATCTTCCTGAAAGGCACTGCTCTTCGGCCTATTTAATTTGAACCCTAGAGATATTTATTACCCCCGGCGAGTGTGTTTTTAGTCAATTTGAAAAGAGACCGACGAAACCTAACCCTAGAAACCATGCATCGTTTGCAACACAAAAATTGTCCTCACCCCCCTCTGTGATCGCTAAGATTTTTTGTCTTCCTCAAGACACCTCCACAGATGGCCACCCTTCTCGGTATGAATGCGTTTCGATCAATGGCCAAAGGTCAAATCTTTTTTCCCTTATCTTTGTACATCACTGCCCAACAATTAATTGACCCACAATGTTCTAAAACTCGAAGCCAAGATCATCTTCACCATACTCGCCCGGTGTGACATCCCCAGATCCCAGTCTCGTGAGCTTATCATTGACCATCTTCTCGAACTTCTTTACCTTGTGATGAGTGGGTATGCTATTGATGTCCCAAATCTGATTCTAAACCATATGATTCACACGATTTCCTCCACGTACTCGAGTCATCCCTCTGCCTTACGGCAATCTCCTCCGTAACATCTTCAACTACTCCGGCCTTGACACCTAGCTCCCTTGAGGAACAATCAATTCACAATGGCAAAGTTGATTTGCATTGCTTCCAACACTTAGGGATTCATAAGGTTGCTGATGGTCCTTGGACATTGAAGGTTGAGCTTACCCCCGCGGAGATTGTTGAGATTCTTTGAATTCAACTCAAATCAGCTTCCCTATCCCTTTGTGTCTAAGTCGCGATTGGAGGATCTGGAATGGGGTCTCGATGCGCTGCGTAGGGACCTGATTGATTTCCAGATGGAGATGTCAGATAAGCTGGACTAGACCCACGAACTGCTAGCCATGGTGAACGCCACGATCAGCAACATGTTCCACCTCAACACCCTGACTTTCACTTGTGCATGCAACATCCTCCCTCTCGCGGAAGACGTTGCTGAACACTGCAAGGCCAAGGTTGCTAATGTCATCTTCAACTGTGAGCAATTGGTCCTCAATCGGCCTATCATGCGTCATGTCATCCCGGAGCCCTCCATCATCACTATCGAAGCTTACGGCGTCATCAAGCGCTACAGACAAGAGGTTGAGCAGTGCTATATCGACGAGATACTCAAGAACCAGAAGCTTAGTTAAACTCACATGCGCTGGAAACGGAAGGCGGAGAAGGATGTCCATGCCAAGAAGTAGGAGAAGGAAGGCGAGGATCTTGGCTATGGGAAGAGGCGCGAGGAGCGATTTCAGGACTCTTGATTTCTTGTTTCTGTCCCTCTTTTGAACTGTCTTATGTGTTTTGAACCTTATTTATTAGTCCTTTTTGTGGTAGCCTTGTTTGAACTACTTTTCTTCCTTGTCGAAAAACAAAAAGGGGGAGACGTTTGGTGTTTTTTTATTTTTTTTTCTTTTCTGGCTTTCAGTTTTTTAAACCGATGATCCAGACATTTGGAAGCATGTTTATATAATATTCTGTTAACTAATCTGCAGGGACTTTATTATAATAATTTGTTTTGTCTTTCATCAAGTGGGAGATTGATAGCTCCATTGATAAAAGTATATATGTGCACATGATATATTGCAGGAATGATAAAAGACAAAATATAAGAGGTATCGGTTTATTCAAATTATTATATTAATTCTATTGTTTAGATTTAAAGGATTATTTAAATCTGATTTTCGGTTAGCATCATTCTCTACTTATCCTATATGTATTCGGTTAAGATTTGCTTGGGATTTGCCGAGATTAACATGTGTAGATTTGGATGAAGCTTAAATTCAAAACAAGCTCTCAATTCTCAGCAACAAGATCTGACATCGTGGGAAATAAATTTGCTGAGATTTTGTTGGAATTCAAAATTTAAAGTGTGCTCCGATCTGGTGAGATCTTAGCGTAACAAGATCAGCAAAGGCTCCTAATCATCAATTCATTCAAACGACTTCAAATTTCAAATTCAAAAAGTGGTTCAAGCAAGCGAAAAATTCATGGAACAAGGTCAGCAACAGTGGAATGAAGCTAATACAGAGCCTCTCCATGATCATCGACACATCTCTCCAGCTCTCATTGAAAAGAAAAGCTCTCACTTCTATTCATCATCGTCATCTGCTCACTTCTATTCATCATCGTCATCTGTTGATCGTTTATTTTTCTTACGCCAATTGTATTTGCTTTATGCTTTGAGAGATAAGAAAAAATCCAAGCATTATAGTATAAGTCAATCCCCGTTATACTAAGAGTATCTTATACTCAAACGTATCACACTTTGGTGTGAACAACGGGACTTTTATTTCTCTGAAATTTGGGTTGACTAGATAGAAGCGGGGAAGGCTTCGAGAGGTAGAAGAAAGGAAGGTCTTCTATGTTGTATCTAAGACTTATATGGATAAACCTAGGCAGAGACGTAGGCTGATTAAGAGCCAAACTTTATTAGTCTTGTTGCCGATGAACAACGGGATTGTTAAAGTTCTTTGTCTATTTCAATAAAATCTAACATGCTATAACAGCCTACCTTTGAATCAAAACAAAAACCAAAACCGGTATGGTGCATATCACATTATCACATATCAAAATGAAACTCGAATTGGAGAATTTTAAAATTAGATATGAATACTGGTTGCTCCTTCGGACGATTAACTTAAACTTTCACTCATACATTACCGAACCAAATAATATTTTTAAAAAAAATTAATAATATATCCAATATTTATAAACTGATCGATCTGTCCATAAATAATTGAATACAAATATAATGGATTGCAGGATTGGTATAAACGCAAGCTGCGCATAAAAAAATAATAATTAAAGATTTAACTTATCAGCTGTTGTCTTTTATGTAATCGGTATCATATATTCAGAAATTCACTAACTAAACCAATTTTAATGGGTCAAAGATCACTAAACTGTACGTATATGCATGCAAAGTCAACTAAACCGAGGGGAACGGAATTTCATTTTAAAAATTAATTCGAGACTTAAAAAACAATGATTCATACTATCAAATATATATAAATTAAGGATTAAAGCTAGGACAGCCAATTACTAATCAATACAGCAAACTAGGCTGTTTAGATCGATTTCAGATCGACGAATACGTGAGAGCTTGAGATCGACGAATACGTGAGAGCTTGAGATTGAGTTTGTAAGAGGTTTACCTCGAAGTTTCAAATAATCTATGTTTATACAATTATACAAATATGGAATATCTATAAATTATTATATACTGGATAAGTTGTATATGTCAAATGCCGATCCTTCTTATAGGACATATATATTTCAATTGAATTTTTTTCCATTAATCAATATAACACACAGAAATATTTCTATGTTTCATATAAGATTTTATCCAATTTTGTTAAGTGCCGATATAATATTTATAAGATTAATATATCAATATATATTTAAAATAAGATTTTATTCGATTTTATTAGATATGTAGATATTTTTACAAGTTAAACATAACAATGTATGCTTAGGATATTAACTAGTTATACATTTTTATCTAGCTCTACATAGTAATCAATATAACGACGTCATATAATTAAGATAAGATTTTTTTTCAAATTTTGTTAGATATCTACTAGTTGAAGTTGAAGCCCCATCCAATGTACGGATTTATTTATTTAATTTGGTGTTGATATTATTTAGTATAAAAAAGATTTCATATGGAAAAAAATCATTCTTAACTATCGATTAAAAAATTAACACCCTTTTAAAAAATATTTATACCATCCTAATTATTCTTAGGTTGGATTGTTTGATTTTGGGGGTGGCATCTCTTGATGTTGTTGTAACTATATTTTTTCATCGTGTGAGAAGTTGTAGACATGATCTAAATCTTACGGTTTCAAGAAGTGTAACTGAAATTGATGAAGGAAAATCACAAACTAACATTTGTTCAACCGAAAACTTGGTTCTGTACATCACAAGCTCTCGGTATATATACAGTAGGAGCAACCGATTTGTAACAGAAACGAAGGACATGAAATGACCATTTTACACTTCGTTTCACTAGCACGCACTATACTCTACATACACCCCTCAAGATGGATTTGTGGACGAAGTCACAAGACCAAGCTTGGGACAAAGCACATGGTGTTGATGAGCTCCAAGAGGCTTAGTCATAATGTCAGCATTTTGGAGTTGAGTTGAGACATGAGATGTGACCAAGAAGCCTTGTTGAATGAGTTCTTGGATGAAATGGCAGTCTATGCGTACATGTTTAGTCCTTTCATGGTAGACTGGATTTGAAGCAAGGCTCTGTGCAGCCTTGTTATCACAAAACAAGGTGACATGCAAGGAGATATTGATGTGGAGATCAGATAACATGCCTTGTATCCATATCAATTCACTAGCTGTGTAAGACATGCGCCTGTACTCACTCTCTGCAGACGATTTGGACACCACATTTTGCTTCTTGTATTTCCATGAAACCAGAGCACCTCCAAGAAAAACACAGTAGTCGGACAAAGATTTACCTGAATGTGGACAATTTCCCCAATCAGCATCACTGAAGGCAGAGAGCTTGAGGTCTGATATAGCAAGATATGCAAGAGCAGCATTGAAACTCCCTTTTAAGTACCTTAGAAGATACAAAGCAGCTTTCCAATGAGGTTGCCTTGGACATTGAATGTACTGGCTCAGTTGCTGAATTGTGGAAGAAATGTCGGGTCTGGTGAAGGTGAGGTAAAGCAGATGACCAATCAACCTTCTATACAGTTCTGGCTCAGGCAGTGGTTCACCCTCATTAGCAGATAGCTTGGAGCCCCTTTGCATAGGAAATGAGGATGTCTTACATTCCATCATGTTAGCATCCTTAAGAATATCCAAAATGTATTTTCTTTGGTTCAAAAGTATGCCTTTGGAGGATCTAGAGATTTCCATCCCCAAGAAATATCTAGCAGTCCCTAGATCCTTAATGGTAAAGGCTTTATCCAAAGCAAGCTTAGTGGACACAATTTCCTTTCCATCATTCCCCATGATCAACATGTCATCCACATAAACCAATGCTACTGTGAAGGATCCTTTGTTTGATTTGGTGAACAAAGAATAGTCATGTAAAGATTGAACAAAACCCAACTTACCTAGGAACTTTGTGAGTTATAGATTCCATTACCTACTTGCCTGTTTCAATCCATATAATGATCTAAGGAGCCTGCATACTTGACCTGGAGCTGTCTTTGTATAACCGAATGGAGGAGTCATGTACACATCTGCTTCCGAAAAACCATGCAAAAAAGCATTATTAACATCAAGTTGATGAAGTTTCCAACCCTTAGCTGCTGCTAGAGCTAACATAATTATGATAGTTGAGAGCTTTGCTACTGGAGAGAAAGTTTGTTTATAATCTTTGTCCTTGACCTGATTATAACCCTTGGCTACAAGCCTAGCTTTGAGCCTTTCTACCTCACCATCAGGTTTATATTTGATTTTAAAAATCCATCTAGAGCCAATAGCCTTTTTACCTGGAGGCAATTCTGTGATAGACCAAGTGTGATTGGATTCTAAAGCAGTGATCTCAGCATCCATAGCAGCTTGCCATCTCACATCATCCTTTGCCTGATTGTAGGTTCTAGGCTCAAACACAGTGCAAACATTCACAAGAGACTGCACATAGGATGGTGTCAAGTGAGCCAAGTGTTGAATGGAGAATACTGAGAAAGATTGTGACTGAGACTCACTTCTGCTTGGCATATATGAACAAATGTAATCATTGAATCTCTGAGGCCTATGAATCACTCTCTTTGGAGGCAAATCATGAGCCAATGGACTAAGAGAATGAAGCACATTGTTAGGCATATGAGAAGTGGAGTGTTCACTATCCTGTGATACAATTGTAGGAGAGGTATTACTGATAAAAGCATCCTGATTCAAATCATTCACAGAGGGAGGACTATTTGTATGTCTATGAGAGGAGCTGGGAGGCACATATGCTGGTACTGTAAACTCAGTAGAAGCAGGATTAACAAGGGGAAGACCTGTAGACTGAACAGACAACCCAATCTGAATGTGAGAATCTTTATAAGGAAACACATGTTCCTGAAATTTGACATGTCTGCTAATCAACACAGATTTTCTATCTAAGTCAAATACTTTGAAAGCCTTTTGATCCGGAGGGTAGCCTAGGAAGATGCATCTTCTGGACTTGACCCCAAATTTATCCTTTAGATCATTGGGTTGATAGGCATAGCATAGGCAACCAACAGTTCTGAGGTTGTCTATTAAAGGAGGTTTACCATACAAAACCTCAAAGGGTGATTTCCCATTCAACACAGCAGAGGGCAACTTATTTGTCAAATAAGTGGCACTCAAAACACAGTCTCCCCAGAATTTGATGGGTAATTTAGCAAAATGTCTGATAGCACGAGTTGTTTCTATCAAATGCCTGTGTTTTCTTTCAACCCTTCCATTTTGCTCAGGCACCCCTGGTGCAGATTTCTGGTGAATGATCCCAAATTTCTCAAAGAATGCAACACAAGATCTTTGTGTGAATTATGTGTCATTATCAGTCCTTATCACCTTAAATGAAGCACTGAATTGATTATGAACCATACTCAAGAAAGAAACAATCATTCTGTAAACCTGAGTTTTATCTTAAATCAATTATACCCAAGTAGCTCTAGTATGATCATCCAAAATGGTGATGAAGTATTTAGCCCCACACAAAGCAACCTCCCTGTAAGGTTCCCAAAGATCCATATGCACCAAATGAAAAGCAGAAGGAGCAAGAGATTCACTTGAAGAAAATGGTAACATGTGATGCTTAGTCATATCACAAGAATCACATGAAAAAGTACTGAAATCACATCCTTTACATGCATCTAAGTGCTTTATCTTAGACACAGAAAGGTGCCCAAACCTTACATGAAACAAATCCAGGTTCTCAACCTTATTACAACTGCTCATATGAGCTTTATTTAAGGAAACAAATGAACTGAAATCAAAGTAATCTCTATAGTCTACAACAAAACTGTTAGTTCCAGCTTTCGGGTAGTATAAGCCTCCATTCTCAACACCTTTAGCAACCAAGGATCTAGTTATAAGGTCATGTAATATGCAAGATACTGAGTTAAAACTGAAATTCAACCTCTGGTCCTTTAACAACTTAGACACAGACATAAGGTTGTGCTGAAACTGAGGCACAAATAGCACATGTTTCAACTGTAAATCCTTTGAAATAACAACAGTGCCCGACATCTTGACCAAAATAGATGTTCCATCAGGCAAACCAAGAGAAACCAATTTCTCTAAGCTATGCAACTCAGAAAATACTGTTTTGTCAAAAGCAATATGATATGTGGCACCCGAATCCACAATCCAAGACCACTTATCAGCTTTATGATTTCCAACTAAGAAAGATAAACTCATGTTGCCTACAAAATTAACAAATACATGGTTGACAGAGCTATCAGCTCCATCCATCAGTGCTTTTCCTTTCATCATCTTGACAATTTCATGGAAAATAGCATTAACCATGCTAGGATCTGGCTTCATTATCTCATTGTCCAGAGGGCTATCAAACTCCATTTGCTGCCCCTCAGCATTAGCAGCAAACTTGTTGGAACTGGTACTGTCTTTCACCTTCTTTAGGACCAATGAACCACTCAAGGTATCCCACAAGCTTAAAATAGTAATCCTTAGTGTGACATTTCTCTTTGCAATACTCACACTGTCTCTCAAAATTTGCTTTCTTATAATCCTTTTTGAACTGCTCAGATCCTTTCCCTTGAGGAGCTCTATTCCCAACTGCAAACAAAGTGCTATCGGGTTGGCTATTTCTTCCCACATTCAAAGCATTCACATTAGTTTGCAGCCCAGTGATGCCTTTCTGACGCTCAATTTGTACTGCCATTTGAAACACCTTGTTCAAACCAGGTATTGGATCCATGGAGAGCACATTGTTCCTAAGATGCTCATAAGTATCATTGAGTCCCATCAAGAATTGCATCACTTTAGCTTTCATTTCCCTATCCAATATCCTCTTCAAGATCACACAATTGCAGTGTGTTATTGTTGTTGCAGGAGGATGGTCAAGTATGAAATAAATATAAAATAAAGATCAGACTGACTTCCCTGTCTCAGCAAATAAATACAAGACTTCCTCCCGTTGTAGTAGAAGGTTGTCAGGATCGAATCCACGAGAAAGCACGTCAGCAGTTCTTAGGTAGCAACAGATTCTCACAGACAAGCAGCAGAAAAACAGAAATAAAAGAAAGAAAGACAGAAATAACAAACGAAAGCAAGAAATAAAACAAAGACAGCAACTAACTCGATCTCGACAAGCTGTACTCGAGATCGACAAACAACAGTAAAAGACAGAAACTGCAAATCGACGACAGAAACTCGACTCAGACAACAGAGTACTCGATCTCGACAAGATGCTACTCGAGATCGACAAGAAACAGTAAAAACAGAAATTGCAGAATCGAAAACAAAAACAGAAACTCAACTCGACATAGACCAAAACCGTACTCGATATCGACTACAACCTACTCGATATCGACGAGACTCTCCTCTGTATCGACTAGAAAGACAGAAACTTAAATTGCAAATTTCGAACCAAAACTCAACTTTTCGACAAAAATAAATCAATATATGAAAAACTTCCAAGGCCAGGGTATCAACACCACAACGATAACCATGCAAAGTAACACACAAAGGCACAAAAGATCATGCTTTCCATCAAAATAACTTTCGTTACTAACAAATAGGCATATAGAGGCTTTCGCATAAACCATAATTGTTACTAACCCTTTTCACATAATTAACCCAAGTTGCATTAAGATCACTTTCGCTTCAATAACACAAACAAGGATCACCTTCAACTCTCGCAAAAGAATCATGCTCATAGGGATAGAAGACGAATTGCATAAAAAGATCTGACCTTTACTGCATCATCTCACATGGCCACCGTCGAGCTCACCCCAGCCCCAGAAGTGGGTGGACTACTCGCTCTTCATCATCAAAAATGACATCAAATAACAAAAGAAACTAACTTGCATTGAATTAAATAGAGAAAGCTTACAACCCACAAGACAAATCCGCTTTCCCTTTTCCACCTTGCTTGCTACAAACTCTCTCTCTCTCTACTCCTACTTACTGAATGGAATTGATTGTGTTTGTGAATTGGAATGAATGAAAAAACCAGCCCCTAGGGCTTTATTTATAGCCTTCTATTCCTTGCTATTCAAGGATATAATCTTCTATCTATATCTAAAATTTTATCTAAAACTTTAAATGATAAATAAAAGTGATAAAGGAAATAAATCTAAATGGAAAATGATAAATCTAAACTAGGTAAGTCTCTTCATGTTGATAGAATCCCCCTTCCATGGATAGATGATGATAGATCTCGGCTTACTCGACTTCCTTCGTGCCTAAGGAATCCCAACTCTACTCGGACTGCTCACGTCGACGCGTTTCCAGAAGCTGGCCTACTCGACATCGACAAGGGCTCGTCGACATCGACTAGGATTCGTCGTCGACTGATCTTCTCGGGTGACTCTGCTCGACAAGCTCGGATCTGGGCTCCTCGGCGTCGTCGATCTCGACTAGGGCTCATCGAGATCGACTAGGGTTGTGGTCGAGGATGGCTCTCTGGTGATGTCGAGGACTCCTCCTCGGCATGGGCTCGGGCAGGCGCTAGGTGGCTCGTCGATCTCGACAAGACCTCCTCGAGATCGAGTAGGGTTGCTCAGCGCCTTCGTCCTCGGCTTCTCGATCAGCTTCTCTTCTTGTCGACTCCGGGTGTGGCATCTAGGATTCGTCGATCTCGAATAGTGGTACTCGAGATCGAGTAGTGCTCCGGAGCTGGGTTGGTCTGGCTCTCGACACTGCTCCTAGTCGACAAGGCATGTGCTCGGACATGTTCGTCTAGATCGAGTAAGGTCCACTCGAGATCGAGTAACCTGGGCTCTCAACTTGATTCGACTGGTTCCGTTGCTTCTTTGACCTTGGACTTCTGTAATGGTTTTCCGAGCTTTTCTGACCTTCCTTAGAGTTGCTGTAAAACGCCTCGAATTCTGCGATTTAAACAGAAACTGGTGTAGATTCCATAATTTGGCAAATAAACATAAACTACATAGATTATGTACTATCTAACCCAAATGTATGCAGAAAACGATATAAAAGTTATTGTAAAACATGACAGATTCAGCTCACAACAGTTATACCTTCACAAGTACATACAGGTAGGGGATCCATAAGAGGGAGCTTATCCCAAACCTTCTTAAGCTTGCCATAATAAGCAAGAACAGACAAATTCTCCTACCTAAGGTTACTGATTTCTCTCCTTAACTGGTATATGATAGGATCGTTGGACTCATAGAATATCTCCCTGATCTCGTCCCATAGCTCCTTTGAAGACTGAACATACATGAAATGTTCACCGATCTCACTTGTCATTGAGTTTTTGAGCCAGCACATCACCATGTAGTCGGCTCGACTCCATTTCTCAAAATCTTCAATATCCTCATCAGGTTGGACACACGCACTAGTAATAAATCCCAATTTTGCCTTTGCACCTAAGGCCATTCGGACTCCACGACTCCAGCTTGTGAAATTTGTGCCATTAAACGGAGTAGACACAAGTTGCATACCCGGAGGGTCTGAGTTCGACAAGAAATATGGATTTATATGCACAGAATTCATACCTTGTGCGAATTCTCCAAATTGCAACGGATTCGGTCTAAATTGCGTGAATCCTGCACCAGCAAGTGCTCCACGACCTGATCCCGGTGCCGGAGATGTGACAAAGATCCCTCTTCCAGATCCAGCTTCCCCGACGCCACCATTGCTTGATCATGAGCTCTGATTTTGCGGATTATGACCTCTCCCAACCATGATTCAAGCGAATTGCTTAACATAGTACGAAGAACACCAGGAAATCAAAGAAATCGACCGATCGCGATCAAAAGAAAACGAAGATCTCAACGAGATCTACTTTTGCTCTGATACCATTTCATGAAGTGTAACTGAAATTGATTAAGGAAAATCACAAACTAACATTTGTTCAACTGAAAACTTGGTTCTGTACATCACAAGCTCTCGGTATATATACAGTAGGAGCAACCGATTTGTAACAGAAATGAAGGACATGAAATGACCATTTTACCCTTCATTTCACTAGCACACACTATACTCTACATACGGCTCGAGTGACAATCAAGTGGGGTGACAATCGAGTCTAAATATGAGGTTTCTACATTTGTTTCAAGGGATCTCATACATCACCTCTATAAACTGTCAAAAGAGAAGTTTGACATTGATTCTGGTCTAACAAGGTTCTATCACTCGTAGTTTTTTCTTAATATATTCTTCTTTAGCACTTCTTTATGTTTTTGTTTTTGTTTTCATTAGCATTAGTTTTTTCATGATATTTCGAATTCTCAATTCAACAAAATTTCTATCCATTTTCAAAAAGATGAAATTCATCGTCGACTAATTAAAAGTAATAAAGATCGATATATATATAAAGAATAATTAGAAGAAAAAACTCTCGAGATTTTTCGTCTTTGTATACAAAGTACAAATTACTATATTATTTGTCCACATTTTTATAATAACGATTCTATTTATAAACTTATTATTCTGTATGATTTTATTGATTATGAGAAAAATAATGGAAAATAAGTAAATGAATACTGATGGACAAAAAGAGTTGTGAGTAATAAAGGACATTAGAAACGAAGGGAGTGCATATTTGGGAGTTCAGCAATTTTGATTGGATATAAATCGTTGTCAATGTGATTATGTAGTTTTCGGTCGGGATCGGGTGTTGCATGAAATGCCTGGTTTCAATCAATTCAATAAATTTAACTTTTGACTATAAGCGCCGCAAATTAACTTTATAAAATTAACTAGATTCCAATTTCTTCTTAAACCAAACTACAATCCGTTTCGCTTGCTTGTCTTTTCTTTTTTTGGTCGAACTTTTCGCTTGTTTTTTAATGTATTTGCTATTTTGCTCAAGTAATAGAAATAAGCGCGTTTATTATTGGTTTATTCCTTATTTTTCAATTGACTAGTGAATTATTGTTGAAAGAATGTGAAGAGATAAAGATTCCACATTAATAATATAAAAAAAGAGACCTTAACATATAAGTTACTGGGTTACTTCTTCTAACGTCAATTGATTTTATGTTGTAACCCCACTCGACTTATATACTAGGCTATTAGCGCATGGGTGTACGTGCGCATACGACCAGTCCCAACGGACTTCAGTCTGGTATCAGAGCGGAAAAGTCAAACGACTCGACTCTCGCTCCTAGGCTAGCTAAAAAGAGAATGAGATGCTAAACCCGTTTTCCAAATGTCAACTAGAGGTGAAAAACGACCATAGTTGCACTTGCGTGGGCGTGTTGAGAGAATGTGAAGAGACAAAGATCCCACATTGATAATATGAGCAAATAAGCCTTAATATATACGCTAGTGGGTTACTCTTCCTAATGCCAATTGGTTTTAGGATGAAACCTAACTCGACTTATGTGCTAGATTAATAGCGCATGGGCGCATGTGTGCACATAACCCCCGATCCCGAGTCCCAACAAACTTCATAAGTTGGTTTGAGAAATAAAGTCAATCAAAAGTAAAATTAATAAAAAGGGTAAACTGCAGAAAACCACCCCTTAAATAGGTCATATTGCCCAAAACCACCCCTTACATGCTTAATTACCGTAAACCACCCGTTAAAACAAATTTGTTTGCAAAAAAACACCTATGTTGCTATTCTGTTTGAGATCTGTTTAAAATGAATGAAAAGACTCATTTACCCCCATTTTCTTATATATGCTCTCGGAGTCTCGGGATGTATATCCCATTCTTCCGGCTTCCTCCTCCATTCTTCTCTGTTCAGGTGAGCGTTACACTCCCCCCAAACATCCGACCAAATCACCGATCCAACCACAGGTAAATCTCTGTCGACCAATCCGCCCAAACTTGCATTCGACATCCGACTACAAGGGTCCAGCCACCATTCGCCTTCATTGTCGTGGGGTCGAACACCACTGGCTTCATCGTATACCATCTCTTCACTACACGTACTATTCGGTCTTCTGATTCTTAAATACCTCAAATGTTAATCCACATCTTTGTCCCAAATTTGAGAAACATTAATTTCCACCACTATTGTTCTTATGAACCCGAAACCCTAATTTCAAAAATTGGATGATTTTTGTTTTATTTTGACATGGAAATTAATCGATTCAAGAATTTGAACATGATATTCATCAAAGCCCTAATTGTATTTGACCTTTCATTGTCGTTCTACGTGATTTGGAATTTTTGTGTTTTTACATTTTTTTTATGCATTGGTTTTCCAAAAGAAATTTGCCCCCTCTTCATAATCTTAAGCAAGAGGTCTGACCATCAGACCATATGTTTTTATTTACGAAGATGGAGAATTACTGCAAGTTTGATACTTTATGTGTGTAAAGTGGCATTCAAGTAAAAATTGGATACTTATATAAGGGTATTTTAGCCATTTTGATTTAAATTTAAACAGAACCTTAACGGAGTAAAAGTGTGGGTGGCATTTTGCTAACAGAGATGTTTTAACGGGTGGTTTACCGTAATTTTATATCTAAGGGGTGGTTTTGGGCAATATGACCTATTTAAGGGGTGGTTTTCTTCAGTTTCAAACTATTATGTACTTGGGACTTAGAAACACTCTCTTTTGGCCCCCCTTCCTTCCCAGTTGCCCCTTGTTCATCCTCATTGTGTTCTTCCTCAAAGCGTTCGTCCGTGCTCGGTCTTGCAATGGCTGCCTTTGGGGGCTTTATGTGAAACCGGATCCAACCAAACTAAAATCCCAGATACAAATCAAACCCAAATATAACAGCAATTCCAAAACCCATACCATCAACATTAATTCAAACTCTTGCCACAAACTTAACCCCAGCAAAACACTCACAAAAAAACTTGTCCCAAAAAATTCCCGGATCTATGAGACGCATGCGTCTTTGGAATGAGAGATTAACAACATTAACTGCCTGAGCATTAATCATCAAGGATTAATTGCATGTTGCCAATTCCAAGTGGAAATGGCTCTTAGGCAACCCAAACCTTTTCTGCAAAAACTCTACAAAACCAACAGATACTCTAAAACTATATCGAACAAGTTTAATTACTTTTTTCCTAATACTAGTCATCATCATAATGCTAATGCTAGATTATCTAGCAATGATTACCCTGGAGGAACCCGGGCTCGTCAGCTGGAGGCGGTTAACCATCTCATTGAGCCAAAATCCCTCCCAGTGTTTGTGATTTCCGCCTTAGTGACAATTTTCAAGATAAAAAGTAGATACATTCTCCTTTCCAAAAAGCAATCGATCGGCAGGAGGATGAATCTGGACCGGTGGCGCTTCAAATCTAAGCTCTTGGCCTCTAACCCTTGGAGAAAAGGTTTGATTACCCCTACAAATCTGGGTATGTGTGATAATCTTGAACTTCTACAATTCAATATTGCTCCCTTCTCTGAGTATCTCATTAGGAAGATTATGTATTTCTGTAGTATAAATAGAGATCATGGTAATCCTTACCACACACGCCTCCTTCCTATGTCTCTTAATCACTGCATTCTCTATTACATTTCTACTGTTATGGATGCTCAACAATCCTTCATGGATGCTCTCATTAACAATGGCAGGCAGGGTATCTCTTTTGAGAGCATGCCTATCCCCGCACAGATGATCACTATGCCCATCTCCACTCAATTGACTGAGCCCACTCTTTCTCTAGCTCTTGATAACCAGGCCCTGACGTCCCAACAAGCTGAGACACAACCCATTCAGGCTATACCTCTGAGCTCTGCCCTTCCGGTGGATGCCAACCCTCATGCTCTTAGCCACATAAGCGACCGTTACTACGTCCCTGGTGTCAAAGATCTTCACACCAAGCTCGTTGATTTCAGTTTGGTGGTGCGCTTTGTCCAATCTCCTGTTGATCTCAAGTAGGTTTCTGGCAAGATAAAAGTCGAGTGGAAAAACCTCAAAGGAAGTTGGGGGATAGACACGATTGACAACAATTGGTTTATCCTCAGGTTTGCAAACAGAGAAGACAGAGTTGTGGTCTGGAGTAATAGACTGTATCATGTCCAGGGCTCCCAAATGGCGATCTATCCATGGTCTGACACTTTCAACCCTATGGAAGAAGACACCATCAATGTAGATGTTTGGGTAAGAATTCCTGGTCTCCCTCATCAATTTTACATAGCTGAAGCCATTGCCTTTATCCTTGCTTCTGGGGGTGTTGGAACCTTGATCCGAATCGATCAAGTCTCCAACATTCGCAATAAGCTGAGATTTGCTAGAGCTTGTGTTAACGTCTCCCTCCTCTCCAAGCTTGTCACCTTTGTTCACATCAGGAAAAATGAAAACGAGTCCATCAAACTTAGGATCTGGTATGAGGATTTCTCGGATGGTTGTGGGTGTTGTAGGGGGTACGATCATTCTTATGACGACTTCCCTCAAGGTTGATCTCCTTGCATTACCAACTACTTTTCAACCCCACTAGAACTGATCCCAGACTTTTCAATATGCCCAGTATCCTCCCACCCTATCCCCATGTGGAGTCTGATCTTGCTGTTTCTCAGGCTATGCAGCCTAGACATGGTGACATTGGCCTTCTTCCCACCTCTAGTTCCAGCCATGCACCTCCCAAGTACTCCACTTCCCAGCTTCCCACCCCCTCTTACCCCAATGAGCTGATCAACCACTTGATTGCCCTTAACAGTGCCAATGTTGCTAAGCTGTCGGCTGACTCTTCTGCCCCACCCTTTGTGATTGCTCCTTCCATTCTTCACTCCATTACGACCACCTCTTCTCCCTCTATGCCCAACCTTCTAACTGAGAACGCATATGAGGACTTACTCAGAGCCCAGATGAAAGGCAAGATGATCGGCACTAGAGTGGAATCTGAAGAATCCCACCATTCCCTCAAGTCTAACAACTCAGTTGTCAAGAAGATGGGTGGCATTGTAATCAGAACTCCTGAAGATGCAGACATGTCCCAGTCCAATGATCAGAGCAAGAGGAAGGAGGAGGAAGAACAGAATAAGACTAATCCACCTGCCACCAAGAAGTCTTAGTAGAAAAAGACCTGATGATGATGTCTATGTTGATTCAGGGATCGATGGTTGATCGCTCTTGTGATCATATCTACCATAATAATACTAGGCATTACAATGTCCCCATCTCCCTGACTACTAGTTCTGCTAGTTTCAAGCTTGCTAATGTTGTTTCAGTTGTTGCTTCTACATTCCCTGTTTCTCGGACTATGTTTTGGTGGCTCCACCCAAGGCTTGTCTTTGGAGGGAGTTACTTGGTTCTATTGTTTTTATGGAAACTATATGCTTATCTCTACATTGCTCTGCATCCTTCAAATTCTGCACCTGTTTCTTTTTATCACAATTCTTTAATTAGCTGTGAATTAATTTCTTGTCGATATATACTCTTAATGCCCTTACCTGCCAGCTCTTATCAAAGGTCCATTAAGGAGAAAATGGAACACTCGGTTGTAGCTCCTACTAGACCATCTGTTGGTCTCTATGTGGGGGATAGCCACCCCAACCTTTTAAACCAACACTTTACATCCAACATTTTGCACAACCATCTTGAATCAAATACAGATGCAAAGTCTTGGGATCATTCACATCAATCTTCAACAAATGAAGATCAGTCAAGAACCAAAAGGAAGGTGATAATCATCTTCACACATGAAGCATCTCCAAGTACAAGGCTACCTTTCTACAATTCTCAATCCCCTAACACTAATATGAACAAGCAATTGATTGAATTATATTTCATAATTTACAACCTTGTTTGCATGCATAAAATAAAGTATATAAACCAAGCTATGGATAGATTTAGCCTTGTCGAGCTATGTAGCATAGCTTACAAAATCCCACATGATTATAGCGGGATACTGGAACATCAAAGGCTCTAAGAGGCCTGTTCTGTGGAAAGAAATCAATCAGATTAGTTATACCAACAAACTTGATATCCTGGCCTTAGCTGAAACAAAATTAGAGGCACCCCCAACAGATTACCAAATCAACTCTATTGGTTTCAACAAAGTATTAACCATTCCCTCTACTAGTGCTAAAGGTGGTATATGGATCCTCCTCAGGAAACACAAAATATTAGAAAAATCTGTAGTCCTGGAGAAACATCAAAGATTTTGTATGATAAAAATTAATATAGATAGTATTGACATTGCCATTATGTTTGTTAATGCCCCATCTATAGAACACGAAAAGGATACCTTCTGGATTGAAATCATCAATTCTGCTTACAAACATAATCTTCCTATTCTAATCATAGGTGATCTAAATGACCTAGAAAATGATACAAAAAAAATTGGTGGTTGCTCACCATTCACTTGCAGAAAGAGCACTAAGATCACTACTTATAACACCTTTGAAAGACTTGATAGAATTCTAGCACACCGTCCTTTCAACTCCTCTGATCACTATCCTATCACTCTACAAATAGGCTCGTCTGAGAGTCCCATAGGTACACCTTTTCGATTTGAAATGGCCTGGGCTACTAACCCTTCTATCGACTCTCTTGTATCTAAGGCATGGAACAACAAACTAACTGGCTCTTTTGCATACTCTTTCATGCAAAAACAGAAACTTCTAAAAAAGAACATTAAAGACTGGTACAAAAGGAATAGTAGAAACAATATCCAAAAACAACTCAAAATAGTTGAAGATGCCATCCAAAAACTCCAGCTTCAGCTCCCTTGGGGTATCCTTTCGGATGATGATACAAGGAAACTTACAAGGCTTGAGAAGAAGAGAACATCATTATTTGATTATAATCTTAAGTTTTGGAAACAGAGAGCTAAAATCTAACATCTCCACTTAGGAGATAGGAACACTAAATATTATCAAACTGTGGTCAAAATCAGAAATTCTAGAAACTATACTACTAATTTTACTACCAAGGACGAAATCCAGCTATCAGATACCCAGGATATAGCGAACCAGATCACACAAGAAATGGCCGATAGATTTAAACCTCAGAACAAAAGCCCGGTCTCAAGTAGTCAGATTACTCATATCCAGTCCCAAATCACCCCAAATGATAACGCCAACCTCCTTATCAATCCAACAAATAAAGACATCAAGGATACTCTTAGCAAAATGGCCGAAGATAAGACTCCGGGTCCTGTTGGTTATCCCTAGAGTTTTATATTAGATACTGGAAAAATAATAGGCGCCTCTTTATGCAAAACTGTTAAAGCCTTCTTCCACTCTAGGAGCTTGCTCTCCCAAATTAACCAAACCTTCATAGCTCTCATTCCAAAGATTGAGAACCCGTTAAACATTAACCACTATAGACCTATCAGTTTGTGCAACAACATTTACAAAGTTATAACTAAAATCCTTGCTAACAAACTCAAACCAATTCTGACTAAATTAATTAATTCGTTTCAAGGTGCTTTTGTAGAAGGAAGATCAATACAAGATAACACTCTTTTAGCGCATGAAGTTTTCCACACCTTTCACAAAAAGAAAGGAAGAAGGGGTTGGATGGCCCTCAAATTAGATATGGAAAAAGCTTACGACAAAATTAGCTGGGACTACATTAAAGCTACTCTAACCAAATTTGGCTTTGACCCACAATGGATTAAATGGGTTATGAATTGCATCACCACAACAACATTCTCGGTTCTAGTCAACAACCGACCTAGCAACCCTTTAAAACCAGGCAGAGGCATAAGACAAGGAGATCCCCTTGCTCCTTATATTTTCATCCTTGTTATGGAAAACTTAGCACGCAAACTTATAGAGGAAGCCAGCTATGAAGATGCCTTAGTTGGAATTAAGCTGACCAAAAATGGCACACCGATTCCCTTCCTTACCTTCACGGACGATACAATCATCTTTGCTAGAGCCTCACACAAAAGTCTTCATACGATAAAAAATATGCTAAATAAATTCTCCAACCTCTTTGGCCTAACTATAAATTATACCAAGAGTTCCCTTCAAGTATCTGATAACACTAGCCTAAATCTGGCTAACTCACTTGCTCGTGAGATGAACATCCCCATATCTAAAACCCTTGAGAAATATTTAGGTATCCCAATTGTCATGGGAAGGGTTAAAAATGAAATCTTTAATGATGCCATTCAAAGCTTGAAAAAAGAACTGTCCAAGTGGAAGGCTACCCGCTTAGTCAGGCAGGTAGAACAACTCTAATCCAGGAAAATCTAAGCTCCAAAACAAACTACCTAATGCAAAATTTCCTTCTTCCAAAAGGTATTCTAAATCAAATTGATCAAATACAAAAGAACTTTTTCTGGAATAAGTTACAATAAAAAAGATATACACCTCTGATCAGTTGGGACAAGATTTGTAAATCTAAAGAGCAAGGAGGGCTGGGTCTAAAGCTGGCTGAAGAGATGAATATAAGCCTTCAAATGAAGCTTCTCTGTAAAATCTGTAATGAACCTAATAACATTTGGGTGAAAATTATAAAAGAAAAATACCTCCAACATGAAGGACTAATGGATAGATCTGCTCAGAACACTTCATGGCAATTTGGCAAATTCCTTCATCTACATGAGAGATTCACATGAGGACTCCTATGGATTGTTGGGAATGGTGAAACTATAAATGTTTGGAATGACCCTTGGATATCGGAGCACAATCTATCAAGCTACCAACAACACCTTGATCCGGACCTCAAGGTTAACCAGCCCTTTAACAGTAACAAGGAATGGGATGTAGACCTCCTCCATGATATCTTCCCTAACAAAATTGTTAATCATATAACCAAAATCAAAATCCCGTCCTGGAATGTTGGGGACAAACTGATTTGGAAATATAATTCTGATGGGCAATTCTCGACTAGATCGGTAAGACAAATCCCCTCCAACAACAACCATAGGAACACTGGAAATCAAAGATGGATTTGGAAACTACATCTCCCTCCCAAAATAAAAAAATCTCTTATGGAAGATAACTTCAGATAGCCTTGCGACAAAGGATCGATTGAATAAATACTTTAATAGAGTTCCATCGTATTCCTGCTTCTGTGACTATCACAATGAAGACAAAGACCATCTCTTTCTCCTTTGCCCTTTCACAAGAACTACCTCAGCCCCCTATGCGCATCTGGTGGGCAAATACACCCCGCTGCTTCCAAGTCACTTCAACAACGTTGATGATATCTTTAACACGATTCATAGTAAAAAAGACTTTGTGGAATTGTGCTTCATCTGGCAAAAAATATGGGAATCTAGAAATGACCGAATATTTAGGAACAAGAATGCGTTAACACCTCACATTATAGCACTTAGAGAATTTTTGGACGCTGCTGATTGGCGCTCAGCAAACGAAAAAACGATCCCCCAAATAAACCATAACACTAAAAGGAAACACAACTCAAAATGGACAAAACCACCGACGGCTATCTACAAAATCAACGTAGATGGTTCACTAAAGCCCACGGGCGCTTGTCAGGTGGGAGTGATCATCATGGATCACAATGGATCTGTGGTTGATATTTATCAATCGAATTTGGCAGCTTCATCACCTATCCAAACAGAAGCTGCTGCATTTTGTGAAGGTGTAAATCTAGCCTTCTATAGAGGACTAAAGGGAGTCATAGTGTAAGGAGATTGCTTGGAAGTAATCAAGACCATTAACGATAGAAGTAACGTCAGATGAGAAGTCTTGAGGGAAGTGGAATATATCAAGAACCTTAGCTTGAGCTTTGACAACATAGAATTCAGACATTGCTACAGGGAAGCAAACAAGGCAGCTGATTTCATAGCTAAGTCTAGAGATACTTGTACGATTAGTAATCTCCCTACCTTTAGGGATCTGTGTAACATGCATCATCCGCGAGGATGGTCATGGTGGCACCTTACTTTTGTAAGGACCGCCTACTTCTTGCATACTGTAAAAAAAAACAAAAAACAAAAAAAACTATTATGTACTTAATTTAGTTTTTTATACTTGGGTTTTTAGGTAATTCTAATAAGTTTTATGTCTCTTGCTAATATTTTTTTAATAAATGACCTACAAAAATCTTACTTCACTATAGATAATAATAATTGTAATAAGCTAACATTATGTTTCTTTCCATCATTGTAAAATGTAAACATAAAAAATTTACTCGACTGTCGTGTTTCTTGCTAATATATTTGAAAATGTTATTTATAAGATAAAATTTTAATTAGACTTTTTTTTAATCTCAATCTATAATTTGACGTTAAATTGTGTATATATAAATATATAAACTAAAACACTTTTTTAAAATAAAAAGTACTCCCTCTGTTAATTAAAACATTTCGTTTACTATTCATGCACACTTTTTTAGAATGACAAAAACTATATGAAAAATGAAATTTTTTAAAAATTTGTTTTTATAAATTCGTACTTAATTAATAGTAACAAGTATGTAATTATTAAAAATATATATTAAAAAAGTTAATATTTTATATAGTTTTTAACCCCTCAAAAAACGGAAATGAATAATAAAATGTCAAGTTTTAATTAACGGAGGGAGTATCATTTTTTGTTGTCATCAATTTTTATCTCATTTTATGTAAATAGAAAAACTTTACTTTACAATCACGTTTCCTACTAATATTTTTAAAATTTGTCTTTATAAGATAAAATTTTAATTAGATATTTTATATCATTCTATAATTTGTGATTAATTAAAACTTTAAATTATATATATATATATATATATATATATATATATATATATATATATATATATATATATATATATATATATATATATATATATATACAAACTATTTTAAAAGAAAAAGTTTTTTTTTTGTCATCAATCATTTTTTTTTTATCTTGGTAATGTGCATGAATACTCTTACAATACTATTTTTACTTCTGGGAATTTTTTTTATCTTTAATTGAGATGAAATGAGATAAAAGCTTTTTTATACTAATAGGTATATAGATTCCTATGTAAGCAAGTTAAGGCCTATGGGGGTCATAACGGTGATACCGTATGTGAGATGTTGGATATATATAGGACGTGGTTTCAAAAATGTAAGACGTGTTATATATGTGATATGAGAAGCTAATAGAGTCCTCCATCCCCTATTTCCTAGTTCCTACCCTATTAAACATTCTCAATGAAGAAAAAAATATAATACATATATGCCTTTAAATGAATTTTTAGGATTTTTTTGGGACAATTTAAAAAATATCCAAAAAAGTTGCTATAATTAGGTAAGTGTCCAAAATTTGTAAAATTGGTGGAGTGTCAATCCCCTTTTCCCCCCTTTTTGCCCCCATTCTCAGTGCCCCCAGCCCCCCCCCCCCCCCCTCGCGTGGTCTTTTTTTTTTTTAAAAAAAAAAAATTTACATGTCAGCACTTTCTGTTGTGCATATATAACTCGATGTTGTGCACATATAATATTATGTTGTGCAAATATAACTTCATGTTGTGCAATCTTAAAAAACCTTATAGAAAGAATATGCACATGCATTTGTATTTTAAAATTGCATTAATATATCTTATTTTCATATAAGCACATCGTTCTACCATTGACCTAAAAGGCTTTTAAAATCGCACTAATGTCGACGTCGATGTTGCTGACACCGACATTTCTGACACCACTGACACTGACATTGTTGACACTGCTGACACTGTCACTGACGCGTTCATGTGATTTCGCCTATACTTATTACCTCATTTGTGACGACATAATCCCTTAAAATACCTACAAGCCTTAGCTTGGCGAGATGATGATCAAATTGTATGCTTATTAGTCCGAGCGATGGGGGTTTTGGGTTTGACTCGCGATGAATTATGTTACTGTTCAATCGTCGTCTATAGAGGAAGCTAGACGGGGTTGTTATCCCAAATAACGTTCTTCTCCGACCGAAGATCTTTAGAACTCAACTCCGGGGGTTTTAGGTCCTGAGAATAATCAGAGCTCTTATGCTTTCCTATCTTTAGAATCAGATCATTTACTCTGAGATCGGAGGGGGGTATTTATAGGGAAACCAAGCGAGTAGCTGGCTGGCAACCTCGTGGTTCTATGTAGGACACGTATAGCGCATGTCCACATGCTTAGGGGCTTAGGCAATACACGTGGAGCCATTAGAGGCGAGGTGCTTGAGCCAGCGAGCTGCTTGCTAGGATTTCAGAGGCTTACGAGATATTGGAGAGTTCACTCTAATTCTTACATGGGGTCCAGGTCGCGAGGGAAATAAGGATTAATTGTTCTCCGGAGCACTAAGCCTAGTCCTTCTGGCTCGATCGGATACTTTGCTCGCGATGTACTACTGGTGGGACCCAACATCCTTTTGCCTTGGGCGACCCATTTATGACGTCATACTCTGTGTTTATTATATAGCCTATTTTCTATGTCATCGTCATATCTCCTCGTAACCGGATCGCGAGTGATACGTCATTTCGTGATTGGGTTTCGACAAATACGATTCTCCCTGTCAAAGTTCTTAGTTGATTGGATGTGCCTTATCTGGGCCTATCGTGCTCTTGGGCCCATTGGGCGAAGTGGTCCCACATGGACCTATAAGTGGGGTTTTTACCCTCGCTCCTCCCTATTCCACATTTCGGAATTTTCAAAGAGAAGAGGGAAGAGAGAGGGAGTTCAAGGGTTTCCTGTGTTTTTTGAAGAACCGAGATCGGAGTTAGGTGGTAGTCCGTTCTCCGTTTCCTAAGTTTTCCGACGCTTCCCTCTCGCAGTTATCAAGTGAGTCGTCTCCGATCTTTCTTTGGCCCGTTTTAATTTCTAGGCTTGTGTTATTGTCTTGAGATTTTTAGGGTTAGCCGGGAAAACCAAAACCAGCGCCGGTTATGAGGCGATGATCGGGGTACGCCCTGGTGTTGTATCCCCCGTCTCTTCCGCTGTCATGTTGTTTCATCCCTTACCTTTTCCTTTATCCCCTCAGTCAGAAATGATCTCTACGGGGTAGCAAAAGGATATTTAGTAGTGGCGGGGTGGTGTCGAGAGGGGGTAGTGTTGCATTTGAGTTTTTCGGACGATCTCTGGGAAAATCTCCGACAATAAGGGGCGGAAGAAACCTCTCGTCTCCCCTTTTTTCCTCTCTCATGAGTGATTTCTCGAGAATCGGGAAACCTTTGTGGAGGAGATGGAAAGGCGCCTTTGAGCCGCCATCCTATGGGGGGGGGGGGGGGGGGGGAAGATGTCTTTTCAACGTCCCATCGGGGGGCGCGTGAGGCGCCAACGTAAACCTCCAAGAGGACTTTTTGGCGCCAAATTTATTTACTCGCGATGTTGAAAAGGTAGTTTCTCCTTGTTAATTTTTCCTTTTCTTTGCGTCTTTTCCAGGGGGGTTTTCCTTTGTTTTTAGAGTTAAGATGTCGCAGGAGAGCGATAGCCAGAATCATAGTGTAGGCTATGAATATGAAGAAGTCGGTTCCTCGCGAACCAGATCCCATGCAGATGTCAACTCGGAGTCTGCGGCGAGTCAAGCTCCTCCTTCACCAATTAAAAAACCCCGCGATGAAAAGAGAAAGAGGGCGAACCCCGGGGCTGGTCCAAGCGCGAAGAAATAGAAGATGGCGGGGACCATTTAGCGTCCTTTAAAGAGGGAAAACCCTGAGTATTGCCATACCTCGGAGTCTATAAACGACCTGCGAAGGGGTGAGTCGTCTCGCGTACCCAAGGAGTCTAAAAAACCTACCCGAGTGATCCCGGGTGACTTTGCCCTACCTCCTTATGATCGAACGGAGGTTGATAGCTGTAGCTTTTGTGAATGTTATACTTTCGCGGTGCCTCCTCCTCCTCCAACAATATTCTTGGATCGCGTAGCTCCTACCGTACCAAAAACATTGGGTGAAGAGTCGATTTTAGACATTAAGCACTTGGAAGAGGTGGCGAAGCTTTATCCGTGGCCGGCTGGGGTGGAGATAGGTCTGTCCGTTGGTGGTTGGGGATGGTTGAATGAATACAAGGACCATGTTGTCGTTCACCTGGGCAGCTTGCTTCAAGGGTTCTGTCTCCCTCTCCCCCCACTGTATGTAGACTTTTTAGCTTATATAAACCAATGCCCTGCCCAACTTGCTTTTAACGTATGGATGTATTTGGTGGTATACATCATGCTATCATTAAGCAAACGTAGAGAGGGATTAGATCATTTTTCTCTGTTCTTTCCTTGAGGCGTAGTGAGGGATTGATGTCCGCCTCTCTGGCTAGAAAGATTGTAGAGAGGTTGTCCAGTAGCCGGGGATGGAGGAAAAAGTGGTTCCTCGTTCGCAATCCAACCAAGACTATTTTGAACTTTGTGATCAAACCGAGCAAGTATGTCACGCCTAGTGACAAGCATGATGTAGCGGATAGGTGGAGAGCTGCGTTCGAAAAGGGGGTTGCGATTGTACGAGGTTGTAGGAAGGTTGTGACCCCGGTTCGCTTGGAAATGGCCAAACTTAGCCTTCCGCATCGGCTGGGTCGGTGTCTAGGAGTTTTTATTTTTTTTCTTTGGCGTTTTGGCCGTGATTTTCCTTCGTTCTGATTTGTTCCAGTTTTTCTCGCAGATATGATAGTTGATAAGTCGAAGATTTCCGCGCTTGCAAAGAAAAAGAGTACCGTAGAAGGTGGGTCCAGGCATGCCCTTACTATTACTCTGCGGTCGGGTGGTGGTAGGCAGAACGTCCCCCGCAAGCCTCTCCTCGCGAAGAGGAGTCCGAAAGGGAAAGAACTGGTTGACGACAGGGAGAGCCTATCGTCAGAAGACCAGCCATTGGCTTATCGCGGGCAGGAGCGACCAAGGGAGGAACCAAGAGACACCAAGCTTTTAAACTCCGAGTCGATTACCCATGAGGGGATTTCCATGGCAGCTTACCGATTGCCTGGATTTGACCCTATTAGTATCAATGAATTGGAGATCCCTAAGAAGAGTTGTCCAACTGAGAGGGATAATCTCCATCATTTGACGAATGAAGAGCTAGTGGAGCATGGACGGAAAAACAGAGGCTAGGTAACCTCTTTTGCGACTCGTGTTTCTACTTTTTCCCCCATTTTTTCTGTTTTACTTATGCGTTTATTACTCTTCATGTGTTGCCGTAGGATGACCTACAATGGTCTGAAATGGCTGGACGTTTGAGAAACTACGATGATAAGGTAAGGGAGTTGAGGTCGATCGTGACCGCTCTGAAGGCAAAGGTGGATAAGTTGAGAGACGCGGAACTCCGGGAGGTAACTATGGTGAGTCTTAATGATGCCTTGACGAAGTCCCAGAAGGATGTGGAAGTGGCGAGAAGCGAGCTAGACCTGTCGCGAGTCGAACTCGCGAAGGCTCAAGAGTCTGAGGTCCAACATAAATCTGAGGTCATGTGCTTGAAGGGTCAGCTCCAGGATCTTGAGCGTGAGTTAAGGGCAGTTCGTGCGAAGCTCGCTAATGTGAAGAGGCAGTTGGAATGCTTTTCCTCTGGGGAAGATGCTGCTCTGTCTCGGAAAATGCTTCGCGAGTTCATGCTCAGAGACGTCGGCCAAGGGTGGCTAACTGAATTCATGGGAGGAGCCGGCCGGGATTAGCTCGATCACTATCTTGAGACGGATGGGGAAGATGTCCTTTACGATAGGGTTACTGGCGCGTTTATGGAGGGGGTTGCAGGTGGGATCTCTCCAAGTGTCAACCGCTTTGTTCATCTTGGCGATGAGGTGAGGATGTTTCCTCCTATTTACGAGAATGAGGATATGAAACTGAAGGATCCCCCACGTGAGCTGCCTTTCCCCCTCGACGCTCCAATCGATAATGCTGCCATCACCGACCCTCCTTCTGAAGGTGGAAAAACCCCTGAGCCTGCTCGCGGAGACGACAACCCTCCTATCGACGTCTGACTTACTACCGCTTTGCTCTTGACAAAGTTTCTTTTTGTGTAAGGAAGTTTGGAAATATTTCTACCCATGGCAAGATTTTTGTACTCTGTTGTGGTTTACTCGTTCGTATTTTGTGATGGTGAACATTTCAACCCATGACAAATAACACCTTGTTGTGGTGTTTTGTGAAAACTTTTATCTTTGAATTCACCGTGGTTTCATTTATATCTTTTGCATGTTTTTCTTACGGGCTTGTCCCGCCGATTTTACTTATGTTTTCTTATGTTTAAATCTTGATCTGTTCACCCTGTCTACCGCTTTTATTTGTAAGGTAAATTCGCGACACCTTTATCCATCTCTTGTCGTTGATCGTTTTAGGGAATAAACCGTGAAATGACAAAAAGTAGTGTTCGCGTATTTATCCATCTCTTTTGTGTTTTGTCTTTTTCCGACCCGGATGTGACCTCTGCCAACGTAATGATGGCCCTCTGGGATCCAGAGTTGGATTCTGCAATTTTTCCACTTGTTTGGCATGCAGTTGGTTCTGAAAATGTTGCTTTGCACAGATATGAATTACGTTTTCGGTGATGAGACAACACTGCCTTGTTTGTTTTATTTGCTGATAAATAGCAGATATTCGGATAAAATCAGCGACAGTTGTCCTTGGGTTTTTTTTATTTACTAGTACTCTTGTAGTGAGGAATCATGACCTCCTTTCATCCTCGTCGTCGTGACTTTTTCCGTTCCATTGATTCTGAAGAAAAGATGAAATGTATGGTAGCTTTCTTTACCCATCTTTTGTAATTCTTGTGTTTCTTATTTGATCTTTGGTTTTGTGGCTTGAAGCTTTTGCCTGAATCATTTGGCGCTCAGTATGCTCGTAAGGGATTGACTCATGTGTGCTTGGTTTCTCCCACTGGGCGAGAGTTTTGAGTAAGGGTGTTTCGAGATAGCCAGGGCCATTACATCCTTACTGAAGGTTGGCGTGCTTTTGTTGTGGACAACGGTTTACCTAACGGGGGCCTCTTATTATCTTTAAGTATGAGTGGGGTAGTTGTTTTACAATAATTGTTCTAAAAGTGAACGAATGAGCTTGGCATGCAAATGTATTGTGTATTCTCTTTTGAAGTTTCATTTGTATGTTGGTTTTTATACGCGTTATGTCGAACTTGTTTTCAATGTTTGTTTAAAGATTGGACTAGAATAGCTCACACATCTAATCTTAGGGGGCTATTTTAACGATTGTTTGATGTCATAGTCGAACAAACCTGAATCGTAAATATAGTAGAGCAAAACATAATGCTTTTATTAATTTTCCAGATGATACGGAAACTCATTGATGTAAATCGCAAACAGAGTGATGGCAGCTAAATTTATTCTCCTTGGAGGCTTACTTGCATGTGCATCTGTGTTTAGAGATTATATTACACAGGGAGAAAAACTAGAAACATTCTATGAGTGTTTTCAATTTACCTCCATCGAGGCCTGGCCGGGATAATACGAGTCCTGCCCTAGCTCAAGCGGGATCCATTCGAAAGCGGGCCTTCTGAGTGAGGAGGAGCCCATTCTGCATCTACCTCATCCCCTACCGCATCTGGGATACGAACCTCGAAACATACCCCTCCTTTGTGAATAAAGGTTACAAAGGAACCAACATCAATACTATGTGAACAGGCAAAATCGTTCCACCGGCCACCTAAGTAAGGAATCCTATAATCTCCGCAAATAACTTCTACAGAAAAATCCCCCAAAATTCGGGACGACAGGAGAATGTTTCTGGGATGGTTCGGATGAAATTGATCTTCAAAACGCAATGGAAGGGACAAGTGATGTAGCTGCTCCAGGAAGCGGATGGGCTCAGAAAATGTCCAAACTGCCTGCCTTGATGTAGTCATAAAGAGAGAGAAAATAGGATTAAAGAAGGTAAGTGAATGGAATGCTCCTCAAACATCTTCTCTTTATAAAGGGACATCTATGTGAGCGGCTCAGGATCACGGGTAACAACAAATAGGGCACCTCGCATGTCAAGGCAGGATTGTTGATAAAGTCGAAAACACGAGACGCATATATTGAAACGAGTGAAAACGTGATTTACTTTGCAGAAGAACACAGTGCATTGGGACGCCCATAAACCTTGTAAATAGCAAAATTCTTGCTAGGAGAGCAACGAGGCCCGTGACCAAAGGAATCTAAGGGGAATTAATGGGAGGGCAAACCTCTTTATGTATTTGTTAACCTGGTTTGAGATAAATCCAGTTAAATCCTGAATTACTCTTACAGATGAATCTAGGAAGAAAATCATCACAAAAAGCCATGAAAGAGGGGGAACGAGAGGGTTGTTCTAATATATGCGGAAAGAGTTAGAAAAAGTTACCGCGAGAATGATTAAAGATATAAGGAAACAAGGATCAGTTGTCATCAACAAAATCTCTGCCTTTTTTTAAGTTTCATAGTAAATTCATAATTAACATAAAAGTCATGATTCTGCTAAGGGTGAAAACCATTTGCAGATTTATCTTGTATGGATGATCCCACGCAATTGATAACTCCACCTCCCCCGTTCCAATCCTTGATCTGAACTTCAAAGCGAGCACGGCCATTATGGGTGGAAACCATGGACGAACCTATTCCGAAGTCATGGGATTTGGCAAAATCATATCGTTAATTTATTCTCCTTGGAAGCTTGCTTGCATGCGTATCCGTGCTTAAAGTGCACGCGATCGCTAAATTTATTCTCCTTGGACGTTTACTTGCACATCCCCATGTTCGAAAGACATGCGATTGCTAAATTTATTTTCCTTGGAGGCTTGCATGCATGCGTATCCGTTCTTAAAGTGCACGCGATCGCTAAATTTATTCTCCTTGGAGGCTTACTTGCATGCGCATCCGTGCTAAAAGGGCACGCGATCGCTAAATTTATTCTCCTTGGAGGCTTACATGCACATCCCCATGTTCGAAAGACATGTGATTGCTAAATTTATTCTCTAGGAGGCTTACTTGCATGCGCATCCGTGCTTAAAGTGCACGCGATCGCTAAATTTATTCTCCTTGGAGGCTTACTTGCACATCCCCATGTTCGAAAGACACGTGTTTGCTAAATTTATTCTCCTTGGAGGCTTACTTCCATGCGCATCTGTTGTTGCAGGAGGATGGTCAAGTATGAAATAAATATAGAATAAAGATCAGACTGACTTCCCTGTCTCACCAAATAAATACAAGACTTCCTCCCGTTGTAGTAGAAGGTTGTCAGGATCGAATCCACGAGGAAGCACGTCAGCAGTTCTTAGGTAGCAACAGATCTCACAGACAAGCAGCAGTGGTTGGATATTGGGCAAGCTCAGCTTCTACTTGCCTTGCGCGCTCAACTTCTTGTTCCCTCGCTGCCCTTTCATTGGCGATAGTGGTATCCTTTGCGGCTAGCTCCCTTGTAAGCCTGACAATCAGCTGTTCTTGTGTTTCAGCGGCCGCCATGATCCTTTTGAGTTTAGAGTAAATGTGTAGGTAACGCTCTGATTCGTCTAAGCTGTCAAACTCAGGTGGTAGACCAGAACGACGCATACACCTGAAAAGTAACTCAAAGTAGACGTGAGATTCAACTACCTAAGGCGCGAATGATAGCTTCCCCGGCAACGGCGCCAATTTGTTGTTGCAGGAGGATGGTCAAGTATGAAATAAATATAGAATAAAGATCAGACTGACTTCCCTGTCTCAGCAAATAAATACAAGACTTCCTCCCGTTGTAGTAGAAGGTTGTCAGGATCGAATCCACGAGGAAGCACGTCAGCAGTTCTTAGGTAGCCACAGATCTCACAGACAAGCAGCAGAAAGACAGAAACAAAGGAACAAAGAAAGAAATAACAGAAATAACAAACGAAGACAAGGAATAAAAGCAAGACAACAACTTTACTCGATCTCGACAAGGAGTAACTCGAGATCGACAAGGAACAGTACAGACAGAAACTGAAAATCGACGACAGAAATCAGAAACACAACTCGACCTAGACAAGACTCTACTCGAGATCGACAAGGACCTACTTGATCTCGACGAGACTCTCCTTTGTATCGACTAGAAAGACAGAAACTTAAATTGCAAATTTCGAACCCAAAACTTAGATTTTCGACGAAATAAATTTGATATATAAAAGACTTCCAAGGCCAGGGTATCAACACCACAACGATAACCACGCAAAGTAACACATAAAGGCATAAAAGATCATGCTTTCCATCAAAATAACTTTCGTTACTAACAAATAGGCATATAGAGGCTTTCGCATAAACCCTAATTGTTACTAACCCTTTTCACATAATTAATCCAAGCTGTATTAAGATCACTTTCACTTCAATAATACAAACAAGGATCACCTTCAACTCTCGCAAAAGAATCATGCTCATAAGGATAGAAGACGTATTGCATAACAAGATCTGACCTTTACTGCATCATCTCACATGGCCACCGTCGGGCTCACCCCAGCCACAGAAGTGGGTGGACTACTCTCTCTTCATCATCAAGAAAGACATCAAATAAAAAAAGCAACTAACTTGCATTGAATTAAATAAAGAAAGCTTACAACCCACAAGACAAATCTGCTTTCGCCTTTCCACCTTGCTCGTTACAAACTCTCTCTCTCTCTACTCCTACTTACTTGAATAGAATTGATTGTGTTTTGAATGAATGAAAAACCATCCCCTAGGGCTTTATTTATAGCCTTCTATTCCTTGCTAATCAAGGATAGAATATCTATATCTATATCTAAAATTATATCTAAAAGCTTTAATGATAAATAAATGCAATTAGGAATTAAATCTAAAAAGGAAAAGATAAATCTAAACTAGGTAAGATGTCTTCATGTTGATAGATCTCCCTTCCATGGATAGATGATGATAGATTTCAGCCAACTCGACTTCCTTCGTGCCCAAGGAATCCCAGCTCGACTCGGACTGCTCACGTCGGCGCGTTTCTAGAAACTGGCCTACTCGATATCGACAAGGGCTACTCGACATCGAGTAGGATTGTCGTCGACTGGTGTTCTCGGGTGACTCTGCTCGACATGGCTCGGATCTAGGCTCCTGGGCGTCGTCGATCTCGACTAATCGTCCTCGACATCGAGGAGGGGTGTGTGGACTGGTGTGATCGAGCAGCTTCTCCTCGGCATGGACTGGCGTTAGGGTTTACTCGAGCTCGACAAGGATCTCTTCGAGATCGAGTAGAGCTGCTCGACGTTTTTATCCTCGGCTTCTCGATCAGCTCCTCTTCTTGTCGACTCCGGGTGTGGCGTTTAGGCTTCATCGATCTCGGCCAGTGGTACTCGAGATCGAGTAGGGTTCCGGAGCTGGGTTGGTCTGGCTCTCGACACTGCTCCTAGTCGACAAGGCCTGTGCTCGGACATGTTCGTCTAGATCGAGTAAGGTTCACTCGAGATCGAGTAACCTGGGTTCTCAACTTGATTCGACTGGTTCCGCTGCTTCTTTGGCTTTGGACTTCTGCAGTGGATTTCCGAGCTTTTCTGACCTTCCTTAGAATTGCTTTAAAACGCCTCGAATTCTATGATTTAAACAGAAACTGGTGTAGACTCCATAATTTGGCAATTAAGCATAAACTACATAGATTCTGTACTATCTAACCCAAATGCATGCAATGTATGCAGAAATCGATATAAAAGTTATTGTAAAACATGACAAATTAGGCTTACAACAGCATCCGTGCTTAAAGTGCACGCGATCGCTAAATTTATTCTCCTTGGAGGCTTTTTTGCACATCCCCATGTTCGAAAGACATGTGATTGCTAAATTTATTCGTATCCACAATGTTTCTTGGGTTTGAAACTTTCATTTATATATATGAAAAGGTGTACCCAATCCAGAACCCTGGTGACCCCTATACATAGAAAATCTAAGTCACCAGGTTTCTAATATGTCTAGCATTTACGCAAAATACGCCTTAAGATTCTTGGCGTTCCATGATTTTGCGAGGATCGCGCCTTCCAAATTTTGAAACTTGAAGGAATCCCTACCTACTTCTTTGTGGATGACGTATGGACCTTCCCACTTAGGTTCAAGTTTTCCCCCGATCGTTGCTTGTCGGAGGACCATATCTCCTTTTTTAGGGGTCGTAAAAAAACACGCTTGTTGTATCCTTCCGCCAGGCGACGTTGATACTCATTCGCTTTTAGACAAGCGGTATCCCTTCTTTCTTTGTGTAAATGGAGTTCTAACTCAAGGGCCTCGTCGTTGGACTCTTTTCTGAAATCGACAATTCTGGTCGATGGAACTAGCAGCTCTACTGGTATGACAACATCCACCCCAAAAGCCATTGCGAATGCTGTTTCTCTGGTGGGACTCTTAGCTGAGGTTCTATATGACCATAATATCAGGGGCAAGATCTCAGCCAAATCTCCTTTCGCGGTCCCCAACCTCTTGTTTAAGGCATTTAGGATTTGGCAATTCGTGGTTTCGGCTTGTCCATTGGATTGCGGATAAGCCACTTATGAGAATTGGAAGTCTATACGGAGGTTGGCGCAGAAGTCACGAATTCCCTCACAGTCAAATTGGGGACCGTGATCTGTGATGATAGCTTGAGGGACCCCGAATCGGCAGACCATATTTTCCCATATGAATTTACGCAGTTTCTCCACTGTGATGGTGGCCATGGCTTTAGCTTCTACCCACTTCGTAAAGTAGTCTACTTTCACAATGATGAAGCGCAGCTCGCTCGGTGTTGTTGGGAAGGGGCCCAAAATATCAATTCCTCATATTGCGAATGGACATGGTGCGAAGATGGTTTTCAAAGGATAAGGGGGACGATGATTGAGTGGCGCGTGTCACTGACAAGGATCGCATATATGCATGACCATTTCCGCGTACTCCCTAAGGGAGGGCCAATAATAGCCTAAGTGTGTGATTTTAGACGCTACGACTCTCCATCCCTGGTGTTTGCCGCAAAGGCCGGCGTGCAATTCTTGCACGAGATTAAAGCCTTCATGGTTTGAGATGCACAAGAGATCCGGAAGGTTGAAACCCCTTTTGTACAGTCGGTCGTCTCTTACTCGAAAGCGGGCCGCTCTCCTTCTGGTATTTTGACTATCTTGTACCTCGCCTGCTATTGCTCATTCGGTTGTATATTCCAGGAGGGGTATACAACAGTCTCCGAGGTTAGATATTCTGAATACCCCCTAATGGATTCCTCGGGCATGCCTCTGTTCGATTACCACGCGGTCACTTAAACCTAGGGGCAGCGTGGCCCCCATTCTGGCCAATGTATCGACGCGCTCATCTTTCTCGTGAGGTATGGACGTGATTGACGGTTTTTAGTTGCATAAACCGTATCAAAATAAATTCGAACCTACCTAACTAATGTAGTGTGGTAAGCACGAGTAGATCCCACAGAGAATCAAGTTATTCCTAAGTTAAGTTTATTTACCAATTAGCATGAAACGGGGGGTTTTGAGTGGTGACAATAAGAAAGAAAATAAAATAAACTATAAACAAATTGACAGAGATAACAGTTAATAAAATAGTTTCATCTACAAATATCCACTTTATTTGGTTGAATTGATATTGTAACTTCCTCTTGTCATTTTAGTTTTCCTATGAATGTCCTTGTCCCGACCTAATATAGTTACTAGTCCAACCAGTCCTAGCAACCCTTATCAATCAAACAGTCCCTAAAGAAGGATTTAACCCAATTGATAGATTTAAGTTCAGAGATTAACCAAGGTATTTGCAGTCCCTAAAGAGGGATTTAACAACACATCCACCTTCCTACTCATTCAATTAGTTCAACCAGCCCTAAAGGAACAAGTTTGCCACTTGGGTTAAGGTTCACAACCAGGAATCTACAAAACCCTAGCAATTGAATTAACTCTAACTAGTTGCGCGGGCTAGATAGAATAAAACAATAGATAATCAAGCACAAAGAAGTCGAAACATTCAATATGGGAAATAAGGAACAAGATTCAGAAACTCACAATCAATCCAAACAAAGCTTCAAATCGTAGACGAAATGGAAGAGTTTAGATCTCCATAAAAATAAGACAAAACATAATTAGGGCTAAGATGAGCAAAGTCGGTCACGGCCGTATGTCACGGCTTCACATCCGGCTCCCTTTCACCGAATGAATGAATGTATATATATATATATAACATAAACTATCCTAACCTAAACCTATCTAATCTAATACGGATATATAATATTATTATTATTACATCTATCTAATCTATCTAAACATATATGTTACGCAGCACTCAGCCACTCATTGGAGTTGTTGAACCCACGTCCTGCCGTTCGGAGCCCATCTCCTCCACCTACGATCATCAACCCATTTACGCAGCTAGCCCATCAACCCATTTACGTAGCTAGCCCATCTTGTCTTTCAAATTGCGGTCAACCAATCAACCTCTGAATTCATACGATCCAACCCGAAAATACCTGAAATATATAAAAATACTAGTGTAGACTCCGAAAATCAAATAATATAAATTAAGCTATAAAATGGGTAAACATGTTCTAAATTAATATGCAAATCTATTCTAAAAACATGACTAAAATAGACTCTATCAAACTACCACATGCTTAGATTTTTGCTTGTCCTTAAGCAATGAAAAAACAAATATAGAATTAATTATCCCACAAATAAGATTTTCATGCTATAGTTTTAGAAAAGCAATATCAAGCAATAGGAGCCATGAATAAGAGAACAAATATCCTAGCAAGTATATGAGCGATCCAATAGTAAAGGCAAATTTAATCCAACCTCACCGGGATAATGTGTTTCACTTAAGCTCTCATGTGTTTAGGCTTTAAAGTACAACTCCTAACTCAATGCAAAATGCTCTATACACCGTGAAAGTTATCACTTGCAAACAACATCATGAGGACTTTTATAGGGTTGTAATGGGGCTTTGGTAGGAAAATAAGGCATGAGAATATTTAGGCTTGTGGTGCTAAAAATCCGGGAAAAAAGAACAATAACCAACCAGAACAACACCAAAACTTCCATACTTCGCAAACATTCCAATAACACAAACTCCAATACACATCGATAAGCTCTTCGATTTCAATAGGCATACAACTCATGCATTGTTCCATTTGGATGATGACTTCTTTTTTTTCTTTTAGGCTTACTTTTGCCCCTAGGTGAATTTTATCCTCCCTAGGTCCAAGCTTACTAGACTTTTACTCCTAAGTGAATTTTATCCTCCTTAGGCCCCTAGTAATAAGTCATCTCTATTATGCAAGAAGGGTTACCTTATTTTGGCTATGCCTCTCGCAATGCACAACCATACATACATCATTTCCACTCAAAGCAACTCCAACATAAAGATTTTTCACCAATTCTCCTCCTAATTCCCGGATAGGGTCAGGTTAATCATTGACTATGATATATTTTTGTGGAGCTATAAAAAAAAGGCTTTAAGGCTCAGATGGGCTTCAAGCAAAGGATAATGCAAATGGTAGATAAGGTATAATATGACTAAAGTAAACATGTCTCAATCATTTGAAATTCACAAGCAACAAACATGTACAATACGGTCATGAAAAACAAGCATATGAAGAGTATTATCACACAATAAAAGGAAAAGGAAAATAATTATGAATAGTCCCTATAAGGCCAAAAAATCAAACTCCCAAGGGTTATATTTTTTTTAGATTTCAATTTAACCTCAACTATGAACCATACTTGCTCAATTATATTCTCAAAACATGCTCCAAAAACCATTTTCAAGCCATTCAATCCATTCATGGGATTTATGCAATAAGATCATAAAAATAAATTAGAGGACAAACTAAACCAAGATGGGTATCGTTACTAACACCTAAATGCAATGAAATGCATTACAAAAATTGAAAAAAAAAAACTAACATATATATATATATATATATATATATATATATATATATATATATATATATATATATATATATATATATATATATATATATATATATATATATATATATATATATATATATATATATATATATATATATATATATACACACACACATAAAACACGGAGCTACACCTGAATTCCCCACCCCATGCTTAAAATCTTACTTTGTCCTCAAAGTAATGAAATAGAATGGAAGAGGTAAAGGAAACTCACAATGTAATCAGGCATTCAAAGACAAGCTCTCAGCTCAAAAAGAGGTAGTGGTGTAGCCTCCGAATAGACCCAAAAAATCAGCAACTTCTCATAGTGAAAAGACCTATCAAACACCACAACCAATAGCAAAAAAAAGCATAACTAGAATAGCAATCAGCGAAAAATTGAGTTCTCAAGAGCAAAGGAAGATCAGAAGCACAAAATTCAGCAAGAAAGTTACTATTCCTTAGAGCTGATAAGAGAAGAGTTCAGAAATTACAGATGGAGATTCGAAGCACAATATTCGCCAGCCACTCCCTCCTAGATGCAATATGCATTTGTGAACCTTCTTGGAGCTAGATACATATAGGCCTATCCTCCCTGGAAAACGCCTAGCCAAGGCAAAAAACAAAAAGAACGCACCAGAAACAAACACATTCCAACATCCAAGAAAAATATATCATCCAAAAATAGATGTACCAAGACTAGTATAACAAAAATCAGCTCTCAGGCTCATCCATCTTTCGGAAGTAGAATCATGAAAAATTTGATGGATACAGAGAGCATGAGACAAGCACCAATCATATAAATGACCTAGGCTAACGTAAAGCACAACCCAACTGTTTAGAGAGTAACAAAAAGAACTCGACTGATGTTAAACATAATAAGAAGAAATCGATCAGCTCCAGAGAGTTGACAAAAAGGAGTTTTAAAATCATCATTGAGACATCTCAACAAAATCAATAGTAGACCGACAAAAGAGCAAACAGACTCAATGTAAAAATCTCAAAGTACACGTAATGTAGTCCAGGAGAATGCTCAAATGCGAGAAATCATAGCACCTACTCTCCCTAAGCAAGGTAAACACAAGGTCAAAGTTGAATAAAAAATCACCAACAATTCAGAAAGAAACCAATCTAGTCTCAACACAATGCTCGGGTAAGCAGCAAACATCCAACGAAGCACCATATACGAAAATCAATTGCCCAATATCAAATCATAATTCATAACTCCAAATAAGCTCAAATGCGCCGTTATGCGGGCCATTGATTTGCCACCAATTTCACCGGAACATAACTAGATAAGATGGAGAAGCCATACCTGCACTTACCTAATCGAAATTGGAGTCCAGTTGATAGAAATCACAGCCACACAGAGCAACAACTATCATGGCGAGTTGGACTGGAGCAAAGCGAGGAACAGGGAGAAACAATCGAAGAAGGTCGGGGCGCAGCAGCAGTGGACGCTGTGAATGGTGGTGCGTTGCCAAGGATGAGGGTCAGAAAAGGCATCGGGACGAGCAGTGGCGGTGGATTGCTGATGGTGATTGGCGACATCGGGGAGGTACGGAATTCTTGTGACAGTAGCGAAGGGCGAGGGAAGGAGAGAAGGGCCGGAGGGGAGATCCTGACGAGGAGGCCGGCGGAATCCGGGAGGCGGCGAACGATGCGGCCAGGAGGAGGAGGATGGGAGGCGATCAGGGAGGTGGAGACCGGCGGAGATCTGGTGATTCTGGTGGTGAATAGTAGCGAAAGGCGAGGGAAAGAGAGGAAGGCCGGAGGGACGTGTGGTGCTGCGGTGGTAGGTCGAGGAGGACGACGACCTGGTGCGGGTGGCTGCTGGTGGCCCAGCGGTCAGGCGAGAGACGATGGGTGGTGCGGTGAGGAGGAGAGGCGATGGGTGGTGCGGGAAAGAACGAGGGAGACGGGGAAGACTGAAGAGGGTTTCTTTTTTCTTTTTCTTCTTCTTATTTTTTTACGAAAAAAATAAAATAAAATAATATAGTATAAATTTATCCTAACTAAAAAATAAAAAGGGAAAAAGAAAAAAAAATTACCTTGGTTGGCTCACAATCTCTCTAAGATCGATTCAGACATTGTTAAAGCCCTTAACAACTTGTCAAACTCTTGGGCACTTATCCCACATAAACGAGCATGACTCTCTGCACAGGATATGTAATACAACCAATTCAGTTCCATTGGTGGTTTCTCAAAATATGCACTCATCTTTTGCCATCTTTTAGCTCTTTGTCCGTTTGCATCCTCATTAAATTCAAATAATAGAATCCCCATTGTGAAATTTTCCTTATCTTGCTCATCTATCCATTCTTCTAAGATCTCCTCGTCAAGAGAGATGATAGCGTAGTCGTCACTAACCACCACCTCCGTCTCCCTAGGAAAAATCTCTGAAATAATTGGAATTGTAATTTGGTGAGCCATTTGGATCCGCTTCATCTCGTTATTGAAATCAGTTTGGATCATTATAAGTTGGGATTCCATTCCGGCAAAGTGTTCTTCCATAAGGGGCAACATGGACGATTCGTCTGATGTTTGCGGAGCCAAACATGGAGGCTCTAGTTGTCCGATTTGGAGCTCTAATTGTGCAATCTCATGTCTGATATCCACCTCACGAGAAAGTTGAGTTTTGCACAAATTGTATACTTCCTTAACCTTTCCAATCGGAACTCTAAACACTGGACAATCTTGAAATATATGATTAGAAACTCCGCAAAAATCACAAAAGAAATCATGAGTCATCTTTAGAGGGAACCATCTAGACACACGAACACAAACAGTTAGTAGCACGGGTGTTATGAACCATAAGATAGGCTCACAACAAAGTTAATTATATACAATAATTGGCAAACACACAAAACAAAGAAATAAACTTTGATTCCCCGGCAACGACGCCAATTTGATTGACGGTTTTTAGTCACGTAAACCGTATCAAAATAAATTCGAACCTACCTAACTAATTTAGTGTGGTAAGCACGAGTCGATCCCACAGAGAATCAAGTTATTCCTAAGTTAAGTTTATTTACCAATTAGTATGAAACGGGGGGTTTTGAGTGGTGACAATAAGAAAGAACATAAAATAAACTATAAACAAATTGACATAGATAACAGTTAATAAAATAGTTTCATCTACAAATATCCACTTTATTTTGTTGAATTGATATTGTAACTTCCTCTTGTCATTTTAGTTTTCCTATGAATGTCCTTGTCCCGACCGAATATAGTTACTAGTCCAACCAGTCCTAGCAGCCCTTATCAATCGAACAGTCCCTAAAGAAGGATTTAACCCAATTGATAGATTTAAGTTCAGAGATTACCCAAGGTATTTGCAGTGCATAAAGAGTGATTTAACAACACATCCAACTTCCTACTCATTCAATTACATCAACCAGCCCTAAAGAAACAAGTTTGCCACTTGGGTTAAGGTTCACAACCAGGAATCTACAAAACCCTAGAAATTGAATTAACTTTAATTAGTTGCGCGGGCTAGATAGAATAAAACAATAGACAATCACGCACAAAGAAGTCTAAACATTCAATATAGGAAATAAGGAACAAGATTCAGAAACTCACAATCGATTCAAACAAAGCTTTAAATCGTAGAGAAAACGGGAGAGTTTAGATCTCCATAAAAATAAGACAAAACATAATTAGAGTTAAGATGAGCAAAGTCGGTCACGGCCGTATGTCACGGCTTCACATCCGGCTCCCTTTCACCGAATGAATGAATGTATATATATATAACATAAACTATCCTAACCTAAATCTATCTAATCTAATACGGATATATAATAATATTATTATTATATCTATTTAATCTCTCTAAACATATATGTTACGCAGCACTCAACCACTCATTGGAGTTGTTGAACCCACGTCCTGCCGTTCGGAGCCCATCTCCTCCACCTACGATCATCAACCCATTTACGCAGCTAGCCCATCAACCCATTTACGTAGCTAGCCCATCTTGTCTTTCAAATTGCGATCAACCAATCAACCTCTGAATTTATACAATCCAACCCGAAAATACTTGAAATATATAAAAATACTAGTGTAGACTCCGAAAATCAAATAATATAAATTAAGCTATAAAATAGGTAAACATGCTCTAAATTAATATGCAAATCTATTCTAAAAACATGAATAAAACAGACTCTATCAGGACGTGATAGAACATTTCTCGATGGCGGCAGTGAGTGTATTTACACGGGCCAATATTCAGGTAGCATTCCAGTCTTTGCTTCGTATTCCCCCTTAACCTGTAGGGTAACCACCTCTGAATCTGTAAAAATGCGAACTTCTTGGGCCCCATTAAACAAGGGATTTTCAATACCCGCGATCAATGCTTCATACTCCACTTCATTGTTGGTGGCTTCAAATAATAATTGGAAAGATAAGTCGGTTATCTCTCCGCTTGGGTTAGTGATGGTGACTCCTGCTCCACATCCTCCCACCGACATCGATCCATTGACCTTAATCACCCAATCCTCTCCGTCGCGGTACTGAGATTTCGTGAAGACGGCTTCGACAACGAAGTCGGCCAGCGCTTGGGCCAAACGAGACTTCCTTGGTTTGAAGTGAACGTCGAATTTGGAAAGCTCTACTTCCCATTTGGCCATTCTTCCTGAAAGGGATGGTGATTGTAGGATCTGATGGAGTGTTAGGTCGGAGAGTACTTCAATGGTGTGAGCGTGGAAATAAGGTCTTAATCTTCGCGCTGCAAAAATCACAGATAGAGCCATCTTCTCTATCAGGGTGTACCTGGATTCAGCGGGTTGTAATACTCGGCTGACGAAGTAAATAGGAAACTTGGATTCCCTAGCGAGCACCGTGCTAATAGTAGTGGAGCTGACGGCGAGGTACAGTTGTAAAGTTTCGTGCTCACGTGGAAAGTGTAGAGTGGGTAAATGACAGGCCTAAGGTCGTTATGCCAAATCAAAGTAAATTCCTAAGATGCAAACTATAACAAGTATAGTAGGTAAGTTAGGGTCGAACCCACAGGGAAACAGAATCAATTGTAAGAGCAAGTATTATTACCCAAAAGTAACCAATTCAAGGGGGAGTTTTGTGTGTAGGCGATAATGACAGAACAAGTTGCAATAAGAGGTTGCGAATATATGATGGAAAAGTATCACACCAGGTAATTATCCGCACAACAATTGAGATGGTTCATCATCGCATTCTATGAATCTCAAGTTCTAATGTCCAGTAATTGTTCTCAATTCAGATCGTGTAATAGCTTTTAGTCCTACCAGTCCTAAAAGCACTTATCACCAAATTACAAGGGAAAACCTTCACCGAATAATAAAGCGATAGCATTCCAACATGAATTATAATGAGATACAAGCGATTCTAACAGCCCGTTAAAATAGCCTGTAATCGAATCTCCTTCACAATCTACCACAAGCAACCCGCGTATGGTGATTGTGTTTGCTACAGTGAATCTACAACCCCAAACCTGGAATTGGAAACCCTAGCAATATGACTAGTATCAATAAACCTAGGTGATCAATCCAGATTAACCAATAATAAGCAATCAAGCAATAAGCTCAGGAGATCGAAACAATTAACAAAGGACGAACAAGAGTAGAACACTCACAACCAAATCAATCGAAGGCTTCAAAGAGCCAAGTGCAACAACGGAGAGTTAGTTCTCCATAGGGTTTGTGAGATGAAGAAAAGGAAACTCCGTCTCTGGAAAATAACCTCATCCCCCTCCTGCCTTCTCGGCCATAATATATAACCTAATAAAATCGGGTTTAACATCCCGTAAAAATATAAAATATAATATTAAAACTAATAAGATAGGGAAAATCGGATAAGAATCCGTCTTCAGGGACCGACGCGGGCGCGCCATGTAGCAGCGCGGGCGCGCCAGCCTTTGACTTGCTTCTTCTGTCTGGTGAATCGACGCGGCCACTTCCTCCTAGCAGCGTGGGTGCGCCGGGTAGCAGCGCGGGCGCGTCGAGTGCCGCGCGGGCGCGCCAGACTCACCAGCCTTCCAGCTGCTTCCGAACTTCTAGTTTCTTCAACTTCTTCAACAGGTTCCGAATCACCAAGTTCACACAAATACCTCTCACAATGACATGTAAATGATGACAAAAACTACTAAATGCGCTATAGAATATATCGCCTATCAAATTCCCCCATACTTAAACCTTTACTCGTCCCGAGTAAGCATAGAAGTTAAGCCTACTCTCACCATAAATCTCAAAGGTTCACAGACAGTACAAGGAAAATGAACACTAAGTACTAGTAGTTTTCACCATCTCAACAATCAGCCCAAAAGACAATCAAAATAGAAAATGAGATCTATAATTGTATCTCAACCATCTACACCTTATGGCTCCCAGTGGCCTACCCGAAAACCTCCTTATCACTCCACTTCTTATGTCGCCTTCGCCAAGAGATCAATCCTAAACACTCAAAGTAAACGCTCATCTTGCCAAGGTGCCCTTTCGGGTTTTCACCAAGCCACTCATTTTTTTTTTTTTTTCAAAGATGGTACTCACATAAACATTCTCACTTCCCTCAAGTCTCATATTGCCAAGCCTAAGGCTCGCCAGACTACCTGCTTTTTGCCTGAGTCGCCCTTTCGGGTTTTCAACTCATCCCAGGATTTTGATTGCTTTTTTTTTTTTTTTTTTTTTTTTTAGAATAACAAGTGCAGAATCTGTACAAAAATAATGCTGAAATAAAATATGTACATGATGTGTGAATCCTTTCCCTCCCCCATACTTGAATGAAGCAATGTCCTCAATGTGAAAGAAGACAGAAATAAGTAGGGAGAAGAGAAACAGAAAGACTCACTAAGGGGGTGGATAGTGGCGAGAGTAGTCCTCTCGCATGCGGCGAAGCTCTTCCCTCATCTCTCTGAACTCGCCAAAGCCTTCTAGGATGTCGGCCTGCTGGTGGAGAATCTGGTTCGTCACTGTCGTCAAACTCTCCACGTCTTGGCGCAGAAGGCCAATCTGATCAACCAGGTAGCCCCACTGGTGAGGCTGCTGATGGGCATCCTGAAAAGCTTGTGGGGGCCAAGGGGCCCACTGATGTGAATCCTGCTGGCTCTGATATGTCGGTTGAGAATCCCAACCGTGAGAGGGGGTCTGATAAGCAGGCATCTCCTGCTGTGGGTTCTGTGCGAAACCCTGTGTATCTGTCTGAACAAACGCCTACGGAGCCACAGGCGCATCCTCATCCGTGGCAGCTCCAGCTGTGCCACTACTGCTACCCACCTCAAGGCGACGCCGTCTACCTAGAACTGACGTCGGAAAATAATCAGCCTCAATATACCAATCCGTCCAAGTCTCAGACCAAGGAAGGGGCTTAGGGAGCCTGAACTGATGCTCTTTCTTCTTGCCTGTACACCAAATGGCTCCCCCATCCGGTGCAGTATCAAGCATTAAACACCTTCGCAGATACTCCTCTGTATAGGTCCTCGCTATGACCTGCTCCTCCAGTGCCTGCAAACCATTTTGCCCAACGCCTGCAGCAATGGCTACCCGAGTAATAAGTCCGCTCTGGACCATTTCTGGTCCAACGGCACTGCGATCCTTTCTGACCTTGTCGAGCCCATCGAAGAAGAGCCGAACCCAGTCAGGCGTATAATCTGCAGTAGGCACAGCGCTGTAGGCAAACCTCAGGTGTGTCATGGAAAGCTTGGTATCTGTGATCAGCCCATAATATGTCCCAAAGACGATCTTGCACAACATACGGAAGACAGGATGAGTAATCCTGCTGTTGTACTCGTTACTGGTTAAGAATTCTTCTCCAGACACCGCTCTAAAGAATGCAACTAGGTCTGGGTCGGTCGCGGCTGTTACCCATCCATCAGTTGGGGCGTTAGTGACCCCCAAAGCAGCTCGCAACCTTGCTGCAGAAGCCCGGTAGGTAGTGCCATTGTATCTGAAAGCAACCCCTCTAATTCTGTTATCTCCAAGGTACAGCTGATATGTCGCGAGGAACTGCTTGCACAGTTCCGGGTATCCTACAGCTCTCAACTCCAAAAAGTCACTAATACCAGCGTGAGCTAGACACTTCTGCATACAATCTAGCATCTGAAGTCTCTGAAGGGTCTCTCTATGCAAATATTTGGTAGAACTGACACAGCTGACCTTATTATAAATAGCCCACTCCTCTTCAGACAATTCTAACCCATTATCAGATCTACTCGCCTCTTCCTCCGATGAACTCATACTCGATAGATAATACGACTAAATCGGAATCGAAATAAGGACAGCGGAAGGAACTCACAACGAATAGATGAGGTTCGGCGCAGGGGGCAGACGCGGGCATGTTGGCGAGCAGAGCGGGCGCGCCATGTAGCAGCGCGGGCGCGTCGGGTAGCAGCGCGGCCGCGTCGGTTGTGTCAGCTGTTTGGTGGTTTTCTCTGACAGGCGCGGGCGCGTTAGGGGTGGCGCGGCCGCGTCGGCGATTTCTGCAGATCCGGAAATCGTCGAAAGCAGCTTGTCGATGTGGAGCCCGCCGATGTCCCTCCGGTGCCGGTTTGTGGTGGTCCAGGTGGGGGGAGTGTTTGTGGGTGTGAGGGATGTGTGAGAGTTGTGAGAGAGATTGTGAGGGATGTGTGGTGTGAGGTAAGAGAGTGTGGGGAAAAAGGTAGGGTTTTGGTGGTATTTGAGGGGATGGTGATGATGGGGCTTGAAAATGGCGGGCTGGCCCGAAGCGGGTTTTCCAGCCCGTGGGCTTTTTTTTTTTTTTTTTTTTGGACGAAAATTAACACTGTGGAATCAGTGGGTCCGAAATGCGGGTGCAATTCGTCGCTAGAAACTCCGTCTTTATTACCTACAAGTTACAATAAAATCGAGTTAAGGGAAAGAATGCAATACCTTGGGTTGCCTCCAAGCAGCGCCTTTGTTTCATGTCGCTGGCTCGACTAAGCCTTTTCGATTATTCTAACTCTGCATTTGGCTCCTCCAAAGCTAACTCATCCATAGCCTCCTTTGGGAACCCTTCATAGTATGTCTTAAGCCTTTGACCATTTACCTTAAACTTCTTGTGGCTATTCGGGTCATATAACTCTACAGCTCCATGTGGGAAAACTTCAGCAACAATGTATGGTCCCCCCCACTTTGACCTGAGCTTCCCAGCGAAGAGTTTCAGGCGAGACTGAAAGAGTAGGACTTTGTCACCAGCTTTAAAGTCCTTCCTATGGATGTGCTTGTCATGCCATGCCTTGGTCTTTGCCTTGTAGATTGCCGCATTATCATAGGCGTCCAACCGTAACTCCTCGAGCTCGCCTAACTGTAGCTTCCTGTGTTCTCCGACCCCGTCACTCTGCATATTGCATTGTTTCACTGCCCACCAAGCCTTGTGCTCCAGCTCAACAGGAAGATGACATGCTTTACCATAGACAAGTCTGAAAGGAGACATCCCAATTGGAGTTTTGTAAGCAGTGCGATAAGCCCACAACGCATCATCAAGTCTCAAACTCCAATCCTTCCTGTTAGGATTCACAGTCTTCTCGAGAATGGCTTTGATTTCTCTATTGGACACCTCTGCTTGGCCATTCGTCTGTGGATGGTATGCGGTGGAAACTCTATGTGTGACATGATATTTTTTTAGCACGGCAGTCACAGTTTTGTTGCAGAAATGGGTACCCCTGTCACTAATCAGCGCTCTAGGAATACCATGCCTGGCAAAAATATTGCTTTTCAAGAACCCTGCCACAACTTTAGAATCATCAGTTCTGGTGGCCTTCGCTTCCACCCACTTGGAAACGTAGTCCACCGCAAGTAAAATATACAAGTTCCCACAAGAACTAGGAAAAGGTCCCATAAAGTCGATGCCCCAAACATCAAAGATTTCGCAGAAAATCATTGGTGATTGTTGCATTTCATTCCTTTGAGAGATATTCCCTAATTTTTGACACCTATCACATGCCTTGTAGAAAGAGTAAGCATCTTTAAAAATATGTGGCCAATAAAATCCAGCTTCAAGTACCTTTCTAGCAGTTTTATTGGCACCAAAATGTCCCCCACATGCTTGAGAATGACAAAATTCAAGAACAGATCGTACCTCATTATCTGGAAGACAACGACGAATTACCTGATCAGCACAATGTTTCCAAAGGTATGGGTCATCCCAAACATAGTGGTTTGCTTCTCTTCGAATCTTCTCCGTCTGGGCCCTGGTATGATCCGGAGGAAATTCCCCACAAACTAAGTAGTTCACAATGTCCCGGTACCAAGGGCTTACAGAGTGGAGTCTCAGAACGGGCTGAGATGGGCTGAGAAGCAACAGCGCGGGCGCGTCAGGGGTCAGCGCGGGCGCGCCATGGAGCAGCGCGGGCGCGTCAGATGTCAGCGCGGGCGCGTCAGCTCTTGACGTGGGCGCGCCAGACTCCGGCGTGCTTTTGTGCTCGATTCTGCATAATGTGTCATCCGGAAACGTGCCTAAGATGGGTTTCTGTGACTCCGGCTTGTCCTCCTCATTCACCAATCTGCTTAAGTGGTCAGCCACCAGATTCTCCGCTCCTTTCTTATCCTTAATCTCCACATCAAATTCGCTGAGCAACAAGACCCATCGAATTAATCTTGGCTTTGTCTCCTTCTTTGTCAACAAGTAGCGGAGAGCTGCGTGATCTGTGTAGATAATCACTTTGACCCCAAGCAGATACTGTCGAAACTTCTCTAGTGCAAACACCACAGCTAGCATTTCTTTCTCAGTGGTGGAGTAGTTGCGCTGCGCTCCATTCAGAGTCATGGAAGCATAATGGATCACATGAGAGGCTCTTCCCTCTTTTTGGCCTAGCATTGCTCCCACTGCATAGTCGCTCGCATCACACATGATCTCAAATGGGCGAGACCAGTCTGGTGCCTGAATGATTGGTGCACTAGTGAGGCGTCCTTTCAGCTGGTCGAACGCCTCTTTGCACTCTTGTGTGAGTGCAAAGGTCACATCTTTCTTCAGAAGGTCGCACAAGGGTGAGGATATCTTTGAAAAGTCTTTGATAAACCTGCGATAAAAACCTGCATGGCCTAGGAAAGAACGAACTTCGCGCACATTAGTAGGATAAGGCAGAGATTGAATTACATCAATCTTCGCCTTATCGACCTCAATACCCTTTGCAGAGACTATGTGACCTAAAACAATTCCCTGTTCTACCATAAAATGACACTTTTCAGAGTTTAAAACCAGATTAGTTTCAACACATCTTTTCAACACTAGTGCCAAATGGCTCAAACAAGTATCAAAGCTATCCCCATGTACTGTGAAATCATCCATGAATACTTCAATGAAATTCTCAATGTACTCAGAGAAGATACTAACCATACATCGTTGAAATGTCCCGGGTGCGTTACATAGTCCAAATGGCATTCTGCGATATGCAAAAGTACCGAAAGGACATGTGAATGTAGTCTTTTCCTGGTCCTCTGGCGCTATGGCCACCTGAAAATATCTAGAATATCCATCCAAAAAACAATAATAGGGGCGCCCAGCAAGGCGTTCTAGCATCTGATCAATAAAGGGGAGGGGGAAGTGATCCTTCCTGGTTACTGTATTCAGCTTGCGATAGTCTATGCGTACCCTCCAACCTGTTTGTGTCCGGGTAGGGACCAACTCACCTTGTTGATTCTCCACGACTGTAATCCCTCCTTTCTTAGGGACAACTTGTGTAGGACTTACCCATTGACTGTCAGAAATTGAGAAAATCATGTTTGCTGATAGCAATTTCAGCACTTCCTTCTTCACCACATCCATCATGGGAGGATTGAGCCTTCTCTGTGGTTGGCGTGATGGCTTAGCTCCATCCTCCAGCAGGATCCTGTGCATGCATGTAGATGGACTAATTCCCTTGATGTCAGCGATGGTCCATCCCAATGCAGTTTTGTACTCCTTTAGAACCTCCACTAACTTTTCCTTCTGCTCCGCTGAGAGCTTACTTGACACAATAACTGGTAAAGTGTCATCAACTCCTAGGAAAGCATACTTGAGATGACTAGGGAGTTGTTTGAGTTCAATTTTAGGTGCCTGCACAACAGATGGAACAAGCACTTCGCTTGGAGTCAGTAGATTGGGGCCAATGCCCAAAAGAGTAGGGGAATTACCTTCTACATCCATCAGGGCTACTAATTCCTGCATGTTAGATGAAATTGAAAACTCTGTATAGGACTCGTCAATATCATTCTCAATAATTGACTGCAACTCATCTTCCCTAGAAATATCAAATAGATCTTGAGCTAATGGTTCAATCACATCAATAGAGCACAGAGAATGGTCATCAACAGGATGTTTCATAGCCTTGTATAAATCGAATTCAATCTTTTCTCCATCAAATTCCATTGTTAGTGTCTCAGAGACACAATCAATTTTTGTCCTAGCTGTTTTAATAAAAGGTCTACCTAACAGAATAGGCGCATCATGCTTATCATGTTCCATATCCAGGACAAAGAAATCTGCAGGAAAAATCAGTTTATCGACCATAACTAATACGTCTTCCACTACTCCTTTAGGGTATTTATTAGACCTGTCAGCTAGTTGCACAATTACTCCAGTTTCATGCAAAGGTCCTAAATCTAGCGATTTGTAAAGTGAGTAGGGAAGCACATTTATGGAAGCACCCAAATCAAGCATAGCTCTATCAAATTTGACATCTCCAATGACACAAGGGATAGTAACCATACCTGGGTCAGTGCACTTTTTCGGCATTCTCCTCTGAAACATAGCGGATACTTGCTCACTTACTTTCACTTTCTTTTTTCCTTTCAGCTTCTGATTCCTCTTCACTGTGCAAAGCTCCTTCAAGAACTTGGCGTACTTGGGCACAGTTTTTAACATTTTCAGCAGAGGAATGTTCACCTGACACTTGCTAAATGTCTCGAAAAGCTCTGAATCATCGATTATCCTCCTCTCTTTGAGTGCCTCAGGGAACGGAGGTTTTGGTTTCTCCGACCCGAGAGGGGGAAAATTCGGTCGTACATATGTATCGACATAGGGCTCAGATTCAGGCGAGATCGGACTCGCCGTGGGCGCGTCAGCAGGCAGCGCGGGTGCGTCAGAAGGCAGCGCGGGCGCGTCATACTGTGGCGTGGGCGCGCCAGTGTTAGGCGTGGTTACGTCGGAGATTGGCGTGCTTTCCTCCTCATCTTCCTGACCTTTCAGCTCTTTTCCATTCCGAAGAGTTATAGCACTGACGTTTTCCTTTGGATTGACCACCGTTTGAGATGGTAGACCCCCTGACGTCCTTGCCTCCATTCTCGTGATTGCTTCAGCCATTTGCCCCATTTGTTTCTGTATATCCTTTATGCTCGATTCAGTTGTCTGAACATGCGCAGTAAAGTGCTGTGTCAGCGTATTGAGCATGGACTCAGTAGAGGGAGCGTTACCCTGCTGCCTCTGATTGTAGGGAGGTGGCTGTTGCTGATGTGGTTGGTTCGGTGGGTCCCTCCATCTGAAATTTGGGTGATCCCGCCAACCTGGGTTGTAGGAGTTTGAGTAGGGGTCATGTCTGGGTCTCTGAGGTCCATTTCCACCTATAGCACTTACTTCAGCGGTGTCTTCCTGGAGTGTAGGACACTCATTAGTTGGGTGGAAGTTATCATTGCAGATTCCACAAGCCTTGATTTGTTGAGGAGTCCCTTGCAGAGTGAGCCTCCTAACCATATCCTGCAATTCAGCAATATCCTTGGCTTGGTTAGAGTCTACCGAGTTGACCCCTTTCTTTCTGGTGGACTTCCCAAAATTTCTAGTCCCCTCGGCCATTTCCTGAATCTTCTCCATAGCTCCCTCTGGCATGGCATTCAGAATATTTCCTCCGCAGGCGGCATCAATCATCCTTGTATCAGATTCCAGCAATCCCCCATAGATGTATAAGACTAGGTCCTTCGTGCTGTAGCCATGGAAAGGGCAATTAGCACAAAGCTTCTTGAACCTTTCATTGTAATCATAGAGGGTTTCATCATCGTCTTGCTCTATATTGCTGATTGCCTTCTTCAAGGTGTTCTCCTTCTTAGCAGGGAAGAATTTCTCCAAGAAGGCCTTGTGGAGCTTAGGCCAAGTATCGATGCTCCCTGTAGGAAGACTGTAGTACCAGTCATCCGCAACATCGACCAGCGTGAACCCAAAAGCTCTCATCTTTATCTGTGCTTCGGATATATTGGCTGGTTTCATGCTCATGCACACATTATGAAACTTCCCCATGTGCTTGATGGGGTCTTCTCCAGCCAATCCATGGTATTTGGGCAGTTGATGAATCAGCCCAGACTTTAGCTCAAAATGGTTGTCATCCCCTAGAGCAGGGATTGTCACAGCAGGTGCCTGCTGTGTGATGTTTGATGCTGTCAGCTGTCGCAGCGTCTGATTTACATTATCAGCCATTGGATCGGGTTGTTGGGAATGTTGGGGTTGTTCTCTAAGACGGCGGTGGTATGTCCTGTCAATTTCCCAATAAAAAACAACAAGATGGGGATCAGTAGCACGAGTGCGAACCATGCAAGAGGTTCGCACCCAAACCGGTAATAAGACAAACAAGAACAAAGATAATCCGTTTTCCCCGGCAACGGCGCCAAATTTGACAGGCCTAAGGTCGTTATGCCAAATCAAAGTAAATTCCTAAGATGCAAACTATAACAAGTATAGTAGGTAAGTTAGGGTCGAACCCACAGGGAAACAGAATCAATTGTAAGAGCAAGTATTATTACCCAAAAGTAACCAATTCAAGGGGGAGTTTTGTGTGTAGGCGATAATGACAGAACAAGTTGCAATAAGAGGTTGCGAATATATGATGGAAAAGTATCACACCAGGTAATTATCCGCACAACAATTGAGATGGTTCATCATCGCATTCTATGAATCTCAAGTTCTAATGTCCAGTAATTGTTCTCAATTCAGATCGTGTAATAGCTTTTAGTCCTACCAGTCCTAAAAGCACTTATCACCAAATTACAAGGGAAAACCTTCACCGAATAATAAAGCGATAGCATTCCAACATGAATTATAATGAGATACAAGCGATTCTAACAGCCCGTTAAAATAGCCTGTAATCGAATCTCCTTCACAATCTACCACAAGCAACCCGCGTATGGTGATTGTGTTTGCTACAGTGAATCTACAACCCCAAACCTGGAATTGGAAACCCTAGCAATATGACTAGTATCAATAAACCTAGGTGATCAATCCAGATTAACCAATAATAAGCAATCAAGCAATAAGCTCAGGAGATCGAAACAATTAACAAAGGACGAACAAGAGTAGAACACTCACAACCAAATCAATCGAAGGCTTCAAAGAGCCAAGTGCAACAACGGAGAGTTAGTTCTCCATAGGGTTTGTGAGATGAAGAAAAGGAAACTCCGTCTCTGGAAAATAACCTCATCCCCCTCCTGCCTTCTCGGCCATAATATATAACCTAATAAAATCGGGTTTAACATCCCGTAAAAATATAAAATATAATATTAAAACTAATAAGATAGGGAAAATCGGATAAGAATCCGTCTTCAGGGACCGACGCGGGCGCGCCATGTAGCAGCGCGGGCGCGCCAGCCTTTGACTTGCTTCTTCTGTCTGGTGAATCGACGCGGCCACTTCCTCCTAGCAGCGTGGGTGCGCCGGGTAGCAGCGCGGGCGCGTCGAGTGCCGCGCGGGCGCGCCAGACTCACCAGCCTTCCAGCTGCTTCCGAACTTCTGGTTTCTTCAACTTCTTCAACAGGTTCCGAATCACCAAGTTCACACAAATACCTCTCACAATGACATGTAAATGATGACAAAAACTACTAAATGCGCTATAGAATATATCGCCTATCAGTAAAGCGGCCAGATAATCCTTCATGCTTTTGAAAGCTTTATCCAAAGTGGTAGTCCATTCGACCAGACCTTTCTTCTTTAGCTGCTCGAAGAATGGTAGTGAATGGTCGGCTAATCGCGAACAGAATCTGCTGAAGTAGTTGACCATCCCAATCAACTTTTGGATGTCGTTCAACGTCCTTGGAGGGGCCATGTGGAGGGTGCTTTTTACTTTGGAAGGGTTCACGTCTATTCTTCGGTGGCTTATCATGAAACCTAGGAATTTCCCAGAGTCTACTCCAAAAACGCACTTCTCCGGATTCAGGAAAACGCGATTTCTCTTTAGAGTATCGATGGTTTCCTGCAAGTTTTTGCAATGGTCTTTCCTTGTAGGGCTCTTGATTACAATATCATCGACGTAAACCATGACATTTCTTCCGATCTGGGATACAAACACTTTTTTATCATTCGCTGAAAAGTGGCACCCGCATTCTTGAAGCCAAATGGCATTACCTTATAACAAAATGTTCCTTGATTGGTGATGAATGCGGTGCGTTTTTCGTCGCGAGGACTCATCTTAATCTGATTGTAGCCGGAATAAGCATCTAGAAAGCTTAGGGTGGCATGTCCTCCTGTTGTGTCCACCAGCTCGTCGATGGACGGTAAAGGATAAGTATCTTTTTGGCATGCCTTGTTCAGATCTTTGAATTCTACGCACATCCTCCACTTGCCACTGCTCTTTCTGACTAACACCACATTTTATAGCCAGGTTGAGTCATTAATCTCACGAATAAATCCGGCTTGCAGAAGCTTGTGAACCTCTTGTTTTGCCGCTTCTGACTTTTCGACAGCCATCTTTCTCTTTCTTTGGCACACGGGATTCGCCTTGTGATTAAGTTTCATGGAATGTTCTGCGGTCTCTCGAGGAAGCCCCTTTAAATCTTGTGGAGACCATGCAAAGACGTCCCGTGATCCTTGCAACAAATTCTTGAGGCGCTCTAAGGCGGGACCAGTCAAACTGTGACCGTGGTATAGGGCTTCAGTCTTGTATGGGAAGGGAAAGAAAGCGACTTTTTCTTCCATGATTTTGTCAGCTACCTTCTCGGGTCGAACTTCCAAATCCGCCTATTGTTGTTCAGATGTGGCCTCTTGTTCACGCTCGTCGTTTGTTTCTTTTTTAAGAGATCCTCGAATGCCTTCTTTAATCACGAAGATTCGATTATGGCCCTTTATTAGTGAGGATAAGTAACAACTTCTACTTTTGGCAGGTTCTCCCCGCGCTTCGCCCACCTTTCCGTCAGCGCATGGAAACTTGATGCTAAAATGATATATAGAGCATGTTATTTGGAACTTGAATAGACTTACACGGCCCATGATGGCGTTGTAGATGGACGACAGTTGGACCACCGTGAACTCAATCATGTAGGTTCTTCTATTTGGCGTGGTCCCTAGCGTTAGGGCCAACTCGATCGTTCCAGCTACTTCAACCTCGTCTCCGGAAAAGGAGACTAACTTTCCTGAATAGCACCGTAGGGCGCTTTCGGCGATCCCGAGTTGCTCAAAAGCGTCCCAATAAAGGACGTCAACAGATGAACCCGTATCTATCATGACCCGCTTGACGATCTTGGTTCCTATCTGTACATAGATTACCATATGATCCGAGTGAGGCATCCTAACATCGCGAGCGTCTCGGGTATCGGAAACAGAGAAACTCATTATAGCGTGCGTAGTGGATGCTTGTTTGACACTGGCCTTAGATGGGGGGCGTCTGGCTTCTCTTTCATAGATTTTCCTTTCTTGACTGCTGGTGCGAGACGTCATGGGTCCTCCTGCGATGGTGTTGATGCACCCATCCGGAGAAGGAGGCTTTCGGTGATCTCGGTTAGGGTGCTAAGGTCGGTTGGATAAGGACCTTGTTGCGGGGGCATTTCTCATGTCCCTAGGCGGAGGTCGATACCCTCCTCCTCTAGCTCCGTTCCTTCCTCCCCTATTCTGGGGGTAAGTTCCCCTACCTCTTCCCCCAGTCGCATACTGGGGATTGTAGGATCTTGGCGGTGCATTAGGCGGCTTATATTGTCAGGGAGGGACCTCCGGAGGACGGTGTTGTTTTGGTATCGCGACTGGATTACCAGGGTTCACTAGTGTGGCGTAAACTTGAAGGGGCGCCTCTTTATGAGGAAGAGCTGGCGAAATCCCATAGACCGTATGTGAGATATATATGGTCAGGATGAGCCATCATTACGTTGGTTGGGGCACCAAGTAGATTTGGTCCTGATCGTTGGTTGTATTGTACTTCTTGGATTTGAGGGCGCGGTAGGATGGCCTGATACTGCCAGGGAGGATTGCGAGGTTGCTGATCCATGAAGTTCTTTCTCCCCTAGCGTTTGTTGTGGGGTCGGTGGTTAGTTGGCTGGCGGAACAATGGCTTATACTCGACAGGTCATGAGCTAGAGCTTGCGGCTTCCATGACGTGGATCTGCTTGGTTACGAGTTCTCTCATTACATCATAGTTTGCTGGCTCCTTTCGAAACAAGCAAATTTTGAAATCTTCTTGTGCTTGATGGAGTTGAGGTCCAACATGGTTCTTTTTCTTGTACGAGCGCTGCTGAAATGAGCGAGGAATGTACCTGACAGCTGCGGGAAGTTGTTGATGGATGATCGAGCCAAATTTGTGAACCATGTTAAAGCTACCCCAATCAGCGTGGATGGAAATGAGCGGCATTACATAGCGTCATTGTCCTCGTTCATTCCCATTGTCGTGGTGAATTGGTCAAGGTGATCGTTGGGATCAGTATCTCCTTTGTATTTGGCGATGGAGATGTCCCTCCACCTCTTGGAACGGGTGCCTCGTGTATTTGTCTGCAAAAAAGCCGATGGAAAGGTTGGTTCACCTTTGCAAGTTTGTCTAGGTACCCCAGGGGAATTTGACCGCGAAGATACGTCCCGGGCCCTGACAAAACGGTCAAACTTGTTGATGTTTTTGTCAAGTTTCGGATCGGGGTTGAGAGGGCAACCAACAATGTTGGGGAAATGGTTGACCATTATGGGCACTAGTCCTTGTTGTTGATAGCAGGTACGGGGGCGTGTTGAAGTGGTACCCCGTTTGCTTGTTGGAAAGGCGCCCTGTTCGCTTGCTGGTTGAAGCACATGGTTTGTGGGTAGTTCCACGCGAAGAATTGGTATGGGGGGTAGCCGCCCCACATTCCGTAGGGAGCGAACGGAGGTGGTTGCGCAGTGTCCCATGTCGGTTGTTGAGGGGCACCCTCGTTGCCGTTGTGCAGGGCTTCCTCGTTGGGGGGAGCGTTGAGGTTGATGTCGTTTGTTTCCTCGATGTCATTGTGTTGGTTTCCAAATTCCTCTCCGAATAGGATAAAATTCATGATTCCTCTCGTCGTGAAAGGTTCCCACAAACAGCGGCAATGATGCGTTCATGGGATTTCGCCTATACTTATTACCTCACTTGTGACGACAGAATGCCTTAAAATACCTGCAAGCCTTAGCCTGGCGGGATGATGATCAGATTGTATGCTTATTAGTCCGAGCGATGGGGGTTATGGGTTTGACTCGCAATGAATTATGTTACTGTTCAATCGTCGTCTATAAAGGAAGCTAGACAGGGTTGTTATCCCAAATAACGTTCTTCTCTGACCGAAGATCTTTAGAACTCAACTCCGACGGTTTTAGGTCCGGGGAAGAATTAGAGTTCTTATGCTTTCCTATCTTTATAATCGGATCATTTACTCTATGATCGGAGAGGGGAGGGGTACTTATAGGGAAACAAAGCGAGCAGCTAGCTGGCAACCTCATGGTTCTATGTAAGACACTTGTAGCGCATGCCCACACGCTTAGAGGCATAAGCAATACACGTGGAGCCATTAGAGGCGAGGTGCTTGAGCAAGCGAGCTGCTTGCTAAGATTTCGGAGGCTTACGAGATATTTGGAAAGTTCACTTTGATTCTTACATGGGGTCCAGGTCACGAGGGAAATAAGGATTAATTGTTCTCGGGAGCGCTAAGCCTAGTCCTTCGGGCTCGATCGGATACTTTGCTCGCGGTGTACTACTGGTGGGACCGAACATCCTTTTGCGTTGGGCGACCCATTTATGACGTCATACTCTGTGTTTATTATATAGCCTATTTTCTATGGCATCTTCAGTCACCACTAATATTGTGAACACCACTAACATTTTTCATGTCAGCGTTGACGCTAATGTCGGCTGACGCAAACATCAGAGATGCTGACGCTGAATCGGCTGATGCCGATATCGGAGATGCTGACGCAGTAATGTCGGCTGACGCCGACGTCGAAGATGCTTTTTTCCATGTCAGCGGCACTGACGTTGACATTGTTGATGCCGACATCAGAGATGTTGTCACTGATGTTGACGTTGCTGATGTTAACATCGGAGATGCTGACGCATACATCGATGCTGCCGAAGCTGCTGACGCCGACGTCGAAGATGCTTTGTTTTCAAGTGAGGACTGACATTGGCATTGCTTTGACCGAGAGAGCGGGATTCAAGAAATCAATTGGTGGAGATTCAAAATTTTCACATCGGGACCACAATTTCGTCTCCTATCACCTATTTTTATCCAATCTTTACATTAGGTCCCTATATTTGACCAATTCTAACTCACCCTCTCCCCTATGGGTAAATCTTATCCCCTCCTTTCCATAACTCCCCTTCTGATGGCAAACAAACAACTGCATTGACCAATAACCTCTTTCTCTCTTCAAAAGTCTGAACCCCCTCCTCCTTCTACTACATTGCTCTCCCAATTTTGGCAATCTGCCAACTGAACCACACCAACCCTGCAGCTGTAGTACACATCCTTTTTCCTTTTTCTTGTGATCAATCCCAATTAAAAGCTCAATTTTCTTCTTCTAATTCAACGCCAAACACAACCCAGCTCCTTGTTCATCTTTCCCCTCTCGCTTGTCCCAAGGACAATACCCCCTGCCTTGTGTCGATTCAAAAATGGCCACCGCTTTCCCCGATCTTGAATTCCTTGAACTGGATCCACTGCTGCCACCCTCCATTCGTTTTCCGACCCAAAGGCGCCACCTCCGAGCTCCAAAAACCCTTTTTTTCCCCTGTTTTCTGATCCGCCGAGGGCGTCACGTATAGCCTCCACTCCTCTCCGATTTCAAGCAACAACCATCTCCTGCTCCTCGCGAAGACCGGACAAGTGGAGCTAGGAGCGGCCTAAGGTCGGAGCCAACTGTCGACGCTGCCATCACCTTCATCTCTACCCCATTTTCGCGAATCAGGCTCGGTAAGCCACCCTCTCTCCTCCTTTCGCTCAATAGGACGTTAAAGCTTCCCCTTTTGACCTCCCCTTGTTGACCCAAGCTCTCGGTGATGTATAGCAATTTACTAGGCTGGCAAATTACTGAAATAAACGCGCGATCTTGCTTATTCTCCTTGATTTCTCTTGATTTGGAACAATTAAATACAAGTAATAAAGGACTGATTTTTGAAACAAATTACACTTGGTGAAATTCAGCAAATAGCCCAGCATTAGTGACAGAAGATACGAAACAGCGACGGATCTGTGACGTTCAGCGACGAATTCTGGGTATGTACATCTCTATTTTTGACAAATAAGCATATACTACATAATTTCGACATATTCCCAACCCAAAATATGAAAAATGTAAAGAATATAGAAATAAAATATGCATAAAGACATGGCTACTTTGGAGACATCAGAACCAAAATTTCCCTGGCAGGGAATGATCTCAACTCTTTGCCTTGAGATGGCTGGGCAAAGCCTCCCTTATCCGCGTCTAGGTGATTTCTTGATTTCGGCCCTCTTTCTTTGTTTTCTCTGATCCTTCTGAGGTGACTTCTATTTATGGTTACCTTTTTTATGTTTTTGTTTCTGCCGGTTAGTAACTTACACTTCTATTACACTTTCTCCAGATAAAATGGACCTGGAATCCCCCGACTCCCGTGGCACCCCCAATTGTTGATCTTGTTGCGGGCAGGGAATCAGTAGCTGATGTTGAGGGCACTTTTGTAGTCCACGAAGCACGTGAGAAACGCGTTCGTTCGTCTGATCCTTCCGCCTCTAGGAATAAGAGAAAAGTCAGTGGTGTTGTTGGGACATCCACCACGGCCCTAAGGTCCTATAAGACCGTCGATCAACTTTCTCGACTCGTAAGCCTCCTTCTCGGCTAGAGGCCGGGTCTTTGATCTTCTAAAAGGGGAAACGAGTTCTAACACAAGTCTTCTACATTTTTTTTTGTTTTCTTGACCATGTGCAGGTTCTACCCCTGTAGTTTGAGGCCGAATATGGGCTGCTGCCACCGGAGTGGGCCTTTATGTCTTCATATATGGTTCATAATTTCCCGGTAGTGGTGGCTTAGAGTGAAAATGGTCTTTTTCAACTTGACCGCGGATGGGAAAATTTCGTTGTTCTACATGGTTTTAGGGTAGGTAGTGCCATGATGTTTTTTCACATGGGTAACGCTTCCTTCAAAGTTTCTTCGCGGCGTGATGTTGAAAATGACGTGGACGATGACCACTCGGTGTCTTATTCGAACGGGTCTTGCTAATCTTTTCTCTGGGCGATGAACCTCCCTCTTCGGTTGTGACGTGCTCTAGCTTATTTTTAGTTATTATTTCTTCGTCTGTAATCTTGACCGGAATACGACCTCTCTCAGTTGATTAGTTTTATCTTGTCCAGAGGTTTATTTTATCGCAAAAGAAGATACCCCCGCTGTATTCAAAGGGATTCTTTATTCAACATTACAAACAGAAGGTTTTTGTGCATGGAGTACGTTACCCATGCAAGGCCAATACCTCAGACTAGGTTCGTCTGTGCGACTACATAAATTTTAAGAGCATTAAGGATATCCTATCTCCCCATTGTCATCGCTGTCAGGGTTCACCATGTAGACTTCAAATATGGAGTCCCTTTGATAGGTAAAGATTAGGGTCGATCCAACGCGGACCCTGTTTTCCTATGTGAACTCCAGCCATCCTTGGGTTAACCAGAAAATACCATCTTCGTTCTTCTTCACCTAGACTTCGCGTTCCTGGTTGGAGCGAGACCATAGTCTGGCTAGAGTGTGCGCATCTTCTTCAAACAAAACATACATTAGAGGGAGTCGGGTCATTCAAAGCTATTCTTCCCTCATGATGACTCGATAGTAAGCTTTGCTTAGCTCTTCAGGATCCATTCTTCCGGAGGATATTTGTTACCCTTGTCTTTCTGGTTCTTATACCCGCCAAGAGTGGCTTTTACTTAGTTTTTATCGTCCTCACTCATGAGTTGGCCCTTCGCCTTTCCACGTGGCTTCACGGACTATCTTGTTGCCTGAAGATTCCCCTAGAGGTCCCTACAGAGGCTGGTCATGACCACCTGTCGTATTTGGTGGGACGTCCCTCTGTTTGAGGTGGATGCATTTTTTCTCTATCTTCTTGAACTGATGGCACGCGTCAGGCATGTGCATTTCACGAAAGGTTTACTGTTTCCTTGTGAAGGACAGGACAAGAATGCAAACTGTTGGTTCCTCTCGACATTCAAAATGAGAGGCTCTACGATTGTTCCTCCTACCTTTAGGGCTAACATGGCCCTTGCGCGAGAGGTCCGATGGGATTTCTTTCAAGCAATTGATTATCCCGAGCAAATGGAGCGGATGGCAAGACTCTCATTTCTTTCTTTCTTTCTTATTTCTTTTTGTACGCCTCGTTTAATCTTAAACCTTTTCCTTCTTACAACCTTTGCCGCTTAGATTCGAGGAAGAATACGAGAATGCCCTTCCGGAGCGAGTGCTGCTTTCTTCCCACTTGTTGAGAGACTTTCCAGTCTTGGTGGAGCGGCGAGACTTTGGCCTCCTTTATCTGGGCCGCGGATGGAATGACTTTGCTGAGTCACACGGCTTCAAAGATGGTGCGTCTATGGTCTTCATTCACAAATGCAGCACACGTTTTGAAGTCCAAGTGATGGATTTGGACGATGGTGATGGAATCGTGAACCATGCCAAACCGTCCTTTCAAGATCTACTCACAAATGGTTCCTATCCCTAGCGGAATCCATGTGTATGCCGCTAGTCTTGTCTTGATGTAAAGTAGAATAAAATAGAATACTCTCTTGTCTATTTTCAGTTCTCGTTATCTTATGCCCTTGGGCTTTTGTGTGATGTTTTCTAGTTATCTTCCGCATGTGTTAAGATGGGTGATTTATTTTTTGAATTCCACGTGGTCTTATTTTGGACTGGTGACTTATTATCCAGAGCCGGTCGCGAAAGATCTAAGGATCAACTCGACTCCTTCCTACCCTAGATTAGGGTTAGTTGAAGAGACTCATTTGAGGTTATCTTGCCGATTTTTCCTGGATTCCTTTATTCATGGGTTCTCGGTTTCCTGGGGGGAAGTTCTGTCACTGACACGGTCTTTGCGTTCCCTAGACAGCTGACATTGTATTTTTGTGCATGACTGGTCATGTGTCTTTTATGTTGGGTCTATTGACTGACCCTTTCCTTTTGTCCTTCTGTGCCTATCGTTGAGGCGTCTAGGCATGCATCGCGTGCCTTCCCGTCGCTCGTGGCTCTAGAGAGACTTTTGGAAGTATGCTCGGGTGACATATATAAATGGAGAGTCCCCGAGTGCTTTTACTCACCGGGCCTTAAATTTCTTCGATATGTCTACCTCTACCCAAACTAGTTGGGTGTTCTTTGAGTCCATTCGCTTCTCGAAGCAGTTGCATGGCTTGGTTAGTTTTCTATTTTTTAAAATTGATTTTCTCCTGCTCCTGGAGTTTTTAATTCATTGCAATTTTGCTTCTTCTGTGTTTTTGCACTCGTTGTCGTTGTGTTTTGAAGATTAATTCCACCCGGACCTTCATGAGAGGGTTCTTCTGTCGTCTCGAATCTTGCGGGACTTCTCTGTAGATGTCACACGTAGCGACTATGGAATTCTCTTCTTGAGCCAAGGGTGGTACGATTTCGCTTGTTCTCATACTATTGACGTGGGCTCCTTCTTGACCTTCTTACATGTGGGAGGTGTCCGGTTTGAGGTTTGTATTTTGGACGCGGAGGCCAATGAGGTTGATGAGGAATGGGCCGACCCTCACCTAGTGGGACCATTACCAAATGGGTCTCGTTTGAGCCGGGAAAGAACTCAGCTAGTTTCAATTGGGCGCTGGATTGGATGAGCAATTCATGCGTTTGTTAGCACTTCAAGCTTCCTCTTTATCGTTATGTTTAGGGTTTCCTAGCTCGGGGTGTCAAAGCCTTGTTTCGTCAGACACTTTTTCCATCTTTATGCGTTGTATGTTGAAGTAGTTTTTCTTTGTCGCGGTCAGAATTAAGATGCGGTGTTGAGTTCCGGTACTCAGCGGATTTATGTATCTTTCTTTGGGATACAATGTCTTCGATCGAAGGCCCGATCCGGAGCCAAGCTCCAGCGTCTCAGGGTCTTATAAACTCTTCTCCGAGAGACCGTTGCTTCGATCGGAGGCCCGACGCGGAGCCAAGCTCCAGCGTGTCAGGGACTTACAAACTCTTCTCCGAGAGACCGTTGCTTCGATCGGAGGCCCTACGCGGAGCCAAGCTCCAGCGTTTTGGGGACTTATGAATTCTTCTTCGAGATACCGTTGCTTCAATCGAAGACCCGACACGAATCCAAGCTCCAGCATCTCAGGGACTTCGAAACTCTTCTCCGAGAGACATTTGCTTTGATCCGAGGCCTAACCCAGAGCTAAGCTCCATCATCTCAGGGAACTATGAACTCTTCTCCGAGAGACCGTTGCTTCGATCGGAGGTCCGACGCGGAGCCAAGTTCCATCGTCTCAGGGACTTAAATACTCTTCTCCGAGAGACCGTTGCTTCGATCGGAGGCTTGACGCGGAGCCAAGCTCCAGCGTCTCAGGGACTTACGAACTCTTCTCTGAGAGAGCGTTGATTCGATCGGAGGCCCGACGCGGAGCCAAGCTCCAGCATCTCAGGGACTTACAAACTCTTCTCCGAGAGACCGTTGCTTCGGTTGGAGGCCCGACATGGAGCCAAGCTCTAGCGTCTCGAGGACTTATGAATTCTTCTCCGAGAGATCGTTGCTTCAATCGGAGGCCCGACGCGAAACCAAGTTATAGCATCTTAGGGACTTACAAACTCTTCTTTGAGAGACAGTTGCTTCGATCGGAGGCCCGACGCGGAGACAAGCTCTAGCGTCTTAGGGACTTACGAACTCTTCTCTGAGCGACCGTTGCTTCAAGCGGAGGCCCAACCTGGAGCCAAGCTTCTGCGTCTCAATGACTTACAAACTCTTCTCCGAGAGACTGTTGTTTTGCTCGGAGGTCTGACCCGGAGCCAAGCTACAGCGTCTCGGGGACTTATGAATTCTTCTCCGAGAGATCATTGCTTCGATCGGAGGCCCGATGCGGATCCAAGCTCTAGCGTCTTAGAGACTTACGAACTCTTCTCCGAGAGACCGTTGCTTCAATTGCAGGTCCGACGTGGAGCCAAGCTCCAGCGTCTCAGGGACTTATAAACTCTTCTCTGAGAGACCATTTCTTCGATCGGAGGTCTGACACGGAGCCAAGCTCTAGCGTCTCAGAGACTTTCAAACTCTTCTCCGAGAGACCATTGCTTTGATCGGAGGTCCGACGAGGAGCCAAGTTCCAGCGTCTCAGGGACTTGCGAACTCTTCTCCGAGAGATCGTTGCTTCGATCGGAGGCCCGACGTGGAGCCAAGCTCCAGGGTCTCATGGACTTATAAATTGATATGGTGACAATTAAGAAAGCACCCACTAACCGCTTGTTTCAACCGTTGCGGGAGCGACGACGACAATTTACATTCTAGGGATCTTAGCTTATTACACATAGTATTTCGTCAAGTTCTCTACATTCCAAGTCTTGTTTAAGGTCACGCTCTCTGGAGTTCCGAGTTTATATGCCCCCTTCTGGATCACATCCATGATGACGTAAGGCTTTTCCTAGTTAGCGTCAAGCTTTCCTCTTGTTGATTTTTGGCAGAGCACTAGGTCGCCTTTCTGGAATCGTCGCGGGTGCACTCGTCTCTCATGATATTTGGACAATTGTCTATTGTACTCTTGTTCTTTTAAGGCCGCCACAATCTGGCGTTCTTCCCTGAGGTGCATCTCTATTCTAAGAGCCTCATCATTCACCCCCTGATCATATGTGAGGACACGCGCCGATGGGACCAATCTCTCGATTGATATGACCGTGTCTACTCCATAGACCAAAGCGAATGGGGTCTCTTCTGTTGGAGTTTTTGCTGAGGTCCTATAAGACCACAAAACTAATGGTAGGAGCTCGACCAATCGTCCCTTTGCCGTGCTCCCTAGCTTTTTTTGTATTCCGTGTAATATCCGCCGGTTCGTTGTCTCTGCTTGACCATTCGTGTGAGGATGGGCCACATATGAGAATTTGAGATTAATGGCAAGGCTTGTGCCAAAATCTCTGATAGATTCACAATCAAGTTGTGGGCCATAATCAGTGATTATCGTATTCGGTACTCCAAAATGGCACACTAAATTCTTCTAGAGAAACCTCCTGACCGTCTCCGCAGTTATAAGCCCCATGGCTTCGACTTCCACCCACTTAGTCAAATAGTCCACTAGGACGAGCACATATTTCAACTGTCCTAGGCTGTTGAAAAAGGGCCCAAAATGTCCATTCCCCATACAGAAAAGGGGTATGCCCCGAATATGCCTTTCATCGGTTCCGCGGGTTGATGCCTTAGATCTCCATATCCTTGAAACGCGTGACATTTCTGGATGAACGCTTGGACATCCTTCTTCGTTGTAGGCCAATAGTAACTAACCCTCATGGCCTTTGCGGTTAATGCTCGTCATCCCTAGTGGTGGGCACAGACGCCCACGTGCAATTCTTCCACGATGATTCTACCTTCCTTCGTCAAGACACATAACATATTTGGAAGACAGTAGCCTCTTTTATAGAGCCTTCCTTCTCTAATGGTGAATCAAGCAGCCTTTGTGACGACTTGTTTTGCCGCGTCTTTTCCAAGTGGAAGGGTCCCTTTTCTCAGATAGTTTGCGAGCAGGGTTCTCCAGTCTCCTTCCTCGCCTGTTTGGACGTGGTACACCTCTTGAATAAGCTTGCGATTGCTACTTTTTTCGAAGAAAACTTCTTCTCCTACTTCCGTAGGCATGATTTCTCCTACTCAAGCTAGCGCATCTGCTCGACGGTTATCATCCCTTGGGACTGCTGACAAACTGAAACCCATGAACGCTATTACTAGAGCCTGTACCTTTCTCAAGTAATAAGGCATTAAACAAGTTCGTGCTTCATACTCTTCTGCAACTTGCCGCATCATAACTTCTGAATCTCTGTAGACAACGACTTGTCTTGCGCCTCAAACCAGGGCTATCTCCAAGCCCGCGAGCAGACCCTCATACTCAGCTTCATTGTTTGTAGCTTGGAAGTCCAACTTGTAAGAATAGTTGAGTTGTTGGCCATCGGGTGTGGTGAGGGTGACCCCGGCTCCACATCCGTCTTTGTTGCCCCCCCCCATCGACCCTGAGTACCCATTTGTTCTTTTCTGCTTGGTCTCCTAATTCAAAGCTCGTTTCACAGATAAAGTCTGCCAAGGTTTGAGCTAGTGCTGCGCGACGTGGGACATATTCAATCTCAAATTCCGTTAACTCCACCGCCCATTTTGTCATTCTTCCTGATAAGCATGGTGAATGGAGAATTAGCCTCAGTGGCCAATCCCTCACCACCCAGATGACGTAGTCTTGGAAGTATGGTTGTAACCTTCGAGCTAGACGTGGCCACGGGTCCGACCCGCCGGGTCGACAACCCGGGGAGGGTGGCCCTAACCCTGACCCACGGTTTGGACGGGTCGACGGGTTAGGTGACCCGGCGGGTCGGCGGGTCGGACTGCCGGGTTGGCCACGTGGCGCCATATCGGGTACCCAACGCGTTTTTTCCGGTTGTTGCAGAGTGAGCATCGTCGACAAGAAACATTTTAGCCCTTTAAACGCGTCCCGTAGCTCTAGGGTCCACTGTATAGGTCCCTTCTTATTGAGAAGTGAAAATAAAGGCAAGGACCTATCTACGAGGCATGAGCAGAATATGCTCAAATAATTCACTGCCCCAATTATGGACTGTACCTCCTTTATATATGGTCCATGGCGGCTGAAGATTCTGAATTGCTGTGATTTTCTCGGTGTTTACATCTATCCCTCGATGAATGACCATGAAACCAAGAAACTTGCCGGAATCTACCCCAAAGAAACATTTTTATGCGTTAAGATTCAAACCCCCTCGTCGAAGTGAGTCAAATGTCTCTTGTAGATCTCTTGCGTGATCTTCCATCTTTTTGCTCTTGACAACAATATGATCAATATTTATGGATACGTTTCTTCCAATTTGCCCGCGGAAGATTCGATCTACTGCCTTTTGAAGCATCGCCCCAGCATTCCTGAGTCCGAAGGGCATAACTCGATAACAGAATATTCCCTGGTTGGTGATGAAAGTCATGGCCTTTTTATCAAGTGGATCTAGACGTATATAATTATACCTTAAATATGCGTCCAGAAAACTAAAGACCTTATTCCCTGCGGTTCCATCAACTAGTTCGTCTATAGATAGTAGCGGATAACTGTCCTTGGGGCAACACTTGTTTAGGTCTGAGAAGTCAACACACATTCTTCATTTTCCGTTGGAGTTTTTCACTAGAACTACATTCGACAGCCAGTCAGAATATTCCACTTCCTCAATGAAACTTGCGTTTAACGGTTTATTAGTTTCTTCTTTAGCGACTGCTGCTTTTTCTAGGGCCATCTTCCTTTTCTTTTGTGCAATGGGCCTTGCGTCTTGGCGAATCCTTAATGTGTGCTTCGCGATCGCGGGTGGCACCCCTAGGAGGTCTCGCGGAGTCCATGCGAAGACATCCCTTGATCTTTTTATGATTTCCAAGACTCGTTCCTTCTCTTTTGGCCCCAGCGCCTTTCCCGAGTAAACCTTTTCCTCAGGATTGAGGAAAAGTAGACAGACATATCTTTCATCCGCCGTTGGCGCTTGCCTGGCTGCTGGTCTGACTTCGAGCTCCGCTTCCGATGTTCTGGTCGGGGAACTGTCTTCCACCATATACTTACATTGCTCTTCAATGCACATTACTTCTTTCTTCTTTTTAATGGAGGTTAGGTAGCTGATGTCCATGTTTTGTGCCATGTTTTACATTGACTCTTATATCGATTTATGTATACATTTAATGCATTTGGGTTAGAATAGTAAAAAAAATTGTGTAGTTTGTGCTTATTTGCCAAATTGTGGAGTCTACACTAGTTTCTGTTTTATTTCGCAGAAATCGGATGCACTTTGGAGCTTAAAGGAAAGTCATGAAGAAACTAATGATGGTGTAGCCGGAGAAAAGCGCACTTTTTGACATCCATCATTCTGAATCAAGCTTTGATGTCTTCATGAGAGTTGTAGCCCTTGAAGAGAGCAGAATGTTGGGAGCTCGGCTGTCCTCGACTTCGAGTAGACTTCCTCGACGTCGACCAGAAATCCTACTCGATTCCGACGAAGAGAGCAGCCCTCGAAGAACAAGAACTCTCCTCGATGACGAGTACACCTCCTCAACGTCGACCACACCTGGAACCCTACCCGAGCTGCGAAGAGAAGCCGAAATTGACGAGTGTCCTTGACGTCGACCAGACTATTTTTGGGCCGCGAGTCCGTTGGGCCAATCCGAGCACGTGATGAAGACTTGGACATGAAGCAAGGCCGGATTCATCCAATTCTATCAAGATCTATCTATGGACGGAAGGATTTATCCACCACATGAAGATTTAGATATTTTCCTTTTTAGATAAATGTTTCTTTTTTTAAGTTTTATCTTTATAAATAGATAGAATTTGCTTGCCTGGACTAGCAATGATTAAAGCCTATAAATAAAGCCTATGGGGCTAGTTTTTATGCATTCAAAGCTAGTGAGAAGAAGAGGTAGCGGGTAGGAGAGAGAGTGGAGGCCGAGAGGAGTGAAGAAGCGACAACAAGTTGGCTTCGATCGGTTTTAAGCTTTGCTTTATTTTATTAATGCAATTTAGTTTTCTATTATTATTGATGAGTTTTGTTATAATGAAGAGCGAGTAGTCCACCTACTTCTAGGGTCGGGGTGAGCCCGACGATATCCAAGCGTGTTTGAGGTAAAGATTCGACCTTTATTATGTGTTGATCATCCACTGCCTTTTATATGTTTATTACTTATTTGAAAGAATAGAGATTCATGTTAACCACTTGGATTATAAACATAAAATTGGTAGATACAATTAGGGTTTCTTGAGAGAGTTGTCTAATTGTTGTAAAAGGCGAAAGCTTAATCATTTGATGTGATTGCATGATTATTTCTCTTTATCTTTCCCGATGCATGTTTGGTTATCGTTGTTTCAAACCCCGATCTTGGAAGTTTTATTTTACATTGTTTATTTTGAAAATCTGCAATTCGTTTCGTTACTATTTTCTCCTCGACGTCGACCACATCTCCTCGATGTCAACCACATCTAGTCAACGTCGATGTGGTTGACGTCGACGTCAACGCCAACCACATCTCCTCGTGTCGTTAATGTTTTCTCCTTGATGCATGTTTGGTTTCGTTACTGTTTTCTGCTCGAGATCACTGCTCATTTTTGTCCCTGTAGGTCCTCGACTTCGACCAACCTTACTCAACATCAACGACTTCTCCTCGACGTCGATGACACTTGGTCGACGTCGACCACCACCAGTGACCTTGATTGCTCGAATTCGACTGTGCCTGACCCCTGTCGACCGCCCTTGGTCGAGGTCGAGTACTCTAGAGTCGACTTGTGCCCGTGAGATTCTTCCGCTACCTGAGATCCGCTGACCAGCTTCCTCGAGGATTGAACCTGACTTCCTGCTGCTACAACGGGAGGGAGTCTTGAACATTATTTGCTCGGAACGGAATTGGTTTGCTTATTTTATTTACATTCTATTTGCAATCTCGATTTCCTCTGTCAACAAATTGGCGCCGTTGCCGGGGAGGCTATCATTCACGCCATAGATAGTTAGATCTCACGTTTTCCTTGAGTTTTCTTTTTGCAGTGTATGCACCGTTCTTGTCAACCACCTGAGTTTGACGCCTTAGACGACCCGAAATGTCTTATACACATCCATTCTAGACTGAAAAGGATCATGGCAACCGCCAAAACACAAGCCTAGACGATCGAGAGGCTTCAAAGGGAGCTAGAAGCCAACAATGCTGCTCTCGCCGCTGAGAGAGCACACACTGAGTAGGAAGCTGAACGAAGGAGGCAGGCAAAGGCTAAGCTTGTCTAATACCCTATCACTGGGGAGGATTACATGCACCTGACTCTTGTCGTGCCTGAATCGGCTATTCTAATCCCTCCTAATAATTTTGAGATTTGCACTGCCTTCCTTATTGAAATTAAAAATAATGCTTTTTACGGAAGGTTTAACGAATGCCCTCTTGAACATATTACAACTTTTTTTAACATGTGCCAAACTCTTGCTGAAGGTACTACTCTGGAATATGTCAAGATGAAAGATTTTCGTTGGTCTCTTGCCGGTCCAGCATTGAAGTGGCTTGAAGGTCTCCCTGCACGATCCCTCACAAGATGGGCAGAGGTTAGGAATGCGTTCCTCGACAAGTTCTTTTCTCCCGCCAAGACAGCGCTCCTCAGACAAAATTTTACAGCTCTCAAACAAAAGCATGGGGAACCGCTATCACGAGCATGGGATCGATAAAAGGATTTACTGCGATCCTGCCCTACTCATGGGCAGCCACCATACGTCACTCAGGAGATTTTCTACAATTCTCTTGATCTGACCGCCAAGGAAAGGATCAATCAGTTCACGCAGTATGAATACCTAACACATACACCAGGAGAGGCATGGGCTACTATTGAAATGCTCACTAATTTCGACAACACCTATGGGAATCCTGCAAACTACAACGAAAACATCGACACCTATGCAAGGCCAGCCCCATCCATTCCTCTCTATGAGCCTCCCAAAGAGATTGATCCGAATGTAAAGGAGAAGTACTACAGAGATCAGAATCACAAACTCCTCAAGCAGGTCAAATATCTCTTTACTAACGAGCCCTGCATTGAATGCGGCTCACATTGGCACACCACTCCAGAGTGCCCACATACAGAGCAAGTCAGGATGGCAGAAACTCACGAGGAGGTAGCTTATGTAGGGGGTCCCAGTCGCTATATGGGGGACCAACAGTTCCATCAACCACAGTGGAACCAATGTGCCCCTAGGAACCCCCCACCATACAGAGCTCCAGGACATCCAAAAAAGGGGCCAGCGGAAGGATTATCTACAGATGATCCTCGACAAGATGAGGAGGAACTAGGCACAACAGCAGCAGTCTACAAGCGCCATCCAGACTCAATTCCATGGCCTCAATACACGACTTGGGGAGATGGATATATAGAAGAAAAATATGGAGACCCAAATGGGTCAACTTGCGCAACAGATCCCAAGACCAGCCGGAAAGCTCCCTGGGCACACAGATCCCAATCCTGAGGGGCAATCTGGACACGTAGCTGCTGTAAAGCTTAGGAGCGGTCACGAATTGTACGAACCTGAGGTCGGAGAAGCGAACGACGGAACTGGACAACAGGTCGAAATCGACCCAGCCCTGGTCGATATCGACCACCCTCAGGTCGATATTGACTCGTCTGCAACAGCAACCCCGAAATCGACCACAACAGTCAAAATCGACCATAACCAAGTCGATACCGACCGACACCTGGTCGATATCGAGCAGTCCTCTCTAGTCGATGTCGACCCATCTAGAGCACCTCGGACAGCTGATTCCGCTCCAAAACCAAAGAAGATACTTCCTTTCCCTTCAAAGGCGCTGAAAGATCCCACTGCAGGTAGGTTTAAACGCTTTGTTAAAATGCTTCAAAATTAAATGTTTCAATTCCTTTTACAGAAGCTTTTCAAGAGATGCCTACTTATCTCAAGTTCCTCGAAGAAATCCTTAGCAACAAGCAATCAATCATAGAAATCGCAGTGACTACAAAAGGATGGATTTCTCTTAGAAGAGACCCGACCCTGGTAAGTTTTCCATTACTGTGGGATTTCGACAATTTAGATATGAGGCACTATGTGATCTAGGAGCAAGCGTGAGCATCATGCCCTTATCAATCTGGAAAAAGGTGAAGATAGGATCAGTAGAGCCTTTGGATGCCAAGCTATACATGGCAAACAATACAGTGGTAATTTCTACAGGTATGGTAGATAATGGCCCTGTCCAGGTTGTTAAGTTCTACATACCCATTGATTTTCTTGTTATAGATTGTGCGGAAGATCCTACTTGTCCTATTATTCTCGGTAGACCTTTTCTAGCTACTACAGATGCCAAGATCAACGTCAGAAAGCAATTGCTCACCTTCACAATAGGCGATGAGGTCTTAGATTTCTCTTTTGGCCCTACAAAGGAGGAAATTCCATGGCTGGAGGTGTAGAGCATAAGCAACCACGAGGATGAGCAAACAACAACGGAGGAAAGCGCCAAAAAGCCGCTCGACATCGACCAAGTCTACTCGACGTCGACCACACTACTCGATGTCAACCAAACTTCCTCGACGTCGACTTCTCCTGTTGAGCACCATACTTGCCAAAAGCGTAAGTATGGGGTCCCTGTACTCAACGTCGACCATCCTCCTTGACATCGACCAGGTCTCCTAGACGTCGACCACCTCTACTCGACGTCGACCAACCCTCAGCCCAAAGATTTGTGTTTTGGGTACGAAACGGTAAGTTCAGGTATGATTTCAATTTCTCTTCCGTCCATTTATAAATTTAATAAGAATTTTAGAGGAGACAAGGCCCCGTGGTGAGCTAACCTGCGTAGGACTAGGATTGGAAAGAAGAAGAAGGAAGGTAAATGACTCTATGAAAGCAACCACCTCTCCGTTGAGCTTGCAAACTACAATCAGGACCTAGATGATCCAGGAGAAGGGCCAAGCACAAGGAAGTTTCTAAGGCATGGGAGTTCTCTGACAACGAGTGTGGTAGCGAAAATCCAACAATAGCTCAATCAAGGCCATTCGCTACTAGCGAAATTTCTCACTGCCAGGGAAATTCGACGCTGAATTAAATGAGGAAAGTCTATCTTTTATCTAGTCTCTTTAGGAAGTTTCTATCTAGTTTATCTATATTTTACCTTGTTTATGGAAGACATTAGGCTTATAAATAGGATATTATAGGGTTAGTTTCTAATTAATTTTCAAGTAGAGCAATCACCATAGAAGAGCAGAGAGCTTAGGTATGACATGAGCGACTAATTTTCCTAGTGTTTCGCCTACGTTTTTGGAGACTTGGTTGGTGAATTTTGAGTTTTTGATTCAAGTTATCTTTCCTCTATGTTAATTCCTTCAACTTCCTTGTGCTTATTATTATGTTATTAATGTTATCTTGTTTGGCCGACTTGATAATATTGATTCCGTGCTAAGATTTAATGCTTTCGTATTTGCGTTATTTCTATAGTAGCATGCATCAGATTGTGGATTCCGTGTTTGAAGCATGATTATGTAGGAAGTTGACATATATCTTAAACATCGATTTACCGTGTTTAATTGGTGTTATTTATGTGCTCAAGTTCTTGGGATGTTGTGCTATCTCTTTGTTAAATCTTAACCGTGTTATTATTGCATTGAGGTGTAAGGGATTAATTGGACTCGTAAGACTTTTAATCTATATAAACCAAGAAGAGAGGAATTTTTAGGAAAGTTAATAGCTTGAAAAGAATTCGATGATCGATAAGCCAACCAATGTCGAAGAATTCGTGGGTGGAACCGTTCTCTACTCTTGATTTTACAATAAAATTCGGTCTTTACTTTACTTTACTTGTTCTTATTTAAAAGTTACATCTTTTCCCACTTTTGTTACTTGTTGGTGATCAAATTGCATTGTGAAATCTTAAATCTCCCGAGGATTCGACCCCTTCTTGCCAATTATACTAATTTGTGAGAGTAGGAACTACTTGATTGGGAATCAACGATTTTCATCCCATCAAGTTTTTGGCACCCTTTCCGTAGGCTTGGAGGAATCCAAGGAGGCCGGAGAGCGACACCGAACTCTTCGAAACATTCGCCAAGTGTGAGGTAAACACCCCCCTACTCAACCTAGTTAAAGCTATTCCTCGTTATGCAAAATTTTTGAAGGAATTATGCACGGTCAAGAGCAATCAAAAGTTGAAGGGGAAGCAAAAAGTTCAAGTAAGTGAACATGTCTCCGTTATGTTAGAAAGGCGTATGCCCGAAAAATGTAGCGATCCGGGAAGGTTTACTATCCCTTTCACAATTGGAGATGTTAAATTTAATCATGCTTTGCTAGATGTAGCACCATCCATTAATGTTATCTCATACTCCCTCTATAAATCGCTTGTGTAGAAGATGTTTTTGAGCTTAATGGGAAAGATGAATTGCAAGTAGCTTTAGAAACCCCTTTAGATGAGCTTTCAATGGAATATTCTATTTCACCTTACTTGCATGAAGTTTTGGGAGGATTAAAGGCACAGCATACTCACCAAAGAAATTATGCCTTAACACCAACCCTCCCAAGCGAGAAGCTTTTACCTTCTATTGTTCAGGCACCCGTGATAGAGCTTAAACCATTACCGGATCACCTCAAGTATGCCTTCTTGGGTGATAGAGATACCTTGCCGGTCATCATATCAAATAAGCTCACTCTTGAGCAAGAGGAGAGGTTAATAGCAGTGCTTAAAGAACATAAGACGACCCTTGGATGGACGATTGCGGACATCAAAGGAATAAGCCCAACCATGTGCATGCATCGCATACTCCTGGAGGAAGGAGGCAAACCATCAAGACAACTCCAAAGGAGACTCAACCCACCAATGGTGGAGGTGGTCAAGAAGGAAGTTCTAAAGCTACTACAAGCCGATATGATCTATCCTATCTCCGATAGTAAATGGGTTAGTCCTACACAGGAGGTTCCAAAGAAAGGAGGCATCACGATCATAGAGAACAAGGAAGGAGAGCTAGTGCCCACGCGAGTCCAAATCGGATGGAGAGTTTGCATAGACTATCGCAAATTGAATGCGGGGACTCGCAAGGACTACTTCCCTCTCCCATTTATTGACCAAATGGTGGAGCGCCTCGCCGGAAGAGCTTACTATTGTTTCTTGGATGGCTACTCGGGTTACTTTCAAATTGCCATTGCACAGGAAGACCAAGAGAAAACAACATTCACATGTCCTTTTGGCACTTTTGCATATCGCCGAATGCTTTTTGGACTATGCAATGCTCTGGGTACATTCCAACGGTGTATGGTAAGTATTTTCTCCGAGTATATTGAAAAGTTCATTAAAGATTATATGGATGATTTTACCGTTCATGGTGATGAATTCAACTATTGCTTAGACCATTTGGCATTGGTTTTAAAAAGATGTGTTGAAACAAATTTGGTTTTGAATTCCGAAAAATATCACTTTATGGTTGAGCAAGGGATTGTTGTAGGTCACATCGTCTCCCGAAAGGGAATTGAGGTTGACAAGGCAAAGATTGACACCATTCAATCTCTGCATTGCCCAACTAATGTGCGCAAAGTTTGCTCTTTCCTTGGTCATGTAGGATTTCATCGCCGATTCATCAAGGACTTCTCCAAGATTGCCACACCTCTTTGTGAACTCCTCAAGAAGGACACCACATTTGAGTTTGATGAGAAGTGTAAGGAGGCTTTCCACGAGTTGAGAAGTCGTCTTATCACCGCACCAATCATTCAAGCACCGGTGTGGACCCTCCCATTCGAGTTGATGTGTGATGCTAGCGACTACGCCGTCGGAGCGGTTCTTGGACGAAGGATTGACAAAGCCTCACACGTCATCTACTATGCTTCAATGATGCTAAACGGAGCCCAACGAAACTACACAACCACGGAGAAGGAGCTATTGGCCGTGGTGTTCGCCTTGGACAAGTTCCGCGCATACTTGATAGGCGCAAAGGTAATAATTTACTCTGATCATGCAGCCCTTAGGTACCTCATGAAGAAGAAGGATGCTAAACCAAGGCTTATTCGGTGGATCTTGCTCTTGAGCGAGTTCGACATCGAAATCAAAGACAAAAAGGGCGCGGAAAACTATGCGGCTGATCACCTTAGCTGCATTATGCACCTGAATAGTGTGGGGGAGAAGCTACAAGCACTTGGAGAATTCCCGAACGAAACTCTACACTTCGTTTCAAGTTGTGTTGAAGACTCGCTGACATCGAACCCATCTCGCTGCTAGCAAGTCAAGTCACCAGCGAGCCTCTCCAGTCGCCGGCACCCGCTCACATTCTGACTCCATTCGCTGATAGCGAAGCTGACTCGCTGCCAGCGAATACTGCCCAGAAGGTATGTTCGGATTCCCTTAAGCCCTTGTCATCGATGGCAGCCAACGTTCCTCGGCCATGGTTCGCGGACATAGTCAATTTTCTTGTCACGAAGGAGTTTCCACCAAACTTTCCCAAGTACAAGAAAGACAAGATTCGCCACAACGCTCGATTCTATGTTTGGGACGATCTGTTTCTTTGGAAGCATTGTGCGGATCAAATCCTTCAGCGATGCCTTCCGGATAATGAGGTAATGTCCGTTCTTAGCTTTTGTCATTCTTATGCATGTGGAGGACACTTTGGACAAAAAAAAACGGCTAAGAAGGTACTTGATTCGGGATTTTATTGGCCCACGATTTTTCGTGATACATATGCTTTTTGTAAATCTTGTGATCGGTGCCAACGCATGGGGAATATTGCAACTAGGAATGAGATGTCTCAAACTAGGATGATGTTTTGTGAAATTTTTTATGTTTGGGGGATTGATTTCGTGGGACCTTTTCCTAGTTCCTTTGGGAATCTTTATATCTTACTTGCGGTGGACTACGTCTCCAAATGGGTGGAGGCGAAGGCCACCAAAACTGACGATTCTAAAGTGGTTTTAAGATTCCTTAAGGACTTGTTCACTAGATTTGGTATTCCACGTGCATTGATTAGTGATCGAGGTACCCACTTTTGCAACAAGACGGTGGCCGCTCTCTTGAAGAAATATCATGTCACACATAGGGTATCCACCGCCTATCACCCTCAAACCAATGGGCAAGCCGAAGTGTCAAATAGAGAGATCAAGAGAATCTTGGAGAAGACGGTTGCACCAAACCGAAAAGATTGGAGCCAACGGCTAGATGATGCTCTTTGGGCATATCGCACGGCCTACAAAACCCCAATAGGTATGTCTCATTATCGCTTAGTTTATGGAAAATCATGTCATCTTCCGGTAGAACTCCAACACAAGGCCTATTGGGCGGTGAAAGAATGCAACATGAGAGTAGATGAGGTTGGCGAGTTCCACAAGCTCCAAGTTCAAGAATTAGAGGAGATTCGTTGGGATGCATATGACAATGTCATCACTTACAAAGAAAAGACCAAAGCATGGCATGACAAGCACATCTTGAGAAAAGACTTTAAGGTAGGTGACAAGGTACTTCTCTATCAATCTCCCCTTAATCTTTTTCCGGGAAAGCTACCCTCAAGATGGAGAGCTCCCTACACCATCATGCACATATATCCACATGGAGCGGTAGAATTCAAGGATGAGGAGAATGCACACGTGTTCAAGGTAAATGGCCACCGGCTAAAACGCTACTATGATGGCTTCTCCGACAAGATCATGGAGGAGACGAACCTCCAAGAGCCTACAAAGGAGACCGATTGAGGGGTCATACCGTTGAGCCTAAGACATAAAACAAGGGCGCTTCTCGGGAGGCAACCCGAGGTAAGTTTTTCGTCTTGTGATTTCACTTTCATAATTAGTTAATTAGTTTTATTTTATTTATTTATCTAATTAGGTTATAAATTTCCATATTTTATTAGATAGATTTTTTTCCAGAAAAGTGTGGAGCTAACCTTGCAGGGTTAAGAGAAGAAGTCGGAAAAAGGAAGCACCGGGCTATTTTCCCTGGCAGCGAACCAAATTTGCTACCAGCGAGAGCAGCCATCAGTGACCCAGGAGGATCCGAGTACAGCAACACCATTCGCTCCCAGCGAACCCGACCCGCTGCCAACGATCTTTGACGTCTACGGAACCAATGCATGGACCCCGCCTGGTTTAAAAATAAATAAATAAAATTGTGGAGATTCCCTTTTACCCCTTTTTACCCACTTACCTTTTAACCACTTTCCTTTTTACCCATTTTTAACTTTCATCATCCCCCACTTTCCATTTCACCATCTTCTTCCTCCTTCCAAAAACCCCCATTGAAGGACCTCCAAGCTTCACACCTCCATAGCCACACCAACATCTCCTCTACCCCGAAACCTAATTCCGGTACCGGATTTTGACTCCCGACGAGCCGATCTATGCAACCACACCACATTCACCACATTCCGACCACCCATCAACCACCTCATCACCACAAAATCACCCAAATCCCTTACCTTTTTCCACCATTGTGTAGATCGGGTCGAGTTGAGAAACTTTCGTGGAGAAATTTTGGAATTTCGACGTCCGAACAACAACGCCGAAGTTTCGGAAGCTCCGAGTCGCTCCCGCGGAATAGTATCCGCCACCACAGCCGCCACCAGCGACACTGCAAAACCACCGAGCCCAGCAGGTGATCCCAGTCGATGCAGCAAGAACCCTTCGCTGCCAGCGAGTCTAACCCATAACGCATCAGCTCCGGAGCCCATCGGTGTCATCCTATTCGCTTCCAGCAAGCACCCATCGCTGCCAGCGAGTCACACCCATTACGCAGCTCCCTCGGCCTGACTCCAGTCGCTGCCAGCGGGGTTCCACTCGCTGCCAGCAAAAATCCTCCAATGAGTCGCCTTCTTTGTGAGTCCACGGTCTTCATCTTTTGATTATAATTGTTATGGCTTCTCCACCAATGGTTAGGCTTAGGGGATTGACTAGAGCTCAAAGGACTAGATGGGACGATCTCCATGCTCGTTAGTATATTTCGATGAAATTTTTTGATATCCCCGCATTGAGATTATTGGGACTTGAGGAGAGTGTGCGAACGTTTATGGGCATTGGAGATATTGATGGTTTGGTAGACAAGTGTGTCCACACTTATCCGGATTTGGTTGGGGAGTTTTTGGCAACCTTTGCAATGGCTAGTGATGATGGTTTTACTTTTCGATTGGGTGGGGCAAATCAAGCTATGACTTTTGAAGAATTGAAGAATGTGTTAGGAATCACGGGCAATCCCACCGCCCATTGGTCTGAATTGCCTCGTAGCTCCACCCCACAACAACGATGGTTGCAAGTCACATAAAAGGTCATGACCTCCGACAATGACTACAACTCTAGCATCGTCCACCTTTCCCTTAGACTTTGCCACAAGGTCTTGAACAACACTTTTTTCGGGCATGCCGAGATCAATAAGGTCTCCAAGGGAAGTTGGGCGTGAATGACTTGCTTGTCGCCACAAGCACGTGAGACTCCGGATTGGGTAGAGCTTTTATTTTCCGCTTATGGCGAGGCTACTAAGAAGCATTCAAGGAAGGAAGAAGTGAAGATTGGTTTTAGAGGCTTAATCACTTTGATTGCATTGGAGCTTGACATCGATTTGAATGCCTATGTCCCTTGTGCGGATAACTATAGGCTTAATTTGGTTTCTCTAAAGAAGGCTGGCATAGTGAGGGAGAATGATGATGGGGGGAGTTTCATTTGGTATGTCGGGGCCAATAAGTCCCACACTTTGGTACTCCCTCGCCCACTACCCATCGGTCACTCTCCCGCCGATTTATATATTCCACCCGATGCCCTACCATTGGGCCCACCTCCGAACGCTAACAAATGAGATGCTTATGAGGAGCCTTATAAAGAACCTACGGAGATGGAGTATGAGCCGAAAATGCAAGTGGAGACATTCCATCCATGAGTGTCTTATGGCAGGGGAGCTAGTTCTTCACTTGGAGGGTACCATGGCGAGTCTTATGATGGTTTTCCCTCTTATGGCTATTTTGAGAGTGCCTTCCGTCAAATCACCGAGCATCAAGATGCCACGGACCGAGGAATCGAGGAGAACCATACCATTCTCATGGAGCAACAACGAAGGAATTATGAGGAGATCATGGTCCAATTCAACGCTTGGGCACCCTTTGGGTGGCAAACCCAATTTCCACCACCACATTGAGCTCGTGAGTTTCCTTCTCTCACGCCTATTTCAATTGTTTAATTTTTGCTGTCTTCATTTCATTAGGGACAATGAAATATTCAAGTGTGGGGGAGGGGTTTAGTGTACATATTGCATTAGTTAGGTCATATTTAAAAATTTCACATGCATATCATGTTTATTTCTAGCATTTATATTGCATTAGAAAAAGAAAAAAAATGAAAATATTCAAAAACTCCAAAAATATCATGCATTGCATTCATGTATTATTTAAATACCCATCTTGGCTTAATTGTCCTCTATTTTATTTGAGTTTTTGAGCTTAAACTATAAATCCTATGATATGTTGATTTGGCTAATCTTGTCACCTACTTGTGTTGATCTTCATTGGAGCATGACTTGTTAGTTTAATTGAGCAAGTATGATTCTTATTGGCATTATTGAAATCAAACAAAACTTGTCCTAGTGAGAAATTTTGGCCTTATAAGGGATTTTCATCATATTTATTCCCTTTTGCTTTCTTGTGTGTGACATTACACTCTCCTTATGCACTTACCTATTGAGATTGACATTGTTATCTATATTTGAGGCCGAATTTATATGTCTATTGCTTATGAGTTTCAAATGATAGAGGCATGATTTTCTTATCCATATCCACCCTACATATGTGTCCTTTTCTTATAGCAAATTTGAGCCTTAGCCTTTCCTTTGAAGCTCCACAAAATTTATCCTAGCCGATGATGAGCCTTACCCCATCCGGGAATTAGGATTACAGTTGGTGAATGATTGATTTGGTTGAGTGGAAAAAAGATTATTGTTGAGAAGGTTACAAGTTTGGATGAGTATGTAATTTTAGTTTTATTCTTCACATTGTGCATTATTGTTTTGGCTCTAAAGAAAAAAAAATGAATGAATGAAGAAAAAAGAAAAAGGAAGAAAGAGGAAACAAAAAAAAGCATGAGTTTGAGCCTTTTATCTTCATTATGAATGTGAGAGTTGGAAATAATCTTTGGTTGACAAATGAATGTTGTTTGTAAAGATGTTGTGAGAGCTTGAGTTTAAGATGATGTTTTTTAGATAGTTCATGGTTGATGTTTGATTGTCTAGGGTCTTGATTCCCGGATTTTGAGCACCACATGAACATAAATTCTCCTTGCCCTTAATTCCTTACCAAGCCCCATTACAACCTTGATAAAAGACCTCTTGATGTTGCTTATGAGTGATGGCATCCGTGGTGGAGAATATATGATATATGTGTCACTTTTTATGTAGCTTTGTGCATTTTGGATTGAGTCAAGATATATATTGTTAAGCCTAAACACAATGAGAGTGAGAGCAAACAAATAATCCTAGTGAGGCTGGGTGAGATTTGCCTTATTTTGAATCGTTCATATACTTGCTAGGATGTTAGCTTTCATGTTCATGGCTCTTCCGCTTTGATGTTGCTTTTGACGAGTTTATTGCTTGAAGATTATATGTGTGGGATATTGGTTTTGATCTTCTTTATTTTTCATTGCTTGAGGACAAGCAAAAGGTTATGTGTGGCAAATTTTGATAATGCACATTTCTAATAGGCATTATAGGATAGTTTAGTTGCATTTACATTGTAGAATATGCATGTTTTAGTGTTAATTTAGAGTAAACTCTTTTCATGGAAAAGTTTGGAATCTACGCTATTTCGGTTGAATTGTGCAGAATCGTAGATCCGATATGGTGGAAAGCAAGGGAAAGCTATTAAACATGGCCAGGTGAAGTCAAGAAATCAAACTAAGAAGAGAAAGAAAGGAGGGCAGAAAGAACGAGGGAAAAACGATGAAGAATCAAGTCAATGGGCAGATTTCGCTGCTAGCGAGTGCTGCTCGCTGCCAGAGAGTGGAACCAGGGAGCCCAGCTGCCCGGAAAGTGAGCAAAGGAAAGTCAGCGAGGGAGCCAGTGAGAGAAGAAGAAGCCAGTGAGAGAGGAAGAGCCGAGCGCGCGAGCGAGCACGCAGTGTCCGCTGCTAGCGGCATGACTCGCTGCAGCAAGACGTTTGCTGCCGCGAAAAACCTTCGCTGACAGCGAGAGGCACCAGGATGAATAGGACTCGGCAACTCGCTCCAGCGGAAGGATGTACTCGCAGTTGCGGAAGGAGGAACTCACTCCAGTGAATTGGATCTCTCGCGGCAGCGGATTCAGTTTCTCGCGGAAGCGGAAGGAGGGGTCCGAGGAGTATGGAAAAGTTTCTAAGGCATGGGAGATCGCTGACAGCGAGTGTGGTAGCGAGGTGGTAGCGAAAATCCAACAGTAGCTCAATGAAGGCCATTCGCTGCTAGCTAAATTTCTCGATGCCAGCGAAATCCGACGCTGAATTAAATTAGGAAAGTCTATCTTTTATCTAGTCTCTTTAGAAAGTTTCTATCTAGTTTATCTATCTTTTACCTTGTTTATGGAAGACATTAGGCTTATAAATAGGATGTTCTAGAGTTAGTTTCTAATTAATTTTCAAGTAGAGCAATCACTATAGGAGAGAAGAGAGCTTAGGTAAGCCATGAGCGGCAAATTTTTCTAGTGTTTTGCCTATGTTTTCGAAGACTTGGTTGGTGAATTGTGAGTTTTTAATTCAAGTTATCTTTCCTCTATGTTAATTCCTTCAACTTCCTTCTGCTTATTGTTATATTATTAATGTTATCTTGCTTGGCCGACTTGATAATATTGATTCCGTGCTAAGATTTAATGTTTTCGTATTTGCGTTATTTCTGTAGTAGCATGCATAAGATTGTAGATTCCATGTTTGAAGCATGATTATGTAGGAAGTTGACAAATATCTTAAACATCGATTTACTGTGTTTAATTGGTGTTATTTATGTGCTCAAGTTCTTGGGATGTTGTGCTATCTCTTTGTTAAATCTTACCCGTGTTATGATTGCGTTGAGGTGTAAGGGATTAATTGGACTCGTAGGACTTTTAATCTATATAAACCAAGACGGGAGTAATTTGTAGGAAATTTAATAGCTTGAAAAGAATTCGATGATCGATAAGCCAAACAAAGTCGAAGAATTCGTGGGTGAAGTGAAACCATTCTCTACTCTTGATTTTACAACAAAATTCCGTCTTTACTTTACTTTACTTGTTCTTATTTAAAAATTTCATCTTTTCCCACTTTTGTTACTTGTTGGTGATCAAATTGCATTGTGAAATCTTAAATCTCCCGAGGATTCGACCTCTTCTTGCCAATTATACTAATTTGTGAGAGTGGGAACTACTTGATTGGGAATCAACGATTTTCATCCCGTCAAGGGCCCCAAATTGAGGGTTCCTAAGCACAAATGGAGAAGTCGGCCTAACGACTCTAAAATCTAGAGCATGTAAATAAAAATTTTGATTTTTCTTTAGGACTTTAAAACTTTTGGTTTTGAATACTTCATGTGGAAATTCTTGTCTTGTGCGGAAACTAACAATTTACAGGTCGAAAAACGGGGATCGAATGAAAATGTCGAGGCAATCTGGTCGATATCGACTGATCTTAGTCGATATCAACATCTGAGGCGAAATCGACTAGGAGCAGAAAAAGATATCGAGTAAGTTGGTCGATATCGACCAAAAACCCCCAATTTCGACCAGTTGATCCCATGCGGAATCTGACGAACTGCAGTCGATATCGAGCTCCACTTAGTCGATATCGACTTCTAGCAATCTACTGCAGTCCAATTTCGACCCTACAGCGCGTTATTCGGTGAGTTCCTTCATTTACCCTTGTTTTATTTTTAGAGTGAGGACATTGTATATTCTAAGTATGGGGTGGAGGAAAAGCTCATTATCATTATTTTATATTTTATTCTTGATTTTGCTACTTCATGGTGAATTTTGGGTGAATTTTTAATTTTTGTGCTTAATTGCTAAACTCAAAGTTTGTTTTATGAGACATCTCCCAATGCTTGTAAATTGTTCAAAGAAATAGTGTCATGGAAGTTATGTTGAACTCGATGATGCAAAATTAGATTTATTAGAGATATAACATGAAATTGCCTAGTAAAGGGAAGTCACAATGAAGTGCATATTTTTTTATTGAAAACCATGAAAGGATGTAAAATTGATATTGCTTTTGACATGTTGCATGATAAGAGGATGGAGGACTTTAATATTTTCTATATAATGCTCATATGTTTATAATCCTTAGCCATACCTATGCTTATGCATCACAAAAGCAATATTATGCCTTACATCATATTATTGCTCCACATAATCTAAATATTGCCCATTCTTTACCTTATTTCCTATCCGGGGATTATGTTGAGAATGATGTTACATTATGGAGATTACTATATGGTTATTGTGTTGTCATTATTGGAGTTTGGCAAGAAATTGAAAAAAATATATGAAAAATTTAATGAGTGAAAGAAAATCCGGTCACCTCATGAGATAAAGGTAGATCGACCCTGCTCGTTGAGATAATAGTTCGGCGAGATGGGGCACACAAGTGAGGAGTCCGAAGCACTAAGTATCCGGGGTCATTCATGACACCCATGTTTGTGACTCGCGAGAAGGCAATGCTGAGGTTAGAGAGGTAAAAACATTATTATTGAAAAAAGCAATGAGCGAAAAGGTGAGAAATATTAAAGGAATATGGAATGTGGAAATTTAGTTTGGAAATTACTCCATTTCCCCGGATCATTAGCACCACATTGCCAAGAATTGCCCACATTAAGTCTTTTACAAAATCTACTCCTTATTAAGCTTAATTAAAGTCCTCTTGATTATTGTTGCCTTGTCACACATGGATTGTTTTTACATAACCCTCCTTTAATGACTAGATGTTTCTTTTATTGCACATGTATGAATTTGTGGCATAAGTACATTTTCGATGATGGTAATCGATTGCAGGGTTATATGAGAATGCATCTAATATGTTGAGAGTTTGAATTCTTCCCCTGAGTGACCATCCAAGTTATTGCTTGGGGACAAGAAAGCTTAAGTATGGGGTGATTTGATGTCCATGTTTTGTGTCATGTTTAACATTGACTCTTATATCGATTTTTGTATACATTTCATGCATTTGGTTTAGAATAGTATAAAATTTTTGTAGTTTGTGCTTATTTGCCAAATTATAGAGTCTACACTAGTTTCTATTTAATTTCGCATAAATTGTACGCACTTTGGAGCTTAAAGGAAAGTCACGAAGAAGCTAAGGATGGTGCAGCCGGAGAAAAGCCCACTTTTCGACATCCATCATTCTGAATCAAGCTTTGATGTCTTCATGAGAGTTGTATCTCTCGAAGAGAGCTTTTCAACGCATAATCATATGCGTCAATCCGACGAACGAGGACTCGGAAAAGTGCATTTCAAGAACAAAGCAGAATGCTGAGAGCTCGACTGACGTCGAGTAGACTTCCTCGACGTCGACCAGAAATCCTACTTGAGTCCGACGAAGAGAGCAGTCCTCGAAGAACAAGAACTCTCGTCGACGTCGAGTACATCTCCTCGACGTCGACCACACCTGGAACCCTACCCGAGCGGCGAAGAGAAGCCGAGATCGACGAGTCTCCTCGACGTCGACCAAACCTCCTCGACGTTGACCAGACTATTTTTGGGTCGCGAGTCCGTTGGGCCAATCCGAGCACGTGATGAAGACTTTGACACGAAGCAAGGCCGGATTCATCCAATTCTATCAAGATATATCTATGGAAGGAAGAATTTATCCACCACATGAAGATTTAGATATTTTCCTTTATACATAAATGTTTCTTTATTAAGTTTTATCTTTCGAAATAGATAGAATTTGCTTGCCTTGATTAGCAAGGATTAAGGCCTATAAATAAAGCCTATGACGCTAGTTTTTATGCATTCAAAGCTAGAGAGAAGAAAAGGTAGCGAGTAGGAGAGAGAGAGTCAAGGCCGAGAGGAGTGAAGGAGCGAGAGCAAGTTGGCTTCGATCGGTTGTAAGCTCTGTTTCATTTTATTAATGCAATTTAGTTTTCTTTTATTATTGATGAGTTTTGTTATGATGAAGAGCGAGAAGTCCACCTAGTTTTAGGATCGGGGTGAGCTCGACGATAGCTAAGCGTGTTTGAGGTAAAGATTCGACTTTTATTATGTTTTGATCATCCACTGCCTTTTATAAGTTTATTACCTATTTGTAAGAATAGAGATTAATGTTAACCACTTGGATTATAAACATAAAATTGGTAGATACAATTAGGGTTTCTTGAGAGAGTTGTCTAATTGTTGGAAAAGGGGAAAGCTTAATCCTTTGATGTGATTGCATGATTATTTCTCTTTATCTTTCCTTATGTATGTTTGGTTATCGTTGTTGCAAACCTCGATCTTGGAAGTTTTCTTTTACATTGTTTATTTTGAAAATCTGCAATTCCGTTCGTTATTGTTTTCTCCTTGACATCGACCACATCTCCTCGACGTCGACCACATCTCCTCGACGTCGACGACATCTCCTCAACGTCGACCAGAGCTAGTCGACGTCGACTACTGATATTCGATCTAGGGTTTCTGCTCGAGATCGCTGCTCGTTTTTGTCCATGCAGGTCCTCAACTTCGACCAGCCTTACTCGAAATCGACGACTTCTCCTCGACGTCGAGGACACTTGGTCGACGTCGACCACCACCAGTGACCTTGATTGCTCGAATTCGACTGTGTCTGACCCCTGTCGACCACCCTTGGTCGAGGTCGAGTACTCTGGAGTCAACTTCTGCCTGTGAGATTCTTCCGCTACCTGAGATCCGCTGACCATCTTCCTTGAGGATCGAACCTGACTTCCTGCTGCTACAACGGGAGGGAGTCCTGAACATTATTTTCTCGGAACATAATTAGTTTGCTTATTTTATTTACATTCTATTTGCAATCTCGATTTCCTCTATCAACAGTAGCAACTCCGACTTTCAGGCTGTTGGCCGCGGACTTCTCCTACTTCACCTCCCGGTAGTGGAAATTTTCCAACAAAGTGGTAGATAGACACCACCATTTGGAATTTGTAAAGTGAGACACGTCCTAAAAGTGCGTTGGAAACAGTCGGGATCCTAACCACCGTAAAGACGATACTCTCCACGCATCTCCTAGTGATGAACAATTTTTAGTCGTGTAAACCGTATCAAAATAAAACTCAAACCTACAAACTAGTATAGCAAGTAAGTAAGAGGTCGATCCCACAGAGAATCAAGTATTTCTTCGCAATGTGTATTTACCAATTAGTAGAAAGGGGGGTTTTGGTGATTGAAACAAGAAAGAAAGAAAAATAAACTATAAACAGATTGATGCAAAACAATTTAGAGAAGATCGATCTACCTACAACTATACACTTTATTTGGTTGAATTGATATTGTAACTTCCTCTTGTCCTTTTAGTCTTCCTAAGAATGCCCTTGTCTCGGCCTAATATAGTTACTAGTCCAATCAGTCCTAGAAACCCTTATCAATCGAACAATCCCTAAAAAAGGATTTAACCCAATTGATAGCTTTAAGTTCAGATATTATCCAAGGTATTTGCAGTTCCTAAAGAGGGATTTAACAACACATCCAACTTCCTACCCATTGATGTCCATGTTTTGTGTCATGTTTTATATTGACTTTTATATCGATTTCTGTATGCATTTCATGCATTTGGGTTGGAATAGTACATAATCTATGTAGTTTATGCTTATTTGCCAAATTATGGAGTCTACACTAGTTTCTGTTTAATTTCGCAGAAATCGGACGCACTTTGGAGCTTAAAGGAAACTCATGGAGAAGCTAAGAATGGTGCATCTGGAGAAAATACCATATTTCGACATCCATCATTCTGAATCAAGCTTTAATGTCTTCATGAAAGTTGTAGCCCTTGAAAAGACCTTTCCAACACATGCTCATATGCATCAATCCGACGAACGAGGACTCGGGAAAGTGCGTTTCAAGAACAGAGCAGAATGCTGAGAGCTCGACATGTACTCGAATTCGAGTAGACCCTACTCGACGTCGACCAAGCTTTGTCGAAGTCAACTACAACTGAAGCAGATTTGATCGAGGACAGAAGAAGAAGACGAGATCGACCATGAGCCGTACTCGACTAACCCTTAGTTGAGGTCGAGTACCACTGTGGTCGATCACCATCCGTGAGATTTCTCCGCTGCATAGGATCCGCTGACCAGCTTCCTCGAGGATCGAACCTGACTTTCTCTTGCTACATCGGGAGGGAGTCTTGTAATTATTTACAAGGGACGGAATCTGGTTTGCTTTTCTTTATTTACATTCTATTTTGCATACTCGATTTCCTCTCTCAACAAATCCGCTGACCAGCTTCCTCGAGGATCGAACCTGACTTTCTCTTGCTACATCGGAAGAGAGTCTTGTAATTATTTGCAACGGACGGAATCTGGTTTGCTTTACTTTATTTACATTCTATTTTGCATACTCGATTTCCTCTCTCAACACCCATCCAATTAGTTCAATAAGCCCTAAAGGGATAAGTTTCCTACTTGAGTTAAGGTTCGCAATCAGGAATTAATCTACAAAACCCTAGCAATTGAATTGATCTAACTAGTTGGTCAGACAAGATAGAACAAAACAATAAACAATTAAGCACAAAGAAGTTGAAGCATTCAATATAGGAAATAAGGAAGAAGATTCAGAAACTCACAATCAATTCAAATAAAACTTCAATTTGCAAGTAGAACGAAGAAAGTTTAGCCGCCCATGGCGAACATCGCTCTCTCTCCAATTGTCTGATAGAACATAGAATAGACTATAAGTAGTGAGAAATAACATAATATTCGGCCTTAAAAAAAGTCTAAGTCGGCCAAAAAAAAACAAACAAAGAAAACTAGGGTTTTCTTAAACAAAACGTTGCGCTGACGACCAGTGCCGCGGTCACAGCATATGCTGCGGCCGCGACATATGCATTCTTTTCCAGTCTCGCGGTGTCTTACTGGCTGCGGCCGCGACAAGCATGATGCGGCCTCTGCATTGGTCTTTCACGGAAAATTAGTCCCGAATTTGATCTTGTTGCCAATGGGAAAGTTGTAGCTCTCTGAGAGAGCTTTCCAACGCATGGTCATAATAGTCAATCAGACCACTGAGGCCTCCAGAAAGTGCAAAAGAAGTTCAGCATGTCTGACGACAACTTCTGCAGACTTGTTCTTCGTTTAGGCTCGCTTTTTCTTCTCAGGACCTCTTTAGATCTTCATTTAAGCTTCTTCGATCAACTAGACTTCCTCATCTTAATGCATCATCAACCCATTTCTCCTTCTCGGATCCACAATTACCTGAAATAATCAATAAAAACGTGTAGATTCCGACTCCACCAACATAGAGAGCAAATATGCAAATTCTACTTAAATCATGCATGATATGCATCTTAACTAAGCTAAATGCAACATATTATGCCTACCTAAATGCATGCTATCAAACTCCCCCACACTTAAGCGTTTTCTTGTCCCCAAGCAATGAGAAACAAATATAGAATTAATCATCCCACAAATAAGATCTTCGTGCTATAATTTTATAAAAGCAACATCAAGCAATAGGAAACATGAATAAGAGAACAAATATCCTAGTAAATATATGAGCGATCCAATAGTAAAGGAAATTTTAATCCAACCTCACCGGGATAATGTGTTTCACTCAAGCTCTCATGTGTTTAGGCTTGAAAGTCCAACTCTCAACTCAATCCAAAATGCTCTATACACCGTGAAAGTCATCACTTGCAAACAACATCATGAGGGCTTTTATAGGGTTGTAATGGGGCTTTGGTAGGAACATAAGACATGAGAAATATTTAGGCTTGTGGTGCTAAAAATCCGGGAAAAAGGAACAACAACCAACCAGAACAACACAAAAACTTCCATACTTCGCAAACCATTCCAATAACATAAACTCCAATACACGCCAATAAGCACTCTTCGATTTCAATAGCCATACAACTCATGCAATTTTTCCATGTAGGGATGATGACTTCTTTTCTTTTCTTTTATGCTTACTTTTGCCCCTAGCTGAATTTTAGCCTCCCTAGGTCCAAGCTTACTAGACTTTTGCTCCTAAGTGAATTTTATCCTCCTTAGGCCCCTTGTAATCATCTCTATTATGCAAGAAGGGTTATCTTATTTCGGCTATGCCTCTCGCAATGCCCCCCCCCCCTCCTAATCACGTGCCCGTGGTTTTTTACCACCGAAAGTGGGTTACCCTCGTTAACAAAAAAAATGATTATTATGTACATTATATATATATATATATATATATATATATATATATATATATATATATATATATATATATAATTTAATTTATTTCTTTTCCATTCTCTTATAAAGAAACAAACGATTACTAAATATATCAAATAGCAACAACAAAGGTTTTCCTTCATAACCAAGGGCAAGGACTCAATTAAGGAGGACAAGATGGACACTAGCTCATCTAGCTAACAAAGTTTGATTCATTTACTTTTCATTTTCTATGCAATTCATTTCAACATCGATTCCTTTCAATAAATAGTGTCATTCAACTTAAAATAGCTAATTGAATAGGATTCTCGTGTATAAATACCCTGTATTCATGTCCTAGTTTATCACCTCCAAGAAGTTGCTATCTACCTATGGCTTGTTTAGCATCTTCTTCAGCAAAATCCTTAACCTGCCTTGTCCTGCTACTCACAGCAGTAGCAGCGTCTGCGCAGCTCTCACCAGACTTCTATGACAACACATGCCCTAGGGCACTCTCGATAATTCGACGAGGGGTGAATGATGCAATTGACGTTGAGAAGCGCATGGGGGCTTCTTTGCTCCGTTTGCATTTCCATGACTGTTTTGTCAACGTAAGTGCAATTCGATATATAGTCACAAGGGATATGGATATTAATGTCGATCAAGTCCTTTTATACATCTTTTTGTTGTTGTGGTTGTTTTTATGCATGAGGATTATTTTTTTGAATACAAATTTTGTAGGGCTGTGATGGATCTATTCTTCTAGATGACAATTCCACTTTTACCGGAGAAAAAACGGCTGCTCCGAACAATAACTCCGCTAGGGGATTTGATGTCATCGAATCCATCAAATCGGAGATCGAGAACTTTTGCCCTGGTGTTGTGTCTTGTGCTGATATTTTGACCGTCGCTGCAAGGGACTCCGTTGTTGCAGTAAGCAAACCCTATATAGCATTATTGTTGATGGACGTCAATAAACTTTTGTAATAAGAGGTGAATTTCACAAAAAAAAAATTTAAAAAGACCTAAATTTAATTCGCAGTTAGGAGGACCGAGATGGACGGTGCCGTTGGGGAGACGAGACTCATTGACCGCAAATCTAACCGCAGCTAACACTGACATCCCGTCTCCCTTTTCAAATACAAGTACCCTCATATCCATGTTCGCTGCCAAAGGCTTAACCGCAACTGATATGGTTGCCCTATCAGGTGATCATCAATTTCCTTAGGTCAAAATGGCTTGATAGGATCGACCCGATTGGCAGATCTAATTAAATAATCATATTTTCCGGGGCCTGAATTCGCAGGGGCTCACACGATAGGGAAAGCGAGGTGCTTATTGTTCAGAACAAGGATCTACAACGAGACCAACATAGACTTGTCCTTCGCCGCTGTGCGGCAGGAAGACTGCCCAGCTGAGAGGGGCAGTGGAGACAACAACCTCGCCCCGCTCGATTTCACGACGGATAACCACTTCGACAACGCCTACTTCATCCACCTGAAGAGGTTCAAAGGCCTCCTGCACTCGGACCAGCAGCTCTACGGCCAACGCGCCTCCACCGATGCCGTTGTGTTGCGTTACTCGTTGCATTTCCAATCCTTCTTCGACCATTTTGCAGACGCTATGATCGAGATGGGGAATATCAGCCCACTTACCGGAACTGATGGGGAGATCCGAACCAACTGTAGGAGAGTCAACTGATCGAACTGATCATCATTTGATGCTTACTGTAGTAATGCCAACGACCTGGGTCAAATAAATGGGGCTAAACCAAATCAGCTTAATCTGGAGTTGATTAATTAATAAGAAGACTTATAATTTCTTCCCTTGTTGGATTTACCGTGTGATCAAGGTTATTAGGATCGGGATTCTAGGATTGAATCATAATAGGGTCCGTGGATCGGATCGTAAGATCACATTAGAGAATCGTAAGATCCTCGAAATATAATTAAATAATAAAATAAAAATACATATAACAAAGTTGCTTAATTTAAAGTTCTAGAATGAGGGAAAAAATATTAGTTACACAATATATTTTGATTTTAAGACATAAAAATCTACATTTACGACCTTAGACGTTGTCATATTGGTTAAAAGACTCGAAAACAATTCTCTCTAAGCTATTTTTCACGTTCCTTACATGAATGTGTACATTTAAACACCCTAAAATCAACCAAGGAAACAAAACAAATGTTTAAAAAATACATATTGTTGATAAAAATAGGATCTTTAGGATCGTGTGGGATCGTAAGATCCTATCGATCAATTAAGATTCTAAAGATCTCATTGTAGATTCTAAACAAAAAAGATCCTATGCAAAGATCCGGATCGGGCCCCTAGGTAAGATCCTAGGATCTTAAGATTCTAAAGATCAGGATCGGGATCCTATAGGCAGAGAGTGAGTTGTGATAAGAAATGATATGTATAGTGGTAATTTTGGTTTTTTCAAAGACATTTAACGAAACTCTAATGACACATGCATAGAGGTGGGGTGGTCTTAGGCAAACAAAAAGTATATAAAGGGGGGGTTTTCTGCAGTGTCAAATTGAAGGGGTGGTTTTGAGCAATATACTCTATTTAAAGGGTGGTTTTTTGTAGTTTACCCTAAATAATACTCCATCCGTTCGGCAAAACATGTCGTTTACTATTCATGCATGCTTCTTTAGAATGATAAAAACTATATAAAATATTCATTTTTTTATAATTTTTTTTAATAAGTTTTTACTTATTAATAATAACTATGACATTGTTGAAAAATTATTTTAAAACTAGATATTTTATATAGTTTTTATCTCCTAAAAAAGCGTACGTGAATAGTAAAGTGACATGTTTTGCCGAACGGAGGGAGTATAATTTAGCATGTACAATATTTAATCTTGCGCTACACTCCATTAAGAAATAAGTGTCATTTGACTTTTTAGTATGTTTTTTAAGAAGCTAAAAACTATATAAAATATTAATTTTTTTTTTTATTTTGCAAAAATAATTTGAAATTTATAAATAATAATTATAAAATATATTAAAAATTGATAAAAAAAAAAATTGATATTTTAAATTGTTTTTACCTCCTTAAAAATACTTGACAACAAGTCAAATGACACTTATTTATAAATGGAGAAAGCATTTAATAGAATTGGTCATTTTATGACAATTTAAAATACATTGTAATGTTTAGAAAAATATTCATTTTATTTTGGCAATTGATAACCACTTATTCTTTATTTTTTACAAAATTTATTTAATCACATTTTGTAAAAAAGATAATATAATATCTTCAATAGTTTGACATTAATTAAAGTAAGACACTCTATTTTTGTATTAATTAAATAATATTAAACATAAATAATATAGGTCTTATAATGAAAATAATAACCAATATTTAAAGATAAAATATTTAATTTAAGAAACAGTTTTTTAGATTAAAAAAAAATATATGTACTTATGGGGCTATATAAAAAAAAACTACTGTAATTCTATTGTCTATGTAACAATTACAAATTTTATAAGAAAAATGTTAAATACTTTTTATCATTACAATTTTTTTAATGAAAAAATATTAAATATTTTTTCAATTCAAGCCATTAAAATAATATTATTAAAAATACAAAAATAATGTAGTTAAGGAGATTTGAACCCTAACTGACGGAGGAAAAACCTATCATTGATCTGTCAAAGAAACTCAAATCTATAACTAGTATAGCAATAAGTAAGAGGTCAGTCCACATGGAAATTTGTAATTCAAGTATGATTCAAGTGTCAATTAAGTAACCAAAGAGGGGGGGTTTTGAGTGTAAAAGTTCCGCCTTTTATCAAAGCGGATTGATGAAAGCAAAGTAAATGAATTTGGTTTACACAATTATGAGAAGCAATTCTACCTACAATTTTCCACTTTATTTGGTTGAAGCGATCCTTGTAACTTCTTCTCGTCCTATTAAGTTTCCTATGAATGCCCTTGTCCCAACCTAATATAGTTACTAGTCCAATCAGTCCTAGAAACCCTTATCAATCGAACAGTCCCTAAAGAAGGATTTAACCTAATTGATAGCTTTAAGTCCAGAGACTGTTGTAGGAGGAAATCGAGTTCAAAATATAAGAATATAAATCAAACCGGATTCGTTCCCACACAAATAATTACAAGACTGTCCCCGGCAACGACGCCAATTTGTTGTAGGAGGAAATCGAGTTCAAAATATAAGAATATAAATCAAACCGGATTCGTTCCCACGCAAATAATTACAAGACTTCCTCCCGATGTAGCAGTGGAAACTCAGGATCGATCCTCGAGGAAGCGTGTCAGCGGATGTTAGGCAGCGGAGAATCTCACAAGTGGTGATCGACCATAGTGTACTCAACCTCGACCAAGGGTGGTCGACAGGGGTCAGTACAGTCGATTCCGAGCAACAGAAGACACTGGTGGTGGTCGACGTCGATTAGGCCGTACTCGACGTCGAGTAGGGTTTGGTCGTAGTCGAGTTCCTGCAGAGACAGAAGCAACAACGATCTTGTTCGATCAAAAATCAGTGGTCGACGTCGACCAAGGGGTGGTCGAAGTCGAGTAGGAACAGTAACGAAAATAAATTGCAAATTTCGATTTAAACAATGTAAATGAAAACTTCCAAGATCAGGGTTTGCAACAACGATAACCAAACATGCATAAGGCGAGATAAATAACGATAATCATGCAAATCGCATCGAAGGATCAAGCTTTCGCCTTTTCCTACAATTAGACAGCTCTTTCAAGAAACCCTAATTGTATCTACCGATTTTATGTTTACAATCCAAGTTGTTATAGCATGGATCTCCATTAGATGGGTAATAAACATATAACAAGTAGTAGATGCTCAAAACATGATAAAGGTCGGATCTTTACCTCAAACACACATGGCTATCGTCGGGCTCGCCCCGACCCTAGAAGTGGGTGGACTACTCGCTCTTCATCGCAATCAAAGACATCGTTGATGAAAAAGAAACAATTTGCATTAAATTAAACCAAACAGAGCTTACAACCAAAGGAAGTCAATTCCGCTCTCGCTTCACAAACTCCTTTTGGCCTCCACTCTCTCTCTCTCTCTCTCTCTCTCTCTCTCTCTCTCTCTCTCTCTCTCTCTCTCTCTCTCTACCTCTACCTCTTCTCCTTCTCTAGAATTGAATTGTGTGATGGAATCCATAAAAATCAGCCCTATATGTTTTATTTATAGGCTTCCAATCCTTGCTAATCAAGGAAGGAAATCTCTATCTATATCTAAAGATAAAACTTAAATAAAAGGGAACATTTATCTAAAAGGAAAATAACTAAATATCTTCAAGTGGATAAATCATTCTCTTCCATAGATAGATCTTGATAGAATTGGATGAAATCAGCCTTGCTTCGTGCCCAAGTTGTCCACATATGCTCGGAATGGCCCAACAGTCTCGCGACCCAAAGATGCGTAGTCGACTTCAACCAAGCCTCATCGACTTCGAGTAGGTCGTACTCGACTTCGAGTAATCTTCATCTTGTCGATCTGGTTCTCTTCGTCGAGCTTGGGTCAGGTTCAATTCTGGTCGACGTCGAGTAGGGTGTACTCGACGTAGAGTACGGCTCGTGCTCGAGTTGTCTTCTTCTTCCGTCCTCGATCAAGTATGCTTCAACCGTAGTCGACTTCGAGTAGCCTTAGTCGACTTCGAGTAGATCCCATCTTTCAGCATTCTGCTCTGTTCTTGAAACGCATTTTCCCGAGTCCTCGGATTGATGCATATGAGCATGCGTTGGAAAGATCTTTTCGAGGTCTACAACTCTCATGAAGACATCAAAGCTTGATTCAGAATGATGTGTGTTGAAATATGGTCTTTTCTCCAGCTGCACAATACTTAGCTTCTCCATGAGTTTCCTTGAATTGGTAAATAAAGAGCGGCCATTCCGGGGTTCGAACCGGGGACCTATGACTATTCTCCATGAGTTTCCTTTAAGCTCCAAAGTGCGTCCGATTTCTGCGAAATTAAACAGAAACTAGTGTAGACTCCATAATTTGGAAAATAAGCATAAACTACATAGATTCTGTGCTTTTCTAACCCAGATGCATAAAATGCATACAGAAATCGATATAAAAGTCAATATAAAACATGGCACAAAACATGGACATCAGAGACTAGCCAAGGTATTTGCAGTCCCTAAAGAGGGATTTAACAACACATCCAACTTCCTACTTATCCAATTAGTTCAATCAGCCCTAAAGGGACAAGTTTGCTACTTAGGTTAAGGGTCACAATCAGGAATCTACAAAACCTTAGCAATTGAATTGATCTAACAAGTTGATCAGGCAAGAGAGAACAATTCAATAAACAATCAAGCATGAAGAAGTTGGAGCATTCAAATATAGGAAACAACGAACGATAATTAGAAACTCACGAGAATTAGAAAGTCAATAAACAATAAAGCATTCAAATATAGGAAACAATTCAATTAACAATCAAGCACGACTATTGCTGCGGCCGCGGCATATGTTGCGGCCGTGGCATCAGCAACTCTTCCATAGCCCGCGGCATCCATCCTGGATGCAGCTGCGACACACATGCTGCGGCCGTGACATATCTCGCTGCCGTGTCTTCTTGTTCAGCTTCGCAGATATCTCCACGTGTTCTTGCTTCTCTTCCTTCCTTTCTTCTTTCCAATGTCTCTTGTATTCCTCTTCAAGATATTGCATCTCCCAAATGTGTTCCGATTCAATCTGCAAGATAAACACAAATTTGCGCAGAATTCGAACTCTTCCAGAATAATCACAAGATGCAAATTAACGACAAATTATGAACGAAATGCAACCTAACTAAACTAAAAATGCCTATCTAAGATATGCGTTATCAAATTCCCCCACACTTAACCTTTGCTTCTCCTCAAGCAATGATAGAATGAACATGAATCAATGCATCCCACAGGAAATCCCTTCAAGTTTCAACCTCATCAAAATGCAACATCATAGCAGGTGAAAACATAAACCAAGCAAACAAACGTCATAACATGTATTTTAGTGATCAAAACTTAGAAATAGACATCATCCAACCTCACCAGAAATCTGTGTTTCACTCATGTGTTTAGGCTTTAAGGTACAACTCTCAACTCAAACCAATCATGCACTAAACTCATAGACATTGACCACCATATCACCATATATCTATCGAAATGTCATTACTTGCGGGACACAATAAAGACAACTAAATAAAATAACATGGGTGTCATGAATGGCCCCGGTCTATCAACACCTCAACCTACTAATATGAGGTCTACTTGAACATCTTTTGACGCAAGTTGCAAACATGGGTGTCATGAATGAACCTGGTTACTCAATGATCAAGCTTTCTTTCCTAGTGGATAGTTTTCAACACCTTTTTGCATGAATCATACCCATGGGTGTCGTGCGTAGACCCGGTTACTAAGTACATCAACCATTGCCACCTTATTCACAAATTCAAACAAAAGACTCAAAATATGAACATAAACTCCGCAAGCAACAAACATGTGAGTCGGTGTTGAAAAATAGATACTGCAGTCAATGCTAAGAGGTAGCAACACATAGAGAGTAATTCACACAATTGAGCAAAAGATTTCAAATAAGGCTAAACATTCTCACAAGGGTCATGTTTTGTAGGACTTCAATCATAATTCAGCTCAACCATACATGCTCAATTACATTTGCTAGCTCATGTTCCACAAAAATCAAATATAAACAAGACCAAAAGGTCCAGAACTCCATAAGATTTATATGATCATGCTTGAAATTTAATTTAGAGGACAAACTAAGCCAGATGGATATTTGAGTAACACACACACACACACACACACACACATGGATGCAATGCATGCTTATTTTTGGATTTTTCAAAAAAAATTTAAATAAAAAATTACAGAAATTTAAATAAAATAAAATAATTAACTAAATAGCAATTAAACTAAACAAGATTAAATAACTTGACATAATATACATAATCCTTCTCCCCCACACTTAATGGTTTCAGTGTCCTCAATGAAACAGTACATACAACCAAAATAAAGCAGATAACTCAGGGTGACGGAGACAGAACTAACCACTCACTAGTGCGGAGGCTGGTAAGGCGGAATATGCGAATACTGCTGGCGGAGGTAGTAGGACTGATCTCTCTGCGTCTCCTCCATGTTGTAGTTCATCTCCCGCACATTGCGATCGACGTCATGGAGGGTGAACTCGAAGGAGTCTTGGCGCATAGACATACGATGGAACTCTGTGAACTTGTGGTCACGCCAGACATCATCATCAGCAGAGTATCGAGGCCCCGCAAAAGAGCCAACAACGTACTGTGCATCCCCCATATGATAGTCGATCTGTGCAGGGGCATCCTCTTAGTCCTCGTCATCAATATTCTCATCATCATCATCATTCTCACCGGCTGCGATGTAGAGGGAGGGAGGCATTAGAAGGTCCATAAGGTAAAGCCCTAGGGAGCCTCAGTCAGTGCTCTCCATGCTTCCCCAACTTCCAAATTTAGCCCGCCACCTCGGAGCTCTCAATCAGATAGGCCCTCCGAAGCTGCTCCTCTATATAGGTATACCCACCAAACATAGGCACACCGCACTGTGTAGGCTCAAGATAACAGTGGGTGATGAGGCTGATCATGCCTCCCAGACCAATTCTCCCTTCTTTCTTTCCCTGGTTCCTCAGACACCTGTCAAAAAAAGATCTCAACCTAGTCTGGCGTACCATGTGACTGGGGAGCAAGACTCCATAACCAAGACAGATCATCGGCGGGCACTTTGTTCACATCGCCTTGGCCGTTGAAAGACATAGCCAAAACTTTGTGAACCAAATGAAGACACGGGTGGATGAAATTATAGTTGTACTCGCCCGTGTGTCCATCAAATCTACATCCAGCAGCTGCATACCAGAAATCATGACAATGTTGTTTTGACGCCAGGAGATACCAATCTGTGGTGGGCGCCCGAGTGATCCCGAATGCCTCTCTCAGCTGGGCGGAAGTGCAAGTGTGGCTCTGGTTCATCATATTGAACTGAATGCTAGAGTCGTCCACACGCTCCAGCGTGACTAGAAACTCCCACGCCAGCTCAGCATGTGTGGGGGCACTGCAGTTTATGAATGCCTCCAAACCCCCGTGAGCGAGCATCTGACATGTGATGCCCAACATTCCTAGCATCTGTAAGGTTGGAATATCAAAGAACTTGGTCTGCACGAATCTCTTTGGATCGAAGCTCTCATATGCCTTTCTTTGTTCTCTAGACATAGATCTCATTCGGTGCACCATTTTCACAAGATTTCAGCGGTAAAATATCAACCCAAACAGATCCAAAATACAACCACAAACTCAAACCTACCTCAAGCACACCAACAAATCCAAATCAAACCACCAACTCAAATATTCCTCAAGCAAACCAACAAATCCCAAAACTTCCAAATCAATCCAAATTCAAGAACACAAAACAATTCTCAACAAAACACCAAGAACACAAATCCCACACCTCAATCAAGCAATCACACCCTAACAATCTTAAACAATAATCCAAAACACCAACCAATTTCGAAATTACCAACAAGAGGCAACCCTTTCGAAGAGTGTACTGGCGGCGGCCACGGCAGAGTAGCGGCGGGCGCAGCAGCGATTCGATGGCCAGGGTTCTTCGGCGCAGAGGGGTGGAATTCGTCGGGTGACTTCGTGTCGAGCATAGATCCTGCTCAAGGAATGTTGATGGGATGTAGATCCGGTGCAGGGGGCTCGAGGTGTCGGTGTCGGTGGGGGGAAAGGAGGGAGGTTGGAGAAGGAAAGGAATGGGAGGAAGGCTATGAAGGAAAGTGGACAACAATAAAGGCTTTGAGAGTAGGGTAGGGTTTGAGGACAAAGACCCCGTGATTCGTTCTTTGGTTTTACTCTTTTTTTTTTATGGGAAAAAAGAAAAAAAAAACACGGGTTTGATAGGTTGCCGCCGATGCATCAGCTCCTTGCCGCGTGTTTGATGTGCTGCGGCGGCCGCGACATACGGGTCAAACACAGCTTTTGTTTTTTTTTCTCGTTTTGTTCTTTCCCCTTTTCAAATTCTAATTCCTAAAGAAAACTAGTGATAAAAACTACCTAACAAAATGATAAAGATGAAAAAGAAAGAAGAACTTACCTCGGGTTGCCTCCCGAGAAGCACCTTGTTTCACGTCGTTGGCTCGACGTAATGTTGAAGATCAAAACACTAATCAGACCTAGTCAAAGCCCTCATCAACCTCTTAAACTCTTGCACATAACTAACAAACAAACATGCACTACATACACATAAATTGAAACTAAATATTAATACATTTAAGAATCGTTTTGATTTATTGTATTCATGAGCTTGACTACCCATATAGTGTACATAATACCACCAATTTAGTTCTATTTGTGGCTTGTCAAAGTAGCAGTCAAATAGATCAAAGTATCCACCAATATTCTCTCTAGTGCAGGAGACAACCTTTACTTGCTCTGTAGCCTCGGCAATAGGGTATGTACCTAATTCATCAATGGGGGAGCTAGGGATGATCTCGTCAGATGGAGTATGGTCTTCCCCGACAACGGCCCCAAATTTGACGGAGGGAAAACCTGGCGTTGATCTGTTAAAGAAACTCAAACATATAACTAGTATAGCAATAAGTAAGATGTCAATCCACATGGAAATTTGTAATTCAAGTATGATTCAAGTGTCAATTAAGTAACTAAAGAGGGGATGGGGGGTTTGATTGTAAAAGTTCCACCTTTTATCAAAGCGGATTGATGAAAGCAAAGTAAATGAATTTGGTTTAGACAATTATGAGAAGCAATTCTACCTACAATTTTCCACTTTATTTGGCTGAAGCGATCCTTGTAACTTCTTCTCGTCCTATTAAGTTTCTTACAAATTCCCTTGTCCCGACCTAATATAATTACTAGTCCAATCAGTCCTAGAAAGCCTTATCAATCAAACAATCCCTAAAGAAGGATATTTAACCCAATTGATAACTTTAAGTCCAGAGATTAGCCAAGGTATTTGCAGTCCCTAAAGAGGAATTTAACAACACATCCAACTTCCTACTTATTGTTGTGAGCCTAATTTGTCATGTTTTATACCTACTTTTTGAAGGTTCGATAATATAAAACAATGTAATATAGAAATACTCTAGAAGGGGGGGTTGAATAGAGTATGCCCGTTTTTCGCAGAAAGTCTCAAGACTTTTGGAGCTTGTATAAAACCCTTTGAGATTATACCATAATCACAAACTTAGACAATTGAACCAAGTGCGGAAATAAGGTAAAGCAATAAGTAAAGGACACGAGTAATTGTTTACGAGGTTCAGCACGAACTTGGCCTACGTCCCCGCCTAGGGTTCTTCCACAACCCTAAGATTCAAAAGACTTTATTGATTCGCTTAGCTTAGGATCCTAATAGCTCACCGAGAAGCCTCTCTCCTGTACAATTGCAATCTAGTCAACTCACGTTCCCTTGGAGTCCTAGACCAATCTAGAAGAGCCCCACCTCTCTCAGCTATCTAGTACAATCCTCTTACTCTCACAAATCAATAGCCTAGTGCAACTTCCCGAGTTACAAACTCTCGAGTAACACTTTAAATGAATATATCCTATAAGCTCACAGTGACTCTCAAAGGCTTTGAAATAAACAACAAACTCTTGAGCGCTAGCAGAGAGTACACTTTGGAAGACAGATCTCGCTTGAATGAATGAAAGCTCGTGTAGCACTTGTATGTTCTGTCTTCTTCTTCCTTTCCTTTATAGAAGTAACATGGAGCATGAGGGTCTTCAACACCAGATCTTCAACAACGGTTAGTTTGGATCATGGCGCGGCCGGATCTTCTATTTTTGGACACTTCGAAGACATGATCTTTCTTGAAAAGGATCTCCTCAATATTCACCATAAGGAAAGATATAATTTCAAAAATACTTCCTGAAAGATTAGTTACACATATATATAATATAAAGGAAGTATATAATAATATTAAATAATATTCGGACTTATAAAACAGGTTTTGGATTTCATCAACTGCTAATGTTCCAAGACCTTTGACACACACATCCTGTCAAGGCCTTTGAAACATTATTCCGATTTTCATCAAGGGAGGGAGTTATCACTTTTATATCAATTTCTGCATACATTTCATGCAGTTGGGCTAGAATAATTCAGAATCTATGTAGTTTATGTTTATTTTCCAATTATGGAATCTACGCCAGTTTCTGTTTAAATTCACAGAAATCGAGGCAATGTACAACAGTTCAGAGAAAGGAGGAAAAGGTCGAAGTCAACTACAGAAAAGTCTGAGGCCAAGGAGTAGCGGAACCAGCACAAATCGAGCCGAAAACGAGAAAATCGAGTCGACACCATCTGGTCGATATCGAGTACCCTAAGTCGATATCAAGGAGTCAAGTCGACATTCACCTAAAAAAGCCAGAATCGACTAAGTAAGAAGGGAGTTGGTCGATATCGACTTCACCTAGTCGATATCGAGTTGACCAATATCAAGTAGAGATCCGGGAATCGACCAGAAGTTTGGGAGAGGAAAAATGTAGGTCGATATCGACCTAGCCAAGTCGATATCGAGTAAAGTCAACTCGATTTTCACCCTGGGAGCCGAGATCGAGTATCTGAAGTGAAGACGAGAAGTTGCAGGTCGATATCGAGTAAGGCTAGTCGATATCGAGTGGTGCCTAGTAGCCGATTTCAAGGGTATCCGAGTTCTAATCAAAGTTCTATCCAAAGTCCAATGGAGATATCCACAAGAGAAGATTCTATCAAGATCTATCAAGATGGAAGAGATATTTATCTACTTTAGATATAGTTCCCTTTATAGATTTATTTCCAAATTTTATCTTATGTTATTAGATAGATTTAGATATAGTTGTTCCTTCCTAGAATAGCTACAATGAACACTATAAATAAGGCATTAGGGGCTAGATTCAATTCGAATTCAATCAATCCAAGCAAATCCACATAGAGAGAGAAAGTCGAGTAGGAGAGAGAGAGAGAGTCTTGGAGCCGAGTGGAGTTTGTGAAGCGATAGCGGAGTTGGCTTTATTCGATTGTAAGTCTTGTTTGAGTTTATTTAATGCAATTTAGTTCCGTTTTATTATTAATGTCTTTCTTGATGATGAAGAGTGAGTAGTTACCCAACTTCTAGGGTCGGGGTGAGCACGACGGTAGCCATGTGAGGTGATGCGGTAAATGTACAATCTTTTGATGCGATTTCGTCTTCTATCCCTATGAGCATGATTCTTTTGTGAAAGTTGAAGGTGATCCTTGTTTGTATTATTGAAGTGAAAGTGATATTAATGCAACTTGGATTAATTATGTGAAAAAGAGTTAGTAACAATTAGGGTTTATGCGAAAGTCTCTATCTTCATATTTGTTAATGACGAAAGTTATTTGATGAAAAGCATGATCTTTTATGCCTTTATGTGTTATTTTACATGGTTATCGTTGTGGTGTTGAAACCCTGATCTTGGAAGTCTTTTATTTTATTGATTTATTTCACAAATTTCGGATTTTAAAGTTTCTGTTCAACTCGATTTCGAGTTGCTGTCAGTCAATTTTTATACTCAATATCGATTTCATTAAGTCGACATCGACCAAAGTTTCTGCGTTTTGTTTTGTTTATGCTTTTCTCAGTTATTTCTATTTGTCTGGTTGATTTCCTACTGAGTTTGGAACTGAAAAGGCGGGTGCTGGCACGCTTCCTCGTGGATACGATCCTGACTGCCTTCTACTACAACGGGCGGAAGACTTGTATTTACTTGCTGAGACATGGAGTCAGTTTTCTTTTATATTTTATTTATATTTCATACTTGACCATCCTCCTGCCTTAACATATATGTATATAAACTACTCCTTAACCATTAGGACATAACAAGCTTTTGATTTTTTATGCTAATATGTGTGTGTAGATATATAGTTAGATTAAAAGTTAGATTAATTAGATAGTTAGATTGAAACTGCAAGCGACTCTAAGGCATGAGAAATGAATATTGGGAAAATAACTCTACATAAAGTTAGTTAAATCTTAACCACTCAATTCTAAATAAGTTGTTTCAATTTAAATTAGTTTAGCCATTTTTTAATTTAATTATTTTTAGGATCGATAGATTGCTATAGGGTAACCATTTTAAATCTATGGAGTTCAGCTCCACGGGATCCTTGCCATGGGAAAATCGGGTGGATAAAGGATGTTGAGAAAACTGGGGATGAGCTAGTAAAAACTAAGGGACCGATTTTGAACCGAATCGCATGGGACCGATTTGAAATTGAGTTTTATAAAATACATTATTCACAAAAATAACAAATTTAAAAATAAATATTTAAAAATTGAGTTTTATAAAATACTTCTGTGGTGGCGGTTAGTGTAATTTGGCCAGCGATTTGATGAAATTTTGGCAGCGGTTTATTAGGAGGGGATAATGCTTTGATCATCCTGTAGAAGCAGGTTTTTATATCTATGGCAATAGTTATTGTGTGTTGTGGCAACATAAATAAGAAGTTGTGGCAGCGGTTTATATGGATTGGAAATGATATAAATTCCCAACACAGTTTATTCATAACACCAATTATATATATAGAAACCAGTATAATATAAATTGATATAGTTATATACATTTAAATCATAAAAGTAAAGTGAACGACAAAATGAAGAATATAAATTCAAAATATTGAGCTTTCTGATAGCATGCATTTAGGTAGGCATAATAGGTTGCATTTAGCTTAGTTAAGATGCATATCATGCATGATTGAAGTAGAATTTGCATATTTGCTCTCTATGTTGATGGAGTCGGAATCTACACGTTTTTATTGATTATTTCAGGTAACTATGGATCCGAGAAGGATAAATGGGTTGATGATGCATTAAGATGAGGAAGTCTAGTTGATCGAAGAAGCTTAAATGAAGATCAACAGAGGTTCTGAGAAGAAGAAGCGAGCCTAAACGAAGAACAACTTTAATGTTGACAACATGGTTGTTAAAATCTAGATCTAGATCGTGGGATCTTACGATTCTACGATCCAAAGTGGCCCAATCGATCTGGATCGCACATACAGAGTCTTATGCAGCAGGATCGCAGCAGAATCGTACAGGATCGTAGCAGGATCGTATAGGATCGTAGAATCGTAGCAGGTTCGGGATTAGAATCTAGATCCTACAACATGAATTAATATGTTGATTTTTTTAATAATTTTTTTTGGTAATTTGATTTTTTAAATATTTTTTTAGGTAATTTGAATTAATATGTTAATTGATATAGTTATCTTGATTTTTTAAAATAATGTATTGATTCACTCTCTATTTAAGGATATAAAAAATCTAGAATTATGACTTATTGCTCGAATTTTTTGGTTTGTTATATACACATGTGTGGATTTTTCATATATGGATAGACAAATAAAGTGGTTATAGCTATTGAGCATTGATTTAACTTTACATATAAGTGATATGCAATATTTTGTAATTACTTTATCAAAAAATTTGAACATGCAGTAGGATCTTACGATCCTACGATCCGATTCTACTACACCCCCACTGATCCGATCTAGAATCTCGATCCTAACAACATTGGTTGACAACAAGATCAAAATCGAAACACATTTTCCGTGAAAGACAATATGCCACGACCGCAGCATGCGTGCCGCGGCCGCCGCCAGAACCGATGCTACAAGAATGAAGATCAAGCTGATGCCGCAGCCGCAACACATCAATTTGCCGCGACCGCCGCATTTTCCCAGAGCGCCGAGTTTCATTTAATTTAAACCCTAGTTTTGCTATTTTTTTGGTGGCCGACTTAGACTTATTAAAAGGCCAATTTTAGTTATTTTTCCACAACTTCTATTCTACGTTCTATCAGACAATTGGAGAGAGATCGATGTTCGTCATGGGCGGCTAAACTCTCTTCGTTCTACTTGCAATTTTGAAGCTTTATTTGGATTGATTGTGTGTTTCTGAATCTTGTTCCATATTTCCTATATTGAATGCTTCAACTTCTTTGTGCTTGATTGTTTATTGTTTTGTTCTATCTTGTCTGGCCAACTAGTTAGATCAATTCAATTGCTAAGGTTTTGTAGATTCCTAATTGCGAACCTTAACCCAAGTAGCAAACTTATCTCTTTAGGGCCGAATGAACTAATTGGATGAGTAGGAAGTTAGATGTGTTGTTAAATCTCTCTTTAGAGACTGCAAATACCTTCGTTAATCTTTGACCTTAAAGCTATCAATTGGGTTAAATCCTTCTTTAGGGACTGTTCGATTGATAAGGGTTTCTAGGACTGATTGGACTAGTAACTATATTAGGTCGGGATAAGGGCATTCATAGGAAGACTAAAAGGACAAGAGGAAGTTACAATATCAATTCAACCAAATAAAGTGGATAGTTGTAGGTAGAGCGATCTTCTCTAAATTGTTTTGCATTATTTGTTTTTATTTTCTTTTCTTTTCTTTTCAATCTCAATCAACCAAAACCTCCCTTTCTACTAATTGGTAAATACACATTGATGAGAAATACTTGATTCTCTGTGGGATCGACCTCTTACTTACTTGTCATACTAGTTCTAGTTTGTAGGTTTAAGTTTTATTTGGATACGGTTTACGCGACTAAAAACCGTCCATCAAATTGGCGTCGTTGCAGGGGAATCAAGTTTATTTCTTTGTTTTGTGTATTTATTGATTTTTGTGCATATATTTATCCCGTTGTGAACCTATCTTACGGTTTACGACACCCTTGCTACTAACTTTTTAAGATGTTGAGATTATTGCAGTTCAAAAGTGAGAACTTTCACCAATATTTCATTAGATTTCATGAGTATGTTAACGACTTTGGTTCATGGGGTTATCAATATGGTGTACGGGAGATGTGTGTTTGCTTATTTGATGGGATGAATGCTGAAACACGGAATCTTGCTAAGTCCATGAGTAATGGAGGTCTATTGGATATGGGATTCTTTGAGATTTGGGATTTTTTCTACAACATGAGTCGACAGGTTGAGCGGGAAGTATCAATCCGAACTCTCACACAAGTGTTGTAGTAGTTGAAAGAAGGAAAAATGAGCTGAATCGGAAAATTGGAGGAAGAAATGAGCCGTTGTAAAAACGTGGAGGAACAGATGAGCCAACTCATTCAAATTTTAAGTGCAAAAGGTGAGAAAGAAAGGAGCTTCGAAAAAGAAGAGGAGGAATTGGTTGTAGATAATGATAGTGTCTTCGATGATGGAGAAGAGGGCTTAGTGCTTCCTGACTTGGAATCTCATGAGTCGACGAACGAGGTTACATGTGATGTGTCTCCTACTCCATCTACAACATCCATTCTGAGCTTGCCCATTGATGAACCAGGTCTAGAGCCATCAACTGAGGCTCAAGAGGTAACAAATGTAAATTTTTGCAATTTTGAAGGTAATGGTGATTATGTTGATCCTTTTGATTGCTATTGTGAAAAGCCACCAGCGGAATTGTGCTGGTGGTATCATATTCCTTCTGCAGAGAGTCATGCTAGACTCTTTTATAGATTGAAAGGGTTTTTGAGTTTCACATTTTATGCTTTCAATTTATTGTGCTATGATGTGCCTTGTAAGATGTGTGCACAGGAATATGATAGGCTACTGAGGACCTTGACGATGTCTGATAGATAAGATCTTGAAATTGAGAATAAGTCAGGCCAATGACATTAAAGAAAGGTGCTTCTCGGGAGGCAACCCGAGGTATGTTTTCTAATTTAGTTATTTCAATTCCTAGTTAGCTAGTTTTATTTTCAATAAATTAGGTTTCCCATTAGGCATTAGATAGTTGTTTTTGGTTTGGGATAGACTAAGCTTTCAGGAAAGGTCACCGAAATCCTCAGATCCGACCTGTAGAGACCCATCCACCACATTGTGAGTATTTCATTCATCTCTTCCTCCATGTTTTTATGTTTTTGTTGTCTTTTATGTTTCATTGAAGACAATGAAAGGTTTAAGTGTGGGGGAGGGATTGCATTGCATATAGATAGAGTTTGCATATCATGTTTACTTATGTTATCATGTTTATTTATGTCTTCATATTTATTTTTACTCATATATTCCATTTAAAAAAAAATCACAAAAATATCATGCATTACATTTAGGTGTTATTAAAGATACCCATCTTGGTTTAGTTTGTCCTCTAATTTATTTTTATGATCTTATTGCATAAATCCCATGAATTGATTGAAAATGATTTTTGGAACATGATTTGAGAATATAATTGAGCAAGTATGGTTCATAGTTGAGGTTAAATTGAAATCTATCAAAAAAAATTAACCTTTGTAAGTTTGTTTTGACCTTATAGGGACTATTCATAATTATTTCCCTTTTGCATTTATTGTGTGATTATACTCTTCATATGCTTGTGTTTCATGACCGTATTGCACATGTTTGTTGCTTGTGAATTTCAAATGATTGAGACATATTTTCTTTAGCCATATTATAACTTATCTACCATTTGCATTATCCTTTGCTTGAAGCCCATATGAGCCTTAAAGCCTTTTTTTTATAGCTCCACAGAAATATATCATAGCCAATGATTAGCCTGACCCTATTCAGGAATTAAGAGGAGAATTGGTGAAAAATCTATATGTTGGAGTTGCTTTGAGTAGAGATGATGTATGTATGGTTGTGCATTGCGAGAGGCATTGCCGAAATAAGGTAACCCTTCTTGCATAATAGAGATGACTTATTACTAGGGGCCTAAGGAGGAAAAAATTCACTTAGGAGTAAAAGCCTAGTAAGCTTGGACCTAGGGAGGATAAAATTCACCTAGGGGAAAAAGTAAGCATAAAAGAAAAGAAAAGAAGTCACTATCCAAATAGAAAAAAATGCATGAGTTGTATGGTTATCGAAATCGAAGAGTGCTTATTGATGTGTATTGGAGTTTATGTTATTGGAATGGTTTGTGAAGTATGGAAGTTTTGGTATTGTTCTGGTTGGTTGTTGTTCCTTTTTCCCAGATTTTTAGCACCACAAGCTTAAATATTTCTCATTATTTCTCATGCCTTATGTTCCTACCAAAGCCCCATTACAACCGTATAAAAGTCCTCATGATTTTGTTTGCAAGTGATAACTTTCACGGTGTATAGAGCATTTTGGATTGAGTTGAGAGTTGGACTTTAAAGACTAAACACGTGAGAGCTTGACTGAATCACATTATCCCGGTGAGGTTGGATTAAATTTGCTTTTACTATTGGATCACTCACATATTTGCTAGGATATTTGTTCTCTTATTCATGTTTCCTATTTCTTGATAATTATAGCAAGAAGATCTTATTTGTGGGATGATCAATTCTATATTTGTTTTTCATTTCTTGAGGACAAGCAAAAGCTTAAGTGTCGGGGAGTTTGATAGCGTGCATTTAGGTAGGCATAATAGGTTGCATTTAGCTTATTTAAGATGCATATCATGCATAATTTAAGTAGAATTTGCATATTTGCTCTCTATGTTGGTGGAGTCGGAATCTACACGTTTTTATTGATTATTTCAAGTAACTGTGGATCCGAGAAAGATAAATGGGTTGATGATGCATTAAGATGAGGAAGTCTAGTTGATCGAAGAAGCTTAAATGAAAATCTAAAGAGGTCATGAGAAGAAGAAGCGAGCCTAAACGAAGAACAAGTCTACAGAAGTTGTCGCCAGACATGCTAAACTTGTTTAGCACTTTCTGGAGGCCTCGGTTGTCTGATCGACTATTATGACCATGCGTTGGAAAGCTCTTTCAGAGAGCTACAACTTTAATGTTGACAATAAGATCAAACTCTAAACACATTTTCTGTGAAAGACAATATGCTGCAGCCGCAGAATGCGTGCCGCCAGAACCGATTCTGCGGGAATGAAGATCAAGCTGATGCCGCGGCCGCATCACATCAATTTTCCGCGGCCACCGCATTTGTCCAGAGTGCCGCATTTCATTTAATTAAAACCCTAGTTTTGCTAGTTTGTTTGTTGGCCGACTTAGACTTATTAAAAGGCCAATTTTAGTTATTTTTCTACAACTTCTATTCTATTCTACGTTCTATCAGACAATTGGAGAGAGATCGATGTTCTCCATGGGCGGATAAACTCTCTTCGTTCTACTTGCAATTTGAAGCTTTATTTGGATTGATTGTGAGTTTTTGAATCTTGTTCCTTATTTCCTATATTGAATGCTTCAACTTCTTTGTGTTTGATTGTTTATTGTTTTGTTCTATCTTGGCTGGCCAACTAGTTAGATCAATTCAATTGCTAGGGATTTGTAGATTCCTGATTGCGAACCTTAACCCAAGTAGCAAACTTATCCCTTTAGGGCTGATTGAACTAATTGGATGAGTAGGAAGTTGGATGTGTTGTTAAATCTCTTCTTAGGGACTGCAAATACCTTGGTTAATCTCTGAACTTAAAGCTATCAATTGGGTTAAATCCTTCTTTAGGGATTGTTCGATTGATAAGGGTTTCTAGGACTGATTGGACTAGTAACTATATTAGGTCGGGACAAGGGCATTCATAGGAAGACTAAAAGGACAAGAGGAAGTTACAATATCAATACAACCAAATAAAGTGAATAGTTATAGGTAGAGCGATCTTCTCTAAATTGTTTTGCATTATTTGTTTTTATTTTCTTTTCTTTTCTTTTCAATCTCAATCAACCAAAACCCCCCTTTCTACTAATTGGTAAATACACATTGCTGAGAAATACTTGATTCTCTGTGGGATCGACCTGTTACTTACTTGCCATACTAGTTCTAGTTTGTAGGTTTGAGTTTTTAATTTGATACGGTTTACACGACTAAAAACCGTCCATCACTTTCATTGCATTATAATAGTAATTAGCAAAGTTTCATTACTAATTTTAGCTTTCTAAGGGTTAGGTATAGTGTATAAACAAATGGCTAAACCCAAACGGTGAGCAACATGTGCAATGTGGTTTGAACCTAGAGAAAAAGTGGAATCTTCGCAAAAGTATACCAACATGTGCAATATGGTATGTAACCTAGAGAAAAAGTGGAATCCGAGTTAAAGTGTACCAACATGTGCAATATATGGACATTATACGTCTGATAATGCATATTTAGATAGGCATTATTGAGTAGATTTAGGGTCATTTAGATGTATATATTGCATGTTAATTGGTAGTTTACTGATTGTTTGCTCATTTGGCGGTCAAGTTCAGAATCTACACTAAACTAGTGTGTATTTGCAGATTCGATCAAAGTGTCAAAAGGGCGATCATGATAGTTTTATGGACCATATGGAGTAGAGATCAACCAAGATAAGTCAAGTGAAATGCACAAAGAAGAGGCAAGGAAGCACATGGAAGAAAAGCCGCAACCAACGACCAAAAGAACAAGAAACACAGGAAGGCCGCACCCGCGGCCAGCATTGGACAAGTTGATGTCCGCATATTTAGTCTTATTTTACATCATGTTTTTATTTCATTCAAGTCCTTTTATTAGCTTTTATGTTAGGAAAGTAAGGAAAATGTGTAGTTATGCTTAATATTGCAAGATATGGAGTCTACACAAGCTTTGGTGTGATTTTATAGGTTTTGAAGGTGAATTGGAAGAGTTTGGATGCACTTTAAAGCTTAATGAAAAATCATGAAGGCAATGGGAGAATCAAACTAAAAGCAAAAAGTGGTGCATCCGGAGAAAAGCGTTATTTTCGCCATCCATCACTTCGATTCAAGTTCTGGAGCCTTCATGAGAGTTGTATTCCTTGAAAAGAGCATTCCAACGCATATTCATATGCGTCAATCAGATGAACGAGGACTCGTAAAAGTGCGATTAATGACAGAGTCGAAAAGCTGGAGAGAAACAGAGCCTATTGTGTTCGAACAGAGCCTCGGCGCCGACAACTAGCGAATTCCAGTAGCACTGTAAGCGAACAAACCCTCGGCGCCGACACCCAAATCCTCGGCGCTGATACCCTGCCCTGCAGGAGAAGTTTTTGTGGGTTGATTTAATTTATTTTTGGGCTTTTAATTAGGGTTTTCATCTAAATTCCTTTTAGGATCTTTTAGTTAGATAGACTTCCTTCCTTCGATAGATTATATTATTTTCCTAAGATAAAATCTCTTTCCTTGGAGATTAAGTCTTATATTTTTATCTTTAAATAAAGCCAATTAGAGGCTAATTAGGGGTAATCAACATCACACGTCTGAACGGACAGCAAAGAGGCATGTACGTTTTGGAGTTTTTGGTTGAAGGTTTTGACATTGGTTTTGAGGTTTGATTTTATGCAATTTCAGATTATGTTTTATTCAATTTTCAACATGTTTTCTATAGCTATGTGTGAGTAGTTCCCCTTCTTCTAGGGTTGGGGTGAGCCCAACAATAGCCATGTATGAAAGCTTGAATCTATGATGTTTTTAGGAGTTTATCATCATTTATCTTGTGCTTAAATCCTTTGCGAAAGGTGAGGACAATTCCATGTTTATGATTATGAAGCGAAAGTGGATTTAATTATGAATTTGGATAGTAATTAGAGATCTTTGACGAAAGTAAAAGGGATCTAATTAAGAAAAGGTAGAACGAATAGTTTTTATGCAAAAGCCTCTATTATCTATTTGTGAAGTATGCGAAAGCTATCTTTTGATGATAAAAACATGATCTTTGTTCTATGATTCTTATGCGGTCTATGCATGTTTGTTGTTGTGGTTATCCTTTGACCTTGGAAGTTCTTTTTATATTGTTTACGTCCCTAAAATACCTTGCTTTTTGTTCTATTTTGCTGCTGGAAAACAAACAACCACTCGACATTCATCACTTCTCTCGACCATCCCCTTGATATCGACCTCTCTAGTTGATATGGACCGCCTTTGCTACTATTTTTGTGTGTTGTTAGATCACATGAACTACTCTAGAAATTGATGTTCTCTCTCCAATGGACCGATCCCGACTTCCGCTATCTACATATTGGGAATTGAGGTATTTTATTTGTGGTTGATATTCCATCGCAACAAATTGGCGCCGTTACCGGGGATGGTAAAAATCGCCATCTAGAGTAGTTGATTTTCGGAGTTGGGACTAGCCTACCTCCTCCTTGCTTTCTAACGCTATACTTGTTTGCTTCTTGTGTTTGTTTTGGGAGATGTATGAGACGCGCTGATCGCATAATAGAGTTTTAGGCTTTAGACGAACCAGATCGTTACTTTCATCTAAAAGAAAGGCTAAAGGGAATCTTGGCCGACCGTGAGACCCTTGAGCAAACGGTGCTGCAAAGGGAGAACCAAGAGGCCAATCTTGCTCGAGAACAAGAGGCCGAGAGGGCACGTCAAGTGGAGGAACAACTTGCTAGGATTCCTCGTAATGCTCGGAAATATATGCACCCACCTCTTAGGGTGCTCACATCACCTATTGTCATCCCTGACGCTCCCACTAATTTTGAGATCAAGACAAGCTTCATTGCCATGGTCAAGAAGATCCAATTTTCGGGGAAACCAACGGAGTGCCCTATGGAGCATGTGCGTGAGTTCTTGGATATTTGTGACACCATTGCTCAGGGTGACACTTTGGAGTATATGAGGCTTAAGGCCTTTCGATGGTCACTTGCGGGGAAGGCACTTCATTGGCTAGCTAGCTTTCCGACCCAAACCATCACCACTTGGGAGCAATTACATGATTCCTTCTTAACCAAGTTCTTCCCACCCTCAAAGACATTGGAGCTAAGGAAAAAAATCACTACTTTCAAGCAATTGAGGGTGGAAGACTTGGCGGAGGCATGGGAGAGATTCAAAGAGCTTCAACGTCAATGCCCTATGCATTGGCAATCGGAATATGTGCTCCAATAGATCTTCTTCAATGGGCTGAATTCAGCAATAAAGGACCGGATTAATGTTCACACCAACCTTCGGTTCCTTGAGATGACTCCGGAGGAAGCATAGGAAGAGCTAGCGAGCTTGGTTGAGTACGAAAACACCTATGGGACCTCCGAAATCTCTGATGTGAGGCTCCCACCATCTATGACTCTCTATCAACCATCTAAAGAGATTGATCCGGATGTTCGCGAGCAATTTATGAAGGATCAAGTGAGAAAGCTACAAAAGCAAGTTCCACATCTATCGGCGAATCAAGCATGCATTGAGTGTGGATCTACTTCCCACACCACGGTCCAATGCCCTCACGCCGATCAAGTACACCTAGCCGTGACATATGAAGATTCTCATTATGTAGGAGGTCTTAGCCAGGGAGGAAACCAAAACACTTGGGGCAATCGTCAACCCCAACAAAACTATGGCGGACACAACTTTTATCGAGCTCAAGGTCATCCGGAGCGTGAGCAATCATGCAATGATATGAGCATGATCCTTATGGAGATGAGGAGAAACCAAGCAAAGAATGACCTTGCTAACTCGGCTGTCCAAAATCAATTGCAAGGTCTCAATGCTCGCTTTAAGGAGATGGACATATGGAGGAGAAACAGTAAGACCCAAGTTGGTCAATTGGCATCCCAAATTCCAAAGCAACCCGGCACCCTACCAAGCCAAACCATGGCTAATCCTAAGGGCCCTGCAACCGGGCATGTTGCTTCCATCAAGCTAAGGAGTGGACGCGAGTTACTAGACCAACACAACTCGCAAAAAGAGGACGACGAGCCTAGAAACACCCTCGGCGCCGACACCTCTACCCTCGGCACCGACACCCTGACAGCGAACAAACCTACTGCATTCAAACAACCCTTCGGCGCCGACCCCCTAGGGTCGATGCCGACCCACCTGTTCAAGAAACCTCTCCCAACACTACAGACCCCTCGACGCCGACCCCCCTGCCTCGACGCCGACCCCTCCTGCAAAAAGAACGAGAGCTTCTAAGGTTGCTTCTAAGCCTAAGGTACCACTCCCATTCCCCTCAAAGGTGCCAAAGGACCCCACTGATAGGAAGTTCAAGCGGTTTATGAAAATGCTTCAAGCCCTCAATGTTACTATCCCCCTCACCGAAGCACTTAAAGAGATGCCTGCATATGTGAAATTTTTGAAGGAGATCTTGAGTAACAAGAGGTCTCTAGCGGATATTGCGGAGGAATGCAACAAGATGGACTTCCCCAAAAAGAAGGCTTATCCAGGGAAGTTTGCCATCTCTATTGGGCTTGGAAATCATCGTTACAAAGCCTTGTGTGACTTGGGAGCAAGTGTAAGTCTTATGCCTCTATCTATTTGGCACCAAGTCAAGCTAGGAGCATTGGAACTGGTGGAGATGAAGTTGTTTATGGCCGAAAACACATGGGTGAAGCCCACATTGATTATGTATAATGTCCCCGTTAAGGTAGGGAAGTTCTTCGTCCCAACCGACTTCATTGCGCTAGATATGGAACCAGATCCCACCGTGCCAATCATTTTGGGTAGACCTTTCTTGGCCACGGCGGATGCGAACATTAGCGTCAAGAATGACCTACTTACTTTCACCATAGCCGATGAGGTAATTGAGTTTCGTTTTAATCCGACTATGAGGGAGGTAAGGAGGATGGAGGTCAATGCCCTATATGCACGAATGGACGTCATTCCATGTGAGGAGCTTACACAGGAAATGATAGCCGAGAAGCCAACGCCGACGAAGGATCAAATCAACAACCTATTGGCTACTTTGGATAATGAAGAAGTGGAAATCAAGAGCACGACAACGGCTAAGTATGGGGTCCTCGACGTCGACCCACCTCTGTCGACATCGATTCCACACCATGCTGAAAAAGTTATAGATGCATCGGCGTCGACACCCTCACCCTCGGCATCGACACCCCTGGAGGATAAAATGTTTTTGCAGAATGCTGAAAAAGCTACAAATGCCTCAGCGCCGACACCCTCAGCCTCGGCGTCGACACCTCCAGCAGCAGCAAAACATGAAGAAGATGGTTGTGCTACCATGGAAGGAAGAGTTGATGAGAAAGGAAAGAGTTGGGTCGAAGACCACCATCCCAGTCCCAACAAGGTAAGTCAAGGTATGAATTTCTCTTCCCCTATTTCCATTAAAAACCTATCTATTACGAATGGAAGAGGTATGCCTTGGTTTGTGAGATTATGTAGGGGATGCAATGAAGATCCAAAAGCTTATAAGGTAGGAGATACGGTGTACATCTCCAAGGCCAAGAATCAATGGTTACCTAGCAAATTCAAAGAGAAGAAGGTTGGTCCATTCGAAATTCACAAGATTCGACCCGGCGCAATTGAGTTAAAGGACAAGGAAGCAGTCATATTCAAGGTCGAACTAGGAAGTTCGGATGAGGAGGCACGTGCCACATGGGCCTTGCGAATGCCCACACGAGCTTAAGAGAAGAAGTCGGCCTAGCGACTTAAAAGTCTAGAGCTTGTACATAGACCTATGATTATTTAGGATTTTATTTTTGTTGGTTTTAGTTTTGGATTTTGTTTCGGTTTTGCTTTAAACTTTGTTTTTTGAGGTTTTGGTTTCTAACGAAGTGGTATGTGCTAAGAATGACGAAAGCACAACCTTGGAGCATGAAGCCTGTCGACGTCGACTATCATCGGTCGGTGTCGACTCCTGGGCACGATAGTGACACCTATTTCCAGTCAAAATGAGCTCCAATTCTATCTTGTAAGTTTTCGTTTACACCCATCTCTTATTTTTGAGCTTATACTTAGAGGAAAAAGTAATTTTTTAAGTATGGGGTGGGGGTAACAACTTACTATATGCTTATGGTTTGAGGTTTGTTTTTGGTGGTGTTGTTTTGCATTATTTTGTATTTTTGTATATTTTGCATTTTTATTGAGTCCATAAAAAAAATACAAAAAAATTGAAAAATGTCTAAAAAAAACGAACAAAAATGCATTTTTTATTTTTAGTTATATTTTACACACCGAACTTAGATGTCCTATGATGATGCCTAATAATCGACTTGATCATGTAAACTTTATGATATGTTTGGATGGTTTAGCCTAAGTCTCCTAAAAAGTTTGATTTTTATGTGGTAATTTGACTTGCGATTATAATTTAGCACATATGATTCTAAGTAGAGGTGATTGAAATCCAAAATCTATGTCCTAGTGAGATATTTTTGACCTTATAGGAAATGTTCTTCATATTTTTATATTTTCCTCTATTTTTGTTGTGAGATTTACTCTCCTTACGTGATTACCTCTTGACATTGATGTAGTTATCTATTTCTTGAGACCAATTATGAGATACTGGTTCATTGCTTATTAAAATTAGATGATGGAAGACTTATATTTTCTTAGCCATATTTTATCCATTCATTTACCTACCTTGCATATTTATCTTGCTTGAAGCCCTTTGAACCTTGGCCTATTCTTTGTTAGCTCTACAAAATTGATTCCTAGCCAATTATAAGCTCGACCCTTTATCCGGGAATTAGGATTTAGAGTTGGTGAGAATTTGATCGAGTTGAGTTTGATGGAGAAGAAGCTAAGTTGTTGAACTTTGTTGAGATGCTTTGAGCGAAATTACGTAAGGTTGTGCATTATTCATCATATTGTTCTTATATTTTAGAGGCTCCGAAAATTTATATATATATATATATATTATTGCCAAAAGAAAGAAAAAAAAATGAAAAAATGTCGGCGAAAAGAAAAAAAAAGAAATGCAAAAAAAAAAGTGTTTATTAACAGCCCAGATTATTATATGTGAGAGTTGGATGAAATTGTTTGTTTAGAAGAATTTTCATGGGTTAATGATCTTGATTGTTGAAGAGTTTGGTAGATGTGGTGATTTTGAGATGAGTTGTTTGGTTGAGTTGAGTTGGAAGTTTAGGAGTCTTGATTCCCGGCTTTTTAAGCACCACTTTGCCTAAATAATTCCATACCATTTATTTCTTACCAAGCCCCATTACAACCCGGCCGAGTGAAGTCTTCTTTGAAGTCTTTCATTGAGCCATAAGTCCTCTTGATGATTTTGATTGCTTTGACATGTCCGGTGGAGAGATTGGTGATATAAATAACAATTTCTATGTAGCTCTTTGCATTAAGGATTGAGTTGAGAGATGTTTTTCAATGCCTAAACACATTGAGAGTTGAGTGAAATACATATATCCTTGTGAGGTTGGATTTCAATTGCTCTTGCTTAGAGTTACCTATATATGTGTGATGACGTTTGATTGCATTATTCTTTTAGACCACATCCCGCGCTTATGATGTTGCTTTTTGGAAAAGGCGAAAACTTGAAGGATGTGTTGTACGTAGTGGTTATTGTTTGGTTATTGATTGAGGACAAGCAAGTCTAAGTATGGGGTGTTTTGATGTCCGCATATTTAGTCTTATTTTACATCATGTTTTTATTTCATTCAAGTCCTTTTATTAGCTTTTATGTTAGGAAAGTAAGGAAAATGTGTAGTTATGCTTAATATTGCAAGATATGGAGTCTACACAAGCTTTGGTGAGATTTTATAGGTTTTGGAGGTGATTTGGAAGAGTTTGGATGCACTTTAGAGCTTAATGAAAATTCAAGAAGCCAATGGGAGAAGCAAACTAAAAGCAAAAAGTGCTGCATCCGGAGAAAAACCTTATTTTCGCCATCCATCACTTCGATTCAAGTTTTGGAGCCTTCATGAGAGTTGTATTCCTTGAAAAGAGCTTTCCAACGCATATTCATATGCGTTAATCGGATGAACGAGAACTCGGAAAAGTGTGATTAAAGACAAAGTCCAAAAGCTGGAGAAAAACAGAGGCTATTGCGTTCGAACAGAGCCTCGGCGTCGACCCTTACCCCCTCGGTGCCGACACCCAGCGAATTCCAGTAGCACTGTAAGCGAACGGACCCTCGGCGCCGACACCCAGAACTCGGCGCTGATACCCTGTGCACCAGTAGAAGTTTTTGTGGGCTGATTTAATTGATTTTTGGGCTTTTTAATTAGGGTTTTCATCTAAATTCCTTTTATGATCTTTTATTTAGATAGACTTGGGATATTTTATCCTTCCTTATATAGATTATATTATTTTCCTAAGATAAAATCTGTTTCCTTGGAGATTAAGTCTTATATTTTTATCCTTAAATAAAACCAATTAGAGGCTAATTAGGGGGAATCAACATCACACGGTTGAACGGACAGCAAACAGGCACGTACGTTTTGGAGTTTTTGGTTGAAGGTTTTGACATTGGTTTTGAGGTTTGATTTTATGCAATTTCAGATTATGTTTTATTCAATTTTCAGCATGTTTTCTATAGCTATGTGTGAGTAGTTCCCCTTCTTCTAGGGTTGGGGTGAGCCCAACAATAGCCATGTATGAAAGCTTGAATCTATGATGTTTTTATGAGTGTATCATCATCTATCTTGTGCTTAAATCCTTTGCGAAGGTTGATGACAATTCCATGTTTATGATTATGAAGCGAAAGTGGATTTAATTATGAATTTGGATAGTAATTAGAGATCTTTGACGAAAGTAAAAGAGATCTAATTAAGAAAAGATAGAATGAATAGGTTTTATGCAAAAGCCTCTATTATCTATTTGTGAAGTATGCGAAAGCTATATTTTGATGATAAAAACATGATCTTTGTTCTATGATTCTTATGCGGTCTATGCATGGTTGTTGTTGTGGTTATCCCTTGACCTTGGAAGTTCTTTTTATATTGTTTACGTCCCTAAAATCCCTTGCTTTTTGTTCTATTTTGCTGCTGAAAAACAAACAACCACTCGACATTCATCACTTCTCTCGACCATCCCCTTGATATCGACCTCTCTAGTCGATATCGACCGCCTTTCCTACTGATTTTTGTGTGTTGTTAGATCACATAAACTACTCTAGAAAGTGTTGTCCTCTCTCCAATGGAACGATCCCGACTTCCGCTATCTAAATAGTGGGAATTGAGGTATTTTATTTGTGGTTGATATCCCATCGCAACACAACTCTCTGAAAAAGCCACACTCGCGGCCATGTTGGGCCAACTCTGCGCCGAATCTCTATCTTTCCTTAATTGAACTATCTTTGAAGAACATCTTCTAGGGTTTTATGACGGTACTTAGGGCTTTATAAAGACTTAATATTTTGTAAAATATTGCCTTCTTAATTTTTTAAAACTTGAAAATATGATTTTTCAAAATAACATTTTATAAATATATAAAAATAGATGTTAGGTATATAAATATAATTTTTTCAATTTTTAAAAATTAAAAAATGTTAAAAGAAATTAATGTTGTAGGGAGTGGAGTAGATGATCGATGTTGTCCTGCTCCATACTCCCTACTCCTAACTAGTCAATGGTCGGGGAGGGGCGACCCAAATCCTAACCCGGGAATTCAACGGGTTAGCAGGTTCGGGTCACCCGACTGGTCAAAGAGTCGAAGGGTCGACCCGGTGGGTACCCGGCAGGTTGACCCGACTGGTATGGCCCGGGTTGGACGGGTTTGCACTTGTTCGGAGTTGTCGGAATTGTCGGGAACGGGTATTGAACATTTTAACGCATATATGTTTGAAAAATATCCTTTTGTGTTTGCCGTTTAGAACATTAGGTACAAATTACAATATTATAACTAATAATTCTCAAGACTACAACTATAACACTATAAGTCTACAAGACTACAATACAATAGTACAATTTGTGTATGAGTGAGTGTGGGGGAAAAAATAGGGAAGAAGGGCTTGAATCGGTTTTCAGATTGCCTACGTATCCTCCTAGGGTTGAGGAATCAAAGCCCATGTAGTTCTTTTACTTGTGTATGTATGAACCCCGGCCTGGTTACCTACTCTTCTAGTCTTCTTAATCGTCGGACCCTCCACCTCCTGAGCCATCTGTGACCGCGCACCGTCAATGGAGCTCCCAACAGACTCTATATCTACTCCGTCATCATCCTCGGAATCAGCTACCAACGGACTCTGTATCTACGTTGGGTCCAACGTTCGACCCGGCGGGTCCAACAGTCGACCCGCCGGGTCGACCGTTAGAAAGTAGCCTTGCCCCTTTTTTTTGGGTGTTGTTTGGCTTGTTAATAACACTCTTAACTTGTAATTAAATTCATATGTCAAGCTTTTAATTTATGTTTTTGAGTTTTTAATATTTTTGACATTTTAAAGTTGATATCTAATGTTGAGGTAATTTTTTCTAAGTTTTTAGGTAATTACTTAACAAATAATCTTATGAAACAACATTCACACAAACACAAGTTTATTATAAACTGACATACGATTACAACCCGCTACATAAACTTACTTACGTACTACATAAAGACACAAACTTACTTACTTACTACATAAACTTACTTACTTATGAAACACCACTCACATTCACATAACATAAAAAGTTAAAAACTTAGGATTATGATTTAGGACTTAGGAATACTAGACTAGTTACCACCACTCGAGCCCGATGCGCCATCGTTCTTGATCTTATCGGGGTGCTTCTTGGTGTTGTGAATCTTCAAATATCCATATCCAAGGTTATTTTTCACCTTGTACTTGTGACCGCAATGATGACAAACGGCTTCGAACTTTCCACTGGCTTGCTCCACCTTATCGTAATAATCCCGGAACAACGCCGCCTGAAGGTTATCACCGGATCCAGTTGCGTTGGACATGATTACGAGCTTATGAAATAAAATTGATAGGTGATTGATGGATTGGATGGGAATATGGGGGGTATTTATAGCCCTGAGCCTAATCTACCACTCAACTAGCCGTTACAACGGCTACAATTTAAAAAAAAATCATCTGACGATAGGCCCCACGCCAACGGTCAAGTTTTCAAAACAGGGTCGACATGTCGGGTTACCAAGTTACAAAACCCCCGACCTTAACCCGGATCCGCTACCCGTCCCCACCTGCCTACCCGTCAACCCGGACACGTCGGCTCGTTGACCCGTAACCCGTGGTCACGCCTACTCCCATCCATACATTACAAAAGTATTATTAGTACTTATATAATCTTAAAAAAATTTAAAATTTATATTTACATTACTAATCTATTTTTACATATTTATAAAATTTAATTTTAAAAACTCACATTTTAAAAATTTTAAAAATTACACAATTATTAAAAATTTTAAAACATGATTTTTCAAATAAAATTTTATAAATATATAAAAATATATGTTGGGAATATAACTATAAATTTTTTTAATTTTTTTTGAAATTAAATAAATGTCAAAAATAAAGTGGAGTAATAATGGTTGTAGGGAAGGGTGCAGAGGATTCGGCTTGTGCCAAGCCCCATTGATCACCTTTCAAGCCTATCACGTGCTCGTTTCATGGCCGACGTATAGTCTTGACAACTACCAAGCTCGATTTTTAGAACTGTGTTTAGAGTGGGCATAAATAATTGTAATTGAATAATTGTTTTGAAAAATAAAAAAATTGGTTCATTTTATGGTTAACTGTTTTGATATAATCCAGCCTTTCAAAATAATTAATTGATTTGAATGTTGTTTCCAATACAAAATAATTCCAATTAATTGTAGAAATTAAGTATATGTTTGGATTCCAAATGCATTATGTTTATAATGCAAAATGATAAGACAGTGTTTGGTTGACACAATATTTAAGGTGTTAAAATTTTGGTGTTTGTGGATTTCACGATGTATTAATTATAGGGAAAATGGCAGAAAACCACCTCTTAAATATGGCTCTTTGTAGAAAACCACCCTTAAAATTGAAATTGCGGAAAACCACACCTAAAACCCATTTTGTTTGTAAATTGCCACCCACAATCTTTTTTTTTTCCGTTAGCTTGCCGTTAAAAACAATGAAAATTCATTTTCCTTTTAATGTTATTTTAATAAGAGAAATATGTATGAATTGAAATAAATTAATAAAATCTATTTATCTATCCCTTTTAACGTTATTTTAATAGAATAACATACATTTTTCTCTTATTAAAATGGATTAATAAATAAATTTTATTAATTTATTTCAGAAAATTTTGCAAAACATGCATTTTTTTGACAAATTTGTAAAATGTCCACGTTTTTGGACAAATTAGCCAAATGTCCATTAATTATACCCTAAATTATGTCCCCCTCTCTCGATCTCTCTGACTCTCTTGTGCTCTGTCCCGACTTCCTCCTGGTCTCTCCTCTCGGCTTCCTCCTCCCAGCAAATCGAGAGCGATCCGATTGAATGAGGTCGACTGCATCCGATTGAATTCCAGTTCCAAATCGAGAGCGAGCGAGCGAGCAAGGTCGACGACATCCAGTCCTCGTCTGTGGCTTCCCTCGACAGCAGCCATGGCTGCGTGCAGAACTTCGGCAAGGGCGACCGGGTCGGAAGCTTCGATGTCTCGATCTGAAGCAAGGCAACTGCAGGAATTTGACTTCAGATCTAATTCAATCGAAATTCTGATCTAATTTGACTTCAGATCTAATTCAAGCTTCGATGTCTGATGTCTCGCTCGCTCGAATTTGACTTCAGATGTAATTCAATCGGTTTCAGATCTAGTTCAATCGAAAACGGAATTCGAGCAAGCAGTGGCGAGCGCGTGGCGGAGCGAGGGAGGGAGCGAGGGAGCGATGCCGGAGTAAAGGAGGCCGGAGCGAAGGAGCACGGTCTGATTCCAGATCGTGGCCGGGACGACGGGGAGGGAGGTTGAAGAAGATCTTTTGGGATATTACAAAAACGACCCCATAAATATGGGAATTACAAAAAATATCTATATTTTATTATGTAATTCACATCTACTATATTTTTATTTTTACATTTGCACAAAATTTATATTTGCACAACAAATTGTTATATGTGCACAACGTAAAGTTATTTTCCGCACAACCAAAAAATTTTAGATGGAAAAAAAAAGCGAAATAAAATATATTACATTTTGCACAATAAAATGTTATGTTTGCACAACATACAATTATATTTGCACATCGTACACTTATATTTGCACGACAAAATGTAAAAAAAAAAACTAGATTTGGGTCATATTTGCACAACTTACGGTTAAATTTGCACAACGTACTATTATATTTGCACGACAAAATGTTAAATAAAATAAAATAAAATTAAAAATAAAAAAAAAACTAGACTTGGGTCATATTTGCACAACTTACGATTATATTTGTACATCGTACTCTTACATTTGCACGACAAAATGTAAAAAAAAAAAAAAATAGACTTGAGTTATATTTGCTCAACATACGGTTATATTTCCACAAAGTACTCTTATATTTGCACGACAAAATGTTTAAAAAATAAAAAAAAATATATAAAAACTAGGGTTGGGTAAGATTTGCACAACTTACGGTTATATTTGCACAACGTACTCTTATATATGCACGACAAAATGTTAAAATTTAAAAAAAAAAAAAAGAACTAGACCTTGGTCATATTTGCACAACTTACGATTATATTTGCACAACGTACTCTTATATTTGCACAACAAAATGTTAAAAAAAAAATTAAACTTGGGTCATATTTCCTCAATATACGGTTATATTTGCACAACGTACTCTTATTTTTACTCATCAATAGACAATAATTGCACAACATGGGAGATTGGTGAAATTTTGCTCAACATCATCTTATTTTTGCTCAACTATATGTTATTTTTGCACAACAATCGAGACTTGTGAATTTATTCTCAACATGATCTTATTTTATCTCAATATAATTTCATACTTTCTCAATAAATTATTGTTCAACATGCTCTTATTTTTGCACAACATGGTCTTATTTTTTCTCATCAATAGACAATAATTGCACAACATGGGGGATTGGTGAAATTTTGCTCAGCATGATCTTATTTTTGCTAACCTATATGTTATATTTGCTCAACAATTGAGAATTGTGAAATTGTGCCCAACATGATCTTAGCTTCAAATCTTGGTTTTAATTTCATGATTTTGCCACCCCAACTTGTTGTCTTACGCTTAATTTGAACAATTTCTGGTTGATTATATAGTTGTTTTTGCTTGATTTGAGATTGCTTGCAAATGCATGTTTACATCGATCGGATTTTATTGATCGAGTCTCGATCTTTTGGATTTGATTGATCCAAGATTACCTAAGATTCATGGTTTGAGTAACGAGCAACAAGATTGTAAAACTTGCGTGATCTCAATCGGGAACATACACACAGGACTAAAAACTTCAGCTTAAATCACAAATAATACACACAAGACTTTCATATGCTAAAGCATAAATTTCACCCAAAAAAAAGAGCCAAAGCATAAAACAATTCCAATCAGATAAAACTCGTCAAATCCTTCTTATAATGTAACTAGCTGCTTGTTTTTCTGGAGAAATACATCTACATTAATTGTCGATCAGGAGTTAGATCAATTGATTAAGCTATTTGCTTCCTCGACCACTCGGGGTTTGATGTGCTTCTTTGGATTGGCAATGCACCCTTCGTACCTGAAGCATGACATAAGGTGATCGTACACCGTACCAGAGACTTGCATAAACGAATAGATAGCAGTGGGTCCCATGCCACGAAAGCCCATTCGTATCAAGTCCTTGCTGATAAGCTCTGCCTTCTATATATATACACAAACATACAGAGTATTCTTTAGCAAAAATGAGGGGTATTTTGAAGATGTAATACTTTTGTAACATTTGTATATAACTAAAATAGGTTAAGCAGTAAACAAAAATACAAGCATGAACTGAAGATATATGAAACACACCCATCTCAAACCATTCACTCTTTTGTCTAATCGTCATTCAAAAGCAAACCCTGCAAGGCTGACGTGATCTAACTTTGTTCCTCTTCTCCATTAGCTTGCTCGCAGTTTCCTCAATCATATTATTGTAGGGCTGTCAGCATAGCAAGTAGTTGCCACCACTTGCTCTCCATCATCTCATCAATAGCTCCTTGAAAAACAAAAGAAGAAGAAAGACTCAAATCAATAAAAGAGTTGATCGTGTCAATTACTCGTCTACTCGGACTCAAATCAGTAAAAGACTCAAAATCAGTAAAAAGAAGAAGAAAGACTCAAATCGAAAAAGACCATGTTAGCACACTAGGCAAGTGTTATGAGCTCATTCCTAAATTTGAGGATCTTTTATCTAGTGGAATTGATATGCAGTTTTCGGGTTAAGGAACTAGAAGAAAGGGAAGTGAGGCTAGAATGAGAGTTGCTTGAGTACTATGGTTTGAAAGAGCAGGAGTCAGATGTATCATGGAGCTACATAAACAGCTCAAGATCAAGACAGTTGAGGTTGACATGCTTAACATCACAATCAAAACGCTGCAAGCCGAGAAAAAGAAGTTGCAAGAAGAAATCGGCCAGGGTGTTTTGGCTAAGGAGGTAGAGGTTGCTAGGAAGAAGATCAAGGAGTTGTAGAATGATGCTTCTTTATAGTTGCGAAAATTCTTTAACAGCATTATATTACCACTGGTTCATGTGTGAATACAAGAAAAACAAAGCAAGATCACCAAGGAGAGGCTTGAAACATAATATTATAAATGCACTTAAATCCAAAAGAAGCAAGGTTTTCTTATTTTCTCAAATGAAGAGCCCAAAAAATATGCATTGACAGAGGCAAGATTGCATACCTATCCTTGTCTCTTTTAATAGTCATAAGCTTTGGTTGTGCAGTTGGATCCGGAAGCTCGTTACGAAATCTAATAAACCAATGAAGCTGTGTCAATAATTGAAATAAATCCTTTGATAAGCATTCCAATTGCAATCACGAAAACCATGCCAGCACAGGCACTAAACCATGTCAGCACACTAAGCAAGCATCAAGAATAAACCAGTTCTATTTCACTCTCTCTCTACCATTCTCCAATTCTCTGATTTATCTAATGAAGCAAGAATCAAGAATAAACACAGAATAAAAAGTGTGCAGAATTGAATTAGTTTCAAATGTGACATCTAGGGATTCAAAAGGATAAGAGTAAGAAAAAGCACCAATAAGCAGTTTACAACAGCAAAAAATAGTTTCAGAATTGAATTAGTTAGCTAATACAATGTTTAATTCATTAAAAAGGAACTAAAGCCACCATTCTAGACCAATCGAAATGCTATAACAGTAATATCAGATCACAATCATCAACAGAGAACGAATTAAAGTCACAAATTGACACAAGTTGTTTAGTCTCTGAAATCCAAACAGAAGACAAGGAAAGGAACCTGAAAAGAGGGCATGAAACTCTTTCAAATATAGCACCAGTACCCTTCACTTTAGGAAAGCTTATATGAATTTTTGGTAGCGAGGCACTGCAATCCAGCCCTCGGATCAACAACAGTTTTGAAGGAGAGGGTCCGACACACAGAACCAACCCAAGTTTTGTGCATTCTGAATCTTTTGTGGAGCTGCTGAAAATGGCAGAAACACCAATGCAAAATGCAACTTACACCACAAAAGACCAAATGCCATCAAATAAGTCATTTACAGGTTGTTGATGAAGAAATCGATCTGTCAATTCAACGAGTTTAGGTGAGAACCTTGCTACTGAGCCAAGTAAAGGAACAAAAGAGTCAGTATAATCAGCGACAGAATTCCACTTGCACAAGAAAGCTTCAGTAAGCAATATGGGAACAAGTTTCTCATTTGACAATGTGTGCTCACGTTATGTTCTTGAAAGAGAAGAAATGGTTTTCCAAAGACTGACTAAAAAGTACCTCTTTCTTCTCTGAGACAGGTACTGGTGCCACTGGATCTTCAAATTTTGGTAAATGTGGAGGAGCAAGTCTACCTTCTTGAAGTTCCTTATCTTGACAAGTGCTGCCGAAAGTAAACAACTGTGCAATAGGGTATAACGAAGCAATGGTATTAAGAGTGTCAGGAAGCAAAAATTGCTTAATTTTGATCCCTTGTGATCAGATCATCCACCACTGTGTAATAGGGCTTAACAAAAAGCCTGATTTCAGTAGGAAGTTGGCTAAGTCCATAAATTAAGGATCACCTACTCGAATTCATTACACAACTAAGAAGAACCTTAATATTCATAATAGTAAAGGTTCAATTAGAAAGAGCAAATGATCATCATTAACAGTGAGTCACAAGCTCGAACAAGCCCGATTACACACAACCTACTACATACCATAGATCATCATGCAGAATCAAAGAATGCCAAGCATTCCAATTTGACTGAACAAAATTAGAAGTCCTTTGCAGATTTCTGAGCCGCCATTAGGCTCTTTGTCAGCCACATCGCCATTTTAACGAACCTCACAATTAGACGTGTCTCAGAGCCTTGTGTCTTCTGATTGACGATTGCTGAAGCTGTCCCAGCAAAGATGAGTATGAAGGTGCCTATGAACTCGGCTAACAACAGGGTTGTCATATATCTTTGAACAAAATAAACCTTCTTAGCTAGCTAGTCAGATGAAATGATTATGAGAAACATAAGTTTCTGGTTACATATATACACAACTATAAAAACATATTTCATGAGAATTATTTATTTGATGTGTTTATGAGGACCTTGTTAGCACACATTATAAATCATCTTAAATGAATAAACCTGAGAGGATTCAGTTTGTAAGTATGATATAACATGTAAAAAGAAAAAAGAAAAAGGTGCTATTAGAAAATCCTTTACCAGCATCAACGTCAATGCACAAAATTAGCATCAGCCTCATGAATTGTTTTATAACCATGAAAAATAAGAATGATGAATGGCAATTGCTTTGATCTTTACTTTATCGAGTAAGGTATTAGACAAATAGCACAGTAGTTACTCAATTGCATTATCAAACAATACAAGTAGAAGACAACTTACATCACCTTATCAGCTGATTCAGAGGATCGATAAGCTACTGATTTTGAGTCACTTGTTGAATCCCCCTATAAGCAGGTGATGTTGAACCCCCTGCCGACAATCTCACCCGCACAGTACCAGCAAAAGCACTCAATCCCAATCGGAAGATATGTGTCAGTGAATACATTATACATGATTGAGCCCAAACTGCATTTGAAGCACAGAGTTGTGCTACCATTGATGATCCTCCCTCCGGTCTTCAATTGCTCTAGCCGGTGCTACTGGTGCTGCTGCTGAGCTCAAGGTTCAAATCCAGGCACCGATCAAAGATCGATTTCCTTATCAATCGATCTTCGATCGATTGATAAGAAAATGCTCAATAATCAGACAATAGATTTACAATCGCCATCGTCTCCTACTGACCACAGATGTAAAAATGCTCGATAATAAGACAATGAAACAAAAAATTGAGAAAGGGGAATGAGTCGACGAATGCGAATCGGGATCACAAACGACTCAATCTCCTCCGCCTGCACCTTGATCTGGCTCCCTCCCTGGGAATCTAGAAACGAAGATCAAGGGAGCAGCCATGCGCGAGGTCGAAATTTGTGACATCAACTCTAAACGAAGAGCCGTCAATAGCTACATCCTCCGACTACACTCCAAGCCTCGTGCCTCCGGCGGCGGATTTGTGCTCATCGATGAACGGGAGGAGAGATCTGATACATTGAGGATGGCGAATCGCTGAGCGGACTCGCAATCGCACACAGATCAGATCTCAAAAAAACTCTCGTTCGAAAAACAGTCAGAGGCAAAAATTGAGTTACTTATCAATCAATCTTCGATCGATTGATAAGGCGCGGGATGAGGAACTGCAGCAAATTCGGAGAGAGAAAGGGAGATGTACCTCAAGCCGGAGCCATCTCCATCAATCATCATCGTCGCCGGGAGCTCGCAGAGATGGACGGGAGAGAGAGAGCGTGCGGAGAAGGAGAGCGCAGAGGAGAGAGAAAGACGCGTGGGAGAGAGGGAAGGGGTTTATATTTAGGACATTTCACAAAATTGTCCCAAAACGTGGACATTTCGCAAATTAGGCCATATTTCATGGCTATTTTGCAAATTGCCCCTTTATTTCAATGCATAATTTTTTCTCTCATTAAAATAACATTAAAAGGGATGGGTAAAAATGACTTTTCACCATTTTTAACGGCAAGCTAATGGAAAAAAAAATATCGTGGGTGACAATTTACAGAAAAAATGGGTTTAAGAGGTGGTTTTCTACGATTTTAATTTTAAGGGGTGGTTTTCTACATAAAGCCACATTTAAAAGGTGTTTTTCTGTCATTTTCCCTTAATTATAATGAGTGAGGTTAGAAGCAAGACAATAGAATGGCTATTGACAAGATGATTTTCACAAAATTGCATAACGAGTCATTGACTTCCACTCAACACCATTAATATGGGATTTTTAAGATTGAGAAGATTGGATTTCAATCTGCCACTTAAATTTACAAGAAGAAGATTAATATGGGATTTTTGGATGAAATTGACTTCAAAGTACTTGAAGCTCTACCATGTTTGACAACCGATGCTTCATCTACTAACAACTCCAAGTCTTGCGCAACAAGGTCGATCTGTTTTTTTTTTTCAATGCATCGAATCCATGCGCAAGAAGCAATAGATCCTTAACGAGCGCCTGAAGGAGCCTTATAGAAGCCCTAACTATCCGGATCGAGTAGATAGATTGCGGACTGAGACTCATGGTCCCGTCCATGGTGGGTCGTACAAGGAACGTGCAGGTGGGGCTCAACAACATCCGTCGGGTGTGTGACGCGCAGTGCAGGTGGGGCTCGCCAACAACATCGTCACACACAGTGCTCGATTACTATTGTTATTGCAATTTTTTAGATTAATTAGTTGTTAAACCAAAGGAAGTGCTCAAAACCATAGCAACTACAATTGAGATTTTGAAGAACTAACAAGGCAAGTAAACTAATCGATCATTAGAAGAAAAAAACCATGAAAATAGGTGGATATAAGAGATAAGTGCAATTTTATGATTTAAAGTTCTAATCAGTTCAACTGTGTTGCCATGGATTTCAATCAGTGGACTTTTCAACTCCGATTCAATCAACCGTAATCAAATTTTAAAGCTGAAACTAAAAAGCTTAAGAGGAAGAAGACAAGCTCTAAATAAGTTGAAAACCCTAAAACTCTAATGGGCTCTCAGGCCCATATGTAATTATTTTTAGAACGGAGATAATTAAAGTGCAATTTACGTGTAAATATCTTGTCAATATTCATTTTGGCATCTTGTTTATAACTCTTATGAATTAGAATACAATTATTTTATCTCAATTTATGTGATTATTTGGTTAAATTACAGTTTTACTTCGATTTTTTTTAAAATCGAACGCTCACTTAAAACGAGGTAAAATAATTTCATTATAATTAAAATGCAATGGAATCCAAACACACTAACTGATTAATTGTTAAAAATACTCATAAACATTTGAAGAAGATGAAATCAACCTCCTCTCACGGAGAAGATGAAACCCTCTAGCTCCTCAATTTCTGTACTTCTCCTAGCAAGTCCTACCTCTGTCGCCGGCCTTGGCAAAACGGAGACCTCCCACGCGTCGTTAGGGCAGCGCCTACTCCGATGGGGGCGTTATGATTCCATGTCTGATCGATGTTCGTGCGGTGATTGGGAACTTTTACCTACCAGACTCCCTGACTGGCGTCGTCATGTTCGTCGCCTCTCCTCTAATATCTATCCACCAAGGCCATGAATTGTAACAATTAACTGTGTATTTGTTTCATTCCTATATCTCCATTTTCCTTCTCAATCTCTCATCTGTTGCCGTCGGCCCTAAACTGTTCGATTTCCTGCATCATCTTCTTCAAATTGAAGGTTTATTAGATGTGTTAAGCGGAATTTCCGATCATATCTAAACATCTAATCGTAGGATCTTCATGCATAAACGATAGATCAATCATTGTTTATCGGAGATACCTGTTGATGCGTGAACCGGATCAAATCGGAAGAGAGAACAAAAGCCTCAAATGTGACTTCTCTACTTCGTCCACACGAGCCCGTAGGACGAAGATCGAAGAACCAGCAATCGTATTGCCTTGGATTATGATTGCGGTTAATGACTTCCAAAATCAACACTTGATTTTCCTCTCATTTGCCTACTGTTGATGCGTGTGGATTTAGGAAAATCAATTAGAACTAACTTCTTTCTTTCTTTTTCCTTGCTCCCACTTTTCATCCGTAAAAAAGCCTTTTGCCAAATAGCATTAGCATCCATTTTATTAAGAGAAACATGGGTTAGGTCAAATTTCTTTTTTTGTACAGTAGGCAATAATTAGGACGTCTTTACGCAGAAAGATCATCCTTGATCATCCTTTCGAATGATGGTAGTGAGCTCCCTATTCAAAGGGAAGGTATACAAGTTCCATATAGAATCACATCTAGTGATAAGATCAGCTGCTGAATTTGCTTCTCTAAAGCAGTGGCAGAAAGTTGCTGATGTGAATGTTGCACGGAGTCTTCCGATCTTCTCAATAACTCTAAGGATCTCCCATGGAACTTTAGCAGGATCATTAATTGCATTGGCCACCATAAGGCTATCTCCTTCAATTATCACTCGCTTCCATCCTAGTGCGGGCTAACTCTAACCCCAAACAAAACGCAAGGGATTCAGTTAAGAGTACTGATCCCTTTGGAACCTGTTGTTGGAAAATTTCAATTACTTTTCCATTCCAATCCCTAAATATACCTCCAATTTTGCGATCTCCATTACTTTTAACTGATCCATCGACATTTATTTTGTAAACCTCCTTTGGTGGTTTTTTCCATTTAATATGTCGGCCTTCCCTCTTCCTTTATGTTGGTGCTTCCATATTTTTATCTTCTTTCCAGTCTTTTATATTGGTTAGGGTTTTCTGTATTATATGGCAAGCAGAGAATTAGCATTCTTGTTCCCAAGGAGAGATTCTTTCCAGTCTTTTATATTGGTTAGGGTTTTCTTTCCAGTCTTGTTTTTATTGTTGTTTTTGAAAATTATGGTATTCCTGGCTTCCCATATATTTTGCCAAATGAAATATAAATCGTTAAAGTTTGGATTGTTATTCTTTATTTGTTTAACATCTGAAAGAGTTAAATTAGCATTCCTGTTCCCAAGGAGAGATTTACTCGTCTTGATCTCATAAGCATTGATCACGGACTTAGTAAACTGGTAGTTTAGGAATAGATGTGTAGTGTCTTCATCTTCTTGGTTGCATAAACAACATTGGGATGGGACCCTATTATATTATTTATTCAACCTTAACTTTGTTAGTAATGCATCAATGGGTTAGGTCAACTTAATTAGGAGAAACCCAAAAGGTGGAGGGTACGAGGTGAAATGATTTATAACTTTAGGGGTACCACATGAAAGGTGTAAAACAATTGGTCACCACGTGAATTAAGCGATACCTCGGGGGTACCTCGTGAAATTTCCATAAATAATACTAGTGTAATTCCCGCGCCATGGCGTGTTTGCGATGGGAAAAAAAAGAAAAAAATATATAAAATATTTATTATAAGGAATAACCAAATAACAATCTAACAAATGCGATGGAAAAAAAGAAAAAAGTATATAAAATATTTATTTATTCGGGGACGGCATTAGTGTCGGATGAAACAAAGCATCTGTTGAAGTTAATGAAATATACATAGACATTAGGAGAGTGCTTAAGAAGCATGATCGGGTGAGTAACTTCAATAGCATGTTAGAGTGCTTAAGAAGCATGATCGGGTGAGTAACTTCAATAGCATGTTCGAGTGTGTTAGTGGTACCTAGCTAATGCAGATTGTTGAACAACTGAATCAACTGAGATGTTCGATTTGAAGGTGTCGACAGAGGAATGTCGCGACTCAAGTTCAGCCCTAAATCAATAAATCGGGTGTGAATCTTGTTGATGAAGGGTGTGAATCGTCGAGGATGAGGCCGCAACCAAAAAAACCCTACATCAATCTTCAAGAGAAACGAAAGGGGGATAAAAAATTGCAAAAGAGTAATCAAAGAGAGGAGGGAGAAGGAGGCGTCTGGAGGAAGGAGGTTAGGAGGCGTTTGAGACGAATTCTAAGGTACTCCGTAGGTCTTTTGTTTGGAAAATAGAAAAAAAAAAGAGAAAATATTTGATTGATTAGAAGGGAGTGAAATATTAGATAAAACGGAATTGCTTAAAGGGAAAAAAAAAAGAAAAAATTAATTAAAAAAATAACGGAAATAATGTGATCGGCCGAGGTTCCTAAAAATCCTCAACGATTGACACCTAAGCAAAGTATTCTGATTTAAAGTATTATATAGATTACTTATTATTAATATATCACATATATATTAATAATCAATCATCAATCCCGTGGATCTAGCCCGTAAACTCAAAGTGTGACCTCATAGGACACGTTTATAATAGCCATGGAATTAAACCGTTTAACCCCATTAATCGTAATTGGCTTCTAACAAAGCATTACAACTCCTAAAATAATCAGTGTGCAATATAAGATAAAAGGACACAATTCCTTCAATCTCCCACTTGTACGTCCTTAAACAAGTGTGCAATATAAGATACATTTGTCTCTTAATGTCTTATTTGATGATATGGTGACATTTATATCTATTATTAAATATGTTTCTTGAACTCCGAGTTTGAACTGTCAATAAACGGATTATTACTAATATTCCCTCCGAGCATGGCCATGCATTTTCAGTTCTCACTCTTCATGTGGCCTAGACACCATTCCTTTTCGATGCATCACAGTATGCACGAAGAAGGAGGACTTCTCCAATCTTGTATGACTATGCCTCTCACTCAACTTTTGGCAATCCCAACTACGACCTTTTTAACTCCCTGTTACGGAAAGCGTTTAGTCGTATCAAAGAAATATCAATCATCAAGAGACCCCATAACATACTCATGTCTGAGGAATCTACTAATCATGGTTTAACTTAAAACTCTGCAATCCCTTGTGTGGAGTCTTAAGGTGGGTCTATCCTATATGTATCATCCATACATATATATGTAATTGACTAGACATCTCCATGTCCCTATAGCCCGTGAAACCTGGCGTTATCAGTCAACTTACAATATAGTCATTAATAAAATCACCTATGTCCAAGTTGATGATTTCAGACTACATATTTGCGATAATTCGTAACTGCATTTCACTTAATGAGATATGAATCACTAGAACACTTAAGATAAGCCCATTTGCGAACTACGAATTATTTGGACATTTTATTTATTATCTTTCAACACAATATATAAATAAGGATGAAATATCATATATATCCAGTCGAGCATAAACTTAGTGTGTAACACTCCCAACATAAAATGTAATAGAAAGCAATCTCAAAGCCATTCTCAACTTTGCTTGAGACCCTTAGCCTTAGTGTTACCATCATGCTTGGGCTAGGCATAAGCTTCGTCAATGGATTTGCAATATTGTGATATGTATACACCTTACACATCTTAATGTCAAATAAGGTGATACTTCCTCATAAGGATGAACGATCAACTTGTCATCACCCTTAAGAAATCATCATTGGTTCTTCTCAAGGACTTTATGAAGTTCTTAGCTGCACACAAGTGTGCCTTTCATGAAATCGATTGGTATTTGCTACACATGCTCAAAGCAAATGCAACATCAGGTCATGTACACACCATGACATAGGTGAAACCCTTTCTTGGAATTTTGCATATTGAATATGTTAAGAATTTTATCTATATATAAATCCCTTGATTCAGTCTAAGCAATCTCTTAGATCTATCTCTACAGATCTTTATTCCAAGTATGCACACTACCTCCCCAAAGTCTTTCATTGAGAAACATTTCTTTAGTCATTCCTTAAGGGACTCGAACATCAGAATCTCATTCCTAATATGTAACGGCCCGGGATTATGATTCTCGGGTTACGTTTCGATGGATGAAACCCTTCGTTAGGATCTTGCGCCCCGAGTACATGTTGAAGGTTTGAAATCCTAACTAACGCTTTCAAAGTGGGATTTCGCACCAAAATTCGAAGGGATCGTTAGAATCCCCGGGGAAGTCCCATGTACATGTCGTAAGTCTAAACGTAGAAAACTCATAGTCATGAAGAAGCGGAAGTAAAGTATGATACAAAAGAGGTTTCACGTCAGAGTCGGGTCAAAACATAAGCCAGATATTCAAATCTAAATCATTAATAATTTAATGAAGTCAGAGTCTCAACTTTCTCTTTCCGCCATGTCAAAACCCCACGGTCATGGAGCCAAATCAACATCATTACACAAATAGGACATACCTAAACAAAAATACAAGGCGTGGGATCATACTGAGGCCCACCCACAGGACTAGGTCCTACTGTAATCATACCATATACGCTATTCCTAATAAAGATGCTTCTAGATGCAAGGCGAAATATTAACACACTAACATGCCCCTAAGATCAAGTGCATAATAATAATAAGGTCTTAGCACAGAATACCAAATGGTATATCCCTCTCCTACCTCCACCCCTTTCCGATAGGGCGGAGAATGGCCAGCTCGTGAATACATTCCATTATAATCGGGCGGTCCGCAGACCCGACCTGTATCCACAATAAAATAAAGCCCGCATGCAGCTTTCGCAATCTTGCTCATAATATATGTAAAGGAAGTTCCATATGACTCGATCGACTCAGGATGGGACCCAATGGGACTGGGCCATCCTATGACCCTAGCAAAGACTCTAGTTACTTCATAGATAATGGCCGTTCTATTTACATACGCATAAAGAAATAGAATGCTCAACAGTCAATACAACCTAGCATGGTACTACATGGCATGCTGATCATGAATGCAAGCACCTAGTATATCCTATGATTAGCTGCAAATAAGAATCAATCTGAGTAAGCTCTAGTAACTTACCTGGCCTTGCAGGACAACATAATAGAAGATCCGTTACATATCAATCATAATTACAAGTATCACCTAGATACATAGCAGAACATGTATAAGGCTACATCTAATCATTCAATCACTTAAAGAACACATCATTCAATAGAATCATAAACACATCGCAATCGTCATTCCATCATGCTCAACCATTCATCATAACACCACATTCCATAAGACCACATCATTCTCATCGTTTCATTCAGTCACATTCATATATCTGCAATAATAAATCCGCATAAACATTGATCTCAAAGTTCATCATATTCATCATATCTCATAAGGCATAAGTCAATGGTACATAACTTTAACATCTCATCATGTTATTAGTCACTAAATTATGCCATTAATCCAAACAAATCATGCTATTAGGAAATCGATCATATTGTTGTGAGCCTAAATTGCCATGTTTTATAGTTACTTTTATATCGATTTCTGCATTCATTTCATACATTTGGGTTAGAATATTACAGAATCTGTGTAGTTTACACTTGTTTGCCAATTATGGAGGTCTACACAAGTTTTTGTTATATTTCGCAGAAATCGGACGCACTTTGGAGCTTAAAGGAAACCCATGAAGAAGCTAAGGATGGTGCAGCTGGAGAAAAAGCCATTTTTCGGTATTCATCATTCTGAATCAAGCTTTTATGTCTTCATGAGAGTTGTAGCCCTCGAAAAGAGCTTTCCAACGCATGGTCATATGCGTCAATTCGACGAACGAGGACTCGGGAAAGTGCATTTCAAGAACAGAGAAAAATACTGAGAGCTGAATGTTACTCGACATCGACCAAATTGGTCGAAGTCGACCAAGACCAAATCGAGTAAGGACCCCAGAAATCGACAAGGAAGCTGGGAGCTGAAGATGTTCGTTGACGTCGAGGAATTTACTCGATGTCGAAGAAAAGCCAAGTCGATGTGCTGTCCTGGAGGCCGGAATCGAGTTGCTGAGCGGAAGACGAAGAAAGTGCTACTCGATGTTGAGCAATTCTACTCGATATCGAGGAAATCTCCAGTGGCTGACATCGAGTAATATGGTTTCTTGTTAAGGTTCTATCCCGAAGCCAATGGTGATATTTTCGAGATGAAATTCTTTCAAGATCTATCAAGTGCCATCAAGTCAAGAGAGAAGATATTTTATCCACATTAGATATAGTCCTAGTTGATTTAATTATTTATTTCCATTATTTAGTCTTTAGATAAAAGATAGATAGAATTAGATAGAGATATAGTTTTCTTTCCTAATTAGAGAGGGAATGAAGCCTATAAATAAAGCCTTAGGGGCTGATTTCTAAGCATTCAATTTCAGTTACAATTAGTTACATAGAGAGAGCTTGTGGCGAGAAGAGATAAGGTGTTCAGAGACGGTTTGTCTTCGATCGATTGTGAGTTCTCTTGGTTTATTTTAATGCAATTTATTTTCCTGAAATCTTTGATGGGTTTCTTGATGATGAGGAGCGAGTATCCCACCCACTTCTAGGGTCGGGGTGATCCCGATGGTAGCCATGTAAGGTGATACGGTAAAGGTTTGATTTTTTTATGCAATTCATCTTCTATCCCTATGAGCATGATTCTTTTGCGAAAGTTGAAGGTGATCCTTGTTTGTGTTATTGAAGCGAAAGTAATCTTAATACAACTTGGGTTAATTATGTGAAAAGGGTTAGTAACAATTAGGGTTTATGCGAAAGCCTCTATCTTCCTATTTGTTAATAACGAAAGTTATTTGATGAAAAGCATGATCTTTTATGCCTTTATGTGTTATTTTACATGGTTATCGTTGTGGTGTTGATACCCTGATCTTGGAAGTCTTTAGTTTATTAATTTATTTCGTCGAAATCCGTGTTCTGTGTTCGAAGAGTTGCAATTTAAGTTTCTGTCTTTTAGTCGATTTCGAGGAGTTTTTGGTCGACATCGAGGAAATCTTATCGATGTCGAGGTAATTTTGTCGAGGTCAAGTACTTTCTGTTGGTCTTCGTTTTCTGTTTCGTTTTTCTTTCTGTTTTGACTCGACAGGTTAGTCGATATCGAGTACTTTACTCGATATCAAGGAATCTTCTGGTCGACTTCGCTGAGATATTTCCGCTACCTGAGATCCGCTGACTTGCTTCCTCGAGGATCGATCCTAACTTTCCACTACTGCATCAGGAGGAGGTCCTGTAATCATTTGCGTGGGCATAATCCGGTTTGATTTATATTTCTATATTTTGAACTCAATTTCCTCCCTCAACAAATTGGCGCCGTTGCTGGGGAAGCAATCATTCGCGCCTTAGGTAGTCAGATCTCACGTTTCTTTTGAGTTACTTTGCAGGTGCATGAGATGTTCTGAAACGCAAGGCGCATATGATATGGAGGCTGAGAAAGCAGAGCTTCGCCAATGGATAGCGGAGATAGAACGAGAAAAGGCAGAATTAACCCATCGCGCGGATGCCGATGCCGCCGAAACCCGCCAGCTCAAGGAACAATTGGATACCTGGCGTAGATGGGAGCATCACACTGAATCACCCAAACCGAAAATCACAAGTTGGTTCGACAATGTCCCCTTCTATGAGCCAGTCGACATCGACTACCTAGACTCGACATATACACATTCTGGAGGAACTGATCCAGAAACACCAGCCGAAATCGTCTGTGCCACAGAAACTCAGGTATGTCCTTCCTCTATTTCGATATGTACTTCGCTATCTATCTTTGAAGAATCTTTGGAAGGATCCCAAGAAGAAGAAGAGCTACCAATGCAAAATCTGGATGTCGTTGCCCATGGTGTTTCAAAGTCGCTTTTACCTTACAAGGTGAAGGCCATTCCTGACGATTTTGAGCAACCGATGTTCATATTCAAGTATGGGATCCTAAAAAAGTGGCATGAAGCTGCGCATGATGAGGTGAAAATATCTCTTCCTACTCCACAGTTTTGCTTTGGTGGAGACGAGCAAACAAATCAACCAATGAAGGGGAAGAGGTATAATGATGACGTATGTATATTTTCTTTATATCTTCCTTTATGCATGCGAGCTGGAGCCCAGGAAGATAAATGGGTGGAGGCATGGAGCATTCACTCGGGGAGATTTAAGCTTCTTCACATGATGCCCCTGGATGACATCCCACGCTTCCCACCACCGGAGGAACCACCGGATCCACCTATACCTCCGAACAAAGATGAGCCAGGCTAATGCTTAATGAAGAAAGCCGGCCTAGCGACTATAAAATCTAGAGCTTGTAAATAGACATTATTTTTGGGATTTTTTGACATTGTTTCTTTTGTTTGTTTTTTTGGTTTTGAACATTTAGTTTTTCTATTGTGGGTATTTATCTTCTACATTTTTTAGGCCCACGGGGATAGAAGCAAGCTAAAATCGGACTAGGACCAGCAGCATTTGCATTCGATTCTGACAATCTGCACGCCTGTCTAGTGAGTTTCATTCTTTACCCTTGTTTTTATACAGTGAGGGCACTGTAATGTTTAAGTATGGGGTGGGGGAAGGGCTTACTTTGTGCATATTTGACATATTTGACATTTTGTGTGCATATTTAAAGCCTAATTCTTGATTTACTTATACATGGCTATTTTGGAATTCATTATATATTTATGTGCTTACATGGGTTATACATGGCTATTTTGGAATTCATTATATATTTATGTTGTACATGGATATTTTACATGTTGTAGATCTTTTAATTAAATTAGATTTAATTATTTTATGAATTAAGGAAAATAAGGTGGGAGAATTATGTCTCATCTAGATAGAATTCTTAACCACTAAGTTGTTATTTATCTATCCTTAGTTAGTTTAGTTTATCTTAGGAAAGATTTATCTATCTTTAGATATTTTATTTATCTTTACATAACCAAAGCTCTATCTTTTGCAAAGATAGAATTCGTATGTTTTCTATTTAAACAACATTGTAAGCTTTGATTTAATTAGATTAGAAAATGTAATTGAGGAACGTTTTTAGGATTAAAAGGTTTCCTCAATTCCCTAATCCAAAGGCTTTCAATATAATATCCCTTATGTTCTACTACACTCGGCAATCACCGAATCCATACCCCTCTCCAATTCAATCGGCAATTGCACAAACACATCTGTTTAATATCGCACAATATGGAACCATTTCGGGAGAAAACCAAGAGGCAAGAACCGGCGCACGAAGCTACTCGACATCGACTACCCTTAGTCGATCTCGACAAGCTGTGTCTAGACACCTGCCAGGATCGAGCAGGATCACGTCGAGAAGCTGAAGACGAAGAATCCGACTCCACACCGTCCTCGAGATCGAGTAGGATCTACTCGATGTCGACAAGACTCTGAACACCCACCCAGAGTCGAGAAGAAGTTACCCGACCTGACCAGGAAGCCGGACACCCTACTCGACCTCGACGAGAATTAGTCGAGATCGACGAAGCTCGGAGCCCAGACCCCAACCTATCGAGCAAAGCCACCCGAGAAGACCTAGTCGACAAGGCCACCCAACTCGACATCGACAAGGAGTACTCGAGATCGAGTACAGTTGTGAGCCATGTCCGAGCCTGTCGAGGACCAGCTAGCCGAGACGACGAAGCCGAGCCAGTCGACCAACTTTCCTACTCGAGATCGACAAGACCCTTGTCGAGATCGACGACGATTCTAGAAGCCGCGTTACTCGGTTTGACGAATCCTACTCGGTGTGGGATTACTTGGGCCCGAAGATTTCCAATTCTATCCAAAATCATCAAGACACATCATGGAAGAGAAGATCTATCCATTAAAGACATTTAGATATATTTAGATTTAATTTCCTTGTTGCTTTTATTTATCCTTAAGCATTTTAGATATAATTTTAGATATAGATAGAGATTTCTATCCTTGATTACCAAGGAATAGAAGGCTATAAATAAAGCCCATGGGGCTGATTTCCAATTCATTCAATTTCAGAAGTAGAGAAGTAGTTCCACAGAGACGGTTTAGGAGTTCAGAGGTTTTAGGGTTTTGGCGTTCAACGAGAGTTGGGTCGCCGGGATTGTAAAGTCTTTTGAATTTAGTTTAATGCAAGTTGTTATTTTCTTTCAATCGATGATGTCTGAGTTTGCGATGAAGCGCGAGTAGTCCACCCACTTCTAGGGTTGGGGCGAGCCCGACGATAGCCATGCGTGTTTGAGGTAAAGATCCGACCTTTATTGTGTTTTGAGCATCTACTACTTGTTTATGTGTTTATTGCCCATCTAATGGAGATCCATGCTAACAACTTGGATTGTAAACATAAAATCGGTAGATACAATTAGGGTTTCTTGAAAGAGTTGTCTAATAATTGGAAAAGGTGAAAGCTTGTCCTTGATGCAATTCACATGATTATCTGTTTATCTCTACCTTATGCATGCTTGGTTATCGTTGTTGCAAACCCCAATCTTGGAAGTCCTTTTACATTAAGTTTAGTCGAAACCCCAAAGCATTTGTTCTTTATTTTCTTTCGTTTAATTTTCTGTCCTTCTACTCGATCTCGAATTGCACTACTCGATATCGAGTAAACTGATCCTCGACCAAGTCGCTGTAGCTTCTCCTGTGCAGGTGTTCAACCAAGACAAGCCGAAGTCGACAAAGGCCATACTCGATATCGAGTAGCCCTCGTCGAGATCGACCACCGTTGCCGAGTTGCTGCTGCTGTGTTCGACTGTCTGATCTTCTGTCGACTACCCTACTCGAGATCGAGGACCCTGTTGTTGACTTCTGTCCGTGAGATTCCTCCGCTGCCTAGGATCCGCTGACACGCTTCCTCGTGGATCGATCCTGACTTCCCGCTGCAGAATCAGGAGGAGGTCTTGTAATTATTTGCAAGGGACGGAATCTGGTTTGCTGTGATTTGTTTCTATTTTATTATTGCAAGTCTCGATTTCCTCCTAACAACAAATTGGCGCCGTTGCCGGGGAAGCTATCATTCGCGCCTTAGGTAGTTAAATCTCACATCTACTTTGAGTTACTATACAGGTGTATGCGCCGTTCTGGTTTACTACCTGAGTTTGACAACTTAGACGAACCGGAGCGTTACCTACACATCCACTCTAAACTCAAAAGGATCATGGCGGCCGCTGAAACACAAGAACAGCTGATTGCCAGGCTTACAAGAGAGCTAGCCGCAAAGGATACTACTATCGCCAATGAAAGGGCGGCGAGGAAACAAGAAACTGAGCGCGCAAGGCAAGCAGAAGCTGAGTTTGCCCAATATCCAACCACTTCTGAGGATTATATGCATGCAACTCTCGTCGTGCCTGAATCGGCTATTTTAATCCCTGATAACTCCTTTGAAATTCGCACTCAATTTTTGATAGAGCTTAAAAATAATGTTTTTTATGGCAAATTTAATGAGTGGTCTCTTGAACATATTACTAATTTTCATGACATGTGCCGTACTCTTGCTGAAGGTACAACTCTGGAATATGTCAAGATGAAAGCTTTTCGCTGGTCTTTTGCTGGACCTGCACTGAAGTGGCTTGAAGGGCTAAAGCCGAGATCTCTCACTACATGGGCCCAAGTAGAGCAAGAGTTTCTAAACAAATACTTCCCACCCGCCAAAACAGCACTTCTCCGCCAGAAAATCACCGCCTTCAAACAGAAGCAAGGGGAACCGCTGGTAAAGGCATGGGAACGCTACAAAGAACTGCTGCGATCTTGTCCTACTCATGGACAGCCACCCTACGTCATTCAGGAGATCTTCTTCAACTCTCTTGATCAAGTCACTAAGGACAGAATCAACCATTATACTCGCTATGAGTATCTGACGATGCCACCAAGCGACGCATGGGGTATGCTAGAAAAGCTCACTAACTACGACAACAAATATGGGGCTCCTACAAACTATGATGAGAACGCCTATGCCAGACCAGCCCCATCTATGCCACTCTATGAGCCAGCAAAGGAAATTGACCCAGATGTCAAGGAGCAGTTCTACAGAGACCAGAATCGCAAGCTCCTCAAGCAAGTCAAATATTTATCTGTCAATCAGCCTTGCATCGAATGCGGATCACAGAGGCACACCACTACTGAGTGCCCACACACGGAGCAAGTCAGAATGGCAGAGACACATGAAGAGGCAGCTTACGCGGGAGGCCCCAATCGCTATATGGGAGATCAAAGGTTCTATCAACCAGAGTGGAACCAAGGTCCTCCTAGGAATCCCCCACCCTACAGAGCTCCAGGACATCCAGAAAGGGATCAAAAGAAGGATGATCTGCAGCTAATTCTTGAGGAGATGCGTCGGAATCAGGGCACCATCAACAACCAGTTCTAGAACATCACTACAAAATTTGGAGAACTGGACATCTGGAAAAGGGGAATAGAGACGCAGATGGGTCAAATCGCTGCACAGATCCCACGACCGTCCGGACAGCTCCCTGGGAAAACAGAACCAAATCCTAAAGGGAAGACCGGACATGTCACAACTATCAAACTCAGGAGTGGGCATCAATTACACGAGCCAGAGGTTGGGAAACAGCAAGGCAAGGCAGAGCAGCAACTCGAGACAGAACAGACCCAAGCCGATCTCGAGAAGGCTTTACTCGACCTCGACAAGCCGCTACTCGACACAGACCAGAAGATGAGCTCGGACTCCGCTGCGCAGACCAGCAACTCGAGATCGACAACCCAAGTCGAGATCGACGAGCCCCTGGTCGAGATCGAGGAGAAGCATCTGGCCGACGTCGACGACTCTGCAGCACCTCCGACAGCCGATCTGGATCCGAAACTGAAAAAGCCATTGCCTTTCCCTTCAAAAGCACAGAAAGATCCCACTGTAGGTAGGTTTACCAGATTTGTTAATATGATGCAAGAACTAAATGTTTCTATTCCTTTTACAGAAGCCCTGTAAGAGATGCCTGGATATGTCAAATTTCTAAAGGAAATCCTGAGCAAGAAGCGATCCATCTCAGAGATCGCAGACGAATGAAAAGTACTCCACTTCCCTGAAAAGAGGCCTGACCCTGGTAAGTTTTCTGTTACTGTGGGTTTTGGACAATATAAATATGATTCTCTGTGTGATTTAGGAGCAAGTATGAGCATCATGCCTCTATCAATCTGGCGGATGGTCAAAATAGGATGCATAGAACCTATGGATGTCAAACTATACATGGCAAACAATACAGTGGTCATCCCTACAGGTATAGTCGAGAACGTCCCTGTCCAGGTTGGTAAATTCTTTGTTCCAACAGATTTCATTATCATTGATTGTGCTAAAGATCCTACTAGCCCTATTATTCTTGGTAGACCATTCTTAGCTACTGCAGATGCCAGAATTAGTGTCAAGAATAGGTCGCTCACCTTCCCCATAGGCGATGAGGTTTTGGATTTCTCTTTTGGCCCTGCAAAAGAGGAAATTTCATAGCTGGAGGTGAAAAGCATCAGCAACCACGGGACCAAGCAAACAGCGGAGGAAGGTGCCAATACTGTACACGAGATCGACAAGACCAACTCGATCTCGACAAGACCTCTACTCGATCTCGACAAGACTTTGTCGACTTCGACTACCTCTACTGAGCCATTGACTTGCCAATAGCCTAAGTATAGGGTCCCTGTACTCGAGGTCGACCAGCTGTACTCGATCTCGACTAGCCCCAAACCCAAAGATTTCTGTTTTGGGTTCGAAAAGGTAAGTTCAGGTATGAATCCTACTCCCCCTCAGTCCATAAAGAAAATTATCAATGATTTAAGGGGAGATAAGGCACCATGGCAAGAGAATCTGCGAAAACTGAGAGCTGGAAGGAAGAAGAAGAAAGAGAAAGGAGATGATGCAAGCAACCACCTGTCAGCCGAGCTTTCATACTACCATCAGGACCTAGATGATCCAGGCGAAGGGCCAAGCATGAGCGGGCCCCACAATAATGATCCTTGAGCGCAAACGGAGAAGTCGGCCTAGCGACTCTAAAATCTAGAGCATGTATATAAAACTTTATGAATTTTGGGACTTTTTTAACTTTGTGGTTTTTTGTTTTTTGTTTTGGTTTTTGTGTCTTTTAGAATATTTCATATGGATAGTCTTGTTTCTTGTGCAATCTAACACTTTTAGATCAGCAAGCATATAAGGATCGCGAAAAGCGGAATAAAGAAGTCCCTGAAACCAGTCAGAATAGACGAAGGCCAAGTCAATTACGACAAGGAGGAGAAGCCCAGAAGTTACTCGATCTCGAGTAGACGTACTCGACATCGACAAGCCACCAGAAGCTCCTCGACTTCATGAAACCACTAGACGCAGACGAACCTCCTCGAGATCGAGTACACTCTACTCGAGATCGACAAGGAATCTACTCGACATACACTGATTCGCCCTCCTCGATGTGTTATCCTGTGAGTTCCTTCCTTTACTCTTGTTTTTATTTGATTTTATACAGTGGGGACACTGTAAATTTTAAGTATGGGGTGGGGGAAGGGCTCATTATCATTATCATATGTGTTAGTCTTGCTTTTGGTTTTACATGGTGAAATTTTAAATTTTATGTCATGCATTCATGTTTCAATTTTATGCCTTTTAAATCTTTTGTCATAATTTAGTCTTTATTTTTGCATAAGAAAAAAAAACAATAAAAAAAATAATAGAAAGTGTCGAAAAATAAAAAAAAATATGCATGTTTAAATTTTTGCATTGTTTTAGTTTTATACCCTAACTTAGATGTCCTATGATGATACATAATGATTGACTTGATCATATAAATCCTATGGCGTGTTTGGAAGGTTTAGCCTAAGTCCTCAAAATGATTTTTATGTGGACTGTGAACTTGTGATGAAACTGAGCACATATGATCCTAAGCTAAAGGTTAAAATCCAACAAAAATTGTCCCAGTGAAAATTTTGGCCTTATAGGGAGAACATTAAAAATCCTTCTGCTTTCTTGAGTGTATTTACTCTTCCTATGCATCTCTAAATGTTGTGATAGTTATTCAAAGCCAATGCATTTATATGTTTATGTGATGAGAATTAAATGATGGAGGCACCTTTTAAGCCAATTTTATCCTCTCTTTACCTACCCTACATTATCCCTTCTTGAAGCCAGAACATTAGCCTGAGACTTTTATTGTAAACTCCACAAAATTATCCTTAGCCAAATTGAGCCTGACCCCCATTTGGGAATTAAGAGTTAGAGTTGGTTGGAATGATGATTTGTGGAAAGAATGAGCTTATGTTGCATTTCAAGAAGGATCATAGAAATTATTGAGATATGGGTTGGTTGTACATTTTTTATCTTGCTAGACATATTATGTAAAATGATTTTTGGCTCACATTATAAATGCACCTCTAGTATTATTTTATATTTTCGTTTCAAAAAAAAAATCCGAAAAAAGAAGAAGAAAAAGTATATATGTTTGTGAATAAAGTGCATGCGCCAAATTTACCTTATTTCTTTCATTATTTGCAAGATACATATTTTGGAGAGATTTAGAAAGTTTGAAAGGTTATATACTTTATTGAGAAAAATTGGAGAGTTTGGCGGATGCATATGGCTGAGAAGTTATGGTTTGGTTATGTTGGAGATTTAGGAGTCTTGATTCCCGAATTTTATTTAGCACCACATGGCCAAATAATTTCATTCCTTATTATTTCTTACCAAGCCCCATTAAAACCGCGCCGAATGGAATCTTCTTTGAAGACTTCTATTGAGCGAAGTCCTCCTGATAATTCTTGTTGCATTTTCATAATTGGTTGCCAAGTGGATTCATGTTTAAATTGCAATGTTTATGAGATTGTGTATGGAATTGAGTTGAGAGTTGATCTTCATAGCCTAAACACATTTGAGAGTTGAGTGTAAACACATTATTCCTGTGAGGTTGGATTTATACTATGCCTATGGATCGCTCATATATGTGTGATGACGTTAAATTCACTTGCCTTACATTGCTACTATTTAAGATGTTGCTTTTGACAAAGGCGAAGACTTGAAGGATGTGTTGTAGGTCTCGGTTATTGTTCGGTTATTGCTTGAGGACAAGCAAGTCTAAGTATGGGGTGATTTGATGTCTCCAAAGTAGCCATGTCTTTATGCATATTTTAGTTCCATATTCTTTACATTTTGCATATTTCGGGTTGGGAATATGTCGGAATTATGTAGTATATGCTTATTTGTCAAAAATAGAGATCTACATAAGTTTATGTTTAATATCGCAGAATATGGAACCATTTCGGGAGAAAACCAAGAGGCAAGAACCGGCGCACGAAGCTACTCGACATCGACTACCCTTAGTCGATCTCGACAAGCCGTGTCTAGACACCTGCCAGGATCGAGCAGGATCACGTCGAGAAGCTGAAGACGAAGAATCCGACTCCACACCGTCCTCGAGATCGAGTAGGATCTACTCGATGTCGACAAGACTCTGAACACCCACCCAGAGTCGAGAAGAAGTTACCCGACCTGACCAGGAAGCCGGACACCCTACTCGACCTCGATGAGAATTAGTCGAGATCGACGAAGCTCGGAGCCCATACCCCAACCTATCGAGCAAAGCCACCCGAGAAGACCTAGTCGACAAGGCCACCCAACTCGACATCGACAAGGAGTACTCGAGATCGAGTACAGTTGTGAGCCATGTCCGAGCCTGTCGAGGACCAGCTAGCCGAGACGACGAAGCCGAGCCAGTCGACCAACTTTCCTACTCGAGATCGACAAGACCCTTGTCGAGATCGACGACGATTCTAGAAGCCGCGTTACTCGGTTTGACGAATCCTACTCGGTGTGGGATTACTTGGGCCCGAAGATTTCCAATTCTATCCAAAATCATCAAGACAGATCATGGAAGAGAAGATCTATCCATTAAAGACATTTAGATATATTTAGATTTAATTTCCTTGTTGCTTTTATTTATCCTTAAGCATTTTAGATATAATTTTAGATATAGATAGAGATTTCTATCCTTGATTACCAAGGAATAGAAGGCTATAAATAAAGCCCATGGGGCTGATTTCCAATTCATTCGATTTCAGAAGTAGAGAAGTAGTTCCACAGAGACGGTTTAGGAGTTCGGAGGTTTTAGGGTTTTGGCGTTCAACGAGAGTTGGGTCGCCGGGATTGTAAAGTCTTTTGAATTTAGTTTAATGCAAGTTGTTATTTTCTTTCAATCGATGATGTCTGAGTTTGCGATGAAGCGCGAGTAGTCCACCCACTTCTAGGGTTGGGGCGAGCCCGACGATAGCCATGCGTGTTTGAGGTAAAGATCCGACCTTTATTGTGTTTTGAGCATCTACTACTTGTTTATGTGTTTATTGCCCATCTAATGGAGATCCATGCTAACAACTTGGATTGTAAACATAAAATCGGTAGATACAATTAGGGTTTCTTGAAAGAGTTGTCTAATAATTGGAAAAGGTGAAAGCTTGTCCTTGATGCAATTTACATGATTATCTGTTTATCTCTACCTTATGCATGCTTGGTTATCGTTGTTGCAAACCCCAATCTTGGAAGTCCTTTTACATTAAGTTTAGTCGAAACCCCAAAGCATTTGTTCTTTATTTTCTTTCGTTTAATTTTCTGTCCTTCTACTCGATCTCGAATTGCACTACTCGATATCGAGTAAACTGATCCTCGACCAAGTCGCTGTAGCTTCTCCTGTGCAGGTGTTCGACCAAGATAAGCCGAATTCGACAAAGGCCCTACTCGATATCGAGTAGCCCTCGTCGAGATCGACCACTGTTGCCGAGTTGCTGCTGCTGTGTTCGACTGTCTGATCTTCTGTCGACTACCCTAGTCGAGATCGAGGACCCTGTTGTCGACTTCTGTCCGTGAGATTCCTCCGCTGCCTAGGATTCGCTGACACGCTTCCTCGTGGATCGATCCTGACTTCCCACTGCTGCATCAGGAGGAGGTCTTGTAATTATTTGCAAGGGACGGAATCTAGTTTGCTGTGATTTATTTCTATTTTATTATTTCAAGTCTCGATTTCCTCCTAACAACAGGTTCATGAGCAAAAAATTACTTGAATTTAGAAAGACCAGTAATCGCCAACCTCTTCACGGCACTAAACTAACCGAGAACAGTCCGACAGTTCAAAATTTTCCCTGCTTTGTCGCGAACGAGTAACCACTTGTGCTTCCAGTTCAGCTTACTGGAAAGTCTTTCAACATAGCTACAACTAGAATTACACTGGAAAATCTCGAATCCTGGGGACCCTTCTTCATGGAAAATATATTAAACATCAAATCCACGGACAGGGAAGCTCTGATTTCCAGACACCTCATAATAAAGCTAGTAAAAAACATCCAACAATTCGGGACTATCTGCGCGGGGCTCAAGTTATACTCCTTCAAGAATTCCGTGAAAAAAGGGTGAAGAGGAAGGTGAAATCCTTGAGACAAGCTTGCTGCATAAACAACCAAGCAATCCTCATACGCGTCTAAACAACCTCCACCTTTAGCAGGAAGACAAAGTTCCAACTCGGCAGGCCATGGAAAAATCTAAGAGATAGCCTCAAGATCAACCAACCCGAGCAAAGTTGTACAACCCCTCAACTTCTCAACAAGGGACCAACGCAGACGAACTCTCTCAGCAATAATCAAAAAGCGAGTTGTTGGGGGAATGCGAATGGAAAAATCCCCACGGAAAGGGCAAGTATCTAGGTCCTTAAGTACATATAGGGGGGTATCCAAATCACTTTGGTTTTCTTTAAAACGAATCATGAGAGGGGTCTCCACAACACCGATAGGATATTCTGCATACGGGACCCAAGGTAATCCAAGCTATTGGACAACAACCTTTGGATGAGAAGTGGAGGAGGGGCCCACATTGTCAGAAGAACAAAGTCATGAATCCTCCGCGCTTGCGAAAGCATCATCTGCCTCGCTTCCCTTCGAAGAAGAAGAAACCGTGTAAAGAGAAGAATAGTAATCAGGGTCAGAGCGCGTCCGTTTCCTTCTCACCTTGATCGAACTACCAGTAGGCCCTGTCCGAGCCGAAGTAGACGCGGTGTGAGAAGTGGAAGACTCCGATGATGACCCACTTGAATCAGAGGAAGAGCTCTCAAAGGAAGAAGAGGACTCTAAAACCTCGAGGTCAGGGCAGGGACTAGAAGTTGATGCTGCGTTATCTCTCCACCCCTCGTCCGTCTCAAACTCATACAACATATCATGTTCTCCGCTAGGGTTAGCCATTCCTAAAAGCTAAAGAAAAACTGAGTGAAGAATTGCACACGCGGGTCAAATATCTTGGAGAAAGGAAAAACAAGTCTGACAAGGGAAACTAATCCTATTTTCGATCTAAAGAGTAGAAAGCCTATGAAAATCAAAGCAAGAAAATAATAAGAATTCCAGAAAAGAACGAACAAAGATGAAGGGAAAGAAGAAAAACCTTGATCTCGTAGAACATCGTCGGAAAACCTAACCGGAAGGAAATCACCGATGAAGAAACACCACCGGAAAGTGAGAAGCAGTAAAAAACAAAATTTGGAAAGTGGAATGAGACAAGTGAGAAGTAAAAAACGGAATAGAGTAATTTATAAGGAAATTACCAACTGTTGAACTTCCAAGAACGAATGGGCATAATGGGCCCTTAATGGGCCTCAGGGGGAGTTTCGACCCATTTCGTCCATGTGGCCCGAGAGGAAAGGAGAACCCGGGTACCCAGATACTTTCCGCGGAAGAAAAGTCGACCCGCGCCGATCCCATATGGAATCGACCCAGCCCGATGAGCTGTGACGAAACCCGCCAAAAATATCTAAGAACGATGAAAACAGAAAATAATAATAATAAGAAAAGAGGGGGAAACCCCCAACATTCGCTCGCGGCATAAGATTACCAGTTACCTCCCCTGCACATTGTCCGCGGATAGAAAAGGCAGCTATGTACCCTACATGCCCTTACACCACGAGGGGTACACGTGTCACTTCAAAAGCAACACGTGTCTAGGAGAAGAAGACCCCCCCATCTAATATAAAAGGGGAAATCTGAACAGTACTATAGGACTTTTGGAAAAAGAGAGAGGAGAGCGGATAAGAATGAAGAAATAGAGATATTCTTTGGCAAACACCAGGAGGAAAACACGTTATGGGAGAGAGAAATCCACTCCACGGGTGAAACAAGGCCACACCCGCATCCAACTAAGAAGGTTCCATCTAAAACCCATTAGTCGAAGAGGGAGATTCATCAGTCCACGATCAAATTCCTCGAGTCAAGCAATGTACGACATGTAAATGATGAATCCCCATCATGTCGATGAAACTCCTCTATAAGGGAGGCCCAAAAGGGCACCACCTTACTCATGACACAGGTTGGGCCGCGTCGACATTACGAGTGTGGTTCAGGTAAGCCCGTATATTGCATGCGCTAGCTAGCTCATTTGGAGGTTCTAGAAGTAATTCCAAAAACCAACAAAAATCAAGTGATTCTCAAATACACCAGAAGTGTTGAAGATCACTAGGCTCTCACTTATGGATTCCTTGGAAGTGGAAAGGGCTCATGGGAATATGATGATCATCAATCAAATACTGGATGTCGACGTCGAAATGATGGTATAAGAGATAAAAAGAAGAAATTAATACAAAGATGAATTCTTTAAGCATGATGTTATTGGACCCGCAGTTCCAATATCAGAAAGTATAACATCATTGGTTTTAAGTGGGTGTTTATACAAAACCGCAATGAGCGAAATGAAGCTGTAAGATATAAAACAAGATAGATTGCACAAAAGTCTAGAGTGGATGATATGAAAATATATTCACCAGCAGTGGATATAATATTTGATTGTTGATGAATAGACTTCATGTGTAATTGATGAGCATAGTATTTACATACCCAAATTGATCTTTAACAAAATAACATAGATGAAAATGATTGATAATTATTTTTTAATCTTATTTTTAAAGACACAAATAACATGAATTATAATAAAAACTAATATAACTAAATAAATGAAGTTTTAAATATCAGACTTAACCCAACCTAAAGCCGACTGAACCTATAATCCATTTGAGTTGAACTTACTCAACCTGAAAACTTACCCAACTCGATTCAAACTCAATCGTATATACAATATATCTTACAAATGATCCGAGTCGATGTATAATTGAATCCAAATGGGTATACCAAATCCGATCTGAATCGTCCGATTAACTGCACTAGTTTTAATGAAGGATGTAGGTCAAAAGTTTATTAAAGTAAAGGTACATACATGCCAATTTGCCAATTAAGTCAACATGGATCGAGAATGGCAATGCAATGGGATATTCATGATAAGGACGATTTTATTTTATGTTTGAAAAAATAATTTTTTGTATTTTTTTTTCTAATGGTAATAGAAAGCATTCTCACCTATCGGAGTTTTGACTCTAATCTAAATTTGGCGGAGTTTTGACTCTAATCTAAATTTGACTCTAATAAAAAATGTATTTAAGAAAAAGAAAAAAAATGTAATTAAAGATCGGGGCAAGAGTTTAAGGGTCAAGTTTATAAGTAATGACTAATATTTTTTTATATAGTTTATATACAGGAAAACTTCAATAGAATGATTATAGAAAAATCCATGTAGGAAGGGTAATACACAATAGTGCTTGTTGAGTCGAGCCTTTGTTGGAAAACTGCATCCAAATGAGTACAGGAAATTTTTATGATCCGCGTATGTTTCACCATGAGAGAAAACTGGTTTTTCCTTCTTCCAAAGGGTTTCCTCAATATGTTTTTTTATGTTTAAGAAACTCTATGGAGAGATATCTCCCGTAGCTTGCTTTAAGAGTCCGCGGAGTCTTGATATCTCTCGCAATCTCTCTAATTTTACTCGTTCTTAGACACAGAGAGATCCATGTGCTCAATTTATGATGCGAATCAAGATAGTCTTCTGTGGGTCAAACAATAATCTTGATCAGCCGAGCTCTCAAGATCGATTCGAGAGCAATTGATGAGAAAGAGTGTTTTCCTCAAAAGAAAGAAATGTCTTATTTTTAGTATTACTTAGTTAGGTAAATAAAGGTGGAAAAGCAAAGTCTATCCCTTTAGATATTTTCTTTGGCCACTAAGTATGAATATTTATCTAGGATTATTATTGAAATTTTTTGCAAAACAGGCACTTTATTTGGATGTTTTTGCAAAATGGTCGCGTATTTGGACAATTTAGGAAAATAGCCGCTATATAACCCTAATTCAACCTCCCTCCCTCTCTCTTTCTCTCTCCCTATCCATCGCTCTCCAGTCTCCTCCCTCCCTGCAACTGCCATGGTGGTGCGCCCTCGCGATGCGCTCGCCCTTTCGATGTTTGTCGCCCTCGCCCTCGCGATGCGCTCCGGCTTCATCAAAGTTTCAGATCTACCGCCATGGCGGTGTGCCTCGCCACCGGAAGACGAGGTCGAGCAGCCAGATAGATCAAGGAGCGCGAGACAGCTCTGGATCTGAGATCTCCGTCCATCTTCCTCCTCGAGGAGATCAATTGCTAGAGGTTTTCGCATCAGATCTGTCCAATTCACTGTCAATTTCACAAATTTGGTTTTTTATTCCCCAATTTGACAAATTCTTCCTTTAGCCATTAAAGAGCAGCCATGGACGAAGGAGGAGCGAACTTGGAGGTCAAGCGAGCGGCCGGTGGCGGAGGCGGAGAGCGAGCGAGCAAGTCGAGTCGAGTGGCCGGAGCAGAGGCCAAAGCGAGCGAGCGCGAGGGAGCGAGCGATATCTCCGGTGAGGCAGTTACAGATCCGGCCAGATCTATGGCTAGGCGGTCAGATCTATGGCGAGCGAGCGAGGCCAGAGTGAAGGAGGTCGGAGCTTGCGAGCGAAGCCGGAGGCGGTGCGAGCGACGGCTCCGAGATCCATTCCAGATCTTTGGCGAGCGCTGGAATCGGGGAAGGAGAAGAAATTTTGTTAAATTACAAAACTTACCCCATAAATATGGGAATTACAAAAATATATATATATTTTATTATGTGATTCACATCTACTATATTTTTATTTTTACATTTGCACAAAATAAAGTTATATTTGCACAACAAATTGTTACATTTTGTGCAACGTAAAGTTATTTTTGCAGAACAAAAATTTCTGAAACGAAAAAAAAAGCGGAAAAAAATATTATATTTTGCACAACAAAATGTTATATTTGCACAACTTACGGTTAAATTTGCACAACGTAATCTTATATTTGCATGACAAAATTTAAAAAAGAAAACTAGACTTGGGTCATATTTGCACAACTTACGGTTAAATTTTCACAACGTACTATTATATTTGCACGACAAAATGTTAAATAAAATAAAATTAAATAAAATTAAAAATTAAAAACAACGCATGTATCGCTTACGATATGTTTTCCAGACTACGATCTGAATAGGAGAGAGACTGCGATCTGAATGTGAATCTCGTCGCTCGTCGATTACGACTCGATCAGTCCATATATGTGCACAACGTAAAGTTGTTTTTGCAAAACAAAAAGTTCTGAAACGAAAAAAAAAAGCGGAAAAAACTTATATTTTGCACAACATACGATGTAAGAGTTCGACGACTCTGTTGTAAGAGTTGCACGACTCTGTTGTAAGAGTTGCACGACTCTTGTTTTAAGAGTTGACTGAGTTCTTGGATAAGCTTAAGATGATGCAGGGTGGCGTTTCTGTCGATTTTAGTGGGGTTAATATCGACAAATCCGTTGTTAGATACTTGGCAGGTTATTTTTGCACAACAATTGAGAAATTGTGTCTCCTCATAATCTTGTTTTTTGTAAATATAATTTTATACTTTTTTATTAGATTATTGCACAACACGGTTTTATTTTTGCTCATCAATAGAGTAAAATTGCACAACATAGGGGGATTGGTGGAAATGTGCTCAACATTATCTTTAAGAGTTGCACGACTCTGTTTTAAGAGTTGCACGACTCTGTTGTAAGAGTTGCTCATCAATAGACAATAATTGCACAACCCGGTAGATTGGTGAAATAAGAGTTGAACAACTGTGTTTTAAGAGTTGCACGACTGTGTTTTAAGAGTTGCACAACTCTGTTGTAAGCGTTGCACGACTATGTTGTAAGAGTTGCACGATGTCAGCACATACAAATTTCACATAAAAACAATGTCAGCACTAAAAAATTGTACTAATATATCTTTATGTTTCAATTCAAGTGGTTCAGTGCTTCAACCAAAGTTTACATAACCAAAGTTAACATTTTGTCGTGCAAATATAAGAGTATGATAAGCAAATATAATCGTATGTTGAGCAAATATGACCCAAGTCTAGTTTTATTTATTATTTTTTTTAACATTTTGTCAAGAAAAATATAAGAGTACATTGTGCAAATATAACCGTAAGTTGTGCAAATATGTCAAAAGTCTAGTTTTTTTTTAATTTTTTTTTTACATTTTGTCGTGCAAATATAAGAGTACGATGTGCAAATATAACTGTAGGTTGTGCAAATATAACATTTTGTTGTGCAAAAATAAAAATAAAAATATAGATTATGGATCACATAATAAAATATTGATAATTTTTTTAATGTTTCATATTCTTAGGGTGATTTTTGTAATTTCGTAAAAAATTCCTCTTCCTTCCGCCGATCGACCTCGCTCTGCCGGGAACTGCGGTCGCTCGACATCGGAAAACCTCCAGTCCCTTGCCGACGGCTCGACCTTGCTCCGGCCAGATCTGAAACCTTCAGTCCCTCGCTCGCTCGACCTCGATCGCTCCGCCTCGCTTGACCTCGATTGCTCCGCCTCGCCCGCTCACGACGCCGCAACCAGATCTGGAGGAAATTCAATCGATCCGCCTCGCTCGTTCACGACGCCGCAACCAGATCGCTCGGCCTCGCTTCGGCGGCTCAATTGATTTGCCGAATCAATTAGATTTCGAAGAACAATCAACTACCGCAACCAATTATTGCACAGGAAGAACAATCGGAGGGAGAGGGGGAGAACGATGAGATCTGAAAGAATAATCAGATCTGGAAGAACAATCGGAGGGAGGGAGAACGATGAGCGAAGGAAGAACAATCAACTACCGCGGCGAGCGACGGCGAGGGCGAGAGAGCGAGAGGGCGAGCGAGCGAGAGTGAGCGTCCGGAGAGCTCGAGAGAGCGAGAGGGAGCGGCGAGAGGATGAGTGTGAGAGGTATATATTGCGGCCATTTTACAAAAATGTCCCAAAATGTGGCTATTTCGTAAAATAAGCCCATTTTCGTGGCTATTTTGCAAAATCCCCCATTATTATTAGGATTTAATATTTATTTATCTAAACCAAAACTCTATCTTTTGCAAAAATAGAATTGGTATGTTTATAGTCTATTATTTAAACCCTTTTCATCATTAAATAAAATTAGATTGAAATATAGAATGGAGGAACCGTTTTAAGGGTTAAAAGATTCCATCGATTACCAATCCAAAGCTTCAACACTTTGATTTTCTCGGTTCAAATCGGCAATCACAAACACTAACCTTTACCTTGGTTCAAATCGGCGAAACACAACAAATAACCCAAACCCTAAACCAGAATTTCGTCGCAACAAGAAGGAACTCAGGCGCGCTCACTTTGCTCTCGCTATCACTCTTCGATCTCGCTAGCAGTGAGCGCTACCGTGTCCAACACACACAGACTCTCCCCGACACTCGTGCGTTTGCGGCTCCACGCACACCCGACTCTCGTCTTCGCGCATACTTTCGCTGACTCGCTTCTCTTTTCTTCCAAAACTATTGTTAATTTAAATTCTGGAATTCATTCTAAGTTTTATTTCGTCGCTATAATTACTTAATTAATTAGTTGATTAATTTGTTCAATCAGGAGATATCGAAAGAGCATTGTAAGATCAGACAAATATACAACGTGTTTCTTGATCTTGAGCCCACATGCGAAGGATCGGGTGAAGGACCGGGTATCCCAAACGTATCAAGTGGTATAAGATCCATAGGTTTCGCGAGTTCATGTCTTTTTCTTGATGTTATGAAAGATTTGATTCAATGGTTATCGCTATCTGGAGTGGCGATTGGGATGATAATCCCGATCAATGGGCTGCACAACAACGACGCCGACGAGAGTTGCAGAGACGAAGTTTGCAACAAAAACAAGCCGTAGAGCGAAAATGAGATGCTCAAAGGCGCCGCCTTTGGGTTCAACGGCAAGCGAAGATCGAAGACGAGAGGTGTTGACATCGTCGTCAAATTTGGCTTCTCTAACAAAGAGAGGTTGAGGAGGCACAACGTCAAGCTGAACTAGATGCCCGTACTGCCACAATGATGGCAATATCAAAGACGGCTTGGAGGATATGAGGGCCGAGTTCATGAAGGGCGTGATGGAGCCTTCTGTTGGTTTCGTTGCCCTGAAAACAACACAACATACCGAACTTGTTTTGCAGATTCCCGTTGACTACGACCTCAGAGTTGAGTCCACTAATTCTTGTTGCAAAGATGACTCGACGAGCTTTCCAACGGTGGGTCCCACGCTACAAGATTCTCTCGGGAAGAACTCCGAATCTGCGCTGAAAATCGACTGCAGTGCTGAGCAGAAGGTGGTAGATGTCTCAATTGTTGACGAAGATGAGGTAATTGATGAAATTTTTCTTGAGTTAGCTATTGTACCTCTTGAGAATGTTCATGAAGTTGTCAATGCTGAAATTGAAGTGATTGTTGAGCCTATTTCAATTGAAGATCACGTCCGTTCAACAACCATGCCTAAAAGTGTTGTTTTTTGGGGTTCCTAGACCTCGAACTCTTCTGGCACCTATGTTGCCCATCCTTCCATTGTCATCATGTATGAATGTTGCTGCTCCTTCCCGACCGCTAATCATCAACGACTCGATTCGAGAACGAATCGAAGCTACGAGGGGGAGAATGATGCGGATCAAGATGGCCTTATATGGGTCAAACAATGATCTTGATTCAGACGAGCTCTCAAGATCGATTCGAGGGCGATTGATGGCAAAGAGTGTCTTCCTCAAGATAAAGAAGAAGGCACCACTACGGTTAAAGAGATTAGAGATATTTTAATTATTTAATTATTATTATTATTATTGTTATTATTATTAGTTTTTATGTTCTTTCCACATTTAGTAACTCCAATATTAGTTGGAGTTATTTATGGAATGTCTTATTTTTAGTAGTACTTGGTTATGTGAATAATGGTGGAAAAAGAAAGTCTATCCCTTTAGATATTTTCCTTGACCACTAAGTAGGAATATTTATCTAGGATTATTATTACGATTTAATATTTATTTATCTAAGCCAAAACTCTATCTTTTGCAAAGATAGAATTGATATGTTTATTATTCAAACTATTTTCATCATTCAATAAAATTATATTGGAATATAGAATTGAGGAACCCTTTTAAGGATTAAAAGGTTCCCTCGATTACCAATCAAAAACTTCAACACTTTGATGTTATTGATTCAAATCGGCAATCACAAACACCAACCCTTACCTTGGTTCAAATCAGCCAAACACAGGAAATAAGCCAAACCCTAAACCGGAATTTCGTCACAACAAGAAGGAACTCAGGCGCGCTCACCCGGCCTCGCTCACCGTTAGCACCCAGGCGCTTAGGCGCTTCCACATCTGCTCCAGCGCTCGCGCGCTCCCTTGCTCTCGCTCCCGCATCTTCGATCTCGCTAGCAGCGAGCGCTACTGTGTCCATCACACATGGACTCTCTCCGACACTCTTGCGTTCGCGGCTCGGCGCGCACCCGGCTCTCGTCCTCGCGCGCTCTTTCGCTGACTCACTTCTCTTTTTATTCCGTCGCTATTGTTAACTTAAATTCTGGAATTTATTCTATGTTTTATTTCGTCGCTATAATTACTTAATTAATTAGTTGATTAATTTGTTCAATCAGGAGATATCGAAAGAGCATTGCAAGATCGGGCAAATATACGGCGTGATTCTTGATCTTGAGCCCACGAGCGAAGGATCGGGTATCCCAAACGTATCAAGTAGCATCACAACCATAGGTTTCGCAAGTTCTTGTCTTTTTCTTGATGTTATGAAAGATTTGATTCAATGGTTATCGCTATTTGGAGTGGCGATTGGGATGATAATCCCGATCCATGGGCTGCACAACAACGACGCCGACGAGAGTTGCAGAGATGAGCTTCGCAACAAAAACAAGCCATAGAGCGAAAACGAGAGGATGAAAGGCGCTGCCTTTGGCTTCAATGGCAAGCGGAGATTGAAGATGAGAGGTGTCGACATCGTCATCAAATTTGGCTTCTCCAACAAAGAAAGGTTGAGGAGGCGCAACGTCAAGCTGAACTAGATGCCCGTATTGCCAGATTGATGGCCAATATCAAAGAGGGCTTGGAGGAATTGAGGGCCGAGTTCATCTACGGCGTGACGGAGCCTTCTGTTGGTATCGTTGCCTAGAAATAGCACAACGCGCCAAACGTGTTTCGTGTATTCCTGTTGACTATGACCTCCGAATTGAATCAACTCATTCTTGTTGCCAAGTTGACTCGACGAGCTTTCCAACGGTGGGTCCCATGCTGCAAGACTCTCTCGGGAAGACCTTCGAATCTGCGCTAAAGGTCGACTGCAGTGCTGCGCAGGAGGTGGCGGATGCCTCAATTGTTGACGAAGATGATGTAATTGATGAAATTTCTCTTCAGTTCGCTATTGTACCTCTTGAGAATGTTCATGAAGTTGTCAACGCAGAAATTGAAGTGATTGTTGAGCCAATTTCAATTGAAGATCAAGTCCGTTCAACAATCATGCCTAAAGGTGTTGTTGTGGGGGTTCCTATACCTCGAAATCTTCTGGAACCTATGTTGCCCATCCCTCCATTGTCATCATGTATGAATGTTGCTGCTCCTTCGCCACTGATCATCAACGACTCGATTCGAGAACTAATCGAAGCTAAGAGGGGGAGAATGATGCGGATCAAGATGGCCTTATGTGGGACAAACAATGATCTTGATCCAAGCGAGCTCTCAAGATCGATTCGAGGGCAATTGATGGCAAATAATGTCTTCCTCAAGAGAAAAAAGAAGGCACCACCATGGTTAAAGAGAAGAAATATATTTTTATTATTTAATTATTATTATTACTACTACTACTACTACTACTATTATTATTATTATTATTATTATTATTATTATTATTATTATTATTATTATTATTATTATTATTATTATTATTATTATTATACAACTTGCTTTTATTAACTAGTAGTAGTAGTAGTAGTAGTAGTAGTAGCAGTAGTGACGAGCTTTGCAATAAAAACAAGCCGTAGAGCGACAACGAGAGGCTCAAAGGCGTCGCCTTTGGCTTTAACGACAAGCGGAGATCGAAGATGGGAGGTGTCGACATCGTCGTCAAACTTGCCTTCTCCAACAAAGAGAGGCTAAGGAGGCACAACATCAAGCTCAACTAGATGCCCGTACTTCCAGATTGATGGCCAATATGAGAGAGGGCTTGGAGGAATGGAGGGCCGACTCCATGAAGGGCGTGACGGAGCCTTCTATTGGTTTCGTTGCCTAGAAAACAGCACAACGCCGAAATTGTTTCGCAGATTCCCGTTGACTACGACCTCTTCTGTCAACTCATTCTTGTTTCGAAGGTGAGTCAACGAGCATTACAACGGTGGGTACCACGCTGCCAGATTCTCTGGGGAAGACCTTCGAATCTGTGTTGAAGTTTGACTGCAGTGCTGCGCAGGAGGTAGTGGATGTCTCAATTGTTGACGAAAATGAGGTAATTGATGAAATTTCTCTTGAGTTAGCTATTGTACCTTATGAGAATGTTCATGAAGTTGTCAAAGCTTAAATTGAAGTGATTGTTGAGCCTATTTCAATTGAAGATCAAGTCCGTTCAACAATGATGCCTAAAAGTGTTGTTTTTGGGGTTCCTATACCTCGAACTCTTTTGGCACCTATGTTGCCTATCCCTCCATTGTCTTCATGTATGAATGTTGCTTCTCCTTCCCTGCTGATCATCAACGACTCGATTTGAGAACGAATCGAAGCTATGAGGGGGAGAATGATGCGGATCAAGATGGTCTTATGTGGGTCAAACAATGATCTTGATCTAGGCGAGCTCTCAAGATCGATTCGAGGACAATTGACGGCGAAGAGTGTCTTCCTCAAAAGAAAGAAGAAGACACCACTATGGTTAAAGAGAAGAAATATATTTTAATTATTTAATTATTATTATCATCATCATTATTATTATAATAATTATTATTAGTAGTAGTAGTAGTTTTTAGATTCTTTCCACATTTAGTAACTCCTATGTTAGTTTGTGCTGTTTTTGGAATGTCTTATTTTTAGTAATACTTAGTTATGTGAATAATGATGGAAAAGGAAACTCTATCCCTTTAGATATTTCCTTGGCCACTAAAGAGGAATATTTATCTAGGATTTTTGTTACGATTTAATATTTTTTTTATCTAAGCCAAAACTCTGTCTTTTGCAAAGACATAATTGGTATGTTTATTATTCAAACCATTTTCATCATTCAATAAAATTAGATTGGAATATAGAATTGAGGAAACTTTTTAAGGATTTAAAGGTTCCCTCGATTACCAATCCAAACCTTCAACACTTTGATGTTCTGGGTTCAAATCGGCAATCACAAACACCAACCCTTACCTTGGTTCAAATCGGGTTCAAATCGGCAATCACAAACACCAACCCTTACCTTGGTTCAAATCAGCCAAACAGAACAAATAACCCAAACCCTAAACCAGAATTTTGTCGCAACAAGAAGGAACGGAGGCGTGCTCACCCACTTTCGATTGGCGTTGGCGCCCCGGCACTCAGGCGCTTCCGCGTCCGCTCTAGCGCTCGCGCGCCCCCTTGCTCTCGCTCCCGCGTCTTCAATCTCGCTAGCAACAAGCGCTACCGTGTCCAACACACAAGGACTCTCCCAAGCACTCGTGCTTTCACGGCTCCGCGCGCACCAGGCTCTCGTCCTCGCACGCTCTTTCTCTGACTCGCTTCTCTCTTTCTTCCGTCGCTATTGTTAATTTAAATTCTGGAATTTATTCTATGTTTTATTTCGTCACTATAATTACTTAATTTAATAGTTGATTAATTTGTTCAATTAGGAGATATCGAAAGAGCATTGCAAGAACGGGCAAATATACAGTGTAGTTCTTGATCTTGAGCCCACAGGCGAAGGATCGGGTATCCTAAACGTATCAAGTGGTATTACAGCCTTAGGTTTTGCAAGTTCTTGTCTTTTTCTTGATGTTATGAAAGATTTGATTCAATGGTTATCGCTATCTGGAGTGGCGATTGGGATGATGATTCCGATCCATGGGCTGCACAACAATGACGCCGACGAGAGTTGCAGGGACGAGCTTTGCAAAAAAAAGCCGCAGAGCGACAACGAGAGGCTCAAAGGCGTCGCCTTTGGCTTCAACGGCAAGCGGAGATCGAAGATGAGAAGTGTCGACATCGTCGTCAAATTTGACTTCTCCAACAAAGAGAGGCTGATGAGGCACAACGTCAAGCTGAACTAGATGCCTCTTCTGCCAGATTGATGGCCAATATCAAAGAGGGCTTTGGGGAATGGAGGGCCGAGTTCATGAAGGGCGTGACGGAGCCTTCTGTTGGTTTCGTTGCCCAGAAAATAGCATAGTGCACCGAACTTGTTTCATAGATTCTCGTTGACTACGACCTCGAAATTGAGTCAACTCATTCTTGTTGTGAAGCTAACTCAACGAGCTTTCCAACGGTAGGTCCCACGCTACCAGACTCTCTCGGGAAGACATCTGAATATGCGCTGAAAGTCGACTGCAGTGTCGCGTAGGAGGTGGTGGATGTCTCAATTGTTGACGAAGATGAGGTAATTGATGAAATTTCTCTTGAGGTAGCTATTGTACCTCTTGAGAATGTTCTTGAAGTTGTCAACGCTGAAATTGAAGTGATTGTTGAGCCTATTTCAATTGAAGATCAATCTGTTCAACAATCATGCCTAAATGTGTTGTTTTTGGGGTTCCTATACCTCGAACTCTTCTGGCACCTATGTTGCCTATCCCTCCATTGTCATCATGTATAAATGTTACTGCTCCTTCCCCGCTGCTCATCAATGACTCAATTCGAGAACGAATCGAAGCTAAGAGGGGGAGAATGATATGGATCAAGATGGTCTTATATGGGTCAAACAATGATCTTGATCCAAGCGAGCTCTCAAGATCGATTCGAGGGCAATTGATGGAAAAGAGTGTCTTCCTCAAGAGAAAGAAGAAGGAACCACCATGGTTAAAGAGAAGAAAGATATTTTAATTATTTAATTGTTATTATCATCATCATCATTATTATTATTATTATTATTATTATTATTATTATTATTATTATTATTATTATTATTATTATTATTAGTTTATAGGTTCTTTCCAAATTTAGTAACTCCTATTTTAGTTGGAGCTGTTTATGGAATGTCTTATTTTTAGTAGTACTTAGTTATGTGAATAATGGTGTAAAAGGAAAGTCTATCCCTTTAGATATTTTCCTTGGCCACTAAGTAGGAATATTTATCTAGGATTATTATTACAATTTAATATTTATTTATCTAAGTCAAAACACTGTCATTTGCAAAGATAGAATTGGTATGTTTATTATTCAAACCATTTTCATCATTCAATAACATTAGATTGGAATATAGAATTGAGGAACCCTTTTAAGGATTTAAAGGTTCCCTCGATTACCAATCCAAAGCTTCAACACTTTGATGTTCTTGGTTCAAATCGGCAATCACAAACACCACTCCTTACCTTGGTTCAAATAAGACAAACACAACAAATAACCGAAACCCTAAACCGGAATTTCGTCGCACCTAGAAAGAACTCAAGCACGCTCACCCGGACTCGCTCGGCGCTGGCGCCCAGGCGCTCAGGCACTTCCGCGTCCGCTCCAGCGCTCGCGCGCTCCCTTGCTCTCGCTCCCGTGTCATCGATCTCGCTAGTAGCGAGCGCTACCGTGTCCAGCACACACGGACACTCCCCGACACTCGTGCGTTCGCGGCTCCGCGCGCACCTGGCTCTCGTCCTCGCGCGCTCTTTCTCTGATTCACTTCTCTTTTTCTTCCGTCGCTATTGTTAATTTAAATTCTGGAATTTATTCTAAGTTTTATTTCGTCTCTATAATTACTTAATTAATTTGTAGATTAATTTGTTCAATCAGGAGATATCGAAAGAGCATTGCAAGATCGAGAAATATATATGGCGTGGTTCTTGATCTTAAGCCCAAAGGCGAAGGATTGGGTATCCCAAACTTATCAAGTAGGTTTCGCAAGTTCTTGTCTTGTTCTTGATGTTATGATAGATTTGATTCAATGGTTATTGCTATCTGGAGTGGCGATTGGGAGTATGATCCCGATCCATGGGTTGCACAACAACGACGCCGACGAGAGTTGCAGAGACGAGCTTTGCAATTAAAACAAGTCGTAGAGCGACATAGAGAGGCTCAAAGGCGCAGCCTTTGGCTTCAACGGCAAGCGGAGATCGAAGATGAGAGTTATCGACATCGTTGTGAAATTTGGCTTCTCCAACAAAGAGAGGCAGGGGAGGCACATCGTCAAGCTGAAATAGATGCCCGTACTGCCAGATTGATGGCCAATATCAAAGAGGGCTTGGAGGAATTAAGGGTCGAGTTCATGAAGGGCGTGACGGAGCCTTCTCTTGGTTTCGTTGCCCAGAAAACAGCACAACGCGCCAAACTTATTTCACAGATTCCCGTTGACTACGGCCTTGGAATTAACTCAACTCATTCTTGTTGCGAAGCTGACTCGACGAGCTTTCCAAGGGTGGGTCCCACGCTGCCAGAATCTCTTGGGAAGACCTCCAAATCTGCGCTGAAAGTCGACTGTAGTGCTGCGCAAGAGGTGGTGGATGTCTCAATTTTTGACGAAGATGAGGTAATTGATGAAATTTCTTTTGAGTTAGCTATTGTACCTCTTGAAAATATTCATCAAGTTGTCAACGCTGAAATTGAAGTTATTTTTCAGCCTATTTCAATCGAAGATCGAATCCGTTCAACAATCATGCCTAAAGGTGTTGTTTTTGGGGTTCATTTACCTCGAACTCTTCTGGCATCTATGTTGCCCATCTCTCCATTGTCGTCATGTATGAATGTTGCTGCCCCTTCTCCGCTGATCATCAACGACTCGATTAGAAAATGAATCGAAGCTAAGAGAGGGAGAATGATGTGGATCAAGATGACCTTATGTGGGACAAACAACGATCTTGATCCAGGCGAGCTCTTAAGATCTATTCGTGGACAATTGATGGCAAAGAGTGTCTTCCTAAAGAGAAAGAAGAAGACATGACCATGGTTAATTAAAGAGAAGAAAGATATTTTAATTATTTAATTATTATTATTATTATTATTATTATTATTATTATTAGTAGTAGTAGTAGTAGTAGTAGTAGTAGTAGTTGTTGTTGTTGTTTTTGTTGTTTTTAGGTTCTTTCCACATTTAGTAACTCCTATGTTAGTTGGAGCTGTTTATGGAATGTCTTATTTTTAGTAGTACTTAGTTATGTGAATAATGGTGTAAAAGGAAAGTCTATCCCTTTAGATACTTTCCTTGGCCACTAAGTAGGAATATTTATCTAGGATTATTATTACGATTTAATATTTATTTATCTAAGTCAAAACTCTGTCATTTGCAAAGATAGAATTGGTATGTTTATTATTCAAACCATTTTCATCATTCAATAAAATTAGATTGGAATATAAAATTGAGGAACCCTTTTAAGGATTAAATGGTTCCCTCGATTACCAATCCAACGCTTCAACACTTTGATGTTCTTGGTTCAAATCGGCAATCACAAACACCAACCCTTACCTTGGTTCAAATCAGCCAAACACAACAAATAACCAAAACCCTAAACCGGAATTTCATCGCAACAAGAAGGAACTCAGGCACGCTCACCCGGCCTCGCTCGGCGCTGGCGCCAGGTGCTCCCACATCTTCAATCTCGCTAGCAGCAAGTGCTACTATGTCCAGCACACATGGACTCTCCTCAGCACTTGTGCGTTCGCGGCTCCGCACGCACCCGACTCTCGTCCTCGCGCGCTCTTTCGCTGACTCTCTTATCTTCGTCTTTCGTCGCTATTGATAATTTAAATTCTGGAATTTATTCTAAGTTTTATTTCATCGCTATAATTACTTAATTAATTAGTTGATTAATTTGTTCAATCAGGAGATATCGAAAGAGCATTGCAAGATCGGGCAAATATACGGCGTGGTTCTTGATCTTGAGCACACAGGCAAAGGATCGGGTATCCCAAACCTATCAAGCGGTATCAAAGCCGGAGGTTTCGCAAGTTCTTGTCTTTTTATTGATGTTATGAAAGATTTGATTCAATGGTTATCGATATCTGGAGTGGCGATTGGGATGATGATCCTGATCCACGGGCTGCACAACAACGACGCTGACGAGAGTTGCAGAGATGAGCTTCGCAACAAAAACAAGCCCTAGAGCGACAACGAGAGGCTCAAAGGAGCCGCCTTTGGCTTCAACGGCAAGAGGAGATCGAAGATGAGAGGTGTCGACATCGTCGTCAAATTTGGCTTCTCTAACAAAGAGAGGCTGAGGAGGCACAACGTCAAGTTGAACTAGATGCCCATACTTCCAGATTAATGGCCAATATCAAAGAGGGCTTGAAGGAATTGAGGGCCGAGTTCTTGAAGGGCGTGACAGAGCCTTCTGTTGGTTTCGTTGCCCATGAAACAGCACAACGCGTCGAACTTGTTTCACAGATTCCCGTTGACTACGACCTCGGAATTGAGTCAACTCATTCTTATTGAGAAGCTGACTCGACGAGATTTCCAATAGTGGGTCCCACGCTGCCAGACTCTCTCGGGAAAACCTCTGAATCTGCGCTGAAAGTAGAATGCAGTGTTGCACAGAAGGTGGTGGAAGTCTCTATTTTTGACGAAGATAAGGTAACTGATGAAATTTCTCATGAGTTAGCTATTGTACCTCTTGAGAATGATCATGAAGTTGTCAACGCTTAAATTGAAGTGATTGTTGAGCCTATTTCAATTGAAGATCAAGTCCGTTCAACAATCATGCCTAAAGGTGTTGTTTTGGGGTTCCTATACCTCAGACTCTTCTGGCATCTATGTTGCCCATCCCTCCATTGTCATCATGTATGAATGTTGTTACTCCTTCCCCGCTAATCATGAACGACTCGATTCGAAAACGAATCGAAGCTATGAGGGGAAGAATGATGCGGATCAAGATGGCCTTATGTGGGTTAAACAATTATCTTGATCCAGACGAGCTCTCAAGATCGATTCGAGGGCAATTGATGGCAAAGAGTGTCTTCCTCAAAGGAAAGAAAAAGGCACCACCATGGTTAAAGAGAAGAAAGATATTTTAATTATTTAGTTATTATTCTTATTATTATTATTCTTATTATTATTATTCTTATTATTATTATTTTTGTTCATTTTAATTATATTAAAATTTGTTATGGAGTCCCTCCAATGGACCCTGTATGCAAATGGGTTCTCCACCGTTTCATTGATGTGTATGCCTATTACTACTTTACATTTTCCATTACTTGGGATATGGTATGAGCATAGCGTGTAAATGCAGCAAATCAAAATAACAAGAGGAATAAAAAAGGGAGGGCTACTCAAGGATCCAAATCAACAGCAAGGATCCTAGATGGCTTGGTAGTGAAACTAACTAGAACTCGCCCTTGTTCTTACATTTATACATAGTTTGGGGTTCCAGACAACAACCTTGTTGTTATAAAGTTATTCCCAGTTGTGATCTTTGTCTAATGCTTCTTATTCATTCATCTTGCAGTATTTTTTGGTGTATTAATAAGATTTTTGAATTTGTAGCGCAAGAATCTATTTCCAAAAACACATTTGCAACCAATTGATACCCTTTCGCCACGGGAATCCCCCGAAATGGCTGAGATTGAAACCGACAACACTACTGAAGCCATTGACGGCGCGAATGGGCCCTCACCACCATCCGTTACCACTACAAAAAAAAAAAATTTACAACGCTTTATAGCTTCGGCCGGAGTGTTGCGTGGCAATTGATACCCTTTTGCCACGGGAGGCGTTGTATCGCCAAAAAAACCAAATCTTTAGCTTCGGGATGTAGTAGCCATGGCTAACACACACAAAAATAGGAATTTGCCATGCATCGTAGCAACGGCAAGAGTCTTCCGTAGCGAATGGGTACACTTTTAGATATGGCGTAGCGGTGGCAAGGGCATCCCGTAGCAAACTTCCGTAGAAAAAAAAATGAAATTAACTTCAAAGGGGAATAAAACCGAAAGTCGGACCCAAATTCAATGTCGGGACAACATTTCATCGCTCTCAACCCTAGCCCTTCATCCCTCATCAGTAACCCAAACCCTAACCCCAAAATCCGTAAGAGACCTTGCTCCGGCGGCCCCTAGCCAGTGAGCTACTATGAAGGGCAGACAGTGACGGCAGCCTACCGGAGCCTCAACTCCGTTTGTCCATCGTCGCCAGCCAAGGTAAGCTTTTCATTGCTAGTTCTCACCAATAATGGAAACCTAACCTTCAATCCCTAACCAGGTCGATTAGACGCATTCTCCCCCATCTTTTCCCTCGAAGAAGCTGACCAACGCAAGAACTGAAGAGAGAAGGTCGCCGGTGCCAAAAATCGTAGGTCTAGGTCGTCGGAGACCCACGTACAGGGGATTTTGGGTAAAATCTCTCTCCCTTATTTCTCATATCTAGAGCTGTTGAATTTGTTCGATTTTGATTTAGATTTGAGAATGGAGGTATTGAATGAGTTAGTGCTTGATACCCGTTTAGGGTTTGGGTTTAATTTGGGGAAAGTGGTCGGGTTTGCTAGAAAATTTAGGGTTTTTTTTCTTCTAAAAAGAGTACGCTGGAATTGATTCCGAATTTGTGCCAAAGTATTTAGAATTTGTGTGATTTCACTCTCCTTGATTTGTCAGAGTATTGTTGCTCAATATATTTATAATTCTCCCATGTGTGTTTTGATGTAGATTTGACAATGGAGGTGGTGAATGACTTAGTGTTTGAGTGTACAAAGATTTTGCTAAGCTTAATTGGATTTTGATTTTGATGTAGGGCGCTTTGATTCTCCATTTAAGCAAGAGCTGCAGAGCTGTAGACGGTAAGATCTGACTTTCGGATCCTGAAACAATTTGATTCTCTCTGTCTTCTCCTGCTCAATATACTTGACTATGAAATGAACTCTTCACACCAAAATGTTATCCACTGCAACCATGGATCCTCCATACATTGCAGTTGTGTTGCCTTCATTTTTTGTCGTAGATGAATAATTTATTAAGAGATTACAGTAAAACAAGCACTACAACAGAAAGGGTTATTAGCGAAGAATTTTTTCCTCGTTGAAAAGTGATATTTCGTCGCTAAATATATTTAGCTAGAAAATATGCTTCCTTTTTAAGTGGTCGGTGAAACATCGTCACAAAAGAGTCTAGTGTCGAAAAATGAAATCGTCACAAATAAAACATTTGGCGACGAAGTCAATATTCGTCGTTGTAAGTCATTAGCGACTATTAAATTCATCGTAATAGGTAATTATATTTGTCGCGAAAAAAGTCAAAGGATTCCATAGTAGTCATTAAAGGTACATGGTGAGAAACTTTAATTCCTCGCAAAATTATATATTTCATCACTAAAAAAATAATAATTCTGTCGACAAAATGGTGACGGAATCGATAATATTTGCTAAATATATTTAACGAAAACATAAAATTCATCGCTAATATATTAGTTAGCGAGGAAATTGTTTATTACCATAAAAATTCTATTGCGAGGAGGTCGAATCCATCATTGTAGATGTTATTTTTTTATGCCATTATAAAAATCTTTTTAGCGATGAAATATCTATCGTCAGATAACATAGAATATGGCAAAGAAGTTGATTAGATCAAACAAACACTAAATATTATGTTGTAGCTCCCTAGACTAGAGTAGTAAATTACAAAAATAAATTCAAGATAACAATCCTAATAAGTAAAAGTTCTATAATAAAATATACTACCTAAATATCAAGCATTTGGCCTTTGAATTTGGCCCTGAATTCTTCAAAATTTCTATTCCAACTCTTGGTTCTTCTCATAAACCTCGCTGCTGTGTGTGCAGCTTACCAGCTATTGGAGTGATCAACCTTACACTCCACTTCTCCCCAATCTGATGTCGGAGTTTTACCACACTCTGCAGTTGGTCTTGTATGCTGGCCAGGTGAGCCACATAGATGATGCATGCTGCCCTTGTGTTATGGGTCTAGGCGACTGCTCATGTGACATGGCATCCTAGTCCATCAGGCCTAGCAGATACCACTGATAGTAGTCTTGGTTTATCGACAGTTGTAATCTCTAAGGCTGCGCCTGTTGTGGAGATTTGTGATGGCCTCAAACCTCTCCCTGGGCAAGTTTCTGGGCCATCTTTCAGTTTTCCTCTAGTCGTGTGCATAAAGCCTGAAAATTTTGTACGGGTCCAAGGTCGGTAGGCAAACTAGGTATAAAAAAGAGATTACATTGAGCAAATTAAATACTCAAATCTTCCCATAATGTCAAGTTGACCAATTACATGGACATTGATTCACATGTTTATTAACAGAATCAGATTTGTCAATGCGCTAATATCATCTGAAACATAGAGCATAAATCAAAATGTATTTAACCAAGCATACAACGTGGATCCTTAGTTTTATGGTTTCTCCTTGAGAGAGGCTGGAACTCCGCAACCATCTACCACCTACTTTATTTTTATGATGTTGAAAGTACTTTTGAGATCCAAACAGTGAAAGGGAGATAGATAGATTACCTGTTCAATGCAGATGATAATGTTTTTGTCAGTGATCTTGTTGCCACTTCGGTCAGTCACATGGAAAACTGCATTTTCATTCAAGCAAACAAGAAAACGACATGGTTAAACAAACAAAAGGAGGCACTACTTTCAAACATCTCTACAATTCAGAAGAGCTAAAAGAAACTAGATTAAATCAAGACAATAATATATTCTACTTAGATTGGAGGGGTCATTACCGATCATCCATAACCTATCCACCATCCGAGCAAATGTATGACTTGGATATGACAAGGTCAAGGTCAACCAAGATTTGGAGCATGTCCAGAAGAATTCCACACTTGCTGGCACTATCAACCTGCGCCATGAAAAGCAGATCAGAGACAGGACCATGTGCAAAGAATCCAGAATCATTTCCAGACAAATCTCCTAGTTCCATAAAATAGAATTAACAACACATAATGCCCCAATACAACTAAAATGATCATAGTGAGAAAGGCGAAATAAAATTGAAAGATCTCACACATTGAGACATTAGTGTTTCATAAAGTTCTGGTATGAGTTGTTCCGCATGACAGCATAAGATCCCAAACGTTTTAAGTACAGTACTACATCACACAAACCAGTAGCTAATAGAATATTAACTGCACTGCAGCACTAGAGAATATCCCCAAATTCAGAGATAAGAGCCAGATTCCCTTCATTAAATAAAAAAAAAAACAATTACATCTTATCCACCCGCTCACATAACTTATGTCCTAGTAATCATTCCCATTACTTGATCTATACCATCTAGTATGATATTGTACAACATACAAGGAACATTCATGTTACCAAATACCATAGACCAATAAAAAATTTCGGAAATCCTCAACTTAGGAGTTTGAACTCTTAGGAGAAGTTTAACTAACCTTTACAGCAGTGCAGTCCATCATGCCAGCGATGAGAGCAAAGCAAACACTGTACAAGGAAAATCTGTAAGTAATATTCCTGCTGCAAGTATGATTACAATAGAAAAATCATGCACATTTAATATAACTAATGGTGTTGAGAGTAAGGAGGGAGCAGTTGTGAAAGCTACTGAAATTGAAGGCATTATGGAGGCTATCCATGTCATAAATGGTGTCTGCAGAACAAGAAGAAGATGAGAAACATATGGAAGGTGCTCTAAGAATGGCCCCAGCTGGGTGGATTCAAAGCACAAAAGGGAGATGAAACAAAAAATTATGGAGTATATTCAGCAGGAAGTTATGACAGATGCGGAGGATGATGAGGATAATTTCTCACTGGACTCAATGAATTTGACAACATTTGAAAGTACGAAAATGTAAACCTAAACTTTGATTTGACTTTCGAACCTGGGCTGGTTTGTTGATAAAGAAGAGGACGACTAACCAACATTATGACAAGATGATAGCTGAGAGAGCGCCGGAGAGGAGTAGAGAGACGGAGCGTCAGGGTGGATAAGTGGAGATTAGCAGGCATCAGGAGTGCAGGTGGAGCAGATCATAGGACGAGGGATTGAGATATGGATTTGGGGATTTTGATAACACTGCTACATTTAAGGGTTAATATACAAACACAACACCAGCCAAAGTAGACTTCCCTTTCATACCTATTGAGCAATTCAAATTCAATAAAAGTAACGCTATACTGAAATGATATAAAAAATCAAATTCAACAAAAGTAAATTAATCAACCACTCAACAACAAAGTGAAAATTTTATCCCCAAACTTAATCAAATCAGAGAGGGCAGAAAATGCAAAGTTTACCTGAGATGTCTTCACGGAGCCGTTCTTGCAACTTACCATCATCAAGCTGAGATCCACTTGTGTTGCTTTGCTCAGCACTAGTGGCATGATAAGAATCTAGTGCTTACATAAGTCAGATAAAGAACTAATCACAAGCCGAGATTGATTGGATACAAGCAACTAGAACAATGAAATGATCTATTTGATAAAATAAAATATCATGCATAACCCAAAAAATATAGAAACAAGAAACTATTACTTTTTTAATATAAAAAGGGCAGCCTAAATATATAACCACCCCGATTTAATAATTTGTATATCCCCAAATATATAACCACCCCGATTTCAAAAATTATACTCGTTCACTAGAGTATAATACCATAAATCTCATCTTTAAATTCACTGGGCAGTACCTCCTTACAACAATACTACATAGCAGCGTTTTCTTGCTTTAAGTTAGAGAAGGGAAGAGTCTTATTCTGCAAATATAGACCAGAGTGATGATCTTTCTCAGATGACTAACGGTCGCACTTATCTTTAACAAATGGTGCACGATGATTGCACATGAAAAATATTAAGGGATTAACATCGAAGTACAAATTACTGTCTTCCGTATTCGTATTGCAGGGGATGGGATAACTGGATAAGCAGTGATGACTACACATTCACATTCACATTCACATAATGAAAGGCAAATCAAATATATACTAATTACAAATAAACAAGTACGTGAAGATTAATGTCCCCTTAATGTAGTAGTGCCCCAGCCAACCCACATAATATGTATAACTTTAGAAATCGAAACTCTATATTGAAAATTCTTTACAAAAATCGAAAACCCTAGATTGAAACTAAAGAACCCTAAACCTAGATCTGAAGCGTCAATGGAGGCGGAATTAAAACCCTAGATTGAAAATTCCTAATCATTTGGAAGCTGCTGCAAATCAGTAAAGGCTTCAAATCAGTAAATGCTTTAGAAATTAACTAACCCGGAGATGTTGGTTCCCCGTGAATAAGTCAGACCTCCAATCTCTTGAAGCTTTGAAAAATTGAACAGTTTTTGGACTTGAATCACTTGCTTTGAAGAATGAACTCTCGAGATGTTTGAAGCTTTGAATATTTCCCCCAAATCGCTTGAACTTGTTGCGCACTAGTCAGACTTCCAATCTCTTGAAGATTCGTCGTCACTCCAGGCGCCGCTCCCCCAAATCGCTTCTCATAAGATAAACCTAGACTAACGGGATTTCATGAGATGGGTTTTGTAGCCGGTTGGGATGGGATCGACGAATGAGAAGGCGGAGGAGGGAGTAGAATGAAGAGGCGGAAAACTCAATTGGGTTTTGGTTAGCGATGGGGATGGAGGATTCAGTGGTTAAAGAAGGGGATGGAGGATTCAGTGGTTAAAGAAGGGGATGGAGAGGAACAAGAAGAGAAGAAGATGAGGAACGACGCCCAGGGACGGAGGAAGAAGATGGGGGGTTCTTCCCCATCGTTGAAGCAGAGGAGGAAGAAAGATCACCCGATAGGGATGAAACATTTGGGGATTTCTTTTCTAAAATGGACTTAAGTTTGGGAATGGTTGTTATAATTTGATTTTCATGGCAAATTTTTTTTATCAATAGTGGGAAAAAAAAGTACAAATTTGACAACTCGTGGAGGGAAATGAATTTGAGTATCCCGCTAAAAAAATAATCTTTTTTTTCAAAATTTTGTTTAAATTTATTAACATAACTTAAAGACCAATGTTATGAAAATTTAACATCGTGCCTTTTTCGAACAAATTTTAAATAAAGTTATATCTAGTGACATAATTCTAATAGTATAATTTTTGTCTAATTCATGAGCTAATTGTCGTGATTTAATTGGTCCTTACTTATAAAATATAGTACATTAAATCATTTTTTTGGTGGGCATTACATTAAATCTTATTGGGACCAAGGTAGAATAATAACAAGATTATATTATAAATTATAAAAAGGCTATAAATTTGATACAATCAAATAAGTAAAAGTTTAGGTGAAAATGGTAAGACAAAAGGTACATACACGATAAATAAAAGTTATATATATCCCATGTCGGCATTTTTATAAGACATAAGTATTCTCATATAAGATGATAATATCTATATTCAATTTATGGAGAAGATTGAATAAAATTAAGGAAAAATAACTCTAAATAATACTCCATCCGTCCTAAAATACATGGTCTTTTAGCACTTTGCACAAGTTTTAATAAAACACTTTACTTTATAAAAAAACATCATCATTACACTAACTTTTACATAAATTTTATTATTTTTTAACACCAACTACACATTTTAACCAATCACATTATTTTAAAAAGTCAACAGCACACAAACCAATACAAATCATTATAACTTCCTACTTAGAAAACATAAAAGACCATCTATTGTTGGACAAAATTTTACCTCTAAAAACCCATGTATTATTAGACGGAGGGAGTATGAAGTATCAACTTTTAACCGAAAATAATGCGAACGTTAGTTTTAACTAATCCATGTACAAAGTATGTCCTTATTAACCAAAAATAATATGTTTGTCAATTACGATTATTTTTCCGATGATTTTTCCATCCAAAATACCTTCTCCATTAGTATTCTACTTTTTACTTTCTAAAAAATACAAATAATAACTATTTAATCATTACAATGACAATTTCGTAAAGTGGACGACAAAATACCTATAATAATAAGTTTTTCTTAACAAGATTTCCTTTCTAAAACGACATGTTTTAATTAACGAAGAGAGTATAATATAATAATAATTCATAATATAACTCATACACCTAAATTTGCGATGCTTAACTAAAACTAAAGTAAATAAACGCTAAAGTACGCATCCGACTGACCACTCTAAACCTCCCAAAATCCAAAACCATAAGTTCGATTCAAAAGCAAATACATTCTGAGTTATGGGATATATATATAAAAAAACTAAGTCGATTAATAATCATCATAGACGCTAAAATTAACTAATCGTCTGACTAAACAAGCCTAAGCGGCGCCTCGACGGGACTAAGCGGCTCTTATGCGGGACTAAGTGGAGTCTAGATGGATTTTCGCCTAGAGAACCTCCTAGGCTTAAAAATTCCTAGGTGTCCTCCCGCCTAGGCTGCCTAGCGACTAGGTGCCGCCTAGGGGATGTCTATGCGCGATTTTTATAACACTGGTCAAGATAACTACGCTAAAGATTGGAGTTAAGTCAATTAAATATTGAAATCTTGGAAAATAAACCGTGCCCACTGACTTGAACAAAGGATAATGTATATATAAAAATGACAAGACATATAATGAAGATTAGTTATCTATAGTTAAATTAAACGCGATAATCTCTATTAAAAAATAATTAGAAATCTATGCTCGCAGAGGAATAATCTATCGTATCTATCTATATAAACTCTTTAAACATAAGAGTTCACTTATACGAAATAGATCGCAACTATCTCTAATTTTCAATCAATCAACTTATTTTCTCCGACCCCCTTTCCCTTTTTGCAATTATTTTTCATTAATTTTAATGATTAAAATTTATCTTATTTTAATCAGATAACTTTACCGTAACTTATAAATTTATCAATGTGAATTTTATTTATATTTTGAGAGAATCTAAATAAAAGATATTTAAATCTATCTATATATACATATATATACATATACTAAAACCGATGCATAACGTCCTATGTGGTTCGTTGTGGTTGATCCCAGGGAAAAATCATATGTGGCGTGTTGTGGTTGATGGAAAAAATTATAAAAGATATTTAAATCTTTACCGAAACTTATTTTTTGATGGAAATTTTTATTTATATTTAGATTATTATATTTTATTTATTAGAATATATCTAGAGTATTTATAATATTGTATTAACGTATTTCCGGACACAGAACGGGACCTACACTAGTTATATATAATATGCCGAAATAATTTTATTTATATCTATATTATTTTTTAGTGGAAAAAATTATTTATATTTTTTTATTTATAGAAATGATTTTAGATTATTTATCATATTATATTAACGTATTATCTATGTATGGGAGTATAGATTTACATAAGAAAAGATATTATTTATATAAAATCACAAAAATACAATATTTGTTCTTTTCCCCTCCCCCTTCTCTGTCTTTTGCTGGACCATCCATGAAAGCTAGTTCTCTGATTGCTCCTAGTACTCTTCTTCTTCGACCTCTTTCCGGCTCCGTAATCGTTGCTTCGTATCGCCTCCCTCTCTGTCGTCGTATCATCCTGGTTTCGCCCTCTCCGAGTTCGTGGAATCGCCGCTTTCTCTCTTTCATGGTTCGAAAGTGATTCCTCCTCTCCACAGTGGCCTAAATTAGGCGCCTAATTACCTAATATTTGGCCCGAAACACTGGTAACACATCTTGATTACTACTTGGTTTCGAATTGGTTGCTTGTACATTAAAAACTCTTGAAATTTAGGCTTAGACATGCTAGTTGATGATGCCCTCAAGGTGTTCGATGAAATTCCTAGGATATATTGTTGCTCAATTGCTTGCCAATTGAGAGAGCACCTCACTCATGGTAGGCTAGTCTCATTGTTGTGGTTTGTTATTGGATTACTTTCATTCTTTTCCTGTTGTCTTATGCTGCCTATGTGCAAAGGAATACTTAATCAATCCAACCAACCTATTTTTTGTTGATTACCTTGTTTGTATATTAGCAGCTGAATTTTGCCGAATAGACTAATTTCATTCTTCATATTAGTTAACTTTTTTGTATTATGATATACCATAACTTTGTATAATAGATGATAGTAGTTTGTAAAGATTTACAATTGAGATGGTTTTCTAGAGCGTTTATGTGTTTTTAGTAAGATCATACATGTATATAAGGCAAACAAACCTTTTGTTTCAATTTATTAATGGTTGTAAAGTAATAAATTGACTTTTATTTTCTCTTATAAGCAATGGGTTTGGCTTGGTATCACATGTCAAATGAACCTTGTTTCGAGACACGGAATAAGTGAATAATGTGTCTGCCCAAAGGCACAAAATTTGCTTACCCTCACAATGCCTAGAGTATGAATGTATGATCCTTGAATAACTTATAACTCCCTCTTGATTGGGAAAAAAAAAATTTTTTATTTTTGTTTTGTGCCTTTTGTTTTTTGTTAAGTGGATTTTAACTACTAATTATTAATGTCTTGCTTCTTTGACTTTAGCTACTAATTTTTGTCAAATGCATATGTCCAAATCTGCATGTTACATTTTTACTTGTCAAGGTGCCTATAAGCTTTCCTGATAAGAAAGCTAAAGCCTAGATTGATTGATCTTCTTGTAGAATTCCAGGACATTCTAGTACGAGTAAGAAGAGGGATGTAATTATTGTTACATCAATTTGTCTGTGAAGTTGTGGTCACTATGAAGACATGTGGGGAGAAGGGCCTCGCTTGTGGCGAAGGAGAATGGTTCATAGCTTGAGGTGCTCTCAATGAAAAAAGTTTTTGTTTCCTCAATTTCATTTCAAGCTTATTTTAGATTAAAAAAATGCTCCTCCTTGATGGAGTTAGCTGCAAGAACTGAAAAATGATATTGCTTGCATTTTTCCTCCAGATCGGTTAATATTTCTATATGCAATTGTCTGCTTTTAGTTATACTGATATAAGGCATCGCTATTAACCTATTGGGCATGATTATCACAACTTTTTGCTTATGTGTCAACTTTTAAAACTTTTTTTTTAATGTAAATATGAATATAAATATAAAGATGGATAAATGAGCCTCAGAACTATTACCATTGGTATGTTAATGCAGATCATCATCTAGAAAATTTCAATCTAAATGATTTCCATGGTGTATTTTTTATTGTTCTTAGCAGATCAAAATGGATCATTTTTTAGAGCATTTCTTACCTACTCTCAATTGCATGGTGATGGTAATTTGATTTCCATGGTGTATTAGTTAAGCTATTTCTCCAAGCACACAACTTTAAGCTAATTTTAGAAAATTAAATGATATTAATGAGATTTAACAACTATTATTAGCCTTTGACTCTTATCATGTTCGGTGGTAACACTATTTTTTCATTCTTGTTTGTAGCAGATGTATTTCGCAAGTTGGTTATATTGATATATGCAGGAACTTGACAAAGGTTGTCCTTTATGCTCTTATTCAATAATTGCATGCAACTTGATCTCTCTCTTTTTAGGCGCATAGTAATCATGTCCCGTAAGTTTGAGTTATTTTTTGACACTGCTTAACCTCGAACCATTAGTGACCCAAATCTGACCTACCAGTTGACATATTCAAATGTAAATGAGTACTATTTTAGCTTGTGTCCCTATGACAATCTCTTCTCTTCTATTTTGGTGTTCAGAAAGTTTGAGGTTTTCAAAGATGACTATTATTATAGAACATAGAGTAACCGATTTAAAAATGGTCGGCATCCCTGTCGCTTGTTGGTCTTTTTATTTGTGGATTATCTGATTTATTTGTTTTGTTTGTCTATTCTGAGAGTTAACTCTTCACAATTTCTTCAATCTTCTTGATTTTTGAGTTGTAAATTGTGCTTGTGATCAGTAAAGCATTCCATTTTTCCTCTTCTGCAGGGAACTAGAAATGTAAACTTCTACTCGCAACTGCTATTGAGTACATTTGTTTCCAGGTTTGTTCATCTTCCTTCCTTGGGAATGAATTTCCCTTGCTGATACCCTATCATTCTTCGACAAAGATGAAGGCAAATGCCTAATATTTTGCTCGATCTATTATTGACAATTTTGAAATCTGGAGTACTAATTTGATGTCATGCAACTATTATGTGCCTTTTTTCTTGCTTTTGGTTGATCTTTTGTTATCCATTTGTTCTATAATCTTTAGTTCAAATAGGTGTTTGTTACCTTTTCTGAGGTGTGGTTTTGATGATTTTCAGGCTGGCTCCGTCAAAATTGACATTCACGAGGTTGGAATAGAGAAAAGAACTCTCCAACTTCTAGAGGTATGCATGCACTGGCTCTGTCATAATTGACAGTCACTGTGCATTTATTGTAACTTTTAGCAATGAAGTTTTCATCATGAAATTTTCTGAAAGTGATCTGAAAAACTGCATTTGTAAATCTGTAATCTGTAAAACTGAATCTATATTAAGCTAACATCTGTGAAACTGAATATGTACTTAGCTGAATTCTAAAATATGTATGAAATGTTGAGCATATGCACATGATTCCAATGAATATATATATACATCTTAGATTATATACTTTTTTTGTGTGTGTTATCTATGAGATTGTGAGAACACTCAGTGCTGAGAAGTTCTGCATGATTAATATATGTGTGCTGCTTCTTTGTGGTTATTGTCAGGTAAGCAGCTTTTTGTTTAACTTTGAATTTTTTTTGCTATATTCTTGAAGTGATTTTGTTCTATAGGCCTTAGAATATGTTTAAACAAACTCAGTCCCCATGTCATCTATCTTCTGTTTCAAGCATGGATTTAGATTTTGTTCTGCTAATCACGAGTCCTTGATATCTGGCGTTGAAATTTTGTTATGTACAGGAAAACAAGTTCAAGTCGCTATAATATTAGAGATTTCAGAAGCATATATCTCATTTTCATTGTTCTGTTGCTCCTAGATTGAAGGGTATTGCAATTCTATGCTCAAAGAATGCCCTTTGGTTTGGTACTCATCCATTGGCCAACTCCTATAAACTTATAGTGTACTGCAATGTACGTTGTTAAATATAGACATTTGTTCATTCTTTTTTTTTTTTAGTAGCATTTTGATTACTTATTCCAAGTAAACTTTTGTGATAGTGTTAATTAACCCCTGTTTCTTACTTTTGTTCATTCTTTTTCTTTGTAGTGTCATTTTTATTCAGTTTTCCAAATGATTAACTTTGGCATTTGCAGTAGAATTATAATCGATTTTCTCTAGTTTATTAATTGAATGTATATGTTAGTTTCTTGATAGGAAACGATATTGTTTTATTTAAGCCTTTTAGCTCAAATGGTAGAGCGATGTGCTCAAAGCACAGAGATGCGGGTTCAAATCCCGTATAGGCTACTTTTATAATTTATTCTTTTATTATTAACTTTTGGGGTGATAATTGATATCAATTTTTATAAAAAACAATGTTTATTGGGCATGCAAACATTGTTTTAGTATCTTTAGACATCGTTTATTATATGCAAATATATATCAGTTTGCACCGAACATACGCCAATTTTGATGATGCCTCATTTATTGAATTTTTTGGCGATGAAATTTCTCGTTATTGCTCTTACAATAAAGACTATTATTCATTCTAACTCATAATGACAAAATTGATATTTTCTTGCTAACTAATATCTTTCATCACATAATCTTTCCTCATGAAACAATTATTTGTTGTAGTAAAAAATTGGGGAGTTCTATATAACTTTGACCAAGCATATAACGACAAATTAGAATATTCCTCGTTGATTTAATATTTTACGACGAAAACATTACTCAATAAAAGTTCAACATTTGTCGTTATTGCTCTTACATTTTAGGCTATTATTCACACCACCTAATAACAATGAAATTGATATTTCCTCGCTAACTAATATCTTTAATGACGGAATATTTTCTCGTTAAAATACACTTTTAGTGACGAAGCCCTTTGTTTGTCGCTAAAAAGAATGGCAAGTTTTATATAATTCCCACCGAACATATAATGACAAATTTGAAAACTCCTCGTTGTTTGAATTTTTTTGCGATGAAAACATTACTCAACAAAAGTTCAACGTTTATTGTTATTGCATTTTCGTATTAAACTATTATTCACACCAACAAACAACGACGAAATTGATATTTCATCGCTAACTAATATCTTTAATGACAGAATATTTTCTCGTTAAAAATACACTTTTAGCGACAAAGTCCATTCTTCATCGTTGTACAAAATTCACGGGTTCTGTATAATTCTCACCAAACATATAACGACGAATTAGAAAATTCCTCGTAGATAATATTTTTTGCGATGAAAACATTACTCAATAAAAGCTCAACATTTCTCGTTGTTGCTTTTATGCTTTAGGTGACCAGATTATGGTATCAATTAGTGATGAACAGAAAATTTTGTCATTGAATGTTGTCTTTATCGAGGAATATAGCTTCATCGCTAAAGTTCACATATTATTTTAAGAGGAATTATTATATTCGTCGCAAAAAACTACATTTAGTAAGGAAAATAAATTTGTCGCCAAAACTTTGGTCGCTAATAAGTCATTTTGTTGTAGTGAAGAAAGAGATTGTATATGTATATAGCTAACTGAAATGCGTATTCATTTATTTTGATGTCAATTGTAAGTGAATATTTGTTTGATATATCCTTATGAATGACTTGTTAAGTTGAGTAAGTTATGATTTTGTCTTCAAAGTTGGTAGCTTTCTGTTATAAGGTTGCTATTATTGATGTCTTATAGTGTCAACTGTTACTAAATGTAGTTATTTATACATAAAATATAATTATCTGAATGTATTAATGTCTTATAGTGTCATCTGAGCACATTTCTCATGCTCATCTTTGTTTTTGTCATCAAGGAGAGTCCACTTCAGTTCTTGGGCGTAACATGAAGAGAGTTATATTATTTCAACCCAGGTGGCTCGTGAGGTAGCCTTTTGATTACAATCTTTGTTTTATTTGATTCTCGTTGTTGTAGTTTTATGATCTTGTGAATATATTTGAGCTCAATGGTTTGCCATCAGAGGACAATCCTTATATATTCAATGTTGATTTTGTGGATAGGGGTGCATATTCAGTGGAGGGCATCTTGACCTTGTTTGCATTCAAGTGCATGTGCCCATCAGGTAAATCATCTGCCACTTTTATGGGTTGGTTGCTTTTCTTCTTTGGTCTATAACTGGATTGTTAGAAACTCTGCTTTGAGCTTTCATCTGAATTGGAAATGCTACTAAAATAAGTAATTAAGAGAGAGAATGAAGATTAAAACTAACACAAAACCAACAAGTTCTCCTGGAATTCAACTTGTATCCAGGAAGAGATCTTCAATTACTCAAAAAACTCTCAAAGGAGACACATCCCTATTTTAGAGGTAGAAAATGATTAACTAGAAAAAGTGAACTAACATATAATAAGATGGAAAATACCTCATTTATTTGACTAGTAAAAATGCCTTATTTTCTTCATGAAAAAAAATGAAAATAACTTTTACTAACTTTAGGCTTGTGTAAGGGATTCATTTTTTTTTTTAACTAGCAGTATATGCAACCTCATTCTTCTTTTTCTTCTTCTTTCATGAAACATAACAATTTGAGGATAAAATGTCATTATAACTTGATGACCTTATTTTCACACAGAGTGGGGTGATATGTTGTTGAGTCTTACTTGGAGCAGATTCTTTCCCATGGCGTCATGCAAGCCTGTAAGTGTTTCACTGATTTCAATCTTCTGTCTATTTGCATCTGTTATATATTGTATGGTCAACAATTCACATCTAGAAGATGGTTAAGAAGTCAATAATTGTTAAAGAATAACTGTACAAATATTTTGGTCCAAGTTAAAGGTGACTGTTAATTGTTATTAACATCTTAATTTTATTGGTATAGTTAGGACAAAGGGATAAGTGTAAGAAGTCAATAATTGTTAAAGAATAACTGTAAAAATATATAATCAAAGAGAAGCAAGAGAGGTCAAAACAGTAGTTAGCAGTTTAAAACATTAAAACCATTTGAGGATAAAATGCCATTATATCTTTTCTTCTTCTTCTTCTTTCATGAAACATAACAATTTGAGGATAAAATCCCATTATATCTTTTCTTATACACCCAAAGTGTGTATAAGAAAAGATCACCAATAAAATTCCTTAAGAAAACTCCCCAACACACAAGTTGTAATACCAATAAAATGTCAAGTATTAATTAATGGTCATATCTTCCCATCTCAAGTGTAAACTGAAAGAAGGTGATTTTAAAACATTAAAACCATTTTTTTTAAGAAACCGACAATCTATATGCCATAATCCAACATTAATAGATCACCATTAACCAAACATTCAATAAGACAATACCATAGGATTAAAAAACAATGACATAAAGATTTAAAACCCTCTAACAAACAAGGAAGTCAATAAAACACAGTACGAATAAACCAACACAACACATTCAAATACAAGTCTATCGTAGGAGGTAGCGAAAATGGGGTTGCGTGGATCATCTGGTTCCATTCCACTCGAAGTGTGGGCGCCTCTCACGGGTACGATAATCATGCGTATCCCCGGCCAAAGGGAAGTGGACACTATAAGTTGGAATATTCCCAAGTCATTGACCATGCTGAACTACTTGACCTGTCCAATACCCATCGAGGGCGCGACAATCGACTCGGTCATCGATCGTGTAGACAAACTGATACCTAACCCGAGGAGGTCGTGGACGTAGTCGTCCAGCCTGCACTACTTCCGCAAGTGGCTCATTGTCTTCGGTTGTGAGGGTGACGTACTCCACTTCATAGTGGCTTGGATCCACTCTCCTTAGAACGGTCGCCTCGTACAAGGATCCTAGCAGCCCGCCTTCTGCCCCTATGACCTACACTCTTTGATTTGGCCGGTATGGCCCCGGCATTGATGCTGCATACAAAATAAACACAAGTTAATTTAGGGATACATGTAAAAAAATGAATACTAAACTTAAAAAACCAGTGACTAACCTATGTAATCATACCCTTCGTCCGAGATATCAGACGATATAACAATGGGGATGGGGCGGGGAGGGAGGCCGGATGAGGAGCCGTGGTGGTTTGAAGAGTATTCCATATCGTTGAAGGGGAAAGGTTTTTGGGAGATATGCTTCAATTGCAAGGATGAAGGGGTAGCAATCTGTAGGGGAGAGGTTAAGACTTAGTAGCATAAAAATACATTGAGAAATTATGGTTTTGGCAAAAAAAAAAAAAATGGTTTTGCCCAATGTTCAGCATGTGACTTTGTTGATGTTTTTTTGATGCTTTGTAGTTGCTTTTTAAAGCACGTGAGCAACTTTTTTGCTCCTATCAGCAGCTTTGAAGTTATTAGAAAAAACAGTAGCATTGACCATAGTAAAAAAAAACAGTAGTAAAAAAGAATAGGAAAAACCACATAGCATTGACCATAGTAAAAAAAAACAGTAGCATTGATTAAAGTAGAAAAGACAGTTGCATTAAAGGAGCTGTCCAAAAATCAGTAGCATAAAAAAATAGTAGGAATGAAACTCGAATAACATCAGCCTCAAAATATCAAATTTTCTGAAAATAGATGCACACTTTGAAAACAGTTGCACACTTTGAAAATAACAGTTTCATTGATCTTCAAATGTTGCATCAAAGGAGCTTTGGGAAAACAGTTGCACACTTTGAAAATATCAAATTTTCTAAAAATAGATGCATTAAAGGAGCTTTGGGAAAACAGTTGCATACTTTAAAATCAATCAGATTTTATGAAAATACAGTAGCATTGAAAAAACAAACATTAGAAATAAAAATTTACAAACAAACATTAAAACAACTAAACATTTTCAACCTACATTGTGTATAAATATTACCTAAAAAACAGTAAGTTTGTGAGTCTAGTCAAATAAACACTATCATAGAACTTTGTGAACAAACAGTAGCATTCAAGGAGCTTTGGGAAAACAGTTCCATTGATCTTCAAATGTTGCATTAAAGGAGCTTTGGGAAAACAGTTGCACACTTTGAAAATATCAAATTTTCGGAAAATAGATGCATTAAAGGAGCTTTGGGAAAACAGTTGCATACTTATAAAATCAATCAGATTTTATGAAAATACAGTAGCATTGAAAAAACAAACATTAGAAATAAAAATTTACAAACAAACATTAAAACAACTAAACATTTATGTTTCTACCGTTTCCTGCAGGAAGGTCCTTGAGGATGTCGCTTGATTCAAATGCCTTCACATCCACCAACTGAGCAATAAGTTGTCCAGACCATCTTGTAGTTTGTCTCCTTCTCTATCTTATCCGTCTGTTTGTGTTCAAAGTTCGTCCTTTCTCTCTCTGACTACTCACTTGGTGAGTTAGACAGTTATCATAGGGTTGTTATAAGGTTGCATGTCTTTTACTACTCATGTGTGTGGGTTAATTGTGTTAACTGTAAAGTAGAAAGACCACCACGAGTATTAATTAAGTTCAAAGTCTTCAAGCTTTTAATTAAGAACGGGAAACTAATTTCCTACCTACATAAAAAAAAATAAAGTTCAAAGTCTCATAATATAGTTTCACTCTATTTTGATACATACTTATAACATTTCTATTTTCTGTCAAATAGGACATGCCAATCCATGTAGATAAGTCATGGATTGATTGGGGTACTAGAGTATCCGATGAATATTATGCAAAGCTAGATGAATTTCTAGACTTTGCATATGCCAACAAGGATGATAGGACTCGCATATACAGTATATACTGTCCTTGTAGGAAATGTAAGAATAGAGGAATGTTTGATAGAGACATTGTGCAGAAGCATCTTCGGGAAAACGGTTTTTTGGTTAGTTACAAGTTATGGACTAAACATAGTGAGACGATTCATGATCTGATTGAGGAGCCGCAACTGAAGGGTGAAGTGCTAGCTGAGCCAGATGGTTTCATGGATGTGGATATGACGAGATTGGTGGAAGATACATTTGGTAGGACCGATGTTCCTGAATCGGATATTCTGGAAGATGACGGCGTTCATGAGGGTGCCACTACTACGCAAAAAGCGGGTGCTCACGAGTTCCTGAAGCTAATGGAAGCTGCCAACTTGCCTTTGTATCCGAGATCTAAGAAGCACACTACTTTGTCCTTTGATGTGCGTCTCTTACAAGCAAAGAGTTTACACGGTTGGACAGATCACTCATTCAAGGAGCTTCTAGAGATATTTTCCGAGACTTTGCCTGAAGGGGTCAACCTCCCTACATCTTATTATCAAGCCCAGAAGTTAGTGGACGATTTAGGATTCACCTTCACCACTGTGGACGCATGTCCAAATAGTTGCTTGCTCTTCTGAAATGAAAATGCAAACCTAGATCAATGTCCAATCTGCAATGAATCACGATGGAGGCAAAGCGTTGAGGGTTTTGAATCAGGGACACGAAAAGTTGCAAAGCAAGCTCGGTATTTTCCGTTGACGCCCCGCCTCCAAAGGCTGTTTGCGACAGCTGAGTCTGCCACCCTAATGAAATGGCATTCCTTGAAACGTGTTGATGACGGTGTCTACCGACATCCTGTGGACTCCCCTGCTTGGAAGCATCTAGATGCTAAACACCCGAGTTTTGGATCTGAGTTGAGGAATGTACGCCTTGGGATTGCTTCTGATGGATTTAACCCTTTTGGGAATCAAAATGTGAATCATAGTACATGGCATGTTGTCATTGTTCCATACAACTTACCACCTATGTCTATCATGAAGCAACCATATGTATACCTTTCTGTGCTGATTGATGGACCAAAAGGACCCGGACTGTACTCGAGTGGACAACTTTTGGAGAAGATGTGATGGATGGTATATGGGAAGAAGTGAAGGTATTTTATGTAGCATACAACCTCCTATTTCTTTCATACTGAAAACAATAGGTTCATTCATTTGAAGAGGAAAAGACACTAGGTAATTATTAAGAGTAAAACAATAACATACAACCTCTTTCTTTACCTTATTAAGTGAAGGTGTTTTATTTTGGTGTAGAGAAATTTATTGAATCCTCCCGACGAGTTCAAAGAGGTTTGCTTGCACATGTGCAACCTCATGTGGAAAGACTATAAGTAAAAAACAAAGGCCAAATATTTTACTACGGTCATGAATAAGCCTAATCTAGAGAAGTTCCCTCCTCCGTATGTCCTGCCGGCTGATTGGGTTCTGCTTCTTGCATACTGGAGAAGTGAATATGCTCAGGTATTCTTTATTTCCTTCTCATGTTCAATGGTCCATACGCAACAAAAATGTGCAGCGTCTTTGTAAAGTCTTTTTTCTGTACAGAATCAATCTGAGCAGAACTCAAAGAATCGAGATAAGCATGGACCGGCGCATATCACTGGGCGAAAGTCATTCGCTGAAGTAAGACATGAGGTTCGTATGGTCTACGTTGCATGATTCGATCCATTTCTTATGTTTTTAATGACTGAACTTTTGAGTAATTGCATGGATCAAATCCATGAGGTTTGTATTTAATCTGACTTGGATTTGTTTCATTTAAATAGAGGCTCAAATCCAGCCAACCAACTGATAAGATGAGCTTGTGGATTTCATCCCGAAATGCAGATGATCCTGATGTTATTGAGACCATTGTAAGATTCTTCAACCTTTTCCTTTTCTCAATGAAATATGAACTGAATTTTCGCAGCTTGGTTGCCATTTTTGATCTTCAAATGTTGACCTCGTTTGATAATGTAGCAAGACTACAAAGCCCTCTTAGAAATGGAACCTGAGGATCAGTGAGGACTAGACTCCGTGAAAGATAGGATATTCCATGAGATCATTGGACCTGATGGTCACGGATACTGCCACACATATGGTGCTAGTGCCCCTCCGCGTTTGGTCTATAACTCTATATCAAACACGGGTCAAATCAGTGTTAGAGAGATACGGGAGATTGCCCAACAGCTGGAAGACAACCTAAAAAACCACATAGAGACGAGACTTCAAGACTTCAGAACTGAATGGATGGCGAGTTGCCGGTGCCACGAAGAGAGAGGCTCACGTTCACACGGACAAGTAAGTCAGGACTTGTTTTAAATGAGTGCTAAGGAAAGTGCATGGCTGATGCATTACTGATTTTTTGTTCACTTCATTCCTTCTATTATCATACTCGCAATTGCACTTTTCAAACTTAGCTCTTTTGGATGGTTGAATGATATTTATGTCTTTCTCTTAAGTAATGCATTTAGGGGAATGACTTCCATTTTTTAGACGACTTAGAAAGTTTAGACCATACAATGATTGCCCCCACTTATTGGAATAAATATTTGGATGCATGTTAGGTTAAATTGGCATCCATCAAGGTCATTTTTTTTTGCAAATATCGGGACTTACGTTTCAATTATGAGGTAAGGTTGTTAGCTTTGATTTAAGTCAATTTTTTGCTTTTCAATTGTAGGCAAGTGTTCATCAGACTATTCTGAGGGAGTCAATTGGAGATGGAAATGCTATGCTATCCAACAATGAGCAAGCTGGTGTTAACACCTCAACTGAACCAGAAGAAGACACCGAACAATCTGCCCACGGCGTGAATGACGGAGGTGTTGTCTGACATGGTGAATATGACGCAGTTTAGCATCAGGTTCTATGGACTTTTTGTTTGTTGGTAAAACTATATTGTATGGTTTAGGTCGTGTGAATTTACAGCTCTAAGTACATTTTGGGGTTTCGCAGTCTTTGTTATCGATCTGCATGGATCTTTCTGTCTTCTGTTGGCGGGAATTAGTTGTTGGACTTCAAACAAGGTGTTTGTAGGATGTATTGGAATGGACCTTTAACTTGTGGTGTTGTTTTTATATATATGGTATTTGGGATAATTTGTAATGGTGGAAACCATGCCAGTAGCCTGCAGGTATATATATATATATATATATATATATATATATATATATATATATATATATATATATACAGGTCGATTTGGAGCAACGGCTCCTAGCCGTGGCAACCATATATACAAATATGTGCATTTTAAAAAAAAAATAGCCATGGGGTCGAGCCGTCGCAAGATTGTTATACGGACTGCTATCGTAGCTTCGGCTTACAACCGTGGCAAACTCGTAGCCACGCCAATTTTGGTGCGAAAACTCTCACGCCAAATTTTGGGCGCCAAAAGTTTCGCCACGCCAACTACCGTGGCAAGACCAGAATATGGCGCCAAAAATCTCCCGCCTTCATTTTCACTAGCGACGACATACAACCGTCGCATATTGGTCGTCATTTTGAGCTGGGGTTGCTTGCCATCGCTTTTGCCGTGGCTAACAAACTTTCTACGGCTAGTACCCGATGCTAGGATAATTTTCCACCGCCCGGTTCGCCACCCCCCCATTTGTCGTCGCTGTGCCGAAGCTACACCCATTTTGCCACCACAAACACCCCTGTTGTCACGGCATTTTCCCGAGGCAAATTTAATTTATTTTTGTAGTGTACTCAACCTGAATACATCAGATTGTGGGAAATAACCAAATAGTAGCTGGCATTATTTTAAAGTTTAATGTGGTAAAATGATCAAAATATTTCTGATATTATTTTGTATTCATAAACTAATATGTTGTCACTTAATGTATGCATAAAGATGGTTAAATGGATACGTATGCAGAGCATAAATTAGCGCAATTTGGTTTGCTCCACGCGGAGCAAGCCCAATCACATGGAGCTGATACCCTGACAGTTGAAGAAGCGTATTTGCAAGTGATAGGCTCATGCTTGGGGTACATAAAGGTTTTAGGGCATGGGCCTTATTCGCCCAAAGGGGCAAGATGACGCGCAACATTTGGCGAAGAAACTGCATACATTTCAACTCAAATGGCAGAACAATTTGATCAGCTGGAGAGGAATGATCACGCTAGGGAAATTCAGTTGAAAGCGTTGTTGTGAGCCTAAATTGCTATGTTTAACACTTACTTTTATATCGATTTCTGCATGCATTTCATACATTTGGGTTAGAATAATACAGAATTTGTGTAGTTTATGTTTATTTGCAATATATGGAGGTCTACACAAGTTTTTTTTATATTTCGCAGAAATCGGATGCACTTTGGAGCTTAAAGGAATGTCATGAAGAGGCTAAGAATGGGGAAGCTAGAGAAACGCCCACTTTTCGCCATTCGAAAGTCATAGCCCTTGAAAAGAGCTTTCCAACGCATGCTCATATGCGTCAATCTGACAAATGAGGACTCGGGAAAGTGCATTTCAAGAATATAGCAGAATGCTGAGAGCGTACCAGTTCTACTCGACGTCGACCAAACTTGGTCGAGATTGAGAACACTAGGAGCTAAAAATTTACACGGAGTTGAGCAGAGCCACTCGAGCAACAAAGTCTTGGTAGACGTCGAACAAACTTGGCCGATGTCGAGGAGAAGTCGACGAACCCAGATACTAGCCGAGCTCGAGTGCAACCCGGGAGAAGAATTCTACTCGACATCGAGGAGACTTGGTCGACGTTGAGTACAATCCAGTTGAGTCCGTGTCCGAGATCGAGTTGGATACGAGAAGATAGAATTACTTGCAAGAGAAGATATGTGGGATTCTATCAAGAGATATCAAGTTCTATCAAGAGAAGGAAGATCTATCCACAATAGTCCTAGTTTCTTTTTAGATATAATTATTTTATTTCCATAATTTAATCTTCAAGTATTAGATAGATAGATTTAGATATAGATAAAATTTTCTTTCCTAATTTCCTAGGGAATGAACACTATAAATAAGGCTTTAGGGGATGGATTTTAGGCATTCAATCAATCCAAGCAAAGCCACATAGAGAGAGAAAGTCGAGTAGGAGTGGAGGGAGTCTTGGAGCCGAGTGGAGTTTGTGAAGCGAGAGCGGAGTTGGCTTTATTCGGTTATAAGTTTTATTTAGTTTATTCAAATCAATTTAGTTCCCTTTTATTATTAATGTCTTTCTTGATGATGAAGAGCGAGTAGTCACCCAACTTCTAGGGTCGGGGTGAGCCTAACGTTAGCCATGTAAGGTGAAGTGGTAAATGTACAATCTTTTGATGCAAATTCGTGTTCTATCCCTATGAGCATGATTCTTTTGCGAAAGTTGAAGGTGATCCTTGTTTGTGTTATTGAAGCGAAAGTGATCTTAATACACCTTGGATTAATTATGTGAAAAAGGATTAGTAAAAATTGGGTTTATGCGAAAGCCTCCATCTTCCTATTTGTTAATAACGAAAGTTATTTGATGAAAAGCATGATCTTTTATGCCTTTATGTGTTATTTTACATGGTTATTGTTGTGGTGTTGATACCCTGATCTTGGAAGTCTTTAGTTTATTGATTTATTTTATCAATTTTGTGTTCTGTGTTGCGAAAAGCTTTGAACTTTGTTTCTGTTTTTACTCAAGATCGAGCAGTTTTGGTCGATGTCGAAGAAGTTTGTCGACGTCAACGAAGGTTTGTCGAGATCGACCAGTTCTGTTTTGGTCAACAATTTGTTCGAAGTCGAGTACTTTACTTGAAGTCAAGGACTGTTCTGGTCGAAATCGTGCTGAGATTTGGAACTGAAAAGGTGGGCGCTGACACGCTTCCTCGTGGATCGATCCTGACTGCCTTCTACTACAACAGGAGGAAATCTTATATTTATTTGCTGAGACAGGGAGTCAGTTTGCTTTATATTCTATTTATATTTCATACTTGACACATCCTCATGCAACAAGAAAATTGGCGCCGTTGCTGTTGTGAGCCTAATTCACCATGTTTTATACTTACTTTTATATCGTTTTCTGCATGCATTTCATATATTTGGATTAGAATAATACATAATTTGTGTAGTTTATGTTTATTTGCAATATATGGAGGTCTACACAAGTTTTTATTATATTTCGCAGAAATCGAGGCAATTTACAACAGTTCTGAGAAAGGAGGAAAAGCTCGAAGTCAACAACAGAAAGTCAGAGGTCAAGAAGTAGCAAAACCAGGACAAATCGAGCTAGAAGCAAGAAAATCGAGTCGAAAATCACAAGTCGATATCGACCTGGCTAACTCGAAATCGACCAGGACCACATCAGCTTAGCACTCGATTTTGAAGCTCTGCACATCTGTCTACTGAGTTTCTTTGTTTACCCTTATTTTTTTATACAGTGAGAACACTGTAATGTTTAAGTATGAGGTGGGGGAAGGGCTTACTTTATGCATATTTGATTTATTTGACCATATTTGTGCATTACTTCTTGAATTGCTTATACATGGCTATTTTGGAATTCATTATTGATTTATGTGCTTATATGCATTTTTTCAAAGTTTATAAAAAAATCACCCCCATTGAAATTTTCGATTAATGTCATGGAAGTTTAATATTGAACTCGACGATGCAAAATTGGATTCATTAGAGATATAGCATGAAATTTCCTAGTAAAGGGAAGTCACAATGAAGTACATTATTTTATTGAAAACCATGAAAGGAGGTAATTTTGATATTGCTTTTCACATGTTGCATGATAAGAGGATGGAGGACTTTATATTTCCATATAAGGCTCATATTGTTATATCCTAGTCTATACCTATGCTTATGCATCACAAAAGCCATATTATGCCTTATTTCATATTGTGCTCCACATGATCTAAATATTGCCATTCTTTACCTTATTTCCTATCCGGGGATTATGTTGAGAATGATGTCACATTATGGAGATTATTATATGGTTGTTGTGTTGTTATTATCATATTTGGAGTTTGGCAGGAAATTGAAAAATATATGGAAAATTTAATGAGTGAAAGAAAATTCGGTCACCTCAGGAGATAAAGGTAGATCGACCCTGCTCACTGAGATAATAGTTCGGCAAGATGGGACACACAAGGTGATGAGTCCAAAGCACTAAGTATCCGGGGGCCATTGATGACACCCATGTTTGCGACTCGCGAGAAGGCAGTGCTAAGGTTAGAGAGGTAAAAACATTATATTGAAAAGAACATTGAGCGATGAGAGAAAGGTGATGATTCTTATGAAGAAGGAATGTGGTATAAAAGTTTGTAAAGTACTCCATTTCCCCGGATCATTAGCACCACAAAGCCAAAAATATGTCACATTTATCCTTTTACCAATCTACTCCTTATTTGATCTTAAATTAAAGTCCTCTTGATTATTAATGCTTTGTCACTTATGAATCGTTTTGCATAACCCTCCTTTTGTGAGTAGATTTTGCTTTTTAATTGCACATGCATGGATTTCCTACACTAGTACCTTTTCGAGGATGGTAATTGATTGTAGGGTTATATGAGAATGAATCTAATATGTTGAGAGTTTTGATTTCTTCCCCTGAATGACAAATAAAAGTATTGCTTGAGGACAAGCAAGCTTAAGTATGGGGTGTTTGTTGTGAACCTAATTCACCATGTTTTATACTTACTTTTATATTGTTTTCTACATGCATTTCATATATTTGGGTTAGAATAATACATAATTTGTGTAGTTTTTGCTTATTTGCAATATATAGAAGTCTACACAAGTTTTTGTTATATTTCGCAGAAATCAAGGCAATTTACAGCAATTCTGAGAAAGGAGGAAAAGCTCGAAGTCAACTACAAAAAGTCCGAGGTCAAGCAGTAGCAGAACCAGGACAAATCGAGCTGGAAGCAAGAAAATTGAGTCGAAAATCACAGGTAGATATCGAGTCATGCTAGTCGATATCGAATAATCCACTCGATTTTCACCTAGAAAGCCAAGAATCGGCTAACGAAGAATAGAAAGGTCGATATCGATAACCTCAAGTCGATATCAAGTGACCCCAAAAATCGAGCAGATATCCAGTGATCGACCGAGCCAGCTAAAGAGGAAAGACGGAGGTTGATATCGAGTTAGCCTACTTGATATCGAGTAAAATCGAGTCGACATGCATCCTGGAGGCCGAGATCAAGTTGTTGAGCTTAGTCGATATCGACTGGACCACAGTGGCCGATTTCGAGCTACTCCGGGTTCTTGTTAAGGTTCTATCCAAAGTCCAATGGAGATATCCACAAAATCAAATTCTATCAAGATCTATCAAGATGGAAGAGATATTTATCTACTTTAGATATAGTTCTTTTTTTTATTTATTTCTTTATTTCCATAGTTTAATCTTTCAAGTAATAGATAGATAGATTTAGATATAGATAGAGTTTCTTTCCTAAATTAGTTTGGAATGAAGCCTATAAATAAAGCCCTAGTGGGGCTGATTTTCATTCATTCAAGCCAAGTCGTCTAACGACGCAAGGAAAGAGGAGAGAGAGAGAGAGAGAGAGGAGGAGGCAAGAGAGAAGAGAGAGGAACGTTTGGAAGGTTTTGTAAGTTAGTTTATTTTATGTCAAAGTTATTTTCATTCATTATGTCTTATTTCTAATTTCCTTTTTCTAGGGTTGGGGTGATCCCACCATAGATATGTGTGTTTGATTTATAAATTCGTGATTTTGTATGTCTTTATTATCATCTACCTTTGTCCTTAATCCTTTGCGACATTCGAGGACAATTCCTTAATTGTGATATTGAAGCGAAATCGATCTTATTATGAATTTGGATAACAATTAGGCTTTGCTTGCGAAAGTTGGTTAATCCTAATTAAGAAAAGGCAGAAAAAAATTAGATTTTTATGCGAGAGCCTCTATCACCTAAATTGTTGGAATTTACGAAAGTCGATTCTTTGACATAAAGCATGCATCTTTATGTGATTTATAATCTACACATATGTTTTTATTGTTGTGGTGATCTCTAACCTTGTAAGTTTGCATCTTTATTTGTTTTATTTTATTATTTTTTATTTGGCACATATTCTACTTGATATCAAACCACCATTCTCTCTTCATCCCTCGACATCGACTAACTCTTAGCCGACGTCGATAGCAACCTCGCCACCTTTTCCCGCTACCCCTGAACCCCAAAACACACTAAACCTAGAGTTGCTGACTTCTCTCATGAGGACGAACCTGACTCCACTATCCTATAGCGGGGTCTTGACTATAAATTTATTTGGCCAAGAAACCCTCTCGTTAGTTGTCGGGGAAGCACTCAATCGTGCCCTTTTTAGTTCCTTTTGCTTTTCTTTATATTTGTTTTTGTTTTTAGTTCCATTTTACTTGCTTTTTCTTTTTGTCTTTACTTTCCAGGTGTATGCAATGAACTGATCGCACGCCTATCGATCCGCTTCTAGAACCAGAGCGATACTTCCACCTTCAACAAAGGTTCAGGAGGATCTCGCAAATCAACGATGACCAAGACACTCGACGTCGACCAAAAGTTTCTCGACAGATGCAAACACCACAGCACAACACAAAAGGAGAAGCTGCAAGAGACTCCTCGATGTTGACCAAGCCACTCGACGTCGACCAGAACTTGCTCGACATCAACCAGCAGGAACTCGATATCGACCAAAACGAAAAGCCTGCCCCGAAGTCGACTATTGTACTCGACGTCGAGGAAACCTTAGTCGACATCGACCATCCTATTGCCCCTGTCGACCAGCCTTCTGGACCTCCGACGAAGAAGAAGCTGTCTTTCCCAACGAAATCTCCAAAGGACCTTTCGGAGAAGAAGTTCTAGCGTTTCATAAAGATGCTTCAAAGGCCCAACGTCAAAATACCCTTCACAGAAGCTCTGAATGAGATGCCATCCTACGTCAAGTTCCTAAAGGAGATTCTAAGCAAAAACGGTCAATGGTTGAGATCGCAGAGGAGTGTAGCCAAATGGACGTACTTGAGAAAAGGCCAGATCCAGGTAAGTTTGTTATAACCATTGGATTTGGTCAATACAAATTTAATGCTTTATGTGACTTGGGAGCCAGTGTGAGTATAATGCCTCTATCAATCTGGTCCAAGATTAAGATAGGTTCCCTAGAGCATGTGGATGCTAAGCTTTATATGGCGAACAACACGGTGGTCATTCCAACATGCATGGTGGACAATGTGCCAGTACAAGTAGGTAAGTTCTTTGTCCCTGCTAATTTCTTAGTCATTGATATGGCGGAGGACCCTACTTGTCCAATTATTCTAGGAAGGCCCTTCTTGGCGAAGTTGGATGCCAACATAAGCATAAGGAAGGGAGTGCTCACTTTCAACATCAGCGATGAGGTAATTGAGTATTCCTTTAATAAAACTGAAAGGCATACAGGTCCCATTAAAGAGCTCAAGTCTATATCAGCTAGGTACATCACATGCGGAGAGCCTAAGATAAGAAATATGACTCCCGAGGAGCTGGAAAAGAGGGATATGGAGGCCCGGGTGGAGGAGATCATGGTCATCCTGAACGACGACACAAATGATCTACCCGACATCGACCAAGCTAAGTCGACGTCGACTAAGTATTTTTCGGATGCCATGACAGGATTCAAGTATGGGGTCGAAGTCGACCAGAGTTACTCGACGTCGAGTAACTTGGTCGATGTCGACCAGACATAGAACCCCCCACCGACTGAACCTTCGCCGAGCAATCCACCCGAAGCCGAGGACTCCTCGACGTCGAACAAGCTCCTCGACGTTGACCAATAAACTTCCTCGAATCCCTCCTCCCCGGCGAACAGTCCACCAGACGCAGCAATCTCCTCGATGTCGAGTAACCCTACTCGATGTTGACCAGACTCCGAAGTCCCGAAATCCGATTCTACGAAGGTAAGCCAAGGTATTGACATCTCTTCTCCTATTTCCATTAATGATTTATATATACATGGGAAAGGTTTGCCTTGGTATGTGATATTATGCAGGGTTTCCAATGAGGAGCCTAAGAATATGAAGTTGGTGACAAAGTCTATGTTGCCAAATCAAAGGATCATTGGTTTCCCAACAAATTCAGCAAGAAGAAGATGGGGCCCTTCACGGTGAACAAGATCCATTTAGGAGGACTGCAACTTATGAACAAAAATGAAGTCATGTTTGAAGCCCAAGCTACATGGGCCCTACAAATGCCACCTTGAGCTTAACGGAGAAAGTCGGTCCAGCGACTAAAAAGTCTATAGTTTATAAATAAACAATTAGTTTTTAGGATTTTTTGACATTGTTATTTTTGGTTTTTGGTTTTTGGACTTTATTTTTAAGTTTTTCTATTGTGTATATTTTCCGTCTAATGAATCTTGCAGGTACGAAGAAAGCTGCAGGGGTACTCGACGTCGAGTAGCCTACTCGAAGTCGACCACACATGTCGAGCAGAAAGGAGCATGTGGTCGAGAAGGCCACCCTGGAGGCAACACTGTACTAGATATCGAATAGTCTTGGTCGACGTCAACCAAATTCCTCGAAGTCGACCAACCGTCCTCGATGTCCACCACTTCTACAACAACATTGCACTCAATTTCCGACGATCAGCACATCTATCAAGTGAGTTTCTTTCTTTACCCCTTGTTTTTATACAGTGAGGACACTGTAATGTTTAAGTATGGGGTGGGGGAAGGGCTTCCTTTGTGCATATTTGACATATTTGACATTTTTGCGTGCATGTTTAAAGTTTAGTTCTTGAATTGATTATACATTGCTACATTGGATTTCATATTTTATTTATGTGCCTATACGCATGTTTTCCAAAGTTTGAAAAATCACGCCCATTGAATTTTTTTGAATAAGTGTCATGGAAGCTTTAAATGAATAAGTGTCTAGTAAAGGGAAGTCGCAATGAAGTGCATATTTTTATTGAAAACCATGAAGGAGGTAAAATTGGAAATTGCTTTTGACATGTTGTATGATAAGAGGATGGAGGACTTTATATTTTCATATATGCTCATATTGTTATATCATATCCTTATCTATGCTTATGCATCACAAAAGTCATATTGAGCCTTATTTCAACTATTGCTCCACATGATCTAAATATTACCCATTTTCTACCTTATTTCCATCCGGGGATTATGTTGAGAATGATGTTACATTATGGAGATTATTATATGGTGTTTGTGTTGTTGGAAATTGAAAAAAATATAGAAAATTTAATGAGTGAAAGAAAATCCGATCACCTCAGGAGATAAACGTAGATCGACCCTACTCGCTGAGATAATAGTTCGGCGAGATGGGATACACAAGTGAGGAGTCCAAAGCACTAAGTATCCGAGGCCATTCATGACACCCATGTTTGCGACTCGCGAGAAGGCAGTGCTGAGGTTAGAGAGGTAAAAGCATAATATTGGAAAAAAGCATTGAGCGATGAGAGAAAGGTGAGAAATCAAAGGAAGAAGGAATGTGGTATGAAAGTTTGGAAAATACTCCATTTCCGCGGATCATTAACACCACATGGCCAAAAATTGCCCACCTTTAGCCTTTTACCAATCTACTCCTTATTGAGCTTAAATTAAAGTTCTTTTGATTATTAATCCTTTGAAACGAATGAATGTTTTTGCATAACCCTCCTTTTGTGAGTAGATGTTGCTTTTATTGCACATGCATGGATTTGTGACATTAGTACCTTTTCGAGGATGGAAATTGATTGCAGGGTTATATAAGAATTAATCTATGATGTTGAGAGTTTGTTTCTTCCCCTGTATGACCATTAAAAGTATTTCTAGAGGATAACCAAGCTTAAGTACAGGGTGTTTGTTGTGAGCCTAAATTGCCCTGTTTTACACTTACTTTTATATCGATTTTTGCATGCATTTCATACACTTGGGTTAGAATAATACAGAATTTGTGTAGTTTATGTTTATTTTCAATATATAGATGTCTACATAAGTTTTTGTTATATTTCGCATAAATCGGACGCACTTTGAAGCTTAAAGGAATGTCATGAAGAAGCTAAGAATGGTGCATCTGGAGAAAATCTCCCTTTTTGCCATTCATCGTTCTGAATCAAACTTTATTGTCTTCACGAAAGTCATAGCCCTCGAAAATAGCTTTCCAACTCATGATCATATGCGTCAATCCGACAAACGAGGACTCGGGAAAGTGCATTTCAAGAACATAGCAGAATGCTGAGAGCGAACTAGTTCTACTCGACGTCGACCAAACTTGGTCGAGATCGAGTACACCAGGAGCCAAAAAGTTACACGGAGTTGAGCAGAGCCACTCGAGCAACAAAGTCTTGGTAGACGTTGAACAAACTTGGTCAATGCCAAGGAAAATTCGACGAGCTCGAGTGCAACCCGGGAGAAGAATTCTACTCGACGTCGAGGACAATCTAGTCGAGTCCGAGTCCGAGATCGAGTTGGATACGAGAAGATAGAATTACTTGCAAGAGAAGATATGCGAGGTTCTAACAAGAGAAGGAAGATCTATCCACAATAGTCCTAGTTTCTTTTTAGATATAATTATTTTATTTCCATAATTTAATCTTCAAGTATTAGATAGATAGATTTAGATATAGATAGAGTTTTCTTTCCTAATTTCCTAGGGAATGAACACTATAAATAAGGCTTTAGGGGCTGGATTTTAGGCATTCAATCGATCCAAGCAAAGCCACATAGAGAGAGAAAGTCGAGTAGGAGTAGAGAAAGAGTCTTGGAGCCGAGGGGAGTTTGTGAAGCGAGAGCGGAGTTGGCTTTATTCGGTTGTAAGTTTTATTTAGTTTATTCAATGCAATTTAGTTCCCTTTTATTATTAATGTCTTTCTTGATGATGAAGAGCGAGTAGTCACCCAACCTCTAGGGTCGGGGTGACCCAAACGATAGCCATGTAAGGTGAAGCGGTAAAGGTACAGTCTTTTGATGCGATTTCGTCTTCTATCCCTATGAGCATGATTCTTTTGCGAAAGTTGAAGGTGATCATTGTTTGTATTATTGAAGGGAAAGTGATCTTAATACAACTTGGATTAATTATGTGAAAAAGGATTAGTAACAATTAGGGTTTATGTGAAAGCCTCTATCTTCCTATTTGTTAATAACGAAAGTTATTTGATGAAAAACATGATCTTTTATGCCTTTATGTGTTATTTAACATGGTTATTGTTGTGGTGTTGATACCCTGATCTTGGAAGTCTTTAGTTTATTGATTTATTTCATCAATTTCGTGTTATGTGTTGCGAAAAGCTTCGAACTTTGTTTCTGTTTTTACTCGAGATCGAGCAGTTTTGGTCGACGTCGAGGAAGTTGCTCGACGTCAAGGAAGGTTTGTCGAGATCGACCAGTTTTGTTTTGGTCAACAGTTTGTTCGAAGTCGAGTACTTTACTCGAAGTCGAGGACTCTTCTGGTCGAAATCGTGCTGAGATTTGGAAGTGAAAAGGCGGGTGCTGACACGCTTCCTCGTGGATCGATCCTGACTGCCTTCTACTACAACGGGAGGAAGTTTTGTATTTATTTGCTGAGACAGGGAGTCAGTTTGCTTTATATTCTATTTATATTTCATACTTGACACATCCTCTTGCAAACAACAAGCGCAGATCGATAGCCTAGAGAAAAATAAAACTGTAATGATGGATGAGATGGAGAAGATGAAAAATGATGCAGGAAGCTTCAAAGAAAGAATGAAAATGCGCGAACAAATAATGGAGGCTGAAATGAAAGAGCGAGAACAGAAGATGGAGAAAAAAATTGAGAGAGAAACTAAACTGAAGGTAGATTTAAGAAAATGATGGAAGCTCAACTGCGCCAAGTTCCACCGGCAAAACAACATCAAGGAGAATATAAGGTATGTTCTTTGCAAGATTCGCGCAATTGAACTCCCACCCCACCCCCATATTTGCACTTCACGGTACAACCATCTGGGAAATTATGTTTACAGTAAATTTGTTTGTTTATACAGAATTACATAACTTCATTTGAAGTCCACAAATTTCAACCACTCAGCAAGTGCAGTTTATTATATCGTAATTAGTTCTGCCATGTCATAATCCTGTGGCTTTTGCACTGCAAGGCTTATTCATGGTTTTGATTATATTTTTCTAATTAGTTTATGCCATTTATCATACTGTTGTGGCATTTGCAGTGCATGGCTTATTCATTCTTGTAGACAGCTTTTCAGAATTAGTTTCTACCATTTCATATACTACTGGCATTTGCAGTTCAGTATTCGTGGTGTTTAATATTGCATTTTTATATTGTATCAAACAGGTCGGATGTCAAGCTGGATTAGTATGTGTTAGTGCGTTGTCTTGGTCTGGACGAGGATGCACAGGACAAGCCTGATGTCGCTATCACATTTTGGTGTTTGTTCATCTATATAGTCAGACTATATTTAGTAGATCATGCATATGTAGATATTTCAGACTTAGCATTTTGGAAGCTGATTTTTAATATGTAGATATTGGGCAACCAAGGTGGTAGTGATTGTCTATATACGATGGCACCCGTACATCAATACTTAAACTAATTTGAAGGCACTTTGTTACCGAACGTTTTCGACGACTAATCAGCCCTTTTGTCACTAAATATATTGGGCAACGGATCCCAATATTAGTGTTCAAAGTGTTTGGGCAACAAACCCAACACTTTTTCGACGACGACTCAACCATTTTGTCACAGAAGGTATTCGACGACGACTTAACTCTTCTGTCACCAACATTATTTGGCCACGCATCCCAAAATTTATCAACTAATTGTTGGGGCGACAACACAATTCTTTTCGTCACCGAAGACTATGGGCAACAAACGTTCACCTTTGTCATGAAAAATATCAGGGGCGACAAATAATTCTTCCATCGCGGATTGGGGTTTAGGGCGACGAAACTAATGATCGACACCCAGACCTTTTGGTGACGCACCAGAGGCGACGACCTCGTGAAAAAACTTCAGTGGTCACTGCCTATTTTGGGCGACAAAAAACAGGCTTTGGGCAACAAATCCTTTTGTCGCCTAAGGTTTTTTTTTCTTGTAGTGCATCTACTCCCACGGGGTATATTGAGCTATCTTAATTATTGATGATGTATCAAGGCATTTTTAAGATGGGTTTCATCATAGCTCCTTATTTCGCGTGCGGTTAGAAATCGTGTAAACTTTGACCTGTACTCGGAGATTCGTGCAACATGTCTTGACCAGTGTTCAAAGAGGTTTCATCTATCTTGGACTGTTGAAATGGGCTTTTTACTAAGGAAGCCCATCGGTTCATTAAGGCCTAATTAGAGAGGAATTCGAAACATCAATAAATTTCTGTAAAAGAGGGTGTGAAAGCATTCTTGCCTCATTTACTCTTGCAATTTGAGTATTCGTGCAATTCTTCGCTCCAAATTCTCCACTCTCCTAGCGCTCCGAATTCGAGTTTGTCTTCGGTGAGTTTACTTGATGTTCTTTAGCTTGTTCTTGATGAGTTCTTGAGTTTATTTTTTGATCTCACGAATTACTTACGAATAAATGAATAAAGGTGCTTTGATCAATATAAGGTTGTTAACTTTAGGATTTATTGGTTATTAATAATTTGCTCAACGCATTTAGGTTACATCGCGGACTCTTTTTTAGTGTAGTTTCATTCCCAAGGATGCCTAGTTCTAGCAAAGAAACCAATCGCCATAGTGATGTTGAGTGAGTGGAAGGTTGTTGTCACTCCTCACATTCAGACACCCATCAATGACAATCTTCAGTCCCTGTGGGATCCACTTTTGACACAATATCCTCATCTCCCGCAACCTCATCATCTTCTAAAGTTAACAACCCACGAGACAAATAGGACGTTAGTGATGATACTATGAAATTGATTAGACCGTCAACATCTAAAGCTAAGGATAAATCAGACACGGTCGTGCTCTCAGCATAGATCTAGGGTCTATGGGCTCTTAGGATCATCACGAAACTCTTTCTCACGAGCAAGTAGAGAAAATAGATAGTAGTCGTTCAAAGAGGACTTTGGGGGACCTCTTATTGCCCCCTATAACTTGGAACGTTTAGCCACATGTTCTCTTGTTTCTCTTTGCACGATCCAAAACATCCCAATGATCATGAAATCACCATTGCTGTGAATGTGAGTCAAGCTATACTTCATTACTATTGATTTCTACAACCAATCATTGCTACTTTATTGCTTACTACTTTCACACCATTGTCTTGTGTTACTTGTTAATTGCTTGCAATCACACTTAGAAAGTCGCACACACTAGCTTTCTGTGGGATCGATCGACCTCTACTCACCACTACTATTTGTTGTTTGTGTTTGAGATATTTAGTTTTGTAGATTGAAATATGAAATTCATGTCCACCAGTGGCTATTTGATAAGTATGCATATATTGTTTTGTGAATGAGTACATATTATTGAAAAGATCCGCGAAGTGTTTGGATGTTGGTTTTTTTCTAGTTGTATATAGCAATAACCCTTTTCCCTAAATTTTTTGCACCATATGATTTAAATATTTATCACACCTTAATTATGTTCCTACTGGTACGCATTAGAATGTTGTGTGTTCTAACACTCCAAATAGTAATATCTCTACCTTTAACTAATAACAAGTATTAACAGTAAGTAAAGGTTCATCCCAGAGAGAGTACGTGCGACTTTGGCTAGACATAGTAAGCAAGCAAATCATAACTGATGCGGATCAAGATGGTCTTTTGTGGGTCAAACAATGATCTTGATCCAGGCGAGCTCTCAAGATCGATTCGAAGGCTATTGATGGCAAAGAGTGTCTTCCTCAAGAGGAATAAGAAGGCGCCACCATGGTTGAAGAAAAGATGTTTTAATTATTTAATTATTATTATTATTATTAGTTGTTAGTTCTTTCCATATTTACTAATTTCTATGTTAGTTGGAACTATTTATGAAATTTTTTATTTTTAGTAATACTTAGTTATGTGATTAAAAGTGGAAAAGGAAAGTCTATCTTCTTAGATATTTTCTGTGATAGGAGGAAATCAAGTATGAATTAAATATAAAATATATATTCCAAATCGACTCCCTGAACCACGCAAATAATTACAAGTCTTCCTCCCGCTATAGTAGAAGGCAGTCAGGATCGATCCACGAGGAAGCGTGTCAGCGCTCGCCTTTCTCGTTCTTAAATCACCCTCGAACTCGACCAGTAGAGTACTCGATATCGAGTAGGGTTACTCTATCTCGACTAACCTCAGTCGATAGAACCTGCAAAACAGAGAAAACAGAACGAAAATGAACGAAAGATGTTAATGTCGAGTAAGTTACTCGACGTCGACTAGGTGGCACTCGACGTCGACCAGTGTCATTGATGTCGAGTAAAACAAAATCAAAAATCGTAACTTTGTGAACAAAATGAATGTAAACACGAAATTGGTGGAAATAAAATCAATAAACTAAACGCTCCTAGAATCGGGGTATCAACACCACAACGATAACCATATAAAATAATGCATAAAGGTATAAAAGATCATGTTTTTCATCAAATAACTGTCGTTATTAACAAATAGGAAGATAAAGACTTTTGCATAAACCCTAATTGTTACTAGCCCTTTTCACATAATTAATCAAAGTTGTATTAAGATCACTTTTGCTTCATTAACACAAACAAGGATCACCTTCAACTTTCGCAAAAGAATCATGCTCATAGGGATAGAAGATGAAATCGCATCGAAAGATTGTACCTTTATTGCATTTACCTTACATGGCTATTGTTGGGCTCATCTCGACCCTAGAAGTTTGGTGACTACTCGCTCTTCATCACCAAAAGAATCATCAATAATAAAAGGGAAATAACTACTTGCATTAAATAAAACAAAACTTATAACCAATCGAAGCCAAATCCCCTTTCACAACACTTCACTCCAATCGGCTCCAAGCTCTCTAACTATCTCTCCTACTCAATATAACTTGTTGAAACACAATTTCTTGTGGCTAGGATAATCCTAAAAACCATCCCCTAAGGCCTTATTTATAGTATTCAATCCCCGCTATTCAAGGAAACAATACTTTATCTATATCTAAAACTATATATCTAAAGACTTTAAGATAAAACTTTAAAGCAAACCAAATAAATCCAATAAATAAACTAGCTAATGTGGATAAATCTTCTTTTGTCTTGATAGATCTTCATATGGGTGGATAGAATTCCACATATCTTCACTTGTAAGTAGTCCACAAAGCTCGGACTTCTCCTCGTACTCAACTCAGATTGCTGACTGGGGTACTCAACATTGCTAGGGTTAATCGATGTCGACTAGATTTTCTTCTCTTCGTGTGCACTCGAGCTCGACTACTTGGTGGACTCGACATGAGTATTAGATATCGATTATGCGTAGTCGGCGATATTGAGTAGATTTGTGTGTCTCGAGTGACTTTGTTGCTCGACTTGCTGATTTCGACCGGAAAGTACTTGATAGCATACATTTAGATGGTCATAATAGGTGGAATTTATCTTAGTTAAGATGCATTTCATGCATGATTTAATTACAATTTGCATATTTGCTCTCTATGTTGGTGGAGTCGGACTCTACAAACTTTTATTGATTATTTCAGGTAATCGTGGATCCGATGATGAGACATGGGTTGATAAAACATTAGATGAGAATGTCTAGTTGATCGAAGAAGCTTACATGAAGATCTCAAGAGGTCATGAGAAGAAGAAGCGAACCTAAACGAAGAACAAGTCTGCAGAAGTTGTCGTCAGACATGTTGATCTTGTTTTGCACTTTCTAGAGGCCTCGGTTGTCTGATTAACTATTATGACCATGCGTTTGAAAGCTCTTTTAGAGAACTACAACTTTCCAGTTGACAAGAAAGGAAAATTTAGGATAGATTTTCGGTGAAAGGCTGATGCAGCGGCCGCAACATTCTTGTCGCGGCCGCAACAGAGCAATTTGCAGCGGGTTAGGAAGAAGCCGCGGCCGTAGCACATGCCGCGGCCGCAACATTGATCGTCTACGCTACGCCCTTTCGATAAATGAAACCCTAGATTTATTTTGTTTGGTTTTGTTGCCGACTTAGACTCCTTATAGGCCGATTGATGTTATTTTCTACAACACATCTATTCTATTCGACGTTCATCAGACACTTTATAGATTTGAGCGATGTTTTCCATGAGGAACTAAACTCATCTATTGTGCCTGCAATTTGAAGCTTTATTTGGATTGATTGTGAATTTCTAATTCTCATTCCTTGTTTCCTATATTTGAATGCTTCAACTTCTTTGAGCTTGATTGTTTATTGTTTTGTTCTATCTTGTCTGGCCAACTTGTTAGATCAATTCAATTCCTAAGGTTTTGTATATTCTTGGTTGTGAACCTTTACCTAAGTGGAAAACTTGTTCCTTTAGGGCTGGTTGAACTAATTGAATGAGTAGGAAGTTGATTGTGTTGTTAAATCCCTCTTTAGGGACTGCAAATACCTTTGGCCAATCTCTTAACTTAAACTTATCAATTGGGTTAAATCCTTCTTTAGGGACTATTCGATTAATAAGGGTTGCTAGGACTGGTTGGACTAGTAACTATATTAGGTCGGGACAAGGGCATTCATAGGAAACCATAAAAAGTCGAGAAGAAGTTACAAGGATCGCTTCAATCAAATAAAGTGGAAAATTGTAGGTAGAAGTGCTTCTCCTAATTGTCTGAATTAAAATCATTTACTCTTGCTTTCTTCAACCCGCTTTGATAAAAGACGGAGCTTTCGCACATAAAACCCCCCCAATTTGGTTACTTTGATTGACATATGAATCAAAATTGAATTATAACTTTCCCTGTGGATCGACCTCTTACTTATCGCTATACTAGTTATAGGTTTAAGTTTTCTTTGACTAATCAACGACAGGTTTTCCCTCCGTCAAATTTGGCGCCGTTGCCGGGGAAATTTATTGATTCTTGTGTGTTTTTGGTGTTGCTTTTTGGTGTGGACCACTCGTGCTACTAACATATGTTGAAGGTGAGATTATTGCAGTTAGACGGAGAGAGTTTTCATTAATACTCATCAGACGGTAGGAGTACATTAACGATATTTATTCATGGGGATATCAAGCTAGTATAAGGGAAGTGCTTCTATGCATCTTTGATGGCATGACTTCTGAGACACGGAGTCTTGCTGATCGCATGAGTTATGGAGGTTTATTAGATATGGGACTCTTGGAGATGTGGGAATTTTTCTGCTACATGGATCATCAATGTGCGTAGAACGAGTCACTTCCTCAAGTATCTCAAATCCCTGAGACCTCTGTTGCACCTCTTGAGGTCATGGTGGAAAATCACATTGAGAAGGTAGAGGCAGGCCACACTTCATTTGACGAGATCATTCCTAGCTCCCCCATTGATGAATCTGATCTAGAGCCTACTGCTGAGGCTACAGAGCAAGTAAAGGTTGTCTCCTGCACTAGAGAGAATATTGGTGGATACGTTGATCATCAATGTGCACAAGAGTTTGACAGGTGGATGAGGGCTTTGACTATGTCTGATTAGTGTCTTCGGCTTCGAAATTACGTCGAGCCAATGACATTAAAGAAAGGCACTTCTCGGGAGGCAACCCGAGGTAAGTTTTCTAATTTAGTTATTTCAATTCCTAGTTGGCTAGTTTTCTTTTCAATAAATTAGGTTTTCCATTAGGCATTACATAATTGTTTTTGGTTTGGGATGGACTAAGCTTTCAGGAAAGGCCACAAAAATCCTCAGATCCGACCTATAGAGACCCATCCACCACATTGTCAGTATTTCATTCATCTCTTCCCCTATGTTTTCATTTTTTTTTGTCTTTTATGTTTCATTGAGGACAATGAAAGGTTTAAGTATGGGGTAGGGATTGCATTGCATATAGATAGAGTTTGCATATCATGTTTACTTACGTTATCATGTTTATTTCTGTTGTCATAAATATTTTTATTCATATATTGCATTTGAAAGAAACAAAATCCAAAAATATCATGCATTGCATTTAAATGTTATTAACGATACCCATCTTGGTTTAGTTTGTCCTCTAATTTACTTTTATGATCTCATTGCATAATTCCCATGATTTGATTGAATTGCTTGAAAATGATTTTTGGAGCATGATTTGAGTATATAATTGAGCAAGTATGGTTCATAGTTGACGTTTAATTGAAATCTAAAAAAATATAACCTTTGTAAGTTTATTTTGGCCTTATAGGGACTATTCATAATTATTTCCCTTTTACTTTTATTGTGTGATTATACTCTCCATATGTTTCTTATTTCAATACTGTATTGCACATGTTTGTTGCTTGTGAATTTCAAATGATTGAGGCATGTTTTCTTCAGCCGTATTATACCTTATCTACCCTTTTCATTATCCTTTGCTTGAAGCCCAACTGAGCCGTAAAGCCTATTTCTTTTTTATAGGTCCACAAAAATATATCATAGCCAACGATTAGTCTTACCCTATTCGGGAATTAGGAGAAGAATTGGTGAAAAATCTTTACGTTGGAGTTGCTTTGAGTGGAGATGATGTATGTATGGTTGTACATTGTGAGAGGCATAGCCGAAATAAGGTAACCCTTCTGGCATAAAAGAGATGACTTATTACTAGGGGCCTAAGGAGGATAAAATTCACTTAGGAGTAAAAGTCTTGTAAGCTTGCACCTAGGGAGGATAAAATTCACCTAGGGGCAAAAGTAAGCATAAAAGAAAAGAAAAGAAGTCATCATCCAGATGGAAAAATTGAATGAGTTGTATGGCTATTGAAATCAAAGAGTGCTTATTGATGTGTATTGGAGTTAATGTTATTGGAATGGTTTGCGAAGTATGGAAGTTTTGGTGTTATTCTGGTTGGTTGTTGTTCCTTTTTCCCGGATTTTTAGCACCACAAGCCTAAATATTTCCCATACCTTATGTTCCTACCAAAACCCCATTTCAACCCTATAAAAGTCCTCATGATGTTGTTTGCAAGTGATGACTTTCACGGTGTATAGAGCAATTTGGATTGAGTTGAGAGTTGGACTTTAAAGCCTAAACACATGAGAGCTTGAGTGAAACACATTATCCCGGTGAGGTTGGATTAAATTTGCCTTTACTATTGGATCGCTCATATATTTCCTAGGATATTTGTTCTCTTATTCATGGCTCATATTGCTTGATGTTGCTTTTCTAAAACTATAGCATGAAGATCTTATTTGTGGGATGATTAACTATATATTTGTTTTAGATGGTCATAATAGGTTGCATTTAGCTTAGTTAAGATGCATTTCATGCATGATTTAATTACAATTTGCTTATTTGCTCTCTATGTTGGTGGAGTCGGAATCTACACACTTTTATTGATTATTTCAGGTAATCGTGGATCCGATGATGAGACATGGGTTGATAACGCATTAGATGAGAATGTCTAGTTGATCGAAAAAGCTTACATGAAGATCTCAAGAGGTCCTTAGAAGAAGAAGCGATCATAAACGAAGAACAAGTCTGCAGAAGTTATCGTCAGACATGCTGAACTTGTTTTGCACTTTCTGGAGGCCTCGCTATCCGATTAACTATTATGACCATGCGTTGGAAAACTCTTTCATAGAACTACAACTTTCCTGTTGACAAGAAGAGCAAATTCGGGATAGATTTTCCGTGAAAGGCTGATGCAGCGGCCGCAGCATGCTTGCCGCGGCCGCAGCAGAGCAATTTGCAGCGGGTTTGGAAGAAGTCGCGGTCGCAACATTATTCGTCTGCGCTACGCCGTTTCGATAAATGAAACCCTAGTTTTATGTTGTTTGGTTTTATTGCCGACTTAGACTCCTTATTGGCCGATTTATGTTATTTTCTACAACACTTCTATTCTATTCGACGTTTATCAGAAACTTTAGAGATTTGAGGGATGTTTTCCATGAGGAACTAAACTCATCTATTATGCCTGCAATTTGAAGCTTTATTTGGATTGATTGTGAGTTTCTAATTCTCGTTCCTTGTTTCCTATATTTGAATGCTTCAACTTCTTTGAGCTTGATTGTTTATTGTTTTGTTCTATCTTGTCTGGCCAACTTGTTAGATCAATTCAATTGCTTAGGTTTTGTAGATTCTTGGTTGTGAACCTTAACCTAAGTGGCAAACTTGTTCCTTTAGGGCTGGATGAACTAATTGAATGAGTAGGAAGTTGAATGTGTTGTTAAATCCCTCTTTAGGTACTGCAAATACCTCTGCTAATCTCTGAACTTAAAGTTATCAATTGGGTTAAATCCTTCTTTAGGGACTGTTCGATTGATAAGGGTTGCTAGGACTGGTTGGACTACTAACTATATTAGGTCGGGACAAGGGCATTCATAGGAAACCTTAAAAGGTCGAGAAGAAATTACAAGGATCGCTTTAATCAAATAAAGTGGAAAATTGTAGGTAGAATTGCTTCTCCTAATTGTCTGAATTAAAATCATTTACTCTTGCTTTTTTCAATCCGCTTTGATAAAAGACGGAACTTTCACACATAAAAACCCCCCAATTTGGTTACTTTGATTGACATATGAATCAAACTTGAATTATAACTTTCCATGTGGATCGACCTCTTACTTATTGCTATACTAGTTATAGGTTTGAGTTTTCTTTGACTGATCAATGACAGGTTTTCCCTCCGTCAAATTTGGCGCCGTTGCCGGGGAAATTTATTGATTCCTGTGTGTTTTTGCTGTCGATTTTTTGTGTGGACCACTTACAAGGTCCGCACTCATGCTACTAACATATGTTGAAGGTGAGATTATTGTAGTTAGACGGAGAGAGTTTTCATTAATACTCATCAGACGGCAGGAGTACATTAACGATGTTTATTCATGTGGATATCAAGCTAGTATAAGAGAAGTGCTTCTATCCATCTTTGATGGCATAACTTCTGAGACACGGAGTCTTGCTGATCGCATGAGTGATGGAGGTTTATTAGATATGGGACTCTCGAAGATGTGGGAATTTTTCTGCTACATGGATCATCAATGTGCGTAGAACGAGTCACTTCCTCTAGTATCTCAAATCGTTGAGACCTCTGTTGCACCTCTTGAGGTCATGGTGGAAAATCACATTGAGAAGGTAGAGGAAGACCACACTCCATCTGACGAGATCATCCCTAGCTCCCCCATTGATGAATCTGATCTAGAGCCTACTGCTGAGGCTACAGAGCAAGTAAAGGTTGTCTCCTGCACTAGAGACAATATTGGTGGATACGTTGATCCATTTGACTGCTACTTTGACAAGCCACCAATAGAACTAAATTGGTGGTATTATATACCCTCTGTGGGTTTTCAAGCTCATGAATACAATAAGTTGAAACGATTCTTAAATGTATTAATATTTAGTTTCGATTTATTTGTATGTAGTGCATGTTTGTTTGTTAGTTGTGCACAAGATTTTGACAGGTTGATGAGGGCTTTGACTATGTCTGATTAGTGTCTTGAGCTTCAAAATTACGTTGAGCCAATGACATTAAAGAAATGCGCTTCTTGGGAGGCAACCCGAGGTAAGTTTTCTAATTTAGTTATTTCAATTCCTAGTTAGCTAGTTTTCTTTTCAATAAATTAGGTTTCCCATTAGGCATTAGATAGTTGTTTTTGGTTTGGGATAGACTAAGCTTTCAGGAAAGGCCACCGAAATCCTCAGATCCGACCTATAGAGACCCATCCACCACATTGTGAGTATTTCATTCATCTCTTCCTCTATGTTTTTATTTTTTGTTGTCTTTTATGTTTCATTAAGGACAATGAAAGGTTTAAGTATGGGGGAGGCATTTCATTGCATATAGATAGAGTTTGCATATCATGTTTACTTATGTTATCATGTTTATTTATGTTGTCATATTTATTTTTATTCATATATTGCATTTGAAAGCAACAGAATCCAAAAATATCATGCATTGCATTTAAATGTTATTAATGATACCCATCTTGGTTTAGTTTGTCCTCTAATTTATTTTTATGATCTCATTGCATAAATCCCGTGATTTGATTGAATTGCTTGAAAATGATTTTTGGAGCATGATTTGAGGATATAATTGAGAAAGTATGGTTCATAGTTGACGTTTCATTGAACTCTAAAAAAATATAACCTTTGTAAGTTTGTTTTGGCCTTATAGGGACTATTCATAATTATTTCCCTTTTGCTTTTATTGTGTGATTATACTCTCCATATGCTTCTTATTTCAATACCATATTGCACATGTTTGTTGCTTGTGAATTTCAAGTCATTGAGGCATGTTTTCTTTAGCCGTATTGTACCTTATCTACCCTTTGTATTATCCTTTGCTTGAAGCCCAACTGAGTTGTAAAGCCTATTTCTTTTTGATAGCTTCACAAAAATATATCATAGCCAACGATTAGTCTTACCCTATTCGGGAACTAGGAGGAGAATTGGTGAAAAATCTTTACGTTGGAGTTGCTTTGAGTGGTGAGGATTTATGTATGGATGTACATTGCGAGAGGCATAGCCGAAATAAGGTAACCCTTCTTGCATAATAGAATTCACTTAGGAGTAAAAGTTTAGTAAGCTAGGATCTGGGAGGATAAAATTCACCTAAGGGCAAAAGTAAGTGAAGGTTCGATAATGTATAACAAAATAATATAAAGATACTCTAGAAGGGGGGTTGAATAGAGTATGCCGGATTTTCGCAGATAATCTCAAGACTTTTGAAGCACTTGCAAAACCCTTTGAGATTAGACGTAATGCTTTCTTCCGGAAAACCAGAATCACAGCAGAGTTATAGAAATCGAAACAAGTGCGGAAATATGGTAAAGCAGTAAGTAAATGACGTAATGCTTTCTTCTCGATGAGCTTGATAGTTCATCGAGAAGCCTCTCTCCTATACAATTGCAATCTAGTCAACTCACGTTCCCTTGGATTCCTAGACCACTCTAGAAGAGCCCCACCTCTCTCAGCTATCTAGTACAATCCTCTTACACTTCTTGAATCAATCGCCTAGTGTCAACTTCCTGAGTTACAAACTCTTGAGTATAACACTCTCTAGAAATATATCCTATAAGCTCACTGTGTAACTCTCAAATGCTTTGAAACAAAATATAAGACTTTGAAGAACAAGTCGAGAGCAGACAAATAAGAGAGAAGTATGCTTGAAGACTGAGTGCGATGTAGAGCGTTGATGTTGTAAGAGTTCGTCAGTCTTCCTTCTCTTCTTCATCTCCTTTATATAGTGAAGATCATCGGCGCCACTTGAGGAAGGAATTTTCTCCAACGGCTAACTTGCATTATGGCTTGCGGGTGGATCTTTGAGATCTTCTATCTTTGGAAATTCTGAAGCCACAATCTCCGATTTTATTCTCCACGTTATTCAGCTCAAGGAAGGAGATATAATTCGAAAAGCTTCCTGAAATGTTAGTGCATATATAATAATATCCGGAAGCATATAATAACATATAATAATATTCGGATATAATATAATAAAGTACAGGTTTTGTGTTTCATAAAGTAAAAGGTATTCCAAGACCCTTGGTTCACAACAGTTTTAAAGTCCAAACCATCATCAAATCATCTCCCCCTTTTTGTCTTTCAACAAAGGGAGGAGGGTAATCCCATGGTCGTTAAAATCTAGATCTAGATCGTGGGATTTTACGATTCTACGATCCAAAGTGGCCCAATCGATCTGGATCGCACATACAGAATCTTATACAGCAGGATCGCAGCAGAATCGTACAGGATCGTAGCAGGATCGTATAGGATCGTAGAATCGTAGCAGGATCGGGATTAGAATCTAGATCCTACAGCATGAATTAATATGTTGATTTTTTTAATAATTTTTTTTGGTAATTTGATTTTTTAAATATTTTTTTAGGTAATTTGAATTAATATGTTGATTGATATAGTTATCTTGATTTTTTAAAATAATGTATTGATTCACTCTCTATTTAAGGATATAAAAAATCTAGAATTATGACTTATTGCTCGATTTTTTTGGTTTGTTATATACACATGTGTGGATTTTTCATATATGGATAGACAAATAAAGTGGTTATAGCTATTGAGCATTGATTTAACTTTACATATAAGTGATATGCAATATTTTGTAATTACTTTATCAAAAAATTTGAACATGCAGTAGGATCTTACGATCCGATCCTACGATCCGATTCTACTACACCCCCACCGATCCGATCTAGAATCTCGATCCTAACAACATTGGGTAAACCATTAACCAAAATAAAATATTTATCCGATTTTCAAATAATTTCCACAAATAAACTATACTCGGATAAAATAAAAGGATTTTTCCGAAAATAAAATAGGTAACATATAAAGAAGGTTTAAAATTTAATAAAACCATATTTGATAAAATATCTAATAAGATATCAACCAAATATCTGATCTGTTATATGTACTCTACTATTCAGTTCACAACCTTTGAAATGAGGTTCAAGGATCTTGACACCGAGTAGAATTTATCTTTCGTAAAGGGAAAGCTCCCCCTACGAAAGTGCATCCCTGTTAAGCATTCCGATCTCCGGTCTAATGAAGGTGAACCTGTCCTCTGCCAAAGACTTAGTAAAGATGTCAGCCCATTGATAATCAGTTGAAATAAAAGATATGGACACATCACCTTTTTCGACATGGTCTCTAATGGAATGATGCCTTACATCAATATGTTTGGTCCTTGAATGTTGAACATGATTCTTTGTGATTGATATGGCACTTGTATTGTCACACTTAATGGGAATACCATTGAGGTTGATGCCAAGATCTCTCAATTGTTGAGCTATCCAAAGGATTTGGGAGCAACATGCTCCAGCTGCTATGTATCCGGCTTCGGCAGTGGATAGAGCAACTGAGTTTTGTTTCTTTGAGTGCCAACTGATCAAGGATGCTCCTAAGAATTGGCAACATCCTGACGTGCTCTTCCTATCCACCTTATAGCTTGCAAAATCTGCATCAGAATACCCGATTAATGTAAAATCGTTTTGCTTTGGGTACCATAAGCCAAGCTCCTTAGTGCCATTGAGATATCGAAAGATCCTCTTCACATCCACGAGGTGAGATTCTTTAGGGTCAGCTTGAAACCTAGCACACATGCAAACACTAAAGATGATGTCAGGTCTACTAGCCGTAAGATATAATAAAGATCCAATCATCCGTCGATACTTCTTTTGATTGACCGTCTTCCCAGACTTGTCTTGATCTAGAGATAAGGTTGAGCTCATGGGTGTCTTGACTGCTTTGGATTGATCCATCTTGAACTTCTTCAACAGATCCTTAGTGTACTTGCTTTGGTTGACAAAGATCCCTTTCTTAGATTGATGAACTTGTAATCCCAAGAAGAAGTTGAGTTCTCCCATCAAGCTCATCTCAAATTCACTGCACATAATGTCAGAAAATTCCTTTCACAAAGATGTGTTAGTAGCTCCAAACAATATATCATCAACATATATTTGAATAACCAAAATGTCATTTCCTTTAGTCTTGATAAAAAGAGTCTTGTCGATCAACCCCCTTTTAAAATCATTTTCTAAAAGATATTTTGACAAGCACTCGTACCAAGCTCTTGGGGCTTGTTTCAAACCATATAGCGCTTTGTCTAGTTTGTAAACATGATTAGGAAATTCCGAACTTTCAAAACCTGGGGGTTGAGCCACATAGACTTCTTCCTCAAGAAACCATTAAGAAAAGCACACTTAACATCCATTTGATATAACTTTATGCCCATAAAAGATGCAAATGCTAATAAAATGCAAATGGCTTCAAGCCTGGCTACTGGAGCAAAAGTCTCCTCGTAGTCAATACCTTCCTCTTGATTGTAGCCTTGAGCAACAAGTCTTGCTTTGTTCCTCACGGTCTCACCATTCTCATCTAACTTGTTCTGAAATACCCAACGTGTGTCAATGACTGATTGATGCTTTGTACTAGGCTTCAAGGTCCAAACTTTGTTCCTTTCAAATTCGTTAAGCTCACTTTGCATAGAAATGATTTAGTGTGGCTCTTGAAGGGCCTCATCAAGGGCTTTGGACGAAGCTTCAACACCTTGGGCCAATTCTTCAGTGTTGAGAATCTGATCCTGCATGTTCCTCTTCTCTGTGTTCTTGATAGCGACATCATCACCATCCTCGTTCTCTGTATGGATGTTAAGATCTATATCTGCAACACTTTCACTCAAACAACCGTTATTGCATTCATCAAATATGACAAGAAGCATGTACTTTTTACCATTGGGAGATTTGACTAGCATAGGACCACATAAATCCATACGTAAAAGTTCAAGGGGTCTAGAAGTACTTACAACCTTTTTGGGTTTGAAAGAGCTATGTGTTTGTTTACCTCGTGTGCATGCTTTGCACATCTCAATACCTTTGAAGTCCATCTCAGGTAGTCCTCTTACAAGCCTTTTGGACACAAGCTTCTATAGTGTATGTGGGCTCACATGACTGAGTCTCCTGTGCCAGAGCTTTGGATCGTTCGTCAAAGCCTTTAGATAGGTTAAGCTTCCTTGTGCCACTTGCTCAGCATTCACAGCATAGATGTTGTTATAACGATATGCAGTTAGAACTACTTCACCTATATCTTCTCTGCGCACTAGACATCTTTTCTTGTTAAATCCAACATCATTACCACTATCACATAGTCGAGAAACACTAAGCAAATTATACTTCAAACCATTAACAAGATAAATATTTTTAATACTATGGTTAGAATCACTTCCAACACTACCAATATCAACGATGTCACACTTTCCTTTGTCACCAAGAGTGATTGTTCCAGTGGATTGCTTCTTTAGATCATGGAAGAGAGACCTCTTCCACCTCATATGTGTAGAGCATCCACTATCAATAATCCATTTTTGCTCTTTCACCTTGGTGATCTCCTGCAAAACAAAAATCAACCTTTGTTGCTAGACCAGTGAGCAAATTTAGATCATTTATTGGGATAAACCATATTTGGTAAAATAGTGCCTTTGGGGACCCAAACTTGCATTATCCGTTCTTTTCTCAAGTGAACAGGGAATGTATTGCGAATAATATAAGGATCCTTTCTTCTATAGGGGCAGGTCTCTTTTACATGTCCCTTTCTTGCACAATGGTGACATATAAGAGAGGTTTTGCTTCCTTTTGCCTTTACAAAAGTTGTAATGTGTTCGGATTGTAACCAATACCACTTTTGTTTAGAGAACTTTGTTGCTCACCCAACATCCTATCAAGAGTGCCTTTGGATTTGGTAAAACTTATGAGGGTTGTCTGTTGGTCTTGAATCTTATTATTCAGGGAGATCTTCTCGTTCTCTAAGTTATGATGTTCACTTCTTAGAGAGGAGAGATCTTGCTTGAGTTTAGATTTCTCTGTGTCAAGAGTCTTGACTTTAATGTCAAGACTTGAATAAGAATCTTCAAGACTTTTGACCCTCATAGACAGATCCTGAATAGTTCTTTCCTGGTCCACAGTTTTCTTAATAAGAGTATTAGTGTGGGCAATAAGTTTCTCTTCAGTGGCAATCATATTAGAAAGGAATTCTGATAATACCTCTTTTAGACTTACCATAAGTTCTCTTTCAGTTACCTCAAGCTTTTCATCATGAGATTCATCTCCTGAGGCCATAAGCCAGATGTTGGCCTTCTCATCATCAGACTCTGAGTTAGAATCGCTCCAAGTTGCCACCATGGCTTTCTTTTTCCATCTATCACCCTTCTTGGACTTGCTCTTCGTCTTTTGAGTGCAGTCTTTTACAAGATGATCTATTTCACCACATTCAAAACAAGACAAAGGTTTAGTCTTCTTGTCATATTTGTTGTATTGAGACTTACCTCGAAATTTAGAAGACTCTGATCCATCCTTGTTGTTGAATTGTTTCTTCATTTTGAGGATTCGAGAAAGGCCTCTTGTGATAAGAGCAAAAGGATCATCCTCATCGTCATCCTCATCTTCGGAATCAGATACATCTTTGGGCTCATCCTTCTTAGACTTGAGCGCCAAGTTCTTAGTGCTTGCTGGAAGTTCTCCATCGTCTTCATTGAGAATCATCTCATCTGTGATCAGCTTCCCAAGCAAGTCATCAAGGGGCAGAGTGGTGAGATCTTGAGCTTCCTCTATGGCTGTTACTTTAGGACCCCATTTTTCTTTTGGGAGGCACCTAAATATCTTCCTCACTTTCTCAACGTTCGTAAAGCTCTTGCCGAGAGAGTCAAGGTTGTTGGTGATTTTCGTGAACCGTGTGAACATGGCCTTGATAGACTCATCAGGCTTCATTTTGAAAAGTTCATACTTTCGAAGGAAGATACTGATCTTGGAGTCCTTCACTTGGCTGGTTCTTTCATAGGTGACAACCATCTTGTACCAAATCTCTTTAGCTGACCTACAAGATTAAATACGGTTAAACTCATCAGTGCTAAGACCGCAATAAAGTAAGTTAATAGCCCTCTAGTTTTTGGAGATGAGTTCAAGATCTGCTTGGATGTATTCAGACTCCTTCTTCGCAATTTTGGTTCCATTTGGTCCGTCTTTCTCTGGAACCTTCGGACCATTCTCTATAATGTTCCAAAGTTCCAGATCTTGATCTATAATGAACATCTTCATCAATGATCTCTAGTGGACAAAGTTGTTTCCTACAAAGAGTGGTGGTCTACTGGTAGACCTTCCCTGTGCACATCCTCCGCTTGCTTCACCAGACATGATAAAAAAACTCACAAGATTGTTAGATCGAAAGCAGTGAGTAAAGCTCTGATACCAACTGAAGGTTTGATAATGTATAACAAAGTAATATAAAGATACTCTAGAAGGGGGTTGAATAGAGTATGTCGGATTTTCGCAGATAATCTCACGCCTTTTGAAGCACTTGCAAAACCCTTTGAGATTAGACGTAATGCTTTCTTTTGGAAAACCTGAATCACAACAGAGTTATACAAATCGAAACAAGTGCAGAAATATGCTAAAGCAGTAAGTAAAGGTCGCAACGAATTGTTAATGAGGTTCGGCATGAACTTGGCCTACGTCCCCGCCTAGGGTTCTTCCACAATCCTAGGGTTCAACCGGCTTTTATTGATTAAAAAGACTTAGGATCCTAATATCTCATCGAGAAGCCTCTCTCCTATACAATTGCAATCTAGTCAACTCACGTTCCCTTGGAGTCCTAGACCAATCTAGAAGAGCCTCACATCTCTCAGCTATCTAGTACAATCCTCTTACACTTCGTGAATCAATCGCCTAGTGTCAACTTCCTGAGTTATAAACACTTGAGTATAACACACTCTAAAAATATATCCTATGAGCTCAATGTGTAACTCTCAAATGCTTTGAAACAAAATATAAGACTCTTAAGAACAAGCAGAGAGCACACGAAGAAGAGAGAAGTATGATTGAAGACTGAGTGTGATGTAGAGCATTGATGTTGTAAGAGTTCGTCAGTCTTCCTTCTCTTCTTCATCTCCTTTATATAGTGAAGATCATCGGCGCCACTTGAGCACGGAATCTTCTCCAACGGTTAACTTTGATTATGGCTTGCGAGTGGATCTTTGAGATCTTCTATCTTTGGAAATTCTGAAGCCATAATCTTCGATTTTATTCTCCACGTTATTCAGCTCAAGGAAGAAGATATAATTTGAAAAGCTTCCTGAAATGTTCGTGCATATATAATAATATCCGAAAGCATATAATAACATATAATAATATTCTCACATAATATAATAAAGTGCAGGTTTTGTGTTTCATCAACACAGGTGTACCTTCAAGACCTTTAACACAAACAGTCTGTTAAAGCCTTTGAAACTAATTTCGATTTTCATCAAGAGAGTAGAGTTATCAATAAGCATAAAAGAAAATAAAAGAAGTCATCATCCAGATGGAAAAAATTAAATGAGCTGTATGGCTATTGAAATCGAAGAGTGCTTATTGATGTGTATTGGAGTTAATGTTATTGGAATGGTTTGCGAAGTATGGAAGTTTTGGTGTTGTTCTGTTGGTTGTTGTTCATTTTTTCCGGATTTTTAGCACCACAAGCCTAAATATTTCACATACCTTATGTTCTTACCAAAACCCCATTACAACCCTATAAAAGTCCTCATGATGTTGTTTGCAACTGATGACTTTCACGGTGTATAGAGCAATTTGGATTGAGTTGAGAGTTGGACTTTAAAGCCTAAACACATGAGAGCTTGAGTGAAACAGATTATCCCGGTGAGGTTGGATTAAATTTGCCTTTACTATTGGATCGCTCATATATTTCCTAGGATATTTTTTCTCTTATTCATGGCTCATATTGCTTGATGTTGCTTTTCTAAAACTATAGCATGAAGATCTTATTTGTGGGATGATTAACTATATATTTGTTTTTCCTTGCTTGAGGACAAGAAAAAGCTTAAGTGTGGGGTAGTTTGATAGCATGCATTTAGATAGTCATAATAGGTTGCATTTACCTTAGTCAAGATGCATTTCATGCGTGATTGAATTACAATTTGCATATTTGCTCTCTATGTTGGTGGAGTCGGAATCTACACACTTTTCTTGATTATTTTAGGTAATCGTGGATCCGATGATGAGACATGGGTTGATAACGCATTAGATGAGAATGTCTAGTTGATCGAAGAAGCTTACATGGAGATCTCAAGAGGTCCTAAGAAAAAAAAAGCGAACCTAAACGAAGAACAAGTCTGCAGAAGTTGTCGTCAAACATGATGAACTTGTTTTGCACGTTCTAGAGGCCTCGTTGTCCGATTAAATATTATGACCATGCGTTGGAAAGCTATTTCATAGAACTAAAACTTTTCTGTTGACAAGAAGAGCAAATTCGGGATAGATTTTCCGTGAAAGGCCGATGCAGTGGCCGCAACATGCTTGCCGCGGCCGCAGCAGAGCAATTTGCTGCGTGTTGTTGGAGGAATTCAAGTATGAAATAAATATAACATATAAATTCCAAATCGACTCCCTAAACTACGCAAATAATTGCAAGACTTCCTCTTGATGTAATAGAAGGCAGTTAGGATCGACCCATGAGGAAGTGTGTCAGTGCTCGCCTTTCTCGTTCCTAAATCACCCTCGAACTCGACCAGCAGAGTACTTGATATCAAGTAGGGTTACTCGATCTTGACTACCCTCAGTCGACAGAACCTGCAAAACAGAGAAATCAGAACGAAAACGAACGAAAGATGGTCGATGTCAAGTAAGGTACTCGACGTCGACTAGGTGGCACTCGACGTCCACCAGTGTCGTCGATGTCGAGTAGAACGGAATAAAAAATAGTAACTTTGCAAACAAAACGAATGTAAACACGAAATTGGTTGAAATAAAATCATTAAACTAAGCGCTCCTAGAATCAGGGTCTCAACACCACAACGATAACCATATAAACTAATGCATAAAGGTATAAAAGATATCATGCTTTTCATCAAATTACTATCATTATTAACAAATAGGAAGATAAAGGCTTTCGTATAAACCCTAATTGTTACTAACCCTTTTCACATAATTAATCCAAGTTGTATTAAGATCACTTTCGCTTCAATAACACAAACAAGGATCACCTTCAAATTTCGCAAAAGAATCATGCTCATAGGGATAGAAGACGAAATCGCATCGAAAGATTGTACCTTTATCGCATTTACCTTACATGGCTACCGTTAGGCTCACACCGACCCTAGAAGTTGGGTGACTACTCGCTCTTCATCATCAAAAGAATTATCAATAATGAAAGGGAAATAAATTCTTGCATTAAATAAAACCAAAACTTACAACCAATCGAATCCAAATCCGCTTTCGCAACACTTCACTCCAATCGGCTCCAAGTTCTCTAACTATCTCTCCAACTCGATATAACTTGTTGAAACACAATTGCTTGTGGCTTGGATGATCCTAAAAACCATCCCCTAAGGCCTTATTTACAGTATTCAATCCCCGCTATTCAAAGAATCTATCAAAAGACTTTAAGATAAAACTTTAAAGCAAAACAAATAAATCCAATAAGGAAACTAGCTAATGTGGATAAATCCTCCTTTGTCTTGATAGATCTTCATGTGGGTGGATAGAATTCCACATATCTTCACTTGCAAGTAGTGCACAAGGCTCGAACTTCTTCTCGTACTTGACTCGAATTGCTGAATGGGATACTCGACATCGACTAGGGTTAGTCGACGTCGACTAGCTTTTCTTCTCTTTGTGTGCACTCGAGCTCGACTACTTTGTGGACTCGACATGAGTACTTAATATCGATTATGTGTAGTCGACGATTTCGAGTAAATTTGTGTGTCTCGAGTGACTTTGCTACTCGACTTGCAGATTTCGACCGGAAAGTACTCGATATCGACTAGAGTTAGTCGATATCGACTAGTCTCTGTCGAGTGCTCCTTGTTTTCTGCTCGATTTATCCTTGCTCCGCTCCTGCTTGATCTTGGACTTTTTGTAATTTTCCTCGAGCATCTTGATGATTTCCTTCCTTTCTCTGAATTGCTATAAATTGCCTTAATTTCTGCAAAATTAAATATAAACTAGTGCAGACTCCATAATTTGGAAAATAAGTGTAAACTACATAGAATATGTACTATTTTAACCCAAATGCATGAAATGCATACAAAAATCGTTATAAAAGTAAGTGTAAAACATGGCGAATTAGGCTCACAACATTTTCCTTGCCCATTAAGTAGGAATCTTATTAGGGTTTTTAGTTCTTAGGAGTCTATTTAAGCAACATTCTACATTCAATAAAAATGGGATGTGAACATTAAATTGAAGAAACTTTTTGGCTAAAAGGTTCTTCAATCCTCCCATCCAAAAGCTTATGCATCCTTACAATTTCTTTGTTTGATCAATCATTCGATACCAATTCAAACCCTAATTCCCAAACACAAATTCAAACCCTAGACTGAAAACCGTCGCAAAACAGGACCTCCGTTGCAAGCGAGAGATGATGAGTAGTGATCGTATCTTATTGTGTTTGGTAGCTATAGAAAGGTTTTTTCTCGGGGATATGACCTAGTGTTGTGCGAATTCTATGCTATAGACGGTGTTAATTCTCTGGTGTATTGTCGTAGACAATAGTGAGATATTAGTACTAACATAGTTATCCATTGAACTTGACGAAATGCTGGTGTGCGGAAGTACTTGTTTGCCTCTATTGTGATAATTTGTTTTGATATGCAAAATTGTTAGCAAATATCACCTGATTGTCTTTTTTCTATGATGATGTGCTTCAATGCCTTGGAATTCTGATATGCAATGATGTTATTCTGTGTTGATATTTTGATTTAGCAATTATTGCCTGAATGATTTACCTATAAAATGTAAATATCAAATGTTGGAATATGATATGCTAATGAATTTTGCTACGGGCTTTGAGTTGTTAATGTTCTGAAATGATTAACGTTTATTTTTATGATATCTAGAGGTTGATTGACGTAAACTAATTATGAGAAATGAACTTAGGAAGAGAATATGGGAATAACCCTTAGAGGTACCACCTCTTGTTTGGGAAATAGGTCGGAGTTAGACCATGGGATTTGTCTTTAGAGGTGGATGACCACCTCTTGAATGAGAGCTTGAGCACTTGGGGATATAGTGCCTAGGCAGGATATCATTGGGATTGTTGAGCACCTTGAACATCAAAAAGATTTTTTTTTTAAACTGTTTTAAAAGCGACCAACTCCAACTTATCTTCAAAAAAGTTAAACGTGTTAAAAACTTCCATTTATCGGGTAACTCTATGATACTTCACAAAGTGGATACAAGCATTTTATGGTCTAGTGATGATATTGTAGAACTTTTAGAGTTGTGGCACTTCCGAAAAGTCGAGACAAGGATGTGATAGGGGCGCTTATTGCATACTTGTCAAGACTAATTGGAGATGTCACGACCGTGACTAAGATGTTGTAAGAATCCCGGAAGACGCATCCGAGATGATTGCAAGATCCTTGGACATGGTCCTTGGACTTGCATTTTAAAACATCCTCCTCTTACTTTGAAGTGATTTTAATCTCGAGAACGAGACTTGTTTTTATAGGTGGATGATGTAAAGGCCTGGATTTTTAAATCTTAATTTTCGGAAAAATGAATTTAAATCGGATATTTCAAGGAAAACTCATCCTCAATGTAATAAATCGAACTCTAAACTCTTAAAGCGGATTTCGAAATTTTAAAATTTATGCGAAATACATTTTATTCCGCTTCCATATGCCGAGAATTTGAAAATGATGTTCGAATTTCATTATTAAATTCGGATTGGAAAATGTAAAAGTTATTTTGAACGAGTTGGGATAAGATCGAAAGAGCGCGGGTTTCGGATTTTACATTCGGGTATCCGTATTTCAATGTGATTCATGGGACCGCACCTTTGTCTTATTTCCCCTCCACTTTCGATATGCCCAGGCTACAAACAACCCTCCTCCCCTATCTCTTATTTTCTTCCTCGTCCAATCTTAGCTAAACACCACACTACTAGAATTGTGTTCATAGACATCGGGTCTTTTAAATCGGTCAGAAAAACGCGTGATGTTAAAAATAATTATAACATCTGTTTTAAAATTGTCGATGTTAATGTTAATATATACATCAATCTTACTTTTTGGACAATGTCAAAAAGACATTTTGAATATTTTTTTAAAGGCGCGCTTATAACACTTGAATGAACTTTGAGGCGGTAAAATAACTAGCTCACAAACACTTCAAATTTTTGGTAAAAAAGACCCGTCTCCCATCACTTAACAATTAATCCAGTACCCCTTATTCATTACCCTAGATCAAACTGGCCGACACAGAGCACGTGATTCGTGGTTATCTTGCTAACAATCGGACAGGAAAGACAAAAGCAACAAAGATTCAACATTAATAAAACGAAGTAACAAAGCAACAAAAAAACCAAGATGGTAGGGTAGATGGGTGGATAGCTGCACATGGTCATCACAACATGTTTGGTCTCTCGATCCTTGGGCTTCTTCTGCTTATTCCCTTTCTAATTTATAAACATAGGCGAGGTAGGCCGAACTTGCCGATAACACCACTTAACTCCCTAATCTCTTGCATTGGGGGCGAAAAGCACTAGGTCCCGGAATGAAACAACACGCTAATTGGATACTCATGTCTCGTCGGCTTCACACCTGGAACGTCACGTCCAGATACCGCTTCCACTAAGATATATCTGCAATCAAGATGTCAATCTCCTTACACTATCTAGTTTCTATACCCGTCATGTTGGATGTGATTCGTCACTTTGGATTTGGTCTGCTAATGCGGCTTTTGTCTAAACCCTAGTTTGATGCAGTTATATCTAGTTAATGACTCTAAATATAATAACAACATAAACAATATAAAGAAAATGACACTGAAATAAATAAAGGATAGATAAAACCTAGAATCAACCCTCTTGATACACCAAACAAGTCTTGAATCACGAGAAAAACAAGAGAATCAGCCTTGCATGGCCATCCCTAAACTAAATATGAAAAGAAAAGAGTACATAGGGTTCATCAGTCCCAAGAGGGAGTCGAGACCCTCTCAAATAGGTGAAAGAATTGTGAATTGAATTATGTGTAAATCCTAGCCTAGAGGTCTTTATATAGTGCTCATTGGTTTCCTAAAAAAATCCTAGAGTTCATGCTTAAGATGCAAACAAAGGATCTTAAGAAGATAGAAACAAATTCCCTTTAGATAAGGATCCAACTCCGTGTATTTATTTGTATCGGTGGATGCTGGACCTATACATTGTCGTGGGCTCGATATTTTTAAACTTTATGATGTCATAGAGATCATCTAGTGTTTTCTAATGCATGGGCAAACTAGGAGATCATACATCCGAGACCCTGAGAAATTGGATTTTAAGTTCAGCTCGCCCTACGGACTGCTTTTGCGGCTCGTTGTGATTTCAACTCTTAGACCTTGATTCCTTACTCTCTTACTTCTCGACTTGTATTGGCTCTTTCTTGAATTCTTCCTTAGCTCTCCTTAGCTTCATTTTAATGTGATCCTAATCGTCAATGAGCTTGACTTCTTTATCTTACAAAGCTTTGTCATTATAGCCGAATATCAACCCTTCTTTAAGAAAACTGCGTGGCGACACCATAGTATTTTGGCTCTTTTTGATTGAAGGCAATGAGCACCGGTTGGAAAGTTGTTTTAAGTGGCTACAACTTATATGAAGGACATGTCTCTTAAATCAGCCTCGAAGATGACAACCTAGTGAGAGGCGAAGATGTCAAATGATCGAGATCCTCGAAGTGCGATTTTGAGAAGATTGAGATCGAGTGTAGGGGATTCAAGTTTGAGATGCCTCGGAATCTTGCTCCACATATCCTTTTTTTCAGTTTCCATAAACACCAAAAAATAGCCCCAAAAAAAGAGTGTTTAAAAGCTCAAGCATTGGGCGATCATGGTCCTCGGGTCTCATCAAGTGGTATCAGAGCTAATCGACTCGAGTCCATCGAGATTTAGATAACTAAGTTGTTTTTTCTTAGTCAAAATGTTCAAGAAAATGAGTTCCAAGCCTTTATCCGAAGAGTACAGCCGATGGCTGCCTATTCGAGCATATGATTATGGGTATCTTCGTTGGAGAGACATGGATGGTGCTACATATGATGTAGTTGATCAAGATCTCCAGTGGAGATACAAAAAGAGAAGTACTTGAGAGGATGAGGCTCGATGTAAGAAGAAGGTTGAACCACCATGACAAGAGATCCGCAAGCTCGTAGAAGACTCAATCCAACAAGTATAGGAAATTCAAAATTTTGTCATCTCATTGGGGTCGATACTTTCGAAGCCCACAACACCACCGACTCCATCTTCAACGATGACATCCTCTATGGCCATGGGCATGGCACTTGAGATTAAAGAAGGCAAGTCCAAATATGTTCTAACTGAGATGGTGAGGGTCAACCCCGAGCTTAAGAAAGATGAAGAAATCATCTAAGTTAATTCCCAAGGTTGCGCTTTCCATGAAGGAGAAATGAAAGCCAACTGACATGCCTAGCTTTCTAAATTCCATGTCGACTAAGTGGTTGGATGCGGACCCTTTCATTTTGTCTTACTTCCCTTTCACAATTCAAGAAGAAGAGAGGATTCAAGATCCATTCAAGGATGAAGAAACATGTCCGAAGAAGTCTCTTGATTCCATCACGGATTCGAGGACGAATCCTATTCAAGGGGAGGAGGATGATGTGATCATAATAGTCAATTAGCTCGACTCCCTTATCGTACCAAACTTTGTCCCTAGAGCCGAACATCGACCCTCCTCTGAGAAAACTGTGTGGCAACACCGTAGTATTTTGGGTATTTTTGGCTCCAAAAAAATTCTGATTGAAATTAATGAGCACTTTTTGCAAAGCTATTTTAAGTGGCTACAACTTACATGAAGGACACTTCTCCTAAATCAACCTCGACTATGCTCGAATTTGACGTTCTTTTTAGCAGTTCAATTTTGGACACTTTTCCATGCTTTTATTTCTATCAAAATAAATCCCACATTGATTAGAGATGATTTGGGCTCGATATTTTCACTCTATATATTTCTTGTAAGAACATCATTTTAAGCAAATCAAGTTGAGTTGAGTTAAAGGTTAAACAACTATTAGCATCCTATGATTCCGGGTAAAGAATCGAGTTTTTGGTGAAAGGCTAAGAGTGAACCCTTTGGTGAGAGGCCAAGGACGATACCCTAGTGAGAGGAGAAGGGGTCAAAGGGTCGAGATCCTCAGCATATGATTTCGAGAGGATTGAGACCGAGTGCAGGGAATTCAAGGGTGAGAGGTCTTCGAATCTTGCTCTACATATCCTTTTTTCAAGTTCCCATAAACACCAAAAATTATCTCACAAAAAGAGTGCTCGAAAGCTCGAGCCTTGGTGGATCCCGGTCCTCATGTCTCATTAGAAAGTGTGTTAGAAGTTTAGCTTGTTAGACGAACAACTTCTACTGACCTGTTCTTTGTTTAGCGGCCTTTCAAACTTCGACTTCACTCCTTGGCGCTACAATTCTCTTCCTCTTCTCGACACTTCTTTCATCCATTAGCCTCCTCGTTTCTTGTTGGATTTACATCTAACTGGATTAATCAATGAAAACGTGTAAATTCCAACCCCACCACCAAATGATTGTAAATGCAAATCTAGCCTAAAACATGCATATATTATATACATCTAAATTATGTTAAATGCATCATAATATGTCTACCAATATCCATGCTATCAATAATCAACTAATCTCCCACCCTAAATGAAACTTTAGCATCACTACTAAAAAACAGGATTTAGCAACGGATACTTAGCCACGAATACTGGGCGTGGCTATATTCGTGGCCAATAGCAATGACATTGGCAACGACTTAATAGTCATTGCTATTTTCGTGGCTGGGTGGCGTCTTGGTATGACACCTCTTCAAATTCGTAGCTAATAGCAACGAATCTATGTCTGTTGCTGGTTTTATGGCTGGAATGGTGGACTGGACTGCTAAATAGCCACGAATATAGCCACAATTGTTTGATTCGTGGCTGTATTCGAAGCTGGTCCGACCACGATATTACATCTGTAGCTGAATTCGTGGCTATTCGGTCCAGCAATCGTTAAGCATTTGGCCATTTAATGGGCTTGGTTGCAAATAGGCCGGATGAGTTAGTATCTCTCAATTTTTTTTAGATTGAATATGTCCATTCAATAGAGTGTTAGTAAAACCAGAAGTGAAAGCCAATTAGCCTATTAGAATTCAAAGCCAAATAAGCCCATAGAATGAAAGGGTATTAATGTGCTTCGTTAGCGACGACTGCATCCGTGGCTAAATCTGTGGCTATTACGGATGTTGTCAAAATTCAATGCGCTTGTACTGTACCCACAGATGGGGCGATACGCGTCCATTCCCTGCATATTTATGGTTGAGAGTATTTAATGGGGCCGGCCCAGTTTGCATATCGTCTTCTAGCTCCATATCCACTTGCAATTTGGAGGGTTTGGCAGTGGTGGATCGATCAGTCCGGCCTTCTCAGCTCTCTGTTCATTCGTGGGTATGAGGTACGTAATTTTTTTTTTGTTTAACTTTAGTTACATACTATATAATATATACTCCGTATTACAAATATATATAATATATATACAAATGAAAAGGGTTTTTTGAAATGGTATATAAATTATATAATGGGTATATGGAAATGGTGTATAAATGGGTATTATTTTGTTATTGAAGAAATCGAGTGAAATGGGTATTATATATACCAATGTGAAAAGGGTTTTTTGAAATGGTATATAATTTGAAGAATATATTTGTAAATGTGATATGTGATATGTAATAAAAAAAAATTAGTTGTAATTGATACATGTATATATGTTCAATTATTACAATATATATTTATTCAATGTTTAATTCAATATGTAGTTTATTATTAATTTATTATGATTATAGTATCCATACAGATCGATTGATCGAATATGGCCGATCGTTCCTAGATATATGATATGTACTTGGAGGATCGTAGAGGATTAAAGCCTGAATACTATGAAGGGGTGGATAAGTTTATAAATTTTGCTTGTGCTCAAACTTATTATGTCGATGAAGGTAAGATAAAATGTCCATGTCGGAGATGTGAGAATTGTTGTTTTGAGAAAGCAGTTGATGTGAAGCCATGAAAGATCATTTATACCACCGTGGGTTTATGTTTGATTATTTTTGTTGGATGGAAAATGGCGAAGCTATTGGACATCCAAACCATGATCAAATGGTAGGGGGCAACCAGTGGGCTATGTACGATCAGTTAACTGCAGAGCAAAGAATGATGTTTGACACTGCAGGGCCGAACTTTGTTCCTCCTTCATGGTTTAGTGTTAATGTTGATGGTAATCATGATGAATTCCAACCAGCTGAAGTGAATGAGGTCGATGAAATGAGGGAAGATCTAGTAGCAACTAAGGAGGCTAATCTGTTTTCCACACAGTTTGCAGACGTGCTAAGAGCCGCTGATGAATCTGTGTTTCCATGGTGTACTACACAGTTGTCCTTTGTGAGCCGGCTTATGAGCTTGAAGTGCGATTATAATGTTCCCCAAAGCCTCTTTAATGGTTTCGTGCAATTGTATGATGAAGTGTTCCTTCTGAGCACAGGATTCCGACCAACTACTATGAAACTGAGAAGATAGTTCGAAATTTGGGGTTACCGGTGGAAAGAATAGCCATGTGTCCCAATGGTTGTATGTTGTATTGGAAGAATGATGCCAATGAAGAATCATGTAAGTTCTGTGGTGAAGCATGATATGGTGTGGGTGCAGGTAGACGTAGGCCACAAAAGGTTTTATTCTACTTTTCTCTTATTCTGAGGCTACAAAGATTATATGCTTCGGAGGTGACCGCCAGCCATATGACTTGGCATGCGGAGCACGTAACAGAGGAGGGGATAATGTGTCATCCTTCAGATGGAGATGCATGGAGGATGCTAGACATGAAGCATCCTGATTTTGCTTCTGAGCCTCGTAATATTCGGTTGGGTTTATGCACAGATCGATTTGCTACATTTAACAAATCTTGTCAGAATTATTCTTGTTGGCCTGTGATTGTCACTCCTTACAATCTTCCACCTCATTTGTGCATGACGTCCGAGCACATGTTTATGTCGTTGATAGTGCCAGATCCTCGAAACCCAAAGAAGTTAATTGATATTTGCCTCCAACCTCTTGTTGATGAGATGTTGCAGTTGTGGGACGTTGGAGTTGCTACCTATGATGCCTCGAGGAGAGAAAACTTTATTATGCGTGCAACACTACTCTGGACTATCAGTGATTTCCCTGCATATGCTATGTTGTCTGGATGGAGCACTGCAGAGGGCACGTGGAAAATGGTCGGGATGTGATGCATTTCGGCTCGAAAAGGGTCGGAATGCTTGTTGGTTCGATTGCCATCGAAAGTTTTTAGAGATTGATCACCCCTTCCGTAAGAACAAGAAGGACTTCTACAGAGGACACATGGAAATAGGATTGCCACCTCCATTGCTATCGGGGGAGCAGATATGGGAGCGGGTTCGTGCTTTCCTAACGGTCATGGAGGATCCTTCCTACAAGTCTAATGAGTATGGGATTTCTCATAAGTGGACAAAACAAAGCATTTTCTGGAGACTTCCATATTGGAAGGACCTTCTAATTCGACACAATCTCGATGTTATGCACATTGAGAAAAATGTCTTCGACAATGTGTTCAACACTGTGATAGATATCCCTGGGAAGACAAAGGATAAATTGAATGCCCGGAAGGACATTCGCCTATATTGCCATCGACCTGAGCTGGAGGTAGCAGATGATTACAAGGGTGTGAAACCTAAAGCAATATATACCTTGACAAGAGAGGCGAAGAAGAAGGTGGGAGAGTGGTTGAGGACTGTCAAATTCCCCGATGACTATGCTTCCAACCTAGGAAGATGTGTTCAGAGTGACGATTGCGGTCTCAGTGGAATGAAGAGCCACGATTTTTACGTGTTTATGGAGAGACTCTTGCCGATCGCTTTTAAAGAGTTGTTGCATCCAAGCGTATGGGGCCTGTTAACTGAGTTGAGTATCTTCTTCCAAACAATTTGTTCATCATCATTGTCAGTTTTTCTCATGGACCAGCTGATCCGGATGATTCCGCTATTGGTTTGCAAGTTGGAGCGTATCCTCCCTCCATCCTTTGTTGACTCCATGGAGCATATCATAGTCCATCTGCCACATGAGGCCCGAGTGGGTGGTCCGGTCCATTATCGATTATCGATGGATGTATCCATTCGAGATAAATCTATTTAAGCTAAAAAAGAAGATCGTCCAAAAGAGCAATGTAGAAGGGTCGATCGTGACGGCGTACTTACGGGAAGAAATACCTAATTTCTCGGTGCACTACTTCCCTTCGCATGTTCCTTCTAAATTGAGGAGACCCGCCAGAAATGACGTCTTCGAGGGTGAAGGTTGTGCCTTATCTATTTTCAATCACACCAGCGAGGGTAGGGGGAAGGAGACAATAAGGTGGTTGACTGAAGAGGAAGAGTAGAAGGCCGCAAACACATATGTGTTGCTCAACTGTCCGAAAGTACAACCGTACATTGAGTAAGTAAACAAACCGAACACACTTCTCACCAATTTATTTATATATGGCTGAAGAGGAATTTACTTACCATTACTTACTTTATTATGTGTAGGATATTTGATAGTGACATGGGGGATAACGTGGGAGATGACCTCATTGAAAACGAATTCGCAAATTGGTTTAAGAATTATGTAAGTGTTCGTAATTATACAAAATTCGATCCCATACGTCATTGTATATTATATTGCATATTTAGTTACTTCGGAACGTGATTGTTTGATAGGCCTTAGATAAAGGAAGTGGCTTGGGACCAACTGATCTTTTATGGAGTTTGGCATGGGGACCTAATCTGAAAGCAAGAAGTTGGCCAAGATACTTTGTCAATGGCTATAAGTTCAACACTCTCGATGATGGTGTAGGGAAATCAACTATGAATAGCGGCGTTTGTGTTCGTGGCTCCAACTATGCGACGAACGAATAAGATTTTTTTGGTCTCCTCGAAGAAATTATCGAGCTTGACTACCCAAGTGCCCTTGCTTACCCACTGAAAGTTACCCTGTTCAAGTGTCGATGGTTTGATCGAACGACAAGAAGAACTCAAATTCATCCCGTATACCAGTTTGTTGAAATAAATCCGAAAAAAACTATATAGAAGGTATGAGCCTTCCATTCTCGTGCAACAAGCTACGCAGGTTTATTACGTTCAATATCCATAAGCCACCCGTGACCGGATGGATTGGTGTCATGTGTGAAGACAAGGGCTCGGAACCGGATAGAACAAAGGTGGGGATCCACAGGCCCAGCTGAAACAGATGCTTATCATTCCGATGAAATCGTCCCCCCTGAATTCTCCATCGATATAGCAGTTGTAGGTGATGCACCGACAACCTTGCGAGATCCTTCAGGTGCGTTTGCTGAAGTCGCCAATGAGGTTACTGCTGAAGCCTCTGACTGACCACCTCAGTGACCTACAAGGTGTGTGATATTCTGTTTTCAGCAAAAGTGTCCAAAAATTCTGTTTTGGAATTTTTTTTATGCTTCTAAACTAATGTAATTTTGCTTTGTGCCTATCTATACTTGCAGGGTTTCAGACCATAGGAACGATCTCAGATCATAGGAACGAAAATTCAGATGGATATTTTGCTTCCAAACTAATGTAATTTTGTGAGAAGAAGAGGACTAATGTTTTGGGATATTTTGCTTTCAACAAAGGTGTGTGAGAAGAAAAGGACTAATGTTTTCAGAGCATAGGGCTTCCAAACTAATGTAATTCTGTTTTCAGCAAAGGTGTGTGAGAAGAAGAGGACTAATTTTTTGGGATATTTTGCTTTATGCAATATCCAAACTAATGTAATTTTGGGATTTTTTTTTTGGACATGTACAATTGACCTATGAGGGAATCGAACCCCCTTCTTTGTGCAATGCACAACGCTCTTCCATTGAGCTAACATGCCTTAAACCAGATGGATAACAGCAACTACAACAACATCCATTCATCACTTTCCCAATCGAACCCCCTTTTTTTTACTGATTTAAATATAAGAAAGGGAGCTTAGGACAGGAAGGCAGTAATAACATACCAGAGAAGTTGGGACGATTTCATCCACTAGTTTAGGAGATTCGGGCAGTGGTTGTGCTCTTCTTGGCTCTTCTTGCTGATCAATTAGAAGGCATTGGACACTTTTAAGATTCAGAAAAGAAACATAACTCATAAACGTGATAACAAGTTTGATTTAGTACTTGGTATGTGAATGTATCTTAAAAAAGTCACTCTGAAATTATGTCATGCCAATTTCCATTGCAAGGAAAAAACAAAGAAGTATGACTGTCATCGGTTGAATCCTGTTGTGTGGCAGAATCATGCCAATACCCAAAACAAAACACAAATTCCGATCGGCAATACCCAAAACAAAACACAAATCATGCCAATACCCAAAACAAAACATAACTAATAAATGATTTTGTTATAGAAGATTAATGTCACAAGTCAAAATATTTATGGAGGATCGGCAATACCCAATTCAAACACAAGGAACACAAATTCCGATCGAAACTGATGCCAATACCCAAAACAAAACACAAGGAACAAAACACAAGGAATGGATGCCAATACCGAATTGAAATAGAAGAAACACGAAGATGCTTAACACTAGAGTAGGAGTAAGAGAAACAGCAAGGAAGACGAGGATGCTTACCACTAGAGTGGGAGGAGATGGTGATATTTTCGATCAGATTGCGCGAGTTTGAAGCCAATTCACCAAATCGGTCCTGCAATTCCGATCGGATTCCAACTAGAGTGGGAGGAGACGGTGATGTTCCACATTCGAATTCGAAGCAAGTGGTTAAGGTTTCTATTCCAGCTAGAGTAGGAGGAGATTGAAAAATGGGCCTTTCCGAATTGGGCTTTTTAATAAAGTTGGGCTTTTTAATAAAACTAGGCTCATCTGCTTTTAAGTGTCTGAGCCCTATTTTGTATTCGATCTCAAATTTTCAACCAAAAATTCCGAGGGAACCCAAATTTTCAGTGGGAAATTTAAAAAGTCAAAATTTTAATCCCTAAATTTTGAGTGGGAAATTTGAAGCGTCAAACCCTAAACCACACCGAAGCCACCCTTTTCTTTCATTTCACTCTCTCTTTCCTTTCACTCTCTATGCCACCCTTTTCCGAAACCCTAACCACACCGAAGCCATGAGAGGAGGTGCTATGAGGAGGTCTAGCCGCCGCCAGACCACCAATTACTCCGACCACGGGAACGGGTAAGGCTAAACCAGCACCCAATCCCTCGGCCGCCCAATCTCCACCGGTGACCACCCAATCTCCAACCCCCACTACGCCATCTCCACCTCCCATTGTGCCATCTCCACCGGTTAACTCTCCAACCCCCACTGCGCCATCTCCACCTCCCACTTCCCCCTCTCCACCTGTTAACTCTCCAACCCCCACTGCACCATCTCCACCCCAAAGACCACCTACCACTCGCCTCTCTCAACCACCGATACCTAAACCTCCAACCAGACCGTCACCCCGGAGAAAGCTACCCTCTCCCTCCTCTTCACCGATAACCTAGCTACCCACTCCATCCTCTTCACCGGATAACTCTCCAACCCCCACTGCGCCTGATACGTTTGGGATACCCGATCCTTCGCCTGTGGGCTTCAGATCAAGAACCACGCCGTATATTTGCTTCGATCTTGCAATGCTCTTTGATATCTCCTGATTTGGAACAATTCAAACAAGTGATTAAAATTCTGATTTAGCGACAGAATTAAACTTAGAAAATTCAGCAACTGAAAACAGAGAAATAGCGACAGAATAACAAGCGAAGAACAGCGAGGGCGAGTAGCGAGGACTGATCGCGCGGACTCGGGCACACAGGCGTCGGCCTCAGGGTATGCGAGCAGGTAGGAGCGCGCGGGATCTCTCGCTGGGAGCGAGAGGGCTGGCGGATGGGAACGCGGGTGAGCGCACGATAGCGCGGGAGTGAAGCGCTCGGGATCAGGCGCTGGAGAACGCGGAAGCTGGGGCGAGGCGACGCGCCTGGCTCCACGCTCGCTGGAAGCGGGGTACTCGCGAGCGATGCCAACGACTGGGGTTCTCGGATGCGCTGCGAGGGTCTAGTAGAGATACCGATGTTCTTCCTCGATGTCGACAAGAACAAGGTGAGGGTTTGGTGTTTTGTGAAGGCCGAAAATTATTAAGAACAAGAGCACGATAACTTTTGGGATTGATAATCGAAGAACCCTATATCCGTTAAGGGTTTCTTCAATTCTAATTCAACCTGATTAATTCCAAAGGTGTAACATGAATTTATAGTAAACTAATGAGAAATCTAACCAATCCTTCCTTGTAAAGGAAAGGGGTTTGGATAGATTAATTCTATCCTAAAATAGCATAAGATAAATAAATCCTAATGAGATAGAAATTTAATAACTTGGTGGTCAAGTATTATATCTAGAAGAGATATAATTAAATTCCACCTTATTTATCTAATTGCATGAAATAACAAATTAATTAAATCCGGCCCAACACAAGTGTGACTCGGCCCATGCTCTTCGACACGACCAATGGCCCACTCGGCCGAGTGGCTTCTTGGTGATGCCGAGTTCAGGTGAATCATGGCGGGTGCAGACGAGTCTTCATGAGCTCCGTGTGTGGACGTAGGCTCACTTCTTGTGCTGGTGATGTAACCTTGAGCCAAGTGATCCAGGGTGGCCTGAACCCTTGCTCTAAAGTTCCATGGTGACGGACAAGAAAGGCTTTAGTTGCATTTCGAATCTTCTTGGCCCTTGCTCGAGTGACAGGGCCATCAAATGGAACCTTCATGTTGTCCTCAATGTCACTAGGAGTCATCGATAATTGAGCGGCATCATTCTCCTCCACTTGACTTCGATTTGTCCTCAAATCGTCGTCAGAGTCATCGTCAGGCACGAACAAGGATAGATCGGCGACGTTGAATGTAGAATGGACGCTGTACTTATCGGCAGGGAGATCCAGCTTGTAGGCATTAGGACCCATCTTCTGAACCACTCTGAATGGTCCATCTCCCCTGGGGTCCAGTTTAGATTTCCGTTGTTGCGGAAACCTTTCCTTCCTGAGATGCAGCCAGACCAGATCACCAACGTTGAACTGCACATCCTTGCGATGCTTGTCCTTTGCGGCCTTGTATTGCGCATTCTTCCTCTCCAGTTGCGCCTTGGTACGCTCATGCAAGCTTCTGATGAAGTCCACTTGCTTAGCTGCATCCACGCTCTCCTTGTCCTTATATGGCCGAGGCATCATGTCCACTGGAGTTAATGGATTTCGGCCATATACTACCTCGAAGGGGGTCATCTTTGTTGCAGAGTGCCTAGACCTGTTATATGCAAACTCTACAAATGGTAGACAGTCTTCCCATCTCCGGAGGTTAGTTCGCAGCATGACTCTAAGGAGAGCCCCAAGAGTTCTATTTGTGACCTCAGTTTGGCCATCAGTTTGTGGGTGACAAGAAGTAGAAAATAGCAATTTTGTACCCAATTTAGACCATAAAGTTTTCCAAAAAGAGCTTAAGAATTTAGGATCACGGTCAGAAACTATAGACAATGGCAATCCATGTAAGCGAACAACATCTTTGAAGAATAAATGAGCAACATGAATAGCATCATCAGTTTTATGACAAGGTATAAAGTGAGCCATTTTGGAAAATCTGTCTACAACAACAAATATGGAATCATGACCCTTAGAAGTTCTAGGCAAACCAACAATAAAATCCATAGAAACATCTTCCCAGGGTGCATTAGCAATTGGCAAAGGTTGGTATAGACCATTAGCATTGGATTTCGATTTAGCTTTAGCACATGTAACACAACTTTTGACAAATCTCAGCACATAATTAGACATTTTAGGCCAAAAGTAATGTTCCTTTAGTCCAGCTAGTGTTTTTTCGAAACCCCCATGTCCCCTAGATTCATGTATTTCTTGGGTTAACAATCGGCGAATAGAAGAAGATGGAATACAAAGCTTGCCCATCTTGAACAAATACCCATTATCAACAAAAAATGAATCTACTTCACCTTTGGACACACATTGAGCATATATAGTTTTAAAGAAACTATCAGAAGCATACAGTTCCTTTATTAATGCAAAACCTAAAACATGTGCATCCATATGGTTTAAGAGGACATACCTTCGTGATAGCGCGTCAGCTGCCACATTATCCTTTCCCTTCTTGTGGTGAACCACATAGGAAAAGGTCTCTATAAACTCCACCCATCGAGCAAGTCGCCTGCTGAGCACTGCTTGTCCTTTAAGGTACTTTAGAGCTTCATGATCCGAATGAATCACAAACCCCTTAGGCCAGAGATAATGTTGCCAAGTCTGTAAGCAGCGAACCAGTGCAAATAGCTCCTTGTCGTAGGTAGAATAGTTGAGCTCAGCGGTGCCCAACTTTTCGCTGAAGTAGGCGATGGGACGCTTGTTCTGCAGCAGGACCCCTCCAATGCCAGTGCTAGAAGCGTCACACTCGAGCTCAAAAGGTTGAGCAAAGTCAGGTAACTGTAGCACTGGGGCGTGTGTCAGGCGGTCCTTCAGGGCGTCGAAAGCCTTTTGATGTGAGTCAGACCAGCGAAATGTCACATCTTTCTTTGTCAGCTCATGTAGGGGGGCGGCAATCAGGCTAAAATCCTTGACAAAACGTCGATAGAAGCCAGCAAGGCCCAAAAAATGAGCGGACATGGGTGGGTGTAGTCGGCCTAGCCCACTCCTGAATAGCACGAATCTTCTCCTCATCCACCTTTAATCCAGATGCAGTCACTACAAAACCAAGAAAAATGGTAGACTCGGATGCAAAAGAACACTTCTTTAAATTGGCATATAATTTCTCTTTCCTAAGACAATCAAAGACCAATTTTAAGTGACTTAAATGATCATGCATATTCTTGCTATAGATTAAAATATCGTCAAAATAGACAATGACAAATTTTCCTAAGTGTCTTCTAAGCACATGGTTCATAAGCCTCATAAATGTAGAAGGTGCATTTGTCAAACCAAAAGGCATTACTAACCATTCATATAAGCCATACTTAGTTTTAAAAGTCGTTTTCCATTCATCGCCCTGTTTCATCCTAATTTGATGATATCCACTTCTAAGGTCAATTTTAGAAAAAATAGCAGCACCATGAAGTTCATCAAGCATATCATCTAAACGAGGAATAGGGTGGCGATACTTAACCGTTATTTGGTTGATTGCGCGGCAATCAACACACATGCGCCAGGAGCCACCCTTCTTTGGAACCAAAATGACAGGCACGGCACAGGGAGAGAGGCTTTCTCGCACAAAGCCCTTGTCCATCAATTCTGTGACTTGTCGTTGCAGCTCCTTTGTTTCCTCAGGGCTAGCTCTATAAGCGGCGCGATTAGGCAAGGCTGCTCCAGGCACAAAGTCAATCTGATGCTCAATACCTCTAATAGGAGGCAAGCCTTGGGGTAGTTCAGCTGGAAGCACATCCAAATAGTCCTGCAGAAGAGCAGCAATAGGTGCAGGAATATGACTTAATTCAACATTAAGTAATACCTGTTTCATGACCAGAAGAATATGAGGTCGATGAGCGTTCCAGGTGATGGTCCCTTGCTGAGGGTGAGAGACCAAAGATCGACGTTCCATAGAGCCTTTAAGTGATGCAGAAGAGGGCTTAGGTGGCGTCGAAAGGGGAGGAGAAGGCGGCAAGGGGGCTGCCGTTGGGGCCGCGGGCGCGGCGTGCTGGGCCGCGGGGGCGGCTTGCTCAGCCAAGCTCCCTTTGAGCTTCTCCAATCGTTCAGCTTCTCTGTCGGCGTTCCTTTGTTGCTGCTTGCGAACCTGGTCCTTCGGAATAATTTGTGGCGAAAGGGGTAGGAGAGTAACTCTCCTCTCGTCATAGGTGAAAGCATATGTATTTGCACGACCATCATGAAGGACATTACGATCATATAACCAAGGACGCCCTAATAATATATGACTACAATCCATGCGAGCAACATCACATAATATCTTATCATGATATGTTCCAATAGAAATAGAGACTAAACAGTGTTTGGTGACTAATATATCAGAACCATCATCAGTAATGCCATTTAAACCATAGTGAGTAGCTCTAGGAGTAGTAGGTAAATGGAGGAAATTTACTACCTTTTCACTGATGAGATTGCAGCAACTCCCACCGTCGATGATAAGGGTTAAGGTAACTTCGCGAACCAAGCATCGGGTGTGGAATAAGTTCTCCCTTTGATCCGCCACGGGAGATTCCTGAATGTGTAGGACCCGTCGATTGACAATGCAAAGCACGTTGTCGTACTGGGAAGTATCGATCTCCTCAATAGGCTCAGTCGACTGGTCCTCCTCCACTTCACTCGAAACTACCAGGTCCTCAGCAGTCTCCTCCTCATAGTAATGGTCTCCCAAATCGTTGAGAAGAACCTTCCGTTTCTGGGGGCAATTGCGAGAGACATGCCCAGAACCTCCGCAAGTGAAGCAGCGGATATCTTTGTTGCGATCTGTAGAAGGGGCAGCAACTCTTCTAGTTTCAACCTGATAACCCTGTTGAGGTGAGTTGGAAACTCCCTTTTGCTGCATAGAAGGGTTAGAAGCAGAAGGTTTAGCTTGACCAGAAGGGTTAACGGGAACAAACCTGCGGCCTTGGGAGGTCTGATCGAATCTGCTCCGTTGTAGCCGAAGTTGCTGCTGTTGTTGCTCATACAAAAGCTGTGCTTTATGAGTCAAAGTGTTAATATCTCCAATGGAATGGATAGCTAAAGGATTTTTAATAGAAATATTAAGACCAGCAAGAAATTGAGTACACAAAGCACGTTCAGTAAGATAAACATTAGCCTGATGGGAAAGTCGTTCAAGTTCATCCCTAAAGTCATTCGGAGAGCGAGTTCCTTGTCGGCAGGAAGCGAGCTGCATCCTCATGGACTCCGTGTATTCCTCAGGCACATGTCTCTTCTTTAGGAGATAGCGAAGTTGTGGCCAAGTTTCAACAGGTTGCTTGTCCTGACGGCGGCGCATCTCACGAGTGCGGAACCACCAGTTGCGAGCTTTACCTACTAAATACAATATAACAACTTCCAATTTCTCCGTTTCCTCATAGCGCAAATGTTCAAGCAGATAGTCAGTATGATTTTCCCAGACAAGATAAGCTTCAGGATCAGTATTACCATCAAAAGTTTCTAATTTAAGCTTAACATCTCGTCTCTGAATATCTTGACCATTATCAAATCTAGGACGACCAAAATTAGGAGGGGGTAAATCATCAAAGTTAGGATTTACCTCATGGTAAGCATCCTCCAAATGTGGTGTCTCATTCAGATCAGCATTGCTACGGCTATCATCCCAGTTAGCACGAGTATAGAACGGCTGCTGTGGACGCTGATGGGGTCGGCCCTGCTGCTGCCGTGGGTGCTGGGTCTCAGGGCGATCCTGGTGGCCATTGAAGCCCGCTAAAGGATCGTCGTGATGCTCTCCAGGGAAAGGATTAGTAGTAGCAGATCTTAGCTGATAATGTAATTGACCAGAAGGAGGAGGGTGACCCGAATAAAAGGTGTTACCGGCAGGTTGCTGATTACCTGTAGGGGGCACAGTACCCGAAGGTGGTGTAGTATCCGGGGGTGGTGGAGGCGGCTTTCCTCCAGAAGGAGGTGTAGATCCATAAGCCTCCGCCTGTTTGGACTCCTCCCATTGCCGAGCAACTGCCTTTCTGACGACGTCAGATAACCGTAGGAGGTCCTCTTTGCGTTTGATAGCTCGACGATTTTCAGCCTCTGCTATCTCCTGTCGTGTCACCAGAGTAGACTTTTGGATAGCAGAGTCAATAATAAACTGCATAGCTTCAGCAGTAATGCCAGCAGGTGGGGTAGGGGAAGGGTTGGGGTCGCTATCGTTTGCCATGTTCCTACAATATCAGAAGAGCAACAAGTAAACGAAGCAAAGACCAGAAACCAAGTAATGCAAGCTCTAGTGATTCCTAAGAGTGATTCAAGTTTTAGAAATCAAAGAGCGAGAAAACAAGGCACAATATTCAAGCAATTCCCCTGGACACAGAATTTTGCAATATTGAAGACAGCAAGTAATAATCAAATTGCAAATTAAATCAGCCACAAAGTCGGATATCAAGGATAGCAAGTATAAACAAGCGGCTGACTGTGTATAGAAAAAGAGCTACAATGTGATGCTTGAATAATATGAATGTGTAAGTATTGAAAATAGCAATCACAAGGGCAATCAAGTGCACACACTCCGTCAACTATTATCTGACGGTTGCAACACGGTTCAGAGAAAGAGGGGTGTGACCAAGGCTCCAGTGTCGGCACAGCACAAAATCACACAAGTGGGGTTCTTTTGTAATGCTTAAAACCGATTAGATCATCTAACATGTAGCAAGAAAAGAATTAACAATAGAAGAGTTACTAACTCAACAAGGTAATGTATGCTAAACTTTTCTTTCTTTCTCTTCTATATATATATATATATATATTTTAACTTATATATATATATATATATATATATTTTAACTTGTGCTCTCGGCTTTTTTTTTTTTTTGGCTATGGAATAGCTGCTGTAAAGAGCTGTAGTAACCGAAATAAGGGAGAAAAAATAAAAATAAAATAAAATAACAAGCTACGATGATCTAAAAGTAAGCAAAAATAAAGAAAATAGGCAAATTAGGCTAGAAACTGAAAAAAATTAGGGTTCTTGAGTGGTGCAAGTTCATATAATGCTTTTAATCCAAGAATCACAGTCATAGGCATGATATGTAGCAACTAGGAATAAAAGATCACAACTTGCAATCAAGAACTCCATATCTTCCAAATTATAGATCCAAACAAAGAATAACAAAAATAAAGTGCCAATTTTTATGGGTAAATAAGAAAGATTCAATTTTTATGCAGCGGCTAAAGTGATAAAATAAGGCACGAAAAAATAAATCACTCAAAGAGAAATCAAGAGAGTAAAGAACCACGTGATACGTTTGGGATACCCGATCCTTCGCCTGTGGGCTTCAGATCAAGAACCACGCCGTATATTTGCTTCGATCTTGCAATGCTCTTTGATATCTCCTGATTTGGAACAATTCAAACAAGTGATTAAAATTCTGATTTAGCGACAAAATTAAACTTAGAAAATTCAGCAACTGCAAACAGAGAAATAGCGACAGAATAACAAGCGAAGAACAACGAGGGCGAGTAGCGAGGACTGATCGCGCGGACTCGGGCACACAGGCGTCGGCCTCAGGGTGTGCGAGCAGGTAGGAGCGCGCGGGATCTCTCGCTGGGAGCGAGAGGGCTGGCGGATGGGAACGCGGGTGAGCGCACGAGAGCGCGGGAGTGAAGCGCTCGGGATCAGGCGCTGGAGAACGCGGAAGCTGGGGCGAGGCGACGCGCCTGGCTCCACGCTCGCTGGAAGCGGGGTACTCGCGAGCGATGCCAACGACTGGGGTTCTCGGATGCGCTGCGAGGGTCTAGTAGAGATGCCGATGTTCTTCCTCGATGTCGACAAGAACAAGGTGAGGGTTTGGTGTTTTGTGAAGGCCGAAAATTATTAAGAACAAGAGCAAGATAACTTTTGGGATTGATAATCGAAGAACCCTAGATCCGTTAAGGATTTCTTCAATTCTAATTCAATCTGATTAATTCCAAAGGTGTATCATGAATTTATAGTAAACTAATGAGAAATCTAACCAATCCTTCCTTGTAAAGGAAAGGGGTTTGGATAGATTAATTCTATCCTAAAATAGCATAAGATAAATAAATCCTAATGAGATAGAAATTTAATAACTTGGTGGTCAAGTATTATATCTAGAAGAGATATAATTAAATTCCACCTTATTTATCTAATTGCATGAAATAACAAATTAATTAAATCCGGCCCAACACAAGTGTGACTCGGCCCATGCTCTTCGACACGACCAATGGCCCACTCGGCCGAGTGGCTTCTTGGTGATGCCGAGTTCAGGTGAATCATGGCGGGTGCAGACGAGTCTTTATGAGCTCCGTGTGTGGACGTAGGCTCACTTCTTGTGCTGGTGGTGTAACCTTGAGCCAAGTGATCCAGGGTGGCCTGAACCCTTGCTCTAAAGTTCCATGGTGACGGACAAGAAAGGCTTTAGTTGCATTTCGAATCTTCTTGGCCCTTGCACGAGTGACAGGGCCATCAAATGGAACCTTCATGTTGTCCTCAATGTCATTAGAGTCATCGATAATTGAGCGGCATCAGCGCCATCTCCACCCTGAAGACCATCTACCACTCTCCTCTCTCAACCACCGATCCCTAAACCTCCAACCAAAACCATCACCCCGGGAGAAAGCTACCCACTCCCCCTCTTAACCGGTTACCCAGCTACCCACTCCCACCCTTCAACCTGTCCCAAAGCCTCAAACCAGATCGTCACCCCGGAGAGTTCGCCCATTTGTGGCCTCCCAAACACCAGATCGTCACCCCGGAGAGTTTTCCCATCTGTGGCTTCCCAAACTCCGAACTCTTCACCCATTTCACCCTCTTCGCCGGTTACATCTCCTCCCACTATGGCCTCTCCATCCTCTCAACACGGGCTCTCGGACAGGACCATGGCATTATCCCAATCTCCAGCCCCTGTTAACAACAATGAGGGGGAATCATCTTTACACATTGAGGAGCATGCAGAGTCGCAAAACCAAGACGACGAGGATGCCACAACGAGTGACGAGGCTAGTAGGTGGAACAGAAAGGTTCACATTCAACTGGTGAATGGAACGTAAGTCGTGGCTAGCCTTTCCTTTTCAATTTTATTTCTCCAAATTTTTCTTCTCTGAAATGACTAATGTAATTTGAGTTTTCTTAATTGTTGTCATTGTATATATGATGCATATAAATATACACACATTGAACTGAAAACAATTGACTGTGAAAGTTTTGGATTTATTAAACTGAGAGGAAATCAATTGAATGTGAAAGCAAAGTTGATGTTGAATAGATAAATTAAATGTGAAAGAAATTGACTTATTAATGTAATTTTAGGTTTCCATTTTCTGAATTTTCATTTCTTTGAATTGGTGACTGTAATTTGATGAGTTGATTATTAATGATAATGATATACTGATGACAACAACATTTGCATCATTCATCTCTTCATTCTCTGTGTTGAGCAAGTAACCGGAACTAATACCTTTTTTTTAGGTATTGCATGATGAAGATTTGATTCAAGCAATCCAGCATTTGGAGTCCCCACACAGGTGATTCATTCTCATTTCGATGGCCCATATATATGGTGGAGCGATGTTCCTGAACTAACAATGGAGTTATGGTGGGAGATGTTCAAGGTATGACACAATTCAATCAAAAGCTTACATGTATTGCACACACATATGACTTGAATATATAACATCAGTTTGTTTATTCTCGAATCAATCAGAGTCGATGTACATGGCACGAACAATAATTCCCAGAGTCTGTCATTCGCAAAGCTTTCAACATAAAGGGAGGAGACCACCTGAGGAATGTATTTGGGAAGGCTTGCTCGGGAAAAACAAAGAAGAAGCCTACATGGGTGAAGCAAGTTATATGGGACAAGATGTGGGAGATATGGAAAAAGGAGGACAAGTTCAACCACCAATCTGAAGTGAACAAGCAAAACCGAGTTGTTGCAATAAAGAAAGGCGCCCCAATTTTCAATGGTGGATCGGTGTCCACAACCGTAATTAAGAAGCGACTGGTAATTTCAATGTTGTTTTCCGATTTACTATATTCTCAATCCTTACATTATTTAAACTTACTGTCTTTATATATTTTATATCTGTGATATGTATAGTTAACGAATAACTTCAATTCTTGTAGAGGGAGGAGCTTGTAGTGGATCCAACACCAAAACAAACCTTTGAAAGGTGTCATAGAAAAAAAGATGGTTCTTGGGTGGGTGATCAGTGCCAAAATACCGTGGTAATTACTTACAAACTCAAGTGTTTCTTTAATTACATTTTTCTGCTATGGTCTTGCTTACTTGCTTACAATAGTTGAACTTGAAGTATGGTTTGTTATATGGGTTTTCTTTAATTATTGTCAACCATGGCATGGTTTGTTATATGGTTTTTCTTTAATTATTGTCAACCATGGCATGGTTTGTTATGTGGTTTGTTATCTGGCATTTATCAAGCTTTGAATTTCTAGGACAAGTTTATCTGAGAATGGTTTGTTATGTGGTTTGTTATCTGGTATGGTTTGTTATATCTTTATTGTCAAACATGTAAGTTTATCTGAGAATATCTGATTCTGTTATTGAGAAAATATATCCGGCTTACTTGCTTTCAATATGGTTTGTTATCTGGCATTTATCAAGCTTTGAGTATTGTTTGTTATCTGGCATTTATCACGCTTTGAATGTATGGTTTGTTATCTGGGTTTTTTCTACCTTGGTGTTTCTACTCTGGATTGTTATCTGGCCTTTGTCAACCATGATATGGTTTGTTATCTGGCATTTATCAAGCTTTGAATTTCTAAGACAAGTTTATCTGAGAATGGTTTGTTATGTGGTTTGTTATCTGGTATGGTTTGTTATATCTTTATTGTCAACCATGTAAGTTTATCTGAGAATATCTTATTCTGTTATTGAGAAAATATATCCGGCTTACTTGCTTTCAATAAGGTTTGTTATCCGGCATTTATCAAGCTTTGAGTATTGTTTGTTATCTGGCATTTATCAAGCTTTGAATGTATGGTTTGTTATCTGGTTTTTTTCTACCTTGGTGTTTCTACTCTGGATTGTTATCTGGCATTTGTCAACCATGATATGGTTTGTTTCTGCTATGGTCTGGCTTACTTTCTACTCTGTTTTTTCCATCTGTTCCTGCTTAGCCTTCATGTTTCATTCTTTTTCTTTGAATTTCTAGGACAAGTACGATCAGCTGCTTGAAGAGGAAATCGTAGATGATGATGACGTGTTTGAGAATGGATCCCATTTTGTTGACACAGAAGTTGTGTGGCTCAAGGCAACAGGTGGTGCGAAGCGAGACCGGGTTATAGGCATGGGATCGGAGTCTCAACAAATTTTGAAATCGGCGTCGTGTCTGCAAATTGGTGCCCAGGTATCTGCATCTGCTCGTTCTGGCAATATCACTACAAAAAAAATGAAATTCGCTTCGGCAAAAAGTCGTGGCAAAAGGCCTTCAAGGGGTGGCAAAAGGCATCTAGCTTCGGCTTAGCTACGGCAAATGGGGGGGTGGCAAATTCTGGGGTGGCAAAATTTGGTAGCTTCGGCTAATAGCAGTAGCAAGAACATTAGCGACGGCTCGCTGCCGTAGCTAAAATGTGGGTAAAGTTAAAAAAATTACTACTTTTTAGCCCGTATTCTTCAAACCCGGGCTAAAAAGTCCAATATTTTAAAAAAAAATTAAAATAATACCCACAATTTACCTATATAATAAAATTTCATTAATTATACAAAAGTTATATACAAACTAAAATGTCAAAAAAAAAAAATTATATACAATAAATATACATAATACGTTGATAAGTACGCATATAGCCTATACATGGGAATGGCAAGATCATAATTTTCTTCTATCTTTATCCATGATTCTTCAAAATGTGTAAGTGTGAAACTTCGGATGTAAAAGCTCTAGCTGCAGAGACATTTTTGGAGGAAAAAAATGGATGAGCAAGAGTTCAATAGCTCTGCTCCCCCCCAAAAAAGAGAGAGACTTAATAACAAAACTTAAATCACGAAATCAACAACTAAACTAGATAATGGAGAACATGGAGGATCAACATATACCCTTGAGCATTTGTTGTTCGTCATTTGCCCAATGTTGCAGCAAGACACTCTACCTCCTACCAGGGGCAACATATAGCATTAGCACATAATAGCTAGATAGTGTTAACTCCAAGGGCAACACCAAACGACCTCAAGGGCCTAATGTTCGACAGCGGATCCCCATTTCAGCTATAAGAAAGCACCATAATTACACTGACATATTTATAACCATATAAATAAGACAATCAAAACAAAATTAAACTTGAAAAGAATCCTGAAGAAGACCTACAACTTGTAGTTGAAAATAATACTCAAGGAGACAACTTAATTGTAGTCTCGGGCTAATGGGAGAGACATTGAAGAGGCTCGGTTTCAACAACAACAACAACAACAACCCAGTATATCCCGTAAAAAGCGGGGTCTGGGGGGTCGAGATGTACGCACTCTTTCCCCGAACTAGTCGGGAGAGTGTTTCCGAAAGACCCAAAAAATAGAGCAAAGGAAACACGTCCCAGGACACCTAGTAGGAGATTAGGAAATAGACAGCCGATAGACGGAAAACAGATACGAAGATAACCGACAGAAAACAGATAGAAAGCAGAAAGAGAGGTAGAAAGGAAGCGAAAAGAAATGACCCAGCACCCATCATAGGGATTCTAAACATCCGAAGTCCGAATGCATCTCCTCCAGTGGTCCCTATCCGAAGTCATATCCTCCGAGAGGTTCAGCGTATTGAGATCCTGTCAAATAACCTCCATCCAGCTCTTCTTCGGTCTACCTCTCCCTCTGCACAAAGCTCCAAGCTCCAAACTCTCACACCTACGGACAGGCGCTGATAAATGCCTCCTAACGAACGTGCCCAAACCACCGCAATCTGGACTCCCGAAGCTTGTCAACGATACTCACAACTCCAACCTTGCTTCTAATGTCGACATTTCTGATTCTGTCCAGCCTCGTGTGTCCACTCATCCATCTCAGCATTCTCATCTCAGCCACCGCTAACTTCTGTTCTTGGGCTTTAGTACTATGCCAACACTCCGCGCCATATAACAAGGTCGGTCTGACAACCACCTTATAAAATTTCCCTTTCAGCTTAGCCGGGACTTTCTTGTCACAGAGAACCCCAGATGCTCTCCTCCATCTCATCCACCCTGCCTGGACTCTATGCTCAATATCCTTGTCGATACCCCCATCGCTTTGGACGTACGAGCCAAGGTACTTGAAATGCACCTTCCTTGGGACAAGATCCTCCCCCAATCGAACGGGTGTCTCGGAGACTCTGGCCTCTCCAAAGCTGAACTACATATACTCGGTCTTGATCCTACTCAATTGCTAAAATATATAGTTTAGTTTTTTTAGATAAACTTGATCTTCCTCTAATCACCATAGAGTAGGAACTAAAGGCACCACAAGCTAGACATTGAACATACAAAAGCAAAGCACTATTGTACAACTGACATGTGTCCAAGATTAAGCCTCTAATAATTTTATTATATAGTAATAGACAAGAAAAATGCAGACCCTAACAAACCTAACACTTTTAAACAATATGTGGTGTAGTGTAGAATAAGACATAGAGGAAGTAGACAAAATTAGCCTGCATGTTAAAGCACAAACACTTACAACTAAGCCAAATGAAAGAAAAATCATGAAGATAAGAAAACAAGTGAAAACTACAAGTTGTCATGTGCTTATAGAGTGACAGTAATATATAAATAAACATACCCGAATTACACGGTATTATTTTCTATAAGCATACCCGAATTAGACCTTTCTAAAGTATACCCTGCAAATATAAGATAGAAAAAACCGGTTTCAAATACATTTAAAACTTAAAACATATAAATATATATTTAGTACATCTATGGAGTTTGTGAAGGATCGAAATGTACATGTACCTGAGTGAGTTTGGGTCTTGTTCTCTTTCAAAGTACTTCTTAGAGTTGATCCTATCTATTGCAATCAAAGATTTAACACAAAATAATTTAATAGGGCAAAAATAAATAATAGAAAAATAGTTAGAGCTGGCATTAAAAAGAAAAAACTAAATGGTGAAAATTAAATCCTAGTCATATCACAATATAAATCATCAGTTGATCGGCTTTGATGTACTGGCCACATACACAACATTTCATACTTTATAGTGGGAGTAGTGGACTTGCATTGTCATGTGTAATTGGACACCTTTTCTTCATATTATGCATTTACTCATATATACTTGGAAAACTTGTATGAGTTCCTTATAGTTATTGTGTTTTCAATTTATTGTAAAATTTCTACTTGAAAAAAAGAAAGTAACTCATCAACCTTGTTTGTTTTATTGCTGTACGAATCGAACTCACCAAAACATAGAAGAAGGAAGAGGTGAGAATAGTCAAGAAGCGACTCCATATGGACTTGGCAAGGGGAGCCACCAAATGAGGCATTATGTAGGTGAGCCCGGTCCAGTTGTTCACCGTATTGGCTGCGGCTGCGTTGCTCATCTTAACCACATCGTTTAGATTATGAAGATGGCAAGTTTCTTGGTAAAAAACAAGAACATCAAATGTAAGGATGAAAGCTAGCATGTGTATGTACAGAAAAAGTCCTTTTTTGACAAACACTTGAATCATTTCGTTTATTCCATGCTGCCTTAACACACTTTCTTGACTCAACATTCTAAACTCAACTAATTACAAGTCATAAATGATATGAATAAGGAAGTGTTCATGACCCTAGCTCTGCACTAGTTAGCAAGATTTTCAATTATAAAAGAATTGAAACAATAGAACTTGTAAAGGATCCACTTCAAGAGCCATTTGCAATTCACCAGGTGCGGGTATATATGTATCCATGTCAACATATTTTTCAGCTTCTTGAACAACTAACAAAGAACCGGTAAAGGATGGCACTTGATCATAACAACAAAAACAATAGTCAAAATCCCATCAAGGAGGATTCTAAAAGAAAAAAAAATCAAAATATTAATCCAACAAGGTTACCCTTCATTCTTCCGGGTATTTATATTTATTGCATCTAGCCTTAATAGATAAATTAATATAAAAAAATACTTATCCAAAAGCAAAAAGATAAAGCAAACAAACAATTATGGTACAAGCCTACATTGTAAATTTCAAGAAGAGGACATATGATGCACTCTCATTCTTCCCGGATTGAAGTAATGAAATAAAACTGTTTCAACAAAATTCAATGGACATGGCAGGTGAATAATAACACTATAATCAGAGCAAAATGTATTTAACAAGGAGCATGTGAAAAATGCATTAAACTTAAACTAGATGAACTGATTCAGTATTAAAATAGAACTAGTATGATCCCCGCGCCATGGCGCGATTTTTTATAAATAAAATCTTATTAAGATATTAAATTAATATTATAGCATAATTGTAAAAATTCAGATAATTAAATATTTTGAATTAAACTCATGGGTAGAGAAAACGATTGAAGTACTATATATACATATAGATTACTAATATTAATTTTATGTTTTCTTATTATTAATTTTATGTTTTGAATTAATCCCATTGCTTTTTTAGAGAAAAAAACTACTAAAATTATAATTTAGGCCAAGATCAATGTTTTGAATTAAGCCCAATAGTTAGGTAAATTAAACAAAAAGGAGAATTAAAGGAAAAAGAAGAAAAAAAATAGAATTAAAGAAAATCAAAGAAAAATGGCAAAAAAAATGATTGGTCGAAACTCCAAAAATTTCTCTAAGCTTGACACATCATCCTAAACTCTTCTAAATTAAGAGTTTATATAGATATAGATTGTTTTTTTAGAGAAAAAAACTACTAAAATTATAATTTAGGCTAAGATTACTGTTTTGAATTAAGCCCAATAGTTAGGTAAATTAAACAAAAAAGAGAATTAAAGGAAAAAAAGAAAAAAAAATAGAATTAAAGAAAATCAAAGAAAAATGGCAAAAAAAAATGATTGGTCGAAACTCCTAAAATTCCTCTAAGCTTGACACATCATCCTAAACTCTTCTAAATTAAGAGTTTATATAGATAGTTAGTAAAATTAAAGAAAAAAGAGAATTAAATGAAAAAGAAGAAAAAAAATAGAATTAAAGAAAATCAAAGAATAATGGCAAAAAAAAAATAATTGGTCGAAACTCCTAAAATTCCTCTAAGTTTGACACATGTTGTAAGGAGGAAATCGAGTATGCAAATAAAATATAAATAAATCAAAGCAAACCAGATTCCGTCCCTTGCAAATAATTACAAGACCTCCTCCTGATGCAGCAGCGGGAAGTCAGGATCGATCCACGAGGAAGCGTGTCAGCGGATCCTAGGTAGCGGTGTAATCTCACGGACAGAAGTCGACAACGGGGTCCTCGAGCTCGACCAAGGGTTAGTCGACAGGAGCTCGGACATTCGAACAGGGCACAGCAGCTCGGCAACGGTGGTCGATCTCGACAAGGCTCTACTCGAGATCGAGTACGGTCTTGTCGACTCCGGCTTGTCTTGTCGATCTCCTGCACAAATAAGCTACGGCGACTCTGGGTCGAGGATCAGTAGTCGAGATCGACCAGGGCTTGGTCGTCATCGACGAGGGCAGGGAACAAAACGAAATAAAAGAAAGTAAGTAAAAACAAATGCTTTGGGGTTTTGAACTAAACTTTATGTAAAAGAACTTCCAAGATTGGGGTTTGCAACAACGATAACCAAGTATGCATAAGGTAGAAATCAAACAGATAATCATGTGAATTGCATTAAAGGACTAAGCTTTCGCCTTTTCCAACAATTAGACAACTCTCTCAAGAAACCCTAATTGTCTCTACCAATTTTATGTTTATAATCCAAGTTGTTAGCATGGATCTCCATTAGATGGGCAATAAACACATCAACAAGTAGGAAAATACTCAAAACATGATAAAGGTTGGATCTTTGCCTCAATTATGCATGGCTATCGTCGGGCTCGCCCCAACCCTAGAAGTGGGTGGACTACTCGCTCTTCATTGCAAACTCAGACATCATCGATTGAAAGAAAACAAATTGCATTAAACTAAATTCCAAGACTTTACAATCCCAGCAATCCAACTCTCGTTGAATGCCAAAACCCTAAAACCTTCGAACTCCCTAAACTGTCTCTGTGGAACTCCTTGTCTCTCCCTGAAATTGAATGAATAAAACTGAGCCCCATGGGCTTTATTTATAGCCTTCTAATCCTTGCTAATCAAAGATAGAATATCTATATCTATATCTAAATCTAAAATGCTTAACGATAAATAAAAGCGATAAAGAAATTAAATCTAAATATATCTAAATTCTTTCAAGTGGATAAATCTTCTCCTTCATGATGTAACTTGATAGATTAGGATAGAATCGGTAATCTTCAGGCCCAAGGAATCCCAAGTCGAGTAGGATTCGTCAAGTCGAGTAACGCGGCTCTGGAGGTCTACTCGATCTCGACAAGGGTGTGGTCGATCTCGAGTAGGGTTGACTGGCTCGGTTTCGTCGTCCTGGCTAGCTGGTGCTCGACAGACTCGGACTTGGCTCCTGGCGCTCGTCGATGTCGACAAGGACTCGTCGAAGTCGACAAGGACTTCCCTTCCGCTCCCGCGAGTTGCTTCTTCCGCTGCAGCGGGAGTGTTGATCCGCGGATGCGAGAACCCATTTCCGCTGGAGCGAGTTGGCGAGCTCCCTCGTCTTGGTGCGTCTCGCTGGCAGCGAAGATTTCCGCGGCAGCGAGCGGTCCACTGCAGCGAGTCGGGTCGCTGGCAGCGAGTGCTGCCAGGTCGTCTTCGTCCTCGGCTTGCCTCCTCTTCTCCTTGTCGACTCCAGGTGTGGTCAGTGGGCTTGTCGATCTCGACCAGGGCTTGTCGAGATCGAGTAGGGTCCCGGAGCTGGGCTCGTCTGGCTCTCGATCAGGCTCTGTCGACAAGGTTGTGCTAGGGCATCTTTGTCGAGATCGAGTAAGGGCTACTCTAGGTCGAGTAGTCTGGTTTCTCGGCTCGATTCGACTGGTTCTGTTGCTGCTTTGACCTTGGACTTCTGTAGCTGTTTTCCGAGTTTTTCCGACCTTCCTTAGAGTTTCTGTAAAATGTCTCGAATTCTGCGAATTTAAACAGAAACTGGTGTAGATTCCATAATTTGGCAAATAAACATAAACTACATAGGTTCTGTACTATCTAAGCCCAAATGAATGCAATGAATGCAGAAATCGATATAAAAGTTACTGTAAAACAGGGCAGATTCAGCTCACAACAACACATCATCCTAAACTCTTCTAAATTAAGAGTTTATATAGATATAGATATAGATATAGATAAATGAAATGGGAAATGAGACCTAATAGAGAACCAGCAAGCGAAAATGCTACCTCAAAAAATGAAAGAACAAGGTCAATGTTTTCATACTACTTCCACCACCCTAGATAAATCACTATCACAGGTTTTATATATGTTTGTCTTTAGGTTGTAGAAACACTAGATTATATTTTCAACAACCTGTAGAAGCACCAGATTATATCTTTTATCATATTACATATCTCTTCCATGAACTTTATCAGCCCCTATTTAATTAGAGTTTGACAAAATTGCACATTCACAAATTCTAATCATAAAATCCAAATTGAACTTTAAGAACTCACAAATTCGGAAACTGAATATCAAATTTAACCTTTTAACTCACAAAAATCAGAAATTTGCTCACCTTTGAAGTTCAAATTGGAGCCGAGCTATGGGGGCTGGAAGAGGTCATGGGACATGAAGGGGCAGCGACTCAGCGGTGGAGCAGTGGGGCAAGGGAGTTTGAACAACTATTGTATAGAGGAGACGAAAAGTGGTGGTTCGACGGAGGAGTGAAATAGGAATCGCTCTTATGCGGGTTCTTCGGCCCTTTTCTTCCAAGGCGTTGAAATGGTGATGGCGATGAGGAAGTCAGATTCAGAGAGAGAGAGACAGAGAGAGATTAGGGTAAGGCATGGAGATGAGGACTGCGAGTTCTCCGGTAACAAAGGAGGTCGAGCAGCCCTTCTTTGTTAAGACGGATAGCTAGGAAGTTCTAGGGATCGAGATGTCGAAGTGTGGGGAGAGCTTCTAGCGGTCTTCAATGGAGGGAGATAGGGTTTAGCCTTCGGATCTGAACGAGGGGCGTTTGTCTGGATAATGAAGTGAGAGGACGCTTATATACTAGGGTTAGGGTTAACAACAGGGATTCTACTACCGTCGCAAATATCACCCAGCTACCGCAAATTAGCAACGAGCCGTGGCTATGCCATGGTAAATAGCGACCCAATGGCCACGGCAAATCACTTCCGTTGCTACCATGCGTGGCTTATTTGTTTTTTTTTTTTGGTAGTGTATGAAGGATTACGTGCTGACGGAGCTCTCCACCTTCAAGGAAGACTTGAGGAAGGAAATGGTGGAGTTGGGGGATCATGTGCAGACCCAGGTGGCCACAAACCTCAGGGAAGAAATCTCCTCAATTGGCGATAGAGTGCAGGAACAGGTAAGCACAAGCGTAAGGCAGGACATGACAGCCATTGGGGAGCAACTGATGGGTGAGACTAAGAAGGCAAATGAAGAGTGGCAGGAGAAGCTTCTCAGCACCATGATCCAGTTCTACAAGGGCAAGGGCAAATGCCCAGCAAAGTAAGTTGGTGTTTTTCTGGTTTTTAAATGATTTGTTGGACTTGTATTTGGGTTAAAACTGGTGGATGTATTTTGGATTGTCAAACTTGCGGATGTATGGTTGATTGTTGAACATTAGTGACAATGTTGTGTATGTATATAGCACGAACTTTATGTGCATGATGTTTACTAATCTATTTGGGAGCATTAGATATAACATTATATATATATTCTCAATCATATAAATAGCGCATCCAAATAATAGCATAAACGTAAGCCACGAATTTAGCCACAACCCTGGCAACGATGTTCACCACAAAACAAGAAACAACATCAGCAACGACTTTAGCCTCAAATTTAGCCAAGAACATAGCAACGAATCAGCCACGGAACCAGCAACACACATGACCAGTTACCCACCACGAATTCAGCAACGAAATTAGCCACGACAAAATTAGCCACGACATTTGCAACGACAATTTCCGACGCCGTGGTCGTCGCCACAGCCACGACAACCATAAGTCATAGTGTCATACCCAGCCATGGAATTAGCCACGACTACATGAGTTCGTCTCTATTTTCCGGTCGCTACGTCGGCCCGAATTTAGTCATGGGGCATATGGCTACGGATGGCCCGACCGTTGCTGAGTCCGTGGCTAAACCGGTTAGCCACGAACATTCGTAGCCAAATTCGTTGCTATTTTCCGTGGCTAAATCCTGTTTTTTTAGTAGTGCATGCCTTTCTACTATATTCTTACACAGTTCCTTAAGCCATTATAGTTAATGGTAGGGCCAATTCGAGACCCTTGCGAAAAGTGCAATCGCACAAGGCCTCAAAATTTTGGGGGCCTCGTATAGGTGTTATACTATATATATGCATATATAAATTTCAATGAATATCAAGTTTTTACAGTAGATCAATTGGCAATTGGATGCGCTTGTTCCTGATTGGCGAGAGTTCGAATCTCCGGAATTTTTTTCCCAAAAACTTACAGAAGATTTTTCTTTCATTTTTTTTCCAACTTATACACAACCTAGTAGCGCTTTTTTTTCCAAATAAATTACAGCAGCCCAATAGCCCTTTTTTCCAGATAAAATGACAGCAGCTATTGATTCCAATTTTTTCCCTAAAAAATTACAGTTTCGATTATTTTTTTCGTTACAACCTCAAAAACATTCAACACAATCCATTCCACCTTTAGTAAAGGAAAAAAACCCTAAAGGCCTCAACATATAAGTTGCACAGAGCCTCAAAATATAACGGAATGGCCCTGGTTAATGGGCTGGCAAATCAAAGTTATACGAAATCATACATTGTCGACCAACTTCTTAATTATTAATAATGTTGTAATATGAACATCCATCAATGATGATATAGTAGGTGACCCCGAGTTTACAATGAGAGCGAAAGAGGGTCTATCGCTAGTCCATCTTAGGAGTCTCTTGGACTATAAGAAGGTCACAAATCTGCTACTGTCTACACTAGAACTCAGCTAATCTATGGAGAAATCAGGCTAGCTATGATGCATCTTGGATGAGAGACCAAAAAAGCTAGATCGGTCTAGCACCTGTATCGAGCTTTTGTCATCTCTTCTCTTCTCCCCTCTTCTACGAGAACTCGGTTAAGCTCTAGGTAAGACCTTGAGAGCTCAAGCGAGGTGGGACTAATTAAATATAAAATCAACTTGTATAGACATTTGAATCTATAAACTTGAGGGAAAAAAATGATACAAATGAGTCAAATAAGTAGAAACGACTATACACACTCTAAAAAGACTCAAAATAGCTAGGCATGCGGCAAAACTAAGATTCAAAAAGAAACCTCAAGGTGAACACTTCCATAAGCAATCAAGTAAAGTGTTCGAAATCAAATTTGACACGTTCATATCCTTAATTAGATGATCACCAACCAAGAAAAGGAATAGATAGAAACAACAATCTGAACCGAGAACTTTCAAGTAATCAACTCTCAATTTCAACAACAGGTAGGATGGAACAAGCTTTCCTGTTTCTTCATTTCTTTCTCTCTTCTTCTTCTTTTGAAATGAGCTTTTGGCCAAGAGTGAATTTTATCCTCTTTTTATCATCAAATTTTGAACTTTTGCCCTTACGATAATTTTATCATTTAAAAGCGATCAAAATAGCACTTCTTCTTTTATATTATTCAACAACTACATAAAGAACATGCTTGAGATAGACAAAAATAGGAAATTGAAAGAAGTAAGATCAACCAAATAGATAGCATGATTTCACCAATTTCTTAAAAAAAAAACACCAATACTCATTAAGCAAAGATATATAAAAGTGTTAAATTTTTCAATAAAACACAAAAACATCAACTTTAAACCACAAGCGTACAATCAAACTGAGAAATATGGAAGGTACATAGAGTTTTTATGGTGACGGTAGTGGTACGATGGTGGTGATGGTGATAACAATGAAATCACCGATGTAAACATATATCATATATACCATTTGGCATAGATAAGATGAATATATGGCCGGGTTGGAACTAATTGGATTTCCTACAATTAGTTCGAATCTCGCCATTGGAGCCGGTGAGAGGGCTGAGGTTGCCCATCTTGAGCATAGCAGCTGTGAAATCATTGAAAAAGGCGGAGGAACTGGAGCTGTAGTTGGAGACCTGAGCATCGGTGGATTGGTTGCCGAAAAGTTGCTGATCAGAGTGCAAGAGGCCCTTCAAGTTAAGGAGATTGGTAAAGTAGGCGGTGTCGAAGGTGGTGGCGCTAGTGGCATCTAGAGGGGCAAGATTGTTGTCTCCGTTGCCACTAGAACTAGGGCAGTTGGCCTTTCGAGAGGTGGCAAATGAGGTGTTGATATTAGTCTCATTGTAAATCCTTGCCCTGAATGTTGTGCACCTTGCTTGCCCTATTGTGTGTGACCCTGTAATTGCAAGTATATAGTACTAGTTTGGAACCTATGAACTACTCAATCGAAATTTAATTGACCATATTTTGGGTTGTTTTAAACTCAAATAGCACAAATTTTCATAATTTATAAATTAAAATTTCCCTTAGATTACTATGTCATAAGTAAAGTAGCTATATCCTTTGAATAGTCCGAGCTCAACTCATGCTTAACAAATAAGAGAGAATATGATACGAAAGTAGCGTACCCGAGAGGGCGACCAGATCTTGGGTGGACAACCCTTTGTTAGAGAAGGCGGAGATGAGGGTGGCGAGGCTGGACCCTGGTCCCGGCAGCTGAGAGTTCGCCGCGCTCAGGCTGGTTGTTGTCGAGTCCCTTCTCCCCAGCAACACCTTCCAACTCGGTCCCCCCAACTGTTCATTAATTACCACACCCCAGCTGCATATAAGTTTTTGTTTTTATTTTCTAAACTTAGAGAGCCTTATAGAGGATATATTAATAATCAATCTATATATAACCTTAATTTAGAAGATTTTGCTTACGTGTCAATCTTAGAAGAGTTTTAGGAATATTGACCAATTAATTTTTTTCTTTCATTTTTTTATTTCTCCTTTTCCCTTTTTTCCATTAATTTTTTTTAATCTTCCATTCTCCTTTATTCTTAACATATTTACTAACATCTATATATAACCTTAATTTAGAAGACTTTGCTTACGTGTCAATCTTAGAGAAGTTTTAGGAATATTGACCAATTAAATTTTTTTTCCTTCATTTTTTTATTTCTCCTTTTCCCTTTTTTCGATTAATTTTTTTTAATCTTCCATTCTCTTTTATTCTTAACATATTTACTAACATATATATATAACCTTAATTTAGAAGACTTTGCTTACGTGTCAATCTTAGAGGAGTTTTATGAATATTGACCAATTAATTTTTTTCCTTCATTTTTTTATTTCTCCTTTTTTCCTTTTTTCCATTAATTTTTTTTAATCCTCCATTCTCTTTTATTCTTAACATATTTACTAACAATATATATATAACCTTAATTTAGAAGACTTTGCTTACGTGTCAATCTTAGAGGAGTTTTATGAATATTGACCAATTAATTTTTTTCCTTCATGTTTTTATTTCTCCTTTTTTCCTTTTTTCCATTAATTTTTTTTAATCCTCCATTCTCTTTTATTCTTAATATATTTACTAACAATTGGGCTTAATTCAAAACATTGAATTCAATCTATTATAACCATTAGGCTTAACTCACATTTATATACTAACTATCTATATATAACCTTAATTTAGAAGACTTTACTTACGTGGCTTAGAGGAGTTTTAGGAATATTGACCAATTAATTTTTTTTCCTTCATTTTTTTATTTCTCCTTTTCCCTTTTTTCCATTAATTTTTTTAATCCTCCATTCTCTTTTATTCTTAACATATTTACTAACAATTGGGCTTAATTCAAAACATTGAATTCAATCTAATATAACCATTAGGCTTAACTCACATTTATGTACTAACTATTCTGCTTAATTCAAAACATCTATATATAACCTTAATTTAGAAGACTTTGCTTACGTGTCAATCTTAGAGGAGTTTTAGGAATATTGACCAATTAATATTTCTTCCTCCATTTTTTTATTTCTCCTTTTCTCTTTTTTCCATTAATTTTTTTTAATCCTCCATTCTCTTTTATTCTTAACATATTTACTAACAATCTATATATCTATATATCTATATATCTATATATAACCTTAATTTAGAAGACTTTGCTTACGTGTCAATCTTAGAGGAGTTTTAGGAATATTGACCAATTAATTTTTTTTCCTTCATTTTTTTATTTCTCCTTTTCCCTTTTTTCCATTAATTTTTTTTAATCCTCCATTCTCTTTTATTCATAACATATTTACTAACAATCTATATATAACCTTAATTTAGAAGACTTTGCTTACGCGTCAATCTTAGAGGAGTTATAGGAATATTGACCAATTAATATTTTTTCCTCCATTTTTTTATTTCTCCTTTTCTCTTTTTTTCCATTAATTTTTTTTAATCCTCCATTCTCTTTTATTCTTAACATATTTACTATCAATCTATATATCTATATATCTATATATTTATATATAACCTTAATTTAGAAGACTTTGCTTACGTGTCAATTTTAGAGGAGTTTTAGGAATATTGACCAATTAATTTTTTTTCCTTCATTTTTTTATTTCTCCTTTTCCCTTTTTTCCATTAATTTTTTTTAATCCTCCATTCTCTTTTATTCATAACATATTTACTAACAATTGGGCTTATTTCAAAACATTGAATTCAATCTAATATAACCATTAGGCTTAACTCACATTTATGTACTAACTATTGAGCTTAATTCAAAACATTGAATATAATTATTAGTTGTGACACATCACTTTTAAATGCATGATTCAGATTTCAAAATTTCTAAAAAAGTTACAATAGTATTGATATTATTATTACCTGGGTGATTTAAAATATCTACATTCATATATTATACTTTAGATGAGATATAAAAAAATTATTTTAGAATTATAAGATACATTTATGGTAAAGTTTTTTTTTTTATCTTAACTTCTATTAGTATTTTATAATATATTTATATATATTATTAATATTTTAGTTTTAAAAAACCGCGCCATGGCGCGGGAATTGTACTAGTATCTCCTTATATTCATGCAAATATGGTATATATTTAACGAAAATTTTCTACATTATGGATCAATTGAGCGGATAATCTTGTTTTTTTTATAAAAAAAAAAAAAACACTAGCCAATCATTTTCAAATTTTATAATGGAGTAAAGTCTACTTTAAATTGTTTATGGATCGACAATAATGTCTAACAAGTGCCCCAACTAGCTAGCTACATAACTAACTTCCAACAATAACAACTTAGGCTATTCTAAACCACTAACAAACTCAGCTGTTAGCAAAACCATGCCACCAAGCTAGCCACCTAAGCTACTATGTATGTACACTCTATGTCCACCTTCTGGGAAGAAAACACAAGACCAAGCTTGCAAGACAGAGAAAAATGCTGAAGAGCACCCAAGGGCTTGGTGAAAACATCAGCAAGCTGCTGAACAGATTGAACATGAATTTGTCGATACCAAACCATCCTGAACCAACTCCTAGATAAAATGACAATCAATCTGCAAGTGTTTGGTTCGCTCATGAAACATTTAATTGATAGCCAGATGTTGTGGCCTCGTTTTATTACCACATCAAAGAGGATTTGGCCGTTGAACAAGAATGTGTGTGCATGCAAATCCTCCAACGTACAGGAAGCTTGTGAGCCAAACCAACTCACTAAAGCTAGCATGATACTCACTTTCCTTGGAAGATTTGGAAACAGTTTTTTTTTCCCAAATCCTATAAGGTTATACGTGCTAATCCATGCCACTAATTAATTACAACGTTGTAACTAATGTTAAGCAACTTTTTTTTATGTAAGCAAATATGTTAATTAAGAAACTTATTTTAATTTACGTGCCAATCAAGTGTTTTTATATATAAACTAAAATAAAACAAAATTTTGTAGGTAATCATTGTCAAATGGCGGTGTACCTTTCGACACACTTATTTATTTTTAGAAGACAAAAAACTACCTATCAATTACCTCTCCGTATAACTAGAAATATACCACCCCTATGTAATGAAGTGACATTCATGAGCATGATTAATTATTATATGTACGTTACACGGAGTATGTAGATTATGACATGTAATAAAATAATATAATGAAAACCTAAGCTACCTAACACGAAAATTACACATACCAAAAACCCCTTAATTAAATAAATAAAGGAAATTTTATAGATACATGTAAATTATTTATTAATAGATATAACCTGCATTTCTTAATTACACATACCAGTAGGATGTCTTTGATATGCAGGCAATCCCGAAGGATGATGCATGGGACAAAGCTCGATCCATATTGAAAGGGAGAACGTTCAAGTTATATACAGATGCAGCTAGTCTTCGAGTTGGCACTCTAATTTGATTCTCAATAGAAGTGGTGGTCTTCGCTTCATGTAAATTTACTTCTGAAAATATGGAGTTTGAGTGGAATTGATTCGGGTTTTGGTTAATCATGTTGGACTTTAGGTATTTTTTTATTTGAGATATTTCGAGATTTAATTGATATTATTACAAGTTTCCCTGCAGACTTTGGCAAATTAATTTTTTTATATGAAAAACACTAATTATATCACAAAATCAACAAATCTCCTAAATACAACTTTAAACAAATTAAGGGCGTGTTTGTTTATTGAAAAAACAGTTCCAAGAAAGGAATGTTACCCGTTGGTCCGTATAATTCTGTTTGGTTTGTTTCCTCAAAGGATTAGTTATGTTCTAGGAGTTAAATAATTAACCCTCTTTATTACCCCTCTAAAATTGGCCCTAATCTCTCCGCCTCAAATGCTTTAACCCTTTGATTACTCTCCCTCTCCAAATCGTATACACTCCACTGACTCCAACTGAATTCGCCGACCACCATCCACATCGCCAACCTCCGCCAATCCACGGGACCACCTTCTTCCCTCTTTCACTGTCGATTCGCAAACCACCTTCACCACCACCCCGCCAACCTCCTCCACTCCACCATCTCACTCCCAGTTGCTCGCCCTTTCATCGACAACCTCCACCTCTCCACCTTCATCGATCCGATATTCACTGTCGATTCGCAGATCACCTTCGCGTTTTGATTCACCGACCTCCTATGCAACTAACCTCCATCGATGACCCTACCACTCAGATCTGGTCCATCCCTCTGCAACCATCTAGAAGGAGAGTGGTTTTGATTAACTCTTGCTTATTGAATGAGGGATTTCATTTCGATCTCATTGTTAAATTAGATTTTGATTTTGTTTAACATTGTTTCAATCAATTGAGTTGAAGCTAATTTTTTCAAATTTTGCATCTGGGAGTAAGATTTGATATTTTGGGATTTCTAGTTGATGTTCTACGTTTTGACGTATAATTTGACAGAACAAATTTACAGAAAAAATATTTATAAAAGAGAAATAATTCCTTTCATAAAATCTTCCAAACAAAACTAGTGGGTAATTCTTTCAGTTTCCTTTCCTTTCATTTTAAGGAATTGATTACCTTTCCATTCCCTACCTACAATCAAACGAGCCCTAAGAGTTGAGAAGATCGTCTTCTACAAACGCTAAATAAGAACTCGTGCGCACGTGTGCAAGAAAGTAGGCACCGCAGCGTGTAGAGCTGGCAAAACCCGACCCGAACCCGAAAACCCGACCCGGTCGACCCGGAACCGATTGTTTTGAACACCGATCAACCCGACTCATTTTGGACCCGAAATCCGAATAACCGATAACCGAAACTCACCCAAATCCGAATGAACCGAACCCGATTCAACCGAAACCCATTAAGACCCGAACCTGTTACAACCGAAACCCGATATAACCCGAACTTTAAGATACATTCTAGTAAATTTTTCAAAACGAATATTGAAATAACTGAAACCCGAGACAACCGAAACCCGAATGAACCGAAACCCGATACAACCGAAACCCGAACCCGACCCAACCAAATGACCAAATTATTAGACATTACCCGAAACCGAATGACCCGAAACCCAAATTACCCGAAACCCGACTAACCGAACCCGAACCCAATCCGACCCGCCTGATTGCCATCTCTAGCAGCGTGGTTCCCCGTCATCCAATTCCAAACTACGCTACAGTTACAAATATGAAAATCTCGAGCCAACTAAACGAAGATTAAATAAGTTATACTAACTCTGTTCATAAATAAGTGACGTTTTTAAAAATATAAAAAATATTAAATTTTTAATAAATTTTTTTATATAATTCTATACTTATTAGTTATAAATTTAAAATTATTTGTAAAATTTATAAAAAAAATTAATATTTCATATAGTTTTTATCTTCTTTAAAAACGTATCAAAAAATCAAACGACAGTTATTAATGAACGGAGATAGTATATTTTTATCCAAATGTGACAGGTTTCGATCGAGTTTAACTTGTTTGGGGATTGAGTATGTTTTTGGTCGGATTTTTTTTCCGGGTTTTGGCTTCAAATGAAGTCGCACGTGAACTTTCATCATTCATGAAATTAAATTTTATGTAGACGATGATCGATTTTTTTTTTTAATTGCTTGAAATATTATATACGTCCATATGATGAATAATGAATAACGTACCAATATATGCTTTCATATGTAAGAAGTGTTTGAACTACTAAAAAGATAGAATATACTTACTGCAACAACCGAGTCTCTTGCAGCCACAGCTAGAATATCAGCACAAGAAACTACACCCGGACAAACACTCTCAACATTCGATTTGATGTTATCGATCACATCGAAACCCCTAACTGAGTTGGCATTCGGACCCGCGGTTTTCTCTCCAGTAAAAGTGGAATTATCATCCAAGAGGATCGACGCGTCACATCCCTTTAACATCACAAATTTTGCAAATCTATTACAAGTATCGAGCATATATAATCAGCACAAATGAATTAAACATGCGAATTGATCTTACATTGACAAAGCAATCATGGAAATGCAAGCGAAGCAAGGAAGCACCCATGCGCGACTCATTGGCCACCGCGGATCTCACAGCAGATTTAATGGTAGAGAGGGCGCTAGGGCATGTACTGCTGTAAAAGGTGGATGATAGTTGAGCCGAGCATGTGAAGACGAGTAGCCACACCACACAACTTTGAACAGCGAAACTCTTAGCTAAGGATTTTGGCGAACATGCTTTGAAGGAAATCATAGCTGATCGAACAACTTCAACTGGAGTGACAGTTGTTGTGTTTGGCCTTGAATTTGATGATCGGTGTATGAGGATATGAGGATATGATATGCGCGCAGGTTATTATAGCCTCCAGTTGAAGTTGTACTCCAATTTTGTTTTAGTTAATTGTACTTTTTTTTTTACATATTTACCCTTTTAATTTTTATCCTTTTTAAAAAATGATTGATGATGAAGATATTTTTAACAAATCAAATTTTATCCAATTTTTTTAAAAGGATTGGTGGATGAAGATATTTTAACAAACTTTATCGGTTTATCCTTTTAAAATTACTCAGTTAGATTACTGCAGACGGATTGGTGGATGAAGAGATTATTATCAACGGAGAATTTTCTAGGGCACCACTTCAAGAATTTTCTATGTTACAAGTAACGTACGTTACTCTTCTCGTTTATCGATCAATTCTAACCTAAATTATGGTGTGCAAACAATGCCATGAGTTATTTACAAGAAAGCCAATTACGTTCACTAGTACAAAAGAGCATTTTAATAGCGGTTTTTTAGTGGGAAGGAGAGCGGTTTTAGGGGTGCTGTTAACCAGACCGTTGTTAATTATTTAAAAGCGGTAATTAGAAAAGCGCTCTTAAAAAAACAAGCACAGCGGTTTTTAATAAAAACCGCTTTCTACATTCTATTTTTTATTTTTTTTTACTTTGGGGAAGCACAGCGGGTTTTTAAAAAAACCGCTATCTATGTCCTTGTTTTTTATTATTAAAATTGTGGTTTATCATAGCAGTTTTACAAAATAACCGTTGTTAACTCTGCTTTTTTTTACCTAGTTATATCAGCTAATATTTATTGAAATCCACCTGTGTAAATCTGCTCAACCCACCAGAATGTCTGTACATGAGCAAACTAATCCGACAATCAAATTTCCACACATAGAAATACCACATACTTGAAACTTCTTACAGCAATGCCAAAATTAAATAATAAAATATACCAAATATTATAAAACATAAATGATGTCCATTGATCAAAATAAAATACATCGAAGGTAGTTGAATTACAACAATATTAAAAATCTAAGGAATATATACTAAATATATATATATGCACTAATTAATGATATGAAGTTGAAGGAATCCTAGCTACCTATCTACCATATCCAACTTCTGGTATTCCAACTACATACCATATCCAACTTCTGTTATTCTAGCTATGTACCATATTCAACTTCTGCTTCCTCTTTCTGTCATTTGAATCAGATCATCTAACTATCAACATGTAGTCGAAAAATGGTTCCGAAAATTCAATCCACTCTTCCTTTACCTCGTTGATTTGATCTTGTCTAAATTAAGCAAGCTGAACTTGGAAAGCTAGTACTGCATAAAATTTGGTTAAAACAACACCGGTAAGTTCGTTTATATAAACAATATGTAATTTTTTTGTATACAAAGAGAAATAGTACTTAACATTTAGACATACCGATTTAGGGATAATGCCAATGACACATTATCCCTAAATTTGAACATAAACAAACAAAGAATGTGAATTGAAATACGGCTGCAAAATAAGTTCTGCTAACTTGAAATACGTATGCTCATGGCTTCAACACACATCGCTAATTAACATGCAATAGCAAAGAAAAGTGGGCATCGGAATTAATAACCAAGTTTGGAAGAATAGGTATGTGGAGAAAAAAGTGCTTATTTATACTCACCTGGTGTTTTTGCTTCACATAGTTAACAACCGTAATCCCAATTGGCATTGTTAGAGTGGAAAAAGCCTGAACAAAATCTCTAGTTAGAAAGATATTATCTTCATTCAAGAAACATTGTTGTGCATAACTTTCAACAAACAGAAGAAAATTGAGTTTCGAAAGATTAACAGGTTTAGAACTACCAAAACTGTCAGATGCAATACTTGTTTTATTTTTTTTATTTAAAACTTCAACATGTGGGAGAGGTGCAGGGCGAGAATTCATAGAGCTATAAAGGCTTACAGTGCTAGGCAATGGGAGCACTCTTCCGAGACCAAGTAGAGAGTACGTACAGAGAAATGATCGCTACTTTCACAACCTCTGCGGCCGTTTCAGTGCCGATTCTGACCTGAATTCGCTCAAACGTCAAAACTAGGAAACATCAGGGTCCATTCATTATCAAGGCAACAAGAGACAGGGAAAAACTAAGCATAAATTGAATTACCAGAGGGGAAAATTTACCAACTGCTCTATCTCCTTCTATCTGTCACCAAGAATCACCACAGTTCAATTAGCAAGCATTTACAACCGGTGAAAAAGAATGTAAACTAAATAAAGATGTTTTCACCTGGTGAAAATGGCTACAGAAGAGAATTAGGGAGGAAGTAAAGCCAACAAAAACTGATATAGCAAAAATTGTGCTGGAAAAGTGTTGGAGATGGCTTGGTTGTCTGCCATGAGCATTTAAATGCATTTCAACACAGCATATACACATCTATAAGCAAAACTACCTAGAAAAAAAGTCTGGTACCAATGGAGTGTGATAACAAATACCAGTTGTCGTACATAAAGTAAAATGCAGTAGTTGCAAATAGAACAAATGCTGCAAAGCACAAGGGTTCTCCAAGTCCTTGGTAGCTCAACCGAAATGGTGGGCACTATAACAAGCATTTTCCACATACTGATGTCAATTACAAATTCACACCAAATAATAGTTTATTGTCTAGATATCTGAGGTAACATTATATCCTCAAGGGCCTTTTTTTAACTTCCTGGGATAATCATAGCACAATAAACCATGATTGGGCTTGACAATGGAATTTGAAATTGGCACAAGTTAATTGGGTAACACGCAATTTAATAGAAAGAAGAATGCTGCTGAGTACCTCGTATATGTAGCCACACATGATTGCAGATATCAGGAAATCACAAATTCAATTCACAAGTCCAAAATTCAATTCACAAACCTGAAATTTGATTCACAAAACTGATTCTCAAAATCACAAACACTAATAAAAATTTCACAAAATTGATTTTCAAAATCACAAACCCTTAACGAATTCTCATATCCTACCTACCAATTGAATATCAAATCAAATTTCGAAAACAAATTGACAAAACATAAGGTATAAGGTGCAAAAAAAAGTTAAACTAAGGAGCTGCTCAACAAACAAATTGACAAACTTCAATTCAGCAATTCAGGAAATCCCTAATTGAACTAAGGAGCTGATCAACATAAACAAGTAAAAAAAATCCTAAAAATCCAAATCCCTGATGGATTAGTCTGAATGTTCATCAATCCAAGCATTACCTAACAAACAAAGAACTACAAAAGGGGCCTAAACAGGTTTGAGCTTTTACCGGCTTGAGTAGGAGGAGGAGGCTTCGTCGGTAGCTTGGCCGGCTTAGTAGCCTGATCGGCGGTGGGATCCACCTTCTTGGCGGTGACGGCGGCAACAACCTTGTGCTGCTGCGCGGAAGGAGGTTGGGCCTGGGATCGTCGTTGTCATCGTCACCAAGCAGATCGAAGGGGTTAACCGGGACAAGGAACGGTAGTTGATGGCAACAATCGACGACGGTCGGTTGTGCTCGACGAAGTGCTAGCAGTACGTGGATGAAGCGGCGGCAAGGAGTACTGCACTTTTTGGTGGTGCTTGTCGACGGCAAATAGCGAGACAACAAACAGAGGGTCGGAGTTGTGCTCGTCGATGGAAAACAAGGAGTCAAGGAGATAGACGACGAACGCTGATCACTGGCCCGACTAGATGGAACGGAGTAGGAGAAGAATCACGGCAGTCAATTAGGGATTTGGAGAATTGGGGCCGGTTGATTTCCAAAATCGAATTAGGGCAAACGGGAAACTGTTTGTTGGTGTAAATATTTTTATCAACTTCATTGTTAGACAACGGTTTTGTTAAAAGCGCTAAGAAAAGCTTTACTTTAATAGCGCTTTTTTATACCACCGCTATGCTTGAAAAAATATATTTAAAAATAAATAAATTAAATATATTCTCAGCGCTTGTTTAGAAAAAGCGCTATGCTTCTCATACATTAACAGCGGTTTTAAATAAAGCGCTATGCTTCCCATATATTAACAGCGGTTTTGAATAAGCGCTTTTAAATTTTCGCTATTAATGACTTAATTTGTACAAGTGGTTCCACATACAATCCAATAATATATTACAATAAAAGTAAATATTACATTAATCATTCATGTAAAATGATAATATTCATGTAATACAATGCCTTGAGTTATATACTTACAATAAGTCACACTCCTGTAATACAATAATATTCATGTAATCAATTCCAGTAATGAATGAAATCTTCTACGTGGTACTATACCCACATTTGTCTTGTAGAGTTGTATTATAAGAAATCACTATAACCAACTAAAGTAACATACAATTCTTGTAATGAATGATTTATTGTAATAGACGAATTTTTGTACCCATTACTATAACCAACTACAATAGCATTCAATTATTGTAATGAATAATTTCCTGTAATGACTTAATATAATTCTGGTAAAGACAGTTATCAATTAAAGTAGCATACAATTATTGTTAAAATAGATAACGATTATTGTAACATAAATTATTGTCCCTAAATAACAAAAAACGAATACAATATTCGTAGGTAAGATATTGATTCCCTGAAGCTTCCATCTACCCTACATCTTCGTTCTTTCATCTATCCTACATTGTCGTTCTTTTTTTAAAATCACAAACGGTGATGACGAGTTTTTGTGTCTGTATCGGAGCGCCTAACTCCCGTGGTTGAATTAGGGTTCTCAAATTAGAGTTTACTATACCATGGAAGTTACAGTACGGTGACAATCACATAAACAAATAAACAAATTTATCAACCTTCAATGTCTTCGCAATCATCGTGCTTCAAGGAAGATGCAATTAGATGAGTGTCGGGAAAAGAACGAGCGTTGATGGAATGGAATGAGCGTCAATGTAATTAGAATTAATTAGAGATCCTACGATGAGTTGTTACAATCAAATCAAGGGCAAATCTGTCATAACAAAAACAAAATCTTCAATGGTACATTTAACCAAAAAAAACTTGAAAAGGATATAACTACCCAATTTGGTCCTTTTTGGAAAAAAATTGTATTTTCTTTGTCCTTTTTTAAGATGTAATTAATAAAGGATGTCATATATTTAAATCCTAGCCAGAGGTTATGAACTACCTTTTCTCAAATGGTTGTAGGTGAAAGTTCGATCTTGGGACAACGAATTACAAGTTATCGATTAATTTATAATAAAGCGTTAGGTTAGTTTATTAATAAATTACACTCCCTCCGATTTCTAAAAGGGTTGGCACGATACGGTACCATGGGAAATTTTCAATTACCACATACTATACCGATACCATTCGGTATGCAATTTTTCCTACCACCTACCAACCGAAAGTGTTGGTAACCGAAATGGTTGGTACCGAAATGGGTCGGTTACCGAACCTCGTTACCGTGGTAACCAACAACACGGATTTCAATCATCATTTACGTTTTACAATTTGTGTTAACCGACGGTACCATCGGTAGGAATATTTTATTATCGTGTACCGTGATACATTTATGGACATTTAGGAAATATTTTATATTTAAAATATATATATATATATATATATATATATATATATATATATATATATATATATATATATATAATCGGTACCACGGTACCACGATATTTGAGTTTTCATTACCGTGTACCGTACCGATAGAGTTTGGTACCGAGATTTCGGTTACCAATTCTGTCGGTTACCGATGACTTGGTACCAAAGTTCTGTTGGTACGGTTGGTATGGTAATTTGATTACCACCACCCAGCCCTAATTTTTAATATAATGTATTTGACTTTTGTGCAGATAGTTTAAAAAGCTAAAAACTATATAAAATAGAGTAAATTACACATAACCACCCTTAAATTAGGCTAGTTTTCACATAACCACTCATAAAATTATAAATTACAGAAAACCACCCATATATTACATTTATTTTCAAAAGACCACCCCTCCATTAAATCTCTATTTGTTTTGTTTGAAAAGACTAAAATACCCCTAATTCAAACTTATTTTTTAAAGGAAAGACTGAGGTGGTAATTGAGCGAGTTGGGTTGGATTCGGTCAGTCGGATTTCGGGTTATTCGGGTTTTGGATAATGTCTAATAATTTGATCATTTGGTTGGGTCAGGTTCAGGTTTCGGTTGTATCGGTTTTCGATTGTCTCGGATTTCAGTTATTTCGGGTTTAGATTGTCTCAAGTATTCATTATTTCAATATTCATTGTAAAAATTTTAATAGAATCTATCTTAAAATTCGGGTTATATCGGGTTTCAGTTATAATGGGTTCGAGTCTTAATGAGTTTCGGTTGAATCGGGTTCGGTTCATTTGGATTTGGGTGAGTTTCGGTTATCGGTTATTCGGATTTCGGGTCCAAAATAGGCCTGGTTGGGTCGGTGTTAAGGACAATCAGATCCAAAATACATACAATAACCCTAGAGCTGGAGCTGGTAAAACACAAACCGAACCCGAAAACCCGACCCGGTCAACCCGGAACCGATTATTGAAATAATGAAAACTTGAGACAATACAAACCCGAAATAACTGAAACCCGAGACAGTCGAAACCCGATACAACCGAAACCCGAACCCAACCCAACCTAATGATAAAATTATTAGACATTACCCGAAGCCCGAATGACTCGAAACCCGACTAACCGAATCCGACCCGATTCGCCCAATTGCCACCTCACTCTTTCCTTTAAAAAATAAGTTTGAATTAGGGGTATTTTAGTCTTTTCAAACAAAATAAATAGAGGTTTAATGGATGAGTGGTCTTTTGAAAATAAATGTAATTTATTGGTGGTTTTCTGTAATTTATAATTTTATGGGTGGTTATGTGAAAACTAGCCTAATTTAAGGGTGGTTATGTGTAATTTACTCTATAAAATATTGATTTTTTTTAATTAATTTTTTTTTACATTGTAATACTTTTACCTTATAATACTTAAGTATTATAATGTAAAAAAAATTAATTAAAAAATTTAATATTTTATATAGTTTTTAGCTCCTTAAACTACGTGCATAAAAGTCAAACGCCTTATATTTCCGATTAGCTGGAGTAATTGACAAACATATATTTTTTATTTATACCCTATTAATTTAAGAAAGATTAAATACATTCACTATTTTAGTCAATTTTAAAATATTTTTTCTATAACTCATTTATTTTCGTTTAGAATTTTCTTATAACGTACTACTGAAATCTGTTGGGACTCAGGATCAGGGGTCGTGTGCACATGTGCGCCCTTGTTGGAGTTCCATCCTAAAACCAATTGAAAATAGGAGGAGTAACCCACTTGCTTATATACTAAGACTTCTTTGTTAATATTATCAACGTGGGACTCTTTTGGTGTCTCCACATTCACCATTCTCTCAACATGTCCCAGCAAGTGCAATTAGGGTCGTTTTTTCCCTCTAGATGACACTTGAACAACGGGTCTAGCATTTCATTCTCTTTTTAGCTACCCCGGGATCAAGAGTCGAGTTGTTTGGCTTTTCCGCTATGATACCATACTGAAGCCCGTTGGGACTCGGGATCGGGGCTCGTGTGCACAGGTGCGCCCTTGCGCTAATAGCCTAGCACATAAGTCGAGTGGTGTTCCATCATAAAACCAATTCGCAATAGGAGGAGTAACCCGCTCGCTTATATACTAAGACTTCTTTGTTCATATTATCAATATGAGACTCTTTTGGTCTCTCTACATTTACCATTCTCTCAACAATAACCTAAGACCTGTCATAAAATAATCAAACCAATTAATAATACCTAATGTATTTGAAATAATTTTAAAATAAGAAAAATAAGAAAAAGGGATTATGAGTGAAAGAGACGATAAATGGTTAGAATTATTTAATGGGTGGTTGATTTTATTTGATTAAAATGCAATTTTTGCCACTAAAATTTTTAAAAATACATTTAAAGAAATTATCATAATACTACGTACTAGATTCATTTTTTTCTACCCATTGACTTAAACTTTGAATATATTTGAAATAATTTTAAAATTATTATTTTTTTGGGTATACTTTCACTTGTAAATATACCACCACCATCACACTATAAAGTATGGTAGGAAATATAAATAATAGTGGCGGTAAAAGATAGAGGGAGAGAGAAAGTACGTGGAAAAGAAAAGAGGGAGAGATCGAGAGTGGGTCTACATGGGAGTCAGAAAATCAAGAAAAAATAGGACGTGGTTTGGGGGGGGGGAGTGGTGTCTGTGAGTGAGAGAGCGGATAAGTGGTTATGATTTCAAATATATTCAAAGTGAAAGTATACCCGAACAAGTAATATTTTTGAAATTATTCAAATATATTCAAAGTTTATGTCAATGGAAAGAGAAAAATGAATCTATTATTAGGGTAATTTTTAAAAATTTATTTAAAAAGCCTTTAATATCAAAATTTGCAATTTAATTAAATAAAATTAACCACCCTTTAAATAATCCTAACCATTTATTCTCTCTCCCTCTTTTATGATTTTTGCGACTTACCTGCACACTCGCTCTTTCTCCCTCTACTCTTTTCCACTTTCCCTCTCCTGTTTTTCTAAATATTTTCTGCCATGAGACTCTTTACTTTCTATACATGACAGAAGTTCTATCTCCCGCCACTATTGTATATATTTCATGCCATACCTCATACTATCAATGGTGTGGTATATTTACAAGTGAAAGCATACTCAAACAAATAATATTTTTAAAATTACTTCAAATAGATTCAAAGTTTATGTCAATGGGTAGATAAAAATAAATCTAGTATTTTGGTAATTTTTTAAAAATTTATTTTAAAAGTTTTTAATAGCAAAAATTGTATTTTAATCAAATAAAATTAACCACCCATTAAATAAACAGGAGCATTTATCCTCTCTCTAACTCACAATCACTTTTTTTTGGGTAAGCAAAACGAGAGCACAAACTCTCAAGTAATAAAAACTAGAAACGCCAAACAGGGCCGCACATGGATGGGGCGGGGAGTAGCCTTTCCCTAATATCTTCCTCAATAATTAAAATAGGGTCCAAAGGTGGCTATGGAATAACATGAAAACCTAATAGAAAGACACGCGCCTTTCTGCAGACAATTCAAGGGAGTCGGCAACGAAATTCGCTTCTCTAAAGACATGTCAAAAATGAAATTCTCAGTATCGGGCAAGCTGACGAACCATGCTAGAAAGAGGACGTTTATCATCAATATTCCCTCGAATAAGCGGAAAGGTGCTCAACAAGTCCTTCTCGATAATGATGATTTTTCGATATCCAAGGTTCCATGCAACCTAGATTGTACTATCCATAATTCCCCAAATTACTGACATAATAACTGAGCAAGTACCAATCGTGTGAACAAAACCACAAATCCACTCTCCACGAGCATCCCGCATGACCCCTCCATCTATCGTCAAGCCAAGCTCGTCCATCAAACCAACCGAGTTCACCTTAACCCACCCATTGGAGGTTTTTCCCAACCGAGAAGAGTCTCCATCCTCCTTCCTCGTTCCTCCTGCATCACCAGTGTTTCCCAAGCCTCCAACTTCCAAGCACTCCCTCATTTGCATGAGACAAACTTGGACTTGTTCTCCATATGCATTGCCTCGTTAAAGACCCATCAATTTTTCCATCGCCAAGCCCACCAGAGCATGTTTATGAAGATGCATGCCCGTTCTAGCCCTTCCTCCACATTCTTTCTAGACACCAAATTTCATTGGAGCCATTCTGCAAAAGGAATATTTAAGAAATCATCAAATTTCATAGGGATTGGCATCACACTCCAAATAGTTTTAACATAGGGAACTCCATGAAGAGATGACTCATTGACTCAGATACATCATGATGATCCACGCACCATGACTCTTGGACTATATTGCATCCCCACCTCTCCTCATTGGTGAGAATCGCACCTCGCAAGACCATCCAAATAAAGCATCGAGATTCTCTCCGTAACCTTAAGGTTCCAAATCCTATCAAACATTTTGTAGGAGGAAATCGAGTTCAATAAATAATAATAATATAAATCAAACCAGATTCGTGCCCACACAAATAATTACAAGACTCCCTCCCGATGTAGCACAAGGAAGTCAGGTTCGATCCTCGAGGAAGCTGGTCAGCAAATCCTATGTATCGGGCGAATCTCACGAACGGAAGTCGACTCCAGAGTACTCGACCTCGACTAGGTGGTAGTCGACAGGGGTCTCGTACAGTCGATCTCAAGCAAGCAGCGAATCTAGGCAACAGGAGTAGTCGAAGTCGACTAGGAGTCCTCGACGTCGAGAGCTACAGTAGTTGTAGTCGAGTAGTCTTGATCGAAGTCGAGTACCTGCAGAGACAAAAACAGCAACGATCTTGCTTGATTGAGAGATTAGTGGTCGACGTCGACTAGGAGTAGTCGAAGTCGAGTAGAACACGGAACGTAATGAACAAGAACTAGGGTTTGCAACAACGATAACTAAACATGCATAAGGGAAGATAAAGAGAAATAATAATGCAATCACATCAAAGGATCAAGCTTTCGCCTTTTCCAACAATTAGATAAATCTCTCAAGAAACCCTAATTGTATCTACCAATTTTATGTTTATCATCAAGATGGTTAACCTGAATCTCTATTAATTAGGTAATAAACATATAAAAGGCAGTGGATGATCAAAACACAATAAAAGTCGAATCTTTACCTCAAACATGCATGGATATCGTCGGGTTCACCCCGGCCCTAGAAGTGGGTGAACTACTGGCTCTTCATCATAGGAAAACTCATCAATAATAAAAGAAAACTAAATTGCATTAATAAAATAAAGCAAAGCTTACAACCGATTGAAGCCAATTTCGCTCTCACCAAATACAACTTCTCTCGACTCCAAGCTCTCTCTCCTAACTCTCCTACTCTTGTGTTCTCTCTGAATTGGAATGAATGAAAAACTAGCCCTATGGGCTTTATTTATAGGCTTTAACCCTTGGTAGTCAAGGTAAGCAAACTCTATCTAACCCTAAAGATATAAATTTGGATAAAAGAAAACTTAATCTAAAAAGGAAACAACTAAATCTTCATGTGGTGGATAAATCTTCTTTTCCATAGATAGATCTTGATAGAATCGGATGGGACCGGTCTTGCTTCGTTCCCAAGTGATCCACACGTCCTCGGATTGGCCCAACAGACTCGCGGCCCAAAAACAGAGTAGTCGACATCGACCAGTTCTAGTCGACCTCTTCGAGCTTGGGTAGGGTTTCGGGTCTACTCGATGTCGAGTAAGTGCACTCGACGTCGAGTAAGTGTACTTGATGTCGAGTACAGTTTGTGCTCGAGTGGTTGTGTCTTTCGTCCTCGACTTGATCTGCTCTCCTATGTCGTCGACTTTGAGTAGCTCTAGTCGACTTCGAGTAGAATCCTTCTTTTGTCTCCTTCTTCTGGTTTCATCCCGGAATGGCTCCAAATTCTGCCATATTAAACCAAAACTCGTACAGATCTCTATTTCTTGCAAATAAGCATAAACTATACAAATTCACTATATTCCCAACCCAGAATATATAAAATGATAGAATAAGGAGCTGAAATAGATATAAAAACATGGCACAAATCATGGACATCAAATCACCTCATACTTAAGCTTGCTTGTCCTCAAGAAATAACTTGGATGGTCACTCAGGGGAAACCTGCAAAAACTCTCAACATAATGGATTCATTGTTATATTACTCAACACTCAATTGCCATCCTTGAAAAGGTACTTTGTGTCTTCAAATCTGTGCCTATTAATGAAAAGCAATTTCTGCGCACAAAAGGAGGCTATGCAAAACAATTTTCCCAGTGACAAAGCATCAATAATCAAGAAAACTTTATTTAAGCTCAAAAAAAAGTAGATAGGTAAAAGGCTAAAGGTGGGAAATTTTTGGCCATGTGGTGTTAAATCCGGGGAAATGAAGTATTTCCAAACTTTCTTTATCACATTCTTTCTTCATAAGATTCCTCACCTTTCACTTATTCGCTCAATGTTTTTTTTTTTTAATATAATGATTTTACCTCTCTAACCTAAGCACTACCTTCTCGCGAGTCGCAAACAAGGGTGTCATGAATGCCCCGGATACTTAGTGCTTTGGAATCCTCACATGTGTGTCCCATCTCGCCGAACTATTATCTCAACGAGCACTACTAGAAAACGCTTCTATACTCTGGAAACTAACCTCAAACATAGCCTCAAAATTAGCCTCGAAAATATATTGCCCTCGTGAATGCCCTCGAATTCGACCTCAAGAGACATTTCGAGGCGTAGAGGAGGGAGGTTAAATGTGGCCACGAATATTAACCTCGAAAATTTTGTTTCGAGGGTAAATAGCCTCCAAATAACTTCGAGGTTAATTTTGAGGTCATTAGTATCGAACTATTTTCGAGACTAAATTTAGTGCTATTTAGCCTTCAAATTACCTTTAAATGAGATTGGTAGCTATTTTCGAGGGTACAAACTTCGAGGCTAAATAGTATCGATTCATAGCCTTAAAATAATTTCAGTGCAAATTTGAGAGTAAATAACCTCCAGTTTAACTACGAAAATAAACTTCGAAACCACATTTAACCTCCCTCCTCTACGCCTCGAAATGTATTTTGGGGTCGAATTCGTTGGCATTTTTAAGGGTAATATGTTTTCGAGGGCATTTTATCAACTCATTTTATAGTCAATTTGGAGGTTAAATTTAATATTTTAGTTCCTAAATTTCAGGTTAAATTTTATAAACTTCATAAATTTTATAGCCAAATTTGAGGTTACATTCATTAGCATCAAATTATTTTTTATTCTTCAATTTATGCATACATAAAACATAGATTTTACTTTCAATAACAACAATATACAAATATAAACATTGAGGTGTTTGAAGAAACCTAAATTTCATAATTAAATCATGTACACAATGTTATAGTTCAACCATAACCACAAACATCTAAAACAAAAAGGTGCAAATCAAATCGAAAATATTTGCACATCAAATGGTTTTTTACACGGGTTGGAGTTTGCATAACGGGAAGGAAATGACGAAGTTTGACCTGCTTGAAGGAGACGAATAATGGTGGATTGGAACTCTTGTTGGTACTTAATAGCTCTTGTACTTCATCTCGAATGGTTGATCTGGAGCTTGATCTCGTAGCTCTTGTACCCAACCAAACTGAAATTAAACAAAAAGGATCAATTACAACAAAACAAAAAACATGGCTAAGTGCTTTCAAAGTTACTACTTTGATGCAAACCGCATAACTAAGGATCAAATAACAGGCGATAACAATAGAAAAGTTAGATAATCATAATACTATTTAGCTAGATAATCATAATACCGCTAGATAATTTAGGCAAACGAATAGGAAAGTTATCAGAGTTGAAATCAACCAGAAATCGAATACAGAGAGAAGGGGGAAAAGCTGGAGAGAACCTTACAAAGTTGAAATAATTGTCTTGAATGGAAAAAACTATAGTACAAGGAATAAAATGCTACTACTATGAATTAAACTAAAGAAGAAAGAAAGAAATAGACAAGATCCAAATTCAAAACAAACCTTAACAAATAAAACAAAGGGCCATATTCAAGCTAAGAATTACTAGCGGATTAGGCCACAAACACCCTTCCATTTAAGCAATTCCTATCTACAAGCCAACTTCAACAATCTACAAGCCAAGTTAAACAAAGCTCAAGATCATCTCTCTTTTACTTATTAGCCAGTAACTATCCCTAGATAAGAAAAATCACACAAAATCAAACACTAGGACGTGTTCTAAATGCTGAGAAGGTAAGCCATTGAAGAAATTAGAAAGTAAAAATAAAACAACTCCCAACAACAGCTCCCAATAGTAAAAATAAAACAACTCCCAACAGCAAGAATCCACAACAGTTTATAACAAGAATCCACAACACGTTCAATATTTGTTCCACAAATTACAACTCCCAAATTAGACATGAAATCCCCATCAAAGCTATGTAAAACCCTAACGGAACTGAGAGATCAATTTTCTTTTTTAAAAAGTACCTAATTTGAGATGACAGAAATTCGATGTGGATGCGAGTGAAGGAAATGCATGCTGCAATCAACAAGAGCATCGCGTCAATATAGATGTTTTCGTGGCTGCGAGTGAGAGAAATACATCCAGTAAACAATCACGTGGATAAGAGCTTGAAACCCTAAAAAAGGAAGATCCGTAGAGAGTAAAAGAGGCATACCAGTACAGATGATTTGCTTACCATAGTGGAACAAGAGAGAGAGCCACCCGCTGAGATTCATCTGCATTCAATTAATTTTGTAGACTTGGGGTGTGAAGGATCTGTCGAGATCTGAGAGGTGCGAACATAAGAGGAGAGAGGTGGCCAGCGGTGAAAACAGGAGCCAGCGGCTTCAGGATGAGTAAATGGGGATGAAGACCGGAGAGGATTGCACCACCATGGCTGCGAGGCTCGAGCATAGCGAAGACCGGAGAGGCGAGGGGGAAGGAATCCATGGCTGTTCCGGCTTTCGGATCTAACTTGGAGGAGTAGAGATGTTGAGGACGACAGAGAAAAGAGAGATGAGAGCAACGGAAGCCATGACAGTTCAGATGAAGGAGCTTGAATTTGAAGGGGATCCGATGTGTCAAGAAACAGAGCGAAGCGAGAGGGAGATGGGAGTCTGAAGAAGGAGCAGAGGCGGCGATGGATCCCAATTGTGAAAGAGGGGCTTTTATTTGTGCACATCTAGGGTTAGTTTAGGAGAATTTACAAAAATAACCCATCTCAACTAGGGAGATGAGAGTCTTAACTAGTCTTCATAAATATATCGATTTATAGAAGGAATTCAACAACTTCATTAAATAAATTGAATACACTCTAAATCTCAAATCCATCTTAACTAGGCATGTCAAAACATGAATTCATTTTCCATCTCTTCTCTACTTTGTTTTGAGGCTTTGTCCTGCACACAATTCTCAAATCTACAGTCTTCTCACATTAATTTTCTTCTTCATCTCCATTTCCAATCTTAAAATTATTATCATCATTATTGTCATTATATCCTCCTTCATCTAGACCACCTGGAATGGAAAAGATTTGCAAGTAATTGATAAAAAGTTACACCTATAATTGAGCAAAATGTATGTATGTGATACATGCAACTCTTTCTCATCGTTCATCCATAAAATCATTTTCTTCCCACTTGGGTAGCCTAGATGATTGAAAATTGAAATTTGAAGATACTCATCATCAATTCTACCAAATCTGGTGGTTAGACAGATACGGAGGAGGAGCTTTAGTCTCAGTACGCCCTTTGTAAAATTTATTCTGATCCCTCCTGAATGGATGGTATGCTGGCAATTAGAAACATCTGTGACAGTCAAATCATGAAACCTTTCGTCCATATTCCAGTTGAAAGGGTTCTATGAGTTCCATACAACAAGGACATGCAAATTTTCCAATAGTACTCCACCCGGACAACATCTCATATATATGCTGGAAAGTCATTCAATGTCCATAAAAGAAGTACATGCATCCTAAACTTTTCCTTTACATAGGCATCATATGTTATGACCCTTGATTCCACAACAATAGGAGCTCATCAATCAAAGGGTTGCAAGCAAATATCTATTAGCCTTTTCAGATTTTTCAGATCTCGAAAGGATAATTGGAGGTTATATGTAGCATAAAATTTGCCCTCAAAATCATAATATTGTTGCTATTGGGGAAGGGTTCATGTATTCTCTTACCCTCGAAAGTAATAATTCGAGAGTATTGGCGAGGGTAATCATAATAGTTTAACCTCGAAATTATGAACTCGTAGGCATGTTCGAGATTAATATTTGCATACTATATGACTACATTTTCAAGCTAACTCTCTCACGGTATTTAATGCAGTAAGTACGGGAAACAACTTTGCTCTCGATCTTGCCCTCGAAGAAAATTCATTTTTTTCGAGGTTATACGCCTACAAATATACCCTCGAATATATAATTTGATGTTCTTTAGCCAGATTGTTAGCCCCCAAAACAATCGTAACTATTTAGGATCAAACTTACTCTCAAAATTAGCCTCGTAATATATATTGAGTTGTTACACCCTCAACTCTACCCTCCAAAAAATATTCGATCCTATATGCCCTCAAAATTAGCCTCGAGTCTACCCTCTAAGAACTTCATTGCTAACATCGCTTGGAAATAGCTTCAAAAAAGTGCAATCGAATTTTATTCTGAGGCTAATGTACCCTCGACGACGCCCTCGAAATATATATTCGGGGTTAAATAGCATGGAAAAATAGCCCTGATTTTATTTCAATGGTATTTAGGCTCCAAATATTTTTTCGAACCCAAATTCGAGGGTATTGGTTACGATGGTACCCTCGAAATAAGTGGTAGCCAAACACTTCGAGGCTATATAGCATTTTTCTAGTAGGGGAGCAGGGCTGATCTACTTTTATCTCCTGAGGTGATCGGATTTTCTTTCACTCATTAAGTTTTTCATATATTTTTTCAATTTCCTGCCAAACTCCAATAATGATAATAACTAGGGGTGGGCACGGGACGGGACGCGACGGGATTGGGCCAGGACGGGATCGGGACGGGATTGACATTTTTTTTTGGGACGGGATGGTGTCTGGACGGGACGGGATCGGGACGGAACGGGCCTTGTCCCGCATATAAAAATAATAAAATATTATATAAATTTGCAAAGTGAAAAATGCTTTCATAATTCATTATTTAGTATAATATGTTGAATACGGTATTATTCTCAACTATATTATTCAATAATAATAATAATAATAATAATAATAATAATAATAATAATATTATTATTATAATAGTATTATTAATTCATACAATGATTGTATAATTAATTATAATGTTCAACATATTTGGCTACATTATCTTACTAGACCAGGACGGAAAGGAATTGAGACAAGATTTACCAATATTGTCTAATTATCGATTGATAGTTAGGAAGAATACTGTATTTAATTAGCTATTTGCCTCTTGTAACTCTAAATGGGCGGGATGTGTGTGTCGATCTGACGGGATCCTCTCCATTGACTCAGTCTGGAATTTCTGACTTTATGCCTGGTCGTGCTGTTGTTGATGCTGCTCGACGTAAGTGTGTCAAGTATCGAGATTTGTGTACGGCGGCTGGTTATGGTTTCCTACCCTTCTCATTCTCTTCATTGGGGGAGTTGGATACAGATGCGGTTGTATTGCTGAAGCGGATTCAAAAATTCTCGGTATCTCAGGATGCTGGGGCTTGTGCTGCACGTTATATTTTTACTAGACTTGGCTTTGTTATCGCTAAAGGAGTGGGTGCCCAGATAGTATCTCGGTTGCCCACTAATTTCTTCTAATCTGTTTTTATAATAATAATAATAATAATAATAATAATAAAAATAAAAATAAAAATAATAATAATAATAATAATAAAAAATCCCACGTTATAATTAAAAATAAAATAAAATAATATTACTTATTTTTATTGTTATTATTATAAAATAATTATACTTTAAAAGAAAAAAATATAATATGATATAATAATAATAATAATAATATAATAATAATAATAATAATAATAATTTTATTATTATTAAATTATATTATAATATTATATAATAATATTATTATTATTATAAATTGAAAATTATTATTATAGTTATAAATAATATTTGCTCAAAATAATAATACTAATAATATATTATTATTATTCTATAATATTATAATATTATTATTATTATAAAAATTATTATTATTATTGTTATTATTATATGCGGGACGGGACGGGATTTGCGGGATCCCACCGGGATCGTCCCACGTTTCGTCCCGCATAATTTTTGCGAGACGGGATCGGGACGGGATTCGCTATTTTGTCCTAAATCCCACCGGGATCGGGACGGGATCGGGATTTGCGGGATTTGTGCCCACCCCTAATAATAACAACAGAATAACCATATAATAATCTCCAAAATGGGACATCATTCTCAACATAATCCCCGGATAGGAAATAAGGTAAAGAATGAGCAATATTTAGATCATGTGGAGCAAAATATGAAATAAGGTATAATATGACTTTTGTGATGCATAAGCATAGGTAAAGGCTAGGATATAACAATATGAGCATATATAGAAAATATAAAGTCCTCCATTCTCTAATCATGCAACATGTCAAAAGCAATTTTAAAATTTACCTCCTTTCATGGTTTTTATACAAATATGCACTTCATTGTGACTTCCCTTTACTAGGCAATTTCATGTCATATCTCTAATGAATCCAATTTTGCATCGTCGAGTTCAATATAACTTCCATGACACTAATCAAAATTTTTAATGGGGGTGATGTTTATGAACTTTGGAAAATAACATATAAGCACATAGACATCAACGATAATTCCAAAGTAGCCATGTAACAACAATTCGGGAAATAAACATAAAAATATGCACAAATAATTCAAATATGTGTAAAGTAAGTCCTTCCCCCACCCCATACTTAAAGTTTACAGTGTCCTCACTGTATAAAAACAAGGGTAAAGAAAGAAACTCACTAGACAGGTGTGCGAACCGTCAGAATCGAGTGCAAATGCTGCTACAGAGTGGTCGACTTCGAGTAAGGGTAGTCGACTTCGAGTATGAAAAGTCGACTTCGACTACAACTGCTCGAATTCGAGTACAGTTGATCCTCAGGGCTCCTTTCCTCGGGATGGGTAGTCGACGTCGAGTAGAGTACTCAATGTCGAGTACTTCTGTAGCTTCTCTTACCTGCAAAAATCGTCAGAAAGAAAATATCCACAATAGAAAAACTTAAAATTAATGTTTCAAAATGAAAAACCAAAAACAAAACCGCAAATAATGTTTAAAAAGTCCCAAAAAAACTGATTGTCTTTATTACAAGCTCTAGACTTTATAGTAGCTAGGTTGACTTCTTCATTGTTGTTCAAGGACCTTTAATGTGGGGCCCTTCTATGCCTGGCCCTTTTCCTGGATCGTCTAGGTCCTGATTGTAGTACTCCAGCTCCCCTGATAGGTTGTTGTTTGCATAGAATCCTTTGCCTTCCTTTTTCTTCTTTCCAGCCCTAATCCTGCGCAGGTTAGCTCGCCACGGGGTCTTGTCTCCTCTAAAAATCTTTTTATTTTTATTAATTGATGGAGGAGAGGTAGGGATTGTACATGATCTTACCTTTTCGTTCCCAAAACAACAATCTTCGGGCTCAGGGTTACTCGACGTCGAGTAGAGGTGGTCGACATCGAGTACAGGGACCCCATAATTAGGCTTTTGGAAGGTTCAGTGCTCAACAGGGGAGGTCGACCTCGAGTGGGAGTACTCGACGTCGAGTTGAGTAGTCGACGTCGACTAGGGCTTATCGAAGTCGAGTAGGCTTTTGGCGTTTTCCTCCGTTGTTGTTTGCTCGCCCCCGTGGTTGCTTATGCTCTTTACCTCCAGCCATGGAATTTCCTCCTTTTCAGGGCCAAAAGAGAATTCTAAGACCTCGTTACCAATCATGAAGGTGAGCAATCGCTTTCTGACGCTGATGTTGGCATCTGATGTAGCTAGAAAAGGTCTACCAAGAATAATAGGGCATTATCAACCATATCAGTAGGGATGACCACCGTATTGTTTGCCATGTATAGCTTGACATCCACATGATCTATTGCTTCTATCTTCACCTTTGACCAGATTGATAAGGGCATGATGCTCACTCTTGCTCCTAGATCACACAATGCCTCATATCTATATTGTCCAAATCCCACAGTAATAGAGAACTTACGAGGGTCAGGTCTCTTCTCAGGGAAATCCATCATTTTGCAGTCGCTGGCGATTTCGGTGATTGATCGCTTGTTGCTAAGGATCTCCTTAAGGAACTTGACATAAGCAGGCATCTCTTGAAGAGCTTCTGTAAAAGGCATTGAAACGTTTAGTTCCTGAAACATCTTAGCAAAGCGTTTAAACCTACATGCAGTGGGATCTTTTAGCGCTTTGGAAGGGAACGGAAGTGCCTTCTTAGGATTTGGAGCCAGACCGGTTGTCGAAGGTGATGCAGAGTCCTCGACGTCCACTGGAGGGTCCTCGACATCGACTACATGAGTCGACGTCGAGTGTTGTTGATGTGCAAAAGTGTCCTCGATGATGTGGGGCTGGTCGACTTCGGGTAGATCTACTCGACGTCGAGTAGACTGGTCGATGTCGAGTGGGCTCTGCTCGACGTCGAGTGGACTCTTAGCTTCGTCTTTCTCTTTTTCAACCTCTGGCTCGTGTAATTGGTGTCTGCTTCTCAACTTCCCAGCAGCGACTTGTCCGAATTGCCCTTTAGGATTTAGATTTGTATGCCCAGGGAGCTTTCTAGATGGTCTTGGGATCTGTTGCGCGAGTTGACCCATTTGGGCCTCCATGTTCTTTTTCCAGATGTTCATCTCCCCAAATCGTGTATTGAGGCTATGGAGTTGAGTCTGGATGTTGTTGGTGGATTGCAGCTGTTGTGCCTGGTTTCTCCTCATTTTGTCCAGGATCATCTGTAGATCATCCTTCCGTTGGTCTCTTTCTGGATGTCCTGGAGCTCTGTATGGTAGGGGATTTCTAGGGGCACCTTGATTCCATAGTGGTTGATAGAACCTTTGGTCCCCCATATAGCGATTGGGACCCCCTGCGTAAGCTACCTCCTCGTGAGTTTCTGCTAGCCTGACTTTCTCTGTATGTGGGCACTTCAAGGTGGTGTGCCGATGTGAGCTGCATTCAATGCAAGGTTGGTTAACATATATAAACTTGACTTGCTTGAGGAGGTTGCGATTCTGATCTTTGAAGAACTGCTCATTGACATCAGGATCAGTCTCCTTAAAAGGCTCATATAGGGGCATGGATGGGGCTGGCCTTGCATAGGTGTTGTCGTCGTAATTTGTAGGAGCCCCATAGGTGTTGTTGAAGTTGGTGAGCCTTTCAATGGATGCCCATGCCTCTGCTGGTGTTTGCGTGAGGTGTTCATATTGCGTGTATTGATTGATCATTTCCTTGTTGGCTAGATCAAGAGAGTTGTAGAAAATCTCCTGAATCATATATGGTGGCTGCCCATGAGTAGGGACTAGAATAACTGATTCAGGCACTATCAGAGTCGGGTGCATGTAATGTAATCCTTTGCAATGGTGGGATACACGGCGAGCTCAACTTCAACCTGCCTCCTTTGTTCTATTTCCCGCTCGGTGCGTGCTCTCTCAGCAGCAAGAGAAGCATTGTTGGCTTCTAGTTCCCTCTGAAGCCTCTCGATCATCTCAGCTTGTGTTTTTGCGGTTGCCATGATCCTTTTTAATCTAGAGTGGATGTGTATAAGACGTTCAGGGTCATCTAAGGCCTCAAACTCAGGTGGTTGACCAGAATGGTGCATACACCAGCAAAAGAAAACTTAAAGGAAACGTGAGATCTAACTACCTAAGGCGCGAATGATAGCCTCCCCGGCAACGGCTCCAATTTGTTGTAGGAGAAAATCGAGTTCAATAAATAATAATATAAATCAAACCAGATTCGTGCCCACGCAAATAATTCAAGACTCCCTCCCGATGCAGCAAAAGGAAGTCAGGTTCGATCCTCGAGGAAGCTGGTCGGTGGATCCTAGGTAGCGGGCGAATATCATAAACGGAAGTCGACTCCAGAGTACTCGTCTTCGGCTAGGTGGTAGTCGACAGGGGTCTTGTACAGTCGATCTCGAGCAACCAACGAATCCAGGCAACAAGAGTAGTCGAAGTCGACTAGGAGTCCTCGACGTCGAGTCCTACAGTAGTCGTAGTTGAGTAGTCTTGATCGAAGTCGAGTACCTGCAGAGACAAAAACGGCAGGGATCTTGCTTGATCGAGAGATTAGTGGTCGACCTCGACTAGGAGTAGTCGAAGTCGAGTAGAACACAGAACGTAACGAGCAAGAACTAGGGTTTGCAGTTTCGCAATAAACAAAATGAAATAAAACTTCCAAGACCGGGGTTTGCAACAACGATAACCCAACATGCATAAGGCAAGATAAAGAAAAATAATCATGCAATCACATCAAAGGCTCAAGCTTTCGCCTTTTCCAACAATTAGACAACTCTCTCAAGAAACCCTAATTGTATCTACCAATTTTATGTTTATAATCCAAGTGGTTAAGCTGAATCTCTATTAATTAGGTAATAAACATATAAAAGGCAGTGGATAATCACAACACAATAAAAGTCGAATCATTACCTCAAACATGCATGACTATCATCGGGCTCACCCCGGTCCTAGAAGTGGGTAAACTACTCGCTCTTCATCATAGGAAAACTCATCAATAATAAAAGAAAACTAAATTGCATTAATAAAATAAAGCAAAGCTTACAACCGATCGAAGCCAATTCCGCTCTCGCCAAATACAACTTCTCTCGACTCCAAGCTCTCTCTCCTAACTCTCCTACTCTTGTGTTCTCTCTGAATTGGAATTAATGAAAAACTAACCCCATGAGATTTATTTATAGGCTTTAACCCTAGCTAGTCAAGGTAAGCAAACTCTATCTAACCCTAAAGATATAAATTTGGATAAAAGAAACATTAATCTAAGAGGGAAACAAGTAAATCTTGATGTGGTGGATAAATCTTCTCTTCCATAGATAGATCGTGATAGAATCGGATGGAACCGGTCTTGCTTCGGGCCCAAGTGATCCACACGTCCTCGGATTGGCCCAACGGACTCGCGGACCAAAACAGAGTAGTCGACGTCGACCAGTTCTAGCCGACGTCGAGTAGTTGTACTCGATCTCGGGTTGTCTTCGTCGTCTCGAGTAGCCTTCTCCTCTTCGAGCTCGAGTAGGGTTTCGGGTCTAGTCGACGTCGAGTAAGTGTACTCAACGTCAAGTACAGTTCGTGCTTGAGTGGTTGCGTCTTCCGTCCTCGCCTTGATCTGCTCTCCTCTGTCATCGACTTCGAGTAGCTCTAGTCGACTTCAAGTAGAATCCTGCTTTTGTCTCCTTCTGGTTTCGTCCCGAAATGGCTCCAAATTCTGCAATATTAAACCAAAACTCATGTAGATCTCTATTTTTTTCAAATAAGCATAAACTACACGAATTCGCTATATTCCCAACCCATAATATATAAAATAATAGAATAAGGAGCTGAAATAGATATAAAAATATGGCACAAATCATGGACATCAAAACACCACCGCATTGACACAACAAATATTGTTAGCATTAATAATGTAGTTGTAATCCGAGTTCACCCTGTCATTGCCATCGGTGAAGCCTTTCCAAGACAGCCTATCTGGACACCGACCCTTCGCTCTCCACCACTCACGCCGCCATCTTTACCAAGACACCATACACTCTCGCTATCTTTTTCTGATTTTTCTAACACCCCTCCGCACTAACTCTTTCTCCTTCTTTTCACTTCCACTTTCTCTCTCCCTCTTTTGTGACTTCCAATCTGCATCCCCGGTTCCCCTTTCGTATTTGCAAAAGTATCATACGGTGTACTTTTGCAATTAACAAGGCTTACATACAGTTTTGCAAACATCCTTTTTTTGTGTACATACACAAAAGATCCTTAAATAAAATATAAAAGTATCGTAATTTATTAAAAGATATTTTAAATAATTAATCCGTATTTAATTTTTAAACATTCATAAATTTTTACACGATTATCGGATTGAGGCTTATAGTATATCAAAATGAAGTTATCGATGAGTAGAACAAATCTATGTAACTCGTCGCCCTCCCCAGCTTCACCTCTGGCATGTAGTGTTGTAAAAGGTGGATGATAGCTTGAGTTGAGCATGTGATGATCATGAGAAGCAAGACCACACAAATTTGAAGAGGGAAACTCGAAGATAAGGATTTTGACGAATATGATTTGAAGGAAACCATAGCTAAATAACTTTAATTGGAGTGACAATTGTTGGGTTTCCCTTTTTTTTTTTAAACAGAAAAATTTTGACTGGATGGGAAGCATCCAACTCAGTCAAGGGCATTCTTATGGATGAGAAAAGCGAGCTTAGAGTCACCAGGGAGCGAAACACCATAAAAGGCAAGGTCAAGTGCGAGAGGCGATTAGCCACTTGGTTGACTTCTTTGTAAATGTGTACGAGGATATGATATTAGATTTGTATTTTCTTTTATTTTTTGGTAAAAGATTTGTATTTTTATATAGGGTAAATTACACATAACCACCCATAAATTATGTTACTTTTCACATAACCACCCATAAAAACTTAAATTACAGTAAACCACCCATAAATTTGATTTGCTTTCATATGACCACCCACACATTAAACCTCTATTTGTTTTGTTTAAAATGACTAATATACCCCTAATTCAAGCTTATTTGTTTGTACTTTGTAAAGGAAGGATGTTGCATCTATATAAGTACGTGTTTGGATTCCAATTGTATTATGTTTATAATGTAAAATAGATAAGGTCGTCTTTGGTGAACAAAAATTTAAGAAAAATTAAGGGTTTGTTTGGATTCCATAATTTATTAATTATATATAATGTAATAGTTTTATCCCGATGCATGTGATTATTTGGTTAAATTACTATTTTACCTCATTTTTTATGAGATTTTTAGTTATACAACCAACTGCTCACATAAACCGAAGTAAATAATTTAATTATAATTAAAATGGAATGTAATTCAAACCCACCCTAAATACTCCAACCAACATATATCTAAAAATGTGAAGAGTCGAGACTTGGAATAGCTCCTAACAGTCTCATCTCCTTCAAATGTTGAATAAGAGATAGATAAGCTCTAAAATAAAACAAGATTGTTGCTTTAAAAGAAGGGTAAATTAGCTCATATCTTAAATTACAAACTATATCATTTAAAAAATAAGCTAAGCTTATACATATTATTTGACAAATTAGTCGAACATGAATAATTTTATTATAATTTATCCTTTTTTAAAAGGGTAACCGGATTATTTAACAAATGGGAAGTCTTATGAAAACAAATCATTGCATTAAATACAAATAAGCGTGAATTAAGGTTATTTTAATCTTTTTAAACAAAACAAATAGAGGTTTAATGTGTGGGTGGTCTTATGAAAAGATAAGTAATTTATGGGTGATTTACTGTAATTTAAATTTTTATGAGTGGTTATGTGAAAAGTACCATAATTTATGGGTGGTTATACGAACTTTACCCTTTTATATATTTGAATCCTAGCTAGAGGTTATGGACTACCTTTTCTCATATGAGTTGTAGGTGAAAGTCGTTTTCAAGTCGTAAGCGCTTACCTAGCTACGGACAAAGAATTACAGGTTATCATTTAAAATATGATGCTTTAGGTTAGTTTATTAATAAATCATAATTGACAAAAATATTATTGTATTTATACCCTATCGATTTAAGAACGGTTAATATATATAAATATAAATTCACAATTTTAATCAATTTCTAAATATTTTTCTGTAATTCACCTATTTTAATTCCATTTAGTGTACTTAATGATAAAAACAAAACAAAAAATTTAAAAATTGATAAAGGGCAAAATTTCAGATTTGTTCAATGTATGAAATTATAAACGACAAATGAAGAATATTATACTTACGGGTAGTAGATATTTGATAGGGATATATTTCTAAATGGTAAGACTATTTAACAACGGAATTGCTATCGACACGGTTAATTTATCGCTGATTGTACGAACTGAATTCAATTGCGCATTACGAAATCGCAGATGTGATGTGGCCAAAGACGCACGCGGACAGCGAGTGCGCGATTTCTTTGTTCCTTCCTTCCCCGCTGTCCCTCTTCCCAATTTCCATCTCTCTCCTAACTCCTTCCTCATCTGCTACATTTCCTCCCATTCTAGGCCGGAGACACCTTCCCCGGTGAGCTTCTCCGTTCTTCTCTTTCTCCATCACGAATCTCAATCCCTCCTCGATCGGCGGCGACCTCGCCTTCCACGTCCACCCCGAATCTTGGATGTGGGTTTCTAGGGCTACAGAATCCGGATCGAGGTTTGGGGTGGTCGAATTTGACACCTTGATGGACATCGAGTTGAAAGACCTTAACGGAAACCATGTCGGTGTGGATCTGAACGGGATGATTTCAACGCAATCGACCGATTTGGGTGCAATCAAAGTCGATTTGTAGAACGGCAGTCGACGGTGAGGTGGGTTCTGGGCATGGCAAGGAGGAGGAGGAGGCGGTCTTCAATGGCGGCTCTTTAGCAATTTCAGATCTGGGCAAGGGTTGAGAGGAGAGGGCGGAGGGATCGGCCTTCAATGGTGGCTCTGTGCAAAAATTGCTCTTTTGATCGGAGGGTTGAAATTTCAGATCTGGGCAACGATGACGGTGACGAGGAGAGCGCCTTCAATGGTGTTGCAATTTCAACAATCGCCGAGGGTGCATCATTTTCAGAACGGTGAGATGAAAGGACGGAAGTACCTGCTGCAATCTGATATGCCCAGGTTCCCAGCAGGCCAGGTGTATCTAAAAGACACAAAAAAAATTTTAAAAAAAAAATTCGCAATTGCGTACTGCGAGTTCGCGGATTTACCCGTCTAAACGACGAAAAATTCACCGTGTAAATAGTAAGTCCCTTCAATAATAGGCATAATATTAATGAAAATATGGTAATAAGAACCTAATGAAAATATTATTAGTGATGAAATGGAGTGAATTAGATTAAATTGGCCACATTGATGGAATCTTATAATTGGATAGAAGCTTTGGAGGGGGAATTTTTAACTAGATTGCAAGTAGCAACAACTATTGTTTTAATATTGTATAGATATAAATATAGATAATTTATTTGTTTATTGTGACCAATGATTTGCTAAATGACTATTTTACTGGTCTCGTGCTAAATAAATTTTTTGTATATAACGAAAATTATAATTAGAGTTGATGGATGAAAACACCTAACAATAAGGTGGTTAATTACAACACATCATCTAAAAGCTTATAAATTGATATTAGATAAAGATATAACATACTATATAATGATTTAAATTCAAATTAATAATAGGCATTAGATTTAATTTAATGTTTTGAATTAAATTCATTAGTTAGTAAATGAGTTTAAAATAAAAAGAAAAAGTATGATTTATTTAATGAGATATAGTGAAAAATGAATAATAAAAGAAAAAATTGTGATTGATTGAAAAACCTACACTTAATATGGTATTGACACATTATAAAAAAAGCTTTACGATTAAGATAATACTAGTAAAATACCCATATGCAAAGCACGTGCTTTTATTTTTTAGAAAAATGTAATTAGCTTAATCATATAACATACTATGACACTATTGTCTTTATCTCCCTTGGTTAAACATATAACATACTATGACACTGATACTTTCTCCCTCTAATCACACTATAGTATTCTCCCCCTAGAGACATGAATTAACCTACAATTTTTATGTTCAAAGTTAACAAAAAATATATAAATGTAATTTAAAGCATCTAGATAATGAAAACAATAAAAATAAAGAGATTCGTATTAGAAATTACTCCCTCCGTTAATTAAAACTTGACGTTTTACTATTCACGCACACTTTTTAGGTGTTAAAACTATATAAAATATTAACTTCTTTAATAATATTTTTAAACAACTTCATACTTATTACTATTAATTTTGAATTTATAAAAACAAAATTTAAAAAAAGTTAATATTTTATATAGTTTTTATCATTCTAAAAAAATGTGCATAAATAGTAAACGACGTGTTTTAATTAACAGAGGGAGTATGTAATAAAAGGTGGAAATAATCATTTTTTTTTTGTACAGTAGGCAAAAATTAGGAAGTCTTTACGCAGAAAGATCATCCTTGATCATCCTTTCGGATGATGGTAGACAGTTCCCTATTCAAAGGGAAGGTATGTAAATTACATATAGAATCACATCTAGCTATAAAATCAGCTGCTGAATTTGCCTCTCTAAAGCAATGGCAGAAAGTTGTTGATGTGAATGTCGTGCGAAGTCTTTCGATCTTCTCAATAGTTCTAAGGATCTCCCATGGAATCTTGGCATGATCATTAATTGCATTGGCCACCGTAAGACTGTCTCCTTCAATTATCACTTGCGTCCATCCTCTTATGTGGGCTAGTTCTAACCCCAAATAAAAAGCAAGGGATTCAGTTAAGAGTACTGATCCCTTTGGTACCTGTTGTTGGAAAATCTCAATTACATTTCCATTCCAATCCCTAACTATACCTCCTACTTTGCAATCTCCATTATTATTAACCGATCCATCAACATTTATTTTGTAAACGTCTCTCGGTGGCTTCTTCCATTTGATGTTTCTTCCTTGCCTCCTTTTTTGAATGAGTGGTTTTACATTTTCCCCATCTTTCCAATTTTTTATATTATCAATAGTTTGTTGTATTACGTGATGGGCAAAGTTACTCTTGTCCAAATTATTTTTACTGCAGTTTCTGAAAATAATGTTATTTCTAATTTCCCATATGTTCTGCCATATAAAACATAACTCATTAAAGTTTGGGTTGTTATTCTTTATTTGTTTAACATCTAGTGTACTGAGATTGGAATTCCTATATACAAGAAGAGTTTTCTTTGTCTTAGCTTCATAAGCATTAATCACAGCTTTCGTAAATTGGCAGTTTAGGAGGAGATGTGTAGTGTCTTCATCTTCTTGGTTGCACAAGCAGCATTGAGAAGGGACCCTATTAAAGTATTTATTCAATCTTAACTTTGTAGGTAGCGCATCAATGACTATTTTCCAAATGAAGTTACGGATCCTGGGAGGGATATTAAGTTTCCAGATCCACTCATGATTGTTATTAATAGTTGTATTCAAAGGGCTTGGGTTTCGAGCCGAGTTTGTCTTGAAGTTTCCATCCTTATTATATTTCCAGATTAGTTTGTCCTGAGCATCTGTCAATTGTTAAGATTTGACTAACCAGTTGTGTAGGGAAGATTTGGTTTAGGAGTAGTTCGTTCCATTTTCTGTTGGGTAGTAATAGACTAGCAACACATATCTTAGGATCAAGATTGTTTTGAAAAGGTTTTAACGAGATATTTTCTATCCAATTATCATCCCAAACGTTAATCTTTTGTCCATTCCCAATGATCCAAAGCAGACCTTGTTGGAATTGATCGTTCAACTGAATTAATCTTCCAAATTGCCGGGAAGTGTTATGGATATTCAAATTTAAGTGATTCATATTTAAGTTATATTTCTCGGTCACAATCTTAACCCAAATGTTGTCCGGTTGGGTTTGGATTTTCCAAAGAAGCTTTTGTTGTAGGCTGATATTCCTTTTTTCTGCTGATTTTATACCAAGACCCCCTTGGCATTTTGGTGCACAAATTTTCTCCCAACTAATAAGGGGGTTGTATCTTTCAGATCTCAGTTTGTTCCAAAAGAAATCCTTATGAATTTGATCTATTTGTTGTAATATTCCTTTTGGTAACAAGAAGTTTTGCATCAAGTAGTTTGTTTTGGAACTTAAATTTGCTTGAATGAGAGTAGTTCTCCCTGCTTGGGATAGAGTAGAGGCTTTCCATTTGGATAATTGTTTTTTTGGGTTTTGGGTTGCCTCTTCAAACACACAATTTTTAACTCTTTCATTGACTATAGGTATTCCTAGATATTTTTCCATACCTTGGCCTATGGGGATATTCATACGTTGTGCTAGGGATGTAGCAAGATTTTGATTTACATTTTTTGATAATTGAATGGAGCTTTTGTGGTGGTTAATTGTTAGTCCTGAGAGATTTGAGAAATTGTTAAGTGTGTTTTTAATTGTATCAAGGCTTATAGGTGGAAATAATCATTTGATTCATTCATAAGTGAGAAGAAACTTTGAAGGCAATAATTGAGAATGAAAAACTAAATGTTTTCTATTTTATTGCAAATAATTAAGAAATTAAATGATCATAATATTCACATCCTGCACAATGCTTGCCCTAAACGCTCTCTTTTGAAAGCGTTTTTTTGCTGCCACCCTCCTTTGTGTCACAACACCCTTGCCCACCGGCTTCCCTCAACGGCGCCACCTACCTTTTCCTTCCATCACCCATCCTCTCCCGCCTCCGGGTCGGGCTCTACCTTTGAAGCCATTATCCTTGATCTCCGTTGTCAACCGCGACCTCCTCCCCTTTTTGTTGCATCTCCGATGATCCAGTTCGGCACCGCCCTTGTTTCCAGCCCTCTCCGGTCTGCACTCTGGTGCTCGCCGATTCCCGCAATGAGCGCTTTGCCCTCGGTTCACCCTCACCCATCGATTCTCCGTCTTCCATCACCACACAATGACCTCCATCGACCCCTCCGCCATCATTTGTTTCCATCGTCTATGGTTCCATCGCCTCTGCGTGGCCCTCAAGTGGTTGATGGATGTTTGGCCTGGCCTTCCTCTGCCTCGTCTGTTTCCATCGCCTAGGCTTCCAATGGTTTCGTCTCCATCGCAACGACGCCTTCTTCGGCTTCCATTGCCTGTGATCTGCCGGTCTCCAACAAGCGTTTTGCTAGCGCTTCTTTGTTGAGAAATATAAAAATAAAATACAATATGGGGTATTTTTTTTGTCCGCTTATTCAATCGCTTTCTTGTTCATTATTGCTCTTCTTGGCTTCCTTGTCTCAATTTTTATCTTCTCTTTTGGGCTTTCCTTGTGATAGCCTGTTTATGATTTAGTTATCGTCCTTGAGGTTTGAGATGAGTGCTTGGGGTGTGTTGGAGCTATAATGTGGTTTGGAGTTGAGTTTGCAGGATAGTGTACTGTGATGTTCTTGTTGTGTTGCGGGCTTTTTGTGAGCGATGATTGATTTGTCATGTTCGATGACGTCGTGGTTGTGAGTTGACATATGAAGGCTCGCTTGAGTCCGTAATATGAGATGTCCACTGGTCTCCAGAGTTCTCAGTATGCGTTGTCCCTTTGGACGATTGTTTCGTTCATCTTTTGGCTTGTGTTTCGCGGTGTAGGATGGCTTGTACGTTCCTTGTATTTTTATTTATGTCATTTGTTTATGTAATTTCCTTTCAATCATTTGCTTCTGTAATTTCCTTTCTGTCATTTGCTTCCAGTTGTACGTGATGGTTAGTCTATCTACCGAATTGTCCGGTCCCTCGGTTTCTCTAGGCTTGTCTAGAGAACCGACTCCTTATCTTGCTTCAAAAAAAAAAAAGAAAAAAAAAAGAAATTGAATGATCAATGGAGTAATTATAAAATTGAGATCGAGTTAGTCAGCTAGTAGTGTAGTACAACAACAACAAGAAGAATATTCCCAGTTTATCCCGCCTAAGCAGGGTCAGGGGGCAAGTTGTACGTACTCTTTCCCCAACTATATCGAGAGAGTGTTTCCTAGTGGCCTTAACAATGACATAAAGCCATAGCAAACCAAAGATACAAGTATAACAAACGATATGGTAAAGAATATTAGGAAAAGATAAAGTGTAAGAACGGGCCGGGAGAGAAAGGAAACGATCTCTGTCAGTCTTCTAAAACCCAACCTAACCCTCTCTGACATGGATCATGCTCCTCCACTACATCCTACCCCAAACCATGCTCTCGTTAAGGTTCAGAATGGCAAAATCTTGTCTAATCACCTCACTCAAACTCTTCTTTAGTCTCCCTCTACTCCGTCGTACTCTATCAATCTACAAACTGTCATACCTACGTACGCATTGGTGCACTCAAATCTCCCCTCTACACATGACCATACCAATTAATGACTCCCATAACTTATCTCGTATACTACTTACTCCAACTTTATCACGGATAACCTTATTCTTGATCTTGTCGGATATAGTAAATCAACTCATCCATTTGATGATCCTCATCTCTACCACCATTAGCCTCTAATTTTGAGCCTTCATAGTCGCCCAACATTTCACCCCATACAAAATGCTCGCCTAAGTACCACTCTGTAGATTTTTCCCTTGAGTTTTGGGGCCTATCACTTTCCTATAGCGCATAGTACTCATGACGCAACTCGCCACTTCTACCATCCCCTTTGAATTCGATGTCTGATATATCTTTATTAAAACCTATGTCACTCTGCATCTCCGACCCTAAATATCTGAAACTACCTTTTCTCGAAACAACGTCCTCATTAAGCATCACGTCTTGGTCCACTTCTCCCAACTTGAATTCCAAATATCATGTCTTCGTTCTGACCGTCCCATGCGAGTTGAAGCCCATGTAGCACTCCCCAAAGCTCCACCTGGGGAGGTTGTACACGTGTTTAAGTGATTAAGGGTTATGTTTTAATGGTTTTGAAAAAGACGATTTTGCTATTTCATGAAAATTATAAGAATGGAAGGAAATGAGTTTATGCTATATTTTGTAAAATGGTAGCTCAATATATTGGATTATTTGTGTTAAATATATGTTGATAAGCTAGTATGATGTTTGAAAACCCCAGCTATTAGGGTAACTGATTAAAACTTGTGAATAGAGAAGCAAAAACTCGGAAAAGTTCGAGTGGGTAGCTAGCACGCTATTGAAAAACTTGGATTTTAAGAACCAATTAGACTAAAATTTTATATTTATTTCATTTATAACTATACGATATAAAAAAACATAAATTTCGAAAAGCTACATGTTATTGTTAAACAGAGCGTTAATTTATAAGATTTGTTTAAAAATTATGGTCAATTCTATACACCACCTCTTCCAACCCATAATTCCCACTCCCTCCAAGAATGAAAAAAAAGCCCCAAATTCCACCCCATCCGTCTTCTTCCTACCACCCCGTCCACTCTTAACACTCCGAAACGATTCCTCAAATAAAATCTCTACTCTCTCAAACCCTCCCCCCAAGCCAAACACACCGTAGAGGCCTAAACCCTAAACCCAACTGCGAACTTCTTAAGTATTGGGCCTATGGAGTATGGACTATTTGACCAATAAGTATTTATTCCATACTGGACGGTCATTATAGCCGCCAATATTTGCGGGCCGCCCGCTCCGAATGTTTACCGGTCCAGGGCCGATTTGACCCGGTCTGCGAGTTGTGGAAATGACGGGGCTGAGTTACATCCCATGATCGTCACCGTTACCGTTACGGCTTCGTCACCGTTTCTCACATTGCCCTTTGTGTTTACCCCGATTTGGGTGAAACGCTCGTTCTTACAGACAACGGTGACCTGCAGACATCCGACTCTTCAACCTCCGATTGCGGTGCGCCCCCACTTTCTTTTCTTTTCCGTCTTCCTGATGATTTTGCTCTCTGCTTTTTCAGATTGAATTCATTCTTTGCATTTTTCATGTGCGATCTAATCGCTATCGATCTGCTTTCATCTTCTCAAGCTTTTCTCCAATTGCGAGTAAAAAAGCTTTACGAATTTTGCTCTAACATGTTATTTTTGGAGTAAGCGAGCCCAATTTGGCTAATTTTGGATTGGGGATTTCTGTTATTTGGGGTCTTTTCTTGGTCGTGTTGGCGAATTTATGCGTTTGGTCGACACTTTGAGAGTTGTGATTGTCTTTCGGCTGACTCGAGTGCAGTAATGAAATCGCAGCCTTTTCCATTGTGATCTCAGTGTCCGCGATGTTTGGTTGTATCCTTGGGTCCGTCATTTTAGGGTTTTGATTCAAGTAGAAGGTTTTTTCCCCCCCCTAAGTTTGTTTCAATTTGTGCATATGACTTGTATTCCTTTGGGGTATTGATTGAATGAAGATTCTTTATTTATCTTCAATCTCTTGAAGGTTCTTGCTGATATTTTTTCGATGCTGATTGTCGTGTAGGAATGTTACCATCAAAATGGATAATCAGTCTGGTCCAGATTTGTTAAGTGATCTTCCCTTGAGCATCATAGAATGCATTCTCACACTTCTCCCAATTAGGGATGCTATAAGAACTAGCATTTTGTCAAGCAAATGGCGGTACAGATGGGCTAGTATTCCTTACCTTGTTTTCGATGATGATTGTGCGATTCCTTCAGAGGAATTTGCAGTTTCTGAAAACAGCTTGAAAAGCTTCATCACCCACGCTCTTCTCCTTCACAAAGGACCCATCCATAAGTTCAAACTATCAACCTCATACCTTCAAAGTTACCCCGATGTTGATCAGTGGCTACTTTTCCTATCCAGGAATGATATCAGGGAGTTGTTTCTAGAACTAGGTGAAAATAACTGTTTTCGTATACCCTCTTGCCTTTTTTCTTGTCAAAAACTGACCCAATTGGAGCTTTTTCGATGTGAATTGGATCCTCCACCTTCCTTCAAGGGATTCTTATTCTTGAAGAGCCTTCTTCTTCAAGATGTTTTGGTGCCTCCTGATGCCATTGAAAACCTTGTCGCTAATTGCCCTCTTCTTGAGAATCTTACATGGTCGTACTTTGAAAATTTGGAGGTGAGTATTAATGCTCCAAATCTCAAGTATTTATGTTTAGAAGGTGAATTCAAAGAAGTATGCTTTGAGAATACACCACTTCTGGCTGAAATGGATGTCACGTTGTATATGAATGACGACACTGCTGAACAACTAGAGCAGAGAAGTTATGTTTGTAATTTTTCGAAGTTTCTTGGTGGTTTATCGAATCTTCAGAGGTTGATAGGACATGTATACTTCACAAAGGTGACGAAATTATATTTCCTCTTTGCTGTTTCTTCCATTCCATGTGTTTTTAATCATCCTTGATAGTTTTCATTTGATGTGGGCTAATTTGTTTCTTATAATTCTTGCTTCATTTCGCAGTATTTGAGCATTGGTATTGACCTCTGGCACCACTCATTGGTGTACCATCGTCTAAAGGTTATTGAACTATATCAAGTGAGTTTTGAAGACACGAAAGAAATATTAGTTGTTCTTCGTCTCATCATGAGTGCCCCAAACCTACACGAGCTACAAATTTCAGTAAGTGATGTTGAATTAACTAGCCTCCCATAATTAATTATTTGGAAAACTAAATTAAATTAAGTGAGCATCACAACCCTTTGATTTGTGAAAAAAAATGCCCTGAACTTTCAATTGCATGTCCACATGCTGCTGCAACAGAATACATTGGTTGCTAATTCTGTCCAATATATTGAGATGTCAACTAGAAGTCTAGTTGTATGATGGTGTGTTGGACATAGTTGTGGTAGTGTGTTCGTTCATTTATTGGACGATTGGATTTCCTGTTGATATCTAGGCTCGGTCACTAATTATGTCCGCTCTGTTGAGCTGTCAACCAGAAATCTTGTTGTATGATGGTGTGTTGGACATAGTCATGGTAGGGTTTTCATTCTTATATTGGCCAACTGGATTTCCTGTTGATAAGCATATTCAACGAGGTTATTGACCGAAATTTACCATTGTAGCTAGTTGTTCACATCCAATGGAAAGTTTGGGATAGTTTTTTAACAAATCAATGGTTGTGGACCTGTGGTGCACTCTGGCTGGTGCTTGCCTCACACCCCCTAGAAGATTGGATTATTTGATTTAGTTTTCCCATTAAAGGATGACATTCACATTGTGCTTTTAGGGTTCTCCCAACGCCGCCGTACCTGCATCCGAAGCTCCTGAAGCATGTTTCTGGGATATTGAGGACTCCTCAGATTGTGCATTGAAGCAACTGAAAGTAATCAAGATAACAGATATTTGTGGCGTGCCCCATGAGATGAAATTTATCAAATTTTTGCTTCGAAGTTCTCCAGTCCTGGAAACAATGATCATTAAACCCTATATGTATGTTACTGAAGGGATAGTAAACTTCTTGACTAACTTGCTGAGGTTTCGGCGGTCTTCTCCAAATGCTGAGATTTTGTTCGACGTTAAAGGCCCTGTGTAGAGACACTGTTTTCTGTTAGCAAGGAGTTCACCTTATTCTCTTCTATCAGTACCCCATTTCAGATTTAAATTTAGTCTTCTAACTGACTTGCTTGTGGTTGTGGTATACATAAGATTTTGTCACAATACTTTGCTTGCTTACTAACAAAAGGTTGCTCCAGTAGATGTCTGGTTTTTTAGCTGCAATGTAAAAGGTTCTTGGTAGATGTAGGAAAAAGCCAAGCGATGCTCACTTTAGTAGCCTATTTTTATTACAGACCTTAAGTGGAAACTAGTACAACACTCTATGTGTATACACATCTAAGTTTCTGGGAATCCCTTTTTTATCGACACAAATAGAAAGGATACACAATGCAACACCTATGCCAGTTTGTGATGAACACTCGCAAAAATCTAGCATAAACTAAACAAAACCCTTGTAGACATTATTCTTACACACCAGGGAGTGACTCCACAAAAGATAACACACAATATGAAGTTCAGTTGCTCAAAATCTGAATCTGTACAGTTGAGACTTGAGGGGGGGGGGGGGGGGGGGGCTTCACAAATTCTTCTACTATAGTGATGGAGAGCGAGTCAAGGAACTGCAGAGAACTGAAACTCTGAAGCTTGTTTGGAACATATAACACAGCCATTGTTCTTTTGTTGATGATATGTTATCTGGGTCCAGAGAGTTCCATTGCTTGGACAAGCAGTGAAGAATCATCCGTAAGATCCGAGTACCTCTCGGAAGAGGAAAACTCGTTTGCTCTAGACCTTGTCGATTCAGCCCTTTGTGAAGCTTCCCATCTCTCCGCAAGCCCATCACCTTCAAGCATTCGGACAACTTCCGACATCTTAGGTCTATGGCTAGGGAGGTACTGAGTGCACAAGAGAGCTACTCGTACCATTTCCTCCAGCTCAATTCTGTCATAGTTGTTCTTCAGCTCCTTGTCTACTAACATCTCCAGCTTCTTTTCTTGGTGGATCTTTCTCACCTGCAAACACAGCCACATCAAATAAACAAAACAGTTGATTGAGAAAGGAGAGAAGGAAACGGGCAATTAATTTATCGCCAGGGAAATTCAGATTATACTGACCCAATCAAGCATCGCTCCTTTTTGGTTTGCGGCTTTACCAAAATCTAGAGCCCTCTGGCCAGTGATCAGCTCAAGCAGGAGAATTCCAAAGCCGAAAACATCAGTTTTTTCTGAAGATTGACCTGTTGAAAGGTACTCTGGAGCTATATGTCCAACTGTGCCCCTGACGGCTGTGGTGACATGTGAATCTCGATGATCTAAAAGCTTTGCCAGTCCGAAATCACCTACGATAGCTTCACAGTAGTCGTCTAGCAGAATATTTGCTGCCTTAACATCTCTATGGATTATCTTAGGGTCACACTGCTCGTGCAAATACAATAATCCTCTTGCGGCTCCTAACGCAATACGTTTTCTGGTACCCCAGTCAAGTGCCGGTTTAGCTGTATCAGAGGGAAGTAAAAGATGAACATCGGGACTACAATGTCGTCATTCAGTGTTGTAATTAGAAAATCCAGATGCTTTCATGATCACTGGGAGGAATATTACCTTTGAGACGAAGAGCAACACTTCCATTCGACATGTATGGGTAGACAAGAAGCCTCTCTGTGGACGTCATACAAAAACCATATAAACGTAGCAAGTTCCGGTGGACAGCCAAGCTGATCATCTCAACTTCAGTCTGAAACTGGATCTCTCCTCCAACAGCATTCCCATCTTTGAGTCTCTTAACGGCAACAACAGTCCCGTCCTGGAGATGCCCTTTGTAAACAATCCCAAAGCCACCCTTACCAAGTATGTTTTTGCTCGTGAAATTGTGTGTAGCAACCTGGAGTTCTCTAAAAGAAAACCTCCTAAGATTACCAAGGCAAACGTGCTGATGACGGTTCTCTGGATGAATTGAAGAATAGGTGGTAAGAAAATCAACCAATATGTCTAAAAATAACTGCACTTAATCAGTTAACTTAACCAACCATTAACTTCAAAGAAAATCTGCTGGTTGTGCTTTTGTCTCTGCCAGAAAAGAAGTCCTAAACCACAAAGCAGCAAGCAAACGCAAGCCAGACTCGTGACCAAGGCTACAGCAAGCTTGTGACTCTTGGGTCTTCCAGAAGGTTGTGCGCCTTCATAAAGATAAAAACGCAGGTTTGAAATCAATACAAGAGGTGCTTGTTTACTATCGCAGGCAACTAAAAACTCAGTTGTTGCATCCCAGTATTTAACACATGAAACAAGGACTCTGAATGAATCACAGTCTACTTTGAGAGTTGTTCAGGAGTTGTATGTTTTGCTGAATAATGATTTCATGCTGCAAATCATAGAACCTTTCAGAGGCAATTAGGTAAAGGAAGAATATGAATCACAAGCTTACTTATTGAATTATTCGGGTTGAAGGAAATAGGCAAAGGTGCTGTCCCAGAGCAATCTGTTTCAGTTCCTGTGGCGCATATTAACGGGTTTCCTGCAATGCTGAATAAAAGCGCTACAAAATGAGTGCAAAGGTTCCAACGGTCGCATGTATCATCAGAGAACAAAGTAAGAGTGCCAAAGTACAAGGGAGTGACGAACCTGTATGTCTTAGCTTGGAACCTTGGTACTGGGCCACTCAAATCATTATAAGACAAGTCCCTATTCCATGAAGAAATAAAATTCACCAACACCTTGATTAGACTGCATATTCAGGGCGCAAAATCATTGAAACAGCAACAGAAATTAGGAAAAGTTGCAAGGGATATACAAGAATGTGAGCTGTGTCATGTTAGCCAGTGAAGAAGGAATTGATCCTGTAAGATTGTTGTTGTTTATCCTCCTGGTCACGAAAGCGATAACCCGTTGTTACCATTAGCAACAAAATAACAAAATTGAAGCACAACTAAGCTTCAAACCAATGAACAAAATCTATCATTCAACACTGTTGATTGTTTTGAATCCACTCACAGGTACTGGAGGCTTTTCAGCTGAGATATGGAAGAGGGTATTTCTCCAGTCAACATATTACTTGAAAGATCAAGTTTCTGAAGCTTTGTGAGCCTTCCAATCTCTGTAGGAATTGGGCCTGATATGTTGTTGTTTTGAATAAGCCTGCAAAATTAAATGTGAAAGAGAAAGAACAACAATTTTAACTGACTTTTTTTTCGTGCATACAAATTCGAAGTGCCATTTCTCTCTCATATTTAATGCTTTTGAGTACATACACTGTCTGGAGATTAGTCAAATTTCCGATGCTTGATGAGAGTGTACCGTACAAGTCCTGGCTTGGAATCCCCCTGCAATTCAAAGCCGTTTTAAAGCAACTATCAATTTCCCATAATTGCTGATTTTGATGAACCTTGTACCGGTTATCAAACTCCATGAACACAAACTGAAAACAAAAATTAAACTGCAAAGATTGTTTTTTCTAAGAGACTTACAAGCTAATTACAAGATTATCAGTGGAACATGTAACCATATTCCAGCTGCATGGATCAACAGCATTAGCATCCCAATCATCCAGAATACCATGGGGATCCCTCAAAGAGCTTTTCATTCCCATCAGAGCTTGTACTGAAAAAGAAAGAAAGAAAGAAGGAAAGAAAAAATCGGCATCTTCACTTAATTTCTGGAGATTGTAGAAGCTACCCATGTGAGAAAATCAAGTTTGGTGAAATGGGTAAGAGCCAAATTTACCTTCATAGTTGACCCCTTTGGGTGAAAGCAAGCCATTAGCACAAACACAAAAGCAAACTAGACCGAAAAACCTTATCAAAACCACTTTCCCTGAAACTCCCTTCATTGAGGCAATTTATCAGTCACCTGGTGCTCAAACCCCAAAAACCCGAGCTTCTGTTTGCGAGGAATCGAAAACTCCAACAGTAAGGAGAGACCTTAAACTAGGGGGGCTCTTCAACTGTAGTGAAAAATTCATCAATTGGTGCAGATCCTCATGCCTCCCATACTATGAGTGCAAGCTCTGACATACAATCTGGTGCATCAGGAGGCAAAAAAGGAGTGTTTTTGATGAGCGAGGGAGAGAGAAGAGATCAACATGCCTGTCACCGGAATCACAGACCCAAAAAGAAGAGAATTTATAAAAGCAAAGGTTGGCCAAATTTTAGATAATTGCAAATGGGGACCAAAGAAATTCCCTTTCAATCAAGCATTTGGGGTGGGTTTTTTGAATTGGGTAAATGGGGGAAAGGCAACGTATGGGATAAAGGGAATGTTTTGCCTGTTAAGCACTCATCTCTCCATTACCATGGATACCTTGTTTGATCAAGATATTAAAAACTTTAAAGTACCCGTTGTGGGTCAGGTTGATTTGCTGTAAATCCATCTGTGGAAGAGAGAGTGGGAAAAGGCGAAAAGAAGAACAAAGATTTGCATTGGATTGTGTTTAAATTCCATGCGGTTTTGGCCCTTTCTTCAGTAAAGATTAAAGAAGTTGAGATTTTTTATTTCAAAGCAATGAAAACAAATAAAGAACGAAACTGTTGAGAATCTAGAGGATTATTTATTTGTTTATTACAAAAGGTTAAGTAATTGTACTGTATAATTGATGCAACAGAGGATTTGTGATTGTCAAAGTTGTTTGTGGCTTAATTGGTAGATAGTTGAAACACTAAAAATTATTTTTAACAACTGTTTGAAACCTGTAGCTTACCACTGGGTGATTTAATTGGAGAAATTTAATCTCCAAACTTGTAAAACTGGACGACATTGCACCCAAAAATATTCAAAAACACAAAACATGATTGAAGAAAGTTGTTAGATCCACTGTGAAATTATGCAAGTTTCTATTCTAGTTAATTAATTAGTTTCAAAATTGGGGATTGTTTGTGTTTTAAGAAAGGATTAGGGATTGAGTGGGTTTGATTTGGGTTGCTTTTTTACCTCTAGAATCAAATCAGGCTGGGCGGTCAAGGTCTTGACAGTGCAACCAATGTTACACGACAAAACACTGTCACCTTTAAAAAGCAAAAGCTGCACTCTCTCTCTCTCTCTCCCCACAAAGACACACAAACACCCAAATGAAAATAAAATTGGAAAAAGATAGAAGGTAAAACGAAGGTGGGGATCCAGAAAATGAAATCTACAGGGTAAGTTAAACTTGAGGAAGTGAAGGCAGGTAAGATGAATCTGTTTTGCTCGTCCACTGGATTCTAGTTCAACTAGTGCAAACGAATTCCAACAGCGATTCTGTGAATACGGGAATTTGGAGTTTTGGGTTATCAGCTTTGGATTTAACAAGTATATAAGCGGAAGATTAATTAATTGATAATGAATTTGGGTCAATAAATATTTCAATGATAAGTTAAAAATGGGCATAAAGTCAGTGGTTAAAAAAAAAAGGTACTTATAAAGGATTTTTTTTTTTTTGGTTTCCCCCATGACGAAGCTCTTAGCGCACCATTATAAAAGAATTTAAAAACACAATCAAGAGGTTTAAACAACACATGCAAACCTAAAAGAAATGAAACATCTAAGAGCACCCACATTCAAGAAAGAGAAAATGAAACATAAGAAAATGAAACATCTAAGAGCACCAAGAAATGAAACATCTAAAAACACAATCAAGTGTTTAAAAGATAAAAATAAGGAATTTAATAATAGAATAAGAAATGAGTGATGTATTTTGTTAAGGAATGATGTGATATGTTTACTATTAAGAAACCCTTAAAAACTCAAGAAAGAGAAAATGTGGGAGGCATGTGTGAGAAGGTAGAAAAGAGATAGATGTGAGTTTGGATAGATAATGGGGCTATTTTTATTTTATATTATTTAATTTATAATAAAATGGATTATAGGGATGTGGGTAAAAAAATAAGATGGGTTTCTTAAGGAGAGAGAAAAATAAAAAAGACAATTAAAGAACCGAATTGGGTTCCATGGATGCGGATGCTCTAAGAGCACTAAAAATCACCAGTAACTCTATACACGCATGTCGAAAATGGATAATTTATAAGTCTCTTAAAAAATACATTAACGTGTCATGATGTTGAAATGAGCCCTATAATATTAGATGATCGATCACTAGTTTAGAATCACATTTTCTTAAAAATTGTTTGCTAATTTGTAGCGGTTAATTAAGCATTTAATTAAGGTATATATACGTGAGAGTGAGAACCTTAATTAATTTAATTAGGAGTATTGATCAGTAAATAAGAATAATTTAGTTGCTTAATTAGTGATTGAAATCACTGTAAATAACTTTGTCTTGTTTATGTTTGAACTTTATTTTGTGCATGCACAGTTTTAAACTGTTTGAAACCTTTGTAAGTACTACTATAATTATTGAAGGCCAACTTTTTTTAAGATTACCTTGTTTCAAGGGCATTTTCCATTCGAGTATATATTACAAGCTAATGCAATTCTTTTTGAATTTTTTTTATTAAGTAAAACTTCGAGTTCAGACAAACCTGAAACTGGAGAGGCTGACAAGTCGGTAGATAGCATACCATCAAACATACAATAAATACATAAACGGTGCAAAAGAACAAGCAATACAACAACGAAAGATGAAACACAACAAACCTAAAGCAAACAGGTTGGGGACGTAGACTACAGACGAAATCAAGCACCATCGTGAAATGACATCGTTAGCCGGCCATACATAAGACATCCATGTGGGCAGTGAAGACGAACCTCTAAGGAATCTTTCCGTACGCAGAGTTGCCCCGTACACACCACCACGATTCCGGCCAATCTAGATTCCGGCTGCCAGAACCCTAACAAAGCTAAAGACCGCCACATCAAACCAAACGAAGCCGATGTCATTGGACCCTGTTTTATACAATATATGGCAATGGCATGTGTGAAACTACCCCAGATTACGAACATCTATAAATCCGTTGTTTGACAACGCCTGAAGTGATGAACAAACTCAACATGCATGGTAGCCCTACTCTAAGAAGATTGTAACTCGTCTCTAGTCGGCTTTGGGCAACCAAATAATTTCAATGTTCGTTGCTCCATCTTTATTGGGGCGACGAACTTTAATAAATGCGCTGCTTAGACGATTGTCAAAAAATTTAACCACCGTCAGGCGATGAACAAATAAATAGAGTTGGTCACCATAACGGAGAAACCAACTGTATGTGCTAGAACTAACTAACAATGTACTCATTTAAGGCACTTCTAAAGTGATCGATGAGCTTTAATTTCATGTCCATCGCTTGAAGGAGTACAAAGTTGGGTATGTTAATAGTTCGTCGCTCGAATGAGTACAACATACTCATTTTACGTCCGTCTCTTGTAATGATAATAGTTCGTCGCCTAGCAACGTACTCATTTAATGCACTTCTCAAGTGATGAGCATTATAATTTCATGCACTTGCACTTCTCAAAAAATGAATACGCATGTTGTTAATTTGTGATTGAAATTGAGAATGAGGTTGATAACTTTTTTTTTTGTGAGATTGTGAATGAGAATGAGTATGTTGCTTGTGATTGAAATTGAGAATGAGAATATAGATTTCGATTGAGAGTAGAATTAGAGATTGAGATTGATAATGACAGGACAATGGTCGATAAGCGTTGGATACAACTCCCTCGCGCTCACAGTGACTACAATCATAGAGTTTATAAATTTGTGAATGCTATCAAAAACAATGCGAATGGGATGACCTATTTCCTTTGCCCGTGTAGAACTTGCCTCAACAATGAGTGAGTTACTATATATGTGATGCATATCCATTTGGCTCACATTGGGATGTGGTCTAGTTACACCATTTGGGACAAACGTGGCGAATCACTAGCTGATACTAGGATTTTACAATTAAGAACGCATATCTTGGATGAAGGGGTATCTGTAATGACCCGAATATAAATGTCCGGGTTACGTTTCAAATGTTGAATACCTTCGTTCGGATCTTGCAATCCAGGTACGGGTCGAGGTTTAAAACCTTGAAGGATTAGTATTTAAAGCGGGGATTTCGAACCCCAAAACAATCGGAGGGTCGTTGGGTACCCTTAATCTGTCCTAAAGACTAAGTCGCGGAAATTCGTTTTGAAAGGAAAATTTGCAAACGCAAATTAAAGTACAACTTGCCATGGCAAGACCGGGTCAAACCCAAAACCACGAAAACATAATACCAAAACTTCTTAAGTCAAGTTGGTAGGGTTAGTCCATTGATCGTAATCGCATAGGAATTTCCCCGCCATAGAAGCATAGAACAAGCATAATCTGCACACAAACCTAAAAACAATATGTGGGGCAAGGATCTCACCGAGGCCCGATCGCATTCTAGGTCCCACAAGCAGGTATACACATACGCTATTCCTATAATAAAGATGCTTCTAATGCAGAGCGGAATTTAAACACGCAAGTCATACTTATCAGGATATAATATGCAGAAATACGATAAATGGCCCAAAGAATGACAATTGGCATATCCCTCTCCTACCTCCACTCCCCTTTCCGTTAGGGCGGAGCCTTGCTAGTACGGTGCTATAACATAACAATCATCATCATATATGTGCATCAATAATCAATCATCATCATCTCGTCATCATGCTCATATGGTGAATCAAGCCCACAAGCTCAACTCGATACAGACTCAATGAGGACAAACCCAATGAGATTGAATTGTCCTATGACCCTAGCAATGACTCTAGGACTCACAGATAACGACCGTTCTCTTTTCCAAAGACATAGAGTAACCAAATGCTCATTCAAGTATGCAAGTCCTAGCATGATACTACATGACATGCTTCAATGCTTATGTAACACCTAGTATGTCATATGACCACATGTAGGAAGGTTTATCTGATCATTCTGAGTAAGTCCATAAAGGAACTTACCTGAAAAGTCAAATAGTAAGAGATATCGAAAATCAGGGTCCAACAATCAACAATAACCTATTATGATTATAAAGAATACAATAAGTTACCATGCTACCTGTAACGGCCCGAGATTATGATTCCCGAGTTACGTTTCGAGGGATGAAACCCCTCGTTGGGATCTTGTGCCCCGAGTACAGGTTGAAGGTTTGAAATCGAAGATGCGCAGTTTTAAGTGGGATTTTTCACCCAAACCCGGAAGGTCCGTTGGAGACCCCGGGATAAACCCCTGTACCTGTCCTAAATCTATAACGTCCGAAAACCTTTATCATGCAAAGGGCGAAAGTTCTGAAAACGATACAAGCAGTGCCACGGCAGAGCCGGGTCAAAACGGAATAGAGTAGGAAGAAATCCAAAAGCATGAGTTTGGTGAAGTCAGGGTTCATACACTCACTCTCCGCCATAGGAATGGACCCCGTCATATCAGCACAAAATCAAGTAGTAGACCGGGTACCTGAAACTATACCACCAAGTCAGGCCAAGAGTCCGCCTGCGGGTCCTCTGACCGCGCTAAGGACATATAATACGCCTATACCTAGAATAAAGGATGCCTTCATGCAGTACTGAAATAAAACCACACTATCATGCTCCTAATTCATATGTGCAGAATATTGAGGAAGGCCTTAACAAAGAATACCAAGCGGTATATCCCTCTTTTACCACCACCCCTCTTCCAGACAAGGTGGAGACTGGCCAGTTCGATGCTATAATCATATCAAATCTCATCATCATATCATATCTCATGCCCATCTCGTATCTTGTGATATATATAAAGACTCGAGGAGGACAACACCCGATGAAGCTGGGCTGCCCTATGACCCTAGCAAGGACTCTAGGACTCACAGGTAACGGCCGTTCTGTATTCAAACGCATACAGAATAAGGATGCTCATTTGTAAATGCAATTCCTAAGCATGATACTACATGATATGCTCTTATGCATATGCAGCACCTACATACTATATGACACATCAGGCAGGAGGTACTGGTTACTGAGTAAGCCCCGGAGGTACTTACCTGGAGAGAAGATCAGCAAAAGAATAATCCAGCACACAGTAGTCACGATCACAGAATATCACCTAATCACATAACGAGAATATACTAAGTATACTTCTATAGCCTTTCTGAACACATATATTACTCAGTCAAATTAGCAGATAGATAAGTAAGCTTGCATCAATCATACCTTCAATTTATCACGATCAACCATCTCTTATCTCATACCATTCATCATAACTTGTCAACTTATCAGTTTAAAAAATATACTCCCTATATATATATCATACTTATACTTTCCATATATATCATCATCATAAATATCGAACATTTAATCTCTTGTAATAATTCACCAGTCACACATATCCCACCGTTAGTCAAACGATCATATCATCATGCTAGTTAGTCACCGAACAAGTGTAATTCCCATGTTAGTTCCAAAACCGTTTCAAAATCCAAGTCAAATAGTTAATAATTCCGACCCTTAAAATACTCAAAAAAATTCATTTTTCAATTTAATTATTAAATCACTTTTCAACCTTAAAATTCTTTTCCAAATTCTTTTTAAATCTTCAAGTCCAAATAATGTTATATTTTAAACCCCCAATAATATTATATTTTATTTTAAATATCATTAATTTATTAATTAAATACGGATAAACCCGAACCGAACCGATATAAATAATTCCACCCGGTCTAATTACTAAACAAAATGCAATTGGAAAAGTGGGGGCCACACGAGCCAAGTCAGCTCATCTCCTTCCCGATGAAGCAACTCTCGCCTGCGCTTCCTCGCTCGCGACCATGGCGCCCGATGGAGCTCGACCCACCTCCGGCTTCCTCCGCCTGCTCGACGGCGCCTCGGAATCACAGCCTCCTCGAGCCCACACTCCCACACAGGCCCCAGCTCCCTCGCTCGCCTCGTTCTTGCTCTGCTCGCGCTGCTCTCGACGCTCTCGACGTTGCTCGCTCGTACCTCTCTCGAGCTCGTCGGAGATCTCGAGCCCACCCGAACGCCCCACACTCAGCCCACGCTCACTCCCGACTAGCCTAAGCACCGAAAAAGACTAAAAACGAATTGAAACGAGGATAAATTCGGAGCTCACCGAGATGGATTTTTCGCGACTTTGGAGCTCTCGATCGGAGTTCTGGGCTTCGCCGGTGGCTTGCGATGGCTCGTCGGATCTGTACCGGACATGGGTGAGTGTATTGGTAAAGACCGAAGGCGATTTCGATCGAAAACGAAGAAGAACGGCTTACCGGAATGAGGCCTTGCGAAACAGAGCAAGGAGGCTGTTCGGCAGCCCGTCGACGGCGCTGGTGGCTCCGGGGCTGCTGGTGGTGCCTTGGCAGATGCTGGCGATGGTGGTGGTTGTCCGGCAACAATGGAACGGCAGCTAGAGGTGGTGATCGGCGGTGGTTGATGGAGCAACGGGGAGCGAGAGGTGGCATTTAAAATGGTGAACCGATGGGGCAGGAGGAAAGTGATGGTGAATGGAATGGTGAAGGGTAGGAGTGGTTGATGATGGTGAATGAAGAATGACGGGGGTATGGGGGTGATTTGAAGGAGGTATGGGCGAGGGATTAAGTGTGAAATTGGGTAAACCAATACCCGGATATAAATCCCGAATACGCGAATTTCGAATCCCGCAATTAGTTCCCGAATGTTAGTTCTCCCGACTCTCGCTTTCTCGATCAATTAGATTTTTAAAATTGAAAAGGATATCGCCACCCGATAATTATTTTGAATTTTCGAGGTCAAGGACGGAAATTGTTTGCCAAATTTTACTTTTCGGTCGAAATCCGCTAAACGAGTTTTAAAAACCGATTTTAATTTCATTTTTAATTCTCTTTTTCCGAAAAAATTTGGGATTTAAAAATCCGAGCCTTTACATCATCCACCTCTAAAAACAAGTCTAGTCCTCGAGACTGAAATCATTTTTAAAACAGGAGATGAAGTTTGAAATCGGTGAGTCCATAGATCATGTCGTTGATCCCGTAAACACCTCATAAGTGCCCCTATGAGGTCCTCACAGTACCGTTGCCGTGATCATAATATTCCCAAATAGACCGTAGTAAGGATGTAATATGGGCCCCTACCACACCCTTACTCCGACTTCTAGGCCATATCATAACTCAAATACTTACCCAGTTCGTGGGTGTTATAATGAAATCTAGTGTGGTAATTTTATTTTATTTTATTTTATTTTATTTTATTATTATATATATATATATATATATATATATATATATATATATATTTTATCCAAGTTAGTCTCCTTTCAAACACGATTCAAAATTTCATGTTCGACGTTAGTCAAGTTTATTTCTACCTTCTCAGTTCATTTTACCATCCACCTATAAGGGCTAACCCCACATTCTCTTCCTAGGTTCCATGTTATGATCAAATTCCCATACTTCAACTTCCATCATTTCTATCATCACGCCTCATATATATATAGAGTGACACTCATATCACATATTAATAGCATGACCTAAACACGTCAAGTATAGTCGCATACCATAAAATATCTAGCACGTCATCACATCATCACATCATCACAGCTCATCACATCATATCACCAAGGATATGCACACAACTACCAATCATAAGTACACAAGCAAGGAGACACTACCAATCAACCCCAATCCAACTAGACAACTCACCGCACTCGCGAGGTCAGGGAAATATCTACGCTCGGCTCGACATAGGATGCGAGCAACTCGTCTAGGACATCCCCATAACTAGCCCGAATACTCTCCTCAGTCTCCCACGTGGCCTCCTCAGGGCTCCTCCTAGACCACTGAACTAGAAGCAAAGGAACCTCCCTGTTCCTAAGCCTCTTGACTCGACGGTCAAGAACTCTCACAGGACGCTCTACAAAGGTATGGTCAGGCTCAACCTGAAGGTCTGAATAGTCTAGGACATGGCTAGGGTCAGGCATATACTGGCGAAGCTGTGAGACGTGAAAGACGTCATGAACACCAGCCAAGGATGGGGGCAATGCTAAGCGATAGGCCACCTCACCAACTCTATCCAAAATCTCAAACGGGCCAATATACCTCGGACTCAACTTTCCCTTGATCCTAAACCGTCAGACTCCTCTGGTAGGCGAAACTCGAAGCCACACATGCGAACCTACCTCAAACTCAATCTCTATCCTTCGCCTGTCTGCATACTTCTTCTGGCGATCCTGAGCGACTCTCATGTGCTCACGGATGCGTCCTACCTTGTCAATGGTCTCTCTAACTAGGTCCGGTAAAGATGAAACCGTGTCCGCAGGCTCATCCCAACAAACTGGCGACTTGCATCGCCTCCCATACAGAGCCTCATATGGAGCCATCTCGATCGACGCATGGTAGTTGTTGTTGTATGAAAACTCCACCAATGGTAGGTGTCTAACCCAACGGTCTCCCCACTCCAAAACACATGATCGCAGCATATCCTCCAAGGTCTGAATCGTCCTCTCACTCTGGTCATCTGTCTGAGGATGAAAAGTTGTACTGAAATGCAGTCTAGTACCTAGGCTCTCCTGAACCTGGTGCCAAAACCTCGAGGTAAAACGTCCATCTCTGTCAGATACGATCCTGTCAGGTACTCCATGAAGTCTCACGATCAAGCAAATGAACTCCTCAGCTAACCGCGATGCTGACCATGTCTCCTGAATCGGAATGAAGTGAGCTGACTTGGTCAACCTATCGACCACGACCCAAATGGCGTCGAATCCTCTGACATCCCGCCTCAGCCCGGTGACGAAGTCCATCGAGATATCTGTCCACTTCCACGCGGAAACTGGAAGCGACCTGACAAGTCCTCCCGGTCTCTGGTGCTCAATCCGAACCTGCTGGCAAACCTGACATCTGGCTACCAAGTCTGTGATGTCTGCTCGCATCCTCTGCCACCAATAATATCTCCTCAAATCCTGATACATCTTATTCGTCCCTGGATGGACAGAATAAGGAGTGGAGTGAGCCTCCTGCATGATCCTCTGCCTCAAACCTGACGTCGACGGAACTACAACTCTGCCCTGAAAGGTCAGCATCCCATCTCCTCTCTCTACAAGCTCTCTAAATCGACCCTGGGCCATCTGATCCCTCAGAACTGCAATCTTTGGATAGTCTGCCTGACCTCGCCGAATCTCCTCGGTCAACTCAGCCTGAACCTCCAAGAATGATAACTGTCCATTCTCCCGCTGAACCCACACCTCGAAGCAACACCTCATCAAATCTGTCTGCAAATCCCTCTGAGCTGTAAGCCTCGCAACTGATGCCTCCTGGTGAGTCTTCCTACTGAGCGCATCTGCCACCACATTGGCCTTTCCTGGGTGATAAACTATGTCCAAGTCATAGTCCTTTAGAAGCTCTAGCCACCGTCTCTGTCGCATGTTGAGCTCCTTCTGAGTGAAAATATACTTCAAGCTCTTGTGATCCGTCATCACCTTGCATGAAGTGCCGTACAGGTAATGCCTCCAAATCTTCAAGGCATGAACTACAGCTGCCAACTCCAAGTCATGAACGGGATAGGACACCTCTGCAGGCTTCAACTGGCGCGAAGCATAAGCGATGACCCGATCTCTCTGATGCAAAACACATCCCAAGCCGAAACGTGAAGCGTCTGTGTAGACGACGAAGTCCTCTGTCCCTTCTGGCAACGCTAGTACTGGGGCGGTCGTCAGCTTCTCCTTCAGAAGCTCAAAGCTGGCCTGACACTCCACACTCCACTCAAAAGGAACATCCTTCTTCAGCAGCTGCGTCATCGGCCTAGCAATGCTCGAGAAACCCTGAACGAATCTCCTGTAGTAACTGGCCAATCCTAGAAACGAGCGGATGTCCTTGACGTTCTTGGGCACCTCCCAAGCAACGATAGCATCAATCTTCGCCGGATCCACGGCGACTCCCTCAGCTGAAATCACATGGCTTAAGAAAGCCACCTCTCTGAGTCAGAACTCGCACTTGCTGTATTTCCCATACAACTGATGTTTCCTCAGCGTCTCGAGCACGATCCTCAAATGCTCCTCGTGCTCCTCTCTACTCCTCGAGTAGACTAAAATGTCATCTATGAAGACAACGACGAATCTGTCGAGGTAGTCAATGAACACGCGGTTCATGAGTTCCATGAAAGCAGCTGGTGCATTGGTCAGCCCAAACGGCATGACCACGAACTCATAGTGACCATAGCGAGTCCTAAAAGCGGTCTTCTGGACATCCTCTGGCTTCACTCTCAGCTGGTGATAACCCGACCTCAAATCAATCTTCGAGAAAACAACGGCGCCCTGCAACTGATCCAACAGGTCGTCAATCCTGGGAAGGGGATAACGGTTCTTCACCGTCGCACGGTTCAGCTCCCTATAATCGATGCATAGCCTCAATGACCCGTCCTTCTTCTTGACGAACAACACTGGTGCTCCCCAAGGTGATGCACTAGGCCTGATGTAACCCTTCTCGGCTAGCTCCTCCAACTGAGCCTTCAGCTCCGCCATCTCCGTCGGTGCCATGCGGTAAGGGACTCGTGAAATAGGTCTGGTGCCTGGGTCTAGCTCGATCCGAAAGTCAACCTCTCTCGGTGGGGGAAGTCCCGGTAGCTCATCTGGAAACACATCTGCGAAGTCTCTCACAACAGGGACATCTGCCAAGCTGGGATGTGTGCGATCCACCTCTAAAGCGTAACACCAATACCCTATGCATCCCTGGTCTAGAAGTCTGGCGGCTCTGACTGCGCTAATGAGCGCTCCGTTCCTCTTGGGGTCGCTCCCCCAAACCTGGTGCTCAGTCCCGTCATCCGCCACGATAGACACCGTCCTCGTCCTCAGATTGATGATCGCTCCATAGTGGTCCATGAAATCCATACCCAGAATGAGATCATCCATACTCAATGGCATGACAATAAGGTCGGTTGGCCACTCACGCTCACCTATATGGATGGGGCAATCTAAAATCTCTCGACTCGTCCTAACCTTTGCCCCGTCCGCTAGACCAATAGTAAGGGGTAAACCACTCGTGCAGCTCAGGCTCAGCCTAGCAACGCACGCCTCTGCTATGAAGCAGTGAGTAGCACCAATGTCAAACAATATAGACAAGCACGCATCATGGAAATGTATAGTACCTGCGGAAGTAGGGGCAGTACGGTCATCAGCTCTCATCTTGAACACGCGGGGCGGTGGGGGTAATGCTGGTCCTCGGCCACCGGAACTCTGGCCACGATCATACCCGGACCCAGATGGTCCTGCAGATGTCGAACCTCTACCCTGACCTGGCCCTGACGGCCCTCTGCCTCCACGATCGTAACCTCTACCTCCTCTACCTCCTCCTCGACCTCTACCAGAAGCATCTCCTCTCCCCTGACCCTGGGGATAAGTCACCAGTGGCGACTGTGGAGCCGCAGGAAGTCTCGGTGGCTGTGCAGTCGGCGGGGCTCTACCGTCCTGGGGACAACGGGCAGCTCTGTGCCCCATGGTGCCGCAAGTGAAGCAGACAATCGAACGATCTGGGCAGGAAGCGACATAATGACCTCTCTCGAAGCATCCATGGCAAGTGACACTCCTCACTCGTGCATCTCCTCCATAAACCGCTGGACCGGGCGGCTGGGGTGCCCTCGGTGTAACTCCGTGATACCCCCCTCTAAATCCTCCTCCATAACCTCCTCTTCTGGATATGTCGTCTTCTCGACCATCCGCTGGTCTCGCTCTCTTCGCCTCAGGGCGAGAAGTGGTGTATGCAGTCTCGGACAAGATCCGCTGCTGGTCGTACAGGAGGATGACCTCCAAGAATCGATCAAAGCTGACAGCTCCCAAGCTAGAGGCATGCAGAAGTACTGGAGGCGGCAGTCTCATCGATAACATGCGAATCCGGCTCTCATCGGAAGGGCACAAGTGAGCACAGTAGACCAGTTCCTTTTTGAACTGGCGAACGATGGTAGAGACAGAAGCTGATCGGTCGTAGTAGCCTCGCATAAAGGACACCTGTCGGGCTATCTCAATCCCAGGAGGGCGGTACTCTCTCAGCATCAGGTCCCTAAACTCCTCGTAGGTCCACTCAGCCTGATCTATCTTAAATAAAGACCAACGGTCAAAAGCGTCTCCCTGTAGACGGCCTGCGGCAAGTCTCTGTCTCTCGGAAGCGGGGACAGCAACATGGTCGAACAACCCATCCATCTCACGGAACCATCTCTCAATATCCCCCCCAACCTCTCCAGTAAAAGCCGGAGGGCAGCACTGAGCTAATGTCTTGACCCAGTCGACGCGCTTCTCGGGGCGTGCATCGGCTACGGGCTCAGCTGGCTGAACAAGAACCTCGGGCGTCGGTGCTGCAGATCGGGATCCTCCCCGTAACTCGCTCAGAATGTCGTGAAGTGCCGCCTCTAGCTGTCCAAGTCTAGTCTCTGTGGGGATCGGAATCTGGTCGTCAGCCGGTGGAGGTGAAGCTCGCTCCTCAACGTGATCGTCAGCAGCGCGCTCCTCGACATTCTCAACAGCAATCCGACGGGGGCGTCCCCGACCACGATGTGCCCTACCCCCACGCCCAACAGAACCGCGTCTAGTATCGACCATGAGTACTACATGAATGGTTAATTTAAACACTCAGCACATAAGCACTCGACGATTAATATGATCCCCTTCAAGGAGGATCGCCCTCAGGCATAATTGCATATATGTATAAATTAAGCATAGAGACGATCTATGCCGTCCTTCGAGGGACGGCTGACCGGAGGGGCAAAATCTCACGGTCACCTAACTCGACACTCCAACCTCCATGGTGTTCCTTGGGGTTAACTTGGCCCATCTGTAAATCAAAGCTACTATTTTGCCTACCGTTCCCCGAGTTCTACATCCATAAGGGAGGTCTATCGCTTTGGTCTCTACCCACGAGATTGTTTCCCCTTTATTCATTTTACATTTTAATTCCACTTAAATTCATGTTGCCCTTTTGAAAGCATTTCTCAAACCCATTTGAAAACATTGGGCGATTTTCAAAACCATCTTCAACCTGTTGTACTCGGATTGCAAAACCTCGCTCTGATACCACCTTTGTAACGGCCCGAGATTATGATTCCCGAGTTACGTTTCGAGGGATGAAACCCCTCGTTGGGATCTTGCGCCCCGAGTACAGGTTGAAGGTTTGAAATCGAAGATGCGCAGTTTTAAGTGGGATTTTTCACCCAAACCCGGAAGGTCCGTTGGAGACCCCGGGATAAACCCCTGTACCTGTCCTAAATCTATAACGTGCGAAAACCTTTATCATGCAAAGGGCGAAAGTTCTGAAAACGATACAAGCAGTGCCACGGCAGAGCCGGGTCAAAACGGAATAGAGTAGGAAGAAATCCAAAAGCATGAGTTTGGTGAAGTCAGGGTTCATACACTCACTCTCCGCCATAGGAATGGACCCCGTCATATCAGCACAAAATCAAGTAGTAGACCGGGTACCTGAAACTATACCACCAAGTCAGGCCAAGAGTCCGCCTGCGGGTCCTCTGACCGCGCTAAGGACATATAATACGCCTATACCTAGAATAAAGGATGCCTTCATGCAGTACTGAAATAAAACCACACTATCATGCTCCTAATTCATATGTGCAGAATATTGAGGAAGGCCTTAACAAAGAATACCAAGCGGTATATCCCTCTTTTACCACCACCCCTCTTCCAGACAAGGTGGAGACTGGCCAGTTCGATGCTATAATCATATCAAATCTCATCATCATATCATATCTCATGCCCATCTCGTATCTTGTGATATATATAAAGACTCGAGGAGGACAACACCCGATGAAGCTGGGCTGCCCTATGACCCTAGCAAGGACTCTAGGACTCACAGGTAACGGCCGTTCTGTATTCAAACGCATACAGAATAAGGATGCTCATTTGTAAATGCAATTCCTAAGCATGATACTACATGATATGCTCTTATGCATATGCAGCACCTACATACTATATGACACATCAGACAGGAGGTACTGGTTACTGAGTAAGCCCCGGAGGTACTTACCTGGAGAGAAGATCAGCAAAAGAATAATCCAGCACACAGTAGTCACGATCACAGAATATCACCTAATCACATAACGAGAATATACTAAGTATACTTCTATAGCCTTTCTGAACACATATATTACTCAGTCAAATTAGCAGATAGATAAGTAAGCTTGCATCAATCATACCTTCAATTTATCACGATCAACCATCTCTTATCTCATACCATTCATCATAACTTGTCAACTTATCAGTTTAAAAAATATACTCCCTATATATATCATACTTATACTTTCCATATATATCATCATCATAAATATCGAACATTTAATCTCTTGTAATAATTCACCAGTCACACATATCCCACCGTTAGTCAAACGATCATATCATCATGCTAGTTAGTCACCGAACAAGTGTAATTCCCATGTTAGTTCCAAAACCGTTTCAAAATCCAAGTCAAATAGTTAATAATTCCGACCCTTAAAATACTCAAAAAAATTCATTTTTCAATTTAATTATTAAATCACTTTTCAACCTTAAAATTCTTTTCCAAATTCTTTTTAAATCTTCAAGTCCAAATAATGTTATATTTTAAACCCCCAATAATATTATATTTTATTTTAAATATCATTAATTTATTAATTAAATACGGATAAACCCGAACCGAACCGATATAAATAATTCCACCCGGTCTAATTACTAAACAAAATGCAATTGGAAAAGTGGGGGCCACACGAGCCAAGTCAGCTCATCTCCTTCCCGATGAAGCAACTCTCGCCTGCGCTTCCTCGCTCGCGACCATGGCGCCCGACGGAGCTCGACCCACCTCCGGCTTCCTCCGCCTGCTCGACGGCGCCTCGGAATCACAACCTCCTCGAGCTCACACTCCCACACAGGCCCCAGCTCCCTCGCTCGCCTCGTTCTCGCTCTGCTCGCGCTGCTCTCGACGCTCTCGACGTTGCTCGCTCGTACCTCTCTCGAGCTCGCCGGAGATCTCGAGCCCACCCGAACGCCCCACACTCAGCCCACGCTCACTCCCGACTAGCCTAAGTACCGAAAAAGACTAAAAACGAATTGAAACGAGGATAAATTCGGAGCTCATCGAGATGGATTTTTCGCGACTTTGGAGCTCTCGATCGGAGTTCTGGGCTTCGCCGGTGGCTTGCGATGGCTCGCCGGATCTGTACCGGACATGGGTGAGTGTATTGGTAAAGACCGAAGGCGATTTCGATCGGAAACGAAGGAGAACGGCTTACCGGAACGAGGCCTTGCGAAACAGAGCAAGGAGGCTGTTCGGCAGCCCGTCGACGGCGCTGGTGGCTCCGGGGCTGCTGGTGGTGCCTTGGCAGATGCTGGCGATGGTGGTGGTTGTCCGGCAACAATGGAACGGCGGCTAGAGGTGGTGATCGGCGGTGGTTGATGGAGCAACGGGGAGCGAGAGGTGGCGTTTGAAATGGTGAACCGATGGGGCAGGAGGAAAGTGATGGTGAATGGAATGGTGAAGGGTAGGAGTGGTTGATGATGGTGAATGAAGAATGACGGGGGTAAGGGGGTGATTTGAAGGAGGTATGAGCGAGGGATTAAGTGTGAAATTGGGTAAACCAATACCCGGATATAAATCCCGAATACGCGAATTTCGAATCCCGCAATTAGTTCCTGAATGTTAGTTCTCCCGACTCTCGCTTTCTCGATCAATTAGATTTTTAAAATTGAAAAGGATATCGCCACCCGATAATTATTTTGAATTTTCGAGGTCAAGGACGGAAATTGTTTGCCAAATTTTACTTTTCGGTCGGAATCCGCTAAACGAGTTTTAAAAACCGATTTTAATTTCATTTTTAATTCTCTTTTTCCGAAAAAATTTGGGATTTAAAAATCCGAGCCTTTACACTACCACTCATACACACAGAAACCATGTTCCAAATCATTTTTAGACTCAAGCGGAAGTTAAACCATTTCCAAACCTTTTCTGATACGAGAAACATAAAAAGCCAAGTCATCCGGAGATTTCAAATCCCATATACTCAAGCCAATCTCATTTCCAAAACCAAGCATCAATCATTTAATCTTAGTCAAGTTTAAAGAATCCCAACACTTGAAATGAAAACCTTTAAATCATTCTCGAAGTATCCAATTCGATAAACCGATATCTCAAATTCCGTTAAAATTCCTTTTTAAATATTAAAATAATTACTCCATCCGTTCGGAAATAAACGATGTTTGACTTTTGTGCACATAGTTTTAGGAGCTAAAAACAATATAAAATCTTATTTATTTTAGAGGAAATGGTAGCCAATATACTAAAAAATGTTGGACTTTGCAAAAATGACCCTTCTTTTGAAAAATTGCAAAACTAGCAATTGGGCCATAAAAAGAGCAAAAGTAGCCAGTGTCTCTAACCTCAGTTTGATGGTAACCGTAATTGGCCCTGTTCCTGTGAAACCCTAGGTACATTTTCTCCGGCGTGTAGATCTGTAAGGACACCGAGAAGCTGAACGAAGACTACGACCTAGTGATCGGGAATCTCTACGATGCGGGGGAGAAGGCGCTAGAGAAGTCGCCGGAGCGGTTATCGCGGTGCCCGAGGCTGAAGGAATTGGCAAGGGAGGTTGCGAATTTGGCGATGGCGAATCCGCGACATGAGCGATTGGAGTCAGTGAGTATTCCCCCTCTCTCTATCTGTTGCCAAGGATTGGATGTTCATTTTTGCTTTTGATTCCTTTGGTGTTTCTTCAATGATTGTATGTTTGCTTTGCATTTCTGGTAGCTGGAATTCATCTTTAGGTTTTCTTTTTGGTCCTTGATCATAGTAGATAAGTTTGGGATTTTTAGTGCTTCCTTATTTTGGGATGTTGGCTGGCAACTCGTCAATTGTTGGAGATTTCGAAATTCTCATCTTCTTCTGTAGATTAGTTTATGGTATTGAAGATATGAACTTGAGTGAATCGAACTGAAAATCTCGATTAATTGGTGGATTTTGGAACGGGAGAAATAGTTACTATCACGGATTTTTTACTGTCACATATTTTTTCTGTCACACATTTTTTCTTTACTGGAATGAATTTTTTCTTTACTGGCACGAATTTTATAATTACTAGCGTGAATTTTGTAATTCTTGACACTTATTTTAGCAACCTATAACTTTTAATGCACAAACTTGTATCTTAGGTATAAAAATAAGTGAGTCATGGTTAGACCTAAAAGAGGGAAGGTCGTGCTGACGCCATCAAGCAAGATTGGAAGGGCTAACCATTTCTCGAAGACGGGGCTCCTTCGCCATATAGACGACGCTCTTGCTGTTGCGGATTGGAAGAGGCTCTTGCCTCCTCGTGACTGCCACCAAAAGTTGATCTCTTTTTAAGAATGTAGTACTAGTACATTTGGTTGCTTTTGTCGTTGTATGGCTCGTACATTTGGTCGCTTTTGATGGTTGTAGGACTCGTACCTTTAGTCGCTTTTGATATATACCTTTACTTCATAGGTTTATTGTTATCGTAAAACTTGGTTTTATCTGTCCGATTCCTATGAGTTGGCAAGGTATACACCTTTACTGGCAAGTAAATAAACGTTATTTGCACAAATAATGTCAAAACTGGCACATACTAAATGATAACACCTAGTTTTATATATTATTCATGTGCATTTAGGTTAGTTTCATGCATCATTTTAGAGTATTTTTATTGTCTTTTTGTGTGGTTTCTGTATTATTTATGATTCAGAGATCTACACAAGCTTTGTTTGTCTTTTGTAGGTTTGGGTCGGTGATTTGGGCTAAATTGCATGCATCTAATGGAAAGGGATTGAAAGAAAAGCAAAAGAGACGGGTGATAGAGCAAGTATATCAAGCGAAACACTCATAGGAGCTCAAGGTGGTGTAGCACAACTCGCGGAACAATGGCGTTTGTGCAATTTTCAGCTTCAGCAAGCTGTCACGACTCGTGGGAGGCCTTCACGAGTCGTGACAGGTGAACTCATCTATTTATGGACGTTTGCAGGCTGTCACAACCCATGACAGACTCTTCACGAGTCGTGACAGTGCCAGATCAGCCCAACCTTTCACATTTCCCTTGTTGGTTTGGATGAATTAAAATAAATGTAATGGCCAGATTCCAGGGGTTACGTTTTTGTTTTTGAGAAAGCTCAGGCCGAACTTTTTTGGGGGGGGGGGGGGGGGGTTGTGGTTGAGCTTTTGGGTGAACTTTGAAGACTAGGATTTTGGAGAAGACAACTTTGTTCGATCTATCAAATTTCGGTAATTTTTATTTTCATCTCTATTGTTCTATGTTTGTCTTGCCGAATTTGATTGAATCAGGCATGTAATTTTCCATGAGTTGCTAGACTTCTTGTTCTAGGGTTGGGATTGTCCCGACAGTGCGGAAATAGGCTTGTTCTTAGTATCTCTCGAATGATTCCTGAATTAGGTTGTGGTTTAATCATGTTGTGCTTATTCTAATTGATGTGGGTCGATTAGATCCGATTTAGGGTTTGAAATTGAAAGACTAAAACACCTAAATTGGAATTTAGATGGTGAATTGAGACCGAAAGGCGATTAGGATCCATCAGAACTACATGATTAAACCCGAAGTTTATTGATCGAAAGTGAAACTAAACTTCTTGAGGATTCCTAGGTTATCATGGATGTTTTGGGCAATTTTGATATTATTCGGAGCCGAAAGGCGAAGTTAGTATGACTATTGCCTAAAACTCTACGAACTTAAAGGGGCCTAAATCGGTTACTTGAGCTCGAAAGGAGAATTGCTAACCGATTTAGCCACATTCGTACTAAACCCGAAAGGTGATGCGCGATTACCTTAGATAACCTACCTCCACAATTTGATTTTGAAATCACTCGAGCAAGAAAATATTTTATGCCTATTGACGATGCATTGTTGGTATATCCTTAATCCTAGAACATTTTCCCCATATATATTTCATAATACTTAATTGCTTTTCTTGGTTACTTTACACACAAACACTTTCAAATCTGCTTGTTTATTCTGAACTTGGTCGAACTAGCTCGAAATTACAATCGATACTCCATTGGTCCTTGTGATACGACACTCGATATACTACAACTGAACCCCATACACTTGTGGGTGTAGGTTTTAGCCTATCAAGTTTTTGGCGCCGTTGTCGGGGACCTTTGTTTAATCAATATTAATTTTTCTTTTAGTGAAACTAGTAATTTCACTTTCTTTTGTATATATTTATTAAAAAATCCAAAAAAAATTGGTTGATGATGATTTGTATGACCAACTAGTTCAAGATGGAGCAAATTTTCTCCGTCAAGAAGTTAATGGCTTGTTTGGTTATTTTCATGACGCAGGTACTGCGGGAGCATCGTATTATCCTTATGATGCTTCTCCCCAACAAAATCACCAAGATGTGGAACCTTCTCAATTTGCGAAATTAGAAAGCTTATTGAATACCTTTGTGGAAGGTCAAACCCAGCAGATTGACAAGTTGAAAAAGACCATCAAGACTTTGGGTACACGGATTGATACTTTGGACATACATGTGAGGAAACTGAAGGATAGTAACTCTACACTGGAGGAGCGTGTGTGTCATTTTTCTTATATGGTGGAATCCGTCCAAAAGAATTTTGCGAATAAAGCCAAAGTAAAATTAGTTGAGCGGTGCAACACTAATGAAGAGTGCGAGGAACTGCTATTAATGAAGTGTGATTCTATCTCACATATATGCGAGAACCCTATGAAGGATGAGTCCCAGATGTTCCACAATCCCGTCTCAACTCCAATTTCAACGAAGGAGTCCAAGGCTATAGTGGCTCAACAAGTTGCTATTCCGTTGGATATCAAGGATGCGACAATACAAGGGGACGAGAATGTAAATGCAAACAAGAAAGCTCGTTGGGAAATGAAGAACTTAAAGCAAGGGGATAAATTAATGGTATTCAATCATAGGTCTTCTATGAATCCCGGCCCGAAAGGAACAAGATGGTCAGGCCCTTACACTGTGGTTCGTGATCTCGATTCAAGATTGGTCGAGCTCTACGACAAAAAATTAGAACCAATACAAGCAATTAGAAGTCGGTTGAAATTTTACAAGGAGCCAGATCCAATCCAAGAAAGAGACGCCGATCCTCTTGATCGGATATCTTGAAGGAGAGGAAGGTCAACCCAAGTAAGTAGTTATAGCTAAATTTTCTTTTATTTTGTTTCTTTTGTCTAAAATAAGCCTCACAACTTGTGGGATGAGTCCCACGAGTCGCGATGTCGAGCCTAAATCTCAACTCAATTTTCTGAGAAGTCTCACGAGTCGCGGGATGACTTCCACGAGTCGTGGCCATGAGTTTTAATCTTAGCTCAACCTTCTGATGAGTCTCACGACTCGTGGGATGACTCCCGCGAGTCGTGGCCACCTGTTTCAACATTTTTATTCTTATTTCTTTATAAAAAAAAGATGCGTTCCCTTTTCCATCCTCCCGCACTCCGTCCTGAAGCCCAGCCACACCGAAACGGCTGTCTCCCACCATCGCACCTGCTTTGCCTCGCTGCTCTCTAACCATGGATCTCTCCATTGTCTCCCCTCGACACCGGAGCCGCTGCTGCTTCTGCTTCACACATACCCCTGGCTGCGACTCAACTTTGAGGTTGATCAGGCATGGCTTTTTTTTACCTCAATCCGGTATGTACAGTTATGAAATCGATTTCCCCTCACGTGTAATCAAATTGTAAGCTGGATTGGATGAATTTTTGTTTTGAACTGGTTTAAGGGCTCTGATTTGTCTTGCCTGATTGTTACTCCCTAATGGTTCTTGGGTTTGGATTATGGCATTGTTGATGCTCTGATGTGGTATTGCAGAATTAATCTAATGTTTTGTTTGCTTTGTGTTTTCCCTGATGATTGATGGTTGGATTGGGCTAAACTGATGGATTTGATCTTGTCCGACAGAGAGATGAGCTTGATTTTTGTAGGGTTAGTTTCAAATTGTACTAAGGTGTTGATCACTCTTCTGGACTCGAATGTTGCTATTTACGATGCTCCCATTGAGTCTGTTTGATCATTAGTCCCTTTGTGAAGCTATATTGACCTCATTGTTGGTTGTTTGAGATTCTCTGTCTGCTTAGATATGTGCTAAATTACATGCTTTGCGAGATAATGGCTCATACTTTGCTTTGTCGTGGTTGACACTTTCATGAACTTGAGCTGTCTCTGATTTTTTCACATACTCTGAGGTTGCAATTGATTTTTTATTGACTGATCAATATGCCAAAGCCATTCGCTACCTGTCTGCTGATGTTGCGTGTTGTGTTTCCTATTCTGTACAGTGTAGATAAAAAGAGCTGTCGTTGCATGTTCGACTAAGAATTATCGTGGAATTTTTTAGGACATCAACGCTTTTTGATCCTTTTCTTGGGTTGATGGAATTGATCTCATGGGCTGCTTGATTACATGGAAATATTTCTGAAATTTCTAATGGCTTCACCATTGCTCCCTCCTAAGCTAATTTGAAGAATTGCTCAAAGTGCCTCATTTGTTTGGTAAGTTTCCTCTACCTCTTACTCTTTCTTTCGCTACTTTGGGGACAAAGTAGATTTTAAGCATGTGGTGGGGAACTTCTAGTGTAACTCCGTTTTTGCATATAATTTTTTTTTCATTTTCTTTTTCATGTGCATTTCATACATTGCATTTGCATTTGCATATAGATGTCTTGAGATGAACCCTTGGTATAAAAATTCCTTGCTCTTCTTGAAGAACATGTCACTTCCTTGATTGAAATTGGTTGATGATATCGTCTAAGGCATGTTAAAAAGCTTGTGATGATCTTGATTGGTGAGTTTATGCTATAATTCTTTCAAAACTAATCATCTTGAGACTTGTTGAGATTGAGATTATGAGACAAAAGCATGTGAGCTTCTGAGCCTAGGACTGACATCCATGAGTCCTCTTTCTTTTATGTGTGAATTGCTCATCTTGATTGCTCTATCTTCAGAACTTGCGTTAGAACCTCTCGAGGTCACATATATGACTTGTGTGCATTGCATAAACATGATTGAGGCAATTTTTGTTAGCCTATTATTCCCTTCCTACCCATGAATATATCATTTGCTTGAAGCCCGTTGAGCCTATTTTCCTATTCATTTGTAGCTCCACGAGATTATCCTTAAGCCTATTTTAGCCTTGTTTACCCATTCGGGAATTATGATGAAATAGAATTATGGTTCATTCGAGTGGAGAAGAGAGAATAATGTGCTTTGAGTGATTTATGTATTGAGTGGAGGATTTTGTGCTTCAAATGTAATTTTCTTGTGATGAAGAAATTAAAAAAAGAAAAAAGAAGAAGAGAAAATGGAAAAGATGAAAAAAAAAAAAAGTGAATAAAATTCTTCATCACTAGAGAAATGTTTGTGAAAAGGGAATGGGTTTTCAAAGTTGTGAGTTTTGAGCTTATTTGATTATGTGATGAGGTTGTTGTACGAAATTTGGTATGCTTGTGGAAAGAAGTTGGAATTGTGCTTGAAGTTTAGGAAGTAGTTCTATTTCCCGGATTTAGCACCACATGGCCAAAGAATCTATACCTTTTATTTCTCACCTTGGCTCCATTATAACCTATGAAAAGACCTCATGATTTATGTTTTTGTGCATAGTCCAAGTGGTGGAGAGTTAGGACGCTAATACAAGCCTATGGTAGATGAGTTTTCAAGATTTGAGCTTGAGCGATATATATACCCTAAACACATGAGTGAGAGTGTTCCACAAAATATGTCCTATGTGAGGTCTTGAAATTGATGTTTTGACTTGTCTCTTGTATGATTTGCTTACTCTTGTTTTGAACCCAATGTCTAGATTTAAGTGGGCAAATACATTGCTTGGATAGAAGCCAAAATCTTTCTTGTGAATATTTTCACTTGTTCTTGCTTGAGGACAAGCAAGGTTTAAGTATGAGGTATTTTGATAACACCTAGTTTTATATATTATTCATGTGCATTTAGGTTAGTTTCATGCATCATTTTAGAGTATTTTTATTGTCTTTTTGTGTGGTTTCTGTATTATTTATGATTCGGAGATCTACACAAGCTTTGTTTGTGTTTTGTAGGTTTGGGTCGGTGATTTGGGCTAAATTGCATGCATCTAATGGAAAGGGATTGAAAGAAAAGCAAAAGAGACGGGTGATAGAGCAAGTATATCAAGCGAAACACTCATAGGAGCTCAAGGTGGTGTAGCACAACTCGGGGAACAAAGGCGTTTGTGCAATTTTCAGCTTCAGCCAGCTGTCACGACTCGTGGGAGGCCTTCACGAGTCGTGACAGGTGAACTCATCTATTTATGGGCGTCTGCAGGCTGTCACGACCCGTGACAGACTCTTCACGAGTCGTGACAGTGCCAGATCAGCCCAACCTTTCACATTTCCCTTGTTGGTTTGGATGAATTAAAACAAATGTAATGGCCAGATTCCAGGGGTTACGTTTTTGTTTTTGAGAAAGCTCAGGCCGAACTTTTGGGGGGATTGTGGTTGAGCTTTTGGGTGAACTTTGGAGACTAGGATTTTGGAGAAGACAACTTGTTCGATCTATCAAATTTCGGTAATTTTTATTTTCATCTCTATTGTTCTATGTTTGTCTTGCCGAATTTGATTGAATCAAGCATGTACTTTTCCATGAGTGGCTAGACTTCTTGTTCTAGGGTTGGGATTGTCCCGACAATGCGGAAATAGGCTTGTTCTTAGTATCTCTCGAATGATTCCTGAATTAGGTTGTGGTTTAATCATGTTGTGCTTATTCTAATTGATGTGAGTCGATTAGATCCGATTTAGGGTTTGAAATTGAAAGACTAAAACACCTAAATTGGAATTTAGATGGTGAATTGAGACCGAAAGGCGATTAGGATCCATCAGAACTACATGATTAAACCCGAAGTTTATTGATCGAAAGTGAAACTAAACTTCTTGAGGATTCCTAGGTTATCATGGATGTTTTGGGCAATTTTGATATTATTCGGAGCCGAAAGGCGAAGTTAGTATGACTATTGCCTAAAACTCTACGAACTTAAAGGGGTCTAAATCGGTTGCTTGAGCCCGAAAGGAGAATTGCTAACCGATTTAGCCATATTCGCACTAAACCCGAAAGGTGATGCGCGATTACCTTAGATAACCTACCTCCACAATTTGATTTTGAAATCACTCGAGCAAGAAAATATTTTATGCCTATTGACGATGCATTGTTGGTATATCCTTAATCCTAGAACGTTTTCCCCATATATATTTCATGAAACTTAATTGCTTTTCTTGGTTACTTTACACACAAACACTCTCAAATCTGCTTGTTTATTCCGAACTTGGTCGAACTAGCTCGAAATTACAATCGATACTCCATTGGTCCTTGTGATACGACACTCGATATACTACAACTAAACCCCATACACTTGTGGGTGTAGGTTTTATCCTATCACTAAATTATCAAAAACTTCAGAAGACAGAAATAGGAAGTAAAGCTGAGGTAATTCGCGTACAAATAAGTGCAAATATACTTATATACAAAAGAAGCCCCAAAATGCATGAGGGATGAGAAGCCTGAAAGCGCGTACAAATAAGTGCTTATATCGTCGGATGAGATTTCAAAACAACCCTCTGATGACGCTGCGTGGGGGATGTGATGATCCTTTTTCGAAGAGTTCCCCAAGTGGAAGGAAGGTTGTTTATTGTTTGTTTTAGGACTGCTAAGGCTAGATAACCCTCTTTTTTTTTTTTTTTTTGAGGGGGGGGGGGGGGGGGGGGGGGAGGATGTGCTTGTTTATTGTTTGTTTTAGAAATGCATGTTTTTTGTTGTGTTAAGACTCGTGCATTTGCTCGCTTTTGATGGTTTTAGGACTCGTAAGAAACTCCCCTGTTATTTTTTTTTATAACTGCAAGAACATGTTGGCATTAGTTGATTTTAGGAGGGTGTCATGGTCCTCTCCCGAAGAGCTACCCAAGTGGAAGAAAATTCCCCGTGCCCGTTGACCAACCCCAAAGATTGTTTCCTCGTCATCGCTAATCTCTGTTCAGCGTCGAAGACCTTTCTATGGTGTACTGTATTTCTCTCTCTGTCTAGAAAATAATCTCACTTCGAAATATTTTTTCATAAACATATATAAAGTAGGTATCTATAGATAGATAAAATTAAATTAAGTTCAAAAATAAAATTATTTTTTAATTTTAACAAATTAAAATGGTTAAAAATTAGTTTAAAACAATTAAAATTTAAGTAACACCACTTGGCACCCTCCTATTTGGCCCCCCTTCAAATTTTGTGAGAAGGGGAGAATCATCATTGGCGCCACTTTTTTCTTCCGTTTTTCTTCCTTTTTACCGCGAAAGACAGATTTCGCCGCGGCGAAACCCACGGCCACGAGAAGTGTCTTCTTCCTTCCTCTGGTTTGTTCTAACTCGCCGCGGCGACCATGGTTTCGCTTTGGCGAGATTTGAAACCTTTTTCTTGTTTTTGTCTCGATTCAAACCCGTTTTAAACCAAACTAGTTTCAAAATATAACTAAGTGGATTCCGAATCAAAGAAGCATAAAGGACTCAAACGAGGACTAGAGGGGAGAGCGGAAGAGGGATTACCTAGCGTCTTGGAGGCTTCTTCAAAACCTTCGAATGGGGGAGGTCCTCCAGGCTCCGATTCAATGAGATATGGTTATAACAAGATCGAGGAAGGATAGATCATGAATAAAAATGCACCTTTACGAATCTTGACACCCAAAATGAGAGGAAACGAAGGAGAGAGGCTTACCTTTGAAAAAACAGGGGATGGAGAAGAAATGGGCTCGGTTTGGCTTCGAGAGGAGCTATATCTGTTGTTTCTTGACCTTGGAAGGTAGAGAAAGAAGTGAGAATAAGCAAGAACAAGCGGGAAAGAAAAAGGAAGCAAAACAAGATAGAACGGAGCGTTTTACCGAGGCTAAGATAGAACAAGGTTCCCTACTCACGACAGCGAAGAAGAACTCGCGACCGCGAGAGTGGGATTTCTTCTGCTTGGCTCGTACTCGCGGAAACGACCAGGAAATCGTGGCCGCAACAGAGTTAGAAACCTTGGTTTCTGAGGGAAATCACCTCTTGACTTCAATTTTTGAGCTAGATTTCTGAGAGAAGGTCTCTAAGGGAAGTGTTTTGGGGCTTTTTGGTGGCTGAGAAACATGAAAGGAGTGGAGGAGAGAGAGTGAGATGGATTGAAGAAAGGGGAGGTTGAGGTTTTGAGATTTAGGGTTTGGTCTCATATGGAGAGGGAAGAGGTAGATCTCTTTGGGGATTCGGATTTCCTTTGAATAGGATGAGCAATTAGGGTTCTCTAGGGTTTTATGGGGAAAAGGAAGAAAACAATTAAGAGAGAGAGAGAGAGAGAGAGAGAGAGAGAGAGGCGTGAGAGGGAGGGAGAGAGAGAGAGAGAGTTTCCGCTCATCTAATCCCGAATTCCGACATTCTATCCCGAAACTTGATTTTCGAAAATCCGACTCGAAGTTTAAATCCATTTCAACAACCCTCGAGGCTCTAAGTTTTGAAATCTGATTGATAATGGGCTTAGGATCCCACAAGTTAGGATCTTAAAGAGTACCAGAATGTTTTCAAGGGACTTTTCTGAAAATAGAAATTCGCTCAAGGGTTTTCCAAAAACTTTCCAATTTTGGCAATTAGTTAATTATTTAAAATCTCAGTCTTTACCGTATCTTTCTCTGATGATGGTTCTATTTTTTTTTTGATACAAGACAAAGATTTGGGGTTGATCAACCATGGTTGAACCAACGCCCAATGGCGTCCTGTCGGACAAAGACTTGAATCTCGGAGGGTGGGCAGTCAACAAGCATTGAAGTGGAGAGACCGAGGTGCGCCAGCCGATCGGCCACTTGGTTCCCCTCCCTAAAGATCTGAGAGAATGAGACACTGGTGAAGGGTCTACAAAGCCCGAGGATGTCAGAAATCATCATCTCGACCTCTCAAGGCACCTTCCAAATGCCCTTAACGGCATTGATCACTCTCAAACAGTCCCCCTGCACCTCCAAATGCGAGAAGCCCCTCGACGCAATATACCGAAGGCCAGCCTGAAGGCCTAGACACTCCGCTTAAAAGGCGGAAATCGAACCGTGTCCACATGAGATCACATCACCCAGGCTATTCCGAAGGCCAGCCTGAGTGCCACATGAGAGCACATCACCCAGGCTATTCCGAATTACAGACCCCGAAGCGGCAAGACCGGAAGAAACTTTAGCTCCATCGAAGTTTAGTTTCAAAAATCCTTCTTTGGGTTTTGCCCATTTAATCACTATTTGTCTTGTGAGCTTTTGTTTGATTTGTTTCCACATCATCCTCTAGATTGACAGTTTTTGCTTTTTTCCAACTCATAATCTGTTGTTTTATGCTCCTGATCCATTCTTCCATATTCCTAGTATAATTTATCGAACACTATCTTGTTTCTCATGGACCAAACACTATCTTGTTTCTCACAGAGCAAAAGCAAGAGTCGATTTTTGTTCAGCAGAGAGCTTCGCAAAAATTTCAGAAATTATATCTTTATAACTCTTGTTTGTTTTAACTATATTCCGAATTATTCGTTCGATATACTTGTCCAGTCTTCCCACAATTGTCAGGGTTGTCTCGCATTCAGTGAAGATATGTATCGCATCTTCTTCATTGTAGTTGCAGAGCTTACAATTCAATGGTACATGTACTCCTTTATTTTGTAATCTATGATAATGGTTCTATTATGGTTTTATTAAAATGTTAAATGATATGTATATGCATTTTGAGATGGAGAGGGTATATGCTAGCTATATAATTAAAAAAACATGACTCTTTCAAGTGATTCGATAATAAATTATTCTTTTTTAATTAATTGAAGGCGATTCAAAGTTTATGGATAAAACAATTATAAAACCGCATTAGAATATATTTTATTTTATTTTTATATAAATGAATTAAAGTAGATAAATAAATTATATATTTATATAGTGGATCATAAATTATGTTATTTTAACGAAAAAGGTTCCATTAAAATTTTAAAACATTTTGAAGGCTTGACTTCAATCAAAGCTAGCTATATTCCTCCATTACTTTGAAGTGAACTTTCCTCCCAGGAAGAAATTAGTTAGAAGAAAAAGCTAGAATGGAATATTTACATATATAAAGCACGTAGTAGCATTAAAATTGATGTAGTTCGAAGCAAAAATGACACTATAGTTAGTGGATACTCGATCAACTTGTATGTATCCAATCAATCACCATGTAAATGATATTTTTTATTAAATACACATCCTTCTAAACTTTATGCTTGTTCATACTTAGCTAGTGGATCGATATTCGACCAACTAGTATACATATAACAGGAATCTTTAGAGTGTTACCCTTTGGTTGGAATCAAACTTATAAATAACAGTGACCATATTTCATTCCTTTCCTTTGCAGATGACACTCTAATTTTTAGATGAGCTGATGATTGAAGTCTTCCTACGATTAGAAATCTTCTGAATACTTTCTCCAATATGTCTGGATTAACTATAAATTATAATAAAAGTTCTCTACAAGTTTCTAAAAATATTCCTTTCAGTAAAGCTCAGTCCCTTGCTCAACAACTAAATATTCCAGTTACAAAATCAATGGAAAAATACCTTACTATACCACTTATTAGTGGTAGGGTTTGTAATGCCTTGTTTGATGAGGCGATAACTAGCCTTAAAAAGTAGCTGTCAAAGTGGAAATCTAATACACTCTCTCAAGCTGGTAGATCGGTTTTAATTCAGGTAAACCTAAATTCAAAAAAATATATTTAATGCAGTCATTTCTTCTTCCAAAAGGAGTTCTACAAAAGATTGATCAGATCAACAAAATTTTCTTTTGGAATAAAATTCAATCGGATAACTATCATCCTCTAATCAGCCACATCTGTGTACTCCTAAAAAAGATGGCGGGTTAGGTTTTAAATCGGCTGAGCAAATTAATATTGGTATGCAAATGAAACTTCTTTGGAGAATTATGGCTAATCTTGATAATATTTGGTCGAAGGTTATTATGGATAAATATCTCTCGACAGAATCTCTAATGGAAAAAGACAGTTTCAAAACTTCTTGGCAATTTGGCAGGTTTCTTAATGACAGAGATCTTTTCTCTAAAGGTCAGCTCTGGCTAGTGGGTAATGGGAAAACCATAAATGTATGGTCTGACATTTGGGTAAATGCACAATATCTTCAAAACTTTCGGAATGATCGTAATCCTAACTTAAAAGTTTGTGATTTACTTACAAATACCAACTCTTGAGATATTGATAAATTCAATAGTATATTCCCCTCTCATATTGTTCAAGCTATTACTAATATCCATATTCCAGAAATTGATATTCTCGACAGGTTAATTTGGATTTATAGTAGTAATGGAAAATTTTCTGTTAAATCCACATCTTCTATTTGTAATACAGGAAATACTAAGAAAATTCCAGTAGATTGGATTTGGAAACATAATATTCCTCCGAATATTAAAAAAATTATTTGGAAAATTATTTTAGATATCTTACCTACAACGGCCCGTCTAAATAGATATATAAATAGAGTTCCTAGTACTTGCTCTCTTTGTAATTCTGATACAGAAGATACAAATCATTTATTGTTTAATTGTCGGATCACAAGATTCCTATTCAAAATCTGGGTGTTATGTTGGGAAAATGTTATAATATTCCAAATTTAACATGTAATGTTTCGGAAAATATTTTAAATACTAGGGCTCTTAATAAAGATTTTATCGACTTATGTTATTTATGGCATTCTGTTTAGGATCTCGGAAATAGAATTATTTTTCGCAATACTTCTGATACAAGTATTATCTATACTCTAACTCAAACTATAGACAAAATCTAATGTTGGAATAAACAGCAGGTAAAAACGAAGTTACCTAAACGTGTTAGACCTCCTGATAAATTGATTTGGAAATGCTCTCCACTAAATGTCATTAAGATCAATGTAGATGCTTCGGTGAAAATTGATTCTCAACCGCAAGTTGGTTGTATTGTGAGGAATAAAGACGGTATAGTTCTTCAGATTCATAAATGTAGCATTAGGATGAGTTCGGTCATTCATTCTAGCAGAAGCTTATGCAGTTTATATTGGTATAAGACTGGCAACGGAGATGGGGATTCGAAGGGTAATAGTTGAAAGTGATTGCGCAATCATCGTCAATGCAATCAATCAAGTGAACAATATACCATGGGCGGTTGCTCAAATAATCCAAGAGATCCATTCGTTAAGCAAAGATTTTAAGAGCATCACAATTTAACACTGCTACAGAGAGGCAAATGGTGCAGCTGATTTTCTTGCTAAATCTCAGTTGAATTGTAATTTTATTTCGAGTTCCTATTGTTGTGAGTTCTAGAACATCATCTTGCGAGATAATCATGAATGTCGTTAGTAAATCCAATTTATTGCCTACTGTAAAAAAAAACTAGTATACATATAAATCTCACATAAAAAGTAAAAAGTAAATGTTAAAGGTTTACACCTGGCTTAAATATGACATAATGGATTAATTAAATATATGTTGTTGAAAGAAGAAAAGTCACCATGAATTATCCTACATTATTAATTGTTAATTTATCTTGAGTTTAAATTATTAATTGCTATTTGATCTTGAGTTAAAATTAAGTTAACTAGGCATGGACTAAAGTTGAAAATTCTCGATCATATACCTTCATACAGAAGTTAGGTTTAACCTTGTAAACCATTTTTATTTTTATGGGAAAGGGACTTCAATAACCATTTTTGATTTTTTTTCCTAAAGCCATAAATGAAATGACATCTGATATGTCTTCAATGGTTCTCGAGATTCTCTCAAGTGGTAATAGCTGCAGGTTTTGTGCAATCAAAGGCTGATTATTCCTTATTCTTCAAATCAACAAAATCATCATACACAGCTCTATTAGTGTATATTGATGATATGTTGATAACTGGGAGCAGCAATGCTGAGATCAAAGCCTTGAAGGAGCATCTGAGCAAGCATTATATTTCCTAATGAAGGACTTAAGAAACTTGAGATACTTTCTTGGCATTGAAGTGGAGAGAAGAAATGAAGGAATGCTTATAAACCAGAGGAAATATACTATGGATATCTTGAAAGAAACTGGAATTAGTGGCTCTAAGCCAGCTGCCACACCTTTTGATCCCAAGATAAAACTCACTCTTGAAGGGAAGCAAGAAGAGGTGGATGTGATCTCTTACAGAAAGTTGGTAGGAAAACTGATATATCACACAATAACTAGACCTGATATATGCTATGCAGTTCAGGTCTTAAGCTAGTTCATGCATAAACCAAATGATGAGCATTGGAGAAGTGCCAAACATGTTCTTCGTTACTTGAAGAAAGCACCAGGACAAAAGGTTTGTTTCTATCTCGAAAATCTAATCTTAAGCTCTATACCTTTTGTGATTCTGAATGGAAAAGCTGCCCCATGACCGAAAGATCCCTCACTGGCTTCTGTATCTTGCTTGGGAATTCTCTGATTTCATGGCGCACCAAGAAACAAACATATGTTTAAATGTATTATGCTGAATCTGAGTACAGATTAATGGCCACTGTTAGCTGTGAAATCACTTGGCTTATGAAGTTACTCACTGATTTGCAAGCACAACAAGAGCAACCAGTTAAACTATATTGTGACAACAAATCAGCTCTGCACATTGCAAGGAACCCTGTCTTCCATGAGAGGAGAAAACACATAGAAGGGGACTGTCACCTTTTGCGTGATAAAGTGCTCAACAAGGAGATTATGCTCGGCTATATTCCTACTAAGGAACAACCTGCAGACTTATTCACTAAGGTGATTGCTCAAGATCAATGTAATAAGCTTCTTAGTAAGTTAGGAGTTGTTGATCTATTCAACACTACTAACTTGAGGGGGACTTCATTTTAGTGTGGCTATTAAAAGTTAGTTAGAGGTGTTTTTGAACTCCATCCCTCTATATAGCCGGACATATTGTTGATTGAACTAAAGAAGTTGGGAATGTAATCAGTTTCTCTTCCCTCTCGTTCTCTCTGATTTACATTTCTCTCTCAAAGCTCTCTATGATCATCAATTTAACATTTCAATTTTGATTTAGTCATAAATTATTGAAACAATATTTACATTTTTTGTTGAAAATAAATCCGAAAGATTAAACTATTCTTTTTTTTTTTTGGATTGCATCAATGGAACTCGTATGCAGTACTGTGGTGAAGCAAGAAATATATTTAGGGGACTCAACTTATTTTGCAGAATTTTTTTACATATATTAGAAAGCATTTTTTTTTAAAAAGCATATTGGAAAAAAAATCATAAATTAATAATTCAAATAATATTTTTAGTTAAAAAAACTAAAAGAAATAACAATTATAAAAAAAATGGATTAAAAGATTTTAAACACATGATCTAACTATTATTTTACATCATACTCTTTACTAACTAAATTAAGAAAACTTTATGATTTGTTAATTTTGTTATCTATTTTAATTCTAAAATTATTACAAATTATAAATAAAAATACACTTATTTGTCTCCCCCCCGGCGGTCAGTGGATGTCTCGACAGTCGACACCGATCAATCTGATTTAAGCCGACAACGATTTGAACCCAATAACAACCTGAACCCGACTATCCGAATAGACCGACCCAAAATCAACGTGAATTTTCCGATCCAAAAATATTCGAAACTCAAAATCACTCGGATCTAATTATCCCCGACACCCAAAACAACCCAAACCCGATTGTATATGAAACCCACAATAATCTTAACATTGCCAATAAAATATCTCATATTGTATCTGAAACCCAAAACAAAATAAGTATTTGATTACTTAATAACAGACTTTAGTATTATCATGCATATAGGATAATTAAATATTACTTTGTACTCTCGTAGTTCAAAAATATAAATAATTTGAATTTTTATCATGATATTTATAAATATGATAAAAACTATATATATATATATATATATATATATATACTCCCTCCGTTCAACAAAACTTGACGTTTTACTATTCATGCACGCTTTTTTAGGAGCTAAAAACTATATAAAATATTGAATTTTTAAATAATTTTTTTTAACAATTTCGTAGTTATTATTAATAAGTACAAACTTGTTAAAAAAAATTTTAAAAAAAATGAATATTTTATATAGTTTTTATCATTCTAAAAAAGCGTACGTGAATAGTAAACGACAAGTTTTGTTGAACGGAGGTATATATATATATATATATATATATATATATATATATATATATATATATATATATATATATATATATATATATATATATATATATATCTTTTTTTGTTAACTTTTATAATTTCATATTTATGATTAATAAATATAAAATTAATAAAAAAAAGTTATATATTTTTTACCTTTTAAAATGTTTTAAAAATAAAGACTTATATTTTTCAATGGATGTATAATTGATTAAGAATTGATAAGCATTAGCCTAATGTATATAAAATGATAATTATCTCATACGTGTGTGTGTGTGTGTGTGTGTGTGTGTATATATATATATATATATATATATATATATATATATATATATATATATATATATATATATATATATATATTGGGTCCTGTGTTAACATCTCTTATGGTGTTAAATGTTAACAGATCTGGACCTTTAATTGAATGAAATGGGTGGATGGGATTATTTGACAAATTTTCATTTTTTCTTTAATTAAAAATTAATGGGACCCACCTCTTTCCTTCTCCACTGGTTGAATTATACGCGTGTGTTGTACACTTTTTTTTTGTGGCGTAACATTTTTGGGTGGAGTACTTAACATTGTTTTTTTATGCGGTGCAGTGTTTGAACTATTCGATAAGAACTCTTCGATAATGTGATATTAAATATTTGCTAACTTATAGTTATTATTCTTGTGTAAAGAGGAGTTATCCTTTAGATATTGACAAAATAGTTGCTCAATTTTGCAACTATTCGCTGGGTTGATAGTAATTATTCGCTGGATTGATAGTAATTATTCGCTAGATAAATAGTAATTATTCGCTAGATTAGGTTGATAGTAATGATTAAATATGGTGATATTATTTATTCGCTAACTTATTGTTATTATTCATCTGTAAAGAGGAGTTATCATTTAGATATTTAGATAATAGCAAAAGAATTGCTCAATTTTGCAACTATTCGCTAAATTGATAGTAATTATTCACTAAGTTGGTAGTAAATATTCGCTAGGTTGGAAGAGGATTGATAATAGAAAAATGGTCAATTTTACAACTATTCGATAGGTTGATATTAATTAATCGCTAAATTGATAGTAATTATTCGATAGGTTGAAAGAGTACGTAAATTTAAATCTCTTTATTACCAACAAATACTACTGAATAGTCGATAAATAATCAACTAAATCAACCAAGATTGACCAAAATATGAACTACGATTGAACAAAAAAATCAACTGAATAACGACTCCAGAAGCCACCAATTCAAAACAATTCATGAAGCCACCATTCACCACTCACCATTCACGAAGCTACCATTCACGAAGAAAGACCGTCACCAAAATCAACAGCCAAAGCCACCATTCACGAAAAAATAACCTAACCAACAAATCAATTAAAGGAAGACTGTCACCTCCATTCACGAAGATGGTGGCTAACATCGTCGACGGCGGATTCTTCGAGGTGCGTTGGCAAAGTCATCCGAGAAGGTGAAATCAAAGATCAGATCGCAGCGTGGTGCCTCGGAGATGTGATTGGAGTATCGGATGTAGATGTCCTCTGCCACCAAGAGCAGCGCCACCATCAATTTCCCCCGTCATCTGTGTGCCCAGATCTGGCTGTAACCTACACCGAGCATGCCAGGAGGAAGGTCGTCACTTCCATGGTTTTCTTCGTGAACGGCGGATCTATTCTCCGTTCCCCTCGAAGAATCCGTCGTCGCCAGTGCTAGCCACCATCTTCGTTAGCCAGTGCTAGCCACCATCTTCGTTAATGGAGGCAGTTCGGCTCCGGTTCCGCATCTCGAATCCGACAAGGGACCTCCAACCGAGAGCATCCTGTCGGATGGATAACCTAACCGAGAGCATCCTGTCGGATGAGATCAAGAAGATCTGGATATTCTTCCAGTGCTAACCCGTTAACAGAACGACAAGGTGTGCAACCTTGTCAGCCGTTCTGTTACCCTCACGGGGCACGAAGGAAAGAGAGATATCAAAAAAAGACCTAAACAACCATTTGACATCACCCAAAATTAATTCAAATTCCCATGGACAGCGCCCGTTGTCTTTTAGATGATTTATTATTAGCTGAGAATCTCCTTCAATTATTAATTTAGTAAAGTGGTTGGTTTTAGCACATAGTACTCCTTCTCTTAAGGCTATGGCCTCAGCCATAGTAGGAAGTACTTTCCCTATTGTTTTTTGCCCCAATTGAACTACTTTTCCTTCGAAATTCCTGATTATATACCCAATACTAGCTTCCCCTCGTTGATTTACTGCTCCATCAAAGGTGAGTTTCATATATCCTCTTTCCGGTGTTCTCCATTTTACATTTTTTCTGCTTATCTTTCCTTTTCTTCTCGTCAACTTTCCATTTCCCTGATTTGTGTCTTCCTTTTCCTCCATTTGTGCTCTATGCCAACCTTCTTTTGTAGACTTAATGAAGGCGTGTATTTCTTGGTTAGTTGGCATTCTCGATTCTCGGAAAATCATTCTGTTCCTAAAGTACCAGATAGACCACCATTTTATCGCAATTTCTTCCTTTTCTTTGGTTGTTAGTGCATCTCCAAGTTTTGCCATGATGTCATTGCCTCTTACTGCAGATGTGTTGATATTACCTATAACCCTGGAACATTTACTAGTTTGTAAAAGTTGGTGTTGAATGAACGGGCATTTGGCAAACAAATGGACTTCATCCTCACCATTTGCCCCACAGAAACAACATTCGTTTGGAATAGGTGCGCCTCTCTTACTCAGTCGATCCCTAGTGGGAAACCCATTTTGGGCTATCTTCCATAGGAAATTCTTAATCTTGGGAATAGTTTTTATTTTCCAAATCCAATTAGATGGATCATCATTAAAAGAATCCTGATTCGTAATAAATCTCACAACACTAGATGTACTAAACCAACCCTGCTTGTCATGACGCCAATATAGTCTATCAGACATCCTATGGATTGGCAGTGGAATACTTAGTTTTTTCTCCGCCCATTCCCTACTCAAGGTGTTGAATATTAAATCTCTGCTCCATACTCCATTTTGTATAAAAGCACTTACACGCACATCCTCATTTTCGATTGTTGCACTGTCGATAGATTTAATTAGAGGTTCCGGAGAAATCCAAGGCTCTCTCCAGAAACTTACCGATTCTCCATCCCTAATTCCCCAAATGAGTCCTTCCTTAAATTTTCTTATTAATTGAGAGGCATTCCTCAATTTTCGAGATGTATTTTTCGTCTTCGTGCAGTTTAGTATATCATTCTCTTTCAAGTATTTATGTCTAATAATTCGAACCCATATATTATCTAGTTCAGCTAGAGTTTTCCACAACAGTTTCTTCTGTAGTGCATCATTCATAATTCTTGATTTTCTTATATTCAGTCCCCCTTTAGTCTTCGATCTACACACCTTATCCCAACTAATGAGTGGTTTATACTGAAGGTCTTTATTCCAGAAAAAAATTCGATTAATTCGATCTAGTTCATTATGAATTGTAGTTGGGAGCATAAAACTTTGCATAGCATAGAGGGGTTTTGACGACAGATTTGAATTGATCAGAATCGATCTTCCTTGTTGGGATAAGCAGTTTGCTTTCCATTTTGAAAGATGAGTTTTCGTTTTACTTACAACCTCTTCGAAAGTATGCTATTACTCTTCAATTGATGATATGGCAACCCCAATATTTTTCCATTGTCCTTGTATGTGTCATCTGTAACGAATGTTCCAAAAGCTGAACTCTAGACCCATGAACTCCCCTTGTTGTTTGGAATGATGATTTATGATGATTTATTTTTTGCCCAGATACTCAATAGTAGTCTTCTATAACAAATAGAACACATTGACTTGCCTCCAGTGTTGCTTTGGCAAAGACAATAGTGTCATCTGCAAAAGCAACAAACGGGATTTTCGGACCCCTGTGTCCAAATTTAAATCCAATTTTACTAATTGGAACCACCGAGGCCTGTTGTAATTGCCTTGCAAGCACTTCGACACCAAGAATGAATAAGAATGGGGATATGGGATCACATTGTTGGATACCTCTAGTAGGAAAGAATAGCTCAGTTGGTGTGCTGTTGACCAGGATTGAGAAGGATACAGACGTGATGCATTCTTTTACCCAATTAATGAATCTTTCATGATACCCAAACCTTTTCAGAATTTCAAGTAAAAAGTCCCAATTAAGTCTATCATACGCTTTTTCCATGTCTAGTTTGATTGCCATCCATCCTTCCTTACCCTTACGAGTTTGAAAAGAATGAAAGATTTCATGTGCTGTTAAGACATTGTCCTGGATCGCTCTATCTGGAACAAATGCTCCTTGTAGTCGGTGGACTAGTTTTCCCATTACTTTCTTTAGTCGTTCTGTAAGGATTTTAGATATTATTTTGTAAATCGTCGAACATAAGCTAATAGGTCTGTAATTATTTCTTGAAGAGGGATTATCCACTTTTAGATATTATTTTGGTAGTAATGTGATAAAAGTATGATTAATTTGATGGAGAATCCTCCTAGATAGAAAAAAACTCTTTACTGCTCTTATTACCGAAGTACCCACAATATCCCAAAATGTTTTATAAAATTCCGCCGAAAAGCCATCTTCAGTTATTTCAGGAGTAATTAAGTCCAAGCTATTTCTCCAATCTGTAGTGAGGCCACCATCCTTTTTAAACCTTTTTCCAAAATCATTTTGAATTTCTTTCTTGATGTTTTCTTCGCCAAGAATTACCGTCCCTTCTGCGGAGGTAATGTGTCTTATTATTTTTCTGTTTCGCCTGCCAGTGGCGATTTTGTGAAAGTAGCCTGAATTTGTGTCTGCTAGCCTCACATGTTTTGCCTTAGCCCTCTGACTCCAAAAGGTTTTATGAAGTTTTATTAATGCTTTTTTTTCATTATTAATCTTTTCAGTTTGTTAGCTGTAATGGGGTCATGACAGTTTCAAAGCTCCCCTTGAACCAAAATTAATTTTTCCTCAACCTCTTCTAGCTGTCGAAATATGTTCCCAAACGTATTTTTGTTCCAGGCCCTAATTTTTGCTTTTAGGATTTTTGTTTTAAACATAAGCTGATACATCGTAGAACCTGCACAATTCGCCCTCCACGCCTGTTTGACAACCATTCTTAAATCCTTCCTTTTCAGCCACATGTTTTCAAATTTGAAAGGTGCCGCACAAAGTGAAATTCCTTCCGCGAATGGCATTGTAATGGGACAATGATCCGAAGAGGAGAAACCATGGTGCGTTAACTGTAGACTAGGATAGTGGGCTAGAATCTCGTTTTGAACCAAAGCCTTATCAAGACGTACATAAATATTATCTGGCTCATCCTTCTTTTTCCTCCATGTGAATCTATTTCCCTTAAATGTTATGTCTAATAATTCACAGTTATTTTTAATCTCATTTAGCCTGATCAATCTGGTCGATTCTGTATCCGCACCTCCTCTTTTGTCATCATTTGATGCAATATCATTGAGGTCTCCTATAACTACAGTGGGTACCCTGGACGTGGATATTAACATTGTAATTTCTTCCCAAAAACTTGTTTTATCCCTTTCCTGAGCAGGAGCATACACAAAAAGGATCTGACACTTAAAATTCAGATTTGAATTGTAATAGTTTGCAGATATAAAACGTTGACTAGATTGATTTATTGATAAAGTTTCATGCGTCAGACAATTCGATTTCCACATCACCCCTATCCCTCCAGATTTCCCACTTGCCGGCACCCAGATCGCTTCATCAAAACGTGCTGATCGCCAACACCTCTCCTCATGGATTTTATCTATCTTTGTTTCCATAATCGACATAACCTGAATTCTCCGTGTGTTACAGAAGGTACCCAATTCTGCCCAGCAATTCGGTTTTCCAATACCTCTTACATTCCAAGAACCTATTTTCATAAAAACCTACTATAATCCCTTTCACTTTTAGCTAGAAAAGCTGAAATTCTCTGGCTCTGGTTGAACTTACCATCTTTTTCTACCAATCTTATACAATTACCATTAGATGAATATTTACTTTTAATCATAAGGGTTATGCAAATGTTACAATTCTTATGATCCAATTTGGTTCTTACTTTTGTGATAGTAATCCCTTCACCATTTTCACCCCACAAGGATGCCTTGTTTATTATTTATAGCCCATGTAAACGATTTAGCCCATAAGGCCGATGAGACTGTATTTGCTTCCACCTGAAGTTTCTCCATATCCAGGCGAATTCAAGCAACGAAACCAATCCACACTCCCAATAGCTAGAATATATATATATATATATATATATATATATATCATGGCAGACATAGCTGCATTGTTCATTACAAGCTTCACTTCCGATTATAGCAGGCTTAAACAAAATATAAGTTACTTGACCCCTACAAATCCAACTACATGTGCTGCTGTCACAACTTATTTGAACCCTTAACGGGGCACCCAGATACATTAACGACCATAGCAAACTACTTAGCAAACCCTTACAGACAATTCGCTTACTCCCCACCCTTACCTTGACTCTCATACTGTCATACATAAGCAGATCATATTTTTTTACACAGAAACACTTTTTCCAAACAAGGGGGTAACAACCACACTTCCCTCCATGTTTTCCACCCCCTTAGAAAACATGAAGAAACAACCATAGCCGGATCACTCCTCATTCTTACCTCTCTTGGTAATTCCTCCTATCAGTTTTGAACTAGCTGATTCTCCATCCTCGACCCCGAGTTTACGTTTGTCAGACTCAGATTTAACCGACCCTTCAACCCAATCTGCTCAAACCTCAACGCAACCGAAGGTGAGCCAGAGGGAGCAACCATCGGATCAAAGAAGCCGGTAGGGATATTACCAGGCTTACACAGATTAGGCAGAATAAATTCAGAAGAAGCAGGGATGTCTTGGAGCATTCGATCACAATCTTCTTGAGTAAAATCAGCAGGAAACCACTAAAATCAAGCATGTTTTCATAACTAACCTCCATTTCAATAAGATCATCATCGTCGGCACCGTCATACTCACGGTCTTGGAACATTGCATCAATGGGCTCATTATTCACATCACCTGGGATTTCCACAAGAGGGGCATCATCTTCCTCATCATCCTGGGAATCAATCTCATCCTCCACCACCTCCATTTCAGGCATAACAGGCTCCACCACATGCTCCTCTTCAGGCAGTGGTTCATCAATAATCACACCAGTAGCTACATCAGCATTCACCTTGACATGAGTAGTGTTAGTGGATTCTTCACCAGTTTGCATTGAAGAATCAGTGGCAGATGAACCCGAGCCATCTTCAGCGTTCGCACCAAAGCATTTCCACAGTTCAGCCTTAGAGTGGCCGAACGACGGGGGAGGAATTGGATGAGTTTTTTTTTGGAGCAACAGAGGTCCATCCTCCACCATCATTGGAGGGACCAACCACCCCATGAGCTGCATCGCACCCCTCAGGATTTCCTCCCAGCACACCACCAGCCGGTATGCTACATACTCTACACTTAGGGCATTGCTCAAAGGTATGATCAGCCAACCCACAACATCCACAACCCTTGGGAAAGTCCTCAAACCAGAGAGGAAAGGCTTCAATCTCTCCTATCTCATTGGGCACCATCACCATCTTGCTTGGGATTTTCTTCAAATCCGTCTTGATGCCGATCCTAGGGTAACGGAGCCTCGCCCCCTTAGGGTTGAAGGCATCCACCCTAAAGACCTCACCAATCAGGTTCTTCTCTATGATGGACTTCAGGATGGATTCACTAACAAATTTTGTCGGTAAGTCAGGAATCCTCACCCACAAGTCCATCATGGTCGCTGATTCAGACCATGGGTCAAAATCCTGCTTCCATTGACGCAACAACATAAGGTTCCCAGCCACATGGAAAGGTCTGCCTTCCCACACCTTGTCTCGATCTTCTTTCTTATCGAACTTGAGCTCGAACCAATGGTTAGCCAGTGGTACCAATTGAAAGCCAGCACTCAGAAACTTCCAGTCGATCTTGATTCTCTTCATTACTTCCCTTGCTTCCATGGGATTCCCCACAATTGTTGCGAACAAAGACGTGTCAGCCAAACATGAAATATTTCCTTGCACATCCTCCTGGATTTCCTTCAATGACTGTGCATCAATTTTAGCCTTCTTCAGTAACCTGTCAATTTGTTGTTGATTCACTCTTGGTGCACCAGCAAGAGGAAGAAAGATTCCCTCTACTGGGCAGCCAACAGTGGGGTTTTGAGGTCCCTTTCGGGAGGTTTTTGTTGGAGGAACGAGGGACTCGTCCTCCATGGGTTTCTTGCCCTTGTCCGAGACGGACGAGGCCATCGCAATACAGACAACAAGACAGGTGTTAGATCGGTGTAAGGAGAAAATTAGGAAGGGGATGCAAAGAGAGATGAAATTAGAGAGAAATTTTCTATACCAGATGAGTTTTATAGAGATGTGAGAAAGAGGATTCGAAGGCCCGCCATCAATAGCCTTCAAATCACCATACCTCTGCTCCGAAATCAAGCAGCAGAGAACAATCACAGCAAGCAAACTTCTTATTGGATAGAACTCATGAACACCCCCCCCCCCCCCCCCCCCCCCAAAGATTGGGAGCCGTACAACTATTCGTAGAGGGTTATGCCAAGGAGGTGGCTGAAACCTTAACTCCTCAATCCAACAATCCTTCCAACCCCTCTCCACTTCGGATCGAGCATTTACTCCGAGAATCAGTCTGAATCGTACTATTCGATCACTCTTTATTCTCCTTCGAAGATTTTCGATCTGAGAACCCAAACTTGCAAGCCAAGAAGTATCACATAATCTTTCAATTGGATCCTCCATCCCATTCTTCTCATCATTAATGATGGAAACAAAAGAAATTGCCAGGGAGATTTGACAGGAGATAAGATCTGACTCAGTATCGTATGTGGGATTAGGTTTTTTTTCTTCAGAAGGGAGTTCTTCAATTTGGGGGTTTCGACGGGGGAAGAAGGAAAGCGCCTGCAACGCGTTCATTTCGGCTCTGGGTTTTTTTTTTTGTAAAATACTTAACTTTTCTTGGGAATTGGGATTGTGTTACACGCGTCTTTATAGTGTACGGGTGTGTGTGTGTTTTCTAACCATTCCGAAATGACTCACTGGAAAGCACTTGCGGGTAATACCCAAAGGTCCCCAGTTCGAGCCCCGGATATGACCGCTCTTTATTTACAAATTCAAGGTGTGTGTTTTCTATTTTTATTTTTAGTTAATAAAAATTAAGAATTAATCTCATCCATTTGATTACACTAAATCAGCGGTTAAGATTTGTTAACATTTAACGCCGTAAGACTTGTTAACATTTGAACCACATTGTGTGTGTTTGTGTGTGTGTGTGAAATCAAATTGCAACTTGTAAGATATAACCCAAAATTTTAAAATATATCAAATTGAAACTTTAATGAAATCGAAGTCTGATTTAACTAAAATTTGATTCGATTTGTTCAAATCTATTTTGACTGAAACTGCTCGAACCGGTTTAGACCGAGACCCAATTCACTCGAACCGAATTAGAGCCAATAACCTGATTATATATGATAAAATATTGCTCGAATAAATCCGATCCGACATGACCCGAATCATCATCACATCCGATGTCAACCCGAAATCGATATGACTCGAAATGGAATAACACAAACCAAATTGGACCAAACTCGTCCAATTAATTGCTACCTATACTTGATCCATTGGCTCTGCTCCTGCTCATATGCAATGACATATATAAATTTGATAAAATGAGCCATCTAAACCTTTGATCGAGCAATCCAGGTAATTACAAGCTACTAAGCAATTTAATTAAAAAAGAAGAAGAAACTATTAAGCAATTTGATTCCACTTTTAACTAACACTAAGACTGGGTAGGTAGGTAACGAGATATATAAGAGTACAACGCGCTATTAGTTGGGGGAAACTAACTAGCTAGGTCGTTACTTTCCCGGTCTTTGAAGCTGAAAAAGAAGGTCAAACACGAGATTAAGGTTGAGTACAAGTTCATCATCACAAAATATTATTGCATCGTGCAGTTGCAGATATCTCTCATCACTATGAAATTAGGTTGTCCATCTTATCAAATACTATATTAATGCATACAGAGCATATATAGCCCAATTTATTTGAACGGGGTGCAACCTACCATTCTAAAAACCGTGAAAATTTTATGTGCATATTAGTTTCGATTTCTACGGCTTCTTATTGATAAGTGATTACAGTTTTCAAATTGTTGGGCATTTAATTATACCGATGATGTAGTAAATTAACTTCTCTAAACCATGAGATTATGCTTTGATTTAAGAAAAAAACTATAGCACATTAGCGAATACATTATATATAAAGTTGGTTGAATATTGTAGCCTATTTGACCGAATGATAACTGGAAACATAAGTGGGCACTTTAGCAATTGAAAGTGCATGCCTCTCTAATAATAATAATATGCCTAAAGTGAAAGCAAAAGCTGGCCCGAGTATCATCGCTATATGTATTGAAGCATCCAAACACTAGCTATGCGATTTTGTGATCTATTAGGAGACGATTATATCAATAGTATCTTATTATATCTTTGTAATCTTGATCTTGTGTATCCTATCCTTGAAAAGCAAGGAAATCAAGTGTATAAGTAGATCACCAATCAATGAAAAAGTAAGAAAATATTTCATCACATATTCACATTCATTGGATATTTACATGGTATCAACCTAATCTTGATCCTCACGATCATCACCCATCTTCTGCCTTGTCTCATCAACAATATCGACTGGCATCTCTCCTAAAACCCTTGTTAATGGCTCTGGCGATTAGACCTCCTACAAGAATTCTGACAACCTTTTCTTCGTGGCTGCAGGGTCAGGCCCCATGCACGCTCTGTAATTCCCAACTCTCAATATTCGTCTTGACCGAATAAATTACACCCTTTGGAGGCACACAATCAAATATGTGTTGGAAGCATTCGGCCTTGAAGAATTTTTAGCCACTGGCTCGCAACCTGCTGCTACGCTGACGACCGCTTCGTGCTCCACATGCCCGCTGACACCCAATCCAACCTTCGGTGAATGGAGAAAGAAGGATCGGCTGATCCTACTCTAGGTCCGCACGAGCCTCACGACGTCCCTCCTGGCTCACGACCCATGATGCATTCTTGAAAGGATGTTTTTTGCCCAAACCAGGACTCGATAAACGTATTGATGTCTATTAAAATAGCCATGTTGAAATGTACAGTTTAGTTCCATATTCTATACACTTTGCATATTTCAGGTTGGGAATATGTCGAATTTATGTAATACGTGCTTATTTGCAAGAAATAGAGATCTACATAAGTTTATGTTTAATATTGCAGAATATGGAGCCATTTCAGGAGAAAACCAAGAAGTAAAGACGGAAGCTGAAAGCTGCTCGATATTGATGAATCTTTATTGATATCGACTAAAGAAGTCCGGACACACCATGATCGAGGACAGCCATGTCGAGAAGTTGAGGAACGAAGTTACCCGACTCCAGAAAGTTACTTGATATTGAGTACTCTACTCGATATCGACAAAGCCTTGAAGACCAACCCGGAGTCGAGGAACACAAGCTGGTCGAGAAGCCGAAGACAAAGACAGGCCGGGCAACACTTACTCGATATCGAAGAAACTCCTCGATATCGACAAGACCAAAGTCACATGTTCGAGCAATGTCGAAGAGAGTTGCTCGACCAAGCCAAGCCAGCCACGTCGATGAAGCCAATTTCCTCGATATTGAGTAAGCTACTCGATATCGACAAGACCTGAGAGCCAGTGTCCGAGCAGATCGAGGACCAGCTAGTCGAGCATGCCGTTGAAGCCAAATCGACGAACCAGTCTCCTCGATATCAAGGACTTTACTCGATATCGAGTAACAAGACCCTGAGCCGCGTTACGCGGTTTGAGCAGTCCGACACGGTTTTGGTTTGCTTGGGGTTAAAGATGTCCGATTCTATCCAAGATCTATCAACATCTATCCATGGAGAAGAAGATTTATCCAGATAAAGATATTTTAGCCTTTTAGATATAATTTCATTTTTGGATTTATTTATTTTATTCCATTTATTTATCTTTAAGCTTTTAGATATAGAGATTTAGATATAGATAGAGATTTCTATCCTTGATTAGCAAGAATTAGAAGCATATAAATAAAGCCCATGGGGCTGAATTCTAAGCATTCAATTTCGGTAGGAGAAGTAGTAGTAGAGAGAGAAAGAGAGGCCGAGTGGAGCAAAGGAGCGAGAGCAAGTTGGCTTTGTTCGGTTTGTACTTTCTTCAGTTTGGTTTAATGCAAGTAGTTTATTTTCCATCAAGAATGTCTGAGATTGCAATGAAGCGCGAGTAGTCCACCCACTTCTGGGGTTGGCGCGAGCCCGACGATAGCTCTGCATGTTTGAGGTAAAGATCCGACTTTTATCGTGTTTTGAGCATCTACTACTTGTTATGTGTTTATTACCCATCTAATGGAGGTCCATGCTAACAACTTGGATTGTAAACATAAAATCAATAGAGACAATTAGGGTTTCTTGAAAGAGTTGTCTAATTGTTGGAAAAGGCGAAAGCTTGGTCCTTTGATGCGATTTATATGATTATCTGTTTTATTCTTGCCTTATGCATGCTTGGTTATCGTTGTCGCAAACCCCAATCTTGGAAGTCTTTCATATATAGTTTATTTTCGAATCCCCAAAGCCTTGTCTTTACTTTCTTTTTTCTTTAAGTTTCTGCCTTCCTCGATATCGACAACTTCTGGTTGATATTGAGTTACTGATCCCCGATCCCAGACCACCCTAGCTTCTCCTGTGCAGGTGCTCGACAAGGACTTCATCGACATCGACAACTTTAGTCGATATCGAGTAAAGGCTACTCGATATCGACAACCGCCTGTGACTGCTGCTGCGCCGTTCGACTTGTCTGATCTTCTGTCGACTAACCCTAGTCGATATCGACAACCTGTGGTCGACTTCTGTTCGTGAGATTCATCCGTTGCATAGGATCCGCTGACATGCTTCCTCGTGGATCGATCCTGACTTCCCACTGCTGCATCTGGAGGAAGTCTTGTAATCATTTGCAAGGGACGAAATCTGGTTTGCTTTACTTTACTTATATTTTATTTGCAATCTCGATTTCCTCCTATAACACGTATCTCAAACAATAAATGCAGAACCTCAAGAAGGGTACTCTTAGTATCCTTGACTATATATGTTGAGAAAAAGCGCGGATTCTCTGATGCCCTGTGATAACTTCATCTTGATGATGGGTTTATACAATGTATTTCTGTAGGGATGATGGAAGACAAGAAAGGTATTTTATTTTCATACAAACATCAATTGGATAAGATAAGATTTATTCGTTATTTGAAATGGCAAGTTTTGATATGTATATGAAGATCTTGAGAGATAACCTACGGGTCTTTGAGAAAGGTTGATGAAAGATAAAAAAAAGACCCTGACTTCAAGGTCTTGAAAGAAAGGGCAAATTGGACGAATTGGATTCATCGAAGATTTTATATATTTACTTCTTAAAGATTTTTAAATGCATATTTTATATAACAAATATTTGAAAAGGTTGTTGAGATTTTCTATGCAGATTCTGAAAGATTTGGTGGTTGGAAAATCTTCTATAAAATAATGAATTTTTGAATCCAAATTGAAGATATGGTGAAGATTCTGCGCAACCAAAATATCTCATTTTGTGGGATTATTTCAAAATCAAGCAAGAATAAAGGGATTCAAACGTTCAAAAACATCAGCCCTTGCGTGTATAAAAAGGACTGAAGGCATCAACTCAGAAAAGGACACTACTCTAGCATTCAATCTACAAGCAAAGCGTTTTCCATTGCAATCATCTGAAATTGATTCTCTCTTTCTCCACTGTTGTTCTTACTTTATCTTTTGAGAGGTTGAGAGTTTCTAGAGCTTCATTGTACAAGTATAAAGTGTTATACTATGAATATACATCTACTCAAACATATTCACTAGGTTATTATTTCACGAGTGTTTTGGGTTGACTAGATAGTAGCGGGTGAGGCTACAAGTTGAGAGAACGATTGTTCTTCTAAGTTGTGTGTAGGACTCTAAGGGATCTAAGTTGACTAGATAGAAGCGGGTGAACCTTCGAGTGTTTATAAGAAAGAAAGATCTGCTCAGTTGTATATAGGATCCATAAGAAGTGAAATAATAGAGCTTTTGAATCCTACACATTGGAAAACCCTAGGCGGGGACGTAGGCCAAGTTGTGCCGAACCTCGTTAACAATTCTTATGTTCTTTAAGTTTTACTTTCATATTTAATGTCCGCATTGTACTTTGATAAGTTTTATTTTCGTACAACTGGACAGGTTTTTGGAATCATTTCAAGACCTTGAGTTCTGATTCAAAACCTTGAGATTAATTTCAAGGCCTTGAAGTTCTGTCAGAAGAAAGTTTGCGAAAATTTATCATACTCTATTCATCCCCCCTTCTAGAGTATTGTTTATTACTTTGTTTTATATCACCTATTAGACTCTTCAATTGGTATTAGAGCTTGGCTCACTATTTGATCTAAAAATCTTGTGAGATTTATCATGTCTATCATAGGTGAAAGAAGATTTGTACAAGGAAGATCGACCTTACGACCACCACACTTTTCTGGTAACAATTTTGTGCATTGGAGATCGCTAATGAAAATGTTTATTATTGATCATGACTTGGAGGTTTGGAACATTGTTAGGCAAGTACCAAAGGGTTCCAACTAAAAAGAATGTGGCCGGAGCCATAGTTCCCAAAGAAGAAAATGAACTCAATCAAGCCGACTTGGAGAGCGTGGCTAAGAACTACAAAGCCATGAATTTACTTTATTGCGGACTTGATACTGACAAATTGAATCGTGTTTCTTCTTTTAGAAGTGGCAAGGACATATGGGACAAATTGGTGGTCACTTATGAAGGAACTAGTCAAGTCAAGGAGAGAAAAATTAGCATCTTTCTCAGGCAATATGAGCTATTCAAGATGACCTCCAACGAGACAGTGAAAGAGATGTTCACAAGGTTCACTTGGCAAAGGTGACGAACGAGGAGAGTGTTCGGAAGGTCTTAAGAAGCCTGCCTAAGTCCAAATGGGGACCAAAGGTGACGACCATTGAGGAATCTCAAGAGCTTAGAACTCTACCTCTAGATGATCTACTTGGAAAGCTAATTACACATGAGTTGGTTCTTAATGAAGAAGATGGTTAACTACCCTCTAATATGAAGAATCTGGCTCTCAAAACAGAGAAGGAGGATAGTTCATTAGACAATGAAGAAAGTGAGGATGATGAAGAAAACCCATTTGATTTGATTGCAACAGGACTTACTCGAATCCTCAAGATGAAGAAGCAATTCTCAAATCCAGAATACTTGGTAAAGAAGTGTCCTCAAAACAAGAAGTCAAAGATACTAACTTGCTTTGAATATGGTGAAACAGATCACTTGGTAAAGGAGTGTCCTCAAAACAAGAAGAACAAACATTGGAAGAATGATCAATAAAAGAAAGCGATGAGCGACTCAGATTCTTCTTATGAATCGGATTCGGAAAATGATCCAGCAAATCTTTGCTTAATGGCAGACCAAGAAGAAAACCCTAGAAGACCCACTGAGGTTATTGAAAGAAACCTTATCTCTAGTCCTACTACAATTCTCTCTGAATTTTTGCAAAATATGATCATCAATTAGGAGAACTAAATCATGGAAAGTAACACCTTGAAAGAAAAGCTAAAGGATCAGGAGAAAAGCATAGGCAAAATGTCATTGGAAATGAGAAATCTTAAGACTTCTCAGTTGAACCTTGACATTAAAGTCAAGGCCTTGAAATCAGAAAACTCTAATATCAAGCAAAACCTTTCTTCTCTGAAACGTTGCAATGTCAATTTGGAGAAAGAAAAGGTTAAGCTGACTGAAAAGTGTAAAGACCAGCAGACAACACTTATTCAATTCACTAGATCCAAGGCTAATCTTGACAAGATGTTAGTTGAACAACAATTATCTATTAACAGAAGTGGTATAGGCTATAACAAGAATTTTCCAAATAAATCTACCACCACTTTTGTGAAAGCTAAAGGATATTGGCGTTCACCTACATGTTCTTTTGCTGCAAGAAGGGTCATGTCAAAGAGACTTGTCCATATAGAAGAAAGGACCCTTATATCATTCGAAATACTTTTCCTTTACGTTTGAAAGAACAGGTGAAGCAGATTTGGGTTCCTAAAGGAACTAGACTACCAAACATGGTCTATCCTATTTATGAATCTGAGTTTGTAACTTGGTCTAGTCGGAAAGGTTGAAGTTTGGTTGTTTTGCAGGAAATCACCAAGATCAAAGAGCATATATGGAATGGAACAATCACTCTTGGTGATAAAGAGTTTTTTTATACAGATGTTTTTGTTATATGATTCTCTTACTGATATTTTTTATTGAGCCTCTTCCATAATTTTATTATTTTGGAGCTTGGTATGTTGAACAAAGAAGCATTTTCGTGGGGGGGGGGGGGTAATGGATGCTGAATTTCTGTTTATATAATGTTGTCTACTATCATTTCAAGGTCTTGACTGTCTACTGTATTGTTTAAACTCGATTTCTTCCCTTGTTGGAAGACAAAAAGGGGGAGAAATGCTATATGGTGATGTGCTTATGCTTATGCTATATGGTGATGTGCTTATTATGCTTATGCTGTATGGTATTTTGCTTATGCTTGTTATATGATGCTTATTCATATATGTTGCAATGCTATATTCATTTGCATATAATTGACATTTGTTTTGTCTTCCATCAAGGGGGAGATTGATAACTCCACCTTGATGAAGGTTTTATACAATATATTTCTGTAGGGATGATGGAAGACAAGAAAGGTATTTTTATTTCATACAAATATCAATTGGATAAGATAAGATTTATTCGTTATTTAAATGGGAATGTTTTGATATCTATATCAAGGTCTTGAGATATAACCTGCAGGTCTTTGAGAAAGATTGATGAAAGACAAAACAAGACCCTGGCTTCAAGGTCTTGACAGAAAGGGCAAATTGAACGAATTGGATACGTCGAATATTTTATACATTTATTTGGTAAAGATTTTTATGTGTATATTTTATATAGCAAAAATTTGAAAAGGTTGCTGAGATTTTCTATGTAGATTCTAGAAGATTTGGTGGTTAGAAAATCTTCTATAAAAGGCTGAAATTTGGAATTCAAATTGAAGATATGGTGATGATTCTGCGTTACCAAAAGATCTCATTTTGTGGGATTATTTCATGATTTTCATGGCTGTAAATCAAACAAGAATAAAGGGATTCAAACATAAAAAACATCTGCCACTGCGGATATAAAAAGGACTGAAGGCATCATCGCAGAAAAGGACATTACTCGAGCATTCCATCTACAAGGAAAGCGTTCTCCATTGTAATCACCCGACATTGATTCTCTCTTTCTGCATTGTTTTTCTTGATTTATCTTTGGAGCTTCATTGTAAAAGTCTAAAGTGTTATACTAAGAGTATACATCTACTCAAACGTATTCACTAGCCTATTATTTCATGAGTGTTTTGGGTTGACTAGATAGTAGCGGGTGAGGCTACAAGTTGAGAGAAGGGTTGTTCTTCTAAGTAATGTCTAGGACTCTAAGTGATCTGAGTTGACTAGATAGAAGCGGGTGAGGCTTCGAGTGTTTAGAAGAAGGAAAGATCTTCTTGGTTGTATCTAGGATCTATAAGAAGGGAAATAATAGTGCTTTTGAATCCTACACGTTGGAGAACACTAGGCGGGGACGTAGGCCAAGTTGTGCCGAATCTCGTTAACAATTCTTGTGTTCTTTAAGTTTTAGTTTCATATTTAATTTATGCACTGTACTTTGATAAGTTTTATTTTTGTACAGCTGAACATGTTTCTGGAATCATTTCAAGACCATGAGTTCTGATTCAAAACCTTGGGATTTATTTCAAGGCCTTGAAGTTTCGTCTGAAGAAAGTTTGCAAAAATTTATCATACTCTATTCATCCCCCCTTCTAGAGTATTGTTTATTACTTTGTTTTATATCACCTATTAGACTTTTTAATTGGTATCAGAGCTTGACTTACTATTTGATCTAACAATCTTGTGAGATTTATCATGTTTATCATAGGTGATGGAGGATTTGCACAAGGAAGATCGACCTTACGACCACCACTCTTTTGTGGTAACAATTTTGTGCATTTATGATCGCTAATGAAAATGTTTATTATTGATCAGGACTTGGGAGTTTTGGAACATTGTTAGGCAAGGACCAAGGGTGCCAACTAAGAAGAATGCGCCTGAAGCCGTAGTTCCCAAATAAGAAAATGAATTCAATCAAGCCGACTAGGAGAGAGTTTCTTAGAACTACAAAGCCATGAATTTACTTTATTGCGGAGTTGATGCTATAGAGTTTAATCGTGTTTCTTCTTTTATAAGTGCCAAGGACATATGGAAAAAATTGGTGGTTACTTATGAAGGAACTAGTCAAGTCAAGGAGACCATCTTACTCGGCGTTTCTTATTGTCTACAACATGCATAACGAGTCCACCTCATCTCATGAACTCATTGGTCTTATTGTAAAGGAAGAAGAACGTATCAACACCTCTCTCATTTCCACTACTGACATGTCTCTCATGGCCAATGTTGCTAATCGTGGGCCCAAGTCCTCGCTCATAGACCGCGTCATCCGTCTCCTATCGCCATAGGCCTCTTTGCCGGCTTTGTTCCAGGCTTGGCCATGAAGCAATAAATTATTGGAATTGGTTTAACACCAGCAATTTTCCACCCACCAACCCCAACAGCAACCGAAGGGCCCGCCGATCGCTCTGGGTCTGACAGAGGTGAAGGTCAGGGTCGTGGGTCCTTGCAGTAATCCTTTCAGCACCCCATCTCGGCTCCGCAACAACTTCAGGCCTATCATCTAGGTCATCCTCCATCCACGTTGGTTGATCCAAATAGGTACTTTGACTTTAGGGGTACAAATCATGTCACCTCAGACTTCGGCAACCTATCAGTATACTTTGATTATATCCGCAATAAAGGTTTGCAAGTAGGCAATGGCATGTCTCTTCCCATTACGCATTTGGGTAACTCATCTTTGCCTGCATATCCCAATCCAGACCAATTACACAATATTCTCGTTGTGCCTTAAATTAAGAAAGATCTCATTACTATTTCTCAATTAACCCGAGATAATGGTGCTTACGTGGTCTTTTTTTTTCACTTGTTGTTTTGTGAAGGAAAAGCAGGGACAAACATTCCTCAAAGGAACCGTTGAAAATAGGCTATACCATCTTGAACCATCCCACCCACGCATTCCACTGCCAGAGGTGTTCCTTGGTGAAAAATAGAATTATGGCATGAGCATTTTGATCATCCGCATGAGTCAATTTTTCGGCGCATTGTTTCTAGATTTCAATTACTCGTCTCTGAAGACGATCTTAACAATGTTTTTAAGTCTTGTCAACTTGGGAAGAGTCATAGACTTTCTCTCAATAGTCCCCATAAGTTTAGTCCGTCTTCTTTTTATTTAATATACACAGATGTTTACGGCCCCGCCTTTGTTTATTCATTTAATGGATTCCTATTTCTTAAATTTTGTTGATGATTTCACAAAATTTGTCTGGATTTTTTTCTCACTTGAAAATCTCAGGTTATTCACTACTTCAGGTTGTTTCAAAGGATGATTGAAACTCAATTTTCAGCAAAAATCAAACAATTTCAGTCTAACATGGGTGGGTGGGTAGGGGGGGGGGGGGAGTGAGTATCGGAATGTGTCCTCCTTCCTGGAGTCCCAAGGGATCATCCACCGTGTCTCTTGTCCTGATACTCAATCTCAAAATGGGCCCCTGAAAGTCGCCATCGGACTATTGTAAAAAATGATCTTTCCATCATCTCTCATGCAAAACTACCACCCACCTTTTAGGAACATGCCCACTACCTAATAGAACCATCACCTCTATCCTACATTACAAATCTCCATTTGAGGTATTATATGTTAAGATCCCTGATTACAAATTCTTAAAGTCCTTTGGTTGTTTGTGCTATCTCTTTCTACGCCCATACAATTCAAATAAATTGGAATTTCGTTCATTGCCTTTTCTTTTAATTGGGTATAGTTCAAGGAAAAAAGGATATATATGTCTTCATGTCCCCACTCATAGAGTCTATGTAGCTTACCATGTCATATTTGATGAAACAACGTTCCCACACCATATCAAGGCTCTACCCAACCCTATCCCACCATCCATGCCCACCTAGGCGTGGCCACGGGTCAGACCTGGCGGGTCGACGGGTTCGACCCGCCGGGTCAAGGGTCGGGGGAGGGCGACCCTAACCCTAACCCGGGATTTCCACGGGTTGGCGGGTTCGGGTCACCCAGCGGGTCATCGGGTTGACGGATTGACCAGGGTTCGACGGGTTTGGGCTTGTTTCGGACTTTGGAATCTGAATTGTCGGATCGGATTTGTCGAGAAAGGGAACGGGAATTGAACGCCTATGTCATGTGTTTGACAAATATCCTTTCGTGTTCACAAATCATAACTTGACTCTTTAGTCTTTATGTACAAAATACAATATGTAATATTACATCTTATAATTTTTAAAACTAAAAAGTCTACAACTTATAACTCTATAAGTTTTACAAATTACAAAAAAGTTGTGCAATTTTTGTATTAGGGAGTGTTGGGGGGGGGGGGGGGGGGAGGAAGAAGGGCTTGAATCGGTTTCCTGACTGCCTACTTGATAGAGTATCTTTTAGCCATGTTTTAAGTATAGGTTTGCATATTAATTTAGAGCATTTTATATATTCTATAGTTAATTTGTATTATTTGTTTTTCGGAGTCTACACGAGTGCTTATATATATATTTCAGGTATTTTAGGACTGAATCGTATGAATTCGGAGATTGATGATAATTTATGAGAGGATTTTATAAATTGGAGGACAATACGGACCAGTTCGGATCGATGGAGCAGTCAAGCTTTCAAGCCGGTGCAATTGGAGTTCGGACGTACGTGTTCGGTTGACCGCCTTTAGTGCTGCGATGTACTCCATATTACTTTGCTTTAGTATACTCAGTAATAAAAAGATAGATAGTTTAGTTAGATTGAATATTAGATAGATATATTATTATTATATATTATTTAGGATAGATTAGGAATTAGGATAGTTTCATTATATTATATATACATTCATTCCTACGGCAAAGCAGAGGAGGCCGAACTAACAGTGATCGGCCGACTATTGTTTTACCCTATAACCCTAATTGTCTTTTGTTTTATTTTTATGGAGATCTAAACTCTCCCGTTTCGTCTACAATTTGAAGCTTTGTTTGGATTGATTGTGAGTTTCTGAATCTTGTTCCTTATTTCCTATATTGAATGTTTCGACTTCTTTGTGCTTGATTGTCTATTGTTTTATTCTATCTAGCACGCGCAACTAGTTAGAATCAATTCAATCGCTAAAGTTTTGTAGATTCCTGGTTATGAACCTTAACCTAAGTGGCAAACTTGTTCCTTTAGGGCTGCTTGAACTAATTGAATAAGTAGGAAGTTGGATGTGTTGTTAAATCCCTCCTTGACCTTGGACTTCTGTAGTGGTTTTCCGGGCTTTTCCGACCTTTTGTAGAATTGCTGTAAAATGCTTCGATTTCTGCGAATTAAACAGAAACTGGTGTAGATTCCATAATTTGGAAAATAAACATAAACTACATAGATTCTGTACTATCTTAGCCCAAATGAATGAAATGCATGCAGAAATCGATATAAAAGTTACTGTAAAACATGGCAGATTCAGCTCACAACAAACACCCCATACTTAAGCTTGCTTGTCCTCAAGCAATACTTTTATTTGTCATTCAGGGGAAGAAATCAAAACTCTCAACATCTTAGATTCATTCTTATATAACCCTGCAATCAATTACCATCCTCGAAAAGGTACTAGTGTCACAGATTCATGCATGTGCAAATATGTAAAAGCAAAATCTATTCACAAAAGGAGGGTTATGCAAAACATAATTCATTCGTGACAAAGCATTGATAATCAAGAAGACTTTAATTTAGGCTCATGCGGGAGTAGATTGGTAAAAGGCTAAAAGGTGGGCAATTTTTGGCAATGTGGTGCTTTTGATCCGGGGAAATGGAATACTTTATAAATTGAATTTCCACATTCCTCCTTCCATTTGATTCATTACCTTTCATAATGCTTTTCTCAATAATAATGTTTTTACCTCTCTAACCTCAGCACTGCCTTCTCGCGAGTCGCAAACATGGGTGTCATGAATGGCCCCGGATACTTAGTGCTTTGGACTCCTCACAATGTGTCCCATCTCTCCAAACTATTATCTCAGAGAGCATGGTCAATCTACCTTGATCTCCTGAGGTGATTGGATTTTCTTTCCCTCATTAAATTTTCCATATATTTTAAACAATTTCCTGCCAAACTCCAATAATGATAAACACAACAACCATATAACAATCTCCATAATGTAACATCATTCTCAACATAATCCCCGGATAAGGTAAAGAATGGCAATATTTTAGAACATGTGGAGCAATAATTGAAATAAGACGTAATATGGCTTTTGTGATGCATAAGCATAGGTAAGGCTAGGATTCAAGTAATGAACATTATATGGAAATATAAAGTCTTCCATCATCTTATCATGCAACATGTCAAAAGCAACTTCAAATTTTACCTCCCTTTATGGTTTTCACAAAATAATGCATTTCATCATGACTTCCCTTTACTAGGCAATTTCATGCTATATCTCTAATGAATCCAATTTTGCATCGTCGAGTTCAGTAAAGCTTCCATGACATTATTTCAAAATTTTCAATGGGGGTTATTTTTCTTAAATTTTTGGAAATCATGCATATAAGCACATAGATCAATAATGCATTCCAAAATAGCCATGTAGCAATTCTAAGAAATAATGTACAAGTAATGTCAAATATGATCAAATATGCACAAAGTAAGCCCTTCCCCCACCCCATACTTAAACATTACAGTGTCCTCACTGTATAAAAAAACAAGGTAAGGGTAAAGAAAGAAACTCACAAGACAGATGTGCAGATTTCTCTAAATATCGAATGGAGCACCTCTTAGGCCGAGTATGAATGTTGATATAGCTTGCCTCTATCCATGGACCTGAAAAGTGTAGAAGACATATACCCACAATAGCAAAACTAAAAGTTCAAAACCAAAAATAAAAACAACAAAGTCTCAAAATGTCCTAAAAAGTCTATGTACATGCTCTAGATTTTATAGTCGCTAGGCCGACTTTCCATTAATGCTCAAGGTGGCATCTGCAGGGCCCATGTAGCCTGGGCCTCGAATAAGACTCCATTCTTGTCCATCAGCTGCAATCCTCCGGAATGGATCTTGTTCACCACGAAGGGTCCCATCCGCTTTTTGTTGAATTTGTTAGGAAACCAATGATCCTTTGATTTAGAGACATAGAGCCTGTCTCCAACTTCATATTCTTTAGGCTCATCATTGGATATCCTGCACAATCGCACATACCAAGGCAGACCTCTCCCATGTATAGATAAATCATTAATGGAAATAGGAGAAGAAAGATCCATACCTTGGCTTACCTTCGCAGAGACGGAATCGGGAACCATTGTATTTGGCCGATCTCGACTAGGGCTAGTCGATCTCGACGAGTCTGCCGTTTCTGGTGGTGTCCTGCTCGCAGATGCAGAAGTCGACGAAGGACAGGTCTTGTCGACCTCGAGTAGCCTACTCGACATCGAGTAGGGCTTCGCTCCTGGTGGCTCCATCGTCGAGGAAGCAGGGTCTGGTGGCGCCGGGTGGTGGTCGACCTCGACAAGGCTTGTCGAGATCGACGAGGCTGGTCCGTCTGGTGGTCTCAGCGTCGAGGAAGCCGGTGCCCGAGGATCTTGGTCGATCTCGACTAGGGTAGTCGATCTTGACGAGGGCTCTGGTTCCGGTAACGTCGAGGAGGGCGAAGTCGGATTTGCCGAGTGGTGGTCGACCTCGACAAGGGTGGTCGAGATCGACGAGCCTGGTTTGTCTGGTTCACTGATCGACGATGCTGGTGCTGGTGGGGTCTCCTTGGTCTGGTCGAGATCGACTAGGGTTCTATTCGATGTCGAGGAGCCTTGGTCGATCTTGACCCCATACTTAGTCCCTGTCAAGGCATCCGAAAAATAATTAATCCACAACGACTTACCTTGGTCCATGTCGATTGGATTCTCTGTGCTCTCCTTGAGGATTGCCATGATCTCCTCCACCTGGGCCTCCATGTCCCTCTTTTCTAGCTCCTCGGGGGTCATATTTCTGACCTTGGGTTCCCCGCAGGTGATGTAGCCAGCTGAGATAGATTTGACCTCTTCCATTGGACCTGTATGCCTTTCAGTTTTATTAAAGGAATACTCAATTACCTCATCGCTGATGTTGAAGGTGAGCACTCCTTTCCTTACGCTTATGTTGGCATCCACCGTCACCAAGAATGGTCTTCCTAGAATAATTGGACAAGCAGGATCTTCTTGCATATCAACAACTAAGAAATCAGCAGGGACAAAGAATTTACCTACTTGTATTGGGACGTTGTCCACCATGCCTGTTGGAACGACCACTGTGTTGTTGGCCATGTAAAGTCTAGCATCCACATGCTCTAGGGCACCTATCTTAATCTTGGACCAAATCGTTAAAGGCATTATACTCACACTAGCTCCAAGATCACATAGGGCATTAATTTTGTGTGGACCAAATCCAATAGTTATAGCAAACTTACTTAGATCCGACCTCTTCTCCAATATGTCCAGATGGCTGCACTCCTCTGTGATTTCAGCCATCGATCGCTTTTTGCTCAAAATATCCTTCAGGAACTTGACATAAGATGGCATTTCATTGAGAGCTTCTGTGAAGGGGATAGTGACGTTGAGTTTCTGAAGCATCTTGATGAAGCGCTGAAATTTCTTTTCTGCCGGGTCCTTTAGAGATTTTGTGGGGAAAGGCAGCTTCTTTTTCTGATTCGGAGCCAGAACAGACGTCGGAGGTGCTGCAGGCTGCTCTATGTCGACCAGGGGCTCCTCGACATCAACTAGGGTCTTGTCGACATCGACCAGGTTGGGCGTAGTCGAGTTGCTGTGTAGTGCAGACGAAGATTTTTGCAGATTCTTCTCGAGATCGACGAGGCCTTTGTCGAGATCGACCACAGGTTTGTCGAGGTCGACTTGCTGTTCCTCGTCGTTCGGCTGCTTTCCGACCTCTTGCTTTTGCAGCTGATGTCCACTCCTGAGTTTGATAGCTGCGACGTGTCCGGTTTTCCCCTTAGGATTTGGTTCAGTTTGCGCAGGGAGTTGTCCGGACGGTCGTGGGATCTGGGCAGCGATTTGACCCATCTGCGTTTCTATTCCCCTTTTCCAGATGTCCAATTCCCCAAACTTTGTAGTGATATTCTAGAATTGGTTATTGATGGTGCCCTGATTACGACGCATCTCTTCAAGGATCAGCTGCAGATCATCTTTCTTTTGATCCCTTTCTGGATGTCCTGGAGCTCTGTAGGTTGGGGGATTCCTAGGAGGACCTTGGTTCCACTGTGGTTGGTAGGGTCGTTGGTCTCCCATGTAGCGATTTGGACCCCCAGCATAGGCTGTCTGCTCATGTGTTTCGGCCATCCTGACTTGCTCGGTGTGTGGGCACTCAGTAGTGGTGTGCCTCTGTGATCCGCATTCAATGCAAGGCTGGTTGACAGATAGATATTTGACTTGCTTGATGAGCTTCTTATTCTGGTCTCTGTAGTACTGCTCCCTAACATCAGGATCAATCTCTTTTGCTGGCTCATAGAGTGGCATAGATGGCGCTGGCCTGGCGTAAGAGTTCTCCTCATAGTTTGTAGGAGCCCCATATTTGTTGTCATAGTTAGTGAGCTTTTTTAGCACACCCCATGCGTCGCTTGGTGGCATCGTCAGATACTCATAACGAGTATAATGGTTGATCCTATCCTTTGTGATTTGATCCAGAGAGTTGAAGAAAATTTCCTGGATGACGTAGGGTGGCTGTCCATGAGTAGGGCAAGATCGCAGCAGCTCCTTGTAGCGTTCCCATGCCCTTACCAGCGGTTCCCCTTTCTTTTGTTTGAAGGCGGTGATTTTCTGACGGAGAAGTGCTGTTTTGGCGGGTGGGAAGTATTTGTTCAGGAACTCTTGCTCTACTTGGGCCCAGGTGGTGAGAGATCTCGGCTTTAGCCCTTTAAGCCATTTCAGTGCAGGTCCAGCGAGCGACCAGCGAAAAGATTTCATCTTGACATATTCCAGAGTTGTACCTTCTGCAAGAGTACGACACATATCATGAAAGTTAGTAATATGGTCAAGAGGGCACTCATTAAATTTGCCATAAAAAGCATTATTTTTAAGTTCTATAAAATATTGAGTGCGAATTTCAAAAGAGTTTTCAGGGATTAGAATCGCCGATTCAGGCACGACGAGAGTTGGATGCATATAATCCTCAGCAGTGGTTGGATATTGGGCAAGCTCAGCTTCTGCCTGCCTTGCACGCTCAGTTTGATGTTCCCTGGCTGCTCTCTCAGTGGCGAGAGCAGCATCTTTGGCGGCTATTTCCCTTGTAAGCCTTTCGATCATTTGCTCTTGTGTTTCAACGGCCGCCATTATCCTTTTGAGTTTAGAGTGGATGTGTAGGTAACGCTCTGGTTCGTCTAAGGCGTTAAACTCAGGTGGTAGACCAGAACGGCGCATACACCTGCGAAGTAACTCAAAAGAAACGTGAGACTTAACTACCTAAGGCGCGAATGATAGCTTCCCCGGCAACGGCGCCAATTTGTTGTTGCAGGAGGATGGTCAAGTATGAAATAAATATAAAATAAAGTTCAGACTAGCTTCCCTGTCTCAGCAAATAAATACAAGACTTCCTCCCGTTGTAGTAGAAGGTTGTCAGGATCGAATCCACGAGGAAGCACGTCAGCAGTTCTTAGGTAGGAACAGATTCTCACAGACAAGCAGCAGAAAGACAGAAACAGAGGCAGAAAATAACAAACAAAAGCAAAGAACAAAAGCAAACACAGAGAACTACTCGATCTCGACAAAGGGCAGCAGATAATCGACAAAGGATAGCAGATAATCGACAACAGAAGACAGAAAATCAACTCGACCTAGACTGGGCCCTACTCGAGATCGACAAAGGCAGGTCTCGATCTCGACAAGGCTTACTCTATGTCGACAAGAAACAGAAACTTTAGAATTGCAAATTCGAAACTAAAACTCAGATTTCTTGCAGAAATAAATCAATATAATAAAAGACTTCCAAAGCCAGGGTTTCAACACCACAACGATAACCATGCAAAGTAACACATAAAGGCACAAAGGATCATGCTTTCCATCAAAATAACTTTCGTTACTAACAAATAGGCATATAGAGGTTTCCCCTAAACCCTAATTGTTACTAACCCTTTTCACATAATTAACCCAAGTTGTATTAAGATCACTTTCGCTTCAATAATACAAACAAGGATCACCTTCAACTCTCGCAAAAGAATCATGCTCATAGGGAATAGAAGACGAATTGCATAAAAAGATCTGACCTTTACCGCGTCACTTCACATGGCCACTGTCGGGCTAACCCCCAGCCCCAGAAGTGGGTGGACTACTCACGCCTCATCGCAATCGCAGACATTGATGTATAAAAAGAAACTTGCATTAAACTATATTCAAAGCCTTTACAATCCCGGCAATCAACTTTCGCTGAAAGCCAAAACCCTAAAAACTTAGAACTCCCTAAACTTCTCTACTGGAATTGAATTGTGTGTGTCTTGGAATTAATAAAACTGAGCCCCTAGGGCCTTATTTATAGTGATCAAACCTCGCTAATCAAGGAAATAATCATCTATCTCTATATCTAAATCTATATCTAATTTGCTAAAAGATAAATAAAATGTTTAATGGAAATAAATCTATAAGGAAAAGATAATTCTAAAGTGGGTAAGTCTTCATGATGTTGATAGATCTCCTTCCTTGGATAGATGATGATAGGATCAGATAGATTTTCAGCCTTCGGCCCCAAGGAATCCCAATTCTACTCGGACAGCACTTCGTCGATGCGTTTCTGGACACTGTCCTACTCGACCTCGACAAGGGCTCGTCGACCTCGAGTAGGGTGGATCGTCGACTGGACTTCCCGGCTAGCTCTGCTCGATGTGGCTCAGTCTTGGCTCCTGGTGCTCGTCGACCTCGACAAGGCGTAGTCGACCTCGAGTAGAAAAGTGTTGCCGACTAGGTCTCCTTGGGTAGGTTTACTCGACTGGCTCGGATCTGGACTCAGGCGCTCGTCGATCTCGACCAACTCTTGTCGAGATCGAGTAGAGGTGGGGACGTCTGGTCGAGCAGGCTTCTCCTCGGCATGGACTCGGACTGGCGTTGTAGGGCTTGTCGATCTCGACTAGGGCTTGTCGAGATCGAGTAGGGTTGCTCGGCTTCTCGGTCAGCTTCTCTCCTCGACTCCGGGTGTGGTGTCTGGGCTTCGTCGATCTCGACTAGGGCTTGTCGAGATCGAGTAGACTTCCGGAGCTGGGTTGTCTGGCTTTCTCGATCAGGCTTGCTCGACCAAGGTTCCGTTGCTTCCTTGACCTTGGACTTCTGTAGTGGTTTTCTGGGCTTTTCCGACCTTCTATAGAATTGCTGTAAAATGCTTCGATTTCTGCGAATTAAACAGAAACTGGTGTAGATTCCATAATTTGGCAAATAAACATAAACTACATAGATTCTGTACTATCTTAGCCCAAATGAATGAAATGCATGCAGAAATCGATATAAAAGTTACTGTAAAACATGGCAGATTCAGCTCACAACATTCCGTGAGGAAGAAAAGGTTGTGATACCATGTAGAAAGGTAGAATTGATGTAAATTCCTCCTTAGGGTTTTCCATTTATTGATATAACATATATATTTAGGTTACAAAGGTATTGGGCCTTAATGGGCTTTTAGCCCACTATACAATATTAAGACCTATGTAATCTATCATTGAGGACAAGCAAAAGTCTAAGCATGTGGTAGTTTGATAGAGTATATTTTAATCATGTTTTAAGTATAGGTTTGCATATTAATTTAGAGCATTTTATATATTCTATAGTTAATTTTTATTATTTGTTTTTCGGAGTCTACACGAGTGCTTTTATATATATTTCAGGTATTTTAGGACTGAATCGTGTGAATTCGGAGATTGATAATAATTTATGAGAGGATTTTATAAATTGGAGGACAATACGGACCGGTTCGGATCGATGGAGCAGTGAAGCTTTCAAGCCGGTGCAATTGGAGTTCGGACGTACGTGTTCGGTTGACCGCCTTTAGTGCTGCGATGTACTCCGTATTACTTTGCTTTAGTATACTCAGTAATAAAAAGATAGATAGTTTAGTTAGATTGAATATTAGATAGATATATTATTATTATATATTGTTTAGGATAGATTAGGAATTAGGATAGTTTCATTATATTATATATACATTCATTCCTACGGCAAAGCAGATGAGGCCGAACTAACAGTGACCGGCCGACTATTGTTTTACCCTATAACCCTAATTGTCTTTTGTTTTATTTTTATGGAAATCTAAAATCTCCCGTTTCGTCTACAATTTGAAGCTTTGTTTGGATTGATTGTGAGTTTCTGAATCTTGTTCCTTATTTCCTATATTGAATGTTTCGACTTCTTTGTGCTTGATTGTCTATTGTTTTATTCTATCTAGCACGCGCAACTAGTTAGAATCAATTCAGTCGCTAAGGTTTTGTAGATTCCTGGTTATGAACCTTAACCTAAGTGGCAAACTTGTTCCTTTAGGGCTGGTTGGACTAATTGAATAAGTAGGAAGTTGGATGTGTTGTTAAATCCCTCTTTAGGGACTGCAAATACCTTGGCTAATCTCTGAACTTAAAGTTATCAATTGGGTTAAATCCTTCTTTAGAGACTGTTCGATTGATAAGGGTTTCTAGGACTGGTTGGACTAGTAACTATATTAGGTCGGGACAAGGGCATTCATAGGAAACCTAAAAGGACAAGAGGAAGTTACAATATCAATTCAACCAATTAAAGTGGATAATTGTAGGTAAAACTATTTTATCAATCGTTATCTTCATTAATTTGTTTATAGTATATTTTATTTTATTTCTTATTTTCACCAATCAAAAACCCCTCGTTTCATACTAATTGGTAAATAAACTAACTTAGGAATAACTTGATTCTCTGTGGGATCGACTCGTGCTTACCACACTACATTAGTTAGGTAGGTTCGAATTTATTTTGATACGGTTAACGCGGCTGAAAACCGTCCATGAGTATCCTCCCGAGGGTGAGGAATCGAAGCCCACGTAGTTCTTTTACCTGTATGTCTGAACCCCGGCCCGGTTACCTCCTCTTCTAGTCTTCTTGATCGTCGGATCCTCCACCTCCCGAGCCATCTGTGACCGCGCCATCAATGAAGCTCCCAACGGACTCTGTCTCTATTCCGTCATCATTCTCGGAATCAGTCCCCAAGTTGTTCTTCTGCATCCGCATCTCAGCCTTCTTCCAATCTGCAAGGAAAACTTGGGCTTCGAGGTTCTCGGGAAGCAACCTTGATCTCTTCTCCGAAAGAATCTGACCTCCGCGACTGAAAAGCTGCTCGACGGCTACGGTGGAGCAAGGTGCCCCAAGTATTTGTCGGGCGATTACCTGCAACGTTGGGAATCTTTGTCTTTCGGGACGGCTCCACCACTCAAGGACATCGAAATCTTTCTCTTCATCGCTGAGAAAATTAAAGTTAGTGGACAAATATTCGTCGAGCACCGAGTGGGGGCTCGACGAAGATCTCGACCTCTTTGACCCAAAGATATCTCGGGCAAGTGCCATAGTTCTAGCGGTGATGCTGGTTCATGACCCGCTTGAACTGGAAGGCACGGGAGGACAACCGGAGGGCGCTCTATCGCCCTTCGAATATTCAGTATATAATTGTTCTAACAATCCTCTAACTCTAGCAACAATAATTGTAACATTGCAATCAGGATCATCCACAATTCCTAAAGTCGGATACTAGTTTTCTAAAAACAATTGAACTCCGTTTAATTTATATCTAGGGTCGAAACAACACACTACGAGGAAAATGTCGGGTAAAAATTTGTAATATGCGATCTATTTCTGCCGCATCCCCATAGTTGCTTGGGAAATGGAAGGCGTGTTAACTCCGTCTTGAAGGGCTATTGCTACGTTCATTGCAATAAAACAAAAAACGTTTGAAAACCTCCACAACGTCCCGGGCCTGAGTCCACACATCGGCAAATATGTGTGAGTCCGGGATGTGTAGTGTTGTAAAACCGGAAAAAAGTTCCTTATAAGCGATTGAATCGTAAATCATTGTGTAAGTGGAGTTCCACCGAGTGCGAACGTCCTTGGGGAACGTTTTTGGGCGGGTTTGGTGGCTACGACAATAAGCGCTCCATTGCTGGCGAAGCTGTTTGCTTCGCCAAAGTGCCCGCAAAATAAATCGAATTGGTTCAACAACACCTTGTAAATATAATAAACCATCTTGAACACATAAGTTTAAAATGTGAGGGGCGCAACGGATGTGGAAAAACTTGCCGCCTATCGCGGGCTGACAGTTTTAGATTAAATCGGGGATAGAGGCGGTGTTGGCAGAAGCGTTGTCAAAACCGATACTAAAAACTCTTTTAGTTAATCTATATTCTTGTAAAACCGTTAATAGGACGCCTGCTATGTTTCGTGTCGTGTGTGCTTCGTCAAAAACTCGAAAAGCTAAAACACGTTTGTGCAATTGAAGACGTTGATCAACCCAATGGCAAGTAACACCCATGTATGAGTTATGTTGCCAATGGTCGGTCCAAATGTCACTACAAATCGAAACGTGCAAATCATGTTTTTTTTTAAAATATTCGATTAATTCATTTTTACGGGTGTTATACCGTCTAAGTATTTTCCTCTTAACCGTGTTTCGACTAATACCTTGCCATGCAGGTTGAACATTTTGCGTAATAAATTCATTGAAACATAAACGTTGTGAAAAACTATAAGCTAAACCCTCGACAACTATCATTTCCGCATATTGATCATGACAACTACGATAATCATAAGACCATAAACCAGGGGGTTGAGAGGAAGATGATGCGTACCCGGTTAGTTGAGTTTGCCCTTTGGCGAGGCCGAGCTTCTCGGGATGCTTCGAACGGATATGGCGACCGTAGTTCCCATATCCGTCTCCCTTGTTGTTCTTGTAGACCGTGGAGCAAAAGTTGCACTTGGCGGCGCAACTCGATTCCTCCCAAGCTGGCTCCCTAGGACCCTTCGTGAACCAATACTTGAAAGTAGCGGCTCGAACTTCCGCCGTAGTAATAGGGTCGCCATCGGCCGGAGTTCCTTGGCTCCCTTCGGCGGGGAACCCGGACTCTTGGGTCGGAATCGTCGGAGTTCCAGCTTGGGGGTCCCATCGGCCTCGAGCTCGGCCTCCTCCTCCTCCTCCTCGATCTCGCCGACGTGGTCAGCGAGTAGAGCATCATCTCGACGACGTTGGGATCCGCTCGCCGCCGAGACCGATGCACTTCGACGAAGGCTTGGTGCCGCCGCCGGGTTGGAGCCGCCTCCTCCGACACTCGGGGTCGATGAAGATGGGGCTCCACTAACACTCTTGCGACCCCTAGTAACTCGGTTAGTAACTCGGTTGATGAAACCCGACATGTTGAATTGAAGAGACTTAGGAGATTACGAGAGACAAGATCGAGCGATTAGAGAGATTAAGATGAGATTAGAGGAGATGAGTGAGGTGTGGGTTGGAATTGGGAGGGAAAGGGACTATTTATAGAGCCAAACCGAGCCCTTTCCCTCCAAACTAGCCGTTGGGCAACGGTCGACCCGCCGGGTCCAACGTGGGTCGACCGTTGGAATTTTAGCCGTTGCCCTCGATTCAAATTTTTTTTTTTTTTTAAAGTTGCATTTGGGTTGTGTTTGGCTACTAGTTAACTAGCTTAACTTTTAATTAAATTTATATGTTAAGTTTCCAATATATTTTATGTAGATTTTTATTTTTTGAACATTTTAAATGTAATATATAATGTTTAGGTAATTTTTTCTAAGTTGTTAGGTAATTAGTAAAAATATTATCTTATAAAACAATATTCTTTGAATCATTCAAACACAAGTTTATTGTAAACCGAAAGACGAATACACGTTTACAAATCACGACTCACATTCACTGATTCACATAACATAACATAATAACATAAAAACGTAAAACATAAACTTACTACATTACTGCAATACTCACTACTTATTATTAAGACTTAGGACATAGGAATAATAAACTAGTTTTTACCACCACTCGTTCCACTCGAGCCCGAAGCGCCATCGTTCTTTATCTTCTCGGGGTGCTTGTTGGTGATGTGATACTTCAAATTACCATGGCCAAGGTTATTCCGCATCTTGTACCTTTTAGCACAATGACGATAAACGACTATGAATGATCGATCGCCTTGCACATCCGCCTTATCGTAGTGATCTTGAAACAACGCCTCTTTGAGGTTGTCACCTGACATGATTACAACGTACGAGCTTCTGAAAATCAAATTGATAGGTGATTGATGGATTGGATGGGATTTTTGATAGGAGGAGTCGGGTATTTATAGCCCCGAGTCTACTAGCCGTTACAACGGCTCTATTTTTAAAAAAAAAACACCTCCGACCTATGGGCCCCACATCCAACGGTTAGTTTTTTAAAATAGGGCGACTCGGCGGGTCAACCCGGCGGGTCACGGGTCACGGATATCTCGACCCTAACCCTAACCCGCTACCTGCCCCGACGCGCCAATCTGGCAACCCGGACCCGCCGGGTCGTTGACCCGGCGGGTCGTTGACCCGTATGACCTGGCGGGTCACGGGTTGACCCGTAACCCGTGGCCACGCCTATGCCCACCCTCTCCTCGCTGCAATAGGCGACCTCCCCATGGCCAACCTCACCCTCGTAGCAACCTTTGCTTCTGCCTGCAACACCTTTGCAACCTACATCCCCTTCCACCACTCCCTCCTCGACGCCGGCATCTTCACCACTCCCATATTCCCTTATGCTGTCAAAACACACGAATGTCCTCCTCCTCTTCAACTCATCAGCCCACTATTCCCTCTTATTTTCATCCTGCAGCTAACTCTCTTCAGGACATGATTACATGTGCCAAGTCAAACGATCTTAAGCCTAAAGCCCTGATGACCACAAAGCACCCCCTTATCTCCCTCTGTCGATCCATATGATGAGCCCAAGATCTTTCTTCACACCTCTAAATCACCTGAATAGCAACATGCTATGCAGGTTGAATATGACGCTCTTTTACCGAATGGGACTTGAAACTTGTAACTCGTCCTGCTCAAGCTAACATTGTTGGTTGTAAATGGGTGTACAGGATTAAATGCAGAGCTGGTGGATCCATTGAGCGCTACAAAGTGCACCTTGTGGCCATTGGCGGAACCTAACATCTCTAGTCAGAGGGGCCAAAATATATTTTTGGATTTTTTAAATTAATTTATATCAATTACACAATAATTTAAAAAATATATTTTAAAAAGGAGTTATGGAGCTTTGAACCCCCAACTTATCGATTAAAATAATCATCATTCACCATCTCTACAAGAGCAATTAATTGTTAAAATACTCTTTTATTATTTACATATCCTAAAAATATAGGGTGTTGATATATACACCACAAATCCAGATTAAGGATTTGCACGTCCTTAAGGACGTGCAAGGGTGGGACTGTGCACGTCCACTAGCAGATCCTTTGCACGTCCTTAAGGACGTGCAATATATGCGCGTTGTTAAGGACGTGCAAACCCTAGTTAGGGTTTCGCATTTAGGGTATAGGGTTTAGGGTTTCTGAGGATTTTGTATTGTTAATTGAAAAAATTGAAGTGTTTAGCTAGTGGAGTTAAATGATTTATGGTATAATTAAATGGAAAGCAATAATTGTTAAGGTTTTCATTCGGATAATATGCGAATAATGTTACAAGGAACGAAAAAAAAAGGTTTACATCCATAATTTTCATAAACTGGTGGAATAAAATCTAGGAAAATAGTAAAGGGAGACCGGACTTGAAACATAAGGCTCGAAATCTCTCAAACTGAGCTTGAAACGGAGCATCCCATCCTTCGACGCTCGGTTGATGATGTGCGACCCATTCTGGCGGAGGCAGCGGAATAGGAGCGTTAGGACGCAGTCAGATCTATGAGAACGGAAAGTTAGAGTTAGAGTATTGACATATATATGAAAACCAAGAATAGGTATTAAAAAAAAGACGTTTGAAGTTGTACCGCGGCAAAATGGTATTGGTTTCCAATGCAGGCTACACCAAGGGTTGCTGATTGAGGATTGTTAGCAGGTGTCGGCGAGGTCATGGGGAGACATGTGAACGGATGATGCCAAACTAGGACGACGAGAGGAATCTGATATACCATTGCAAATACTAAATCCATGATGGGTAGCTCTATCCACCGTCTCCTATCACCATGCACAGCTCCCGCCCATCTCTAATAGTCGACGAACTGCTGGAATGGGTACTCTCCCGTATAACAACCGACGTACAGATCGGCATGATCCTCCAAGTGATTGCATAGTAACGCTTTCAATTCCGGGAATGCAGTCTCGCCGATCGGTGATGTCAAAGCCGCCAAAGCACGGTATCCACAATGACCATCTCCAACATTGTCCCTCACACCCTCAATATGACCGAGCATGAAGGGATCAACGTTGTTTTGACCCCAGTTGAACCCCCCGAACACATCATCACGTCCACGTCGAGCTGAGGCCGCTTGTGGACGATGACGAGCAGCATTTCGAGCAGCACGTGCTTCTTCTCTCTCAAATCTTTCCCTTAACTCCTCGTATGGCAACAGGTTGGTTCTGCAGGCATTCCTCGACCCCCGAGGCCTCCCCTTCCTTTGCACGTCCTTAAGGACGTGCAAGCACGTTGTTTAAAAAAAAATAAAAACGTGCTTGCACGTCCGGGCTCGGGTGACCCTAAACCAACTTGCACGTCCGGGCTCGTTTAGATTTGCGGTGTATATAGCCGAAACGAAAATATATTACATATAACATTACTTTTTTTCCATCCGAGGTGGGGGGGGGGGGGGGGGGGAGGGGGCATGCCCACCTCCCGTCTACACTAAGTTCCGCCCCTACTTGTGGAAAAAGGCTTCCATTAGGAAGAGGGTATTAACCATTTTGATACCTTCAGTCCAATCATAAAGCTTACCACCATCATGATTGTTCTTTCCCTAGTACTCGTGAATGTTTGGGGTCTTCGTCAGGTTGATATTAACAATGCCTTTTTTAATGGTGATTTGTCTGAGTAGGTCCTCATGACTCGGGCCCCAGGTTTTGTTGACTCTTCTCGCCCCAATGATGTATACCTCATGTGCAAGGCATATATGGTCTGAAGCAAGCTCCACAGGCATGATTTACATAGTTGAGATACTTCCTGATTCAACATGGTTTTTTGGCGTGCAAGTCTGACACTTCTCAGTTTGTCAAACGATAGGCTCATTCCGTTATCTATATCCTTATATATAGATAACGAAGATTGACAAGTTTTTCCTCATGCTCAATCGTGCCTTTCGCTATGGGACCTTGGTGATCTCCATTATTTTTTGGCATAGAGATGACACGCACTCAGAACACCATTCTGTTATCCCAGCAGAAGTACATTAGAGATCTTCTTCTATGTAGAAAAATGCAGGACGCCCGCCCCATCTCCCCACTAGCCGAACTTGCATCTCACCTTGTCCGTGATGCTGATCCTCTCTCAGATCCTCATCTATAAAGGAGTACTGTTAGGGCAATACAGTATGTCACGATCACTAGGCCAGAGATTTCCTATGCTTTGAACCGAGTCTGTCAATTCATGCATGCACCTGATGAGACCCACTGATTAGCAATCAAACGAATTCTCCGGTATCTAAAAGGGTCTCTCTCATCAAGCCTAATCATTCGGCCTTCCCTGGATCATCGTCTGGTTGCTTTCTCTAATGCTGGATGGGCATTTGATGGTGATGATTGTCTCTCCCAACATGGATTTGAGGACTTTTATGGTGGTCATCTCGTTAGTTGGGCCTTGAAGAAGCAAAATGTGGTTGCAAAATCTAGCTCTGAGGCTGAGTATCGAGTCGTTTCCTTCACTGCAACTGACTTGATCTGGCTTCAATAGTTGCTCCTAGAGTTGTGAGCTCCCATTATCCGGTTGCCTATCTTGCTCTATGATAATCTAAGTGCCAGTTATATGTCATCTAACCCAGTATTTCATCAACAATCTAAACATATCAAGATTGATTATTACTTTGCCCGTGAATATGTTGAAGATGGATCCTTGGTTGTCAGACATGTTCGCTCACAAGATCAAATGTCATACATCTTCACCAAGGTTGTGAGCACAGCTCGGTTCCTGGCCCTTCTTTCCAAGCTTCATGTCTGGTGTCCTCCACGAGGAGGGGGGGTGGGGGGTGGGGGTATTAGGATAAGATTATATCAATAGAGTTTATCATATCTTCCTAGTATCTTATCATATCTTTGGAATATTGCAAGGAAACCATGCGTATCAGTATATCACAAATCAATGAGAAAACCTAAGAAAACCTTTCATCGCATCCATTGGATATTTACATGATCGATCATATATGATATCATAAGGTTGATAATCCCACGTACCTTTGTTCATCCACCCATATCCATCCATCACTGCCCTGCATTCAAGCTACTCTTGTTTACGATCGATAACTGAATAATTTTTAGAGGGAAAAAAATGATTCGTTCATTGATTGATTTGTGTATATATAATACAATTACATGGAAAATTCTATCTTATCAAATAAGATATGGACATATCCAATACGTAACAACCAAGATATCAACCAAGATACTTATGCTCCACAAAATAAGATATGGAAAATTCTATCTTATCAAATAAGATATGGTGTTGATAAATACCCAACTTGTCCAAGAGAATGAAATTATTGAAGTCTGGGAGCCTTGGTGAAGATGTCTGCAAGTTGATTTGATGAGTGAAGATGAAATAAAGTAATGCTGCCAGATTGAACATGATCGCGCACAATGTGGCAATCGACCTTGATGTGCTTTGTGCGCTCGTGGAAGATAGGATTAGTGACGATATGAAGGGCCTATTGATTGTCACACCACAAACGCATAGGGATGTGATACCGAAAACCCAGAGAGTGTAAAAGAGCTTTGACCCAAACCAGCTCGTAGGAAGTTGTTGCCATCGTCGGTATTCAGCCTCAACAGATGAACAAGATATTGTTGTCTACTTTTTTGTTTTCCATGAAATTGAAGATTCACCTAGTTTGATGATAGGCGATATATTCTATAGCGCATTTAGTAGTTTTTGTCATCATTTACATGTCATTGTGAGAGGTATTTGTGTGAACTTGGTGATTCGGAACCTGTTGAAGAAGTTGAAGAAATCAGGCAAGTTACAGAAGAGCTGAAGTGAAGAAGTTCGGAAGCAGCTGGAAGGCTGGTGAGTCTGGCGCGCCCGCGCGGCACTCGACGCGCCCGCGCTGCTACCCGGCGCGCCCACGCTGCTAGGAGGAAGTGGCCGCGTCGATTCACCAGACAAGAAGCAAGTCAAAGGCTGGCGCGCCCGCGCTGCTACATGGCGCGCCCGCGTCGGTCCCTGAAGACGGATTCTTATCCGATTTTCCCTATCTTATTAGTTTTAATATTATATTTTATATTTTTATGGGATGTTAAACCCGATTTTATTAGGTTATATATTATGGCCGAGAAGGCAGGAGAGATGAGGAGGTTATTTTTCCAGAGACGTAGTTTCCTTTTCTTCATCTCACAAACCCTATGGAGAACTAACTCTCCGTTGTTGCACTTGGTTCTTTGAAGCCTTCAATTGATTTGGTTGTGAGTATTCTACTCTTGTTTGTCCTTTGTTAATTGTTTCGATCTCCTGAGTTTATTGCTTGATTGCTTATTATTGGTTAATCTGGATTGATCACCTAGGTTTATTGATACTAGTCATATTGCTAGGGTTTCCAATTCCAGGTTTGGGGTTGTAGATTCACTGTAGCAAACACAATCACCATACGCGGGTTGCTTGTGGTAGATTGTGAAGGAGATTCGATTACAGGCTATTTTAACGGGTTGTTAGAATCGCTTGTATCTCATTATAATTCATGTTTGAATGCTATCGCTTTATTATTCGGTGAAGGTTTTCCCTTGTAATTTGGTGATAAGTGCTTTTAGGACTGGTAGGACTAAAAGCTATTATACGATCTGAATTGAGAACAATTACTGGACATTAGAACTTGAGATTCATAGAATGCGATGATGAACCATCTCAATTGTTGTGCGGATAATTGCCTGGTGTGATACTTTTCCATCATATATTCGCAACCTCTTATTGCAACTTGTTCTGTCACCATTTGCTTACACACAAAACTCCCGTTGAATCGGTTACTTTTGGGTAATAATACTTGCTCTTACAATTGATTCTGTTTCCCTGTGGGTTCGACCCTAACTTACCTACTATACTTGTTATAGTTTGCATCTTAGGAATTTACTTTGATTAGGCATAACGACCTTAGGCCTGTCAAATTTGGCGCCGTTGCCGGGGAGACGGATTATCTTTGTTCTTGTTTGTCTTATTACCTGTTTGGGTGCGAACCTCTTGCATGGTTCGCACTCGTGCTACTGATCCCCATCTTGTTGTTTTTGATTGGGAAATTGACAGGACATACCACCGCCGTCTTAGAGAACAACCCCAACATTCCCAACAACCCGATCCAATGGCTGATAATGTAAATCAGACGCTGCGACAGCTGACAGCATCAAACATCACACAGCAGGCACCTGCTGTGACAATCCCTGCTATAGGGGATGACAACCATTTTGAGCTAAAGTCTGGGCTGATTCATCAACTGCCCAAATTCCATGGATTGGCTGGAGAAGACCCCATCAAGCACATGGGGAAGTTTCATAATGTGTGCATGAGCATGAAACCAGCCAATATATCCGAAGCACAGATAAAGATGAGAGCTTTTGGGTTCACGTTGGTCGATGCTGCGGATGACTGGTACTACAGCCTTCCTACAGGGAGCATCGATACTTGGCCTAAGCTCCACAAGGCCTTCCTGGAGAAATTCTTCCCTGCTAAGAAGGAGAACACCTTGAAGAAGGCAATCAGCAATATAGAGCAAGAAGATGATGAAACCCTCTATGATTACAATGAAAGGTTCAAGAAGCTTTGTGCTAATTGCCCTTTCCATGGCTACAGCACGAAGGACCTAGTCTTATACATCTATGGGGGATTGCTGGAATCTGATAGAAGGATGATTGATGCCGCCTGCGGAGGAAATATTCTGAATGCCACGCCAGAGGGAGCTATGGAGAAGATTCAGGAAATGGCCGAGGGGACTAGAAATTTTGGGAAGTCCACCAGAAAGAAAGGGGTCAACTCGGTAGACTCTAACCAAGCCAAGGATATTGCTGCATTGAAGGATATGGTTAGGAGGCTCACTCTGCAAGGGACTCCTCAACAAATCAAGGCTTGTGGAATCTGCAATGATAACTTCCACCCAACTGATGCGTGTCCTACACTCCAGGAAGACACCGCTGAAGTAAGTGCTATAGGTGGAAATGGACCTCAGAGACCCAGACATGACCCCTACTCAAACTCCTACAACCCAGGTTGGCGGGATCACCCAAATTTCAGATGGAGGGACCCACCGAACCAACCACATCAGCAACAACTACCTCCCTACAATCAGAGGCAGCAGGGTAACGCTCCCTCTACTGAGTCCATGCTCAATACGCTGACACGGCACTTTACTGCGCATGTTCAGACAACTGAATCGAGCATAAAGGATATACAGAAACAAATGGGGCAAATGGCTGAAGCAATCACGAGAATGGAGGCAAGGACGTCAGGGGGTCTACCATCTCAAACGGTGGTCAATCCAAAGGAAAACGTCAGTGCTATAACTCTTCGGAATGGAAAAGAGCTGAAAGGTCAGGAAGATGAGGAGGAAAGCACGCCAATCTCCGACGTAACCACGCCTAACACTGGCGCGCCCGTGCCACAGTATGACGCGCCCGCGCTGCCTTCTGACGCGCCCGCGCTGCCCGCTGACGCGCCCACGGCGAGTCCGATCTCGCCTGAATCTGAGCCCTATGTCGATACATATGTACGACCGAATTTTCCCCCTCTCGGGTCGGAGAAACCAAAACCTCCGTTCCCTGAGGCACTCAAAGAGAGGAGGATAATCGATGATTCAGAGCTTTTCGAGACATTTAGCAAGTGTCAGGTGAACATTCCTCTGCTGAAAATGTTAAAAACTGTGCCCAAGTACGCCAAGTTCTTGAAGGAGCTTTGCACAGTGAAGAGGAATCAGAAGCTGAAAGGAAAAAAGAAAGTGAAAGTAAGTGAGCAAGTATCCGCTATGTTTCAGAGGAGAATGCCGAAAAAGTGCACTGACCCAGGTATGGTTACTATCCCTTGTGTCATTGGAGATGTCAAATTTGATAGAGCTATGCTTGATTTGGGTGCTTCCATAAATGTGCTTCCCTACTCACTTTACAAATCGCTAGATTTAGGACCTTTGCATGAAACTGGAGTAATTGTGCAACTAGCTGACAGGTCTAATAAATACCCTAAAGGAGTAGTGGAAGACGTATTAGTTATGGTCGATAAACTGATTTTTCCTGCAGATTTCTTTGTCCTGGATATGGAACATGATAAGCATGATGCGCCTATTCTGTTAGGTAGACCTTTTATTAAAACAGCTAGGACAAAAATTGATTGTGTCTCTGAGACACTAACAATGGAATTTGATGGAGAAAAGATTGAATTCGATTTATACAAGGCTATGAAACATCCTGTTGATGACCATTCTCTGTGCTCTATTGATGTGATTGAACCATTAGCTCAAGATCTATTTGATATTTCTAGGGAAGATGAGTTGCAGTCAATTATTGAGAATGATATTGACGAGTCCTATACAGAGTTTTCAATTTCATCTAACATGCAGGAATTAGTAGCCCTGATGGATGTAGAAGGTAATTCCCCTACTCTTTTGGGCATTGGCCCCAATCTACTGACTCCAAGCGAAGTGCTTGTTCCATCTGTTGTGCAGGCACCTAAAATTGAACTCAAACAACTCCCTAGTCATCTCAAGTATGCTTTCCTAGGATTTGATGACACTTTACCAGTTATTGTGTCAAGTAAGCTCTCAGCGGAGCAGGAGGAAAAGTTAGTGGAGGTTCTAAAGGAGTACAAAACTGCATTGGGATGGACCATCGCTGACATCAAGGGAATTAGTCCATCTACATGCATGCACAGGATCCTGCTGGAGGATGGAGCTAAGCCATCACGCCAACCACAGAGAAGGCTCAATCCTCCCATGATGGATGTGGTGAAGAAGGAAGTGCTGAAATTGCTATCAGCAAACATGATTTTCCCAATTTCTGATAGTCAATGGGTAAGTCCTACACAAGTTGTCCCTAAGAAAGGAGGGATTACAGTCGTGGAGAATCAACAAGGTGAGTTGGTCCCTACCCGGACACAAACAGGTTGGAGGGTATGCATAGACTATCGCAAGCTGAATACAGTAACCAGGAAGGATCACTTCCCGCTCCCCTTTATTGATCAGATGCTAGAACGCCTTGCTGGGCGCCCCTATTATTGTTTTTTGGATGGATATTATGGATATTTTCAGGTGGCCATAGCGCCAGAGGACCAGGAAAAGACTACATTCACATGTCCTTTCGGTACTTTTGCATATCGCAGAATGCCATTTGGACTATGTAACGCACCCGGGACATTTCAACGATGTATGGTTAGTATCTTCTCTGAGTACATTGAGAATTTCATTGAAGTATTCATGGATGATTTCACAGTACATGGGGATAGCTTTGATACTTGTTTGAGCCATTTGGCACTAGTGTTGAAAAGATGTGTTGAAACTAATCTGGTTTTAAACTCTGAAAAGTGTCATTTTATGGTAGAACAGGGAATTGTTTTAGGTCACATAGTCTCTGCAAAGGGTATTGAGGTCGATAAGGCGAAGATTGATGTAATTCAATCTCTGCCTTATCCTACTAATGTGCGCGAAGTTCGTTCTTTCCTAGGCCATGCAGGTTTTTATCGCAGGTTTATCAAAGACTTTTCAAAGATATCCTCACCCTTGTGCGACCTTCTGAAGAAAGATGTGACCTTTGCACTCACACAAGAGTGCAAAGAGGCGTTCGACCAGCTGAAAGGACGCCTCACTAGTGCACCAATCATTCAGGCACCAGACTGGTCTCGCCCATTTGAGATCATGTGTGATGCGAGCGACTATGCAGTGGGAGCAGTGCTAGGCCAAAAAGAGGGAAGAGCCTCTCATGTGATCCATTATGCTTCCATGACTCTGAATGGAGCGCAGCGCAACTACTCCACCACTGAGAAAGAAATGCTAGCTGTGGTGTTTGCACTAGAGAAGTTTCGACAGTATCTGCTTGGGGTCAAAGTGATTATCTACACAGATCACGCAGCTCTCCGCTACTTGATGACAAAGAAGGAGACAAAGCCAAGATTAATTCGATGGGTCTTGTTGCTCAGCGAATTTGATGTGGAGATTAAGGATAAGAAAGGAGCGGAGAATCTGGTGGCTGACCACTTAAGCAGATTGGTGAATGAGGAGGACAAGCCGGAGTCACAGAAACCCATCTTAGGCACGTTTCCGGATGACACATTATGCAGAATCGAGCACAAAGGCACGCCGGAGTCTGGCGTGCCCACGTCAACAGCTGACGCGCCCGCGCTGACATCTGACGCGCCCGCGCTGCTCCATGGCGCGCCCGCGCTGACCCCTGACGCGCCCACGCTGTTGCTTCTCAGCCCATCTCAGCCCGTTCTGAGACTCCACTCTGTAAGCCCTTGGTACCGGGACATTGTGAACTACTTAGTTTGTGGGGAATTTCCTCCGGATCATACCAGGGCCCAGACGGAGAAGATTCGAAGAGAAGCAAACCACTATGTTTGGGATGACCCATACCTTTGGAAACATTGTGGTGATCAGGTAATTCGTCGTTGTCTTCCAGATAATGAGGTACGATCTGTTCTTGAATTTTGTCATTCTCAAGCATGTGGGGGACATTTTGGTGCCAATAAAACTGCTAGAAAGGTACTTGAAGCTGGATTTTATTGGCCACATATTTTTAAAGATGCTTACTCTTTCTGCAAGGCATGTGATAGGTGTCAAAGATTAGGGAATATCTCTCAAAGGAATGAAATGCAACAATCACCAATGATTTTCTGCGAAATCTTTGATGTTTGGGGCATTGACTTTATGGGACCTTTTCCTAGTTCTTGTGGGAACTTGTATATTTTACTTGCGGTGGACTACGTTTCCAAGTGGGTGGAAGCGAAGGCCACCAGAACTGATGATTCTAAAGTTGTGGCAGGGTTCTTGAAAAGCAATATTTTTGCCAGGCATGGTATTCCTAGAGCGCTGATTAGTGACAGGGGTACCCATTTCTGCAACAAAACTGTGACTGCCGTGCTAAAAAAATATCATGTCACACATAGAGTTTCCACCGCATACCATCCACAGACGAATGGCCAAGCAGAGGTGTCCAATAGAGAAATCAAAGCCATTCTCGAGAAGACTGTGAATCCTAACAGGAAGGATTGGAGTTTGAGACTTGATGATGCGTTGTGGGCTTATCGCACTGCTTACAAAACTCCAATTGGGATGTCTCCTTTCAGACTTGTCTATGGTAAAGCATGTCATCTTCCTGTTGAGCTGGAGCTCAAGGCTTGGTGGGCAGTGAAACAATGCAATATGCAGAGTGACGGGGTCGGAGAACACAGGAAGCTACAGTTAGGCGAGCTCGAGGAGTTACGGTTGGACGCCTATGATAATGCGGCAATCTACAAGGCGAAGACCAAGGCATGGCATGACAAGCACATCCATAGGAAGGACTTTAAAGCTGGTGACAAAGTCCTACTCTTTCAGTCTCGCCTGAAACTCTTCGCTGGGAAGCTCAGGTCAAAGTGGGGGGGACCATACATTGTTGCTGAAGTTTTCCCACATGGAGCTGTAGAGTTATATGACCCGAATAGCCACAAGAAGTTTAAGGTAAATGGTCAAAGGCTTAAGACATACTATGAAGGGTTCCCAAAGGAGGCTATGGATGAGTTAGCTTTGGAGGAGCCAAATGCAGAGTTAGAATAATCGAAAAGGCTTAGTCGAGCCAGCGACATGAAACAAAGGCGCTGCTTGGGAGGCAACCCAAGGTATTGCATTCTTTCCCTTAACTCGATTTTATTGTAACTTGTAGGTAATAAAGACGGAGTTTTTAGCGACGAATTGCACCCGCATTTCGGACCCACTGCTTCCACAGTGTTAATTTTCGTCCAAAAAAAAAAAAAAAGCCCCACGGGCTGGAAAACCCGCTTCGGGCCAGCCCGCCATTTTCAAGCCCCATCATCACTACCCATCACCATCCCCTCAAATACCACCAAAACCCTACATCCCCCACACTCTCTCACCTTCCCCACACCCTCTCCTCTCACACCCAATCTCCTCCACATTCCACTCAAACACCCCCCACCAGGGTCCCCACACCCCGTCCCCCTCCCCTCCTTCAACACATCGGCGGGCTCCACATCGACAAGCTGCTTTCGACGATTTCCGGATCTGCAGAAATCGCCGACGCGGCCGCGCCACCCCTAACGCGCCCGCGCCTGTCAGAGAAAACCACCAAACAGCTGACACAACCGACGCGGCCGCGCTGCCACCAGACGCGCCCGCGCTGCTACTCGACGCGCCCGCTCTGTGCTCCAACTTGCCCGCGTCTGCCCCCTGCGCCGAGACTCCACTGTTCTTCGTGAGTTACTCCCGCTGTCCTTATTTCGATTCCGATTTAGTCCTATTATCTATCGAGTATGAGTTCATCGGAGGAGGAGGCGAGTCGATCTGATAATGGATTAGAAATGTCTGATGAGGAATGGGCTATTTACAATAAGGTTGGCTGTGTCAGTTCTACGAAGTATTTGCATGGAGAGACACTTCAGAGACTTCAGATGCTAGATTGTATGCAGAAGTGTCTAGCTCACGCTGGTATTAGTGACTTTTTGGAATTGAGAGCGGTAGGATACCCGGAACTGTGCAAGCAGTTCCTCGCAACATATCAGCTTTACCTTAGGGAGAACAGAATTAGAGGGGTTGCTTTCAGATACAATGGCACTACCTACAGGGCTTCTGCAGCAAGGTTGCGAAAAGCTTTGGGAGTCACTAAAGCCCCAACTGATGGATGGGTAACAGCCGCGACCGACGCAGACCTTGTTGCATTCTTTAGAGTGGTGTCTGGAGAGGAATTCTTGACCAGTAACGAGTACAACAGCAGGATTACTCATCCTGTCTTCCGTATGTTGTGCAAGATCGTTTCTGGAACATATTATGGGCTGATCACAGATACAAAGCTTTCCATGACGCACCTGCGGTTTGCTTACAGCGCTGTGCCTACTGCAGATTATACGCCTGACTGGGTTAGACTCTTTTTCGATGGCCTCGACAGGATCAGAAAGGATCGCAGTGCCGCTGGACCAGAAATGGTCCAGAGCGGACTTATTACTCGGGTAGCCATTGCTGCAGGCGTTGGGCAAAATGGTTTGCAGGCACTGGAGGAGCAGGTCATAGCGAGGACCTATACAGAGGAGTATCTGCGAAGGTGTTTGATGCTTGATACTGCACCGGATGGGGGAGCCATTTGGTGTACAGGCAAGAAGAAAGAGCATCAGTTCAGGCTCCCTAAGCCCCTTCCTTGGTCTGAGACTTGGGCTGATTGGTACATTGAGGCCGATTACTTTCCGACGTCAGTTCTAGGTAGACGGCGTCGCCTTGAGGTGGGTAGCAGTAGTGGCACAGCTGGAGCTGCCACGGATGAGGATGTGCCTGTGGCTCCGCAGGCGTTTGTTCAGACAGATACACAGGGTTTCGCACAGAACCCACAGCAGGAGATGCCTGCTTATCAAGCCCCCTCTCACGGTTGGGATTCTCAACCGACATATCAGAGCCAGCGGGATTCACATCAGTGGGCCCCTTGGCCCCCACAAGCTTTTCAGGATGCCCATCAGCAGCCTCACCAGTGGGGCTACCTGGTTGATCAGATTGGCCTTCTGCGCCAAGACGTGGGGAGTTTGACGACAGTGACGAACCAGATTCTCCACCAGCAGGCCGACATCCTAGAAGGCTTTGGCGAGTTCAGAGAGATGAGGGAAGAGCTTCGCCGCATGCGAGAGGACTACTCTCGCCACTATCCACCCCCTTAGTGAGTCTTTCTGTTTCTCTTCTTCCTACTTATTTCTGTCTTCTTTCACATTGAGGACATTGCTTCATTCAAGTATGGGGGAGGGAAAGGATTTACATATCTTGTACATATTTCATTTCCGCATTATTTTTGTACAGATTCTGCACTTGTTATTCTAAAAAAAAAAAAAAAAAAAAAAAAAAAAAAGCAATCAAAATCCTGGGATGAGTTGAAAACCCGAAAGGGCGACTCAGGCAAAAAGCAGGTAGTCTGGCGAGCCTTAGGCTTGGCAATATGAGACTTGAGGGAAGTGAGAATGTTTATGTGAGTACCATCTTTGAAAAAAAAAATGAGTGGCTTGGTGAAAACCCGAAAGGGCGCCTTGGCAAGATGAGCGTTTACTTTGAGTGTTTAGGATTGATCTCTTGGTGAAGGCGACATAAGAAGTGGAGTGATAAGGAGGTTTTCGGGTAGGCCACTGGGAGCCATAAGGTGTAGATGGGTGAGATACAATTATAGATCTCATTTTCTATTTTGATTGTCTTTTGGGCTGATTGTTGAGATGGTGAAAACTACTAGTACTTAGTGTTCATTTTCCTTGTACTGTCTGTGAACCTTTGAGATTTATGGTGAGAGTAGGCTTAACTTCTATGCTTACTCGGGACGAGTAAAGGTTTAAGTATGGGGGAATTTGATAGGCGATATATTCTATAGCGCATTTAGTAGTTTTTGTCATCATTTACATGTCATTGTGAGAGGTATTTGTGTGAACTTGGTGATTCGGAACCTGTTGAAGAAGTTGAAGAAATCAGGCAAGTTACAGAAGAGCTGAAGTGAAGAAGTTCGGAAGCAGCTGGAAGGCTGGTGAGTCTGGCGCGCCCGCGCGGCACTCGACGCGCCCGCGCTGCTACCCGGCGCGCCCACGCTGCTAGGAGGAAGTGGCCGCGTCGATTCACCAGACAAGAAGCAAGTCAAAGGCTGGCGCGCCCGCGCTGCTACATGGCGCGCCCGCGTCGGTCCCTGAAGACGGATTCTTATCCGATTTTCCCTATCTTATTAGTTTTAATATTATATTTTATATTTTTACGGGATGTTAAACCCGATTTTATTAGGTTATATATTATGGCCGAGAAGGCAGGAGAGATGAGGAGGTTATTTTTCCAGAGACGTAGTTTCCTTTTCTTCATCTCACAAACCCTATGGAGAACTAACTCTCCGTTGTTGCACTTGGTTCTTTGAAGCCTTCAATTGATTTGGTTGTGAGTATTCTACTCTTGTTTGTCCTTTGTTAATTGTTTCGATCTCCTGAGTTTATTGCTTGATTGCTTATTATTGGTTAATCTGGATTGATCACCTAGGTTTATTGATACTAGTCATATTGCTAGGGTTTCCAATTCCAGGTTTGGGGTTGTAGATTCACTGTAGCAAACACAATCACCATACGCGGGTTGCTTGTGGTAGATTGTGAAGGAGATTCGATTACAGGCTATTTTAACGGGTTGTTAGAATCGCTTGTATCTCATTATAATTCATGTTTGAATGCTATCGCTTTATTATTCGGTGAAGGTTTTCCCTAGTAATTTGGTGATAAGTGCTTTTAGGACTGGTAGGACTAAAAGCTATTACACGATCTGAATTGAGAACAATTACTGGACATTAGAACTTGAGATTCATAGAATGCGATGATGAACCATCTCAATTGTTGTGCGGATAATTGCCTGGTGTGATACTTTTCCATCATATATTCGCAACCTCTTATTGCAACTTGTTCTGTCACCATTTGCTTACACACAAAACTCCCGTTGAATCGGTTACTTTTGGGTAATAATACTTGCTCTTACAATTGATTCTGTTTCCCTGTGGGTTCGACCCTAACTTACCTACTATACTTGTTATAGTTTGCATCTTAGGAATTTACTTTGATTAGGCATAACGACCTTAGGCCTGTCATTTGATGATGTACCCGGTGAGTGAGCGACGAGTTAGTGGACAAGTTGTGTAGTCGGAGTCACAATAGGTCAGCAAGCGAAGGTCATTGTGATGAGTTAGGAAAACGCCTTGAGTAGGTCTGCCCTTGAGATACCTTAGAACTCGCAATGCAACATTCCAATGCGACTGTCGAGGTTACTGCATAAACTGAGTGAGAACATGAACTGAGTAACACAAGTCTGGTGATCGTCAAGTAGAAAAGATGACCCACGATGTGATGATACATATCCGGCCGTTGGAGAGGTGGGATGATATCAAGGGAAAGTTTATAATTTTGCTCCATAGGAAAAGTGACAAGTTTGGAATCGAACCAAGGAGACTGACTTTACCAAGAATATCCAGCGTGTATTTGCATTGTGAAAAAAGAATACTAGAGGAGGTCCATGATACATCAATTCCCAGAAAGTACTTGAGTTACCCAATATCTTTTATATGAAAACACGAGTGAAGATAGGCCTTGAAGTGAGCAATGGAGTCAAAGTTGTTCCTCGTTATTATCAAACCATCAACATGGATAAGCACATGAAGAATTAAATCTAATTGAGCAAATGAGAAGAGAGAATAGCCAGCATATGACTGGGAGAAACCAACATGGCGGAGAGCAGAAGTCAGCTTAGAGAACCAATTTCAGGGAGCCTGACGAAGATCATAGTGTGATTTTCGAAGTCTACAGACCTTGCGATTACCGGCAGTAGAAAAACCTGGTGGCATAGACATATAAACTTCTTCATCAAGATCATCATGAAGGAACGCATTGTGAACGTCCATCTGATGACATTCCCAATTTTGAATAGAGGCAACTGCAATAAAAACCTTTACAAACACCAATTTAGCAACCGGAGCAAATGTTTCAGAATAGTCAGTGCCCTCAATGTTGTCATTTGAGTTGTATTTCACACGGAAAACCTACTTACAACCGATAGCCTTCTTGTGAAGATGTAAGTGTGTGATCTCCCAAGTACCATTGCGAAGACGCGCATCTATTTTAGACAGAATAGCATCCCACAATGATGATGACGAAATGCCTCACGAAATGTTGTGGGTTCTGGATTTGCACTGATGGCAGAAGCTAGTGTGTAAAGGAGTAAAAGCATATGTGTCCCCATAATGGTTAGGTTCCTCTTTAATCTATCTTATCACTTTTTTCATACATATTATAGTGTCCACATAATTTCAAATATTAAATACTTGAATTGATAATTAATTGTAATTATTTAAATTATTTTTAATAAATTATTTAAAATTTGAAAATTAAAACAAATTATTCATTTAATATTATAATCACATTTGATAATTAATTTTAATAATTTAAATATTTAAACTAAATTTTTAACAAATTTTAAAATTCAAAAAAATATTAATTTAATTATGTAATTATATTTGATAATTATTTTTAATACTCTAAAATATTTAAAATAAATTGTTAATATATCCAAGAACTAAAAAATATTAATTTAATTTTCTAATTATGTTCAATAATTAATTTTAATAATTTCAAATATTTTAACTAAACTGTTAATAAAATAAAATTTGAAAAAAAATATTAATGTAATTATATAATTATATTTGATAATTAGTTTTAAATATTTTAATTAAATTTTTAATAATTTTGAATCTTTTAATTAAAATCTATTAAAAAAATAATTTATTAAGTTGTACACATGTAATCATTTTATTGGTTTTAGATATGGGAATGTACCCCATATATTGGGACATCCCAAACCTAGGAGGTTGCCCACAATGGTTGAGTTTCTCAAATCAGATAAAAAGGTGAAATCAGAAAGGGAGCCCTCGACCGTTGTGGAGGCTCTTAGTTATTTCAATGGGGCGTGGTGCAGGACGAAATTCGTTGGCACTTTCGCCCATTGCCAAATAGTAATAAAATCCAAACTCAAACACAAAACCAATAGATAATTAGCAAATCAATCACTTGATAAAACCAAATAACTACTAGTATAGCAATTAAGTCAAGAGTCAAAACCACCGGGAGAAGCGATTTACTATTCAATAACTCTAAACAAGAACTCTTATGACCAAACAATGATTTATGACACATAACCAAGATGTAAAATAACCAACTTTATGATTGCAAAGTAAATTAATAATAAGGTAGATAAGATATTTCACCTGTAATTCTCTGACAATATCTACTTGACTAGAGTTGAGAGATCTGCAGGGATACAATCATCTTATTCGATATGACTAAAGAATAGTGATAACTCCACTCCCTTGATGAAAATCGGAAATAGTTTCAACGGCTTTGACACACAGCTGGTGTCAAAGGTCTTGAAGCTACAGTTGTGTTGATGAAACACAAAACCTGTATTATGTGTATATTATGTCCGAATATTATTGTATAATATTATTATATATTTCCAGATATTATTGTGTGTTTTATACACTAACATATGCAATAAGTTTTCAAATATTATCTCCTTCCTTAAGCTTGAAATCGAGAAGATTCAAATTGGAGATCATGGCTTCTGAGTTTCCACAAATAGAAGATCATGGAGATTTCTTCCCAAGCCACAATCAGTTCTAGCCGTTGAAGAAGATCTCTAGGCGCCGATTTGATATGTATAAGAAGGAGATGAAGAAAAGAGGACAGATACATTCATTGAACACAAGCTCTCATTCGCACTCAAGCCTTCAAGTCAAATCTGTCTTCTTCGTGTGCTCTCTGCTAAGTTCTTAAGAGTCGTTTATGTTGTTTCAAAGCATTTGAGAGTTACACAGTGATCCAGGTTTGCTAGAAGAAAGAATTGCGTCCTTTACTTATTGCTTTACCATATTTCCGCAGTTGTTTCGAATTGTATAACTTTGTTGTGATCCAGGTTTGCTAGAAGAAAGAATTACGTCTAATCTCAAAGGGTTTTGCAAGAGCTTCAAAAGTCTTAAGATTATCTGCGAAAAACCGACATACTCTATTCAACCCCCCTTCTAGAGTATATTTATATTACTTTGTTATACATTATCGAACCTTCAATTGGTATCAGATCCTTACTCACTTCTTTTGATCTAACAATCTTGTGAGTTTTGATCATGTCTGGTGAAGCAAGCAGAGAATTTGCACAAGGGAGGTCTACCAGTAGACCACCACTTCTTGTAGGAAACAACTCCATCCACTGGAGGTCCTTGATGAAAATGTTCATTATAGATCAAGATCTGGAACTTTGGAACATTATAGAGAATGGTTCGAAGGTTCCAGAGAAAGACGGTCCAAATAGAACCAAAGTTGCAAAGACCGAGGTTGAATACATCCAAGCGGATCTTGAACTCGTTTCCAAAAACTACAAGGTTATTAACTTACTATACTGTGGTCTTAGCACTGATGAGTTTAACCGTATTTTATCTTGTAGGTCAGCTAACGAGATTTAGGACAAGTTGGTTGTCACCTATGAAGGAACTAGCCAAGTGAAGGACACCAAGATCAGTATCTTCCTTCAAAAGTATGAACTCTTCAAAATGAAGCCTGATGAGTCTATCAAGGCCATGTTCACACGGTTCACGGAAATCACCAACAACCTTGACTCTCTCGGCAAGACCTTTAAGAACGTTGAGAAAGTGAGGAAGATATTGAGGTGTCTTCCAAAAGACAAATGGGGCCCTAAGCTAATAGCCATAGAGGAAGCCCAAGATCTCACCACTCTTCCCCTTGATGACTTGCTTAGGAAGCTGATCACACATGAGATGATTCTCAATGAAGACTATGGAGAACTCCCAGCAAGCACTAAGAACTTGGCGCTCAAGTCTAAGAAGGATGAGCCCAAAGATGTGTCTGATTCTGAAGATGAGGATGACGATGATCCTTTTGCTCTTATCACAAGAGGCCTTTCTCGAATCCTTAAAATGAAGAAACAATTCAACAACAAGGATGGATCAGAGTCTTCTAAATTTCGAGGTAAGTCTCAATACAACAAATATGACAAGAAGACTAAACCTTTGTCTTGTTTTGAATGTGGTGAAACAGACCATCTTGTGAAAGATTGCCCTCAAAAGACAAAGAGCCAGTCCAAGAAAGGTGATAGATGGAAAAAGAAAGCCACGGTGGCAACTTGGAGCGATTCTGACACAGACTCCGATGATGAGAAGGTCAATGTCTGTCTTATGGCCTCAAAAGATAAATCCCACGATGAGAAGTTTGAGGTAACTGTAAGAGAACTTATGGCAAGTCCAAAAGAGGTATTATCAGAATTCCTTTCTAATATGATTGCCAATGAAGAGAAACTTATTGCCCAAACTAACACTCTTATTAAGAAAAATGTGAACCAGGAAAGAACTATTGAGGATCTGTCTATGAGGGTCAAAAGTCTTGAAACTTCTTATTCAGGTCTTGACATTAAAGTCAAGACTCTTGACTCAGAGAAATATGAACTCAAGCAAGATCTCTCCTCTCTAAGAAGTGAACATCATGACTTAGAGAACGCGAAGATCTCCCTGAATAAGAAGATTCAAGACCAACAGACAACCCTCATAAGTTTTACCAAATCCAAAGGCACTCTTGATAGGATGTTGGGTGACCAACAAAGTTCTCTAAACAAAAGTGGTATTGGTTACAATCCAAGGTTTTTAAAGAAGCAACACATTACCACTTTTGTAAAGGCAAAAGGAAGCAGAACCTCTCCTATATGTCACCACTGTGCGAGAAAGGGACATGTAAAAGAGACCTGCCCCTATAGAAGAAAGGATCCACATATCATTCGCAATACATTTCCTGTTCATTTGAGAAAAGAACGGATAACACAAGTTTGGGTCCCCAAAGGCACTATTTCACCTAATATGGTTTATCCCAATAATGGATCTAAATTTGCTTATTGGTCTAGCCACAAAGGTTGATGTTTGTCTTGCAGGAGATCACCAAGGTGAAAGAGAAAAAATGAATTATTGATAGCAGATGCTCGAGACATATGAGTGGGAAGAGTTCTCTCTTTTATGATCTAAATAAGCAATCCACTGGAACAATCACTCTTGGTGACAAAGGGAAGTGTGACATCGTTGGTATTGGTAGTGTTGGGAGTGATCCTAACCATAATATCAAAGATGTTTATCTTGTTAATGGTTTGAAGTATAATTTGCTTAGTGTTTCTAAACTATGTGATAGTGGCAATAATCTTGGATTTAACAAGAAAAGATGTCTAGTGCGCAGAGAAGATACAAGTGAAGTAGTTCTAACTGCATATCATTGTAACAACATCTATGCTGTGAATGCTGAGCAAGTGGCACAAGGAAGCTTAACCTGTATAAAGGCTTTGACCGACGATCCAAAGCTCTAGCACAGGAGACTTCGTCATGTGAGCCCACATACACTACAGAAGCTTGTGTCCAAAGGGCTTGTAAGAGGACTACCTGAGATGGACTTCAAAGCTATTGATATGTGCAAAGCATGCACACGAGGTAAACAAACACATAGCTCTTTCAAACCCAAAAAGGTTGTAAGTTCTTCTCGACCCCATGATGATTTTTCTAGATATACATGGGTTGCATTTTTAAAAGAAAAATCAGAGGTCTTATTTGAGTTTTCAAAACTGTGTAACGAGCCCATAATGTCAATTTGAAGTGATCATGGTAGGGAGTTTGATCAACTTCAGTTTGATTTGTTTTGTGCTAAATATGGCATCTCCCATAATTTTTTTGCTCTTAGGACACCTCAACAAAATGGGGTTGTGGAACGAAAGAACCGCACCCTAGAGGACATGGCCAGGACTATGCTTATAGAAAATGCATTACATAAAACCTATTGGGCTGAAGCTGTTAACACGGCTAACTATTTTTTGAATCGTTGTCTTATTCGTTCAATCTTAAAGAAAACTCCTTATGAACTTTTCAAAGGCCGCAAACCACTTATATAATATTTTAAACCCTTTTGTTGTACTTGTTTTGTTCATAACAATGGAAAAGATAACCTTGGGAAATTTGATACGCGTAGTTATGAAGGTATATTTCTTGGCTACTCCACAAGTAGCAAATCATATAGAATCTTCAACAAAAAGGACCAAGTTAGTTGAGGGAAGTATACATGTTATATTTGATGAATGCAATGACGGTTCTTTGAGTGAAAGTGTTGCAGATTTAGATCTTAACATCCATACAGAGAACGTGGATGGTGATTATGCTGCTATCAAGAACACAGAGAAGAGGAACATGCAGGATCGGATTCTCAACACTGAAGAATTGGCCCAAGGCGTTGAAGATTCGTCCAAAGCCCTTGGTGACCAATCCAAAAGTGTTGAAATTTCATAAACTGCTGTAACTGAACCTAACAGATCCATGGAGTCAGATGTGCCACAAATCAATCCTGCTGGTGTGACGAATCAAGGAGCTGACACTAGCAAAAGAAAATTCAAATACTCATCATCACACTCATTAAAGGATAGCATCGCTGACCCTACATCTAGTGTTCAAACTCGTTCTAAACTTAAGGATCTTTGTGCTTTTCACGCGTTTGTTTCTCTTATAGAACCAAAGAAGGTAGATGAGGCCCTTCAAGAGCCAGACTGGATCATTGCTATGCAAAGTGAGCTTAACGAATTTGAAAGGAACAAAGTCTGGACCTTGAAGCCTAAGACAAAGCATCAATCAGTCATTGGTACACGTTGGGTATTTCGGAACAAGCTAGATGAAAATGGTAAGACCGTGAGGAACAAAGCAAGGTATTGACTATGAGGAGACTTTTGCTCCCGTAGCCAGGCTTGAAGCCATTCGCATATTATTAGCATTTGCATCTTTTATGAGCATAAAGTTATATGAAATGGATGTCAAGTGTGCTTTTCTTAATGGTTTCTTAGAGGAAGAAGTCTATGTGGATCAACCCCCAGGTTTTGAAAGTTCGGAATTTCCTAATCATGTTTACAAACTAGACAAAGCGCTTTATGGTTTGAAACAAGCCCCAAGAGCTTGGTATGAGCGCTTGTCAAAATATCTTTTAGAAAATGATTTTAAAAGGGGGTTGATCGACAAGACTCTTTTTATCAAGACCAAAGGAAAGGACATTTTGGTTATTCAAATATATGTTGATGATATATTGTTTGGTGCTACTAACACATCTTTGTGGAAGGAATTTTCTGACATTATGTGGAGTGAATTTTAGATGAGCTTGATGGGAGAACTCAACTTCTTCTTGGGATTACAAGTTCATCAATCTAAGAAAGGGATCTTTGTCAATCAAAGCAAGTACACCAAGGATCTCTTGAAGAAGTTCAAGATGGATCAATCCAAAGCAGCCAAGACACCCATGAGCTCAACCTTATCTCTAGATCAAGACAAGACTGGGAAGAGTGTCAATCAAAAGGAGTATCGAGGGATGATTGGATCTTTATTATATCTTACTGCCAGTAGACCTAACATCATGTTTAGTGTTTTCATGTGTGCTAGGTTTCAAGATGATCTAAAGAATCTCACCTCGTGGCTGTGAAGAGGATCTTTTGATATCTAAATGGTACTAAGGAGCTTGGCTTATGGTACCCAAAGCAAAGAGATTTTACACTAATTGGGTATTCTGATGCAGACTTTGCAGGCTATAAGGTGGATAGGAAAAGCACGTCAGGATGTTGCCAATTCTTATGAGCATCCTTGATCAGTTGGCACTCAAAGAAACAAAACTCAATTTCTCTATCCACTGCCGAAGCCGAATACATAGCAGTTGGAGCATGTTGCTCCCAAATCCTTTGGATAGCTCAACAAATGAGAGATCTTGGCATCAACCTCAAAGGTATTCCCATCAAGTGTGACAATATGAGTTCCATATCAATCACAAAGAATCTTGTTCAGCATTCAAGGACCAAACATATTGATGTGAGACATCATTTCATTAGAGACTATGTCAAAAAAGGTGATGTGTCCATATCCTTTATTTCAACTGATTATCAATGGACTGACATCTTTACTAAGGCTCTAGCAGAGGACAGGTTCACCTTCATTAGACGTGAGATCGAACTGCTTAACAGGGATGCACTTTCGTAGGGGGAGCTTTCCCTTTACGAAAGATAAATTCTACTCAGTGTCAAGACCTTTGAGAATTATGTCATCGATTGTGAGCTGAATTGTACAACACATATAACGGATCATATATTTGGTTAATATCTTATTAGATATTTGATCAAATATAGTTTTTATGATTTTTAACCTTCTTTACGCAGTACACATTTTATTTTCCAAAAATTCTTATATCCGAGTTCACTTATTTATGGAAAATATATTTTCGGATATACTCCTTTTTGAAATTGAAGTGTGACAAGATAGTTTGAATTTTGAATTGTTTTTGGAAATCAAATATTTTTCAAAATGGAAGTGTTATGATTACTATCCTTGGAACCCTAAACCCATCCCATCAACTTACTCCTCTCACCCTTTTTAAACCACACACTTTACCATAACTATTCCTCACCTCTCCAGAATTACCTAAACCCTCTCTTAAACTCATTCTTCAACCTTTTTCTGGAAGCTTAGCCGAATCTCACCCATGGCACCCAAATCCAAGAAGACCTCCACACCCAAACGCCTTGGCGCTACCCCAAAGGACGCCAGCCATTGTTACTTCCCCTTAACCCGAACCTACTCCTCATTCTATTTTCCTAGCTATTGTCCCGAGCACCGTCCCTGAGAGCACCATTGCTGAAATCAAGCGGTCTCTGAAGGGCCTGACGAAGAAATCTCTCAATGCCAAGCAAAAAGGGAAAAGGAAAATCATTGATGAGGAAGAGGAGGAAGAGGAGGATCTTGATGAGATTCTAGAGCGAGATGCTGCAAAGGAGGCCGAGGAAGAGGCCCAGAGAAAGAAAAATGCCGAGGAAGAGGTTGAGCAAGAAAGGAAAATAGCAGAGGAAGAGGCTGAGAAAGCTAGAAAAGAGGCCGAGAAAGAGGCCCAAAGAGCTGCAGAGAAGGAGGTTCCCACTGAAGAGGAACCAAAGGAAGAGGAAGAGGAGGACGACGAGACTGCAAGCGACGACGAGGAGGCTGAGGGAGACGATCCTGAAGGGTTTGCTGAGGACTCGGGGTCTGAGGATGAAGAGGAAGAGGAGCCAGAACCTGTTCCCTCTCCAACTCCTCCTCCTCCCCCGTCTCTGAAGAAGCGCAAAGCCTCTGCAGCAAAGCCTCCATCTCCCAATCGCACAAGGAAAGGCACTCTCAGAAGCCTTGACGCGCCTGTCAAGAGGACTGCTCCCACAAAAGCTCGCAAGAAGAACGCCGATCCGCCTGCACTTATCCAGGTACACCAATCCTTGCCCTCCTCCTGGTTTGAGAATGCTGAAATGGTTGGAAAGTGGGTAGATGAGTTTAGAACTCGTAAGATATATCGTTCTGATTTCATTGATCTCGAGTTTTTGGAAGCTTTGAACCTACCCTGCATCTCTCTCCTCAAACAAACCTCTGTCTGGACCCTTCTAAACCTTGAATCTGTTTACTATTCCTAACTCACCCGTCTATTTTACATAAACCTAAAAGTCAAACACAATGTTGATGGTTGGTCTTTGGAATCAGTCGTCAAGGGAGTTAGAATCACCTTCAACTCCATTGACTTCGTTGATCTCCTTGGCCTTCCTAGACCTTGTCCAACCTCTCCTGAAACCCCCATAAAAGAACAGTGTGTTGCTCTTGCCCGATCCAAATACCTGCTCCCCGAAGCATCCAACAACACCATAAAACAGCTTACCCACTCGTCCCTTACTCTCGAGGCAAAAATCATCTTCAACATTATTGTGAGATGCCTCTTACCCCGAATCAACTCTGGCTCCCTCCTAACTGATAACGCTATGGTCCTTTTATACCAAATTTTGAATGGCCATGATCTTGATCTTGCCAATACCATCCTAGGATCCATGGCTCACACCCACAAAGCCAGAAAAGGAACTCTCGTCCCCTTCGCCAACCTTTTGACCCATATCTTCAAAGATTCTGAAATCGATTTCAAAAATGAAGAACAATAGCATCATATGGGTAAATTCAACTCCAAGAGCTTTGAGAAGATTGGCATCACTCAGTCCCCCCCAAGTGACTTGGAGTCTTACCTCTCCCTCAAAAACTCTTCCCACTGCCTCTGCCATTGATGAGTGCATGGACAACCTGGAGTTGGGCTTGGAGGAAGTTCGCCTGGACATCAAGGAGCTGCATAGAGAGTTTTCGATGGAGATGAGCGGGCTGTCTAAGTTGTTGCACGAGCTGAGGTTGTTGTTCACAGATGGTGCTCCTGATGATGAATCTTAAACCCTACCCTACCCTACCGTAACCCCTATTTTGAACACTTTTGGTTTTGGATACTGCTTTAAAACTTTTGGTTACCGTTTTACCCTCCTTCCTTTGTTGAAAGACAAAAGGGGGGAGATGATCTGATGATGGTTTAGACTTTAAAACTGTTGTGAACCAAGGGTCTTGGAAGACCTTGTTTTGTTTTACTTTGTTGGATATTTTTCGTTGACTTTGAAAACTTATGATCCAACATTTGTCTAACATATGCAGGTACTTAGTCCAATTTTGCTTATGATATATCTGCTTGACTAAGTTGTAGGGATGCATAGGTTTTGTCTTTCATCAAGGGGGAGATTGATAACTCCACTCCCCTAATGAAAATCGGAAATAGTTTCAAAGGCTTTGACACACAGCTGGTGTCAAAGGTCTTGAAGCTACAACTGTGTTAATGAAACACAAAACCTGTATTATATGTATATTATGTCCGAATATTATTGTATGATATTATTATATATTTCCAGATATTATAGTGTGTTTTATACACTAACATATGCAACAAGTTTTCAAATATTATCTCCTTCCTTATGCTTGAAATCGAGAAGATTCAAATTGGAGATCATGGCTTCCGAGTTTCCACAAATAGAAGATCATGGAGATTTCTTCCCAAGCCACAATCGGTTCTAGCCGTTGAAGAAGATCTCTAGGCGCCGATTTGATCTGTATAAGAAGGAGATGAAGAAAAGAGGACAGATACATTCGTTGAACACAAGCTCTCATTCGCACTCAAGCCTTCAAGTCAAATCTGTCTTCTTCGTGTGCTCTCTGCTAAGTTCTTATGAGTCATTTATTTTGTTTCAAAGCATTTGAGAGTTACACAGTGAGCTTATAGGATATATTTCGAGTGAGTGTTATACTCAAGAGTTTGTAACTCAGGAAGTGGACACTAGGCGATTGATTCACTAAGTGTAAGAGGATTATACTAGATAGCTGAGAGAGGTGGATCTCTTCTAGATTGGTCTATGACTCCAAGGGAACGTGAGTTGACTAGATTGCGATTGTATAGGAGAGAGGCTTCTCGGTGAGCTATTAGGATCCTAAGTCTTGGGAATCAATAAAAGCCGGTTGAATCCTAGGGTTGTGGAAGAACCCTAGGCGGGGACGTAGGCCAAGTTCGTACCAAACCTCGTAAACAAATATTCATTGCGTCCTTTACTTATTGCTTTACCATATTTCCGCACTTGTTTCGAATTGTATAACTCTGTTGTGATTCAGGTTTGCCAGAAGAAAGAATTACATCTAATCTCAAAGGGTTTTGCAAGAGCTTCAAAAGTCTTGAGATTATTTGCGAAAAACCGGCATACTCTATTCAACCCCCCTTCTAGAGTATCTTTATATTACTTTGTTATACATTATCGAACCTTCAAATAGCATTAGGGACTCAAGTAATTAGACCAATTGGCATATTGATTCAATGTAATTAAGACAAACCGGAACAACCCTAAATCAGCCCTAATCGACAAATACTCAACACAGATCAATTGAAATCATCCACTACAAAGACAAAGAAATATCACTACTTCGATATCTTCATTTGCTATCAAGAATACAACAATGAATTCATAGCTAAGATGCAATTTCTAAAATAGTGATAAATCATAGAAAGGAACACAAATATAATCAATAAGCACAAGATGATAATTATGAATAGGAATAACTAAATAGAATGAAATCCTCACAATCTAAACAACCATGTCTTCGAATCACAGGCGAAACTATGAGTTTAGGAACTCATAGGCAAAATCTATCTCTCTCTAATTGTGTTCATAGTCTCCCAAAACCTCCAACAACTCTCTCTGACATTAATTGAAAATAACCTATTAAAGACTCATAAGGAATCAGCAAAAACCTAGAAATATAAAAGTGTAATAATAGGAAATAGAGTATTCGGATCTGAAATCGCAATCACTGGGAATCGGCCCACGGCGGGCATCGTGCAAGAGGCAGCGAACACCGCCATCTCAGTGACGGAATTCCCTCTTTTTCCTCGATTGTCTTCAATGTTGTGCTTCTTTGCTCCTCTCTAGCCTCTTCCTCAGCCTCCATATGCTCCAAAATATGTCTATTAAGCTCTATCAAGATTCGTCCAAGATTGGAATGTAACTCTGCAAAATAAACCCTAAAAAGGCGTAGATTCCAAAATCGAATATTTCACAAGCAATATACGAAACTAGACTCAAACATATGCAAAACTCCTATCTAAAGGCAATAAGAAATACCTATATAATGCCTGTATGCATTATCAAATCCCCCCACACTTAACACTTGCTTGTCCTCAAGCAACCATAAGACAAAAACATCATATATGCAACCTACATGAGATTCTTTCACAATTTTACTCATCAAAAGCAACATCATCAATAATGCAAATATAATCAAGGCATATAAACGTCATAACATGTATATATGGGATCAAATTGCTTGCATGCTCAAAAATCCAACCTTACCAAGGATAATGTGTATCTCTCACTCTCATGTGTTTAGGCTTTAAACATACACTCACCTCAATTCCATATACAAGCATCAACTTAAATATTGGCATTTATATTACAAAATCTCCACCGGATACGTCAATGAAAAAATAAGGACATCAAGAGGAATTTCGCTCAATGGAAACCTTTATAGAAGATTCCATTCGGCGGGGTTGTAATGGGGCTTGGTAAATAAACATAAGGGCAAGGAATTGTATTTGGTAATGTGTTACTATAAATTACGGGAAAATAAGATTTCAACAACTCCCAAATATAACACAAACCAACTCAATAGTACTCAAGCTCACATACACACAACATCTCTCAAAACGTAATAATAACTCCAAAAATCCTCCATAACACAACTCTCAAAATATATCAGGAAACTCATACTCATATCATCATCGTCTCATCATCACATACTCATGCAATCTCCAACACCCAACCAATCTAACTTTTAACCAACATAAATCCAATTCTTCCACATTATGCAAAAATAAATAAACTTGGCTATTTATTCTCTTTTTCTTTTTTCGAACTGGTTTTTTTAACTATGAGCCAAAATAAATGTAAGAACAAATGCATAAAAATGAGGGAACTAATAAGCACATAATATTACATCTTCTCAAAACCATAAACCATAAAACTTCACACTTTAGCTTCTTTCTCCTCAACTCCAAAATAGATTCCATAACCCACTAAAAATCTCAAATTCCCCGGAATGAGGGTAAGGCTCATCGTAGGCTAGGAATAATATAATTTTGTGGAGCTATCAATAAAATAGGGTAAAGGCTCCAATTGGCTTCAAAGCAAGACATAACATAGGGTAGACATGGATAAAATGTGCCTCAAAATTTGCCTGTATCATTTTGACTTATCAAGCAATGAACATGTATATTGTCGGTCTTAAAAATAGATAACCATGACAATACTGAATGATAAATGCATAGGAAGAGTAAATCACACAAGAAAAGCAAAAGGTATATAGATGTATCCCTTATAAGGCCAAAAATATCTCCCAAGGACAATTTTTTGTTGAATATCAAACATGCTCACAAACTTAGATCATACATGCTCAATTACCTATGCCTAATCATATATAACATAAAAACCAAATTTTAAATACAAGGTCATATCATTCCAGAATTTTATAGGATTTATAAGATCATGCCCGTATAAAGTTAAATAGGACAAACTCAAATTAGATGGGTATCTTTGATAACACAATATGTAATGCATGATACCAAACTTTTTTTTTCTTGATTTTTGTCATTTTCTATTTTCTATTTTCTAATTTTTTTCATTTTTGACATTTTATATAACAAATCACATAAACATCGAAAATAACATAAAATAAAACAACTAAAAATCGAAACATGAAACAAAAAATTAACCATGAACTAAACTAACTAGCTAATTTAGTTCACTTCTCCCCCCACCCCACCCTGCACATACACAAAAAGGAACAATGAAAATAGAAAATATAGGGTTTGAAGGAAGCAAATGACTAACCAAATACTGTGAAGGAGGGGTTTGGGTTCCAGACCGCTGATTGATACCCTTTAGCGCAATCAATAACGCATCCTGAAGACCAGAGACTTTATCTGCAATGCCAGCGAGCTTGTCTGCAGTGCTTGCCTTGAACTCAGCAAATCGACACTCTAGATTATCCTACGTAGCATAGACAAGACCAACGTCATCCACAAAAACTTATTCTTTCTCTACTATCTCTTATTCCTCGTTCAAACAGGCTTATCCTCAGATGCTTCATCAACACCTTTAGGTCATCAGCTATCAAAACTATTGTCATTCGGGTTCAAGGAAAATATGTTGTGATGGATATGAAAATATGATATCCTATAGAAATATGGTAGCTCCGCAGGCAGATAAATGTGATGCTCAGAAGTCTCTCCCGCCATCCATTTGAAACACCATATTTCGTCCGGACGCTAGACATACTCAGTAATGCCCCACCAATTCAGGTTGGCAATATTGTAAACCTTTTCACCATCAAAAGAGTGCAAATCATCAAGACAGACACCCACTCGGCGAGCAATCAACGATACCATACCTCCAAAAACAATAAGACGCTCAGGCCTCACATGAGTAGCTCTAGTCACCTCCATACAGCTCCCCAAAAACAGCTGAACCCAGTCAGGAATATGCACTGCCTTATGAATCAAAGTATAAATATAGCTCCAGGCTCTCATAGGAACCAAGGAAAAATTCTCCACACCGAAGAAAGAACTACATAACACCAAATAGCACAACGTCAATTTTGGATCAGTAATCATGGACTCATAGTGGCGTTTGCTCGACTCAAAGAATTTTTTCGTAGCCTCCTTCCAAGTTTCATGAGGATGTGGAGCAACCATCTCATACCCATAGGCGTCAGCAGGCATCTTGGTAACACCAAAAGCTTGTGCAATGAGATCCTTAGTCACCATGAATTTCCAATCCCTCAACTAAAAACGAATCTCCACATCAGAACGATAATCCAGGGTAGCCAAGAACTCTCTCACCAATGTCGGATAGGTAAATTCAGCCAAATCCGTGAAATCGCCCAAACCTCCTCTCTCAAGGAGTCGAGAGACCTCCTCAAATAGTCCCAAACGCTTCAACGTCGGGGGATGAAAGAATAGTGTGGATATATACTTCCTCTTCTCAAGCTTAACCCAACAATCTTCCTCTTCCCATGACGAAAAAACCAGGCTTCTCCATAGCAGGAACTGAAGACATGATGCACAACTCCAGAAGAAAATAAAAAGATACCACAAAAACTACCAAAAACGACCTCTCTACAGTGACGGTGGGAGACGTGTAAGGGGCGGCGGGCGCCGTGTATTACTGAACACGAATCCGGGTAAAGACGTTGAACAAATGACATCCAAACTCCTCCAAACTTGAAACTTGACGACCAACTTGGTTTCAATAGCCTTCTTTGGTGATATGTAGGGGAATGATATGGAAAAATATTGAATTTGATAGATGTAGAGTAGTGGGGGAAAGTGTTTTGATGGGCAAGAACTCAATGGAAACACAAGGCTTTAGGTTTTTGGAAGGGATTCAAGTAAGCTCTTTGGGTTTTATAGGTTTCTTGGAGAAAAGCTTTAATTGATCTACAATAGGGAATATGAATATATAGTAAGTTGGAAAGGTGATCCATCTATAAAAAAAAAGATAAAATAAATTAGAAATAGATAGAAAATAGAAAAAGATAAAAGATAAATCCTAATCCTAAGATAAAGGGAACCTAATCCTGGATAGACAATATAACCCTAAGATAGATAAAAGATAGATAGAAACTAGCATAAGATATATAGAAAATAACCTCTAGTCCTAAAAATGGATAAAATAAACCTAATCCTAAAATAAATAGATAGAATAACATATAATCCTAAATGTAAAAACTAACCTAATCAACCGTAATTAACAAAGATGAAAAAGATAGAATTACTTCCTTCCAATTTTACCAAAGATCCGAACGTGTCTTTGAATAGGACTAGGCGGCGGGCGCCGTGTAAGGGGCAGCGCGCGTCGTGGTGCTCAGAGTGGTATTCCGTATTTCAGTCAAGCAAAATTCAACCCCAACAAAGGTTCTAACTTACCATCACTCCATTATCCAATGAAAGTTCATCCTACTTTATTGAATTGAAAAACTACATGCGAAATTGAAATGATGTTACCTAAACTACCTTGGGTTGCCTCCCAAGAAGCGCCTTTGTTTCACATCTTTGGCTCGACGTGATGCATTTCTTGATCAAGTTATTCCATCAAGATCCTCCACACTTGTCTTTTTCAAGACAAGAGAGGAACTTTAAGAATTTCTCCAATATATCCATCAGTTGCACCAATCAATTCCTTATTGAAATGAGTTACTCCTGGAGGTTGCCCTGAAATCGCAAAAACCTCAACATTATTAGGAATCGATTTCTCATAGGGAATAGCAATAGAATCATTCAATTTAGACACATTGTTATGTGACTTAAACAAATTCTCAATTTTCCTTTCAATGTCATCTTTCCCTAGATCAACTTTTTCTTTGTTAGAAGACTCAATACTAGACCTGTCAAAACACAACCCGATCCGGTGACCCGATCCGAACGACCCGAAAAATTCCCGGCCCGAACTCGGAAATTTTGATCCGAAATTTTTTTCGACCCGAACCCGAAAAACCCGAAATTTTTCGGGTAATCTGGGTTTCGACCCGGCGACCCGATTGACCCGGTAATTTTGACCCGATTTACCCGATTGAACCGGTGACCCGATTGACCCGGTTGATTTATAATTATATATAATTAAATTTTTTATATATAATTAAAATTTATCACAAAATTATCAAATCTTGATTTTTTTTTAATTTAAAAAAGAAAAAATTGACAAACCCGAAATCGACCCGAAATGACCCGAAGACCGGTCGAACCCGGGTTCGAGTCATCCTGAAAATACCCGAAACCCGTTTTACCCGAGACCCGTTTTACCCGAACCCGACCCGAATGACCCGTTGGACAGGTCTACTCAATATGCAATGATTCATTTTCAATAGAAGGATCTAACTAATTATTTGATTCATTCCTGTGATCACTTTCATTAGAGTCAAGAACATCTATAGAATCATTAGTAGAAGAAACAATAGGATCAATTATAGAAAACTCAATCTTTCTACCATCAAATTCCATAGTTAGGGAACCTTGAAAACAATCAATCTTAGTCTTAGCCGTTCGCAAGAATGGCGTTCCCAAAATAATTGGAGTTTCAGGTGTACCTTGTTCCATATCCAGAATAAAAAAATCAGCTGAAAATATCAAATCATTTACCTTAACCAGTCTAACATAGCTTTGGTGAAGCTAACATTACATATTGCACATGGGATCGTAAACATACATGGATCTCCACATTTTCCATGCAATCTTTTCTGTAATAAAGTGGAAACATTTTCACTTAAACTTACCTTTTATTTCCTTCGCATCCTTTTCTTGCGTTTCATCGTGCACAATCCTTTCAAAAAATTTGCAAAGCGAGGCACAATTTTAATCAAATTGAAAAGTGGAATATTTACCTCACAATGAGCAAAGATGTCATAAAGAATTTGTTCATCTTTCCACTTACTATCAGATCTTAAAGCATGAGGAAAGAGTGGTGCAGGTCTTGAAACCTTATTGACCACTCCTTGGATGATTTCCTTGGGGATTCAACAACATAAAAAATCGGTTCCATCACTGGAAGGGGCGGCGGGCGCCGTGGTGATGGTCGACGGGCGCTGTTAATTGTTGTGAGCCTATTTTTTCATGTTTTACACTTACTTTTATATCGATTTCTGCATGCATTTCATACATTTGGGTTAGAATAGTACAGAATCTATGTAGTTTACACTTATTTGCTAAATTATGGAGTCTATGCTAGTTTCTGTTTAATTTCGCAGAAATAGAGGCATTTTACAGCAATTCAGAGAAAGGAGGAAAAGCTCGAAGTCAACTATAGAAAGTACAAGGTCAAGGAGCAGCGGACCAGGATAAATCGAGTAAAGGACGAGAAAAGATCAACTCGACAAGTTGGTCGATATCGACCACTTTGGTCGACATCGAGTAACCCGAGCCCAATCAAAATCCAGCAAAGTCGAGCACAGCACTCGAGGAGCCAAGATTGGTCGACGTCGAGTAAACAACTCGATGTCGAGTAAAGTCGACGAGTTCGAATGCTGCTCGAGCTCGAGTGCAACCCCAAAGGAAGAATTCTACTCGACGTCGAGGAAACTTGGTCGACACCGAGGACATTCCAGAACAGTCCAAGTCGAGTACGAGGACAAATCCGAGCATTTGTGGTTACTTGCAAGCAAAAAGTCGAGATATTCTATCAAGAGACATCAATTTCTATCAAGAGAAGAAAGATCTATCCACATTAACTTTATTTCCTTTTAGATATAATTATTTTATTTCCATGTTTTATCTTTATGTTATTAGATAGATAAATTTAGATATAGATATAATATTCTTTCCTAGATTAGCTAGGGAATGAATACTAAAAATAAAGCCTTACTGGATGAGTTTTAGGCATTCAATTTCAATTCAATTCTAGTTCCAATTACACACACACATAGAGAGAGAGAGAGAGAGAGAGAGAGAGAGAGAGAGAGAGAGAGAGAGAGAGAGAGAGAGAGAGAGCGAGTAGAGAGAGAAGGTGGAGGCCGACTAGAGTTATGAAGCAAGAGCGGGATTGGCTTTGTTCGGTTGTAAGCTTTCTTTTAGTTTATTAATGCAATTTATTTTCTTGAAATTATTGATGTGTTTATTCATGATGAAGAGCGAGTAGTCACCCAACTTCTAGGGTCGGGGTGAGCCTGACGGTAGCCATGTAAGGTGATGCGGTAAAGGTACAATCTTTTGATGCGATTTCGTCTTCTATCCCTATGAGCATGATTCTTTTGCCAAAGTTGAAGGTGATCCTTGTTTGTGTTATTGAAGCGAAAGTGATCTTAATACAACATGGATTAATTATGTGAAAAAGGGTTAGTAACAATTAGGGTTTATGTGAAAGCCTCTATCTTCCTATTTGTTAATAACGAAAGTTATTTGATGAAAAAGCATGATCTTTTATGCCTTTATGTGTTATTTTACATGGTTATCGTTGTGATGTTGATACCCTGATCTTGGAAGTCTTTAGTTCATTGATTTATTTCCCCAAAATTTCGAGTTTGCATTCGTTTCCATTCGAAAAGGTGAGATTTTTAGTTTCTGTGTTTACTCGAAATCGACAAGATTTGGTCGACGTCGAGGAAAGTTTGGTCGGCGTCGAGTTGGTTAGTCGAGATCGACCAGTTTGCATTTGTTTTCGTTTTCTGTTGCTTTCTGCTTTCTCTTTTGGTCGACATGGTGGTCGAAGTCAAGTACTTTACTCAAAGTCGAGGACTCTTCTGGTCGAATTCGCATTGTTTCTGGAACTGAAAAGGAGGGCGCTGACACGCTTCCTCGTGGATCGATCCTGACTAAAATGGGAGGAAGTCTTGTATTTGATTTCATATTTATATTTATTTTCATACTTTACCATCCTCCTCCAACAACATTAATACAGTGTGTTTTCGAATCTTTTTCATCTTCGTCTCCCACATAAATCACCTTCTTAGGCCTCTCTTCAATATTCCTAGGGGGCACATTCACTTGTTTACCTCCTCTAAGGATCATGACACTCACATTCCCTTTCGGATTCACTACCACTTGTGATGTCTCATCTATATCCTCTTGTTGAGTGTTTCTTTGACGGTTCTCAAATTGTCCTCTTCAATAAGAAACTTGTTGCTGCTGACCTCTGTCGTTGAATCCACTTTGATAGTTCGCATTGTAATTATTGTGACCTCTGTCATAAGGTCCATAATCCATAGCTTTCAAATCAGCGACATCTTCTTGAACCAAAGGACACTTATCATTTGGATAAGTTGGATCTCCACAAACACCCAAAGTTCTAGGTTGCTGAGATTGATTCATTTGCATAGCCATTTTGTTCACTATCTCCGTAAGCCTATCCAGATCATCCTTGTGACCATCTCTAGAATTATCCAACTTATGAACTCCTCTAACTCCTTGATGTCTCCCATATTGTTGCGATGCATTAGCCAACCCTTCAAAAATTTGCATTGCTTCTTGAGATGTCTTATCCAAAATATCCCCTCCACTAGTAGCATTGATGAAACTCCTATCGGTGTCAAGCAAGCCCTCATAAAGATATAATACTAGATCATCCTCGGGTATACCATGATGTGGACAACTACCCTTAAGCTTCTTGAACCGCTCAACATACTCATAAAGACTCTCCGTAGATGATTGCTCAATACCTGATAGCTCATTCTTATGTTTGTTGTGGCGAGTTATAGGAAAGTAATTTTGTAGGAAAACATTCTTCAATTCAACCCAAGTAGTAATGCTTTCTGGGTGTAGGTAATAAAGCCAATCGCTTGCTGAATCTTTCAAGGTAAAGGGGAACACTCTCAACATCAATTGGTCATCGTTAAGGCTCTAGGGTCTAAGTCTATCACACACTCACAAAGGTAGCAAGCTGCTTGTTTGGTTCCTCCCCATGCAATCCATGAAAGTAGGGTAAAATAGTAAACCAATTCAACTTATACTCAAATCTTGAACTCTCGAGGAGATCAGGAAATCTAATTGCAAGTGGTTGAGCACTCAAATTAGGTTTCTTTAGGCTTCCCAGGGTTCTTTTTGGCAGATTAACAACTTCTTCTCCCATCTCCATATTTGTGTCGAGCTCGAGCCTCCTTTTCAACTTAAGAGATCTTTCAATCTCAGAATCAAAAGACAAAGGCAATGAATTAAAAGATCTAGTTTGAACCATACAAGGACACAAAAGACTCAAAGAAAAGAATGAAGAAAAAAAAAGAAATAATGAAAAATATAAAGAAAAGCAAACTCCTTTCTTCTCCCCGACAATAGTGCCAATAATATGGTGCGGGACGAACGTCGTTGGCACGTACTTGCTCCCTTTTCTAAATAGTAATAAAATTCAAACTCAAATACATAACCAATAGATTAGCAAAGCAATCCCTTGATAAACCAAATAACTATTAGTATAGCAATTAAGTACGGAGTCGAACCCACGGGGAGAAGTGATTTACTATTCAATAACTCTTAACAAGAACTCTTATGACCAAACAATGATTTATGACAGATAAACAAGATGTAAAATAATCAACTTTACGATTGCAAAGTAAATTGATAATAAGGTAGAGAAGATATTTCACCTGTAATTCTCTGACAATGGTTGAGATTCATGGTCCTAGGATTGATACATCAATTACTCATAAATATATGTCTACTTGACTAGAGTTGAGAGATCCACAGGGATACAATCATCTTATTCGATATCACTAAAGAATAGCATTAATGACTCAAGTAATTAGACCAATTGGCATATTGATTTAATGTAATTAAGACAAACCGGAACAACCCTAAATCAACCCTAATCGAAAAATACTCAACATAGATCAATTGAAATCATCCAGTACAAAGACAAAGAAATATCACTACTTCAATACCTTCGTTTGCCATCAAGAATACAACAACGAATTCATAGCTAAGATGCAATTCCTAATATGGTGATCAATCATAGAAAGGAACACAAATATAATCAATAAGCATAAGATGATAATTATGAATAGGAATAGCTAAATATAATCAAATCCTAACAATCTAAACAATCATGTCTTCGAATCACAGCTAAACTAATAGTTTAGCAACTCATAGGTCAAATCTCTCTCTCTCTCTCTCTCTCTCTCTCTCTCTCTCTCTCTCTCTCTCTCTCTCTCTCTCTCTCTCATTGTGTTCATAGTCTCACAAAACATCCAACAACTCTCTCTGAAATTAATGGAAAATAACCTAATAAAGACTCATAAGGAGTCGGCAAAACCCTAGAAATATAATAGTATAATAATAGGAAATAGAATCTTTGGATCCGAAATCGTAATCGCTAGAAATCGGCTCACGGCGAGCACCGCCGTCTCAGTGACGGGATTCTCTCTTTTTCCTCGATTGTCTTCAATGTCGTACTTCCTTGCTCCTCTCTAGCCTCTTCATCAGCCTCCATATGCTCTAAAGCATGTCTCTTAAGCTCTAGTAAGATCCTTCCATGGTCGGAATGTAACTGTGTAGAATAGACACTAAAAGGGCGTAGATTCCGAAATCGAATACCTAACAAGCAATATAAGAAACTAGACTCAAACATATGCAAAACTCTTATCTAAATGCAATAAGAAATACCTATAATGCTTATATGAAATATGCATATTATCATAACGTTATTTGTAACTTTACTAAATGGTGCTATATTCGTTGGGTAAAATATATCATTTTATAATATTAGTTTCGTTTAGAAAATTAAAATATGTTATTATAGGTACTTTGGATTTTACTTTACCAAAATGTTCTTGTAGTAATTAAGGGATTGATTGTTATAGGATCGATAAAGCGAAAAGATAGTGTAATAAATAAGGATAAAATAGTATATTTGGTAATTTAAAAAAAAATTGTGCATCTACGTAGAATAACATATTTTGTTGAACAGTATCAAAAATAAAAATGTTGGTCTAGTGGAACATGACATATCAATCCCACCGATCGTCCAATAGGTAGTAGTTAATTTACTCGTCTATATGGGATGAAGTAATTTCATTCGAGTAATGTACTCCTTATCAAAGAGAGTGGGAATTTAATTTCACAAGTATATCTCTTTATTACTGGCATAGGTTGAGACTCCTAACATGCGGTTTGGATCTCATGGTGTTAAATTCCATGAAGTTTGTAGATTATCCAATAAAAATGCATCAATCCTAAAAAATTCATTAAAAAAGTGGTTAAAAGCGTTTAAATCTAAACTATTTATTTAGAATTAAGTGGTTATGATTTAACTAACTTCATATATAGTTATTTTACCAACTCCATGGGATAGGTTCCGCACTTACTGGGCAACCATCCCCATCTAGTTTTTCTTAACCAAAAAAAAATCTATATAGTACTCCCTCCGATCCAAAATAAGTATCGTTTGACTTTTTAACACGTAGTTTAAAAAGCTAAAAATGATATAAAATATCAACTTTTTAATTAATTTTTTTAATAACTTAATATTTGTTAGTAATAAGTATTAAATTATAAAATAATAATAATAGAAAACTTAATATATATATATATATATATATATATATATATATATATATATATATATATATATATATATATATATATATATATATATATATATATATATATAGTTTTTAGCTACTTAAAATATGTGTTGAAAAGTCAAAAGACACTTATTTTGGATCGGAGAGAGTAATGTGTATATATATATATAGTAATGTGTGTGTGTGTGTGTGTGTATATATATATATATATATATATATATAGGGATTGACTCCGGTGAAAACCTCAAATTGTGGTAAAAACCCGTGAAGACTACTTTATATCTTGGTTTATTTGAAACCCCTGCTAAAAACCTAAATCACACGGTGACTTTACAACTCGGTTCAACCTAAAAACTGTGCTAAAAACTCCAATTTTAAAATAACACATGACTTTATAGCTCGGTCAAGCCTAAAAATCGCGCTAAAAAACTCATGTTTTAAAATTACATAGTGACTTTATAGCTCGGTTTTATTCAAAACCGGACTAAAATTTATGCCTTTATAGATCGGTTCTATTCATAACCGACGGGTTTCTACCGCAATTTTGGTTTTCACCGGAGCGCATCCCTATATATATATGGGGATGCGCTCCGGTGAAAACCAAAATTGCGGTAGAAACCCATGAGGAACGGGTTTTTAGCTCAGTTTACTTGCTTTATAGCCCGATTATTAATAGAACCGATCTATAAAGACGTAAATTTTAGCCCGGTTTTGAATAAAACCGAGCTATAAAGACACTATGTAATTTTAAAACATGAGTTTTTTAGTGCGATTTTTAGGCTTGACCGAGCTATAAAGTCATGTGTTATTTTAAAATTGGAGTTTTTAGCACAGTTTTTAGGTTAAACCGAGTTGTAAAGTCACCGTGTGATTGAGGTTTTTAGCACGGGTTTCAAATAAATCAAGATATAAAGTAGTCGTCACGGGTTTTTACCACAATTTGAGGTTTTCACCGTTGTCAATCCTTATATATATATCAATTAATTAAGTTAGCTTGTTTGTATATATATAAAAAAAAAGTTAACTTGTGTAATTAGTAATGAATAAAGTTGTGACATTATGAATATATAGCGAGTGATAAGTTAGAAGTGTGTGATGCATCGAATATGAAATGGAATTTGTATGGCAATGTAAAGTCGTTGTCACAATGAATGTCAAAACAAGCAAGAATACCTAAAGAAGGAACAATGAAAAACATATTTAATGTAGGGGTTTATTGTCTTTTAATGAAACGTTATTTCATTCATGAAGGTAGGGGTTGATGGATATGGTATATGGCGGTACATGGGTGGGGTGTATCTACCACGTACCTCATCCACATCCAATAATTCATTATTCATGCTGCGCGCCTGATAAATCTAATCTTGCTGTAGTTTCCTTGTTCGTAGACTTTTTTTTTTATTAGGTAAAAATTCGGATGCGGTACCCTATCCGAAAGCATCATGTCGGATGAGGTTAAAAAGACTTGTGTCTAGGTATAGCTCAGGCCCCCTAATAGAGTAGCAAAGATGTACAACCTTATCCGCTACCCGGTTACCAATATGGGGAATATGTGATACATTAACATTCCTTATTCCTTGGAGAAGGCTTTGGATATCTGACATAATCATTTCTATTTCCCAAGGACATCCAACTTGTGATCTTATATAGTCCGTAATAATCTTAGAGTCTCCTTCTATTATTAGATCGGTTATGTTTAGTTCTCTCGCTTTTTCTATCCCTAGGCGTAGAGCTAAGGCTTCCGCTATAAGGGGTGACTGTCCACCATTAGCTTTTCCGACAATGTTGATTGGGTCTCCACGCCAGTGGAACTGTTTGTGGTTGATTTAAATGATCCGTCAAAGTTTAGCTTATATTTACCTGCCGGAGGTTTCCTCCATCGGTAGTTTTTCCTATTGTTCCCAGAGAGCCCTATTCTTATACTTAGGTTCTGTATGTCGTTATCCTACATTTCATTCTATCTACTAGCTTTCCTCCAATTATCAATATTGTTCGTGATCATTTTTTTGATAGCCTCTGCAGAGGGGATGGTTTCATTTCTAAAGATTCTTTGATTTTTTATAAACCAAATGGTCCACCATCTGATTGCTATATGTTGCTTCTTCTCCATCGGAAGAGTGGAGCCTAAAATTTGTAAAATTTGATTCATATCTCTATTTTTTGTAATTAGGTTGTTAATGTTTTGAGATATTTGTCCAGGGAATTGTTGTTGGAAATTGTTGATGGGAAATTATATGAATAGGTGAATATCATCTTCCGCGAACTGGTTGCACAAGATACATGTGTTCGGTACCGCCACTACTTTTAGGGCCAACCGGGTAGCCGTGGCGAGGCCTGTTTGTTTTATTTTCCAAAAAAAATTCTTAACTTTAGGTGGGGAGTCAAGTTTCCAGATCCATGAGAATTCATCCAACGATCTTTGTGGTGTGGATGAGATTAAGTTATAGGCACTTGTCGTTGTGAACCATCCCGTCTTGGCGGGCCACCAATACAGTCTGTCTGTAAGGGGGGGTGATTGGCAAGGAGATTTTCATAATATCCTCTACTATGGGCTTAGGAAGCACCGATACAAGTTTTTCCTTCCACCATTGTCCTCCTATTATGAAATTGCTTACAGAACCATGTGGATTAATGTTATGTTGAGAGTCTATTCTGTCCTTTAGAGGTGTCGTAGCCACCCAATTATCTTCCCAAAACTTAATTGATTTCCCATCCCCCACCTGCCAGATGAGTTCCGTCTTGAGTTTCGGGATTATGTAACTCAGTTTCGACCATTGCCATGAAGAATTGCCTTTTCTAGAGTAGGTAAGGATGTGGTTTTCTTTCAGATACTTGTATTGTATGATTTTGACCCATGTATTTTCCGGTTCTGCCAGAATTTTCCAGAGGAGTTTTTGTTGAAGAGCTTCATTCATATCTTTGGTTTTTCTAATTCCTAATCCTCCATCCCTTTTTTATTTACATATTTTGTCCCAACTGATTAATGGGCTATATTGCGCATCTTTGTTCCAAAAAAAGGTTCTGTTGATTTGATCTAGTTGTTTGTGGACCGCTACCAGAAGCATGAAGCTTTGCATTGAGTATAAAGGTTTTGATGATAAATTACACATTATTAGGGTTGCTCTGCCTTGTTGAGAAAGAGCATTAGCACGCCATTTGCTCAATTGATCTTTAGATTTGCATATCATTTCGCCAAAGGTTTCCCTGGTAACCCTCCCATTAATGATGAGACAGCCTAAGTATTTTTTTAGGTTTCGTTCAAGGGGTATGTTTAGAATTCCTTCTAGGTCTCGAGCTCTTTATCTAGGAATACCTGGGGTGGTTGGAAAGGACGATTTGTGGTAATTTACTTTTTTCCCTGAGAAATTACAATAGTCTTCAATTATCTCTTTAACTTTTTTACATGCAGCATTACTTCCTTTCGAGAATATTATTATGTCGTCCGCAAATGCTAGGAACGGAACGCAGGGGCCCGAATGGACAAATTTAAATCCGATGCTATTGTGGTTAGATTCTGCCTCCCTTGAGAGTTTACGAGCAAGAATTCTGCCCCGAGCAGAAAGAGAAACGGGGAGAGGGGGTCCCCTTGCCTCAAACCCCTTGAAGGTTTGAAAGGATCTGTAGGGCCGTTGTTTAATAAAACAGAGAAAGAGACTGTGGTCACACATTCCATAATAATATCCACAAATTTTTGGTTGAAGCCAAATTTTTGGAGAACTGCTTTTGTGAAATGCCAATCTACTCCGTCGTATGCTTTCTCCATATCATGTTTTATTGCAGCCCAACCCTTGGTACCTTTTCTAGTGTGAAAGGAGTGGAATACCTCGTGTGCTATTAGGATATTGTCTTGGATTGCTCTGTCGGAAACAAAGGCTCCTTGTAATGGGTGAATAAGTTTTCCTATTACCATTTTCAGTCGCTCTGTTATTATCTTTGAGATGATTTTATATAAGGTAGAACATAGGCTAATCGGGCGATAGTGTGTAGTCATGGAGGGGTTATCAATTTTTGGTATGAGGGAGATAAAAGTATGGTTAATTTGTTTTAACATTTTGCCAGAGTGGAAGAAAGCTTTTGTAGCCCGGATGATATCAGAGCCAATGATGTCCCAATAGTTTTTGTAGAACTCAACCGTCATTCCATCAGGGTTTGGGGATTTGTTGTTCCCCATTGAGAAGACTGCTTTTTTTATTTCACTGTTTGTTGGTTGTTGAATAAGTGATTTTTTTTACCTCTTCTGTAATGACCGGGTTGATTTCTGAAAGGTATTCTTCTAATTGGGGGGTCCTGTACATTTGTTCCCGATTAAATCTTTTCTCAAAGTCTCTTTGAATTTCCCTTTTAATGTTTTCATTGCCAATTATGTTAGTTCCTTCTGCGGAGGTAATTGTTCTAATTATCTTCCGATTTCTTCTCCCTATGGCTACTATATGGAAATAGAAGGAGTTGGTATTTGCTAACTTTAAGTGTTTTGATTTAGCTCTTTGGTTTCAATAAGTTTTGTGAAAAAGGAGTAGCTTTTCTCTTTTAGATAATAGATTTTGTTCTATTGTGTATGATTTAGGATTTTGGTTAGTTTGTTGGATAGATTGTATTTCGATTAGGGCCTCATCAACGTCTTGTATTTGTCGAAAGATGTTTCCAAATGTTTTTTTATTCCAATTTTTTGCCTTTTCTTTGAGGATTTTTGATTTGTGAGTAATTCGGAACATAACAGAGCCTGCACATGAAGCTCTCCATGCTTGTTTAACAATATTTCGGAAGTCTCTCCTTTGCAGCCAAATGTTTTCAAATATAAAAGGGGGTGGTTTAAAGCTAGTGTTTTTGGAAATATTAATTGAAATAGGGCAGTGGTTCGAGTTAGAGAATGCTCCATTTTTAGTTTCCAAATCGGGGAACATGTCGATTATTTCATGATGAACAAGCACCCTGTCATGTTTTTCCAGAATGTTATCTGGGCCAAATTGCTTCTTTCTCCAAGTAAATGGGTTACCGTACGAGGGGATCTCCAGCAAGGAGCAAGCATCTTTGAATTCCATTATTCTCATAAATCTTCCAGGTAGGATTTCTGCCCCTCCGCTCTTATCCGATGGTTGACTTATTTCGTTTAAATCTCCCATGATTAGGCATGAAATGTCGCTTTGGGTAATCAGATTGTATAAATTTCTCCAAAAGCCGTCTTTTTCTGAGGGGTTTGGGGGAGGGACGTATACAAACAGTATTAGACACTCAAAGTTCTCTTTTACGTTCTCGTATTTTACGCCAATAATTCTTGGAAGATGAATAATCACCGAGATGGATTCGTCTATGAAGGAGTTTTCATTCCAGAATAGGGCGATACCCCGCGCACGACCAGAAGTCGGGGACCAACACATGGTCGTGAATCCCGCATTTCTCCATAGAGATTCCTTTGGTTCTGTTTCAGTCTTTGTTTCTGCTAAGATTAGCATTTGTACATGATCTAGCGAGCGCCATTCATTCATGTTAGTCTAGAAGGTTTGTTATCCAATCCCCCTACAGTTCCAATATCGTATGATCATGACCACTCTGTTTTTGCATAGGAGAGCAAAAGCTGAGCCCTCCCATACCCATATCTTACTCTTTTTGTAGTGTTCTCCATTTTCTGCAGAATAGTTTTCCTTATGAGTTTCTTTTTAAAAAATTTAGTCTTTCAAAATATTTCTCATATTGGTATGTTCGGACTACCTTTACCAGGAATATACCTATTGAAATTGAACTTTTTGTTTCTATAGAAATTAAACACCATTAAATGGGTTAAGCTATAACAGTTTCTCAGACAAGTTTTATGTTTTATGCAACACAGGTAAGTGCTTGTTAGAGAAGACAATTTTGTTTTAGTAACATGATGTGTCCTTTTTTGGGTAAGAAATTTATAATCGTACTTATACGGAATAATCCCAAAGGATTTTTGTTTAGCTATGGTTTCCACTGCAATATGTAGCCAATTAGCTATAGATTCCATCAATATAAACTTCACCATGAGGCAAATGATATTTACAAGTGGGGTGTTTATGCATAGCTTTATTATACAAATTTTATTTATGTTTTTAGGTTCGAGAGATCTAAGATGAGCATTGAGAGGGATAACAATTGAATTTTCTTGATCAATGATGGTCTTACACTTACTCAAAGCTCCTACCCAAATCGGACTAATAGCACAAATTAGAATAGTGCTTAAATCCTTCACCACAAAGCTCAAACTTTGAATTATCAAATATGTAAATCTCATTAAAAAGGATTTTTTGCTTGATGATTTTGTGTTATAGAGGGTATACTCACATTGGTGTACCCATTTAAGTTGATTTTTTGCACTAGCCTTTCCATTAATTGACTTGATTAGTTTTATCCATACGGTAAGCATATATATTCTATTTTTCCGGATGGAACACATGAATGTAGTTTTAGAGTCATGTTCTTGGGCTATCTTTACCATCTGTGTTTGACAGGGGGTGATAGTTAAGGTTTGTCTCCACCTTATCTTTTATAATGAAAGTTAAGCCATACTCAGAGAGTGCCCGCAAAGAGCAGTCGAATATTAATGACTTGTGCATATGGTGGTGTACTGTGCAAAGTTTGCTTAATGAATTCATGTGACAACCACAACCGGATTGTTCGTGCGCTAAGTTGACCCTTATTGGGTTTGTGGCTATCCAAATGAAAGGTTTCTTTATACCTAACTCGGAGATATAGTTTATGTTTGCAGCTATTTGAGACATAATTGACTTGTGGGAGCTCAATCTCCCCTTGAGAGTTTGTTCAAAACCTTCTTGGATTTCTATTAGCCTCTGATCACAGGCGAGGGGGAAAGAAGAACCAATGGCCTCTTCAAACCATGTTTCATGAAAACAGATGCTATAGATTAGGAAAACCCAATACACATTAAGCTTCTGCATAGCCGAATACATTAGCATAGACATTACATGATTACCAAGCCAACTAGGATCCACTGAAATTACTACAGACCCAGCAAAGTTCACAAGAACATGATCAACTAACCATACATAACAAAGCAAAATGGTTATACTACAGTTAGTTAACCACTAGGATGCAAAGCATCGAAATCTTATCCAATTACCCAATACGGGCAAAGGCCACACAATTCCACAAAGAAGAATGATCTCAAGGCACTGCCTATTTGGAAAATTTACTAGGGATTGATTCTTAGACAAAAAATGCATAGAAGTTTTATCATGTAGAGATTTCCTACCCAAGATGCCATAAAGGAAGTCAAGACATTGTACTTTATTCCACCGACTATAAATCCCGTGAGGATGTGCGGTTTTTACATTTTGTGAGGGAGGATGATGAGCATATTTAGTCTTTCATGTGGGATGAGAATATAGCAAAACTTGGACCAAGAAAGTATGCAACCAGCCATTAAGACGGTACACCGTCACAGTTACAATTAAGGCATGAATTTCCAATCTAAGGTATACAAATATGTAATCAACAAATTTACACCAAACCTTCCAAACAATGTAATCAAGCCATTCTTCCAAGAGTGTTTCCTCCACAACATATCTCTAATGAAAAAATTTAGCAGGGTATAGCGAAAGAAGGATGTTCTAGCTATCCATGAAAACCAGATACTTATAAAAATGAAGTACTGAAGACGGGAGGAAGGAAATACATCAAATCCTTGATGCACAACCCCAATTAGCCACCTAACATGTACACACAGAGATTCATTCATATTTATAGATGCAATAAGAGATTTAACTAGGGAATTATGAGTATTGAGATACGATGCTAGGTTGTGGGTGGTGCTCTTCATGTGGTTATGGATTAGTTGAATCCATAAATTTCCACACCCTATGAACATGTATTTATGAATGGATACTCCTTGAACTTTTGATGGGAGCCAGTAATGTGATCCGACAACAACATTATGAATGGAATAAAGTATTTGGCAATCAAAGAGGAGATCAAATGAGGGTTTCATACAAATTTTTAACTTTGTTTTGTTTGAAGTATGATCTTTGTGTTTCGAATTGAAATGTTTCCGAATACAGATGCGGTTAGGAGGAGGATTTGTGAGCAGTACAGTGTTAGTCCAATGATTTTTTAGAAAATGATTCATATTAATCCAGCAACTAGAGAAAATAGCAGAATAGTTACCTCTAGAGTTCTTCCGAGCCACAAGACACTTAGACTTGGAACAAATTACAGACGCCAGCCAAAGATACCAATACGCCACATATATCCTGAAGGTCCGGCAATTCGTACCTTTGCTTCCTTCGGCGCATTCGGCAGAGGGATTGTACGTCTTGGGAGGGTTTTCACCCAGATTCTCCAAAAGGAGGCCCTTTTAGGGGGCATTTAGTTGGGGGATGAGAGAATCATCCCCCAAGGGTTTTTTTCCTTTGGTTTGAGAAGAGTATGCCATGCTCAAAACAACCACAAGAGAGTGATTAGAAACAATATCTCGAGAATAGTAAAAGATGAGAAGAGATAGAGAAGCGGTGGTGTGAAAAGGCGAGGGATCGCTTCCGTTGTTCTTATGAAAGTGAAGAGATGAGATAGGGCGAAGTTGGGAACCGAACTCACCCTGCTTGAGCCGACCAGAGACACAGAGCCAGCGCCAGGGAGACAGCCCCGACCAGAGCTTTCCAGAGTAGCAGGGAGCGCCGGTTTGGATTACATCGGACTCTTGCACCGTACCACAGTGCAGCGGCCAAGGAGGGGGTCTCTCTCTCACCCCCAAGCAAAGTCTCCAAGGAGGGGGATCATTCAGACGGAGCATTCCCCGACAGAAAATAACCGATTGGATAGATTGGGTTCTCCATCTCTAGTTTAGATCCGACACGAGCACAAATAGATCTTGCCAAAAGGAACGGTCAGAAGATTGGGGGTTAATTTCGGCCCCGCCAGCCTTGAAACCAAAAATATTGAAGCTTTTGTCCATGAAGGACACATTTTCGCTCTTTATTTGACAAAAGGAACAATTTTTTGGAAGGGATTTATCAGATCTAGAGTTTTTCAGGAAGGAGATGGGTTGGGGAGAGTGTTGCTTGGAGGCGGAGAGTCTTATCGCGTGAAGCACGTTCTTTCTCATCAGGAGGGTTTTTTTTCATTTCCTTCGTTCATAGACTCTTGTTCTTGTTTATTATGCATGTTTTTTTTTGTAAGAATTCAAAATATCAAACAACGCAAACACTTGCATAAACAATAACAGAAAAAATGAAAATGGAAAGTAACTCAAAAAGTGGGCGGGTTGGCAGAACTAGCCCCCACCCTTGAAAATTTACAAGAATAACTCACAACCCAAAAAAATTGTAAGAATGTACTTGTTTGGCAACCTAGTAAAGTAGGTGAAAAAACCAAAAGAAAAAGGGAAAGAAAATAAAAGGGGATCGGGTTCATTAAACGAGTGTCGAAAAAAAAACCCAAAGAAAAGGAGAAAGAAAATAAATGGGAGATGACATTAAATGTAAAGGTGTGCATATTCGGGTACCCGATACGAACCGGATAATGATGTCGGGTACCCAAAACCGTTAAGCTAAAAATGGCCGAACCGTATCCGAACCGTTTCAACCCGGGTATTCGACATGGTTAAGGTGTTCGGTTCCGTGTCAAATACCCGGGTACCCGACACAAACCAATTTTTTCCCGTTTCTGTCCGTGTGGGTGTGCTACATGATAACGAAGCAATAAGAAGTCCTACAACCAAGCTTAGTTGAAACTGTGAATTGTCAGAACAGTTTTAGCTCTCCATAAGACGTTTGAATATCAAATAATTAGCATTGTGTCAAAGATTCACATATGGAGCAGCATATTACAGTGTGTGTGCATTACAAATTAATGCTTGAAATCCTTGATTTGCTAAGCTATGGCAATTAGCCAACATCAAACCTCATTGGAGAAGAGAAAGGAGATTTAAAGAAGGATGTTAGACGCTACTCGTTGCTTTGTCGATCAGACCGCCGCTCGCCACTGCCAAATCTGTCATCGCTCACCATTGGTAGATCTGTCGCTACTCACCACCAACAGATCTATCACCGCTCGTCACCTCTTCAAACCGTTGGAGATGGAGAACAACTTGCAACCATCGTTGTCGTAGAAGGAGCCGATGATGGAGAATAACCCATTGGAGAAGCCCGAGAAGGAGATCTAAACATTACGAATCTGGACAATGGATATGATTTTGATTTTTGAGTTATAAGGGGAAGAGAGAGGGAAAATGTTTTGAGGGGAAGAGAGAAGGAGATCCAAACATTATTTTATTTTCCCCCAAAAAAAAGGAAAATAAAATAAAGGGAAGTGCACTTAATGCAAGTCAAATCGGATAAAAAGGGGGGAAATGTGAGTGTGAGGGAAGATATTTTGACAAAGAAAGGGAAGGAAAAACTCGTATCTGTTATTGATTGATGGTGACATGGTTGATTTAGTTGGGTGACACGGGAGAATGAATTTGAAACATAATATATTTATACGTGTGCTAGGTTTTTTAGGCTGCTAAGGTTGTTGTAGTGATTGATACTACAACTGAAGGGAAGGAGAATGACCCAAAAGTGGAATGCAAGGTGTTTTGATGGAATATTTTGAATTTATGTTTATTGATCTCTTTGAAAATATTTTGTATATGATGAGTAACTATGTATTTCTTCTGCATGGTGCAGATGAAGATAGTAGAAGGTCTTATAAATGGGATGTGAGATGTTCATGGGAAGGGAGGAGTGGGGAAACAACAAGAAAAGGATATTCGGTCGATTGTTAATGCCGATAAGGACAGCTACGTGGTATGAAAAAGGAGAGGCATGATGGGTTGATAAGGATGTTGTAAAAGAGTATGAAGTGGAGGGTGTTGTCAATGTTTCTGGTGATGTTGTCAAAGATTCAGGATGTTTTGAAGGGGTTCGGAGTGGTTTGGAGAATGTCGAAGGATGTAGAGGTGTTAACGAAGGATGTAGGGAAAGATGGGGAGGTTGCGGACAAGGATAGAGGTGAAGAAATGGTTGTCGATGATAAGGGTGGTGAGATGGAGGGTACAACTAAAAGTACAAGATGACGAGATAAGTTTGTAGTTGAGTGACATGGTGTTCGTTTTCAGCTTACATGGTGTTTTGAGTTGGGTGACACTAGAAAATCTGGGGATCCAGTTTAAATTTTGAATGTTTTTAACGGATCGTTAACGTTCTTATGGTTAGTGAGAATACAACAGAAGGCGTGGAGAAGCTTCCAAAAGGAGAAGTAGTTAAGGTAAGCTCTGGTGTCTCATGTTGATGATTGAAAACTGTTTGCTATTAATTGAGAGTGATAGGGGTGATTTAGTTGGGTGACACGGGAGAAAAAAATATGAGAATTCAATTTAACCTGTTAATGCATGTGCCAGGTCCCTGAACCTGTTAATGCGTGTGCCTGTTAATCGCGCCTAGGCGGTGCCTAGGCGCCGCCTGGGCACTAGGCGAGAGGACACCTAGGAATTTTTAAGCCTAGGTGGCCTTCTAGGCGGAAATCCGCATATGCACAGCCTAGTCCCACCTAGGCGCTGCCTAGACTCCGCCTAGGCCCGTCTAGTCCCGTCTAAGCGCTGCCTAGGACCGCCAAGCCCAACGATTATTCCATTTTAGCTTTTAGGCAGGTGATTAGTCGACTTAGGGTTTATTTATCCCCCAAGTCATGATGTATTTGTCATTGATTTGAACCTATTGTTTTAGATTTTAGAATGTTTAGAGTCACCAGTCGGATGCGTACTTTTTGCGTTTATTTACTTTAGTATTAGTTAATGACGGAGGGAAAACCTGTCGTTGATCCGTCAAAGAAAACTCAAACCTATAACTAGTATAGCAATAAGTAAGAGGTCGATCCACATGGAAACTTATAACTCAAGTGTGATTCAGGTGTCAATCAAAGTAACCAAATTGGGGGGTTTTGATTGTGAAAGTTGCACCTTTTATCAAAGCGGAGTAAAGAAAGCAAAGTAAATAAATTCGGTTTAGACAATTAGGAGAAGCAATTCTACCTATAATTTTCCACTTTGTTTGGTTGAAGCGATCCTTGTAACTTCTTCTCGTCCTATTAAGTTTCCTATGAATGCCCTTGTCCCGACCTAATATAGTTACTAGTCCAATCAGTCCTACAAACCCTTATCAATTGAACAGTCCTTAAAGAAGGATTTCACCCAATTGATAGCTTTAAGTTCAGAGATTAACCAAGGTATTTGCAGTCCATAAAGAGGGATTTAACAACACATCCAATTTCCTACTTGTTTAATTAGTTCAATCAGCCCTAAAGGAGAAAGTTTGCTACTTAGGTTAAGGTTCACAATCAGGAATCTACAAAACCTCAGCAATTAAATTGATCTAACAAGTTGGCCAGACAAGATAGAACAAAGCAACAAACAATCAAGTATAAAGAAGTTGAAGCATTCAAATATAAGAAACAAGGAACGAGAATTAGAAACTCACAATCAATCCAAATAAAGCTTCAAATTGCAGGCAGAATAGATGAGTTTAGTTTCTCATGGAAAACATCGCTAAAATCTCTAAAGTGTCTGATGAACGAAAGAATAGAATAGAAGTTCTCGAAAATAAACTAAAATTGGCCTTATAAAAGATCCAAACTCGGCCATAAAAAATATCCAACACAAACTAGGGTTTTCTTAAATTAAAACGCAGCGTTCACGCGCTGACGACCAATGATGCGGCCGCGGCATGGATGCTGCGGTCGCGGCATCAGCATCTCTCCCATATCCACTGCAAATTGATTGGTCGCGGCCGCGGAATGGTTGCTGCGGCCGCAACCAGGGGACTTTCACGGAAAATTTATCCCGAATTTGCTCTTCTTGTCAACAAGAAAGTTGTAGTTCTCTGAAAGAGTTTTCCAACGCATGGTCATAATAGTCAATTGGACAACTGAGGCTTCCAGAAAGTGCAAAACAAGTTCAGCATGTCTGGCGACAACTTCTGAAGCCTTGTTCTTCATTTAGATTCGCTTCTTCTTCTCAGGACCTCTTGAGATCTTCATGTAAGCTTCTTCGATCAACTAGACATTCTCATCTGATGCATTGACAACTCCTGTCTCATCATCGGATCCACAATTACCTGAAATAATCAATAAAAGTGTGTAGATTCCGACTCCACTAACATAGAGAGCAAACATGCAAATTGTACTTAATCCATCCATGAAATGCATCTTAACTAAGCTAAATGCAACCTGTTATGCCTACCTAAATGCATGCTATCAGTTAAGCACCTCATACTTGGGTTTATGAGTTATATTGTGAATTATTATTACATTATATGAGTTATTGACATATGGTATTCGTTAAAATATAAGGAAATAATCAAGTTTGTTCTAAATCCGCCTAGGCGTCGCCTAGGCACCCGACTCGCCACCTAGACGCTAGGTGGTCACCCACCGCCTAGCGGCCACCTAGCGCCTTTTAGAACAATGGTTTCGACTAGGCAGAAACTGCGATGGTCGGAGCTAGGGTTTATTACACTAAGCCTTTGCCACCTGAAAATGAAATGAGCGATGAGCTTCGGGTCTTGGGATTGTAGTTTTTGCCATAGATGAGAACGACTACAGAAACTAGACTTACCCACTATTTATACAAAGAAAGATCTGCCATAAACATAAGTGACACGGGAGATTGTGTTTAGTGAGAATGACAATAAATTAGGGTGACATGCATTCTGCAACTGGAACTTCAGAACAACGACTCCTCTTCCATGGTGGCAATCATATATGAGAGTGATGCAAACCACACCTTTTCCACCTGAAAATAAAATGAGGGATGGGTTTCTAGTTTTCTCCATATATGAGAGTGACGCAAACCAAGCCTTTGCCACCTAAAAATGAAATGAGGGAACAAACTATGAGATCTGAGAAGAATATGGAAAAAATCAATGAAAGAAATGAAGAAACCAAACCTTGTTTTTCCCCTTTACCATTTTGCCTTCTTCTTCCATGGGCTCCAATTATTAAAAAAAAATCCTCATATTTGAGAAGAATTGGAGACAAAAAAAATTATCGGATTCTCATATTTAACAAGAAGGGGGCGGGGGGGGGGGGGGACTCTAAAAGCTCGGTTCCTCTTCCAGGGTGGCACTTATCTCCAACCTTTGGCACCCGAAAATGAAACGAGGGATGATCTTCGTGTCCTAGGGATTTAGTTTTCTATATTAAGCGTAATAGAGACATCAAATTACTAGAGGCCTAAGAAGTATAAAATTCACTTAGGAGTAAAAGTCTAGTAGCCTAGGACTTAAGGATGATAAAATTCACTTGGGTGTAAAATTTACGTAGTTTAGACCTATGCAGGATAAAATTCACCTAGAAGCAAAAGTAAGCTTAAAAGAAAAAAAAAACGTCATCGTCATCGGAACCGAAAGAAATAAGAAGTTGTATTGGATATTGAAATCATTGAAATAGCTCATTGTTATGTATTGGAGTTTATGTTATTGGAATGGTCTTCCGAAGTATGGAAGTTTTGTGATGTCCACTAAAATAGCCATGTTGAAATGCACATTTTAGCTCCTTATTCCGTATACTTTGCTTATTTCGGGCTAGGAATATGTCGAGTTTATGTAATATATGCTTATTTGTAAGAAATAGAGATCTACATAAGTTTTGGTTTAATATTACAGAATTTGGAGCCATTCCGGGACAAAACCAAGAAGAAAAGACGGAAGGAAAGAGTTACTCGATTTCGAGGAAAACTCCTCGATATCAACAAAGAAGTACGAGCAAAGCCTGGTCGAGAAGAGCTGATCGAGAAGCCGGGAAGAGGAGCAAGACAACTCGAGCAACATTTCCTCAATGTCGGGGAAAGTTCCTCGATATCGACAAACAACAGCGAGGCAGAGCCTGCTCGAGGAGAAGCCATATCGAGAAACTGAGTGAACAAGCCAACTCGAGTGACAAGTTTACTCGATGTCGAGGAAATTCCTCGATGTTGACTAAACCCAACAGCAACACTTGATCGAGGATCCGAGGAGAAGTTACTCGAGAAGACAAAGGAAGCCAAGTCGATGACAATGTTCCTCGATGTCGAGGAAATTCCTCGATATCGAGCAAAAACTCTCTGGGCCGCAACGCTGTTGGGCTAATCCGAATTGAGCTGGATTACTTGGATGTGAAGCAAGTCCGAATCTATCAAGTTCTATCAAGATCTACCTATGAAGAGAAGATTTATCTACCACACGAAGATATTTCGATATTTTAGATATATTTCCTTTTAAGATAAATGTTCTTTTTATAAAGTTTTATCTTTAGAAATTAGATATACTTTCCTTCCTTGATTAGAAAGGATTGGAAGCCTATAAATAAAGCCTATAGGGATGAGTTTTATTCATTCAATTCAGAAGCTAGAGAAGTAGTTCCACAGAGAAGTTTAGGAGTTCAAAGGTTTTAGGGTTTTGGCGTTCAACACAAGTTGGAGTGCCGGGATTGTAAAGACTTTGAATTTAGTTAATGCAAGTTATTTCTTTTCAATCAATGTCTGAGATTGCGATGAGGCGCGAGTAGTCCACCTACTTCTAGGGTTGGGGTGATCCCGACGATAACCCTGCGTGTTTGAGGTAAAGATCCGACTTTTATCATGTTTTGAGCATCTACTACATGTTATGTGTTTATTACCCATTCAATGGAGATCCATGCTAACAACTTGGATTGTAAACATAAAATCGGTAGATACAATTAGGGTTTCTTGAAAGAGTTGACTAATTGCTGGAAAAAGCGAAAGCTTGATCCTTCGATGCGATTTGCATGATTATCGTTATTTATCTTGCCTTATGCATGATTGGTTATTGTCGTTGCAAACCCCAATCTTGGAAGTTTTCTTTCACATAGTTTATTTCGAGTTTTGCAAAGCCTTGTTCTTTATTTTCTTTCGTTTAAAAGTTTCTGTTTTCCTCGATTTCGACCAAAACTGGTCGACATCGACTACTGACATTCGATCCACAAGATTGTTGTAGCTTCTGGTTTCTGCAGGTACTCGACGTCGGCAAAATATCCTCGACATCGAGGAAATATTCTCGATATCGACCAAAAACAGAAGATGTTGCTTGCTTGTTTCGACTTGTCCGATCTTCTGTCGAGTAACTTTACTCGAGATCGGGTAATCTGTTGTCGATTTTTGCCGTGAGATTCCTCCGCTGCCTAGGATCTGCTGACACGCTCCCTCGATGATCGAACCTGACTTTCTCTTGCTACATCGAGAGGGAGTCTTGAACATTATTTGCTGGGATCCAATCGGTTTGCTTTATTTTATTAGTATTTTATTTGCACTCTCGATTTCCTCCTCACAACATTTTGGCATGGTATATAACTAACCCTTGTTCTTGGATTTTAAGCAACACAAGCCAAAATATTTCTCATGTCTTATGTTCCTACCAAAGCCCCATTACAACCTTATAAAAGTCCTCATGATGTTGTTTGCAAGTAATAACTTTACGGTAAATAGAGCATTTTTTATTGAGTTGAGAGTTTTACTTTAAAGCCTAAACACATGAGAGCATGAGTTAAACACATTAACCCGATGAGGTTGGACTAAACACATCCGTAGAAGTTGTCGCCCGACAAGCTGAACTTGTTTTGCAGTTTCTAGAGGTCTCGGTTGTCTGATTGACTATTATAATTATGTGTTGGAAATCTCTTTTTGAGACATACAACTTTCATGTTGACGACAAGACCAAATTTGATTAGAATTTTCCGTGATGAATAGGGTAGCAATCGCTGCAAGGATGGAAAGTGTCTGCACAGTTGTAGTGATCAATGCAGCCTTGCCACGACCGCCGCAAACCCATTAGTGAAAGCGCGTCTGAATTTACACGGATTTGCTTAATTATATCCTAAATTAGTTTTATCTATCTTTTTTATCTAAAGCACGGTTTTGTATGACTATTTAAGGACGCTTAGGCTAGGGTTTTAATGAATTGAAGATCCGAGACAATTTAGTTTAGTTTGGAGAACGTTAATTTGAAGCTTTGTTTGTATTAAGTTGTGAGTTTCTGAATCTCGTTCCCTATTTCCTATATTGAATGTTTTGACTTCTTTGTGATTAAATGTTTGATTGTTTTATTCTATCTAGCCCGCACAACTAATTGGAATTAATTCAATTGCTAGGGTTTTGTAGATTCCTCATTGTGAACCTTAACCCAAGTAGCAAACTTATCCCTTTAGGGCTTGTTGAATTGATTGGATAGGTAGAAAGTTGAATGTATGTGATACTCTTCTTTAGGGGTTGCAGATACCTTGGTTAATCTCTGGACATAAAGCTATTGATTGGTTAAATCCTTTTATAGGAAACTCAAGAAATAAGGGTTTCTAGGACTGGTTGGATTAGTAACTAAATCAGGTCGGAACAAGGACATTCATAGAAAAACTAAAAGAACAAGACAAAGTTACAAGATCAATTTAACCAAGTCAATAAAGTGGATAGTTGTAGGTGAAACTATTTTCTCTGAATTATTTTGCATCAACTTGTTTATAGTTTATTTTGTTTTCTTTCTAATTTCATCACCAAAACCCCCTTTCTACTAATTGGTAAATATACAATACAAAGAAATACTTGATTCTTTGTGGGATCGACTTCTTACTTGCTTGTTATACTAGTTTGTAGGCTTGAGTTTTATTTTAATACGGTTTACGTGCCTAAAACCCTCTCATCACGTTCCGACTAGGAAATGACCCTCTTAACTATTTTCCATACACACAATCTTCACAAAAGTCAAGATCATCAACTCTAGGCAGTCCTTGAACCATTGCCTTTGTGCTCAGTAACTTCAAACTTTTCATATTTAAGTGGCCATACCTTTGATGCCACAATCTAGCCTTATCATTGCCTTTTACTATCATGGCTCTACTTATGTCTGAAGCTAGATCAAGAGGGAACATTCTGTTCTTGGTCATACATTCACTATGATATGACCAGTCATCTTCTCTTTGATCACACAAACATCATCATCAAACAATAAGGAGCAACCTGATTGTTGCAAATGACCCACACTAAGAAAATTGTGAGCTAAGCATGGCACAAACTGAACATCATTCAAGGTTTTCATACCCCTTTACACACTACCGATTGCTATTTTGCATCTCTCTTCTACTTGCAACACTTTGTCATCTCTTAGTCTAACTCTACTCTTCTTGAACTGGACATATGATTTGAGCATCCACTATCCAAATACCACATGTCACTCATTGTAACTGAACTTGATGATAGAGCCATAAATTAATATCATGTCCTCCTACTCCACATTCTCTGAATAATTTACTAGTTTTTGCTCATTTTCTTGTTTATCCTAGCAATAAGCTTCCTTGTGGCCATATCACTAGCAATAGTATGTAACACTTGATGTTACTTTTGTGGAACCTTGAGTCAATGCTCTGCCCTCTGTTAGAGTCTCTCCACTGATCTCTTTCTGACTTACCGCTTTGACCTCTTCCTTGGCAACCAAAGTGGCTTCTTCCTTGGCCTCTTCCACCACGACCTCTGTGACCCCCTTTGCCTCTTTGACGACCTCTACAACTACCTCTATTGGCTGAGCTATAAGACTTATTCTTAGAGTTCTCTTCCTTTTACTTGAAGTAACTTCTCATTCTTCTGCTCATTGGTTCGAATCAGCCTCTCTTCATGTGCATGCAAAGAGCTTGTTAATTCTTCAAACTTACACGTCAACAAGTCTTTCGACTCTTCAATTATAGCCACAACATGATCAAACTTCTTTGTGAGACTTCTCGGCACTTTACTCATAACAGTCTTAGTACTCACATTTTTCACCATACGATTTCATGTGATTTACAATTCTTGACACCCTAGAAAAATACACTTGTACTATCTCCTTCTTCTGCATCACTAAGGTTTTAAAATCTCTTCTTAATGACTGCAGCTTGACAATGATTACCTTTTTATCTCCCATGTATTCTTGCTTGAGAACTTCCCAGGCTTTGTGTGTTGTACGTTGTAGAGGCTACTCCTTGGAAAAATCTCATGATCCAAGGCTGATTGTATCATAAACAAAGCCTTCAAATCTTCCTTCCTCTTATCTCTCAATTGTTGATCAGGCTCATCAAGTTGAATGTCTTTAAAACCATGATCCAACAGACTCCAAATTAAACTTCCTGATATTTGAAGAGAGTTGACATCTTCAAACTCTAGAAGTGGTAATTTGTCCCTTTAAAGATTGGTATAACTGAGGGTTACCAACATTTCTAGATCTATTGTTCTGCATTTTGAACAAGGATTGATCTCCTTATGTTTCCCTTTATGTTTAAAGGTCACGCCTCTCGTTCTCATCACTAAAAGATGGCAATAGCACAACTCCTTGCTCGGATAACAAATGTTAACACAACACAGGTGGATCAACAACACACAGAACACATAAAAACATAAGACAATTTGAGGAAGTGGATGATAGTTACACAACATACACAACTTCTGAAAATGCCTCACACCTTGATTGATTAACCTCTAAACATAACCCCTTAAAATATTAGTAACTGCATACGAAAACTAAACACCACTAACCCACTAACATAATTCCTAGTTAGTGGTTTTACACAAAGGAGACTAACTGTCATACACATGGAAACCTTAAGCTAACCTTACTAACAAGATAGCTAACTAACTAACTTAGAAATTGAATTATATTTTAAGAAAGATCAATTCCTAAAACCATGGTTGGAGTAAGGGCTTCGTAAGAACATCTGCTAACTGGTCATGTGTGGAGACATGACTAACCTAAAGAGTACCTTGTTGAACCAGCTCTCTCACAAAGTGATAGGCAAGAGCAATATGTTTCCTCCTTGAGTGGAAGATAGGATTAGAGCTCAGACTTGTAGCTCCAAGATTGTGACAATAGATTACTGGTTTCTAGAAAAGTTGAATACCGAATTCAGCTAGCAATTGAAGGACCCATACAACCTTCGATGATGTATCACTAATGGCCTTGTATTATGCTTTTGTAGATGAAGGTGCAACTAACTATTGCTTCCTGAAACTCCAAGAAATTGGTGTTTGAGTAAAGTATAGAAGATAGCTTATAGTAGAAATGTAATCATCCTTGTCCCCGGCCCAACATCCACGCGAGAATGCATGGAGAACTATAGAGGAATTAGATTTTATGGGCAAACCAAGGTGTAAAGTACCTGCTAGATAACGACGCAAACGTTTGAGAGTTGTCTAGTGAGTCGATATTGGAGATTGCATAAGTTGAGCTAACTTGTTGAATGTGTATGAAATACCTAGTCTTATGAGACCAAGATATTGCAAACTACCCACCAGAGCTCTATACTCCGTTAGAGATGGCAACAACACACCATCTGTCTTAAGCAAAGGTGTTGAAACATACAATATCTTAAGCAAAGATTTTACAAACTACCCACCACTGCATACGGACTGTTTTTAGAGAGTTTTGAAACATACAATATGTTTTTAGACATGAAAGGGACACAAAGAATGCATCATCCAGTAAAAAAAAAATTGAGAACTAGAAGGTAATGTTGTTGTGCCACAATTAGAAATTTTCATACCTATACCATTGCCAAGGAACAACTCATTAGGGTCAGTGTAAGGATAGTGAACGACTTAGTTATTTAGATCATTCGTGACATTGTATGATGCACCACTGTCAACTAGCTAGTTTTGGTGATGTGGGTTTGTGGTTGTAACATTGACTTAGGGTGGGGTAGCTGCATGAACTGGGAAGAGCTAGGGTTTGGTATAATTTGCGGAAGACAGAGCATTGTGATAAGACGTGACCAATTCCTTACACCACTAGCAACGCCCTCGAAAGGGTTTTCTACCTTGTGCCATAGTTGGGGTATTAGATCGGGTCTAGGACTGCAGTTAGTTGAATCGAAAGGTTTTTGTGAAGGATAGGGTTGCCATGTAGGCTGAGTTTGGTGATGCTTACCTTTGCCCTTGTTGGCTTTACTTTGCACATTGAAAGTCATTGTAGGCCCAACGGGGAGCTTCGCCTCATACGTCAAGTTGAACTCATTATTTATAAGTTTCTCATGTAATTCTTCGAAGGAAATTGTTGTATCTCTGGCATTGATAACATGGATCATCAGTTTATAAGGTTCATCAAGACCATGAAGAACATAGTCGGTGGCATCTTCATTCGAAACATGCGCTCCAAGTGAGCAAGAAGATCAGCGGAAGCCTTCACCTTTTGCATATACTCCGTCACTGTAAGAGAGCCCTTAATTAAAGAGTGGGGGCTTTTTTTGATCTGTTTGACATGGCCCCTAGAACCATTGCCATATGTTTTTTTAAGAATGTCCCGTACTTGCTTGGATGTTTTTGTTGTTATAACCAAACACGCCACAAAAGAAGAGATCATGTCGAGCAAATATGAAATAAGGCATATTATGGCTTTTGTGATGGATAAGCATAGGTAAGGTTAGGATATAACAATATGAGCATATATGGAAATATAAAGTCCTCCATCCTCTTATCATGCAACATGTCAAAAGCAACATCAAATTTTACCTCCTTTCATGGTTTTCAAGAAATAATGCACTTTATTGTGACTTCCCTTTACTAGGCAATTTCATGCTATATCTCTAATGAATCCAATTTTGCATCGTCGAATTCAATTTAAGCTTCCATGACATTTATCAAAAAAATTCAATGGGGGTGATTTTTATAAACTTTGGAAAACAACGTGCATATAAGAACATAAATAAAATATGAAATCCAAAGTAGCCATGCATAAGCAATTTAAGAACTAAGCTAGAAATATGCACACATAATGTCAAATAAAGTCAAATATACATGAAGTAAGCCCTACCCCACCTCATACTTAAACATTACATTGTCCTTATTGTATAAAAACAAGGGTAAAGAAAGAAACTCACTAGACAGGTGTGCTAATCGTCGGAAACCGAGTGCCGAATGTTGCTGCAGAGGTGGTCAACATCGAGGAAGTTGGTCGACATTGAGGAGTTTGGTCGACGACGACCAGTACTACTTGAGATCGAGTAAAGTGGAACCCCAGGGTGGCTTTTCTCCTCGGCCACGGGTTCTTCTCCTCGAGATGGGTGGTCGATGTCGAGTACCTTACTCGACGTCGAGTAAGTCTGCAGCTTCTTTTTCCTGCAGGATTCGTTAGATGGAAAATATCCAAAATAGAAAAACTTAAAAACAATGTCCAAAACCAAAAACCAAAAGCAACAGTGTCCAAAAATCCCAAAAACTAATTGTCTAATTACAAACTATACACTTTATAGTCGCTAGGCCGACTTTCTCCGTTAAGCTCAAGGTGGCATTTGCAGGGCCCATGTAGCTTGGGCTTCAAATAAGACTCCATTCTTGTCCATCAGCTACAATCCTCCTTAATGGATCTTGTTTACCGTGAAAGGTCCCATCTTCTTCTTGTTGAATTTGTTGGGAAACCAATGATCCTTTGATTTGGCAACATAGACTTTGTCACCTACTTCGTATTCCTTAGGCTCAACATTGGAAACCCTGCACAATCGCACATACCAAGGAAAACCTCTCCCATGTATAGATAAATATTTAATTGAAATAGGAGAAGATATGTCCGTACCTTGGCTTACCTTCGCAGAATCCGCATTCGGGACCTCCTGTTCTACTCGATGTCGACTAGGGTTACTCAACATCGAGGAGATCATTTCGTTTGGTGGACTGCTGGTTGAGGAAGGCGAAGTTGAGGAAGAATGGGACTGGTCGACGTCGAGTAAGCTACTCGACGTCGAGTACCTTTCTAGCTCGGGTGGGTTGCTCGTCGAAGGTGGAGGAGTCGAGGAAGACGGAGGCTGGTCGACGTCGAGTAGGCCACTCGACGTCGAGTAGAGCTCGACTTCGGGTGGAGTGCTCGACGAAGGCTTAGTCGGTGGAGAGCTCGGGTTCTGGTCGACGTCGAGTACCTCTGGTCGACTTCGACCCCATACTTGAATATTATCAAGGAATCCGAAAAATAGTTAGTCGACGCCGACTTACCTTGGTCGATTTTGAGTAGGTCCTTTGTGTCGTTGTTTAGGATGGTCATGACCTCTTCAACTTGTGCTTCCATATCCCTCTTGTCCAGCTCATCGGGAGTCATATTTCTTACCTTAGGCTCCCCGCAAGTGATGTACCTAGCTGATATAGACTTTACCTCTTCGATGGGACCTGTGTGCCTTTCAGTTTTATTAAAGGAATACTCAATTACCTCATCGTTGATGTTGAAAGTGAGTACTCCCTTCCTTACGCTTATGTTGGCATCCACCGTCACCAAAAAGGGCCTTCCTAAAATAATTGCACAAGCAGGGTCCTCCGCCATATCAATAACCAGGAAATCAGCAAGGACAAAGAACTTCCCTACTTGCACTGGTACATTGTCCACCATGCATGTTGGGATGACCACCGTGTTGTTCGCCATGTATAACTTTGCAACCACATGCTCTAAGGCACCTATCTTTACTTTGGACCAAATTGATAAATGCATTATACTCACACTGTCTCCCGAATCACATAAAGCGTTAAATTTATACTGACCAAATCCAATGGTTATAGCAAACTTACCTAGATCTGGCCTTTTCTGAAGTACATCCATCTAACTGCACTCCTCTGCGATCTCAACCATTGATCGCTTCTTGTTCAGAATCTCTTTGAGGAACTTTACATATGATGGCATTTCATTAAGAGCTTATGTGAAAGGGATTGTGACATTGAGCCTTTGAAGCATCTTTATGAAATGCTAAAACTTCTTTTTTGCTGGATCCTTTGGAGATTTTGTTGGGAATGACAGCTTTTTCTTCGTCGGAGGTGCAGAAGGGTTGTCGACATGTGCAGAAGGCTGGTCGACATCGAGTAGGGTCTCCTATACGTCGAGTACAGTGGTCGACTTCGGGTTGGGCACACTGTTGTGGTCGATATCAACCAGGGGCTCCTCGATATCGACTAGATTTTGGTCGACGTCGACTGGACTGGTCGACGTCGAGGAGTCCTCTGCAGCTTCTCCGTATGTATTGTCCTCGGGCGGTTGTGTTTGTTGCTCACTCCTTAGATTCATGGCAGCTACCTGTCCTGTAGATTTAGTTTTAGGATTAGGTTCAGAGGATCCAGGGAGCTTACCTAATTGGTTGGGGATTGACGAAGTTAATTGACCCATCTGAGTCTCCATTGATTTTCGCTAGATATCGATTTCCCCAAACCTAGAGTTGACACCATGCAGCTGAGTGTGGATGGAATTGATAGATTTTTTGGTGTTTGAATGATTCCTCCGCATCTCCTCAAGAATGGTCTGCAGGTCATCTTTCTTACCTACTTTGTCAGGGTGACCAGGAGCTCTGTAGGGAGGGGGATTCTGATGTTGGGGCTGGCAATAATAGCTCAAGTTTTGGTTTTGATGTTGTCCTGAGTACTGTCCCCCTGTATACCTTACCTTTTTGTGGGTTTCCGCTTGATGTATTTCATCGACGTGTGGGAACGCAGTAGTGTTGTGCCTCACATACCCACATTCCAAACAACGCTGATTTTTAGACAATAACTTAACTTGTTTGGTATGGCGACGTACCTGGTCATTTTGGAATTTCTCCATGACATCCGGATCAACCTCCTTTGGTGGCACATACAATGGCATAGATGGGGCAGACCTTTCATACCTTTCGTCAACAGAGGCCGCAGAAGTCCCATATGTGTTGTCGTAGTTGGTCAGCGTCTCAAAGACTTCCCAAGCACGGCGTGGAGTGTACTCAAGATACCCATAGGTGGTGTAGTTGTTGATCCGATCCTTTATAGGCGCATCCAGGCAATTGAAGATGATCTCTTGGATGATGTAGGGTGGATGTCCATGCGTAGGACAGGATTTCAGAAGCCTCTTGTAGTGCTCCCAGACCTGTGCAAGTGTTTCCCTTGGCTACTGTCTGAAAATCGTTATTTTTTGTCTTAGCGCTACAGTCTTTACAGGAGGAAAGAACTTGTTGAGGAAGAGGTATTGTAGTTCATTCCAAGTGCAAATTGATCTTGCCGGCAATCCTTTCAGCCACTGTTGCGCTATTCTTGCAAGGGACCAACGAAAAGCCTTTAGTTTTAGATATTCCAAATTAGCACCATCTGCAATACCTTCACATAAATCTATAAAAGTGGTGACTTGCTCTAAAGGACATTCATTGATTCTTCCCCTAAAATGAATTCTCATAATTTCAGTAATAAAAGAATGACGAATTTCAAAATAGACAAGGGGAAGAACGATCGGCGATTCTGGAACTTCGAGAGTAGGATGCAGATACTCCTTTGCGTTGTTTGGGACATGCCCAATCTACTCCTCAAGTTCCCTTCTCTCGTTGACCTCGCATCTACCCTTGCCTCCCACCTTTGCTGATTATGTGTATATTCCGCCTCTCGTCGGGCGTGTTCTGCTTCCCTGGTGGTGAGTTCCTCTATCCGTAGGCGGAGTTGCTCAAGCTCCTCTGTTGGTGAGAGCGGGACCGCATTCTCATTGTTGGGCGGAGTCGCCATGAGTCTTCTCCTAAGTCTTTGTTGTAAGTGGAAGAAGCGTTCTGGTTCGAGAAGAGGGTCGATAGGCGTGCGATCAGTTCTTCGCATGCACCTGAAAAGCAAAAACAAAAAGAAACAAGTAAAAAGAAACTAAAAAGCAATAAGAAGAGTAAAAGAACTAAAAAGGGCACGATTGATTTATTCCCCGGCAACGACGCCAATTTGTTGTTGCAGGAGGATTGTCAAGTATGAAATATAAATATAAAATATGAATTCAAAATGACTTCCAGTCTCAGCAAATAAATATAAGACTTCCTCTCGTTGTAGTAGAAGGCAGTCAGGATCGATCCACGAGGAAGCGTGTCAGCGCTCGCCTTTTCAATTCTAGAAACAATGCGAATTCGACCAGCAAAAGTCCTCGATATTGAGTAGAAGTACTCGATCTCGACTAACCTTAGTCGACAGAAACTGCGAAATAGAGAAAATGAAGCCAAAACGAACGAAAGTACTCGACCTCGACAAAACGCTACTCGACGTCGACCAAGCTCCTCGACATCGACCAACGGTAGTCGATCTCGAGTAAAAACATAAACCAAAATCTTACCTTTTTCGAATGGAAACGAATGTAAACACGAAATTTTGGGAAAATAAATCAATGAACTAAAGACTTTCAAGATCAGGGTATCAACACCACAACGATAACCATGCAAAATAACTCATAAATGCATAAAAGATCATGCTTTTTCATCAAATAACACTCGTCATTAACAAATAGGAAGATAGAGGCCTTCAGATAAACCCTAATTGTTACTAACCCTTTTTCACATAATTAATGCAAGTTGCATTAAGATCACTTTCGCTTCAATAACACAAACAAGGTTCACCTTCAACTTTCGCAAAAGAATCATGCTCGTAGGGATAGAAGACGAAATCGCATTAAAGGATTGTACCTTTACCGCATCACCTCACATTGCTACCGTCGGGCTCACCCCGATCCTAGAAGTTGGGTAACTACTCACTCCTCATTGTCAAAAGACTCATCAATGATTTCAGGAAAATAAATTGCATTGAATAAACTAAATAAAACTTACAACCGAAAAAAGTCAATTCCGCTCTCGCTTAACAACTCCACTCGGCCACAAGCTTCTCTCTTTACTCGTTTTCTCTCTCTCTCTCTATGTGACTAATTGTAACTGAAATTGAATGTCTAGAAAACAACCCCTAAGGCTTTATTTATAGTATTCATTCCCTGGCTATTCTAGGAAAGAATAATTTATCTATATCTAAACTTTCTATCTAAAAACATTAAGATAAAATGTGGAAATAAAAGAATTAAATCTAAAATGAAATAAAGCTAATGTGGATAGATTCCTTCCATCTTGATAGATCTTGATGTCTCTTGATAGAATATCTCGAATCTTGGCTTGCAAGTAACCACAATCACTCGGATTTCTCCTCGTACTCGATTCGGACTGCTCTGGAATGTCCTCGACGTCGACCAAACTCTTCGACGTCGAGTAAGATCTTCACTCCTCGGATTGCACTCGAGCTCGAACAGGATTCTAAGCTCGTCGACATGTACTCGACATCGAGTAGTCTTCCTCGACGTCGACGAACTTTGGCTCCTTGGGTGACTTATGCTCGACTTCGCTGGAATTCTGGGCTCGGGTTACTCGATATCAACCAAAATGGTCGATATCGACCAGTTATGTCGAGTTGATCTTTTCTCTTTCTTTGCTCGATTTGTCCTGGCTTCGATGCTCCTTGACCTTGGACTTTCTGTAGTTGACTTCGAGCTTTCCGTCCTCTCTCTGAATTGTTGTTAAATGCCTCGATTTCTGCAAAATTAAACAGAAACTAGTGTAGACTCCATAATTTGGCAAATAAGTATAAACTACATATATTCTGTACTTTTCTAGCCCTAATGTTTGAATAGGGGTGTTATTCGAGTTGAACGAGACGAGTAGTGAGCTGCTCATACTCGGCTCGGTACTGTTCAAGCTCGAGCTCGGCTCGAATTTTACTCGAGCTTAGAAGCAAGCTCGAACTCGGCTCGCGAGTATTTGAACAAGCTCGAGCTCGAGCTCGAGCTCGTTTTGCTCGTTTTTTGCCAAGCCGAGCTCGAGCTCGTTTAAGCTCGTGATATTGTTTTACCTTGCTTTGCTGGAAGTTTTTTTTTTAGCTCCTTTTTGGCTCGTTTCTGAGCTCGTTACTAGAGACATACGGGAAGAAACCCTAAAACTAAAGGTGAAAAAGCCCAGGGGCAAAATTGTTCGAGTAATACGAGCTACTCGAGCTCGAGCTCGTACTCGGCTCAAGCTCGATTCGAGCTCAAGAGCCTGCTCGAACTCGGCTCGTTTTTCAAATGTGAACGAGCTCGAGCCGAATCCGAGTGGCTCGTGTCCGCATAACACCCCTATGTATGAAATGCATGCAGAAATCGATATAAAAGTAAGTATAAAACATGGCAAAATAGGCTCACAACAAATAGCCCCGTAAAGGATTCTATCTTGACAATTGTAGATGGGATAAGCAGGATTTGTGTTTGTGTTGTTGGCGTCTGCAGTGGGAATGGTGGTTGTAGGAGCAACGTTAGTTCTTAGAATCCATCAACTGTAATTTAAATTTAAAACAATGATTATCTAAATATTACTGACAAATACACCCTCCTGCTTCGTCCATGAAACCAGTTGAACTTTTTTCCGTAAAATGGTTGATCTGAAACCCGTGTGGAGTTTTCTTTTCATTTTGTGTTATGTCGTTATTTGTAGGTCTTGAGCTTTGGTGTACCTTTTTTAAGATTATGTTCCTCTTCTTAGCCTTTTTTTTTTCCAATTATGCAATTCAAGCTTAATAAAAGAGTTAATTTATTAGATATAGGGTCTATATGTGGCGGGGTTAAAAAAGTGACTAAAATTTATAAACAAGTTAAATTAAAAAATTTTGTGAAATAAAGGTTGAAAGATTATGAAATAATATAAACTCCGTATGAGGTGAAAAACATATAGTAAAGTTTATTTTGTTGTTATTAGGGATATTGTGGCACTTTCAAACCAAATAAAATAAAAAGAAATAGGCAAAATGGTCCTTTTCCAAAATAAACACCAAAAAAGTTGTTTTTCTAGCTTTTTTTCAACTAGTTTTTTAACCACTTTTACCTACTTTTTGCCATTCATACACCTCTTTTATCTAATTAAAAAAAAAAAAAAACTTTCGCTTTTTCTTCTTTTGTAACTGTTTTTTTAGGCAGCCATACATACCCATACTATTGTTGTTTCTGTTTGAAGATCAATTTATTTGTAAAATATCAAATACTCCATCAAATGATATGCCTTTTCCTCTTTTCGTAGTGACCTCCCAGTTGACCCTATTACCTCATTGATGTGGATGTTTTGGTATGTTAGGTTTTTATAGTGGTCGAGATATTTGGTTTTAAGATTTTCACAAGCAATGTATTTATGATTACACAATCAAAATTACAACTATAGCCCATCCACCTTACAAAATAATTAATTATATATTAGTGGTATATATGCTTGTCGAATTAATGCTAAAAATGTTAGTAATATGGGAAGGTAATGAATCAAAACAAGGGCTAGAAAGAAGGCAATGGAACTTCCTTTTGAAAAGCTAGCTAGAATGCCCCAAGGAACAAATTCCCTGTCAGTTTCTTTTGGACCGATTCTTTCCCATAAAATACATTAATGTTTTTAAACATACACTAATGTTTGGTTAAATATATAAATATTTTTTTTAAAAATTTATGACATACATAATTGTTGTCAAAAGGAGGGTGGATCAAGTCACAAACAACACCAACAATCTGTAGGACACACAAACTTGAGGAACTTATTCGTCTAAGAATAGAACATAACAGAACAGAAAACAGACGACAATTGATTGATCAAAAACAACTACTTACACCCATGACTTAAAGTAACTGCAAAGGAAACTGATCACCACTAAGTCACTAACCCACTAATACCATCTCCAATAGTTTCTTCAAAAATTTCTTCAAAATGGAGAATTAAAAGACATATTCTCCAAATTATTTTTGTTCCACCTCCAACAGCTTCTCCATTTCGAGCATTTGAGAAATCATTTAGTTTTATTGAATACTGCAGATTTGGGGAAGCTTCTCCATTTCTTCTGCTACTTTTTTGGAGAATGAAATGAAGAATCCATTCACTACTAGAAAATGTAGTAAAATTCCCCAAAAACCACCAAAATCTCTATTTTGAAGAAGCTATTAGGGATGCTCTAACATCCTCCTAATTGTGGTGTTACAAAAGAAAATAAATAAAACTGATGACTCCTTAAGCAACTGAACACGAGCTAACTTCAAACTAGAGCTAACCAACTAACTACGTACTTTGAACTCTAGCTATCTTGTTTGATGAATTAGGGTTTTTGCACCTATCTCCCTAACATCGAGAAGTATAACGTTAGTCTTCGTGATTTATTTTTATTTTTATTTTTATTTTTATGACGTACGTGGATGTTCCGAGGTTATCGACTAATCCTCCACGGGCCGAGCACTACCCTGCAAAGTACTCGAGCCGGGTAATCCAAGCGGCAAGGCGCAAGACATGCTAACCCATGCCAAGGTAAACCAAGGCATGAGTACCCACTATAGTACAAATTGCTTCTATTGGGATTTGAACCCTTGATCTCATGTTAGTGAGGCACAAGGAAGCACCTCACTCTTACCACTAGGGTAAGACGTTACTCTTCGTGATTGATCTCCCGTATTCACAACTTGCAATCTTTTTCTAAGTTTTCGTCGACTCCTGTATTTGGATTTTTCTTTACCTTGTGTTGTTCGGGCACTCCCATGCATATGATATATTGATTCCGTCAATAGAGATATTATTTGATATTTTAAATTATTACCTCATTAAAAAAAAACCAGAAATTACATATATAAGCGTAACAGATAATCTCATTTCCTTACAAGGCATAGTACAGGACTACAAGATAAATGGTCGATAAATCACAAATGCATAGAGACATATATAATATAATAGGTCCTTGTCGTTAATAACCAGCAACGTGGAGGCAAAAAAATCATGTCCTTTGTCGAATCAGAAACAGTTTAAATTTTGCAGAATGATTAAGATGAAAATGTGTTGGGATATATACGTTGCATGTTTTTATTTTTATTTTAATTCAACGAATTAAAGCGAATAGATCAACGATACACCTAAAATGGAGCCACCTTGTCTGCCAAAAATGGAGGTCCTTTTCTCTGGCTTTAATTAGTAAAACTTAATTAATCATGGTGAATTGTGATGGATGTAACCCCTTTCATTTTAAAGTTAATTGGATCATATATCATACTGTATATAATATATGTATATATGTGCAAAGGAATTTTAGAAAATTATTTTTTAACATCTAATTTAGGATCTCATGCATATGAATATCAATATGAACAATATACGAGAAAAAAGTCGTACATTTCTCGTGTGGAATTGAATTTGAAATTACCTTTGGATAAGAGAGCGTCAAACGTGACTTCTCTACTCAGTAGCGGATGGGTGAGAGAGCATCAAAATTTTAAGAATTAGGGAAGAAACTTTTTTTTTTTGCTAGGTCATATTTTGTTTAGGTGGGCTAATTTGATTTGGGCCTAAATTATTTTCCAAGTTCAGTAGTCACCCTCCTTCAACATCCATAACGAAAAGTTTCAATATTGAATTCAATTAATGTGTAACACGCAGCAGCGGTAGCATGTAACACGTTTCTTTTTCCCGTTTATCAAACTTCAAACTCCATTCGTTTAATTCCGAACTTCTTTAACAATTCTTTGTCATGACTAAAACTTTTCCGCTCACCTAGATTTGATACACTAGATTCGCAACTGCCTCTGCTTGGTCCACACGAGCACATGATTAGATCTCCTTATCTCTATTTGCTAAAATGAACTATCAAATTATTGTAACTCACACCCTACTTTTGTTAGGGACTCTAGAGGTTTTGATGTGAGAAGATGAGAGACGTCATGTCCAAAAATTAGGTCAAGACTTATTCCTAATAAGTCTCATTTTATAGTATAAACTAGGTCAAACTTATTCCCGATAAGTTATCTTTTATAGCTTTTATCCACCATATATCTTTCTATAAAGATATTATATCAACAATAATAAATTATTATTATTATTATTATTATTATTATTATTATAAAAAACATATTACAAGAAATTAGTGGGCAACCGATATACTATCTGGGCACCCACTCCCTTAGCAATAACAAAACCAAGTCTAGTAAAAATATAAGTGATAGCACGAGCCCCGGCATCCTGAGATACCGAGAATTTCTGAATCCGCTTCAGCAAATCTACAGCATCTGTATCTAACTCTCCCAACGAAGAGAAGGAGAAGGGTAGAAAACCATAACCAGCCGTCGTGCACAAATCACGATACTTGGCATACTTACGCTGAGCGGCATCAATAACAACACAACCGGGCACAAAGTCAGACATCCCAAACCGAGTCAAGGGGGAGGATCCCGTCAGATCAACACACACATCCCGTCCCCTGTCCCAGGAATAAAGGAGCAAATCCGCCAGACGAAGGGGCTTACCATGCCTATCGAGCAAACCGATATCAACCTCCTTACCGGCAGAAATCCTAGCTCTATAGCAGATATCAACCTCCTTGCCATTATTATTATTATTATTATTATTATTATTATTATTATTATTATTATTATTATTATTATTACGAGGTTGGGTCATGTGTGTTAACATCCCTAATGGTGTTTTGTGTTAACAAATCTTAGCCTTTGATTAAAAGAAAGGGGTGGCTGAGATTAATTGACAATTTTGCTTTTTTTTTTATTAAAAATTAATGGGACCCACCTCTTTCCTTACCCACTTGTTGAATTACGCGTGTGTTCTGTACACTTTTTCTTTTTTGGTGGCGTAAGGTTTTTGTATTGAGTAACGTTTTTTTTTATGCGGTGCACTGTTTGAACTATTCGATAAGGTAATATTAAATATTCACTAACTTATAGTTATTATTCGTGTGTAAAGAGGAGTTATCGTTTAGATATTGGCAAAAAGGTTCTCAATTTTGCAACTATTCGCTAGGTTGATAGTAATTATTCGCTATATTGAGAGTAATTATTCGCTAGATAGATAGCAATTATTTACTAAGTTGATAGTAATTATTCGCTAGATTAGGTTGATAGTAATTATTCACTAGGTTGATAGTAATTATTCGCTAAGTTGATAGTAATTATTCGTAGATTGAGAGAGTATGTAAATATAATTCTTGATTTCCCACATCTAATAAACCACATACATATGAATAATTCCATATTATCAACAAATAAAAACCTTGAACTTATCGAATAGTGACTCTGAATATGTTAATAGTTACCGAATGGTGACTCTAAACATATTAATAGAACAACTATTCGTTAGATTAATAGTAATTATTCGCTGAGTTGATAGTAATTATTCGCTAATTTCAACAAACATGGCCCAAAGATTTGACATTAATAGAACAAAACTAGAAAAAAAAATATAGATCTGAACACAATTTGTATTTGCCCAAAGATTTGACATTGAAAATAGAGATCAAACAGAAAGAAAAAAATTGAACGAAGACATAAAATCTACGAATACTCAATCAATTTATGAATAATTTACCTTAAAACACTGATTTGCTCGATTAATTTAATCAACAACCAATAATTGACATTTCAATTGTTGCAATTAGGTCCCAATTCCACCCAATTCCGTAACTTTTCAGGCAAAACAAATATATTCATCAAATCAAGCGAAAAATCAACTACAATCTTACACATCCCTTTCACGATCGTTGGTGGTTGTGCAGGTCGGTGGTCCTCTCGACACTGCAACAATTTGTTGGCCGGTGTTTGTCCCTGAAAGTCTCGCCATCGTAGTTTCTCGGTGTATGTCATCGTTGATTTCTACTGCCTCGTCATCTTATAATAGCCCATGGTCATCTTCAAGCTTCAATTGCTAGCGGTTCTCCTTTCTTTCGGTCTACGACAAGGTTAGCTAGGGTTCACGAGATTGGCAGCCGAGTTCTTCCTCTACAATTGCCAATCACCTCATTCCTGACCTCCAGATCCCGAACCTCCATCGCCAATCGCCTCCGCCTCCGCAATCGCCTCCACTTAGGCTCGAGATGTTCTTCGTCCCTGGCCTCCGCAATCGCCTCCGCCATCCCAAACCGTCCCTCATCCTTGGGCTTGAGATGTTCTTCCTCTACAATCGCCTCCGCCTCCGCCTCCGCAAATCAACATCACCAATCGCCGCAAATTGCCCTTGTCATCTCCATCGCAATTCTTCCTCTCAACATGGTCGACAAATCGGGGATTTAGGTTAGGGTTATATTGTAGACTCTCACGCGCTAAGGATGGGTGGGCTTTTTTAATTTCCATTTAAATTACATTAAAATTAATATATTAGAATAATCTGGGCCATTCATCTTTCCTCATTCAAGAGCTGAGATTTGTTAACACAAAACACCATAAGACTTGTTAACATTTGATCCATACTCTTATTATTATTATTATTATTATTATTATTATTATTATTATTATTAATGAATTATCCAATTCCTAATACTCTTTTGTGTGTGATCTTTGAATAAATTTGGCAAAATGTCCACCTAAAACCACTCTTGCTAAATGTCCAAAAAAAAATATTCATAATATCAATATTACCCTCGTTTTAATTTATCTCTACCCTCCCCGTTCTTTCTATTCTACCTCCCCGTTCTTTCTGTGCCGCCTCCTTCATCCCCTCCTCCTAGTTCTTCATTTACTTTGATTTTGTTTACAGGAAAATTAGAACCTCTTTGGTTCAAATTTCTCCGATTCGTTTCAATTTTCTACGAGAATTTGATTTTTGTTGTTGAGTTTTGGATGATTAACAGCGCCTTCTTGATGTTCGAAATTAATGTCTTCGCCGTCGTCTTCCTCTACTGGTTCTACATTTTCTCATGAATTACCCCTAATTCAATCCCATTCCTATTCAATCTCTCTATAGATTTGATTTCGTCAATTCACCATCTCCATCGATTTAATTCGTTAGTTATTAATTCCACCGAGAGGTAGATCTATGGCGTCTTCTAGCGGAAACTCATCAGGAGAAACAACCACCACAATCACCAGCAGCACCGTGAAGCACCGCCAAAGCTCGAAGGTAGAGTAGGACTCACGACAATTGAATACCGATCGAAGAGCGGGAGAGGAAGAGGATGGAATCCAACTGCGAATTGGTGAGGAGATCTCGGATGAAGAAGCAGAAACTTCTGGACAATCTGCAGGTCCAGGCCGCCGATATGAAGAGAGACAACGATCATATCCTCACCATTGTGACCATCACCATAGAGCAATTCTTGAATGTTGAGGCGGAGAACTCTGTGTTATGAGCGCAGATGGCAGAGAGGCTCCTCCCACCGGTGCTCCTTTCCTCCTCCCACCAGCACAGATGGAGATTTCACACACACACACATACACACACACACACACACACACACACACACAGAGAGAGAGAGAGAGAGAGAGAGAGAGAGAGAGAGGGACTGTCACTGAAGAAAAACAGTGAATTAGAAACATGCCTTGTGTTGTATTCATAAAAGATTTTTTGCAACATTGGTATGTTCTCCGGGGTTTTACCATTTGAATTGGTGTGGCTCCAGATTTTGTTAGAAGAGTTAAGGTTGGTTACACTGTTGGTGACTGTTCTCGTAAAAAAAAAAACTCTAAAAATAAAGACATCACAGTCACCCAAAGAAAAGTTGTCACTATATGTGTCACCAACAGTGTTATCATTTATCGATAAGTGTGGTGAAAATGATCCCGTCAAAAAAAACTCTAAAAATAACTCTATCACCAAAAAAAGTTGTTCCTGCAAATGTCACCACAGTGATCTCGTAAAAAAAACTCTAAAAACAAAGGTGTTACCACAGTGATAAGGGTGGTGACGGTGGTGACAGTGATAAGGGTGATGACAGTGATAAGCGTGGTGAACGACAACGATAAGGGTGGTGACAGTGAAAAGGATGATGACAACAACTAGTGATAAGGGTGGTGACAGCTATAAGGATGGTGATAGTGACCCCGTAAAAATAAAAAATAAAAAATAAAAAAAACTCTAAAAACTAAGCTGTCACCATTGATAAAGGTAGTGACACTAATCTCGTTTAGGGGTGGGATTGGTACATTACCAATTCCTTTTTTCGTTTACCATCTACCAACCAATTTGAATTTGTAATCGTAAAATCCGAACCATGACCAACCACCGAAGAGATTGTACCAACTTAATTGGTTACCAATTAAGTTGGTACATGTTAGTAATGATATTTTTATCATGTTTTGCATGTTGATGAAAAAACATAAAAATAATCAAATACAATAAAATTTAATTAAAACTTACAAGTTATTACAATTCAAGTAGCAACAACACATATACTTAAATTGTTCATGCATTTAAGTACTAAAGCAAAATAAAAACTGAAATAGTCCCGACAATATTCAAAATAACATATCCACTTTCGATTAAAGTTTAGGTTTTAGTCTAAACTGAGGTTGAGCTAGTATTCTTCACTTGAAAAAAAGCATTTTACAAAAAATAACAAATACAAAAAGAAATCAAGTTAATAGGAAATACTTAACTTAAAAAACAGTAAAACAGTATACACTTTTTGGGCCCTAGCATAACATAAGTAAATGAACTCAGATCTCAGAGGGTGGCCACCATTGAAGGGATGAAGCCGAAGGGTAAAAGACCTAGATCTGATTTCTCCATCTAAACTAAGGCTAGGCTTTTTTTCCCTTTATTTCCCTAATTACATTTTAGTGTTTGACATAAAAAGTTAAGAACTTACATTTAAAACTTAAAACAATTAAAATATAAATTAAAAAAAAAACTAAATATATATTGGTAGGAATTGGTTGATAATTACCATATCAACCAATTTCAAATCGGCTGGTAATGGTAATACTAACTTTTCCGTTCCAATTACCATTATCTTACCGACTTTCGAGACTTGAATCGGTATACCGAACCAATTAAATTGGTAACCAATTAATTGATTACCAATTTAATTGGTTTTGGGTGGCACGTGTTGGTTTTGTTTTTGTGAGAATTTTTGCGTAGCCCTAATCTCGTTAAAAAAAAAAACTAAGATGTGACCAAAAAAAAGTTGTCACCACTGATAAAGATAGTGACACTAATGTCGTAAAAAAATGTCACCAAAAAATTTGTTTATCACCATACATGTGTCACCAAGGTCATTGACCTTGACCGGTCAATAATCAAAATAAAAATGGGAAGAGATGAAGTCAAATTAAAAATGGAAAGGAAGGGCAAAAATGTCATAATGGACATTTTACAAAAGGGAATATGAAAGTGGATATTTTGAAAAATGACATATTCAAAATGGACACTTAGCAAACAAAAATAAAAAATTGTGATCTTTTAGGACCGAAATAAAATAGGCAAGAGGGAATGTTAACAAATAAACCTTGTCCCGGAAAATTTTGCTAGCCTAACCCACTATCCACAACAATTGCAAAGGTTAACCCCCACCCACCCCCCACCCCCCCCCAAAAAAAAATTTTTGCAAAGTTGCCGGTTAAAAGGGGTTGGAAATAACCGGGACAGAGGAGAGAGAAAGTAAAGAAGGAGAGAGAGCGGAAGCGGGTGGAGAGAGAGGCCACGGGGAAGTTATTGTGGAGATAGAGAGGGGAAGTGGGGGAAGTTAATGTGAATAGAGAGAGAGAGGAAGAGTGAGAGAGGAAGCAGTTTAATTTGAAAATTGTCGAGTCCAACTGCCTCTCACGGCATACAAAAGAGGATGAGAGAGAGAGGGCAACAGTTGCACATGCAAACCTGATGAAAACAAGAAGAAGAAGAAGAAGAAGACGACAGAGCGAGAGAGGAAAAGAAGAAGCCAACCCGAGGAAGAAGACGACAGAGCAGGAGAGGAGACGAAGATGCCGATTTTGAAGTAAGTAAACCCTTACAATGCTGATTAAATACGCTTTGCTTGGATTTGTAGGGGAGGAACCAATTTGAAGAACCTAAGCTGGTTTTTATTGTGTGAAAATGCGAAGAAGGGGTCGAATGGGTTGACAGTAGGCAATATCGCCCTGCCATGTAGGAAGTAACCGGCGTGAAGTGAAAAACAAAGGGTGGAAAGTCTGGGTACTGGGGTTTGCGCGTTTGGGAGAGAAGGGAATTTTTGGAAATGGGAAAATTGGGCAACTGTCTTGTCGAATCCAACTTATCAAGAGCAGGGTGAGTGTAAATACGTTCAGTTTAGGGGGAATTGGGCGAAATAGGGCGTATGACTATAGATACGTTCAGGTTTGGGGGAAATTGGATGGAATGCGGCGCATTAGGGTTAGGGAAAATGTTAGAAAGGGTGAAACGTTTATTTGGAATTGACATCATCTGGAATAAGGGGACTTGTGTGCAAATGGAGATGGACAGATTGAATAAGTATAATGTCATGTATACACAAGTATGTGTCATGTGTACCTGTGTTTGTGTCATGTGTACCTGTTTGTGTCATGTTACATTTGATATTGATATGAAGAGAACCGTGGGTTGGGGGAGAAGAATTGATTTGTAGAATACTGAATTTAGGTCTCCCATTATGCAGGATATATGGTGAATATTAAAAATATCGCAGCGAAGTGTAAAGAAGATTGTAGACCGTAGAGCTCAAACCTCCGGCGCGGTAATATGGCTTTCGTTCGAGTAATGTAAATTGTGATTGTTGTGCTGCAGTGTGGCTGACATGTTGAAGTCTGTGCAGGCTGTGTACGCCGTCGAGGAAGACAGACACTTCAAAGAAAAAATTAACCAACACTCCCGGATGCCGCTCCTGGTAAACATTGACAACCGGTTGAGCGAGTCCCATTGCAAGCGCCTGACGGACAGCCCGTTGGGGGGTGTTGCAAGACTGGGCACAAGGGTCCAGTTCTCGGGATAACTTGTACACTACATTCTCCAACGACAATTGAAGACGAAGAAGGAGAATAAAACGTGGTACAAGATCCATGATGCGGGCGTCAGGTTCTCAATAGCTGAGTTCGCCCTTGTCACCGGTCTCAACTGTGGCTATGGCGAAGAGCCCGAGGACTAGGGATGGCAACGGGGCGGGTTCGGGGCGGGGAGTACCCTCCCCGTCCCCATTTGCAAAAAGTCCCCCCGTCCCCGTCCCCGTCCCCGTTCGGGGATAAAAAATGCCCCCCATCCCCGTCGGGTCCCCGTCCCCATCGGGGAATCCCCGTCCCCACATAATTTTCTCCGTTTGCATTCCCCGCGGGATTCCCCATTTAAAACTTATGGTTTCCCTCATTTAATAAAAAAGTATAAGATATTATTAAAGTTACTTAAAAAATATAATATAAATATTACATATAATATCTCATAAATGTAAATTATAAGGTAAAAGTTTTAAAATAAAAATAAAATTATTTAAAATTAGGTAAGATGTAAATAAAACCGGGGATTTCATACTCCCCATCGGGGATCCCCGCAGGGTTCCCCAACGGGGGCGGGGCGGGGCGGAGATCGGGTTGGGGACTACTATCCCCGTCCCCGCGCGGGGAATCACTTTAGCCCCCGTCCCCGTCCCCATTTAATTTCCCCATTCCCGTCCCCGCAGCGGGGATTTCCTGCGGGGATCGGGGAGTCCCCGCCCTATTGCCATCCCTACCGAGGACGACGCGGCGTTCGAGAAGGCAGTGTATGATTTCTTTGGAGTTTCAAAGTTGAAGATGTCCGAGTTCGAGGTGCAGTTTCGTGTGGCAATGGCATCTGAGAAATCGTCAACCAGAAGGTTCAAATTTGTCCTGTTGATGTTGGTTGAGGGAGTATTGTTTGGGAAGGAACCCAAAAACTACATTCACGGGTGGGTGGTCGACCTTGTCGGCGACATTGACAGGTTCCTGGCATTTTCGTGGGGTCGGCTTTGCTACGAGAAAACGAACGAGTTCCTAAACCGTGCAATCGAGAGAAAGCTCCAACAGGATGAGGGCAGCTCCAATGCATGCCCAATCTATTTCCTGCTGGGTTTCCCTCTCGCCTTCCAGGTTCGTACACATATCTCACTAGACGCCGTATACACATTTACTAGGTGTCCAATATTTAGTTACTGGACAGGGATTGAATATTTACCGGACAACATTTGTTTGCAGCTATGGGTGTACGAAGCCCTTCCTCCAATGGCCGACCAATTCGCGAACGTCATAGATGAGAAATTGTACCCTAGGTGTCTGCGATACGAGTTTAGAGACCCGAACCTCGAGTATGCCTCCATCGAAACCCGACTGAAGGAGGCAAAGGAGCTCGGGCACTTCAATGACCCTGCTGCCGTGAGGCCGCTTCTACTCCCCGATGAAGTGGAGGGAGCTACCCGTTTGTACCGCAATGCCCGAAACACTCACGACAAGCGGGACAACTTCTTTGACGACATTGTCTGGGAGTTCGTATTCGCATATGTCAAACCCCCACCAAAGAAAAAATCAAAGGGAGCACGTGGTTCAACGCAAGAATCAGTGGAGGGCACACAGACACAAGCTACCCTATTAAAGATCGAGTCACGGTTAATGGCAAAGATGGACGACATGTTGATGAGCATAACCGCGGAGGTAGCCTCGAAGATGGCCACGCTTGAGGAGGCGATTGAAAACATGAAGAGAGAACTGAGGTGGAAGGGGACTAGGGAGTCGGTGGAGCAAGAGGAAGTTGTGGGAAACGAGGTAAGGTTCTCCTAGTATCAGATCATAATTGTCATGTCATTTTATGTGACTGTCATGTTTTTAATATTGGGTGTCCTGTGAATATCAGTAAATGTCATGCCAATTTCAATATATGTCAATTTACTGAGAGGTCATGTGCTTAGGTTCAGGGATCAGTGAAGGATAGGGATAAGGGCAAGGAGGACGAGGACAAGGACAAGGACGAGGGCAAGGACAACGGCAAGGAGGAGAGAGAGCCCACGAAGGAGGATAAGTTGAAGGGCAAGGCCAAGGCCATAGAGGTTTGCGCATGAGACTGTCATGTTAATATATATCTGATGTCATGTTAATTGTTTTTACTGTCATATTAAACGCACCATGGGCTGCAAGTTGCAGGAGGAGTTGGTGGCACCCAGTGCCTGCAATGTTGAGGCTGAGTCTGAGGTGCGCCTCATACGGCCGAGAAGAAGCACCCGTCAACATCCTGATACGTTGTCCCATGCGGACAAAACTCAGCCAGCGAATAAGCCGCGTGTGGGCAAGAAGCCAATGGATTCCGCCGAGCTAGGCATGGCGACGAGGGCAGATGTTGATGCGTTCGCTGCGTGGATGAAGGACGGAAGTGACCCCGTCCGGTCGGTCGAAGGCACCCTACTAGAGAAGCAGTTCTTTGGGATACTTCAATCACCGACCACCTGGGTGTCATCCGAGGTTAATTACGTTCCCACATCGTGGTTCGATGCATCACCTTTTTCCTGATATGGTCTTCCACATAAATGATTTTTCCTTGCGTCCAGCATATTGAGCAAGCTTGCGCCCTCCTGCAGAAGGAAATCAACGCAGGTGACAAGTACGAAGGGGTCACTGTTCTTGATTTCATCTGGGGGTATCTCCTGAAGAAGCAACTGGCGGACGCGAAGGGGAACCTTGAGGTGGTGAAGGGGGACGACACGGTGACCCAATACTTCGACGGCAAGTTGCCGCAGATGTTTCTGACGGGTTGGGCTGATGTCGACCGGTTGTTGGCACCCTGGAATCTGAAGAACGAGCACTGGGTGGCCCTTGAAATCAACTTCGCGGAGTGGACATTGGACGTCTACGATCCCGGCATAAGCCACGTCTTTGAGCGCCATATGTCGGGCCTTCTGAAGCCGGTGACCCACCTCCTCCCCATTTTGATGAAAGGCCACCCCCACCTTCGAGTCAAATGGGTCGGCAAAGTCCCAAAACCCTTGGCGTACAAAAGGGTGAAGGGGATTCCCCAAAACAAACAATCGTAAGTCATTATTGCCACTTCATTTAGAAAACATTCTCACAGGTTGGGTGAGCATATTTCGTTATTGTTATATAGGGGCGACTGTGGTCCATACGTCATCTATTACCTGCAGCTCCTCGCGACCGGCGACACCAAGTTCTGTGGCTTGGACGATGCATTCATTGCGGCGTACCGCCAATCCCTTTGTGTTGCCATCTTTCACGGGCGTCTTACAACCCCATCCGATCCTTAAAAAAACTCCCCCATTGATTTTATATACATTGTTGGTTTGTTTAGACCGCATATTGTCTAGTATGCCGGCGGTTGTTGCTTCATTTGAACCTGATGTTTGTTGGTTTTAGACATTTGGATATGCAGTTATTGGTGGATTGTTGTATTCGTTGGTTTTTAATTATGACATGTCAATTGCAATAAATGTCATGTCAATATGATGATAATGTCATGCCAAAATCCGATAGTGTCACGTCAAGAGGGAGTAATGTCATATGACATTCCGTTAACATAATAGAACAAACTAGAACTAGAACAAACTAGAACAAAACCCCCCATACGAAGTTGCAGAAAGGCAATATAATTTTTTGCGAAAGGCGTCTAACCAAAATGGGCTGACTATCTACTTCATTGCGAAAGGCCCCGCAACTGAAAGTTCCTATGCCCCCGCTACGTGCGGCGGCGCTTCTGCAATTTCCCATAAGCGGCACCCGTCCACTCTATTGGTTCAAGTTTCACAGTCATCAGAAACGCTTCGGTCTTCCCTTTTCCGCATTGGTATGCTTCCTCTACTTCCCTTACCGCTCGCTCCGCCTCGTGATCCCACGGGCTGACTACATCCTCGACGTCACTGCTAACAGAAATTACTTGCTTCCCATGGTCATAAGCGCCTGCGTTGTCAAACGCATCACTTGGTTCTAACCGGACACGTGGATATTCTAACTGGACGATTGAGCTTTCTAATTGGACACTCTTCGTTTCGAACTGGACACCTCTTCCTTCTCGATCGATACCTTGTGCTACCAAAACTTTCAATTATTCATCCCCTGCCAAGCGGGGTTTCATTTTAAACTGTGGGTGATCTTCTTGGGTCAAGGGTAGGCCACCCCGAGTGAATGGGTCGTTGTGGATCCTTCCGTAGGGGTGAAATCGTCGCCAACCTTGCGTACCAGGGAGACATGGAGGTCGATAGGCCAAAATCGTTCACCGGAAAGACCGTTTACAACTTGTAGGCCTGCAAATCTTCGTCATCCCCAATGGAAAAAGGTATGCACCCTTCCTTCTTCGGCTTTACATATGTGAGCTCGACGTCATGCCTCCTCCCATCGACATTAAACTTGGCCATCAGTTTTTTCTTCAGCGAGACGTAGTCAATACTTTCGTCTACCAGTACGGCCGTTTGACTTCTCGACGACTTCACGACCCAAGTGCCCTCTTCACAATCCCACCATCCGCCAAACAATACAGTGATACACACGGACGATTTCTCCCCTATTCCATTAGGTAGAGGGGGGGACATTAAGTTTTACAGGGAGAAGAACATATTGTACGGAGAGACGTATCGCATAACCTAAATGGAAGGATGACTTACTCATTTCCTCCAAGAAGTCGGTGTCTGTCTAGTTAACCCAGTAGGTGTCAAGCGCGTGAATGGGTTTATGGACTCCCCATCCTCCCTCCTCTCCCTCTTATTCTCTTAAGGCGCAAATGACAGGGCGGGAGATTTAATCTCACTCCCGCCCTCTCATTCTCTCTCTCCCGCGCTCTCTCTCTCTCTCCCTTGTCTTATCAAATGTCTTTCTCTACCCTCTGCAAGATTCCCCCCCCCCCTTTGGTCTCTCTGAAGTTATTGTTTGTTCAAATTTTATTCATTGCTTTGAACTTCATATGGTTTGAAAATGTATTTCGTGGTTTGAAATTAATATGGGTATACTCTCTCTATGGTTTTGCAGTTTCTGAGTATTAAGTGTGAGTGGGAAACCCAGTTTTATATGAAGGTCAAAATTTTACTAAAACACATGCAAAAGGTGTCCAGTGGAAAACTGTTTGTTAGCCAATCGGCATTAATTAACCGGGTAGTTGGTTTAAAGGGGTGTCATGTACCGTCTAACGACAAGAAGTAAACCCACTTCATTAATGTCATGTCAGAAATGACACGTGTCATGTATACAGCAGACCACTGTCATGTTAATTGTAGACAACAACAAAACACTGCAATTCAATCCCCTTTGCTTTTTGTTTCTTTTTTTCCTCAACGGTCACATGCTGGACAATGTTGCTATTTCCCAAACACCCCACTTATATGATAGTCATTCACCATCCATACTCCCCACAAATTGGTGAAGTTAACTCCCCATTTCCATTTAACAACCTCTCCAACAACCCTTCAACGAAATGGCATCCTCTTCACACCACCGCAGCTCCTCATCTGGCCTCCCTCCCTGACATGTCCCTATCATTATATCATCTGACGAATCGGACGATGGAGGTTTGTCGATCACTTCATTCGTGTAGATTTCAGTTGTGCTACTTGTATCATTATACTACCTTATTTTTTTTTATTTTATCTAGGACCAATGTCGCCGCTGTCGTACCGACGACATCAAAGAGTAGAGATTGTTGGCGGTGAGTCTGGGATGCTCGAGTCGTTCTACGAGGCGACCCTTGTACGCAAACTGAACCCTAACCACTAGGAGAGAGCTGCTGAGGGAGGTCATCCCGGTGCAACGAATTCGTCCACGGCCGCCTCGTATTTCTTACGACGCCTACATGCCCGAAGACCGTGTCGACTGCTGCGACAACGATGGGATTTGGGTCGGGAGGGTCCTTGGTGTGTCCGGTTATGGGAGTGACCCAACTTTCACGATCTACTTCCCACTGAGCGACGAGACGTCTGATCATCGTGCCCGCAATATGCGCCCACACTTCGATTGGGATAGATACAAATTCACCATGCGGCCGCAATTTCGCTTCTTGTTACCGTAAATTTCGTTTTCACTGTCTTCTATGTTGCTACTCTCTCCTACTATCTTTTAAATGTTTGCTCCTGTGTTATATTTGATTAATGCAAGTGAATCTGTCTCCGACGTATTGTGTCCAGTATATTTCAATTTCTGTCATGTCGTATTTATGTTTTGTTCAGTTACAACTACGCGATTACTAGTCGGCCCACGAATTCACCTCCACCCACTTTATTCTTATTCCATGGTTTTTCTCTTCAACTTACCATGTAATTATAAGTGTGTTTATGCCCCCTCATTGTCAGTCTTATCCATTCAATTCCAATATGGGTAAAGCATGCTAGTGTCGACCGGAGATAACGAAATCATGGCATCCAAATATGGGTAAATATTATAATTGGGCACACATAAAACAATATGCCATTATAGCGAATATGCTTCTCCCATAAATCTTCTCCATTCGATAATGGTAGTTAATGACCTGTGTTTTTCATAGTTACAATCGTGTCCAGTGAAATACAATATGTGACATGTCTATCTAATATGGACGTCCAGTTATAACTTACTGCTTACACGTGATCCTTCAAATAAACCCCCTAGATCCTTCCTTCTTCAATTGGTTTTCTCTTAAACTTATAATTTAGTTGAAAGGATCTTTTTCCCCCTCACTGACACTCTCACTGATCTCTCTGTCCTCTCAGCCTGCACTTTTATATTTAATCCCTCTCTCTCTCTCTCTCCCTCTCTCTGTCTCTCTCTTCTGTCCTCTGCCACTGCAGCAGCTACTTTTTCCCTCATCTCTCACTGGTCTTTGCTTTTCAGGAGTAGAGATGTCTCCCTCCCTCTTTCTCTCACTGTACATGAAACCGATAATGGAGTCCAGATGTACCCCACAAGGTGACCTGCTACCGGCTACCCTTGGCAAGCGGATATCCGCTTTTGTGCAATTTTTTTCCGGATTAGGTTACTCATGCAAACCTTTCGGATAGTAGGGTCATTTTAGCAAAACTGCCAAATAGAAATAGATCAAATCCAATTAAATCCATAAATTATAGTTGGCTTCTCACAAAGCGCTATAATTACCTAAATTATTCATATTATAAATCTTCATTTTAATCCTATTATATCTTTAGTATTTTACAAATCAATTAAAGGATACCAATTTCTTTATGAACATCCTTTTTTATTACTATTATTATTTTTAGCATTATTGATTGTTGTGGGTCATATTAGAGTGGCATTATAATTAAATCCAAGTTTGATTATGTAATTTATGTTCACCCTAAAAATATTCGGGGCATTTTGCGAAATGGCCACGAAATCCGTCTTATTTTGTGAAATAGCCGCGTTTTGGGACAATTTAGTGAAATAGCCGCTATATAAACTCTTCCTACGCGCTCAACGCGCCTCCTACGCTCTCTCTCTCCTACGTGCCTCTATCTTCCTTCTCTCTTTCTAGTTTCCAAATCTGGAGGCGGAGCCGGAGGCCGCCAGATCTGCACCAGCAGAATCGAAGAGGAGGAAGATCCGGCCCTCGACCGAGCAGTGGGAAGGCGGGGGGAGATCCGGAGGCAGAGCCGAAGGCGGCCAGATTTGCGCCGGTTCTGATTCCACTGTTGATTGACATCGATCGCCGGATCTATGGCCATAAGAGCTGGACGACGGAGGGGTTGATGCGCTGGATTTCCGGTCGAGGCAGCGGCGAGGCGGAGGCCAAGCGAGCGAGCGAGGGAGGGAGGCAGTGGTGAGCGAGCGAGCGAGGGAGGCGGTGGTGAGCGAGCGAGCAAGGGAGGCGGGGGTGAGCAAGCGACGGAGCGAGGGAGGGAGCGAGCGGCGCCGGAGCGAAGGAGGCCGGAGCGAGTCGGCGGGCGAGCGCGGATCTGGTTTCTCTTCGCATAATCGTGAGGAAGGAGATGAAATTTTAATTAAATTACAAAAATCACCCTACAAATTATAGAAATTACAAAAACTATCTATATCTTATGAAGTGATCCATAATCTATATTTTTATTTTTATTTTTGCACACTAAAATGTTATATTTGCACAACATACGATTATATTTACACAAATTACGGTTATATATGCACGACAAAATGTTAAAAAAAATTAAAAAATAAAACTAGAATTGCTTCAATTTATTCTAAATCGCTTACAATTTAGTGAGAAAGTATGAAATTATATTGAGATAAAATAAGATCATGTTGAGAATAAATTCACAAGTCTCGATTGTCGTGTGCAACTCTTAAAATAGAGTCATGCAACTCTTACAACAGAGTCGTGCAACTATTACAACAGAGTCGTGCAACTCTTAAAACATAGTCGTGCAACTCTTACAAGAGAGTCGTGCAACTCTTAAAACAAGAGTCGTGCAACTCTTAAAACAGAGTCGTGCAACTCTTAAAACAGAGTCGTGAAACTCTTACAATTTGTTGTGCAAAATATAATATATTTTTTTCCCGTTTTTTTTTTCGTTTCAGAACTTTTTGTTGTGCAAAAATAACTTTACGTTGTGCAAAAAAGTGTTTGTTTGGAAAAAAATTTCGAGAATAAATTCATAAGTCTCGATTATTGTGCAAAAATAACATATAGTTGAACAAAAATAAGATGAGGTTGAGCAAAAATTCACCAATCCCCCCATGTTGTGCAATTATTGTCTATTGATGAGCAAAAATAAGACCATGTTATGCAAAAATAAAAGCATGTTGAGCAATAATGTATTGAGAAAGTATGAAATTATATTGAGATAAAATAAGATCATGTTGAGTATAAATTCACAAGTCTCGATTGTTGTGCAAAAATAACCTATTGTTGAGCAAAAATAAGATGACGTTGAGCAATAATTTATTGGGAAAGTATGAAATTATATTGAGAGAAAATAAAATCATGTTGAGAACAATTTCACAAGTCTCGATTGTTGTGCAAAAATAACCTATTGTTGAGCAAAAATAACATGATGTTGAGCAAAATTTCACAAATATGATCCAAATCTAGTTTTTTTTTTTTTTTTATTACATGGATAACGATTTTTTTTTTACTTTATAATATTATTCTTGCGCTTTTTATTCTAATTTGTGCACTTTTTACATGGATAACGATATATATAGAGAGGGCGGAACTATCCAATGCATTCACTTACAACAGAGTCGTGCAACTCTTAAAACAGATTTGTGCAACTCTTACAATAGAGTCGTGCAACTCTTAAAACAGAGTCGTGCAACTCTTACAACAGAGTCGTGCAACTCTTACAATAGAGTCATGCAACTATTACAACAGAGTCGTGCAACTCTTACGACAGCGTCGTGCAACTCTAAAATTTCATAGTGTTATTCATGAAATTTATAGTTTTATTCATACAAACTAAAATCTAATTTGATTCTTCTTAAACTAAAAATATAATTTGGGCACATTATAATATTATTCTTGCACTTTTTAATCTAATTTGGTTCTTAAACTGTATTTTAAAGTTGCACACCCGTAGTTTACAGTTGGACAACTGTAGTGTCAGCATCTTTTTCTATTTTGTTGATCAGAGAAAACAACTAGTGTCAACGATGTTTGCAATTTTAGTGATGAAAATGTATTGATCAATTTTATGTCTTTATAACTCTGTCAACACTAAAATTGCAAACATCGCTGACACAACTAGTGTAAACGATGTCAACGATGTCAGCACTAAAAATACGCATAAAAAGATGTCAGCACTACTATGTTCCTGTACGTTTCAGTAAAAGTATATATATATACATATATATATATATATACATATACATATATATATATATACATATATATATATATATATATACATATATGTATATATATATATATATGTATATATATACATATACATATATATATATATATATACATATATATATATATATACATACATATATATATATACATACATATATATATATATATACATACATATATATATATATACATACATATATATATATATATACATACATATATATATATATACATACATATATATATATATACATACATATATATATATATACATACATATATATATATATACATACATATATATATATATATACATACATATATATATATATACATACATATATATATATATATATATATATATATATATATATATATATATATATATATATATATAAATGGAAAATATACGCCTCCTACACTCGTACTCTAGTAAAAGTAGCTCGTTCCTCTATTGCGCGCGTGGCGTGTGTGTGTTTCATTCAACAACCTTTCATTTTTCTCACCATATATATAGCAATATATCCACCGTCTCATCTGTAACATACAAAGATCCATTTTCCCAAGTCAGTGCCAAGCTATTTTTGTTGTATTAGCTAGCAAGAATTTTATTTTCTGTACCTTTTAGATCAACTTGTTTTTCTGTTTGTTGAATCCGATTTGGCTTTGGCCTGCCTCCATCACAGTATTCAAAACTTTTTTGATTCAGATGTTAAAAACAAAAACCACTCATCTAGATTTTAACAGAAGCAAATGTAAGTTGCAATATGACACACACAAAATGAAGGATGAAGCTGACATCTTCTGATACAAAGTTCTATATTTAGCATGTTGGGATATCCATATAAGATTATCAGGACCTTATTAACCTTCTCAAGACTAGAACATAATTAAGAACAAAGACCTACACCACAGCCAGATTCAATCAACTTTTTGAAAACATGTTCCTAAAATGTACAATATAGTCACAAACAAACTTTCTCTTTCAGTTTTGAGTTCATTCCTGATTCAATCAATGCTTCCTGACTGGTCGATTGTATCCCATAGCTCTAGAGTCTGATCACTTCTCTCACTGTTGCTATAACCACCTTTTCTGTTCTTTCTATGCGATGAGGGCTCCAATGTCTGATCAAGCATGATATCCTTCATGACAAGCTCACCTTCAGCTTCACGAGGATCAGACGTCTTCTTCATATGCTTGATACCATTTTGTTGATGCTCGTCCCGAGAATGTTCTTCCACGATTTCATATGAGAAGCGCCTACTGCATGACCTGCTGTTTTGAGATTTTAGTGCTATGAGACTCCTCTCTTTAGCAAGCTTCTTTGTTTCTACCACCTTGTTTTCAATAGCTTTGAACCTCCCTGATATATCCTGCAAGTCGGAAAATCCATCTGACATTACAGTTGTGACTACTTCTCCATTGCTCAATATGTTTGAGCTGGAAGCATCCTATGAAGACACATTGGTAAGATAAGAGATCAAATATCCAAACATATTTTGTGAATGCAAGGAATCAAAATACCAGACAAAGATCGACACACTTAAAATTCAACAAATGTGGGCATAAATCACTCGTGCCACTGCCATAAGCTAGCAACTAAAAAATTCAAATAATTCTATCGAGAAATAGAAAAAAAATACCTAATCACCACTTTCATCATCTTCAGTGTAAATAGCGTGCTTTTCAAGAGATGCAACTGACTCCCTCAGAGATGCCATGGCTGGGACGTATCTAGCCCATTGAGCTTTTATTTCACTATTTTCACCTTCCAATGACCCAACTCTTTCTCTTAGTTGCACAACCTCCAAATGGTTAGCATTGTATTTATCTTCAAGGCACTCGTATTCTTTGGTAAGTTCAGAAAACTTCTCTTTGTATAATGCTTCACGTACAGATGATGATTGCTGCTCAATAAAAAATGTCCCAGCAACGGTTTCCCACTGTTCAGCTTCATCTTTTCCCTTTTCCGGTTCTGAAGGCAAAACTTCCACCATTTTGTTAGCTTCTTCGTCTTTCTCATGCATTCTGCATATTTCAGCGTCAAGAATTTGCATGGATTCTCTAAGGCATTCACTCTCTTTGAGTTGTTCAACTCTATTCTAGAGTTGCACCTATCTACAAACTACAAATGAAAGCTATACACAGTAATATGCAGACTGATGACGAAGTGAAAGCTTAACATACTGAACCTCATTAAACAAGTCCAGGCCCAGAACATCTGAAGCGTTGAAGAGTTATACACTATATGGTGAAGTATGGCCAGTACCTTAAGGGGCAGAACTTGTGGTGCCCAGAACATCTGAAGCGTCGAGGACCTTCAGGCTCAGCATCACATTCATCCATACGATTAAAGCAGTGAGCAAGATATTCTCCCTGTTGGGCAGCAACCTACAATGCCAAATCTCACCAGCTCACACAGGAGCATCATACCACTATACATGATTCTATTATTCTACCAAAAAACAGACAGAAACATGCATCATGTCATCCCACTTTTGTTCAAATGCTAGATGTTAAGCATAAATATATTATATTAGGCACATGAAAAAATCATGTTGAAATGCTAGATGTTAAGCATAAATGGCATACCACATCATGGAGCCATCGGTAAATTCACCCTTCTTTAGCAGTCTGAACAAGATGTCCAACAAACTAGCTATTTGGTGTCTCCCATCAGCTCCTTTCTTGGACAGAAAACTTTTAACAAGTACTTTGAGCCCATATTTCTGTAGATGGCAATGGTAGCAAAATAATCTACTAGTGCTATCTTGCCTTGGCTAGATTTCACATACAAGTTTAAATTACAATAATGAACAGCCTCGATCGCTCATAAAAACTAAAGAGATGAACAAAATTATTTGGCTACAATGGTAGAGGTGAATGGAAGTGGGGGAATCACTCTCCCCAATCTTATTTAAAACCTCCTTACAGACCCTTATATATAGGAGAATAAGGAGTAAACAACCCCACAAAAAATAGCAAATTCAATTGCAAGACAACTTAAAAATAATTGATATCTGTAAATAAGCAGTTATTTAGGAGTTTAAATTGACTATTAGTATCCTGAAATACACTAACCTTTATTTTGCACAACTCAGTCTTGGAGTTGCACAACTCAGTCTTAGAGTTGCACAACTCTCTCTTAGAGTTGCAAAAACTCTCTCTTAGAGTTGCACAACTCTCTCTTAGAGTTGCACAACAATCAACTTCCATACCTCAAGCTGCAGTATATAGCAAAAGAACACAACAATCAACTTCAATAAGAAGTTAAACATAATAAAGGCAACAGATTTGAAGAAACCAAAAAAAAAGGGATAAGTCGATCTTACAAGACAATCATATACAACGATACAACATGGAAGTCTAGAGTATAGAGGGCAATTGATCAGTAGTAGTGTGGATTGTACCTTAAGTTCTGCCCCGGATGCACCATTCATCTTTTCCGCAATCTTCTTCAGATCAATGCCCCTCATGAGATTCATCCTTCTAGAATGAATCTTCAGGATATCAAAGTGTGACTGCAACCATACAAAAAATCAGAAGAAAGAAACACAATCAAAGAAAGAAAATGGAAGCGAATAAAGGGTATTACTGTATTAGAGAACTAAAACCAATATAGTGCAAAAAAAATAAAAAGATTATAGCTTTTCGCAGCTGATTTTCACGATTCTTCAATTTTGACAGCACACAACACATTGAAAATTTTCATGTGGAGAACATGATGAAGAAGAAATACCTCTCCATTAGGATTTGGAAACTCAATCTTCCTATCAATCCTTCCTGGCCTAAGTGGAGCCTGATCCAGAATATCAATACGGTTTGTTGCCATCAACACCTGCCAACATTGCAAGGTGAACCGAGAGTTAGATAATTAGAGCCACTCTAGTTTTCTACTTGAAAGAAATAGCAATCAGCAGGTCAAAGCAGTACCTTGCTTTTATTTTATGCTTCAAACCCATCCAATTGGTTCAAAAGCTCCAACACATTCCTCTGCACTTCACTGTCACCATTACCAGACCCTGATTCCATTCTAGCAGATCCAATACTGTCAATCTCATCCATGAATATAATTGATGGAGCATGTTCTCTATAGGAAAGTGGAATAAAGAAGTTAAAAGTAGTAAATAAGAAAATATAGAAAATATTAATGGAAGGTCAGCTAGAAGCCTAGAACAAAATGTATTCTCAAGGTCAAAGAATAAATTATGAAAACACCAATGCCTACATATATACATCCTTCTTTAAACGCAAGAACCGATGTTTCATCTCACTGAACAATATATCAGAATCTGCAATACTTCTCTCATTCAGATTTCCCATAGGAAATCTGCAACATCATCAATTCATTGGCATATTGTTCAAGCAAAGTTTTCCGATCAAAGTGTTCATCGAACTTAAGTTTGAGCACCAAGAATATGATTACTAAGAATAGTGGGAAAAGATGCACAAGAAAGCAATGTAAACTACACATGAAGAAAGAGTTCAGTAGAATGCATAGTAGAAACAAGCACTGTTCTACTCTCTTCACCTTTCAAGGTTTGAGAGGAAAGTAATGTAAAGACATATAAATTCATAAACATCAGTCCCAGCTCTGTCAGCAGCAAAATGTAACAAGCAAAGAAGCAAAGATATCAAATAAAATCGAGTGCTTACATTTACCTTGAATTTTTTTAGAGTTGTGCAACTCTAGGCTCGAGTTGTGCAACTCTAGGCTCGAGTTGAAACTTCAATCATAGACTCTCAAGACTAGAGCGGATACACTTACATCCCGTAGATTGTTTCGAGGAAGCATTCGTTGTACAACTTTACGGATAACTTCAGTGGGATCCTTGGCCATTTGATCCTTCAAGGTCCTTTCCTTGAGGTTGCCAACATATCTACAAACCCAGAAAGATCGAAATATCAGGAAAAAAAAAGTCTAGAGTAAGCCGCTGCATTTTACATTCAACTCCTACGAGAGGAGTTGAGATTCATTCCAGGCGCCCTTCAGTTAATCAATCCTCACAATGCATCATTAATCTATTTTAAAAAGGTGAAGCTTGAATTTACATCCAACAGGAACTTGAGCATCCTAATTGACTTGGGCATGCATCATATGATATGTAGAATCAACGAATGATCCTTCTTTTGTGCCCTTTTTCAAGTTTCAACAAGATTTGATATGGTTGCAATTTTCAGATATCAAAGCATAAAGACCATGTAGTATCATTCAATGTAGAACTTTTTTCCACGATTGAAACGGTATCCTATATAGAAACCTAGGTTAATCCACATTATGTCTCTACCTATGGGTTCAGGATTTGGATAAATTTCTTCACAAAACTTGAAAAAACAATAACATTAACCTACATTAAAAGGGGAAATTTGCACAACCCAAACATAATATAAGAATTGCAAATTGATCAGTAATACTTGCCTAGTATGCCAGTAGTAGACTTTATCGGTAAGTTTCCGCCATGTGACAGCGATATCCTTCGCATTAAGGACAACACACATGTCCTCATCATCTCGGTAGGGAGCATATGTTGGCCTATCCTTCCCTTGGAGCACAATAGATAGCTGTGAGGCCAGCCTTCCAAGTATCTACAAGTGAAGGCATGAGAAAGCATCACCCTAAGAAGCATCAGAACTAACTGCAAATGAAATTCAAGAAGCCGAAAAAATAGAATTTGTGCAATCTCAATCAGCCTAACTTAGATTGATAGCCAAAATATTCTTTTCAATGGGAATCAAATTAGCCAATTTCAAAGCCATCCACTAAAGTCAATTTTTATTCCAGAAACAGTGAAGTGATCCATTGTGATAGGAAGATTCAGAAGATAAGTTTATTACAATACATTAGCTGCTACTGACCTAACCTTGAGCATCAAAGACTTTCCACCGCAGTCCTTCCAGATTAATGCGCCGGATACCAGATGCTGCTTTCTGCGTGAAGATTGAAGATGCAATCAATGTTTATTAAGTGGAAACTGAATGATAGATTCTACCAGGTTATCAATCAATCATATAGGAAATGAACAATAATCACTTATGAAACTCAAATTCGGGAAGACTATGAGTCTGGATGACAAAGAACACATTGAGAACGACGTTGCGAGGGTGAGCTACATGAGAAGAGAAGCCAGGAACAACTAGTACTCCTCGATTCGATATTTCTAAGTAGGTTCAAAGCAATCGGACTTACCTCGATTCGAGACACAAGGCAGCAACAACAAGTACTCCTCTGCGCCAAATCTGCACAGATAGAACGTTACACGACTGAAATCAGAGACAATTCGACATTCAATATCCAAACATCAAGCAACAGAGAAATAGAGCGACTAACTTAGACGTAGAGAGACGATGTCTGGCCTCGAAAGGGTTAAACGACGACGACGACGAACTAACTTAGAAGTAGAGAGACGATGTCTTCCTCCTCTTCTTCTTTGATTCGACGGCGAACAGGAGGAGAGCGCGGCGGCAGCGAACAGGAGGAGAGGAGGAATATGGACGGAGATGGAGGAGAATCGAATCCGCGCCGGAGATGGAGGAAGATCCCCGATTCCAAGTTCTCTGTTGAGCGATCGGAGGTGGACGATTGGAGGTGGTCGGAAGTGGAGAGAGGGATTGGAGAGACGATCGGATTGGGGGCAAATCTCAAAAAAAAAAAAAAATTGAGAATTAGTATATATATGGGACATTTTCCTAAATTGTCCAAAAACGAGGGCATTTTGCAAATACGTCCAAAAAACGTCCTATATTCGGGATTAAAGGATACAAACTGCGAGAAAGGGATAAGTCAACAAATATAGTTCAATTTTATACTCTCCATTAATGATAACATATCGTTTATTGTTCATATATTATTTTTAATATGATAAAAATGATGTAAAGTATCAATTCTTTTATTAATTCTTAAATAAAATAAGTATAAAGTTGTATTTAAAAAAATAAAAGATAATATTTTATATAATATTCAACACATACAAAAGTATATATATAAATAATAAATGACATATTTTTATTAAGGGGGTTGTTATATGCACGGTCGATATCTCGCCATTTACACGACGCGCGACCGCGCATTGCGAGTGTGCGGATCCGCGCACTAGCAATGCGCGGTCGCTTTTTTTTTTTTTTAAATCCGCGCATGCGCAGTGCGCATACGCGAATATATATTATTTTATAAATCTGCGTATGCGTGATGTGCGGACGCCGATATATTTATTTTTACCGAAAATAAATCAGATATATACGAATCGAAATAGGATAGATAATGATATGTACACGGAATAAAATAAGATAGATAATCGAAAGATATATCCTATATATTTAGATATAGATATATTTGGCGATAAATGTCAATAGATATATTTTTTTCCAATAATAAAAGATGATGATCTCTATATATACAATGCATGTTTAGGTCACAAATATGAAAATTTTGACACCTCTAGTGAAGCTAATATTTCGAAGATCCTAAATTTCTCCATATGTCGTCGCTAGTTGAAGATGATCTATCATTCAACTCATACGATTACAGCAATCCGCAAGAACTTCTAACTCATGTCGATGTAAGTCAAAATACGATTGTACTAAAATCTCATGTATATATCTTCCATGTTTCCAATATTTTTTAATATATAGTTGTATATGTCAATATTAGAGAGATTTATTTAACATCTACTCTATCGGTTTCACAATACTTGGGTATTTTAATGGTAATTTTTGCTTCAAATTAGATGATGTTAGATATTTTATAGGTAGGTGATTGTAATAATTTGTATTGTTTTGTGTATTGTTTACTTTTGAAAATATTATAATTGGTTAAAATGTGTAGTGGGTATATAAAAATAATAATATTTGTGAAAAAGTTAGTAGGATAATGATGTTTTTTTAAAAAAAGTGAGGTGACAATGTATTATGAAACGGATGGATTATATGTTTTGAATGTTTTTGTTTCCAATGTGTGTGTATTATATCATCAGTATGTTTCGAATTGTAGGATCTCGCCGACTTTTCTCTAGAAGAGGATACCGATTATTCAGATATGTTTCAGATAGATGGATATTTCTTTGACTCCAGGAATGCAAAGGAGTGGGCTCGTTTTATGGGTAGAATTAGAAATATGGTGTTAATAACTCATAGGTCTTGGAAGAACAAGCGAAACGGGTTAGGTGTCTTTCGTTTGGTTTGCGAGTACTATGGCTATCCTAGAGATGCGGCCGATGTGGATAAGGATCTTCCACCATCATCACACCGAGAGAAACCATCGAAGAAAATTGGATGTCCATTTGAACTCGAGGGTCGTGAGTACAAGACAGGTAAATGGAGAATGTTTGTTATATGTGGTTCTCACAACCATAATCTTCCGGACAATTTGTATGGACATACCTTTGCCGGAAGGTTGACTGATAAACAACATCATAAGGTACGACGCGGTGCAATAATTGGGTTAAAACCTCGACAGTTGTTGAGTATCCTTGAAGATGAAGATTCCCAATGTGTGACGAGTATCCGTCAAGTGTACAACTCTGTTCAGAAGATGAAGAGGGTAGAGGCGGAGGGTCGTGGAGATATACAACAAGAGTTGCATTCACTCGAAGGAAAGCAGTACGATTTCTTCGTACGTAGAGTGCACGGGTCTAATCAGCTGAGTGATTTAATGTTTTCTCACCCAGACTCACAACATTTATGGAGGTTATTTCCCTACGTCATCATGATGGATGCAACATACAAGACAAATGAGTACGTGTATCCTTTTTTATTTATTTATTGTACAAATAGATTTAAATTTTGTCTAATTAGTTGCTCATGATTTATTGACTATCTCCCTTTCATGTAGGTATAAGATGCCATTGCTGCAAATAGTTGGGTTCATTAGCACAAAAAAAGACATTTGCGATAGCGTTTGCATTCATGACGAAGGAGACCACAGATCACTACAGCTGGGTGATGCAGACGCTCCGAGATCTCTGTAAACATAGAATGCCAGATGTGATTTTCACAGATCAAGAGTTGCAGTAATCAAAGCCATCAAGGAAGTGTTCCCAATCGTGAAGCATTTATTGTGCAGGTGGCATGTAATGTCAAATATCGAAGTGAAGGCAAAGATCACACGATCAAAAACTAAAGAAAATGAGTTTGTCCGTGATTGTTATGCCTTGGTAGAGTCGGCATCAGAATTAAGCTACAAACGACGTCTTCAATCAATGTAGACCAAGTGGGAAGGACGTTGGAGCCTCATGGAATACCTTGAAACCACTTGGCTCAAGGACTTTAAGGAGGCACTTGTTAGAGCTTGGGTTGATTGCTATCCTCACTTTGGGACTAGAACAAATAACTAGTAAGTGTTTTGGATGTTTGTACTAGTGAATTACGTATGAATGTTATTTTGGATAAATAGATGTTTAACCGCCAACCTATTGAAAACCATGCAGTTGTGAGTCGCAGCATGGGAAGCTGAAGGATATGTTGAACACGTCAATAGGGGGGTTTGAAGATGTGGTCAAGTGCATCGACAGAATGGTCAACGGGCAGATCAAGCAAATAAAGGGTTCCCTTGAGATGTCACGCATGAATGTTCTTAGGAGTGTTTCTAGTAACCCACTATTGGCTCCCCTTGTTATGAAGGTGACAGCTGAGTGCTTCAAATTATTGCTCAACAATTACACCACGGCGATAGGTAGACCCACTGATGACGGGGTCTGCCGGGACAGGTATTGGCGAGATGTGTATGGCGTGCCATGTGTTCATGAATTTTTACAAGCCATATCCACCCGTACGCCGATAAGCTTGAGTCAAATTCATCCCTTCTGGAGGCAAGTGATGTGGAGTGGACCTATTATGGCAGAGGAGGGCAGCAAACCTGTGGAAGATATAGACCAGACCAGGTTAACGTTGCTCAGGTTGAAGAGAAGGCTTGAGGCAGATGATCTCACTCCTCAACAAGCTAAATTTCTTGCCACAGCTTTCATGGACATGGAGAATCCCGGAGAAACTAACATGACAACACCACCTATAAGCAATCCTAGAGATCGGCCAACAGGGAGGCGGTCAATGATGCGCGAACCAACGGCACTTGAGCATGCAGTACCACGAAGCGGTCGAGGTCGTCGAAGCGGTCGAGGTGAGCCAATGACACTTGACCCCACGACATTTTTGTCCGTCCATGTGGACTGGTTTGTCCCACGCTATGTTGATCGCGTTCAAAATGTGAGTTCGGATGGGCATTGTGGGTATCGAACGCTTGCAGTGTTGCTTGGATATGGGGAGAACCAGTATATGAGGGTCCGACAAGAGATGGCTGATGAGCTGTGTAAGAACAAGGATTTGTATCAAGCAGCATCGCTGTTGAACGATATTGAAGGGTTGATCGGTAATGTTGACATCAAGGATCCCGGTGAATGTAGTCCGACGAGGTGGATGGAGGCGCTGATAGTTCCTTTGGCAGCCGCGACACGATATCAAGTTGTTGTGGCCGTCCTTAGCAAGGGTGGTCCGCATACATGTATCCCGATGATGGCACCTACAACGACCGCAAGGCCGCCGACAGATATTATTTCCATGGCGTTGATTGGCGGAGTGCACTCGGTACCGGTTAGTGAACTTCCACCCTTACTATTACTATTCCTAGACATTGTATGAATTGTTAATTATTGTATTTCATAACAAATTAAATAGGTATGGCTTCGATCAGACTCACCGATCCCTCCAAAAACTCCAGAATGGGATCATTTCCACCACCAGAGCGTAAACGGTTGGGATGGACCATTTAATACAAGGATGGCAGAGTACCTCAACCTTCGACGTGCTGATCCTGATCGTTCAGGAAACCAAGACGGCGATAGAGTATATCATAATATATCAGATTGAGAAGTTTATGTTAAACTATTTCAGATTTTATGTTATCAAATAGATATATGTATTTTGCTTTCAAACTTGAGTAGAGCATAAAATTAATGAATAAACATTTTCTTAACTAGAGTGCATGACATCAAACATATCTGAAATACATAAACTCCCTAACATTGTAATACGGGGTTAGCCGTGTGATGGTCCGATCTTCGACAACAAGCAAGAAACTTCAAGAACTGAACAAGAAAGACTCAAGAAATAACAAGAACGCAGCAAGACTCAAGAAACTCAATCAAGATGATCAAGATTCAAACAAGAACTCAAGAAACGCAGCAAGAATAAGCAAGAACAATGCAAGACTCGACAAGATCTTCAAGAACAAGGCTGTTCTAGAGATCGACCAAAGCAAATAAACAAAGACTCGACAAAGATTCCAAGAACAAAGGCTGCACTTGAAATCGACAATAACAAGAACAAGACTCGATTAAAGAAAGTTGCAAGAATCAAAAGACACGACTTGATATGGACTGAGTCGATCTATGTAGAACAAGATAGAGACCCCAGGCTTCAGTAGAAGGTAGGAACCAATACCAATAACTACACAACCCGCCTCTACAACCCTACACAATCAAGCGGACAACTTGAAGGCACAAGGAGGGGGCTTGTGGATACTAGATTCACCAAGTCTTGCGAAGTTGATGAACGGCAAAGCAAACCAAGCTAGATCAAACCAATTCGATGATCAACGAGCACAGCTCTAGTTGGATCAACAAGACACTCCATGTGTTTCACACAATTTGAGAGATCTAAATTCTATTCATAATGTTCCTACTGATTACAATGGTAGGTGTTCGGCTTATATAGCCATAACATAGGCCTGATGGGCCGATTTAACTAAATAAAAGAAATAAAAGAATTATTAAACTTAACCTCTAAAGTTTCCTAAAATAACTTAAGTAAAAAAAATACTAAAATAGGAAATAAATATAATGTTCCAAAACTTAACAAAATCCCATCAAAACCAGCAGCAACTCAAAGAATGTGGATTTCGGCCAAGCTATTGGACGAATCTGGAAAAACCTTCAACAGCAAAGTTGTAGATCTCTTCGTCCTCGTTCCAACAAGGTATGACACGCCTCAATCTGATCAATATTGAATCCGTACGACCCATTTTACAGAGACGTCGAAAAGCTGTCAAGTTGCTGAACGAATGTAAAAACGTCAAGCTTCCACCTTTGGACCTTCTCCCATGGTGGAGCCTTCTTCTTCCTCTTGATAAGGACATCATCCGAAGGTGTCTTGGATGGTCCCGCATCACATTGAACACCAAAGTATATCACAGTTGTCGTTGTGATGCTCGAACTTGAGTGGGGGCGCGTGGGATTGGGTTTGCCGGATGTTCTCCCCTAACACGTACAATCACTATCATTTGCAAAAAAAAAACACACTGTCACGATCACAAATGCAATACAGGTAATGAAATATTTAAGGCACAATTCATACCCCAGCTTGCATTATGGATATCGGTGTCGGTTCCTCCTCGATAGGTTAGGCCTCAACTGTACTCTGTAGAACATAGGGATGGCAATGACGACTGAACCACTCCATATAGTCGGGCGTAACCAGATACCCTTCATATGCAAGAGGCAGGTTGTGAAGGTTCACCAAATTAGTGGGGTTGTGTCGCTGATCCCAGACATCGAACATATCCGAAAAGGTCAACTTCAAGTGGGCTGTACCAGTAGGCCGAGTCTCAATAGTGGGTGGGATACGGTCCATGGGTATGTTTTGCACACCTCCGAACTGTCTTAATACGCGGTCCGGCATGTATGGTTCATGGATATCTGAAATGGACAAAACCCCTCTATATCGAGAAACTTGAAAGTCAGCGTCGAAGTTAATGAACCTATCCTCGTACGGCATGAACCTTACGTCCTCGGCTCTCATCGTGTCCAACTGGGTGGTAATGTTGTGTACCCTCTCCAGAGTACGCGGTGGTGTCGCTCTATGCATCCACCGACAAGCCCACCTACGATCAATTTGGCGGGTCCGCTCCTCAGCCATTGCAGGGGGAAATGCCGGAAAATGTGCCCAGATCCAAAACTTTATACATATAAAAGAAAAATAAATTAGTCTAATTGATTGAAAGCACGAATTTTGTATGTAAACCTTATAAGAATACCTGAACCAATGCAGCGCACCCACCCATGGTTCCCACCCCTTCCCTGCTCGCGATGCCCAGGGCTCGATACAAGAGGGCAAGCATGGCAACACCCCATGAGTACTGCCCCGTTATAGCATGATTGTAGACTAAGTCAACTGCCCACAAGGGTATGTGTGTAGTCGACTTATCATTGATAAAGATCGCCCCAAGTACTATCAATAGATACCCGGTCGCAATAGATTGGGCATAAGCATCGCCATTAGGAATCATTGCCTTCATCATCTCCTCTAACTTTGCCTGACGGAAGCGCGCCCCTCGACTGCTCATGTCTGCAGTGGATATGCCAAGTCTAGTGGTGAGGAAAGACCGGCGTTGCGCATCGGTCATAGGTGTACGTGGGGCAACTCCGTCAATCTGTAGGCCAAGTATGATGGCTACATCATGGAGGGTGATAGTCATCTCACCCCAGGGAAAGTGGAACGTGTTCGTCTCGGGGTGCCATCGGCAGATAAATGCTTGGATCAAAGAATGATCCACCGTGCCAAACCCGACGTCCTCCAGATCTGTAAGGCCACTTAGTCTTGCAAGCCCGAACCAACTCATAGGGGTAACAACACGAGGCAAGTTTCTGAGGAACTGAATGTAGGTATTGCGTCGAATGCATCGAATTAGATTCTCCTCCTACAAGGGAAAAACACATAATTCTTTAGGTAATAATTAAATATTTAATTTAAGTAAGAACTTTCACAAGAAAATATAAATGAATATATACCTCACCCATCCAAATAAGTCTACATCTGTGCGTCCTATACCACGTCAATGGTTGATTCTCTAGTGGTCGGCCGTCATTGGTAACTGGTGGTTGTTGTTGTTCCTCATCTATGTGTTGTGCCCCTTGTTGTGGTGGGTCCTGATGGACCGGCTGCTGATGTGAATGCTCTTGCTGCTCATAATAGTGCTCGTAGTCATAACCAGCATCTGTCGCCACATTGTGGTAGTCATATGCTTCGGGACCGAATGCCTCCTGATTATCGCCATCATCTGTGTTGGCGTCCTCAAATTCATCTTCATCAGACGCATCTGACCCAGCTGCGTCGTCCGACTGAATATCCTCGAGCCCTAATGTCCCGCTCGGGAAAGGAGACGGTGTACGCTCTGAGGAGGAGCGTCTCAGAGTAGGTCGACTCGGCCCAGGTGACCGTGTCCTATCCCTTATAATTGATGTACTCGCTCGAGCGGGTACAGTAGTGGCGGTAGCTGGAGCCTTCTCTTGCGCCTCCTCAGCCCTTTCATGTTCACCTCGACGGGCCGAAGCCGTGGGCCGTCGCCGCTCCAATGTCGTAGAAATTTTCTATCATATTGCATAATAAATAAACAATGTTACAATTTGTTATGAGTACAAATATCCAAAAATTAGTCCCTACACATCAATTATGTTTATCTATTCCTAGAAGGTTATATTTGATAAATACAAATTACTTTTTTCCATTTATCTAATTTCAGTGACCTATTTTAAAGGGTATTTTGTTTACCTATTTTCATTGGTATTTCGTTTACCTATTTTTGGGTTTAGGGTGAAATCTTACAATTTTTTTTTTAGCATTTTCATTTATTTCATAAACATTGAATATGACGCTAACTATACCGTTGCTTATATATTTCGAAATTAATTTTTCCTATCTTTGTAACTCCTAAAAACCTTTATTTCGCTGACCTATTGTCAATGTAATTTTATCTAACTCATGACACAATGAATTTCGATCATATATTTTCGGTTGCTTATTTCAACATAAATGATACATACAAATTCGTATAAAAAAATTCTTTCAACTAAAATGAACTTACTAAACATTATTACAATTTCTAATATTTCATGGAACTTTTTTCATCGTCATTACATCTTACAATTTCTAATATTTCATGTAACTTTTTTCTTTTCTCACTAAACATTATAAATATCATAAAATTTATCAAAACTAAAATGAACTTACTCCTCTCGCTCTCTGACGCTCATCCTTATCTTGCGAAGATCGATCCCCTCGAAGCCAACCCATGGCACTACTTGCAACTTTCTTCATTTTGGATGTCATGATTCCCGATTATCTACACGTAAATTTAATTAATGTAAGCAATAAACAAAACCTAATAATGCATAAAGAAGAAAATTAATCTTACCTCTTCAACAAAATGGAGATGCGATGAACAACTCGATGCTAAACAAAATGAAAAAAATTTCAGATCTAAAGTTAATGAAAAAGGAAGAAAACATTTCAGATCCAAAAAAATTTCAAAAGCACAATGATGGAGCAAAGAAGCTTCAATGACGTTAAATTTCAGAAGCACAATGATCCAAAAAAATTTCAGATCCAACAAAATTTCAGATCCAAAATGAAGATAATGAACAAGGAAGAAAATCTCTTACCTCTTAAACCGAATGATAGTGCCGAATGAAAGAGCAAAGGAGCTTCTTCAATGGCGTTAAATAGGCAAAAATTTCAGATCCAAAAAAATTTCACAAGCACAATGATGGACTGCCGAAGGAACTGAAATTTTTTTCACGAGCACAATGATGGAATGGGAACTGAACAGCAAAGATGGCGTAGCCTTGCAGAGATTCCCTCGCCTGCAGATTCCCTCGAACTGCAGCGTCAAATCCGAGCGTTCAGAGATTCTCGCGTGCTGTTGTGCCGTCACATCCGCGCAGTCACCGTACGCAGATGCTGATCCGCGCTCTCGCTGTGCGCACACGCAGATCTGCGCTTTCGTAGTGCGCGGCTGCGGATCCACAAATTCTTCAGCGCTCTCGTTGTGCGCAATCGCGAAGGTCGGCCGTGTAATCGGCGATAAATTGATCGTGTATATAGCAAATCTGTTTTATTAATTGAGAGGTTATTATAATTATTACATCATTGAATAAAACTATGTAATATAGAGTTCTACATATGAACCTTCGAATCAGTATCATAAATAAGGCCAGCATGGGGGAGAGCAAAGTGCATACAAAACAGAAGAATCACATTCAACAATCAGCGATTGAATTCCCATACGAAAAGCCATTTGTAAACCATGTTTAAACAGCCCAAAATTCAGATGTAACGACAGCCTGACATTAAATTCAGCTGTATGGCAAGTCTCGAACAAGGCCACCTCCATCCACATGGCCCGGATTCCCTTTCGAAACCCTATCAGTGTATTAAGCTTGATTGATCCATTTAAAAGGAAGACACATCCAGGATGTGCAAGACTGCGATGGTGAAATCGGCAATGGGGTTGGGAGAATGCTGCTACTTACCATATACCAGTACGACACCAGAGTAGAAAGGCCATTTGTGTCAGGACTTCCTTCAAAAACCTAAGAGCACTAATGTTTCTATGTGCAGTGAGTGTGAAGGCAAGCAGATGGCATTGATTGATGCCAGCACAGGAGAGTAGTTGTATAGAAGGATATCATGGGCTACGCGCATGCATTGCCGGACTTGGCTCCAAACGCTCTTTAAGTTGTGCAAGGAGAAACTAGATAGATACATAACTGCTACAAGCGAATAATCATTGGCCAAATAATTCATGTTATAATCCAGGATCTCAAGTAACAATATCAAGCATGGTGAACACCAACAAGACAAAACTCAGAGAGAATGGTTTCGATCAAGACATGAAAATTTAGACGACAGACAGACTTGGTAAAGAAAAGACAGCAGATGCTGGGACTTCTTCATCCACGTCCCTGCAATACTTCAGAGTAGACAATGGAGGGCCAAAGTTGGAAACAGCAGCAGCCTTGCAGAATTTCTGATAGACAATCGAACCGCCCAGGTCAAGTTCCTTCACACGCACCTCTTCGTGACGGTAGCCATTCATGGTCAGCAAGCAGTTTAGTTCCAAGCACTTGACAGCAACATCAGCATGGACAGCAATAGAAAATTCTTTCGGTTTGAAGCAGCCTAGGACCCTCTCCACCAGCAGGTTCAGGCTGACCGTCTTGAGATCATACCCCACAGCTTCAAAGCTTGCATAGCTAAACCCCACTTCTGGGGTAATGTGAATGGTGGAGATGGCAGCTCCTTCGATGGAGTTCATGGAGTATCCACATGGCTCGAACTCAAAGTCGCATATCTTAGAGTCAGGGAGGATCTTCCTGATGCCAGAATCATCGGTCATTGAGGCAGCTGAACTTGTTTCAGATTTGTAGAACACGGCAGCTTTGTCCGTGTCCAAACCAGTCATACACATCTCGACAGTGAAAACAGGCTCCTTGTAGGAGCCGCTGGTTGGCTTAGCGGATGCCGAGTAGACATGCCATTTCTGAGGTTTCCCAGAACCACCCATCACATAGGCCTCTCCTGTCAGGCCCAGCTTCGCAAAGTGACTCTCAAGGACAACCACTTCTTCGGAAAAGCTCCGGTGAGGGAATGATTGGGCGCCTGGGAAAATGAAACTCCCACGAGTGTACCTCACAGATTTGATCTGCAGAGAAAGGCTGGCAGCAAGCCTGAGGATGGGTGGAATTGCCAGAAGCAGCTTAGTAGTCCCACAAGTTTTGATGATGAGCTTGTAAGGATAGATAAAGAGGCTAGACTCGGATAAAACGTATGAATCAAGGTCTTCATTTGACAGCGAATCAACAATGGTGCACTCAGCAGGAGCAAGGATTTCATCAATTTCAGCTCTGGAAAGAGCCCGGAGACCCCTACCTTCAGGGTCAGCAAAGATTCCAGGCTCAAAGAATGATATTTCGAGCCTCTTCTCATACCCCTCAAATCCAATCGCAGAGACCGTCATGGCTAAACTTTCTTATTGCGGTCAATCACAACGATGATCGCAGGAAGAGAAGAGCAGAAAACGAATGAATTGAAAATGCAGAAAAAAAAAAATAGAAAGGTAAGACTACGATAAAGAAACCACTTCAGAGAGTGGTTTAAGGCAGCTAATTGAGGTATATATCAGGATGGTTTGCGAGCGCACTGCAAAGACAAACAAAAAGGAATTCAATATGAGTAATTCACCAAAAGAAGAACCATCTGAACACAGAAACAAACAGTGAAGAGCAAACTTACGTTGGAGTATGCAGCGGATTTGAACTTCTTGATATCACCGTTTGGTCGAATGTCCTCAATGCTGTAACCGAGGGGAGCTTCGTAACATAAGGAATTACTACTACTAGACTTCTTTTTACCACCTTTCGACTCCATTGCAGATCATTCAATTTTCAACTGCAAGGCAAAAGAGAGATATTAGCTTTGTGAACCTTATGCATAAATCCTACGGATAATATAAATTTGACACAGATAAGATGACCAGGTGGGACATTGAAGAGTAAGTCAGCACAGAAATCTGTTAGATGATTCAATCATGCTAGATATCAATTCGGAAATTGCCGGACATTAGAATCCAATCAATGTATTGGACGAATCAACAAAAAGTTCCTTCAGACAACATAACAAGTTCCTTTTTTTTTAACCATTATTGTGTGCTTTGCCCAAAATCACACGAGTATCCCATTAAAAATTGCTTGTGAGGCATCAAAAAACCAATACCAATCATTTTCGAAAATCATTAACAGTAATCAGGTTCACAATAATGTTTCCTCATTCTATGATTGTAGATCCAACTATATCAAATATCCTACCAAGATATTGACATCTAGGTTTTCAAGGAATAAGATCTATGATTGCAGCACCGTAAGCCGTAAGCGAGCGATCAAATAACAGTGCGGAAAAGCCTCGAACGAGGATACCTAACATATGTAAAACGATTCAACACAATAGATCCAGATTTCAAGCAGAAATCCAACCCAAAAAAAAAAGATTTCAAGCAGAATCAAAAGCATAATCAAATCAACGCATAACGAATCCAACAACAAAACCTAAAACAATTGCAACAACGAAATTCAGAGAAGAAATAGCGTAAATAGATCTGGAAATCAGAAAACAAAGGCGTTTAGACGAGATCAAACTTACAAATAAAAGAATCCCGCAAAGTCGAACGAGCACGCGATTATCCAACCAATGCAAGCCAGAAACTAAAGATCAGAACGACGGAAAGTGATGAGGACAAGGGCGATTGAACGAACGGGTGGGTGAGATCTGTTTCTCTCTTTTAAGGGTTTGAAGGGGCGTCTGAAATCGGATTCTGGAATTCGACGGGGGAGGAGAAAGTATATATAGAGGTGGGGGGTGGGGTCATGGCGGAGCGGGGCCAAGAGTTCTTGTGGCTGATATCATTTACCCCTATTTGTTGAGGATATTACACTGCTACCCCTCAACGGCTGGGCTTTCTTGGGGGCCGCGCTTTCCTGTTGAATGACAATTTTGCACTTTTCTTACTTTGTCCGTGTCCGCGCTTTTTTCTTGCTGGGCAAGGATTCGAAAGCTGGACCGCACAATGGAAGGGTAGTTTAGGGAATAAAAAAGATGGAGAAATGTAGGCCACAAAAAAGATGCACTTATTGAAGGGGGATGGGGACGAATCCAGATTCCCTCATAGATGAGTCATCTGCCCACCTTCCTACGGAGTATCTCTCATTTTATACATTTTTACTAGCATCGACCTTCATTCTCTAGTTTATTGGTGTATTTATCTTTGTTGATTTATCATGTATTTTTGGGTTCTTTTCACTGCCGATCTTCTCGGTCTCTAGACCCACCGGGCTTGTCCGGTGCGTTGAATTCTTTCCGATTCAAAATATATATATATATATATATATATATATATATATATATATATATATATATATATATATATATATATATATATACTCCCATAAGAGCATGAACATTTGTGGACCTTAAGGCCCTTAACACCCGGATCCTTAACTTACTTTTCCTCTGCCACATCATTTTAAGGATCTCATTCCAGCTTTTAATTATTTTCACCTCTATTCGTGAACCCGAACCCGAACCCTTAACTTACTTTTTAATATTTACCCTTTTCAATTATTTAATCATTATTATTATTATTATTATTATTATTATTATTATTATTATTATTATTATTATTATTATTTAGTTCTTTATCCTTATTATTTATTATTATTATTATTATTATTATAATATTATTATAATAATAGTATATGGGTATTATTGATATTAATTTTAAAAAAAAAAACATATGCAAAATGGGTGTCTATGGGTAGAGAAAATTATTTCACACTTGAAAATAAATTTTTTATTTTTTTTATTTATAAAAAATAGATTAAAAACGTTTTAAATAATTTAATTAATTGCGCTGACACGTGGCGCCTTGTGATTGGCTCACGTGTCAGCTCCTTGGCACACCAACATCCCAAGTGGGTTTGGCATTTAATGCATGTTTTGATTTGAGAGCTATGGGACCAATTCAACCAAACCCTTATTTAGGGGACTTTAATTGAGTCCCTTACCATTTCTTTTTTTTTAAAACAAATTTGCTTAGGTGGCCAATTTTATGGGCCTTGAGGCTCATCAATGTTGATGCTCTAAAGGACGATTTCACAAGTTTTGGACTATTGACAGATCACACCATGTACCTATAATTTAAAAAAAAAAACTAATTCGATATTTTTTTTTATACAGTAGGTAAAGGGTTGGATGTACTAACAACATTCATGATCATCAAACACGATGATATTCTGTAACTCACAATAAGAACTCAAAATAAAATTACAACTCTGAGATTTCGCAAGAAAATCAGTTGCACAATTCGCCTCTCTATAGCAATCCTGGAATGTGATTATCTCAAAATCTTCGCTTAATGAACGGATTTCTTCAACTAATTGCACCACCTGTCATGGTATATTGTTCACCTGATTAATGACATTGATAACGATTGAGCAATCACTTTCAACTATGGCTTTCCATATCCCAAACTCTACTCGGACGACAGAACTCATCCTAACATTACATTTATATATCCGAATAACTTGACCGTAATTATTCCTCATAATGCACCCAATCTGAGGTTGACAACCAATTTGACTGAAGCATATACATTAATCTTAAAGACATTTATTGGGGGACATTTCCAAATCATTTTATCAGGAGGCCTAATACATTTTGGTAATTTGGTTTTCACCTGTTCTTTACTCCAGCATGAAATCTTAGTTTGAGTTAAAACATTGATAATACTCTTATCAGAACCGTTGCGAAAAATAATTCTATTTCACAACTCCCAAATAGAATGTCATAAACGGCATAGGTATGTAAAATCTGTATTAAGAGCTCTAGTATTTAGAATATTTTCTGAGATATCACTTGTAAAATTTGGTATAGTAAAACATTTTTTCAATGGTGCAACAGATGACAACGGTGAATATACCATCAGTTTACATGTCCTCTTTATCCCTGTTATTAATATGACATTGTCCTCCAACCGCTATTATATGATCTCTGTTGAGGGTGACCATCAAGGTTAAGTATATAAATCAGTTAACGAAATTCCTGAAGCTTAAGTTTATTTGTCTGGATATTTTATGTATTTCAATTTGCTTTCCATCTCCTTATATTGTATAATTAGGAAGATTTAAAAAAAATAGCAAAATTGAATGGAGAGAGTGACATTTTCCTAACAATACACACACAAATAGACTGATGTCTATACTTGCAAGACATTGAATTTAATTGATTCGGCTTATATTTGAAATTGAAAATTTCCAAAGATGTGATGACTTCGAATCTTTTACCGTCTTATCACTAGATTAGCATATGTGAGTTCAACAGAAAAGGACACGAAAACCAAATGCTGATGCACCTACATAGAGGCAAAAAAAATCGAGAAGGCTAAACCCATTCAACATACACCAACACTTTAAGGTCATTTTGACTGGCTCAGCAAGGAAATGTTTCAAGGCCAAGTCTGTGGCTCCGGATGGTGTGATCACAAGCCTCTTGTGAGGAGCATGGGATGTCTATCTTCCATCTTCATCGAAGATTCAAATTCTCGAACTAAGTGATGAAGCTCCTGGCCTTAACTCTGCCCTTCATAGCTGCCTGCCGAGTTTTGATTTCCCATTATCAAGGGAGCACACTCCGCCTATGGTTGTAGGTAAATGGGCTTGCCCATTCATGTTCATAAGGGAGGGGAAGCCGAAAGGCCAGATGATGAATTCTCCATTCTACGAGATGACGCTAGAACAGAGATGGAAACGCGTGTTCGCCTGTGAAAACACCGATGAAGTTAGCTCAGTGGCAGTGAACGTTTTGGTTTCGACAGAAGTTGTAACGGTCAATGGGAAAGACGTTGTTACCGATAGGGAAGAAGTCGAGGAAGTGGTGTGGTTTTGGAGCACGGATGATTGAATAGAGCACGCGAAAGTGGGATTGAGCCTTGGGATCGACGAGAGGATGATATGGGAGGAAGAACGAGTCAGTTGGGTAAAGGGGACTGAGAAACAAGTGATGATTGGTAAGGTAGAGACCTTCATTGAAGGAGGAAATATATGTTCTTCATGGAAAAGATAAGGATGCCATCCGTTGGTGGAAAGGTTTGTTCTCAAAAGAATGGATGGAAGCTTGGTGATGACATATGAATTCAAGCATACCCATTGTTGTTGTAGGAGGATGTGTCAAGTATGAAATAAATATAAAATCAAACCGACTCCCTGTCTCAGCAAATAAATACAAGTCTTTCTCTCATTGTAGTAGAAGGCAGTCAGGATCGATCCACGAGGAAGCGTGTCAGCGCCCGCCTTTTCAGTCCAGAAACTCTCGAAATTGACCCAGGAAGCACTCGACGTCGACTAAGGTCCTCGACGTCGACCACTCAGTCGAACAGAAACTACAAAACAGAAGAAACAGAAACGCAAACGAAGCAAAAACAGGCAATGTCGAGTAAAAGCTACTCGACGTCGACTAAAACCTACTCGACGTCCACTAGATCTGGTCGAAATCGAGTACACAACAGAACAAAAACGTAACTTTCTTGCAACGAACGAAGCACAGAAACACGAAATTGGTGGGAAATAAATCAATAAACTAAAGACTTCCAAGATCAGGGTTTCAACACCACAATGATAACCATATAAAATAATGCATAAGGTATAAAAGATCATGCCTTTTCATCAAATAACTGTCGTTATTAACAAATAAGAATATAGAGGTTTTCGCATAAACCCTAATTGTTACTAACCCTTTTCACATAATTAATCCAAGTTGTATTAAGATCACTTTCGCTTCAATAACACAAACAAGGATCACCGTCAACTTTCGCAAAAGAATCATGCTCATAGGAATAGAAGACGAAGTCGCATCAAAAGAGTGTACCTTTAACGCATTACCTTACATGGCTACCGTGAGGCTCACCTCGACCCTAGAAGTTGGGTGACTACTCGCTTCTTATCATAACAAACATCAATATCATAAAAGAAATAATTGTAACGACCCGAAATTTAAGTACCCGAATTAACCTCCATAAACCTACTTAGAAGGTAAATAAGGTTCGGAATACTAGATTATCGAGGAACGTTATAGAAGAAGTTTGATCTTCTTCCGTGAGCTTTGGATCTTACGACCGAGTACGAGTTATTATTAGGTTCATTTAAGCGGAAGATTTAGTTGTCAAAAGATGGGGATTGCGAACCCCGAAAAGATCGTAAGCCCGTTGGAGGCTTTACTTGTCCTAGGCTATTGCGAAAACGTTTCGAACAGAAATAAAAGCGGAAATGATAAATACAACAAAATGCCACGGCCACGCCGAGTCAAAACGATAAAACGTATGAGCAAAAGAGTACGAATGTCAAGCGCCTCCCTCACTCTAATCGTCCAAAAGGTCTGTCCCGACAACCATTCACATAAGTAAATCATATCGGGTAAGGGGTACCTGAATCTAAAAACAAGAAATAAATCGGGGTCAATCATCGGAAATATACACACTCAATGCCATATAAAGAGGTATACTTAAACTACATGAATGTTAAAATGTAACACATAAGCAAGTGTAAAGATATATATATATATATATATATATATATATATAAATGCGAAATAAACACACAAGGGCCCGTATCATCATCATAATCATCATCATAATATCTTCTCAAACGTACTCATCCTTCTCAAACATACTCATCCTTCTCAAACATACTCATTCTTTCTCATCTTAAGCCTCTCATCATTTCATTCTTGTTCCATCGAGTATAAGTCATTTATTCAGATTTTGACGGCCGTCCTACCATAGACACATAGCATACATATGAATTATTGGAATTACTAAGTTCATCCTACGTTATATTACCAGTTTATATTCCTAAACATGTTACTAGGTCGCGTGATGCATGAAGACTCTCGATAAGACAAAGAGTATCACATAAATCCATCATGAGTAAGTCCAGGGGACTTACCTGGAGTCCGGAGAATAAGCAAGCAATAAAGTGCACAACCAAGGATCCAATCAACAAGAGCCTATTAATTTCATTAAGCTTTCATTAGGTGGTATTCTAATGCAATGTACCCAACCTAATAATCAACATACATCCACATAAGGTTCACGATTCTATAGATTACGCACTTTGGTTAAGTGATTCAGACTTAACCAGTTATAATCTATATCGTATTATCACATAATCGATTTTCTTCTTATCGGATCATAAGCCAAGTTATGGGTATACTTCATTTCTGTATTTTATATGCTCTAAGTTTCGGTTATGCCATCACATATTTAACCATATTCTTAGCATTCCCTTAACCAAGTTTTCTAACTGAGTCATTATAAACACTGGTTACTAAAATTATAATAACTCTTGATCCAACTGTTGGATCGCCCTAATTTTTGAAGGACAGTTAGATAACATTCTCATGAACATCATATTAAGATTTCAGTCAAATCAGACCGTTGGATTGGAATTAAAGTCCAAATTACAGAGGCACATATATCCATTTTGTTGTTGTGACGTTTGCTACAAAACGCAACCAAAAACACATAGAGGCTCCACTTCCTAAGCCCTAATTTACACATAAGGATCCTAACCTATAGAGGGGAAGGTGGATGAGAGATTACCCTCGAAGCCTCTCTCAAAAAAGACCAAATTACCCCTCCAAGCTTCTCGGGACCTTGCGCCAATCACCTAGCATTTTTGACAAATCCAAACCAAAACATAAAAGGAATTCTTAGACAAAAACCTTCAAAATTAGTTGTAAAAAATTTATAAAATCAGATTTGAAGGGGAGGAAACCAAGACTCACCCAAACACACTTGAAAACCTCAAGAACACAAAGGGCTCAGCACAGCTGGCTCGGAAATGGGGCTCAACGGGTGGCTTAATGGGACTAGATTTTTGTGAACTCACTATGGTTGGAAAGGCCTCTCTTTTGTGGATATTTGGCTTCAAGAATCAGCCAAAAAGTTTGAGTGAGGAGGGAGTTATGGTGGTTTGAAGTTGGCAAGGTTGCTAGGGCAACTTGCTCTCTCTTTCTTTCTCTCTTTCTTTTTCTTTCTTTCCTTCTTCTTTTCTCTCTGATTTTTGGTGTGTGAAGAGGCTGAATGAGGCCAGAAATGTGTCTTTAAGAGAGCCAAAAGGTGAAGCCAAAGTTGGTCAAGGAGTTGGTAAGGCTTAGGTAGAATAGTGGCCAAATAGGAACAAGTCATTCATCCAACATGGCTTCTATTTGTTTAATGCAAAAACATATGGCTCATATTTGATCATATAAAGGGCTGAAATGGGGTGGTTTAGGCAGCAATTTAATGTTAAAACAACGTCCCGAAATGTCGCGACAAGTTATGAAAATTACCGAAATAAACGGATGACAAGGCTTTTGCCTCACTAATATTTCTCGGAAAATTATCATACGAATTCTAATAGATTGGAATTGTAATCCTCTTTCCATATAAAATATGTCATAAATTTTTATTTTTTTTATTTTCCGGGTTTTCAAAATCGTCAAAAGAAGGATAATTGATCGAATTATCCCTCGGAAATTAATTAAATCTTAATTAATCATAATTAAAATTTTCGGTCTTTACAATAATTACTTGCATTAATGAAATAAAATAGAGCATACAACCGATCGAAGCCAAAACGTCTCTCGACAAACTCCAACTCTACTCGACCTCGCCCTCTCTCTCCTACTCTCGAAACTCTAATTGTGACTTGGATTGGATTGTTGGATGATTGAATTCTTCCAAAACCCAGCCCCTAAAGCCTTATTTATAGTGTTCAACCTTAGCTAATCTAGGGAAGAACAATCTATCTATATATAAAACTTTCTATCTAAGACATAAGATAAAACTTAATTGATAAAGGAAATAAATCTACAAGGAAACTAGAACTAATGTGGATAGTACTCGACTTCGACTAGACGTAGTCGACGTCGACTAGAACTTTCTTCTCTCGGATTGTACTCGAGCTCAGGCACGTTCTGGACTCGACGAGTGTACTTGAGTCGACTAGGAGTAGTACTCGACGCCGAGTAGAATTGCGCTCCTCGAGTGGCTTGCTCGACTTCGTGTGGTATTCTGGGCTTGAGAGTACTCGATATCGAGTAATGTTACTCGATATCAACCAAAGGTAGTCGATATTGACAAGTTGTGTCGAGTGCTTCTTTTCTTGTTTCTGCTCGATTTGTCCTGGTTCAGCTGCTCCTTGACCTTGGACTTTCTGTAGTTGACTTCGAGCTTTTCATCCTTTATCCAAATTGCCGTAAATTGCCTCGATTTCTGTGAAATTAAACAGAAACTAGTGTAGACTCCATAATTTGGCAAATAAGTGTAAACTACATAGAATATGTGCTATTCTAACCAAAATGCATGAAATGCTTACGGAAATCAATATAAAAGTAAGTATAAATTATGGCAAATTAGGCTCACAACAAACATCCCATACTTAAGCTTGTTTGTCCTCAAGCAATACTTTTAATGGTCATACAAGGGAATAATTCAAACTCTCAACATCTTAATTAGATTCATTATCATATAACCCTGCAATCAATTACCATTCTCGAAAATGTACTAATGTCATAAATCCATGCATGTGTATAAAAGCAACATCTACACACAAAAAGAGGTTTATGCAAAAACATTCATTCGTGACAAAGCATTAATAATCAAGATGACTTTATTTAAGCTCAATAAGGAGTAGATTGGTAAAAGGCTAAAGGTGAACAATTTTTGGCCATGTGTTGCTAATGATTCGGGGAAATGGAGTACTTTCCAAACTATCATACCACATTCCTTCTTCCTTTGATTTCTCACCTTTCACTCATTCGATCAATGCTTTTTTTTTCAATGTTATGTTTTTACCTCTCTACCCCCAGCACTGCCTTCTCGCGAGTCACAAACTTGGGTGTCATGAATGTCCCCGGATACTTCGTGCTTCAGACTCCTCACCTTGGTGTCCCATCCTTCTGAACTATATATTATCTCACCGCAGGCAGGGTCGATCTACCTTTATTTTCTGAGATGACCGGATTTTCTTTCACTCATTAAATTTTCCATAATATATGAATTTCCTACCAAACTCCAATAATGATAATAACACAAACGCCATATAACCATCTCCATAATGTAACTTTCATTCTCAGCATAATCCCCGGACGAGGAAATAAGGTAAAGAATGGGCAATATTTAGATCATGATGTAAGGCATAATATGGCTTTTGTGATGCATAAGCATAGGTATGGCTGGGATATCTAAACAATATGAGCTTTGTATGGAAAATATAAAGTCCTCCATCCTCTTATTATGCAACATGTCAAAAGCAACATCAAATTTACCTTCTTTCATGGTTTTCAAGAAAATATGCACTTTATTGTGACTTCCCTTTACTAGGCAATTTCATGCTATATCTCTAATGAGTCTAATTTTGCATCGTCGAGTTCAATTTAAGCTTCCATGACACTAATAAAAAATTTCAATGGGGATGATTTTTATAAACTTTGGAAAACATGCATATAAGCACATAAATTGATAATGAATTCCAAAATAGTCATGTATAAGCAATTCGATAAATACATAAAAATATGCACACATGGTCAAATATAGTCAAATATGCATGAAGTAAGCCCTTCCCCCACCCCATACTTAAACATTACAGTGTCCTCACTGTATATAAAAACAAGGGTAAAGAAAGAGACACACTAGACAGGTGTGCAGATAGTTGGAATCGAGTGCAAATGTCGCTACAGATTGCTCGACTTCGAGGAGAAGTAATCGACTTTGAGGAGGGGTAGTCGACTTCGACTACTATTACTCGACATTGAGTACAGTTGAACTTCAGGATGGCCTTCTTCCTTGACAACATTGTAACACCCCTTTTAAATCCCAAGGGAATGTTACAACGCCAGTGAATCCGCAGACTTTAATATCTTTGAATTCATTTGAGGCTTATTGGGACATGCAACCATGCTCCCATAAACAAGATGATAATTTAAATTCAATCAACAAGGCGGAAGTGAATAACATTTATTAGTTTAGAATATCTGACCATAATAACATAAAAATTCCAAAACTATAAAGTATGAATAAATTCCAAAATATAGGAAATTAAAGTAGCGGTGCGGAAACTTTAGAGGTTCAAAACTTGTAATAAAATATTCGACAACTGATAGCCCGCTCTTCAACTCTCTCCTGCTCCGCTGTTTGCACTAGACCTGTGAAATATGGTTTGGTGTTTCGTGAGAACGAAGGACACCAGCCATCCAATAAATAGGATGGTTAGTACAATAAAGCCTAGCAAATGATAAGGAAAATGTTCAGACTTTAACCTTACATTGACCATAAAACGGTATGTCTCGGGTTAAGGGAATGACACGAATATTTATAGTAGAAACTGAATGAAAATGATAAAAATTCACACATGACTCGGATGATCATATCGATCGATTATAAGATAAGAAATGGAATTATACTCGAGGCAGATAAGTATAATAACTGAAATGATCACCTATTTAACAGTCGATAATAAAGGTAACGGTAATAATAATAATACTACGTGGTACCGGTCGGGCCTTTAACAAGGACCACGACCTACATCAGATCGTTGTTTTATCACTGCGCAGAGAATGCATTCCGGGATGGTGTTTCATGAAACCTTGTAAGGCGGTGCCTTAACGAACCACAACCTGCAAGTCAGTCTACTGCATAACTTGCCAAAGGCATAAAGCCACTCACATCACGTGGTGCGCATTTTAACATATCACAACTAAGCATCACATGGTGCTTATCTTATCATATATAAACAAGTTATACTAGGTGATCATAATAACGACATTAAATCAAACAGGGACAGGCATGAATAATTCAAAGGGTCTTACTATCACATGCCACTACTTTGCATGAAAGAACAAGCAGAATATCATGCACTTTAGGAAGAAGAAAATGGGCAACCTTTACTTATCTCGAGTTATAAACAAACAAATCACATTTAATACTATAACACTATAATTACTTTAATAATAATTGCCCATTAATTTAACTCATGTCAATTTATGATTAAAAAGATAAATTACATCAAGCAGACGGGTATGCAATTTATCGAAATTGGCAAGAAGAAAATGGGCAACCTTTACTTATCTCGAGTTATAAACAAACAAATCACATTTAATACTATAACACTATAATTACTTTAATAATAATTGCCCATTAATTTAACTCATGTCAATTTATGATTAAAAAGATAAATTACATCAAGCAGACGGGTATGCAATTTATCGAAATTGGCAAGGAAATTGGCCACAGGGCCGCATTCGACACAGAAGAATTTAAAAGGCACATCAAAAGAATCACGAAACACGTAAAAGGGCGATGAACGAAATCACTTGCCTTGAGGAATCACGAAACACGCAAAAGGGCGATGAACGAAATCACTTGCCTTGACTTCCGATGATCAGCTGATGACAACCAGGCGGGATTTTAGCACCTATCGAATCTAACGGAAAAAGGAATATTAATATTGATATTTTACGAAATTAACTTTACTTAATTCAATTTGAAATTGAATTAATTCTATAAAGTTAAATATTATATACCAATATGAATTCCTCGGGGAGCGGAATCCGGCGTGAGTGCTTCGAGATTTCTTGGTGTCGCTGAAATGGGCAAGAATTGAATAATTTAGAAACTTTGGCCACTTATCTTAATAACTAATTAAATTAGGGCCAGAAACGGAAAAAAAATAAAAACAAGGGACATTTTTGTAATTAAAACAAAAGAGATTAAAAACCCAATTGATTGTCTTCTTCGAACTCACGTACAGGGGCGAGGACGAACGACGACTTCTCGGCGGCAATCGCTCCCGACAGGCGGCGATCTGGGGACGGTGGTGGCGCAGGGCAACGGCGGTGATGGTGACGGCACCACAGCAGCGCTCGGACGGGGATCGACTGGGCTCGATCGACCGGGTGCGCTTTCGGCGAGGCGATTGGTGACGGTGCTGCAGCGAGGCTCGGACCTCTGCTCCTGGGCGTGCTTCCGGCGAGGCTGGGCAGTGGCTGCGGTTCGGTTGCTGGCGGTGGGGGACTGCGGAAGTCCGGCGATGGTGCTGCAGTGGCTCGGATTCGGCGGTGGTTGCTCCCGATTGCAGTGGTGCTGCTGCTCATGGGGATTTCGCGAGAATTGGAAGAGGATGGTGAAGAGGAAGGCTGGGGGATGTGAAGATCGATGATGGCCTCCCCTCTATTTATAACGCTAGGATTGAATAGGATAGTGAGGAGGGGTAGATCAGCTTCAATTGTTGAGATCCGGCCAGTTGGTTAGGATTGGGGATAACTTTCTTTGAATTTATCTTAGAGAAGAGATGTTTATCAAAAAAAAATCTGGAGGAAAAGATACATCTTAGAGGAGAAGGAAAAGGTAAAAGAAAAGGTAAAAATTTTCCTTTTCCTCCTTTTGCTTTTACCGTAATGTAGAAAGTGGGTGGCCCATTTTTGTTTCCACAAAAGAGGTAAAAATCTTTGGGTTGAAAAGTGGGCTTCTACCAACCGGGTTGGACCGAAAATCTGACCTTCTTTATTGGGTTTCCTCTTGAAAACTAAAATGTGTATTTGACTATACCTTACACATATATATGGATCCATCAATATATATATTAAATATATATTAGCGGAAAAAAATATTATTTAATTTAACTTTATAAATTAAATAACTTAAATAGCAAGAATGTTTAGAGAAGAATATTAAAATAATATAATTACTCTAATTTATATTATATATATCTTATGTGCATTTATTGGTTTTCCACATTCACATAGTATAATATAATATTGTTTTAAAGAAATACCCCAAAAATAATTTGGGGTATTTCAAACATGTCCTTTCATCGTGTTGACGTCCAGTAGGTTACTCGACGCCGAGTACTTCTGTAGCTTTTCTTACCTGCAAAAATCGTTAGAAAGGAAATATCCACAATAGAAAAACTTAAAAACAATGTTTCAAAACAAAAAACCAAAAACAAAATGTCCAAAAATTCAAAAACTAATTATCTTTTTACAAGCTCTGGACTTTTATAGTTGCTAGGCCGGCTTTCTTTGTTTGAGCTCAAGGTGGCATCTGCAGGGCCCATGTAGCTTGGGCTTCAAACAAGACTCTATTTTTGTCCATCAGCTCTAGTCCTCCCTAATGGATCTTGTTCACCGTGAAAGGTCCCATCTTTTTCTTGTTGAATTTGTTGGGAAACCAATGATCCTTTGATTTGGAGACATAGATCTTGTCTCCGACTTCATATTCCTTAGGCTCGTCATTGGAAACCCTGCATAATCACACATACCAAGGCAAACCTCTCCCATGTATAGATAAATCTTTAATTGAGATAGGAGAAGAGATGTCGTTACCTTGGCTTACCGTTACGAAATCAGCGTTCGGGACCTCCTTATCTGCTCGACTTCGAGTAGAACTACTCGACTTCGAGTACGTTGTTGCTCCTGGTGGAGTGCTCGTCGAAGATGGAGACGTTGAATGTGAAGATGACTGGTCGACATTGAATAGTGTACTCGACGTCGAGTACTCCTCGGCACCGGGTATGTTGCTCGATGAAGTTGCAGTCGATGGAGGGCTATGGTTCTGGTCGACGTCGACTAGAGTACTCGACGTCGAGTACTTCTGGTCGACATCGACCCCATACTTAAGACCTGGCAAAGATTCTGAATAAAAATTAGTCGATATCGACTTACCTTGGTCGATGTCGAGTAGATCTTCTGTATCGTCGTTCAGAATCGCCATGATTTCCTCCACTTGGGCTTCCGTATCTCTCTTCTCCAGTTCTTCGGGAGTCATATTTCTTACCCTAGGCTCTCTGCAAGTGATGTACCTGGCTGATATGGATTTGACATTTTGACCTCTTCCATGGGACCTGTATGCCTTTCAGTTTTATTGAAAGAGTGCTCAATTACCTTATCGCTGATGTTGAAAGTGAGCACTCCCTTCCTTACACTTATGTTGGCATCCACCATCGCTAAGAAGGGCCTTCCTAATATAATTGGACAAGCAGGGTCCTCTGTCATATCAATAACTAAGAAATCAACAGGGACAAAGAACTTACCTACTTGCACTGGTACATTGTCCACCATGCCTGTTGGGATGACCATAGTGTTGTTCGCCATGTATAATTTTGCATCCACAAGCTCTAAAGCACATATCATAACTTTGGACCAGATTGGTAGAGGCATAATACTTACACTGGCTCCTAAGTCACACAAAGCATTGAATTTATATTGACCAAATCCAATGGTTATAGCAAACTTACCTAGATCTGGCCTTTTCTCTAGAATGTCCATCTGCTGCATTCCTCTGCGATCTCAGCCATCGATCGCTTCTTGCTTAAGATCTCCTTGAGGAACTTCACATACGACGACATCTCATGAAGAGCTTATGTGAAAGGGATTGTGACATTGAGCCTCTAAAGCATCTTCATGAACCGCTGAAACTTCTTCTCTGCTGGATCCTTCTGAGATTTCGTTGGGAATTGAAGCGTTTTCTTTTTCAAAGGTGCAGTAGTGTTGTCGACATGGGCAGAAGGTTGGTCGACGTCGACTGGAGGCTCCTCGATGTCGACTACAGTAGTTGATTTCTGGGCAAATGCAGAGGTCTGGTCGACGTCGACTAAGGGGTCCTCGACGTCGAGTACTCCTCTACAGCTTTTGTGTTCTGTTCGGGAATCTGTGTATGTCGCCCATTGATGGACGATTTTTAGTCGCGTAAACCGTATCAAAATAAATTCGAACTTACCTAACTAATGTAGTGTGATAAGTACGAGTCGATCCCACAGAGAATCAAGTTATTCCTAAGTTAAGTCTATTTACCAATTAAGAGAAAATATGGGGTTTTTGAGTGGTGAAATTATAAAGAAAATAAACTAAACTATAAACAAATCAATGGAGATAGCAATTAAGAATAGAGTTTCATCTATAAACATCCACTTTAATTTGACTAGTTGATCCTTGATTCTTCTTCAAGTTCTCTTTTCATCCTATTATTGTTCTTGTTCTGATCTTGTGTAAATTACTAGTCCTACGAGTCCTAGTAACCCTTACTAATTAGATAACCCTATCACGGTTAAGATTCAACCTAATAGTAGCATTAAGATTAAGGATTAACCAGGATACATGCAACACCAAGCTACGAGTCAGCATTCAACATGTAATTGATTCTCTACACAACAGTTTAGTCCTACGAGTCCTAAAAAGGCATGATTGCTACCATGGATTAAGGTTCGCTACGAGGAATCTACAAAATCCTAGCAATAATCTCAACTACTTGTACGGACTAGAAGAAATCAGCAATATTCGCAACAGAATCAATACGAATCAATAGGAATAGAACAAGAATAGAAATCTCACAACTTTATCAAATCAAAGCTTCAATCCATAGACGAAACGGGAGAGTTTATATCTCCATAAAAATAAGACAAAAACAATTAGGGTTTAGAGGTGAAAGTGTTAGTCGGCTCCTCTATCCGTTCTCTGCCGTATGAATGTCTATATATAATCTAGCTAAGATTCTAAACTATAATCTATCTATCTAATCTATATTAATATAATAATATATTCCATTCTACTGTATCTATCTAACTAATATCTAATTCAAGTCTAAATAAGATGAAGCGCACTTGTTGAACCCACGTACTGAAGCCGCATCCCCGCCTACGTAATACCCAAGCCGGCCCGGTCCACCTTGTTTTTCAATTTGTATTTGATCCATCTTCAAATCCATATAATCTTGAAATTACCTGAAATATATAAAAATACTTGTGTAGACTCCGAAAATCAAATAATACAAACTAACTATAAAATATGTAAAATATGCATGAAAATAAGCTAATCTAATATGCAGGCAATGAAAGATGGAGAAAAAAAAAATGACATACTTGCACTTACCAGTTGCGGAATTAACGGAAAATTGAATCAGCTGCGCTCGGAAATTGGGAAGAGCGGACATGGCGTTTGATGCAGTAGCACAAGGGTTAAGAAGAATTGGGCGGCAAGGGCTGAGGCCGGGGGCTCCGGGCGGAGGCGTGGTGGCTGGCGGTAGAGGCAGCGGGGAACACACGCCAGAGAAAGGGATGGCGTTGAAGGAAGGCGGAAATCGGCGGTGTTCTGGAAGTCGATCTGGTGAACAGAAGCGAAGGGCGAGAGAAGGAGGGGAAGTCCCGACGAGGAGGCCGACGAAATTCGGGAGGCGGTGAACGATGCGGCGGTGGGAAGCTGGTGGGTCGGCGATGGTGATATGAGGGAGATGATGTTGCTGTCACCGGAGGTGAAGAAGGGTGGCTCTCAAGTGGGGGCGGTGCTCAAGCAGATTCAAGAAAGAACGAGCGAGACGGGAGCCCTTCAGTTTTCTCTTCTATTTTTTTTATTTTATTTTTCGAAAATAAATTAAAAGAAAATATATAAAAATTAATCATAACTTGAAATAAAAAGAATAAAGAAAAAAAACATACCTTGGATTCTTCCCAATCTAAAATCAGACATTGTTAACGCCCTCAACAATTTGTCAAACTCTTGTGCACACATATCAATTAAGCATGTATAATATAATGATAAACTGAAACTAAATAATATTGCAGATAAGACATGTTTCAACCTATCAAATAAGCGAGTATGACTCTTTGTAGAAGGTATATAGTACCACCAACACAGTTCCGCTGGTGGCTTCTCAAAGTAATGTTCCCAAGGGTCTGCATATTCACCAAAATCCACAAAAGAGTAAGAAATATCAATACCTTGCTCGGGAGCCACATCAATCGACTCGGTACATGGTTCCTTGATAGGCAAGTCGGGGATGATTTCTTTCGATGAAATAAGAGCCAAAACACATTGATCCCCATGCGTGCACTCATGAGACTCCATGTAAGGGAGCATCAGGCTCTCATCGATCAAACCATCATTATTTGTGTCTTGACTTTCATCAACTTGAGGAATAAAGCATTGCCCTACTACCAACTCACTCACCGGTTGATTAAGTTGGTTCAATTGTTCCTCAATTCGCTCCATCCTTTTAAGCATCTGCTCCAACATAACCTGGCGTGTGAAAGTTTCTTCCTGCTCCAACTGGTGACCCATGTAGCAGAAAAAATCCCACATCTCTGATAAATTAAAACTCGCCAAGCCTCCGTTACTCATAGACTCGGCAAGTTCTTTGGTCTCAGGAGTCATGCCCTCAAGCACACAAACAACCATATCTTGCAAACTATCTTGGTAACCCCTTGCATAACGGGCGTCCAATAAATTATTCACTCTTGTGAAATAATGGTGAAAATTTTCGCCTTGATGCTGCATTAATCTCATCTTAAAATGTTAGTAACAAAGGTGTTATGAACCGTAAGATAGGTTCACAACAAATTAGATATATACAATAATTGACAAACACACAAAACTAAGAAATAAACTTTGATTCCCCGACAACGGCGCCAATTTGATGGACGGTTTTTAGTCGCGTAAACCGTATCAAAATAAATTTGAACTTACCTAACTAATGTAGTGTGATAAGTACGAGTCGATCCCACAGAGAATCAAGTTATTCTTAAGTTAAGTCTATTTACCAATTAAGAGAAAATAGGGGGTTTTTGAGTGGTGAAATTATAAAGAAAATAAACTAAACTATAAACAAATCAATGGAGATAGCAATTACGAATAGAGTTTCATCTATAAACATCCACTTTAATTTGACTAGTTGATCCTTGATTCTTCTTCAAGTTCTCTTTTCATCCTATTATTGTTCTTGTCCTGATCTTGTGTAAATTACTAGTCCTACGAGTCCTAGTAACCCTTACTAATTAGATGACCCTAACACGGTTAAGATTCAACCTAATAGTAGCATTAAGATTAAGGATTAACCAGGATACATGCAACACCAAGCTACGAGTCAGCATTCAACATGTAATTGATTCTCTACACAACAGTTTAGTCCTACGAGTCCTAAAAAGGAATGATTGCTACCATGGATTAAGGTTCGCTACGAGGAATCTACAAAATCCTAGCAATAATCTCAACTAGTTGTACGGACTTGAAGAAATCAGCAATATTCGCAACAGAATCAATACGAATCAATAGGAATAGAACAAGAATAGAAATCTCACAACTTTATCAAATCAAAGCTTCAATCCATAGACGAAACGGGAGAGTTTATATTTCCATAAAAATAAGACAAAAACAATTAGGGTTTAGAGGTGAAAGTGTTAGTCGGCTCCTCTATCCGTTCTCTGCCGTATGAATGTCTATATATAATCTAGCTAAGATTCTAAACTATAATCTATCTATCTAATCTATATTAATATAATAATATATTCCATTCTACTGTATCTATCTAACTAATATCTAATTCAAGTCTAAATAAGATGAAGCGCACTTGTTGAACCCACGTACTGGAGCCGCATCCCCGCCTACGTAATACCCAAGCCGGCCCGGTCCACCTTGTCTTTCAATTTGTATTTGATCCATCTTCAAATCCATATAATCTTAAAATTACCTGAAATATATAAAAATACTTGTGTAGACTTCGAAAATCAAATAATACAAACTAACTATAAAATATGTAAAATATGCATGAAAATAAGCTAATCTAATATGCAATTATACGACTAAAATAGACCCTATCACCCACTCCTTAGATTCATGGCAGCTACCTGTTCTGCAAATTTAGTTTTAGGATTAGGTTCAGAGGATCCAGAGAGCGTACCTGATTGCTTGGGGATGGATGTTGCCAATTGACCAATCTAGGTCTCAATAGATTTCCGCCAGCCATCGATTTCCCCAAGCCGTGAGTTGACGCCGTGCAACTGTGTGTGGATGGAATTGATGGAATGTTTTCTTTCTGCATGGTCCATCCGAATCTCCTCAAATATCAGCTACAAGTCATCTTTCTTACCTTCCCTACCACGGTGACAAGGAGCTCTGTAGGGCGGGAGGTCTCTTTGATGCTGGGGCTGACGATAGTGGCTCTAGTTCTGTTATTGCTGATGCTGCCCTGAGTAGTGTGTCCCCCCCCCCCCCCCCCTCCCGCATACCTCGTCTCTTCGTGGGTTTCAGCCATGAGTATTTGATATCCATGTGGACACGGAGTAGTGTTGTGTCTCACAGAACCACATTCAAAACAAGGTTTATCTTTAGAAAGAAATTTAACTTGTTTGGTAAGGCGACGTACCTAATCGTTGTGGAACTGGTCCCTGACGTACGGATCAATCTCTTTAGGTGGCACATATAGAGGCATAGAGGGGGCAGGCCTTTAATACCTTTCATCGCTAGAGGCCACAGAAGTCCCATATGTGTTATCATAGTTTTCCAGCGTTTGAAAGGTCTCACAAGCACGCCGTGAGGTGTACTCGAGATACCTATAAGCGGTGTAGTTATTGATCCGATCCTTAGGCGCATACATGTAGTTGAAGATGATCTCCTGGATGACGTAGGGTGGCTGTCCGTGCGTAGGACAGGATTTCAGAAGCATTTTGTAGCGCTACCAGACATGTGTTAATGTTTCCCTTGGCTTTTGTCTGAAAGTCGTGATCTGTTGTCTGAGAGCAGCTGTCTTTGCAAGAGGAAAGAACTTGTTAAGGAACAAGTCTTGTAGTTCATTCAAAGTGCGAATTGATCGTGTTGGCAATCCTTCAAGCCAATGTGAGGCTATTCCTGCAAGAGACCAACAAAAAGCCTTTAGTTTTAAGTATTCTAGATTAGCATCATCTGCAATAGCTTTGCATAAATCTAGAAAAGTGGTAACATACTCTAAAGGACATTCATTGGGTCTTCCCCTAAATTGACTCCTCCTAATTTCAGTAATAAAAGAAGGACAAATTTCATAATTAACAAGGGGAAGAACGATCGGTGATTTTGGAACTTCCAGAGTATGATGCAGATACTCCTTTGCGTTCGTTAGGACATTTCTAATCTGCTCCTCAAGTTCCCTTCTCATGTTGACCTCGCGATTTACCCTTGCCTCCCACCTTTGTTGATTATGTGTATATTCCGCCTCTCGTCGGGCGTGTTCTGCTTCTCTGGTGGTTAATTCCTCAGTGCGTTGGCGGAGTTGCTCAAGCTTTTGCGCTGGTGTGAGCTGGACCTCCTTAGTCTTTATCGAAGATGGAAATATCACTCAAGTTTGAGAATAGAGTCTATAGGTATGCGATCAGTTCTTCGCATGCACCTGCAAAAGAAAAAAAAAAGAGTACATAGGAACTAAAAAGGGCGTGATTGATTGTTTCCCCGGCAAGGACGCAAATTTTGTTGTTGCATGAGGATGTGTCAAGTATGAAATAAATATAAAATCAAACTGACTTCCTATCTCAGCAAATAAATACAAGACTTCCTTCCGTTGTAGTAGAAGGCAGTCAGGATCGATCCACGAGAAAGAGTGTCAGCGCCCGCCTTTTCAGTCCAGAAACTCTCGAAATTGACTAAGGAAGCACTTGACGTCGACCACTCAGTCGAACAGAAACTACAAAACAGAATAAACAGAAATGCAAATGAAGCAAAAACAAGCAATGTCAAGTAAAAGCTTCTCGACGTCGACTAAAACCTACTCAACGTCGACTAGATCTGGTCAAAATCGAGTACACAATAGAACAAAAACGTAACTTTCTTGCAACGAACGAAGCACAGAAACACAAAATTGGTGTGAAATAAATTAATAAACTAAAGACTTCCAAGATCAGGGTTTCAACACCATAATGATAACCATATAAAATCATGCATAAGGTATAAAATATCATGCCTTTTCATCAAATAAGTGTCGTTATTAACAAATAGGAATATAGAAGCTTTCGCATAAACCCTAATTGTTACTAATCTTTTTCACATAATTAATCCAAGTTGTATTAATATCACTTTTACTTCAATAACACAAACAAGGATCACCTTCAACTTTCGCAAAAGAATAATGCTCGTAGGGATAGAAGACGAAGTCGCATCAAAATATTGTAGCTTTAGCGCATTACCTTACATGGCTACCATCGGGCTCACCCCGACCCTAGAAGTTGGGTGACTACTCGCTTCTCATCATAACAAACATCAAAATCATAAAAGAAATAACTACTTGCATTAATGAAATAAAATAGAGCTTACAACCGATCGAAGTCAAAATGTCTCTCGACAAACTTCAACTCTACTCGGCCTTGCTCTCTCTATCTCTCTCTCCTACTCTCGAAACTTTAATTGTGACTTGGATTGGGTTGTTGGATGATTGAATTCTTCCAAAACCCAGCCCCTAAAGCCTTATTTATAGTGTTTAACCTTCGCTAATCTAGGGAAGAACAATCTATCTATATCTAAAACTTTCTATCTAAAACATAAGATAAAACTTAATTGACAAAGTAAATAAATCTATAAGGAAACTAGAACTAATGTGGATATATCCCTCTTGGACTTGATAGATCTTCATGTGGATGGATAGAATTCCACAAATCTTCTCTTGCAAGTACTCTATCTTCTCGGATATCCACTGGATCTCGGACTCGAACTCGGACTGGATAGTACTCGACTTCGACTAGACGTAGTCAACGTCGACTAGAACTTTTTTCTCTCGGATAGTACTCGAGCTCGGGCACGTTCTGGACTCGACGGGTGTACTCGACGTCAACTAGGAGTACTCGACGTCGAGTAGAATTGGGCTCCTCGAGTGGCTTGCTCGACTTCGTGTGGTATTCTGGGCTTGGGAGTACTCGATATCGAGTAATGTTACTCGATATTGACCAAAGGTAGTCGATATTGACTAGCTGTGCCGAGTTCTTCTTTTCTTGTTTCTTCTCGATTTGTCCTCGCTCAGTTGCTCTTTGATCTTGGACTTTCTGTAGTTGACTTTGAGCTTTTCATTCTATCTCCGAATTGCTGTAAATTGCCTCGATTTTTGTAAAATTAAACAGAAGCTAGTGTAGACTCCATAATTTGGCAAATAAGTGTAAACTACAAAGAATATGTGCTATTCTAACCCAAATGCATGAAATGCTTAAGGAAATCGATATAAAAGTAAGTATAAAACATGGCAAATTAGGCTCACAACACCCATTGACCAAACTCGATTTTCAGGTTTCCAGTTTTGGTGGGACCCGGGGGTGGACCCCGTGGGGCCCAAGGCGCTCTCAACGGGCTTACCTGACCCGCATCGATAATCTCGACGCGGCCCAACCTGTTTCGCGAGTTGGGCAGTGCCCCTTGGGGCCTCCCCTATTGCGGAGTTTCATCAACATGATGAAGATTCATCATTTACCTGTCTTTCACCACTTGATTTGATGAATTTGATTGCGAACTTATGAATCCTTTCCTCCGACTGATGGCTTTTAGATGGGTTTCTTTTAGTTGGACGCGGGTGTGGCCATATTTCACTCTCGGAGCGAATTTCTCTATCCTTGTTATGTATTTTCTTCCTGATCTTTTTCCGAGGATGTTCCTTTAACCCTTATCCGCTCTTCTCTCTCTTCCCTCTCTTTTTGGCCAAAAGTCCCTTCTCATTGTTCAGTTTTTTCCTTTTATAGTGGATATGAGGTCTCCTGCCCTCTGACACGTGTCACTTTTGATTTGACACGTGTACCCTTCGTGGCGTGAGGGCATGTAGGGCACGTGGCCGCCTTTTTTGTCCGCAGACGAAGTGCTTAAAAGTTAATTTTAGCCATCTTATGCCGCGGACGAATGTTTGGCGTTTTCCCCCTTTTCGATCCCCTTTTCTTATTGTTATTATTTTTGTATTTCCATCTTTTTTAGATATTTTTCGGTCGGTTTCGTTACCCATAAGATTAAATGCTAATGGGAGTGAAGTTAACTCAATTCAGTGAAGAAAGATTTACCCTTAATATGCTATTTAAAGTGTATACAACACTTGAAAATGTTATATTTGTTGAGTACCTATAAGCAAACTAATGAGGCTGACGGTATCCTGAAGGACAAATGTTTTCGCTACTTTCGAAAGGGTATGATCGCGGGAATTAATCAAAGTGTGACCCACTCTACCTCTAATCCTGGGGTTCCCTTGGAGAAGTTCAGTCCTAGCATGGAGATCGAAGACTGGGGGCTCTCCAAAGAAGAATTGGTCGCGGAAGAGTCTAAAGCTGAGGACGAAGGAGAAGAGGTTGCTGATGAAGAAGAGACTTCGGCCTGGGTTGACTGATCTTGTTTACTCCTCTTTTTGTCTTTGCGGGAAACAAACTCTTGCTCAGGGCACTGGTTATGATCCCTCGTGTTCAAAAAACATTCACTCTTGTAATGTTTTTGATGCCACTGCTAGTCGCTTAATCTGACTTCACTACTTTTGCCGATGTTTTACTTATTCATGCTCTCTTGTGTGAAGGCTTCGGTTTCCCAAGTGTTCTGGTATTCGCCCCAAGTGTGAAAAATCTTACTCCAGGTGTAAGAAGTTCCGCTTCCACCTGTGCCTTGCCCGCGAGGCATTAACTTCTTTTTTAGGGTCATCTTCTCTTAGGCGATTCGCCATCTTCTCAATCTTAAATCTTTCAGTTGTTTGAATAACTTAGGTGACCATGGCTCCGGGGAGCTTCAATCCTTGGGTTTTTTTTTCCATAAATTAGAGACCATCGAGCAACTTTCTCCACTCGTAAGCTCCCTTTTAAGCTGGAGGGTTTTTGATTTTTCAAAGGGAAAACGAGCTTTAACTTAAGTTTTCTATATTTTTGTCGTTTGCATGAGCGCGTGCAGGTTCTGCCCCCACAGTTTGAGGCTGAATACGGGCCGCTGCAACCGAAGTGGGCCTTTCTGTCCTTGTATCGGGTTCACAATTTCCCAGAAGTGGTAACTTGGAGTGAAAATGGTCTTTTTCAACTTGAATGCGGATGGGAGGACTTTGTTACCCTGCACGATTTTGGAGTAGGGAGTGCCATGATGTTCTTTCACACGGGCGATGCTACTTTCAAAGTCTGTCTGCGGTGAGACGTTAGCAACGATGAGGATGACAACCATTCGGTGACCTCTTCGAATGGGTCTTGTTAATCTTTCTTTTTGAGGACAAGCTAACTTTTCCATTTCGGTTGTTAGTGTGTTCTAGCTTATTTTCGACTTTCGTTTCTTCGCGTGTAATCTTAATTAGAACATGACCTCTTTTTCTTTTTTTTTATTTCCTTCATTTTGTCTAAACATTTTTCAAGAAAAGCAAACCGACATCAATCATAGGGATCTTTTATTCGACATTACAAACCGAAAGATTTTGGTGCGCGGAGGATATTATCCGTGCTAGGCTAGTGCCTTTAGATTGGGGCCGTCTGTACTGCTACATAAATTCTTAAAACATTAGGGATGTCCCATTTCACCATTGCCGTCGCTGTCGGGGTTCCCATGTAGACCTCGAAAATGGAGTCTCCTTGATAGGTGAAGAGCAGGGCCGATCCGACGCGGACCCTGTTCTCTTGCGTGAATTCCGACCATCCCTGGGTTAACTAGAAGAAACCGTCTTCGTCTCTTTCCACCTTGACCTCATGTTCCTAGTTGGAGCGAGATCACAATCTGGACAGGGTGTGAGCATCCTCTTCAGTCAATACGTAAATTAGAGGGAGCCGGAGTGTTTGAAGTTGTTCCTCCCTCATGATGACTTGATAGAAGGCTTTCGGTGGCTCTTTAGGGTCCATTTTGTTGGAGGATATTCATTACCCTTATCCTTCTGGTATTTATACTCGTAAAGGGTAGCTTTTACCTAGTTCTTATCGCTTTCAGCCATGTGTTGACTCTCGTAACTCCACGTGGCTTCACGGGTTGTTTTGTTGTCTGAGGATTCTTCCTTTTGGGCAGAGGCCCATGTACAGCCTGGTCGTGTCCTTTTGTCATTTTCGAAAAGAGGTTTCACTGCCTTGAGGTGGACGTTGTTGGAGGGTAAAATATTGTGATTTTATAAATGATATAACGACATTCACTATATATGAAAATGTTGTCAATTTTATTCATTCAAAGATAAAGTTGGACAATATAAAATTGGGCTCAATATTGCTTCAAAAGAGATGCCCGATAAGCCCAATACATGTACAGTTTTCCACTGCTTTGTCATTCAAAGATAAAGTTGTGCAATTAATAAAAAATCACCAACTGCTCAAACCTGCAGTTGTAAAAAAAATTGTACGGGTACATATGTGGGACGGTAACTATGAGGTAACTTCTCATATTGCTCTCTATAAAATACAAAAGAAATTCCACTGCTTTGGCTCCTTCCTACTGGTGTTCCTCTTCCTGGCTTTTCCTTTTTCTGGAGAGCCTGCAAATACCTAAACACAAACACATCCGTGATCCTGCAAATATCCATACAACACAAACAAAATTCAACAGCAGGAGGAGAAACATCAAACAAGGTAGATTTCATGGCTCTCGAAACCCCCCCTGCAAAGCATTGGGCTTTAGTAAGGGTTTAGGTTTCAGAATCATAAATTTTTCTAGAAGAGCCCAATCACTGCAGAAAGTTGATCATCAGAACCCCCTCTTACAAAGCACTGAGCTTTAAGTAAGGGTTTGGGTTCCGGGATCATCAAATCACTCCAAAAGAGGGCGAAATGCTGCCCTAATCGCTACAGGAATTTGATCCTCAGAACCCCCTCTTACAAAGCATTGGGCTTTAAGTAAGGGTTTGGGTTCCGGGATTATCAAATAGCCCTAAAAGAGGGCGAAATGCTGCCGAATTTCACCAAGAATTCACAAGCAATTAATTGCCGAATTCCATCAGCTATAAATAAAACGATTACAGGGTCTGGGGGATCAGGATGTATGCACTCTTTCCCCGAACTAGTCGAGAGAGTGTTTTCGATAGACCCAAAACAATAGGGCATAAACAAAACATGGAAACATGCCAAATAATAGAGAGTGAGGTAAAAAGAGAGCAAAGAGCAAGGCAAAAAAGAAGCATAAACAGCAGGACCCAACACCCATTCTCAAACTTCTGTAGCTTCTAACCATCATAAGCCCGAATGCACCTCCTCCAGCGGTCTCTATCCCCTGTCATATCTTCTGAAAGGTTCAGCAAGTGTAGATCATGGCAAATAACCTCAATCCAACTTTTCTTCGGTTTACCTCTCCCCCTACAGATAGCACCAAAGTCCAAGCTCTCACACCTACAAACAGGCTCAGATATAGGTCTCATGCGAACGTGTCCAAACCACCGCAATCTAGACTCTCGTAGTTTGTCAACAATACTCGTCACTCCAACCTTGCTCCTAATAACCTCATTGAGTGTTTGTAGGGAACAAATATATGCAAACCTAATTGAGTGTTTGTAGGAAACAAATTAGAAACTATGACACACTCAAATCGGCATGAAGCATGAACTAACACTCAAATCAGTAGGTTCAACTCAATCCGAACAAACAGGTTTCAAAAGAATGAAAAGAGAGGAGCCAAACATACATGGGAGGAGAGACTGAGTTCTAGCAGCCCTCGACTCCACTGACCCGGTCCCCGGTCCCCATTCGGACCTTCCGAGCCCAGAATTCCGCCTACCCAAACCGTAAGCTCCGAAATCACCCAAATCACAAACCTAAAATTGCAAATTGCAAGGGAAAATCAGCCAAGCCTAAATTGAATGCTCCATTGACGGGGATGAAATTCAAAACTTGGGGCATGGATTAAGCAAAACAAGAGGCGACATACCTAATTGAAATTTGTTAGGGTCGTGGGCGAATCATTGTAACGCTCCTGAAGGCGTGGGCGGATCCTTGCAGCACCGATCCTGAGTCTTTTGTTAAGCCCACCGAATAGCCCGAGTCTTTTGTTCCAATTCTTGTGTTTGGAATATGAAATGCAAGTGACGTATATGGTAATTCACACTTGTATGAACTTTGTTTAAATCACAAAACCCACCCACTAAAACATAAGAATTATAATTGGTACAAATTTAGAATTCGAGTTTGATCAAAATATAAAGTCAAACTCCTCAAATATTATTTGCCAATTAATTTTAGAGGGTAAATCTCAAACCAACTTCTAAATAAAAAACGGAGTCAAAACCTCAAATCAAGTTTCACAAAATATAAACTTGTTCTTCTTAAAAACTATGCCTGATTTGATTCTGAGTTATCGGATACGTAGCCCCCGGACATAAAGCTAAAGCTCGTCTGGTTCAATCGTCAAACCAAAAATTCAAATGCTTCTCTACAGAACTACATAAGGTTTGATCCCACTCAAACGGGTATGTAGGAAGCTCGAAATAAAGCTAGGAGCTCGTCGAGTTCAATCACACTTCTCAAACGATGTAAAGATCAAAGCCAATTCAAATACTTCTCTTAAGAACTACATAAGATTTGATCCCATTCAAACGGATATGTAGGAGGCTCGACATAAAGCAAAAAGCTCGTCGGGTTCAATCGCCAAATAAAAATTAAATTGGTTAAGGCGGAACTACGCAAAGACTTGACGCCGTAAAAACGACTACGTAGGTAACCCGATATTAAATCCTAAAAATATATCGGGTACATCTGTCCACCTCTAAATTCACTTTCAAATGATATGAGGTCAAAACCAAACAAAGTAAATTGGTCCTAAAAGAACTACACAAGATTTGATTCCGCTTCGTCGGATATGTAGGAAACTCGATGTCAAGCCAAAGCCTTTCGAGTTCAATCACAAATTCCAAAAAAAAAAAAAAAAAACTTGCTTCGTTTCAAAACGAAGTTAAGTCAATAAAGAAAAACTTGTTCTAAAAAGAACTACGTAAGACTTGATACTCTTTTACGAGTTACGTAGGAAATCCGGTGTCAAATCTAACATATATCGGATTCAGTCGCCTTTCTCAAATTAAATTAAATTTGTTCTAAAAAAGAACTACGAGTGATTTGATTCTCTTCCAAGAGATACGTAGGAAACCCGATACAAAGCTATAGCTTATCGGGTTCAATGACACGGTCCTCATACGACCAAAAGGGTAAAACCACAAAAATCAAATTTGTTCCTTAAAAGAACTACGAGTGATTTGATTCACTTTCAAGAGATACGTAGGAAACCCGATACAAAGCTATAGCTCATCGGGTTCAATCCCACGGTCTTCAAACAAAACAAAAAATCAAATTTGTTCTAAAACCAAACTACGAGTGATTTGATTCTCTTCTAAGAGATATGTATGACACTCGATACAAAGCCAGGGGTCGTCGAGTTCAATCGCCAAAAACAAATTCAAATTGTCCCTGCTGACTCGATACAAAGCTTCCGCTCGTCGAGTTCAGTTACCACTCTCAAATGATCTCACGATCAAACTCCAATACAAAATTTCATTCCATGACGAACTACGATGACTTGATTCCACCAAACAAGTGGATACGTAGGAAACTCGGTGTAAATCAAATCCTCACCGAGTCCAGTCACACCTAAACATTCAAATCAAATCTCCTCAAATTCATTTTTCGACTCTAATGGCACCAAAAGCAATTGTTACCTTCCACGAGCTTCCAGCAACCTTCATCATCAAAGGAGGTCACTAGATCAGGAAACGATCATTTGAAGCACAATTCAACATCACTCAGGATTCAATGTCTATAGTGATCCTCATCAACAACATCTTTGGGGCTCTTCAAGTTCCGGAGGACAAGGCCATCGCTAAGTGGGTGTCAAAGTTTCCCGCAAAACTTTCAAGGGAAGGGGGCATGAAACCTAAAGCACTTCCAAGCCATGGGGGCAACAAGCTCAAGATCACCGAGCTAGGTGGTAACAAGTTCAATAACCAACCCATCTGCAACAAGTTCAGAATGCAGGTGTGTGGTTACAACGGCACAAAGCCCACTATTGAGGTCGATCAAAGGCCCATCATTCATGTCACCAAAAAGAATGAGGGGTCGATCGCAACGTCTGTACAACCCGTCTCTACTGCCAAGAAGACAAACAAATCCATGATGAAAGGGAGATGCAAGTGTGGATCTCAACGCGGCAAGACACGACCTCTTCTTATGCTAGCTCGTTCCTCAACTTTAGAGCGAGCGAGGGCAACCTTTGCAAATGATATCCTTAGCTCGCAAGGGGAAAAATTAACTCCTCTAGTGGCTTCTCCAAGAGAGATCCTCGCTGGGTCTTTGTCTATCTATCCGAAAGAGGTTGAACAAGTCAACATGACCCCATACTCGGAAGGGACGGAACCCATAGCCACAAAGGTTAAGCCTTCAAAATCCAAAAAGGGCAAGGAGGTTCAAGAAACATGTTTAGTCTCTAAAGATGATGCAAGAGAGAAAGATCGGTTGAAGCTAACAAGTTCAGATGCTTCAACGGTTGAATCTCAAGAAAACATCCCACAAGTGGGACCAGATGTGATGCCAGTACTACCTACCAGCACAGCAAGTATCGAGGAGAAACTTCAAGCGTTGCAAAGAAAGCTTGATGAGAAAGATGCCCAGATTGCACCACTCCTCGCTCAAATCAATATTCAAGCTCAAGAAAATAGACAAGAGCAATCAAGGCCAAATAGTGAAGGGTCAAGCGGTAGCACATCGATCTCTTCGCAAGAAATCAAAGAGATGATCGCTCAAGGGATAAAAGAAATATATGCATCACAAAATCCAAAAGTGCCCGGGTATAAAAAGCCATATCCGACACACTATGATTCGATGCCATTTCCCCCAAGATACCAAAGACCGAGCTTTGAGAAGTTCGATGGCCTTCACGGTTCACCCCACGAGCACCTAGCTCATTTTTATTCTGCTTGTGGTGAAACTGCCTTAAACGATGCCTTATTAATTAGGCAATTTTCAATCTTTGAAGGAATCGGTATTCACTTGGTACACTCAACTTCAACCAGGGTCGATTAAAACATGGGACGGTCTACAAAGAGAGTTCCTAACTCAGTTTGTGAGCTCAAAGGCAAGAGTTTCCATTCTGGATCTTGCAAACACCTATCAAAGGTCTAATGAGCTCGCAAACGACTTCATCGCCATGTGGAGGAGTATAAGACTCCAACGCCATGAAAAATTAAGTGAACAAGCATGTGTTCAAATGTGCACCAAAAATCTCGTACCAGAATTAGCGGTACATGTTGAAAGTACCGAACCTCGTTCATTTGATGAGTTGATATCTAAAGCGTGCAATGTTAAAAAATAACTAGCACGGGGATCCAACTAGCCTCATGATAGTAAGGCTAACAAAAATGATGGCGATGAGTTATAAGATGAAGAAGATCTATGGCGACTTTCGCTAAACATGATAGAGAGTCCGGTAATGGGAATGGTTCTGAAGCTCAAAGAAAACAGAAAGCCAAGGAGCCAGCCAATAGACTCACCCTTCATGAAAAAAGGTAAAATAAATATCTTTTTGATGATGATGATGATGTATAAGGGATATTTAATGAATTGGTGAGTGCTAAACTTTTAACACTCCCGGAGCCAAAGAGGCCAAAACAGGTTGGAAAGATGAGTGATCCAAGATATTGCTCGTATCACTGCCTTGTTAGTCATCCAATCAAAGATTGTTATATTTTCAAAGACATCGTAGAGGAGATGATTAACAGAGGAGAAATTGAAATCAATGGGGCAACATCCTCGACTCAAGCAGCTTCATCAAATACCATTTCAATGGTAGATGTGGCAGAGTTCCCTCCCTCACTCCAAGGGTCTTCTCAAACGAAAAGAGTATCTTTTATGGCTATTGAAACTCGGGCAGCCCCACGGTTTCATTGCCTCTTAAAGCATTGGTGAAAGATGACACTTCAAAAGAAGAGTCCTTGAATGAAAAAGACATCGCTCAATGTTGTATGGTCTCATGAACGAAAATGAAGCAAGAGTTAAAAAGATTACTCTTCACTCCAATAAGCAAATCTCTCCTCAAAATCAAGAGAGAAAAGAAAGGGAAAGAAATCAAAATTTGGTGAAGCTTCAAAAGCACACAAGAAGCATAAAGTTCAAGTACAGAAGCTAAAACCCTGTTTCAAGGGTAAAACGCCACAAAAAAACGTCGAGGAGGTTTGTGTCAAAAATTTCCAAACCTCATACGAGAAGGGTGTTCTAACCGCAAGTGTGAAAGAGCCTAGAGTGTCCGCATTCGAAAGACTCAAGATGGCCTTGGGTAGAACTCCCAAATCTTCGGTGTTTAAAAGGCTTGATTTAGCCTCTACAAGTGAAGCATCAAAATCTTTTGTATTCGAAAGACGTGAGCTAGCCTCGGTGTTTCTAAACCCTCGGTGTTTCAAAGGCTTAATTCAGCCTCGACAAGTAGAGATTCTAAAGCTCCAATATTTGAAAGGCTCGGAACAGTTGATGAGTCTAAAAGCAAGAAGGTCCAAATGAAAAGGACTAAAAGCATGAGCTCCGGAAGAGACAGTCAAAAGTTCTCGTCCATAAGCTCAACCAAATTATGGACACCTAAAGCCAAGTAAGAGTATCAAAATGACCCAGTAGTCTCCAAGGCGAAAAAACAAATAGTTCTGCAAAGAACTACGTTAAGACTTGATCCCCAAAAAGGGGTACGTAGGAAATTTGACATAAAAAAAATAATATGTCAGATTCAGTCGCACAAAAAAAAGGAAAGGAAATTTCCGGGTTCGCATTTGATAGTCAGATTATTCGGGAAACCCTTCCTAGAAGGTGGGCCCGAGTGATTTGAATGATGCGGTAAAAAAAAGAATAAAAAAAGGAAAAATCCCGGTTTGCAAATGATAGTCGGGTTATTTGGGAAACCCTTCCTAGAAAAAGTGCTCAGGTAATTCGAGTGATGCATTGAAATTAGTCCAAAAATCAAACAAACCGGATGCATATATGAAAAAGGGCTCACAAAGAACTACGAAAGGCTTGATCCCTCATAAAGGGGGTACGTAGGCAGTCTAGATAGTCAAAGTGCTAGGTGCAGTCACAAAAACAAACAAAACATCTTATTTTCTCGGCAAAGAAGATAAAGAATTTAAATCCTTTGCTTTTGTAGTCATATGAGGCTTATCTCGACTACAAGGAAAACAAAAATCAAATATAGTCCGAGGACTTGCAAACTTTGTGCCTACGTTAAAAAGGAGGTAAAGGAAAAGAGAGGAGAAAGAAAAAAATTGTCTTTCAAAGACATTCTCACGAAGAGAAACAAACAAAAGGCTCATGCCTAAACTTTCCGACTTTGATTATCATGTCTAAATGTGGTAATCAATTCATGTCTCTCAAATCAAATCTTCCTCCCAAGGAACCATAAACCAATTATACCTCAAAACTTATTCAAATTTTCTCCTCTCTCAAAAGCCAAAAAAGCCTAAGCCTCTCAAAACCCTCCCAAACAAAAATTGGCCTACATTCTGTATATGTACAGTCATTCAAAGCCCCCAAAATTCAAAACTCTAAGTCGTCCCAAATATCAAATTTCCATAAAATCCAAAGTGTCTTCTCCGACTCAATACAAAGCTTCCACTCGTCGAGTTCGGTCACGACCTAAACTTCAAAAACCCACATACCAAATTCAAATATATCTTTTTCAAGAACTACGTATTATTTGATCCCTTCCAAAAGGGTACATAAGAAACTCACAAACGAGTTCAATCACGATGCCCAAGTGAGACTTGAAGATGTGGGTCTTCTCCTGCTCCTTGTTTGATTGAGTTTAAATCAAGCATTGTTTTCTTCCGTGAAAGAGAGCTCCCGAAGTGAGACTTGAAGTTGTGGGTCAGCTGAGCAAAGATAGCGACCGGGTTTTTTGGCAGGTGGGTGAACCAGGTGAGAGCTATCTTCGTCAGCGTCGAAGGGAAAGTTCAACACATCATGGCGTCGTTGCACTCATTTATTCCCATCGCTGTTATAAAGTGACATAGATGATCTTCTGGGTCGGTCGTTCCATCATACTTTATTAGGTTTACATCCCTCCATCTTATCGGGACCGACGCGGAGCAAACTTCCTTAGTGAAGACGAAGGGCAAGGTTTCTAAACCGTCTGTCTTCATATTAGCCAAATCTGACTTGGTGAAAGTAGAAATATATGACGATCGCTCCCTTCGTCGGTGTTTTCTCACATGGTGCTCTTCCTCATTCTACCGAGGTTGATGCGGCATTGCGTGGCCCTGACCTCGAAATCCATAATTCGGATTTCCAAAAGCGTTGGCGGGGTTGTCGTACGCGGTATATCGGCGTCCGTACACGTCATATTGACAATCCTGGTAGGCTGTTCCTTGTTGATGCATGTAGGGACCACCATAATCGTAGTAATAGTAATACGCATGTCCAGGCTGTTGGAAGTGAGGTTGTTCGTGAGGAACTTCGTAGTGCTGGAAGTTTGGGGGAATGTAGGCTTCCTCAATTCCTCATACTGATTGTAATAATGATGGAGGGGCGGATCATGCGGTGGCTCCCATGCCTCACCCTATATGTCAGGCTGAGAAGACGGTGGAGCGTACATGCTTGAGACTTACTGCTCGTGATGGACGCTCTGGCTCATTCCATCTTACACGCCTTCTTGGAAGAAACTCATTTTCCCCTGCCACACAATTGTTTTGATGAGTTAATGCTCTATTGATTCAATCTTTTCGGCACGCCTCTTGTCGCAATTTGACGCGGACTCCCTTCTGCCTGTTGGTGTCGAGAGTCAAATCTTTCTTTGGTTTACAGAAAATTGGGAACCCCTTAGTGTGAGAGGGTTCCCACAGATGGCGCTAGTGACGAAACTCGATATTCAGGTTTCCACTTTCGGTAGGACCCGGGGGTTGACCCCGTGGGACCCAGGGCGCTCTCGACGGGCTTACCTGACCCGTACCGATAATCTCGACGCGACCCAACCTGTGCCGCGAGTTTCATCAATATGATGGAGATTCATCATTTACCTGTCGTTTACCACTTGATTCGATGAACTTGATTGCAAACCTATGAATCCTCTCCTCCGACTAATGGCTTTCAGATGGGTTTCTTTTAGTTGGACGCGGGTGTGGCCATATTTCACCCGCGGAGCGGATTTCTCTATCCCTGTTATGTATTTTCTTCTTGATCTTTTTCCGAGGATGTTCCTTTAACCCTTATCCGCTCTTCTCTCTCTCTCCCCTCACTTTTTGGCCAAAAGTCCCTTCTCATTGTTCAGTTTCCCCCTTTTATAGTGGATAGGAGGTCTCCTGCCCTTTGACACGTGTCGCTTTTGAAATGACACGTGTACCCCTCGTGGTGTGAGGGCATGTAGGGCACGTCGACACCTTTTTTGCCCGCGGATGAAGTGCTGAAAAGGTAATTTTAGCCGTCTTATGCTGCGAACGAATGTTTGGCATTTTTCCCCTTTTCGATCCCTTTTTCTTATTGTTATTATTGTTGTATTTCCATCTTTTTAGATATTTTTCAGCCAGTTTCATCACCCATAAGATTAAATGCAAATGGGAGTGAAGTTAACTCAATTCAGTGCAGAAAGCTTTAACCCTTAATACGTTATTTGAGGTGTATACAACACTTGAAAATGTTATATTTGTTGAGTACCTATAAGCAATTTGAGGGTTGTATTTCGTAATGTTTTCGGGTTTGCTTGTCGTTTATCATCCACTTGTCCTAGGATGCTGGACAACTCTCTTCTTCGAGCTCCCAAACTTTACATTTTCTGTTTGCAGAAATGAAATATCAGTACACAACAATTATAAGATGTGCAAGAGTAAAAAAAGAACATTAATAAAAGTAAATTATGTTTTGGCAATTGTGGATATTATCTAATTATATATGTTTCAACAACATTCCTATGGTTCCTATTCCATCAATGAAAGCCTTCTTGCTGTCGTCTATACAAACTTGGAACCTCTCCAAACGATTCAATGAGAAGTCCGACACCTTTCTAAATGTTGGGGCATGATCTTCTACGGTCGGGCGTGCTTCAAACATTGGTACATTAGCAAACAGTAACAGAAAGGTCAAATGGGAGAAGCCCCCAAGCCAATTATGTAAAGTTAACTTTGATGGTTCGCTACATTCTTCAGGTGTTGCTGCGTATGGGTTCGTATGATGGGCTCCTGGCTTTTGTTGGGGGCAACACTTGTGAGTTGTGACAATACGTTGGTTGTCTACGCCAAAGCACTTGGCCTACGGAACGACGTTATTAGCACAAAAGAGCTGGGTATCACCAACCTGCTCATTAAAGGAGATAATTTGACTCTTATCACTGCCATTCTCAACAATTGGTTTTGCCCATGGACTATCGACCTTTTATAGGATGTTACTCTATTTCTTCTAACTTTTTTTCAATGTCTATGCGTCATATTTTCAGGGATGCTAATATTATAGCCGATAGGATTGCACATCTGGTCTACAACAGTCCTGCCGACGTGAACTGGCGTGATGATCAAAGACTTCGGGTTCTCGTTTGAAAGGACGCTTTAGGGTTAAGCTAGCTAGCTTCACTTTCTGGCTTGGTTCTAAATCTTTCCTTGTATCCAAAAAAGAAAAAAAATTGGATGTTTCATTGCAAACAATTGGGCTTTAATGGATGATTTTCTGCAATTTCTTATTAAAGCGGTGATGTAGTGCAAATTGTCCCATCTAAAGGGTGGTTTTCCTCCAATTTGGCTTATTGTTTCGGTTGTGGACTAATCTACCCTAAAACCAATCGCTCCCAATTCAGAGCCTAAATCCTCTATCCCCCACTTTTCGGCCCATTCTTAACGAGGCATTATTGGTGTTTTACTTTCTTCTCCTTTTTTTTTGGGGGAATGGTTTTGGTTTTTAGGTTAGCCTTAAAAAAAAAAAAAGTGTGTGTAATGAAACCGAATTTTTTTTGGAAATAGCCAAAAACATCGAAAATATTATGAGAATAGCCAAATTCTCAAACAATTTAGCGATTTAGCCAAAATAGGGGTAAGTCGTTGTTTGTAACAACGACTTTACCCAATGTTTTTAAAAAAAATATAAAAAAATGTAAGTCGCTGTTACTAACAGCGACTTACATGTATTTCGTGTTTTTTTATATTTTTGGGTTAAAATTGAATAACATTTACGGAAATTTTTTTTAAAAAGGATTTTAGGGAGAGTCGCTGTTTGTAAAAGCGACTCTCCCTTGTTTTGTTTTTTTTTTTTTTAAATTCAGTCATTTAAAACTGAAAACGGAAAAAAAAAAAAACCCAGAGTCGCTGTTACAAACAGCGACTCTAGGGTTACTGACCAGTCAACGCGAATCTCTCTGGGCCTGTGGGCCGAGAATATATTCCTGGTGAGTCGCTGTTAACAACGACTCACCCTTCTCCTCCCTCAATCGCCGTAACCCCTCCCTCCTCCCTCTATTTAACCTACCGCCATTGGAGTCTCGGACACAGCCACAAAGCGAAGCGAAGAACGCCGAAATCCTCCTGGAAAAAACACCACCAATTGTTCTTTTCATTTAGCGCTTCTCATCACCCCCTATTATCCCAAATTCTCCACAGCAACCTCAAATCGAGCGTAAAGGGTTTCGAAAAACCGCCCCGACAGTTCGTTGTTGCTTCAAGCATCCGTCCTTGGCCCGACCAAGTCGCTGCTGCTCGAAGAGAGCCCCACAACAGTCCTCTATACCCGACAGAAAGGTTAGATCCGAAATCTTCATCCTTTGTCTTGTTTAATGGAACTTTTTCATGTATATACTTTTGAATCCTAAATGAAAACGAAAGGGAATGACTTGATGAATATATATATGTTGGACAGGCCATTTTTGCCTCCGATTAGTCGACCGGTGCATGTAAAAAGGCCCCACAACAACGACTATATTTGACTATATTCCCGACAAAAAGGTTAGTTACAAAATCGTCGTCCTCTATTTTGGTCATTGAAATTTGTATGTGGAAATTCTTTAATTTTGTAATTGGAACACGGAAAAAATTAGGAAATAATTTATTAAATTATATATTGTCGGGAAGTTAGCAAAATTTGAGAAGTGTTATATTCATTGTTCAAGAAGTTAGAAAAATTGGGAAGTTATGTATTTATTGAAGTTAAGTATTAATTGTCGATTGTTAGATATGCATCATTTTGTCTTCATATATTGATATGTGAAAATGTTAGAATTTTGTGATATTTACTATGAGAATGTTGCAAAGTTAGGAATCTTATATGTAATTTAAGAAGAAAATATCATGAATGAAATTATTTGATTGCTATATGATCGATGATGCTCTGAAGTTTTAATTTTAGATTTGTGACTATAAAATAAATAGGGACATTTGTAAGTACATGAAATAGTAGACGAGAACAATTTTTATCTAGTACATGTGTATCCAAATTTTTTTGTTAATTTGGTAATTATAACAAAATGAGGGAAATTTGTACATATAGATATGGACAACAACGGACAATATCTACCATACGTCGGTACGGGGGGTTCACTGGTCTCTTGGCTGGGGATCAACGACTCTGGCGTACTTGTACCGCCAGTTATGCAGAGCTGCACAGAAGAAGAAGATGGAGATATCTGGTCCAGTTATATTGCTTTAGGTAATCTTTAAGCTTCCTCGTCAAATGCTTTCATTAGTCAGTGACGGTTGTATTGTGATAATAACATAATACCGACAATGAAAATCATTTGATTCAGATATGGGCATGGGAACACATCCCAATTGGTCGGTCAGTTTGCATCCCGGTGTCGCACATGACACAACAGCCACTACAAAAAATAAACAAATTTGCCACGATACCTAGCAACGGCGTGAGTTTCCCGTGGCCAATTCCACCCCTTTGCCACGACATTAGCAACGGCAAGCATTCACTTGAAAAAATAGCCATTGTAGCTAGCAACGGCGTGGGTTTTCCGTCGCTGCTGCTACCAATTTCGCCACGGCATTAGCGATGGCAAGCGTTGCCAACGCTAATTTTGTGTTGAAACACGGCACGGTATATAAAACGGAAGAGAAACCCTAGTCCTGCCATCACTGCTCTCTTCCCGTCTTCCTCATCTCATCCTCCGTCGTACGTACCTTTGTGCCTGCTAACCCATCATCACCTCGCTGGCCTCCCATCGCTCACTCTCATCCAAGCTCGTCAACCCCTCAACCTCTTCTTCTCCAGGAACTCTCCTCTAAACCTAACTTTCAAATCTTACCAGACGACATAACAGGAGAGTATTTCCTCCTCTTCTCCGTCACAAGGCAGCCCCATCTTCAATGATCGCCTACTCGCCATTGCAGCACCAGGTGAGTACTCCTCTCTCTCTCTCTCTCTCTCTCAATGAATGATTCGTTTCGTACAATCCAGGAAGCTCCAAAAAACCCTAGCGAAATGCGTGGAGAAATTTGGAATCGCCCTTCACTTTAGCGAATCTGCTATCGATAGATTGTTATCGGAGATAGTAGGCAAGGCAAGAACTTCAACATTGCTTCAAGTTTCATCTCGGCTTCGATTGATTGCGCCAAGGAATCGCCTCTTTGTACCACTCTTGCCCCGATGGATTAATTTCGAACTATTGAGCATGTACTTTCCGCACTGAAGGCCACTGAAATTGATATTGCCTAGTTGAGATCGCCATTGCTCCCAGGATTGATGATTGAAATGTCCAGGTCTCTTCCTCTTCTCTTCTTTTTGGGACAAATTTGTGTTGTTTATTCTTTCATTGCAAAAAGATATGGATGGATTTGATAATTGTATTTGGTTAGGGATGATTCCGGATGAATGGCATAAAAGTGTAGCATACAGTCTGTAGTTGAGAGGATGTTTTCTATTATCCATGGTTGTCCTGTAATGCTTTGTTGATGTTAGTGAGCAGTGCATTCTTTTATTTGTTTAGTCTCCTTAATTGTCCACTCATCTCTCAATTTTCTATTATCTGTTATGCATATGGCGTGTTATAATTCGTTGCACTAGTGTTAATTGTTAGATTGTAGAGTAACTTGACTAAGTCGGGCTAGAACTGTTTGTGATAGATGTCACTTGAAATCGATGATATATGGGTATAAAACATTCATGAAAATTGCAATGATAACTTTCTTTGGGAGTGATTTATGTGAATGTTTACTGCCATCTCTCTCGTGAAGTATGAATTTAACTGGTATGGTTTTGCAGAAATGGTGATGTCTGATTTCAACTTATATTACAAGATGATAGAGATGGTTAATTTCAACTAGACTTTAAACATGCCTTAATGAGTATACAACCTTTTGATATTTGATTGGATATACTGTGTCTAGTTGCTTCAGTATGAAATTACATATTCATATATAATGTTGGAAACGGTGTAGGTAACTTGAGTATTGTACTCAGTACCCACTAATAAATGCTAAAGAATTTGCCAATAAAGCTGATACATGTGAATGAACCAAATTAATCAAACATGGTTAGCTGATCTCATCTGTTTATATCACAAATCATATAGAATTTGGAACTTTTAAACTGCGTGAAGGAACCAAATGAATATGAAAGAGTGAATGGTTGCCTGCTTTTATTTTTTCTACTCTTATATACATATATTTTTGGATGTGGCTGTTGAACTCGCCCACTTCGATCGTACCCGCTAACCTTAGTTTCTTGACTACTTGATGCATCCATTGAGTGGCCAAGTATGGTACTTAAGAAAATAAATTGTTTCCTGCATAACAACCCTTCTTTGACTATTAGTGACCAAGTATGGTACCAAGTGTGTGTGTGTGTGTGATATTAAGAATTCTTAAAAAAACTAAAAGCTAGAATCTTACTAATTAGTGAATATGTGTTATGAATAAATTCTTAAAGAACCTAAAAGAGAACTCTAATGCATTTTACTCTAAGTAGCTTGTGAAATTTGTTAATCTGATCGAGAAGGAAAAAAAATGTTCTTGTCAGCTGCCAGGTTTTAGAGAACTGTCATTTTGATGTGTTTGATGGTTTATTTTTCTCTTTTATATCATCTATGCTATCATTCTCAAATTGTTTGTAATTGCTTAATTCCTTTGTGTTATTTGCATAAACCCCCTAATATGTAAATTGCACAGACTCTACGATGTAAATTTCTCAAACCATCAAGACAAAGTTACTTTATTTTAAATTATGGATGAATTAGTTTGCTTTCAAAATGTTTACTTATTTAGTATGCAATTTGGAGGTTGTATTTCATCCTATTTTACATTTTATATCATAGTTTACTTTTAAGAGGGTTTGATTGGAGTATTTACTAATATGGTTTATTTTTATATGGGTACTCAGCTTGATGTCAGTGATTTTAGGATCTTTTTGATGGTTAAAAAATGCTAGCTGATTGTAGATTTGCAATTCTCTTATCTAAAACTTGATTTTATTGTAGATTGCAGGAGAAAGTGCCAATGTGAACATCAAGAAACTACGTGCAAGGCAGATGAAAAACTTCCATCATAATCCCGCTGTAGGTTTTTTTTGGTTAAACTTAAAATGTAGTTTTTGATATTTTATTGTATATTTAAATTTTATAATTATGTATATTTATTGTATATATATTATGTTGTTTTGGACATTTTATTATATATGTAAATTGTGTATTTTTTTTTTGGAAAAATATTGGACTTTTTAGCCCGGTTCTTAAGAATCCGAGCTAAAAAACAATTATTTTTTAAATTTTCAACCCACACTTTAGCTACGGCACCTTGTCGTGGCAAATGTGTCCGTGTATAGTGTCAATTGGGTAGCCACGGCTAGTTCCCGTAGCTAGTATCAATTTGCCACCGCAGACTTGGCCACCCCTTGTTTGCCGTGGCTACGGCCGTGGCTAAATGGGTTTTGCCACCGCAGATTGCCTTTTCGCCACGGTAAATAGCCGATGCTAAATTCTTTTTTTTTTTGTAGTGAGCAGGCCAGGAGAGCTAGGAGAATGCAACAAAGGAATCCAGCGGTACAGGGGAGCCAACCCCCCCGATTGGGCATCACTTTCAAGTGGGGCAAGACCCTTTAGCGGTGAGGTAATGTTTTCTAGCAAATTTGTTGTCTGTATTTCATGACGTCACAACAAACTCATGGGTGAATATGCAGGTGGATGCACTGCACTTACGACCGGGGGCACGAACGGATGCAGTTGCCACAATTTCGTGACGCACTGGACAGGCAGCAAGAGACTCAGGTTCATTTAAATATCAAGTTCCTTAGGGTTTTTTAATTGTTAGTGTTATTGCTTATGTTGAACTGTGGTCACACTGAATACAGTTCATATGGGAGCCATACACTGAGGAGATCCTGAGCCAGCTCGGAGACATCTGTCGAGCTGGGGCCCATATCTGGATGGCGCAGGTCCCGCTGATCTGTTTTGACGTGGTTGAGGCGCATCGACCTGATCGTGTTCTGCGCCAGTTCGGTCACGCTCAATTCCCCCCAGCAGCTGCAACGTATGATGTGCAGCTTTATGCCGTTGACCGTCATGGCAAGCATACTACAAACTGGGCAACACTTTTTGGTGAGCACATCAATGCTTGGAACAACCGTGAGGAGTCGACAGTGCAGCCTGTCCAGGGCTTTCCTCCCTCCTATGCGCATGATGAGTACATGCTTTGGTATATAGAGCGCGCACTCGCTTGTTTATCGGCCGACAAGCTGTGGCTCCGCCCGCACGATACCAGCCGGCAACCCCAAACATTTACTCTCTGGTCAGTGAGTAGTTGATATTAATCGTTTAGGGCTAGGGTCACCGTTTCTCACTTATGCTTGCATCTATGTTAGGGCTACTATGCAGCTGATGTTGGCGATCGAGGGCGCCAAGTAGGTCAGATCGCGCAGCAAGCATCCCAGCTGCGCGACTACTCTGGTCTGGCTGGTACAGTGGCATCCTTTGGGGAGTACGTCTCCTCACAGAGCTCAGAGGTATTAGGCCGAGTTTCTTTTGACCAGTCTTACTTCGGCGGGGGTTCCAGCGGAACGGGCGCATCTTTTTCGCAATCAACCCCGCACCAGACCCATCGCTCGGGAGATGGAAACCAGTCTGGGTATGGTGGCCATTCAGGATTCGATTCTTCCTCGGGATATGCCGAGTGGTCCGGGTATGGTCCAGCGACGGGATCTGCTGGCCATGTGCACCCATCTGTTTATGATCAACCTTCGAGTGCTCCATCGTTCGGGTGCACCCCTCCAGCAGCTTCTGAGTACATTCCTTCTTCACTCTCCCAGTGGGCAGAACATACATTTTCTGCCTCTTACTGGGGTGCACCATCGCATATGCCTTCAGATGTCGGCCCTACATATGATGCGAGCTCCTCATTTACAGCGATGCTCTCGATGCCGTTGCAGTCTATGGGTCCACTTCCGCCCTCTACTTCAATGGGAAATCAGAATGTGCAAGAATTTCCCGCCTACCACATACGAGTCCGACAACCCGCCTTCCCGCCCCCATTATCCGAGGAAGCGGTGTGGGAGGAGAACATCCAGCAAGGGGGTAACCAGAACAACCATACAGATGAGGAGGAGGAGGAGGATCATCCAGCAAGTGAAGATGACGAGGAGGGGGATGACAATGACAGTGAGGAGGAAGATCGTCTACAACGTAGTAGTCGTAGGCGATAGGATTATTTTAGTATTATGGTTTGGATATTATTAATATGAATTATTAACATAATCATAGACGATTAAAAATTTCTAAATATTCTATCAATTTTCATAACATCGGGTATAAATTATCGATTACCCTAGTTTACGATTATACATATGTTTTGTAAATATTTAAACATACTTCAACACCAATCCTATATTTTGGTCAAAATTTTGTATTTTGTAGAGGGCATAGCTGCTCAGCGTGGTTTAGATGTGCAGGAGTTCGGGTGCAGGGGAACCTTTGTAGTGTACGTGGTGTGACTAACCCTATAGTCGCTGTTTGTAACAGCGACTCTGGGTGTACTTTCTGCGCCGGGACAGAGATTCCATTTGACCAAGGGGAGACACCAGAGTCGATGTTTGTAACAGCGACTCTGGTTTTTTTTTTTTTTTTTTTTGCCGTTTTCAGTTTTAAATGACTGAATTTAAAAAAAAAAACAAAAAAAAGGGGGAGTCGCTGTTTGTAACAGCGACTCCCCCTAAAATCTTTTTTTTTTAAATTTCTGTAAATGTTATTTAATTTTAACCCAAAAATATAAAAAAAAACACGAAATACATGTAAGTCGCTGTTAGTAACAGCGATTTACATTTTTTTTATATTTTTTTAAAAACATTTACCCCTGTTTTGGCTAAATCGCTAAATTGTTTGAGAATTTGGCTATTCTCATAATATTTTCGATGTTTTTGGCTATTTCCAAAAAAAATTCAATGAAACCAATCTTAAGCTTGCCACTAAAGTAGGAAAAAGCAGTATAAGAGTTTCTACCCTAAATCCAGCCTTCCCCAAATTTGTCCTCCCTCTCACTTACTTTCAATTAGAATATTGGGTCATCAGTTCAGTTTTGCTGCAAACTTTGCATCACTTTTGGAGCACTTCACATTCACATTCACAATCATAATCATTTTTATGCATGGAGGATTGGAGGGTATCTTCTCATAATTAAACTGTACTATATAATAGTATAGTAATTGATTGATAATGTCATGATTCCTTCCCAATTCCAAATATGGCTGGATTATTATATGTAGTCTACCATTTTAGCATAATTTATAGTCATCAAAAAATCTTGGCCACTCTTTGTGTCACTTTCACTTGTTAGTGCTTTAAACTCTTTTCAGCTTATTTATGTTTTGGCACTCAATTTATCGAGTAATAGATGAGTGCTTGAGGACTGTGGAAGGTACAACCCGAACAGGTATAAAGATTGCAATACATGTGATGTTTTATATATATATATATATATATATATATATATATATATATATATATATATATATATATATATATATATATATATATATATATATATATATATATATAGAGAGAGAGAGAGAGAGAGAGAGAGAGAGAGAGAGAGAGAGAGAATTCGAGATTAGACAGGGCCGATTCTCGATAGGTTGATAAGTCGAAAGATGGAAAAATCGTCGAATATACAACAGAAAGCAAGAAGATAGTGCAATGACTTAGGCAGTACGCGATTAATAACATGACGAATCTAAAAAAATCTAAAGCTAGCAAGCTGAGAGCGTAGACTCAGAATAAAGCCAAGCATTGATTGTACAAATTATATAAATCAGTAGAGGTTTTTCCTTCGCCCCGCAAAAGATTTATATATGTCAATATAACAACAGCTCATTTTGTTTCAATTCTAACTGTTGCTATACTAACTAATTAATAACTGAAGCCATGTGATATATAGAGCATTTGCCTTTGTTTTTGGTCAACAATAGAGCATTTATCTAGTGTAGGTCATTTTTAATAATAGACTTATCTCTATAACTTAGGAAACAAGAGCATTGGTTCAAAATTAGAATTTTGGAAAATGTTTTTTAACAATAAAATTTTTAACATTCCGATCACATAATATTTTTCTAGATACACTAATTTAGTTATTTTTAAAATATTTTTATGGACTAGTTTTATACTCCCTCCGCTAATTAAAACATGTTGTTTTAGGATGTAAAACTTGTTAAGAAAAACATGTCATTTTAGGTATTTTGTCATCCACTTTACAAAATTGCTCTTGTAATGATTAGATGAGTGTTAGTTGTATAGTAGTTTTCAAGAAAATAAAACGTTAAAAGTGCATGTGCATATTTATAAAATAATAAGTTTTAATTAACGGATGTAGTACATTGTTATAGAGAAACACACCGTGTATAATATCCGGCCAAATTGGTGTTCTTAATTAATATATACATATATACTCTATTAATTAACAACTCTGATTGAGATTTGGTTAGAAATGTTGTTTAAAATGTACTTCAACAACTAAAGAAGCATATTTTCCAAATTAGAATACTTAACATATATGCCAGGTCTTACTAGCTTAGCTGATAAGGATGACATTTAGTGACCAATAGGTCACGAGTTCGAATCCTCCTTCCCAATATTGTAATGGCCTAAGTGCCTACCTTTGAATCAAAAAAAAAAAAACTTAACATATATGCATCAAAATATAGATAGATTATAAAAAATATATATTTAAAACATGTCGCACTATTTTTTTCTAACTAAGTAATACACTAAGCCGTAACAATGATTTTAGCTTACAGAGTTGATAAAGATTGCATTCTGTATAGTATAAAAAATATATATTATTCTGCATTATTATTGTAGGAAGATGAGAGTTGGTGTCCCTGTAACTTGTAAGCCCATTGTATTATAAATTGATCACCTCAGTAATTGACTTCTGTCTCTTTATAATTCACCATGTCAACTATACAACAGTAAGCAATTAGAGTGTAATGACATATATGTCATCAGCCAAGAGAGTGACTGATTAATTAAACATAGATATATGCACAGAAAATATGAAACAACGTACAAAGCACAAACAACCCAAAAACATTCCAATTTTTAGCTTTTCTTTTCCCTCTAGTTATATATATATATAAGTTTCTTTGTCCTTCAGGCCGTCTTCCTCTTCCAAACACTGACTAAAAAAGAGAGGATGCCGGATAGTAACAGGGAGAGGTGTTACCTGAGAGCGGATCAGATAGATCTCAAGAGCTTGGATGAGCAGCTTGATAGGCATCTCACTCGAGTTTTGACTTTCGAGAACAAGAAGAAGCAACAACAACAACAACAACAAGAGTGGGAAATAGACTCTTCTAAACTTATCATTAAATCAGTCATTGCTCGTGGCACCTTTGGCACTGTTCATCGTGGCGTCTATGATGACCAGGATGTTGCTGGTATGGATCGAAGGATTCACTTCATTTTATATATTCTTTAGTGTTTAATTTATCATATATGATCGTTTGATTGTGACAGAATTCTTACATAATAGCTTAAGCTTTTGTATTTAACTTTACGACCAGTTAAGCTGCTGGACTGGGGAGAAGAGGGACACCGGACAGAGGTGGAAGCGACTCAACTTAGGGATGCTTTTAACCGCGAAGTTGCAGTTTGGCACAAGTTGGATCATCCCAATGTCACCAAGGTATACAATTTCTTCTTTTATAAACTAATCAACATGTATACAGTTTATGGTTTTGCTGCTCTTTTTCTCTTCAGTCAACTCCCATCCAACCTCAGTTATGCATACGTACATTAAGCTAACATATATGCACCTGCAAACAAATTGAGGAGCTCATCTTTTAGCTTGGCGCCGAATAAATATTTGAGGGGTATATATGTAAGTACCGGCCTTACACCTTGAATTTGGTACCTAAAGAACGGCCATCCGGGACCGACCTTACACCACACCGAACAATTGACTGAAACTGAACCGGAATAACGGTACCAAACCGGTAACGGGACTGGATGTATCCAGTTCACTTATTGGTTTACAAATTATTTTTTTTAAATTATATATGGTTCATATATCCGCTTTCTCAGTTAAAACCGGAACAAATCAGAACCCTTATATTTAAGCTTATATTTACGTCCATAATTTTCCATATAAATATTCGGAATTTCTAATCCAAGGAAATAGGTTAAGAATCAATTTAGAAAGATTATCTATGAGAAAAAAATAGTGAATCCAAACTCAATTGGAAGAAAAGCTTAATAATTGAAAATTTAGAAATATTTCCAAAGTAAGCCTCTTAATTAACCTATACCTACTCAAGTCTCAAGTACATATGTTAGAAACAACAATAAATGTTATTATGCTAAAAATTTCTGTACAAGCAAATTTCCAAACGATTTATTAAAATGTTTTAATCACCCATATAAATATATAATGGTTAGGGGATGTTCTAGTTCGGTTGCGGATGAAGCAGGATCTTTCGGTCCAGTTTGGTTCAAACCTGGAATGATTCTAGCTAAACCGGTTTTCGATTTAACATTTTTCATGATACTGGTGGGTGTTTAATTTGGTCAGGTTAGAACCAGTTCTCAGCCTTCATATCATCATTTCACACTAACACATGATATTTTATAAGTTCGGTTTGCCTAATGTGTGCCATAAGGGCATAGGTTATTGAGAAAGAAAACCATAAAAGAAAATGGGTTAACCCAATAATCTAATTTAAAAATAGCTAAATCGAGTGTATTTAACAGAAATATTTCTCAATTTAGCCCCTTATCCTATACCCTATGATAGAAAATCCGTTATAAGTTTAATCAGTATAAACTTCTTATATGTTGCAGCTGACCTTCCCGAGTAACAAAATAGTTATCGTAGTCTTGGTCATCTCTTTGTTGATCGAGAGCTTCTAGCTACTTGTTCAGAGCTGCTACCGATTCGTCTCATATATTATAGCCACAAATAGACAATAAGTAGCATCGATCTAAATTTCCCAAGTAACAATTTAATGTTTACCGGTCGTTTGCAGTTCATAGGTGCTACAAATTGCGTGTCGGATCTGAATATCCAAACCAAAAACGGGGAAATTGGGCAGCATCAGAACGTTTGCTGTGTCGTAGTCGAGTATCTTCCCGGAGGTTCATTGAAATCTTTTCTCATAAAGAATAGGAGAAGGAAGCTGCCATTCAAACTAGTGATTCAGTTGGCTCTCGACCTAGCACGAGGGTCGAATCCTCACCCTGGCCTATTCATTTCCCCAAAATTATTTCTATCATATGTAGTTTGGTTCCTCCATCTCTAATATCATAGGTTCAGTTTTACATAACAGGTTGAGCTATCTCCACTCTCGGAAAATCGTCCATAGGGATGTTAAAACGGAAAACATGCTTCTCGACAAGACGGGCACTCTCAAGATTGCTGACTTTGGTGTTGCTCGTGTGGAGGCTTCAAACCCTCATGACATGACCGGAGAGACTGGAACTCTCGGCTACATGGCTCCTGAGGTTTGCACTTTACTGTCAAATTCTGGTGAGCCAATAAATATATTGACAGTGTGACTTAAAACAAATAAATTGCATATAGGTTCTTAATGGGAATGCATACAATAGGAAGTGCGATGTGTACAGCTTCGGGATCTGCTTGTGGGAGATATATTGTTGCGACATGCCATATCCTACTCTCAGTTTTTCTGAGGTTACCTCAGCTGTCGTTTGCCAGGTACGTAACAGAATGTTAAGATACAGATTAGAGAAACCGTTATTAAATTTCGGTACAGTATATGATTTCTTGATCTTTCCAAACTGTAGAATCTGAGACCCGAGATCCCACGATGCTGCCCGAGCTCGCTTGGAAACGTGATGAAGCGATGCTGGGATGCGAATCCCAACAAAAGGCCGGAGATGGATGAGGTGGTGGCGATGCTGGAAGCCATCGACACATCGAGGGGCGGAGGTATGATTCCTCCTGATCAGCAGAAGGGGTGTTTCCTCTTCCGGAGAAAAAGAGGGCCTTGATCGATCTCTTGGAGATCTGTATTTACATATAATGTCAATCTAAGTACCTAACCAAATAATCAAAACAAGTTTTCGTCGATAAGTGAAGAAACGAGTACTTAAAGTAATTAACAGTAAGAGACAAATACTCTAGGGGGTTGAATAGAGTATAGACGCTTTTCGCAAACTTGTAAAGAGCAAGCAACTTCAAGGGCTGGATAATGGGTTTCAAGGCCTTGAACTCAGTCTCAAGATCTTGAATGAATTTTTCCGTGCCTTGACAGTTCTGCAAATTAATCAGACGTAAGAAAAACTGATAAGGAAATAAATAACACAGGACTTGTTTACGAGGTTCGGCTCTAAACCAGCCTACGTCCCCGCCTAGGGTTATCCAACCCGTAGGATTCAACAACTTTTATTCCTCTTTCCTTATGGATCCTAATAGCTTACCGAGAAGCCTCTCTCCTATACAATTGCAATCTAGTACAACTCAGATCCCTTAGAGTCCTAGACCAATCTAGAAGAGCCCCCATCTCTCTCAACTATCTAGTACAACCCAAGATACAGAGAAATAAAAGTCCCCTTCGTCACACCTAAGTGTGATACGTTTGAGTATATGATACTCTTAGTATAACAGGGATTGAATATAAATTATGAAGCTCAAGACTTCCTAACTCTCAAAGATGATAAATCAAATACAGAATAGAGAGAGAAAGGAAGCAAATAAAATCAGCAATGGCGTCTGTAGACTCGAGAGCTTTTGATGCGCAGAGACGGCTTGGCAGAAGATGTGTCTTTAGATCGTTCTTCTCTTTCTCCCTTTATAGCCGAGAGCCCTTTGGTGTTTGCTTATTTTTATCTCCACAAATCTCGATAAGTTATAACGTAAATTTAAACTTTGAATTCACTGGGGATATCACCAAAGGATTGCTGCCGAATTCCATGCGTGAGATATTTCTCAAAGATATTGCTCCTTACTGGATTATTGCTGAGATCTTGCCAAATTGAATTATCTCCACTTTAACTAAAATTCTATACAAAGATATTGTTAGGAATATATATAAAAAGATAATCTGCATAACCACTTTTCAATTTGTTAAAGATACAACGTAACCACTTTGACCAAATATCTAAACTCAATTTAAAATCACTTTACGCACTTAATTAATAGTTAACCAAATCAAATCTAAAAGCATGTAAAAATCCTATGGTCAAACCTTAATTGAATTTTGTGATATCAAATAACAAATCAATACGTAAATATAGCACAGATCAATTTAACAATTTTGACCGAAACAATAAGCATATATATAATATTTAAATCTCACGTAACCAACCAATTTGAACAAATCTCACGTAACCAAATAAATAAACATATATATAAAATTCTTCTAGAACATTGGCCTAAATAAAATATATAACACATATAATTTTGTGAGCCAAATAAATATATTCCGATAATAATAAATCAAATAAAACAACCACAAAATATAATTGATATTTGCATAAAATACTACCTTATTTGTCTTCCATCAACCCTACAAAAATATATCACATATTATCATCAAGGTGGAGTCAACAATCTCCCCCTTGATGGAAGACAAAACAAAACAAAACAAAATAAATATCAATTGTGCAAATAACATAGCACATGTGGAACATCATATAACAAGTATAAGCATAAACAACATATAACATTTCTCCCCCTTTTTGTCTTCCAACAAGCAAGGGAAGAAATCGAGTTTAAAAAGATAAAAACCAAATAATCTATTACAATCAAGACCTTGAAACTGATCTCAAGGCCTTGAGATGTTAGGAGACAGCATTATGAGAATTTCAATTCAGCAGTCATTGCTCCCCCTACGATAATGCTTCCCTGTTCAACATATCAAGCTCCAAAGTGAAATACTAAGCAAAGAAAATCATTAGTAGCACATAATAAAAAAATATTTATCACCAAGAGCGATTGTTTCGATCCATTTATGCTCTTTGATCTTGGTGACATCCTGCAAAACACCCAAAAATTCAACCTTTCCGGCTAGACCAAGCTACAAACTTAGATTCATAATCGGGATGGACCATGTTTTGTGGTCTAGTCCCTTTAGGAACCCAAATTTGCTTTACCTGTCCTTTTAAACATAATGGAAAAGTATTACGAATTATATGAGGATCATTTCTACGATAAGGACAAGTAGTCTTCACATGACCCTTCTTACAACAAAAATAACATATGGGTGTGCGCCAATTTCCTTTAGCTTTTACAAAAGTGGTAGGGGCTTTCTTTGTAAAATTCTTGTTGTATCCAATACCACTTTTGTTGAGGGATGATTGGTGCTCACCTAACATCCTATCGAGATTGGCCTTGGAATGGGTAAAACTAACAAGTGATGTCTGCTGGTCTCTACACTTCTCAGCCAACGAGATCTTTTCTTTCTCTAATTCCTTGGTGGAAAGACATAGAGAAGAAAGATCTTGCTTCAAGACAGAATTTTCTGTCTCCAAGGCCTTGACTTTAATGTCAAGGGCTGACCGAGAGGCTTTGAGATTTTTCATTTCCAGCGACAAATTACTCATGCGTTTCTCCTGTTCCAATAGCTTCTCTTTCAAGGTGTTAGTTTCCAAAATATAATCTTCTTCATTAATAATCATGTTTTGCAAAAATTCAGACAACACAACAGTAGGACTAGAAATCAAATTTCTTACGATAGTTCCAAGATGCTTCTTTGGAGTTTCCTCATGATCTGCCATCAAGCAAAGATTTGCTGGATCATTTTCCGAGTCCGATTCACTGGAGGAATCTGAATCATTCTTTCGGTGTTTTGTACTTCTTCTTTTGAGGACACTCAATTGCAAAGTGACCTGTTTCACCATATTCAAAGCAAGTTAGAACCTTTGATTTCTTACGAGGGTTAGAAGCCTTACCTCGATGCTTTGAAGATTCGGAATATTCTCGATTTGAGAATTTCTTCTTCATCTTGAGTATTTGTGCTAGCCCTCTTGTGATGAGTTCAAACGGATCCTCCTCGTCTTCACTCTCGTCGTCGTCTGAGGATGCTTCTTCCTTCTTAGCTCGTAGGGCCAAGTTCTTTACAGTAGGGGCTACTTCTCCATCCTCTTCACCAAGAACCATCTCATGAGTAATCAACTTACCAAGGAGATCGTCCAATGGCAAAGTTGACAGATTTTGAGCTTCCTCTATTGCAGTTACTTTTGGCCCCCATTTCGCCTTTGGTAAGCTCCTCAATATTTTCCTCACTTTTTCTTCATTGCTGAAGGTTTTGCCGAGAGAATCCAAGTTGTTGACGATTTGGGTGAATCTGGTGAACATCTCCTTTATGGTTTCGGTAGACAGCATCTTAAATAGCTCATATTGTCATAGGTAGATGTTGATCTTGTTTTCTTTGACCTGGCTAGTACCTTCGTAGGTCACCACAAGTTTATCCCAAATTTCTTTGGCGCTCCTGCAAGTTGACACACGATTAAACTCATCAGTATTCAAACCACAATATAGCATGTGCATGGCCCGAAAATTCTTGGTCACATTCTCATGATCGGTCTGAGTGAATTCAGCTTCTGTCTTTTCGACTTGTGGAGATCCTGTTGTAGCGCCGGGCTTCATTGGAATAGTTGGTCCATTCACTATGCGTTCCCAGAGCTCCATGTCTTGATCAATGATGAACATTTTCATCAAAGATCTCCAATGGACAAAATTGTCGCCGCAGAACAGAGGAGGGAGATTTGATGACCTTCCTTGAGCGAATCCACCTTCTCCTACAGTACTCATGATCGATCTCACAGATTGTTAAATAAAATAGTGAGTCAAGCTCTGATACCAATTGAAGAAACGAGTACTTAAAGTAATTAACAGTAAGAGACAAATACTCTAGAAGGGGGGGGTTGAATAGAGTATAGACGCTTTTCGCAAACTTGTAAAGAGCAAGCAACTTCAAGGGCTGGATAATGGGTTTCAAGGCCTTGAACTCAGTCTCAAGATCTTGAATGAATTTTTCCGTGCCTTGACAGTTCTGCAAATTAATCAGACGTAAGAAAAACTAATAAGGAAATAAATAACACAGGACTTGTTTACGAGGTTCGGCTCTAAACCAGCCTACGTCCCCGCCTAGGGTTATCCAACCCGTAGGATTCAACAACTTTTATTTCTCTTTCCTTATGGATCCTAATAGCTCACCGAGAAGCCTCTCTCCTATACAATTGCAATCTAGTACAACTCAGATCCCTTAGAGTCCTAGACCAATCTAGAAGAGCCCCCATCTCTCTCAACTATCTAGTACAACCCAAGATACAGAGAAATAAAAGTCCCCTTCGTCACACCTAAGTGTGATACGTTTGAGTATATGATACTCTTAGTATAACAGGGATTGAATATAAACTATGAAGCTCAAGACTTCCTAACTCTCAAAGATGATAAATCAAATACAGAATAGAGAGAGAAAGGAAGCAAATAAAATCAGCAATGACGTCTCTAGACTCGAGAGCTTTTGATGCGCAGAGACGGCTTGACAGAAGATGTGTCTTTAGATCGTTCTTCTCTTTCTCCCTTTATAGCCGAGAGCCCTTTGGTGTTTGCTTATTTTTATCTCCACAAATCTCGATAAGTTATAACGTCAATTTAAACTTTGAATTCACTGGGGATATCACCAAAGGATTGCTGCCGAATTCCATGCGTGAGATATTTCTCAAAGATATTTCTCCTTACTGGATTATTGCTGAGATCTTGCCAAATTGAATTATCTCCACTTTAACTAAAATTCTGTACAAAAGATATTGTTAGGAATATATATAAAAAGATAATCTGCATAACCACTTTTCAATTTGTTAAAGATACAACGTAACCACTTTGACCAAATATCTAAACTCAATTTAAAATCACTTTACGCACTTAATTAATAGTTAACCAAATCAAATCTAAAAGCACGTAAAAATCCTATGGTCAAACCTTAATTGAATTTTGTGATATCAAATAACAAATCAATACGTAAATATAGCACAGATCAATTTAACAATTTTGACCGAAACAATAAGCATATATATAATATTTAAATCTCACGTAACCAACCAATTTGAACAAATCTCACGTAACCAAATAAATAAACATATATACAAAATTCTTCTAGAACATTGGCCTAAATAAAATATATAACACATATAATTTTGTGAGTCAAATAAATATATTCTGATAATAATAAATCAAATAAAACAACCACAAAATATAATTGATATTTGCATAAAATACTACCTTATTTGTCTTCCATAACCCTACAAAAATATATCACATATTATCATCAAGGTGGAGGCAACAAGATAAGAAATCAGGATGGTTCGCGTTTGAATCATCGTAGAGCATCCATGCAGATGAGAATAAATAACGGATACTTTTATTAGGGATTACAAGCACAAACATCAATATCTAAAACGGCCAATTACAATTATGAAACGTCCCTGGAAGCGTCATGGGAGGCAGCACTCTTGTCGATGGTAGGAGCGCTGGAGTACAAATCGACCGTCTCTGAGTCAGCTTTCTTGTCGCCCTGATCGATGTTGTGAGCGTTCGAGTAGAAGTCGACGATTTCGGAATCAGCAATCCTGCCAGCTTCAAGCGGAGTACCGGCCTTGTAGGCCACCCTCACGGGATCGTCTGCCAAAGTCCTTGCTTGCGCTGTCCCGTGCTTGATATCATCCTTGCTCTTCGCCATCTCTTTTTTCCCTCCTCTCTGAGGTATTTCGTCCAACAGTTTGTGGGCGTTGCTTTAAACTTTACAAGATCAGCTGCTTTTTGTAGCATGAATTGCCGCCAAGCTAGCTATAATAATACGTGGATTTCGGTGCCCTAACTTGGCGACACAAGTTCGATGTTTTTGCCAAGTGTATTGATGATGAACATAGATGAAGCAGAAAATCCAGTTCCTCTCGAGTTTGGATGATCACCCACACCCTGAAGCAACCGAAACTCTCCCCACCCCACTTGTCCAGGACCTCACTGCTGCACAGTGAGCCTTTTGCTAGCCCAGCTCCTGCTGTTGGCTTCATGAGTGCTCCTGTGCCTGGTATTGAGCCTCTTAGTATCCCACCAACTAATACCCTACCCCACCCCTCTAATGATGAGCAGGTAGCTCAGCTTGTTGCTCTCGCGAACCCTTTGCTCCTCCCTAGTTATGGGGAAGAGGTTGACTCTGAGGTGCTGCATTGCCTGGACTATGACATGGAGGAAGATGACCTGCTGGAAGACTACCTTGATGGATGACACCAGAGCAAGCTCTTGAGAACAATGTGGAGCTCTCTGCTGATGCCTCATTCCACTCCCTGCACTCCAACTCAACTGTCATTAAAATGATGTCCAACATGGACATGCCACCTCAAGAACTGTCAACCTCCAGCTCTCTCAAGAGGAAGGGTAATGGAGGGGATGAAGACACTACAAGCTCTACCCTGAAGAGGAGCAAGAAGAAAACCTAGTTATTCATGGAAGCACACTTGCCTAGGCTTTTGTTGGAGTCATCTACCTGGACTCATGATTGTTGGTTTATCACCTTACTAATGCTTTACTTTAGCTGCATTAACTACCATATATCTTTGTCTTCTAGGCTTGTGTTATCACTATCCTTTCTAGCTTATTATCTGCTTTTTGCATGGCTTTCATATATGATCAACTATTGTAGTAAGTGTAGAACGTGTATCTGGCTTGTATGTATCATGTACCAACTTATTCCCTGTAATATATTAAGTTGGTTGCTCTATCTGATCCTTGTGTCTTTCTATTCTTCTTATCAAATTGAAACTGTAAAGTACTCCCACCTTACCCAACACAATGTATCTTCTGCAACTATTATTCAAAGAAAACACCCCACTGGATTTTTTAATTATAACCAAAAACACACTAGAACAGATGACTACGTATACATGTACATCCTTTGCTACTACCCCTTTGTATTGGAATACTCTCTGACATTTGGTTCATTTACAGGAATTAGATTCACCATACCTACAAATATTATAAGAAGCACCACAAGAAGGCCTCTTGGGACCAGATTGAAGATTCTGATTGACCTTCAATTGCTACTTACGGATTACCTCTGCTACATGATCACTAAATGATTTACTATATGGTATGATCCTACATGCATCATCAACAATAACCCTTTAAAACATAGGATTATTTACTTAAATTTTGTCAATAATACCTACAAGCTACAATGCTTTGTAGTTACCAAGTTTCACTATTGTAGAAACCCTCACTCTCAGATTTACCTGCTATCAGGGACCTCACTCTGTCACTCAGCTGCTGAGATGGATCTTCAAGGTACACCCATGGTGCTCCTGAAACAGAACAATAAGGAACAGGACCCTGAGATTGTTTCGATCTTCTTGGGTACTGTTAACCTACTTTGGATATACAATTTTTACTTGTATAAACGCTTACACGTATGCTCTGTTTGCAACACTAACTGCTTTTCTTCTACTACCTGGATCTACTCTACTTTCCTAATGCTTCCATTTTACTACTCATACCCCTTTGTATATGGAATCACAACACTTAATACATCTAAACGTATCCTTCATAATAAGAATTATCTTAACAACCAAATCATAATTAGAGTTAAACTAAGGAAACTAATTATAATTCCCTTGAAGCATACTCGAATAAACACAATCTGGAACAGCAAGTATGGGCTGTTTAACCACAATACTATAATCCAGATCATTAAGAAAACTAAAACTAACTACAAAAATAAAGGATACTATTCTACCTCACACTATAAAGAAGATAATAAAACAATGCATGATTACCCCACTAGCATTATCAAACCAAATGATCTTTACTTGAGCGTAATGAATCTACTAACGGGCCATACCAAGAGGCTATAATATAGCAAGGCCCCATGAAAATCTGTTATTGGAACGTTAGGGGCTTAGCCCGCAAAAACATTTGGACTCAAATCGAGTCCATCTGTAAAACAGACAACATCCAAATTCTAGCCCTAGCCGAAACTAAAACAGAAAATGAACCAAAAACTAATCTTTGGCGAAAAGCTGGTTTCGATCAAATGCATTACTGTCCGGCTATTGGTTTCTCAGGAGGCATTTGCCTTCTTTGAAAATCTACTCGTCTACATAATGAAACCTTCGACTTTATCCATTCAAAAGAAAGATTTATCCATGCCAAATATGTTAATCACACAATCAAAGTTGAAGTACACATACTCTTTGTATATGCACCACCACATCCTCAACAGAAATTGGCTTTTTAGAACAAAATCTCTACCATAATCAATGTCTATCATGAACCCTTCATGATAATCGGAGATATGAATGAAATTGCCTGTGATGCTGGCAAACTAGGAGGTCCCCCGGCCCAAACCCACAGATTCCAAAGAAGACAAAACTTCATTACCCAACACAGCCTTATTGATTTACCAACCTTTGGTAATAAATTCACCTGGCGTCGAAAAAGATTCGGGCATGATAACACGTTTGAGAAACTAGATAGAATTCTAATTCATAGTAGTCTCATAAACAGCTATCCAAATCTAAGCACTAAGAACCACCCATTTACAACATCCGACCACTGTCACATATCCCTTGACCTCAAAGATAACCAAAGATCTAAACTACAACCCTTTAAATTCGAAATGGCATGGACTAAATGACCAGATTATGAACTAATAGTCAAGCAAGCATGGAGAGTGGATACAGAAGGATCTCCTCTTTTTAAAGTAACCAGGAAGCTTCTAGAATTAAAAAAGAAGAGTAAAAACTGGTGCAAGAACACCCTAAACTAACCAAGAAGCTTCTAGAGAAGAATCTGGAAAAAAAAAAAATTCAAGATAGCCTATACCAGCACTATGATGTCAACCTTGAACATAAGCATAAAAGACTCCTTAAAAAACACTCTGAATTAATTAACTTTCAGAAAACCTACTGGGGTCAGAGTTAAGTTCGGACCCACTGCATCTAATCTCCTCAGAGTTAAGTTCAGACGATAATGTCTGGCTTACGAGATCTATCTCGAATGAGGAAATCAAAAAATCTGTGTTCTCTCTAGCAAATGACAAATCACCGGGACCAGATGGCTTCCCTGCCGGATTCTTTAAAACCTACTGGCACATAGTTGGCCCCGCTGTACTAAAGGCAATCAAAAGTTTTTTCATCAGTGTACATCTACTGAAACAAATAAACCACACATTTATCGCTCTCATACCTAAAAGAGATGACCCAACAACAAAAAACCACTTTAGACCCATTAGTCTATGCAACACCCTCTACAAGATAATCTCCAAAATTCTTACAGAAAGACTTAAGAAAATTATACCAAAATTTATCCACCCTCTACAAAGCGCCTTTACCTCTGGCAGAGCTATTCAAGACAACATCCTCATAGTACATGAAATCTTTCATTCATTTCATAACAAAAAGGGTAAATCTGGCTGGATGGCCATCAAATTGGACATGGAAAAGGCTTTTCATATGGTCTCTTGGAATTTTCTTATTAAAATACTAATAAAATTTGGATTTGACCCACTTTTCATTTCTTGGATTAAGGAATGTATAACCACGGTTACCTATTCAGTATTAGTCAACAATGAGCCCACTGAAATATTTTCGCCTATAAAAGGGCTTCGACAAGGAGACCCCCTATCCCCTTTCTTATTTTTACTAATCACATAAGTTCTCCCTAGAGACTACACACACATACTTTGAAATCAGACACTCAGATTGGTATCTCTGTTTCTAGAGGGAGCCCTAAGATCCCATTTCTGGCTTTCGCTGATGACATCATCATCTTCTCTAACGCTTACGAAAAAGCGTGTGACCAAATCAACCAGATTCTGCAAACATATTGTAATAACTCTGGACAAAAAATCAAATTCCAAAAATCTCTATTCCAAACAATAACAAACATCACTACTGCAAATAAGAATATAATACGGACAAAATTGCAAATCCCCCACACCAGAAATCTGCAATCTTATCTAGGATGTCCAATCATCTCTGGATAGGTCACAAAGAATACATTTGACACCATTATTGACAACACAAAAAACCAATTATCAAAATGGACAGGAAACTCTCTTTCCTAAGAAGGGAGAAGAACTCTTATTCAGAGCAACCTAGCAGCGAAACCCCTGCATCTGATGCAATGCTTTATGCTACCCACATCAATACACAAGAAACTTGATAAAATAAATAAGAACTTTCTATAAAACAAAGGACCGCGACATAAACCGCTTGTTAGCTGGTTCGACATATGTAAATCTCGCACTAATGGGGGTTTGGGTCTCCGCGGTTCCGAAGACATAAACTCGGCTCTACAACTAAAACTACTTTGGAAAATCATTGCGGAGCCAAACAATCCTTGGGTCACTATTATCACCCAAAAATATCTTAAAGAAACTCACCTACTTGAATACACAAAAAAGGGTAACGCCTCCTAGCAATGGACAAAGTTATCAAAACTAGTCCCTCTCTTCAAGGAGGGCCTCCGGTGAAGTGTGGGAGATGGAAAAACCATAAACTTCTGGACTGACTCTTGGGTCAACCAAAAACCTCTAATACACCTAGCTGATAACAGAAAAAACAATAAACGTTGACCTTAAAGTGTCATGGTTTATTTCTTCAAACAAGAAATGGGACGGTCCTCGGTTATAGAATTATCTTAAAGATCATCTACACCAAGACCTAATCTCTGCTATCACACAAATCCCTATTCCAACCTCAACTATACAAGATAGGCTATACTGGCACTCTAGTAAAAACGGTTGGTTTTTGACAAGCTCTGCAATCCAACTAATCCATCAGGAAAAAAAAACATGAACATTATGAACTGAAATGGATATGGAAACTACAAACACTCCCAAAAATTAAAGGTTTTTTATGGCGCATATCCAAAGACGGAATACCCATCTCTTGTAAATTGGCCTCTCGTGGCTGCGGTAACACAACCACCTACCCTTCATGTGGCTCTAACACAGAAAACTTAAACCATGTTCTACTCGACTGTCCAATCACCAAGGAAGCTATCCAACTATTTAATCCAAAAATAGTGCGATCTCTAACTAAATTCCAGAACAGTGGCTCCCCAGTCCATACTCTGCTTAACGAAATCAAATCTGAACTAACAACTAAAGACTTCACCTTACTTGCTGTGGCTTGGTGGAGTATTTGGTATTTTCGCAATCAATCACTTTTCAACAACTTAAAACCAAATCCAAAATCTATCAAAGCTTACATCACATAACAACTACTACTATGGGATGTCTCGGGGACTGAGGAGCCCAATATAACAACCCCCTCAAATAAGACCTCACCAAAACCAAAGAAACGGCCTATAACCAAATGGAAGAAACCACCAGAAAATCACTTTAAGATAAATTTTGATGGAGCACTTTCAACATCCAGAACTGGAAGCTACGGATTTATTATCCGCAATCATGATGGTTCTGCTATCTACTCCGAGGCGGGACTCTCCCCTTTTGTGGCCGTTTTCGGGTGTGAGAGCTTCGCACTCTGGCAAGGTCTCAAGAAAGCGGCTGACATAAACATCCAAAATATCATCGTGGAAGGCGATAACATCTCTGTTATCAATTGCCTTAATCTAGCTTGAACATGTCCCTGGGAAGCTGAAATAATCATCTCCGATTGCCTCCTCCTTCTCAAACATTTTCGTATTGTGGTGGTTTCCCACATTTATAGAGAGGCCCACCGAGTTGAGGACCTTTTATCCCACTACAGGTCCCCCTATTCTCATTCGAGCTTGCCTCCTAATTGATCCCTGATCGATCTCGTCCATTTGGATGCTCTTGGTTAAACACCTCTGGTGTTCTAACCAAATTCTTATCGGTTAAAAAAAAAACGAAAAAAAAAGGGAAGAATTCAGATAGGCTAGCTATTTGACCGCATCCTGATGGATGATGTCACGAAAACCAATATTTTTGTAAAGATCAGATCCCTTGGCAGAAAGGAAAAGATGTGCAACCTTATCTGTCGCTTTATTGCCAGAACGAAGAGTGTGAGAGAAGGAAACTTCTCTTAGCGCCGACAATTGGATCTTAATATCTGATAATAGTAGTTCAATCTCACCAGGACATGTAGTCTTATTATTTAGGTGGTTGATGATGATCAAAGAGTCGCCTTCCACTATAAGTTTTTCTGGATGGATCTTTAGAACTTCAGTTACACCAAGCTATAGAGCTAAGGGCCGGCAAATGGTACAAAAATTACCATACCAACCACGTACCAACCATAAACCGACTATGTTGGTAGCCACAGTTGTGGTAACCGATATGGTGGTAGCCATCGTGGTGGTAACCACGTGAAGGTGGTACGGTAATGGTAATGAAATTTGAATACCATGGTTACCTAGTGTTTATATATATATATATATATAGGGATCGAGTCCGGCGAAAACCTCAAATTGTGGTAAAACCCGTGAGAACTACTTTATAGCTTGGTTTATTTGCTAAAAACCTCAATCACACGGTGACTTTACAACTCGGTTCAACCTAAAAAACGTGCTAAAAACTCCAGTTTTAAAATAACACATGACTTGATAGTTTGGTTAAGCCTAAAAATCATCCTAAAAAAACTCATGTTTTAAAATTACATAGTGACTTTATAGCTCAGTTTTATTCAGAACCGGGCTAAAATTTGTGACTTTATAGATCGATTTTATTCATAACCGGGCTATAAAGCAAGTGAGCCGGGCTAAAAAGCCGGTCCTCACAGGTTTTTACCGCAATTTTGGTTTTCACCGGAGCGCACCCCTATATATATAATTTTTTATTATTATTTAATGTTTTATTGTTTTTACCTTTAAGTTTTAATTATATAATTTTAAGTTTTTACTTAAAATTTCGTGTTTTGATTTTGACCTAAATTGATCATTTCTACTGCTTCTAGTCTCTTTGTTAGTTCGTTCAAACAAACAAACACAAATTGGTCCTTTATACTATTTTGATTTTGACCTAAATCGGCCCTTTCTATTGTTTTGATTTTTATTCTAATGTTTTATTGGTTATGAATTTGGTTTATTTGAACTTTTAATAGGTGGTAACCATATTATTTTTTGTAACCATATTTTTTCGTTCGATAACTTTGATGGCTAGCTATCGGATGGTAGCCAAGAGGTTTCAAAAAAATACAAACAAAATCATAGCATGGAAACCATGGTAAGGTATCGACGGTAACCACAAGTCATGGTTACGTACCACATATGTGGTAACCACGACTTGTGGTTGGTACGTGATATGAAAATTTGCGTACCACCAGTTCGTGATTGGTACATGGAAATCACCATTTTTTAGTGATTACCATGTCATGCCAACCCTATGTAGAGCTAATACGAGGGGGTTAGCTTGCCTATCTTTTTATTCTTTATTGATAAAACAGATCCATTCTAGTACCTAATGATGATACGCAGAGTGCTCTCAACATTAGGAACCTCAAAACCATCAAAGTTCAATTTAATAGTACCCAATGGTGGTTTTTTCCAAGTTTTAGACCATCCGCTGTCAGGTTTTTTAAGGGTACTACGCTTGAAGTCCAGGGAAGCTTCGTTAGAACAATCTTCGTCGAACCTTTGACAACGTTTCAAGTTATCTGTATGCACATTGACCAGTGTTTCCATGGAGGGGATCAAGTGGTTGTTGTTGCTATTAAAAGTTAGTTGATTTCTAAGAAACCAGATTATCCACCAGAAGAATCCAAGAGTTTGATTCTCCTCTTTACTTAGGTTCTTCCCTAAGAACGCAAGGATCGGCCTGATATCGCAGGAACTTAGGCAAAGCGAGTGAATAACAGGTCTTAGTCTAGATTCTAGAGGGGATGTATGACAGACCATTACTAGAGTTACATTTGATAAATAAATGAATATCGTCCTCATTGGGAGAGTTACAAAATTACAGAAATTGGGAACATGAGAACCACTTTGGGATAGTCTATAGAAGAAGTCGGAAGCCCAAGCTGACCTAGTTTCCATAAAAAAAAAAATTGATCGTAGGAGGAGCGTCTATAGACCAAACCCAAGCAATAGGGTCTATAGGGAGATTGTCATTGTTGTTCACTAGTTTATACGCACTGCTTGTTGAAAACCAACCCTTTTTGTATGGCCACCAGTAAAGTCGGTCCTCAAAGGAGTTGATCGGGAGGGGAATAGAACAAATATCGGTCACAATATTTGAAGAGCGGTAAATTTCTAGTTTCTCCTGCCACCATTTTCCTCCAATAATATAGTTATTGACTATTTCATCCCTGTTGGCGTTAGCGGGATTTTCAATTAAGTCAATAAGAGGGTTAGTAGAAACCTAGTTGTTCGTCTAGAATTTAATTGATCGGCCATTGCCAAAAGCTCAGATAGTACCAGATTTGAACTTTGGACAAAGGGATACAAGCCTAGCCCACTGCCACGAGGAACTCCCCTCCCTTTTATATTCAAATAACGAATTTCCTTTCAAGTATTTTGTCTGAATAATTTGTACCCATGTATTAAATGGTTCCGCCAAGATTTTTCATAATAATTTTAATTGCAAAGCCTCATTCATATCATCCGATTTCCTAATACCTAATCCACCAAAGCATTTTGGTTTGCAAATTTTATCCCATCCAATAAGGGGTCTATGTTGAAGGTCTTTATTCCAAAAGAATCTCCTATTGTTTTGGTCTAATTCTTTATGAATCAAGGCGGGGAGCAGGAAGATTTCCATCTACACAATTGATCATGTGATTTGCAAATTAGTTCATCAAAATTTTGTCTATTAACTCTCCTGTTGATGATAGAGCAACCTAAATAATTCTCAAGATTTGTTTCGAAGGAAATACCCAAGCAACTTTCTAGAGCTGGTATGCGCGAATGAATAATTCCTTTAGTGACTTGGAAGGCAGATTTTCGAAAATTCACTTTCTGACTAAATATTTTGTAGTACTCTTCCAAGATATTCCTTATACGCTGACAAGCTAAAATCGTCACTTTAGAGAAGATGATGATGACATCAGCAAAGGAAAGAAATGGCACCAAAGGCCCTTCTTTACCGAACCTACAACCAATTAGTCCATCGCTACTCCGAGCATCAAAATAAAGTTTTCTCGCAAGCATTTCTGCACCTAGTATGAAAAGAGAGGGGGATAGAAGGTCGCCTTGAAGAAGCCCACGCGAAGGCTTGAAGACATCAGTGGGATCATTATTAACCAAAACCGAGTACCCCAATGAGGTAATACATTCTTGAATCCAGATGACAAAGGTAGCTAGAGTGAAAACCAAATCGCTCCATAACTTTCAACGTGAATGACCAGTCTACCCTTTCATAAGCTTTTTTCATATCTAGTTTCATTGCAATCCAACCATCTTTACCTTTACTAGATTTAAACGAATGAAAATTTTCATTTGCTATAAGGATATTATCCTGAATTGCTTTGTTAGAGACAAATGCACCCTGAAGTGGGTGAATAAGTTTACCAATCACCAATTTAAGGCGGTCAGCCATGATTTTCGCAATGATTTTGTAAATCGTTGTACACAGACTGATAGGTCTATAGTGGGTGATCATAGTAGGGTTGTCACATTTCGGAAGAAGAGTAATGAAGGTGTGATTTATTTGTTTCAGAATTTTACCCGAAAGGAAAATACTCTTAACAACTTTGATTATGTTGCCTCCCACTATATCCCAACGCTTTTTTTTGTAGAACTCCGCAGTCATCCCATCATGACCTGGAGATTTGTTTTTGCCTAGGTTAATGACTGCTTGCTTGATTTTAGAATTAGCAGGAATTTTAATGAGAAAGGCGTTATCTTCCTCTCCAATACTAGGTTCTATAAGATTAAGATAGTCGCTAAGAAGTATATCGTGAATGGTTCCTTTTTAAACCTTTTTTCGAAGTCTAGTTTGATTTCGTTACAAACATTTTGGTATCCCATAACTATAGTACCCTTCGCCGTTGAGATTGATCTGATCACTTTCCTATTTCTCCTACCTGAGACTACTCTATGGAGGTAACCCGAGTTAGTGTCTGCTAGCTTAAGATGTTTTGATTTGGCTCTCTGGCTCCAGAATCTCTTATGAAAGAGGAGGAGATTTTTTTTTTCCTTATAAGGTTCTTTTCCTTAAAGTATGCATTAGATCCCACTAGAGAAGAGGAATTAGTTTGAATATCGAGGATCGTATTTCTCACCTCAGCTAGTAGCCTGAAAATATTTTCAAATGTAACCTTATTCCAATTAAGCTTTAGCCTTCTATTTGAGAATTTTAGTTTTGTAGGCAATTCTGAAAAGAGCAGAACCAGTACACACCGAACGCCAGACATTTTTAACCATTATCCTGAAATCTTTCCTATTCAACTATGTTTTTTCAAATCTAAACGGAGGGGCTTTGAGTTGATTTATCAAGATTTATGGATATATATGGAGCAATGGTTTAAGGATAGAATGCGCCATTCTTTGTGCTTAGGTCTAGAATGAGTTGTAGGATTTTAAGGCGCACTAGGACTTTATCCATTTTTTCATAAGTATTTTCAATTCGTTCTTTACGTTTCCTCCATGTGAAATGGTTACCGTAGGTGGGAATATCCACCAAGGAGCATTCATTTTTAAAGTTATATAGTCTTTTGAATCTGTTCATGTTAATAGGAGCTCCTCCTAATTTATCACTCGAATTGTCTATCTCGTTAAGATCACCTATAACTAAGGATGAAAGATGGTTATTGTTAATAAAGTTAGTCAGTAAAACACAGAAGGCATCTTTATCTCGAGGTTCGGGGGGTGTATAAACAAAGACGAGTAGCCATTCAATTTGATCGGAGAAATTTCTATATCTTAATGCTATGATTCTCGGTAAGATGATTTCGACTTGCAAATCAGCATGAACAATTTGATATTCTTTCCATAGAACTCACAAGCCACCCGAACGTCCTATAGAGCATAGACGCAAGATGCAAATTTTTTCTATCCTTTTTTCCTTTAAGCAAAGATCAAACATAAACATTAAAACTCTTCTGCACTAACGGGGACACAACTTGTTGACAACAAGCAAGATTTTGATAACGAGGAAACAAACAGACTGCATAATCAAATAGATACGATAACTCATGATTGAAGCATGTCTTTTAAAGCAATAAGGATATCAAGTGCGCCGGTAGCCATACTCATTCAAATGTTTCCAAAACTTGCACCTTCCAATCATCCCGAAAAAAAAAGATTTGCTTAAGCTAAAGTCCAAGTTTCTACCAAACACCCAAAAGGTGGAAGGCACAAACTTCCTGTGGACCCTTTCAAAGAAAAGAGTTCGACAAATCAGATAGGTTAAACCATGGGATTCATATTGAAACTGATAGCTCTCTTACTTTCCATTGATGAAATACATTGGCTATAATACTAACCTTTGCAGGATTGATAAAAGACAAAAATATAAGGTATTGTAGCTTATACAAATTGGATATATTGTTTTACAGTTATTTATCGGACTTAAGATAAAGGTTAAGTTTAAGTTAAATTGTTTTAAATCTATCTTATATCTTTCACTAACACAATATCTTTTAGGTATAGAATTTTCAGTTAAGAATAAAATTGGATAAAGATCTTGTGTTGGTCTAGAGTTAACATTGTAGGATATGTTTGTTGTTGCAGGAGGATGGTCAAGTATGAAATAAATATGAAATAAAGTTCAGACTGACTTCCCTGTCTCAGCAAATAAATACAAGACTTCCTCCCGTTGTAGTAAGAGAATAGTCAGGATCGAATCCACGAGGAAGCACGTCAGCAGTTCTCAGGTAGCTGTAAATTCTCACAGACAGAGCAGCAGAAAAGACAGAAACACAGAAACAACGAAAGAAACAGAAATAAAAGCAGAAGCAAAGAACAAAGCAAAAACAGGAAAGACAAAGCAAAGCAGAAACTAAAAGCAAAGGCAGAGGCTCGTCGATCTCGACAAGAGTCAACTCGAGATCGACCACAGCAGTGAACAACAGAAACTCAGAAAGTGAAAATCGACGAAAACAGAAGAAAACCAACTCGACCTACACCAGCTCCTACTCGAGATCGACAAAGCAGAACTCGATCTCGACAAAGGTCTACTCTATGTCGACTGGAAACAGAAACTTAAATTTGCAGAATCTCGAACAAAACTCAGAATTTCGACAGAAATAACTCAATATGCTAAAAGACTTCCAAGACTAGGGTTTCAACACCACAACGATAACCATGCAAAGTAACACACAAAGGCATAAAAGATCATGCTTTCCATCAAATAACTTTCGTCATTAACAAATAGGCATATAGAGGCTCTCGCATAAACCCTAATTGTTACTAACCCTTTTTCACATAATTAATCCAAGTTGCATTAAGATCACTTTCGCTTCAAAAACACAAACAAGGATCACCTTCAACTCTCGCAAAAGAATCATGCTCATAGGGATAGAAGATGAATCGCACAAAAAGATCTGACCTTTATCGCATCGCCTCACATGGCCACCGTCGGGCTCACCCCAGCCCCAGAAGTGGGTGGACTACTCACGCCTCATTGCAATAACGGACATTGATTGATGAAAAGAACTAAATTGCATTAACTAAATTCAAAGCCTTTACAATCCTGGCAGTCAACTTTCGCAGAAAGCCAAAACCCTAAAACCCTTAGAACTCCTAAACTTCTCTGTGGAACTAACTAATTGTGTGTGTCTTCGAATCCATAAAACTGAGCCCCTAGAGCCTTATTTATAGTGATCAAACCTCGCTAATCAAGGAAATAATCATTTATCTTTATATCTAAATCTATATCTAATTTGCTAAAAGATAAATAAAATGCTTAATGGAAATAAATCTATATGGAAAATATAATTTCTAAAGTGGGTAAGTCTTCATGATGTTGATAGATCTCCTTCCTTGGATAGATGATGATAGAATCGGATAGATCTTCAGCCTTCGGCCCCAAGGAATCCCAATTCTACTCGGACAGCACTTCGTCGACGTGTTTCCGGAAGCTGGGCTACTCGACCTCGACAAAGGGCTCGTCGACCTCGAGTAGGGTGTTCCCTTCCGCTTCCGCGAGTTGCCTCTTCCGCTGCAGCGGGAGCGTTGATCCGCGGGTGCGAGAACCCATTTTTGCTGGAGCGAGTTGGCGAGCTCCGTCATCTTGGTGCATCCCGCTGGCAGCGAAGATTTCCGCGGCAGCGAGACGTCCGCTGCAGCGAATTGAGTCGCTGGCAGCGAGTGTCGTCTGGTAATCCTTGTCTTCGTCTTGTCGACTCCGGGGGTGGCTCGTCGATCTCGACAAGGGTTCGTCGAGATCGAGTAAAGGTGTGCTCGACTTCTCGTCCTCGGCTTCTCGGGCAGCTTCTCTCTTCGTCGACTCCGGGTGTGGCGCTGGGCTTCGTCGATCTCGACTAGGGCTTGTCGAGATCGAGTAGACTCCGGAAGTCGGGTTGGTCTGGCTTTCTCGATCAGGCTCTGTCGACCAAGGCTGCTCGGACATGCTCGTCTAGGTCGAGTAAGAGCTACTCGAGATCGAGTAGCCTGGGTTCTCGGCTCGATTCGACTGGTTCCGCTGCTTCTTTGACCTTGGACTTCTGTAGTGGTTTTCCGAGCTTTTCTGACCTTCTGTAGAATTGCTGTAAAATGCCTCGATTTCTGCGAATTAAACAGAAACTGGTGTAGATTCCATAATTTGGCAAATAAACATAAACTACATAGGTTCTGTACTATCTAAGCCCAAATGAATGTAATGTATGCAGAAATTGATATAAAAGTTACTGTAAAACATGGCAGATTCAGCTCACAACAATGTTTGAATTTAAATTGGAGATAAATCAAAGATCTCGGCAAAACCGAAATCCCAGCAACAAGATCTCGGCAAGCAAATCTCGGCAACAAGAAACGCATATCTCGGCTGCATAAACTTGGGATATCCCCAGCGTCTTTGAAGTTCCAATAGTTGTTTAAATTGATCGAGATTTGGGGATCAAATCAGCAGAACAACCAGGAGCTCTCTGCTATAAGAAGAGAAGGAAGAAACGACTCATGGATACACCTTCATCAAGCCTTCTCTGCGAATCAAGAGCTGTCAAGTTTAAATCGCCATTGCTGATTGTTTTCTTTCTTTCTCTCGAATTGTATTCGATTTATTGCTTTCGAGAGTTAGGAATATTTGAGCTTCATAGTATAAGTTAATTTCTGTTATACTAAAAGTATTATATACTCAAACGTATCACACTTCGGTGTGACAAAGGGGACTTTTATTTCTCTGTATCTTGGGTGGACTAGATAGAAGCGAGGTAGGCTTCGGGTTATAGAAGAGATGGAGTTCTTCTAGGTTGTATGTAGGACTCATAAGAAAATTAAGAGGAATTAAAGTTGTTGAATCCTACGGGTTGGATAAACCTAGGCGAGGACGTAGGCTGTTTAAGAGCCGAACCTCGTTAACAAGTCAAGACACGAAAAGTTCAGTTCAAGACTTTGAGATCGAGTTCAAGGCCTTGAGATTCGTTATCAAGCTCTTGACATTGCTGGTTCTTGAGACGTTGCGAAAAGCGTTCATACTCTATTCAAACCCCCTTCTAGAGTATTTGTTTATTATTGTTATTTACTTTAAGTACTCGATTCTTCAATTGGTATTAGAGATTAACTCACTTATTTGATTTAACAATATGTGAGATCGATCATGAGTACCGTAGGAGAAGGTAGATTCGCTCAAGGAAGGTCGTCCAATCGCCCTCCTCTCTTATGTGGTGACAACTTTGTGCACTGAAGGTCTTTGATGAAAATGTTCATTATCGATCAAGACATGGAGCTCTGGGAACGCATAGTAAAAGATCCCACCATCTCAATGAAGCCTGGCACTATAGCAGGAGAACAAGTGGCGAAAACGGAAGAAGAATATAACCAGACTGATTTGGAGATCATGGCCAAAAACTATCGAGCCATGCATGTACTTTATTGTGGTTTGAATAATGACGAGATTAATCGTGTTTCATCTTGCAGAAGTGATAAAGAGATCTCGGACAAACTCGTGGTAACCTACGAAGGCACTAGCCAAGTTAAGGAAACCAATATCAACATCTTCTTGCGGCAATACGAGCTATTCAAAATGCTGTCCAGGGAAACAGTAAAGGAGATTTTTACCAGATTCACTCAGATCGTCAACAACTTAGATTCTCTTGGCAAAACATTCACAAATGAAGAAAAGGTGAGGAAAATTCTGAGGAGCTTGCCGAAGGCCAAATGATGTCCATGTTTTATGCCATGTTTTTATATTTATTTCAGCTCCTTATTCTATCATTTTATACATTCTAGGTTAGAATAGTACAGAATCTATGTAGTTTATGCTTATTTTCCAAATTATGGAGTCTACACTAGTTTCTGTTTAATTTCACAGAAATCGGACGCACTTTGGAGCTTAAAGGAAAGTCATGAAGAAGCTAAAGATGGTGCAGGCGTGCAGCTGAAAGAAAGCCCACTTTTTGGCATTCATCATTCTGAATCAAGTTCTGATGTCTTCATGAGAGTTGTAGTCCTCGAAAAGAGCTTTCCAACGCATATTCATATGATTTAATCGGACGAATGAAGACTCGGTAAAGTGCGTTTCAAGACGGAGCAAAATGCTGAGAACGGAAGAGTGGTCGATATCGACCTACCTTACTCGATATCGACCTAATTCTAGTCCAAATTTCCAGATCGACTCTACATTGCAAGAGGACACAAAGACCGGTCAATATCGACCTACCTTACTCGATATCGACCAACATGCAACTCGATATTCCTCCCAGAAGTCCATATCGAGTGACCAGAACCAAGGTGGAGTAGATAGCTCGATATCGACCTACTATGGTCGATATCGACCAACTTCCAGTGACGAGTACAGGTCAATTCCGAGTCCTATCTAATTCCGAATGAGAAGATGTTCCAAGAGAAGATTTCTTGCATATGAAGACTTTAGATATTTTATCTTTTCTATCTTTTTATCTATCCTAAGGGTGGAACATTTAATTAACCCATAAGATTTATCTTGTTTACTAAATTAGATTTATTTCTTTCCAAATAGAATTATATCTTTAGATAGATGATAAATATTTCTTTCCTTGGATAGGAAGGATTAAGGCCTATCAATAAAGCCCATGGGGCTAGTTTTTATTCATTCCAAGCTAGAGAGAACACGAGTACAGAGAGAGAGAGAGAGAGAGAGAGAGAGAGAGAGAGAGTGGAGGCCGAGAGGAGTAGAGGAGTGAGAGCAATTTGGCTTCGATCGGTTGTAAGCTTTGGTTTATTTTAATGCAAGTAGTTATTTCCCTTTTATTATTGATGTCTTTTGCTATGATGAAGAGCAAGTAGTCCACTACTTCTAGGGTCGGGGCGATCCCGACGATAGCCATGCATGCTTGAGGTAAAGATTCGACATTTATTGTGTTTTGATCATCCAGTGCCTTTTATATGTTTATTACCTATTTAATAGAGATTCAGGTTATCAACTTGGATTATAAACATAAAATTGGTAGATATAATTAGGGTTTCTTGAAAGAGTTGTCTAATTGTTGGAAAAGGCGAAAGTTTGTTCCTTTGATGTGATTGCGTGATTATTTCTCTTTATCTTGCCTTATGCATGTTTGATTATCGTTGTTGCAAACCCCGATCTTGGAAGTCTTCTTTTACATTGTTTATTTTGAGATCTGCGAACTTTGGCTTTTATTTCGTTTTCTGCATTCTACTCGATTTCGACCAACACTGGTCGATATCGACTACTGATTTCTCGATCCAGCGAGATCGCTGCTTGTTTGTGTTTCTGCAGGTACAGGTCGAAATCGAGGGCTTGGTCGATATCGAGCATACAGGTCGATATCGAGTGAGCTTGACCGATATTGACTGCCTTCTGCACAGCAACCAGAAATCGACTGGATTTGGTCGATATTGACTACTTTTGGTCGATATCGAGTGAATCTCCCGAGTCGAAATTCGAAGTGAGATTTGCCTGCTACCTGAGATCCACTGGCACGCTTCCTCGAGGATCGATCCTGACTTCCTGTTGCTATATCGGGAGGAAGTCCTTTAATCATTTGCGTGGGAACTGAATCGGTTTGCATCTTATTTATATTTCATTTGCAATCTCGATTTCCTCTGTCAACAAATTGGCGTCGTTGCGGGGGAAGCAATCATTCGCGCCTTAGGTAGTTAGATCTCATGTTTTTCTTGAGTTTTGTTTCGCAGGTGTATGCGCCGATCTGGTCAACCACCCGAGTTTGACGCCTTAGACGACCTGGAACGTCTTATACACATCCACTTTAGACTGAAAAGGATCATGGAGACCGCCGAAACACAAGCCCAGATGATCGAGAGGCTCCAAAGGGAGCTAGAAGCCAACAATTCTGCTCTCTCCACTGAGAGAGCACACACTGAGCAGGAAGTTGAACTGAGGAGGCAGGCAGAGGCTGAGCTTTCCCAATACCCTACCACTAGTGAGGATTACATGCACCTGACTCTTGTCGTGCCTGAATCGGCTATTCGAGTCCCTTCTAATAACTTTGAAATTCGCACAGCCTTCCTTATTGAAATTAAAAATAATGCTAACCCTCCCTCTATGTACATACACTCATCGTTTATTTTAATACAATTAACCTTTAAAATAAAAAAATCAAAAAAAAATAATGCTTTTCAAGGAAGATTTAATGAATGCCCTCTCGCTCATATTACTACTTTTTCTAACATGTGTCAAACTCTTGCTGAAGGTACTATCTTAAATATGTAAAAATGAAAGCTTTTCATTGGTCTCTTGCAGGTCAAGAACTAAAGTGGCTTGAAGGTCTCCTTGAGCGATCCCTCACAAGATGGGCAGAGGTTAGGAATGCGTTCCTCAACATATTATTTCCTCCCGCCAAAACAACGCTCCTCAGACAGAAGATTACAGCTTTCAAACAAAAGCCTGGGGAGCCGCTAGTACAAGCATGGGATCGATACAAGGATCTGCTATGATCCTGCCCTACTCATGGGCAGCCACCATACGTCATTTAGGAGATTTTCTACAATTCTCTTGATCTGGCCGCCAAGGAAAGGATCAATCAATACACACAATATGAGTATCTGACACAGACACTAGCAGAGGCATGGGCAACGATCGAACGACTCACCAACTTCGACAACACCTATGGGGCTCCTGCCAACTACGACGAAAACAAATATGCCAGGCCAGCCCCATCCATGCCCCTCTATGAGTTACCTAAGAAGATTGATCCAGATGTCAAGGAGCAATACTACAGAGATCAGAATCGCAAGCTCCTCAAGCAAGTCAAGTTTCTCTCTGTTAACCAACCTTGCATTGAATGCGGCTCACATCGGCACACCACTATATTCTTCACCTCACTTATTTGGTCCGCCATACAGAGCAACTCAAGGTAGCAGAAACTCACGAGGAGGTAGCTTACGCAGGGGGTCCCAATCGCTATATGGGGGACCAAAGGTTCAACCACAGTGCAACCAAGGTGCCCCTAGAAACCCCCCACCATACAGATCTCCAAGACATCTAGAAAGGGACCAGCGGAAGGATGATCTACAGATGATCCTCGACGAGATGAGAAGAAACCAAGCACAACAACAACAATCTACAAGCGCCATCCAGACTCAACTCCATGGCCTCAATACATGACTTGGGGAAATGGATATCTGGAAGATGAACATGAAGACCCAACTGGGTCAACTCGCGCAACAGATCCCACGACCATCCGGAAAGCTCCCTGGGCATAAAGATCCAAATCCTAAGGGGCAATCCGGACACGTCGGTGTTGTAAAGCTCAGGAGCGGTCGCAAACTGCACGAACCAGAGATCGGAGAAGCAAACAAAGGCACTGTAGAATAGGTCGATATTGACCCAGCTTCACCAGTGAACTCGATTCCGACCCCAGAAGTCGAAATCAACCAACAATAGGTCGATATTGACCAACATGTGATCGATATCGAGCAACCCCTATTATATATCAACTCTTCTGCATCGCCTCCGACAACTGCTCTGGCTCCGAAACCAAAGAAGATGCTCCCTTTCCCCTCTAAAGCGCTGAAGGAACCCACAGCAGGTAAGTTTAAACGCTTTGTTAAGATGCTTCAAGAACTAAATGTTTCAATTCGTTTTAGAGAAGTTATTCAGAAGATGCTTGCATATGTCAAGTTCCTCAAGGAAATCCTTAGCAACAAGCGATCAATCTCAAAAATTGCCGGCGACTGCAAAGAGATGGACTTCCCTGAGAAGAGACCTGACCCTGGTAAGTTTTCTATTACTGTGGGATTTGGACAATATAGATATGAGGCGTTGTGTCATCTAGGTGCAAGCGTGAGCATCATGCCTTTATCAATCTGGCAAAAGGTGAAGATAGGATCAATAAAGCATGTGGATACCAAGCTATACATGGCAAACAATACAGTGGTAATCCCTATAGGTATGGTCGATAATGTCCCTGTCCAGGTTGGTAAGTTCTACATCTCCACTGATTTTCTTGTTATAGATTGTGCGGAAGATCCTACTTGCCCTATTATTCTTGGTAGACCTTTTCCTAGCTACTGCAGATGCCAAAATCTGCGTCAAAAAGCGGTTGCTCACCTTCACAATAGGTAATGAGGTCTTAGATTTCTCTTTTGGCGCTACAAAGGAGGAAATTCCATGGCTGGAGGTAAAGAGCATAGGCAACCACAAGGACGAGCACATAACAGTGGAGTGAAGCACCACAAAACAACTCGATATCGATTACACCGGGTCAATATCGACCACGTCACACGATATCGACCACCCCTGCTCGATATCGACCATCTTTATTGAACTCCGAACCTACCAGAAGCCTAAGTATGGGGTCTCTGCACTCGATATCGACCAGGCCAGCTCGATATCGATCAACCCCGAGCTCGAAGATTTCTGTTTTGCGCACGAAAAGGTAAGATCAGGTATAATCCCTACCTCTCCTCCATCCATCAATAAAAATAAGATTTTTAGAGGAGACGATGCCCCGTGGAGAGCTAACCTGCACAGGATTATGAATGGAAAGAGGAAGAAGGAAGGCAAAGCATTATATGCGAACAACAACCTATCAGTGGAGCTTGCATACTACAATCAGGACCTAGATAATCCAGGAGAAGGGCCATGCACAAGAGGGCCCAACATTGAGGGTACCTAAGCACAAATGGAGAAGTCGGCCTAGCGACTCTAAAATCTAGAGCATGTACATAAAACTTTTAAAATTTAGGACATTATAACTTTTTGGTTTTGATTTTGATTTTGGTTTTGAATACTTCATGTGGGAAATCTTGTCTTCGTGTGAAAACTAACAATTTTCAGGTCGAAAACATGGAGATCGAGTGGAACTATCGGAGCAACCTGGTCGATATCGACCTTTCAACTCGATATCGACCTCTAAGGCGATTTCGACCACACCAGTAGAGAAGACGAGCATGATCGATTTCGACTAAATGTACTCGATATCGAGTATGTTGGTCGATATCGACCAAAGCCCCCAATTTTAACCAGTTGATCACACTTGAAATTTGACGAATTGCATTCGATATCGAGCTCTACCTGGTCGATATCGACTTCTGGCAATCTACTACAGCCTAATTTTGACCCTACAACGCGTTATTCGGTGAGTTCCTTCCTTCACCCTTGTTTTGTTTTATTTTTACAGTGAGGACACTGTATATTCTAAGTATAGGGTGGGGGAAGAGCTCATTATCCTTATTGTTTTATTCTTGATTTTGCTATTACATGGTAAATTTTGAGTGAATTTGTAAATTTTTTATTTTTGTGCCTAATTGCTAAACTCAAAGTTTGTTTTATGAGACATCTCCCAATGCTTGTAAATTGTTCAAAGATTGGTGTCATGGAAGTTATATAGAACTCGACGATGCAAAATTGGATTCATTAGAGATATATCATGAAATTGCCTAGTAAAAGGAAGTCGCAATGAAGTGCATTATTTTCTTGAAAACCATGAAAGGAGTAAAATTTGATATTGCTTTTGACATGTTGCATGATAAGAGGATGGAGAACTTTATATTTCCATATAATGCTCATTGTTATATTCCTAGCCATACCTATGCACATGCATCACAAAAGCCATATTATGCCTTATTTTCATATTTGCTCCACATGATCTAAATATTGCCAATTCTTTACTTTATTTCCATCCGGGGATTATGTTGAGAATGATGTCACATTATGGAGAATATTATATGGTGTCTGTGTTGTTATTATTGGAGTTTGGCTGGAAATTGTAATGAGTGAAAGAAAATCTGGTCACCTCATGAGATAAAGGTAAATCGGCCCTGTTCGCTGAGATAATAGTTCGGCGAGATGGGACACACACCCATGTTTGTGAATCGTGAGAAGGCAGTGTTGAGGTTAGAGAGGTAAAAGCATAATATTGAAAAAAGCATCGAGCGTAAGAGTGAAAGGCGATGAATCTTATGAAGAAGGAATGTGGAAATTCAGTTTGGAAAGTACTCTATTTCCCCGGATTATTAGCACCACATTGCCAAAAATTGCCCACCTTTAGCCTTTTACCAATCTACTCCTTATTGAGCTTAATTAAAGTCATATTGACTATTGTTACTTTGTCACATAAATTGTTTTTCCATAACCTCCTTTTGTGAGTAGATGTTGCTTTTATTGCACATGTATGGACTTGTGGCATTGGTATCTCTTCGATGATGGTAATTGATTGCAGAGTTATATAAGAATTAATCTATGATGTTGAGAGTTTGATTTCTTCCCCTGAATGACCATCCAAGTTATTGCTTGGGGACAAGCAAGCTTAAGTATGGGGTGATTTGATGTCCATATTTTATGCCATGTTTTTATATTTATTTCAGCTCCTTATTCTATCATTTTATACATTCTGGGTTAGAATAGAACAGAATCTATGTAGTTTATGCTTATTTGCCAAATTATGGAGTCTACACTAGTTTCTGTTTTATTTCACAGAAATCGGACGCACTTTAGAGCTTAAAGAAAAGTCATGAAGAAGCTAAGGATGATGCAGCTGGAGGAAAGCCCAATTTTCGCCATTCATCATTCTGAATCAAGTTCTGATGTCTTCATGAGAGTTGTAGTCCTCGAAAAGAGTTTTCCAACGCATATTCATATGCATCAATCCGACGAACGAGGACTCGGGAAAATGCGTTTCAAGACGGAGCAGAATGCTGAGAACGGAAGAGTGGTCGATATCGATCTACCTTACTCGATATCGACCTAATTCTAGTCCAAATTTCCATATCGACTCTACATTGCAAGAGGACACAAAGACAGGTCGATATCGACCAACATGCAACTCGATATTCCTCCCAGAAGTCCATATCGAGTGACCAGAAACAAAGCCGAGCAGATAGCTCGATATCGACCTACTTTGGTCGATATCGACCAACTTCCAGTGACGAGTACGGGTCGATTCCGAGTCCTATCTAATTCCGAATGAGAAGATGTTCCAAGAGAAGATTCCTTGCAAATGAAGACTTTAGATATTTTATCTTTTGTATTTTTTTATTTATCCTAAGGGTGGAGCATTTAATTAGCCTATAAGATTTATCTTGTTTACTAAATTAGATTTATTTATTTCCAAGTAGAATTATATCTTTAGATAGATGATATATATTCCTTTCCTTGGATAGCAATTATTAAGGCCTATAAATAAAGCCCATGGGGCTAGTTTTTATTCATTCCAAGCTAGAGAGAACATGAGAGAGAGAGAGAGAGAGAGAGAGAGAGAGAGAGAGAGTGTGTGTGTGTGTGGAGGCCGAGAGGAGTAGAGGAGCGAGAGCAATTTGGCTTCGATTGGTTGTAAGCTTTGGTTTATTTTAATGCAAGTAGTTATTTCCCTTTTATTATTTATGTCTTTTGCTATGATGAAGAGCGAGTAGTCCACTACTTCTAGGGTCGGGGCGAGCCCGACGATAGGCATGCATACTTGAGGTAAAGATTCGACCTTTATTGTGTTTTGATCATCCACTGCCTTTTATATGTTTATTACCTATTTAATAGAGATTCAGGTTATCAACTTGGATTATAAACATAAAATTGGTACATACAATTAGAGTTTCTTGAAAGAGTTGTCTAATTGTTGGAAAAGGCGAAAGCTTGTTCCTTTGATGTGATTGCATGATTATTTCTCTCTATCTTACCTTATGCATGTTTAGTTATCATTGTTGCAAACCCCGATCTTGGAAGTCTTCTTTTACATTGTTTGTTTCGATATCTGCGAACTTTGGCTTTTATTTCGTTTTCTGCATTCTACTCGATTTCGACCAACACTGGTTGATATCGACTACTGATTTCTCGATCCAGCAAGATCGCTGCTTGTTTGTGTTTCTGCGGGTACAGGTCGAAATCGAGGGCTTGTTCGATATCGAGCATACAAGTCGATATCGAGTGATTTTGGCCGATATTGACTGCCTTCTGCACAGCAACCAGAAATCGACTGGCTTTGGTCGATATCGACTATTTTTTGTCGATATCGAGTGAATCTCCTGAGTCGAAATTTGACGTCAGATTTGCCTGCTACCTGAGATCCGCTGACACGCTTCCTCGAGGATCGATCCTGACTTCCTGTTGCTACATCAGGAGGAAGTCTTGTAATCATTTGCGTGGGAACTGAATCGGTTTGCTTTATCTTTTTAAATTTTATTTGCAATCTCGATTTCCTCCTTTAACACCAAATGGGGACCAAAAATAACTGCAATAGAGGAAGCTCAAGATCTTTCAACTTTGCCATTGGACGATCTCCTTGGTAAGTTGATTACCCACGAGATGGTGCTTGGCGAAGAAGATGGAGAAGTAGCCTCTACAGTAAAGAACTTGGCCCTAAAAGCGAAAAAGGGAGAAGCTACCTCGGATGATGACGAGAGTGACAATGAAAAAGATCCATTTGCGCTTATCACAAGAGGATTATCAAGGATACTCAAGATGAAAAAGCAATTTGCAAACCGAGAGTACATCGGCACATCAAAATAGAAAGGTAAGCCATATAATTCCAATAAGAAAACTAAATCAATGGCTTATTTTGAATGTGGAGATACAGAACATCTAGTCAAGGATTATCCACAAAAGAAAAGGAACGAATTTCGAAAGGACAACCGAAAGAAGAAGGCTATGATGGCGGCATGGAGCGATTCTGACTCTTCAAGCGAATCTAAATCCGAGACCGAATAGGCAAATCTTTGTCTAATGGCTGATCATGAGGAAACTCCAAAGAAACATCTTGGAACTATCATAAGAAATCTAATCTCAAGTCCTACTACTGTTCTGATTGTTGTTCTGTCAGAATTTCTTCAAAATATGATTTTAAATGAAGAACATTTCATAAATGAAACGAACATCTTGAAAGAGAAGCTTTTGGAGCAGGAAAGAAGCCTGAGTGAAATGTCGCTGGAAATGAAAAATCTCAAAACTTCTCAGTTAGCCCTTGACAGTAAAGTCAAGGCCTTGGAGACAGAAAATTCTGTCTTGAAGCAAGATCTCTCCTCTCTAACTCGTTGCACTAAGGAGCTAGAGAAAGAGACGATCTCGCTGACTGATAAGTGTAAAGACCAGCGGATCTCGATAGAATGTTAGGTGAGCATCAATCATCTCTTAACAAAAGTGGTATTGGATACAACAAATTTTTTCCAAATAAAGCCCCTACCACTTTTGTAAAAGCTAAAGGAAATTGGCGCACACCTACTTGTCATTTTTGTTGTAAGAAGGGTCATGTTAAGACTACCTGTCCATATCGTAGAAATGATCCTTATATTATTCGCAATACTTTTCCATTATGAATAAGAGAACAGGTAAAGCAAATTTGGGTTCCTAAAGGGACAAGACCACCAAATATGGTCCATCCCGATTATGAATCTAAATTTGTAATTTGGTCGAGCCGGAAAGGTTGAATTTGGTTGTTTTGCAGGATATCACCAAGACTAAGGAGTATAAATGGATACTTGATAGTGGTTGCTCATGGCACATGAGTGGAAAAAGTTCATTGTTTTCGGATCTAAAGAAGCAATCCACTGGTACAATTACTCTTGGTGATAAGGGAAAATGCAACATAATTGGGATAGGTAAGATTGGTAAGGATTCTTCCAAATATATTGATGATGTCTACCTTGTAGAAGGATTAAAGCATAATTTACTTAGTATTTCTCAATTATGTGACAAAGTTAATATTGTTATCTTTGATTCCGAAAAATGTTGAGTAAAAAATAAAAAGTCTGGAGATTTAGTCCTAACGGCCTCTCGCAATAACAACGTATATTCTATGAGCACTAACCAAGTTGCAGGAACAAGTTTGAAGTGTCTCAAGGCCTTGACAGAAGATCCAAGGCTTTGGCATAGAAGACTTGGGCATGTAAGTATTCACACATTGAACAAACTACAATCAAAGGACTTGGCCATCGTCTTCCCGATCTAAACTTTAAGGTAGATGAGCTATGTAATGCGTGTTCACGAGGTAAGCAAACTCGAGGGTCTTTCAAGCCTAAAAAGGTAGTAAGTACATCTCGCCCTATTGAATTATTACATATGGTTCTATGCGGTCCTATGCGCGTCAAATCTCTTAAAGGTAAACAATATATTGTCATTGTTGATGATTTCTCATGATTTACTTGGGTTTCTTTTCTATGAGAAAAATCAGAGGCTTTATTTGAATTTTCAAAACTTTGTAAGAAGTTACAAACTTTAAAAAACTTGTCTATTGTTGCTATCCGTAGTGATCACGAGCGTGAGTTTGACCAACTTAAATTCGATTTATTTTGTTCAAAATATGGTATTTCACATAATTTTTCAGCACCTAGAACTCCTCAACAAAATGGGGTTGTGGAACGAAAGAACCGCACCTTGGAGGGCATGTCTAGGACTATGCTTTTAGAAAATGATTTAGCAAAATCCCTTTCGGCCGAGGCGGTAAATACGGCAAATTATATTTTAAACTGGTGCTTAATTCGTCCAATTTTAAAGAAAACTCCTTATGAACTCTTTTATGGAAGAAAGCCTACTGTTTCCTATTTCAAACCGTTTGGATGCAAATGTTTTGTTCACAACAATGGCAAAGATAATCTAGGGAAATTTTATGCTCGTAGTGATGAAGGTATCTTTCTTGGTTATTTATTAAATAGCAAAGCATATAGAATCTTTAATAAACGTACACGGATTGTGGAGAAAAGCATTCATGTAATATTTGATGAAAGCAATAACGGTGCGTTAAGTGATAGCTTTGCAGATTTAAATTTTAACCAGCATAAGGAACAAGGATCCGACATTGAAGAAGAAAAGGAGAAATCACAATGTCAGAACATGCAGGAACCAATACTAGATACATCCGAGCAAGCCCAAGATCTTGACATACAGGTTCAGGATCTTGAACAGAGGTTTCAAGACCTTGACTTGGGAAATGTAGAACCAGAACTGAATGTTGAACATGAGCCTCAAAGACTTGGAGAAACCTCAACGTCACAAGAGCCTAAGAGAAGAAAGTTTACGCAAGCTTCATCTCATCCAATCGATAACATCATATCAAATCCGAAATCCGGTATTCAAACTCGTTCCAAATTAAGAAATTTGTGTGCTTTTTATGCGTTTGTGTCTCTTGTAGAACCAAAAACGCCTGCCGGAGCACTTCAAGATCCAGATGGGATTGTAGCAATGCAAAGCGAGCTAAATGAATTTGAAAGGAACAAAGGGTGGAAACTCACCCCAAGGCCCAAGCATCAATCTGTCAACGGTACTAAATGGGTCTTTCGAAACAAGTTGGATGAGAATGGAAAGATTACTCGTAATAAAGCTAGACTCGTGGCTCAAAGGTACAATCAAGAAGAAGGTATTGACTACGAGGAGACATTTTCTCCCGTAGCAAGGTTAGAGGCTATTCGTATCTTACTTGCATTTGCATCGTACATGGGTATTAAACTTTTTCAAATGGCATGAAATGTGCTTTTCTAAATGGCATTCTCGAAGAGGAAGTGTATGTTGCACAACCTCCTGGTTTTGAAAATGAAGAATTTCCAAATCATGTTTTTAAGTAAGATAAAGCACTTTATGGTCTCAAACAAGCCCCTAGGGCATGGTATGAGAGATTGTCAAAATATCTTCTTGAAAACGGTTTTAAACGTGGTTTGATCGATAAAACCCTTTTTATCAAAACACGAAGTAATGATTTATTAGTCGTTCAAATATATGTTGATGACATCCTATTCGGTGCTACTAATGATTCTCTTTGCAAGGAATTTTCTAATATTATGTGTAGAGAATTTGAGATGAGCCTTATGGGATAATTGACATTCTTTCTCGGATTACAAGTTCATCAAACAAAGAAAGGAATCTTCCTAAATCAAGGTAAGTACAGAAGGGATCTACTCAAAAAATACAAGATGGATCAATCAAAGGTCGCCAAGACTCCCATGAGCTCGACACTGTCCTTGGATCAAGACAAAAACGGTAAGAATGTGAACCAAAAGGAATATCGAGGTATGATTGGTTCACTTCTCTATCTCACGACAAGTAGGCCCGATATCCTGTTTAGTGTATGTATGTGTGCAAGATTTCAGGCTGACCCAAAGGAATCACATCTCATCACGGTTAAAAGGATCTTTCGCTACTTAAATGGAACTCAAGACCTTGGACTTTGGTATCCAAAGCGAGGAAATTTTCATCTTATCGGTTATTCAGATGCAGATTTTGCATGTTATAAGGTTGATAGAAAAAGTACTTCTGGATGCTGTCACCTATTGGGATCTTCCCTAATTAGTTGGCACTCAAAGAAACAGAATTTTTTTGCTCTCTCAACTGCTGAAGCCGAATACATAGCTGTTGGAGCATGCTGCTCTCAAGTCTTATGGATAGCTCAACAATTAAGAGATCTTGGTTTTGACCTAAAAGGTATCCCTATTAAATGTGATAATACAAGTGCCATATCTATCTATCACTAAAAATCATGTGCATCATTCTCGAACAAAACACATGATGTGAGACATCATTTTATTCGAGACCATGCCGAGAAAGGTGACGTTACTATATCCTTTATCTCCACTGACTTACAACTTGCTGATATTTTTACTAAACCATTACCTGATGATAGATTTAATTTTATCAGATTGGAGCTTGGTATGTTAAATAAGGATGCATTAATTTAGTGGGAGCATAAACGAATTGACTCTCAAGGCCTCGGAAATTAATTTCAAGACCTTGACCGTTCATATCGTATAAAGAAAAATTGGATCATATCTTTTGGCTTTTATTTTATCGATATTTGCCAGAGAGAGTTTTTTCGGTTTTCAAAAGATTTGTTTTAATCGGGATTTCAAAAGAGTGTTCAAATGATTTGTGAAGATTTGGATTTATCTTTTAAAACAAATTTAAATTCCGTTTTTATTGCAAACAGATTTATCTATATATAACTTTAATTCAGAAGACTTTGCTTACGTGTCAATCTTAGAGGAGTTTTAGGAATATTGACCAATTATGTTTTTTTCCTTTATTTTTTTATTTCTCCTTTTCTCTTTTTTTCCATTAATTTTTTTTAATCCTCCATTCTCTTTTATTCTTAACATATTTACTAACAATTGGGCTTAATTCAAAACATTGAATTCAATCTAATATAACAATTAGGCTTAACTCACATTTATGTACTAACTATCTATATACAACTTTAATTCAGAAGAATTTGCTTACGTGTCAATCTTAGAGGAGTTTTAGGAATATTGACCAATTGTGTTTTTTCCTTTATTTTTTTATTTCTCCTTTTCTCTTTTTTTTTCCATTAATGTTTTTTTAATCCTCCATTCTCTTTTATTCTTAACATATTTACCAACAATTGGGCTTAATTCAAAACATTGAATTCAATCTAATATAACAATTAGACTTAACTCACATTTATGTATTAACTATTGAGCTTAATTCAAAACATTGAATATAATTATTGGTTGTGACACATCACATTTAAATGCATGATTCAGATTTCAAAATTTCTAAAAAAGTTACAATGATATTGATATTATTATTACTGGGTGATTTAAAATATCTACATTTATGTATTATACTTTAGACGAGATATAAAAAAAACTATTTCATAATTATAAGATACATTTATGGTAAAGTTTTTTTTATGTTAACTTTTATTAGTATTTTATAATATATTTATATATATTATTAATATTTTAGTTTTAAAAAACCGCGCCATGGCGCGGGAATTTTACTAGTTTTTGGTTAAATGAATTTATTTTATTAATCTTAATGGGATAAGTTTTCCAAAGGTAAATCTCTCTTCCCTAGACTAATTGAACCGGAAATGATTTCCCCCGTTTTGGAAGATCTTGAAAGTCGATTCACTTCCCTCTCTCTCTCCCCCCTTTATTAATTAACCGGTCACTTCTCACTGCTCCACCCCTCTTTCTCTTTCCTTTTCTGTTCTCTCTTTCTCCTTCCCAGAACAATCCTCATCCCCATCCATGGCTCCCAAAACTTCAATCGACAACCCTGGCTCCTCTGGCAAAGGGAAGCGACCAATTGCAGGGAAGGCTAAGGAGGTAGACGACGAGTACTCGTTCAGCATCCACTCCTGCTCCTCTGATTATGCACATTCCCGGGCAGAGACGCAGGCGCCAATGCCTACTCTCCCATCTTCTTGGTTCCGGAACTTCAAAACAGCAGGTAAGTGGCTTGATACTTTCAGTTCTCGTAAGCTTTGCCTGTGTGGCTGTGTGACTCCGTTGATCCCACTTTTCTAGAGTCTCTTGACCTCCCTTGCATCACCAACCTCAAAGCCTCAAGCCTTTGGCCGATTCTGAACCTTGGTGAAATCCATTACCCCCGTTTCACTCGCCTTTTCTTTGTCAATCTTTCCTACTCAAGGGACCGGGGTAACCAAACTGTAAAAACCATAGTTTGCAACACCAAAATCGAGCTAACCCCGAGCGTAATTGCTGAAATTTTCTGGCTTCCAAAAGAGGTCTCAACTAACGGTCATCCTCCCCGTTCGGATTGTATCTCCCTGGCCAAAGGAAGGTTCTTTCTTCCGTCATCATCCATCCCCACTGCTCGTCAATTAAACGTCCTAAATCTAGAAGCCAAAGTCGTCTTCACAATCATTGCTCGATGTATCTTCCCACGCTCTCACTCCAGGGAGTTGGTCACTTACCAGCTTCTACACCTAGTCTATTTGGTGCTATCCGGGTATCAGCTTGATGTTCTGAACCTTATTCTTAAACACATGATCAACTCCATCTCCTCTGCTCGTGACATTCCCTTGCCTTACGGCAACCTCCTTCCCCACATCTTCAAGCACTTTCGCCTTGATACCTCTCTTGAGGAAAAGGCGTCTCACTGAGGCAAAGTGGATGCTAAATGCTTCCAGAGAATTGGGATTGTCAATGTCGCTAACACTTGGAAGCTGAGGACTGATTTGAGCCTTGAGGAAATTGCTGCTACTGGTCTTCCTCTTCAATTGAAGTCTGGACAGTCATCTTCGGCAATTGAAGATCGCATAGAGAAATTCGAGCTTGGCCTTGATGCGCTCAGACGAGATGTAATTGAATTCCAAGATGAGGTGTCCGACAAGCTGGATGCAACACATGAGCTTCTCACCATGGTGAATGCAAAGATCAACAACATGTTCCATCTCAATGCATTGACATTCACCTGTTCCGGCAATATCCTTCCTCTCGCTGAAGATGCTGCAGTGTTGTGCAAATCCAAGGCGTCTAATGTTCTCTTCAATTGTGAGCAGTCGGTGCGTGGCCGGGAGATCCTTCACCCAGTTGTTCCTGAGCCAGCCATCATCACGGTCGAAGCCTACGACATTATCAAACGCTACCGCCGAGAGGATGCCCAGAAGCGCATGGTTGACGAGATGAAGAAGGATCAGAAGGTCAATCAAGCGCAAAGGAGGTACAAGCGGAAGGCTGAAGCCGACATGGAGGCTAGGAAGCGTGAGAAGAATGGAGGTGACGCTGGTTATTGGAAGTGGTAGGACGAGTAGTTTCACTGACCTGGGCTAAGATTTCTGGTGATTTTTGAACTTGGTTTTCTGATTTTTTTTTTTTTTTTTGGTATTTTGCTCATCTGGTGTTTCTGAAAACTTGGTCTTTGAACCTGTTTGTGATCCTCCCTTGTCGAAAGACAAAAAGGGGGAGATCAATCTCTCTAGATTTTATTGGTTTTCTGTTCAGTTGTTGCTATGTGTTTTAGGTTTTAAAAACTTGCTATGGGATCCAACATAGTTAGAACTTGCTATTTGTTCAGTAGATTATGAAAGTCTGGCCTTGCTTGTTATATGGCTAATATGCAGGTACTCAAAATCCAATTTGTTTTGTCTTTCATCAAGGGGGAGATTGATAGCTCTCTTACTTTCCCTTGATGAAATACATTGGCTATAATACTAACCTTTGCAGGATTGATAAAAGACAAAAATATAAGGTATTGTAGCTTATACAAATTGGATATATTGTTTTACAGTTATTTATCGGATTTAAGATAAAGGTTGAGTTTAAGTTAAATTGTTTTAAATCTATCTTATATCTTTCACTAACACAATATCTTTTAGGTATAGAATTTTCGGTTAAGCATAAAATTGGATAAAGATCTTGTGTGTGGTCTAGAGTTAACATTGCAGGATATGTTTGAATTTAAATTGGAGATAAATCAAAGATCTCGGCAAAACCGAAATCCCAGCAACAAGATCTTGGCAAACAAATCTCAACAACAAGAAATGCATATCTCGGCTATAGAAACATGGGATATCCCCAACGTCTTTGAAGTTCAAATAGTTGTTTAAACTGGTCAAGATTTGGGGATCAAATCAGCAGAACAACCAGGAGCTCTCGGCTATAAGAAGAGAAGGAAGAAACGACTCATGGATACACCTTCATCAAGCCTTCTCTGCGAATCAAGAGCTCTCAAGTTTCCATCGCCATTGCTGATTTGTTTTATTTCTTTCTCTCTAATTGTATTCAATTTATTGCTTTCGAGAGTTAGGAATATTTGAGCTTCATATTATAAGTTAATCCCTGTTATACTAAGAGTATTATATTATCAAACGTATCACACTTCGGTGTGACAAAGGGGACTTTTATTTCTCTGTATCTTGGGTGGACTAGATAGAAGCGAGGTAGGCTTCGGGTTATAGAATAGATGAACTTCTTCTAGGTTGTATTTAGGACTCATAAGGAAAGAGGAATAAAATTTGTTGAATCCTACGGGTTAGATAACCCTAGGCGGGGACGTAGGCTGGTTAAGAGTCGAACCTCGTTAACAAGTCAAGTGTTATTTATTTCTCTATTAAGTTCTTTAACATTTTAATTGCTGCAGACAATTCAAGACACGAAAAGTTCAGTTCAAGACTTTGAGATCGAGTTCCAGGCCTTGAGATTCGATATCAAGCTCTTGACATTGCTTGTTCTTGAGACTTTGCGAAAAGCGTTCATACTCTATTCAACCCCCCTTCTAGAGTATTGGTTTATTATTGTTATTTACTTTAAGTACTCAATTCTTCAGAAACTGTTGACTCTATCTTGATGTTTTTTTATATGTTTTTGTTAGTATGATGGAAGACAAAGAAAGGCAGTATTTATTTTATACAAATATGAATTAGATTATTTATTGGGATTTATATTTAAATTAGTTGTTGGAGATTTCGTGCAGGATTTGATTTGGTTGTTGGAGATTTGGGGGTTGACTTTCTAGAAGCTTCTTTGAGGATTTTGTGGAGCGATCTTCAAATTCAAAAGGTTGTTGGTTTGTTGAGATATTCAAGAGATTTGGTTGAACCAATCTCCAGCTGCATTCTACATTTCAAATCAAACCAAAGAACCTTATTAGTTGATAATAAGACCTTACTGAAAGCCAAAACCATGGTTTCCAGGTTTTGGTAAGGCCTTACCGACACTGTCTCAAGTTTTACATGAGTTCGGTTTTAATGGGCCTATTTTAATGGGCTTATATTTTGGACATTACTTGGACCAATATGTTATTGGGATTAGTTTTGTGGGCCAGTTATTTGTTCAGATTGTATTTGCAATTGAACTGAGTTTTTAACTAACCGAAAGATATGGAGAATATCTTGTTTGTTTTTGTGATGAGATCTTCAAGGGATTTGATTTGACCATGCCATCAGTCTTCAACGTTCCAAATTACTTCACGTACCTCAAGCAACGTCTTCAAGGATTCAAACGTTCAAATCAATTCAAACTCGGATGGGCTGGTCTTTATAAAGAGACAAAGAGGATAGCAGTCGGCACAAGCTTCATCCCCTGCGCATACAAGTTCTCCTGCAATCCTTTGTCTCCTACAACACCGATCTCACTTCTCTCCAAGTTTGAGCGTTTTATTTCTTTAAGAGTGTGAGATTAACATTGAGCTTTATCGTACAATTGATTAGGATTATACTAAGGGTACATCTCTACCTAAACGTATAAGATACTTCGGTATCGGTAGGACTTTGTTTCACTGGTGTGTTTGGGTTGCTAGATAGGAAGTAAGTTTAGAAGAGGGAAGGCCTTCTAAAGGTTGTATCTAGAATTCATAGGAAAAAGTGAAATAAAGTTGTGTTGAATCCTACGGGCTGGATAACCTTAGGCGGGGACGTAGGCAAGGTTGTACCGAACCTCGTTAACGATTCACATGTCCTTTACTTTCTGCACTTTATCTTTATTGTTTACGATTGCCTTGCTTAATATTCGATATTCTAGTCTTAACTCGTTTCTGTGTTTCAGATAAGGTCTTATCTCTAGTGGTAAGGTCTTACAGTTTCTTATATTACAAAAAGTTGTCATACTCTATTCATCCCCCCTTCTAGAGTATTTGTTAGCCTTTTATCTGTCCATTCTGCACTTCAGAAACCATACATCAAAACTTCATCTTCATCATCGGATTTGTTTCTTACCTTCCCAAAGTTGCAAGGAGCGGTGACCATGAGGCGAGGTAGCCTGAACCCCATAAAATCATCTTGAGGGTTAACTATTTTACTAGAAGCCACAGCAGAGGAACCCATGAGAGCTGCATCGGCATCCACCAGAGCTATCAGAGCCCCTAAAACCAAATTTTGCCCAATGCTCTTTCGAGGGGTAAGGGATGTCAAGGAATACACCTCAAGCACCGGATTTTCCAAACACTAGTAGGTTTAATTTGGTGTTGAACACAATAAGTGAGCTAGATCAAACATTAGACCAAGGGGTTTCATGAGAGTTGTAAGGCAATTAAATGTCGTCATATAAGGGGTTATGTAAACAGACCTGTTCATGGGCAATATAGCCGCAATTGTAGAGTTGGGAGATGCAATCCCATCCTGTGGAGAGTAAGAGAAGCCTGTTTTGAGAGAGATGATGTCAATAGAGGAAATATATTCCTGCACACTTATCTTGATCTCATTCAGCTTATCAACATCGAGCTTGGACGTCTTCAACAGTTTTTCCAAAGTTTTTTGGTTTGCTTTTGAGGAGCCTGCCTTTGGAGCCGGGGTTCCAAGGGGAAGATCGACAAAAGCTGGTTGTTTAGAGCCATTTAGGGGGGGTAGATGTGGAGAGACGAGAGACTCTCCCGCTATGGGTGTTTTTCCTTTGTCTTTTGACGAGGAGGCCATCTCAGCAATGAAAATAAAAACACTGTTAGCAGATGAGAACAGAAGGTGTAGATTTTTGAAAGAAAGGATAAATGGGGGAGTGGAGAGAAACCAAACACCCTTGGGATTATATAACAAGATTTGGAAGAAAGGAGAAAGAAGCACTCCCCGAGAAATCGGACGAACTCCGTACCTTGCTCGGAGTACCATGCGCCAGAGGAATTGATCGTTATCAGCACCGAGATGTCAAAATTCTGCCATCCATCGCAAGAATCCTGAGGCCGAACACAAAAGGGACTTGGGTGAGGCCAAGGAGGATGTCGATCAGAAGAAACCCTACCCCATATAGCCCAATAGACCCCATCCACTCCAATAAGGTGATAATCGGACGCCAATCCGATCACTTTTCCACATATTAGAAGAAATTTTCCCATCTCTTGCCAGAGCCACAAACCCACTTCAACCGGCCATCGAAACCCGAAAAAGTTCTCGATAGATAGATTAAAGTAGGGATAGTAATTGATTTTATCTATTAAGGAAGTAATTATACTCTTGAATTGATAAGAGAAGGGATTTAGAGGGATTAGATTTGAGGAGCTAGGGTTCTTTAAGGAGTAGAGGTTCTCAGAAAGGGGTTTGTGGAAGAGGAGATTTGGGTAAGGCGCATGGCGCGCGTACTCTAAGGCCATCTCGTAAGCTTCCGTATCTTTTTTTTTAATTTGGTGGGGTGCGCCAGGCCCGTGCAGTAGTGCAACGCATGGGCAACGCGCGTGAACCCAGGTAGCAAGCTACCTTGATGGGCCCACCCACTTAAAAAAATAATTTAATATCGAACTGAACCAATGACCCACTATTTAGATATTAAACTGATAAGAATAGATACTACACTTGATCTTAACCAAAAGACCGAAAAAAGTATTAAACTTTCGTATCTAACGAGTCATTTAGCTCACCCAAAAATAAAAAATTAGTCATTTATATCTCTCTCGTTTCTACTTCTCACTAAATATTATGTAATCCGTAATTAATTTATCATTTAGAACTACACATGTAAAACTATCAAGACTCAACTCAAACCCGAAAATTAGACTGAACTCATCTAAAAATGATTGAATTGATTTGAATGTTCGAAAATTTAGTATAATACATCACTTGAAAATCGTTTCAATTTATTTTAACCTGAAATCGAATGACTCAATAACCATCCAAATTAAAATGAACAGAAACCCAATGAGACTCGTAACTATTATAATTGAAACAACTCAAACTGAAGTTACATCATAATATAATTTTAAATAGGAATGTTGAAATAATAAAAATGCGAGATAAGCGAAACCTGAAATAAGCATAAACCTGATTTAATCTGACCAAACCCATGATCAAAATCATCCGAACTTAACGAAAATTCGAATGACTCAAAATCTAAATAACCCAATCCGACCTATCTGTTTCCCACCTCTAAACACGTACTCCCTCCTATCAAAATATATAAAATGTATGACTTTCGGACACGTATTTTAATATGTCAAAAAATTATATAAAATATTTTTTATTATTAATTTTTTATATAATTTAATATTTATTAGTAAGAAGGATAAAACTATTTTCTAGATCGGAGGGAGTATTGTTCTAAATGGTAAATCATTCCATACTTAACAAAAATGATTTTCCATGAAATCTTGTAAATTTTTTAGGTATGTGAATTAATCGTTCAATAAGTTATTAGGGATGTATTTGATACGAGAATATGGAATTTACTCAATTTAAAAAGGGTCAAAATACCAAATGGGTTTTTAAAACTGAAACGTTGGACATTTGAATATTTAAAAGGACTCTGGTGCTAAATTGATATTTAAAACTGTATTGATGGACAATTTGATATTTTTTCTAGTCGGAATTTCGGTTTTCATGTGCGTGACTTTTACGCGTATATTGAACCTTTTTTGTTAAGCTTGGACCGGTTTGTTTCTCCTAATAAAAGATCTAAATCCCTATTGAATCGGAGAGTTACGCGCATAAAAACCGAAAATCCGACCAGAAAAAACACCAATTTGTCCATCGATGCAGTTTAACTACCAATTTAACACCGGAGTAATTTTAAATACCAAAATGTTCAGTTTTAAATACCAACTAGCATGATCCCCGCGCCATAGCGCGATTTTTTATAAATAAAATCTTACTAATGTATAAAATTAATATTATAACATAATTGTAAAAGTTCAGATAATTAAATATTTTGAATTAAACTCATGGGTTGAGAAAACGATTAAAGTAGTATATATAGATATATATAGATATAGATTACAAATATTAATTTTATGTTTTGAATTAATCCCATTGTTTTTTAGAGAAAAAAACTACTATAATGATCATTTAGGCTAAGATCAATGTTTTGAATTAAGCCCAATAGTTAGTAAAATTAAAGAAAAAAGAGAATTATAGAAAAGAGAAAAAAATAGAATTAAAGAAAATCAAAGAAAAATGGCAAAAAAAATAAAATTGGTCGAGACTCCTAAAATTCCTCTAAGCTTGACATATCATTATAAACTCTTCTAAATTAAGAGTTTATATATAGACTTGGTACTAGTCTTGTACCCGTGCTACGCACGGTTTCAACAATTATACTTATTTAACATATTTATAATTTTTTTTTCTCTACCTTACACTATTAGGATATAAAATGTTTTAAATAAAATGTAATCCATATAACCATATCCTAAAAATAAATAAGTAACAAAATATAATTTATATTATTAAATGCAATATATATTTTAGAATCTTGCTAGAAAAAACTTTTTTCTTTGGGGGGCGGGGGGGACAAATTACCTTCAATAAACGTTGAAATAAATTTTACATTTGATTTGATTTGTTGTAATGAATTGTGTGAATGTTTAATTTGATTAGTGATATGATGATTTTTTTTTGGCTAAAAAATTTCGTTAAAGAAAATATTTTTATATACAAAAAGCGCTAAAATTAGTATAAAAATAAAACTTATTATTCTTTATTGTTCATTTTTACATTCTTATAAAAGAACTTCATTTAAGTTATAGCTTAAAGGTATTTGTATTTAATAAACCACACTTTTAAAGTTAAAAAAAATTAACCTAATAAGTAGAACTTCATTTATTATAAATACTTATTTTAAAATATGTAAAACCAAATATACGTAAATCAAGAGGTCATTGCCCATTTATAATAAAAAAGACACGAGTACTCTGATAATGAAACACATATAAAATTTCATAAAGAGTACTTTAATTTATCTTCTATTAGAACTATCCAACTCCAGGATGTCAATGACTCGATTATGTCCTCTATTGGTTTCCTATGTGATGATGCATCCTCTTTGATGGCTGAAATTTCAGCACTCCGGTCTAGTCTTGCATGCAATAGCTAAAAGAAATGTCATTTGTGAGATCGAGATGACCATCATGGACATCCTCGATCTAGCACTTTGAGTGGTACTCTTTCATACACGTCTTCAGCGAGGTCAACCAAATGGCAGATAAAATTGCTCAACTAAGGTGCGCATATATGGACCATGATGCTATTATATCGCACCCAAAGGTTCCTTCCCTCACAAAGAGAAATGCAATTAAGTGGTGGGTTAGCAAGACTTGACAACCCTCAAATTCCTATCTTGTATAAAAAAAAAACTATTAAACTCCAATCATCTTTGAAATTTAATATCTTTGAATTAGTCCTAGTTATTGAACATGTACTTTTAAGGTAAAAATTATAAAATGATACTTTTTTTCATATCAAGTACTTGTTTTTCTAACAATTGCCAACTTCTTGAAGAGATTAAAATGAAAAGAAGAATGATTTAATTTTTAGCAATTTTTATTTTCAGTATATGTTAGATAAATAAGGTAAAAAGAAATTGCTAAATGAACAAAAGAGAAGGATACGAGAAGTTGAAAACTTAATGAAAGATAGTGAGAAATCAAAACTAGGAGCAAAATAGAATCTTTGAATATTAAAATATCGAGAAGGATAAAGTCTCTAGTGCGAATACGATAATTAAATATGTCAATCATAATTATAGTTTTAAACATAGAACATCTATCTATAGATTAAAATTTGACTTACAACTATAACTCCAGCAATTTAGTGTTTAGAGGTTTTAATACATTAAAATCACCCCTTAAACATATATAGGTAAATTATTTTTTGAAAATAATTCACCTAATTAAATGAAGTTAAAATAAAATTTAAATATAAAATTAAAACATTTAAATATAATGTGATATATATTATCTTTAACGACTAATATGCAAATAATTAAGAATATTAAGCCACAAATTATATCCATTTAAATTTAACTTAATTAAACTTGAATAATACTATATGATGAAAAGATGATTACAAATTATATAAATTTGGCAAGTATTCAATGTACTCCCTCCGTTCAACAAAACTTGTCGTTTACTATTCATGTACGCTTTTTTAGAATGATAAAAACTATATAAAATATTTATTTTTTTAAAATTTTTTTTTAACAAGTTTGTACTTATTAATAATAACTACGAAATTGTTAAAAAAAATTATTTAAAAAGTCGATATTTTATATAGTTTTTAGCTCCTAAAAAAGCGTGCATGAATAGTAAAACGTCAAGTTTTGTTGAACGGAGGGAGTATTATATATGAATGGAAAATTTATATTGGTAAAGATATGGCATAATTAAAAATTAAACCAAGACCATAGCAAGATATAATTGGACAAAGTTTTGGAGGGAAAACTTTTAATGAGAGCGCGACATGTGGCAGTTTCAACTTCTACTTTAGTACTCTCTCCGTTTCATAATACATGTCCTTTTCCTTTTTTGGCACGCTTTTTAATGAGCGAAAAACTCTATAAAATATTATTTTTTTAATTAATTTTTTTATATAATATGATACTTATTAGTAATAAGTATCATATCATATAAAAAAATTAAGTAAAAAAATTATATTTTATAGAATTTTCTGCTTATTAAAAAGCGTGCCTAAAAGGAAAGGGACATGTATTATGGAACGGAGGGAGTATTGTTTAGGATTTTGGCCATTTAAAAAGGTTATCTTCACAATCTCCACGCGCCAATAGCAAAGCGTGTCATTTAATGACAACTCGGGAACATTCATCGGTTTTTGGAATTGGATAACGAAGTGAGCCATAACTTTGGATGGACGAGAAAACACTCAAACCTGACACCATCTCCACCTCCATTGTAGAATACCCCAATCTCACCTTCTTCTTTGCTTACTGATTCTTGACGAGGCTTTGCTTACTGATTCCATTTATCAGATAGATCAATGGCAACTGTATCACATTCAGTACTGCCCTTCACAAGCCCTTGTCCAGATTCATCAAAAAAACCATCTGGGTTCTTCTCCATGCTCCCAAATCTCCACAATTTAACACTCAACAATGGGTTTTCGAGGATTTTAGCATCAACCCAGATCACCTTCTCCCCAAGGGAGAACATAGTCACTCTACCCAATTGGAGGTCTTCCAAAGGGGATCCAAGAAACAAAGATGTTAGGGCAAATGATGCATTCCTGTACTTGGAGTACATGGTGAGGAAGGGCCATAAGCCTGACAAGGCCCAATCCACACAGCTTCTGTATGATCTCTGCAAGCTGAACAAGGTCCGGAAGGCGATTCGGGTGATGGAGATGATGGCTGGATCAGGCGTTGATCTGGATGCCAGCTCATACACTTTCTTGGTGAACCATTTGTGTAAAAGAGGCAACTTTGGATATGCAATGCAATTGGTGGAGAAAATGGAGGAGTTTGGGTATCCAACTAACAATCTGACTTACAATTCACTTGTGAAGGGGCTTTGTATGCTTGGGAATCTTGACAAGAGTTTGCAGTTCTTGGATAGGTTGACTAAGAAAGGGCTGAAGCCAAATGTGTTCACTTATTCATATCTTCTTGAAGCTGCTTGTAAGGAGAAGGGAGTGGATGAGGCCATGGGGCTGTTGGATGACATTATAGTGAAAGGCGGGACTCCGAATTTGGTCATTTACAATGTTCTGTTAACTGGCTTCTGTAGGGAAGGGAGATTGGAGGAGGCAATCAGGTTCTTTAGGGATTTGCCCTTGAATGGATTCGAGCCGAATGTTGTGACTTACAATATAATGTTGAGGAGCTTGTGCACCGAAGGGCGGTGGAAGGAGGCGTACGAGCTTCTGGCTGAGATGGAGGGTGGGGATCGCGCTCCAACCGTTGTCACCTATAACATTCTTGTGAGCTCACTTGCTGATCACGGGCAGGTTGATCATGCTCTGGATGTTCTTGATGAGATGCAACGGGTGGGTTTCAAGCCGACTGCTGCCACTTACAATCCGATTGTTGCTCAGCTGTGTAGAGAGGGGAAGGTGGACCGGATTGTCAAGTGTCTAAACCAGATGATTCATCGCCAGTGCTCCCCAAACGAAGGCACCTATAACGCCATCTCTGTGCTCTGCGAGAGCGGTCAGGTTCTGGAGGCTTTCGCCATCATTCAAGGGCTTGGTAACAAGCAGAGATCTTGCACTCATGATTTCTACAAGTACGTCATCTCGAGTTTGTGCAAGAAGGGGAACACATACTCGGCGTTTTTGCTGCTCATTGAGATGATCAAGTATGGCTTTAGTCCAGACTCTTACACTTACTCGTCGTTGCTGAGAGGGTTGTGCTTGGAAGGAATGGTCTATCCAGCCATTGAGATTTTCAGGATGATGGATGAATTCGACTGTAAACCTGACACCGACAATTGCAACTCTCTTATACTCGGACTGTGCAAGCTAAAGAGAACAGATCTCTCCATGAATGTTTTCGAGATGATGGTAGATAAGGCTTGCAAGCCTAATGAGTTAACTTATACCATTATTGTGGAAGGGCTTGCACTTCAAGAAGAACCCGACCTGGCTGCACAAGTGCTATGGGAGTTGCGACAGAGGAAACTCGTGACACTGAAGACAGTTGAAAGGCTTGTGATGCAGTACGATCTTATGTTGGACGGCTTACCAATTTAGAGAAGGCGAAAACTCAGACATCTGAAGGAGTAGGATTTGTACATTTTGAACTAATGCAAATATGCAATTCTGACTGCACTTTGGGTCTGAACAAGGACCGGATAGAAAAACAACAGCCTGTAATGGCAATGTGTTCAACGGCAGCCATACATGGCTGCGTCGTCTACAAAAGATTTATACTTCCAGTGAAGATTTCATTCTATTCCGAATTTGATTTAGCTTCTGATGTCTTGCTTCCTCTGCTATTTTTAGTAGTGTTGCTGTTATCAGGCATCAGAAGTTGCCGAAATGAATGAACAAACCAATCTCAGATGCGATAGCTGCTGCTGAATTCAAGTAAAACAGATTATTTTAAACTCTCCTGTTCTTTAAGCAAACTTTTCAGTTATATTGCTCGAATGTATAAAGTTGAAGTCTTTTTACTGTCATAGACATGGTCATGCCTTGACATTACTATTTGAACTTCTGTATAGTGATTTATTGAAGATCATGTCTGTGCTTCCAAACCAATCTCAAATGCCATAGCTGCTGCTAAATTCAAGGAAAAACAGATTATTTTAAACTCTCCTGTTCTTTTAGCAAACTTTTCGGTTGGATAGTGTAAAGTCTACCAAGAAGTTGCATTGCTTGAATGTATAAGTTGAAGTCTTTTACTGTCATAGACATGGTCATGCCTTGACATTACTATTTGAAGTTTTGAACTTCTGTATGGTGATCTATTGAAGATCATTTATGTGCTTCCCAGCCAGGACTGTTTGAATCATGGTTAATCCCGAAATCATAATGTTGTAAATGACAAAATACTACAAAGAAAATAAGCTTTTATCCATGCAAATAAGTTATTTATAAACAATCAACTAATGGCGACAAAGAAACCCGAAAAGTACCAAAGTTATGGAATGACAAGTTATTCCAAGAAACCTGAAAGCAACCAATTTCATGTTCGAATGTTGGCAAATGGCGCAAACTGGGTTGGTACTTGGAAAAGTAGTGGGGGAATACCATCAAAGACTAAAATAAAATAAAAATATGCATATAAATGAGACGTGAAGACCATCATATATGGTCTTCTTGTCTTCGGTTCACCGGTCTCATAAAGACCTTCACTAGAGAAAATTATAATTATCTGGGTTTTTATAATTAAAATTAAAATTGCAAATGAAGAAACAGATCAAATGAGTGAATGAAATCTCAGTTTGTCAAACAACAACTCCATTAATAAAAACCATGGCGTCGGTATCTATAATTTAATTTTCAACGAGTTGTATATTGAATGATAATAAATAAAAATCCGGGTGTCTGTATTCATCTAAACCAGTCATTAAACCATGTTCTGCTCATATGATTGTTCAACTCCTCACTCAGATACCTTAGCGGGTATATTCTTTGCTCCAATTTAATGCATAAATATCAATATATATTCATCTCTCAGAACTCAAATTGTTTCATTCCATTTAGCACAATGAACCCTTCAACACCCATTACAACAAAGCTCAAAATCTTAATCTTTCTACTGGTCTCTTGGTCGCTGTTCCTCCTTTGCAGGTTCCTCCCTGCATTCATCCCCAAATCACCAACAGTAATCATTAAACATGTCGTCTCCAATCGCCACCACCGCCACATCCACCAACAAATACAAAACCCTCCAACATTGATCCAGCAGTTACTTTCAGACCCACCACAACCAATGGCATTGGCAATGCAAGCAGCATTAGCAACCCCAATGGTGTCGCCTTGTATTGACCAGATCAAGAAGAAGAAGAAGACCCAAAGAAGCTCTTGCAAATCTAATTCCTTGGTTTATATCTATGACCTCCCTCCCAAGTTCAACCATGGCCTACTCAAGGACTGCCTACACCTCAGCTCCTACACCAATATGTGCCCTTACATTGCGCACCGTGGCCTCGGTCCTCCTCTCCCCGGCACTGGCACCGGCTGGTTTGCAACCAACCAATTCACCACCGAGATCATCTTCCACGCACGGCTGGAGAATCACCCGTGTCGAACCCACAACCCAAGGCGTGCCCGCCTCTTCTATGTACCCTTCTATGGTGGCTTTCATGCATCCAGCCACCGCCACATCAAGAACCTGACTGTGCGAAATTCCCTCATTGGCGAGCTGTCGCATCACCTGCTGAGCAGTCGATGGTGGCAGCGTCGCCATGGCCGCGACCACTTCATGGCCCTTGGCCGAACAGGCTGGGACTTTATGCAGGCTACGTTAGGCCCGACTAATCCGTTTGGTGCTTCAGATCTGCTTACCTTCCCTGTTATCAAAAACATGTCTTTCCTCCCTGTGGAAAGGCACCCATGGAAAGGAGCCAACCAATTTGCCATCCCCTATCCATCCTACTTCCACCCTTTCACATCGGGTCAGCTGATCGCGTGGCAGAGACACCTCGTAAGCCTTGAGCGACCCAAACTGTTCTCATTTGTTGGGTCCTCAAGGCGGGGGAAGTCTGATAACGCATTGGCTAGGAATGATATTGTGAGACAGTGTCAGATGTCCAGCAATTGTACACTGCTAGATTGTAGTATTAAAGGGGAAAGCAAACAAAGTATCTGCTATGATCCAGCTAGAGTCCTTGGTGTGATGACAAGGTCCAAGTTTTGCCTCCATCCACCAGGAGACTCGTTCACAAGGAGGTCAATATTCGACTCCTTCGTGGCAGGGTGTGTGCCGGTGTTCTTTACAAAGCACTCAGCATACGATCAGTACAGGTGGTATCTGCCCACAAAAGCAAGCTTATACTCAGTGTTAGTTGAGAATGAGCACATGATTGGCAACAAGAAGAAGATTGAGGAGGTGCTGAGCGGCTTAACAGAGAAGGCGGTAGCAGAGATGAGGGCGAGAGTAGTGTCGCTGTTACCAAAAGTCACATATATGCACCCAAATGGAAGTTACTCAGGAGTGCACGATGCAGTGGATGTTGCGTTGGATGCCTTGTCCAAGCGGGTCTTGCCAAGGAAACCATTGTCATCCATCCAGTGAGTTGATTCCTTGTGGGTACTGTATGTACTGCCTTGGTAGATACTAGCTAGTTATTCTGAATCTGATTGATATGTTGTTTCTTTGTAATGGAATTTTTGTTCATTGATTAATGGATTGTGTAAGCTGATAAGCTTACCAGCAAAACTTTGGTCTCAAAATTTCAGAAATGTATCGGTCAATCACGGGAGATAGCACATGTGGCTTTGATTAGCCCGTTACAGTGAACCCACAAACAGTGTTTTAAGCGGTAACAGGGACATTGGTCTGGCTTTCCACTTGCAAGTATCAGAAGAAGAACAAAATGTACCAGATTTTTTGGTCTTTAATGGAAATGATTGAATGCAATCTGGTACAATTATTGAAACTAAAATTCCCTTTTGTAGAAACTGCTCTTCCTTCAAACTGAAATTAACACCTTCTCCTGCATATCTACAAACCCTACCTAAAACAACAGATACCCAATTCGGCCATGGAAAGTAAAATTGCAAGAAAAAAGAGTTGCAGGAATGAATCACTACTCTGTTTCCCTATCAGATTTACTGAATCAAGAACGGTGAAATGATTGAATGCGGAAATCTCAGTATTTACCTTCTAGCTACTCGTCCTCCTGAGCCTGCTGTTACAATGGCGGTGGTAGTAGTTTCCGCCATTGCCTTCTTTCTTCTTCGATTGAGATGAGAACAGCTGACCGAACCCTAGCACACCGGATTTCGACGATCCGCGCAGCGAGCAAACCGGAACGTTGAGAACGGGCGCAACGCGGACGTTAGCCGAGTAGGATCTCTCAACTCCTCTGCTCTTGCACCTTGGGCCGCCGTTGAAGCTGCTTGGACTGCTGCAGCTTCTCTCCAGACTCTCAAACACGATTTTGCCCGATGGATTCATCCTCGGGCTATCCATTGAAAGCCGCCTCGGAATCGCCGCCGGATTCGTCGGTGCGGGAGCTGACGGATGGTCGATCAGCGGCGCTATTGGATTCTCCGCCACGGAAACCATCCTGAGCTTCACCATTCTCACTTTAGGGTGGTTCGGGTAGGGTTTAGTGTCAGAATCGAGAGAGAGGCGGGGGAATTCGTCGTGATTGTGGGAGGACGAGATGGAAAGGGGCTCGGAATCGGAGACATTTAACAGAGGGAGGCGAAGAGAGGCGTCGGCAAACGACGTTGATTTGGAGGTTCTGTGGAGAAATTGGCGTATCGATTTACCAGCTTTCGTTGGAGAAGAAGAAGAAAACGACGTCGTAGCAGTTGAGGCTGACGTGGACTTGGAGTTGTTCTCTTGCTTGTTCTTCTTCAAACCGAGAAGCTCCCTCCAACGGCTCGAACACCTCGGTGCCTTCGGGGAAAACAAGTAAGGATCGTCGGTGATGCTCAACGTCTCGTTTCTCGGGCAAGATCTCCTCTCCTCCGGCGACCTTATCGACTTCTCCGCAGCAGGAATTTTGCTCGCAGCGATTTGGAGCGGGACAATCTTCCCGCCGGAGATGAGCTCGTCGGCTGGGAGCATTGTCGACGGATCGTCAAGACGGAACTCGAAGTCGTTTGCCGGATCTGACTTCTCCGGTGCGGCAGGAGTCTTCTTCGCCGGAGACGCCTTCTCTCCGGCGAAGAGATCTGAAACGCCTTCTTCGTCGGAGTATTCCCTGCTGAAGGATATCCTAGGGCTCAGCCATCCATACGCCGGGAAATTCGACGGCGCACAGTCAATGAAGCTCTCCGGCGGCACGGCGATGACGTTATTGACGCAAGCGGAAGCCATTTCCGGCGGTCATGCAAAGATTAAGACCGTTACGAGCAATGTCGAATTGGCGATCGAATCGTAGAGAGGGAGCGGGGGGAGGAGTAACTAACCGTTGGCCTGGGTTTGAAGGTGGGAGGAGGAGTGAGAAATGCAGACGGGAAGGTGTTATTAATGGAGGTGGGCGTGCGGCAGTGAGCTGGATTTGGGCTGGGGGAGATCCAGTGGGCTAATCAAAGCGGCCTTTTCCTTGTGTTTAAACAATGAGCCCGTGACCGTTACTGATCTGCGCTATATTAATTCGTCCACGTGCCCATTTATCTTGTTTCTGTTTTTTTTTTCACCCCTTCGACGTATGAGAGTCCAAACAAGAAAAAAAAAATTATACCACTTCAAATATAACTTTTTTCTTTCGTATGCTCAGATAAAAACTATATAAAATATTTTTTAATTTTTTTATAATATAATATGTATTTATAATACGTAGTATATTAAAAAAAATTAGTATTTATGAGTACCTACCTATTACACAAAGTGTGTAACGAGTGAGATTTAAACCCTTGATATTTTGTAAGGGGCACCTCTCTCTTTTTGATGACGAGGAACTCACTTTTGGCGGTAAACCCTAAGCATGTGACCCACCCAGCCAGCAAGAGCCAGGTATCAAGTAAACCGACTTGCGCCGACCGGCTCGACCCACTGGTAGGGTCGTAGGGAGCAAGGTAAACCTTGGATGGAAATCCCAAGGAAAGGAGCGTAGCCACGGAGGCAAGGATCGAACCCGGTACCTCCTTCCCACCCCCATTGCTCCACATCACTAGGCCACCCTGACTGGGGCAGAGACATCTCTCTCTTACCACTAGAGAAATAGGTCATTGGTACGTGTCATCATATCATTAAAGTTTTAAATATAATGTTTGAAAATAAAAACTATCCAATAATTATTAGTACTAATTGGATTCTAAGGTTAATTTACTCATCTAATTTGCACTCAGAGTTCATTTTTTTTTACAAAAAATACATTAAATGCGTAATGATATAATGCAACGTCATTTAAATTTTCAAACGTTCAGTTCTCACACCAAAATTTTGGCCAAATGTTTTTTTATCAAAATTAGTTCAATGTAAAATACGGGGTAGTCGATATCATTTTTTAGTATTTAAATCTTCTATTAATATTTATTCATGGACTGATAATTCGCATTATTTTTGTGATTTCTATTGTTTTTTAACGGTTGAAGTTTGTTCAAATTCACACATCAATTCGAATTCAATTTCAATATAATTCAATTTCAATATAATTAAATTAGACGAACAAATGGAGATTAGGGAAATTGGTAAATGGCTACAAACTTTAGCTAGCCCCTATATGAATGAAGTTTCGAAGCAACTTCGATGAGATGGAATGGGTCATTAAGTTGAGACGCTGCAAGGGGTTAAAGATGTATGCAATATTCTACGTTTTGCTTTGTCTGGTTTACGTTAAGATCCATGCCACTGTCTCACAGCGTCCTATTGGATTTGGTGGAATAACTTCGTATTAGACTCACAAGCTCAAATACTTGTTTTTGTTTTGGATGGCAACATTTTAAATTATTCAAATAAATAACTAATCTCCAATAATTATTTTTTAACTAATGGTGTCGTCCTTTCAGGGAAATTAAAGGACGGTGTCATTTAATACGACGAGATGTGCTTTTTTTTTTTTTTAAATCAATGTTACTCTAATAGTCTAATGTATAAGATATGGTTATTTAATGATTAGGAAAAAACAAAATCCATTTTTCCCCGGGGAAAAAAAACTTAATCCTAATTTGAACAGAGTTTCTCACATGCTATATAATTTGAACACAAGCAAGCATAGTTACTAGTTTAATGCCCTGCCTGTTCCAATCTAAATTTCAACTTATAGCCAAACTTTGTAATTTCAAGATATCTTCACTTTCAATGAATTTCAAAACTGAATTCCCAAAAACAAAAAAACACACAATATTTAAAAACTCTTATAGTCATCCATTCAGGAACCTTTGTAGTTTAATCTGACAAACGATAAATCTCTTGGGTCTGACAGTTTCTTTACTGGTTTTTTCAAAATCTACTGACACATAGTTGGTCCATCTATCATTAAAGCCTTCAAAAGTATCTCCCTTAGCAGACAATGAATCAAAGCAACAATACTTTCATAGCCTCCAAATGCGATAACCCAACACAATTAAATAACTACAGACCTATCCGTCTTTGCTCTACCATTTATAAGATAATCTCAAAAGTAATCGCCCAAAGATTAAAAACAATTCTTCCAAAAGTTATTCACCCACTGCAGAGTGCATTCACTTCGATCGGAACGCGCAATTCAAGATAACATTCTTATAGAAAACGAAATCATTCACTCCTTTCAAAATAAGAAAGATCAATCGGGTCGGATGGTTGCCAAATTTGACATGGAAAATATCTTTGATATGGTTGACTGGAACTTTCTTTTCAGTATCACGGATAAATTCGGATTCTACAACCGTTTCATGTTGTGGAGGGAAACTAGTTATCAAAATAAATATGAAATATATAATCAAACCAACTCCCTGTCCAAGCAAATAAAATACAAGAATCTCTCCCGCTATAGTGGTAGGGTATTCAGGATCGTATCCACGAGGAAGCGTGTCAGCGCTTGCCTTTCAAGTTCCAAATCTCTCATCGAAATCGATCGGAAGCCTTACTCGACGTCGAGTAGATGTACTCGATGTCGACTAAAACTGTCAAGTTCCTGCAAACTGCACAACAGAAGAAAAAACAGAACCGATGTCGAGTAGAAAGTACTCGATGTCGACCAGGTTACTCGATGTTGATTAGGTTTTAGTCGATGTCGAGTGTCAGTGCAATGAAAAACCGTAACTTTGCAAATAAAATAAAGACAGAAATAAACACATATTAAGATAATTCGATTCAATAAACTGAAAGCTTCTAAAGTCGGGGTATCAATGCCACAACGATAACCATATAAGAATCATCTTAAACCTATAAAAGATCATGCCTTTTCATCAAATAACTTTTGTCATTAACAAATATGAAGATAAAGATTTTCACATAAACCCTAATTGTTACTACCCTTTTCAGACAATTAATCCAAGTTTGCATTAAGATTACTTTCGCTTCAATAATACAAATAAGGATCACCTCTTATTCTCGTAGAATAATAGTGCAAATAGGGATAGAAGATGAAATCGCAATAAAAGTTGTACCTTTGATGCATTAACTTACATGGCTACCGTCGGGTTCACCCCGACCCTAGAAGTAGGGTGACTACTTGCTTTTCATCATAGAAACAAACATCAATATTATAAAAGAACTAACTTGCATTAAATCAAACAAAAGCATACAATCGTCCGAAGCCAAATCACTTCCGCTCTTACAACTCCAATCGGCCAAAGCTCTCTCTAACTCCTACCTTCGAATGTATTAAAGTGTGTGTAAATTAGAATGTTGGATGATCCTAAAAACCATCCCCTAGGGCTTTATTTATAGGGGCGTTTTGCGAAATGACCACAAAATCCGTCATATTTTGTGAAATAGTTGCGTTTTGGGACAATTTTGTGATATGTTCCCAATATAAAACCTTTTCTCTCTCCCGTCCTCATTCAATCCTCTCTCTCCCCGGACCTCTCTTGCTCTCTCGATCTCTTCTCCCCTCATGCCAGATCTGTTGTATTGCCATGGATTCGACGACCTCCTCCGACGATGTTGCTAAACGACGATGACGTTTCTCCAGCGCCGAAGGCGGTGGCGAGCGAGCGCCGGATCGAGCGCCAGATGCGGCGGACGATGAAGAAGGAGATAGAGGATCTAAGAAGGAAATTGCTTCCTAGAGCGAATCAGCCAACTTGCAGCAGGGAGGAGTTGATGTAGGTTAATCATTCTCTCTCCTAACTTTTTTGCTAGTTCAATCCTGTTTTCCTTATCAATCGATCGAAGATCGATTGATAAGGAACTCAATTTTGTTTGTGATGGTTGCAATAGCTGAACAAAATATGAAATCTTGTCCTTCAAATTAGGGTTGATTGATGACCTTTTGCGTTGCTGAAATCAGTTGAACATTTTGTGTTGCGTTGCTGAAATCTGTTGAACGAAATACAGTGTTTTTGCTGTGCAATGGCAGCTTAATCTTGTTAATAAAAATAAGATAGGGATAGCTCTCTGTAGTCAAAAGTCCAAAATGTGTTAAGATTTGGCTTGTTTTTAATGTCTTGAATCCAGTATGTTTAAGTGCATCAGTGCAATGGAATCATAGAAAATTTGCGCCGAAGGCGCAAATTTTCTTCGATTTTTGAAGTGTCAGAGTCGATTTTGAAGTCTCAAAGTGTTTGTGTTTATGTTTCTTTGTCAAATTGCACTGTGAAGGCTTTGAAATTAGCGGTGGATAGGAGGTCATGAAAAGACGACTTTATGACATTTGATCTGTTAGCATTAACAAGAAACCAGGCTCATAGCTTCGCCAATGAAGTTCTTATTGACAGTTTGACACATCAATCCATCCCAACATACTTCCATCTAATTTGTGTTTGCTGATAGCAAATTTTCTTTAGCCTGATAAATTAATTTCGAAGAAAAATGTTGTAGGTTTCACGCTCTCTAGCAGCATGTGAGGGCGCTCTTCTTGTTGTTGATGCTTCTCAGGTAACACACTTCCTTGTCAACATGGCATTTCTTATAATTTATCTCTAAAAGTTATATATGACTCAGGGATTTTTTCAGCATACTTCTAACACATAAAAGGTATATTCATGGCCCAAATTTCACCATATTGTAAAATAGTTAATCTGCAATGCTCAGATCAGATACACAGTATTGTAGACTGTTATTTTCTTATTTCCTTTTTCACATTGATTGCTATCCTGCCATTAATCGAGGAGTCCATTACCATGTAAACAACCTTAACAATGAAAGATTTGGAATGTCTGTAATTATGCTTTACAGGGAGTAGAAGAGCAGACATTAGCTAATGTTTATCTGGCATTAGAGAACAACCTTGAAATTATTCCAGTAAGTTGTTTAGTACAGTCATTTCTGTTGCCTTGTGAATTTATTGTATATGGATCTTGGACCATATTTCCAATGCCCAAGATTGGCTTGTTCTATTTTTGTTTCTTTGATGATTAACTTGGAATGGTTGGATCTGCATTGAAATTCATAACTAAATAAATATATGTCCGATGGCTATTGTCCTTTACCTTTTGTTTGGGACGTGCTACTTGATTTCATCTTCCTCTTTCCTTGTGTAGTATTGTGCTTTTGAATCTGAAGTAAATCATATTTGAATGAACCTTAATGAAAGAACTTTAAACAACTGTGCTTTGTTGCAGGTTCTGAACAAAATAGACCTTCCAGGTGCTGATCCAGAGCGTGTTGCCAAGGAGATTGAGGAGGTTACTTGACAATAATGATAGCTTTTTGAGTTTCTGAGCAATCTTGTAGTGAATCTGCTGACATTGTTCATAGAATAAATCATTTGTGCTTACATTTCCTGAAAACTTTCAGTTTAAAGGTTGGGGTCATTTGCTTATATGATTCTGAAGTTTCTGGAATTTCCGAGAGTTAGTTCATCTTCCTGAATAGTGAGTTCATTTGCTTCTAGGTTTCAGTGGTTTCCTCATGGTTTCGGACCCTTTCAGCGTGGACAAGTAAAATAGTTTAGCAATATGTGATTTCTGTTGCTTATTTCTCTTAACCATGATTAGTATTGTTTGTTGAAATGAGACATCTTGATATTCTTCTCCTTGTAGGTGGTTGGTCTGGATTGTAGTAATGCAATTCATTGCTCAACAAAGGTCATTACTATACTGAATTTCCATTTAATATGTTAGTCTTGAAGATTTTTGTCACAATATGTAGCTTATTTGCATTGATTAATAAAGGACTAAATGCTGCTCTTTCTGATCTTAATTTTATTTCCCCTCCTTTTTTCTCTTTCAATAGGAGGGCATAGGAATAACTGAAATTCTAAATGCAATTGTCCAAAGGATTCCCGCACCTGGTGATTCTACCAAAAGGCCCTTGAGGGCTCTCATATTTGATAGGTACCAACTTCTGCCCTTTTGGTACTTCCAATGTAATTGCTACAAAAGTGTGAACTCTCAAATGTCAATACTATTTAATGTCAGCTAGAATGATGAGCAAAATTCTTATCATGTGAGGTAGTTACTGCTTCCAAAGACACTAATAACCTTACAATTCCAACTTGGCCAGTTACTATGATCCATATCGGGGTGTCGTTGCATATTTTAGAGTTATTGATGGGACATTGAAGAAAGGAGACAAAATCTATTTCATAGTGGAAAGGTAAAACACTCTCCATGGCTGTTACTCTATCTCCTCCCTTTTGGATCTGACAGCTTATATATGCTAATGCCATTGCCTTTTTTAATTCCCTCTAGATCTTACCTTTGAAACAAGACACATTTCTTGGGCTCTTGAGCATATAATCCTTATATAGACTCTGCCCTTCTTAAATCTCTCATCTCCCCTTTTTGTAATGCCCCTATTGAAATCAATCTTGTAAGTTTTGTGGTGGTGAGGAATCATAATCTGTAATTACACCTTGGTTTGGTAGTTGTAATTAATTCATAGATTTGGACGAATTTTGTAATTACTAATTTACAGTTTTGGATAGTTGAAAAATTAAAATCATGCATCAGTGTTAAGCATCTTAATCCAAATGCTTAAAACTGAGTCGTGCAACTCTTCAAACAGAGTCGTGCAACTCTTCAAATAGAGTCGTGCAACTTTTACAACGGAGTCGTGCAACTCTTACCACAGAGTTGTGCAACTCTTACAACAGAGTCGTGCAACTCTTAAAACATAGTCGTGCAACTCTTACAACAGAGTCGTGCAACTCTTACAACAGAGTCGTGCAACTCTTAAAACATAGTCGTGCAACTCTATAAATCTAAATTATTATTCTTGCACCGTCATTTTATTATTGTTCCAATATTTTTGCGCACAAATTAATATTATTCCAGAAAATAGTGCACAAATAAATACTATATGTGCATTTTATAATCTTATTTTGCATTTTATAATCATATCCTAGTGTTAAGATCTATAAGCTCAAATAGTAAAGAGCATCTGGACATATTGTTGTTCAAGAGGTTGGTGGTTCGACTCCACCTAGATCTATTTATTCAATTTGGAAACATTTTGTCGTGCAAATATAACCGTAAGTAAGATCATGTTGAGAACAAATTCACAAGTCTCGATTGTCGTGCAACTCTTACAACAGAGCCGTGTAATTCTTACAACAGAGTCGTACAACTCTTAAAACAAGAGTCGTACAACTATTAAACCCGAGTCGTGCAACTCTTAAAACAGAGTCGTGCAACTCTTAAAACAGAGGCGTGCAACTCTTAAAACAAGAGTCGTGTAACTCTTACAACAGAGTCGTGCAACTATTAAAACAGAGTCGTGCAACTCTTAAAACAGAGTCGTGCAACTCTTACAACAAACTCGTGCAACTCTTACAACAGCGTCGTGCAACTCTAAAATTTTCATAGTGTTATTCATGAAATTTATAGTTTTATTCATACAAACTAATATCTAATTTGATTCTTCTTAAACTAAAAATCTAATTTGGTCACATTATAATATTATTCTTGCACTTTTTAATCTAATTTGGTTCTTAAAATGTATTTTAAAGTTGCACAACCGTAGTTTAGAGTTGCACAACTGTAGTGTCAGCATCTTTTTCTATTTTATTAATCAGAGAAAAAAACTAGTGTCAACGATGTTTGCAATTTTAATGATGAAAATGTATTGATCAATTTTATTTCTTTATAACTCTGTCAGCACTAAAATTGCAAACACCGCTGACACAACCTTTAATTTCTAAAAAGATGCTCTATTCATTTTGGTTCATGAATTGTATCCTCTATTCACTTTGGTTCATGCAAATTAACCTATAAAGGTAGAGAGACACATGAACTCTTAAAACAGAGTCGTGCAACTCTTAAAACAGGGTCGTGCAACTCTTAAAACAGAGTCGTGCAACTCTTACAAGAGAGTCGTGCAACTCTTAAAACAAGAGTCGTGCAACTCTTACAACAGAGTCGTGCAACTCTTACAACAGAGTCGTGCAACTCTTAAAACAGAGTCGTGCAACTCTTACAAGAGCGTCGTGCAACTTAAAAATTTCATAGTGTTATTCATGAAATTTATAGTTTTATTCATACAAACTAAAATCTAATTTGATTCTTCTTAAACTAAAAATCTAATTTGGGCACAAGTCTCGATTGTTGTGTAAAAATAACATATAGTTGAGCAAAAATAAGATGATGTTGAGCAAAATCTAATTTGTTCTCCCTAAAATAAAAATCTAATTTGGGCACTTTATAATATTAGTTTTGCACTTTTTAATCTAATTTGTGCATTTTATGATTTGGTTCTCCCTAAAAAATAGTGTCAGCAACTAAAATTCATAGATGAAGGTGGTAAACGATAGCATTGATAACCAACATCCTTCTGTCAGCACAAAACCCTTCTGTCAGCACAAACTTACATTCAATAGTCCAACTCCTTCTGTCAGCACAAAACCCATTCATCAAGTCCAACCCCTTATGTCAGCACAAAACCCATTCATCTAGTCTACAGAACCCATTCAAGAAAAAATCACAATTCAAACACTAATTAAAATTCAAACGTGGAGATCTCTAGTTCACATCCGCCATGACAACCTTTTCTCCTTACCTCGAAGATTCATACCTCTCAACAACACCTTCAACCGTATATTAATCAACACCTCTTTCTTTATACCTTCCAAGTCTTTGTGAAGAAAATCAGAAAATGTACAGAAAAAATCTAGCAACTTGCAGTCCTTATGCTGCGAAATAGAAGCCAATACTCTAGATTAATAGAGAATGGTCCTGGTGTAACTAGCGGGCGAAACAGTCCCCATTACAAATCTTATTCAGTCCTTAGACATATTCAGGGACAACATGCAGCAAAAACAGTTTACAAGAAAATGAAATTTCCTTTCGGTAGTAGTCTATATATGTAGAAACCACTCCCACATGTATTCAGGTAACACTGCAGGTGTAAAGATCGGGAAATTTTAGAATATTAAATTATTAAAATAGTGATTTATAATCATTTCGATTTGTAAGATTTGGAAGGTTTGGAATTTCCGTCCTTGAGCTATTGGTTTTATTCTAAATATTTCAAAACGAGTTCCGACATGATTTAATTAGAAATTTAAAATATCTTATACTCTGCTTGTATATACCGAAAATTTAAAAAATAATGCTCGGATTTGGAAAATTTAGGAGTATTTTAAACGCGTCGGAATAAGGTTAATTATCAGGTACTTTGAGATATATTTTTTTTGGGCAATTTCAAATTGGGAATTGGGTTCCCTTTTTGTAAACTCTAGCTCTGTCCTAGCCTAGTACCCTTTGAGCCAACAAGCCCCACGCCACACGCCACCACCCTCCCTCTCTCACCATGCTTCTCTATTGCAGGCAAAATGCCAAACTCCCTCTGCAATGTACAACTAAGAAACCTCCCCTTCCTCTTCAAATTGGAATCCAAGCCCAGAAATGAAGCATTCTCTCTATCTCTCTCTCTTTCCCATTTCCCCTCTCTGCAGAAGCCGGAAACCCTACCCAAGCTTCCAATTTCAAACCAAGTGAACACCATCTCTCACCTCCGCCGTTCAGATTGCAGCCACACCGAGATCCCAAATCGCCACCCCTTGCTCGGTCTTGCAGTCACCACCGACCTCCCTCCTTCCCCTTCTCGTCGTTCATCGCCAACCTGCACCCTCCTCGCCGCCGTCTAAGCCGCGAGCCGCCGAGGGACTCCCCTGTTTCGCCATTCGGAGAAGCCGAGCACCTCGACAGCTTCCTCCTCTCGAGTCCGAGCGAGCAGTCGGCATCTTCAACCCCAGCCTTCCTTCCTGTTCCCGACATCCGCAGGAGCATTCAAAGCTCAGGAACCGGAGCCAGAAGCCTCGAAGACGCGAGCGTGTCTTCTCCACTATTTCCGTTCAAGCAAGGTCGGTAATGGTTTCTCGATCGTTTTCCGACCCATTTCCATCTAAAGTCGATCTTTAATCCCAACTATTTGCTCTCTTCCTAGACCGAGCTTTTCGATTTCCACTCCGGTAAGCCGAATCCGACAATCGACGAATGTTATCCGGCGAGATCTCGAGCCCTCGGTGAGCATTCGATTCCTCTTTCTTTCCCGTGATTTCGCTTTTTGTGTTATTGTTGGTCGGGGAAATTCTTTGAGGGTGGCCAGAGGGGGAGCGGACCATCGCCGGCGAGGGCCCTGGATTCCTTTCTTCCCTCCGTTTCGTTTCCGTGGTAGCGGCTCTGTTCTTTAGGTTGAAGAAGGGTCTAAACCCGGTTTCCCCCCTTTCTTTTCTTATTTCCTGAACCGGGGTCCCCTCCTTTTATTTTATTTTGTCTTAACTGAACCGGGTTTGGGGCTGGGAGAGTTGAGTTGGGCCGGATCCGGGTCGTGGGCCTATTCCTTCCGGGTCTCCCTCTTTCTTCAGATTTCGGGTTGGGCTTTTTATTTTCATTTCATTTGGTTAATGGGTTGTTATTTCTAAATTGTGTTATATATTATGGATATATGTTATGGTAATCAAAACTACTTCTGAAATGATGATCATAATATTATTACGAAATACATCCTGAGTTTCATTTACTATTATTTTGGAATTATTATCATTATTATTAATTATTTTAAATTGTTTAAAAGTGATATAAATTGGACAAGTATTTTGTGATGATTTTATATATGTTTAGAAATTCTAAAATGACTTATTGGCCTTGCTTTATAGTCCTGGTTTGTAAAAATGGATTTAGTTTGGTGTTGTATTTAGTTATATGTTTTTGAGTAATTTATAAAAGTCTTAATGGTCGGAATCTATTTATATAATGATTTTGAGAATAAACATGCCGGAATTGTTTTAATAATATGACTTTGGGAAGTTGGTTAAGGATTTAAATGATTAATGTCAGGATTTGAGGGAACTTGAACTATTTGATCTTGAGCTTGAAGTTATGTTAAAAGTGTCATTTCAAATGTCGGGATTTCGTCTTGGCTTGATGATGTTGATTTTGAGAAGGAAATTAGAAGAACGATTTTGGTTAATGTTGATCATATTGAAAAGGTTTTGGAAGACGGTTTTACTATCAGTTGGTGTTGAGTATGTTGAGAACTTGGGTTCGTGTGTATGAATGTTGGTCCGGTAGCTTATGAAAATGGCTTAATGATAGGTGTGTATTGCTTTTGGATTGCTTTGGACTTGCATTTGGGCCCTTGCTTGTATTATCCTGATGTTCTGCATCTTCAGGTAAGTTCCCTAGGGGGCTTACTCAGGTTGGACATTCATGCATGTTGTTGCATTTTATGTTAGGTGTTGCATATGCATAAGAGCATGCCATGTAGTATCATGTTTAGGTTGCACTAATAGAATGAGCATCTGCTTACTTATTGCGTTTGAAACAGAACGGCCGTTATTTGTGAAAGTCCTAGAGTCTTTGCTAGGGTCATAGGGTAGCCCAGCCTCATCGGGTACCCTGAGTCAATCGAGTCATGAACTTCCTTATATTATGAGATGCCTGCGGGCTTTATTGTGGAGCGGGTTAGGCATGCGTGCCGCCCGATTATGATGGAATGCATTCACGAGCTGGCCAGTCTCCGCCCTATCGGAAGGGGGTGGAGGTAGGAGAGGGATATGCCATTTGGCATTGTCTTGGGCCCTTTATAGTATTTCTACACATTATTATGAACTAGGAGCATGCTAGTGTGTTTGACTTTCATACTGCATTAGAGCATCTTTATTAGGTATAGCACATACTATGTGGCCTCAGCGAGGACTGCCGGTCCCGCATGAGTGGCTCGATCTGACTCCTTTCCCTGTCTTCTTTTAAAGGTATTTTCTGCAGATTTGAGTGCTCGATGTCTATATGACGGGGTTCCCTTTTGGCGAATCGAAGAATCTGGCTAATATCCTAATTTAGTAAAATGGTAATGACACACTCATGATTTGGTTTTGACCGGTTCTGTCGTGACACTTGTATCTTTACTTTGTTTTCGCCTTACTTCCGTTTGAAATGGATTTCGCGACATAGTCTTAGGACAGGTTAAGGGTACACAATGGCCCTTCGATGTTTTTAGGGTTTGAAATCCCTCTTTCTACTAATCTTAAAATGAGTTTGAAACCTCGACCCGTACCTGGGTTGCAAGATCTGAACAAGGGGTTTCATCCCTTGAAACATAACCCGGAAATCATAATTCTGGGCCGTTACAAAGATGGTATCAGAGCTGAGGTTGTGCAATTCGGGTACACAAGGGTCGAGTGTATGTTTTGGAAAATCGCCCATGAAATTCAAAGGATTTGAAAGTGTTTTAAAAGGGCAAAATGAACTTAAGATGCCTAACCGAAATTGGACTAAGTAATGAACTTAACTTGTAATAAAAGAGGAAAACCGACCAAACGGGGACACGAGTGGGTAGTAAAGGCGCTAGACCACCCCTATTGGGTGTAGTTGGGAACGGTAGGCAAAATATTAGCTTGCTCTTTACAGATGGGTCTGGAAGTTTTCAAGGAGATCGTTACGAGTGTCATTAACCGATTCTATGCTAAGTGCTTGATATGCTAAAGTCTGATTGGTATGCCTAACAATGAAATGTGTATTGATTGATCTATGCGAATGGGATAGTGGGAGTACCCTTGTTTATGTGTGGTCAAACGCAGCTTGTGTGGAACGACCCCTTCCGCTATGTTAACTACTTTTTCGGTTCTATCAAATCTTTTCCCGTATGTTATTATCTTTCATGGGAAATCGGGTAGATAAACACATTGTGTCGGGGATCATGGTTGGATATTAAGTTGTCTGAGTGAGTGTTGGAAGTTTTGATGTCATTTTGAGTCAGAAGTAAGGTGTTTTTGTGGATGTGTTTCCTTATTCTTATGATGATTAACCAGTGTCATCTTGCCTTAAAGAGTCGTACTGGAGTCCCACGGGAAAGAGGGGTGATAAGTCAGTCGGGAAAAGTCAATGGTTGCCCTTAGGGATCTCTGTCCGGTTGTAATGGTGACTCTCTGAATTGCATGATATGATTTTGTAATCTACTGCATGTACCTTGCAAATGGTCATTAATAAGAAGCTGCTTATGTTATGCCTTGCCTTCTGTCATGGTTTTATTGTTTAAGCTCATGTTGTGGTTAATTACCTTGCTCACATCTCGTGTTGTGTCTTGCCTTATATCATGTTGTATGATTACGTGTTTATTGTTCCAAATGTTTACTTGGCTTACTAATCGTATGATTCTACATGTACTACTCTTTGACCTACGGATTAATCTTTAATGTGAAATTGTGCCTACATGTTTGATGTTCATGATGACCATTGTATGGATACGTGTTACAATTGGATGCCAACATGCCTTATGCAATATGTAATTCCCAGTACATGCTAGATGATGACGCGTTGATGCTTATTGTTCCTTTTGTGACAAGAATCTATAGCATGCCCATCTATTATGTATTCGTCAGATTAACTACTATTGATTATTTGTACTTAACATTGTTGTGTGATAACTTGCGTTGGATGGGGGACTATGTGGCATAATTGAGTGTTGATGAATGCATGCTTTTATCTTAGTATGTATTTATTTGAGCTCATGCCCCGCATTCTAATCATATTTCCCATTACTTAAACTTGTATTATACATTGTTAAGCTTTCCTCATACTTCTATATCGTTGGAATGTGATTAAGTTGATTTTTCTTTACATATCGTTGGGTTGATCAATTAAATGCATGTATGTATCGCATGTTGTGTTGAGCCATTAGTGTCATGTAGGACCATTGATTGTAACTTGTGCGAATTTATATATTGCCTACATTACTGTTGATTTTCTCTTGGTTAGGTCCCTGATAGTGTGATCCTTCTCTTTTCCTATCATCTTAGGTTGTTTTACTCATCCTGATTAGATTAATGTTGAGTTCAATGATTGACCTGCTTTCCGTAATGGGTAATCCTAGCATGCTTACATGTTATCGCTCGGTAGTGTTACCTTATTGCTCTATGACATCCTCTCGTGCTTGCATAGATGTATGACTTGGCACCTCGCATGATCACACACCACACTATATCATGATTCCGCATACGCATGACACCTAAATGTTAGAATGAATTTGGTCGAATTGCCTTGATTGTATTCATGCTTTTATATGTGCTAGTAGTATCCTGTAGGGCTTATGTTTTCTAATATGACCCGCTAAATGATTACATGTCATACTTGTTCTATGATGTGATAGTTATTGTACCCTTTTATGTGCCCTACGACAGTTCATTCCTAGCATGACTATGACCTATCGCCGCGATGTTCTATTTTTTTACTCTGTGGTGATCCCTCTTATTTTCATGGACATTATGATGAACTTCTTTAAATGACTCTTGACTATGATCATGCCTTATCATGTATCGCTAGTACCATGTATTACTTATGCTTTTAAATGTATCTCAACATACGATTACGTGCCATTCTTAACCTATTATATGATCATTGTGTCAGATGTGATAATTACTATGCCCCTCTTATGTGTTCCTCTATGACATTTAGTCTCACTATTATGATATACCTTACCATGCTTGAACTCACATGTTGATATGTATACCATGCTTGTGCATTCGTTCATATATATAACACTTGTCATTCTCATTAAATTCCACTTGAACTCGGACCCTGTATGGTCATTACTAGCTTCGCATAACTTGTTTGAAGTTGCTAAGTCTAACCGTTTCGTGGGATAATATGCTACTAGCTTGTCTCACATGCATGTTGTAGTACTCGATTGTGTCTTTGAAAATGAATACGAACGTTGTTCCCCTTGAGATAGGTACATGTTAGTGTGGATTAGTGCAATTGATACGTTCCATGATGAATTCGTGTTACTTGTCGCGATTATAACCTAATAGACTTTCATAAGGGCATCGTTGCTATTCCCGGGTCGAAGTCTTGTCTTTAGTCTTGTCGTTCTTAGCCTTGGTCCATGTTTGGTTCCGAAAGGAACATTGAGTTGTCCACTCTTGTCACTCCCCTATCTTTGCTAACTTGGAGTCATGCGCGATATATTGGGTGAGCGACTGCTTGAAAGAGAAAGGAAGTTGCATAGCGATAGAGCAGTGTGGCAGAAGCGTGGGCCCATAACCCACAAGCCTCATGATCGACGGTGTTGGTGGGACAGGTATGTTTCGAGGATTGCGGCTATCGAGTACGATATGACTTGCAGGCGGGGGTGTCCTCCGTTTGAATTGCTAACCTTTCTGAATAATGTTGATAACTATGTTGCACTGCTTTGATGGTGACATTTATGTGTTCATGTGCTGACTTGGTAATAATTGTTGTTTGATTGTCTGTTGTTACGATGATATGATTCGGTGCCTTACAATTCTAATGTACATGATGACTTGATGCGTTGATGATTGAGTTGCTAAGCATGATCTAAATTCGTTACCTATAAAATGTGAACTGCAAATGCTGAGGAACCTGAACTGTCTATTAGATAAGGTTATGATGAAACTTGCTAGCTTGACTTGATTATGTGCATATATGATGATTTGTAATAATGACTGAGCATGACGGTAAATTGAGATTTATCGACGCAGTTGCAATGTTTAATGCTGAACTAATGATGGTATTGATATAAATGCTAGTTGATATGATGTGGTCCTTATGTGTAATAATGTCCATGATTGCTTATTCTTTGAACTTGTGGGTGAGGGTTATCTTGTGGAGTGGTTGATGAGTGGTAAAAGAATTCTAGGCGGTTAGGATGATCGATGGTATTACGAGGTAAGACGCGAGAGTGGGATCCATGTGGTTAGCAGGATATGATGCTCATGATGTCTTGAGTAGTATATGAAGTGTGGAGAATGACTTTTCAGAGTATTGAGGATATGGTATGAGAGGGTTCTCGGGTGTGAAGTCAGAGATAAGAGTTGGGTCCTTAAAGGTGGATGGTGTGGTAGTGCTTGGCGGAAGGAGGGGCGAGATTTGAGCATTGAGATGAATTGGGATTTGTTTGGAGATTTTTTGTCTGAGTTGACGTTGGCGAGTCTAGAAGAGGATCAGTCTTGGCTTAAGAGTGGAGATGGGCGAGTGGGGATTGTATTTTATTTTGACTGGTATAACGTGAGAATTTTCTTGATTATGTGATTTATTTATATTTGCTGGCATGATGTTAGATTGCAACTATGATGAATCTGATACAGAATGATATTACATGTTGTTATGCAATATTGAAATCTAGTTGGTAGTGACAAATGTTATCATGATATATTGCTGCTCTGCTATGTTGTTTTAGGAGCATGTTAGGATGTGTTGTGATCTGATATACGAGATAATGATGTGTTATTATGTGAAAGTGTGATGCTATGTTATGGGGTGAAAGCATGATGTTATATTATGTGGTAGTAAACATGATGTTGTATTATATGTTTAGCAAGCATGCTTATGGATATGTTGCATCACGAATATGGCTTTCAAAATGAATATGATTTATATATATGAGATAATGATGTCTGATTACTAATTGATCGCTACATGACGTTGTGATGAGTTAAGATGATGTCTGGTGAGTATGCTGACATTCGATGATTGATATGCTGCTTGACCTCCCCTTTTGCTGAATCTTAATGGCATGATTTTGTTGTGTTGATGTGTTGACAATAAGTTTTGGTTCGTTGACTCTATGATGAGGTGATACTTTTATGACTTCTGATGTGATGTCGAGACATTTATTATGATTTTGTTATGTGGTTGAGATGCATATTATGACCCATAGTAGGATGTAGAGATTTTGATGTGACCTTGTGGCACTGTGTTGGCATGCATATGTTTGAGACTTGTCATATGATGTACTAATTGGAGATTGGTTGGTTATTTGGTTATGCATTTCTTATGGCTTGTGAAGCTTGCTTGAATTGAGACTGATAGCTTGTTTTGATTCTGGAAACTAGGAAGAGAATATGGGATTAGCCCTTAGAGGAGGATGATTCCACCTCCGAGCTTCTGAAATTGATTGATTGTTATGCGGGAAACTGATTTAGTTTTAGAAGATTTTGACAAAATTTTGATAGAAAAGATTTTACTTGTTTTGGTGTAAAGTTGCTTGGTTAAGCGTCTTATTTGAAGATTTTGAGCGGTTTGAAAAGGAATGACTTGAAAATTTTTAAAAATAAACGTTACCGAGAATTTCAACGATTTTGAGGCCAATCTTTTCCAATGGCGGAATCCGTTTTTCTTGAGAATTTTCAAACCCGGTTTTAAATTATAACGACTCACGAAGTGGATACAAGCATTTTATAGGGGCGCATATAGAATGCTTGCTAAGACCTAGTAGACACGTTATGATTGCTTTTCGAGTTATGATATAACCGAAAAGTCGGAGTAAGAATGTGATAAGGGCCCAGATCACATACTTGCTACGACCAATTGGGAATGTTATGATCACGTCAAGGGTGTTGTGAGGATCTCATACGGGCCCTATGAGATGCTTACAGAATCAATGATGTGATCCTTGGACTCACCAATTTAAAACTTCACCCCTTTGTTTTAGAGTTATTTTAGTCTCGGGGACGAGACTTGATTTTAGAGGTAGATGATGTAAAGACCGGGAAATTTTAGAATATTAAATTAGTAAAATAGTGATTTATAATCATTTCGATTTGTAAGATTTGGAAGGTTTGGAATTTCCGTCCTCGAGCTATTGGTTTTATTCTAAATATTTCAAAACGAGTTCCGACATGATTTAATTAGAAATTTAAAATATGTCATACTCTGCTTGTATATACCGAAAATTTAAAAAATAATGCTCGGATTTGGAAAATTTAGGAGTATTTTAAACGCATCGGAATAAGGTTAATTATCAGGTACTTTGAGAAATATTTTTTTCGGGCAATTTCAAATTGGGAATTGGGTTCCCTTTTTGTAAACTCTAGCTCTGTCCTAGCCTAGTACCCTTTGAGCCAACAAGCCCCACGCCACACGCCACCACCCTCCCTCTCTCACCATGCTTCTATATTGCAGGCAAAATGCCAAACTCCCTTTGCAATGTACATCTAAGAAACCTCCCATTCCTCTTCAAATTGGAATCCAAGCCCACAAATGAAGCATTCTCTCTATCTCCCTCTCTTTCCCATTTCCCCTCTCTGCAGAAGCCAGAAACCCTACCCAAGCTTCCAATTTCAAACCAAGTGAACACCATCTCTCACCTCCGCCGTTCAGATTGCAGCCACACCGAGATCCCAAATCGCCACCCCTTGCTCGGTCTTGCAGTCACCACCGACCTCCCTCCTTCCCCTTCTCGTCGTTCATCGCCAACCTGCACCCTCCTCGCCGCCGTCTAAACCGTGAGCCGCCGAGGGACTCCCCTGTTTCGCCATTCGGAGAAGCCGAGCACCTCGACAGCTTCCTCCTCTCGAGTCCGAGCGAGCAGTCGGCATCTTCAACCCCAGCCTTCCTTCCCGTTCCTGACATCCGCAGGAGCATTCGAAGCTCAGGAACCGGAGCCAGAAGCCTCGAAGACACGAGCGTGTCTTCTCCACTATTTCCGTTCAAGCAAGGTCGGTAATGGTTTCTCAATCGTTTTCCGACCCATTTCCTTCTAAAGTCGATCTTTAACCCCAATTATTTGCTCTCTTCCTAGACCGAGCTTTTCGATTTCCACTCCGATAAGCCGAATCCGACAATCGACGAATGTTATCCGGCAAGATCTCGAGCCCTCGGTGAGCATTCGATTCCTCTTTCTTTCCCGTGATTTCGCTTTTTGTGTTATTGTTGGTCGGGGAAATTCTTTGAGGGTAGCCGGAGGGGGAGCGGACCATCGCCGGCGAGGGCCCTGGATTCCTTTCTTTCCTCCGTTTCGTTTCCGTGGTAGCGGCTCTGTTCTTTAGGTTGAAGAAGGGTCTAAACCCGGTTTCCCCCCTTTCTTTTCTTATTTCCTGAACCGGGGTCCCCTCCTTTTATTTTATTTTGTCTTAACTGAACCGGGTTTGGGGCTGGGAGAGTTGAGTTGGGCCGGATCCGGGTCGTGGGCCTATTCCTTTCGGGTCCCCCTCTTTCTTCAGATTTCAGGCTGGGCTTTTTATTTTCATTTCATTTGGTTAATGGGTTGTTATTTCTAAATTGTGTTATATATTATGGATATATGTTATGGTAATCAAAACTACTTCTGAAATGATGATCATAATATTATTACGAAATACATCCTGAGTTTCATTTACTATTATTTTAGAATTATTATCATTATTATTAATTATTTTAAATTGTTTAAAGGTGATATTAATTGGACAAGTATTTTGTGATGATTTTATATGTGTTTAGAAATTCTAAAATGACTTATTGGCCTTGCTTTATAGTCCTAGTTTGTAAAAATGGATTTAGTTTGGTGTTGTATTTAGTTATATGTTTTTGAGTAATTTATAAAAGTCTTAATGGTCGGAATCTATTTATATAATGATTTTGAGAATAAACATGCCGGAATCGTTTTAATAATATGACTTTGGGAAATTGGTTAAGGATTTAAATGATTAATGTCAGGATTTGACGGAACTTGAACTATTTGATCTTGAGCTTGAAGTTATGTTAAAAGTGTCATTTCAAATGTCGGGATTTTGTCTTGGCTTGATGATGTTGATTTTGAGAAGGAAATTAGAAGAACGATTTTGGTTAATGTTGATCATATTGAAAAGGTTTCGGAAGACGGTTTTACTATCAGTTGGTGTTGAGTATGTTGAGAACTTAGGTTCGTGTGTATGAATGTTGGTCCGATAGCTTATGAAAATGGCTTAATGATAGGTGTGTATTGCTTTTGGATTGCTTTGGACTTGCATTTGGGCCCTTGCTTGTATTATCCTGCTGTTCTGCATCTTCAGGTAAGTTCCCTAGGGGCTTACTCAGGTTGGACATTCATGCATGTTGTTGCATTTTATGTTAGGTGTTGCATATGCATAAGAGCATGCCATGTAGTATCCTGTTTAGGTTGCACTAATTGAATGAGCATCTGCTTACTTATTGCGTTTGAAACAGAACGGCTATTATCTGTGATAGTCCTAGAGTCTTTGCTAGGGTCATAGGGTAGCCCAACCTCATCGGGTACCCTGAGTCAATCGAGTCATGAACTTCCTTATATTATGAGATGCCTGCGGGCTTTATTGTGGAGCGGGTTAGGCATGCGTGCCGCCCGATTATGATGGAATGCATTCACGAGCTGGCCAGTCTCCGCCCTATCGGAAGGGGGTGGAGGTAGGAGAGGGATATGCCATTTGACATTGTCTTGGGCCCTTTATAGTATTTCTGCACATTATTGTGAACTAGGAGCATGCTAGTGTGTTTGACTTTCGTACTGCATTAGAGTATCTTTATTAGGTATATCACATACTATGTGGCCTCAGCGAGGACTGCCGGTCCCGCATGAGTGGCTCGATCTGACTCCTTTCCCCGTTCTTCTTTTAAAGGTATTTTCTGCAGATTTGAGTGCTCGATGTCTATATGATGGGGTTCCCTTTTGGCGAATCGAAGAATCTGGCTAATATCCTAATTTAGTAAAATGGTAATTACACACTCATGATTTGGTTTTGACCGGTTCTGCCGTGACACTTGTATCTTTACTTTGTTTTCGCCTTACTTCCGTTTGAAATGGATTCTGCGACATAGTCTTAGGACAGGTTAAGGGTACCCAATGGCCCTTCGATGTTTTTAGGGTTTGAAATCCCTCTTTCTACTAATCTTAAAATGAGTTTGAAACCTCGACCCGTACCTGGGTTGCAAGATCCGAACAAGGGGTTTCATCCCTTGAAACGTAACCTGGAAATCATAATTCTGGGCCGTTACAGCAGGGTTTCATGCACAAAATGCTTGGAAGAGGATACCAGAAATGTATTCACACAACAGTTCAGCAGTCTCAACAATAAGTAGGGTTGCTCAAGCTTTCATCTTAGCCTCTACGAGATCTCACATGGTAGTTCCGTACTTTTTTCTTTGTAGCAGTTGAAGGTCTGACGTTGCTGCTCAGAGCTCTCTATTTGTTAGTGTTATTCTTGCCTAACATAATCACAACACCATTGTCTGATAGTTTGGGGCCTGAATTCATAAAATTATGGCCAATCACAATTCAATATGCCTATATGGGATTCGAACCCACATCTTTGTGCACGAGCACAATGCTGTCCCATTTAAGCTAATAGGCTCAAAGCATTCGACTAAGAAACTCAATAACTCCACAACCAAATGAATAGCTCCAAAATCAAACAGTGACAGTGAGATAATTGCTTCCATGCCTTTAACCAAAAATTGAACTAAAAAATAATAGGCCCACAAAGACCAAATTACATCCTCCAACTAACCCACAAAAAATGCCCAGCCAAATTCTAAAACAAAACACACTAACCCATCCCAATTTGACTTCAAAAAAAAAAAAAAATTCAACAGTGAATGCTTAGCAAAATAAATAAATGACAGCAACATTGGAGTGAATATTAGGATAAATAATTCACATTTTATGGAGAAAAAACAAAAAGTCCAAATATTAAATCTACAATGAATCAAGCACGCTTGGAGAAAAACGTTCAAAGCATGATGTTTCAGCAGTTGAGCAACCAAAGCATACACAATTCAAGTGAACAAATGCAATCAAGTAGTCTTATAACTTGATTGAACAAAAAGTCCGAAATTTTATCAATTCATAGAGTTCAAAAAAGACAAGCATAGAGTGTAGGAGTAAAAAAACACAAGCAAATCAGTTGTGCAAATATAGATTTATATTGTGCAAATAAGAAAACCAAAAGCAAATTCATATAGAAGACCAGGAAGAGCAAATCTGAAATTTCAATCAAACAAGATAGATTGAGCTAATGTAGGAGTTAATTTTTGCAACTTGAAAGTGAAAAATTAAACACAACAAATCTGTAACTTGATTTGTGCAACTTTAGGTCATTGACTCAACGAATAAAAGGAAAACGTTTTGAAATGACTTGTTCTTAATCCTTGGCCATAATAGATTTTCACGTGAAAATCAATCATCAACATAAAGTGAAATTGCTTCAGGTTTTCTCATCTAATGCATAGTTTAGTAGTGCAAAAATAATGCATAGTTCAATATGATAGTTCGCTACAGTCATGAAGCTTTGTACATGGTCCTAATGGAATCAAGGATTGGGTGGTTCTATGTTATTTTGGTACATTTAGCACAAACAATTCAGCATAAGAAAGAACAATAGTGACACACCATAAGCAAATTGCATCAAAATTCAGCATCAGAGAAGCAATAATGTGGAAAAACGTAACAATGTCAGAATGAAAACCAACTATCGAACTCACTCTAGTTCAAGACTGGTTTCTCAATAAGAAACTCACCAAACAGCAATACCTTTCGTACTAATCAATATTTACACAAGACAACAATAAGAAACTCACCAGACATTGATACCAAATCCACAGATTCCAATCCAACAGAAACAACAACAGTAATGGTAGATCAGCAAAACATAATTGAACATCAATGTAAACTTCAGCAATAGAAGAGCACCAATAGACAGACCTTGAGATTGAGCGATTGGAATCGAAGAGAGACGGAATTGAAACCGCCGACTGGAGGCACAAGATGAGAAGGAGGCAGAGGCACGCTCCTCCTGCTTTCTCCATGCTCCTCGTCGTCGGTGGTACCGTCCTTGGACACAGACACCACCAAATCGCCGGTTAGTAACCTCGGGAGGCAGAACTGCTATAGAACGAGATCTCGCCTCCACTTCGCTGTCTCTTGCTCTTGGATGAAGAAGCAGGGAATCCGAGATTTGGAAACGGAGCCCTGGCCGAGATCCGAGATCCACCGAGGAGCCGAGGCCGGCGTGGGTGACGGAGAAGGAGATCCACAGATCTGGAAATGGAGCAGAGGGAGTGATCTTGGAGGAGAAAGGAGGACGGTGGAAGGATCCGAGATCCACCGAGGAGTCCTGGCCGGCGCGGGGAACGGAGAAGGAGATCCACAAGCTCCAGGTCGCCGGCGATCGAGGGAAGCGCAGATCTGATGGAACACGGGAGAGGGAAGGGTTAGGTTCAGATTTGGAGAATGGGGTGGAGGAGAAACAAGAGCGGTAGCTTTAAAATTAGTATAAATAGCGGACATCTTTCTAAATTGTCCAAAAACGAGACTATTTTGCAAAATCGTCCAAAAAAGGGCCTATTTTGCAATTTTTTTCTTATTTATAGTGTTCAATCCCCGTTATCCAAGGAAAGAACAATCTATCTCTATCTAAATTTATCTATCTAAAACCTTAATGATAAATGTTTAATAATTAAGTAAAATAAAATAATTAAAATTCTCTTAAGTAAATATGGCAATTACTAATGTGGATAAGTCTTCAAACTTGATAGATCTTTCGTGCCTTCATGCCCAAGTAATCACTCACTCGGACTCCTACTCAATCTCGACTCGGATTTGTCCTTGATCTTGACTCGGATTGCTCCTGGGTTGTACTTGTCATCGAGTAGAGTACTCGACGTCGACTAGACTTTGTGTCTGGACTTCATCTGTGCTCGATCTCGGCTTCAGGAGGTGTTGTTGACTAGAACTGTACTCGACATCGAGTAAGTGTGCTCTACGTCGACTAGGTCTATCGAGTGATTTTCTTCTCTTCTTCTGCTCGATGCTTTCTGGCTCAGCTTCTACTTGACCTCGAGTTGTTGTAGTCGACCTCGAGCATTCTGACAGTTTTCTTTCCTTCTTCGAATTGCTCGTAATGTATCTCGATTTCTGCGAAACTAAACAAGAACTAGTGTAGATCTCTGTAATTGACAAATAAGCATAAACTACATAATTCTTGTATTATTCTAACCTAGAGATACGAAATGCATACAGAAATTGACATGTATGTAAGCGAAAATCATGGTTATTTGAGTGCACATCATTTCACCTCATGGATCAAAGAATGCATCACGGCGGTTACCTACTCGGTACTTGTCAATAATGAGTCCACTGATTTTCTTTCTCCCTCTCGGGGCTTGTGCCAGGGAGATCCCCTATCCCCGATACCTTTTCCTCCTAGTCTCTGAAGTTCTTGCATAAGGACTCCAGCTTGGCTCACGACAACAAAACAACAGCATAGGAGTCTCTCTCACTAGATCAGGTACAAAAATGTTATTCCTCGCATTTGCGGATGATATCATTGTTTTTGCTCCGACTAGCTTAGTGGCTTATGAGCAAATTAATGGCATAATGATAGATTACTGCACTCTTTCTGGTCAGCGTACCAACTCTCACAAATCAGTCTTCCAAACTTCACCCAACACACTTGCACACATTAAAACTCTAATAAAAAAATGAATTACATATCCCTTATTCAACTAACATAGGAAAATATCTTGGGTCTCATGTCATTTGTGGTAGAGTTTATCTCTCCACTTTCCAGGATATTATTACTTCAGCAAAAACCCAACTATCCAAATGGACGACCAACTCCCTTTCTCAAGCCAGTCGTAGCACCCTTATTAAAGCAAATTTGGCAGCTAAATCGTTGCACCTCATGCAATGCTTTATGCTACCTTCACAAGTCGCTCATGAGCTAGTTCAAAGTGTGCAAAACTCGGAAAAATGATGGTCTTGGCCTTTGAAACTCGGAAGATATGAACAAAGCTCTACAATTGAAACTTATTTGGAAAATCATGGTTGAGCCTTCAAACCCATGGGTAAAACTCAATAACTAATTACGAAAAAATATCTAAAAAATGATCATATTCTAAACTACAGGAAAAAAAGGGAATACATCCTCGCAATGGACCAAACTTAGCCGCCTCATCAATTTGTTTAAATCTGGGATTCGATGGTCTATTGGGGATGGCACCTCAGTCAACATCTGGCTTGATTTATGGTGTGAAGGGCGACCTTTAATGGATCGTGCAACAAACTTCTGTTCTATTATCTCATTTTGGAAGGTGAGTGACTTCATTACTAATGTAAAAACCTGGGATACCCAAAGGATTAGCACATTACTCCCAACTATCTAGATAACAACACGGTCTTTAATGACCCGAGTTATAAAACAAGGGTTACGTTTCGAAGGAATGGATACCTTCATTCGGATCTTGCAATTCAAGTACGGGTTGTTGAAAGTTCAAAGGGGTTAGTGTTTTAAAAGAGGGATTTCATACCCTAAAGTTTCGTAAGGTCCATTGGGGACCTGGTGTTTACACATCGTTGCTTGTCCTAATTTCCAATATACGCAAAATAGCTTAAGTCTAAAATAAGTAAGCAAAACATAAATCCAAGAATACAAGGTTGTCACGACAAGGCCGGGTCAAAACATAGTAAAAATCCCAAATAGTAAAGAATTTAGGGTCAATTCAGTCTCTCCAAATATGTTATGGTTAACCCCGTCAATCAGCACTCATTAAGCAAAAGGAAGTGGGTACCTGAAACTATACAACAAGTCAAGGCGAGCCACTCATGCATGCCCGAAAGGCATTGATGGGGCCATATAATATGCACCCTATACATAAAGATGTCTAATGCGTTGCGAGAAATTAAACACACAAGCATGCTGATCAGGATATATAATAATAATAATAATAATAATAATAATAATAATAATAATAATAATAATAATAATAATAATAATAATAATAATAATATTAATATTAATATTAATACAACGGAAATTTCGCCTGGTAACCCCGTGGTTTCGCGTAATTCGCGTGGTAAACAAAGATTTCAAATATTTCGCCTGGTAACCCTGAGGTTTCGAATTTTTTTGCCTCGCGCCCACAAGTTTGACATTGTCCAATAATTGTGTTTTAAAGTTATGGGCGGGTGAGTCTTCTAATATTAACAAATTTTGTGGTATATTTTCACAAATACCACATTGTAAACATAGATCTCGATCGATCTCGCTTACAACTGAAGCAAAACCAACAGTGAGTGGGGGAGGAATCGCCCTGAGCCAAGGCCGAGGAACAACGGTCGGTGGCCGGTGATCGGTGTTAGAGGGGCAGCGGTGGCGCTAGCGGTGGTTCGCGGCTGCTACGACTGGTGGTGGTGCGTGGTGGGTAAAGGATACCATTGTCGAAATCGTGCAGCCTGGGCAAAGGATACCATTGTCGGTGTTGTCTAGTCAAGGACGAGAACAACCAGCGCCAGCCGAGGATGGAGCAAAATCAGGGGTGAAGGCCTTTCTCCATTGCACAGTCCATCCACCACCACCGTCGTTGGTTTCCATCTTTTTCACCAATGGCCACCGCTTCCACCTCAGGTCGATTCTCCAGTAAATCCCTAACCCTAGAATCTGTTTAATTTGATTTCCTGTAAATCCTTAACCCTAGAATCTCTTTAATTTGAATATATCTTTTATTTCCCTTTAATTTAAACATAAGCAATGCAAATCAACAAATAATCTCGATCCCTTCTTCTCTTTCAATTTGTTAGTTTACACCAATTTTTTTGTTTGTTTTTGTTTCTGTCCGAAATTCGGATGTGCATTAAAAGTATGTTGAAGATTAAAATATATCTTTTCTACTTTCATATAGCAATAAATCTTTTCAATTGGTTCACCTTTACTTGATATGAAATTTGGATTTCAAAGTCTGCAGGGTCTCTTCAACCTTTGTATAGTAGCCGATTCAGAACCTCTGTATAGTAATACTCATTGATGTAAACATGAAATAAATAATGAAAATCTTATGAAGGTTTTACTTTTTATATCTTTTATTTGATATCAAATTTTTACCTCATGCTTCTTCCACTTGCCTTTTCTTGATACGACTATTATACTAAGTTCAATCTTGTAGTGTGGTTTCCTTATGAGAGTTGGCTCTGGATTAGTTCAACATCTCTATTTATGTCTTGGTAAGCTTTCTTCACATGCCTCGGAGAATTGAAAATGCTAGTAGCTCTCTCTGATAATTGCAGCTTAAGTCTCCCAACTTTGCCACCTTTACCTCATAACAGTAGCAAACTAGCTCTCTCTGCTAGGGTATAATTAATCTTCAAGGGTATAATTGATCTTCTATATGTTCTGGTTTTCTGCTGCATTTCATCTATTTAGTTATGGAGAGGTTCGACAAAATGATTGCAGCTTCTACATGTTATTATCTCCCTCAGATTTCCCCCCAGATTGTGGTTGTTTCTTCATTCTTCTGATTTTTTTTTTCCAGATTTTCCTAAAGTATAATATTGCTAACGTTTTTGTAATTATCACAGCCTGTTCACAAATGGATGGCTTGACATGTGTATTTTCCATGTTTGAGGCATGGAGTACCTAAGGTAATGAACTACAACTACTTAGACATTTAAGGTAAATATCTTTCACTAGAAATGGGTTTAGATATTTTCTTTTTGGTGAGCAGGCTTGCAATGCTTTGCTATTGAAGGTTTTATCCATTTTCTGGCTCTTTTGGACACTATTAATATCTTGTTTTGCTATGAATGAATCGAGTCACAACAGGCTAGATTATGGTTTTGATGAATAGTTATAGACTTAAGTGGAATATCAAGGGAAAAGCTAAAGCCATGCTAATATAATTGGGTGTTGTGTATTGTGTCTTGCACTCTTGCTTATGTTTTACTATAATTGGTCTTCATCTGGAACCTAAACAAAAATTATCATCCTGAACTAAGCTATCCTTTTTCTCATATTAGTATATTACTATCTAATACAAGCTGAATTAAGCTTGTATTAGAAAGTGCTTTGGTGTGTAAATGATCTAAAATATGAGTTCATGTAAGTGATCTAATAGCATATATCAATGTGGTATGTAAATGGCCTAAAATATGTAAATGGTTTGGGATAATGTAGAGGACGATATGTTTCCTAGTGGCTAGTTGCTTGTCCTTGGATCGTAGAGCAAATGTGGTTGTTTCTTCCCACTTGTTCCTTATTGGGAAATAATTTTGCATAAGACAAATAACTAAATAAATAACACATAACTCTTTATATGCTTTCTGTAAATGATCTTATTCTTTAAACCATGTCTTTTATAATGTACAACTATAATTTCTTGGAATGCTTATCAATTGTCATTGCTTGTTTATCCATACAGAATATTGTTTCAGGTTACTTTCACAAACTATGACCTAGTATATCAGTGGTCACTCTTTCTTTCTTTGTTGCAGTAATGAGAACTTGGTCAAGGATACATATTTGCGCCAGGATAGGGATGAACATGGTTGGGTTCCTATCCAGCTAATTGCAAACTTTAAGAAAGTAAGTCTAATGTCTAAGTTATAATATTACAGTTGAAAGGGGTATTAGGAGGGATATTTTACCGTGAAAGATTTCTAGTGTCAAATTTGTTTATCCTATTAGCTCAAATGGTAGAGCAATGTGTTATACACATGATGTGGGTTCGACTCCCACATAGGTTGATCTATTAAAATGGTTCATTGGTATCCACTATCACAACTTTGTTTTCAACATCATCATGGTAATAATATGTATCCTCCTATTTTTCTTCTTTGTGATTCTCACTTTTTGCAATATGTATATAGCCTATATGGGATTCGAACCCACATCTTGTGCCTAAGCACATTTCTCTACCGATTGAGCTAATAGGCTAAAATTTTGTAGAAAAAAAATCAAAACCAATAGGCAAGTTTATATAACTAAACCTACTACAAAGAAGACATCTAGAGACATAAAATGAAGACATCTAAAAATTTGTAGGAAAAAATTCAAAACCAATAGGAATATTGATGGATCAAAGTAGGGACTTTTGAGGATTTGCTGCTTATTCAAATATAATCACTCATATTGCATTGATTTGTTTGCCACCATAAATTAGACAGATGCAACAACTTGTTAGTTTACAACCAAAATCAACTTGTGCTGGCATACACCAATGACAGCCTCAAGATCAATGATGCATTGTGAACAAATCCAAGAGAGATGGGAGTTTATATTGCTTACTTACAAAAGAGCACATACATCTGCAACTATTTTATATAGACTGGAAATAATATCAAACAGATATCTTTTGAAATGTGACTAAAAAACCCATAAACAATATCATACACATGTTTGTTCTCATCAGATCAGATCATACATTCGGAACCCTACCTATATTGAACAAGAAATACAAACCATAAAAAAATTCCAAAATTTTGAGAACCATAAACACTAAAATTCAAAGCTCTAAGCTTCAAACCATGAGTTAGTCTCAATTTCGCACCTATGTCACTCATCCCAATCAATAAGAACTAATTTGATAAACTAAATCGATATTTTGTACCTTTTTAAATTCTTCGAGCTCTCAATTTCGTACCGACGTAGCCACAACCACTGTTAGCTAGCAACCGTCGGGGCCACTACAACCATCCGCCGTCCCTCTTTATCCAGTTGCCACCACCGGTCATGCCACAAGTCGCCGTCCTCTACACTTTGACTTCTCCCTCTCCACTTCGTCTTCTCCCTCTGCTATCGTCTCTTCTCCATCTGCTCATCTCTCGTTCAAATAGAACATTGAAAAGGCTAATACTTATGAAAAGCCTCCCAACTTTGATTAATATTACATTATTTACCCGTCCATAACTTTAAACCCGCGATTTTTGGACAAAGTCAAACTTATGGATGCGAGACAAAAATTTTCGAAACCCCAGGGTTACCGGGCGAAATATCTGAAACCTTTGTTTACCACGCGAAATACGCGAAACCTCAGGGTTACCAGGCAAAATTTTCGATAATAGAATGTAGAAATGCGGTAAATGGCCCAAAGAATGTCTAGTGGCATGTCCCTCTCCTACTCCCGCACCCATTCTCGTTAGTGTAGGAACCACTCGCGTTCAATGCTCAAGCAACATCTCATAATCTCATTTCATTTCCATCTCATTCTCATTTTCATGCTCATATTCTTTTCTTTCTCATTTCTTTTTCATATTGTAATCATAATGACTCGATGAGGTAGGAACCCGATGGGACTGGGTCATTCTATGACCCTAGCAAAAGACTCTAGGACTCACAATTAACGGTCGTTCTAACATACGCAAAGAGAAACCACATGCTCAAACAGTTGTGCAAATCATAAGCATGCTACTACATTATTGCGGGGTGCAACACCTAACATACTACATGACACCCATACATGAGGTCCGTATCTTGAGTAAGTCCCGAAGAACTTACTTGGAGAAGAGTAGAATCCAAAAGAAAATAGCAATCAGAAAATCCAACCAGGTCACATGTCGTCTAACATGTAATACATATATAATCATGTATAAGTCTAAGTATATACACATAATGACCATTCACATAAATCACATAGGTCAAAGATCTCATTTGTACAACTTTGGCATATTCTTATCATCATCAACATCATCTCAACTCAACATCCCATCATATAACATCAAATCTCATAATTTCCCATAACCATTTCCATAAATCAACTCAAGATTCCACATATCAATCATGCTTTCAACTCATATACATATTCATGCCATATAATTCACATAATTTCACAAGTGATATTCATAAATCAATTCACCAAATCAAACTCAAGCAAATTGGTTCCAAGTTTCCCCAAAGCCATTTAATCTCAAATCAAGACAATTCATTAGCCAAAACAATTTCTTAAAATCATGCTTAGCTAACCCAAATTATAAAATATTTAATCTTTAAACCAACTTACAATCTCATTTTATCAAAACAATCCAGCATTAGTTAGAACATTTCGAAACCTTTATTCTACTAGTTAAAACACCTTCTGACCCTTTGAAAACGTCTCCCAAAATACCCTTTTTAAATCTCAAGTTCACATAACACAAATAATACATTTTAAACTCTCAACAACTTAAACATCATAAACCTCACATCATAATTAGTCACATCAATGACATTTACATAAATAAATAACATTTAAGAATTTAAATAAACCCAACCCATAACTGATTTTGAAACAAAAGGGAACCCTAGGTCTGATTCGGCTTTCGCCGTGACGAAACTCGCTATTGAGATCCCTGCGACCAAGGGCTTTCGTCGCGACAAAACCAAGTCTTGCCGTGGTGAAACCCAAGTTTCACCGTGGTGAGGGTCGTCTCCCTCAACCCAGCCCAGTTCTTGTTTGCCGCGGCAAAACACCAACTAGGTTGGTGTTTCTTCGACAAATCTCCCTCGTTTCTTAGCCAAATATCTTTCAATCTTTTCGACACCTTTCTCTGACCATGTTGGACATAGAGGAGTAAAACGAGACCACAAGAGAGGAATATAGGACTAGGCTCACCAAGAGGGCTCGAAAGTGTCACCGGAGGGTGCTCGGGGCTTCTTTGGCTTCGTTGGAGTCAAAAACACCACGTTCTTGTCCAAGGATGAAGATAGAGTGCTTAAATCGAAGAAAAAGGAAGTGAAAAATGAGCTTACCGAGCAGTTGGAGGAAAATAGAGAAAAGGAAGAAGAAATGAGGTTGCTCGGCTGTGGGGGTGGCTCCAGTGGCTCTTAGGCGTCTACTAGGGCTCTTAGGTGGTCGGAGATGATGGTGACCAACTGTTGGTATTGATGGCTTCGAAGATCAGTGAGAAAGGTGGAGTTTTGTGGTTTGTTTGCTTGAAGGAGGGAGAAGGAATATAGTGTTTGAGGGTTTTGTGTTTGATAGATGTTTTATGTGATGTTGTTTGGCTTGCTTGATGCCATAATATAAAGAGAGGTGTGGGTGTTTTGGAGCTATTGAATCAGGTACAGGGCGGAGGGGGGCAAGAGGTCTTGGCATTTTGCCATAACAAGGAGGGAACAAGAAGGGGAATTTGGGTGATGGTAGGGTGATGTTTTGCCAAAAATGGGTGTGGAGAATTGAGTATGTTATTATTGTGGTGTTGATGCCGAGTGCAAGGGAGGGAGCATTCAGATTTTTGGTGAGAGAGGGAGATGAATACAAGTCTCAATGTGGTCCCAAAAGCTAATTTAAAATACGTAGAAAAAAAAATTAACCCGAAACCCGCTCTCTCGACCTTATCACGACTCAATTCAAAATAACTTTAGAATTCAAACATAAGTCTAAAATAATTGACATTCAAACTCAAACATAAGTCTAAAATAATTGACATTCCCGTACATGTCCTAACACTAAGTCGCGAAAACTTATTGACATTCAAACTCATACATAAGTCTAAAATAATACATAGGGTGCCACGACGGTGCCGGGTCAAAACATAGTCCAGGTATCAAATCCAAAACCATAATAGCTGGTGAAGTCAAAGTCTCAAAGCTCTCTCTCTCTCCGCCATGCAAAAGTCATGCACTCATAGAGTCAAACATCATCTTCATCAAACACACATCACATACCTAAAAAAAAGTAAAGCGGGCATAGGATCAGATTGAGGCCCGCACTTGGCTGGTCTCCACATATAAGCACACACATACGATATACATAATATCATGCTTCTAATGCAAGACATGAGTATTAACATACAAGCATGCTAGCAGTTTATATATGCAAAAATCAGTAAATGGGCCCACACAGAATGCCAAGTGGCACGTCCCTCTAGGATCCTAAGGAATCCTATAACAACTCCATTCGAAAAGAGCTACCACACCCATGATGCAGGCCTATTGCGAAGGGAAATCAAGTATGAAAAATATAAAACTATATGAAAGCAAACCAACTCCCTGTCTCAGCATATAAATTACAAGAAACCCTCTCGTTGTAGTAGTAGTAGGGTATTCAGGATCATATCCACGAGGAAGCGTGTCAGCGCTCACCTGATTAGTTCCAAATTGCTCTTGTAATCGACCAGCAGAGTCCTCGACGTCGAGTAACAGTACTCGATATCGACTACCTCAACCGACTTTTCCTGCAAATCTGCACGACAGAAGACGAAAACAACCTATGTTGAGTACAAGGTTACTTGACGTCGACTAGGGTACTCGAGATCGACTAGAACTGGTCGAGATCGAGTACGTCAGTGCAATGTAAAAACGTAACTTTGCGAAATAAAAAACAACGAAAGTAAACACGAAATTGGGGATTCAAATTAAATAAATTGAAAGCTCCTAGAATCGGGGTTTCAATGCCACACCGATAACCATATAAAATCAATGTTAAAGGTATAGAAGATCATGCCTTTTCATCAAATAACTTTAGTCATTAACAAATAGGAAAATAGAGGCTTTCGCATAAACCCTAATTGTTACTAACCCATTTCACATAATTAATCCAAGTTTGCATTAAGATCACTTTTGCTTCAATAACACAAATAAGGATCACCTTTGACTGTCGCAGAAGAATCATGTAATTAGGGATAGAAGATGAAATCGCAATAAAGATTGTACCTTTGATGCATTACCTTACATGGCTACTGTCGGGCTCACCCTGACCCTAGAAGTTGGGTGACTACTTGCTCTTCATCATCTAAACACAAATCAATAATATAAAGAAACTAAATAGCATTAAATCAAAACAAAGCTTACAACCGATCGAATTCAAATCCGCTCTCGCATTTCCAACTTCCTACTCGGCCAAAGCTCTCTAAGAACTCTCTCTCTCTCTCTCTAGCTATTTGTGTGTGTAAATTGGAATGCCTAAGAACCAGCCCCTATGGCCTTATGTATAGTATTCAATCCTCGCTAATTAAGGAAAGAATTATCTATCTATATCTAAAACTATCTATCTAAAAGCTTAAGATATAACTTTGGTAAATAAAGGAAATAAATCTCTAAAATAAATAAGGGAAATATCTAATGTGGATAAATCTTCCTTCCACTTCATAGATCTTCACATGTCTTGATAGAATTCTACATGCCTTGGTGTAGAAGCAAGCCCAACACTCGGATTCCTCTCGACTTCAACTCGGACTGGCCCAGAGGAGTACTTGACATCGACCAAAGTAGTCGACGTCAAGTAGGATTCGTACTCTGGCTTCTCTCGTGCACTCGAACTCGAGCTCGACTAGGATTCGGACTCGACATCGAGTAAACTACTCGACGTCGAGTAGTTATGTGCTCCTCGGGTGATGATGTGCTCGACTGGGTGATTTTGACAAGGAGGTACTCGACATCGACTAGTCTGGTCGACGTCGACTACACTACTAAAAAAACAGGAAATAGCTACGGATTTTTAGCCACGAATATCAGCCGACGCTGTTTTGGTTGCCAATGGCAATGACACTAGCCACGACTGTTCTTGACCGTGGCTATTTTCGTGACTGGTGTTCACCCAAGAATGCCACATCATCAAATTCGTTGCTAATAGCAACGAACATAATGTTTGTGGCTGATTTCGTGGCTGAAGAAGTGGATGATAGTGGTAATTAGCCACGAAATAGCTACGAATGCTTATTTCGTGGCTGTATTCGATGTTGATTTGACAACAACATCAACCTCGTGGCTAAATCTGTGGCTATTCAGCATCAGAAATCCGATGATGGAATGGACACGAGGTGAGTGGGCTTGGATCGGCTATTGTTGGCGGGTCGGACATTGGGTGAGTGGGCTTGAATCGTAGCTGAATCCGCGGCCAACAAAGAAGAACAAATGTTATGGGCTCGGCATGGATCAATAGCCCATTAAAACTGATCGGCCCAATTACTTTATCAGCCCGTAGAATGAAATGTGTATTTAGCAACGACTCGGTCCGTGGCTAAATCCTTTGATATTACGGTTGAGCTCAAATGTGCTTTAATTTATTATGGACCCAAATATGACTATATTTTCCCCAATTGGCACATTGACGGGCCCAAATATGACTATGAATTTTTTATATATAAATTTTCAGTGTTGAAAAAATCATATATTAACTAATTAATAAATTCTTATGAGAATATTATAATGGTATATTTTGAGGAAAACTCATATAATTGACTAATAAATGTTTAATAAAACCTTATATTAAGTAATAAATTCTTATTAGAATACTATAAGAGCGTGTTTTGAGGAAAACCGATATAAATGACAAATAAATGTTTAATAAAACCTTATATTAACTAATAAATTCTTATTAGAATAGTATAAGATTATGTTTTGAAGAAAACTCACATAAGTAACTAATAAAACCTTATACTAAGTAATAAATTCTTATTATAATACTCTAAGAGTATGTTTTGAGTAAAACTCATATAAGTAGCTAATAAAACCTTATACTAAGTAATAAATTCTTATTATAATACTCTAAGAGTATGTTTTGAGTAAAACTCATAAAAGTAGCTAATAAAACCTTATACTAAGTAATAAATTCTTATTATAATATTATAAGGTTATGTTTTGAGGAAAACTCATATAAGTAACTAATAAAGCCTTATACTAAGTAATGAAATCTTATTATAATACTATAAGGTTATGTTTTGAGGAAAACTCATATAAGTAACTAATAAAACCTTATATTAACTAATAAATTCTTTTTAGAATACTCTAAGAGTATAGTTTGAGTAAAACTCATATAAGTAGCTAATAAAATCTTATATTAAGTAATAAAATCTTATTATAATACTATAAGGTTATGTTTTGAGGAAAACTCACATAAGTAACTAATAAAACCTTATACTAAGTAATAAATTCTTATTATAATACTCTAAGAGTATGTTTTGAGTAAATTCTTATTATAATACTCTAAGAGTATGTTTTGAGTAAAACTCATATAAGTAGCTAATAAAACCTTATACTAAGTAATAAATTCTTATTATAATACTATACGGTTATGTTTTGAGGAAAACTCATATAAGTAACTAATAAAACCTTATACTAAGTAATAAATTCTTATTATAATACTCAAAGAGTATGTTTTGTGTAAAACTCATATAAGTAGCTAATAAAATCTTATATTAAGTAATAAAATCTTATTATCATACTATAAGGTTATTTTTTGAGGAAAACTCATATAAGTAACTAATAAAACCTTATACTAAGTAATGAAATCTTATTATAATAATATAAGGTTATGTTTTGAGGTAAACTCATATCAGTAACTAATAAAACCTTATATTAACTAATAAATTCTTTTTAGAATACTCTAAGAGTATGTTTTGAGTAAAACTCATATAAATAGCTAATAAAATCTTATATGAAGTAATAAAATCTTATCATAATACTATAAGGTTATGTTTTGAGGAAAACTCACATAAGTAACTAATAAAACCTTATACTAAGTAATAAATTCTTATTATAATACTCTAAGAGTATGTTTTGAGTAAAAATCATATAAGTAGCTAATAAAACTTTATACTAAGTAATAAATTCTTATTTTAATACTTTAAGGTTATGTTCTGAGGAAAACTCATATCAGTAACTAATAAAACCTTATACTAAGTAATAAATTCTTATTATAGTACTCTAAGAGTATGTTTTGTGTAAAACTCATATAAGTAGCTAATAAAATCTTATATTAAGTAATAAAATCTTATTATCATACTATAAGGTTATGTTTTTGAAGAAAACTCATATAAGTAATTAATAAAACCTTAGAGAAGCTCTCTCTAGGGTTGGGAAATTAGGCGACTGTTTGGGCGATTAGGGGCTTTGTGTCGTTTGCCTCCCGGCGCCTGGCTCTTGTCTATCTGTTTCTCAGGGAGAATGGCTAGAGGAAGAAGGGGGCGAGGGCGGGGTGGGTACGCAAAAGGTGGGAATTTGGAGGGACGAGAAGAGCTGGCGAGGGAACTTCGCTCGTCCATCTTCAGTTCCAATTCGAAGTACGAGGATCGAAATCGGGGAGATATGGAAGGTGAAGCTGATGTTGGGGGTGATTCGGGCCGGTCTCCGGGGAAGGGCTACTCTCCTCGCCCGTCCGCTGGGTTGGATCTTGGCTCTTCCTCGACATCGGGTTCACGGAGCGTAGGAGCTACAAGGACTGAGGGGGTTGCGAGGGAGGAGGGTGACACTTCCAAGGATTATTCGACTGCTACTGGCCCGAAAGAAGACGGAAAGAGGGACCAGTCCGACCAGGGTGACGGCGGTGCTGGTGGATCTGCTGGTACTGAAGTGGCGGGGCCTGACCGGCCTGGTGGTTCTGAGGCGGTAGGGTCCGGTGGGTCTATCGGGGCCACTCAACCCCAGAACATTGGGAAAGGTCACCTATCCTACGCCAGGTTGCAAGGGGTCGGGCTGGATGTACTGCTGCCTCCTTCAAATTGAACTTCATCCCCAATGTGTGTGGTGATCGAATTGAGTATTCGGAGGCAGACATTGCTGAATCGTCCAAGGTTTGGGGGGCTACTCTACTTGGTGCTATCATGGGACCCGAAATCCTGGTCCGGGGCATAGCTGAGTTCATCAGGAGCAATTGGAAGGTAACTCCCCCTAATTTCTTTGTTAAGGAGAATGGAATTTTAGTGTTTCGATTCTCGACTTTGGATGACTTGAATTGGGTGTTGGAAAAGGGTCCTTGGTCTATCGGTGGTTCGCGGCCAATCCTTCTCAAGCGTTGGTCAGATGGGCTGCCAATGGATTGGCGATTCTTCACCTCGGTTCCAGTTTGGGTTCGGCTTCCCGATCTCCCTCCTCTGTTCAATTCGAGAGATATGCTGAGTCGAATTGGAAGTGGTATAGGCAATCCGTTGTGTGTTGATGAATTCACAGCCAGTCATGACTTGCTAGCGTACTCCAGATTATTGATCGAAGTTAGTGTGGAACAATCTCGTCGTCGTCATGTGAAGCTTGTTAATGCTCGTGGGAAGGAAGTGATGCAGAAGGTAATATTTGGATGGATTCCGTGGAGCTGCGTCCATTGCAAATGCTTTGGCCACACGGAAGCAAAGTGCAAAACGAACACACTAGATGCATCTCCAACCCTTCTGCAATCGCAGGATAAGCTGACCGTTGCTGGTGACGTTAGTGGTGGTGTGAACTGTCCAGATTATGAGGCTCAGTCGAGTGCGCCCGAAGGTTGTAAGCGCTGTTCTGGGGCTGCGTGTACAGCTTCCGCCCCAACAGCTAAGGTTGTCTCATCATAGGGGGTTCAAACTGATTATGGGGATGCAGATGAGGTGGGTAGTGCTATGGTGGGGGTGGTGCATGATTGCGCTGCGGATGCTCAGGTTAAGCCCTCGACTGGTAGCTTTTCTAAAGCCTCGAATGGAACCCAAACGGAGAAAGAAAATGATGCAGGGGCTGTTGGGGAGGTTTCAGACCAGGAAACGTTTGTGAGGTGCGCCAGAATGGTGGCCTCCTCGTGGGCGGCGGCATCGGGCATTCTGTCAACAAAAGAAGGGGGTTTGGAGATAAATGAACACAAGACTCCGGAGCTAATGCGTTGAAAAGTGACTAACGGAGTTCGAAAGAGGACTGACCTTCTCCGTGGAACAAAATCCTGCATTGATGGGGACATTAAGATTGGCTTGACAATGGATGAGCTCTTCCATGCCATGTCCGCCATTAAAGATCCTAATAGTGGGAAGGGTGATGCTACACATTTTATGGATGAATCAGAAATTGCAGAGAGTGGTGGTACATTGGCCGACGATAAAACCTACAAGCCATGGTGATTGGGAATGTTGAACGGTGTGGTGGCTGTCATAACAGTGAGGTTGAGTGCGTTATTTGTGGCTGTTGTGTGGACTGTGGAGCTAGTGCTCGTTGGTTTTAGTTGCTATTGTTCGGTTGTTACTGATGGTTGTTGTTGCTTGATAGTTGCTGATGTTTGGTGCTGTCTAAAGGCCTTATTTTGTGATTAATTAGGATTAGAAATAGGGGAGTTAAATTTAGAATGGGCAGGATTGATTGCGGCACATTTTGATATGTTTTAAGCCGGCTACTAAGGAAATTGGTGGGTAATTTTACAGAGTTAGTTTGGTATAAATTGTTTAGGCTTCTTTATTTATATCGCATTTGTTCTATTTTTTGAACAAATGTTGATATATTTAAAGAAGCCGTTTGGGTGGAGGTAAACAGTTGTGCGAGTGGAACATTAGGGGTACATTTTGTGGGTAGTCTCTTTTACGCAAAACCCGTCATATGGTTTTGCCTTTTGTTACTCCTTGGCTTACGCCAATATCTATATATTTACCAGTTCAGAACTAATAAAACCTTATATTAAGTAATAAATTATTATTATAATACTATAAGGTTATGTTTTGAGAAAAACTCATATAATTAACTAATAAACCTTATACTAAGTAAGAAATTCTTATTATAATACTATAAGGTTATGTTTTGAGGAAAACTCATATAAGTAACTAATAAAACCTTATACTAATAAATTCTTATTAGAATACCATAGGAGTCAAATAAATGATCAATAAAACTTTACATTAACTAATAAATTCTTATTAGAATACCATAAGAGTATGTTTTGAGGAAAAGTTATATAATTAATGAATAAATGTTTAATAAAACTTTATATTTACTAATAAATTTTTATTAGAATACTATAATAGTGTGTTTTGAGGATAACCCATATAAGTGACTAATAAATGTTAATAAAACGTTATATTAACTAGTAAATCCTTCTTAGAATACTATAAGATTGTGTTTTGGGAAAAACTCATATAAGTGTCTAATAAATTGTTAATAAAACATTATATTAACTAGTAAATTCTTATTAAAATACTATAAGAGTGTGTTTTGAGGATAACTCATGTAAGTGACTAATAAATGTTGAATAAAACATTATATTAACTAGTAAATTCTTCTTAGAATACTATAAGAGTGTGTTTTGAGGAAAAATCATATAAGTGACTAATAAATGTTGAATAAAACCTTATATTAACTAGTAAATTCTGATTAGAATACTATAGGAGTGTGTTTTAGGGGAAGCTCATATAAGTGACTAATAAATGTTTAATAAAACATTATATTAACTAGTAAATTCTTATTAGAATACTATAAGAGTGTGTTTTGTGGAAAACTCATATAAGTGACCAATAAATGTTGAATAAAACCTTATATTTACTAGTAAATTCTTTTTAGAATATCATAATAGTTTGTTTTGAGGAAAACTCATATAAGTGACTAATAAATGTTGAATAAAACCTTATATTAACTAATAAATTCTTTTTATATTTTTTTTAATACCAAACATATAAATATTAAAATTGATACTTGAAAAATTCACATAAGATACGGGTACTAAACTAGTTTAATGATGTTTTGTAAAATCTTATAAAATATATAGATATCTAATTAAATTTGAGAAATATTATTATTTGAAATATATATTTTATAATAAATAGTTGTATTGATAGTTTTATTTTCTATATATAAATTGGGAAAAAAAATCACCCTATCGAAATTATTTTACCGCCTAATATATGTTTGGGTGGTAAATTTCCCACCCAAAATTCCAGCCAAAATTTAAAGTGGAAACAGATAAGCCTCTAACCCTATTTTTTCATTTCTTATCTACAGGGCGCTTCACAAGGGCAGACTCCATCACTGTCATTCCTCTTTTCGTCTTTCATTTCTCTCTCCGTCATTCTTCTTTGTCTAAGACCCACCACCACCATATCGGCCTCCACACTGCCTGTCGTTGGCCATTGCTCCCCACCAACAATCCCCCAACCTCGCCTTCTCCAAAACTCCTTCGTCGTTTGCCTCTTCTTCACTGCAAGTAGATCTGAAACGAAAAGACGACACTCACAATTATTCGGCGGGGCGGTTTCGTTCTCAGATTCTCGTCCTGTTCGGCCTCCCATGGTGGCGCCTCCTGGTTGGACACTTTCCCCTTCCTCAAAGCTTCCAGATCCGATGGTGGTCAACGACTTCCACATCCCCACCGAAGACAAGCAGGAACGGCGGCAGAGATCCGAGTTCGTAGATCCTCTTCTTCTTCTGCATCTCCATCCAATCCTCGATCTTCCTCCTGTAATCCACGACCCTCCACTTGACCATTTCCATCACCATAACCCCGGTGTTGAAGTAGAAGGGGCTCTGGGAGCGGTCAGAGAAGACCTTGGCTAGATCCGGATCGGACCAGAACTGCCTGGTTAAGTAGGCGGTGAAGTTGGCGTGGCAGTACCCGGGGGCATTGATGACCCTAGATCCCTTGAGAGTGGTGTTCCAGAGTTTGTTTTCTTTTTGTTTTAAATATCAGCAATCTTCAATCCTGTTACATTTTGGGTTTCAAATCTATTGGTGATATAACTGAATAGTGCTATCTTGGTGCAAGAAAATGGAGGCAAAGTTTCGACATCAGCTGCGAATGGAATCCGATTTTTATTCTTTTGAAGAATTTAAAGTGAAATAGGTCCTAATCTGAGTATTGAATCTGAGTATTGAATCAGATAGAAAAGGTATACTTGTTCTAATCTGAGTTTTATTCTTCTGGCCTGAGTATTGAATCTTAGGGCCAGATTCAATACATACCTATTTTTCTATCTTGATCAGAGTTTTATTCTTTTGAAGGATTTAATGTGAAATGGAAAGGCTAAAAAAAAGTTGTCAAATTGGAAAGTGAATTTGTGTTTTGCTTATGTTGGTGTATTTAGGTGGATGATGGAGAAATTCTGACCATATAGGTTTGAGGCGTTTGAGGCCTCGGAGGTATGATTTTGTGTTAGATTTTTTGGGGCTTTGAAAGCTCTTTATTAGTTTGGGGCTTTTTTGGTTTTTTGGTGTGTTGATTTGGTTTGTTGAATTTGATATGCAGGACTTGTTCAGGAGTAGTGTTTTGGAGGATTTCACCTAGATCGGTTGGTATCTCCATCAGACAAAATCAACTTTCTTTACTTAGATTATTGTAATTTTTTTTGTAAGGTCGGTCTGTACTCATGAGTTTGGTTTGTTTCCCCTTTCCATTAACATTTTATTGACCTACTTATAATGTATAAAATTTATTTATGTATTTATATATATTATCCACATCATATGTATATATATAATGTTTTCAAAATACGAGGATATGAAATTTGCTACAAAATCACAAAACAAATGAAAATCGGCATCAACCACGACCATAGCAACAGATCAGTAACGGACTCGACTAGGCTCATGACCCGTTTGCAGACACGAACTTAGCCACGAATTTAGCCACGACTTCAATTTCGAGGCTGTTTTCAAACCGGGTTCGTAGTTACAGCCACGGCATATGTCATCTACTATTAGCCACGGACGTAGCAACGACCATAAAATTTTCGTTGCTAAAATCTGTGGCTGACACCCGACGCTATTAGTTGCGAGTCATATAGCAAGGGATGACCCGCTCGTGGCTGATTCCGTGGCTAAACCGGTTAGCAACGGACATTCATGGCTAAATCCATTGCTATTTTTCGTAGCTATTTCCTGTGTTTTTAGTAGTGTAGTTCTGCCGAGTACCTTCTTCCTTGTTTTCTGCTCGTTGTGTCCTGGCTCAGTTGCTGCTTGACCTTGGACTTTCTATAGTTGTCCTCGAGCTCCCCTATGGTTTTCTTCCGTTCTCCGATTTACTTTAAAATGCCTCGATTTCTGCAAATTTAAACATAAACTAGTGTAGACCTCTATTAGTGGCAGATCTGTGGGTGCCCCCCCCCCCCCCCCAAAAAATCGTAAAAAATATATAGGTTTATATTTATATATTTGTTAGTTTTGTAATATATTTAACTGCGGTAGAATAAGGACACAAAGTCACTTTGGCGCAACGGACAAGACGCATGGACTATCTCGGTAGAAGGCTGGAAAACCTAGGTTCGATTCCCAACATCTCCAGTTTTTGCATTTTTTTTTCACATACCCTTTTTTTTTCATAGACCAGCCTGAACTTTTGGCAAAGACCCCTCTTTTTTTTTACAGACCTGCCCGACAGACAGAACAGTCAAACACGTCGAATCCTGAGTGGCCGAGTCTCGGCTGACCTCCGGCCGACCCTCTCACCGCCGACCACCACAACCCAACCGGAAGCCATTCTATTGTCCGCCTGTCCCCCGTGCCCTCCTGCACAGTCGACCGCCTCTTCAATCTCCATTATTCTCCTCCTTCATTCCTTCGAGAAATGACTTAATGGTTAGTTTTCTTCCTCACCCTTTTAATTTTATTGTTTTCAAGTTCAATTGATTTATTCAAATTCAATTTAGATTAGAATGCTTGGATTTGATAATCAATTTGGGGGGAATTTGATTAGGGTTCTTGATTTGAAAGAAATCAATTTAGATTAAAATTTGTGAATTTGATAGTCAATTTGGGGGAAATTTCGATTAATTTTATTGTTTTTAAGTTCAATTGATTGAGTGAGAATCAATTTAGATTAGAATTTGTAGATTTGAGGATCAATTTGAGGAAAATTTGATTAGGGTTTGTGATTTGGGAGAAATAAATTTTGTGAAATTGGGGTTTGATTTTTAGAATCAATTTTGTGAAATTTTGTTTAGGCTTTGTAAATATATATGGTGTTGATTGAGAGCTTATAGGACCTATGTCATTTGTCCAATTCAAAGGGCCTAAACATGTTATGAGTAAAGAGGGCAGTGAAATAAAACCTTATTTGTTCAATAGAGTAATTATTTGTGGTTGGGCTTGATAATATATAAGTATTAATATATTCATGGGCTTCTATAGGAATATATAATATAGACAAGCCGATTACTTGAGGCATTGCGTTTTCGGTTGCTAGAAATGTGAGTGCAATGAAGGAAATCAAGACTTTCAAACCTTCATTTTTCGGGGAAAAAATTTCAGCCGCCCCCCCCCCCTACAGAAAATCCTAGATCCGCCACTGGCCTCTATAATTGGCAAATACGCATAAACTATATAGATTATGTATAATTCTAGCCCAATGATATGAATTGCATGAATAAATAGATATAAAAGTTAATGTAAAACATGGAAAAATAGGCACACAACAAACACTCCATACTTAAGCTTGCTTGTCCTCAAGCAATACTTTTAATGGTCCTACAGGGGAAAAATTCAAACTCTCGACATTTTAGATTCATTCTTATATAAACCTGTAATCAATTACCATCCTCGAAAAGATACTAATGTCACCAAATCCATGTATGTGAATAAAAGCAACTTCACACACAAAATGAGGGTTATGCAAAAACAATTCATGAATGACAAAGCAACAATAATTAAGAGGACTTTATTTAAGCTCAATAAGGAGTAGATTGGTAAAAGGCTTAAGGTGGGAAATTTTTGGCCATGTGGTGCTAATGATCCGGGGAAATGGAGTATTTTCCAAACTTTTATACCACATTCCTTCTTTCTTTGATTTCTCACCTTTCGCTCAATGCTTTTTTTCACTATAATGCTTTTACCTCTCTAACCTCAGCACTGCCTTCTCGCGACTCGCAAACATGGGTGTCATGAATGGCCCCGGATACTTAGTGCTTCAGACTCCTCACCTTGGTGTCCCATCCTACGAAACTAACATCTCAACGCAGGCAGGGTCGATCTACCTTTATCTCCTGAAGTGACCGGATTTTTTTTCTCTCATTAAATTTTCCATAATATTTCATTCTCTTTCCAAACTCCAAATATGATATATAAAAAGACAAACACCAAATGATAATCTTCATAATGTAACTTCCATTCTCAACATAATCCCCAGATAAGGAAATAAGGAAAAGAATAGGCAATATTTAGATCTTGTGGAGCAATATAATGTAAGGTATAATATGGCTTTATTGATGCATAACCATAGGTATGGCTTGGAATATAAACAATGAGTATTGTATGGAAAATATAAAGTCCTCCATCCTCTTATTATGCAACATGTCAAAAGCAACTTCAAATTTTACCTCCTTTCATGGTTTTCAACAAAATAATGCACTTCATTGTGACTTCCCTTTACTAGGCAATTTCATGTCATATCTCTAATGAATCTAATTTTGCATCGTCGAGTTCAATAAAAGCTTCCATGACACTATCCAAAAAATTTCAATGGGGGTGATAAAAATATACTTTGGAAAACAACATGTAAGCACATAGATAAATAACATATCCAAAGTAACCATGTATACACAATTCGGGAAATATGCACAAATAAGGTCAAATAAAATCAAATATGAACAAAGTAATCCCTTCCCCCACCCCATACTTAAAGATTACAGTGTCCTCACTATATAAAAACAAGGGTAAAGAAAGAGACTCACTAGACAGATGTGCAGAACGTTGGAATCGAGTGCCGAAGTTGTTGCAGAAGTGGTCGATATCGAGTAGACTAGTCGATGTCGACTACTTCCTCTCGATATCGAGTATGGGGAAACCTCAGGATGGCCATCTCCTCGACCACAAGCTCCTCTGCTCAACATGGGTGGTCAACGTCGAGTAGATTACTCGATGTCGAGTACTTCTGCAACTTTTCGTACCTGCAAGACTTGTTAGACAGATAATATCCACAATAGAAAAACCCAAAAATAGTGTTTCAAAACCAAAAACTAAAAACCAAAAGTAAATGTGTCTAAAAATCCTAAAAACTGATTGTTTTGCTACAAGCTCTAGACTTTATAGTCGTTAGACCGACTTCTTCCGTTTTAGCTCAAGGTGGCATATGTAGTGCCCACGTGGCTTGGGTCTCGAATAAGACTCCCTTCTTTTCCATCAGTTGTAATCCTTCGGAATGGATCTTATGCACTGTGAAAGGTCCCATCTTTTTATGGTTAAACTTGTTCGGGAACCAATGATTCTTTGACTTGGAGACATAGACTTTGTCACCTACTTCATATTCCTTTGAATCGTCATTGGTAACCCTATATAAGCGCACATACCAAGGCAAAAATCTTCCATGTATAGATAAATCCTTTATTGAAATAGGGGAAGAGATGTCTTCACCTCGACTTACCTTCGCAGAATCGTCGTTTGGGACATTAGTATCTAGTCGACCTTAGGATCTTGTGGTCCCCGGCAGTGGCGCCAAAATTTATTGCGGAGGGAAATCAAGTATGCAAAATATAAAACTATATGAAAGCAAACCAACTCACTGTCTCAGCAAATAAAATACAAGAAACCCTCCCGTTGTAGTGGTAGGGTATTCAGGATCGTATCCACAAGGAAGCGTGTCAGGCTGTCAGCGCTCGCCTAAATAGTTCCAAATTGCTCTTGTAATCGACCAACAGAGTCCTCGACGTCGAGTAACAGTACTCGATATTGACTACCTTAGCCGACTTTTCCTGCAAATATGCACCAGAGAAGACAAAAATAGCCTATGTCGAGTACAAGGGTACTTGACGTCGACTAGAGTACTCAAGATCGAGTACGTTAGTGCAGTGTAAAAACGAAACATTGAGAAATAAAAACAACGAAAGTAAACACGAAATTGAGGATTCGAATTCAATAAACTAAAAGCTCCTAGAATCGGAGTTTCAATGCCACAACGATAACCATATAAGAACAATGCTAAAGGTACAAAAGATCATGCCTTTTCATCAAATAACTTTCGTCATTAACAAATAGGAAGATAGAGGCTTTCGCATAAACCCTAATTGTTACTAACCCTTTTCACATAATTAATCCAATTTTGCATTAAGATCACCTTCGACCGTCGTAGAAGAATCACGTAATTAGGGATAGAAGATGAAATCGCAATAAAGTTTGTACCTTTGATGCATTACCTTACATGGCTACCGTCGGGCTGACCCCGACCCTAGAAGTTAGGAGACTACTCACTCTTCATCATCTAAACACAAATCAATAATATAAAGAAACTAAATTGCATTAAATCAAAACAAAGCTTACAACTGATCGAAGTCAAATCTGCTCTCACCTTTCCAACTTCCTACTCGGCCAAAGCTCTCTAAGAACTCTCTCTCTCTCTCTCTCTCTCTCTCTCTCTCTCTCTCTCTAGCTAGCTATTTGTGTATGTAAATTGGAATGCCTAAGAACCAGCTCCTAGGGCCTTATTTATAGTATTCAATCCTCGCTAATCAAGGAAAGAATAATCTATCTATATCTAAAACTATTGTAACGGCCCGGGATTATGATTCCCGAGTTACGTTTCGAGGGATGAAACCCCTCGTTGAGGTCTTGCGCCCCGAGTACAGGTTGAAGGTTGGAAATCGAAGATGCGCAGTTTTAAGTGGGATTTTTCACCCAAACCCGGAAGGTCCGTTGGAGACCCCGGGGTGAACCCCTGTACCTGTCCTAAGTCTACAACGCGCGAAAACCTTTATCATGCAAAGGGCGAAAGTTCTGAAAACGATACAATCAGTGCCACGGCAGAGCCGGGTCAAAACGGAGTATAGTAGGAAGAAATCCAAAAAAAACATGAGTTTGGTGAAGTCAGGGTTCATACACTCACTCTCCGCCATATGAATGGACCCCGTCATAGCAGCACAAAATCAAGTAGTAGATCGGGTACCTGAAACTATACCACCAAGTCAGGCCAAGAGTCCGCCTGCGGGTCCTCTGACCGCGCTGAGGACATATAATACGCCTAGACCTAGAATAAAGGATGCCTTCATGCAATACTGAAATAAAACCACACTATCATGCTCCTAATTCATATGTGCAGAATATTGAGGAAGGCCTTAACAAAGAATACCAAGCGGTATATCCCTCTTTTACCACCACCCCTCTTCCAGGCAAGGTGGAGACTGGCCAGTTCGATGCTATAATCATATCAAATCTCATCATTATATCATATCTCATGCCCATCTCGTATCTTGTGATATATATAAATGACTCGAGGAGGACAACACCCGATGAAGCTGGGCTGCCCTATGACCCTAGCAAGGACTCTAGGACTCACAGGTAACGGCCGTTCTGTATTCAAACGCATACAGCATAAGGATGCTCATTTGTAAATGCAATTCCTAAGCATGATACTACATGATATGCTCTTATGCATATGCAGCACCTACATACTATATGACACATCAGGCAGGAGGTACTGGTTACTGAGTAAGCCCCGGAGGTACTTACCTGGAGAGAAGATCAGCAAAAGAATAATCCAGCACACAGTAGTCACGATCACAGAATATCACCTAATCACATAACGAGAATATACTAAGTATACTTCTATAGCCTTTCTGAACACATATATTACTCACTCAAATTAGCAGATAGATAAGTAAGCTTGCATCGATCATACTTTCAATTTATCACGATCAACCGTCTCTTATCTCATACCATTCATCATAACTTGTCAACTTATCAGTTAAAAAAGAAAAAATACTCCCTATATATATCATACTTATACTTTCCATATATATCATCATCATAAATATCGAACATTTAATCTCTTGTGAAATTCACCACAATACCACGCTATTAGTCATCGTCTTATTCCCAAGTTAGCTTCAAAATCGTTTCAAATCCGAGTTAAACAGTCAAGAGTTCTGACCCCTTGAAAATACTCGCTAAATTCCCTTTTTAATTTATTTATTAAATCACTTTTTAACCTTTTATAAAATCTCTAAAAAAAAATAATAATATTTTTATACCTTAATCCCCAATTAATATTAATTATTTAAACAAATAATTCAAATGACCAAAACGCCCGCCAAAACGCAACTAAACTCACACGGAGAAGCAGTGCCGCGGCCGCGGCAAATTGCGGCGCCCGCAGCATGTGCGGCGCCCGCATCATGTGCGGCGCCCGCAGCAATTTGCGGCGCCCGCAGCATGTCGTCTTCTTCCTCCGCGTCGGACTGGTTCGGCCCTTCTTGGTGGAGCTTGGCTCTCCTTCCATTTCCGACCCCTCTCAACCTCACAGACCCTCAATCCCCATCACACTAAAGACACACGCACACGGATTGAAGCTAAAGGGAGGAACGAACGAGGCTCACCGAGGTGTTCGCGGACGTCGGAGCTTCGTCGGAGCTCGCCGGAGGCTCGATTCGTTGCGTCGAAGAGGGAGAAACCTCGGATTAAACCTATGAGGGTAAAGGAAGGTTAAAGGAAGGTTAATCCATGGAATTTCGGATCCAACGAGAGGTCGAAGCTTACCAAACGGAGTTTGCGCTCGAGCGAGGTGGTGGAGCTCCGGTGGCTCGATGGGGGCGCTAGGGCCTCTAGGGCGGCGTCGGGATGGTGGCGATGGTGTCCAGCTGCTGCTGCTGCAGCCCTTGAGGAAGGAGGAAGCAAGGAGGAGGTTGGGAAGAGAGTGATGGCGAGGGAGGGCGTGGGTGATGGTGAACCAGGGGAAGGGACGGGGTGATATAGGCGGGGAATGGGCTCGGGTTGCAGGATAAGGTAGGGGGGAGTGGGTGAAAGGTTGAGTGTGAAATTGGCTAACCAATACCCGGAAATAGATCCCGAATACGCGAAATTTTGAATCCCGAAATTAGGTTTCAAATGTTAGTTTTCCCGAATCCCGCTAAACGAGTTTTAAAATCGATTTTAATTTCATTTTTATTCACTTTTTCCGAAAGAAAAGAAAAAAATCCGAGCCTTTACATCATCCACCTCTAAAAACAAGTCTCGTCCTCGAGACTAAAATCATTTTTAAAACAGGGGATGAAGTTTGAAATCGGTGAGTCCATGAATCACGCCATTTATCCCGTAAACATCTCATAAGTGCCCCTATGAGGTCCTCACAGTACCGTTGCCGTGATCATAATATTCCCAAGTAGACCGTAGTAAGGATGTAATATGGGCCCCTACCACATCCTTACTCCGACTCCTTGGCCATATCATAACTCAAATACTTATCCACTTCGTGGGGCGTTATAATGAGGTCTAGTGTTGTATTATTATTATTATTATTATTATTATCCAAGTTAGTCCCTTTTGAAACACGATTCAAAATTTCATGTCCGACGTTAGTCGAGTTCATTTCCACCTTCTCCGTTCATCTTACCATCCACCTCTAAGGGCTAACCCTAACTATTCTCTTCCTAGATTCCATGTTATGATCAAATTCCCATACTTCAACTTCCATCATTTCTATCATCACGCCTCATATATATATAGAGTGACACTCATATCGCATATTAATAGCATGACCTAAACACGTCAAGTATAGTCGCATACCATAAAATATCTAGCACGTCATCACATCATCACAGCTCATCACATCATATCACCAAGGATCTGCACACAACTACCAATCATAAGTACACAAGCAAGGAGACACTACCAATCACTCCCAATCCAACTAGACAACTCACCGCACTCGCGAGGTCAGGGAAATATCTACTATCGGCTCGACATAGGATGCGAGCAACTCGTCTAGGACATCCCCAAAACTAGCCCGAATACTCTCCTCAGTCTCCCACGTGGCCTCCTCAGGGCTCCTCCTAGACCACTGAACTAGAAGCAAAGGAACCTCCCTGTTCCTAAGCCTCTTGACTCGACGGTCAAGAACTCTCACAGGACGCTCTACAAAGGTATGGTCAGGCTCAACCTGAAGGTCTGAATAGTCTAGGACATGGCTAGGGTCAGGGATATACTGGCGAAGGTGTGAGACGTGAAAGACGTCATGAACACCGGCCAAGGATGGGGGCAATGCTAAACGATAGGCCACCTCGCCAACTCTATCCAAAATCTCAAACGGGCCAATATACCTCGGACTCAACTTTCCCTTGATCCCAAACCGTCGGACTCCTCTGGTAGGCGAAACTCGAAGCCACACATGCGAACCTACCTCGAACTCAATCTCTATCCTTCGCCTGTCTGCATACTTCTTCTGGCGATCCTGAGCGACTCTCATGTGCTCACGGATGCGTCCTACCTTGTCAATGGTCTCTCTAACTAGGTCCGGTAAAGATGAAACTGTGTCCGCAGGCTCATCCCAACAAACTGGTGACTTGCATCGCCTCCCATACAGAGCCTCATATGGAGCCATCTCGATCGACGCATGGTAGCTGTTGTTGTATGAAAACTCCACCAATGGTAGGTGTCTAACCCAACGGTCTCCCCACTCCAAAACACATGATCGCAGCATATCCTCCAAGGTCTGGATCGTCCTCTCACTCTGACCATCGGTCTGAGGATGAAAAGCTGTACTGAAATGCAGTCTAGTACCTAGGCTCTCCTGAACCTGGTGCCAAAACCTCGAGGTAAAACGTCCATCTCTGTCAGATACGATCCTCTCAGGTACTCCATGAAGTCTAACGATCAGGCAAATGGACTCCTCAGCTAACCGCGATGCTGGCCATGTCTCCTGAATCGGAATGAAGTGTGCCGACTTGGTCAACCTATCGACCACGACCCAAATGGCGTCGAATCCTCTGACATCCCGCCTCAGCCCGGTGACGAAGTCCATTGAGATATCTGTCCACTTCCACGCGGGAACTGGAAGCGACCTGACAAGTCCTCCCGGTCTCTGGTGCTCAATCCGAACCTGCTGGCAAACCTGACATCTGGCTACAAAGTCTGTGATGTCTGCTCGCATCCTCTGCCACCAATAATATCTCCTCAAATCATGATACATCTTATTCGTCCCTGGATGGACAGAATAAGAAGTGGAGTGAGCCTCCTGCATGATCCTCTGCCTCAGACCTGACGCCGACGGAACTACAACTCTGCCCTTAAAGGTCAGCATCCCATCTCCTCACTCTACAAGCTCTCTAAATCGACCTTGGGCCATCCGATCCCTCAGAACTGCAATCTCTGGACAGTCTGCCTGACCTCGCCGAATCTCCTCGGTCAACTCAGCCTGAACCTCCAAGAATGATAACTGTCCATTCTCCCGCTGAACCCACACCTCGAAGCAACACCTCATCAAATCTGTCTGCAAATCCCTCTGAGCTGTAAGCCTCGCAACTGATGCCTCCTGATGAGTCTTCCTACTGAGCACATCTGCCACCACATTGGCCTTTCCTGGGTGATAAACTATGTCCAAGTCATAGTCCTTTAGAAGCTCTAGCCACCGTCTCTGTCGTATGTTGAGCTCCTTCTGAGTGAAAATATACTTCAAGCTCTTGTGATCCGTCATCACCTTGCATGAAGTGCCGTACAGGTAATGCCTCCAAATCTTCAAAGCATGAACTACAGCTGGCAACTCCAAGTCATGAACGGGATAGGACACCTCTGCAGGCTTCAACTGGCGCGAAGCATAAGCGATGACCCGATCTCTCTGATGCAAAACACATCCCAAGCCGAAACGTGAAGCGTCTGTGTAGACGACGAAGTCCTCTGTCCCTTCTGGCAACGCTAGTACTGGGGCGGTCGTCAGCTTCTTCTTCAGAAGTTCAAAGCTGGCCTGACACTCCACACTCCACTCAAAAGGAACATCCTTCTTCAGCAGCTGCGTCATCGGCCTAGCAATGCTCGAGAAACCCTGAACGAATCTCCTGTAGTAATTGGCCAATCCTAGAAACGAGCGGATGTCCTTGACGTTCTTGGGCACCTCCCAAGCAACGATAGCATCAATCTTCGCCGGATCCACGGCGACTCCCTCAGCTGAAATCACATGGCCTAAGAAAGCCACCTCTCTGAGCCAGAACTCGCACTTGCTGTATTTCCCATACAACCGATGTTTCCTCAGCGTCTCGAGCACGATCCTCAAATGCTCCTCGTGCTCCTCTCTACTCCTCGAGTAGACTAAAATGTCATCTATGAAGACAACGACGAATCTGTCGAGGTAGTCAATGAACAAGCGGTTCATGAGTTCCATGAAAGCAGCTGGTGCATTGGTCAGCCCAAACGGCATGACCACGAACTCATAGTGACCATAGCGAGTCCTAAAAGCGGTCTTCTAGACATCCTCTGGCTTCACTCTCAGCTGGTGATAACCCGACCTCAAATCAATCTTCGAGAAAACAACGGCGCCCTGCAACTGATCCAACAGGTCGTCAATCCTGGGAAGGGGATAACGGTTCTTCACCGTCGCACGGTTCAGCTCCCTATAATCGATGCATAGCCTCAATGACCCATCCTTCTTCTTGACGAACAACACTGGTGCTCCCCAAGGTGATGCACTAGGCCTGATGTAACCCTTCTCGGCTAGCTCCTCCAACTGAGCCTTCAGCTCCGCCATCTCCGTCGGTGCCATGCGGTAAGGGACTCGTGAAATAGGTCTGGTGCCTGGGTCTAGCTCGATCCCAAAGTCAACCTCTCTCGGTAGGGGAAGTCCCGGTAGCTCATCTGGAAACACATCTGCGAAGTCTCTCACAACAGGGACATCTGCCAAGCTGGGATGTGTGCGATCCACCTCTAAAGCGTAACACCAATACCCTATGCATCCCTGGTCTAGGAGTCTGGAGGCTCTGACTGCGCTAATGAGCGCTCCGTTCCTCCTGGGGTCGCTCCCCCAAACCTTGTGCTCAACCCCGTCACCCGCCAAGATAGACACCATCCTCGTCCTCAGATTGATGATCGCTCCATAGTGGTCCATGAAATCCATACCCAGAATGAGATCATCCATCCTCAATGGCATGACAATAAGGTCGGTTGGCCACTCACGCTCACCTATATGGATGGGGCAACCTAAAATCTCCCGACTCGTCCTAACCTTTGCCCCGTCCGCTAGACCAATAGTAAGGGGTAAACCACTCGTGCAGCTCAGGCTCAGCCTAGCAACGCACGCCTCTACTATGAAGCAGTGAGTAGCACCAGTGTCAAACAATATAGACAAGCACGCATCATGGAAATGTATAGTACCTGCAGAAGTAGGGGCAGTACGGTCATCAGCTCTCATCTGGAACACGCGGGGCGGTGGGGGTAATGCTGGTCCTCGGCCTCCGGAACTCTGGCCACGATCATACCCGGACCCAGATGGTCCTGCAGATGACGAACCTCTACCCTGACCTGGCCCTGACGGCCCTCTGCCTCCACGATCGTAACCTCTACCTTCTCTACCTCCTCTACCTCCTCCTCGACCTCTACCAGAAGCATCTCCTCGCCCCTGGCCCTGGGGATAAGTCAGCAGTGGCGGCTGTGGAGCCGCAGGAAGTCTTGGTGGCTGTGCAGTCGGCGGGGCTCTACCGTCCTGGGGACAACGGGCAGCTCTGTGCCCCATGGTGCCGCAAGTGAAGCAAACAATCGAACGATCTGGGCAGGAAGCGACATAATGACCTCTCTCGAAGCATCCATGGCAAGTGACACTCCTCACTCGTGCATCTCCTCCATAAACAGCTGGACCGGGCGGCTGGGGTGCCCTCGGTGTAACTCCGTGATATCCCCCTCTAAATCCTCCTCCATAGCCTCCTCTCCTAGATCTGTCGTCTCCGCGACCATCCGCTGGTCTCGCTCTCTTCGCCTCAGGGCGAGAAGTGGTGTATGCAGTCTCGGACAAGATCCGCTGCTGGTCGTACAGGAGGATGACCTCCAAGAATCGATCAAAGCTGACAGCTCCCAAGCTAGAGGCATGCAGAAGTACTGGAGGCGGCAGTCTCATCGATAACATGCGAATCCGGCTCTCATCGGAAGGGCACAAGTGAGCACAGTAGACCAGTTCCTTCTTGAACTGGCTAACGATGGTAGAGACAGAAGCTGATCGGTCGTAGTAGCCTCGCATAAAGGACACCTGTCGGGCTATCTCAATCCCAGGAGGGCGGTACTCTCTCAGCATCAGGTCCCTAAACTCCTCGTAGGTCCACTCAGCCTGATCTATCTTAAATAAAGACCAGCGGTCAAAAGCGTCTCTCTGTAGACGGCCTGCGGCAAGTCTCTGTCTCTCGGAAGCGGGGACAACAACATGGTCGAACAACCCGTCCATCTCACGGAACCATCTCTCAATATCCCCCCAAGCTCTCCGGTAAAAGCCGGAGGGCAGCACTAAGCTAATGTCTTGACCCAGTCGACGCGCTTCTCAGGGCGTGCATCGGCTACGGGCTCAGCTGGCTGAACAGGAACCTCGGGCGTCGGTGTTGCAGATCGGGATCCTCCCCGTAACTCGCTCAGAATGTCGTGAAGTACCTCCTCTAGCTGTCCAAGTCTAGTCTCTGTGGGGATCGGAATCTGGTCGTCAGCCGGTGGAGGTGAAGCTCGCTCCTCAACGTGATCGTCAGCAGCGCGCTCCTCGACGTTCTCAACAGCAATCCGACGGGGGCGTCCCCGACCACGATGTGCCCTACCCCCACGCCCAACAGAACCGCGTCTAGTATCGACCATGAGTACTACATGAACGGTTAATTTAAACACTCAGCACAGAAGCACTCGGCGATTAATATGATCCCCTTCAAGGAGGATCGCCCTCAGGCATAATTGCATATATGTATAAATTAAGCATAGAGGCGATCTATGTCGTCCTTCGAGGGATGGCTGACCGGAGGGCAAAACCTCACGGTCACCTAACTCGACACTCCAACCTCCATGGTGTTCCTTGGAGTTATCTAGGCCCATCTGTAAATAAAAGCTACTATTTTACCTACCGTTCCCCGAGTTCTACATCCATAAGGGAGGTCTATCGCTTTGGTCTCTACCCACGAGATTGTTTCCCCTTTATTCATTTTACGTTTGAATTCCAATTAAATTCATTTTGCCCTTTTGAAAGCATTTCTCAAACCCATTTGAAAACATTGGGCGATTTTCAAAACCATCTTCAACCTGTTGTACTCGGATTGCATAACCTGGCTCTGATACCACCTTTGTAACGGCCCGGGATTATGAATCCCGAGTTACGTTTCGAGGGATGAAACCCCTCTTTGAGGTGTTGCGCCCCGAGTACAGGTTGAAGGTTGGAAATCGAAGATGCGCAGTTTTAAGTGGGATTTTTCACCCAAACCCGGAAGGTCCGTTGGAGACCCCGGGGTGAACCCCTGTACCTGTCCTAAGTCTACAACGCGCGAAAACCTTTATCATGCAAAGGGCGAAAGTTCTGAAAACGATACAATCAGTGCCACGGCAGAGCCGGGTCAAAACGGAGTATAGTAGGAAGAAATCCAAAAAAAACATGAGTTTGGTGAAGTCAGGGTTCATACACTCACTCTCCGCCATATGAATGGACCCCGTCATAGCAGCACAAAATCAAGTAGTAGATCGGGTACCTGAAACTATACCACCAAGTCAGGCCAAGAGTCCGCCTGCGGGTCCTCTGACCGCGCTGAGGACATATAATACGCCTAGACCTAGAATAAAGGATGCCTTCATGCAATACTGAAATAAAACCACACTATCATGCTCCTAATTCATATGTGTAGAATATTGAGGAAGGCCTTAACAAAGAATACCAAGCGGTATATCCCTCTTTTACCACCACCCCTCTTCCAGACAAGGTGGAGACTGGCCAGTTCGATGCTATAATCATATCAAATCTCATCATTATATCATATCTCATGCCCATCTCGTATCTTGTGATATATATAAATGACTCGAGGAGGACAACACCCGATGAAGCTGGGCTGCCCTATGACCCTAGCAAGGACTCTAGGACTCACAGGTAACGGTCGTTCTGTATTCAAACGCATACAGCATAAGGATGCTCATTTGTAAATGCAATTCCTAAGCATGATACAACATGATATGCTCTTATGCATATGCAGCACCTACATACTATATGACACATCAGGCAGGAGGTACTGGTTACTGCGTAAGCCTCGGAGGTACTTACCTGGAGAGAAGATCAGCAAAAGAATAATCCAGCACACAGTAGTCACGATCACAGAATATCACCTAATCACATAACGAGAATATACTAAGTATACTTCTATAGCCTTTCTGAACACATATATTACTCACTCAAATTAGCAGATAGATAAGTAAGCTTGCATCGATCATACTTTCAATTTATCACGATCAACCATCTCTTATCTCATACCATTCATCATAACTTGTCAACTTATCAGTTAAAAAAGAAAAAATACTCCCTATATATATCATACTTATACTTTCCATATATATCATCATCATAAATATCGAACATTTAATCTCTTGTGAAATTCACCACAATACCACGCTATTAGTCATCGTCTTATTCCCAAGTTAGCTTCAAAATCGTTTCAAATCCGAGTTAAACAGTCAAGAGTTCTGACCCCTTGAAAATACTCGCTAAATTCCCTTTTTAATTTATTTATTAAATCACTTTTTAACCTTTTATAAAATCTCTAAAAAAAATAATAATATTTTTATACCTTAATCCCCAATTAATATTAATTATTTAAACAAATAATTCAAATGACCAAAACGCCCGCCAAAACGCAGCTAAACTCACACGGAGAAACAGTGCCGCGGCCGCGGCAAATTGCGGCGCCCGCAGCATGTGCGGCGCCCGCAGCAATTTGCGGCGCCTGCAGCATGTGTGGCGCCCGCAGCAATTTGTGGCGCCCGCAGCATGTGCGGCGCCCGCAGCAATTTGCGGCGCCCACAGCATGTCGTCTTCTTCCTCCGCGTCAGACTGGTTCGGCCCTTCTTGGTGGAGCTTGGCTCTCCTTCCATTTCCGACCCCTCTCAACCTCACAGACCCTCAATCCCCATCACACTAAAGACACACGCACACGGATTGAAGCTAAAGGGAGGAATGAACGAGGCTCACCGAGGTGTTCGCGGACGTCGGAGCTTCGTCGGAGCTCACCGGAGGCTCGATTCGTTGCGTCGGAGAGGGAGGAACCTCGGATTCAACCTAGGAGGGTAAAGGAAGGTTAAAGGAAGGTTCATCCATGGAATTTCGGATCGAACGAGAGGTCGAAGCTTACCGAACGGAGTTTGCGCTCGAGCGAGGTGGTGGAGCTCCGGTGGCTCGATGGAGGCGCTAGGGCCTCTAGGGCGGCGTCGGGATGGTGGCGATGGTGTCCAGCTGCTGCTGCTGCAGCCCTTGAGGAAGGAGGAAGCAAGGAGGAGGGTGGGAAGAGAGTGATGGCGAGGGAGGGCGTGGGTGACGGTGAACCAGGGGAAGGGACGGGGTGATATAGGCGGGGAATGGGCTCGGGTTGCAGGATAAGGTAGGGGGGAGTGGGTGAGAGGTTGAGTGTGAAATTGGTTAACCAATACCCGGAAATAGATCCCGAATACGCGAAATTTTGAATCCCGAAATTAGTTTTCAAATGTTAGTTTTCCCGAATCCCGCTAAACGAGTTTTAAAATCGATTTTAATTTCATTTTTAATTCACTTTTTCCGAAAGAAAAGAAAAAAAATCCGAGCCTTTACAACTATCTATCTAAAAGCTTAAGATATAACTTTGGTAAATAAAGGAAATAAATCTCTAAAATAAATAAGGGAAATATCTAATGTGGATAAATCTTCCTTCTACTTGATAGATCTTCACATGTCTTGATAGAATTCTACGTGCCTTGGTGTAGAAGCAAGCCCAATACTCGGATTCCTCTCAACTTCAACTCGGACTGGCCCAAAGGAGTACTCGACATCGACCAAAGTATTCGACGTCGAGTAGGATTCGTACTCTAGCTTCTCTCGTGCACTAGGACTCGATCTCGACTAGGATTCGGACTCGACATCGAGTAAACTACTCGACGTCGAGTAGTTCTGTGCTCCTCGAGTGATGCTGGGCTCAACTAGGTGATATCGACCGGGAGGTAATCGACATCGACCAGCCTGGTCGACGTCGACTAGTTCTATCGAGTACCTTCTTTCTTGTTTTCTGCTCGTTGTGTCCTGGCTCAGTTGGTGGTTGACCTTGGACTTTCTGTAGTTGTCCTTGAGCACTCCTATGGTTTTCTTCCATTCTCCAAATTGTTGTAAAATGCCTTGATTTCTATGAATTTAAACAGAAACTAGTGTAGACCTCTATCATTGGCAAATACGCATAAACTACATAGATTATGTGTATATAGTTCTAACCCAATGATCGATATGAAATGCATGAAGAAATCGATATTAAAGTTAATGTAAAACATGGCAAAATAGGTGCACAACAAGGCCGACCCCACGTAATGAGCCTACTAACTATGAAGGGAAGGCAAACAATGACAACTATATAAGGCCTAAGGCTCTAAGAGTCCAATGACACTTACTACCAAAAAGCCTACCGCTCATCAAGTGCAAGCAACTATCTATAATAAGCACAAACTAAGATGATAAGAATAAAGAAAAGGTCCTATCTAGTAACACCTATAACAGTCGTTCTGTCTACACACGCATACAAAATAAGAATGCTCATTCGTTTGTGCAACCTAGCATGATACTACATGACATGCTATTATGATATGCAACACCCAGTACATCATGCACATATAAGCAGTGAAGTATCGTCTGTTTAATCTGAGTAAGTTCCGAATAGATTTACCTAGCTAAGCATAGCAGTGAAATAGTAGACCCGTCACACAACAAGCACAATCAAAGAATATCACCTAGATACATATCGGAAATATATGAGTCTACGTCTAAGCTACTCTAAGTATAGACAACACACACATCATACTTGCCATTTCATCATGATCGACCATCTCATCGAATCATAACATCTCGTAAGATAACAATGACTTCCATAACTTACTTGGTCAAACTCGCATGCTTATAAGATTATACTCATATATAACATCTCAACATGCATAATATTCCACAAGACACTACTCATGTTATAACATACTACTACGACTTCATGCCATTAGTCATTCACACATGCTATTAGTCGTACATACATGTCGTAGTCAAACAATCATAACATCATGCTAGTTAGTCACCGATCAAGTTTAATTCCCAAGTTAGTTTCGAAAATCATTTTGAAATCCCAGTCAAATCGGTAGGGCTTTCTTGTGAAATGACTGACTTGATGACACTACTCAAGTCATCAAGTCAGTCATTTCACATCCCAAAACAGGAATCCGATTTTCGAAAGCATTCAGCAGAAATCCCCAAGTTAACAAGTTAAGACTCTCGACCATGAGGTGTTTTCCCGTGGCAAAAATGGATTTCGCCGCCACGAGACATGCTCAGCGAGCACCCCACTAGGCCCGGGGGTGTCGCAACCGCGAGATGTGCAACTCGCCCTTGCAAAAGGCCTTGCGCCCTCAGAGAAAGGGGCAACTCGCCGTGGCGAGACAAAACCCTATGGCTCTGTTCTGACTCACGTCCGTGAGTTTTTACTCATGGCGGAGAGTATGGGCTATGATCATCGAATTTAAGCCCTTTTTGGCCTTGTTAGTTGTTGTTAGCCTTCACCACTTTTCCGACTCTTACCCCAACCTAAAGGAACATTTTAAATACCCTTTAACACGTGAAAATGAGAGGAAAGAGGATCGCTCGCCCAAACTTTCTCTTCTTCGTCTAAATGGTTCGAGAGGTGATTTCCGGGCTCATCTCGGCTGGATCTTTCCATTGAGGAGGATAGGAAGTAAATAGAGGGGTTAAAGGAGAGAACTTTGGAGATTTGGGGGTGAAAGGAAAGGAAAATGAGCTTCTTACTCTTCTAACACCGAAAATAGGCGATGGAGGCTCCGGGGCTTTATTCTTGAACTTTCGAGCTGCTGGGCAGCTCCAATGGATCTTTTGGACTCCGGGGAGGATGGAGGATGCTACTGGAGGGCTTGCTTACAAGGAGGATGAAGGATGGATGATGCTCGCTTTATTTTTTTTAGATATGTGATGTATGTGTGTTTGATGATGATGATGTTTGACTCTATAAGTGCGGGAATTTTGCATGGCAGAGAGAGAGAGAGAGAGAGAGAGAGCTTTGAGACTCTAACTTCACCAACTATTATGGTTTTGGATTTGATACCGGCCTGGACTATGTTTTGACCCGGCACTGTCGTGGCACCCTTTGTATTGTTTTAGACTCATGTTTGAGTTTGAATGTCAAATGGTTTTTGCAACTTAGTCTTAGGACATGTATATGGGTTTTACTCCGGGTCTCCAATGGACCTTATGAATTTGGGTTCAAAATCCCACTTTATATTACTAATATTCGTTTTCAAACCTTCAACATGTACTCGGTGCGTAAGATCCTAACGAAGGACTCTATCCTTCGAAACGTAACTCGGGATTTCTAATCCCGGGTCGTAAAATGAAATCCCTACTGACTACCCACTGTGCTCAAGTCACTTCAAAGATTTAGACCATCTTCTCTTTAATTGCCCTCATACGCAACACACACTTAGCACAATATCGCACATATTTTCTCGTGTTGTTACCATTTGTCATACAGAAGCCTCGAGCATCCCCGATGTTATCAACCGTTGCAAATCAACTATTGGCTTGAGAGAGTTACCCAAATAAGCCACCTTATGGTGGGACATTTGGCACTCTAGGAACAAGACTCTTTCCGAAAACATCATACCAGATCCCTGCATAACTATATTCTTTATCAAGAACCAATTAGCCCATTGGGATAAAATCAAAACTCATGATCCAGAAACTACCATTCATCATAGTGAAAAGCACATAAAAATAAACAAAGCAAAAAACAACAACTTTGCAAATGGTTTAAACCTCAAGAGCCCTGGCACAAACTAAATGTTGAAGGAGCACTCTTCATCAATAACATTGCTTTTTATGGCTTTGTGATTCGTGACCACCTTGGGTCCATTGTCCATCTTGGAGCTGCCAAGCGGGCCCCTCTCTTTTCTCTTCCATCATAGGTACCGAGGGGTTTGCTTTGTGGAAGGAATAAAAAAGGCAATAGACCTCAATATTGAAAACCTTATTATCAAAGGGGATAATCTAACTATCAACAAATATTTTCGTAATGGCCATTCATTCCCAGGAGAAATTGATTTGATTCTACCAGATTCTCTTATTATGACTCAACAGTTTAGATCTATCCAGATCCGGCATGTCTTCAAGGAGGCTAACGGTGTCGCTGAATGCCTCACCCACTTAGGCCTCGACCTCACAGATTCCTCTGCTCCTGATGATGCGATTTTGTTGGCTCTCATCCATAAGGATGCCCTTGGTTAGGCTTTTCAGCCAACCGAATTCTTTCTACTTACCCATTGATAAATTTGGGATACCTAATCTTTCGCCAGTGGGCTCAAGATCAAGAACCACGCCGTATATTTGCCCGATCTTGCAATGCTCTTTGATATCTTCTGATTTGAAACAAAATTAAGCAAGTGATTAATATTCTGAAATTGCGACAAATTCAGACTTGAAAATTCCAGCAAACAAACAACACAGATTTAGCGATAGAAATAAGCAAGGGGAACGAGAGAGAGAGAGAGAGAGTCGGGTGCGCGCAGAGCCGAGCGTAGGTGCCCGAGGACGCGCAGGAGCGCGGACGCGCCTAGGCGCCTAGCGTCGTGAGATGCCGAGGACGTCCGGTGGTGCTCCTCCTTGGCTTGCGACATTTCTGGATTTTTCCAGCGACGGTTTTCTGGGTTTGGTTTGTGCAATTGTCGAAAGAAAGGTTTGTGTTTGGGATTGAGTAAGTGTCGTAGGTATCTAAGGACATAAGAAAGCTTGAGCTTTTAGATCGAGGAACCTTTTAGCCAAAAGGTTTCCTCAATTTTAATTCCAATATAATTTTATTGAATGATGAAAAGGGTTTAAATAACAAAAATACTAATTCTATCTTTGGAAAAGATAGATTTTTGGCTTAGATAAATAAATATTAAATCCTAACAATAATCCTAGATAAATATTCCTACTTAGTGGCCAAGGAAAATATCTAAAGGGATATACTTTCTTTTTCCACCTTTATTCAGCTAACTAAGTATTACTAAAAATAAGATATTCCATAAATAGCTTCAACTAACATAGGAGTTACTAAATAGCTCCACCCAAGGCCAATCCGAAGGGTCCACAATCTGGACACATTCCTGCAGTCCAACTTCAAAGTGGAAGGAGTTTTCTGGAGCACCAGGAATCGGAAAGAAACGATGGACAAGAGCCCAGAAAGGCGGTAGACGTCGAGCAACTAGAGGTCGATATCTCCCACCCGGTATCGACTACCCTAGTCAATGTCGGCCAAACTGTAGAATCTTCTTCACCTCCAACCAATGTTTCGACCCCGAAATCAAAGGTAAAACTTCCTTTCCCTTCTAGGTCGGTCAAAGATCCAACAAATGGCAAGTTTCAATGGTTCATGAAAGTGCTACAAAGCTTGAACGTGACTATTCCATTCACGGAAGCACTTCGAGAAATGTCGGCTTATGTCAAGTTTTTGAAAGATATTTTATGTAATAAGAGGATGTTGCTAACGGAAAAGGCAAATCCCATAGCCCTCCCTGAAAAGAGAAGCGACCTAGGGATGTTTTCCATTATGATCGGGCTTGGAAATCACCGATATTATAAGGTGTTGTGCGATCTAGGAGGGAGCGTGAGCCTCATGTCACTCTTCATTTGGAACAAGATCAACGTCGGACAACTCATGGATAAAGCCAACAGGGATCATGGAGGACGTCACGGTAAAAATAGGTAAGTTTTTCATACCCAATGATTTTGTAGTGGTTGACTTGACGGAGGACCCCGTGGTCCCCATTATTTTTGGAAGACCCTTCTTGTCTACTACAGTTGCGGTCATTAGTGTAAGGAAGTGTGTTCTTTCATTCGTCATCGGAGATGAGATCATTAAGTTTTGCTTTAACCCAACGATGAAGGAGACTAATTGAGTAGAAGTAAAGAGTGTTAGCATAAGCAAGGAGTACATTTCTTGCGAAGAAGGAACTCAGTGAGATCTAACCCCCAAGACACATGAAAGAATGAGGCAGACGTACGAAGAGGATTTGCTTAAACTAAAAAACTTTTTATTGGCGGAGTTGAACCGAAAAGGACAAGTCGATATTGACTACCCCAGTCGACAGAGGGAGTGGTTGCCCTGGCGAATTGGCGATGACGGTGACTGCTAGTAGCAACTGCCATAGAGATATAGCAGGCGGTGCTTTGATTTCCCAATGCCCTCTTTAACATAAAAAGGCCTAATTAGTAATTTGGTTAAAAATATCTTGTCAATAGCCCTTTTTCCATCTTAGTAATAGCTCCTATGAAAAATAAATTGTTTTTAGGCTATGTTTATCATGGGATACTAGGAATACTAATATTTTATTATTCTCTTTTCGCCACATCATCATAGCATCCCATTCACACTTTTCCCACTTTATCAATAATATCCCTATTATCTCAAAACTAGGGCTGTTTATTGGCCCAAAACCAATCCGAACCTGGCCATACCGAACCGAACCAAAAACCGAAATTTCCAAAAACGAAAACCGAAAACCGAACAAAAACTAATAGGTTTGGTTCGATTTTTTTACCGATTTGGTCTCGGTTTGGTTCGGTTATAAACTTAAGTGAATTGATTTTATTTAAGCATTTTTTTAATGAGGTGAGCTACCAAAGTATCAAATACTAATAGGCTAACAGGAAGACTAAAAAATCCTGGTCCAGAAATAGCAGCCGAGCAAGCTAATACACAAATGTGCAAATAGTAGCTAATAGGTGGACAAGAGATATATCTAACACACTTTTATTAAAAAATAGTAACTAACTCCACTACCCTTGTCATCTCTCTAAAACCTAAGGGTAAATTAAAGCATAAAAAAATTCAATTTTTCCCCGGTTTAACCGAACCGAGCCCGAACCGAACCTAAAACCGAATATGAAAATTCCCTAAATCGAAAACCTAAACCGAAACACATCGATTTTGTTAGGTTCCAGTTATTTCGGTTCGGTTCGACCCAAAAATTCAGTTCGAACCGAATTTGAAAAGCCCTACTTAAAACCCATCTTTTTCTATCAATTTAATTTATAATTATATCCCTTTCCCATAATTATTTCCATCCTTTACTAGCAAATCAATTTACGATTACACCCATCTCGACTCATTTTCTCCAATCTAGCTTAATTTATAATATTCATTTTCCTTTAAAACATATTATTTATAAATTAATATTATTTATAAACTACATTGATGACTATATATAACCTAATATATAAATTTTATTTAAATAAGTCAAAATATATTGATTACTTCCAAAGAAATTACACCACAGATAATACATAAACTTAAATTCCAGCTTAACAAACATAATACTCAACTCGAAAACCACTATAATATATGTTATAATAATTTATTTCAAAAGAACAAAATATATTCTTCAAATAATAATCATTACTAATGAAAGATAATTACAATTTTTTTCAGATATTATTATAGATAATTGTTTTTAACGAAAATTCATTTTTTAAAAATATGGTTAAACATATTCAAAATTGATGGCATGTGTAGAGAAAAATGAATCTAGTGTAGTGGTAATTTTATTTTATTTTTTACATTCTCATGGTCGAAATTGGATTTTTTTTTTCCAAGTGTCCATTTTGAACATGACATTTTGCAAAATGTCCACTTTCATATTCTCTTTTGCAAAATGTCCATTATGACATTTTTGCACTTCCTTCCTATTTTAAATTTGACTTCCTTCCTTCCTTTCCATTTTTATTTTGACTATTGACCGGTTAAGCAGGTCAATGATTTTGGTGACATAACTTTGGTGACACATATATGGTGATAAACAAATTTTTTGGTGACAATTTTTTTATTTTTATTTTTTTAACGAGATTAGTGTCACCACCTTTATTAGTCGTGACACATGCGGTGATAATTTTTTTTGGTGACATCTTAGTTTTTAGAGTTTTTTTTACGAGGTCACTGTCACCACCCTTATCGCTGTCACTACCCTTATCGTTGTCACCACCCTATCGTTGTCACTACCCCTATTGCTGTCACCACCCTATCGTTGTCACCACCCTTACTGCTGTCACCACCCCTATCGCTATCCCCACCCTATCACTGTCACCACCTCTATCGTTGTCACCGCCATATTGCTGTCACCACCCCTATCGCTATCGCCACCCTTATCGTTGTCACCACCCTTATCACTGTCACCACATTTATCGTTGCCATCACCCTTATCACTGTCACCACCCTTATCGCTGTCACCACCCTTATCACCGTCACCACCGTTATTACTGTGGTGACACATTTGTTTTTATTTTTTTTATGAGATCATTGCGGTGACACTATCGGTGGTGACACATGCGATAACAACTTTTTTTGGTGACATATTTATTTTTACGGGATCATTGTCACCACCCTTATTGATATCAATGGGGACACCATTGGTGACACATCTAGTGACAACTTTTCTTTGGGTGACGGTGATTTCTTTGTTTGAGGTTTTTTTACGGGATCAATGTCACCAACAAGTGGTGACACACGTGATTGAGCTGTCAATATGTATACATATAAAATTTCGGACCGACCTAGAGGAGGCAAAAGCATATCGACAGTCAAACATCTACCAAACTGTAGTTATTGCTTTTGTTCGAAGCAGGATAAGGATTAGGAAAACCGCCGGCGACCGGGCTTCTTTCCTAGTGCGTCCGAATGGATGAGAACACGAAGTTCTGGATCAGCAGCGAAGCTATCATTGGCAGGGAACCTATGGGCCACACGAGCGATCCTATCAGCCACAACATTCGAACCCCTAAAAATATGTCGAATAGCAACATTAGATAAAGAATGAAGAAATGTAGACGTATCAGCCATCAGTAGCTCGATGTTCCAAGAGCAAGAACAGTCCCCCAGAAGAGCTTTTATGACGACCAAACAATCTCTTTCGATGAAAAGGTTATTGAGACCTAGTTCAATTGCCTTAACAACACCCATGTGAAGACCCATTGCCTCAGCAAAGACAACAGAAGTATTGTTGCAGTGCCCCGAACCAAGGGAAATTACTATACCATCGTGGTCCCGAATAACGAATCCAAAAGTACCAGCCTTTGATTGGCAAAATGAACCATCGAAATTTAGTTTGTAGTGCCCCGTAGGACGCTTTTTCCATGCTGCATAATTTTGTGAAGTTGTACTTTTCGTGTATGTTTTTTGTTTGGGTTATTCTCCGTTTATGGGTAGTAGGCGTTGCCAACTGGTTTCCCCGATCATCCAAATTAGTAGACCAAGTCTGGTAAGCCAAATTGGAGAACAAGACAATAGCTTGAGTGGAGATTGTATTAATATGTTGGAAAGCTAGTTGGTTACGCAAGTACCAGATACCCTACCAAGCAAAGGCAAGTTTAGCGAACTTATTTTTTCCCATACTAGAGTAAATGTCCGTGAGGAAGCAGTTAGGTTTGGACACCCCAAGGCTATTTCGAATAATTAGGAGTGGAATTCCAACAGTTGATAACACATCCAATGTCATATGATAATCGAATAATAGATGAGCGGTGGACTCAACTGTGAAACGACGGAAGTAACAACCCGATGAAACCGAGACATGGGACCGATGCAGTCTTTCAGAGGTAGGTAAACCCTACCCGCCTCCTTCCTGTCGTCGCCGACCCCAGCCATCAACAACTCCTACCCCATCGCAGCCAGCATCTTCGATCAATTTCGCAGCATATTTGAAGCACCGATCTCCTCCCACCCAGATTTGAAGCACACGTTTATAGATTTGAAGACACCATCTCCGATTCTCGACCTCATATTCTCAGATTTGTCTCAGCCGACTCCAAGTTCCGATTTCCACTTCAACTTCTCTACACCTCCTTGACATCAAATTGTTGAGATATCCCCATCGTCGTCTCCCATATCCGGATTACAGATTACACCTCTCTCACATCCGGGAACTTGAATCAACTTGTCCGAATGTAGCGGCTACCAATTGCTAGACGGTGATGGAGAAGACGATGGCTCGACTTTAAAGGCGACTGTTTATTCCCCCAAAAAATTAGGGTTTTAGAAGGTGGTCTCTCTCAATCTGTCTATTCAATTGGAAGAAATAACCTTGCGTATGGGGGATTTGAGATTCAGCACACCCAAGGCTCCAAAGACACCCAAATACAATAGGAGACCTACTCTGGTGGTGGATACGACGACAAAGGCGACATGATTTTCATCTTGCTGCCCCATTAGATCTCTCTCCTATACAATTAGAATATAATTTATTTGTAAAAGCACCAATATTTATTTATTAAATTCATTATAATCTAAAATATTGTATTATAATCATAAGTAATTGGGAATCCAAATAGACCCTTAATCTCAGCCGTTCGGCGTCCGCCACTCATCCTCTCCTAGCCTGCCACATGTCTTCCTTTGTTTTCAGAATTGTTGATGCCACTTTGTTGTACCCTGCTGCGTTTTTGTTCAATTTTTTTTTCAAATGGTGCCATTTAGATCCAGATTTTCCAAAGAAAAAAAAAATGTTTGACCCACTATTATTACACCCGATACTATCTACGATACCAACCAGAGCATCAATTGTCATCGATACTATCAATCTGAACAATAAAATAGAATAATTTTCCTCCATATGTATCGCTAGCATCCCCGATAAAGGTGCTTTATATAATTAAAGAAATTAAAGATTAAAGGTACGAGATTATTTTGTGAAGTCTCAAAATTTACGATTTTCTCTGTAATTTACTCAAAGAGGTGTTGGGTCGAGAAACACAGAGTTTCAAGTAGCAAGGAGAAAAAAATGAAAAACACTCTGAAACAAAACCCTAGTTCCCATCCCGCCGCCACCAGCAATTCGGCCCAAACGCCATATGTCGGACCTCCGACCACCGCCTTCAATCAGCACAAGTTGTCTCCTTCTTCAACCAAGAGCGCAAGAAACAATAGAGTGAGCAACTCCCGTAAATCTGAAAAGCATAAGAGAAATAAAAAAACCTTCTACAAATCAAAATAAACAGAGTGGTATCTTCCTCGATCCAATGAAAAAAGTGAGGGGAATTACATCCACAGTTCCTCAGGTTGACTGAGATGGTTCAACAAATGGAAGGAGAACCTAAAATTCTTGTTGATCTTAAGAAGGAGATCTATTATTGGTCGGCGGTGTTTGGCCCTCGGTGTTCGGCGAGTTCACCGACGCTCTTCTGTCCCTGACGGTAGTGAAGTCTCTTCACTCTATCTTTGCCCTCTGTCAAGACCGAACCCCTACCAGATGTGTGCTGCTCGGCCATTTCTCGACCATCGCCGGTCTCTAATTAGGTTTACCAGCCCCCGGTTCCACCGATCAAAAATTGGGTTGCTATTAACTTTTACATTCACCATGTACATTCTGCCAATCCACTTTAGGCTCTCTACTACTGATTGTTACTCAATAAGTCTACTCATCTCTTTTATGCATGATACACTTGATCTATCCTATTGTTAACCAGCAAATGTTCGATATATATCATACTTGCGTATGTATTGGGGTTCATCGCCCTCCTCCTACTACCATATGTATTAGGGTCTCTGCACGCTGGCCTTGTGCTTGGCATTGGTTCACTTGTACCATGGGTGTTCATATTAGGCTTACTGCTGCTACGTATTATGGCTCACAAGCCTTAAAAACTTGTACCAAATTGTTCTCAAGCGTAACAAGGCAAAATTTCTAAAAAAATCCTACAGATGCTACCAAGCCTTGCAAGGCTCATTTACTAAATAAATGCTATATTAAAGGATTGATTAATTGTATTACTAAATTTAATTTATATATTTCAAGCTATCAATTGCGGATTGATTTCGACCTTTACCTGGACTCTGTCTTAATTCTCAAACGTTTTGCTTACATGAATAACGTTCATAAAGTATATACGTTTGCCCATCTCCTCTTCTTGATCTTCCTTGGTGGAAGTATATTTTTGTCTCCTTCTTATGTTTGCTGCCTTGTTGGCATGTTATATGTTATTGGGGTTCCTTTTGGTATTATTGCCTTGTGGTTCATCTCAATTGTGTTTGTTTGTGTGCTGGCTACACACTCTCTCTTCACTAGTGGTTGTTCTGTGCTTTTTCATATTTATGCTTGGACGACTTGCTCCTTGGCTTTTCCTCGTAGGTGGCCTTCCCTCATCATTTCAGTCTGTTTGGTTTTTGAATTGTTATGGCGCCCGTCCCAACAATCCTACCCAACATTCGAGTTTGTGATTGGTGAGCTGGTATAAGTGTTTCACTTTTCTCTCCATCTATACACCCTATCACAGTGGCTTACCAGCATACTTATATAATCTCCAAGACTAAAACATGCTATGGGAGTAGGGCTGTTATCTAAGCCGAACAGCTCGAACTCGGCTCGGGCTCGGCTCGAAAAAGCTCGGCTCGAGCTCGTTCGTGGAGGGAAAACAAGCCGAGCTTGAACATATTTTTAGGGTCGAACCGAGCCGAGCCGAGCCCGCGCCGAGCTCGGAAGCTCGATACAAAAAATCACGAAAATACCTCTAGGGTTATTATATAAAAGGACTTAGGGTTTCTTGAGGCTCGGTAGACTGTAGTTGGCGTCTTCTGTCTTCAAACTTCTTGGCGATTAGAAAAAAATGAGAAACTGAGGCACCGCCGGTGAAAGCGTTGGCCCTCCCCCCTCCTCCCGATCGCCTTCCTCCCGTCTGTTCAGCGTAGCAATGTCGGCCTTCCTTCCGAGCTCGGCTCAGGCACCGCTGATGAACAGCACCAGTAGCAGCGCGGCGCCGGCGACTTCCTTCTCTAACTCGTTCTTCTGGCTCGCGGCTCGTCCTCCTCGACTCGGACTCGTCACTGTTCGGCTGTCCTCCAACAGCACCTCGAGTCTCGACCAAGTATTTCTTCATCTTACTTCTTAGATCTATCGCAAATCTCTCCCAAATCTCGCTCTCCCAGATCTCTCTCCCCCGACCATCTCTCTCGAGTCTCGATTAGGTCAAGAATTTTCACTCTCTCTCTCTCCCAAATCTCTCTCGAGTCTCATTTGCAGATCTGGCATCTCTCACAGATCTGCCATCTCCCCCAGATCTCTGGCTGCTGTATTTCTTGAATCTGTAACTTATTTTGTTGTTTTACTGATTTCTTGAATCTGTAATAGCTTAATCTTATACTGAATACATAATACAAGAGAGTTTATGATATTGAATTTGTCCTGGCTAGAGTTTGTTTATGCCTTACTTTTGCTGGATTATTGCTATAATTTGCTATTGCAAAATATACATGTTTTCGTGCTAGAGTTTATATGAGGATTATGTTAGTTTCAATGGTGGATCTAAGGGCTCGGACTCCTCGGAGTGGCATCCTATCAATTCGGCTTTGAAAATGAATTGGCATAAACGAGCCGAACAAACGAGCCTGGACAACGAGCTCCAACGACCTTAGGCTTGTTCGTTTGGCTTGATCGAGCTTAAACAAGCCGAGCTCGAACATGTGTATAGGCTCGCGAGCCGAGCTTGAGCATTAAAAAAAGCTCGTATAAAATTTAGGCTCGAGCTCGGCTCGGCTCGATTTCTATTCGAGCCAAGCTTGAACATACCGAGCTCGGCTCGTTCGGCTCGAATATCACCCCTATATGGGAGCAACACTCCCCTTTACTTTCCACCTGAAGGTACAAACGATTACCCCGTTGTTTTTTGTTGTTTTCTTATGGGGTTGGTCTTCCCCTTTTGTTCTAAACGGCTTACTCCGGATGCTTCTATTACTATGGCCCGTGCAACTTGCTATCTCATAAGCGATCTACCCTGTCCACAAGGATTACTGTCACCTCCTTCTTAAGCTACAACCTATGTATGATGGTTGTTGTTTCTCTTAAGATGTTGTTATTCAGTGTTGTGGGAACAAAATGTCTTCACTATGAGCTTCGAACTAAGCTTCGGTCACAACATTATCCCATGTCAACAGATTGGGCGCTTCATCAAGTACATGCCTTGGATGTGGTTTAAAGGCTTCTTTTCTCATTTTGTTTTACCGGCACATGGTTTATGTATGATCTATTGGGCTTGCTTGAGGTTTTTGTTTTCCCAAATCTATGTTGTATTACATATTCACTTGTGTAAGTCATGCCTTTTGAAGGTTTTAATCACTATATTACTTAGTATATTCTCGCTAATTTTTTAATTCATAAAGCATCAACTACGCCTAAGGGGTTTGGATATCCTAACAACCTTTTCTAAATTATAGATTATGTATTCACATTATCTCCACTTTCATCAGGTGGGTTCCCTATCAGTAACAATACGTTCACTAACATTGTTCCTTTCCACAAATTATATGACAAAAAATCATAAGTTCAAGGAACTCTTGGGTCTTTCGCGGCCTACGAAACATTCCTACACGAAGGCTCATCATCCAAAAAGGTTTTCATGAATATATGCACATGGAATTCGTGCGGTATCCGGAGCCGCGATTTCTAGACTAATATAGATTTTTTCTGCAAAAAAAACTCTATAAATGTTCTCGCTCTCCTCGAAACAAAAACAAATAAAATTATAACAGATACTGTTTGGAAGAAGTGTGGCTTCTCTAGCATCGCTTTTGACCTAGCCACGAGTTTCTCGGGAGGAATCTGCTTATTGTGAAAAGATCTTCTGTTTTCTCAAGGGTCAATCGATCTAATCTCCACTAATCACCGTTTCATTCATTTCAAATATAAGGATCATATTAACGGGACTACTGTTGCTTTTGTTATTGTTTGTGCTCCACATGATAATAGACTCAAGCAGGTTTTCTGGGATTCTGTTACCGTTTATATCGACAATCTATCTCTGCCCTTTTGTATTATAGGGGATTTCAACGACATCGGTTATCCGACGGATAAGGTTGGAGGGGTGGTGCTGATGCCATCAAGGTTCACAAGGCTAAATCAACTAAAAAACAATTTAGATCTGCAGGATATGCCTTCCTTTGGTGGGGTTTTGACCTGGCAAAGAAAGAAAGGTGGTCCTGATAACTGCCTGGAAAGATGTAACGGCCCAGAATTATGATTTCCGGGTTACGTTTCAAGGGATGAAACCCCTTGTTCGGATCTCTCAATCTAGGTACGGGTCGAGGTTTCAAACTCATTTTAAGATTAGTATAAAGAGGGATTTCAAACCCTAAAAACATCGAAGGGCCGTTGGGTACCCTTGACCTGTCCTAAGACTATGTCGCGGAATCCATTTCAAACGAAAGTAAGGCGAAAGCAAAGTAAAGATACAAGTGTCACGGCAGAACCGGTCAAAACCAAATCATGAGTGTGTGATTACCATTTTACTAAATTAGGATATTAGCCAGATTCTTCGATTCGCCAACAGGGAACCTCGTCATATAGACATCGAGCACTCAAATCTGCAGAGAATACCTTTAAAAGAAGAACATGGAAAGGAGTCAGATCGAGCCACTCATGCGGGACCGGCAGTCCTCGCTGAGGCCACATAGTATGTGCTATACCTAATAAAGATGTTCTAATGCAGTACGAAAGTCAAACACACTAGCATGCTCCTAGTTCATAATAATGTGCAGAAATACTGTAAAGGGCCCAAGACAATGCCAAATGGCATATCCCTCTCCTACCTCCACCCCCTTCCGATAGGGCGGAGACTGGACAGCTCGTGAATGCATTCCATCATAATCGGGCGGCACACATGCCTAACCTGCTCCACAATAAAGCCCGCAGGCATTTCATAATATAAGGAAGTTCATGACTCGATTGACTCAGGGTACCCGATGAGGCTGGGCTACCCTATGACCCTAGCAAAGACTCTAGGATTATCACAGATAACGGCCGTTCTGTTTCAAACGCATAAAGTAAGCAGATGATCATTCAATTAGTGCAACCTAAACAGGATACTACATGACATGCTTTTATGCATATGCAACACCTAACATAAAATGCAACAACAGGCATGAATGTCCAACCTGAGTAAGCCCCCTAGGGAACTTACCTGAAGATGCAGAACAGCAGAATAACACAAGCAATGGCCCAAATGCAAGTCCAAAGCAATCCAAAAGCAATACACACCTATCATCAAGTCATTTTCATAAGCTACCGATCCATCATTCATGCACACGGTCTCCACGTTCTCAACATGCTCAAAACCAACTAATAGCGAAACCATTTTCCAAAAGCTTTCCGATTTGATCAACATCAACCAAAATCATTCTTCCAATCAAAACCATTGCTAAAAGCACATCAACCATATTTTACAACTTCCTTCTCAAAACCAACATCATCAAACCAACACGGAATCCCGACATTAAACATTTAAGCCTTAAAGCCAATACCTCAAAATCATATTATAGAATTAATTCCGACATTTTTATTTCCAAAATCATTATATAAAGAAATTATTAAATCACCAAAATAATTCTATTTTCACAAACCATAATTATATATCAATAAAAATAAATCATCTCAAAATCACATATTTACACATCACAAAATACATTTTCATTTAAAGCAATTTATAATACATATAAAATTATTCCAGAATTTATATTTATCATAAAATCTCATAATAATAATAATGATAATATAATAATAATAACAATAATCTAGTCCAACAACAATTATATATAAGCCATATAATAACACCCTTAAAACAAATCACCATTTAACAAGGAAGAGCCCAAAAACATAACCCGGACCAATGACCCAAAGGGAAAGCCCAACCCGGATCCAAATCTTGCCCAAACCCAAAGAACTCAAAGTTGAAGGAGGTGAACCGGTTCTTCCCTTGGCATGCCAGGATATGCCCATACAGTGCGCACTTTGTCACGCACATGAAATTGCACGGGGACTGCCTTTGGGGGTAATGACACTGTAGGGATGTCATCTGGTGAAGGAACAACCTCAACCTCCTCTACTATAGAGACGGGGTTTGACGAGGCTGCTTGGCCTTTTGAGCTTGCACCTTCGATTTCAATTTCTCCCTTGTTAATCATCCTTTCCACGAGGTCCTTGAACACATAGCAGTCTTCGAGAGGATGACTAACAATTCGATGATAAGGGAAATACTTTGGATCACCCGTTTTGTTAGCCTCATTTGGCCTCTTTGGCTCGGAGAGTGACAACATATTCTCCGTCATCGGCTCATTGAATATCCCTCTCACATCTTCATCGTCAAGGGGATACTTCTTCTGCTTTCTCTCCTCGAGAGATAGTCTTTTAACGGGCTCTTTAGCTTTCCCCTTTTCTTGCGCTTTAGAATTATTTCCGGCGGATTTTCCACGAGGCTTGATGAATGTAGCCATAGATTCTCCCCTTTTTGGAGACTTTTTGTTGCCATCCTTCATCGTCTCATTGATCTGAGGTCGGCTTGCTACAAGTTTGCGTCGAGCCAGTTGACGCTCAACGTTGCAGGCCTTTGAAACCAAGGTATCAAAAGCACGGGGTTCCGCACTACCGACATGTATAGCAAGCTCTGGGAGTAGGTTGTTGACACACATCTGCACGCATGCCTCTTCGCTCAATTTTTCTGAACATTGAAGTCTCAAACTTCTCCACCTTGCGATAAAGTCATTTGCGGACTCATTCGGTCTTTGCTGTGTATTAGCCAGATCCATGATGGACACCTTGGCTTTCGAGCTCACGAACTGAGCTAGGAACTCCCTTTGCAACTCGTCCCATGTATGGATAGACTCAGGTTGAAGCTGAGTATACCATGTGAACGTGGATCCCCGTAGTGATTGGACAAATTGTCTTATCAGTAGCTGATCACTCAAGGCAGTTTCTCCACATGCCGAGTAAAAGTGACCTAAATGTTCACGTGGGGACCCATTAAGGCCTTCAAATTTATCAAAATTCGGCCTTTGGTAGTTTGGAGGGAATGGGATCGCGTCAAACTCCGCAAGATAGGGTTTTTTGTAACCGATCACCGGCGGACTCTGAGAAATCTTGAACTCTCGGATCCCTTGTACGATCCACTCTTTACTTTCTTGAGGAGAGATAGAAGCACTGCTTTCTCCTGTCTAGGGAATCTCTTGCCTATTCTCTGAATTTTGCTCTTCCCTGTTCTCCGAATTTCGCTGTTGGAGTTGGTCCATGAGCAATTTAATTTGAGCGTCCCTTTCCTCTAGATTCTTTTGTAATTTCTGGAGCTGCTCTTCGGTGCTTGTTGCTTCAGTCACTAGGATTGGCATGCTTTCAACTTCTTCTTCAGAGTCATTGGATGACCCACCCTCGCTTACAACCAGCGGAAAATCCTCCTCTTCAAATAGAGAAGTAGAGTCCCCATATAATGGGGAATTTTGCTTTTCTTCTTCAACCGTTTCTAGATTCGAAGATTGGGTGGTCACTCTAGCATATGACTCGGCCTTAGACATACACCTTATCACTCGCCGCTCACATTTTTTTTACTGGGTAGAAAGCGACGTTGATTTCTCGGCTACAGGTAGACCCTTTCCTTTCTTCTCGGCTTGAGAAGCCTTAGATGTCTCCTTTTGAGGCTTGGCCGTATTTGGTACCCCAACCTCTGGAACATTGGCCTTTTGCACCTTCACAATTGAGGACATCCCTTCTGACTCCCCATCGGAATAAGAGGTGACCAGAACTTGAGCTACATTGTCCAAGTCCACAGGAATTGACCCAACCAAGACTTGTCTTGAGCTGGCAAGCAGATCCTTAGCAGCACTCCACAATGTTGCATTGGCTAGTTCCAAAGCAGGGGAACGGACCAATTTGCGAAGAGCTCCAGTTTTTCCGCGTTGGGAGCCACACTTACGCCCCCTCTTCCTACGAGGCTTGTTCTCCTTCTTTGCCTCATTCGCAGCTGGCTTTGAGACCTTGGCCGAGTTACCATTTCTCTTGATAACTCGAATGATTGGCCCACGAGTAAGCCTAGGAGTGAGCTCTTCTCCGCCGGTTACCTCCTCCCTGATAGCTTCGAAGCTGTTGTTGGTTGGGATCTCAGCGATGATCGACTCCCTAGTCACGTCGAACTGGACCTTAAACGACATCTTCTTCAACCAGCGGCCACCCTCCACGAGAAAGGTAGCAGGTAGTTCGTTGAAGTTGACAATGGCTCTTGGTGCCATTTTTCTCCTACAAATAAGAAATAGGCAAATATTAGCATCAACACAACTAGGAGATGAAAAGGCAAAAAGGGTCCCACTGGGCGTGCCAAAAATATGTTGAACAAAAATGCACGAATAATTGTAAAACATATTTTATTTAATTTTTAGAATTTGAGTTCGACCCCTTTTGGTTATCCTCTTGATTTGAAGTCGTGTCGACACCAAGACTTAAGTGGTTTGGGTGATTTGGGCTGCACCCGAATTTTAACGGGTTGCCTACGTATCTCTTGGAAGAGAATCAAGCCTTACGTAGTTCAGAGTATTTGAATTGATTTAATTTTGGGTTTTGGTGATTGAACCCGGCGAGCTTTGAGCTTTATGTCGGGTGTCCTACGTACCCGTTTGGAACGGGATCAAATCACCCGTAGTTCTTGTAAGAACCAATTTAATTTAAATTGAAATGGGCGACTGTATCCAATGTATATTTGAATTTTAACATCGGATTTCCTACGTAACTCAGAAAAGAGTATCAAGTCTTCACGTAGTTCTTTTTTAGAACTAATTTGATTTCTTTTGTTTGGTTTGACGATTGAACCAGACGAGCTTTAGCTTTATGTCCGGTGGCCTACGTATCCGACAACTCGGAATCAAATCGACCGTAGTTCTTTTTGAGAACAAGGGATTTTGGAGAAATTTGATTTAGAGTTTTGACTTCGTTTTTCTTAGAAGTCAATTTTGAGATCCACCCACTCGGAACAAACTAGCGACGAAATTTTACGAGCTCAACTTTATGATTTTGTTAAACCCAATTTCTAATTTATGTCAATTATAATTCTTATATTTTAGTGGGTTAAGTTTATAATTAAATAGATGTATTTCCAATAGGCTTAAGCATATACGTCTATATATGCGTGAAATGGCTATTGGAAGTTGGTCCTTTTTTTTTCTTCCGAAACCGAAGACCTGAATGTACATGTATGGGTACTGTTTACTTCCTTTTGTTTTGCTTTATTTTATTGATGTAGCCCAGCATCAGAATAAGGATCACCAGCCCGCATAATTAATTGAGTCCAATTATTTTTCATGAACTCAGCATTTGCTCCTCATCGTTTCGATGCAGTACATCTCTCCTCTGGGGACGAGCGTCTCTGCGTTCTCTGAGAGTGTCGCTCCATTAACGCACCTTGAAGTACTGGCCATGGGCAATCAAAACGGAGAACGACAGAGCAAGGGCGGGACGTGGTCGGAGCAAGGGCAAGGCAGAGCAAAAGAGACTTAAATAGGAGAGATTCCGCGCTCGGGTACGCTCTAGGCTACTCTTCTAGTACGAATTTCCCCCCCAAATCTCATTCTCAATCCGATTCTTATGCTAACTCTAGGCTGAGATTTCAGATTCTCATATGAATCCCCTTTTCAATTGAGCTTCAATTTTTACGCCTTATTTGATTGCGATTTTTAGGGTTTTTCGAATTGGGGCTTGATCGACTGAGAGCGTGCAAGTCCGACTTCGAGTGATTGAAAGGGCGAGGAACTCAGCAGATGACCTAGGTAATTTGTGCTCCGAATTTCAAATTCCCAATAATCTTCTCTTCTTTTTTTTACTGCAGATTTGAGCTTTGTTTCTTTTTTTTTTGAGTTCTACTATTTGCTTTCTTTTGTTTGGAATTTGTAATTTTAGGGGGCCTTGGTTTAGAACAGTCGAAGGAAACACGTTATGCCTGATTTTTTTTTCTTTACAGAACTTTGGTCTGTCCAGGAAGTCAATTATCTTTTAAATGGTGATTTCATCATTCCCCTGTCTCGGCTGCAATGGATTTGTTTGCTTTGTTTTGCATTGTTTGAAGCTGCTAATTAGCCTGTTTGGTAAAATTTAGCAGCATTTGGAATAGGCTTTCGCAGAAATTTCGCCCTTATTGTCTTAGGCAAAAATTGGTGAAAATCGTTGAGCCTTTCATTCTCTTGTTGCCATGATTTGATTTGCAAAATTATTGAGTGAATTTAGGCATAGGCAGAGTTTCACCCTCCTTTAGGGCATTTAACTGATTCCGAAACCCAAGCCACGAGCGAAAACAAGAGTGCTTTGCAAGGGCGGGGTTTCGAGAATCCATTTCAGCAGCACTTCGACCTTGTTTAGGGTATTTTGACAACTCCGAAACCCAGGCCACAAGCAAAAACAAGAGTGCTTTGCAAGGGCGGGGTTTCGAGAGTGAATTTTGACAGCATTACGACTCCTTTTGTGGCAGTTTGACAACTCCGAGACCCAGGCCACAAGCGAAAACAAGGGTGCTTTGCAAGGGCGGGGTCTCGAGAGTGAATTTCAGCGGCGTTTCGGCTTTGGTTAGGGCGATTTGACGACTCCGTAACCCAGGCCACAAGCGAAAACAAGAGTGCTTTGCAAGGGCGGGGCTTCGGAGTCCATAGGAACCCCACGTGGAAAGATAAGGCTACCTTGTTTGCCTCTTTTTCTTTTCGCTTTCTTCTTGCTGATTTTTGTGTTTGCTGAGTGTTTATTTGCAGCCTCTTGTTTTCTTTGTTCTGCCGTGAGTTTCAGCCTCATTTTCAACCCTAGTCTTAGCCTCTTTTATAGGGAGAATGCATAGGGTAGGATAGATAGTTAGGAAAATATCTTTCTTTTCCTTTAAGATAAAACATTATCTTTTCTAGAAGATCTTCTATCTTTTTTTTTTCTTTCTCTTTAATTGCTGATTTCCTTCCATCAGCTATCGATAGATAGCCCCTTTATTCGGCTATTTATTTATTTATTTTGCTGATTTTTTTTATGTAGTTAATTTTACTGGCAGCCACGTTAGTTGGTAGCTTTTGGCTACTCTGACAGCTTGTTTTGGGCCATTTGGGCCAGTTTATTTTGGGCTGCCATTGAACTTGAATAGGTCCATTTAGATTTCTTTTAAAACCCACTAATTAACTTAACATTAGTTTGAATTTGAAGGTTCGATCGGATAGCTGAGCTACTGAAGAACCTCGAGCAATTCGCCATCTGATTGACGGGATTCACGCCCTCAGCTGGTCAATTATTATATATATTTTTTTTTTTGTATGCTCGGCCGTCGTATTAAATTTGTATACTTTAGCTTATGAGCTTGTAGTACGTCAAAACGGTGTATTTGATATGTAACACATTTTGCATACTCTTTATTTGCTTGAAATCACTGTCAACAAACCTGCTCTCGCACATAATATACGAACTATCACGTGAAGTTTTTTTCACAAAAATAATCACACGAGCGTATAAGGCAACATTTTAATAAAGAACGAATTTGTACACCCAAACAGATGCCCCGAACTTTGAATTTGTGAGAAATTTGTCGAACACATTCAAAGTTCGCCTTAATCTTTTGACCTCATTTGATTTGGTCTTTGATAAAGAATCATAAGAAGCTCACATATGGGGCGCTTTATCTTGACTAGGTGTGATGTTCACGCGATGACTAACGCAATTTTGATCATCATTAGCAAACCTCGAGACATTGCACTTGTATTTTCATCGAAAGGGGAATTGGTGTTGTTTTTGTTTTTGGGACTGCATCTAGCGTTCTTGACTAGCTAGACTGCCTACGTACCCTCTTCATGAGAGATCAAGCCGTTCGTAGTTCATTTGGGCACCCTTTTCTTCACATATTCGACCGGGTGCTTCGGTTTCGGACTGATTTCAAGTCCATCCTTCTTCTTTCATTGAGCTTGGATTTTTTTTTTTACCGCATCATTCAAATTGTTTGGGCCCACCTTCTAGGAAGGGTTTCCCAAACGCTTTGACTGTCATCTGCGAACCCAGAGGTTTTTTTTTTTTCGCGACTGAATTTGATTGATAATGCATATATTAGATATGCATTATAGGCATTTTTAGCTTAGATAGGTTGCATTTCTTTCGTTCTTTGTTACTAAATTGCATCTTATGATTATTCTAGAAGAGTTTGGATTCTGCGCAAATTCGTGGTTTTCTTGCAGATCGAATTGGAACACATGTGGGAGATGCAATACCTTGAAGAGGAGTAAAAAAGACATTGGAGAGAAGAAAGGAATAAAAGGAGCAAATCACCTCAAGAAGCTAGTCTCGGAAAGAAGACAAGAAAAACTGCAAACAGTAATGCGGCGGCCGCAGCATGAGGTGCGGCGGCCGCCGCTAGTGTCGAGGAAAAATTAATACTAATGTTGCGGCCGCCGCATCTGCCGACAGCGTTGAGCGCGTCGTTTTAATTTAAAAAACCCTAGATGCTTTTTATGGTTTTTGTTGATGGCCGACTTTGGATGATACAAAAGGCCACTTTTTAGTTATTTTTGAAGCACTTCTATTCTATTCTATTCATTAGACACTTTAGAGAATTTGAGCAATGTCTTCCATGAGGAACTAAACTCATCTATTCTGCCTGCAATTTGAATCTTTATTTAGATTGATTGTGAGTTTCTAATTCTCGTTCTTATTTCCTATATTTGAATGCTTCGACTTCCTTGTGCTTGATTGTCTATTGTTTTATTCTATCTAGCCCGCGCAACTAGTTAGAATCAATTCAATTGCTAAGGTTTTGTAGATTCCTGATTGTGAACCTTAACCTAAGTGGCAAACTTGTTCCTTTAGGGCTGATTGAACTAATTGAATAAGTAGGAAGTTGAATGTGTTGTTAAATCCTTCTTTAGGGACTGCAAATACCTTGGCTAATCTCTGAACTTAAAGCTATCAATTGGGTTAAATCCTTCTTTAGGGACTGTTCGATTGATAAGGGTTTCTAGGACTGATTGGACTAGTAACTATATTAGGTCGGGACAAGGGCATTCATAGGAAACTTAATAGGACGAGAAGAAGTTACAAGGATCGCTTCAATCCAATAAAGTGGAAAATTGTAGGTAGAATTACTTCTACAAATTGTCTAAAACCAATTCTTTTACTTTGCTTTATTCACTTCACTTTGATAAAAGGCGAATCTTTCACACACAAAAACCCCCCAAACTGGTTACTTTGATTGACACTTGAAGCATACTTGAGTTACAAATTTCCATGTGGATCGACCTCTTGCTTATTGCTATACTTGCTATAGGTTTGAGTTTTCTTTGGCGGATCAACGATAGGTTTTACCTCCGTCAAATTTGGCGTCGTTTCCGGGGATATTTTAATTTAATTCTTGTGTGTTTTTAGTGTTAATTTTGGTGTGGATCGTCTTATATGGTCCATACCCGTGCTACTAATTCTTCTTTGTTGCCATTAGATTCATAGATTGAAAGGACCCTTGCCGCTCTAAGGCGAGAAGCTTGTGATCGCTTTCGCGAACTCCCTTTTGATCAAGAAGAACCTACAACAGAGATGGCTAATGACGCGAACCGCACTCTTAAGGAGCTTTCTGCTCCTGATCTAACACAGCAACCCTTGGCAATCCAATTCCCTGCGCTTGCAGAAGGAGTTAACTTTGAGCTGAAGTCTGGGGTAGTTCATCTTCTACCCAAATTCCATGGGTTAAGTGGAGAGGACCCCCACAAGCATCTGTCTGAATTCCATAGGGTGGTTGTTGGGATGAAACCAGAGAACGTAACTGAAGAGCAAATCAAGTTGAGAGCTTTTCCTTTCTCTTTGAAGGATGAGGCAAATGAATGGTTTTTCTATCTACCACCTGACTCTATTTCTACTTGGGCTGAGATGAAGAGAGTCTTCCTAGAGATGTACTTCCCTGCAACAAAGCTCAATGCTTTGAAAAGGTCAATCAGCAGCATTGAGCAGTACGCGACGGAATCTATACATGAGTACTTTGAGCGCTTCAAGAAACTCTGCGCCAGCTGCCCATGCCATGGGTACTCTCAAAAGGATCTGGTTCTCTTTCTCTTTAATGGGCTGACTGATATAGAGCGCAAAACAGTGAATTCTGCTTGTGGAGGAAACATGCTGAACAAGACACCTGCCGCAGCTTGAGATGTGTTTAAGGAGCTATCTGAGGGCTCCAGGCAGTTCAATAAGAGCCCTCGTGCTAGGGGTGTACTCGCTGTTGATGCTCCTGTGGCTGTGATATGCGATATATTCTATAGCGCATTTAGTAGTTTTTGTCATCATTTACATGTCATTGTGAGGGATATTTGTATGAACTTGGTGATTCGGAACTTGTTGAAGAAGTTGAAGAAATCATAGGATCATGCAAGATTTAGAAGGGTTGAAGTGAAGAAATCGGAAGCAGCTGGAATCTGGTGAGCTGGCGCGGCCGCGCTGCTACTGACGCGCCCGCGTCACTCCCTGGAGACGGATTCTTATCCGATTTTCCCCTATCTTAGTAGTTTTTAATATTATATTTTTACGGGATTCTAAACCCTTTAGTTTAAATTATTGCCGAGAAGGCAGCAGTAGATTTATTAGGTTATTTTCCAGAGACGTATTTCCCTCTTCTTCATCTCACAAACCCCATGGAGAACTAACTCTCCTTTGTTACACTTGGTTCTTTGAAGCCCTCGATTGAATTGGTTGTGAGTATTCTACTCTAGTTCGTCCTTTGTTAATTGTTTCGATCTCTTGAGCTTATTGCTTGATTGCTTATTATTGGTTAATCTGGATTGATCACCTAGGTTTATCGATACTAGTCATATTGCTAGGGTTTCCAATTCCAGGTTTGGGGTTGTAGATCCATTGTAGCAAACACAATCGTCATAAGTAGGTTGCTTGTGTTAGATTGTGAAGGAGATTCGATTACAGGCTATTTTAACGGGTTGTTATAATCGCTTGTATCTCATTATAATTCATGTTTGAATGCTATTGCTTTATTATTCGGTGAAGGTTTCCCCTTGTAATTTGGTGATAAGCGCTTTTAGGACTGGTAGGACTAAAAGCTATTACACGATCTGAATTGAGAACAATTACTTGGACATTAGAACTTGAGATTTATAGAATTCGATGATAAACCATATCAATTGTTGTGCGGATAATTACCTGGTGTAATACTTTTCCATCATATATTCGCAACCTCTTTTTGCAACTTGTTCTGTCACTATTGCTTACACACAAAACTCCCCCTTGAATTGGTTACTTTTGGGTAATAATACTTGCTCTTACAATTGATTCTGTTTCCCTGTGGGTTCGACCCTAATTTACCTACTATACTTGTTATAGTTTGCACCTTAGGAATTTAATTTGATTAGGCATAACGACTTTAGGCCTGTCAGGCTGCACTTCAGACTGATATGGCAGAGGTAAAGGAGATGATGAAACAATTGGTTATTGATAGAACTCCTCAACAACTGAAGGCATATGGTCTCTGCAGTCAATACACTCATCCTATGGACATGTGCCCGCTTCTACAAGATCCTAATTTTGATTTGAATGCCATTGGGAATTTCACTCAACAAAGGCCTAGGCAAGGAAACTATGGAAATCCTGGGTATGTCAACAACAACAATTACAACAGAGGCTATCAGCAAGGCTATGGGAACTACCAAGCTCCTTTCAATCAGCAAGGGGGGCAACAGGGAAGGCCTCAACAACAATATGAATCTCGATAGGGAGGTCAGCAGCAATCAAATGAGGATAATGAGGATCCACTACAGAAACTATCACGATTGGTCATGAGGAATGATAAACAACAGTCAGAGCGGATGTCAAATCTAGAGAAGCAGCAATCCGATCGGATGACAAATCTTGAGAATCAAATGAGTCAGCTCATTCAAATCTTGAGTGCTAAGGATGCAAATAGTTCAGGAAAGCTTCCGTCACAGACCATCGAGAATCCGACAAAGGAGAATGTCAGTGCTGTAACACTTAGGAGTGGCAAGGAACTGGTTGTCACAAATCAAAAGGACGATGAGGAGATAATGGACGAGGAGATAGAAATTGTTGAAGACGAAAATGGCCAAACTAGCGTGCGGCGGCCGCAGCACCCATGCGGCGCCCGCCGCCAGGGACGGCATTCATGCGGCGCCCGCCGCAGGTGATCCCACCGCCAACTCCGATCCTGGTACGTTCTTCTCCCCCCTTTCTTCTTCTCTCTCTCTTTCTCCTCCTTCTTCTTCTTCCCCTTCTTCTCCCTTACCTATGGAGACTCCAAAGCCCATTCCGCCTTTTCCGGAAGCCTTGAAAGATACACAAAGGTATGAGAATGACAAGGAAATCTTCGAGACATTCAGTAAGTGTGAGGTAAACATTCCTTTGCTTAATTTGATCAAAAGCATTCCTAGATATGCTAAATTTTTGAAGGAACTCTGCACTATCAAGCGGAACCAGAAGCTAAAAGGTAAGCAAAAGGTGAAGGTAAGCGAACATGTCACTGCTGTATTTCGAAAACGTATGCCTCAGAAGTGTAGTGATCCTGGTATGTTTGCTATTCCATGTGTGATAGGTGATACTAAATTTGACAAAGCCATGTTAGATTTAGGAGCATCTATTAATGTTTTACCTTCTAATGTTTATCATGCTTTGGGATTGGGACCTCTGAATGATACTAGGGTAGTAATTCAACTTGCTGATCGATCTACTATCTACCCGAAAGGGATTGTTGAAGATGTCTTGGTTATGGTTGACAACTTGATATTCCCTGCTGATTTCTTTGTGATTGACATGGGTCCTGGTAAAAATGAAGGCCTTATTCTGTTGGGAAGACCTTTTCTGAAAACTGCTAGGACTAAGATAGATGTCTATTCAGGATCTCTTACTATGGAATTTGATGGTCAAAGAGTTGAATATAATATTTATGATTCCATGAAATTCCCATCTGATGATCCTTCTCTGTGCTTTGTGGATGTTATTGATACTATGGCACAAGATTGCTTTGATTTGGAGTGTGTTGATGAGATGGAAGTTGCTTTACAGGCTCCTATAGATGAAATTGCTAGAGATTATGTATTGTCATCTGATTTGCAGGAGGCTATAGTAGCTTTAGACCATCGATCTCCCACCTATGTGCCACCAAGGGGAGACCGCATCGAGCTGACCATTCCTACTGAAAAGCTTCTGCCATCTATTATCCAAGCGCCTGATGTTGAATTGATACAACTTCCTAATCATCTTAAATATGCTTTTCTTGGTGAAAATAATACTCTGCCTGTCATTATTTCTAATAAATTGACATTTGGACAGGAGGAGCGATTGGTGACTGTTCTAAAGGAAAACAAGGAGGCGTTAGGATGGACGATAACAGACATTAAGGGCATCAGTCCTACCCTCTGCATGCATAGGATACTATTAGAGGATAATGCCAAGCCGTCTAGACAACCTTAGCGGAGACTCAACCCGCCAATGATGGAAGTGGTAAAGAAGGAGGTGCTGAAGCTCCTTCAGGCAGGTATGATCTTTCCCATATCTGATAGCAAATGGGTGAGTCCTACGCAGGTTGTCCCTAAGAAGGGAGGTATTACTATTGTTGAGAATCAGGATGGTGAATTGGTCCCTAGCAGGGTACAAACTGGATGGAGAGTCTGTATTGATTATCGAAAATTGAATGCAGTTACTCGCAAGGACCATTTCCCCCTTCCCTTTATTGATCAAATGCTTGAACGCCTTGTCGGGCGTTCCTTTTATTGCTTTTTAGATGGTTACTCAGGATATTTTCAGGTACCAATAGCACCGGAGGATCAAGAAAAAACGACATTTACATGCCCTTTTGGCACTTTTGCATATCGCAGAATGCCTTTTGGGTTATGTAACGCACCTGGGACTTTCCAACGGTGTATGGTCAGCATATTTTCTGAGTATATTGAGCGCTTTATAGAAGTATTTATGGATGACTTCACTGTACATGGAGATGATTTTGATACTTGCTTGCATCATTTGTCACTTGTGCTTAGACGGTGTGTAGACACCAACTTAGTCCTCAATTCTGAAAAGTGTCATTTTATGGTTGAGCAAGGCATTGTTTTGGGTCATATTGTGTCTAGCAGGGGTCTTGAGGTGGATAAGGCTAAGATTGATGTCATTCAGTCTCTACCTTACCCCACCAATGTGCGCGAAATTCGCTCTTTTTTAGGCCATGCAGGTTTCTATCGCAGGTTTATTAAAGATTTTTCTAAGATTTCTGCACCTCTTTGTGATTTACAGAAAAAGGAAGTAGCTTTTGAGTTTGATGACAGGTGTAGAGCGTCCTTTGATGAGCTTAAAGGTCGCCTGACTAGCGCTCCTATAATTCAAGCACCTATATGGTCTCAACCTTTTGAGATTATGTGTGATGCTAGCGACTATGCTGTGGGGGCTGTTTTGGGACAAAAGGAAGGAAGGAGCTCTCATGTCATCTACTATGCCTCCATGACTCTGAATGGAGCGCAAAGAAACTACTCAACCACTGAGAAAGAGCTCCTGGCTATGGTCTTTGCACTGGAGAAGTTTCACTCCTATCTCCTAGGAGCTAAGGTAATTGTCTTCACTGATCACGCTGCTCTTCGCTATTTATTAACTAATTAAGAAAGAAGCAAAGCCAAGATTAATTCGTTGGATTTTACTTTTGAGTGAATTTGACATTGAAATCAAAGATAAGAAAGGTGCAGAAAACTTAGTAGCGGCGGCCGCCGCCAGTGTCGAGGAAAAATTAATACTAATGCTGCGGCCGCAGCATACATGCGGCGGCCGCCGCATCTGCCGACAGCGTTGAGCGCGTCGTTTTAATTTAAAAAACCCTAGATGCTTTTTATGGTTTTTGTTGATGGCCGACTTTTAATGATACAAAAGGCCACTTTTTAGTTATTTTTGAAGCACTTCTATTCTATTCTATTCATTAGACACTTTAGAGAATTTGAGCAATGTCTTCCATGAGGAACTAAACTCATCTATTCTGCCTGCAATTTGAATCTTTATTTAGATCGATTGTGAGTTTCTAATTCTCGTTCTTATTTCCTATATTTGAATGCTTCGACTTCCTTGTGCTTGATTGTCTATTGTTTTATTCTATCTAGCCCGCGCAACTAGTTAGAATCAATTCAATTGCTAAGGTTTTGTAGATTCCTGATTGTGAACCTTAACCTAAGTGGCAAACTTGTTCCTTTAGGGCTGATTGAACTAATTGAATAAGTAGGAAGTTGAATGTGTTGTTAAATCCTTCTTTAGGGACTGCAAATACCTTGGCTAATCTCTGAACTTAAAGCTATCAATTGGGTTAAATCCTTCTTTAGGGACTGTTCGATTGATAAGGGTTTCTAGGACTGATTGGACTAGTAACTATATTAGGTCGGGACAAGGGCATTCATAGGAAACTTAATAGGACGAGAAGAAGTTACAAGGATCGCTTCAATCCAATAAAGTGGAAAATTGTAGGTAGAATTACTTCTCCAAATTGTCTAAAACCAATTCCTTTACTTTGCTTTATTCACTTCGCTTTGATAAAAGGAGAATCTTTCACACACAAAAACCCCCCAAACTGGTTACTTTGATTGACACTTGAAGCATACTTGAGTTACAAATTTCCCTGTGGATCGACCTCTTGCTTATTGCTATACTTGCTATAGGTTTGAGTTTTCCTTGGCGGATCAACGATAGGTTTTACCTCCATCATTGACATATTTTGGTTGTCAAGCGTCCTACGTACTCCTTGTTGGAGATCAAGTCATGACGTGGTTCTCTGCACTTTCACTCTCGAGGCTTCATGTGAAATATTTCTTCACGAATTTTCCATTCACGCAGGAGTATACCACTTCGCCTTCGGAATTTGAGAGTTCATATGCCCCTTTAGGGAAAACTTTGGTCACCACATAAGGACCTTCCCATTTTGCTTCAAATTTGCCTTGAAATTTTCGGTTGATCACAATTGGTCGCCTGATGGTAAAGACCAAGTCACCAATACCGAATGAGCGAAATTTGACCCGTTTATTGAATGCCCCAGCCACTTGGGCTTGGTAGATTTCCAGTTTTTGTTGTGTTGCTAGCCGGTGCTCATCCAATGCTTCGAGCTCGGCCAGACGAATCTTGACATTCTCTTCCGGGTCGGTGAGCTGAACTGCAACTCTGAGAGATGGCAACTGAATTTCTAAGGGTAGAACAACTTCGGACCCAAAGACTAAGTTGTAAGGTGTACAACCAGTCGATGTTCGCGTTGTTGTCCGATAAGCCCATAGTGCCTCCGGTAGTCGTTCATGCGAATCTCTTTTGGATTTTGACACCATCTTCTTTAGGATTTTGCATAGCACTTTATTAAATGCTTCAGCTTGACCATTTGATGACGGGTTATAGCTCGATGAGAAGCTATGCTTAAACCCAAACTTCTCGCTCAACTTCACCAGCATCTGATTTTTGAAGTAGAGAGCGTTGTCTGAAATGATTTTTGAAGGAACTCCATATCGATAGATCAAGTGGGTCCTTATGAAGTTAGCGACTTCTTTAGCTCCCACTTCCTTCAATGGTATGGCTTTTGCCCATTTTGAGAAGTAATCTGTAGCAGCCAGGATATATCGGTGCCCTCGAGAGGACGATGGATTTATACACCCCACAACGTCGAGACCCCTTGCATTAAATGGCCAAGACAAAGTAGTCGGGTGCAACAATTGAGGAGGACGATGAATTTGACAAGCATGGCAAGCTTTAGAGAAATACATGGCATCCTTCACCATTGTTGTCCAATAGTAGCCCAATCGTTTGATTTGATTAGCTAATTTTGGGCCAGCTTGATGCGCTCCGCATACCCCAGCGTGGGTTTCCGCGAGGATATATTTTGCCTCTTCATTTGACAAGCATCTTAATAACATTCCATCGAATGTCCTTCGGTACAAAGTCTCATTCTTAAGTAGGAACCTTGACACTCGCCTTTTAACATCCACTCTCTTTTTAGCATCATCAGGGAGGACTCCATGACGAAGATACTCAATGAGCGGCTGTCGCCAGTCTATTTCTTCCTCAACCTCATAGACGGAAACGACATCCACCTCTTCGTGAGGCTCGGCTCGCTCCAAAGCTGACATAAGCAAATGTCGCTCCCCGATTGTAATCTCGATTTCTCTTTCACTTGGCAATGTCAGTGATGCGGCCAGTTTAGCCAATGCATCTGCTTGGTCATTTTCGGACCTTGATATATGCACAACTTCTATCTGACGAAATTGGTGCATGAGATGTCTGGCTCGTTGGTGTAAAAGAAGCAAATTTGTGTTTTTGACTTCATACTGGCCATTCAGCTGCCTGATTACTAACTGAGAGTCACCAAACACCTTTACTGGGTCGGCGTTCATCTCAAGAGCTATCTCTAGGCCAATGATGAGTGCCTCATATTCTGCCACATTGTTTGTGCAGTTTTCTAAAAGAGAAAATGAATAAGGCACTATCCCCTCGGTTGGGGTGATGAATATTATGCCTACTCCGGCCCCTCTTCTCTTTGCAGCGCCATCAAAGTATAACTGCCAAGATTTTTCTTCTGTCATGAAGACTTCTTCATCTGGAAAATCATCCACTAACTCCTCGTTATCGGGAGTAGGATGGGCGGCTAAGAAATCAGCTATGACTTGCCCCTTGACCGCCTTTTGAGGCACAAACTTGATGTCAAAGGGAGCCAGAAGCATAGCCCATTTAGCTAGTCTTCCTGACAACACCGTCTTGGACAAGATGTATTGCAAAGGATCAGCTCTAGAGATTAATGTGATTTGATGAGACAAGAGATAATGCCGTAGCTTTTGGATAGCAAAAATCAACGCTAGACATATCTTCTCCATAGCAGGATCATTTAGTTCTGCCCCAACCATCGTTTGGCTGATGTAGTACAAGGCATTTTCCTTTCCTTCATCATTATTTTGGGCTAACATTGCCCTTAACGACCGCTCAAGACTTGCGGTGTACAAGACTAAGGGTTTTCCTTGAACTGGTGCCATAAGGACTGGCAGGTCAGTCAAGTATTTCTTAATGTTGTCGAGAGCATTCTGACAAGCTTGGTCCCATATGAACGGAACATCTTTCTTCATCAGCCTCAGAAAGGGCTGACATCTCCCCGTCAGATTTGAAATGAAACGCCGGATGTAGGCAAGTTTGCCCTGTAGACCTCGCAACTCACGGAGATTCCTCGGGGCTGGCATTTGCACGATTACCTTGATTTTATCGGGGTCAATTTCTATTCCCCGTCCTCGAACAATGAAGCCAAGAAACTTGCCAGATGTCACACCAAAGGCACATTTGAGGGGATTCATCTTCAATTGGTATTTTCGCAACCTCTCGAAGATTCTCTTGAGATCATCCAAATGATCCTCTCTTTTCATTGTTTTCACCACTAGGTCATCCACATAGCACTCGACGGTGTTGTGAAGCAGATCATGAAAGATCACCATCATGGCTCTTTGATAGGTCGCTCCCGCATTTTTCAGACCAAAAGGCATTACTGTATAACAATAAGTGCCTAGAGGTGTCCGGAAAGCTGTTAACTCTTCGTCTTCGGGATGCATCTTAATCTGATTATACCCTGAGAATCCATCCATGAAGGACAAGGCTTGAAAACCCGTAGTGGAATCAACCAATAACTCGGTTATTGGAAGAGGGAATTCGTCTTTAGGACATGCCTCATTTAAGCCCCGAAAATCCACACAGATACGTAGTTGGCCGTTCTTCTTCTTGACGGGAACGATGTTTGCCAACCAGATTGGGTATTGGACCTCACGAATGAATCCAGCCTCAATGAGCTTGTTGACTTCAGCTTTAATCTGCACTGTCAGCTCGGGCCGAAAACAACGTTGAGCTTGCTTTACTGGCTTTTCCTCTTCGGAGACAGATAGCTTGTGCATAGCCACCTTAGGATCCAAACCAGCCATGTCTTGATATCCCCAAGCAAACACATCTCTATATTCGTTGAGAAGATGCTCGTATGATCATCTTTCTTCTTCTATTAGCAAAGCACTAACGAATACGGGCTTAGGATCTTCTGTAGTCCCCAAGTTGATCTCTTGTAGTTTATCAACTATAGCTTGACCCCCATCTTCCATTTCTGGCGGAGCAGGTTGGACCACATTAAGAAAATCCTGAGGATCTTCACTTGGCTCACTCCTTGTATAGGTCAACACCATATTTACTTCTTCTATTTGAGCATCCATGGGGTCCTCATCTTCGTAAGTGGAAATTTCTGGCTTCTTATTCTTCAGCTTCCACTTTCTGGTCTTCTTGGTGTTAGCCCTCTTTTTTTTAGGCACGTTAAATCTTCCAAGCCTCTCGAACATAGAAACTCTTGGAGCACATGTCCCAAGTCGTTTGAAAACCGTGACTCGAGGTGCATTTGTTGCGTCTTGTGAGAACATATTTTGCTCTTGGCTTGTTAGAGTCATAGGCTCTAAGACTTTAGAAGACAATAACTCTCCCTCTTGAGAGATTTGTAGATCATCCATTGGGATCTCATTGAGGGATTTCCGCGAAGCTTTGCTTTTCAGTAGAGGTCTTGTCGCCTTAACTTTGATGGCCTTCCGATGCTTTGGAGAGTCCTGCTCGACTGGTGCCTTAGAAGATTCACCCTTGAACACCACCCTTACTTTTCCATTTCTTTTATCTCCGAAATGTGTTTGAATGACAAACTTCTTCTTTGGAATAGATTGGTTGATTGTACGGAGAGGACAAGTGTAGCTGGTCATTAGAGAGTGCATAGCCTTCTCTGCTGTACTCAATGGCTTCTGGCCGGGTTGTCTCTTCTCCTTGGGTGTGTATTTGAATAACACCTTCGGACGTGTCGTTGGCTCTTCCTTTCTTCGAACAAGAGAGACCTTGGGTGACAGGGACTCTTCTTGGGCCATTGCTCCCTTTTGAGGACTTGCACTTTTACTCTCCTCTTTCACTTCCACACGTGGATTGGAGTTAGAGTGCACGGTCTTGTAGAATTTGGCGTCTGCGTAATTAACGCTTTCACCTTGAAAAGGATCGTTATCACCAAGGATAGTCCTTTCATTTCCGTTTTCATCGGTGTACTTCAAGCACTGATGAAGTGTAGAAGCAATCGACTTGCTGGCATGGAGCCATGGCCTCCCTAGCAAAGCGTTATAGGAGGTTCCAGCGTCGATGACATGGAAAAGAGCATCCTTGTAGAGATCGTCTAGAGCCACTTTCAAGGCAATGGCGCCCAAATCTTTTTGTCCCACCTGATTGAAACCTTGAATGGTGAGCAATGTGGGCGACAGATGATCGGCGGTCAATCCTATTGCTTCCAAGACCCGTAAAGGTAATAGATTCACCGCAGACCCACAATCCAGCAAGATTCTGTTGACTTTTACATCCCCAATCGTACCCGTGACATATAAGGGTCTATTGTGATCGGTGCTTCCTAATTGGAGGTCTCCGTCGGAGAACGTTATGGATGCCATGCATGAAGCACATTGAGATGGAGTGGGTAAAGTCACTTCATCAACCTCAACCCGATCCACTTGGTCTTTGTAATCTTCTGGATCCATGAGGGCTTGAATCAAGGCCTTCCTTAAATCGGTCGACATTTGTAATGCGTCATATACACTTAAGCGTGTAGGAATGCGCTTCAAATGTCCGATCACGTCGTACTTCACTTGCTCCTTAAAAGAAGCTTTACGAAGCAACACAGGCCTCCGTGGCACGACATCTTTTTGGGAGGATGCCCCAGCTTCCTGGTCTTTCTGACCCAATGTAGGAGTCTCCTTTTCAACCACTTCTTCAAGATTTGCAGCATCTGGAGTCTCATTGACAAGTGGCCCCCTCCCTTTCCCTTTTTCCTTGGGCTTAGGAGGTAGCAAATTTTTTTCCCGAACGAAGAGTAACTTCATCAACCTCTAACTCTTCTTCCTCAACTTTTTCGGCCCATGTGGCCATGCAACATTGAACAATTTCTTCTTCCCAAAATAACTCCTCTTTAGAAAAATCATTTTCCAGGAGCTCTTTCGGAATAAAGTCTTTCAGAGTAAAGATCTGGCGTATGGGTTGGACATACTCTTCATCAGAATCATCTTCTGATTTCTTGTTCTTCTTGTTTTTGTTCTTGTTTTTCTTTTTCTTATTTTTCTTCTCGGGCTTTCTACCGATCATTCTAAAGCCCGTAGGTCCGGTATGTCGAGTACTCTTTGGATGAGACTTCTTTCGGCTTAGACAGACCTGCCACTTATAACCATCCTCACCGTCTTCGTCGTGTGAAAATGATTCTTCAATGTTTGACTGCATTAGGACCTCACACAGAGTCAGGCAGTCTGGTTCTTCCCTTGGCATGCCAGGATATGCCCATACAGTGCACACTTTGTCACACACCTGAAATTTCACGGGGACTGCCTTTGGGGGTAATGACACTGTAGGGATGTCATCTGGTGAAGGAACAACCTCAACCTCCTCTACTATAGAGACGGGGTTTGACGAGGCTGCTTGGCCTTTTGAGCTTGCACCTTCGATTTCAATTTCTCCCTTGTTAATCATCCTTTCCACGAGGTCCTTGAACACATAGCAGTCTTCGAGAGGATGACTAACAATTCGATGATAAGGGCAATACTTTGGATCACCCGTTTTGTTAGCCTCGTTTGGCCTCTTTGGCTCGGGGAGTGACAACATATTCTCCGTCATCAACTCATTGAATATCCCTCTCACATCTTCATCGTGAAAGGGATACTTCTTCTCCTTTCTATCCTCGAGAGACAGTCTTTTAACGGGCTCTTTAGCTTGCCCCTTTTCTTGCGCTTTAAAATTATTTCCGGCGGATTTTCCATGAGGCTTGATGAATTTAGCCATAGATTCTCCCCTTTTTGGAGACTTTTTGTTGTCATCCTTCCTCGTCTCATTGATCTGAGGTCGGCTTGCTACAAGTTTGCGTCGAGCCAGTTGACGCTCAACGTTGCAGGCCTTTGAAACCAAGGTATCAAAAGCACGGGGTTCCGCACTACTGACATGTATAGCAAGCTCTGGGAGTAGGTTGTTGACACACATCTGCACGCATGCCTCTTCGCTCAATTTTTCTGAACATTGAAGTCTCAAACTTCTCCACCTTGCGATAAAGTCATTTGCGGACTCATTCGGTCTTTGCTGTGTATTAGCCAGATCCATGATGGAAACCTTGGCTTTCGAGCTCACGAACTGAGCTAGGAACTCCCTTTGCAACTCGTCCCATGTATGGATAGACTCAGGTTGAAGCTGAGTATACCATGTGAACGCGGATAGGGTTTTCTGTAACCAATCACCGGCGGACTCTGAGAAATCTTGAACTCTCGGATCCCTTGTGCGATCCACTCTTTTATTTCTTGAGGAGAGATAGAAGCACTGCTTTCTCCCGTCTAGGGAATCTCTTGCCTATTCTCCAAATTTTGCTCTTCCCTGTTCTCCGAATTTCGCTGTTGGAGTTGGTCCATGAGCAATTTAATTTGAGCGTCCCTTTCCTCTAGCTTCTTTTGTAATTCCTGGAGTTGCTCTTCAGTGCTTGTTGCTCCAGTCACTAGAACTGGCATGCTTTCAACTTCTTCTTCAGAGTCATTGGATGACCCACCCTTGCTTACAACCAGCGAAAAATCCTCCTCTTGAAATAGAGAAGTAGAGTCCCTATATAATGGGGAATTTTGCTTTTCTTCTTCAACCGTTTCTGGATTCGAAGATTGGGTGGTCACTCTAGCATATGACTCGGCCTTAGACATACACCTTGTCACTCGCCGCTCACATTTTTTTAACTGGGTAGAAAGCGACGTTGATTTCTCGGCTACAGCTAGACCCTTTCCTTTCTTCTCGGCTTGAGAAGCCTTAGATGTCTCCTTTTGAGGCTTGGCCAGATTTGGTACCCCAACCTCTAGAACATTGGCCTTTTGCACCTTCACATTTGAGGACATCCCTTCTGACTCCCCATCAGAATAAAAGGTGACCAAAACTTGAGCTACATTGTCCAAGTCCACAGGAATTGACCCAACCAAGACTTGTCTTGAGCTGGCAAGCAGATCCTTAGCAGCACTCCACAACGTTGCATTGGCTAGTTCCAAAGCAGGGGAACGGACCAATTTGCGAAGAGCTCTAGTTTTTCCGCGTTGGGAGCCACACTTACGCCCCCTCTTCCTGCGAGGCTTGTTCTCCTTCTTTGCCTCATTCGTAGCTGGCTTTGAGACCTTGGCCGAGTTACCATTTCTCTTGATAACTCGAATGATTGGCCCACGAGTAAGCCTAGGAGTGAGCTCTTCTCCGCCGGTTACTTCCTCCCTGATAGCTTCGAAGCTGTTGTTGGTTGGGATCTCAGCAATGATCGACTCCCTAGTCACGTCGAACTGGACCTTAAACGACCTCTTCTTCAACCAGCGGCCACCCTCCACGAGAAAGGTAGCAGGTAGTTCGTTGAAGTTGACAATAGCTCTTGGTGCCATTTTTCTCCTACAAATAAGAAATAGGCAAATATTAGCATCAACACAACTAAGAGATGAAAAGGCAAAAAGGGTCCCACTGGGCGTGCCAAAAATATGTTGAACAAAAATGCGCGAATAATTGTAAAACATATTTTATTTAATTTTTAGAATTTGAGTTCGACCCTTTTTGGTTATCCTCTTGATTCGAAGTCGTGTCGACACCAAGACTTAAGTGGTTTGGGTGATTTGGGCTGCACCCGAATTTTAACGGGTTGCCTACGTATCTCTTGGAAGAGAATCAAGCCTTACGTAGTTCAGAGTATTTGAATTGATTTAATTTTGGGTTTTGGTGATTGAACCCGACGAGCTTTGAGCTTTATGTCGGGTGTCCTACGTACCCGTTTGGAACGGGATCAAATCACCCGTAGTTCTTTTAAGAACCAATTTAATTTAACTTGAAATAGGCGACTGTATCCAAAGTATATTTGAATTTTAACATCGGATTTCCTACGTAACTCAGAAAAGAGTATCAAGTCTTCACGTAGTTCTTTGTTAGAACTAATTTGATTTCTTTTGTTTGGTTTGACGATTGAACCAGACGAGCTTTAGCTTTATGTCCGGTGGCCTACGTATCCGACAACTCGGAATCAAATCGACCGTAGTTCTTTTTTAGAACAAGGGATTTTGGAGAAATTTGATTTAGAGTTTTGACTTCGTTTTTCTTAGAAGTCAATTTTGAGATCCACCCACTCGGAACAAACTAGCGACGAAATTTTACGAGCTCAACTTTATGATTTTGTTAAACCCAATTTCTAATTTATGTCAATTATAATTCTTATATTTTAGTGGGTTAAGTTTATAATTAAATAGATTTATTTCCAATAGGCTTAAGCATATACGTCTATATATGCGTGAAATGGCTATTGGAAGTTGGTCCTTTTTTTTTCTTCCGAAACCGAAGACCTGAATGTACATGTATGGGTACTGTTTACTTCCTTTTGTTTTGCTTTATTTTATTGATGTAGCCCAGCATCAGAATAAGGATCACCAGCCCGCATAATTAATTGAGTCCAATTATTTTTCATGAACTCAGCATTTGCTCCTCATCGTTTCGATGCAGTACATCTCTCCTCTGGGGACGAGCGTCTCTGCGTTCTCTGAGAGTGTCGCTCCATTAACGCACCTTGAAGTACTGGCCATGGGCAATCAAAACGGAGAACGACAGAGCAAGGGCGGGACGTGGTCGGAGCAAGGGCAAGGCAGAGCAAAAGAGACTTAAATAGGAGAGATTCCGCGCTCGGGTACGCTCTAGGCTACTCTTCTAGTACGAATTTCCCCCCCAAATCTCATTCTCAATCCGATTCTTATGCTAACTCTAGGCTGAGATTTCAGATTCTCATATGAATCCCCTTTTCAATTGAGCTTCAATTTTTACGCCTTATTTGATTGCGATTTTTAGGGTTTTTCGAATTGGGGCTTGATCGACTGAGAACGTGCAAGTCCGACTTCGAGTGATTGAAAGGGCGAGGAACTCAACAGATGACCTAGGTAATTTGTGCTCTGAATTTCAAATTCCCAATTATCTTTTTTTTTTACTGCAGATTTGAGCTTTGTTTCTTTTTTTTTTAGTTCTGCTATTTGCTTTCTTTTGTAAGGAATTTGTAATTTTAGGGGGCCTTGGTTTAGAACAGTCGAAGGAAACACGTTATGCCTGATTTTTTTTTCTTTACAGAACTTTGGTCTGTCCAGGAAGCCAGTTTTCTTTTTAATGGTGATTTCATCATTCCCCTGACTTGGCTACAATGGATTTGTTTGCTTTGTTTTGCATCGTTTGAAGCTGCTAATTAGCCTGTTTGGTAAAATTTAGCAGCGTTTGGAATAGGCTTTCGCAGAAATTTCGCCCTTATTGTCTTAGGCAGAAATTGGTGAAAATCGTTGAGCCTTTCATTCTCTTATTGCCATGATTTGATTAGCAAAATTACTGAGTGAATTTAGGCATAGGCAGAGTTTCGCCCTCCTTTAGGGCATTTAACTGATTCCGAAACCCAAGCCACGAGCGTAAACAAGAGTGCTTTGCAAGGGCGGGGTTTCGAGAATCTATTTCAGCAGCACTTCGACCTTGTTTATGGTATTTTGACGACTCCGAAACCCGGGCCACAAGCGAAAACAAGATTGCTTTGCAAGGACGTGGTTCGAGAGTGAATTTTGACAGCATTCCGACTCCTTTTGTGGCTGTTTGACGACTCCGAGACCCAGGCCACAAGCGAAAACAAGGGTGCTTTGCAAGGGCGGGGTCTCGAGAGTGAATTTCAGCGGCGTTTCGGCTTTGTTTAGGGCGATTTGACGACTCCGTAACCCAGGCCACAAGCGAAAACAAGAGTGCTTTGCAAGGGCGGGGCTTCGGAGTCCATAGGAACCCCACGTGGAAAGAGAAGGCTGCCTTGTTTGCCTCTTTTTCTTCTTGCTTTCTTCTTGCTGATTTTTGTGTTTGCTGAGTGTTTATTTGCAGCCTCTTGTTTTCTTTGTTCTGCCGTGAGTTTCAGCCTCATTTTCAACCCTAGTCTTAGCCTCTTTTATAGGGAGAATGCATAGGGTAGGATAGATCCCTAGTTAGGAAAATATCTTTCTTTTCCTTTAAGATAAAACATTATCTTTTCTAGAAGATCTTCTATCTTTTTTTTTCTTTCTCTTTAACTGCTGATTTCCTTCCATCAGCTATCGATAGATAGCCCCTTTATTCGGCTATTTATTTATTTATTTTGCCGATTTTTTTTATGTAGTTAATTTTACTGGCAGCCACGTTAGTTGGTAGCTTTTGGCTACTCTGGCAGCTTGTTTTGGGCCATTTGGGCCAGTTTATTTTGGACTGCCATTGAACTTGAATAGGTCCATTTAGATTTCTTTTAGAACCCACTAATTAACTTAACATTAGTTTGAATTTGCAGGTTCGATCGGATAGCTGAGCTACTGAAGAACCTCGAGCAATTCGCCATCTGATTGACGGGATTCACGCCCTCAGCTGGTCAATTATTATATATATTTTTTTTTTGTATGCTCGGCCGTCGTATTAAATTTGTATACTTTAGCTTATGAGCTTGTAGTACGTCAAAACGGTGTATTTGATATGTAACACATTTTGCATACTTTTTACACCCAAACAGATGCCCCCGAACTTTGAATTTGTGAGAAACTTGTCGAACACATTCAAAGTTCGCCTTAATCTTTTGACCTCATTTGATTTGGTCTTTGATAAAGAATCATAAGAAGCTCAAATATGGGGCGCTTTATCTTGACTAGGTGTGATGTTCACGCGATGACTAACGCAATTTTGATCATCATTAGCCAACCTCGAGACATTGCACTTGTATTTCCATCGAAAGGGGAATTGGTGTTGTTTTTGTTTTTAGGACTGCATCTAGTGTTCTTGACTAGCTAGACTGCCTACGTACCCTCTTCATGAGGGATCAAGCCGTTCGTAGTTCATTTCGGCTTCGGACTGATTTCAAGTCCATCCTTCTTCTTTCATTGAGCTGGGATTTTTTTTTTACCGCATCACTCAAATTGTTTGGGCCCACCTTCTAGGAAGGGTTTCCCAAACGCTTTGACTGTCATCTGCGAACCCAGAGGTTTTTTTTTTTTTTCGTGAATGAATTTGACATATTTTGGTTGTCAAACGTCCTACGTACTCCTTGTTGGAGATCAAGTCATGACGTAGTTCTGGCCACTTTCACTCTCGAGGCTTCACGTGAAATATTTCTTCACGAATTTTCCATTCACGCAGGAGTATACCACTTCGCCTTCGGCATTTGAGAGTTCATATGCCCCTTTAGGGAAAACTTTGGTCACCACATAAGGACCTTTCCATTTTGCTTCAAATTTGCCTTGAGATTTTCGGTTGATCACAATTGGTCGCCTGATGGTAAGGACCAAGTCACCAATACGGAATGAGCGAAATTTGACCTGTTTATTGAATGCCCCAGCCACTTGGAGGGGCTTCTCTCCGGCGGTTCCCGACCCCAAGGCTCGCTCAATCTGACCGACATCAAATTCCGACCCCAACCCAGGCAAAGAGTGCTAAACGCGAGAGAAGGAGATGGAGAAGAAGGAGACTCACCGAGGGACTCAAAACGTCGCCGGAAAACTCGATCGATGCTCGGTGTGGCTCGTCGGAGGCGGAATCCCACGAATCTGGGCCTAGGATGGAATGAAATGGCTTAAAGGTGCAACCTTTACGGTGTGCTGGAGGGAAAGAAGGAAGAGGAGAGGCTTACCGATTCGAATGAGGAAGAACAAGGATACGAGGAGGAAGAACGGGGCTCCTGAACGGCCTTGGCTGCTCCTGGATCGGACGGCTGCTGGTCTCGTCGGAATGGAGGATACAAGAGCTGAGGGTTACTCAACTGAAACGAGAGGGAGGAGGGTAGCTGCTCGGGCGCTCGGAAGAGCAAGGAAGGCGCTCGACGGGGATGCTGCCGGCGGCTTCTGGGCTCACTGCTCTCAGTCCGGCGGTCGGAGGGGGTGCTGCTGGCCGACGCTTGTCGAGGAAGAAGAAGGCGAAGACGGTGTGGTGGTGTTGTCGGCGGCTCAAGGAGGAGAAAGGAGGAAGGTGGTGGCGTGACAATCGGAAAACGAGGCCAGAATGGAGCTGCCTTGGTTATGGAAAGGGGCTTTCTGTATGTGTTGGGTTTCTTTCAGAGGAGGAAATGGAAGAGAGAGAGGGTGGTTTCCTTTGGTGAGCAAGAGACAAGAAAGGGGATGCTACAAATGGGTCTAGGCTACAAATGGGTCACATGGTATGAAAGAGGGGGTTTTAATTAGCTTGCTACTATCTTCCGTTGGTGATAAGGGATAGAAAAGTAAAGATAAGATTTTACTCTAAAGAGAGGGTATGAGTTGGATTGGATAAAATAGGTGAATATGACGGAATTGTGGTCTTGAGGTGAAAGACTGAGGTGAAAGACGAATTCGATCTTTAAAGTTAAAAATTTGGCCGGAATTTGCTTTAAGAATTTCAAGTTCAATTTATTAAATTTAGGACGGGTTTTGCTTGAAATATCCGAATTAAATTCAATTAATTTCATTTTTAATTTCTTTTTTCGAAAATTTGGATTTAAAAATCCGAGCCTTTACAAAAGACTTGACCGTCTTCTTATCATAACGGATCTACTACCTCGAAATGATTATGTGTGACTATAGGTGCACCTATTTACTAGGTCGGATCATGCCCCTATCTCGACTGACTTCCATCATGATGTACGACATAGTAACCGTCCGTTCCGTTTTGAGCTTGCCTAGACAAAAAGGGTTGATTATAATAATATCGTGACCCAAGCTTGGCGCCTTAATCGGCCTGGTTCCCTTATGTTCAACCTTACTAAAAAAATAAGACAACTTAAATCACTTTCTAAAGTTTGGCATAAAAAGTCATTCGACAACATCAATAACCAGACCATCGCTATTGATGCAGCCCTCTTAGCTTTACAATCAAAACTGGTGTCCAATTTCGCGCCAAATGATATGAGCCAAACGACTTCTCAATAAAAGGGAGCGACAACTTGAGTTTCACAGGTATTACTGGGCTCAACGTGCTAAGGTTATGATGAGACCCGAGCACCGGATCGACCAAGGCTCGAGCTTTCGAACACTCTTTTTGTGGGGCTAAATTTGGGGATTTTTTGGAACTGAAAAAAAGGGATATGTGGAGCAAGATTCGCAGGTCTCTTACCCTTGAATCCCCTACACTAGATCTCAATCCTCTCGGAATCGCACTCCGAGGATCTCGACCCTTTAACACCTTCGCCTCTCACTAGGGTGTCACCCTCGGCCTCTCACCAAAGGGTTCACTCTTAGCCTCTCACCAAGAACTCGATCCTTAACTCGGAATCCTAGGAAGCTATTAGTGGCTCAAACTTTAACTCAACTAAACCTGACTTCATTTAAAATGAAGGTTTTACAAGCAATATATAAGATGAAAATAGAAGCTCCAAACATCTCTAAGCGATGTGGGATTATTAGAATAGAAAAACTCAAGGAAAATTCGTCTAGACTTGAGCTTCTGAATTGAACGTCAAATTCGAGCATCTTCGGGGCTGATTCAGAATAAATGTTCTTGATAGAAGTTGTAGCCACTTAAAATATCTTTCCAACAAGTGCTCAACGGCTTCAATCAGAATTTTATGCAGCCCGAAAGAGCCAAAATACCATGATGTTGCCATGTTGTTTTCTCAAACGAGGGTTGATGTTCGCCCCCGGCAACACAACTTTGTAAGATAAAGGATTCGAGCTCATTGACGAAGAAGATCACATCAGTTTCAAAGCTTCAAAGCTTCATCCGAGCACGAGAACAAAATTTGACACACACGACTCTTTTATTTGGATTTTTCTAGATTTATGGGAAAATAAAAACAAGATATGGATGGCTAAATCTATGAGCATCTCACCCATATACAACCCGAAGGATCGATCCAACAAGTTTCAAAGCTTCAACCGAGTACGAGAACAAAATTTGACACACACGACTCTTTTATTTGGATTTTTCTAGATTTATGGGAAAATAAAAACAAGATATGGATGACTAAATCTATGAGCATCTCACCCATAGACTTACCAAACTCGCACTCTCACTCGTCGGCATCTCACTCCCGAGCAATCAACCCTTTGTTTGAACAACTCTAACAAGCATCTCACTGGAAAGAGTTAGACAAACGGAACCATTCCTCGGCATCTCACTCTGGAATGGGGTGTCAAAATAACATCTCACCAAATGAACCAAACACACACATTTTTTTCCAAAAATTCTCAACTCTAATCTTATTTCTCATGGCAAAGTTTTAGCCATTTTATAGGCATAAAACAACAACAATTTAAGAACAAATTAAAGACGGAAAAGCTGAAAAGTTTCTCAAAAATTGATGGAGAAATTTGTCCAGTCTCTTGATGGAAAATGAAGGGTTGGTTGTCCTCATAAAGTTTATAAAATCATCAAGTTCCATTGAATGAAGACCCTTTGATACATCTCATCAATTCCGACTTCATTCAATGCATCCGGAAAACTGTCCAGATTTCGGACTACTGAACTATTGCAAATTTCGGACCTGCTCTTGGATGATTTCGGTACTTTAGTCTTCATAAAAGATGTAGCCCTTCGAATTATCTTTCCAACAAGTACTCCAACACCTCCATCAGACAAATATAGCTCCTGTTATGACTAAAACACCGAGCATGTGTCGAAAGAGCTCGGATCACATCATCCTCCCCTCCTTTGAAAAAGACTCATCCTCGAATCTTGCGTAGACCTTCCAAAAAGAAACATTACGCCCCTGTACGTTGGATCTGCGTAAGATATCTTGATGATTGATCCTACAAAGACTCTCAAATCTGCGTTGCCTTTTCAAAAAGGTACGATACACCCCTGTACGTTGGATCTGCGTAGTGCACTTCAATGGTTGCAACCGCGACGGCTCTGAAGAGGGATGTGAATGAAATTCATGGAATCACAAAAAGCTTTGCAAACTTGATGGATTAGCTCTGATACCAATGATACGACCCGAAGGATGGATCCAACAAGTTTCAAAGCTTCAACCGAGCACGAGAACAAAATTTGACACACACAACTCTTTTATTTGGATTTTTCTAGATTTATGGGAAAATAAAAACAAGATATGGATGGCTAAATCTATGAGCATCTCACCCATAGACTTACCAAACTCGCTCTCTCACTCGTCGCCATCTCACTCCCGAGCAATCAAGCCTTTGTTTGAACAACTCTAACAAGCATCTCACCGGAAAGAGTTAGACAAACGGGGTCATTCCTCGGCATCTCACTTTGAAATGGTGTGTCAGAATGGCATCTCACCAAATCAACCAAACAGACACACTTTTTTTACAGAAATTCTCAACTCTAATCTTATTTCTCATGGCAAAGGTTTAGCCATTTTATAGGCATAAAACAACAAATTAAAGACAAAAAAGATGAAAAGTTTCTCGGAATTGATGGAGAAACGTGGAGAGCTTCATGGTGGAAAATGAAGGGTCAGTTGTCCTCATGAAGTGTAGAAAAAAATCAATTCCCATTGGATGAAGACCCTTCGATACATCTAACCTATTCCGACTTCATTCAATGCATCGGGAAAGTTGTCCAGATTTCAAAATGCATAACTATTTCCAATTTCGGACCCGTTCTTGGATGATTTCGGAACTTTGATCTTTTTAAGAGATGTAGCCCTTCGAATTATCTTTCCAACAAGTACTCACACACCTCAATCGGACAAATATAGCTCATGTTATAACTAAAACACCAAGCATGTGTCAAAAGAGCTCGGATCACATCAGGTTAAACATGTCAAACTAAATGACTCTCATACTAGTTACTTCCACATGGTGGCTACAATTCGAAAAGGAAAAAAAAATCATCAAGAATATTACTCTAGAGAATGGGATTCAATCTTCTGACCCAGACTTCATTCAACAACAGTTTCTTCAACAGTTTACATCTAGATTCCGCACGTCCTTAGACCCTTCGCAGCGGAATGACGACTTGATGCAGGTTATCTCCCAAGATGTATCTCCGCAGGATAATGTGCTGCTTACTAGGTCAGTTTCGAATCTAGAAATTAAAAATGCGTTGTTTACAATGAAAGCAGATAAGACGCCCAGCCCTGACGCGTTCCCGGCAGGATTCTTCCAAGCTTACTGGAAGACAGTGGGCCCTTCTGTTACTAAGGCTGTAAAAGCCTTCTTTTCCTCGGGGAAACTATTGCAATAAATCAACCACATGTTCATCACTCTTCTACCCAAAAACGATAATACATCAATGATTAATCATTACAGACCGATTAGTTTATGTTCGACTATATATAAAATAATTGCAAAGGTCCTGAATGCCAGGCTAGGCATGATTTTTGACAAATTAATACATCCACTGCAAGGCGCTTTTACAAAAGGTTGGTCTATCCACGACAATATTCTTATAGCTCACGAGATTTTTCACACATTTAGATCAAAAAAAGGTAAGCAAGGCTTGGTAGCTTTAAAACTTGATATGGAAAAGGCTTACGACATAATTGAATGGCCCTTCCTGATCCAAGTTATGTCCAGATTTGGATTCGATCAAAAATTCATCTCCTGGATTAGAGAATGTGTATCTACGGTCTCTTACTCTCTCTTGGTTATTGACGAGCCATCTTCGATTTTCCTACCTTTTAGAGGTTTGAAGCAGGATTGCCTTTTCTTTTTATATTGGCGTCAAAAGTTCTGGCTCGAAACCTGCACGCTGTGTCCATGGTTAATAAGAATATTGGTATCTCATTTGGTCACTCACTTAAAGTTCCCTTTCTGGCTTTCGTTGATGACATTCTCATCTTCACCAAAGCTTCTCCAGCGTCTTGCAATGCAGTTTCAACTATTTTGGACAAATTTTGTGTCGCATCGGGTCGAAAGGTTAACACAAATCCAGCTATCAAGTATCTCCCAACATGAGCTCAACATCTATCCGATCAATTACCAATACTATGGGGATTCCTCAAGCTAATAATTTTGAAAAATATTTGGGATGCCCCATTATTAACAGTCGTGTCAACAAAGACACTTTTGCGGAAGTTGTTCTGAAATCCAAAAACCAACTCACTAAGTGGAAAGCCAAGTTGTCTTTCGGCAGAGGGTAGGAAAATTCTTATTCGTCAAATCTTAGTGCACAACCTTTATTCCTCATGCAGGCCTTTCTCCTTCCAACGAATATCCTCCATGAGCTGGATAAGGTTTACAGATCTTTATTTTGGAACAAGAGCTCTGGATCTCCTCCGCTGATTAGCTGTGACAAAATATGCTCCGACACCCTTAAGGGCGGTCTGGGCCTGCACAAAGCATAAACCATGAGCATCGCTCTACAAATGAAATTGCTTTGGAAAATTATTACGGAACCATTGAACTTCTAGGTCCGAGTTATCTCGGAAAAATATTTGAAAGGAGCGCCTCTACTTGACTATGTTAAAAAACAAAATACCTCATAGCAGTGGGGTAGACTGATGTCTCTCAGAAATCTCTTCAAACCAGGGCTGCGTTGGAGCATTGATAACAGAAGATGTTTTAACTTTTGGACAGACTGCTGGGCTTTCGACACCCCTCTTACGGACAGAGTGGTGGGTATCCTACCTGCGGAAGTGTCTAAACTTACAGTAGCTCACTTTATCAACCAGTCTAATAACTGGGATTGCCATAAATTGCGTCAAACGCTGCACCAGTACTTATCCTCTAACGACATTGCCCATATTGCGAACATTCATCTTCCAACAAATGCGTTGTCGAACCGTTTCTACTGGGGCCACAACAAAGACTGCTGGTTTTCGACGAACTCAGCCACAAAATTGCTTACAAGCAATGTCGACTTATCTTTGTTCGACGGAGGGTGGATCCGGAAGTTGGATGTCCTTAACAAAGTAAAACATTTTCTGTGGGAACTAACCAAAGATGGCCTCCCAACCAAAGCCCGCCTCTTGAAATCTCATATTTCTGTCCCACAAGGCTGTGTCTTTTGTGGCAATACAGACGAGTCGCATACTCATTTGTTCATTAATTATCCTTCAGCACAAACTCCCAAGCAGAGGTTGCAGAGCCTGCCGATGCCTAATGGCATTATGAATAGGGTTAGGAATGATCAACCGATCCCTATTACGTCTATCTTTAAATCTATTGGTTCTAAGTACATGGCAAAACTAGTGTTAAGTTGGTGGTCGCTTTGGTTTTTTAGGAACCAACTCGTTTTCGATAAGGCCTCTTCGGTTACCATTCATGAGATGGAAATCTTTTACATTACAATGTCCCATTCCTGGAGAGAAGCAAAGGCTCTCGATGCTTCGGGATCTCCAACTGGGTATCCTAAAGGCATGCCTAAGAATCGACCTACTTCAGCAGATGGACTTACTCCCACGTCTTTTGTCCCAAGGTACTCGGCTTCCTCTCTAACGAGGAGTGGATGTTGGGATAAGTCTCCGAGGAATTGTTTCAAGCTAAACTTTGATGTCTCGTTGCGCCCCGATGGTTCAACATCTTTTGGTTTCGTGATTCGTGATTATCGGGGCTCTGTGTTTTTTTCGGGAGCTGGCCTTTGTAACGGAACTTCGTTTCTATTTGCAGAGGCGCTGGGCCTAAAAAAAGGGATCCTTAGTGCCAAGCAACTCTGTATCACTAATTTACTTATCGAGGGGGATAACCTCGCGGTTGTACGAGCGCTCCTAGGGGATTGGAAGTGCCCCTGTAACATAGAGCTCCTACAATCTGATATTCTTATTGATCTTCCATCTTTTTTTAATGTTGCGATTCGTCATATTTTTCGGGAATCTAATGCTGTTGCAGATCGTCTACCGCATCTAGCCTACGGTCTCCCTGCCAACGGACATTTAGAAGATGATCCAGAACTTCGGGTTCTCCTTCAGAAGGATGCTATACGAAGAGCGGTCTCTCTCTCTCTCTAAAAAAAAAAAAAAAAAAGTTTCAAGTAGCAGTGCACTCAGCAGTGCGAGTGCCGAAAACCGCGACACCGCAACTTGACACCAGTAGGCAGTAGCCCTGCCAGTCTACGCCGTTTATCACCCCTAATGGAAGATCTTCACAAATACTCTTGCAATTCTGCAACTGAAACCCTAGCTTGGATCAAAGCAATAGTTGAGCTCCTCCACCGGTATAGGTTTTTCTTCGAAGCTCCCGTTGTCAATTTCTTCAAGGTCGGTTTCTGTTGTGATGTCTTTTTAACTATCCATTGATGATCCGACATTCTTGGTTAACAACTTCTCTTTGTAAAATGTAAATTGGTTTCAGGATCAACTGTGGGAAGCTGTAGATAAGGAATGGATTGATTGCCTCAGAAAGGAACCTATTGAGCATCTTCTTCGAATTCCTTCTGGTGTTGTTCGAGTACGGACCAGAACGGATTCCTTTGTTTCTCTGCTTCCAATTTAATGCTTACTTTTTTAAAACTTTCTGATCAATTTTGATGGATAATGTTGCAGGAACATTGGCCTATCTCGCTTAGGGAATTCGTTGCTACGTGTAGGTCGCTAGCTTTCCCTCGTGAACAAGGAAACCTAGAACAGGTATGTGGCAATCAAACAATTTTGATTCTGCTGTATTGTTCATTCATTTAATTGTTAAACCTTGTTGTTTTGCGCAGATAGTATCTGATTTATTCGTTGCTCCACTTAGTTCGGTTTTGTCGCAGGGCATGAACCCTAAGAAAAAGCATGAGGTAAGTCATTCAATATTCCATTAATACATAAACGATGTACATGTTATATTTATTGATGTTGTTGTGTGTTAATTATCAAATGTTGTTCTTAAATGATGATTGAAAAGTTATATTTTCACATATATTATCATATCATTCTTGAACATAACTTAAAAAGTAAACAGGTGGAGGTTTTGGCTACTGTTATCAATTCTGTTGCTAGGAGTGTGGATTCTCATACAATAGTCGATGTTGGTTCTGGTCAGGTTCATGAATCTAGACCTTAAACTCATTCCATTTCTTCCATGGTGGTATACTTCTCTGATCGAGTCATTAGTTGCAGGGTTATCTCGCGCAAGTACTTACCTTCCAATACAAGCTTTCTGTTCTTGCAATTGACGGTTCTTTGCACCATGGAGAGGTGACAAAGTCACGCGCTGAGAGAATCAAGAAACATTATGCAGCTAATATGCGCAAGCTTGGGTAGGCTTAAGTTAATGTTTTACTCTTAAGCTTATGCTTTTTAGATAATTGTTATTGATGAAGTCATAAAAAGGAAAAACTGAAGAGTCATTTGTAGTGGAGATGAATTGATTATGTGGAAGAAAGGATTCATATTTGTTCGACTTTTAGGCCATATATAAGATTAGTGTATTAGTTATGTTTTAAGAGCCTGCAGCAATCATTTGTTGTAGATAGTTTACTCACATGGCACTAAGGATGTTGTCGTGCTTAAATTTGGTAACTTTGCATCCAGCCAAAAAATAACGGTTGGTAGTTAGTGTTACAACTAACAAAATGTTGATTTTTATCCACTCTATTTTGTATGATGAATCTGGGGCCTAGGAAATGCTAAATTCAGGTCTTGGGCATATTGTCTTAATGTTACCGAGTAGTTACCTTGCTCATGGTTTCTTTCTTCCCATGATAGATCAGAGAGGTGGAGCCTTACCATGCCTAAGACAATAACGTGTCGGGTGCTTTCTTCTAGCATGCTAAGAGATCTTAGTTCCGAAGTTGAGGCTGAGGAGCAAAAGTTGTGTGGAAAGTATTCAGAAGATTTTTGTCTAGAAGGTGAAAATGGGAAGATGAACTTTACAAAGGATGTTACAAGCTTTGATAACAAATGCTCGTTAGTTCTTGCGGGACTTCATGCATGCGGAGATTTATCAGTAACAATGCTGAGGTAAATATTAAAAGACTAATTACGCGTCTTGGGTTGGATTTTTGTGCAGATACTAACTGATTATCTCATGGTGCATCTCATCACTTACTAAAGTTTTATGCGTAGAAATAAGATTAGAGTAATAGTTATAGCTTGATCATGTCTGCCTTCAACCCTAGTAATCTCAACATTGGGGCTAAAATCTCAAATCAAACTAAAATAATTTTACTGAAGGCCGATCTCATATCAAACTGAAATTAAGCGATCACTAGGAAGCTACAGGCAGATCTAAAGCCAAATCATGCCCTATATGTATGTGGAGGTGTATGAAACTAGGGTTTGACATTGTGGGTAAGTTCACGGTCTATGTGGAGCTCGGTCAGTGCTCCACATTCAGGACAAAAGACAATTTGTCATACCACGAAGCATGCATTTGTCTTGCTTGGAACACAGCTGAGTCCTGGATCAGGCTCCATGTTGCATAATGTATTCCTTCTTGTACATAGCCTGAGCTACATCCCGAGCTACATCTGAAGCTAACTTGACCTTCCCTCAATCTTTCCCAAACAACTTTTGTACTCTGAGAGTCTGAGTGTCCCATATTGAGTCCCTTTCTGCTCCTATTGCTTAGCATCCTCTTAATTGGCCTTGTTTCTCCATTGATCACCTTAAATCATGCAAAACTAGCAAGTTAGACTCTGAAGTTGGAAATAAACAAAACTAAATACGAAATATGTGAACTATATGTAAAACATCCAAGTGTAGCTACTCTAGCATGCAAGACCACACCCCAAAATACTTATAAAATCAGTGTCATCGGTGTGTGAATAGTTGTACAGGCATATTATACAAATGTTCTGAGGGAAGCTAAATAGAAAATGGCAGTGGACAATGAATGAAAAAACTCAAAGCAAGGTCTGGGGGGCCGGGACGTAGGATTGAACCAGAAATTGGGAATCGCCCACTGTAGATTTCATGCAGTTTGTGACTATCAAATGCCATGTGTTTTAAGCGAATGCTAATTCTAAATTTTAGAGAAAATGGTGCTGCCATCTTTTTGTTAAAAGTGAAGAATTTACTGCATCTTCTTGCCAGTCTTTCCTCCTTGAGTTTTATTAATTTTTTGGAGAATCTTTTGGCATTTAGTGGGGGAAATGTGCTTACAATCCTGGCTACTGTCATGACTTAATCATTTTGTTATTTTTAGGACATTTTCGGAATGCAGAGAAGTTAGAGCAATAGTTAGCATTGGTTGCTGTTACAACTTGTTATCTGAGGATGGATTTGAAAATCGTGATTCTGAGTGTGGCTTTCCAATGAGTAATTCTGTCAAATCCCTTGGTATATCTCTTTGTAAAAGTGCAAGGGATCTTGCATGTCAGGTAGGTGCAAATACCCATCTCTTTCTTTTTTATTCTTCATTTTATCTTACCTTTCCACTATTTGTAGGATGCATTCTACCACTTCCCATCTTCTCTACCTCGTGTTTGTGGTAATGCTAGTTTTAATCCCAAAAGTAGCTGAAAGGATTTCAGTTTGCAAAGTTTCCATGATGTTCTTACACCTACCTTTGTTATCAGAAGAATGTGCAAATGCCTTGTGTAACTTGGATCCTTTTACCAAAACATTTTTTGGGTTGTTACAAAATGATGCTTTTATTTATTCATTATTGAAGCTGTTAGTATTCTATTTATATATTTGCACCTTTTTATTTATGAGAAAGCATGGTTGTGACTTGTGAAAATTGTCAATTTTTTCTCTCTAACAGAGCGCTGAAAGGTGGAGAGATCTGCAGGAGGATGCTGGCATTCAAAATTTTGACTTGCATGCATTTCGTGCTGCCTTTCAGATGGTATGCTTATGCGTTGATATTCACTTGTTGAGCTTGTTAATATGCTTCCCCCTTGAGATAGAAGAGAAAAAAGAAAAAAGAATTGTAATACCAGTGCATGAAGAGACGGTTTTACTTCTTAGCCTCTTAGGCGATGCATTCAATTTGGCAAAACTGCACATATGCTGTTTCTATTGTTCTTCTTTTCATGGTGGTGTAGTTACAGTTTCCCCTAGGGATTATAGGCTTGTAGCTGAATCTTGATGTAGATCAAGCAATGAAATAGCTTACAAGTTTTCTTTCAATATCATTTCAGAAATATGGATTTTTTGAGTCAGCTTTCTGTTAGACAAATTGAGTCTCTAGGTAAACAATTACTACTGTAATTGTTTACAGTCAGCATTGTTAGAATGTTGAGTCCCTAGGTAAGCAATTACTGCTGTAATTGTTTACGGTCAGCATTTATATTCTGTATGTAGAGTTCCCATGGATGTATTTAGAATGTCTAGGAGTATTAAATGCTCTCTCTCATCTGCCCTGATGTAATATAAATTGGCTGGTTGCCTAAGAATAAATTTAAGCCTTTCATTCACAATCTCTCTCATGGTATCAGAGCTCTTGAGAGATCTAAGTTTTTAACCTTTGGCCGCCACCTTTGCCGCCTATCCACCACCTATTCCGCATTCTGTTGGCTGCCACCTTTGCCGCCTATCCACCATTTTATTTGCCATGATGTCAAATTCTTCTACTGCTAAAATAGCAGCTGAAATCAAACATCTACAGAATATTCTAAAAGCATGTGAAGCTTCTCCTGAGTCGGTGTATTGTGAGTCTTTGGCTCTCACTGGTACCCGAAGTCACCTTTCTGGCCAGCAATGGATTCTGGACAGCGGTGCAACAGATCATATGACCAATGATCGGTCCTTGTTTTCTTCATATCAGCCCTTCACCTATCAGAAGAAACTCATCGCTGCCAATGGGACCTTGGAGCCCATCTTAGGTAATGGCACTCTTACTGCCATCTTCTCCTTGCCTCTATGTAATGTTTTATTCATTCCCAATCTCTCGTCTAATCTTATATCCATTAAGAAATTGGTTCATGACCTTCACTGTGAAGTTGTGTTCTCTCCTTCTGGTTGCATAATCATGGATTTGGTCTCAAGGAAGATTATTGGACGTGGTAGAGAAAGTGGGAACCTCTACTTCTTAGAGAAACCTCATGCTAATACCTGTCTTAGCACCACAAATTCAGCTTCTGCATGTCTTAGCACCATAAATTCAGCTTCTAAACTTTGGCTCCAACACCACCGATTAGGTCATCCTTCTCTTTCCTTGATGAAGCACATGCTTCCTAGTCTTTTTATTGGCTTAGAATCTGAGAAACTTGTTTGTTCCACTTGTGAAAAAGCCAAACACAAACGTGTCTCATTTCCTATTCGAGATAAAAGATGCCTAGTTCCTTTTGAGGTAATCCATAGTGATATTTGGGGTCCTGCGCCAGTAAAGAACATAAATGGATCTAGCTGGTTTCTTACTTTGATTGATGATTGCACTCGGGTTACATGGTTGTTCTTGCTCAAACGCAAATCTGAAGCTAGTACTATCATTCCTGCATTTTATGCTATGATTCTCAATCAATTTGGCAAATCAATTCAACGCTTCAGATCTGATAATGCCAAAGATTACTTTAATCAAACCCTTTCCTCCTTTTTCACCACAAAAGGCATTATTCATGAGTCTTCTTGTGTGTATACACCACAACAAAATGGCCTTGCTGAGCGGAAAAATGGGCATATTCTTAATGTCACTAGAGCTGTCATGTTTCAATCTAATGTTCCAAAGTTCTATTGGGGGGAAGCAGCCCTCACCGCTGTTTATTTGATAAACCGAACCCCTTCTAAAACCTTGAAGTACCAATCTCCACTTAAAAACCTTCAGTCCTTCTTTCCCCATCTCTCAATTGATCACAGGTTAGAGCCTAATATCTTTGGCTGCACTGCCTATGCCCATGTTCATTCTCCTGGTAGAGGTAAACTTGACCCCCGAGCTCAGAGGTGCATCTTCATAGGTTATTCCAACACAAAAAAGGGTTACAAATGTTACTGTCCCATTACTAAACACACCTTTGTTACTGCTGATATTACCTTTGCTGAAAATACCCCATTCTACAGCTCCTCACCTTCTTCAGCTCATGAACACACCTTTGAATCCACTCTTTCAGATCTCCCTACCACTGTCTACCTTCCTGTTGACACCATAAGCACCACCACAGACCCTGTTGCAACTGCAGATCCTACTCCATCTAATGTTATCAGTGCTACCACAGACCCTGTAGCAGCTACACCTCCCTTTCCTACTGCTGATCCTATTCCATCCAATGTTAACAGCCCTACTACAGACCCTGCAGCAGCTCAACCACCAACTGAGGAGACCTACACAGTTTCAGCTGAGCAACCTACACCCACCCCACCATTACCACCACAAATCACCTCTCCTCCGGTCATAAAGACGTATTCCCGGTGGGGCCCTTCTTCTCACCATCGCTCAATTCTTGATCCGAGCCTTGCTCCTCCTAACTCAGAATATGATTGGCCAATTGCTCTCAGGAAAGGTTCAAGAGCTTGTACAAAAACACCCCTCTATCCCTTGTCCAATTATGCTTCTCTTGACCGGTTTTCTGATCAACACAAGAAATTTCTTTCTAATCTTGACGAGATCAGAATTCCTAAAAGTGTTAGTGAAGCCTTCCAATCAACCGAGTGGCGTCAGGCTATGACCGAAGAGATGGCAGTTCTTGAGGCCAACCAAACATGGGACTTGGTGGAGCGGCCGTCTGGTCACAATATTGTAAGTTGCAAGTGGGTGTATGATGTTAAATATCACGCTGATGGTTCTCTGGCTAGGTATAAAGCACGTCTAGTGGCTCGTGGTTTCACTCAAACTTATGGTGTGGATTATCAAGAGACGTTTGCTCTTGTCGCAAAAATGGCTACTGTTCGCCTTCTTTTATCTATTGCTGCTCATTTTGATTGGGAGTTGTATCAGTTTGATGTGAAAAATGCTTTCCTCAATGGGTATCTCAACGAAGATATCTATATGAGTTTGCCTCCGGGGTTTTCATCATCCTCTGCTAACCATGTTTGCAAATTGAAGAAAGCATTGTATGGCCTCAAACAGTCTCCTCGTGCATGGTTCGGCAGGTTTCAAGGAGTGATGAGTGCTGCCGGGTATCGTCAGAGTCAAGGAGACCATACTTTGTTCGTAAGGCACTCCAAGTCAGGGGGGATAAATGTCCTTCTTGTTTATGTGGATGATATAATTATGACCGGAAATGATCCTGCTAAACAGGTCCGCTTGAAAGCCATCCTCACTCACGAATTTGAGGTAAAGGATCTTGGACGGATGAAGTATTTCTTGGGAATTGAAGTTGCTCGATCCAAATCTGGTATATTTATCTCCCAACAAAAATATACCAAAGATGTACTTCAAGAGGCTGGGATGGCAGATTGTAAACCAACTTCCACTCCCATTGACTACAATCAAAAGATTGGTAAGGCCGAAACTGAACCAACAGTTGATAAGCGATTGTACCAGAAATTATGTGGAAAGCTGATATACCTTGCTCACACTCGGCCAGACATTGCCTTCTCTGTAAGTGTCATTAGTCAATTCATGCAGGACCCTAGAGAACCTCACCTCCAGGCTGCGTATAGGATACTAAGGTATCTTAAAGGGACTACAGGAAAGGGGATTTTGTTCACCAAAAGTGACAAGCTTATGCTTGAAGCTTTCACGGATGCTGACTTTGCTGGGGATGTTGTAACTAGACGCTCTACTACAGGCTATTGTGTCTATCTTGGAGGAAATTTGGTTGCTTGGAGAAGTAAGAAGCAAGGAGTTGTTGCAAGGTCTACTGGAGAAGCTGAATTTCGTGCAGCTGCTCATGGTATTTGTGAATTGTTGTGGATGAGAATCATTTTGAATGATTTGAGAATTGAGTGGCTGGATCCAATGAAGCTATACTGTGACAATAAATCTGCTATTAGTATAGCTCATGATCCCGTGCAGCATGATAAAACAAAACATGTGGAGATTGATAGACATTTCATCAAGGAGAAGATTGATGCTGGAATCATACAAATCTCTCATGTATCTTCTGAATTCCAGTTGGCTGATCTTCTCACCAAGGGATTTCATCCTACCAGGTTTCAGTGGCTCACATCCAAGCTTGGCATGGATGATTTGTATAGCCAAGCTTGAGGGGGGGTGTTAGACAAATTGAGTCTAAAACTAACTTATATTTTTCTTTTAATGATAAAAATTATTTTACCTTTATGTCATTGAGATTTGAGAAGACTGGGTGCATCATTAATCCCATGCAAGAATCCTTATGTTAGGAAAATTAATAATCTAAGGAGCAATGCGTGATTGTGAGTGAGAAAGGAAGCGGGGACTAGGCATGAGGTAGTTGGGCCTGTGAAGAGCTGGCTGACCTGGTGAGGAGTGTTTAAATAAAGGGAATAGCCCTTTGTTCTAATTGTCAAATTCTGAGTTCTGGGGGTTTCCCCAAGGCTTTGGATCTTTGTGTGTGTTTTCTGTGTATGGTTTACTCTTTAATCCTTCACCCTATCTAATTGATCTTGTAAAGCATTGCAAATATCTAAAATGTGGCTTGTGTGGTTATTCTTGACTCTTGAGTGATGAAAGTAAGTTTCTCTAGGGAAGACAACTCCACTTGCAATGAAATTCAATTACTTTATTTATTTTCTTGACTCCTGATGTACACTGTTTGCTTTATACACTGAGAAACTCATAATGTTTGTTTCCCCATCCGTCATTAAACAACCGTAATAGTTGAAGCATCCATGTCGGCATTCAGAAGCCATCCAGTTACTTCTGCCTGTTTTTACCAAGGATCCATCCCATGTTTTGCAGCCTAGCTGAAGTGCTCATATCATAGTCCGATTTTCTGATAATTAGAAACTGGTTTCTTGAAGGTACTTGCTAAATATTTTCCCAAAGTTTTATCAGCAACTCCTTCAATAGGACGTCAAGGGAAGGCTTTGCGTCGCCAAGAGCAAAGAAATACACAAAATTCTGCTTCAGATTGTGAAGAAAGTAAGTCTATCCCATACATTTTATATTCCTTAGAAAAACATGAGTACGAAGTAGGGGGTTCATGAGACTCTAGAAGTTCAATGATCAATTAAGACTAGTGAATCTTGTGTTTAGCCAATGCAATTTCTATAGTACAAGTATGGGTGTTATTTGAGCCGAACGAGCTTGGTTCGTTTGTTAAACGAGCTCGAGCCGAGCCGAGCCTAATTTTTAAATGAGCTTTTTATTTTGTTCAAGCTTGGCCTATTTGGGAAATGAACGAGTTCGAACCGAGCTTTTTTCGAGCTTTAAGTAGATATACTTGGTTATAATATGTTAACTTAAAGGAGCTTTAAGTAGATATACTTGGTTATAACATGTTAACTTAAAGAAAATTTGAGAAATTCTATAGAATTCCAGCTATTCGAGTTTTATTCGAAGGAGCCGAGCTTTCAACCGAACTTTAAATTTTGTTCAAGCTCGACTTATTTAAATAAGTGAGCGAGAGCTCGAGTCGAGCTTTTTCGAGCCGATCCCGAGCTTAGCTCGAGCTCTTCCGTTCATATAACTGCCAGACCATGAGTCTCTTTGTCTGATTGACCCTTCCCACCAACTTCTTTACAAACAATAGGAAAAAGCTCCTCTGAGTGACCCATTGCCTTATTGTTTTCCTTTTTGCTGATTCATGCAACTTTATGTTCTCACGAAATTCATGAGCGTAACCAGACAGCTTTAATGCATTAATGTAATTTGTAAATTATGTAAAATGTACAAAGAGAACATCATATACTGTATATGAAATGAGTTTTATGTGCTCTTTGGGTTGCACTGATGTATTGCTTCCTTCATTCCTTGCAATTTGGCTACAGGAATGTCAGAATCTGATAAATATAGCCTTGCCAAATCGTTCAGCCAACTCCTATGATGGACCTTGCTTCTTACCTTTTTCCCTTTTTTTTTCCTTCTGATTTACACATCTTGTTGTGTCCCCAAATTGATGATCATGATTATTAACTAGACAACTTTGATTTCTTTATCAATAATATGGATCAAAGCAAAACAAAGTAAACAACATATACTGCATGCTGAACTACATTCTACATGCTATATGGGATGCACTAATGAGCAGCACCTTTGCAATTTGATCACAGGAATGGCAGAATCTGATAAATATAACCTTTTCAAATCTTTCAGCCAGTCTGGGCTGTGTCACCTTGGACTTGGACCTCTGGAGAATCTTGACTTGCATGGAGTATGGAAGGAATCTGAACCTTTTAAGGTATATTTTCTTCTAGTCTAAAACATTAACCCAATTTTACAGAGAGGACAGCACTGTGTCCGGTTTGTAGATTGTGGAACTTAAGGCATTTTAGGTTTGAAGCAATAAATCAACTTCTCCTACATCCTGCCAAATTTACGTCCTCCTCTGAGTCTCTGACCCCCCACCCCACCCCACAAACCCTCGCCCCCATTATCCGTTCTCCGCATCAATCTCTCTGTGCCTACCTCCTTCCAGATCAACAACCTTCTCCATACCTTATTGTACCAATGACCAAAGTAAAACCACCACCACCACCACAATCAGACAACTTAAAAGAACCTTAATGACAACCTCTCTCAAATACGCTGCGGTGAAGTGGGATAAAACAGTTGAGGTAGGTGATAACATAAAATGAGTAGCAGGAAGTCATGTTTTAACTTACATCCTACTTACACTATGAGCTCTTGGATCTTACATGTTTTAATTCATCATTTTCCATGTTTGGATGGGTAATTAGATTATTAATATTATGCAATTATCTACAGGAACTTGTTGGGCCTTACTGGTCTTTGCGTGCTGCTTTAGGACCCGTCCTTGAGACTCTTTTACTGCTTGATAGATTACTTTTCCTCCAGGAGCAAGGCAGCTCGTTGAATGTGGATATGATCCCGATATTTGATCCTGTAATATCCCCCAGGAATGTTGCCATAATAGGTAGGAAAGTTTGAAGCAATCTGGTCTTTGATACCACCCATGTGCCACCACAATGGCAGTAAGTTTCTTATTCTCCTATATATACGTATATCTCTTTTTTAATGTATGCCTGAGGTGGTTGCCAGTGTTTTTACATAATATAAAGAGTGAGCAGTGACTAAAAAAATAAATAAAAATACCGCATGCTGCTTTCTTTTGAAGCCTTCCTAAAATAGTTCTAGACAGCATCAATCTTCCTCACCTTTTCTATCTTTTTTCCCCTTTCTTTCTTGTAGTTTGAGGGGTCTCTCTCAGAGGTATGGAGTGAGCGGGCCACAAATATTATTTTTGAAGGAAAATTGATACTCGATATCAAAAGAAGTCTAGCTATGAATTTTTGGCATTCTTTCTAGTTCTACTTCTGAATATGTATTTTCTTGGATGTTATCGGCTACTCATTCTTGAATGTATTGCATTTTCTTCATTTCAATGAGCATAAATCTTAATCTTGTATTGGGTGAATATAGTCATGCTCATAGGCAATATATGTAGTTCCAATAGTCAGACGAATTAAGATGCTCATTCTTGACTGAAGGAGTAGGTAGACTGCAAGTTGATATCTATTTAATCATATAGCTTCAAGAAAATTTCGTTCAGACGTCTTGTAGGTCATTGGTTCATCATATATTCCCATTTTTATTTAATGAGTGCATATCAGGTTTCTTTGATAATATTGGTAGTTAAAAAAATCAACACAACCACCTTCATTTTTTTGCAGAAAAACTAGTTTCTTTAACTTTTAAGTATGCTCCCATCCTTGGGTCTTTTTTATTCTACGTGGTTTACAGGGTTGTCATGTTTTCCCATTGCATTTGCTTTATGTACTTATCTGCAAAGTCACTGATCATGGCATGCTGTCCTATGTAATAAGACTCTGGCATACGAATTTTGAAACCTTTGTTTGGCAAAGTGTCTTATATAGTTATATCGATGTCTTCATTAAATAAAAATTGGAATGTTGTGGCTCCGCAATTTCAGTAGTATGTTATCTATTATCGGCCACTGCCAACTTGCAAACCTTCTTGCAATTTCTAATACTCGGCCTACAATCTCATTCAAATGCATTGTTTGGTTCTCTTTTGTTTCTTCCTTGTTTTGTTTGTTCTTTTTCTTTTTCTCTCAAGTATGTCGTTTTAGTCTACAGTTTTCTGTCAACATCTTAACACGTGCTGGTCATTCAGCTGGTCCCCACCTTGTGCATTTATGATTTATGGGTTTTCTGGCGTCTTGTATTCTCTAGTAGATTCAGGGGTTGTAGTGAGCCTTTTTTCCCCCTCATTATCAATACCACATTTATCCAGTTTTGGATCACTTATCTTTTTAGATTATATTGAGCTTACCATTATCATCATGTGTAAGCAAAGAAAAGGAGAAGGAATTAGTGTGTTCGTTTGAAGAATTTTATTAGCAAAATTGAATTGCTCTCATCCTTATTCAGTGATCTTATACTCTACAGTCCATACTCCACACATAGTTATATACTTTTTCAGATAATTTTAGCTGAAACTTGAATTTGACATGTGCTGACTCAACAAATTATCCTGAATTTCTTTGTAGAAGAAGTGATTGGAAGTCAACTGCAACTCTAGTAAACTTCTTTTCTAACCTTTCATGATAAATTTAATTTATGTTTTTATGTTCATCTATATTATATGACCATCAACTTGAGCTTCATATGTTTGGATAAAAAAGGGACTTTACTTTGTTGTGATAGAATTGTTTCTTTACTTTAATTACTTTAAATTCAACCAATAAGAAAAATAATGGTGTCCTTTTTAGGTGCCTTCTTACCTGTCTGTGTTTAATGTAGTGACTCTCTAATAATTGGGCCCGGTTCAGGAGGGCTTGAAATTAATAAGAGGAATATGTAGTTGATTTTAGGCTGAATTTGTTTTCTTCTAATAATTTTGATTGCTACATTTGCTGGAATATTTTTTTTTAAAAATTTTATTTGTATTTTTTTGTATGAAATGCTAGTGCAGCCGCCTATAGCAGATCGGCAATTTCCTTATCAGGTTCTAGTTAGCTGGCTGGTCTGATTGTGATACTTGTGTTTGTATTTGTTTTGCTATTAATGGTATTGTTTTGTTACCGATTCTTTTGCCTAGTCCTACATGATCAATTCCCTATTTTTAAGATATACTCAAAAGTTCTTGACTGAGACAACTTGTAAAGAAATAACAAATTGAGTACATAAAGTTGTTTGCTTAACAATTACAAAATGAAGCTGTGGATTTTGTGCTATGGTTGGAAAAATTAGTATCCTCATATGCTGAGGTTTCAGATCACTTGATTTAATAGTAATGATGCAATTTTGGAATGACCCTTCTACGCCCTTCCAGGAGCACAGGCAGAGACTAACTAGGATCATACATATGTAGGAAGGGCATATATTCGTGTGTCATGGTCTGCTTACTGCCATGTTCACGGATAAGATGGATTTACAGGAGAAGTGGATCTCTACTTGGTTACAATTTCGGCTTTCAGTTGTGTTAGAAAGTCTTGTTGGACGGGGAACTCAGTGCCGCAGCTCTCAGGGATCCATCCAAGGATCAAAGAGATATCATGACTACTTCCACGTCTGGGTATGTTCATACTTACCCTCTCTCTCACGGAATTCGCTATGTTGAATAGTAGGATAGATTGAGTTGGAATTTTGCTGATGGTCATCACCTAGGAAAGGGAAATTTAGTGGTGTAGTTCAACGTACGGAGCACACAATTTGGAGTTGATATCCTTATGCACTTCCCCACCTGCATATTCTTCCTGCGATAGCTACATCTACACATGCTAGTTCTTAGTTCATACTTATCCACAAAAGATGTGTGGTTGGGTTTGTTTTGAAAAAATTGAAAGGGAAAAGCCAATATACATTGTCCATTTCCATGTTTTTGGTTTACCACTACTGAACTAGGCGCGCATTGTCTTCTGGGTTGGTCTACCATCCACCACCAGTGACCAGTGTGGGCGGCTTACTTGCATAGGGATGTAGACAGGGAAAGAGATTTTCGGTCATGTAGGAATATTTAACCAGGGGATGAACATGGAGGACTTTTCCTGCACAGCCCCGTCATTGTAACATTCACAGTGCACTGCAGGGGTTGCTGGGGAATTTGAACGTAGGGCGTTCATATCGGTGGCTATTCTTTAATAATTTTCGTGGCTCGTGAATTGGCCTCGGGTCATCATCTAGGACCGGTTTTCAATACTCTTATGTACGAGTGTATGCTGGCCTCTCCCAACTCGTATTACAATGGTTCGAACATGCACGGCTATCGGATAATTAAGTTCTCAATTATACTAAAATCATCTATTTTAACGTGGGTTTTGTTTAACGCAATGCTTTAGGTCTGAGAAGGCATTTTACCGAAAACGGTGCTTATTTAAGTTAATACTACTCCGCGTTTGGCTTTTCCGAGTTTTTGATTTAATATTTTATAGTTCTAAATAAGTTAAATATAAGATTATAGTTTAATTAACTTTTAAAATTAGATTTTTAACCCCCACGTACTCATCCTAAGTTTTTTCACAAATCAATTAATTTTTTCCTATCTCATTAGCTAGTTTGTATCGCATGCTCTACTAGTTTGATTACCAAACACTAATGTATGCACATTTTAATTTAATGTATATTTAATATAAATAATTATCCACTTCATCTACGTAAGTGTTATCAAACAGAGGCTAATACTCTGTACTAGTAATTTTCAGTTTTGACTTTCGGTTACCATGCATACTCGGGCAACTGTCATAACTTCCGTAGCCATTTTTCTTTCTATTGTCGACTTTGTCAAATTGATTGACGTTTAAATAACAAACTCAGATAATTGGAAATTCTTGTGGAAATTAAACGGTCATTTTTTTACACGTTTTCCGTTTAGCGCAGGGTATTTTTTCCTTTTAGCGCATGGTCATAATACCCACGGTCGCAATGACCATGGATGAATTCGGTCGCAACGACCATGCGTTGGATGATAATTTGTATTTCATAGGCAAGATGGTCGCAACGACCAAATTCGCAGCCGATCGCAATGACCAAGTTTTTAGCCCGGTTCTAAAAAGAACCGAGCTAAAAGGGTCATAGGGTTAAAAAAGAAAAGAGACCTATTAGCACGGTTCTGAAATGAACCGAGCTAAAAAGTCCTTATTGTTGAAAAAAATACAGGCGAACTGCTCCCATCCCAAATCTCTAAAGAGAGGATCACCATTCGCCTCCTTGGCTGCGCCGTTGCGGGGCTCAAGCCGATCAATTGGGTGAAATTGGATGCATGGTAGTTCTTAGGGTGGAGGATGGAGGCGTCGGCCTTGAAGATCTCGTCGGCGAGGTTGACGGTGGCGGTTGACGGTTCCTCAAAACGAACCTGCTCCCATCCCAAATCCCTAGAGACAAACGATCGCCGTTCGCCGTCTTAGCCGAGCAATCGGGTGAAATTGGATGTGTGATAGATCTTTGGGTGGAGGATGGAGGCACCGGCTTCGAAGATCTCTCCGGCGAGGTTGACGGTGGGCAACGGCCTCTCCATTGTTGTTGAAAGGTAAGAGAACATGTTGATGGCAATTTTGTAAATTTTAGATTTTTTAGGGGTAAAATTACTTGTTCTAAAAAGAAAAATAAATGTTCTAAAAAGTAGGACCCTTTTTTTATGCATAAAAAAAAAATTGTAAAACAGACACTTTTTTTAGACAAATTTGCAAAATGTCTACGTTTTTGAAAAAATTAGCAAAATGTCCCATATATATATACTAATTCTCAAATCTTTTTTAATTTTTTTTTTCTGAGAGTTGCCCCCAATCCAATCTCTCTCTCCGCTCTCGATTGAAGGCGATGGCGCTGGCGGAGAGCGAGCGAGCGAGGGAGTGAGGTCGAGTGGCCGGAGCGAGGTCGGAGCCGAGGCCAAAGCGAGCGAGCGCGGATCTAGTGCTCAGATCCGGATCTGGTCGACATCTCCGGAGGCGGTGGCGGAGGCGGAGAGCGAGCGAGGGAGCGAGCAGAGCGAGGTCGAGTGGCCGGAGAGAGCGCCGGAGCGAGGGATCGACGGAGTCCTCGGTCTGTTCAATCTTTGTACAGAGGTTGAAGAAGCAATTTGTTGTAAATTACAAAAAGTGCCCAATAAATATGAGAATTAAAATAAAACTATCTATATTTTATTATATGATCCATATCTACTTTTTATTTTTATTTTTACATTTGAACATAAAATTATATTTGCACAAGAAATTGTTATATGTGCACAACGTAAAATTATTTTTGCACAACAAAAAGTTCTGAAACGAAAAAAAAGCGGAAAAAAATATATTATATTTTGCACAACAAATTGTAAGAGTTGCACGACTCTGTTGTAAGAGTTGCACGACTCTGTTTTAAGAGTTGTATGACTCTATTGTAAGAGTTGCACGACTCTGTTGTAAGAGTTGCACGACTCTTGTTTTAAGAGTTGCACGACTCTCTTGTAAGAGTTGCACGATTCTGTTTTAAGAATTGCACGACTCTGTTTTAAGAGTTGTATGACTCTTGTTTTAAGAGTTGCACGACTCTGTTGTAAGAGTTGCACGACTCTGTTTTAAGAGTTGCACGACAATCGAGATTTGTGAATTTATACTCAACATGATCTTATTTTATCTCAATGTAATTTCATACTTTCTCAATAAACTGTAAGCGATTCAGAATAAATTGAAGCAAGTCTAGTTTTATTTTTTATTTTTTTTAACATTTTGTCGTGCAAATATAACCGTAAATTGTGTAAATATAATCGTATGTTGTGCAAAAATAACATTTTGTTGTGCAAAAATAAAAATAAAAATATAGATTATGGATTATTTAATAAAATATAGATAGTTTTTTTTAATTTCTATAATTTGTAGGGTGATTTTTGTAATTTCATAAAAATCCTTCTTCTTCCTCCCGATTTCTGCGAAGAGGAAACCAATCTAGATCCGCGCTCGCCTCCACCGCCGCCGGCTCGCTCCGGCCTCGCTCGATCCGACCTCCTTCGCTTCGGTGTCGCTCGCTCCCTCCCTCGCTCCGTCGCTCGCTCACCACCGCCTCCCTCCCTCCCTCGCTCGCTCGCTCACCACCACCTCCCTCTCTCGCTTGCTCGCTCGCTCGGCCTCCGCCTCGCCGCTGCCTCGACCGGAAATCCAGCACATCAACCCCTCCGTCGTCCAGCTCTTCTGGCCATAGATCCGGCGATCGATGTCAATCAACAGAGGAATCAGAACCGGCGCAGATCTGGCCGCCTTCGGCTCCGCCTACGGATCTGCCTCCGCCTTGCCACTGCTCGCTCGATGGCCGGATCTTCCTCCTCTTCGATTCTGCCGGTGCAGATCTGGCTGCCTTCGGCTCCGCCTACAGATCTGCCTTCGCCTTGCCACTGCTCGCTCGCTCGCTCCGCCTCGCTCGACGACCGGATCTTCCTTCTCTTCGATTCCTCCTACTGAGTTAGATCTTCCTCCTCCTCTTCTTCGATAATTCGACGGGATTAAGATCTTCTAGAGGTGAGAGGCAACAACCAGAAGGAGAGAAGGAAGACGGAGGCGCGTAGGAGAGAGAGAGAGCGTAGGAGAAACACGTAGGAGGAGCGCGTAGGAAGGGTTTATATTGTGGCCATTTCACAAATTTGTCCCAAAATATGGATATTTCACAAATTTGTCCCTGTTTCGTGACTATTTTGCAAATTGCCCCTAAAAAAACTCAGATTTGTTTTTCATTCCCACTTATCCTTTTATTTTCTCATATATTTCATTTTGGTATCCTAATCTCTTATACTCCCTCAACCTCTTATAATCCATCCGTTAAAAAAAACATGTTTTATGTTTTAATATATTTTTTAAAAGTTAAAAACATGTCATATTTCCTGGCATAGATTCGACCTTGGTCCCTCACGCTTTGTTTATTAATAGTTTGATTTACCCGAACCGTTATTTGATAATGTTTTCGAAGAAATTATGATTTCGCAATAAAAATAACCCGCTATTTATAAAAAATGTCAATATTGGTATTAATTTTTATTTTTTTATAATGTTATATTCAGTAGTAATGAGTATGAAATTATAAAAAATATGTAATTAAAAATTTAATATTTTATATAGTTTTTATTGCTTTAAAACTATGTTAAAAAAATGATATGTTTTAATTAACGAATAAAGTAACATTCAAAATATCAGATCTACAACAACAACAAACCTAGGGAACTTTGAACGACTAACAAGCAAATAAATTAAAACGTCTAGAAAATAAAGGAAACCAAATATTAGCTTTCAGCCACAATTTATGGAAACAAAAAGCTAAGATTAAACATCTACAATTTGGAGATAAAAATACAAAATATTACCAACGTGTAGCCAAAATAAAAAATTTTAGAAACAATACAAACAGTTTTCAAAACAAAAATGGACTCATAATAGAAAATAAAGAAGAAATATCGAATGAAATCACCCCTGAATTGACAGAATGCTTCAAAATGCAAAACAAGAAACCCATAACCCCTGATCAATTGAGACACATTAGAAACAAAATTACAAAAGAAGAAAACATAACTCTAATAAGGATGCCCGTTGATAAGAAAATCAAAGGTACGATATTTACAATAGCAGACGACAAATCCCCGGGGCCAGATGGATTCACACCGGAATTGTATAAGCATTACTGGCATATAGGAGGCAACTTTGTAAACAAAGCCGTCAAGGCCTTTTTCCATTAGGGAAATATGCTCACAAAGCTTAATCAATCATTTATTGCCTTAATTCCCAAAACTGATAACCCGACAAATATAAACCCCTATATAGACCCATCAGCTTATGCAACATAATTTACAAAATAATCGCTAAAATTCTCGCAACTAGAATAAAGCACATCCTACCAATTATTAATCCCTTCCAATGTGCTTTTGTTGAAGGAAGATATACAAGACAATATCTTTATTGCCCATGAAATCTTTCACAATTTGCATAAACGCAAAGATAAAAAAGGGTGGATGACTCTAAAGTTAGACATGAAAAAATCAAACGATAAAATTAATTGGAACTTTATCGAGATTATACTGATAAAAAAAATGGTTTTCCATTCATGATGGTTGAATTGGGTCATGAAATGTATTACCACCACTACCTTCTCAGTTCTTGTTAATAATACTCCAGAGCGACAACCCAAACCAAAAAGAGGAATCAGACAGGGCGACCCTCTAGTACTATACATTTTCGTAATTATTATGGAATTCTTAGCGAGAACACTCCAAGAGTAAGCTAATTATGACAATCCTTTAACTAGTAATAAACTAACTCCACGAGGAACCTCAATCCCGTTCCTCACATTTGCGGATGATACTCTAATCTTCGCACGAGCTTCAAAGAGCCTACACATGATTCAAAATATACTAAATAACTTTTCCAATCTACCCGGACTAGACTCTAAAGTTAGACATGGAAAAACCATGTGCTAAAATTAATTGGAACTTTATCGAGGCTATATTGATATGAGATTTGAAAAAAAAGAATAAAATTATAATATGATGAACCTAAACTACCAACAACAATAATAATAAAAATATTTGCATGCAAATGAAACTTCTGTGGAGAATCATGGCTGATCCTGATAATATTTGGTCAAAGGTAATCACGGATAAATATCTTTCGACAGAATCTCTTATGGAAAGAGGTAGATTCAAAACTTCTTGGCAGTTTGGTAGGCTTCTTAATATTAGGGATCTTTTCTCTAAAGGATTGCTCTGGTTAGTTGGTAATGGGAAAACCATAAATGTATGGTCTGACATTTGGGTAGATGCGCAATATCTACATAGGTTTCAGAATGATCGTAATCCTAATTTAAAAGTTTGCTACTTATTTACAAATACCAAATCTTGGGATACTGATAAGTTAAATTCTATCTTTCCTTCTCATATTGTTCAAGCAATTACTAATATCCATATTCCTGTAACTGATATCCCAGAGAAGTTAATTTGGATTCATAGTAATAATGGGAAATTTTCTATTAAATCCACATCCTCGCTTTATAAAACTAGGAATATGAAGAAAATTCCAGCAAATTGGATTTGGAAACTTAATATCCCTCCGAATATTAAAAATTATATTTGAATTTTTTTTTTGGATATCTTGCTCACGACTGTCCGGTTAAATAGATATATAAATAGAGTTCCTAGTACTTGTTCTCTTTGTAATTCTAATATAGAAGATACAAATCATTTATTGTTTAATTGTCAAATTACAAAATCCTTTATTCAAAATCTGGGTGTTAAGTTAAAAAAATGTTTGATTATACCAAATTGAACAAGTGATGTTCAAGAGAATATTCTAAATACTAGGGCTCTTAATCTAGATTTTACAGATTTATGTCATTTATGGCATTCAATTTGGGAGCTCAAAAATAGAATTATTTTTCACAATACTTCTGATACAGGTATAATCTCTGTGTTAACTCGAGCTAGTGATAATATATCTTGTTGGAATAAAGGTCAGTTTAAATCGAAATTACCTAAACGTGTTAGACCTCCTGATAAAATGATATCGAAACGTCCTCCAATAGATATAGTTAAGATCAATTTAGATGCTTTGGTAAAAAGTAATACTCAACCACAGGTTGGTTGTGTTGTGAGGAATAATGACGGTCAAGTTATTCGGATACATAAATGTAACGTTAGGATGGGTTCTGTCACTTTGGCAGAAGCTTTTGATGTATATACAGGTATAAGACTAGCAGCCGAGATGGGGATCCGAAGATTGATAGTTGAGAGTGATTGTACTATTATCATCAACGCCATCAATCATGCAAACAATATCCCATGGGAGGTCATTCAAATAGTCCAAGAGATCTATTCATTAAGAAGAGATTTTGAGAGCATCACTTTTCAGCATTGCTATAGAGAGGCCAATGGAGCAGCTGATTTTATTGCTAAATCTCAATTCAATTGTAATTTTATTTTGAGTGCTTGTTGTTGTGAGTTACAGAACATCATCTTGCGAGATGATCATGGATGTCGGTAGTACATTCAATCTTTTGCTTACTGTAAAAAAAACAATAATAATAAAAATATGTTGCAAGTAATATAAGATTGAAATATCATAAAGTACTAGAGGATTTGAAATATCATACGAGTATGTTGCAAGTACCAATTAAGTGTTTTGCCAACCTACCAACATGAAACGTTTCCGTATGTGCAAAAACTAAAAGGCAAGTTGTCTTGCATGTTTGATGGATGTTTAGGCATATACTTTTTCACAAAAAATGCCACCAAAATGGCCTTGCAAATACACTTGCAAACACCCCTTGTACCCTCTACTGGCCCACAACCCCCGACGAACCCGAAGAGCCATGGAGTCGAACAATAATGCTTTGCACATACAACTTCTTCCAATGATCATTTGGGCAACTGTAGAAGACATCTAGCTCGCTAGAGGACCTCAAAATAACTCTAGTAGCATCAACCGTGGCCCCTGAAGAACCAAGAAGTCAAACAAAATGCTTTGCACGTACAACTTCTTCCAATGATCATTTGGGCTGCTGTAGAAGGCATCAAGCTCGCTAGGGGACCTCAAAATAACTCTAGTAGCATCAACCGCATCCATTTCTGAAATTCTAAGCAACATGGATATCTTGGAAAGCAACATCTTTTGTGTCGTCGATACTAATTCATCCCGATTGTCTGATCTCAAAATTGCTTCATCTATGTTACTCAAATGATCATTGATTTCCTTCATGGCAGCCGCAAATTCAACATTTACACTATTGTTTCCAAGAGAACTTTTACTAACCTTTTGCCTTTTTGAGCCCGTGTCACTAGATATGTAATCAGTCCCCTTCGTTTATGTCTCTTCTTCACTACACTCATTGTCTAAGTTGTTAAGCATGTCCTCAACATCTTCAGCTGCATCACCGGTTGCTCTGTCTTGACCAAATATAAGCTGCAACTTGTTAAATTGTGGAAAAGATTTCTTCTATAAACATGCAGCCTTAGTATGTATCTACCAAAAAAAAAAACAAAAATCCAATAAAGAAAACAAAATCAGAAATTCAGCAAATTATTAACATCATGAGACTAACGGAATAGAAAACCAAATAAAAAAAATTACCTTACAATAGTCTTCATAAGCTTGTTTCTCGCAATTGATTATACAATTTTCATCATCCCTTGTAAATCTAGATAGGATGGTCGTCTCATGGATGATATGTATTTCTCCTTCATAAATTTGAGCTTTGATTCAATTTATGAAGCCTTCAATCTCATTCCTGGAAAGAAAATTTCCAACTTCTCTTCCAAGTGTTGATGAAAACCATTCCTAAATCTACCTTTCATATTTCCATCAAGGATCACCTTTTAGCTCCAACATGAAATCTAGGGTAACATCCACCTACTCCGTCGTCCACTTCCTCTTATTTTTCCCACGTCTAGCAATTTCATGATTCTTTGCCATCCTAAGAGTATTGACATAGAAAATTCAAGTATGTTGACACAAGAAGGTCTAATAAATGTTGAATGAAAACAATATAAAGTTCAAGCATATTGACACAATAAGCTTAATAGTCTTACAAAAAGGTGAACCATAGTACATAAAGTTCAACCATACAAAGGAGTACATAAAGTTCAAACATACGAAGTAGTCTTAGAAACAAGCTCACATGTAGTAGATGAAGTTCAAACATCACAAATATCATAGTCTTACATGTCAAGTAGTACTAGACATCCAATTTCTAAAAGAAGCACGAGCTAAGTTATCTCTAAAATTAGTCAAATCGTGTGTGATATATTAATTTGAGTAATGAACTCGGTCGCATTTTCTTCATCGTCACTCTCTTCTTCGTTGCCACTCACCTCCTCTTCACTCTCCTCGAATGCTTCCTCATCTTCTTCAAATGTTAGTCCTGCCACAACATTAGTTGGCATGTGTTTGCGAATGAGGCTGTTTATTAATGCACTGATAATGCATATTTCATATAGGTATTATAGGTGTTTCTTATTGCATTTAGATAGGAGTTTTGCATATATTTTGGTCTATTTTCATATCTTTCTTGTGAAGTATTCGAGTTCGGAATCTACGCGTTTTTAGTGTTTATTCTGCAGTTTTACATCCCAATCTTGGATAGGATCTTGAAAGAGCTTAAAGGACATGTTTTGGAGCATATGAAGGCTGAGGAATGAGCTACAAAGGAGAAAGGAAGCACAACATCAAAGTTAAAGGAGAATTGGTCACTGCATAGGACGGCGCCCGTCGCTTCTCCGTGTTCAACAATTGCGATTTAAGTCCGAAGATACTCTTATATATTATATTATTATTATTATATTTCCTAGGGTTTGCACGATCTGTTTAGGTTTTATTATTTCACCATAAGCCATAAAGTGTGTGTTGGCATTAGGGTTAGACAATGAACACAATTAGAGAGAAGAGAGATTTTTGGCCTATGAGTTGCTAAACTCATTGTTTCGCATGTGATTCGAAGACATGGTTGAATGAATTGTGAGGATTTGATTTCAATTAGTTATTTATGAGTATATTTATCATCTTGTTCTTATTGATTATATTTGTGTTCCTTTCTATGATTGATCACCATGTTAGGAATTACATCTAAGCTATGAATTCGTTGTTGTTTTCTAGATAGCAAATGAATTGAAGCCATTGAATTAGTGATATTTCTATGTCTTTGTAGTGGATGATTTCGATTGATCTATGTCGATAGATGTTGATTAGGGCCGATTATGGTTTGCGCCGATTATCTCCTAATTGCATTGAATCGATATGGCAATTTGTCTTAGAACTTAAGTGTTTAATGCTATTCTTTAGTGATATTGAATAAGAAGATTATATCTTTGAGGATCTATCAACTTTAGTCAAGTCGACATATGCTTAGAAATAACTATTGAATCAATCCTAGGATCTTTAACCTCAACCATTGTCGAGAATTACAGGTGAAATATTTTCTCCATGTTATTATCAATACTTGGCAATCATCGTTCTCTTCACTTTACTTTGTCATCAATTTACTACAAATCATTGCTTTTGTCATGAGAATCATTGTTAGAAACATTGCATAGCAACCGCTCTCCCTGTGGGTTCGACTCAAGACTTCATTGCTATACTAGTTTTTTGGTTTATCAATTCATTGATTTACTAATCTATTGGTTTGAGATACGAGTTAGGATATTATTGATATTTGGAAAAGGACGAAAAAGCCAACGACGTTCATCCCACACCAAATTCTTGGCGCCGTTTCCGGGGAGAGAAAAGAGTTTGCTATTCTTTATTTCGATCATTGATTCCTTTTTATTTTTGTTTTTCTTTGAGTCTTTTTTGTCCTTGTATGGTTCAAACTCGTTCTTCTAATTCATCACCTTTGTCTTTTGATCCTGAGATTGAAAGATCTCTTTCTAGGTTGAAAAGGAGGCTCGAATTTGACACACATAAGGAGATGGGAGACGAAGTTGTTATTCCGCCAAGAAGGACCATGAGAAACTTAAAGGAACCTAATTTGAATGCGCAACCACTTGCAATTAGATTTCCTGATCTCCCTGAGGGTTTAAGGTTTGAGTATAAGTCCAATTGGTCTACTATTTTACCCTAGTTTCATGGATTGCCTGGGGAGGAACCAAACAAACACCTTGTAACCTTTTCTAGTGTGTGCGATAGACTTAGAACCCAAGGACTTACTGATGACTAAATGATGCTTAGAGTGTTCCCCTTTACCTTGAAAGATTCAGCTAGCGATTGGCTATATTACATAACCCCCCAAAAACATTACTACACGGGTTGAGTTGAAGAAAGCTTTCCTTCAAAATTATTTTCCTACTACTCGCCTCAACAAACTCAAGAAGGAGTTATCTAGTATTGAGTAATCACCTACAGAGAGCCTTTATGAGTATGTTGAGCGATTCAAGAGGCTTAAGGGTAGTTGTCTACAACATGGTATACCCGAGGATGATCTAGTGCTATATCTTTATGAGGGCTTGCTTGATACAGACAAGAGTTTTATCAATGCTACTAGTGGAGGAGATATTTTGGATAAAATACCTCAGGAAGCAATGCAGATTTTCGAAGGGTTGGCTAATGCATCGCAACAATATGGGAAACGCTAAGGAGTTAGAGGAGTGCATATGTTGGATAATTCTAGAGATGGTCGCAAGGATGAATTAGATAGGTTTATTGAGCTAGTTAACAAGATGGCTGCGCAAATGAATCAACCTCAGCAGCCTAAACCTTGTGGTGTATGTGGAGATCCAACTCATCCGAATGATAAATGTCATTTGATTCAGGAGGATGTCGCTGATTTGAGTGCTATGGATTATGGACCTCGCCGCAAATTTGGCAACAATGTCTACAATCAGGGCTACAATTTGAATTATCAAAGTGGATTCAACGGTAGGGGTCAACAGCAACAAGTTCCTTATCAAGGAAGAGAACAATTTGATAATCGTCAGAGAAACACTCAATATGAGGACAGAGATGAAACTTTAAGGTTATTGTTGGATAAGTTGAATGTTCAGGAAAAGTTGTTGAGTCAAATGGCTAAGGAGATTAGAGAGTTGAAAGCTAAGGATTCTGGGAAGTTGCCATCGCAAGTGGTAGTTAATCCGAAGGAGAATGTTAGTGCCATAATCCTTAGAGGAGGAAAATAAGTGAATATACCCACTAGGAATGTTGAAAAAAGGTCTAAGGAGCTGATTAAGATGGGTGATGGAGACAACAACAACTCCGAAACAAGCACACCGATAGACGACACCCACCGCTCCCAAAACCGGCGCCCACCGCACCTTATAGTAGCTGATCCTAATTTTTACATTGAGCCATCCGCAAAGAAATCATCCAAGAAGTGGTCTTCTGAGGTTCCAAGACCTGCACCACCCTTTCCTCATGCCTGAAGACCTGATCGTAAGTGGGAAGATGAACAAAACATTTATGACACCTTTGCTCATTTTGAGATAAATATACCACTTTTGAATTTGAATAAAACTGTACCTTGCTATGCTATGTTTTTGAAAGAACTATGCACTATGAAACGGAAGCAAAGGATGAGAAGGAAGGAAAACGTAAGTTTGAGTGAAAATGTTTCTGCTTTGCTACATAAAAGATTGCCTGAAAAATGCGGAGATCCAGGTATGTTTACTATCCCATGTGCAATAGATAATACTAAATTCACCAAAGCTATGTTGGATTTAGGAGCTTCAATCAATGTTATGTCATACAACTTGTACATGTTTTTGGGCCTCAATGCTTTGTTAGAAACTGGTGTTACTATATAGTTTGCTGATCGTTCTAGTATTAAGCCTACAGGAGTTGTTGAAGATGTCTTGGTTAAGGTTAATGATTTGATATTTCTAGCTGATTTCTATACATTAGACATGGAACAAGGTACGCCTGGAACCTAATTATCTTGGGAAGGCCATTCTTGCGAACGGTCAAGACTAAGATTGATTGTTTGAAGGTTCACTAACCATGGAGTTTGACGGTAGAAAGATTAAATTTTCTATATTTAAGCCTATTACTCTTTCTCCTAATGATTCTGTGGATATTCTTGACTCTAATAATATTGATTGCAAGAATGAATCAAATAGTTTGTTAGATGCTTCTATTGAGAATGAGTCATTGATTATTGAGTCTTCTAACAATGAGAAACTTGAATTAGGGAAAGATGAGATTGAAATGAAAATTGTGAATTTGTTTGAGCCACATGAAAATGTGTCTAATCTAAATGCACATATTATTCTTCCCTGTGAGAAACTGATTCCTAACAATATTGAGGTTTTTTCAATTTCAGGGCAACCTTCAGAAGAAACTCATTTTAATAAGGAATTGATTGGTGCAATGGATGAAAACATTAGAGAGATTCCTAAGGTTTCCCCTCTTGTCAAGAAAAGGAAAAGTGTGGAGGATTTTGATGGGATAACTTGATCAAGAAATGCATCTCGTCGAGCCAAAGACGTGAAACAAAGACGTTTCTTGGGAGGCAACCCAAGATAGATTAGGTAATATTGTTCATTTTCGCATTTAGTTTTTCAATTCAAGAAAGCATGACTAGTGTATTTGCTATATATTGGAGTAGTTGTGTGTTAGAACCTTATTGGTAGGCGAAATTTGCTTGATCGAATGACGGAGTGGCGTTCTGCACATACCGGTGCCTGCCACTTGAAAACCGCCGCCTGTCGCCCCTTGTTCACAGATGCGTTCTGGATTTTTGGTAACACTGGAATGGAGTATTTTCTATCCCATTTTATCTATATTTTTTTATATTATTTTTGATTTTTAGGTTAGTTTATATGTTTTATCTCATTTAGGATTAGATGTCTTCTATTTATCTATTTTAGGAGTAGATTTTATTTTATCTATCTTTAGGAATAGATTTTATTCTTTCTTAGGTTAATTTTATCTATCTTAGGTGAGGTTGATTCATCTGAGGTTATTTTCTATTTATCTTAGGATTATATTTTTATCTTTCTATCTATTTTATATTTCTTTTATTATTTATATATTTCTAATATTTTTCTTTTTCTTTTGATAGATGATTATTCCCTCTCCAATTAACCATATGTTCCTCGTTCTCTTATTTTGATCATTCAAAGCCTTTGTCTCCAAGAAAACACATAAACCCTAATTTCCTACTTGAGTCCATTCCAAATACCTAAAGAGCCTTGTGTTTCAATCAAGCACCTCTTACCCATCAAACACATTCACCAATACCTTCATCCATACAAATTCAATCCTTTCCATACCATTCCAATACCTACCACAAAAGAAAGCCTTTGAAACCAAGTGTTGGTCATCAGTTTTCAGTTTGAAGGGAGTTGGACGTTGGTTTCTCAATGTTTTAACTCGGATTCCTGTGCTGCGTACACCAGCGCCCGCCGCTACATGCAAAGAGGGATTTTTGGTTGTTTTTGTGGTGTTCTTTCGCGATCTTCTTGAGCTTTGTCAATCATGAATGGATATGCTAGGCAAGATGTGTCGGCTTACTTCGATGACATTGAGACAAAGTGTTGGAAGGAGCTAGGGGAGCGAGTATACACGCAGACTAAGTTCTTTGATGCTGACGCATTGAAGAGATTGGGTTTGCTGGATTCGATGATGACTTTGATGACACATGGAGGGCTGCGTGATTTTGTTCGTAGAAAGTCTCCAACTTATCCCTGCCTAGTTAAGGAATTCCTTACTACTTTGGAGGTGGATTTATCGAAGGATGTTAGTTTTAAGTTGAGGTGAAGAGAATGTTGTGCAACGTATGCTTCGATTGGTGATGCCTTTGGTGTTTCAAGGAAGTGTTCTAGAAAGTGGGAGCGTGCTATGCTTGCTCTTGATTCAGCGGAGAATTGGACGCCATTGTTGTCAGTCTTGGTATGGTAGATTTTCTCTATTGTTTGACTCCCGAGTCTACTATAGTGCCATACTGGGCACTTATGTTTTTGAGGATGTGTGAGAAGGCCCGTGCTCATTTTGGGAGTCTTCCTACGATCATTCATTTTGGAGGCATGTTCACACTTTTGACAATCTATTATGGCATTGATTTGGATTTGTTGCAGCTTGTGAGTTCTTCGTATACGTGGGACATTGATACACTTGTGTCTCCACGGATGGTTCAGAAGCTGCAGTCGCCGTATGCTATTGAGAGATTTCGTTGGATCTCCGGACGTCAGCAGGCTCCCCATCAGTATCTGCCAACTACTTTACCTATGGGCATGGTTATTAGGATCCCGATCAGAATCTTACGATACTACCATCCTATGATTTTAGGTCAGCTTTTGATCCAGATCAGGCATACATACTATGTGGTGCTAGGATCTGCCTAGGATCGGTAGGATCTCTAGGATCGGTTAGGATCTTACGATCCTAAGAAAATAGTGCGATCATAGCAATGTTAGAATTTGAGGTGTATGAATTATATTTTGTTGGAAAGTGGGTCAATTTTTTTAAAGTCAACCCTTGGGGTTTTTTTTCCTAATATACCATTTTTTTTTGATTAGGTAAAAATTCGAAGGTCAGACAGACCTGACTCATCGAGAGCGAACCGTCTAACAGAGCAATCTAAAAACAGAAATACAAATAACAGGCGTAATGAACCAAACAAAAATAAACTCTACAACAAACGTTCCAAGAAGACCAAACACCCGAAAAGCTGAGGAAGCCACCGAAGAACGCAGCCAAGCACCACCGAATAGTAGCACCGCGGGCCAGTAGTACAACATGACTCTAACTCCTGTGGGTAGTGCAGACGAACTCCAAGGAATACTCAATCCCGAATACGAAGTCTTCTTGAGCGCACCACCTAATATACCATTAATTGAATCTTATGTAATTTAATAGATATTTAATTTTTAAAATATTTTAATATTTTTTTTAATAAATATATATTTATTACGTTAGTTTACTAAAATAACTATGTTGTGAGCCTAATTCGCCATGTTTTGTACTTACCTTTATATCGTTTTCTGCATACATTTCATACATTCGGGCTAGAATAGTACAGAATCTATGTAGTTTATACTTATTTGCCAAATTATGGAATCTACACCAGTTTCTATTTAAATTTGCAAAAATCGAGGCAATTTACAGCAATTCAAAAAAAGGAGGAAAAGCTCGAAGTCAACTACAGAAAGTCCGAGGTCAAGAAGCAGCGGAACCAGGACAAATCGAGCTGGAAGCAAGAAAATCGAGTCGAAACACACAAGTCGATATCGAGTACTGCAAAGTCGATATCGAGTGAAGTCAAGCCGATTTCCACCAGAAGAGGCCAGAATCGACTAAGGAAGAACAGAGAGGTCGATATCGACTTGAAAAAGTTGATATCGAGTTGCCCAAAACCGAGTCAAGATCACAGAATCGACCAAGCCAGCTGAAGAAGAAAGGAAGAAGTCGATATCGACCTACCTAAGTCGATATCGAGTAACATCAACTCGATTTTCACCCCTGGAGCCGAGATTGAGTCAGGAAGTGAAGACGGAAAAGTTGCAGGTCGATATCGACCTACCTAAGTCGATATCGAGTTGACCACCAGTGGCCGATTTCGAGCTAGTCCGAGTTCTAATTAAAGTTCTATCCAAAGTCCAATGGAGATATCTACAAGATCAAATTCTATCAAGATCTATCAAGTTGGAAGAGATATTTACCTATTTTAGATACAATTCCTTGTTGATTTATTTCTTTATTTCCATTAGTTTTATCTTATGTTATTAGATAGATTTAGATATAGTTGTTCTATCCTAGAATAGCTACATGGAACACTATAAATAAAGCCTTAGGGGATGGATTTTATTGATTCAATTCCAATTCAGTCATCCAAGCTACAAGCCAATAGAGAGAGAAAGAGAGAAAGTCGAGTAGGAGAAAGAGAGAAGTCTTCGAGCCGAGTGGAGTTTGTAAAGCGAGAGCGGAGTTGGCTTTATTCGGTTGTATGTGTTATTTAGTTTATTTAATGCAATTTATTTTCTTGAAATCTTTGATGTGTTTATTCATGATGAAAAGCGAGTAGTCACCCAACTTCTAGGGTCGGGGTGAGCCCGACAGTAGCCATGTGAGTTGATGCGGTAAAGGTACAATCTTTTGATGCAATTCATCTTCTATCCCTGTGAGCATGATTCTTTTGCGAAAGTTGAAGGTGATCCTTGTTTTTGTTATTGAAGCAAAAGTGATCTTAATACAACTTGGGTTAATTATGTGAAAAAGGGTTAGTAACAATTAGGGTTTATGCGAAAGCCTCTATATTCCTATTTGTTAATAACGAAAGTTATTTGATGAAAAACATGTTCTTTTATGCCTTTATGTGTTATTTTACATGGTTATCGTTGTGGTGTTGAAACCCTGATCATGGAAGTCTTTTATTTCATTGATTTATTTCATAAAGTTTCTAGATTTTAAGTTTGTGTCAGTCGATATTGAGTTGGTTACAGTCGATTTTCCAACTCGATATCGAGTTACTGGAGGTTGATATCGACCAAAATTCTGTCTTTGCTTTATTTACTGCTTTTCTCTGTGTTTATGTTTGTCTGGTTTATTTTCTGCTGAGTTTAGAACTAAAAAGGCGGGCGCTGACACGCTTCCTCGTACGTGGATCGATCATGACTGCCTTCTACTACAACGGGAGGAAGTCTTATATTTATTTGCTGAGACAGGGAGTCAGTTTGTTTTTATATTTATTTATATTTTCAGACTTGACCATCCTCCTGCAACAATAAACTACGCACGGATGGCTTGTGGCTATATAATATTTTAATAAATTATTTTGGCCTCAAGCAATAATATAGATATAATTAAAATAACACTTATTAAATAATTAATTGATTTAAATAATTCTTTCCACCAAAAAATAATCTAGATATAAATAAAATAGCATGACTATATATATATATATATTAATTGATTTAAATATTTCATAGTCATATATTAGTTAATTATCAAATACTATATATCTATTAATATTTTTTGTAAGTATGACTATGAAATATTTTTTATTTATATTCTTGTTAATTAACTAATATATATATATATATATATATATATATATATATATATATATATATATATATATATATATATATATATATATATATATATATTGGGACTTATATAACTTTCTATAAACTATGACAATTTTTTTTATTGAATCAACCGCAACGCCCCACATAGGATGATTTTCCTAGAATCAACTACACCGCACCACATAGGACGCTATGCATCAGTTTTAGTATATGTATATAGATGTTGAAAGAGATGAAACCCACGACTAAACCCATGGAAGCGGTATTGGTATAGCTACATTATCTTGCAATGAAGATGATGATGTTGAGATAAATCATGAATGTTAAGTGACTATTATTGGACTATGTTAGTTATTTAGTTTATTTAATGGATGAAAATATTACTTTTGTTTTAAAATGAAGGTATTTGTTTGTTATGGCTATTATAAGACATTATCCTTAGTTTTATTTTCACTTTTTACTAGGATCTTATGATCCTACGATCCAACCCTATGCTCTGATCCTATGCCCTTGTCTCGATCCCATACTAGGATCTCGATCCTAAAAACCATGCCCGTGGGTCCTACTTTAGGCGATTTATGTCGGAGCCATATCGCGTCTGACATTGATTTGCGGAAATCTAATGACCCTATGACCCCTGTGAGCGACATTGAAGAGATGCAGATTCAGATGACACTGCATGTGGTTCATGACCGCTCGCGCATTCCATGCCTGGAGAAGAGATTGACATATTTTGAGACACAACAAACAGTTGAACTGAAGGAATTAGCTAAATCTCAAAAGATCCAGGCTGGGAAGATTGATCAACTTCAAAACATTTATTTGAGTCTGCTGGATAGTATCCACCAACAGTCTGGATCCCAGACCCCACCTTCACAGTGATTGGTTAGTTTATTTGCTTCCTTCAACCCTCTATTATATATTTTTCATTGTTCCTTTTTGTACATGTTTATGCATTGAGGACAATGCAACATTTAAGTGTGTGTGTGTGTGTGTGGGGGGGGGGGGGGGGGGTGGGGGGGGGGGGGGGTGGGGAGGAGTGAAGTGAATTGTTTAGGTTAGTTCATGTTTATTTTTTGTTTCATATTTACAATTTTCGGTTATTTATTTTTTATTTTAGTTCGAAATTTAGTTGTAATTCATGCATCATGGTTAGTTTATTTGTTATAAAAAATGTCAAAAATGAATTTTTTTTTAGAAAATCTCAAAAATAATGAAAAAAATGAGAGTCTCATGCATTGCATATATGTGTTATCAAAGATACCCATCTAGTTTGAGTTTGTTCTATTAACTTTATGCTAGCATGATCTTATATATACCATGGAATTCTGGATTGATGTGACCTTGTCTTTAAAATTGGTTTTATGTGAAATATGATTTGGCATAGGTAATTGAGCATGTATGATCTAAGTTTGTGAGCATGCTTGATATTCAACAAAATTTTGTCCTAGTGAGATATTTTTGGCCTTATATATAAGAGATTACATCTATATTTCTTTTTCTTTTTATTGTGTGATTTACTCTTCCTATGCATTTATTTTTGAGTATTGACATGGTTATCTATTTTCAAGACCGATTATATACATGATCATTGCTTGATAAGTTCAAATGATAGAGGCACCTTTTAGCCACATTTTATCCATGACCCTATGTTATAGCTTGCTTTGAAGCCAATTTGAGCCTTTAGCCTATTTTATTTGTTAGCTCCACAAAATTGCATTATTCCTAGCCTATGATAAGCCTTACCCTTTTCCGGGAAAATTAAGATTTTGAGTGGGTTATGGAGATTTATTTTGGAGTTGATGGAGGAAAGAAACTAAAGTGTGAGTTCTATGGTTTATGGTTTTGAGAAGATGTAATGTCATGTGTTTATAATTCCCTCATTTTATGCACATTTTATTTATGTATTTTTCGGCTCAAGCAAGTAAAAAAAAATCAGTTCGAAAAAAAAAGAGAAAAAAAAAGAGAAAGAAAGAGAATAAAGAGCCAAGTTTATTCAGTTTTGCATAATGAGGAAGATTGAATTTATGGTGGTTGAGAGATAGATTGGTTGAGTGTTATATATGCATATGTGTGCATGAGTATGAGATAATGAGAATGAGAAGATTATGAGTTTATTATGAGATTGATGGAGTTACTGATATATATTTTGAGAGTTGAGATTATGGAGGATTAATTTTGGGCTTATTGCTATATTTATAAGATGTTGTGTTATTGAGAGCTTGATGTATTATTGAGTTGGTTTGTGTTATGTTAGGAGTTTTGGAATCTTATTTTCCCAGAATTAATAACACCACATGACTAAATAAAATTTCTTTCCCTTATGTTTCTTACCAAGCCCCATTACAACCTCGCCGAATGGAATCTTTTATAAAGGTTTCCATTGAGCGAAAGTCCTCTTGATATTCTTATTTTTGCTTTGATATATATAGTGGAGATTTTTTGATATAAATATCAATATTTGATTTGATGCTTGTATATGGAATTGAGGTGAGTGTATGCTTAGAGCCTAAACACATGAGAGTGAGAGATACACATTATCCTTGGCGAGGTTGGATTTTTGAGCATGCAAGCTACTTGATCCCATATATACATGTTATGATGTTTATATGCCTTATTTATATTTGAACTATTATTGATATTATTTTTGATGAGTAAAATTGTGAAAGAATCTCATGTGGGATGCATAGATGATGTCTTTGTTTTATGGTTGTTTGAGGACAAGCAAGAGCTTAAGTGTGGGGGGATTTGATAATGCATATTTCATATGGGCATTATAGGTGTTTCTTATTGCATTTAGATAGGAGTTTTGCATATGTTTTGGTCTTGTTTCATATATTTCTTGTGAAGTATTCGAGTTTGGAATCTACGCGTTTTAGTGTTTATTTTGCAGTTTTACATTCCAACCTTGGATGAGATTTTGGAAGAGCTTAAAGGACATGTTTTGGAGCATATGAAGGCTGAGGAAAGAGCTATAAAGCAGCAAGGAAGCACAACGTCAAAGTTAAAGGAGAATTGGTCACTGCATAGGACGACGCTCGTTGGTATTCTAGCGGTGCCCGCCGCTTGTCCGTGTTCAACAATTGCGATTTAAGTCCGAAAATACTCTTTTATATATTATTTTAATTTATTATTATATTTCCTAGGGTTTACATGATCTATTTAGGTTTTATTCTTTCACAATAAGCCATAAAGTGTGTGTTGGCATTAGGGTTAGGCAATGAACACAATTAGAGAGAAGATAAGTTTTGGGCCTGAGTTGCTAAACTCATAGTTTTGCCCGTGATTCGAAGACATGGTTGAATGAATTGTGAGGATTTGATTTCAATTAGTTATTTATGAGTATATTTATCATCTTGTTCTTATTGATTATATTTGTGTTTCTTTCGATAATTGATCGCCATGTTAGGAATTGCATCCCAGCTATGAGTTCGCTGTTGTTTTCTAGATAGCAAACGAAATGAAGCCATTGAATTAGTGATATTTATATGTCTTTGTAGTGGATGATTTCGATTGATCTATGTCAATAGATGTTGATTAGGGCCGATTATGGTTTGCGTCGATTGTCTCCTAATTGCATTGAATCGATATGCTAATTGGTCTTAGAACTTGAGTGTTTAATGCAATTCTTTAGTGATATTGAATAAAAAGATTGTATCTCTGCGGAACTATCAACTTTAGTCAAGTCGACATATGCTTAGAAATCGCTATTGAATCAATCCTAGATACTTGAACCTCAACCATTGTCGAGAATTATAGGTGAAATATTTTGGGAAATTTGCAAAACTAACCCAAAAACCCGGTTGGGTTTGCACCCGTATCCCCTATCCACATTAATTGCAAAAACTCACCCATAACCCCTTAAAAAATTGCACCCCAACCGGTTACAATAGAGGGAGAGACTGGCTGCATTTATGGAAGAGAGAGTGAGACGTGTGGATGGGAGAGAATTGATAGTTTTTTTAAAAAATATGTCCTCTCAACTGCATATGAGAGAGGGTTAATAAAGGGGAAGGGGGAGGCTAAAGAGTTGCTATATATCTCTCTCTCTCATAAATTTGAAAATGGAAGGAAAAAGAGGAAGGAGTTCGAAGAAGAACAAGAGCAAGTCTGCAGAGGAGAAGAAGAAGTGGACATCAAATAGGCCACATACAAGTGACGATATCAAGTAAGTAAACCCTAAACCCTAACGCCCCTGATTATTTACCGATTGCACAAAATGATAGGGCGAGGAATCGAGTGGAAGAACCAAATGTGTTTGCCATTTCTCTTCCAGATTCCCTCTGTCATGTAAGTAGCGACCATCGGCATGTACAAATCAAGGGATGGAAAGTTTCCGAATAGGGGTTTTGACGAGGGGGATAGAAGTGAAATTGGGGGAAAATAACAGTTGGTCTTGAACATTGGGTCAAATTGGGCATGGATGGGGTGAAATGGAAAAAAATGGATATATTGGTTGTAGTTAGATGGGGAAATTGGGGGAATTGGCGAAATTGGAGGAATTGGGGATTTTGGGGGAATCAGAGAAATTGGGGATTTTGGGGGAATTGGGGAAATTGGGGAACGGCTATGTGGATTACGAAATGCCAGGAGTAGGGCCAGTTAGAAATGTTTAATGTTGAGATACCTTCGAACCTTTAACGGGGTACTTTGATTTCTATCATGTTTGTAGTAGTCAGATGTCAGGTTTATAACTTTTACTATCATGTGTGTAGAGGGTCCTAAGGTTTTGCTTCCCAATTGTGCAGGATATCAAGCACATGAGAACATGTCGACTAGCCGCTCTTTAAAAAGGGTTCCCCATTCACAGACAACAGGCGAGGTATGGTTGGCGTAGTGTTGATCAACGAAATTTAGTATTGTTGATGTGCGACTGCCATTTTACCCTAATTGTGTAGGCCATTTATGCTGTCCCCGAGGACCTGCACTACAAAGGCCGTGTCAACCAGTACGGACCACCCCAGTTACTTGCAAACCTGGATAATTACTTGAGTAAGGGGGACTGGAAGGGTTTGATGGCAAGCCCGTTGGCCGCCATCGTGAGGATTGGTTCGTGTGTCTAGTTCTCAGCCTAACTGGTCCACTACGTCCTGTAGTGGCAGCTGCGGACGGGAAAAGAGGATGAGAGCTGGTACATGATCCATGGCAAAATAGCTTGGTTCTCCATCCAAGAGTTCGTGTTGGTGACCGGACTGAAGTGCTCATTCGTGTTGCTGCCCGAGGAGAATGATGGGGACAAGTCGGCCGTCAAGGACTTCTTCGGGGTGGAGAAGCTCAGGATGGACTAATTTGAGGTGGACTTCCGAGTGGTGATGAAGGGCGGAGAGTGTTCGCTCGCCAAGAGATTTAAGTATGTGCTGTTGATGCTGGTGGAGGTGGTGGTCTATGGGAAGGATCCCCGAAACTACATTCAAGGGTGGGTTGTCAATATGGTGGCCGACGTTGATGCCTTCTTGAATTACCCGTGGGGCTGGCATTGCTACGAGAGAACCCACGAGTTCCTCAAAAACGTTGTTGAGCGCAAGCTCCAGCGCGGGATAAAGGCCCCTCGGCCGGCGTACTTGTTAGCCGACTTCACCCTCGCCTTCGAGGTATGTATCGTTATGGTATTAGACAATCTGAGTATGTAGCTGGACATCTACGTAATGTAAACTGAACACACATCACATTAAACTGGACAACTGTTAACATCCATTCGTCCTGTTTTTTTTTTGTAGTTGTGGACGTACGAAGCTTTCTATCCAATCTACAACCAATTTGCTGTCATTATCGACCATGATGTCCACCCTCGGTGCCTGCAGTACACGCCCAGAGAGCACAACATCAAGTACGACAGCGTCGTCCTCCCCCTATAGGAGGAGAGGGACGAATTGGGCAGCTTCAACGTAGCTGATGTTGTGCGCACCGTCCTCATCCCCGATGTCGTCGAGGCAAAAACCCGGGTCAACTGGGGCGTTGTCTACCCTAGAGAGAAGACCGACATGTTCTTCAACAACCTCCGCCACGAGTTTGTGATGCTAGCGCAACAAAAGGCCACAGAGGAGAGCGGCACCCAAGCACCGACCCAGGCAACCCCCTCAGCCGCGCAGGAAACAAGACGTGAGACATCGGTCGGTGATGTCTCACTGATTATGGAGAAGATAGGTGACTTGGCAACGGAATTACGGGCTGACTTCACTAAGCGGATCAAACCCCTTGAGGATGCCATTCACCTGCTACAGAGGACGGCGAGGGAGGTACTTGACGAGTACACAGTCTCGCTGGGAAGGGACGTACACTCGGCGATAAAAGATGTAAGAGGTTCCACATTAGTCTTTTTTTTTTTGGTGGGCAAACAGGGGAAAACCCCAATTACAGTAGGAAATAAGACAGCAAAGACAAGGGGATGCGAGTCATTGACTCCCCCTGTAATGAGCTTCACCAGTAGCTCCGAATCCGTTTCCACAATGACCTTCTTGCAACCTAACGTCCACGCCAGCTCCAAGCCTCTGATGATACCCCAGCCTTCTGCCGTAGGGACTGAACATGAACCTAAAGATTTATTTCCTTTAATCATTAAGTTTTATCTTATGCTTTTAGATAGAAAGTTTTAGATATAGATAGAATGTTCCTCCCTAGATTAGCTAAGGTTGAACACTATAAATAAGGCTTTAGGGGCTGGGTTTTAGAATCATCCAATCCAAGCCACAAGTGTTCCAATAGGAGTTTCGAGAGATAGAGAGAGAAAGAGAGGCCGAGTAGAGCAAAGAGAGCGGAAGTTGTATGGCTTTGTTCGGTTTGTACTTTCTTCAGTTTTATTTAATGCAAGTAGTTATTTCCTTTATTATATTGATGTTTGTTATGATGAGAAGCGAGTGGTCACCCAACTTCTAGGGTCGGGGTGAGCCCGACGGTAACCATGTAAGGTAATGCGATAAAGGTACAATCTTTTGATGCACTTTCGTCTTCTATCCCTATAAGCATGATTCTTTTGCGAAAGTTGAAGGTGATCCTTGTTTGAGTTATTGAAGCGAAAGTGATCTTAATACAACTTGGGTTAATTATGGGAAAAAGGGTTAGTAACAATTAGGGTTTATGTGAAATCCTCTATATTCCTATTTGTTAATAATGACAGTTATTTTATGAAAAGGCATGATCTTTTATATCTTATGCATTATTTTATATGGTTATCATTGTGACATTGACACCCCGATCTTGGAAGTCTTTTGTTTTATTGAATTAAATCCACCTATTTCGTGTTTCGTTCTGTCTTTCTTCGTTGTGATTTTTGGTTCTGTAGTACTCGAGATCGACGACACTGGTCGATGTCGAGTGCTACAGTAGTCGACGTCGAGTATCCTCTACTCGAGATCGACTAGTCTTGCTTCGTTCTTTGCGTTTCTGTTTTCTCTGTTTTGCAATTTCTATTCGACTAAGTGGTTGACGTCGAGAACCTTAGTCGACGACGAGTACTTCCTGAGTCAATTTCAAGAGTCTTCTAGACTGAAAAGGCGAGCAGTGACACGCTTCCTTGTGGATCGATCCTGACTGCCTTCTACTACAACGGGAGGAAGTCTTGTATTTATTTGCTTGGACAGGAGTCGGTTTGCTTTTATTTAGTTGTATTTACTTTAATACTTGACTTATACTCCTGCAACAACAAATTGGCATAATGTCATAACCATTACCCGTCAAGTTGACATGGATGACTGTTATGTACGGAAAAGTAGTTTGCTAACTTAGACATAGCGATCACTACAAAATGCGACAACCACACACATAACAACATTTAGAAATACATAAACACAAAAGGTGGTCGTCAACGACGCCATGTCCACCGTACTTAACCCTACAATCCATAGATGATTTGTCGCAGATGCCCTTACCACATGGCATGTCCTAACCGTTTTCCGTCAAGTCAACTCCATTTGACCGTCATGAAAATTCCCGTTAATCGTCTAGTTGAGCCGCCTCTTGTATTTCCTTTCCCACTGCGAGGGGTACCATCTAGTCTTGGGTCTACCCGATCAGGCCTTCACAAGGGGGAGGGGGGGGGGGGGGGAGGCATGTCTCATTGGCGATTGTCGGGGGCATCCGTCATGTCTCTCAAGACGGGACTGGGTATAGAACATCCTAGTAGCAAGCATGCCATGCCTCGACCTTGTAGAAGTCATTGACAAGTGAGTGCACGTCCACCCCGCGCACTTGTGCAGCAGCTAGTGCATGTGCACATGGGTAGTGGTCGGAATTGAAGCATCTGCAGCTGCATAAACATCCAGTGAGGTTGATAAGCCATGTGGACTGACCATTGCGTACCTCGAACTCGTGGGGGCTGAGCAGCCTGGCCACCATGGAAAGGGACATCGCGAAGTTGGCTTTGATGGCTTTAGCGACCCAATCGCTAACAACTTTCCCCAGAGCGGAGATGCTCTTTCTCCGCTTGATGAACCACTTACCGACGGTCTCAAGAATGGCATCCATGAGCACTGTAAGCGGCAAATCCCGGGGATACTTTAAAACCCAGTTCAAGCACTCCGAGTTATTAGTGGTTGTGATGTTATACCTGCTACCCAGGTAGCACACCCTTGCCCACTTATCGAACCCAACCTCCCTTAGGTATTGACCTACTCTGGGAGCCACTGCACAGAAGTCCTTATATAAGGACTGGAACTCGTCGTATGTTTATGCTTTGACCATCGAGAAGAATCGGTCCCGCATGGCGCTGATTTTGAACCGGAACCGGACGTTCTGAAATAAGTGCCATGTGCATATGCCGTGCTTGGCGAAGAATTAGCTGTCACGTATTCCCTTCTTGATGCTAATATGGTGGTCAGATACCCATATCAGATCAGTCGTGTCTTCAACAACGCACAACATCTTCCTGAACAAGAACCCCCACGACCCATCATTCTCCCCGTCAACCATTGCGAATTCAATTGAGTATACGGAGTGGTCGGCATCCTGTGCAGAAGAAAACAACAGGCACCCTTAGAACTTCCCCTTCAAGAACCCCCCGTCCACAGAAATGACCTGGTCATTCAACCAGCACAATCATTACCTATGTCATGTGTTATATAACTGCTGGCATGTTAAAATTCGTGTCTGGCATGTTTAAGACCTAAGGCCGTCATGGAGAGCCATGGGTCGATGTAATGGTAGTATTGATGCGTTGTAAGAGCATTGATAATAAAGGAGATATATGGTGGAGAGAGTGAGGGACTGACCTTTCGCAGGTGGGGGACGGCCCTCCGTCACACTCTAAGGCTCACGAACGCATACTTGAATCGGCCCTCATTGTCGCGTTCTATCCAGGTGTATGTGCCAGAGTTGGCCTGCTCCAGCATGTGCATGTACGAGTACATGCTGTGATAGCTTTCCTCGTCCGTCCCGTGGTTGGTGTCCCTCGCCCTCAACCGGGCTCGCCGCGCCTTCCAGTAGCTGCACGTGACCCCTATCTTCGACTTCGTGAGAGCCTGCACTTGCTCCGGCACAAGGGCCTTCTTTGAGCCAACGAAATTGCATAGTTCCATTTACAAATAAGATGGGTGAGTTATCTTTACCAAATGTCCAGTTTGAAAGCAGTAGATGTCTAGTTGAATTTAACCCGTGTCCAGTTTCAAACATGTTGGTGTCCAGTTCAGTTGGTGAAGGTGAAGGACATACCTGTCCACTATCTGCTGCCCCACCTGTGTGTATGTCGGACATCGCTTTTGTGTCATCATGTCATTTAGGTTGCACGTGCTCGTCCACAAGCTTCCAGATAATCCAAAACAGCGTTTTCTTGTATGTGGAAACCCGACATGCCCAACTGCAGTTGGGGGCACTGCAGCGCATAACATACAAGATCTTTGTCGAATTCTTCACCTTGGTCGTGAAGCCCTAGCTAGACCCGCCCACTTGATTGTCTGCTGGACCTCCTCCCTCGACTGAAACACTTTTCCCTCCCATAGCTGAACGGTGTGCTGTCGGGGATCCAATGGGTTCACCGCAACCGGTGGTTCACTTTCCAAAGGCTCCGGAGTCAGTCCCGACTTCCCTTTTCCGCGTTCGTAAGCTTTCTCTGTTTCCCTCACATCTTGCTCAGCCTCAAAATCCCATGACCACGACCTCGTCGGAACTGCGCACCTGAGCTCCAATTTCACCGCATTTGGGAGCACTTCATCGTCGTCGGAGGAGCTGCCGAGTTCAATGGGCACCCGTCCATCCCCACCAGTTGGGATAACTTCATCTTCGGGGTCACTGCTCACAGAAATGATCTGTTTCCCACGTCCAATTTCCTCGGCTTTCTTTGCCTTCTACCCCAACTCGAACTCCAACTCCTCATTTATCCCTAACCCGTCAGTACTTTGATCTAAATGGACGCATTGGTTATCTAACTGGACGCCGTTTTGGTTTGCCTGGACACCTCCGGCTATCATGACTTCATCTTATTCACCACCAGCCAATCAGGGGGCCGTATGTGCGTGATCTTCTTGGGTCACCGGCGGCCCAATTAATGGTGCTATAAATTTCTCACTTTCCGACGCATAAATACCCACCCCGATTGAGCCACCTGTTGTAGATCCTTGTGTAGGTGCCACATCCCAAGCAAGCTTGCTTCCTAAGGAGACATGGAGGTCGATAGACCATGATCGTTCTCCAGTTAGACCGTTTACAAACTTGAAGGTCTGCAGGTCTTCGTCATCTCCTATTGCAAATGGCATGCGCCCCTCCTTGTTCGGCTTCACATATGTGAGCTCCACCTCATGCCTCCTCCCATCAACGTTAAACTTTTCCATCACGTGTTTCTAGTTCCGTGACCCCTTGAAGACCCAACCGCCCCATTCACAAGCCCACCGCCCTCCAAACACCATAGTCACACACATACGATTGGATTGTCCCCTGTTCATTCACATAGTGGGGGGGGGGGGGGGGGGGATACAGTATGTTTTATAGGAAAATGTACTCATTTTTGCGGCACACTCTTCTCATATACATAATAGAGAGACTACTTGCCCATTTTCTATCTACACGCGGTGGCGAGTCTGTCCAGTCTATTCCATTAGTTGTCACGTTGTTCGCTCTCGGGTGTCTAGTTAATATCAACTCATAACACGCCAACTTTAAGATAAAACCCCGGCCCACTGGCTTCTTCTACGATGGCTTCTCTCTGAATGTTCAGATTTATTTCCCCATATCATTGGCCACTAACCCCCCTCCTTCAATTTCTGTCGGCGCTTCTCCTTCCTCCGTTTAATGCTCCACCTGCAGTGCATTAATGTGGATTAATCATTGGACTGACGTGGAGTTTCAATGCTTATATACTCTCCCCCTCCTCCCCCCTCTTCCTCTTCAGGCCTTTTTGGTGCTATGGGTTGGCGGAATAATGGAATCCCCTCACTGTTCACCCAGTCTGTGTCAAACTCCAAGCACTCTCTCTATGTCTTATCCAAGTTGCCTTTTCTCTCCCTCTCTGCCTCTCTCCTCTGAGGTAAGTCCGGCCTTTCCCCCCTCCCTTCCTCTCTCTCTCTCTCTCTCTCTCTCTCTCTCTCTCTCTGCCTCTCTCCTCTGAGGTGTCACACATTGCAAGGTTGCACCCCCTCTCTTACCTGCTACCGGCTGCAAGGGTTCCCCAAATATCCAGTTTCACCCAATTAAAAACCGGGTTGGGTTAACCTTGCAATTAATCCGTATTTTTGGGTTAGTTTGTGCATTTCTCTAAAATATTTTCTCTATCTTATTATCAATATTTTGCAATCATTGTTCTCATTACTTTACTTTGTCATCGATTTGCTACAAATCATTGCTTTTGTCATAAGAATTATTTTTAGAAACATTGTGTAGCAACCGCTCTCCCTATTGGTTGGACTCCAAACTTCATCGCTATACTAGTTTGTTAGTTGATCAATTCATTGATTTACTAATCTATTGGTTTGAGCTTTTAGTTAGGATATTTTTTATATTTGCCAAATGACGAAAAAGCCAACGACATTCGTCCCACACCATGCACACACGGTAACAAGCTGACCTTGTATCCATATTGGAAAAAAGAAACGACTTCATAGAATAGCAAATCTCCCTTTGAATATGCTGACGGAGGGAAAACCTGTCGTTGATCCGCCAAAGAAAACTTAAATCTATAGCAAGTATAGTAATAAGCAAGAGGTTGATCCACATGGAAATTTGTAATTCAAGTTTGATTCAAGTGTCAATCAAAGTAACCAATTTGGGAGGGTTTTTTTGTGCGAAAGTTCCGCCTTTTATCAAAGTGGATTGAAGCAAACAAAAGTAAATGATTCGGAAATTTCACGAGGTATCCTTGGGGTATCGCAATTTTCGCAAGGTATACAACTCTTTTACATATTTCGCATGGTACCCCTAGGGTTTTGGTTTATTTCGCGTCGCGCCCTCGTTAGGTTAAGCTTAACAGAAGGCAGAAGCTCCGTTAGTTTTTAATTAAAAAAAAGAAAAAGAAAAGAAAGTTGGACAGAAAGAAAGAAAGCAAGAGGAAAGAGGATGAAACAACTTTCTGACAACCACCAACCAGGCCGGAGGAAAGGCACTGGAGGAGGGAGGGAGAGGAAAGAGAGTTGGAAGACGAAGGGGAACAGAGGAGGCGCACAGTGGAGGATTAATCGGTGAAGGGAACACCGCATAGGCCATGGAGGTTTGTTAGAGAAGGAGAATCGAAGGCCAATCGTTCGAATCAGACTAGATCGGTATTGGAATGGAGATCCTAGACCTCGGATCTACAAAAGCCCCAAATAAAAAGAGCTTTTTTCCCATTAATTTGTTACAAGAGCTATGAACAGCTGAGAAGACAAACACTAGTACCAAAGCAAGACGGGTAGTCTCGATGACAAGCCCATGGATGAGACACCGGGAGGCGGGAGGATATAGAGACAATCAGACAAACATCAAAGAGAAGGAACAACGAGACGACGGAGGGGCGTGTGAAGAGGGGATCTGAGGCCCCGAATCGGAGGAGGATTCAAGGAAGAAGAGGAGTAGGATGACCGGAGACAACTTTCGAGAACAAGAAAGTTGCGTTCTTGCTCTTTTTTTTTTTTAATTGCAACTTAACGGAGAGTCAAAAGTTTGTTAGAATTAACTAGAAAGGGCACGAGGCGAAAAACTTAAAAATCACAGGGGTACCACGCGAAATATCCAAAAGAGTTGTATACCTCGCGAAAATTGCAATACCTCAAGGGTACCTCGCGAAATTTCCGTAAATGATTTTAATTCAGACAATTATGAGAAGCAATTCTACCTATAATTTTCCACTTTATTTGGTTGAAGCGATCCTTGTAACTTCTTCTCGCCCTATTAAGTTTCCTATGAATGCCCTTGTCCCGACCTAATATAGTTACTAGTCCAATCAGTCCTAGAAACCCTTATCAATCGAACAGTCCCTAAAGACGGATTTAACCCAATTGATAGCTTTAAGTTCAGAGATTAACCAAGATATTTGCAGTCCCTAAAGAGGGATTTAACAACACATCCAACTTCCTACTTGTTCAATTAGTTCAATCAGCCCTAAAGGAACAAGTTTGCCACTTAGGTTATGGTTCACTATCAGGAATCTACAAAACCTTAGCAATTGAATTTATCTAACAAGTTGGCCAGACAAGATAGAACAAAACAATAAACAATCAAACATAAAGAAGTTGAAGCATTCAAATATAGGAAACAAGGAACGAGAATTAGAAACTCACAATCAATCCAAATAAAGCTTAAAATTGTAGGCAAAATATATGAGTTTAGTTCTTCATGGAAGACATTGCTCAAATCTCTAAAGTGTCTGGTAAACGTAAAAATAGAATAGAAGTGTGTGAAATAACATCCAAAATCGGCCTTATAAAAGAGTCTAGTCGGCCATAAAAACCAAACAAAGAAAATTAGGGTTTTTCGTAAACAAAACAACGCGCAAACGTCAAATGCTGCGGCCGCGGCTTCTTCCAAACCAACTGCAAATTGATTGGCCGCGGCCGCGACATGGTTGATGCGGCCGCAGCTAGGGGTCTTTCACGGAAAATCTATCCCGAATTTGCTCTTCTTATCAACAAGAAAGTTGTATTTCTCTGAAAGAGCTTTCCAACACATGGTCATAATAGCTAATCGGACAACCGAGGCCTCTAGAAAGTGCAAAACAAGTTCAGCATGTCTGGCGACAACTTCTGTAGACTTGTTCTTCGTTTAGGTCCACTTCTTCTTCTCAGGCCCTCTTGAGATCTTCATGTAAGCTTCTCCGATCAACTAGATATTCTCATCTAATGCGTTAACAACTCCTGTCTCATCATCGGATCCACGATTACTTGAAATAATCAATAAAAGTGCGTAGATTCCGACTCCACTAACATAGAGAGCAAATATGAAAATTGTACTTAATCCATCCATGAAATGCATCTTAACTAAGCTAAATGCAACATATTATGCCTACCTAAATGCATGCTATCAAACTCCCCCACACTTAACCTTTGCTTGTCCTCAAGCAATGATAGAATGAACATGAATCAACGCATCCCACAGGAAATCCCTTCAAGTTTCAACCTCATTAAAAAGCAACATCATAACAAGTGAAAACATAAGCCAAGTAAACAAACGTCATAGCATGTATTCCAGTGATCAAAGCTTAGAACTAGACATCATCTAATCTCACCAGAAATATGTGTTTCACTCATGTGCTTAGGCTTTAAGGTACAATTCTCAACTCAATCCAAAATGCACTAAGCTTATAGACATTGACCACCATATCACCTAATATCTACTGAAATATCATTACTTGCGGGACACAATAAAGACAATTAAATAAAATGTGACACTTTTTTTTTTCTTTTCTTCTCTTTTTTTTTCCTTTTTTCTTGTCTTGGTGCTTTCCTTACGCGAGGCGCAAACATGGGTGTCATGAATGGACCCGGTCTATCAACACCTCAACCTACTAATATGAAGTCCACTTGAACATCTTTTGACGCAAGTTGTAAACATGGGTGTCATGAATGAACCTGGTTACTCAATGATCAAGCTTTCTTTCCGAGTGGATAGTTTTCAACACCTTTTTGTGCGATTCATACCCATGGGTGTCATGCATAGATCCGGTTACTAAGTGCATCAACTATTGCCCCCTTATTCACTAAATATGCACAAATTCAAACAAAAGACTCAAAATATAAACATAAACTCTGCAAGCAACAAACATGTGAGTCGGTCTTGAAAAATAGATACTGCAATCAATGCCAAGAGGTAGCAACACAAGGAGAGTAATTCACACAATTGAGCAAAAGAATTCAAATAAGGCTAAACATTCTCACATGGTCATGTTTTGAGGACCTCAATCATACTTTAGCTCAATCATACATGCTCAATTATATTTGCTAGCTCAAGTTCCACAAAAATCAAATATAGACAAGGAGGCCAAAACATCTAGAACTCCATAGGATTTGTATGATTATGCTTGAAATTTAAATTAGAGGACAAAATAAGCCAGATGAGTATTTGAATAACACATATGTATGCAATGCATGCTTATTTTTGGATTTTTTGGATTTTTTTTATATATACGAAAATAAACAAAATTAGTAAAAATATGATTACAGAAATCAAACATGATGCAGAAATTGAAATATGATCTCCTATATGCATCTATATACAGAATTCCTCTCCCCCACACTTAAAGTTTTCATTGTCCTTAATGAAACATTAAAGACAACAAAAGTGAATCAAATATAATCAAGGTGAAGGAAAAGGAAAAGGAAAAGGAAAAAGAAAGAAAAATTTACCTCGGTTGCCTCCCGAGAAGTGCCTTTGTTTCAAGTCGTTGACTCGACGTAATGTTGAAGCTCAAGACACTAATCAGACATAGTCAAAGCCCTCATCAACCTGTCAAACTCTTGTGCATAACTAACCAACAAACATGCACTACATACAAATAAATTGAAACTAAATATTAATACATTTAAGAACCGTTTTAACTTATTGTATTCATGAGCTTGACAACCCGCAGAGGGTATATAATACCACCAATTTAGTTCTATTGGTGGCTTGTCAAAGTAGCACTCAAATGGATCAACATATCCACCAATATTCTCTCTAGTGCAGGAGACAACCTTTACTTGCTCTAGATCAGATTAATCAATGGGGGAGCTAGGGATGATCTCGTCAGATGGAGTGTGGTCTTCCTCTACCTTCTCAGTGTGATTTTCCACCATGGCCTCAAGAGGTGCAACAGAAGTCTCAACGATTTGAGATACTGGAGGAAGTGACTCGTTCTGCGCACATTGATGATCCATGTAGCAGAAAAATTCCCACATCTCCAAGAGTCCCATATCTAATAAACCTTCATCACTCATGCGCTCAGCAAGACTCCGTGTCTCAGAAGTCATGCCATCAAAGATGAATAGAAGCACTTACCTTATACTTGCTTGATATCCCCATGAATAAACATCGTTAATGTACTCCTGCAATCTGATGAAGTATTGATGAAAACTCTCTCCGTCTAACTACAATAACCTCACCTTCAACATATGTTAGTAGCACGAGTGAGGACCATGTAAGTGGTCCACACCAAAAATCAGCACCAAAAACACACAAGAATCAATAAATTTCCCTGGCAGCGACGTCAAATTTGACGGAGGGAAAACCTGTCGTTGATCCGCCAAAGAAAACTCAAACCTATAGCAAGTATAGCAATAAGCAAGAGGTCGATCCACAGGGAAATTTGTAATTCAAGTTTGAGTCAAGTGTCAATCAAAGTAACCAATTTGGGGGGTTTTTGTGTGTGAAAGTTCCGCCTTTTATCAAAGAGGATTGAAGCAAACAAAAGTAAATAATTTTAATTCAGACAATTATAAGAAGCAATTCTACCTACAATTTTCCACTTTATTTGGCTGAAGCGATCCTTGTAACTTCTTCTCTTCCTATTAAATTTCCTATGAATCCCCTTGTCCTGACCTAATATAGTTACTAGTCCAATCAGTCCTAGAAACCCTTATCAATCGAACAGTGCCTAAAAAATGATTTAACCCAATTGATACCTTTAAGTTCAGATATTAACCAAGGTATTTGCAGTCCCTAAAGAGGGATTTAACAACACATCCAACTTCCTACTTGTTCAATTAGTTCAATCAGCCCTAAAAGAACAAGTTTGCTACTTAGGTTAAGGTTCACAATCAGGAATCTACAAAACCTTAGCAATTGAATTGATCTAACAAGTTGGCCAGACAAGATAGAACAAAACAATAAACAATCAAGCATAAAGAAGTTGAAGCATTCAAATATAGGAAACAAGGAACGAGAATTAGAAACTCACAATCAATCCAAATAAAGCTTCAAATTGCAGGCATAATAGATCAGTTTAGTTCCTCGTGAAATACATTGCTCAAATCTCTAAAGTGTCTGATAAACGTAAGAATAGAATAGAAGTGTGTGAAATAACATCCAAAATCGGCCTTATAAAAGAGTATAGTCGGCCATAAAAACCAAACAAAGAAAACTATGGTTTTCGTAAACAAAACGACGCGCAGACGTCAAATGCTGCGGCCGCTGCCGCGACTTCTTCCAAACCCGCTGCAAATTGATTGGCCGCGGCCGCGGTATGATTGCTGCGGCCGCATCCAGAGGCCTTTCACGGAAAATCTATCCCGAATTTGCTCTTGTTGTCAACGGGAAAGTTGTAGTTCTCTGAAAGAGCTTTCCAACGCATGGTCATAATAGTCATTCGGACAATCGAGGCCTCCAAAAAGTGCAAAACAATTTCAGCATGTCTGGCGAAAACGTCTGCAGACTTGTTCTTCGTTTAGGTCCGCTTCTTCTTCTCAGGACCTCTTGAGATCTTCATGTAAGCATCTCCGATCAACTAGACATTCTCATCTAATGCGTTAACAACTCCCGTCTCATCATCGGATCCATGATTACCTTAAATAATCAATAAAAGTGTGTAGATTCCGACTCCACTAACATAGAGAGCAAATATGCAAATTGTACTTAATCCATCCATGAAATGCATCTTAAATAAGCTAAATGCAACCTATTATGCCTACCTAAATGCATGCTATCATATACCAAAAGTTCTCTCTATGACATTCATAGCTTTAACATGTTTCATGTTGAAATATTCATTTGGTTTTTCTTGTTGATGCCCCCCTCTATTCTTTTAGATGATAACGATGACCTTTATATGAAGCTAAAACCCCTTCACAGTTCATGTATCTAGCATCTACCAAATAATAACATCCTAGACATGAAAAATTATGACTAGTATATTATAGAACTATTGAAAGACATGACTATTTCAATCTAATAACTCGTTGATTACCTCTTGGGACTTTTAAGCCATTTGGTCTAGATATACCATCCCGAAGAACACAACCATCATGTGTCGAACCTTCCTAACCAGGTAATATATATATATGAACTCCATATTGGGTGTGTGTAAACACCCAACACATTCATTGCAAGGTCACCTTTCATGGTTCGATATCTTGATCTTTTGGTATTGTGCACATGAACACTAATGCGGGTTCCGTCTAAAGCTCCTAGGCAATTCTACGAGACAATTGACACAAGACTAATTATTATTTGATAAAAGATAACTCACTTATGCAGATTAACAATTCAAGTCTAAATTTTGTGGTACCTTTAAAAGTTTCAATTTACAATCTTCACAATCCTTGGGTATTGGGGTAGTCTTCTTGAACAAGTGATTGTGCAACTTTAAAACCGTACGAATACAAAGATTGAGTTGTCGACTCACACTCTCACCACTTCTTATAAATTAATTTGCTATTGACCTTTTTTTATTTTGTGATGAGCCAATGTATACAGAAACATTGCAACAATTTCCTCAACATCTATGTTTTTTGTTTTACACAATCCCCCAATATCTTGAACCATCCTACATAGTACTCCAACGGTTTCTCTATTGACACGAAGTTCATTCTTACATATAACATCTCTATCTCTAATCAATCTATTTAGGATGGCCAATCTATGGATCATCTTATCCTTTTTATGCGTTTGTACTTCCTTCATTTGAAGGACTTGTTCACTAACTCTCTCAGTAGTAAGCACAATCAATTTCATAAGAAGTGTGATTTTTGCTTGCACGAGTTTTTTCTTTTCTTCTTTTTTCCTTATCAAATCAAGCTCAAATGCGTCCATTTCTACATGATAAAAAAAAACACAAGCTAACTACAATAGCTATCAATATCAAGCATATCTATAACTATATCAAGTGACATTCTCATGAAATTGTGTGTTTCTATAACTATCCAAGCATTCTAGAATTTCACATTTCACAAATTAAGCACAAGCATCTAGAATTTATCAAGGAGCACATAACCATGTACCATTTCGTAATTTCAAGGACAAAAAAGCATCAGGCACTTATGGAGATGAAGACTAGCTTTAAACACATGAAACCCCACAGATTTGAACAAACAGGGATTCCACCCCAACCATGACAAAAATCTCACTCAAAATGTTCACCCATCGCAACTTAATAAAGGATTGACACTATATAAAACCTAAAACGACAAGAGATGAACCAAAACGAAAACTCTAGCTCAACATTATAAACCCTAGATTGAAAATTAACCAAAACTAAAACCTAGATCTAAATTGAGGAGAAGAGGGGAAAGTAGACAAGGAAAATGAGAGAAAGAGAGGAGAAGAAGTACATGCCTCGATTATGGAGTAGTGGTAGTAGCAGCGATGAAGCAGGAACCAACGTCAACGAAGAAGCGAAGGAGAGCGAGAAGAGAAGAGAGCCTTGTGTGATATGTGATAATGAAAATTTCTAATGGGCATTATAGGGTAGTTTAGATGCATTTGCATTGTAGAATATGCATGTTTAGTGTCAACTTAGATTAAACTCTTTTCGTGACAAAGTTGGAAATCTATGCTATTTCGGTTGAATTGTGCAGAATCGTAGATCCAACATGGTGGAAAGAAAAGGAAAGGTGAACAACATTTCCAAGTGAAGTCAAGAAAGCAAGCTAAAGGCAGAAAGAAAAGAGGCAAGAAAGAATGAGGGAAGAATGAAGAGAAAACAAGCTTCTGGGCATCTGTCGCTGCCAGCGAATGGGATCTCGTTGTTAGCGAGTGGAGTCACCGGGAACATTTCCAGGAGCCAGTACGTCTCGCTGCCAGCGAATGGGAACTCGCTGCCAGCGAGTGGAGTCAGCGGGAGCATGTCCAGGAGGAGCAGGACTTGCTGTCAACGAAAGGAAACTCGCTGCCAGCGAATGGAGTCGCTTCAGCAGACGACTTGACTCGCTGCAGCAGATGGGCACTCTCGTGACAGCGGAAGGGTGGACTCGCGGAAGCGGAAATGATGGAACCGAAGAGTATTGGAAAATTTCTAAGGCACAGACATTCGCTAACAGCGAGTGTGGTAGCGAGGTGGTAGCGAAAATCCAACAGTAGCTTGTTTAAGGCCATTCGCTGCTAGCGGAAATTTTCACTGCCAGCGAAATCTGACGTTAAACTATACATGGAAAGTCTATCTTTTATCTAGTTTATTTAGGAAGTTTCTATCTTATTTCTCTATCTTTTACCTTGTTTATGCAAGCCTTTAGGCTTATAAATATGATGTTTAGGATTAGTTTTCTTAAGGATTCTAAGTAGAGAAATCCCAATTGAAGAGAAGAAAGCTTAGGTAAGCCATGTTTGGTTAATTTTCTAGTTTTCGCCTACACTTTCAAGACTTGGTTGGTGGTTTGTGAGTTTCTAATTTAAGTTCTTTTTCCTCTATAATTCTTTCAACTTCTTTGTGTGGTATTGATTATGTTATTGGTGTTATCTTGATTAGCTACCTTGATAATATTGATTTCATGCTAGGATTTAATACTTTCGTATTTGTGTTATTTCCGTAGTAGCACGCATAAGATTGTGGATTCCGTGTTTGAAGCATGATTATTTAGGGAGTTGACATATATCTTAAACATTGATTTACCGTGTTTAATTGGTGTTATTTATATACTCAAGTTCTTGGGACGTTGTGCTATCTCTTTGGTTAATCTTCACCGTGTTAAGGTTGCATTGAGGTGTAAGGGATTAATTGGACTCGTAGGACTTTTAATCTATTTAAACCAAGACGAGAGGAATTCGTAGGAAACGATAATAGCTTGAAAAGGATTCGTTGATCAATAAAACCAACAAAAGTCGAGAACTTGTAGGTGGAAACGCTTTTCTTCTATCCTTTATTTTCTTTTGTCAAAATTATTTTCTTTTATTTTCATTCATAAAAATATTTTCTTTTTATATTGATAAATACACAATATTTAGAAATACTTGATTCTCTAGGGTTCGACCCCTTACTTGCATACTATACTAGTTTGTTTGTTTGGAATTTATTTTTGGCGAGGTGAATCAACGACTTTTTCCTCCGTCAAATATGCCCCAATTTTTTCGAATATCAGGAAGCCAAACTAAAAGGCCAATCCGTATATCAGGATATAAAATTGATATCCATATACATTTGTACCAAACACTCAATATGGATATTATGGACTATTTCATACCCATATCTTATATCCATACACCAAAACAAAGGGCCATTTATGAAAAGAGTATTTATATCATACACAACCTTGTCAAAATGCTGAAGAAAAGGTGGTAAAGTATAGTATGTTTGTACCCTTAATTAATTACAAAGGTTTAGATTGGTAAGGCGTAGTTTTACAAAAAGATCTAAATATAGACTTGTCAATGAGGTCTCTCGGGTTGGGTTCGGATTCGGGCCCCAGGTAAATTGGGTTCCTGATCAATTAAGTTACCGGTCATTTCGGGCCCTGGGTAGAACGGGGTTGTTTAGTTTTTGAGTCGATCCAACGGGTAAAAAAATTCGAACTTTTTAAAGAATTTGTAAGAATATTAAAATATTATCAAAATTAAATTATAATATCAATATGCTAAATTAATCTAAATAATGATATTATAAATATTATACTAATAATATTATTATATAAATACTTTAAGCATAAAAATATCATATTTATACAAATAAGTGTTATAAACATAATATAATTATAATATGTGTGTGTGTGTGTGTGTGTGTGTGTGTGTGTTATTTAATTTATGAGTGACATTAACAAGCACAATTGCATGATGAATTCGTGTAAAGTCTATGTGGTGCATATGTGGCGTCTACGTAGTGCTAACTCACCGGGTCGATGTTGACCCTACAGGGCTTTGAGTTTCGATCTTTAAATTCCCGAATCATTTGAGTTCGGGTAGTTTTCGGGTCTTGAGTCTATAACACCGGGTTCAAACCCAAAAAATTACCAGACATTCGGGTCGGATTTTTCGGATCAAGTTATTGATGAAGGAAAACGAGTGGTGCTTATCAACAAGTTTTAACCGTTCAGCAAATTTGACAGTTTTGCAACGTCTCAGTAAAATAAATGGATTGTTTGGAGTCCATATTGATCGGATTGGATCGTGCTATACCTTCTTGAAACGAAGACGAAGAGATCTACAACTTTGTTGTTAAATGTTTTTCCAGAATCCATCGAGAACATGACCGAAAATCATCATCTTTGCAGCTGCTCAATGTGTGGACGAATTTAGCTATCTTTCCATATTTAGTTTATCATCTTAAGTATTATTTTTATTTAGGAATATTGTAAATTAGAATAATATCTATTAGTTGACTTTTCAATTAATTGATATTATATCTTATTAGTTTTTATATTTATTTGCTAGGATAAATAAAATGAAAAAGGAAAAATCTATCTTTAAGATATTTCCTATCTTTAAGATATTTTCTTGACCACCAAGTAGTTTGATTTTTAATATTTTTAGGGGGTTGTTAAATATACCGCTATTTTTTACTGTATACACCGCTAAGCTTTGCAACCCCCAACGGAACGAGCTCCACTACCCCTTACGAACCTCATCGGACAACGGACCAAACAGCGTGTTGCGAGCAGTGTTAGTCCGCATAAGGTTGCAGAACGAAGTCCGCATCTGGTTGCGTACTTAAAAAAAAGAGCATAAACAGCGTGTTGCGAACATTGTTGCGAACAGTGTTAGTCCGGTCTACCTGCGGATTACAAACAAAGACAAATATCTAAACTAAAGGTTTGCTTGGTTTAATGTAGGAATTGAAATTCCCGGGAAGTTATTTCATGGGAATTGAATTTCCGGGAAGTCCAATTGATGGGAATTGTGAAAAGGTGTTTGATTGATTTTTATTTTATTTTAGATGATTAAAACTGGAATTGGAAATTTTCAAATATAAAATGAAGGAAGTTGAACTTACCTAGGGGGACAAGGTAAGTGAACTTCCTCCATTTTGGAGGAATTCAACTTCCCGGAGAGGTGAATTCCTGCACCACTTGATACGTTTGGGATACCCGATCCTTCGCCTGTGGGCTTCAGATCAAGAACCACACCGTATATTTGCTTCGATCTTGCAATGCTCTTTGATATCTCCTGATTTGGAACAATTCGAACAACTAATTAAAATTCTGAAATAGCGACAGTTTCTAAACTTAGAAAATTCCAGCAACTGGAACTTCATGAACATGCCCAAGAGGTACAATCGCTAACTCTTGAGACACGTCATCAAGTACCTCATCCTCGTCAATGGAATCAACATGCTCGTTCTGAGCACTATCGCAGTCTGCTTGCAACACAATTTCGGAGGCCTTTCTGGGAGAATCTGGTAGCGTATGACCTACCGTTGGAAAGATCTCGAAGTTATCTACGCAGGGGCTCTGAGATGAAGTGGTTCCGAGGTCGGAATCAACGGGAAATTGCAAAACAAAATCATCGCGCTGAGCTATTTTCTGGGCAACGAATTTGTCCACGATTTCTTCAGCCTTTCGAAGAGCTTCTTCCTTCTCCCATCTTTGGCGATCGTCTTCTTCTCTTTGGCGACGCTGATATGACGCATACCAAACATCCCAATCGACAAAGTCAGATCTTCCACTTCGAAATTCCTTTTCTTTATATTGGCGCAACCATTGACTGTACTCTCGTTGGCGTTCTAGTTGAAGTTGTTCCCTAGCACGTCGTTGTTCTTCCTCTTGATGTTGAAGCCAAAGTTGGCGTCTTTTGGCTTCACGTTGACGCTCTAGGGTTTGTTGTTGTAGCCAAGCTCTCCGACGTAACTCTTGTTGGCGTCGTTGTTCTTTGGCACGTTCCAAAGCAAAAAATCCATCCAATGGATCGGGATCATCTTCCCAATCTCCCCATATCTCCCAAGCCATCAAATCAAAACATTAATAACATCAACTCAAAAAAAACAAGCAGCAAAGCATAACCCGTCTCTGAATACCAATTGATGTATAGCAATCGGCTAGGCCGGCCAATTGCTAAACTAATCCGTCGATCTTGCTTAAGCTCTTTGAATTTCTTCTCGATAACAATCGAATTAAACTATTTAGCCTACTAAATAAAGCGATAGAAATTAACTTAACAAAAATTAAACTAGTCTACGTAATAACTAACTAAGTTAAAACTTACTAAAAGAAACAACCTTTATAACTTAAGAAAATTAAATTATTAACAACGAAGGCAACTTAGTTAAATTGAATCTAATTAGCAAAATTGACAGAAAAGGAACGCAAGGAAGGCGATGGTCTGGAAGCGCGCGAGAAAAGATCCGGGGCTGCTGAAGCCGGGCGTCTCAGAGGCCAGTAGACCAGATGTGGGGCGCAACCTCGGAAACTGAAGCAGGCTCGCGAGTGAGAGAGATGAGCGACGGCGTGAGACGCTGTGCGCGAGAACGAGGCCGTCTGCGGAAACCGCTCGCGAGCGAGGTAGTGAGACAGCAAGGGCGCGCGATCGACGGAGCCGCGCACAAGCGCAGGGGCGCGAGCGCCTAGCGCGGGAGACTGGATCGCTGCCGCCAAGCGCCTAGCCTCCTGGTGGCGACGGGACTGGGTTCGGTGTTGTTGAACCAAGGTGACGGTGATGGTGATTGTGAAGGATGAAGATGAAGTGCGTAAGAACATAAAGAACCGGATAGTTGTTTTTGGGATTGATAATCGAGAACCCTTTAATCCATAAAGGAGTTTCTCAATTCTATTCAATCTGCTTTAATTCAATAGAACTACAATGTTTAAATAGAAAACCTAAGAACCAATTCTACCGTGCAAGATAGAATTTAGGTTAATAAAGATAGAAATTTAATCCTAAAGATAAATAAACCTAGAAGATAAAACTTAATCTAAAATCCTAACCATCTAAGAAATACTAAAAATAAGCAATTCTATAATTAGACTCCAACTAACATAGGAATTACTAAAAATAGAATATATATATAAAAAATAAGAAATATAAATAATAAAATAATTAACGCCGTTTCTTCAACGACTCCCAAGGTGGAGCCTTCTTCTTTCGCTTGAGGATGACATCAGTTCTACTCCCTGGAATTTTGGATTTCCAACCAAACGAGTTCTAATACTACGCATTGAATTGAGCCCAGTTGCCATGTATAAGCAATTCCAGAAATAAACTTTAAACATGCATGCAAAATGTCAAATATGTCAAATATGCACAAAGTAAGCCTTTCCCCCACCCCATACTTAAAGATGACAGTGTCCTCACTGTATAAAAAATAAGGGTAACGAAAGAAACTCACTAGACAGCCATGCGAATCGTCGGAATCGAGTGCAATGCTACTGTAGGCCCTGGTTGATTTCGAGTGGCTATGGTCGATATCGACCTAATTGTACTCGATTTTTACTTCCTGCTTTCTTCCTTGTGCTTAACAAAGTTAGAAGTGAAATACCCACAATAGAAAATAATGTCCAAAACCAAAAACAAAAGCAACAATGTCCAAAAATCCCAAAAATAAATGTCTATTTACAAGCTCTAGATTTTATAGTTGCTAGGCTGACTTCTCCATTAAGCTCAAGGTGGCATTTGCAGGGCCCATGTAGCTTGGGCTTCAAACAGGACTCCATTCTTGTCCATCAGTTGTATTCCTTCGGAATGGATCTTGTTCACTGTGAAAGGGCTCATCTTCTTCTTATTGAACTTGTTGGGGTACCAATGATCATTTGATTTGGAAACATAGACCTTGTCCCCAACTTCGCATTCCTTGGGCTCATCATTGGAAACCTTGCATAAGCGCACATACCAAGGAAAACCTCTCCCATGTATAGATAGATCTTTAATTGAAATAGGAGAAGAAAGATCCATACCCTGGCTTAGCTTTGCAGAATCGAACTCAGGGGCCTTCTGAGGATCTGCTCGATTTCGACCTATGTCAGTCGACATCGAGCTCTGCTGTTCTGGTGGAGATTCAGTCGATTTTGACGAAGACGGGTCGATTGGGATTGGTCGATATCGACCAGGGTTGGCCGATATCGAGTTCTTCTGCTCGAAATCGTTTGGCTTCGTCTCTAGTGGGGAAATCGAGTCGATATGCTGAGGTTGATATCGACCAGGGTAGGTCGATATCGAGTTGTCTTGCTCGATTTTTTCTGGCTCGACTTCTTGTGGAGTTGGCTCGATTTGACCTGGTCGATTTCAACCTGTCGTGGTCGATATCGACTGCTTTTGTGTGCCAGTCGATTTTTCCTGGTCGATTTTGACCCCATACTTAAGACCTGGGTGATGTCGAGTGGATCATCTATTTTTTCGTTCAGGATGGTCATGATCTCCTCCACCTGGGCCTCCATATCCCTCTTTTCCAGCTCCTCGGAGGTCATATTTGTTACCTTAGGCTCCCCGCAAGTAATGTACCGGGATGATATGGACTTGACCTCTTCTATGGGACTTGTATGCCTTTCAGTTTTATTAAAGGAATACTCAATTACCTCAGCGCTAATGTTGAAACTGAGCACTCCCTTCCTTACGCTTATGTTGGCATCAACCGTCTCCAAGAAGGGTCTTCCTAGAATAATTGGACAAGAAGGGTCCTCCGCCATATCAATAACTAAGAAATCAGTAGGGACGAAGAACTTACCTATTTGTACTGGCACATTGTCCACCATGCCCGTCAGGATAACCACTGTGTTGTTCGCCATGTGAAGTTTAGCATCCACAGGCTCTAGAGCACCTATCTTAATCTTGGACCAGATTGATAAATGCATTATACTCACACTGGCTCCCAAGTCACACAAAGCATTAAATTTGTATTGACCAAATCCAATGGTTATAGCAAACTTACCTGGATCTGGCCTTTTCTCAAGAACGTCCATCTGGCTGCACTTCTCTGCGATCTCAGCTATTGATCGCTTTTTGCTTAGAATCTCTTTTAGGAACTTGACATAGGATGACATCTGATTAAGAGCTTCTGTGAAGGGTATTGTGACTCTTCGGGAAAGACAGTTTTTTCTTCGGCGGAGGTGCTGATGTTGAGTGGAGGGGGTCGAAATCGAATGGTGCTTAGTCGATATCAACCTGTGTCTGGTCGATATTGACTGGATTTGCTGCCCTCGGGTGTTGTGGAGGAATTGGGTCGATTTCGACCAGGGAGGGGTCGATATCGATTGGGTTGGTCGATATCGACTGGTCTCCAGTGCCCTTTTCCTCCGTCGTTTGCTCGGGCGTCTTCATCTGTCGCCCACTCCTTAGGTTCATGGCCGCTACCTGTCCTGTAGATTTACCTTTAGGGTTAGGTTTAGAGGTTCCAGGGAGCGTACCTGATTGTTTGGGGGCGGATGTTGCCAGCTGGCCAATCTGTGTGTCAATCGATTTCCTCCAGATATCGATTTCCCCAAGCCTAGAGTTGACACCATGCATGTGAGTGTAGATGGAATTGATAGACTACTTGGTGTCTAAATGATTCCTCCGCATCTCCTCAAGAATGGTCTGCAGATCATCCTTCTTACCTTCTCTGTCAGGGTGACCAGGGGCTCTGTAGGGAGGGAGATTCTGATGCTGGGGCTGGCGATAGTAGCTCCAGTTCTGGTTCTGATGTGGCCCTGAGTAGTGTCCCCCTACATACCTTACCTCTTCGTGGGTTTCTCCTTTGCAGTACTTGATCGACGTGTGGGCACGCAGTAGTGTTGTGCCTCACTGACTCACATTCCAAACAAGGTTTATCTTTAGAGAGGAATTTTACCTGTTTGGTGAGACGGCGTACCTGATCATTGTGGAACTTGTCCCTGGCGTCTGGATAAACCTCCTTGGGTGGCACATACAACGACATAGATGGGGCGGGCCTTTCATACCTTTCGTCAGAAGCGGCCGCAGAAGTCCCATATGTGTTGTCGTAGTTGGTTAGTGTCTCAAATACCTCCCATGCTAGTTGTGGAGTGTATCCGAGATACCCATAGGCGGTGTAATTGTTGATCCGGTCCTTAGTAGGTGCATCCAGGCAGTTGAAGATGATCTCATAGATAACGTAGGGTGGCTGTCCATGCGTAGGACAGGATTTCAGAAGCCTCTTGTAGCGCTCCCAAACTTGTGCTAATGGTTCTCCTAGCTTTTGTCTGAAAGCCGTGATTTGTTGTCTGAGGGCGGCTGTCTTTGCAGGAGGAAAGAACTTGTTGAGGAACATGTCTTGTAGTTCATTCCAGGTGCGAATTAACCGTGCGGGCAATCCTTCCAGCCACTGTTGTGCTATTCTTGCAAGGGACCAACGAAAAGCCTTTAGTTTTAAGTATTCCAGATTAGCACCATCAGCTATAGCTTCGCATAAGTCTATAAAAGTGGTGATATGTTCTAAAGGACATTCATTTATTCTTCCCTTAAATTGACTCCTCCTAATTTCAGTAATAAAAGAAGGACAAATTTCAAAATTAATAGCGGGAAGAACGATCGGCAATTCTGGAACTTCCAGAGTAGGATGCAGATACTCCTTTGTGTTGGCTGGGATATGCCCAATCTGCTCCTCAAGTTCCCTTCTTGCGTTGATCGCACGATCTACCCTTCCCTCCCACCGCTGCTGGTTCTATGTATATTCTGCCTCTCGTTGGGTGTGTGCTGCATCTCTAGCGGTGAATTCCTCTATCTTTAAGCGGAGTTTCTCAAGCTCCTATGCTGGTGTGAGCGGAACCACATTCTCGTCGTTGGGATGAGTCGCCATGAGTCTCTTCCTTAGCCTTTGCCGAAGATGAAAGAAGCGTTCTGGCTCGAGAATGGGTGTGCGATCATTTCTTAGCATGCACCTGAAAAGAAACTAAAAACAAATATAAAGAAAAGAAAAAGAACTAAAAAAGGCGCAATTGATGGCTTCCCCGACAACGGCGTCAAATTTGTTAGGAGGAAAGTCAAGTATGAAATATAGATTCCAAATTTGACTCCCTGATCTCCGCAAATTAATTAGAAGACTTCCTCCCGCTGTAGTAGAAGGTAGTCAGGATCGATCCACGAGGAAGCGTGTCAGTGCCTGCCTTTTCAGTTCCAAAACACCTCTCGATTTCGACCAGAAGAGCACTCGATATCGACCTGTCTAGTCGATAACGACCACACTGTCGATAGAAAACAGAAAGCACAGAGAAAAGCAGAAACAGAGTTAAAATTTTCATAAGGGCGTGTTTGGAATGATGTCCGGGGAGATCCGCAAGGGGTAGCGTAGCTCGGTCCGCATGAGGTTGCGAAGTTTAGCGGTGTATCCCATAAAAATTATGGGTGTATTTAGCTTTCCCGTATTTTTATCTAGGATTTATCTACATAATTATTATTTATTTTGCAGCCAAGATTCTATTCTTTTGCAAGGGATAGAGTTGGCATACCTAGGGTTTTATAGAATAGAATTTTGACAAAAAAAATCAGATTTGGAGGGTTCTCCTAGGAAAGGAACTGAGTTTCCCTACGTGGGATAGGTTTCGATGGGTTGTTCTTAGCTTGATTTGTCTTGTGTGTGTCGATCCTCGTTGGTGGGTTGGTGCTACCGCATGTTTGGTGTGTGTCATTCTCGTAGAAGGATTGGTGCTATCCATCATGCATGGTGTGTGTCGATTCTCGTCATAGGATTTATGTTATCAAGCATTTACGAGCCCCCTCCTTGTGCCTCCAAGTAGTCCACTTGGTTGTGTAAGGTTGTAGAGTTAGGTTATATAGTCATTGTTATTGGTTCTTGGTCATTGAATCAAGGATCCTTAGCTTGTTCTATATAGATCACCTCACCCCACTATCATGTCTTGCATCTTTGTTAAATTTCGTGTCTTTTCATTCACATTTCAGCCGCATCCTTTTGGTTCTTGTTCTTCGATTTCGAGTCTTTCATAGTTCTTGCATTAATCTTGTTCTTTTGTTGCATTTCAGTCTTGATTGTCAAAGATCGGGCCACCCTTTAGCTAACCCCATATCAATTATGTTTTGACAGTGTATCTTTTTTTTTTGATTAGGTAAGAATTCAGATAGACAAAAACCTATCCGAAGACATCCTTGCGGATGAGATCCTACAAGACAGAATCATGTAAGTTCTTGAGCCCCAGGGCCTCGTGACAAAGGTGTGCAACCTTATCAGCCATGACATTCGTGGGGAAGATGAGAGAACGATACAGTGTCTATTCCTATCAGGAGCAATTTTACCTCGGACATGATGAGTTCGATTTCCCACGGGCAATGACTAGTTGCCTGTAGATGTTTAATAATGATTTCAGAGTCGATCACCTTCAAAGCAGAGGTTAATTAGTTATTCCAACTTCCACCGCTTTTTGCAGTCCTAACAGCAGGGCACGAGCTTCTTCCATTTGCAGGGATTGTCTTTCTAGTTGTTTATACCCGATGTCAATAGGCCTTCCAAGCCCGTCTGAATATATGATATACCCCAGTACTTTCCAGATCCGTAGAAGATGATCCATCGAAATTTAATTTGTATGACCCAATTAGAGGTTTTTGCCACTAGCATTTCCTTCTTTGTGCTTTGGTAATTCTATGGTTATCCTTTCGTTTGGTTTTGTTTGAAGAAGTAACCTCAGTGAATGTGCATGCTTGTCACCAGCTGTCTGTAATCGCATTTGCAATAGCAATAACGTCCCTGATCGGCCGGTCTTTGACAAGTTTATCTAAATACAAGGGTGGTTGTGCAGTTTTGAGGAAAAGCCTCCCTTGATACTCCGTAGTTTCTAAAAAAAGGGGTGCTAATCCTAAAAATCAAAACTATTCCAAAAAAAAGATAGATAGATTCGAAGAATGAAAAAAGAGAAAAAATAATATGAATCTATATCTATATAGTACTTTAATTTAGAAGACTTTGCTTATGTGGCGCGCTCCTCGCCCTTCTCTCCCTTTCATCCAATCATGTTTTTTTTTATCCTTTCAAATTTTTTTCATTTTCCCAACCAAAAATCTATTTACTAATCTATATAATACTTTAATTTAGAAGACTTTGATTATGTGTCACCATTCTCTCCCTTTCGCCCAATCATGTTTTTTCTTTTTTTTTTATCCTTTCAACTTTTTTTAATTTCCCAACAAAAAATCTATTTACTAACTATTGGGCTTAATTCAAAATATTAAATTCAACATAATATAACTATATATTGGGCTTAACTAAAATTTATTTACTAACTATTGAGCTTAATTAAAAAAATTAAACATAACTATTGGTTATGACGCATTAAATTTAAACAAAGTTACAATGATACTACTACTAAGTGATTTAAAATATCTATATTTATGTATTATACTTTACATGAGATTTTTCTTAAAAGAATTTTTCTAAGAGAATTATAAGATACATTTATGGTAAAGATTTTTATGACTTTACTATAATCTTATATATTTTTAAGATTTCAATTTTAAAAAATCGCGCAATGGCACGGAAATTGGACTAGTTTATATTAATACCAACTTCGAAACTATTCTGTAGAAAAGTTTATATAGCTAGTTCATACTCCGTAATAAACCAAATGTTTGGCTGAAAATTTTCTGTAGAAAAGTTGAATTGTAATGTTTATATTAAGATTATAGTAAAGTCATTTTTTTTCCCAAACCAAAAAGCAGAAAATTTTGGTTCATTTTTTGAAATTTTTTCTTTCTGTCTTCTTGATCTTCTTGTCATAATGATTAACATCTATATCTATATAATACCTTAATTTAGAAGACTTTTGATAATGTATCAACACCTCCTTAATTTAAGGTTTTTTAACTAATCACAATTTTCTATTATTATTTCTTTTTTTTTTCCTCTTCATCTCTTTTATACATTTACATTTTTCGCTTTTATTTTTTACCCATTTACTAACCATTGGGTTTAATTCAAAACATTGAAATAAATCTAATGTCTACTATTAATAAATCTAATGTCTAGGTGGAGGAAACGTCGTGTGATCCACACTTCCCCAGGAGTCGTCTTTGCCCTACGTGGATTACTGCTTTCCGTCTTTCCGGCGGCAAGACATCGTGTCAGCTTTGCTGTCCCATGCGCTCGCTATCCACTTCTCCATGCCGGGTCTCCTTCTTCTCGCTCCTGTGTCCGCTTGTGCGCTTAGGGTCTGGGGTTCTCCGGGTTTTTTGCGTAGTTATTTTGTTGTATTAGGTGTCTATATTCTGTTTCCTTGTTGTATTTTTTGCTATGTTGTATGTTTAGACGGCTTGTCGTCTGCCGACTTTGTCGGCCTCTCGAGGTCCGGGCCTGTCCGGTCTCGAATTATTTCCTTATAAAAAATATATATATATATATATATATATATATTATAATAATAATAATAATAATAATCTATATCAATATAATATATACATAAAAACTTTTTTGATAAAATCTAACTTTATGGTAAACAATTTTACCATTTTCTTAAAGATTTCAAGTATACCCTTCATTATGTTATCCTAACTTTTATTAATATATTATTATATTAATTTATTATGTTATTAAAAAATTATTTGTTAAAAATCGCAGCATGGCGCGGGAATTGTCCTAGTTTAACATAATTAAAACAGTTACGGAGTATATTGGTAGCAAGCACAAATCGATGCCTACCAACCAGAATGTCATTTGGCTGGGCTGTGAGCTATATGGAACGAGCCTAAGATTTTATTTTGGTTGGGGTTGAAATAGATTCTTTTTTGGAATGAAACTGATAGTACATGTTTTAAAAACACTTGTTCAACTTTATTTAATTAGCAATTTGATTAGAGTGCATCATCTTCAATTAATCATGTTAATTATTTTATTTAGGTGTCAATTTCATATCGGAAAGTTCGTACATAACATACTATATTCAGGTGGTAGCTATACACAAGAGACAATTTGCCTAATAAATATTCCTGGATACTTTATACGCGTACGTAGTATATATTAGATACATGTGAAATCAAAATGTCATATGCTTAGGGTCAATTCGATAATTATCAATATATGTTTTAATTTTTTTTTGGGTTTGTGATTGTCAATATATGTTATTGCGACAACCACAACTATGAAATTGTACCCATAGAATTGATGGTACTATCTTAGAAAAATGGTAGTAACAAGTTTTTGTTCAATATATGCATATTTTTTTTTATATATAATAGACCCTTGGCTTTGAATGATTTGGTTGAGTTAAAGAGATGATGGGAAAAAAAAAAAATTCACATCAAAAAGTGTGAAATAAACAGGTTAATGTAACCCGATGAGTTATTTTTAATAGCTATTATCATATTGGTTTTAAAATAAAACTTCACCACGCTTATATAATGGGTTATTAGTTCCTAGGTCGAGATGACACTTTAAATGATCAAACTGATTAACTATCCACCAAGTTATTCAAATTAGGGAAAAGTCCACCAAAATTTTTAAAGATCAAAAGACCCTCACTATTCTCAAATCATTTCATCTCTCATTCGCTGTTTCTCCTTCCTCAGATCTAGATCTACAAATCTTCCCCCAACTCCCTTCAATGGCGGCGATGGATGACATGCAACAGACATGGACAAGCGTCTTTGATTCCTTTTCATTCGAGCATTCGGCCTTCGCCTCATATGGTACTTGATTTCGAATTTTTTTTGGAAATAGCCAAAAATAAGGAAAATATTAGAAAACTAGCCAAAATCCGAAAGAATTTAGCAAATTAGCCAAAACAGGGTAAAGTCATTGTTACAAACAGCGACTTTACCCAGGGTTTTTAAAAAAAATATTAAAAAATGTAAGTCGCTGTTATAAACAACGACTTACATGTATTTCTTTTTTTTTTAAGTTTTGGGTTTAAATTCATTAAAATTTACAGAAAGGAAAAAGAAAATGTTTTTAAGGAGAGTCGCTGTTAATAACAGCGTCTCTTCGTCTTTTATTCTTTTTTTAAACTTTTATGGCATTAAAAACTGAAAACGAAAAAAAAAAAAAAACCTAGAGTCGTTGCAAACAGCGACTCTAGGGTTAATCTGCAGTCAACGCGAATCTCTGGGCCTGGAATCTCTGGGCCTAGACCTGGTGAGTCGTTGTTCAGAACATCGACTTACCCTTCTCCTCCCTCAATCGCCGTAACCTCCCCCCTCTATTTAACCTACCGCCATGGGAGTCTCGGACACAGCCACAAAGCGAAGGAAGAGGAAGGCCGAAATCCTCATGCAAAAAAAAAAAACACCATTTGTATCTTTTAATTAGCGCCTCTAATCACCCCTACTATCCCAATATCTCGACAACAACCACAAATCGACCGGAAAGGGTTTCGAAAAACCGCCCCGACAGTTCATTGGTGCGGCAACCATCCATCCTGCCCGACCAAGTCGCCGTTGCTCGAAGAGAGGCCCCACAATAACCCTCTATACCCGACAGAAAGGTTAGATCCGAAATCTTTATCCTTTGTCTTGTTTAATGGAATTTTGTCATATATATAGTTTTGATTCCTAAACGAAAACGAAAGGCAATAACTTGATGAATATATGTTGAACATGCCATTCTTGTCTCCGATTAGTCGACCGTTGGTTGTAAAAAGGCCCCACAACAGCCCTATATTCCCGACAAAACGGTCAGTTATAAAATTTGCCCTCTATTTTGGTCATTTTAATTGGTATATGGAAATTCTTTAAATTGTTAATTGGAACATGGAAAAAATTAGGCAATAATTTATTAAATTATATATAGTGTGGAAGTTAGCAAAATTTGAGAAGTTTTATATTCATTCTTCAAGAAGTTAGAAAATTTGGGAAGTTATGTATGCATTGAAGTTATTTATTGATTGTAGATGTTAGATATGCATCATTTTTTCTTCATATATTAAAATGTGAAAATGTTAGAATTTTGTGATGTTTACGATGGTTATAAGATATAATAGAAATCCAAAGGGAAGGTTATAGTAGATCTATGATTAGTATACTAAAAGGGGACAAAAATTATATATGGTTCGAATACTTTGGAAACTAAATTTATATCAAAATGTGGGAATGTAAATACCAAAAATTAGGAAATTTTGGTAATTTCAATAAAATTAGGAAAATTTGTAAGTATATGAAATAGTGGACGTGAACAATTATTTATCTAGTACATGTGTATACAAGAAATTAGATAAATTTGGTAATTATAACAAAATTAGGGAAATTTATAATTATAAACAAAATTAGGGAATATTACATGAATTATTAACAAGAAATAATACATGTAGATATGGACAACAACGGACAATATCTACCGTACGTCGGTACGGGGGGATATCTAGCACACCTCCTTCAACGATGACGGAGTCTGAGATCGATGAAGATGTTCGAGCTAATGCATTTGGGATAGACCATGAAGATGATTTGGATCAAGAAGAGGAGGGCACTGTCGATCCGGAGGGTGAAGATGTCGAACTGACAAGGAAGAAGGCCAGTCAGATTATCATGAAAGCAGCTGGGGGTATAACTCCAACTTGGAACGATGTGCAGGACCCCATGGCCCGAGAGCTGGACACATGGACAACATGGGACCCGTCAACCACTTTCAAGTGCGGAATGGAATTCGAGAAGGGGTTGTTCTTCAATAGTATAGAAGAACTGGTATACCAGATGAAAGTGTACTCTATATCCAACAAAAAAACATTCCGTGTTGTGAAGAACAACACTGAGAGGTATGCAACAGTATGTAGTCGAGCTGCTTCAAGTGGATGTACATGGAAACTGACGGCGAGGCATGTTGCTGATGGCCTTGGGTTATGGATGATAGTAACATACACATGTCCTCACGATGATACATGCACGGAGGATGTGATGGCTATGGATAATCGCATTATCACTACGGAGTTCATCTGCCGTGAGATTATCCCACTCATTCGTGCCGACAGAACACTGCAGCCAAATGTCATCATCGAGATCATCAACTTTAAGTACGATGTGTTGGTATCGTACTTCAGGGCATGGGATGGAAAGCAGCGTGCAATCGCAAAAATTTATGGGGACTGGGAGCAATCATATGCCAACTTGCCAAGTTTGTTGGAAGCGATAGTAATTAGCAACCCAGGGTCAGTATACGAGCTGTCAACAATACCAGAGGAAACTGGGCCGTTCCGCGTATTCCATCGTGTTTTCTAGGCATTCGGATCGGCAATTACCGGGTTCAATCACTGCAGACTGTTGATCTCCATCGATGGTACCCACCTGTATGGGAAGTACAAATGAGTGTTGTTGATGGCAATGTCAATTGATGCTGACAACCGCATATTCCCTTTGGCCTATGCAATTGTCGAGAGTGAGAACACTTCAAGTTGGTCGTGGTTCATGCAGCTACTCCGCGAACGAGTGACGCAGCGGACTGGGCTTTGTGTTATTTCTGATCGCCATCAGGGAATCCTCAGAGCGATGCAACATCCTCATTCGATGCCACCTCATGCCCACCATAGATTCTGCATCCGACATCTTGCATCGAATGTGAACACCACGTTCAAAAATCGGCCCCTGAAGGCTCTCCTAAAAAATGCTGCGTATGTCAAGGAACGAGAAGAATTCGATCAGGCAATGTTGGCCATCCAAAGATGTGATGAGAAGGCCTACAACTAACTTCGTGAAATTCCACTTGAGAAGTGGGCTCTAGCATGGGATGGAGGGTTCAGATATGGTATTATGACCACGAACATGTCGGAGTCTTTCAATGGGGTCATGAAGGGTGCAAGATTCTTGCCCATCAAAGCTCTGGTGGAGGCTAGCTTCTACAAATCAAACAGCTAATTTGTCTCTCGGTTTGGTCAGGGACAGTTACACATAGCAGAAGGGCATGACTACACGGATGCACTCGAGAAGGCACTCGGGAAGAATTTAAAGTTGATTCCGATGATGCAGTTGACCCCTTTTCGCGTGCAAGGGAACTTGTTCGAGGTTTCTGTCTTCGCCCCCATGGGACACGTTAGAACTGTTCAAAGAAGGTTTACTGTTAACCTTAAGGAGAGGACTTGCACTTGTCAGAGGTTGCATCTTTACTATATTCATGTCCTCGCCGTGTGTCGTGGTAGGGGATTGTCATTCTTCCAATATGTGTCCCCCTGGTTTAGTTCTGAGGCTCAGGTGCAGACATACAGAGCACATTTCAGACCACTTGGTGATGAGCAATACTGGCCTCCATTGACTTATCCTGTGCTCATTCCAGATGACAGGCGAAAGAGAGAAACAGGGAGACCACGGTCAGGACGTATTCATAACGAGATGGATGAGCTTGTCCCATCACGAGTTCGTCGTCGGTTATGCAATCAGGAGGGGCACAACATGCGCACTTGTCGAACTCGCGCCGGGTCATCGGGGTCGTAGGTCTTCATGCTTCTTGTTTTGGGGTTGTTTGTAGTTTGTAGTTTCAGACAACATTGTTCATGAGGCGGTTGTGGGTTATGTATTGATGGTTTATGTATTATGTACTGATGGTTTCTGTATCATGTATTGATGGTTTATGTGTTATGTATTTATGGTTTCTGTTTTCTGTATTAATGGTTTATGTGTTATGTATTCATGGTTTCTGTGTTCTGTATTTGTTTGTTATGTGTTCTCTCTGTTTGACGAGATAATTCATGCATCCCCATGTAGATCAGTCATCATGGATCCAGGACCACAGGTGACGGATGTGCTTACTCGATAGCTCCATCATCGTTCCACAGATGTGTGGAACGATGCCCCTTACGTAAGATATTAACACACATGTATGAGTTCCTCCTTTGTCATCTCCTGCTGACAACTGCCTTTCTCACACATACTGCAGACGTTGAGGCCGTTGACGAACATATTGCATCTTCGGACGTTTGGTCGGGCACACGTGGAGATCTCTGGGCATGTCATCTTGCTTCAGATAATCTTTAAACTTAAGTTTCAAACGCTGTCATTTGTCAAGTCTATATAATTGTACTAATGGCATAATACCGACAATGAATGTCATGTGATTAAGATATGGGCATGGGAACACATCCCAATCGGCCGACCAGTTTGCATCCCGGTGTTGCACATGACACAAAAGCAGGCTAGGAGAGCAAGAAGAATGCAGCAAAGGAATCCAGCGGTACAAGGGAGCCAACCACCCCCTCTTAGGCATCACTTTCAAGTGGGGCAAGACTCTCTGGCGGTGAGGTAATGTTGTATAGCGACTTTATTGTCCGTAATTCGTGATGTCGCAAACAAACTCAAGGGTGACTATGCAAGTGGATGCATTGCACGTACGACTGGGGGCACGAAAGGATGCAGTTGCCACAATTTCGTGACGCCCTCGACAGACAGCAGGAGACTCAGGTTCATTTAAATAACGAGTTCCTTGTGATTTTTGAAATGTTATTCTTCTTCCTTCCTTCTGCTAAGGGGCGCTGTCACATTTATATGCAGTTCGTATGGAAGCCATACACAGACGAGATCCTGGGCCAGCTCGGGGACATCTGTTGAGCAGGTGCCCATATCTGGCTGGCGCAAGTCCCGCTGATCTGCTTTGACGTGATTGAGGCTCATCGACCTGATCGTGTTCTGCGCCAGTTCGGCCACACTTAGTTCCCCCCAACTCCTGCAGTGTATGATGTGCAGCTACATGTCGTTGATCGTCGTGGCAAGCATACTACGAACTGGGCAACACTTTTTGAGGAACATATCAATACTTGGAACAACCGTGAGGAGTCGACAGTGCAGCATTTCCAGTGCATCCCTCCCTCATATGCGCATGATGAGTACATGCGTTGGTATAGAGCGCGCACCCGCTTGTTTTTCAGCCGACAAGCTATTGCTCTGCCCCCATGATACCAGCCGGCCGCACCTGATATTTACTCTATGGTGAGTGAGTAGTTTATATGAATTGTTGTAACACCATGGGCTAGGGTCACCGTTACTATTACTCATGTATACTCGCATCTATTTTTAGGGGCACTACGCTGCTGACATTGGCGATCGAGGGCGTTATGTAGGTCAGATCGCGCAACAAGCATTCTAGCTGCGCGACTACTCTGGTCTCGCTGGTGCTGTGGCATCCTTTGGGGAGTACGTCTCCTCACAAAGCTCAGAGGTATTAGGTCGAGTTTCTTTTGACGAGGCTTACTTAGGCGGTGGTTTTAGTGGAACGGGCGCATCTTTTTCGCAGTCTATCCCGCAGCAGACTTGTCTGGGTATGGTCCAGCGACAGGATCTGCTGGCCATGTGGACCCATTTGTATATGCTCAGCCTTCGAGTGCTGGGTTCGCCTCGTCGTTCGCGTGCACACCTCCATCAGCGTCTGAGTACATTCCTTCTTCCCTCTCCCAATGGGCAGAACAGACATTTTCTGCCTCATACTGGGGTGTACCATCGCATATGCCGGCAGATATCGGCCCTTCATATGATGCGAGGTCCTCATTTACAGCGATGTTCTCGATGTCGTTACAATCCATAGGTCCACTTCCTCCCTCCACTTCAATGGGTAATCAGAATGTGCAAGATGTAAAGGCTCGGATTTTCAAATCCTAATTTTTCGGAAAAAGAGAATTAAAAATGAAATTAAATCAGTTTTAAAACTCGTTTAGCGGATTCCGATCGGAATATAAATTTAACGAAAAATTTCCGTCCTTTTACGTCGGAAATTGGTAATAATTATCGGATTGCGATATCCTAGTCGATTTTAAAAATCTAATTGATCGATAAAACGAGAGTCAAAGAAACTAACATTCGGAGACTAATTTCAGGGTTCGAGATTCGCGTATTCAAAATTTAATTACGGGCATTGGTTTAACCAAATTCACACTCCACCTCACACTCACCCACTCCCTCCTACCTTACCCTGCAACCCATCCCCTCCTGCTTATTTTATCACCATCACCCACCTGCTCCATGCCTTCACCATTCCGCCATCACTCCCGCTCTTCATCCAATCCAATCCATCACCATCATAACCATCGTTCTTCGTCACACCACCATTCCACTGCAACTCGAGCGCCCAGCACCTCGAGCATCCCTCCTATGCGCGCCCTGTTCTTCGAAGCCGAGAGCTCCCGAGCTTCCTGTTTCCGTGAGCTAACCCGAGCACATATCTCCTTCCTCCTCCTTCAGCCAGCAGCAGTAGCCCTTGGCATCCATTGACGCCTCCGAGCCGCAGCCAGCAACAAACGCAGCCCCGGTGCCCCCTAGCGCAACCACCGAGTCACCGACATTCATTCGCCCCGTTCGAGCGTGAAACAAACTTTCGGTAAGCCGTTCTCACTCGTTTTCGATCAGAATCGTCCTCGGGCTTCTCCATCACTCTCACCCATATCCCACGCAGGATCGACGAGCTATCGCGAGCCTCCGACGACGCTCAAACCTCCGATCGAGAACTCCGAAGTCGCAAACTTCCTCGGTGAGCTTCCACCTTTCCTCCCTCTGTTTTGATTCGATTCTGACTTGGGTCGGGCTGTGGGCGAGTGTCGAGTGTGCGTGAGCTAAGTGCGGGACGATCGGATGGGCTCGAGAGCTCCGGCAAGCTCGAGAGCGTGTCCGAGAGGGCGATGCGAGCTTGAGAGCGTTGCAAGGGAGCGAGGCCGGGAGTGCGAGCGAGGAGCGAGCACAAGAGGCCGAGGTAAGGCGGAGCTGGGCGCTGGACGACGCCAAAGGTGGAGCTTGGCGCCGGCAGGAGCGAAGCCTCGGCGGAGCTTTTGGCGGGGCGGGAGTTCCAATTTGGAACGAAGAAGATGAAGAAGTTGTGGCACTTGTGGGTCCCCCTCCGTTTTATTATATTTATTTATTTGTTTGGTTGAACCGGTTACGAGTATATAATTGCGGGTTCGGTACGGTTCGGGTTATCCGTTTATTATTTAAGTAATTAACGGTAATTAAAATATATTATAATGGTAATTGAGGATTTAAAAGATAAATTATTATATTTTGTGAGAATTATAAGGGTTGATTTATTAAATAAAAATGGACGGGATTTTAGGGGATTTGAAAATAATTTATAAAGATGTCAAATAAATGGTATTTAAAATATCATGTAATATTAATTGAGATTTAAAATATATTGTTGGGACTTCAAGATTTATAAAGAATTTGGAAAAGAATTTCAAGATTGGAAAGTAATCTAATAAATAAATTTAAAAAGGGAATTTGGCGAGTATTTTTCAAGGGTCGGAATACTTAACTATTTAACTGGGATTTGAAACGGTTCTGAAACTAACTTGGGAATAAGACTTATTCGATGACTAACTAGCATGATAATATGATCGTTTGACTAACAGTATGATATGTATGACTAATAGCATGACTTGTGGTGAATTATTTTATGAGATTAAATATTGGATAATTATGACGATCTAGTAGGATTTTATATCACACAAATTATGTCTTATGATTTTGGATGAACTGTTGAGGTATATGCGGAAATGATGTATATGAACATGCGGAATTGGTTGAATGATTTATGGAGAACGATGTGGTCTTGAGGAGCGGATAATGCGATGAAATGACTTTCATAACATGTTACTTGTTCTATTGATTGATGTGTGCTTGAGTGCTTAATAGTTGGATGTAGACTTATGTATATTCCATTATGTACTAGGTGATACTCTGTGATTTTGACTATTGTGTGCTGGATTCTCCTGTTGCCGATCTGCTAGCCAGGTAAGTACCTCCGGGACTTACTTAGTAACCAGTACCTCCTGCCTGATGTGTCATATAGTATGTAGGTGTTTCATATGCATAAGAGCATGCCATGTAGTATCATGCTTAGGAATTGCACTTACGAATGAACATTCTTATTCTGTATGCGTTTGAATACAGAACGGCCGTTATCTGTGACTCCTAGAGTCCTTGCTAGGGTCATAGGGCAGCCCAGTTTCATCGGGTGTTGTCCTCCTTGAGTTATATATATATCACGAGATACGAGATGAGCATGAGATACGAGATGAGCATGAGATGCGATATGATGATGAGATTTGATATGCTATAGTATCGAACTGGCCAGTCTCCACCCTATCTGGAAGAGGGGTGGTGGTAGAAGAGGGATATACCACTTGGTATTCTTTGTTAAGGCCTTACTTAATATTCTACATATATGAATTAGGAGCATGATAGTGTGGTTAAGATTTCAGTATTGCATGAAGGCATCCTTTATTCTAGGTATAGGAGTATTATATGTCCTCAGCGCGGTCAGAGGACCCGCGGGCGGACTCTTGGCCTGACTTGGTGGTATAGTTTCAGGTACCCGATACACTGCTTGATTTTGTGCTGTTATGACGGGGTCTATTCTTATGGCGGAGAGTGAGTGTTTGAAACCCGACTTCACCAGATTCATGCTTTTGGGATTTCTCCCTAATTGTACTCTGTTTTGACCCGGCTCTGCCGTGGCACTGGTTGTATCATTTTCAGAACTTATGACATTTGCATGATAACGGATTTCCTGCGTTGTAGACTTAGGACAGGTACAGGGGTTTACCCCGGGGTCCCCAACGGACCTTCCGGATTTGGGTGCGAAATCCCACTTTAAACTGCACATCTTCGATTTCAAACCTTCAATCTGTACTCGGGGCGCAAGATCCTAACGAGGGGTTTCATCCCTCGAAACGTAACTCGGGAATCATAATCCCGGGCCGTTACACAAGAGTCTCCTGCCTATCGCGTACGACCCCGACAACCCGCCTACCCGCCTACATTAGGCGAGGATTTGGTGTGGGAGGAGGACCATACAAATGAGGAGGAGAAGGATCATCCAAATGAGGATGAGGATGATCATCCAGCAAGTGGAGATGACGAGGAGATGGATGACGATGACAGTGAGGAGGAAGATCATCTACAACGTAGTAGTCATAGACGATAGGATTATTTTAGTATTATGGTTTGGATATTATTAGTTTCACTAAGTTCTAGTTTGGATTTTCAGTTACTTAGACATCTTTTGGACATATGGATCTATAAACAATATGAATAATTAACTTAATCATAAACAATCTGAATGATGTACAATCAAACTTTCCTCAAATTCTGTCGATTTTCATAACGTCGGTATAAATTACCCATTACCTTAGTGTACGAATACATATATATTTCGTAAATATATGTATACACAATGTCGATTTTCAAAGGAAGTAGTGCTAGGCGATAGGGGCTCCCGGGAATATATTCCCTTCGGCAGCCGAGACAAGCAGGGCATGGGCGCAGAGATTTGCATCTCAGTAACCCTAGAGTCGCTGTTCAGAATAGCGACTCACCTGGTCTACGTCCAGAGATGCCATAGATTCGCGTTGACTGCAGATTAACCCTAGAGTCGCTGTTTGTAACAAGGACTCTAGGTTTTTTTTTTTTTCGTTTTCAGTTTTAAATGCCAGAAAAGTTTTTTAAAAAAAAGGGAGAGTCGCTGTTATTAACAGCGGCTCTCCTTAAAAACATTTTCTTTTTCATTTTTGTAAATTTTAATGAATTTAAACCCAAAACTTAAAAAAAACGAAATATGTAAGTCGCTGTTTATAACAGCGACTTACATTTTTTTATATTTTTTTTAAAAACCCTGGGTAAAGTCGTTGTTTGTAACAGCGACTTTTTCCTCCTCTAAGGATCATTTCACTTACATTTTCCTTTGGAATACTACCACTTGTGACGGTATTTGTCTGAATCCTTAGCTTTTACTTCTCCAATTTCCTTAGCCATTTGACTAAATAACTTCTACTGAACACTCATCTTGTCCAATAATAGCCTTAAAGTCTCTTCTTTATCCTCCTGTTGAGGATTTCTTGAGCGGTTCTCATATTGGCCCCTTCCTTGATATGGTACTTGTTTTTGCCGGCCCCTACCATTGAAACCACTTTGATAGTTTGAGTTGTAGCTCGAGTTGTAGAAGTTATTACCAAAGTTTCGGCGAGTTCCATACTCCATTGCATTAAGATCATCAACTTCTTCTTGAATCATTGGGCACTTATCATTAGGATGACTTGGATCTCCACAAACTCCGCAGAGTCTAGGCTATTGTGCTTGATTCATTTGCATAGCCGTCTTATTAACTATCTCAGTAAGCCTATCTAAATCATCTCTACGACTGTCTCCAAAATTATCCAATTTATGATTTCCTCTAACTCCTTGGTGTCTCCCATATTGCTGCGAAGCATTGACTAAACCTTCGAAAATTTGCATCGCTTTCTCATGTGTCTTATCCAAAACATCTCATCCACTAGTAGCATTGATGACACGTCACTCTCTATCAAGTATGCCATCATATAGATATAAAACTAGATCATCCTCGGGTATACCATGTTGTGGACAACTACCCTTAATCCTCTTGAATCTCTCAACATACTCATACAGGCTCTCCGTAGGTGATTGCTCAATACTAGACAATTTTTTCTTGTGTTTGTTGAGGCGAGTAGCAGGAAAATACTTTTGAATGAATGCTTTCTTCAATTCTACCCAAGCAGTAGTGTTTTCAAGGGGAAGGTAATATAACCAATCACTCGCCGAATCTTTTAGGGTAAAGGAAAACACTCTAAGCATCAATTGATCATTAGTTAGGCCTTGAGGTCTAAGTCTATTGCAGACACTAGCAAACTCTACTAGGTGTTTATTTGGTTCTTCCCTAGGCCGTCCATGAAAATTAGGTAAAATACTAGACTAATTGGATTTATATTCAAACTTGGAACCCTCAGGGAGAGCAGGAAGTTTGATTACAAGATGTTGTGCAGTCAGGTTAGGTTCCATTAAGCTTCTCAGAGTCATTCTTTGCGGATTTATGATGTTACCATTATTGTTGTTGTTGTCTTCTATCTCCCTTTCTTGATTAAAATCAAGTCTTCTTTTCAACCTAGATAGAGATCTCTCAATCTCAGGATCAAAAGACAACGACGGTGAATTAATAGAACGGGTCTGAACCATACGGAGTAGGTCAGACCTAAAGAAAAATAAAAACTAAATTAAAAATAAAGATAAAGAGAAATTAACAAAAGAAACTACGAATAAAGACTTCCCCGGCCCAATCACTTTCTATTATAAAAAAATAAAGAAAAGTTAAATAGCGTTGTGGATAGACGGACCCACTTGGGACATATAACCCCTAACGCTAACCTTAACTCCGATATATAATTGCAAGTTCTCATTCGAAAGGATGCTCTAGGTTGGACTATAGACAGAATGTAGCCAGACCTAATCACTTGCTATTATCATTAAAAAAAAAAGATTTCCCTTACAACGGCGCCAAAAAAGCTCATTCCATTAGCTTTTTTTTAATTCAAAATTTTAACCACTTTTAACTACATTTTTACATCCATTACCCTCTTTTACCTAATTAAAAAAAATCCCACTTCTAGTTATTTTTTAACTGTTTATTTTTGCTGCATCAATACCCTTAGTTTTTAGAGTTTTTTTTAAGGAGATTAGTGTCACCACCTTTAATTATTAGTAGTGACACATGTACGTGGTGATAATTTTTTTGGGGACAACTCAGGTTTTAGAGTTTTTTGTTTTTTACGAGATTAGTGTCACCACCTTTATCATTAGTGAGACATGTGGTGATAAATTTTTTTTTTGGGACAACTTAGTTTTTACAGTTTTTTTTACGGGGTCACTGTCACCACATTTATCATTGTCACCACCCTTATCGCTGACACCACCCTTATCCCTGTCACCACCCTTATTAGTGGTCACTGTCACCACCCTTAGACTAACTCCAATGGTTGTGTGCAAATGTCTTAATGTGTATTTTTTTTGACATTTTTGACCTCCATTGGTTGCTTTTGGGGTATGCAAATGTGCACATTTGAGAATGTAATGTGCAAATTTGAGCACATCACCTCTCTCATGTGCAAAAACTTTTTCAAAAAGCAAGACAATTTTATTGGTGTGTTTTTTATGATTTTTGTTTTCTTTTTTCTTTTAAATTAATTGTATTTGAATGGTGTCTAAAAAAATACACATTTGACCATTGGAGCAAAATACCAAAAAGTAAGGTGTATTTTTACACACCTTGTGCAAATGTATACATTATAGACAAAATCATTGTGGATAGTCTTATCCCTGTCACCACCCTTATTAGTGGTCATTGTCACCACCCTTATCCATGTCACCACTCTTATTAGTGGTCAATTTCACCACCCTTATCGCTATCCCCAACCTTATCAGTGGTCACTGTCACCACCCTTATCCTAAGCTTTTACTTTGGTGACAACAATGGTTACACTGTTTTTAGGGTGGTTACATCACAAATAACACTTTTTTATTCATCTCTTAATGTATCCTCGAGCTTTTCTATGGTAACAATTGTGGTTACATTTTTTTTATGACTATGACAATTATATTTGAACTTTGTCATTACTTATATTGAACACCACATCTTATTTTGGTTAGCATTAGCCCCTATAAAGTTTTTTTCAATTATGGCAATGAACCGCGTAAATGCACAAACTGTAATCGAATACATTGAATTTAAGTTCATATTCCATCACTAAAGTTCGATTTCAAGTGCAATAGTAGTCATATAAGAGTCCAACGGAACCCATTGTCGATGATTAAAACTTCCAAAATTGGCAAATAGTTGAAATCCATTCTATGATTAAACTTATGACAGACATATGATTCAGAAAAAGAGGGAAACAAAACTAGAGAGATACCCTTGATCACTAAATTAGGATTGAGATGAACAATGAGGTAGATAACCCAATTATCACTTATCACATCACACTAGTCGAATTTGAATACAAGAGCAGCGAATTGGAAACCTCGCAAATCTAAAGAGTTTGACAACCTCTTCGGTGACTTCTAGTGGTCTCGATCTTTCACCGACGAAGCTCAATATCTCCATTTTAGACTCAATCGAATTGGAAACTTCCTCGGTGACCTTCGACATGGTTCGAAGAGGACGACATCACTCTAGAAAACGTCCAGCGGAGAAGCTACCGGTATAGATTCGAAATCAGATCTGAACTGAACAGGACCAGAGCCAGAATCTGTTGACGGAAGAGGATCTTAGATCGCACCATAATCTGATTGCGGCCTACGCTAGGCACGACGTGGCAATCGACGGATTTGTCAGCGGAGACGACATATCCGATCGATCTGGAAGAGGACGACGGTGTCGAACATGATTATGAATTTGTGCTACGCGCCGAGTTGGTGTTGCCACCTATTGGAGAATATTATTTTTTGTAAATATATTGTAAATATATTATTTAGTTTCCATTTTCCTATTTCAGCATTAGGGTTGTAATTTAGTATATATTAATGTATCATCTTCATTCAATCAAGGCAGAGGAAAAATTCCACACATTGGTTTTTACATGGCATCAGAGCCAAACCCTAAAACTCATTTACCTACATGACTAGCGCATTTCTCCGCACCGATTAGCCTAAATCAAACTCGTGTTCTTCATTGATCGATTGATTTGAAGATATGATGAATGACCCTAATCTTTCTCAACTGAGGGCTTTTGCTCATTAGCACCAAGAGGCTTTTAATTACCAGGCATGAGAAGGTGGCGGCGGTGGCGCTGTCCACTACGAAAAAACCAGTTGAAAGCGTTGTCAATGCTATCGACACCTCAACACCTTCATATACAACCTATGATCGAGAGGCCTTCAATCCAGCGATTACTGATTCGCAGTGGATCACCGTGATAGATATGCTCAAGCAATTCCATACTAAGCACTCAAACGATCATCAAATGGGTAAGAAATTTAATTGATGGATTTTAGATACGGGTGCATCGTATCATATAACTGGTAGAAAGAAGTTACTTACTTATTTGCGTGATGTTAAACCTACTCACATATTATTGCCGGATCATACTATATCTACTGTTGTTCAATCTTGAAGTGTGCGTCTAGGAGATAATTTGGCTATTCCAAATGTTTATATGTTCATGCTTTTCATTGCAATTTGATATCATTTCTGACTCTAATTAGAGAACAGATCTGTTTAGTGACAATGACGGATGAACTTTGTGTTCTTCAAGGCCGCACTTCAAGGATAGTGATTGGAGTCGGGGAAGGCCGATAAGGGGTCTTGTGGTTGATTGCTGAATGCATCTCATTGACAACTAGAATAGTTGCCTCTGTTTTCCTCATCTGAACATTGGCACAAGCGGATGGGTCATCCATCCTTTCAAGTATTAGCTGCATTCCCTAACATTCAATCTGATAGAAAGCATTTGATTGAACCTTGTTCTATTTATTTTGAAGCAAAGAAAACTCGTGCGAGTTTTCCTGATTCTGTTACTAAAGCCGCTGCTTTATTTGAGTTAGTACACGCTGATGTTTGGGGACCCTATAGAGTACCTTCTTCAACTGGTGCTCGATTTTTCTTGACCTTGGTGGATGATTTCTCTAGATCTTTTTGGGTCTTATTGATTGGCTCTAGGACTGAGGTTGTAAAATGTGTTAAGAAATTTTGTATGCTTGTCAAGACTCAGTTTGACAAGACTGTGAAATGCTTTTGGGCTGTCAATGGCACCGAATTTTTGCCTCTGCGGGAATTCTTTGACAACTCTAGTGTTGTATTTGAGACTTCTTGTGTTGATACTCCCCAACAGAATGGGCGAGTAGAACATAAGCACCGTCATTTGCTTAATGTTGCTCTTGCTCTTATGTTTCAAGCATCTATTTCGATTGTTTATTGGGGGAAATGTGCTCTAACTATAGCTTACTTGATCAATCGTACACCATATATCTAGCCTTATTCAAGAAAAGACTCCGTATTTTATGTTATATCAACAGGAACCTATACTCTCTCATGTCAAGGTTTTTGGTTGTCTCTGTTTTGTGTGTGTGGTCTTTAAGAGCAAGGACAAATTTGTCGCTAAGGGATACGTTTTGTTTTTCTAGGCTATCCATATGGGAAAAGGGATGGTGTGTACATGATATTGAAACGGGCAAGATTTCTGTTTCTCATGATGTTGTGTTCTTTGAAGAACAATTCCCTTTTTCTGAATCACCGTCTAAAGTTGATGTCTCTATTGAGTCTCAAGAGACTCATTCTATGATTTTTTGGTGCTGATCTTGAAACTACTCTTATGTGGTCTCAAGAGGCTCTTTCAGATGGTGGACCATCTATGTCTGACTCTGTTGTGTTACCTTTTGTCGATTTGCCCGTAGTTGATCCAGTGGTTCATCGTAATTCCCGGGAGTGTGTTCCGAATGTTCGCCTTCAGGATTATTTGTGTTATACAATTCATTCTCCAAGCGCCTCCTCAGGTACTCCTTAACCAATAACTAACTATGTTGTTGTTGGCAAATTTTCTCCCCGCCATATGCAATTCCTCGCAGCTGTTACTGCTACTGCCGAACCCAACTCTTACTCTGAGGCTGTTGAAGATGAAAAATGGAGAAGTTCTATGAAATATGAATTTGATGGTTTAGAACGAAATGGCAGTTGGGAGTTGACTTCTCTCCCTCCTGACAAGAAACCCATTGGTTGCAAATGGGTTTTTCGGATCAAGTTAAAATATGATGGGACTGTAGAGCGTTACAAGGTCAGGCTCGTTGCTCTTGGAAACAAACAAGTCGAAGGCATTGATTATACAGAAACTTTTGCTCCAGTTGCTAAGATGACAACAGTACGTTTGTTTGTCTCTGTTGCCGCCATTAAGGGGTGGCATCTTCATCAGATGTATGTTTAAAATGCCTTTCTGCATAGTGATCTAGATAAGGAGGTATATATGCGCCTCCCCCCTGGTGTTTCTACCTCAGTTGATTGTGTATGTCGCCTACGGAAGTCTCTGTATGGACTTCATCAGGCTCCCAGAAATTGGTTTGCCAAGCTAGCATATGCTCTTCTTAGGTTTGGCTTTAAACGCTCTTATGCCGATTACTCTTTGTTTTCTCTCATTCGCAATACCATGTTACTTCATGTCCTAGTATATGTGGATGACTTGATCATTGGTGGGAACGATTATGAGGAGATCAAAAAGTTCAAGAAGTATTTGCACACATGTTTTAATATGAAAGACTTGGACCTTCTGAAATACTTTTTAGGCATTGAAATTGTCCATGGCACCGATGGTCTCTTTCTTAGTGAACGCAAGTATGCTCTTGAGATATTACCCGAAGCAAGTTTATTAGGTGCTAAACCTGCTGAGTTTCCACTTCCTCAAAACCATGATCTCGCCTTGTCTACAGGCCCGACCTTCTTTGATCCAGAGCGGTATCATCGCCTTGTCTCAGTTATGTTGTTCATTTTCTTTCTCAATTTATGCAGGCCCCTACGGAGGATCACTAGCAGTCTGCCTTATGGGTTTTTTGCTACATAACGGCTCATCCAGGTCAAGGCCTTGTTTTATCTAGGGGGATTTCTCTGCAACTTCGTGCCTACTGCGATTCTGTTTGGGCTTCTTGTCCTATCACTTGTCGCTCTTTGATAGGTTATTATGTTTTTCATGGAGATTCACCTATCTCCTGGAAAACAAAGAAGCAACCAACTTTCTCTCGTTTCTTTGCGGAGGCAGAATATCGTTCCATGGTCGCTGGTTGTTGTGAGCTACTTTGGCTCAAATCATTCCTTCTCTCCTTTGGATATCTTCATCGATCTCCCATGCAACTTTATTGTGACAGTTAAGCGGCCTTACATATTTATGTAAATCCAGTCTTCCATGAACGAACAAAGCACATTGAGGTAGATTGTCACTTCATTCGAGATCTTCTCACTTCCGGTGCTATTGCTGCCTCTCATATCCGTACAAAGGACCAACCAACTGATATCTTGACCAAAGCCCTTGGTCGTCAGCAGTTCTCTCATCTCCTTCGCAAGTTGGGCTTTCATGATTTGCATGCTCTAACTTGATGGGGAGTATTGAAGAAAATTATCTTTGGTAAATATATTATTTAGTTTTCATTTTCCTCTTTCAGCATTAGAGTTATAATTTAGTGTATATTGTATCGTCTTCATTCAATCAAGGCAAAGGATAATTTCCACACATTGGTTTTTACATCCACCTCTGGGTACGTGGTTATGGAGATTAAGGTCGGACACAAGTAGACCGAAGGAGGCTAATGCCATGGAGAGGGGTGAAGCCGGAGAAGCGAAGAATGAAGAGACAGGAGAAGCATATGATGAGGTTTATTAATCAATAATAGGGGTAGATTGTAACGGCCCAGAATTATGATTTCCGGGTTACGTTTCAAGGGATAAAACCCCTGGTTTGGATCTTGCAATCCAAGTACGGGTTGAGTTTTAAAACAAAATATTTGTACTAAAACAAGGGATTTCGAACCCTTAAAGATCGCGGATCCATTGGGGACCAAATACATGTCTTAGTCTAATCGTGAAATCGAGCGAAAGCAAAAATAAAGTTGAGTTTAAATACAATCCGAAAAGGAGTATAAAAGAGAGGAAGTGTGGTGGTCTCTCAACCTCTCGATCTAACGCCAAAAGTCTTAACCCGCCAAACATCCACATAAGCAACGATAGCGGCTAACGGTTACCTGAATCTAAAAAAAATGAGGGGGATCTGGGTTAATCATCAGGTCACTCATGCGCGTATATAAACATACTCTGAGAGGCATATAATAAGCATCTTATTCCTAAGATGAAATGCGTAATGATATGCGAAAATTAAATCATATATATACATGCTGACAGTTTCATATAATGCAGAAAGCGATAAATGGATCCACACAGAATGACAAGTGGCATGTCCCTTTCCTACCTCCACCCCCTTCCGATAGGGCGAAGACTGGCCAGCTCATGAATGCATTCCATATTAATCGGGCGGCACGCATGCCCAACCCGCCCCATAAGAAATAATAAAGCCCGCAAGCAGCTTTCGCAATCATGCTCATAATATAAGTAAAGGAACTTCCATGACTCGATTGACTTAGGACGGGACCCGATGGGACTAGGTCATCCTATGACCCTAGCAAAGACTCTAGTTACTTCACAAATAACAGCCGTTCTCTTGCAAGGACATATAACAATCATATAATTTTCATTTTAGTTCCTAAGCGTGATTCTAAGTCGTATGGTGCATGGACACTAGCCTACTATATAACACCCAGTGCATAGAGCGCCCATCATGAGTAAGTTCAAAGAACTTACCTGGAGTAGCAGATCAGCAAGACGAAAAGCGGCAAGATATAAGCAAGCAGGTTACAGATCACCTAACAATTATTAATAATATGCATAAGTAAACTGCACAAAATGGGATCCATTTACCAGTACATAACATGCTCATCAATCCATTAATCATAGCATCATCAGCATCCATTATCTCAACTTATCTCAACATCTTATATCATCTTACTCCACTGTCATTTTTATAACTGGCTCAATTATACTTCAATCCATATAATCTCACTAGCTAGTCTAGTTGTTAGTCAAAACAATTACTTCAAAATTATAATTAGCCATTTCTAATTCATAAAGTATTTGATCTTTAAAACTACTTCCAAAAATCCGATTAAATAATCCCGACATACTTTACTTTAATTAAAATCACAATTCTAGGGATTTAAGTAACTTTCAACCGTTACTAAATAATTCAATTTATATATTTTAAAACCGACCCGTTTTAAATATCGACATAAATCGATTTCCAAATAATCAATTATCCGTTATCGGTTAAACAATTAATAAATAAATAACGAATAAACTCGAACCGAACCAACACTTTTAACCCAAACCGAATCAACCCCCTAACGTTAAACACCAAACCGGTTAAATAACAATTATATATATATATATATATAAGTTAGAAAAAGGGGCCCACCACGCCATATTGGCATCTCCTTCCCCAGATTCAAACTGAAGCCCTGCCCCGCCAGTTCTGTTCGATCTCGCTCCCGCCTGAAGCTCAACGCCGGCCGCCTCGGAGAGCCCCACCGGCGCGCCTGTTTGCCCGGACTCGCCCAGCTCGGCCTCCTGCTCACCTAGACCACCTCACGCTCACAGCTCGCACCTCTCTCGCACACTCTCGATGCTCACCTCTCACACGCACGCGCTCGCTCGTCCTCACCCTCGCCGCGCAGCCCTCGAGCTCACCGGAGCTCTCGAGCTCTCTCTACTCCCCGCATTGAGCTCTCGCTCACTCGCCACTCGCCCATAGCCCGACCCAAGGACTGAATCGAATCGAAACAGAGAAGGGAAATGTGAAAGCTCACCGAGGGGGTTTGCGACTTTGGAGCTCTCGATCAGAGTTCTGGGCGTCGTCAGAGGCTCGCGATGGCTCGTCGGACCTGCGTTGGATGTGGCTAAGTGCGATGGTAGGGCTCGATAGTGGTTTGGATCGGAAACGAAGGAGAACGGCTTATTGGAAGGTTGTCTCGTGCTTGAATGGGTGGTGGACCATCGATGGCTCGGTGGTGGCGTTGAGAGCTCCTTGGGCTGTCTTGTGGCACTGGTAGACGTCGAGGGAGGTGTAGGGTGGTGCTTTTGCTGATGCCCTTTGAAGAGGAAGGAGGAATAGATGATGGGAGTTCGATTTGGGGGCTTGGGAAAACAGAGGTGCGTTGATGCTCGGGAATGAAGAACAAGTACCCCGGAGGAGGTGAGGTGTTGAGCAGGAGACGGTGATGGTGTTGCTGGCGACGTGAACATGTGAGGATGGAGGAATGCCGAAGGAGGATATGAAAGATGGAGAGTGTTGAGACGGGAAAGACAACGATAGAGTGGTGATGGACTGATGGGTTTATAATAAATCTTCAAAATTTTCAAAAATTTTCAAAAATTTACGTATTCGGTTTATCGAATACGTAAATTTTCAAAATTTTCCCGAGTCTTGGATCTTAAACGAATTTTAATTTAGAATAAATCTATAATTTATATAAATAATACTTTAAAAATCTCTGACGTTACATCATCCACCTCTAAAAACAAGTCTCGTCCTCGAGACTAAAATTATCTTAAAGTAAGAGGATAAAGTTTGAAATCGGTGAGTCCAAGGATCATACCATTGATCCCGTAAGTACCTCGTAGGTGCCCCTATAAGATCCTCACAACATTATAGCGTCCACTAGGTCTTAGCAAGCAATCCATAAGTGCCCTTATAAATGCTTGTATCCACTTCGTGAGGCGTCATAATGTAAATCCAGTCCCGAAAGATTCAAAAGAGTTTTGCAAATGGAAAGATTGACCTCGAAATCGTTAAAATTCTTGATAGGATTTATTCTTTTTAAAAATCCAAGTTAGTCCTTTTTAAAACCATTCAAAATTTTCAAATCCGACGTTAGTCAAGCAATTTCAGATCACGAGAGGTGGAATCATCTACCTCTAAAGGCTAATCTCATATTCTCTTCTTATTTTCCAGAATCAGTCAATCTATCAGTGTCAATTCAAGCAAGATTTATAAGTTATAAGAAATGCATACCCGCATAAACCAATCAATCTCCAACCAGTACATCATACGATAAGTCTCAAAACACATATTAACACAGTGCCACAAGTCACATCAAGCATCTTCACATCATACTAAAAGTAATAATAAGTGCATCATCAAACCATCGTAGCTAATCACGCAAGCAAACATGTCAAGAGATCAATGGATTAGGTGTCATAGAGTTAGTACGTCAGTACACATCAATTCTCACAATCGCATAACATCGCACTACAAGTAGAACCATTCATAGCAGATTTACCATGTCAACAAATCAACACATCAAGATCATGCTATTAAGATTCAGAAAAAGAAGATCAAGTAGTATATAAATCACCAACATGTCAGCATGCTATCAAAGACATCACCTCAACTAATCACAATATCGAATGACGATCATTTAGTAACCAAGCACCATTAAGTCATGTTCATCATTTAATGTATCAATAATCATGCTTAACTATATAACACAACATCATGGTTTCATATAATAACACATCATTATCTCGTATATCCTATCGCAACACATCCTAATATTCTTCTATAACAACATAACAGGATAGCAAAGTATCAACATATCATGATAACATTTGTCACTTTCAACTAGATTTCAATATTGCATATCAACATGTAATATCGTTCCATACCAGGTTCCTCATGGTCGCTATCTAACATCATGCCAGTACATATTAACAAGTCATGTAAACAAGAAAATTCCCACATTATCCTCAGTCAACAAGTCTCAATTTGCTATTATGCTCAAAATTATTGCAAAACACCATATATGAACATAGTCAATTTAAGCTAGCAAGTTTCATCATAACCTTATTAGAAAACAATTCAGGTTCGTTAGCATTCGTAGTTCATACTTTTATAGGCACAAGAGTTCAGATCATGCTTAGCAATATAGGGTAGCAAAACATCGAAACATGATGGTACATGAAAACTATAAGACATCAAATCATATAATCATAGACAATGGATGATCATGCAAGATTCATTACTAGGTCAACATATCAACACATAAATTCCATCGCGATATCAATGCAATACCATCATCAACTAATTCAGAGAGGATTAAGAGTTAGAACGGAGGACACTCCCGCTTGCAAGTCATATCGTACCCAGTAATCGTCATCCTCAAAACGTGCTTGTCCTGCCGAAATCGTTGATCTTGAGGCCCGTGGGTTATGGGCCCACGCCTTCGCGGCGTTGCTCTATCGCTATCCGACTTTCCATTTCCTCTTTCATGCGGTCGCTCGTCCAACGTGTCGTGTAGGAGTCCAAGTTAGCGAAGATAGGGGAGGGACAAGAGCGGACAACCCAATGTTCCTTTCGGAACAAACATAGACCAACCCTAAAGATGACAACTAGAGACGAAACTCCGACCTCATAATAGCAACGATGCCCTTATGGAAGTCCATTAAGTTATAATCGCGACAAGCAAACACGAATTCATTATGGAGCATATCAATCACACTAATCCACGCTAACATGTACCTATTTCAGAGGAGCAACATTCGTATTCATTTCCAACGACACGATCAATTCCTATACTGATGCATGCGAGACAAGATAGTAGTCTATTATTCCATGAAAGCACATATGCCTAGCAAGTTATGCGGAATCAAGGAGCATGCAGGATTCTAGGTCATGTGGGATTTAACGACGATGACGAGTATGGTGTATATGAACGAATGCACAAGCATGGTGTACACATCAATAGGTGAGGTCAAATCTGGCATGACGAGGTGTAACATAACAACCAGATTAAGCATCATACGAGAACATATAGGAGCAACCTAGTAACTATCTCATCCGAACATACTGGTCATATAATAGGTCAAGCATGGCACGTAATCATACAACGAGATACATTTAGAAAGGACAAGTCCTACATGATACTAGCGACACATAATGTGATACCAGGATAGTCAAGAGTCATTAAAAGTGGTTCAACCGGATGTTCACGAAATATGAGGCATCATCAAAAGTAACAAGAAGAATATCATGAGCAATAGATTATAATCATGCTAGGAACGAATCGTCATAGGACACATATAAAGGTACAATAGTTATCACATCATAGAACCGGTACAACATGTAATCATTTAGCGAGTCATATTGGAAATCATAAGCCCTACAGGATACTACTAGCACATATCGAATCATGACTACAATTAAGGTAACTCGACTAAATTCATTCTAACATTCATGCATCATGCATATGCGAAATGAGATAACGTGGTGTGTAATCATGCGAGGTGCCAAGTCATACATCTATGCCAGCACTAGAGGAATTCATAAGGTAATAGGGAAACACTACCGAGTGATAACATGTAAGCATTATAGGATAAACCATAACAGAAAGCAATTGATCATCGAATTTAACATCAATCTAATTTGCATGAGTAAGATATTTCACGGTGATAGAAAGAGGGAATGATCACACTATGATGGACCTAGCTCGAGAGAGAATCAGTAATAATGCAAGCAAGGTATAAATTCGCACAAGTCACAACCAAGGACCCTACATAATGCTAAAGGCTCAACATGACATTTGATACAGACATGCGCTTGAATGACCAACACATCCATGTGCAAGAAATCATATAAACATAGCCCGTCGATATAGAAGCATGGGAGGAATATAGCAATGCATAATGCAAACCTACGCAACTGGCAATATGACAAGCATACAAGGTATGTATTCCAACTCAACAACCATTTTAATAAGGCATGCATTTACCAAGACATCACGTTAAATAGCATGATCACAATTGAACTACTAATTTAGTCAACAACCCACGGGTAGCATCGACTAATCATGCAGGGGAAATCATTGTACGACATTCATACAAGGGAAGTGTAGCACACTATCATGGGTCTGATCTAGGGGAAGACAATAACTATATACATACATTTATCATGCAATTCATGCTTTAAATCAGTCGTTAGTACGACCAATACAACAGGTCAATTAGACATGCGAAGGCGACATATAATGAGGACAGGAAGCAAGGTGCAACGCGGGACCTAAGCAATAGGGCAGGCATGGGTACAAAATGTCATACAACCACGAATTTACATTAAGGATCATCATCTTAACATGTACTGGAAATTACGTATCATATACGGCATGTTGACATCAAGTTATAACACATAATCATCAAGTATGGAAGTCACTCTATCATGATACCAGAACTGAACGATCACACTATCATGAACCTATTTACAGGGAGAACATTAATCATGCGGCTTCCTAACACACGACATTTACATTCATGCACTAGTATGACGATGCAACATACCGAGTAGGGCATGCTGGGATGATAGACACGTAACATGTGTAACTTGGACTCACACAATGGCCATGATGAAGTCATAAACATTAAAGCATGCATTCATCAAGACTCAATTATACCACATACTCCCCATCCAACGCACTAATTACACAACAATATAAAGTGCAAAACAACCATCTGACGAATACAGAATAGATGGGCATGTTGTAGATTCTTGTCATAAAACGAGTAATAAGCATCAAGGCGTCATTAGCTAGTATGCTAAAGAGATCATTTACAGGCATTCACACGAAGAAGAGTTTATCATGCTATCATGGGCCAAACCCAGGAGAAAACAATTATCATGTAGGTTCATATCATGTGGTTTATATGCTTCAAATCAATTATTAGTACAATTAATACAATAAGTCAAGTAGGCATGCTATGACAACGTAATCACGATAGAGAGTGAGGCATAACACAAAACATGATCAATGTAACTAATCACAGATGTAATAACATTAGCAACATTTTACAAATGAGCATTTGCAAGGTACAAAATCATGTCATCCAGTTCAGAGAACGTCACCATTAAAACCGGACAGAGATCCCTAAGGGCAACCATTGACCTTCCCCAACTAACTCATCACCCCTATTTCTCATGGGACCTTGGTACGTACGACTCTTTGTGGCAAGAAAACCTCGGTTGATCATCATAAGAATCAAGGAAGACAACCCCGGAAACACCTTACTTTTGACTCAAAATGACATCAAGAACTACCTTCCAATACTCACTCAGACAACCTTCATATACATACACGAGTTTCTAACGCAATGTGTTTACCAATCCGATTCCCATGAAAGATACTGACATCCGGGAGAAAGACTCCATAGAACCGTCAAAGGGTTAACAAACATAGTGGAAGGGGCTGTTTCACACAAGCTAGGTTGACCACACAGAATTAAGGGTACTCGCACTATCCCATTTGCACAAATCAGTCGATACACATTTAATTGTTAGGCATACCAATCAGACTTTAGCATGTCAAGCACTCATCATAGAATCAGTCAATGACAATTATAATGACCTCCTTCGAGGGAGATCGTACTCAGTCTCACTATATAATGCACATCAAGCTATCTAATGTCGCTCTTCGAGGAGCGACTGACCGGAGGGGCAAAAACCTCGCGATCCTACCTAACTCACCACTCCAACCACCTTGATGCAATCTCCTTGGAGTCTTCCGGACCCTCTGTAAAGAGAAAGCTAATATTTTGCCTACCGTTCCCAACTACACCCAATAGGGGTGGTCTAGCGCCTTTACTACCCTCTCGTGTCCCCGTTTGGTCGATTTTCCTCATTTTTTTTACAAGTCAAGTTCATTACTTAGTCCAATTTGGGTTAGGCATCTTAAGTTCATTTTGCCCCTTTAAATCCTTTTATAAAAGTCCTTGAAACTCGTGGGCGGTTTTCAAAACTTACACTCGACCCTTGTGTACCCGAATTGCACAACCTGAGCTCTGATACCATCTTTATAACGGCCCAGAATTATGATTTCCGAGTTACGTTTCAAGGGATAAAACCCCTTGTTCGGATCTTGCAATCCAAGTACGGGTTGAGTTTTAAAACAAAATATTTGTACTAAAAGAAGGGATTTTGAACCCTTAAAGATCGCGGATCCATTGGGGACCAAATACCTGTCTTAGTCTAATCGTGAAATCGAGCGAAAGCAAAAATAAAGTTGAGTTTAAATACAATCCGAAAAGTAGTATAAAAGAGAGGAAGTGTGGTGGTCTCTCAACCTCTCGATCTAACGCCAAAAGTATGAACCCGCCAAGCATCCACATAAGCAACGATAGCGGCTAACGGTTACCTGAAGCTAAAAAAAATGAGGGGGATCTGGGTCAATCATCAGGTCACTCATGCGCGTATATAAACATACTCAGAGAGGCATATAATAAGCATCTTATTCCTAAGATGAAATGCGTAATGATATGCGAAAACTAAATCATATATATACATGCTGACAGTTTCATATAATGCAGAAAGTGATAAATGGCTCCACACAGAATGACAAGTGGCATGTCCCTTTCCTACCTCCACCCCCTTCCGATAGGGCGAAGACTGGCCAGCTCATGAATGCATTCCATAATAATCAGGCGGCACGCATGCCCAACCCGCCCCATAAGAAATAATAAAGCCCGCAGGTAGCTTTCGCAATCATGCTCATAATATAAGTAAAGGAACTTCCATGACTCGATTGACTCAGGACGGGACCCGATGGGACTAGGTCATCCTATGACCCTAGCAAAGACTCTAGTTACTTCACAGATAACGACCGTTCTCTTGCAAGGACATATAGCAATCATATAATTTTCATTTTAGTTCCTAAGCGTGATTCTAAGTCGTATGGTGCATGGACATTAGCCTACTATATAACACCCAGTGCATAGAGCGCTCATCATGAGTAAGTTCAAAGAACTTACCTGGAGTAGCAAATCAGCAAGACGAAAAGCAGCAAGATATAAGCAAGCAGGTTACAGATCACCTAACAATTATTAATAATATGCATAAGTAAACTGCACAAAATGGGATCCATTTACCAGTACATAACATGCTCATCAATCCATTAATCATAGCATCATCAGCATCCATTATCTCAACTTATCTCAACATCTTAAATCATCTTACTCCACTATCATTTTTATAACTGGCTCAATTATACTTAAATCCATATAATCTCACTAGCTAGTCTAGTTGTTAGTCAAAACAATTACTTCAAAATTATAATTAGCCATTTCTAATTCATAAAATATTTAATCTTTAAAACTACTTCCAAAAATCCGATTAAATAATCCCGACATACTTTACTTTAATTAAAATCACAATTCTAGGGATTTAAGTAACTTTCAACCGTTACTAAATAATTCAATTTATATATTTTAAAACCGACCCTTTTTAAATATCGACATAAATCGATTTCCAAATAATCAATTATCCGTTATCGGTTAAACAATTAATTAATAAATAAATAAATAACGAATAAACTCGAACCGAACCAACGCTTTTAACCCAAACCGAATCAACCCCCTAACGTTAAGCACCAAACCGGTTAAATAACAAATATATATATATATATATATATATATATATATATATATATATATATATATATATATTGGCATCTCCTTCCCTAGATTCAAACTGAAGCCCTGCCCTGCCAGCTCTGTTCGATCTCGCTCCCGCCTGAAGATCAACGCCGGCCGCCTCGGAGAGCCCCACCGGCGCACCTGTTTGCCCGGACTAGCCCAGCTCGGCCTCCTGCTCACCTAGACCACCTCACGCTCACAGCTCGCACCTCTCTCGCACACTCTCGCTGCTCACCTCTCACATGCACGCGCTCGCTCGTCCTCACCCTCGCCGCGCAGCCCTCGAGCTCGCCGAAGCTCTCGAACTCTCCCGACTCCCCGCACTCAGCTCTCGCTCACTTGCCACTCGCCCATAGCCCGACCCAAGGACTGAATCGAATCGAAACAAAGAAGGGAAATGTGGAAGCTCACCGAGGGGGTTCTCGACTTCGGAGCTCTCGATCGGAGTTCTGGGCGTCGTCGGAGGCTCGTGATGGCTCGTCGGACCTGCGTCGGATGTGGGTAAGTGCGATGGTAGGGCTCGGGAGTGGTTTGGATCGGAAATGAAGGAGAACGGCTTACCGGAAGGTTGTCTCGTGCTTGAATGGGCGGTGGACCATCGATGGCTCAGTGGTGGCGTTGAGAGCTCCTTGGGCTGTCTTGGGGCATTGGTAGACGTCGAGGGAGGTGTAGGGTGGTGCTTTTGTTGATTCCCTTTGAAGAGGAAGGAGGAACAGATGATGGGAGTTCGATTTGGGGGCTTGGGAAAACAGAGGCGCGTTGATGCTCGGGAATGAAGAACAAGGACGCCGGAGGAGGTGAGGTATTGAGCAGGAGACGGTGATGGTGTTGCTGGCGACGTGAACAGGTGGGGATGGAGGAATGCCGAAGGAGGATATGAAAGATGGAGGGAGTTGAGACGGGAAAGACAACGATAGAGTGGTGATGGACTGATGGGTTTATAGGCCAGGGGAGGGGTTAACTTACAACTAGGAAGAGGGGAAAGAGGTTAGGGGCGTGGCAGGGGTTAGATGTAGGGTGGCTTGATTGGAAGGGTATTAAATAGGGAGAAATGACAACTTAATACCCGGAATAAATTTTGAAATCCGCTTACTGATCTTTACTCGACGTGATTAAATTAAATTTAATATAAACGTTTGAAACCGAACTAAATAACGAAACCCGAAAATATTTTCAAGCCTTGGAAATATATGGAGAAATAAATTCATATCTAAGTTCGAATAACAAGTTTATGCTGGGAGTGGTCTCGAGAAATAAAATAATTCGGTTTATCGAATACGTAAATTTTCAAAATTTTCCCGAGTCTTGGATCTTAAACGAATTTTAATTTAGAATAAATCTATAATTTACATAAATAATATTTTAAAAATCTCTGACATTACATAGATTGAGTATTATGAAATTTTTTTGGACATTTAGCAAAAGAGGAGATTAAGGTAGACATTTAGCAAAATGGTTATATATAAAAATTGACATTTAACCAAATAAATTCAAATGAAAATGATTTCTCCAATCAACATATAAGCAATGGTTTCAAAAAGGAATATATTAAAAAACTTTTATGTTGAAATTCCTTTCTTGTCATCATTTTGATTAATGGTTAATTAAATGATAAAGAAAGATGAAAAAGATTATTGAAAATTAGCTATTGTTTTAAATTCCTAAAATTAAATTCAGATTGATAAATAAACATAAACTATTATGTTTTAAAAGGAGAATGAAAATAGGTCTACTAGTAATTGTATGGTTAGAAAGAGAAATATCTGCATGATACAACAACGTATTGGACTGAGTATGCTGACCCCTTTGGAATTCTTCAAGCTCTAATAGATGGAACAAAATTATTTTTTCAAAGAGAACCTTCTTCCAGCAAAAGGAGATAAAGGGATTATTTAGTCTCATTTTATAGTAAAACTAAATGTGACCTGATTTGATCGATCCAACCCGCATCCGAACCAACCCAAAATCCATTTGACCCGAATCCAACCTAAAATTCATGACACTCCCAGGAATTGGATCACATAGCCTCACCTGAACCAACATACAATATAGTCGATATATGACATGGCCTCACATATGACTAAATCTAAATAGATATACTCAAATTTTATTCAAACAATCCGAGGAATTGGATCCTCTCTATTAGGAGAGTTCCTTATATTTACCTATTAGAACAATCTAAGCCATTGGATTAAGTTGATTGGTTTAGATTCGGAAACGATATCTACACCGCTAATTTTTACTATTTCCATCGCTAATCACCGCATAGATATGCGGTGAGTTAATGACGGTCAACGCACATACCGCATATACATGCGGTGACCTACCGCATGTATATGCGGTAGGTCCTGCCGTATGGGTCCTCGTCGCTTGAAGATGCGGTGAGTACATGGTTCCGTTTCAACCCCACCGCAGACCCATGCGGTGGGTATCGGATAACCGGATTTGCGGGCAATTATTCGGTGGAGCCGACAGCACCGATAGGGACCAATAGACACCGCTTGGGTATGCGGTATACTCTGACACTACGAATTTATCGTATAATACAGGCACATTTGCGGTGTTATATCCTTCTACAGTGGAATTAACTTGTAATAATGTCGTGATCTGAAAAAACTCATTTGTTGAATTCAAAAGAAAGATGATATTACATCAACATTGATTAAAACGAAAGTGCGATAAATATCCTCGATGACGAGTTGAATTCAAAAGAAAGATGATATTGCATCAACATTGATTAGAACAAAAGTGCGATAAATATCCTCGATGACGAGTTGAATTCAAAAGAAAGATGATATTGCATCAACATTGATTAAAACGAAAGTGCGATAAATATCCTCGATGACGAAAATATGAAGTTCGAAAAATAATTTGTGAAATGGAATAGACAAATATACAACCTAATTGAACATACGAAGTTCGAAAAATGACACCAGAAAGTGGAAAGTGCTAATACGATAGGGGACGGCCACCATCACGACGACGGTAAGCTCTATATCGTGCTATCCTCGCCGCAAACTGCTCTATATCAAGCGCCTCTTTTTTGTAGTGTTTGGTGAACATGTCTTCTCGTTGAATTGGTCTTGGTTCGGACGACATTGTCGGCGGTGAAGTGTGTTTCCGGCGGTGGTGTGTTTTCGGCGGAGGTTTACGTCCACTTATATAGACTAGTAACTACCGCATGTCCATGCGGTATATTCGACCGCATGGACATGCGGTGTCTAAAACCTATATATGGCCCGGAGTCTCTAACCAAGGTACCACACATCAACATGTCTGACACCAGCGGGGAAAGCTCAAGCAACGACATAATACGTCAAGGCACGATGGAAGAGTTTGAGGCGGTTCTGTACACTGGTAGTCCACGGTCAAAGACGGTGGAGGCGATGATAAAGAGACTAAGTGATGAAAATCGGTTGCTGCTGGTGGAAAACCAACAAGCCCGTTCGCGGATTGATATCCTGGGAAGTCAAGTTGCAGTTCTGGAAGAGGAAAAAAAGGCTCTTGTAATGAAGCTAGGTGAAGCTATTGTGCGTAACACTTGACTATATTAGGGCCGTTTGTAGTAGGTTGCTTTTAATTTATAAACTTCGTTTCGAATCATGATATTGAAAGATGTGTACGGACGTACTATTCAAATTTGAAAACGATCTGCAACGGTAACAAACCATCAAATCCACACCAACACACAAATTACGTAATCCGAAATCGAATCATCAACTACTGCACAAAAAACAATCCAAACTACTGCACAAAAAAGAATCCAAACTTCCAATTACTACACAAAAAGTCATCTACCCGCAAATAGAACAACCACATACATCATCCCAGATTGCACCGTCACGGTGGGGGAGGACCCCAAAATTGCTCGTAGATGCGAGTCAGGTGTGCAGCTGTCAACTCAACTCCAAGGTCCTTGAGTCGCCGAATCTCCAACCCAGCCGCATGATAGCGCTGCTGGGTTGGCGACGGCGGCGGTGGCGGGGGTGGCGATGGCGGGGGTGACGGCGGTGGGATGATGGGCTGGTGTCGAGGAGTGTCAAGAAGTAGGTGTGGATGACTATGGCGGTGAAGCCACTCCAGATAGTCATCGGCCACGCCATATGGGTACTCTTCAGAGGTCCGTGGCAACTCCTCCATGGGGAAAAGATGATCGAACCTGTGCGCCCAGTGGTTGTCAGCTGGGTGGAACGACGCCTCCTTCTTGCACTTGGCGGACTTCGGTCTGAGCACTACAGTAGGTCTGATTGGATCAACGGGAATGTGCTGAACCCGACCAAACTGTCGCAGCACACGGTCCGGCATATACGGCTCCTCCTCGAACAACCACAGAATGGTGCCCCTATATCTCGAAAGACGCAGATCTCCATCAAAATCCAAGTGTCTACCAAATGGCATGAACTCGATCTGCAATGGAATAGAAATTGTTATTACGACTAAAATCTAGTTTATAGTATGACAAATGTAAGTGCGGATATAAATTGTGTTCGTACCTCGTCGACACTCATCTCATCCAGCCTCCGCCGCAGAACATCTAGTCGCTCGATGCGAGGCCTATCATCCCGGGTGACCGTAGTGGAAAATGGCGTCGCCCCCAGGACGTACCTCACCCTGTGTCGCGGATCCCGGGCAAGCCTCCGATCGAGCGTCATGCCGGGCTTGAACACCGGAAAATGCAACCATATCCACACCTACAAAGGAACAATACTATCAACAACATAGTCATTATAACCTAGTTACAAAACTTATAAAATAAATAATCACAGAACGAATGACTTACCTCCAATAGTTTTGTACAACCGTCCATGTCTTTGGCCAACTCCCGGGTCGCCTCGCCCAATCCCCGATACAAGCACGCCAAGACCCCTACAGCTAGAGAAAGATGCGACACCTGCGCTGCATCAATAAACCTACGGATCACCTCCGGACGCAATCTTCCGCCCGACTTGTCGATAAACAAGGTCGCAGTCGCAATCATCCCCATCAGAACACCCAAGATGCACTCCATATCATGCTCAAGTGGGGCGCCATCTAGAACCCGTTGTCGCATCGGTGCTATCTTCTGAAGGAGGAGCTGAATAGTAGGGCCTCCATGGGCCCATGCGCTCGTCCGCTCGTTCTGAGTCAAGCCGTAATACTCCACAACTGTGTCCCTCGAGACGCCCACGTCATCCAAGTGAATACACTCTTCTCCGTCCAAACCAAGGCCAAGTATGAAGACCACATCGTGCAGTGTGATGGTGATCTCTCCCCATGCGAAGTGAAAACTGTTCGTCTTGGGGTGCTAGTTCTCAACAAACGCACCGATCAGAGTGTGATCCACATGATCCCACTCGAAATATCTCAGGTCCTAGAACCCAGTCTCCCGCACTGCGGGAAACCATGACTCTCGTCCATCAACCTCCAACAACGCCTCTACACGGCCCAGCGACTGCCCTCGTCTCTGCACACGCACACCCCTACGCAAGGCTTCGTACTCCCGTCTCCAAACAGCTTGTGCAATGTGGGTCTCGTAGTCTCTCAGAAGGGAAACGGTATGTGGCCCCCTTGGCCATTCGGGCAGAACAACCCGAATGACCCCTGTCCTGCTAGGCTCGCCATGCTGCCTATCACCTCCTGCACTACTCCCCTCACCACGCTGCCCAGCACCACCTTCCCTACTGCTCTCGCCACGCTGTCTCCGCCTCCTCTGCACTACACGGACAGGGGGTTGTGCCGCCTGGTCTCCTCCCATATCCTGACGAACATCGTCAGATGCCCCATACATCGGATCATGCCTCTGGTCTCCTCCCATATCCAGCGACACATGCCTCGAAAGTGCAGCTGACTCAATAGGTGGGGCCGAAGAACTTCTCTGTCCACGTACATCCCTCTAATGCCCCCCGGCAATCGGCACACCCTCCAAGTTCCTAGGTGTCGCTGATGGCACCGCCTGCTGACTCCCGATGATCGGCTCAGGCTCGGCGGTCCTCGGCGTCGACGATGGCGCCGCATGCTGACTCCCAGGCGTCCTCCCTACACCCGTAGAACCTACCGGGGTGAACGACGCAAAATCTATATGCCTAACGGCCCATGGCTTCTGGTCGCCACCTCTAGCATGACTCGTCCTAACACCCACATCTCCGAGCAGAGGTGCCGTGTCGTCATACGAGTTCAATTGTTCGCTGGAAAACTGAGTCCCAAAGTAGTCCTGATAACTGTCATGATGAGCCTGCAACTGCTCTACCACTCTATCAGCTCCAGTCTGCAAATGCTCATCCGTCTTCCGTGCTCGGTCCCCTCGTAGGTACCCCTCCACCATCTCAATACCCTGGTCGCCTTGACCAGACTCTCCGGTCGACTGCACCACTGGGTCATCCGTGTGGTCAGACATCAAGACCAGCTCAATCTGCACCAGACTCTGATATGTCTCTATAGACGACTGGGACGTGTGCCCCAAACCGTCACTCTGGTCAACACGTGACTGAGAAGATGGCCCAATATCAACTCCTACAGTCTCAATATCCCTCTGCGGAGGATCCACTACATCCTCCACCGTCTGGCTCTCCCTGACGGCAACCTCGGTATAATCATCTACCGCGTCGCTATCCGTCTCCATAGGAACTGCTACATCCTCCAACGTCTGCCTCTCCCTAATGGCAGCTCTCCTAGCAGATTGCAACACTACCCTATCTTCCAAATTTCTCGATAACACAGACTGTGTAAATTAAAATATATTTGTCAGAATCCTATCGCTCAATTACAATACTATATCGTATGACTGTATAAATGTGGCAAGATTTTCGTAAGTATATTAATGATATCATCTTAATACTAACAATTCATAAGAAAACATAAATGTATACTTATTCGATTTCAATTCCCTACACCTAGTATTTGTCAGAATCCTATGGCTCGAATACGATACTATATCGTATGACTGACTAAATGTTGCAAGATTTTCCAAAGGTTTATAAATGATTTCAGCCTAATACTATCAATTCGTAAGAAAACAGAAATATATACTTATTCGATATCAATTTCCCTACACCTAGTAACAATTTTAACATATCGTAGGCTGAGGCTGTGTCTCCAGCAGTGACGGTACATCTGTCGTCCTCCGCCTCTGTATAGTGGGTTCCGGCTACATTATATATAAAAAGGAAATGTTAACACTATTTCCTTCAAATTAAAAAATAAAGCAAATTGATTTTTATAAACATTAAATGTTACCTGTAACGGATGTCTCCGAAAAGGACCAACATCATCAGCCGTGGCTTTTCCACGATTGTCTTTCACCATCTCAAAACTCGGGTACAAAGTGGTGGTAGATATATAGACGGGGAATGGACGAAACCAAAAGTCGGGTTCGGAAAGAAAGGAATCGGAGAAGATTCGGTGTGTCGGACAACTGGCCCCCCACGCCTATTTATAATGGGCCCCCAACGGTAAAAAAAAATACCGCATGGAGATGTGGTATGTTCTTACCCAAATTTTCGCTATTTTAAAATCATACCGCATGGGTATGCGGTATGCTTTTTAAATATTTTAAAATTCCACCGCATGGGTATGCGGTTTGTTTCGGATAACTTCGACCCAACCGGATTATCGTATTACGAACTCCGTTTCAACCTAACCCTCCGCACGTACATGCGGTGTTTTTATACGGTCAACGGACATACCGCATGTACATGCGGTATGTCGGGCTAAATTTTGATTAAGACACCGCATAGGTATGCGGTGTTCGAGAGGGGGGTAGGGTGGATGCGGGCGAAGAGGTTCGTGCGGTGGGTGAGGATGTTGGAGGTGGTGAGGGAGGAGGCAAAACTCAAGAGCACATAGTGATATGGCGGATGATAGAGATTTGTGATAATTTGGGGTTGATTAAAATGATATAATCTTAATCACTCATTTTATTTAATGGTTGAGATCAAATCATTAGGTAAATATTAAGAACCGCTCATTAGGAGAGGATCCAGGTCTAACCGGAAACTAGGTACTTAAAAAGTTGGCATGCATGTCATCATATTTGATTGGACCAAGTATGATGTATCCATCCATCAATTCACCAAAATGCATAAATCATCCATTTATCCCACATTGATAGATTACACAGGTCTCCTATTGTATAGTGGGCTGAAAGCCCGTTAAGGCCCAATACCTTTGTAACCTATATATATGTTATATCAATGAATGGAAACCCTCAAGGGAGGACTTTACATCAATTCTATCATTCTACATGGTATCACAGCCTTTTCTTCCTCACGGAACCCTAATTTGATCCTCCTGCCTCCCCTCTTCTCTTACCGGCCTCCCCGTATTTTTCTCCTTCTCCGCCGGTCATTCCACGAGCCCTGCAACCTCGCTCTCGCTGTCCTCCCTCGCACTCTCGCGTCTGTCCTATTCCAATGAAGAAGAAAGTTGCGCCCTTTGCAATTTCGTCTCAAGTATTCACATCTTCGCCCTTGTTTTATAATATTCTCGCTTTTGGCCCTGAGTTAATTATTTATTAATTCAGGCGGCCAATATTTCATAAAAAAAAAAAAAAAAAAATATGCACCGATACTCTGGACATCCCGCCCCTCGACATGCCGGTCCTCAGGCCTATCGGACATCGCCTGACCCAGGCTATGTTCCGCCAGCTCTGCATCACGCCTTCTCCTCTACGCAACCGACATCGTCAGACTCTTCTTGGTACATGGACACTGGTGCCACCTCCCACTTGACGAACTCCTCAGGTAACCTCTCATCTATTTCTTTTAAGGGCCGTGCCCACTCTATTATCGTCCGAAATGGTGGTCGTCTTGCTACTTCGGGAATTGGCCACGCCAAATTACAGACCCCAACCCACCCACTACACCTCAACAATGTCCTTATTGCCCCAAAAATTGTCAAAAACCTTATCTCTGTCCGTCGGTTCACTACTGACAACAACGTTTCCCTTACGTTTGATCCCTATGGTTTCTCTGTGAACGATCTTACTACGGGGGTTACTCGCATGAGATGTAACAGCACCGGGGAGCTCTACCCTGTCACACCACCTCCTGCGTCCAGTCAGTCGTATCCGGTCGCCCTCTCGGCATCATCGTCCAGCCTGTGGCATGCACGCCTGGGCCATCCCAGCGCTGCCATTCTAGATGTCCTCCGTTCCCAGAACCTGGTCACCTGTACTAAAGACCCACGCTCTGGTTTATGTTCTTCCTGCCAACTAGGCAAACATGCCAGACTGCCGTTCCAACGGTCTTTGACCTCTACCCTTGCTCCCTTTGATATCATTCACAACGACATTTGGACCTCTCCCGTGCCTAGCAAGGAGGGTCACAAGTACTACCTCTTGTTTCTGGATGATTACACTCATTACTTATGGGTCTTCCCGTTGCATTTCAAGTCCCAAGTGTTTCCTATTTTTGCCAGATTCCATACCTACATCAAAACACAATTCCACATGTCCATCAAATGTTTCCAATGTTACAATAGTCGTGAATTTGACAACAAAGACTTTCACTCCTTCTTTGCCGCAAATGGGATCTCATATCGCTTGTCTTGCCCCTATACTTCTCAGCAGAATGGCAAGGCAGAAAGAATCATCAGAACCATTACCAACATGATGCGCTCTCTCCTCTTCCACACATCTATTCCCCTTCCCTATTGGCCTCACGCCTTATCCACCACATGTTATCTCCTAAACATTCTCCCTTCCACTACCCTACACAATCGCTCGCCAGCTCAAACACTTTATTACGCCGAGCCTAGGTATGATCACCTTCGCACCTTCGGGTGCTTGTGTTTCCCAAACCAGTCATCCACAGCCCCGCACAAGCTTCACCCGCGCTCCACTCCATGTGTCTTCCTAGGCTATCCGTCTGATCATCGCGGTTACATTTGCCTCGATATCAAGACCCACAAGATCATTCTCTCACGTCATGTCACCTTTGATGAGTCGCGGTTTCCCTTTGCGTCTCCCACACCCCTTGTGTCTCCGTCAGAGTCTGAGTCACCATTCGCTCACTTCCTTTTTCCCCAAAGCTCTCCCGGTGCTCCTACTTTTCCCCCTACACCACCACCACCACCACCACCACCACCCACCACCAGACCACACACCCGCAGCGTCTCCGGTGTCTTCCGACCCTGTCAGATCGTCTCCATGACCACCGCCCATCACCCCGCTATCCACCTCCCATCACCCCGCCAAACAACCTCGCCTCACCTACGTGCGACGGCCGCCTCATGTCATGCGGCGCCCGCCGCAACCCCAAATGCTGCGCCCGCCGCCCATAACCCCTCCCTGGCGGCGCCCGCCGCACGCCTTGCGGCGCCCGCCGCAACCCTCGCCGCATTTGATCCGCCCGCCGCCTCTTCCCCTTGCTTAGCCCCTCTTACCCCCGTCCTTCCCGACTCCCATTCACCCTCTGCCTCCACCCAGACCTCCCTCTCCCCCATTCCCACCTCCCACAAAACAGCCCTCCTCGACCCGAATTGGCAGGCGGCTATGCTCGACGAATACAGGGCCCTTACGAAGAATGGTACTTGGGTTCTTGTTCCTCGCTCTCCTGAGGCGAACGTCATTCGCTGTATGTGGCTCTTTCGTCACAAGTTCCGCTCTGATGGGACGTTGGAGCGCTTCAAGGCCCGTCTTGTGGTGAACGGTAGATCTCAGCAGGCAGGTATTGATTGTGATGAGACCTTCAGCCCTGTGGTCAAGCCTGCCACTATCCGAGTAGTCCTGAGTCTAGCTCTGTCGCGCAACTGGGCCATCCATCAGTTAGATGTCAAGAACGCCTTTCTGCATGGTCATCTGAACGAGACAGTTTACATGTTTCAGCCGCCGGGGTTTGCTGATGCTGAGCGTCCAAAGCATGTCTGTCTCCTCAAGCGCTCTCTTTATGGTCTGAAACAGGCTCCACGGGCATGGTTCCAGCGTTTTGCCTCTCATTTGCTCCGTTTGGGTTTTACTAGCAGCCGTTCCGATACATCTCTGTTTATCTATCGCAGAGGCTCAGACTTGGCATTCTTGCTGCTTTATGTCGACGACATCATTCTCACCGCCTCTTCTGATGCTCTTCGGATGTCCATAATCTCGCAGTTGAGTGCGGAATTCGCCATGTCTGATCTGGGTCAGCTGTCTTACTTCTTGGGAGTTGCTGTTCAGCGGCATGCGTCTGGTCTGTTTCTCTCACAGAGTAAGTATGCTGCTGAGATTGTTGCTCGGGCTAAGATGGTCAACTGCAATCCCGTCGCCACCCCAGTCGATACATCCAACAAGCTCAGTGCTCATTCTGGTCCTTTGGTTGACGATCCAACCCTGTACAGGAGCCTCGCTGGTGCTCTTCAGTATCTCACTTTCACCAGGCCTGATATCAGTTACGCCGTCCAGCAGATCTGCTTGTTCATGCATGCCCATAGGGAACCCCACTTTCAGGCTTTGAAGCGGATCATTCGGTACATCAGCGGCACCCTCGAGCTCGGCACTACCATCACTCCTTCCTCTAAGCTTGATCTTGTGGCGTACACTGATGCGGATTGGGATGGTTGTCCAGACACACGTCGCTCCACGTCTGGTTACTGTGTCTTCCTCAATGACACTCTTGTGTCTTGGTCAGCCAAGCGTCAGTCCGCCGTGTCTCGCTCCAGCGCTGAAGCCGAATACAGGGGTGTTGCCAACGTTGTCTCCGAGTGCTCTTGGCTCCGCAATATCCTGCTTGAGCTACGGTGCCCCTTACAGAAGGCCACTCTGGTCTACACTGACAACGTCTCCGCCGTCTACCTGGCTAGCAACCCAGTCCAGCATCAATGCACGAAGCACATTGAGCTTGATCTCCACTTCGTCAGGGACAAGGTTGCCATTGGACATGTCCGCGTTCTCCATGTCCCGTCCTCTTATCAGTACGCTGATATATTCACCAAGGGTTTACCTAGACAATTATTCATTGATTTTCGTTCCAGTCTCACTGTACGGACCCCTCCCGTTTCGACTGCGGGGGTTTGATAGATTACACAGGTCTCCTATTGTATAGTGGGCTGAAAGCCCGTTAAGGCCCAATACCTTTGTAACCTATATATATGTTATATCAATGAATGAAAACCTCAAGGGAGGACTTTACATCAATTCTATCCTTCTACACACATAAATGACGAAATCTTAGTATACCGTGTTCTAAATTACTACCCAAATCCATCATCTCTCCTCCACTTTTACTAGAAATTTGGTAAGTGGTAAATGATTCTCCAATCCCCAAACCCAACCCTAACCCTCCCACTATCTCATCTCTTAATTTAGAAATATTCACTTTACACTCTATAAATTAATCCCCCAACCTTCCAAATTTTCACTATCATTAATTACTTTTCCTTCGGGTCGGCAGTGATTAGTAATCGCCACGTCATCTTGATAATAGTTAATCAATTTTCACTATCGATCATCAATCTTACTTACCGGTGATGACACATATATGTTTGGTCTTGAATTTGTCATATACGAAAAATTGCAGAAGAATATTAACATATCGATTTTTCTAGAGTATACGATAATAACAATAATTTGGAAATAATCATAAAATTTTAATTAGTTTAGTTTTTTTTTTATCAGATTCTTAGGATCAAATTTTTTTTTGGTGGAGATCGAATATTTTTCAATATAAGGTTTTATTCTATATGCATAGGATAGAAAAACCGTTAATATAAATATTCAGATAGATAGATAAATCAATCTTATATATGCGTATCACTTACTTCGTTATTTATGAAATATTAAGATTAGACTTCAAGTTTGTGTATGCTACTAGGGTTGAACGCTTCAAGTTTGGTGTAGTTTCAGATTGATTAGGATATATTTTGAACAAGTTGTCGATTGTAATCGGTTAATAAGTTCGGATACACCCAATGAGAAACATTTTAGTGTTAATTAGAAATGGAAAAATTCGACATGGTCCAACCATGTGTATGCTACTAGGGATCGATGACCTATCCGACTGGACCATTAGATGACCTAATGGTCCAGTCGGATGGGTCATCGATCCAGTCAGATCTAGATTAAATAGAAGGGTATGTATATTTATCAAGTACGGAGTATTATAGATATTTATTAACGTTGCATCCGCGGGTTTATCCTTGTTTTCGTGATGGTATATATATCTATCAAATACCAGACCATTCCGAACCGTCCAAGAAGCAAAATGGTCTACAGAACAGTGATAGAGCTGGGATGCTTACAAGTGCTACAGTTGTTTTAAACAAATCCTTGTGTATGTCTAAGACATGAGAGTACTCACTATAGTTGTTTTCAAAATAATCCTCCTTGATTTTTGAAATTTCTTTCAAAATATTCAGGTTTTCTACAATAATTACTATAATATTCACTCGTTCAAACTATTTAAAAAAATATTTAAAGATTTCAGCTTTTTGCTTTTGAATTTTTAAAAGGTACCCGTACTTTATACTAAATTGCAAACTTTGTCTTAACTTTTTAGTTTTTGACAATAATACTCAAGATGCAATATAGAATACTTATAAATGACTTTTGGTGGTACTAACTACCATAATCTACTAACTATATTATGAATAATAAGTTTTCTGTGGTTTTAAGCCCACCACGCTCTGCAACTAAAACTTCAAGCTAAAGAGGTTTGACCCATACCTGAACGTAGTTACTCTGGACCACCGACGTTCCTTAGATTCCGGCTTTCTAGAGGTGGCTAACCTTCAACCAGACCTCCATTAGTTCAGACTGAGCACAGATCTGTTTCGTTTTCTACCTCAGACCGTAGTCTCTTGCTTTTGGTTTTGATTTTGAGAGGGTGAAGGGATTAGAATCAAGAAAACAAAATATTCAGAACATAGTGTTCAATTAAGTAGCTTTCCCTTTCTTGAAAACAAACTTTATTGAATCTGGGAAATATTACAACATACAAGCACTCCTAATTTAGAACTTAAACACTCTTAACACTCATATCAGAAGATCCATTGAAAGGTTTTGAACTTTAGAGTGATGGAAACACCAATCTACTCAAATTCAAAACGTTTCTACTTCTCTTTATGATTTACAAACACTCTTCTCTCTTCTCATATGGTTTTTCTCTCCCTGGAATTGTGTCTTGAGAAGTTGGAGAATGGCTCTATTTATAGAGCCGAGTAGAGAGCCTTGGATGCCTTCCAACGTCTCTTTTACAAATGGCCGACATATGGGTCCCTATTCAGAAAGCAATAAAAAGCACTCAGAAACAAAAGCACACAGTGCTGACTCAATAATACCACTCACATGCTGAACAGTAAAAAGAAAAAGACAAAGCCTGTAAAGGCTAACTAGATTCTTCAATAATTTAGCTGCATTCGTCCAGGTTTCAGACTCCTTCTTCACCCATGTTGGCTTCCAGATCATCATCTTGAACTAGATCTAGAGTATTATCAAACTCTAGATCTTCATCATTGTCTAGATCGAGATCAAGCATTAATCCCTCAGTGTATTCTCGATCCCATGCAATCAGTAAATCGATCATCCTCTCGTGTTCTCTTTTGTCTAAAAAGTGACCGGCATCTATTTCTGCTAAGTAAAGATTGATGGATTCGGTCCTGTTTATGGCTTGCTGCATTAATGGATTGAGTTGTGAGGTTACGATGAAGGTTGTATTTCCAACTTTGAATATCCCACAATCTGTTTGTCTGAACTTGGTGATGTAGTAGTAGATGTAAAAGAATCCTTTTGCTCTTGCTTCCCAAGTATGCCTTACTACGTCGATTCTTCCTTCCACTACTAGATCTGTCACGTACCAGTAGTCTTCCCTCATTATTAGGAAGATTAGGTAACGTGGTAGCCGGGTTTTTCCCTAGCTAACATCTATGCAGGCACTCATAACACGACAACAATTTATGTCTTCTATTTTTTCGAATTTTGCTGCTATGAGGAAGACCTCCTTCTGGAACTGTCGTAGAAGGAAATCGAGTTTAAAATATTATGAAATAGATCAAACCAGATTTAGCTCCACGCAAATGATTACAAGACCTCCTCCTGATGTAGCAGCGGGAAGTCAGGATCGATCCTCGAGGAAGCAAAGACAACAAACTTGGTCGATATTGAGTGCTGTTACTCGATATTGAGTAGGAAAATCGACCAGAGTGACTCCATATTGACCCAAAACAAAAACAGAACACAAGGGCAGAACCTTGGTCGATATCGACTAAAGCAACTCGATATCGACTAAGAAATCAACAAAAGACAACTCAATATTGATTACAAAAACTTGAAAACTCGGAACTTTGTGAAATAAATCAATGAACTAAAATACTTTCAAGATCGGGGATTCAACACCACATCGATAGCCATGCAAAATAACACATAAAGGCATAAAAGATCGTGCTTTTCATCAAATAACTTTCGTTATTAACAAATAGGAATATAGAGGCTTTCGCATAAACCCTAATTGTTACTAACCCTTTTCACATAATTAATCCAAGTTGTATTAAGATCACTTTCGCTTCAATAACACAAACAAAGATCACCTTCAACTGTCGCAAAAGAATCATGCTTTCAGGGATAGAAGACAAATTGCTACCGTCGGGCTCACCCCGACCCTTGAAGTTGGGTGACTACTCGCTCTTCATCGCAATCGCATGCATCATTGATTGAAAAGAAACTACTTGCATTAAACTTAACCAAAGTTTACAACCGATTGAAGCCTATTCTGCTCTCGCTTCACAACTCCACTCGGCCACAAACTCTCTCTCTCTACTTATAACTACTTGTGTATCTCTGAAATTGAATTGAATAAAACTCAGCCCCTAAGGCTTTATTTATAGCCTTTATTCCACGCTAATCAAGGAAAGAAAACTATATCTATATCTAATTCTATCTATCTTATAACATAAAGATAAAACATGGAAATAAATAAATAAATCAACTAGAACTATATCTAATTGTGGATAAATCCTTCTTGGACTTGATAGATCTTGATAGAATTTGCTCTAAAAAATATCTCCATTGGATTCGGGATATAAACTTAACAAGAAGTCGGTTAAGCTTGGAATCCGCCTCTGTGGGTCCAGTCGATATCGACTAGCATGACTCGATATCGATCTGGCATTTTCCCTCTTCAGCTTCAGACACTCAATATCGGCTCTCAGGGTCAAAATCGAGTTGGGTGTTACTCGATATCGAGTTAGGGTACTCGATATCGACTTTCTCATTTCTTTTCTCAGCTTCTTGGCTCGATTCTGGGGTGTTGACTCGATATGGGGCACTCGATATCGACTGGGTTAAGTCGATATCGACCACTGTTCTTCAGCCATGTCGATTCTGGCCAGCTCTGAGTCGATTTGGAGGATTTCGACCTAAATCTGGTCGATATTGAGTGTGCTTGGTCGATATCGACCAGTCTTCTCAACATCTTGCTCTGTTCTTAAAACGCACTTTCCTGAGTCCTCGTTCGTCGGATTGACGCATATGAGCATGCGTTGGAAAGCTCTTTTCAAGGGATACAACTCTCATAAAGACATCAGAACTTGACTTAGAATGATGAATGCCGAAAAATGGCCTTTTCTCCAGATGCACCATCCTTAGCTTCTTCATGAGTTTTCCTTTGAGCTCCAAAGTGCGTCCGATTTCTGCGAAATATAACAAAAACTTGTGTAGACCTCCATATATTGCAAATAAACATAAACTACACAAATTATGTATTATTCTCACCCAAATGTATGAAATGTATACAGAAATCGATATAAAAGTAAGTATAAAACATGACGAATTAGGCTTACAACAAACACCCCATACTTAAGCTTCCTTGTCCTCAAGCAATACTTTTAATCGCTATTCAGGGGAAGAAATCAAAACTCTCAACATATTAAATTCATTCTCATATAACCCTGCAATCAATTACCATCATCGAAAAATGTACTAGTGTCACAAATCCATGCATGTGCAATTAAAAAGCAACATCTACTCACAAAAGGAGGGTTATGCAAAATGATTCATAAGTGACAAAGCATTAATAATCAAGAGGACTTTAATTTAAGCTCAATAAGGAGTAGATTGGTAAAAGGCTAAAGGTGGGCAGTTTTTGGCAATGTGGTGCTAATAATCCGGGGAAATGGAGTATTTCCAAACTATTCATACCACATTCCTTCTTCATAAGAATCAACACCTTTCATAATGCTTTTATCAAGAATAATGCTTTTACCTCTCTAACCTCAGCACTCCCTTCTCACGAGTCGCAAACATGAGTGTCGTGAATGGCCCCGGATACTTAGTGCTTTGGACTCCTCACAATGTGTCCCATCTCACTGAACTATTATCTCAGTAAGCAGGGTCGATCTACCTTTATCTTATGAGGTGATCGGATTTTCTTTCACTCATTAAATTTTCCATAAATTTCAAACCATTTCCTACCAAACTCCAATAATGATAATAACAACACAACAACCATACAATAATCTCCATAAGGTAGCTTTATTTCTCAACATAATCCCCGGATGGAAATAAGGTAAAGAATGGGCAATATTTAGAACATGTGGAGCAATATATGAAATAAGGCATATTATGGCTTTTGTGATGCATAAGCATAGGTATGGCTAGGATATCAACAATGAGCATTATATGGAAATATAAAGTCCTCCATCCTTTTATCATGCAACATGTCAAAAGCAACATCAAATTTTACGTCCTTCCATGGTTTTCAAGAAAATAATGCACTTCATTGTGACTTCCCTTTACTAGGAAATTTCATGTTATATCTCTAATGAATCCAATTTTGCATCGCCGAGTTCAATAAAGCTTCCATGACACTTATCAAAATTTTAAATGGGGGTCATTTTATAAACTTTGGAAAACATGCTTATAAGCACATAAATCAATAATGAATTCCGAAATTGCCATGTATAAGCAATTCATGAAATAAACTTTAAACATGCACATATAATGTCAAATATGTCAAATATGCACAAAGTAGCCCTTCCCCAACCCCATACTTAAACATTATAGTGTCCTCACTGTATAAAAAAATAGGAGTAAAGAAAGAAACTCACTAGACAGATGTCTAGGATGTCAAGAATCGAGTGCTTATGTTGTAACACTTTGGTACGATTTTAGCTTCTTGTTTCTATCCCCATGGACCTGTAAAATGTAGAAGAGAAATACCCACAATAGAAAAACTAAAAGTTCAAAAACCAAAAAAGCAACAATGTCGAAAAGTCCCAAAAATAAATGTTTATTTACAAGCTCTAGATTTTATAGTCGTTAGGCTGACGGTCTCCATGAAGCTCAAGGTGGCATTTGCAGGGCCCATGTAGCTTGGGCTTTAAATAGAACTCCATTCTTGTCCATTAGCTGTAATCCGCCTGAATGGATCTTGTTCACCACGAAGGGCCCCATCTTCTTCTTGTTGAATTTGTTGGGAAACCAATGATCATTTGATTTGGAAACATAGAACTTGTCTCCAACTTCATACTCCTTAGGCTCATCATTGGAAATCCTACATAATCGCACATACCAAGGCAAACCTCTCCCATATATAGATAAATCTTTAATTGAAATAGGAGAAGAAAGATCCATACCTTGGCTTACCTTCGCAGAATCGGATTCGGGGACCTCAGATTCTACTCGACATCGAGCAGATTTACTCGACATCAAGGAACTTGCCTTGTCTGGTGCGCTGCTGGTCGAGGAAGGAGAAGTCAAGGAAGAAGATTTTTGGTCGATGTCGAGGAGATCCTGGCTTCTAGTGGATTGCTCGTCAGGGAAGGTGAAGCCGAGGATGAAGATGGTTGGTCGATATCGACCAAATTCGTCGATGTCGAGGAGTCCGTGGCTTTGCTCAACGAAGTTGCTGCTGGTGGAAGGCTCTGATTTTGGTCGATGTCGACCAAATTCCTCGATGTCGAGGAGTTCTGGTCGACTTCGACCCTATACTTGCATCCTAACAAGGCATCCGAGAAATAATTAGTCGACGTCGACTTACCTTGGTCGATGTCGAGCAGATTATCTGTGTCGTTGTTCAGGATGGCCATGAACTTCTCCACCTGGGCTTCCATATCTCTCTTTTCCAGCTCTTTAGGAGTCATATTTCTTACCTTAGGCTCCCCACAAGTAATGTAACCAGCCGATATAGATTTTACCTCTTCTATGGGACCTGTATGCCTTCCAGTTTTATTAAAAGAATACTCAATTACCTCATCGTTGATGTTGAAAGTGAGTACTCCCTTTCTTACGCTTATGTTGGCATCCACCGTCGCCAAGAAGGGCCTTCCTATAGTAATTGGACAAACAGTGTCCTCCGCCATATCAATAATTAAGAAATCAGCAGGGACGAAGAACATACCTACTTGCACTGGCACATTGTCCACCATGCTTGTTGGGATGACCACCGTGTTATTTGCCATATAAAGCTTAGCATCCACAGGCTCTAGGGAACCTATCTTAATCTTGGACCATATTGATAGAGGCATTATACTTACACTAGCTCCAAGATCACATAAAGCATTACATTTATATTGACCAAATCCTATGGTTATAGCAAACTTACCTGGATCTGGCCTTTTCTCAAGTATGTCCATTTGGTTGCACTCCTTTGCGATCTCTGCCATTGACCGCGCTTTGCTTAGGATCTCCTTGAGGAACTTGACATATGATGGCATTTCATTAAGAGTTTCTGTCAAAGGTATGGTGACATTGAGCCTCTAAAGCATCTTGATGAAGCGTTGGAATTTCTTCTCTGCTGGATCCTTTGGAGATTTTATGGGGAAAGGCAGCTTCTTTTTCGGGTTCGGAGCCAGAACAGATGTCGGAGGTTCTGCAGATCAGTCAATATCGACTGGAGGGGACTCAATATCGAATGTTGTATGGTCGATATCGACCGGTGGTTGGTCGAAATCGACTACTAGAGTCGGTTTCGGGTTTGCTGGTGCAGATGGGTCGATATTTACATGTGGGTGGTCAATATCGACTAAGTGTTGGTCGATATCAACCTCCTCTACAGTGCCGTCTTTTGCTTCTTCGGTCTCTGTTTCGTGCAGTTTGCGTCCGCTTCTGAGCTTTACGGCTGCGACGTGTCCGGTCTTCCCCTTAGGATTTGGTTTTGAAGATCCAGGGAGCGTACCTGACTGTCTGGGGACGCCTGCTGCCAGCTGGCCAATCTGTGTATCAATTGATTTCCTCCAGACATCGATTTCTCTAAGTTTTGTATTGATGTTCTGGAATTGATTGTTGATGGTGTCCTGATTCCAGCGCAGTTCGTCAAGGATAAGCTGTAGGTCATCCTTTCGCTGATCCCTTTCTGGATGTCCTGGAGCTCTGTATCAAGGGGGTTTCCTAGGGGTACCCTGGTTCCATTGTAGTTGCTGAAACCTTTGGTCCCCCATATAGCGATTGGGACCCCCTGCGTAAGCTACCTCTTCGTGGTGTTCTGCCATCCTGACTTGCTCTGTGTGTGGGCACTCAGTAGTGGTGTGCCGTTGTGATCCGCATTCGATGCAGGGCTGGTTGACCGAAAGATACTTGACTTGCTTGAGGAGCTTGCGATTCTGATCTCTGTAGTACTGCTCCTTGACATCCGGGTCAATCTCCTTAGAGGGCTCATAGAGGGGCATGGATGGGGCTGGCCTGGCATAAGCATTCTCATCATAGTTTATTGGTGTCCCATACTTGTTGTCGTAGTTGGTCAGCTTGTCGAGGGCAGCCCATGTGTCAGCTGGCGGAATTGTCAGATACTCATAATGAGTATACGTTTTGATCCTATCATTAGCAGCCAGGTCAAGAGAATTGAAAAAGATCTCCTGAACGATGCAGGGTTGTTGTCCATGTGTAGGGAAGGATCACAATAGATCTTTATACCGTTCCCATGCTTTTGCTAGCGGCTCCAAAGGCTTCTGTTTGAAAGCTGTAATCTTTTGGCGAATGAGCGCTGTCTTGGAAAGAGGAAAGAATTTGTTGAGAGGGATCATAAACGGAGACCTTCAAGCCACTTCAATGCTGGACCAGCCAGAGACCAACGAAAAGCCTTCATCAAGATATATTCCAAAGTGGTACCTTCAGCAAGAGTACGGCACATATCAGTAAAGTTGGTAATATGCTGAAGAGGACATTCATTAAATCTACCAAAAAAAGAATTATTTTTAATCTCAATTAGGAAAGGAGTCCGAATTTCATAATTATTTTCAGGGATTAGAATGGCCGATTCAGGCACGAAGAGAGTCGGGTGCATGTAATCCTCTGCAGTGGTAGGGTATTTGGCAAGCTCAGCTTCCGCTTGCCTCCTTCGCTCTGCCTCCTATTCCCTCTGTTCTCTCTTAGTGGCGAGAGCAGTATCCTTGGTGGCTAACTCAGCTCGAAGCCTCTGTATCAGCTGTTCTTGTGTTTCGGCAGTCGCCATGATCCTTTTTAGTCTAGAATGGATGTGTAGGAAACGTTCCGGATCGTCTAAGGCATCACACTCAGGTGGTTGACCAGAAAGGCGCATACACCTGCAAAATCAAAACTTAAAGGAAAACGTGAGATCTAACTACCTAAGGCGCGAATGATTGCTTCCCCGGCAACGGCGCCAATTTGTTGTAGGAGGAAATCGAGTTTAAAATATAATGAAATAGATCAAACCAGATTTAGGCCGACACAAATGATTACAAGACCTCCTCCTGATGTAGCAGCGGGAAGTCAGGATCGATCCTCGAGGAAGCACGTCAGCGGATCTCAGGTAGCGGCAAATCTCACAGACAGAAACAATAGAGAAAAGCAGAAAAGAAAGCAAAGACAGCAAACTTGGTCGATATTGAGTGTTGTTACCCGATATTGAGTAGGAAAATCGACCATAGTGACTCAATATTGACCCAAAACAGAAACAGAACACAAGTGCAGAACCTTGTGTATCTCTGAAATTGAATTGAATAAAACTCAGCCCCTAAGGCTTTATTTATACCCTTTATTCCCCGCTAATCAAGGAAAGAAAACTATATCTATATCTATATCTAATTCTATCTATCTGATAACATAAAGATAAAACATGGAAATAAATAAATAAATCAACTATAACTATATCTAATTGTGGATAAATCCTCCTTGGACTTGATAGATCTTGATAGAATTTTCTCTTGAAAATATCTCCATTGGATTCGGGATAGAAATTTAACAAGAAGTCGGTTAAGCTCGGAACCCGCCTCTGTGGGTCCAGTCGATATCGACTAGCATGACTCGATATCGACCTGGCATTTTCCGTCTTCAGCTTCAGACACTCAATATCGGCTCTCAGGGTCAAAATCGAGTTGGGTGTTACTCGATATCGACTTTCTCATTTCTTTGCTCAGCTTCTTGACTCGATTTTGGGGTGTTGAATCAATATGGGGCACTCGATATCGACTTGCTTAAGTCGATATCGACCACTATTCTTGAGTCCTGTCGATTCTGGCCAACTCTGAGTCGATATTGAGTGTGCTTGGTCGATATCGACCAGTCTTCTCAGCATCCTGCTCTGTTCTTGAAACGCACTTTCCCGAGTCCGCGTTCGTCGGATTGACGCATATGAGCACACGTTGGAAAGCTCATTTGGAGGGATACAACTCTCATGAAGACATCAGAACTTGACTCAGAATGATGAATGCCGAAAAATGACCTTTTCTCCAGCTGCACCATCCTTAGCTTCTTCATGAGTTTTCCTTTAATCTCCAAAGTGCGTCCGATTTCTGCGAAATATAACAAAAACTTGTGTAGACCTCCATATATTGCAAATAAACATAAACTACACAAATTATGTATTATTTTAACCCAAATGTATGAAATGTATACAGAAATCGATATAAAAGTAAGTATAAAACATGGCGAATTAGGCTTACAACAGGAACTTAGTGAAATACTTGTACAAGATGCTCTCTTCTTCTTTCTTTGGCCATGGTCGCCTGTAATTGTGGATTCCATTGCGCATTCCATATTTCCACGATTTTAAGTAATCTGCATCTTTATTTGGCATGATGGGTAATGATAATCCTCCCAATCCGGCACTAGTGGTTACACAAAAATGGTTACACCATTCTCTTATCCTTGCTGGAGTATCGTGATCTCTCAAAGTTACCATCCAGTAGAAGTTGTCGAAATCTCTCATTCTCCATCTTCTATAGATGCCTTCCTGGAGTTCAATAGGTAGCTGGAGAACTTTTATAATTATCTCTATAGTTAACATTCGTATAACCGCTCTGTGTCTCGCTTGTAGGAGTCTACGGCGGAATCTATTCTTAGTAAATCTTCCAAAATCAACAGAAATATGAAAACTTGGAGGGGGAAACCCATCCTTGGTATCCTCATATTTCTCCTAAGAGGTTAATATCCCATGGGTGGAACACCCATTGCGGATTTTCCCACCGCGTTTGATTTCTCTAATCCATTAGCTAACTCTCTCGTTAAGCTGTCAGCAAGAGAATTTTTAGATCCCTGCACATGTTCAATGGTAAAAGTGAATTGATTTAGGGCTAATTGCCAACGTAGGAGTCTCCCATGCGCTTTCATATTATCAAGATTGTTATTTATGAAACCCAATATTCCTTTACAATCTGTTCTGAATGTAAAAGGTTTAGGAGCTAAGAAGATTATAAACTTCTGGATTCCACGATAAATTGCAAGAATCTCCTTTTCCATGATAGTGTAATTATACTCAGATTTGTTAAAGCTGCCACTGCTATACCTGCAAAGCTTGTTATCTTTCTTTATTTTTAAAACAGCTCCCCAATGATAATCACTAGCATCTGTTTCGAGAACTAACTCATCCTCTTCATTAGGTAAAGTCAATATTGGAAGTTTTTCACATCTTCTTTTTAGCTCTTGGACTATTTTAGTATCTAAGTGAGTCCAACTCCAAACTTGATCTTTCTTTAATTTTACCTGTAGAGGTTTTCTCAACTTGGCTAGATCTTTAATAAAATCAGAAGCATAAGTAAGACAGCCTAGAAATCTTTCTAGTTGTTTTTTTATCTTTGATTTCATCAGGAAATTTTTCTACCTTTTCTAGAATATGTTCTTGCAAAATAATTTGACCTGCTTTAATCTTTAATCCTAAAAACTCAATTTCAGGCTCAACATAAATGCATTTTTTCTGTCCTAAAATGATTCAATGGTCAATACATTTTTGAGTTATAGCTTTCAAGTCATGCTTATGTTGTTCTATAGTTTTACAGAAGATTAAGATATCATCAATGTAAACAAGACAACAATGTTTAAATTCTTTGAAGACATTGTCCATTCTTCTCTGAAATATCTGTGGTGCATTTTTCAAACCGAAGGGCATGACTACCCATTCATAGTGTCCTTGTGGGGCACTAAATACCGTAAGTGGAATACTCTTTTTGTCCATTCTTACCTTCCAATAACCACTTTTGCAATCCATTTTAGAGAACCAAGTGGCTCCCTGTATTCTATTAAATAAAACTGTTTTATTAGGGATATAATATCCATCAAAAACAGTATTGTCATTAAGCTTTTTATAATTGATAACCATTCCGGCTTTCCCTCTTTTTTCTTCTGCACGATTCCTGACCATAAAGGCAGGACTAGAATGAGGACTTTTACTTTCTCGAATTAAGCCTTTCTTTAAGAGTTCATCAATTTGTTCTTTAAATTTGTGTTGATCCTTATAAGTGTAAACTATCTGTTTTACTCTAATGACAGCTTTTGGATTTATTAGCTCTATGGTAGCAAATGATTTATCTTTTTCCCAAAAATTTAAAGGATTTTCAGATTATAACTCCTTACACATTTTTTTCTTATTTTTTAAGGATTTTATCTTTTAATGTTACCTCACATATAGAGAGGGCAAATTCTCTTTGTGTAGGAAGAATATATTCCTCACCACACTTAGTGCGCGTAAACTCTATTGCTTGGTGTGTATAGGCTTGTTTAATCTTTTTAACCCAAGCATCTTCTCCATGAATATTGAAGACCATCATGTCTAAGTGCTGAGTAACCGGGACATGGAGTCTTTGGAAGTTATTTCCAATTAACATATCATGTGATGGCTGATTCGTAGCCCATAGTGTAGGAATTACACATTGAATCCTCCTATCATGATAGGTACATCAGAAGTTAATTCTGAATGAACCATGACACTATCATCAGCTATTCTAACTTGAATTGGTCTACGAGACTTCTGCCAAATAAAGTCAGGAAATAATGCCTTCTTACCAAAGCATACTGAACATCCAGTATCTACAAAGGCACATAATTCATATTTATTAAACCCTTCTAAGCAAATACTTATCGGGATATAGATGCTATTGGGGTTTGTAATCCTATAATTTTTCTTTAGTGATTCTCTACTGACATGTTCAAAGCTTTCTTCTACTCTCATATTATCTCCATAGAGATGTCTGAGGTCTATTACTTCCATTCTCATTCCTAACTCTTCTTCAAATAAAGAATATGTGAGAGATTCTTTTAAATCTTTAGCCCTTGGATCATTTTCATAGATAGGTTCACTAAAGGTTTTAGTTTGGTATCCTATTATCTTTCCTTTTTGTTCGGAACTAGATGATCCTTCTTGATTTTCTCTAACCTTTTAAACTATTGGAGGAATTGATCTTATCGATTCCCTAAATTGGCTAGAACCTAAGTCTATACTATGTTTAGCTGGTTGTTTCAAAATTTTATTTTCTAATCTCTTGTTTAATGCTGCTATCATGCTTGCTATGTCTTCATCTACCATAAACGATTTGTCTTTTCTACTTTTAGTAGCTCCCTGATTCCTTGGAGTAATACTATGATTAGGATTGAACCTAAAACTAGTGTTTTTGGATAAACTTGGACATCTAGAGAGATTGACTGGTGGTTTAGCATTCGTATGGATTCTACCTTCTTCATCTATGGTTAAAACCTTATTACCACTAGTGCATGTAGAATTTTCAAATGCGTTTATCCAAATGGTCTTAAGTCTTATTTGATCATGTTTTAGCTTAACAGGTACAACTTCTTTGCTTGGACCTACAACCTCGTGTTTCTCAGCTTCTACTATATGGCATTTTTGTGGAGGATTTGTAGTATTCTCACGTTTATAAACTACCTTCCACTTTAATTGTAAAGGGCAAGTTCCCTTATGCATACTAATACCTTCTGTTAATAATTTTATAGCTAAGAACTTAGATGCATAATGATCTTCTAGACTAACATAATAGTTAGGCCTACATATCCAAAAAAAACTGCTCCTTGCCTCAAATTACAGACTATACCACTGATGCATTGATCACTAAACTTTTTATGCCTAATGTCACAAACAAAATTAAAGCATTGCACATCTTTTCCATAGTCTTGTAATGGAGTTATAATTACTTGAATGCCACATATGAAAATATATTTAAATTTTTTATCTTTGTTATGTTTCTTAATGTTCGCCCAATTTATTAAGTTTACTTCAGTTGCTTGATTTTCATTATTCTTGACAGTTACATCTACAGACATTTCTTCGCAAACATATTTAGCATATTTAGAGAATAATGATTTTTTAACAAACTGTTCTTTAGCGATGATCGGGAAATCAACCCCTGATCTCGTCATTTCTTCAACTTGTTCCTCATCAATAGAGGTTTCAGCTTGCTGAAGTTGAGCTAAGGTGGTCATCTCATAATCATCAGAAAACTCACTAGGAGCTTCTCCTTCCATCATTTCATTAATTTCTTCACCTTCTATTGACTCCTTTTCAGATTCTATGTCTTCTTCAAGCTTTTCTTCTATTATTTCTACTATCCCTTTGTTATTTCTTAGGGCTAGATCTACCGCTTCATCTTCAGATAGTTCGATGTAATCCAAACTACCTAGGGCTTTTGCTAATCTATTGTTTTTCTTAATTTTGCATTTATTGGCATAATGACCGGATTCTCCGCATGCCCAACATTTGCAGTTTTTCTTTTTTCTCAGGACAGAACGATGCTTTCTGGAAAAACCTTCTGTTTTTAGAGAATGGTTTTTTATAATACTTCTTATAATATTTTTCACCCTTTTGTTTATTGAAACTTTTTCTCTTATAGTTTATTTTTCCTTGGTAATCTCTATTGTTACATCCCCACTCTGTTGGCGTCTCCCAACAAGTTAAAAATTGTTTTTTCATCCTTTGGGTGCTTCTTACGTCTCGACATTTCTTCTCGACCCATATCCTAACATAGGAAATTCTGTTACCAAGAGTATCTTTATATCCATTTTTAATTAACTCTCGATACTCTTCACTTATTTGTTCATTAATTGGGGTAGGAAGTTTATCAAAGAACATTTGCAGATTAGTGTTGTTTTCCCCTATCTTATAGTAATACTTGTCGAATTCTGTTATATAATTGTCAACATATTTCATGTTACACTTTTCAAGATTGTTTAAAGTTCTTTGTCATTTTAAGGCTTCCTTATCTTCATCTGCATTTTCTCCAATGAATTCGTCTTCTATTAATTCACATATTAAGGTGAACATCGTCACTCGGCTTGGTAAATTTCTAAGCTCTTGTTTTGGTTCATCACCAATAGCTCCATACTAGGCGGCAATACATCCATAGAAACTATGGTCTATGTAATTAAGGAATTGAGAATAGTTCCATCCTACGTTCATGTTTAATACACTCATCATACTTTTCTTCCAAAACTCTATGATTTCACGTCTATTTCTTACACCATCTAGGTTTAATTTATAACTTGTTTCACTTATGGGTTCTAGATTAATTTCTCTTTGATTTGGTCTATGGTTTGGCATAATGCTTACTCCAAATCTTTCCTTCTTTTCCAGAAATTCTTTAGGCTTTATCCTAGATCTGTAATTACTAGTCGAACCATGTTCATATCGTCTGTAATGTCTTCTATCTTCATTTTGTTCTACATGTTCCTTCTCCCTCAGCTATCTTTGTCTTAAAATTTTATTTAACCTTCTTTGGACTTTAGATATGGGAATGTTTTCTATATCTTTTAGGTTAATTAATCCCATTTGTTGATACACAACTTCTTCACCTGAATTCTTTTCAGACTCGTCGTCGCTCATGACTTGTTGGTTCATAAAGTTGGTTTCAATGGCTTTTTGTTTTTGTAATTTCATCTTCCATTCTGGGTCATCCAACTTAGTGTTGAATCTCCTTGTTTGTCGAAGTGGATGGTGATTCATTTTTAAGATTTTCGCCTTGGTCGTCTTCTATAGTCGATTTTTTTCGTTATATTATCTAATTTAGTAGAAAACTTCTTTTTGGATTTTTTAAATGGATAATTGTATTTAAAAGGATCTTCTTTCTTAATTCTATCACCTGATGTTAGGCTTATCTGATGGCTAATTTCGTTAATGACTTTTAGATTTGTTGAGTGATGTACTTCGCCTGTCTCTTTTACAGTCTTTAATATTTTACTTCTAATCTCAATATATAATTGTTCTAATTTTTTAACTTTGAGTTTTAGATCTATAAGTTGGTCTGAAATGGCATTTAAAATTGCTCCAAAATGCTTATTGTTTACATCTAAATGTAAAATATGAGGATACGTCTTATGAGGGCAATTAGTAGACAACTCCAGATTGTCTTATAGATAAATACAAATTTATTTTTAATTAACTTGGCTCTGATATCAAATTGCAAGATCAAGGTTCTAATTATAAATTTTTAATGCGGAATATAGACTAAACAAGTAACATACAAGGATATTAATGCAAATTGTAAAAAGATATGGTGATTTTATATGATTTTTGCTTTTATGGGAAATTATAAAAGACAAGTGGGACCCTAGTGAATATTTTTGTAAAAACTTTCAAACACTAAATAATTTGGTAAATATTTTATATTTTGTGAATATTTTTACAAACCACTCTTGATTTTTTTTCTATATTTTTGGGTTCTTTCAACTATTTCAATAAAACAAAATATTATATTTATATTTAAATTATACATTCAAGGTTTCATTTCAATATTGTTTTAAAACAAAACAATCTTTCCGGATTTTTTTTTTTTTGATTAGGAAAGAATTCGATTAGGGGTTCCCTAATCAATAGCCTCCTGACGGATGAGGTCTAGAAGACCTGGATCATTGGCTGAACAACCGCCCCTGACAGAGCGGCAAATGTGTGCAACCTTATCCGCCACTCTATTACCACTACGGGACACATGAGAGAAAGAAATCTTTCTTATATTTATTAAGTACAAGAAGTTTAATATCCGACATAATCAATTCGATTTCCCAAGGGAATTGTAGGTTATTTTTTAAGGTATTTATGATAATTAGTGAGTCACCCTCTATATGGACAGGAGTTATGTCCATGCGGATAGCTTGAACCAATCCGTATTTTAAAGCAAATGCTTCAGTCCCAATGAGTACAACCTTGAGTAATGGGTGAAATCCACCTGGATCTAAAACCACAATGATAGCTGTTTTATTGCCTTGTAAAAATTCAGCCATATTCATTTCACTGCACAGGCTGGAAATTCTAGGATTAAAAACCTTCTGTTCATCCACCTCACTCTCTAAGCTATCAAAACTACCCTTTGAGATGTACAAACAGCATGGCACTGACATTTCATTTCCTCTGTCATAAGGTATTGCAATTCGACTACTAATCATGTCATTAATTCCACTCCAGACAACAACAAGATCCCATGTATTTTGTCGAGTGTAATCAACAAGAACAATATATATTCTTTCTTGTATCCTTTTTCTCAAACACCTTGTGCGCACTAAGGAAGCACTCAATTAAATTCAACCAAAAACCAGTCCGACTAACCTTCTAGCTTGGAAAAGGTTGACCTAATTTCAATCCATTCGACCAACCGATTAACGAATTCTGCTAGACCTGGGCAAACGCGGGCCGGCCCGCCTGTCCCTTCCTGCCCGCCCACCTTGTTGGACATGCTTGGGTAGAGGAAAAAGCCCAAGCAGGCCACTAAGCTCGGCCCGCGCCCGCAACGGGTACGGGATTGGGTAGGCCAATCTATGCGTTACGAGCCACTAGTCCCGTAACGAGTACCCACCTTTATTTATTAAAATTAATATATGTATATATATAGAATTATAGATGTAATAAATAATACTATATTAATTATTCATTTAAAAAATAAAAAACAGTAACTATATATATGTATGTATGTTAATAAAAAAATAAAAAAATTACAGTAGGTAGTATAAAAACAGTAGGTAGTATATTTTTTTGAATAAAAAAAGTAGGTTTAGTAGTTACTAGTTAGTATATAAATAATATATGTAATAAAAAACAGTAGGTATATAAATAATATATGTAATATATATATATATATATATATATATATATATATATATATATATATATATATATATTAAAATTGATTATAATAACCTTAGTATAACTTTAACAAATAAAAATTGATTAGTTTTGCGGGTACCCGCGGGCTACCCGCAACCGCATTTGCGGACAGGTTTGGACACGACTTTCAACCCGTTAAGCAGGCTAAGCCCGGCCCGCGCCCGCAAAAATGGGACAAAATGTCGAGCAAAGCCCGTCCCAAGCCCGGTTCGCGCCCGCGTTTGCCAGGGTCTACCCTCTGCCTGCGGTGCTGATATAGAAGTCTCTAGAAAAGGTTCGAATTCAATTTCATAGGCTGGTTCAAGACTCTCTTCGATTTTAAGGGTGAAGTCATTGTCGCGGCCCGCCTGTGAGTCCTCTATCAGATGGTCTCGGTTGTCTTTTTGAGGAATTTGTGGTTGATTTCGCTCGTTGCTTGTGACGCCGTCTTCAAGATCCATCGGAGAATCAATCTTCACCATCTAATTATAATTGTTTCTCGCCTCAAAACCTACCGCGAATCCCGACCCACTTCTTCCTTGGGTATCGAGTATTCTTGGCGCTTCTTGTTGATGCTTGCAAGAATCAACAAGAAGCGCCAAGACCTCGATTCGGGTTCGACTTTCCTCTTCTCGGAGTCCGTCGGGAACAATGTAGTTGTGTTACGATTCTTGCTACGAATCTGTAACACCCCCTTTTCAATCCCAAGGGAACGTTACAACGCTAGTGAATCCGCAGACTTTAATGTCTTTGAATTCACTTGAGGCTTATAGGGACAGTGATGGCGGGTGTGGTTTTGGGTTGTGGAAACCCTAAGATTTGACATGTATGTATACTACTTAAGTAGGTTAGATAAAAGATTGATTCTTTGGATTAAGAATCCATCAAGATAGAGATTAAGGGTAGAGAATAGATTTTAAGAAAAAGAAATAAAAGAAACGGATAAAAATGAAGATAGAAGATAGGTGTCTCCCTTTAACGGAATGAATATTATTTAAAAAGGCGAAAGATTAGTTCGCTTTGTGCTTACTACATGGAAAAAGATGTGGGAGGCAATGTGAGATGACTGGAAAGGATTTGTGGGTAGCACCCATAGGTCCCCGATTCGAACCCCGGAATGGCCGCTCTTTATTTACCAATTCAAGGAATGAATATTATTTAATTTAACTTCATAAATTAAATAATATGAGTATTTAGAGGATTTATGATATTAAATCCATCCTATATTATTACCCTTTAGAATAATTAAATTATTCTAATTCATAGCTATATCTTAGGTGAATTTATTAAACGACCAAATTCACAAGATATACTATAGTTTAATATAATATATATTTATTCAATTAAATAAAAATAAGAAATATCCCAAAAATAATTTGGGGTATTTCATACCTCCCCATTAAAAATAAGTTTTGTCCCGAAACTTAGAAAAGAAAACGAGAAATGCATTGAAGATAGGATAGTGACATCGAAATAGATGAGAGGATCCTCAAAATAGATGATAGGATATAGATTGATCAAAGCAGAGCTAGGTGTATCAACAATGGTTCCCGAATAGGTAGAATTGAAGCATGTTTCGCTTAATGAACTTATCGAATACGTGAGCGATGAGAATTACATCTAAGGTAACTCATTGCTTTCCGAACTCCTTAATGGAAAAGCTTGAAAATTTCAATAATCCTATGAAAACAGTGTATCCCTATAGTTATAAATATCTAAAATAAGGATAATAAAATTTTAAAAGATATCTTATAATATTCAATCTCGTTGCTCGAGATAAGTGAACTCGCATCACCTAAGAATCGAGTTTACTAGCTTGTCATTGGCTTTCGTCTCAGCCCCATCTGGCTTCCTTTTCCAGGTTGCCAAATGGCCCGGGTGGATTTGAGGGCAACCATTGTGACAAAACTAGCCAAGCCTTATTCATACGAGATGTGTTGAGGGTCTTCGTCTTCTGGTTTATCGACAGGAACGTTGTCCGGTTCTTCAGCATATGCGTCCTAGCGTCCTTGTCTTCTTCGTAAACATAAATCGTGAATGTCCATATTTAAAATTATTATTCTCAAGCTTTTTACCAATGAGAGTTTGGTTGCTCGATCATGGAAAGGACAGATGAGATATATAACCCATGATCGTTTAATACTATCAAGATTTAGGAAAGGTGAACCTACCTACATAATTTTTTTTTACTAATTATCCTCCTGAATAACGTATGACATATCGATCATTAATCACTGATTTCACATGCGGGTATTATTCCCGCTTTTACAGAAGTGAAACAGAGGAGCCTTTATATAGGGAGCACTTCCCAACTATTTTCAGTGTCTATAAAAACACGGGTTGACCAGCTTGGTATGGAATCAGAAGTATCAACATACTAGAGCCGACTATATAAAATGAAAGGAATACTAGTAGGGAAGGGTTCATAGCTTATACGGTATTCAACGTTAGAATATTACCAATTCGCACATCAATTTCCCACTTTGACTCGAACGGTAAGGTTGTAAAGATGAATCAAAAATTAATTACTTAGAATAATAATACCGGAAATTTGATTGCTTGATATGGAGTTTATCGGAAATACTTGTCCACTGACTCACTTTTTTGAAATGCTAGAACGGACTAACATAAAGAAATTACTAAACATCTTGATGTTGCATAACGTTTTTAGTGTAGCTTACTCCTATTCATCTACCTCGGTAATGGCATCTAAGGTGTAAAGCTTAGGACCTTGATTAGACGTTCCTTCCATTGGGGCCTTGTTCTTATTATCCATTTTAGGTTCCGACGCAACTTGCATGTTATGACCCCATGGTTGAGGTGGGTTTGCTGCTGAGTTTGAAGCTCGCGGTGCAACTACTGAAGCTTGTGGTGACCAAGCTTGACCATTACCCGAGTTCTTACAAAACTTCTCTATATTTCCATACTTTCCACACCCTCTACAAACTCGAGTGTTCTCCTCACATGTAGGCCTCCTATGGCTTTGCTTACCGCAGTTGTAGCAAACTACTGGCTAACCACATTTCACAGAGATAGTATCCTGACCTGCCTGGGTACGATCAGTTGTCGTCCCCCCCAGCAGATGTAGAAGAAGCTGGTCTCTTCAAGCCAGAATACTATTGACGACCTCTCCTCCGATCGTACATCTTTTGAGTCTTTCAAATGGCCCGACATATCGAGGGTTCAGCTTCCCTCGCTTCCTGAATTGGAAGACTCTCTTCGTGGGTGACACTTTCATGAACACCTTGTCGCCCACCTCAAAGTTGACTCCGTACGCCTAGGGCCAACATATAACTTCTAGCGACTCTGAGCGGTCAACATTCTTTGCCTGATCATCGCAACTTCTTTGGTTGTCTTTTCTAACAGCTTCGGACCTATATGGATAGCATCAGTCGCATCATCCCAACACACTAGCGATCGACACTTCCATCCATAGAGGGCTTCAAAATGAGCCATCTTTATGGATGAATGCCAGCTATTCATATAGGTGAACTCAATTAGACTCAAACTAGTCTCCCAATCTGTCGGTATATCCAGGACACATACTCGTAGCATATCCTCCAGTGTTTGGATGGTCCTATCTGAATGACCATATGTCAGAGGATGAAAATCAGTACTAAATTCAGTTGAGTGCCAAGTCCTTCATGTAGCTTCTTCCAGAAATCTGAGATGGATCGTCCATGACGATCAGAGACAATGTACGACGAATCACCGTGAAGGTGGACTATTTGATGAAGGTACAACTCTGCTAGCTTTGCCGGCTTCCAGTTAGATCGAATAGCAATAAAGTGTGCACATTTGGTGAGTCGATCAACAATCACCCAAATGACATCCTTCTGCCCTAGACCCTTAGAGAGCCCCATAAAGAAATCCCTCGAGATTTGTTCCCACTTCCATGTGGGTATTGGGAGTGGTTGAAGCTTCATACTAGGTCTCTAGTGCTCAATCTTGACCAGCTGACATACGTGCATCTAGCCACGTGCTCGGTTACCTCATCCTTCATAATGGACCACCAGTAGTTCTTCCTCAGATCCTTGTACATCTTACTAGCTCCAGGATGCACCGAATAGCCGGATGCATGAGCTTCATGAAGGATGGTCTGTCGGATCTCAGGGACATTGGGGAAGCAGATGCGATTCCCAAACCATAGAGACCCATCCTCCTTTACGACAAAGTCTGGGGCTTTACCCCCGAAGATATCAAAGGTGATCTGCAGTAACACAACATCCTCTGTTAGCTTCGCCTTTATCTCTGCTAACAGATCTGACTGAACTTCCATCATACACAACTATTCTCGGTTCCATTCAATCCAAACCTCAACCTCTAACTTGAGCAGATCCTTCTGCAGAGCAGGAATTTCTATCAAACAGATAATCATAGCCTCGTGCTGAAATTTGCGGCTTAAAGCATCGACTACGACATTAGCCTTTCCAAGATAACAGAAAAGCTCAATGTCATAATCTTTTATCAGCTCTAGCCAGCGTCTCTGTTCCATGTTCAACTCCTTTTGGGTGAACACACACTTAAGGCTTTTGTGGTCGGTGTATATCTGGCAGCGAAGTCCATACAGATAATGGCGCCAGATTTTCAGAGCAAATACCACAGAAGCCAACTCCAGATCATGCACTGGGTAGTTCTCATCATAAGACTTCAACTGTCGTGATGCATAGGCTATCACCTTCTCATCTTGCATCAATACACAACCCAGACCTTGCTTGGAAGCATCACTGTAAATCACATAATCCTTTGACTCATTAGGGAGTGCCAGAATAGGTGCTGTTGTCAACCGCTTCTTGAGCTCCTGGAAACTCGCTTCACATTTGTCATCCCAGACGAATTTCTGGGATTTACGCAGGAGTAAGGTTAGTGGTTTGGCCAATTTGGAAAACCCTTCCATGAACCTCCTGTAGTAATCTACTAGTCCCAAAAAACTCCGAATCTCCTTGACGTTCTTTAGCGGATCCCACTTCTCTACAACTGCTATCTTTTGGGGGTCGACCATCACCCTTTTCTTTGAGATGATGTGGCCTAGGAATGACACCTGCTTCATCCAAAAGTCACACTTAGACAGCTTCGCGTACAAATGATGCTCTGGCAGTGTTATCAAAATAGTCCTCAAGTGTTCGGAGTGAGCCTTCTCACTGGGCGAGTAGATCAAGATGTCGTCGATGGAGACTATGACGAACTTATCCAAATACTGGTGAAAGCAACGGTTCATCGTATCCATAAAGACTGATGGGGCATTTCTTAAGCCAAAGGGCATCACCACGAACTCATAGTGCCCATAACATGTCCTGAAAGCAGTGTTTGGAATATCCTCTTCACGAGCTCCGAGCTGATGGTAACTAGATCGAAGGTCAATCTTGGAGAATACCATTGATGCATGGCAACGAATACTTGTTCTTGATCGTCACTTTGTCCAGCTCCCGATAATCGATACACAAACGGAAAGAGCCGTCTTTCTTCTTCACAAACAAGATGGGAGCACCCCAAGGTGAAGCACTAGGTCGAATATAGCCCTTTTCTAACAACTCTTCAGTATGACTCTTTAATTCTTGCATCTCCACTAGAGCCATGCGATACGGGGCTTTGGAAATAGGAGCGGGTCCTGGATCTAAGTCGATGGTAAACTCAATGAACCGCTTTGGAGGTAACCCAGGAATCTCGTCGAGAAAAACATCAAGGAAATCATGAACTATAGGAATATCGGAGATAGGGACATGTTCAGACGGCTAATCCTGTAGATAACATCAGTGATACGTTTAAGATACCCGATCCTTTGCCTGTGGGTGCAAGATCAAGAACCACGCCGTATATTTGCCCGATCTTGCAATGCTCTTTCGATATCTCCTGATTGAAAAATTAATCAAACTAATTAAGAACCTAATTATTGCGATGAAAAGAACTTAGAATAATTCAAACTAAATAAAAGTGACGGAAGGAAGGGAGCAAGCGGAATCGAGGGTGCGCGCGGTACTGCTGGCGTGAGTGTCCGTGTGTGTTCGCTAGAGTGAGACCGAGGAGATCAGGATCATTCGCTGGGAGGGAGAGCGAGCGCACGTGAGCGAAGACGCCGAGGGTGTCGGGATGCGCGAGCGCTTGCGAGAGCGAGAGGGGAGCACACGCGAGCACGGGGGCACCCGAGCGCCTGAAACCGAGGCATGCAGAGCCCGGTGCCGAGGCCAAGAGTCGTGGGTTGCATCTCCCTTCTTGAGATGGTTTAGGGATTAGGGTTCGTGTTTGTGTTGGGTTTGGTGATGATGATTATAGTTGTGGTGCCGAAGGTGCTAGATCACAAGAACAATGGTACCTTTTGGGATTGGAATCGAAAAACCCTTTAATCCTTAAAGGGGTTCCTCAATTCTATTCAATCTAATTAGTTCAATAGAACTACAATGTTTAAATACAAAATCTATGAACCAATTCCACCTTGCAAGAGTGGACGTTTGGTTTCTTAAAGATAGAATTTTAATCTTAAAGATAAAGTAACCCTAAGTAAGATAGAAATTCAATAACTTAGTGGACAAGAATTACATCTAGAGGAGATATAATTAATTTCACCTTATTAATCTAAGTTGCATAAAATAATGAACTAATTAAATAACAATGTAATTCGGCCCACAAGAGAATAGGGACTGGACATTGGGCAAGGTCCACTCGACATAGCCCTTGTCCACTCGAGATGTAGTCATGCCGAGTGTCCACATGTTGAGTCGAGTGTGTCTTGTTCAATGTGGGTGTAGGCAAGTCTTCATGAGCTCCGTTTAAGGACGCAAGCTCACCTCCTGTGACGGTGGTGTAGTCCTGAGCAAAGTGATTAAGGGTGGCCTGAACTCTTACTCCATTGTTCCTCGGTAACGAACAAGAAGGGCTTTTGTTGCATCTTGAATTCTCTTGGCCCTTGCACGAGTGATAGAACCATCAAATGGAACCTTCATGGTGTCCGTCACCAAGAGTCATCGACAATTGCACTGTATCATTCTCCCCCACTTGATTTCGATTTGTCCTCAAATCGTCGTCAGAGTCATCGTCGGGCACGCACAAAGAGAGGTCTGCGATGTTGAAGGTAGAATGAACATTGTACTTGTCAGCAGGTAGATCCAGCATGTAAGCATTAGGACCCATCTTCTGAACCACTCAAAATGGTCCATATCCTCTGGGGTCCAGCTTAGATTTCCGTTGTTGCGGAAACCTTTTCTTCCTGAGATGCAGCCACACAAGATCACCAACGTTGAACTGCACATCCTTGTGATGCTTGTCCTTCGCTGCCTTGTATTGCGCATTTTTCATTTCCAGCTGCCCCTTGGTTCGCTCATGCAAGCGCTTGATGAAGTCCACTTGCTTAATTAGCTGCATCTATGCTCTCTTTCTCCTTGAGGGGCCATGGCATCATGTCCATTGGGGTGAGGGGATTTCGGCCATAGACCACTTCAAAGGGAGTCTGCTTGGTTGTTGAGTGCCTAGACCTGTTATAAGCAAACTCAACAAATGGTAGGGATTCTTCCCACCTCCGGAGGTTAGTTCGCAGCATGACTCTAAGGAGTGCCTCAAGAGTTCTATTTGTAACCTCAGTTTGGCCATCAGTTTAAGGGTGACAACTGACAAAAAGTAGAAAATACTAGCTTTGTACTCAACTTAGACCATAATGTTTTCCAAAAACAGCTTAAAAATTTAGAATCACAATCAGACACAATAGACAATGACAATCCATGTAAGCGAACAACATCTTTAAAGAATAAGTGAGCAACATGAATAGCATCATCAGTTTTGTGACATGGTATAAAATGAGCCATTTTCGAGAACCTATCCACTACCACAAAAATAGAATCATGACCCTTAGAAGTTCTAAGCAAGCCAACAATGAAATCCATAGATACATCTTCCCAGGGTGCATTCGAAATTGGTAGGGGTTGATAAAGACCATTCGAATTTGCCTTAGACTTTGCTTTAACACATGTAACACAACTTTTGACAAATCTTAGCACATAATTAGACATTTTAGGCCAAAAGTAATGTTCCTTTAATCATGCTAAGGTTTTTTTCGAAACCACCATGTCCCCTAGATTCGTGTATCTCTTGAGTTAACAGTCGTCTAATAGAAGAAGATGGGATACAAAGCTTGCCCATCTTAAACAAGTAACCATTATCAAGAAAATAGGAATCAAGTTCACCTTTGGACACACATTGAGCATAAATAGTTTTAAAGAAACCATCAGAAGCATACAGTTCCTTTATCAAAACAAAACCCAAAACATGTGCATCTATATGGTTTAGGAGGACATACCTGCGTGATAGCGCATCAGCTACCACATTATCCTTTCCCTTCTTGTGGTGAAACACATAGGAAAAGGTTTCCAGAAACTCCACCCATCGAGCAAGGCGTGTGTTGAGCACTGACTGACCTTTGAGGTACTTCAGAGCTTCATGATCCAAATGAATCACAAACTCCTTAGGCCAAAGGTAATGGTGCCATGTCTGTAGGCATCGAATAAGCGCGAAGAGCTCCTTGTCGTATGTAGAATAGTTGAACTCAGCGGGTCCCAACTTCTCGCTAAAATAGGCAATGGGGCGCCTATTTTGAAGCAGAACTCCACCCATGCCAGTGCTAGAAGCATCACACTCGAGTTCAAAGGGTTGTTTAAAGTCGAGTAGCTGCAGCACTTGGGCATGGGTGAGGCGATCCTTGAGAGCGTCGAATGCCCTTTGATGTGCATCTGTCCAGCGAAACATCATATCCTTCTTGGTCAGCTCATGTAGGAGGGGAGACAATAGTGCTGAAGTCCTTGGCAAAACGTCGATAGAAGCCAGCAAGGCCCAAGAATGAGCGGACATGGGAAGAAGTCTGTGGCTGGGACCACTCCTATACAGCGCGAACCTTCTCCTCATCTACCTTCAGTCTAGATGGAGAAAATACAAAACCAAGGAAAATGGTATACTCGAATGCAAAAGAACACTTCTTTAAATTGACATATAATTTTTCTTTTCTTAAACAGTCAAATACCAATTTTAAGTGATTAAGATGATCATGCAGATTCTTACTATAGATTAAGATATCGTCAAAATAGACAACGATAAATTTCCCTAAGTATCTTCTAAGCACATGGTTCATAAGCCTCATAAAAGTAGAAGGAGCATTCGTTAAACCAAAAGGCATTACTAACCATTCATATAATCCATAGTTTTAAAAGTCGGTTTCCATTCATCTCCATGTTTCATCCTAATTTGATGATAACCACTTCTAAGATCAATTTTAGAGAAAATGCATGCACCATATAATTCATCAAGCATATCATCTAAACGAGGAATAGGGTGATGATACTTAACCGTTATTTAGTTGATTGCCTGGCAATCAACACACATGCGCCAAGAGCCATCCTTCTTTGGAACCAAGATGACAGGCACGACACAAGGGCTCAGGCTCTCTCTGACGAAGCCTTTGTCTATTCCCTCGGTGACTTGGCGTTGCAGCTCCTTTGTTTCCTCAGGGCTAGCTTTATAGGCAGCACGATTAGGCAAGGTTGCGCCAAGGACGAAGTCAATCTAATGCTCAATCCCTTGAATAAGCGGCAATCCTTGTGGTAGATCAGCTGGAACGACATCAAGATAATCCTGCAAAAGAGCACCAATAGGTGCAGGAATATGACTCAAATCCACAACATTAAGCAATACCTCTTTCATTACCAATAGGATGTGAGGGCGATGAGCATTCCAGGTGACGGTCTCTTTCTGAGGTTGAGAGACCAAAGATCGTCGTTCACCAGATCCTTTACGCAAAGCAGACGAAAGCTATGTCGAAGCGGAAGTGGGAGGTGCGGGCGTGGGGGTGGCTGCGGGTGCGGAAACAAAAGCCGCGGGCGCGGGTGACTTAGCCGCGGGTGCGGTATTGCCGGCTGAAGGCACACGTCCTTGCTCCTTTCGTTGGGCCTCCTTTTGAGCGTCCTGTTGTTGTCGCTTGCGAACCTGTTCCTTCAAAACAACTTGACGTGAAAGGGGTAGGAGAGTAACTCTCCTCCCATCAAAAGTGAAGGAATATTTATTTGCACGACCATCATGTATAACAGAACGATCATATAACCAAGGACGACGAAGCAAAATATGATTACAATCCATTCTAGCAACATCACATAAAACCTTTTCATGATATGATCCAAAAGAAAAAGAAACTAAGCATTGTTTAGTAACCGTAATATCAGATCCATCATTAGTAATACCATTTAGTCCATAGTGAGTAGCTCTAGGAGTAGTAGTCAAGTGTAAGAAATCCACTACCTTTTCATTGATGAGTCTGTAGCAACTCCCACCATCGATGATGACGCTCATGGTAGCCTCGCGAACCACACACTTGGTGTGGAAGATATTCTCCCTTTGATCAGCCATGGGAGCTTCCTGGATGTGTAGGACCCGACGATTGACAAGACAGAGAGTATCTTGAAAGTTGTCGGTGTCAATCTCGTCTTGAGGCTCAATCGGTTGTTACTCCTCCACTTCACTCGAAATTACATGGTCCTCGACAATCACCTCCTCATAGTAATGGTCTCACAAATCATTGAGAAGAACCTTTCTTTTCTGAGGGCATTCGCGAGAGACATGCCCAGAACCACCACAAGTGAAGCAGCGGATGTCTTTAGTGCGTTGCTTAGATAGTGCAACAACTCTTCTAGTTTCAACCTGATAACCCTGTTTAGGTGAGCTGGGAACTCCTTTTTTCTGCATAGAAGGGTTAGTAGTAGATCTAGATTGACCAGAAGAATTAAAGGGAACAAACCTACGACCTTGGGAAAACTGGTATGTTCTGGTCCTCTTGATGCCGCTAAATTATCGATGACTCCTAGTGACATTGAGGACAACATGAAGGTTCCATTTGATGGCCCTGTCACTCGTGCAAGGGCCAAGAAGATTCGAAATGCAACTAAAGCCTTTCTTGTCCGTCACCATGGAACTTTAGAGCAAGGGTTCAGCCCACCCTGGATCACTTGGCTCAAGGTTACACCACCAGCACAAGAAGTGAGCCTACGTCCACACACGGAGCTCATGAAGACTCGTCTGCACCCGCCGTGATTCATCTGAACTCGGCATCACCAAGAAGCCACTCGGCCGAGTGGGCCATTGGTCTTGTCGAAGAGCATGGGCCGAGTCACACTTGTGTTGGGCCGGATTTAATTAATTTGTTATTTCATACAATTAGATAAATAAGGTGGAATTTAATTATATCTCTTCTAGATATAATACTTGACCACCAAGTTATTAAATTTCTATCTCATTAGGATTTATTTATCTTATGCTATTTTAGGATAGAATTAATCTATCCAAACCCCTTTCCTTTACAAGGAAGGATTGGTTAGATTTCTCATTAGTTTACTATAAATTCATGTTACACCTTTGAAATTAATCAGATTGAATTAGAATTGAAGAAACCCTTAACGGATCTAGGGTTCTTCGATTATCAATCCCAAAAGTTATCTTGCTCTTGTTCTTAATAATTTTCGGCCTTCACAAAACACAAACCCTCACCTTGGTTCTTGTCGAGATCGAGGAAAGCCATCCCCGTCCTTGTCGAGATCGACGTCAGCGCAACCGAGAAGCCAGTCCCTGGCGCCACCCGCGAGCAGACTCGCTCCAGCGAGCGCGGACACCTCCAGGCGCCTTCGCTCCCGCACTCTCTAGCGCTCGCTCCCGCACACCTCGTCCCTGCTCTCGCGCGCCCCAGCGAAGCGCTCACACCTGCCCGCGTCTGGCCTTCGCTCCCAGCGAGTGAGGCTCCTGAGACGCCAGCGCCCGCACATCCAATCCGCTTCTCCCTCGCTGTCCTTCGCTTGTTATTCTGTCGCTATTTCTTTCTTTTCAGTCGCTGAATTCTCTAAGTTTAATTCTGTCGCTAAATCAGAATTTTAATCACTTGTTTGAATTGTTCCAAATCAGGAGATATCAAAGAGCATTGCAAGATCGAAGCAAATATACGGCGTGGTTCTTGATCTGAAGCCCACAGGCGAAGGATCGGGTATCCCAAACGTATCAAGTGGTATCAGATTTTAGGTTAATGCAAGTTCTTTACTCTCTTGATTTCTCTTTGAGTGATTTATTTTTCGTGCCTTCTTTTATCACCTTAGCCGCTGCATAAAAATTGAATCTTTCTTATTTACCCATAAAAATTGGCACATTATTTTTGTTATTCTTTGTTTGGATCTATAATTTGGAAGATATGGAGTTCTTGATTGCAAGTTGTGATCTTTTATTCCTAGTTGCTACATATCATGCCTATGACTGTGATTCTTGGATTAAAAGCATTATATGAACTTGCACCACTAAAGAACCCTAATTTTTTTCAGTTTCTAGCCTAATTTGCCTATTTTCTTTATTTTTGCTTACTTTTAGATCATCGTAGCTTGTTATTTTATTTTATTCTTATTTTTACTCCCTTATTTCGGTTACTACAGCTCTTTACAACAGCTATTCCATAGCCAAAAACAAAAAAGCCGAGAGCACAAGTTAAAAAATATATATATATATATAGAGAGAGAGAGGAGAAAGAAAGAAAAGTTTAGCATACATTACCTTGTTGAGTTAGTAACTCTTCTATTGTTAATTCTTTTCTTGCTACATGTTAGATGATCTAATCGGTTTTAAGCATTACAAAAGAACCCCACTTGTGTGATTTTGTGCTGTGCCGACACTGGAGCCTTGGTCACACCCCTCTTTCTCTGAACCATGTTGCAACCGTCAGATAATAGTTGACGGAGTGTGTGCACTTTATTGCCCTTGTGATTGCTATTTTCGATACTTACACATTCATATTATTCAAGCATCACATTGTAGCTCTTTTTCTATACACAGTCAGCCGCTTGTTTATACTTGCTATCCTTGATATCCGACTTTGTGGCTGATTTAATTTGCAATTTGATTATTACTTGCTGTCTTCCATGTTGCAAAATTCTGTGTCCAGGGGAATTGCTTGAATATTGTGCCTTGTTTTCTCGCTCTTTGATTTCTAAAACTTGAATCACTCTTAGGAATCACTAGAGCTTGCATTACTTGGTTTCTGGTCTTTGCTTCGTTTACTTGTTGCTCTTCTGATATTGTAGGAACATGGCAAACCTGCTTTGCATTGTCAATCGACGGGTCCTACACATTCAGGAATCTCCCGTGGCGGATCAAAGGGAGAACTTATTCCACACCCGATGCTTGGTTCGCGAAGCTACCTTAACCCTTATCATCGACGGTGGGAGTTGCTGCAATCTCATCAGTGAAAAGGTAGTAAATTTCCTCCATTTACCTACTACTCCTAGAGCTTCTCACTATGGTTTAAATGGCATTACTGATGATGGTTCTGATATATTAGTCACCAAACAATGTTTAGTCTCTATTTCTATTGGAACATATCATGATAAGATATTATGTGATGTTGCTCGCATGGATTGTAGTCATATATTATTAGGGCGTCCTTGGTTGTATGATCGTAATGTCCTTCATGATGGTCGTGCAAATACATATGCTTTCACCTATGACGGGAGGAGAGTTACTCTCCTACCCCTTTCGCCACAAATTATTCTGAAGGACCAGGTTCGCAAGCAGCAACAAAGGAACGCCGACAGAGAAGCTGAACGATTGGAGAAGCTCAAAGGGAGCTTGGCGGAGCAAGCCGCCCCCGCGGCCCAGCACGCCGCGCCCGCGGCCCCAACGGCAGCCCCCTTGCCGCCTTCTCCTCCCATTTCGACGCCACCTAAGCCCTCTTCTGCATCACTTAAAGGCTCTGTGGAACGTCGATCTTTGGTCTCTCACCCTCAGCAAGGGACCATCACATGGAATGCTCATCGACCTCATATTCTTCTAGTAATGAAACAGGTATTACTAAATGTTGAATTGAGTCATATTCCTGCACCTATTGCTGCTCTTCTGCAGGATTATTTGGATGTGCTTCCAGCTGAACTACCCCAAGGCTTGCCTCTTATTAGAGGTATTGAGCATCAGATTGACTTTGTGCCTGGAGCAGCCTTGCCTAATCGCGCCGCTTATAGAGCTAGCCCTGAGGAAACAAAGGAGCTGCAACGACAAGTCGCAGAATTGATGGACAAGGGCTTTGTGCGAGAAAGCCTCTCTCCCTGTGCCGTGCTGGTCATTTTGGTTCCAAAGAAGGATGGCTCCTGGCGCATGTGTGTTGATTGCCGCGCGATCAACCAAATAACGGTTAAGTATCGCCACCCTATTCCTCGTTTAGATGATATGCTTGATGAACTTCATGGTGCTGCTATTTTTTCTAAAATTGACCTTAGAAGTGGATATCATCAAATTAGGATGAAATAGGGTGATGAATGGAAAACGGCTTTTAAAACTAAGTATGGCTTATATGAATGGTTAGTAATGCCTTTTGGTTTGACAAATGCACCTTCTACATTTATGAGGGTTATGAACCATGTGCTTAGAAGACACTTAGGAAAATTTGTCGCTGTCTATTTTGACGATATTTTAATCTATAGCAAGAATATGCATGATCATTTAAGTCACTTAAAATTGGTCTTTGATTGTCTTAGGAAAGAGAAATTATATGCCAATTTAAAGAAGTGTTCTTTTGCATCCGAGTCTACCATTTTTCTTGGTTTTGTAGTGACTGCATCTGGATTAAAGGTGGATGAGGAGAAGATTCGTGCTATTCAGGAGTGGGCTAGGCCGACTACACCCACCCATGTCCGCTCATTTTTGGGCCTTGCTGGCTTCTATCGACGTTTTGTCAAGGATTTCAGCCTGATTGTCGCCCCCCTACATGAGCTGACAAAGAAAGATGTGACATTTCGCTGGTCTGACTCACATCAAAAGGCTTTCGACGCCCTGAAGGACCGCCTGACACACGCCCCAGTGCTGCAGTTACCTGACTTTGCTCAACCTTTTGAGCTCGAGTGTGACGCTTCTGGCACTGGCATTGGAGGGGTCCTGCTACAGAACAAGCATCCCATCGCCTACTTCAGCGAAAAGTTGGGCACCGCTGAGCTCAACTATTCTACCTACGACAAGGAGCTATTTGCACTAGTTCGCTGCTTGCAGACTTGGCAACATTACCTCTGGCCTAAGGAGTTTGTGATTCATTCGGATCATGAAGCTCTGAAGTACCTCAAAGGACAAGCAGTGCTCAGCAGGCGACTTGCTCGATGGGTGGAGTTCATAGAGACCTTTTCCTATGTGGTTCACCACAAAAAGGGAAAGGATAATGTGGTAGATGACGCGCTATCACGAAGGTATGTCCTCTTAAACCATATGGATGCACATGTTTTGGGTTTTGCATTAATAAAGGAACTGTATGCTTCTGATAGTTTCTTTAAAACTATATATGCTCAATGTGTGTCCAAAGGTGAGGTAGATTCATTTTTTGTTGATAATGGGTATTTGTTCAAGATGGGCAAGCTTTGTATTCCATCTTCTTCTATTCGCCGATTGTTAACCCAAGAAATACATGAATCTAGGGGACATGGGGGTTTCGAAAAAACACTAGCTGGACTAAAGGAGCATTACTTTTGGCCTAAAATGTCTAATTATGTGCTGAGATTTGTCAAAAGTTGTGTTACATGTGCTAAAGCTAAATCTAAATCCAATGCTAATGGTCTATACCAACCTTTGCCAATTGCTAATGCACCCTGGGAAGATGTTTCTATGGATTTTATTGTAGGATTGCCTAGAACTCCTAAGGGTCATGATTCCATATTTGTTGTTGTAGACAGATTTTCCAAAATGGCTCACTTTATACCTTGTCATAAAACTGATGATGCTATTCATGTTGCTCATTTATTCTTCAAAGATGTTGTTCGCTTACATGGATTGCCATTGTCTATAGTTTCTGACCGTGATCCTAAATTCTTAAGCTGTTTTTGGAAAACTTTATGGTCTAAATTGGGTACAAAATTGCTATTTTCTACTTCTTGTCACCCACAAACTGATGGACAAACTGAGGTCACAAATAGAACTCTTGGGGCTCTCCTTAGAGTCATGCTGCGAACTAACCTCCGGAGATGGGAAGACTGTCTACCATTTGTAGAGTTTGCATATAACAGGTCTAGGCACTCTGCAACAAAGATGACCCCCTTCGAGGTAGTATATGGCCGAAATCCATTAACTCCAGTGGACATGATGCCTCGGCCATATAAGGACAAGGAGAGCGTGGATGCAGCTAAGCAAGTGGACTTCATCAGAAGCTTGCATGAGCGTACCAAGGCGCAACTGGAGAGGAAGAATGCGCAATACAAGGCCGCGAAGGACAAGCATCGCAAGGATGTGCAGTTCAACGTTGGTGATCTGGTCTGGCTGCATCTCAGGAAGGAAAGGTTTCCGCAACAACGGAAATCTAAGCTGGACCCCAGGGGAGATGGACCATTCAGAGTGGTTCAAAAGATGGGTCCTAATGCCTACAAGCTGGATCTCCCTGCCGATAAGTACAGCGTCCATTCTACATTCAACGTCGCCGATCTATCCTTGTTCGTGCCTGACGATGACTCTGACGACGATTTGAGGACAAATCGAAGTCAAGTGGAGGAGAATGATGCCGCTCAATTATTGACGACTCCTAGTGACATTGAGGACAACATGAAGGTTCCATTTGATGGCCCTGTCACTCGTGCAAGGGCCAAGAAGATTCGAAATGCAACTAAAGCCTTTCTTGTCCATCACCATGGAACTTTAGAGCAAGGGTTCAGGCCACCCTGGATCACTTGGCTCAAGGTTACACCACCAGCACAAGAAGTGAGCCTACGTCCACACACGGAGCTCATGAAGACTCGTCTGCACCCGCCGTGATTCACCTGAACTCGGCATCACCAAGAAGCCACTCGGCCGAGTGGGCCATTGGTCTTGTCGAAGAGCATGGGCCGAGTCACACTTGTGTTGGGCCGGATTTAATTAATTTGTTATTTCATGCAATTAGATAAATAAGGTGGAATTTAATTATATCTCTTCTAGATATAATACTTGACCACCAAGTTATTAAATTTCTATCTCATTAGGATTTATTTATCTTAGGCTATTTTAGGATAGAATTAATCTATCCAAACCCCTTTCCTTTACAAAGAAGGATTGGTTATATTTCTCATTAGTTTACTATAAATTCATGTTACACCTTTGAAATTAATCAGATTGAATTAGAATTGAAGAAACCCTTAACGGATCTAGGGTTCTTCGATTATCAATCCCAAAAGTTATCTTGCTCTTGTTCTTAATAATTTTCAGCCTTCACAAAACACAAACCCTCACCTTGGTTCTTGTCGAGATCGAGGAAAGCCATCCCCGTCCTTGTCGAGATCGACGTCAGCGCAGCCGAGAAGCCAGTCCCTGGCGCCACCCGCGAGCAGACTCGCTCCAGCGAGCGCGGACACCTCCAGGCGCCTTCGCTCCCGCACTCTCCAGCGCTCGCTCCCGCACACCTCGTCCCTGCTCTCGCGCGCCCCAGCGAAGTGCTCACACCTGCCCGCGTCTGGCCTTCGCTCCCAGCGAGTGAGGCTCCTGAGACGCCAGCGCCCACGCATCCAATCCGCTTCTCCCTCGCTGTCCTTCGCTTGTTATTCTGTTGCTATTTCTTTGTTTTCAGTCGCTGAATTCTCTAAGTTTAATTCTGTCGCTAAATCAGAATTTTAATCACTTGTTTGAATTGTTCCAAATTAGGAGATATCAAAGAGCATTGCAAGATCGAAGCGAATATACGGCGTGGTTCTTGATCTGAAGCCCACAGGCGAAGGATCGGGTATCCCAAACGTATCAAGTGGTATCAGATTTCAGGTTAATGCAAGTTCTTTACTCTCTTGATTTCTCTTTGAGTGATTTATTTTTCGTGCCTTCTTTTATCACCTTAGCCACTGCATAAAAATTGAATCTTTCTTATTTACCCATAAAAATTGGCACTTTATTTTTGTTATTCTTTGTTTGGATCTATAATTTGGAAGATATGGAGTTCTTGATTGCAAGTTGTGATCTTTTATTCCTAGTTGCTACATATCATGCCTATGACTGTGATTCTTGGATTAAAAGCATTATATGAACTTGCACCACTAAAGAACCCTAATTTTTTTCAGTTTCTAGCCTAATTTGCCTATTTTCTTTATTTTTGCTTACTTTTAGATCATCGTAGCTTGTTATTTTATTTTATTTTTATTTTTTCTCCCTTATTTCGGTTACCACAGCTCTTTACAGCAGCTATTCCATAGCCAAAAAAAAAAAAAAAAAAAACAAAAAAGTCGAGAGCACAAGTTAAAAAAAAAAAAATATATATATATATATATAGAGGAGAAAGAAAGAAAAGTTTAGCATACATTACCTTGTTGAGTTAGTAACTCTTCTATTGTTAATTCTTTTCTTGCTACATGTTAGATGATCTAATCGGTTTTAAGCATTACAAAAGAACCCCACTTGTGTGATTTTGTGTTGTGCCGACACTGGAGCCTTGGTCACACCCCTCTTTCTCTGAACCATGTTGCAACCGTCAGATAATAGTTGACGGAGTGTGTGCACTTTATTGCCCTTGTGATTGCTATTTTCGATACTTACACATTCATATTATTCAAGCATCACATTGTAGCTCTTTTTCTATACACAGTCAGCCGCTTGTTTATACTTGCTATCCTTGATATCCGACTTTGTGGCTGATTTAATTTGCAATTTGATTATTACTTGCTGTCTTCCATGTTGCAAAATTCTGTGTCCAGGGGAATTGCTTGAATATTGTGCCTTGTTTTCTCGCTCTTTGATTTCTAAAACTTGAATCACTCTTAGGAATCACTAGAGCTTGCATTACTTGGTTTCTGGTCTTTGCTTCGTTTACTTGTTGCTCTTCTGATATTGTAGGAACATGGCAAACGATAGCGACCCCAACCCTTCCCCTACCCCACCTGCTGGCATTACTTCTGAAGCTATGCATTTTATTATTGACTCTGTTGTCCAAAGGTCTACTCTGGTGACACGACAGGAGATAGCAGAGGCTGAAAATCGTCGAGCTATCGAACGCAAAGAGGACCTCCTACGGTTATCTGACGTCATCAGACAGGCAGTTGCTCGGCAATAGAAGGAGTCCAAACAGGCGGAGGCTTCTGGATCTACACCTCCTTCTGGAGGAAAGCCGCCTCCACCACCCCCGGATACTACACCACCTTTGGGTACTGTGCCCCCTACAGGTAATCAGCAACCTACAGGTAACACCTTTTATTCGGGTCACCCTCCTCCTTCTGGTCAATTACATTATCAGCTAAGATCTGCTACTACTAATCCTTTCCCTGGAGAGCATGACGACGATCCTTTAGCGGGCTTCAATGGCCACCAGGATCGCCCTGAGACCCAGCACCCACCGCAGCAGCAGGGCCGACCCCATCAGCGTCCACAGCAGCCGTTCTATACTCGTGCTAACTGGGATGATAGTCGTAGCAATGCTGATCTGAATGAGACACCACATTTGGAGGATGCTTACCATGAGGTAAATCCTAACTTTGATGATTTACCCCCTCCTAATTTTGGTCGTCCTAGATTTGATAATGGTCAAGCTATTCAGAGACGAGATGTTAAGCTTAAATTAGAAACTTTTGATGGTAATACTGATCCTGAAGCTTATCTTGTCTGGGAAAATCATACTGACTATCTGCTTGAACATTTGCGCTATGAGGAAACGGAGAAATTGGAAGTTGTTATATTGCATTTAGTAGGTAAAGCTCGCAACTGGTGGTTCCGCACTCGTGAGATGCGCCGCCGTCAGGACAAGCAACCTGTTGAAACTTGGCCACAACTTCGCTATCTCCTAAAGAAGAGACATGTGCCTGAGGAATACACGGAGTCCATGAGGATGCAGCTCGCTTCCTGCCGACAAGGAACTCGCTCTCCGAATGACTTTAGGGATGAACTTGAACGACTTTCCCATCAGGCTAATGTTTATCTTACTGAACGTGCTTTGTGTACTCAATTTCTTGCTGGTCTTAATATTTCTATTAAAAATCCTTTAGCTATCCATTCCATTAGAGATATTAACACTTTGACTCATAAAGCACAGCTTCTGTATGAGCAACAACAGCAGCAACTTCGGCTACAACGGAGCAGATTCGATCAGACCTCCCAAGGTCGCAGGTTTGTTCCCGTTAACCCTTCTGGTCAAGCTAAACCTTCTGCTTCTAACCCTTCTATGCAGCAAAAGGGAGTTTCCAACTCACCTCAACAGGGTTATCAGGTTGAAACTAGAAGAGTTACTGCCCCTTCTACAGATCGCAACAAAGATATCCGCTGCTTCACTTACGGAGGTTCTGGGCATGTCTCTCGCAATTGCCCCTAGAAACGGAAGGTTCTTCTCAACGATTTGGGAGACCATTACTATGAGGAGGAGACTGCTGAGGACCTGGTAGTTTCGAGTGAAGTGGAGGAGGACCAGTCGACTGAGCCTATTGAGGAGATCGATACTTCCCAGTACGACAACGTGCTTTGCATTGTCAATCGACGGGTCCTACACATTCAGGAATCTCCCGTGGCAGATCAAAGGGAGAACTTATTCCACACCCGATGCTTGGTTCGCGAAGCTACCTTAACCCTTATCATCGACGGTGGGAGTTGCTGCAATCTCATCAGTGAAAAGGTAGTAAATTTCCTCCATTTACCTACTACTCCTAGAGCTTCTCACTATGGTTTAAATGGCATTACTGATGATGGTTCTGATATATTAGTCACCAAACAATGTTTAGTCTCTATTTCTATTGGAACATATCATGATAAGATATTATGTGATGTTGCTCGCATGGATTGTAGTCATATATTATTAGGGCGTCCTTGGTTATATGATCGTAATGTCCTTCATGATGGTCGTGCAAATACATATGCTTTCACCTATGACGGGAGGAGAGTTACTCTCCTACCCCTTTCGCCACAAATTATTCTGAAGGACCAGGTTCGCAAGCAGCAACAAAGGAACGCCGACAGAGAAGCTGAACGATTGGAGAAGCTCAAAGGGAGCTTGGCTGAGCAAGCCGCCCCCGCGGCCCAGCACGCCGCGCCTGCGGCCCCAACGGCAACCCCCTTGCCGCCTTCTCCTCCCATTTCGACGCCACCTAAGCCCTCTTCTGCATCACTTAAAGGCTCTGTGGAACGTCGATCTTTGGTCTCTCACCCTCAGCAAGGGACCATCACATGGAATGCTCATCGACCTCATATTCTTCTGGTAATGAAACAGGTATTACTAAATGTTGAATTGAGTCATATTCCTGCACCTATTGCTGCTCTTCTGCAGGATTATTTGGATGTGCTTCCAGCTGAACTACCCCAAGGCTTGCCTCTTATTAGAGGTATTGAGCATCAAATTGACTTTGTGCCTGGAGCAGCCTTGCCTAATCGCGCCGCTTATAGAGCTAGCCCTGAGGAAACAAAGGAGCTGCAACGACAAGTCACAGAATTGATGGACAAGGGCTTTGTGCGAGAAAGCCTCTCTCCCTGTGCCGTGCTGGTCATTTTGGTTCCAAAGAAGGATGGCTCCTGGCGCATGTGTGTTGATTGCCGCGCGATCAACCAAATAACGGTTAAGTATCGCCACCCTATTCCTCGTTTAGATGATATGCTTGATGAACTTCATGGTGCTGCTATTTTTTCTAAAATTGACCTTAGAAGTGGATATCATCAAATTAGGATGAAACAGGGTGATGAATGGAAAACGGCTTTTAAAACTAAGTATGGCTTATATGAATGGTTAGTAATGCCTTTTGGTTTGACAAATGCACCTTCTACATTTATGAGGGTTATGAACCATGTGCTTAGAAGACACTTAGGAAAATTTGTCGTTGTCTATTTTGACGATATTTTAATCTATAGCAAGAATATGCATGATCATTTAAGTCACTTAAAATTGGTCTTTGATTGTCTTAGGAAAGAGAAATTATATGCCAATTTAAAGAAGTGTTCTTTTGCATCCGAGTCTACCATTTTTCTTGGTTTTGTAGTGACTGCATCTGGATTAAAGGTGGATGAGGAGAAGATTCGTGCTATTCAGGAGTGGGCTAGGCCGACTACACCCACCCATGTCCGCTCATTTTTGGGCCTTGCTGGCTTCTATCGACGTTTTGTCAAGGATTTCAGCCTGATTGTCGCCCCCCTACATGAGCTGACAAAGAAAGATGTGACATTTCGCTGGTCTGACTCACATCAAAAGGCTTTCGACGCCCTGAAGGACCGCCTGACACACGCCCCAGTGCTGCAGTTACCTGACTTTGCTCAACCTTTTGAGCTCGAGTGTGACGCTTTTGGCACTGGCATTGGAGGGGTCCTGCGACAGAACAAGCGTATGGATGCACATGTTTTGGGTTTTGCATTAATAAAGGAACTGTATGCTTCTGATAGTTTCTTTAAAACTATATATGCTCAATGTGTGTCCAAAGGTGAGGTAGATTCATTTTTTGTTGATAATGGGTATTTGTTCAAGATGGGCAAGCTTTGTATTCCATCTTCTTCTATTCGCCGATTGTTAACCCAAGAAATACATGAATCTAGGGGACATGGGGGTTTCGAAAAAACACTAGCTGGACTAAAGGAGCATTACTTTTGGCCTAAAATGTCTAATTATGTGCTGAGATTTGTCAAAAGTTGTGTTACATGTGCTAAAGCTAAATCGAAATCCAATGCTAATGGTCTATACCAACCTTTGCCAATTGCTAATGCACCCTAGGAAGATGTTTCTATGGATTTTATTGTAGGATTGCCTAGAACTCCTAAGGGTCATGATTCCTTATTTGTTGTTGTAGACAGATTTTCCAAAATGGCTCACTTTATACCTTGTCATAAAACTGATGATGCTATTCATGTTGCTCATTTATTCTTCAAAGATGTTGTTCGCTTACATGGATTGCCATTGTCTATAGTTTCTGACCGTGATCCTAAATTCTTAAGCTGTTTTTGGAAAACTTTATGGTCTAAATTGGGTACAAAATTGCTATTTTCTACTTCTTGTCACCCACAAACTGATGGACAAACTGAGGTCACAAATAGAACTCTTGGGGCTCTCCTTAGAGTCATGCTGCGAACTAACCTCCGGAGATGGGAAGACTGTCTACCATTTGTAGAGTTTGCATATAACAGGTCTAGGCACTCTGCAACAAAGATGACCCCCTTCGAGGTAGTATATGGCCGAAATCCATTAACTCCAGTGGACATGATGCCTCGGCCATATAAGGACAAGGAGAGCGTGGATGCAGCTAAGCAAGTGGACTTCATCAGAAGCTTGCATGAGCGTACCAAGGCGCAACTGGAGAGGAAGAATGCGCAATACAAGGCCGCGAAGGACAAGCATCGCAAGGATGTGCAGTTCAACATTGGTGATCTGGTCTGGCTGCATCTCAGGAAGGAAAGGTTTCCGCAACAACGGAAATCTAAGCTGGACCCCAGGGGAGATGGACCATTCAGAGTGGTTCAAAAGATGGGTCCTAATGCCTACAAGCTGGATCTCCCTGCCGATAAGTACAGCGTCCATTCTACATTCAACGTCGCCGATCTATCCTTGTTCGTGCCTGACGATGACTCTGACGACGATTTGAGGACAAATCGAAGTCAAGTGGAGGAGAATGATGCCGCTCAATTATTGACGACTCCTAGTGACATTGAGGACAACATGAAGGTTCCATTTGATGGCCCTGTCACTCGTGCAAGGGCCAAGAAGATTCGAAATGCAACTAAAGCCTTTCTTGTCCGTCACCATGGAACTTTAGAGCAAGGGTTCAGGCCACCCTGGATCACTTGGCTCAAGGTTACACCACCAGCACAAGAAGTGAGCCTACGTCCACACACGGAGCTCATGAAGACTCGTCTGCACCCGCCGTGATTCACCTGAACTCGGCATCACCAAGAAGCCACTCGGCCGAGTGGGCCATTGGTCTTGTCGAAGAGCATGGGTTGAGTCACACCTGTGTTGGGCCGGATTTAATTAATTTGTTATTTCATGCAATTAGATAAATAAGGTGGAATTTAATTATATCTCTTCTAGATATAATACTTGACCACCAAGTTATTAAATTTCTGTCTCATTATGATTTATTTATCTTATGCTATTTTAGGATAGAATTAATTTATCCAAACCCCTTTCCTTTACAAGGAAGGATTGGTTAGATTTCTCATTAGTTTACTATAAATTCATGTTACACCTTTGAAATTAATCAGATTGAATTAGAATTGAAGAAACCCTTAACGGATCTAGGGTTCTTCGATTATCAATCCCAAAAGTTATCTTGCTCTTGTTCTTAATAATTTTCGGCCTTCACAAAACACAAACCCTCACCTTGGTTCTTGTCGAGATCGAGGAAAGCCATCCCCGCCCTTGTCGAGATCGACGTCAGCGCAGCCGAGAAGCCAGTCCCTGGCGCCACCCGCGAGAAGACTCGCTCCAGCGAGCGCGGACACCTCCAGGCGCCTTCGCTCCCGCACTCTCCAGCGCTCGCTCCCGCACACCTCGTCCCTGCTCTCGCGCGCCCCAGCGAAGTGCTCACACCTGCCCGCGTCTGGCCTTCGCTCCCAGCGAGTGAGGCTCCTGAGACGCCAGCGCCCGCGCATCCAATCCGCTTCTCCCTCGCTGTCCTTCGCTTGTTATTCTGTCGCTATTTCTCTATTTTCAGTCGCTGAATTCTCTAAGTTTAATTCTGTCGCTAAATCAGAATTTTAATAGCTTGTTTGAATTGTTCCAAATCAGGAGATATCAAAGAGCATTGCAAGATCGAAGCAAATATACGGCGTGGTTCTTGATCTGAAGCCCACAGGCGAAGGATCGGGTATCCCAAACGTATCACCTCTGCTGTTGCTGCTGATCATATAGTAGCTGCACTTTATGAGTTAAAGTGTTAATATCTCTAATTGAATGAATAGCTAAAGGATTTTTAATAGAAATATTAAGACCAGCAAGAAATTGAGTGCATAAACCACGTTCAGTAATGTACTCCATAGGGGAACGAGAGTCCTGTCTGCATGAAGCCAAACACATCCTCATAGTCTATGTATACTCCTTTGGAACGTGTCTCTTCCTTAGGAGATAGTGCAGTTGAGGCCACGTTTCAACAGGTTGCTTACCTTGACGACGTCGGATTTCGTGAGTGCGAAACCGCCAAGAGCGAGCCATACCTTTCAAATGCAATGTAACAACCTCCAACCTATCTACTTCATCATATCGAAGATGTTCAAGTACATAATTAGTATAATCCTCCCACATAATATAAGCATCAGGATCATTAGCACTATCAAAAGTTTCTAGCTTAATCTTGACATATCGCCGTTGGATAACATCTGCATTATCAAATATAGGATGACCAAAATGAGGATTAGGAATATCATCAAGATTATGGTCTACCTCTTGGAAAGTGTCCTCAAAATGTGGCATTTCGTTCAAATCAGCATTGTCACGGCTATCCTCCCAATTACCTTTGGGAAAGTGTGGTTTCCCGAAGTTTTGGTGTTATTACGGATTCTGTTGCTACTGATGGTGATGATTGTCGTTGAAGGATGATAGGATATCATCGTTGTCATTCTCACCATTAAAAGGATTAGGAGTAGCAGATCTAATCTTAAAATGCAATTGACTAGAAGGAGGGGGGTTACCTGAAGGGGGTGTATTACCTGAGGGAGGTGTATTGCCCGTGGGGGTGACTGACCACCTTGAGGTGTAGATCCAGAAGTTGTATTCTATTTCAACTCCTCGAATTGCCGAGCAATTGCCTGGTTGATCAGGGCAGTGAATTGAGCCCGGTCTTGAGCCCGTTCGATGGCTAAACGATTGTCACGGGCTTTGTTGGACTCCTCAATTTCCTGCCTTGCAGCAATGGTGTACTGCATATCGGATGCGGAAATGCCAGCAGGGGGTAGGGGAAGAATTGGGGTTGTTGTCGTTAGACATGTTCCTACAATATTAGAAGAACAACAAGTAAACGGAGCAAAGACCAGAAACCAAGTAATGCAAGCCCTTTTGATCCTAAGAGTGATTCAGTTTTATAAATCAAAGAGGCAAGAAAAAAAAGGCACAATATTCAAGCAAGTCTCCGTGGACACATAATTTTGCAATATCAAAGATAGCAAGTAGAGATTAAATTGCAAAAGAAATCAACCACAAGTCGGATAACTAGGATAGCAAGCAAGAACAAGCGACTAATGTGTAGGGAAAAGAATACAATGTGATGCAATAATAATTTAGCAATATGATGGTATAATCAATGCAATCACAAGGGTAAGCAAGTGCACACACTCCGTCAACTATTATCTGACGGTTGCAGCACGGTTTAGAAAAAGAGGGGTGTGACCAAGGCTCCTATGTCGGCACAACACAAAGTCACACAAAAGGGATTCTTTTGTAATGCTTAAAACCAATCAGATCATCTAACAAGTAGCAAAGAAAAGAAATAACAAAAGGAAGAGTTAATAACTCAACAATGTAAGGTATGCTATTTTGTTTTTCTTTTTTGTTTTTGAATTTTGCTCTAGGTTTTTTTGTTTGATGAGCTACTGTCGATGTAGAGGTTGTAGAAGCGACGAAAATAACAAACAAAAAGAAAAAGCAAAATAAACTAAGCTACGATGATCTAAACGTAAGCAAAAATAAAGAAAATAAGGGAATTAGGCTAGAAATCTGGAAAATTAGGGTTATTTAGTGGTGCAAGTTCATATGATGCTTTAATCAAAGAATCACATTCATAGGAATGATATGTAGCAAAAAGGAATAAAAATCAAAATTGCAATCACGAACTCAATATCTTCCAAATTATAGATCCAAACAAGAAAATAACTAAACTAAAGTGCCAATTTTTTTAGGGTAAATAATAAAGATCTAAAATTTATGCAGCGGGAATGATGAAGAATAGGGCACGAAAATAAATCACTCAATTAAAGAATCAAGAGAGTGAAGAACTTGCATAAACCTGGGAATCCGATACCACTTGATACGTTTGGGATACCCGATCCTTTGCTTTTGGATGTAGGATCAAGAACCACGCCGTATATTTGCCCGATCTTGCAATGCTTTTGGATGTAGGATTAAGAGCGGTACTGCTGGTGTGAGTGTCCGGGTGTGTTCACTTGAGCGAGACCGAGGAGACCGGGATCGTTCGCTAGGAGCGAGAACGAGCGCACGCGAGCGAAGACTCCGAGGGTGCCAGGATGCACGAGCGCTTGTGAGAGCGAGAGCGGAAGCGCACGCGAGCACGGGGGCGCCGAGACCTGTAGAGCCTGGTGCCGAGGCCAAGCGTCGTGGGTTGCGTCTCCCTTCTTGCGACGGTTTAGGGATTAGGGTTCATGTTTGTGTTGGGTTCGGTGATGATTATTATGGTTGTGGTGCCGAAGGTGCTAGATCACAAGAACAATGGAAGCTTTTAGGATTGAAATCGAAGAACACTTTAATCCTAAAAGGGGTTCCTCAATTCTATGCAATCTAATTAATTCAATAGAACTACAATGTTTAAATAGAAAAGATATGAACCAATTCCACCTTGCAAGAGTGGAGGTTTGGTTTCTTAAAGATAGAATTTTAATCCTAATGATAAAGTAACCCTAAGTAAGATAGAAGTTCAATAACTTAGTGGAAAAGAATTACATCTAGAGGAGATATAATTAATTCCACCTTATTAATCTAAGTTGCATAACATAATGAACTAATTAAATAACAATGTAATTCGGCCCACAAGAGAATAGGGACTCGACATTGGGCAAGGCCCACTCGACATAGCCCTTGTCCACTCGAGATGTAGTCATGCCGAGTGTCCACATGTTGAGCCGAGTATGTCTTGTTCAAGGTGGGTGTAGGCGAGTCTTCATGAGCTCCATTTGAGGACGGAAGCTCACCTCATGTGGCGGTGTAGTCCTGAGCAAAGTGATTCAGGGTGGCCTGAACTCTTGCTCCATTGTTCCTCGGTAACGGACAAGAAGGGCTTTCGTTGCATCTTGAATTCTCTTGGCCCTTGCACGAGTGATAGGACCATCGAATGGAACCTTTATGTTGTCCTCAATGTCACCAGGAGTCATCGACAATTGCACTGCATCAATAAGAATCCGGTAGAACCTTGACCTAACAATTTGGCTGCCTGCATCACATTAATAACACGGCCATCCTCCTCGGGGATGCACCCACAAAATCTGCACACAACCATACCATCTGGCGAGAGGGTCACGATTCTCCGTCCACAATCAATGATTGCACCATGGCGAGTAAGCCAATCCATGTCGAGGATGATGTTATAAGGAAGGATCGAAAGCAGAACAACATCGACAAGGTACTCATCGCCACCTATCGCGATGGGGAAACAGAACTACATTTTCCTACCTCTAACTCTATCCCCATTAGGGAACTTCACAATAAAGGAATCATCTAGAGTCACATATTCTAATCCGAGTCATTCAATTGTTTGCTCGTCTATAAAAGAATTAGAAACACCTGAATCAAAAAGAATATTAATTGACTCGGCTTGGAGATAGATAATACCGTGAGCCATAGGAGAAGTAGTATCATCCAGCCTACGCATCTCATACAGTCATGGACCCTGTTGAGATGGCCCGATAACATTTTTTCCTTTGTTCACAGTCGGATGTGAACCTACATAAATATGGGTATTCTGCTGGTACTACTGCGGCCTGTTGTTGTGAGCTAAATCTGCCATATGTTACAGTAACTTTAATATCGTTTTCTACATACTTTGCATACATTTGGGTTAGATAGTACAGAATCTATGTAGTTTATGTTTATTTGCCAAATTATGGAATCTACACCAGTTTCTGTTTAAATTCGCAGAATTCGAGGCGTTTTACAGCAATTCTAAGGAATGTCAGAAAAGCTCGGAAAACAACTACAGAAGTCCAGAATCCGAGAGTACAGAACCAGGACAAACCGAGCTAAAGCCAGGGCTACTCTATGTTGAGTACACCTTACTTGATGTCGAGTAGAGAGCCCGAGCGGACTTGGTCGACAAAGCCTGGTCGAGAAAGCTGAGCCAGACCAACCCGACTCCCGGAACACAACTCGATCTCGACAAGACCTAGTCGAGATTGACAACACCTCAGCGCCACACCCGGAGTCGACGAGAAGAGGAGCTGATCGACAAGCGGAGGACGAAGACGACGAGCACATCTCTACTCGATCTCGACAAGACCTAGTCGAGATCGACGAGCCACCTAGCGCATGTCCGAGCCATGTCGAGCGGAGTCACCCGAGAAGACCTAGTCGATGAACATGCCTACTCGATGTCGACGAACCCTTGTCGAGATCGACTAGACCCGTGAACCAAGTCCGAGCCACATCGAGCACCATCTAGCCGAGACGACGAAGCCGAGCCAGTCGACAACACTCCTACTCGATATCGACAAGACCCTTGTCGACATCGACGACGATTCCAGAAGCTGTGTGACGTGGCTTGACGAATCCTACTCGGTGTGGGATTACTTGGGCTCGAAGATTGCCGATTCTATCCAAAATCATCAAGACACATCATGGAAGAGGAGATCTATCCACTTTAAGACATTCAGATATATTTAGATTTAACTTCCTTGTTGCTTTTATGCTTTTAGATATAGTTTTAGATATAGATATAGATATTCTATCCTTGATTAGCAAGGAATAGAAGGTTATAAATAAAGCCCATGGGGCTCAATTTTATTCATTCAATTCCAGTTAGAGAAGTAGTTCATAAAGACGGTTTAAGGAGTTCAGAGGTTTTAGGGTTTTGGCGTTCAACGAGAGTTGGATCGCCGGGATTGTAAAGTCTTTTGAATTTAGTTTAATGCAAGTTTTTATTTTCTTTCAATCAATGTCTGAGATGGCGATGAAGCGCGAGTAGTCCACCCACTTCTAGGGTTGGGGCGAGCCCAACGATAGCCATGCGTGCTTGAGGTAAAGATCCGACCTTTATCATGTTTTGAGCATTTTCCTACTTGTTTATGTGTTTATTACCCGTCTAATGGAGATCAATGTTAACAACTTGGATTATAAATATAAAATTAGTAGAGACAATTAGGGTTTCTTGAAAGAGTTGTCTAATTGTTGGAAAAGGCGAAAGTTTAGTCCTTTGATGCGATTTACATGATAATTTGTTTGGTTCTGCCTTATGCATGCTTGGTTATCGTTGTTGCAAACCCCAATCTTGGAAGCCTTTTATATTAAGTTTAGTTCGAAATCCCAAAGCAATTGTTTTTACTTTCTTTTACTTTAGTTTTTTTCTCTGTCTCCTCGATATCGAATAGCACTCGTCGATATCGAGTACTGATTCTCGATCTAGCATCGTTGTAGCTTCTGTGTGCAGGTACTCGACGAGACGAAGCGAAGTCGACTAAGACCTCTACTCGACATCGAGTAGGCCTTGTCGACATCGACGAGCCCTTGTAACTGCTGCTGCGCTGTGTTCGACTGTGCCTGACCCCTTTCGACTAACCCTTAGTCGAGGTCGAGTACCACTGTTGTCAACTTCTGACCGTGAGATTCCACCGCTACCTAGGATCCGCTGACACGCTTCCTCGTGGATCGATCCTGACTTCCCACTACTGCATCAGGAGGAGGTCTTGTAATTATTTGCAAGGGACGGAATCTGGTTTGCTGGGATTTATTTCTATTTTATTATTGCATACTCGATTTCCTCCTATCAACAAATTGGCGCCATTGTCGGGGAAGCTATCATTCGCGCCTTAGGTAGTTAAATCTCACATCTGCGTTGAGTTATTATACAGGTGTATGCGCCGTTTTGGTCTACCACCTGAGTTTGACGCCTTAGACGAACCAGTGCGTTATCTACACATCGACTCTAAACTCAAAAGGATCATGGCGGCCGCTGAAACACAAGAGCCACTGATCAAAAGGCTTACAAGGGAACTAGCCGCTAAAGATGCTGCTATCGGCACTGAGAAAGCAGCAAGGGAGCAAGCAGAAGCTGAGCTTGCCCAATATCCAACTACTGAAGAGGATTATATGCATCCAGCTCTCGTCGTGCCTGAATCGGCGATTCTAATCCTTGAAAATTCTTTTGAAATTCGCACTCAGTTTTTGATAGAGCTTAAAAATAATGCTTTTTATGGAAAATTTAATGAGTGCCCTCTTTAATATATTACTAACTTTCATGATATGTGTCGTACTCTTGTTGAAGGTACAACTCTGGAATATGTCAAAATGAAATCTTTTCGCTGGTCTCTCGCTGGACCTGCACTGAAGTGGCTTGAAGGGCTGAAGCCGAGATCTCTCACCACCTGGGCCCAAGTAGAGCAAGAGTTCCTGAACAAATACTTCCCGCCCGCCAAAACAACACTTCTCCGTCAGAAAATCACCGCCTTCAAACAGAAGCAAGGGGAACCGCTGGCAAAGGCATGGGAACGCTACAAAGAACTGCTGCGATCTTGCCCTACTCATGGACATCCACCCTACGTCATTCAGGAGATCTTCTTCAACTCTCTTGATCAAATCACTAAGGACAGAATCAACCATTATACTCGCTATGAGTATCTGACGATGCCACCAAACGACGCATGGGGTGTGCTAGAAAAGCTCACTAACTACGACAACAAATATGGGGCTCCTACAAACTATGAGGAGAACTCCTACGCCAGGCCAGCACCATCAATGCCACTCTATGAGCCAGCAAAGGAGATTGACCCAGATGTCAGGGAGCAGGTCTACAGAGACCAAAATCGCAAGCTCCTCAAGCAAGTCAAATACCTATCTGTCAATCAGCCTTGCATCGAATGCGGATCACAGCGGCACACCACTACTGAGTGCCCACACACCGAGCAAGTCAGGATGGCAGAAACACATGAGGAGGCAGCCTACGCTGGGGTCCAAATCGCTACATGGGAGACCAAAGGTCCTACCAGCCACAGTGGAACCAAGGTCCTCCTAGGAATCCCCCACCCTACAGAGCTCCAGGACATCTAGAAAGGGATCAAAAGAAGGATGATCTACAGCTGATCGTTGAGGAGATGCGTCGAAATCAGGGCACCATCAACAACCAATTCCAGAACATCACTACAAAATTTGGAGAATTGGACATCTGGAAAAGGGGAATAGAGACGCAGATGGGTCAAATTGCTACACAGATCCCACGACCGTCCGGACAACTCCCTGGGCAAACAGAACCAAATCCTAAGGGGAAGACCGGACACGTCGCAGCTATCAAACTCAGGAGTGGACATCAATTACACGAGCCAAAGGTCGAAAAACAGCAAAGCAAGGCAGAGCAGCAACTCGACACAGAGCACAGTCAACTCGATCTCGAGGAGGGTGTACTCAATATCGACAAGCCGCTACTCGACACAGACCAGAAGCTGAGCTCGGACTCCGCTGCGCAGACCAGCAACTCCAGGTCGACCACCCTACTCGATGTCGAAGAGCCCGTGGTTGAGATCGAGGAGCAGCACCTGGCCGACGTCGACGACTCTGCAGCACCTCCGACAGCTGATCAGGCTCCGAAACTGAAAAAGCCACTGCCTTTCCCTTCAAAAGCACAGAAAGATCCCACTGCAGGTAGGTTTACCAGATTTGTTAATATGCTGCAAGAACTGAATGTTTCTATTCCTTTTACAGAAGCCTTGCAAGAGATGCCTGGATATGTCAAATTTTTGAAGGAAATCCTGAGCAAGAAGCGATCCATCTTAGAGATCGCAGGCGAATGCAAAGTACTCCACTTCCCTGAAAAGAGACCTGACCCTGGTAAGTTTTCTGTTACTGTGGGTTTTGGACATTATAAATATGATTCTCTATGCGATTTAGGAGCAAGCGTGAGCATCATGCCTTTATCAATCTGGCAGAAAGTAAAGATAGGATGCATAGAACCTGTGGATGCCAAGCTATACATGGCAAACAATACAGTAGTCATCCCTACAGGTATAGTTGAGAACGTCCCTGTCCAGGTTGGTAAATTCTTTGTTCCAGCTGATTTCCTTATCATTGACTGTGCTGAAGATCCTACTAGCCCTATTATTCTGGGTAGACAATTCTTAGCTACTACAGATGCCAAAATAAGTGTCAAGAATAGATCGCTCACCTTCACCATAGGCGATGAGGTTTTGGATTTCTCTTTCGGCCCTGCAAAAGAGGAAATTTCATGGCTGGAGGTGAAAAGCATCAGCAACCACGGGACCAAGCAAACAGCGGAGGAAGGAGCCAACACTGTACTCGAGATCGACAAAGGCTACTCGATCTCGACAAAGGACGTACTCGATGTCGACAAGACTTTGTCTATCTCGACAACTACTGCAAAGCCAGAAACCTGCCAAGAGCCTAAGTATGGGGTCCCTGTATTCGAGGTCGACCAGCTGTACTCGATGTCGACTAGCCCTAAGCCCAAAGATTCCTGTTTTGGGTCCGAAAAGGTAAGTTCAGGTATGAATCCTACTCCTCCTCAGTCCATAAAGAAAATTATAAATGATTTAAGGGGAGATAAGACACCGTGGCAAGAGAATCTGCGAAAACTGAGAGCTGGAAGGAAGAAGAAGAAAAAGAAGGGAGATGATGCAAGCAGCAACCTGTCAGCTGAGCTTGCATACTACCATCAGGACCTAGATGATCCAGGAGAAGGGCCAAGCATGAGCGGGCCCCACAATAATGGTCCTTGAGCGCAACGGAGAAGTCGGCCTAGCGACTCTAAAATCTAGAGCATGTATATAAACTTTATGATTTTTTAGGACTTTTGAACTTTTTGTTTTTGGTTTTTTGTTTTTAGTTTTGGGGTTTTATGTCTTTTAGAATATTTCATGTGGATGGTCTTGTTTCTTGTGCAATCTAACACTTTTAGGTCGGCTAGCATAAAAGGATCGCGAAAAGTGGAATAAGAAGTCCCTGAAAAACAGTCAAAATCGACGAAGGCCAAGTCGACGGCGACAAGGAGGAGCAGCCCAAACACTACTCGATCTCGAGTAGGCCAACTCGACATCGACAAGCCCAGACGCTCCTCGACTTCAGAAAACCACTAGACGCAGACGAGGCTCCTCGAGATCGACTACCCTGTACTCGAGATCGACAAGCCTACCTCTACTCGACATGCACTGATCTGCCTTCCTCGATGTTTTATCCTGTGAGTTCCTTCCTTTACTCTTGTTTTTATTTGATTTTATACCGTGGGGACACTGTAAATTTTAAGTATGGGGTGGGGGAAGGGCTTACTTTGTGCATATTTGCCATATTATTTGTGCATGTTTAAAGTTTAGTTCTTTGAATTGCTACATGGCTATTTTGGAATGCATTATTGATTTATGTGCTTACATGCATGATTTCCAAAAAAGTTTGAAAAATGACCCGATTTATGTGCTTACATGCATGATTTCCAAAAAAGTTTGAAAAATGACCCCCATTGAAATTTTTTCATGGAAGCTTTAATTGAACTCGACGATACAAAATTGGATTCATTAGAGATATAGCATGAAATTGCCTAGTAAAGGGAAGTCATAATGAAGTGCATTATTTATTAAAAACCATGAAAGGAGGTAAAATTTGAAGTTGCTTTTGACATGTTGCATGATAAAATGATGGAGGACTTTATATTTCCATATAATGCTCATTGTTTGAAATCCTAGCCTTACCTATGCTTATGCATCACAAAAGCCATATTATGCCTTATTTCAATTATTGCTCCACATGATCTAAATATTTGCCATTCTTTACCTTATCCGGGGATTATGTTGAGAATGATGTTACATTATGGAGATTATCATATGGTGTTTGTGTTGTGATTATTATCATTATTGGAGTTTGGAAGGAAATTGTTTGAAATATATGGAAAATTTAATGAGTGAAAGAAAATCCAATCACCTCAGGAGATAAAGGTAGATTGACCCTGCTCTCTGAGATAATAGTTTGGAGAGATGGGACACATTGTGAGGAGTCCAAAGCACTAAGTATCCGGGGCCATTCATGACACCCATGTTTGCGACTCGCGAGAAGGCAGTGCTGAGGTCAGAGAGGTAAAAGCATTATTGTTGATAAAAGCATTATGAAAGGTGATGAAACTTATGAAAAGGAATGTGGAAATTCATGTTTGGAAATACTCCATTTCCCCGGATCATTAGCACCACACTGCCAGAAACTGCCCACCTTTTAGCCTTTTACCAAATCTACTCCTTATTTGAGCTTAAATTGAAGTCCTCTTGATTATCAATGCTTTGTCACTTATAAATGTTTTTGCATAACCCTCCTTTTTGTGAGTAGATGTTGCTTTGATATAATCGCACATGCAAGGATTTGTGACACTAAGTACCTTTTCGAGGATGGTAATTGATTACAGGGACATATGAGAATGAATCTAATATGTTGAGAGTTTTGATTTTTTCCCCTGAATGACAAATAAAAGTATTGCTTGAGGACAAGCAAGCTTAAGTATGGGGTGTTTGTTGTGAGCTAAATCTGCCATATGTTACAGTAACTTTAATATCGTTTTCTGCATACTTTGCATACATTTGGGTTAGATAGTACAGAATCTATGTAGTTTATGTTTATTTGCCAAATTATGGAATCTACACCAGTTTCTGTTTAAATTCGCAGAATTCGAGGCGTTTTACAGCAATTCTAAGGAATGTCAGAAAAGCTCGGAAAACAACTATAGAAGTCCAGAATCCGAGAGTACAGAACCAGGACAAACCGAGCTAAAGCCAGGGCTACTCTATGTCGAGTACACCTTACTCGATGTCGAGTAGAGAGCCCGGGCGGACTTGGTCGACAAAGTCTGGTCGAGAAAGCTGAGCCAGACCAACTGGACTCCCGGAACACAACTCGATCTCGACAAGACCTAGTCGAGATCGACGACACCTCAGCGCCACACCCGGAGTCGACGAGAAGAGGAGCTAATTGACAAGCCGAGGACGAAGACGCCGAGCACATCTCTACTCGATCTCGACAAGACCTAGTCGAGATCGACGAGCCACCTAGCGCCTGTCCGAGCCATGTCGAGCGGAGTCACCCGAGAAGACCTAGTCGATGAACATGCCTACTCGATGTCGACGAACCCTTGTCGAGATCGACTAGACCCGTGAGCCAAGTCCGAGCCACATCGAGCACCAGCTAGCCGAGACGACGAAGCCGAGCCAGTCGACAACACTCCTACTCGATATCGACAAGACCCTTGTCGACATCGACGATGATTCCAGAAGCTGTGTGACGTGGCTTGACGAATCCTACTCGGTGTGGGATTACTTGGGCTCGAAGATTGCCGATTCTATCCAAAATCATCAAGACACATCATGGAAGAGGAGATCTATCCACTTTAAGACATTCAGATATATTTAGATTTAACTTCCTTGTTGCTTTTATGCTTTTAGATATAGTTTTAGATATAGATATAGATATTCTATCCTTGATTAGCAAGGAATAGAAGGTTATAAATAAAGCCCATGGGGCTCAATTTTATTCATTCAATTCCAGTTAGAGAAGTAGTTCATAAAGACGGTTTAGGGAGTTCAGAGGTTTTAGGGTTTTGGCGTTCAACGAGAGTTGGATCGCCGGGATTGTAAAGTCTTTTGAATTTAGTTTAATGCAAGTTTTTATTTTCTTTCAATCAATGTCTGAGATGGCGATGAAGCGCGAGTAGTCCACCCACTTCTAGGGTTGGGGCGAGCCCAACGATAGCCATGCGTACTTGAGGTAAAGATCCGACCTTTATCATGTTTTGAGCATTTTCCTACTTGTTTATGTGTTTATTACCCGTCTAATGGAGATCAATGTTAACAACTTGGATTATAAATATAAAATTAGTAGAGACAATTAGGGTTTCTTGAAAGAGTTGTCTAATTGTTGGAAAAGGCGAAAGTTTAGTCCTTTGATGCGATTTACATGATAATTTGTTTGGTTCTGCCTTATGCATGCTTGGTTATCGTTGTTGCAAACCCCAATCTTGGAAGCCTTTTATATTAAGTTTAGTTCGAAATCCCAAAGCAATTGTTTTTACTTTCTTTTACTTTAGTTTTTTTCTCTGTCTCCTCGATATCGAATAGCACTCGTCGATATCGAGTACTGATTCTCGATCTAGCATCGCTGTAGCTTCTGTGTGTAGGTACTCGACGAGACGAAGCGAAGTCGACTAAGACCTCTACTCGACATCGAGTAGGCCTTGTCGACATCGACGAGCCCTTGTAACTGCTGTTGCGCTGTGTACGACTGTGCCTGACCCCTTTCGACTAACCCTTAGTCGAGGTCGAGTACCACTGTTGTCGACTTCTGACCGTGAGATTCCACCGCTACCTACGATCCGCTGACACGCTTCCTCGTGGATCGATCCTGACTTCCCACTGCTGCATTAGGAGGAGGTCTTGTAATTATTTGCAAGGGACGGAATCTGGTTTGCTGTGATTTATTTCTATTTTATTATTGCATACTCGATTTCCTCCTATCAACACCTGTGCTGTTGCTGATGAGATCTTAATCCTCGTCGTCTTCTGCAAAGATATACAACTCGACGAGTTTGTCCAATTCGGAGCAATGGTTGCATCTCTCTCCGACTTAGCGTGCTCACACATCTCTTTCATCTCATCTCTAGCACGGTCACAGAGTTTTCTCCAGCTCATCCACAATCCACTCCTTATTCTTGTATGTTTCCTCGGCTTCCCTCACGCAGAGCCTCTGTCTCGCTCTTCTTGCTTGTAAACCCTGATAGGCTTTTTCATCTACTAGGATTTTGAAAAAGGATATCTTCCTCAGCTCCTTCTCACTGAGGTTTTGGGGATGGTTCCAAGTCGTACACTCGGATGAGGTACTGGAGGTACTTTCTCCTATCGTCGTCCAGAGGAGTTAGCATGGCTTTCATAGAATCGAGGAGTTCCCAAGTTATATCCCTTGTACCGCTCGCGGATGAGCTTCTTTCCATCTTCCGTGGCTGCAACTCCTTCGGGGGGGGTCAATCAGGACATTCTTCCCCTTGGATAACTCCATTGTCACCTTCCCCACAACCTCCACCTCTGTGCTTGAGTCAGACCTAGTGTCAGAGTTGGTGAGGTCAGGGCGTTGGAGGTAACCCATTGCGTGCAGTTCCGATGTCTTGCGAACATTAGACATCTATCGAGGAGGGCGAGGAATCATCAATACTTGAGCGAGATAATCCAGAAATCGAGATTTAGAGGAAATAAGAATAAAGAATCTAAGATTAGTCTATGGCAGGTGCATGAGCTTGAGTAGGACTATCGGACAAGTATTTTGAAATCAGTTCCAAAACTGCTTACTTTTGTAAGTAGATACTTAGTTTTGATAAAAACCTTTTTGAAATTCACTTTAGAAATTAATTTAAAATCCGAATGAAAACGTTTGAAAACCTACAGCTCTGATACCACCTTTTGTAACACCCCCTTTTAAATCTCAAGGGAAAGTTACAACGCCAGTGAATCCGCGAACATTAATGTCTTTGAATTCGATCACCTGAGACTTATAGGGACAGTGATGGCGGGTGTGGTTTTGGGTTGTAGAAACCCTAAGATTTGACGTGTATCTATACTACTCAATTAGGTTAGATAAAAGATTGATTCTTTGGATTAAGAATCCACCAAGATAGAGATTAAGGGTAGAGAATAGATTTTAAGAAAAAGAAATAAAAGAAACGGATAAAAATGGAGATAGAAGATAGGTGTCTCCCTATAACAGAATGAATATTATTTAATTTAACTTCATAAATAAATAATATGAGTATTTAGAGGATTTATGATATTAAATCCATCCTATATTATTACCCTTTAGAATAATTAAATTATTCTAATTCATAGCTATATCTTAGGTGAATTTATTAAATGACCAAATTCACAAGATATACGATAGTTTAAAATAATTTATTCAATTAAAGAAAAATAAGAAATAGCCGAAAAATAATTTGGGGTATATCTCCGCAAGGGCCTCGAACGTGCTCTCTAGTTGTCTCTCCAGTTTCTGCGTATTGGCCTCCATTCTCTGCATAATTTCGGCCTTCATTTCCTCCTGCGATCGCACCACCTTCACGACTTCTGATTTCAGTGCGTCGAATTCGATTTCATCTGCCATAGCCAAGTGATCTTCGGGCTCTAATACCCTTATGTCCCTAATAGATCCGAGATCCATGAGATTGATAGGAAAAGGAAGGAATTATAGGGGAAGAAGGAAGGTTAGTGAAGAGTTCAGAGAGATAGAGATAAGACGGTTTAGGGAGAGAGAGATTGATTTCATTTACATATTTCATTGATGTCTCTTCCAATACAACCTATTGGTATTTATACTAATCCCACAAAACCTCCATACTCCATACATGACAGAGATTGTCTGCCAACAACTGCATGTCCAATGAGAATAGGTTTACCCAACCAGTCATGAATGATGAATCCATATTGTCATCATTATGAAGTGTGGATCCGTCGAAATAAAGTTTAAGAGTCCGTTAGGAGTGATTTTTTTATTTATCTGATCATAGAATACGTGTGAAAGTCATAAAATACGTTACGTGAAATTTCTCCAAAAAAATACTGAAAATAGTAATTAAATGAACTAATTATATAATAAAAACAAAAATATACTGTATATTATACTGTATAAGCCAAACCAAAAAAAAAGTAAAACCTCGAATTTAAGACGGAACTATGCGGTTGACTTGACCCCCTAATCTATTAACTAAGCTGGTTGAAAATTAGCATAAGTTCGATAATGTTAAAATGAGGATATGAATATTTGATTGATATTTGAGGACTTATACTATTATTATTATTATTATTATTATTTTAAAAAATATTTTCCTCTTTTTATTTTGTACGTTTTTAAAAAAAAAATAGATTCTTTAATATATTTTTAATAATCTATACTTATTAATAATATGCATGAAATTATTCAAAATATTAATTAATAAAAAATATATTGTATATAAATTTTTATGATTTACAAAAATTGAGAAATATTTCCCATATATCCACCTGTTTCACCTATTTTTAAATTAGTTTATGGCCGGATTCACTTATTTTCTTTTATAGTTTTTTTCCTTGTAAAGTATATTTATCATATGTCCTTACGACACACAATATATAATTATACATGATTGTCAATTAAACAAATACCTCCTAAATAAATACTTATATAACTAAAAAATAAAGTAAAACATTTTGTTGATGGAATTAGCTAGGAGTACGTGGTTATATATACCCCTCACATCCCCTTCTCGGACCCCCCTCTACAAAATACAATTCTCTTAATACTTAATTTGCACACTTCATTTAATTCCCTTGTTTAGTTCTCCTCTTTCTTTATCCCCTGACCATCATTAGCAATTTAATTAATTAAAAAAGAAAAAGGAAAAAGATCGAGATGAGCAACTGCAGCTTAAGCATGGTGGAAGGGAAGCTCCCACCGGGATTCCGATTCCACCCTCGTGACGACGAGCTCATCTGCGATTACTTGATGAAGAAGCTTCTGTTGATCTCTCCGATCGCTATTCACTCCTCCTCCGGTGTCGACGCCACCCCCTTTGCTCTCCTCATTGATGTTGACCTCAACAAGTGCGAGCCATGGGATCTTCCTGGTCAGTCCGATGATCCTCGATCGCATTTTTTTTTCACTTAATTTCTTTTTCTTTATCACTTAATTTCTTTTTCTTTTTTTCTCAATCCCTTCCTTAAGAAATGATCATCACTAATCCAATAGTGCAGTTTGGTTAATTATAAATCCAAGAGTTCAATTATATATATTTAATCAAAATTTTGTTTGCAAAACAGTACAATGAAAAACACACAGTAGGAAATGATCATGTATTTGATTTTATTTGAATTGGTACGTATATTTAAAGTATAAAATAGATCAAAGTGTTTCAAATAATCAATATAAATAAATAAATAAATAATCTTCATAGCTTCAGGTTAATTAATTTCCGATCTTGCATATTTGCTTCTTCATATTATTGTACTCTTATATATGATTTTGAAATAATTAAAAAAAAGAGGTATATTCCTTGAATACTTATTAGGTAAAAGGTAGATAACTCTCATATATGCGCTCTCCTAAAGTAAAAAGTTGAAAGTGATTGCACCAATTATTCCGGGTGCCAATTTTGGGAAAATAATACATATTGGCAAAATTATTCATTTCTATCTTAAGGTACAGGGTAATTAATTACTTATATTTACTGTATTCTCTTCGGTTTGTTCCACTAATCATTTCATTTATTATTTACAAATATTATTTAAATTAGTAAATATGGAGAATCATATAAAATATTAAATAATTATAAAAATTTAAAACAAATTAATTAGTATTTTATTTAGATTGTAGCATTTTAAAAAAGCTATGTATAAATAATAAATGAAACAATTGATTAATTAAATGTATTGAAGAGAGCATAAAATTTAATATTTTATGATGATTACTTATATATATATATTATTATTATTATATTTTTCAAAATTTCGATAATTAATTTGCTTTTGATCGGAAGGAGTTAATAATGACTTCTGTTGGCCTAATCTTGAATTTTGGTAAACGGAGCAAGATCAATCTATTTCAGGTAGAATTAAGCTATAGTAATTAGCAGTATGTAATTTTTGTTTGTTAGCTAGTGTGATGTCATCGAGAAAACTAATTTAAGTATAGTAGGCCATACACGAATACAATACAAAGTTGCAAGCTGGAAAAGTTAATTAATTAATTTATTTATATATTAAGGTATAATCCAAATGGAATTAGTTTACTAATTAAAATCTCCAATATATAATAATATAATAATGTTATTAAACGAGCGAGTTCGATCCTATCCCCGGGCGCCGTCCCCCACAAATAATTCTCAAAAGATTAGACCGATTTTGATGGATTTGCAACCTTACCCACGCCAATTATTGTAGCAACCCTAAAATACTTGATGATTTAAAATTGATTAATCACAATTTTGGGGTCCGAAACAATCAAAACCGGACTAAGAACAAATTGATAAAATTGATTATTTATACGGAGTATATGATATGATATGATATGATATATATGTTTTAACGGTTTGGTGGTTTCAAACATATATATATATATGTGTAGAAATAGCATGTGTTGGAGGAAAGGAATGGTACTTCTACAGCCAAAGAGATCGAAAATACGCAACCGGACTAAGAACAAATCGAGCAACAGTGTCAGGGTACTGGAAGGCCACCGGAAAAGACCGAGCAGTGGTAAGAAAGGGGAGTCTGGTGGGGATGAGGAAGACGCTAGTGTTTTACCAAGGGAGAGCCCCCAAGGGTCGAAAGACAGATTGGGTCATGCACGAGTTTCGCCTCGAATGCCCTTTTAGCCCTTCTCACTCATCCTCCTCTCAGGTATATACTCCGTATTTTTTTTTTAAATTGGACATTCAATAATTATTTTAGGGTTTTCAAAAGTAAGACCTTTTTTTTTATTTAAAATAATTAATCCATCCTCAAATCTCGAAATAACCTGATCGAATAGAATGTTTTTGTACATGGTTAAGTACTTGGCTATGAACTAGTCCTCCACTAATTTTTTTTCCCTTAATGATGTTGACATATGAATTGCTTATTAATTAATTTGATATTTTAACATTTAAATTCAGCTTGTATCAATCTCACTATCTTAATTAGAGTTTAAATTATTCCCCCTCCATTCATTCAACAACCTACCATAAGATAAGACAGTTGAACGATATTTAAATTATTAAATTATATTCCAATCCGATCATATTTATCCGCTGTCCACCGCTACATTCCCGATAGAACCGTTCTAACAATTAATTTATTATTATCATTATTAAAATGTATCCACATTACAAAAATCGAAAACAATTATCCACTGTACTATATTGGGTGATTTATTGGAATTTTTCTTGGTTGTAATTTAATTATTCCATCTTATCAAAAGTCAGCATATATAGATTTGTTTTAGGGGGTCAATATATCTCAGCATATATATGGTTAATAAATAAAAAATTATTTTAGAAAACATAGATATTCTATATACATCATGTATTTTCTATGTCAAAATAAAGAATTCCTATATATTTGTTTTAAATTTATAAAAACAATAGGTAGTAGTATTTAAAACATATATTAATATTAATAATATAGATATGTTTACAGGAAGACTGGGTGTTATGTAGGGTGTTCCACAAGAGTAGAGAATCCGTCCCTCCAAAACCCAACCCCATGAGCTACGACGAAACCGGCTGCTCCTCCCTCCCGGCCCTAATGGACTCCTTCATCTCCTTCGACCATACGGACCCACCAACCGCCACCACCACTAACGACGACGACGACGATAACAACAATCAAAACAGCCTTGCTAATTACCAGCAAGTGCCCTGCTTCTCCATCAGTGACAATCGCCTCTTCCACGCGCCACCAACCGCGTTCCGGAACGACCTTGTGTTCGCTGGGCCCACGGATGATGACATGTCAGGCGGTGGCGGTAGCGGTAATGTTGAGGCTGCACGTGACAGGCACGTGATCAAGGCTGTCCTGAGCCACCTTACGAATAACATGGAGGGCTCGGAACCTGAAATGAACGGAAACGGCGTGACCAAGGGTTCGTCGCCATCCAGAATAAGCGTGGGGGATGAAACTGGTGGTAGTAATTCGGAAAGCTATTTATCAGATTTGATGTGGACCTCCCATTATTAAAATTTGATGATTGATCAAATTTCCTCTTTTTGTTTCCTGCTACTTACTCCGTATTATGATTTCTTGCTTTCCGTTGCCCCTAAAACAATCTTTGGTTGATCTATCCAAAAGTGTATATAAATTTAGCAATTAATTTTAAGATGTAACTTAGTTGTGGTATTTCTTTTGCGTGTTTATGTAGAATGTATTTTCATATAAAGACAGGATTCTCTAGTGGACTAATTGGCATTCTATATGGATGCATTATGAAAATCAGCAACACATACACAAAAGCCCAATGTGGAGCCCAATTCACATAAAAGTGACAAGCCAAGAGAATGAACCCTTGCTCTCACACATTACAACTGTCTACCTTACTATTGGAAGCTTCCTGTGTATTTCATAGTGTGTATAATACCTCTGAAATCCTCTCTGTAATGATATGGGAGAATCAATTGTGTAAAACCGATAGCACTGAAATCCAAAATACCAAATTGAAGCAAATTATCAGAGGCTTAAGACGACAAACGTCGCTCCTCCTTCTTCCTCCTCTGTTGCTCTTTCTCCTCCCATGGAAAACCCAGATTTCGCAACGGTTCTTTCTCAACACATTCTAGCCTCCATGGCCAATCTCAATCTCAATCCTTCAAATCCGTCTGTTCCAAACTTCTCGAACCACAACACCATCAAACTCTCCTCCTCAAAATTTCCCCTTTAGAGTCAAAAAATTACTCCATACCTTAGATCTCAAACACTGATGCCATATGCGAATGGCTCACCCCCTGTCCAGTTTTAGCCGCCGATGGTAGTAGCTCGAAGGCAATCGATGACTAGCATGACAAAGACCAACTTGTGGTGACCTGTTAGAGATGCGAATGAGATCAGTGTCCCACATCGGAAAGTTGAACATATCAAGCCCTAGTATATGAGTCGGTGGACTATTTCTTCTATTGGCAATTGGTTTTAGGATGGAACCTCACTCGGCTTGTGTGCTAGACTACTAGCGCATGTGCGCCCGTGCACACGACCCCCAACTTATCGGTCCGAGTCAGACTTTGATATGGTATCAGAGCGGTTAGCCTAACGGCCCGTGTCGATCCTGGTCTGGGTTACCCAGTTGTCCAAGTCTCAACTAGATGGTCATTCCTAGTTGGACTTGCGGGGGCGTGTTAGAGATGTGAATGAGACCAAAGTGTCCCACATCGGAAAGTTGAACATATCAAGCCCTAGTATATGAGTCGGTGGGCTACTCCTTCTATTGCCAATAGGTTTTAGGATGGAACCTCACTCGGCTTGTGTGCTAGACTACTAGCGCATGTGCGCCCGTGCACACGACCCCCAACTTATCGGTCCGAGTCGGACTTTGATATGACCATTCTCTCAGCGTATCTCACATAGCCTATTCTTGCTCAGATCCTTACCTGTCAGACTGCATACCAGGTTTGGTCTCGTCATCACCAAATCCACTCCGCTCGTTCTAATACACATATCGTCCAGACTCGCCTTCAACTTTCTAGTCTAAAGAAGGGTGACAAGTCTGTATGTGACTTATTATTACAACCGAGCCCAGGCTCTTATTCGACCGATTTAGGCGGTTGGACATACTATTTCCGACAACGAGTTCGTGGTTTACCTTCTTGCTGGACTGGGCACCGATTATGATGGTATGGTTACTACTCTTTCTACCCAACCAATCCTTCCTAACCCCACTCTAACTATGTCTTATATGTTGCTCTAAGAACAGAGAATCCATAGGAACAATGGAACCTCTGTTCCATTCTCCCAATCTATCTTGGGAGCTGCCCCTCCTTCACAACCTCAACATTATGAACTGAACTTCACCACTAGTTGACGCATGGGTTCTTTGTAACACCCCTTCTTAAAACATTGAAAAGATGTTTGTTTTAGGAGGAAATCGAGATCGCTAATAATATGAATAAGATAAGAAAACCAATTCTCTTCCGAGCAAATAATGTTCAAGACTCCCTCCCATTGTAGCAAAAGGAAGTCAGGTTCAATCCACGAGGAAGCAGGTCAGCGGATCTTAGATAGTGGATGATTCATGAACAGAAATCGACTCCAGAGTACTCGACCTCGACTAGGTCGTAGTCGACAGGGGTCAGTACAGTCGAATTCGAGAAAGCAAAAGACACATGGGAGTAGTCGACGACGACCAGTGTCCTCGACGTCGAGTACATCTATTCGTCTGGAGTACCTGAAGAGTCAAAAACAGCAATGGACCTCGAGTAGAAACCCTAGATCGAGAAGTCAGTAGTCGACGTCGAGTAGTTCTGCAGAAACATTTGTTTGCGTCGGCAAAGTGTCCAAAGAGTTTAAGGATGGAAACGAAGCGTGAAAAGAAAATAACCTGGTTGACAGAATTCAGATTGTAAACAATTTAAACGAAAACTTCCAAAATCGGGGTTTGCAACGACAATAACCATGCAAGTGGAATTATAAATCACAAAAGGCGGCAACTTTATCAACAAAGGAAAAGGCTTTCACCAATTCCTCCAAGTAGGAATATAAACATTTTGATTAATAACCCTAATTGTGTCCATCCCTTTTCATAATTAGAATTTATAGTCTTTCGAATAGAAACCCTAATTACTACCCAAGTTTCATAACACGAGTTCTTCAATTTCTCAATCAAAGATGAAGCACGAGTGATAAGGCATATTCCAATAGGCGTTATAGATTAGTTTAGGTGCATTTCAATGAATAATATTCATGTTTTAGTTTTAATTAGATTAGAGCTCGTTTTGTGAAAAAGTTTGAAATCTACGCTATTTCGATGGTTTTATGTAGATTCGTAGATCCGAGGCAAAGAACACGAGGAACGGAGCTAAGTAAGGCTAAGGCGAGACTTGGGAGAGCTTAAGAAAGAAGACAAGAAGAGAATGGAACAACCCAAGGAGCAACGGAGAACGAAATTGAGGTCTAAGAGCGAAAACGAGGGCGAGTCGCGAAAGCTGTCCGCCCGGCGAGCTGAAATTGTAACGCACTTTCCGGAGGCCTCGGATGTCCGATCGACGCATATGAGCATGCATTGGAAATCTATTTCGAAGATCTACGTGATGGTGTTATGTTGGATTTTCTCTGACAGCGAATGGCTTTCCGCTACAGCGGATCAAGTCAGCAACATCATGCGAGAAGGTGGCCTGAGCAGTATTCGCTGCCAGCGAGTGGAGTCAGACGGAGCATGTCCAGGAGCAGCAAGATTCGCTGCGAGAGAAAGGAAACTCGCTGCCAGCGAATAGAGTCGCTTCAATGGACGATCGGACTCGCTGCAGCGGATGGGCACTCTCGCGACAGCGGAAAGGTGGACTCGTGGAAGCGAAAACAATGGAATCGAAGAAGCTTGAAAAAATTCTAAGGCATGGACATTCGCTGCCAACGAGTGTGGTAGCGAGGTGGTAGCGAAAATCCAACAGTAGCTTGTTTAAGGCCATTCGCTACTAGCGGAATTCTTTTCGCTGCCAGCGAAATTCGACGTTGAACTATACTTGGAAAGTCTATCTTCTATATAGTTTGTTTAGGAAATTTCTATCTTATTTGTTTATCTTCTTCCATGTTTATGCAAGACTTTAGGGTTAGAAATAGGATGTTTAGGGTTAGTTTTCTTATGTAAGGATTCAAGTAGAGAAATCACCTTTGAAGAGAAGAAAGCTTACGTAAGCAATGTTTGGCTAATTTTCTAGTTTTCGCCTACACTTTCGAGACTTGGTTGGTGGTTTGTGAGTTTCTAATTTAAGTTAATTTAAGTTATTTTTCCTCTTTCTATTTTTCCTCTTTAATCGCCTACAACTTTTTTATGTTATTGATGTTATCTTGATTAGCTACCTTGATAATATTGATTTCATGCTAGGATTTAATACTTTCGTATTTGTGTTATCTCCGTAGTAGTACGCATAAGATTGTGGATTCTGTGTTTGAAGCATGATTATGTAGGGAGTTGACATATATCTTAAACATTGATTTACCGTCTTTAATTGGTGTTATTTATATGCTCAAGTTCTTGGGACTATTTGCTAACTCTTTGTTAAATCTTGACCGTGTTAAGGTTGCATTGAGGTGTAAGGGATTAATTGGACTCGTAGGACTTTTAATCTACTTAAACCAAGACGGGAGGAATTCGTAGGAAAAGATAATAACTTGAAAAGGATTCGATGATCAATAAAACCAACCAAAGTCGAGAACTTGTAGGTGGAAACGTTTTCCTTCTATCCTTTATTTGCTTTTGTCAATATTATTTTCTTTTATTTTCATTCACCAAAATCTTTTCTTTTTATATTGATAAATACACAACATTTAGAAATACTTGATTCTCTAGGGTTCGACCCCTTACTTGCATACTATAGTAGTTTGTTTGTTTGGAAATTATTTTTGACGAGGTGAATCAACGACTTTTCCTCCGTCAAAATTGGCGTCGTTGCCTGGGAATCAAGTTTATTTCTTTTTTTTTTGTGTATTTATTAATTTTTGTACATATATCTAACCACGTCGTTGACCTATCTTACGGTTCGCGACACCTTGTTACTAATTGTTTGCAATGGATTTTGAGTTATGGAAATACCAGGGAGAATACTTTCACCATTACCTCGCAAGAGTGAAAGATTTAGTGGATGACCGTGCTTCACGGGGTATCCAAGATGATTTGAAAGAACAAGTACTTTGCGTTCAAGATGGCATGCTTCCCGAGATACGAGAATTCGCCTAATCTTTGAAAGAGGAAGGCTTTTATGGTTTAGATTGGTTGGAATGGTGGGATCTTTTCCTTTGCGTGGGTGACATGGAAAAGGTGGAAGAAGACTACAAGTTGGCATCCATGCCCCTACCTTTCAAACCAATGGTGGGCGAGATACATGAGGGAAGCCAAGACGCAAGCATCAATGGTTCAATCGCAGATGGAGAAGGGAGCCCGATGCCCCACGACATGGAGTTTCATGAGTGCACGCGTGAGGAACCATGTATTCTGGAACCTACTCCACCTATAGAAATCATCCCCAACGCATCTATTGACGAACCAAGTTCGGAGCCGATTTCTATGGCTCTTGAGCAAGGTAATGATATTTTTGACACTTTTGTGGATTTTGGTGAATATATAGATCCTTGGGAGCATTACTTCAACAAACCACCAGCGGTACTGTGTTGGTGGTACTACATACCCTCGGCGGGAAGTCACGCTCGAGCATATGAAGAGTTGGAGACCTTCTTCAACATCACATCTTTTGACTTCGGCTTCTTCATATGTGGTGCTCGCCTACCTAGATGGTGTCCACCAGAGTTTGATTTGCTAAAGAGGGCGTTGGCGATGTCCGAGTAAGTTTTGAACACATGGTTGAATAAACCGTCGAGTCTATGACGATAAACAATGACGCTACTCAGGAGGCAACCTAATGTAAGTTTTCCTAAATTAGTTATTTCAATTCCTAATTAGTTTTTTTGTTTAATCAATTAGAAATTTCCTAAATATTTTATATGGTAGATAGATGTTTTCAGATACTTTGAGCTAACAATGCAGGGAAAAGTGAACAAGATCGAAGAATAGAGATTTACGCTAAATTCGCTTCCAGCGAATCATGATTCGCTGCCAGCGAGTCTAGCCGCTCAGACGACATAGGAGCTGATTTCATCCGCTGACAGCGAACCAAGACTCGCTGACAGCGAATCCAGCAGCTCATGCCTAGTCTTCGTCCATTGTCATCATCGTTGATCTTGTTATTCTTCGTCATCTTCGCCATCGGAATTTTTCCACAATGTGAGTTATTCTTTACCCTCTTTCTCTCGTATTTTTATGATTTATGGTCTTTGATTTTCATTGAGGGCAATGAAGAGTTTAAGTGTGGGGGAGGGTTGCATTCATAGATTCATGCATTCATGTTTATTTTTTCGTTATTTTATTCATCGATTCATGTTTATTTTTTTGTTAATTTATTGTATTGAAAAATAAAAAAAAAATATGAGAAATATAAAAAAAAAATGCAAAAAGATCATGTATTGCATATATGTGTTATTCAAATACTCATCTTGCCTTAGTTTGTCATCTATTTTATTTTTATGAGTTTTAACCTATATGTTCCATGATATGTTTGAATTACCTAGCCTTGTCACATACTTGAGATTATTTTTATGGGAGCATGACTTGTTAGTTCAATTGCGCAAGTATGATTCCTAGTTTTGGGCATTATTGAAATCCAACAAAATATTGTCCTAGTGAGAAATTTTGGCCTTATAGGGATTTTCATCATATTTATTCCCTTTTGCTTTCTTGTGTGACATTATGCTCTCCTTATGCAATTGCCTCTTGAGAGTGACATTGTTATCTATATTTGACGCCGAATTTATATGTCTATTGTGTATGAGTTTCAAATGATAAAGGCGTGATTTTCTTAGCCATATTATTATCCATATCCACCCTACATATGTGTCGTTTTCTTGTACCCAAATTTAAGCCTTAGCCTTTTCTTTGAAGGTCCACAAAATTTATCCTTAGCCGATGATAAGCCTTACACTATCCGGGAATTGGGATTAGAGTTGGTAAATGATTGTTCTAGTTGAGTGGAAAAGAAAATATTGTTAAGAGAGTTACAAGTTTTGGATTATTATGTAATTTTGGTTTTATATATTCCTCATATTGTGCATTATTATATTTTTGGCTCTAAAAAAAAATCGAAAAAAAAAGAAAAAAATGAAGGAAAAAAAAAAGAAAAAAAAGGATGAATAAAGAGCATTTTATCTTCACTATGAATGTGAGAGTTAGAAAAAATATGTATGGTTAAGAGAAAGTTCTTTTGTTGAGTGTTTTGAGAGTGAATGTTTGAGTTATTTTGGTTTTGGAAGTATTTGGTTTTTGATGTTCTTCTGGTTGTTCTTAGGGATCCTTTTTTCCCGGATTTTTAACACCACAAGCCTAAATATTTTCCTACCTTAATTTCTTACCAAGCCCCATTATAACCTTGATAAAAGACCTCTTGATGTTTCTTATAAGTGATGGCATCCACAGTGAAGAATATGTGATATATGTGTCAATTTCTATGTAGCTTTTTGCATTTTGGATTGAGTTGAGAGATTCATCATAAAGACTAAACACATGAGAGTGAGAGCAAACACATTATCTCGGTGAGGTTGGACTAGATTTGCCTTTTACTTTGAATCGCTCATGTACTTGCTAGGATGTTAACTTTCATGCTCATTTCTCGTACATTTTGATGTTGCTTTTGACATGTTTAGTGCTTGAAGATCATATTTGTGGTATGATGGTTTTGCTCTTGTTTTTGTATTGCTTGAGGACAAGCAAAAGGTTAAGTGTGAGGGAGTTTGATAAGGCATATTCCAATAGACGTTATAAATTAGTTTAGGTGCATTTTAATGTATAATATTCATGTTTTAGTGTTAATTAGATTAGAACTCGTTTTGTGGAAAAGTTCGGAATCTACGCTATTTCGATGGTTTTATGTAGATTCGTAGATCCGAGGCAAAGAACACGAGGAACGGAGCTAAGTAAGGCTAAGGCGAGACTTGGGAGAGCTTAAGGAAGAAGTCACGAAAAGAATGCAACAACCCAAGGAGCAACGGAGAACGAAATCGAGGTCTAAGAGCGAAAACGAGGGCGAGTCACGAAAGCTGTCCCCCCGGCGAGCTGAACTTGTAACGCACTTTCCGGAGGCCTCAGATGTACAATCGATGCATACAGGCATGCGTTGGAAAGATCTTTCGAAGATCTAAGTGATGGTGTTCTGTTGGATTTTCGCTGACAGCGAATGTCTTTCCGCTACAGCGGATCAAATCAGCAAAATCATGCGAGAAGGTGGCATGAGCAGTATTCGCTGCTAGCCAATGGAATCTCGTTGCCAGCGAGTGGAGTCAGCCATAGCATGTCCAGGGGCAGCAAGACTCACTGCCAGCGAAAGGAAACTCGCTGCCAGCGAATGGAGTCGCTTCAGCGGACGGCCGGGATGCAGCGGATGGGCACTCTCGCGACAGCGGAAGGGTGGACTCGCGGAAGCGAAAACGATGGAATCGAATAAGCTTGAAAATATTCTAAGGCATGGACATTTGCTGCCAGCGAGTGTGGTAGCGAAAATCCAACAATAGCTTCTTTAAGGACATTTGCTACTAGCGGAATTCTTTTCGCTGCCAGCGAAATCCAACGCTGAACTATACTTGGAAAGTCTATCTTCTATCTAGTTTGTTTAGGAAATTTCTATCTTATTTGTTTATCTTCTTCCATGTTTATGCAAGACTTTAGGCTTATAAATAGGATGTTTAGGGTTAGTTTTCTTATGGAAGGATTCAAGTAGAGAAATCACATTTGAAGAGAAGAAAGCTTAGGTAAGCCATGTTTGGCTAATTTTCTAGTTTTCGCCTACACTTTCGAGACTTGGTTGGTGGTTTGTGAGTTTCTAATTTAAGTTATTTTTCCTCTTTTATTCTTTCAACTTCTTTGTGTGATATTGATTATGTTATTGATGTTATCTTGATTAACTACTTTGATAATATTGATTTCATGCTAGGATTTAATACTTTTGTATTTGTGTTATTTCCGTAGTAGCACGCATAAGATTGTGGATTCCGTGTTTGAAGCATGATTATGTAGGAAGTTGACATATATCTTAAACATTGATTTACATGTTTAATTGGTGTTATTTATATACTCAAGTTCTTGGGACTATTTGCTATCTCTTTGTTAAATCTTGACCATGTTAAGGTTGCATTGAGGTGTAAGGGATTAATTGGACACGTAGGACTTTTAATCTACTTAAACCAAGATGGGAGGAATTCGTAGGAAAAGATAATAGCTTGAAAAGGATTCGATGATCAATAAAACCAACCAAAGTCGAGAACTTGTAAATGGAAACGCTTTCCTTCTATCCTTTATTTGCTTTTGTAAATATTATTTTCTTTTAATTTCATTCACCAAAATCTTTTCTTTTTATTTTGATAAATACACAATATTTAGAAATACTTGATTCTCTCGGGTTCGACCCCTTACTTGCATACTATACTAGTTTGTTTGTTTGGGAATTATTTTTGACGAGGTGAATCAACGACTTTTCCTCCATCAACGAGGAATAGAACAAGATAAAGTACCTTCTTTTACAATTCGCTAATCCACCAGCATGGCTATCATCGGGTTCACACCGACCCTGGAAGTAGGTGGACTCCTCACGCCTCATCGCAATCGCAGACTTAATTGATTGAAAGGAAACTTGCATTAACTAAACCAAAGTCTTTACGATTTTGGCACTCCAACTTTCGCAAAAGCGCTAAAACTATTAAACCTTTTGAAAACCTAAACTCTATGTACAAAAGTAGCTTGATGGGTGCCTAAATTGTCATTTTTTACACTTACTTTTACATCGATTTCTGCATGCATATCATACATTTGGGTTATAATAGTATAGAATCTATGTTTTTATGCTTATTTTCCAATTATAGAGGTCTACACTAGTTTCTATTTAATTTCGTAGAAATCGAACGCACTTTAGAGCTTAAAGGAAAGTCATGAAGAAGCTAAGGATGGTGAAACTAGAGAAAATCCCACTTTTCGCCATTCATCATTCTGAATCAAGTTATGTTGTCTTCATGAAAGTTGTATCCATCAAAAAGAGCTTTCCAACGCATATTCATATGCGTCAATCGGATAAACGAGGACTTGGGAAAGTGCATTTCAAGAACGGAGCAGAATGCTGAGAGCCAACAGAACTACTCGACGTCGACTAATTTAGTCGATGTCGAGTACTTTGGACGACAAATTCACACAAGATCGAGCAGCCAGTCACTCGAGAGCACAACTCTACTCGACGTTGAATACTCATATCAAGTCCACTATGTAGCCGATCTCGAGTGCACACAAGGAGAAGACAACGCCACTCAACGTCGAGTACTTTGGTCGAAGTCGAGTACTATCCAGAAGCAATCCGAGTCGAGATCGAGTGAAGTCCGAGCCTTGTGGATTACTTACCATGCAAGATATGTGGTGTTCTATCAAGAGACATGAAGATCTATCAAGAGAGAAGATATTTATCCACTTTAGTCTTATTTCCCCTTAGAGATTTATTTCTTTTATCAAAGTTTTATCATAAAGTCTTTAGATAGATAGGAATAGATATAGATAGAGTATTCTCTCCTTGGATAGCGGGGATTGATTACTATAAATAAGTCCCTAGGGGCTGAGTTTTATGACATTCGAATTTACACAGAATACAAGATATAGAGAGTAGGAGAGAGTTAGAGAAGAGCTTGGAGCCAATTTGGGTTGGAGTAAGCGAGAACGGATTTGGCTTCGATCGGTTGTAAGTTTTGTTTTATTTCATTAATGCAATTTAGTTCCCTTTTATTATTGATGATTCTTTTGATAATTAAGAGCGAGTAGTCACCCAACTTCTAGGGTCTTGGTGAGCCCAACGGTAGCCATGTAAGGTAATGCGGTAAAGGTACGTACAATCTTTTGATGTGATTTCATCTTCTATCCCTAATTGCATGATTCTTTTGCAAAATTTGAAGGTGATCCTTGTTTGTGTTATTGAAGCGAAAGTGGTCTTAATGCAACTTGGATTAATTATGTGAAAACGGTTAGTAACAATTAGGGTTTATGCGAAAGCCTCTATCTTCATACTTGTTAATAACGAAGATTATTTGATGAAAAGGCATGATATTTTATACCTATATGCATTGTTTTATATGGTTATGATTGTGGCATTGATACCCCGATTCTAGGAGCTTTTAGTTTATTGAAATTTTCATAAATTTCGTGTTATTTATGTTTTATTTCTATCATTGCAAAGGTCACGGTTTTACACAACAAAGCACTCGACATCGCCTGAATTCTACTCGACGTCGAGTACTCTATTCTACTCGATTCGCTTCGTTTTGTCGTCTGTTCTTTTGTTTTGCAGTTTACTCGATTGAGGTAGTCAATATCGAGTAGTTTACTCGACGTCGAGGACTTCTGCTGGTCGAATTCGAGATTTTTTTGGAACGCGAAGGGCGAGCGCTGACAAGCTTCCTCGTGGATACGATCCTGAATACCCTCCTACTACAGTAGGACGGTTTCTTGTATTTATTTGCTGAGACAGGGAGTCGATTTTGATTTTATATTTCGATTTATTTTCATACTTGATTTCTCTCCGCATCAAATTTTGGCGCCGTTGCCGGGGAAGCAATCAATCGCGCTCTTTTTAGTTTCTTTTTGCTCTCTTTTCTTTTTCTTTTTGTTTTTCAGGTGCATGCGAAGAACTGATCGCACACCTATCGACCATATTCTCGAGCCTGAACGCTTTTTCCACATAGAGCAAAGGCTTAGGAGGAGACTTATTGACGAGAGGATTTCTCGACCAAATAAATTTGTAGTCAAGACCCCACTATAGTATAGGGAGTGAGGATCGTCCACATGAGAGAGTCGACGCTTCTTATTTAGTTGCTTTGTCGGGTTGAAACTAACAAAAGAGATGGAAGAGAAATGGGTGGTGATAAGAGAATAAAATCTGAATTTTAGTTGATAAAAGAGAGAACTTCCAAGGCAACGCTCACCACAACAACAAACACATGTGCAAATCCATAAATCACATAAAAGGTCATGTTTATGTCATCAAAACAGTTGACTTTCTTTAATCAACAAGCAAATCAATTCACTTTCGCATAAAAGATCTACTTGTTTCTACCTTCTCTTAACTAGGATCCTTTAACTTTCATTAGAAAACCCTAATTACTATCAAGTTAACAATTTCCTCTTTCAAGTTCAATTGCAACAATGAATTCATTTAGACTTTCATCAAAGGTTAAGCACATAGGTAGAAGAAGATAAAAAACATCAAATAATCATAGATTCATCCATTCACACACATACTAATTGTTGGGCTCACTCCAACCCTAGAAGAGCAAAGAACTACTCAAACATGGAGTAAATAAACATGAATTTAAGTGAATAAAACATAAACTAAAATCAAACTAAATAAAACCTAGAAATCAGCGTCTTAATCGCAACAAAACATGTCCAAGCTTTCACCCAAACGGCGAAACAAAACCCTAAAACTGTCCTACAGCTGCTACGCGCAGCCCTCGCGCTGAACGTGTCTCCCCTCCTAAATCAGCCTCTAATAGGCTTTCTTTAAAGATAGAAATTAAGACTTAATCTTCAAGGAAAGAGATTTTATCTTAGGAAAATAATATATCCTATCTAAGTCTATCTAACTAAAAGATCCTAAAAGGAATTAAATAGAAACCCTAATTAAAAAGCCCAAAATTCAAATAAATCAGCCCACAAAATTCTCTCGCAGATTTGCACAGGGTATCGGCGCCGAGGGTCTGGGTGTCGGCGCCGAGGGTCTGTTCGCTTACAGTGCTACTGGAATTCGCTGGGTGTCGGCGCCGAGGGGGCAAGTATCGGCGCCGAGGCTCTGTTCGAATGCAATGGCCTCTGTTTTTCTCCGCTTTTTGTCTCTGACTTCAATCGCACTTTTCTGAGTCCTCGTTCATCCAATTGACGCATATGAATATGCGTTGGAAAGCTCTTTTCAAGGCCTACAACTCTCATGAAGGTTCTAGAACTTGAATCGAAGTGATGGATGGCGAAAATAAGGCTTTTCTCCAGCTGCACCACCTTTTCCTTTTTGCTTTGCTTTTCCATTGCTTTCATGATTTTTCATCAAGCTCTAAAGTGCGTCGACACTCTTCCAAATAACCTCCAAAACCTATAAAATAACACCAAAGCTTGTGTAGACTCCATATCTTGCAAAATACAAAAATCAACACAAACGACACACTTTCCCAACACAAAAGCTAATAAAATGTCTTAGATGGAATGAAAACATGATGCAAAATAAGACTAAAAATGCGGACATCAAAACACCCCATACTTAGACTTGCTTGTCCTTAAGCAATAACCAAACTATGATCAAAACATTTAACATGCCTTCAAGTCATCGCCTTTGTCAAAAGCAACATCAATTTTCCATAAGTGCAAATAAGAACAAGCATTGAACCATCATCACATATATTTCTGTAACCTTAGGCGAAGCAACTAGAATCCAACCACTCAAGGGAAACATTGTGTTTTCACTTTCTTTCAAATGTGTTTAGGCTTGAAGTACATCTCTCAACTCAATCCTTTATGACATTTAGCTACATAGAAATTGCAATTAATATCACCAATCAATTCACCGAGATGTCAAAACATACATTAACCATCAAGAGGACTTTGGCTCAATGACTTTCAAAGAAGGACTCATTCGGCCGGGTTGTAACTTGGCTTGGTAAGAACATAAAGGTAGGAATCATTTAGGCTATGTGGTGCTAGAAATCCGGGAACCAAAGACTCCTAAATTTCCAACTCAACTTAACAAAATAATTCCATCATATATAAACACTTCCAAACTCATCTAATTTAGCACAAATCTTTAAAAACCCCAAAATATCCAATATGTCTCGCATAAAATAAATAAGGATAAATTTGGCTCATGCACAAGTACTTTGCATTTATTCTACTATTTTTTTTTCGTTTTTTTTTCTTTTTTTTTTTTTCGGAACTCATGTGCATTTATTTATTTTGAGAGCCAAAAAATACCTTTCACAACAAAAGTGGTGAGAAAATGAAATACCAACCAAACATGTACCCCACACATTAACCAAATCATATGTCTAAAACTCCTCAAACATCAATCTTTACCAACACTAAGTCTTATTTCCCGGATACGGAGGTAAAGCTAAACATTGTCTAAGACAAATTTTGCGGAGCTACAAAAATAGGCTATAAGGCTCAAAGTGGTTACAAGCAAAGGAAACATGTATAAGGTAGGTAAAAGAGGATAACATATGGCTAATAAAGAGTGCCTCTATCATTTGATCAAATTATGCAATGACTAGATATCTCATATTGGTTTGAAGACTTAGATATACACCGCAATATCAAGAGGTAATGCATAAGAAGAGCATACACACATCAAAAAGATGGGAAAAATAGATAAAGAACAATTCCCCATAGGCCAAGTAACTCACTAGGACACGCTGGATTCCAATCACCTAGACCCCAAAGTCATATATGCTCAATTTCATTTGCAAGTCAAATTTCACATAAAAATATATTTTGTGCGACTTAGGCTAAACCATCCAAAGTATGCCTTAGGATATTACATGGTCAAGCTCAATTATTAGATTTCATCATTGGACATCTAAGTTAGTTGTTATCCATTCTAAAAAACTATGAAAAATAACGAACAAGTAAGCAAATGAACATATATTTTTGTGATTTTTTGACATTTTCTATTTTTTATGATTTTTCAGTTTCTTATAGACTCTAAATACAAGACAAAAGACACAAATAAGCAAACCAAATAAAGACAAAAGACAAAAATATGCAAAGCCAGGTCATGCAAATTTCGAAACTCCCCTACCCCATACTTAAAATTTTAGTGTCCTCAGTGAATAAAATAAAACAAGGGAAAGGAAAAAGAAACTCACATGGAAAATGGCGCAAAAATGGAGCAATTTGGAGAAGTTAAAAAATCTGCCCAGAGGTCGACGTCGACAGGGGCTACGTCGACGCCGATACCTCTCAGCACGTCGACTTCCTTCATGGCATGTTTCTGCTCTTTCCTATGCACCATGGCTGATCTGTAGGACCTGTTCTCTCAACAAAAATAGTAAGTCTTGGGCTATCTAATTCCTAACTAAAAATCAAAAGCAAAAAGCAAGAAAAGAAAGCAAGAAAGCAGGCTGCCTCCCGTAAGCGCTATATTTAAAGTCTCTAGCTAGCTTGACCTACTTCCCTTTTTCTCTTCAATCCGGATCCGGAGGAGGTGGTGGATCCGGTGGTTCAACTGGTGGAGGTGGTGGTGGACATCCTTCAATGGTACATCGGGATATATTTTCATGTGATATGGCTCTTGCTCCTTGTACCAATTTATGCATCTCTTCCTTTCCTTATGGACGAGGTTGAACCTTCCCGAGTGGACGCTCTAACATTCAACCCATTCGTCGTTCAAGGATCTTGCTAGAAATCATCTTGGAAAGCACTCAGCAAATGTGCCTTCCTCATATGCGCTCCTCTTCCTCTTCTTGGTATGCCTTTGATTTGTTTCCCCACCATCGTACACAGATATATGTGCTTCGTTTTGGAGTTTGGTGCACAATGGTGGAGGGGGAAGAGATTCCTCCACTTCTTCTTCTTCTAGCGCATCATCTTCAACATGCCACTTTGCGAGGACCCCAAACTTGGATGCGAAAGACGGTTGTTCGAGATTGTCGGGAATTTCCTTTGCCGTGAATGGAAAACGTAGCGGTTTAGTGTATCGAAAAACAACTTCTATCTCTTTTTCTTCTTCTTGGGGTTTCTCACATGGCTTCTCTAGAAACAAGGGTAGTGGCAGCGTCAAGATCGGAGTAGAAATAGCCCTGAAAATAGGCTCGTCAACCTCAACAAGTTGCTCTTCAATTCGCTCTTCAGGAGGGGGTATCAGCGCCGAGGTGCAGGGTGTCGACGCCGAGGCATCTATAGCCTTCTCGTGTTTCTGCGGAAACTTTTCTTTGTCTAGGGGTGTCGACGCCGAGGTAGGGGGTGTCGACTCCGAGAGACCTGTAGCATTTTCAGCATTCTTTAGGAACAATTTGTCTGCCAGAGGGGTCGACGTCGAGGCTTCTGCAACTTTTTCTTCCTCCATTGGTTGTGGAGCCTCGGCTTTCGGTGGTGAATCTGACGGCTCTGGTAGCTTCCTCAATGCATCAAACTCCTCACTAATGGCTTGCAGCTCTTGTTGAACTTCTTCCTCTATTGACGGGGGCTTTGTTGCAGGCTCTCGTGGATAGACCGACTCGTCTAGAGTTGACCCCCATTGCTCATAGGGAGGATATGGTTCTTGATAAAAGCTAGGGCAACCACGACTGAGATGGGACCTTCTTCCACATAGATGACAAGGCGGGTTTGCCTCGAGAAAGCGTATCTCTTCCCTTAGCTTGGCATTTTCTCGTTCTATCTCAAGCATCTGTATTTGTTTCCTTAGCTTGTCTCTTTCCCTTGATAGTTCTTCCTCCCGAGCAAGCTTTCGTAGTGAGACACTCCATGGACGATAGGGCTCATATGGGTCCCTATAGTCGTGTTGAGCATAGTACCCCTCTTTTGATTGATAGGACCCATATGACTCTTGGGCTTTAGTCGAATCCTCGGATGATTGTTTTTCTCGCATACTCCTTCATCCTTGCTTTCGGTCTTTCATCCGCTCTAGCCCTTTCGGCCTTTGCTTCTAGATACTCATATTACTCTTGTGCATCCTCCATATTGTAGTAAATCCTGAAAACTCAAACAGATGCACAAATCAAATAACAAAGGCTCGGCACCAAGTCAGTGCCGATGAGGCGAGTGGATAGAAGGTGTGATGTTCAAGAAAATAAAAACTACTAAAATAAAAGAAAAGAAGAATAAAAACTAACTAAAATAAAAAGTGAAAAGAAAAGAAAATAATATATACAAAAGAAAAGGGATGGGCTATTCACAAACCCTAAAAACCACTCAACAAGGCGCGATTTAACTCTCCCCGGCAACGGCGCCAATTTGACGAGAGGATTTGTCAACCAAATAAATTTGTAGTCAAAACCCCACTATAGTATAGGGGGTCAGGATCGTCCATAGGAGAGAGTTAGCACTTCTTATTTAGTTGCTTTGTCGGGTTAAACTAAAAAAAGAGATGGAAGATAGATGGGTGGTGATAAGAGCATAAAATCTGAATTTTAGTTGATAAAAGAGAGAACTTCCAAGGCAACGCTCACCACAACAACAAACACATGTGCAAATCAATAAATCACATAAAAGGTCATGTTTATGTCATCAAAAGAGTCGACTTTCTTTAATCAACAAGCAAATCAATTCACTTTCGCATAAAAGATCTACTAGTTTCTACCTTCTCTTAACTAGGATCCTTTAACTTTCATTAGAAAACCCTAATTACTATCAAGTTAACAATTTCCTCTTTCAAGTTCAATTGCAACTATGAATTCCTTTAGACTTTCATAAAAGGTTAAGCACATAGGTAGAAGAAGAAAAAAAACATCAAATAATTATAGATTCATCCATTCACACACATACTCATTGTTGGGCTCTCCCCAACCCTGGAAGAGCAAAGAACTACTCAAACATGGAGTAAATAAACATGAATTTAAGTGAATAATACATAAACTGAAATTAAACCAAGTAAAACCTGGAAATCAACGTCTTAATCACAACAAAACACGTCCAAGCTTTCACCGAAACGCCAAAACAAAACCCTAAAACCGTCCTACAGCTGTTGCGCGCAGCCCTCGCGCTGAACGTGTCTCCCCTCCTAAATCAGCCTCTAAAAGGCTTTATTTAAAGATAGAAATTAAGACTTAATCTCCAAGGAAAGATATTTTATCTTAGGAAAATAATATATCCTATCTAAGTCTATCTAACTAAAAGATCCTAAAAGGAATTAAATAGAAACCCTAATTAAAAAGCCCAAAATTCAATTAAATCGGCCCACAAAATTCCCTCACAGATTTGCGCAGGGTATCGGCGCCGAGGGTCTGGGTTTCAGCGCCGAGGGTCTGTTCGCTTACAGTGCTACTGGAATTCGCTGGGTGTCGGCGCCGAGGGGGCAAGTGTCGGCGCCGAGGCTCTGTTCGAATGCAATGGCCTCTGTTTTTCTCCAGCTTTTCGTCTTTGACTTCAATCGCACTTTTCTGAGTCATCGTTCATCCGATTGAGGCATATGAATATGCGTTGGAAAGCTCTTTTCAAGGAATACAACTCTCATGAAGGTTCCAGAACTTGAATCGAAGTGATGGATGGCAAAAATAAGGCTTTTCTCTAGCTGCACCACCTTTTCATTTTTGCTTTGCTTCTCCATTGCTTTCATGATTTTTCATCAAGCTCTAAAGTGCATCGAAACTCTTCCATATCTTGCAAAACACGAAAATCAACACAAACGACACACTTTCCCAACACAAAAGCTAATAAAATGTCTTATATGGAATGAAAACATGATGCAAAATAAGACTAAAAATGCGGACATCACTTATGGCGACTGCCCTCAACAACGAGAATGTGGTTCCGCTCACACCAACACAAGAGCTTGAGCAAGTCCACCTACGGATTGAGGAATTCACTACTAGAGAAGTAGATTATGCCTGACGAGATGCAGAATATAGACAGAACCAACAATGGTGGGAAGCAAGGGTAGATCGCGAAGTCAATGCCAGAAGGGAACTTCAGGAGCAGATTGGGCACGTCACAGCAAATGCAAATGAATATCTGCATCCTACTCTGAAAGTCCCAGAATCACCGATCGTTCTTCCCCTTGTCAATGATGAAATTCGTTCTTCTTTTGTTACTCAAATTAGGAGGAATCAATTTAGGGGAAAGCCTAATGAATGTCTTTTAGAACATGTCATTACATTTCTATATTTATGTGAAGCAATTGTAAATGATGCTAATCTAGAATACCTAAAACTAAAGGCTTTTCGTTGGTCTCTTGCAGGAGTAGCTTAACAGTGGCCAGAGGGATTGCCATCATGATCTATTCGCACTTGGAACGAACTACATGACTTGTTCCTTAACAAGTTCTTTCCAACTGCAAAAACATCTGCGCTCAGACAAAAAATCACGGCTTTCAAACAAAAGCAAGGGGAGACATTAGCATAAGTATGAGAGCGCTACAAAAGGCTTCTGAAATCCTGTCCTACGCACGGACATCCACCCTACGTGATCCAGGAAATCATCTTCAACTGCCTGGATGCACTTACTAAGGAGATGATCAACAACTACACTGCCTATAGGTATCTCGAGTACACCCACGGCGTGCTTGGGAGACCTTTGAGACGCTGGCAAACTGCGACAACACACATGAGACTTCTGCGACCTCAAACGAAAGGTATGAAAGGCCTACCCCATCTATGCCTCTATATGTGCCACCAAAAGAGGTTGATCCGTACGTCAGGGAGCAATTCCAAAACGACCAGGTACGTCGCCTTACCAAATATGTTATGTTTATGTCTAAGGATAAGCCTTGCTTGGAGTGTGGGTCTGTGAGGCACAACACTACTTCGTGCCCAGATGACGATCAAATACTCATGACAGAAACCCACGAAGAGGCATGTTACGCGAGCAACTACTCAGGGAAACATCATCAATAGTAGAACTGGAGCCACTATCGCCAGCCCCATCATCAAAAAGATCCCCCGCCCTACAGAGCCCCTGGTTACCCTGATAGGGAAGGTAAGAAAGATGACCTACATCTTATACTTAAGGAGATGCGGAGGAACCATGCAGAAAGCAAACAGTCCATCAATTCCATCCACACAGTTGCATGGCGTCAACCCAAGGCTTGGGAAGATTGATATCTGGCGAAAATCAATTGAGACCAAATGGGGTCAATTGGCTTCATCAATCCCCAAGCAATCAGGTACGCTCCCTGGATCTTCTAAACCTAATCCTAAAACTAAATCTATAGAACATGTAGCTACTATGAATATCATGAGTGGGCGACAAATACAAACGCCCGAGCAAAACACAGACGGAGAAGCTACAGGGGACTGCTCAACGTCGAGTAATCCAGTCGACGTCGAGCAGACACTACTCGGCGTCGAGAAGACCCTAGTTAATGTCGAGGAGAATCATGAGCCTGCCTAGAAATCGACTACTATAGTCGATGTCGAGGACCCTCTAGTCGATGTCGACCAGCCTTCTGCCAATGTCGACCACACTCTAGCACCTCTGAAGAAGAAAACACTGCCATTCCCAATATAATCTTTGAAGAATCCAACAGATAAGAAGTTTCAGCGGTTCGTGAAGATGCTTCAAAGACTAAATGTCACCATTCCTTTCACATAAGCGCTTCATGAGATGCCGTCATACGTGAAGTTCCTCAAATAGATTCTGAGCAAGAAGCAGTCGATGGCTGAGATTGCTGAGAATTGCAGCAAGATGGATATTGCAGAGAAGAGGCCAGATCCAGGTAAGTTTTCTATAACCGTTGGATTTGGTTAGTATAAATTTAATGCTTTATGTAACTTGGGAGCCAGTGTGAGTATAAATTTAATGCTTTATCTGGTCCAAAGTTAAGATAGGTGCTCTAGAGCCCGTGGATGCTAAATTCTATATGGCAAACGACATTGTAGTCATCCCAACAGGCATGGTGGACAATGTGCTGGTACAAGTAGGTAAGTTCTTTGTCCCTACTGATTTCATAGTTATTGATATGGCAGAGGACCCTGCTTGTCCAATTATTCTAGGGAGGCCCTTCTTAGCGATAGTGGATGCCAACATAAGCGTAAGGAAGGAAGTGCTCACTTTCAACATCAACGATGAGGTAATTAAGTACTCTTTTAATAAAACTGAAAGGCATATAGTTCCTATGGAGGAGGTCAAGTCAATCTCAGCCAGGTACATCACTTGCGGGGAGCCTACCGTAAGAAATATGACTCCCGATGAGCTGGAGAAGCGAGCTTTGGAAGCCTAGGTGGAGGAAATCATGTCGTTTCTAAACGAAGAGGCAGACGATCTACTCGACATCGACCAAGGTAAGTCCATATCGACTAATTTTTATTCATAATTGTTGCCAGGTCTAGAGTATAGGGTAGATGTCGACCAGAAGTACTCGACGTCGAGTACTCTAGTCGACGTCGTCCAGATTCCGCACCCTTCATGGACTGCACCGTTATCGAGCAACCTACCCGGAGCCGAGAAGTACCCGGAGCCGAGAAGTACTCGACGTCGAGTAGAATACTCGACGTCAATGAGTCCATCCACTCGACTTCTCCACCTCCATCGAGAAGGCCACTAGACGAAGGTAAGCCAAGGTAAAGACATCTCTTCTCCTATTTCAATTAAAGATTTATCTATACATGGGAGAGTTTTGCCTTGTTATGTGCGCTTATGCAGGGTTTCGAATAACGATCAAAAGGAATATGAAGTCGGAGACAAAGTCTATGTCTCCAAATGAAAGAATCATTGGTTTCCCAATCAATTCAATCACAAGAAGATGGGACCATTCACGGTACATAAGATCCATTCTGGAGGAGTACAGCTAATGGACAAGAATGGAGTCTTATTTGAGGCCCAAACTATATGGGCGCTGCAAATGCCACCCTGAGCTTAAACGGAAGAAGTCGGCCTAAAGACTATAAAATCTAGAGCTTGTAACAAAATATTTAGTTTTTTTTTTGTTTTTTTAGACATCTTTACTTTTGGTTTTTGGTTTTGAGACATTTATTTTGGATTTTTCTTTTGTGGATTATTGTCTTCCTAAAATGTCCTGCAGGTACGAAAGAGTTACAGAAGTACTCGATGTCGACTACCTATATCAAGCAAAATGGCATGTGATCGACAAGGATCACCCTGGAGGCTTTCACTGTACTCGATGTCAAGCAACAGTAGTCGACCTCGACTACTCTTGCTCAAGATCGACCACTTTTGCAACTATTACAACACTCGATTCTGACATTCTGCACATTTTTCTAGTGAGTTTCTTTCTTTACCCTTGTTTTTATACAGTAAGGACACTATAATGTTTAAGTATGAGGTGGGGGAAGGGCTTACTTCATGCATATTTGACCATATTTGACATTATGTGTGCGTATTTTTATTTCTCGAATTGCTTATGCATGGCATCTTTGGATTTATTATTAATCTATGTGTTTATATGTTGTTTTCCAAAGTTCATTAAAACTACCCCCATTGAATTTTTTTTATTAGTGTCATGGAAGTTTAATATTGAACTCGACGATGCAAAATTGGATTCATTAGAGATATAGCATGAAATTGCCTAGTAAAGGGAAGTCACAATGAAGTGCATTATTTTCTTGAAAACCATGAAATGAGGTAAACTTTGAAATTGCTTTTGACATGTTGCATGATAAGAGGATGAAGGACTTTATATTTTCCATATCATGCTCATATTCATTAGCCATACCTATGCTTATTTTGCATCACAAAAGCCATATTGAACCTTATTTCATATATGCTCCACATGATTTAAATCTTGCCCATTTTTTACCTTATTTCTTTATCCGGGGATTATGTTGAGAATGGAAATTACATTATGGAGAATATTATATAGTTTTTTTGTTGTTGTTTTTATTATTAGAGTTTGGCAGGAAATTAAAAAGATATGGAAAATTTAATGAGTGAAAGAAATCCGATCACCTCATCGAGCCAAATCAGGTGCTTTCGGGTAGACTGGAGGTAGTCGACGTCGAGTATAGTACTCGACGTCGAGTACAATCTGCAATGTCGAGTGGAAAACTGAGAGGGCTTCTATTGACACGTAGTCGATGTCGAGTAGTCTACTCGATGTCGAGTAGATTCGCTTCCTCCTTCGTTCTTGACTAGTCTTGCTCGACTTCTAGTGGATTGCAATGAAATTTTGGTCGAGATCGAGTAGAATACTCGATGTCGATTAAACTCGTAGTTCTCCGACTTTGCATGTATTTATCTAGGAGAAGAGATTATGCACGAACATAAAGAAAAAGAAAATAAAAAGAAGACAAAATAAGAAAAGCGGGATGCCTCCCGTAAGCGCTAAGGTTTAAGTCGTTAGCTCGACCTACTTTCCTGTTTAAACCATGATTAACACCAAGGTGGCGCGAATCTCTTCCTCCAGGTCTTCTTCGTCATAGTATTTCTTGACCCGGTGTCCATTGACCTTAAAGGGGATGCCATCAGTGCCAAGTAACTCCACTGCTCCATGGGCATAGATATGGTGAACCACAAAAGGTCCACTCCACCTTGTCCTTAGCTTCCCTGGGAACAAATGGAGTCTAGAATTATATAAAAGCACTTTGTCACCTACCTCATATGTCTGTGGTACCAATTTCTTATTGTTTCATCTCTTCGTGCGCTCCTTGTAGATTTCGGCATTCTCATATGCCTTCCGTCGCAACTCCTATAGCTCATGCAAGTCAATAAAGCGTTTCTTACCTGCCTTGTCAAGATCCATGTTGAGCTCCTTAAGAGCCCACATTGTTTATGCTCCAATTCGATGAGCAAATGACATGACTTGCCATAGACCAGGTTGTAAGGAGTTCTCCGCAGTGGTGTCTTATATGTCGTTCGATAGGCCCAGAGCGTGTCATCAAGCTTAGAAGACCAATCCTTCCTTGAGCGGGAGACTGTCTTCTCCATGATGGCTTTGATTTGACGATTAGAGACCTCTACTTGGCCACTTTTGGGGGGGGGGGTGATAGGGGGTTACCATCCTTTGCGTCACTCCATACTTAACCAAAAGAGTCTCAAACCCTCTCTCAATGAAGTGTGAGCTACCATCTGAACTAAGAACTCTGGGAACACCAAAGCGAGAGAATATGTTAGTTTTAACAAACTTTGAAACTACCTTCGCATCGTTGGTCCTAGTTGCAACAACCTCAACCCATTTAGAGACATAGTCGACCGCCACAAGGATGTATTTATAAGGGCCTGATGCAGGGAATGGTCCCATGAAGTCAATGCCCTAAACATCAAAAGGCTCAACTTCCAGGATACATGTGAGCGATGTCTCATTCTTCCAAGTAATGTTGCCCGCTCGTTGGCACTCATCGCATGAAGTGACATACGCCTATACATCCCTATAATGGTTAGGCATACCTATACTTATGCATCACTGATGGACGGTTTTTAGTCACGTAAACTGTATCAAAATAAATTCGAACTTACTAACTAATGTAGTGTGATAAGTACGAGTCGATCACACAGAGAATCAAGTTATTCCTAAGTTAAGTTTATTTAACAATTAATATAGGGTTTTATGTGATGAGAATAAGAAAGAAAAATAAAATAAATTATAAACGAATTAATGGAGATAACAATTAAGAATATAATTTCATCTATAAACATCCACTTTCGTTTTGACTATTTGATCCTCGATTCTTCTTCAAGTTCTCTTTTCATCCTATTATTGTTCCTGTACTTATCTTGTGTAAATTACTAGTCCTACGAGTCACAGTAACCCTTACTAATTAGATAACCCAACACGTTTAAGATTCAACCTAATAGTAGTATTAAGATTAAGGATTAACCAGGATAGATGCAACACCAAGTTACGAGTCAGCATTCAACATGTAATTGATTCTCTACACACCAGTTTAGTCCTACGAGTCCGAAAAAGATATGATTGCTACTATAGATTAAGGTTCGCTACGAGGAATCTACAAAATCTTAGCAATAATCTCAACTAGTTGTACGGATTAGAAGAAATCAACAATATTCGCAAAATAATCAATACGAATCAATAGAAATAGAACAAGAATAAAAATCTCACAACTTTATCAAACCAAAGCTTCAATCCTATAAACGAAACGGAGGAGTTTAGATCCCCATACAAACAAGAAAAAACGTAATTAGGGTGGAAAGTTAGTCGGCCACAGTTCTCCGTCGTCTTATGCCGTATGAATGTGTGTGTGTCTATATATATATATATATATATATATATATATATATATATATATATATATATATATATATATATATATATATATATATATATATATATATATATGCAATGGTTCTAGTGAAACGAGTTATAGGGTGAAACATGTAACGTAATTATGATCGTTAGATCTAATGAAATGAACGGCCTAAGATGATGGAATAGCATGCTGCAATATGTTGTATTTCACCGAATTTCTTTAATACCCCTTGATTAACGCTACTCCCTCCACCCTCCAAATTACAAACTTCCATTTTTGGCTTTTTCATATTTATTTATTTTTATTCAAACTCACCATCATCGGTTAAAAACCACCCAATATTAATCAATACATTTCGTATATGGAAGCTAAATTCAAATATGAAATATTATTCAAAGCTATGATTAATCAAAAATGGGGATTTCAAATTATATATACTTAATATTCATTTTAAAAAGAGTGAATATTTATTTAATTATATTTTTATATTCAATATTATAGAAAAGAAAGGGTAGATGAAATATTTTTTTTGAAGAAGGAAAATTTATAGTTAATTTGTATTGGATAATTAATTGGGGCGTTTTGCAAAATAGCCACCAAAATGGGCGTAATTTGCGAAATGTCCGTGTTTTGGGACAATTTTGTAAAATGGGCGTAATATAAACCTTTCCCTCTCTCCCACGCGCCGTTCTCTCTCCTCCTCGCTCTCCCTCTTCGACGCGCTCTCCTCCGCGCTTCTCCTCCTCCGAGCGACTCCTACACGCGCGCACTCTCTCTCTCTCCCGCCCATCTTGCGAGCGACTCCTTCCTCCGTCCATCTTACCCCATCTCCGGCGATTCCTGAATCCAGTGCGCTCCTCTGTCCATCTTTGGTCCTCTCGCTCGTAGATCTGGCTACTTGGCTTCGTAGATCTAGCTCTCCGATTGTTTAGGGTTTCGATCTGTTCGAGAGAGACATCCAATCGATCTGGTTGTATGGAGGTAAGTAGATCTGTCTCAACCTCTATGAAATTTGTAATTGTTGATTGTGCTCGATTGTTTAGGGTTTTTGCGTTTCTGTCATATGTTTGATTTCAATTCAATTGATTGCAATTTGGATCTCCGGTGTCATCGGCACATTTCCTCTTGCTCAGCGTTCACTTGGAACGAAAAGAGTGCTCATTCGAATCAAACATAATCAGACACAAAATCTGGTTGTATAGAGTTGCAGGGGGCTTATCAATCGATCTTCGATCGATTGATAAGGAAATCGATCTAATATTTAACTGGTGCTTGATTTGCTGGTCTTTTTCTTGATTTTGCTGGTGCTTGATTTTGGTTCATTAGGACTTTGAGAAGCTTAGGTTCAGCTTTTGTATTTTGTCTTGGTTGAGTGGGTGATAGCATTATATTGCTGATTCATTGAGTAGTCTCGTGTTATTAACGCTGCACCTTGGCTCATCATGCTTTTGGTTGATCAAATTGGCTTTCATTGTCATATTTTAAAATTCTTTAGGAAGATATCATTGTTTCACTCACTGTTTAGCTTCATGAAAGTTTTGGGATGGTTTTTCATTGCTCCTTTAGTTCTGATTGATCAGATAGTAACTCCATGATCTATTATTATTTTTTGTATTCAAGTTGTTGCCTACTTTTATAGCGGAATGTCATGTCACTGAACTTCTGACTTTGGTTAACTAAAATAAGCACAAATGAAGAACATGTTTTTCCCTGTCATTGAAACCTTTACTAATCCATTGTGGAGGACGAGTGATCGGTCTGCATAACACATGTAATAGAGGAATTGGAAATCTGTCATGTAGAAACTTTTTCTTGTGTGGCTTGATTTACGTCTTCCATTTGTACTAAATCTCTGTGCTAACTGCTAATCTGCTAAATCATTCATTTTATAAGAAATTAATTGAAATACAGATTTTACAGCATGCAGAAGATAGGCTTCAGGTTCACAAGGATGCCATACACTTTTGTCAAGACGTGCTCAAGCGTAAATTGATTAATTGGGAAACATTTTGTCGCGATGGATTATCAAAATCAGTTCGAAATGTGGATCTAGTTGTCAGCATTGGCGGTGATGGAACTCTCCTTCAAGCAAGCCATTTCATGGATGGCTCAATCCCAATCTTAGGAGTAAACTCAGATCCCACTCAAGTGAAGGAGGTAATATTTTAGTTTTTTTATTTTGTGATCTCTTATTGTTGTGTACAACTTCACCCTTTCTTATTGTGTTACATCAAGTTTATTATCATTGTTTTAAGGTCGGAATCCACTATCTAACACAAAAGTTAGGCTATTGTGTAGAGTTTCAGCCTTTTATAATCGATGTGAGAGAAACACTTCCATAATCCATACCAACCCTTTCAACAACTATCGAGTTTGACTTATATCTGGATCAAGTGTCTGGCTGATTTTTTTAAAACAAAAAAAAGGCTTCAATTTTGGCTATAGAGATTTTGCATCCTCCCTCAGCTAATAGTAGTTTTTTTTTTCTTTGTTGAATAAAATGCTCTCTACTTCTGTCTCTTACATGTGGAAGAGTTCAGCAATGAGTTTGATGCTGCTAGAAGTACAGGTTACCTTTGTGCCGCCACGGTAGAAAACTTTGAGCAGGTGAGATATTATTATGTGATTAGTTAGGTCAGAATGAAAATATTACGGCGTTTAATCTAAGAGAAGATGGTAGATAATGCTAAGCTGAACAAGGCCGCGGAAGATCCTATTGGAAATGATATTATTCAACATGCTTTGCACTTCAAACTGTGTTCTGATACATGATGGAAATCATATATTATGATTTTAGGTATTGTGTTACATCAAGTTTATTATTATTCTACCTTTGCTAGAAACACAGACTTGCTATAGATTGTTGGGAGATCAATGGAAGCACTGCATACTTGTTTCACAGTTGTGATATTATTGACTGGATAGTTTCCTTTGGCAGGAAGAGTGGCGTCGATGCCTTAAGCCATTACGTGTTGATACCATAGCTAAATTGAAAAAGGGGCTTCCTGAGCTTGAAAACGAGGTATTTGTTTTGGAGTTGTTCCTATTTATTCATCATCTACTCCTTTCTTTGGGACTAGATCTGCAGCGTCATAATTTTGTGAAACCCAAAGTTTCCTGCAACATATTTACCACGTCAATGGCGCTATCCAGGTTTGCGCTGTGCTCCTCTTTTATTTACCACGTCAATGGATTCAACCTTGGTGCAATAAAGTGCTGAGTGCTCATAACATGTTTCACATTTCATTCAAAACAACTTTCCCGCTTGCTGAAACGCTTGTCATGCTTTGCAGGCATTGCTCAAGCTGGTATCCGAATGTTCTTCCTTGGCCTTGAACCCAACAAGGAAAGACGCCTTGAACCAGTCGCCTCTAAAGATCGTGTTGTTCGCTTTGGCCAAGATGTGTGCGCACTCGTCTTGTCGACAAGTCCTCCGGTCATCAGACTTGTTTGTCGCAATCTATAGGCTTAAGCAGTCACCGGATTCGACTATTTCAAACTATGCTGCAATCATCTGTGATAAAATGGGAGCTTGATCCCAAAATGAAGTTCTTCATTTCTAGTTTTCATCTTCTTGTAAAGGACAAAGAAGGTGGAGTTTAACATGAAGCTTCTGGCTTCTTATTGAGCTAGAGCAATGTGGTTTCCAACTAGAATATTAATACAGTGATATATTGATTATTTTGTCTCATGTTTTGGCTTCTTATTGCATGAAATGGAATCAACTTTTATAGGATGAGCAAAGTGATTAACAAGTATGTGAAATGTAGGTTTAGTTGACTCTCGATAATATGGAAGTATTAAACAAAATATTCCATTAATCTCATACTTTGTGTCCTGTATTATTAGTATTAAACAAAATATTCCATTAGTCTCATACTTTGTGTCGTGCAACTCTTAAAATAGTTTCGTGCAACTCTTACAACAGAGTCGTGCAACTCTTAAAACATAGTCGTGCAACTCTTACAATAGAGTCGTGCAACTCTTAAAACAAGAGTCGTGCAACTCTTACAACAGAGTTGTGCAACTCTTAAAACAGAGCCATGCAACTCTTAAAACAGATTCGTGCAACTCTTACAACAGAGTTGTGCAACTCTTACCAGAGAGTCGTGCAACTGTTACAACAGAGCCGTGCAACTATTAAAACTAAGTCGTGCAACTCTTAAAACATGGTCGTGCAACTCTTAAAACAGAGTCGTGCAACTCTTGCAACATAGTCGTGCAACTCTTACAACATAGTTGTACAACTCTTACAATAATATTGAGAGAACATAAAATCATGTTGAGAACAATTTCAGAAATCTCGATTGTTTTGCAAAAAATAACCTATTGTTGAGCAAAAATAAGAGTAAGTTGTGCAAATATAAGAGGACGTTGTGCAAATTTAATCATAAGTTGTGCAAATATAACCCTAGTCTAGTTTTTATTTATTTTATTTTTTAAAACTTTTATCGTGCAAATATAAGAGTACTTTGTGCAAATATAACCATAAATTGTGAAAATATGATCCAAGTAGAGTTTACAGTTGCACTTTTTTTCCCATGTCAGCACTTTTTTTAGAGTTGCACAAGCATGGATAACAATTTCACAAAGAATCGAAGAAGCACATGACAAATGAATCATAAGTCGATCAAATGATGTCGAACAATTCCATCAAGCCTGGATAACAATTTCACAAATATGATCCAAATCTAGTTTTTTTTTTCTACAAGGATAACAATTTTTTTTTACTTTATAATATTATTCGTGCGCATTTTATTCTAATTTGTGCACTTTTTATTCTATTTGTGTCAGCACTTTTTTCAAATAATTTTTTTCTTTCACGGCAGCAATTTTTTAAAATAAGATCATGTCGAGAATAAATTCACAAGTCTCGATTGTCGTGCAAATCTTAAAATAGAGTCGTGCATTTCTTACAACAGAGTCGTGCAACTCTTCCAACAGAGGCGTGCAACTCTTAAAATAGAGTTGTGCAACTCTTACAACAGAGTCGTGCAACTCTTAAAACAGAGTCGTGCAACTCTTATAACAGAGTCGTGCAACTCTTAAAACAGAGTCGTGCAACTCTTACAACAGAGTCGTGCAACTCTAAAATTTCATAGTGTTATTCATGAAATTTATAGTTTTATTCATACAAACTAAAATCTAATTTTAAAATGTATGTTAATCAATTACATTATGTTTATAATGTAATTTTAAAATTTTACGCAATAATGTATGTTTAATTGACATAATTTAAAAGATATTTCATTTAAAATTTAGGTTTACATTTTTTCATACAAATATAAGAGTACGGTGTGCAAATTTAACCGTAAGTTGTGCAAAAGTGACCCAAGTCTAGTTTTTTTTCTTCATTTTGTCGTGAAAATATAAGAGTATGATGTGCAAATATAATCGCAAGATGTGCAAAAATGACCCAAGACTTTTTTTTTAAAATTTTGTCGTGCAAACATAAAAGTACGATGTGCCAATATAACCGTAAGTTGTACAAATATAACATTTTGTTGTGCAAAAAAAATAAAAATATAGATTATGGATCACATAATAAAATATAGATAGTTTTTTTAATTTCTCATATTTATAGGGTGATTTTTTTAATAATATATAGATATGTTTTGTAATTCCCATTTTTATGGGGTCAGTTTTGTAATTTCATCAAAACTTCATCTTCAACCTTGTGAAAGACGATGAACACAGTCACACAACACCGGAGGAGATCTAGCTCCGGCCGCTCCCTCGACCTCGCTCCGGCTAGATTGCTCGCTCGCTCGCGCCGCCGCCTCGCTCGACCTCGCTTGCACCGCCGCCTCGCTCGCTCTGCCGCCTTGCTCTCTCGGCCTCGCTTGGACGCTCCACTACAGATCTGGACCAGAGGAGAAGGGAAGGCGGAATTCGACTTCAGATCTGGACTCGCTCGTTCGAGCCACTTCAGATCTAGACCGGAGAATTCCTTTTTTCGCTCTCGATTTGGATGAAACCTCGAGAAAGACGATCGGATAATCTTCGATTGAAAGGAAATCGGTCAAATTCGCACATCGAGCAAGCACCGAGAGCAAAACGTCGACATCTTCATCGGTTGCAGCGGCGGCGGTGGATGAGGATCTCCAGATCCGACGTTGATTTGCAAAATTCCAGATCCGGGGTCGAGAGACTGAGCAAGCAAGAGATACGAGATCGAGAGAGCAAGAGAGATCAGAGCAGGAGAGCAACAGAGCAAGAGAGATCGAGATGGAGAGAAAGATAGATCAGAGAGATCGAGACAGAAGAGAGCAAAAGAGACGAGCGGGGGAGGAATGATCGATGATGAACAACGTACAGAGGATTTTGGCACAATTGGGAAAGATGTCCGTACAGAAGCGAAATTAGGTATATATAGGGGCCATTTTACAAAATTGTCCAAACACGCGTCTATTTCGCAAAAACGTCCAATAAATGTGCATATTTTGCAAATTTGTTCTAATTAATTTACAAAAAAAAAAATTGTTTACTAGACGTGTATTTATCATTAAAATCCTTATGGTAAATCTATAGTAATGAATAAAATTATAACCTTAAATAAATATTTAACCTATTTGAAGAGAATATTAAGTACATATTAGTTGGCGAAAAGTTAATTATAGAAAGAGGAGGCAAAGAGAGAAATTCTAATATTCAATTTTATTAAACTAAATATTCATGTAAATGTATCCTGAGTGAACATAAATTTATATAAAATTTGAAACTTTGGTACGAGTTATAATTTTATTAAAATTGACTATTTTGAAATTGAATATTAGATTTTCTCTTTGTGCCTCCCCTTTCTATAATTAATTTTCCATCAACCAATATATACTTAATATTCTCTTCAAATAGGGTAAATATTCATTTAAGGTTATAATTTTATTCATTACTTTAAATTTACAATAAGGATTTTAATGATAAAATATATGTCTAGTAATCAATTTTTTATTATTATTTTCAATAAATTATCCAATACATACAAACTAAGTATAAATTTGCCTTCTTCAAAAAAAATGAAAAAATTTACAAAATAGGCACTTTATTTCGACGTATTTGCAAAATGGTCGCGTTTTTGGACAATTTAGCAAAATGGCCACTATATATACCTATTTTCGCTTTGTACGGACATTTTTTCCTATTTCCGCGAAATCCGATTTCCTCCTCTTTCGAACTCTCTCTTTGCTCGAAGTTTTTCGTCGTGCATTTTCCGGCTTGGTTCGTCGTGCGTTTTCCGGCTTGGTGCGTTTTCCGGCTTGGTTCGATCGATTGTTCTTCCTTGATTCGCTAAAGTTCAGAGTTTTCGTCGTTTGCTTCAATGTCGTCATCCAGCAGCTCAGGTATAAATTTCGCTTCTTTTTGCGAACTTTGTCGTGCTAGGGTTTTGGATTAAGTTTGTTTATGTTGATTTTATTGTTTTTGCATTATAATTTTGACAATCTATGGTTAAATCCATGCTTGATATGCATACTTATGTGCGCTTTTTAGTAGTTTCCGTAGTTTATGCAAGTTGCATATGTAAATGCGTTGATTTTAACTGTTTCTTTTCATCAATTTTGTGGTGTGGCACTTTGTAAGTGCTTTTATAGTGTTCTTCGTGTATGTCAATCTGTTTTCCATGCTTTGGCTTGTTTGTATTGATGATAGTGTACATATCTACTGCTATGTTCATGTGTATGGTGGCTGTCACTATCTGTTTTTATATATTATTGTGTTAGTTTATTGTAGTTCCAATAATGTCTGTCTTTGGATTTGGTATTTTGTGTTGTGTTTGTGATGTTTATGTTATTTTACTATGTCTTGGTGACATTTTATTATGTTCTGTTAATGTATATTTACATTGTTTTGTATGTTGTTTCTTGCAGGAGCTCAATCTTCTGATTCATCCACCTCTTATCCTGGTTCTAATGTAAGTTATTTTAGTTTTCCATTTGGAATTCTTTTTTTGATGAGCAAGTTGTAATTTTTTCTTAATCTGATGGTTGTTTTTGTGCTTAATTGTGTGTGATTGATCAGGGTTTGGAATATTGCATTCCTATTTCTGAGCGATTTCATTGTAGATCCAACATATATTCATATCCTTCTATCTGTGATCTGATCAAGGAGCATTTGCGTCCTTCTCACTACAATACTCTGGAAAAAAGTTGCCTTGGATGGGTGTTGACGCAAGGCACCAAAATGGTTACCAATTTTCAGCTTATGCATCAAATGGTGCTCCGTCAAGTACAAACACAAAAAGAGAATGAGTTGTGGTTTAGAGTTGGTGGACATATCGCACATTTTTCAATTGTTGAGTTTCATGTGATTATAGGCCTTCCTTGTGAAGACCGTGTTTGTAATATCCCAAAGAAAGTGTCAATATTTGAATTTTTTGGGCAGAAGAAAATGACTCATGATGAGTTACTTGATCGTTTCATATCTGAGAAAAAGAAGTCTAAAAAGAAGTTGATTATGGCAAAGTTGTTGCTGATTGAGAGGTTAATTGTTTATAGGAGGTCAACAGTTGTAAGTGCACAATTCTTATCTCGTGCGTGCAAAGAGAAGGAGTTTGAAGTATATCCTTGGGATAGAGAGTCATACACCCATTTATTGAAGTCATTGAAGAGTTCTTCTGTTGTAGATCGGAATAGGGTTATGGGTTCTTATCAAATGTATGGGTATTGCCTTGCATTCCATGTATTGTGCTTTAGTGTTTGCATGTCTTATGCCATCATTTTTTTTATCTGTGTCAGCACAACTTTATTGTTTATGTGAGCATTATTTAAATATTGTTTTGTAGTGTCATAACGAGTTTTCTTTTGTAACAGGCTTGGATATTAGAAGCTTTCCTAGCTATCTCCGTTAATTTTGACTGTAATTTTAAGATGCCTGATAGAGATCCATACTCATTGCACTGGCAATGTGATTATAGCCATGTATACACTGAAGCTGAGAAGTTCTTTCATGGTCATTTGGTAATAATTTTATATTTTTATCTCTTTAAGAACATTTTTATTTGATGCATCTTTGGGTTTTTATTCTGATACATGCATTTTGTCCAGACTCCGTTGTTCCCTATTTATGGGGAGTTTGCACGCATCGAAAGGATGGCGTTTGCTGGTGAAAAAGTTGATGTTGTAGTTGATGCAGTAGTTGATGCATCAGTTGAAGAAATAGTTTTTGGACCTGTTGATACGACTTTGTATGAGAGTCGTTGTGTTCGTAGAAGGGCATATGAAACTAATTTTTCAAACAGGGCTCTCCAGGTTGAGGTTGAAGAAGCTAATGTCTTGCAGAAACATGATGAAGGAGAGACCTCAAAGAAGAAAACAGTTGTGAAGAGAGGCAAGGCTGCTAGAAAGAAACAGGATGGTAAGTCATTTGAAACTACTTTTGAAGTTTTCCCTGAGGGGGATAAAGAAGATGTAGGGACCTCAAAGAAGAGGAAATCTTCCACTGGAGGGATGGGTGGTAAAAAGAAACAAAAGGTGGCGACCAGTGATACCTCTGAGGAACGGGTTCTCCTGAGGAGGGGTCGTTCTGCAAGTCGTGTTCTATTCAATCCATACATTGCTTTAGACCGTAAAAAATTTGTCAAGAGTGATGTAAAGACGCTTAAACAGAAGGCTTCAACAGTGAGGACAAGTGGTAGAGTTATTCCTTCTAAGGAGGTGAAGAGAGTTACTGCTGACACAGATTTGCATAAGGAGGTTGATGTGGTTGCTCCACCTTCCAAGAGATGTCGGTTGGGGACTGATTCATGTGATCTATTAGAGGATGATGTCCCGCTGAATATTGTCTTTCAGCGGAGGTATAAGATGAAGAAGAACGGTGGTGTAGGTAGTGGGAGGCTGTTATATGATAGTACTGGTGACAGGGCTTCTGTTCTTCCTTCAGTTCCTGTTGTTGATAATGAGGGTACCCATGGAGTGGAGACCATAGATATTCATGTTGCAGTCTCTACATATGATGGTGAAGTCAGTGTTGGTGATGACAAGGGTGATGATTTTACTGCTGACACCCATTCTTCCAAACCTTGTGGTGAAGTCCGTGTTTGCGATGACAAGGTTGATGTTTTTACCGCTGACACCCATTCGCCTAAATCCGATAAATTGGATGCTTGTCATACCGCGAGACTTTATGTTTTGGCCGATCTTGCAGATGTGATTGATTGTGGTGACGCCGTTGAAGGAGTTGAGACACCTTCTGGTGACAGCGATGGAGAGGGTGATGTAGCGACTCCTTCTGTGCAAAGGTCACCCCTGGGGAGTGTTGAAGCACATGATTTTGGTGATGGGAGGTTTGTGTTTGGGAAAACATCTGCTGCTTGTGAAAATGAAGAAATTCGTGTTTCAAGTGTTGAAGCTGGCAAAATAGCACTGTCAGCTGCAGAGAAAGTGGAAGGTATTGAAGTTGTTTCACCTCAAATGGATGCCAACAATGATTCAACTTGTGAGTTGCCTCCAAAAACACATGGTGATGCTTTTGCTTCTTCTCTCCCATCTCATCCTGACTGGGTGAAGGAGATTTTTAGGAGGATTGAGAAGCCTGAAGAGGTCCCTAAATTTATGCATCTGTTGTCTGCAAGGGTTGATGCAATTGAAACAAAGATTGTGGAGTTGAATGGGAGCCTTCAAGTGTTTGGTGAGATATCGAAGAGGTACGATGAGCTTGAGGTTAGGGTTGCTAATTATGAGGCTTTGTTTGAGAGGTTGCAGTCAAATCCTGTCAAGCCTGATGATAAGCACATCCCTGGTAAGCCTGAGGGCACTTTTGCAAAAGTTGATGATGAAAGTGTCAGTGGTGGTAAGTGTCAGGGCACACCTGTGAATGCTGATGATAAGAACATTGTTGGTAAGTTTGAGGGCACTCGTGCGATAGTTGATGGTGAACATGTCACTGGTGGTAATTCCCAGGGCACACCTGTGAAGGCTGATGATAAGCACGTTCCTGGTAAGTCTGAGGGCACTCCTACGAAAGGTGATAATGAACGTGTTAGTGGTGGTAAGCCCCATGCCACACCTGTGAAGGCTGTTGTTGAAGATGTGAACAAAATTTTGAGAATGATGTTGTGTCTGATCTTCAGCAGTCTTTCCCTTTTGAGGAGTTAATGTTGAAATCATCTTCTGCTTCTGTTAAAGTTGTGCACGTGTCTTTGCCATCAGTAAGTGCTGAGGTTCCAGAAGTGAGTAAGGAGTCTCCACCTGTTGTTGCTAACACTGAATTTAAGGTTCTTGGAGATGAGGTTGGAATTCCAACAACTTCTGCTGAAGTGCCTCAATCTACAAAGTGTGAAGGCGAAGGTGCTGGTGGTAAAGTTGCTGGAGTTAGGATTGACCCATCCCTGGAAAAGTACATTTGTCTGTCTGACAATGATGATGATAAGGGTGCAGATGTTGATTGGGATTCGGTCGCTAAGGATCCTGCAATTGAAATCGAAGTTGACCAACTAAAGGCTTCCAATCTTATCCCATCAACCAGTACATTCCTGTATGGCCCAGTTGAGCGGGAGAAGAAAGTGAGGATGCCAAAGCATGCCCCTAAGAAGTCATTGATCAGCTCGGAAGATCATGAATTTATTTATGGACTTGTAAAGAAGCAAAGGTATGGTTTATTTTTATGTTTAGTATTTGGGATGAAATGGTGCTGTTATTGTATTAGTTATAGCATCTCATGCTAGATATATTTTTATTCGTTTTGTGTAACCTTTGGTAGGAATTTTTTTGTTGCTGGTCCAATCTCAAGGTTTGACAAAAAGTTTTTCCAGCATATTTTAGTGAAGAATATGTGGCTTGATTGTCAGGTAATAACTGCTTGTATTTTTGGAGTATATATATACGTGTGGATTGGATTTTATTGTATTAGTTGATTGTTGAATTCACTTTTTTACTTCTTTGTTTAGCATATAGAAACAGGTTTGATTCACATTAGGAGGTGCATTTCTGAGGACCCTGTCAAGTATCGAGATTTTCTTGTTCTTGATTGGCTATTTTACCTAAAGTACCTGCCTGATTATGCTTTAAGTTATCGGGAAGACATACCTCTTGAAGTCAACACTGAGGATTATTTTGTCGGTATGTGCCCTGCTGGTTATGGGAATCCATGGGTATCTGTAAAGAAAATCTACACAATTTTCAACGTTATAAACAAGCACTGGGTGGCGTTGGAGATTAAAATTGAGGATAGGATAATCAGCGTGTTCGATTGCAATATCCCTGCTGTTAGGGAAGGTGTTCTTGAAGAACTATTGCAACCGTTTGCTATTTGGCTCCCAATTCATTTGGTAAAGTCTGGGCTATTTGAAAACTTCGATTCCTTTCCTTTTCAGCTAAACATGGTTCCTGGGTTAATGCATGATTCTAACGGGTATGTATTTGTTATCTTGTTTTGTTTGTTGGTTACGTTAAGATACTTGTTATTTATGTTCTTACATTACATTGTTTCTTTTTTTGTCTACAGGGCTTCATGTGGTGTTTTTACATTAAAAGCGATTGAAGCTTCTGTATTTGGGGGAGATGTTAAAGATTTCAACAACGAGAAGATCTTTCGATTCAGAGAACTCATGTGCACAGATCTGATCAAGGAAACCTGGAGTTTTAAATTTTAAAACCAGTGGTTAGATAGGTTGTTGTTGTGTAGATGGGGAAGTTTGGATGTAATCTGACAAATTAAGTGCTCAAAATAGATAAGTAGTGGTTACACTGATATGAAGTAGTGGTGTCAATATCCTTGTATTTTTTTTTTTGCTTTTTGACGTGTAGGTGGTGACGTTTTATGTTATTGAACATTATGGACTGACAACAGGTGCATAAGTACGAAAATAGTGGTGACACTTATGTTAGTTTCAAGCAGTGTTGATACTGTCGTTGTATTTGTTGATTATGAAGTGTATGTGGTGGCACGAGGTGGTTATAGTAGTTAGAAATCTTGGGGGACATTAGAATTGTGTTTGCACATCAGTTGAATCTTGTGAATTTGTGCCCAACATAATTTGATTCCTTTTCAATATAATTTTATACTTTTTCAATAGATTACTTGCATACCATTGAAATATTTTTTGATTATCATTCGAATAAATTATTTGCACATCATTTGCGATTGGTGGAAATTTGCTCAACATGATCTTATTTTTTATCAATAATATTTTATATTTGCACAACAATTGAGCATTGTGAATTTGTTCCCAATATGATCTTATTTTTCTTCAATAGAATTTTTGAATTTTTAAATATTTTTTTTCACGATGTTTTCTTATTTTTTGTCATCATTAGAATTAAATTGCACACCATTGTCGATTGGTGAAAATTTGCTCAACATGATCTTATTTTTGCTGAACAATAGGTTAAATTTTGCACAACAATTGAGCATTGTGAATTTGTGTCCAATATGATCTTATTTTTCCTCAATATAATTTTTGAATTTTTAAATATATTTTTTTGACGATGTTGTCTTATTTTTTGTCATCGTTAGAATTAAATTGCATACCATGGCCGATTGGCAAAAATTTGCTCAATATTATCTTATTTTTGCTGAACAATAGGTTAAATTTTGCACAACAATTGATCCTTGTGAATTTTGTGCCCAATATGAACTTATTTTTCCTCAATATAATTTTTGAATTTAAAAAAAAATATTTACGATGTTGTCTTATTTTTGGTCATCATTAGAATTAAATTGCACACCATGGTCGATTGGTGAAAATTTGCTCAACATGATCTTATTTTTGCTGAACAATAGGTTAAATTTTGCACAACAATAGGATTTGGACAACATTGGTGTTTGGTTTAGTTTAAACTTCATGATAGGAGATCGTGGCCCATTTTAGTTACTTTATATATGGGTTGTTCTTCACTGTATCTCCAAGACTCCAACGTCATTTCAACCCTTTCCACTCTCTTCCCCATTACCGTCTCTCCAAGTCTTTTCATCTTCTTCCACACGCTCTTCCTCTTTCCGGATTTTCTTCACAAGGTGCGGCCTTTCGTATGTAGTTCTCTCCATTTCGTTCATCTGTTTTTAATCGGTTAGGGTTTTTACATTCTTCCAGCAAGTTTTATGTTGTTTTTTCCTGATTTTAGATGACTTTTTCATTATCTTTTAGTCGGTTAGGGTTTTCATTTCAGCAAGTTATATGAGTGTATATTTATTTTGTTTGTGTATGTTTTGTATACTTAGATGGCACTTCCAACTGCAACCCAAATGGGGTACCATTACACTGTCGGCTCCTTTGAAGTTGTCATCACACCAAGGGAGATGCCTCTGTATGGACCTAGCCAACTGCACATGGCTATTCATTTTGATAGAATCCCTGAGCTGTTCCTGGACCACTTCTCTGATTGGAATGGGTTGCCAATGACTTATGCACAATGTGATCAACTGTTAAGTGAAGCAGGGGTCACTGTTGTGGTTCGAACTCAAGTGGCCAACCTAATGTTAATGGATTACACTCACAGTTGGTTTACAAGCGACGCTGAGTTCATTGAATATGGTCTCTGCCCAGACCTCATTATGGATGTACGTTACATTGAAGACTCTGAATCTGAGATAAGCTCTGATTCAAGCTCTCAATCTGATATGAGCATCGACTCTGAACAGGATGTGGACCCCCAAGCTTCTCCAGCAAATACAGAACAAAATGGCAATTTACAAGAGCCACATCAACCGGAACAGGATTGGGATCAATGCACAATATGTCCTGATCAGATGCTGCCATCGATGCCTGTCATTCAGACACTGTGTGACCATTCCTTCCACCAATGATGTCTCCTAGAGTGGGTGGCAATTCAACCCATTTGTCCACTTTGTCTATCAGCTTTTTAGCCATGTGTGTAATGTATATCTGTTTGGAAAAGACATTGTAGGTGCACCTCTTTTTTGGTAGTTAATTTAAGGAAATGTATGGTATGAATGGAAGTTTGTGTCTGGCAATATTTTGTATCTAATTTCCATTCAAATCATACCAATGTATTTAGTAACTATTTGTGGTAACTGGTGTATGTAAATGCATAATATTAATGAAATTTGCGCACTATTATATTTGTTTGCGATTTCCATTATATCATATTTTTTCTGTTGTATGTGTATGATACTGAGTTTTATTTGACGAAGAAAAACCATCTGAACTTTGATGAATTTGCTCATATATTCTGTGTGGATTTGAAATACATATAAAACTTAATTTTCCCAAAATCCTGCACGATTGTGCATTCCAAAATAGTGCTGACACTGATATTAGTTACTAGTAGTGGTGACAGTGGCCTAGTTTTTTTTTATGTTGAAGTGTATGTTTTATGAAGAGGTTTTTAATGCCCAAAGTATTGTTGACATTTTTTGTCCGATTAGTTTGAAGTAATGGTGACACCATACTTGTATTTTTTGATTTTGCATTCTATGTGGTGACACTATGTGGTTGTTGTCTAAAGTAGTGCTGACAATGATATCAGTTACAATTAGTGGTGACACTGGCCTTTTTTTTTGATATTGAAGTCTATGTGGTGGCAAGAGGTGTTTAACGCCCATATTATTGTTGACATTGTTGGTTATATTAGTTTGAAGTAGTTGTGTCATCAGTTTGATGGTTTCTGATATTGAAGTTTATGTGGTGACACTAGGTGGTTTAGACCCAAAGTAGTGCTGACACTGATGCTAGTTACAAATAGTGGTAACACTAGACTTGTATATTTTTGTTTTTATAGTGTATGTGGTGACACTGATATTATTTACAAGTAGTGGTGACACGGGCGTTGTATTTTTTGATTTTAAAGTGTATGGGGTGCAAGAAGTGTTTAATGCACATAGTATTGTTGACATTGTTGGTCATATTAGTTTGAAGTATTGGTGTCACCAGTTTGTTGTTTTCCGATATTGAAGTGTACGTGGGGACACTAGGTGGTGGATACCCAAAGTTGCTGACACTGATAGTAGTTACAAAAAGTGTTGACACCAGACGTGGTGACACTATGTGGTTGAGGACCAAAGTACTGCTGACACTGAAATTAATTACAACTAGTGGTGATATCAGTCTTTGTATTCTATGATTTTGAAGTTTATGTTGTGACATTTAGATTTTCTCAACAATAGGTCATTGATAGAATCAAGTTGCACAACATCTGGGGGGATTTGTGTAATTTTGCTCAACATTACATTATTTTTGCTCGATAGTAGTTTTTAGTTGCACAACATTCGATCCTTTTGAAATGTTCTCATCATGATTAAATTTTTTGTCAATATAATTTTATACTTTTCCAATAATTTTGTTTGGCCATCATGGTATTATTTTTGCTCATCATTATATTCAAATTTCATAACACCTGCGATTGGTGAAAATTTGCTAAACATGATCTTATTTTTGCTTATCAATAGATTATTTATGCACAAATCTTTAGATTTTTGAAATTGCCTTCAACATAGCTGTTGGGCTTAGTTTATAGAGGCCCGACCCATTGCTCGCTTATTTATACATTGCTTGAACGATGTTCAGGTTGTTTCCAAGTCCTTTCATCTCCCTCCAGTTGTTCATCCTCATCCACTCTCGTTCTCATTCAGATTTTCTCTTCTCAAGTTGCGATTCCGTTTCTGGTATGTATGCCTTTCTGTTTCCTTCCTCTGAAAAAAAAAACTTAATCGGTTATTTTGATGTACTGTTTCAGCAAATTTTTTATTGTTGTATTTTGCGATTTTCGTTTATCTTTCCCTCACCTTTCAGTCTTTTGAAACCCATATATTGTTGTTTGTGTTGCTTAGTTCGTATTGCATTATTTTCTGTATGTGTTGTTTGTTTCTTACTATAAATAAAATTTATGAGTTAGGGTTGATCCAATTTTTCAGATGTTTTATCTTTCTTTGTGTTTCTGAAATGTTTATTTTCTATTAATATCGCTGCAATGTTTTATTTTTAAGTGATTGTCTAATATATGAGTGCATCTTGATTTTGTCTTTGTAGGTTTTCTCTCTTTCAATGGCATTTCCAACTTATACTGAAGTAGAATATGACTACAAGGTTGGTACTTATGAAGTGGAAATATCAGGAACTGAGTCATACTAGTATGGACCGAGTCAACTTGTCGTGCCCATCCATTCTGACAGCGTTCCTTTAACTTTTTATCATGGTTCAGCTTGGAATGGCATGCCAATGACTCTTGCCCGCTGCAACGAAGTGTTACATGATGCGGGAGTCACAAATGTTGTTAGAAGTCAGGTAGCCAATCGGCTTATAATGGAATACACTAGAAATTTGTTTCCAGACGACGCTGACTTTATTGAGTATGGTCTGTGCCCGAACATCACTGTCAATGTTCATTTCTTTGCTGACTCTTCATCCAAATCAAACTATGAATCCGACATAAACGATGACATTCATATGGAGGTTGACCAACCAGATCACCCAACACCTCCAGAGCATATGGAGGTTGACCGTTTAAGGGAGATATATCACCTTGATCTTGACGAAGACGAATGTACAATATGTCTGCTTCCGATGTTGGCGTCAAATCCTGTTCTTCAAACGCCATGCCAACATTTCTTCCATCCAAGTTGTTTGCGCTTTTGGCTTAGAGTTCAAAGCAATTGTCCTGTTTGTCGATCAGAAATCGAGCAGTAGGTGTATTGTGAAATCTAAGTATTTATCATTTAGTACCTTGTTGTATCTGATTTCCATTTGTTTGATATCAGTGTATTTTTGTAACTTTTTGTGGTACTGAATGTAACCTAATATATATTTTATGAATGAAATTTGTTCTTGATCATATTTGTTTTTGATTTCGATTCAAATCATAGTAATCTTTGATATTTAAGTAGGACATTTGTTGTGATACTAGGTGATCATATTGGTGGATTATGCTATTGGAGTATATGGGTTGATATTTTCTGTTATTGAAGCTTATGTGCTGACACTAGTTGGGTAAGTCCCAAAGTAGCGCTGACACTGATATTAGGTACAATTACTTGAGACCCTAGGCTTGTATTTCTTTGTTATTTTGAAGTGTATGTTGTTGCACGACTTGGCAAGGGCCCAAAGTCTTTTGTTACATTGTTGGTTAGAGTAGTTGGAAGTATTGGTGACACTATCCTTATATTGTTGTCTGATTTCTGTTTTTGAAGTTTTTGTGGTGACACTAGGTGGATAAGGCTGAAAGTAGTGCTGACACGAGTTGGTTAATGTCCAACAAGGATAACTGTAACTTAAATAACTGTCATCTATTTTCAGCTTATAGTTTTACAGTTTTTACAATTTTTTTTATAGTTACTGTGTAATTAACTGACCCAAATAATTGTTACAAGATTGAAAACAGTCTAATTATTGCCTATATATATCCATAAATCATTCTTTGTTGTCCATTGGTGTCTGAAAACTGACTTTTAACAGAAATCAGTATACCAGAATTTTTAATCACACTGCTAACACATCCCTCTCCAAAAAGATGAACTACGGAAACACAGTTGGGTTTTGCACAAGATTCCATCAATTGATGGACGTGCTTGATGGTGTTGTTTACCGCGGGTATCACATGAATCTAGTTGATGAGGCATGCGAGACTAACAAAGAGTCTCGCAGGGCCGAGTTAGTTGAATCTGTTGTGGTTCATTATACACTATATGAGGAATTACAAATATCAATAATAGCAACTGAACATCACATTCGGATTGCATCAAAAGAGAATTAAAAATGAAATTAAAATCGGTTTTAAAACTCATTTAGCGGATTCCGACTGGAATATAAAATTTGGCGAATAATTTCCGTCATTTTACCTCGAAGATTCAAAATAATTATCGAATGTCAATATCCTTCTTGAATAAAAATAATCTAATTGATTGAGAAAGCGAAAGTCGGAAAAACTAACACTTGAGAATTAATTTCGGGATTCGAAATTTGCGTATTCGAGATTTACGTCCGGGTATTAGGTTAACAATTCAACACTCCATTCTCACCCACCCCCATCACCTCACCTTACCCTTCCAAACCCATTCCCTCCCTCTCCCATCACCATCCGGAGGAACCATTTCACGCTACTTCACCAATCACCATCACCTTTGTTCATCATCACCATCACTCTCTGCCCATTGTCACCTCCAACTGCAATCACCATCACCAACATCGTCGCCACCATCATCACCTTCCACCATCATTCGCACTCTTCACCGTCACTCACCATCTCTTCCACCATCGTCCTAACTCCCCGAGACGCCAACAGAAGCATCATTCCCCTCCGTGGAACCACCACGACAGCAGAAGTGCCACCCGGATTCGGAGATCAACGAGCATAGTCGTCAATCATCCACTCCGTTCGAACGCGAACTTCGCTTCGGTAAGCCGTTCTCCTCCGTTTTCGATTGAAACAACCCACAATCTCTACCATCACACTCATCCATATCCGACGCAGGTCCGACGAGCCATCGCGAGCCTTCAATGACGCCCAAAACTCCGATCGAGAGCTCCAAAGTTGCGAACATCCTCGGTGAGCTTCCACCGTTTCCTTCATTCCTCGATTCGAATTCGTGCTTTATTCAACGATTATATTAGTCGGGAGAAAGTGAGGGCTGAGTGCGGGATGATTGGGCGAGATTGAGAGCTCCGGTGAACATCGAGGGCGGTGAGGCTGAGCGAGCTCGAGGGTGAGGCGGGGAGCGACCGCGAGGCAAGGGAGCTGAGGCGAGAGCGCGAGGGGGCGAGGGGGAGAATCGAGCAAGCAAGCGAGCACACGAGGCGAGAGGCGGAGGTGCGAGCAACAGTCGCCGACGGGAGTCGAGGTGGGCGCCGGCGGGATTCCTCGAATGTGGCGGGGCGGGTGAATTTGAAATCGGGAAGAGGATGACCCTTGTGGGTCCTGCTTCCATTTATATTATTTTATTTGTTGGTTTGAACCGGTTGGGGTTATAAATTAGGGGGTTCGGTTCGGTTTGGTTCGGTTCGGGTTATCCGTTTATTATTTAACTAATTAGCGGTATTTAAATTATTATATAATACTTGAGGATTTAAAATATAAAATATTATTTTTGGAGATTTATAAAGAGTTGGTTTTATTAAATAGAAATAGTTTGGACTTAAAGATTTAAAAGGAATTTGGAAAAGAATTTCAAAGTTAGAAATTGATTTAAAATAATAAATTGAAAAAGGAATTTAGCAAGTATTTTAAAGGGTCGGAATTCTTAACAATTTAATTCGGATTTGAAATGGCCGGTTTTGGAACTAACCTGGGAATTATACTCGTTCGATGACTAACTAGCATGATGATATGATCGTTTGACTAACGACATGATGTGTGTGACTAATAACATGAATTGTGATGATTTATTATAAGGGGATAAATATTGGTTACCGATGATGATAATGATATATATCCTTATGAAAAGTATAAGTAAGATATGGAGGTTATCTTAAGCCGATGAGAAGACAGATTATATACGGTTGATCATGATAAACTGAAAGTATGTTTGATGCGAGTTGTTTATTCATCTGCTTGTATGAAGGTGTGATGTATGTGTTCAGAATAGCTATAGAATTATACTCAGTATATTCTCGTTATGTATTTAGGTGACACTCTGTGATTTCGCTTGTTGTGGGCCGGGTTCCTATACTGCTGTTCAGCTAGCCAGGTAAGTCCTCCGGGGCTTACTCAGTAACCAGTACCTCCTGCCTTATGTGTCATATAGTATGTAGGTGTTGCATATGCATAAAAGCATGTCATATAGTATCATGCTTAGGAATAGCACTTACGAATGAGCATTCTTATTCTGTATGCGTTTGAATACAGAACGACCGTTATCTGTGAGTCCTAGAATCCTTGATAGGGTCATAGGAAAGCCTAGCTCCATCGGGTTCGTCCTGAGTCATTCGGGTCGTTGGAACACCTTTACTATTATCAGCATTATTATTTTCTTTTCGCAAGATCCACGATATGATGATGAGATACGATATGATGACGAGATATGATATGATGATGAGATTTGAGATGTTATCGAATCGAACTGGCCAGTCTCCACCCTACCTGGAAGGGTGGTGGTGGTAGAAGAGGGATATACCACTTGGTATTTCTTGTTAAGGCCTTTCTTAATATTCTGCACATATGAATTAGGAACATGATAGTGTGGTTAATATTCCAGTACTGCATGAAGACATCTTTATTCTAGGTATAGGCGTATTATATGTCCTCAGCGCGGTCGGAGGACCCACGGGCGGACTCTTGGCCTGACTTGGTGGTATAGTTTCAGGTACCCGATACACTGCTTGATTTTGTGCTGTTATGACGGGGTCTATTCATATGGCGGAGAGTGAGTGGTTGAAACCTGACTTCACCAGATTCATGCTTTTGGGATTTCTCCCACTTATACTCTGTTTTTACCCGGCTTTGCCGTGGCACTGGTTGTATCATTTTCAGAACTTATGCCCTTTGCATGATAAAGGATTTGCCGCGTTGTAGACTTAGGATAGGAATAGGGGTTTACCCCGGGGTCTCCAACGGATCTTCCGGATTTGGGTGCGAAATCCCACTTTAAATTGTACATCTTCGATTTCAAACCTTCAACCTGTACTCGGGGCGCAAGATCCTAACGAGGGGTTTCATCCCTCGAAACGTAACTCGGGAATCATAATCCCGGGCCGTTACAGAAAGAGAACTGGGCAACCAAAGACAGATGTTTGAAGAGGCAAAGGACAATCTCATGGAGTGCGTTAAAGAGGTTTTAGATGCAGAAATGGAAAGCAGGAAGAAGATTGATGACATCTTAGGACTATATTAATAATTGATAATATTGGAACTTATTTATATGTTTAATGTATTTTTTTGTTGTTTTTTTAGTTTCTATGTGTTCCATGCTAATGATATGATGCAACATATTAATATCATAATAATCATATAATTATTTTGTAATTTCCCAGCTCATATTTCATATTATAGAGTGTTACTGAAGTTTTACGTCTATCTCTTGTGCTACTGCGGACACATTGATTAGTTTGTGGATTGTTTTGGTAAAAGTAGTGCTGACACTGTTTAACTAAGATTTTATGTTATTGGTATTTTGCTCAACATTATCTTAATTTTGCAAAACAATAGTTTATATTTGCACAACAAACAAATGGATGTCATCAAATCAACTGTATGAATAAACTAGACCAGTTATAAACAGAAATAACTAATTTGATTACCGACGGTAGAGAATTGCGCTGACATAGAGAAAAGAACACACAACTGTTCAGAAGCAGTTATAGTTGTATGCATCTTGACACATACTATTGACCTTAAAACCACAAGGAAAACAATTGTCTTAATGTTTACGAGAAAATTGGTTAGAAGCAGAGTACACAACTGTCTACACCCAAATATATTCTAATGTTTGCAAAAATAAACATGAAATTGCCTTGTAGTTGTTCAACCAAGATTTAGTTTCTGGCCCTGAATCCCCTTTGAAGTCATTTTTGCATGGGTTTTCGTTGCCTTCACAACTTCTGTGTTCACTTCATTCAGCTCTGAGCACACAATATCTGTTAGGTACTTCACCCGTAGCTTTGAGATATTCTTGAAATTGCCCTTTTCCAATCCACACTTGTACGATTTCTCTGCCCAAAAGAAGGTCTCCATGTGACGCATTAGGCATACCCTAAAATGCACAACTTTCTCTTCTCCAGCCCATGCAATGGGGACATTTGATGTTGGTGCATTGGACACTATTTCTGTTTTTGCTCTAAGCCGCTTGTCTGTTAGATAAGCAATCAGCATATCCCCCTGCGGTGCATGGATTGAATTATAAAGCATGTAATTTTAATTGTAATCTCAGGTGATATTTAAATGAAAATAATACAAGTAAAGCCATAGTAGATATCATTAATAAAACTTACCAAACATTCGAAGGGTGATACGAAGCTACAAGTTGCATCAGTGCAAGATGGGGCGATATCAATGATCTGGACAACTTTGTTTTTGAAGTTGAAGACAACCATGACATAAAACACTTCTCGTTGAACCCCAAATACAATCTAATCAACATAATAAAAAACAGATAGACATTAATGATTGATCTTGTTAACTTTGATTTCAAATTCAGTATTTTGAGAACTTTATTGAAATGATTGCGAGGGACTACCATGTCTACATCTCTCAAAGAAATGTGTGGTGACAAAGACAATATAGTATCTAGGTGGAGGTTAAACCTCTTAAACTGCTCATCACAAACTCCTGATGATACACTCTCCACATTAAACTGGAACAAGAATAGAGATTAGTAAAAAAAAAAACAAACCCATTGTAGTAATGACAAAACAATGGTGTGTAATTGAAGGATGAACTTGTAAAGATATTACAGATTTGTTGATATTGACAAATAGTCTTGCTGGTGATTGAGCTCTTTTATACTGTTCCTTGTGGTTGAGGATAGATGTCCATGCATCAATAATGACACTAGACAAGTGGGTTTCATCTTCAGGTGTACCCATGTCTGTCCTAACAATTTCAACAGACTTGTGTTTAAATAAAACTTCCCTGCGAAGCGAATCATTATGAAGATGGATTAAGTAAAATTAATCTTTTTACCTGTAACTGAACATACACTAAGTAAACTAAGATTAAAATGAACTTACGTGCTATGAGTTGTTTTCATTGCTAAATAGGCTGAAACAATGCGCTCAATTTCAGAGATAGAATCAGTAATATCAACAACACGTGAATAATAAGGCCTTCTCAAAGATGCTGAAGGCTTATGTGCTCTCCTTACAGCTTCTTCCATCCTTGTGTCGTTCAGTTGCTCTGCAGCATTCACATCAAAGATGCTGAAGGCTAATAAGGAATGTATACTTCAATATTGAACCTTTGCTGCAAATTTTCGATCATTAAATCAAATAGATGAATAGAATACACCTGTTATGAATAAAAATCCTACAAAATTTGCACCTACGGTGCAAATTTTCTATGTGCCAAATGCAGTGCTGGCATGAAAACATTCAAAGTGGAATAAGCAGTGGATAGATCATTATATTGTCATATCATAGTGAAAATTATATAAAAAGTGCACTGCTGGTGAAAAATTTCTATGATTTAAGTATAGTGATTACTTGAACAATCATAGTGAAATCACATTGTAAGTAATCATAGTGATGACTTGAGGAATGTAAAATATTAACAAGCATAAATAAGCATAAACATACACAGATTCGATTGGAAACTTGAAAAATTACACATATATAGGAAAAAATGATTATAATCAGTAATTTATGTTAAAAAATCAATCAAAATTTGTGCCAAGGCGCAAATTTTGATGCATTCTATAACATTAATCATTCGATTCTACTGTATTTGTGACTTCATAACCTTAATTGCTTGATGCATAAAAAACGAATCAAAATTTTCCCAAAGGCACAGATTTTGATGCATTCAGTAGCAGTAATGATTTGGTTCAACTATATTTTCATATAGGTATAGCTTATATAAGCATAAACAAGCACAGATTTGACGTAATCTATAGCTATAATCAATCGATTCAAAGCAGGAATCCAAAAATTCAAGGAAATTTGCGCCTTCGGCCCAAATTGAAGCTGTAATCCAAAAACTGAAGCAGTAATCCAAAAATTGACTAAAATTTGCGCCTTCGGCGCAAATTTAATATGATTATTCAGCATAATTGAGAATCAATTTAGAATCTTCAAAATTAGAGCAAAATTTGCGTCTTTGGCCCAAATTTTCCATGAATCATGGTAGCGTTTGTTGTAAATTGTAATCGAATGCTTTGGTTACCTGATTCTGTGGAAGATACTTCGAAATCGATCGTTTGGATGATGTCGAAGATATAATCGGCCATAATCCTCGCAGTCGTCGTTGAGCAGTTCAGGAGGAAGAAATAGAGAGCGTGCGGAGAGGGAGAGCCGGAGGAGAGAGAAAGGCGCGTGGGATTGATAGACGGTTTTTAGTCGCGTAAACCGTATCAAAATAAATTCAAACTTACTAACTAATGTAGTGTGGTAAGAACGAATCGATCCCACAAGAAATCAAGTTATTCCTAAGTTAAGTTTATTTACCAATTAGTATGAAACGGGGGTTTTTGAGTGGTGAGAATAAGAAAGAAAATAAAATAAACTACAAACAAATTGATGCAGATAACGATTAATAAAATAGTTTCACCTACAATTTTCCACTTTATTTGGTTGAATTGATATTGTAACTTCCTCTTTCCCTTTTAGTCTTCCTATGAATACCCTTGTCCCGACCTAATATAGTTACTAGTCCAATCAGTCCTAGAAACCCTTATCAATAATCGAACAGTCCCTAAAGAAGGATTTAACCCAATTGATAGCTTTAAGACCAGAGATTAACCGAGGTATTTGCAGTCCCTAAAGTGGGATTTAACAACACATCCTACTTCCTACCCATCCAATTAGTTCAATCAGCCTTAAAGGGATAAGTTTGCCACTTGGGTTAAGGTTCACAATCAGAAATCTACAAAACCCTAGCAATTAAATTGATTCTACCAAGTTGATCAGACAAGCTAGAATAAAACAAGCAATCATTCAAGCATAAAGAAGTCGAAACATTCAATATAGGAAATAAAGAACAAAAATTAGAAACTCACAACCAAACCAAACAAAGCTTCAAATCGTAGACGAAAAGGGAGAGTTTAGGTCTCCATAAAAATAAAACAAAAGACAATTAGGTTTAGTAACATCAGTCGGCCGTCTACGGTATGTTTTGGCATTTTCCGTATGAATGAATGTATATATAATATGCCATTTCCTAATCTAAGTAATATATTAGGAAATATATAATATAATATATCTATTGTCTATCTAATTTAATATATAGGAAATCTATATAACTTAATAGGCAAGGCGGTGACTCCATGTGTGTGGGCTTCTTCCGATGTTCACTCGCTAAATTGCTCCACAGATAGCATTGGTCATTGCTCGGCTCTGCTAGATCCATTCCAAACGATCGGACTCCAAAACACTTTAGTAAAACTTTTCCACATGAGAGCTCCATACACTGTTCATTCCAATTTTAGCCCTACAAAATCCGTCTTCAATTGACTCGGTTCCCTCTTCCTTCTAAATTAGCTCAATATACCTGAAAAATATAAAAGTACGAGTGTAGACTCCGAAAACCAAGTAATAGAAAATAAGTTATAAAATATGTAAAAATGATCTAAATTAATATGCAAATCTATATTTAAAACATTATTAAAATAGACTCTATCAAACTACCTATGTTTAGACTTTTGCTTGTCCTCAAGCAATGAAAAACAAATATAGAATTGATCATCCCACAAATAAGATTTTCATGCTATAATTTAGAAAATCAACATCACGTAGTAGGAGTCGTGAATAAGAGAACAAACATCCTAGCAAGTATATGAGCGATCCAATAGTAAAGGCAAATTTAATCCAACCTTACCGGGATAATATGTTTTACTCAAACTCTCATATGTTTAGGCTTTAAAGTCAATCTCTCAACTCAATCCAAAATGTTCTATACACCGTGAAAGTCATTACTTGCAAATAACATCATGAGGACTTTTATAGGGTTGTAATGGGGCTTTGGTAGGAACATAAGGCATGGAAAATATTTAGGCTTGTGGTGCTAAAAATCCGGGAAAAAGGAACAACAACCAACCAGAACAACACCAAAACTTCCATACTTCGCAAACCATTCCAATAACATAAACTCCAATACACATCAATAAGCACTTTTCAATTTCAATAACCATACAACTCATGCAATTTTTCCATTTGGGTCACGACTTCTTTTATTTTATTTTATGCTTACTTTTGCCCCTAGGTGAATTTTATCATCCCTAGGTCCAAGCTTACTAGACTTTTACTCCTAAGTGAATTTTATCCTCCTTAGACCCCTAGTAACAAGTCATCTCTATTATGCAAGAAGGGTTACCTTATTTCGGCTATACCTCTCGCAATGTACAATCATACATACATTATCTCAACTCAATGCAACTCCAACATAAAGATTTTTCACCATTTCTCCTCCTAATTCCCGAATGGGGTCAGGCTAATCATTGGCTAGAATATATTTTTGTGGAGCTATAAAAAAAATAGGTTTTAAGGCTCAGATGAGCTTCAAGCAAAGGATAATGCAAAGGTAGATAGGGTATAATATGGCTAAATAAAACATGCCTCAATCATTTGAAATTCACAAGCAACAAACATGTGCAATACGGTCATGAAAAACAAGCATATGAAGAGTATAATCACACAATAAAAGCAAAAGGGAATAATATGTAAAGTCTCTATAAGGCCAAAATCAAACTCACAAGGGTTATATTTTTTTAGATTTCAATTAAACCTCAACTATGAATCATACTTGCTCAATTATATTCACAAATCATGCTCCAAAAAATCATTTTCAAGCAATTCAATCAATTCATGGGATTTATGCAATTAAGATCATAAAAATGAATTAGAGGACAAACTAAACCAAGATGGGTATCGTTAATAACACCTAAATGTAATGAAATGCATAACAAAAATTGACAAAAAAAAAACTAACATATATATAAAAACGGAGCTACACTTGAATTCCCCACCCATGTTTAAAATCTTACTTTGTCCTCAAAGTAATGAAATAGAATGGAAGAAGTAGAGGAAACTCACAATGTAATCAGGCATTCAAAACTAATATTCAACTCACGAGGAGGTAGTGGTGTTTCCTATGAACAGACCATAAAATTCAGCTCTTCTCATAGTTATAGGACAGATATTTGAAGCACAATATTCGCCAGTCACTCCCTCCTGGATGCAATATGCATTTGGGAACCTTCTTGGAGTCGAAAAAATATAGGTATCGTATCCTTTGCAAAAGGTCCTGGCCAAGACACAAAGCAAGGAACACACAAGACAAAACAATCCAACTGTCTAAGCATAATAATATCATCCAAGCAAACGAAATAACACATCCCGGTATATAAAAAAAAAATTCAGCTTAGTACCTGCTCAATCACTTATGACAAATTTGAAACATGAAATTCAAGTGATTTCGGAGAGCAAGAACTTAGTAAGCATAAATTGAAGCATGGGCACCATCTCAAAGTAGCTGGTCCTGATAATAGCACTCGAGACTAAATAAAAATACTCAGCTGATTTAAAATATAGCAACAAGAAATCAAATAGCCACAGTGAGTTCAGGAGCCAACAGAGGCTACAAAATTCAGCAATCATCAAATCACCTCATGAAAATAACTTCCCTTCAAATTCCAACAAAAACCACAAACAATTCCGTTGCATCAAAATTCAGAATAGAGACCCAATAATGTAGCAAAACATGACAGGGAATGACCAACTATCAATCTCACCTCTAACCCAATATCAGCAAACAAACAGAGACAAACAGGACAACAATGACTAGATCCCACCAATAACTTGACTGAATCCCACAAAAACTAGATATGCAAAGCACATTCTTCCCAATAATTTCATAGAAGCACAACTAGGTAGGGGATTGAAACATACCTGCACTTACTTGCTTGATACTGAAGTCCGAGGCATCACAGTCAGGTCGAGAGGAATCACAGGCACAAGGAGCAACAATGGCGATGGCGGAGTTGGACTGGCGTGGAGAGGAAAAGGTCGTCGAGACGAGCAGTAATGGCAGATTGTTGATGGCGAGAGCTCTGCTGAACATGGATGGTCGATGGTGCTGGCAGCCGGCGAGACATGGATGGGTGATTGGAAAATTGATGGTCTGGTAGCCGGTGGGTGAAGTGATGGAGGGCACCGGCGACTAGCAAGTGACAGGTCCGGCGAGAGGAGGTAGAGATCTGGGCGGCTGCTGCGCGGGTGGCTTTCTCAGAGAAGGAGTCGCCGGAATGGGGGACAGTAGAGGTGGATGATAGAAGGAGGAGAAACGAGATGGCGATTGTGAACAGAAAAGGAGAGAAGAGACGGTGGCTTCGGACGGAGAGGTAGTCTAGAGGAGGGGCGGTGAGGGGAAACGGCGAAGAAGGACTGAGGGAGACGGGAAAAAGGGGTTTTTTTTTAAATTTTTTTTTATTTTTAACGGAAATAAATAAATAAATAAAATTAATCTTTACTAAAAATAAAAAGGAATTAAAAAAAAACATACCTTGGTTTCTACCAACCTTTCTAAGATCGGGCATTGTTAACGCCCTCAGCAATTTGTCAAACTCTTGTGCACACATATCAATTAAGCATATATAATATAATGATAAACTGAAATTATATACTATAGAAGTTAAAATCTTTTCCAATTTATCATTACTCTTTACCGAGGGAATGTGATACCACCAACACAGTTCCGCTGGTGGCGTCTTAAAGTAATGCTCCCAAGGGTCTGTATATTCACAAAAATTCACAAAAGTGTAAAAAATCTTAATACCTTCTTCGGGAGCCACGAAAATCGGCTCGGTAAATGATTCCTTGATAGGCAAGTCAGGGATGTTTTCTTCGGATTAAATAGGAGCCAAAACACATGGATCCTCATGTGTGCACACATGAGACTCCATGTCAGGGAGCATCGGGCTCTCATCGATCAAACCATCATTGTTTGTGTCTTGGCTTTCATCAATTTGAGGAACAAAGTATTTCTCTACTACCAACTCACTCACCGGTTGATTAAGTCGGTTCAATTGTTCCTCCATTCGTTCCATCCTTTTAAGCACCTGCTCCAACATAACCTGGCGTGTGAAAGCTTCTTTCTGCTCCACATGGTGACCCATGTAGCAAAAAAAATCCCACGTCTCTGATAAGTTGAAACTTGCCAAGCCTCCGTTACTCATAGACTCGGCAAGTTCTTTGGTCTCAGGAGCCATGCCCTCAAGTACACAAACAACCATATCTTGCAAACTATCTTGGTAACCCCTTGCATAACGGGCATCTAGTAAATTATGCACTCTTGTGAAATAATGGTGAAAATTTTCCCCTTGACTCTGCATTAATCTCATATTAAAATGTTAATAGTAAGGGTGCCGTGAACCGTAGGATAAGTTCACAACAAAGTTAAGTTATATACAATAACCGAAAAACACAAAAAACAAAGAAATAAACTTTGATTCCCCGGCAACGGCGCCAATTTGATAGACGGTTTTTAGTCGCGTAAACCGTATCAAAATAAATCCGAACTTACTAACTAATGTAGTGTGGTAAGAACGAGTCGATTCCACAGAGAATCAAGTTATTCCTAAGTTAAGTTTATTTACCAATTAGTATGAAACGAGGTTTTTTGAGTGGTAAGAATAAGAAAGAAAATAAAATAAACTATAAACAAATTGATGCAGATAACGATTAATAAAATAGTTTCACCTACAATTTTCCACTTTATTTGGTTGAATTGATATTGTAACTTCCTCTTGCCTTTTTAGTCTTCCTATGAATGCCCTTGTCCCGACCTAATATAGTTACTAGTCCAATCAGTCGTCGAAACCCTTATCAATCGAACAGTCCCTAAAGAATGATTTAACCCAATTGGTAGCTTTAAGACCAGAGATTAACCGAGGTATTTGCAGTCCCTAAAGAGGGATTTAACAACACATCCAACTTCCTACCCATCCAATTAGTTCAATCAGCCTTAAAGGGATAAGTTTGCCACTTGGGTTAAGGTTCACAATAAGAAGTCTACAAAACCCTAGCAATTGAATTGATTCTACCAAGTTGATCAGACAAGCTAGAATAAAACAATCAATCATTCAAGCATAAAGAAGTCGAAACATTCAATATAGGAAATAAAGAACAAAAATTAGAAACTCACAACCAAACCAAACAAAGCTTCAAATCGTAGACGAAAAGGGAGAGTTTAGGTCTCCATAAAAATAAAACAAAAGACAATTAGGTTTAGTAACCTCAGTCGGCGTCTACAGTATGTTTTGGCCTTTGCCGTATGAATGAATGTATATATAATATGCCATTTCCTAATCTAAGTAATATATTAGGAAATATATAATATAATATATCTATTAGACTACTATCTATCTAATTTAATATATAGCAGATCTATATAACTTAATATATAGGCAAGGCGGTGACTCCATGTGTGTGTGCTTCTTCCGATGTTCACTCGCTAAATTGCTCCACGGATAGCATTGGTTATTGCTCGGCTTTGCTAGATCCATTCCAAACGATCGGACTCCAAAACACTTTAGTAAAACTTTTCCACATGAGAGCTCCATACATCGTTCCTTCCAATTTTAGCCCTACAAAATCCGTCTTCAATTGACTCGGTTCCCTCTTCCTTCTAAATTAGATCAATATACCTGAAAAATATAAAAATACGAGTGTAAACTCCGAAAACCAAGTAATAGAAAATAAGTTATAAAATATGTAAAAATGATTTAAATTAATATGCAAATCTATATCTAAAACATTACTAAAAATAGACTCTATCAGGGATAGAGGGAGGAGGCTTTTTTTTTAGGACATTTTACCAAATTGTCCCAAAACTCGGACATTTCGCAAATTAAGCCCATTTTGGTGGCTATTTTGCAAAATCGCCCATAAAAAATTTTTCATCTACCTTTTCTTTTCTATAATATATTGAACATAGCAATATAATTAAATGAACATTCACTCTTTTTAAAATGAATATTAAGTATATATAAATTTGAACTCCCCGTTTATGATTAATCATGGGTTTTTTAGCTAAGTGCCCATTTTCTACAAGACCTTTTGCAAAATTTCCACTTTTATTTTCTCTTTTGCAAAATGTCCTAATATTACATTTTTGCCCCCCTTCCCATTCCCTTCCTTCCTTCTCATTTTTATTTTGAACATTGACCGGTCAAAGTCAATGAATTGGTGACACAACTTTGGTGACACAAAAAAAATTTAGTCACAAGTTTTTTTTTTAAGAAATTAATTTTTTTTTACGATTTTTTTTACGAAATTAGTGTCACCATCTTTATAAGTGGTGACACCGGTCAATGACTTTGGTGACACAACTTTGGTTACACATGTATAATGATAAACAAAATTTTTGGTGACGTTTTTTTTTATGAGATTAGTTTCACAGCCCTATCGCTGTCACCACCAACCCTATCACTATCACCACCCTTATTGCTGTCACCATCTCTATCGCTGTCACCGCCCTATCGCTGTCACCACCACTCCTATCGATGTCACCACCACCCCTGTCACTGTCATCACCACCCATATTTCTGTCACCACCCTTATTGCTGTCACCACCTCTATCGCTGTCACCGCTCTATCGCTGTCACCACTCCTATCGATGTCACCACCACTCCTATCGCTATCACCACCACCCATATTGTTGTCACCGCCCTTATAGCTGTCACCACTTCTATTGCTGTCGTCGCCCTATCGTTGTCACCACTCCTATCGCTGTCACCACCCTTATCGCTGTCACCGTCCTTATTGTTGTCACCGCCCTATTGCTATCACCACTCCTATCGCTGTCACCGCAACTCATATCACTGTCACCACCCTTATCGATGTCACCGCCCTTATCGTTGTCACCACATCTATCGTTGTCACCGCCCTATCGCTGTCACCACCACCCCTATCACTGTCACCACCACCCCTATCACCGTCACCACCACCCATATCGTTGTCACCACCATCCATATCGTTGTCACCACCTCTATCGCTGTCACCGCCACTCCTATCGTTGTCACCACTTATATCGATGTCACCACCACCCCTATCACCTTTTTTTGGTGACAGATTTGTTGTTCGATTTTTTTTTACGGAATCACTGTCACCACTGATGTCACCGCCCTTATTAGAGGTGACACTCTTGGTGACACATGTAATTTCATGAAAGAAAAAAAGGTGTAATCAAACACAATACGACAAAATTAAAAATAAAAAAAAACATATAATTTCATGAAAAATATGGTGTAATCAAACACAATATGACCATTGGTGACATGATGAAACTTGAAAAAAGAACTTCCAAATACACGCACGTGTAATTAGCTTTACACCACAATGAGGCATTCATTACATTTTACAGGCAAAAGGAGTGAATTAGCAAAAGGAGTGTAATTAGCAAAGGGAGTGAATTACAAATGAAGAAAGTGGGGCGCATTGCACCATCTCCATTCTAATCGATTATCAAAGCTTTCATACTTAAAAGATTCAAAGATGAAAGCAACAGAAAGAAGAAACTTTAGGAATAAAAAAATCTCAGCTTTTCAGGAGAAACAAACAAAGACACAAACAAAAAAAACACCTAATTTGGAAGTGGAGGAGGAAAAACAGCACTGCAATTAAACAGCACTGTCATCAACCGTGCTCGTTAGCGATTTGCCCGACCGCGCCGCTTGGGAGCACTGAGCAGGAGAATGCGAAGTAGTAGTAGTAGAAGATGAAGAATAGCAATGGAATTGAAACAAACAGGAGTGAAGATGCTGACAAGAGCGATCAACAATCTTTTCTACAATTTAGTGCAGAAACTAATCATCCGAACAAATTCCATTCCACAAAACACACAAACACAAAGCGACCAGCACGCATCTGAATCGAATTTATCCCAAAACTCACCTCATCTCAACTAATCAGGCAATTTCAAGCACATCAAATTCAAATCATCATCATCATCAGAAAAAGAAAAATCGAAGAAACTAGTTCAGAGAGTCTACAAAATCTCTTCAATAAGTTCAACATCGTCAAATCGATCATTAATTACCTAAAGGATCGGAGCTAGGAGGAATCGAATTCAAACTTTCCCGCCGGCCAATCTCACCGCTCACATTGTTAGGAGTATTAGGGCCTATTTTGTATTTGGGCCGTAGCCCAACCCATGTTGTCTATTGTATCCGGGTTCGGTATTGCTTAAATACCCGAAGCCCTGTATCTCTCATTCATTCAATAGAACAAAAACCCAGATTTTCCCTCCATCTTGCCCTCTCTCTCTGTGCTTCGATTGTTCCAGATTTCCTCACGAAATTTGAACTCCAACTCCAAATCCTTCATGGTATCAGAGCAAATTTCTGCGATTTTTCTTTGATCAAGTTCCAATTTAGTCTCGATCTTCTGTTTCTTTCCAGTTTTCTGAAAAAAAAAAATTTCGAAGAAGCTATGGCGACAGATGAGGTTCAGGTCACAGACGAAGGCTGAGTGGAAGCTAATGATCCTTTTTACCTGCATCTGAGTGACAATCCAGGCACGGTGCTTGTCACTCCTCCTTTCAGTGGCAAGAATTTCGGCGAATGGAGAAGATCCATTCTCATCGCTCTTTCTGCCAAAAACAAGCTCGAATTTCTCAACGGAGACATCTCGAAGCCGGATCCGGCGTCTCCGAGGCTTATGCTTTGGAGAAGATGCAACGACATGGTAATTGCTTGGATTCTGAACAGCCTCAGCCCCGAGATCAAGCGAAGTGTGATCTACATGGATACGGCTCAAGCGATCTGGCGATATGTTGAGTCGCGATATAGAAAGATCGGTGGAACTCAATTGTTTGCCATCAAAAGAGAGATCAGTCGCCTGGAGTAAGGTACGACGTCTTTTGCTACCTATTTCAATAAGATGAAAGCACTGTGGGATGAATTAGATAATGTCCGAACTGTACCTGCTTGCACTTGTGGTGCTGCTCCTGCGATCCTGAAGTTTGAAGAGAATGAGCGTCTCATTGATCTTTTGAAGGGACTAAATGAGTCCTATCTCACGGCTAGGGGTTCAGTCCTCATGATGGATCCCTTGCCCAATCTGGATCGTGTTTATTCTTTGATGACACAGGAAGGGAATCAAAGAGAGGCTAAGCTTGGATCTGATGTTGTTGAAGGCATCTCTTCACACGTTAATGCTCAGGCACCTTCCAAGGCACCTCCCAAAACTTGATCTGCAGGTGATGCAATTTCTATGTTTGTTAAGGCTCAAAACAATTCAAAGGGAGGAAACACTGGCAATTCGCAGGGCAGTGTTAGTTCCAATAGGAGCAACAGTGAGCGGAAGCCATTGTTCTGTACTAATTGCAAGAAAACCAACCACACTGTGGATAGGTGTTTTTTCTTGATCGGATTTCCCACAGGCTATGGGAAGGACAAGGACAAGAAACAGACTGGTGATGGCAAATTTGCAGACAATGTCAATAAGGGAGGTGGTTCTGATTTCACTTCTTCTCAGCTTGCACAAATCATGAGTCTCCTTCAATCTTCTGGTGTTGGATCACAGGGAAAACAACCTATTGCAGACGATTTTGCCGGCTTCTCAGGTACATCTCTTAGCTCTCAAATGTTGAACGGGATCACATTGATTGTGGACAAGGGGCAAGTGGCCACATGTGTGGTGATGCCTCCATGTTCACAAGCACCTACCCGCTCTCCAAGCCGTTTATTATCACTCTACCAACTAAGGAAACCACAACTGTTACTACTGCTGGCACAGTTGAGGTTTTGCCGACTCTGAAATTGGACAATGTTCTATTTGTTCCCAATTTCAGTTGCAATCTGCTATCAGTTGGGCGTATGATTAGGGATTTGCATTGCTTTGTTTTGTTTACCAATAAAGGATGCTATATGCAGGGTCCTATGATGAAGGGTCCTGTGAAGATTGGTGAAAGGGTGAGAGATCTGTTCCTCTTACAACCTTCTCGTCCATCTCCATGTCACATTCTTTATTGCTTTGCTTTCAATAATGTTGTTGCCCCCAGTGGATGCTGATGTGTGGCACAAGAGGTTGGGTCACCTCCCAACCTCCAAACTTCGTTCATTCCCTTTTATTACTGTTGATGTTGATTGTAATAACAGACTTCGAGCTTGTGATGTTTGTGCCAAAGCTCGTCAAACTCGTCTTCCCTTTTCTGATAGTGTTATCGGTACACAAGAATGTTTTGATTTGATACATGTCGATGTATGGGGACCGTATCGTCTTCCTACATATGATGAGAACAGATTTTTCATCACTATAGTTGATGATTTTACTTGATACACCTGGATCAAGTTGCTTCCCAGAAAAAGCTAAGTGTTTGTTGCAATCAAGCAGTTCCTTGCTATGACAGAGAGACAATTCGGAAAACAGGTTAAAGCAATTCGATCTGACAATGCTTTTGAGCTTGGTTGTAGCCTTGCTCACGCTCAGTTCTTGTTGGATAAAGGCATAATTCATCAAACGTCGTGTTTCGCCACTCCATAGCAAAATGAAGTCGTCAAGAGGAAACATCATCATCTCCTAGAGGTTGCTAGGAGTTTGATGTTCGAATCAGGCTTACCCATGGAATTCTGGGGAGACAGCGTCCTGACTGCTGCACACATTATCAATCGAATTCCCAGCCGTGTGTTGAAGTCTAAGTCATCCTATGAACTTTTGTTCTCCAAGCTCCCTAACTATACTTTCCTTTGTTGTTTCGGAAGCCTTTGCTTTGCTGCAACCCTCAAACAAGGAAGAGACAAATTCTCTCCTCGAGCCATCCCTTGCGTTGTTCTTGGCTATCCCATGGGAAAGAAAGGTTATAAGCTGCTTCGAATTGATGATAAAACCATCCTTCATTCAAGAGATGTTGTTTTTCAGGAGAGAATTTTCCCATACCACACTCTTTCTGTCAATCCAGCACCTGTTGTTTCTCCCTCCTTTTCCATCTCAGAGGTACCCTTTGTGGACAATTCTGATATCCCAGTTCAGAATTCAGCTTCTCTACCTACGCCTTGTGTTGATTCAAGGACACAGGTTGGCCCTCGACGATCTTTTCGTGTCTCTCGTCCACCGTCTCATATGTCTGACTACGTATGTGGACATGCTTGTGATAACATCCTCAAGCTTGGCAAGATGCTATGCAAGCTAAGTTTACTACCCTTGATCTCAACCACACATGGTCAGTGGTACCCTTGCCAAAAGGAAAGAAAGCAATCGGTTGCCGCTGGGTTTACAAGGTGAAAAGGAGGGCTGATGGGTGTCTTGAAAGGTATAAGGCGAGGCTGGTTGTTAAGGGTTACACACAGAAGGAGGGAGTCGAATTCACAGAAACCTTTTCTCCGGTTGTAAAGTTGACAACCGTTCGTGCTTTGGTCTCTGTTTCACTTAAGAGAGGATGGAAATTGTTTCAATTAGACGTGAATAACGCCTTTTTACACGGTTCTCTTGATGAGGAAGTCTATATGAAACTTCCCCCTGGTTTGTTTGTTGATGGGGACAATTTGGTTTGTCGATTGCAGAAGTCCTTGTACGGACTTAAGCAGGCATCCTGTCAATGGTACGCTCGTCTCTCTTCTGCCCTGAAAGTTCGTGGCTATACACAATACCAGAACGACTACTCCATGTTCTATAAGAAACAGGCCTCTGGGGATGTTTTTGTTGGTGTTTATGTCGACGATTTGATCCTCACTGGTAGTGATCTAGATGAGATTGGTCATTTAAAATCTTTTCCGGACACTGAATTTCGTATCAAGGATCTCGGGGAGCTGAGTTATTTTCTCGGTATTGAGTTCTTACGAACTTCCGATGGTTTGATCCTTACTCAATGCCGGTTTATTGCTGAGCTTCTTCAGGAATTCAAGTGTCCTGCTCGCTCAGTGGTCAGTCCTCTTGATCCCCAATTACGTTTATCACCAACTGATGGTGTTTTGCTTGAGAATCCCACTGACCGGATTTGGCTTTCACAGTACAACTTTTAAGCCAATTTATGCAGCATCCCAGAAGTGCTCACCTTGATGCTGCCCTCCATGTCTTAAAGTATCTTCGTGGTACCATCTCAAAGGGCCTTATATTCACCAGCACTTCCGATTTTCGCCTTCAGGCCTTCTGTGATGCCGATTGGGCGAGCTGTCCATTTTCCCGTCGATCCATTAGTGGCTATTTGGTCTTCCTCGGCTCCAGTTTACTCTCTTGGAAATCGAATAAGCAGGTTTCCATCTCCCTTTCGTCTGCTGAGGCTGAGTATCGGTCAATCCGTCGAGTATGTACTGAGCTTGCGTGGTTAACCCGTTTGCTGACCGAGATTGGGGTTCATGGCATAACCCCCGTTCCGATCCGGTGTGATAATCAGGCAGCAATTTACATCACTCGCAACCCTGTATATCACAAGCGGACTAAGCATATCGATCTCGATTGCCACTTTGCTCGCGAAAAGTTGCTTGAGGGCCTGATCACGTTATCCCATATCTCTACCAAGTCCCAGCTTGCTGATTTCCTCACAAAGAACATTGCTGGCATTCGTCTTCAACCCCTACTTCGCAAGATCGGCCTCGTCTCTGTCCCGGCTCGCTCTTGAAGGGAGGTGTTAGGAGTATTAGGACCTATTTTGTATTTGGGCCGTAGCCCAACCCATGTTGTCTATTGTATCCGGGTTTGGTATTGCTTAAATACCCGAAGCCCTGTATCTCTCATTCATTCAATAGAACAGAAACCCAGATTTTCCCTCTATCTTGCTCTCTCTCTATGTGCTTCGATTGTTCCAGATTTCCTCACGAAATCTGAACTCCAACTCCAAATCCTTCACACATCCTCATCGGATTAATCGTCAAATCCAGAAGAGATCTCCTGCCGCCGTCGGTATCCATCAGCCTGAACGCCTCCTCCATAACTCCTCTATTCCTCCTACTGCCTTCAATCCTCAAAATCATCCGCTCGATCTCCCTGAAATCGACGCGGTCGTCGCCGTCCGAGTCGGCCACCGCGATCATCGCGCCGATCTACTCCTCGTCGTGGTCGTGGTAGACGGAAGAGAAGAACGACCGTAGATCCTCACGGCTTATCAGGCTTCGCAGTCCGCGTCGATGATGTCGAACGCTCGCCGAAGGAGAGGAAGGCCAACCACTGCGAGACGTTCCCTCCTGCTGCACAATCAGGAAGACGAAGAAGACAGAAGGAGATCCATGGAGGAGGCACCAGAATACTGAAGCGGCTAGGTTTAATTAAAATGGGGGTAAAATGGGGTTTTCATAAATATTTTGAACATTTAACAAAAAGGTAGTTTAGGTAGAAGACAGAAGGAGATCCATGGAGGAGGCACCAGAATACTGAAGCGGCTAGGTTTAATTAAAATGGGGGGTAAAATGTGGTTTTCATAAATATTTTGGACATTTAACAAAAATGTAGTTTAGGTAGACAATTAGCAAAAATGATGTACAAAAGTGAACATTTAGCCAAATATCTTCATTAATCATAGCTTCAAATAATTTTTCATTATTTGAATTTAGCTTCCATTCATGTACGAAATATATTGATTAATATTGGGTGGGTTTGTGAAAAGAAGATGGTAAGTTTGAAAAAAAAAACCCCAAAATGGAAGTTTGTAATTAGGAGGGTGGAGGGAGTAGCGTTAATAAAGGAATGTTAGAGAAATTCGGTGTAATACAATATATTACATCATGCTCTTCCATCATCTTTGGCCGTTCATTTTCATTAGATCTAACGATCATAATTACGTTACATATTACACTCTATAATTCGTTTCACAAGAACCTTTGCTATATATATATATATAGGGTGAGGTTAAAATGAAAATAGGGCTTAAAGTGAAAAAAATACTTAAAGTGAAAATGGGGAATAAGAGGGCACAGACCACACGCGGGTTTTATTAAAAAAAACGAATCGGACCCATTTAAAATAAAATGGGCTGAACCGAAAAATTAAACACGCTCGTCCCTCTTCGCCTTCCAAATCGTCCTCAGATCCTTCACCCTAACTCACAACCATGGCGACTGAGATGCTTCGGCCTCTCCCTCTCACGCTTCTTCTTCTCCCTCTTCGCCTCCCCAATCGGCTCATTCAACTTCGACATAGCGCCTTCAGTTCCAGCTCTTGGCTCTCTCACGTCCTTCGCGTCTCTGAGGACGACATCCTCCTCTCCTATGGCCTCCACACCCTCGTTGTCTTCCACCTCTTCAAAATATAGTATCTTCTTTCACGTTTCCCCCTTTTTCTGCTGTTCTTCGATTCTGAATTTGAGGAATTCGTATTTAGGTTACTACTTAGGTTTTGTTTGATACTTGCTCCGATTAATGGTTCACCCTTGGACAATGTCAGTTTCTGTTTCCTATAATCCTCTCCATTCATGTCTATCGATTGATTTGCTTGATTTAGAGAATCATTGATTAGAATGGAAAATTTCACCTATTATTTTGTTCTAGTCTGAAATCTCCCTTAACGATCTTTAGTTCTCATAGGCTGTAATGCTCTTTAATTCTTGAGAAGTTTTAAACCTTAGTTTAAAACCTGATAATACATCTAATATTCTAGAGAGAGTTACAAAAAAATCAAAGTAAAGCGCTGCAATGAAGCACTTGATGGCCTTAATGTTGCCATAGAGGCAGATCCATGATTTTCATAACCTTATCGGCACCAGCATCAGGTATGTGGCAAGTGCATAGATTTTCTTGTGGGCATTAACCTTGCAAGGCACACCGGAAGAGCTTGTTGCTTTGCAATTGTTTGCATATGGTGCCATTTTGTTAGTTGATATTGTCCATCTTCCATAAGAGTTATACCATGTTTTCATTAGAATTAAAGGAGATCCTCTGTACTGTTATGTTAGGCATTCTAAAACACGCTTCTTTTTCTCATGTGCCTAATTGGAACAAGTCGTAAATGTTAGCTGCCTCCTTGAAGGAGATATGCTAGATTCCTCTCATATGTCACATGTTTCCATCATCTAATGCTCTTGTTAGCTCCCTTTCTCTGAATTTCTCGTGCCTTACCTTTTATCCTATTGAGAGAACAAATTTAAATTTATTAGGCAATTGAACTCTCTTAGAAGTCAGAATCAATAACCTTTGTTATCCGATAAACAATTAGCAACAGCTGTTTATTCCCTCTCTGTTGTTTTGGTGGATGGGGGGTGTAAAATCCTTGATTCCTAATGTACACCTTGATTTTCAGGATAATAATAAGAATAAATAAATAAATCAGTTTGAATTAGGTCATCTTGAGCTGACAGAAACGTGAGTAATACTAAATTAGCAATCAAAAGATCGAAGAAAGAATCAAGCACTGGAAGAGGAGAAAGAAGAAGAAGAAGGCCAGGAGAGTAAGAGATTTGGTGCTATGCTGCTCTTCCATGAAAGCAAACTATAGCAGTTGCAGGCTTCGTTGCGACAACCGTGGTAGTGCTGGAATTTAGTTTCGCAAACTAAAAACATTTGATTGATAACCACGAGATCATCCTTGACTGTTATGTGTGTTTTCAACTAAGTCTATTAGCTCAAAGGGAGAGCAATGTGTGATTACACATGATGTGGATTCGAATCTCACATAGGCTCCAAAACTAAAAGGTGAAAATTTTAACATTTGCACAATTGTATTTTGTATTTGCACAATTTTAACATTATTATTCTTGCACCACCATTTTATTATTTATACACCATCATTAGAGTTACTAGAGCTGATGCAAATAGACTTGATATTCAATCCGATTCCATTAATATTCGTTCATGTGTATGCACTTAATATTTTTTTTCTCACGAATAAATACAAATTTATAATTTTATTCATGCACCTTATTATATTATACATGCACTTTATTATTTTATATTAGTACTTTGAAATCTATTTGTTTCAGAAATTTGATTTTTTTGGAAATCTAAAATATTAAATTTTTCCTTAAATCTGATATTTTGTCTAAGTTGTTGTGTTTCATCTACTCTTGAGTTAAAATCTTGTATTTTGTGTGAGCTATATAATATGCATTCGAAATCTGAATTTTTTTTTTAATCTAAAAGTTGTTTTTTCCTTCCAAAAATAAGATATTTTTCATGATTTGTTCATGTTATGTTAAGAAATAAGATTTGTTCATGTTGTTTTTTAGAAATTAGAGCCAATAACATAGACATTTTAGCTAACTATTAGTCATACACTTTATCATTTTATTTATGCACTTTATCATTTTATTTATGCACTTTATAATCTTAATTGTGCACTTCGTAATCTTATTCATACACTTTATCATTTTATTTATGCACTTTATAATTTTAATTGTGCACTTTATAATCTTATACTTGCATTTTTTTCATTTTATTTATGCACTTTGTAATCTTATTCATGCACTTTATATTATTACTCAAACAATTCATCATTTAATTCTTGCAGTTTATCGTTTTATTTATGCACTTCATAATCTTAATTCTTAATTGTGCACTTTAACATCTTATTTATGCACTTTTTTAATAGTTTGTATTATTTTCTGATAAAAGTGCAATTCATAATCTTAATTGTGCACTTTATAATCTTATTCTTGCACTTTATCATTTTATTTATGCACTTTATAATTTTAATTGTACACTTCATAATCTTATTCTTGCATATTTTCATTTTATTTATGCACTTCGTAAGCTTATTTATGCACTTTATATTATTATTCAAACAATTCATCATTTGATTCCTACACTTTATCATTTTATTTATGCACTTCATAATCTTAATTGTGCACTATAATATCTTATTATGCACTTTATTATATTATTCTTGCACTTTATAATTTTATTCTTGCGCTTTATAATTGTATTCATAAACGGAAATAAAAATAACACACCCATAAATAGCCTATGCGGGATTTGAACCCGCGTCTTTGTGCATAGCACATCGCTCTCACATTTGAGCTAATAGGCTTTTAATGGCATATCATGCATAGTAATGCAATTTTAAATACAATTGTGCAATATGAACTATATTAAGTGCAAAAATGAGATATATTAGTGCAATTTTAGATAACAATTGTGCAATTTTAAGTCAATAAGTAGTAGAAGCCAAATATTAAACTTGGTTTCTAAAATAGTAAAACAAAAGTGTAAATTTCTAGAAAGAGTGAAACTCCCAATCTATTTAAGTTTCAGCGAACAAAGCCCCTAAATGGAAGTGAGATACATTAGACTTCAAATTTTTTTTAACATATTCTGGACATTTCCCTTCGCATCTCATTTAAAGAAACCTAATAAAGATAAAATTAATTGATGTTTAGTATAGAAATGGAATGAGTAGCAGAAAAAAACAGGAATTTTTTTTAAAAAAATATATGTGATTAAATGGGCATGAAAATCAGAGGGGAACAGCCAACAGTCTAACCAACGGATTTTGAGCTGCTGATTAGGCTTTGGAAACTGTTTTATGTGCACATTTGCAAGAAACAGAATCAAGTGCTCCCTTTGATTTGCAATATTATCCTTCTGCATAAGAAAACACGATGACAGATCAGTAAAGGTTTGTACATAAGCAGAAAAAAGAGAAACATAGTAAGGTGTGTCCTTTATAATTTTATTTGTGCACTCTATGATCTTATATTTGCACATTACAATTTTATTTTTGCACCTTATTCATGAAGAGAAACATAGTAAGAGGTAAACATGGATAGCCTATGCTGGATTTGAACCCGCATCTTTGTGCGTGGGCACATTGCTCTTATCATTTTGACCTAATAGGCTTTTAATAACACACCACGTATATTAATGCAATTTTAGATACCAATTGTGCAACCTGAACTATATTAAGTGCAAAAATAAGACATATTAGTGCACTTTTACATACCCAATTGTGCAATATGGTAAAAGAGAGCACAGATGGAAAAATGTGCAAGTGTCTCCATAGCCATGACTTGAATGATCATAAGGCACTTGCCTTCAAAGAAAAATGTGCATGTGTCACCATAGCCATGACCGAAATAGACCAATGCATTAGGAGGAGAGGTCAGAGGAAACCAACTCTTTATTTTATACAGCAATTAGTGAATGATTTGATTCTTTCCCACAGTAGTGATCAGGAAACTCTTTATTTCACCCCTATTTTCTACTATAAACATAACTTATGCATTACATTGCCTCACTGAGATTATAAAATTCATCAGCATTTAAGTCATATCAATAAGCTTATTATAGAGGGAGAAACAGCATATAAAAGCACACAGAAAGTGGAGTGAAAATGTAACAAGTTAATGCAAGCAGAAGACATAAAAAGGATTAACAATGATTAGAATCGATACTTGCTGAAAACAGAGGACGTCAGACCGAAACCTCATTTGTTCCCCCTTATCCCACTTGATTGATTTCGAGACATTAGGGACTGCTATCCCACCAGGCAAAACAACCTCTTGTTGAGTCATTTTCACAGTACCTAAACTGCTCAAATTCAAAAGCTGAAATTAGCTTGTACAGACGGAGATCATCCCATCACAAGTAAATCCTTCTAGCAACATCAAAGAGTAACATCTCATGAAAATCCTCATGAATATCTTCCCCCTGGTAATGACTGGTGTATGTGGCTTCTAAATTCAGTTGATGAACAAAAATGAGAACACACTTCCTTGATAATTGAGGCAAGCACAACAAAAAGTGCATGAATCAATTATCAAGCAAAAAGATTTAAGCAAAAAACCAAGATACCAACAAACCTCCAAAACCCTAACACTAGTTAACAACCCATAACCACAACCTCCAGAATTGAAGAAGGGATAGGGTCGGCGACTTTTTACCTCAAAATTCAGCCAACAACACATTGCAGCGTGATTAACATACAAAATTTCAAAAGATGAGATTGAAACAAAAACCGCAATATCATCACATAATTGCAGGCATAAATTAGCGTAAAAGCTGATCAAGAACAAGAAGCCAATAGAAACGAGCAACTCCAGGAACAAACTCCTAAAATTAGGCGATTTCAATTTCGACTACTTCAAAAAGGCACAAATCTGAAATAAGAGAGTTACCTGGTGGCGCCAAGTCGCGAATTCATCGGAATCACATTCGGCAAACTCGTAACCGCCATCGGTAATATCATCGAAACCCTAGGTCATAAATAGAAACCCTAGGTCATAAATAGAAAAAGAAAAAATTGCAAGCGGAAAGTTAGAGAGAGAAACTCTCAAGGAAGGGCTTGCCCTTGCCTGCTTCTCCCCTTGCCTTGGCCGGGCTTTCTTCACCCATTGCCATGGTTTTCGGCGAGGCCCGTGCCTCCCGGTGACCCTATCGCACTCTATTGTTTTACTGCCTGATTGTTCCACCATTTATCCCACACAAATCGCCCAAAAGAAACCAAGTTTGAGCCGAAATTGATAAACCCAGGAGAAGCGTTGCCACCGAAAGCGTCAATTCTCCGGCCAGTGGGTGCTCCGGTGGTGCCGCCTCCTATTCGTCGGTACCCTCCACCTTCTTTGCTTCCTGATCCACTTGGTTGTGAGCCAGATCCGTTCCTTTCGGGTCCAGATCTGGTTTGTACCATTCATCGTCGTTCTCGTTTGTGTGCTTCCTCAAAGCTTGTTCTCCTTGATCTGTGCTTTCATGGCGCTCGTTTCCCCTTTGGATTTGGTATTGTATTCTTCCTCTCTTGCCCTAACCTTTCCTTATTCTGATTTCTGATCTTTCTTTAGCTTATTTTCTTCGTCTCTTTCCTCCGACCTTCCAGCTCACTCCCTGCTTCTTTTCTTACCTATTTTGAGAGTCGACTTGCTCTCCGCGCTCTTTTTCTTCCCCCTAACCAGATCCAGTTCTCTACTTTGAGGGTCGACTCCCTCTTGTGTCATTTGTTGCTTCCTCTCTCCGCCTTCTTCTCCGGTGTTCTTTTTTGTCTGGTTTGAGACTCTTCTCGTGATCCGCGTTCCTCTCCTTTGTTGTGTGATGTTCTGCTTTCGTTGTTTTGAGAGTCATCTCTTGCTCCGTGTGTTTTCTTCTCCTTTTTTTAGTCTGTTTCGAAGCCTTTTGGTTGCCAATTGCCATTGCTGAACTAAGCTGTTGTTTTGAGAGTCGTTCGGACCCCCTTTGAGTATTGAATCTTCAAACTGCCCCTCGGTACCGAGCTCCGGCGTCAGCCCCCCTCGGTATCGAGAACATAGCCTCTTCTGAGCGTCTCCTATAGGCAGACTTCGGTACTGAGCTCCATCAACTTTCTTCCTTGATACCGACCCTTTTGGTCTCCCTTTGAGCTTTGTCTTCCTGACGGGGAGCTCCGCGATTTGCTTGGGCTCCCTGTCGGGTCTTCATCTTTGCGTCTGGCTCCCCCTTTTGCCTGCCCCAGTCTGATTCCCTTCTGATTGCTGCTCCTGCTTGGTTGAGTGTTTTGATGTTGTTCTTCTTCGTTCCTGAAGCTATGGTTTGTCGTTACCGCGGCAAAGACTGCCACCTTGCGACTGCGAATGACATCGCACACCCCATGACTGTTCCCACCTACTGATGTGACCTCTTTGGTTGCTTCATCGATTGCCCCACAAAAAGTACTCGCGGTCGCGATTGACGTCCACCTGCGCCCGCGACTACCTTGTCGCGGCTGTGAATAGTTGTACTCACAGTCTCGACTCTCCTAGTCGTGGCTGCAACTGAACTCTCCCGCTGACGCGATCTCTTTTGCGTTTAAGCTATTGCTACCTTGCTGCGGCCACGCCCTAATGCCCAGACTGGTTGAATGATCCAACTGCAGCCTATTGAGTAGGATTTTGCTTTAGGTGTGCATGCGCGTTTATGTTTTGTAGGATGATTTTCTCGGATGGTTATCTTGTACTTTTGTAGGAGGGTTGTAGGGGCCTGCGTGTCTCGGTTATTGCCTAGGTTTGTACTTGGGGTTTGCAACCTTGAGTAGGACCCATTGTCGGTTCTCTTAGTTAAGTCCTCGGGCCTAACCAGAGGTGACCCTTCTTTTTCATTTCCGCACTTCTTATGTAAAAATATATATTAATAATACAATTTTAACCTTAAAATTAAAAAAAAAATTCGAAACCCTAGGTCATCATCTCGCACCAAATTGTCGTCGTCGCCGCTGTGGAGTGAGAGAGACCTCAAAGAGAGAGAGAGAGAGAGAGAGAGAGAGAGAGAGAGAGATGAGAGATTGAGAGGCGGGCTGCAATGGGAAGTTGAATGGGATGAACGAAGAAGAGAAAGAAGCAACGATGGGCTCGATCTGCTTCGCCATGGATTGAGAGGAGCAGGAGAGAAAGGAAAGAAAAACATGTCATGTTCACTTTGAGAGAGACTGAGAGAGAGGAAGAGGGTGAGCGAGAGATGAAACGAGAGGAATGAGGCTGGTCTCTACTCTCTTCCATTGGGCTTTTTTGTTTTTTAATCAGCCCGCGTCCAAAATAACAAATCTGACCCATTTTCACCTTAAGCAAAATTTTCATTTTAAGCCCCATTTTCATTTGAACCTTTACCTATATATATATATAGAGGGTGAAAAAATGGGCCTATTTGCACAAATAGCCAAGAGGGTGAAAAAATGGGCAAAAATGGGCGGGCTATTTCTTGCAAATAAAACAGCCGGTCATTTAGAACTATTCATGACCTGATGTAGAAGGTGAAAGGATGAGGGAGAGAGACGATACACGGAAATGAAGCGAGAGAGACGAAAAACCTGAGGAGAGAAAGGAGGAGCGATTCGACGCTGTTGTCCACTGCTCCCTAGATTCTTCAGAGGCCGCGACAATGGTGATTCCTCTCCTTCTACACCGTCGCCGCCGCCTTTGCAGTCGCACCACCCGCTTCCGTCGTCTTTGCCCACCGTCACCGGACCTGCCCGGCCTATTCGCTTCGTCTAATGCGACGACAAGGGCAAGTTCGTGATGGATCCCGAAGCCCTAGCCACCCTCCAGTTAGTTAAGGAGCCCATCGGCGTCGTCTCTGTCTGCGGGCGTGCTCACCAGGGAAAGAGTTTCATACTTAATCAGGTTCTCTTTCTTCGAATCTTTTCTTTCCACATCGTTTTCTCTTTTTGCTTCGGAAATTTCAGTTTTTTATTCTTGTTTGGGGATGGAATGCATTCTAGGGTTAGGTTTTAGTGCTGTGTGTTGCGACATTGGGATGTGGTATGCGAATACGCTTCAATTGTAGGAGCAGAGGGGGTTTTCTCCGTCAAAGATTGTCAAGTGTGTTTGAATTTCGTTTTGCTTGGTACTGGAGTAGGCGTTGTGTTTGAGTAGTGTACTTAGGGCGACATATTGCTTCCTGACTTCAATGGGCAAATCGTTTTTACTTCAAAGAAGTAATTAGGATTTAATGGTTTAGAAAAGGTTGCACTTTTATCATTCGATAGTTCATAGTCCAAAGTTGATGGTGAATTGTGTGAAATTCTGTTGATGTAGAGTTTGAAGTAAGTGGTGTGTAACATTCTTTTGTTATGACAACAGACTCTTTTTGCAAATTAGGGTTTCAATGATTTCCTATTGGGTTGAGAGATAACTTTCAGATGCTATGCTGTGATTTACTATTGGGTTGCGAAATAACTTTCAGATGCTATGAAGTGATTTACTATTGGGTTGAGAGATAACTTACAGTAGCTATGCTGAGATAGATATTAATTCCCATTCCCTTTTGGGATTGAGATTCTAATTCCTTTGAAGAAGAACTAAGGGGGTGGAACTATGAAATTGATATGATGTCCTGGGTGCTTTCATATCTAGAATGAGGTATGCATCATTGCAATTACCTTGATGAGAATTTCATCCTGCTTGCTTGTTTCATCCTTTCATTGTAATGCTGTTTTTATTACCATATTATTTCCATACATTGCGTGAATTTGTGTGCCATGTTGTGATCAAACAAACCAGCTGCTTGGGAGGAGCAGTGGGTTTCAGGTTGCTTCAACTCATAAGCCATGCACTAAGGGGCTTTGGCTTTGGAGTGCACCCCTAAAGAGGACGGCGCTTGATGGAACAGAGTACAACCTTATTCTGTTGGACATCGAAGGAATTGATGCTTATGATCAGACGGTTAGAATATGTTATAATTAAATCATCATGTTTTCATTTTTTTTTCTAGGCTCAGATTGCAAATAATCACAATATGCTCAATTCTTTGTGTTAAAACTTTAAATAGGAAATGGGCAGTTAAATTAAAGCATATCTCTGGCTATCATTTTAATTCACTTTTCTGCTACTGAATATCTGTTTTCATTGTGACTAACATACTTTTGAATTTACATTTTGTGACAGGGGACGTACAGTACCTAGATATTCTCCTTGGCTGTTCTGTTGTCTAGCATGTTCATATATAACCAGGTAAGGGGATATTTACAATGTTTTAGTTCTACATATAGCTATAAAACCTTACTCATAAGTCATTTGCTAGCTGGTATCTTATTAAACTGACAAACAATCTAACTCACATGTTTTGTTAATTCTCTGAAAAGATGAAAACCACCTTTTAGACATCTCATATTGTGAAGATGGATGGAAAATAGCCTATTAGCTCAATTGGTAAAGCGTTGTGTTTGCACACAAAGATGTGAGTTCGACTCTCACATAGGCTAATGCGGAGTATGTGTTCATATCTCTCTGGACTTATACGATTGAACATGGTAGGAAATATATACACTAGTGGTAGGATAAATTTGTGAATCTGGTAGGACAAATTTATGAATATCTCTGAACTTATAAAATTATGATCTTGGTAGGAAATATATAGACTAGTGGTAGGACAAATTTGTGAACCTGGTAAGATAAATATACAATATTGGTATGATAAAAATGTAATCACCGAAATTTCTAAGGGTATAACTTGACACTAATGGTAAGATAGGTGTACACGAATGGTAAGATATATTTGTACTATTGACAAAGAAGTAGAATTAATATTGACCAATCCACAAATCCCGGACTAGTAATCATTGAGGCGTGAATTCCCTAATCTCAATCTCAATTACCAATCCATAAATCCTAATCTCAATCCAATTTCTATCAATCAAAATTTATGAATCCAATCTAATTCAATGCTAGAACGACTAAATTAGAGCATCTACCCTTGGATATAATGTTACTTAGGTTTCCTTCATCTTCTGTTATAGACTAGAAACCCTCTACCATTGGTTGTTTTTATGAAAATTGTGGAACATAATTTACAGATTCTTTCTAGCTTGATTTTCTTTGAAAGCTATTTAAATTGGTAGGATAGATGCAGAAACATGGTAGGATAGATGAAAACTAATGGTAGGATAAAACAACGATATAGGTAGGATCAGAATGGTAGGATTGATGGAAACTAATGGTAGGAGAAAACAACGATATTGGTAGGATCATAATGGAAACCCATTAATTCATGTATAACTTGACACTAATGGTAGGATAGATGCACACTGATGGTACGATATATTTATACTACTGGAAAAATGTAAATGCATAATTGACTTTACGAAAAAAAAAATTACTTCCACATGAATCTCAGAAAAATGTAAATGCATAATTGAGTAAAACCTAGTCTGGAGAGATTTATGAATTTGTCTTACCATGTTCACAGATTTGTCCTATCACCAATGTATATATTTTATGTCATGTTTATAATCGTATAAGTTCAGAGAGATTTATGAATTTGTCATAACATGTTCGTAAATGTGTCCTACCATTAGTATATATATTTTCTGCCAGGTTCATAATTGTATAAGTTTAGAGAGATTCATGAACACACATACTCCGTATTAGCCTATGTGAGAGTCGAACTCACATCTTTGTGTGCAAACACAACGCTCTACCAATTGAGCTAATAGACTATTTTCAATGGGTCCTTATGATAGTCTAGGCATCAAGAAATGATAATTTCGCAGGAAGCAAAAATAGCGCTTGGATTTGTAATCTTAATTTGCAAGTTCTGCAATTGATCAAAAAGAGAGTATAATTACGAACTCTCTGCAACTCGTCTCGTGAAACCGTCACCTTGGGGTAGTTCTATTATAAGAAAAAGGAACAACTACAAAGGATAGGTACAAGATCACTTACCCATCGCTGCCACTGTCATCGGACAAACTTCTTGCACTTTTTCAGGTATGAAAGGACAGTTGTACACTATTGGTATGAAGGAAATATTCTATTGGTAGGATGGGGACTGTATCGTTTCCTGGAATGAACGGGTAACTTTTTCCCCGTTCTTTCCGCTTCTCTCATATTCTGCCTCACTTTTTGTAGAGCATGATATGGTGTTTCAGATCCTCCTCTCAAGCTTATATATGTTCTTGGGGGACACACATCAATGCAATCATTGCTTTTTCCTCTCATAAATGCTCCCCGCCTTTCCTCAAAGGAGGAACCCTGTTTTGGCGCCAAAACTACAGTAACAGCCCGCCAAATCAGCTACAGTGAATCTTTCCAAAATATCTTCAGGTATGGAAAGACAAGTTTAGCCTATTAGTAGGACAAATTAATTCTATTGGTAAGATGGACAGTCTACAGTTTTCTGAAATGAACGGAGGATGCCTTTTGGTGCCACATGTCACTGACAGCTACTGACAGCGACAATGTAGCTGCAGTGTCCCACCTCTTCACCTGCAACTCCCTCTCCCGGTTACCTTTTTTATTTGCAAAAAATGGCCATTTTCTACCCCATGCAAATAATCTAGGCACATGGCTATTTGTGCAAAGTTTTTTTTTATGGCTAGTTATGCAAAATGGCATATATATATATATAGTATGGATATATTATGCACAAGGCTTAGGGTGTACCTTGTGCGCAGATCTGAATCGTTGATTTGTATGAAATAGATGATCATGATTATGCCACGTTAATGGAAGGATTTTAAAAAATATTAGGAAAAAGAAGCCCAATTGCATTTAAAAAGCGCGTGTAGCGCAAAATGATTAAAACCCTAGCTAGGCCACCTTTTTCATTTAGCCTGTGATATCGGTGGAAAATCAGATCTAAACTTCTGTTGAGTTGGAGGCGATCGGCGAAGAGAGCGCAGGGGAGGCGGAGGCGGAGGCCAACCCGGGTGAGGTGGAGGCGAGCCCATCCTTCCTCCCGGTGGTGCTCTGGCACTCGATGCCTTCTTCATCTTCGTGGATCCCCAATTCCGGTGGAGCCGAAGAGCCTCAGATCTGGGAGGCCGGCAATGGCGGTTCTCAGGTCCGGGAGCTGAAGATTCGAGTTGTTGCGAATCGGTCGTATGGGGGGCGGTTTCGATCGCCGACGATGACGGGGGTGCGATCCGGGAGGCCAGCGGTGAGGCGAGGCGTCTGGGAAGAGATGAGTTGAAGTTCGAGCATCCTCGCCACCAGATCTCTAGCATCCCCTCCTCACGGTTAGGTTTCAATCAATATGCTTGATACTCGAGTAATTCCTCCCGATCTTTCGTTCTCGTTGTTTTCCATTCAGAATCTTAAATGAATGGTTGAAACTTAAATTGTATAATTGCTTTTTAAAGCTTTCATTCAGAATCTTCAATTGTTGTTCATCTGTTTATTGCAATTTTGTCACTGTATGTTTGATTCATCCTTTTGTTGATTTTTTATGGTGCTTCAGAAAGTGAATCGGTTGAAAGTTGCTCAGAAAAGTGCTCTCAAGCTATCAAGCACACCCACCGGATGAGATTTGTTATTTAATCAATTGGGTGAGATGAGAGATGGATTATTGTGTGTTTACGTGATTCTCGCATTATTTGGGGAAAAAAGCGAATTATTCAGACAAATGTGTTTATTTTTAGTCGAATTTAGTGTTTGGTTTTCAAAATGTATAATTTGATTATTATTTGTTAGTTGTTCGGACGAATGTGTCGAATTTTGGTGACTAGTGTTAATGAGTTGATCAATTATTCGGTAAAATTTGATTCATTATTCGTTGGTATATATGGAGTTTTCGGTTCGACGAACAACATAAATAACATTCATCGCACAACTAAACATTATTCGGTGAAATGTGAAACAATATTCGGTGAAATATTAAGCATTATTCATATAAATTGTAAATATTATTAAGGGATTTTGGGTTTATTTTATTTTAAATTGATGAACAAAAAACAAAACATTATTCGGTAATATGCGACAAATTATTCAGTAGAATTTTTAAATTTTGATTTGAACTGGATGGAAAAAAATCATAACATTATTTGATAGTATCAAAAACATTATTCGGTGAAATTGACCATTTGTCAAAACAGCGAAATCAGGGCCCATATACTTTGAAAAAAAAATCGGTAGTATATGAGTAAATAATTTTATTACACAAGAAAAAAAAACTCTTTTAATCAAAAATCGGTAGTATATGAGTAAATCGGTAGCTAGGGGTGTGCAGAAAAACCCGAAACCGAAAACACGACACGAAAACACGACACGAAAAAACCCGAAACCGAAAAAACACGACACGAAAATGACACGAACCGAGAAAACACGGTTGTAAACGGTTCGTGTTCGGGTTGGGCAAATCGCCTTGTCGGGTACCTGACACGAACCGTTTAATTTTTTTATTTTTTTTTAAATTTTAGGTTGGGAAGTATAATACAAGTATAAATAGAATTCCATATGTATCAGCAAACTCCGCTAGCCCAACTGGTAAGTGCATCCTCAAATCCTCTTTGTTCTTGCGAGTAAGTCGAAACCTTATTCGACTCTCTCTTTTTAATTGCCCTTTTTAACATTTTTTTAAATATATTTTTATGTTTCAACTTTCGAATCCCAATTCCAAAAAGAAACCCTAAAAGGCTTTACAAATTACAACTATCTCATTCTCACAATATCACGGCAGTCATACTCTCTCTCTTATTCTCTCAAAATCAGATTCAGGTCTCTAGCTTCTTCTTCATCAGATTCATATCTCGTGTTCATCGCTGGGTCTCATCTACTTCAGCGATATCTCGGTCTTCGTCTCCATCCGATCTCGTGTTTTCCATCTCTGGGTATCATCTTCTCCGGCGAGATTTCAGTCTTGTTCTCCATCTCTGGATAAGGAGGTCACAATACTCACTTCAGATCTCAATCTTTATTTTAGATCCGGTAAGATCTAACCATCTCCGGGCGAGGGGTTGTGCGTTCTCCATCTATTTGGTCGTTTCTCCCCCTTCCGTTCTCTCTATTTAGGGTATATTAAACATGAATTGGTTAATTTATAAACCCTATTTGATGCTTGTAAGGGATATTTCTACTTGTAAGTGATCTTAATTTGTGCTTTGGTCGAATTGAATGATCGATTTTTGGTTGATTCAACTTTGCTTGAAAGTCAATCAAAGTGGTAATTTTTGGGTTGATTACCTATACAGTACTATACCAATTACTCAATGAAATGAAAAAAACCAAACACAATGCAAATGCCACCAGTAGCTGTGAAGCAGTCACGACACACACAGGAAAAAAAAAAATGGTTCGTGTCGGGTACCCGGGTATCCGACACGGAACCGAATAGCTTAACCGTGTCGCCTTCAACTTGCTAGTCTAAAGAAGGGTGACAAGTCTGTATGTGACTTATTATTACAACCGAGCCCAGGCTCTTATTCGACCGATTTAGGCGGTTGGACATACTATTTCCGACAACGAGTTCGTGGTTTACCTTCTTGCTGGACTGGGCACCGATTATGATGGTATGGTTACTACTCTTTCTACCCAACCAATCCTTCCTAACCCCACTCTAACTATGTCTTATATGTTGCTCTAAGAACAGAGAATCCATAGGAACAATGGAACCTCTGTTCCATTCTCCCAATCTATCTTGGGAGCTGCCCCTCCTTCACAACCTCAACATTATGAACTGAACTTCACCACTAGTTGACGCATGGGTTCTTTGTAACACCCCTTCTTAAAACATTGAAAAGATGTTTGTTTTAGGAGGAAATCGAGATCGCTAATAATATGAATAAGATAAGAAAACCAATTCTCTTCCGAGCAAATAATGTTCAAGACTCCCTCCCGTTGTAGCAAAAGGAAGTCAGGTTCAATCCACGAGGAAGCAGGTCAGCGGATCTTAGATAGTGGATGATTCATGAACAGAAATCGACTCCAGAGTACTCGACCTCGACTAGGTCGTAGTCGACAGGGGTCAGTACAGTCGAATTCGAGAAAGCAAAAGACACATGGGAGTAGTCGACGACGACCAGTGTCCTCGCCGTCAAGTACATCTATTCGTCTGGAGTACCTAAAGAGTCAAAAACAACAATGGACCTCGAGTAGAAACCCTAGATCGAGAAGTCAGTAGTCGACGTCGAGTAGTTCTGCAGAAACATTTGTTTGCGTCGGCAAAGTGTCCAAAGAGTTTAAGGATGGAAACGAAGCGTGAAAAGAAAATAACCTGGTTGACAGAATTCAGATTGTAAACAATTTAAACGAAAACTTCCAAAATCGGGGTTTGCAACGACAATAACCATGCAAGTGGAATTATAAATCACAAAAGGCGGCAACTTTATCAACAAAGGAAAAGGCTTTCACCAATTCCTCCAAGTAGGAATATAAACATTTTGATTAATAACCCTAATTGTGTCCATCCCTTTTCATAATTAGAATTTATAGTCTTTCGAATAGAAACCCTAATTACTACCCAAGTTTCATAACACGAGTTCTTCAATTTCTCAATCAAAGATGAAGCACGAGTGATAAGGCATATTCCAATAGGCGTTATAGATTAGTTTAGGTGCATTTCAATGTATAATATTCATGTTTTAGTTTTAATTAGATTAGAGCTCGTTTTGTGAAAAAGTTCGAAATCTACGCTATTTCGATGGTTTTATGTAGATTCGTAGATCCGAGGCAAAGAACACGAGGAACGGAGCTAAGTAAGGCTAAGGCGAGACTTGGGAGAGCTTAAGAAAGAAGACAAGAAGAGAATGGAACAACCCAAGGAGCAACGGAGAACGAAATTGAGGTCTAAGAGCGAAAACGAGGGCGAGTCGCGAAAGCTGTCCGCCCGGCGAGCTGAAATTGTAACGCACTTTCCGGAGGCCTCAGATGTCCGATCGACGCATATGAGCATGCATTGGAAATCTATTTCGAAGATCTACGTGATGGTGTTATGTTGGATTTTCTCTGACAGCGAATGGCTTTCCGCTACAGCGGATCAAGTCAGCAACATCATGCGAGAAGGTGGCCTGAGCAGTATTCGCTGCCAGCGAGTGGAGTCAGACAGAGCATGTCCAGGAGCAGCAAGATTCGCTGCGAGAGAAAGGAAACTCGCTGCCAGCGAATAGAGTCGCTTCAACGGACGACCGGACTCGCTGCAGCGGATGGGCACTCTCGCGGCAGCGGAAAGGTGGACTCGTGGAAGCGAAAACAATGGAATCGAAGAAGCTTGAAAAAATTCTAAGGCATGGACATTCGTTGCCAACGAGTGTGGTAGCGAGGTGGTAGCGAAAATCCAACAGTAGCTTGTTTAAGGCCATTCGCTACTAGCGGAATTCTTTTCGCTGCCAGCGAAATTCGACGTTGAACTATACTTGGAAAGTCTATCTTCTATATAGTTTGTTTAGGAAATTTCTATCTTATTTGTTTATCTTCTTCCATGTTTATGTAAGACTTTAGGGTTAGAAATAGGATGTTTAGGGTTAGTTTTCTTATGTAAGGATTCAAGTAGAGAAATTACCTTTGAAGAGAAGAAAGCTTACGTAAGAAATGTTTGGCTAATTTTCTAGTTTTCGCCTACACTTTCGAGACTTGGTTGGTGGTTTGTGAGTTTCTAATTTAAGTTAATTTCAGTTATTTTTCCTCTTTCTATTTTTCCTCTTTAATCGCCTACAACTTTTTTATGTTATTGATGTTATCTTGATTAGCTACCTTGATAATATTGATTTCATGCTAGGATTTAATACTTTCGTATTTGTGTTATCTCCGTAGTAGTACGCATAAGATTGTGGATTCTGTGTTTGAAGCATGATTATGTAGGGAGTTGACATATATCTTAAACATTGATTTACCGTCTTTAATTGGTGTTATTTATATGCTCAAGTTCTTGGGACTATTTGCTAACTCTTTGTTAAATCTTGACCGTGTTAAGGTTGCATTGAGGTGTAAGGGATTAATTGGACTCGTAGGACTTTTAATCTACTTAAACCAAGACGGGAGGAATTCGTAGGAAAAGATAATAACTTGAAAAGGATTCGATGATCAATAAAACCAACCAAAGTCGAGAACTTGTAGGTGGAAACGTTTTCCTTCTATCCTTTATTTGCTTTTGTCAATATTATTTTCTTTTATTTTCATTCACCAAAATCTTTTCTTTTTATATTGATAAATACACAACATTTAGAAATACTTGATTCTCTAGGGTTCGACCCCTTACTTGTATACTATACTAGTTTGTTTGTTTGGAAATTATTTTTGACGAGGTGAATCAACGACTTTTCCTCCGTCAAAATTGGCGTCGTTGCCTGGGAATCAAGTTTATTTCTTTTTTTTTTTGTGTATTTATTAATTTTTGTACATATATCTAACCACGTCGTTGACCTATCTTACAGTTCGCGACACCTTGTTACTAATTGTTTGCAATGGATTTTGAGTTATGGAAATACCAAGGAGAATACTTTCACCATTACCTCGCAAGAGTGAAAGATTTAGTGGACGACCGTGCTTCACGGGGTATCCAAGATGATTTGAAAGAACAAGTACTTTGCGTTCAAGATGGCATGCTTCCCGAGATACGAGAATTCGCCTAATCTTTGAAAGAGGAAGGCTTTTATGGTTTAGATTGGTTGGAATGGTGGGATCTTTTCCTTTGCGTGGGTGACATGGAAAAGGTGGAAGAAGACTACAAGTTGGCATCCATGCCCCTACCTTTCAAACCAATGGTGGGCGAGATACATGAGGGAAGCCAAGACGCAAGCATCAATGGTTCAATCGCAGATGGAGAAGGGAGCCCGATGCCCCACGACATGGAGTTTCATGAGTGCACGCGTGAGGAACCATGTATTCTGGAACCTACTCCACCTATAGAAATCATCCCCAACGCATCTATTGACGAACCAAGTTCGGAGCCGATTTCTATGGCTCTTGAGCAAGGTAATGATATTTTTGACACTTTTGTGGATTTTGGTGAATATATAGATCCTTGGGAGCATTACTTCAACAAACCACCAGCGGTACTGTGTTGGTGGTACTACATACCCTCGGCGGGAAGTCACGCTCGAGCATATGAAGAGTTGGAGACCTTCTTCAACATCACATCTTTTGACTTCGGCTTCTTCATATGTGGTGCTCGCCTACCTAGATGGTGTCCACCAGAGTTTGATTTGCTAAAGAGGGCGTTGGCGATGTCCGAGTAAGTTTTGAACACATGGTTGAATAAACCGTCGAGTCTATGACGATAAACAATGACGCTACTCAGGAGGCAACCTAATGTAAGTTTTCCTAAATTAGTTATTTCAATTCCTAATTAGTTTTTTTGTTTAATCAATTAGAAATTTCCTAAATATTTTATATGGTAGATAGATGTTTTCAGATACTTTGAGCTAACAATGCAGGGAAAAGTGAACAAGATCGAAGAATAGAGATTTACACTAAATTCGCTTCCAGCGAATCATGATTCGCTGCCAGCGAGTCTAGCCGCTCAGACGACATAGGAGCTGATTTCATCCGCTGACAGCGAACCAAGACTCGCTGACAGCGAATCCAGCAGCTCATGCCTAGTCTTCGTCCATTGTCATCATCGTTGATCTTGTTATTCTTCGTCATCTTCGCCATCGGAATTTTTCCACAATGTGAGTTATTCTTTACCCTCTTTCTCTCGTATTTTTATGATTTATTGTCTTTGATTTTCATGGAGGGCAATGAAGAGTTTAAGTGTGGGGGAGGGTTGCATTCATAGATTCATGCATTCATGTTTATTTTGTCGTTATTTTATTCATCGATTCATGTTTATTTTTTTGTTAATTTATTGTATTGAAAAATAAATAAAAAATTTGAGAAATATAAAAAAAAAATGCAAAAAGATCATGTATTGCATATATGTGTTATTCAAATACTCATCTTGCCTTAGTTTGTCATCTATTTTATTTTTATGAGTTTTAACCTATATGTTCCATGATATGTTTGAATTACCTAGCCTTGTCACATACTTGAGATTATTTTTATGGGAGCATGACTTGTTAGTTCAATTGCGCAAGTATGATTCCTAGTTTTGGGCATTATTGAAATCCAACAAAATATTGTCCTAGTGAGAAATTTTGGCCTTATAGGGATTTTCATCATATTTATTCCCTTTTGCTTTCTTGTGTGACATTATGCTCTCCTTATGCAATTGCCTCTTGAGAGTGACATTGTTATCTATATTTGACGCCGAATTTATATGTCTATTGTGTATGAGTTTCAAATGATAAAGGCGTGATTTTCTTAGCCATATTATTATCCATATCCACCCTACATATGTGTCGTTTTCTTGTACCCAAATTTGAGCCTTAGCCTTTTCTTTGAAGGTCCACAAAATTTATCCTTAGCCGATGATAAGCCTTACACTATCCGGGAATTGGGATTAGAGTTGGTAAATGATTGTTCTAGTTGAGTGGAAAAGAAAATATTGTTAAGAGAGTTACAAGTTTTGGATTATTATGTAATTTTGGTTTTATATATTCCTCACATTGTGCATTATTATATTTTTGGCTCTAAAAAAAATCGAAAAAAAAAGAAAAAAATGAAGGAAAAAAAAAAGAAAAAAAAGGATGAATAAAGAGCATTTTATCTTCACTATGAATGTGAGAGTTAGAAAAAATATGTATGGTTAAGAGAAAGTTCTTTTGTTGAGTGTTTTGAGAGTGAATGTTTGAGTTATTTTGGTTTTGGAAGTATTTGGTTTTTGATGTTCTTCTGGTTGTTCTTAGGGATCCTTTTTTCCCGGATTTTTAACACCACAAGCCTAAATATTTTCCTACCTTAATTTCTTACCAAGCCCCATTATAACCTTGATAAAAGACCTCTTGATGTTTCTTATAAGTGATGGCATCCACAGTGAAGAATATGTGATATATGTGTCAATTTCTATGTAGCTTTTTGCATTTTGGATTGAGTTGAGAGATTCATCATAAAGCCTAAACACATGAGAGTGAGAGCAAACACATTATCTCGGTGAGGTTGGACTAGATTTGCCTTTTACTTTGAATCGCTCATGTACTTGCTAGGATGTTAACTTTCATGCTCATTTCTCGTACATTTTGATGTTGCTTTTGACATGTTTAGTGCTTGAAGATCATATTTGTGGTATGATGGTTTTGCTCTTGTTTTTGTATTGCTTGAGGACAAGCAAAAGGTTAAGTGTGAGGGAGTTTGATAAGGCATATTCCAATAGACGTTATAAATTAGTTTAGGTGCATTTTAATGTATAATATTCATGTTTTAGTGTTAATTAGATTAGAACTCGTTTTGTGGAAAAGTTCGGAATCTACGCTATTTCGATGGTTTTATGTAGATTCGTAGATCCGAGGCAAATAACACGAGGAACGGAGCTAAGTAAGGCTAAGGCGAGACTTGGGAGAGCTTAAGGAAGAAGTCACAAAAAGAATGCAACAAACCAAGGAGCAACGGAGAAAGAAATCGAGGTCTAAGAGCGAAAACGAGGGCGAGTCGCGAAAGCTGTCCCCCCGGCGAGCTGAACTTGTAACGCACTTTCCGGAGGCCTCAGATGTCCGATCGATGCATACAGGCATGCGTTGGAAAGATCTTTCGAAGATCTAAGTGATGGTGTTCTGTTGGATTTTCGCTGACAGCGAATGTCTTTCCGCTGCAGCGGATCAAATCAGCAAAATCATGCGAGAAGGTGGCATGAGCAGTATTCGCTGCTAGCCAATGGAATCTCGTTGCCAGCGAGTGGAGTCAGCCATAGCATGTCCAGGGGCAGCAAGACTCACTGCCAGCGAAAGGAAAATCGCTGCCAGCGAATGGAGTCGCTTCAGCGGACGGCCGGGATGCAACGGATGGGCACTCTCGCGGCAGCGGAAGGGTGGACTCGCGGAAGCGAAAACGATGGAATCGAATAAGCTTGAAAATATTCTAAGGCATGGACATTTGCTGCCAGCGAGTGTGGTAGCGAAAATCCAACAATAGGTTCTTTAAGGACATTTGCTACTAGCGGAATTCTTTTCGCTGCCAGCGAAATCCAACGCTGAACTATACTTGGAAAGTCTATCTTCTATCTAGTTTGTTTAGGAAATTTCTATCTTATTTGTTTATCTTCTTCCATGTTTATGCAAGACTTTAGGCTTATAAATAGGATGTTTAGGGTTAGTTTTCTTATGGAAGGATTCAAGTAGACAAATCACATTTGAAGAGAAGAAAGCTTAGGTAAGCCATGTTTGGCTAATTTTCTAGTTTTCGCCTACACTTTCGAGACTTGGTTGGTGGTTTGTGAGTTTCTAATTTAAGTTATTTTTCCTCTTTTATTCTTTCAACTTCTTTGTGTGATATTGATTATGTTATTGATGTTATCTTGATTAGCTACTTTGATAATATTGATTTCATGCTAGGATTTAATACTTTTGTATTTGTGTTATTTCCGTAGTAGCACGCATAAGATTGTGGATTCCGTGTTTGAAGCATGATTATGTAGGAAGTTGACATATATCTTAAACATTGATTTACATGTTTAATTGGTGTTATTTATATACTCAAGTTCTTGGGACTATTTGCTATCTCTTTGTTAAATCTTGACCATGTTAAGGTTGCATTGAGGTGTAAGGGATTAATTGGACACGTAGGACTTTTAATCTACTTAAACCAAGATGGGAGGAATTCGTAGGAAAAGATAATAGCTTGAAAAGGATTCGATGATCAATAAAACCAACCAAAGTCGAGAACTTGTAAATGGAAACGCTTTCCTTCTATCCTTTATTTGCTTTTGTAAATATTATTTTCTTTTAATTTCATTCACCAAAATCTTTTCTTTTTATATTGATAAATACAAAATATTTAGAAATACTTGATTCTCTCGGGTTCGACCCCTTACTTGCATACTATACTAGTTTGTTTGTTTGGGAATTATTTTTGACGAGGTGAATCAACGACTTTTCCTCCATCAACGAGGAATAGAACAAGATAAAGTACCTTCTTTTACAATTCGCTAATCCACCAGCATGGCTATCATCGGGTTCACACCGACCCTAGAAGTAGGTGGACTCCTCACGCCTCATCGCAATCGCAGACTTAATTGATTGAAAGGAAACTTGCATCAACTAAACCAAGTCTTTACGATTTCGGCACTCCAACTTTCGCAAAAGCGCTAAAACTATTAAACCTTTTGAAAACCTAAACTCTATGTACAAAAGCAGCTTGATGGGTGCCTAAATTGTCATTTTTTACACTTACTTTTACATCGATTTCTGCATGCATATCATACATTTGGGTTATAATAGTATAGAATCTATGTTTTTATGCTTATTTTCCAATTATAGAGGTCTACACTAGTTTCTATTTAATTTTGTAGAAATCGAACGCACTTTAGAGCTTAAAGGAAAGTCATGAAGAAGCTAAGGATGGTGAAACTAGAGAAAATCCCACTTTTCGCCATTCATCATTCTGAATCAAGTTATGTTGTCTTCATGAAAGTTGTATCCATCGAAAAGAGCTTTCCAACGCATATTCATATGCGTCAATCGGATAAACGAAGACTTGGGAAAGTGCGTTTCAAGAACGGAGCAGAATGCTGAGAGCCAACAGAACTACTCGACGTCGACTAATTTAGTCGATGTCGAGTACTTTGGACGACAAATTCACACAAGATCGAGCAGCCAGTCACTCGAGAGCACAACTCTACTCGACGTTGAATACTCATATCAAGTCCACTATGTAGCCGATCTCGAGTGCACACAAGGAGAAGACAACGCCACTCAACGTCGAGTACTTTGGTCGAAGTCGAGTACTATCCAGAAGCAATCCGAGTCGAGATCGAGTGAAGTCCGAGCCTTGTGGATTACTTACCATGCAAGATATGTGGTGTTCTATCAAGAGACATGAAGATCTATCAAGAGAGAAGATATTTATCCACTTTAGTCTTACTATAAATAAGTCCCTAGGGGCTGAGTTTTATGACATTCGAATTTACACAGAATACAAGATATAGAGAGTAGGAGAGAGTTAGAGAAGAGCTTGGAGCCAATTTGGGTTGGAGTAAGCGAGAACGGATTTGGCTTCGATCGGTTGTAAGTTTTGTTTTATTTCATTAATGCAATTTAGTTCCCTTTTATTATTGATGATTCTTTTGATAATGAAGAGCGAGTAGTCACCCAACTTCTAGGGTCTTGGTGAGCCCAACGGTAGCCATGTAAGGTAATGCGGTAAAGGTACGTACAATCTTTTGATGTGATTTCATCTTCTATCCCTAATTGCATGATTCTTTTGCCAAATTTGAAGGTGATCCTTGTTTGTGTTATTGAAGCGAAAGTGGTCTTAATGCAACTTGGATTAATTATGTGAAAACGGTTAGTAACAATTAGGGTTTATGCGAAAGCCTCTATCTTCCTACTTGTTAATAACGAAGATTATTTGATGAAAAGGCATGATATTTTATACCTATATGCATTGTTTTATATGGTTATGATTGTGGCATTGATACCCCGATTCTAGGAGCTTTTAGTTTATTGAAATTTTCATAAATTTCGTGTTATTTATGTTTTATTTCTATCATTGCAAAGGTCACGGTTTTACACAACAAAGCACTCGACATCGCCTGAATTCTACTCGACGTCGAGTACTCTATTCTACTCGATTCGCTTCGTTTTGTCGTCTGTTCTTTTGTTTTGCAGTTTACTCGATTGAGGTAGTCAATATCGAGTAGTTTACTCGACGTCGAGGACTTTTGCTGGTCGAATTCGAGATTTTTTTGGAACGCGAAGGGCGAGCGCTGACAAGCTTCCTCATGGATACGATCCTGAATACCCTCCTACTACAGTAGGAGGGTTTCTTGTATTTATTTGCTGAGACAGGGAGTCGATTTTGATTTTATATTTCGATTTATTTTCATACTTGATTTCTCTCCGCATCAAATTTTGGCGCCGTTGCCGGGGAAGCAATCAATCGCGCTCTTTTTAGTTTCTTTTTGCTCTCTTTTCTTTTTCTTTTTGTTTTTCAGGTGCATGCGAAGAACTGATCGCACACCTATCGACCATATTCTCGAGCCTGGACGCTTTTTCCACATAGAGCAAAGGCTTAGGAGGAGACTTATTGACGAGAGGATTTCTCGACCAAATAAATTTGTAGTCAAGACCCCACTATAGTATAGGGAGTGAGGATCGTCCACATGAGAGAGTCGACGCTTCTTATTTAGTTGCTTTGTCGGGTTGAAACTAACAAAAGAGATGGAAGAGAAATGGGTGGTGATAAGAGAATAAAATATGAATTTTAGTTGATAAAAGAGAGAACTTCCAAGGCAACGCTCACCACAACAACAAACACATGTGTAAATCCATAAATCACATAAAAGGTCATGTTTATGTCATCAAAACAGTTGACTTTCTTTAATCAACAAGCAAATCAATTCACTTTCGCATAAAAGATCTACTTGTTTCTACCTTCTCTTAACTAGGATCCTTTAACTTTCATTAGAAAACCCTAATTACTATCAAGTCAACAATTTCCTCTTTCAAGTTCAATTGCAACAATGAATTCATTTAGACTTTCATCAAAGGTTAAGCACATAGGTAGAAGAAGATAAAAAACATCAAATAATCATAGATTCATCCATTCACACACATACTCATTGTTGGGCTCACTCCAACCCTAGAAGAGCAAAGAACTACTCAAACATGGAGTAAATAAACATGAATTTAAGTGAATAAAACATAAACTAAAATCAAACTAAATAAAACCTGGAAATCAGCGTCTTAATCGCAACAAAACATGTCCAAGCTTTCACCCAAATGGCGAAACAAAACCCTAAAAGTGTCCTACAGCTGCTGCGCGCAGCCCTCGCGCTGAACGTGTCTCCCCTCCTAAATCAGCCTCTAATAGGCTTTCTTTAAAGATAGAAATTAAGATTTAATCTTCAAGGAAAGAGATTTTATCTTAGGAAAATAATATATCCTATCTAAGTCTATCTAACTAAAAGATCCTAAAAGGAATTAAATAGAAACCCTAATTAAAAAGCCCAAAATTCAAATAAATCAGCCCACAAAATTCTCTCACAGATTTGCACAGGGTATCGGCGCCGAGGGTCTGGGTGTCGGCGCCGAGGGTCTGTTCGCTTACAGTGCTACTGGAATTCGCTGGGTGTCGGCGCCGAGGGGGCAAGTATCGGCGCCGAGGCTCTGTTCGAATGCAATGGCCTCTGTTTTTCTCCGCTTTTTGTCTCTGACTTCAATCGCACTTTTCTGAGTCCTCGTTCATCCAATTGACGCATATGAATATGCGTTGAAAAGCTCTTTTCAAGGCCTACAACTCTCATGAAGGTTCCAGAACTTGAATCGAAGTGATGGATGGCGAAAATAAGGCTTTTCTCCAGCTGCACCACCTTTTCCTTTTTGCTTTGCTTTTCCATTGCTTTCATGATTTTTCATCAAGCTCTAAAGTGCATCGACACTCTTCCAAATAACCTCCAAAACCTATAAAATAACACCAAAGCTTGTGTAGACTCCATATCTTGCAAAATACAAAAATCAACACAAACGACACACTTTCCCAACACAAAAGCTAATAAAATGTCTTAGATGGAATGAAAACATGATGCAAAATAAGACTAAAAATGCGGACATCAAAACACCCCATACTTAGACTTGCTTGTCCTCAAGCAATAACCAAACTATGATCAAAACATTTAACATGCCTTCAAGTCATCACCTTTGTCAAAAGCAACATCAATTTTCCATAAGTGCAAATAAGAACAAGCATTGAACCATCATCACATATATTTCTGTAACCTTAGGCGAAGCAACTAGAATCCAACCACTCAAGGGAAACATTGTGTTTTCACTTTCTTTCAAATGTGTTTAGGCTTGAAGTACATCTCTCAACTAAATCCTTTATGACATTTAGCTACATAGAAATTGCAATTAATATCACCAATCAATTCACCGAGATGTCAAAACATACATTAACCATCAAGAGGACTTTGGCTCAATGACTTTCAAAGGACTCATTCGGCCGGGTTGTAACTTGGCTTGGTAAGAACATAAAGGTAGGAATCATTTAGGCTATGTGGTGCTAGAAATCCGGGAACCAAAGACTCCTAAATTTCCAACTCAACTTAACAAAATAATTCCATCATATATAAACACTTCCAAACTCATCTAATTTAGCACAAATCTTTAAAAACCCCAAAATATCCAATATGTCTCGCATAAAATAAATAAGGATAAATTTGGCTCATGCACAAGTACTTTGCATTTATTCTACTATTTTTTTTTCGTTTTTTTTTCTTCTTTTTTTTTTTCGGAACTCATGTGCATTTATTTATTTTGAGAGCCAAAAAATACCTTTCACAACAAAAGTGGTGAGAAAATGAAATACCAACCAAACATGTACCCCACACATTAACCAAATCATATGTCTAAAACTCCTCAAACATCAATCTTTACCAACACTAAGTCTTATTTCCCGGATACGGAGGTAAAGCTAAACATTGTCTAAGACAAATTTTGCGGAGCTACAAAAATAGGCTATAAGGCTCAAAGTGGTTACAAGCAAAGGAAACATGTATAAGGTAGGTAAAAGAGGATAACATATGGCTAATAAAGAGTGCCTCTATCATTTGATCAAATTATGCAATGACTAGATATCTCATATTGGTTTGAAGACTTAGATATACACCGCAATATCAAGAGGTAATGCATAAGAAGAGCATACACACATAAAAAAGATGGGAAAAATAGATAAAGAACAATTCCCCATAGGCCAAGTAACTCACTAGGACACGCTGGATTCCAATCACCTAGACCCCAAAGTCATATATGCTCAATTTCATTTGCAAGTCAAATTTCACATAAAAATATATTTTGTGCGACTTAGGCTAAACCATCCAAAGTATGCCTTAGGATATTACATGGTCAAGCTCAATTATTAGATTTCATCATTGGACATCTAAGTTAGTTGTTATCCATTCTAAAAAACTATGAAAAATAACGAACAAGTAAGCAAATGAACATATATTTTTGTGATTTTTTGACATTTTCTATTTTTTATGATTTTTCAGTTTCTTATAGACTCTAAATACAAGACAAAAGACACAAATAAGCAAAACAAATAAAGACAAAAGACAAAAATATGCAAAGCCAGGTCATGCAAATTTCGAAACTCCCCTACCCCATACTTAAAATTTTAGTGTCCTCAGTGAATAAAATAAAACAAGGGAAAGGAAAAAGAAACTCACATGGAAAATGGCGCAAAAATGGAGCAATTTGGAGAAGTTCAAAAATCTGCCCAGAGGTCGACGTCGACAGGGGCTACGTCGACGCCGATACCTCTCAGCACGTCGACTTCCTTCATGGCATGTTTCCGCTCTTTCCTATGCACCATGGCTGATCTGTAGGACCTGTTCTCTCAACAAAAATAGTAAGTCTTGGGCTATCTAATTCCTAACTAAAAATCAAAAGCAAAAAGCAAGAAAAGAAAGCAAGAAAGCGGGCTGCCTCCCGTAAGCGCTATATTTAAAGTCTCTAGCTAGCTTGACCTACTTCCCTTTTTCTCTTCAATCCGGATCCGGAGGAGGTGGTGGATCCGGTGGTTCAGCTGGTGGAGGTGGTGGTGGACATCCTTCAGTGGTACATCGGGATATATTTTCATGTGATATGGCTCTTGCTCCTTGTACCTATTTATGCATCTCTTCCTTTCCTTATGGACGAGGTTGAACCTTCCCGAGTGGACGCTCTAACATTCAACCCATTCGTCGTTCAAGGATCTTGCTAGAAATCGTCTTGGAAAGCACTCAACAAATGTGCCTTCCTCATATGCGCTCCTCTTCCTCTTCTTGGTATGCCTTTGATTTGTTTCCCCACCATCGTACACAGATATATGTGCTTCGTTTTGGAGTTTGGTGTACAATGGTGGAGGGGGAAGAGATTCCTCCACTTCTTCTTCTTCTAACGCATCATCTTCAACATGCCACTTTGCGAGGACCCCAAACTTGGATGCGAAAGACGGTTGTTCGAGATTGTCGGGAATTTCCTTTGCCATGAATGGAAAACGTAGCGGTGTAGTGTATCGAAAAACAACTTCTATCTCTTTTTCTTCTTCTTGGGGTTTCTCACATGGCTTCTCTAGAAACAAGGGTAGTGGCGGCGTCAAGATCGGAGTAGAAATAGCCCTGAAAATAGGCTCGTCCACCTCAACAAGTTGCTCTTCAATTCGCTCTTCAGGAGGGGGTATCAGCGCCGAGGTGCAGGGTGTCGACACCGAGGCATCTGTAGCCTTCTCGTGTTTCTGCGGAAACTTTTCTTTGTCTAGGGGTGTCGACGCCGAGGTAGGGGGTGTCGACGCCGAGAGACCTGTAGCATTTTCAGCATTCTTCAGGAACAATTTGTCTGCCAGAGGGGTCGACGTCGAGGCTTCTGCAACTTTTTCTTCCTCCATTGGTTGTGGAGCCTCGGCTTTTGGTGGTGAATCTGACGGCTCTGGTAGCTTCCTCAATGCATCAAACTCCTCACTAATGGCTTGCAGCTCTTGTTGAACTTCTTCCTCTATTGACGGGGGCTTTGTTGCAGGCTCTCGTGGATAGACCGACTCGTCTAGAGTTGACCCCCATTGCTCATAGGGAGGATATGGTTCTTGATAAAAGCTAGGGCAACCACGACTGAGATGGGACCTTCTTCCACATAGATGACAAGGCGGGTTCGCCTCGAGAAAGCGTATCTCTTCCCTTAGCTTGGCATTTTCTCGTTCTATCTCAAGCATCTGTATTTGTTTCCTTAGCTTGTCTCTTTCCCTTGATAGTTCTTCCTCCCGAGCAAGCTTTCGTAGTGAGACACTCCATGGACGATAGGGCTCATATGGGTCCCTATAGTCGTGTTGAGCATAGTACCCCTCTTTTGATTGATAGGACCCATATGACTCTTGGGCTTTAGTCGAATCCTCGGATGATTGTTTTTCTCGCATACTCCTTCATCCTTGCTTTTGGTCTTTCATCCGCTCTAGCCCTTTCGACCTTTGCTTCTAGATACTCATATTACTCTTGTGCATCCTCCATATTGTAGTAAATCCTGAAAACTCAAACAGATGCACAAATCAAATAACAAAGGCTCGGCACCAAGTCAGTGCCGATGAGGCGAGTGGATGGAAGGTGTGATGTTCAAGAAAATAAAAAATACTAAAATAAAAGAAAAGAAGAATAAAAACTAACTAAAATAAAAAGTGAAAAGAAAAGAAAATAATATATACAAAAGAAAAGGGATGGGCTATTCACAAACCCTAAAAACCACTCAACAAGGCGCGATTGAACTCTCCCCGGCAACGGCGCCAATTTGACGAGAGGATTTGTCAACCAAATAAATTTGTAGTCAAAACCCCACTATAGTATAGGGGGTCAGGATCGTCCATAGAAGAGAGAGTTAGCACTTCTTATTTAGTTGCTTTGTCGGGTTAAACTAAAAAAAGAGATGGAAGAGAGATGGGTGGTGATAAGAGCATAAAATCTGAATTTTAGATGATAAAAGAGAGAACTTCCAAGGCAACGCTCACCACAACAACAAACACATGTGCAAATCAATAAATCACATAAAAGGTCATGTTTATGTCATCAAAAGAGTCGACTTTCTTTAATCAACAAGCAAATCAATTCACTTTCGCATAAAAGATCTACTAGTTTCTACCTTCTCTTAACTAGGATCCTTTAACTTTCATTAGAAAACCCTAATTACTATCAAGGTAACAATTTCCTCTTTCAAGTTCAATTGCAACTATGAATTCCTTTAGACTTTCATAAAAGGTTAAGCAGATAGGTAGAAGAAGAAAAAAAACATCAAATAATTATAGATTCATCCATTCACACACATACTCATTGTTGGGCTCTCCCCAACCCTGGAAGAGCAAAGAACTACTCAAACATGGAGTAAATAAACATGAATTTAAGTGAATAATACATAAACTGAAATTAAACCAAGTCAAACCTGGAAATCAGCGTCTTAATCGCAACAAAACACGTCCAACACAAGAGCTTGAGCAAGTCCACCTACGGATTGAGGAATTCACTACTAGAGAAGTAGATTATGCCCGACGAGATGCAGAATATAGACAGAACCAACAATGGTGGGAAGCAAGGGTAGATCGCGAAGTCAATTCCAGAAGGGAACTTCAGGAGCAGATTGGGCACGTCACAGCAAATGCAAATGAATATCTGCATCCTACTCTGAAAGTCCCAGAATCACCGATCGTTCTTCCCCTTGTCAATGATGAAATTCGTCCTTCTTTTGTTACTCAAATTAGGAGGAATCAATTTAGGGGAAAGCCTAATGAATGTCTTTTAGAACATGTCATTACATTTCTATATTTATGTGAAGCAATTGTAGATGATGCTAATCTAGAATACCTAAAACTAAAGGCTTTTCGTTGGTCTCTTGCAGGAGTAGCTTAACAGTGGCCAGAGGGATTGCCATCATGATCTATTCGCACTTGGAACGAACTACATGACTTGTTCCTTAACAAGTTCTTTCCAACTGCAAAAACATCTGCGCTCAGACAAAAAATCACGGCTTTCAAACAAAAGCAAGGGGAGACATTAGCATAAGTATGAGAGCGCTACAAAAGGCTTCTGAAATCCTGTCCTACGCATGGACATCCACCCTACGTGATCCAGGAAATCATCTTCAACTGCCTGGATGCACTTACTAAAGAGATGATCAACAACTACACTGCCTATAGGTATCTCGAGTACACCCACGGCGTGCTTGGGAGACCTTTGAGACGCTGGCAAACTGCAACAACACACATGGGACTTCTGCGACCTCAAACGAAAGGTATGAAAGGCCTACCCCATCTATGCCTCTATATGTGCCACCAAAAGAGGTTGATCCGTACGTCAGGGAGCAATTCCAAAACGACCAGGTACGTCGCCTTACCAAATAGGTTATGTTTATGTCTAAGGATAAGCCTTGCTTGGAGTGTGGGTCTGTGAGGCACAACACTACTTCGTGCCCAGATGACGATCAAATACTCATGACAGAAACCCACGAAGAGGCATGTTACGCGGGCAACTACTCAAGGAAACATCATCAATAGTAGAACTGGAGCCACTATCGCCAGCCCCATCATCAAAAAGATCCCCCGCCCTACAAAGCCCCTGGTTACCCTGATAGGGAAGGTAAGAAAGATGACCTACATCTTATACTTAAGGAGATGCGGAGGAACCATGCAGAAAGCAAACAGTCCATCAATTCCATCCACACAGTTGCATGGCGTCAACCCAAGGCTTGGGAAGATTGATATCTGGCGAAAATCAATTGAGACCAAATGGGGTCAATTGGCTTCATCAATCCCCAAGCAATCAGGTACGCTCCCTGGATCTTCTAAACCTAATCCTAAAACTAAATCTATAGAACATGTAGCTACTATGAATATCATGAGTGGGCGACAAATACAAACGCCCGAGCAAAACACAGACGGAGAAGCTACAGGGGACTGCTCAACGTCGAGTAATCCAGTCGACGTCGAGCAGACACTACTCGACGTCGAGAAGACCCTAGTTAATGTCGAGGAGAATCATGAGCCTGCCTAGAAATCGACTACTATAGTCGATGTCGAGGACCCTCTAGTCGATGTCGACCAGCCTTCTGCCAATGTCGACCACACTCTAGCACCTCTGAAGAAGAAAACACTGCCATTCCCAATATAATCTTTGAAGAATCCAACAGATAAGAAGTTTCAGCGGTTCGTGAAGATGCTTCAAAGACTAAATGTCACCATTCCTTTCACATAAGCGCTTCATGAGATGCCGTCATACGTGAAGTTCCTCAAATAGATTCTGAGCAAGAAGCGGTCGATGGCTGAGATTGCTGAGAATTGCAGCAAGATGGATATTGCAGAGAAGAGGCCAGATCCAGGTAAGTTTTCTATAACCGTTGGATTTGGTCAGTATAAATTTAATGCTTTATGTAACTTGGGAGCCAGTGTGAGTATAAATTTAATGCTTTATCTGGTCCAAAGTTAAGATAGGTGCTCTAGAGCCCGTGGATGCTAAATTCTATATGGCAAACGACATTGTAGTCATCCCAACAGGCGTGGTGGATAATGTGCTGGTACAAGTAGGTAAGTTCTTTGTCCCTACTGATTTCATAGTTATTGATATGGCAGAGGACCCTGCTTGTCCAATTATTCTAGGGAGGCCCTTCTTAGCGATAGTGGATGCCAACATAAGCGTAAGGAAGGAAGTGCTCACTTTCAACATCAACGATGAGGTAATTAAGTACTCTTTTAATAAAACTGAAAGGCATATAGTTCCTATGGAGGAGGTCAAGTCAATCTCAGCCAGGTACATCACTTGCGGGGAGCCTACCGTAAGAAATATGACTCCCGATGAGCTGGAGAAGCGAGCTTTGGAAGCCTAGGTGGAGGAAATCATGTCGTTTCTAAACGAAGAGGCAGACGATCTACTCGACATCGACCAAGGTAAGTCCATATCGACTAATTTTTATTCAGAATTGTTGCCAGGTCTAGAGTATAGGGTAGATGTCGACCAGAAGTACTCGACGTCGAGTACTCTAGTCGACGTCGTCCAGATTCCGCACCCTTCATGGACTGCACCGTTATCGAGCAACCTACCCGGAGCCGAGAAGTACCCGGAGCCGAGAAGTACTCGACGTCGAGTAGAATACTCGACGTCAATGAGTCCATCCACTCGACTTCTCCACCTCCTTCGAGCAGGCCACTAGACGAAGGTAAGCCAAGGTAAAGACATCTCTTCTCCTATTTCAATTAAAGATTTATCTATACATGGGAGAGTTTTGCCTTGTTATGTGCGCTTATGCAGGGTTTCGAATAACGATCAAAAGGAATATGAAGTCGGAGACAAAGTCTATGTGTCCAAACGAAAGAATCATTGGTTTCCCAATCAATTCAATCACAAGAAGATGGGACCATTCACGGTACATAAGATCCATTCTGGAGGAGTACAGCTAATGGACAAGAATGGAGTCTTATTTGAGGCCCAAACTATATGGGCGCTGCAAATGCCACCCTGAGCTTAAACGGAAGAAGTCGGCCTAACGACTATAAAATCTAGAGCTTGTAACAAAATATTTAGTTTTTTTTGTTTTTTTAGACATCTTTACTTTTGGTTTTTGGTTTTGAGACATTTATTTTGGATTTTTCTATTGTGGATTATTGTCTTCCTAAAATGTCCTGCAGGTACGAAAGAGTTACAGAAGTACTCGATGTCGACTACCTATATCAAGCAAAATGGCATGTGATCGACAAGGATCACCCTGGAGGCTTTCACTGTACTCGATGTCAAGCAACAGTAGTCGACCTCGACTACTCTTGCTCAAGATCGACCACTTTTGCAACTATTACAACACTCGATTCTGACATTCTGCACATTTTTCTAGTGAGTTTCTTTCTTTACCCTTGTTTTTATACAGTAAGGACACTATAATGTTTAAGTATGAGGTGGGGGAAGGGCTTACTTCATGCATATTTGACCATATTTGACATTATGTGTGCGTATTTTTATTTCTCGAATTGCTTATGCATGGCATCTTTGGATTTATTATTAATCTATGTGTTTATATGTTGTTTTCCAAAGTTCATTAAAACTACCCCCATTGAATTTTTTTTATTAGTGTCATGGAAGTTTAATATTGAACTCGACGATGCAAAATTGGATTCATTAGAGATATAGCATGAAATTGCCTAGTAAAGGGAAGTCAAAATGAAGTGCATTATTTTCTTGAAAACCATGAAATGAGGTAAACTTTGAAATTGCTTTTGACATGTTGCATGATAAGAGGATGGAGGACTTTATATTTTCCATATCATGCTCATATTCATTAGCCATACCTATGCTTATTTTGCATCACAAAAGCCATATTGAACCTTATTTCATATATGCTCCACATGATTTAAATCTTGCCCATTTTTTACCTTATTTCTTTATCCGGGGATTATGTTGAGAATGGAAATTACATTATGGAGAATATTATATAGTTTTTTTGTTGTTGTTTTTATTATTAGAGTTTGGCAGGAAATTAAAAAGATATGGAAAATTTAATGAGTGAAAGAAAATCCGATCACCTCATCGAGCCAAATCAGGTGCTTTCGGGTAGACTGGAGGTAGTCGACGTCGAGTATAGTACTCGACGTCGAGCACAATCTGCAATGTCGAGTGGAAAACTGAGAGGGCTTCTGTCGACACGTAGTCGATGTCGAGTAGTCTACTCGATGTCGAGTAGATTCGCTTCCTCCTTCGTTCTTGACTAGTCTTGCTTGACTTCTAGTGGATTGCAATGAAATTTTGGTCGAGATCGAGTAGAATACTCGATGTCGATTAAACTCGTAGTTCTCCGACTTTGCATGTATTTATCTAGGAGAAGAGATTATGCACGAACATAAAGAAAAAGAAAATAAAAAGAAGACAAAATAAGAAAAGCGGGATGCCTCCCGTAAGCGCTAAGGTTTAAGTCGTTAGCTCGACCTACTTTCCTGTTTAAACCATGATTAACACCAAGGTGGCGCGAATCTCTTCCTCCAGGTCTTCTTCGTTATAGTATTTCTTGACCCGGTGTCCATTGACCTTAAAGGGGATGCCATCAGTGCCAAGTAACTCCACTGCTCCATGGGCATAGATATGGTGAACCACAAAAGGTCCACTCCACCTTGTCCTTAGCTTCCCTGGGAACAAACGGAGTCTAAAATTATATAAAAGCACTTTGTCACCTACCTCATATGTCTGTGGTACCAATTTCTTATTGTTTCATCTCTTCGTGCGCTCCTTGTATATTTCGGCATTCTCATATGCCTTCCGTCGCAACTCCTATAGCTCATGCAAGTCAATAAAGCGTTTCTTACCTGCCTTGTCAAGATCCATGTTGAGATCCTTAAGAGCCCACATTGTTTATGCTCCAATTCGATGAGCAAATGACATGACTTGCCATAGACCAGGTTGTAAGGAGTTCTCCGCAGTGGTGTCTTATATGTCGTTCAATAGGCCCAGAGCGTGTCATCAAGCTTAGAAGACCAATCCTTCCTTGAGCGGGAGACTGTCTTCTCCATGATGGCTTTGATTTGACGATTAGAGACCTCTACTTGGCCACTTTTTGGGGGGGTGATAGGGGGTTACCATCCTTTGCGTCACTCCATACTTAACCAAAAGAGTCTCAAACCCTCTCTCAATGAAGTGTGAGCTACCATCTGAACTAAGAACTCTGGGAACACCAAAGCGAGAGAATATGTTAGTTTTAACAAACTTTGAAACTACCTTCGCATCGTTGGTCCTAGTTGCAACAACCTCAACGCATTTAGAGACATAGTCGACCGCCACAAGGATGTATTTATAAGGGCCTGATGCAGGGAATGGTCCCATGAAGTCAATGCCCCAAACATCAAAAGGCTCAACTTCCAGGATACATGTGAGCGATGTCTCATTCTTCCAAGTAATGTTGCCCGCTCGTTGGCACTCATCGCATGAAGTGACATACGCCTATACATCCCTATAATGGTTAGGCATACCTATGCTTATGCATCACTGATGGACGGTTTTTAGTCCCGTAAACTGTATCAAAATAAATTCGAACTTACTAACTAATGTAGTGTGATAAGTACGAGTCGATCACACAGAGAATCAAGTTATTCCTAAGTTAAGTTTATTTAACAATTAATAGAGGGTTTTATGTGATGCGAATAAGAAAGAAAATAAAATAAATTATAAACGAATTAATGGAGATAACAATTAAGAATATAATTTCATCTATAAACATCCACTTTAGTTTTGACTATTTGATCCTCGATTCTTCTTCAAGTTCTCTTTTCATCCTATTATTGTTCCTGTACTTATCTTGTGTAAATTACTAGTCCTACGAGTCACAGTAACCCTTACTAATTAGATAACCCAACACGTTTACGATTCAACCTAATAGTAGCATTAAGATTAAGGATTAACCAGGATACATGCAACACCAAGCTACGAGTCAGCATTCAACATGTAATTGATTCTCTACACACCAGTTTAGTCCTACGAGTCCGAAAAAGATATGATTGCTACTATAGATTAAGGTTCGCTACGAGGAATCTACAAAATCTTAGCAATAATCTCAACTTTATCAAACCAAAGCTTTAATCCTATAAACGAAACGGAGGAGTTTAGATCTCCATATAAACAAGAAAAAACGTAATTAGGGTGGAAAGTTAGTCGGCCACAGTTCTCCGTCGTCTTATGCCGTATGAATGTGTGTGTGTCTATATATATATATATATATATATATATATATATATATATATATATATATATATATATATATATATATATATATATATATATATATATATATATATATATATATATATATATATATATGCAATGGTTCTAGTGAAACGAGTTATAGGGTGAAACATGTAACGTAATTATGATCGTTAGATCTAATGAAATGAACGGCCTAAGATGATGGAATAGCATGCTGCAATATGTTGTATTTCACCGAATTTCTTTAATACCCCTTGATTAACGCTACTCCCTCCACCCTCCAAATTACAAACTTCCATTTTTGGCTTTTTCATATTTATTTATTTTTATTCAAACTCACCATCATCGGTTAAAAACCACCCAATATTAATCAATACATTTCGTATATGGAAGCTAAATTCAAATATGAAATATTATTCAAAGCTATGATTAATCAAAAATGGGGATTTCAAATTATATATACTTAATATTCATTTTAAAAAGAGTGAATATTTATTTAATTATATTTTTATATTCAATATTATAGAAAAGAAAGGGTAGATGAAATATTTTTTTTGAAGAAGGAAAATTTATAGTTAATTTGTATTGGATAATTAATTGGGGCGTTTTGCAAAATAGCCACCAAAATGGGCGTAATTTGCGAAATGTCCGTGTTTTGGGACAATTTTGTAAAATGGGCGTAATATAAACCTTTCCCTCTCTCCCACGCGCCGTTCTCTCTCCTCCTCGCTCTCCCTCTTCGACGCGCTCTCCTCCGCGCTTCTCCTCCTCCGAGCGACTCCTACACACGCGCACTCTCTCTCTCTCCCGCCCATCTTGCGAGCGACTCCTTCCTCCGTCCATCTTACCCCATCTCCAGCGATTCCTGAATCCAGCGCGCTCCTCTGTCCATCTTTGGTCCTCTCGCTCGTAGATCTGGCTACTTGGCTTCGTAGATCTAGCTCTCCGATTGTTTAGGGTTTCGATCTGTTCGAGAGAGACATCCAATCGATCTGGTTGTATGGAGGTAAGTAGATCTGTCTCAACCTCTATGAAATTTGTAATTGTTGATTGTGCTCGATTGTTTAGGGTTTTTGCGTTTCTGTCATATGTTTGATTTCAATTCAATTGATTGCAATTTGGATCTCCGGTGTCATCGGCACATTTCCTCTTGCTCAGCGTTCACTTGGAACGAAAAGAGTGCTCACTCGAATCAAACATAATCAGACACAAAATCTGGTTGTATAAAGTTGCAGGGGGCTTATCAATCGATCTTCGATCGATTGATAAGGAAATCAATCTAATATTTAACTGGTGCTTGATTTGCTGGTCTTTTTCTTGATTTTGCTGGTGCTTGATTTTGGTTCATTAGGACTTTGAGAAGCTTAGGTTCAGCTTTTGTATTTTGTCTTGGTTGAGTGGGTGATAGCATTATATTGCTGATTCATTGAGTAGTCTCGTGTTATTAACGCTGCACCTTGGCTCATCATGCTTTTGGTTGATCAAATTGGCTTTCATTGTCATATTTTAAAATTCTTTAGGAAGATATCATTGTTTCACTCACTGTTTAGCTTCATGAAAGTTTTGGGATGGTTTTTCATTGCTCCTTTAGTTCTGATTGATCGGATAGTAACTCCATGATCTATTATTATTTTTTGTATTCAAGTTGTTGCCTACTTTTATAGCGGAATGTCATGTCACTGAACTTCTGACTTTGGTTAACTAAAATAAGCACAAATGAAGAACATGTTTTTCCCTGTCATTGAAACCTTTACTAATCCATTGTGGAGGACGAGTGATCGGTCTGCATAACACATGTAATAGAGGAATTGGAAATCTGTCATGTAGAAACTTTTTCTTGTGTGGCTTGATTTTCGTCTTCCATTTGTACTAAATCTCTATGCTAACTGCTAATCTGCTAAATCATTCATTTTATAAGAAATTAATTGAAATACAGATTTTACAGCATGCAGAAGATAGGCTTCAGGTTCACAAGGATGCCATACACTTTTGTCAAGACGTGCTCAAGCGTAAATTGATTAATTGGGAAACATTTTGTCGCGATGGATTATCAAAATCAGTTCGAAATGTGGATCTAGTTGTCAGCATTGGCGGTGATGGCACTCTCCTTCAAGCAAGCCATTTCATGGATGGCTCAATCCCAATCTTAGGAGTAAACTCAGATCCCACTCAAGTGAAGGAGGTAATATTTTAGTTTTTTTATTTTGTGATCTCTTATTATTGTGTACAACTTCACCCTTTCTTATTGTGTTACATCAAGTTTATTATTATTGTTTTAAGGTCGGAATCCACTATCTAACACAAAAGTTAGGCTATTGTGTAGAGTTTCAGCCTTTTATAATCGATGTGAGAGAAACAGTTCCATAATCCATACCAACCCTTTCAACAACTATCGAGTTTGACTTATATCTGGATCAAGCGTCTGGCTGATTTTTTTAAAACAAAAAAAAGGCTTCAATTTTGGCTATAGAGATTTTGCATCCTCCCTCAGCTAATAGTAGTTTTTTTTTCTTTGTTGAATAAAATGCTCTCTACTTCTGTCTCTTACAGGTGGAAGAGTTCAGCAATGAGTTTGATGCTGCTAGAAGTACAGGTTACCTTTGTGCCGCCACGGTAGAAAACTTTGAGCAGGTGAGATATTATTATGTGATTAGTTAGGTCAGAATGAAAATATTATGGCGTTCAATCTAAGAGAAGATGGTAGATAATGCTAAGCTGAACTAGGCCGCGGAAGATCATATTGGAAATGATATTATTCAACATGCTTTGCACTTCAAACTGTGTTCTGATACATGATGGAAATCATATATTATGATTTTAGGTATTGTGTTACATCAAGTTTATTATTATTTTACCTTTGCTAGAAACACAGACTTGCTATAGATTGTTGGGAGATCAATGGAAGCACTGCATACTTGTTTCACAGTTGTGATATTATTGACTGGATAGTTTCCTTTGGCAGGAAGAGTGGCGTCGATGCCTTAAGCCATTAAGTGTTGATACCATAGCTAAATTGAAAAAGGGGCTTCCTGAGCTTGAAAACGAGGTATTTGTTTTGGAGTTGTTCCTATTTATTCATCCTCTACTCCTTTCTTTGGGACTAGATCTGCAGCGTCATAATTTTGTGAAACCCAAAGTTTCCTGCAACATATTTACCACGTCAATGGCGCTATCCAGGTTTGCGCTGTGCTCCTCTTTTATTTACCACGTCAATGGATTCAACCTTGGTGCAATAAAGTGCTGAGTGCTCATAACATGTTTCACATTTCATTCAAAACAACTTTCCCGCTTGCTGAAACGCTTGTCATGCTTTGCAGGCATTGCTCAAGCTGGTATCCGAATGTTCTTCCTTGGCCTTGAACCCAACAAGGAAAGACGCCTTGAACCAGTCGCCTCTAAAGATCGTGTTGTTCGCTTTGGCCAAGATGTGTGCGCACTCGTCTTGTCGACAAGTCCTCTGGTCATCAGACTTGTTTGTCGCAATCTATAGGCTTAAGCAGTCACCGGATTCGACTATTTCAAACTATGCTGCAATCATCTGTGATAAAATGGGAGCTTGATCCCAAAATGAAGTTCTTCATTTCTAGTTTTCATCTTCTTGTAAAGGACAAAGAAGGTGGAGTTTAACATGAAGCTTCTGGCTTCTTATTGAGCTAGAGCAATGTGGTTTCCAACTAGAATATTAATACAGTGATATATTGATTATTTTGTCTCATGTTTTGGCTTCTTATTGCATGAAATGGCATCAACTTTTATAGGATGAGCAAAGTGATTAACAAGTATGTGAAATGTAGGTTTAGTTGACTCTCGATAATATGGAAGTATTAAACAAAATATTCCATTAATCTCATACTTTGTGTCCTGTATTATTAGTATTAAACAAAATATTCCATTAGTCTCATACTTTGTGTCGTGCAACTCTTAAAATAGTTTCGTGCAACTCTTACAACAGAGTCGTGCAACTCTTAAAACATAGTCGTGCAACTCTTACAATAGAGTCGTGCAACTCTTAAAACAAGAGTCGTGCAACTCTTACAACAGAGTCGTGCAACTCTTAAAACAGAGTCATGCAACTCTTAAAACAGATTCGTGCAACTCTTACAACAGAGTTGTGCAACTCTTACCAGAGAGTCGTGCAACTGTTACAACAGAGCCGTGCAACTACTAAAACTAAGTCGTGCAACTCTTAAAACATGGTCGTGCAACTCTTAAAACAGAGTTGTGCAACTCTTGCAACATAGTCGTGCAACTCTTACAACATAGTTGTACAACTCTTACAATAATATTGAGAGAACATAAAATCATGTTGAGAACAATTTCAGAAATCTCGATTGTTTTGCAAAAAATAACCTATTGTTGAGCAAAAATAAGAGTAAGTTGTGCAAATATAAGAGGACGTTGTGCAAATTTAATCATAAGTTATGCAAATATAACCCTAGTCTAGTTTTTATTTATTTTATTTTTTTAAACTTTTATCGTGCAAATATAAGAGTACTTTGTGCAAATATAACCATAAATTGTGAAAATATGATCCAAGTAGAGTTTACAGTTGCACTTTTTTTCCCATGTCAGCACTTTTTTTAGAGTTGCACAAGCATGGATAACAATTTCACAAAGAATCGAAGAAGCACATGACAAATGAATCATAAGTCGATCAAATGATGTCGAACAATTCCATCAAGCCTGGATAACAATTTCACAAATATGATCCAAATCTAGTTTTTTTTTTCTACAAGGATAACAATTTTTTTTTTACTTTATAATATTATTCATGCGCATTTTATTCTAATTTGTGCACTTTTTATTCTATTTGTGTCAGCACTTTTTTCAAATAATTTTTTTCTTTCACGGCAGCAATTTTTTAAAATAAGATCATGTCGAGAATAAATTCACAAGTCTCGATTGTCGTGCAAATCTTAAAATACAGTCGTGCATTTCTTACAACAGAGTCGTGCAACTCTTCCAACAGAGGCGTGCAACTCTTAAAATAGAGTTGTGCAACTCTTACAACAGAGTCGTGCAACTCTTAAAACAGAGTCGTGCAACTCTTATAACAGAGTCGTGCAACTCTTAAAACAGAGTCGTGCAACTCTTACAACAGAGTCGTCCAACTCTAAAATTTCATAGTGTTATTCATGAAATTTATAGTTTTATTCATACAAACTAAAATCTAATTTTAAAATGTATGTTAATCAATTACATTATGTTTATAATGTAATTTTAAAATTTTACGCAATAATGTATGTTTAATTGACATAATTTAAAAGATATTTCATTTAAAATTTAGGTTTACATTTTTTCATACAAATATAAGAGTACGGTGTGCAAATTTAACCGTAAGTTGTGCAAAAGTGACCCAAGTCTAGTTTTTTTTCTTCATTTTGTCGTGAAAATATAAGAGTATGATGTGCAAATATAATCGCAAGATGTGCAAAAATGACCCAAGACTTTTTTTTAAAAATTTTGTTGTGCAAACATAAAAGTACGATGTGCCAATATAACCGTAAGTTGTACAAATATAACATTTTGTTGTGCAAAAAAAATAAAAATATAGATTATGGATCACATAATAAAATATAGATAGTTTTTTTAATTTCTCATATTTATAGGGTGATTTTTTTAATAATATATAGATATGTTTTGTAATTCCCATTTTTATGGGGTCAGTTTTGTAATTTCATCAAAACTTCATCTTCAACCTTGTGAAAGACGATGAACACAGTCACACAACACCGGAGGAGATCTAGCTCCGGCCGCTCCCTCGACCTCGCTCCGGCTAGATTGCTCGCTCGCAAGCGCCGCCGCCTCGCTCGACCTCGCTTGCACCGCCGCCTCGCTCGCTCTGCCGCCTCGCTCTCTCGGCCTCACTCGGACGCTCCACTATAGATCTGGACCAGAGGAGAAGGGAAGGCGGAATTCGACTTCAGATCTGGACTTGCTCGTTCGAGCCACTTCAGATCTAGACCGGAGAATTCCTTTTTTCGCTCTCGATTTGGATGAAACCTCGAGAAAGACGATCGGATAATCTTCAATTGAAAGGAAATCGGTCAAATTCGCACATCGAGCAAGCACCGAGAGCAAAACGTCGACATCTTTATCGGTTGCAGCGGCGGCGGTGGATGAGGATCTCCAGATCCGGCGTTGATTTGCAAAATTCCAGATCCGGGGTCGAGAGACTGAGCAAGCAAGAGATACGAGATCGAGAGAGCAAGAGAGATCAGAGCAGGAGAGCAACAGAGCAAGAGAGATCGAGATGGCGAGAAAGATAGATCAGAGAGATCGAGACAGAAGAGAGCAAAAGAGACGAGCGGGGGAGGAATGATCGATGATGAACAACGTACAGAGGATTTTGGCACAATTGGGAAAGATGTCCGTACAGAAGCGAAATTAGGTATATATAGGGGCCATTTTACAAAATTGTCCAAACACGCGTCTATTTCGCAAAAACGTCCAATAAATGTGCATATTTTGCAAATTTTTTCTAATTAATTTACAAAAAAAAAAATTGTTTACTAGACGTGTATTTATCATTAAAATCCTTATGGTAAATCTATAGTAATGAATAAAATTATAACCTTAAATAAATATTTAACCTATTTGAAGAGAATATTAAGTACATATTAGTTGGCGAAAAGTTAATTATAGAAAGGGAAGGCAAAGAGAGAAATTCTAATATTCAATTTTATTAAACTAAATATTCATGTAAATGTATCCTGAGTGAACATAAATTTATATAAAATTTGAAACTTTGGTACGAGTTATAATTTTATTAAAATTGACTATTTTGAAATTGAATATTAGATTTTCTCTTTGGGCCTCCCCTTTCTATAATTAATTTTCCATCAACCAATATATACTTAATATTCTCTTCAAATAGGGTAAATATTCATTTAAGGTTATAATTTTATTCATTACTTTAAATTTACAATAAGGATTTTAATGATAAAATATATGTCTAGTAATCAATTTTTTATTATTATTTTCAATAAATTATCCAATACATACAAACTAAGTATAAATTTGCCTTCTTCAAAAAAAATGAAAAAATTTGCAAAATAGGCACTTTATTTCGACGTATTTGCAAAATGGTCGCGTTTTTGGACAATTTAGCAAAATGGCCACTATATATACCTATTTTCGCTTTGTACGGACATTTTTTCCTATTTCCGCGAAATCCGATTTCCTCCTCTTTCGAACTCTCTCTTTGCTCGAAGTTTTTCGTCGTGCATTTTCCGGCTTGGTTCGTCGTGCGTTTTCCGGCTTGGTGCGTTTTCCGGCTTGGTTCGATCGATTGTTCTTCCTTGATTCGCTAAAGTTCAGAGTTTTCGTCGTTTGCTTCAATGTCGTCATCCAGCAGCTCAGGTATAAATTTCGCTTCTTTTTGCGAACTTTGTCGTGCTAGGGTTTTGGATTAAGTTTGTTTATGTTGATTTTATTGTTTTTGCATTATAATTTTGACAATCTATGGTTAAATCCATGCTTGATATGCATACTTATGTGCGCTTTTTAGTAGTTTCCGTAGTTTATGCAAGTTGCATATGTAAATGCGTTGATTTTAACTGTTTCTTTTCGTCAATTTTGTGGTGTGGCACTTTGTAAGTGCTTTTATAGTGTTCTTCGTGTATGTCAATCTGTTTTCCATGCTTTGGCTTGTTTGTATTGATGATAGTGTACATATCTACTGCTATGTTCATGTGTATGGTGGCTGACACTATCTGTTTTTATATATTATTGTGTTAGTTTATTGTAGTTCCAATGATGTCTGTCTTTGGATTTTGTATTTTGTGTTGTGTTTTTGATGTTTATGTTATTTTACTATGTCTTGGTGACATTTTATTGTTATTGTTTATGGTTGTTTGCTTCATCACATATTCTGTTAATGTATATTTACATTGTTTTGTATGTTGTTTCTTGCAGAAGCTCAATCTTCTGATTCATCCACCTCTTATCCTGGTTCTGATGTAAGTTATTTTAGTTTTCCATTTGGAATTCTTTTTTTGATGAGCAAGTTGTAATTTTTTCTTAATCTGATGGTTGTTTTTGTGCTTAATTGTGTGTGATTGATCAGGGTTTGGAATATTGCATTCCTTTTTCTGAGCGATTTCATTGTAGATCCAACATATATTCATATCCTTCTATCTGTGATCTGATCAAGGAGCATTTGTGTCCTTCTCACTACAATACTCTGGAAAAAAGTTGCCTTGGATGGGTGGTGACGCAAGGCACCAAAATGGTTACCAATTTTCAGCTTATGCATCAAATGGTGCTCCGTCAAGTACAAAAACAAAAAGAGAATGAGTTGTGGTTTAGAGTTGGTGGACATATCGCACATTTTTCAATTGCTGAGTTTCATGTGATTATAGGCCTTCCTTGTGAAGACCGTGTTTGTAATATCCCAAAGAAAGTGTCAATATTTGAATTTTTTGGGCAGAAGAAAATGACTCATGATGAGTTACTTGATCGTTTCATATCTGAGAAAAAGAAGTCTAAAAAGAAGTTGATTATGGCAAAGTTGTTGCTGATTGAGAGGTTAATTGTTTATAGGAGGTCAACAGTTGTAAGTGCACAATTCTTATCTCGTGCGTGCAAAGAGAAGGAGTTTGAAGTATATCCTTGGGATAGAGAGTCATACACCCGTTTGTTGAAGTCATTGAAGAGTTCTTCTGTTGTAGATCGGAATGGGGTTATGGGTTCTTATCAAATGTATGGGTATTGCCTTGCATTCCATGTATTGTGCTTTAGTGTTTGCATGTCTTATGTCATCATTTTTTTTATCTGTGTCAGCACAACTTTATTGTTTATGTGAGCATTATTTAAATATTGTTTTGTAGTGTCATAACGAGTTTTCTTTTGTAACAGGCTTGGATATTAGAAGCTTTCCCAGCTATCTCCGTTAATTTTGACTGTAATTTTAAGATGCCTGATAGAGATCCATACTCGTTGCACTGGCAATGTGATTATAGCCATGTATACACTGAAGCTGAGAAGTTCTTTCATGGTGATTTGGTAATAATTTTATATTTTTATCTCTTTAAGAACATTTTTATTTGATGCATCTTTGGGTTTTTATTCTGATACATGCATTTTGTCCAGACTCCGTTGTTCCCTATTTATGGGGAGTTTGCACGCATCGAAAGGATGGCGTTTGCTGGTGAAAAAGTTGATGTTGTAGTTGATGCATCAGTTGAAGAAATAGTTTTTGGACCTGTTGATACGACTTTGTATGAGAGTCGTTGTGTTCGTAGAAGGGCATATGAAACTAATTTTTCAAACAGGGCTCTCCAGGTTGAGGTTGAAGAAGCTAATGTCTTGCAGAAACATGATGAAGGAGAGACCTCAAAGAAGAAGACAGTTGTGAAGAGAGGCAAGGCTGCTAGAAAGAAACAGGATGGTAAGTCATTTGAAACTGCTTTTGAAGTTTTCCCTGAGGGGGATAAAGAAGATGTAGGGACCTCAAAGAAGAGGAAATCTTCCACTGGAGGGATGAGTGGTAAAAAGAAACAAAAGGTGGCGACCAGTGATACCTCTGAGGAACGGGTTCTCCTGAGGAGGGGTCGTTCTGCAAGTCGTGTTCTATTCAATCCATACATTGCTTTAGACCGTAAAAAATTTGTCAAGAGTGATGTAAAGACGCTTAAACAGAAGGCTTCAACGGTGAGGACAAGTGGTAGAGTTATTCCTTCTAAGGAGGTGAAGAGAGTTACTGTTGACACAGATTTGCATAAGGAGGTTGATGTGGTTGCTCCACCTTCCAAGAGATGTCGGTTGGGGACTGATTCATGTGATCTATTAGAGGATGATGTCCCGCTGAATATTGTCTTTCAGCGGAGGTATAAGATGAAGAAGAACGATGGTGTAGGTAGTGGGAGGCTGTTATATGATAGTACTGGTGACAGGGCTTCTGTTCTTCCTTCAGTTCCTGTTGTTGATAATGAGGGTACCCATGGAGTGGAGACCATAGATATTCATGTTGCAGTCTCTACATATGATGGTGAAGTCAGTGTTGGTGATGACAAGGGTGATGATTTTACTGCTGACACCCATTCTTCCAAACCTTGTGGTGAAGTCCGTGTTTGCGATGACAAGGTTGATGTTTTTACCGCTGACACCCATTCGCCTAAATCCGATAAATTGGATGCTTGTCATACCGCGAGACTTTATGTTTTGGCCGATCTTGCAGATGTGATTGATTGTGGTGACGCCGTTGAAGGAGTTGAGACACCTTCTGGTGACAGCGATGGAGAAGGTGATGTAGCGACTCCTTCTGTGCAGAGGTCACCCCTGGGGAGTGTTGAAGCACATGATTTTGGTGATAGGAGGTTTGTGTTTGGGAAAACATCTGCTGCTTGTGAAAATGAAGAAATTCGTGTTTCAAGTGTTGAAGCTGGCAAAATAGCACTGTCAGCTGCAGAGAAAGTGGAAGGTATTGAAGATGTTTCTCCTCAAATGGATGCCAACAATGATTCAACTTGTGAGTTGCCTCCAAAAACACATGGTGATGCTTTTGCTTCTTCTCTCCCATCTCATCCTGACTGGGTGAAGGAGATTTTCTGGAGGATTGAGAAGCCTGAAGAGGTCCCTAAATTTATGCATCTGTTGTCTGCAAGGGTTGATGCAATTGAAACAAAGATTGTGGAGTTGAATGGGAGCCTTCAAGTGTTTGGTGAAATATCGAAGAGGTACGATGAGCTTGAGGTTAGGGTTGCTAATTATGAGGCTTTGTTTGAGAGGTTGCAGTCAAATCCTGTCAAGCCTGATGATAAGCACATCCCTGGTAAGCCTGAGGGCACTTTTGCAAAAGTTGATGATGAAAGTGTCAGTGGTGGTAAGTGTCGGGGCACACCTGTGAATGCTGATGATAAGAACATTGCTGGTAAGTTTGAGGGCACTCGTGCGATAGTTGATGGTGAACATGTCACTGGTGGTAATTCCCAGGGCACACTTGTGAAGGCTGATGATAAGCACGTTCCTGGTAAGTCCGAGGGCACTCCTACGAAAGGTGATAATGAACGTGTTAGTGGTGGTAAGCCCCATGCCACACCTGTGAAGGCTGTTGTTGAAGATGTGAACAAAATTTTGAGAATGATGTTGTGCCTGATCTTCAGAAGTCTTTCCCTTTTGAGGAGTTAATGTTGAAATCATCTTCTGCTTCTGTTAAAGTTGTGCACGTGTCTTTGCCATCAGTAAGTGATGAGGTTCCAGAAGTGGGTAAGGAGTCTCCACCTGTTGTTGCTAACACTGAATTTAAGGTTCTTGGAGATGAGGTTGGAATTCCAACAACTTCTGCTGAAGTGCCTCAATCTACAAAGTGTGAAGGCGAAGGTGCTGGTGGTAAAGTTGCTGGAGTTAGGATTGACCCATCCCTGGAAAAGTACATTTGTCTGTCTGACAATGATGATGATAAGGGTGGAGATGTTGATTGGGATTCGGTCGCTAAGGATCCTGCAATTGAAATCGAAGTTGACCAACTAAAGGCTTCCAATCTTATCCCATCAACCAGTACATTCCTGTATGGCCCAGTTGAGTGGGAGAAGAAAGTGAGGATGCCAAAGCATGCCCCTAAGAAGTCATTGATCAGCTCGGAAGATCATGAATTTATTTATGGACTTGTAAAGAAGCAAAGGTATGGTTTATTTTTATGTTTAGTATTTGGGATGAAATGGTGCTGTTATTGTATTAGTTATAGCATCTCATGCTAGATATATTTTTATTCGTTTTGTGTAACCTTTGGTAGGAATTTTTTTGTTGCTGGTCCAATCTCAAGGTTTGACAAAAAGTTTTTCCAGCATATTTTAGTGAAGAATATGTGGCTTGATTGTCAGGTAATAACTGCTTGTATTTTTGGAGTATATATATACGTGTGGATTGGATTTTATTGTATTAGTTGATTGTTGAATTCACTTTTTTACTTCTTTGTTTAGCATATAGAAACAGGTTTGATTCACATTAGGAGGTGCATTTCTGAGGACCCTCTCAAGTATCGAGATTTTCTTGTTCTTGATTGGCTATTTTACCTAAAGTACCTGCCTGATTATGCTTTAAGTTATCGGGAAGACATACCTCTTGAAGTCAACACTGAGGATTATTTTGTCGGTATGTGCCCTGCTGGTTATGGGAAGCCATGGGTATCTGTAAAGAAAATCTACACAATTTTCAACGTTATAAACAAGCACTGGGTGGCGTTGGAGATTAAAATTGAGGATAGGATAATCAGCGTGTTCGATTGCAATATCCCTGCTGTTAGGGAAGGTGTTCTTGAAGAACCATTGCAACCGTTTGCTATTTGGCTCCCAATTCATTTGGTAAAGTCTGGGCTATTTGAAAACTTCGATTCCTCTCCTTTTCAGCTAAACATGGTTCCTGGGTTAATGCATGATTCTAACGGGTATGTATTTGTTATCTTGTTTTGTTTGTTGGTTACGTTAAGATACTTGTTATTTATGTTCTTATATTACATTGTTTCTTTTTTTGTCTACATGGCTTCATGTGGTGTTTTTACATTAAAAGCGATTGAAGCTTCTGTATTTGGGGGAGATGTTAAAGATTTCAACAACGAGAAGATCTTTCGATTCAGAGAACTCATGTGCGCAGATCTGATCAAGGAAGCCTGGAGTTTTAAATTTTAAAACCAGTGGTTAGATAGGTTGTTGTTGTGTAGATGGGGAAGTTTGGATGTAATCTGACAAATTAAGTGCTCAAAATAGATAAGTAGTGGTTACACTGATATGAAGTAGTGGTGTCAATATCCTTGTATTTTTTTTTTTTTGCTTTTTGACGTGTAGGTGGTGACGTTTTATGTTATTGAACATTATGGACTGACAACAGGTGCATAAGTACGAAAATAGTGGTGACACTTATGTTAGTTTCAAGCAGTGTTGATACTGTCGTTGTATTTGTTGATTATGAAGTGTATGTGGTGGCACGAGGTGGTTATAGTAGTTAGAAATCTTGGGGGACATTAGAATTGTGTTTGCACATCAGTTGAATCTTGTGAATTTGTGCCCAACATAATTTGATTCCTTTTCAATATAATTTTATACTTTTTCAATAGATTACTTGCATACCATTGAAATATTTTTTGATTATCATTCGAATAAATTATTTGCACATCATTTGCGATTGGTGGAAATTTGCTCAACATGAGCATTGTGAATTTGTTCCCAATAATATTTTATATTTGCACAACAATTGAGCATTGTGAATTTGTTCCCAATATGATCTTATTTTTCTTCAATAGAATTTTTGAATTTTTAAATATTTTTTTTCACGATGTTTTCTTATTTTTTGTCATCATTAGAATTAAATTGCACACCATTGTCGATTGGTGAAAATTTGCTCAACATGATCTTATTTTTGCTGAACAATAGGTTAAATTTTGCACAACAATTGAGCATTGTGAATTTGTGTCCAATATGATCTTATTTTTCCTCAATATAATTTTTGAATTTTTAAATATATTTTTTTGACGATGTTGTCTTATTTTTTGTCATCGTTAGAATTAAATTGTATACCATGGCCGATTGGCAAAAATTTGCTCAACATTATCTTATTTTTGCTGAACAATAGGTTAAATTTTGCACAACAATTGATCCTTGTGAATTTTGTGCCCAATATGAACTTATTTTTCCTCAATATAATTTTTGAATTTAAAAAAAAATATTTACGATGTTGTCTTATTTTTGGTCATCATTAGAATTAAATTGCACACCATGGTCGATTGGTGAAAATTTGCTCAACATGATCTTATTTTTGCTGAAATTTTGCACAACAATAGGATTTGGACAACATTGGTGTTTGGTTTAGTTTAAACTTCATGATAGGAGATCGTGGCCCATTTTAGTTACTTTATATATGGGTTGTTCTTCACTGTATCTCCAAGACTCCAACGTCATTTCAACCCTTTCCACTCTCTTCCCCATTACCGTCTCTCCAAGTCTTTTCATCTTCTTCCACACGCTCTTCCTCTTTCCGGATTTTCTTCACAAGGTGCGGCCTTTCGTATGTAGTTCTCTCCATTTCGTTCATCTGTTTTTAATCGGTTAGGGTTTTTACATTCTTCCAGCAAGTTTTATGTTGTTTTTTCCTGATTTTAGATGACTTTTTCATTATCTTCTAGTCGGTTAGGGTTTTCATTTCAGCAAGTTATATGAGTGTATATTTATTTTGTTTGTGTATGTTTTGTATACTTAGATGGCACTTCCAACTGCAACCCAAATGGGGTACCATTACACTGTCGGCTCCTTTGAAGTTGTCATCACACCAAGGGAGATGCCTCTGTATGGACCTAGCCAACTGCACATGGCTATTCATTTTGATAGAATCCCTGAGCTGTTCCTGGACCACTTCTCTGATTGGAATGGGTTGCTAATGACTTATGCACAATGTGATCAAGTGTTAAGTGAAGCAGGGGTCACTGTTGTGGTTCGAACTCAAGTGGCCAACCTGATGTTAATGGATTACACTCACAGTTGGTTTACAAGCGACGCTGAGTTCATTGAATATGGTCTCTGCCCAGACCTCATTATGGATGTACGTTACATTGAAGACTCTGAATCTGAGATAAGCTCTGATTCAAGCTCTCAATCTGATATGAGCATCGACTCTGAACAGGATGTGGACCCCCAAGCTTCTCCAGCAAATACAGAACAAAATGGCAATTTACAAGAGCCACATCAACCGGAACAGGATTGGGATCAATGCACAATATGTCCTGATCAGATGCTGCCATCGATGCCTGTCATTTGGACACTGTGTGACCATTCCTTCCACCAATGGTGTCTCCTAGAGTGGGTGTCAATTCAACCCATTTGTCCACTTTGTCTATCAGCTTTTTAGCCATGTGTGTAATGTATATCTGTTTGGAAAAGACATTGTAGGTGCACCTCTTTTTTGGTAGTTAATTTAAGGAAATGTATGGTATGAATGGAAGTTTGTGTCTGGCAATATTTTGTATCTAATTTCCATTCAAATCATACCGATGTATTTAGTAACTATTTGTGGTAACTGGTGTATGTAAATGCATAATATTAATGAAATTTGCGCACTATTATATTTGTTTGTGATTTCCATTATATCATATTTTTTCTGCTGTATGTGTATGATACTGAGTTTTATTTGACGAAGAAAAACCATCTGAACTTTGATGAATTTGCTCATATATTCTGTGTGGATTTAAAATACATATAAAACTTAATTTTCCCAAAATCCTGCACGATTGTGCATTCCAAAATAGTGCTGACACTGATATTAGTTACTAGTAGTGGTGACAGTGGCCTAGTTTTTTTTTATGTTGAAGTGTATGTTTTATGAAGAGGTTTTTAATGCCCAAAGTATTGTTGACATTTTTTGTCCGATTAGTTTGAAGTAATGGTGACACCATACTTGTATTTTTTGATTTTGCATTCTATGTGGTGACACTATGTGGTTGTTGTCTAAAGTAGTGCTGACAATGATATCAGTTACAATTAGTGGTGACACTGGCCTTTTTTTTTGATATTGAAGTCTATGTGGTGGCAAGAGGTGTTTAACGCCCATATTATTGTTGACATTGTTGGTTATATTAGTTTGAAGTAGTTGTGTCATCAGTTTGATGGTTTCTGATATTGAAGTTTATGTGGTGACACTAGGTGGTTTAGACCCAAAGTAGTGCTGACACTGATGCTAGTTACAAATAGTGGTAACACTAGACTTGTATATTTTTGTTTTTATAGTGTATGTGGTGACACTGATATTATTTACAAGTAGTGGTGACACGGGCGTTGTATTTTTTGATTTTAAAGTGTATGGGGTGCAAGAAGTGTTTAATGCACATAGTATTGTTGACATTGTTGGTCATATTAGTTTGAAGTATTGGTGTCACCAGTTTGTTGTTTTCCGATATTGAAGTGTACGTGGGGACACTAGGTGGTGGATACCCAAAGTTGCTGACACTGATAGTAGTTACAAAAAGTGTTGACACCAGACGTGGTGACACTATGTGGTTGAGGACCAAAGTACTGCTGACACTGAAATTAATTACAACTAGTGGTGATATCAGTCTTTGTATTCTATGATTTTGAAGTTTATGTTGTGACATTTAGATTTTCTCAACAATAGGTCATTGATAGAATCAAGTTGCACAACATCTGGGGGGATTTGTGTAATTTTGCTCAACATTACATTATTTTTGCTCGATAGTAGTTTTTAGTTGCACAACATTCGATCCTTTTGAAATGTTCTCATCATGATTAAATTTTTTGTCAATATAATTTTATACTTTTCCAATAATTTTGTTTGGCCATCATGGTATTATTTTTGCTCATCATTATATTCAAATTTCATAACACCGGCGATTGGTGAAAATTTGCTAAACATGATCTTATTTTTGCTTATCAATAGATTATTTATGCACAAATCTTTAGATTTTTGAAATTGCCTTCAACATAGCTGTTGGGCTTAGTTTATAGAGGCCCGGCCCATTGCTCGCTTATTTATACATTGCTTGAACGATGTTCAGGTTGTTTCCAAGTCCTTTCATCTCCCTCCAGTTGTTCATCCTCATCCACTCTCGTTCTCATTCAGATTTTCTCTTCTCAAGTTGCGATTCCGTTTCTGGTATGTATGCCTTTCTGTTTCCTTCCTCTGAAAAAAAAAACTTAATCGGTTATTTTGATGTACTGTTTCAGCAAATTTTTTATTGTTGTATTTTGCGATTTTCGTTTATCTTTCCCTCACCTTTCAGTCTTTTGAAACCCATATATTGTTGTTTGTGTTGCTTAGTTCGTATTGCATTATTTTCTGTATGTGTTGTTTGTTTCTTACTATAAATAAAATTTATGAGTTAGGGTTGATCCAATTTTTCAGATGTTTTATCTTTCTTTGTGTTTCTGAAATGTTTATTTTCTATTAATATCGCTGCAATGTTTTATTTTTAAGTGATTGTCTAATATATGAGTGCATCTTGATTTTGTCTTTGTAGGTTTTCTCTCTTTCAATGGCATTTCCAACTTATACTGAAGTAGAATATGACTACAAGGTTGGTACTTATGAAGTGGAAATATCAGGAACTGAGTCATACTAGTATGGACCGAGTCAACTTGTCGTGCCCATCCATTCTGACAGCGTTCCTTTAACTTTTTATCATGGTTCAGCTTGGAATGGCATGCCAATGACTCTTGCCCGCTGCAACGAAGTGTTACATGATGCGGGAGTCACAAATGTTGTTAGAAGTCAGGTAGCCAATCGGCTTATAATGGAATACACTAGAAATTTGTTTCCAGACGACGCTGACTTTATTGAGTATGGTCTGTGCCCGAACATCACTGTCAATGTTCATTTCTTTGCTGACTCTTCATCCAAATCAAACTATGAATCCGACATAAACGATGACATTCATATGGAGGTTGACCAACCAGATCACCCAACACCTCCAGAGCATATGGAGGTTGACCGTTTAAGGGAGATATATCACCTTGATCTTGACGAAGACGAATGTACAATATGTCTGCTTCCGATGTTGGCGTCAAATCCTGTTCTTCAAACGCCATGCCAACATTTCTTCCATCCAAGTTGTTTGTGCTTTTGGCTTAGAGTTCAAAGCAATTGTCCTGTTTGTCGATCAGAAATCGAGCAGTAGGTGTATTGTGAAATCTAAGTATTTATCATTTAGTACCTTGTTGTATCTGATTTCCATTTGTTTGATATCAGTGTATTTTTGTAACCTTTTGTGGTACTGAATGTAACCTAATATATATTTTATGAATGAAATTTGTTCTTGATCATATTTGTTTTTGATTTCGATTCAAATCATAGTAATCTTTGATATTTAAGTAGGACATTTGTTGTGATACTAGGTGATCATATTGGTGGATTATGCTATTGGAGTATATGGGTTGATATTTTCTGTTATTGAAGCTTATGTGCTGACACTAGTTGGGTAAGTCCCAAAGTAGCGCTGACACTGATATTAGGTACAATTACTTGAGACCCTAGGCTTGTATTTCTTTGTTATTTTGAAGTGTATGTTGTTGCACGACTTGGCAAGGGCCCAAAGTCTTTTGTTACATTGTTGGTTAGAGTAGTTGGAAGTATTGGTGACACTATCCTTATATTGTTGTCTGATTTCTGTCTTTGAAGTTTTTGTGGTGACACTAGGTGGATAAGGCTGAAAGTAGTGCTGACACGAGTTGGTTAATGTCCAACAAGGATAACTGTAACTTAAATAACTGTCATCTATTTTCAGCTTATAGTTTTACAGTTTTTACAGTTTTTTTTATAGTTACTGTGTAATTAACTGACCCAAATAATTGTTACAAGATTGAAAACAGTCTAATTATTGCCTATATATATCCATAAATCATTCTTTGTTGTCCATTGGTGTCTGAAAACTGACTTTTAACAGAAATCAGTATACCAGAATTTTTAATCACACTGCTAACACATCCCTCTCCAAAAAGATGAACTACGGAAACACAGTTGGGTTTTGCACAAGATTCCATCAATTGATGGACGTGCTTGATGGTGTTGTTTACCGCGGGTATCACATGAATCTAGTTGATGAGGCATGCGAGACTAACAAAGAGTCTCGCAGGGCCGAGTTAGTTGAATCTGTTGTGGTTCATTATACACTATATGAGGAATTACAAATATCAATAATAGCAACTGAACATCACATTCGGATTGCATCAAAAGAGAATTAAAAATGAAATTAAAATCGGTTTTAAAACTCATTTAGCGGATTCCGACTGGAATATAAAATTTGGCGAATAATTTCTGTCATTTTACCTCGAAGATTCAAAATAATTATCGAATGTCAATATCCTTCTTGAATAAAAATAATCTAATTGATTGAGAAAGCGAAAGTCGGAAAAACTAACACTTGAGAATTAATTTCGGGATTCGAAATTTGCGTATTCGAGATTTACGTCCGGGTATTAGGTTAACAATTCAACACTCCATTCTCACCCACCCCCATCACCTCACCTTACCCTTCCAAACCCATTCCCTCCCTCTCCCATCACCATCCGGAGGAACCATTTCACGCTACTTCACCAATCACCATCACCTTTGTTCATCATCACCATCACTCTCTGCCCATTGTCACCTCCAACTGCAATCACCATCACCAACATCGTCGCCACCATCATCATCTTCCACCATCATTCACACTCTTCACCGTCACTCACCATCTCTTCCACCATCGTCCTCACTCCCCGAGACGCCAACAGAAGCATCATTCCCCTCCGTGGAACCACCACGACAGCAGAAGTGCCACCCGGATTCGGAGATCAACGAGCATAGTCGTCAATCATCCACTCCGTTCGAACGCGAACTTCGCTTCGGTAAGCCGTTCTCGTCCGTTTTCGATTGAAACAACCCACAATCTCTACCATCACACTCATCCATATCCGACGCAGGTCCGACGAGCCATCGCGAGCCTTCAATGACGCCCAAAACTCCGATCGAGAGCTCCAAAGTCGCGAACATCCTCGGTGAGCTTCCACCGTTTCCTTCATTCCTCGATTCGAATTCGTGCTTTATTCAACGATTATATTAGTCGGGAGAAAGTGAGGGCTGAGTGCGGGATGATTGGGCGAGATTGAGAGCTCCGGCGAACATCGAGGGCGGTGAGGCTGAGTGAGCTCGAGGGTGCGGCGGGTCGCGAGGCAAGGGAGCTAAGGCGAGAGCGCGAGGGGGCGAGGGGGAGAATCGAGCAAGCAAGCGAGCACACGAGGCGAGAGGCGGAGGTGCGAGCAACAGTCACCGACGGGAGTCGAGGTGGGCGCCGGCGGGATTCCTCGAATGTGGCGGGGCGGGTGAATTTGAAATCGGGAAGAGGATGACCCTTGTGGGTCCCGCTTCCATTTATATTATTTTATTTGTTGGTTTGAACCGGTTGGGGTTATAAATTAGCGGGTTCGGTTCGGTTTGGTTCGGTTCGGGTTATCCGTTTATTATTTAACTAATTAGCGGTATTTAAATTATTATATAATACTTGAGGATTTAAAATATAAAATATTATTTTTGGAGATTTATAAAGAGTTGGTTTTATTAAATAGAAATAGTTTGGACTTAAAGATTTAAAAGGAATTTGGAAAAGAATTTCAAAGTTAGAAATTGATTTAAAATAATAAATTGAAAAAGGAATTTAGCGAGTATTTTAAAGGGTCGGAATTCTTAACAATTTAATTCGGATTTGAAACGGCCGGTTTTGGAACTAACCTGGGAATTATACTCGTTCGATGACTAACTAGCATGATGATATGATCGTTTGACTAACGACATGATGTGTGTGACTAATAACATGAATTGTGATGATTTATTATAAGGGGATAAATATTGGTTACCGATGATGATAATGATATATATCCTTATGAAAAGTATAAGTAAGATATGGAGGTTATCTTAAGCCGATGAGAAGACAGATTATATACGGTTGATCATGATAAACTGAAAGTATGTTTGATGCGAGTTGTTTATTCATCTGCTTGTATGAAGGTGTGATGTATGTGTTCAGAATAGCTATAGAATTATACTCAGTATATTCTCGGTATGTATTTAGGTGACACTCTGTGATTTCTCTTGTTGTGGGCCAGGTTCCTATACTGCTGTTCAGCTAGCCAGGTAAGTCCTCCGGGGCTTACTCAGTAACCAGTACCTCCTGCCTTATGTGTCATATAGTATGTAGGTGTTGCATATGCATAAAAGCATGTCATGTAGTATCATGCTTAGGAATTGCACTTACGAATGAGCATTCTTATTCTGTATGCGTTTGAATACAGAACGACCGTTATCTGTGAGTCCTAGAATCCTTGATAGGGTCATAGGAAAGCCTAGCTCCATCGGGTTCGTCCTGAGTCATTCGGGTCGTTGGAACACCTTTACTATTATCAGCATTATTATTTTCTTTTCGCAAGATCCATGATATGATGATGAGATACGATATGATGACGAGATATGATATGATGATGAGATTTGAGATGTTATCGAATCGAACTGGCCAGTCTCCACCCTACCTGGAAGGGTGGTGGTGGTAGAAGAGGGATATACTACTTGGTATTTCTTGTTAAGGCCTTTCTTAATATTCTGCACATATGAATTAGGAACATGATAGTGTGGTTAATATTCCAGTACTGCATGAAGACATCTTTATTCTAGGTATAGGCGTATTATATGTCCTCAGCGCGGTCGGAGGACCCGCGGGCGGACTCTTAGCCTGACTTGGTGGTATAGTTTCAGGTACCCGATACACTGCTTGATTTTGTGCTGTTATGACGGGGTCTATTCATATGGCGGAGAGTGAGTGGTTGAAACCTGACTTCACCAGATTCATGCTTTTGGGATTTCTTCCACTTATACTCTGTTTTTACCCGGCTCTGCCGTGGCACTGGTTGTATCATTTTCAGAACTTATGCCCTTTGCATGATAAAGGATTTGCCGCGTTGTAGACTTAGGATAGGAATAGGGGTTTACCCCGGGGTCTCCAACGGATCTTCCGGATTTGGGTGCGAAATCCCACTTTAAATTGCACATCTTCAATTTCAAACCTTCAACCTGTACTCGGGGCGCAAGATCCTAACGAGGGGTTTCATCCCTCGAAACGTAACTCGGGAATCATAATCCCGGGCCGTTACAGAAAGAGAACTGGGCAACCAAAGACAGATGTTTGAAGAGGCAAAGGACAATCTCATGGAGTGCGTTAAAGAGGTTTTAGATGCAGAAATGGAAAGCAGGAAGAAGATTGATGACTTCTTAGGACTATATTAATAATTGATAATATTGGAACTTATTTATATGTTTAATGTATTTTTTGTTGTTTTTTTAGTTTCTATGTGTTCCATGCTAATGATATGATGCAACATATTAATATCATAATAATCATATAATTATTTTGTAATTTCCCAGCTCATATTTCATATTATAGAGTGTTACTGAAGTTTTACGTCTATCTCTTGTGCTACTGCGGACACATTGATTAGTTTGTAGATTGTTTTGGTAAAAGTAGTGCTGACACTGTTTAACTAAGATTTTATGTTATTGGTATTTTGCTCAACATTATCTTAATTTTGCAAAACAATAGTTTATATTTGCACAACAAACAAATGGATGTCATCAAATCAACTGTATGAATAAACTAGACCAGTTATAAACACAAATAACTAATTTGATTACCAACGGTAGAGAATTGCGCTGACATAGAGAAAAGAACACACAACTGTTCAGAAGCAGTTATAGTTGTATGCATCTTGACACATACTATTGACCTTAAAACCACAAGGAAAACAATTGTCTTAATGTTTACGAGAAAATTGGTTAGAAGCAGAGTACACAACTGTCTACACCCAAATACATTCTAATGTTTGCAAAAATAAACATGAAATTGCCTTGTAGTTGTTCAACCAAGATTTAGTTTCTGGCCCTGAATCCCCTTTGAAGTCATTTTTGCATGGGTTTTCGTTGCCTTCACAACTTCTGTGTTCACTTCATTCAGCTCTGAGCACACAATATCTGTTAGGTACTTCACCCGTAGCTTTGAGATATTCTTGAAATTGCCCTTTTCCAATCCACACTTGTACGATTTCTCTGCCCAAAAGAAGGTCTCCATGTGACGCATTAGGCATACCCTAGAATGCATAACTTTCTCTTCTCCAGCCCATGCAATGGGGAGATTTGATGTTGGTGCATTGGACACTATTTCTGTTTTTGCTCTAAGCCGCTTGTCTGTTAGATAAGCAATCAGCATATCCCCCTGCGGTGCATGGATTGAATTATAAAGCATGTAATTTTAATTGTAATCTCAGGTGATATTCAAATGAAAATAATACAAGTAAAGCCATAGTAGATATCATTAATAAAACTTACCAAACATTCGAAGGGTGATACGAAGCTACAAGTTGCATCAGTGCAAGATGGGGCGATATCAATGATCTGGACAACTTTGTTTTTGAAGTTGAAGACAACCATGACATAAAACACTTCTCGTTGAACCCCAAATACAATCTAATCAACATAATAAAAAACAGATAGACATTAATGATTGATCTTGTTAACTTTGATTTCAAATTCAGTATTTTGAGAACTTTATTGAAATGATTGCGAGGGACTACCATGTCTACATCTCTCAAAGAAATGTGTGGTGACAAAGACAATATAGTATCTAGGTGGAGGTTAAACCTCTTAAACTGCTCATCACAGACTCCTGATGATACACTCTCCACATTAAACTGGAACAAGAATAGAGATTAGTAAAAAAAAAACAAACCCATTGTAGTAATGACAGATTTGTTGATATTGACAAATAGTCTTGCTGATGATTGAGCACTTTTATACTGTTCCTTGTGGTTGAGGATAGCTATCCATGCATCAATAATGACACTAGACAAGTGGGTTTCATCTTCAGGTGTACCCATGTCTGTCCTAACAATTTCAACAGACTTGTGTTTAAATAAAACTTCCCTGCGAAGCGAATCATTATAAAGATGGATTAAGTAAAATTAATCTTTTTACCTGTAACTGAACATACACTAAGTAAACTAAGATTAAAATGAACTTACGTGCTATGAGTTGTTTTCATTGCTAAATAGGCTGAAACAATGCGCTCAATTTCAGAGATAGAATCAGTAATATCAACAACACGTGAATAATAAGGCCTTCTCAAAGATGCTGAAGGCTTATGTGCTCTCCTTACAGCTTCTTCCATCCTTGTGTCGTTCAGTTGCTCTGCAGCATTCACATCAAAGATGCTGAAGGCTAATAAGGAATGTATACTTCAATATTGAACCTTTGCTGCAAATTTTCGATCATTAAATCAAATAGATGAATAGAATACACCTGTTATGAATAAAAATCCTACAAAATTTGCACCTACGGTGCAAATTTTCTATGAGCCAAATGCAGTGCTGGCATGAAAACATTCAAAGTGGAATAAGCAGTGGATAGATCATTATATTGTCATATCATAGTGAAAATTATATAAAAAGTGCACTGCTGGTGAAAAATTTCTATGATTTAAGTATAGTGATTACTTGAACAATCATAGTGAAATCACATTGTAAGTAATCATAGTGATGACTTGAGCAATGTAAAATATTAACAAGCATAAATAAGCATAAACATACACAGATTCGATTGGAAACTTGAAAAATTACACATATATAGGAAAAAATGATTATAATCAGTAATTTATGTTAAAAAATCAATCAAAATTTGTGCCAAGGCGCAAATTTTGATGCATTCTATAACATTAATCATTCGATTCTACTGTATTTGTGACTTCATAACCTTAATTGCTTGATGCATACAAAACGAATCAAAATTTTCCCAAAGGCACAGATTTTGATGCATTCAGTAGCAGTAATGATTTGGTTCAACTATATTTTCATATAGGTATAGCTTATATAAGCATAAACAAGCACAGATTTGACGTAATCTATAGCTATAATCAATCGATTCAAAGCAGGAATCCAAAAATTCAAGGAAATTTGCGCCTTCGGCCCAAATTGAAGCTGTAATCCAAAAACTGAAGCAGTAATCCAAAAATTGACTGAAATTTCGGCGCAAATTTAATATGATTATTCAGCATAATTGAGAATCAATTTAGAATCTTCAAAATTAGAGCAAAATTTGCGTCTTTGGCCCAAATTTTCCATGAATCATGGTAGCGTTTGTTGTAAATTGTAATCGAATGCTTTGGTTACCTGATTCTGTGGAAGATACTTCGAAATCGATCGTTTTGATGATGTCGAAGATATAATCGGCCATAATCCTCGCAGTCGTTGTTGAGCAGTTCGGGAGGAAGAAATAAAGAGCGTGCGGAGAGGGAGAGTCGGAGGAGAGAGAAAGGCGCGTGGGATTGATAGACGGTTTTTAGTCGCGTAAACCGTATCAAAATAAATTCGAACTTACTAACTAATGTAGTGTGGTAAGAACGAGTCGATCCCACAGAGAATCAAGTTATTCCTAAGTTAAGTTTATTTACCAATTAGTATGAAACGGGGGTTTTTGAGTGGTGAGAATAAGAAAGAAAATAAAATAAACTACAAACAAATTGATGCAGATAACGATTAATAAAATAGTTTCACCTACAATTTTCCACTTTATTTGGTTGAATTGATATTGTAACTTCCTCTTTCCCTTTTAGTCTTCCTATGAATACCCTTGTCCCGACCTAATATAGTTACTAGTCCAATCATTCCTAGAAACCCTTATCAATAATCGAACAGTCCCTAAAGAAGGATTTAACCCAATTGATAGCTTTAAGACCAGAGATTAACCGAGGTATTTGCAGTCCCTAAAGTGGGATTTAACAACACATCCTACTTCCTACCCATCCAATTAGTTCAATCAGCCTTAAAAGGATAAGTTTGCCACTTGGGTTAAGGTTCGCAATCAGAAATCTACAAAACCCTAGCAATTAAATTGATTCTACCAAGTTGATCAGACAAGCTAGAATAAAACAATCAATCATTCAAGCATAAAGAAGTCGAAACATTCAATATAGGAAATAAAGAACAAAAATTAGAAACTCACAACCAAACCAAACAAAGCTTTAAATCGTAGACGAAAAGGGAGAGTTTAGGTCTCCATAAAAATAAAACAAAAGACAATTAGGTTTAGTAACATCAGTCGGCCGTCTACGGTATGTTTTGGCATTTGCCGTATGAATGAATGTATATATAATATGCCATTTCCTAATCTAAGTAATATATTATGAAATATATAATATAATATATCTATTAGACTACTATCTATCTAATTTAATATATAGGAAATCTATATAACTTAATATATAGGCAAGGCGGTGACTCCATGTGTGTGGGCTTCTTCCGATGTTCACTCGCTAAATTGCTCCACAGATAGCATTGGTCATTGCTCGGCTCTACTAGATCCATTCCAAACGATCGGACTCCAAAACACTTTAGTAAAACTTTTCCACATGAGAGCTCCATACACCGTTCATTCCAATTTTAGCCCTACAAAATCCGTCTTCAATTGACTCGGTTCCCTCTTCCTTCTAAATTAGCTCAATATACCTGAAAAATATAAAAGTACGAGTGTAGACTCCGAAAACCAAGTAATAGAAAATAAGTTATAAAATATGTAAAAATGATCTAAATTAATATGCAAATCTATATTTAAAACATTATTAAAATAGACTCTATCAAACTATCTATGCTTAGACTTTTGCTTGTCCTCAAGCAATGAAAAACAAATATAGAATTGATCATCCCACAAATAAGATTTTCATGCTATAATTTAGAAAATCAACATCACGTAGTAGGAGTCGTGAATAAGAGAACAAACATCCTAGCAAGTATATGAGCGATCCAATAGTAAAGGCAAATTTAATCCAACCTTACCGGGATAATATGTTTTACTCAAACTCTCATATGTTTAGGCTTTAAAGTCAATCTCTCAACTCAATCCAAAATGTTCTATACACCGTGAAAGTCATTACTTGCAAATAATATCATGAGGACTTTTATAGGGTTGTAGTGGGGCTTTGGTAGGAACATAAGGCATGGAAAATATTTAGGCTTGTGGTGCTAAAAATCCGGGAAAAAGGAACAACAACCAACCAGAACAACACCAAAACTTCCATACTTCGCAAACCATTCCAATAACATAAACTCCAATACACATCAATAAGCACTTTTCAATTTCAATAACCATACAACTCATGCAATTTTTCCATTTGGGTCATGACTTCTTTTATTTTATTTTATGCTTACTTTTGCCCCTAGGTGAATTTTATCATCCCTAGGTCCAAGCTTACTAGACTTTTTACTCCTAAGTGAATTTTATCCTCCTTAGACCCCTAGTAACAAGTCATCTCTATTATGCAAGAAGGGTTACCTTATTTCGGCTATACCTCTCGCAATGTACAATCATACATACATTATCTCAACTCAATGCAACTCCAACATAAAGATTTTTCACCATTTCTCCTCCTAATTCCCGAATGGGGTCAGGCTAATCATTGGCTAGAATATATTTTTGTGGAGCTATAAAAAAAATAGGTTTTAAGGCTCAGATGAGCTTCAAGCAAAGGATAATGCAAAGGTAGATAGGGTATAATATGGCTAAATAAAACATGCCTCAATCATTTGAAATTCACAAGCAACAAACATGTGCAATACGGTCATGAAAAACAAGCATATGAAGAGTATAATCACACAATAAAAGCAAAAGGGAATAATATGTAAAGTCTCTATAAGGCCAAAATCAAACTCATAAGGGTTATATTTTTTTAGATTTCAATTAAACCTCAACTATGAATCATACTTGCTCAATTATATTCACAAATCATGCTCCAAAAAATCATTTTCAAGCAATTTAATCAATTCATGGGATTTATGCAATTAAGATCATAAAAATGAATTAGAGGACAAACTAAACCAAGATGGGTATCGTTAATAACACCTAAATGTAATGAAATGCATAACAAAAATTGACAAAAAAAAAAACTAACATATATATAAAAACGGAGCTACACTTGAATTCCCCACCCATGTTTAAAATCTTACTTTGTCCTCAAAGTAATGAAATAGAAAGGAAGAAGTAGAGGAAACTCACAATGTAATCAGGCATTCAAAACTAATCTTCAACTCACGAGGAGGTAGTGGTGTTTCCTATGAACAGACCATAAAATTCAGCTCTTCTCATAGTTATAGGACGGATATTCGAAGCACAATATTCGCCAGTCACTCCCTCCTGGATGCAATATGCATTTGGGAACCTTCTTGGAGTTGAAAAAATATAGGTATCGTATCCTTTGCAAAAGGTCCTGGCCAAGACACAAAGCAAGGAACACACAAGACAAAACAATCCAACTGTCTAAGCATAATAATATCATCCAAGCAAACGAAATAACACATCCCGGTATATAAAAAAAAATTCAGCTTAGTACCTGCTCAATCACTTATGACAAATTTGAAACATGAAATTCAAGTGATTTCGGAGAGCAAGAACTTAGTAAGCATAAATTGAAGCATGGGCACCATCTCAAAGTAGCTGGTCCTGATAATAGCACTCGAGACTAAATAAAAATACTCAGCTGATTTAAAATATAGCAACAAGAAATCAAATAGCCACAGTGAGTTCAGGAGCCAACAGAGGCTACAAAATTCAGCAATCATCAAATCACCTCATGAAAATAACTTCCCTTCAAATTCCAACAAAAACCACAAACAATTCCGTTGCATCAAAATTCAGAATAGAGACCCAATAATGTAGCAAAACATGACAGGGAATGACCAACTATCAATCTCACCTCTAACCCAATATCAGCAAACAAACAGAGACAAACAGGACAACAATGACTAGATCCCACCAATAACTTGACTGAATCCCACAAAAACTAGATATGCAAAGCACATTCTTCCCAATAATTTCATAGAAGCACAACTAGGTAGGGGATTGAAACATACCTGCACTTACTTGCTTGATACTGAAGTCCGAGGCATCACAGTCAGGTCGAGAGGAATCACAGGCACAAGGAGCAACAATGGCGATGGCGGAGTTGGACTGGCGTGGAGAGGAAAAGGTCGTCGAGACGAGCAGTAATGGAAGATTGTTGATGGCGAGAGCTCTGCTGAACATGGATGGTCGATGGTGCTGGCAGCCGGCGAGACATGGATGGGTGATTGGAAAATTGATGGTCTGGTAGCCGGTGGGTGAAGTGATGGAGGGCACCGGCGACTAGCAAGTGACAGGTCCGGCGAGAGGAGGCAGAGATCTGGGCGGCTGCTGCACGGGTGGCTTTCTCAGAGAAGGAGTCGCTGGAATGGGGGACAGTAGAGGTGGATGATAGAAGGAGGAGAAACGAGATGGCGATCGTGAACAGAAAAGGAGAGAAGAGACGGTGGCTTCGGACGGAGAGGTAGTCTAGAGGAGGGGCGGTGAGGGGAAACGACGAAGAAGGACTGAGGGAGACGGGAAAAAGGGGTTTTTTTTTAAATTTTTTTTATTTTTAACGGAAATAAATAAATAAATAAAATTAATCTTTACTAAAAATAAAAAGGAATTAAAAAAAAACATACCTTGGTTTCTACCAACCTTTCTAAGATCGGGCATTGTTAACGCCCTCAGCAATTTGTCAAACTCTTGTGCACACATATCAATTAAGCATATATAATATAATGATAAACTGAAATTATATACTATAGAAGTTAAAATCTTTTCCAATTTATCATTACTCTTTACCGAGGGAATGTGATACCACCAACACAGTTCCGCTGGTGGCGTCTTAAAGTAATGCTCCCAAGGGTCTGTATATTCACAAAAATTCACAAAAGTGTAAAAAATCTTAATACCTTCTTCGGGAGCCACGAAAATCGGCTCGGTAAATGATTCCTTGATAGGCAAGTCAGGGATGTTTTCTTCGGATGAAATAGGAGCCAAAACACATGGATCCTCATGCGTGCACACATGAGACTCCATGTCAGGGAGCATCGAGCTCTCATCGATCAAACCATCATTGTTTGTGTCTTGGCTTTCATCAATTTGAGGAATAAAGTATTTCTCTACTACCAACTCACTCACCGGTTGATTAAGTCGGTTCAATTGTTCCTCCATTCGTTCCATCCTTTTAAGCACCTGCTCCAACATAACCTGGCGTGTGAAAGCTTCTTTCTGCTCCACATGGTGACCCATGTAGCAAAAAAAATCCCACGTCTCTGATAAGTTGAAACTTGCCAAGCCTCCGTTACTCATAGACTCGGCAAGTTCTTTGGTCTCAGGAGCCATGCCCTCAAGTACACAAACAACCATATCTTGCAAACTATCTTGGTAACCCCTTGCATAACGGGCATCGAGTAAATTATGCACTCTTGTGAAATAATGGTGAAAATTTTCCCCTTGACTCTTCATTAATCTCATATTAAAATGTTAATAGTAAGGGTGCCGTGAACTGTAGGATAAGTTCACAACAAAGTTAAGTTATATACAATAATCGAAAAACACAAAAAACAAAGAAATAAACTTTGATTCCCCGGCAATGGCGCCAATTTGATAGACGGTTTTTAGTCGCGTAAACCGTATCAAAATAAATCCGAACTTACTAACTAATGTAGTGTGGTAAGAACGAGTCGATTCCACAGAGAATCAAGTTATTCCTAAGTTAAGTTTATTTACCAATTAGTATGAAACGAGGTTTTTTGAGTGGTAAGAATAAGAAAGAAAATAAAATAAACTATAAACAAATTGATGCAGATAACGATTAATAAAATAGTTTCACCTACAATTTTCCACTTTATTTGGTTGAATTGATATTGTAACTTCCTCTTGCCTTTTTAGTCTTCCTATGAATGCCCTTGTCCCGACCTAATATAGTTACTAGTCTAATCAGTCTTCGAAACCCTTATCAATCGAACAGTCCCTAAAGAAGGATTTAACCCAATTAGTAGCTTTAAGACCAGAGATTAACCGAGGTATTTGCAGTCCCTAAAGAGGGATTTAACAACACATCCAACTTTCTACCCATCCAATTAGTTCAATTAGCCTTAAAGGGATAAGTTTGCCACTTGGGTTAAGGTTCACAATCAGAAATCTACAAAACCCTAGCAATTGAATTGATTCTACCAAGTTGATCAGACAAGCTAGAATAAAACAATCAATCATTCAAGCATAAAGAAGTCGAAACATTCAATATAGAAAATAAAGAACAAAAATTAAAAACTCACAACCAAACCAAACAAAGCTTCAAATCGTAGACGAAAAGGGAGAGTTTAGGTCTCCATAAAAATAAAACAAAAGACAATTAGGTTTAGTAACCTCAGTCGGCGTCTACGGTATGTTTTGGCCTTTGCCGTATGAATGAATGTATATATAATATGCCATTTCCTAATCTAAGTAATATATTAGGAAATATATAATATAATATATCTATTAGACTACTATCTATCTAATTTAATATATAGCAAATCTATATAACTTAATATATAGGCAAGGCGGTGACTCCATGTGTGTGGGCTTCTTCCGATGTTCACTCGCTAAATTGCTCCACAGATAGCATTGGTCATTGCTCGGCTCTACTAGATCCATTCCAAACGATCGGACTCCAAAACACTTTAGTAAAACTTTTCCACATGAGAGCTCCATACACCGTTCTTTCTAATTTTAGCCCTATAAAATCCGTCTTCAATTGACTCGGTTCCCTCTTCCTTCTAAATTAGCTCAATATACCTGAAAAATATAAAAATACGAGTGTAAACTCCGAAAACCAAGTAATAGAAAATAAGTTATAAAATATGTAAAAATGATCTAAATTAATATGCAAATCTATATCTAAAACATTACTAAAATAGATTCTATCAGGGATAGAGGGAGGAGGCTTTTTTTTTAGGACATTTTACCAAATTGCCCCAAAACTTGGACATTTCGCAAATTAAGCCCATTTTGGTGGCTATTTTGCAAAATCGCCCATAAAAAATTTTTCATCTACCTTTTCTTTTCTATAATATATTGAACATAGCAATATAATTAAATGAACATTCAATCTTTTTAAAATGAATATTAAGTATATATAAATTTGAACTCCCCGTTTATGATTAATCATGGGTTTTTTAGTTAAGTGCCCATTTTCTACAAGGCCTTTTGCAAAATGTCCACTTTTATTTTCTCTTTTGCAAAATGTCCTAATATTACATTTTTGCCCCCCTTCCCATTCCCTTCCTTCCTTCCCATTTTTATTTTGAACATTTACCGGTCAAAGTCAATGAATTGGTGACACAACTTTGGTGACACAAAAAAAATTTGGTCACAAGTTTTTTTTTTAAGAAATTAATTTTTTTTTACGATTTTTTTTACGAAATTAGTGTCACCATCTTTATAAGTGGTGACACCGGTCAATGACTTTGGTGACACAACTTTGGTGACACATGTATGATGATAAACAAAATTTTTGGTGACGTTTTTTTTTATGAGATTAGTTTCACAGCCCTATCGCTGTCACCACCAACCCTATCACTATCACCACCCTTATTGCTGTCACCACCTCTATCGCTGTCACCGCCCTATCGCTGTCACCACCACTCCTATCGATGTCACCACCACCCCTGTCACTGTCATCACCACCCATATTTCTGTCACCACCCTTATTGCTGTCACCACCTCTATCGCTGTCACCGCTCTATCACTGTCACCACTCCTATCGATGTCACCACCACTCCTATCGCTATCACCACCACCCATATTGTTGTCACCGCCCTTATAGCTGTCACCATCTCCATTCTAATCGATTATCAAAGCTTTCATACTTAAAAGATTCAAAGATGAAAGCAACAGAAAGAAGAAACTTTAGGAATAAAAAAATCTCAGCTTTTCAGGAGAAACAAACAAAGACACAAACAAAAAAAACACCTAATTTGGAAGTGGAGGAGGAAAAACAGCACTGCAATTAAACAGCACTGTCATCAACCGTGCTCGTTAGCGATTTGCCCGACCGCGCCGCTTGGGAGCACTGAGCAGGAGAATGCGAAGTAGTAGTAGTAGAAGATGAAGAATAGCAATGGAATTGAAACAAACAGGAGTGAAGATGCTGACAAGAGCGATCAACAATCTTTTCTACAATTTAGTGCAGAAACTAATCATCCGAACAAATTCCATTCCACAAAACACACAAACACAAAGCGACCAGCACGCATCTGAATCGAATTTATCCCAAAACTCACCTCATCTCAACTAATCAGGCAATTTCAAGCACATCAAATTCAAATCATCATCATCATTAGAAAAAGAAAAATCGAAGAAACTAGTTCAGAGAGTCTACAAAATCTCTTCAATAAGTTCAACATCGTCAAATCGATCATTAATTACCTAAAGGATCGGAGCTAGGAGGAATCGAATTCAAACTTTCCCGCCGGCCAATCTCACCGCTCACATTGTTAGGAGTATTAGGGCCTATTTTGTATTTGGGCCGTAGCCCAACCCATGTTGTCTATTGTATCCGGGTTCGGTATTGCTTAAATACCCGAAGCCCTGTATCTCTCATTCATTCAATAGAACAAAAACCCAGATTTTCCCTCCATCTTGCCCTCTCTCTCTGTGCTTCGATTGTTCCAGATTTCCTCACGAAATTTGAACTCCAACTCCAAATCCTTCATGGTATCAGAGCAAATTTCTGCGATTTTTCTTTGATCAAGTTCCAATTTAGTCTCGATCTTCTGTTTCTTTCCAGTTTTCTGAAAAAAAAAAATTTCGAAGAAGCTATGGCGACAGATGAGGTTCAGGTCACAGACGAAGGCTGAGTGGAAGCTAATGATCCTTTTTACCTGCATCCGAGTGACAATCCAGGCACGGTGCTTGTCACTCCTCCTTTCAGTGGCAAGAATTTCGGCGAATGGAGAAGATCCATTCTCATCGCTCTTTCTGCCAAAAACAAGCTCGAATTTCTCAACGGAGACATCTCGAAGCCGGATCCGGCGTCTCCGAGGCTTATGCTTTGGAGAAGATGCAACGACATGGTAATTGCTTGGATTCTGAACAGCCTCAGCCCCGAGATCAAGCGAAGTGTGATCTACATGGATACGGCTCAAGCGATCTGGCGATATGTTGAGTCGCGGTATAGAAAGATCGGTGGAACTCAATTGTTTGCCATCAAAACAGAGATCAGTCGCCTGGAGTAAGGTACGACGTCTTTTGCTACCTATTTCAATAAGATGAAAGCACTGTGGGATGAATTAGATAATGTCCGAACTGTACCTGCTTGCACTTGTGGTGCTGCTCCTGCGATCCTGAAGTTTGAAGAGAATGAGCGTCTCATTGATCTTTTGATGGGACTAAATGAGTCCTATCTCACGGCTAGGGGTTCAGTCCTCATGATGGATCCCTTGCCCAATCTGGATCGTGTTTATTCTTTGATGACACAGGAAGGGAATCAAAGAGAGGCTAAGCTTGGATCTGATGTTGTTGAAGGCATCTCTTCACACGTTAATGCTCAGGCACCTTCCAAGGCACCTCCCAAAACTTGATCTGCAGGTGATGCAATTTCTATGTTTGTTAAGGCTCAAAACAATTCAAAGGGAGGAAACACTGGCAATTCGCAGGGCAGTGTTAGTTCCAATAGGAGCAACAGTGAGCGGAAGCCATTGTTCTGTACTAATTGCAAGAAAACCAACCACACTGTGGATAGGTGTTTTTTCTTGATCGGATTTCCCACAGGCTATGGGAAGGACAAGGACAAGAAACAGACTGGCGATGGCAAATTTGCAGACAATGTCAATAAGGGAGGTGGTCCTGATTTCACTTCTTCTCAGCTTGCACAAATCATGAGTCTCCTTCAATCTGCTGGTGTTGGATCACAGGGAAAACAACCTATTGCAGACGATTTTGCCGACTTCTCAGGTACATCTCTTAGCTCTCAAATGTTGAACGGGATCACATGGATTGTGGACAAGGGGCAAGTGGCCACATGTGTGGTGATGCCTCCATGTTCACAAGCACCTACCCGCTCTCCAAGCTGTTTATTATCACTCTACCAACTAAGGAAACCACAAATGTTACTACTGCTGGCACAGTTGAGGTTTTGCCGACTCTGAAATTGGACAATGTTCTATTTGTTCCCAATTTCAGTTGCAATCTGCTATCAGTTGGGCGTATGATTAGGGATTTGCATTGCTTTGTTTTGTTTACCAATAAAGGATGCTATATGCAGGGTCCTATGATGAAGGGTCCTGTGAAGATTGGTGAAAGGGTGAGAGATCTGTTCCTCTTACAACCTTCTCGTCCATCTCCATGTCACATTCTTTATTGCTTTGCTTTCAATAATGTTGTTGCCCCCAGTGGATGCTGATGTGTGGCACAAGAGGTTGGGTCACCTCCCAACCTCCAAACTTCGTTCATTCCCTTTTATTACTGTTGATGTTGATTGTAATAACAGACTTCGAGCTTGTGATGTTTGTGCCAAAGCTCGTCAAACTCGTCTTCCCTTTTCTGATAGTGTTATCGGTACACAAGAATGTTTTGATTTGATACATGTCGATGTATGGGGACCGTATCGTCTTCCTACATATGATGAGAACAGATTTTTCATCACTATAGTTGATGATTTTACTCGATACACCTGGATCAAGTTGCTTCCCAGAAAAAGCTAAGTGTTTGTTGCAATCAAGCAGTTCCTTGCTATGACAGAGAGACAATTCGAAAAACAGGTTAAAGCAATTCGATCTGACAATGCTTTTGAGCTTGGTTGTAGCCTTGCTCACGCTCAGTTCTTGTTGGATAAAGGCATAATTCATCAAACGTCGTGTTTCGCCACTCCATAGCAAAATGAAGTCGTCAAGAGGAAACATCATCATCTCCTAGAGGTTGCTAGGAGTTTGATGTTCGAATCAGGCTTACCCATGGAATTCTGGGGAGACAGCGTCCTGACTGCTGCACACATTATCAATCGAATTCCCAGCCGTGTGTTGAAGTCTAAGTCATCCTATGAACTTTTGTTCTCCAAGCTCCCTAACTATACTTTCCTTTGTTGTTTCGGAAGCCTTTGCTTTGCTGCAACCCTCAAACAAGGAAGAGACAAATTCTCTCCTCGAGCCATCCCTTGCGTTGTTCTTGGCTATCCCATGGGAAAGAAAGGTTATAAGCTGCTTCGAATTGATGATAAAACCATCCTTCATTCAAGAGATGTTGTTTTTCAGGAGAGAATTTTCCCATACCACACTCTTTCTGTCAATCCAGCACCTGTTGTTTCTCCCTCCTTTTCCATCTCAGAGGTACCCTTTGTGGACGATTCTGATATCCCAGTTCAGAATTCAGCTTCTCTACCTACGCCTTGTGTTGATTCAAGGACACAAGTTGGCGCTCGACGATCTTCTCGTGTCTCTCGTCCACCGTCTCATATGTCTGACTACGTATGTGGACATGCTTGTGATAACATCCTCAAGCTTGGCAAGATGCTATGCAAGCTAAGTTTACTGCCCTTGATCTCAACCACACATGGTCAGTGGTACCCTTGCCAAAAGGAAAGAAAGCAATCGGTTGCCGCTGGGTTTACAAGGTGAAAAGGAGGGCTGATGGGTGTCTTGAAAGGTATAAGGCGAGGCTGGTTGTTAAGGGTTACACACAGAAGGAGGGAGTCGAATTCACAGAAACCTTTTCTTCAGTTGTAAAGTTGACAACCGTTCGTGCTTTGGTCTCTGTTGCACTTAAGAGAGGATGGAAATTGTTTCAATTAGACGTGAATAACGCCTTTTTACACGGTTCTCTTGATGAGGAAGTCTATATGAAACTTCCCCCTGGTTTGTTTGTTGATGGGGACAATTTGGTTTGTCGATTGCAGAAGTCCTTGTACGGACTTAAGCAGGCATCCTGTCAATGGTACGCTCGTCTCTCTTCTGCCCTGAAAGTTCGTGGCTATACACAATACCAGAACGACGATTTGATCCTCACTGGTAGTGATCTAGATGAGATTGGTCATTTAAAATCTTTTCCGGACACTGAATTTCGTATCAAGGATCTCGGGGAGCTGAGTTATTTTCTCGGTATTGAGTTCTTACGAACTTCCGATGGTTTGATCCTTACTCAATGCCGGTTTATTGCTGAGCTTCTTCAGGAATTCAAGTGTCCTGCTCGCTCAGTGGTCAGTCCTCTTGATCCCCAATTACGTTTATCACCAACTGATGGTGTTTTGCTTGAGAATCCCACTGAGTATCGCCGGCTAGTTGGGAAAATCAATTTCCTTGTCCATACAAGACCGGATTTGGCTTTCACAGTACAACTTTTAAGCCAATTTATGCAGCATCTCAGAAGTGCTCACCTTGATGCTGCCCTCCATGTCTTAAAGTATCTTCGTGGTACCATCTCAAAGGGCCTTATATTCACCAGCACTTCCGATTTTCGCCTTCAGGCCTTCTGTGATGCCGATTGGGCGAGCTGTCCATTTTCCCATCGATCCATTAGTGGCTATTTGGTCTTCCTCGGCTCCAGTTTACTCTCTTGGAAATCGAAGAAGCAGGTTTCCATCTCCCTTTCGTCTGCTGAGGCTGAGTATCGGTCAATCCGTCGAGTATGTACTGAGCTTGCGTGGTTAACCCGTTTGCTGACCGAGATTGGGGTTCATGGCATAACCCCCGTTCCGATCCGGTGTGATAATCAGGCAGCAATTTACATCACTCGCAACCCTGTATATCACAAGCGGACTAAGCATATCGATCTCGATTGCCACTTTGCTCGCGAAAAGTTGCTTGAGGGCTTGATCACGTTATCCCATATCTCTACCAAGTCCCAGCTTGCTGATTTCCTCACAAAGAACATTGCTGGCATTCGTCTTTAACCCCTACTTCGCAAGATCGGCCTCGTCTCTGTCCCGGCTCGCTCTTGAAGGGAGGTGTTAGGAGTATTAGGACCTATTTTGTATTTGGGCCGTAGCCCAACCCATGTTGTCTATTGTATCCGGGTTTGGTATTGCTTAAATACCCGAAGCCCTGTATCTCTCATTCATTCAATAGAACAGAAACCCAGATTTTCCATCTATCTTGCTCTCTCTCTATGTGCTTCGATTGTTCCAGATTTCCTCACGAAATCTGAACTCCAACTCCAAATCCTTCACATATCCTCATCGGATTAATCGTCAAATCCAGAAGAGATCTCCTGCCGCCGTCGGTATCCATCAGCCTGAACGCCTCCTCCATAACTCCTCTATTCCTCCTACTGCCTTCAATCCTCAAAATCATCCGCTCGATCTCCCTGAAATCGACGCGGTCGTCGCCGTCCGAGTCGGCCACCGCGATCATCGCGCCGATCTACTCCTCGTCGTGGTCGTGGTAGACGGAAGAGAAGAACGACCGTAGATCCTCACGGCTTATCAGGCTTCGCAGTCCGCGTCGATGATGTCGAACGCTCGCCGAAGGAGAGGAAGGCCAACCACTGCGAGACGTTCCCTCCTGCTGCACAATCAGGAAGACGAAGAAGACAGAAGGAGATCCATGGAGGAGGCACCAGAATACTGAAGCGGCTAGGTTTAATTAAAATGGGGGTAAAATGGGGTTTTCATAAATATTTTGAACATTTAACAAAAAGGTAGTTTAGGTAGAAGACAGAAGGAGATCCATGGAGGAGGCACCAGAATACTGAAGCGGCTAGGTTTAATTAAAATGGGGGGTAAAATGTGGTTTTCATAAATATTTTGGACATTTAACAAAAATGTAGTTTAGGTAGACAATTAGCAAAAATGATGTACAAAAGTGAACATTTAGCCAAATATCTTCATTAATCATAGCTTCAAATGCTTAAAGTGAAAATGTCTTCATTAATCATAACCTCACCCTATATATATATATATAGGGTGAGGTTAAAATGAAAATAGGGCTTAAAGTGAAAAAAATGCTTAAAGTGAAAATGGGGAATAAGAGGGCACGGACCACACGCGGGTTTTATTAAAAAAAACGAATCGGACCCATTTAAAATAAAATGGGCTGAACCGAAAAATTAAACACGCTCGTCCTTCTTCGCCTTCCAAATCGTCCTCAGATCCTTCACCCTAACTCACAACCATGGCGACTCAGATGCTTCGCCCTCTCCCTCTCACGCTTCTTCTTCTCCCTCTTCGCCTCCCCAATCGGCTCATTCAACTTCGACATAGCGCCTTCAGTTCCAGCTCTTGGCTCTCTCACGTCCTTCGCGTCTCTGAGGACTACATCCTCCTCTCCTATGGCCTCCACACCCTCGTTGTCTTCCACCTCTTCAAAATATAGTATCTTCTTTCACGTTTCCCCCTTTTTCTGCTGTTCTTCGATTCTGAATTTAAGGAATTCGTATTTAGGTTACTACTTAGGTTTTGTTTGATACTTGCTCCGATTAATGGTTCACCCTTGGACAATGTCAGTTTCTGTTTCCTATAATCCTCTCCATTCATGTCTATCGATTGATTTGCTTGATTTAGAGAATCATTGATTAGAATGGAAAATTTCACCTATTGTTTTGTTCTAGTCTGAAATCTCCCTTAACGATCTTTAGTTCTCGTAGGCTGTAATGCTCTTTAATTCTTGAGAAGTTTTAAACCTTAGTTTAAAACCTGATAATACATCTAATATTCTAGAGAGAGTTACAAAAAAATCAAAGTAAAGCGCTGCAATGAAGCACTTGATGGCCTTAATGTTGCCATAGAGGCAGATCCATGATTTTCATAACCTTATCGGCACCAGCATCAGGTATGTGGCAAGTGCGTAGATTTTCTTGTGGGCATTAACCTTGCAAGGCACACCGGAAGAGCTTGTTGCTTTGCAATTGTTTGCATATGGTGCCATTTTGTTAGTTGATATTGTCCATCTTCCATAAGAGTTATACCATGTTTTCATTAGAATTAAAGGAGATCCTCTGTACTGTTATGTTAGGCATTCTAAAACACGCTTCTTTTTCTCATGTGCCTAATTGGAACAAGTCGTAAATGTTAGCTGCCTCCTTGAAGGAGATATGCTAGATGCCTCTCATATGTCACATGTTTCCATCATCTAATGCTCTTGTTAGCTCCCTTTCTCTGAATTTCTCGTGCCTTACCTTTTATCCTATTGAGAGAACAAATTTAAATTTATTAGGCAATTGAACTCTCTTAGAAGTCAGAATCAATAACCTTTGTTATCCGATAAACAATTAGCAACAGCTGTTTATTCCCTCTCTGTTGTTTTGGTGGATGGGGGGTGTAAGATCCTTGATTCCTAATGTACACCTTGATTTTCAGGATAATAATAAGAATAAATAAATAAATCAGTTTGAATTAGGTCATCTTGAGCTGACAGAAACGTGAGTAATACTAAATTAGCAATCAAAAGATCGAAGAAAGAATCAAGCACTGGAAGAGGAGAAAGAAGAAGAAGAAGGCCAGGAGAGTAAGAGATTTGGTGCTATGCTGCTCTTCCATGAAAGCAAACTATAGCAGTTGCAGGCTTCGTTGCGACAACCGTGGTAGTGCTGGAATTTAGTTTCGCAAACTAAAAACATTTGATTGATAACCACGAGATCATCCTTGACTGTTATGTGTGTTTTCAATTAAGTCTATTAGCTCAAAGGGAGAGCAATGTGTGATTACACATGATGTGGATTCGAATCTCACATAGGCTCCAAAACTAAAAGGTGAAAATTTTAACATTTGCACAATTGTATTTTGTATTTGCACAATTTTAACATTATTATTCTTGCACCACCATTTTATTATTTATACACCATCATTAGAGTTAATGCTAGAGCTGATGCAAATAGACTTGATATTCAATCCGATTCCATTAATATTCGTTCATGTGTATGCACTTAATATTTTTTTTCTCACGAATAAATACAAATTTATAATTTTATTCATGCACCTTATTATATTATACATGCACTTTATTATTTTATATTAGTACTTTGAAATCTATTTGTTTCAGAAATTTGATTTTTTTGGAAATCTAAAATATTAAATTTTTCCTTAAATCTGATATTTTGTCTAAGTTGTTGTGTTTCATCTACTCTTGAGTTAAAATCTTGTATTTTGTGTGAGCTATATAATATGCATTTGAAATCTGATTTTTTTTTTAATCTAAAAGTTGTTTTTTCCTTCCAAAAATAAGATATTTTTCATGATTTGTTCATGTTATGTTCAGAAATAAGATTTGTTCATGTTGTTTTTTTAGAAATTAGAGCCAATAACATAGACATTTTAGCTAACTATTAGTCATACACTTTATCATTTTATTTATGCACTTTATCATTTTATTTATGCACTTTATAATCTTAATTGTGCACTTCGTAATCTTATTCATACACTTTATCATTTTATTTATGCACTTTATAATTTTAATTGTGCACTTTATAATCTTATACTTGCATTTTTTTCATTTTATTTATGCACTTTGTAATCTTATTCATGCACTTTATATTATTACTCAAACAATTCATCATTTAATTCTTGCAGTTTATCGTTTTATTTATGCACTTCATAATCTTAATTCTTAATTGTGCACTTTAACATCTTATTTATGCACTTTTTTAATAGTTTGTATTATTTTCTGATAAAAGTGCAATTCATAATCTTAATTGTGCACTTTATAATCTTATTCTTGCACTTTATCATTTTATTTATGCACTTTATAATTTTAATTGTACACTTCATAATCTTATTCTTGCATTTTTTCATTTTATTTATGCACTTCGTAAGCTTATTTATGCACTTTATATTATTATTCAAACAATTCATCATTTGATTCCTACACTTTATCATTTTATTTATGCACTTCATAATCTTAATTGTGCACTATAATATCTTATTATGCACTTTATTATATTATTCTTGCACTTTATAATTTTATTCTTGCGCTTTATAATTGTATTCATAAACGGAAATAAAAATAACACACCCATAAATAGCCTATGCGGGATTTGAACCCGCGTCTTTGTGCATAGCACATCGCTCTCACATTTGAGCTAATAGGCTTTTAATGGCATATCATGCATAGTAATGCAATTTTAAATACAATTGTGCAATATGAACTATATTAAGTGCAAAAATGAGATATATTAGTGCAATTTTAGATAACAATTGTGCAATTTTAAGTCAATAAGTAGTAGAAGCCAAATATTAAACTTGGTTTCTAAAATAGTAAAACAAAAGTGTAAATTTCTAGAAAGAGTGAAACTCCCAATCTATTTAAGTTTCAGCGAACAAAGCCCCTAAATGGAAGTGAGATACATTAGACTTCAAATTTTTTTTAACATATTCTGGACATTTCCCTTCGCATCTCATTTAAAGAAACCTAATAAAGATAAAATTAATTGATGTTTAGTATAGAAATGGAATGAGTAGCAGAAAAAAACAGGAATTTTTTAAAAAAAAATATATGTGATTAAATGGGCATGAAAATCAGAGGGGAACAGCCAACAGTCTAACCAACGGATTTTGAGCTACTGATTAGGCTTTGGAAACTGTTTTATGTGCACATTTGCAAGAAACAGAATCAAGTGCTCCCTTTGATTTGCAATATTATCCTTCTGCATAAGAAAACACGATGACAGATCAGTAAAGGTTTGTACATAAGCAGAAAAAAGAGAAACATAGTAAGGTGTGTCCTTTATAATTTTATTTGTGCACTCTATGATCTTATATTTGCACATTACAATTTTATTTTTGCACCTTATTCATGAAGAGAAACATAGTAAGAGGTAAACATGGATAGCCTATGCTGGATTTGAACCCGCATCTTTGTGCGTGGGCACATTGCTCTTATCATTTTGACCTAATAGGCTTTTAATAACACACCACGTATATTAATGCAATTTTAGATACCAATTGTGCAACCTGAACTATATTAAGTGCAAAAATAAGACATATTAGTGCACTTTTACATACCCAATTGTGCAATATGGTAAAAGAGAGCACAGATGGAAAAATGTGCAAGTGTCTCCATAGCCATGACTTGAATGATCATAAGGCACTTGCCTTCAAAGAAAAATGTGCATGTGTCACCATAGCCATGACCGAAATAGACCAATGCATTAGGAGGAGAGGTCAGAGGAAACCAACTCTTTATTTTATACAGCAATTAGTGAATGATTTGATTCTTTCCCACAGTAGTGATCAGGAAACTCTTTATTTCACCCCTATTTTCTACTATAAACATAACTTATGCATTACATTGCCTCACTGAGATTATAAAATTCATCAGCATTTAAGTCATATCAATAAGCTTATTATAGAGGGAGAAACAGCATATAAAAGCACACAGAAAGTGGAGTGAAAATGTAACAAGTTAATGCAAGCAGAAGACATAAAAAGGATTAACAATGATTAGAATCGATACTTGCTGAAAACAGAGGACGTCAGACCGAAACCTCATTTGTTCCCCCTTATCCCACTTGATTGATTTCGAGACATTAGGGACTGCTATCCCACCAGGCAAAACAACCTCTTGTTGAGTCATTTTCACAGTACCTAAACTGCTCAAATTCAAAAGCTGAAATTAGCTTGTACAGACGGAGATCATCCCATCACAAGTAAATCCTTCTAGCAACATCAAAGAGTAACATCTCATGAAAATCCTCATGAATATCTTCCCCCTGGTAATGACTGGTGTATGTGGCTTCTAAATTCAGTTGATGAACAAAAATGAGAACACACTTCCTTGATAATTGAGGCAAGCACAACAAAAAGTGCATGAATCAATTATCAAGCAAAAAGATTTAAGCAAAAAACCAAGATACCAACAAACCTCCAAAACCCTAACACTAGTTAACAACCCATAACCACAACCTCCAGAATTGAAGAAGGGATAGGGTCGGCGACTTTTTACCTCAAAATTCAGCCAACAACACATTGCAGCGTGATTAACATACAAAATTTCAAAAGATGAGATTGAAACAAAAACCGCAATATCATCACATAATTGCAGGCATAAACTAGCGTAAAAGCTGATCAAGAACAAGAAGCCAATAGAAACGAGCAACTCCAGGAACAAACTCCTAAAATTAGGCGATTTCAATTTCGACTACTTCAAAAAGGCACAAATCTGAAATAAGAGAGTTACCTGGTGGCGCCAAGTCGCGAATTCATCGGAATCACATTCGGCAAACTCGTAACCGCCTTCGGTAATATCATCGAAACCCTAGGTCATAAATAGAAACCCTAGGTCATAAATAGAAAAAGAAAAAATTGCAAGCGGAAAGTTAGAGAGAGAAACTCTCAAGGAAGGGCTTGCCTTTGCCTGCTTCTCCCCTTGCCTTGGCCGGGCTTTCTTCACCCATTGCCATGGTTTTCGGCGAGGCCCGTGCCTCCCGGTGACCCTATCGCACTCTATTGTTTTACTGCCTGATTGTTCCACCATTTATCCCACACAAATCGCCCAAAAGAAACCAAGTTTGAGCCGAAATTGATAAACCCAGGAGAAGCGTTGCCACCGAAAGCGTCAATTCTCCGGCCAGTGGGTGCTCCGGTGGTGCCGCCTCCTATTCGTCGGTACCCTCCACCTTCTTTGCTTCCTGATCCACTTGGTTGTGAGCCAGATCCGTTCCTTTCGGGTCCAGATCTGGTTTGTACCATTCATCGTCGTTCTCGTTTGTGTGCTTCCTCAAAGCTTGTTCTCCTTGATCTGTGCTTTCATGGCGCTCGTTTCCCCTTTGGATTTGGTATTGTATTCTTCCTCTCTTGCCCTAACCTTTCCTTATTCTGATTTTTGATCTTTCTTTAGCTTATTTTCTTCGTCTCTTTCCTCCGACCTTCCAGCTCACTCCCTGCTTCTTTTCTTACCTATTTTGAGAGTCGACTTGCTCTCCGCGCTCTTTTTCTTCCCCCTAACCAGATCCAGTTCTCTACTTTGAGGGTCGACTCCCTCTTGTGTCATTTGTTGCTTCCTCTCTCCGCCTTCTTCTCCGGTGTTCTTTTTTGTCTGGTTTGAGACTCTTCTCGTGATCCGCGTTCCTCTCCTTTGTTGTGTGATGTTCTGCTTTCGTTGTTTTGAGAGTCATCTCTTGCTCCGTGTGTTTTCTTCTCCTTTTTTTAGTCTGTTTCGAAGCCTTTTGGTTGCCAATTGCCATTGCTGAACTAAGCTGTTGTTTTGAGAGTCGTTCGGACCCCCTTTGAGTGTTGAATCTTCAAACTGCCCCTCGGTACCGAGCTCCGGCGTCAGCCCCCCTCGGTATCGAGAACATAGCCTCTTCTGAGCGTCTCCTATAGGCAGACTTCGGTACTGAGCTCCATCAACTTTCTTCCTTGATACCGACCCTTTTGGTCTCCCTTTGAGCTTTGTCTTCCTGACGGGGAGCTCCGCGATTTGCTTGGGCTCCCTGTCGGGTCTTCATCTTTGCGTCTGGCTCCCCCTTTTGCCTGCCCCAGTCTGATTCCCTTCTGATTGCTGCTCCTGCTTGGTTGAGTGTTTTGATGTTGTTCTTCTTCGTTCCTGAAGCTATGGTTTGTCGTTACCGCGGCAAAGACTGCCACCTTGCGACTGCGAATGACATCGCACACCCCATGACTGTTCCCACCTACTGATGTGACCTCTTTGGTTGCTTCATCGATTGCCCCACAAAAAGTACTCGCGGTCGCGATTGACGTCCACCTGCGCCCGCGACTACCTTGTCGCGGCTGTGAATAGTTGTACTCACAGTCTCGACTCTCCTAGTCGTGGCTGCAACTGAACTCTCCCGCTGACGCGATCTCTTTTGCGTTTAAGCTATTGCTACCTTGCTGCGGCCACGCCCTAATGCCCAGACTGGTTGAATGATCCAACTGCAGCCTATTGAGTAGGATTTTGCTTTAGGTGTGCATGCGCGTTTATGTTTTGTAGGATGATTTTCTCGGATGGTTATCTTGTACTTTTGTAGGAGGGTTGTAGGGGCCTGCGTGTCTCGGTTATTGCCTAGGTTTGTACTTGGGGTTTGCAACCTTGAGTAGGACCCATTGTCGGTTCTCTTAGTTAAGTCCTCGGGCCTAACCAGGGGTGACCCTTCTTTTTCATTTCCGCACTTCTTATGTAAAAATATATATTATTAATACAATTTTAACCTTAAAATTAAAAAAAAAATCGAAACCCTAGGTCATCATCTCGCACCAAATTGTCGTCGTCGCCGCTGTGGAGTGAGAGAGACCTCAAAGAGAGAGAGAGAGAGAGAGAGAGAGAGAGAGATGAGAGATTGAGAGGCGGGCTGCAATGGGAAGTTGAATGGGATGAACGAAGAAGAGAAAGGAGCAACGATGGGCTCGATCTGCTTCGCCATGGATTGAGAGGAGCAGGAGAGAAAGGAAAGAAAAACATGTCATGTTCACTTTGAGAGAGACTGAGAGAGAGGAAGAGGGTGAGCGAGAGATGAAACGAGAGGAATGAGGCTGGTCTCTACTCTCTTCCATTGGGCTTTTTTGTTTTTTAATCAGCCCGCGTCCAAAATAACAAATCTGACCCATTTTCACCTTAAGCAAAATTTTCATTTTAAGCCCCATTTTCATTTGAACCTTTACCTATATATATATATATATAGAGGGTGAAAAAATGGGCCTATTTGCACAAATAGCCAAGAGGGTGAAAAAATGGGCAAAAATGGGCGGGCTATTTCTTGCAAATAAAACAGCCGGTCATTTAGAACTATTCATGACCTGATGTAGAAGGTGAAAGGATGAGGGAGAGAGACGATACATGGAAATGAAGCGAGAGAGACGAAAAACCTGAGGAGAGAAAGGAGGAGCGATTCGACGCTGTTGTCCACTGCTCCCTAGATTCTTCAGAGGCCGCGACAATGGTGATTCCTCTCCTTCTACACCGTCGTCGCCGCCTTTGCAGTCGCACCACCCGCTTCCGTCGTCTTCGCCCACCGTCACCGGACCTGCCCGGCCTATTCGCTTCGTCTACTGCGACGACAAGGGCAAGTTCGTGATGGATCCCGAAGCCCTAGCCACCCTCCAGTTAGTTAAGGAGCCCATCGGCGTCGTCTCTGTCTGCGGGCGTGCTCGCCAGGGAAAGAGTTTCATACTTAATCAGGTTCTCTTTCTTCGAATCTTTTCTTTCCACATCGTTTTCTCTTTTTGCTTCGGAAATTTCAGTTTTTTATTCTTGTTTGGGGATGGAATGCATTCTAGGGTTAGGGTTTAGTGCTGTGTGTTGCGACATTGGGATGTGGTATGCGAATACGCTTCAATTGTAGGAGCAGAGGGGGTTTTCTCCGTCAAAGATTGTCAAGTGTGTTTGAATTTCGTTTTGCTTGGTACTGGAGTAGGCGTTGTGTTTGAGTAGTGTACTTAGGGCGACATATTGCTTCCTGACTTCAATGGGCAAATCGTTTTTACTTCAAAGAAGTAATTAGGATTTAATGGTTTAGAAAAGGTTGCACTTTTATCATTCGATAGTTCATAGTCCAAAGTTGATGGTGAATTGTGTGAAATTCTGTTGATGTAGAGTTTGAAGTAAGTGGTGTGTAACATTCTTTTGTTATGACAACAGACTCTTTTTGCAAATTAGGGTTTCAATGATTTCCTATTGGGTTGAGAGATAACTTTCAGATGCTATGCTGTGATTTACTATTGGGTTGCGAAATAACTTTCAGATGCTGTGAAGTGATTTACTATTGGGTTGAGAGATAACTTACAGTAGCTATGCTGAGATAGATATTAATTCCCATTCCCTTTTGGGATTGAGATTCTAATTCCTTTGAAGAAGAACTAAGGGGGTGGAACTATGAAATTGATATGATGTCCTGGGTGCTTTCATATCTAGAATGAGGTATGCATCATTGCAATTACCTTGATGAGAATTTCATCCTGCTTGCTTGTTTCATCCTTTCATTGTAATGCTGTTTTTATTACCATATTATTTCCATACATTGCGTGAATTTGTGTGCCATGTTGTGATCAAACAAACCAGCTGCTTGGGAGGAGCAGTGGGTTTCAGGTTGCTTCAACTCATAAGCCATGCACTAAGGGGCTTTGGCTTTGGAGTGCACCCCTAAAGAGGACGGCGCTTGATGGAACAAAGTACAACCTTATTCTGTTGGACAGCGAAGGAATTGATGCTTATGATCAGACGGTTAGAATATGTTATAATTAAATCATCATGTTTTCATTTTTTTTTCTAGGCTCAGATTGCAAATAATCACAATATGCTTAATTCTTTGTGTTAAAACTTTAAATAGGAAATGGGCAGTTAAATTAAAGCATATCTCTGGCTATCATTTTAATTCACTTTTCTGCTACTGAATATCTGTTTTCATTGTGACTAACATACTTTTGAATTTACATTTTGTGACAGGGGACGTACAGTACCTAGATATTCTCCTTGGCTGTTCTGTTGTCTAGCATGTTCATATATAACCAGGTAAGGGGATATTTACAATGTTTTAGTTCTACATATAGCTATAAAACCTTACTCATAAGTCATTTGCTAGCTGGTATCTTATTAAACTGACAAACAATCTAACTCACATGTTTTGTTAATTCTCTGAAAAGATGAAAACCACCTTTTAGACATCTCATATTGTGAAGATGGATGGAAAATAGCCTATTAGCTCAATTGGTAGAGCGTTGTGTTTGCACACAAAGATGTGAGTTCGACTCTCACATAGGCTAATGCGGAGTATGTGTTCATATCTCTCTGGACTTATACGATTGAACATGGTAGGAAATATATACACTAGTGGTAGGATAAATTTGTGAATCTGGTAGGACAAATTTATGAATATCTCTGAACTTATAAAATTATGATCTTGGTAGGAAATATATAGACTAGTGGTAGGACAAATTTGTGAACCTGGTAAGATAAATATACAATATTGGTATGATAAAAATGTAATCACCGAAATTCCTAAGTGTATAACTTGACACTAATGGTAAGATAGGTGTACACGAATGGTAAGATATATTTGTACTATTGACAAAGAAGTAGAATTAATATTGACCAATCCACAAATCCCGGTCTAGTAATCATTGAGGCGTGAATTCCCTAATCTCAATCTCAATTACCAATCCATAAATCCTAATCTCAATCCAATTTCTATCAATCAAAATTTATGAATCCAATCTAATTCAATGCTAGAACGACTAAATTAGAGCATCTACCCTTGGATATAATGTTACTTAGGTTTCCTTCATCTTCTGTTATAGACTAGAAACCCTCTACCATTGGTTGTTTTTATGAAAATTGTGGAACATAATTTACCGATTCTTTCTAGCTTGATTTTCTTTGAAAGCTATTTAAATTGGTAGGATAGATGCAGAAACATGGTAGGATAGATGAAAACTAATGGTAGGATAAAACAACGATATAGGTAGGATCAGAATGGTAGGATTGATGGAAACTAATGGTAGGAGAAAACAACGATATTGGTAGGATCATAATGGAAACCCAGTAATTCATGTATAACTTGACACTAATGGTAGAATAGATGCACACTGATGGTACGATATATTTATACTACTGGAAAAATGTAAATGCATAATTGACTTTACGAAAAAAAAATTACTTCCACATGAATCTCAGAAAAATGTAAATGCATAATTGAGTAAATGCATAATTGAGTAAAACCTAGTCTGGAGAGATTTATGAATTTGTCTTACCATGTTCACAGATTTGTCCTATCACCAATGTATATATTTTATGTCATGTTTATAATCGTATAAGTTCAGAGAGATTTATGAATTTGTCATAACATGTTCGTAAATGTGTCCTACCATTAGTATATATATTTTCTGCCAGGTTCATAATTGTATAAGTTTAGAGAGATTCATGAACACACATACTCCGTATTAGCCTATGTGAGAGTCGAACTCACATCTTTGTGTGCAAACACAACGCTCTACCAATTGAGCTAATAGACTATTTTCAATGGGTCCTTATGATAGTCTAGGCATCAAGAAATGATAATTTCGCAGGAAGCAAAAATAGCGCTTGGATTTGTAATCTTAATTTGCAAGTTCTGCAATTGATCAAAAAGAGAGTATAAATTACGAACTCTCTGCAACTCGTCTCGTGAAACCGTCACCTTGGGGTAGTTCTATTATAAGAAAAAGGAACAACTACAAAGGATAGGTACAAGATCAGTTACCCATCGCTGCCACTGTCATCGGACAAACTTCTTGCACTTTTTCAGGTATGAAAGGACAGTTGTACACTATTGGTATGACGGAAATATTCTATTGGTAGGATGGGGACTGTATCGTTTCCTGGAATGAACGGGTAACTTTTTCCCCGTTCTTTCCGCTTCTCTCATATTCTGCCTCACTTTTTGTAGAGCATGTTATGGTGTTTCAGATCCTCCTCTAAAGCTTATATATGTTCTTGGGGGACACAGATCAATGCAATCATTGCTTTTTCCTCTCATAAATGCTCCCCCCCTTTCCTCAAAGGAGGAACCCTGTTTTGGCGCCAAAACTACAGTAACAGCCCGCCAAATCAGCTACAGTGAATCTTTCCAAAATATCTTCAGGTATAGAAAGACAGGTTTAGCCTATTAGTAGGACAAATTAATTCTATTGGTAAGATGGACAGTCTACAGTTTTCTGAAATGAACGGAGGATGCCTTTTGGTGCCACATGTCACTGACAGCTACTGACAGCGACAATGTAGCTGCAGTGTCCCACCCCTTCACCTGCAACTCCCTCTCCCGCTTACCTTTTTTATTTGCAAAAAATGGCCATTTTCTACCCCATGCAAATAATCTAGGCACATGGCTATTTGTGCAAAGTTTTTTTTTATGGCTAGTTATGCAAAATGGCATATATATATATATATATATATATATATATATATATATATATATATATATATATATATATATATATATATATATATATATATATATATATATATATAGTATGGATATATTATGCACAAGGCTTAGGGTGTACCTTGTGCGCAGATCTGAATCGTTGATTTGTATGAAATAGATGATCATGATTATGCCACGTTAATGGAAGGATTTTAAAAAATATTAGGAAAAAGAAGCCCAATTGCATTTAAAAAGCGCGTGTAGCGCAAAATGATTAAAACCCTAGCTAGGCCACCTTTTTCATTTAGCCTGTGATATCGGTGGAAAATCAGATCTAAACTTCTGTTGAGTTGGAGGCGATCGGCGAAGAGAGCGCAGAGGAGGCGGAGGCGGAGGCCAACCCGGGTGAGGTGGAGGCGAGCCCATCCTTCCTCCCGGTGGTGCTCTGGCACTCGACGCCTTCTTCATCTTCGTGGATCCCCATTTCCGGTGGAGCCGAAGAGCCTCAGATCTGGGAGGCCGGCGATGGCGGTTCTCAGGTCCGGGAGCTGAAGATTCGAGTTGTTGCGAATCGGTCGTATGGGGGGCGGTTTCGATCGCCAACGATGACGGGGGTGCGATCCGGGAGGCCAGCGGTGAGGCGAGGCGTCTGGGAAGAGATGAGTTGAAGTTCGAGCATCCTCGCCACCAGATCTCTAGCATCCCCTCCTCACGGTTAGGTTTCAATCAATATGCTTGATACTCGAGTAATTCCTCCCGATCTTTCGTTCTCGTTGTTTTCCATTCAGAATCTTAAATGAATGGTTGAAACTTAAATTGTATAATTGCTTTTTAAAGCTTTCATTCAGAATCTTCAATTGTTGTCCATCTGTTTATTGCAATTTTGTCACTGTATGTTTGATTCATCCTTTTGTTGATTTTTTATGGTGCTTCAGAAAGTGAATCGGTTGAAAGTTGCTCAGAAAAGTGCTCTCAAGCTATCAAGCACACCCACCGGATGAGATTTGTTATTTAATCAATTGGGTGAGATGAGAGATGGATTATTGTGTGTTTACGTGATTCTCGCATTATTTGGGGAAAAAAGCGAATTATTCAGACAAATGTGTTTATTTTTAGTCGAATTTAGTGTTTGGTTTTCAAAATGTATAATTTGATTATTATTTGTTAGTTGTTCGGACGAATGTGTCGAATTTTGGTGACTAGTGTTAATGAGTTGATCAATTATTCGGTAAAATTTGATTCATTATTTGTTGGTATATATGGAGTTTTCGGTTCGACGAACAACATAAATAACATTCATCGCACAACTAAACATTATTCGGTGAAATGTGAAACAATATTCGGTGAAATATTAAGCATTATTCATATAAATTGTAAATATTATTAAGGGATTTTGGGTTTATTTTATTTTAAATTGATGAACAAAAAACAAAACATTATTCGGTAATATGCGACAAATTATTCAGTAGAATTTTTAAATTTTGATTTGAACTGGATGGAAAAAAATCATAACATTATTTGATAGTATCAAAAACATTATTCGGTGAAATTGACCATTTGTCAAAACAGCGAAATCGGGGCCCATATACTTTGAAAAAAAAATCGGTAGTATATGAGTAAATAATTTTATTACACAAGAAAAAAAAACTCTTTTAATCAAAAATCGGTAGTATATGAGTAAATCGGTAGCTAGGGGTGTGCAGAAAAACCCGAAACCGAAAACACGACACGAAAACACGACACGAAAAAACCCGAAACCGAAAAAACACGACACGAAAATGACACGAACCGAGAAAACACGGTTGTAAACGGTTCGTGTTCGGGTTGGGCAAATCGCCTTGTCGGGTACCTGACACGAACCGTTTAATTTTTTTATTTTTTTTTTAAATTTTAGGTTGGGAAGTATAATACAAGTATAAATAGAATTCCATATGTATCAGCAAACTCCGCTAGCCCAACTGGTAAGTGCATCCTCAAATCCTCTTTGTTCTTGCGAGTAAGTCGAAACCTTATCCGGCTCTCTCTTTTTAATTGCCCTTTTTAACATTTTTTTAAATATATTTTTATGTTTCAACTTTCGAATCCCAATTCCAAAAAGAAACCCTAAAAGGCTTTACAAATTACAACTATCTCATTCTCACAATATCACGGCAGTCATACTCTCTCTCTTATTCTCTCAAAATCAGATTCAGGTCTCTAGCTTCTTCTCCATCAGATTCATATCTCGTGTTCATCGCTGGGTCTCATCTACTTCAGCGATATCTCGGTCTTCGTCTCCATCCAATCTCGTGTTATCCATCTCTGGGTATCATCTTCTCCGGCGAGATTTCAGTCTTGTTCTCCATCTCTGGATAAGGAGGTCACAATACTCACTTCAGATCTCAATCTTTATTTTAGATCCGGTAAGATCTAACCATCTCCGGGCGAGGGGTTGTGCGTTCTCCATCTATTTGGTCGTTTCTCCCCCTTCCGTTCTCTCTATTTAGGGTATATTAAACATGAATTGGTTAATTTGTAAACCCTATTTGATGCTTGTAAGGGATATTTCTACTTGTAAGTGATCTTAATTTGTGCTTTGGTCGAATTGAATGATCGATTTTTGGTTGATTCAACTTTGCTTGAAAGTCAATCAAAGTGGTAATTTTTGGGTTGATTACCTATACAGTACTATACCAATTACTCAATGAAATGAAAAAAACCAAACACAATGCAAATGCCACCAGTAGCTGTGAAGCAGTCACGACACACACAGGAAAAAAAAAATGGTTCGTGTCGGGTACCCGGGTATCCGACACGGAACCGAATAGCTTAACCGTGTCGGGTACCCGGGTTTAAATGGTTCGTATACGGTTCGGGCATTTTGGGTTAAACGGTTTCGGGTACCCAACACGATTAACCGGTTCGTGTCGAGTACCCGGATATGCACACCCCTATCGGTAGCAATGCAAGAACGGGGTGGTATTACACGCACCTTCTCACAGTGAGTGAATTAGTTTTGGTACGTGGGTCCCGCATTTTAAATAAAAAAATAAAAGAAAAAATTCTTTTAATCATAACCTTCCATTCATTTTAATCAACGACTCAGAATCGTGCACAAGGTACACCCTAAAGGGTGTGCATAAGGTAAACATTCCCTATATATATATTTATATATATATAGGATGGATCAAATGTTAACAAGTCTTATTGTGTTTTGTGTTAACAAATTTGGACCCTTGATTGAGGAAATATGGATGGCCCAGATTATTCTAAATATTAATTTAATTATAATTTAAATGCAAAATAAAAAAAACCCACCCACCCTATTAGCGCGTGAATTAAAAGGCCATGCCTGCTCCATCTCTTTCGTCTACCCTAATCGACGCTCGCACCTCGTCTTGCCTCGCCTCCCTCCCTCCGCTCGATGTCGTCTGCTCCCTACGGCACCACCGACGATTCCGACTCCTCTGACTCCAAGGAGCCAGCCACCACCACCCGCCCTGCAATGACTCCTTCTTCGGCTCGGCTGCAATTGGGTGAATTGTAACCGACGGTGATGGCGACATCATCGATGTTCGAAATCACCCAACCGTATTTTGGTCATGTTCTCATCTAATCTCTCGTCGAATTCGCCCTCGGTAAGTTCACCTGTTACTCGATCTTTCTCTCGTTCGATCACCTTTCACTTCCTAGTTTCGATTTGGATACCATTTCATCTTGCATCTCTCAATTTATTTTTTCATGTTTGATGTGTGAAATTCTATACCATGACATAGGAAACTATGTTAAGGGAAATTGCAGAGAATTCATATTGGTTTTTCCCCTTTTCATGTTTGCTGTGTGAAATTTAATTTTTCATCTCTCCCTTTTTCCCCTTTTTATTACAGAGAATTCATCGAGGAGTTTTAAAATTTTGCAGTCTTGTGTTTTTCATTTGCCGACAGACAATTAGGAAACTATGTTAAGGGCAATTGCTGATATTCACCAGAGGAGGGCTCGTCCTATGGATTTGCAAAGAGCTCCATGGCTCCGTCTTGTGTTTTTGTCTTTGAATTTCAGGGTTTTTTTTTTGTTGAATCAACATTTTTGTCTTTGTATTCGACAACTTCATAGTGATATTCGGTGATAATAAGCAATTATTCGGTGGAATTCATATGATTGTTCTATTAATCTCATGTTCAGAGTCACTATTCGACAAGTTCATAGTTTCTATTTGGTAATAATAAGGAATTATTCGGTGATAGTAAGGAATTATTCGACAAGTTCACAGTTTCTATTCGGTAATAATAAGGAATTATTCGGTGATAGTAAAGAATTATTCATATGTATGTGATTAATTAGAGGTGGAAATCAAGAATTACATTTATATATTCTTTTAACCTAGTGAATAATTACTGTCAACTTGGCGAATAATTACTATCAGCCTGGCGAATAGTTGAAAAATTGACAAACCTTTTGCTATTATTGATAACTCATATTTATAGACGAATAATAACAATCAATTTAGCGAATAATTACTATTATCCTAGCGAATATTTAATATTATCCTAACAAATATTTTCATCGAACGCATAGTGGAAGCAAAATCTCCTCATCCCCAAAATAAAAAACGTTACCTAAAAAAATCAACGCACGCGCTTCTTCTACAGCAAGTTGGCTATTAAAGTGGTGGGACCTACTCTTTTTTATTTAAATAAAAAGGGAAAGTCTCAATTAATCTCACTCATTCATTCCTAATCAATCAATGGCCTATATTTGTTAACACAAAACACAATAAGGGGTGTAAACACCTGACCCAACCTCTCTCTCTCTCTCTCTCTATATATATATATATATATATATATATATATATATATATATATATATATATATATATATATCCTCCTCTATCTAATACGGAGTATTCTATATATCCTAATTTATTAGTTATTATATATATCCTAATTTATTAGTTATATAATATATATCTAATCACTCTATGATCTATCTAACCTAATTTTTCATCGGCAAAACAATAAAAGTAATAAGAAGCCTCGTGCCTCCTTCCGTCTTACACGATCCGAACTCCAATCGCATTGCACACACAATCAGCCCATTCATTACGAGCAACTCGGCCCAATTTACCAGTTCATCCACTCCAATATCGTTTAATTTGTCAAATGCCAAAAATACCTGAAAGTGAAAGAAAATTTGGCGTTTTGTACACCTGGGCACATTTCATTAGGTAATTAACTACTTAACTTTTTTTATTAGATGGGATAGACCATTTTAATTTTTTTTCTTAGCCCCGTCACCCTGTACCCTAAGGCCTAATCCAATGTTCATTCTCCTTGCTCCCTCGTTCTCTGATATCCCTCTCTCCGTTCGTACCTTGCTCGCCTCGCCCTCTTTTTTCTCATCACGCTCCCATGGTGGCTTGCTCGTCCTCGCTCTCTCCATTCCGGCCATGAGTCGGAGGTGCTTTAGCCGCCGCCGATGAGGACAATTTCGAAGGGGGCCGGACTAGTGTGGTGCTTCGTCATCTTCTCCTGGGTCTGATAGGGCGAGGAGGAGAAGGAGAGAGACACCGACAATTATGTAGCCAAACCAGAGGTAATATGGAATATCAGCAAGTCGGAATGTCGTCATCTTCGTCATATTTTTCCACCGGATCGATCAAGGTAATTCCTACTCCGTTGGTTTTAATTGCTAAAGTGGAATCAAAGAAAATAATGAAGATTTGATATCCCCTTCCACTAGATGCAAGATTGAGCAATTTGAAGGTACTGGATAGCTTTGGATTGAGTGAGGTAAGAGTTGCATCCAAGGTGTTCGATGAAATGCCTAGATGAGGTAAGAGCTTTGAATTCGATGAATTGGGTGAGGTAGAGCTTTGAATTGAGAAATTTGAGGTAAGAGTTGCATCCAAGCTTTGAATTCGATGAATTGGATGAGGTAAGAGCTTTGAATTCGAGGAATCAAAGAAAATAATGGAGATTTTTTTGAGTTGACAGCTTTATTACTTCTTTTTGGTTTTTATTTATTGATTACTTGCTGAGTATTTTTATTTGATTATGCTTATTCGTGCTTCTATTGATGTTGCTTAATGTTGCTATGCTCAATTTTATAGTTCTTGGCATCAGCAAGGTTACCCCGTCGAGGAAGTGAAAGATGCATACGAGAAGCTCTCCTCGAATTGGTACTGATGTCCTTCATCTCTCATTTATTTTTGCTCTTCTTTTTTGTTGCATTCATGTGTTGTATGTGCATTTCCAGTCAGATTTCGTAGATTGATCAATTGAACTCTAAGCGATTACATGAATTGGACTTTTAAATTTTCGTTGGTGGTCCTGTCATCGAGTTTGATCAAATTTCATATTTAGAATCTAAAACTGATATATAGATAGCATCTATGGTTATATGATCTAGTCAATTTTAATCCGTTTGGAGTAGCTTCCTCCTATTCTCCTCTTCCCGGTTGCTGATTTAACCTCATCTTTGCCGGTGAGGTCCGACCCATGGCTCTTTCATATTTGTGTGTAGATTTCTGAAATGTTTGTTCATAATGCAGCCCTCATATCCTTAATTTTGTACTACCAGGTATGTAGTTGGAATCAAGGGGCGTCTTTATAGGTTCTGGAGTTATATGGTCAAAGTTTCATTCTTTTCCAAACCCCCTTCGATAGATAGACCTTCTGTTTGAACTCATCTATTCAAGTGCTTGAATAATCAGGCTTGCCATTAAAGAAAATAAAAAAAATCAATTGTCCATTCCATATCTGGCTTTGTTACATGTGTCTCGAACTGTTGGCTCTTTTGCTATGTCTAGGTTGGTTGATTTGTGAATAAAGATGCATTTGGTCTACATAATTCTATTTTTTCAGGGGGAAAATCATTTTAGTCTACTGAATTTATTCCAATTATATGTTTGGGCATGTGTGGTTGTGATTTTTTTGTTTTTTTTTTTTAGAAAAGTGGTTGTGATTTATGTCATTAGTAGTTGATGTTTAAAGAAGGTACTCCTCTCTTAAAAACCTCTCTTAAAAATCTCTTAAAAATAGCTTGTTATGTTAAATGACAGATGCGAAGAGATTGATCGGCATGAGATTTAGCGACCCGTTGGTACAGAGTGACATGAAGTTGTGGCCATCTGAGGTTATTCCCGGATCTGCTGACAAGCCGATGATTGTTGTCACCTACAAGGGCGAGGAAAAGCAATTCAGTGCTGAAGAGATCTCATCAATGGTACGTGCTTATAAAGATGAAGGAAACCACATAGGCTTATCTCGGTACAACCATCAAGAATGTTGTAGTGACATTCCCTGCTTACTTTAACGACTATGGATGCTGGTGTTATTACGGGCCTGAATATCATGCGTATTGTCAACGAGCTCATTGCTGCTGCCATCGCCTATGGCCATGACAAGAAGTCTAGCAGCAGCGGCGGTAAGAATGTGCTCATCTTTGATCTTGGTGGTGGGACATTTGATGTTTCTCTACTTACAATTGGTGAGGACAGCTGCGAGAAGGATGTACTTGTTTTCAACGTGAAGGCATTTGGTCGGGGTTCTTGCAGCCCATGAACAGCAAACGGCATAATGGTGAGCGGGTCGAAATGGACAAACGACATAATAGGAGGACAAGAACAATTATTGCAGCCCATGAACAGCAAAAATGCATGACAGATGGGGAGCTAGTTGATATGTTTCATTTGTATCTTTGACATATCATTCACTTAGTATCTGTCTATATATCCAGAAGCTCTTCCTGTCATTGAAATGTCTTAGAATTCATACTCTGTAGCTTCTGCCCTTTTAATCTTCTGCTTGGGTTTGTTAATAGTATTATACAATTATACCTGACGAAGTTGTAATTAATTAATAACATCAACTTTGTAATAGTGGGTGGATAATGATACGATCTTTATGAATTGCAGGAAATTACAATATTAACTTTGAAAATTCATGCATTTTATTATAAAATGTATTATCTTAGGCAGCTCTCGATTTAGGCTAGTAACTCAAAATGTGCAATTAACTTTTTTATATGAGTAAATAGGTATATAATGTCATGTTGACTTGATAACCTTTACTAATCTCATGGTCCGTTAGTGCAAATGTTTTTACTATATGTTGATCTTTTATTTGTCTTGATTAATTTCATCTATTATTTAAAAAAAATGTAGGATTTTAAAAAATAAATTAAATCCCGTCCCACTAAAAATATAAGGGACGAGACGTTGGATGACCCCAATCTCATCCTGTCCCATTCCCACCCCAAATATGTCAACAAAACATCTTTTATTTGTCTTGATTAATTTCACCATTTCTCTTCATTTTGGGCTCCGAGCTGTTGGCTAGAAAACTCTCTTACTCTTCAACGGCTTCTCGATCTCATATCGGTTTTCGCTTCGGGATTGACGGGCCACATATCCCCTTTCTGGCCTTTGCAGATGATATTATAATATTCTCTAAAGGATCTGCTACTGCTTGTAGAACGATAAAAAATATTATTGATAGCTACTGCAAAATCTCTGGGCAAAAAGTGAACTTCCAAAAATCTGCCTTTCAAACCACGTCGGGTATCGCTCGTTCCCGCATCGCCGAAATTCAGAGTACCCTAGGTATATCTAATGAAAAATATCTGGAAAAGTACTTAGGTTGCCCTATCATTAATGGTAGGGTCAATAAAGAAACATTCGAGGAAGTGATTGGCAAGGCTAAGGACCAGCTTAGTAAATGGAGGGCGAACACCCTTTCTCAGCAAGGGCGGGCTACTTTAATTGCGTCAAACCTGGCTGCCAAACCGTTATATATCATGCAAAATTTTATGCTCCCCTCCTCGATTCATAAGGATCTCGACCAAATTAATCGCACATTTTTCTGGAATAAAGATGCACAACATAGACCTTTAATTGGGTGGGATAAAGTATGTAGAACGAAGAGCAAAGGTGGTCTAGGCATTCGTAAAACGCAATTCATGAATGAAGCCCTCCAAATGAAACTCCTATGGAAAATTCTTGCCGAACCGTCCAACCCTTGGGTGCAAATCATCCAATATAAATATATCAAAACATCGCATATTCTATCATATGAAAGGAGGGGTGGAGCCTCATGGCAATGGTCCAAGCTTACCCCTCTCATAAGTAGATTTAAAAAAGGTTTAATCTGCTCAGTAGGGAATGGTAAATCTATCAAATTTTGGACTGATAACTGGGTCTCCCTAGAACCATTGATTAACACTAGCTGTAATCACCCTCCTCGCAACCTAGATGAAAAGGTTTGTGATTACATTATGGGGGGGAAATGGTGGGAAGAAAAACTGATGGAAAACCTACCACTGGCGAGGGTTAGAGAGATCATGAGTATCCCGCTTCCTTCAAACTGCTTTGAGGATAGACTATATTGGTGGCCAGATAAGAATGGTTGGTTCACAACCACTAGTGCATATAAACTGGCTACAAACCACCATCAACAATCCAATGATGCAAACTACTGGATATGGAAACTTGACGTCCCACCAAAAGTTAAAAACTTTCTCTGGAAACTACATCACAATGGTCTCCCGACAAAAGTACGGCTTAGTCAAAAAGGGGTCTCCATTCCTTCAACATGTACCCTATGTAACACCGCTGATGAAGACGCCATCCATATTTTTTTGGATTGCCCGTTTCACTCTATCAAATCCATCCTCGATGCTAATTTGGTAAAACGCATCATGCGCATCACATCCGGGGCCACGAATTTTAAAGAAGTCCTTAACACACTAGGATCAGCCCTGAAATCTCAAGATTTACAACGTCTTGCCTTTACCTGGTGGTCTACATGGAATCTACGTAATAATATGATCTTCAGAAATGAAGCTGCCCCAACAACAGCGTCAATGCAAATAAGAATCCGAAATACTATCAAAACATGGCGCTCTTCTGAGGAAGAGGTCTTACGCCCGCATGTGACAAACAAAGCCAACATAAGCCATCAAACGACTACGCAGACTCACCCCATAAACAAATGTAACAAAAAAGCATCTTGGAAAAAACCACCCTTTGGTGTTCTTAAGTTGAATTTCGATGGTTCCACCCTATCTAATGGAGACAGCACAGTAGGGTTCATTATTCGGGACTGGAATGGTTGTCCAGTTCATATTGGATATGAAAAGGTAGGGATTCAATCCCCAATTATGACAGAAGCTTTAGCTCTTAAACATGGGGTTTTAAAATGCCTCGACCTAAACATCCCAATGATTCGTATAGAAGGGGATTCGCTAATAATCATTAATCACCTGAAGGTTAAAAGTTCTTGCCCCTGGGAAATTGAACTAATTATGTCTGACATTAAACTCATGCTACAAAATCTGAGAGATGTTTCCTTCTCTCATGTGCCCCGTTGTAGGAATAGAGTGGCTGATAAGGTTGCACACCTTTGCCGCTCGTTCCTCGGGGACGATGTCTTGTGCGATTCAGGTCTTCTCGACCTCATCCGTCAGGATGCTATCAGTTAGGTTAATCCTAACCGAATTCTTTCCTAATCAAAAAAAAAAAAAAAACATATCAAAGTGACATCATAGTAAACAAAAAATGTTATCAATAAAAATGTCATCAACAAACAAAGTCACACAAATGATTGAGTTCAATATTCCATCAAAAAAAAAAGATTGAGTTCAATATTCCATCAAAAAAAAGATTGAGATCAATAAAGTGTAATCACAAATGTCATCAATGAATAAAAATATAATAAACATGTCACCACAAGTGATTGCATCAATACAGTGTAATCACAAACGTGTCATCAGTGAATAAAAGTAGAATCGATGAAAATATATCGATATACAATTGATTAAATTAAAAAAATGGCATCAAACGATTTGACTAAAAAAGTGGCATCAAATAATTACATTAGAAAAATGGCATCAAAACACTACTTTCAAAAATTGGCATCCCATTAAAGAAAAAAATGTCATCAAAACACTACTTTGAAAAGATATGGCATCGCGGGAAAAAAATCATCAAAAAATTGACATAAAAAGTGTCATTAGTAGTCAGCCGTAAAAAAAATGGCATCAATGGTCAACCTGGCATCATAGTAAACAAAAAAATGTCATCAAGGTTTGAAAAAAGTGGCATTCAAAAAGTGTCATCAAAACATTTCATTAGAAACGTGGCATCAAAGTGAAAATAAAATGTCATAAAAAATGGCATCAAAACGGTGGCATCACAAAAATGTCATATTATAAAAAAAAAATCCACATGAGTTGGTCAACGTTGACCGGTCAACATTGACCATTGACCAATTAATACCCCATTTGAAAAATAGACTACCTAATCTAATTTAACAAGTTTGTTATCTAGTTAGCTAATTGAACTTTCTAAATAGCCTACTTACCTAAATCACCCAAATTAAATAAAACAAATGTGTAGACTCCAAAACTAAATAATACTAAATAACTATAAAATATGTATAATATGTATGAAAATAACCTAATATAATATGCAAAATACATAACTAAAATAGACTCTATCAAACTACTCCATGCTTAAACTTTTGCTTGTCCCCAAGCAAACTATCACAAAACCAAGATGAACTCAAAAAAAAAAAAAACAAAGACTCAAGTAATTTCTATGAATGATCACACATCAGTATAGTTGTCATGGCTTTAGGAGTATTTATTACGTTAAGCTCAAAATAGTTAGGACACTATGAGACCCACATCAAACCTTTCATACTCATTTCTTTAAACTTCGATTAGGTTCAGGGATGCTTGCATTCAGAATGTATTGAGCAATCAAATCCATTAAGCACAATTAAAAATCGTCATAAACACCTATAGATTACTAGGCCTTTTCTACTTCGGAATTTCAATGAAGCTCTTATTTTCTTCTCATTTTTCCCCCTTTTTTTTCTAAACACTTTTTCTTCCTCCTTGCGTGAATTTTATCCTCCACAAACAGGATCGGTTACTAACCGTATTTTTTCAAAATTCTTATGAGTGTCGAGTGAATTTTATTTTCCTCGAATATTGGTTTATTGATGATTCTTTTCACTCGAGTGAATTTTATCCTCCCCGAGCGGTGTAAGTGAATTTTATTCTCCTTACACTCATCAACCCAAGATATATCAACGCACATCAAAAATCACATCAAATAGATAACCGAATTTACTAGTGTTTTTCATCAGGGGTTAAGACATATACATTACAAATCATATAATTTTTTTCAAAATTGCTCTAATTTGAACATCCAACCAATAATCAAGTTATAACTAAAGCTTATAATCCAGATTATCTATGGGAATCCCACAAGTGTCGTTATTCATTTAAAATTCAATTTTATTAACTCCTAAGCCATGAAAAACTATATATCATCATCGAGGTCATACCAATCATAGAAACAACTCTCTAACACAACTAAAATGAACAACTAATAAAAAACTAAGACTCAATAACTTAACTTACTATGACCATGGGATAATTATCAAATATAAATATCTATAATATAAACTATAATGCAATGCATAACAAAATTGAAAAAAAAAAGGAAATGACAAGTAACACATATAAAATACGAAGCTACACCTGAATTCCCCACCCCATGTTTAAAATCTTACTTTGTTCTCAAAGTAAAGAAAAAGAATGAAAGAGGTAGAGGAAAACTCACTAAGTAATCAGGCATTCGGGGCAACCATTTAGTTCAAGAGGTGGTACATCCCAGAAATTTCAGCAACATATCATAGTAATCGTACCTATCCAACACCACAAACAACAACAAAAACAAAAAAGCTTGCATAGCAATCAGGAGCCAATTTAGTTCAGTAGCAAACACTACTAAAAAAGCAGGAAATAGCCACAGATGGTTAGCCACAGATTATAGGCGACCCTTTATTCGTGGCCACTAGCGATGAAATTGGCCACGGGTGTTCCAGGTCGTGGCTATATTCGTGGCTGATACTCATCTAGGCATGACATGTCAAAACATCCGTGGCTAATAGCAACGAACCAGATGTCCGCAACTAATTTTGTGGCTTGGTGTGGGTCAGTGTCAGTAAATATCCACGAACACAGCCACAAATAATATGTCGTGGTTGTTTTCGACGCTGATTTGCCCACAACACAATAGTCGTGGCTAAATCCGTGGCTATTCGTCATCGGAAATCAAATGAATTGAAGACGGGTGAGTGGGGCTTGGCTCATTAATTGTGGACGGGCCGAAGATTAACATATATGCATGGGCTATACATCCGATGCCCACAACATACGCGGATGAATCCGGGTATCCTAATAGAATTTCTAGTCTTGGCCCATTAGAAGCTAGTGAAATCCCATTATATTAGCTTATTAGCCCATAGAATGAAGTGGTTATTTAGCGACGATTGAATCCGTGGCTAAATCCGTTACTATTACGGATGAGGACATTAAAGTGATTTTGTACTTCAACTACTTTATGGTTAAGTGCATAAAATGGGGCCGGCCCACTTGTACTTGTTGTCTTCTAGCTTGGACATGTTGGCCATTTGCAAAGCTCTCATCGATCAGACTAATCTCCCAATTGCTTTGTACGGACACTATTGGTGGAGAGTTAAGTTTCATTTGTTTTACATAGTAATATATATTTATATTATTCCTATTTATTTTAATTAGAAAAAGTAAAGTAGTATGTATATAAGATTATATACATAGTTATACGAGTAGGAAAAATGGTTATAATTAACTTATGTTTCGGTAATGGTTGAGTTTTAAAAAAAAACATTTTGGGGGTTTTTGGAAGAATATTAATTGTAAATGTGTATATGTACAAATATATGTGATGTACTTTTAAAAATTGGTTGTAAGTTGACACTATATACAATATTTTAATTTTATTCAATATTATGTGTATGTACAAATTATTTAGATATTTAGTAATATATTTTGTGCTTTTTTTTCATTAAGAATTGGAAATATATTTAGGAATATTCAATTTATTTAAATAGTAATGTGCGCTATTATATATCTATTGTACAGATTGATTGAATTTTATAAAATATGGATAATCATACATGGATGTATGATATGTACTTGTCGAATCGTAGAGGATTAAAGCCCGAATACTTCCAAGGGGTGGATAAGTTTATAAATTTTGCTTGTGCTCAAACTTATTATGTTGATGAAGGTAAGATAAAATGTCCATGTGGGAGATGTGAGAATTGTTATTTCGAGAAAGTAAATGATGTGAAGGAGCATTTATACCGTCGTGGGTTTATGTTTGGTTATTATCGTTGGACGGCACATGGCGAATCTATTGCACATCCAAACCAAGAAAAATGGTAGGGGGCAACCAGTGGGCTATGTATGATCAGTTAACTGCAGAACAGAAGATGGTGTTCGATGTTGCTGGGCCAATTCAAACTTTGTTCCTCCTACATGGTTTAGCCTCTATAATGTCGATGGTGTTCCGAATAATGGAGTTGATGTTGAATTCCATCCAACTGAAGTTAATAAGGTCGATGGAATGAGCGAAGATCCGGTAGCAGTCGAAGAGGATATTAATCTCTTGTCCACGCGGTTTGAAGATGTGCTAAGAGCAGCTGATGAACCTGTGTTTCCTGGGTGTACTACACATACGCAGTTGTCCTTTGTGAGACGACTTATGAGCTTGAAGTGTGAATATAATGTTCCTCAAAGCCTCTTCAATGGGTTCGTGCAATTGTATGATGAAGTGTTGCCTGATTCCCACAAGATTCCCACCAGTTACTATGAAACTGAGAAGATAGTCCGAAATTTGGGCGTACCGGTAGAAAAAATAGCCATGTGTCCTAACGGTTGTATGTTGTACTGGAAGAATGATGTCAATGAAGATTCATGTAAGTTCTGTGGTCATGCAAGATATGCCGTGGGTGCTTCAGGGAAGCGCAAGCCACATAAAGTTTGATTCCACTTGCCTCTAATTCCGAGGCTACAAAGACTATATCCTTCTAAGGTGACAGCCAGTAACATGACTTGGCATGCAGAACACGTAACAGATGAGGGAATGATGTGCCATCCTTCAGATGGAGGTGCATGGAGGAGGTTGGACACGAAGCATCCTGATTTTGCTTGTGAGCCTCGTAATGTTCGTTTGGGTTTATGCACGGATGGTTTTGCTACTTTCAACAAATCTGGTCAGAATTATTCATGTTGGCCAGTGATTGTCACTCCTTACAATCTCCCACCTCATTTGTGCATGAGAAACGAGCACATGTTCATGTCGTTGATAGTGCCAAGTCCTCGAAACCCGAAGAAGTTGATTGATATTTGCCTCCAACCTCTTATTGACGAGTTGATGCAGCTGTGGGATGTCGGTGTCATCACCTACGATGCCTCGAGGAGGGAAAACTTTCATATGCGTGCATCTTTACTTTGGACTATCAGTGATTTCCCTGCATATGCTATATTGTTTGGATGGAGCACTGCAGGACAATTGGCTTGTCCGATTTGCATGGAATCAGGATCTGATGCTTTTCGCCTTCAAAATGGCCGGAAGGCTTGTTGGTTCGATTGTCATCGGAAGTTTTAGGAACAAGAAGGACTTCTATAGAGGGCACGTGGAAACAGGATTGCCACCTCCATTGCTATCCGGGGAGTAGATATGGGAGCGGGTTCGTGATTTGCCAACGGTCATGGAGGATCTCTTCTATCAGTCGGATGACTATGGCATTTATCATAAGTGGACAAAACAAATCATTTTTTGGAGACTTCTATATTGGAATGACCTTCTAGTCTGACACAATCTCGATGTTATGCACATTGAGAAAAATGTGTTTGACAATGTTTTCAACATTGTGTTGGATATCCCTGGGAAGATAAAGGATAACATGAATGCCCGAAAGGACCTTCGGTTATATTGTCATCGACCTGAGTTGGAGGTAGCTGATGATTACAATGGTGCGAAACCTAAAGCAATATATACTTTGGCAAGAAAGGCGAAGAGAAAGGTGGGTCAATGGTTGAGGACCGTCAAATTTCCCGATGGCTATGCTTCTAACATAGGCAGACATGTTCAGAGTGACTCAGAGTGACGATAGGCTAATCCCCAATGGGATCAATCTATACCTTAGCAGAATGTAGGCCGGAAGGGGGGAATCTGTCTTTTTTTTATGTACGGGAATCGAAGTTCTTAGAACAGAACAAAACCCTAAAACCAGTCACTAGAAGTCACATTCGCCTAAAAGTCCTGAACTAGAACTAAAAAGCAACTAACAGAACTCTATACGATTGCGTAAAACTCTCATGCCCAGAACCTTTTTTTTAGCTTTATCTTCCACTAGCGGCTACACCGAAACGGGAATCCAACAAAGGAACTATGTAGTCTAAATGGGATGAAGAGCCACGATTGTCACGTGTTTATGGAGAGACTCTTGTCGATTGCTTTCAAATAGTTATTGCATCCATCTGTTTGAGGTCCTTTAACTGAGTTGAGTATCTTCTTCCTGACAATTTGTTCGTCAAGCTTGTCAGTTTCTGTCATGGAGCAGCTTAATTCCATGATTCCTCTGTTGGTCTGCAAGTTGGAGCGTATCTTCCCGCCATCCTTTTTTGACTCAATGGAGCATCATTGTCCATTTTCCCTACGAGGCCCAAGTGGGTGGTCCGGTTCATTATCCATGGATGTATCCATTCGAGAGATCTTTATTTCAGGTGAAAAGGAAGATTGTCCAAAAGAGTAATGTAGAAGAGTCGATTGGGATGGCGTACTTACGAGAAGAGATAGCTCATTTCTCCGTCCACTACTTCCCTTCACATGTTCCTTCCAAGTTAAGGCGACCCGTGATAAACGATGTCGATGGAGGTGACGGTTATGCCTTATCTATTTTCAATTATCCGGGCGGGGATAGTGGGAAGAAGACAATAAGGTGGTTGACTGAAAAGGACGAGTGGAGGGCCGCACACACATACGTGTTACTTCACTGTCCGGAAGTCCAACCATACATTGAGTAAGGAAACCTAATCGCACATTTTATTTGCGATATATTGTCCTTAATGTTACATTATTCATTACTTTACTATGGTGCAGGCTATTTGAGAGTGCAATGGGGGATAATGTTGGAGATGAGCTCATTGAAAACGAATTCGTGAATTGGTTTAAGAATTACGTATGTTCATCTTTCCAGAAATTCTAATTATATTTCTTTGTATACATATAGCTCCAAGCTCTCTCTTTTTCTCCCTTTCTCACTCTTTGTTTTCTCTCTCTTACTTTCCCAAATGGAAAGGCATCCCCTTTTATATAGGAGGTAAAACTTCACATGGTAAAAACCACATGGTAAATAGTTCATTGGACTCTTCCATATATAGAATGGAACCCAACATAGCTCCCCCTCAATTCTATATGGGGGGCTCGAGCAAGCCCGCTTTTGAGCGGCACTTGATGAGCTTCTCCTTTGACAAAGTCTTCGTCAACATATCTGATCCGTTGTCATTTCTGTCGATCTTCATGAGCTCAAAATCTTCCTCTTCTACTCTTTCTCGAAGCCAATGATACCTTCTCCGGATGTGCTTGGTTCGAGCATGGTGGGTGGCATTCTTGGCAAGGTGGATGGCACTCTGATTGTCACAATATAGTGGGTAGCTAGCTTGCTCCACTCCCAACTCCTCTAGGAAGTCTCCCATCCATATAAGCTCCTTACCAACTTCAACTGCAGCCATATACTCTGCTTTTGTCGTTGACAGAGTAACACACTTCTGCAGTCTCGATTGTCATGAGACTGCTCCCCCTGCGAATGTAATCAGATATCCAGATGTGGATCGGCTCGTGTTAATATCACATGACATGTGTGCATCTGTAAAACCATCAAGCATAAGTTTTCCAGGACCAAAGCACAAACACACTCTCAAAGTGCCTCTGAGATACTTGAGAATCCATTTCACAGCAAACCATGGTATACATCAGACTACCAATGGCTGAAGCATAATGCACCTTCTTCATCTCCTGTTTATCTTACTCATTTGTAGGACACTGATCAGAACTCAGCTTCATGTTCACTGCAAGTAGAGAGCTCGCGGGTTTAGCCTTGTCCATGTTGAATCTTTGCAACACCTTCTCAATGTATCTTTCTTGTGAAATCCACAGCTTCTGATTCTTTTTGTCATGGGTAATTTGCATACCCAAAATATGTCTTGCAGGGCCAAGGTCCTTAATAGCAAAGGAATTCTTCAATGCAGTCTTCAAACTAGCAATCTTGTTGGTATCCCGACCAAAAATAAGAATATCATCCACATAAAGCAAGAGAATCAGAAAGTCACCTTCGGCGTAATTCTTCACAAACACGCAGTGATCGGCATGTGTCTTGTGGAATTTGTGGTCGATCATAAAAGACTTGAACTTCTTGTACCATTGTCGAGGCACTTGTTTCAAACCATACAAGCTCTATCTTAGACGACAAACCATCTTCTCTTTTCCATTGACTTCAAAACCTTCAGGTTGCTCCATGTAGATTTCTTCTTCCAAATCACCATGAAGAAAGGCGATTTTCGCATCAAGCTACTCGACCTCTAGGTTCATGCTAGCAGCCATGCCTAGAACAACCCGGATGGATGACATCTTCACAACTGGAGAGAAAATCTCATCAAAATCTATACCCTTTTTATGCTCAAAGACCTTCAGCCTAACTCTGGCTTTGAACCTGGGAGGTGTACCATCTTCTCCAGACTTCAAACGAAAAACTCATTTATTCTTGAGAGCTTTCTTGCCCTTAGGCAATTTCACCAAGTTATAGGTGTGGTTCTCATGCAAGGAACTCATCTCATCCTACATGGCATTGTACCACTTCTTCTGATGCACATCTGACATAGCTTCCTCATAGAATTCATGCTCTCCTGAATCAGTCAACAACACATAATCGTTGGTTGAGTATCGGGAGGAAGTTTGTCTCTCTCTGGTGGATCTTCTCAACTCAACTTCAGGTTGGATAGGGGATCCTCTTGTTGAGGTTGTGGAACTTTTGGTGGATCAACATCACCATCATCATGCTCATCTTCTCTGCACAACTTGAGGGAAAATGGGATCAAAGGTGACTGGAGTAGGAGAGGAAGACGACGATCGTTGGAGCTTCCCGTCATCAATAGTCTTGTCTTCCATGAACACAACATCTTTGCTTCTTACCACTTTCTTGTCTGTAAGATCCCACAATCTGTACCCAAATTCATCCTCTGAGTACCCTAGGAAGATGCATGGATTTTTCTTGCTATCAAGCTTGGATCTCTGATCTCTAGCAACATGAACATATGCTAGGCATCCAAAAACTCTCAAATGCTGGAAGGAAACATCTCTCCCAATCCAAACCCTCTATAGAACATCACCATCAAGAGGAACCGAAGGCGAGCGATTTATGAGATACACAGCAGTCAACATTGCATCCGCCCAATATGACTTTGGCAGCTTTGCAGTAGACAACATACTTCTGACTCTTTCTGTTATGGTTTTGTTCATCCTCTCTGCTAGCCCATTCAGCTGTGGCATCTTCGAAACTATTTTCTCAAGCCTGATGCCCTGATTCTTGCAGTACTGCTCAAATGGACCCATGTACTCTCCACCATTATCTGATCTGACACACTTCAACTTCAAACTAGTCTCTCGTTCAACTCTGGCTTGGAACTCTTTGAAAACTGTCATAACCTGATCTTTGCTTTTTAACACAAAAACCCATAATTTTCTAGAATAGTCATCAATAAAAGTGATAAAATATTGTGCACCACCATGTGACTTGCAATCCATAGAGCATACATCAGTATGAACAAGATCTAATGCATGCTTTCTTCTAGATGGAGGACGAGTATGAAATGCTACTCGATGTTGCTTTCCAGCTAGGCAATCAACACAAGGTTTGAGAGAAATACCTTGCATATCCGGGAGAATGTCCTTCTTGGCAAGCATTTGCAAACCCCGCTCGCTCATGTGTCCAAGCCGCTTGTGTCATAGCTCTCGGGCACCATCATCAATCACATTTGCTTCTTTTCTGCAAATTTTGGCTTGCATCACATACATGGTATTCTGCTTCTTTGCTCGGGCTACAGTCAAGTTTCCCTTGGAGCACTTCCAAACCCACCTTGTGTATTTTGAGCATAACCATCATCATTATATATCCCAAAAGATATCAAATTTAATCTGATATCAGGAACATGGCGAACAATTCTCAAAACCAAATTGCAACCAATGGATGTCAACAAAAAAACGGTGCCCATGCCAACAACATTGGACACGCCATCATTTCCCATCCTCACACGACCAAAATCTCCGCAAGTGTAAGACGATAAGTACTCCTTGTGTGGAGTAATGTGATATGAAGCAGTTGAATCAACAATCCAAGTGCACTCATCACTTGCAAGATTCAAGGAACCTTCATCAATCACCACAAACAACTCCACTATTTCATCATTGATTGTAAGAGCAGTAGTGTCTTTATCTTCTTAATTTCTCGACGTCTCTGACTTCTCGGGTTATTTGCCTTTGTCCCTCTTGAACTTTCGGAAATACTTTTGAATGTGACCCGGCTTCTCACAATAATAGCAAATGTAATTGCTTCTAGACTTCGATCTCCCTTTGGACTTATCTCTGTTCTGCTGCTGCCGTTGCTTACTCCTTCCTCTGTTGTTACCAGAACCCTATGTCACATTAGCTTCTGGCTGTGAGGAGACACCCATCTCCTTCCTTCTACTCTCTTCATTCAAAAGACTAGCCTTCACACATTCCATAGTCAGCTTGCCTTCCGGAGCGGAATTACTAAGTGACACGACAAGTGTATCCCAACTATCCGGCAATGAGGAGAGTAATAGTAAAGCCTGCAACTCATCATCTAACGACGTCTTCAAAGAAGCCAACTGATTCACAAAGCCTTGAAATTTGCTCAAATGCACAACAATGCTCTCACCATCTTTGTATTCCAATTTCATAAGCTTTCTCATCAACGACGCCTTGTTGAGGGCATTCTTTCTCTCCTACATCCCCTCAAGCTTATATCATAACTCATAAGCATTCGTGTCATTGGCAATATGCCGGAGCACACTGATAGTGCCTATTTTAGTCACGTTTTAGATATAGATTTGCATATTAATTTAGAGCATTTTTACATATTTTATAGCTTAATTTGTATTATTTGATTTTCGGAGTCTAGACTAGTGTTTTTATATATTCCAGGAATTTTCGGGTTGGAACGTATGAAATATGAATTCGGAGATTGATTTTAAGATGGATTGCCTCGTATTGCTATATGGGCTGATCGCCACATTTGCTATTGGAGTTTGAGTTGGTGTGATGGACTGGACGGTGCAAGCAAAAGGAGCCCACAAGGCTAATAAGTGCCACTTCATGTTATTTTGGTTGTTATATTAAGGGTGATAATTTTTACACCCCAAGATTTTACTATTAGCACCACAAAAAGAAAATCGTCCTTTTATTTGTAAATCTGTGCGCCTCTAAAGGCGTAGGGCTATGACTCAAGAGGAGCAGGCCTATGACTTTTGAGGAGCGGCTCTTTGACTTATAAGGGGTACGTCTATGACTCCCGATGAGTAAAAACTTCACAAACTAATATTTTTCCCTTTTAATTAATAATAACAATATTTTTTATATTATATAAATTTTTTATGTTCTTTCAATTATTATTTAGAATGAATATAATTGGGTAAAATTATATACAAATATCTAATAACACTTCATATATATTCATTTCATAATATCATATCTCAAACGTTTCATAATAACATTAGATAATATTCTATCTTAACATTTTCATAATATATTCATTAGCTAAGTTAAATCACGATTTATAAATTTTTAACTCTAAACATTTCATAATATTTTATCTTCAATATTTCATAATATATTCGTTACCTAAACATTTCATAATGTATCTTAAACATTTCATAATATATAATATATTCATTAGCTAAGTTGAAATTCATATGTCCTCGAATTTAACATAGATTCGTGTATGTTTGAATAAACTAATTTATAAATTGGGTGTCAATGCCAAATTTATTTCAATTATTATAACAAATTAAAAGATCTTGAATGTACATTAATGTATTCTCCTTTAACTATCATCATCGAGTTAGTTAGCATGAACAAAATACTAAGAAGTTACACTGAAAAGATATTATAAGAATTAATTTTAAATTTCTTTTAATGTACATAAGTTTGTTAGAAAAACAAAAAATTATTTTATAAAAAAGTATATGGAAAGAATCGAAGGTATGAAAGTATTGAGTTTTATCTAACAATATTTTATTTTTGAAACATCATTGTTGTTTCTGTTACTATTATTATTTAGGTAAAAATCTATAGTCATTTTGGAAACATAGCCAATATTCATACTTATATTACACTATAGTCATTTTCTTATAAATTTCTACGTACATATAACAAAAGGTGTGTATTAAACTTATTACATACAATAAATAAGATTTATTTTTGTTACAAATATTGGTAAGGATATTATTAAATTGAATAATATTTCAGAAGGTATTGAGTTTTTTTTTATCTAATATTGTATATGGAAAAAAGGTATGAAACTAATACAATTTCAAAAAAATATAAAAGTAGTGTACCTAAAGAGAATCGAACCCTTTCCATTATGCATAAAAACTCACACTAACAATTACAACAACTCTTAGTTAAATAAAAAGTTTTTCGATAAGGGCTTTCTTTAACAAAAATACTTATTTTCATCATAAAATTATGTATTTTGATTTAAAACAAACTTATTATATACAACAAGTAAGATTTCTTTTGTTACAATAGTTTAATGAATATTGGTAAGGATATATGCTTTAAAATGGCCTTGTTGGATTATGCATCAATTGAATGGTTCAAAATGAATAACACCCACCAAGATATTGGATAAATATATGAATTATAAATTCAATTGAAAAAACTATTTTGTTTTAAGAGTTTGTATAGATATAAAAATCACTTAAATGAAAGAGAGAATATATAAGATGTGATATTCTCGTTAGTTTAATTTAATATAGTGTATAAAGAACTACATATAGGTATAGATTATATATTAATTCAATATTTTTCAATTAAACCCAGTGGTTAGAAAATATAGAATATATTAAGGGAAAAATTATAATAATGTGATGATGTCACCCATCAAAATTACCTTTCATTAAAATTATATATTAGCATTAATATTAATTCAAGATTTTTAATTGAACCACTGATTAGAAAATGGAGTATAATGAATTGAAAAAAATGACCCAAAATATCTTTACATAAGGAGACGACACATGACTGTAAGATTATGGGTTATATACTTATATATAATTCAATTTGCATAGATGAATGAATTTTATTAATTCAAAAAGAAAAGAAAAAGGAAAAGACGCAACTTATATTATTTCATTTAACATGTTAATACTTAATTCTTATTTTATTTCCTCAAAAACTAATTAGGTTAAAAGTTAGGTAGATATAGAAAGGAAGGTGATAAAATAAAAATCATGTATTTTTTCAAATGAGATGTTAAAGGAAAACTTTAATCTATAATTATTAAAAAAATATCTTACTTTGGATAATTAAATAAGATCTTTATATTTTGATGGATATAATCATATTTTTGAATTTTTTTTATGTATATATATAATAGTAAATTTCAATGGGTAAATATATATAGATAGAATGAGATATATGAATAGATAATTAAATATATAAAATAAAGAGCATTAATTGACAGACTAATTCATTTACCTTAATTATATAGATTATTATGAAAATAGACTAACCTAAAATAACTTGGCATAAATTGATGACATGTGGCATAATTGCTTCTCATTTTATATGTATATACTAGTGTAAGTCCCGTCCATTTACGGAGAATACATTAATACAATATTATAAATAATTTAGATAGTTTCCAATAAATAAATAAATAATAATCTAAATATAAATCAATTTTCCACCAAAAATTAATATAGATATAAATAAAATTAGTTCAACGGATTATAAAAAATCTAAATATCTTTTATTTAGATTCTCTCATAAAATTCCCATTTATAAGTTTTTTTTTTCTAACCTACCATTAATAGAATCTCATGTAATTTAATAGATAAGGTTTTTTAAAAATATTTTAATGTTGTTTTTTTTATTAAATATATAGTATAGATTTATTACATTAGTTTACTAAATTATCTATCCATGGATTAATTTTTTCCACCAAAAAATAATCTATATATAAATAAAATATATAGGACTTATCAAATACTACATATTTATCTATTAATATTTTGGTAACTATGACTATGAAGTATTTTTTTATTTATATTTATGTCAATTAACTAAAATATAATTATATATAAAGAGATCGTGGCTTATATAACTTTCTATAAACTTTGATAACATATCGTTTTATTAAAATTTTCCTCTAGAATCAACTAAAATGCACCACATAGGATTTTTGTCCCCGGAATCAACCACAACGCGCCACATAGGACGCTATGCATCGGTTTTAGTATATGTATATAGATACTAGTGTAGGTCTCGTCCCGTGCATGGAGAATATATTAATACAATATTATAAATAGTCTAGATATATTCTAATAAATAAAAATAATAATCTAAATATAAATAAATTTTTCCATCAAAAAATAATATTTTTTTCTAAAATTAGGTCGACATATTATATATAAATATTTGTTTCGAATCATTTGTTAATAAAATCTCATGCAATATAATTGATAGTTGATTTTTAAAAATATTTTAATATTTTTTTATTAAATATGTAGTACATTTTTTTACGTTAGTTTACTAAAATATTTATCCACAGATGAATTGTGGCTACATATTATGGCTACATAATATTTTAATAATTTATTTTGGCCTAAATATATATATATATATATATATATATATATATATATATATATATATATATATATATATATATATATACATATAAAATAACAATGATTAAATAATCAATTATGATATAAATAATTCTATCCACATAAAAAAATAGCACCTATCAAATACTACATATTTATCTATTAATATTTTTGGTAAGTATGACTATGAAATATTTTTTATTTATATTTTTGTCAATTAATTAACTAAAATATATATAGATAGATTCTGACTTATATAACTTTCTATAAACTATGACATCATATTATTTTATTAATTTTTCCCCTAGAATCAACCACAACACGACACTTATGATTTTTTTTCCCCAGGATCAATCACAATGCGTCACATATGACGCTATGCATCGGTTTTAGTATATGCATATAGATGTGTGTGTGTGTGTGTGTGTGTGTATTTATTTATTTATATATAGATAGATATGGATATAGATATAGATATAGATATAGATATAGATATAGATAGTTTTATTACTTGCGCCTACATTATTATTTTTATAAATTTTATTTCCTTTACTATAGTTGCCCAATTGATACCAATATACTCCATACTAATAATCTACATTAATCTAATTAAATATATTCACACATTTAAATAAAATTAAATTTTTGTCATATATGATTCTTTTTAAATATATTCGACAAAAGTTTGAATGTTTTCATATATAATTCTTTTTAATTTACATATTGCAATTCTTTTTATCTTAATTTATTAAGTATACAATCAAATTTTTTAAAAATAATTATCCATTTGTACATCATATTTTAAATTATATATTTATAATTAAAATAAAAAAAATACTTACAAAATCACATAATTACTTTTCCAAAAAGCTTGTTAATTTATTTTTCGAAAAATATTAATATGTTGCGCCTGTTGATTCACACCCCTGTGATTCAAGAGGAGCAGGGTAGTTTAATTTTAAAAAAAAATTAAAAACCCTGCGCCTCTTGATCCACATGTGTAAAGACCGGAATTTAATTAATATTTATAAAATATCCGTAGGATAATCCGAATATTATCCTCCCTTATAATTATGAAAACCCGGAAAATTTAAAATTTTTATGCCTAGCTTTACATGGATTTAATGACGGAAAAAATATGCTCAAGCCACTTTTCTCGTATCTTATAAACGTAACGGATTTTAACGCTTCGCGAGCTCGGGTTTTACATTATGTTAAAGAGGTCATCCACCCAAATTGCCCAACATTGAACCACCAAACCCTTGACTTGTGGCTTGCTTGTGAATGTAGACATTCAACCACTCCCATCTCTTCATCCCATCACCACCCATGCTTTGACTCATGAAGCCAACCACCCCTCTCCTCTATAAACCTGACCCCAAGACTCATGAGGAGCTCATCCAAAGAAGCCCCACCGTCACTTGAGAGGAGAGAGAGAGAGAGAAGGAGAGCCTTGCTCCATTTTAGGTCCATTTTGGACAGCCTTCACAAGAAATAGCATAACTCCCTCCATACTCATCCAAATTGAGCAAACTCGGTGGCCATGGATCCATCTTGAACCCAGCTTTCCATACATATCTCAAACACAAAAATCCAAGGTCTTTTGCCCAGCCAAAATCGTCCATCTTTGAAGCTGCAGAAAACTGTTTTTGAAGGGTCTTGAGAGTTTGACTTGATTTCTTGGTAAGAACCCTTCCTTTCTTCCAAAACTGAGTTCCAACATGTTTTATAACTCCTTTTATTCAACTTTGAGTAAGAATCTAAATCATGTTTTGGGATTTTTGGTGACAAAATGGCAAGGTGTTTGAAAGGTGTTCCGAAGGACTCCCAAGGGTGTTCTTGAGTCGTTTGTGTGGGATTCTTCGAAGGTAATCCCTCATCCGCCTTCCCTCTCTCTAGGAATAGATCTTGTGTGCTTGGAAAGGGCTTAGGAAGTGGAGCCGTTTTTGGTTGCGTTTTGTAGCAAACGTCAAGAGACAAAATGGATATATTTGCCTCTGTAATTTGGACTTTAATTCCAATCCAACGGTCTGATTCGGCTGAAATCTTAATATGATGTTCATGGAAATGTTATCTAACTTCCCTTCCAAAATTATGACAATCCAACGGTTGGATCAAGAGTTATTATAATTTTAGTAACCAGTGTTTATAATGACTCGGTTAAAAAACTTGGTTAAGGGAATGCTAAGAATATGGTTAAATATATGATGGCATAACCGAAACTTAGAGCATATAAAATACAGAAATGAAGTATACCCATAACTTGGCTTATGATCCGATAAGAAGAAAATCGATTATGTGATAATACGATATAGATTATAACTGGTTAAGTCCGGATCACTTAACCAAAGTGTGTAATCTATAGAATCGTGAACCTTATGTGGATGTATGTTGATTATTAGGTTGGGTACCATGCATTAGAATACCACCTAATGAAAGCTTAATGAAATTAATAGGCTCTTGTTGATTGGATCCTTGGTTGTGCACTTTATTGCTTGCTTATTCTCCGGACTCCAGGTAAGTCCCTTGGACTTACTCATGATGGATTTATGTGATACTCTTTGTCTTATCGAGAGTCTTCATGCATCACGCAACCTAGTAACATGTTTAGGAATATAAACTGGTAATATGACGTAGGATGAACTTAGTGAATCCAATAATTCATATGTATGCTATGTGTCTATGGTAGGACGGCCGTCAAAATCTAAATAAATGACTTATACTCGATGGAACACGAATGAAATGATGAAAGGCTTATGATGAGAAAGAATGAGTATGTTTGAGAAGGATGAGTACGTTTGAGAAGGATGAGTACGTTTGAGAAGGATGATGATGATGATGATGATGATTATGATGATGATACGGGCCCTTGTGTGTTTATTTCGCATTTATATATATCTATACACTTGCTTATGTGTTGCATTTTAACATTCATGTAGTTTAAGTATGCCTCTTTATATGGCAAGGAGTGTGCATATTTCCGATGATTGACCCCGATTTATTTCTTGTTTTTAGATTCAGGTACCCCTTACCCGATATGACTTACTGATGTGGATGGTTGTCGGGACAGACCTTTTGGACGATTAGAGTGAGGGAGGCGCTTGACATTCACACTCTTTTGCTCATACGTTTTATGGTTTTGACCCGGCGTGGCCGTGGCATTTTGTTGTATTTATGATTTCCGCTTTTATCTCTGTTCAAAACGTTTTCGCGATAGTCTAGGACAGATGAAGCCTCCAACGGGCTTACGATCTTTTCGGGGTTCGCAATCCCCATCTTTTGACAACTAAATCTTCCGCTTAAATGAACCTAATAATAACTCGTACTCGGTCGTAAGATCCAAAGCTCACGGAAGAAGATCAAACTTCTTCTATAACGTTCCCCGATAATCTAGTATTCCGAACCTTATTTACCTTCTAAGTAGGTTTATGGAGGTTAATTCAGGTACTTAAATTTCGGGTCGTTACAAAGTTGGTATCAGAGCCAAGGTTGTTCGACCTGAGTACGCACGAGTTAAAAAATTAATTTTCAAAACCCGCCCACCGTTTTGGAAATTTTCAAGGATTTCGAAGTGTTTAATGGGCAAAGATGAAAACCCTTTGGAAAATGAAAATGGTTAGGATCTTTATAGACGAGAGATAGGATCGACGGGTAGAGACAAGGCGATAGGCATCATTAGAGATGTAGAAGGGTCCGGGTAGACTGCCTAGATTTTCCTTACAGACGGGCCTGGAAGACTCCAAGGGAGGAACCAAGGTGGTTGGAGAAGGATAGGATTTAGAGGCGGGCTCGCCAAGCTATCCCTCGAAGGATAGCTATCTAGTTAGCTTCCGTGCGATATAAAACTGTGCCTACGGGCCACCCCCTTGAAGGGATGTAATTATGTGAGATGAATGTGCCTGAGGGCCGTCTTCCTTGAAGAAGACGTTTTATTTAATTGTATATTGAGTACAGTTAAATGTCCAGTTGTCAGCATGGTCGACACCCAGATTATTAGAGGACGCGGGAGACCACATGGCCGAGGTCGTGGCCGCATTCCCGAGACAGAGACTGAGACTGAGACCGATGTTGAGGTCGAGATCCCCGGACAGCACGAGGGAGAGGCTGATAGGCACCAGCAGGGATCAGCGATAGAGAGGGCATTACTCGCGTTGCTAGAGCGAGAGAGATCGGCTGGCGTTACCAACTGGGTGAAGAGACTATCACAGAGTAGCCCGCCTATCTTCGAGGCCAGACCCGGAGAGGATATCGAGCAGTTCTTCAGAGGACTCGAGGGAGTTTTCAGCTTGATTAGAGTACCCGATGCGGAGAGACAGAGGCTTGCGGCTGGGCAGCTTAAAGGAGATGCTTATGACAAATGGCTTGTCTACTGTGATGATCGTACTGCATGGACCTACGAGGAGTTCAGGAAGTTGATGCTGAGAGAGTACTGTCCATCTGGGACACAAGCAGCACGAGAGGTTGCGTTCTTCAGCACCCGCTATGACCCACGGCTATCTATTTCCGAGATTGTCTGCCAGTTCAAGAAGGAGCTCGTCTATTGTGGAAAGGTCTGTAACACCGACGAGATGCGCATCCGCATGCTTTCTATGAGGCTTCCACCAGACGTTCTTCTGATCTCTACCAGCATGGAGGGAATGACATATGACAGATTTCTAGAGATGATCCTCCGTTATGACCAGCATCTACGTCTGACAGCATCTACGTCTGACAGCTGCCACGTCTTCAGCTTTCCGCACTCCATCTGGCGGAAAGAGGCCACGACCCACGGAGCACAGATTTGATAGGGGCCCGGGGAAGGGGCTAGCGAGAGGAGGATCGACTAGCGGGACCACTTGGGCCATTCCAGCTGTACTTGTATCATCATACCGCGAGGCTAGAGTGAGAGTTGTTATCTGCCACAGCTGTCGCGAGGAAGGCCACTACCAGACAGACTGCCCTAGGAAGTTCATTTCCTGCTACACGTGTGGAGGGGAAGGACATCGTGCTATCATGTGCCTGCAGGGCGAGAGATCTTCAGTCACTCCTGCAGCTTCAGCTTTACGCCTTCCAGAGGCACCGAGACCCGCTCAGATTTCTTATGCACAGGGTCAGGGGAGGGGGACTCCCTCGGGAGCTGGCCGAGGAGATAGTAGCTACGGAGGTGGCCGAGGAGACAACAGCTTTAGAGGAGGACGAGGCCGAGGTGGAGGTCGAGGTGGAGGTAGAAGAGGAGGTCGAGGCGGCCGAGGATCTTACCAGCATCTGCAGACACAGTCATTGGCAGGGTCGGCAGGACCAGGCCAGGGCAGAGGTTCTGCACAGCTGGCAGCGATAGCTGTAGACACTGATTTCTCACCACCCTCGCCGCCCCGCGCGTTCCCGATGCGGAACAGTGTTTCGACAACTCCGACTTCCATAGGTACGATATCGTTCTGTGGCTCTACTCTTCGCATTCTATTCGATACCGGGGCAACCCACTGCTTTATAGCAGATTCATACGTAGCTAGATTTAAACTTGTATGTTCGATATGTCCCGCATTAGTAGTGCGTATGGCGGATGGGGCTACGGTTAGGACGGGGCGTGAGATCCTAGGATGCCCCATTCGGATAGGAGAGCGAGAGTGGCCCACTGACTTGATAGTCATGCCACTGCGGACAGACGAGATGATCCTGGGGATGGATTTTATGAACTTCTACGGGGCGATCCTCAACCTGAGGACCCGTACAGTTTCCATCCTCGCGGAGGATGGGACTGAGCACGAGGTGTGGGGGGACGACCCCAAACAGAACGGAGCCCAGATCAGCGACGTTCGAGCGGCGAGACTTCTAGACCAGGGATGCACGAGCTACTGGTGTTATGCTTTAGAGGTGGATCGCGAGTGACCCAGCCTGACAGATGTCCCCGTTGTTAGCGAGTTTGCTGACGTTTTTCCAGACGAGTTACCAGGACTTCCGCCACAGCGAGATGTTGATTTCGCTATACAGTTGGAGCCGGGCACCAAGCCGATTTCGAGGGTCCCGTACAGGATGGCGCCGACAGAGATGGCCGAGCTGAAGGCACAGTTGGAGGAGCTAGCCGGGAAGGGCTACATTAGGCCGAGTGCTTCGCCGTGGGGAGCACCGGTGTTGTTCGTGAAGAAGAAGGATGGGTCGTTGAGGCTATGCATAGATTACAGAGAGTTGAACCGGGCTACGGTGAAGAACCGTTACCCGTTGCCGAGAATAGACGATTTGATGGATCAGCTGCAGGGAGCTGTCGTCTTCTCGAAGATAGATCTGCGTTCGGGTTATCACCAGCTGAGGGTGAAGTCAGAGGACATCCCGAAGACGGCCTTCAGGACTAGATACGGACACTACGAGTTTGTGGTTATGCCATTCGGGCTAACCAACGCGCCAGCCGCCTTCATGGAGTTGATGAACAGGGTGTTCATCAATTTTCTTGACAGATTCGTGGTGGTATTTATCGACGACATCTTGATCTACTCGAGGAGTAGAGAGGAGCATGCTGAGCACCTGAGGATTGTGCTGAGGATTCTGCAGAAGCATAAATTGTTCGGGAAGTTTAGCAAGTGTGAGTTCTGGCTCTCCGAGGTGATGTTTCTTGGTCATGTTATATCCGCAGCAGGGATATCAGTAGATGCATCGAAGGTTGATGCTATCGTTGCTTGGGAGATCCCCAAGAACGTCAGAGACATCAGGTCTTTTCTAGGTTTGGCTAGCTATTACCGACGGTTCGTCGAGGGCTTCTCCAGCATAGCTAGGCCGATTACGCAGCTGACGAAGAAGGGAGTACCCTTCGAGTGGAGCCCGGCGTGCCAGGCCAGTTTTGATCTACTGAAGCAGATGTTGACATCCGCACCAGTGTTAGCACTACCAGAGGGGACGGAGGACTTCGTAGTCTACACAGATGCTTCGAGTTCAGGTTTAGGTTGTGTGCTACAGCAGAGGGATCGGGTCATCGCTTATGCTTCACGCCGGCTGAATCCAGGGGGGGAGTCATACCCCACGCACGATCTTGAGCTAGCCGCAGTTGTACATGCGCTCAAGATCTGGAGGCACTATCTGTATGGCACGTCAGTGAAGATCATGACCGATCACAAAAATCTGAAGTACATTTTCACACAGAAAGAGCTGAACATGCGTCAGAGGAGGTGGCTGGAGTTGATCAAGGACTACGAGTTGGAGATTGAGTATCACCCGGGGAAGGCCAATGTGGTGGCCGACGCCTTGAGTCGGAAGACTCGTCAGGAGATTGTTTTGTCCAGATTGACGGCTCGACCTGAGTTACAACAGGATCTGATCAGTTGTGGGATAGAGGTCTGGTCACAGCGTGAGAGTGGACAGCTGAGTTTCCTAGAGGTTCAGTCAGAGTTGATGGATGAGATCCGACGAGCGCATCCGACGAGCGCAGACAGAGTGTCCGCGGATTGCCGATATCCGACAGCGCATGGCCCAGGGCCAATGTAGGTCTTTTACCGTCCGAGATGATGGGATGCTGATATTGCAGGGACGAGTTGCTGTGCCTGATGTGCACAACCTGAAGCAGAAGATCATGATAGAGGCACATTCCACTCCTTATTCGGTCCATCCGGGATCGAATAAGATGTACCAGGACTTGAGGAGGACGTTCTGGTGGCGCAGGATGAAGACTGATGTCGCTTTGTTTGTAGCGCGATGTCAGGTCTGCCAGCAGGTGCGGATAGAGCATTAGAAGCCTGGAGGGATGACACGATCACTTCCTGACCCTGTGTGGAAGTGGACGGATATCACGATGGACTTCGTGATAGGATTGAGGAGAGATGTACGAGGCTTTGATGCGATTTGGGTGGTGGTCGACAGGTTGACCAAGACCGCCCATTTCATTCTGATTCAGGAGACATGGCCTGTGTCTGATTTAGTCCGAGCTTTTATACAGCATATAGTGAGGTTGCATGGGGTTCCCGAGAGGATAGTATCTGATAGAGATGGCCGCTTCACTTCGAGATTCTGGAGGCAGGTGCACGAGGCTCTGGGGAGCAAGTTGCATTTCAGCACGGCCTATCACCCGCAGACGGACGGGCAGAGCGAGAGGACGATTCAGACGCTGGAGGATATGTTGAGGGCTTGTGTTTTGGAGTGGGGGAACCTTTGGGTTCGGCATCTTCCCCTAGTAGAGTTCTCGTACAACAACAGCTATCATTCATCGATCAGGATGGCTCCTTTTGAGGCATTGTACGGGAGGCGATGCAAGTCGCCTATCTGCTGGGATGAGCCTGCAGACCGAGTGGGGACACTACCACAGTACGTGCAGGAGGCAACAGATCAGGTCAAACGGATCCAAGAGCATCTGAGGGTTGCACACGACCGACAGAAGAAGTATGCTGATAGGCGCAGGATTGAGTTGGCCTTTGAGGTTGGAGATCATGTCTGGTTGCGAGTGTCACCGACGAGAGGGATCCGACGATTCGGGATGAAGGGCAAATTGAGCCCTAGATATGTGGGCCCCTTTGAGATCCTCGAGCGAGTAGGAGAGGTTGCTTACAGAGTTGCTTTACCGCCCCGTTTGGCTGGTATACACGATGTCTTCCACGTGTCACAGCTGAGGAAGTACGAGCCAGATCCGAGTCACATATTGGACTACTCTGGATTATAGATAGCACCTGACCATACCTTCGTGGAGCATCCGATTGCTGTTCTTGACCGCCGGGTCAAGAAGCTGAGGCGCAGAGAGGTACCGTTGGTACTTATACAATGGGCTAGGAGAAGCCCCGAGGAGGCCACTTGGGAGACAGAGGAGAGTATACGGGCGAGCTATGGAGATGTATTAGATGCGTTGCTAGCGTCGTATGTACAGCCACGTGCAGATATAGCTTTGACTGCGTGAGTGGCCGGTGAGTACCTGGGAGGGGGACCCTTAGCCGTACTATGTGTGATTGGGTGTTTACCTCTGTGATTGAGTGCGCATTTTCTGTGATTGATATGCGTGGTGGGGCCCATGAGTGGTCCTACATGATGTGATTATCATTGATGTGTGATACTTTATGATATATGACTGATATGATATCGTTATGATTATGTGATTGTTGTGAGTATGGTCGATAAATGATGGTATGTCGAAATATTGAACCTAGGAAAAGGAATAAGGCTTAGCCTTAGAGGTGGATGTTAATCCACCCTCTGTTTTGATTGAGTCGTAGGGAGATCGTGTGTTTGATCCTTAGAGGTGGATAACCACCTCCCGAGAAGGAGATGAGTCGAGACTAGAAGTGTCTAGGTCTAATGTCGAGTCGGGACGCCAAACACCTTGATTTTGAGATTTAGTTCGGAAATGAGCAATTTAAGGTTCCAATATCCGGGTAAACCTATTATACTTCGCGAAGTGGATACGAGCTTTCCACGGGGGCACTCGTGGAATTTTCGCTAAGACCGAGCGGTAGTGTGATTATCCTCTCGAGTTGTGATACTTTCAAGGTTGAGGCGAGATGTGATGGGGGCGCCCATCACATGCTTGATGAAACCTTCGAGATTATTACGGCCATGACAAAGGTGGCGTGAGATTCTTGGACGACGCATCCAAGATGATCGTGTGCCTTTTGTTACGATTCAAGGACTCAAGTTTTAAAACCTTCTCCGCCGGTTTAAACCTCTTTGTCTCGGGGACGAGACTTGTTTTTAGAGGTGGATGATTGTAAAGACCGGAATTTAATTAATATTTATAAAATATCCGTAGGATAATCCGAATATTATCCTCCCTTATAATTATGAAAACCCGGAAAATTTAAAATTTTTATGCCTAGCTTTACATGGATTTAATGACGGAAAAAATATGCTCAAGCCACTTTTCTCGTATCTTATAAACGTAACGGATTTTAACGCTTCGCGAGCTCGGGTTTTACATTATGTTAAAGAGGTCATCCACCCAAATTGCCCAACATTGAACCACCAAACCCTTGACTTGTGGCTTGCTTGTGAATGTAGACATTCAACCACTCCCATCTCTTCATCCCATCACCACCCATGCTTTGACTCATGAAGCCAACCACCCCTCTCCTCTATAAACCTGACCCCAAGACTCATGAGGAGCTCATCCAAAGAAGCCCCACCGTCACTTGAGAGGAGAGAGAGAGAGAGAAGGAGAGCCTTGCTCCATTTTAGGTCCATTTTGGACAGCCTTCACAAGAAATAGCATAACTCCCTCCATACTCATCCAAATTGAGCAAACTCGGTGGCCATGGATCCATCTTGAACCCAGCTTTCCATACATATCTCAAACACAAAAATCCAAGGTCTTTTGCCCAGCCAAAATCGTCCATCTTTGAAGCTGCAGAAAACTGTTTTTGAAGGGTCTTGAGAGTTTGACTTGATTTCTTGGTAAGAACCCTTCCTTTCTTCCAAAACTGAGTTCCAACATGTTTTATAACTCCTTTTATTCAACTTTGAGTAAGAATCTAAATCATGTTTTGGGATTTTTGGTGACAAAATGGCAAGGTGTTTGAAAGGTGTTCCGAAGGACTCCCAAGGGTGTTCTTGAGTCGTTTGTGTGGGATTCTTCGAAGGTAATCCCTCATCCGCCTTCCCTCTCTCTAGGAATAGATCTTGTGTGCTTGGAAAGGGCTTAGGAAGTGGAGCCGTTTTTGGTTGCGTTTTGTAGCAAACGTCAAGAGACAAAATGGATATATTTGCCTCTGTAATTTGGACTTTAATTCCAATCCAACGGTCTGATTCGGCTGAAATCTTAATATGATGTTCATGGAAATGTTATCTAACTTCCCTTCCAAAATTATGACAATCCAACGGTTGGATCAAGAGTTATTATAATTTTAGTAACCAGTGTTTATAATGACTCGGTTAAAAAACTTGGTTAAGGGAATGCTAAGAATATGGTTAAATATATGATGGCATAACCGAAACTTAGAGCATATAAAATACAGAAATGAAGTATACCCATAACTTGGCTTATGATCCGATAAGAAGAAAATCGATTATGTGATAATACGATATAGATTATAACTGGTTAAGTCCGGATCACTTAACCAAAGTGTGTAATCTATAGAATCGTGAACCTTATGTGGATGTATGTTGATTATTAGGTTGGGTACCATGCATTAGAATACCACCTAATGAAAGCTTAATGAAATTAATAGGCTCTTGTTGATTGGATCCTTGGTTGTGCACTTTATTGCTTGCTTATTCTCCGGACTCCAGGTAAGTCCCTTGGACTTACTCATGATGGATTTATGTGATACTCTTTGTCTTATCGAGAGTCTTCATGCATCACGCAACCTAGTAACATGTTTAGGAATATAAACTGGTAATATGACGTAGGATGAACTTAGTGAATCCAATAATTCATATGTATGCTATGTGTCTATGGTAGGACGGCCGTCAAAATCTAAATAAATGACTTATACTCGATGGAACACGAATGAAATGATGAAAGGCTTATGATGAGAAAGAATGAGTATGTTTGAGAAGGATGAGTACGTTTGAGAAGGATGAGTACGTTTGAGAAGGATGATGATGATGATGATGATGATTATGATGATGATACGGGCCCTTGTGTGTTTATTTCGCATTTATATATATCTATACACTTGCTTATGTGTTGCATTTTAACATTCATGTAGTTTAAGTATGCCTCTTTATATGGCAAGGAGTGTGCATATTTCCGATGATTGACCCCGATTTATTTCTTGTTTTTAGATTCAGGTACCCCTTACCCGATATGACTTACTGATGTGGATGGTTGTCGGGACAGACCTTTTGGACGATTAGAGTGAGGGAGGCGCTTGACATTCACACTCTTTTGCTCATACGTTTTATGGTTTTGACCCGGCGTGGCCGTGGCATTTTGTTGTATTTATGATTTCCGCTTTTATCTCTGTTCAAAACGTTTTCGCGATAGTCTAGGACAGATGAAGCCTCCAACGGGCTTACGATCTTTTCGGGGTTCGCAATCCCCATCTTTTGACAACTAAATCTTCCGCTTAAATGAACCTAATAATAACTCGTACTCGGTCGTAAGATCCAAAGCTCACGGAAGAAGATCAAACTTCTTCTATAACGTTCCCCGATAATCTAGTATTCCGAACCTTATTTACCTTCTAAGTAGGTTTATGGAGGTTAATTCAGGTACTTAAATTTCGGGTCGTTACAACATGGCTGTGACTAGACCTGTCAAAACACAACCCGACCCGGTGACCCGACCCGACCGACCCGAAAAATTTCCGACCCGAACCCGAAAATTTTGCCCCGAATTTTTTTTTCGACCCGAACCCGAAAAACCCGAAATTTTCCGGGTAATCTGGGTTTCGACCCGTTGACCCGATTGACCCGGTAATTTTGACCCGATTTACCCGTTTGACCCGATGACCCGATTGACCCGGTTGATTTATAATAATATATAATTATTTTTTTATATATATAATTAAAATTTATCACAAAATTATCAAATAATGATTTTTTTAATTTAAAAAAGAAAAATTTGACAAACCCGAAATCGACCCGAAACCCGATCAAACCCGAGTTTGAGTCAACCCGAAAAACCCGAAACCCGTTTTACCCGAAACCCGAAGTGACCGGACCCGAACCCGACCCGAATGACCTGTTTGACAGGTCTAGCTGTGACTCAAAGGGGCAGGGTATCAAAAAATAAAAATACCCTACGCCATAAGAGACACAGATCTACGCCATAAGAGTCGCAAGAATTATAGTGAAAAATAAATAAATGAAATTTGGGGTGAATATAGTAAATTTTTTGGTGCGTATAACAACCGCTTATATTAAATTAGATAGATCAGTAGATTTATAGAATTAGATATATTAAAGTATTATTATATATTTAAATTACGATAGTTACCATAGATGGATTAGGATATTAGCATACTATATATTCAGATTCATACGACAGCCTTAGGGGAGACGGTAACACCGTGGCCGAGTTTAGTTTCAACTCTTAACCCTAATTATATTGTATCTTATTTTTATGGAGATCTAAACTCTCCCATTTCGTCTAAGGATTGAAGCTTTGGTTTGATAAAGTTGTGAGATTCCTATTCTTGTTCTATTCATATTGATTCGTATTGATTCTTTTGTGAATATTGTTGATTTCTTCTAGTCCGTACAACTAGTTGAGATTATTGCTAGGATTTTGTAGATTCCTCGTAGCGAACCTTAATCCATAGTAGCAATCGTGCCTTTTTAGGACTCGTAGGACTAAACTGGTGTGTAGAGAATCAATTACATGTTAAATACTGACTCGTAGCTTGGTGTTGCATGTATCCTGGTTAATCCTTAATCTTAATGTTACTATTAAGTTAAATCTTGACCGTGTTAGGGTTATCTAAGTAGTAAGGGTTACTAGGACTCGTAGGACTAGTAATTTACACAAGATCAGGACAGGAACAATAATAGGATGAAAAGAGAAGTTAAAGAAGAATCGATGATCAACCGGTCAAATTAAAGTGGATATCTGTAGATGAAACTCTATTCTGAATTGCTATCTCTATTAACTTGTTTATAGTTTATTTTATTTTCTTTCTTATTCTTATCACACCAAAACCCCGTTTTGTCTTAATTGGTAAATAAACTTAACATAGGAATAACTTGATTCTCTGTGGGATCGACTCGTACTTACTACACTACATTAGTTAGGTAGGTTCGGATTTATTTTGATACGGTTTAGGCGACTAAAAACCGTCCATCAAATTGGCGTCGTTGCCGGGGAACTCAAAGTTTATTTCTTTGTTTTGTGTGTTTATCAATTTTGTATATATCTAATTTGTTGTGAACCTATCTTACGGTTCATAACACCCTTGCTACTAACTTTTGAGATGCTGAGATTATTGCAGTTTCAAGGTGAGAACTTTCACCAATATCTTACCAGATTGCAGAGATATGTTGACATTCGTAATTCAAGGGGTTATCAAGACAACATCCGAGATATGATTATTTGCATAATTGACGGGATGACTGCTGAGACACGAGCGCTTGCTGAGCACATGAGTAATGGAGGCCTAGCACGGTTAGGTTTGTCGGGGTTGTGGGATTTTTTTCTGTTACATGGATTACCATGTTGCACGGGAAGAATCTTTCACTTCGATATCTTCACTAGTGGAGGACTCTGTCATATATCTGGATGATGCAATACATGCCCTTACTCAAGCGATATAGAAGAATGGTGAGAAGATAAAAAACTTGGGGGAACAGGTGAGCCAACTTATTCAAACATCGAGCGAGATGATAGCAAAGCAGATGGCTGGCCCTCAAGTTGATAAAGAAAGCCAACCCATTCCGTCATCCCCTGAGACATTGAAAGATGCAAGAATGGAAGATCATGTCGAATTCGTTGTTCTTAATTCATTCCATCCTAGTTGGTTTCATAACGAGGAGGAATTGTTCACAGACAACGATAGTTTCTTTGACGATGGAGAAGAGGGTCTTGTGCTTCCTGATATGGAATCTCATGAGTCGATGCATGAGGTTTCATGTGTTGTGTCTCCTACTCCATCCGATGCATTCATTTTGAGCTCACCCGTTGATGAACGATGTCTAGAGCCACCTGCTGAGGCTCAAGAGATAATAAAGGTAAATCTTTGCAATTTGGAAGGTAATGATGATTATATTGATCCTTTTAATTGCTACTTTGAAAAAACACCAATGGAACTGAATTGGTGGTATTATATACCATCTACAAAGAGTCATACTCACATGCTTGATAAGTTGAAACAGTTCTTAAATTCTTCATTTAGTTTCAATTTATTTGTATGTAGTGCATGTTTACCTCGTAGTTGTGCACAAGAGTTTGACAGGTTGAAGAGGGCATTGACTATGTCTGATTTGTGTCTTGAGTTGAACCATGAAGTTCCTAAGGTTAGTAATTTTAGAGTTTTTTTTTAGAGTTATAGATTACTTTAGTATTTTTTTTTTATATTTTTTTTTATTTTTCGAGTTACTAAGCTGCAGAAAAAGAAAAAAAATATAAAAAAAATAAAAAATGTCGAGCCTTCCTCTCTCTCCCTTATTTCCTTCCAAGGCCGGCTTCTTTCTCATTCCGTTGGGCGCCAGCCCTCTTTCTCTCACCCGTCGCTCCATCTTCATCTCTCTCACCACTCCATCGTCCTCCAGTCCTCCTCACCGGGATCTTCCCTCGAGCCGTCTTTCTTTTCCATCCCTCTCCTTCCCAACCATCACCGCCGTATTTATTATAGGTTGCACTGTAGGTTTTTGAATTATCACATGGCCGTAGTAAGTTATCGAGTCTTTGTTTTTATTTGTTAGTTTTTCTTTGAGTTTTGTTAAGAGTTATTTCTATGATTGGTATGACCTCGATGATGATATATGGTTTTTCATGGCTTAAGAGTTAATAAACTTGAATTTTAATTGAATAAAGACACTTGTGAGATTTCCATAGATGATCTGGATTATGAGCTTTAGTTATAACTTGATTATTGATTGGATGTTCAGTTTAGAGAAATCTTTAAAAAAAATATATATATGATTTCTATTGTATATGTCTAAACCCCTGATGAAAAGCACTAGTAAATTCGGTTATCTATTTGATGTGATTTTTGATGTGCGTTGATATATGTTGGGTTGATGAGTGTAAGGAGGATAAAATTCACTCGAGTGAAAAGAATCATCAATAAACCAATGTTCGAGCAGGATAAAATTCACTCGACAATCACGAGAAAAGAAAAAAAAATATGCGGTTAGTAACCGATCCTGTTTGTGGAGGATAAAATTCACGCAAGGAAGAAGAGAAAGTGTTTATAAACAAAAAAAAACAAAAAGAGAAAAAAAGAAAAAATGAGCTTTATTGAAAATCCAAAGTAGAAAAGGCCTAGTAATCTATGTGTGTTTATGACGATTTTTATGTGCTTAATGAATTTGATTGCTCAATACATTCTGAATGCAAGCATCCCCTGAACCTAATTGGAGTTTAAAGCAATGAGTATGAAGGTTTGGTGTGTGTCTCATAGTGTCCGAACTATTTTGAGCTTAACGAAATAAATACTTCTGAAGTCATGACAATCATACTGATGAGTGATCATTTATAGAAATCTCTTTGAGTTCCTTGTCTTTATTTTAATTTTTTTGTTGTCATTGCTTTGTGATTAGTTTGCTTGGGGACAAGCAAAAGCCTAAGTATGGGGTAGTTTGATAGTGCCTATTTTAGTCATGTTTTAGATATAGATTTACATATTAATTTAGAGCATTTTTACATATTTTATAGCTTAATTTGTATTATTTAATTTTCGGAGTCTAGACTAGTGTTTTTATATATTTTAGGAATTTTCGGGTTGGAACGTATGAAATATGAATTCGGAGATTGATTTTAAGATGGATTGCCTCGTATTGCTATATGGGTTGATCGCAACATTTGCTATTGGAGTTTCAGTTGGTGTGATGGACTGGACGGTGCAAGCAAAAGGAGCCACCAGGCTAATAAGTGTCGCTTCATGTTATTTTGGTTGTTATATTAAATTAGATAGATCAGTAGATTTATGGAATTAGATATATTAAAGTATTATTATATATTTAAATTACGATAGTTACCATAGATGGATTAGGATATTAGTATACTATATATTCACATTCATACGGCAGCCTTAGGGGAGAGGGTAACACCGTGGCCGAGTTTAGTTTCAACTCTTAACCCTAATTATATTGTGTCTTATTTTTATAGAGATCTAAACTCTCCCATTTCGTCTATGGATTGAAGTTTTGGTTTGATAAAGTTGTGAGATTCCTATTCTTGTTATATTCCTATTGATTCGTATTGATTCTTTTGTGAATATTGTTGATTTCTTCTAGTCCGTACAACCAGTTGAGATTATTGCTAGGATTTTGTAGATTCCTCGTAGCGAACCTTAATCCATAGTAGCAATCATACCTTTTTAGGACTCGTAGGACTAAACTGGTGTGTAGAGAATCAATTACATGTTAAATACTGATTCGTAGCTTGGTGTTGCATGTATCCTGGTTAATCCTTAATCTTAATGTTACTATTAAGTTAAATCTTGACCGTGTTAGGGTTATCTAAGTAGTAAGGGTTACTAGGACTCGTAGGACTAGTAATTTACACAAGATCAGGACAGGAACAATAATAGGATGAAAAGAGAAGTTGAAGAAGAATTGATATGATCTAAACCAACACAAGAATAGTGTAGCCTGAACCAACATCGCAAGAATACGAGATCAATTGCAGTATACGGATATCGATCACAGGGATTGTATATGTTCCAATTGTTATCTTGAACTAATAAGCTAAGCCAATAAAGAGAGATTTGATTTTCAACTAAACCTAGAAAAACAAGCAAAGATTATGAATAAAATATGTATGAGAACTGATTCCAGGGTTAAGGATTCCGACGACAATGCCACAAATAATTCAACCCGATGTTCACTCGAACTTCATCTTCTTAATAAGTCAAATTGAAGGTAAATTGTCTAAAGTCATCACTACTCAGCTGTCGCATGTTGTAGTGATTGTGTCTAAATTAACAAAATCTAGACCCTTTAAGTTCTTTATAGACCTTAGGAGAAAATCAATTAAACATTCGCTGTCGCGTTCCGCCTAACCGATTCAAACCTAAGAATCTACGATAATTTATTAATCCTCAAGAGTCCTCAACAATCGTTTAAATGTCACAATAAAAATTGTTGACTTCTCAAGTTCAATCCTAGGGTTCCGATGAAAACAATCCTCCTTTTGACATCATGAATTTCATCTATTTATCCAATTTCAATTTGCAGCGGTAGCATCTTGAATCTAAAAAGGATTCTAATCGATTTACATCAATTAGGTAAAGCAACTAGGATCAAATCAATTCATAGAATTCAGCTAAAGTTCAAGCAACCATCGAAATCAAACAAATTGCAACATAGTCGGGTTCACCCTAACCCTAGAACGGAGAATTTAGCCAAGCATGGAAGAATTCATCATCAAATAACTAAATTGAAACATGGAAATATATATAAAAGCGAAGACTAAAGGGGAAATACCAATCTTGAATTGAAACAATGTAATCTCCAAGCAAATCCGTCCAAAGTTCTCCCAAATCTAACTTCACAAAGGGTCTCAAAAGGAACGTTTCAACGAGGGTTTCGAGAGAGCTTAAAGAAATGTTTCCGCCCCCTTTTATAGTTCGGGACATCCACTAATATAATATTATAAAACCCCTAAAGTAATAATAAACTAATGTCAAAAGAAACCGGGTCCAAAAACGCAATTTCTGGTCCGAACTGAACAGTGCACGCCCGCGCAGACAAGGTGCACGCCCGTGCACATATGTTGCACGCCCGCGCAGCTCTGTTCTGATGGATTTGTGTCTGATCGACCTTCTACACGCCCGTGTGGCCAATGTGCACGCCCGCGCAGCTCTGTTCTGATGGCTTTTGCTTCTTCGCCTTTTTTTTCCTCGTTCCTACTATATGATTTCCGCTCGGCTCTTCTTAGCTTCTGTACTCATCTCACATTTCCTCTACAATCTTCGCTTAGCTCCCAAAAACTCCTGAAAACACCACCATAAAGACAGTAGATCTCTATCTTAGAAACTAAATGAAAAACCTCTAAAAACACTTAAAACACATGAGAAATGACACAAACCTATGCTAAATGCATGTCCTAAATAATGCAAACTATGATGACATCAAGAATCGATGATCAACCGGTCAAATTAAAGTGGATATCTGTAGATGAAACTCCATTCTTATATGCTATCTCCATTAACTTGTTTATAGTTTATTTTATTTTCTTTGTTATTCTTATCACACCAAAACCCCGTTTTGTCTTAATTGGTAAATAAACTTAACATAGGAATAACTTGATTCTCCGTGGGATCGACTCGTTCTTACTACACTACATTAGTTAGGTAGGTTCGAATTTATTTTGATACAGTTTAGGCGACTAAAAACCGTCCATCACACACTCACATCAATAAATTGTTTGATCGTACCTACCACTTTTCGATTCAGAATCTTCCATTTAACATCAACGACACCCGTTGGAATCTCTTTGTGCACAATCGGCTCATACAAATATTTCACATACAAAAAATCTTCCATCTTTATCTTCCAATCTGAGTAGTTTCCTGAATTCAACACAATCATTCCCTGAAAACTGTTCTATTCCTCCATCCTAAACCAAAAGCTCTGATACCAGACTGTTGTAACGGGAAGAAGGGGATGTCAGACAAACCCCTTTTACACACACGAATCGGGATGGACAAGAACTGCAAACCAGAGAGCCGAACTGAAACAACCCAAACCAACAATCAGACACAATCAGAAGATAAAATAACCAAGCACAAAGAACACCAGATTAACGTGGAAAACCCCAAAACGGGGAAAAAAACACGGGATCCAGAAACTTACACTATCAACAATAACAAGTGGGTACAATCTTCCCTAGACAAAGCTAAAGACATACAACATCATCAAGCATCAACAAGCTTGGCCAAATTTCCAATTTCATCACCCAATTGGTGGAAATCAACAACAAACCAAGAGAGGACACTAGCAAAGGGGATATGTTATTGAAAGTTATACAAAGCTCTCCAAATCCTCCCTCTATCTCTCTTGGTAGTATCCCTTCCAAATCCCGCCCTCGCCCTCCTCCCTTTCAGATCCCGGTACCGCCAATGAAGAAGACCAGATGCCAACTTCTCCACCACTTATCCTCGGCGTCGTCGCTCTTGTCCGGCGTCACCGGCCTTGTCAAATCGCCCTCCACCGCACCACCCTCGCCCATAAGGAGCCAGAAAGCATACGAGGAAGGGAAAGGGAGACGACTGCTCACCGAGAGGCTCTAAGTCTTTGCTAGAACGCTTCATCGGAGTTCGATTCCGCTCGCCAACGACTCGGAAAGGTTCTGGTCGGTCCTTGGTTGAAAGTTGGTCAAGGAAGATGGAGTTTTACCCTGTTTTCGATTGGGAAAAGGGAGAGGGACCTTACCGATGTGCTCGGGCCAGAACAGGGAAAAAAGGAAGGATGATGGCGCCGGCAAGCTCCGGGACGTCGAAGGGAATGCTGCTGAGCTCGACTCCTGTGCTTGCTACTGCTGCTCGAATTGTTTTTTTTGTATTTGACGTTTTAACTATAAAAATTTGAGCTTAGGCAATTAAGATCAACTTTGACATTGATAATTAAAAATAAAATTGAAAAAGATAAACTCATATTGATATTACTTGATAATTAAAATTGGATACAAAAATTTTAAAAAGGTCAAAGATAAGGCTCGAACATGGGTTTAGGTAGTTTAAGTGAAACTTAATTCCACTAGGCCATGTGCTTTGAACTGATACTCTATCTTGCTTTTATTTATTTAACCCCCGACAAGTCACCAAAAAACCCTAGATATATGACTGATCCATTTTCTCCCAATTTGAGAATCAAACGCCGCTTCCCCTTTCAACACTCTCTATCGTTCACCATTAAAAGGTATACAGAGCTCTCCAAATCCTCCCCCTCTATATCTCTTGGCAGTATCCCTTCCAAATCCCGCACTCGCCCTCCTCCCTTTCAGATCCCGGTACCGCCAATGAAGAAGACCGGATGCCAACTTCGCCAACGACTCGGAAAGGCTCTGGTCAGTCCTGGGTTGATAGTTGGTCAAGGAAGATGGAGTTTTACCCTATTTTCGATTGGGAAAGGGGAGAGGGACCTTACCGGTGTGCTCGGGCCAGAACAAGGAAAAAAGGAAGGATGATGGCGTCGACGAGCTCCGGGACGTCGGAGGGAATGCTGCTGAGCTCGACTCCTGTGCTTGCTACTACTGCTCGAATTTTTTTTTGTATTCGACGTTTTGACTATAAAAATTTGAGCTTAGGCAATTAAGATCAACTTTGACATTGATAATTAAAAATAAAATTGAAAAAGACAAACACATATTGATATTACTTGATAATTAAAATAGGCAACAAAATTTTTAAAAAGGTCAAAGATAAGGCTCGAACATGGGTTTAGGTAGTTTAGGTTAAACTTAATTCCACTAGTCCATGTCCTTTCAACTGATACTCTATCTTGCTTTGATTTATTTAACCCCCGACAAGTCACCAACCAACCCTACATATATAAATGATCCATTTTAACCCAATTTGATAATGAAATGCCGCTTCTCCTTTCAACATACACTCTCTATCGTTCACCATTGAAAGGTATACAAAGCTCTCCAAATCCTCCCTCTATCTCTCTTGGCAGTATCCCTTCCAAATCCCGCCCTCGCCAACCTCCCTTCTAGATCCCGGAACCCCCAATGAAGAAGACCGGATGCCGATTTCTCCACCACTTCTCCTCGGCGTCGCCGCTCTTGTCCAGCGTCACCGGCCTTGTCAAATCGCCCTCCACCGCACCACCCTCTCCCATGAGGAGCAAGGAAGCATACGAGGAAGGGAAAGGGAGACGAATGCTCACCGAGAGGGTCAAAGTCTTCGTCGGAACGCTTCATCGAAGTTCGATTCGGCTCGCCAACAACTCGGAAAGGCTCTAGTCGGTCCTGGTTTGAAAGTTGGTCAAGGAAGATGGAGTTTTACCCTGTTTTCGATTGGGAAAGGGGAGAGGGACCTTACCGGTGTGCTCGGGCCAAACCATGGAAAAAAGGATGGATGATGGCGCCGACGTGCTCTGGGATGTCGGAGGGAATGCTGATGAGCTCGACTCCTGTGCTGGCTACTGCTGCTCGAATTTTTTTTGTATTTGACGTTTTGACTATAAAAATTTGAGCTTAGGCAATTAAGATCAACTTTGACATTAATAATTAAAAATAAAATTGAAAAAGATAAACTCATATTGATATTACTTGATAATTAAAATTGGCCACAAAATTTTTTAAAAGGTCAAAGATAAGGCTCGGACATGGGTTTAGGTAGTTTAGGTTAAACTTAATTCCACTAGGCCATGTGCTTTCAACTGATACTCTATCTTGCTTTTATTTATTTAACCCCCGACAAGTCACTAACCAACCCTAGATATATAAATGATCCATTTTCCCCCAATTTTAGAATGAAACGCCGCTTCCCCTTTCAACATACACTCTTTATCGTTCACCATTGAAAGGTATACAGAGCTCTCTAAATCCTCCCTCTATCTCTCTTGGTAGTATCCCTTCCAAATCCCGCCCTCGCCCTCCTCCATTCCAGATCCCGATACTGCTAATGAAGAAGACCGGATGCCAACTTCTCCACCACTTCTTCTTGGCGTCGCCGCTCTTGTTCGGCGTCACCGGCCTTGTCAAATCTCCCTCCACCGCACCACCCTCTCCCATAAGGAGCAAGGAAGCATACGAGGAAGAGAAAGGGAGACGAATGCTCACTGAGTGGGTCGAAGTCTTCGCCGAAACGCTTCATTGGAGTTCGATTCGGCTCGCCAACGACTCGGAAAGGCTCTGGTCGGTCCTGGGTTGAAAGTTGGTCAAGGAAGATGGAGTATTACCCTGTTTTCGATTGGGAAAGCGAAGAAGGACCGTACCGGTATGCTCGGGCCAAAACAGGGAAAAAATGAAGGATGATGGCGCCGGCGAGCTCCGGGACGTTGGAGGGAATGGTGCTGAGCTCGAGTCCTATGCTTGCTACTGCTGCTCGAATTTTTTTTTGTATTTGACGTTTTGACTATAAAAATTTGAGCTTAGGCAATTAAGATCAACTTTGACATTAATATTTAAAAATAAAATTGAAAAAGATAAACTCATATTGATATTACTTGATAATTAAAATTGGCCACAAAATTTTTTAAAAGGTCAAAGATAAGGCTCGGACATGGGTTTAGGTAGTTTAGGTTAAACTTAATTCCACTAGGCCATGTGCTTTCAACTGATACTCTATCTTGCTTTTATTTATTTAACCCCCGACAAGTCACTAACCAACCCTAGATATATAAATGATCCATTTTCCCCCAATTTTAGAATGAAACGCCGCTTCCCCTTTCAACATACACTCTTTATCGTTCACCATTGAAAGGTATACAGAGCTCTCTAAATCCTCCCTCTATCTCTCTTGGTAGTATCCCTTCCAAATCCCGCCCTCGCCCTCCTCCATTCCAGATCCCGATACTGCTAATGAAGAAGACCGGATGCCAACTTCTCCACCACTTCTTCTTGGCGTCGCCGCTCTTGTTCGGCGTCACCGGCCTTGTCAAATCTCCCTCCACCGCACCACCCTCTCCCATAAGGAGCAAGGAAGCATACGACGAAGAGAAAGGGAGACGAATGCTCACTGAGCGGGTCGAAGTCTTCGCCGAAACGCTTCATCGGAGTTCGATTCGGCTCGCCAACGACTCGGAAAGGCTCTGGTCGGTCCTGGGTTGAAAGTTGGTCAAGGAAGATGGAGTATTACCCTGTTTTCGATTGGGAAAGCGAAGAAGGACCGTACCGGTATGCTCGGGCCAAAACAGGGAAAAAATGGAGGATGATGGCGCCGGCGAGCTCCGGGACGTTGGAGGGAATGGTGCTGAGCTCGAGTCCTATGCTTGCTACTGCTGCTCGAATTTTTTTTTGTATTTGACGTTTTGACTATAAAAATTTGAGCTTAGGCAATTAAGATCAACTTTGACATTAATAATTAAAAATAAAATTGAAAAAGATAAACTCATATTGATATTACTTGATAATTAAAATTGGCCACAAAATTTTTTAAAAGGTCAAAGATAAGGCTCGGACATGGGTTTAGGTAGTTTAGGTTAAACTTAATTCCACTAGGCCATGTGCTTTCAACTGATACTCTATCTTGCTTTTATTTATTTAACCCCCGACAAGTCACTAACCAACCCTAGATATATAAATGATCCATTTTCCCCCAATTTTAAAATGAAACGCCGCTTCCCCTTTCAACATACACTCTTTATCGTTCACCATTGAAAGGTATACAGAGCTCTCTAAATCCTCCCTCTATCTCTCTTGGCAGTATCCCTTCCAAATCCCGCCCTCGCCCTCCTCCATTCCAGATCCCGATACCGCTAATGAAGAAGACCGGATGCCAACTTCTCCACCACTTCTTCTTGGCGTCGCCGCTCTTGTTCGGCGTCACCGGCCTTGTCAAATCGCCCTCCACCGCACCACCCTCTCCCATAAGGAGCAAGGAAGCATACGAGGAAGAGAAAGGGAGACGAATGCTCACTGAGAGGGTCGAAGTCTTCGCCGAAACGCTTCATCGGAGTTCGATTCGGGTCGCCAACGACTCGGAAAGGCTCTGGTCGGTCCTGGGTTGAAAGTTGGTCAAGGAAGATGGAGTATTACCCTGTTTTCGATTGGGAAAGCGGAGAGGGACCGTACCGGTATGCTTGGGCCAGAACAGGGAAAAAATGAAGGATGATGGCGCCGGCGAGCTCCGGGACGTTGGAGGGAATGGTGCTGAGCTCGAGTCCTATGCTTGCTACTGCTGCTCGAATTTTTTTTTGTATTTGACGTTTTGACTATAAAAATTTGAGCTTAGGCAATTAAGATCAACTTTGACATTAATAATTAAAAATAAAATTGAAAAAGATAAACTCATATTGATATTACTTGATAATTAAAATTGGCCACAAAATTTTTTAAAAGGTCAAAGATAAGGCTCGGACATGGGTTTAGGTAGTTTAGGTTAAACTTAATTCCACTAGGCCATGTGCTTTCAACTGATACTCTATCTTGCTTTTATTTATTTAACCCCCGACAAGTCACTAACCAACCCTAGATATATAAATGATCCATTTTCCCCTAAATTGAGAATGAAATGCCGCTTCCCATTTCAACATACACTCTATATCGTTCACCATTGAAAGGTATACAGAGCTCTCCCAATCCTCCCTCTATCTCACTTGGCAGTATCCCTTCCAAATCTCACCCTCGCCCTCCTCCCTTCTAGATCCCGGAACCACCAATGAAGAAGACCGGATGCCAACTTCTCCACCACTTCTCCTCGGCGTCACCGCTCTTGTCCGGTGTCACCGGCCTTGTCAAATCGCCCTCCACCGCACCACCCTCTCCCATAAGGAGAAAGGAAACATATGAGGAAGGGAAAGGGAGACGAATGCTTACAGAGAGGGTCGAAGTCTTCCTCGGAATGCTTCATCGGAGTTCGATTCAGCTCGCCAACGACTCGGAAAGGCTCTGGTCGGTCCTGGTTTGAAAGTTGGTCAAGGAAGATGGAGTCTTACTAACAGGCCTAATGTCGCTATGCCAAAATCAAAGTAAATTCCTAAGGTGCAAACTATAACAAGTATAGTAGGTAAGTTAGGGTCGAACCCATAGGGAAACAGAATCAATTGTAAGAGCAAGTATTATTACCCAAAAGTAACCAATTCAGGGGGGAGTTTTGTGTGTAAGCAGTAGTGACAGAACAAGTTGCAAATAGAGGTTGCGAATATATGATGGAAAAGTATTACACCAGGTAATTATCCGCTCAACAATTGAGATGGTTTATCATCGAATTCTATAAATCTCAAGTTCTAATGTCTAGTAATTGTTCTCAATTCAGATCGTGTAATAGCTTTTAGTCCTACCAGTCCTAAAAGCGCTTATCACCAAATTACAAGGGGAAACCTTCACCGAATAATAAAGCAATAGCATTCAAACATGAATTATAATGAGATACAAGCGATTATAACAACCCGTTAAAATAGCCTGTAATCGAATCTCCTTCACAATCTAACACAAGCAACCTACTTATGACGATTGTGTTTGCTACAATAGGTCTACAACCCCAAACCTGGAATTGGAAACCCTAGCAATATGACTAGTATCGATAAACCTAGGTGATCAATCCAGATTAAACAATAATAAGCAATCAAGCAATAAGCTCAAGAGATCGAAACAATTAACAAAGGACGAACTAGAGTAGAATACTCACAACCAATTCAATCGAGGGCTTCAAAGAACCAAGTGTAACAAAGGAGAGTTAGTTCTCCATAGGGTTTTTGAGATGATAAAAAAGAGGAAAAATATGTCTCTGGAAAAATAACCTAATAACTCCGTTCTGAATCTTCGAAAATAATATATAACGTAATTAAAGGGGTAAAATCCCGTAAAAAATATAAACTAACAACTAATAAGATAGGGGAAAATCGGATAGGAATCCGTCTCCAGGGACTGACGCGGGCACGCCATGTAGCAGCGCGGGCGCGTCAGTGAATGTCTGCTACTTCTTCTCTCTGAGGCAACGACGCAGGTACTCCCTCCTAGCAGCGCGGGCACGCCATGTAGCAGCGCGACCGCGCCAAGCTCACCTGATTCCAGCTGCTTCCGAATTTCTTCACTTCAACTCTTCTATAACTTGCATGATCCTATGATTTCTTCAACTTCTTCAGCAAGTTCCGAATCACCAAGTTCATACAAATATCTCTCACAATGACATGTAAATGATGACAAAAACTACTAAATGCGCTATAGAATATATCGCATATCAAATTCCCCCATACTTAAACCTTTACTCGTCCCGAATAAGCATAGAAGCTAAGCCTACTCTCACCATAAATCTCAAAGGTTCACAGATAGTACAAGGAAAATGAACAATAAGTACTAGTAGTTTCCACCATCTCAACAATCAGCACAAAAGACAATCAAAATAGGAAATGAGACTTACAATTATATCTCAACCATCTACACCTTATAGCTCCCAGTGGCCTACCCGAAAACCTCCTTATCACTCCACTTCTTATGTCGCCTTCGCCAAGAGATCAATCCTAAACACTCAAAGTAAACGCTCATCTTGCCAAGGCGCCCTTTTGGGGTTTTCACCAAGCCACTCATTTTTTTTTCAAAGATGGTACTCACATAAACATTCTCACTTCCCTCAAGTCTCATATTGCCAAAGCCTAAAGCTCGCCAGACTACCTGCTTTTTGCCTGAGTCGCCCTTTCGGGTTTTCAACTCATCCCAGGATTTTGATTGCCTCTTTTCTTTTTTTTCTTTTTTTTTTTTTTTTTAAACAAGTGCAGACTCTGTACAAAAATAATGCGGAAATGAAATATGTAAAAGATATGTAAATCCTTTCCCTCCCCCATACTTGAATGAAGCATTGTCCTCAATGTGAAAGAAGACAGAATTAAGTAGGGAGAAAGGAAACAGAAGGACTCACTGAGGGGGTGGATAGTGGCGAGAGTAATCCTCTCGCATGCGGCAAAGCTCTTCCCTCATACCTCTGAACTCGCCAAAGCCTTCTAGGATGTCGGCCTGCTGGTGGAGAATCTGGTTTTGCGCTCTATCTTGGTTTTGAACCATCGTCGTCAAACTCCCTACGTCTTGGCGCAGAAGGCCAATCTAGTCAAGCAGGTAGCCCCACTGTTGAGGCTGTTGATGAGCATCCTGAAAAGCTTGTGGGGGCCAAGGGGCCCACTGATGTGAATCCTGCTGGCTCTGATATGTCGGGTGAGAATCCCAACCGTGCGAAGGGGTATAATAAGCAGGTACCTCCTACTGTGGGTTCTGTGCGAAACCCTGAGTATCTGTCTGAACAAAAGCCTGCGGAGCCACAGGCGCATCGTCAACCGTGGTAGCTCCAGCTGTGCCACTACTGCTACCCACTTCTAGGCGATGCCGTCTACCCAGAACTGATGTCGGAAAATAATCAGCCTCAATATACCAATCAGTCCAAGTCTCAGACCAAGGAAGGGGCTTAGGGAGCCTGAACTGATGCTCTTTCTTCTTGCCTGTACACCAAATGCTTCCCCCATCCGCTGCAGTGTCAAGCATCAAACACCTCCGCAGATACTCCTCTGTGTAGGTCCTTGCTATGACCTGCCCCTCCAGCTCTTGCAAAACACCTGGCTCAACGCCTGCAGCAATGGCTACCCGAGTAATAAGTCCGCTTTGGACCATTTCTGGTTCAGCGACACTGCGATCCTTTCTGACCTTGTCGAGCCCATCGAAGAAAAGCCTAACCCAGTCAGGAGTATAATTTGCAGTAGGCACAGCGCTGTAAGCAAACCTCAGGTGTGTCATGGAGAGCTTGGTATCTGTGGTCAGCCCATAATATGTCCCAGCGACGATCTTGCACAACATACGGAAGACAGGATGGGTAATCCTGCTGTTGTACTCGTTACTGGTTAAGAATTCCTCTCCAGACACCGCTCTAAAGAATGCAACTAGGTCTGGGTCGGTCGCGGCTGTCACCCATCCATCAGTTGGGGCTTTAGTGATCCCCAAAGCAGCTCGCATCCTTGCTGCAGAAATCCTGTAGGTAGTGCCATTGAACCTGAAAGAAACCCCTCTAATTCTGTTATCCCCAAGGTCCAGCTGATATGTCGCAAGGAACTGCTTGCACAGTTCTGGGTATCCTACAGCTCTCAACTCCAAAAATCCACCAATACCAGCGTGAGCTAGACACTTCTACATACAATCTAGCATCTGAAGTCTCTGAAGGGTCTCTCTATGCAAATATTTTGTAGAACTGACACAGTTTACCTTATTATAAATAGCCCACTCCTCTTCAGACAAATCTAACTCATCATCAGATTGACTCACCTCTTCCTCAGATGAACTCATATTCGACAGATAATAAGACTAGATCCGAATCGAAATAAGAACAGGTGAAATAACTCACAAAGAACAGAGGAGGCTCGGCTCAGGAGGCCGACGCGGGCGCGTCAGGAACACAACGCGGGCGCGCCGGCGAGTTCTCCCTCGTTGCGTAACTCTGACAGCGCGGGTGCGCTGAAATGTGGGCGCGGCCGCGTCGGCGGTTTCTGCAGATTCGAAAATCCTCGACGCGGAGGTTCTCCTCGGTGCCGATGACGAGAGAAAAGGAGAGAGAGGAAAGGGAGAACGGGTCTTCAGTGCTCCGGGACTCACCGGGAGGGCCACTGGTCGACGGGAGGCTCGCGCCGGCGGCTGATGGTGTGGTCGGCGATGGAATAGGGGTGGAGGGGTGGCGGGTTGGTGTGAGTGTGAGTGTGAGTGTGGCGCAGGGGAGTGAGAGGAGAAGATGTGGGGTAGGCTGGGGTTTTGTTTGGATTTGAGGAGTGATGATGGGCTTGAAGATGGCGGGCTGGCCCGAAGCGGGTTTTCCAGCCCGTGGTCATTCAATTTTTTATTTTTTTTTTATTTTTATTTTTTTTGACAGAAAATTAACACTGCGGAAGCAGTGGGTCCGAAATGCGGATGCAATTCGTCACCAGAAACTCCTTCTTTATTACCTACAAGTTAGAATAAAATCGAGTTAAGAGAAAGAATGCAATACCTTGGGTTGCCTCCCAAGCAGCGCCTTTGTTTCATGTCGCTGGCTCGACTAAGCCTTTTTTATTATTCTAACTCTGCATTTGGCTCCTCCAAAACTAACTCATCCATAGCCTCCTTTGGGAACCCTTCATAGTATGTCTTAAGCCTTTGACCATTTACCTTAAACTTCTTGTGGCTATTTGAGTCATATAACTCTACAGCTCCATGTGGGAAAACTTCAGCAACAATGTATGGTCCCCCCCACTTTGACCTGAGCTTCCCAGCAAAGAGTTTCAGGCGAGACTGAAAAAGTAGGACTTTGTCACCAGCTTTAAAGTCCTTCCTATGGATGTGCTTGTCATGCCATGCCTTGGTCTTCGCCTTGTAAATTGCAGCATTATCATAGGCGTCCAAACGTAACTCCTCGAGCTCGCCTAACGGTAGCTTCCTGTGTTCTCCAACCCCGTCACTCTGCATATTGCATTGTTTCACAGCCCACCAAGCCTTGTGCTCCAACTCAACAAGAAGATGACATGCCTTACCATAGACAAGTCTGAAAGGAGACATCCCAATTGGAGTTTTGTAAGCAGTGCGATAAGCCCACAATGCATCATCAAGTCTCAAACTCCAATCCTTCCTGTTAGGATTTACAGTCTTCTCGAGAATGGCTTTGATCTCTCTATTGGACACCTCTGCTTGGCCATTCGTCTGTGGATGGTATGCGGTGGAAACTCTATGTGTGACATGATATTTCTTCAGCACGGCAGTCACAGTTTTGTTGCAGAAATGGGTACCCCTGTCACTAATCAGCGCTCTAGGAATTCCATGCCAGGCAAAAATATTGCTTTTCAAGAACCCTGCCACAACTTTAGAGTCATCAGTTCTGGTGGCCTTCGCTTCCACCCACTTGGAAACGTAGTCCACCGCAAGTAAAATATACAAGTTCCCACAAGAACTAGGAAAAGGTCCCATAAAGTCAATGCCCCAAACATCAAAGATTTCGCAAAAAATCATCGATGATTGTTGCATTTCATTCCTTTGAGAGATATTCCCCATTCTTTGACACCTATCACATGCCTTGCAGAAAGAATAAGCATCCTTAAAAATATGTGGCCAATAAAATCCAGATTCAAGCACTTTTCTAGCAGTCTTATTGGCACTAAAATGCCCCCCACATGCTTGAGAATGACAGAATTCAAGAACAGATCGTACCTCATTATCTGGAAGACAACGACGAATTACCTGATCAGCACAATGTTTCCAAAGGTATGGGTCATCCCAAACATAGTGGTTTGCTTCTCTTCGAATCTTCTCCGTTTGAGCCTTGGTGTGATCCGGGGGAAATTCCCCACAAACTAAGTAGTTCACAATGTCCCGGTACCAAGGGTTTACAGAATGAAGTCCTAGAACGGACTGAGATGGGGAGAGAATATGCTCGGAAGAATTTACTTTGCAAAAATCGGAGTCAGGAGTCATTAATAGCGTGGGCACGTCAGGGAACGACGCGGGCGCGCCAGTACTAAGCGCGGGCACGTCAGGGATCGACGCGGGCGCGCCAGACTCCGGCGTGCTTTTGTGCTCGATTTTGCACAATGTGTCATCCGGAAACATGCCTAAGATGGGTTTCTGTGACTCCGGCTTGTCCTTCTCATTCACCAATCTGCTTAAGTGGTCAGCCACCAAATTCTCCGCTCATTTCTTGTCTTTAATCTCCACATCAAATTCGCTGAGCAACAGGACCCATCGAATTAATCTTGGCTTTGTCTCCTTCTTTGTCATTAAGTAGCGGAGGGCTGCGTGATCTGTGTAGATAATCACTTTGACTCCAAGCAGATATTGTCGAAACTTCTCTAGTGCAAATACCACGGCTAGCATTTCTTTCTCAGTGGTGGAGTAGTTGCGCTGCGCTCCATTCAGAGTCATGGAAACATAATGGATCACATGAGAGGCTCTTCCCTCTTTTTGGCCTAGCACTGCTCCCACTTCATAGTCGCTAGCATCACACATGATCTCAAATGGGCGAGACCAATCTGGTGCCTGAATGATTGGTGCACTAGTGAGGCGTCCTTTCAGCGAGTCGAACGCCTTTTTGCACTCTTGTGTGAGTACAAAGGTCACATCTTTCTTCAGAAGCTCGCACAAGGGTGAGGATACCTTCGAAAAATCCTTGATAAACCTGCGATAAAAACCTGCATGGCCTAGGAAAGAACGAACTTCGCGCACATTAGTAGGATAAGGCAAAGACTGAATTACATCAATCTTCGCCTTATCGACCTCAATACCCTTTGCAGAGACTATGTGGCCTAAAACAATTCCCTGTTCTACCATAAAATGACACTTTTCAGAGTTCAAAACCAGATTAGTTTCAACACATCTTTTTAACACTAGTGCCAAATGGCTCAAACAAGTATCAAAGCTATCCCCATGTACTGTGAAATCATCCATGAATACTTCAATGAAATTTTCAATGTATTCAGAGAAGATACTAACCATACATCGTTGAAATGTCCCGGGTGCGTTACATAGTCCAAATGGCATTCTGCGATATGCAAAAGTACCGAAAGGACATGTAAATGTAGTCTTCTCCTGGTCTTCTGGCGCTATGGCCACCTGAAAATATCCAGAATATCCATCCAAAAAGCAATAATAGGGGCGCCCAGCAAGGCGTTCTAGCATCTGATCAATAAAGGGGAGGGGGAAGTGATCCTTCCTGGTTACTGTATTCAGCTTGCGATAGTCTATGCATACCCTCCAACCTGTTTGTGTTCTGGTAGGGACCAACTCACCTTGTTGATTCTCCACGACTGTAATACCTCCTTTCTTAGGGACAACTTGTGTAGGACTTACCCATTGACTGTCAAAAATTGGGAAAATCATGTCTGCTGATAGCAATTTCAGCACTTCCTTCTTCACCACATCCATCATGGGAGGATTGAGCCTTCTCTATGGTTGGCGTGATGGCTTAGCTCCATCCTCCAGCAGAATCCTGTGCATGCATGTAGATGGGCTAATTCCCTTGATGTCAGCGATGGTCCACCCCAGCGCAGTTTTGTACTTCTTCAGAACCTCCACTAACTTTTCTTCCTGCTCTGCTGAAAGCTTACTTGACACAATAACTGGTAAAGTGTCATCAACTCCTAGGAAAGCATACTTGAGATGACTAGGGAGTTGTTTGAGTTCAATTTCAGGTGCCTGCACAACAGATGGAACAAGCACTTCGCTGGGAGTCAGTAGATTGGGGCCAATGCCCAAAAGATGTGTAGAGAACTTACCTTTTACATCCATCTGGGCTACTAATTCCTGCATGTTAGATGTAATTGAAAAATCTGTATAGGACTTGTCAATCGCATTCTCAATAATTGACTGCAACTCATCTTCCCTAGAAATATCAAATAGATCTTGAGCTAATGGTTCAATTACATCAATAGAGCACAGAGAATGGTCATCAACAGGATGTTTCATAGCCTTGTATAAATCGAATTCAACCTTTTCTCCATCAAATTCCATTGTTAGTGTCTCAGAGACACAATCAATTTTTGTCCTAGCTGCTTTAATAAAAGGTCTACCTAATAAAATAGGCGCAACATGCTTATCATGTTCCATATCCAGGACAAAGAAATCTGCAGGAAAAATCAGTTTATCGACCATGACCAAAACGTCTTCTACTACTCCTTTAGGGTATTTATTAGACCTGTCAGCTAGTTGCACAATTACTCCAGTTTCATGCAAAGGTCCTAAATCTAGCGATTTGTAAAGTGAGTAAGGAAGCACATTTATGGAAGCGCCCAAATCAAGCATAGCTCTATCAAATTTTACATCTCCAATGACACAGGAGATAGTAACCATACCTGGATCAGTGCACTTTTTCGGCATTCTCCTCTGAAACATAGCGGAGACCTGCTCACTTACTCTCACTTTCTTTTTACCTTTTAGCTTCTGATTCCTCTTTACCGTGCAAAGCTCCTTCAAGAACTTTGCGTACTTGGGCACAGTTTTTATCATTTTCAACAGAGGAATGTTCACCTGGCACTTGCTAAATGTCTCGAAAAGCTCTGAATCATCGATTATCCTCCTCTCTTTGAGTGCCTCAGGGAACGGAGGTTTTGGTTTCTCCGACCTGAGAGGGGGAAAATTCGGTCGTACATATGTATCGACATAGGGCTCGGATTCAGGCGAAATCTCGTTCTCAGGTTCAGGACTCGACGCGGGCGCGCCAGTACTCAGCGCGGGCGCGCCAGTGTTGGGCGTTGCCACATCAGAGACCTGCGTGCTTTCCTCCTCTTCTTCCTGACTTTTCAGCTCTTTTCCGTTTCGAAGAGTTATAGCACTGACGTTTTCCCTTGGATTGACCACCGTTTGAGATGGTAGACCCCCTGACGTCTTTGCCTCCATCCTCGTGATTGCTTCAGCCATTTGCCCCATTTGTTTCTGTATATCTTTTATGCTCGATTTAGTTGTCTGAACATGTGCAGTAAAGTGCTGTGTATTGAGCATGGACTCAGTAGAGGGAGCGTTACCCTGCTGCCTCTGATTGTAGGGAGGTGGTTGTTGCTGTTGTGGTTGGTTTGGTGGATCCCTCCATCTGAAATTTGGGTGATCCCGCCACCCTGGGTTGTAGGAGTTTGAGTAGGGGTCATGTCTGGGTCTTTGAGGTCCATTTCCACCTATAGCACTTACTTCAGCGGTGTCTTCCTGGAGTGTAGGACAGGAATCAGTTGGGTGGAAGTTATCATTGCAGATTCCACAAGCCTTGAGTTGTTGAGGTGTCCCTTGCAGAGTGAGCCTCTTAACCATTTCCTTCAATTCAGCAATATCTTTGGATTGGTTAGAGTCTACCGAATTGACTCCTTTCTTTCTGGTGGACTTCCCAAAATTTCTAGTCCCCTCAGCCATTTCCTGAATCTTCTCCATGGCTCCCTCTAGCGTGGCATTCAGAATGTTTCCTCCGCAGGCGGCATCAATCATTCTTCTATCAGATTCCAGCAACCCCCCATAGATGTATAGGACTAGGTCCTTAGTGCTGTAGCCATGGAAGGGGCAATTAGCGCAAAGCTTCTTGAACCTTTCATTGTAATCGTAGAGGGTTTCATCATCTTCCTGCTCTATATTACTGATCGCCTTCTTCAAGGTGTTCTCCTTCTTAGCAGGAAAGAATTTCTCCAAGAAGGCCTTGTGGAGCTTAGGCCAAGTGTCGATGCTCCCTGTAGGAAGACTGTAGTACCAGTCATCCGCAGCATCGACCAGCGTGAACCCAAAGGCTCTCATCTTTATCTGTGCTTCATCTATATTGGCTGGTTTCATGCTCATGCACACATTATGAAACTTCCCCATGTGCTTGATGGGGTCTTCTCCAGCCAATCCATGGAATTTGGGTAGTTGATGAATCAGCCCAGACTTTAGCTCAAAATGGTTGTCATCCCCCAGAGCAGGGATTGTCACAGCAGGTGACAACTGTGTGATGTTTGCTGCTGTCAGCTGTCGCAGCGTCTGATTTACATTTCCAGCCATTGGATCAGGTTGTTGGGAATGTTCGTGTTGTTCTCGAAGGTGGCGGTGGTATGTCCTGTCAATTTCCCAATCAAAATCAACAAGATGGGGATCAGTAGCACGAGTGCGAACCATGCAAGAGGTTCGCACCCAAACAGGTAATAAGACAAACAAGAACAAAGATAATCCGTTTCCCCGGCAACGGCGCCAAATTTGACAGGCCTAATGTCGTTATGCCAAAATCAAAGTAAATTCCTTCCTTGCCTCGCCAGTTTTACACTGCTGAAGCTATCTCACATATCCTTTGTGCTGGGGGTGTGGGTTCTCTCATTAGGGTTGATCAAGCCTGTAATATTAGGAACAAGCTTAGAATTGCCAGAGCCTGTGTCAATGTCTACCTTTTAACCACCCTTACCACCTTTGTTACTGTGAAAAAATCTAAGAATGAAACCATCAGGCTGATGATTTGGTATGAAGACTTTTCTGATGGTTGTGGTTGTTGTGGTGGATATGATCATCACTATGATCAGTGTCCCCTCAATGCACCTAGACCAAGGAAAATTAATCTAATCCTTGAAGATAATCCGAATGTGGATCTCCTAGCCCCTGCTCAAGCCCAGGTCCATAACCCCATCCCAAATGATAACCGTGTTGTGACCACTGCAAGTGCCTTCACCCCCTACAGCCAAGCTAATGAGTTTAGCATTTTTCAAAATATGATTCCTAGAACTGGAGATTTTTGTCTCCTTCCCATCAATATGCCTATTGTCTACTATCCAAAGCCTCCAATTCAATATATGCCCATGCCTTCTTATCCGAATGAGCTCATATCCCACTTGATCAACCTAAACAATGCTCATGTTGCTAAAATTACTGGTGAATCCTCCACTACTCCCTTTACCATAGCTCCTTCCATCCTCCACACTATTCTATCCTCCACCAACACCGGCTCTCTCACCATCCCTATCCAAGTGGATAATACCAGTGACCTGATGACTAAGGATAAGGGAAAAAGTAAGATGATAGATTCTGGCAATGAGACTAATGACTCCTACCACTCTCTGAGATCCGACACCCTGTTGTTAGAAAGATGGGAGGTATTGTCATCCGCCAGGATGATGATGAAGCCACCATGAACAATACTGAGCAGGCCAAGCGTAAGGATGAAGACGAGAACAATGAAGCCTCCTCCCATGCCAACAAGAAGTCGAGGAAGAAGAAGAATTAATCTTGATAGGTGGTACTAAGGATACAAGGTTATGGAAGCTGTGCAACAATGACTCTAAAACTATCATCTCCTTTGTCATTACCTCTTGCTATGCTCGTAGTTGTACTTTTAAAACTTTTGGTTGTTTGTTTGTTGTTTTTCGGTTGTACTCTCGGAAATGGCTAGGCATTCCTGTTGGATTGCCTGTTCCTGGACTCTGTCTCCCCCTATTTTCCTCTGTTGTTGGGGACAAATCTAGGAACATCTCCATCTTTAATATTATGCTTAACTATTTCAATTATCCCATCAGCATCTATCATTTTACTGCTGCCTGTTATATTTCTTGTGTTGATCTTGGGGGCTGGACTTGTGGCTTTTCTAGAGCCTTACTTAGAAGAGATCGACACCATAGTAGCTGCTTCATAATGCAAACTAAAGGTATGCCTCCTCTTACAACTCCAACAAAAATCTGGTTGCACTCCATTTCCTTACCCCCGGGTGAAGTGGTGGCAAACCACCCCAACCTTACTCATCAACACTCAATCCAAACAGTTGATCATAAACATTTACCTGAGAACCATTTAGCTGTATGGACAGATCAAATAAGAGTACAAAGACACAATCAACTCCAGTATTTCAAAACAACGCCCAATGGTTTCATACTATCAAATGTTACTCTCCTTTGGTATGGATGGAAGCTTGCTTCTATGCATCCAATGGAAGCCAAGCCAAAATGCCAAATCTATAACAGCCTAATAGCAAATGTAAAGATTACAGTTATGATTAAGATAGGCTATTAGAATGTTAGGGGGTCTAGACACCCCCTCCTCCTCCAAGAAATCAACCAACTCAGATGTAACAATAGCTTAGACATATTAGCTATTTCTGAAACAAAAACAGAAGCTGCACCTACTGAAAATCAAATACGAGGTATATGTTTTAATCAAGCATTATCAATAAGTTCAGTTGGCCACAAGGGTGGCATCTGGATCTTATATAAGAACAACCTTATACTTAACAAAATGCAATGCCTTGAATCTGGTAACAGATTTTACATGATTCAAGTAACAATTGACAATTTCACATTAGTATTACTTTTCATCTATGCACCCTCAGTAGAACATGATAAAGATGAATTTTGGGAAGAAATCTTCACAGTGGTGAACAAACACAAACTACCAGTTGTAATCATTGGAGACCTAAACGATATAGAGAAAGATACAGAAAAGATTGGAGGCAATAATCCAGCGATATCAAGATTCAGAAGGATACTATATATCAAACAAGAGCTTAATCTACACACTCTCCCTTACATTTGATCCATATTTACATGGAGGAAGAATAATTCATCCACAAACAATATTTTTGAGAGAGATTAGATAGAGCTCTGGCACACCAAGAGATTGTCACTAAATTCAACAACCTAAGAGTTCAACACCATTCCTTTTCCTCCTCTGATCACTGTCCAATTACACTATCAATTGGCTCAAAAGATCAGAAAAAAGGTTCACCATTTAGATTCGAGATGGCTTGGTCTTTACAACCAAAAATGAAAGACATAATCACAAGAGTATGGCATAATAAATTCCATGGGTCTCAAGCTTATAATTTTATGAAGAAGCAACAATTACTACAAGGAAATATCAAAAAATGGTCCAAAAATCAAAACAATAATATTCAAAAACAGCTACAAAAAATAGAACCTGAAATACTACAATTACAGAAGCTACTCCTCTGGGGCTCCCTAACTACAAACCAAGAAATAAAACTAGCTAATTTAGAAAATAAAAGGAAGAAAATGCTAGAATTTTATTATAAATTTTGGAAACAGAGAGCAAGAATTAAACATATACACCTAACAGATAAAAACACAAAATACTTTCAAATCAATACAAAAATAAGAAACTTTAAGAAAAGAATGAACTCCTTCACAACCAAACAAGGTCAGATTATAACTGACCAGCAACACATAATAGATCAAATTACGGAGGAAATGGCTGAAAGATTCATTGGGAGACAACAAGGAAAAATTAATACAGAAGCAATTAGAAACATCCAACCACATATCACCACAGAGGAAAACCAACAACTCATAAAACACCCAACAAATTTAGAAATTAAAAACACACTACTTAGCATGGCAGAGGATAAATCGTCGGGTCCTAACGGATTCCCGCCAGAATTTTATCTAAATTACTGGAATATTGTGGGTAATTCCTTCTGCAAAACAATTAAATCTTTTTTCCACTCTGGTAGCATCCTAAAGCAAATAAATCAGACTTTTATCGCCTTAATTCCTAAAGTAGAAGATCCAAAAAATATCAGTAACTACATACCTATAAGCCTCTGTAATACAATTTACAAAGTAATAGCTAAAATTCTAGCAAATAGAATTAAACAAATTCTTCCAAAAATAATAAGCCCCTTCCAAGGTGCTTTTGTAGAAGGAAGATCAATACAAGATAATACTTTAATTGCTCATGAAGTATTTCATACATTTAATAAACAAAAAGGAAAAAAAATGTTGGATGGCATTAAAACTAGACATGGAAAAGGCATATGAATCAACTGGACAATGAAATGCATTACTACCACTACCTTTTCAGTTCTAGTCAACAATACAGCAGGTAACCTGTTCAAACCAAATAGAGGAATTAGACAAGGTGACCCTTTAGCTCCTTACATATTTGTAATAGTAATGGAAAACCTTGCAAGAGAATTACACCATGGGGCAATAAAGGAAAGATGCCTTAATAGGCATCAAACTAACTAAGCAAGGAACACCAATACCTTTTCTCCCTTGCAGATGACACCATAATTTTCTCAAAAGCATCTCACATGAGCTTGCATAATATTTAAAACTCCCTAAACAATTTCGCGAACATATCTGGATTAACCATAAACTACAATAAAAGCTCTATCCAATTCTCAAAAAATATCAACTCAACATTAGCTACATCCCTAGCAACTCAAATGGGTATCCCCATATCGAAAACAATTGAGAAATATCTAGGAATCCCCCTAGTCAACGGCAGGGTTAAAAATTGCGTCTTTGAAGACGCATTACAAAATCTAAAAAAACAACTATCTAAATGGAAATCCTCCTCCATATCCCAAGCGGGAAGAACCATATTAATCCAATCTAATCTCAGCTCAAAGACAAATTATCTTATGCATAATTTTCTACTTCCAAAAGGAATACTTAACCAAATAGATCAAATTAACAAGAATTTCTTTTGAAACAAATTACAGTCTAAAAGATATACACCGTTAATAAGTTGGGAATCAATATGTAAACCCTAAAATGAAGGAGGACTTGGAATCAGAAAAGCAGAATCTTTAAACGAAGGATTGCAGATGAAGCTTCTTTGGAAAATTATACAAACAATTCTAGTATGTGGGTAAAAACAATTAAGGAAAAATACTTACATACAATGGATATAAATGAAAGGGATAATCAAAACACTTCCTGACAATTTGGGAGACTTTTATCCCTAAGGAAAAAATTCAATCTTGGAATCAAATGGCTTATTGGCAATGGAAATCAAATAAATGTTTGGAGGGACCCATGACTGGATGGCATCAGCCTAAGTCAATACCAAGGATTGGAAGATACAAATCTCAAAGTTTCTCAGTTGATAAACAATCAGAAGCAATGGAACCTAACACTACTACAACGATTGTTCCCAAATCATATTATTGATCAAATCATTCAAATTAAAATACCCACATGGGACACCAGTGACAAATTAATTTGGAAACTCGAAAAGGATGGTAGGTTTTCAACCAAATCTACTACACTTATCAATCATAATACTAATAATAGAAATATGGAAGATTGCAAATGGATATGGAAACTTGATATACCACCAAAGATTAAAAACCTTATATGGAAGATAATGATTGATGGCTTACCTACCACCCAGAGATTAAATAAACACTACAATACAGTCCCAGCACAATGCTCACTTTGTAATAGTGAAGATGAGAATGCCACCCACTTATTCATTGCTAGACAACTCATCCAAAACTATGAGAATACAAGTGGTAAAAAACTAATTCTTAGAGAAGAGTACAACGAAGATATTAAGGACATCCTTCATTTTAAAAAAATTAATAATAAATCAACGATAAAAGAATTGGGATTTATATGGCAAGCAATTTGGGACTCCATAAATAATTATATATTTAAAAATAATGATCCCAACTCAACAATCAATATAGCATTTGAAATAATCTCAAGTATAAAATGCTGGAAATCGGAAATGGAAGTGCAAAAAAAATCTACCACTCGAAGCACTAATAGGAATAAGATTAAGTGGACTAAACCACCGAGCAATATCTATAAAATTAATATAGATGGTTCGGTTAAGCCCACGGGCTCTTGCCAAGTGGGAGGAGTCATTCGTGACTCGGAGAGCGGTTTACTAGATGTATTCTTTCAAAATACATCAAGAGGTACGATTTTACAGACAGAGGCAGAAGCAATCATTGTAAGCATTCAGCATGCAAGAAGTAAAGGGATCCGGAAGGCTATCATTGAAAGTGATAACCAGACTATCATCAAAGCTATAAGCAAAGAGATCGTTACTCCATGGGAAGTCATCCATCAAGTTGAGAAGATCATCATTATGGCTCAAGAGTTCGAGTTTATACAATTTAAACATTGTTCTAGAGAAGCCAACCATGTAGCTGACTTCGTAGCTAGAAAAGGTATCGATTGTATTAGATCTACATCTCCTCTTACTAAGAAGTTGTACACCATCATCCTAAGAGATGATCCTGGTTGTTTGTTACGAACTTCGTAGCAAACTCCAACTGTTTGCATACTGTAAAAAAAACAGAAAAAAAGAAAAAAAGAGGAAGGGTCATTTTTACCAAGTTTGCAAAAGAGTGGGTTTATTCTCTCTTTAATACCCAAATGTGACAACCCACAAACGTCAAATCATTTTAGACCGATCGGTCTATGCTCCACAATTTATAAAATCATTTCAAAAATTCTAGCTACACGGCTCCGACAAATTCTGGCTAAATTAATCCACCCACTTCAGAGCGCATTCATATCAAAACGTTCCATTCAAGATAATATCTTAATAGCTAACGAAAACTTCCACTCCTTCCAACAGAAAAAAGGCAAATCAGGATGGATGACAGTTAAGTTGGACATGGAAAAAGCTTTTGATATGGTTTGTTGGGATTTCCTTTTCGATATCCTTGGTCATTTTGGATTCTGTAACCAATTTGTCAATTGGTTACATGAATGCATAACAACATTCACCTACCTAGTCTTAATCAACAATGAACCAACCGACATCTTTAAACCCTCCAAAGGTCTCCGTCAGGGTGACCCTTTATCACCATATCTCTTCTTACTAGTCTCCGAAGTTCTTGCTCGAGGGTTAAATCATGCCTCCTCTCAACAAGGTAGGCATATTGGAATCTCCATCACACGGACTTGCTCTAAGATTCCTTTCCTTTCCTTTGCGGATGACATTATCATTTTCTCCGCCGCAACCAAGACCGCTTGTGACCAACTAAATAAGATCCTTCAAACATATTGTATGTTCTCAGGACAACGCGTTAACTTTAGCAAATCAGTTGTCCAGACCACCCCCAATTTGGATAGACAAATGAAAACTACCCTAGAAAATGAATTACAAATACCATATTCCACGAACTTAGGCAAATATCTTGGATGCCCGGTCATCATAAAAAAGGTATCCAACTCAACATTCGAAGAGATAACTAACTCCAGTAGAAACCAACTATCAAAATGGACTGCTAATAACCTCTCACAGGCTGGTAGATGCACCTTAATAAAATCCAACCTAGCTGCAAAACCCTTACATATAATGCAATGCTTCTTACTACCATCTCACAGTCACAAGGAACTTGATAAGATCAACAGAAATTTCCTCTGGAACAAAGGACCTAAGCACAAACCACTCATTGGTTGGTTTGAGGTCTGCAAATCTTGACTTAATGGTGGTCTGGGACTCCATTCATCAGAAGACATGAACAAAGCTTTACAACTAAAACTTCTCTAGAAAATACTTGCGGAACCAAGTAGCCCTTGGGTAACACTAATCACACAAAAATACCTAAAAGACAAATCCATTCTCCAATACACGAAAAAAGGAAACTCATCATGGCAATGGACGAAACTCACTTCTCTCCTACCTCTCTTCAAATCGAGTCTGCGTTGGGGTATTAGTAACGGTGAGTCCATAAATTTCTGGCACGACTCTTGGGCCAGTCATGCTCCCTTATGGACCCAAACATCCAACATGGTGACAATCAACCCTGATCTCAAAGTTAGCCACTTCATCACTCCTGATAAAGCATGGGACATCCAAAGGCTTGATACCTCCATGGGCAGTTACTTAAGCACAGATATCATTAACAACATAACCAAAATCCCAATTCCCAAACATATTCACCAAGACAGAATTTACTGGGCTTGGAGCAGGAATGATTGGTTCTCCACGGCTTTAGCAATTGAAATGATCAATCACTCTAAACATCACACCACTTCTGATTTCCATTGGATATGGAAACTAGACACTCTACCTAAAATAAAAGATTTCATGTGGCGTATTTTTAAGAATGGTCTTCCAACTTCTGCTAATCTAGCATCCCGGGGTCGTGGCATTCCAACGGACTGTCCACTCTGTAAAATGAACCATGAGGACTCTGCCCACTATCTCTTGGAATGCCCTATAACAAAAGCCACCATTCAACTTTTATCTACAAAATTGGCCAAAACAGTTCAAGAAATGTACGACCATTCAACTAGTCTCTTCAATGCCCTGACATCGATAAAATCAATACTAGGAACTCGCGATTTCTCTACCCTAGCCACGGCTTGGTGGTGTGTGTGGTACTTCCGTAATAAAACCCTGTTTCAAAATACTAACCCCAATCCTAGGACCATTATAGTTTTCATAAGAGAACAACTGCTTAACTGGGAAAAAGCAAAAGAGGCTGACAAAGAAAGTAACCCAGATATACCAAGAACAAGTACAACTAGATCTCAAAAACGTCGTGACCGAGTCAAGTGGATTAAACCAAAATCAAATTGGTACAAATTAAATTTTGATGGCGCAGTATCAACTAATAGTTCTAGTTCTTATGGCTTTCTGATCCGAGATGAATCCGAACATGTCATTTTTGCAGAATCCGGTATCTCACCCTTTCCTTCGGTCTCTAGTACTGAAGGCTACAGTATGTGGAAAGGTATCACAAAAGCTATTGATCTTCATATTAGTAGAATATGTATTGAAGGGGATAATTTAGGAATTATTAACAGCCTTAAAACTGGAGTTTCATGTTCGGGCGAGATTGAGATGCTCATCTCCGATGCTCTTTTTTCACTCCGTTATTTCTCTGAATACGAGATCTCTCACATCTACAGGGATGGTAATCGGGCAGCTGACCACCTTTCTCATATTCAGATTCCTTATTCCAGCACATGTGCCCCTGTTGATGCCGTTTTCTGTAGTATCATTCGAAATGATGCTCTTGGTTAGTTTGCCTAGCAAATTGCCAGATTCTTTTCTGAAAAAAAAAAAAAAACAAATTCTCTCTTTCGAATTATTCCGCTAAATGAGAAAATGAAAAAAAAAATAAAAAAATCAGCAGCCGTTCCTCTCCGACGGCACTCGCTATTCGCTCACCCTGTCGACTTCTCCGTTCCGCTGTGGAGCGCTTTCCGTGTTCATCTCTTCCTCTCTCAACTCTCCAACCACCTTATCTCTCTTCGATCATGGAGCTGTTTTTCCCATCGAATCTCCACTTCCTCCCTTCAAAGACTGCAAAATTCGCTTCAACTCTCATTTTCCCGGAGTTCCAGTTTCGTTCTCACCGTGGAAGCCCTACATCAATTTCAGCTCGGCAACTCAAGCTTCGCTCTGAGCTTAATGGAAAAGTTAATGGCGCTCTTTTCGGGGAGTCCGACCCTCGTATGATTGACCGTGTATGCTTCTCCCTCTCCCTCTCTCCATCCCTACTTCCTTAATGCCTAGAAACCCCAAAATTGCAGGATATATGTAGATTGTCAGTCGAATGCCTGTTTTAGTGTTGATTGTTGGCGCGCTTATTTTTTTATTTCGAATTGGCAACTTCAGGATTATGATTGTTGCTCTTCTCAGTTCTCACCCTAGCGGTGGAATAAGGTTGAAAAGATTCACGTTTTTAACTTTGTATTCCTTTGAAGTTTGATGTGCCGTGTGATTTTAGACAGAGGGCTAGGGTTTCGTTTAGTTTGGTGATGGCGTACTTTCATGGTTTCCTATCACAGACTCAAAGTTACAAGCTAAATTGACTCTGGAAATATTGAGAGGTTTGAGGTGTCATTATGAATGAAGCAAATGCTCTGTGGGTTTGTTAATTATAATAATGTTGGGACCATTGAGGTTTCTTTATGAATGAAGTGAATTGGTAGGATTGATAGTTTGTGCTTACATGTTTGGGTGTTTTTATGTCTATGTTATTCGCAAGGGGCAGTGTTTCCCATTTCTGTTTCCTTGGGGAAGCTCAGAAACACGCAAGGACAGACACATATCCTTGTCTTACATAAAGACTGGTTGATTGGGATTGACTTTCCCATACCACATCGTTTCCGTTTCCATATTCGTTCCAGTGAAATATAGGTTTCATCACTGAAAACAGAGATGCAAGTTTGGTAGAACTGGAATAATAAAATTTGAATATTTCTTGATCGAAAAACCTTTTATGGATGATTAAAGCTATAGAATTGGCGTTTTCCTGAAGGCCTAATGAGTAATATAATTTATTCCTTCATCCAGCAAAAAGCACTGGAAGCTGCCATGAATGACATAAACAGCTCCTTTGGGAAGGGAAGTGTTACAAGATTGGGAAGTGCTGGTGGTGCCTTGGTGTAAGTCTCCCTGTCTTTACCCAGTTTTTTTCTTTCCTTTCGTCGCCAATTAAAAGTTCAGAAAGAATGAATGTTAGATCCATAAAGTATTATGTGCATCTAGATATTGCTTGAGATGGACCTGGAATGTTGGTACTTACAATGTTTTGGTACAAAATCATCTCCCTCTCATTTCTCACCTCCCTGTACTTTGGTTCAGTAATAGAGTTGGTGAATACACTCTTAAAACTCTTCCAAATGCAGCGAAACGTTTCCTAGTGGATGCTTGACATTAGACTTTGCATTGGGTGGTGGACTTCCTAAGGGGAGAATCGTAGAGGTAAGCCTACTGCTTCATTCAGCAGTCAAGTGATACTCTTCTCAAATGCCATAAATTATTATTTGCATACTGCTTCTGTACGAGTTTTAGGACAGTGAGAGCTATGCAACTCAAAGAGAGGGTGATAGTGTAATATATTTAGTTTCCCCCTTTCAGATATATGGGCCAGAAAGTAGTGGAAAGACCACCCTTGCATTACATGCCATAGTTGAAGTGCAGGTACCACGTTATTACATCAGTGTTTTTATATTCTTATATTGGTTTGCAAACTATGACTTTGTATTTCACATAAAGTCTCTGTTTTTTGAAACTGACATGTCATTTGATCATGTCAGAGACAAGGTGGAAATGCGATGCTTGTTGATGCAGAGCATGCATTTGACGCAGCTTATTCAAAAGCTTTGGGCGTCGATGTAGAAAATTTAATTGTTTGCCAGCCAGACAATGGAGAGATGGCATTGGAAAGTAATGCTTCTCTGCCACAATGCATGTTAATCTGTTTATGTTGTTGGGAAGCTGTCATTTTTAAAAGAGGCTGGCTTTGGCTCACAAGAGCTGGTTATTATAGGAATTTCGGCAATACATCATATTGTGTCCTGTGATAACCTTAGTTCTGCTGATGAATGATGATCATGTAGATCCAACTTTATCAACAAGTTTTTTAAGTAGTGTTGTTATTTTGACATTTAATTATTGTCCTATTAAAAAATATAACCTTTTTGTATTTATTTTTTAAATTTGGTAATATTTTTTCCCTTTCATGATTTTCAAGCGAGTTCCAAATTCTTTCCCGCCTTTTAGTTGGAATGTTTTAGAACTTTGAGTGCTAATAGAAGCTTTCTTCCTTTTTTAATTCCATCTAAAGCTTCGTGCATTTTCTTTTATGTCCAGATTATATGATAGATTTTTACTATTTGGCCACCTCAGGGTTAACTCTTACTGACCATTTAGATTATAACTCTACTATTTAAAGTAATGACTTTGTTCTAGATGCAGGTTGTGGTGACTTTTATTTGTCATTTCTATTGCAGTCGCAGATCGTATGTGCAGATCTGGTGCTATTGATCTTATATGTGTTGATTCTGTCTCTGCTCTCACCCCTCGAGCAGAGATAGAGGTATGATTTCATCATTTCTTTGTTCCAATTATTTGCATTTTCCCTGTTTTTCTCTTTGATCGCCAACAAAAAGTGGTGGATGACTTGTTGTGTTATGTTCAGGGGGAGATCGGGATGCAGCAAATGGGTTTGCAGGCTCGTTTAATGAGTCAAGCTTTGCGTAAAATGTCTGGAAATGCATCTAAAGCTGGGTGTACTCTTATTTTTCTGAATCAGATACGGCATAAGGTATAATTATTTAAACACACATCAGCATGTTTCCATAATAAAATCAGCTAGTTATCATTATTGAAAAGAGGATTCTAGATAGAAAGATTTACATAGTTCTTGTAAAGCAGTGGCACATTTAAGGTGTGGCATTCCCATCTTCTTTTAGTATCTCTTCCGACAACTAATAAAGATTATTAATCATGTAAGATCGGTGTATTTTACGGGAATCCTGAAGTGACCAGTGGAGGAATTGCTTTGAAATTCTTTGCTTCGCTTCGTCTGGAAATAAGGCCTACTGGGAAAATAAAGTCTGTAAGTTTATTATCTACTTATTCTTTCACTTATCATATCTCTACTGCTAAATTAATCTGATATTTATTAAAAGAAAAAAGAAAATTGATCTGATGAGAATGCAGAAGTCTCTAATATTGGATTTTTTAGGCTAAAGGAGATGAAGATATTGGATTGAAGGTTCGTGTTAGAGTGCAAAAGAGTAAGGTGTAATGTCTTTCAAACTCCTTATCCCTTTATTATACTGGATTATCTAACCCTGAATCAATGGCGGATCTGAAGTGGTTAGTTGAGGGGGAGGAAAATTGAACTCTAATTTTTTCGAAAAAACCATCAACATTTGAAGTTTTCGGGTTAATTATAGTATTGAGTTACGAAGTTTAACAAATGATAAGTATGATAGAAGTATATTAATTTGGTAAATGATGTGAAAAATAATTTATATTCCTTCAGTCTTGAAACGTTTATAACTTTTTACTCAAGTATCGAATTTGAGCTTATAATATATCAAATCGAAGCTATCAACGAGGGGAATATATATATATATATATATATATATATATATATATATATATATATATTAAATCTTATATTTGATTTGGGGGGGGTGGGGGGGGGGGGGAGCGGGGGCGACTGCCATCTCCGTCCCTAAAGAGGATCCGCCCCTGCCCTGAATAACCCCCTAACCCTCTGTAAATCTAAAATCCATATCTACCACAAAGTGTAAACTCTTCTTGTGATATTGCTCATATTTTGTAAAATTGTATGAATCGACACTTAGAAATATCCTAAATATTCTTTAACATATTCCATTCAGAATGTTTTAGCATCAAGAAAATCAGTTATGTTATGGTTTAATCTTTTCAATTTACTCTTTAGACAAGCTTTGAAGTTAGAACATCATATGGAAAGAGCAGAAAGATTGTGTCAACAATGGAAGACCTAATATGAAATTGCCTGGCCTCAATTGTGACTGTGAACTGCTATAGTATATGTGAATACCCATGGGAAAAGCTAAGAAGATGCATGACATTTTGGTTCTTTCAGTATTGTTCCCATCCTGCTCAAAATTAGACACAAGGAATTGCTGAGTGAAATGGAGCATTTGGACCTGTAGAGCAGTTCCCTGCTTAGAATATATTGATCAATACTAATATAAGAGCTTTTGCACTTATGAATTGTTTGATTCATTTTAGTGATGCTCTTGCAGGTATCTAGGCCATACAAGCAAGCAGAGTTTGAAATAATATTTGGTGAAGGCGTGAGCAAGCTGGTAGGCTTTGTTTTATGAAAAGAACCTTGGTTTGAAAGTTGGTGCAAACTGCCCTAGGCTTCTTCTTGATTTTTTTCTGACTGAATGCATATGCAGGGCTGCATTTTGGATTGTGCTGAAACGATGGATGTTGTTGCAAAGAAGGGTTCATGGTACAGCTATGGGGATCAGAGGTATACATTTGAAAATTTCTGTTGCTGTGATGTATGCTGTTGCTTGTGAAGCAATAAATCATAGTTTTTAAAGAACCATATAGAACACAAATTTGATGAATTTTGACTTGTTTTTTTATGTGATGTTATTCCTGAAGGTTGGGCCAAGGAAGAGATAGAGCATTGCAGTACTTGACAGAGAACCCTACTCTTTGCGATGAAATTGAGAAGGTTTGCTTATACCATCCCTACTGAATACTTATTCTGAACAAATTTGGTACATTTAGTTCACACTTTTGCTTTGGGGTAAAAGGTGGCATCTTGACTATTTAGTTTAATAAAAAAAAATTAAAAAGAAGGGAAAAATGACAAAAATAGTACAAACTATTGGGCTTGAACCAAAACTAATCCGAACTGCAGAAATTACCAAAATGATTAACTTTCAACTCAGAAACTGGATATAATGAGTCCATTTTCTAAGCTGGCATGAGAGATCGGAAAATTACTTGATTCCAACATGAAAGAATCAAGTTTGGGCCAAAAATTGAAAACACGTTCTTATCCTAAAATTCAGCATGATTCCAATTGGAAATTTGGAGAAATGAGATGTGTTATCTTTCGATTATGAGTTAATAGTTTGTATTATATTTGTAATCTTTAAATTTTGGATTGTTTTTGGTCCGTGTCTAATAGTTTGCAAGTAATATTATTTTTGGTCATTTAAAAAAAAAAATTATGTCCTTTATCAAATAATCCCAGTTTTGTGTTATGACCAATGATTCATCACCCTTATCTTTATCTTTTCATTAACTAGAAAGATATCTATCGCCTAATATGCATTTTTCGGTCTTCTCTCTTGCCTTAATGTTGGTTCTATAATTAAATTTTGTCTCATACTTCTGGTTTGACATGGATTCATACAACCTAATTTGAGTTTCCAATATCTTGTAAGATTTGACATAGAAATGAAAACTATACGGTGCCTACATCATGCAGGTGGTACGATCTATGATGTCAGAAGGCAATTCTCAAGCGGGCTCAATGCATGCACGACATACTTCTTCAGCTCTCCAAGAAGAGGAGTTCTATGAGGAGACCCAATGACAAGATGCCTGGGTTCATTGATAAGTATGCAATCTTCCCCAGCATTACTAATACATGAACAATCTTCTCCGGCTGTGAGAAGATCATTTACAGTGATGAAAAATGCTTTGATGACAACCCCATCAATGTGTCTTCTTCACACTTTTTGGGTGTGGCAGTGCTGGAAATGGATGGAGAGAATCGGGAAGTGGTTTAACTTTTAAAGGGCAAGGGGATGGGTTGTTTATTCCATGAAATGTCCTTGTGACAGTTCTCTGTAAAACGCTAATTCCAGAAGTATTGTCAGTTCAAGCAACGATTCGATTTGGTTCATCTTGATTTCATATCGTAGATTTTTCATGATTTAAACTAATCTCAGGTCTTCATGATCCTGGGTCCTTGATTTGTAGGAAGCTGGATCCAAGATGACCAGTGCTATTTTTGGATCAACCACAGAGTTAGGGTGTGAATATGTGACTTCTTAATCTTGTGGGATCAGCCAGCCACTGGAGGGGTGTGATAGAGCTAGTTGGCGTGGCGGTGAGGTGCCTGGCATCATATTTTTATTCCTCGACTTTTTGGCTGTGGACTTGTCTAGTTTGTTGCTAGTTGGTTGTACATCACTATTGCATCATTCGAAAACACCCTCTTGATATAGTTGGAGAAATGGTGTGGACATTGCGACCTTCAAAATCCTGCTCTAACTGGAACCTATTGGGTTTGATGTTTTTGTAGTTTGAAATTGTGGAAAATACTAGGTTGTTGTTGTTGTGGAAAATAGTCATTATTGCCAATGGAAAGGGAAGATTTGATGGAGTGGGGCATATATGTGGTGTTATTGGATATGGGGATGGAGGATCGAGTGGGTACTAGGCAAGCTCGCAATAACAGGGTGTTCCTCCAAGGCTCCAACATGAAATCCCCAAACTTGACTTGCCAATGCCTGCATCCGTTGAAGGGGAAGCAAACAACAAAACATCCTGGACGTACGTGCAATATAGTCGCCAAGCCATAGTAGCAGCATCGGATGACTTGATTCCCTTGCAACAGATGCAGGCATTGGCAAGTCAAATTTGGGGATTTCAACCCTCTCCCGATTGGATCGGTTTAAGTATTCTGAAGTGTCTCGTCATGTCTCTGGATGATTTTGTGGAAATCAGCGGAATGCTTTCAAGGGAATCAGTTACTAGTGAACTGTCTTGAAGATAATGATCTGGCGATATGATGAGCGTTTTGATGGTCAGCTCCGATGACATTCATCAGCTTGGTGTGATAAATTGGCCAACGAAGATAATTAGAACGTCTACCTTCAAACTTTATCCCAAACTATGGATGACTATCGTTGTTTGGTTAAGAGTTGAGCAAAAGTAACGGAAGCAATATATAGGTGGGAGGTGATCGGAGAAGTTGATCCCAATACACAGTAATATTTATCACAAAAATAACACAAGTAGTAATATCACAGGTGAAGTTCTATAACATGGTAAAAACTAGTTAAATAATTCAAAGTTTAGGAAGCCAAAGCACTGGTGTTGTACACAAGCAAAGCCCCTCCAGCAAGGATCCCAGCAAGGGTAATAGCCCAGATCAACAGTCCGGTTGTACCTAGAGTAAATCAATCATGTTCACAAATTTATCATATACTATATATTAATTAAATTATTATGTTATTTTCATTCAATTAAAGATATAATCATCCTAATTTGAAATGGAAGGTGAGTTTGGGGCTTCTTACCGCCGGCGTAGACATCTCCGGTTGGTGCCCACTCATCCTCGTTGTAGATGGGGCTGTTATGGTTTTAAGAAAGAGGATATAACTAATTAAATGGAATTTTATATATCTTGAAAAAATAACACCAAGGAAAAACTCTCATCACACACCGAACACCGTTTAATGAACACAAAGGTTAAACTCTACCTCAAACACTACTTTTAGAGTTATTTGAACTTAGGGTGATATATTGGCTGTGTTTGACAAACCAGCAAGCAAGCAAGCAAGCTCACACGTTTGATTAATTTATAATTGGAAACCAAGGAGGAGGAGTGATTTGAATACTCTAGCAGAAGAAGATCCGACTAACCTGTATCCGTCGACGTTAGCACCATACTTGTCGACAAATTGGTACACCCCCTTTCCCTGAAATGAATCACAAAACCCATAAAAACACAAAAGCAAGTAGTATGATTTAAGAAAAATAGAAAGATGAATCAGAAAAAGAGGGCAACCTTGCCCTTCCTGCCAGAAGAATCAACTCCGCCAATCAAGTCCATGCCGCCACCGGTTCCTGCACAAAACAAGAAAACCCCACATCGGTTGGGGATGATGGAATACAAGCTGAAGCTCAACTCTGCTGAAAAGCTATAATACAATAAATACCATAGGGGGTGTCGGTCTTGATCTTCTTGCCACCGCTGGCCATAACCCTGAAGGGAGTGGAAGGCCTTGTAAGGGAAGGAAGCCCTCTCACTGCGGTTGCCTTGGTGAACCCACATGGTTTCAGGCTCAGTGAAGATACCACTGAAGTTGCCATCTTTGATCTCTTCTCTCTTCTCTGTGTGCTTCTCTTGCTAGCTCCTCCTCCTCAACCTCAACCTCTTCCTTGTCTCAGTGACGAGATTTAATTCTTCAAGCCTGCCAATGGGATGCCACGTGGCATTGCTTCTGTGGAGAGCTTCTGGATATTGTCTCTCTAACATTATCAGCCAGGTAATAAAACTTCCGATTGTGAATATTCCACGTGGCACTGCTTCAGTGGAGAGCTTCTAGATATTGTGCTTCTAAACATTATCAGGAAACAAAACTCTTTTTTTTTTTTTTTGGTGATGAGGGTCACTCATACACCAAGGGCATCCTTACGGATGTAATCATGGAGCACAGGATCGTCAGGTGTCTGCGTACCAAAGAAAGCAAGTGGGAGGTGCGATAGGTGATCCGCAACTCGGTTTGCTTCTCGAAAGATGTGACGAATCTCGATAGATTGAAAAAACCTAAGGGAGACTAGACTGTCTGAGACAATCATTTCAGAGTCTCCCGAAGGCTTTCCACAGCCTTTGAAGCTGTTAATTATGGTGAGGTTATCACCTTCGATAATTAGGTTTGTTATATTGAGTTGTCGGGCCGCGTTTATCCCATTCCAAAGGGCAAGACACTCAGCACCCATGACAGACTCTATAGATGCAGGCCCTGCCCCGCAATGAATAGGGTTACCTTCATGGTCTCTAATGATGTAACCAAACGAGCCTTCTGAACTGTGGGAGAATGCACCATCAAAGTCGAGTTTATAGGTTCCTAATGTTGGTTTTTTCCATTTAGTCCTTTGTCGTGATCTCTTAGATGTATTATGATGGTCATAGTTGCTTTGGTTAGACAATTCCTTGTTCATGTCGATGTCATGAGATCTGGTGGTGTTCCAGAGGAACATTTGGTCTTTAATAAAATAAATAGTCTTCTGTATATTGGGTTTAGTATCGTCAAATAGTGTCTTATTTCGCGAGTACCAAATGCCCCACCATGCGAAAGCAAGTTTTGTGAATTTTTGGCCACCCAATTTATCTTTCGCCTCTTGTAAGGCGTTGTTTAGGTCAGAATCTTGTGAGAAGCAATTATTTAGGGTTATAATTATTTTAGGGTCGAGATTTGCAATTGTTGCGCGAGTGATAGGGCAGTCTTAAAGTAAATGTATTAGGTCCTCGTAATTTGAGTCACAATGTGGGCATGTTGTTGGGACACCTATACCCCTAGATGCTAATTTAACAGTCGTTGGTATGCCATTTTTTGTAATTTTCCATAATAGCGTTTTGATCTTTGAGGGTGCATCGATTTTCCATACCCATGTCATATCAGATTTTTGGTGCATTTTCAAGTTGTTGATCATGTGGATGGCGGAGCAAGTGCTGAACCAACCATTTTTACTCCATTTCCAATATAACATATCCATGTGAACATTCTTTGGTATCGGGGATAATATTATATTGTCTAGTGCTTCTTTGGGTAATATATTATGTAGCATATATAGAAGTTTATCCGAATTCCAATTCTTATCTTGTGTTATGAAGTCTGCAACTGTGATGTGTATGTCAAGTGTCGATGGGTCGTTTACCATGTTGATAAGGGGCTCGTTGCCTATCCAGTGGTCCGTCCAGAACTTGATATGTCCCCCATCGGCCACTGACCAGCGCAATCCTTGTTTAAATAGGGGAATTAATTTGGTTAGCTGGTTCCATTGCCACGATGCGCTCCCTTTTTTATTGTATTGTAATATGTTCTGGTTTTTTTAGATATTTATCTTTTATTATGGTGACCCAAGGGTTGTGCGGTTCTGCGAGGATTTTCCAACCGAGGCCACCGTGAGATTTGTCCTTGGCTCCTTGCATACTTCAAACCAACTAATAAGTGGTTTATGGTTCGGGCCTTTGTTCCACAAGAAGTTTCGGTTTATTCTGTCTAATTCTATATGTGTTTGTTTAGGTAGTAGAAAACATTGCATGAGATGCAAAGGTTTGGCCGCTAGTGTGGACTTGATTAACGTACAACGACCAGCTTGTGATAGGCAGTTAGCTTTCCATTTAGGGAGTTGGGCTTTTGTTGTGTCTAATAGCGCCGAGAATGTGTCCTCTGTTACTTTGCCACATATGATAGGGCACCCAAGGTAAGGACCTAAATTGCTTGTGTGGTTAATTTCCAGTTCGTTCTGGATTAAGTTTTTTTGTTGAGTTGTGATGTTCGTTGTTGTTTGAAAATGCGATTTATGTCTGTTAATTCTCTGACCAGAAAGAGAGCAGAATTCAGAAAGAATCCTATTGATCTAGTCACATGCTGTTTTTGTTGCTGATGCAAAGATGACTATGTCATCTGCAAAAGCCAGGAAGGGGATTCTGGTGCCATTTCTTGTGAGTTGAAGTCCTAAATGACTTTTAGTGTTTTCAGATACCTGGTATAGTCCGCGTGCTAGTACTTCCGATATGATTAGGAATAAATATGGGGAAAGAGGATCACCTTGTCTTAGTCCCCGTTGTGGTGCAAAAACGTCAGTAGGTTCGTTATTTACTAAAACTGAGTAGGTGACAGTGGTAACACATTCCTTTAACCATCCTATAAACTTAGGTAAAAATCCAAACCTGGACATGACGGTTAGCAAGAAGTCCCAGTCAACCATGTCAAACGCCTTTTCCATGTCTAGTTTAACTGTCATCCAGCTGGATGTACCTTTTTTCTTTGAGAAGGAGTGAAAAATTTCATTCGCAATGAGTATGTTATCTTGTATTGCTCTTCCAGATGTAAAAGCGCTTTGCAAAGGGTTGATTATCTTTGGTATGATTTTCTTAAGTCTTGTTGCCATTACCTTAGAAATGATCTTATAAGTCGTTGAGTATAGACTTATTGGTCGGTATTGGGATGCCGTTTTTGGGTTGTCGTATTTTGGAATTAATGCTATGAATGTATGGTTTATCTGTTTCAGTATTCTGCCACTAAGGAAGAAGCTTTTGACTGCTTTGGTGACAGTGGGGCCAACTATGTGCCAGTATTTCTTGAAAAAACCTGCTGGGAAACCGTCAGGGCCAGATGATTTGTCATTTGGTAAACTGAAGACCGCTTTCTTGATCTCTGCATTTGTTATTAGTTTAGTGAGCCAGTCATTGTCCTCCTCCGAGATTTCCTCTTTGATGTTGTTAAGGAGGGTACTTGGAATTATGTCTCGTTGGGTAGCCTGATATCTTTTTGTGAAGTCTTGTTTGATTAGTTCCCTGATGTCGTTGTCCGCTGTTATCATGATTCCTGCTGTTGTTTGTAATGATTTTATTGTATTTTTATTTCTTCTGCCTGTTGCTATTCTGTGAAAGTATTTTGTGTTTGCGTCAATTGATTTGATATGATTTCGTTTCGCTCGTTGTCCCCAGTATGTGACTTGGTATTTGAGAAGAGAAGCATGTTTAGCCATAAGCATTTTGATTTTATCATCTTTCTTTTTATCGTAGTTAATGCAAATTTGCGTTTGGAGATCTTGTAGATCGTTTTCTACTTTAGAGTGCAATTTGATTTTATCATCTTTCTTTTTATCGTAGTTAATGCAAATTTGCGTTTGGAGATCTTGTAGATCGTTTTCTACTTTAGAGTGCAAAATACCCTCCCTCTCGATTGTTACACTGTTTTTTTTCCTACTTCATAAAAAATCACTAGTATTATTTAATACTCCGTAACATACTCCAAGTCTATTTCCATCATTAATTAAAACAGTTTATTTTATTATTTGTCTTTGACTGATATCCTCCCCGCATTAACAATCTAGGAGTAACTGGTTGCTATATTTGAAATGACCATATTTCAAAATCATTCATATACAATTGATTTTACGCAAGGTCCGCAGGGAAATAAACCAAATAGAAACCTGCCAACAAATGGAGGAACCATAAGTTGCAGCTTCAAGAACCCAGATTCATAATCTTAGATTGGAAGGTCTCAATCAAAAAGGATTTGAGCTAGTGCTAAATAAGGGGCCGGTGGCCAAGATCAACGCATCACTCGTTCATGATAATTCTTATTCGTCAAATCAAGTACAACAGCAAGTTTACTCCAAAAGGTGGGTTACCCTCGTTTATAAAAAAAGAAAAGAAAAGGGTACAGCAGCAAGCATAACACCCCTATCTACCCATCTTTGATAAATGATTTACTGAACTACAGAGGACTAAGGAGGTCGACAAACTTGGAAGCCGCAGACATGCCACTTAGTATGGCACCTTCAACACTGGGACTCGTACAAAAGTCTCCACAGATGGCTACTTTACGCTTCCTGTGGAATAAACACTTCTGTTCTGTGGCGACGCTTATGGATGGAAAAGCACTTCCCCTACGGAAACAATGACAGACATTTTCAGATGAGATGCAATACAAAAGAATAACATTACAGAACATGATAAACACTGTGATCTGTAGAAGAATCTCAACTGTCATCCCCTACAAAGCCGCTAACATTGACTAATTGCAAATGTATTTTTAGAAACAATGCATGACAGGTGGCATATAAAGAGCTTTAACAAGAGCTTACCATCTATGAGCCTTCTTGAAAGACGGCTCAGAAGTGCAAAGGCCCGTGTTGTGAAATTCATGGAGTAGGTCTTCTGCAATCTTTGTCAATGTTTCACTTGGAAGTTTTTTAATCCCATATTCAGCAATCAATTTTTGGGCATACTCCATTGTGGAATGCAGAACCCAACATTCACTGTGCATGAAAGAAGAAACTAGTTTTTAGTTTTGTGTCTGTACATTACATATTCTACAGCGCAAGAAACAACAACCGAACTAGTCAGGATGCATGCACTCTTTCCCCCGAACTAGTCAAGAGAGTGTTTTTGAGACCCATAATCGAGGTAAGCAAAGCAAGAGAATATAAAACTGATACGTTAACGAATTTGGAATATCAAATAGTTCAGCAATAGTATCAAATAGTAGTATTTTGCTGCATTTTTAACCTACGATGTGCAAGAGCGCCCTAGTTTGCTGCTCTCACAGAACGCTGCACTTAGCACTTCTGAATTTATGAATGAGAAGCCTTTGAAAGGAACCTGCACATTAAAAAATTAAAATAGCATGAAGAAAAAGAATATTAAATGATTCAAGAGAGATCGATTAATATTGATCAAGTGACTACATAAATGAATACGTTTAATGGAATAAATCATCAAACCCACTCTGTTAGACAGGAAATTTATTTTATTTAAGAGCACGCGAGAATTGATACGTTAACGAATTTGGAATAGCTCACCGATGTCAAGGATTCCTTAAACGCTAGCATCAGAACAAAACATGGCCTAACAGGAATATTCTGCATTGAGGATGCTAAGTCTGGTGCCCATTTCAAATCTGGTGCCAAACTCATATTAGATAAGCTGAAGAATCTCAAGGGTGCAGAAGTATATACATGTGAAAAGGGCCATGGTTTTCCGTTGAAAACATATATTTCCCTTCTATCCTCATATGTTATAAGGTATGCAACATAATATATTTTACTGTTTTCCTCTACCAAGGTCTGAATCATTTTCTTCCTAAAAAAATGTATAAAAATTTAATCAAAAAAGTTCAGTGATCACGGGATCTTTTAAAATGAACTCTTTCAGTCAGGGATAGCTTCAAATTTGTCAAATTGAAATATTTCCAGATCTGCTTATGTATAGTAAGAAATGTATGCTAAAAGTTCAAGAAAAATCGCACCAAAGCAAAAGGAAGTTGGAAATTATTGCAGAATGTCACCAGCTAGAACTGGGGAGTACTGACCCTGTCAAGTGAGTTTATTTGCCATGTGCAAAAACCCAAAGCAATAAATTTTCAATACGGATCAAAACATTATGTAGAAGGTGCAGATCAATCAACAGATACTGTAGTACCAAGAGGAGGTGGACATCCTGTTACATCTCTATGCCTGGGAGAAGCTATGTTCTTGTCCGATGCAACCACCCCATCAAACATTCCAAGGGATTCTCCATCTAGAGTAATCAATGACCACAAGTGCTCAGCCTCAGACCAATTCATCTTGCCAACACTGACCCCAAACTTACATGCAATTCCTGGAGAGGAAGAAAATTATAATTACAATAAGACAACATGTCATATTAAGGAACTCCAAACTCAAAAGAGAAGGCAGTACATACCAGGTTCATCACATAATGCTCTGCAGATGGAATTCATTCCTGGAATACCAACGTACTTCATGCAAGGTTCTATCTACATTGTTCATTACATAGTGTATTTGGCAGGACAATATCCAATAAATCATTGATAGTTACAAAGCAGGAAATGTGAATATCTCACATGAGTAATTGAAATGCAAGACTCCAAATATATTAACTATTTCAGCATATTTTTCTCTCCTTGCATTTTGAGGAAGAATAGGATTATATCCCCGCACAAAATTCACTTCAAACCGTAACCTAGCGAGGATTTTCTTTTGGCATCCACTTCAATAATTATTCATTTGTTACTGTATCCTATGTTACCCTTGATTGGTTGAAGGATGCATATAGACTGAACCTTATCATATGACAAAGAATTTAAATGGGTGATTCATAGCAAAAGCTAAACCAGCCAAGATTACAAGGAGTTGAAACTTGAGATGACGAGATAGATTAAAAGCTTCACATTAAGTCTAGACCACATCCATATCACATCGAATCACGATTGTTATTAATGGCACGATGTTGTTTTTATACAACTATAGACATCTAACAAATGAGAGGAAACATTAAAGATGGACACATGAAGAAAGGAAATAATATGAGTTCAACTTTGATTTCAAAATAAGCCCACTGGCATTTTAAAAGGTCATAAAGCTTCTATAGCTAACTGTTACCTTGTGATCAGTAAATTTGTTAGAAATATGATCATAAGTTCCAAGGTTTTCCTTCCATTCAGCAACGAGACCTCTTGACTCCCACTCATGGATGACGCTCAAAACCACAGGGTCAGTTATGGTGAAGTAAGGTGCCCCATGGTCAAAGAATAACTCTGTCCCATCTTCTGCAGTTTCTCTATTACAATTTAAATATCATCAGAAATTGCTGATTTCCCATTCCCAGATTAACTGCTGAAGTGTAACCCAACAAGAAACTATTTGAACAAGATTAGGGACCATAAAGAACCCATGCCACAAGAAAAGTACATCAGGCACTATCACTTCCACTCTTATGCGAAATCTGTGCGACACTTTTTTTTTTCTTTCACCATTGTACTTGTCAGGGTCAAGCATCTGAAAAATGAACAGATACATGTTCCAGTACTTTTTCGTAATACATTGAATTTTGAAGGAAAATAACATAAATTGAATTCTTAAATTGATTCCCAAAGCAAATTGACTTGTTTTTTCTTTCAATATTTGACAACTAAATGAGCAAAATTTCTTCATGAAAAGTTCCTGAGTCCGATCATTATACCATTACTGCCGTAGAGAAAATAAACATTTCCCTGAATGCCCGCCTAACGCCATCAGTCATCACCCATAGAAGAACAAGTTTACAAAACACAATTTAACTACAAAGCAAGCAATCAAACCATAGTGTTCATGATCTGTTTTGTTTTGGAATTTTTTGTTGGGATGAAATAAGCCCCAAAAGTTGGAATGCCTGATTCCAATAACTTTTGCCATACCAAAAACCCAAATTTTGGAATCACTCATTTCAATTCCCCTTTTATATACATGGGAATAATATATGCAAAACCAGCAATGATGCGGAAACGCTCATAAAGAAATCAATATCATAAACAATGAATAAATGGTTGTTCAAAAAGTCAAACCATGGAACTCCTGATATTATCTTTTGATTTCTCCCCAATTAAAAAACTCAGCTTCACAGACAACTCTCCTGACCATTACAAATAGACGAGATACGAATTTATAATTTCATATTTATCAGCAGTAATACAAAAGCTGAGATTTGTGAATTTGTAGATGAAGGCAAAATTGAACCAAGGCGAGGTAATTAGGGCTTTGCAGAGAATCAGAGTACCTTCTCCGGGACATTCGACCCCCAGGGCCTCTGGCAGACTCGAAGAGAGTAACGGAGAGGCCATTTCTAGCCAGAGTGGATGCACAAACCGCGCCGGCGACTGAACAAAATCGAAAAGCGAAAAACGAAAGGGAGAAAAGGAGAAAACTTGGATCAAATTATTGAACATAACGATATTAACCCTAGAGGAGCGAGCAAACAAGAGAGCGTACTTCCACTGCCGATGACGGCGATCTTGGGAACAACTCCGGCCATATTTTCGAGCGGTGAAATTGCAACAGCAATTTGCGGGAAATCCTTTTAGTTCACCCCACGCCTTGGCCATTCAAGTCGTTTTTTTTAATAAGGTAAATAGTTCGAAGGCTAGACAAATCGACTCATCGAGAAACTGATAGAGTCAGCAGACGGCGAACTGTTAAATATACAATCATAAAATAAAACGGTGCAATATAAAGGCGGCAAACAAACAATCCCAGAAGAACAAATGAGCCTAATCCAAAAAATCTGAGGACAATGAAGACAAAATCGAAGTCAAGCGATACACCACTAACCAGCGGTACATCAAGAGTGTCTGTGGGTGATGAAGACGAACCTCAAATGAAATTTCTGGAACACAGAGTTGCCTCGATGCACACTCCCACGACCCCAGCTAGACCCGACCCCATTTAAGTCTCTTATGTTTGGCCTGGTTTAATGTTTTTAGACTCGCCATTTCTATTTCCCTTTATTTTATTTCCCGTATTGTCGGATATGTAACCCCCGGTGAGCACAATTGAGTATTCGACGTGAACCGGTTAATTGTGTCGGATACCCGAAACCATTTAGGTCCAAAACCCCGATCCAGATAAGAAACGGATAAATCCGAGTATATCCCACACAAATACACTAGTCGGATTCGTGTTGGATACCTGGTTATCCGGCACAAACCGTTTTTTTTCTTGGTCCCCTATTGATTGTATTGGTGTAGGCGAAACTAGATAAACTTAGGTCCGTCTTCAATAGCGGAAATGAGATCGGAGAGGAGATCGAAACAAAGGAGATGATTGGGGTGTTGTTGAGCGGCGGAGGCGACAATTGATTCCAGTTAAGCCACCAACACACCAAATCTCGAGAACGTATATCCTCTATTGGGAAGTATTCCTCGTCATGAGAGGAGAGAGAGAAACCTTGTCTTTAATGGCGGAAATGAGATCGGAGATGAGATCGAAACAGAGCAGAGGATCGGGGTGTTATTAAGCGGCAGAGGTGACGATAGATTCCATCTGAGCCACTAGCACACCGAAACTCGAGAGTGATACATCCTCTTTCATAAAGTTTTCCTGTTTTCCTCACCCTGGGAGGAGAGAGAAACCTTATTTTTGTCTTCAATGGCAGAAATGAGAGGATCGAGCGCGTAGGAGAACTGGAGAGGAAGAGATTGAAGACTTCACCGTCGGTTAAGAATGGGAGATTGAGTTTATGCCTTAGGGTTTGGTTGGAGATACTTTCAGCTGAGAATTGGAAATTGAGTATATATGCCTTAGGGTTTGGTTGGAGATTAAAAAAAAAAATGGGGCGAGGATGAGAAAAAAATGTTTAGCACTAGGAATCGAGTTCGGGTCTTTAGAAAGGGGCAGTAGCATTGTGAAGATGGGGGAGAGAAAAAGCTCTCTCATATCTCTGGATTTTTCTAGAGAGAGAGGAAGTCCTACATCCGGCTTCGGCCTGCTTTCAACCTTGGCTTCGGCCTCTGAAGTTCCCAACCCCGGCTTCGGCCGCCCTAAATCGGCTCCGGTCGCCCAACTCCGACTTCGGCCGCCCTAACTCGGCTCTGGCCGCCCTACCTCGGCTCCTGCCGCCTACCTCGGCTCCGTCCGCCCAACTCCGGCTCCGACCGCCCTAACTCGGCTCCGGCCGCCTAACTCCGGTGTCGGCCGCATCTGACACGAGTCTCGTCTCCCCCCTCCCGAGTTCTTTCCTTCGTCGACTTGTTTCATATCCCTTCAATTGTCTATTTGGACGGTTGATTCTTGTGTTTGGCTTTGTGGTTTCCTGCTGCCATGGGTAATCTTCTCTCGCATCCCTCCTCCGGCCATCCTCGTTATTGATTCTTCTACCGCTCTCGCGCAGTCCTCCATCCTCCTTCTGGATCTGGTTTTCTTTTGATCCGGGTGGGTGTTGGTTTCCTTCGATTTATGAAATTAGTTTGGGGTTTTTTTCCTTTCGTGACCTTCTCGTCCCGTCGGCTCGATCCGATCATCTTCCTCGGTGATCTTTGGGTGTCGGGCGCGTTGGTTGTTGAAGGCCGTGCGCTGGCACTGGGTCAACCCTTCTTTTCCTTTGCCGTATTCGGTCTCGAACCCTTCGGTCGTTGATTCGCTGGCTTTGGCTATTGTCATCTCCCCCTCCGGTGGCTGTGCGGCCCATGTTCCCGTTCGGTGGCTGTGCGGCAGTGGCTGCTCCATCAGCAGTTCTGTAAACGCATCCAAAAAATAAATAAATAAAATAAATAAATGGCTTATCCTTGCCTTGCAAGGATAAGGAAAAAATTGTAAAATTAAAACTTTTTTGTGCTAGAGGAAAGTAAAAAACCCTAAATCTCCAATGGTACGCTCCTTCACGCGCCCCTTTTCCCCCCCTGTGAACTTCACAGCCGCCGCCCTGTAAAGCCGGTGTCCGCTACCGCGGCGTCCCCGTCCCCTCCCTCTGTTACCCCTCTTATGCCTGGCCTTGTCATCCATCAGCCTGTGATTGCTCTCGCCATACCCGTCACCCTCTGTTCCCTCATCTCTGATGGGTTTGGCCATGACCTGGTCGGTTTAGAAGAGGTGTCATCGTCTGATTCGCTCGTGGATGGGTGGTTTCAATCCACTTGGATGGTAAACATACCTGCTGGCTTCGCATTTATGAGGCGTGGGAAGGTCTCTGGGTGCCCGGGACGCAAACGTCCGTTCGTGCGGTGGTGTAGCTGGCTGTTTAGGTCTGGTGGTGGTTCACCGGTCTTGTCACTGAAGTTCGTCTACTTTAACTCTGTAAGTCCCCTGCCCTCTGTCTCCTCCCCTTCAAGGAAGGCTTTTGCTCACCAGCATCACCATTATAAATACTGCTACACAGTAGGCTTTTGGGATTATACTTCCCACCTTATTTCTACCGATTGCATTTCTAAATTTCAAAATTTGAAAATTCTCTAACTTCTCTTCTCGGTTACTTTCATGGCTTCCAAATCCTTTTTGGATGCACCGAAAGAGACTCAATCTTCTGTTACTATGCTCTCGGATACTACTTCTTGTTGCTCCCGTGTCTGCATTGGGAAGTCGCCCTCCGGTTCCTAAGTTCTCGGCGGAGGAAAAGGGCAAGGCTGTCTTGTCGGATGCTGGCACTATGGCCCCTGTGGTGGATTCGGCACTGGCTGAGCAATCTGATTTCTTCAACTAGCTTGTCGAGGTGCGTAAGGCTATCCTTCTTGCTAATAAAAAACTCTTTTATGTACTGTCTATGGGGGTTTCTATGATCTTAATGAGGTTAAGCTCAAAATTCGTAGCGAGTGGAGACATTTTGTAGGTGCGGTTGAGATTTTTGACCGGACCTCTGGGAGGTTTGAAGCCAGATTTGTTCACCTATCTGATCTCAAAAAGGTTTGGGAGGAGCGCCCTTACCATTTTAATGGCCAACTGTTTGTCCTCCTTAAGTGGTTCCCTGATTTTGATCCCACCACGACTGGGATTACACATGTTGATCTTTGGGCCAGAATTCCTAAACTCCCTGTTGAGTTCATTTCTAAGGACGCCTTAACTGTTATCCTAAACCGATACAAAGTGGGTTCATTTATCCTTTTTGATAAGCTCTCCTATCTGAAAATAAGAGTGGATTTTACTAGATTTTGCCTTAATGTTGCTCTTGAGAAAATTGTAGGGGAGGTTGCCATCCTAGATGATGATGCTAATCCTATGCCTCTTAGGGTGTATTATGAGGATTTCCCTAAGGGTTGTGGCTTCTGTGGCATGTTTGCTCATGTTTATGATGATTGCCCCGATCGTATCCCTAAACCGAAACCTACTGTGAGCAAGGTTTGCATTTCTTGGCCGGAGGAAGGTGTTGGGTCGTCGGATGATCTTGAGTGGACCAAGGTTGGCCCTAAAGGGGGTAAAGGTTTGGCTAAAGCTAGCAATAAGCCTTACATGGCTGGCATAAAAGGGATTTTGGTTGAATTTGTTGCCTCTGCTCCTGCCTTCATCCTTCTAGGCCCTGTTTCGGTGAATGTGGATGTGGTCGATCCGACCGTTGAGAAGGCTAGGAAGCCTGATGGGATGCTCCCCTCGTCTGATGATGAGGCGTTGGGCTGGTGTGGCTCGGGCCCGGTTGTTTGCCCTGTTCCTAGTGCCACCGTCTCTGTGATGGTGCATGCCATGGAGGTTGATCCCAAGGAGCCAGTGGCGGTTGTTCCTGGTGGGGCTGTTCCAACGAAGGCTTTGTCGAAGGATTCTCACCAGTCCCGTGGGTCGACTTCGACCTCTAGATCAGTCAATCGTCGATTTGGCAAGCTTGAGATCAATGCTCCATCTTCTCCATTGGACATCGGCAAGCGCCGTGGGGATGAGCCATCGCATGACTCGGCCTCCTCGCTTCTGAAGAAATCTAAAAAATAATTTTTCATGGATTACAACTCCAATCTTTTGCTGTCTTTTCCGTTATTTTCTTTGTATTTGGGCCCTGTGGCTTTGGGGTATGGTTTGGTTGGTATAGGGGGTTGGAGTGGGATTGTGTTTGCCCATCTCCTATTTTTGATCTTCCTTGGTGGAAGTTTTAATTTGTGGTCTGCTTTTGATTGCTGCTTTGGGCGCAACTTGAATGTTATTGGGGTTTCTTTTGGTTATTTTGCCTTGTGCTTCGTCTCTTGTTTGCTTGGTTGTGTATTGGTTACTCGCCTATGCTTCTCTTACTGCTTTTTGATTGCTTTACTACTCTTGGTTCGTTTTACTTGCTGCTTGCTTCCTGTTTGCAGGTGCTTGACGCTCTGCAGGCTGTTTGCTTGGGATTTATTTCGAATTGGCGTCCGGCCTTGTCTACCCGCACTACTCACTGTCGTGTGTGTGGCGGACTGGTATGTGGTTCACTACCTTACACAACTACTTTACCTATTTTGCGTGCTTACAAGCATATCCCCTTCATCTCCAAGATTCTAAGATTCTTTGAGAGTAACTCTCCCCATAGCTTCAATATTGAAGATCCAAACGATTACTACGTTGATGATGTTGGTGTGGATTTTAATTTGGTCTCCCACCGCCTCTATATACAGTTTGCTTCAGCGGTGTCGCTGTCTTCGGATCGTGTCGTCGGCCTACGCATGTGCGCTCTACCAAAGTTTCTATATCTTCGGCCTTCCTGGGTTCTAGCTCCTGTCCAAAGCTGTTGGCTCGTGTTGCTCTTTAGCTGCTGGTTTCGAGTGGCTTTGGAACTGTGGTTCAGCACCATGCGGCTACAGCTGTACGTTGCTCTAATAGTCCCTTGTTCTCAACTGGTGGATCTCGGCCTGATCATGGGTGTGTCATGGTCGGTGGGTTCCCATACTACTCTCGTTGTATCAGTTAAGGTTCTAAGAATAATCTCTTGGTCTTTCAACAGTTGTGTGTTATTCCAAATCAATGTGGTGCTACTTTCTCACTTGTGTAACCTATGCCTTTTATTTGGTGTAATCTTTATATTAATTAGTTCACTATTGTGTTGTTTTGAGTGCTTAATGCTTGAACCTAGCCTTTTGGGACTGGATTCCCAAACTGACCAATATAAACTATGGTTCTTAATTTTAATTTATAGCCACTTCTAGCAGGTTGCGTCCCTAATCGTACTAAGATGGGTTTCAACACCTTGCCATTACACAGATGATAGGATAAAATATCAGAACCTAAAGGATCTCCTCGATCGATCTCTTTCGACTAAACATTCCTACACGGAGGTTCACTATCGAATAAGGTTTTCATGAATATTTGCATTTGGAATTCGTGCGGCATCTGGAGCCGTAATTTCTGGACTAATATTGATTTCTTCTGCAAAACAAACTCTATAAATGTTCTTGCTCTCCTCGAAACTAAAATTAATAAAATTCCGCCTGATACAGTTTGGAAGAAGTGTGGCTTCTCGGGCATCGCCTTTGACCCAACTTGTGGGTTCTCGGGTGGCATCTGCTTACTGTGGAAAGATCTCCCTGTCTCTCAAGGGTCAATCGACCTAATTGCTACTAATCACCGTTTCATCAATTTCAACTATGCAGATCTTATTCGAAGGACCACTGTTGCTTTTATTATTATATATGCTCCCCCTTATAATAGACTCAAGCAGGCTTTCTTGGAATCTGTCTCCGCTTATATCGACGTTCTCGATATTCCCTTCTGTATTATAGGGGATTTCAACAACATCGGGTGCCCGGCGGATAAGGTTGGTGGGGCGGTTACGTTGTCCTCAAGGTTCATAAGATTAAATCATCTAAAAAACAATTTAGATCTGCAGGATATCCCTTCCTTTGGTGGGGATTTTACCTGGCAGAGAAGAAAGGGTGGTCCGGATAACTGCCTCGAAAGACTTGACCGTCTCCTTATGCTCACAAATCTGCTCCCTAGTTACGATTATGTTAGTCTACAGGTGCACCCTTTTACCCGGTCGGACCACGCCCCTATCTCGGCTGACTTCCGTAGTGTCGCACGGTAGAGTAACCGTCCGTTCCGTTTTGAAATGGCCTGGTCTCAAAGGGTTGACTACAAGAATATCGTGACCCAAGCTTGGCGCGTGAACCGGCCTGGTTCCCTCATGTTCAACCTTACTCAAAAATTAAAACAACTAAAATCACTTTCAAAAGCTTGGCATAAAAAATCATTCGGGAACATCAGTAACCAGATTGTTGTAACTGATGCAGCACTTCTAGATCTACAATCTAAACTGGTGTCTAATTTCGCACCAAATGATCTCAGCCTCATGAAAAGACTTCTCAATAAAAGGGAGCGACTGCTTGATTTTCACAGATGTTACTGGGCTCAACGAGCTAAGATTAGACATACCAAACTTAACGACTCCAACACTGGTTACTTCCATAGGGTGGCCACAATAAAAAAAGGGAACAAATTCATCAAAAACATTACCCTTGACAACGGTATTCAATCGTCTGACCCATAATTCATTCACCAACAGTTTCTGCAATAATTTACAGCTAGATTCCGCTCGTCCTTAGATCCTTCGCGGCGGAATGAGAAGTTGTTGCAGGTCATCTCCCAAGATGTCTCTCAACGGGATAATGTTCTACTGACTAGGCCAGTAACGAACCTGGAAATTAGAAATGCGTTGTTTACTATGAAAGCAGATAAATCGCCCAGCCCTGACGGCTTTCCGACTGACTTCTTCCAATCTCACTGGAAGACAGTGGGCCCCTCGGTTACTAAGGCGGTAAAAGCCTTTTTTTCCTCGGGAAAACTTTTGCGATAAATCAACCACACGTTCATCACCCTTCTACCTAAGAATGATAACCCTTCGATGATCAATCATTATAGACCTATTAGTTTATTCTCAACTATTTACAAAATTATTGCAAAGGTCCTAACTGCCAGACTTGGCATGATATTCGACAAATTAATACATCCATTACAAAGAGCCTTTACAAAAGGATGTTCTATTCAAGATAATATCCTTATAGCGCACGAGATTCTGCACACGTTTAGGCTAAAAAAAGGCAAGCATGGATTGTTAGCTCTAAAACTTGATATGGAAAAAGCTTACGACCGAATCGAATGGCCATTCTTGTTCCATGTTATGTCCAAGTTTGGTTTTGATCTTAAGTTCATCTCCTGGATTAGGGAATGTGTCTCCACGGTCTCTTACTCTCTATTAGTTAATGACGAACCATCTTCGATCTTCTTACCTTCCAAAGGTTTGAGGCAGGGGGATCCTCTGTCGCCTTTTCTTTTCATAATGGCGTCAGAAGTTCTGGCTAGAAACCTGCAAGTCGCCTCCACGGTTAATTAAGATCTTGGCATCTCTTTTTGGAACTCAGTTAAGGTTCCTTTCCTGGCGTTTACTGACGACATCCTTATTTTCACCAAAGCTTCTCTAGAGGCATGTGCTGTTACGTCAACTATTTTGGACAAATTTTGTATCGCATCCGGACAGAAGGTAAACTTACATAAATCTAGCTTTCAAGTATCCCCCAATATGAACTCAGCTTCTATCCGATCTACTACCACTACATTGGGAATTCCCCAAGCGAATAATCTGGAAAAATATCTGGGATGCCCCATTATAAATGGTCGTGTCAACAGAGACACCTTTGCGGAAGTCGTTCTGAAATCAAAAAACCAACTCACCAAGTGGAAAGCCAGTAGCCTTTCGGCCGAGGGTAGGAAAATTTTGATTAAGTCAAATCTTAGCGCTCAACCTCTTTTCCTAATGCAGGCTTTTCTTCTACCAACAAATATTCTCAATGAGCTGAATAAGGTTTACAGATCCTTCTTTTGGAATAAGAGCTCTGGGTCTCCCCCACTTATTAGTTGGGACAAAATCTGTTCCGATACCCTAAAAGGCGGTCTAGGACTGCACAAAGCAGAAACCATGAATATCGCTCTACAAATGAAATTGCTTTGGAAGATTATTGTGGAACCTTCGAACATCTGGGTCCGAGTTATCTCGGAAAAATACCTGAAAGGAGCACCTCTGCTCGACTATGTTAAAAAAGAAAATACCTCCTGACAGTGGAGTAGACTGATGTCCCTCAGGAAGCTCTTCAAACCAGGGTTGCGGTGGAGTATCGGTAATGGTAGATCATTTAATTTCTAGTCGGACTGTTGGGCTTTTGACACCCCCCTTATGGACCGTCTATTGGGTGAACTCCCAGCAGAAGTGTCTAAACTCACAGTAGCTCACTTTATCCTATAGCCCAATATTTGGGATTGCCATAAATTGCGTCATATGCTGCACCAGTACTTATCCCCTAACGATATTGCCCACATTACGAATATCCATCTCCCAACAAACGAGTTATCGGATCGTCTGTACTGGGGGCACAACAAAGACGGCATGTTTTCAACGAACTCTGCAACAAAATTGCTCACAAGCAATGTCGGTTCATCCTCTTTTGATGGAGGTTGGATCTGGAAGTTAGATGTCCCTAACAAAGTTAAACACTTTCTGTGGAAGATCGCTAGAGATGGTCTCCCTACCAAATATCGTCTTTTGAAATCCCATATTTCTGTCCCACAAGGCTGTGTCTTTTGTGGCAATACTGATGAGTCGCAGACTCATTTGTTCATTAATTGTCCTTCAGCAGAAGATCTCAGGCAGAGGCTGGGTCTGCCAATGCCTAGCTACATTGTGAACAGGTTCAGAGATGATCAGCCGATCCCTATTACGCCTATCTTCAAGTCTATTGGTCCTAAACTCATGGCAAAACTGGCGCTAAGTTGGTGGTCGATTTGGTTCTTCAGGAACCAAATCGTTTTCGAGAAGGCCTTGTCGGTTTCGATTCACAAAATGGTAATTTTTTACACTAAAGTGTCTCATTCCTGGTCCGAAGCAAAGGTTTTGGAGGAACCGGGGGCTCACTCTGGGTGCCCGAAAGCCGTGCAAAAGGATCGTCCTATCTTTCTAACCGATTATTCCACCACGCCTTCTGCCCGTAGGGGATCGTCTTCCGCTCACTTGGGAAATGGGTGTTGGGATAAGCCCCCGAGGAATTGTTCCAAGCTAAACTTCGATGGTTCGTTGCGCTCAAATGGTTCTGCGTCCTTTGGGTTCGTTATTCGTGACTTTCAAGGCACTGTGTTGTCTTCGGGTGCGGGCCTCTGTAACGGAATGTCGGTTCTGTTTGCAGAGGCGCTGGGCCTTATAAAAGGAATTCTTAGTGCTAAGCAACTCTGTATCTCAAACTTACTCATCGAGGGAGATAACCTCACGGTTGTACGGGCGCTCCTGGGGGATTAGAAGTGCCCCTGGAACATAGAGCTCCTGCAATCGGATATATTTATTGATCTTCTTTCATTTTCTAATGTTGCGATTCGTCATATTTTTAGGGAATCTAATGTTGTTGCAGATCGTCTAGCGCATCTAGCCTACAATCACCCTGCCGACGGACGTTTAGAAGATGATCCAGAACCGAGGGTTCTCATCCGGAAGGATGCACTAGAAAGAGCGATCTCTCGGGATCGTCTGGCCTAATCTTTATCTGCTTCAAAAAAAAAACTTTTTTTGCAAATGCCGTACAAGCCTGGAAAAAAAAGGGCAAAAACAGAAAAAATATCTTGTCTTCCAATCTTGCATCGTAAGATTGGAAATGGAAAGTAATTGTGCTAATTTATATATATTTATTTCTTATATATAGATTTTCACGTTGAGATATTTACCTTGAATCAATTCCGAAAGGGTTGAATAAATCCCCGAAAGGGTTTACCTGAAATCCCAAAAGGATTGAATAAATTTTGAAAGGGCTTGGAAAATATTGATATTAATAAATATTAAAAAATCTCCTCGGACTTTATACTGGGTCTCGGGATTCCTGCTCACAAATTTTCATCGCAGGATTGATCTTCCTTGTTTTGGCCCGTATTTTGCTTCGTTGTTTGGCTTCGAGTCGCTACCTTGGTGTGGTTTCGTTCACTACTAAAAACACAGGAAATAGCTACGGAAAATAGCCACGACATTGGCCACGAATGACCGTTGCTAACCGGTTTAGCCATGGAAATAGCCACGGGTGGGCCATCCGTAGCCATATGCCTCGTGACTAATAGCGACGCCTGTTTAGCAATGCATTTAGCAACGAATTGTCAGGTCGTGGCTAAGCCCGTGGCTGGTGATGGACATTTGAATATCGTGTTGAGGCAACGAAATCAGCTTCGGAATTGGCCATTGCTAAATTTGTGGCTAAGGTCGTGACTGATTTCGTTACTGCAAACAAAATCGTGGCTAAGTTCATGTCATTGTTATTTTTGAGGCTAAAGTCGTGGCTAATGCCGATTTTCACGATTTTATAGCAAATTCCGTATCCTCGTATATTGGAAACATTATATATATACATATGATATGGAAAATCTATATGAATACATAAATGAATTTCATACATTATAAGTAGGTAAAAAAATATTAATGGAAAGGGGAAACAAACTAAACTCATTGAGTACAGAGACCTTGCAAAAAAATTTGCAATAATCTAATTGAGAGCTGATTTTGTCTAAGTGAAATCCTCAAACTCATAAAGAGCTTTACTCCTGAACAAGTCCTGCATATCAAATTCAACAAACCAAATCAACACACCAAAAAACCTGAAAAGCCCCAAATTCATAAAGAGCTTTCAAAGCGCCAAAAAATCAAACACAAAATCATACTTCCAAGGCCTCAAACACATCGAACCAGAGGACGAACACAAGAGGAATTTGTGCTGGTAAACATAGAGAAAGAAACAAATTTCAGAATACATAGAGAAAAATCGCTAAACTCTATAAAACCTAGAAATTGGTCTGTAGGGAGAAAAGAATTTGGCGAGGAGAAATTTTGAGGAGCACCATTGGCTGGAAAGGGTCCACGACAAAGGCCTCTGGGATCCCTTATACGGGATGTGATCTACGCAACAATCAAAGAAGAAGAAGAGTATGAATAAATGGCAGATTCAAAATTTTGAAAACAGGAATGAGAAGAAGGGAGACAAATACCTCGCGGCGTTGGCGGTTAAGGAAGGGAAACCGCCGGATCTGAAGCTTGGAGAAAGGGAAACCGCCGGATCTGAAGCTTGGAGGAAGAGAAACCGCCGGATCTGAAGCTTTGAGGAAGGGAAACCGCCGGATCTGAAAACGGCGTTGGCATATTCAAATTTCTGGAAACATTATATACATACACAAAACCGCCGGATCTGAAGCTTTAAGGAAGAGAAGAGTGTCCGACCAGGAGGCGCCACCATAGGAGGCCGAATAGGCCGAGAATCTGAGCAAAAAACCACCGAATTGTTGTTTCCTTTCATTTCGGATCTGCGTGCGGTGAAGAAGGGGGAAACGACGACAGAGTTTTAGGAGAATGCTAGGTTGGGGGATTGTTGGTGGCGAGCAATGGCCGACGATGGGTAGTGTGTATTGTGGAGATCGACAAGGTGGTGATGGGTCTCAGACAAAGAGGAATGATGGAGAGGGAGATGGAAGACGAAAAGAGGAATGATGGTGATAGCGCCTCTGGTTTGTAAAGCGGCGTGGGGATTGGGGATAGAAAATGAAAAAATAAGGTTGGAGGAGCTTTAAATTTTGACCAAAATTTTGGGTGGGAAATTTACCGCTCAAACAAACATTGGGCGGTAAATTAATTTCGATAGTGTGATTTTTTTCCACGATTTATATCTAAAAAACAAAACCATCCATACAACTATATATTATAAAATATATATTTCAAATAATAACATTTATAAAATTTAATTAGATATCTATATATTTTTATAAGATTTTACCCAACATCATTAAACTGGTTCAGTAAAGCTACTTATATTAGTTTTACTCAAAACATACTCTTAGAGTATTCTAATAAGAATTTTTTAGTTAATATAAGGTTTTATTAGCTACTTATATGAGTTTTACTCAAAACATACTCCTAGAGTATTCTAATAAAAATTCATTACTTAATATAAGGTTTTATTAGCTACTTATATTAGTTTTACTCAAAACATACTCTTAGAGTATTCTAATAAGAATTTATTAGTTAATATAAGGGTTTATTAGCTACTTATATGAGTTTTACTCAAAACATACTCCTAGAGTATTCTAATAAAAATTTATTACTTAATATAAGGTTTTATTAACTACTTATATGAGTTTTACTCAAAACATACTCTTGGAGTATTCTAATAAGAATTTATTAGTTACTATAAGGTTTTATTAGTTACTTATATCAGTTTTACTCAAAACATATTCTTAGAGTATTCTAATAAGAATTTATTAGTCAATATAAGGTTTTATTAGCTACTTATATGAGTTTTACTCAAAACATGCTCTTAGTGTATTCTAATAAGAATTTGTTAGTTAATATAATATTTTATTAGTTACTTATATGAGTTTTACTCAAAACCTACCCTTATAGTATTATAATAATAATTTATTACTAAATATAAGGTTTTATTAGCTACTTATATGAGTTTTACTCAAAACATACTCTTAGAGTATTCTAATAAGAATTTATTACTTAATATAAGGTTTTATTAGTTACTTATATGAGTTTTACTCAAAACATACTTTTAGAGTATTCTAATAAGAATTTATTAGTCAATATAAGGTTTTATTAGTTACTTATATGAGTTTTCGTCAAAACATAACCTTATAATATTATAATCAGAATTTATTACTTAATATAAGTTTTTATTAGCTACTTATATGACTCTTACTCAAAACATACTCTTAGTGTATTCTAATAAGAATTTATTAGTCAATATAAGGTTTTATTAGTTACTTATATGAGTTTTACTCAAAACCTACCCTTATAGTATTATAATAAGAATTTATTACTTAATATAAGGTTTTATTAGCTACTTGTACGAGTTTTACTCAAAATATACTCTTAGAGTATTCTAATAAGAATTTATTACTTAATATAAGGTTTTATTAGTTAGTTATATGAGTTTTACTCAAAACATACTCTTAGAGTATTCTAATAAGAATTTATTAGTCAATATAAGGTTTTATTAGTTACTTATATGAGTTTTCGTCAAAACATAACCTTATAATATTATAATAAGAATTTATTAGTTAATATAAGGTTTTATTAGCTACTTATATGAGTTTTACTCAAAACATACTCTTAGTGTATTCTAATAAGAATTTATTAGTTAATATAAGATTTTATTAGTTACTTATATGAGTTTTACTCAAAACATACCCTTATAGTATTATAATAAGAATTTATTACTTAATATAAGGTTTTATCAGCTATTTATATGAGTTTTACCCAAAACATACTCTTAGAGTATTCTAATAAGAATTTATTACTTAATATAAGGTTTTATTAGCTACTTATATGAGTTTTACTCAAAACATACTCTTAGAGTATTCTAATAAGAATTTATTAGTAAATATAAGGTTTATTAGTTACTTATATGAGTTTTACTCAAAATATACTCTTAGAGTATTCTAATAAGAATTTATTAGTCAATATAAGGTTTTATTTATTAGTTACTTATATGAGTTTTCCTCAAAACATAACCTTATAATATTATAATAAGAATTTATTACTTAATATAAGGTTTTATTAGCTACTTATATGAGTTTTACTCAAAACATACTCTTAGTGTATTCTAATAAGAATTTATTAGTTAATATAAGATTTTATTAGTTACTTATATGAGTTTTACTCAAAACCTACCCTTATAGTATTATAATAAGAATTTATTACTTAATATAAGGTTTTATTAGCTACTTATATGAGTTTTACTCAAAACATACTCTTAGAGTATTCTAATAAGAATTTATTACTTAATATAAGGTTTTATTAGTTACTTGTATGAGTTTTACTCAAAACATACTCTTAGAATATTCTAGTAAGAATTTATTAGTCGATATAAGGTTTTATTAGTTACTTATATGCGTTTTCCTCAAAACATAACATTATAATGTTATAATAAGAATTTATTACGTAATATAAGGTTTTATTAGCTACTTATATGAGTTTTACTCAAAATATACTTTTATAGTGTTCTAATAAGAATTTATTACTTAATATAAGGTTTTATTAAACATTTGTTAGTCACTTATGTGTTTTCCTCAAAACATACCCTTATAATATTCTCATAAGAATTTATTAATTAGTTAATATATATTTTTTTCAACACTTCAACACTTGTTAATTTATATATAAAAAAATTTGATAGGCATATTTGGGCTTGTCAATGGGCCAATCGGGGAAAACATAGTCATATTTGGGCTGATTTAGCCACGGATTTAGCCACTAATTCAATCGTCACTAAATCACCACTTAATTCAATGGGCCGAGATAAGAGAATTAGACTTTCACTAGCTTAATGGGCCGAGCCCAAAAATTTTGGAAGAGTTTTTACTCGGATTTAGCCACGGATTGAGTGTCATAGGTTAGCCCATTCTTGATATATATCCGGCCCACCTATAATTAGTGACCCAATGCCAACTCACCACATATGTTCATTTGATTTCCAATGATTAATAGCTACGGATTTAGCGACGGATATTGTGTTGTGGCCATATCAGCGTCAAAAACGGCCACAACAATCCTATTCGTGGCTACGTTCGTGGCTATTTACTGACACTGACACATATCGAGCCACGAAATCAGCTACGGACATTTGGGTCATTGCTAATAGTCATGAATGTTTTGTCATGTCATACCAGGATGAGTATTAGCTACGAATATAGCCACGGTCAGGAATAGTCGTGGCCAATGTCATCGCTAATGGCCACGAATACAGGGTCGCCTATAATCCGTGGCTAACCATCTGTAGCTATTTCCTGCTCTTTTAGTAGGGGTTTAGGTCCGCACATCCACATGATTCTCCCTTTCCGGTGGTGGGTTACTGTTCTCCACCTTCTTGGCGTCGAGACGCTGTGTGAGTCGCCGTACTCACCTGTGTTCTCGGTATTCGTGGCTCGTCTTGGATCTTCATCGACTCCTCCGCTGACCGACGTCTATTAGGGGTTGTTGGTTTTTTTTCTTTCTTCCTTGTTGATTTGTGTTGCTTATGGTTGTATGTTGACGGATAGTCCGTCTGCCGATTCGTCGGCCTCTCGAGCTTCAGGCTTGTCTGAGCTCGAATTTTTACCTAATCAAAAAAAAAAAAAAGAGTTCGGGTTTTTAGGGATATGTCTTGCTTTTCTTAAGTCCAATACCAACTGGGCTAGTGAACTTTCTTGATATTTTAGGGATGTATCCTATGCTTTTAGGGCATAGGATAAGATGCTAAATTGAGAAATATTTCTTACCAAAAAAATAAGCGAACGTATGAATCTAATTAAAAGAAAAGCTAAACTAATTAAAATTTGAAAAATATTTCCAAATTTGTGTTTTTATCCTATGTCCCCCCTTGAGGCGTAAGCTAGAAAAACCATTTTAGGGATTGTGCATATACTAGCAGTATATTATAATACCTATAAATTAAAAAAAAAATATAAACAGTTTTTGTCAGGTATCTGACGAGGGAAAAAGCTCGATCCTAACATGAACCATTTATTGACGTATTTTACCGGTTTGTGTCATTTTTGTGTCGTGTTATTTTCAGTTCGTGTTTTTTCGTGTTGTATCGCCGTGTTTTGGTGTCGGAATTTTTTTCACACCCTCTACCGCCTTCAGCCACTAGCTGAGTATCCAAGTTCTAAATGTTCATCTTCAACCTTCGTTTGTGAAACCCTCTTTTTCCGTTTCCAGTTTCTTCGACCGTACGGTTGGCTTCTTTGCACTTAAGAGGGTAAGGCCCTTCAATGGCACCATAACGACATTCTAAACTAGTATGATCACTATCCCCCTTGGACTGAGTATGTTGTAGATATTTCTGCTTGATGATCCCCTCGCCGGGCTCGTTAATCTTAACCAGTATGAGCCGATAATTGAGTTTTTGGACAGTTTGAAAGCAATTTAACTCAATTGTATATTTCCAAAGACTACGAGATTAGCATTTTTCTTGCAAATCTTTACCCCGTCTCTAAATGCATATCATGCAATTTAATCCAACCTCTTTAGGGGAACCAACGAGATTTGCTCAGCTGTATGAATCCACATCCACCCTTCGGTTAAACCCTGCCCGAAACACCTTCAGTAAGCCCCAATCAAATTCCAAAAACACACATATTCTACCAAACCTAGAACCCCATAAAAGCCCTTATGGCAGAGCCCCCTTCAACCCACCAAGTAAAACAACCATTTCTAGATATATCTAAGATTCTTTGGCACTTTCAATCCCATTTCGACATTCTCTCACATATTACCTTATTTACCATTATTTTGGGCTTTAATATTAGGCCGGAATCAACTCCATTGTTGCCCACAATTCAGGTTGATTTTTTTTTTATTAAGTAAGAATTTGATATTAGGCGGGCCTCATTCTTGATGGGCTGACGAATCGGCAAGTGAAAACCGTCAAAACATATAATAAGAACATAAAACAATGCTATGAAATAAGTAGGAATAACTCTACAATAAGAACGATCTAAGAAGTACTACTCCCAACAGTTACAGACGACGGCGATGAACGAAATTCAAATTGGAAATATGAATTATCCTTCCAAATACTTTGTCCAACTTTAATAAGAATCCGACGAGACATGTAAAAGGCTCAGATTTTTAAATCCTAATTTCTCGGAGAATAAAATTAAAAATAAATTTAAAAGCGGAATTTAACGAAAAACCCACTAAATAAATTTTAGAACTCATAAAGCGGATTTCAAAATTTATTTATCGGGTATTTTGATTCTTATTTTCAGACCACATGTTACATTTATCTTGACCTCCTTTCTCTCCCTTTGGAATTTTAGCAAGCCTACCCCTCAACTCTTTCCTATCTATCTGCAATCTCCCTTTTCCCACTGTGTCCTGCCCTGTCAAGTTTGTAGCAAAACAACAAAATCTCCCAAAATGCCTTTTTTATTTCGAGCAATGCACCCTTCACACATACTCCTAGCATGCTCTTTGACCAGCAAAAAGACTCCCCCTTCTACCACATTTCATTTTGAATTGCAGAAGGCAACCCTCTCTCCTCTGAATTTGACGAAGACCCTCTGCAAAGCTCACTTTTCCTGTCCAAAAATCAGATGTGCAACCCATTCTCCCCATTTCACAACTCCATTTCAAAAGCAAATACACCCCTTTCTCCCATTTGGTTGTCGAGAGAAGAGGAGCACTTCCTCCTCCTTGCTCACTTCCTCCGTAACCACTTCACCACCCCTCAACCACCAGGTCGTCGTCACCACCAGCTCAACACCACTCCCCCTTAGCTCCCTTTTTCGTCGGCTTCAAGTGCACACGCAACACCCTCCCCGTCGCCAAATACCACCACAACAGCCTCTATTACTGAATCTCCGCCCTCCTCTGTTTCCTTTGAAGAAGACGCCTTCATCTTCCTCGACGACCAGCAGCAGTCGCCGGCCAGAAGCCCCCGGAGATTTCCCGAGCGCAGCCTCCTCCCCGCCTTGTTTTCCGTTTTGTCGGGGTAAGGTCTCGACTCCTCTCGACCTCTCTTCTTCACCTCTTATCACCCTAAAGGTCCCTTCTTTAATCTCCCGCTACTCTCCCAGGCACATCCGATCGAAGAACCGGCCTCGACGCACCCGAACGCGCCTCCCCGAGCTCCGTTTCCGGCGAGACGAAACCGCGCCTCGGTGAGCTCCTCTTCCTCTATCTCCCTTCCTTCTTGCCTTGTGTGTGTCGGTGTCGGGAATGGGTGGTCGGAACTCCGCCCTCGCCGGCGAGCAGCCTCCCCACTCCCTCCTTCTCTTCCGTTCAAACGGGGGAAGCTGCCTCTGTTTTCCTTTCAACCAGTAAAAGGAAGAGGAAGCTCATGGGTCCCATGTCCACCTCATTTGCCATCTCACTTCCACATCACCATGGGGCCCATCTTTTTCTAAATTCCCAGCTCCGGTTTAGATGGAGGAATTGAAATGGAATGGCCATTTGGGCCTAATTTTTATTTGGGCCATCAATTGTGTTTTAAATGAAATAAAAGATTGGGCTTGTTTATTCAAATAGATTGGACATTTTTCACAAGTTGAACTCGTTTTGAGTAAAATGAGATAAGGGCTCGGATTTGGTATTTCCAAAATAAAAGGGGTGGTTTGGAATTATAAATATAAGGGGGGTTTTGGTAATTTCAAGAGGACTGATTTTTATTAAATAAAAATGGTTGAAACTTTTAAGAGATTTAGAAATATTTTATGAAAGTGTTATGAGAAAATGATGTTCAAATATTAAATGAGTTTCAAAAGATAAAATATTATTCTTGAGATTTAAAGATGTAATATTATGGTGATTTAAAAATATGATATTATCGGATTTAACTCAAATAAGAAATTTAACGAACGTTTTCAAGGATCAGAAATTCTAACTATTTGTGTCGGACTTTGAAATGGTTTTCGGGATTAACTTGGGAATTATGTGATCGATGACTAACTAGCATGATAATATGATTGAGTGACTAATAACATGTTTTGTGTGGACTAATGTCATGTATGAATGATTAATGGCATGAGATGTTAGGATTATGTATCACTTGACTTATACTTTATGGACTATAATGAACTATTGAGATATATACGGATATGTTATTATGAGAATGTGAATGTGGCTAAGTGAATTATGGAGAATGATACGATCTCGTGGAATGTGACAATATGAGGAATGGTTGAACTTGATGGTATGATGATTCAAAGTGTTATTATGCTATTGAATGATGTGTGCTTTGTATGACTGAATGGTTAGATATAGACTTATATGTGTTTTTCAATATATCTAGGTGATACCTTGTGTTTATGATTGATATGTGCCGGACCTTCCATTATGTTGTTCTGCATAGCCAGGTGAGTTCCTATATGAGCTCACTCAGATTCGAAAAGAGATCTCCCTGCTTGTAGCCATTGCATACTAGGTGCTTGCATTCATAATAAAGCATGTCATGTAGTATCCTGCTAGGATTGCACTAATGATTGAGCATTCGTTTACTCATTGCTTTTGTAAACAGAACGGCCGTTATCTGTGAAGTAACTAGAGTCATTGCTAGGGTTATAGGACGGCCTAGTCTCATCGGGTCCCGTCCTGAGTCAATCGAGTCATGAACTTCCTTATATTATGAGATGCCTGCGGGCTTTATTGTGGATACGGGTTGGGCATGTGTGCCACCCGATTATATGGAATGCATTCACGAGCTGGCCAGTCTCCGCCCTATCGGAAGGGGGTGGAGGTAGGAGAGGGATATACCATTTGGTATTCGGTGCTAAGGCCTTATTATATTTATGCACTTGATCTTAGGACCATGCTAGTGTGTTAATATTCCGCCTTGCATCTAGAAGCATCTTTATTAGGACTAGCGTGTGTATGTGTCTGCTTGTTTAGGATTATATTGCGTAGGGCTTCGATCTGACACCACCCCGCATACATTTTTTTTAGGTTTATTTTGCAGCATGAGTGTTCCTTGCTTCTGTAACGTGGGAACTCTCTTGGGCGATTGCAAAGAAATGGTTTAACCTTATATTTCGATAAATACGCTTACTGATTTGGTTTTGACCCAGCTCTGTCGTGGCACCCTCTTGTATTACACCTTGATTCTATTATTTGCATGACTGTTGGTTTTCCACGCTTAGACTTATGACAGGTACAGGGGACTTCCTCGGGGATTCCAACAATCCCTTCGAATTTTGGGTATGAAATCCCACTTGAAAACGTTAGAGTAGAATTTCAAACCTTCAACCTGTACTCGGGGCACAAGATCCTAACGAGGGGTTTCATCCCTCGAAACCTAACCCGGGAATCATAATCCCGGGCCGTTACAAAGTTGGTATCAGAGCCATGTTTTGCAAACCGAGTATGATAGGTTGAAGTGGTTTTGAAAATGGCCCAAGGTTTTCAAATGGCTTTTCAAAATGTTTTAGAAAGGGCAAAATGAATTTAATATGACTAATTCAAATGGACTAAATATGAACTTGACTCAATAAATCCGGTAATCAAACAAAGGGAAACGATGGGGTAGTAAAGGCGCTAGACCATCCCTAATGGATGTAGTTGGGGACGGGTAGGTAAAATACTAGCTTTCTTTTACAGACAGGGTATGAAGACTCCAAGGAGCCCGAGGGTTGGAGTAGCCTGGGCTAGGGGGCCGTGAGGTATTTGCCCCTCTGGTCAGCCGTCCCTCGAAGGACGGCATATATCGTCTCTGTGATTGTATGCATTATATCCAATTGGGCTCGAGGGCGATCCTCCTCGAAGGGGATCATATTAATCTCGTTGATTGCTTTCATGCTGAGTGCTATTGTGCTTAGGATAGAGAACTAATCAGTATGTCTTAACTTGAATGTGTGAACGGGATAGCGGGAGAAAATCTTGTCCTTATGTCGTCGGAATTCCCGTCTTGTCAGGACAACCCTTCCCTGATTCCAGCCCCTTGATGATTCTGACTCCGTCATGTGCCCCACCAAAATATTTAGGCATGTTAGCAAGGGTTGAGAAGCGTCCGCTCTCCCCGTTTCGAGTCTTGTACTTTGATACCCCACAATTTATGCTTCTATCGAGTCTCGTACCCAAGGTTGGTGCATTCCACAGGAAATTTGGGTCGGTCAATTAAATATCTTCGGAAGTCGTGTCGGATGGGAGGATTACTTGAGTATGTTAGTAGGGGTGATGATCGTAGTAGTTCGAGTAGAAGTGAGTTACCTCATGGGTTCAGCCCTTTTGATCCTTGTATTGGTCATCATGTCTTCTTACCGCAAGAGTCTAAACACGAGTTCTACCCCCACCTCCCGGAAACAGCGTGAATGTCCTTGTATCCTACCAAGCGAGTCATACTAGTGTCCCACGGGGAAATGGGGTGGTGAGTCGGTGATTGCCTTTGGAGAACTCTATTTTGTTATAATAGTAGCCTTTCTTATGACTACATGACATTGTGTATTAGTGTATTTCAGCATGCTTGTCTGATATCTGGCATGATTGAACTTATGTGTGGATGTATGTGCCGTATTTATGGAATTCTCATGATTATTGTCTCCCTATGAATTAGGTCCATGATAGTGTGGTCAACACTCGTTGTATGTTTAATATGAGAAATGAATGTCTTAACATGCTAAATTGATCTAATTGGACCTCGTTGACTGTGTACATGCTTGATGAATGTTGTTAGTATCATGTAGGACAGATGTCTCCCGATTATAGGCCCTCGCATGATTATGTGCCATACTTGCCTTGTTATATAAACATGGTTGTATACTTGTATCTGATGTGATAGTTGCTATGCCCATATGACATTACCATATCCCCTAACACGATTATTAGAGTGCATCTTAACATGCTTACCTCGAACCCACATTGTTTTGACCTACTTATGTGCACACTTGAAGTGAGTAATGAATCATACATGTGATATCCTATAATGCTTGATAGATCATATATAACTTATGTTGCATGTGTCTATTGTTGGTTCGTGCATACATGATCTTAATATGTCAAGCATGATTAGTGCAGGAGATGATAAGTTTTAGCCTGTTCCGAGTGCATGTAAAGTTGATTATGCGAACATGTTATGGATGCATAGGACGCTATTCCTTTTAATAGGTACATGCTAGTGTGGAATGATATGGTTGAGATATTTCGTGATTTCCATGTCTTTGCTTGTCGCACCTATAACCTCATAGAATACCCTAAGGGCATTGTTGTAACTCTCGGGTCCACGTCTTGTCCTGAGTCTCATCATCTCTAGTCCTGGTTTGTGTCTGAATTCTTAAGGAAGTCGTGTTGTCCTCCTTTTCCCTCCCCTATCTCCGTGACTTCTAACCTCTCGCGATCCCCTTGATGGACATCGACATAGAAGAGAAAACGAGCGATCGAATGACATTAGAGTGGCGCAACGGAAGCATGGTGGGCCCATGGCCCATGGACCCTAGGATCGACGTCACCAAAGGACGGACGCCTTTCGAAGATGGCGGTTGCAGACGTAATCCTCCTAGATGATTCAAGGAGTGACGTTCTCTCCTATGCAAATTGGAATCGGTGTCATACGATAGGCTTGGAACTTACTAAATGGATGTGTGATGACTGATATGCTGAGCTAGTAATGAATGATTGCCTGACTAACTTGTGTTTGTGATGATGTGCCTTTATGCTTAGTGTACTGACCTGCTAGTAAATTGGTTATGGGTCATATAGGTGGTGGTGTTTTTCATTTTGAGCTTGAGTCATGAGATTCTTCAGTGAGACAGGTCAAAAAGTAGTAGGTAGATTGAGGTATTTGGACTGGGTCAGTGGTTGTGTGTGATAGGGTGCAGGAAGGATGTGTCAACAAGAGTAGAGCCATGTGAGTTGGGATTTGTCAGAGATAGTAGAGAGCGAGTAAAGTTGAGCTTCCAGGTAGGTCTTAGGTGAAGAGGTTATAGGTGAGAAATAGAGTAGTATGACGAGATTCTGAGGGAAAGGTCTTCGTTAGAGGTAGTGTGGGGCAATATATAGCATGCGCGGGAAGTGTAGTTCTAGAGGTGGATGAGTGAGTTATGAGTGGATTGGGAGGATTCTTGAAGGGATGTGTTGATAGATGGATTAGTGTGTCAGGAGAGAGTATCTAGATAGTCTAGGGGTAGATCGTGGGCGGCGTTAAGGATGATGAGCTAGGGAATGTCTAAGAAATTGTAGAATTTGGAACTAGGTTGTATGTGCGGCGATTTGGGAACGATTTTGGTAAAGGATGAGATTGAGGTAGCGCTAAGGATGAGTAGTATGAGGTTGTTTGGAAAATTATCGATCTTGAATACTAGGTTGTTCATATTAGGACTGTACGTGTGAAGAGTATTTGGGGGATTGGTTGGATAGAATTGGTAGTGCTTCAAGAATTCATGAGTGAGGGATTCCTAGATGCGTTGTTGGAGGATTTTAGCATAGGGAATGAATGGGAATCATGAGTGGAGGTTATTGTGACTATTGAGGGTGCTAGAGGATGGAGGATTTTAGAAGGTGTGGCGAGATTGCGGTACTTGGGGAAACTCGGATGATGACGATTTAGGGATTCTGCAGAGATGATGATCGGTAAAAGAGAGTTTGGGACGATAAGGTGTTAGGGTTAAGAAGTAGGAGCTTGAGGCAGTTTAGGAATGTGAAGAGATGAAGAACTGGAGTAGGACGACTTGAGGGTTTCGAATGGTTAAGTCTTGGTAAGATTTGGGATGAGGAAATTTGGGAATATGCTGAGAAGATGATCTAGAGTAGGTTGGCTTGAGTAGTCGTGATTGGTTCCGGTTTCGTGAGATTCGGATTGGGATGAGTAGGTAAAATCAGTGGTTGATCTTTGATGATAGGCGCTGATAATAAGAGACTTGGTGATTCGGGGTTGGGAGTAGTGCTAGATTGGTTTTCTGCATTAGAGTTGTCGAGAGTAGGCGGTTGAGCGAGTTCTAGCGAGGTAGGATGCTTGTGTTGGTTGGGGTGCGAGAGTGGCTTAGGAAGTGAACCCTATTGGTAATGTCAAGGATTTGGATGGGAGTGTTAGGTGGGAGATGGTCGGTATGAGTTTGGTTCTTAGAGGTGGATGGTTAGTGAAAGTGGCTAGTGGTGCAGGGAGTATGACCGGGGTAGCAAGGTGGGTTGATATGTATCCCTTTGGGAGATGATGGTTAGGAGGAGTCTTGAGAGCCTAGGAAGAGTAAGTGAGATTGTTAAGAAGCATCTAGATCGATCGTGAGAGTGGTTCAGTTGAGGACTTGAGATTTCTCTTAGAGGGTAAAGATGGAACTGGTAGGGAAACCCTAGGACGAGGGTGTGCTTTGTAGGGAGCCTTGGTAGTTGGTCGAGATGTTAAGCTTGTCGGGATAAGGAATTGTGTGATTGGGAACTCCGAGATATGGTTTTAGATGGTTGAGATTGGGTATTGAAGTAGATTGATCATTAGATGGCTTGATAGCATAAGAGTTTGGGTACTTAGTAATTGGCTTGGGGTGTAGGCCTTGATTTGCGGATAGTTATGAGGCTAGAGAGTTGTATGTGAGCGGGATGCAATGGTAATTAAAACTAGTGTTGGATTGAGTTGGTAGACCTAGGTGAGGATGATCTTAATGCGAGAGGTAAGGAGTAGTGGTGGTGTCTTGTTATTATTGGTAGTTGTAGCCAGGTTCTCTTGAGGATGTGATTTCGTGTATGCTTTACTTGGGTATGAGTGTTGTGGGAATTCTATGCTAGATGTGTTATGGTATGTGACTATCCGTGACATGATTATGACCTTATTATGAATGTGTGATACGATTTCTATGTTGAACGATTGCTAAGATATGTGATGCCCTGAAGTGGAATTGCTAGGATGATAGAACCGAATTGATGAATTTGATTCTGACTTGGAACCTAAGAAGGAAATATGGGATTAGCCTTAGAGGTGGATAATTCCACCTCTTGAGATTTGAAATTGCTTGACTAACGTCGGATTTAAGAGATTCAAACGATGTTTAAAAATGACTAACTTGGATTTTAAGAGACAAAACGCGATCGAGAACTTCAATGATTTTGAGACCAAACCTTTTCAAATCGAGTAACCTTTTTGAAACTTTCCAACCGAGCTTGCATTATGACGTCCCACGAAGTGGATATATGCATTTTATAGGGGCCCTTATAGACTGCTTGCTAAGACCTAGTGGAGACGCGGTAATGCTTTTCGAGTTATGATATAACCGAGAAGTCGGGGTAAGGATGTGGTAAGGGCCCATATTACATTCCCGCTACGACCTATCAGGGATATTATGATCATGACAACGATACTGTGAGAATCTCATAGGGGCACTTATGAGGCACTTACGGGATCAATGGAATGATCCTTGGACTCACCTATTTCCAACTTCATCCCCTACTTTGTTTTTATTTTAGTCTCGGGGACGAGACTTGGTTTTAGAGGTGGATGATGTAAAAGGCTCAGATTTTTAAATCCTAATTTCTCGGAGAATAAAAATAAAAATAAATTTAAAAGCGGAATTTAACGAAAAACTCACTAAATAAATTTTAGAACTCATAAAGTGGATTTCAGAATTTATTTATCGGGTATTTTGATTCTTATTTTGAGACCACATGTTACATTTATCTTGACCTCCTTTCTCTCTCTTTGGAATTTTAGCAAGCCAACCCCTCAACTCTTTCCTATCTATCCAATCTCCCTTTTCCCACTATGTCCTGCCCTGTCAGGTTTGTAGCAAAACAACAAAATCTCCCAAAATGCCTTTTTTATTTCGAGCAGTGCACCCTTCACACATACTCTTAGCATGCTCTTTGACCAGCAAAAAGACTCCCCCTTCTACCACATTTCATTTTGAATTGCAGAAGGCAACCCTCTCTCCTCTGAATTTGACGAAGACCCTCTGCAAAGCTCACTTTTCCTGTCCAAAAATCAGATGTGCAACCCATTCTCCCCATTTCACAACTCCATTTCAAAAGCAAATACACCCCTTTCTCCCATTTGGTTGTCGAGAGAAGAGGAGCACTTCCTCCTCCTTGCTCACTTCCTCCGTAACCACTTCACCACCCCTCAACCACCAGGTCGTCGTCACCACCAGCTCAACACCACTCCCCCTTAGCTCCCTTTTTCGTCGGCTTCAAGCGCACACGCAACACCCTCCCCGTCGCCAAATACCACCACAACAGCCTCCATTACTGAATCTCCGCCCTCCTCTGTTTCCTTTGAAGAAGACGCCTTCATCTTCCTCGACGACCAGCAGCAGTCGCCGGCCAGAAGCCCCCGGAGATTTCTCGAGCGAAGCCTCCTCCCCGCCTTGTTTTCCGTTTTGTCGGGGTAAGGTCTCGACTCCTATCGACCTCTCTTCTTCACCTCTTATCAACCTAAAGGTCCCTCCTTTAATCTCCCGCTACTCTCCCAGGCACATCCGATCGAAGAACCGGCCTCGACGCACCCGAACGCGCCTCCCCGAGCTCCGTTTCCGGCGAGACGAAACCGCGCCTCGGTGAGCTCCTCTTCCTCTATCTCCCTTCCTTCTTGCCTTGTGTGTGTCGGTGTCGGGAATGGGTGGTCGGAACTCCGCCCTCGCCGGCGAGCAGCCTCCCCACTCCCTCCTTCTCTTCCGTTCAAACGGGGGAAGCTGCCTCTGTTTTCCTTTCAACCAGTAAAAGGAAGAGGAAGCTCGTGGGTCCCATGTCCACCTCATTTGCCATCTCACTTCCACATCACCATGGGGCCCATCTTTTTCTAAATTCCCAGCTCCGGTTTAGATGGAGGAATTGAAATGGAATGGCCGTTTGGGCCTAATTTTTATTTGGGCCATTAATTGTGTTTTAAATGGAATAAAAGATTAGGCTTGTTTATTCAAATAGATTGGACATTTTTCACAAGTTGAACTCGTTTTGAGTAAAATGAGAAAAGGGCTCGGATTTGGTATTTCCAAAATAAAGGGGTTGGTTTGGAATTATAAATATAAGGGGGGTTTTGGTAATTTCAAGAGGACTGATTTTTATTAAATAAAAATGGTTGAAACTTTTAAGAGATTTAGAAATATTTTGTGAAAGTGTTATGAGAAAATGATATTCAAATATTAAATGAGTTTCAAAAGATAAAATATTATTCTTGAGATTTAAAGATGTAATATTATGGTGATTTAAAAATATGATATTATCGGATTTAACTCAAATAAGAAATTTAACGAACGTTTTCAAGGATCAGAAATTCTAACTATTTGTGTCGGACTTTGAAACGGTTTTCGGGATTAACTTGGGAATTATGTGATCGATGACTAACTAGCATGATAATATGATTGAGTGACTAATAACATGTTGTGTGTGGGCTAATGGCATGTATGAATGATTAATGGCATGAGATGTTAGGATTATGTATCACTTGACTTATACTTTATGGACTATAATGAACTGTTGAGATATATACGGATATGTTATTATGAGAATGTGAATGTGGCTAAGTGAATTGTGGAGAATGATACGGTCTCGTGGAATGTGACAATATGATGAATGGTTGAACTTGATGGTATGGTGATTCAATGTGTTATTATGCTATTGAATGATGTGTGCTTTGTATGACTGAATGGTTAGATATAGACTTATATGTGTTTTGCAATATATCTAGGTGATACCTTGTGTTTATGATTGATATGTGCCGGACCTTCCATTATACTGTTCTGCATAGCCAGGTGAGTTCCTATATGAGCTCACTCAGATTCGAAAAGAGATCTCCCTGCTTGTAGCCATTGCATACTAGGTGCTTGCATTCATAATAAAGCATGCCATGTAGTATCCTGCTAGGATTGGACTAATGATTGAGCATTCGTTTACTCATTGCTTTTGTAAACAGAACGGCCGTTATCTGTGAAGTAACTAGAGTAATTGCTAGGGTTATAGGACGACCTAGTCTCATCGGGTCCCGTCCTGAGTCAATTGAGTCATGAACTTCCTTATATTATGAGATGCCTGCGAGCTTTATTGTGGATACGGGTTGGGCATGCGTGCCACCCGATTATATGGAATGCATTCACGAGCTGGCCAGTCTCCGCCCTATCGGAAGGGGGTGGAGGTAGGAAAAGGATATACCACTTGGTATTCGGTACTAATGCCTTATTATATTTATGCACTTGATCTTAGGACCATGCTAGTGTGTTAATATTCCGCCTTTCATCTAGAAGCATCTTTATTAGGACTAGCGTGTGTATGTATCTGCTTGTTTGGGATTATATTGCGTAGGGCTTCGATCTGACACCGCCCTGCATACATTTTTTTTAGGTTTATTTTGCAGCATGATTGTTCCTTGCTTCTGTAACGTGGGAACTCTCTTGGACGATTGCAAAGAAATGGTTTAACCTTATATTTCGATAAATACGCTTACTGATTTGGTTTTGACCCGGCTCTGCCGTGGCACCCTCTTGTATTACACTTTGATTCTACTATTTACATGACTGTTGGTTTTCCACGCTTAGACTTATGACAGGTACTTGGGACTTCCCCGGGGATTCCAACAATCCCTTCGAATTTTGGGTATGAAATCCCATTTGAAAACGTTAGAATGGAATTTCAAACCTTCAACCTGTACTCGGGGCGCAAGATCCTAACGAGGGGTTTCATCCCTCGAAACGTAACTCGGGAACCATAATCCCGGGCCTATACAAGACAAACTATATATATCTTTTTCATTTCATCTTTTTTATTTTGGGCTTCAATATTATGCCGAAGTCAACTCCATTGTTGGCCCCTATTCAAATTGAAAATATGAATTATCCTAACAAATACTTTGTCCAACTTTAATAATTAAGAATCCGACGAGACAAAATATGTCTTTTTCATTTCATCACTTTCTCACACATTACCTTATTAACCCATATTTTGGGCTTTAGTATTTAGACCAAAATCAACTCCATTGTTGACCACTATTCAGATTGGAAATATGAATTATCCTAACCAATACTTTGTTCAGCTTTAATAAGAATTTACATTATTATTTCACTTATAAATTTTTTTTCCTATGTTCTCATCCTAAAAGATGTTATAGGGACACCTCTTCAAAAAAAAAATCTAATAAAAAATATGTCTTTTTCATTTCTAAAAGTTCTATAAAACCTGAATCATATTAGTATGGGAAATAATCCACGTGTATTAATTGTATTTGATCAATCCACTACAGCATTAAATTTATAGGCGAAAATCTACACTAAAATCTGGTTGGTATAGATACGGGTGATGGATAAATCTATATCTTTATATATATATATATATATATATATATATATATATATATATATATATATTAAAAGTTGTGTTCAGCCCCCACCATAAATACTATAATTGTGTTCTCGGTTATCCAATCTATAATATTATCGGTTATCCGTTTAACCGGTTATTCGTTTAATCTATAATATAAGCCTTCATAAATGTGTGTCTATAAATGTGTATCCAATTTACTCCTTTTTTTTCCTTCCTACAACCAATTAATTTGCACATATTTTAAAAACTTAATTGACCTCTTTATTCTAATACAATGAATTATAAGAATCATCATTAGTTTTTTAGTTTTTAATATATTTTAGATCATCTCTTTATCTACCCCTATCACCAATGTAATTTGTCGATTCTTATATCAATGGATGTCAAACTTAATTAATTTTGTAACCGTTATCTTTATTTAATGAATTTTGTAACCATTCGATTTTGTAACCGTTTGATTCATTTAATCTATTGTCTAATAAAATTCATTATTTTAATGATGTCAAACTCCAATCACCCTTTAAATTTGACTCACATATCAATGGACGTTTATCTTCAAAAATATTATTTTTTGCAAGCTCTCTTTTTCCTGTATAGTAACATGTTTCTGATGTAGTTGCTGGTTTTTGTCAGGGAACTATTCTGAGGTGTGGAGGCTGGAGACTTCTATGGAGGAATACAAATCCGAGATTGATGATGACTGAGACTTGGGTACTGGAATATATGTTTCCTTTTATGTGTTAAGAAGTGATTTGAAGGATGATGATGGTATTACGTAAGGCATCTATTTTTTATTTTTATTTTTGAAAAAAACATTGGCTACCTCATTTTAGCGTTCTTCCTTGAGTAGCTATTGACTTAATTCAACACTGAGTTTGGATAACCACTTCTGGAGATTATTCAATTAGACAGCTTCTATTGCTTTGAGAAGATGTGCATGACGCCACTCTGCCGTGGTAGGATATCGAAGCTCCTAAGCTCCCTCCGTGAGAAGGCCAAGGAGGGTGAGGCCGTCGATGTTGGGCTAGCGGCGCTCATACTTTCTTCTCGATCATGCTCGCGACCAACTTCTCCCGGGAATTGTCTGACTTGGGCGGGGCCGACAAGTGAAGGGAGATCGAGGAGCTGATCACGGAGATCATCAGGCTGACGAGGATGCGAACGTCGTCGACTATTTTCCGACGCTTCGCGCGTTGGATCCGCATCGGATCGATAAGGCGGCGGCTGAATGCCAAGTGTGGCGAGTTGTTTAGGATTTTCGATGAGATAATCGACGCGAGGATGGAGAAGGGAAGGTCGTCGTCTTCTTCGGGGTGCGGCAATGCACTGGCCGGAAACTCTGTAGGACATAATGGAAGAGCAGAAGGGAAGAAATTGATCGACCTATATTCTCCTCCATTTGTTGATGGTTAGCATCCAATCATCAAAACTAATTCCGCTTTCTTTTTTAATCCCCTTCTCGCTTCTTATGAAAGAAATTTAATTTAGACTATGTCACAAAACTAATTGCCTCAATGCTATTTTGTTTCCCAATCATCACGTACAAGGGCTCTCTTTGGAGGAGAAAGACGCTTCGTGTAAGGAGTTATTTGACCAGCTACATTTTGGCAGTCTTGGAGACCAAATTACCAATAGATGCGAGGTAAGCCGGAATATATGGGTTTGTTACTTCATTGTGATTTTCAAATCATATTCAGTTTTGAATTAGTTATCAAGCAAGTCCATGTTTGTTGCTTACTTCATTGTGATTTCATTCCTATATTTTCCCCCTTTTGCTAAGGTAATTGACTATATTTTTATAAGTGTTTTGTTGCATTGTTAGATTTTGGCACCAAGTTCACAAGAGCTATTGACTTAATTCAGCACTGGAGTTTGGAAAACCACTTCTGGAGATTATTCAATCAGGCAGCTTCTATTGCTTTGAGAAGATGTGCAGGACGATTCGTGTTGTATGATAATTTATTAGCATTGAGGTTATTGTAGATGGGTTGATTCATAGTGTCTATCTTTTCATCTTCAAAATTTTATATATTTATTAATTTATTTTTAATTTTTGTATTAAATTGAATCTCTTAAATTCAAAGAAATAAAATGACTCTTTTTTTTTTCATTTTTTAAGTCATTGATCAATGTTGACTTCTTTGGATTCCAAGTAGTAATCTTCACCTCATAAATGTCATAACCTCATAAATATATACCTAATAAATCTCATATTTATGTTATTCAAAATTTTATATACTATTAGGTCATATCCTATAAATTATTTTAATTTGCAAAACAACCCTATATATTTGGCATAGGTTGATTATGAGGAACCAAAATATGGGAATGAGAAGAATTTCTTATTTACCCTTAAAAAAAAGTTCGTAGAAAAAGAGTCTTCATTGAGAAGAAAAAAATATCCAAAGTAATATTATGCATGCATCTTATTTTTCGTTTTTTTAAATTATTAATTATAGACCAAATTTGATATTCCTTTTTAATTTAGAAATATTTTTTATATGATTTTTGTTAATTTTATTATAGAGGAGTAATATTCATGAAAAATATGAGAACAAGAAGAAGTTCATAGAAAAAGAGCATTAACTAAGAAGAAAAAGAAATAAAAAGTAATATTTAACATCTTATTCTTAATTTTTTTAAATTAGTATATACAAAAATTGATCTCTTTTTAATTTGGAAAGGTTATGTTATTTTTGTATGATATTTGTTAATGTTATTGTAGAAAAGCACTATTGATGAAAAATACGAGAATGGGTAGAAGTTCATAGAGAAAGATTATCAACGTACCGAGAAGAAAAAGGTATACAGAGTAATGTTTTATATCTTATTCTTAATGTTTTACATTAATATATACATTTTTTTAATTATGGAAAGGTAATACTCTTTTTATATTACGTTTGTTAATGTTATTGTAGATAAGCAAAATTGGTGAAATTCCTTGATATTGATGGAAGAAGGAAAGATAGATCGAGTATTTTTTTTCCCAATTTGTTTGTATATCATATATATAAATCCCATAACCTTAAATTTATTCATTTTTTAGTCTTTTTTTTTGTCCACAAGCATAATAGAGAGAAGTTTAACTGTTTTTTCAGCATCATAAAAAATAAGTTACAATTATGTACCAAAGAAGAGAGATTTTTCTGTCCACATTATTATATCAATATCAATAAAAATTAATGTCAAAGCACATAGGTGTAATAGAAGTTTGATTATCTTTAATATTAATTAAAAATAAATAACGTATAAATGATAAATCAACTGTTTGGGTAAATCAAATTACATTTAACGGGTCAGACCTACCCACTAAAATATATTACATGACTAAATAAGCTAATAATATGACTAAAACATTTCCCGTGCATTGCACGGGCATGCTCACTAGTACCTTTAAAAATTGTGTCCCAAGGCCCCTTAATGGCTCTCATTAAAGACATTCTCATTTTTAATCATTTTCTTTTCCTTTAATTTTATTATTGTATTCATAAATGGTTTATCATATACTCTTACTAACTTATGAAAATTTAATTATATTTTTCTAAATTTCTATGCTCAATAATAATGACCCCATTCACATCATTTCAAAACCCCAATATATTTATGAAATTCATATCATCCGAATAATATATATTCATATAGAAATCAATTAATCCTTAATCTTTTATGTCTATACCTATCAAAGCATCTTTATGATCCCAATTTATGGATTTTTTTGTTAAACCCGAATATTAAAAGGCTATTTTATCGATATATTTTATTCGTTTTAGAATCCTTAATAGATTTTAACATAATTAATAAATTATTTTTAATTTTTGCCTAGCAATTTCTAAAATGTAATTATATAAGCAATCAAACATATAAGTTAATTCAAAATTAGAATGGATAATAATTTATTAATTTTTAATGTCACTTTTTTATACTCCGTATTTCTAATCTCCTAATTAAAACATGGTGAAAAATAATTAAAAATATTTTACTTTTGGTACCAATATATATCATGATTATCACCATATATCATTTATCATATATTATGATGGAAGACTATTATATGTGGATGAATTAGAGTTAATTACTTGCAATCATTAATATAAATTATATATCCATGTTAAATTCAAGACTCCAATGACAACTAATTTGGACACTTTGAAGGGATATGAAACGATGGAAGAAAAAACACATGGTTAATTAACTTCAATTTTATTGAATTGATTGTGTCATAAATTCAATGACCACCGTTACAAGCTCATTAGCTACTCAATATCTTTTTATACATATATGATCAATGAAAAAGGGTATGGGGTCGAGTGTAATCTGCAAGAAGCTGCTAGCGTTAGCCCGTCACCGCTTCGGTGCCAGAACCGCAACCATCTAAGCCATCTAGGCCAAATCTAACTTATGCATTAGTTTGCATGCAAGCCGTCTAAGCCACATTATCCAAGCCACATTACCAGATCTCAATAAGCGTGCTTATTATATAAATGTTTTAGATTTAATTTTATGTAATTGTAACCTTAGGTCTTTTTTTTACTGGTGAACCTCTGCGTAGGGCTTTTCAAGCCATCTTTTGATGCCTTCAAGATCGCTTTTGTCAATCTACTTCTTGCCTACTGTAAAAAAAAGTCTTCAAATTTTCAAGCATATATCAATAGGTAGGATAAGAGGTGAAGAAACTGACCACTAACACTAAACCGATGGTGAGGCCAAATCAGTCATGGTAAACCTTGAAGATGAAGTTCGATCAAGACACTTAATGAAGAAACTCATAAATACATTATATTGGTCGGCTTGATCCAATTCAACAATAGTCAAGTATTATTATATGCATACTTTTGCAAGATTCATCTATTTACAAAAAATAGGATGGTATGATAAAAGGTTTTAACAAGATTTCATTATTCGTTTTTTCAAAAGAAAAAAAAAACTCAAACCGACTCCATTCTATACACAGTTAATTTTGATTCAACATTTATAATAAAATTATAAATTAAATTTCATGTAAGTATAAGATATCAAACTGGGACATAAACTCTACCATAATATGGCACTGAAAATCAGAAATAACATTATTTCTTCAAAAATAAAATATTAAACATAAAAAAATAGGGTTTTGCTTTGAAATTGCACCTTATATAATAGAGTGTTTTTTTAAAAACACCTTTTATTTTAAAAAACCAAAAAAAAAATTTATTCAATCGAAACACCAACCTCTATGTTTCAGTTAAATGTTTCATTTATAAAGATATTTTATGTCAATAAGACTATAACCAAAATTTTCTTATTTAACTAATTTTTCTTTAAAAAAATATCACTGAAAACTTGAAATTTTAGTTGTAAAATAAGGTGTTTTTGTTTTATAAAAATTAAAAGGTGTTTTATAAAAAAATTTTTTTACAAGGTGTCTTCTTGAATAAAAAAACCCCATAAAAATATAAAAATTTAATAAATACCTTAAACCAAATCATCAAGTATATAAACCCGAGATTTACTATTTGTACACATATACTGTTTAGATTAGTCAATGAGATGATATAAAATAAGCTCTTAAATAGGCTTATAAAATAGCGAAACTTATATTTAAGTCCCGTGCGTAGCACTGGTATGCCTGAGCTAGTATCTATAAAAATTGTGTCCCTAGCCACCTTAATGACCCTCCCCCTAATAATTCTCCCACCAAATTAAATCACTTCAATGGCTTTTGGTTTTCTTTGATTTTATTTAATTTTGTAAATACTAGAAAATATGGTACCAATATATGGTTTCCTTGATTTTATTTAATTTTAGACTCTTCAAGTAGTATATATTAGGTTTACTTTATATATATAGAAGAAAGATAGAAGATATAGATAATGATATAAATATTTTTGTTTTGTGAGAGAATGAATTTTGACACCAATGGATCAACTAAAAGTGAGATGGGTACGTTCAAAATGAGTCCTTAATTAAATACCAAATTAATGTTTCCAAAATGGTCCCTTCAAGTCCATATAAACTGAATGAATATGAATGCACTAAACATAAAGACTACTTAATCAACCTATATCACGCGGCTAACGAGGAGTCACGGTGATGGATATGTTAACATCCACTCCACAACGTCGCTTAATTATTTAATAACGACGTTGGGAACCAATTGAAGCCCGTCGGCTACTCTCCCCGACAATTTATCAAAATGGAGTTTGAATCTGCAGTGGATGAATCATACTTGATTGCACTCCCCGACCACGATGAACTAATTATCCCAATCTCCGACGAGGCTTACACCGAAGAATTGCATATACAAGAAATCCTCATCACTTCTTCTCCACTAATTCCATCGTCGCACTCGTTGTTGTCGTTGTCGACATTCTCATCCGTAACTACTCCACAATTAGTGCAGTCATTGGTGGTGGCGTCGCCATCTTCCAAGAAGAAGGTTGAAGAGAATGGGGAGTCCTCTGGGAAATTCTGCTCCATTTGCATGGACAACAAGCCCTCCAACGACTTCTTCACCGCCTCCGGCTACTCCTATTCCTTCTATACTGACTGCATCATTCAATATGTCACCACTAAGGTACTATATATAGGAATCAGCATTTCACCCCATCTTCTCAGTTCATTTAACAATATAGGGTAAGTAGCGTTGAATTTGGAATAGGTTAGATAGTGTTGAATTCTAAAGTTCGAATCATCTTCAAAAATCGAGTTGGTTGCGAGTGATAGGGAAAACCCCTAATAATTCTCTCATCAAATCCCTTTTGATTTTCCTTGATTTTATTTAATTTTGTAAATACTAAAAAAATATGATACGGTTCATACCAATATATAAAAATTGTGTAGTAGTTATCCTTTTCACAAAAAAAAAAGTGTAACTCCCGTATTAATTGTTTTCTCCCTTTTATTTACCCGTTTAGTTTCCTGATTTTTTATTTTAAATTATTGTTTGGTATTGATAGTTTTTTAAGATATTTTTAGATAGCTTAATTTTAGTTTGTCTCATGTCCATAGTCTTTCTTTTAGTTTATTAATCATTAATCTGTATTTTTTTTATTGAAGAATTTCAAGTTTGATTAGATGTTAGATTATAGAAATAAATAATGTGGATTATAGAATAATTGATACTACGTCCATTTTTTGTCACTTACTATTTAATTTTTACTAATTTTTTTATGAATAATAAGTATGAAATCATTAATAAAAAAATATAATATTTTATATCAATTTTTAATATATAAATATTTTTTAAAAATAATTCATGGCGTTTACAATAACATCAATCAATAACTATTTAAAATTTAAACCATTCAACAATTATGGATTAGGTTTAATTAGCAGTTACAGATACAAAATTTACTTTGATTATATTATATAGAACTATGTCTATATATAGTTAGGGGTATTTGCAAAACTAACCTAAAAAACCGGTTGTGTTGCCCTCTCTATCCCTTCTCCATATTATTTGCAAAAGGGTAGGTCAAATTGTTTTAATTTTGCATCCCAACCGGTTACACAAATGGTAGGCACCGGTTGCATTGATGGAGGAGAGAGAGGGAGGCGTGTTGATGGGGAGAGATTTAACAGTTTTGAAAAAAACTGTCACCTCAACCGCCTAGGAGAGTGGTTTATTAAAGGGGTGGTTGAGCCCGACTGTTTCTCCATCTCTCTCATACATCTCTCTCATCTCTCTCATACATTTCAAAGTTTGAAAACCGAAGGAAGAAGCGGGAGGGTTTCGAAGAAGAAGTAGAGCAAGGCGGTAGAGGAGACGACGAAGAAGCGGATATCAAGCCCTAACGCCCCTGCACACAAGTGACAACAACAAGTAAGTAAAGTCGAAACCCTAAAGCCCCCGAATTCTTTCCGATTGAACACAATATTAGGGCGAGAACTGTAGTTTCAGATCCAAATGTGTTTGCCATTGTTTGGAATGTAGAAATCAAGTAAGTTGCGCAAAGGTATATGAGGTTCTCTCTGTCATGTGAGTTTCAACCATCGTCATGTACACATCAAGGGCTGGAAAGTTTCCGAAAGGAAATTGACGAGGGGGAGAGAAAGGAAATTGGGGGAAAATAACAATTGGTCTTCAACATTGGTTGTGGTTAAATGGATAAATTGGGGGAAAACAACAATTAGTTGGATGGAGAAATTGGGGGATTTGGGGGAATTATCGACATTGGAAGATTTGGGGGGATTGGGGAAATTGGGGAAAGGCGCTTGCGTCTTATGAAAATAGGGCCAAGGGGAGTTCGAAATGTTTACTTTTGAGATGCCTTCCAACATTGGACTGAGTTCAGGGGATACTTGAATACATCTCATGTTTGGAATATGTCATGTTTTTACTAGTGAAATGTCATGTTTATAACATTTACTGTCATGTTTTTACTAGTGAAATGGCATGTATATAACATTTGCTGTCATGTTTGTTGATAGTCCTACGGTTTTGCTTCCCAATTTTGCAGGATATCAAGGACAGGCGAACATGTCGACTTCCCGGTCTGTAAGAAGAGTTTCCCATTCACAGACAACAGGCGAGGTACGGTGTGCATAGTCTTGATCAAAGGAATATAGTAGTGTCGATGTGCGAGTGACAGATGTGCGATATTTTTGCAGGCCATCTATGAGGTCCCCGAGGACCAGCACTACAAGGGCCGTGTAAACCAGTACGGGCGGCCGGCAATACTTGCAAACCTGGACAAGTACCTAAGCGAGGGGGACTGGAACAAGTTGATGGCAAGCCCGTTGGCCGCCATTGCGAGGCTTGGTTCCCGTGTCCAGTTCTCAGCCCAACTGGTGCACTACGTCCTGCAACGCCAGCTGCGGACGAGAAAGGAGCATGAGAGCTGGTACATGATACACGGCAAAATAGCTCGGTTCTCCATCCAAGAGTTCGCGCTGGTGACCGGGCTTAAGTGCTCATTCATGTTGCTGCCCGAGGAGAATGATGGGGACAGGTCGGCCGTCAAGAACTTCTTTGGGGTGGAGAAGATGAGGATGGAAGAGTTCGAGGTTGAATTCCTAGTGGCGATGAAGGGCAGAGAGCATTCGCCCGCGATGAAGTTTAAGTATGCGTTGCTGATGCTGGTTGAGGGTGTGCTATTTGGGAAGGATCCCCGCAACTACATTCATGGATGGGTGGTGAACATGGTGGCCGACGTCGACGGTTTCTTGCGATTCCCGTGGGGCAGGCACTGCTACGAGAGGACCCATGAGTTCCTCAAAAACGCTGTTCAGCGCAAGCTCCAGCATGGGGTGAAGGGCCCTCGGCCGTCATATTTTTTAGCTGGCTTCCCCCTCGCCTTTCAGGTATTGGCTTATATTTCAACTGGACATGCATATAATATAACTGGACACGCTTAGAATTTAACTGGACACCTTTATATTAAAACTGGACACGCATATATTTGAACTGGACATGCCTATGTTTACACTGGACAAATATTGACATCCATGCCCTGTGGTTTATGTAGTTGTGGGCTTACGAAGCTTTCTATCCAATCCGATCCCAATTTGCTGTCGTCCTTGACGTGAATGTCCACCCTCGGTGCCTGCGGTACGCGTCGAAAGAGCACAACATCAAGTACGAGTTAATCGTCAGCCTCATGGTGGAGGAGAAGGACGAGCTAAAAAGCTTTGACCTTGAAGACAGTGTGCAAACAGTGTTAATCCCCGATGAGGTTGAGGCAAAAAAACGGGTGATTCACGGGGCTGTCTACCCTAGAGAGAAGACCGATTTGTTCTTCGACAACCTCCACGTCGAGTACAGGAAGGGTGTGCACACGAGGGCGACAGCGGAGACCGCCACCCAGCCAACGACCTAGGCAGCCCCTACGCAGGACAACACACAAGGGCCATCGGTGGGTGATTTCTCACTGATGTTGTCGAAGATGGATGACCTGGCAAGGGAATTAAGAGCTGACTTCGCTGCGAGGATCAAACCCCTTGAGAATGCCATCCGCCAGCTGTAGAGGACGGGGAGGGAGGGACTGGACGAGTCTGACCACGCAGTCTCGCTGGGAAGGGCAGAATCGTCGGCGGCGAAGGAGGTAAGAGGTCCCTTCGCATGGAATAATACCTTTTCTTGTTTCCAATACTGTGCTTACTACGATGTTTGCAGGTTGATGAAAAAGCACAGAGAAAGGAGAGTGAGCAACAGGACCAAGTGGATGAAGAACCAAAGCCAAAGGACAGTGAGAAACAGGGCCAAGGGGATGCGAGCAAGGACCAGGAGATCACAAATGCGGTAGCTGGGGACAAGGCGGAGAAGGACCAAGGGGATGAGAACAAGGAGCAGGACAAAGGGGATGAGAACAAGAACCAGGACCAAGGGGATGCCGACAGAGTTTCTGAGGACAAGAGGGGGGAGAAGGACGAGGAGGTGAAGAAGGCCAAGGTGGGGAAGAAGGGCAAGAAGCCCCCCAAGGGGAAGAAGGACGGCAAGGGGATAGCTGACGTTGCCCACGTCCCCAAACAGGCAAGCGCTGAGGCATGTCAATTCCCTTCTCACTGTTGACCTGGGCCTTCTGACTAGGGCAAAGCTGGACGCCTACGACGCTTGGATGAAAGAGGGCACAAGTCCTACACGGTCTATCGAGGGTACCCTCCTCGAGAAGAAGTTCTTCCAAGATCTAGAGGTGCCGACAAACTGGGTAACCTCTGAGGTAAAGCTCCTCCCCGCGAAAGTCTGTTGTGTTGCCTCACATATCAAGCAATTCCCCCCTGATGTGCCTCTGACATGCTAGTTCTGTTACGCAGCACATCGAGCAGGCATGCGCAATCCTTCGTAGGGCCATACAAACTGACCCGATGTTCGCCTCCGTCGCCGTGCTCGACAATTTCTTCCGGGTTTTGCCGGAGCGGCAAACTGGCTCGGTGGTCGCGGACGAGCTGAAGCTGTACATGGATGGTGTACTGCCAGATCGGTTTCCCAAGCCTTGGGCCTCCGTGGACCGCATCCTGCTCCCCTGGAATTTGAAGAACGAGCACTGGGTGGCTCTGGATATCAACTTTGCCGAATGGACCGTGCTTATGTTTGACCCCGATACGAACTTCATAAGAGAGCGCCAGCTGACCCAATTGCTGAAGCCCGTGACACACGTCCTGCCCACCATGTTCGCCGACCACCAGGAGATGCATTCCAAGCACAAAGACAATGTTGACCGCCCTCTGACCCTCACCCGCGTGAAGGGGATCCCGCAAAACAAACAATCGTAAGTGCTTGTCCCGCCCCCCTTCAGTTTTTGTAATGTTACCGAATATCCATTGACGCAAATTATGACCGTGTTCAGTGGAGCTGTGGCCCGTACACGATCCGGTACATGCAGCAGCTCACTATGGGGGACCGCGTCTTCGATGGCTTGGACGACGACTTCATCGCTGCATACCGTCAGCTCCTATGCGTCTCTATCTTCCACCTTGGCTTCGGTCTCAGCAACGATCCTAAGCAGTCCCCTCGTAATTATGTGAAGCAGTAAACATTGTTAGTTTTTGTGGTTGTAGTTGCCGTTAACATCAATACTGTCTTTGGAGTCCGATGGTTTGATGACATTTCTACCTCCTTTTGCTCTGTTTGGGATTGACGTTTAAATTGTCGTTTTAGATGGATTGATTGCCATTGTTAATGTCTAACTTGATTCGTTACCTCTGTCGTTTGATATGGTTTATTTAGGCGTGTTGACATTGTTAATCGCAGACACTTGGGAAAAACAAATCAACAAATACGTGGACACTGTCATGTCAACAACATTACCCGTCATGTCAACAACATTTACCCGTCCAGTTTGAAACAAGTGACATACCAGTTACTAGCAAAAAGGTACAACGACCCACATATCAACACACGTACGTACAAAGACGCAGTAGTAACCCCATCTGGGACTTCATGTGCATCTGAATAAAACCCAAAAACCACAGACGCATTCTAGTCTACCTGACCAAAACCCAAAACCCACAGATGCATTAACGTCATGTTAATTCTAGTTGGTCGTCATGTTTTTTCCCACCTGATCGTCATGTCTTGTCCCATAGATTGTCTAGTTCGTCCGGCGCTTGTATCTCCTTTCCCACTGCGAGGGGTAACGTCTAGTCTTGGGTCTACCCGGACGGGCCTTCACACTGGGCGGGAGGCAGGTCTCTTTGGCAATTTCCGGGGGCACCCTCCATGTGTCTGGAGACGGATCTGGGTATAAAACGTCCGCGTAGCAAGCACGCCACGCCTCTCCCTTGTAGAAGTCGTTGACCAGTGAGTGAACATCCACCCCGCGCAATTGTGCAGCAGCCAGTGCGTGCGCACAGGGGTATTGGTCAACGTTGAACCGTCTGCAGCTGCATAATCGTCCCGAGAGGTTGACAAGTCAAGTGGACTGACCATTGCGGACCTCGAACTCGTGGGGGCTGAGCGGCCTGGCCAACATCGACAGAGACTCAGCGAAATTTGCTTTAATGGCATTAGCGACCCAATCGCTTACAACTTTCCCAGGTTTTGAGGTGATCTCTCTCCGCTTCACGAACCAGTCCCCGACGGTCTCAAGAATGGCATCCATCAGCGCTGTGAGTGGCAAGTCCCGAGGATACTTGAAAACCGAGTTCAAGCACTCTGAGTTATTCGTGGTGGTTATGTTGTACCTGTTACCCGGGTAGCATGCCCTCGTCCACTTTTTGAATCCGGCCTCCCGTAGGTATTGGCCGCGGCGGGAGAAACTGCACAGAAGTCATTGAACAACGACTGGAACTCGTCGTATGTGTATGCCTTGACCATGGAGAAGTATTGGTCCTTCATAGCGCTGATTTTGAACCGAAACCGGACGTTCTACCATAGGTGCCATGTGCATATGCCGTGCTTGGCAAAGACGTAGCTGTCCCGTATTCCCTTCTCGATGCTTATATGGCGGTCAGATACCCACATGAGATCAGTCGTGTCTTCAATAACATGCAACATCTGCCTGAAGAAGAACCCCCACGACCCATCATTCTCTCCGTTAACCATTGCGAATGCAATTGGGTAGACAGAGTGGTCGGCATCTTGTGCAGTCGCGAACAGGAGGCACCCTCGGAACTTCCCCTTCAGGAACCCCCCGTCCACTGACACCACCTACAAATTCAACAACCTTAATGGTTATCGAGGTCATGTCGTTATTGACTAATGTCATGTCATATAAGTTATATGTCATGTTATTTCCTGAGGACGTCATGCGATAAACCCCGGTCGCTGTAATGGTAGTAGATGTATAAGTTTAACGGCTTTGCAGTAAAGGACACACAAGGTACGGAGAAGGAGGGACTGACCTTTCTTAGATAGGGGACCGCCCTCCGCCACACTCCAAGGCTGACAAACGCATACTTGAATCGTCCTTCTGTGTCGCATTCTATCCTGGTGTACGTGTCGGGGTTGGACTGCTCCAGCATGTGCATGTACGAGTACATCCTTTTGTAGCTTTCCTCGTCTGTCCCGTAGGTGGTGTCCCTCGCCTTCATGGCAGCTCGCCGCGCCTTCCAGTAACTGGACGGCACCCCCAACTGGGATTTCGTCAGAGCCTGCACTTGCTCCGGCACAAGGGCCTTCTTTGAACCAACGAAACTGCACATGGACGGACATGCGCATTGGTTTAGTGTTTATCGAAGTACATGTCCAGTTTTATAACATTTCCTGTCCAGTTATATTTAACAAGCGTCCAGTTATAAACTACATACCTGTCCACTATGTGTTGCCCAACCTGGGTGTATGTCGCACGACGCTTTTGCGTCATCATGTCGGTCAGGTCGCACGTGTGCTCGTCCACAAGCTTGGAGATAATCCAAATCCGCGTTTTCTTGTATGTGGAAACCCGATAAAGCCACTTGCAATTGGGACCACCGCAGCGCACAACATACAAGCTCTTCGTCGACTTGTTCACCTTCGTCGTGAAACACCTAGACAGGGCCGCCCACTTGATTGTCTATTGGACCTCCTCCTTCGACCGAAACACTTTTCCCTCCCGGAGCTCACCCGTGTGCTGACGGGGACCCAATGCGGTCACCGCAACCATTGGTTCACTTTCCACACCCTCCGTATTCGGTCTCAACTTCTGTTTTCCGCATGCGCATGCTTCCTCTATTTCCCTCACAGCCTGCTCGGCCTCAGTATCCCATGACCACGACTTGGTCGGAACTGCGCACTCGAGCTCCATCTTCACCGGATTTGGTAGTACCTCATCGTCGTCGGAGGAGCTCCCGATGTCAATGGGCACCCTTCCATCTCCACCCGGTGAAATAACTTCATCTTCCGGATCACTGCTGACAGAAATGACTTGCTTCCCACGTCTTATTTCCTCGGCTTTCTTTGCCTTCTTTCGCAACTCCAACTCCAACTCCTCATGTCGCCCGTACTCGTCGGTACTATTATGTAACTGGACACATTCGTTTTCTAACTGGACGCATTGGGCATCTAACTGGACGCCAGTTTGTTTTGCCTGGACACATCCGGCTACCAGGACTGCGTCTTCTTCACCACCAGCCGATTGGATGCCCGTATGTGCGTGATCTTCTTGGGTCACAGGCGGCCCAGTTAATGGCAGTATAAATTCCTCACCTCCCGCCACTGAGATACCCCACCCTCCGGAGCCACCCGTTGACGATCCTTGTGTAGGTGCCACAGTGCTGCCACATAGCTTGGTTCGCAGGGAGACATGGAGGTCGACAGGCCACGATCGTTCTCCAATGAGTCCGTTTACAAACTTGAAGGCATGCAGCTCTTCGTCATCTCCTATTGCATATGGCATGCACCCGCCCTTCTTCAGCTTCCCTTATGTGAGCTCCACCTCATGCCTTCTCCCATCGACGTTAAACTTTTCCATCACGAGTTTCTTTAGTGCAACGTAGTCGATACGTTCATCCACCAGCAGAGCCTTCTGGCTCCGTGACCCCTTGAAGAACCAACCGCCTTCTTCGCAAGCCCACCATCCTCCGAACACCACAGTCAGACATACGATTGTCTTCTCCCCTATTCATTTACATAGAGAGGGTATACATTAAGTTTAGATTAAGCTGTAGCAAAGTTTTTTTTCTCGTCATCTTCCTTGAGAGACTACTTACACATTTTGTATCTGCAGGCGGTCGCAACTCGGTCCAGTCTATTCCACCAGCTGTCACGTTGTTTGCTGTTGGTTGTCACGTTGTTCTCTCCCGGTTGTCCAGTTAATATTAACTCGTAACGTTTCAACTTTAAGATAAACCCCGGCCCACTTGCTTCTTCTACATTGGCTACTCTGTGAATCTTCAGATTTTTTTCCACCTGGTACCAATTAAATGCCACCCCAATCATTCTCTCCCATATCCTTATATAGATCCCCATATCATTGGCCACCAACTCTCCTCCTTCACTCTTTGCCGGCGCTTCTCCTTCCTCCTTTTAATTCTCCTACTGCAGTGCATTAATGTGGAATAATCATTGGACTGAGGTGGAGCTTCAATGCTTATATACTCTCACCCTCTTCCCTCCTCCCTCCTCTTCCTCCTCCGGATTTTTTTGGCGCAAATTTTTGGCGGGAATTTTCCTTCCCCGGGCTGTTGAGAGAGTCCCTGTCAAACTCAATTAGCTTTCTCTCTCTTTGTCTAATCAAACTCAAAAGCTCCCTCTCTTGCCTCTCTCCGCTCAATGGACGTCTCTCTCTCTCTCTCTCCTTCCTGGACGTCTCTCTCTCTCCTTCCTTTTCTCTCTCTCGCCTTCCTTTTCTCTCCCTCGCTGAGGTGTCACGGTTGGCCCCCACTTTCCCAACCTGTTACCTGCTGGACAGGTTTGCAGGATAACCGGTTTCACCCCATTTTAATCCGAGTTGGGTTAACCTTGCAAGGTTTTTCGGTTTTTGGGTTACCTTGTGTAATTCCCTCATATAGTTATACCTTGATATAATACCAATTATAATTCACTATATAATTACAATCATTTATATTGTGTTCCTAGCCACCTTAATGACCCTCACCCTATTCCCTAGCCATTAATCAAATTACTTTTTCCACCAAAAAAAACATTTCATATTCTCTAGAAATTAATAAAGTTAATAATTTAGAATGAACTTAGATCATTAAGATATAATTACATATTTAATTGAATCTAATAAGAGATCGATCAATGCAAAGAAATTGATACCGATAAAATGAACAGATCCAGTGGAAACTATTTTCTTAATCATTTAATAGCCATAATAGCCATAAATTTGATATTAATCTGATAAAATGAACAGACCCAATGGGAACTATTTTCTCAATCATTTAATAGCCATAATAACCATATAAATTTGATATTAATTTTTCTATTGATCGAAAAACTTATTAGAATCTAATTAGCGCTATGAAGTTATAGATCGAAACAATACTCACTACCTAACTCGATAATATATGCATATATATATATATATATATAGTTGTGAAAAAATTATTTTATAGTTTTCGTATATCCTACAAACGGTATAAAATATGATATATTTATACTCAAGCCAACCGATTTTATATTTTAGTTTTGAAGTGAAAACAACACCCATGGTTTAATCCAACATAAGACAATTTAGCTTTTACAATTTGAAGATGATATGGATAACCAATAGAAAAAATATTAACAACTAATTATGAAGCATATAAAATCAAGATTTATTGTTTGTACATATATTTAGTTTAAATTAGGGAATAATATAATATAAAATAACCTCTTAAATAATCTTAAAAAAATACAAAAACTTTTATGTCCCGTGCGTAGCACGGGGATGACTTGGCTAGTTATAAGTGAATATTTTTCACCCATTACCCACCTTAATAATCCACCCATTAATCCCTTTGAATAATCAAAAGCTAAAACGGTCTTATATTTCGAGACAGTGAGTGCTATTTATATTTTATGAGGAAATGGTAGTAAATACCACAATTCCTAAAATCTTTGCAAAAATGCCACCCTTTTGGGAAAATTTGCAAGAATACCATTTTTTCCCCAAATTTGCAAAAATGTCAAGGTTAACTCCCCCCCACCCCCAAAACCGGCTATCCTATGTTATTTTGCCCAAAAAAAAAATTAAATTACAGGCATCATTGCCTAGTGAATAGGGAGAGGGCGGGAAGGAGAAATAAGGGGAGTGTTAGTAAATGTCAATCCAATCACATATCTCTCTCCCGTTTCAAAACACACCGATAGCAAAGAGAGACAGAGAGGGCTTCTTCATCTTCATCGGCAGTTGCAGCGACGCATAAAAAGAGAGAGAGAGAGAGAGAGGGCGTTTTCTTCTTCGGCAGTTGCAGAGACGGCGCTTCGAGAGAGGAACAACAAAGGAGAGAGAGCGGGCAGGTCCACCGTCGCCGGAAAGTACACACCAGACACGACAGAGATCAGGTACGCCCTTTTACTCTTCTCCCTTCGGTGGTACTGTACGCGGGTGTGGGTCGGGGAAGCAATGGGTGAAGGGGTTAGGGCAATGGTGGCCTGAATGGTGGATCGGGGTGGTGGTTTTCGTGTTTGGAGAATCGTGGGTGTTGGTGGCATGGGTGGTTTTCGGGTATGGAAAGGGGAAATCGGTGGTTAGGGTTTCCAATTGGGTGACAGTGGTTTTCGGAATGGGTTAGGGCAACGGTCGGGCAACTATGGATAGGGGAAATTGGTGGTTTAAGGTTCGAATTGGGTGACAGGGGTTTGAAATTGGGTGACAGGGGTTTCCATTTTGGAGAGAAGGGTTCCGAATTTTGTTGTGGTAGGCGGAATAGGGGAAATGACGAGGTTTGGAAATTGGGATATGTGGATGTCGTAGGTGGCCTATTGAAGGAGGTTTGAGGTATTGCTTATAGGCATCCGATTCATAAGGGGTGACATGGGTTTCACGTTGAGTGACAGGGGTACAGTGACATGGGTTAGTCTGTTAGGTGACAGAGGGAGATGAATATAATTTGTAAACTGACTTTGTTGTGGTAGGCGGAATAGGGGAAATGACGAGGTGTGGAAATTGGGATATGTGGATGTCGTAGCTAGGTGGCCGATTGAAGGAGGTTTGATGTATTGGTTATAGGCTTCCGATTAATAAGGGGTGACATGAGTTTCACGTTGAGTGACATGGGTACAGTGACATGGGTTAGTCTGTTAGGTGACAGAGGGAGATGAATATAATTTGTAAACTGACTTTGTTGTGGTAGGCGGAATAGGGGAAATGACGAGGTGTGGAAATTGAGATATGTGTAACGACCCAGAATTATGATTTCCGGGTTACGTTTCAAGGGATAAAACTCCTTGTTCGGATCTTGCAATGCAGGTACAGGTCGAGGTTTCAAACTCATTCTAAGATTAGTAGAAAGACGGATTTCGAACCCTAAAACCTCGTAGGGCCGTTGGGTACCCTTAACCTGTCCTAAGACTATGTCGCGAAATCCAATTCAAACGAAAGTGAAGCGTAAGCAAAGTTAAGATACAAATGCCACGGCAAAGCCGGGTCTAAACCAAATCATAAATGAGTGATTATCATTTTACCAACTTAGAATGTTAGCCAGATTCTCAGATTCGCCAAAAGGGAACCCCGTTTGTCACACTCTAGAGAGTAAACCAAATCATAAATGAGTGATAGAGAGCCTCACCATGAACACTCTAGAGAGTGGCAAGGACCTGTTTGTCACACTCGAGGGAAGCTTAGAAAGTCATGACAATGAAGGTGAGTGCGTGATTCCTATTCCTCCCTCATTGAGTTCATCCGAGTCTACTCCGCTACCTCCCCTACCCTTGAGCTATGAACATGATAATGTTTTGGCGGAGGAGGATATGTTCGCAGACGATGACAGTTTCTTCAGCGATGAAGAGGAGAGTGCACTACTTCCTGACATGGAGTGTCATGAGTCGACGCATGAGATCCCATGTGATTTATTGTCTCCTTCATTCGATGAGATTGTCTCAAGCTCGCCTATCAAGGAACCAAGTCCGGAGCTGATTTATGTGGCTCCTAAGCAAAGAATTGATATCCTCTACAATGGTGAGAAGGCCGACAAATTTGACAGAGGATTTTCAGTCGCCTTAAATCCTATCAAATAAATCCGACTAACCTAACTAATGTAGTTTGGCAAGTACGGGTCGATCCCACAGAGAGTCAACGATTTGTATGCAAGTCAAGTGTGTCAACAAGAACAAGAAACAAATAAGGGGGATTTTGAAGGTTTGAACTAACTAATTAAGAAATAAAAGTAAACAAAGGTAGCAAACTAAACAACTTGAGGAAATGAATATAAGAAAAATAGCTTAGGTCAACCAATCTTAGCAATCAGGTTTGTTCATTGATCATTGAAATCGAATAGATAACTTCCTCTTGAATACTTTGTTGTGGAAAGACTAGGTCTTTTGAATCCAATTCCTTATCGAATCTAGTTAATAGGACAACCAGACCCTGAAAACCCTAATTATCAAACAATCTTGAAACTATCAAGATTCAATTCAATAATCGATGAAGCTTAAAGGAAATCAACAAAGACAATCGACACGCACAACCGGTTATTGCATCAATTGCAAATCAATTCTCTATACAAATCCCTAAATCAACCAGTTTCAGAGATTTATACTTTGCTACTCAAGATCATAGATAACTCAACCAGTAATTACCTATATCTAGCTATAGATTATCATTAAAAAGCATCAGTTGATCAGGCTAATGGAAATTCACGAAAACCCTAAACATTCAGCGCAGAGAATCAATAATATTCAAAGAGGAGTATTAAGAACAGAAATCTCACAATGAAATAGAAAACCTGAAGCTTCAATTAGTCTCCCTAAGCAAAGGAGTTAGTTGTTCATCCTTGAGAAATCACAAGAGGTCTCCAACTTTCTATGTACAAAACCTCTTCGATCGGCTCAAAACACACAAAACCTATCTGTCTTTTCATGTCCACCGTTTTTCCTTCCTAATTAATCCAAAACCAAAATAAAAATTAACTTTCAGAAATTAACAAAAGTAACGGCCCACATCCTTGGAAATGCAACATAACTCGGGTGCACCAAAGAACTCGGCCGAGTTTGTTGTTGCTCCACCCGAGTTATTTGTCTGCATCAATCTTGACGTCCATATTTCGCTGTTTTCAAGGCCGAATTTGGAAAAGTCGTAAACATGAAAGTTGTAGGTCTTCGAATCCTCTTTTTAACAAGTATAAGTACGCCCCGATCCGATAACTACAGCCTTCGAACAACTCGTTTTAGTGCAGCGTCGCCAACCTGGACAGCTCCAATCAATTGTATGTTTAGCTCCTCTCTTCGGCTCTCGTTCTCTTCTATTTTCGTCCAATCTTCGAGCATTGGCTCGAGCTTAGCTTCACCTCTTTATAATCACTTGAAATCATGCACAAAACTTGTAGATTCCGACTCTAATTGAAAAATAATGAAAACATGAAAACTACTTTAAACTCATGCATTTTACCCTACCTAAACACATCTAAATGCCTATATTAACACTACCTAAATATGTCTTATCAAACTCCCCCACACTTAAACCTTTCTTGTCCTCAAGAAAACAAAACCAATCCAATCAAACATCCCACAGACACACTCTTCGTGCATTCACCTTGTCAACGATTAAATCCAAAATCAAGTAGGAGACACAAGACAGTAATCAACATCATCACATGTATTTGGACAACTCAAAAGCTTAGGCACATTTCAATCCAACCTCACCGGGTATATAAAGTATTTCACTCTCACTCTTGTGTTTAGGCTAAGTCAATTCCGCTCAAACTCAATCCAATGCAACTAAGCTCAATGAAAATTGAAATCCACATCAAAATGTCCACCGTGAGTGACATTACAAGCAATAATCATCATGAGGTCTTGCAAGGATTGTAGGTGGGCTCGGTAAGAAAATCAAGGTAGGGAAAGATTTAGGCTTTGTGGTGCTAAAAATCCGGGAAAAAGAGATCTCAACTACAACCGGAAAAACACTCACAACCAAACATTTCTTCAACGAAAAGAATTCAAACTTTAACTTCATCCACAAATAAAAACTTAAGCACAACTCTTGTTAACCAACTCACTCTGTGTTAATTCTTTTCTCTCTTGATTTTTCAATGATTTTTCTTTTTCTCTTTTCTTGATTTTTTTTTTCTTTTATGATTTTTCCTCGACTTTTACTCCTAAGTGAATTTTATCCTCCTTAGGCCCCGAGTGTTAAGCACAATAATCATCCATATGAAGCTCAAAAAGAATAAATCACCCATACATAACTTTCAAATGATCAAAACACTCCACTAATACACATTTTCACCAATCTTCTCCCTAATTCCCGGATAGGGTAAGGCTAAAATCGGCTAAAAGACATTTTGTGGGGCTAACAAAAATGGGCTAAAAGGCTAAAATTTGGCTTCAACCAGAGGATAGTATGTTTAGCTCCTCTCTTCGGCTCTCGTTCTCTTCTATTTTCGTCCAATCTTCGAGCATTGGCTCGAGATTAGCTTCACCTCTTTATAATCACCTGAAATCATGCACAAAAGTTGTAGATTCCGACTCTAATTGAAAAATAATGAAAACATTAAAACTACTTTAAACTCATGCATTTTACCCAACCTAAACACATCTAAATGCCTATATTAACACTACCTAAATATGTCTTATCAAGGGCCGTTGAGTACCCTTAACCTGTCCTAAGACTATGTCGCGAAATCCAATTCAAACGAAAGTGAAGCGTAAGCAAAGTTAAGATACAAATGCCACGGCAAAGCCGGGTCAAAACCAAATCATAAATGAGTGATTATCATTTTACCAACTTAGAATGTTAGCCAGTTTCTCAGATTCGCCAAAAGTGAACCCCGTCATTAAACGCTTAAACCTTGAAACCAATCCTTCCAAATCATATTCTAGAAATAATTCCGGCATTTTATTTCAAAGCCTCGACTTTAATGTTTCAAGTAATTTAAGACATCGATAAACACTTCCCGAAATAAATCCATCTTTCTAAACCCTTTTTAAAATAATTCAACAATATTTAAATAAAATAAAACATCAAAACTTTAACCCATTTTAACAATCCACATTTATAAAACAACAATACTAAATTACTTTATTATTTCTAAAATCTTATTATAGAACATTAATTTTTTAACCAACGTTAACCTCATTTTACCCAAAACGACCCGACATCTTAGTAAAAAAAATTACAATAACATAATGATTTCCGCATAATTGAATATCTTAAGATAAGTAATTACATACTCAGAATAATGATAATGTTTAATAAAGCACAAGAAGCAAAGAGACATCAATAAAGCACAATCCCAAAAAGGCTAACAAAAACTCACAAGGTAAATTTTTATTGGATTTAAATGCCACCTAAAATGTAAGAGTTATACATGCTCAATCAATCCATTATCTCATGCTCCCCTAGATCAAACAAACTAGACGAGGATCAACAATTCAAGCATATCATGGGACTTATAGTTAGATTAAGAAGACAAGTGGTACAGATGAGGATATCTGATAGATCCTAAATTTAGAATGTCATGCATGCTTATTTTTTTTTCTTTTTATATGATTTTTTCTGTTTTTTTTTTCATATATGGAAGACTAAGAAAAATAACCATGAAATGCAAAAACAAGAAAGCAATATATACAATGCAACCTAAATGCAAACATGTAAATGTTCCCTCCCCCACACTTAATTCACACATTGTCCTCAATGTGAAAAATAAAATAGAAGGAGAAGAACACTTACGGAGTCATCTACATGTCAGGCGGAGGTGGAGGTGGAAATCCATGTTGCCAACCATAAGGGTTCCAAACATCAAATCTGGTGTTCAGCAACTAGAACTGTTCCTGCATTTGACGGAATTGCTCATCTTGTCTCTCACCCAGCAGGTGAAATTGGTCATCCATATGAGATCTCAAACCCGACACTGATTCCATCACAGTGTCAAACCTGGAATCAAAGTAAGCCTTGCTCTGCTGGCCCCTCTCCTCAGGGATGTAATCCATATTTTCCGCCGCCTCTTCCTCATCACCATCATTTCTTTCTTCTTCCTCATCCCCTTCTTCGTTCGACACTTCTTGACTTTGCTCTTTATGCCGAGGCCTCTTACGAATAGCTATATCATCAAGGCGAAGATCATTCCTCTTCACTGAAATTGACCAGTTGGCCTCCGTTGTCAAAGAAGTACGACTGACATCCGGAAGGCGCATTAATCTCTTCGAGCTTCCAATGAGCCAACAATAGTCCCCTCTTAGCTGATAAATAATCCTCATATGGTGTAGAGCGTTGAAATCTAATGAAGTGGACTCGATATCAGCAGGTCTAGTGAGCAGAATCTGATAATGGCGGGCAAATTTGGTGACAATCCCACCTATACCAATACCACCCTTACCTCGATGGCTTACTGTTGCTAAGTGATGCATTAGAAAACCCGCTGAGTTGACTGGCCTCCTTGACAAAGCAGCTGCTATCATCACTAACTCCTTCCTCGGGAAATTGTTTTCCCCATCTGCTCGCCCGAAGATAGTGTGGGCCATGAATCGCTGGAAGATCCGAATCGCCGGATTAGTGATGCAAGAGGCCTTTGAGGATGAAGGGTTGTAGTTAGGTCCTGTAGCAATCTTATCCCAAAAATTGTTCGGGCACCAAATAGCTCGGCTTTCACATCTCGCGACGTCATCATTCACCACTGGGAAACCAAAAATTTGGTTGATTTCATTCAAAGTGAACGTCCGCTTATGTCCTCCAAGCTGAAATGTGCATATTCCTTCTGCTACTTCCGGACCTCCACGAGTTTGTACATCAAGTGTGCTCAAGAGCTCCAGCGTGAGTCCCTTGTAAGTAGGCTCACTAAAAGATAGGAAGTCATCCCATCCTAAAGCACTTGCCAATCGCTCTACATCAGTCCGAATGCCCAACTCAGAAAGTAAATGAAAGTCCAGATGATGTGTACCCTTCCACTCCTTTTCTTTCAACTAGTGGAAAGTGGTCAGATGTGCGGGATCCCTCAGATGGAAACCAAACGACTCCGGGGTCGACTCCCCTACTCTAGTGGGAGGCTCATGAGCTACAGATCTTCAGGATGAGGAAGATGATGCATCTTTCTTTCTCTTTTGGAATATTCTCGGCGGCATGACGAATTGATACCCCTGCACACCCTACACAACAAACACCCACAAAGCACAAAAATTGTTGTCCCGGCAAGGACAACGCTCACAATAATGCAATGGTGCTATATCCAACCACACAACCACAACCAAACCTCAAATCTTCAAAACTAATGCATGTTAACAAGAAGCAAGCCAAAATCCATCAATTCCAATGTCAATAAGCTCAACAAGACAACCAAATCAAATTTTATAGCATAGATGGAATTCAACTCAATGCTTAAACTCAATAAATCACACTTTGCAAATTCTCATCAAACATGGCCTCCCAATCTATAAACTCAAGACAAGTTTCAAACTCAATCCTCTTTCATCAACAATTATAGCATAAATAAGGTTCAATTTCACCCAATCAACTCCTAAATTACACAAATTTCTTCAATAGGAGAAAACCTAGAAATTGGGGTTTTGAAATTTTACCTTTAACTCTTCAATGGAGGAGAGAAAGAGGAGGGAGGCTGACCGAAGATTGGTGGCCGGCGCTGTGAGTGTTGCCGGCGTGGCCTGGAGAGGTCGGCTCAGGGCGGCGCTGTGGTGGATAGTTGCTGGCGACTTGGTGCCTGGGAGAGAAGGCAGAACTCGGGAGAGAGAGAGATGGAACTCAGGAGGGCGAGACCAGGTTCTTCAGGTTTTCTTCTCCCTCTCTTGTTTTTTTTTTTAATTGGGGACGCGAAATAACTCGGGTGGAGCATACAAAACTCGACCGAGTTTTCTGTACTCCCACCCGAGTTTTTTCTTGAGATCTGTTGGAAACTCGGGTTGGCCAAGAGCTCGGCCGAGCTTTTCACCCGAGTAACCTACTGGATTTTTCTTGCTTTTTTGCCCAGAATTTGACGATTTTTTTTTTTTTTTTGAAAGAATGGAAAACCTGAAATTGACAACTAAAATGACAAAAACAAATGAAAAATGCAAATCTAAACTACTCACCTTGGGTTGCCTCCCAAGAAGTGCTTGGTTATGGTCGTTAGCTCGACCCAATTCATGCTCACTCTTTTGATTCCGGCTCCCTGAGAGCCAACTTTTCAATGACTTCTTCACTAGCTCCCTCATGGTACAATTTCAAGCGTTGTCCATTGACTTTGAAAGTTTTGTGTGTGGCAACCTCATAAATCTCTACAACTCCATACGGAAACACTTGAGCAACCACATAAGGACCAGACCAACGGGAGCGGAGCTTACCAGGAAAGAGGCGCAGGCGTGATTGAAATAGGAGGACCTTATCCCCCACCTTGAAATCCTTTCTCAAAATGTTCCTATCATGCCAAGCTCTTGTCTTTTCCTTGTAAATTGATGCATTATCATAAGCCTCAAGACGAAGCTCCTCTAACTCTTGTAGTTGTAGCTTCCGGCCCTTGCCAGCTTCGTCAAAATCCATGTTGAAGCTCTTTATTGCCCAATATGCTCGGTGCTCTAGCTTCACGGGAAGATGACATGCCTTCCCAAACACCAACCGATATGGTGACATACCAATCGGTGTTTTATAGGCTGTTCTGTAAGCCCATAATGCATCATCTAACCTCATACTCCAATCTTTCCTATTCGGAGCAATTGTCTTCTCAAGAATGGATTTGACCTCTCTGTTAGACACTTCCGCTTGGCCATTTGTTTGTGGATGATAAGCCGTGGACACCCGGTGTGTGACATGATACTTTTTCAACAAATCACTCACAGTTCGGTTACAGAAATGCGTTCCCCGATCACTAATCAAAGCTCTTGGGATCCCAAACCTTGCAAAAATGTTCTTCTTCAAGAAATCTGCCACCACCTTAGAATCATCAGTTTTGGTGGGCTTCGCTTCCACCCATTTGGAAACGTAGTCCACCACTAACAAGATGTAAAGATTACCAAAGGAGTTTGGAAACGGTCCCATGAAGTCAATGCTCCAGACGTCAAATATTTCACAAAAAATCATGGGTGCTTGAGGCATCTCATTCCTCCGGGATATGTTTCCAACTCTTTGGCATCTGTCACAAGACTTACAAAAACCATATGCATCTCTAAAAAGAGTAGGCCAATAGAATCCAGAGTCTAATACCTTTCTCGCTGTCTTTTTGGGTCCAAAGTGTCCCCCACATGCATAAGAATGACAGAAGGCTAATACAGATGTTACCTCATTATCAGGAAGGCAACGACGGACGACTTGATCAGAGCAGTGCTTCCACATATATGGGTCATCCCATACATAATACCTCGATTCACTGCGTAGCCTATCCTTTTGAGCCTTGGAGAAAGCAGGAGGATTCTCACCTGTTGCAAGAAAGTTCACAATGTGGGCATACCATGGCTTCAGAGCTCGGACGACGAACAGTGTATCGTCGGGGAATGTTCCTTGAATAGGTTCTTGCCGCTGGCCCTTGTCATCCTCCTGGATGAGCCTACTGAGATGATCTGCTACCAAGTTCTCGGCGCCTTTCTTGTCCTTGATCTCAATGTTGAACTCGCTCAATAACAAGATCCACCTAATCAATCTTGGCTTTGCCTCCTTCTTCGTCAATAGATAACGAAGAGCTGCATGGTCTGTATACACTATCACCTTTGTGCCAAGCAAATAGGACCTGAACTTCTCTAATGAGAAAACCACTGCTAGGAGCTCTTTTTCTGTTGTGGAGTAGTTCCTCTGCACACCATTTAGAGTCATGGACGCATAATGTATCACATGAGATGCTCTCCCATTCTTTTGCCCCAGAACAACCCCAATAGCGTAGTCACTCGCATCGCACATGATCTCAAATGGTAGAGACCAATCTGGTGCCTGGATGATCGGGGCACTAACCAGACGCTTCTTCAGCTCGTCAAATGCCTTCTTGCACTCTCCATTAAAGTCAAACACCACATCCTTTTTCAGCAGCTCACAAAGAGGAGAGGAAATCTTGGAGAAATCTTTAATAAACCTGCGATAAAAACCTGCATGGCCTAGAAAAGAGCGGACTTCGCGCACGTTAGTTGGATAGGGTAGGGACTGAATGACATCAACCTTGGCCCTATCGACCTCAATTCCTCTCGCAGACACTATATGACCTAGTACTATACCCTGTTCGACCATAAAATGACACTTTTCGGAGTTTAATACTAGGTTGGTATCCACACACCTCTTTAGCACAAGTGTAAGGTGTTCTAAGCATGACTCAAAATTGTCTCCATGGACTGTAAAGTCATCCATAAAGACTTCTATGAAGTGTTCAACATAGTCAGAGAAAATACTTACCATGCACCTTTGAAATATTGCCGGCGCATTACACAACCCGAATGGCATTCGGCGATAAGCGAATGTCCCAAACGGACATGTAAACGTCGTCTTCTCCTGATCTTCTGGTGCAATAGCCACCTGAAAATAACTTGAATACCCATCTAGGAAACAATAGAAAGTACGACCTGCAAGTCGCTCAAGCATTTGGTCAATGAATGGCAAAGGGAAGTGATCTTTCCTAGTTACCGCATTCAATTTGCGGTAGTCTATACAAACACGCCATCCAGTTTGTGTCCTAGTGGGAACTAGTTCACCCTGTTTGTTCTCAACGACGGTAATCCCACCCTTTTTAGGAACAACTTGGGTGGGACTCACCCATGCACTATCAGAGATAGGGTATATCATACCTGCTTGGAGAAGTTTCAGGACTTCCTTCTTCACCACCTCCATTATAGGTGGGTTGAGCCTCCTTTAAGGTTGTCTGGATGGCTTTGCTTCGTCCTCCAATAAGATCCTATGCATACATGTCGAGGGACTAATCCCCTTAATGTCTGCAATAGTCCATCCAATAGCCACTTTGTGTTCCTTGAGGACCGCTACTAGCTCCCCTTCTTGCTCCTTAGAAAGTTTGCTTGAGATGATGACTGGTAGTGTTTCTCCTTCTCCTAGAAAGACATACTTGAGATGACTAAGAAGTTGCTTTAGCTCTACCTCCGGTGCCTGAACAATAGAGGGCAAAAGCTTCTCGCTAGGCGAGGTTAGTAGCATGGGTTTTGAGCCCAATGGAGAGAGAGGTAGCTTAGAATAAGCATCTAACTCCATCACAACTTCCTGCAGGTTAGTGCACAATCCATAATCCATAGAAATGTCCTCTAGAGGAGTTTCTAAAGCAACTTGAACATCATCCACACAATTCAATTCAAAGATATCTTGCACTAGTGGCTCAAGAACATCAACGAAGCACAAAGAATGATCATCAGAGGGATATTTCATAGCATCATAAATGTTATACTCGACCCTCTCACCATCAAATTCCATTGTTAATGACCCCGAATACACATCAATTTTGGTTTTCGTGGTCCTTAAAAATGGTCTTCTTAAAAGAATAGGAGCTTCATGACTACCTTGTCCCATATTCAAGACGAAAAAATCAGCGGGAAAGACCATCTTATCCACCATCACAAGAACATCCTCTATCACTCCTTTAGGGTACACATTAGAGCGATCAGCCAACTGAATCACTACCCTAGTTTCAAGCAAAGGACCAAGTCCTAAAGATTCATACAAAGAGTAAGGTAACACATTGATAGATGCACCCAAATCCAACATTGCCCTTTCGATTCGAGTTTCACCTATCACACAAGGTATAGTAAACATGCCAGGGTCGGTACATTTCTTAGGAAGGCGCTTCTGAAATACAGCAGACACATGTTCACTAACCCTAATCTTTTGCTTTCCCTTAGATTTTTGATTCCTCTTAATTGTACACAATTCTTTCAGAAATTTTGCATAGCGAGGAATACTCTTAATCAGATTAAGTAAAGGGATGTTTACCTCACATTTGCTGAATGTTTCGAAGATTTCCTTTTCACTCTCTGGCATGCGAGTATCTCTCAATGCATCAGGAAAGGGAGGGCTTGGTTTGTATGAACTCTGTGGTGGCATGTCCGGCTTGCTCACCACCTTCGTGGTCTCTTCGTCCTTCTCTTGAGATTCTTTAGGACTCTCTGCAGCTTGAGAGTCATCTACCACCATCTCTTCCTCCTCATCATCTATGAGGACTGTGTTCTCATCCCGACTTTCTAAGTTCTTACCACTCCTTAGAGTCATAGCACTCACATTCTGTTTTGGATTCAACTCAGTCTGAGATGGAAACTTACCAGAATCCTTAGCCTCCAGCTTGCCCAAAGCACCAGCAATCTATCCAACCTGATTCTCCAAGTTCTGAATGCTAGACTTTGTTTCCTGTTGGAATTGCACCATGTTGTTCTGCATTGTAGTCACATTCTGTGTCAGAGCTTTGATCATGTCCTCAGCTGACATGGATGAGCTCGAACTCTGCCCTTGAGGTCTAGGTCCATACTGTTGTCTGAATGGTGGAGCTTCTTGCTGATTAAACTGCTGCTGTTGAGGATTCCCATACCTAAAGTTCGAATGATCTCTCCAGCCAGGGTTATAGCTATTAGAGTAAGGGTCATGCCTCGGCCTTTGTGATACAAAGCCCCCCACTACATTCAATTCAACATTCGGCTCCTGGAGGATGGGGCATGCATCGGTGGGATGCTGAAAATCTTGGCAGATTCCACATGCTTTTACCTGCTGCTGATTCCCATTGAGCATGATTTTTCGCATCATCTCTTTTAACTCATTCACATCTGTCTGGAGTGATGAGTCTGCTTCTGCCGAGCTCACAGTTTTAGAGGACGTCTTCCTGAATTGCCTTGCCCCCTCTACAAGCTCAGAAAACATCTCAAATGCTCCAGCAGGAGTCTTATTCAAGATGTTTCCACCACATGCAGCATTAACCATTCTTCTCTCATCATCTAATAGACCTCCATGTAAGTAGAGAACGAGGTCCTGATTCGAATAGCCATGATAAGGGCAGCTGGCCACTAGCTTCTTATACCTCTCATAGTAGTCATACAAGTTCTCTGTAGCATGTTGCTCAATGTTGCTGATGCTCTTCTTGAGACTGTTCAATTTTGTTGCTGGAAAGTATTTCTCCAAGAAGGCTTTCTGCATCTGAGCCCATGTATTTATGCTCCCTGGAGTGAGGTAATAGAGCCAGTCACTAGCCGAATCCCTCAAAGAGAAAGGAAAGGCTCTTAACTTGATTTGATCATCCGTTACGTTCCTCGGCTTCATGCCTGTGCAGACAGCATGAAACTCTGCTAGGTGCTTATTAGGGTCTTCTCCACTAAGACCATGAAACTTCGGCAGCAAATGTATCAGTCCAGATTTCAACTCAAAACTCACACCGTCAGCAAGCTCTGGAAACTCTATAGCAAGCGGTTGTTGTGTCAGATTCGGGGCAGTCAACTGCCTCAAAGTCTGATTCGGATTAGCCATCTCAACTCTTTCTGACCGATCCTGATCTCCACGAGATTCTCTACGAAGCCTGGAAAGTGTTCTCTCGATCTCTGGATCAAAATGCAAATCAGATGTATTAGTAGCACGGGTGCGAACCATAAGCCAGGTTCTCAGCCCAATTAACACACAAAAACAAGCACACAAATAACAATTTGACTCCCCGGCAATGGCGCCAAATTTGACAGATGATTTTCATGTCGCCTTAAATCCTGTCAAATAAATCCGACTAACCTAACTAATGTAGTTTGGCAAGTATGGGTCGATCCCACAGAGAGTCAACGATTTGTATGCAAGTCAAGTGTGTCAACAAGAACAAGAAACAAATAGGGGGGATTTTGATGGTTTGAACTAACTAATTAAGAAATAAAAGTAAACAAAGGTAGCAAACTAAACAACTTGAGGAAATGAATATAAGAAAAATAGCTTAGGTCAACCAATCTCAGCAATCAAGTTTGTTCATTGATCCTTGAAATCGAATAGATAACTTCCTCTTGAATACTTTGTTGTGGAAAGACTAGGTCTTTTGAATCCAATTCCTTATCGAATCTAGTTAATAGGACAACCAGACCCTGAAAACCCTAATTATCAAACAATCTTGAAACTATCAAGATTCAATTCAATAATCGATGAAGCTTAAAGGAAATCAACAAAGACAATCGACACGCACAACCGGTTATTGCATCAATTGCAAATCAATTCTCTATACAAATCCCTAAATCAACCAGTTTCAGAGATTTATACTTTGCTACTCAAGATCATAGATAACTCAACCAGTAATTACCTATATCTAGCTATAGATTATCATTAAAAAGCATCAGTTGATCAGGCTAATGGAAATTCACGAAAACCCTAAACATTCAGCGCAGAGAATCAATAATATTCAAAGAGGAGTATTAAGAACAGAAATCTCACAATGAAATAGAAAACCTGAAGCTTCAATTAGTCTCCCTAAGAAAAGGAGTTAGTTGTTCATCCTTGAGAAATCACAAGAGGTCTCCAACTTTCTATGTACAAAACCTCTTCGATCGGCTCAAAACACACAAAACCTACCTGTCTTTTCATGTCCACCGTTTTTCCTTCCTAATTAATCCAAAACCAAAATAAAAATTAACTTTCAGAAATTAACAAAAGTAACGGCCCACATCCTTGGAAATGCAACATAACTCGGGTGCACCAAAGAACTCGGCCGAGTTTGTTGTTGCTCCACCCGAGTTATTTGTCTGCAGCAATCTTGACGTCCATATTTCGCTGTTATCAAGGCCGAATTTGGAAAAGTCGTAAACATGAAAGTTGTAGGTCTTCGAATCCTCTTTTCAACAAGTATAAGTACGCCCCGATCCGATAACTACAGCCTTCGAACAACTCGTTTTAGTGCAGCGTCGCCAACCTGGACAGCTCCAATCAATTGTATGTTTAGCTCCTCTCTTCGGCTCTCGTTCTCTTCTATTTTCGTCCAATCTTCGAGCATTGGCTCGAGCTTAGCTTCACCTCTTTATAATCACCTGAAATCATGCACAAAACTTGTAGATTCCGACTCTAATTGAAAAATAATGAAAACATGAAAACTACTTTAAACTCATGCATTTTACCCTACCTAAACACATCTAAATGCCTATATTAACACTACCTAAATATGTCTTATCAAACTCCCCCACACTTAAACCTTTCTTGTCCTCAAGAAAACAAAACCAATCCAATCAAACATCCCACAGACACACTCTTCGTGCATTCACCTTGTCAACGATTAAATCCAAAATCAAGTAGGAGACACAAGACAGTAATCAACATCATCACATGTATTTGGACAACTCAAAAGCTTAGGCACATTTCAATCCAACCTCACCGGGTATATAAAGTATTTCACTCTCACTCTTGTGTTTAGGCTAAGTCAATTCCGCTCAAACTCAATCCAATGCAACTAAGCTCAATGAAAATTGAAATCCACATCAAAATGTCCACCGTGAGTGACATTACAAGCAATAATCATCATGAGGTCTTGCAAGGATTGTAGGTGGGCTCGGTAAGAAAATCAAGGTAGGGAAAGATTTAGGCTTTGTGGTGCTAAAAATCCGGGAAAAAGAGATCTCAACTACAACCGGAAAAACACTCACAACCAAACATTTCTTCAACGAAAAGAATTCAAACTTTAACTTCATCCACAAATAAAAACTTAAGCACAACTCTTGTTAACCAACTCACTCTGTGTTAATTCTTTTCTCTCTTGATTTTTCAATGATTTTTCTTTTTCCCTTTTCTTGATTTTTTTTTTCTTTTATGATTTTTCCTCGACTTTTACTCCTAAGTGAATTTTATCCTCCTTAGGCCCCGAGTGTTAAGCACAATAATCATCCATATGAAGCTCAAAAAGAATAAATCACCCATACATAACTTTCAAATGATCAAAACACTCCACTAATACACATTTTCACCAATCTTCTCCCTAATTCCCGGATAGGGTAAGGCTAAAATCGGCTAAAAGACATTTTGTGGGGCTAACAAAAATGGGCTAAAAGGCTAAAATTTGGCTTCAACCAGAGGATAGTATGTTTAGCTCCTCTCTTCGGCTCTCGTTCTCTTCTATTTTCGTCCAATCTTCGAGCATTGGCTCGAGATTAGCTTCACCTCTTTATAATCACCTGAAATCATGCACAAAAGTTGTAGATTCCGACTCTAATTGAAAAATAATGAAAACATTAAAACTACTTTAAACTCATGCATTTTACCCAACCTAAACACATCTAAATGCCTATATTAACACTACCTAAATATGTCTTATCAAGGGCCGTTGAGTACCCTTAACCTGTCCTAAGACTATGTCACGAAATCCAATTCAAACGAAAGTGAAGCGTAAGCAAAGTTAAGATACAAATGCCACGGCAAAGCCGGGTCAAAACCAAATCATAAATGAGTGATTATCATTTTACCAACTTAGAATGTTAGCCAGTTTCTCAGATTCGCCAAAAGTGAACCCCGTCATTAAACGCTTAAACCTTGAAACCAATCCTTCCAAATCATATTCTAGAAATAATTCCGGCATTTTATTTCAAAGCCTCGACTTTAATGTTTCAAGTAATTTAAGACATCGATAAACACTTCCCGAAATAAATCCATCTTTCTAAACCCTTTTTAAAATAATTCAACAATATTTAAATCAAATAAAACATCAAAACTTTAACCCATTTTAACAATCCACATTTATAAAACAACAATACTAAATTACTTTATCATTTCTAAAATCTTATTATAGAACATTAAATTTTTAACCAACGTTAACCTCATTTTACCCAAAACGACCCGACATCTTAGTAAAAAAAATTACAATAACATAATGATTTCCGCATAATTGAATATCTTAAGATAAGTAATTACATACTCAGAATAATGATAATGTTTAAATCATAAATTCAGAATTTAAATCTTAATAATAATCAAATAAATAACATATGACACCTTATAGGATAACATAACATCTAAATAAAACAACACCTTATATATAACCAGCCCAACCCGAAGAAAAGGCCCAACCCGGGAAGACCTTGGATCCGGCCCAGATCAACCGTAGGGAAGTGGTACTGAACCCGGTTACTAATACCCTCTCCACAACTTAGACCCGATTAAATATGATATAACCCGTTCCCCAGAAACCGGGTCAAGCCCACCCTGATGGCCCAAATCTGGAAGGAAAGAACGAAGAATGAGGTCCCACAGGCTTGTCTCTCTCAACCCAGGAAACAAGCTCAGCCGCCGACGGAAGAAAAACGAGGGGGAAGAAGAAGAACTCAGGCCTCCGGCGGAACTCCGATCAACCCCAACCCGCACCAAGCCTGACCGACACCTCTCCCGACCACCACAGACTCGGAAAAACCCAAGCGCAATCAAGGAAAGAGATAGAATGAAGAACTCACCGAGAGTTTTGAAAAGTCCGACTTTGGGGACGCTCCGAGGCCAATCTGAGCTCCGATGACGGAATCTGCGTCGTCTTGGCCTAGGACGAAGGAATAGAGGTTAAAGGCGGGCCTTTGATAGGTTTTGAGTTGAAATGCGGAGATCGAAAGCTTACCGCGTTGATCGAATAAGAACAGGGAAACGAAGGGGGAAGAGCGGCTCTGACAGGACTCCTGAGTCGCCTGGCTTCGTCGTCGGATGTCGGAGGGAAGGAATTGGAAGGAATGTTGCCTGTACTCGGAAAGAAGAGAGCTGGAGGTCCTCAGATGGAGCCCAGGGAGGCACGGCTGGAGGTGCTACCTCATCGGCTCGGTGGTGGCTCAGAAACGGTCGGAAACAGAGGATGGGAGAGTGGTGGTGGTGACGAATCCGGAGGCAAATATGCTTGGGTTTGTTCGGCTGCAACGGGGACAGAAAGGTAGGGAGTGGTGATGGAGTTTCCTGGGTTTGTTTAGAGCGAAATTGGGAAGAGGGAAAGGGCTTCTTCTGAATACTTGCTGGAATTTGTTGCAGAGACAATGAGGGCAAATTGGTGGGGTTTACGGTGAAAGCACAAAACAACAAAATGTAAGCTGGAAAATGCAGGAAAGGAGATGAGTGTTATAGGGGGAAATTGCACATAAAAGACAATATGCAAGCTGTGTCCTAGGAAAGAACAGAGGAATCTTTCCTCAAACATTTTTTTGAGAACAAGATAGCGAAGGGAAAGAAAATAAGAAATGACATGGTCCCACTCAAAGAATTCAAAATAGCGGAATAGACTCGAAACCCGTTCGCCCGACAAATCCCGACTAAACTCAAAACGATCTTCAAATTTCCAAATCCGAGTTTAATAATATATTATTTTATTTTAGTTTTTTTCCGCATATGAGAGCGGGATAAAGCATATTTTAAAATTTCAACTAAATAATGCCGGAACTCGTGTAGAAGGATTTAGAGTAAAATCAATAGCTTAAGGACGGAAATTCCAAACCTCTCAAATCTTTGAAAGCGGAATGATTATAAATCACTATTTTAATAATTTATTATTATAAAATTTTCCGTTCTTTACATCATCCTCCTCTAAAAACAAGTCTCGTCCCCGAGACTAAAATCATTCTAAAATAAGGGGATGAAGTTTGAAATTGGTGAGTCCAAGGATCATATCATTGGCCCCGTAAGCACCTCATAAGGGCCCGTATGAGGTTCTCACAGTACCCATGACGTGATCATAATATTCCCAATTGGTCGTAGCAAGTATGCGATATGGGCCCCTACCACACGCTTACCTTGACCTTTCGGTTATATCATAACTCGAAAGCAACTATAGCGCCCCTACTAGGTCTTAGCAAGCATTCTATATGCGCCCCTATAAAATGCATGTATCCACTTCGTGAGACGTTATAGTATAAGCCCGGGTTGAAAAGTTTCTAAAGGGATTCCACAATTGAAAAAAAAAAAGATTAGCCTTAAAATCGTTGAAATTATCGGTAACGTTCATTCTTTTACAAATCTAAGTTAATCCTTTTCAAAACCGTTCAAATCTTCAAATCCAACGTTTAATCAAGTAACTTTACACCAAAACAAGTCAAACCCTTTCAAATCAAGATTTTGTCAAAATCTTCCAACAACCCAATCAGTTTATCGCATAACAATCAATCAAATTCAGAAGCTCGGAGGTGGAATCATCCACCTCTAAGGGTTAATCCCATATTCTCTTCCTAGGTTCCAGAATCAAATCAATCTATTAGTCTCAATTCAAGCAAGATTCACAAGCCATAAGCAACGCATAACCATATAACCAATCGATCCTCAACGAGTACATCATATGACAAGTCTCCAACATATGTCAGCACACTGCCTCAAGATCACATCAACGTCTCCACATCATATTAAAGGTCATAATATCCATCTATGTCAAAATCATAACACACATCTCGATATCACACCAAGGTCATAACAGGTACATCCTCATCATTAAGTCAACGAATCAAACTCATTGTTAACACATCAACACAACAAGTCAGGTTATTAAGATTCCGCGAAAGGGGAGGTCGAACAGTATATCAGTCATCGAATGTCAACATATTCACCAAACATCATTTTAACTCATCACAATGTCATATAACGATGATTTAGAAATCTGGTATGATTATCTCATATATACAAGTCATGTCCATACTTCAAGTCATATTCATTATTTACATAATCAGTAATCATGCTAGTCAACCGTATGCTACCACATCATGCTTACTTTCACATAATAAACATCACGCTTTCACATAATAACACATCATTATCTCGCATATCCTATTACAACACATCCTAACATGCTTCTAAAACAACATAACAGGATAGGAAAGCATCAATATATCATGATAGTATCGATCATTCCATATCAGGTTCGTCATGATTGCTATCTAACATCATGCCAACAGATATAAATAAATCACATAAGAAATAAAATCCTCACATCATACCAGTCAAACTAAATGCAATCCCGCTCGCCCGATTCTAATTTCCAACCAAGACCAATCTCCTTCTAAACTCAACAACCTCAACTCAGTCAAAATTTCCTAAAGAAATCCCAATTCATTTCGATACCCCATTCTCGCCCCTCATTCCACCAAGCACTACCATACCCCATCCACCTCTAAGAATCCAAATCCTATCTCTAACTTCACACCCAAGTACCCTCTCATGGTATGTTCTCAGTACTCTCAAAAGCCATTTCTCACACTTCTCATACTACTCAAGACATCACAAGCATCATAACCTGCCAACCACATCCCCTCTAGGAAATTACTCGATAACTGCCTAGCCGGCCTATCCCTAACCATACTCTTGCCCAATAGTTCAAAGAAGAAGCAATCATGGATATTATTACACATAAGAACTACATCATCTCTGCTAGCATTTATATCAATAGCATTATAAATTCATCATTTAATATCGCAACTACATCAATAAGTCTCGATTTACCAAGATGCTCAATAATTATTGCGAAACATCATATATGCACACAATCAAGTCAAGCTAGCAAGTTCCATCATAACCTTATCTAATAACCATTTCAGGTTTCTCAGTATTTGCAGTTCATACTTTATAGACAAAGGAATTTAGATCATGTTTTGCAACTCAGAGTAACAACTAATCAAGGTATCATGGCACATTAGAACTATAAGGCATCAAATCATATTATTATAAACAACAGACAATCAGGCAATAGTTATCACCAAGTGAGCACATCAGCACGTAAATCTCATCGTCAGGTCAGTGCAATATCATCACCAATAATTTAGAAGAATTAGCAATTCGAACAAAGGACACTCTCGCTTGCAAGTCATATTGTACACAATAACCGTAATTCCTGATGCGTGCCCGTTCCGCCGACATCATAGATCTTGAAGCCCGTGGGTTATGGGCCCACGCTTCCGCTGCACTGCTCTACCGCTATCTAACTTTTCTTTCCATCTTCCATGCAGTCGCTCACCCAAGATATCGCACAAGAGTCCAAGTTAGGGGGGTGACAAGAGAAGACAACCCAAAATTCTTTTCGGGGACAAACACGGACCACAACTAAAGACGACAATACTAGAGACACGACTCTGACCCGAGAATAGCAATAACGCCCTTATGGAGGTCTATAAGGTTACAATTGTGACAAACAGATACAAATTCATCATGGGGCATATCAATCATATTAATCCACACTAACATGTACCTATCTCAAGGAGCACGACATACTTATTCATTCCAAAAAGACATATTCGAGTGCTACATGGATGCATGCGAGGCAAGATAGTAGTCTATTATCCCAAGAAAGTCGATATGCCTAGCAACTTAAGCAAGATATGCAGGATTTAATGGGTATCACAATTGTCACATATATGAAAAATGCACGAGCTTGGTGTATGCATCATACGAGAACATATAAGAGTAACATATATAGTAACTATCTCATCTGACACAATGATCATACAATAGGTCAAGCATGGCACGTAATCATATGACGAGATACATTTAGAAAGCATGGGTCCCACACGATACTAGCGATACATGATGTGATACCAGCATAGTCAAGAGTCATTAAGAGGAGTTCAACATAATGTCCATGAAAATAAGAGGGATCACCACAGAGTAACAAATAGAACATCACGACGATAGGTCATAATCATGTTAGGAATGAACTGTCGTAGGGCACATAAAAGGGTACAATAACTATCACATCATAGAACAAGTATGGCATGTAATCATTTAGCGGGTCATATTAGAAAGCATAAGCCCTACAGGATACTACTAGCACATATAAAAGCATGAATACAATCAAGGCAATTCGACCAAATTCATTCTAACATTCAGGTGTCATGCGTATGCGGAATCATGATATAGTGTGGTGTGTGATCATGCGAGGTGCCAAGTCATACATCTATGCAAGCACGAGAGGATGTCATAGAGCAATAGGGTAACACTACCGAGCGATAACATGTAAGCAGGCTAGGATTACCCATTACGAAAAGCAAGTCAATCATCGAACTCAACATTAATCTAATCAGGATGAGTAAAACAATCTAAGATGATAGGAAAAGAGAAGGATCACACTATCAGAGACCTAGCTCAAAGAAAGTCAACAGTAATGTAGGCAAGATATAATTCGCACAAGTTACAATCAAGGGTCTTACATGACACTAATGGATCAACACAACATGCGATACATACATGCATTTTACTGATCAACCCAACGATATGTAAAAAAAATCAATTGAATCACATTCCAACGATATAGAAGTATGAGGAAAGCTTAACAATGTATAATACAAGTCTAAGTAATGGCCAATATGATTAGAATGCGGGGCATGAGCTCAAATAAACACATACTAAGATAAAAACATGCATTCATCAAGACTCAATTATGCCACATAGTCCCCATCCAACGCAAGTTATCACACAACAATGTTAAATACAAATAATCAACAGTAGTTAATCTGACGAATACATAATAGATGGGCATGCTATAGATTATTGCCACAAAAGGAATAATAAGCATCGACGCGTAATCATCTAGCATGTACTGGGAATTACATATCGCATAAGGTATGTTGACATCCAATTGTAACATGTATCCATCAAGTAAGGAACTCACTCTATCATGGTATCAAAACTGAACGATCACACTATCATGAACCTATTCACATGGAGAACGTCAATTATGCAGCTTTCCAACATATGACATTTACATTCATGCACTTGTATAACGATGCAGCATACTAAGTAAAACATGCTGGATTGATAGGAATGTAACAATTGTATTTCGGACCCATACAATGGTCATCATGAACATCAAACATGTAAGCACAATTTCACATTAAAGATTAATCCGTAGGTCAAAGAGTAGTACATGTAGAATCATACGATCAGTAAGCCAAGTAAACATGCTATAACAATAAACACGTAATCATACAACATGATATAAGGCAAGGCACAACACGAGACTTGAGCAAGGTAATTAACCACAACATGAGCTTAAACAATAAAACCATGACAGAAGGCAAGACATAACATGAGAAGCTTCTTACTAATGATCATTGGCAAGGTACATGCGGGAGATTATAAAATCATGTCATGCAATTCAGAGAGAGTCGCCATTACAATCGGACAGAAATCCCCAAGGGCAATCATTGACTTTTCCCGACCGACTTATCACCCCTCTTTCCCGTGGGACTTTGGTACGACTCTTTGTGGTAAGAAAATAAAGGTTGACCATCATATGAATCAAGAAAGACAACCCCATGACACCTTACTTTTGACTCAAAATGCCATCAAGAACCACCTTCTAATACTCACTCAGAGAACCTTCATATCCATACATGATTCCGACACAATGTGTTTACCAACCCGATTTTCCCCGTGGGAGACACTGACATCCGGGAGGAAGACTCGATAGCACCGTCAAAGGGTTAACAGACATAGTGGAAGGGCTCGTTCCACACAAGCTGGGTTTGACCACACAGAAACAAGGGTACTCCCACTATCCCGTTTTCACAAATCAGTCAATACACATTTAATTTTTTGGCATACCAATCAGATATCTAGCATAGCAAGCATTCAACACAGAATCAGTTAGTGACACTCATAATGACCTCCTTGGAGTCTTCCAGACCCATCTGTAAATAACAAGCTAATATTTCGCCTAACCATTTCCAACTACATCCAATAGGGATGGTCTAACGTCTTTCTACCCACTCGATCCCCTCTTTAGTCGGTTTTCCATATTTTATGATAAGTCAAGTTCATTACTTAGTCCAATTTCGGCTAGACAACTTAAGTTCATTTTTCCCTTTTTAAAATCCTTTCAAATCCTTTGAAATTCATGGGCGTTTTTCCAAAACATACACTTGACCCTTGCGTACCCGAATTGCACAACCTCAGCTCTGATACCATCTTTGTAACGGCCCAGAATTATGATTTCCGGGTTACGTTTCAAGGGATAAAACCCCTTGTTCGGATCTTGCAATCCAGGTACAGGTCGAGGTTTCAAACTCATTCTAAGATTAGTAGAAAGATGGATTTCGAACCCTAAAACCTCGTAGGGCCGTTGGGTACCCTTAACCTGTCCTAAGACTATGTCGCGAAATCCAATTCAAACGAAAGTGAAGCGTAAGCAAAGTTAAGATACAAATGTCACGGCAAAGCCGGGTCAAAACCAAATCATAAATGAGTAATTATCATTTTACCAACTTAGAATGTTAGCCAGATTCTCAGATTCGCCAAAAGGGAACCCCGTCATTAAACCCTTAAACCTTAAAACCAATCCTTCCAAATCATATTCTAGAAATAATTCCGGCATTTTATTTCAAAGCCTTGATTTTAATGTTTCAAGTAATTTAAGACATCGATAAACACTTCCCGAAATAAATCCATCTTTCTAAACCCTTTTTAAAATAATTCAACAATATTTAAATAAAATAAAACATCAAAACTTAACCCATTTTAACAATCCACATTTATAAAACAACAATACTAAATTACTTTATCATTTCTAAAATCTTATTATAGAACATTAAATTTTTAACCAACGTTAACCTCATTTTACCCAAAACGACCCGACATCTTAGTAAAACAAATTACAATAACATAACGATTTCCGCATAATTGAATATCTTAAGATAAGTAATTACATACTCAGAATAATGATAATGTTTAAATCATAAATTCAGAATTTAAATCTTAATAATAATCAAATAAATAACATATGACACCTTATAGGATAACATAACATCTAAATAAAACAACACCTTATATATAACCAACCCAGCCCGAAGAAAAGGCCCAACCCGGGAAGCCCTGGATCCGGCCCAGATCAACGGTAGAGAAGTGGTACTAAACCCGGTTACTAATACCCTCTCCACAACTGAGACCCGATTAAATATGATATAACCCGTTCCCCAGAAACCGGGTTAAGCCCACCCTGATGGCCCAAATCTGGAAGGAAAGAACGAAGAATGAGGTCCCACAGGCTCGTCTCTCCCAACCCAGGAAACAAGCTCAGCCACCGATGGAAGAAAAACGAAGGGGAAGAAGAAGAACTCAGGCCTCCGGCGGAACTCCGATCAACCCCAACCCGCACCAAGCTTGACCGACTCCTCTCCCGACCACCACAGACTCGGAAAAACCCAAGCGCAATCAAGGAAAGAGAGAGAATGAAGAACTTACCGAGAGTTTCGAAAAGTCCGACTCCGGGGACGCTCCGAGGCCAATCTGAGCTCCGATGACGGAATCCGCGTCGTCTTGGCCTAGGACGAAGGAACAGAGGTTAAAGGCGGGCCTTTGATAGGTTTTGAGTTGGAATGCGGAGATCGAAAGCCTACCGCGTCGATCGAATAAGAACAGGGAAAGGAAGGGGGAAGAGCGGCTCCGACGGGACTCCTGAGTCGCCTGGCTTCGTCGTCGGACGTCGGAGGGAAGGAATGGGAAGGAATGTTGCCTTACTCGGAAAGAAGAGAGCTGGAGGTCCTCGGATGGAGCCCAGGGAGGCGCGGATGGAGGTGCTACCTCATCGGCTCGGTGGTGGTTCAGAAACGGTCGGAAACAGAGGATGGGAGAGTGGTGGTGGTGACGAATCCGGAGGCAAATATGCTTGGGTTTGTTCGGCTGCAACGGGGACAGAAAGGCAGGGAGTGGTGATGGAGTTTCCTGGGTTTGTTTAGAGCGAAATTGGGAAGAGGGAAAGGGCTTCTTCTGAATACTTGCTGGAATTTGTTGCAGAGACAATGAGGGCAAATTGGTGGGGTTTACGGTGAAAGCACAAAACAACAAAATGTAAGCTGGAAAATGCAGGAAAGGAGATGAGTGTTATAGGGGGAAATTGCACATAAAAGACAATATGCAAGCTGTGTCCTAGGAAAGAACAGAGGAATCTTTCCTCAAACATTTTTTAAGAACAAGATAGAGAAGGGAAAGAAAATAAGAAATGACATGGTCCCACTCAAGGAATTCAAAATAGCGGAATAGACTCGAAACCCGTTCGCCCGACAAATCCCGACTAAACTCAAAACAATCTTCAAATTTCCAAATCCGAGTTTAATAATATATTATTTTATTTTAGTTTTTTTCCGCATATGAGAGCGGGATAAAGCATATTTTAAAATTTCAACTAAATAATGCCGGAACTCGTGTAGAAGGATTTAGAGTAAAACCAATAGCTTAAGGACGGAAATTCTAAACCTCTCAAATCTTTGAAAGCGGAATGATTATAAATCACTATTTTAATAATTTATTATTATAAAATTTCCCGGTCTTTACAATATGTGGATGTCGTAGCTAGGTGGCCGATTGAAGGAGGTTTGAGGTATTGGTTATAGGCTTCCTATTCATAAGGGGTGACATGGGTTTCACGTTGAGTGACAGGGGTACAGTGACATGGGTTAGTCTGTTAGGTGACAGAGGGAGATGAATATAATTTGCAAACTGACTTTGTTATGGTAGGCGGAATAGGGGAAATGACGAGGTGTGGAAATTGGGATATGTGGATGTCGTAGCTAGGTGGCCGATTGAAGGAGGTTTGAGGTATTGGTTATAGGCTTCCGATTCATAAGGGGTGACATGGGTTTCACGTTGAGTGACAAGGGTACAGTGACATGGGTTAGTCTGTTAGGTGATAGAGGGAGATGAATATAATTTGTAAACTGACTTTGTTCGTCTGATGGAAATTGCAGGAAATAAATTGTGAGGACAAAATACATAGAGGAAAGAGAGTGGCTGAGAGAGAGAAGATGGGTCAAATCGTGAGGAAGAAGAAAGGCAGGCCGTGAAGACAGATATGGTAGCTAGGGCGGCGGCTGAGTCGAACTCCGGCCACCGCAACCATCTTCGGCGGGATACTGAGGAGGAGGAGCGACGGGAAGCTTGTCGGAGCCTCCGTCGACGGAGTTTTGTTAGGTACAACCTCATCGACTACGACGACGAAGACTACTTAGATAACGACGATGACGAGTTCGAGTTCGACGAGGATGACAATACAGACGCGGAGGACGGCGACCGGAAGAGAGAGAAGAAGCTCAAGTTTTTGCTCAAGCTTCCGAATTGTTCCAGCAGGGGTCGACCGGCTCGAAGTAATGGCGGCTTCGATTCAGCTGTTCGCGCTAAGGGATCCGACTCTGAAGGTGAAGGGGACGAAGAGGATGAAGAAGAGGAGGAAGAAATTAGGGTTGTGAAAATCCCCCACCAAAACTCTCTCTCTCCTTGTGAGAACCTGCAACCGGCTTAGCCCTTCCCTAGTTTTATTTGCAACCACCAATGGTAGTTGTGCAAATTTTCTAAAAAAGTGATATTTTTGCAAACCCACAAAAAAAGTTGTATAGTTGTGCAAATTGCCCATATTTTATTCATTAATCTATATACCTTTAAAAATTGTGTCACAAGCCCCTTAATGGCTCTCATTAAAGATATTCTCATTTTTTAATCATTTTCTTTTTTCTTTAATTTTATTAGTGTATTCATAAATGGTTTATTATATACTCTTACTAACTTATGAAAATTAATTATATTTTCCTAAATTTCTATGCTCAATAGTAATGACCTCACCCACATCATTTTAAACCTCAATATATTTATGAAATTCATATCATCCGAATAACATATATTCATATAAAAATTATTTAATCCTTAATCTTTTATATCTATACCTATCAAAGCATCTTTACGATCCCAATTTATGGATTTTTTTGTTGAAACCAGATATTAAAAGTCTATTTTATCGATATATTTTGTTAGTTTAAGAATCCTTAATGAATTTTAATTTTTAACATAATTAATAAATTAATTTTAATTTTCGCAACACAATTTATAAAATATAATTATATAAGTAATAAAACATATAAGTTAATCCAAATTTAGCATGGATAATAATTTATTACTTTTTTATGTCACTTTTTTATACTCTGTATTTCTAATCTCCTAATTAAAACATGGTGAAAATTAATTAAAAAAATATTTTACTTTTGGTACCAATATATATCATGATTATCACCATATATTATTTATCACATATTATTATGGAGGACTATTATATGTGGATGAATTAGGGTTAGTTACTTGCAACCATTAATATAAATGATTGTCCATGCTAAATTCAAGACTCCAATGGCCACTAATTTGGACACTTTGAAGGGATATGAAACGATAGAAGAAAAAACAAATGGTTAATTAACTTCAATTTTATTGAATTGATTGTTATAAATTCAATGACCACCGTTGCAAGCTCATCGGCTACTCAATATATTTTTATAATATGTGTTCGATGGAAAAGGGTATGGGGTAAAAATGTTAAAAACCAAAACAAAAATAGAAGAACAGGAGCTAATAAAAAACCCAAGGGAGCTAGGAAAGGAAAAACTCAAATATCTTTTTTTAATTTTTGGAGTCTACTTATTTATCTATACTCGGTACGTATATACTCTCTTTTTCGATTAATTTATTTTATATGCCAACAAAATTCTTTGAAATTCATATTTTTATTGATATAGTTAAGGTAAATTCCTTTAGTCTTTAATTTATTAAAAAAAAATTAACAATGAAAAAAATCAAAGGAGAGTTGAATAAGAAATTAAAATTAAGAGTTTGGAATGAAAATCGTTGATTTTTTTTAAAAGGCTATCAACACAATTACTTCAAATGGATAAGAAATGTGATTTTAGCATTATAACTACTTTGGCAAGTCTTCAAATTTTCAAACACCAATAGCTAGAAAAAAGATGTGAAGAAACTGACCATTAACACTAAAAACTTCAAATTTATTATATACAATTCCTTTTTAAAAAATGTTAGTTAAATAAGGGCATTTCAATTATCGATTAAAAAATATCACTGAAAACTTGAAATTTTAGTTGTAAAATAAAAGTTGGTGTTTCAACTGATCGAATACCTTATTATATAAGGTGTTTTTGTTTTTACAAAATTAAAAGTTGTTTTTTATCAAAAAAAATATTTTACAAGGTGTCTTCTTGAAGAAAAAACCCATAAAAATATAAAGATTTAATAAATAACATAAACCAAATTATCAAGTATATAAAATCAAGATTTACACATATACCGTTTAAATAATAAGCTCTTAAATAGGCTTATAAAATACTAGAAAAACTTATATTCCCGTGCTATGCACGGGTATGCCTTGGCTAGTTTACTTTAACAATTGCGTTACAGTCTTACAGAGTTGTTAATCTGTTATCTTTCATCATATTATAAATAAATATAGCTATTGCCGTTTTTCCCATCCTCCATTGACGGGCGGCACCTTCCTCGCCTTCCCCTTTTCCATTTCCCCACTCCCTATATAATAATTGCTTACGAAATTGGATTTCTTTTTAGGATGATTCTCCATTTCGTTTTCCTCACGTCGAAACTTACCTTCTCCTCACCTTAAAACCCCATCTGTTTAAAGGTTTGTTTGTTTATCTCATCTTGGTTCCTCCCATTTTCTGCATTCTTGCTAAATTTTGTGTCATATGCGTTCAATTGGGTGTTTCTGGGTGTTTACATTTTACTGAACGTTTCTGAAGTGGTTTTTTTTTTTGGCTGTTCATCTTTTGGTAGATCTTATTAGAATTGAAGCTTATTTGCTCATAATCCTAAGCTCAATTCAAGAACATAGAACTATTTCATTCCCTTGTTATTCGGTAGCATTGTGGTTCCTTTAGGACTTTTTTGAATTTTCAAACACCTTCATTAGCATAAATAAGAAATTTAAGTTGATTTTAGCACAAGTTAGCTCATCAATTAGGAATTGTTGATAAGCTTTAAGTATCTGTTTTGTGCAATGTACTAATTGCTTATAAAGAGCTGATAATAATGTCCGTCCTAAACGAACCCTTGCTTGCATAAATTTTTTCCGTAAACGGCTTTAGATTGAATAATCTTGTACCATGATTGCCCATAAATGAATGACTTCAAATCAACTTTTAAGCTATTTTGTTTCCAATGCTTCTTGTTTGACAGGTCTAGACACTTGGTTAGACCCCACAAGAATTTGTTCAAAAGGTTGAGGAGAACTTGATTTAGTACTCAGATTAATGACTTGTTTTCCTTTCATATGCGATAGGCAAACAAATGATAGTGCACAAGAATCCGATGAAGGTAACCCAAGATATTCCTCAAATTATACCACAGTATGAGAATCTGATTTTTGTGCATTTCCTTGCATATGTCAACAGAAGTCTCAGGCATAGGCAATGTGAAGCTTTACAAATATAAGGAACTACGAGAGGCTACAGACGGCTTCAGCTCAGACAATAAGATTGGGGAAGGCGGTTTCGGATCTGTATATCAGGTAATGGGCAATTCATTCTGCGGAATCCGATTGATCAGGTCACCTTGAGTCACTGTTAATGCTTTGTTCCTTACAGGGTAAGCTCAAAGATGGGAGGATTGCTGCCATAAAGGTTCTATCTACTGAATCAAACCAAGGAGTCACCGAGTTCCTTACAGAAATCAAGGCCATTGCAGACATTCATCACGAGAACTTGGTTAGCTTATATGGCTGCTGTGTTGAAAAAAATCATAGGATATTGATCTACAACTACATGAAAAACAACAGTCTTGCACAGACCTTACTAGGTACAATATACCATACTTATGGATAATGAACGGCTCTTATCTGAATGGTTTAACATGCCACATCCATTATTCTTTAGGACTTGGCCATCGGAATCACAGTATCCAATTCAGCTGGAAAACGCGGGTGAACATCTGCATTGGGGTAGCACGTGGCCTTGCTTTTCTCCACGAAGAAATCCGACCACATATTGTTCATAGGGATATCAAGGCGAGCAACATCCTGCTCGACAAAGACCTCACTCCCAAGATTTCAGATTTCGGCCTAGCAAAGCTATTCCCAGACAATGTCACTCACGTTAGTACTCGTGTTGCAGGAACATTGTAAGCGAGCTGAAAATCTTGACAGCATCAACTCCCGACTTTAGGTTATATAAATGTAATGGTAGTTAAAACCTGTCTATATTTGCTTTTTTCATCAGAGGATACTTGGCACCAGAGTATGCTGTAAGAGGGCGGCTCACTCGGAAGGCTGATATTTACAGCTTTGGTGTGCTCTTAGTGGAAATAGTGAGTGGAAGACACAATGTGAATACACGGTTACCCTATGGAGAGCGATTTATCGTTGAACGAGTAAGTGCTTCTTGTACTCTCTGCTACATATTTGCTCATAGGTTTGATATGGGAGTGCCCTCCACATTGAATACAAAGAATGTACAATACATTACTTGATTTTGTTTCCTTTGTATATATATAACTTCTCAGGCATGGGATAATTATGGGCGAAATGAGCTTTCCTTGCTGGTAGACGATGCCTTAGACGGGTGCTGTGATGTCGGGGAGGCTTGCAGATTCCTAAAAATAGCTCTTCTTTGCACCCAAGAGAATTCAAGGCTTCGGCCCTCAATGTCGACTGTGGTTAAGATGCTCACTGGTAAAGTTGATATCAGTAACATGGAAGTACAAAGACCAGGGCTGATCTCGGATCTCAACGAACTAAAAGTTCAAAATCAAACCCAAGAGACCAAAACTGATGGAAATTCAGGTGTCTCTTTGTCGTTGCCTTCAACTTCTGCTGCTATGAGCTTTTCATCATATGATAGGAGCAGTTAAGAGTGAACCTGTAAATTGCTCGCTTGTTTAATCTTGTTTGCTCTTTCTTGGACGATTTTGTTGTTGTTTACTTCACGTGCAAAGAGATAGAAGCTATGATCACTGTGCAAATGAATGTGATTTCTATAGAAGAGATTATATTTGGGACTTTGATCCATATATGTCTTTTGAAAACAATGTTTTATGCAACCATTTAAGGCCCTGTTTAATTTGTTAGAAAGAGTATGAAATTAAGAAGAAATAAATGAAATCTTAATTGTATGATCATCTTGTTTTTATATTTTTGGGAGTGAGGATCGAGGGAAAAGAAAGAGAAAATTTGTGCCATGTCTTCGGGTTTCGGCGTCTCGCATCCCTCCACCTCCGATCATAGATTACATATTGTATAGTGGGCCAAATGGCCCAATCTCTTGTAACCTATATATATATATACTAGTGTATGCCCCGTCCCCTGCACGGGAATATGTTAACACAATATTATAAAATCACATTTATTATACATAAGAAAATCCTATTATAAATATGAACATAAATAAATATGAATTACATTATGATAATTAAACTAATAACTGGAAATATAAAATTAAAATTAATCTAGATCTAAATAACTCATTCTCCAAAAAAATAATATAAATATAAATAAAATAACTATGAAATAATTAATTTTGATATAAATAATTCTTTCAAAAAAAATAATCGATATATAAATAAATAACATCTATCAAATATTTGCTACTATGTATCTATTAATATTTTGGGTAATTATGGTCACTGTTTTAAAAAAACCTTTCAAGGCCCGCCTAAACCCCTTACCTCACCCCTCTGCCAAGGCCTTCAAGGTCACCAAGACCTGCCTATACCCCAAAGACCCGCCATAAAATTCGTCTATATGACAATTGGGTGAACCTAATTTCCTTTTTAGGTCTCGTCCATATGGTGTAATTTGTATATAATCCAGATAGAGATACACTTATATGGCAATTTATATATCTGTATATGTCATATTTATTCCTATTATTGCGTTTAATTATATTGATATGGTTATTTCCTTATATAATATTTACTATTTTATAAGATATTCCATCTATTCAATTATATGGCAATTACTTATTATTTTTATTAGATTTATTAGATTTCCTTTTTGATTGGAGAAAGTTCTGCGAGACGCGCTCACGCGCTGCCACGTAGGCAAATTCACTCACACGCCGCCACTCAGGCAACAATGTATCGGTTTTAGTATATGTATATATAGATAGGGTAGGGTTTAAGTGAGAATATCCTATACCGGTCAGAAGGAAAGAAGCATCCTAATTGGCTTTAAAATCAAATTAAAAAAAATACAAAAAAAAAAACATAAAAACCCTCTCACGCGCTTCCTTTTTAACCCATGGCGTTTCTTCTTCCGCCGCTTCCTCCGCCATTGATAGATTTGCAGTTCTCTGCCCTTGTCATCATCGTCGCACCTTCATCCTTAACTCTTCCGCCCAATCCGCCTCCCTTTCCTCATCCTCCTCCACTCCGCCTCCGACGCCTCTTCATCTTCATTGCGGTGGTCCAGCAACTGGTTCTGCCTCCCTTTTGTGGTGGAACCAGACGCCCCCTCTCCGCGCATCCAAGCCGCTCCCCGGTGCGTCGATGTCCGTCGCGAGGACTGCTGATCGGAGGAGGCGACGACTACTCTGATGGATCTGATTTTCGACAATAGAGGGGCCATGGACGCCGCCTGAGCGCTGCCCTAGCCGTCGCTCGCTTCTTCTCGGCGCAGCGGCTGGCCACTGAGAAGCCGATGAGATCGGCCTCTGCCAAATCGAAGACTCCGATCGGCCTCCTCCAGATCTGAAGGCAAAAGAAGGTTCGTAATGTCGTCTACTTTCAGCACCCCCAACAACAGCTTCGATCTCAACTCATGGTCGGGTTCAGTGGCGGAGACCTCACCGGCATCTAGTTCGATTAGACGGCAGAGACCTCGACGACATTTAGTTCGATTATAATTTTCGTCGCCGGCACCGCCATCGACCACCGCTCTTCACCGCTGCTGCGATCACTTGAAGCCACCAAGGGGAACGCCTTCGCCTCATGGAGATGTAGCCATCGTTCTGTCATGTCGCCGCGCTACCTTCGAGGCTCACAAAGTCTTCAGAATTCCATCGAAGCTCACTGAAGAGGGTTTGGGCAAAGCACTGTCGGGTTGGGTGAGGGGTGGTTTGATTGTTGCAGGGGCGAAAAAAAATGAAGACGAGAAGTACGTTTTGGAACCTGCAAATCTCACTAAGATATGATTCAAGATTCAGAAGATGGAGCATGTGCCATTAATCTTTATGTAAATTTTAATTAATCTGGAATCAAGTTAAAGGTGTTGCAGAACTACATTAAACAAGTTGATCTGACCAAATAAAGATCGGTTATATTTAATTTGAATTGCGTAATTTATCAACAGTCAAAACCTGCATTTGCCGGCCATTTGCATATATTGGCATCTACTTTTGTGCTTCGTTTTTTTATTACTGGATATCAAATAGAGGTTGCTTATGTAAATAAATAAGTTGGTTCAGTGATTAAATAGAGGTTGGTTCAGTGACTAAATAGAAGTTGGTTCAGTGATTAAATAGAGGTTGGTTCAGTGACTAAATAGAGGTTGGTTCGGTGACTAAATAGGGGTTGGTTCAGTAACTAAATAGGTTGGTTCAGTGACTAAATAGAGGTTGGTTCAGTCACTCAATAGATGGTGGTTCAGTGACCGAATAGAGAGTGGTTAAGCGACCGAATAAAGAGTGGTTCAGTGAACGAATAGAGAGTGGTTCAGTGACTCAATAGAGAGTGGTTCAGTGAACGAATAGAGAGTGGTTCAGGGTTTTTATACCAAGTGATTCAATGTTTTAAGTCAATTGGTTCATGGTTATTATACCAAGTGGTTCAGAGTTTTAATACAAAGTGGTTCAACACATATTTATAGAAGTGGTTCACGAAGTAAGTAGAAGTGGTTGATGAAATAAATTGTGGTGGTTAATGAAATAAAGAGCAGTGGTTCATCAAATAAAGAATAATGTTTCATCAAATAAAAAGTAATTGGTTCAAGGGTTTTATACCAAGTGGTTCATCAAATAGAGAGTAGTGGTTAGTGAAATAAATAATTAAAATAAAATAAAATAAGAATGTAAATTTTACCATTATTAAATAGTAGTGGTTCATGAAATAAATTGTAATGGTTCATGAAATAAAGACTAGTGGTTCATGAACTACTAACTTTAATAGAGGTTGGTTCAGTGACTAAATAGAGGATGGTTCAGTGAGTAAATAGGTTGGTTCAGTGACTTTATAGAGGTTGGTTCAGTGACTCAATAGAGGTCTGTTCAGTGACTTTATAGAGGTTGGTTCAGTGACTCAATAGAGGTTGGTTCGGTGACTTTATAGAGGTTGGTTCAGTAACTCAATAGAGGTTGGTTCGGTGACTAAATAGAGGTTGATTCAGTAACTAAATAGAGGTTGGTTCAGTAACTAAAAAGAGGTTAGTTCAGTGAGTAAATAGGTTGGTTCAGTGACTAAATAAAGGTGGATTCAGTGAGTAAATAAGTTGGTTCAGTGAGTAAATAGGTTGACATTAATATTAATATAAGTCATCTTCTACATTAATATAAGCCATGAACTATATGTTTGAGTTTGACTTTATCGTAATTAAAGATTTCAAGTCATTATAAAACACATTAACTTCAGAACCGAATTTTGGGGTCTGAAAAAAACTGCTTTATATTTTCTTCTGTGGATCCCATCCTCCACTCCTACCCCTCCATGGCCATGGCGCGCTGGAACCACGGTGGCTCCCAACATCCGCCTTCTGGACTATCATCTCCGGTCTCGCTCTCCGTCGCTCCTCCCACCATCTACCTTTCTTCCTCGACCACTGCATCCACCACCCCCGCAAAATCCGCCACCTTGAGGAGGAGAAACGGCGTCGCCGGAGTGCTTAAGCAGGAGAGATCCGGACCTATCAAGGCAGAGCTCACCCACAAATCAGATCTAAGATTTGGGTGAAGAAGCGTTCACACCTATACGAGAGAGACGAGATAGTGGAGCGCGTTGTACATCAAGATATTTTGAAACTAATGGACAGCAGAGGCGCTTGTATACCACGCGCACGTTGTGCGGGTGGGTAGGCATGATACGCGCAGGAACGCGGGTTTTTTTGGGTTGTAATTAGTCTGACACGTCAGAATTAATTTTAATTTTGGTTTATTTTAATCTCACGTGGACCAATAGGATTGCTTTTTTCCTTCTCATTTTTGGTGACCTTTGCACCCGAACCCAACCCTATATATATATATATATATATATATATATATATATATATATAGGTTATGTCTAGTGTAAACAACCCTTAATGTGTTTTTGTGTTAACAAATCACAGTCATAGATTCAGGGAAAATTGATGGATGAGATTATTCCCCTTTTTAATTAAATATATTATTAAAATAAAAAAATGAGAAATTTTGGTAAAATATCACCCTTTGCTAATTTGATTAAGTAATTAACACCCTTTCTTATTTATTTAGTCATCCTAGCACCTCTTGAATGTTTTTTAGGTGTTTGTGGCCTTTACTCTTTCTCCTCTATCAGGCTCTCGTTTCGTTTCCTTCATCTGCCTAATTTGCCTTTCACCTCCGTCAGATCTGGTGGCCTCGTCCATGGCGAGATCTCCCTCTCTCTACCTCCGATGGTCTCTGTGCTCTCTCGCCTTCATCGACCTTGCCTGACACCCTCGCTCTCTATCTCTCCTGCGATTTCGGTGGCCGGACAAAGTCAGACTCAGCCTCCCCTGATTTCGGTGGCCGACGAAGGATTGTTGTCGAGCCCAAACAACGGACCAAGCCACCCCTGCCAACTCCCTAACCACCATCACCACCACTTCTCATCCTCTTCCCACCACCACCAGCAGCAATTTGCTCTCCTCGAAACAGAAAAAGAGAGCGCAGTACGTTGTTTGAGTTTGATGGGGACGATTTGAAGAGGCCGAAGAAGGAGAGAGGGGGACAAGTTAGAACCGATGAAGAGGGCAAGAAATTGGGTTTGAGAGGCTGTGGAGCAATGACGATGATGATTCCAAAGGAGGTACAAATTGATTTGAATGCCTTCAACGTAGAGAATGTCTCTTTTATTTGAGAGAAGCTCCTTAATCCAACCGCACGCAAACTGCTCAACAAAATGTCCACAAGGATGGTTAGCAAGGAAATTGATTCCTTTCATTTAGATTTGTTCAATTTAGGTTTTCAATTGATTGTGCAGAGGCTCTGTGACTAGTTCAGGGTTTTCAATTGATAGTGCTCCGAATTGTGCAAGTTACTGCGCTGGAGAAGCCGAACAGAGACACAGAAGAGAATATTGATGATGAGGCTGATATTGACACAAATGCATTGGAGCCAAGATTCAAGTGTGATGGTTGGGATGAGAAACTGGACATTAATGATTTCCTATGGAAGAAAATAAGGTATTCTGACTTCAGATATCTTCATCTTTTGCTTAGACAGTTGGCATTTTATAGCATGTGAGTTGTTTTAAAAACATCGGCTTCATGATTCTCTTGAAGACTACATTCATTTTCCCAGCCCAGATCTTGCTGATTTAGGATCTACCCATTTGATGGATTTAGGGTTTTGATTTTGGTGAAAATGTTGAAATTGATGACAATTTCTCTTGTGCATACTTGAATCCATTTGTTTTGATTGCAATTTATCTATATTCATTATCTATTGTTCATTGTAAGTGGTTCATGAGGAGTTTGGCTCCAATTATTGTTTTAATATACTTGCAAGCATAGAATTCAGCAATAGCTTAGGAAACTGATTTGAGAACTCAAATTATTGCTGTCCATGAACGTGCCAAGTCTCTGAGAAGATCTCTGTTAGGAGAGAAAATTCTTAGTACAGAACAATTGAAACAAGGGAAGATTCAATCTGAGTAGTCTGATGTAAAATTACATGTGGTTGTATTTTCTCATTTGCTGTTGCAGAAAGCTTCAAGAGGATTTGACGGATGAAATGGTTGGATTGGCTAGACAACTCAAGGAGAGTAGTCTGATGATGAGTTGATCATTGGATAATAATGAGAATTGGATGGATTTGCTACATTTTTTACATATGAATAAGCTACTATCGTTTATAAGGGATAATTAGTACAAGGCTTTAAATAAGTAGGGATAAGATGAAAGTGAACATTGTGTTTCCTTTGATTTACTGGCTTACTGCAATAGATTTGGTCATTGTTAATAGTCCTGTGTAACTTCACATCTCATGGATGAATGACGACGTTTATTTCTTTTTGTTTGTGTGCTTAATCTCATATTCTCGATTCCACTGAATTGGCAGTTGAAGTTAGCTTAGCAAGCACGGGTCATGCCACTTCTCGAGATACGCAGGTGTATTCACAGAGCTCTAAGACTTCGTGTCTGACATGGCTTGCGATGTTTGCCCTGATGTGCATCTTTATCATTGTGGTCCTTCTGATTCGAGTTACCTAACCATGTTCCCTTCACCTGGGATGTTGTCTTATATAAGCATTCCTTGTTGTATATCTTTGAAGAGTATTTTGCATGTTGAATACCTTACGGTAACAATACGAAGATAGAATTCGATAGAATGTATACTTCCCACTTTTGATTCATTTCTTGTTTTTCAAAATGCTCAGAAAAGAACATTTCTATGAGGATAATTGAATCACTAGCATTGATTTGTACCCCCAGGCCCCAACTAATCGAGGTGAATGGTCACAATGTGTATACTGGGGAAAACTGTGCATTATATCCTAACAAAAATAATTTGCTATGTAAGTTTTTTTTAAGTTGATGAGATGTTATAATAATAATAGGTGTTTTTACGTATACACAAAATATTAATGCCATAGTTATAAAGACCTTGTATACAATAAGGTGACTCTATTTCGATTCTACGTTTTAATCTCCTATAGTCCAATGTCATCAATTATATAAAGATGTCATCAAAAACAATTGAGATCAATGAAGTGTAATAACTAATGTCATTAATGAATAATAGTCATCAATAAAAAGATGTCAAGTCACATTTTATGCTCCTATTTCACCAATTGTATTAAAATGTAATAAAAATGTCATCATAAATAAGTGAGATAAATGAAGTGTAATCACAAATGTCATCAATAAAAGATGTCATCACTCAAGTTTAATTACATTTTATGCTCTTTACATTTATATAAAAATGTAATAAACATGTCACCACAAGTGATTGCATCAATGAAGTGTAATCATAAACGTGTCATTAGTGAATAAAAGTAGAATCGATGAAAATATATCGATATACAATGTATTAAATAAAAAAAAATTGCATCAAATAATTACATTAGAAAAATGGCATCAAAACACTACTTTGAAAAAGTCCCATCACATTAAAGAAAAAAATGTCATCAAAACACTATTTTTGAAAAAATATGGCATTACGGTAAAAATATCATCAAAAAATTGATATAAAAAAGTGTCATCAGTAGTCAATAGTAAAAAAAATGGCATCAATAGTCAACGTGGCATCAGAGTAAACAAAAAATGTCATTAAGGTTTGAAAAAAGTGGCATTAAAAAAGTGTCATTAATCTTTTTTTATTAGAAAAGTGGTATCAAAGCGAAAATAAAATGTAATAAAAAAAATGACATAAAAAAAGGTGGCATCATTTAAAAAAATAAAAAAATCGAAAGAGTTAGTCAACGTTGACCGGTCAACTATCAACGCTGACCGGTCAACGGTCAAACAGGTTGATCGTTGAGCTTAATAGTCTATTTGGAAAGGGTGCTAGGTTAGCTAATTAAATTTGTTTGGGTGCTAGTTAGCTAATTAGATCTTCCTAATGTGCTATTTGCCAAAATAACCCTAAAAAAAATCCCCACTAACTGGGTTCCAAAAGAGCGTGTTCTCTCTCCTGGAGTGCTTGCGATTTTTGCCTTCCTCTTGCGTAATTCATCATCAACCATAGCAAGTCCTTACTATTTGCCTTTAAAATTTGAGATTGGTATCCTCACGAACCACTTTGTGATTGGTTTTGGTGTTTTTGTGAAGTTTCAATTGAATTTTGCTTCTCGCAATTCAATTCTTATTTTTATAAAAGTCAACTGTTTGAGTTTGATTTCGAATTGCTCACCCAATTGGTGTTTTATCTAGCCTAGATTAATTAATATCGGTCGAAATTAATTGTAATTGAGGGTGGTGCGATTTCAATTATTTGATGAATCTTTGCTAAATACTCTTTGCAACATTGATGAATAATTGATTGCACGTGATGAATATATACTAAATTTTGCCGAATATTGATGACAACAACTTAAAAAATGGTGAAGATAAAAAACTTTGATGAATAATTGTGAGATTTTGATGAATATTCCTTGAATTTTACCGAATAGTGATGAATACTTTGAATACTGCGATTACTCTATGATGAATATTGCTAAGGTTGATGAATAATTATTCATGGTTTTGATGAATAATTGAGTGACTGAGGTGCATATTTCATAAATTTTGCCGAATATTGATGAATAATTGTTGATGTCAATTAATTCAAAATTTCACAATTAATTGAGTGATTGTGGTGCATATTTCACAATTATTGATGAATAATCGAGTGAATGTGGTGCACATTTCACAATTGTTGTTGATGCCAATTAATCCAAAAAATAGTTACGTCCATGTGTTTTTGCATCCGACAACCGTCCTCAGCAACAAAAATTTCATAGTTACAACGAATACTTGCTTCCCAACATCGAATAATTCAATTGCAAACTACGTTTTCCAACCCATTACTTGCATCTATCACTGAGTTTCCATCCGATTTTCTTCTTTCACATCTTCACCGTCCTCTGATGAAAATCGTCGATATAATTTTCAAAGATTTCAAATAGTAGATTAATTGGTGCAAATTGGCAAAAAAAAAATCAACGCTTTCCCTAATTTTCTCACACCCAGTTTTAAGCATATAATTGTCTGCTTGCATCACATCCTCTACAATTGTGAGACTGGAGCAGTTATATGGCTGGGTCCCACTTTTTTTAATAAAAATAAAATATTAAAATCTTTGATTAATCACAGCATTCCATCTTCATTCAATCAACGACTATTATTTGTTAACACAAAGCACATTAAGAGTTGTAAACATTTGATCCGTCCTCTATATATATTAAATTCACGACCATTTTTCTCAATGAATGAAACCCTCAATGAGGACTTTACATATATTCCATCATTCAACACGGTATCAGAGCCCTTTTTCCTTGGAACCCTAATTTTCTTTTCCTCCCCCCTCACCTCGCTAGCCGCCGCCGGCCTCTCTCGGCTCTCTCTCTCGACCCCCTCTCTAGTTTATGTTCTTCCTGTCAGTTAGGCAAGCATGCTAGACTGCCGTTTCAGCGGTCTTTGAACTCAACTTTTGCACCATTTGATATAATTCATAGTGACATTTGGACGTCCCTTGTGCCTAGTAAGGAGGTTCACAAGTACTACCTTTTGTTTTTTGATTATTACAGTCATTTCTTATGAGTTTTCCCATTGCATTTCAAGTCTCAAGTGTTTTCTATCTTTGTCAAATTTCATGCTTACATCAAAAAACAATTTCAAACATCCATAAAATGTTTCCAATGTGACAATGGCCGTGAATTTAATAACAAAGACTTTCACACTTTCTTCACCACAAATGGGATCTCCTATATGTTGTCTTGCCCCTATACTTCCTAGCAGAATGACAATGCTGAACGAATCATTAGGACTATAACCAACATGATGCGCTCTCTCCTTTTTCACACATCCATTGCCTTTGCCTATTGGCCTCACGCCTTATCAACCACAAGTTATCTTCTCAACATCCTTCCATCTACTACCCTACACCATCGCTCACCCATTCAGGCGCTATATGGCACCCTGCGGAGGTATGATCATCTTTGTACCTTCGAGTGCTTGTGCTTCCCTAACCAGTCCTCCACCGCTCCACACAAACCACACCCGCGCTCCACTCTATGTGTCTTCATTGGCTATCCGTCTGATCATCGCAATTACCTTTGCCTCGATGTTCAGAGCCATAAGCTTATCATGTCACGTCATGTCACTTTTGATGAGTCTCATTTTCCTTTCTCTTCTACTCCTCTTCCCCCTCCCACACCTTTTGTCTCCCAGTCTGCGTCTGAGTCTCCATTCCCACACTTCCTCCTTCCTCAAAGCTCCCCTGGTGCTCATATCTCTCCACCCACATCGCCCCCACCACCGCCTCCCCTCCCTACTATTAGACCGCACACACGCAGCATCTCCGATGTATTCAGACCGAGGCATATTGTCTCTATGCACGTCTCCGATCGCGTAGACACTACCCCACCTCATCATTCTCGAAGCCCTCCCTCCTCCCGTCCCCTGCCGTGACCGCCACCAGGTGTTGTGCCCGCGGCACACCCCCCTTGCTGCGGACGCAGCTCCGTGCCGCGCCCGCCACACCTTCCTAGCCTGCCCCCAACATCCCCTTGGCTCTTCATACCTCAACCCTGGCCTCCATTTTCCCCGTCCCCACATCCCACAAAATAACCCTCCTTGACCCGAATTGGAAGACGGCTATGCTCGATGAATACATGACCCTTACAATGAATGGTACCTGGGTTCTTGTTCCTCGTCCCCTGAGGCGAACATCATTTGCTGCACGTGGCTCTTCCGCCACAAGTTCCACTCTGATGGGTCGTTGGAACGTTACAAAGCTCGTTTTGTGGTTAATGGTCGGGCTCAGCATCCAGATATTGATTGTGATGAGACATTCAGCCCCGTGGTCAAGCGTGCCCGTATCCGAGTGGTACTGAGCTTAGCGTTATCCCTACATTGGGCTATCCATCAGCGGGATGTAATGAATGCCTTCCTACATGGCCATCTCAATGAGACGATTTACATGTTTCAGCCATCAAGGTTCGTTGATGCTGATCGTCCTAAACATGTTTGCCTCCTGAAACGCTCTCTGTTTGGTCTCAAATAGGCTCCGCGGGCATGGTTCCAGCGCTTTGGCTCTCATTTGTTGCGCTTGGGTTTCGTTGGCAGCCGATCAGATTCGTCTCTCTTTATATATCGTAGAGGCACAAACATGGCTTTTTTGTTACTCTATGTCGACGACATCATTCTCACCGCCTCCTCTAATGCTCTTTGGACGTCCATCATTTCCCAGTTGAGTGCCGAGTTCGCCATGTCGGATCTTGGCCCATTGACTTACTTCTTGGGCGTCGCTATGCAGTGTCATGCTTCCGGGTTGTTTCTCTCTCGGAGTAAGTATGCTGCCGAAATTGTTGCTCAGGCCATGATTACCAACTACAAGCCAGTCGTCACCCCTGTTGATACCTCCAACAAGCTCAGTGCTCACTTTGGTCCTCTGTTTGATGATCCGATGTTGTACCGGAGCCTTGCCGGGGCATTGCAGTATCTTACGTTTACTCGGCCAGACATCAGTTATGCCGTCCAGCAGATCTGTTTGTTTCTGCATGCGCCCAAGGAGCCGCACTTTCAGGCATTAAAGCGGATCATTTGGTACATCAGTGGTACCCTCGATTTGGGCACCACGATCTCCCCTTCTGCTCGGCATGACCTTGTCGCCTACACTGATGCGGATTGGGGTGGTTGTCCTGACACGCGTCACTCCACGTCTGGCTACTGTGTCTTCCTCAATGATACTCTTGTGTCGTGGTCGGCGAAGCGTCAGTCGGTGGTTTCTCGCTCTAGCGTCGAGGCTGAGTATCGGGGTGTCGCCAACGTTGTGTCCGAGTGCTCTTGGCTATACAATCTTCTAATTGAGCTCCGCTGCCCTCTTCAGAAGGCCACCCTATTCTATACCGACAACATCTCCACCGTCTATCTGGCCAGCAACCTACTCCAGCATCAGCGCACGAAGCCCATTGAGCTCGATCTCCACTTCGATCAGGACAAGGTTGCTCTTGGACATGTTCGTGTTCTCCATGTCCCGTCCTCCTATCAGTACGCTGATATTTTCCCCAAGGGTTTACCTCGTCAATTGTTCCTCGATTTTCGGTCCAGTCTCATTGTACGGGACCCTCCACTTTCGACTGCGGGGGTTTGATAGATTACGTATATATATATATATATATGTTTATGTCAATGAATGAAACCCTCAAGGAGGACTTTACATCAATTCTATCATTCTACACGATTTACTCGCCCTGTCCACCTAGTCGTCTGGTCTCACTGCAGAGGAGCAGAGGAGCACCGCAGGAGCCAAAGAATCGTTTCTTGTCTCTCATCCCCAAATTCCTGTTTAGATTTTCGAATCGGTAGCACGAGAACGGTTCCTGCACTCTGGGCGTGGCACATCAAAGAGAAGGGATTCCCCAGGAGCTGGAGCAAGCTCATAAAAGACTAAAGACGTGATTAGTATGATGGAATCTATGTTGTATCTTGTTCAGATTTGTTTAGATTCAACTATTTGCTGTTATTAAGGTTAGTAATTTTGGTTTATGAGATTTCAATTGCAACTTTTCCCCACTCAAGTTGCTAACCAGTTAATGTTTTGCCAGGAATATGAAAGTCCTCATATTCTGGTTCTGCCGACACGATTAAGGGGGGCTGGCGAAAATTCTGAGTTTTGCCACACCCACACAAGTCACAAGCCACATGGATATATGTTTCCTGTTTCATGTGAGTGTTGATTAAAATTTAGAATTGGATACGTTGAATGTTTTATGTGAATGTTGTTTAGATTTGTTTAGATTAGTGATACACAATCTTTGTAATTATGACCTGTAGAATACACATTAGCTTTGAGAATGCATGCAAAGAGAGAATGAGTCATTGAGCTTGCAAAGAGATAAATAATGATTCATTGGGCTTGCAAGTGATCGTCTTTCTGTTTTTCGAATCAATAGTGTTCCCTTACATCATAGTTGTAGACTTCCAGAGTTTGAGTTTTAGGTGAGGTGATATATTGGAGAATTCAAAGTGCACGTCTCATCATCCTCTTCATATGCTGACATAAAGGGTGTGACTGTGGAATTGGTGCTGACATAAGGGGTTTTTCTTGAATGTAAGTTTGTTTTCAATGTGTTTTGTGCAGACAGAAGGTGTTGGACTAGATGAATGGGTTTTCTGCTGACAGAAGGGGTTGTACTAGATGAATGAGCTTTGTGCTGACAAAGGGGGTTGGACTGTCGAATTGGTGCCGACAGAAGGGGTTTTTCTTGAATGTAAGTTGGTTTTCCTTTTCAGTTTCTGCTTGAAAGTCGGGCTCTATGCGATTTTAGTAGTCTTCATATATCATTGAAGAAAGCAGCCTCATCTTTGTTGATGAGGTGATTGATCATTTACTTTGAATTTCGTCTTCTTGCAGTTTGTATGATCAGATATTCAAGCCAAGCAAGTTGACTGTTAATGCAGATTTCCATTTGTTCAAAACCGGGGTTGAACCGAAATGGGAAGATACCGAGTGTGCTAATGGATGGAAGTGGACTGTTTCAAGCAATAGCAAATATAGCCTTGATAATATGTGGCTTGAAACTGTAATCTTCCCCTTCCATGTTCTTCTACAAGCTCATTTGATTATCATTATATCTTTCATATGAATCATATCTAGTTGCCTAATTTTCAATTTTTTTGGTGCATATTTGACTGTTAATGTAGTTGATAGCTCTTATTGGAGAGCAGTTTGATGAAACTGATGAGATATGTGGTGTGGTTGTGAGTGTTTGCCAGAGGGGAGACAGACTTTCAATCTGGACAAAAAATGCCGCCAATGAAGCCCTTGCAGTGACATACATGTTAGAAATCAGTTGCAAGAAGCTTCACCACTTGCACGGATCTGATGAGATATGTGGTGCAATATGCCAGTATCTTTGCCACTGTCATTATCTCTTTTCCTAGATAAATTTTGCATAATCACTTTTCCTTGTCTCTCTGATATGTTATTCTATATCATTGTAAATATTAATTATGGTATTGGACTATTATTGATCATCATGTTAAAAAACTCTTAATTTGCAGAAGCAAAGTCAAATTCAAAGTATCCCCTCAAATTCTGGGTGTCCTAGTGTAGCATTTCAAAAATCACTTGATGGCATGTCATTCCTTCAAGACACATTATTATACATCTAGGTTTTAGCTTCTGAATCAGTTAATTGCCAATGCAACTTCCTTAGCTCAAAATCTTAATAGTACTCGTCGAAAGGTTTCGATGTAAAACGTATCTGTCGCAATCGACATTTTCAGAATGATGTGCATAATTAAGTTGTTTTGCATTGTGAAGTTGAAAAATGGTGTGAATTAAGGTTTAAAGAGTTGAAGATAATTGACAACCAGTTGCAGATCCTCCATACAAGCCGGTAAATTTCACTCCCTTTGGTAAACTGTCCTCCAAACTCAATAGGGAATATGGAAGTTGAAAATTTCAGGGCTTTACGAAGCCAGTCGATTTCATACCTTCAGATGAGGAACAATGAATGGACAATCTAACACACTGATATCCTCAAACACACCCATCATCTTCTACATTGTCTGAAGTTCAGGTTTCTCAAACCAGCTTTCAAACAATTTTAAGAACTGAACTGCTGGCTACCTGGCACTGATTTCGAAAGGCACAAAGTTTATTCTTTTGGGGGTTGCGAGTTTGTCAGCAATACGAAATCTTTGCAATTACCGGGAGTGCCTTAAGTAGATGGAAATCATGGAACCCGAAAGATTGTATCTTTTTCCAATCTAATGTAAGAGAATGAAAACTCGCCACACATAGGGCGGGAATGTTGCATTCGACATAGACATTAACCGAAGCAATGTGGGTTGAATGTTGTTTATTGTCAAAAGGATCAAACACCATGAAATCCAACATAGAACATCAAAACTGATGACATCAAATGCAATTAATCGGAGTCTAATACTGAAAAAAACCATATCTTCCTATTTCATAATCATTATTTGCAAAGAACAATTTCCCAAGATTCAAGTCAAAGATCAGCCATCAACGACAAGCATGATCATAAGCCTAAAGCAAACTCAAAATGTGTTTCATCAATTTGTGTTGCAGACTCCTGCGGTGGTATTCATACAACTGAAATGAGGCTAGCTGACCTTTTAGACAGCACGATGTGGAATAGGAGACTTGCTCCCTCTTCCGAAACGATTGTCCATGCACTGGTGCATCAAATCTTCCATAGGATAAAAGAATATTTTCTTGCTTTTGCTGAGTTGAAGGTACTATACTCAACACTCATACTAAACAGTCTATTTCTTTATCTAATTACTTACCCTTACTATCTTTTGTAGTTCAACTGCTTCCTTCTAATGCCAGTCGTTGACAAGTTACCTGCACTTCTCTGGAAAGACTTGGAATCAGCTTTTGATGATGATTTAGACACCATTTTTGACATCTCCAATATGGGAAGTTCATTAGGGAAGCAGAAGCAAGACACCGAGATAGAGCTTAAACGGGTAACATTCATCTACATGCTAAACGGGTAACAATGAGAAGGAACTAGAGCAAGCATGTCAGCGACTTTCTTCGACGGAAGAGCATGTCAGCGGCTTTCTTCGATGGAAGAACATGCTAAAAGGAACTAGAGCAAGCATGCTAAAAAGAAATCGGGAGTAGTTTCATGTTTTGTTCAACATAATATTATATTTGTACAACACAATATTATATTTGCACAACGTAAACTTATATTTGCACACCAATATAAAATTTCAAAAAGTGTTGACACGGGAAAAAAGGTGCAGTTTTAGTTTGAATGTGCAATTTAGAATTTAAATTTACAATTTTAGATTGAAAAAGTGCAAATATAAAACTGAAAAGTGCAATTTTATAACTCGAATACAAAACTGAAAAGTGAACATTTATAAACTTATATTTACACAACATAAACGTATATTTGCACACCAATATAAAATTTCAAAAAGTGATGATATGGGGAAAAAAGTGCAATTTTAGAAATTAAATGTGCTATTTTAGTTTGAAAAAGTGCAAATATAAAACTGAAGAGTTTAATTTTATAACTGAAATACAAAACTGAAAAGTGCAATTTTATAAACTTATATTTGCACAACACAATATTATATTTGCACAACATAAACTTATATCTGCAAACACAAAACTGAAGAGTGTAATTTTATAAACTCATACGCCTTCAGAAGGAATTAAATCTCTTGGCTAATCCTAATCATTATTGTCCGCAGACTTTGGGTTTTATAACCAAGGCAAGTGACTTTGTCTCATTCATTCATTTACAGTTTCATGTATTTCATTTTAATTTATAGTTTATTATTATTATTATCATCAAACATGTCTATCCTTGAAAATAAATTTTAAAATCCATTTATTCTTGTAATTTATTTATAATTGCACTCTAAGGCATGTTTAGAAACCTGAGCTATGTTAATTGTGAAATTGCATAAAATACCCAAAATTCCATTATAGCATGAATTATTCTTGATTCCTTCATGCTAAGTTATAAGTATGTGATATTAGGATTTCCTTGAAATATCTATACTAGCTAGTCATTTTGTTTACTTTATCCACTTTAATGCTTTAATGTTCTAAAGTGGATAAAAATGAGTTGATCACCGAGACGTGAACTTGTGATTTTAATTGTGATAGCGTGTGATGTGATTACAAATAAAATTATTATAAAATGGTAAAGTCATGTCAAGGTTGCTAAACCTTGCTCTATAAACATTTCATGAAATGCCCATTCGAACTGCAGGTTTTTCGAATGGATACAGTTTACCCAAGTGGGGTAATCTAGGCCATCTTGCCAGTGTACAATAGAGACCGGTACCACGTGTTATAAATGAAATATTTTATATCCTAATTTTGTACGTATAAGTGATATGTATGTGTCTAACAGTGATCACTATTCTTTTCCGATATCATTTTCCATCTTTTTTTTTTTGGAAATATGATACTTTAGATATTCAATTTCTCATATGTCTAATGTTCTTGGACTATCCGATTCCTATTTCTTTTAAGTGTCTAGAGATCCACATAAATCAATCAAATTCCCTTTCATGTAATTTGCTAGTTCTTCATCGAACTAACCGACCATGTTGTGGAATGGTTGGCTGGTATGCTTCGCCTACATGCGATGTACATCAGACTAAATTTTGCAGGTTATGGAAAAAAGCCTTGAGGAGTTGAAGTTGAAGGAATAAAGATTTTCAAGCCTTCTATTATGTAATTACATCTTTCTGTAAAAGAGTTTTTTGGTTTAATTTAGTTTCTTTTGTTGGATGTGTTGAACACGGATATATGTACAATTTTGAAGCAATGACAATTTAATTTGTAATAAAAATAATATTTATGTCTTCCGCTGTCTTTGTTTTAAATTATTTATTTAATTATAATCTTGTGTATGGGAGCATGATTGCATGTCCTTATAAACCTAAGGTAATTATGAGGACAGTAAAGTCTGAATAATTACTGGCGCTGCAACATTACCATTTTTATAGAAGGGGGTGTTACAGAAGGTGGTATCAGAGCATCGGTTTTTAAAATCAATTTTTAAACTCAAGGTTAAAAAAAGTATATACACATATTTTATAAAATAGAGTTATAAAACTTCTGTAAATTAAAAAAAAAAATATTTTACCCGTGTATGAAATTTCCTTTTTCCCATTTATTAAAAGGAAGTAAGGTTTTAAATCATTTAAGTCTATCATATTTTACAAATCCTTCTAAATCAACTCTCAGGTGTCTTAACTTTCCTCAAGATTTATGTCTAATAATCCTTATTCCATTTGTTTTGTGTGTTTATAAAAAAAACTTATGGATTTGAGCCAAAGAGTAACCAAAGTCACTTGCAGAAGTTGAAAGTTGAAGTATGGTTTGGGAGAAATCAAGAGCAACTGTCTTTCCTAGAAATACAGTCAAACCTTTTAGAAAGGATTAAGTCAGTGCAAGATTCAATGTTAGTCAGATTGTGTGTTGATTTTTATGAAGGAAAAGTCTCGGGATCTGTGATTCAAGATGATGGTTTTTTATGGTTTGGGAAATGTATTTGTGTATCGAATGTGCCAGAGCTGCGTCAGAAAATACTTCAGGAAGTTCATTCATCTACTTATTCTTTACATCCGGATTCAAGTAACATGTACAAGGACCTTAGGCAAAACTATTGGTGGCTTGGTATGAAAATTGAAGTAGCCGAACATGTTTCCAAGTGCTTGGTATGTTAGCAAATCAAGATTGAGCATCGTAGACCTGCTGGTAAACTTCAATCACTTCTAGTGTTAAAATGGAAATGAGAACAAATTTTAATGGACTTTTTCATGTGTTTGCCTAAGGTCAAATGTTAAAAAGATGCTATTTGAGTGATAGTGGATAGACTCATCAAGTGTGCGCATTTCATCCCAATTAAGTTCAGTTGAAAAACACCAAATTTAGTAGATCTATACATCAAGCATTTTGTTCGACTTCATGGCATTCCAACCTCCATTGTATTAGATCATGATGGGCGATTCATGTCCTAATTTTGGCAGAAATTTTAAGAAGGTTTGGGGACTAAGCTCAACTTTAGTACTGCTTTTCATCCTTAGACTGATGGTCAATCAGAACGTACTATATAGACCTTGGAAGACATGTTGAGAGCTTGTGTAATGGATAGACCTACCGATTTGGAAACCAGTTTGAGTTTGATTAAATTCACCTACAATAATAGCTGGCAAGCATCAATTGGGATGACCCCTTTTGAAGCATTATATGAAAGAAAGTGCAGATCGCCTGTATGCTGGAATTTCATCAGATGCGATCATTCTTGGTTCAAAACTTTTGGAAAAGACTACCACGGAGGTGAGCATGATCAGACAACGCATGTTGGCTACTCAAGATCAACAAAAGGCTTATGTTGATGGTAAAAGAGGAGACCTAGAATTTCAAGTTGGTGAGAAAGTATTTCTTAAAGTATCACCCACGAAAGGTGTGTTTTGATTTGGAAAGCACGGGAAGTTAAATCCCGCTATGTGGGTAAAGTCTCTTACCGTCTAGCATTGCCACCTGCAGCTCATCCAGTACATGACGTCTTTCATATCTCATTACTACAAAAGTATGTGCATGACCCCTCTCATATTTTAAGCTATTAAGATATTGAAGTTTGTCCTGCCGGGACTTATGAGGAAAAGCCCATTCATATTCTGGAGTGACGGGAGAAACATCTTCGCACTAAGGTTGTTCCTTTGATAAAGGTTTTTTGGTCTAAGCACGGAACTGAGGAGATGACATCGGAAACTGAAGCAGAAAAGAAGAGTAAATTTCCTCAGTTGTTCTTGGTTCAAGTTTCGGGATGAAACTTATATTAAGGGTGGGAGGAATGAAATACCCCGATTGTATTTTTTCCTTTTATGACGTCACATTGTAAGGGAATGTATAAATTAATAAAACGCGGAGGATGAAATTTTAAGGTAAAATTCTACGAAGCCTTTTCAGGTTTGGAACTTAGTGAGATATAGGGAAGGTCCGCTAACGTGTCAAGGGTTAAGTACATAGGCTATAAAATTTATTGGATATTTACGACACGCTTAAGAATAAGTTGGTAAAATATTCCAAAGTGGTAGAGTAAAAGATTGTTAGAATATATATTTAAGGATAACAAATTATGTAAACTTATTTAAGACGGGACAATTTTCGTAATTATGAAGTAAAGTGGATCAAAGTGAAAATTTGAATGGATTGCAAGATTGGCATGAAAACATTAGATGTTTTATGAGCAAACACATGCCCTCCAACGTACCTTATTCCTATTGGATGGAATTCACTATAAATGGGGGGAATTGGGTTTGGACTTTGGAGTACAGCAACTCCTCCATCCTCACTATATATCATTCATATATATACTCCGTACGTACTTATATAGGGTACAAGTTGCAACTACAAAGCCGGCTCACAAATCATTCCAATACCGATTCCGATTCATAATCAACCTATTCGATACGGTACCGACATTGTAAGATATCTCATATTTATTTTAAAGTTATGGATATTTTAAGTCGTTATAATACCCGTATATAATTCAAAGTATTTATTTATTAGCCGTTATGATGTTAATTGTTATTAAGAAATTTGGGTATTTCTTACTACAATATATTGGATAAAACGGGTATTTCTTTTAAGTCGAGATAATGCCTAATTATTTTGGATTAAATGACATTCATAAGTCGTTATAATGTCCAATTAAATTTAGGAAAGGAAATCTTAAATTAAGTTTACAAGTCCTAATACCGCTTGTGCATTTTAAAAATGGTACGTGTTGGACAAGTGATTATCGGGAAGTAAAGGATATAAGTATTATCGGATTAATTAAGGATTATTTTAAAGAGAGACTCTGTCAAAGTTTAAGGGTAAAGTTATTGGACATAAGCTAATTAAATTCTTATTTGTCTGCTATATGACGTGGCTAGATGCGCTTGGATATATAGTTGGTGACGTCAATGGTGATCATACGCCTTCAGAAGAAATTAAATCTCTTGGTTAATCCTAATCTTTATTATCCGCAGACTTTGGGTACGTTTTATAACCAAGGCAAGTGACTTTGTCTCATTCATTCATTTACAGTTTCATGTCATTCATTTTAATTTATACATTTATTATTATTATCATCAAACATGTCTATCCTTGAAAATAAATTACAAAATTCATTTATTCTTGTAATTTATTTATAATTGCACTCTAAGGCATGTTTAGAAACTTTGGCTATGTTAATTGTGAAATTGCATAAAATGCCCAAAATTCCGTTATACCATGAATTATTCTTGATTCCTTCATGCTAAGTTATAAGTATGTGATATTAAGATTTCCTTGAAATATCTATACTAGCTAGTCATTTTGTTTACTTCATCCACTTTAATGCTTTAATGTTCTAAAGTGGATAAAAATGAGTTGATCACCGAGACGTGAACTTGTGATTTTAATTGTGATAGTGTGTGATGTGATTACAGATAAAACTCTTATAAAATGGTAAAATCATGTCAAGGTTGCTAAACCTTTCTCTATAAACATTTCATGATGAAATGCCCATTCGAACTGTAGATTTCTCGAATGGATACAGTTTACCCCAGTGGGGTAATCTAGGCCATCTTGCCAGTGTACGGTACGTAGAGGCCGATACCACGTGTTCTGGATTGATATATTTCTTGTTGCCATTGATGTCACCGAACTAACCGACCATATTGTGGAATGGTTGGCTAGTGTGCTTCGCCTGCATTCGATGTACATCCGACTAAATTTTGCAGGTTATGGAAAAAAGCCTTGAGGAGTTGAAGTTGAAGGAATAAAGATTTTCAAGCCTTCTATTGTATAATTACATCTTGCTGTAAAAGAGTTTTCTGGTTTAATTTAGTTTCTTTTGTGGGATGTGTTGAACACAGATATATATGTACAATTTTGAAACAATAACAGTTACTTTGTAATAAAAATACTATTTTTGTCTTCCGCTGTCATTATTGTAAATTATTTATTTAATCATTATCTTGTTTATGGGAGCATGGTTGCATGTTCCTATAAGCCTAAGGTAGTTATGAGGATAGTAAAGTCTGAATAATTATTGGCGCTGCAACATTCCCTTGTTTACAGAAGGGGGTGTTACACTATGTCTATTGCCCATATCCATGTCGTTTTAGGTCGTGTGATTTTGCTATTTTCTGTATTGTGTCGGAGTGCACTGACTGTGCTGAGCCCTCCAATTTTATCTTTTCCCCAATTTAGTATGTCCTCTATTTGGTTTTATGGGATGAATGTCGCTTCAATCTTTTCGATAATCGATGGTCGCATGTTTCTTTTAGTTTAGTAATGTTCCATGCTTCTTCCTTTATCGTTTATGTATTTGTCTACTTTTTCAATTTTGTTGATTCTGTCTGGCATGCATGAGGCATCTATTTTCTAGTGTGTCATCATCCAACCATCTGTCAGTCCAAAAGTTGGTCGTTTTTCCAGTTTTCTATCTGTCATATGCCGCCGAGGGAGAGGGAGACCAAAGAAGAGGTGGGAGGAGGTGATAAGAAAAGACTTGATAGATTTGGGGATAACGGAGGAGTTGACTCGTGATAGGTTGCAGACTTGCAGTTGAGGAGTGCTATTAGAACGCAAGAATAGCAGTCGACTCTTATGTTCCACTCTTCTGTCTTGCCTGCCATCGCTCCTGCTTTCGTGTCTCACCCACACCATACACTCTTCAGTGGCTTTAGAGTCTTCTGTGTGCTTATCTCTCTTTGTGTTTCTTTATGTGGTGATGTTTATTCCTCGTTGTCTTAGTAAGTTTTCTTGTTTTTGTGTGCTTATCTCGGTGTTTCGTCCTGCCTTCTGGGTCATGTGGAAACATCCTCTCGACTTTGTCGGGGAAAGGGTGCGTACGATGAGAGCCCCCAGACCCTGCCTTTGGTGGGATATACTGGGTTGTTGTTGATATTGTTATCTTTTATCTCAATTATAGTTTTGTCCATTGCCAAGACACTTTTCATTTCCTTTCGTAATTTCGAATGTGTTCATCTTTCAAGTACTCATATATGTGTTTTGGTTTGGACCCATAGATTGTGTGGCTCCGCAAGTATCATCCATAATAATATCGTCTGTAATGATGTGTTCATGTCTTTTGATTTGTGGATTCCTCCTCCACCATTTTCTTTTCTTTTACATATTTTGTCTTACCCTATTAATGGTTTATGGGACAAATATTTATTCTAGAAGAAGGTTCTATTAATTTGATCAAGTTCATTGCACATCGAGTTTGGGAGCACAAAATTTTGCATGACAAAACTGGGTTTTTCCACTAGGGTCATTCTGATAAGGGTGGCTCTTCCTTCTTGAAATAGCGCGTTTGCTTGCCATTTTGTTAGTTGTGATGTTGTCTTCTTCAAATGTTGTTTAATTGACTATGTCATTTATGATTGGACAACCAAGATATTTGTCCAATTTGTTTTGATTCGTGATATTTGTTAGAAGGTGGATTTCTTATTTAATAATTTCTGGTACCTTTGGTGTTATTTAGAAAGCCGACTTGTGGAAGTTAACAAGCCGGCCTGAGATAGAGCAGTATTCATCAATGATTCTTTTAATTTTAATCACAGATGAACTGCTTGCTTTGACAAATATCTTCATATTATCTGAGAAGGATAGAAACAGAATTTGGGGACCTAGTCTAGTAGTGTTGAATCCTATTTCTTTGTCTGTTTGATTGCTTTCTATTTGTAATTTTAAGGCAAAATTACTCAATGATGTAAAGTGAAGTGAAAAGAATTTTGTATGAAAAAGGAAAAAAGAGAGTAATATTTAGAATATTAATTAATGAATCTTAACTTAGGGTTCGTTTGGTTACCAACTGAAAAACCCAGGAAGTCGAAAAACCCAGGAAGTAGATGAAATATATGTGTTTGGTTGGAGTTTTAGTCACAGGAAAACCCAGGAAGTTAAATTCCCAGGAATTTAAATTCCTCCATTTCACGGGAATTTAACTTACCTACTTCCCCCTAGGTAAGTTCCAATTCCACCTTTTATTAAAAGAAATTTCCAATTTTCCTATTTTAATTCATATCATTTAAAATCCAACCAAACATATTTTTTCAATTCCCGGGAAGTGCAATACGTGGGAATTGAATTCCCGGGAAGTAACTTCATGGGAATTGTAATTCCCGTGTTAAACCAAACGAACCCTTAATCAATAAAAGGTTAGATTCACTCTTGTAACTAGGCATGGACCTAGGGGTGGATTGAGGTTTGCTTCGGTAGACTCTATTTTTACAAAAATGAAATAATAGGTAAAAAAAATTCATTAGTTATTAAATTAAGGATTTTGTTAATAAAAATCATAGTATGAGAAAACTTTAACCCACATAGTCCACTCGAACTTTAATTTTTTGGTCCGTGCCGGCTTGTAACCACTACTTTTCCCTACTTAAAAACAAATGAAGGCTACTGTTAAAAACTCCTCAATGTTGGATCCAAGAGTTCGATTTCTGATGGGTCTTCATTGATGCTAGGGTTAAGTGGAATTCAACCTGTTGTAAGTTCTTGATTCTGGTTATAACCAAACTTTTTTTTTTTCTTTTTTTTATTAGGACAAAATTCAAAGCTGAACAGACCCGAAACCTCAAAAGGCCGATAATATCGGCAGACGACAACCGTCTAAACATACAAAATAGAAACAGGAAAATACAACATTGAACCAAAAGAAAGTTGCAGTACAAACGTGATTATTCTTTTCTGTTTATAGGGAAAAAGAAGATTATGCTTTGTTTGGCATAGTTTTTTTATTCTTCCTTGTTTGCGTATTAACACGTGATTATTCTTAAAAATCAGTTTTCGTTCAACGTCAATAAACCATCCTCCGAAAAATCTCTATTCATTCAATGTTGTTTGAATTGAAATTTGGCGGTTAATTAGCTTCATTATGGTTATCTAGCTAGGGCCTTTTGCTTTTTGTTATTCCATGTATCTGATTCGTCTTCAAGTTTTGTGATCAAACAAATGATAGGTGACCCTTGCAAGAGGTCAAGGGTTCAAATCTCACTTCTTACACAATTTGTGTAATTAGTGGGTGCTCAAGCCTTTATTGTGTTGGGTGAGCCTGCCTGGCGACTTGTCGCCTGACTTAACTGGTTCACGTCTTTTGTAGGCTAGAGCTCGGACCCGTTGGGGACTAGTCAATAACCTCAGAACCCCCACGTCACAAAAAAAGAACATAGAAAAAAGAAAAAGAAAAAGGTGATAGTGTAGACTATACAATGATCGAGGTCTGGTTAACCTCGATCATCTGCAAGGATGCTGTCGAATAGCACGTAGTGCATCCGAATATTTGACCCAATAAAAAAACCACGTTAAATTCTACTGATCGGTATCTTAATAAAAATTAATCAAATTTGTAAAATTCTTGTAGGTAAGCCAATTTTAAATCTAAACCAATAAATTTGAAATGAACCTAAAAAAAATTGAACTCAATGATTTAAATCCTCTGAACTTTATCATAAAATTATTTGTGGATTTCATAAAATCTTACTATTTTAGGTGTAAATCAAGAGGCCGAAGACCAACATTTGGGTAAATGCACAATATCTATAGAGCTTTAGAAATGATTGTGACCCTAATTTAAAAGTGTGTGATTTATTTACAAAGATGAATTCTTGGGATATTGATAAATTAAACAATATATTTCCCTCTCATATTGCTCATATGATTACTAATATCCATATTTCAGTAACTGATATTTCTGACAAGTTAATTTGGATTTATAGTAATAATGAGAACTTTTCTGTTAAAGCCACATTATCACTCTTTAATACAAGAAATACAAAAAAAATCTCAGCAAACTGGATTTGGAAACTTAATATTGCTCCGAATATTAAAAATTTCATCTGAAAGATTATTTTAGACATCTTACCTACTACTGTTCGTCTAAATAGATATATAAATAGAGTTCCGAGTACTTGTTCTTATTGTAATTCTGATATAGAAGATACAAATCATTTATTGTTTAATTGTCAGATTACCAGATCCCTTATTCAAAATCCGGGTGTTAAATCGAAAAAATGTTTTGCTATACCAAATTTAACCAGTGATGTCTCAGAAAATATTCTAAATACTAGGGCTCTTAATATAGATTTTACAGACCTGTGCCATTTATGACATTCTATTTGGGAGTTGCGAAATAGAATTATTTTTCGCAACGATTCTGTTAAGAGTATTTTCAATGTTTTAACTGAAACTATTGATAAGATTTTACGCTGGAGTAAAGAACATGTGAAAACCAAATTACCAAAACGTATTAGGTCTTATGATAAAATGATTTGGAAATGTCCCTCAATAAATGTCGTTAGGATTAATGTAGATGCTTCGGTCAAAATTGGTTGTCAACCTCAAAGTAGGTGCATTTTGAGGAATAATTATGGTCAAGTTATTGGGATACATAGATGTAATGTTAGGATGAGTTCTGTCATCCTAGAAGAAGCGTTTGCAGTATATGCAGGTATAAGACTGACAACGGAGCTTGGGATACGAAAAGCCATAGTTGAAAGTGATTGCTCAATCTTTATCAATGTCATTAATCAGTTGAACAAATATCATGGGAGGTGGTGCAATTTGTTCAAGAAATCCGTTCATGAAGCGGAGATTTTGAGATGATCACATTCCAGCATTGCAAAGAGAGGCGAATTGTGCAGCTGATTTTCTTGCGAAATCTCAGTTGGGTTGTAATTTTATTTTGAGTTCTTGTTGTGAGTTCTAGAACATTATCGTGTTAGATGATTATGAATGTCGGTAGTATATTCGACTCTTTGCTTACTGTAAAAAAAAAAAAAAAAAAAAAAAAAAAAAGCCGAAGACCAATAAAAGGAAAAGGAACTCTTAGCAGCCAATGCCTGCTCGGTAACCAATAATCCAACTTATCAAAAAAGAAAAAAACCAATGCTCCATGTGACTTTTATTCCATAGTGTACAATTAGGCAAAAAAATATTATATTTTTCTTGTTTTCTTCCTCTTCAATTTGACAAGTTGGGGAAGCCAAGGTCCAAATAAGATAAGCTGGTATAAGACTCCATGAAGAGAGTCCGGTTGAAACTAAAATACTCATTCGATTAGTCTATTATCTTTTTTTTATCCGTTCTATTATCTATTAATAATACTAATAACTTTGCTAAGCCAAATGTTTTTCTTCCTACATGGTATACTATTATTACATCAAGTCTAGAAGTCAAATTGTAGATTTTTTGGATTTCTTTTCCTTCTAAATAGTAACTAGCTAGTATCTATATAATAAGACCTTAGCATGGGCCAGGCCGGACGGGCTTGGGCCGGGCCTCGGCCAAAATTTCAGGCCGCTACACCGGGTCGGGCTTGGGTCAGGCCCGGTATTTGGGCCTAGTGCATTGCCCAAGCCCGCCCTCTTTGCCGGGCCGGGTCGTCCACCGGGCCAAGCAGGCCTAGGATTTCAAATTCGTTTCCTGTCCGAAATCGAACTAAAAAAGTGGCAAATTACAACATTGTATAAATACTTTCAAATACGAGGTAAATATGAACAATATTAGCTTACTAAAAAATGCAAATCAACGTTATAATGTGCCAAATACTTTAAGCAGCACTCGAGCTATGCGAGAGAGATCATTTAGGGTTTTTATTTCTCAATTGGATTTTATTTTGAAGATGAGAGGGTTTATGATTGGGAATAGTTAGCACTTAGTATTAGTATGACACCGGTAATATAGTTATAAATTATAGAAATTATGTATATATTTTTACAATACTCTATATAATTTATATAATTATAATTATATATAATATTATTATCAAACCGGGCTGGGCCCGTCGGCCCGCTTGGGCTTCACCCTCTGTCCAAGCCCGATCCTTTGGGTCTACCGGGCCGGGCCCGCCGGCCCGCTTGGGCCAACTATTCTGTCCAAGCCCGCATATTTTACCGGGCGGGTTGGGCGGGCCGGGCGGGTTGGCCCATGTTTGCCCAGGTCATTAATATCATAACTGAAAAGACTTTTTTGATGACGTGTGAACAACTATTTAGCTAGTACAATTAACAATTCATACGCTATGGCGCGATTTTTTTAACTAAAATCTTAATAAAATAAGAAATTAAAATCATAATGTATAAAAAAAATTAAGTTAAAAATCATAAAAAATCTTTATCATAAATGTATTTTATAATCCTTTTAGATATTTATAATACAAAATTAATATTATAAAGTATAAATAAAAGTTTAATTAGTAATAATGAAAATCACGTAGAATCCAAACTTGACCACCATATGAGCAAATGAGTAAACCAACACCTAATCGTGCAATATATGCAATTTAATGCACCTAAAACTAACTTATAATGCCTATCTAAATACGCATTATCACCAGGTAATTAAGGAAAAATACATGAAAAACAACACACTATGGGAATACAAAAGTAATCATGAGCACATTAGGTGATAAACTTAATCCCACAGAAAAAGAAGTACTAGCGCTCAAATGGTGGGTCATTTGGTTTTACAGAAACCAAATTACCTTCCGAGATGGCCACATTCCATCAACTACGGAAATACAATCTCTCATAAATATGTTTTATGAAAATTGGAGAAAATCATGTAAACAATGGAGGACATAGGAATAGACAATACAAAAGATGAGCAAAGCCAAAAAATAAAAAATAAAACAAGAATTAAGTGGAGAAAACCGGGACGAGGAGTCATGAAACTAAATTTCGATGGGTCATCTTCAAATTTTGATGGAAGCACCACGGGGTACATTATTCGGGATTGGGAATTGAAACACATTAAATTGGGATACAAATATATAGGTAAACAATCTCCTCTTATGGTGGAAGCACTCGCCCTAAGAGAATGAGTAATTAAAGCTAGAGAACTTCAGATCAGAAAACTGGTGATTGAAGGAGATTTGCGGATCATCATAAACCATCTAGCTCAAAAAGGAAAATGTCCTGAATCTCTATTGAATAGGTAATAAACATATAAAAGACAGTGGATGATCAAAACATAATAAAGGTCGAATCTTTACCTCAAACATGCATGGCTATCGCTCTTCATCATAGGAAAAGACATCAATAATAAAAGAAAACTAAATTGCATTAATAAACTAAACAAAGCTTACAACCGACTGAAGCCAAATCCGCTCGCGCAGGACAAAACTACTCTCGGCCTCCACTCTCTCTCTCCTACTCGCTATCTCTTCTCTTGTCTCTAAGTTGGAATCCATAAAAACTAGCCCCATGGGCTTTATTTATAGGCCTTAATCCTTGCTAATCAAGGTAAAGAATATCTATCATCTATCTAAAGATATAATTCTACTCGGAAAGAAATAAATCTAATTTAGGTAAACCAGATAAATCATATAGGGTAATTAAATATTCCACCATTAGGATAGATAAAAAGATAAAAAGATAAAATATCTAAAGTCTTCATGTGCAAGAAATGTTCTCTTGGAACATCTTCTCATTCGGAATCAGGATAGACTCGGAATCGACCCGTACTCGTTACTGGAATTAAGTTGGTCGATATCGACCAAAGTAGGTCGATATCGAGCTATCTGCTCGGCTTTGCTTCTAGTCACTCGATATTGGCTTCTGGAGGAATATCGACTTGTATTTTGGTCGATATCGAGTAAGGTTGGTCGATATCGACTTGTTCTTCCTCTGTCTTAGTGTCTGCTGGTCCATGTCGAGTCTGTCTGGGAATATCGACCAGGGTCCAGTCGATATCGAGTTGAATAGGTCGATATCGACCAGTTTTGAGCGTCTTGTTCCGTGCTCAGCTTTGCTCGATGTTAGGCGCTCTTCCGTCGATTTTTGAGCTCTTTCAATAGACATCAAGTGTATTTCCATTGCTTCTTGGTTTTGCTCCGATTTAGGTCCAAATTCTGCAATATTAAAATGAAACATGTGTAGACCTCTATTTCTCGTAAATAAACATAAACTACACAAATTCGCTATATTCCCTACCCAGAATATATAAAATCATAAAATAGGGAGCTGAAATAAGTATCAAAACATGGACATCAAATCACCCCATACTTAAGCTTGCTTGTCCCCAAGCAATAACTTGGATGGTCAATCAGGGAAAGAATTCAAAACTCTCAACGTCATAGATTCATTCTCATATGTCCCTACAATCAATTACCATCGTCGAAAAGGTACTTATGCCACAAATCCATACATGTGCAATAAAAAGCAACATCTACTCACAAAAGGAGGGCTATGGAAAAACAAATTTTTCTATGAGAAAGCAACAATAATCAAGAGGACTTTAATTTAAGCTCATCAAGGAGTAGATTGGTAAAAGGCTTAAGGTAGGCAATTTTTGGCAATGTGGTGCTAATAATACCGGGGAAATTGAGTATTTCCAAACTGAATTTCCACATTCCTTCTTCGTAGGATTCATCACCTTCCACTCTTTTGCTCAATGCTTTTTTCAATATTATGCTTTTACCTCTCTAACCTCAGCACTGCCTTTTCGCGAGTCACAAACATGGGTGTCATGAATGGCCCCGGATACTTAGTGCTTTGGACTCCTCACCTTAGTGTCCCATCCCACCGAACTATTATCTCAGCGAGAAGGGTCGATCTACCTTTATCTCCTGAGGTGACCGAATTTTTTCTCACTCATTAAATTTTCCATATATTTTTTCAATTTCTTGCCAAAACTCCAAGAATGATAATAATAACACTACAAACCATATAATAATCTTTGTAATGTGACATCATTCTCAACATAATTTCCGGATATGAAATAAGGTAAAGAATGTCAATATTTAGAACATGTGGAGCAATATATGAAATAAGGAATAATATGGCTTTTGTGATACATAAGCATAGGTATGGCTAGGGAATTTAAACATATGAGCATATATGGAAATATAAAGTCATCCATCATCTTATTATGCAATATGTCAAAAGCAACATCAAATTTTACCTCCTTTCATGGTGTTCATAAAAATAATGCACTTCATTATGAATTCCCTTTACTAGGCAATTTCATGATATATCTCTAATGAATCCAATTTTGCGTCAAGTTCAATTAAAGCTTCCATGACACTATTTCTTTAGACATTTTACAAGCTTTGGGAGATGTATCATAAAACAAACTTTGGGTTTAGCAATTAAGCATAACAATTAAAATTTTTTCCCAAAAGTCACCATGTAAAACCATAAACAAAAATAAAATATAAAATAATGATAATGGGCTTTTCCCCCACCCCATAGTTAGAATATACAGTGTCCCTATTGTATAAATAAAATAAAACAAGGGTAATGGAAGGAACTCACCGAATAATGCGTTGTAGGGTCAAAATTAGGCTGTAGTAGATTGCCAGAAGTCGATATCGACCGGATGTAGCTCGATATCGACTACAATTCGTCAGATTCCGCGTATGATGAACTGGTCGAAATTGGGGGCTTTGGTCGATGTCAACCAACTCACTCGATATCGAGTAAGTTTGGTCGAAATCGACCTGCTTCGTCTTCTCTGCTCTTGGTCGGAATCGCCTCAGAGGTCGATATCGAGTAGTATCAGGTTACCTCGAAATTTCCACTCGATCCCCATTTTTTCGACCTGTAAAATTGTTAGTTTCCGCACAAAGGCAAGACTTTCCACATGCAGTATTCAAAACCACAATCAACACAAAAACCAAAAGTTTTAAAGTCTTAAAATAATTTTTTTAAAAAGTTTTATGTACATGCTCTAGATTTTATAGTCGCTAGGCCGACTTCTCCGTTTGTGCTTAGGAACCTTCAGTGTAGGGCCCTCTTGTGCCTGGCCCTTCTCCTGGATCATCTAGGTCCTGATTGTAGTATGCAAGCTCCACCGATAAGTTGTTAGTTACATAGTATCCTTTCCTTTCTTTCTTCTTCTTTCCAGTCCTAATCCTGCACATGTTAGCTCTCCACGGGGCCTTGTCTCCTCTAAAATCTTATTTTTATTAATGGACAGAGGAGAAGTATGGATTGTACCTGTTCTTACCTTCTCGTGCCCAAAACAGCAATCTTTGGGCCGAGGGTTGGTCGATATCGAGCTGCCCGGGTCGATATCGAGTGCAGGGACCCCATACTTAGGCTTTTGGCAGGTTCGGAGCTTAGCAGAGGAGGTCGATATCGAGTGTGTGTGGTCGATATCGAGTGGTGTGGTCGATATCGACTTGGGCTTGTCGATATCGAGGAGCTCTCTGGTGCTTTCCTCCATTGTTGTGTGCTTGTCCTCGTGGTTGCCTATGCTCTTCACCTCCATCCATGGAATTTCCTCCTTTGTGGGGCCAAAAGGGAAATCTAAGATCTCATTACCTATTGTGAAGGTGAGCAATCACTTCTTTACGCTGATGTTGGCATCTGCAGTAGCTAGGAAATGTCTACCAAGAATAATAGGGCAAGTCGTAGGATCTTCCGCACAATTGATAGGCGATATATTCTATATCGCATTTAGTAGTTTTTGTCATCATTTACATGTCATTGTGAGAGGTATTTGTGTGAACTTGGTGATTCGGAACCTGTTGAAGAAGTTGAAGAAATCAGGCAAGTTACAGAAGAGCTGAAGTGAAGAAGTTCGGAAGCAGCTGGAAGGCTGGTGAGTCTGGCGCGCCCGCGCGGCACTCGACGCGCCCGCGCTGCTACCCGGCGCACCCACGCTGCTAGGAGGAAGTGGCCGCGTCGATTCACCAGACAGAAGAAGCAAGTCAAAGGCTGGCGCGCCCGCGCTGCTACATGGCGCGCCCGCGTCGGTCCCTGAAGACAGATTCTTATCCGATTTTCCCTATCTTATTAGTTTTAATATTATATTTTATATTTTTACGGGATGTTAAACCCGATTTTATTAGGTTATATATTATGGCCGAGAAGGCAGGAGAGGGGAGGAGGTTATTTTCGAGAGACGTAGTTTCCTTTTTCTTCATCTCACAAACCCTATGGAGAACTAACTCTCCGTTGTTACACTTGGTTCTTTGAAGCCTTCAATTGATTTGGTTGTGAGTATTCTACTCTTGTTTGTCCTTTGTTAATTGTTTCGATCTCCTGAGTTTATTGCTTGATTGCTTATTATTGGTTAATCTGGATTGATCACCTAGGTTTATTGATACTAGTCATATTGCTAGGGTTTCCAATTCCAGGTTTGGGGTTGTAGATTCACTGTAGCAAACACAATCACCATACGCGGGTTGCTTGTGGTAGATTGTGAAGGAGATTCGATTACAGGCTATTTTAACGGGTTGTTAGAATCGCTTGTATCTCATTATAATTCATGTTTGAATGCTATCGCTTTATTATTCGGTGAAGGTTTTCCCTTGTAATTTGGTGATAAGTGCTTTTAGGACTGGTAGGACTAAAAGCTATTACACGATCTGAATTGAGAACAATTACTGGACATTAGAACTTGAGATTCATAGAATGCGATGATGAACCATCTCAATTGTTGTGCGGATAATTACCTGGTGTGATACTTTTCCATCATATATTCGCAACCTCTTATTGCAACTTGTTCTGTCACCATTTGCTTACACACAAAACTCCCGTTGAATCGGTTACTTTTGGGTAATAATACTTGCTCTTACAATTGATTCTGTTTCCCTGTGGGTTCGACCCTAACTTACCTACTCTACTTGTTATAGTTTGCATCTTAGGAATTTACTTTGATTTGGCATAACGACCTTAGGCCTGTCAACAATCGATAACAAGAAAATCAGCGGGGATATAAAACTTACCAACTTGGACATGGACATTATCAACCATACTTCTAGGGATTACCACTGTATTGTTTGCCATGTATAACTTGGCATCCACAGGCTCTATTGATCATATCTTCACCTTTTTCCAGATTGATAAGGGCATGAAGCTCACGCTTGCTCCTAGATCACACAATGCCTCATATCTATGTTGTCCAAATCCCACAGTAATAGAGAACTTACCAGGGTCAGGTCTTTTCTCAGGGAAGTCCATCCTTTTTGCAGTCGCCGACGATTTTTGAGATTGATCGCTTATTGCTAAGGATTTCCTTGAGGAACTTGACATATGCAGGCATCTCCTGAAGAGCTTCTGTAAAAGGAATTGAAACATTTAGTTCTTGAAGCATCTTAACAAAGCGTTTAAACTTACCTGCACTGGGATCCTTCAACATATTGGAAGGGAAAGGAAGCGTTTTCTTTGGTTTTAGAGCAGAATCAGCCATCGGAGGTGATGCAAAATGGTCGATATTGACTGGAGGGGACTCGATATCGACCACATGTTGGTCGATATCATCCTGTTGTTTCTCGATATCGACTGGTAGGGTCGGAATCGAGTTTTCTGGTGCAGCAGGGTCAATATCGACATGAGTTTGGTCGATATCGAACAGTGCTTGGTCAATATCGACCTGTTGTTCAGTGCCGTCGTTTGCTTCTCTGACCTCTGGTTCATCCAGTTCACGACCGCTCCTTAGCTTCACAGTAGTGATGTGTCCGGATTGCCCCTTAGGATTTGGATCCGTATGCCCAGGGAGCTTTTCGGATGGTCTTGGGAATTGTTGCGCGAGTTGACCCAATTGGGTCTCCATGTTCTTCTTCTAGATATCCATCTCCCCAAATCGTGTATTGAGGCTATGGAGTTGAGTCTGGATGGTGCTTGTAGATTGCTGTTGTTGTGCCTGATTCCTTCTCATCTTGTCGAGGATCATTTTCAGATCATCTTTCCGCTGGTCCTTTTCTGGATGTCCTGGAGCTCTGTATAGTGGGGGGTTCCTAGAGGCACCTTGGTTCCACTGTGGTTGGTGAAACCTTTGGTCCCCCATATAGTGATTGGGACCCCCCGCGTAAGCTACATCCTCATGAGTTTCTGTTAACCTGACTTGCTTCGAGTGTGGGTACTCCGGGGTTGTTTGCCGTTGTGAGCCACATTCAATGCAGGGTTGGTTAATAGATAAAAATTTAACTTGTTTAAGGAGGTTACGATTTTGATCTTTGTAGAATTGCTCCTTGACATCAGGATCAATCTCCCTAGGGGGCTCATAGATGGGCATGGATGGGGCCGGCCTTGCATAGGTGTTTTCGTCGTAATTTGCAGGAGCCCCATAGGTGTTGTCGAAGTTGGTGAGTTGTTCGATCGTTGTCCATGCCTCTACTGGTGTTTGCGTCAGATACTCGTATTGTGTGTATTGATTGATCCTTTCCTTGGCGGACAGATCAAGAGAATTGTAGAAAATCTCCTGAATGACGTATGGTGGCTGCCCATGAGTAGGGTAGGATCGCAGTAGATCCTTGTATCGATCCCATGCTCGTCCTAGCGGCTCCCCAGACTTTTGCTTGAAAGCTGTAATCTTCTGGCGTAGGAGCGCTGTCTTGGCAGGAGGAAAGAATTTATTAAGAAATGCATTCCTTACCTCATCCCATGTTGTGAGGGATTGTGCAGGTAGTCCTTCAAGCCACTTCAATGCTGGACCTGCAAGGGACCAACGAAAAACTTTCATTTTTACATATTCAAGAGTAGTACCTTCAGCAAGAGTTTGGCACATGTCAGAAAAGGTAGTAATATGAGAGAGAGGGCATTCATTAAATCTTCCTTGAAAAGCATTATTTTTAATTTCAATAAGAAAGGCAGTGCGAATTTCAAAGTTATTAGGAGGGACTAGAATAGCCGATTCAGGCACGACAAGAGTCGGGTGCATGTAATCCTCAATAGTGGTTGGGTATTGGGCAAGCTTAGCCTCTGCCTGCCTCCTCAGTTCAGCTTCCTGCTTAATGCGTGCTCTCTTAGCGGCGAGAGGATCATTGTTGGCTTCTAGTTCCCTCTGAAGCCTTTCGATCATCTATGATTGTGTTTCGGCGGTTGCCATGATTCTTTTTAGTCTAGAATGGATGTGTATAAGGCGTTCCAGTTCGTCTAAGGCGTCAAACTCAGGTGGTTGACCAGAACGGCGTATACACCTGCAAAATAAAACTCAAGGAAAACATGAGATCTAACTACCTAAGGCGCGAATGATTCCTTCCCAAGCAACGATGCCAATTTGTTGTATGAGGAAATCGAGTTCAAAATATAATAAAGTAAATCAAACCAGATTCGTGCCCACACAAATAATTACAAGACTTCCTCCCGATGTAGCAACAGGAAGTCAGGATCGATCCTCGAGAAAGCTGGTCAGCGGATCCTAGGCAGCGGATATCTCACGTCGGATTTCGACCTCAGGAGATTCACTCGATATCGACTAGTGGTAAGTCGATATCGACCAAATCTAGTCGATTTCTAGAAGCTTTGCAGAAGGTAGTCGATTTCGATTAAAGCACTCGATATCGACCTAAAAGCTCGATATCGACCAGTCCTCGATTTCGACCTGTACCTGCAGAAACACAAACAAGTAGCGATCTTTGCTAGATCGAGTATTAGAAGTCGATATCAACTAGTGTTGGTCGAAATCGAGTAGAATGCAGAAAACAAAACAAAAGCCAAAGTTCGTAGATTTCGAAATAAACAACTATATGAAAGGAAACTTCCAAGACCGGGGTTTGCAACAACGATAACCAAACATTAATAAGACAAGATATAGAGAAATAATCATGCAATCACATTAAAGGAACAAGATATCGCCTTCCCCTAGGGCTTTATTTATAGGCTCCAATCCAAGCTATTCTAGGAAGGAACGATCTATCTATATATAAATCTCTCTATCTAAAGACATAAGATAAAGTTTGGAAATAAAAGAAATAAATTCATAAAGGAAATTATATCTAAAGTGGATAGATCTCTCTTGGACTTATTAAATCTTGCATTGAATTGATAGAATATCTCTTGCTTCATGTGGAAGAAAGCCAGCTCAGAATTCGGACTCGAAATCGACTCGGAATCGACTCTGATGGTCACTCGATATCGACCAACATTGGTCGATATCGACCTGTCTTTGCTGCATCACTCAATCTCGGCCCCTGGAGGTGATATCGACCTGGGTTGACTCGATATTGACCAAAAGTGGTCGATATCGACCTCTCCTGTATTGCTCCAACTTTCTGGTCGATTTCTGACATTTTTGGTCGACGTGGTCAACTCGATATCGACCTCTTCTGCAGTTTCCAGCATTCTGCATCTTTCTTGAAATGCACTTTTCCGAGTCCTCGTTCGTCCGATTGATGCATATTAGTATGCGTTGGAAAGCTCTTCGTGAGGGCAACAACTCTCATGAAGACATCAGAATTTGATTCAGAATGATGAATGGCGAAAAGTGGGCTTTCCTCCAGCTGCACCATCCCTAGGTTCTTCATGACTTTCCTGTAAGCTCCAAAGTGCGTCCGATTTATGCGAAATATAACAGAAACTTGTGTAGACCTCCATATATTGCAAATAAACATAAACTACACAAATTACGTATTATTCTAACCCAAATGTATAAAATGCGTGCATAAATTGTTATAAAAGTCAATATAAAACATGGCAAAATAGGCTCACAACAAACACCACATACTTAAACTTGCTTGTCCTCAAGCAATACTTTTAATGGTCATTCAGCGGAAGAAATCAAAGCTCTCAACATATTAGATTCATTGTCATAAGTCCCTGCAATCAATAACCATCATTGAAAAGGTACTAGTGTCACAAATCCATACATGTGCAATAAAAAACATCATCTACTCACAAAAGGATGGTTATGCAAAACAATTCATATGATAAAGCATTAATAATCAAGAGGACTTTAATTAAGCTCAGATAAGGAGTAGATTGGTAGAAGGCTTAAGGTGGGCAATTTTTGCCAATGTAGTGCTAATAATCCGGGGAAATTGAGTAATTTCCAAACTTTCATACCGCATTCCTTCTTCTTTTGATTTCTCACCTTTCGCTTATTGCTCATTGCTTTTTTCAATATTATGCTTTTACCTCTCTATCCTCAGCACCGCCTTCTTGCGAGTCGCAAACATGGGTGTCATGAATGGCCCCGGATACTTAATTAATTAAGCTTAGTGCTTCGGACTCCTCACCTTTGTGTCCCATCCCACGAAACTATTATCTCGACGCATGCAGGGTCGATCTACCTTTATCTCTATAATGTGACATCATTCTCAACATAATCCACGGATGGAAATAAGGTAAAGAATGGGCAATGTTTAGAACATGTGGAGCATAATATGAAATAAGGCATAATATGGCTTTTGTGATGCATAAGCATATAAAGTCCTCCATCCTCTTATCATGCAACATGTCAAAAGCAACATCAAATTTTACCTCCTTTCATGGTTTTCAAGAAATAATGCACTTCATTGTGACTTCCTTTTACTAGGCAATTTCATGCTATATCTCTAATGAATCCAATTTTACATCGTCGAGTTCAATATAACTTCCATGACACTAATCAAAATTTTTCAATGGGGGTGATAAAAATAAACTTTGGAAAACATTCATATGAGCACATGAATAGAATATGAAATCCAAAGTAGCCATGTATAAGTAATTCAAGAAATATCATAAAAATATGCACATATATTGTCAAATAAAATCAAATATGCACAAAATAAGCCCTTCCCCCACCCCATACTTAAACATTATAGTGTCCTCACTGTATAAAAACAAGGGTAAAAAAAGAGACTTACTAGACAGATGTGCAGGACGTCCGAATCGAGTGCAAATGTTGTTGCAGAAGTGGTCGATTTTAAGGAGAGTAGTCGACATCGACTAGTTTACTCGACATCGAGTAAAGTGAAAGCCTCCAGGGTGATCCTTGTCAACCACATGCTCGTTTCCTCATGATGGGTAGTCGACGTCGAGTAGAGCACTCGACGTCGATTACTTCTGCAACGTCTTTTAGCTGCAAACCATGTTATATAAAGACAATATCCACAATAGAAAAATCCAAAAATAATGTTTTAAAACAAAAACCAACAGTATCTAAAATCTAAGAAATAAGAAATAGCGGGTTGCCTCCCGTAAGCGCTAAATTTTAAGTGTTTATCTTGACCTACTTCCCTTTATGTCTTAGCCTATCTCATCTTTGTCCGGAGGTATAGGTGGATCTGGTGGTTCCTCCGGTGGTGGGAAGCGTGGAATGTTATCCGGGGGCATTATGTGGAGAAGTTTAAACCTCCTCAAGTGAACGCTCCATGGCTTCACCCATTCATCTTCCCGAGCCCCAGTTGGCCGGCATAAGGGAAGACATAAAGAAAAGATACATACCTCGTTATCATATCTCTTCTGCTTCATAGATTGACTTGGTTGTGTATCTCCACCACAACAAAACGGTGGAGCGAGAAGAGATATTTCCTCCCCATCTTGCGAAGCTTCATGCCACTTTGATAGGACCCCATACTTAAATATGAACATCGGTTGCTCAAAATTGTCGAAGATGGCCTTCACCTTGTAAGGTAAAAGCGACCTTGAAGCCTCTTGGGCAACAATGTCCGCTTTCTTCTCTTTTAGCGCTTGGGATCCTTCAAAAGATTCATCAAGGACATACCTGGTTGTCGACATCCAGTGGGTCAACTGGCTCGTCGGGACGAGGGCATGGTCCTTAGACTGAATGGAAGCCTCAAGCCGTCGGGAGGAGGGCATGGTCCTCCACTGCGATCCTATTTCTCCGTCTCAAATCTTGAAACCATTCTTCCCATGCAGGATTCCCTTCGACAAAGTCTTCCATCTTTGTACCTAAGCTTTGAAATCACAATCAGGAACACAAATTAGTAGCAAAATCCCGGCACCTAGTTGGTACCGATGAGGTAGGTGGTGGTAGGGTATGTGATAGGGTAAGAAAAAGGGATGTGCTTTTCTGAACCTTAAATACAATTAAACTAGATGCGATTGATATCTCCCCGGCAACGGCGCCAATTTGTTGTAGGAGGAAATCGAGTTTAAAATAAAATAAAATAAATCAAACCAGATTCGTGCCCACGCAAATAATTACAAGACTTACTCTCGATGTAGTAACATGAAGTCCGGATCGATCCTTGAGGAAGCTGGTCAGCGGATCCTAGGCAGCGGATATCTCGCATCGGATTTTGACCTCAGGAGATTCACTCGATATTGACCAGTGGTAAGTCGATATCGACCAAATCCAGTTGATTTCTAGAAGCTTTGCAGAAGTTAGTCGATTTCGATCAAAGCACTCGATATTGACCTAAGAGCTCGATATCGACCAGTCATCGATTTCGACCTGTACCTGCAGAAACACAAACAAGTAGCGATCTTTGTTGGATCGAGTATTAGAAGTCGATATCGACCAGTGTTGGTCGAAATCGAGTAGAATGCAGAAAACGAAACAAAAGCCAAAGTTCGTAGATTTTAAAATAAACAACTATATGAAAGGAAACTTCCAAGACCGGGGTTTGCAACAACGACAACCAAACATGCACAAGGCAAGATAAAGAGAAATAATCATGCAATCACATCAAAGGAACAAGCTTTCGCATTTTCCAACAATTAGACAACTCTTTCAAGAAACCCTATATGTATCTACCAATTTTATGTTTATAATCCAAGTTGATAACATGAATCTCTATTGAATAGGTAATAAACATATAAAAGGCAGTGGATAATCAAAACATAATAAAGGTCGAATCTTTACCTCAAACATGCATGGCTATCGCTGGGCTCACCCCGACCCTAGAAGTGGGTGGACTACTCGCTCTTCATCATAAGAAAAAACATCAATAATAAAAGGAAAACTAAATTGCATTAATAAACTAAACAGAGCTTACAACTGACTGAAGCCAAAACCACTCTCGGCCTCCACTCTCTCTCCTACTCTCGGCCTCCACTCTCTCTCTTACTCGCTATCTCTTCTCTTGTCTCTAAGTTGGAATCCATAAAAACTAGCCCCATGGGCTTTATTTATAGGCCTTAATCCTTGGTAATCAAGGTAAGGAATATCTATCATCTATCTAAAGATATAATTCTACTTGGAAAGAAATAAATCTAATTTAGGTAAACAAGATAAATCCTATAGGGTAATTAAATGTTCCACCCTTAGGATAGATAAAAAGATAAAAAGATAAAATATCTAAAGTCTTCATGTGCAAGGAATCTTCTCTTGGAACATCTTCTCATTCGAAATCAGGATAGACTCGGAATCGACCCGTACTCGTTACTGAAAGTTGGTCGATATCGAGCTATCTGCTCGGCTTTGCTTCTGGTCACTCGATATTGGCTTCTAAAGGAATATAGACTTGTCTTTTGGTCGATATTGAGTAAGGTTGGTCGATATCGACCTGTGCTTCCTCCGTCTTTGTGTCTGCTGGTCCATGTCGAGTCTGTCTGGGAATATCGACCAGGGTCCAATCGATATCGAGTTGAATAGGTCGATATTGACCAGTCTTCAGCGTCTTGTTCTGTGCTCAGCTTTGCTCGATGTCAGGTGCTCTGCAGTCGATTTTCGAGCTCTTTCAGTAGACATCAAGTGTATTTCCATTTCTTCTTGGTTTTGCTCTGATTTAGCCTTAAATTCTGCAAATTCGCTATATTCCCGTAAATAAACATAAACTACACAAATTCACTATATTCCCAACCCAGAATATATAAAATCATAAAATAGGGAACAAAGTGATCTATAAGGTTGCACACCTTAGCCGCTCTATGCGGGGGGATGCACTTGAAACACATCCAGGTCTTTTAGAGCTCATCCGTGAGGATGCGATCGGCTAGGTTTCGACCAGCCACAATTTTACCTTATCCAAAAAAAAAGCAAGAAAAACAGATCATGACAATGGAGAAAATTGATCGAATTAAAAAAAAAAATTGTAAAGGATTGATATCGCAAGTAGAAAATGGAAAGATGGTCAAATTTTAGAAGGAGAATTGGCTGAAAGGAGATAATTTGCTAGGAACTGTCTTCCCACGGTATCGGTTGATACAAATTAAATAGTTGACTATTATATAAGTAGCAATAAAAAGCAAAAAATTGAAGAATTACAAAACCAGCTACTGATAATGCATATTTCATATATTCATTATAGGTGTTTCTTATTGCAATTAGATAGTGGTTTTGCTATTGTTTGAGTCTAGTTCCGCTTATTACTTGTGAAGTATTCGAGTTTGGAATCTATGCGTTTTTAGTGTTTATTCTGCAGAATTACATTCCGACCTGTGATGGACTTTGAGAAGAGCTTAAGAAGCATGTTTTGGGAGCATAAGGCGACTAAGGAGAAGCTAAAGAGGAGAAAGGAGGCACGACATTGGAATCTATTGAAGATAAATGAGGAACGTCGGACACTGCAGAGACGGCGCCCGCCGCCCCTTGCACGGCGCCCACCGTGGCCCAATTTTCCAAATATGCGGTTTTGGATCCGAAGACATTATTTTATATTGTTTTATTAAATTTCCTACTAGGGTTTTGCCGACCTTAGAGAGACTTATTTAGGTTATTTTAAGTTTGTTCTAGAGAAGAGAGAGGAGAATTGTTGTGAGACTATGAACATAATTAGAGAGAGAGAGAGAGAGAGAGAGAGAGAGAGAGAGAGAGAGAATTGGCCTATGAGTTACTAAACTCGTAGTTTCACCGGTGATTCAAAGACATGTTTGTGAGCATTGTGAGGATTTGATTCTATTTGATTATTCATGTTCTTAGTTATCATCTTGTGCTTAATTTATATTTGTGTTCCTTTCTATGCCTGATAAACATGTTAGGAATTGCATCTTACCTATGAATTCGTTGTTTTTTTTTTCGATAACAAACAAAGGTATTGATGATAGTGATGTCTCTTTGTCTTTGTAGTGGATGATTTCAATTAATCTATGTTGAGGATATTCGATTAGGGTTGAGTTCGGTATGCGCCTATTAGTCTTAATTGTGTTGAGTCAATGAGCCAATTGGTCTTGATTACTTGAGTTCTTAATGCTATTCTTTAGTGATATTGAATAAGATGAGTAAATCTCTACGGATCTCTCAACTTTAGTCAAGTAGACCTAGGAATATGAATAATTAATAGATCAATCCGAGGACCATGAATTCCAACCATTGCTAGAGAATTGCAGGTGAAATGTTCTTTCTACTTTGATATCGAATTACTTTGCGATCATAAATCTGGTTACTTTTACATCTTTGCCACATGTTAAGAATCATTGCTTTGCTATAATAGTCTTTGCTTAGAGTTATTGAACATGAAATCACTTATCCCTGTGGGTTCAACACCGGACTTCATCGTTATACTAGTAGTTATTTGGTTTATCAAGTGATTGGTTGCCTAATCTATTGGTTGTGTTTTTGAGTTTGGATATTATTACTAACTTGGCAAAGGGCGAAATTGCCAACGACGTTCGTTCCGCACCAAGTTTCTTGGCGCCGTTTCCGGGGAGAAGAAAAGAGTTTGCTTTTCTATAGCTCTTTCAATGACTCTTTACTTTGAGTCTTTTGTGTCCTTGTATGGTTCAAACTGGATCTTCTAATTCATTTCCTTTATCTTTTGATCATGAGATTGAAAGATCTCTTAGGTTGAAGATGAAGCTTGTGTTTGAGACGGACGAGGAGATGGCAGAAGACGGTGTTGTTGATCCGCCAAGAAGGACCCTGAGAAACCTGAAGGAACCTAATTTGAGTGCTCAACCACTTGCAATTAGTCTTCTTGGTCTCCATGAGGGTTCAAGATTTGAGTATAAGTCGAATTGGTCTTCTGTTTTTCCCTACTTTCATGGATTGCCTGGGGAGGAACCGAACAAGCAGCTTGCTACCTTTGTGAGCGTGTGTGATAGATTGAGACCCCAAGGCCTGGCTGATGACTAATTGATGTTGAGAGTGTTCCCCTTTACCTTGAAAGATTATGCAAGCGATTGGCTTTACTACTTACCTTAAAAAAGCATTACTACTTGGGTGCAATTGAAGAAAGCTTTCTTGCGAAAGTACTTTCCTGCGACTCGCCTCAACAAACTTAAGAAGGAGATGTCCAGTATTGAGCAATCACCTGCGGAGAGTCTTTATGAGTATGTTGAGCAGTGTTGTATCTTTATAAAGGATTGCTTGACACCAATAGGAGTTTTATTAATGCTACTAGCGGAGGAGATATTTTGGATAAAACACCTCATGAAGCAATGTAGATTTTTGAAGGGCTGGCTAATGCATCGCAACAATTTGGGAGACACCAAGAAGTTAGAGGAGTTAATAAGTTGGATAGTTCGAGAGATGGACACAAGGATGATATCGACATGCTTATGGAGCTTGTGAACAAGATGGCTATGTAAATGAATCAACCTCATCAGCCTAGACCTTGTGGTGTTTATGGAGATCCAACTCATCCAAATGATAAGTGTCCCTTGATTCAGGAGGGCACAACTGAAGTGAATGATATCGATTATGAACCTCGCCACAACTTTAGTAACAATTATAATCAGGGCTACAATTCAAACTACCAAAGTGGATTCAACGGAAGAGGCAAGCAACAACATGTTCCTTTTCAGAGAGAACAAATCGAGAATCGTCCTAGAAACACTCAACAAGAAGACAGAGATGAGACCTTGAGGTTGTTAGTGGAAAAGATGAGTGTTCAAGAAAATTTGCTGAGTCAAATGGCTAAGGAGATTGGTGAATTGAAAGCGAAAGATTCGGGTAAGTTGCCATCGTAGGTAGTAGTGAATCCGAAGGAGAATGTTAGCGCCATGACCCTTAGAAAAGGTAAACAAGTGAATGTGCACACTAGGAATGATGAAGAGAGGCCTAGGGAAGAAGTTGATTTGGGAAATAAGGAGAAAGAGACGGAATTGGAGACGCAATGCATAGACGGCGCCCGCCGCCGCATTCAGTAACAGATCCGACTTTTGACGTTGTTCAATCCCCAAAGAAAGCTTGTAAAGAGTGGCCTTATGAGGTTTCAAGACCTGCACCACTCTTTCCTCATGCCTTAAGATCTGACCATAAATGGGAAGATGAACAAATTCTTTATGACACCTTTGCTCATCGTGAGGTAAATATCCCACTCTTCAATTTGATTAAAATTGTGCCTCGCTATGCACGATGAAGCGCAAGCAAAGGATGCGAAAGAAAGAAAAGGTAAGTTTAAGTGAGAATCTTTCTGCTTTGCTTCAAAAACGATTACCTAAAAAGTGCGGAGATCCAGGTATGTTTACTATACCATGTGCAATAGGTAATGCTAGCTTCACCAAAGCTATGTTAGACCTAGGTGCTTCAATCAATGTTATGTCTTATAACTTGTACATGTTTTTGGTTCTCAATTCATTGTCTGAAACTGGTGTTACTATACAACTCGCTGATCGTTCTAGTATTAAGCCTAGATGAGTTGTTGAAGATGTTTTGATAAAGGTAAATGATTTGATATTTCCAGTTGATTTCTTCATTTTGGACATGGAACAAGGTACGCCCGAAACCCCGATTATCTTGGAATTTGATGGTAGAAAGATAGAGTTTTCTAAATTTGAGCCTATTGTTTCTTCTGCCAATAGTTTTGTAGATGTTCTTTACTCTAATGAAAGTGATCACAGGAATGAATCAAATGGTTTATTAGATGCTTCTGTTGAAACTGAATATATGAATCTTGAGTTTTCTAAGAAAGATGAAATTGGATTAGGGAAAGATGACATTAAGAGGAAAATTGAGAATTTGTTTAATTCGCATGAAAATGTGTCTCATTCAAAGGATTCTATTGATATTCCCTATGAGAAATTGATTCCTAACAATGTTGAGGTTTTCGCAATTGCAGGACAACCTCCCGGAGTAACTCATTTTAAGAAGGAATCGATAGATGCAATTGATGGATATGACGGAGAAGTTCCTAAAGTCCCACCTCTTGTTTTGAAAAGGACAAGTGTGGGGGATCTTGGTGAAATAACTTGATTAAGAAATGAATCATGTCAAGCCAAAGACGTGAAACTAAGGCGCTTCTTGGGAGGCAACCCAAGGTAGTTAGGTAAGTTTTTCTATTTTTGCATTAGTTTTTAATTCAATAAAGTAGGATCAACCGTGTCACCGGAATTCGGAAGTTACGGTAAGTGAAACCTATGTTGGGATTGATTTTTGATTGATTTAGAAGAACGGAGCCATGATCTGGGGACATGGCGCCCGCCACCCCAGCCACGGCGCCCTCCGGTTGTCTGTCCGCCTGACGATTCCGAATTTTGGTAAAATTGGAAAGGGAAGTTTCTATCTTTTTATTTTTGGTCATTTTTCGTTTTAGGATTAGGTTATTTTCTATTTTGCTCTAGGATTAGATTATTTTATATCTTTTCAGGGACATATTATTTTCTATTTATCTTAGGATTAGATTTTTCTTTTCAGGACTAGTTTCCTTATTTCCTAGGATTAGAGGTTCTATCTTTATTATATCTAATCTAATTTTTTTCTTTTGCCTTTTTTATAGATATTCCCTCCAACTCAACATATATTGTTTTCCCTATTTTGGATCAATCAAGATTGTACAAGAGGAATCTACAAAACCCCAAAGCCTAGTGGAATCCATTCAGTCGATTCTATCCACCAAAACACTTTCCGCCATTACCATACATCCATAAAATTCAATCTTTTCCCATTCCATTCCGCTACCTATCACCAAAGAACCATTTGAAACCAAGTTGTTCGTGAAAGTTTCGAGTTTGGAGGAGTGGAGATCGGTTTTCCAATGTTTTCACTCGGATTCGTGGTTCTGCTTACACGGCGGCCGCCGCCGCTACAACGAGCCCGTCTTTTGGTCGTTTTTGTGGTTCTTCGTTGGTTTTTCTTCGATTTGCATCATGTCTACTCCTGTTATGAAGATGCCCCATTTGATGTCTTGGGAAGAAAAGGAGCGTTGGCTCAAGCTTGAAAAGAGACGGTATAAATCCACCATATTCTTTTATCCCCCGACGTTGAAGAAGTTGGGAGTGTTTGAGGAGGTCCATTGACTTGTGCAAAGTGGGGGATTGAGCGATTTCTTGGATTTATCCGCTTATACCTATCCGGCATTAGGGATACCGAACTGCCTGCTGATGCCAGATTTGGAGATTCGTTTTCAAATGAGGAATCAAAAGTTCGTGCTAACTAAGGATCTCATTGCATAGGCCTTTGGTGTTACCGAACTGCCTGCTAATGCCAGATTTGGGGACAAGTTGGGTGCTTCAAATCCTGTTGATATGTGGAAAGAGGCTACAAAAGAGTTTCTTGATTGTGACCGAGACCGCTGTGCATCCATCATTACTCGTCCTGCATTGAGGTTGTGCTATTTGGTACTCTGTAAATCTTTCTTGAGTGTGAAGATTTCGTCCATTGTTTCTATGAGAGCCTGGAGCTATATCTGTTGCTTGACTCCGGGAGGGGTACACATCCCTAACTGGTTCAGCTATTTTTGGGAAAATGTATGGAGGTGACTAGAGCTACTCATGTGAGGCCGGATCACATTATTGTTTTCAGAGGTTTGACATCGTTGATTGCTCGCCGAGTGGGTGTCTGTCTTGATGGTTTGCAGCCTCTCGATGATAAGAACGTTTACAATCTTGCCAGCCTACAATGGTGGAGCATGCTTAAGTGCACCTAGCGTCCGGATAGAACTTGGTATTTTAAATGGAAGTCGGGACCAGGCGAGGAGCATCACAATTATCTACCTGCAGAGCTACCATATTGCCTGAGGATGTCAGATTTTAATCTCTATCACAACAAGTTTCCATTAGATCCCGAGGAGCATAGTTTAAAGAGGCGATGGCCTTTTGTTGTTGATGAGTCCACCGATGATGAGGGTTCAGATGATGAGCCTATTGATGTTGAGCCTGCTGAGATTATAAACGTTGAGGTCGTAGAAGAAGAAGAAGTTGTTGAGGACGACGCCGAGCCTATTTGTGTTACTTTGGATGATCTTGAGCGTCGATTTGCTGATTTTGAGGCGAGCACTGCTGACAAGCTCGCTAGTCTTTCGGAGAAGCTCTCGAGTCTTCAAATCGCCGTATTGATTGCCCTTCATCAATCAGCGGTCTAGACCACAGACCTTGCCTTCACAGTAATTGATCAGTCATTTGCTTCTTTCAAACCCTTTATTTTTATGTATTTCATTGTTCTTTTTTCTGTTTCTATGGATTGAGGACAATGCAACATGTAAGTGGGGGGGGGGGGAGATTGAAGTGAATTAGTTAGGTTAGTTCATGTTTGAATCTATGTTTGGAGTCTTTGTTATTTCCTTTATGTTATTTCCTTTATGTTATTTCTTTTATGTTGTAGAAAATGTCAAAAATGAAAAAAAAATTGAAAAAATGTCAAAAAAAAAAAAAATGAAAAAAATGAGTCTTGTTTTGTTATTTTGCATATTGTGTTATCAAGATTTTCATCTAATTTGAGTTTGTCCTGGCATGATCTTATAAATCCCATGGAATTCTGGAGTGATTTGATCTTATCTTGGAAATTGGTTTTTATGTGAAATATGGTTGAGCATATATAATTGAGCATATATGATCTAAGTTTGGGAGTATGCTTGAAAGTCAACAAAAATTGTCCCAGTGAGATATTTTTGGCCTTATAAGGGATACGTCTTTATTCCTGTTGCTTTCTTATGTGATTTACTCTTCCTATGCATTTTTCATTGAGTATTTCCATGGTTATCTATTTTCAAGGCTGATTATATACATGTTCATTGCTTGATAAGTTCAAATGATAGAGTCAACCTTTTAGCCACATATTTAGCTATCTCTACCTTATGTTATATCTTGCTTTGAAGCCAATTTGAGTCTTTAGCCTTTTTATTGATAGCTCCACAAAATTATTATTACTAGCCTATGATGAGCCTTACCCTTATTCCAGGGGAATTGAGATTTTGTGTGGGTTATGGAATCTATTTTGGAGATTGAGGAGAATAAAGCTAAAGTGTGATGTTATGGTTTAAGGTTTTGAGAAGATGTAATGTTATGTGCTTATTTAGTCCCTCATTCTTATGCATTTGATTTTCATGTATTTTAGCTCAAGGAAAAAGAAATAAAAAGCTTGGAACTAGGGAGGATAAAATTTACCTAGGGGTAAAAGTAAGTTAAAAAAATCCGAAAAAAGAAAAATAGAAAGAATAAAAGAGCCATTTATCTTATTTTTGCATAATGATGAAGAATTGGGATTTATGTTGGTTATGAGATATATTGGTTGGGTGTTGAGATTGCATGATATGTGAGATGATGAGATGAGATGATTTGATGAGATAGTATTTTGATGATGTTGAGAGTTGTTGTGCATTTGTGAGCTTGATTTATTGAGGTGGTTTATGTTATGTTGGGAGTTTTGGAATCTTGTTTTCCCGGAATTTATTGCATCACATGACCAAATACAATTCCTTTCCCTTATGTTTCTACCAAGCTCCATTACAACCCCGCCGAATGGAGTCTTCTATGAAGGTTTCCATTGAGCGAAAGTCCTCTTGATGTCCTTTTTTTTGCATTGACGTATCCAGTAGAGATTTTGTGATATAAATGTCAATATTTGAGTTGATGCTTGTATATGGAATTGAGGTGAGTGTATGCTTAAAGCCTAAACACATGAGAGTGAGAGATACACATTTTATCCTTGGTAAGGTTGATTTTTAAGCATGCATGCAACTTGATCCCATATATACATGTTATGACATTTATATGTTTGATTGTATTTTCACCATTGATGATGTTGTTTTTTATTATTAAAGTTATGAAAGATTTCCTGTGGGATGGGTAGATGATATTCTGCTTTATGGTTGCTTGAGGATAAGCAAGAGTTAAGTGTGGGGGGATTTGTTAATGCATATTTCATATAGGCATTATAGGTGTTTCTTATTTCAATTAGATAGTGGTTTTGCTATTGTTTGAGTCTAGTTCCGTTTATTACTTGTGAAGTATTCGAGTTTGGAATCTATGCGTTTTTAATGTTTATTCTGCAGAATTACATTCCGACCTTGGATGGACTTTGGAAAGAGCTTAAGAAGCATGTTTTGGGAGCATATGGAGGCTAAGGAGAAGCTAAGAAGGAGCAAGGTGGCACGACATTGGAATCTAGTGAACACAATTGAGGAACATCGGACACTGCACAGATGGTGTCTGCTGCCCCTTACATGGCGCCCGACGTGGCCCAGTTTTCCGAATATGCGGTATTGGATTCGAAGACATTATTTTATATTGTTTTATTATATTTCCTACTAGGTTTTTGCCGACCTTAGAGAGACTTATTTAGGTTGTTTTCAGTTTGTTCTAGAGAAGAGAGAGGAGGATTATTGTGAGACTATGAACACAATTAGAGAGAGAGAGAGAGAGAGAGAGAGAGAGAGAATTAGCCTATGAGTTGCTAAACTCATAGTTTCGCCTGTGATTCGAAGACATGGTTGTTCGGATTGTGAGAATTTGATTCTATTTGATTATTCATGCTCTTAGGTATCATCTTGTGCTTAATTTATAGTTGTGATCCTTTCTATGCCTGATCAACATGTTAGGAATTGCATCTTAGCTATGAATTCATTGTTGTTTTCTCGATGGCAAACAATGGTATTGATGATAGTGATGTTTCTTTGTCTTTGTAGTGGATGAGTTCAATTGATCTATGTTGAGGATATTCGATTAAAGCTGAGTTCGGTATGCGCCTATTAGTCTTAATTTTGTTGAGTCAATGTGCCAATTGTTCTTCATTACTTGAGTTCTTAATGCTATTCTTTAGTGATATTGAATAGGATGAGTGAATCTCTGCGGATCTCTCAACTTTAGTCAAGTAGACCTAGTAATATGAATAATTAATAGATCAATCAGAGGACCATGAATTCCAACCATTGTCAACGAATTGCAGGTGAAATGTTCTTTCTACTTTGATATCGAATTACTTTGCGATCATAAATCTGGTTACTTTTACATCTTTGCTCCTTGTTAAGAATCATTGATTTGCTATAAGAGTCTTTGCTTAGAGTTATTGAATAGGAAATCGCTACTCCCTGTGGGTTCGATACTGGACTTCATCGCTATACTAGTAGTTATTTGGTTTATTGTTAGGAGGAAAATCAAATATGAAATATAAATCTCAAATTCGACTCCCTGATCTCCTCAAATTAATTACAAGACTTCCTCCCGCTATAATAGAAGGTAGTCAGGATCGATCCACGAGGAAGCGTATCAGCGCCCGCCTTTTCAGTTCCAAACTCAGCAGAAAATCAACCAGACAAACTGAAGTAACAGAGAAAAGCAGAAAATAGAACAAAAACAGAAACTTGGTCGATATCGACCCAGTGAACTCGATATCGATTACAGAATCAACCACAACAACTCAATATCGAGTAGAACAGAAACTTGAATCTCGAAATTTGTGAAATAATTCAATAAAATAAAAGACTTCCAAGATCAGGGTTTCAACACCACAACGATAACCATATAAAATAACACATAAAGGCATAAAAGAACATGTTTTTCATCAAATAACTTTCGTTATTAACAAATAGGAATACAGAGGCTTTCGTAAAAACCCTAATTGTTACAAACCCTTTTTTCACATAATTAACCCAAGTTGTATTAAGATCACTTTCGCTTCAATAACACAAACAAGGATCACCTTCAACTTTCGCAAAAGAATCATGCTCGTAGGGATAGAAGACGAAATCGCATTAAAAGATTGTACCTTTACCGCATCACCTTCCATGGCTACCATCGGGCTCACCCCGACCCTAGAAGTTGGGTAAATACTCGCTCTACATCATCAGTTTTTCCTGGTCGATATCGAGTGCTGCTGCTCGAAATCGGCTGGTTTCGGCTCAACAGGTGGAATCGACTCGGTATAGGCAGGTCGATATCGAGTTGTCTTGCTCGATTTTCCCTGGCTCGACTTCTGGTGGGGTCAGCTCAACTTGGGTGTATTGATATCGAGTGGGTGGGGTCGATATCGACCCGTTCTCTAGACTAGTCGATTTTGACCCCATACTTAATACCTAGCAAAGCATCTGAAAAATAGTTAGTCCATATCGACTTACCTTGGTCTAGGTCGAGTGGACTCTCTGCTTCTTCGTTCTGGATGGCCATGATCTCCTCCACCTGGGCTTCCATATCCCTCTTTCCTAGCTCCTCGGGGGTCATGTTTCTTACCTTAGGCTCCCCGCAAGTAGTGTACCCGGCTGATATGGACTTTACCTCTTCCATGGGACCTGTATACCTTTCAGTTTTATTAAAGGAATACTCAATTACCTCATCGCCGATGTTGAAAGTGAGCACTCATTTCCTTACGCTTATGTTGGCATCTACCGTTGCATAAAAAGGCCTTCCTAGAATGATTGGACAAGCAGGGTCCTCCGCCATATCAATAACTATGAAATCAGCAGGGATGAAGAACTTACCTACTTGTACTGGCACATTGTCCACCAGATTTGTGGAGAAATTGGGTCGGTTTCGACCAAGGTGGGGTCGATATCGACTGGGGACTGATCGATATCGACCCCACCTTACATGGCTACCGTCGGGCTCACCCCGACCCTAGAAGTTGGGTGACTACTCGCTTTTCATCATCAATAAACACATCAATAATAAAAAGAAATTAAATTGCATTAAATAAAAGAAAACTTACAACCAATCGAAGCCAAATCATCTCTCAACTCTCTTGCTCCTCCTCGCCACAAGCTCTCTCTCTCTTTCTATGTAACTAATTGTAACTTGAATTGAATCAATAAATCTCAGCCCATAAGGCTTTATTTATAGTGTTCATTCCCTAGGAAATTAGGAAAGAAAAATATATCTATATCTAAATCTATCTATCTTTATCTAAAGATTAAATAATGGAAATAAAAGAAATAAATCAACAAAGAACTATATCTAAAGTAGATAAATATCTCTTCCATCATGATAGAACTTGAAAATCTCCTCTTGTGGATATCTCTATTGGACTTTGGATAGAAATTGGATTAGAGCTCGGATATGCTCGAAATCGGCCATTGGTGGTCACTCGATATCGACTAGACTAGGTCGATATCGACCTGCGTTTTCTCGACTTCTCTTCAGACACTCGATATTGGCCTCCAAGGTGAAAATCGACCAACTCTTACCCGATATCGACCAGCCTAGGTCGATATCGACCTGCATTTTCCTTGCTCCAACTCCTGGGTCGATTCCTGGATCTTGGCCCGATTTTGGTCACTCGGTATCGACCAGCCTAGGTCGATATCGACATGCTCTTTCCTTCTTCACTCGATTCTGGCATTTCTGGTGAATGTCGATTGGGTTCACTCGATATCGACCAAGGTAGGTGACAAGAGGAAAACATGTCGTTGTTCTTGCCAAAGAATACTCAAATTCACAACTAGTATAGTATGTAAGCAAGAGATCGATCCACATGGAAATCTATTCAATTCGAGTGTCAATTCTAATTGCTAATAGAGAATATGGGGGTTTTTGGTGTGAAAAAGATCCGCCTTTTATCAAAGCGGAAGCAAGCAAACAAAGGAAATTGGTTTTAGAATGCAATGGAGAGGAATAGGTTAACCATTCTGGAATGGCTCACCGGAAAGGACTTGTGGGTAGTACCCATAGGTTCCCGGTTCGAACCCCGAAATGGCCGCTCTTTATTTACATATTCAAGGAGAGGAATAGGTTCACCTACAATTTATCACTTCGATTGATGAATTCGATCCTTGTTTCAGCCTCTAGTTCTTGTCTTTTCCTATCAATGTCCTTGTCCATATCTTAGGTAAATTACTAGTCCTACGAGTCCTAGCAACCCTTATCTCTAAATAACCCTAACACGGTTAAGATTCAACCTAGAGATAGCATTAAGATTATGAATTAACCAAGGTACACATAATATCAAGCTACGAGTCGATATTCAACATGTATTCAACTTCCTTCACATCCAATTAGTCCTACGAGTCCTAAAAGGATATGATTGCCACTTGGGTTAAGTTTCGCTACGAGGAATCTACAAAACCCTAGCAATTGAATGAATCTACTTTAACTAGTCGGCCGGGCCAGAGAGAATAAAACACATTCAAGCAATTAAGCACAAAGAAGTCAAAACATTGGAATAGGAATAAGAACTAGATTAAGAAACTCATAATTCAACAATCATAGATCCAAATTGTAGGCAAAACCTCGAGAGTTTAGTTGCTCATGCTCAACGACGCTCTCAACAATGGAATAAAGTGCATAAGGTCAATGAAATAATAAACTAGAAAAGCCTTAAATAGTATTTAGAATATCGGCCAAACAACTCAATTAAACCCTAATTAAGATCCCAGATCGAATGTTCAGTTTTGCACGGGCCGCGGGGCGGCCGGCGATTCAGCGAAGTCCTCCGTTTCCCTTTGAGTCGCGGGGTGGCCAGCGATACTGCGGGGTGGCGTGCGATTATTCCGAACTTCTTCTTCCTTGTCTTCGCAGCTCCTATGCATCTTTCTTAGCTTGTTTTCGCTCTTTTCCAATTCATTTCACCTTCCATCTACTATACCTGAAATAAACCATAAAATCATGTATATTCCGCCTCTTCCAACTCAACAAGCAATTATGTAAATTCAACTAAATATATGCAATATTCACAACTAAACTATGCTAAATGCAATCTATTATGCAACACTAAATATGCTCTATCAAATTCCCCCACACTTGAACCTTTGCTTGTCCTCAAGCAATAGAAAACTCAACTCTGCAGCCCCACAGAATAGCAATTCATGTATCCACACCTCAATATTGTTTAAGTGCGTGAAAAAACTAGCAAACACAATAGATTAACAACATCATAGCACATAATTGGAGTAATCACTGAAATCAGGCAACCATATCCATTCTAGACCTCAGAAAGGATATGTGTTTCACTCTCGCTCAAGTGTTTAGGGTCAAATGTTTACGCTCAAAACTCAACCTTCAAAAACTTAGCTACAAGAGTCTTGCACCAGTGTTCTAATTCTCCACCGCTGGTGACTCTACACACAACAAAAATCATGAGGTCTTTTAATTGGGTTGTAATGGGGCCAAGGTAGAATATATAAGGTATGGAACAATTTTGGTCATGTGGTGCTCATAATCCGGGAACTAAGGAAGGTACCAAATCATAAAACCACTCATAAACTTCTCATACCATATCTCTATAATGTCAAACAACACCAATCTCAAACATAAAACTTTACAAACCATACTCAACTCATTCCTTTATTCTTTTTTTTTTTTTTTTCTTTCTTTCTTTTTTTCTCTTTTTTTTCATTCATGCTATATCAAATTATTTTCCTTGACTTTTGCCCCTAAATGAATTTTATCCTCCTTAGGTCCCAAGTAATGAATGTACTAGCAAGAATCAAAACACCTCATAAATGCACCTCAAACATACACAATCCACCACTAAAAACCATCATCCACAATATAGATATTCACCAATTATTCCTAAATTCCCGGATGGGTTTAGGTTATCATTGGCTATAAACATTTTGTGGAGCTACAAAAGAATAGGCAATTAGGCTCAAACTGGCTTCAAGCAGAGGATAATATGTAAGGTGGGAATAGAGTCAAATAGGGCTAATAAAGATGCCTCAATCATGTTTAAGTCATGTGCAGAAATCATAATATGCAGCCTTGAAAAAGATATCTAAATGCAAGCCTAAGAGGAAGCAATTGAAGAGAGTACACTCAACAAGCAAGATGACTAAATCAAATGCAGTCCTGAATAGGCCAAAATAAGCTCACCAGGTCATGTCTAGAACTTCAAGATCACCAAAAAATTCAAGATTTTATGTGCTCAATCATTAATCAATCATGCCCACCAAATAGTATAGAAAACATATATCGAAGGCTTCAACAATCCAAGCACATCATGGGGCATAAATCTCAATAGATAAAATGGAGGACAAACGGCATCCATATGGGGAAATAAGACCTATTCCTAATAATGCAAGAACTAAAACTTTTTTTTTCTTTTTAGAATAGGAATAACAATGGTAGAAAATTAAACATGCATACAACCCATAGAAATAAACTTGCAAACTTAATAGTCAAAATGTAGTGCAACTTAGAACTAAAATACAAACGTGACATGCAAGTCTTCTCCCCCACACTTACATCTGACATTGTCCTCAATGCAGAAAAGAGAACAAAAACATCAAAATAAAAAGAAAAGGGAAAAGAAAAGAAACAACTGACATGCTCACTGATGAGGTGGTGGCGGCGGCGGGTAAGGTGGAAACTGTGGATAGGCGAATTGATAAAAGTCCTCCTGCCTCTGCCACATCTACTCCTGCATCCGTCTGATCGCTGCCTGGCTCTTAGAGACATCCTCCAGATGGGAAGTCAAGCCACGTACATCCCGACGAATGTCGCCAATATCCACCTATAGCCGCTGCTGCTGGTGCTCCCACATGGCGTCCTGACAACGCAACATCATCAGCTGATGCTCCCACATGGTGTCCTGACAGCGACACATATCTGCCATCCGCTGCTCGAGCGCGTAGTAGTTCGGACCAGCACCAGATGTGCTAGAAGGTCCAGCATCACTACCTCCGATATCCGTCTGAACTCCATGTACATCATCAGCACCTTCCTGCTCAGCATCAGGAGCACCATCCTCATCAGAATCCTCATCAATCTCATCGCCCGTGTAGAAATCAGCTGTAGTAGGGCCAAAAGGAAGATGTCGGGGCAATCTCAGGTGAATCCTCCCAAGATGGCCTGTCCTCCAGACCCACATCGGCGACTTGCCCTCCAAGTGGCCAGCTTTTCTCAGTTGGGCTTCATCATATAGAAATGAGCCATGCAGAACATCAGGAACAGCGCTCACATCGATGCACGCTCGAGCTATGAGGGTGATAAGACCCCCAAAGCTAATTGTTGCCTTGTTGCGCTTGTCTATGATGTCCTTGCACTTAATCAGAAACATATCCACCCAACCTGGAATCACTGGGCTCTCTGGCGTCCGACACCACAAAAATGACATATCCTTAAGTGAGATCTTGTTGACCTCAGCCTGTGCAAAGAATGTGTTCGCCAGAACCTTGTGAATCAGCCGTAATGCAGGATGGCGAATGCTAGAATTGTACTGGCCCTTCTTGGCCTCAAAAGGCACCCTAGTAGATGCTCTCCAAAAAGCCAAAGGGCCCTCTCCCTTACACACATCAAGCCAACCAGCAGTAGGTGCAACAGTAACACTAAAAATCTGTCCCAATCTCTCATTCGATATCGTGAAATCCCTCCCAAGCAATCGAAAATCAATAGATGTACGCACCAAACTCAAAGTTGTTAAAAAATGCTTACATAAACTCGAATATGTGGGAGCATTCTTCTCGAAAAACTCTTCTAAGCCCCCATGCTCTAACGATTGCCTAGTGCATACATCCATCTCTAACAATCGAAGCGTTAGCTCATGAAAAAATTTTGTAACAAAGAAATTTCTAGTGTTTAAACCATTCCATGTGGTCTAGACATTGTGAATTCAAGCTAAGAAAATCACCAAAAAGAGTTGAAATCAGGAAAAAACTAACGGAAATCAACTTCTGCAGAGGCCGCGAGGCAGCCGAGGGTGGCGAATGTTCAGTTTCTGCACGGGCCGCGGGGCGGCCGTCGATTCAGCGAAGTCCTCCGTTTCCCTTCGAGCCGCGGGGCGGCCTATGATTATTCCGAACTTCTTCTTCCTTGTCTTCGCAGCTCCTATGCATCTTCCTTAGCTTGTTTTCGCTCTTTTCCAATTCATTTCACCTTTCATCTACTATACCTGAAATAAACCATAAAATCATGTAGATTCCGCCTCTTCCAACTCAACAAGTAATTATGTAAATGCAACTAAATATATGCAATACTCACAACTAAACTATGCTAAATGCAATCTATTATGCAACACTAAAAATGCTCTATCAATAGGTCGATATCGACCAGTTTGTGTCGACTCGATTTTCTCGTTTCCAGCTCGATTTGTCCTGGTTCCACTACTCCTTGACCTCGGACTTTCTGTAGTTGACTTTGAGCTTTTCCTTCTTTCAGTGAATTGTTGTAAATTGTCTTGATTTCTGCGAAATTAAACAGAAACTGGTGTAGATTCCATAATTTGGCAAATAAGCATAAACTACATAGATTTTGTATTATTCCAGCCTAAATGTATGAAATCCATGCATGAATCGATATAAAAGATAGTATAAAACATGGCGAATTAGGCTCACAACGTTTATCAAGTGATTGGTTGCCTAATCTATTAGTTGTGTGTTTAAGTTTGGATATTATTACTAACTTGGCAAAGGGTGAAAGTGCCAACGACGTTCGTCTCGCACCAGCTACTCCAATGAATAATCGATAAAATTATTAATATTAACATCCTAATTAATGAAATTAAAGACAAAATCTACTTGAAAGCAAGTAAACATGGATTGTTTTCCACGACATAAGCTCTAAACATGATTACCGAACATACCAGAGCATCAGGAAATGATAATGCAATGCATGGATTTGGAAGATAGAATTCTTCCAAAAACCATTACTTATTTTACAACTTAGAGGAGATGTCTTCGAACACTTTTCTACCTTTTAACCTTAGTTTTTTTTTTCATCTTACCTTTATTTTTACTATTTATTTTCCCCTCTTTCTCATAAAATCATAATGAATAAGTTATGTATATCTACATACTTCAAAAGTATCTGCACAGTCAAGTGCTTATGATTATTTTTAAGGGAAAACTAATTAAAATACCCCCAATTTTGGGGGTATGGTAAAAATATATCATCAACTTTCAAATGTAGTAAAAATATCCCGACCTTTGAGGGTAGTGTTAATATATTACCACAGGTTTTCTCACGGGTAAAAAAATGCTGACAAGGCAGCCTACGAGGATTTTTTTACAAGGCAGCCTGCGTGGAAGCATTTTTACAAATTAGCACTAAGATTGAGTTTTCTTGAACGATTTCCTTAGGAAAAAATAAACTGACAACAAAATGAAACCCGAAAAACGAAATTGCTTCGACCAAGCAACTAATCCGGTCAAAATTGCCTCAAATTAACACAACACGATTATTCCTAACACCAAATCGACAATAACAACAATGACGAAGAGGGGAAAAAACAAAACTTATTCAGCCACGTCCGTGAATGAATCAAAGACGAAGAAGATGTGTATTTTTTCCTAAGGAAACCGTTCAAGAAAACCCTTGTCAAAAAAAATCCATGTAGGCTGCCCTGTCAGCATTTTTCACCCGTGAGAAAACCCGTGATAATATATTACCACTACCCTCAAATGTTAGGATATTTTTGACATCATCGCATCCCACTTTGTTCTCTCGCTTCTTGCTCGATTGCATTTGAAAGGTAAGGATATATTTTTACCATACCCAAATGGTGGGGTATTTTAACTAGTTTTTCCTTTTTTTAAAGCTTATATTTTCCTTTTTAGTTTTATCTTAATGATAATAATTATGTATGTAATTTTTTTCGAAACAATATAAGATTTAGGAAGGGTCCCGACGAGCAAAAAGACTTCCTAGCGCGTGCTTACGAACGAGATCGACCAGCAGAAAATCAGTCAAACAACTATTATCGGTAGGGTTACTATAAGCCAGACGTGCAATCATGTCTGCTGCAACATTAAATTCTCTGAAAATATGATGAATAACAACATTACTAACGGCAGAAAGATCAAAACGAGTATCTGATTGTAACAACTCAATGTTCCAGGGACAAGCAAAATCACCCAGAGTCATTGTTGATGAATTTAATGAATTTTCTTCCCCGTTTGGAAGATGCAATTTTGTGGAAATACGCAGTATTCGAGTCATTAAGCCTGATATGTTTAACCTTAGCACGTTGACTCCAGTAGCGGCGCTGGAAATTGAGAAGATGCTCTCTTTTGTTCAGAAGTTGCTTGATAATGCATATTTCAATAGGTATTATAGGATATTTTTAGTTGCATTTCATGGGTATTTGGTTATGTTTTATAGTTAATTTTATTTTATGTCATTTTGGTGTAAAAGTGCGGAAACTACACTATTTCGATTCATTTATGCAGATTCATAGTTACTACGTGTGATAATCTTGGGAGACATCTAAATGGAGTAAAGAAGATGAAGGAAGCAAAGGAAGAAGAATGAATGAAGAGCAAATGCCGAGAGCAAAAGAGGCTGGCAACAAGATGTTTCGCCGTGGCGAGTTCTCAGCCGCCATGGTGAGGCAGAACAACAAAATAGAAGACAAGTCCAGCTGAGTGGCGACCGCGAAATGGGATTCGCCACCGCAAAAGGACCCATCTCGCCTTGGTGAGGAGAGCAGCGAGCATCACTGAAGACTAGCATGAGTCGCGGGCGTGAGATATCATGTTGCAGCCGCGATATCTTTCAACATACCATGAAGAACCCCCGCGAGAAGCCATCAATGAAACCTCAAAAGTAGCGGCCGCGAGATACATTCCGTCGCCACAAAAATGCTCAGAAGAAACCAGTTTCAAGATCAAATCTTATCTTTTCGGAAGGAAACTCGATCAAATCTCTTTAGTTACTTATTCCTTATGGTTTAAGAAAGTGAGATTAAGACTTATTTATTTATTATTCCTCAGTTTTAATATTTTTAGGATATTATATTATATTTTTGGATATTTTCTAAACTATCTATAAGGAAAATATCTAGGTTTTCGGAGTCTTTTTCTCCTCTATAGGGAGAGCCACGAAATTAGAGAGATAGGAACTATTATTCTCAGACAATTTACAGTAGGTTTTTATTCCATTCAAGTTTGCTTAATTTCCATCAATTCGAAGGAGATTTAAGTAAGACATGAGTGGCTAAGTCCGTTATTTAGTTCACCTGTTTTTCGGAGACTTGGTTGGTGATTTGTGAGGCTTAAATTCAGTTGTTTCCTACTATTCTTTCGATTTTCCTTGTGTTTATTGATGATATTATTCTGATTCGCGACCATAATAGTATCTTGCTATGTATTGTTCTTTCGTCATTGAATGAATCTCGTAGTAGCATGTTTAGGAAGTTAGGATTGTGAGAACCTTGTTTGATCATGGCTAAGTAGGGATTTTGATACATGCCTTAAACATCGGTTAACTTGTTTACTTGGTGTTATTCATATGCCTAGATGCTTAGGAATTTGTGTTATCTTTATATTAAATCTCTATCGTACTTAGGTTGCATAAAGGTGTAAGGGATTGATTGTGCTCTTTGTGCTTTAATCTATTCAAACTAAGATGGGAAGAATGTATGTCAAAGGAAATATACAACTTGAATTTATCTCTAGGACCAATTAAGCCTACCAATGTCGATGAATGCATAGGTGGAACTATTTTCTCTATTGAATTGTTATCAAAACCATTATCTCTATGCTTTGTTATTCCATTTGCAATCTTGATCATTAGTTTTATTTCTCATATTTATTTGCTTATTTCTAACTTTTTGGTAAAGTAGCATTTAGATTATTAATCATAGATTTCCTTGTGGGTTCGACCCTGCACTTATCGCTATACTAGCTTATTTGTGTGGGAATTTCTTTAGTGAGGTATACATATGATGGTTCACCTCGTTCAAATTTTGGCGCCATTGCCGGAGAGTCTTAAGGGTGCATGGAAATCCTAGATCCTTTCTTTTGAATTATCATGGCACATGTTGATATGGGATTGACGAATGGAATTCGAGGTTCTGCTAGGGATAAAATGGACTAGGCTTGAGGGTCGGAAATATGCTTCCATGAAATTTTTGGATCTTCCAAACCTCTGAACTTTGGGTTTAGAGGAGAATGTTAGATTTTTCATGGAGAAGGGAAGTGTAGATGATTTAGTTGATAAGTGTGTGCCTACATATCCTGATTTGGATCGAGAATCCTTAGCCAGATTTGTCATGGGTAGTAAGGTATGCAAGTTTCAATTTGGAGGACATCGAAGGAGGTATGCAAGTTTCAATTTGGAGGACATCGAAGGAGGTATGCAGCTTCTTCAGACTTCTGAGTTGCCGGAGCAGCAATGGTATAGATTGATAGGGATAGTCATGAACTGAGGCAATGATCTGAACACCAGCATAGTCCATCAAGCGGTGAGACTATGCCACAAGGTCTTGAACAACACCTTCTTCGGCCATGGAGAAGGTAACAAGGTGATGAGATCTACATGGAGCCGTTTCATCTACTTTCTGTCATACATAGATGCGACGCTTGATTGGTTGGACTTGTTCTTCTTTGCCTGCAAATCTGTCAGCAATTCCACGAACATTAGCAAAGATTCTACTACTATTGGTTTTGGTGGATTGATTACTTTGCTCACTATTGATCTAGGGATTGGTTTTGAGGCTTATGCTGCGCTCAGAGGTGGCCACCGCATAGACATCACCCTCTTGAAGCATGGTAAGCTTATGACTGTCGCAGGAGATGGGTACCATTGGTTCTTTGGGAGAGACAGAGCTCACATGATATATCTTCCTCGCTAGGACCTGTCGACTATTCTCGCCACTTCTTATCTGCTTCTTCCCAGCGAGCCGCCATGAGCTCAGATTCCACATATTCAGCAATAGAAGGAGGACTACATGGAGTATGAGCATGTTCCACCCGAGCAGACCGCCTATCCGGGCGAACGTGACTACTATGGAGGCTTCAGTTCATATTTTGGCGGTTACAGTAGCATGTTTTCTTCGTGGATTTACTTTGAGGGATTCTTCCATCCTATCCAGAACCAGCTGACGATGATCTTCAACAACCAGTGCGAGATGGCTCGTCACTATCAACTAGCGTTTGAAGTGCTCAATCGATTAGAGGTTCACTTCAGTCGATCAGAGGGTTTGCATCCCGTGATAGCCAACTGGCTGCAATTCAGGATTCTCAAGCTGAGATCAAGGCTGCTCAAGAAGAACAGAGGAAGAGCTCTGAAGATTTTTGCTCCGAGTTCAAAGCGATGCAGTTCCCAGGATATCCTCCACAACCACTACTCAAGAAGCATGTCAGTTTCTTCTTCCCTCACATGGAGTTTATTTGTTTATTGTTGTTGTCTTTTCTGTTTCATTGAGGACAATGAAAGCTTTAAGTGTCGGGGGGGGGGGGGGGGGGATTTAGTTTACATATTGCATTTAGTTAGGTCATATTTCAATTTTTGCATGCATTTCGTGTTTAAATTCCAATTTATGTCCTTACTTTTATTTATGCATTCAAAAATAAAAAAAAATACAAAATACAAAAATATCATGCATTGCATGATATGTTGTTACCCAAACACCCACCTTAGTTAGGGGAACTCTATATTTTCTTACGGCATGAACGGGTAAATTATACGATGAGTTTTCTTATGGAGCATGATTGGTGATGTAATTGAGCATGTATGATTGAGCTTAAGTATGATTAAAATCCTACAAACCATGACCTTTGTGAGATTGTTTTAGCCTTATTGGAATCAATTATAATTCCTTTTGCTTATATGTGTGATTTACTCTCCTTATGTTTCTACCTCTTGATATTGACTTCATTATCTATTGTCGACTGATGTGCACTCAATTTATCATGTTTTTCGCTTACATCTATTTCGGTTTCTGTTCATATTTTATCGTTATGGGTTATAAAAACATGATATTTGTGTATTTTATGTTTATTTGTGAATTATGGAGGTCTACACAAGTTTCTGTTTAATATTGCAGAATTCGGAGCAAATTCGGGGAAAAACCAAGAATTGCTGATTTCTACTGAAGGGCACTAGATATCGAATGGAGCACCAAAAATCGACCAAGATGACCAAAAATCGAGTGGAGCCATATGACCAGAAATCGACCAATATGACTCGATATCTAGTCTACCACTTGATATTGAGTGAAGCCTCACCAGAAATCGAGTCCCTTAAAGAACATAAGCAATTTCGACTGAAGGAGTCAATATCGAGTCCCATGACTCGATATCAAGTGGAGTACACTCGACATACACCACGTCAAAGCCGAAATCGAGTGAAGATCAACTCGGGACAAAGACATAGGTCGATATCGATTCATTTGGTCGATATTGAGTGTCCCTCCAGAAGCAGTCCGATGTCAGATCGAGTCCGGATTCGGAAGAGCATTGCTTAGCTTGGAAGAAAAAGATCTTTTATCAAGTTGGAAGACATTCTATCCCTTTTGGTTAATTCCATATTTACTAAGGGGAATTTATTTGTTTTATATATTTAATTATGGAACTTTTATCTTTTAGATGGATATAGATAGAGATATATAGATTGCTCTCCTTGGGTAGCTAGGATTGAGTCTTATAAATAAAACCCTATGGGTTGGATTTTATTCATTCTTCATCACACAACTAGTTAGGCAATAGAAAGAGTAGAGAGAAGGAGTTTGGCCGAGTAGAGTTGAAAGGTGCGAGAGAGATTGTGGCTTTGTTCGGTTGTACTCTTTCGATGATAGTTTCAATTCAAGTTTATTTCTTTCCAATGATTATGATGTCAATTATGATGAGGCGCGAGTACTTCCCCTACTTCTAGGGTTGGGGTGTGCCCGACGATAGCCATGTAAGTTTGTCAAAGGTACGATCTTTTTAAGCGATTTTTTCTTCTATCCCTATTAGCGTGATTCTTCTACGAGAGTATTATGTAAATCCTTATATATTGAAGAGAAAGTGATCTTATTGCGAATTTGGATTAATTATCAAAAGTGTGATTCTTCTACGAGAGTAGTAGGTAAATCCTTATATATTGAAGCGAAAGTGATCTTATTGCAAATTTGGATTAATTATCAAAAAGGGTAGTAACAATTAGGGTTTATGCGAGAGCCTCTATCCACCTATTTGTTAATAACGAAAGTTATTTGATGAAAATCCTATTCCTTTCATTAATTTGGCATAAATACTTATATGGTTATCGTTGAGGAAAATTCCCGGCTTTGGAAGTTGTTTAGTTTATTGATATATACAACAAAATCTACAATTTTTCTGTCCATACTTCTTATTCATCCTAAATCTCTTTAGGCCTTCTTTTCTGACGGAAATTGGTTACTTTACAGTTTCTACAGAAGGATTCAAAATTGACCAACACAGTCGATATCGATCGGCCACTAACTCGATATCGAGTCTAGACTCGAAGTCGACTTTCTTTTGTGTGTTTTGCAGGAATTGCCTAGATTTCGACTGACTTGGCTCGATTTCTACTGACCTATTTGATATCGAGTGAGGCCCTTGAGTCGATTCCGAACGTGATTGCGCGCTGCTTTAGGATCCGCTGACACGCTTCCTCGTGGATTCGATCCTGAATACCCTACCATTACATCGGGAGGGTTTCTTGTAATTTATTTGCTTGGACATGGATTGGTTTGATATTTATATTATTATATTTATTTAGACTTGATTCTCTCCCATAACAAAGACCGACTCACATGTTTGTTGCTTGCGGAGTTTATGCTTTTATCTTTAATATTTGGCTTTAGTTATATGTTGAGATTAGAGTGAAAGAAAGTGGCAATGGTTGATACACTTAGTAACCAGATCTATGCATGACACCCATGGGTATGATTAACGTAAAACGGTGTTAAGACTACCCGCTGGGAAAGAAAGCTTGATAATGAGTAACCGGGTTTATTTATTGACACCCATGTTTGCAACTCGCGTCAAAAGATGTTCAAGTGGACTTTATTCAAGTAAATTGACGTGTTGAGAGACCTGGACCATTCATGACACTCATGTTTCTGACTCGCGTAAGGAATATACCAAAGCCGAAAGAAAGTAAAGCGAGAAAAAAAAGAGGAAAAAGAGATAAGGAAAGAAACGAGAAACAGAAAAAAAAAAGAGAAAAGAATGAAAGAAAAGAGAAAAATCTGGAGCTAAATTGCTTATTTTTATTGTTTTCCCGCAAGTGATGGCATTTTGGTAGATATTTGGTGATATTGTTGTTAATGTCTATGAACTTAGTGCATTTTGGATTGAGTTGAGAGTTGAACTTAATGGCCTAAATTGTAAAGGCTCGGATTTTCAAATCTTATATTTTCGGAAAAAGAGAATTAAAAATGAAATTAAATCGGTTTTAAAACTCGTTTAGCGAATTCCGACCGGAATATAAAATTTGACGAATAATTTCCGTCCTTCTACCTCGAAAATTCAAAATAATTATCAAATAGCGATGTCCTTGTCGATTTTAAAAATCTAATTGATCAAGAGAGCGATAGTCGGAAAAACTAACATTAAAAACTAATTACGGGATTCAAAATTCACGTATTCGGGATTTATTATCGGGTATTGGTTAACCAATCCTACACTCAATCATCACCTACTCCCATCACTCACCATACCCTTAAACCCTCTCCTTACCCTATCATTTTTAACTTGATGATCACCTCATTCACCATCACCCTACCTGACTCCCTCCTCTTCACTCAACGTCTTCATCACCACCCATCCCTTCCGCTGGGCTTTCCATCGACGCCACACTCATTCCCACGCATCACCACCATCACTCCCTCCTCATGCGCTCCACCATCTCCGTCGAGCAACATCACCAGCCTTCGACATCCCTCGGAGCCACCAGCAGCAACAACGGAAACCACCAGAACCGCCACGGAGCCACCGCAATCCATTCCTTTCTAATCTTCGATCAATCGCGAAGCTAACTTCCGGTAAGCGTCCCTCCTTCGTTTTTGATCGAAATCGCCTTCGGTCTTCACCAACACACTCACCCATGTCCGGTACAGGTCCGACGAGCCATCGCGAGCCACCAAAGAAGACCAGAACTTCGATCGAGAGCTCCGAAGTTGCGAAAAATCCATCTCGGTGAGCTCCCAAATTATACTCGTTTCGATTCGTTTTTTTTTAGGCTTTTTCGATGTTTAGATTAGTCGGGAGTGAGCGCGGGCTGAGTGCGGGACGATTGGGTTAGCTCGAGAACTCCGGCGAGCTCGAGAGAGAGGCGTGAGCGAGCAACGTCGAGCCGAGAGCGCGAGGCAAGAGCGCGAGCGAGTGGGTGCGAGCTGTGAGCAGGAGGCCGAGGCGAGGCTGAGTAGGCTGGGATGGGCGAGAGCCGAGGAGCTGGCCGTGAGCAAGGTCGAGCTGGGCGGAGCCGAGGCCCACCGAGGAACCATGGGCGCCATGGCGGGGCGAGAATACTCTTTGAATTTGGAGGAAGATGACGACTCCCATGGGCCCCACCTCAGTTATATATATATATTATTTATTTGCTTGACCGGTTGAGGGTTTATATTTATGGGTTCGGTTTGGTTCGGTTCGGTTAGATTTGAATGGGTTTGGTTTGGTTAGGGTTTATCCGTTTAATAAATTATTTTATGGTATTTAAAATAAATTATAATAATATTGGAGGGTTAAAATATATTATTTGGATGTATAGATTTTGAAAGTAATTTGAAAAAGAATTTTAAAGATTAGAAAGTTATTTAAAATAATAAATTGGAAAAGGAATTTGGCGAGTATTTTCAAGGGTCGGAATTCTTAACTATTTAATTCGGATTTGAAATGGTTTTAGAACTAACTTGGGAATAACATACATGACTAACTAGCATGATAGTATGATCGTTTGATTAACAGTATGATATCTATGACTAATAGCATGACTTGTGGTGAATTATTATATGAGATTAAATGTTGGACAATTATGACGATCTAGTAGGATTTCATACCAAACAATTATGTCTTATGATTTTGATGAACCGTTGAGGTATATGCGGAAATGATGTATATGAATATGCGGAACTGGTTGAATGATCTATGGAGAACGATGTGGTCTTGAGGAGCGGATGATGCGATGAAATGACTTTCATAATATGTTACTTGTTCTAATAATTGAGGTGTGCTTGAGTGCTTAATAGTTGGATGTAGACTTATGTATATTCCATTATGTACTAGGTGATACTCTGTGATTGTGACTACTGTGTGCTGGATTCTTCTGTTGCCGATCTGCTAGCCAGGTAAGTCCTCCGGGGCTTACTCAGTAACCAGTACCTCCTACCTGATGTGTCATATAGTATGTAGGTGCTGCATATGCATAAAAGCATGTCCATGTAGTATCATGCTTAGGAATTGCACTTACGAATGAGCATTCTTATTCTGTATGCGTTTGAATATAGAACGGCCGTTATCTGTGAGTCCTAGAGTCCTTGCTATGGTCATAGGACAGCCTAGTCCCATCGGGTTCGTCCTGAGTCATTTGAGTCGTTGGAACACCTTTACTATTATCAGCGTTATTATTTTCTTTTCGCAAGATCCACGATATGATGATGAGATACGATATGATGATGAGATACGATATCATTATGAGATTGGAGATGCTATCGAATCGAACTGGCTAGTCTCTACCCTACCTGGAAGGAGGGTGGTGGTAGAAGAGGGATATACCACTTGGTATTCTTTGTTAAGGCCTTACTTAATATTCTGCACATATGAATTAGGAACATGGTAGTGTGGTTAATATTCCGGTACTGCATGAAGGCATCCTTTATTCTAGGTATAGGCGTATTATATGTCCTCAGCGCGGTCAGAGGACCCGCGGGCGGACTCTTGGCCTGACTTGGTGGTATAGTTTCAGGTACCCGATACACTGCTTGATTTTGTGCTGTTATGATGGGGTCCATTCATATGGCGGAGAGTGAGTGTTTGAAACCTGACTTCACCAGATTCATGTTTTTAGGATTTCTCCCTATTTGTATTCTGTTTTGACCCGGCTCTGCCGTGGCGCCCATTGTATCGTTTTCAGGACTTATGACCTTTGCATGATAAAGGATTTTCCGCGTTGTAGACTTAGGACAGGTACAAGGGTTTACCATGGGGTCTCCAACGGACCTTCCAGATTTGGGTGCGAAATCCCACTTTAAACTACACATCTTCGATTTCAAACCTTCAACCTGTACTCGGGGTGCAAGATCCCAACGAGGGGTTTCATCCCTCGAAACGTAACCCAGGAATCATAATCCTGGGCCGTTACATAAACACATCAGAGCATGGGTGAAACACATATTCTTAGTGAGGTTGGTGTTGGGAGGAAATCAAGTATGAATAAATATGAATATAAAAGCTCAAACCGAATCCCTGTCCACGCAAATAAATTACAAGACTTCCTCCCGTTGTAGTGGTAGGGCGTCAAGATAGATCCACAAGGAAGTGTGTCAGCGCTCGCCTAGATAGTCTCTCGGAAACAGCTCTCTGTGTTGACCAAAAGTCACTCACCGTCGATTGAGATCCAGTCGATGCCGGCTGAGTGGCAGTCGATCTCTAGTGCAAACCTGTAAAACCAAAAATAACACTCGACGTCGAGCAAGGAACTCGATATAAGGTAAGTTCACTCGATGTCGACTGAAGGCAGTCGATGTGGAGTCAAAATGCAGAAAACTAAATGCATCGGAAAAGAATAGCCGAAGAATATAAGAATGGATTCGAATGGTGAACAGAAACAGCATAAAGGGTTGATATATCAATATACTAAAAATCCTCCAAAGTCGGGGAATTACCACGACAATAACCATGCAAGTAATATACTTAACTCATGAAAGATGTATGCTTTCATCAAATAACTTTCGTTATTAAAAAATAGGAATATAGAGGCTCTCGCATAAATTCTAATCGTTACTATGCTTTTTATAATTAGGGTTAACCAACTCTCGTAAGCAAAACCTAATTTCTATCCAAATTCATAATAAATCCACTTTCACTTCAATATCATAAACATGGAATCGTCCACTACTATCGCAACGGATTTAAGCACATAAGATTGAAGATAAAAATCATATGAGAATCATGAATAAAGCATACTTACATGGCTATCGTGGAGCTCACCCCGAACCTAGAAGTAGGACGACTACTCATGGGTCATCATAGCAAACTTCATTATTGGCATAAAGAAACTAACTTTGAATTGAAATAAAGAGTAAGAGTACAACCGATCAAATCTCTCAACAACTTATCTCTCTACCTCTAACGACCTTCTCATCTCTCTCTAACTACTAAGGTGCATAATTGCTTGTGAAAAAGATGATTAAAACCTAGCTCGCAAGGGCTTTATTTAAAGTAAACTAATCCTTGCTAGCTAAGGAAAGAAATATCTATCTAATTTCCTAAGATAAAACTTCTTAATTAAAATAACATAAATATATAAAACTTCCCTAGGGTAAGTAGAATTTAACCCATAAGGATAAATGTTCAACAGGGAGATAAACGATCTTGTTCTTCATTATTAAGCAAGTCTTCTTCAAGTCGGATCCATCAAAACGCGTCTAGGCACTCTGGGGTTCCACTCGACATCGAGTGACATGACTCGATATTGAGTCATTGTATGTGCATCGAGTGCCTTCACTCGATCTCGGGTGATCTTGTTGTGGTGTCGAGTGCTCCTCTTCTCTCCTGGCTCTAAGTGTACGTGGATATGTGGACTCGATGTCGAGTCATCTCTAGTAGACATCGAGTGGCTCATCAGTAGCTTGTTTCCTTCCAACACTTAGCCAAATTCCATCTTCACTCCAGTAGATGTTGAGTGGATCAAGTAGACATTGAGTGAAAATCCAACTCGGTTCCTTCTTCTCCAAATTGCTCCAAAATGTCTCGGATTTATGTGAAATCAAACCAAAACTTGTTTAGACCTCCATAACTCGAAAATAAACATAAACTACACAAATTCAATACTTCCCCAACCCGAAAGTATATAATATAGACAAAATCGGAATAAAACTTAGTGTAAAACATGGTAAAATAAGCGCACATCAATACCACATACTTAATCTTGCTTGTCCTGAAGCAATACTTTTAATGATCATACAGGGGAAGAAACTGGACTCACCACATCATAGATTCATTCTCATATATCCCTAACAATCAATTACTATTCTCGAAAAGGTACTAATGCCACAAAATCCATGCTTGTGAATAAAAGCAACATTGGCACAAAATGAGGGTTATGCAAAAACAATTTCCTGCATGACATAGCATTAATAATCAAGAGGACTTTTATGCACATGGTAAAGTAAAGGTAAAAGGTATAGTGGTGGGCTATATTTGGGCAATGTGATACTAAATTCGAGGAGAAATTCTCAAACATTCTTTCTTGCTTTAATGCACTGCTCCCATTATATGATATTTCCACATCCCTCATCCTCTCATAATGACACTCTTTTTTTTTCACTAATATGTTTTTACCTCTCTAACCTTAGCACTGCCTTCTCGTGAGTCGCAAACATGAGTGTCATGAATGGCCTTGAATATTTAGTGCTTCAGACTCCTCACCTTTGCGTCCCATCTCGCTCAAACTAACATCTCAAGCAAGCACGGTCGATCTACCTTTATCTCCTGGGTGACCGGATTATCTTTCTTTCATTAAATTTTCCATAATAAAATTCCTGCCATCAAACTCCAAAAATAATAATGGCAACACACACAACCAAATAACATCTCCAAATATGACTTCCAATCTCAACATAATCCCCGGATATGGTCATAAGGTAAAGAAAGAGCAATATGTATGACATGTGGAGCAAATATAATGTAAGGCTCAATATGGATGGATGTGATGTGAATAACCACGCGTAAGACTAAGGATAAAAAATTAGCTTATATGGAAAATAAAGTCATCCATCCTCTTATCATGCATATGTCAAAAGCAACATCAATTTTACCTCATTTTATAGTTTTCAAGAAAATATGCACTATATTGTGATTTCCCTTTACTATGCAATTTCATACTATATCTCTAATGAATCTATTTTTGCATCATCGAGCCTTTTTAAAACTTCCATGACACTAATCAAAAGTTTTCAATGGGGGTGACAAAAATAAACTTTGGATAAAAACATGTAAGCATGTAGATAAATAAATCATATCCAAAGTACCATGAATGGAGCAAATAAAGAGAAATAATAAAAAAAATAAGATATAAATAAGCCTTTACCCACCCCATACTTAAAAAATACAAAGTCCTCATTTTTTAAAAAAAACTAGGGTAAAGGAAGAAAACTTACTAGAAATAAGTGTAGAATCTTGAAATAGGTGATGTATGCTGCTACCAGGAGTCGATGTCAAGTGACTCTCAATCGATATTGACTGCAGCTTCTCCTCCAAGGGCAGTCGAGTGGAAAGATGTATATGTGCTTATGTGTCCACTTGACACCAACTCGGGTCAGTCGATATCGAGTGGAATTCCAGTACTCTGTCCTTGGTTCTTGATGTGTTGCCATTCGCACCTATAACTTTGTTAGAATAAAATAAGGAAAAACAAAACAAAACAAGTCCAAAACCAAGATTTTAACAAAAGCCATTATCCAAAATCCTAAAAAATAAAGTCTATGTACATGCTTTAGACTTTAGAGGCGCTAGACTGACTTCTTCTTTGATGATAAATGGGGCATTTTTGTAGGGCCCACATGGCTGGAGCCTCAGACAAGACTCCATCTTTCTCTTTAAGTTGCATTCCTCCAGAGTGGATCTTGTACACCTCGAATAGTCCCACCTTCTTCTCTTTAAACTTGCTACGGAACCAATGACTCTTCGGTTTGGAGACGTACACCGTATCTCCTACCTCATATTCCTTAGGATCATCATTGCCTTCCCTGCATAGTGTCACATACCAAGGCATACCTCTTCCATTTGTCATAGATAAATCGTTAATTGAAATCGGGGAAGAGATGTCCATACCTCCCCCTACCTTGGCGTTGTCTTCATTATGAGATTTCACTCGATCTCGAGTGGGTTCACTCGACGTCGAGTGAGTCTTTGTTTCTAGAGGCTCAGTCGATGGAGGAGGTGCAGGTCATTGGTCGATGTCGAGTGAGATGACTCGACCCCATACTTATCTTCTAGCACAAGTTCTAGCTCCTCTAATGCACTTGACGTCGATAGGGATGAGTCAATATCGGGGGAGTGCTCAGTGTGTTGCTCATCATGGTTCGAGATTTCTAAGATCTCCAATTGGGCCTCTATGGCCCTTTTCTCTAGCTCTTCCAAGGTCATATTTCTCGTCATGGGTTTCTCACATCCCTTGATATGAATAGACTTGACCTCCATCTTATCGAGCTTCTCCATTGTTGGGTTGAAGGAGAACTCGATGATCTCATCACCAATGGTAAAAGTAAGCATCCTTTTTCTAACGCTTATGTTGGCATCGACAATAGCTAAGAATGGCCTACCAAGGATGATAGACAAAGGCATTAGGCTTACACTAGCCTAAAGGTCGCAGAGAGCCTTGTAGAAATGTTGGCTTAGCCCGATGGTGATGGCGAATCTCCCTAGATCCGCTTTCTTCCCTGGAAATTCTATATTGCTGCATTCCTCTCTGATCTCACCCATCGATCGCTTCTTGCTTAGGATGTCTTTGAGGAACCTCATGTAGGATGGTATCTCATGAAGAGCTTTGGTGAAAGGTAGGTAACGTTGAGCCCTTGAAGCATCTTCACAAAACGCTGGAATTTCTTCTTGGCGGGGTCCTTCAAAGATTTGGATGGGTAGGGCAGTGTCTTCTTCTTCTTTTAGTTACTGGAGTCGAGTTGGGTGACTCGACATCGACTAGTGTACAATCGACATCGAGTGTAGTAGTAGGGATCGGGTGGTGCTGCTGAGGGGAATCGACGTCGAGTGTTGGTGACTCGACGTTGGCTGAAGATGATTCGACGTCAACTGAGGCTGATTCGACTTCGACTGGAACTCTAGTAGCTTCGTCCTTCGCCTTTTGTTCGGGCGTTTGTAGTTGTCACCCGCTTCTCAGATGTATTGCAACCATGCGTCCAGTTGGTTTGCCCTTAGGGTTGGGCTCAGATTGCCCAAGGAGTAATCCAAATGGTATGGGAGTCTGTGCAACCAATTGATCCACTTGGGTCTCTATGTTCTTCCTCTAGACGTCGATCTCTCCAAGTTGCGAGTTGATGTTGTGCAGCTGAGTATGGACGGAATTATTGGCTTGTTTGAACTCGACGTGATTCATCCTTAACTCTATAAGAATGAATTGCAGGTTATCTTTATTTGGTTCCCTCTCAGGGTGTCCAGAAGCTCTGTATGGTGGGGGGTCTCTTTGGTATTGGGGTTGACGGTATCCCTAATTCTGCTGATGTCCTTCATAGTTAGGACCCCTTATGTAGTGCACCTCCTCATGTGTCTCCGCTAGTTGGACTTGTTCAGAATGTGGGCAGGCGGTGGTGTTGTGCATGATTGACCCACACTCCAAACAAGGTTGGTTGTTGGTGAGGAACTTGACTTGCTTCGGTATTCTCCGCACTTGATCCTTTATGAATTGATCCCTTACGTCAGGATCAATCTCCTTGAATGCCTCATAGGGTAGAATATATGGGGTAAGCCTTGCTTCAGAGACCTCAGAAGTCCCATAAGTGTTATCGAACTTAATTAACCTCTCAAGGGTATCACAAGCTCTTTGTGGTGTGAACTCCAGATACTTATAAGAAGTATATGTGTTTATTCACTACCACCTGCGATGGCAACTTACCCAAATCTTTCGCTTTCAAATCACCAATCTCCTTAGCCATTTGACTCAGCAACTTTTCTTTAACACTCATCTTGTCCAATAACAACCTCAATGTCTCATCTCTATCATCTTGTTGAGTGTTCCTAGGATGATTCTCGAATTGTCCTCTTTGAAAAGGAACTTGTTGCTGCTGGCCTCTCCCGTTGAATCCACTTTGGTAGTTTAAATTGTAGCCCTGATTGTAATTGTTAGCAAAGTTTCGGTGAGGTCCATAATCCATAGAATTTACTATAGTGGTGCCCTCATGAATCAAAAGACACTTATCATTCGGATGAGTTGGATCTCCACAAACTCCACAAGGTCTAGGCTGATGGGGTTGATTCATTTGCATAGCCATCTTGTTCACTATCTCCACAAGCCTATTGATATCATCTTTGTGTCCATCTCTCGAACTATCCAACTTATGAACTCCTCTAACTCCTTGGTGTCTCCCATATTGTTCCGATGCATTAGCCAACCCCTCAAAAATCTGCATTGCTTCTTGAGGTGTTTTATCCAAAATATCTCCTCCGCTAGTAGCATTGATGAAACTCCTGTCGGTGTTAAGCAAGCCTTCATAAATATAGAACACTAGATCATCCTCGGGTATACCGTGTTGCGGACAACTACCCTTAAGCTTCTAGAACCGCTCAACATATTCATAAAGACTCTCCGTAGGTGATTACTCAATACTGCACAGCTCCTTCTTAAGTTTGTTGAGGCGAGTCGCATGAAAGTACTTTTGCAGGAAAACTTTCTTCAATTGTACCCAAATAGTAAAGCTTTCTGGGGTAGGTAGTAAAGTCAATCGCTTGTAGAATCTTTCAAAGTAAATGGGCACACTCTCAACATCAATTTATCGTCAGACAGGCCTTGGGGTCTAAGTTTATCACACACGCTCGCGAAGGTAGCGAGGTGCTTGTTTGGTTCCTCCCCAGGCAATCCATGAAAGTAGGGCAAAATAGATGACCAATTAGACTTGTACTCAAATCTTGAACCCTCGATCGGGGAGATCAGGAAGACTAATTGAAAATGGTTGAGCACTCAAATCAGATTCCTTTAGGTTTCTCAGGGTCCTTCTTGGCGGATTAGCAACAGCGTTTTTTGACATCTCTTCGTCTACCTCAAACACAAGCTTCCTCTTCAACCTAAGAGATCTTTCAATCTCAGGATCAAAAGACAAAGACAATGAACCTGAAGATCTAGTTTGAACCATACAAAGACACAAAAGACTCAAAAAAAAGCAAACTCCTTTCTTCTCCCCCGCAACGGTGCCAAGAATTTGGTGCGGGACGAACGTCGTTGGCACTTTCGCCCTTTGCCAAATAGTAATAATATCCAAACTTAAACACACAACCAAAAGATTAGGAAACCAATGACTTGATAAACCAAATAACTACTACTATAGCGATGAAGTCCGGTGTCGAATCCACATGGAGAAGTGATTTCCTATTCAATGACTCTAAACAAATACTCTTATAGCAAAGCAACAATTCTTGACAAATAGAAAATATGTAAAAATAACCAGATTGCAAATTACTAAGCAAATAGATATCAAAGTAGAAAGAACATTTCACATGTAATTCTCTGACAATGGTTGGAATTCATAGTCCTCGGATTGATCTATCAATTATTCATATTCCTAGGTCTACTTGACTAAAATTGAGAGATTCGCAGAGATTCAATCATCTTATTCAATATCACTAAAGAATAGCATTAAGAACTGAAGATCCACCCGGTCCACCTCCCGAACGAACGGACGAAATAAACGCCCACCACACCACGCCTAGCCTGAGACCTCAGCGATCCCATCCAAGAAGCAAAACATGTGATCTGCAAGTGTTTTGTGTGATATGCTTGAAGGCGGCGTTCGGGGAAGAGGAAACCTAGGGTGTGCAACGTGTTCTTAAGAAGGGGAAAGGGTTTCATTTTGTAATTACTAGTGGACGGTCCCGTGTTACGCACGAGTTTACTTTTAAAAAATTTTAATAAAATTTGATACTACATATTTCATATAAATCATAATTTGTATTACTCGTATTAGTTTATATTTTCAACCATGCAATTTTTAATGATTTATTTCATCAATAACTTTATATAATATGGATTGCTAGCTTGCTATAGAAAGCAAGTTTGAAAAACATATTTTATTTTATAATTTTACTTTTTTTTTCTCCTACATATATAAATATAATTATTTTATTTTTTTTATCAATTGTTATCATATTTTCTCACATAAATTAAATTAATATACATTTATCCATTTGTCATAGACCTAAATAATACTCCCTCCGTCCTAAAATACATGGTCTTTTAGGCCTTGAAATTTTGTCAAAAATACATGGGTTTTTAGGGTTATATGGTAATTATTACCCCTAAAAAGTACAATAGTAATTCAAATTAAAAGATTCTCATCTGTATAAAAGTAATGAGATTTAAATATAAATAGGTTTCCTTAATCAATGTGCAAAGGTCTAAAAGACCATGTATTTTTGGACGGATGGAGTATTTACTGTAGTTATTACTCCCTCCGTTTGGAAATATTTGATGTTTTAGAGATATGGGCGGAGATTAAGAAATGCCACTGTCACCTCTAAATACCCCATCAAATATTGTTTTACTCCCCTATCACATTTATTATGCAAAAATGTAATTGGTTAAGCAAAAAAACAAAGTACAAATTATATTGATATTAGTGCAAAGGTAAAATAGAGAGTAATTATTACTTGTAAAACATCAAATCTTATTGAATAAATTTCATCTTCTAAAACATCAAATATTTTCGATCGGAGGGAGTATATTTTTAATAAATAGCATATATGATACTAATGAATTAGCAATAAATGGCCAAAAAAACTAACTTTACTATAGAGTAAGATAAGATGCATGTATTTAAAATTATATTAAGTGACGAGTTTGAGTTTTATTATTACTTTACCTAATTAATTCAAAATTTGGTATTGTATCTCATTCTAACTAATTTATAAATTAAAAAAAAAAATTTATACATATTTTGTTGTAAACAAATATATATTAATATAGTATTATATAGATATACAAAATGACAGATGAAATTAAAATGAATCGAGTATAAATCTAAACATACCCTAGGTTCATTTTTCTGATACAATTAAGAGTTTGTGATTTATTTACAAATGCCAACTCTTGGGATATTGATAAATTAAATAGTATATTCCCCTCTCATATTGTTCAAGCTATTACTAATATCCATATTCCAGTAATTGATATTCCAGACAAGTTAATTTGGATTTATAGTAGTAATGGAAAATTCTCTGTTAAATCCACATCTTCTATTTGTAATACAGGGAATACTAAGAAAATTCCAGCAGAGTGGATTTGGAAACTTAATATTCCCCCGAATATTAAAAATTTTATTTGGAAAATTATTTTAGATATCTTACCTACCACGACCCGTCTAAATAGATATATAAATAGAGTTCCTAGTACTTGCTCTCTTTGTAATTCTGATACAGAAGATACAAATAATTTATTGTTTAATTGTCGGATCCCAAGATCCCTTCTTCAAAATCTAGGTGTTCAGTTGGGAAAATGTTATAATATTCCAAATTTAACAAGTAATGTTTCGGAAAATATTTTAAATACTAGGGCTCTTAATATAGATTTTACAGACTTATGTCATTTATGGCACTCTATTTGGGAGCTCAAAAATACAATTATTTTTCGCAATACTTCGGATACATGTATTATATATGCTCTAACCCAAACTATAGACAAAATTTCTTGTTGGAATAAACAACAGGTAAAAATGAAGTTACCTAAACGTGTTAGACCTCTTGATAAATTGATTTGGAAATGCCGTCTAATAAATGTCATTAAGATCAATGTAGATGCTTCGGTGAAAATTGATACTCAACCGCAAGTTGGTTGTATTGTTAGGAATAATGACGGTCTAGTTCTTCAGATTCATAAATGTAACGTTAGGATGAGTTCGGTCATTCTAACAGAAGCTTTTGCAGTTTATACAGGTATAAGACTGGCAGCGGAGATGGGGATTTGAAGAGTAATAGTTGAAAGTGATTGTGCAATTATCGTCAATGCCAACAATCAAGTGAACAAATATACCATGAGAGATCGCTCAAATAATCCAAGAGATCCATTCGTTAAGCAAAGATTTTGAGAGCGTCACAATTCAGCACTGTTACAGAGAGGCAAATGGTGCAGCTGATTTTCTTGCTAAATCTCAGTTGAATTGTAATTTTATTTTGAGTTCATGTTGTTGTGAGTTTCAGAACATCATCTTGCGAGATGATCATGAATATCGTTAGTACATCTAATTTATTGCCTACTGTAAAAAAAAAAATTAAGATACGCTTTGTTCCGCCACCATCCTAAGTTCAATAAGTTCAGTTACTATGTAGTACATTATTTTTGGTCGAAATTTTGGTTGTTGAAATTTTGTCTCCTCAGTCCTCCCCAATGTCTTGCACATTTCCTCACTTTAACTTACCCTCACTCAGCCTTTTTGAATCTTTGTCAAACACAACGGAAGAGAGATATCCGTCTTTAATTCACGAGGACCCTGCTTGAAGAAGGAACCCCCAAATCAAAAGCAGCACCGGAAAAAAGCCCTCTAAAGCTAGGGATTGGTTTTGAGGCTTATGCTGCGGTCAGAGGTGGCCACCGCATTGACATCACCCTCTTGAAGCATGGTAAGCTTATGACTGTCGCAGGAGATGGGTACCATTGGTTCTTTGGGAGAGATAGAGCTCACATGATATATCTTCCTCGCCAGGACCCGTCGACTATTCTCGCCACTACTTATCTGCTTCTTCCTAGCGAGCCGCCATGAGCTCAGATTCCACATATTCAGCAATAGAATGAGGACTACATGGAGTATGAGCATGTTCCACCCGAGGAGACCGCCTATCCGGGCGAACGTGACTACTATGGAGGCTTCAGTTCATATTTTGGCGGTTACAGTAGCATGTTTTCTTCGCGGATTTACTTTGAGGGATTCTTCCATCCTATTCAGAACCAGCTTACGATGATCTTCAACAACCAGTGCGAGATGGCTCGTCACTATCAACTAGCGTTTGGAGTGCTCAATCGATCAGAGGTTCACTTTAGTCGATCAGAGGGTTTGCATCCCGTGATAGCCAACTGGCTGCAATTCAGGATTCCCAAGCTGAGATCAGGGCTGCTCAAAAAGAACAGAGGAAGAGCTCTGAAGATTTTTGCTCCGAGTTCAAAGCAATGCAGTTCCCAGGATATCCTCCACAACCACTACTCAAGAAGCATGTCAGTTTCTTCTTCCCTCACATGGAGTTTATTTTTTTATTGTTGTTGTCTTTTCTGTTTCATTGAGGACAATGAAATTTTTAAGTGTCAGGGGGGATTTAGTGTACATATTGCATTTAGTTAGGTCATATTTCAATTTTTGCATGCATTTCGTGTTTAAATTCCAATTTATGTACTTACTTTTATTTATGCATTCAAAAATAAAAAAAATACAAAAATATCATGCATTGCATGATATGTTGTTATCCAAACACCCACCTTAGTTAGGGGAACTCTATATTTTCTTACGGCATGAACGAGTAAATTGTACGATGAGTTTTCTTATGGAGCATGATTGGTGATGTAATTGAGCATGTATGATTGAGCTTAAGTATGATTAAAATCCTACAAAACATGACGTTTGTGAGATTGTTTTAGCCTTATTGGAATCAATTATAATTCCTTTTGCTTATATGTGTGATTTACTCTCCTTATGTTTCTACCTCTTGATATTGACTTCATTATCTATTGTCGACTGATGTGCACTCAATTTATCATGTTTTTCGCTTACATCTATTTCGGTTTCTGTTCATATTTTATCGTTATGGGTTATAAAAACATGATATTTGTGTATTTTATGTTTATTTGTGAATTATGGAGGTCTACACAAGTTTCTGTTTAATATTGCAGAATTCGGAGCATATTCGGGGAAAAACCAAGAATTGCTGATTTCTACTGAAGGGCACTAGATATCGAATGGAGCACCAAAAATCGACCAAGATGACCAAAAATCGAGTGGAGCCATATGACCAGAAATCGACCAAGATAACCAAAAATCGAGTGGAGCCACATGACCAGAAATCGACCAATATGACTCGATATCTAGTCTACCACTTGATATTGAGTGAAGCCTCACCAGAAATCGAGTCCCTTGAAGAACACAAGCAATTTCGACTGAAGGAGTCAATATCGAGTCCCATGACTCGATATCAAGTGGAGTACACTCGACATACACCACGTCAAAGCCAAAATCGAGTGAAGATCAACTCGGGACAAAGACATAGGTCGATATCGACTCATTTGGTCGATATCGAGTGACCCTCCAGAAGCAGTCCGATGTCAGATCGAGTCCGGATTTGGAAGAGCATTTCTTAGCTTGGAAGAAAAAGATCTTTTATCAAGTTGGAAGACATTCTATCCCTTTTGGTTAATTCCATATTTACTAAGTGGAATTTATTTGTTTTATATATTTAATTATGGAACTTTTATCTTTTAGATGGATATAGATAGAGATATATAGATTTCTCTCCTTGGGTAGCTAGGATTGAGTCTTATAAATAAAACCCTACGGGTTGGATTTTATTCATTCTTCATCACACAACTAGTTAGGCAATAGAAAGAGTAGAGATAAGGAGTTTGGCCGAGTAGAGTTGAAAGGTGCGAGAGAGATTGTGGCTTTGTTCGGTTGTACTCTTTCGATGATAGTTTCAATTCAAGTTTATTTCTTTCCAATGATTATGATGTCAATTACGATGAGGCGCGAGTAGTTCCCCTACTTCTAGGGTTGGGGTGTGCCCGACGATAGCCATGTAAGTTTGTCAAAGGTACGATCCTTTTAAGCGGTTTTTTCTTCTATCCCTATTAGCGTGATTCTTCTACGAGAGTATTAGGTAAATCCTTATATATTGAAGAGAAAGTGATCTTATTGCGAATTTGGATTAATTATCAAAAGTGTGATTCTTCTACGAGAGTAGTAGGTAAATCCTTATATATTGAAGCGAAAGTGATCTTATTGCAAATTTGGATTAATTATCAAAAAGGGTAGTAACAATTAGGGTGTATGCGAGAGCCTCTATCCACCTATTTGTTAATAACGAAAGTTATTTGATGAAAATCTTATCCCTTTCATTAATTTGGCATAAATACTTATATGGTTATCGTTGAGGAAAATTCCCGGCTTTGGAAGTTGTTTAGTTTATTGATATATACAACAAAATCTACAATTTTTCTGTCCATACTTCTTATTCATCCTAAATCTCTTTAGGCCTTCTTTTCCGACGGAAATTGGTTACTTTACAGTTTCTACAGAAGGATTCGAAATTGACCAACACATTCGATATCGATCGGCCACTAACTCGATATCGAGTCTAGACTCGACGTCGACTTTCTTTTTTGTGTTTTGCAGGAATTGCCCAGATTTCGACTGACTTGACTCAATTTCTACTGACCTATTTGATATCGAGTGAGGCTCTTGAGTCGATTCCGAACGTGATTGCGCGCTGCTTTAGGATCCGCTGACACGCTTCCTCGTGGATTCGATCCTGAATACCCTACCATTACATCGGGAGGGTTTCTTGTAATTTATTTGTTTGGACATGGATTGGTTTGATATTTATATTATTATATTTATTTAGACTTGATTCTCTCCCATAACAAAGACCGACTCACATGTTTGTTGCTTGCGGAGTTTATGCTTTTATCTTTAATATTTGGCTTTAGTTATATGTTGAGATTAGAGTGAAAGAAAGTGGCAATGGTTGATACACTTAGTAACCGGATCTATGCATGACACCCATGGGTATGATTCACGTAAAATGGTGTTAAGACTACCCGCTGGGAAAGGAAGCGTTATAATGAGTAACCGGGTTTATTTAATGACACCCATGTTTGCAACTCGCGTCAAAAGATGTTCAAGTGGACTTTATTCAAGTAAGTTGACGTGTTGAGAGACCTGGACCATTCATGACACTCATGTTTCTGACTCGCGTAAGGAATATACCAAAGCCGAAAGAAAGTAAAGCGAGAAAAAAAAGAGGAAAAAGAGATAAGGAAAGAAACGAGAAACAGAAAAAAAAAAAAAAGAGAAAAGAATGAAAGAAAAGAGAAAAATCAGGAGCTAAATTGCTTATTTTTATTGTTTTCCCGCAAGTGATGGCATTTTGGTAGATATTTGGTGATATTGTTGTTAATGTCTATGAACTTAGTGCATTTTGGATTGAGTTGAGAGTTGAACTTAATGGCCTAAACACATGAGAGCATGGGTGAAACACATATTCCTAGTGAGGTTGGTGTTAGGAGGAAATCGAGTATGAATAAATATGAATATAAAAGCTCAAACCGAATCCCTGTCCACGCAAATAAATTACAAGACTTCCTCCCGTTGTAGTGGTAGGGCGTCAGGATAGATCCACGAGGAAGTGTGTCAGCGCTCGCCTAGATAGTCTCTCGGAAACAGCTCTCTGTGTTGACCAAAAGTCACTCACCGTCGATTGAGATCCAGTCGATGTCGGCTGAGTGGCAGTCGATCTCTAGTGCAAACCTGTAAAACCAAAAATAACACTCGACGTCGAGCAAGGAACTCGATATAAGGTAAGTTCACTCGATATCGATTGAAGGCAGTCGATGTGGAGTCAAAATGCAGAAAACTAAATGCATCGGAAAAGAATAGCCGAAGAATATAAGAATGGATTCGAATGGTGAACAGAAACAGTATAAAGGGTTGATATATCAATATACTAAAAATCCTCCAAAGTCGGGGAATTACCACGACAATAACCATGCAAGTAATATACTTAACTCATGAAAGATGTATGCTTTCATCAAATAACTTTCGTTATTAAAAAATAGGAATATAGAGGCTCTCGCATAAATCCTAATTGTTACTATCCTTTTTATAATTAGGGTTAACCAACTCTCGTAAGCAAAACCTAATTTCTATCCAAATTCATAATAAATCCACTTTCACTTCAATATCATAAACATGGAATCGTCCACTACTATCGCAACGGATTTAAGCACATAAGATAGAAGATAAAAATCATATGAGAATCATGAATAAAGCATACTTACATGGCTATCGTCGAGCTCACCCCGAACCTAGAAGTAGGACGACTACTCATGGATCATCATAGCAAACTTCATTATTGACATAAAGAAACTAACTTTGAATTGAAATAAAGAGTAAGAGTACAACCGATCAAATCTCTCAACAACTTCTCTCACTCTCTACCTCTAACGACCTCTTCATCTCTCTCTAACTACTAAGGTGCATAATTGCTTGTGGAAAAGATGATTAAAACCTAGCTCGCAAGGGCTTTATTTAAAGTAAACTAATCCTTGCTAGCCGAGGAAAGAAATATCTATCTAATTTCCTAAGATAAAACTTCCTAATTAAAATAACATAAATATATAAAACTTCCCTAGGGTAAGTAGAATTTAACCCATAAGGATAAATGTTCAACAGGGAGATAAACGATCTTGTTCTTCATTATTAAGCAAGTCTTCTTCAAGTCGGATCCATCAAAACGCGTCTAGGCACTCTGGGGTTCCACTCGACATCGAGTGACATGACTCGATATTGAGTCATTGTATGTGCATCGAGTGCCTTCACTCGATCTCGGGTGATCTTGTTGTGGTGTCGAGTGCTCCTCTTCTCTCCTGGCTCTAAGTGTACGTGGATATGTGGACTCGATGTCGAGTCATCTCTAGTAGACATCGAGTGGCTCATCAGTAGCTTGTTTCCTTCCAACACTTAGCCAAATTCCATCTTCACTCCCGTAGATGTCGAGTGGATCCAGTAGACATTGAGTGAAAATCCAACTCGGTTCCTTCTTCTCCAAATTGCTCCAAAATGTCTCGGATTTATGTGAAATCAAACCAAAACTTGTTTAAACCTCCATAACTCGAAAATAAACATAAACTACACAAATTCAATACTTCCCCAACCCGAAAGTATATAATATAGACAAAATCGGAATAAAACTTAGTGTAAAACATGGTAAAATAAGCGCACATCAATCCCACATACTTAATCTTGCTTGTCCTGAAGCAATACTTTTAATGGTCATACAGGGGAAGAAACTGGACTCTCAACATCATAGATTCGTTCTCATATATCCCTAACAATCAATTACTATTCTTGAAAAGGTACTAATGCCACAAAATCCATGCTTGTGAATAAAAGCAACATTGGCACAAAATGAGGGTTATGCAAAAACAATTTCCTGCATGACATAGCATTAATAATCAAGAGGACTTTTACGCACATGGTAAAGTAAAGGTAAAAGGTATAGTGGTGGGCTATATTTGGGCAATGTGATACTAAATTCGATGAGAAATTCTCAAACTTTCTTTCTTGCTTTAATGCACTGCTCCCATTATATGATATTTCCACATCCCTCATCCTCTCATAATGACACTCTTTTCTTTTTTTTCACTAATATGTTTTTACCTCTCTAACCTTAGCACTGCCTTCTCGTGAGTCGCAAACATGAGTGTCATGAATGGCCTTGAATATTTAGTGCTTCAGACTCCTCACCTTTGCGTCCCATCTCGTTCGAACTAACATCTCAAGCAAGCACGGTCGATCTACCTTTATCTCCTGGGTGACCGGATTATCTTTCTTTCATTAAATTTTCCATAATAAAATTCCTGCCATCAAACTCCAAAAATAATAATGACAACACACACAACCAAATAACAACTCCAAATATGACTTCCAATCTCAACATAATCCCCGGATATGGTCATAAGGTAAAGAAGGGCAATATGTATGACATGTGGAGCAAATATAATGTAAGGCTCAATATGGCTGGATGTGATGTGAATAAGAACGCGTAAGGCTAAGGATAAAAAATTAGCTTATATGGAAAATAAAGTCATCCATCCTCTTATCATGCATATGTCAAAAGCAACATCAATTTTACCTCATTTTATAGTTTTCAAGAAAATATGCACTTCATTGTGATTTCCCTTTACTATGCAATTTCATACTATATCTCTAATGAATCTATTTTTGCATCGTCGAGCCTTTTTAAAACTTCCATGACACTAATCAAAAGTTTTCAATGGGGGTGACAAAAATAAACTTTGGATAAAAACATGTAAGCATGTAGATAAATAAATCATATCCAAAGTACCATGAATGAAGCAAATAAAGAGAAATAATAAAAAAATAAGATATAAATAAGCCTTTACCCACCCCATACTTAAAAAAATACAAAGTCCTCATGGTAAAAAAAACTAGGGTAAAGGAAGAAAACTTACTAGGAATAAGTGTAGAATCTTGAAATAGGTGATGTATGCTGCTACTAGGAGTCGATGTCAAGTGACTCTCAGTCGATATTGACTGCAGCTTCTCCTCCAAGGGCAGTCGAGTGAAATAGGTGATGTGTCCACTTGACACCAACTGGGGTCAGTCGATATCGAGTGGAATTCCAGTACTTTGTCCCTGGTTCTTGATGTGTTGCCATTCGCACCTATAACTTTGTTAGAATAAAATAAGGAAAAAAAAAACAAAACAAGTCCAAAACCAAGATTTTAACAAAAGCCATTATCCAAAATCCTAAAAAATAAAGTCTATGTACATGCTTTAGACTTTAGAGTCGCTACACTGACTTCTTCTTTGATGATAAATGGGGCATTTTTGTAGGGCCCACATGGCTGGAGCCTCAGACAAGACTCCATCTTTCTCTTTAAGCTGCATTCCTCCAGGGTGGATCTTGTACACCTCGAATAGTCCCACCTTCTTCTCTTTAAACTTGCTACGGAACGAATGACTCTTCGGTTTGGAGACGTACACCGTATCTCCTACCTTATATTCCTTAGGATCATCATTTCATTCCCTGCATAGTGTCACATACCAAGGCATACCTCTTCCATTTGTCATAGATAAATCGTTAATTGAAATCGGGGAAGAGATGTCCATACCTCCCCCTACCTTGGCGTTGCCTTCATTATGAGATTTCACTCGATCTCGAGTGGGTTCACTCGACGTCGAGTGAGTCTTTGTTTCTAGAGGCTCAGTCGATGGAGGAGGTGCAGGTCATTGGTCGATGTCGAGTGAGATGACTCGACCCCATACTTATCTTCTAGCACAAGTTCTGGCTCCTCTAGTACACTCGACATCGACAGGGATGAGTCAATATCGGGGGAGTGCTCAGTGTGTTGCTCATAATGATTCGAGATTTCTAAGATCTCCAATTTGGCCTCTATGGCCCTTTTCTCTAGCTCTTCCAAGGTCATAGTTCTCGTCATGGGTTTCTCACATCCTTTGATATGAATAGACTTGACCTCCATCTTATCGAGCTTCTCCATTGTTGGGTTGAAGGAGAACTCGATGATCTCATCACCAATGGTAAAAGTAAGCATCCTTTTTCTAACGCTTATGTTGGCATCGGCAATAGCTAAGAATGGCCTACCAAGGATGATAGGACATGTAGGCTCTTCTACCATATCCAGTACAGTGAAGTATGTGGGCACAAAGAACTTGCTCACCTTGACAGGAACGTCATCAATAATTCTTGTGGGCGTGACGTAGTTGTTGTCAGCCATGTAAATCTTCATATCCACAGGCTCCAAAGCTCCAACGATCACCTTTGACCAAATAGACAAAGGCATGAGGCTTACACTAGCCTCTAGGTCGCAGAGAGCCTTTTAGAAATGTTAGCTTAGCCCGATGGTGATGGCGAATCTCCCTAGATTCGCTCTCTTCTCTGGAAATTCTATATTGCTGCATTCCTCTCCGATCTCACCCATCGATCGCTTCTTGGTTAGGATGTCTGTGAGGAACCTCATGTGGGATGGTATCTCATGAAGAGCTTTGGTGAAAGGTAGGTAACGTTGAGCCCTTGAAGCATCTTCACAAAACGCTAGAATTTCTTCTCGGCGGGGTCCTTCAAAGATTTGGATGGGTAGGGCAGTGTCTTCTTCTTCTTTATAGTTACTGGATTCGAGTTGGGTGACTCGACATTGACTGGTGTAGAGTCGACATCGAGTGCAGTAGTAGGGTTCGGGTGGTGCTGGTGAGGGGAATCGACGTCGAGTGTTGGTGACTCGACGTTGGCTGAAGATGATTCGACGTCAACTGAGGCTGATTCGACTTCGATCGGAACTCTAGTAGCTTCGTCCTTCGGCTTTTGTTCGGGCGTTTGTAGTTTTCACCCGCTTTTCAGATGTATTGCAACCATGCGTCCAGTTGGTTTGCCCTTAGGGTTGGGCTCAGATTACCCAAGGAGTAATCCAAATGGTATGGGAGTCTGTGCAACCAATTGATCCACTTGGGTCTCTATGTTCTTTCTCTAGATGTCGATCTCTCCAAGTCGCGAGTTGATGTTGTGCAGCTGAGTGTGGACGGAATTATTGGCTTGTTTGAACTCGACGTGATTCATCCTCAACTCTTCAAGAATGAATTGCAGGTTATCTTTATTTGGTTCCCTCTCAGGTTGTCCAGAAGCTCTGTATGGTGGGGGTCTCTTTGGTATTGGGGTTGACGGTATCCCCAATTCTGCTGATGTCCTTCATAGTTAGGACCCCTTATGTAGTGCACCTCCTCATGTGTCTCCGCTAGTTGGACTTGTTCGGAATGTGGGCAGGCGGTGGTGTTGTGCATGGTTGACCCACACTCCAAACAAGGTTGGTTGTTGGTGAGGAACTTGACTTGCTTCGGTATTCTCCGCACTTGATCCTTTATGAATTGATCCCTTACGTCAGGATCAATCTCCTTGAATGGGTCATAGGGTAGAATATATGGGGCAAGCCTTGCTTCAGAGACCTCAGGAGTCCCATAAGTGTTATCGAACTTAATTAACCTCTCAAGGGTATCACAAGCTCTTTGTGGTGTGAACTCCAGATACCTATAAGAAGTATATGTGTTTATTCACTACCACCTGCGATGGCAACTTACCCAAATCTTTCGCTTTCAATTCACCAATCTCCTTAGCCATTTGACTCAGCAACTTTTCTTTAACACTCATCTTGTCCAATAACAACCTCAATGTCTCATCTCTATCATCTTGTTGAGTGTTCCTAGGATGATTCTCGAATTGTCCTCTTTGAAAAGGAACTTGTTGCTGCTGACCTCTCCCGTTGAATCCACTTTGGTAGTTTAAATTGTAGCCCTGATTGTAATTGTTACCAAAAATCTGCATTGCTTCTTGAGGTGTTTTATCCAAAATATCTCCTCTGCTAGTAGCATTGATGAAACTCCTGTCGGTGTCAAGCAAGCCTTCATAAATATAGAACACTAGATCATCCTCGGGTATACCGTGTTGCGGACAACTACCCTTAAGCTTCTAGAACAGCTCAACATATTCATAAAGACTCTCCGTAGGTGATTACTCAATACTACACAGCTCCTTCTTAAGTTTGTTGAGGCGAGTCGCAGGAAAGTACTTTTGCAGGAAAACTTTCTTCAATTGTACCCAAATAGTAATTCTTTCTGGGGGGTAGGTAGTAAAGTCAATCGCTTGTAGAATCTTTCAAAGTAAATGGGCACACTCTCAACATCAATTTATCGTCAGACAGGCCTTGGGGTCTAAGTTTATCACACACGCTCGCGAAGGTAGCAAGGTGCTTGTTTGGTTCCTCCCCAGGCAATCCATGAAAGTAGGGCAAAATAGATGACCAATTAGACTTGTACTCAAATCTTGAACCCTCGATCGGGGAGATCAGGAAGACTAATTGAAAGTAGTTGAGCACTCAAATCAGATTCCTTTAGGTTTCTCAAGGTCCTTCTTGGCGGATTAGCAACAGCGTTTTCTGACATCTCTTCGTCTGCCTCAAACACAAGCTTCCTCTTCAACCTAAGAGATCTTTCAATCTCGGGATCAAAAGGCAAAGACAATGAACCTGAAGATCTAGTTTGAACCATACAAAGACACAAAAGACTCAAAGAAAAGCAAACTTCTTTCTTCTCCCCCGCAACGGTGCCAAGAATTTGGTGCGGGACGAACGTCGTTGGCACTTTTGCCCTTTGCCAAATAGTAATAATATCCAAACTTAAACACACAACCAAAAGATTAGGAAACCAATAACTTGATAAACCAAATAACTACTACTATAGTGATGAAGTCCGGTGTCGAATCCACATGGAGAAGTGATTTCCTATTCAATGACTCTAAACAAATACTCTTATAGCAAAGCAACAATTCTTGACAAATAGAAAATATGTAAAAATAACCAGATTGCAAATTACTAAGCAAATAGATATCAAAGTAGAAAGAACATTTCACATGTAATTCTCTGACAATGGTTGGAATTCATAGTCCTCGGATTGATCTATCAATTATTCATATTCCTAGGTCTACTTGACTAAAATTGAGAGATTCGCAGATATTCAATCATCTTATTCAATATCACTAAAGAATAGCATTAAGAACTGAAGATCCACCCGGTCCACCTCCCGAACGAACGGACGAAATAAACGCCCACCACACCACGCCTAGCCTGAGACCTCAGCGATCCCATCCAAGAAGCAAAACATGTGATCTGCAAGTGTTTTGTGTGATATGCTTGAAGGCGGCGTTCGGGGAAGAGGAAACCTAGGGTGTGCAACGTGTTCTTAAGAAGGGGAAAGGGTTTCATTTTGTAATTACTAGTGGACGGTCCCGTGTTACGCACGAGTTTACTTTTAAAAAATTTTAATAAAATTTGATACTACATATTTCATATAAATCATAATTTGTATTACTCGTATTAGTTTATATTTTCAACCATGCAATTTTTAATGATTTATTTCATCAATAACTTTATATAATATGGATTGCTAGCTTGCTATAGAAAGCAAGTTTGAAAAACATATTTTATTTTATAATTTTACTTTTTTTTTCTCCTACATATATAAATATAATTATTTTATTTTTTTTATCAATTGTTATCATATTTTCTCACATAAATTAAATTAATATACATTTATCCATTTGTCATAGACCTAAATAATACTCCCTCCGTCCTAAAATACATGGTCTTTTAGGCCTTGAAATTTTGTCAAAAATACATGGGTTTTTAGGGTTATATGGTAATTATTACCCCTAAAAAGTACAATAGTAATTCAAATTAAAAGATTCTCATCTGTATAAAAGTAATGAGATTTAAATATAAATAGGTTTCCTTAATCAATGTGCAAAGGTCTAAAAGACCATGTATTTTTGGACGGATGGAGTATTTACTGTAGTTATTACTCCCTCCGTTTGGAAATATTTGATGTTTTAGAGATATGGGCGGAGATTAAGAAATGCCACTGTCACCTCTAAATACCCCATCAAATATTGTTTTACTCCCCTATCACATTTATTATGCAAAAATGTAATTGGTTAAGCAAAAAAACAAAGTACAAATTATATTGATATTAGTGCAAAGGTAAAATAGAGAGTAATTATTACTTGTAAAACATCAAATCTTATTGAATAAATTTCATCTTCTAAAACATCAAATATTTTCGATCGGAGGGAGTATATTTTTAATAAATAGCATATATGATACTAATGAATTAGCAATAAATGGCCAAAAAAACTAACTTTACTATAGAGTAAGATAAGATGCATGTATTTAAAATTATATTAAGTGACGAGTTTGAGTTTTATTATTACTTTACCTTATTAATTCAAAATTTTGTATTGTATCTCATTCTAACTAATTTATAAATTAAAAAAAAAATTTATACATATTTTGTTGTAAACAAATATATATTAATATAGTATTATATAGATATATAAAATGACAGATGAAATTAAAATGAATCGGGTATAAATCTAAACATACCCTAGGTTCATTTTTCTGATACAATTAAGAGTTTGTGATTTATTTACAAATGCCAACTCTTGGGATATTGATAAATTAAATAGTATATTCCCCTCTCATATTGTTCAAGCTATTACTAATATCCATATTCCAGTAATTGATATTCTAGACAGGTTAATTTGGATTTATAGTAGTAATGGAAAATTCTCTGTTAAATCCACATCTTCTATTTGTAATACAGGGAATACTAAGAAAATTCCAGCAGAGTGGATTTGGAAACTTAATATTCCTCCGAATATTAAAAAAAAATTTGGAAAATTATTTTTGATATCTTACCTACCACGACCCGTCTAAATAGATATATAAATAGAGTTCCTAGTACTTGCTCTCTTTGTAATTCTGATACAGAAGATACAAATAATTTATTGTTTAATTGTCGGATCCCAAGATCCCTTCTTCGAAATCTAGGTGTTCAGTTGGGAAAATGTTATAATATTCCAAATTTAACAAGTAATGTTTCGGAAAATATTTTAAATACTAGGGCTCTTAATATAGATTTTACAGACTTATGTCATTTATGGCACTCTATTTGGGAGCTCAAAAATACAATTATTTTTCGCAATACTTCGGATACATGTATTATATATGCTCTAACTCAAACTATAGACAAAATTTCTTGTTGGAATAAACAACAGGTAAAAACGAAGTTACCTAAACGTGTTAGACCTCTTGATAAATTGATTTGGAAATGCCCTCCAATAAATGTCATTAAGATCAATGTAGATGCTTAGGTGAAAATTGATACTCAACCGCAAGTTGGTTGTATTGTTAGGAATAATGACGGTCTAGTTCTTCGGATTCATAAATGTAACGTTAGGATGAGTTCGGTCATTCTAACAGAAGCTTTTGCAGTTTATACAGGTATAAGACTGGCAGCGGAGATGGGGATTTGAAGAGTAATAGTTGAAAGTGATTGTGCAATTATCGTCAATGCCATCAATCAAGTGAACAAATATACCATGAGAGATCGCTCAAATAATCCAAGAGATCCATTCGTTAAGCAAAGATTTTGAGAGCGTCACAATTCAGCACTGTTATAGAGAGACAAATGGTGCAGCTGATTTTCTTACTAAATCTCAGTTGAATTGTAATTTTATTTTGAGTTCATGTTGTTGTGAGTTCCAGAACATCATCTTGCGAGATGATCATAAATATCGTTAGTACATCTAATTTATTATCTAATTTATTGCCTACTGTAAAAAAAAAAAATTAAGATACGCTTTGTTCCGCCACCATCCTAAGTTCAATAAGTTCAGTTACTATGTAGTACATTATTTTTGGTCGAAATTTTGGTTGTTGAAATTTTGTCTCCTCAGTCCTCCCCAATGTCTTGCACATTTCCTCACTTTAACTTACCCTCACTCAGCCTTTTTGAATCTTTGTCAAACACAGCGGAAGAGAGATATCCGTCTTTAATTCACGAGGACCCTGCTTGAAGAAGGAACCCCCAAATCAAAAGCAGCACCGGAAAAAAGCCCTCTAAAATCCCCTCCAAAGCCTCAGCTCTCAACCTATCTCCATGGCTTTCTGATTCACCCATCTGTATTTTTCCACTCCTTGCAAGCATCAATTAAAGCCATTTTAACCCTCTTTTCATTTTGCTCTTGTCGGTGCCTCTTTCACGTGTCTCCCTCCGCTTCCCAGTTGCCGGCTCTTCTGGGAAATCAACACCTATTCATTCATTCTCCGCTTTGCAACTAACCCCACTTTATCCATGGTTCGAACCCTTTTTCCACTTTGCTGGTCACGGACCTCCGATTTTGGTCCAATTCACCGTTCCGGCTTGTCGATTTCAGTTTAAAGTTCACGAATTTAATGGGCCGTCTTTTGGATTGTGTTGGGGTCTCGTTTATTTAGCTGCTTTTGGGCAAATATGGAGGATATAGGGCTGGTCAAACATGGGTGGAGATGGTTGAAGGAGTCGTACAAACTCGCCTTTTCAAGGGAGGGAACGGGTGCCGGGCGTGGGAGCGATAGGTTTGGGGCGGGAATGGATCGACATTGGCCGGGGGTTTCTTGTGGGTGCAAGAGATTTTGGGGGTTTATGGTATGGGCGTTGTCTGAATACAGGCGGTGTTTCGAGACCGGGATTCGGTCCTTGGCTGGGTTGGGATCGGCGGCGTTGCTGGTCATCATGTGGGGTTGTTTCCTTAGTTTGACATCAATGTCTTGCTTGCTGTATCTGCTGATTAGTTTGGTGAGTCGCTAGTTTTAATTTCCTTTCTTTTACCTGGGTATTTTTTTTATGACTTCAGTGTGAATTAGTGATGTGTGATGTGAAGTTGATTTTAGGTCTTAGTAATTGATATTTGATTGATTTGAAGAGAAAGATAAAAGCCGTGAAGGAAATGGAATAATGGTGAAGATAGGAGATATGACATTTCGAATTACTGATTTCTTGATAGAAACGAATGATATTTTCGGAGCAGCTTCAGTTGCATTAATTTCAAAAGGATTTGTGACTGAGAAAGTTTCAGCTGACATACTTTCCTTATTTCCTAGTGGGTGTGGCAGGTGATGTTTGTGTGACTATTAGTTTCATTGAATTTTGAATACTAGCATATTTTTTTGTGACGAATCAGATTTAGGTTTTATTGACTGATTGGATTTGTGACTTTAGCTCAGAGTTTGATATCAAAGACTTGCCTGAGTTATATTTCTACTTGTCCTATGCTCAGTTCTAGCTTCTAAAAATCTGATGAAGTGCCTTTTGTGAACAGCATAAAATTCCTTGAGCACTTGAATGCTTCTCCAGATTCTAGGGCTCGGATTAGAGGTTCTTTTGTTTTATTCAGCTGGATACTAAAAGTTTGCAAGACTTGAGGCTTCCTAAGAGAGGCTGTTTTTAGCAGGAAAATTGGAATGAGAATTTGAGCCTTCCTTCTGATTCTTCTCTGATCCTGTTAATGAAATTCTACTTCTGAATGCCCTCCGCCCAGTTAGGAAAAAAAGAGAGAAATATATTAAAGTTAAATGATAAAACCAAGTTATGAAAAGAAGATTCTCATAGTTCTGTTCATTGTCGTCATTATTTAGTATAGTGAAATGAAAAGAGCTATTTAGGGGATTGGATTATGTCAGTTATAGCTGGAAATAGGTTTTTCCTTGATAAGGATTGTTTTCATATGCCTGGAAAAAGTGTGGCTCGGTTTGGTCCCCCTATTCACCTCTTATCTTGCCCAAGAGGTGGATAGTTACCCCACTCTGGCCTTCTGGGCTACTTATGTTACAATATTTTATCCATCTCCCATAAATTTCTTCCTTGGCAATCGAAACTGTGTAATTGTTTTGGTGAAAACATATTCCTCTAGTCAAAGCATCAGACCATCTCATGAGATCAGATTTGAAAAACAACCACATGGCAAGATATCTTTAGCAAAATGAGGTGCCTACCTGAGTAAAAATTGTTCTGATATTAACATTGTATGAACACGACTTCTTGTGGATGCTCTGATATTTGCTATCAATATATGTTATATTTTTTTCATTGGTGTCTTATGTCGAATGTATATTTATGATACAATGCTTACATGATTTCAGTAACTGTTACAGGGAGTTGCTGGGGCTATCATCAAGTGCATGGGCTACACTCCTGGACTTTTTATAGTAGGGGTTTTTGCCATTTTAGTTTTGTGGATGTATGCAAACTTTTGGATTACTGGATTATTGTTTATAGTCGGAGGTAAGATTTAGTCATTTTGCCACAAACGTACATATAGATATTGAACATGCTTTGTTTTCCATTTAGTTTTTCTCTAAACTTCAGTCTTGTTAAAGAAATTTTGCTATAACGAATCTAGGCTTATATGTGAACTGGATCAAACTATTCTACACGAGCTTTCATATATCTATTTTTTGTTCTTTGATTAGTGCATCAAATTGTGAAAAATACTTCTACTATTAGTGACAGGTGATAATGAGTTATGTGAAATCAGGAAGAAAACTAGAAGGGAACTCTCAAACTGGATATCTGCTAATGGTATCCATAATTTCATGAATTTCTTAGCAAAAAACAAGAGATTTTTTCTTATATATCCTAGCACGATAAAACATAAACTTTGGTTCCCTAAGAAATCATGAACTCTGGTTCCCATTGATGCACTGACACAAATTTTTTGAAAAGAAAGATATGATTTTTTCACCTTATATATACACAATTTGTATGTTAGGTGGTGGAGTCATGCCATGAAGGAAGAGACTTCTACTGTCATGTGTTTTGCTGGCTTAAATCATTCAAAATAACATCTAGTTAGATTGCTCTGTGCTTCATTCACTTTGTAATGTTCTGTGTGCTGGTTCTTGAGTCTATATATCATGAGTAGCGATATAATAGAAAAATAAGTTGTCGTTTTCCATGCAATTTGCCATTTACATGTTTTTCTGTGTATTCAGCCCTATACATGTCCATGTTTAAACTTGAACGATGGATAGAAATAAAATTGAATGCCCAACTTTGATATGCAGGCTATATGTTTTCTCTAAATCATGCAAGATTAGTGGTGTTGATGGCAACACTGTATTCCATTTACTGTGTAAAAGTTCGAGTTGGATGGATGGGGGTTTTCCTCTCTATCAACCTTGCATTCCTATCAAATGATGTTGCTAATTACTTGCTCCAATGCTGTGACAAGTTAAATGAAAGAACTTGTACAGAGGAGCACAAAGTACCAGAATCTTTTACTGAGGATGTTGACTTTTCCGGGGAGTGTGAATATCCTATTCCTTCTTTTGATGAATCTCAAAAAACTGAATCAAATGAATCTCCCAGTGAAACAACTACCACAACAACTGTTGTTAAAAACATGAAAAACCTGAAGGAGCCTACACCTTGTATTGTGGTAAAAGAAGACAAAAGCTCCCTACTTGAAATGCAACGGATACTAAGCAGTGCTGACCACTATGAAGCACTGGGGTTTCCACGCCACAAAAAAATTGATAGTGTTGTATTGAAGAAGGAATATCGAAAGATGGTAAGTTCTTGTGTAATGATCATAAGGTTGACTTTCCTTCGGAATGAATTAGCTTCCATTTAATATCTTACCAATGTAAACTTGCCCCCTTCAAGTCTCACGTCTCACCTCCTAAAGGCTTTTGTTTCATTGTTCATTTTTGCATTTTCAGGCTATGCTTGTTCATCCTGATAAAAATTTGGGAAGTCCACTGGCTAGTGATTCCTTTAAGAAACTTCAATGTGCATATGAGGTGAGTGATTATCATGCTACCTTTGTCTTACTCTCTGATTATACGAACGTTGCTAAGATATGAATTATTTTCTGAAGTCGAACCTGAGTATTGAATTTACAAGCTGTACAACTTGCCCTTGTTATTCTCTCAGGTTCTTTCGGATTCTATAAAGAAAAGAGATTATGATGAGCAATTAAGAAAGGAAGAATACAAGAATAAATCCCTGAAATCACCCAGCACCTCAAATCAGGTAGGTCTATTTGGAACTCTTGACAGATTTGTCCAAGTAGATTTGGAGGGAAGTTACATGCTTTGTGACGAGCTGAAGTTGGATTTTTCATTATAGCATCAATATAATTGTATGTTTGCACTTTCCTGCATACTGCTGGTTGCATACATGATTAGACTATTTATGGCAGCATGCTCAAAATGTTACTCTAGTAAATCCTTTCTTTTCGTGCCGTTTCTAGTTTTCGTAAACTTATGAATTGAACTTAACTGCTGAACCTATGGTTTTGATTTAACGAGTTACTTGAGTTCAGTTGTGTAATCTACAAATTCTGGCCCCAGTTCTAGTTTGGCCGTATTTGTTATCTCTGCTCAAAACCCTACTTGAGAGTACATCAGAGGGTGTCAAATTAGGGAAACCATCTCATTGGCATGAAATCAACATGTTAGTAACGGTTGTACTGGAACACTGTTATAGTGCATTAACCGAATCTGTGTGGACACATAATTTTTTGATAGTTCAGTCAAATATGATAACTGAAGTACAACTGCTGGACTGCTTTTATGCCCACTACCTGAAAGCCTTTCCGTGGAAATGCTTCCCTTGACTAGCTGTTTCGTTGAACGATATCAGGATAATAGGGAGTTTCTCTCTGAGGAGTCCCGACGCATACAATGTACAAAGTGTGGAAATTCACACACGTGGGTATGCACCAATAGGTCCAAGGCCAAGGCAAGATGGTGTCAGGTGTTACTTCATTCAAATCTCTCTTACCTCTGTCGTCATCATTCAATGCCAGAAAGCAGCAGTGTAGATTCTGCGACCTTCTTTCCACTGTCATTAATAACTAAAGAAACTTGGTTTCCTCTCAGGATTGCTGTCAGTATCATCAAGCCAAAGATGGAGATGGATGGGTCGAATACAAGGGTTCACTGGTTTTTGGTGGACCTCAAAAGGTAGTTTATTTACTAAGATCCATTTCCCTTTACCACTTCCTGCCATATTTTGTTAGGTAAGAAATTCTCGTCTTCGGAATCAATTTGAGATAACCTTTGCCTTTTCACTTGGCTGCAGATGGAAATTCCACGCGCATTTGTATGTGCCGAAAGCAAGGTATTTGATGTCTCTGAATGGGCAATATGCCAGGTAATACTAGTCTCACTAATCCTACAAAGTGTGAGTCGTGCAGTTTTTGCTTCTGTAAACTGGTCAAGTAACGAGGTTAAAATGTGTCTCCACAGGGGATGGCTTGTAGGCCTAACACACATCGGCCAAGCTTCCGCGTAAACATGGTGGGCTTGGAAAGAAACGCACGTTCAAATTCAAGCAGATACCCATGGGACTTGGATGCAGAGATGATGGATGAAGACGAAGAAGAGTTCGAGCTGTGGCTCCAGCAGGCACTTGCCTCTGGCTTGTTCTGCGAGACTTCCAAACGCCGGAATAGTTGGAGCCCATTTAAGCTCAATCAAAAGAAAGGAAAGAACCAATGGCGAAGATCATCTTCTGGACTTTAGCAGAAGTATTCGCCCTGGCGTCTGGTGTCAAAATTGGTCACTTAAATCGAAATTCGTTGATTCGGATAGAAAGGCAGTCATAGCCAAAAGGCGAAAACGGGCCACGGTTGATGAGATAGATCCCGTCATGTGTGTATATATTGAATGTAATCATGTATTGGCATTTGCATCTTTGGCTCTCTGGGTGACTGTCAAGTTGTCATATTTTGTGGGAGTTAGGGGGCAGTGTGGTTCAACCATGAAATTTCAGGAGAACCATCACATCACTTGCTGGGATACATTCCGATGTAACAGTTTCCATTCACTGAATTTTGTTTTATTTCGCTGTTGCAATAATCAGCAAGAGAAGTGGAAGTAAACAAGGTCAACTGTTCGTACAGTTTTTAGGCAGATCATATGCTATGCTTCAAATGTTATTTTGACAGATTTGACGGACTTACTAGAATGTTCGTATTTTCCGTCTTTATTGACATTCTGTTCAGCAACTTATCCATATTAGCTAAATGGCCACCATGTTGTTGATAGCGGAGTTGTTGACGCTGAAGTTATCGACGTCGGAGTTGCTGATGTCGACGTTGCTGACGCCGAAGTTGCTTATACCGACGTTGTTGATGCCGGAGTTGCTTGACAACAAACTAACTCTTTATGAGACTTTAAATTTGCTTCATTTTATATTTTGGTTAATTATTAGTAAGCAAAATATAAAATTCTAAAAATTTGGGCCATTAATGCTAATAAAAAATTGGTCATCTTTTTATAATTAGTACAAATTTGTATCAACTTCATCGCTGTCTGTTTGCTGAAACTTTTTCTGGAGTTTGGCAACTGGTGCTTCCCGTCCTTCCAAGTTCCAAGCGCTCAACGACCACCGCTCGAGCCACAAGTGGCCTAGGTCTCCGGCGGCCACAACCTCGATCTCGTCCATCAACGTCTCACCACCGTTAGATTGGATCGTCCAATCTAACGGTGGTGAGGCGCGTCCGGCCTAGTTCTTAGATTGGATATCGTCCATCAACGCCTCACCACCGTTAGATCGAGCAACGATGAGTTCGCAATTGGACGGGACAAACCGATCCCAGACGTCGTATTCCGATGCCGACCCCTGCTCCTGGAGGAGCACATAAAGCTAATTAAATAAAGATGGGGAAACTCCTCAAATAGAGGCGGAATAAATGTCCTGTGCCGCAAATTAATTCCAAATCTGAAGGCGATTTCCACGTTTTATTAAACTAGTTGTGTTCTGCGTACGAAGCACTCAACTTCATCTGGCTCGGCTCTGTCTTCCTCCTCCACAGAACAATCTTGCTGCAGCTCAAGTTTCAGCCTTTTGATCTCGGAATTCTTTCTTCGAGTTTCTTGCACTACAAGTACCTACAAGAGCCAGCCTTAATGCGATGAAATAAACCTTAAGGGCCATTGCCCCTTGCACCCATGAGTTCTGGACCTTCTGGTGCTAAGAAGGCAGGGCATGTACATATTAGGACGTAGTATGAATAACATGTTAGCTTTTTGGCATGGCCTAAGGAGTGTCAATGATCTTGTAGAGCAATTTCAATGTGACATGGGCTAGGGGTCAGTGACTAAATCGCCTTTGGATACCAACAACACAATCATCATTTATTATGTGCAAGAATAGAGAGGGTCTAATAGCTGAAACTGATCATAAGCATAATAAGGTAGTAAAAAGCACTCTAAAGGAAAAGAGGATACCATCTCGTTTGATTTCTCTAGGTTGTTTGTCATCCCATCTACATACTTGCACAATCCTGCAAACATTAAAAAACAATCAGGACTTGATGTCATATTTGAATAAACCAAAACTAAAGACCCTAATGATCGAAGTCCGGAAGACCCTAATGAAGGTGATACCATAGAGCACCTAAAGCAACAACAAATGTGGCAAGTGCTATGACTATTAAGTTTTGTTAAAGTGATTCTCGATCATTTCCCAACAATGACACACTCAATCAACATTGTAAGATTTCAGAGCTTAAATATATAACACATAAAGCAAAATTTCTCATTTCTACCTGGAGCACTCTTGGAATCAATAGGAGTAAAAGTTGGAAGGGAAAAGCTTCTCTCAATAAACTAAACATTTCATCTATGTTTGCTGAGAAATAAAACAACTTCATATAGAATTAAGCTGGTCTAAACTTCAAGAAAATCATGCATTCTAAGTTACTTTAAAATAATGTGAAAGACATGAATGGGGTTATTTTTCAAAATGAAGGGTGCCTCTGCTTTGCCTAATGATATAAAATATGCCTCTTAAGTCCTAATAAGTAACAATTTCATCTCTCCAACCAGTTGCTCAAGAAATTCATAGCAGGGAACCACATGGAACTTCTAAAACCAACAAAGCATATTTATGTTTGACAAAAACACGGTACGTGGAAAGGAGTGAAATTCAAAAGAATAGAAATTTGAGAACTTTATGGATTAGAGGGAACTCTTATTGTTAGAAAGATAAGACATTATGAATTTCAAGAGATTTGATATCTATTTACAAATCACACATTCTCCACCAATTCAAGTTGCTGACAGCCTGACTTCTATTTTGCAGTCAGGAATTGCAAATATAATCAACAAAGAGTCATCCTTTTCTTCGGCTACTAAGAGCTAACACCACTACTAGAATTCTGTTATTTAACATCGGTTCATTAACATCATCCAGAAAAACCTGCCATGTTAAACAGTTTTTTATCATCGCTTTTAAAATTTGAGATGTTAAAAATAAAATAGACATCACCCTATATTTTAGACCGATGTTAAATATTTATTTTGAAATTTTGTATAAAAGGCGCGGAACCGAATAATGAATTAATTTGAACGCCCGCTCGTGAGATTCCCGACTATATCCAACCCTCTCATCATTTCAGACCAGGTTCCACTTTCCCGTCTACAGAAGTCCCTCTCCTTTCTAGCTGGAGCGAAATCAGGTCGCCTCCTTCCTCCAGATCCTTCACTCATTTCTCTAGATCTGAGGGCACCCTCGCTCTCTCGACGAAGGGCTTGCTCAGTCGCTCACTCGACGAAGAGCTTGCTCAGTCGCTCACTCAACGAAGGGCTCACTGGATGAGTCTAGAAGAGGATGTTGTAGGCGAGGCCGAGGCAACCACTGGAACGACTAGGACCAAGAGCGACGGTAAGTACTCGTCCTTACTCTCTCCTGCTATATCATTGTTGAGTAAGAGCGACATTCCTCTTTCCTCCCTGCTCTGATTTTGTTTGTTCAATTTCACTCTTTTGTTTGAAATTGATTTAGGGGTTCGTGATTTAGGTTTTAAACCACACCGCTGCCTTTGAAGATAAGCCAATCTATGAGGCATATTGAAGGGTTTGGGCTCGAATTGATAATCTCAGGCGGAGCGGGTGAAATCGATAGTTGTTCCTTATTTTTTTTCCTGATTCAATTCTGAAATTTTAGCTCCAGTTAGCGTATTTTATTTCTTCTTGCGAGCATTTGACTCTCTTGATTTGCAGTCGAGTTCTGCCTATTTTTGTTGTCAAATTGATTATGAGTCTTGGTGTTTGTAATGGTTCTTTTTTCGTTTTCTGATGGCAGTTGGCTTCAAGAATAGAAGAGTATCGCCAACTGCTTCGTCTTCTGGCTAAATTAGTAAGTAGCTGCTTCTGATCTACTCATTTACTCTGTCATTGATTTTGATTTGGATATCGCTATTGTTGGGGACTTGGGATGTTGAGTTCAATCTTCGAATGTCCTTGATTCTTGTGAGTCTTTGTCTCTTTGATTGCATGTTAAAGATGGATCTTAGTTACTAATCGGGAAAAATTAGCTTATTGATGCTATTTGTCATGTTTCAATTGCTATTTTCTGAATTGGTTCTTAGCCAACTTGTGTTTCAATTCCGTTTGTTTGGATAGGGTTTTCTCTTATCTGAGTGTTTCTTGCAATGTCTCTTGCACTCTGAAAATTTGATCTGGGACACATCCATTTTTTCTTTTAATTAAATTTAATGGTAGATACAATCATCTCATATAATGTTCCTTTATGACATCTTTCTTGCAGGCTCTTATTAAGATTTTAATTGTGCATTGCAAGAAAGTATTCTTCTTCAAGTAACATCAGTCACTATTTCTTTTGTTGAAAATTTTCCTTAATTACTCATCAAAATTGTTTCCTTCACTTCTAAAATCCATGAAAGTTGTACTGCCCTGTCGAACTTATTTGTTTTTTTAATGATTTTCTTTTAGGAGCTAGAACATGATTTTAGCCTATAGAAGGTCACATAAGAAGATAGCATGAAACAAGAATATCCAGATGGAATTATTAGAACCAACCTTTTCTTTGACTAAGACATCAATAGCCCACATGTACTTCTCCTCCTGCTTCAATTTCTCTTCTTTTATAGCCTTCTTCTCCTACAATAACAAATTCCATCACATGAAAGGGGGGCAAGCAAATTCTCAAGAACAGGTTATTAGAAGATATGCCTTAAGACTAACAAACTTTCTCAGTAACCACATGGAATGACCAAGATACTATAACTTTTGGAAGTATAAAACTGCATGCTACTCAAGGAATGTGAAGCAACATGTATTAGGTGTTTACTTTAGATTGTTTGAAAAAGAGACGGGAACTTTTGCTTGATACTACATCAAATGCAAAGGGTGCAGAAAATACATGTGTAATTAATATTTGTTTTGATCAATTATTGCTTTTGTTATCGACTTTATTGTTTCTCTCCACAACTCTTAACAAGGATGCTGATCAAGATCGAATTCAACAAATTAAAGACTCTACAAATTAAAGACTTTATTGTTCTTCCTGAGGTTTGAATGACCATTCTTTTGGAGTTGATGTTATTTTGAAAGATTACACTTGAACTTGGATATTATATGCTCATACTGGACGGATCGTAAGCTTTCTGCTAGTAATTTCCTTTTTGTTTAATCCTTGCAATTGATGTACGTTTTCCCCAGCCTTTGCTGATTGGAATGATTGAGCAGACCTGCAACTCATTTAGAATATGAGATATTAGTATTACTTTTCAATTAATACTTAATTCTATACATGTTGATACCATAATCTTCAAAAGTTGTCTTATCTAGTGTATGTTTTTGTGTAACTTGCTCTGTATTTTTTTAATTGTCTGCATTTTTTTGTTATTTCATTGGATATAATTTTAGTTTGTATTGGTTTTATTAAATTTGTTCTAGTTCAGTCCCTATTTGCGAGTTTCTTCCCTATTCTATTTTTCTCGGGCTTGAGGGGCTCTATCTGAATTTATCTTCTAACCAGTACAAAGTATCATTTTAAAGACTTCAACAAATAAATTCTCTTCCTTTTTTATCTGATCGATTCAAGAGACAAACTCTTTGTTCTACCATCATATCAGATTTTGAATTACAAGTAACATCCAGTTTTTTGAGAAACTTTCATTATATATGCCAACATGGACCGTAGCCAGGTGGAATGGAAGGGTGTCAGTTGGACCAAGCTTAGATATAGTCAGCTTGTTAGCAGAAAGAGTTGATGCTGTTACATTGGAAATTTGTACTGTCCTTTTGCTACTTCTTTTCGGGCTTCTCGAAAGTGACATGGGCAGGTTTATTGCATTATTGAACTTTCTTTCTCACTTGAACTTATATAATGGCAACACTCTAGGGTGGATCAATGCAACCTCTGCTTTGTTGAACTGAAAAGAGCAAAACGATGCCTGCCGTACCCCCTGATTTTTCTGATGGAGAGATGAAGGACGAGCTGCTGTTCTCTTTGGTGAGGTCTTACTGTTTTGTTTCATTTATTTCTATCTGTTTTCTTTTCTTATACTATTTTCAAAGTTCTATTGTGTGACAAGGACCAACACTACTGTGTTATTATGAAATTTCAGTTTAGTTGGTCTTGAAATGCATACCTTCTACCTGCTTGTTAGAGAGTCCAGAAGTTGTTTAGTTCTGCAGCCTTGAGACTTTATGCCTTTTGTTGGTGTGTATGGAGTAATTGTTGTAAAATTTGAATGAAATACCTATGTACAACTCTTTAGTTTCCCACCTTGTTACGTCTTTTTTTGCTTTTCTTAGTTATTTTTTATTTATAAATGATAGCCTGGCTTTCCACAAATAGATTGAGCAAGTGTTTTGTGAAGATGATTTCTAGTAGTGTTGGTGTATTTTATTGCAGTTTGGTTCTATTACTAATGTCTTATTGTTGGATGAGGTGGCACTTGGTTTCACATGCTCTTTTTGCTATTATGTAAATACATTCTATCTAATTTAAAGCCTATTAGCTCAAATGGTAGAGCATTGTGTTCAAACACAAAGATGCGGGTTCAAATCCCGCATAGGCTACGATAATTAAAAAAAAACCGCAAATATGTCATTTCACATCGGGTAATAGCTGATGTCTTTAAAAAAAAGAAATCGATGTCTATGTGGGGGATGTAAAAAGTCAAAACGTTTTAACATAGGATAATAGCCGATGTCTTTGTACATTATAACACCGGTTATATTTTATAATCGATGTTATAGGACAACAAAGACATCGGATTTAAAAATATAAATGATGTTATAACATACAAAGACATCGGGTTCTGGCCGATGTGAAAAACTTTTGACTTTTTACATCCCCCACATAGACATCGATTTTTTTTTTTGAAAGACATTGGCTATTACCTGATGTTAAATAACAAATTTCTAGTAGTGCACATTTGGAAAAAAAAAACTCCAACATCAAACATCCCGAATTTATATATGTATAAAAATGCAAACCTTTCCAAAGAGGTTGTCGAATCTGAGTATTTTGGCGATCTTGGACATTGAAAATCAGCAGATACTGATGAACTGCACAACAATCTATGAGTTGAGTAATATTAAAGTTCTAAAGCTAAAAGTGTAGCAAGAAAAAAAAAGTGAAGATATGAGCATCGTTATTAGAAGATGTTTAGATACCAAAAATATAAAAAAAAATATCATAAGCAAAATTCACTTCAAATTAGTGAAATTAAACTATCGGGGTACTAAACTATCTAGTCTTACATATAGGTTTTTAAACCAAATTTTCTATCAAAAATTTTAAATTAATGAATACATTTGAGTTTTCTTTTCTTAAGAAACATGTTTGGTAATGTTTATTCTCATCTAAAGAAGCCTAACACCATTCCTCTGCCATTCATATCCAAATCTTCATAAAATAAAGAAGCATTCATTTACCAAAAACACAATCATCACTCTAAACTAACACAACAATCACCTAAAAAACAACTACGCAAAAGATACAAAAAACAGTTCAAAGGGAAATTAATATCACATCTCCTAAATGACTAACTTTCATGAATTTGATTATTTGTAAATGCATCCCACACATTACCCTAATAGTCCCAAACCACCATTAGAAACCTGAAAACAAGATTTGAGAAAGCTCAAACAATTACTTTAGTTTTCCTTGACTTGATTGACTGTGAAAGAGCGATGGGTTTTGCTTATTAGATGCTTTTCTCATCTGGGTATGATGGAATTATGATTCTACATACAAATTGATTGATGTTTGTTTATCCCATTTTTTCCTCTCATTTTTAAAATTTCATGTGTTAACCTTTTGAGGATTTTAGAATTGGATGCACGCACACAGTCTTGTTCTTGATTCTCATGTAAATCTTGTTTCCCTCTCTTTTAATTCCTCAATTTCTTATGAATTCATCAATAATTTAAGGGCTTAGGATGATTTATTCTCTGCAATTTTTCTTGCTCATGTTCAAATTAGGCAAAATTTTCAGACAATCTCAATTCTTTACCCAATTACACATTTACATATACAAATGCACAATCATATACAAAGAATAAAAAAAAAATCAATCAAATAGAAACAATTTCAATCACAAATGCTTACAGATAGAAATTTCCAAAAATCAAGCACACAACACACAAATTCCAAAACTTAAATCAGAATCGCAATTTATAGACAACTGAATCAAATCAAAACTTAAAATGTGATTTCTATAATTTCAACTATGTGCAATTTCAATTTTGCATTTATACAATGATTTACAATACAAATGTTGCGCGTTTTTATGCTTACATTCTACTTTCAGTCTTTCAACAGTAGAAGAAAGCGCCTAATTACTTAAATTAAGAAGAGGAGATTAGCATTGGAAAGGGGCGGATGCCGCTTTGTGTCCGCTATGTAAGAATGCTGAGGAGACAGAACACCACTTGTGGTTCGAGTGTGCAGCCATCTGTGAAGCCCAAGACATTGTTTGGGGCTGGGTTGGATTGCCGTCAAGAAGTGGAGGAATTGTTGAATGGCTCTAGTGGTTTGCTAGTGAAGAGCTGAAGGTGCGAAAAAGGGTTGTGTTTAGGGTGAAACTACTTGTATTCCTTGCATTTGTGTACTACACATGGATTGATAGGAATGGGGTAGTCTTTAAACACGATCCCTGTTCGCCTAGGAATTGGGCAAAACGAGTAATTGAAACATGTAAACTGCGCATCTCTATTACGTGCAAAGGCAAGTCGCCTAATGAGAAACACTGGTTGAAAGGGGTTTTAGAGAGGGATGACTGGATGAGTAATCTAGGAATTGTGTAATGTAGTGATGGGTGAGAGATTATGGGTATACTTAGCTAGTATACACGTTTGGCCTCTTTTGCAACAAGCTGATATGGCTTGTTACTTTTGTAATTACGTATTACCAATCTATAAATTTACCGCTTCAAAAAAAAGAAGAGGAGATTAGCACCTGAATTCCTTGGCTCCAAAGGCGAAGCTGAATTCGCAGCATTAGCAGCCCGAGTCACTGGGAGAGGAGAGGCGTTGTGGGCTGGCGCACAGTCGAAGCGGAGAGTCCGAGTAGGCCTGTCCACGGGTCGGACGCGCCAGGTCAATAGGTCCGACCCGGCGGGTCACGGGTCGTGATAGGCACGACCCACACTCGAACCCGGGAAATAGCCGGGTCGACGGGTCAGCTGACCCGGCGGGTCACGGGTCGACCCGCCGGGTCAACGGGTCAATCCAACAAAATAAAAAAAACTTTTTAAAAAATTATACTCTAATATATTTATATTTATAATTATTATTATTATAAATATAAATATAAACTAGAATATATATTTATAATTTATAATTTATAATTATAATTATATTATAATAATTATATTATAATGATAAATATTATAAATATAAATATAAATTATAAACAAAACTAGAATTCATATCTATAAAATATAAATATAAATTCATATTAATATGCAACTCATATGCAATATGCAATATGTAATGCATGGTAAGATTCATCTCTTGCTTATCTCCTTTTATAGAGTAGGATACTCTCACCCACCTATTCTCTCATTTCCGATGTGGGACAAAAAATCTCTCATTTTCAATGTGACAAAAAACATGGAACTTGTTCATCACTTGTTTATCTCCTTTTTTGCCTACTATATTGATATATTTGTATAATTGTCTTTGAAGGTTAATTAGTTATGATATGTAATGATTAATTAATTCACACAATTCGAATTAAAATTTCCCATTTGAAGTTTACATATGTTGGATACAATAGTTGTGATCGGTGGCTAAGTCGTCAAATATAGCCCACAAAACATAGAACAAATGTACATTACTTAAATCATGGGTAATTTGGGGAGGCAAGATGCTTTGATAAGAAACAAGAAATTGATAGGTGAAAAAGAACAATTGAAATTTTTGGAGTTGTTCACGATTTCGAAAGAGGCAAAATATTCATGCCTATCTAACTCTTTATGAATCAATAACTTTAACAAAAGCCATTTTATTATCTTTAACAATATCCATTTTATTATCTTCAACAATCACTTTTATTATCTTTAACAATAACTTTAATGTTAATATACTTCAACAAAATAAACTAAGTGAGTATATGACATGATCACATGAAAAGAGTGTTAATATGTGAGTTCCATCTTCTTTGTCCCACATTGAAAATGGGAGGTTTTTTTTACCCACATTGGAAATGAGATGGTAAGTGGTACCTTAACTCTATAAAAAGGAGTTCAACCCATGTACAATTTATCATGCATTACATATATTGCATATGAATGCAATATGAATATAAGTTCATATTTATATACTTTATAAGTATATAAGTATGAATTCTAGTTTTTTTTTTATAATTTATATTTATAATTTATAATTTATAATTATAATATAATTATAAATATAAATTCCAGTTTTTTGTTTATAATTTATATTTATATTTATAACAATAATAATAATTAGTATTATTATTATTGTTATAAATATAAATGTATATTTCAGTTTTTTTTTTGTTTTTGTCACGGGTTGAGGGTCGACCCGGCGGGTCATGATCCGCCGGGTTGAAATATGCTCGACCCTAACCCGGACCCGTAACCCTCCAAGACCCGCGACCCGCTTGTCCTGGACCCGCCGGGTCCATGACCTGCCAAACCCGTCGGGTCACGGGCGTGACCCGTGACTCGTGACTCGTGGACATGCCTAAGTCCGAGCGTCAATCCGAGAGGCGTAATCAACGATGGTCTAGCTCTGGGGGTAGGGGTAGGGTTTCTTGATTTCATATTTGATTTGGGGGTTTTGCGGGCGAGAGAACTGATGAACAGGGCCGTCCAATGTATTTTCGGAGCCCTGTTACTATCTCCTTATTAAAATATTTGATTTTTTTTATATAGTTTTATAAATATAAAAACTATATAAAATATAAAAATATATGAAATTATTAAAAAAATAATTTAAAAGTCAACATTTTATAGAGTTTTTATTTTTTTCTAAACCCTATGAAAAAATCAAATATAACTATTTTTCTAGGAGGAGTATTAATTAATATTTACTAATAAATCACAAACATGTATGAGAATAAATTAGTATAAAATAAATTTATGTTAAAAAAAACAAAATAAATTTAATATAGAACTGCCTTCTATTAGATTTTTAGTCATTTTTATTATTTATGTTTATATCAATATAACAGGAGGTTGTGTTAAATTAACAAATAAAAATAGTTAACAAGAAGGCTCCAAAAATAATATAAATAGCTTATAAGAAGGCCGTGAAAATAATGTAATATGATTTTGTATTAAATTAACAAATAAAATTGGTTGATAAGAAGGCTCAAAATTAATTAAAAATAGTTAATAAGAAAGTCCAATATAGTTTTAGGTTAAAAGTTTAAACAAAACAAAAAAATCAACCCTCTAATTGAGATTCGAACCCGCGTCCAGCCCAATATAGTTTTATGTTTAAAAGATTAAACACAAAAAAAAAAAAACTCAACCCTGTAATTGAGATTCGAACCCGCGTCCAAGTGGCGTTGGAGAAGAAGGATTTGGTTGGGCTGACCACCACTAAGACAACATGATATTTTGATATTTTAGACCACAAATAATATAAGTCCTAATAAATGTTTACTTGGGGCCCTAGAAAAATTGGGGGCCCTGTTCCATTGGGCTCTTTGCACTGCCCATTGGACAGGCCTGCTGATGAAGCCTGGTTGAATTCGAATTGGACCAGGAGTTTGGAATGGAGAGAAGAGGAAATGGAGGTAAGCGGAGGAGGGCGAAAACTGGGCGATAGCAGAGAGGGACAGGGAGACGGCCAGGGCGGTGTATGTCTCCGGTGGCGATATGAGGGACGTCGAGGAGCAAGGAGGGACGGCTTGCATAGGTGCCCTTTCCGACGTCGGGCACCCAAAAACACCCACTGAATGCTCCTCCAGGGGGAGGCTCCGACGATAGCAGAGAGGAAGAGGCTGTTTTTACACCGGATGAGAGAGAGGGCAAGAGAGATGAGAACAGTCGGGGACGATCACTCAGAAACGGAGCCAAGGAAAGGAGAGATGGAGAACTAGAGGACACGAAATTTTACAAAAGATTAGGGATAAAAAGGTAATTTTACTGTTCAAGACATGATTGTACTGTTCAAGACATAATATTTTTATTTAAGTAATCCCCTCTAATTGTATTAAAGTAATTCAAAACATAATATTACTAAGTAGTGGGCTTCACATAATATTAATAAGCAGTAGTAAATTAAGGACTTTCTTAATGCAATCTTCAATTTTGCAATCTTGCTGGTGTCACAACCAATAATAAGCATATCATCCACATAGAGCAAGAGAATCAGAAAGTTACCCTCCGCATAATTCTTCACAAACACGCAATGATCGACATGTGTCTTGTGGAACTTGTAATTGATCATAAAAGACTCGAACTTCTTGTATCATTGTCAAGGTGTTTGTTTTAAACCATACATGCTCTTCCTAGACAAAAAACCGTCTTCTCTTTTCCCTGGACCTCAAACAAGGGTCAAGGCCAAGAACTGTTACACCCTTACAACTTGTTAATTTGGGGTCTATCTTTTTCATAACATCAAGAACCTTGGGACATTATAGAAAAAGGCGTCTTACATCTTCGGTTGCTTGATGTCAGAGCTCACAGGTTAGGGGAATTGCCACACCCTTACAAGCAAGATGTATTTTGGTCTATATGCAACAAATAGTTGACCAGAGTTCAGCCTTGATCATCCTGTCGGATGATATTACAAATTTCTCAAGAGTTTAGGGGATTAGAAAGTACACAAGTCGATCTAGCAATAAAATAAGCAATTAGGTTTGCTTCTCGAGGGCAGTGTCGTATTTGAATAGTTCTAAATTGCTTCTTAAGCTCGATTAATGATCTCTTCCACTGTCCGGAGGATCTCCTCGGGGATGTTATTTCTATTTTGGACAGCACTGATAACTCCAAGGTTGTAACCTTGACTATCAAGTCTCTTACTCCAATTCACATGGCTTGTTTGATGCCTTCGAGCATTGAACAAGCTTTAGTTTGAAGAACCAAACCAGATGGGCGTATTAGCGAAAAAACAAGTCTTGTCTGCTCGAATTCATTGGTGATAATATCACCTACAATACAATCTCCACATGGTTTGACCAAGGCATCCAAATTTAGTTTATCGAAACCTCGAGGTGCTCTTTTCCATCCTTTATATATGCCTCCTTTCTACCCTGTTATGGTTCATAAATTTTGTTTCTATCTGCTTCCACGCTGATAACTCCACCTTGATGAAGGTTTATATATATAATATATTTTTTAGGGATGATTGAAGACAAAAAAGGTAGTGTTGACTTTCTTCAAATATCAACTGGATAAGGATAAGTCTTGTTCAGTATTGGATATCCTTTATTAGATATATGCAAATATATATATGGATTTGTTTTGGAAAACGTTTGTTGGAGATTCTGTAGATTTGGTGGAAGGTATTTAATCTTCAAACGAGCTGGAAAATATTCGAAAAGGTTGTTGGAGATTTGTTGCAATTTTTGTTGAAGATTGTTGGCTGATTTTGTGGAAGAAAAGATTCGCGGATTCAAATTCAAATGGCAAGAAATCAGCCCATGCAGTTTATTTAAAGGAAGATGCTGAAAGCGGTGAACATATACAACTCTTAAGCACTCATATGCAAGCAAAACGATCTCTACTGCGTTCAATCGTCTTCCTGTCGATCTTTTATTTTCTTTTTCTCTCTCGTTGTATTTACTTTACTGTCTTTAATTACTTTTTTTTTATTGAGAAAGGGAAACACAAGAGTGATATAGGATGAGTCAGTCCTTGTTATACTAAGAGTATCCATATACTCAAACGTATCTACACTTCGGTGTAAAGGGGCTATTGTTTTACTGGGTTGTGAGTTGACTAGATCGTAGCGGGTTAGGCTACAAAGTGTTAGGAGAAGGGAAGTTCTTCTAGGTTGTATCTAGGACTCAAGTAAAGTGAAATAATAGTGGTTTAAATTCTAGGGGTTGGATAAACCTAGGCGGAGACGTAAGTTGATTTAGAGCCGAATTTACTATTAACGTAGGCTGAAATAATAGTGGTTTAAATTCTACGGGTTGGATAAACATATTGTGTGTTCTTTGTGTCTTTAATTTCCGCATTTACTATTAACGTTTTACTTTCATACAGCTGAACGGGTTTATGAGATTGGTCAAGATCTTGAGTCCTGTTTCAAGACCTTGACATCCAAATCAAGACCTTGAAGTTTCATCTACGATAAGTTTGCTAAAAGTTTTCATACTCTATTCACCCCCTCCCCGCCCTCTAGAGCATTCCTATTTATATCTCCTACTCTATTCTTCACACGCAATCAAATTGTCTATAACCCTTTAGATAATAGTTGGGTAGTTGATTTTACTTGGCATGTTAAAAATGACGTTGTTCCTGCTTTCCTAAATATTGTGCCATAATAGGGAGAGTTGGAAAGTGTTTGTTAATAGTATGTGTATTTATTAGATTCTCTATTATTATACTATATGTTAGTGTGGGAGTGTGGAATCGTACATCTAACTTTTTAGACAACAATTGTTGAAGGGATATCGTTGTTGAACATTTGAACAAGAGGTGGTTGTCATCCTCCTCTGCCAACTGACAGAGGAAACATTGGCACGGGATTGTATTTATATCTCTGTTCAGTCGGCCTTTGTTGGAAGAGCATCTGTCAAAATTTTCCAAATGAATGCTTTTGTTCTTGCATGTGTATATAGTTTCCAAATTCAGGTAAATTATGTGTTGATTATGTGGACATTGGTATTCATCTTTATTTCTACTTTTACTAAAAACTTTCTATCAGTTGATGGAGACCAAACGAGGGTGTCTCTATGTGAAATTCTAGAGTATGGATCTGCAGAATTAGTTGTGTGATATTTGGGGAGAACATCCTCTGGAGTTTTTGTGTGTCCCATTGTTTCTCTGATTGAACAGTTCCTCAAGTTTCATATTTTCATTATACTAGGGTGTATTGTAGTTGTCGACTAATGGTTGATATTTTAGCCAATTATCTTTTCAGACCTTGATTAATTTTCCATTTCTTATTATCCAAAGTAGTCCACTATGGAATTCGTCTCTAAGGTTTAGTAATCGACCAAACTGTCAGGAAGTATTGTGTACAAGCAGTGGCGGAGCTAGGGGTCGGTGCTCGAGTACCCCCTGGCCCGAAAGAAAAGTACAAAAAAAAATTAAATTTTTTTTTACATATATTTAGTATTTTTAAGGCAATATAAGATCTTTAAATGATATAAGATCTTTAAATGATATTTGAAACAACGGTGATATCTAGTTCAAATGGTAAAAGAAGGAACGAAGGAAGGAAAACCAAAAGGTCTTGAGTTCAAATCTCAACTCCTTCACTTTTTATTTGTTTTATTATATCATTTAGTACTTCTTGATTTCTCTTTATATATTTTTTGTTTCTATCAACTATTTCATTAAAAAATATCATATTTATGTTTACACTATACATTTAACATTTTCTTTCAATATTGTTTTAAAAGTAATTGATCGTGATTTTTTTCTATATTTTTAGTTTCTCTTCTATTTTTTTGTTACTCTCACCTATTTAAATACAAAAAATCATTAAAAATTCACGATTTTAGTGTATTTTAATTTATTTTTTTGAAAAAAATCTAATTAATAAGTATACACCAAAAAAATACTTCAAGAAATTTTTTTAGCCCCCCCGACCAAAATCCTGGCTCCGCTACTGGGTACAGGAAATTTATTACTTTGGGGAGACATCTATATTCCAGATCCAATTATTTTCGTTGACCAAGTGTATTTGGTTTCATGAAACAAGGGCAAGCGCTCTAGCTATGGAAAACCATCCGTTTGTTGATTTCCAATAGACTCTATCAAGTTCTCATAGATTCTATTTGTTGAACAATGTCTTCTGGAAAAAAAATATAATATTTTTAATCAATATACCGTATGGTGATTAATTGAAAATTTGGTTGATTGAAGTCAGGTTATCCATTTTTTTTAGATTTAGTTTAGTTTCATATTTTTTCGAAGTAAAATCTCATTTAACCAAATACATGGTTAACCTACTGTTGTGAGCCTAATTCGCCATGTTTTACATCTACTTTTATATCGATTTCTGCATGCATTTCATGCATTTGGGTTAAAATAATATAAAATATGTGTAGTATATGTTTATTTCCAAATTATAGAGTCTACACAAGTTTTTGTTATATTTCGAAGAAATCGGACGCATTTTGGAGCTTGAAGGAAAGTCATGGAGAAGCTAAAAATGGTGCAGCTGGAGAAAACACAACTTTTCACCATTCATTGTTCTGAATCAAGCTTTGATGTCTTCATGAGAGTTGTATCCCTCGAAAAGAGCTTTCCAACGCATGGTCATATGCGTCAATCCGACGAACGAGGACTCGGGAAAGTGCATTTTAAGAATAGAGCAGAAAGCTGAGAGATTTACTCGATATCGAGGAAGCCCAAATCGAGCTGGAGTCCCGGAAATCGATAAGGATGCTGAGCCAAGAACATTCAAGTCGATATCGACGAAATCTACTCGATATCGAGTACAAATCAAGTCGACAAGCATCCTGGGAGCCGAGATCGACGAAGAAGCTGAAGACGGAGAAAAGTTGGTCGATATCGAGGAAATCTACTCGATATCGAGTAAAAATCAAGTCGACTTTGCTCCTGGAGGCCGGAATCGAATTGCTGAACAGAAGACGAGAAAAGTGCTAGTCGATATCGAGCAATTCTAGTCGATATCGAGAAAATCCCAAGTGGCCGACGTCGAGCTATCCGGTTCTTGTTAAGTTTCTATCCCGAATCTAATGGTGATATTTTCGAGATGAAATTCTATCAAGATCTATCAAGTGCTATCAAGTCAAGACCTACCATCAACAACTCTAAGGTCATGTGAATTTAAGTTTAATAACGAGACAATAAAAAAGAATATCCTTAATATAGCCCGTCTAATTTCAACATTTTTTTCCAAAACATTTCACATCCATAAAAAAATCCATAACTTCAATCTTCAACTACGAAATCTCTAATTTTAACGGTATTTTCATTTAACAAATTTTAACCACAACATTTCGAAAAAATACATAATTTGAACTTACAACGGCGGTTGCTTGAGCACGGGGGTCAGATCTTCTCCTCTCACCATCATTGCCTTCACTAGAACCACCAAGGAGTCAAAAAACATGTGGTAGTCCTCAATTCGGCATTTTCATGAAATTCCGATGGCGCTACCGACTTCTACTTTCGATGGGTTTTTAGAGAAGGATTTTGTGTGAAGACGACAGTGGACCGAGTTGGATTTTATAGGAAAGAGGCATCATTTTTCACGGATACCAGATATCTACATAGTGGAATCTTTCAGGGAATATTTTTAGGGAATTGCAAGGGCATCTTGTAGGGAATCATGGGCATGTCGAGTGATTGGACTTGTCTATACCTGTAAAGACTCGGAATTTTAAAATATTATTTTATGAATTGTGATTTAGTTTTCAATTGAAATTCGATATAATTGCTAGGATTCTGAAAATTTTTAAAATTTTCGTAATTTGATTTAGACACGACTTTTATTCCGCTTTCTTATACCGAGATTTGAAAATATTTTTCAAATTTCATTGTTATTTTGTTTTTGAAAGTTTATTTTGAATTGAGTCGGGATAAGGTCAAGAGAGCGGGTTTCAAGGTTCAATTTTGGGTATTTTGAATTGGTATTTTGGGACCACTTGATCTTGTCTTCTTACCCTTTCTTCACCCAAATTGCAGCACAAAACCCCTCCCTCCTTGCTTGTACTCGGTAGCCACACAACAACACCTGTAACAGCCCGGAATTATGATTTCCGGGTTACGTTTCAAGGGATAAAACCCCTTGTTCGGATCTTGCAATCCAGGTACGGGTCGAGGTTTCAAATTCAATTTTAAGGTCAATAATAAAGGGGGATTTCAAACCCTAAAAGCATCGTAGGGCCGTTGGGTACCCTTAGCCTGTCCTATAGACTAAGCCGTGGAAGTTCATTTAAGAGTAACTGCGAAAACGAAAAGAAGGTACAGCTTGCCACGGTGAACCCGGGTCAAAACCAAAAACATGGTAAATACGAGTATCCAAATTACCAAAGTTTAAGTTTAGAAGCCAGTCTTTTAGTCCAATAATCGCCAAAAGGGAACCCCGTCATATAGACACCGAGCAGTCAAAATCTGCAGAAAGTACCTTTAAAAAAAAGAACGGGGAAAGGAGTCAGATCGAGCCACTCATGCGAGACCGGTAGTCCTCGCTGAGGCCACATAGTATGTGCTATACCTAATAAAGATGTTCTAATGCCGTACGAAAGTTAAACACACTAGCATGCTCCTAGTTCATATATATATGCGGAAAGACAATTAAAGGCGCCCACAGAATGCCAACTGGCATGTCCCTCTCCTACCTCTGCACCCCTTCCCGTTAGTGTAGAGACTGGCCAGTTCGGGCTATAGCATAGCAATTTCCTCGTGGTGGTGCACAAACCACGACATCATTATATCATATCATCTCATCGATTGCCTGATGGTGCTGGGCTATCATATCATGCTCATATTGACTCGATTGACTCAGGGCATCCGATGAGGCTGGGCTACCCTATGACCCTAGTAAAGACTCTAAAACTATCACAGATAACGACCGTTCTGTTTCAAACGCATAAAGTAAGCAGATGTTCATTCAATTAGTGCAACCTAAACATGATACTACATGACATGCTTTTATGCATATGCAACACCTAACATAAAATGCAACAATAGGCATGAATGTCCAACCTGAGTAAGCCCCCTAGGGAACTTACCTGAAATGCCGAACAACAAAAGATAACGCAAGCAGAGTCCAACAAGCAACAATCACCTAACAAATATATAGATATGCATAAGTCTATCTAAATCACACAAGGCACCCCTAACTATCACACATAACTTCACATATCTCATTTCCGATCATTCCGTCTTATCTCATTTCCCAAAGTTTTCGAAACTCTTAAATCTCAAGTTAAGTCAACCCATTTTTAAAACAATTTCTCAAATCATATTATAGAAATAATTCCGGCATTTTGGTTTCAACACATCAAATCCTTTAAGAATCATTTTCGGACGACTTAAAACCCCTTCTAAATAATTTAACAACAATGTTTATCTAAAATAAACATTAAAATCAATCCATCTTTAAAATTCCCACTTATAAAACATATTAAATAAATTACTTATCAATTAGCCTCGATAAATCACTTTAAAATTCCTAAAACCACATTTTTAAACAACATCAAAATGCATAGTCCAAATAATATCATTTCTAAAAACATTTCATAATATACAATACTCTTCGGAATATATATCCTAACTCTCATAATATAATAAAATAATACATTAATAACAATTAATTACTAATCATAATATAAAACCGTAACATACATATAACATATATCATAAACACCTAACACAATATAACATCTTTAAAACAACCAAAAAGAAAAGGCCCAACACCCTCAACCCGTTTCTGAGACCCGACCCACAAAATGGAAAGAAAGAATGAGAGCCCGAAATAAGGAAACAGATCTGGCCCCAACACTCAGCCCATACCCGAAAAATTAGGCCTACCCAAACAGGAAACCTATCTCCCTCTCCAAGTCAAAACATGTCTCTTCTGAAACGGACGGAACGACGAGCGGAAGGAGAAGAAGGAACAGGTCTGGCCGGCGGCCACTCGCCTGAATCGCTCACAAAATCTCTCCCCAATACCCGGAAACACAAACCCATCAAATGACACAGAAGGAAGGGGGAGAAAAGAGCTCACCGAGGGGTCGAAGTTCTTCGCGGGAAAAGCCATCGGAGCTTCGTTTGGCTTCGCTGGTGGTGGGTTGTCATCGGAATTGGCCTAGCAGGGAGGGAAATTGCTTAAAGGTGGAACTTTACTCGGGTTTAGGGTGGAAAGGGGTAGGGAAGAACCTTACCGCTGGGTTTGGAGGAGCACAGGGAGCGACGACGTCGCGAGGGCCGCTCGACGGCTCCAGCTCACCTGGGAGCTTCTGGGCCGTCGTTGATGTCGAGGGAAATGGAGGTCGACGCCGCTGCTGCACTTTGAAGGAGGATTAGGCTTGGAGGGGCTCGGCTTGCTGTTCAGGGAGGTGCTTGGAGCTCTCGACCATGGGCAACGAACTCAGGTGGTGCTCAGGTGCTCGGGGCTGCGCTCAGTGTAACAGAGGAGGATTGGTGGTATAACGGTGGCGGAAGGTTTGAAGCTCAAGCCTCCTCGGCGGGGAAGAGGGGAAAGGAATGTGTGGTTGTTCTTCCTATGAAAGTGAAATGGGAGTGGTAAGTGAAATGGGAGACCAATTCCAGGACAGTCTTCGACAACAATAGGATGGGTAAGAGCTTGGGTCGTTTGTTTGTCAAAACAAGGAGAGTGAAAGAAGGGAGGGGAAACCATAGATAAAATTTTACCCAAAAGAGAGGGTATGAGTTGGATTGGATAAGGATGAGAAAATATGACAGAATTGTGGTCTCGAGTCGGGAATTTGAATTTCCGACGATTGGTCTTTTAAATCCCGCTCTCTCAATCGATTAGATATTAAAATTTGAATAGGATATCACCGAAGGAAGAAATTTTCAAATCCCGAGAAAAGGGCGGATTCGATCTTTAAAGATAAAAAAATTGGGCTGGAATTCGCTTTAAGAGTTTCAATTTCGCTTTAGTAATTTAAAGACGAGTTTTCCTTAAAATATCCGAATTTTTTTTTGACTTAAATCCATTTTATATTATTTGTTGAAATTCATTATTTTAAAAATTCGGGCCTTTACATCAACACCCTCCTTTCTCCCACCTTCCTCCCTCCCATTTCTAGCAAAACACCCCTCCCCTATCTTCAAGGTTGTACACCCCATTTTTGGCAAAAGACAAACCCCATCACCCCTCTCCCTTGTGGTCTGATCGACAACATCCAAACCATCCTCTCCTCTCCTTATATTGATCACCAAACAAACCCTCAAACCCACACATTCACACAAACACAACCCTTCGAACACCCATCCTTCTCTTCCTCTCTTTCAAGTAAAAATCCACAAAGGACCCCTCTTTCTTGCTGTTTTCCTCGGTCCTTTCCACCACCACCCTCCTTTGTTCAGTCATCTCCGTCTTCAACCATCCGACCATCATCCGAGCACCATCGAAGCCACCTTGTTTCCTCCATTTTCGAGCAGCCCCGAGAAGTAGTAACTCCATCTTCCTCCTCCCTCTCTTATGTCGAGCAACAGCTAGGAGTAGCTCTGGAGCCAGCCGAGTCACCCGGAGCAGCTCGACCGCTGAGCATCTCCTATTCCTCTTCTCACCTCCTGTTTTCCTCCATTTTCGATCGGTGAGCTCCTCTTTCACCTCTTTTCACTAAAAAATTCCGTAAAGGTACACCTTTAAGCCATCTCCTTTCGTCCTAGGCCAAGAGGGCTTTGTTTCTGACTCCAACGAAGCCGAAGAACACCTCCGAGCACCTTTGGCGAGTTTTCAAAGACCTTTGGTGAGCCTTATCCTTTCCCCCTCTCTCTTGGTCTTGTTTGGTCCCTTTCATGCTCATTATGGTCGGGGAAGGGTGTCAGGAAGTTTGGGGAAGGTTTGGGCTAGAAACGAGGAAGATCCTATGAGAAAACTAGCCTAGACGGTGGTTCGCCGCGGAAAAACCGTGATTCACCACGGCGAACGAGAATTGGGCTAGAGGATGAAAAAGCTGACCCTCACCACGGCGAAACTTGGTTTTCGCCGTAGCGAGAGCTCGTTTCGCAGCGGCGAGACACGCCTGCTCGCGAGTAGCTGAAGGTCGACTTTCGCGATGTAGAAACCGACGAAAGCCCTGTCCGCGTCAGCGAGAGCTCTAACTCGCGGGGAGCTCGATGGCAAGTTTAGCCACGGTGAAATGCTATTTCTCCGCGGCAAAAGACGATCTGGATCCGAGTTTCTTCCTTTGTTTTGAACCGGTTTTTAGGACTGGGCGGTGGTAAAAAAATTATCATACCAACCGATTACCAAGCGTATCAATAGAACTTTGGTACCAAGTAGTCGGTAACCGACACCGGTAACCGAAATCTCGGTACCGACCTCTATCGGTATGGTACACAGTAATGAAAACTCAAATACCGTAGTACCGTGGTATCGATTATATATGTATTTTTTTAAATAAAATAAAATATTTCCTAAATTCCTATTGATATTTTGTTTCTTAAAAAAATAGTGGCTTCTTTCCAATCCCTAATTGAGTCTCTTGTCTTCCGTGTCTTCTTCTTTCATCTTCACGGTTCACATCCACTAGTCCTCTGCCGGTGTCGGTTACCGAGATTTCGGTAACCGAAATCTCGGTACCGACCTCTATCGGTATGGTACACAGTAATGAAAACTCAAATACCGTGGTACCGTAGTATCGATTATATATGTATTTTTTTAAATAAAATAAAATATTTCCTAAATTCCTACTGATATTTTGTTTCTTAAAAAAATAGTGGCTTCTTTCCAATCCCTAATTGAGTCTCTTTGTCTTCTGTGTCTTCTTCTTTCATCTTCACGGTTCACATCCACCAGTCCTCTGCCGACTCTGCCCAGCCCTGGATCTGAGGATCTCCGGTCATCCCCGTCCAAGACCGATGACGCAGGACAAGCCTCCCTCAACCCGTTGCACTTGCAAAATTTATGGAAGAAGAGTTCCTTGTGAGGATCTCTGCCCAGCCCTGGATCTGAGGATCTCTGCAAAATTTATGGAAGAAGAGTTCCTTGTGATCCAAGGAGGAATGACACAAATTTTTGCACTTGCAAAATTTGTGGAAGAAGATGCCCGAAACCCGTTGCACACACAAGGACAAGGAGATCCCAAAAAAACGAAATTGAACGCAGAAAATGTGACTAAGGGGAAGACCAAACATGTATAACAAGAAGAGGTGTGATGACAAATGCATAGAGATGATTATTAGGGATGAGTTGCCTTTTAGGCATGTGGAAAAGGAGGGTTTTAAGGCATTCGTTAAAGATTTGCAGCCGAAGTGGACTCCATTGAATAGAAAGCAAGTTGTTCAAGGAGTTTTAGACAAGTTCAATTATGAGAAAGGATATCTATCACCACCGACACATGGACTTCTATTCAGAACATCAACTACATGGTTCTCACCGCTCATTTCTTAGATAGTTAGTGGATATTGCATAAAAGAATTTTATGCTTTTGTCCAATTGTGAGTCATAAGGGAGATGACATTGGGAGGCTTTTGGATCATTATTTGCGACAATGGGAGATTAAAAAATTCTTCACAATCACTGTGGATAATGTGTCTTCCAATGGTGTGGTTGTTGAGTACATGAAGAAAAGATGGGGATTGCAGAAGTCGTTGTTGTTGGATGGAGATTATGTGCATCTTAGATGTGGTTGTCACATCATTAATTTTGTAGTGAAGGATGGGTTGAAGAAGTTGGAGGATGGTATTAGTGCAATACAGAATTGCGTGAAGTATGTTAGGAGTTAATCTTCTAGACTTGATAAATTCAGAGAGTTTGATGTGATGGAGAAATGTGGGGCTGATGTGAAAGCAAATGTTCCTTTAAATGTTGTGACAAGGTGGAATAGCACTTACCTTATGTTGGAAGCTGCATTGAAGTACAAAGCTGTATCTGCGAGGATGGTTGAAGAAGATGTGAACTTTATGAGCTACTTTGAGACTGATGAAAAGGTAGGACCTTGAACTTGCGACGATTGGAGAAATGATGAGGCATTCTGTGTGTTTTTGGAAAAAAAATTATGACGTTATATTGCGGCTTAGTGCATGGAAAATTGTTACAACAAATGTACTCTTTGTGGAGATAATCACATTGCAATGTGAGATTGACAAGGCCTGCTCTTCAAAGGATGTGGCTTTGCAGAGAGTTGCGATGCCAATGAAGGTTAAATTTCAGAAGTATTGGGGCAATATTGAGTCCATGAACAAGGTTATCATGATAGCCAATGTCCTTGACCCAAGGTACAAGCTACAATGGGATAACGTTGCGATGGAAAAGATGAAGGGAAATATAGAAGTGATCACCACTGTAGAAGGTGACTTGAAGAAGTTGTTGTCGAAGTTGTACGATGAGTACAAATGAGATGATCTCCAACACACACAAAGTTTTGGGAACGATGTAAGCATAGAAGGTATTGACATGGACGCCCTTGATGAAGTGAGCAAGGAGCTTGCAAGACAGGAGATGGTCGAGCAATCACAATTCATTAAGAATGAGGTTGATTAGTACTTGCTAGATAAATATGTGTGCATCTTATGCAAGGGCTTCGAAGTTGTTAAGTGGTGGAAAGATAATGAAGCTACCAAACCCAAAAACCGATGGTTTTTGGGTTTGGTTTCATTTACATGATTACCTATTAATTTGTTTGAGTAATTATTTGATTATTTTTTATGTGATTATTTGGATTATTAACTATGAGGTTTAAATGGTTGAGATCTAAAATGTATTATTTGAGCTATGTGTTTGAGTGTCGGAATTTACTTAAACTATTTGAACCTTGTTTTGAAACGATCTAACTTGTGCCAGATGTTTTAATGATATGAATTTGCAAAGTGATTTAAAGGATTCAAAGGTTTTATAATCGGAATTGGTTAAATATGATTTTGAAGGAATTGCTTTGGTAATTAAATTGTCTTGAATTGAGATCAAATGACTTTTGGAAACCTTGAAACCGATTTACTTGGGCTTGACTTGATGAATTGACTGATGAACCTTACTTGAGAAATTATATGAGTTGTGGCATGGTTATATGGGTTGGAGCATGAATTGATATGTTGGAATTTCGAGTTGATTATGGAAATGTTTACAGAAGATGATGAGCATGAGACGATATGATATGAGATGATACATGATGGTTTGAGAAGTTGATGATAATGATGATGCAAACTGAGTTCCTTTTGCTTATGTGATGTGTAATATTAGATGGCCATTGTATGCAGTTAGACTTAGACTTAGGCACTTTATTCAATACTTGTTAGGTGATCTATGACCTGTTGGATCCTCTTGCTTGTTATTGTTGTTCTGCGCTTCCAGGTAAGTTCTCTGAGACATACTGAAGAATTGGGATCTCATGCCTCGGTGTCATGTGTTGAAGGAGGAAATCGACTTCAAAATATAATAAAATAAATCAAACCGGATTCTACCCACGCAAATGATTACAAGACTTCCTCCCGGTGTAGCAATAGGAAGTCAGGATCGATCCTCGAGGAAGCGAGTCAGCGGGTCCTAGGCAGCGGAAGAACCTCACGTCGATTTCGACTCCAAGGGACCACTCGATATCGACTGGTGGTAGTCGATATCGACCTGTTCTAGTCGATTTTGGGGTTCTGCAGACGTCAGGCAAATATCGACCAGGGTGACTCGATATCGATCTAGTGCACTCAATATCGACCTATTTGCTCAAAATCGACCTAGTCTCTACAGAAACACAAACAAGCATCGATCTTTTTGGATCGAAAATTAGAAGTCGATATCGACCAGTAGGTGGTCAATATCGAGTAGGGGACAATAGGAAAATAAAATAACAAAGCTTTGTAGATTTCGGAATAAACTTTTGTAAAAGAAAACTTCCAAGATCGGGGTTTGCAACGACAATAACCATGAAAGCGGAATCATAAATCATAAAAGATAGCAACTTTATCGATAAAGGAGAAGGCTTTCACCCAATCCGATAAGTAGGAATATAAATCTCGCGATAAATAACCCTAATTGTATCTATCCCTTTTCATAATTAGAATTTATAATCTTCCGAATAAAAATCCTAATTACTACCCAAGTTTCACAACATGAGTTCTTCAATTTCTCAATCAAAGATGAAGCACAAAGAATAGAATAGATAAGATAAAGTACCTTTTTTCGCAATTCGCTAATCCACCAACATGGCTACCGTCGGGCTCACCCCAACCCTAGAAGTAGGTGGACTACTCGTGCCTCATAATAGCAATCGACATCATTGATGTAAAAGAAACTTGCATTAACTATATTCAAAGTCTTTACAATCCCGACACTCACACTTTCGTAGAATGCCAAAACCCTAAAACCTTTGAACTCCTAAACTATGTGTGGAACTACTTCTCTAGAATTGAATGAATGAAAAACTAGCCTCATGGGATTTATTTATAGGCCTTAATCCTTGCTAATCAAGGTAAGGAATATCTATCTTCTATCTAAAGATATAATTCTACTAGGAAATAAATAAATCTAATTAGATAAAACAAGATAAATCCTATATGGTAATTAAATGTTACACCATTAGGATAAATAAAAAGATAAATGGCCTTTTCTCCACTGCACCATCCTTAACTTCTTCATGACACTTTTCTTTAAGCTCCAAAGTGCCTCCGATTTCTGCGAAATATAACAAAAACTAGTGTAGACTCCATAATTTGGCAAATAAGCATAAAATACATAGATTTTGTATTATTCTACCCCAAATGCATGAAATGTATACATAAATCGATATAAAAGTAGATATAAAACATGGCACAAAACATGGACATCAAATCACCCCATACTTAAGCTTGCTTGTCCCCAAGCAATAACTTGGATGATCATTCAAGGGAAGAATACAAAACTCTCAACATCTTAGATTCATTCTTATATAACCTTGCAATCAATTACCATCATCGAAAAGGTACTAATGCCACAAATCCATACATGTGTAATGAAAGCAATATCTACCCACAAAAGGAGGGTTATGCAAAAACAATTCATGTGACAAAGCATTAATAATCAAGAGGACTTTAATTTAAGCTCAATAAGGAGTAGATTGGTAAAAGGCTAAAGGCGGACAATTTTTGGCAATGTGGTGCTAATGATTCGGGGAAATGGAGTACTTTCCAAATTTTTATTCCACATTCCTTCCTCTTTTGATTTCTCACCTTTCGCTCATTGCTTTTATCAATAATAATGCTTTTACCTCTCTAACCTCAGCACTGCCTTCTCGCGAGTCGCAAGGATGGGTGTCATGAATGGCACCGGATAGGAAATAAGGTAAAGAATATCAATATTTCGAACATATGGAGGAAATATGAAAATAAGGCATAATATGACTTTTGTGATGCATAAGCATAGGTATGGCTAGGAAATAACAATATGAGTATTTATGGAAATATAAAGTCCTCCGTCCTCTTATCATGCAACATGTCAAAAGCAACATCAAATTTTACCTCCTTTCATGGTTTTCAAGAAAATAATGCACTTCATTGTGACTTCCCTTTACTAGGCAATTTCATGCTATATCTCTAATGAATCTAATTTTGCATCGTCGAGTTCTATTAAGCTTCCATGACACTATTATTTTAGACAATTTACAAGCATTGGGAGATGTCTCATAGAACTTTGAGTTTAACAATTATGCACAAAAAATTTATAAAATTACACAAAATTCACCATGTAATAGCAAAATAATATAAAATATGATAATGAGCTCTTCCCCCACCTCATACTTAGAATATACAGTGTCTTCACTGTATAAAATAATATAAAAAAAAAGGTAAAGTAAGGAACTCACCGAATAACGCGCTGTAGGGTCAAAATCCGGCTGTTATAGGTTGACAGAATTTGATATCGACTAGGTATAGGTCGATATCGACCGCAACTTTTGTTAGATTCCTTGAAATCAGCTTGGTCGAAATCGGGGCTTGGGTCGATATCGACCGGTTCTTCTTCTCTGCTCCGGGTCGAAACAGCCTCAGAGGTCGATTTCGATTAGTGTTGGCCGATATTGACCAGGTTGCCTCAAATTTTTCACTCGATTCCCATTTTTTCGACCTGTAAATTGTTAGTTTCCAAACAAGACAAGATTTTCCAAATGAAGAATTTCAAAACCAAAACCAAAACCAAAAGTTTTAAAGTCCTAAAGAAAATTCAAAAGTTTTATATGTACATGCTCTAGATTTTAGAGTCACTAGGCCGACTTCTCCGCTTGTGCTTAGGTACCCTCAATGTTGGGCCCTCTTGTGCTTGGCCCTTCTCCTGGATCATCTAGGTTCTAATTGTAGTATGCAAGCTCAGTTGATAGGTGGTTGCCTGTATAGAGTCCTTTGGCTTCCTTCTTCTTCTTTCCAGTCCTAACCCTGCGCAGGTTAACTCTCCACGGGGCCTTGTCTCCTCTAATATTCTTATTAAATTTATTAATGAACAGAGGAGAAGTAGAAATCTTACCTGAACTTACCTTTTTGTGCCCAAAACAGAAATCTTTGGGCTTAAGGTCAGTCGATGTCAAGTCGAAATGGTCGACGTCGAGTACAGGGACCCCATACTTAGGCTCTTGGCAGGTCTGAACCTCACCCCCATGGTTGCCTATGCTCTTCACCTCCAGCCATGGAATTTCCTCCTTTGTAGGACCAAAAGAGAAATCTAAGACCTCATCGCCTATCGTGAAGGTGAGCAATCACTTCCTAACAAGATAAATCCTATAGGGTAATTAAATGTTCCACCCTTAGGATAAATAAAAAGATAAAAAGATAAATCTTCAAGTCTTCATGTGTAAGGAATCTTCTCTTGATAATATCTCCATTGGACTTTGGATAGAACTTTGAGTAGAGCTCGAAATCGAATTAGACTTGACACTGGATATAGGTTGATATCGAGTCACTTTCTCAGGTCCAGCTTTTGTTGCTCGATTTCGGCTCCTGGGGCAATATCGAGTGGTCATAAGTTCATATCGACCAAAACTGGTCGATATTGATCCGTCTTCTTCTCTGCTGGGCATCTCGAGTCGATCAGGAGAATTTCGACCCCAATCTGGTCGATATTGAGTTGTTCTGGTCGATATCGACCACTTTCTCAGCATCCTGCTCTGTTTTTGAAACGCACTTTCCTGAGTCCTCGTTCATCGGATTGACGCATATAAGCATGCGTTGGAAAGCTATTTTCGAGGGATACAACTCTCATGAAGACATCAGAAACTGACTCAGAATGATGAAATCCGAAAAATGGCCTTTTCTCTGACTACACCATCCTTAGCTTCTTCATGACTTTTCTTTAAGCTTCAAAGTGCGTCCGATTTCTGCGAAATATAACAAAAACTAGTGTAAACTCCATAATTTGGCAAATAAGCATATACTACATAGATTTTGTATTATTCTACCCCAAATGCATGAAATGTATACATAAATCGATATAAAAGTAGATATAAAACATGTCACAAAACATGGACATCATCATGTAGTATGCTAGGTGCAAGCATCATGCATTTCATGTAGTATCTTACTTAGGATTGCAAAACTGCTTGAGCATATGACTTCTTTATGCATTTGTTAGAACGATCGTTAATTGTGAGTCTTAGAGTCTTTTGCTATGATCATAGGACGACTCAGCCCCATCGCGTTCCTACCTAATCGAGTCATTATGATTATGATATGAGAAAGCTTTAAGAAAGAAAAGTAACACGAGCATGGAAATTGAGAATGAAATTGAGATGGAAATTGAGAATGCAATTGAGATTGGAAAATGAGATGTTGTTATATAGCATTGAACGCGGTCGGTTCCTACACTAACGAGAATGGGTGCGGGAGTAGGAGAGGGATATTCCACTTGACATTCTTTGGGCGCCTTTTACTGCATTTTTGCATATTATTATTATATATCCTGATAAGCATGACTTGTGTGTTTAATTTCCCACAATGCATGAGTGGCTCGCTTGACTTGTTGTATAGTTTCAGGTACCCACTCCCTTTTGCCTGTTGAGTGCTGATTGGTGGGGCTAGCCATTGCATATATAGAGAGACTGACTCTATGCTCACTCATACTTTACTTTTGGGACTTATTCATATTTTTGTTTTGACCCGACTTAGTCATGGCGACCTTGTATTTTGGTATTTATGTTTTGCATGTTGTTTTAGACGTCAATTATTTTACATGTGTTAGAATTTAGGATAGGTGACGGTGTGTAAACACTGGGACCTCAATGGGCCTTACGGGAATTTAGGGTATGAAATCCCTCCTTTTAAGACAACCCGTACAAGAATTGCAAGAACCGAATGAAGGTATCAATTCCTTCAAAACGTAACATAGCTTCTGTAACTCAGGTCGTTATAATACTGTATGTCGTTGACGATGGAATGATCGATTTGAAGTGCTTGCGGGTTTTTACAGGTGATGACTATGCCCGAGATGCTTGTCAACGCCGAGATTCGGTGCCAACGGAGGATTTGTTGTCCCCGACGTTTGGAGACTGATAGAAACCTTATCGTACTTGATTCCTAGATAACTTAAAAATGACTTATATTTTCAAACAAAAATTTAAAGACACATTTTTTAATGAATGGAGTAGTTTTTATCCTCGTAAATAAGCATGTATGGATAAAAAAAAAATACTCCATCCGATCCAAAATAAGTGTCGTTTTATACTTTTGAATTTGACCCAAAATATGTGCCGTTTTATGTTTTCTAGGCAATTTAATAGATTGATTAATAAAAAAATTTGTTGAAAATTGTATTTATTGAAGGGTGATTTCCAAAACAAGACCAATTTTTTTTTTTTTTTTTTTGCAAAACTAGACATGTATATGTAGAATTGGCAAAACTAGCCCATTGTCTACTTTTGCAAATAAAATGGGTAACCGGATGGAAGAGTTTCAGGTAAAAGGAAGAACGAGGGAGAGAGGAAAAGGAAAGAAATGGAGAGGCACCGGTGGTGGACCGATTTGTACAGTACGGGCGTGTTCGCTGCCCGGTTATGAGAGGTTGTGGTTTTAAAAAGAAAACACCACCGGCTCCGCGCACTGTTTGGCACCAGGTTGTGGGGGACGCCGGTGGAGGTTGTGGGCGATTCTGGTGGGGTTGAAACCGCCGGTTCTACAACCCTGGGGATGGAAGGTTGTCGACTCTTCAACCGGAGGTTTTCCCCTAGTGCCCTTCCTCCCTCACAACTCCTGCAGCTTTTTCCACTCTCTCCTTCTTCCCCTTGTGCCCTTCCTCCCTCACGCAGCTCATTCCACTCTCTCCTTTTTCAGGCGATTTCGATTCTCATCGAGGAGAATCTTCACAAATTGGCTTTGATTAAGCGATTCTAGGTACAATCATTCGCCCTTCTTCTTCTTCTTTGCTATATCTTCCAAGCCTGTATTTAACTTGCTGGTGTTCCAATGACTGCTGGAGTTGAGATTTCGGACTTTTTACGGTTAGGGTTTCAGGTTGGGGCTGAAATTCATATTGGATTTGCTATGTGTGTGATTTGTGGCATGAATGTGTGTGAATTATTATTTGTGGCATGAATGTTCATCGTCATGTCGATTTGGCCATGGATTTCATGGATTTTGATTTGCTTCATTGATGTGTAATGGCTCAAGAATATTGTCTATTGAACATGATGTTGATTCTGTAGGTAGACTGCAATGACTAAAAAAGTATTTGCATCAAGTATGAGGTTACTAGATATCCCACGATTAAATGGTTTCCTAAGGGGTCTCTAAGTAGACGTGCTTGTACCTGATTTGTGATGATGGACTATGACTATGTACCTAATATTTTGCTAAATTTCGTTGCTTGTCAGATATGAAGGTGCACGGACAGCTTAGTCTCTTACCGAGTTTGTGAATAATGAAGCGGGTATTGTAGTTACAATTTAATCAAGTGGTTTTACAAGTTTGTATATTCTTGATTGCTGTCTTGCGAATTCATTTATAGCAATTGTAAAATCTCATGATTTTTTTTTTGGGAAAACCTGACCTTTGTGGTTCGCCTAACAAATGTAGAACCCTAACATTGCACATTTTAATTCATTCTGCTATTTTTTTTTAAAACAAATTTGCTGACAGCCTCTTTTGTTGTTGGTGGTGGATGGGTGATATGTGATGAAAAGTGGTACCTTGGAGTGTTTATGACAGATGGGCTACACAAGTTTACCCAATTGTATTTCTTCTCTTCTTTGAACTTTAGATTTTTTACTCATTGTTATACAAAAGACTTCCTTGGAGTGTTTATGACAGATGGACTACAATAGTTTACCAAATAGTATTTCTTCTCCGCTTTGAATTTTAAATTGTTTACTCATTGTTATACAAAAGAGTGCTGTTCAAATATGCTACTGACTACTAGGCTTTAAACAATTTCGATTTCATTATGGATGTTTTAAATCCGTGTATTATTTATGAGCTGGTAAATGCACTTTATAGTTAGAATTTATCTCACAAGCAATGCTTTCTAGTTCAATTGACGTGATTCTAATTGATGCATTGTTCTCTTTTATAATACATTCTTTTATTTGCATCACTGAAATAAGGATCAGTTCTTTTTGGCTGTTGAATTCTCTTATTTCAGGGACTAGTGTAAAGATTGCTTCTGTTCCATCGAATGTATTGCTGCTGACTCCAGATAACTATGATAAATCAAAATGCAGTGAAGGTTAGAAGAAGAAGAGGAAGCAAAAGCAGCTCTTATGAGCATAATAAAAAACTTACTAAACTGATACTTGTGCCGTCAAAGAATGATGTCCCTGGAATTTTGAATGATTCTGCAAGCCACCAAATAATCCAATCTACATATTGAATATGGTGATGTATGTGTTCATCAATGCTTAAATACTTTTTCATATGCAGTACTTTAATCATTTGTATGTATGTATGCATGTGACAAACATGTCCTTGTTCTTTTTCCTTGATGTTAAATTATGTCTCACAATTCTCATGCCACCTTCATTTCCCCCCTTTTTGTACTATTAATGTGGAACAACTAAAATAATATATACTCCGTAATAAGGAAGATGAAATTTTACTTTTAAATTTTGAGCATCAAACTTTGAAACTTGATTTTGATCCCACTTGTGTCAGAAACGGGATGTTTCAAGGATGGATCTTTGCTTGGGGAAACTGAGATAAAAAAGAACCCCACATCCTCTTCTTTAATTGATCCTTCTAGTGAATTAAAGCATTGAAGATCATCGAGAAAATGCAATGATGATCTATTTCCAAGCAGCAGTAATAGAAACAATTCAAATTAGCAAGGGCATTTTAGTCCTTTTATATACAAATTATTAAAAAAACCTTTTACCAAGCAAACACCTAACAAGGTTATTTCTAAAAATTAACCTCAACCTTTTTCACCTCTACAACCTAAAAAAATAACCTCCACCACCACAACCTAAAAAAATAAGAGAAAATTTGCTAGAATATCACCTTATGAACTTTTGATTAAGTCTTTAGCACCTTTAAATTTTTTATTGGCCTTCCCAACACCTCTTCAAAATTAATTAGATAAGTAGCAGTCCTCCTCCCTATCAGACTCATTCGATCGAATCCTTCAATATCGCGCTCACGCTTGCCGTCGGACGCCTCCACCACCGTCTCCTCACTGGACCGCCTCCATCACCGAACCTCCTCCTTTGCTGACTCCTCTTCCATCTCCTCCTTTAGCTCTTCTGTACCCCTTCCGTCAATCCCAAACCCTAGACTCCAAAATCCAATCCTTTCAATCCCAATCCCATGAAACCCCATTTGTGGTATCGATGGCCAAGAAGAGCTTCGGCGACCTCACCGACGCTGAGTTGAAGGGGAAGAAGGCGTTCGTCAGAGTCGATTTTAATGTCCCCTTGGATGACAACCAACACATCACCGACGACACTCGAATCCGCGCTGCTATCCCCAACATCAAGTACTTGACCGAGAATGGGGGCTAAGATTATCCTATCCAGTCATTTGGTAATTGGTATGTTGCTTTTCTTCTTGTGCCTTCTCGAATTTGGTAGATGTTGTGAGCTGAATCTGCCATGCTTTAAAGTAACTTTTATATCGATTTCTGCATGCATTTCATTCATTTGGGCTAAGATAGTACATAATCTATGTAGTTTATGTTTATTTGCCAAATTATGGAATCTACACCAGTTTCTGTTTAATTCGCAGAAATCGAGGCATTTTACAGCAATTCGACAGAAGGTCAGAAAAGCTCGGAAAACCACTACAGAAGTCCAAGGTCAAAGGAGCAGCGGAACCAGTCGAATCGAGCCGAGAACCCAGGCTACTCGATCTCGAGTAGCTCTTACTCGACCTAGACGAGCATGTCCGAGCACAGCCTTGTCGACAAAGCCTGATCGAGAGCCAGACTAACCCGAGCTCCGGACCCTACTCGATCTCGAGGACCACTGGTCGAGATCGACGAAGCCCAGCGCCACGCCCGGAGTTGACGAGAAGAAGAGCTAGTCGACAAGACGAGGCCGACAAGGAGGCAATCGCTGCCAGCGATTCCACTCGCTGCAGCGGACCTCTCGCTGCCGCGGAAAATCTCGCTGCCAACGGGATGCACCTAGCCGACGAAGAAGCCAACTCGCGGAAGCGGAAGGGAAGACCCTTGTCGAGATCGACAAGCCACCCGGTCGAGATCGATGAGCGCCTGAGTCCAGATCCGAGCCAGTCGAGTAAACCTACCCGAGGAGACCTAGTCGGCAACACTTTTCTACTCGAGGTCGACTACGCCTTGTCGAGGTCGACGAGCACCAGGAGCCAAGACTGAGCCACATCGAGCAGAGCTAGCCAGGAGGTCCAGTTGACGAGTAACCCTACTCGAGGTCGACGAGCCCTTGTCGAGGTCGAGTAGGCCAGTGTCCAAAAACGCGTCGACGAAGTGCTGTCCGAGTAGAATTGGGATTCCTTGGGGCCGAAGGCTGAAGATCTATCCGATCCTATCATCATCTATCCAAGAAAGGAGATCTATCAACATCATGAAGACTTACCCACTTTAGAATTATCTTTTCCTTATAGATTTATTTCCATTAAACATTTTATTTATCTTTTAGCAAATTAGATATAGATTTAGATATAGAGATAGATGATTATTTCCTTGATTAGCGAGGTTTGATCACTATAAATAAGGCCCTAGGGGCTCAGTTTTATGAATTCGAAGACACACACAATTCAATTCCAGTAGAGAAGTTTAGGGAGTTCTAAGGTTTTTAGGGTTTTGGCTTTCTGCGAAAGTTGATTGCCAAGATTGTAAAGGCTTTTGAATTTAGTTTTAATGCAATTTAGTTCTTTTTATCAATCAATGTCCGTTATTGCAATGAGGCGTGAGTAGTCCACCCACTTCTGGGGCTGGGGTGAGCCCGACGGTGGCCATGTGAGGCGATGCGATAAATGTCAGATCTTTTTGTGCGATTCATCTTCTATCCCTATGAGCATGATTCTTTTGCGAGAGTTGAAGGTGATCCTTGTTTGTGTTATTGAAGCGAAAGTGATCTTAATGCAACTTGGATTAATTATGTGAAAAAGGGTTAGTAACAATTAGGGTTTATGCGAAAGCCTCTATATGCCTATTTGTTAATGACGAAAGTTATTTGATGGAAAGCATGATCTTTTATGCCTTTGTGTGTTACTTTGCATGGTTATCGTTGTGGTGTCGAAACCCTAGTCTTGGAAGTCTTTTATTATATTGAGTTATTTCTGTCGAAATTCTGAGTTTTGTTCGAGATTTTCCAAATTTAAGTTTCTGTTTCCACTCGACATAGAGTAGACCTTTGTCGAGATCGAGTTCTGCTTTGTCGATCTCGAGTAGAAGCTGGTCTAGGTCGAGTTGGTTTTCTTCTGTTTTCGTCGATTTTCACTTTCTGTTGTTCACTGTCTTGTCGATCTCGAGTTGACTTGGTCGAGATCGAGTTGCCCTTGCAGGGTTTGCCTGTCTGCTGTGATTTCTGAGTTTCTGTTTTTCACTGCTGTGGTCGATCTCGAGTAGCTGTTTGTCGAGATCGACGAGCCCTTTGCTTTGCTTTTAGTTTCTGCTTTGCTTTGTCTTTCCTGTTTTGCTTTGTTCTTTGCTTCTGCTTTTATTTCTGTTTCTTTCGTTGTTTCTGTGTTTCTGTCTTTTCTGCTGCTCTGTCTGTGAGAATTTACAGCTACATGAGAACTGCTGACGTGCTTCCTCGTGGATTCGATCTTGACAACCTTCTACTACAACGGGAGGAAGTCTTGTATTTATTTGCTGAGACAGGGAAGTCAGTCTGAACTTTATTTCATATTTATTTCATACTTGACCATCCTCCTGCAATAACAAATTGGCGCCGTTGCCGGGGAAGCTATCATTCGCGCCTTAGGTAGTTAAGTCTCACGTTTCTTTTGAGTTACTTCGCAGGTGTATGCGCCGTTCTGGTCTACCACCTGAGTTTAACGCCTTAGACGAACCAGAGCGTTACCTACACATCCACTCTAAACTCAAAAGGATAATGGCGGCCGTTGAAACACAAGAGCAAATGATCGAAAGGCTTACAAGGGAAATAGCCGCCAAAGATGCTGCTCTCGCCACTGAGAGAGCAGCCAGGGAACATCAAACTGAGCGTGCGAGGCAGGCAGAAGCTGAGCTTGCCCAATATCCAACCACTGCTGAGGATTATATGCATCCAACTCTCGTCGTGCCTGAATCGGCGATTCTAATCCCTGAAAACTCTTTTGAAATTCGCACTCAATTTTTGATAGAACTTAAAAATAACGCTTTTTATGGCAAATTTAATGAGTGCCCTCTTGAACATATTACTAACTTTCATGATATGTGTCGTACTCTTGCAGAAGGTACAACTCTGGAATATGTCAAGATGAAATCTTTTCGCTGGTCGCTCGCTGGACCTGCACTGAAAAGGCTTGAAGGACTAAAGCCGAGATCTCTCACCACCTGGGCCCAAGTAGAGCAAGAGTTCCTGAACAAATACTTCCCACCCGCCAAAACAGCACTTCTCCGTCAGAAAATCACCGCCTTCAAACAAAAGCAAGGGGAACCGCTGGCAAGGGCATGGGAACGCTACAAGGAGCTGCTGCGATCTTGCCCTACTCATGGACAGCCACCCTACGTCATCCAGGAAATTTTCTTCAACTCTCTGGATCAAATCACAAAGGATAGGATCAACCATTATACTCGTTATGAGTATCTAACGATGCCACCAAGCGACGCATGGGGTGTGCTAGAAAAGCTCACTAACTATGACAACAAATATGGGGCTCCTACAAACTATGAGGAGAACTCTTACGCCAGGCCAGCGCCATCTATGCCACTCTATGAGCCAGCAAAAGAGATTGATCCTGATGTTAGGGAGCAGTACTACAGAGACCAGAATAAGAAGCTCATCAAGCAAGTCAAATATTTATCTGTCAACCAGCCTTGCATTGAATGCGGATCACAGAGGCACACCACTACTGAGTGCCCACACACCGAGCAAGTCAGGATGGCAGAAACACATGAGCAGGCAGCCTATGCTGGGGGTCCAAATCGCTACATGGGAGACCAACGACCCTACCAACCACAGTGGAACCAAGGTCCTCCTAGGAATCCCCCACCCTACAGAGCTCCAGGACATCCAAAAAGGGATCAAAAGAAAGATGATCTGCAGCTGATCCTTGAAGAGATGCGTCGTAATCAGGGCACCATCAATAACCAATTCCAGAATATCACTACAAAGTTTGGGGAATTGGACATCTGGAAAAGGGGAATAGAAACGCAGATGGGTCAAATCGCTGCCCAGATCCCACGACCGTCCGGACAACTCCCTGCGCAAACTGAACCAAATCCTAAGGGGAAAACCGGACACGTCGCAGCTATCAAACTCAGGAGTGGACATCAGCTGCAAGAGCAAGAGGTCGGAAAGCAGCAGAACGACGAGGAACAGCAAGTCGACCTCGACAAACCTGTGGTCGATCTCGACGAAGGCCTCGTCGATCTCGAGAAGAATCTGCAAAAATCTTCGTCTGCACTACACAGCAACTCGACTACGCCCAACCTGGTCGATGTCGATAAGACCCTAGTCGATGTCGAGGAGCCCCTGGTCGACATAGAGCAGCCTGCAGCACCTCCGACGTCTGTTCTGGCTCCGAATCAGAAAAAGAAGCTGCCTTTCCCCACAAAATCTCTAAAGGACCCGGCAGAAAAGAAATTTCAGCGCTTCATCAAGATGCTTCAGAAACTCAACGTCACTATCCCCTTCACAGAAGCTCTCAATGAAATGCCATCTTATGTCAAGTTCCTGAAGGATATTTTGAGCAAAAAGCGATCGATGGCTGAAATCACAGAGGAGTGCAGCCATCTTGACATATTGGAGAAGAGGCCGGATCCAGGTAAGTTTGCTATAACTATTGGATTTGGTCCACACAAAATTAATGCCCTATGTGATCTTGGAGCTAGTGTGAGTATAATGCCTTTAACGATTTGGTCCAAGATTAAGATAGGTGCCCTAGAGCCTGTGGATGCTAGACTTTACATGGCCAACAACACGGTGGTCATTCCAACAGGCATGGTGGACAACGTCCCAGTACAAGTAGGTAAATTCTTTGTCCCTGCTGATTTCTTAGTTGTTGATATGCAAGAAGATCCTGCTTGTCCAATTATTCTAGGAAGACCATTCTTGGCGACGGTGGATGCCAACATAAGCGTAAGGAAAGGAGTGCTCACCTTCAACATCAGCGATGAGGTAATTGAGTATTCCTTTAATAAAACTGAAAGGCATACAGGTCCAATGGAAGAGGTCAAATCTTTCTCAGCTGGCTACATCACCTACGGGGAACCCAAGGTCAGAAATATGACCCCCGAGGAGCTAGAAAAGAGGGACATGGAGGCCCAGGTGGAGGAGATCATGGCAATCCTCAAGGAGAACACAGAGAATCCAATCGACACGGACCAAGGTAAGTCGTTGTGGATTAATTATTTTTCGGATGCCTTGACAGGGACTAAGTATGGGGTCAAGATCGACCAAGGCTCCTCGACATCGAGTAGAACCCTAGTCGATCTAGACCAGACCATGGAGACTCCACTAGGGCCAGCTTCGTCGAGCAGCAAACCGGAGGAGCCACCCTACTCGACCTCGAGTGGACTTGTCGAGGTCGACCACCAGTGCCCTACTCGGCCTTCCTCGACGATGACGACACCAGAGCCAGCATCCTCGTCGATCTCGACTAAGCTTGTCGAGATCGACCACCACTCGAGGAGCCCAGACCCTGCTTCCTCAACGCTGAGACCACCAGACAGACCAGCCTCGTCGATCTCGACCAGCCTTGTCGAGATCGACCACCACCCGGCGCCACCAGATCCGCCTCCCTCGATGAGCAAGCCACCAGGAGCAGGATCCTTGTCGAAGTCGACCAGCCTTGTCGATGTCGACAAGCCTTGTTCTTCATCGACTTCTGTCTCTTCGACCATACCACCACCAGAACCTGCAGTCTTGTCAAGATCGACTAGCCCTAGTCGAGATCGACCAAATACAGTGGTCCCCGATTCCGTCTCTGCAAAGGTAAGTCAAGGTATGGATCTTTCTTCTCCTATTTCCATTAATGATTTATCTATACATGGGAGAGGTCTGCCTTGGTATGTGCGATTGTGCAGGATATCCAATGATGAGGCTAAAGAATATGAAGTTGGAGACAGGCTCTATGTCTCTAAATCAAAGGATCATTGGTTTCCTAACAAATTCAACAAAAAGCGGATGGGACCCTTCGTGGTGAACAAGATCCATTCCGGAGGATTGCAGCTGATGGACAAGAATGGAGTCTTATTCGAGGCCCAGGCTACATGGGCCCTACAGATGCCACCTTGAGCATTAATGGAAAGTCGGCCTAGCGACTATAAAATCTAGAGCATGTACATAGACTTTTTAGGACATTTTGAGACTTTGTTGTTTTTATTTTTGGTTTTGAACTTTTAGTTTTGCTATTGTGGGTATATGTCTTCTACACTTTTCAGGTCCATGGATAGAGGCAAGCTATATCAACATTCATACTCGGCCTAGGAGGTGCTCCATTCGATATTTAGAGAAATCTGCACATCTGTCTTGTGAGTTTCTTTCTTTACCCTTACCTTGTTTTTTTATACAGTGAGGACACTGTAATGTTTAAGTATGGGGTGGGGGAAGGGCTTACTTTGTGCATATTTGATCATATTTGACATTACTTGTGCATTATTTCTTAGAATTGCTACATGGCTATTTTGGAATGCATTATTGATCTATGTGCTTATATGCATGATTTCCAAAAATTTAAGAAAAATAACCCCCATTGAAAATTGAAAATTTTGAAATAATGTCATGGAAGCTTTATTGAACTCGACGATGCAAAATTGGATTCATTAGAGATATAGCATGAAATTGTCTAGTAAAGGGAAGTCATGATGAAATGCATTATTTTGTGAAAACCATAAAGGGAGGTAAAATTTGAAGTTGCTTTTGACATGTTGCATGATAAGATGATGGAGGACTTTATATTTCCATATAAATGCTCATTGTTAATTCCTAGCCTTACCCATGCTTATGCATCACAAAAGCCATATTACGCCTTATTTCAATTATTGCTCCACATGTTCTAAAATATTTTCCATTCTTTACCTTATCCGGGGATTATGTTGAGAATGGTGTTACATTATGGAGATTATCATATGGTGTTTGTGTTGTTAATTATCATTATTGGAGTTTGAGAAGGAAATTGTCTAAAATATATGGAAAATTTAATGAGTGAAAGAAAATCCAATCACCTCAGGAGATAAAGGTAGATTGACCCTGCTCTCTGAGATAATAGTTTGGAGAGATGGGACACATTGTGAGGAGTCCAAAGCAGTAAGTATCCGGGGCCATTCATGACACCCATGTTTGCGACTCGCGAGAAGGCAGTGCTGAGGTTAGAGAGGTAAAATCATTATTATTGAGAAAAGCATTATGAAAGGTGATGAATCAAATGGAGAAGGAATGTGGAAATTCAGTTTGGACAGTACTCCATTTCCCCGGATCATTAGCACCACATTGCCAAAAATTGCCCACCTTTTGCCTTTTACCAATCTACTCCTTCATGAGCTTAAATTAAAGTCTTCTTGATTATCAATGCTTTGTCACGAATGAATTATGTTTTGCATAACCCTCCTTTTGTGAGTAGATGTTGCTTTTACAAATTTGCACATGCATGAATCTGTGACACTAGTACCTTTTCGAGGATGGTAATTGATTGCAGGGTTATATAAGAATGAATCTGATATGTTGAGAGTTTTGAATTCTTCCCCTGAAGGACAAATAAAAGTATTGCTTGAGGACAAGCAAGCTTAAGTATGGGGTGTTTGTTGTGAGCTGAATCTACCATGCTTTACAGTAACTTTTATATCGATTTCTGCATGCATTTCATTCATTTGGGCTAAGATAGTACAGAATCTATGTAGTTTATGTTTATTTGCCAAATTATGGAATCTACACCAGTTTCTGTTTAATTCGCAGAAATCGAGGCATTTTACAGCAATTCTACAGAAGGTCAGAAAAGCTCGGAAAACCACTACAGAAGTCCAAGGTCAAAGGAGCAGCGGAACCAGTCGAATCGAGCCGAGAACCCAGGCTACTCGATCTCGAGTAGCTCTTACTCGACCTAGACGAGCATGTCCGAGCACAGCCTTGTCGACAAAGCCTGATCGAGAGCCAGACTAACCCGAGCTCCGGACCCTACTCGATCTCGAGGACCACTGGTCGAGATTGACGAAGCCCAGCGCCACGCCCGGAGTTGACGAGAAGAAGAGCTAGTCGACAAGACGAGGCCGACAAGGAGGCACTCGCTGCCAGCGATTCCACTCGCTGCAGCGGACCTCTCGCTGCCGCGGAAAATCTCGCTGCCAGCGGGATGCACCAAGCCGACGAAGAAGCCAACTCGCGGAAGCGGAAGGGAAGACCCTTGTCGAGATCGACAAGCCACCCGGTCGAGATCAACGAGCGCCTGAGTCCAGATCCGAGCCAGTCGAGTAAACCTACCCGAGGAGACCTAGTCGGCAACACTTTTCTACTCGAGTTCGACTACGCCTTGTCGAGGTCGACGAGCACCAGGAGCCAAGACTGAGCCACATCGAGAAGAGCTAGCCAGGAAGTCCAGTCGACGAGTAACCCTACTCGAGGTCGACGAGCCCTTGTCGAGGTCGAGTAGGCCAGTGTCCAGAAACGCGTCGACGAAGTGCTGTCCGAGTAGAATTAGGATTCCTTGGGGCCAAAGGCTGAAGATCTATCCGATCCTATCATCATCTATCCAAGAAAGGAGATCTATCAACATCATGAAGACTTACCCACTTTAGAATTATCTTTTCCTTATAGATTTATTTCCATTAAACATTTTATTTATCTTTTAGCAAATTAGATATAGATTTAGATATAGAGATAGATGATTATTTCCTTGATTAGCGAGGTTTGATCACTATAAATAAGGCCCTAAGGGCTCAGTTTTATGAATTCGAAGACACACACAATTCAATTCCAGTAGAGAAGTTTAGGGAGTTCTAAGGTTTTTAGGGTTTTGGCTTTCTGCGAAAGTTGATTGCCAGGATTGTAAAGGCTTTTGAATTTAGTTTTAATGCAATTTAGTTCTTTTTATCAATCAATGTCCGTTATTGCAATGAGGCGTGAGTAGTCCACCCACTTCTGGGGCTGGGGTGAGCCCGACGGTGGCCATGTGAGGCGATGCGATAAATGTCAGATCTTTTTGTGCGATTCATCTTCTATCCCTGTGAGCATGATTCTTTTGCGAGAGTTGAAGGTGATCCTTGTTTGTGTTATTGAAGCGAAAGTGATCTTAATGCAACTTGGATTAATTATGTGAAAAAGGGTTAGTAACAATTAGGGTTTATGCGAAAGCCTCTATATGCCTATTTGTTAATGACGAAAGTTATTTGATGGAAAGCATGATCTTTTATGCCTTTGTGTGTTACTTTGCATGGTTATCGTTGTGGTGTCGAAACCCTAGTCTTGGAAGTCTTTTATTATATTGAGTTATTTCTGTCGAAATTCTGAGTTTTGTTCGAGATTTTCCAAATTTAAGTTTCTGTTTCCAGTCGACATAGAGTAGACCTTTGTCGAGATCGAGTTCTGCTTTGTCGATCTCGAGTAGGAGCTGGTCTAGGTCGAGTTGGTTTTCTTCTGTTTTCGTCGATTTTCACTTTCTGTTGTTCACTGTCTTGTCGATCTCGAGTTGACTTGGTCGAGATCGAGTTGCCCTTGCCGGGTTTGCCTGTCTGCTGTGATTTCTGAGTTTCTGTTGTTCACTGCTGTGGTCGATCTCGAGTAGCTGTTTGTCGAGATCGACGAGCCCTTTGCTTTGCTTTTAGTTTCTGCTTTGCTTTGTCTTTCCTGTTTTGCTTTGTTCTTTGCTTCTGCTTTTATTTCTGTTTCTTTCATTGTTTCTGTGTTTCTGTCTTTTCTGTTGCTCTGTCTGTGAGAATTTACAGCTACCTGAGAACTGCTGACGTGCTTCCTCGTGGATTCGATCCTGACAACCTTCTACTACAACGGGAGGAAGTCTTGTATTTATTTGCTGCGATAGGGAAGTCAGTCTGAACTTTATTTCATATTTATTTCATACTCGACCATCCTCCTGCAACAACAAATTGGCGCCGTTGCCGGGGAAGCTATCATTCGCGCCTTAGGTAGTTAAGTCTCACGTTTCTTTTGAGTTACTTCGCAGGTGTATGCGCCGTTCTGGTCTACCACCTGAGTTTAACGCCTTAGACGAACCAGAGCGTTACCTACACATCCACTCTAAACTCAAAAGGATAATGGCGGCCGTTGAAACACAAGAGCAAATGATCGAAAGGCTTACAAGGGAAATAGCCGCCAAAGATGCTGCTCTCGCCACTGAGAGAGCAGCCAGGGAACATCAAACTGAGCGTGCAAGGCAGGTAGAAGCTGAGCTTGCCCAATATCCAACCACTGCTGAGGATTATATGCATCCAACTCTCGTCGTGCCTGAATCGGCGATTCTAATCCCTGAAAACTCTTTTGAAATTCGCACTCAATTTTTGATAGAACTTAAAAATAATGCTTTTTATGGCAAATTTAATGAGTGCCCTCTTGAACATATTACTAACTTTCATGATATGTGTCGTACTCTTGCAGAAGGTACAACTCTGGAATATGTCAAGATGAAATCTTTTCGCTGGTCGCTCGCTGGACCTGCACTGAAATGGCTTGAAGGGCTAAAGCCGAGATCTCTCACCACCTGGGCCCAAGTAGAGCAAGAGTTCCTGAACAAATACTTCCCACCCGCCAAAACAGCACTTCTCCGTCAGAAAATCACCGCCTTCAAACAAAAGCAAGGGGAACCGCTGGCAAGGGCATGGGAACGCTACAAGGAGCTGCTGCGATCTTGCCCTACTCATGGACAGCCACCCTACGTCATCCAGGAAATTTTCTTCAACTCTCTGGATCAAATCACAAAGGATAGGATCAACCATTATACTTGTTATGAGTATCTGACGATGCCACCAAGCGACGCATGGGGTGTGCTAGAAAAGCTCACTAACTATGACAACAAATATGGGGCTCCTACAAACTATGAGGAGAACTCTTACGCCAGGCCGGCGCCATCTATGCCACTCTATGAGCCAGCAAAAGAGATTGATCCTGATGTTAGGGAGCAGTACTACAGAGACCAGAATAAGAAGCTCATCAAGCAAGTCAAATATCTATCTGTCAACCAGCCTTGCATTGAATGCGGATCACAGAGGCACACCACTACTGAGTGCCCACACACCGAGCAAGTCAGGATGGCAGAAACACATGAGCAGGCAGCCTATGCTGGGGGTCCAAATCGCTACATGGGAGACCAACGACCCTACCAACCACAGTGGAACCAAGGTCCTCCTAGGAATCCCCCACCCTACAGAGCTCCAGGACATCCAGAAAGGGATCAAAAGAAAGATGATCTGCAGCTGATCGTTGAAGAGATGCGTCGTAATCACGGCACCATCAATAACCAATTCTAGAATATCACTACAAAGTTTGGGGAATTGGACATCTGGAAAAGGGGAATAGAAACGTAGATGGGTCAAATCGCTGCCCAGATCCCACGACCGTCCGGACAACTCCCTGCGCAAACTGAACCAAATCCTAAGGGGAAAACCGGACACGTCGCAGCTATCAAACTCAGGAGTGGACATCAGCTGCAAGAGCAAGAGGTCGGAAAGCAGCGGAACGACGAGGAACAGCAAGTCGACCTCGACAAACCTGTGGTCGATCTCGACGAAGGCCTCGTCGATCTCGAGAAAAATCTGCAAAAATCTTCGTCTGCACTACACAGCAACTCGACTACGCCCAACCTGGTCGATGTCGACAAGACCCTAGTCGATGTCGAGGAGCCCCTGGTCGACATAGAGCAGCCTGCAGCACCTCCGACGTTTGTTCTGGCTCCGAATCAGAAAAAGAAGCTGCCTTTCCCCACAAAATCTCTAAAGGACCCGGCAGAAAAGAAATTTCAGCGCTTCATCAAGATGCTTCAGAAACTCAACGTCACTATCCCCTTCACAGAAGCTCTCAATGAAATGCCATCTTATGTCAAGTTCCTGAAGGATATTTTGAGCAAAAAGCGATCGATGGCTGAAATCACAGAGGAGTGCAGCCATCTGGACATATTGGAGAAGAGGCCGGATCCAGGTAAGAATGCTATAACTATTGGATTTGGTCCACACAAAATTAATGCCCTATGTGATCTTGGAGCTAGTGTGAGTATAATGCCTTTAACGATTTGGTCCAAGATTAAGATAGGTGCCCTAGAGCCTGTGGATGCTAGACTTTACATGGCCAACAACACGGTGGTCATTTCAACAGGCATGGTGGACAACGTCCCAGTACAAGTAGGTAAATTCTTTGTCCCTGCTGATTTCTTAGTTGTTGATATGCAAAAAGATCCTGCTTGTCCAATTATTCTAGGAAGACCATTCTTGGCGACGGTGGATGCCAACATAAGCGTAAGGAAAGGAGTGCTCACCTTCAACATCAGCGATGAGGTAATTGAGTATTCCTTTAATAAAACTGAAAGGCATACAGGTCTAATGGAAGAGGTCAAATCTATCTCAGCTGGCTACATCACCTGCGGGGAACCCAAGGTCAGAAATATGACCCCCGAGGAGCTAGAAAAGAGGGACATGGAGGCCCAGGTGGAGGAGATCATGGCAATCCTCAAGGAGAACACAGAGAATCCAATCGACACGGACCAAGGTAAGTCGTTGTGGATTAATTATTTTTCGGATGCCTTGATAGGGACTAAGTATGGGGTCAAGATCGACCAAGGCTCCTCGACATCGAGTAGAACCCTAGTCGATCTAGACCAGACCATGGAGACTCCACCGGAGCCAGCTTCGTCGAGCAGCAAACCGAAGGAGCCACCCTACTCGACCTCGAGTGGACTTGTCGAGGTCGACCACCAGTGCCCTACTCGGCCTTCCTCGACGATGACGACACCAGAGCCAGCATCCTCGTCGATCTCGACTAAGCTTGTCGAGATCGACCACCACTCGAGGAGCACAGACCCTGCTTCCTCGACGCTGAGACCACCAGACAGACCAGCCTCGTCGATCTCGACCAGCCTTGTCGAGATCGACCACCACCCGGCGCCACCAGATCCGCCTCCCTCGATGAGCAAGCCACCAGGAGCAGGATCCTTGTCGAAGTCGACCAGCCTTGTCGATGTCGACAAGCCTTGTTCTTCATCGAATTCTGTCTCTTCGACCAGACCACCACCAGAACCTGCAGTCTTGTCAAGATCGACTAGCCCTAGTCGAGATCGACCAAATACAGTGGTCCCCGATTCCGTCTCTGGAAAGGTAAGTCAAGGTATGGATCTTTCTTCTCCTATTTCCATTAATGATTTATCTATACATGGGAGAGGTCTGCCTTGGTATGTGCGATTGTGCAGGATATCCAATGATGAGGCTAAAGAATATGAAGTTGGAGACAGGCTCTATGTCTCTAAATCAAAGGATCATTGGTTTCTTAACAAATTCAACAAAAAGCGGATGGGACCCTTCGTGGTGAACAAGATCCATTCCGGAGGATTGCAGCTGATGGACAAGAATGGAGTCTTATTCGAGGCCCAGGCTACATGGGCCCTGCAGATGCCACCTTGAGCATTAATGGAAAGTCGGCCTAGCGACTATAAAATCTAGAGCATGTACATAGACTTTTTAGGACATTTTGAGACTTTGTTGTTTTTATTTTTGGTTTTGAACTTTTAGTTTTGCTATTGTGGGTATATGTCTTCTACACTTTTCAGGTCCATGGATAGAGGCAAGCTATATCAACATTCATACTCGGCCTAGGAGGTGCTCCATTCGATATTTAGAGAAATCTGCACATCTGTCTTGTGAGTTTCTTTCTTTACCCTTACCTTGTTTTTTTATACAGTGAGGACACTGTAATGTTTAAGTATGGGGTGGGGGAAGGGCTTACTTTGTGCATATTTGATCATATTTGACATTACTTGTGCATTATTTCTTAGAATTGCTACATGGCTATTTTGGAATGCATTATTGATCTATGTGCTTATATGCATGATTTCCAAAAATTTAAGAAAAATAACCCCCATTGAAAATTGAAAATTTTGAAATAATGTCATGGAAGCTTTATTGAACTCGAAGATGCAAAATTGGATTCATTAGAGATATAGCATGAAATTGCCTAGTAAAGGGAAGTCATGATGAAATGCATTATTTTGTGAAAACCATAAAGGGAGGTAAAATTTGAAGTTGCTTTTGACATGTTGCATGATAAGATGATGGAGGACTTTATATTTCCATATAAATGCTCATTGTTAATTCCTAGCCTTACCCATGCTTATGCATCACAAAAGCCATATTACGCCTTATTTCAATTATTGCTCCACATGTTCTAAAATATTTTCCATTCTTTACCTTATCCGGGGATTATATTGAGAATGGTGTTACATTATGGAGATTATCATATGGTGTTTGTGTTGTTAATTATCATTATTGGAGTTTGAGAAGGAAATTGTCTAAAATATATGGAAAATTTAATGAGTGAAAGAAAATCCAATCACCTCAGGAGATAAAGGTAGATTGACCCTGCTCTCTGAGATAATAGTTTGGAGAGATGGGACACATTGTGAGGAGTCCAAAGCACTAAGTATCCGGGGCCATTCATGACACCCATGTTTGCGACTCGCAAGAAGGCAGTGCTGAGGTTAGAGAGGTAAAAGCATTATTATTGAGAAAAGCATTATGAAAGGTGATGAATCAAATGGAGAAGGAATGTGGAAATTCAGTTTGGACAGTACTCCATTTCCCCGGATCATTAGCACCACATTGCCAAAAATTGCCCACCTTTTGCCTTTTACCAATCTACTCCTTCATGAGCTTAAATTAAAGTCTTCTTGATTATCAATGCTTTGTCACGAATGAATTATGTTTTGCATAACCCTCCTTTTGTGAGTAGATGTTGCTTTTACATATTTGCACATGCATGAATCTGTGACACTAATACCTTTTCGAGGATGGTAATTGATTGCAGGGTTATATAAGAATGAATCTGATATTTTGAGAGTTTTGAATTCTTCCCCTGAATGACAAATAAAAGTATTGCTTGAGGACAAGCAAGCTTAAGTATGGGGTGTTTGTTGTGAGCTGAATCTGCCATGCTTTACAGTAACTTTTATATCGATTTCTGCATGCATTTCATTCATTTGGGCTAAGATAGTACAGAATCTATGTAGTTTATGTTTATTTGCCAAATTATGGAATCTACACCAGTTTCTGTTTAATTCGCAGAAATCGAGGCATTTTACAGCAATTCTACAGAAGGTCAGAAAAGCTCGGAAAACCACTACAGAAGTCCAAGGTCAAAGGAGCAGCGGAACCAGTCGAATCGAGCCGAGAACCCAGGCTACTCGATCTCGAGTAGCTCTTACTCGACCTAGACGAGCATGTCCGAGCACAGCCTTGTCGACAAAGCCTGATCGAGAGCCAGACTAACCCGAGCTCCGGACCCTACTCGATCTCGAGGACCACTGGTCGAGATCGACGAAGCCCAGCGCCACGCCCGGAGTTGACGAGAAGAAGAGCTAGTCGACAAGACGAGGCCGACAAGGAGGCACTCGCTGCCAGCGATTCCACTCGCTGCAGCGGACCTCTCGCTGCCGCGGAAAATCTCGCTGCCAGCGGGATGCACCAAGCCGACGAAGAAGCCAACTCGCGGAAGCGGAAGGGAAGACCCTTGTCAAGATCGACAATCCACCCGGTCGAGATCAACGAGCGCCTGAGTCCAGATCCGAGCCAGTCGAGTAAACCTACCCGAGGAGACCTAGTCGGCAACACTTTTCTACTCGAGGTCGACTACGCCTTGTCGAGGTCGACGAGCACTAGGAGCCAAGACTGAGCCACATCGAGAAGAGCTAGCCAGGAAGTCCAGTCGACGAGTAACCCTACTCGAGGTCGACGAGCCCTTGTCGAGGTCGAGTAGGCCAGTGTCCAGAAACGCGTCGACGAAGTGCTGTCCGAGTAGAATTGGGATTCCTTGGGGCCGAAGGCTGAAGATCTATCCGATCCTATCATCATCTATCCAAGAAAGGAGATCTATCAACATCATGAAGACTTACCCACTTTAGAATTATCTTTTCCTTATAGATTTATTTCCATTAAACATTTTATTTATCTTTTAGCAAATTAGATATAGATTTAGATATAGAGATAGATGATTATTTCCTTGATTAGCGAGGTTTGATCACTATAAATAAGGCCCTAGGGGCTCAGTTTTATGAATTCGAAGACACACACAATTCAATTCCAGTAGAGAAGTTTAGGGAGTTCTAAGGTTTTTAGGGTTTTGGCTTTCTGCGAAAGTTGATTGCCAGGATTGTAAAGGCTTTTGAATTTAGTTTTAATGCAATTTAGTTCTTTTTATCAATCAATGTCCGTTATTGCAATGAGGCGTGAGTAGTCCACCCACTTCTGGGGCTGGGGTGAGCCCGACGGTGGCCATGTGAGGCGATGCGATAAATGTCAGATCTTTTTGTGCGATTCATCTTCTATCCCTATGAGCATGATTCTTTTGCGACAGTTGAAGGTGATCCTTGTTTGTGTTATTGAAGCGAAAGTGATCTTAATGCAACTTGGATTAATTATGTGAAAAAGGGTTAGTAACAATTACGGTTTATGCGAAAGCCTCTATATGCCTATTTGTTAATGACGAAAGTTATTTGATGGAAAGCATGATCTTTTATGCCTTTGTGTGTTACTTTGCATGGTTATCGTTGTGGTGTCGAAACCCTAGTCTTGGAAGTCTTTTATTATATTGAGTTATTTCTGTCGAAATTCTGAGTTTTGTTCGAGATTTTCCAAATTTAAGTTTCTGTTTCCACTCGACATAGAGTAGACCTTTGTCGAGATCGAGTTCTGCTTTGTCGATCTCGAGTAGGAGCTGGTCTAGGTCGAGTTGGTTTTCTTCTGTTTTCGTCGATTTTCACTTTCTGTTGTTCACTGTCTTGTCGATCTCGAGTTGACTTGGTCGAGATCGAGTTGCCCTTGCCGGGTTTGCCTGTCTGCTGTGATTTCTGAGTTTCTGTTTTTCACTGCTGTGGTCGATCTCGAGTAGCTGTTTGTCGAGATCGACGAGCCCTTTGCTTTGCTTTTAGTTTCTGCTTTGCTTTGTCTTTCCTGTTTTGCTTTGTTCTTTGCTTCTGCTTTTATTTCTGTTTCTTTCGTTGTTTCTGTGTTTCTGTCTTTTCTGCTGCTCTGTCTGTGAGAATTTACAGCTACCTGAGAACTGCTGACGTGCTTCCTCGTGGATTCAATCCTGACAACCTTCTACTACAACAGGAGGAAGTCTTGTATTTATTTGCTGAGACAGGGAAGTCAGTCTGAACTTTATTTCATATTTATTTCATACTTGACCATCCTCCTGCAACAACAGTAGATTTGAGATCTCCTTCCACTATTGAGAAATTTGAAGGTGTTGGATAGCTTTGAATTGGGTAAGGTAAGAGTTGCATCTAAGGTGTTCGATGAAATGCCTAGATGAGGTAAGAGCTTTGAATTCGATGAATTGGGTGAGGTAAGAGCTTTGAATTGAGAAATTTTAGATCTCCTTCCTTGGTGTGCAGTGTTTCTCTAATCTCAGAGACAACAACTTTAGAATTTCTCTAATCTCTGAAATATCTGACAAGTTACTGTGGAATCAGTTATCAAAGATTTTCATGTAAGCTTTCAAACATTAATTAAGATTTCGTGTTCTTTGAGTGGCATGTTGAGGATTTGGTGGAGAAAATGATGAAATGGGTGAAGGTTGGTGGATGTATCTTTTTCAGAGAGTCCTGTTTGTTGGAGGTAATGCATATAGAAAGTGGGTTTAAGGAAGGTGCCCTTTGGACTTCCCACATCCCACATGGAAAGTTCAAGGGTACCCTAAAGGGTTTTTAAGGAGTCTCTTCCACTACCTACATTGAGAGGTTGAGGAGGAGATGGGGCACCCACACGCGCGCCCGCCGCCGCCGCCGTCCGAATCGGCTCGTGCTCGTGCTCCGAGGTAGGAGTTGGAGATAATTTTTTGCGGAAAAATTATTCTTTGAGGCCGAAGATATTACGGATTATCTTGTTCTTGCTTATCCGAGAATATCTGTTTTTCACTGGAAATTTTATCTTTTCCGAAATCTTTTTAAATCATTTTGGATAAACTCAAACCTTCTGTTGATAGACTCGAATCTGCACCACTGTCAGGGGTAAATACGTTTCTCATTCAGTGGCTCCCATACCACGCTTCACCGCAGCCCAGCCCCTTCACATAAACAAGGTTCGGCCTACATCCCTAACGTGTTTGCTAGTTGTTGTATTAACAGGTTCCAGCAAGGTCATCATCCTACAGTGAGAAACGTATTTTAAAGTAGGATCATCGCCGCCGTTGAGATCTCCTACAAGAAGTCGCTGCTCGATCTCTCAAAGCTGGAGCCTTTGGATGGCTCGAACTACAAGCGCTGGTCCCAGAAAATGCTGATCTTCTTTGAGCAACTGGAGATTGACTATGTGTTGCTGCAAGACCCCCCCGCCGCCCCTACGGCTGCTGCTATTGCTGATGGCGATGCGCCGCCCAACCCGCCTGCGCCTTCTGCGGAGCTCGTGAAGTACCAACGCGATAAAAAAACCGCAAGAGGCTATCTGCTGAACCACATGACGAACGCTATGTTCGACCTGCTGCTGATCCAGAAATCTGCTAAGACTATCTGGGAAACCCTAGACAAGAAGTACGACATCGATGATGTTGGGAAGCGCAAGTACGTGACTGGACAATGGATCCAGTTCAAGATGGTGGACGACAAGCCTATCATGGAGAAGGTGCATGAGTATGAGAATTTGGTAGCGGATATACTGGCTGAAGGGATGAAGATGTACGAAGTTCTTCAAGCGAACGTCCTGATTGAGAAATTGCCTGAGTCATGGGCACACTGCCGCAATCACCTCAAACACAAAAAGAAAGATCTTACCTTGGAGGAACTCGTCAGCCATCTGAAGATTGAGGAAGCAAACCGGCTGAAGGAGAAGGAGACCTTTAACACTGCTGCTGACATGGTAAAAGCTAACATTGTTGAAACTCCGCAGGTCAACAAGAAAGGCAATAAGCCGCCTTTCAACAAGAAGAACAAGAAGGGCCCTAGAGGACAAAACAACAAGCTTGCGAAGTTCAAGAAGAACAACAATGGAGAGAAGCAGAACAACACATGCTGCTATGTGTGTGGTCGACAAGGCCACAGGGCGTTCCAGTGTCGTGAGGGGAAGGATGCTCAGTATGCTGTCCAAAACAACAAGACAAAGGCTTTGCAAACGTCGCTGAAGATGGTGCTCCTGAAGTCATTGCTGCAGTGGTCATTGAAGCTAACATCATTGGGAGCATGACCGAATGGATTGTGGACATTAGGGCCACAAAGCACATCTGCGCCAACAGAGAGTTGTTTGATGAGTTCGAACCTGCAAGCGGAGCTGAACAAGTCTACATGGGGAACTCAAGCCAGTCAAAGGTGCTAGGCAAAGGAAAGGTCTCGTTGAAGCTCACCTCAGGTAACATCCTGAGCCTGCAGAATGTCTTTTATGTGCCTTCCCTGCGACGGAACCTGATCTCTGGAGGGCTCTTATCTCGAGCCGGGCTAAAGGGATACATGGAAGGTGACTCTATAGTCTTGTCCAAGAATGGAAAGTTTTTAGGGAAGGCTTACAAGTTTGGTGAATTGTTTGTTTTGCAAACTGTTGTTGATTCTGCTAATATAGCTTCTACTTCCGCTTATATCGTTGTTGATGTTGATCTTTGGCATGCTAGATTAGGTCATGTGAATGTTGAATCTGTGAACAAATTGCATAAAATGGGCCTAATCTCAAACTTGGGTACTAATGATCATAAAATGTGAAATTTGTGTGGAAGCTAAGTTCACCAAGAAGCCTTTCAAACCTGTCACAATGAGGTCCACCGAATTGCTAGAATTAGTTCACACCGATCTAGTTGATTTTAGGAACTCTGAGAGCAGAGGTGGTAAAAGGTATTACATCACATTTGTAGATGATTATTCTAGATACACCAAGTTGTATTTGCTGAGATCTAAGGATGAGGCAGAGAAAATGTTCTTAATCTACAAAGCTGAGGTAGAAAACCAACTTGACAGGAAAGTTAAAAGACTTAGATCCAATAGAGGTGGGGAATATGGGACAACGTTTTTGAAAGAATTCTGTGAGATTAATGGCATAATTCATGAACGTACATCACGCTATAGCCCTTAATCGAATGTAGTAGTAGAAAGAAAGAACAGAACTTTAAAAAACATGATGCTTTCTATGCTTGTGAGTTCTGGGTCACCCGACTCTTTGTTGGGTGAAGCTGTTCTTTCTGCAAACTACATTCTTAACAAGGTACCCCATAAGAAGTTAGATAAAACCCCTTATGAACTATGGAAAGGACATCCTCCTAACCTAGGGTTGATGAGAGTGTGGGGGTGTTTAGCTAAAGTTGGGATTCCTGCATTTAAGAGAGATAACCTTGGATCTAAGACTGTTGATTCCATGTTTGTTGGTTATGCTGAGAACAGTGCTGCCTATAGGTTTATGTGCTTGCATGACAGATCTATGTGTGAATATCGTGATGCTGAATTTTTTGAGCATATTTTTCCTTTGAAGAAAGATCATGATAATATTCCTGCTGTTTCTGAACCTGCATCTTTGTCTTTACCTGCTTCTATCAATGTTGATGAACCTAGTGAAATTAGAAGAAGTAAAAGACGTAGAACTGAAACTAGCTATGGTCCTGATTTTGTGACTGCTTTCTTAACTGAACTCAGTGATTTAGATGAAATCAATGAAGCTCTAGTTTATGTTCACATGATAGAGGATGAACCTAGAACATATAAAGAAGCTATGAGTTCTGTTGATGCTAGTTTTTGGAAAGATGTTGTAAACAGTGAAATTGAATCTATCACAAGTAATCACACTTGGGAACTAGTTGATTTGCCTAGATGTTATAAGGTCATTGGTTGTAAATGGATCTTTAAGAGGAAACTTAGAACAGATGGTTCTATTGAAAGATTTAAGGCAAGACTAGTAATCAAAGGATTCACACAGAAACATGGAATAGATTATTTTGACACCTATTCTCCTGTAACTAAGATTGCAACCATTAGGACATTATTTGCTTTAGCATCTAATTACAAGCTCTTAGTACATCAAATGGATGTAAAGACTGCTTTTCTGAATGGTGATCTAGATGAGGAAATATACATGGAACAACTGATGTGATCCTCTTTGTCAATGAGCTCGAATCCTTTATCTTACAAAGCTGTGTTGCCGGGGCCGAACATCAACCCTCGTTTGAGAAAACAGCTAGGCGACACTATGGTATTTTGGCTCTTTCGGGCTGCATAAAATTCCGATTGAAGCCAATGAGCACTTGTTGGAAAGCTATTTTAAGTGGATACAACTTGCATGAAGGACACTTCTCCTAAATCAGCCTTTAAGTTGCTCGAATTGGACGTTCTTTCCAGCAACTCCAATATAGACGTTTTTCCATGCTTTCATTTCTATCAAATAAATCCCACATCGATTATAGATGCTTGGGATGCTATATTTTCATCCTATATATTGCTTGTAAAACTTTCATTTTAAATCAAGTCAAGTTTAGTTGAGTTAAAGTTTGAGCCACTAATAGCTTCCTATGATTCCTGGTTAAGGATCGAGTTCTTGGTGAGAGGCTAAGAGCGAACCCTTTGGTGAGAGGTCGAGGGTGACACCCTAGTGAGAGGCGAAGGTGTCAAAGGGTCGAGATCCTCGGAATGTGATTCCGAGAGGATTGAGATTGAGTGTAGGGGATTCAAGGGTGAGAGGCCTGCGAATCTTGCTTCACATATCCCTTTTTTTCAGTTTCCAAATATTCCAAAAAATTAGCCCCACAAAAATAGTGTTCGAAAGCTCGAGCCTTGGTCAATCCGGTCCTCGGGTCTCATTTGGGTCTCATCAACAACCTTCGGGTTTTGTGGTTCCAGGTAAGGAGAACAAGGTTTGTAGGTTAAAGAAATCTCTCTATGGCCTAAAGCAAGCACCTAAACAATGGTATGAGAAATTTCATAACAATGTGTTGAGTTTTGGATTTGTGGTTAGTGGATCTGATGCATGTGTTTATACCAAGATGTACAATTCTGGTTGTGTTATTGTGTGCCTATATGTTGATGATATGTTGTTATTTGGCACTAACATGCATGTGATAAATGAAACCAAAAAGTTTCTTTCCTCTCGCTTTGAAATGAAAGACTTAGGTGAAGCTGATGTGATTCTAGGTGTTAAAGTAACTAGAACTAAAAATGACTTTACTTTGTCTCAATCCCATTATTTAGAGAAGGTATTGAAAATTTTTAACAACTATGATGTGACGCCAGTTAGGACCCCATATGATGCTACCATAGAGTTAGTGAAGAACTCAGGTATAGGTGTTTCCCAAGAGGAATACGCTAAAGTGATTGTGAGTCTAATGTTTTTGATGAACTATACTCGGCCTGACATAGCTTATGCAGTAAGTAGACTCAGTAGATATACACATAATCCTAGCAAAGAATACTGGATTGCACTTAGAAGGTTAATGAGATACCTTAGAGGCACTCTTGATTAGGGATTACATTTTGAGGGTTTTCCCTGCGTTCTAGAAGGATATTGTGATGCAAACTGGGTAAGTGGGACTGATGAAATTTGCTCCACTAGTGTATATGTTTTTACATTGTGTGGTGCAGTTGTCTCATGGAAATCTGCAAAGCAGAGTTGCATAGTCCGATCGACGATGGAGTAAGAGTTTATAGCTCTAGACCTAGCAGGGCAAGAGGCTGAGTGGCTGAGAAGCCTACTTGTAGATATACCAATGTGGGGGCATCCAGCTCCTGCGATTTCTCTACACTGTGAGTCACAGGCTGTCATTGGGGTAGCAAACAGCGGAGCGTATAATGGCAAGAAGAGGCATATACGCATCCGAGATGAGGCTGTGAGGCAGTTGATAAGAGATGGGGTACTCTCTTTAGAGTATGTGCGGTCAGAGAGGAACATTGCAGATCCATTGACCAAAGGACTTTGCAGAAGGCTAGTCCTTGACACGTCGAGGGGAATGGGGCTAAAGCCCGTGAGATGAGGAATCTGTGGCAGAAACCATTAATTTGGTCGAACGCAAGCCATGGAAAGACTCATATGAGATACACATCTCCCATTCCTATGGCAAGTGTATAGTGAGGTTGAGCTAACGCTCTTAATGATTCTATAGCCTAGACATTGGGTGGTCCTTTTGAGACGGACTTGATAGATCACCGAACGACGGTAGAGAGGTTGAGCCTTAGAGCTCTTAATGACTTCATAACCCATTGTGGGGGTATTCTGTATTGAGACAGATATGTTGAAGTTACCTACGTGAGTGTGAGGGATTGACAACCCTCCAAGGTGAGACTTAGGGCAATCCTCACTAGAACACTCATGAGCACCCAAGGCGTGTCAAAACTTGAATGTCTTATGTGATAAGACTTAGCGGAACGTTACAGGACTCCGTGGAAAGTGTGTGTTGCTGGTTTACCCCGAAGTGGACGAATTCAAGGCCTCTGTCCATTCGCTCTATCTAAAGGATTGCTAGTTTCACTATGTGCTGATTCAAGTCGCAAGACATCAGCATTTAAGCACTAACCTCGACACGCTCAGAACTTGTTTTGAAAACCTCAGTTTTTAAACCCTTCTATCTGCATTTGTGGGGGATTGTTGGAGGTAATGCATATAGAAGGTGGGTTTAAGGAAGGTGCCCTTTGGACTCCCACATCCCACATGGAAAGTTCAAGGGTACCCTAAAGGGTTTTAATGAGTCTTTTCCACTACCTACATTGAGAGGTTGAGGAGGAGATGGGGCACCCACACACGCGCCCGCTGCCGCCGCAGTCCGCCCGGCTCTTGCTCGTGCTCCGCGATCGGAGTTGGAGTTAATTTTTTGCGGAAAAATTATTCTTTGAGGCCGAAGATATTACGGATTAGCTTGTTCGTGCTTATCCGCGAATATCTGTTTTTCACTGGAAATTTTATCTTTTCCGAAATCTTTTTAAATCGTTTTGGATAAACTCAAACCTTCTGTTGATAGACTCGAATCTCTCCTTTGCTTGCGGGCTAAAGAGGATTTCAGAGCCTCTATAAGGAGGGTTGGGGTTCTAGTTTCAAACACACAGCGAACACAATCGCCTCTCTCCCTCTCCTGTTTTCTCCTACCCTTTTCCCGTTCTGAGCGCATGTTCCAATTCGAACTTCTCTCCCTCGAGTGCACCTATGAGAGAAGACGATGAAATCCTTGGGGGAAGTTGCCTCGCATACGATCTGCAACACTGTCGGGGGCAAACATGTTTGCTAGTTGCTGTATTAACAGGTTCTAGCAGGGTCATCATCCTACACTGTTTCCATCAATCTGGAGATCACAAGCAAATGAGCAATCTCACCCATTATGGTGAACCTAGATTCTATACAAAGGTGCTTACTTGCGCATCTTAAAATAAATTTTGTACCCATGTTCTTAAATAATTATTTGTTCTTGCTAACTAATGAATTTCTTTTGAAGTTCACTGTTAAAATAAAGCTGGTTGTGTAATATAAGTTGATATCTCATTAGGCATAAACTTCAGTCTTCACTGAATCATCCCCAATATTTTACTTGATTAAATTTCTGCATCTGGTATATGTTTTTTAGGATTTGTATACTAAATGTAGGTGGTAGTATAAATATTTATAAAAGTTGCTGGCTTTTGAATTCTTCACCGTTATCACCTAACTAAGATGTTAACATTCTTAGGTGTTACCTTTAGATCTATCTTGAGATCAGATTATAATTTCAAAACCTTAGCCTGAGTAGTAGTTGTTTGAATAGATGAGTAGCACTGTTGTCTCTTAACACATCTTCATTGTTAGGAAACATTAGATAATTATGTAGGTTGGCCAGATTATCCTGTTTTTTTATACTAATTCCTAAAAAAAAAATCTTTTCCATTTATTTATTTTTTAAATCTGGCTTTTAGTATTATTATTCTCAGATAATGTTGTGTGACTTCAATTTTGACAGAAAATATTTTTGTCTCGAAAAGCAATTTTTTGCATTTAGCCGTATTATTCTAGAATGATGTTGCGTAAAATAAATTTCGACAGCACATATATTTGTCTTATGAATGTGGTTGTTTACTAAGGTTTTCTTGGGACAACAACTGTTGTTCGAATAAATTACTCTTACAACCTGGACTCCTCTTTGATTCCTTGTAGTTGCTTTCCATTAGCTAGATATGAGAGTCTTTCCATGAGTATTTTCCATGGCCAATGCCACTTGATTTGGGAAAGCTTGATCACATTATTTAGTTTTTGATCAGGGAATGCTTGATGGCATTATTTTGGTAATAGAAGTGCATTGTTGCTTTTCATTCCTTAGCTTGGGTTTGAGTCATAAACATTAGATTTCTTTCCTAGTGCTTTGGCTAATTGCCTAATTTATAAATGGTGAAGAACTTCCTATATGAAGACACTGCAACTTCAGGGTTGGGAGAAGAAAATAACATTAGAGATCTCTTTAGACATAAGATGATGATTTGTTCTTGATCCCTCTCTCTTTATGAATTCCTCATAAGCAGAAATAATAGACCCTTTTCTCCCATTTTTTGAACAGGTTGACCTTGCTCTAATGAAGAAGAACCCTATATGTCGTCTTGGAATTGACCAAGTAGTCTGGAATTTCAGAAAGTGTTGTAAGCTTGGATTTTATTGACGACCTGGAAATGAGTCAGAAGCTGAATTTGAATCGATATGATGAAATCGAAACCATTTCCTGTTGAAAAAAATGATATTTGTTGTTCTTTTTTTGTTATGTAAACATTGTAACAGCAGCTAAATCAATACTATAATCTTACAGATCATTTTTCTTTCAATTGCTTATCTTTGTAGAAGAGATTGTGTGTGGGGTTCTCCCCCCTCTAGGGCTGTTATCTGAGCCGAACAGATCGAGCTCGGCTCGGAAAAGCTCGAGCTCGGCTCGTTCATAGAGGTAAAACAAGCCGAGCTTGAACAGTTTTTTAAGCTCGAACCGAGCCCGAGCCGAGCTCGAGCCGAGCCCAAAAGCTCGTCATGTCCTAATTTACGAAATTACCCCTAGGGTAATATAAGAGATCGGGTAGGAGGATTGGGGATTAGGTCTTCGTCTCCGCCGACTGCATCTCGCTTCGCTTCTCCCTCCTTCTCCTCCTTGGCTGCTTCGTTCAATCGTTTCTCCAGGTTCGTCCTCCTCTCTCTCACATGGCTCTTTCTCCCTCTTTCTCTAGGTTCGTCTTCCTCTCTCTCACCGCGTCTCGCTTTGCTTCTCCCTCTTTCTCCAGGTCCGTCTTCCTCCTCGCAGATCTGAGAAGGGGCCAAGGGTTGCTGGCTTGTCCTCGATCCTCACCTGGCTTGTACACAAGCTATGCTCAGAGATCTCTCCCTCGCCTGACTTATACACAAACAATGCTCAGAGATCTCTCCCTCGAGTCTCGATTAGGTATGGAACTTTCACTCTCTATCTCTCTCCCTCTCCCAGATCTCTCTCTCGAGTCTCGGCTAAAGAATCTAGCCTCACTCTCGCAGATCTGAGAAGGGCCGCCTAGCTTTCCTTACCCCTCTTCGCTGCTTCCATTCAACCGAATCTCAAGTTTTTCCATAGGAGAAGCCGAATCTCATGTTTTTCACAGGAGAAGCGGAATCTCAAGTTTGCAGGTTTGCCTCTTTATGCAAAAACTAATCGATATTGTCATTGTTTTGCATAGCTTCATCCGTTTGAGTTATTAAATGATTTGTGATGTCTGAAATCAATAAATCTCATATGATTTTAACAATACCAAGAAATTGCTGTTGTGACGAATTTGAATCAAAATAGGAATGAGTACTTTGAGAGATTTCATGGTCATTTTTTTACTTTGAATAACCTTTGATATGTCATGAGTTCACTAGTTGCTTGTATCTGCTTCCAAATTTCAATTCCTCCAAGCGCCAAAACCATCATCAGGACCACACAAGTGAGAGTGCTTACCTCTGATTTCATGGGTATGTGCTCATTGACAACAAGGTTTAGTGATGTAAGTATATACTGTCCTTTTGCATCAAAGCCTACTTGTTATACAAATGTTTAGTGATGATTCTCTTGATTTCTATGGATTTATTACATGTATTGTATTCACCATTGTTTTGATCACTCTTCTTGCAATTTACTTGATATAATATAACAAATGAAGATTCAATGAGCTCTAGATTTCTAAAAATTGAAATAAACTATGTTTATGTTTCTAGCTCAGTTGTAGAGATACATGGCAATACTCCTTTGCTGTTTCTAGGTCTAGATTCAATGAGATCTAGATTGTATTGTATTCACAATTGTTTATGTTTCTAAATTAACTATGTTTTTGTTGTTGCATCCAGCGTTTTGTTTGTTGCATTGGTTACATTTTTTTGTGTGATTTAGTAGGTAGATAAATTGTAATTGTATGCTAATTCCAATTCCATGTGCATATATGCAGGAGCTGAATGTTGAAGCCTAAACTCCCTAGAGTACATTTGACAAGGATCCTCCTTTTGAGTTATTAGTGTTTTATTTCAAATTTATTCGATTTCATGTATTTTTGAACTTTTGGTTATAATGTAAAAAAAATCTGTATTTTAAACTTATGTGTTGTACTTTTATTATAACACAAAGTTGCTTTTATTATGTGGTGTTAATGTGTTATTAGTATTGCTGAAGTTAATTTGGTAAACAAACAGCTGAAATGAGCTGAACGAACAGAAACGAGCCGAATGAACAACTCAAACGAGCCGAACAAACGAGCTTGGACAACGAGCTCGAACGAGCCTAAGCTTGTTCATTCAGTTCGACCGAGCTTATCAATATTGGAGGGGGGGGGGGGGGCCTCCAATATTGAATATTTGTTCCTAACCTTGTCAGCTTCCACTTGTGTCATCATGGAGTGTAGTCGTACACCTCTTTTGACTGCCAGCAAAAATGGCATCAACAACACTTGTGTGCAGTATATGATTGATGCAATTTGCAGACTATTTCAGTCGTGCATTCTCAGGCATTGGTGCAACACAATTTCCTTTTGGTGAAGATCTTCAGGGAATCGACCCCCTCTAAGCTCACCGAGGTATGTTTGCTTTGAAATTGAGTTTGATCTGATCGCAAATCTGTAAAATTGCTGGTGTTTTAGTCAAAGTTAGGTTTCATTCTTCTTCAATTGATCTTGAACTTCCGTTTGTAATCTTTGAATTATCTGGTCAAATAGTAATTTCTCTAAATGCGTTGTTTCTGTTTTTCAATCTCAGTTGTACTAATATTTGTTAAAACTTACATGTTAATCTGGTACATTCCTTGCAGCATTGGATCTCTGAATTTGAAGTTCTTTTTCAAGCACAACTTAAGTCCATCTTTGTTTAATTAAGGATGGCATCAAAGTCCATCTCTAACTATTGTCAATCCTTTCACTAATAATTTGATTCCTCCATATTATATTCCATGAGTGGACCCTTTGTAGCTGGAAAGAGATGATTACGGGAAGTGCTTAATGGATTTCTTTCAGTTGAATAGGAAACACTATAGAATTCATGTGTTAAGGATCATGAATATTTTATTGTAGTTCCTAATTATAAGAGATTATTTTGTTCCCCCTGCAGAGCTCCACAAATTGTTGTTAGATTCTTATGTCATCACAAATGTATTACCAATAAAGTGTAATCAAATTTTATGATCATATGTTATCAATTGTATAAAAATGTTATCAATAAAAATGTAATCAACAAACAATGTCATCACAAATGATTGAGATCAATGAGGTGTAATCAATAAATAAAAATGTAATAAACATGTCACCGCAAGTGATTGCATCAATAAAGTGTAATCACAAACGTGTCATCAGTGAATAAAAGTAGAATCGATAAGAAAATATTGATATACAATTGATGAAATTAAAAAAAAAAGTGGCATCAAACGATTTGATTTAAAAAGTGACATCAAATCATTACATCAGAAAAATGACATCAAACCACGAATTTGAAAAAGTTGCATCACATTAAAGGAAAAAATGTCATCAAAAAACTAATTTGAAAAAATATGGCATTACGGTAAAAAAAAATATCATCAAAAAATTGACATAAAAAAAGGGTAATCAGTAGTCAATAGTAAAAAAATGGCATCAATTGTCAACGTGACATCACATTAAACAAAAATGTCATTAAGGTTTGTAAAAAATGGCATTAAAAAAGTGGCATCAATCCATTTTATTAGAAAAGTAGCATCAAAGCGAAAATAAATGGTAATAAAAAAATGGCATCAAATCGACAAAAAATGACATCATGTAAAAAATGGCATAAAAAAAAAGTGGCATCATTTGTTAAAAAAAAATCTGAAATAGTCGGTCAACGTTGACCTTAATAGTCAATTTGAAAGGGTGTTAGGTTAGTTAATTAATTTTGTGTAGGTGCTAGTTAGCTAATTAGATATTCATAATGTGCTAGTTGCCAAAATAACCCCGACCCCTTTAAAAATAACCTGCAAACAAACACGCTACGTCGTCCTCTCTCTCACTACTCTCCACCGCTCAAGATTCTTCAAAACCTATCGACCCGTTGCACGGACCTCCTTCTCGGTGGAAAATCAGTCTCTCTCTTCCTCTCCTCGTCGGCGTCCCTCGCTCCATCCTTTCACCGGCAGCTTCCTGTGCACGACCTGATGATTTCTTCTCCTGCGCGCAAATCTCCCGCTCGCCTTCTCCTTCGCCTGAGACGCTAGCTGCTGTCGAAGCCCCTGCAATCCTGATTCATCGACATCTCTCCTGCATCGCCTGTAAGTTTAAATGTTTAATTATTCTTCAATGTTGTGCTTTGATAGATTTCCAATTTTAGGGTTTAGATTTTGCAAATTTATGTTTGGAATAGATAAGTTACATGCTTGTTTATGAACACTCCACAATTTATTAATTTTCCTTAGCTCTATTGTACACTCCAGTAGCATTTATCGAATCTGCAATTTCTCAATTTCGAGAGAAGAAATGTCGTGTTTGCTGTTCGATTCAATCTTGTAAGATCAAGAGATGAAATACCGCACTCTATCATGAGTGTTGTTCGATTCGTTATTGTAGGAGCGAATAGAGTTTCCGATGCATTGCCAAACATGGTGAAAATTTTGTGGTTGTTCCATTCGTTCTTGTAGGAGTGAACAAAATTTTGCCTTTTTTAAAGAAAATTCTGGGTGACCTGTATGGGGTCTTGTTTGTGCTGATGTTTTTCTGCTCAGTTAAACTGAAAGAGATGTCCATTATATATGCAATTGACTGTCATATATGGTCGTTGTTTGCAATGGTGTTATATGGGCTGCTTAGCCATTTTGCTCTTGCTGTCATGAAGTGGTGTTATATGGGCTGCTTTGCAATGGTGTTAAATGTAAGGTGAGTAGGGACTTTTGGGTCTGATTTCAGTGGTAAAAGGTATTGCCCATATAAGCTACTTTATATTTATTATAAAATTTGGTTTATTTTTAAGTTTGGACCTTGTGTTTTTGTGGTTTTCTCCATTTTCTTACAATGCTAATAATGATGACCTTGTGTATTTAAGCTACTTTGTATTCATTATCATCTAAGCATGTACTCTTAACCTGTTTATATTGTTGGCATGATTTTAACCTCTTTTAGTCTTTCAGCTCCAGGCGATGGATGCAAAGTTTGATGTATTGCAGGGACGACTAAATGATCTGGTAAGTGGCTGTTGAATTTCATGGATTTCATCAAGCTGAGGAGTTTGGGAAATGAATTAAAATGTAATGTGTGCATGGAAACTGCATGCACATGTATAAGGCTGAGATGTACTTCATGATATCTTCCAATTCTTTGCCTATTTTCATTTCTTCCTACCTTTGGTAGGATAGTTATGGTCAGTTGACATGATATCTTTGTTCTGTTGGTAGGATAGGGTTATTAATTTTGGGGTGGATAGGTTTGTTGAGTTGGTATGATAGGTTTGATCATTTGGGAGGTTATGATTGCATTTGTATAACCTGTTTGCATTTAGGATTGATTTGTTGATCAAACATGTGCCTTGTTTTTGTCTTAACAGAAAGCAAGGACTTGTGCCTTGTGTGATGATCTAGGATCCAGTTCTAACTCATTAACATTTGAAGATGTTATATATCTTGATTTACTTGGAACCTATTGCTGGGTTGACTCCATACCATAAAATAGATTGTGGAGCTCTTGATTTACTTGGAACCTTTTGCTGTCTACTTTTTGAGTCACTGAAATACTAAACCATGTAAATATGATTTTTACTTGAACATGCTATTTTGTATTGCTTTTGCTGATATCTTTCAGATTTGAGCTGTGTCATATACATCTATACACACGAATCAGATTTAGCTTTGTTGGGACTCGGAGTGCCAGTGGCGTAACTACTTGGGGGCCAGAGATGGCCCTGGCCCCCACAATCTTTTTTTTAACGTATAGGTAGTATAGGTAATTATATATTTAGTATTATTTATATTGGTAATTATATGTGATATTAGTAGTAAAAGAGTAAAATAATAAATAATTTAGTTGTTAAAGGATAACCACTTTAATTTAGAGATTAGAGATTCAAACCTTAATACCTTTTGTTTAGTCAAAAATTTGTATCAGTGATTTTTTTAAAAGAAATTGCATATTTAAATTATAAATTTATTGCTTTTTTTTTATAAATTTTTTAAAAAATTTGTGCTTGAAAAACAAAAATAAAAAAATTGGCCCCCTCATTGTCGGGAGTCTAGTTCCGCCACTGCGGAGTGCAGCTTCCTTTGTTGAAGGCAAGTGTAGTTCATCATGGAAGTTTACTTGTCTTTTCGCAGGAGTTGAGAAATCATGCCTTCTTTTGGAGTTCACTAATAAGAGGTTCCAGCCCGTGCATCGGTGCATGACTTAACCATTGGTGTCGAGTTTGGGGCCAGGATGATCACAATCGATAACGAGCCAATTAAGTTGCAAATATGGGACACGGTTTGTTTTGCTATTCTTCTGACTGATTAACTACCCTCACCTAGTTTTCCGGTCATCAAGATTAGGGGCCTGAAAATTTGATATTTTGGGGGGCAGGCTGGTCAAGAATCATTTCGATCTATCACAAGGTCCTACTACCGAGGAGCTGCAGGTGCACTCTTGGTTTACGACATTACTAGGTATGTCTTCTTATTACTCATGGCACCTTTCTTCATCTTCAGCTGGTGCGCAGGTTTGGAACAAACGTTTAGGTGTAACCCTGCTCATTCATCAATCCTTTGTTGAAATTAAGTATTATTTATTGATTGGTCTGGTTTTTGTACTCCTTATACAAATACATGTTCTTTTTATCCGGTTCAAAGGATTTTTGGAATTATATTTTGTTCTTAGAGGCTACCTACACGTGTATGAACTTGTAGTTGTTCACCTAAAAAAATATGTAGCTGTCTGCAAATTTAGCTAATGTTTCTTGATATGTATTGAGATGATATTATCACTTCTTGATGCCTAGATGATCATAAGAAGTACCCATTGAAAATAGCCTATTAACTCAATTGATAGAGCGCTGTGTTTGCACACAGAGATGTGAGTTTGACTCTCACATAGGCTAATACGGAGTGTGTGTTCATAAGTCTCCGATATATTGTATTTTGGTAAAGCCAATTATGCATTTACAAATTTCCAATAGTATAAATATATCTTACCATTAGTGTCAAGTTATGCAGGAATTACTGGGTTTCCAATGTGATTCTGTCAATATCGTTGTTTTCTCCTACCATTAGTTTCCATCTATGCTACCATTATGATCCTATTAGTTTTGCAAATAAAATGGGTAGCCGGATGCTCAATTTCCTACCAATATCGTTGTGTCACGTTTCTGAAATGAGTTTTACTTACACTCCCCATATTCTTGTCCGTTGTGCTGATTATCTAATATCATCGGGTAAATGCATACTTCAAGGCCCAACTTCTGACGCTGATATTTGAAGCTTAACTCGCCATCACCGTTAGAATAGTAACTATTTTCACCATCACCCTCGTCATCATCAGCTTCATCAAGTCCACATGTTACTTAGGTTTCCTTCATCTTCTGTTGTAGACTGGAAACCCTCTACCCCTGGTTGTTTTTCTGAAAATTATGGAACATAATTTGCTACGGTTTCTAGCTTGATTTTCCTTGAAAGCTATTTATATTGGTAGGATATATGCACAAAAATGGTAGGATATATGAAAACTAATGGTAGGAGAAAACAACAATATTGGTAGGATCAGAATGGTAGGATAGATGGAAACTAATGGTAGGAAAAAACAACGATATTAATAGAATCAGAATGGAAACTCGGTAATTCTTGTATAACTTGACACAAATAGTAGGTAGATGCACACTAATTGTAAGATATATTTATACTATTAGAAATATGTAAATGCATAATTGGGTTTACCAAAACACAATATATCGGAGACTTATGAACACATACTCTGTATTAGCCTATGTGTGAGTCGAATTCACATCTCTGTGTGCAAACACAGTGCTCTACCAATTGAGCTAATATGCTATTTTCAATGGGTAATCGTTATGATCATTTAGGCATCAAGAAGTGATAAAAACACGTGGCATGTGAATCAAATGCACCACATATTGGACGGGCAGAACATTTTCTATAAGATATGCAACAACCAAACAAAGTATACGAGAGTTATGCATTTGAAGAATAAAAATAAAGGTTCTACATTTTTTTTTATAGATCTTAAAGGTAGAAAGAAGATTCTAAAGGCAACCTTAATGAGACACTTTTATCTCTGTACAAGATTCTAAAGGCAACCTTAATAGAGCTTAAAGGTAGAAAGAACATTAACTTTTAAAAAAAGCCCACAGGGGAACCAAATTTCATGATCATAGACAATGGATGAGGGGCATACAGGCAGCCAATGAGGATATTAAAAAAGGCGGCATCATGGAAAACTTCTTGAGTAATAAAGCGAAAAAAGTCGTGAATGATCTCATAATGAACTGTTGATAGGATCATTAACAATGCTAACCAGATTTGGCAATGTTGTAGTTATCTCACCACACTTTAGTGAAAGAACTGATACATGGATCTTGTCACGCACTTGCAATGAAGACACTGATTTAAATGAGCCATAACTGGGCTACAACATTCTTCTGAGCATGATTAGCATCACACAAAGCATTATTACACCAACAAAATTCTATGAACAGAGAGGAAGCATGTGAAAACAGGACATGGCTATTGAGCAAGCTAGATGATGATGCATTGAACAAATCCTGCAATCCTCACTAGAGCTAGCACAACAAGGTCCAACTCTGTCAAGAAACTCGACCCACCTACTTGACCTTCCTGCAGTGGTAGGCAAATTCATCTTGGTTTTCAGCATCTTCATTACGCTAATGGAATTCGACCAACCTGACCAAAAAATTTATTGAAGCACGATAACGAAATAGACCTGGTCCAATCTAAGTAACCCGATGACTGAAGTGAACTGAAACCGAAATTATATGAACTTGAAACAACCTGAGGTCGGAGACAACCACCTGACCGAAATAGGCACAACCCTGAAAGGCGAAATAAGAACAAAATTATATTATTTGCACTTACTTTAAACAATAAATTTTAACCTCAACCATCCCGAAACTGACTCCACTCAATAATGACCCAACCAGAACCATGTGATCGTTCTTTTTAAGAGGAGAACTTTAGCCAATCTTGTGAAAGCAAGTAAACACGAGCAAGCCCAGGAGTTACCAAATATCTGAATCGGGGCAAAGAAACACCAGCGAATTAATACCTCTGTAGTTTGATCCCAACCATAGGTTATGGATCCATCCCATATATCAGCAGAACCAAATAAGTTTTTCGGCTTCAATGATCCAAGATCTTGCCTACAAAGAAAAATTTCCAACGATCACAACAAGAGAAGATGACCTATGGAACACATCATTATACAATACTCATTTACCATAATTCTTTATTATAACAGTGTCTACAATCAATGGGATTATCTCTCCTGAATCACCATGAGATATAATTCAATGCAATCAAGGGCCAAAGCTTTTGTTCTTGATCTTCATGTTGTAGAAACAATGACAGTCAAAGCATTTGCAACTCAAATGTCCTGCAAGGCAAAGGATCCATTGCCTTGCAGTTATTTGAGCTAAAAATGCTTTGAATGAAGATTACTATAGTTGCGTTTTTTCTCGCAAACACAATAACAATGACATATCAAATTTCAACACTTTCTTCCACCAGCACAACAACAAGAAAGAGAAACACACAATATCAGTCACAGATCCTTTAAAGATTATTGTAATTCAGCTAGTAACTTCTTTATCTATGTGCCACAAACGCAATCCTTGAAGATTACTTTAATTGTGTTTTTCTCTTTCTTGTTATTGTGCTAGTGAATACCTACTCTATCCTGTGAGGTTCTTCACTCCATGCAGATTATTAACCTAACACACTCCTTAGGCATTGGATTGAACAATGTAGTATAAAGAGACAATAGACAAACCAAAAACTTAAATATTGTACTGAAGTGCACGTAATGCAACTCAATAGTTCACTAATAAACGTTTGTCAACTCTCTCTATGTTGAAAATACAACTCTCCCATTAGTATTTTATTTTCAACCGATTAGTGTTAAGGTGAAAGATATTGGCCAATGATCTATAATACTAAGTAACACAATGAAAGTAATATAACACGGCATGTAGATAAAGAAGCCGGTAAATTGCCGAATTTTGCTCACAAACAGTTCCAGGAAGCACAAATGTTGTTGGTCAGACCTAATCAACTTCCTATAATAACTTCTCATCCATTTGTATTGCAACAATTCTCCTTGCTATATAAAAAAGTTCAATGGAAAGTCAATATCAATTTTACTTCTTTCCAATAGTACAAATATATTTTATCATTAGTGTACATCTATCATACCATTAATGTCAAGTTATACAGGAATTATTGGGTTTCCATTCTCATCTTACCAATAACGTTGTTTTATCTTACAATTAATTTTCATTTATCCTGCCATTTTTATGCATCTATCCTACCATGAGTGTCAAGTTTTCGTACTTTCTGACTTAGTTCTACACTTAGGAATTTCGGTGATTACATTATCAACCTACCAAAATCGTATATTTATCCTACCAATCCTGTGAAACTATCCTACCATTAGGAATTACATCAGATGGGAAATCAATACGGCCAAACATAAAAACTCCAACCTCTAATCTCATCGTCATTCAGTCTAATGATAGAGTTATCGATACTTATATAAAATGCAATTGATATTGGCAAGTAATCATTTGCATCATACAACATCTAATTCAATAACTATATCAAATTGTAAATGGTTTAACAAGACCCCCAGTAATAAAACCTAAAGGCCTCTACTACTAGCTTTTTCGGCCATATATCATCAATTCCACCAAGGCAGATTAAAACAAAAACGCAGTAATCTCGGATATACATCTCACTCAATCAAAGCAAATATATAAGAAAATTGAGTCCTAACGATGATTTTGGATGATAAGTGACAATGCATTGAAACTCACACCTACAGAAATAAAAAATTAACTCAAAAATCGATTGTTGTCCATCAGCAGTTTCTACCACAATAATTGAAGTTTCAAGGCTATCTGTCATCATAACCGAGTTTCAAGGCTACCACCATGTTTTTCAAGACAAGAAAATTTGAAAAAAGAACCTGCAAAAGAGGGATTAATAATTTCCATGGTTGTGGAATTGTTCATAATTCTATTAGCATGTAAAACCTAGATTCGTCTAGAAATCGGTTTTGATAAGCGGAAGCGAATTAGATCTAAGCGATAAACGAAAGATCAAGCAAGAATCACATGTAATAGAACACACAAGCAGTTTTACGTGGTTCGATATAAAACCTACATCCACGGAAGAAGTACAAGGAAGAAGCAATGAAAGCAAGCAACCCTAAACTAACATGCATGTGAATCAGAGGTACAAGGAAGAAGAAGAAATCCCCCTGTATGGGATAAAACCAGAAGATCGATGAAGAAATCGATCTCTAGAACCCGAGATCTCAGAAGACGAGGAGAGCGGCCACCCAGGAGGACGCCGGAGCTCGATCCACCTTCCAGAGGAGCCTCCAGCAACCTTTCTTCTCCGAGCGCTCAAGAACCGACGGCAAGAGAAGGAGAAAACTCCAAACCCTAGAAACCCTAACGGAGAGAGAGCGTTTGTGAGGAGAGAGAAGACAGAAGCTGAAGTGTTTGGCTCCAAGGACAGAAAGCGACGCTTTATAGCTAGGTCAAGCGTCCAACACCAAAACGCAGCGCTTCAACTAAAGAGGTAGGGTTCCAGCTCCACGTCACTGGGCTGGGCTACCAGCTCATCCGGCTTCGAGATTCAATGGGCCGAGTAATGGGCTAAAGCCCAATACCAGGTTATATTACATCTTCCCATCATACCTTATACAAATAACATATATAGTATAGTTTATGCATATATGTTAACTCCGCTATAGTTATGGTCTCATTAGAGGATCAAGCCTAAATAGGCTCAATACGACTCAGTCGAGACACACACTATAGTGCATCATATATGTATAGCATATACTATAAGTTACCTGTATAATCATTATACACACATACATGTCCAAGCATACATAATACAATATTACATGCCAAAGGAAAAGCTTAGGAAAGTAAACACATAACATTACATAGCAAAATCATTAAACAAGTCCCTTGAACTTCAATACTTCATTCCATTCCAATTCCATGTTCCAATAACACTAGTTTGGCAGTTTAGCTTATAATATACTCAAAAATTTAGTGTATATGACCTTAAAAACCCTACAACCAAAATTTCTCAAGTAGAACACAACAAATAAACATGTTTGTGTTCTTTTTTAAGCATTCAAATTTAACTTCTCAATTTCTCAAGAAAATGTCAATAATTCAATTCTCAAATTCTCAAGCAAGTAACCAAATAAACCCTAACAAGTAATAATTTGTCAATTGCAGATTTTTCAACCCTAAATTTGTGATTTTTCAAGTAACCGAGCATTGAAGGCATGAACCAGCCAAATAAATCCTACCAAATCCAGGTCGTCTTCCCCATCAACCACAACATTCAAATCCCAATTTCTAATTTCTCAGCATATACAATTAATAAAGTATAAAATAGCAAAACTGCAATCCGATTAACAATGAAAAACTTACAGACATTGAGAGCTTGTGAGGAAAGGAGGAGGCGGAGGGTTGCTGAACTAAAGCCTGAAGCGAATAGGGTGAAAAACGAAAGCAGAAGGCAAGCGAGAGGCCGGAGACCGTGAAGGAAGAGGCAGAAGGCAAGCAACCAACTGAGTGTAGAGAGGCTGAAATACATAGAGAGTCGAGGCATGAGGCAGGAGGCATACGGTTGGCTAGAGTAAGGAGGAGAGCGGGGAAAAGAGGAGAGAGAATGCCTCTTTCCTTACCGCGCTTGATTTTGCCCCGGTGGTGACTACCTATTGCCCTTACCATCTCCCCTCTTCACCTGGACAATTTTGCAAAATTTTGGGTTATTGTTTAGTTTTGCAATTTTTTTCCCTTGTGTGACATTTTTGCAAAAAGCCCAAAAAAGGGTCTAGTTACTACCATTTTTTGTTCAAAAGAGCTTTAGTCAAGATGGAGAAAGGACTATTGTCAAAACTATTTTCACAAAATTGCACACAAAGTCCTTCTCAACCAAAATCAACGCCACCAAGAACATCTCGTGTGCTTTCAACGAGCAACCAAGAGCAACAATATTTTGGAGTTTTTAGGTCCATTTGAGAGAGATTTTTATAGATATATAAACTTTAAGGCAAGAAATTTCATCATAATTTGTTTTTGATGAGCTTTTGGAAAAGAAATTGTGTGTTTTATGGTTTGAAATTAAACTTATAATTGATGAAATTGGTTGTTGTTTGTGTCTTTTGTTTGATTTTTGTTGATTTGAGTGTTGTTTGAGTTGAATTATGACTACAAATTGGAAAGAAAATGAAAGAAATTGGTTGTTTCCTATGCGATTTGGTGCGATTTTTTATGTCGTTCCTATCAGGCATAAATCTCGTGAATTCCTTGTTGTCTGCGTCGAGCTCGGTTGTTGTCACCGAGGTGATGATGGAGGCTCATTTGCTTTCACCGAGTTTATGATGGAGGTTCAGTTGCTGTCACTGAGGAAATTTATGAAGCTCGGCTTAAGTCAATGAGGCTATTTCATAACCTCACCAATATCCACCGAGCTTCCTCATTAATCTCACCCAATGGAGTCGAGGTTATTTATTTAGCTCGAATCTCAGCGCTTGGACAAATTTTTCAAACGTCAACCAAGAAAAGTAGTCGAAAGTCTTTCCATAATCATTCGAAGCGATTGATATACCAAAATAAGTATCAATCAATTAATTCCTTGATAAATTCACTAAAAGTTTGTTCAATCGGTGGAGTATTTGGATGAACGCACTTAGGTTTTTCAATTCGCTCTCAGAGAGTTTTGGACATGTTTGCAATTGTTTGAAAAGAATGAAAAGGATCTTTGGTAATTTAGTTGAACTTATCTTGTCAATAGTCATTCGGACATTTTGCCTCTAGCCTCACTCTTTTTTGTTTATTGAAGAAATAATTTGGTGAAATGTCCATTTTCATATAAGTCTTTTGCTAAATGTCCCTGCTAATCCCACATTTTGCTAAATGTCCATAAATTTTTTATAATACCAAGTTTGCCCTTATTTAATTTAATTAAACCCATTTCCCTCCCCTGACCTAGCTCCCTCGCTCTTTCCTTACCTCGTCTGATTAGCGATTACACAGCAGCCGTTGAACTCATCACCAGCACCAGCAACATTGAAACTCCGATCGTTCTTCGTAAACTCCGATCGCTCTTTCCTTACCTTGCCGCTCTTTAAGGCCATGATGGCTGCTGGGAAGAGTGGTGTTAAATCGACATGAATCGCCATGGTCTTAGTGCTTTATGTTTTGTCGAGATTGGGTGTGCTGAAGACTAGAATCTGTAGTCATGGATTCATTGAGAAAATTGTTTACTTTGTTGAAGATTATGTTTTCGTAGGCACTGGTTTGGTAGATATGTATGGGGAGAGTGGGAGTCTAAGGAGTGCCAAGGTTGTTTAACCAAATAGCTGAGAATGTGATGACTTGGACCGCAATGGCAACTGAGCTTGCACTTCATGGACATAGGAAACGGGCTCTAAAGCCCTTGGAACGCACGAGGAGTGACAATGTGATGCCAAATGTGACCTCCTTGCTAAAATCTTTTTTTTTTTTATCATTTGGTCATATTGTATTTTGATGACACTAGTTAGTTGGTATTTTAACTATTTATTGTGATCCCACGGTTTGGTAAATTTATATAATTATTGGTGACACCATTTTTTATCAAGGGTTTTTCTTTTAGTGACACAGGCTTTTTGAATTTTTTTTTTGCGACTCCTCATTTTACACTATAACATTCGTTTGTTAAAGGAGTATTGAACACCAAAATTTTAGAATGTCACCACCGAAAGTGTCACCACAATGATCTCGTAAAAAAAAACTCTGAAAACAAAGGTGTCACCAAAAAAAATTGTCACCACACATGTCATTGGCGGTGTCACCACTTATAAAACTGGTGACAGTGATAAGTGTGGTGACAGGGTGGGTGACAGTGATAAGCGTGGTTGATGTCCACTAAAGTGACCATGTCTTTATATACATTTTAACTCCTCGTTCTATGTACTTTGCATATTTAGGGTTGAAAATATGTTGAATTTGTGTAGTATATGCTTATTTGCAAGAAATAGAGGTCTACATAAGTGTTGGTTTCATATTCCAGAATTTGGAGCCAATCCGAGACTAAATCAAGAAGAGAAGAAGAAGGTTGCATTTAACTCGACTTCGAGCAAATTTCCTCGACTTCGACTACACCGGAGAGCATAACCAAGTCAAGAAGCAAAGGAGAAGACAACTCGAGCAGGACTCAACTTGATCTCGACTTGCTTCCTCGAAGTCGACCAATACCAAGAGGCAACCTGAGCTCGAGAAAGAGAAAGCCAACCGAGGAGCAAAGTCGAGCTCGAGGATTTTACTCGATATCGACCAAACTTGTCGATGTCGACCAAACCCAGAAGAATACCCGAGCTTGAGAAGAGAAGAGGCAACTCGAGAAGAAGAAGCGAAGGTGAGATCGAGCAGTCAACTTGACATCGACCAAATTGGTCGAAATCGAGTAAAAGTTCTCTGGGCCGCGAGTCGACTGGGCTAATCCGAGTACGAGTTGGTTGCTTGGACGCAAAGAAAGGACGATTTTATCCTATTTTATCAAGATCTATCCATGGAAGAGGGATTTACCTACCACATGAAGACATGAAGATATTTAATTATTTCCTTTTAGATAAATGTCCTTTTTAATTAAGTTTTATCTTTAGAAAGTAGATATAATTTCCTTCCTTGATTAGCAAGGATTGGAAGCCTATAAATAAAGCCTATAGGGCTTATTTTTATTCATTCAATCTTAGGAGGAGAGAGGAGAAGTAAGTAGAGAGTAGAGAGAGAGAGAGAGAGAGAGAGAGAGAGAGAGAGAGAGAGAGAGAGAGGCCGAGTGGAGCAAGGGAGCGAAAGTGATCTGGCTTTGTTCGGTTTGTACTTTCTTCAGTTTGGTTTATTGCAAGTAGTTTCTTTTCAATCAATGATGTTTGCGATTGCGATGAAGAGCGAGTAGTCCACCCACTTCTAGGGTCGGGGCGAGCCCGACGATAGCCCTACATGTTTGAGGTAAAGATCTGACCTTTATTATGTCTTGAGCATCTACTACCATTTATGTGTTTATTACCCATTCGATGGAGATCCATGCTAACAACTTGGATTGTAAACATAAAATCGGTAGATACAATTAGGGTTTCTTGAAAGAGTTGTCTAATTGTTGGAAAAGGCAAAAGCTTGATCCTTCGATGCAATTTGCATGATTATCGTTATTTATTTTGCATTATGCATGGTTGGTTATTATTGTTGCAAACCCCGATCTTGGAAGTCTATTTTATATATTGTTTCAAGTTCGAAGTTTTGCATTCGTTAGTTTCTGTTCTCCTCGATTTCGACCAAAGCTTGGTCGACGTCGACTACTCACCTTCGATCAAGCAGATCGTTGTTGCTTCTGTCTCTGCAGGTTCCTCGATTTCGACCTACTTACTCGACATCGAATTGTTTACTCGAAATCGACCAAAAACCCAGTAGCTGCTGCTTGCTCGAATTCGACTGTGCTTGACCCCTGCCGACTAACCCTTAGTCGAGGTCGAGTACACTGTGGTCGACAACCATCCGTGAGATTTTCCGTTGCCTGAGATCTGCTGACACGCTTCCTCGAGGATTGATCCTGACTTCCCCCTACTGCATCGGGAGGAAGTCTTGTAATAATTTGCGTGGGCATAATCCGGTTTGATTTATTTTATTATTTATTGAACTCGATTTCCTCCCACAACAAATTGGCTCCGTTGCCGGGGAAGCAATCATTCGCGCCTTAGGTGGTTAGATCTCACGTTTGCCTTTAAGTTTTGATTTTGCAGGTGTATGCGCTGTTCTGGTCAAACACCTGAGTTTGACGCCTTAGACGATCTGGAACATCTTATACACTTCCATTCTAGACTGAAAAGGATCATGACGACTGCCGAAACACAAGCCGAGATGATTGAGAGGCTTCAGAGAGAACTAGCCGCTAATGATACTACTCTCACCACTCAGAGAGCACGCACTGCGCAGGAAGCAGAACTCAGAAGGAAGGCAGAAGCTGAGCTTGCCCAATACCCTACCACTGCAGAGGATTACATGCACCCGACTCTCGTCGTGCCTGAATCGGCCATTCTAATCCCTGAAAATAATTTTGAAATTCACACTGCTTTCCTGATTGAGATTAAAAATAATGCATTTTACGGAAGGTTTAATGAATGTCCTCTTGAACATATTACCAATTTTTCTGATATGTGGCATACTCTTGCTGAAGGTACTACCCTTGAATATATCAAGGTGAAAGCCTTTCGATGGTCTCTAGCTAGTCCAACATTAAAGTGGCTAGAAGGTTTCCCTCCACGATCCCTCACAACAAGGGATGGGGTAAAACAGGAATTTCTCAACAAATTCTTTCCTCCTGCCAAGACAGCGCTCCTCCACCAGAAGATTACAACTTTCAAGCAGAAGCCTGGGGAGCCGCTAGCAAAAGCATGGGAACGATATAAGGATCTACTGCAATCATGCCCTACACATGGGCAACCACCCTATGTCGTTCAGGAGATCTTCTTCAATTCTCTTAATCTGGCCGCTAAGAATAGAATCAACCAGTATACTCATTATGAGTATCTGATGATCCCACCAGCTCACGCATGGGCCACCCTCGATAAGCTCACCAACTTCGACAATAAGTATGGGGTGGCGACAAATTATGAGGAGAATGCCTATGCCAAACCAGCCCCATCCATGCCCCTCTATGAACCTCCTAAGGAGATTGATCCAGATGTCAGGGGGCAGTACTACAAAGATCAGAATCGCAAGCTCCTCAAGCAAGTCAAGTTTCTTTCTGTCAACCAACCTTGCATTGAATGCGGCTCACAGCGGCACACCACTCCAGAGTGCCCACATACAGAACAAGTCAGGATGGCAGAAACTCATGAAGAGGTAGCTTACGTAGGGGGTCCCAATTGCTATATGGGGGACCAAAGGTTTCATCAACTACAATGGAACCAAGGTGCCCCTAGGAACCCCCCGCCATACAGAGCTCCAGGACATCCGGAAAGGGACCAGAGAAAGGATGATCTACAACTCATCCTTGACGAGATGCGCCGGAATCAAGGGACCATCAACAATCAGCTCCAGAACATCAATACAAGATTTGAAGAGCTGGATATTTGGAAAAGAAACATAGAAACCCTGATGGGTCAATTCACGACACAAATTCCACGACCGACTGGGCAACTCCCTAGGCAAACAGAACCAAATTCCAAGGGGAAGACCGGACACGTTGCAGCTATAAAGCTCAGGAGCGAGCACCAACTACGTGAGCCAGAGGTCGAAAAGCAGCAGGACGAAGCTGAGAAGCAACTCGACAACGACCAACAGCAAGTCGATGTCGACCAAAATTTGGTCGATGTCGAGCAAAATCAACTCGAAGTCCAGGAACAACTTGGCTTAGATTCGTCTGCACAACACTCCAACTCGAAATCGACTATAGTGGTCGATGTCGAGCAACATCAAGTCGACGTCGAGGAGAAACAAGTAGAAGTCAAGGACATTGCAACATCTCCGACATCTGTTCTGGCTTCGAAAAGATTTGTTAAGATGCTTCAAGAACTGAATGTTTCAATTCCTTTTACAGAATCTCTTCAAGAGATACCTGCATATGTCAAGTTCCTCAAGGAAATCCTTAGCAACAAGCGATCCATCTCAAAGATCGCCGGCGAATGCAAAAGAATGGACTTCCCTGAGAAGAGACCTTACCCTGGTAAGTTTTCCATTAATGTGGGATTTGGAAAATTTAACTATGATGCCTTGTATGATTTAGGAGCAAGCGTAAGTATCATGCCCTTATCAATCTGGCGAAAGATGAAGATAGGGTTCATATAGCCTGTAGATGCCAAGTTATACATGGCAAACAATACAGTGGTCATCCACACATATATGGTTGAGAATGTCCCTGTCCAGGTTGGTAAGTTCTATGTCCCTACTGATTTCCTTATTATAGATTGTGTTGAAGATCCTACTAGCTCGATTATTCTTGGTAGACCATTCCTAGCTACTGCAGATGCTAAAATCATCGTAAAGCAGCGATTACTCACCTTCACGATAGGCGACGAGATCTTAGATTTCTCTTTTGGCCCTGCAAAAGAGGAAGTTTCATGGCTGGAGGTGAAGAGCATCAGCAACCACGGGGGCAAGCAAACAACGGAGGAACACGCCAAAAAGTTGCTCGACATCGAGCAAGGCAACTCAACATCGACCAAACAACTCGAAGTCGACCAAGCCTGCTCGAGATCGACTTCCTCTAATGAGCACCAGACTTGCCAAGAGCCGAAGTATGGGGTCCGTGTACTTGATGTCGACCAGATCTACTCGATATTGACTGACTCTAAGCCCGAAGATTTCTGTTTTGGGCCCGAAAAGGTAAGTTCGGGTATGATTTCTACTCCTCCTCAATCCATTAAGAAAAATATGAATAATTTAAGGGGAGGTAAGGCCCCGTGGTGAGCTAATCTGCAACGAATGAGAGCTGGAAAGAAAAAGAAGGAAAAGAAGGGAGACTATGCAACCAACAACTTATCAGCTGAGCTTGCATACTACCATCCGAACCTAGATGATCCAGGAGAAGGGCCAAGCACAAGGGGGCCCCACATTGATGGTCCTTGAGCACAAACGGAGAAGTCGGCCTAGCGACTCTAAAATATAGAGCATGTACATAAAACTTTTTGAATTTTGAGACTCTGAAACTGTTGGTTTTGGTTTTTGTTTAAGTTTTTTATTTTGATTACTTCATGTGGAATCTTGTCTTCGGGAAAAACTAACAAATTTACAGGACAAAAGAAACTAGAGTCGACCAACCTGGTCGATATCGACTAAGACATGTCGATATCGACTCCTGAGGTAGAAATCGACCAGGGGAGGAGGAAAAGAAGACAGTCGATTTCGACCAACCTTACTCGATATCGAGTAAGTTGGTCGATATCGACCAAAGTACCCGACTTCGACCAACATTATGTTACTCGACAACCCCTGTTATGCCTCCTCGGCGCGTTATTTGGTGAGCTCCTTCCTTTACCTTTGTTTTATATTGGTTTTATACAGTGGGGACACTGTATATATTTTAAGTATGGGGTGGGGGAAGAGCTCATTATCATTATTATATATTTTATTCTTGCTTTTGGCTTAACATGGCGAATTTTGAGTAAATTTATTTTAATTTTTTTGTGCATAAATGCTAAACTCAAAGTTCTATGAGACATCTCCCAATGCTTGTAAATTGTTTAAAGAATAGTGTCATGGAAGCTTATATAGAACTCGATGATGCAAAATTGGATTCATTAGAGATATAACATGAAATTGCCTAGTAAAGGGAAGTCACAATGAAGTGCATTATTTCTATGAAAACCATGAAAAGAGGTAAAATTTGAAATTGCTTTTGACATGTTGCATGATAAGAGGATGAAGGACTTTATATTTCCATATAATGCTCATATTTTGATATCCTTAAGCCTTACCTATACTTATATGCATCACAAAAAGCCATATTATGCCTTATTTTCATATTTGCTCCACATATTCTAAATATTGCCATTCTTTACCTTATTTCCTATCCGGTGATTATATTGAGAATGATGTTACATTATGGAGATTATTATATGGTGTTTGTGTTGTTATATATCATATTTGGAGTTTGGTAGGAATTGTTTGAAATATATGGAAAATTTAATGAGTGAAAGAAAATCCGATCACCTCAGGAGATAAAGGTAGATCGACCCTGCTCGCTGAGATAATAGTTCGGCGAGATGGGACACACAAGTGAGGAGTTTGAAGCACTAAGTATCCAGGGCCATTCATAACACCCATGTTTGCAACTCGCGAGAAGGAAGTGCTGAGATTAAAGAGATAAAAACATATTATTGAAAAAAAAAAGCAATGAGCGATTTATAGAAAGGTGAGAAATCAAAGGAAGAAGGAATGTGGAAATTCAATTTGGAAATACTTCATTTCCCCGGATGATTAGCACCACATTGCCAAAAATTGCCCACCTTAAGCCTTTTACCCAATTCTACTCCTTATTGAGCCTAATTAAATTCCTCTTGATTATTAATGCTTTGTCACATGAATTGTTTTTGCATAACCCTCATTTTGTGAGTAGATGTTGCTTTTTTATTGCAAATGCATGGATTTGTGACATTAGTACCTTTTCGAGGATGATAATTTATTGCAAGGTTATATAAGAATGAATCTATGATGTTGAGAGTTTGAATTCTACCCCTGAATGACCATCCAAGTTATTGCTTGGGGACAAGCAAGCTTAAGTATGGGGTGATTTGATGTCCACTAAAGTGACCATGTCTTTATATACATTTTAACTCTTTATTCTATGTACTTTGCATATTTCGGGTTGAGAATATGTTGAATTTGTGTAGTATATGCTTATTTGCAAGAAATAGAGGTCTACATAAGTTTTGGTTTAATATTACAGAATTTGGAGCCAATCTGAGACGAAATCAAGAAGAGAAGAAGAAGGCTGCATTTAACTTGACTTCGAGCAAGTTTCCTCGACTTCGACTACACCAGAGAGCAGAACCAAGTCGAGAAGCAAAGGAGAAGACAACTCGAGCAAGACTTAACTCGATCTCGACTTGCTTCCTCGAAGTCGACCAATACCAAGAGGCAACCTCAGCTCGAGGAAGAGAAATCAACTCGAGGAGCCAAGTCGAGCTCGAGGATTTTACTCGATATCGACTAAACCCAGAAGAATACCCGAGCTCGAGAAGAGAAGAGGCAACTCGAGAAGACGAAGCAAAGGCGAGATCGAGCAGCCAACTCGACATCGACCAAATTGGTCGAAATCGAGTAAAAGTTCTCTGGGCCGCGAGTCGACTGGGCTAATCCGAGTACGAGTTGGTTGCTTGGACGCGAAGTGTTGTGGGCCTATTTCGCCATGTGTTATAGTTACTCTTATATCGATTTCTGCATGCATTTCATGCATTTGGGTTGGATTAATACAGAATCTATGTAGTTTACATTTATTTTCCAAATTATGGAGTCACACAAGTTGTTGTTATATTTCGCAGAAATCGGACGCACTTTGGAGCTTAAAAGAAACCCATGAAGAAGTTATGGATGGTGCAGCTGGAGAAAAGGCCATTTTTCGGTATTCATCATTCAGAATCAAGCTTTTATGTCTTCATGAGAGTTGTAGCCCTCCAAAATATATTTCCAACGCATGGTCATATGCGTCAATCCGACGAACGAGGACTCGGGAAGGTGCGTGTCAAGAACAGAGCAGAATGTTGAAAGCGACATAGTTACTCGAAATCGACCAAATTGGTCGACATCGACCAAAGTTTACTCGACTTTTGCTCCAGGGGACAAGATCGAGCACGAGAGAGAGAGAGAGACTTTCTTACCTTGATTAGCAAGGATTGGAAGCCTATAAATAAAGACTTAGGGGCTGGATTTTATTCATTCAATTCTAGAGAAGGAGAAGAAGTGGTAAGAGAGAGAGAGAGAGAGAGAGAGAGAGAAAGAGAGCTTGTGGCAAGAGCAAGGTGGAAAGGCGAGAGCGGATTTGGCTTGTTCAGTTGTAAGCTTTCTTTAGTTTAATTTAATGCAAAGTTATTTCCTTTTATTATTGATGTCTTTCTTCATGATGAAGAGCGAGTAGTCCACCCACTTCTAGGGTCGGGATGAGCCCGACGGTAGCCATGTGAGGTGATGCGGTAAAGGTTTGATCTTTTTATCCAATTTGTCTTCTATCCCTATGAGCATGATTCTTTTGCCAAAGTTGAAGGTGATCCTTGTTTGTGTTATTGAAGCGAAAGTGATCTTAATACAACTTGGGTTAATTATGTGAAAAGGGTTAGTAACAATTAGGGTTTATGCGAAAGCCTCTATCTTCCTATTTGTTAATAACGAAAGTTATTTGATGAAAAGCATGATCTTTTATGCCTTTATGTGTTATTTTGCATGGTTATCGTTGTGGTGTTGAAACCCTGATCTTGGAAGTCTTTAGTTTATTGATTTATTTCGTCGAAATTCGTGTTCTGTTTTGCGAGAAGTTGCGATTTAAGTTTCTGTTGCTTACTCGATCTCGGGGAATTTTTGGTCGATCTCGAAGAGATCTTGTCGACGTCGAGGAAAGTTAGTCGAGATCGAGTACTTTCTGTTGGTTATCGTTTTCTGTTTCGTTTTGCTTTCTGTTTTTTCTTGACATGTTAGTCGATATCGAGTACTTTACTCGATATCGAGGAATCTTCTGGTCGACTTCGCTGAGATCTTTCCGCTACCTGAGATCCGCTGACGTGCTTATTCGGGGATCGATCCTGACTTCCCGCTGCTACATCAGGACGAGGTATTGTAATTATTTGTGTGGGCACGAATCTGGTTTGATTTATATTTTATATTTTAAACTCGATTTCCTCCTACAACAAGAAGCAAAGCCGATTCTATCCTATTTTATCAAGATCTATCCATGGAAGAGGGATTTACCTACCACATGAAGACATGAAGATATTTAGATATTTAATTATTTCCTTTTAGGTAAATGTCCTTTTTAATTAAGTTTTATCTTTAGAAAGTAGATATAATTTCCTTCCTTGATTAGCAAGGATTGGAAGCCTATAAATAAAGCCTATAGGGCTGATTTTTATTCATTCAATCTTAGGAGGAGAGAGGAGAAGTAAGTAGAGAGTAGAGAGAGAGAGAGAGAGAGAGGTCGAGTGGAGCAAGGGAGCGAAAGTGATTTGACTTTGTTCGGTTTGTACTTTCTTCAGTTTGGTTTAATGCAAGTAGTTTCTTTTCAATCAATGATGTCTGCGATTGCGATGAAGAGCGAGTAGTCCACCCACTTCTAGGGTCGGGGCGAGCCCGACGATAGCCCTACATGTTTGAGGTAAAGATCTGACCTTTATTATGTCTTCAGCATCTACTACCTTTTATGTGTTTATTACCCATTCGATGGAGATCCATGCTAACAACTTGGATTGTAAACATAAAATCGGTAGATACAATTAGGGTTTCTTGAAAGAGTTGTCTAATTGTTGGAAAAGGCGAAAGCTTGATCCTTCGATGCAATTTGCATGATTATTGTTATTTATTTTGCCTTATGCATATTTGGTTTTCGTTGTTGCAAACTCCGATCTTGGAAGTCTTTTTCATATATTATTTAAAGTTCGAAGTTTTGCATTCGTTAGTTTCTGTTCTCTTCGATTTCGACCAAAGCTTGGTCGACGTCGACTACTCACCTTCGATAAAGCAGATTGTTGTTGCTTCTGTCTCTGCAGGTTCCTCGATTTCGACCTACTTGACATCGACTAGTTCCTCGACATCGAGTTGTTTACTCGAAATCGACCAAAAACCTAGTAGATGCTGCTTGCTCGAATTCGACTGTGCTTGACCCCTGTCGACTAACCCTTAGTCGAGGTCGAGTACATTGTGGTCGACAACCATCCGTGAGATTTTCCGCTGCCTGAGATCTGCTGACACGCTTTCTCGATGATCGATCCTGACTTCCCACTACTTCATCGGGAGGAATTCTTGTAATAATTTGTTTGGGCATAATCCGGTTTGATTTATTTTAGGGAAATTCCGTTTGGTACCCCTGAGGTTTTGACAATTCCGCTTGGTACCCTAAGGTTTTATTTTGTCCGGATGGTGCCCCTGAGGTTTGTCAAAAGTCCGCCTCATGCCCAAAACTCATATTTTCACTTTTTTAAATCAATAAAATGGCCCATTATTTTTCCTTATTTCACAAGACCCCCTTTATTTTTAACAATGAATAAAATTACCTATTATTTAACTAAATGCAACATAAAAATGAAAAAAACACCTTTTGTATATTTTTTCAATAAAAACACACATAATTTCCAAAATTTTAGTAAAAACTCACCCATTGTTACAAAAAATTTTAGAAGAAAATCAACCTTTATTTTTAACATTACACAAAAGATTCATTATTTTTAATATTTTGGAAAAAAAAATCTCATTATTTTTCAAACATTTTACATACATAACATACCACCCCTTATTTATAAAAAAAATTGCATCAATCCATCCTCACATTTTGTGAAAAAAAATATTGACCTATAAATTACAAAAAGGAAAAAATCATAAAACCATACTTTGGATAAAGAAAAATCTCCTTTATTCTAATTGAGTATTAGGTATAAAAAAATCCACCCTCTTATTCATCAATCCACCCTTTATTTTTTACATTTCTTTTTTCCCATAAAATTCTAATAGAGTATCGGGTTAGATTGATAAATTAGGATGGTTCATGCTGGGTCAACTCGATCCGATCCGACATTTTCAGTTCAGGTGAAACCCAAAGACCCGATTTTAAAAGAAAATGATAATTATAATGTATTTCTTTCTTATACAATGAACTATTGTGGCTAAATATTAAATTGAAAAAAAATAAAAATTTCGGGTTTACGGATTAAACCGAAAAAAATATACTACCAAAATATTGAGCCACCATATGATCAACCGCATTTACAATTGTTAAAATTTAGTGAATTGTAGGTTAAATATTATTTTAGAAAATAATAGGTGTTAAATATTGTTTTGGAAAATAACGAGTGTTTTTATTTTATTTTTTCAAAGTATGGAAACTAATATGTCTTTTGTATAATTTTAAAAACCGTAATGATTTTGTTTTAAAAATTTTGGAAGAAGGGTGATTTTGTGATAAAAGTTTTGGAAATAATATGTGATTTTGTTAAATTTTAGAAATAAAGGTGTTTTTTCAATTTTATCTTGAATTTAGATAAATAATAGGTAATTTTGTTCATTGTTAAAAATAAAAGAGGTTTTGTGAAATAAGGAAAAATAACGGGCCATTTTATTGATTTAAAAAAGTGAAAATATAAGTTTTGGGCACGAGGCGGACTTTTGACAAAACTCAGGGGCACCATCCGGACAAAATAAAACCTTAGGGCACCAAGCGGAATTGTCAAAACCTCGGGGGCACCAAACGGAATTTACCTTTATTTTATTATTTATTGAACTCGATTTCCTCCCACAACGATAAGGGTGGTGACAGTGATAACCGGTGACGGCGATAAGTGTGGTGACAGTGACCACTAATAACATTTTGTTATTCATCTCCTAAGGTATCCTAGGGCTTTTCTTTGGTGACAGTAACATTTTTGTTTTGGTGACAGAATAAATGGGTATAATATTATCCAAATATTATCGAAATATAGTGTCATCAAGTTGTGGTGTCACAATAAATAGGTATAATATTATTGAAATATAGTGTCATCAAGTTGTGGTGACAGTAATAATCGTGGTGACAACGATAAGGGTGGTGACAGTGACCCATCTCTTAATGTATCCTAGGGCTTTTCTTTGGTGACAATAACATTTTTGTTTTGGTGACAGAATAAATAGGTATAATATTATCCAAATATTCTTGAAATACAGTGTCATCAAGTTGTGGTATAACAATAAATAGGTATAATATTATTGAAATATAGTGTCATCAAAATACAACATGACCAAATGGACCATAAAACAAGGCCGATTAAAACCTATCATTATCTTTATTTTGTATTGCTAAACAAATTTTACAAGATAATGAGTAAATAGACCTCTCCCTAAAGCTATAAAAGCTAGGGTTGAAACCAGCCCAAACGGTCCATAAAACAATGTCACAATGTCAATCACTACATGTCCCCAAGCAATTGCAAATGGTGACATGTATATCAGAATATCCATTTAACAAAAGTATATATATGCCACAAGACAGATGAGCTCATTACTTCTTGTGTGTTTAATTAGGCCTAATCCTGCTCACCGGTCGATTTTAGTTTTTGTGAATCTGCATTGCAATAAGCCAATGAGCATGAAGAGTTAAGTTTAATTTGATATGTAGTAGGGCTTTTTCTTGTGTTGCCTTGAGGTATCTCAGTACGTACAAGAACAACCGCATCCATGTGAGTTCAATAACATAACACCAACATTCTGAGCCCAATTCAACTCAGTCAATCCCATCTACTAGTGGTGAATTGGTGACAACTTGAAGGAACAATTCACCAACAAAATTAAATTTATAGATTAACATGTAATCTTCTACAAATTGGAAAGTTTTCAGGATGCAATCGCATGGAACAATCTAGACCTTAATTGTAATCAAATTTAATTTATCAATTGCCTACATGATCATAAGTGGGAGGAAACTTAAACGAAAGCCAGTAATCACTCAACCGGTTCAAAAAATGGAAGACCAAAATTGAAAACCAGCTTCCAGAACAGACAGATTAGTGATCGAAGAACAGCAATTAGCACAAATCAACTGCGGATCATCTTATTACGATCGTCCTCCTCGCGCTCAACCTCGGCGTCTACACCGTCGAGCTCTCGGTCGCGTGCGACCAGTCTTCAAAGCAGCCGGTGCACGATCTCGCTTCGATCCTCCTCCCGTCCTTTGCCAGCGCCACTATCATCGCCGCTGCACCTCCTCCCGTATCCGAATTTCGTCACCGGGAATCCGTCCTCATCGACCAAAATCCGTTCCCAAGGTAGCGACCGCCAACGTTAACGTGCGACAGATCTCGATCTCATCGTCTTCTTTCACAATCCAGGATGAGAACGACCCGACCGTGTTAGGATCCGAGTTCAAGTGAGAAACGGATCCGGGTTATATCATTTTGTAAATGGTTGTGGTGATGGGCTGGGCTTATAAATAGTAATTGTAACTCCATTTTGTAATCCAACTTTTTCTGAGAAAATCAATTGAAGGCACAAAACGAAAATTCCCTCCAAATCCATTTTCCTTCTTCTTCCTTCAGCTGTGTTCAATCCGAGGAAATCTCAATCACAAAATTCGATTCCAACATGGTATCAGAGCAGATCTAGCGATCTGGTTTGGTTTCGATCTCCGATCTAGCTTTCTCCAGCTCATCTTCTTCAATTTTGACTGGTTGCGGCCATGGTTGAGGAGTTGAACAAGGTAGATCCAAATTCTCCGGATCTGCTCAAGATAGATCCGAATGATCCCTTCTATATACATCCGAGCGATCATCCAGGCCTGGTGCTCGTCACTCCTTCATTCGCAGGTAAAGGAATTAGCGAGTGGAAGAAATCGGTTAGGATTGCTCTCTCGGCTAAGAACAAAGTCGGTTTTGTGAACGACACCATCACGAAGCCAGCTGCAGACTCTCCGAGGTTCAGGCTATAGGAGAGATGCAATGATATGGTGTTCTCATGGATCACCAACAGTCTGAGTCCAGAGATCAAGCGCAGTGTCATCTCCAATGATACTGCACAAGCGGTGTGGCGCCAACTCGATTCCAGATTCAGCAAGGTTGGCGGAACACAGCTCTACTCCGTTCATCAAGATCTGGCCACTACCAAACAAGGTACGAGCTCGTTTCCAGATTATTTCACGAAGATGAAAATCCTTTGGGATGAATTAGACGGTATGAAGAATATGCCGTCGTGTTCATGTACTCGCTGCACTTGCAATTATGTGTCTAAGTTTGAGAAATATGTAGAGAATTAGAGAGTCATTCGACTTCTCATGGGACTAAATGAGTCATACACGACAGTTAGGGGCTCTATCTTGCTTATGGAGCCTTTACCTGACATGGATCGAATCTATTTTTTGCTTACTCAAGAAGAAAATCAGAGAGAGAGTAATGGTGGTACTGGATCTGGCCAAGGAGATGGTGTCTCAATGCATGTGAAGACATCTAATCCTGCGTCTAAACCACCAACTCATGGATCTGGTAGTTCTGTCACTGGATCTGGAAATTCAGTAAATGCTGGCTATGGAAAGGGAGGTACTGAGAGAAGAAAATTTGATCGGAAACCTCTATTTTGCACCAATTGTAAGAAGACCAATCACACGGTGGATAGGTGCTTCTTTATAATTGGATTCCCTCCAGGATATACAGAGAACAGAGAAAAGAAAGATGGTGGAGATCGGAAATTTGCAGGCAATGCAAGTCAGAATCAAAGGAATGAGTTCACAACTCATCAGATAGCTCACCTTGTCTCTTTGCTGCAGTCCACTGGAGGTGCTTCTCGAGGGAAAGAGCCATCTGTTGATGACTTTGCTGGATTCTCAGGTACTTCCCTATCTCAGAAAATCCTGGATGGACGAATTTGGATTGTTGATAGTGGAGCTAGTGGCCACATGTGCAGCAATCTAAATTTGTTCAAATCTCATTACAAATTGTCCAAGCCTTTCACAGTGACCTTGCCAACAGGAGAGGTGACTCACATTACTGAGGCAGGAACTGTTGAGGTTATGCAGGGCTTGATTTTACACAACACTTTACTTGTGTCTGATTTCAAGTGCAACTTGATATCAGTAGGGAAGTTGATCCGTGATCTCAATTGTTTTGTGTTGTTCACTGCAAGAGGATGTTACTTGCAGGCTCCCTCCATGAAGAATCCTTTCAAGATTGGTGAATTGGTGAAGGATCTCTTCATCCAGGAGCACAAGGACATTGAACAAGTTGCGGCTCACACTCATAGTTCATTGAATAAAGGGCTAGGTTTGGTGGATGCATCTATTTGGCATAAAAGGCTGGGGCACTTGCCATCCAGAAGACTTCAAACCTTAAAGTCTATCCATATGAATTTTAATTGTTCTAAGGATTTGAAATCGTGTGTTATATATGCTAAGTCCAGACAAGCACGACTACCTTTTGTTTTGAGTTCAATCAAGACCACAGCTGCTTTTGAGCTCCTACATGTAGATGTCTGGGGACCCTATCGAGTTCCCACACATGATGGATGTCGATATTTTTTGACAATGGTGGATGTTGTGAGCTGAATCTGCCATGTTTTACAGTAACTTTTATATCAATTTCTGCATACATTTCATTCATTTGGGCTAAGATAGTACAGAATCTATGTAGTTTATGTTTATTTGCCAAATTATGGAATCTACACTAGTTTCTGTTTAATTTCGCAGAATTCGAGGCAAATTACAGCAGTTCTGAGAAAGGTCAGAAAAGCTCGGAAATCAACTACAGAAGTCCAAAGTCAAGAAGCAGCGGAACCAGTCAAATCAAGCCTGGAGCCCGAGTTTACTCGATCTAGAGTACTGCTACTCGACCTCGACGAAGCTGTCCGAGCACTGACCTTGTCGACCAAGAGCAGAGTCGAGAAGCCAAGGACGGAGACGCCGGGACCACCCTACTCGATCTCGAGGAGATCTAGTCGAGATCGAGGACAACCCAGCGCCTGTCCGAGTCCATGCCGAGGAGGAGTCCTCGACCACACCAGGCAGGCATCCTCGATGAAACACCCAACTCGACCTCGAGTTGCCTAGTCGAGATCGAGGAGCCAAGGAGCCCAGATCCGAGAGCCTGTCGAGCAGAGCCACCCGAGAAAGCCGAGCCACCATAGTCTACGAACCATGGTACTCGATATCGAGTACTCTTGTCGATATCGAGTAGGCCAGTTTCTGGAAACGCGTCGTCGTGAGCTGTCCGAGTCGAGTTGGAGTTACTTGGGCACGAAGGAAGTCGAGTTGGCCGAGATTCTATCCGATTTGATCAAGTCTATCTATAGAAGAGAAGTTCTACCTACATTGGAGATATTTTCCAAACTTTAGATATAGTTTCCTTTAAAGATTTATTTCCCTTAAGCAATTTATTTATCTTTAAGCTTTTAAGTAGATATAGATAGATGATTCTTTCCTTGATTAGCGGGGTTTGATCACTATAAATAAAGCCCTAGGGGCTGGTTTTTCATTCATTCAGAATTACAGACACAATTCCATTCAAGTAAGTAGGAGTAGAGAGAAAGAGTTTGTAGCAAGCAAGGTGGAAAGGCGAAAGCGGATTTGTCTTGTTGGTTGTAAGCTTTCTTTATTTAATTCAATGCAAGTTAGTTTCTTTTGTTATTTGATGTCTTTCTTGATGATGAAGAGCAAGTAGTCCACCCACTTCTGGGGCTGGGGTGAGCCCGACGGTGGCCATGTAAGGTGGTGCGGTAAAGGTCAGATCTTGTTATGCAATTCGTCTTCTATCCCTGTGAGCATGATTCTTTTGCGAGAGTTGAAGGTGATCCTTGTTTGTGTTATTGAAGAGAAAGTGATCTTAATGCAACTTGGATTAATTATGTGAAAAGGGTTAGTAACAATTAGAGTTTATGCGAAAGCCTCTATATGCCTATTTATTAGTAACGAAAGTTATTTTGATGGAAAGCATGATCTTTTGTGCCTTTATGTGTTACTTTGCATGATTATCGTTGTGGTGTTGATACCCTGGCTTGGGATGTTCTTTATTATATTGATTTATTTTGTCGGAATTCTGAGTTTTGGGTTTGAGAATTTGCATTTTAAAGTTACTGTTTTTTTGTCGATACAGAGGAGTTGTGGTCGATATCGAGTAGCCCTAACTCGATATCGAGTAGAACTTGCCGAGATCGAGTTGTCTGTTCGGTTTCTGTTTTCTGTTGTCGACTTGTCTGTAGTCGATATCGAGGACTGTTGCTCGATATCGAGTAACTTCTGTGTCCCCGCTTTAGTTTCTGCTTTGGTTTGTTATTTTCTGTTTTATTTCCGTCTTTCTTTGTTTCTGTGTTTCTGTTGCTTTTCTGTGAGATTTACAGCTGCCTAGGATCCGCTGACACGCTTCCTTGTGGATTCGATCCTGACTTTCTCTTACTGCATTGGAGGAGTCTTGTATTTATTTGCGTGGGCCTAAATCTGGTTTGATTTATTTTATTATATTTCATACTCGATTTCCTCCTCACAACAGTGGATGACTTCACTCGCACTACTTGGGTGCAGCTCTTGTCAACCAAGGCTGTAGCCTTCACTGCTATGAAGCAGTTCTTTGCACTGATTGACAGGCAATTCGGCAAGAGAATATTAGCTATCAGGACTGATAATGCTAAGGAACTTGGAGGTAGCAATGAACATGCTCAGTATCTACTGAATCATGGCATTGTCCACCAAAGCTCTTGCTCAGCCACTCCTCAGCAAAATGGAGTAGTTGAGAGGAAGCATCACCACATATTGGAGGTAGCCAGGAGTCTTATGTTTGAGCCTGGGTTACCTAGGCGATTTTAGGGAGAGAGTGTGTCTGTGGCAGTTCATATAATCAATAGGTTGCCAAGCAAACTATTGAATATGCAGTCACCATATGAGAGGTTGTATGGGCACCCTCCTTCTTATGAACACTTCAGGTGTTTTGGATGCCTTTGCTTTGTCTCTTCCTTAGCTCATGGTCGTGACAAATTTGCTCCTCGTGCCTCTCCTTGTGTGCTGCTAGGATATCCAGGAGGAAAGAGGGGTTATAGGGTGTTCAACATTGAGACTCAACAGGTTGTGGTCTCTCGTGATGTTGTCTTCCATGAGGAGGTGTTTCCTTATCTGACTCAATCTGCAACAGGAGATGAGTCTCCCAGCTTTGGTTTTCCTCCTCATGACAGTTCTTTGGTCACAGAGGAAGCCCCTTCTTCTGTCTTTACACCACCAGCTGGTGTTGTTGCTTCTGATGCCACCACCCAAACTGATGTACCTTCCTTAGGCTTGTAATCAGTGCCACTTCGAAGGTCATCAAGAGATCACCATCCCCCTTCTTATTTGTCTGATTATGTGTGCTCTCAGTGCACAGCTTCTCATTTCTGCTTTCATACCATCACATCCACTTGTTCTTTCCCTTCTGCCAATGCACCTACCTTGTTACACCCTGACTATGAGCCTCTTTCTTTTGGTGAGGCCTGCACTTTTGATGTCTGGCAGAATGCAATGAGAGATGAATTCAAGGCTCTTGACACCAATGGCAATTGGGATATTGTGGAGTTGCCTAAAGGAATGAGGGCCATCAGGTGTAAATGGGTTTATAAAGTGAAGAGAAAGGCAGATGGGACGATTGAAAGATACAAAGCACGGCTAGTTGTGAAGGGGTTTACACAAAAGGAAGGCATCGACTACACTGAAACATTTTCCCCAGTGGTGAAAATGACAACAGTCCGTGCTCTGGTTGTTGTGGCTTTGCAGCGAGATTGGATTGTGATGCAAATGGACGTCAATAACGCTTTTCTTCATGGACATTTGCATGAAGAAGTTTACATGAAGGTGCCACATGGATTACTTGTTGATGGCTCAAATAAGGTCTGTCAGTTGAAGAAATCATTATACGGTTTGAAGCAAGCTTCGAGGCAGTGGTATGCCAGACTTTCTTCAGCCCTCAGACGTCGAGATTATACACAATCTGCCAGTGACTACTCCTTGTTCTTCCGCAAGTACAAGGGGTTGGTGTGCTTTGTAGCTGTCTATGTCGACGATATCTTGGTCACTGGTAGTGATTCTTCCGAGATGATGAATCTCAAAGCATTTCTTAATGCTCAATTCCGCATCAAAGATTTAGGAGAGTTGCATTTTTTCCTTGGGATTGAATTCACCATGGTGGAAGATGGGCTGCTACTTAGCCAACAACGTTTTATTCATGATCTGTTGACTGATTTTCCTTGCACTGAGGCATCTGTTGTCAGCCCTCTAGAGCCTCACCTACAACTCTCCCCAACTGATGGCACATTGCTGGAGGATGGGTCGATTTATCGTCGGTTGGTCGGTAAATTGAACTTCTTGGTGCATACTCGGCCGGATTTGGCCTTCACAGTACAATTTCTAAGCCAATTTCTGCAATCTCCTAGAAGTGCTCATATGGATGCTGCTCGACATGTTCTTCGTTATCTGAAGGGAACGGCCAGCAAGGGTCTTTTGCTTGCAAAGAGTCTAGATTTCACCCTTCAGGCTTATTGCGATGCGGATTGGGCCAATTGCCCGTTTTCTCGCCGATCGATTAGTGGTTTTGTGGTATTTCTAGGCTCATCGTTGCTTTCCTGGAAATCCAAAAAGCAACAAAGTGTTTCCCTGTCTTCAGCAGAGGAGGAGTATCGCTCGATCAGGCGAGTTTGCACTCAAATTGCCTGGGTTACCAGGTTGCTTGGGGAGCTCGATGTTCCTGGAATTGTTCCGGTCCCTGTGAAGTGTAATAACCAGGCAGCCATTTACATTGCGAAGAACCCCGTCTATCATGAAAGGACGAAACAAATCGAGCTTGACTGTCACTACGCTCGGGAAAAACTCATGGAAGGTTTGATCTCGTTGCATCATGTTGCTTCCAGAAATCAGCTTGCCGATTTTCTTACTAAGAATGTTCCAGGGTGCCATCTCCAACCTCTTCTGAGCAAGATTGGAGTCGTCTCTTCCCCGGCTCCATCTTGAGGGGGGGTGTTAGGATCCGAGTTCAAGTGAGAAACGGATCCGGGTTATATCATTTTGTAAATGGTTGTGGTGATGGGCTGGGCTTATAAATAGTAATTGTAACTCCATTTTGTAATCCAACTTTTTCTGAGAAAATCAATTGAAGGCACAAAACGAAAATTCCCTCCAAATCCATTTTCCTTCTTCTTCCTTTAGCTGTGTTCAATATGAGGAAATCTCAATCACAAAATTCGATTCCAACAGACCGCGGCAATCTGAGGCCTCCTCCATGGATCTACCATGGATGGTGATGTGTGGGATTTCACATCTGCAGTTTTTCCTCCTCGAGCAGTGTTTTCGGAGTGCAAGCGGGGCAAACTCAGAAGGAGCACGGGAAGAAAAAAGAGGGGATTATAGAGCAGGGCAAAAAAGAGGGGATTATAGAGCACGGGAGTAGACATTTTGCAAAATGACTTATGAAAATGGAAATTTCGCAAAATAGCATATTCAAAATGGACACTTACCAAAAATTTCCTTTGTTGAATACTTTTTCTTTCAAACTTTTCACTCATTGGTTAAAAAAAGTTAATAAGTATTTAATAAATGATAAGATTTAGAAAAAATGTATAAAACCAATGATAATTAATATTTTACTTAAAAATTGTGTCAGGAGCTAAACAACACTTATTTTGGATAGAAGGGAGTAACATATTTTTGCTTAACGAAGAGAGTACATGTTAATTTGTTTGTAATATATATCTTACAAGCCAAACCACAATTTAACTTGCTCAACTTTCTGAACTGTATAATAAGTGAAAATCAGTGATGTAACTCTAATGTTGTTCAAAGAGAGCCAGAAACTTGGTGTCACAGACTCACAGTCACTACTCCACACTCTTCTGTTCTACTATTTCTTTTCAATTTCTAAGAACTCGGATGACTTTGCAGTTGCTCTCTAATGTATGCTTAAAAAACTCCAGCCTGTGCAGGTTTGAAAACCGTGGATTTGCTCAGCTCCAAAATTCGTTACCGATTATCCAATGACTGAGCGCCACATTCTGTGTAGCGGGCATGCTTCTTCTGCAGGCAGCTTTGAAGCTTGGCCAGTAATATCCTCAGCTGCAGGACCCACTTCTTGTACCAGCTTCACTGATTCCGACAGGCGGTTGAGGAGGTTCACCAGCGCAATGACTTCGTTCCTTTGCAACAGCAGCTGAATGAACACACATAAGAGTGTCATTTTGGGAGTTATGTTCTGAAAAATGATCTGATTAAACATAATTTTAACGAAATTGGAGTGGAACTGAGGGAGACACTCACCGGCTGGTTTGCGTTGTTTCCACCATCAACAGAGAAGAGGATCTTCAGTGCAGTGCCAAGGCCGAGAACCTGTAGCTTTCCCCAGAGCCGGCACTTCTCACATCCCACACAGTCCATCAGTGCACTGCAATATGATCAATGTGTTAAATTGTTAATCATAGGCACTAATGCACTATATATAAAAGTTGCAAATCCCCGGAGAAATCATCCACAAAAGAAGACATGATGAAGCGAAGCCAAGCAAAATGGTTGGGGAAAAAGGCTATGAGACGAGACCTAATATTCCTGAATTGCTTCTGAATCTGTTGCTTTAACTCAGGGCCACTCCGGCCCTGCCACAACTTCGCCTCATCAAATGGAAGTGGGCAGGCTGCCTGAAGCTTCGGATTGTAAAGCAGCTGCTTCAGCAATGATTGAGCTTTCAAGTCCGCTTCAGGGTTCCCGGTATCATACTCAGCCTGCTCCAGATAATCTGATGCCTATAACAAAGTAAAAGACAAAGGTTGTATTATCTTTATAAATGCTGTAACCTGTACATGTTATTCAAACCAAGGAAATAATATGCAGAGTTGAATACTGACCTTTGTGACCGCTCTTAGAACAAACAAAAACGTGAAGTACAAGTTCCTTACACGATCTGGGTACCTTAAGACTCGATCATTCAGTAAGTCAAGATTTTGACCCCACTGAAATGAAAAACAAATGTTAATATTCATCAAATACCAAAAAAAAAACACAGTAAAGATACTTGTATAATCTGCAGTAAGTCGAGATTTTGATCCCGCTGAACTACAAGGCACTTACCAGGTTGGTGGTTTCATCTAGAAGATAATCTGCAGCAATATGGACTGAAATCGAAGAATGGAGGCCAGATATTAATTTATACAAGACCTTTTTCTCCGGGCAGGTTTCTCCTGATGAATCTGCACAACAAAGTCCGAAGATTTATTAAAGAGACATATTGGTCCGAGTTTCTCCGGGCAGGTTTCACTTGATGCACAGTTTTACATTTACATTGACACTGTCATCTAACAAAAGTTGCACCAGTGCCTTTTTCTTATAAATGTTAAAAGATTTTTCTTACCCAAATTGATATTTTCAGAAACTAGGAGATAAAGTAAAAGATAATGCAATGCTACCAAACAACCAGAAACCCAAATCGAATTCAAGGGGTAGGAAAAGGGCCTGGTTTCCCTGGTTTGGAAAATAAAGATTGAATAAACATCAGCTGGATAAAGTAAACACCCTTCAACAACTGAAGCAGATGCCATTCATTTCAAGCGGTTGAACATGGGTGCGTCTACTATGCCAAACTGTTTCCATCATATCTTGCAACTTGCAAGTTAAACACTTCAAACGGTAGTATTTCCTGGTTTCCTGCTCATGAATCGTAAGGCAACTGAAGAGTCCTATGAGTTTTCTTACCCTTTTGAGAGAGGCTAAACCATTTATATGAACTTATGAACAAAAAAGAAATAGAAAGAAGCATGCACTGGAAGCAATGAGGAGCACAAGGGCAAATGTATGTGAACTTAGAATGCACCCATATCCCTTTTTGGCTGGTCAAAGAGAACCCTTCAATGAAAACCATGAGATAAGTTTGATGTCCTAAAGTGCACATAGAATCATCAAAAGAAAGTTGAAAACTTATAGAAAGAATGGTTTCATATTTCATAATCAGTTAACAATGCCTAACTTACATCTTGGGCAATTTTCCGAATAGACAGCATCCCATATCCTCCTGGCAGATGGGCCAGTATAACCTGTATAACGCTCTGGGTTCAGCTGTAGATTGACATAGGTCATCTCACCTACAAAACAAGTGGATGGAGGGGCTCATAAAATTGGAAAGATTTGGATGGGATATTCAACCTCAACATATGCCAGCGGGAAGAAAATTTTGGAAGAGAATCTCAGCAAAATCAAGTGTTAGCTCCTCTCTCTCAGTGATCACTTTATTGCTGGACATTTCTTTCTTTCTTTTTTTCTATTGTTGCGAAAAAAGAAAAAAAAATTTACTTTATTGTTCATAATTGTGAGAATCAATCCTTGCCTCCCTTTCTAGTTATGCATACATGCAAGAAATAAGGGAACAAAAAGCAAAAACTTACTGTTATCAGTTTCATCCTCATGAGTCCATGGATTATCAACCACTACCCAACCTCTAAATACTTTACTGTCCAACGTGCGATCAACAGTAGCCTGTGGTTTCCCTTCTTGGCACATCAAGTCATCTTTTCTAAGAATATCACGAGATGGCTTCTTAAAAGTCTCCGGAAACTCATTGTCTGAACATTCACATACACTACAATCACGCAGTCGGCACATGCCATCATCAGGCCAGAAGGGGCAGTCACACCACAATTTAGCCTGGCACAGGGAAACCATACATGAAAACTCACATCAGCTGCACAAAGCCGATAATGTGTACATAACAGCAATAACAATAGCTACATATCAGAAGAGTCCAGGTAAATAATTGGCTCAAGCTCAAATCATCAGCCAGCCGTCTAAATTCAGGAAATTCTATACTTATGTTGCCAAGTCTACACATAAATGCTCTCATTAGCTTTGTCCAATTGCATCAATCAAATAATAAATCAAACTTCAAATAAGCCATTCAATGATTAATTACTCAATATTATGAAACCGATGAATAAGGGAAGATGTGGCAACTAATGGCACATGAGGAGATGAAGCTAAGAAAAGCAAGATGCAACATAAAAGCGCAAAACAAATGAATCAACAGCTACTGTGACTAGCAATATTATAAACCAGACCTTGAAGTACCGAAAGAAGGGAGTGGTGACAAGCTCCTGGAGCAATGGATGTAAAACCCCTTTGTTAAGACTATTTACAGTCTCATAATCACAGCAACAATCCTCTACCATTCCCGTATAATTACATGAACCCTGTACAGCATAATGCAATCACGTGTCAACTCAGTTCTCACATATAAGATGAGGAATTCAGTAGAAAGTATAAATATTGCAGTGCACCAAAACATTGAGCAAGATTTTACCCTACTAAATATTCATCTAAAATGTTAACTCAATCTTCCATATTACAGATGATCGTGAAATGGTCAAAACTTTTCTATCGATCATTTGATACTTCCAACCTCTACTAAGGGTGCTAAAAATAAGCTGCATATCAAACCCAGGTACAGTTGACTTGCCATATTGAACCCCAAAACCTCAAATAAGAACACTCAACAATCCATATTTGACATATTCAGGCAACTTTCAGCATTCAATCATTTTAAGTTAAATGAATGTCTAATTCGAAATGGCCAATTCTGTCACTACAACAGCAACAACAACCCAGTATATCCTGCCTGTTGTTGTTGTAGTGACAACAATGGCCATTGCTGTCACTGAAATTGATAATTCTCTTGAAACTCCCCAGAACTTTCACTGTGGTAGCTGATTTTCCCATCTCAACAATTTCACAAACAAACCCTTGATGAGCCCTATCTTTTCAGGACAAAACAATCTTCTTCAGAACGGTACATTGATACTGCAGGTGATATTAGTTGTTCAATTCAATCACCTCAATTTCCAACCTGTCCCAAATCCCCCAAATGTGAATTCCAGGCATGACAAAGACAGTGTAAACACTCCCAAACATCAAAATCACAATCAAGGAGAGCTCATCAAAATAGGAAAAGAAAGAACCTGATTACAAGGAGTGAGCTTGTGAGTATTGAACAAAAGAGAGATCTCATCAACACCCTTATAATTGACAGCCAATGCAAGCGAAACAGCCATCAAAGCACCACACAACCCCCATCTCCAGTTACTCTTCCTCCTCCTCCCCTTCTGCTTATCTCCAATTTCAGGATTCTCCACCATCTCCTCAGCCAAAAACCCCAATTTCGCGGAACAACCGAAAATCCCTAACCCAGTTGAGAGAGATTACACCGATAATACCAATGACGATCGCAGAAAGGAAGAAAGGGGACGGGTAATTTCTTCTATGAATGAATCAAAGAAAGAAAAAACCCAGAAAAAGATTGGAGCTTTTTTAAAGTTTACCTCCTTTCTTCCTCTGTATATCTCCCTCAATCTAAACTTCCATTGCTATTGACATGGACAGTCGAGTTTGAAGAGAGACAAGTCAAGACGCGTGGGTGGGGGAAGTAGGGTGCACGCGCTGCCGGAGTTGACAAGTGTACAAGATGGGGTAATCGAGAGGACAACTATCCCCACAACTTGTCTGCACCTGGAATAGCTTAATTGACACAGGTTAGGTGATTACGTGATCTCCATCCCCCAAATTTGACTTGGTTCAACTTGAATCGGAATTGATCATCTATGACGTGCATCCACCAATCAGATTTCGAAATTTCTCGGTCTAAAAAAGGGATAGTAATTAATACTGAAGGTCAAAACTGATACTGGTGACCAGAAACAGAGTAATTAAACACGGCATGAATGAGAATGGAAAGCAAGAAGATTTCCGTTTGAATGTGAATTAATTGAGCTAAACTTTGATGGCTCTATAATCCCAACTAGGTGGCTCATTTGGGTGGACCCGACCCGATTCGAACCGAACATTTTGGGTGGGGGTTAACCCGAAGGTCCGATATTTTTAAAAATATGACTCGCCACCTGATCCGAATCCGAGATTTGTAATTTCGGGTTTTCCGGATCGGGTGACGGGTTCACCCGCAAATCCGAGATTTCTTCCGTTCATTCAACACTTTACTTTTTTATTTTATTTTTGATAAACCACACTCTACTTTCTTATTTTGGCTGCTGTTGATTATTTTAATAAAATTTGAAGGGGCAAATTAGTGATCGATGGAAGAATCACTTTTGCAAGTTAAGCAAATCCAGTAGTGGAGGATGAGACAAAGCAAAGGCTGGGAAAGAAGACATGGGGAGACCAAGAAGATCGCCAAGATCGCCGCGGTGTTTCGGGTGACGGCCTACGGCGTGTTCGTCATCACGCAGCTCTTCATCGCAAAGGCGGACCTAGGGGGTCCTAGGGAGTCACGCTACCCCCTCCTCATCCGACAAATTACCTAGGTGTATTCTTCTCGTCGATAGCTTTGTTTTGATATATAATACGTCCTAATCCGACATCTGAGTAAAAAGTTATGAATGTTTGAAAATTACAGCAGTATTAATCACTTCAATTTTATTTCAATATACCATAATACTTTAATATTTTACTTAAATTGACATTCACATATTATAATTCATCTCGAAAGCTTCGAAACCATAGGTTATATTACTTATTTTTAGAATATGGTAAGAAGTTACGCAAGTTTAAATTTTTTTATATCTAGTTATACATTATTACATGTTAATAATGCAATGTTTATTTATTGCGTTTTATATCTTTATTTTTCGTTTTTTATCCTTATTTTCGTATTATATATTTGTAGTATTGTTGAAACCATAGGTTGACACTAGTTTGTACTATCAATCACGCTGTGTTTTGCGATTTTTTTCTCGATCTTATTATCGACTACTATGGTGACCCCCCGCTAAAAACTTTATGGGTCCGCCCCTATTCGTCGGACACATCAGTTCCGTCGACCTCGCCACCTACTTCCTCATTCAGGCCATCTCCATGGGCTGAGTGTCTTCAATTTGGGGATAAGATACAAAGTATGACTCACCATCAAGCTACTAATGAAATAGAGAGAGGGGACGGGCTTGCGCGCAGCTGCGCTACCTACTCCACCAGTGACGACGAACGATCCGCCAGCGAATCGGCGACAACAAGGTTCGAAAGGTGGAGTATTAACCCTCCGACAATTTGACCGATTTGGGGCTTGGGCGATTTACACCCTGTTTGGAAGATGGGATTTGGTGAGATTTTTAGGAAGAGAAGTGAGAGGAAAATAAAATTGGTGTTTGGGTGGACAATCAAGAGGAATGAAAGGGATTACAAAGGTAGGTAACTGCTCAATTTGGTGGGATTTCACACCCCATTAAAACGGTGGAATTTAATGGGAAAGTGAAATTACTCCCCTTCCCTCCCATTCCTTTCTCTTTCCCAATTTCCCACCCCTTCTTTCCCCTAAAAAACCCAGGTGCCAAACACAGCGTTAGGGTTTTTGGAGAGTTCTTCAATTTAGGGTGGGGTTGGAGTTTGAGAGTCTAGGGGTGTGTTTGGCAACGAGATGGATTTTAGTGGATTTGTAGGATTTTAGGGGATGTGGTAGATGAGGATGGATTTTTGGGATGAAAGAGATGAAAACTCAACACCCAAATTTTTGGGTTTTGTGTTTGGTTGTATTTTGATTTTTTGGTGGATGGAGTGACGGACAAAGACCGAATTACCTCCACTTACGCACATAAAAAGACAAAATTGCCCCCATATTCAATCCCCTCTTGAATGTGAAACCCAATTGAACGCCGACTTCATCTTTTTTAATTGAACGCCGACTTCATTTCATCAAAACCCAATTGAACACTGACTTCATCTTGCAGCTCCCTCTCTCGCAATTCACCCATCGGCAAGCTTCATTTCATCATTTTTAATTGTTAATTTCAATCAATTATCATCTTCAACAGCAGAATCCATTATCATCTTCAACAACAAAATCAATTATCATCATTTTTAATTGTTAATTTCAATTAATTATCACCCATCGGCAATAGGCATCCATTCCAGGGGAGGAATTGGACCTGAGACACCGGGGATTTGACCGCGACGCCGTGCCAACAAATCCCTCCGTGGCACATCTCTCGAACCTGTTCGCGGGAAAACGCATAGGTGGCCTTGCGAGAGACGTCCCAGGTGAGGGATACGATGAGTGCGACACCGACGACGACGGTCGACGCCGCCAGCATAAAGACTCCGGAGAAGCTGCGGCCGGTGACCAGCCCATACGCCTTCATCACGCTATAACGCCGAGGTAGATTGTGGTCAGATGCCCCACCAGCGCGTCTGAAATCGCCATCTGTTACACCTCCGATCGGAGAAATAGGAATTATCTGATAGGGCTATTGGACGACGATTGAATCGGAGAGATTGGCTCAGATTGTGGGCTTGTGTGTGACTACTGGATTTCCGGCAGCTTAGTGGAACCAATTTTTTAATTTCTCCAACGAAGAAGACAATAGAAACAGGAAACAATGGCGAAGAGGCAAAACGGGGGAAAAACCAATCCCCATTCACCAAACCTCCTTGGAGGAGGATCAATTTTCCATTCAGATCTATCTCTCAAACCCCCCTTTTCCCTACCCTCAAACACACTAAACCTGAAAAGGTAAATATATAGATGGGGTGATAACACCAAATATACAAAACATGAGACCAAACGCAGGGTCTCAAGAAAAAGGGAACCGTATATCCAAAATGGCCCCTATACCCTCCAAAAAAACATCAACTCTAGCAAACTACCCAAAATTACGACCACTACAAACACACTAAACCCCTACACCCAAACACACCGACGGGAAACCCGAGGCAAATTTGCCATCCCCCAAGCCCCATGCATCCTACACCCTAACACACCCTAGGAGAGGGAGACTAATATAGTGCACACACAACACAACAATAAAAACAAATCCGGGTCAACTGGTCAAACCCCGAGACCCGTCGGGTCTGACCCCGACCCGCCTATTGACCCGAGATTTCCTGAAATTCGACTCTAGAACCGATCCCTGGAGGTCTCGGGTCAACCCCGACCCCGTGTTTTCCAGGTCGGGTCGGGTCGGGTGGGGTTTCCGGGTCGAGTCCATTTTGAGCCACCCTAATCCCAACAACGGATAACTTTATTGGTTATATTATTTGTGACTGGAAAGCTAATGCAAAGTGGGTTGGCGGCTTTGCTTTCAACATTTGGTTGTGCTCTATCCCGATGGCGGATGGTTGGGGAGTTATCAAAAGTCTTAGAAGCGGCCTAGAACATGGGTTTCAGAAAAGGTGTTTAATCGAATCGGATTCAGAGATCGTGGTTAACCTCGTCACGAGGAAAATCAAGCCTTCTCACCTCCTTTCTAGCCTGGTGGCGTTCTACCACGGCTTCCTTCATAGAGATTGGTCCTCCCAATTTCATCATATTTACTGTGAAGCAAACTCAGTAACGGATGTCATCGCCATTTTTGCTTTCGAACTTCCCTTAGGCTTTTACTTTTTAAATGAGCCTCCTGATTGCTCTGCTTTAGCTTTGTTAAAAGATGAATAGGGGGTCCATTTGTACCGCCCAGATGTTGTAGAAGGAAATCGAGTTTAAAATAAATAAAATAAATCAAACCAGATTCTGCCCACACAAATAATTACAAGACCTTCTCCTGATGTAGCAGTGGGAAGTCATGATCGATCCACGAGGAAGCGAGTCAGCGGATCCTAGGCAGCTGTAAATCTCAAAGACAAAAAGAAAGAAAGAAAGACATAAATAACAAATAAAAGCAGAAAAGAAAGTAAAGCAACAGAAGCTACTCGATATCGACTAACAGTCCTCGATATCGACAAAGCAGTAACAGAAATCGATGAACAGAAAGCAAACTCAGACACAGAAACTCGATCTCGACAAACCTTTCCTCGATATCAATAAAGCAGTCCTCGATATCGACTAAAATTCCTCGGGATCGAGTAAAGACAGAAACTTCGAATCGCAACTGCAGAACACAGATTTTGACGAAATAAATTCAATAAACTAAAATACTTCCAAAGCCAGGGTATAAACACCACAACGATAACCATGCAAAATAACACATAAAGGTATAAAAGATCATGCTTTCCATCAAATAACTTTCGTTATTAACAAATAGGAAGATAGAGGCTTTCGTATAAACCCTAATTGTTACTAACCCTTTTCATATAATTAACCCAAGTTGCATTAAGATCACTTTCGCTTCAATAATACAAACAAGGATCACATTCAACTTTCGCAAAAGAATCATGCTCATAGGGATAGAAGATGAATCGCATAAAAAGATCAAACATTTACCGCATCACCTTACATGGCTACCGTCGGGCTCACCCTGACCCTAGAAGTGGGTGGACTACTCGTTCTTCATCATCTAGAAACTCATCAATAAACAAAAGGAAATAACTTGCATTAAATAAACTAAAGAAAGCTTACAACCAATCGAAGCCAAATCCGCTTTCGCCTTTCCAACTTCTCTCGCCACAAGCTCTCTCCTATACTCTCTCTATGTAACTAATTGTAACTGAAATTGAATGAATAAAATCCAGCCCCTAGGGCTTTATTTATAGGCTTCCAATCCTTGCTAATCAAGGAAGGAAATATCTATCTATATCTATATCTCTTTATCTTCTTACTTAAAGATTAAATAATGGAATAAAATAATCAAATCCAAAAAGGAAATATATCTAAAGTAGGTAAATCTTCCATGGAGTTGATATATCTTGATAAGTCTTGATAGATGTGGATAGAATCGGACTCCTTCGCTCCCAAGCAAGCCCAACTCGACTCGGACAACCCACCGCGTAACGCGGCCCAGAAAAGCTTTCCTCGATATCGAGTAGTTTACTCGATATCGAGTAACTTCGTCGTTGACTTCGGCTGTCTGGCTTGCTCGAGCAACTTCTCCCCGACCTGGCTCGGACAGGTGATCTTGGTCTTGTCGATATCGAGTAATTTACTCGATATCGAGGAACGGTGTCATCGACTTGCTGGCCTGTCTTTCTCGAGCAGCTTCTTCTCGACTCTGCTCGAACATGTGCTCTGGGTTTACTCGATATCGAGTAATCTTGTCGATATCGAGTAACAATGTTTGCTCGGGTTGCCTTCTTCTCGGCTTCTCGATCCGGTGTTGCTTCCTCGACTCCAGATGCGGCTTCAAGGCTTGGTCGATATCGAGGACTGTTAGTCGATATCGAGTAGGGTCCTGGAGTCGGGTTGGCTTTGTCTTTAGTTCTTCGATCAACTCCTACTCGACCAGGCTTGGGTGCACATTTTTGTCGATATCGAGTAAAGCTTCTCGATATCGAGTAACACTTGACTTCAGCTTGATTTGTCCTGGTTCCGCTGCTCTTCGACCTTGGACTTCTTTAGTTGACTTCCGAGCTTTTCTTCCCTTCTCAGAACTGCTGTAAATTGCTTCGATTTCTGCGAATTTAAACATAAACTGGTGTAGATTCCATAATTTGGCAAATAAACATAAACTACATAGATTATGTACTATTCTAGCCCAAATGCATGAAATGCATGCATAAATTGATATAATAAGTAGATGTAAAACATGGCGAATTAGGCTCACAACACCAGACTCTGTGTAACTTGCATTTAGTTTTTTTTTTATCGGCTATGGAGGTTAGCTGCCTCCCGAGTTTTTCCCACCAAAAAAAAATTGTGACTAGAATGGGAATCCAATTAGTAATTTAGCAATGAAGGCAAATTAGTTGGGGGCCAGCGCCCGATTATGGCTGAGGTCCTAACTCTGAGAAATGGTATCTTAAATGCTGTTGTATGGAATTAAAAATTATGGATGTTATTGTGAAAGAATATTCCGAAATCATAATTATTATAGCACAAAATGTCCTAAGAGATTGAACTTAATATGGCTGACATTAAAACTCTTCTGTTGGGCTTGTGGGAGACCTCGTTCTCCCACATCCCCATCTCGACAATCGAGTAGCGGACAAAGTTGCACACCTTAGCAACTCGGCCGGGGGCCCAACGTTTTCAATGATTTAGGTCTTATAGACCTCATCCAAAAGAATGCTATCAGGTAGAGCTTGCTCTCCCCGAATTCTTACCTAAAAAAAATTGATAGCCTGCTAACCTTGTGATAATTTTTTTAAGGGTTTTGGCTCTATTTGGCACACCAGCTAGTTTTTCAAAGGTTAGATATTTAATCAGCGGCGTAACCAGAGTCCGATAAGGATGGGGCTCATCGTTGACAAATGACAATAAATAACACGCACTGATAAAATACAGAACATTTTCAAATACTACAAAATAGCGATAAAAAAATAAAAGAGTTCAATAGTATAAAGTGTTCATTTCTAATTATAGTTATATAATGAAATAATTGAACTTGATGACAAAGGGATTAAATCAATTTTACGGGTTTTATACCCTCAAAATGTTGAAGAATAACTTCATTATCAATACGCTTGAAAATGTCTTTTTTTGGCATGGCAAACCAAACTTCATCTTGTTGCACAAATATGTTATGATAATACCCATAGCATAGAAAGTTATTTCCACTATAGATATTGCTACTGCTAACACTAAAAACAACTCAACGAGATGATGTACCAAGTTAAAAGCTTTGTGAATTCCTACTTCAGTTTATCATCTTAAAAACATGATCAACCAATATATTACAAAGTACAAACTCTGACATTTTTCCTCATTTGAATTTATGTAACTGCTTACCTAATTGTCAAAATGAGTAATATAACATCTCGTTTCGAAGGTCTTGAGATAAACTATAGTATATGAATGTCAATCTAAATAAAAATATAAAAGCATGGTTGGTTAGACATGCCCACGGGCCACGAGTCAAGGTCAACCCGGACCCGCAGGTTCGCCACGGGTCAGGGTCGACGTCTGGCCGGATGGCTTGGGTTGGCAGGTTAGGGTTAGGGTCAAGCCTCCCCCAACTCACCAGGTGACTCATACCAATAAATTTTTTTTGAAAAAATTATTTTTTTAAAACAATAAATTTATAAATGTATAATAATTATGCATATTATTCTTAGAATAATTTATATTCCTAACATTCATTATAATACATAAATTAATATACAATGTGGGACAAATGCACCCTCATTTTTCTCCCTTTATAGATTTGAAAGTCTTCCTTTCATTCCCTCATTTCTAACGTGGGACAAGGGTCTTCTCCCACATTGAAAATAGAGAGTTAGAATTAGAAGACATGAAGCTACACACACACACACCCTATTATCTCATGGTGATATAAAATCTTCCTATATTTTTCTGACTTCATATCAAAAGGAAGTGGGTGATAAAATGTGGTATGAAGATAAAATCTTCCCGTGTCATTTATTTATTTATTTAATAGTCAAAATTAAAAAAAAAAACAATTTTTTTCAAAGTAATGTAACCCGCTAGGTTGGTAGGTCGACTTGACAGGTCAATAGGTCGACCCGAACCCATCATCCCGTTGTATTTCCGGGTTAGGGTTTGGGTCGACCAACCTTGACCCGACAGGTTGAACCCGTCGACCCGACGTGTCCACTCCGTGGCCACGCCAATTAATAGGCATTTTTTTTGTTAATAAAAATGAGACTTTTTAGCCTGGACCGGATGAACCCAGGCTAAAAGGTAGTGTTTTTTTTATTCTCCATAAATAATTAGCATTTGCCGTAGCTAGCTATTAGTCACGACTGTTTCCGTTGCTACAAGAATTTTTCCACCGCATGTTTGGTAACGCCTGCTCTGCCGTCGCTAACCCCCTTTGGCCACATCAATTTCACTTTTGGCCACGGTAAGAGGCCGTTGCTAATTTGTTTTTTTTAATGATTGTTGGTTATTAAAATAAGATTAAAGTTATTAATATACCATTAATTTTCAAGCATTCATAACTTTAATTTTGCTCGGATATCGGATTAAGACGTAGTATATATCAATACAAAGCTATTGACAACAACAACAACAACAAGCCCAGTACATCCCGCTTAGAGCAGGGTATGAGGGGTCCCATTGTACACTCTCTTTCCCCGACTAGGTCGAGAGAGAGTTTCCGAATGACTCATACCTGCAAAAATGTCTAAACCAGACAATACATGACACAACATTAGGTGAAATAGAAATAGAGGAGTAGAGCTCATAGAATGATACTATATCGGAAGGATAAATCTAGCCCTCGTTGACCCTACTAGCCTCTCTCCACCGTCTGCGATCCCTCGTTAAACCCCCGGGTATGTGTAACAAAGTAAGGTCGCGCCTGATGACCTCCCTCCAAGACTTCTTAGGTCGACCTCTGCTACGCCGCAAACACTCTATCGGAAGGATATCACATCTGCGTACTGGAGCATCTGTTAATCTTCTACGCACATGCCCAAACCATCTGAGCCTAGATTCCCTCAACTCGTCCTTTATACAACAGACTCCTACTTTCCCATGGATTATCTCGTTTCTTATTCTGTCAAAGCGGGTGTGCCCACACATCCATCTCAGCTACCATCAGGCTTTGTTCCTGAATCTCCGTGGCGCCCAACACTCTACTCCATACAACATAGCCGGCCTCACCACAACCTTATAGAATTTACCTTTTAATTTCAATGGTACATTCTTATCACATAAGACGCTTGAGGCTGCTCTTCATTTTTGTCATCCCTTCTGAATTCGGTGCTTTACATCTAGATCAACTCCTCCATCACTCTGCGACCCCCATCTTACCGAGTTTTGTTGGTGTTGTTTGCCTTGGTTCAGTTTTCGACATAGATAGCTTTGTCTTGGCCACCTTCAAGATACTCGTTTTACATGTTGAAATTGTGAGTATTCATATCTCTTCCTTGTCTGTTTTGCAAATTGAGGACAATGCTTTGTCTATACCCATATCTTGAACCCTCAGGTAGATTACGAAGTCTAATTGCAAGTGGTTGAGCACTCAAATTAGGTTCCTTTAGGTTTCTCAGGGTCCTTCTTGGCGGATTATAAACTTTGTCTCCCATCTCCTTATCTGTGTCAAATTTGAGCCTCCTTTTCAACCTAAAAAGAGATCTTGTAATCTCGGGATCAAAAGACAAAGGTCGTGAATTAAAAGAACGAGTTTGAACCATACAAGGACACAAAAGACTTAAAGAAAAACAAAAGTAAAAAAAAAAAGAATCAATGATAGAAATAAAGAAAAGCAAACTCTTTTCTTCCCCGGCAACAACGCCAAGAATTTGGTGCGGAGCGAACGTTGTTGGCAATTTCTCCATTTTCCAAATAGTAATAATATCCTAACTCAAAGGTCGAACCAATATATTAGTAAATCAATGAATTGATAAACCAACAAACTAGTATAGCAATGAAGTCCGAAGTCAAACCCACAGAGAAGAACGGTTGCTATGCAATGTTTCTAACAATGATTCTTATGACAAAAGCAATGATTTGTAGCAAATTGATAACAAAGTAAAGTAAAGAAAATATGATTGCAAAGTGTTGATAATAAGATGGAGGAAATATTTCACCTGTAATTCTCTTACAATGGTTGAGGTTCATGGTCCTAGGATTGATTCAATAGTTATTTCTAAGCATATGTTGACTTGATTAAAGTTGATAGATCATCAGGGATACAATCTCCTTATTCAATATCCCCAAAGAATAACATTAAACACTCAAGTTCTAAGACTGATAGAGCAAAAGTAATTACACACGATGTCCAGGGGCATAATCGTCTTTTACTAGGTAAACCCTAATTCTCACTATATATATATGTGATTGAACTACTAGGGTTAGGGAGGCTTCTCGATCAGCCAACCCAATTCTGACTTGAGCGTCGGAGGCTCCCCGGGGAGCAAACCCCGCCTCTTTCTCTTCTAATCTATATGCAGGAAGATCGATCGACGCAGACAAGGATCGAGATGCAGATTTGATGTATTACATTTGGCGCCGTATGTGGGAATCGATCTAAAAGCAATGTGCTTGATCTGATTCCCATTCAATTAGTGGAGAGGTCGATTGCCAAACGAAGGGGCAAATTTGGCCTTTGAGGGACCATCATCATCGTCCTTGATCTCGCTCCACCAATCTTCATCATCGTTCGTCAACGACCACGTCTCAGTTCGTTGTCGCTCAACCTTCAGCATCAATCCTAAAAAACAATGTCGCCGCTGAACGCCGACCGAAGAAGCATTAAATCTAGAAGCCGCTCCAGAAGCCCTAGTCGTCCCACATCCTATTTCCGATCTCATCGGTTGAAACCGAAATGGAAGATAAGTACTGATATATATATATATATATATATATATATGATTTCATTAGGTGTCAAATTCGTCTCAATTAGATGAGTTTCTTCACCACGCATTCCTTTAATTTCCGCAAATTCTTCGTACCACAGAATTTCGGATCAAATAGGAATTAGGGACTACCCAAACCTACCACAGTTAAATTGCAATGAATAAATTGTGAAGATCTTGATCATTGTTGTTGTATATATTTGTATTATGTATATGTTCACCCGTTTGTGTATAAAAGCAAAGGAGTGGTTCATAATTTATTTCAAGGCTGGAATTTACAGGCGATTCCGGGACGCCCCTTAAGCCGCTGATTCCGACCTCCTCCGTCTTGGTTCCACCCAATCGTCGCCTTGTCCACCGAAGGTCGAAAGAGGCCTCGCACCCATCGCTCGACATTGCAGGAACCCTTCGTCGGGTTCAATTCGTCGCCGAGGATCCCGCGGTGAAGTCTTGAGTCGCCGCCGCTCCTCTGTACAAACCCGATGAGAAGCGTAGAAGACGTTACTTTGATTGGGATTAATTACAAAGGATTAATTACTTTGTAATTAATCCGAGGCGTTACTTTGTAAATTGGGGCAAATTACAAGATCAGCCCAAAGTTCTTGGAAATCGCAGTTCAGCCCGCACATTTAAGTTATTTGTAGAAAAAAGGTCCAACTTTCATAAACTTGGAAGTGCAACGCATCGTGCCCGGCCGGTCCAGCATACGAGACCCAAGAGCTAAGTTCTCTATATCCTATTTTGATGAAAAGTTTACTATTTAGTTAATCATATTGCATGGTTAATTGCATCGGTGAATTATCAATTTTTTAAATGCTTACATGCGCATCTATATATAGAACAACATTATATCAAAGCAAAAGAAAAAGGAAAAAAAAAACAATCAAATAATCGTCACTCATGGCCAACGAATCGCCACTCAAGGCCAAATGATCGCCAATCAAGGCCAACAGATCGCCAATCAAGGCCAATAGAACGCCACTCATGGCCAACGGATCGCCAATCAAGGCCAATAGAACGCCACTCAAGGCCAAATGATCGCCACTCATGGCCAACGAATCGCCACTCAAGGCCAAATGATCGCCAATCAAGGCCAACAGATCGCCAATCAAGGCCAATAGAATGCCACTCATGGCCAACGGATCGCCACTCATGGCCAAAGAGCGCCACTCATGGCCAACGAAAACGTCACTTAAGACCACCTAAAGCTAAGTCTAAGCCATAACAACGCCGTTAAGGGCCAGCAAAACTCGAAATCAAGCAATAAGAATGTCATTTAAGGCGAAATGCACAACCTCAATGAAAACAATCAAGTTGTCAATCATAAATAAAATTCAAACGAGAACGTCACGCCGTCTCTCATTTATGGCAAAGAATTCATCTAATCATTTTGAACCGTACATTCCAGTTGATCAGTTAATGACGCACCAATTGCTTTATATCATGTTATTCGGTTGAGAATGCTGAAGCTTGCAGGATACAACTCAGACAAGGGGCAAGCATTACTCGTGTTATTCGTCTTCCCTCATCACTAGATCGTGATAAGGAAACCCGAGGGGCAATTGATAGAGCAAAAGTAATTACACACGATGTCCAGGGGCATAATCGTCTTTTACCAGGTAAACCCTAATTCTCACTATATATATGTGATTGAACTACTAGGGTTAGGGAGGCTTCTCGATCAGCCAACCCAATTCTGACTTGAGCGTCGGAGGCTCCCCGGGGAGCAAACCCCACCTCTTTCTCTTCTAATCTATATGCAGGAAGATCGATCGACGCAGACAAGGATCGAGATGCAGATTTGATGTATTACAAAGACCAAGTGTCATATCGATTCAATGCAATCAAGACACAATTGGAACAACCCTAATCAGCCCTAATCGACATCTAACGCCATAGAACAATCGAAATAATCCACTACAAAGACATAGAAATATCACTACTTCAATGCCTTTGTTTGCTATCAAGAAAACAATAACGAATTCATAGCTTAGATGAAATTCCTAACATGATGATCAATCATAGAAAGGAACACAAATATAATCGATAGACACAAGATGATAAATATACTCATAATAACTAATAGAAATTAAATCCTCACAATTCATTCAACCATGTCTTCAAATCACAGGTGAAACTTTGAGTTTAACAACTCATAGGCCAAAAACCTCTCTTCTCTCTAAAAGTGTTCATTGTCTAACCCTACATGTAATTACCACCCTTGTGGCTTATTATGAAAGAATATAACCTAAATGGAACGTGAAAACCCTAGAAAATATAATAATAATATAATAATAAATAAGTATCTTCGGATCCAAATCGCTCTCGCTGGACACGGGGTAGCGGCGGGCGCCGCTAGAAAACCGGCGGGCACCACCATATGCAGTGGCCAACTTTCTTCTTTCCTTCGATGTTGTGCTTCCTTGATCCTTTGTAGCTCCTTCCTCAGCCTTCATATACTCCAAAACATGTCTTCTAAGCTCTTCCAAGATCCCATCCAAGGTCGGAATGTAAAACTGCAGAATAAACACTAAAAATGCGTTGATTCCGAACTCGAATACTTCACAAGAAAGATATGAAACTAGATTAAAACACATGCAAAACTCCTATCTAAATGCAATAAGAAACGTCTATAATGCCTCCATGAAATATGCATTATCAAGTCTCTACTTGCGATGGAACAACCGCCTCCTTGGATTTGTGAGGTTCAAGCTTTCGAGTCTCCTCTAATTGTCTATCATTCCTCAAGGTCACAATAGAAATTTGTCCTCTTGGATTCTCACCAGGTAGACCTAGGAGTTGCCTAGGGGCGGCGGGCGACGAGTTGAATGCGGCGGGGGCCAAGTACCTTGGGTGGGCGCCAAACCTGCTGAATGTTGCGGCTGCCTTCAAAACTTGTCGGAATTCGATAAACAATTGGAGAAAAACTTGAAAATCTTCTTAAAGGCAACGATTAGCACAAAAAAGGGCTGATTTTGGTTGTGAAATTTCATAATCAGGGTTTTAATTTATGCACAAAGAGATTGTGAGTAGGAGGAAGTATATATAATAGATTTTGGATAGATTTTATAAGGAAATAGATAGATTATTAAGACGGAAAGATAATGTATGGGAACAAAAGATATGTGAGCACTTATCTTAGATAGATTTTCATCAATACAAACTTACTGAGATCAAAATAACTGAAATTAAGATTACGAATTGAATCAAAACTGTTTCTTTCGTCAACACTTTGTGATTCTTAGAAGACTCCGGCAAGTGGCGGGCACCAGACAAGTGGTGGCTTTTGCCGAGTTGAACTTTGTGTTCCTTCTAAGGATAGGAGATTCGCTCTATGTGTTGTCGAGAGGCGTGCCCCGAGGCTCCCTAGGCGGATGCCAGTCTGGCAGACATGTTTCTTTTTCCTCATTTTCTTGAAACCTATGTCTCGAAAATGATTCGACACACAAAGAAAACACAAGTTTTCTCCTAAAAAGGTGGAGTTCTTTATTAGATTCAATAATCCTAATGCAAAACGATAATAAATTAACATGCTTAGTGAGGGTTGAAAATGGATGCAATAAATTGAAAAGCAAATGCGATAAATTAAAAAAACTAACTTCGGGTTGCCTCCTAAGAAGCGCCTTTGGTTAAGTGTAGATGGATCATAAGGCACCTTACACTGATTAGTGGAACGGGTGTGAACCATGCAAGATAGAAACACTAATGCAAATAAACATTAAAGAAAATACAAATGCAAATAAACATTAAAGGAACAATATCAATAGAGATCTAGACTAACGTACAATGATTGAAATAGAAAATATGAATATAATGAGTAATATGGCTTCACTTACATTCACAAAAATGGTAATTCCATGATCATTGGGATGTTATACAATAATAATTATGTGATTATTCTAGGGCCGGTTTAAGCACAAAATTGAGGTAGGCCGAGCCTACTGGTAACACCACCTAACTCCCTTAACTCTTGCATATTGGGGAGAGTAACATTAAGTCCCTAACACCTAGAAAATAAACATTATTTCTCTCGCATGTTCGACTTGCCACCTGGTTCTTATCTCCAACTAACTCTTACACTAAAAGAAATAACCTTTACCTGTCAGTTCTCCTACAATATTATGAGTCCATACCCGTCGCTACATGACATGTTGGCTACTAATGGATTAAGGCCTGCAAATAGCAGAATAAAGCTATAATCCTAGCATGATGCAACTCTATCCCGATGGCCAGTTAAGATAAACAAACAACACTTATATAATATTAGCACAAAGATAATTGAAATAATCATAATGCATAACTCAAATCATAATATAAGTCATATCAAACATACCTCACATGTCCTTACCATTTTACTGTAATGCAAGCAAAAGTACAAATGAGGCTACCTGATCTGATCATGGGTCACTTCGAAAAACTAATAAAACTGGATTTGAAAGCTGTCTCTAATCGGTGTATGAGATGTATATGACGATCTAAAGTCCTAGGTCTAATGAGGTATTTATAGGGCTCAAACCCTCTAAGAAAACCTTAGTGTTGTCGTCCTTGGAGGCTAAGCAAGATCTTCAAAGGATAGGAATGAATCTCCTTCGGACAGGATCCGAATTAGAGTACTTATCCTGTCGTAGTGGGCACCTAAGATCTTCCGATGGATGCCGCTCCTTGGCAAGTGTTTTAGTTATTCATGCAAGCGCTTGGCTCGGCGGGCGCCGCCTCAACGTCCTTTGCATTTTCTTCTCTTCTTCACTTGGATTATTTCTAGCTTCTTATTTGGTCTTCTTCTCTTCTTCTCCAAGCCATCCTAGCTAGCTTTAGGCTCCATCACCATCTCTTCGAGCTCGGCTTCGTGATTCTGTATAATTAACATAGAAAAGTATAGATTCCGAACTTCGAATGGAAAAAGTATAACGATGCAACTTAACTCTAAACTCCTCGATCTATAATGCAACCTAAATTACCCTATAACTACCTAGAATGCCTATACAAAATATGCATTATCACCCCGGAAATGGCGCCAAATTTGACAGGACAAAAGTCGTTGGGTCCTATCAAAATAAATCTCAAACTCACTAGCTAGTATAGTATGCAAGTAGGGGTCCAACCCACAGAGAATCAATTTTTTCAATTGCAATTTGTACTTATAAATATAAAAGCACATATTTTTTATGAATGAAAATAAACGAACAGAATATTAACAAAAGCAAATAATGATAAAAGAAAAGTGTTTTCAACTACAAGTTCTTGAATTTGGTTGGTTGGCTTGATCATTGAATCTTCTTCTAGTTATATAACTCCATATTGATTACTTTTATCTTTGTTAGAATAGATTATTAGCCCTACGAGTTCTAGCAATCTCTTACACTCATAATGCAACCCCAACACGGTTAAGATTTAGCAAAGGAATAGCATAAATCCCAAGATTTATAAGCATATAAGTTGTAACACCAATAAATCAATGTTTAACTAGTATATCGATCAATTCCCGACACATTCATTCTTCATACGAATTTCACAAAAAAACATGTTTGCTACGATATATAATGCTTCATATATGAATGAATCAAAACCCTAGCGTGACACAATTCTAGTAAGGTCGCAAATCAAGATATAATCAACAACACAGTTAATTTAAGCACAAAAAAATTGAAGCAAACGATAAGAAAAAAAACTACAATTTAAAAATCACAAATCAACCAACCAAACAAGTCTCAAATTATAGGAAAAACCAAAGGACATCGGTTGCTCATGGAGTACCTAAACATGTGTTTATATAGGCATAAGGGCTGGGAAAAAAACCCAGAAGACGTCCCTAATAGGATAGAATTAGATAAAATTATTATAGATTTAGGATAGAACTTTCCAAGCATAACGCATCACGGAAATTGTGAGGTTCGTGGGTACGGCACGGGCGTGAAAACTCCAGTAGGCTCACATTCACTACCCAGAAAGGCTGCATGTGCGACATGGCTTCTTGCAAGCACGACGGGTCATTACTAGGTTTCCTTCTCCCGCCGGGTGTGGTCTCCTCGCGTTTCTTCTCTTGCTCTCCTCATGGACTCTATTGCCTTGGTCTTTCTTTCCTAGCTCGTCCATCACCTTCCATTGCTTCATCTCGCCTCCATAAACTTTGTGACATCCTCCAGATCGCCTCTCTTCACCATCTCGGATCTACAATATGCAAATAAACACAAAAATTGCGTAGATTACAAATTCGAGCACCAAATAATGAAAAAATGATTGAACTAACACCTAATCATGAAATATATGCAATGTAATACACCTACAACTAACATATAATGTTTATCTAAATACGCATTATCTTATACACAGCCCTTATCGTGTACGCATAAATTATTCGTCTATTTCCTCATGATTATTCGCCTATTTTCAAATGATTATTCGTCTATAATTATGTAATTATACGTCTGTAAAAATAGTGTAAAAATTTTAAATTTTATTCTAACGAATAATTACCCAATACCACCGAATAATTTCATTCCTCCAAATCTCTCAATACCGCCGAATAATCAGAAGTTACATTTAATCTAATCTTTTTATCTTTTTAATTCAATTGTCCAGATTTGTTAACCTGAGCTCTGTACATATGATCTGTTGTCTATACACATATATTTGAAAACAAAAACTCCAAAAATCAACTTATAAAAATTTGAAAAATGTATATAGTAAAATAACATTTGCCTATGACTTTTAAAAATCTTTATATCTATTTTGAATTTTTATAATTTTTGTAAAGTGATTATTTGATTTTTTTAAAAATATGTTAGAATAACCATGTATAAGTTAAATATATTTTAAAACAAATTTTAATATTAATTTAAGAGTAAAATATTTTGTAGAACGTGGTTGTAAGGGGTGTAAATCCTCGAATTTTTTTTCAAAATATTCACTAAAAAATAATTAATTAACAAAATATTCAATCTTTAAAAATATTTAGACAAATATTCATTTTTTGCAGATTTTTCAGAAAAACGCGGTCTAGGACCGCGTCTTATTCATTAGGGATAAAATCTAAAATCGAAAAAAAAACCAACAAAAAGACGCGGTCCTAGACCGCGTCTCTGAATTTTTTTTTTTTTTTTTTTGGGAAATTGAAACAGGTCCGGGGCGCAGGAGAGAGAGGAGGCGCGGGTGAGGGTGAGGGAGAAGGAGAATCGGTGGGGAGAAGGAGTATCGGTGGTTCAGGGGCTCGGAGAGGGTGAATCCGGGTTGTAGGTGACCGGATCTGGGCTAGTGGTGCCGGCGGGTTCAGATCTGGGAGCGGCGAGGGCCACTGGTGGGTTCTGCGTTAGGTGATGCGAGCGAGGGAAGGTATGCGAGGGAGGGAGGGGCTCGGATCGGAGCAGACGGCGAGGACAGAGGAAAGGGCTCGCCGGAGGAGAGAGGAAGGGGCGCCTGGCAGCAAGGGTGAGGGCCGGAGGAGAGAGGAAGGGATGGAGCCTGGCAGCAACGGCGGCGCCTGGATCCCCCTACCCCTCCCTCCGCCTCCTCTTCCGTCGTCAATCGCCACAACCACCGCCTCCATCGCCGGAGCTGACGATGCCATCGCGCCTCCGTTCGATTCGGCCTGTTCGGAGCCCTTTCCTCTCCCTCCCTCCGCCCCTCCCTCTCGCCTCCGCCTCCCTCCGGCAATCTGCCTCCCTCCGTCCCTCCCTTTCCTCTCCCACTTTCCAGTTTCAACTTTTAATGAAAAAAAAAAAACATACAAGAGACGCGGTCTGAGACCGCGTCTCTTTTGTTAACTTTTTTTTACACCTTTTCACCAATTTCATATTTTTGACCTTCTGAATAAAACGCGGTCCCAGACCGCGTTTTTCTGCCGGATCTGATAAAAATGAATGTTTTCGTAAATAGTTTGAAAGTGTGAATATTCTTATAATTTTTTATTTTTTTGTGAATATTTAGAAAAAAAATTCAATCCTCTGCCCCTGATCTCGTCCCCCTCTCCTATCCCTTCTCATATAATTTTTTTTTTAATGTTTTTAATTTTTTTTTTTTTTTAAAGTGGGGGTTTGTAAGAGGGAGAGATTGGGAGATATAGGAGGGGAGGCATAATGAAGGACATAGGATTTGAAGCCGTTGGCTAATTTTCATCATCCCGTACACTTGCAGTAAGCTAAATGAGTGTGCGTATATACTACCTCCGTTTGGAAACTAATTTTCAAGTCATTTACTATTCACGTACGCTTTCTTAAGATAAAAAACTATATAAAATATTAATTTTTTTTATTATTTTTTTTAATAATCTCATACTTCTTACTAATAAGTATAAGATTATTAAAAAAAATTAATAAATAAAATGACATTTTATATAGTTTTTATCATTTTAAAAAAAACCTACGTTAAAAGACTTATATTTCCAAACGGATGGATGGAGTATATTTTAATCTTAAAACACAAATGTATGACTGACACCAACGGAAGGGATGAAGTTGACAAGGATGATCATCAACCTTCTCTGACATGTGCATTATTTGGCCTTATTCCCATGTTCCCCATCAATCTCGTCATATTTTATCCACAAATTCCTCCTTTTTTTTTTTTTTTTTTTTTAATATGGAGTTTAAACTTGTTTTAATTGAGTTCAACACCTTCGACTGGACAAACAAAAACCACTGACAGTGGAGGTCCTAGCCCTTCAATTAGGGATACAACAAGTTCGGAAACACAATATTAAAAAGATACATATAGAAGGTGATAGCAAGATAATCATTGACCATCTAAGGGCTCGTTTGGTTTAACACAGGAAGAGCAATTCCTGGGAAGTAACTTCCCGGGAATTAAATTCCAGGAATTGCATTTTCCGGGAATTGGAAAAATATGTTTGGTTGGATTTTAGATTGTAGAAATTAAAGCAAGGGAATTAAGAATTTTCTAATTATAAAAGGTGGAATTGTAACTTACCTAGGGGGAAGTAAGTAAGTTAAATTCCTCCAAAATGGAGGAATTTAAATTCCTAGGAACTTAACTCCCTGGGTTTTTCTGTGATAAAAAATCCAACCAAACACATGTATTTTATCTACTTCCTGGGTTTTTTAGTTGTCAACCAAACGAGCTCTAAATAGGAAATCGAAATGCCCATGGAAGATCGAACTACTACTTTTAGATACACAAGTTCTGTTATCGACTGTGGAAGAAGTAGTTTTCTTCCATGTTCCTCGTATATGGGCAATAGAGTGGCGGATAAGGTTGCATACCTTAGCCTCTATGTCCGAGGAATCGATGTTACAAATGATCCTGGTCTTCTTGACCTTATCCGCTAGGATGCCGCCGGGTAGGACTAGCCCACCCGAATTCTTTCCTTGTCAAAAAAAAAAAAAAAAAAAAAGAAATAGCTTTACAAGTTGACATTAAAGTTAAATTACAAAGAGGGCATCTTTCATCTTTCATCTGCTAATCATTTTGAAAGGTGGGAAGTGGGAATTCCTCAACGAACTTGTTTTAATTGGGAAATGGCCCCATCACACAACCACAACCTCCCCCTGTTAGCTGTCAGGAGAGATCCATCAAAGTTAATTAATTATTATATTATCAACTTAAGCAATTACACTACTTAAATATCAGCAGTATATCCCATGTGACAATGTGACCACAACAATAAGCTTACCAATTTCTAATTAAGTACTCCCAGGAGTAATATACAAGTACTAATCTTATATAAAATTCAACCGAGAAATTGTTTTACGAGGCTGACCTAATAACTTGAGGGGTAGATTAAGTATATATAGAAGAGAAAATGTTATAAATTTAAATTTACCAGCTTTTAATTTAGTGATTACAAATCCGGCTTGCTGTTAGCTTGACTTCATATTGCCAAATGCGTGATTCTTTAATCGAATTTCGGTGTTTGTGAAGGAGATCGCTGATACCGACTTCTAGAGACGCTATTATCGAATTTTGGATTCGGTAACACTTGAGTTGTCCCCAACTTTGGGGTTCTAAAATTCTGAGGGCATATTCGAGGCAAAATTCGACACTAAATGTTTTTGATGATAATTTTGTGGGCATTTTCCAGGCTAAATTCGATACTTTCGAATTCAGCTTGTAGGGGATACGCTGATATCAGGTGTTAGTGTAGGTGATGGACATGGTGACTTTTGCTTCTAGTGATATTGGTGATGTCAGGGACATGCCAATCTCAAAGACTTGACGACGTCAACTTTTGACAATTGTGGTTGTTATAGCGTCACCGACTTTAAGAGACGGTGGATTTCATTGTGTGTTAGACGAAATATTCACCATCTCTATATCAACCCCTTAAAACACCAACCCAACATCCCAATCACACCGTCACAAACTGTCGTCTACCACATCTTTGCAAATCGAGTCTGTCTCCTCCGATCCATTCTCTCGCTTCCTCTCCAGTGCCACCCAGCGTCGGCTCCATCCCGAGCCACTTGTCCCTGGCAACGACGACCCTACTGTTACAAGGAGAAGAAGGAGTGCAGGTTGGGGGCGACTGCCTCTGCAGCCTCAACGGCCGCCTCTCCTTCGGATTGGGAATCTTCAATCTCCTCGCTTGGGTCGTCACCGAAGTCCCTCAGATCAACACCAATTTCAGAACCAAATCCAGCCATGGCGTCTCCCTCATCTTCCTCTCCACCTAGGTTCTCGGGTACTCAATTTCCATTCCTTTATTCATTCACCCCGTTTCTTTACACCATTACTTTGTTTTATTAATCGATTTTCCCTTTTCTAGGGATGTCTTCAACCTCATTCTGTTGTCTTCTTAAACCAGCGATTCAAGACAAAAGCTTCGATCCGGCCACCATTGAAGACCTGACGGCCGCAACAATAATGGGTAGGTTGTGTACAAAGTGTTTATTGTGCTTCATTAGGGTTAGATGAGTTATTTGAGGATAGGGCGGATACTTTAGGAGGATTGGATGAATTTGGGGAAGTTTGGACGAATTTGGGAGAGATGATATGTGGTTGAGTGGTTGTTTGTGTTATTCTCGTGATTATGCGATGACAATTCGGAATTATTCATATGTAGGTGGGTAATTAGACGTAGGTTTCCTGACATTCAAACTCTGTCTGAAATTGTTCATAAATTTATCGACTATTCGGCAAGTTCAGAGTCACTATTCGTTGATATTCGAAAATTATTCGCTGATATTCAGAAATTAGAAATATGTATAGGGAACTCTGTCTAAAATTGTTTATGAATTGATCGACTATTCGACAAGTTCAGAGTCACGTACTATTCAACAAGTTCAGAGTTTATATTTGTTAATATTACGGAATTATTCATATGTATGTGGTTAATTAGATGTGGGAAATCATGAATTAGATTTACATATTCTTTCAACCTAACGAATAATTACTATCAACTTAGCGAATAATTACTGTCAACCTAGCGAATAATTACTATCAACCTAGCAAAAAATTACAAAATTGCGAATAATTACTATCAACTTAGCGAATAATTAATGTAACCTAACGAATAATTACTATCAACTTAGCGAATAGTTATAAAATTGAGCAACTTTTTTGCCAATATCTAAAGGATAACTCCTCTTTACAAACGAATAATAACTATAAGTTAGCGAATATTTAATATCACTTTATCGAATAGTTCAAATAGTGCACCACAAAAAAAAATCAACGCTACTCCACCCAAAAACGTTACCAAAAAAAAAAAAGTAAAACACACACGCGTAATTCAACAGGTGGGCAGAGGAAGAGGTGTGTCCCATTGATTTTAATTAAAAAGAAAAGGCAAAATTGCCAAATAATCTCAGCCACTCATTCCATTCAATCAAAGGCCCAGATCTGTTAACATTTAACATCGTAAGGGATGTTAACACATGACCCAACCTCTCTCTCTCTCTCTCTCTATATATATATGTATGTATATATATATATATATATATATATATATATATATATATATATATATATATATATATATATATATATATATATATATATATATATATATAGAGAGAGAGAGAGAGAGAGAGAGAGAGAGAGAGAGAGGATAGGTCATATGTACTTAGCCCTTAACGTGTATCATGTGAACAAATCTGGGCCATTGAATTAAGAAGATCAACGGATGTGATGATTAAAAGTAACTTCTGATTATTCGATGGTATTGGGAGATTATTTGGTGGAATGAAATTATTCGTTAGAATAAAATTTAAATTTTTTACACCTTTTTGCAGATGAATAATTATGTGAAAACAAGCGAATAATCATGAACAAATAGACGAATAAATTCTGAGTACATGATACACGTCTGTTAAGGGTTGAGTACACCGGAACCAACCTCTCTAGGTACATGTAGGAAACGAACCTGGCCCAATACAACCTTCTTACGAACAAAGTGGATGTCAATCTCCACATGTTTAATCCACTAATGTTGAACAAGATTGTGAGCCAGATATGTCGCGCTGACATTATTCGTGTAAACAATAGAGGCACGAGGTAAGGGATAGTGGAGCTCCATGAGGAGGTTCTACAACTAGAAACATTTAGCAACTACATTGGCGACCCCATGGTATTTAGCATCGACACTGGATTGGGACACAATCGATTGTCGCTTAGAGGACCAGAAAACAGGAAAGTCATTCAGAAAGAAAAAATACCCGGATGTGGAACGGTGAGTGTTAGGACAATCCGCCTAATCAACATATGTGTATGCAACCATTGAGATCGGAGAAGAAGACAGGGAGATAGCAATGCCGAGAGCAGAGGTGCCATAGATATATCTGATAATGCGCTTTAGAGCAACAAAGTATGATTCCCACAGGTCATTCATAAATAGATACACCTGCTAAACAGCGTAGCTAATGTCAGGACGGGAAAATGTCAAGTACTGTAGAGCACCCGCTAGACTCCTATAGACCGTGGGGTCTGAGACGGAGGAGCCTGGCGCATGAAGAAGCTTAGAAGAGGTGTCAACTGGAGTAGAGACAGGCTTGTAGTTCATCATATTGGATTTGGAAACAATCTCCTTAGCATATTTCTCCCGAGACAGGCTTATAGGTACGGGTAGAGGTTTGAAACCTCAACCCGTACCTGGATTGCAATATCCGAATGAAGATATCCAACCTTCGAAACATAACCCAAATATTTATATTTGGGCTGTTACATGGTCAATTGACATGCTATTTTTTTTTGGTTTGATTGCATAGATTAACTGACTTTTGTTGGTCTGATTTGCCAAACATTATACATATTTTTTGGCCCAATTAGCCAAACATTGTAAATATTTTTTTGGCCTGATTTGCTGCTATGTCACACTATTATGCCACACTTTAAGCAATTGTATGTTTGTTGGGAATTGTTTTACATGTTTGGGATGCATTCTTATAATTTCATTTTCCTATTAATCAGAAGGTTTAATAAATGTCTTTCTTAAGTTTTGCATGCTCTTCTTGCCAATATGTAGTAACATTCTATCTAATTTAAACCTTATTAGCTCAAATGGTAGAGCATTGCATTCAAACACAAAGATGTGGGTTCAAATCACGCATGTGATGCGATAAAAAACAACAAATATGTCATTTAACATCAGGTAATACTCGATGAGTCGATGTCTTTAAAAAGAAATCGATGTCTATGTGGGGGATGGAAAAAGTCAAAATGTTTTAAAATCGGGTAATAGCCGATGTCTTTGTATATTATAACATCGGATATATTTTATAATCGATGTTATACCTAATCAAATACATCAGATTTAAAAATATAACCGATGCTATAACATACAAAGACATCATGTATTATCCGATGTTAAAAAGTCTTGACTTTTTACATCCCCCATATAGACATCTATTTCTTTCGAGTTTTCACTCGAAGTTTAGCGAGATCGCTCGTATTTCTCTGTTTTTCTATCTTTTTAATCATGTCTAATGCTAAGAATATGATTGAACCTGAAAACTTGAACTCTATCGAAAGGAGAAGGTGTGAAAGATTGGGAATTCATAAATATTCAATAACCAAATTTCTATGTGAAGATACTTTAAAGTTGTTAAATCTTTTTGATGTCACGCATACTTTTCTTAATTAAAAAGGGAGGTTTTGGGGAATTTATGGAGAAAAAGGGGAATTTCTGTCTACTCTTGGCAATAAAAAATGCTCCGGACTAGGGGAAGCTATTTCTACGTTCTTGCCAGGAAGTTGCATTTTGCGAGGATGCTCGACAAATCTGTTTCGATGGCCTGATCATAGTAATTACAATTAAAGTAGAAGTCTCATTGGAGGGTCTTGTACCGCTACCAAAGACCTCCAACCTGCTGGACCAACAATCTGTAGGAAGGATATGGGTTGCATAAGAGGAGAGCTTCTACCATTCAAATGTGTGAGCTACTCTCATCATCTATCCCTTCCGAGGAACATCCCAAATGGTCTTGCGTTACATGATTTCTTTATACCTACAGACAAAGAAGAAGATAGCGAACCTATAGAAGATCTGGTTGAAAATGAAGGTCCCGTGGATGAATTCTCGGAATATCAAGGGGTAAATTCTCAAGAAGTCACGATGGAGGGTCCAAAAATCGACCCGGAATCAGGTTGAAGGCACGTTGATGGAAGACTTGAAGAATTTGAAGCTTCAATAAAGGAGGTAAAGAAAAATTTGAAGAACTTTGATGAAGAATATCTCCACGACAATAAGCAACACATCATGGCTTTCGACGAATTATTTCGAATGATGGACAGTTGGGTCGATTACTTGAGGACCCGAGAGCCTAAAGACCAATGAAGCGGTTAGTTACCCATACTCTCCCATTAGTCTTTTATTTTAATTTTATTTTCTGTTTATTTTATTTTATTTTAATGTTTCTTTATGATCATTCATTGAGGACAATGAAAAGTGAAGTGTGAGGGAGAGGGTTTATCTTAACTCTAGATTTTAATTCGAAAATTTCGCCTAGTACCCCTGTGGTATTGACTATTTCGCGTGGTGTACAAAAGATTGAATAAATTCGCCTGGTACCCCTGAATTATGTAAGTATTTCGCCTCGTGCCCCTAATCAGTTAAATCTAACAACCACTCACCTCTTCCGTTTGTTCTAACTGAAGACCCTCAGGAGAAACAAGAGACGACTCAGAGAAACGCTCAGGCCGACTGGAGAAGCACGAATCGCTGACAACAAAGGGAGCTTGCGACCACCAGACGGAGAGGAGAGCGACGCCGTACTCCTGAGGTAACACAAAAGCGAGGGAAAAAAAACAAGGCATTGGATCCCGACCCGGAGGAGGAGAAGAAGAGCTTAAATCTGCGACAACCAAGGAGTTGTTGGAGGCGCCGCTAGGGGTGGTGGAGGCGCTGCAGGACTCGCCGGAGGTGGTGGTCGAGGCTCCAGGCAGGTATGTCGATTTAGGGTTAGAATTTTTATTTGCAAATTAGGGTTTCGATTTGTGATTAGTTCGATTTTGGGTTTGATTTGGGGATTCATGACAAGTATGTCGATTTAGGGTTTCGATTTGGGTTTGAACTGGGTTTGATTTGTGATTAGTTTGAATTAGGGTTGAGAACTTGAGAGTGAGGAATTGTTGAACTTGTAAATGTGTGGATGAAACAATTGAAATAAGATATTGTACAGAATGCTGAACTTGTACATTTTTTAAAGGATACCAATTGAAATAATACATTGTACAATACAGATGAAAAAGGATTGAAATAGGTGGTGGATACAGATTGAAACATGGGGTGTGTGAATTTAAAAACCTAAAATTTTAGATTTTACTAAAGATATTTCTAACTAAATTATTAAATTTTATCTACTCACCTGGAAACTCTGTTTGGAGCATTGGTTTTGGCTACTATCTCTTTTGGTTTGCACTCCTCTTTTGGAAGCTCTACGGTGGAGGTTACTGAAACTTGTATAAATATATATGCTCAAATAATACACATTGGTAAGAAACTCTATGAAGCACAATGCATATGAAAGTAACTGTCTTACACTTGGTTACAAAACAACAATTTTTTCACTTTTCCTTTTGGCTTTTGGTTGGAAATTAGAATTTTGTTTCCTTTACCGAACACCATGAATGCTAAAATAAGATCATACAAATTGAAGAATAAAAAGAAGATTCCAAAACCATAAAAAGAAACTCTGCAGCCAAACAAGAGGGGAAAATGCTTTACTAACAACACTCACACTCACTTTGTTGCTGCCAAACTATGAGGAAATGTCAGCAGCTTCTGAAGGTTATGTTTTCCGTCAAGCGATATCCAGGATAATTTGATTCATTTCTCAAATGATTCCTTCTGCACCGTGGCAAAGGAGTAGGCTTGTCTTTGGTTATCAAACATTTTTAGCCTGTTAGCTCAAATGAGAGAGCAATGCGCTCAAGCACAAAGACGTGGGTTCGAATCCCACATAGGCTTATTGAATTGAATTCAATCATGAATCATTTTAGTAATTTAAGGCCATTATTTTGCTTTCATACAAGTGTGTATGTAGATTTCCAAAACCATAAAAAGGAACTCTCGCATTTGTGCAACGTTTCCACCTGCTCTTAATAAACATAAAATCAAAGAGATTTTGCTTTCATATCAATTTTTGCTGTCACTTTTTTATTCATTGTCATACCTCTGCTTTACTGTCATAACTTCAAGAATATAAAATATAAAAAGGGAGGAACTTTGCAGATTCAACTCAAGAGCCCAAAATCAGAAACATTACTCTTTCATACAAAGCCTATGCGGGATTTGTACCCGCATCTTTATGCGTAAGCACATTGCTCTTCCATTTGAGCTAATAGGCTTAAAATTAAAGCGATTTTTCTATCATTTTCTTTGTTGTTGTCATACAATAGTAAGAATGCTTCAAAATCATAAACCAACAGGTACTTGCTGTGTTCTAACATTAAAAATAAAACAGGAATCCATTGAATAGCGTTTAAAACCTGTCTACACTCTATAGTCTTACAATGATCGTATATATTGTTACAACTTTCAACACCTGGGATAGAGCCCACCTGGTCATGAGCTTTAAAACTTGTTGTCTACACTCCAAGATAACAATGAATCACATCCGATAAACTATAATTCATTTTCTCTTTTGATCAAATTTACTCATATCCCTGTTGTGATTGTGATGCATGGAAATGGGGCAGTTACAATAAAAATCAATATCACAGTCCAAAAAGATAATAAGACAGATGAGATAAATAACATTAGACAGAAAACTTAGTAGTCATCTGACGAATTTGATGAAGCTGATAAGAGGTTGTTATGTATTGAGAATAAGTAGATCAACATGGAACCTAACTTGAAAGTCTAGCAAAACTGAAGTTTGACCTATACCAAGCAGAGTACAGACATAAAAAAAAAATGGCATGAAATGAGAGAAATTCTGAGATAGGTCATTGTAATACTAATTAACTTCATCTCTGCAGATCCTCACACAGAAAAAATTGTCATTAGACCAGGCAGTAGGATATTGAATCTCATCCATTTCATGGCATTGTGCGTGCTCATATATACACATCTCTAGCAAGAAATTAAGGGGAATAAAAGCTTCCATTCAAAAGCTAAAAGCTGAGTACACCTCAAAATCTTAGATCCGGCAAATAACTATCTTCCCCAAACAAGGATCTCCTTCAGCTCCAACAAAATTCAGATCTAGACTAATTGATATAGAGACAAAATTCAACTATATTCAGTGTATGGAGAATAAGTTCAAACTAGCCACTCTCTGGATGAATTTGAGTACATGCCAAATTCTTTACTCAACAAGCACCACCCTAGCAAAAATTCCTCAATTCCTAATCTCTAAATCGATTTACAAAATTCTGAAATCCAAATTGCACTATAAATCAGTAAAAATCCCCATATTGTACTCGATTCGAGTTAAATCCCATATCCAACCACAAAATACTCAAAACCAAATTTTTATACCCTAAATTTCATAATTTTAAAACAAAAAAATCGAACACATACCCACTCACGTGAACCATCAATCGTCGTCTTCGCCTCACGCTTACCGGCCTCATTATCTGTTCCTATCATGTTCGTCTCTCTCCTTCCATTGGTGATTGTCTCTCCTGGACATTCTGCATAGTGTTCAACTAGGGAGTATTCAGGATGGGGCATATAATTGGAATCCAATTCGACTGAGAAAAAAAATCCTCAAATTGAAAAATCCTCAAACCCTAAATTCCTAAAACCGAAAGTAAGAAAAGGAGACTTACCTAGGCAAAGCGTCGGCGCCAGCTTCCTCCCTTCTCATGTTTGTGGCTCCTAGTCTCCTACATCGAGATCTTCAGGGGACTTCTCTCTCTTCCTGTGTCACCTTCCTCTTCCTCAGTATCACTTCTTCCGCTGCTGGTGTACTTTCTGTCTTTCTTTTGTTTTTATTTTTTTTATAAAAAAACTGACGGAGCTGTTAGTATAACTAACGAGAAGGGCACGACGCAAAATTACATCAAAACTTAGGGGTACCAGGCGAATTTAGTCAATCTTTCGTACACCACGCGAAATAGCCAATACTATAGGGGTACCATGCGAAATTTCCGATTTTAATTTTAATTTTTGCCTGCATTTAGAGCATATTCAGGACTTATAAGTTTCATATGATTGAGACATATTTTAAGCCATATTTATCTATATCTACCCTATGTTATACCTTTTTTTGAAGAAAATTTGAGTCTTTAGCATTTTTCTTTGAAAGCTGCACAAAAATATATTATCCTTAGCCGATAATGAGCCTGACCCTCCTGGAATTAGGATTAGTGTTGGTTATGGTTATGATTTGGAGAGAAAGAAAAAGCTAGTAGCTTTTGCATAATGTTTAAATGGTTTCACGTCAAAGATGTAATGTTATATGCTTTATTTCCTCACATTGTACTTCATAGATGGCTCTAAAGAAATGAAAAATAGAAAAAGAAAAAGAAAAAAAAATCGGAAGAAAAAAAAGTATTGAAATAAAGAGCCTAGTTGTGTGGGCGTGGGCGCGTGCGTGCGTGCGTGCGTGCGTGTGTTGAAATAAAGAGCCTAGTTTGTTTGGGATTATTGGAATCTTAGTTCCCGGAATTGGAAGCACCACATAGCCAAATATGAGTCCTTGCTCTTATTTTCATACCAAACCCCATTACAACCATGCTGAATGGAGTCTTCTCTGAAATTCTCTAATGAGCGAAAGTCCTCTTGATGTTGCTTATTTGTTTTGAAGTATTAGGTGGAGATAATTCTATATAAATGCCAATGCTTAAGATGATTTTTGTATAATGAATTGAGTTGAGAGATGATTTTAAAGCCTAAACACATAAGAGTGAGTAAAACACATTTTCTCTTTGAGTTTTGATGGATAAGGCATGCGGGCTACTTGATCACACATGTATATGCTAGGACATTAGTCTACTTTACCATTGTTTCCACTTGCATAAGATGTTGCTTTTGAGAAAGGCTTATTCATGAAAAGCTATGTTTGTGGGGTGCAATGACTATGTTTTGAAATGATTTTGCTCGTGGACTAGAAAAAGATAAGTGTGGGGGATTTGATAATGCATGATTTGTATAGGAATTTTGAGTCATTCTTAAATCATTTAGGTTGCATTCATATTCTTTAAAATTGAAATCTACGTGTTTTATGTCTATTTATGCAGATTCTCGAAAGTCAAGCTAAAGGAGAAGAGGAAAGCTACATTATGGAACCTTAGAGACTTAGAGAATATTCAAGAAAGAAGATAAAAGAAGAAGCAAACAAGACAAGACAAAAGAAAGCAGAAACAAAGGAAATACAGGGGCGGCGCCCGCGGCCAAAGACCCAACGACACTTGATGGATCGGCGCTCAACGCTACCCCATCGGCGCTCGCCGATCGCTGTTTCCAGAAGATCTTCGCTCAACCATATCTTGCCCATTGGGGTTTGCTTTTACCTTAAGAACTCCGACTCCTAGGATTTCTTATGCCTATAAATACACCTCTCCTCAGCCACATTCAACACACCATTTGACACATTCTTAACACACTTTTCACATGAATTATATGCTTATGTGATCAAGGACTTGTTGCTTCTCAAACCCCATGCAAGAGTTTAGGGAGTTGATACTCGTCGAATCAAGAAGCTGTACAACTCTATGCACAAATCGACACTAAGATAACCAAACATAACCAAACAACTTGATGATCATGGAATTACATATGTTGTGAATATAAGTAGAACTATATTCTCATCTTATTATTATGATTATTATTATCTTTGTTTCAATCATTGCTTTATTTATTGCCTTTCTTTTATTACTACTATTGCTCTTGTTACGGACTGCTTGGTTACTTACTACCTTTAGCCAAAGTCGCACGCACTCTCTGTGACATCGACATGTACTTGCTGCTAATACTTTTTATTAGTTGAAGGTATAGATTTAATATTTGGGGTGTTAGAACACACGACATTCTAACGCCCACCAGGGCTTTATGTGTTTCACCATTCGAGAGATCAATCGAAATAGAACAATGGTCTGGTAATGTGTGAATGTGAGGTGTGTGATTTGTATGTTTAGATATTTCTCTAATGTTTTGTATGGACTAAAACCTTATCTAGTCCTTCAAGAATATTGTCTGGATTACATTTCTTATTTCGTCATGTATACAGATTTCCTGAAAAAAGGTAGATCTAGAAGATCGCAGCTCCTTTAAAGTCTAGTAGTCGTCGAAAACCTAGGCGAGTGTATCTCGACACCTCCAAGTTCATCTTTCCTACATGCAATTTCATTCATATCACGTAAAACCCAGTCCGGATCTGCTGTGCCAAGAGCACATGTCTCCCCCTATCCCCTCTCTCATTTCATCCCATCCTTTACCTTTTTTATAAAAAAAATAGATTTTAATTATTTTTGCTTTTTTTTTAATTCCGGGGGTGAGGAGGAACATTCAGGGGGTAGGGGCAGGGGCTTTTGGAACAGGTGATCTCAACCGCGTAAAACCATGCATGGAAGGATCGATGAGTTATGTAAACATTTGATCAGTTCCTAGAAATCTTCTTTTTCCTTTCACTAGGTGGCCCATTTATGAACAATAATTGACAAGAGGAATTTGTGTTATGGTATATTTGAGTGATCGATATGATACGCTTGAGCTATAACTGAAGAGAGAGGACCTTATGTGAACTTCTGATCCTTCTGACCAACCAATGACAGGTGACCAGATTGCATTGTCCAACCCCGCACCATTTCATGTCATCTGAGATTCTTTCTATTTTGGTTTGATAGTGCAATAAATTGGATTTCTTCATTCATACAGAAATAATTAATGTATGTCTAAAAAGTTGGTTTTTCTATACCTCTACAATAATTAAAAAAAATTGATAGTGAAAGTGTTCGTGACTCAAAGTGTATAAAGGGAATGGTGTATATAGGGCATTTTGGTTTAGAAAAAATACGATGTAGTCTTAAGGTGTGGATTTTGCTCCAAAAAATCATACGATGGACTCTTAACTTAGTTTGAACTGTAGATTTTTACTTAATTAATTAGATTTAGATTTTTGTGAACTATAACCTTTTTGCCCCTTAAAAAATTCCGGTGTGTGATCAATGGGGAAAAAGATGAAATTATTATTACTTACAAGTTAGAGCATAAACATAATGATAAAATAACACATTGATGATGAAGCACCGGGTTATATGGGCACATGGCTTTGTCCTTCCTAACCTTAGTTTTAGACATATAATTGAACAATTAACCATCCATATGCAAGTGCCACAATTAATGAGCCAACATGTGGCTGCATTACATTTTAGAGACATTTCAGTTATTAGTTCTATCTTGTATATATTTTCTCATATAAATTTTGTATACGATGGATATTTTATAAATAAATAATAAGGATATATTTAAAGATTGCATAATATATAGCATCTATTTTTAAACCGTTAGTACACTAAATATATATATAGTTTATGGTTTGTCTAATTCCTTACAATGTGACAAATTAATTATATATCAATATCCAACTTCAACTTGTAACTTGTAATTTGTCACAAAGTGAGGTATCATTTTAACTCAAACAAATTTAATTAATCATTGTTGTTGATCAAGTTAAAAAAAAACAAAATTAAAACTCCTATACGTGCGGCGATTCAGTTGATCGGGTCTGGTTCAAATATAACCATTCAAGTTCACACAATGTCGAGTATAATGTGCTCGGTTCGGGCCGGGTTTAAGTCGGGTAAGTTTGGGCCATATAAATTTGGGTCAAATTAAATTTTGAGTTGCTCGAGTTAATTAAATCACAACTTGTACATTTTATTATAAAATGGTGACTATTTTTTATTTATCGTAATTTTATACTATTAAATTTCATTATTTTAGGTATTTTATTTGACAGTAGGTAAGAAGTAGATTGACACATCGATCTTGAAATCATAAAAAGATGGTTTGAAATACCCTATGTAGAGGGCCGCCAGTCAAAAGAAAAAAAAAAGTTAAGATTACAGATACATAAACTTAAAATTAAAACAACTAAAAAAATAGAGTCCTTGCAGCTTAAGATCTGGTTCGACGAGCCCTTTCATTTTGAAATCTACTTCAGCGGCTTGGAATGTTTACATTCAAGCTAATGAAGTAGTTGATTTTGACTAGGATCGGAGGTGGTGGGAGTTGACGATTGGTGGAGGCGCCGAGGGGTTGAACGTTTGAATTGGGGATCAGAATTTGTATAAAAAACAAAAAGAGTTTCTATATGAATTTAGATTAGGATTAAAATTTTGATAAAAAAAAGATTAGGATTAAACTTAATCAAATGCAAAACGAAGATGGAAAACAGAAAATATTCCTAATCCATTGATGTCCACTAAAATAGCCATGTTTTTATACACATTTTAGCTCCATGTTCTATATACTCTGCATATTTCGGGCTGGGAATATGTTGAATTTATGTAATATATGCTTATTTGCAAGAAATAGAGGTCTACATAAGTTTTGGTTTAATATTACAAAATTTGGAGCCATTCAGGGACAAAACCAAAAAGCAAAGACGGAAGCTGAGCCTTACTCAATATCGAGTACTTTTCCTCGATATCGACTAAAAAAGTCCGGGCAAAGCATGATCGAGGAGAAGCCTGATCGAGAAACTGAGTAGAAAAGCCAACTCGAGGTGCAGTTCTACTCGATGTCGAGGAATCTCCTCGATATCGACTAAGTCCAGTACCAAACCTGATCGAGGATTCGAGGAAGCATCACCATATCGAGAACTGAAGACAAAGCCAGCTCGAGTTCATAACTGTACTCGACATCGATAACATTACTCGATATCGACAAGACCTGAAGCCACACCTGGACTCGAGGAAGGAAATCTGATCGAGAAGCTGAAGAGCAAGATACATCGAGCAACATTTTGTCTATATCGAGTAAATTACTCGATATCGAGTAAAACCTTCCTGGGTCGCGTTACGCTGTGGGCTGTCCGAGTCGAGTTGGGCTTGCTTGGGAGCAAAGGAGTCCGAGTCTATCCGAGATCTATCAAGTCTATCATGGTTTATCCATGGAGAGAAGATTTATCCACACATGAAGATATTTAGATATATTTCCTTTTATGATAAATGTTTCTTTTATTAAAGTTTATCTTTAGATATTAGATAGAGATTTCCTTCCTTGATTAGCAAGGATTGGAAGCCTATAAATAAAGCCTATAGGGCTGATTTTTATTCATTCCATCACACAATTCAATTTAGGGGGGGAGAGAGAAAGAGTGGGGGCCAAGAGGAGTTTGTGAAGCGAGAGTGGAATTGGCTTCCTTTGGTTGTAAGCTCTGTTTTGTTTAATTTAATGCAAGTTTCTTTTCAATCAACGATGTCTGCGATTGCGATGAGGCGCGAGTAGTCCACTCACTTCTAGGGTTGGGGTGAGCCCGATGATAGCCCTGCGTGTTTGAGGTAAAGATCCGACCTTTATCATGTTTTGAGCATCTACTACCTTTTATGTGTTTATTACCCATTCAATGGAGATCCATGCTAACAACTTGGATTATAAACCTAAAATCGGTAGATACAATTAGGGTTTCTTGAAAGAGTTGTCTAATTGTTGGAAAAGGCGAAAGCTTGATCCTTCGATGCAATTTGCATGATTATCTGTTTTATTCTTGCCTTACATGTTTGGTTATCGTTGTCGCAAACCCCGATCTTGGAAGTCTTTCATATAGTTTATTTCGAATCCCGCAAGCTTTGTTCTTTATTTTATTTTATTTCATTTTAAAGTTTCTGTCTCCTCGATCTCGACCAACTTTGGTCGATATCGACTACTGACCTTCGATCATCTAGATCGTTGTAGCTTCTGGTGCGCAGGTACCCGACGTCGACGAAACTTTTACTCGCTATTGAGTAAAATCTCCTCAATATCGACCAACCACCGAGAGCTGCTGCTGCTTGTTTCGAATTGCCTGATCTTCTGTCGACTAACCCTAGTCGAGATCGAGCATGTGTTGTCGACTTCTGCCGTGAGATTCATCCGCTGCCTAGGATTCACTGACACGCTTCCTCGTGGATCGATCCTGACTTTCTCTTGCTACATCGGGAGGGAGTCTTGTAATTATTTGCACGGGATGGAATCTAGTTTGCTTTGATTTATTCGTATTTTATTTGCATTCTCAATACGCCTCCTACAACAAATTGGCGCCGTTGCTGGGGAAGCAATCATTCGCGCCTTAGGTAGTTAAATCTCACGTTTGTTTTGAGTTACTTCGCAGGTGTATGCGCCGTTCTCGTTAACCACCTGAGTTTGACGTCTTAGACTAACCGGAACGCCTTCTACACGTCCACGCTAAACTAAAAAGAGCCATGGCAGCCGCAGAAACACAAGAACAACTGATTGAGAGGCTTCGGAGGGAACTAGCCGCCAACAATGCTACTCTCGCCACTGAGAGAGCAGGCATGGAACAGGAAGTTGAGCGAAGGAGGCAAGCAGAAGCTGAGCTTGCCCAATACCCTACCACTGCAGAGGATTACATGCACCCGACTCTCGTCGTGCCTGAATCGGCTATTCTAATCCCTGAAAATAGCTTCGAAATTCGCACTCACTTCCTTATTGAACTTAAAAATAATGCTTTTCATGGAAGATTTAATGAATGCCCTCTTGAACATATTACCAATTTTTCTGACATGTGTCGTACTCTTGTTGAAGGTACTACTCTGGAATATGTCAAGATGAAGGCCTTCCGTTGGTCTCTCGCCGGTCCTGCATTGAAGTGGCTTGAAGGACTGAAACCACGATCCCTCACAACACGGGCTCAAGTAGAGCAGGAATTTCTCAACAAATTCTTTCCTCCTGCCAAGACAGCACTCCTCCGTCAGAAGATTATAGCTTTCAAATAGAAGTTTGGGGAGCCGCTGGAAAAAGCATGGGAACGATATAAGGAACTACTGCGATCTTGCCCTACTCATGGACAGCCACCCTATGTCATTCAGGAGATCTTCTTCAATTCTCTTGACCAAGTCACTAAGGCTAGGATCAATCAATATACTCGATATGAGTATCTGACGATGCCACCAGCTGACGCTTGGGGTGTACTCGACAAGCTCATCAACTACGATAACAAATATGTGGCTTCAACAAACTATGATGAAGATGTCTATGCAAGGCCAGCCCCATCCATGCCCCTCTATGAGCCTTCCAAGGAGATTGACCCAGATGTCAGGGAGCTGTACTACAGAGATCATAATCGCAAGCTCCTCAAGCAAGTCAAGTATCTTTCTGTCAACCAACCTTGCATCGAATGCGGATCACAGCGGCACATTACTACTGAGTGCCCACACACAGAGCAAGTCAGGATGGTAGAAAACCACGAAGAGGTAGCTTATGCAGGGGGTCCCAATCGCTATATGGGGGACCAAAGGTTTCAGCAACCACAATGGAACCAAGGTGCCCCTAGGAACCCCCCACCATATAGAGCTCCAGAACATCCAGAAAGGGATCAACAGAAAGATGATCTACAGATGATCCTTGATGAGATGCGCCGAAATCATGCACAACAGCAGCAGTCTACAAACGCCATCAATAATCAGCTCCAGAATTTTAACACAAGATTTGGAGAGCTGGATATCTAGAAGAAGAGCATAGAGACCCAGATGGGTCAATTCGCGGCATAGATTCAACGACCAACCGGGAAACTTCCTGGGCAAACAGAACAAAATCCCAAAGGGAAGACCGGACACGTCGCAGCTATAAAGCTCAGGAGCGGGCACCAATTATGCAAGCCAGAGGTCGGAAAGCAACAAGACACAGCAGAGCAGCAACTCGACATCGACCAAACACAACTCGATGTCGACCAAGGTTTGGTCGATATCGACAAAATTCAACCCGATGTCGAGGAGAATCTAGGCCCAGAGTTGTCTGCACAGCACAACAACTCGAAATCGACAATAGTGGTCGATATCGAGGAAACTCAAGTCGATATCGACAAAAATCTTGTCGATGTCAACGACTCTGCAACACCTCCGACGTCTGTTCTGGGTCCGAAAGCAGAAAAAGACACTGTCTTTCCCTTCCAAGGCGCTAAAAGATCCCACTACAGGTAAGTTTAAACGTTTTGTTAGTATGCTTCGAGAACTTAATGTCTCTATTCCTTTTACAGAAGCTCTGCAAGAGATGCCTACTTATGTCAAATTCCTCAAGGAGATCCTGAGCAACAAGCGATCCATCTCAGAAATCGCCAGCGAATGCAAAATGCTCCACTTCCTTGAGAAGAGACCTGACCCTGGTAAGTTTTCTGTTACTGTGGGATTTGGACAATATAAATATGAGTCCTTGTGTGATTTAGGAGCAAGTGTGAGCATCATGCCCTTATCGATCTGGCGAAAGGTGAAGATAGGGTCTATAGAGCCTGTTGATGACAAGCTATACATGGCAAACAATACAGTGGTCATCCCTACAGGTATGGTTGAGAATGTCCCTGTCCAGGTTGGTAAATTTTTTATCCCAACTGATTTCCTTATTATAGACTGTGCGGAAGATCCTACTAGCCCTATTATTCTTGGTAGACCATTCTTAGCTATTGCAGATGCCAAGATTAGTGTCAAACAGCGATTGCTCACCTTCACAATAGGCGATGAGGTCTTAGATTTCTCTTTTGGCCCTGCAAAAGAAGAAATTTCATGGCTGGAGGTGAAGAGCATCAGCAATCAAGGGATCAAGCAAACAACGGAGGAAGGCACCAAAATTCTGCTCGACATCGACAAAGGCTCCTCGATGTCGACCAAGGTGTTACTCGATGTCGACCAATCTTCCTCGACATCAACTTCCCCTGCTGAGCACCAGACTTGCCAAGAGCCTAAGTATGGGGTCCCTGTACTCGATGTCGACCAAATTTACTCGACATCGACCAACCCTAAGCCCGAAGATTTTTATTTTGGGCCCAAAAAGGTAAGTTCAGGTATGAGTTCTACTCCTCCTCAGCCCATTAAGAAATTTATAAATAATTTAAGGGGAGGTAAGGCCCTGTGGCGAGAGAATCTACGGAGAATAAGAGCTGGAAATAAAAGGAAGGAAGAAAAGAGAGATTATGCAAGCAACCACCTATCAGCCGAACTTGCATACTACAATCAGGACCTAGATGATCCAGGAGAAGGGCCAATAACAAAAGGGGACCACATTGACTACACTTAAAAGCACAAGCGGAGAAGTCGGCCTAGCGACTCTAAAATCTAGAGCATGTATATATAACTTTTGAATTTTTGGGACTTCGAAACTTTTGATTTTGGTTTTGGTTTTTGTTCTTTAGTTTAGAATACTTCATGTGGAAAGTCTTGTCTTTGTGTGAAATCTAACACTTTTAGGTCGGCAAAGCATAAAAAGACCGCGAAAGGTGGAATAAAGAAGTCCCTAAAAGATAGTCGAAATTGACTAGGCCAGTCGAGAACGACCAAGAGGAGCAACTCGGTTTTACTTGATATCGAGTAGGCCAACTCGACATCGACCAATTCAGAAAGCTCCTTGACTTCAGCATTCTACTCGACGTTGACGGTTTCCTCGATATCGACAACATTCCTCGATATCGACCAACCCAGTTCCTCGACAGGCCCTGTTTTGCCTTCCTCGACGCATTATTCGGTGAGTTCCTTCATTTACTCTTGTTTTTATTTGATTTTATATACAGTGGGGACACTGTATATTTTAAGTATGGGGTGGGGGAAGAGCTCATTATCATTATTATATGTTTTATTCTTGTTTTTGGTTTTACATGGTGAAATTTTCAGTAAAATTTTAAATTTTTATGCATAAGGCTAAACCTCAAGGTTCTATAAGACATCTCCCATTGCTTGTAAATTGTTCAAAGAAATAGTGTCATGGAAGCTTTAAATGAACTCGACGATGCAAAATTTGATTCATTAGAGATATAGCATGAAATTGCCTAGTAAAGGGAAGTCACAATGAAGTGCATAATTTATTGAAAACCATGAAAGGTGGTAAAATTTGATATTGCTTTTGACATGTTGCATGATAAGAGGACGGAGGACTTTATATTTCCATATAATGCTCATATTGTTATATCCTAGCCATACCTATGCTTATGCATCACAAAAGTAGATTGACCCTGCTCGCTGAGATAATATTTTCCATTCTTTAAGTTATTTCCTATCCAGGGATTATGTTGAGAATGATGTTACATTATGGAGATTATTATATGGTGTTTGTGTTGTTATTATCATTATTGGAGTTTGGTAGGAACTTGTTTGAAATATATGGAAAATTTAATGAGTGAAAGAAAATCCAATCACCTCAGGAGATAAAGTAGATTGACCCTGCTCGCTGAGATAATAGTTCAGCGAGATGGGACACAGGTGAGGAGTCCAAAAGAACTAAGTATCCGGGGCCATTCATGACATCCATGTTTGCGACTCGCGAGAAGGCAGTGCTGAGGTTAGAGAGGTAAAAACATTATTATTGATAAAAGCATCATGAAAGGTGATGAATCAAAGGAAGAAGGGATGTGGTTATGAAATTTGGAAAGTACTCCATTTCCCCGGATTATTAGCACCACATTGCCAAAAATGACCCACCTTTAGCCTTTTACCAATCTACTCCTTATTGAGCTTAAATTAAAGTCCTCTTGATTATTAATGCTTTGTCACTTATGAATGTTTTGCATAACCCTCCTTTTGTGAGTAGAAGTTTCTTTTTAATTGCACGTGCATGAATTTGTGACACTAATACCTTTTCGAGGATGGTAATTGATTGCGGGGACATATGAGAATGAATCTATGATGTTGAGAGTTTTGATTTCTTCCGCTGAATGACCATCCAAGTTATTGCTCGAGGACAAGCAAGCTTAAGTATGGGGTGATTTGATGTCCACTAAAATAGCCATGTTTTTATGCACATTTTAGTTCCATGTTCTATATACTCTGCATATTTCCGGCTGGGAATATGTTGAATTTATGTAATATATGCTTATTTGCAAGAAATAGAGGTCTACATAAGTTTTGTTTTATATTTCAGAATTTGTGCCATTCCGGGACAAAACCAAGAAGCAAAGACGGAAGCTGAGCCTTACTCGATATCGAGTACTTTTCCTCGACATCGACTAAGTCTAGTACCAAACCTGATCGAGGATTCAAGGAAGCAACACCATATCGAGAACTGAAGACAAAGCCAGCCCGAGTTCAAAACTGTACTCAATATCGATAACATTACTCGATATCGACAAGACCTGAAGCCACACCTGGACTCGAGGAAGGAAATCTGATCGAGAAGCTGAAGAGCAAGATACATCGAGCAACATTTTGTCTATATTGAGTAAATTGGTCGATATCGACAAGACCAAGACCACCTGTCCGAGCCAAGTCGAGAAGCAGTTGCTCGAGCAAGCCAGACGAGCCAAAGTCGACGACACCTTTCCTCGATATCGAGGAAATTACTCGATATCGAGTAAAACCTTCCTGGGCCGCATTACGCTGTGGGCTATCCGAGTCGAGTTGGGCTTGCTTGGGAGCGAAGGAGTTCGAGTCTATCCGAGATCTATCAAGTCTATCAAGGTTTATCCATGGAAAGAAGATTTATCCACACATAAAGATATTTAGATATTTAGATATATTTTCTTTTATCATAAATGTTTCTTTTATTAAAGTTTTATCTTTAGATATTAGATAGAGATTTCCTTCCTTGATTAGCAGGGATTGGAAGCCTATAAATAAAGCCTATAGGGCTGATTTTTATTCATTCCATCACACAATTCAATTTAGGAGAGAGAGAGAGAGAGAGAGAGAGAGAGTGGAGGCCAAGAGGAGTTTGTGAAGCGAGAGCGGAATTGGCTTCCTTTGGTTGTAAGCTCTGTTTGGTTTAATTTAATGCAAGTTTCTTTTCAATCAACGATGTCTGCGATTGCGATGAGGCGCGAGTAGTCCACCAACCTCTAGGGTTGGGGTGAGCCCGACGATATCCCTGCGTGTTTGAGGTAAATATCCGACCTTTATCATGTTTTGAGCATATACTACCTTTTATGTGTTTATTACCCATTCAATGGACATCTATGCTAACAACTTGGATTATAAACCTGAAATCGGTAGATACAATTAGGGTTTCTTGAAAGAGTTTTCTAATTGTTGGAAAAGGCGAAAGCTTGATCCTTCGATGCAATTTGCATGATTATCTGTTTTATTCTTGCCTTACATGTTTGGTTATCGTTGTCGCAAACCCCGATCTTGGAAGTCTTTCATATAGTTTATTTTGAATCCCGCAAGCTTTGTTCTTTATTTTACTTTATTTCGATTCAAAGTTTTTGTCTCCTAGATCTCGACCAACTTTGGTCGATATCGACTACTGACCTTCGATCATCTAGATCGCTGTAGCTTCTGGTGTGCAGGTACCCGACGTCGACGAAACTTTACTCGATATCGAGTAAAATCTCATCGATATCGGCCAACCACCGAGAGCTGCTGTTGCTTGTTTCGACTTGCCTGATATTTTTTCGACTAACCCTAGTCGAGATCGAGCATCTGTTGTCGAATTCTACCGTGAGATTCATCCGTTGCCTAGGATCCGCTGACACGCTTCCTCGTGGATCGATCATGACTTTCTCTTGCTACATCGGGAGGGAGTCTTGTAATTATTTGCACGAGATGGAATCTGGTTTGCTTTGATTTATTTATATTTTAATTGCAAGTCTCGATTCCCTCCTTACAACATCCATCTACTGCCCAGATCCAAAGAGAGGAAGAAACAATTGCATGCAAGAGGTGGGGCCTGAAAAAAGGAGAAATTTGGTCCTAAAATTTCAAGTTTAAAGGGAATAAAAAACAGATAGTTTGAAATGGGGTGTAATTAGGATTTGAAATTTGGTTTTAGGAGTAGGATCCTACAATGTTTGGTGAGGGTTGGACAAAGTTTGGTGAGGTACATTTTTTATGGGCGGACCGCAAGAGAACAAGTCGCACCGAGGGAGGTTTAAGAATGAGGATGGAGATGGACTCCGGCCAGGAGCAGCAGCGCCACCCACGACAAGGAGCCACCAGCGCTGAGGAACAACTGTCCGGAGAAACAGAGCCACCAGCGACAAGGAGCCATCAACGCCAAAGGGTTGGCGATCATAGGGGAGGGCGACGGTAGAGGGTGGGTTAAGAAGGAGGTCACTTAAGGACTGGGAGGGTAACCATCCAGTAGGCCAACATGGGAAGAGCCCACACCGACACATCAAGAAACCGCCACATCCATGATCATAGGGGGATATCCGGACCTGGATTCACCGTAGGGGGTGAGGGCCGCCGGGAGAGCCCACGATGGGACGGCGGCGATATGCAGGAGGTGTTGGGTTTGTTTGGGTGAGATGATTGACGGCTTGGTTTTTTTTTTGTTTGGGAGCGTCTGGGTGAGAGCGTTTAGGCTATTTTCATTATTTTAGGTATTGAATGTCCCATTATAGGTAATTCACATTATTAGTGTGTTTAAAAATGAGAAATTTGAAGTAATTACAAGGATGAGTCAGGTCTTGTTTGGGTTGAGTATGAGTCGGGTCGGGTTTGTCTTTGTTCGTGTTCATTCGAACATAGTGTCAAAATGATTCGGGGTCATGTTCAGGTTTGGATTGCGCATGATCCTAGATTTTTGGATTCGGTCATATATGATTTTGGATGGATAAGATCGGGTTCTCAAAACCAGTTAGATTGTTTGAAATTAAAATTAAAATTAAACCTTTATGACATATTTATAGGAATTTTTTTTTATAAGGTAAAATTTTGGTTGGCTTAAACCTAGCCGATCATATCCTGTCAGATGAGGTCTAATATACCTGGATGTGTTTCAAGTGCATGCCCTTGCAAAGAGTGGATAAGGTGTGCAACCTTATCAGCCAATATGTTCCCAATGCGGGAGACATGCGAGAAGGATAATTCATGAAAATATTGGAGGATTGTTTTGATATCTCCCAATAGTCAATTCAATATCCCAAATACATTTTCCTTCCAGTGCTAGATGGTTGATGATGATATGTGAATCTCCCTCTAAAACGAGTTTTCTGATATGATGTTCTCTAACTTTAATTACCCCTTTTAAGGTGAGTGCTTTAGCCATAAGAGGAGATTGTTTACCTATATGTTTGTATCCCAATGTAATGGGTTTCCCCTCCTAGTCTAGGATTATACCTTGTGATGCTTCCATCCAAATTTGAAGATGAACCATTAAATTTTAGTTTCATGACTCATCGTCCCGGTTTTCTCCACTTAATTTTTGTTTTTTTTTTAATTTTTCGGCTGGGCTTGTCTTTTGTATTTTCTATTCCTATGTCCTCCTCTTGTTTACAAGCTTTTCTCCAATTCTCATAAAGCATATTTATGAAAAATTGTATTTTCCTATTTGATGGAATATGGGGGTGGAGGCTGCTACCTGTTCGCTATGCAAGAGTGATGAAGAGACAACTGAACACTTATGGTTTCAGTGCCCAGTGATTCAGGAAGTACAACTGATCGTATTCAATTGGTGTGGTATTGGATGTCGTCTGGAATCGATTGAAGCTTGGCTCCATTGGTTTTCAAGTGTTACAACGAAGAAAAGGAAGAAAAAAGTCTATCAAATGAAATTTCTTCGCTTTCAAGCGCTGATTTATTTTACGTGGTTGGCTAGAAACAAACTTGTATTCTGTCAAGAACCTTTTGATGTAACTAGGTGTGCAGCTAATATTATTGCTTGTTGTCGATCCCGTCTCTGCATGTGGACAAGTGCTCGTCCCATGGATTTGCCGGATCGAACTCGAAGTGGATAGGATTACAGTTAGGCCGGTGGGATGGGAGGTTGAGGTGTGGGCATGGTAGACGGTATGGTTTAGCCTTGGGGGTTGTTTGCGTTTGTGCAGAGCTAGGAGTTGGTTGGAAGTGGTATAGAAGGGGTTGGGTATAGTTTTTTGTCACCCTTCTTACGTGAGACCCACCGTTTGGTCTCACCCTTTTGTTTTCTGGTGTTCTCACCACATCTATATATTTACTCTTTTAGGGAATATGGTCATCTCTGAAGGTAATCTGATTTTTGTAAAACCAAATGCCCCACCATTTTAGCGCAAGTGCTTCTTTTTCTGTGGGATTGAGTTTATCACCTAATGTGCTCATGATTGCTTATGTCTCGTATGTTGTTTAGTATGATGGGTATGATGTGTTGATTGCTTGCATGTACCCGCAGAGCTGGATAATTTGCGAAACAATATTCCATAAAAAGAGGTGATTCATCTTCAAAATGGTAGTTACATAATTTACAGGGGATTGGAACATGAACACCTCTCTGAGATAATCGAGTTGTTGTTGGGAACCACTTCTGAACCAGTTTCCAAATGAAGTTTTTAATCTTTGGGGGAATATTTAGCTTCCAAAATCCATGAGTTGGGTGCATCTATCATAGCATCAGAGTTTGTAATGAGTTTCATTGCACTTGTTGTTGTGAACTAGCCCTCTTTGTCCGGCCACCTGGAGAGTCTATCTGGGAGCGACGAGATAGGGATATGAAATTATGTTATTTCCTTTACATTTGTGTTATTTCCATACTAATTTCATTTGGAGGGCCTTGTTCAAATCCTTTGATTTTTGAAGCCCGATCCCACCTTTAATTTTTGGCTTACAAATTATATCTCGGTAGTGGTGGACCCTCAACCGAAATAATGAGGGGGTTGGCAACGAAACTGGATAGAAGTATTGGCCCTCGAAGTTGGCCTTCTATCACTTTCAGTTGCAACAATGCCATAAAAAAATTTAGATTATTTTCTTATGAAGAATGAACCGATCGTTTTTAAATTTCAATCCTTACAACCTACCAATATTGTTTTTTAAAAAATGCGTAATTGGAGTTCATGGAACAAAAAGAATTTTATATATGTTGATATTAATTTGGACCGTTTGGTCTTTGTAAAACAAACCAACTTGAATTGATTTTCATAATATTAATACATCATATATATTGATAATATTATGCTCTCCTAGATCACTTGAATTGATGTTCATAATATTCACTCACATGTTTGAAAATTTTGATTGAACATGCTGCAAAAAAATTGAACAAGATGACTAGAAGGTTACGGGCTATTGTCACTCGACAGAGATGGAATACTAGTTTGTCGATTGTTTTTTACTTCGATTCTCTGAGGGAAATGAGGAAAGTGATCCAATTTAGGAGAGAAGAAGGAGTCACGGAGGAGATCTATAATCCAATTGCGAGGCTGAAGAAGAAGATGACGACTATGATTTCGAGTTTAATCTCTCTAGTTTAGTCCCTATAGACGGCGATATTCGACTTGTGTATCCGGTATTTGATCGAGAATTGCTGCGACACGCTGATATGGTAGGCGAAGTAGAAGCCACTCGTGTTAAAGGAGGTGCACATTGCATATGGATTTGTCATTGCTGCCTGCCATCCTTAATCCCTTGAAGATATTGACTCCTTAAAATATTGCAGATGGTTATTTATAGATTTTATTTCCCAAAATTAACTTCCCAAAAAAATTTGGGGGGGGGGGGGGGGGGGGGGGGGGGGGGCTGCCCCTATTAGTCCTTTAAACCATTCGCCGCTATATCCCGACTTATCAGTCATCTATGTTGTAGATCTTTATTCCGAAAAAAAGTTTTGCTAACTTGGTCTAGTTCATTGTGTATATTAGTCATAAAGCTCTGCATTATATAGAGAGGTTTTGACAGAAGATTTTAATTAATAAGTGTTGCTCCCCCCTGCTGAGAGAGCGCATTGGTTATCCAGTTAGGTAGTTGCTCTTTTGACTTGCATACAGTTTCTTCAAAGGTTTCTCGATTCACTTTTCCGTTAATAATAGGGAAACCCATATATTTTTCTAATGCTCTTGTGTGAGGAATTTGTAAGCAACATTGATGTTCTTGAACTCTAGTTCTGGCTACACCACTTTTTGTTTGAAAAGAGGATTTGTGGACGTTAATCTTCTGGCCCGAGTATTTACAATATTCATCAATAATTTTCCTAATTATATTTTCGCTTGCATTTGAAGTGGATTTCGCAAAAATCATGATGTCACCCGCAAACGCAAGGAAAGGAATGGAGAGACCGTCTTTGCTAAACCTAAATCCAACGGTTCCAGTTCTCGATGAAGCCTCCTCTTGTAGTTTTCTGGCAAGGATTTCCGCCCCCAGTATGAATAAAAATGGAGATAATGGATCACCCTAACGGCGACCCCTAGTTGGTTTAAATAAGCCCGTAGGGCCGTTGTTAACAAAAGTTGAAAATGAGACTATTTCTACACATTCCCTTATACATCATATAAAGATTGGGTGGAATCCTCGCCATGACATGAAAGGAAAAACCCAAATCAACAAGGTTGTATGCTTTTTCCATGTCTAGTTTTATCGTCATCCAGTCTTTGTTTCCTTTTCTATTTTTGAAATTATGGAAGATCTCATGTGCTATCAGAATGTTATCCTGAATAGAGCGGTAAAACCAAAGGTCCTTTCTAACGGGTGTATGAGCTTCCCCATCAATTTTTTCAAACGATTAGTTATTATGTTTGAAATAATATTATATATAGTTGATCAAAGGCTAATTGGTCTGTAATTGTTTGTTGTAGTTGGGTTATCACATTTTGGTAATATGGTAATAAATGTGTGGCTTGTCTATTTAAGTAGTTTATATATAGTTGATTAGAAGCTAATTGGTTTGTAATTGTTTTTTGTAGTTGGGTTATCACATTTTGGTAATAAAGTAATAAATGTGTGGTTTGTCTATTTAAGTAGTTTACCTGATTGGAAGAAACCTTTTACTGCTTTTAACATTGATGGGCCAACAATGCCCCAATAGGTTTTACAGAATTCCATCATCAGCCCGTCGAGACCTGAGGACTTATTTCTTCCCATACTAAAAAGTGCACTTTAAATTTCCCTATTTGTAACTGGTTTTATTAATTCCTCATTTTCGTTCTCGATGATTGAGGGAGTTATCAAGGATAAATAATCTAGGAGATTTGATCTATTCTCCCTATCCCTTTTGAACCGTCTTTCAAAATTTTGTTGAATTTCTTTCTTGACATTTTCTTCCCCAACAATTTGGGTTTCGTTTGCTGTTGTAATATTTCAAATAATATTTCTATTTCTTCTACCCATTTCTATCCTATGGAAATAGCCAGATTTAGTTTCAGAAATTTTTAGGTGTTTAACTTTTGCTATTTGATTCTAGAATTTCGTGTGGAAATTCAACAAAGCTTCATTTTTCTTAAGTACTCGTGTTTGTTTATCCACCATGAAAGTGTTTTGAGAAACTAAATTCGTCTTTTGTATCTCAAGAAGTCTACAATCGGCATCCTTTAGTTGTCGGGAAATATTTTCGAAAACTTTCCTACTCCATTCCTTTGCTTTCACCTTTAAGATTTTTGTCTTAAATGATAGTTGAAACATTGCCGAACCAAAACAGTTTGCTCTCCAGGTTTGTTTAACTATATTACGGAAATCATTCCTTTGTAACCACATATTTTCCATCTTGAAGGATGGGGCCTTGTGTATTTCACCATTACTTTGATCGAGCGAGATGGGACAATGATAAGACGATGTAAAAGTGTGGTGTGAAATTTGTAGATTTGATTATTTCTCTAAAAATTGATACTAGAAAATAGCTTTGTCTAGTCTTTCAAGGATATTGTTTGGTCCAGACCTATTTTTTCTCCATGTAAAAGAATTCCCTTAATAAGGTATTTCAACAAGATCACAAGATCATTTAAGATCAAGAAGGCGTCTAAACAATGTGGGGTTGATTTCTGTTCCTCCGAACTTGTCTTCTCCCTAACTAATCTCATTCATATCCCCACTCACCATACAAGGTAGGTCTGTAGAATTTATTAAATCTTTAACTGTCCTCCAGAAATCGACTTTGTCTCTTTCATCAGGAGGACCATAGACGAAGATAATGATGCAAGAGAAATTTGATTTAAAATTTTATGTATTTGATCATAATGATTCTCTCAAATTGTATGTCCAGTGAAATATCTTCATGAGTAAGGTAGTGTCATTTCCATAGTACACTAATCCCACCAGAGCGACTAATGGATGGCGACCAAATTGCACTATCAAAACCTGCGCTTCTCCACGTTGTTTCCTCGAGTATTCGTTATGTTTTTTTCTCTGTTAAGGAGATTAGATGAATTTTTTCATTTTTATAGAAGGAGCTAAACTCATTCCAGAATGTGGGTTTTCCAATGCCCCTACAGTTTCAGGTGCATATTTTCATTTAATAGTATTTTTTTGTGTGGCGATCCCAAGTATGATCCCATCACCTTTGCTTTTGTCTAAGAGTTTGTATTTATTTTGGTTACCCTGATTTGCATAAGTAATATAGGCTTTGTACAGTAAATTGGTTGATGAACCGATAATCTGGCTAAAATCATTTTCTAAAAGTTTGTCTATGAACTTGTAGACTTGGTGTATCATTTCAAAAGATCTCATCAATTTAGTAGTGAGGTTTGAATATACATAATACCAGAGTCCCATAGTAAAAATACTCTCAAAAGAAAATGATTTAATCAACATTAGGCTATGTGCCCGATGATAAGCATTTGTATTAGTGAATGGAGAGAGCCTTATGAATTGGGATCTAGAAATCAAATTTTGTACCGGTGGCATCATAAGCCATGTATACACAATACCCTTAGTAGGAGAAAATATAATTTGCAGGCCACGAGATTTACCAATAGATATAAACAAAAGCTCCAAAATAGGTAACCTAAACTCGAGCTCAATGAGTGTCCAGATGGCCAAGAAATAGTGTGAATTAATACTCTAAAGAGGACTCTATGCACAAATAGGTGACAACTGAGACAACCTAAGAATGGGATCTATATTTGGATAAATACAAACGGCCATGCACATAAAATATTTGTACTAATTCCAGAATTGTCGTTAAGTTGTAATAAACAATAAGAGGATTGAGAGACTATTGAACATCACTAGTCGGCTTGTAATACAAAGTCAAAGGTATTATACTCATGAAAGAAAAATAATTGAGCAAACAATAGGCTAATAGATTGACACACTTGTGGAAGTTAGCAATTAAGGCAAACAACCACGAGAACACAACAATAGATTGATAAAACCAGTTGTACCAACATAACATAATTACATATTCATTAGTTGGGGTAACATGAATATTAATGCACCTATTCTATCCTAGTTTTTTTTATAGAGAAATGTTTGATCCAAAAATATTTTACAACCACCCAGATAGTTCAAGCAGTTAGACAAACAACCGTATTTACTAGACTGGATACAAAAAGGAGCAACAATGATCATGAACTCAAAAATTTCCATGGAGCTTAGCATTATAAGCCCCAGTTTTACATCATAAGGGATAAAGCCCTGATTCAAAAATGATTGAAACAAGAACCAGTAGTAGTTAAAATAAATATTTACCCGGAAGGTCACAACCCTTGCAATGCTCAATAACTCAGTTGGAGATGCCATGGGAGGCACCAAATTCTCCAAATTGACCGTTAGTATTATGGTCTTCTTTCCATCCTTTGATTTCCTAGCTTTGCTTCCGCCATCATCAAGGACTAGAGATCTGATACTGTATATTTTACATAGACATTATAGATAGGTTTTATTCCATTTGAGTATTCATATTGCATATGTTTTGTCTTATTTATATTGTCTTGCATGTGAAGTATTCGAGTTCGGAATCTATGCTATTTCATGTTCATTTTGCAGTTTTATAATGCGAGCTTGAAGGGAGGCTTGAGAGATGATTTTGGAGCATAAGAGACGATAATGACGGAGCATCAAGATATCTAAGGAGCACAACGTCGAAGAAAAAGAAGAATCGTGGAGCTAGAGCAGCGACACCCGCCGGTCCTGCGCGTTCTGCTATATTGCTATTTCGTCCAAAGATACTCTTATTAGTTTATTATTATTATTATTTTCCCTAGTTTTGGCACGACTCTATTTAGGTTAATTTCTATTCATTTCAGTCGTGTGGTGGAGAGACGCGAGTTCATTATTGTTTAGAGAGATACTTTGGCTATGAGTTGTTAAACTCATAGTTTCGCATGTGATTCAAACACATGGTTGGATGAATTGTGAGTCTTTGATTTCAATTTGTTATGCATGAGTTTATTTACCATCTTTGTTCTTCATTGATTTAGTATTTGCACATGTTCTCTCCATGAGTGATCATCTAGACAGAAACTGAATCTTTGCTAGTGATTCCTTTCATTGATTGGTTTGTTTGCAAGTGATCATCTAGACAGAAACAGAACCCAACGACGATATTACAACCTACATGTGCACACCACCAAATCATGGCGTCGTTGTCAGGGAAGTCGATCTAGTATTCGTGTTCTTTTGTTGATTTTTCTTTTTGTTTTTAATTTCCTTTAGGTCTGACCTACTCTATATGGTCTAAACCCGTGCTACTAATTCATCGCTTTTGTCTTTTGAACCTGAGATTGAAAGATCTCTATCTAAGTTGAAAAGAAGACTTGATTTCAATCAAGAAAGGGAGGTGGAAGACAATAACAACAATAACGACAACATCATAAATCTGCCAAGAAGGACCCTAAGAAGCTTAAAGGAGCCTAATCTGACCGCACAACCGCTTGCAATCAAACTTCTTGCTCTCCCTAAGGGTTCAAGGTTTGAGTATAAATCCAATTGGTCTAGTATTCTACCTAATTTTCATGGAAGGTTTGGGGAAAAGCCAAATAAACATTTCACATAATTTGGTAGTGTTTGCGATAGATTGAGACCTCTATACCTAACAGATGACCAATTGATGCTTAGAGTATTTCCTTTTACTCTAAAGGATACAACTAGTAATTGATCATATTATCTCCCTCCGGAAAGCATCACTACTTGGGTTGGATTGAAAATAAGCTTTCATTCAAAAGTACTTTCCTGCCACTCACCTCCACGAACTCAAGAAGGAATTGTCTAGTATTGAACAATCACCTACAGAGAGCATGTATGAGTATGTTGAGAGATTCAAGAAGCTTAAAAGAAGCTATCTGCAGCATGGTATGTCAGAGGATGATCTAGTCCTATATCTATATGACGACTTACTTGATAGAGAGCGTAGTGTCATCAATGCTACAAGTGGAGGAGATGTCTTCGACAAGACACATGATGAGGCAATGCAAATTCTTGAGGATATAGCCAATGCTTCACAACAATATAGGAGACAACAAGGTGTGAGAGGAGTTCATAGATTGGATAACTCTAGAGACAATCGCAGAGGTGATCTAGATATGCTTGCTAAGATGGTTAACAATATGGCTATGCAAATGGGCCAGACACATTAGCCTAAACCTTGAGGAGTCAGCGGAGATCCAAGTTACCCTAATGATAAGTGCCCATTGATTTAAGAAGAGGTTGTTGATGTCAATGAAATGGATTATGGACCTCGTCGGAACTTTGGTAACAACTTCTATAATTCAAGCTACAATTCAAACTATGAAAGTGGTTTCAACGGCAGGGGTCAACAACAATAAGTACCTTACCAAGAAAGGGGCCAAATTGAGAACGCTCAAGGAATCCTTAACAGGAGGATAGAGAAGAAACTTGGATGTTATTGTTGGAAAAGATGAGTATCCAAGAGAAGTTATTGAGCCAAATGGCTAAGGAGATTGGAGAACTCAAAGCTAAGGATTCAAGCAATCTACCATCGCAAGTGGTAGTTAAACCGAATGAGAATGTAAGTACCATGATCCTTAGAGGAGGAAAAGAGGTTAAAATTCCCACAAAAGCCATTGAAGAAAGGCCTAAGGAAGTCATAGACATGGAGAAGGAAGGAGGCAGCATATCGGATTTTGGAACATCGCCAACCGGCACCCACTGCCCTTACCAGCGCCCGCCGCCCCCTACAGTGACTAATTCGATTGCTAATTTCAACCCAACCGCAAGGAAATCGTCAGAAGAGTGGTCTTCTGAGGCTTATAAGCCTACACCACCCTTTCAACACGCCTTAAGAGCTGATCGGAAGTGGGAAGACAAGCAAATCTTATATGACACTTTGCACATTCTAAGGTAAACATTCCGCTTTTGAATTTAATTAAATCTTTGCCTTGCAATGCTACGTTTTTGAAGGAATTATGCTCTATCAAGAGAAAGCAAATAATGAAGAGAAAAGAAAAGGTAAGTTGGAATGAGAATGTTTCTGTTGTTTTGCTAAAGAGATTGGGCCTGAAAAGTGTCGCGACCTAGGTATGTTTACAATTCCACATGCAATTGGGAATACTAAATTCACTAAAGATATGTTGGATTTAGAAGCTTCAATTAATGTCATGTCCTATAACTTGTACATGTTTCTGGGTCTAAATGCTTTGACAGAAATAGGTGTTACAATACAACACACTGATCGATCTAATATCAAACCTAGAGGAGTTGTTGAGGATGTTTTAGTGAAAGTTGATGATTTAATTTTTCCTGCTAATTTCTTTGTGTTAGATATGGAACAGAGAATACCTGAGACCCCAATCATCTTAGGAAGGCCATTTCTAAGAACATCAAAGATGAAGATTGATTGGTGCGAAGGTTCGCTTACCATGGAGTTTGATGGTAGAAACATTGAGTTTTCTATTTACGATCCTATTAACATTTCTCCTGAAAATTCTTTGGATGTTCGTAATGCTAATAATGTTATTGCGATGATGAATTTAATGATTGGTTACCAATTCCTAAGGAAAAAGATTTATTTAATGTTGAATCTTCTAACAATGTGAAAATTGATGAAGGGAAAGAAGAGCTTAAGATAGAAGTTGAAAGTGTGCTTAGTCCACATGAACCTATTCTTCTATCTTATAAAAACTAATTCCAAATCATGTTGAGGTTTTTGCAATTTCAGAACAACATCCAGGAGAGATTCAAATCCACGAGAATAAATTAATTGAAGAAATGGATGAATGCTTGGATAGATTGTTACACCTTCCGATCCTAAGGTGCCTTCACTTGTCAAGAAACAGACAAGTGTAGAGGACACTTTTGGACTAACTTGAGCCAAGAAGAGTAACATGTCGAGCCAAAGACTTGAAACAAAAGCGTTTCTTGGGAGGCAACCCAAGGTAAGTAAGTAGTTTTTTTTGAATTTCGCAATTGTTTTTCAATTGAATAAAGTAGGACAAATCTATTTGTTGTATGTTTGCAAGATTTTTTTATTTTAGCGTCAAACCACTTCCCCCAATTTTGCCTTCTCTCATCTGCTCCTTCCAACCTGCAACCGGTCTATCCCTTCACTTTTTTATTTTTTGCACAAGTAGCCCCCATCCCCACTTTTGTAAATTTTCCCAAACCCGGACATTTGTGCAAACCCACCCAAAATGTGGTGTAGATTTGCCAAAAAAAACCCAAAATTAATTGTGCTAATTATTATAAACGATGAAATAGTTAAGGGAATAATAATGGTATTTAAAAAGAAGTTATGTTACAGATAAAGAGGACCAACAAATACAAGGGAGATTATAAATGTTTCTTGACATAGTAATCTTTAATTAAGAATAAGAAGCTGGTCTGCCCAACTTATGGAAGCCATCAATTATCTTAGTTTGCATCGCTCCCATTGGCCCCTTCTATTTCGGTGTAATCAGGTGGGATGCACGTGATCGATCGTGTCATTAGTTATTACAGTAATTGATCTTTTCACATCTACTCTCCCTAAATGCTTTACCATAATTAATTAATCTAGCTAGTTTAGTTCTGAAAGAACATGGTTGCATCTTGAGTTTTACTGTCTCTGGATAGTGTATATATATGCATGGCAAGTAGGCTTGAAACCCATGGTACTAATTTCATTGGTTTCGTCTATATCGCTTTTTTTTTTGGATGAAGACTCCCATAGCTATACACAGAGCAAGAGATGAATAACGCAAGTTATAGCTAAAAACAAGTTATAGCTAAAATTTAATGATCGGTGAAGTATGTATGAAAAAATTTCACCCAAAATCCGCTAGTAGCCCATGGGCTAGTAGCCCATGGGCTAGTAGCCTAGCACATAAATCGAATGATGTTCTATCCTAAAATCAATTGACGATCGGAGGAGCGACTTTTTTATTCATATTATCAATGTGTGACTCTTTGGATTACTTCACATTATTTCTTTCTTTAAACACGCCCCTAGCTACAAGTGCAATTAGATTCTTTTTGCCTCTAGTTGACACTTGGACAATGGGTCTAGTATCTCCTTTTCTTTTACCTAGTCCAGGATCAAAAGTCGAGCCGTTTAACTTTTCCGCTCTGATATCATACTCCGTTAGGATTCGTGATCGGGGGTCGTGTGCACATGCGCCCATGCGCTAATAGCCTATCGCATAAACCTAGTGGGGTTACATCCTAAAACCAATTGGCGATATGAGAAGTAACTCACTAGCTTATATACTAAGGCTTCTTTGTTTTTCATATTATCAACGTGAAACTCTATGGCTCACTTCACATTCTTTCATTCTCTCAACATTTGTTTCCATCTAATATGAATTGTTTGTATGACATGGTATTGAAATCGAAGTAGGTCCACTTTTCTAATTTTGAAGAGTTGTGGTTTTATTTATGTATCCAAGTCATTTATTCTATGTTTTTTTATGTAAGGCCAATATTTGGGGATGAGTCAACTACGGTTGTATCACCATCCAATAGCGTCTTTTTGGGTGAGGTCGTCGATCGCTGAGCTAGATCTTCAACCAACAAAGTTCGCTTGAAGATCAAGATGGGCAAGGTGGTCAGTCACTCGATTGCCCTAGCTCCTTGCAAATGTCGAAGAATAAGATGGCATCAAAGGCAAGGCTGAAGTTGAGAATGTCGGAAATGATGGTCTCAATCTCCCAAGGGGAAGTCCGTAATTTGTAGGGTGGTTTGGATTCTCTGTTTCTGGGTGGTTGAAACCCCTTACGTAACTTCAAATGTTGATTTTTGAAAATTAACATTCTATCCTGAGATTGCACAATATTTATAAAGAGTTATTTTTTACTAAAGAGCATGCTTCCTGGGTGGGTTTGGCGAAAATCATGATGTCATCCGCGAAGGATAAAAATGGGATCTATGTCCCTGTTCTTGTAATATTGAAGCCCAATGTGTTCCTCTATTGGTCATTCAGTTGTTTGAGTTTTCTGGCTAGAATCTCAGCCCCCAGCATAAAGAGCTAGGTAGGGTGAAATAGGATCACCCTATCGTAAGCCCTTTTGAGGTGGGAAGGTTTGGGTTGGCTCGTCATTCACCAAGATCAAATAAGAAACCGTTTGAGTACAGTCTTTGATCCACCCGCAGATCAAATAAGAAACAAATTTTTTCCATAACCGTCATTCACCAAGATCAAATAAGAAACCAAATTTTTCCATAACTGCCAATAGGAAGTCCCAGTGTACTCGGTCATATGTTTTTTCTATATGAAGTTTTATTGCGATCCATTCATCTTTTCCTTTTCTATTTCTGACGTAGTGAAAGATTTCATGAGCAATAGGAACATTGTCTTGAATTGCTCTGTCCGCGATATAGGTACCTTGCAAAGGGTGGATGATTTTTTCCAGAAGTGATTTCCTTCTATATGCCATAACTTTTTCAATAGTCTTATATATAGTCGAGCAGAGGTTGATGGGTCTATACGTAGTTATTTGTTGTTCTTGGGTTTTCACATTTCAGGATTAGAGTTATGAAAGTTTGGTTTATCTATTTAAGTATTCTTCTTGAAGAGAAGAATCCTTTGATTGCTTTAGTAATAGATGGTCCAACAATGACCCAGTAATGTTGATCAGATTCTGCTATCATTCCGTCAGATCCTGGAGATTTTTCTTTCCCGATAGAGAACATCACGTTCTTCATTTCTTGGTTCGTGATACGGTTAACGAGTTTTTCATTATCATTATCAGAGATTTCGGTGTTAATCAAGATCAGGTATTGTGATAATAATTGGTTGTTTATTTGTTGTTCTTTAATATCTTTTCGAAAGTTGCTCGTTCTTGTGAGATTATTTGTCTAATTATTATCCTATTTAGTCGGCCCATTTCTACCTTGTGATAATATTCTGAATTCGTATCAAATAGTTTCAGATGCTTTATTTTTGCTTTCTAGCTCTAGTAGTTCTTATGGTACTGTAATATTTATTCTTCTTGTTAATGAGTGGCAACTGCCATTTATTTTTTTTGTTTTGTTGTGAATAGTTGTTCTTTTGTTGTCGTTTCGTAAGCTTTTCTTCAATTTCTCTTAGTTGCCGGAAAATGGAATTTTTTCGGATTAGTAAAAAAACATAAAATAAAATGAGAAAAATAGCCAAGATCTCAAACTATTTTGGGATTTAACCAAAATAGGGTAAAGTCGTTGTTTAAAACAACGATTTTGTATTTTTTTTTAAAAACACCGAATGTTAAAACAGGTAAAAGCCGAAAATATTATATATGGGAGAAATAACGACTCCCCCCCATATCTCTCCCTTTCTCTCGTAACACACCCAGGCCCCACACCCACTCCCCTCTCTCTCTCTCTCTCTCTCCCCCTCTCTAATCGATCATTTAAAGAAATAAAAAGGGAGAGTTATTGTTTGTAACAACAACTTTCCCGTATATGTTTTTTCTTCGTTTTTCGACGTTTTTCATGAATTTGAATTTAAAAAAAAAAATTAGTAAGTTGATGTTTCAAACAACGACTTACTTATTGTATTATTTTTTTAAAACATGTGTTGAAGTCATTATTTCAAACAACGACTTTACCCTAATTTGACTAAATCCCAAAATAGTTTGAGATCGTGGCTATTTTGCTAATTTTTGTTTTGTTTTATTGGCTAATTTGAACAAAAATTCCCGAAAAATATTTCAAAATGTTCTTTTCTTCCATTCCTTTGAAAGTCATTCCAATAGTTTAGTTTTCTTTATCACTTGAAACATATGAGATCCATCGTGATGAGATCTACACGCTTTTAAAACTATGTTTCTGTAATCTTTCTTTTGAAGCCACATTTTTTCAAATTTGAAAGGCCTACTCTTTTTGTTGCTATATGTACTCAGTTTCACTGAAATTGGACAATAATTAGAACATGAGAGAATGCATGGTTTTTAGTTGCTATGGTTGGGACCCATCTAAGGATCTGGTCTTGAACTAGAGTTCTATCAAATTTTTCATAGATATGGTTGATATTGTTTCTATTTTTTCTCCATATAAAGTCATTTCCTAGTGTGGGTATGTTTAGTAGGTTACATTGATCCTTGGAAAATAATAGTCTTTCATATGTGTTTGAGTTCGATTGGGCTCCACCTATTTTATCAGTTGGGCTTTGGATTTGATTTAAGTTCCCCACTACTAAAACTGGGATATCAATTTTCTAGATGTTGTCGATAAGAAAAGGCCAAAAATAGAAACTTCTTATCTTCCCGAGGAAGCGCATAGACAAAGAAAATACAATACGTAACTCCAATGCTATTGTCTTTTATTTTCATTGTAATAAAACATTCCTCTTTTGTCAATATTTCGACGTTTCCAATCGCTATTTGGTAGTTTTTCCGTAAGAAACAAATGACGCCATCTCATTCCACCCAAGTTACGTTTCAAAAGATAAAATCCCTCGTTCGGACCTTGCGCTCCGAGTACATGTTGAATTTCAAACTTAATGGATTAGTGTCGGAAATTGGGATTTTGCACATAAAACATCGTGAGGTCCGTTGGAGACCCGGGGTTAGCATCTTTGTACCCGTCTTATAGCCTAAGTAGCAAAAATTCATTTTAGCGATCAAACCATTATAAGTCTAAAACCAAAATACAATCATAGCGTCCTGGCAGTGCCGGGTCAAAACAATCCTGGTCTGCAGTGGTGATGGAGTCAGAGTCTCAAACGCTCTCTCACACGCCATACAAAAGTACAACGCCAAAGTCATAGAAACATACAATCATCATGAAACGCACGTCAACACATACCTAAAATTATAGACATGCATATGATCAGATTGAAGTCCGCACTTGGTTGGTCCCCACAAATAGGCACACGTACACGCTATTCCTAATATTATGCTTCTAATGCAGTATGGAATTTAACACACAAGCATGCTAGCAGTTTATATATTTATGCAGAAGACAGTAAATTAGGATCCTACACAGAATGCCAAGTGGACGTCCCTCTCTTACCTCTACCCCCTTCCCGTTAAGGCGGAGAATGGCCAGCACGTGCCTGCATTCAAGTCATTCTTGCTCATCATTCATTCACGCTCATCATTCATTCATCATGCTCATTATTCATTCAACATGCTCATAATTCATTCAACATGCTCATATTGGTGTTACTTATGACTCGACTTGACTCAGGACAAGACCAGATGGGACAGGGCGTCCTATGACCCTAGCAAAGACTCTAGTTACTCCATAGATAAAATTTGTTCTGTTTACAAACACATACAGAATATGGATGCTCATTCATAAGTGCAAGTCCTAAGTAGGATACTACATGACATTCTCTTATGCTTATGCAACACCTAGTATATCATGCGACTATATGCAGGGAAGTGATTATGTTCAATCTGAGTAAGCTCCAAGAGGAACTTACCTGAATAAGCAGAGCAGGAAAGGATTAGGTCCGGTACACAACAAGTCGCATGTCATAGATGATCACCTAGTGTTCATATTTAAATAATACAATTAATCTACTTCTGTAGCTACAGTAAGCACATATCACACACACACACACACAAACACACACACACACACACACACAGAAAGATAAACAAGCTATTATTGTCCATAACTCCCAATTCATCATAATCCAACCATCTCACAACTCATATGGTATTTCATAGATCTCAGTGATAATGCATATTTCATATAGGCATTATAGGTGTTTCTTATTGCATTTAGATAGGAGTTTTCCATATATTTTGGTCTAGTTTCATATCTTTCTTGTGAAATATTCGAGTTCAGAATCTACGTGTTTTAGCGTTTATTTTGCAGTTTTACATTCCGAACTTGGATGGGATCTTGGAGGAGCTTAAAGGACATGTTTTGGAGCATAAACAAGGCTAAGAAAAGAGCTACAAAGGAGCAAGGAAGCACAACGTTGAAGTTAAGAGGAGAATTGACCATTGCATAGGACAGAACCCGCCGGTATTCTAGTGCCGCCCGCCGCTTGTCTGTGTTCAGCAATTGCGATTTAAGTCCAAAGATATCTTTTATATATTATATTATTATTATTATTATTATTATTATATTTCCTAGGGTTTGCACGATCTATTTAGGTTTTATTTCTTCCATATTAAGTAAAAGGAAATAGTTATGGAGAGAATGAACACAATTAGAGAGAAGAGAAGTTTTTGGCCTATGAGTTCCTAAACTCATAGTTTTGCCTGTGATTCGAATACATGGTTGAATGAATTGTGAGGATTTGATTTCTATTAGTTATTTATGAATATATTTATCATCTTGTTCTTATGGATTATATTTGTGTTTCTTTTTATGATTGATCACCACATTAGGAATTGCATTTCAGCTATGAATCCGTTGTTGTTTTCTAGATAGCAAACAAAGCCATTGATATAGTGATATTTTTATGTCTTAGTAGTGGATGATTTTGATTGATCTATTTCGATAGATGTTGATTATGGCCGATTATGGTTTACGCCTATTGTCTTCTAATTGCATTGAATTGATATGCCAATTGGTCTTAGAACTTGAGTGTTTAATGTTATTCGTTAGTGATATTAAATACGAAGATTGTATGCTTACGGATCTATCAACTTTAGTCAAGTTGACATATGCTTAGAAATAACTATTGAATCAATCCTAGACCTTAACCCTCAACCATTGTCGAGAATTACAGGTGAAATATTTTCTCTATCTTATTATCACTAATTTGCAATCATCGTTCTCTTTCCTTTACTTTGTTATCAATTTGCTACAAATCATTACTTTTTTCATAAGAATCATTGTTAGAAACATTGCATAGGAACCGTTCTCTCTGTGGGTTCGACTCCGGACTTCATCGCTATACTAGTTTGTTACTTTATCAATCTATTGATTTACTAATCTATTGGTTTGAGCTTTGAGTTAGGATATTATTGATATTTGGAAAAGGACGAAAAAACCAACAATGTTCGTCTCGCATTAAATTCTTGGTGCCATTGTCGGGGAGAAAAAAGTTTGCTTTTCTTTATTTCTATCATCCATTCCTTTTCATTTTTATTTTTCTTTGTCCTTTTTTTCCTTGTATGGTTCAAACTCTTTTTTCTAATTTATCACCTTTGTCTTTTGATCCTGAGATTGAAAGATCTCTTTCTATGTTGAAAAGGAGGCTAGAATTTGGCACACATAAGGAAATGGGAGACGAAGTTGTTAATCCTCCAAGAAGGAACCCGGGAAACTTAAAGGAGGCTAATTTGAATGCGAAATCACTTGCAATTAGACTTCCTGATCTCCTTTAGGATTCAAGGTTTGAGTACAAGTCAAATTGGTCTACTATTTTATCCTATTTCCATGGATTGTCTAGGGAGGAACCAAACAAACACCTTGTAACCTTTTCTAGTGTGTGCGATAGACTTAGACACCAAGACCTTACTGATGACCAATTGATGCTTAGGGTGTTCCCCTTTACCTTGAAAGATTCATGTAGCGATTGGCTATATTACCTAACCTCCGAAAGCATTACTACTTGGGCTGAGTTGAAGAAAGCTTTCCTTCAAAAGTATTTTCCTGCTACTCGCCTCAACAAACTTAAGAAGAAGCTATCTAGTATTGGGTAATCACCTACAGAGAGTCTTTATGAGTACGTTGATCGATTCAAGAAGCTTAAGGGTAGTTGTCCACAACATGGTATACCCGAGGATGATCTAGTGCTATATCTTTATGAGGGCTTTCTTGATACCGATAAGAGTTTTTATTAATGCTACTAGTGGAGGAGATATTTTGGATAAAACACCTCAGGAAGCAATGCAGGTTTCTAAAGGGTTGGCTAATGCATCGCAATAATATGGAAAGCACCAAGGAGTTAGAAGAGTGCATAAGTTGGATAATTCTAGAGATGGTCACAAGGATGACTTAGATAGGCTTACTAAGATCGTTAATAAGATGGTTGTGCAAATGAATCAACCTCAGCAGCCTACACCTTGTGGTGTCTCTGGAGATCCAACTCATCCGAATGATAAGTGTCATTTGATTCAAGAGGATGTCCCTGATTTGAGTGCTATGGATTATGGACATCGCCACAACTTTGGTAAAAATGTCTACAATCAGGGCTACAATTCGAATTATCAAAGTGGATTCAACGGTAGGGGTTAACATCAACAAGTTCCTTATCAAGGAAGAGGACAATTTAACAATTGTCAAGAAAACACTCAACATGAGGACATAGATGAAACCTTGAGGTTACTGTTGTACAAGATGAGTGTTCATAAGAAGTTGTTGAGTCAAATGACTAAGGAGATTGGAGAGTTGAAAGCAAAAGATTCGGGGAAGTTGCCATCACAAGTGGTAGTTAATCCGAAGGAGAATGTTAGTTCCATGATCCTTAGAGGTGAAAAAGAAGTGAATATACCCACTAGGAATGTTGAGGAAAGGCCTAAGGCGTTGATTGACATGGGTGATGGAGACAACAACAACAACTCAAAAACAAGCACACTGTAAGACGGCGCCCGTCGTACCCTACAGTAGCTGATCCAAATTTTGACGTTGAGCCATCCACAAAGAAATCATCTAAGGAGTGGTCTTCTGAGGTTCCAAGACCTGCACCACCCTTTTCTCATACCTTAAGACCTGATCGTAAGTGGGAAGATGAAAAAAATCCTTTATAACACCTTTGCTCATTGTGAGGTAAATATTCCACTTTTGAATTTGATTAAAATTGTACCTCGCTATGTTAAGTTTTTGAAAGAACTATGTACTATGAAGCAGAAGCAAAGGATGAGAAGGAAGGAAAAGGTAAGTTTGAATGAAAATGTTTCTGCTATGCTATAGAAAAGATTGCCTAAAAAATGCGGAGATCCAGGAATGTTTACTATCACATGTGCAATAGGTAATACTAAATTCACTAAGGCTATGTTGGATTTAGGAAGTTCAATCAATGTTATGTAATACAATTTGTACATGTTCTTGGGTCTCAATGCTTTGTCAGAAACTAGTGTTACTATACAACTCGTTGATCGTTCTAGTATTAAGCCTAGAGAAGTTGTTAAAGATGTCTTAGTTAAGGTTAATGATTTGATATTTCCAGCTAATTTCTTTATATTAGACATGGAACAGGGTACACCTGAAACCCCAATTATCTTGGGAAGGCCATTCTTGCGAACGGCTAAGACTAAGATTAATTGCTTTAAAGGTTCACTAACCATGGAGTTTGACGGTAGAACGATTGAATTTTCTCTATTTGAGCCTATTACTCTTTCTCCTAATGATTTTGTGGATGTTATTGGCTTTAATGATATTGATTGCATGAATGAATCAAATAGCTTGTTAGATACTTCTATTGAGAATGAGTCACTGATTATCGAGTCTTCTAACAAAGAGAAACTTGAATTAGGGAAAGATGAGATTGAAATGAAAATTGAGAATTTGTTTGAGCCACATAAAAATGTGTCTAATCCAAATGAACCTATAATTCTTCCCTATTAGAAATTGATTCCTAACAATATTGAGGTTTTTGCAATTTCAGGGCAACCTCCAAGAGAAACTCATTTTAATAAGGAATTGATTGGTGCAATGGATGAAGATATTAGAGAAATTCCTAAGGTTCCCCCTCTTGTCAAGAAAAGGACAGGTGTGGAGGATCATGATGGGATAACTTGATCAATAAATGCATCATGTCGAGCTAAAGACGTGAAACAATGACGCTTCTTGGAAGGCACCCCGAGGTAGATTAGGTTATATTGTTTCATTTTCGCAATTAGTTTTGCAATTCAATAAAGTGGGATAAGTCTATTTGTTGTATATTGGAGTAGTGGTGTGTTAGAACCTTATTGGTAGGCAAAATTTGGTTGTTCGAATGACGGAGTAGCGTTTTGCACATACCGGTGCCCGCCGCCCCCTATTCACAGGCGCGCTCCAGATTTTGGTGACGTTGGAAGGGGGTATTTTTCATCCTATTTTATCTATATTTTTATACTATTTCCGATTTTTAGGTTAGTTTATATTTTCTATCTTATTTAGGATTAGATTTTTTTTCTCTATCTTTAGGATTAGGTTTTATTCTATCTTAGGTTAATTTTATCTTTCTTAAATTAGTTTATCTATCTTAGGTTAGGTTGATTTATCATAGGTTATTTTCTATTTTTTTTTATTAGGTAAAAATTCGAGGTCAGACATACATGAACCTCGATGGCCGACAAGTCGGCAGACGGATAATCGTCTAAGCAAATAGAAAAATACAAAGATGGTGCAAAGTACATGCAAGAAAGACGAGGACGTAGACGAAAGACAAAGCCAAGAACTACCCCGAAGCAGCACCGTAGGCAAGCGGCACATTAGGAGTCACCTGTGGGCAGTGAAGACGAACCTCCAAGGAACCATTCTTTCGTAGAAAGGAGACGACTCGATACACACTGCCACAACCCCAGCCTAACCCGACTTCGACTGCCAGAACCCCATCAAACGGAGAAGAAAATTCAATCACGCCAGACGTAAAGTCACACAACACCTGAAACAAAAGCACCAAAAATCCAAATAGGATTTTCGCAAAGCCCACAAGGACATTTGATTAATGGTTATTATAATAAGGATATATATATATATATATAGTATTATTAAGTTTATATACTTATTTATTTATTATTTTAATTTTCTGGGCCAGCTTTGGGCCCAAGGAAGAGTCTTGGGCCCAAAGGATGAAAAACGGGTCGGAACAACAACCCATGGAGTGGCCCAAGGAGACCAAAGATGCGAGACAGGAGCACGGAGGCTTCCAAAGGAACAACGCCAGCCATGGCTCACCTCAGGAGACCGCCAACAACCCATAGCCGGAGAGGAACCAAGAGAGTGGAATCAGCAACGGAACGGAGGCGTTGCCCCGAGACCGTTGGTAAAAAGAAGTGAAGGCAAGAACGAGTGCCAGACCAGACCAGCGCCGGGAAGAAACAAATCATGGCCCTGACAGAAGCCCAGAAACGGCACCCGCCGAGTAGAGGCATAGCGAGACAAACCACCAAGCCGAAAGGGTAAGGAAAAACAATTAGATAACTTGAGAGCGTCGATTGAAACAGAGATGGAGGACCACTGGAAAACCCACCGTCGCCGAGGAACGGAAGGCAGAGGGAGGCGAACCGGAACCGAAACAGTGAAATTGCGAAGAGGACGAGCTTAATCCTCCCCCGAAGAAGATGATTGCAGTCAAATCACTTGTAGAAGATGATGAATAGTTAGGGGATGAATTAGAGCCCCGACTTGCCAAAAACCCAAATTGAACGAGGGATCCGAGAGAGGGAGGGAGGAGACCCAAGGAGGGATCCAGGATTCAGGCACCCTCACGGAGAGGGCTTAGGGCTCTCCGAAAAGAGATTTGGGCTTTCCAAAGAGAGATTTGGGCTCTCAGAAGAGAGATTTGGGCTCTTCGAAGAGAGAGATTGATCGAAGATGATGTTCGTTGCTCAGGCCTCACCGGACCACCGCCAAAGATGGAAAAGGGAGGGCACTAAAGAGGGAGAAGAGGAGGAGGAGAGATACCCAAGCACCAAGATTTGATATGTTGGGGCGGTGGTTTATTCATCCGGCCGAAGATGGATGAAAGATGGAGGCGACGTGGGCTTTTGGAAGAGCTCTCGAAAGAGAGCCCAATTCATAAACTCCTTTACAACTAGGTTATTTTCTATTTATCTTAGGATTAGATTGTCTATCTTTCTATCTATATTATATTTCTTTTATATTTCTAATATTTTCTTTTTCTTTTAATGTATGATCATTACCTTTCTAATTAACCCTATAATCTCATTCCCTTATTTTGATCATTCAAAGCCTTTGTCTCCATGAAAACACATAAACCCTAATTTCCTACTTGAGTCCATTCCAAATACCTAAAAAGCTTTGTGTTTCAATCAAGCTTTTCTTACCCATCAAACACATCCATCACTACTTTCATCCATACAAATTCAATACTTTCCATACCATTCTCGTACCTACGACCAACGGAAGCCTTTGAAACCAAGTATTGGTCGTCACTTTTCAATTGGGAGGGAGTTGGACGTTGGTTCCTCAACATTTTAACGCGGATTCGTGTGCTGCGTATACCAGCGCCTGTCGCTGCCTGCAGAGAGGGAGTTTCGGTTGTTTTTGTGGTGTTCTTTCATGTTCTTCTTGGTTCGTGCATCATGTATTAAGTTCCTACTATGGAAATGCCTAGCTTTATGACATTGAAGAAGGAGGAGTGTTGGCGTAACCTTGAGAAAAAGGATTATCGATCCACATTTTTCTTCGATCCCCTAACGTTGCATATTTGGGATTTTTAGGGATGTCTCTCTTCTTCTTGAGAAAGGAGGTTTGAGTGATTTCATGGATCTTGCCGAGTTTACCTATCCGGCGTTGGTGAGAGAGTTCTTGGCTACTTTGGATTATCGCTTTGATTTGGATATTTGTTTTCAATTGAGGGGTGGGAAGTTCGTGGTGACTAAAGATCTCATTGCACAAGTGTTTGGTGTTACCAAGATGCCTGTTGATGCTATTGGGTTTGAGTTGAGTACTCCACATCCTCGTGACAAGTGGAAAGAGGCGACTAGTCGATCATTCGGGTCGGGCGGTAAATTCTTTGACTATATGATTACCCATCCTCCGCTGAGACTGTGTTACAAAATTTTGAGTTCTTGCTTCCTTGGTATTTCTGATCCTGAGATGGTTACTATGAGATCCTGGAGCCATACTTACTGTTTGACCCCTGATGCTTTGCATATTCATGATTGGTTTCAATTATTTCTGGGGAGTTGTATGGAGGTGACCAAGGCTACTCATGTGAGAGTCGAACGTGTTATTGCTTTTGGAGGTTTGGTGTCGTTGATTGCTCGTCGATTGGGAGTTTGTTTTGATGATTTGCACCCCTATTCGAATGACAAAGTCTACAATATTGTTAACCTGGACTGGGGAGGCATTATTATCAGTGTCCCGCGTCTTGAAAGATCGGAGTGTTTCAGATGGATGGCAGGAAAGCATCATGAGCATCATTTGTACCTGCCTATAGATCTACCTTTTTGCTTCAGGGCATCAGATTTCAATATCAGTCATAACCGATGTCTCTTGCCCCTGATTAAGGATGATTCTGAGGGACATAGTCCTCAGGAATATGGTTGGCCAAGAGGAAATGAGCAAAGTGAGAATGAAGATCGAAGTAGAAGAAGAAGAAGTCTTTGCTGATGGTGTTGCGCCTATTTATGCTACTTTGGATGATCTTGAGCGTCGATTTGCTGAGTTCGAAGCGAGCACTGTAGATAAGCTTGCTGGTATCGCTGATAAGCTTGCTAGTTTTCAGACAATGCTGCTGCGCGCTTTGGATAGTATCCACCAGCGGTCTAGATCCCAGACCCCACCTTCACAGTGATTGGTTAGTTCATTTACTTCTTCAACCCTCTATTTTATATTTTTCATTGTTCCTTGTTGTTCATGTTTATTCATTGAGGATAATGCAATATTTAAGTGTGGAGGGAGGAGTGAAGTGAATTGTTTAGGTTAGTTCATGTTTATTTTTTATTTCATGTTTAAATTTTCTGTTATTTATTTTATTTATTTCAAAATTGAGTTGTAATTCATGCATCATGTTTAGTTTATTGGTTACATAAAATGTCAAAAAATGAAAAAAATTATAAAAGGTCAAAAAAAAAGAAAAAAAAAAGAGAGTTTCATGCATTGCATGTGTTATCAAAGATACCCATTTAGTTTGAGTTTGTCCTATTAACTTTATGCTAGCATGATCATATATATCCCAAGGGATTCTGAAATGATTTGACCTTGTCTTTAAAATTGATTTTTATGTGAAATATGATTTGACATAGGTAATTGAGCATGTATGATCTAAGTTTGTGAGCATGCTTGATATTCAACAAAAATTTGTCCCGGTGAGATATTCTACAGTTTTACATTCCGACCTTGGATGGGATCTGGGAGGAGCTTTAAGGACATATTTTGGAGCATAAGGAAGGCTAAGGAAGGGGCTACAAAGGAGCAAGGAAGTGCAACGTTGAAGTTAAGAGGAGAATTGGCCATTACATAGGACGGAACCTGCCAGTATTCTAGCGGCGCCCGTCGCTTGTCCGTGTTCAGCAATTGCGATTTAAGTCCGAAGATACCTTTTATATATTATATTATTATTATATTTCCAACGGTTTGCACTATCTATTTAGGTTTTATTTCTTCCATATTCAGTATAAATAAACAGTTATGAAGAGAATGAACATAATAAGAGAGAAGAGAGGTTTTTTACCTATGAGTTGCTAAACTCATAGTTTTGCCTGTGATTCGAAGACATGGTTGAATGAATTGTGAGGATTTGATTTCTATTAGCTATTTATGAGTATATTTATCATCTTGTTCTTATGGATTATATTTGTGTTCCTTTCTATGATTGATCACCATTTTAGGAATTGCATCTAAGCTATGAATCCGTTGTTGTTTTCTAGATAGAAAATGAAACCATTGATTTAGTGATATTTTTATGTCTTAGTAGTGGATGATTTCGATTGATCTATTTCGATAGATGTTGATTAGGGCCGATTATGGTTTGCACCTATTGTCTTCTAATTGCATTGAATCGATATGCCAATTGGTCTTAGAACTTGATTGCTTAATACTATTCTTTAGTGATATTGAATAACAAGATTGTATCCTTGTGGATCTATCAACTTTAGTCAAGCCGACATATGCTTAGAAATAACTATTGAATCAATCCTAGACCTTGAACCTCAACCATTGTCGAGAATTACATGTGAAATATTTTCTCTATCTTGTTATCATTAATTTACAATCATCGTTCTGTCTACTAGTTTGTTATCAATTTGCTACAAATCATTGCTTTTGTAATAAGAATCATTGTTGGAAACATTGCATAGCAACCGTTCTCTCTTGGGTTCTACTTCGAACTTCATCGCTATACTAGTTTGTTAGTTTATCAATCTATTGATTTACTAATCTATTGGTTTGAGCTTTGAATTAGGATATTATTGATATTTGGCAAATGATGATAAAGCCAATGATGTTCGTGCCACACCACTTAACAATACATTATCTCATCAATGATTCTCATAGGATATATAGTCAAGTCCTCGTACTATCATTTCATATTCATACTCAGCATATGTATCATCATAAGGTACTAATCATACAAAATGATATACCATATCACCATAATATCATGGTATTAGTCACAAATTCATGCTTACACACATCACAACATCACGCCAAGTTAGCCGTCAAACAAGTCGAAATCTCCGAGTAAGTTCAAAACCGTTTCAAATCTCAAGTCAAATAGTTAGGACTTCTGACCATTAAAACGCTCATTAAATTCATTTTTGAAAACCGAGTTCAAATCATCAACTCAAGCATTTGAATCCACAAGAAACATCCAAGAATGCTTTGAAATCGTTAGCCAAAAATCCCCAAGTTAACAGCTGAACCAAATCGGCAAAAGAGCATTTCGCCTCGGTGAAACATACTTTCACCGTGGCAAAACATCCGAGCGAGTACCATGCGAACTTGGGGTCTCGTGACCGCGAAAGGCATTCGTCGCCACGAGAATCCATTCCGCCGTGGCAAAATGGAGATCACCACGACCACTCTGAGTTCAACCTCGCGTGGCGACGAAGATCACTCGTCGCGGCGAGAGTCAACTTCTCCAAGGGTCCAAAGGGAGGTAACCAAGTCACGAGACCTTCGCCGCAGCAAACCCGAGTTCCGCTATGGCGAAAAGCCTCCCCTACGCCTAGTTCTTGCTCCCCGCCACGATGAATAAGAAGATTGTATCCTTGCGGGTTTATACATGGTTGTTAGTCTTCCCACTTTGTCCCAAAACCTTTCCCGACCCTTACCCAACACATCAAACACAGAAAATAAGAGAAAAACACGAAGAAAAAGGATCTGCTCACCCAAGCTTCGTCTTCTTAGTCAGAGCAGCTCGTTAAGCTCATCTGGGCTATTTCCAGCTGGATCTTTGTGCAAGGGAGGACTGGGGAATGTGTGGGAAGGTTAAAGAAAGGATCTTTATGTAGCTTGGGGTCGAAAGGAAGGAGAACGAACTCTTACCGATTATAAAACTGAAAAACAGAGAAAGACATTGGCTGCTCTCGAGAGGATCTTCGGGGCTCCTAGGCGGCGTAGGCTACTTGTCTTGGCTCCGGGGAAGTGCAAGGAAGCTGCTGACGCCCGGTTACAGTCGGAGGAGGAAGAATGAATTGGTGATGGTGCTGTTTGGGCTCGACAAAATAGGGGGAGAAAAAGGAGGGTGATGGAGGTGTGGTGGGGAAGGAGGAAGAAGAATGGAGGGTGGTGGTGCCAGCGGCCAAGGGCCTTGGAGCCTTGGGCTCTCACGGCAAGGAAGGAGAGCAGGAGAAGAAAGATGTGAACTTTGGGTTTTTTTTTTAGTGTTCTAGCTTTTGGATGAGATGTGCTTTAGGGTTTGAAGGTTTGGATGTGAGGAGGAGAAGTTAAACGTTGATTTTAAGGGAAGATATGGGCTGATTTGAGAAGTGGAATGGATGGAGGCATATTTGGCGTCTATGCCCAACTAGGAGGGTGCAAGAAATGAGAAGAGGAAAAGGTATTTGTGGGTGTCTCTCCAATTGTGGAAATTGATCTTTGGTGAGTTTGAATTGAAATATAACAAGACAAGGAGAGGGGCTGATTTTCGGATTGGATGAGGATAAGGGAGAGCAGAAATTTCGATCCCGAACACGCGAATTTTGAATCCAGAAGCTAGTTCCCGATGGTTAGTTTCCCAAATCTCACCCTCTCGATCAATTAGATTTTTAAAATCTCGAGAAGGATATCGCCAACTGTAAGAGGAAAAATCCCGAAATCACGATACAGGGGTCGTTCCGTCTTTTATCAATTATCGCATATTGCGATGATCCACATAAAAGCATCGACCGTTTCCTATATTTAATGTCTCGACCGACATCAATACGGTAACGGTTTCTTTTATTAAATATCAAAACTATTCCGATTCCTTGAATTAAATGCCTTGACCGTTTCATTTATGCTCGACTATTATAAATACGAGAGGACTGACTTGAGCGTCGGAGGGTCCGATAGGGGAGACAAGCCGCGCCCCGACCTCGTTCGTTCTTGTTTGCAGGCTGGGGTTCGGGTTGAGAGCGTGATCAAGATCGATCTCCCTCAACAGCTATGATGCAGATTTTATGCATTACACCATCCGATGTTCGTTTAAATCTCGAGGTGAACAGACAGAGTCGTTCTTCAAAAATTTAAATTTAGGTTGTAATCCGCTTTAAGAGGTTCGAAGTTGATTGATTAAGTTGAGGATGAATTTTTCAAAATGCCTGAATTAAATCCATTTTATTGTATTTTATTTGAAATTATTACCCGAGATCCTTACAAGTGATATATTTATTCTTAATGTTCCAATTTCAATATTTGTGTTGTATTTACCAAGACTTTATATGCTTAATGTTTGAATTGTATATATACTAGTTTTCATAAATGATAAATGTCAATAGTCACCCACTTTTCATATAGTTGGATGAGGATGAACAAGTTTGTAGTTGATAGGTAATTCTCGGGGATTCCACAGGTAACTCACTATATAAAAGTAAATTAATACTACTTTCGTTCGACAAAACTTGACGTTTTACTATTTACGCACGTTTTTTTTGAAGATAAAAACTATATTAAATATCTAGTTTTTTTAATAATTTTTTTTAACAATTTCGTAGTTATTATTAATAAGTACAAACTTGTTAAAAAAATAAAAAGAAATGAATATTTTATATAATTTTTATCATTCTAAAAAAAGCATGCGTGAATAGTAAACAACAAGTTTTGCCGAACGGAGGGAGTAGTAAATTAAGATTGATGATAGGATTATTTTCACATATAAGTCACTAAATAAAAGTAATAAATGAGGGTAAAATGGTAAATTTGTTGATTTTTTAAAAGTTGTGTCCTAATCTAAAATGACATCTTTTGACTAATTAAGAGTTTAATTTACTGTTATAGAAACAAATGAGTTTAATAGCCAACATGAGGGGCTGTCATCTTCACTCGATCTCACTTAAATAAAATTACTCCCTCCGTTTGGAAATATAAGTCCATTGATTTTTTGGCACGCTTTTTAATTAGTTAAAAACTATATAAAATAATGGGTTTTTTATTAACTTTTTTACATAACTATATACTTATTAGTAATATATATAAGACTATGTAAAAAATTTAATGAAAAAAATATTATTTTATATAGTTTTTAACTCCTTAAAAAACGTGTCGAAAAGTCAATGGACTTATATTTCCAAACAGAGATACTAATTAACTAATTGTCTACCCTGATCTCACTTAAATAGCCAACATGAGGGGCTGTCATCGTCACTCGATCTCTTCCCCATTTCCACCATAACATTCCACATCAAACCTCATAACAAGAAACACAATTTGTGTAAAAAAGGAATGGAAGACGACGCCGTTTGGTCACCTGACTGCGATCTGAGCTTCACCAGCTTAGGCTCCTCCTCCGCCGCCACCGACCGCACGTTCACCGCCGCCTCCTCCTCCAGCTCCCGCAGCAGCCTCAGCTTCAACGACCGCTCCCTCACCTCCAAAGATCGCGCCTTTAGCTTCACCGACCGCGCCTTCAGCTTCAACGACCGCCTCTCCACCTCTTCCGCCCCCTCCACCGTCGTCTCCACCCCCTCCCACCACCGCCCCCACCGCCGCCACGACCCCCATTGGTCCGCCATCCGCGCCGCCTCCAGCCTCTCCCCCGACGGCCTACTCCACCTCCGCCACCTCAAGCTCCTCCGCCGCCTCGGTGCTGGCGACCTCGGCCGCGTCTTCCTCTGCCGCCTCGCCGACACCGACACCCACTTCGCCCTCAAAGTCGTCGACCGCGACGCCCTCTCCGCCAAGAAGCTCTCCCATGCCGACACGGAGGCTCGGATCTTGTCGTCGCTGGACCATCCTTTCCTGCCGACGCTCTACGCCCACATTGAGGCCTCCCACTACTCGTGCCTCCTCATCGACTACTGCCCCGGCGGCGACCTCAACACCCTCCTCCGCCGCCGCCCCCTCCGCCGCTTCCCCCTCGCCTCCGTCCGCTTCTACGCCTCCGAGGTCCTCGTCGCCCTCGAGTACCTCCACTCCATAGGCATTGTGTACCGCGATCTCAAGCCTGAGAACATCCTCCTTCGCGACGATGGCCACATCATGCTCTCCGATTTTGACCTCTGCTTCACCTCCGACGTAACTCCGAGGATCGACCTCCGCGAGTACGCAAAGGTGGGCCCCACCAGGGCACGTAGGAGGAACAAGCTATCTGGTTGTTTCGGGCCCACCGGTGGGTACGTAACCACCGGTGAGGTGGGGCTCGCGGAGGAATTCGTTGCGGAGCCCACCGCAGCTTACTCCAAGTCATGCGTCGGGACCCACGAATACTTGGCGCCCGAGTTAGTTAACGGACAGGGGCATGGAAACGGCGTCGATTGGTGGGCGTTCGGCGTGTTGATGTACGAGCTCCTCTACGGGACGACGCCGTTCAAAGGGGCTAACAAGGAGGCGACGCTGAGGAGCATCGCTTCCGGGAGGAACGTGATGTTCCCGGAGGAAGATGAGGAGGCGGGGATGGCGGAGGTGAAGGATTTGATAGAGAGGTTACTTGTGAAGGATCCGGGCGCGAGGTTGGGATGCTCGAGGGGAGCCGCTGATATAAAGCGCCACCCGTTCTTCGAAGGGGTGAAGTGGCCGTTGATAAGGAGCTACAAGCCGCCGGAGATGGAGTGCCGTGGCGGAGGCTTGGCGGGGAAGGGGAAGATCCAAAGGAATTGGTGGTGGAGAGGGCTAAGCTATGTTGTGAAGAAAAGCAAGGGGAGTTTCAAGTCCTTGAAACACACTAGAAGTAGTGTCAGTTACGTTTCCATTACAAAGTTTGATAATTAGAAATCAAATCATTTATGATTTTAATGCTTCGATTCTTGTTTTTCTATAGAAAAGGAGATATTGATTCTTGAAATTGAGTTTTGATGTACCATAAATTGATTTTAAAACTCTTGCCGAACCAGATGTGTAACAGACGAGACGATTATAGCAAAATAGGGCTGCTAGGCCAACACATAATTAACATAATATTGAACATATATTTCTCTAAATCGGAACCCCAATTCATCAATGGCGTTTAGCACAACTGTCTGAGCCTCATTTCAACAACTTTATGGTACCAAAGTAAAAGTCATGCTCCTGTGATTTAGACTTGTAGCAAGAAATTGAGATCCATAATTTGTAGAAACGGATTTTGGTTATGACGGACAAATCGGTGCAATCCACATCTCTAGCTAATCCATACTACTTTCATCCATCAGATAATACAAGACTCATGCTTGTTACTCCTTTATTTGATGATGGAAGCTTTGGAGAGTGGTGAAGGTCCCTGAAGTTCGCATCAGTGAAAGGTCGGTTTGTTAATTAATCGAACGATTCCAGTTCGAACCGCAATAGATCCAAATTACTGACGGTGGAAAAGATGCAATGATATGGTATTTTCTTTATTGATCACGAGCATAAGCGCTGAAATTCGAAGCAACCTCGCATACGCAAGCACCGCAATGGATATGGAAGCAATTGCAAGCGTGAAATGGCCAGGCGGATGGGAATATATGCAATCTTAGCTCATTTTTACATTGTAATATTCCCATTCTGTAAAGGGCAATTTGGTCATTTTGTGTCGTTTTCAGATGTACAACAAGTGGGTTTAAAGGGAGATCGATTTAGGCGGCAAAAGAGGTTAAACTTTTCGGTTGTAACAAACTATCATCTAGAGCTTCCTCTAAGCTCTCATCAATGGAGATTTCCGTAACTTTGTTTGATTCCATTTTAAATTGTGTTTAATTGTTCAAATGGTATCAGAGCTGGTTATCATTTTGATTTTCTGATTTTGATTGTGTCCTGTTTGTTTGTTGTTGATCGTCATCTTGTCAGATCTCGATTTCTCTTTCTCGTGATTGATCATGGTTGGTAGAGATTCTTCGAATCCGATTGGCCAAAGTTTTGTTGATATTGTCACTCGTGGAGGAAGAGGCACCTTCCTCTCAGTTACTCCTCCTGGCCCTTGAGCTGGCAGAGGAAATCATGGTGGTTTCACCGACATCCGATTTGGGGATTTGAATCAAGGTTTGAACAGTGTGCATTATAATCCTTTTTTTCTTTCAAATTTCGACTATCTAGGAATCCAGTTGGTCACTACGATGTTCAATGGTTCCAATTTTGTGAGTTGGAGTAGAAGAATTCGCATGGCACTTGGTGCCAAAGCGAAGCTAGGGTTTATTATAGGTAGCTGCGTGAAACCAGCTATGGATAGTGATGATTTTGCTAAGTGGGAGAGGGCAGATTATATGGTTATGTGTTGGTTAATCAACTCTATGACTAGTGAAGTTGACGAGAGCTTCATGTATGTTGAATCTGCTGTTGAATTGTGGAAAGAGATTAAAGAAAGATATTGTGAATCAAATCATCCTTTCATATATCAACTTCGTTGTGATTTGTGTAATGTTAGGCAAGAGAATCTATCTATTGGTGTATATTATAGGAAACTAAAGAAGTTTTGAGATGAACTTCAGCTTTTAGATTTTGTGCCAAATTATAATTGTGGTGGAATCAGTTGTTGTGCTTTTGGATTATTGGAAAGAATTGCTGAGAGAGAGGATAAATCGAAGGTCATGCAATTTTTGATGGGCCTAAATGACGTCTATGAACCATTGTGTGGCAATGTTCTATCTAAAGATCCTATGCCAAGTCTTCTTAAGGTGATTCAAATGGATGTTCAATTGGAAAGATCTAATGGTGTAACTGTTGTGATTATAGGTGATATTACTGCTCTAGTTGTAAGCAGATTTCAGCAAGCTGAAGCTGAAGCTAATGTCGTTAATAAGATTGAGTATGGCAAGCAAGAGGATCAGCTGAGGTTTGAATAAGCAAACACGGATTACAAGAAGGCCAAATTTGATCGCAAGTGTGACTATTGTAATGAAAGGGGTCATACCAAGGAATATTGTTTCAAGTTAGTTGAGTACCTTGATTGGTTTAGGGGACCCAAGGAGGATGATAAAGGCAAGGCACAAGGGAAATTTGTTGCTCAATTTGAAGTTCCTCAAGCAGACAATCCTATGGAGCATGGCTTCCAAGAGATGAAACCTCATCCTGTTAAGGTTAATGTCATTTACAATGAGGTGGTAAAGATGATGAAAGGTAAAAGTCCCATGGATCATTTTGAAAGCTACGTGAATCAAGCCATGGTTCACTTCGCACGTACATACTTCAAGTCTGTCTTTTCTTGTTGGCACAAATAAAGCTGATAAACATGCATGGATTGTTATTTCAGGTGTAACTGATCACATTGCATTTGATAAGATATCTTTTCCGAGATAACTCATTTGCCTACTGCCATTTCACTAGGGTTACCAGATGGTTCTCATATTTCAGTGAAATGTTGTGGCACAATTGTTTTACATGGTCAATGTGCGTTAAGGAATGTTTTATTTATTCCTCAGTTTTGTCATAATAGGCTATCTGTTTCCAAAGTCCTTAAAGATCAGAAGCTAGTTTTTCAGTTTGATGAAGTAAGTTGGCTACAGGACCCTATATCTAGAGATTTGCTTATCAAAGGATGGGAAGAAGGTGGTTTATACGGGAAGAACACTCAATATATGAGAGATCAACTTTGGAGTTCAGTAGCTGATAACAGAGTTCTTTGTAATAATGTAAACAGTTTGCTTACTACTCATGCTCGTCTTGGCCATATGTTTTGGTGTAAAATGAAACATTTGTCTCTATACAAGTCTGTAGATGATTGCAGCTTCAGGTGTGATACTTACTTGTTCTATGACTAAATCTCATAAACTCAATTTTGATAAGAGTATTTCTTTAGGTGAAGCTCTTTTTCATTTGATACACATGGATTTATGGGGGCCATATAAGACTCCCTCCACATGCGGGGCTCGTTATTTCCTCACTATCGTATATGATCATTCTAGAACAACTATTCGTCTAGATTTTGCTCAATCAAAGAAAATACATCTTGGACATTTTGAAAGATGCAAAGATAGAGAATTGTAAGACTACAACTTTTCCTATGCAATATGGAACTAAACTGTCATCACTTGTGGGTGATTATGTTGCACACCTTGAAGCTTACAGACGTATTGTTGGTATGTTGTTGTACCTCACCTTGACACGACCTGATATTTCTTATACAGTTAAGCAATTAAGCCAATTCCTTCATCACCCTCTACAACCACATTGGAATGCTGCAATGTCCCTTTTTAGATACTTAAAAGGGAGCTTCAATCTAGCACTTTCTTATCCAGGCTCTCAATCATTCAAATTGAGTGCTTAAAGTGATGTTGATTGGGGAAATTATCGTGACACTGGTCGCTCTCTCACTGGATATTATGTATTCTTAGGTTTCTCTCTAATTCCATGGAAGACTAAGAAGCAAAAGGTGGTCTCAAAGTCTTCTACAGAGAGTGAATATAGGGCCATGTCTACTATAGCATGTGAACTTGTGTGACTTCAAGGACTTCTTTCTGACCTACATGTGGATGTCTCACTCCCCATACCTCTGAATTGTGACAATAAATCTGCTCAGGAGCTAGCAGACCCTCTTTTCCATGAACTGACCAATCATGTAAGGCTTGATGCCCATTTCATTAAAGAAATGGTACATAAGGGGTTCATTTCCATTGCTCATGTTTCCTCCTCACAACAAATTGTTGATGTCCTTACCAAGGCCTTGGGAGCTCATCAACATCAAGTTCTGATTTCCATGCTTGGTCTTGTGCTTCCTAGCACTTGTTCAGCTTGAGGGGGGGTATATGGGAATATAGGCAATCTTAGCTCATTTTTGCATTGTAATATTCCCATTCTGTAAAGGGCAATTTATTCATTTTGTGTCCTTGATTAGCTGTACAACAAGTGGGTTTAAAGGGAGATTTAGGCAGAAAAATAGGTTAAGCTATTCGGTTGTAACAAATTATCATCTAGAGCTTCCTCTAAGCTCGCATCAATGGAGATTTTCGGAATTGTTTGATTCCATTTTAGATTATGTTTACTTGTTCAAAAGGCGACTGGACCCTAGTTTTACACAGTCTAGATAGAGTCAGATTTAATTGTGAGAGGATCAAATGCGATCACATCTTACTATGGCAAGAAGAAATCACTTTTGGATTAACTTACACTCCAAAGCATTCCCATCTACAGTTGGAGAGGAGCACAGAAGTTCGTGAAATATATGGAAGATCAAAAGATCTTGGAATTCTTAATGAGACTCAACAAAAGCTAAACAACAGCCAACAGAATTATCCTTGTGATGAAGTTGTTGTCATATGTGGATTATGCCTTTTACTTACTAACATAGGTGCAAAAATAAAGACAAGTTCATGTGTCAATGATGGCGTCAAAATCTGACACCATCAGATGGTTCGACGATTCTAGCTTTACTTAAAAAAGTTTCGCTATATGACCAAACTTATTGCTGACTTCTCGAAGTCGAAAGTTGAAGAAGAAGACATTGAAGGAGCCAACAGAATGACGAAACTCAAAGACGGAATTGCAGCAGAGCCCGTGGCACGACACTCACGCACCGCTTCCATTCACACGATTGGACGATGGTTTGGTTGGGCTGGGGCTTGTTGACTCGCCTTAGACGATATGACCTATTTTCGACGCATACCTATCTATATGTTATTCCCTGTTTTATATTTTTTTTTATGATATTTTGTAAACTAGGATTAATATCTTTTTTTGGTGTTGATAAAATTACTTTTTCTTTTCTTATCTTAAATACGGTTTGTTTTCTATATATTGACTAGTAATTTTTTATTGAAAATCAATTTCAGAGTTTGTGAATTAAGGAAAAACACTTATTTTTAACTATTGGCTCACCGTGATTGTATGAACTCAAGGTTGCACCTTGTTTGGGAGCTCAATCAAGGCCTCATATATCCTGTTGATATTGATTAGAGAAAGACAATTCATAGACTCAAGTTATTTGAGCTATTTTAGGGAAAATAAAGGACTAATACGAAATTGCAACTAGACGAGTAAAAACACCTACTTACATTGAGGAGCAACTCTAAACGTATCAAGTTGTCACATTGGATCATTTAAGAAAGAAATTGGAGAGTTAGGAGTGATAGGATTGAAGCATTTGAGGATCTTAATGTATCGATTGAGTTCAATTGTTTTTGAGTTAGTTGTTATGCACAATAATGCACAATCTTTTAGGTAATGAAACTTAGAGAAGAGGGCATTGTTTTGTTTGACCTACAAGAACTTAAACCACACTATTGAGAGATGCTACTCCCTGTATCATAAAATATATGGTCTTTTAGGCTTTGAACTTTTGTCAAAATAACATGGATTTTTAGGTATATAGAGTAATTATTACCCCTAAAAAAGTACAATAGTAAGTAAAATTAAAGAATTTCATCTCTATAATAATAATGAGATTTAAGTATAAATAGGTTTTATTAATTAACGTGCAATGGTCTAAAAGACCATTTATTTTAGAACCGAGGGAGTATCATCTAATTGGTTTACCACTGTTGGAGGGCAATTTTTGCGAATTAAATGAATCCATGATTTCATATGTAAACTCATCACATTCTTAATATATTGAGAAAATTGATTATTTTGTTAAATTTAACAAAAGTCAGAAAGGACTTTGCAAATCAGAGGTTACGGGCTTAAAACATATAAAAGGCTCAATTAGCCCATCAACTAGCGGTTGTAACTGCTGTAGATTGCAGTTGTAACTGCTGTACATTGCAGTTAACCAAGAAAAAAACTAGCATTACATGGGATGAAAACGTGGTTTTAACTAACTTCCCCACATCTCTCCTATAAAAGGCTACAAAGTAAAATCAGGACGGGCTTTTCTCTTTCCTCCTGGCTCCCTCTTCTGCCGAACATTAGTAAAGCAGTAGGCGCAGCCTTCTTCTTTCCTCTCGAAGGAGTCTCAAACCTGAACACACACACGGACAGACCGAGACAACAAAAAAAAATTAGCAGGAAGAAGAAGAAGAATCTGCTGAATTTAAAGACTAAAACAGAGGGTAGAAGTCTCCTCTTTTCTTTTCTTTGTTTGCAGGTACAAATAAGCATTACAATGGAGAAGACCAACTCGGGCCTTGGGTTTAGATGCTCTCACCTAGTGTTAGGGATCGTAATAGGCTTTCGCCTAGAGACCATCACGTAATAGGTTGAGAGCATCCACTCTCAAAGTCGGGGTTGGGTTCACATGCTCTCACCTAGTGTCTGGGCTCGTAATAGGCTTTCGCCTAGAGACCATCACGTAATAGGTTGGGGGCATTCGATCCCGGCGAGGATCGGTTTAGAGAGGCGAAGCCCTGCCCAATTTTCAGCTTGCAACAATGGTTAAAACAACACATGCTCTCACCTAGTGTTTGGGCTCGTAATAGGCTTTTGCCTAGAGACCATCAGGTAATAGGTTGAGAGCATTGGTTTATAAGGACGAAGTGCTGCCGGATTTTTCCTAGAGGGTTTTGATTACCAGACAGTGTCAATCGGCTCTTTATACTAAGGAGGACTACCAAGATAGGCAGATCAAATACTAATCTAAATAAAAATGGATTTGCTCCTGCCTTCTAGCCTCCAATTAAAACAACAAAAACAGAGCTTACAAATGCTCGCAATCTCTAATTGCTACCAAATTGCAATTAGCGAGCCAACCCTTAAGCTGGCTCCGGTTGCTAATAAATTGCAACTAATCTAAACTGGTGAATAAAAAAAAGAGGGGGAAATAATTATTGAAATCAGGAGATTGGGACTCAAATTTCTAGTCTCAAAATTAACATGATGATCGGGCATCAAAGCACAAATTGAAATCCAAATCAGTAGGTCTAACAAATCAATACCACTGATGAATCAAGGATATCAAATTGTCAGAAGAAAAATAACGAGCCGACATACCTACCTTGAGACGCCGAGTTTGTGGCCTCTCCAGAGTCGCAGCAACGTGTCTGCAGATTCGGGTGATGCCTTGCCGTACTGCTCCTCTTCTTCGATGCCCAAATTCAAATGACCTCTGGTCCTTACTCTGACATCTCGGACCTGGGATTCTGATAACCAAGACCGAAAGCCCTAAATTGTATATTGCAAGGAAAAATCAGTCAAGCCTTGAACACCCAACTGGAAGGAGCGAAGGGGGAAGAAATTCGAAATTTGGGGCGAAATTATTAGAGGAAATAAAGTCGAACATACCCAATGTGAGACCCTCTGAGTGGGAATTTTCATGACTCATTTCGAATCCCTGGCAGCCCTGACTGATGCTGCCCTCTCTTCCAATTGCTTGAGCTTTAATCGCGAAGCTTCGGTCGACTTCCGAGCGTTCTTTGTGATGCGGTGACGAGCTGAAGCGTTGAAGTTGCAATTAGGGCTCGGTCTAAGTCTAACAAAAATATTGATGGGTGGGCTGGACTTTAAATAAAATTGATCGGGCTAGCCCAGTCGTTTGCAAACAAAATTGGTTGAATCAATCCACTTGCATTATTTGCACAAAAAAAAAATCGATCAGCTTGCATTAAAAAAATGAAAGCAAAAGCATAGGTAAATGCTCGGAAGATTTTGACAAAATTTTGGTTAGTTACAAAACCTACCCACTAAAATATAAAAATTAATTGGCAGAAATTAAGAATTCGAGTTTTAACAAAATATGAAATTAAACTCGTCAAACATTCTTTGTCGATTCATTCGAGTGCGTCAATCTCAAAATCAGCTCTAATAAAAACGGAGTCAAAACCTCATATCAATTTTCACCAACTATAAACTTGGTTACGTAAAGAACTACATAAGATTTGATCCCGTTCAAACGGGTATGTAGGAAACTCGACATAAAGCTACGAGTTCGTCGAGTTCAATCACGATCCTCAAACGATCAAATTTTTAAAACCAAATCAAACTTGGTTTCCAAAAGAACTACGTAAAGACTTGATACTCGTTTACGAGTTACGTAAGAAATTCGATATTAAAATTCAATATATATCGGATTCAGTCGACCGTCTCAAAATTAAATCATTTCACCTTTTTTAAAAGAACTACGGATGATTGGATCCTGTCCAAACGGGTACCTAGGTAGCTCGACATAAAGCTTATGCTCGTCGAGTACAATCATCAATCCAAAAAAAAATCAAATTGGTTTGTTTTAGAAGTACGGGTGATTTGATTCTCTTCTAAGAGATACGTAGGACACTAGACACAAAGTCAAGGCTCGTCGAGTTCAATCGCCAAAAACAAATTTAAATTGTCCACTCTAACTCAATACAAACCTTCTGCTCATCGAGTTCAATCACCACTCTCAAATGATCCCATGATCAAACCCAAATACGAAATTTCTTTTCGTCCCGAACTATGGTAACTTGATTCCACCAAACAAGTGGATACGTAGGAAACTCGGTGTAAATCAAATTCTCACCGAGTTCAGTCACATCCAAATCTTCAATCAAATTCTCCAAAATCATCTGTCGAATCAAGTCGTCTCAAAAATCAAATTTCCATCAAACCCAGACTGTCTCCTCTGACTCGATACAAAGCTTCCGCTCGTCGAGTTCGGTCACGACCAAAACTTCAAAAACTCAAATTCAAATTTGTCATTTTTAAGAACTATGTATGATTTGATCCCTTCTAAAAGGGTACGTAGGAAACTCAAAAACGAGTTCAATCACGACCCCCAAATTGACCTTTAAGCCAAAACAAATCAAACCCCACATTAAATCGTTTTCTATGTAAATGATAGGCGGGTTACTTGAGTTACCCTTCCGAGAAGGTGGGCTCAGGTTACTCGGGTGGAGTGTTGTTCGAGCTACCCTTCTTAGAAGGTGGGCTTGAATTTCATCCTCTGATGCATACAAGAAAATGAAATCAAACCCAAACCAAACCAAACACAAAATCCAAAATACCCTGAACTACGGAAGGCTTGATTCTCTTCCAAGAGATACGTAGGCAACCCGCTAAAATTTGGGTGCAGCCCAAATCACCAAAACCATTCAAATCTTGGTATCGGTACGACTTCGAATCAAGAGGATAACCGAAAGGGGTCGAACTAAAATATTAAAAATCAAATAAAATGTGATGTGCGATTATTCGCGTATTTTTGTTCAACACCCACCACATTTGCAAAAAAAAAAAAAGGGACAGAAGGTCGCATTTGCAGGATCTTTGAGTACGAGATTAGATGGGAGGTATCCATGACAATTTCGTTGGTTTCGCAAGTAACTCAACTTCTCTGAAATTCAAAATTATATAGAACAACATAGATTGTATCATTGATATTTGGGTGAGTTGCCATATGAGGATTGATTTGGCTTTTTTTTAAACAAACAATGAGCAAGTCACCTCTTTCTTTGTAATTGGTAAAGTACGTCCAAGTGTCGGAGGAACTGATCATAGAGGATGTGCTATATGTCAAACGACTCATTTTTTTTTTGAGATGTTGCGAGTAGTAAATACTAAAAAATAGTAGAATTGACAATTGGCTTTAAGATTTTGTTTGATCAAAGGGTAGTTGAAGCGTATGGGGATGCCTTGCTAACCATGATCCTTCTCTTGTGAGCATGGATCAAGATCAATCATGTCGAGGGGTTCCCAATCTTTTCTTTAGTTCTTGTGCTCTTGGTTTTCAAGGCTTGGTACACACGAATCAACTCAAGTCAAGGTAATAGGGTTGCAAAAATAAAAGGCGATAAAGAGTCGACATGGCCAAGTAGTAAAACCAACTTGGGGTGATGCTACATCGATTAGTCTAGCCAACATGCTCGGCTAGCGCTCATGAATATTGGATAAACTCTCCCATGCTCTCGAAGGTGCTTGATTCCAACCTTGCTACTTGAACACGGTGCTCGTAGAGTGCTCGAACACTTTAGCACATGTGGTCAGTGTTGCGCTGGCTCCTTGGGCGGTGGTGCTCGACTCTATCGCACAAGGGCCTAAGCACATTGGACACTTCCTTATCGAGGTGCTGCTATTTGCACCTTGGGAGCTTGATTAAGGTTTTGATGTTTAGGGTTGTGTTTGGGTGACTATTTTGGATTAAGCTTTGGGTGTTCATTGTTTGAAGATGCAAGAGAGTATGAGAGCTAGGTTTGCAAACGTTTTGGGACTCAGATCGAAGAACCTTTATCCAAGGGTTTCGATCCCTAATATTTTCAATCTAATATTCAATGAATTTCATAAGTGTTTAAATAGACAAATCAAAACCCTAGTTCTATCTAAATTGGACGGCCTATCTCTTCGTAATGATAGATAAGGTTTTACATGATAATGGAAAATATAATTCTATCTAAAATAATTTGGAAATATAACAAGTTGATAACTAAGAAAACTCTAAATGATAGACTTTCCTAACCACCCTTATTTATCCTAACTAATAAGATATTAAATGTCATAAAAGAAATCAAATAAACCTAAATACACAAAGATTGTCACCAGCCTCATATTCCCTTCACAAATGGACTTTGTAGCCACTTCTAATGCAACCAGGCCTAAGGTGGACCGGTTGGGGTCTCCCTCAAACATGGCATAAGAATCTGATAGAACTTGATATATTACTAACCCTGATCCTTTGCACGTGAGCTTGGATCAAGATCAGCCACGTTGAGTGCATGCCTAATCTTTTCTTCAGTTCTCTTGATGTGCAAGGCTTGTCACATGAATAACTCAAGTCAAAGTACTAAGGTTGCAAAAGTTAAAGCAAATAAAGTGTTGACCTTGCCAAGTCATCAAACCAATTCAACTCGATTGGTGTGATGCTAGATCGATTACTCTCACCAAGATGCTCGACAAGGACTCGTGAATATTCGACGAATTCTCACAGGTGCTTGACGTCGATCTTGTTATTCAGACATTGTGCTCGCATAGTGCTCAGGTAATTCGGTGCAAGCGCTAGACGCTGTTTGGGCACTAGCAAATGGCTCTGTGGCATAGGTGCTCGGGCGCCTCACACACTTCCCAAGCAAGGTACTGCTATGCACACCATATAGGAGCTCAATTAGGGTTTTGATGTTTAGAGTTGTGTTTTGGTGGTTGTTTTGGATTGATATTTGGATATTAATTATTTAAGATGGAAGAGAGTATGATAGATAGGTTTGCAAAGGTTTGAGGATTCAGATCGAAGAACCCTTAGCCAAGTGTTTCTCCAATATTTTCAATATATTAATCAATATATATGAATTACAGAAGGGTTTAAATAGACAAATTAAAACCCTAGTTCTATCTAAGTTGGCCGACCTATCTCTCCATATGGGTAGATATGGCTTTACATGATGATGGAAAATATAATTCTATCTAAGATAATATGGAATGACAATAACTTGGTTACTAAGAAAACCCTAAAAGAAAGACTTTCATAACTAACCCTATCAATCGTAACTAATAAGATATTAAATTTCGTAAAATAAATTAAATAAACCTAAAAAAACTACTGATAACTCCACTCCCTTGATGAAAATCGGAAATGGTTTCAACGGCTTTGACACAAAGCTTGTGTCAAAGGTCTTGAAGCTATAGCTGTATTGATGAAATTCAAAACCTGTATTTTATGTATTTTATTTATTATCTTATATATATTATCTATGTATGGTTTCCGAATATTATTATACATATATTATACTAACCATACAGCGAAGATATTTGAAGAGATCTTCTTCCTTGAGCTGAAATTCGTAGAGATCAAATCTGGAAGATTATGGCTTCGCAGTTTCCATCTTTAGAAGATTGCGAAGATCCATCCTTGGACATGATCTGAAGTAGCTGTTGGGCAAAGATTATTCTTTCAAAATGGCGCCGATTTGATCGAGTATAAAAGGAAATGAAGAAGAGAGAAGAAGTACAAGTGTTGAACACAAACAATCATTGAACTACAACTCACACTCGGCCCTCAAGTTAATCTTTCTTCTTCGTGTACTCTCTGCTAGGTGTTAAGAGTCGTAGCTTTTGTTTCAAACCATTTAAGAGTTACACAGTGAGCTTATAGGATATATTATGAGAGAGTGTTATAGTCGAGAGTTTATAACTCAGGAAGTGTGCACTAGGAAATTGATTCGCGAGTGTAAGAGCATTGTACTAGATAGCTGAGAGAGGTGGGGCTCTTCTAAATTGGTCTAGGACTCCAAGGGAACGTGAGTTGACTAGATTGCAATTGTATAGAAGAGAGGCTTCTCGGTGAGATATTAGGATCCTAAGCATTGTGAATCAATAAAGCCTGTTGAATCCTAGGGTTGTGGAAGAACCCGGAGCGGGGACTAAGCCTTAAAGGAGCCAAACCTCGTTAACAATTCATCGTGTTTTGCAAGCGTTTCAAAAGTCTTGAGATTGATAGCGAAAAGTTGGCATACTCTATTCAACCCCCCTTCTAGAGTATCTTTATTCTACTTTGTTATACATTATCGAACCTTCAATTGGTATTAGAGCCTTACTCACTACTTTTGATCTAACAATCTTGTGAGTTTTGATCATGTCTAGTGAAGCAAGCGGAGGATTTGCACAAGGGAGGTCTATCAATAGACCACTGCTCTTTGTGGGAAACAACTTCGTCCACTGGAGGTCCTTAATGAAAATGTTCATTATAGATCAAGATCTGGAACTTTGGAACATTATAGAGAATGGTCCAAAGATTCCTATGAAAGATGGACCTAATGGAAGCAAAGTCGCGAAGACTGAGGCCGAATACATCCAAGCGGATCTTGAACTCGTTTCCAAGAACTATAAGGCCATTAACTTACTATATTGTGGTCTTAGTACTGATGAGTTTAACCGTATTTCATCTTGCAGGTTGGCTAAAGAGATTTGGGACAAGTTAGTTGTCACCTACGAAGGAACCAGTCAAGTGAAGGACACCAATATCAGTATCTTCCTTCGAAAGTATGAACTTTTCAAAATGAAGCCTAATGAGTCTATTAAGGCCATGTTCACACGATTCACGGAAATCACGAACAACCTTGACTCTCTCGGCAAGACCTTTGAGAATGTTGAGAAAGTAAGGAAGATATTGAGGTGCCTCCCTAAAGACAAATGGGGCCCTAAAGTGACAACCATAAAAGAAGCCCAAAATCTCACCACTCTACTCCTTGATGACTTGCTTGGGAAGTCGATCACACATGAGATGATTCTCAATGAAGACGATGGAGAAATCCCAACAAGCACTAAGAACTTGGCACTCAAGTCTAAGAAGGATGAGCCCAAAGATCTGTCTGATTCTGAAGAAGAGGATGATGATGAGGATGAACCCTTTGATCTCATTACAAGGGGTCTTTCTCGAATCCTCAAGATGAAGAAGCAATTCAACAAAAAAGATGGATCAGAGTCTTCTAAATTTCGAGGTAAGTCTCAATACAACAAATATGACAAGAAGACTAAACCTTTGTCTTGTTTTGAATGTGGTGAAACAGACCATCTAGTGAAAGATTGCCCTCAAAAGAAGAAGATCAACTTCAAGAAAGGTGATAGATGGAAAAAGAAAGCAATGGTGGCAGCTTGGAGTGATTCTGACTCAGGTGACTCAGACTCCGATGATGAGAAGGTCAACATTTGTCTCATGGCCTCGGGAGATGAATCCCACGATGAGCAACTTGAGGTAACTGTAAGAGAACTTATGGCAAGTCCAAAAGAGGTATTATCAGAATTCCTTTCTAATATGATTGCCAATGAAGAGAAACTTATTGCCCAAACCAACACTCTTATTAAGAAAACTGTGGACCAGGAAAGAACTATTGAGGAACTATCAATGAGGGTCAAAATTCTTGAAACCTCTTATTCGGGTCGGGTCTTGACATTAAAGTCAAGACTCTTGACTCAGAGAAATCTGAACTCAAGCAAGATCTCTCGTCTCTAAGAATTGAACATCATGACTTAGAGAGCGAGAAGATCTCCCTGAATAAGAAGATTCTAGACCAACAGACAACCCTCATAAGTTTTACCAAGTCCAAGGGCACTCTTGATAGGATGTTGGTTGAGCAAAAAAGTTCTCTAAACAAAAGTGGTATTGGCTACAACCCGAGGTTTTTAAAGAAGCAACACATTACCACTTTTATGAAGGCAAAAGGAAGCAGAACCTCTCCTATATGTCACCACTGTACAAGAAAAGGACATGTAAGAGAGACTTGCCCCTATAGAAGAAAGGATCCTCATATTATTCGCAATACATTTTCTGTTCACTTGAGAAAAGAATGGATAACGCAAGTTTGGGTCCCCAAAGGCACTATTTTACCAAATATGGTTTATCTCAATAAAGGATCTAAATTTTCTCATTGGTTTAGCCACAAAGGTTGAGTTTTGTTTTGTAGGAGATCACCAAGGTGAAAGAGCAAAAATGGATTATTGATAGTGGATGCTCTAGACATATGAGTGGGAAGAAGTCTCTCTTCCATGAACTAAAGAAGCAATACACTGGAACAATCACTCTTGATGACAAAGGAAAGTGTGACATCGTTGGTAACGGTAGTGTTGGGAGTCATCCTAACCACAACATTAAAAATGTTTATCTTGTTAAGGGTTTGAAGTATAATTTGCTTAGTGTTTCTCAACTATGTGATAATGGTAATGATGTTGGATTTAACAAGAAAAGATGTTTAGTGCGCAGAGAAGATACAGGTGAAATAGTTATCATTGCCTATCTCTATAACAACATCTATACCGTGAATGATGAGCAAGTGGCACAAGGAAGCTTAACCTGCCTAAAGACTTTGACGGACGATCCAATGCTCTGGCACAGGAGACTCGGTCATGTAAGCCCACATACAATACAAAAGCTTGTGTCCAAAGGGCTTGTAAGAGGACTACCTGAGATGGACTTCAAATGTATTGAGATGTGCAAAGCATGCACACGAGGTAATCAAACACGTAGTTCTTTCAAACCCAAAAAGGTTGTAAGTACTTCTAGACCCCTTGAACTTTTACATATGGATTTATGTGGTCCTACGCGAGTCAAATCTCCCAATGGTAAAAAGTACATGCTTGTTGTTTTGTTCATAACAATTGAAAAGATAACCTTGGGAAATTTGATGCGCGTAGTGATGAAGGTATATTTCTTGGCTACTCCACAAGTAGCAAAGCATATAGAATCTTCAAAAAAAGGACCAGAATGGTTGACAGGACAAAAATCGCCGGGTTCCTATCAAAAGAATATCCAAACTAACCAACTAGTATAGCTAGTAAGTCCGGAGTCGATCCATGAGGAACTACCGTTACTTTAAGCGTTATAATCACCAACAAGAGTAAACAAGGGAGGTTGTAGAGATGTAATGATGAAAAGAACTCAAGAAATGAATAATGGTGATGGTTGTAAACAATGATGAATGACATGTTTCACCTACGAATCTCAACTTTGGTTTGTCTACTTGATCATAGTTCTTCCTTCTAATTGTATCTTTTCTATATCCACTCTTATCTTGATTTAAATAGATTATTAGTCCTATGAGTCCTGATAATCCCTTATTCCTAGGCAATCTTAACATGGATTAAGGTTTAATCCTAGGAATAGCACAAAGTCTCAAGATATATGAAGCTTATAAGCAATATTAATTCCCTAAAGAACTAACATTTAACCTATAGTCAATTTCTTATCCAATCAAGCTTTTCTATGAGATCCACTTAATTGTATTTGCTACTTTGGATTAGGTTTCACAAACGTATGAATCAAAACCCTAGCAATGATGCAATTCTAACGAGGCCGCGAATCAAGATAGAATCAACACCACAAGCAATTAAAGCACAAAGAAATTGAAGTAGATAATAGAAAACAACTAGAATTCCAAACTCACAATTCAACAAAACCAAGTCTTAATCGTAGGCAAAACACGATGAGTTTAGTTGCTCATGCTTCTAAAACGCCATCTCTCGATTATTTAAAGGATAACAGATAACTAAAAAGCATCTAAAATACGTCTTTATAAACCTAGGAATACCGTCAAAATAACCTAGAAAGTGTTTTCCAAAGATAGGCCCAACATAGAAAATATGTAAAATCTGCGCTGAATTGGACCAGGAAAACCGCGGGTGAGGCCGCGACCAGGCCGCGTGTGCTGCCCTGAATTGGCGATCTGCTGGATTGGCCGCGGGTGTGGTTTTCTGGCTTCCCTTGTTCCTCTGGCCGCGGGTGCCGTTTTCTCTCTTGTATGCCCTTTGCCTCTTCCTTGTGCAATCCAACTTGGCTTCTCTAGCTCGTTCTTGCCTCCATATGATCCATATGACTCTAATGAATGACCTCCTTCATTCTTCGAATCCAAAATCTGCAATTACTCGCTAAACTTGTGTAGATTCCGCACTTAAGTACCAAATGAGCAAACAAGTAAACTAACCCTTTAAAGTACAATATATACATCTAAATGACCCTAAAAATACTCTATAATGCCTATCTAAATATGCATTATCAATGGTTGAGGAAAGTATTCATGTTATGTTTGATGAATGCAATGACAGTTCTTTAAGTGAAAGTGTTGCAGATTTAGATCTTAACAGTCATACATAGAATGAGGATGGTGATGATATTGCTACTAAGAACACAGAGAAGGGGAACATGCATGATCAAATTCTTAACACTGAGGAATTGGCCCAAGGTCTTGAAGCTCAATCCAAAGCCATTGGCGACCAATCCAAAAGTGTTGAGACTTCAGAAACTACCGTAACTGAGCCCAACATATCCATGGAGTCGGATGTACCGCAAACCAATCTTGTTGATGTGACGAACCAGGGAGCTGAGACTAGCAAGAGAAAGTTCAAATACTCCTCATTACACTCATTAAAGGATTCTCTGACCCTACATTTAGTGTTCAAACTCGTTTTAATCTTAAAGATCTCTGTTCTTTTATTCACGCTTTTGTTTCACTTGTAGAACCTAAGAAGGTGGATGAGGCCCTTCAAGAGCCAGACTATATCATTGCTATGCAAAGTGAGCTTAGCGAATTTGAAAGGATCAAAGTCTGGACCTTGAAGCCTAGGCCAAAGCATCAATCAGTCATTGGCACACGTTGGGTATTTCGGAACAAGCTAGATGAGAATGGTAAGATCGTGAGGAACAAGGCAAGGCTTGTTGCTCAAGGCTACAATCAAGAGGAAGGGATCGACTATGAGGAGACTTTTGCTCCCGTAGCCAGGCTTGAAGCCATTCGCATTTTATTAGCATTTGCATCTCTTATGGGCATAAAATTATATCAAATGGATGTCAAGTGTGCATTTCTTAATGGTTTCTTAGAAGAATAAGTTTATGTTGCTCAACCCCTAGGTTTTAAAGTTCGGAATTTCCTAATCAAGTTTACAAACTAGACAAAGCACTATATAGTTTGAAACAAGCCCCAAGAGCTTGGTATGAGCGCTTGTCAAAATATCTGATAGAAAATGATTTTAAAAAGGGGTTAATCGACAAGACTCTTTTCATCAAAACCAAAGGAAAAGACATATTAGTTATCCAAATATATGTTGATGATATATTGTTTGGGGCTACTGACACATCTTTGTGCAAGGAATTTTCCGATATTATGGGCAGTGAATTTGAGATGAGCTTAATGGGAGAACTCAACTTCTTTTTGGGGTTGCAAGTTCATCAATCTAAGAAAGGGATCTTTGTCAAGCAAAGCAAGTATACTAAGGATCTCATGAAGAAGTTTAAGATGGATCAATCCAAAGCAGCCAAGACACCCATGAGCTGAACCTTGTCCTTAGATCAAGACAAGACCGGGAAGAGTGTCAATCAAAAGGAGTATCGAGGGATGATTGGATCTTTATTATATCTTACTGCTAGTAGACCTGACATCATGTTTAGTGTTTGCATGTGTGCTAGGTTTCAAGCTGACCCTAAAGAATCTTACATCGTGGCTGTGAATAGGATATTTCGATGTCTCAATGGCACTAAGGAGCTTGGCTTGTGGTTCCCGAAGCAAAGAGATTTTACACTAATTGGGTATTCTGATGCAGACTTTGCAGGCTATAAGGTGGATAGGAAGAGCACGTCGGGATGTTGCCAATTCTTAGGGGCATCCTTGATTAGTTGGCACTCAAAGAAACAAAACTCATTTGCTCTTTCCACTACCGAAGCCGAACACATAGCAGCTGGAGCACCTTGCTCCCAAATCCTTTGGATAGCTCAACAAATGAGAGATCTTGGCATCGACCTCAAAGACATTCCCATTAAGCTTGACAACACAAGTGCCATCTCCATTACAAATAATCTCATTTAGCATTCAAGGACCAAACATATTGATGTAAGGCATCATTTCATTAGAGACCATGTCGAAAAAGGTGATGTGTCCATATCCTTAATTTCAACTGATTATCAATGGGCTGACATTTTCACTAAGCCATTAGCAGAGGACATGTTCACCTTCATTCGACGTGAGATCGGAATGCTTAACACGGATGCACTTTCGTAGGGGGAGATTTCCCTTTAAGAAAGAAAACTTCTACTCAGTGTCAAGACCCTTGAACCTCATTTCAAAGGTTGTGAACTGAACAGTAGACCACATATAACGGATCATATATTTGGTTGGTATCTTTTTAGATAATTGATCAAATATTTTTTAAAAGGAATTTTAAATATCTTTACTTTATATTTACCTATTCGGGGAAATCCTTTTTATTGCATGTTATCCGATTATATTTTTATTTGTGGAAATATTTTTAATCGGATAAACATCTCTTGCCTTAATCGTTAAGATTCGAACGGCTCTTGGTTTAAATTTTGAAATTGTTTTGGTGACTGTTTTCATACTCCTCCCTTTGTTGAAAGACAAAAAGGGGGAGATGGTTAGACGTTAGACTTTAAACTGCTTTGAACTATATGGTCTTGGAAGACCTTATTTTGCCTTATTTTGATGTATGTTTTTATCATTGGTTTTGAACTTATATGATCCAACATTTGTCTAACTCCTGCAGGTACTTAGTCTGATTTTTGTTATGATATATTTGCTTGACTAAGTTACAAGGATGCACAAGTTTTGTCTTTCATCAAGGGGGATATTGATAACTCTACTCCCTTGATGAAAATCGGAAATGGTTTCAAAGGCTTTGACACAAAGCTTGTGTCAAAGGTTTTGAAGCTAAAGTTATATTGATGAAATTCAAAACCTGTATTTTATGTATTTTATTTATTATCTTATATATATTATCTATGTATGGTTTCCGAATATTATTATACATATGTTATACTAACCATAAGCGAAGATATTTGAAGAGATCTCCTTCCTTGAGATGAAATTCGTAGAGATCAAATCTGGAAGATTATGGCTTTGCAGTTTCCATCTTTAGAAGATTGCGAAGATCCATCCTTGGACATGATCTGAAGTACCCGTTGGGCAAAGATTCTTCTGTCAAAATGGCGCCGATGTGCTCGAGTATAAAAGGAGATGAAGAAGAGAGAAGAAGTACAAGTGTTGAACACAAATAATCATTGAACTACAACGCACACTCGGCCCTCAAGTCAATCTTTCTTCTTCGTGTACTTTCTGCCAGGTGTTAAGAGCCGTATCTTTTGTTTCAAAGCATTTAAGAGTTACACATGGAGCTTATAAGATATATTCTGAGAGAGTGTTATACTCGAGAGTTTATAACTCAGGAAGTGTGCACTAGGCAATTGATTCGCGAGTGTAAGAGGATTGTACTAGATAGCTGAGAGAGGTGGGGCTCTTCTAGATTGGTCTAGGACTCCAAGGGAACGTGAGTTGACTGGATTGCAATTGTATAGGAGAGAGGCTTCTCGGTGAGCTATTAGGATCCTAAGCTTTGTGAATCAATAAATCCTGTTGAATCCTAGGGTTGTAGAAGAACCCTAGGCGGGGACTAAGCCTTAAAAGAGTCGAACCTCGTTAACAATTCATCGTGTTCTTTACTTATGTCTTTGCCAATATTTCCGCACTTGTTTCAAATTGTATAACTTTGTTGTGATTCAGGTATCCCATTTGAAAGAATTGAATTTACTCCCAAAGGGTTTTGCAAGCATGATGTCACTAAAACAGTTAGGTTTTTATGCACATTTTAGCTTCATGTTCTGTATACTTTGCATATTTTGGGCTGGGAATATGTTGAATTTATATAGTATATGCTTATTTGCAAGAAATGGAGATCTACATAAGTTTTGGTTTAAAATTACAGAATTTGGAGCCATTCCGGGACAAAACCAAGAAGCAAAGACGAAGGCTGCACTTTACTCGATATCGAGTATTAGTCCTTGATATTGACAAAGGAGTCCGAGCAAAGGCCAGATCGAGGACAAGCTGATCGAGGAGCTGAAGACAAAGCAACCCGACTTCAGGACACTCCTCGATGTGGACTTAGTTACTCGATATCGACAAAGCTAAAAATCATACCCGGAGTCGAGGAGAAGCACTTGATCGAGGAGCCGCGGAGAGCTACTCGACTTGACCAGACAATCGGACACTGAGTGACACTCTCCTCGATATCGAGGAAGTTCCTCGATGTCGAGTAAACCGGAGCACTTATCCAAGGCAGGTCGGGGAATAGTTACTCGGCCAAACCAGAAAACCTAAGTCGACAGTCAATTTCCTCGATATCGAGTTACTTAATCGATATCGACAACACCAGAAGCGCGCACCCGAGCCAAGTCGAGGACAAGCTAGTCGAGCATGCCGCTGGAGCCAAGTCGACACACCACTTTCCTCGATATCGAGGAGTTTACTCGATATTGAGTACCGCTTTTCTGGGCCGCGACGCCGCTGGGCCTGTCCGAGCATGACTTGGGTTGTTGGGTTGCGAGATGTCCGAGTCTATTAAGTTCTATCCGAATTCTATCAAGATCCATAAATGGAGAAGAAGATTTATCCACATGAAGATATTTTAGCCTTTTAGATATATTTCCTTTTTAAAGACAAATGTTCCTTTTACTGATGTTTTATCCTTAGATATAGATAAAGATTTCTATCCTTGATTAACAAGGATTATAAGCCTATAAATAAAGCCCATGGGGCTGATTTCTAAGCATTCAATTTCAGTAGGAGAAGTAGTAGTAGAGAGACAAAGAGAGGCCGAGTGGACCAAAGGAGCGAAAGTGATCTGGCTTTGTTCGGTTTGTACTTTCTTCAGTTTGGTTTAATGCAAGTTATTTCCTTTCAATCAATGTCTGCAATTGCGATGAAGCGCGAGTAGTCCACCCACTTCTGGGGTTGGGGTGAGCCCGACGTTAGCCCTGCGTGCCTGAGGTAAAGATCCGACCTTTAATATGTTTTGAGGATCTACTACTTGTTATGTGTTTATTACCCACCTAATGGAGGTCCATGCTAACAACTTGGATTGTAAACATAAAATCGGTAGATACAATTAGGATTTCCTGAAAGAGTTATCTAATTGTTGGAAAAGGCGAAAGCTTGGTCCTTCGATGCGATTTACATGATTATCTGTTTTATTCTTGCCTTTTGCATGCTTGGTTATCGTTGTCGCAAACCCCAATCTTGGAAGTCTTTCATATATAGTTGATTTCGAGAATCCCACAAGTTTTGTCTTTATTTTGTTTCGTTTTACTTTCTGCCTTCCTCGATATCGACTAACTCTTGTCGATATTGAGTTACTGATCCCCGATCCCAGATCGCCATAGCTTCTCCTGTGCAGGTGCTGGACAAAAACTTACTCGATATCGACAACCGCATGTGACTGCTGCTGCGTGAATCGACTTGTCTGATCTTCTGTCGACTAACCCTAGTCGAGATCGAGCACTGTGGTCGACTTCTGTCCGTGAGATTTCACCACTGCCTAGGTAGTTAAATCTCACATCTACTTTGAGTTTTCACCATTTGCGTGGGCATAATCTGGTTTGATTTATTTTGTAATATTTTTAACTCGATTTCCTCCTATCAACAAATTGGCACCGTTTCCGGGGAGGCTATCATTCGCGCCTTAGGTAGTTAAATCTCACATCTACTTTGAGTTACTTTACAGGTATATGCGCCGTTCTGGTCAAACACCTGAGTTTGACGCCTTAGACGAATCGGAGCGCCTTATACACATCCAAGCTAAACTGAAAAAAGCCATGGCGGCCGCAGAAACACAAGAACAGTTGATTGAGAGGCTTACGAGGGAACTAGCCACCAAAGATATTGCTCTCGCCATTGAGAGACCAGCTAGGGGACAGAAAGCTACGCGTGCGCTGCAAGCAGAAGCTGAGCTTGCCCAATACCCAACCAATGCAGAGGATTATATGCACCCGACTCTCGTCGTGCCTGAATCGGCTATTCTAATCCCTGAAAATACTTTTGAACTTCGCACTCAATTCCTTATAGAACTTAAAAATAATGCTTTTCATGGAAGGTTTAATGAATGCCCTCTTGAACATATTACCAATTTTTCTTACATGTGTCGTACTCTTGCTGAAGATACTACTCTGTAATATGTCAAGATAAAGGCCTTTCGTTGGTCCCTCACCAGACCTGCATTGAAGTGGCTAGAAGAAGTGAAACCACGATCCCTCACAACATGGGCCCAAGTAGAGCAAGAGTTTCTCAACAAATTCTTCCCTCCTGCCAAGACAGCACTTCTCCGCTAGAAGATTACTGCTTTCAAACAGAAGCCTGGGGAGCCACTGGCAAAAGCATGGGAATGATACAAGGAACTGCTGCGATCTTGCCCTACTCATGGACAGCCACCCTACGTCATTCAAGAGATCTTCTTCAACTCTCTTGACCAAGTCACTAAGGACAGGCTCAATCAGTATACTCGCTATGAGTATCTGACGATGCCACCAGCTGACGCATGGGGCGTGCTCGACAAGCTCACCAATTATGACAACGAGTATGGGGCTACCACAAACTATGAGGAGAACTCCTATGCCAAGTCAGCACTATCCATGCCCCTCTATGAGCCTTCCAAGGAGATTGACCCAGATGTCAGAGAGCAGTTCTACAGAGACCAGAATCGCAAGCTCCTCAAGCAAGTCAAGTATCTCTCTGTCAACCAGCCTTGCATCGAATGCGGATCACAGCGGCACACCACTACTGAGTGCCCACACACAGAGCAAGTCAGGATGGCAGAGACACACGAAGAGGTAGCTTACGCATGGGGTTCCAGTCGCAATATCGGGGATCAAAGGTTCTATCAACCACAATGGAACCAGGGTCCTCCTAGGAACCCCCCGCCCTATAGAGCTCCAGGACATCCAGAAAGGGATCAATGGAAGGACGATCTGCAGCTTATCCTCGACGAGATGAGGAAAAATCAAGCACAAAACCAACAGTCTACAAGCGCCCTCAATAATCAACTTCAGAGCATCAATACAAAATTTGGAGAGCTTGACGTCTGGAAGAGGAACATAGAGACCCAGATGGGTCATTTCGCTGCGCAGATTCCACGACCATCCGGGCAACTCCCTGGGAAAACAGAACCAAATCTTAAGGGGAAGACCGGACACGTCGCAGCTATCAAACTCAGGAGCGGGGACCAATTACACGAGCCAGAGGTCGGAAAGCACCAAGACAAGGCCGAGCAGCAACTCGACAACGAGCAGCAACAACTCGATGTTGACCAAGGATTGGTCGATATCGACAAAAAACAACCCGATGTCGAGGAGAAATCAGGCCGAGATTCGTCTGCACAACCCAGCAACTCGAGATCGACAACCCTTGTCGATATCGAGGAACCCCTGGTCGATATCGTAGAGAAATTGGCCAATGTCGACGACTCTGCAACACCTCCGACGTCTGTTCTGGCTCCAAAGTAGAAAAAGACACTACCTTACCCTTCCAAAGCGCTGAAAGATCCCACTGCAGGTAAGTTCAAACGTTTTGTTAATATGCTGTAAGAACTGAATTTCTCTATTCCTTTTAGAGAAGCTCTGCAAGAGATGCCTGCATATGTCAAATTCCTGAAGGAAATCCTGAGCAAGAAGCGATCCATCTCAGAGATCGCCAGTGAATGCAAAGTGCTCCAGTTCCCTGAGAAGAGACCTGACCCTGGTAAGTTTTCTGTTACTGTGGGATTTGGACAATATAAATATGAGTCCTTGTGTGATTTAGGAGCAAGTGTGAGCATCATGCCCTTATCAATCTGGCGGAAGGTGAAGATAGGATGTATAGAGTTTGTGGATGTCAAGCTATACATGGCAAACAATACAGTGGTCATCCCTACAGGTATGGTTGAGAATGTCCCTGTACAGGTTGGTAAATTCTTTATCCCAACTGATTTCCTTATTATAGACTTTGCGGAAGATCCTACTAGCCCTATTATTCTTGGTAGACCATTCTTAGCTATTGCAGATGCCAAGATTAGTGTCAAACAGCGATTGCTCACCTTCACAATAGGCGACGAGGTGTTAGATTTCTCTTTTGGCCCTGCAAAAGAGGAAACTTCATGGCTGGAGGTGAAGAGCATCAGCAACCACGGGATCAAGCAAACAACGGAGGAAAGCACCAGAAGTCAACTCGATATCGACAAAGGCTCCTCAATATCGACCAAGGCATTACTCGATATCGACAAAGCTTCCTCGACATCGACTTCCTCTGCTGAGCACCAAACTTGCTAAGAGCCTATGTATGGGGTCCCTGTACTCGATATCGACCAGTCTTGCTCGACATCGACTAACCCCAAGCCCGAAGATTTCCGTTTTGGGCCCGAAAAGGTAAATTCAGGTATGAATCCTACTCCTCCTCAGTCCATTAAGAAATTTATAAATAAATTAAGGGGAGGTAAGGCCCCGTGGCGAGAGAATCTGCGGAAACTGAGAGCTGGGAAGAGAAAGAAGAAAGAAAAAGAAGATTATGCAAGCAACCACCTGTCAGTTGAGCTTGCATACTACAATCAGGACCTAGATGATCCAGGAGAAGGGCCAAGCACAAGCGGGCCCCACATTAACGGTCGTTGAGCATAAAAGAAGAAGTCGGCCTAGCGACTCTAAAATCTAGAGCATGTATATAAAACTTTTTGAATTTTAAGACTTTGGAACTTTTTTTTGTTTTTTGTTTTTGGTTTAGAATACTTCATGTGGAAAGTCTTGTCTTTGTGTGTAATCTAACACTTTTAGGTCGACAAGCATTAAAGGATCTCGAAAGGCGGTATAAGAAGTCCCTGAAAAACATCCCAGAAGTTCATTGATATCGAGTAGGCCAACTCGATATAGACCAAGCCAAAAGAAGTTCCTCGACTTCTGATTCTACCCGACGCAGACAGCCTACTCGATATCGAGTACAGTACTCGATATCGACAAGACCAGTTTACTCGACATGCCCTGTTTTGCACTCCTCGATGCGTTATTCAGTGATTTCCTTCCTTTACTCTTGTTTGTATTTGATTTTATACAGTGGGGATACTGTATATTTTAAGTATGGGGTGGGGGAAGAGCTCATTATCAGTATTATATGTTTTAGTCTTGCTTTTGGTTTTAAATGGTGAAATTTTATATAATGCATTCATGTTTAATTTTTATGCATTTAAGTCTTTTGTCATACTTTAGTCTTGTCTTTTGTCATACTTTTAGTCTTGTTTTTTAGTTACATAAAAAAATAAAAATAAATAAATAAATAATGTCGAAAAAAAATGCATGTTTAATTTTTGCATTGTCTTAGTTTTTATACCCTAACTTAGATGTCCTATGATGATAAATAATGACTGACTTGATCATGTAAATCCTATGGCATGTTTGGAAGGTTTAGCCTAAGTCCCCGAAATTGTTTTTATGTGGATTGTGAACTTGTGATGAAATTGAGCACATATGATCCTAAGCTAAAGGTTAAAATCCAACAAAAATTATCCTAGTGAGAATTTTGGCCTTATAGGGAGAACATTAAAAATCCATCTGCTTTCTTGAGTGTATTTACTCTTCCTATGCATCTCTAAATATTGTGATAATTATTCAAAGCCAATGCATTTATATGTTTATGTGAATGAGAATTAAATGATGGAGGCACTTTTTAAGCCAATTTTATCCTCTCTTTACCTACCCTGCATTATCCCTGCTTGAAGCCAGAACATTAGCCTGAGACTTTTATTATAAACTCCACAAAATTATCCTTAGCCAAATTGAGCCTGACCCCCATTTGGGAATTAAGACTTAGAGTTGGTTGGAATGTTGATTTGTGGAAAGAATGAGCTTGTGTTTCATTTCAAGTGAGAAGGATTTTTGAATTTATTGAGATATGGGTTGGTTTTGTATTTTTTTATCTTGCTATGCATACTATGTAAAAGGATCTTTGGCTCACCCTATAAATGCACTAGTCTTATTTTATTTTATTTTCGTTTCAAAAAAAAATCGAAAAAAAAAAACGAGAAAAAAAAAGAAGAAAAGTTTGTGATTATGAATAAAGTGCATGAGCCAAATTTACCTTATTTCTTTCATTTTCGCAAGATTCATACTTTGGAGAGGTTAATTAAGTTTGAAAGGTTACGTACTTCAGTGAGATAAGTTGGAGAGTTTGGTTGATGCATATGATTAAGAGTTATGGTTTGGTTGAGTTGTGTTGGAGATTTAGGAGTCTTGATTGCCGAATTTTATTAAGCACCACATGGCCAAATAATTCCATACCCTTTTATTTCTTACCAAGCCCCATTACAACCCCGCCGAATGGAATCTTCTTTGAAGACTTCTATTGAGCGAAGTCCTCCTGATAATTCTTGTTGCATTTACATAATTGGTTGCAAAGTGGATTTATATTTAAATTGCAATGTTTATGAGATTGTATATGGAATTGAGTTGAGAGTTGATCTGCATAGCCTAAACACATTGAGAGTTGAGTGTAAACACTTTACCCTGGTGAGGTTGGATTTATATTGCATATGCCCATGGATTGCTCATATATGTGTGATGACGTTAAATTCACTTGTCTTACATTGCTACTACTTGAGATGTTGCTTTTGATAAAGGCGGTGTTGTAGGTATTGGTTATTGTTTGGTTATGGCATGAGGACAAGCAAGTCTAAGTATGGGGTGATTTGATGTCACTAAAATAGTTAGGTTTTTATGCACATTTTAGCTTCATGTTCTATATACTTTGCATATTTCGGGATGGGAATATGTTGAATTTATGTAGTATACGCTTATTTGCAAGAAATGGAGATCTGCATAAGTTTTGGTTTAAAATTACAGAATTTGGAGCCATTCCGGGACAAAACCAAGAAGCAAACACGGAGGTTGCACTTTACTCGATATCGAGTATTGGTCCTCGATATCGACAAAGGAGTTCGAGCAAAGGCCAGATCGAGGACAAGCTGATCGAGGAGCTGAAGACAAAGCAACCCGACTCTAGGACACTCCTCGATATCGACTTAGTTACTCGATATCGACAAAGCTAAAAATCATACCCGGAGTCGAGGAGGAGCACTTGATCGAGGAGCCGCAGAGTGCTACTCGACTTGACCAGACAACCGGATACTGAGCGACACTCGCCTCGATATCGAGGAAGTTCCTCGATGTCGAGTAAACCCGGAGCACTTATCCAAGGCAGGTCGGGGAATAGTTACTCGACCAAGCCAGAAAGCCTAAGTCGACAGTCAATTTCCTCGATATCGAGTTACTTACTCGATATCGACAACACCAAAAGCGCGCACCCGAGCCAAGTCGAGGACCAGCTATTCGAGCATGCCGCTGGAGCCAAGTCGACACACCACTTTCCTCGATATCGAGGAGTTTACTCGATATCGAGTACTGCTTTTCTGGGTCGCGACGCCGTTGGGCCCGTCCGAGCATGACTTGGGCTGTTGGGTTGCGAGATGTCCAAGTTTATCAAGTTCTATCCGAATTCTATCAAGATCCATCAATGGAGAAGAAGATTTATCCACATGAAGATATTTTAGCCTTTTAGATATATTTCCTTTTTAAAGATAAATGTTCCTTTTATTCATGTTTTATCCTTAGGTATATATAAAGATTTATATCCTTGATTAGCAAGGATTAGAAGCCTATAAATAAAGCCCATGGGGCTAATTTCTAAGCATTCAATTTCAGTAGAAGAAGTAGTAGTAGAGAGAAAAAGAGAGGTCGAGTGGAGCAAAGGAGCGAAAGTGATCTGGCTTTCTTCGGTTTGTACTTTCTTCAGTTTGGTTTAATGCAAGTTATTTCCTTTCAATCAATGTCTGCAATTGCGATGAAGCGCGAGTAGTTCACCCACTTCTGGGGTTGGGGTGAGCCCGACGTTAGCCCTACGTGCCTGAGGTAAAGATCCAACCTTTATTATATTTTGAGCATCTACTACTTGTTATGTGTTTATTACCCACCTAATGGAGGTCCATGCTAACAACTTGGATTGTAAACATAAAATCGGTAGATACAATTAGGGTTTCTTGAAAGAGTTGTCTAATTGTTGGGAAAGGCAAAAGCTTGGTCCTTCGATGCGATTTGCATGATTATCTGTTTTATTCTTGCCTTTTGCATGCTTGGTTATCGTTGTCGCAAACCCCAATCTTGGAAGTTTTTCATATATAGTTGATTTCGAGAATCCCACAAGCTTTTGTCTTTATTTTGTTTCGTTTTACTTTCTGCCTTCCTCGATATCGACTAACTCTTGTCGATATCGAGTTACTGATCCCCGATCCCAGATCGTCGTAGCTTCTCATGTGCAGGTGCTCGACAAAGACTTCATCTACATCGACGAGTTTACTCGATATCGAGTAAAACTTACTCGATATCGACAACCGCATGTGACTGCTGCTGCATGAATCAACTTGTCCGATCTTCTGTCGACTAACCCTAGTCGAGATCGAGCACTGTGGTCGACTTCTGTCCGTGAGATTTCACCACTGCTTAGGATCCGCTGACACGCTTCCTCGTGGATCGATCCTGACTTCCCGCTGCTACATCAGGAGGAGGTCTTGTAATCATTTGCGTGGGCATAATCTAGTTTGATTTATTTTATAATATTTTGAACTCGATTTCCTCCTATCAACAAAGCATTTCAAAAGTCTTGAGATTGACAGCGAAAAGTTGGCATACTCTATTCAACCCCCCTTCTAGTGTATCTATATTCTACTTTGTTATACATTATCGAACCTTCAACTACGAATGTTTCTAGCCCCATATTCCATTCCTGAATGGGCAGTGTAGCCTATTTCGATTCAACCAGGCCTAAGATGGATCGGGTCGGGTCTTCCTCAAGCACCCCATCAGAATCTGATACTAGGGTTGCTAAAGCGAAAGCAAATAAGAGTCGACCTTGCCAAGTGGTCAAGCCAACTTGAGATGATGACATATGGACTAGTCATACCAACCGAAGTCAAAGTAAATAAGATTTGACATATGCATATATTTATGAGAGTGTCATTAGAATATCAAACAGTACGTAAATAAAGTGTCGACATATGCATATATTTTTCAGAGCGTCATTAAAATATGGATTAGTAAATATAAATAATTTGTTCAAATATCCAATTGTACGTTAAATGTATAAAAAGAATTGAGTTTCTATAGCCTTACTTATTTGAGTCATGGAAAAAGTTTCTTCAACATAATATATGTGTTTATAGGTATTTCCAAATATATGAAAAATACATGACTACAACTCGTCTTCCCTTCTCTTACCACCACCATTTTATCTTTAAAAAAAATGTGTTATGGATTGTGGCCTTCACATGTTACATAATATAAGACATAAGTGTTTATAGGTATTTCCAAATATATGAAAAATGCATACTCAACATTGACATACATATACAATCCATTTCAATGATAACTCATAACTAGCTCTTGAACTTAATTATGAACTTAATTATGTCTAGTACAAAAAAGAAGGAAATCATAACTAACTCAACTTTATTATGTCTAGTGCAAACAGAAATTGAAATAAAACCATTGATAGCTCTTAACTTAATTATGCCTAGTACAAACAAAACGCCATGCAGATTATAAACAAAATCACAGTCTTTATAAGAAAAATACAGTGTTCATTATTCTGAGTCATAAATAAGTTCTTCCTCTTTGCTTGAACTCTCGGACATTTCGATTTCCCCATCATTGATGAAGTTATCATCCTTCTTTGTCTCCTCAATAACCATTTTGATCATTTCAACTGCCTTAGCTTCTCGCTCAACCATAAAGGAATTTCTAGCTAGCTAACAAATCAATTGAGAAATCATTATGTAGTGGGCTAACACTACCATCCTCTGCAACACTAATTTACACTTACTGATATGCATCCAAATCCAGAGCTTTCTTATCGATGCCAAAAGTAGGCATATCATGGAGATCTCTCGGTGGGGCATGTATAATGAATTCCCGATTATCATATTGTGGATCATATCTTGTATATAAAACACTTGCTCCACTTGTGATTCTAGAACAAACACTTCATCCGTCTTCAAAGATCTCATACTATTCACACTAGTGAATTCATATTTGTCTACCTTATACCCTGTGCCAAAGTGTCCTACATCAAACCAATAACACTTAAACACAACTACGTAGTTTCCACCGGGATAACGCGGCTAAAAACTGTCTCTCATAACACCATAATTTTTTTTTATCACTTATCAGAAGAGTCATCACTACGTACAACTCCACTGTTTTAAGTTTTTCTATTCTCGTACCAATCAGTGGTGTGAAAACGAAAACCATTTACAATGTATCCAGAATATATGTCTCACAAGTTTAGAAGGAGTACAAACCAAGTTATATGGATTAACATCAACACACCCATCTTCATTTAGTTTTTGTCCCTAATAAAAAAAACCTTTTTCAAGTTTATTACTGTAATTTCCTCTACAAATCATGTAGCATTGTAGCTAACGGTGTAAAACCAATTTTTACATACACGACCATGTATTCCCGGATGATGAACTCTATGGATGAAAATACCTTCTTCACATAACAATTAGCCAAGTCACAAATTGTAATTGTTCCTTCAACCGGTTGGCTCTGCTTCTTCCTCTTTATGATTCGGAGCGAGAATAAGAGATCTAAGTTGTTGGCCATCCTCTCGACCACGATCTCCTCTTCCATCACTGGCCAATCAAGGGCTTCCATATAGATCTTGCCCCATCGAGGCTCGACGGAGCCAATCTTCCAACGAAGAAGGCGGTTTGCAGTTTGTATTTATTTGATTGCGATCTTTGATCTCCGATGACTCCTTTGATTCGTTCGCTTTCGAATTGTCGTCGGAGAGCTAGAATTTCATCGCCAATTCTTGAATCCGCTTCGAGAACTCCTCACCGATCAAAGATCTATGATGAATATGAAGTGGTGAAGCCACCGTGGCCGTTGCACAACGTCGACGAGGTTACTTTCGCTCCATGGCAACCTTTGGAGGAGATTTGAGTGATGAGGATGAGTTCGGGAGTAGTTGAGAATGGGAAGGATATGACTCCATGGGCACTAGAGGGAGTAGTTGAATCTTTCATGGGCACTAGAGGGAGGAGCGAGCCGGTGAATGAAAAGGGATATTAGGGGAAGGGAGGGATTTGATTAATATAAGGGTAAACTTGGTATTATGGAAAAAAAATTGGACATTTACTTATAATTGGGATTTGGGTTGTATGAAAATGGACATTTGGCCTAATTATTTAAAAAATTCATATATATTAAACATTTTATAGGATCGTTAGAATTGTAAAAAAAGGATCAGGATCGTTTTTCTTTTTACAACAATTCCTGGGTACACTGTTGCTCATCTAAAATTTTACCTCAGCTTTTAGGGAGTCCTACAGCCGCCACTAGTTGCGAAAATGGATAGGAGTTGAAGAACCCTAAATCGCCGACTCTATTAGGTATCTAGCCTCTTTCTCGACTCTCTATTCTTTCGACACCAGCTTCATTCCTCCGAATCCTACCTTCTTCTCTTGGCTCTTGTCTCATTCTCCTTTCACCGCCTTCATGCTTCTGTCACTGTTTTCAACCCTAACAGGTCAACATTTTCTCTTGTGAAAACCCATAGGATTCCTGGAAAAAAAAAAGATTTTTTCATCAACAATATAACAATGCAGGATAATACATTGGCAATTTAAACAAACCTAGTCATAGTAAATCATGTATCAGTAAGCGTAGCGCCGCAATAAACAGTGGATGGATGAACCAAAAACTCAAAAAGTATAAATATGTTATCATGAAAAACTAATGATTCAGATGTGTAATCCATTGGGATTAGTTTAAATGTTGATAGGGATGCATTAATTGATACTAATGAGTAATGCGAGTAATTTCCATCGAGTTACAACACATAGAGAAAAAAAAGGAAAGCAAAATCTAAAAAAAGAAGAATCGAGAATTGCAATTTATACCTCGAAGGCAATTGCGAATCGGCAATAGGATCCCCAATATGAAACTCCATGAACGTGAGTAGCATAACCACCATCTCAAATAGGTGATACATCATAGAATTCTTCGTACCGAATCGATAAAAACCTTCACATCAGTCATTCATAGGATGCAATTTCCATCTCTAAACCTGGAAAAATAAAGGGGGGAATTAATTATTGTAATTAATTAAAACTCAACGGAGAAAGATGGAGATGAGGAGGCGGTATGACTTCAATGGAAGAGGAAGATAAAGGCTTGAGGTGGTATAACTTCTGTCGAGGTGGAAGATGAAGGCGTTTTTGCGCTTCCTCGCGGACCGCCGCTAAAAATCGATCTGGAAACCTAGATAAAATAGGCAAAAATCAATGAGAATTGAACCTCAAGCAGAGAAAGATGGAGAAAATGAGGGGATATAACCTCGGCGAAGAGGGAAGACTATGTCATTGAATCAACAGAGGCAAGGAGGAACAATTGAAATCGATGGAGGAGTCATGCCTACGAATCACGAGAGGCACGAAGGAAGTCATGAATTCGGTGGAGAAGGAATGAACCCTAAGCGTTCATTCTAAATTGTGAAGAAGGGAAAAGGGTAAAAAGAGGAAAGACGGTGAGTGGCTTGAAGCTTCTCTTCTAGGTCTTTTTATCAACATCGGCGACGGTGAGAGGGTGAAATAGAGAGCATCTCGGTAAGAATTGTGAAAGGATGAAGTTGTAGAGGCAGTAGATTATCCACAATGGTGGTGTCCTCGAAGTGCAGCTCCCCTTTGACCTCATGGATGGCAACGTCTACCTCGGAACTCTTTCCCTGCAAACTCAGAACCTTGGCTGCAATGAAATCGTGAGTATTGGAGGATTTATTTGATTAATGAATTGGATTTTTGGTTGATCTTCAAATGAATTTGGATTGATGAAGTTTTGACATCCAATTTAATTAGATTTTTTTTATTGATCGTCGAAATAGTTTGGATTGTTCCATTAGGATTACTCGAGGAGTTGGGAACCCTAGCAGCCGAGTCTAGATGAGCATGAATTGAAAAGAGTAGAAAATAGGGGATTGATTGAATTAACTAAAATCATTATGCAAAGTCTTCTGATTTAAGATGGTATATAAATTGATATGGATAGTTATATTAGATTGAATTCAATGTTTTCAATTAAACCCAATAGTTAGTAAATATATTAAAAATATAATAAATATAATTGATTTAAGAAATAAAGGGTGCCCAGATCGAATTCAATTTCGGGAGTTAAATGGATTGGTGAGCAGCTATCGATCTCAATGATAAAAGTTATATATCAATGAGATGAATTTAATCGAACTAAAAATTGGATGTTTATTTAAGAACAAATGAGAATATAAAATTACCGAAAACTACCCTTTAAATATTTCGGGTTTCACTTAATCACCCCTCAAATTCAAAATTACAGAAAACCACCATTTAAATGGTTTTTGTTTACAAATCACTAGGGATAGCAATATCAACCACACAAGACAGGTACCCATTTCACACGATCCAAAAAAAGAGTGAAAATCTGACATAAAGCGGATATTAAATGGGTTACGGGTGAACGAGTGATTGGTTGGGTCGGATTCGGGTGACAGTAATCTCACCTATCACTAGACCCATATGTTAGGGGTGGGCACGAATCCCGGTCCCGTTCCAAACACGTCCCGGTCCCGGTGGAATTTCAGGAAAAAAAAGTGAATCGAATACCGCAAAAATTATATGGGACGGGATGCGGGACAAGACTGTGGGATCCCGCAAATCCTAGTCATGTCCCGCATATATATATTATATAATATATATATATATATATATATATATATATATATATATATATATATATATGTTGTGAGCTAAATCTGTCATGTTTTACAGTAACTTTTATATCGTTTTCTGCATACATTGCATACATTTGGGTTATATAGTACAGAATCTATGTAGTTTACGTTTATTTGCCAAATTATGGAATCTACACCAGTTTCTGTTTAAATTCGCAGAATTCGAGACGTTTTACAGCAACTCTATGGAAGGTCAGAAAAGCTTGGAAAACCACTACAGAAGTCCAAGGTCAAAGAAGCAGCGGAACCATTCGAATCAAGTTGAGAGCCCAGGCTACTCGATCTCGAGTGGACCTTACTCGATCTAGACGAACATGTCCGAGCACAGGCCTTGTCGACTAGGAGCAGTGTCGAGAGCCAGACCAACCCAGCTCCGGAGCCCTACTCGATCTCGAGGACCACTAGTCGAGATCGACGACACCTCAGCGCTACACCCGGAGTCGACAAGAAGAGAAGCTGATCGAGAAGCCGAGGACGAAGGCGCAGCACAACCCTAGTCGACGTCGACAAGACCTTGTCGAGATCGATGAGCCACCATGCCCTAGTCCGAGTCCATGCCGAGGAGGAGTCCTCGACATCACCAGAGAGCCATCTTCGAGTACACCCCTACTCGATCTCGAAGACCTTGTCGAGATCGACGACGCCCAGGAGCCCAGATCTGAGCTTGTCGAGCAGAGTCACCTGAGAACACCAGTCGACGACGAAGCCTCGTCGATGTCGACGAGCCCTTGTCGATGTCGAGTAGACCAAGTCCTAGAAACGCGTCGCCGTGAGCAGGCCGAGTAGAGTTGGGAATCCTTGGGGCCGAAGAAATCCAAGATTGCCGAGATACATCATCATCTATCCATGGAGGGGAATTTATCAACATGAAGAGATATTCCCTAGTTTAGATTTATCTTTTCCATTTTAGATTTAATTTCTTTATCGCTTTTATTTATCGTTAAGCCTTTTAGATATAATTTTAGATATAGATAGAAGATTCTATCCTTGATTAGCAAGGAATAGAAGGCTATAAATAAAGCCCTAGGGGCTAGTAATTCATTCATTCAAATTCAGAGATAGAGAAGTAGTTCCACAGAGAAGTTTAGAAGTTCTAAGGTTTTTAAGGTTTTGGCATTCTGCGAAAGTTGATTGCCGGGATTGTAAAGGCTTTTAAATATAGTTTAATGCAAGTTTCTTTTTATACATCAATGTCTGCGATTGCAATGAGGCGTGAGTAGTCCACCCACTTCTGGGGCTGGGGTGAGCCCGACGGTGGCCATGTGAGGTGATGCAGTAAAGGTCAGATCTTTTTATGCAATTCGTCTTCTATCCCTATGAGCATGATTCTTTTGCGAGAGTTGAAGGTGATCCTTGTTTGTGTTATTGAAGCGAAAGTGATCTTAATGCAACTTGGATTAATTATGTGAAAAGGGTTAGTAACAATTAGGGTTTATGCGAAAGCCTCTATATGCCTATTTGTTAGTAACGAAAGTTATTTTGATGAAAAGCATGATCTTTTATGCCTTTATGTGTTACTTTGCATGGTTATCGTTGTGGTGTTGATACCCTGGCCTTGGAAGTCTTTTATTATATTGATTTATTTCTGTCGAAAATCTGAGTTCTGTGTTCGAATTTGCAATTTAAAGTTTCTGTCTTTCTTGTCGATATAGAGTAGAATCTAGTCGATGTCGAGTAGGACCCTAGTCGATATCGAGTAGAACTAGTCTAGGTCGAGTTGAGTTTGCTTCTGTTGTCATCGATTTTCAGTTTCTGTTTTCGATTTTTGACTTACTGTTGTCGATCTCGAGTTACTGCTTGTCGAGATCAAGTAAAGTTGCTGCCTTGCTTTGTTCTTTACTTTCGTTTGCTTTTATTTTCTGTCTTTATTTGTTATTTTCTGTCTTGCTTCTGTTTTGCTTTTATTTCTTTATTTCTGTCTTTTCTGCTGCTTGTCTGTGAGAATCTGTTGCTACCTAAGAACTGCTGACGTGCTTCCTCGTGGATTCGATCCTGACAACCTTCTACTACAACGGGAGAAAGTCTTGTATTTATTTGCTGAGACAGGGAAGTCAGTCTGAACTTTATTTTATATTTATTTCATACTTGACCATCCTCCTGCAACAACAATATATATACAAATTTAAAATTTATATTTATATTTGTATTTATATTTATATTTATATTTATATTTAATACGCCGGAGGACAATTTTAATTTTGGTAGTACTAAAAAATTTACTCATTTAGTGATTTATACTTATATACTTAGTTATTTTAAACACAAGTTGCTATAATATTGTACGGCTTGTAAGCAATAAGAAAAAAAAAATTATTGTGGACCGAGGGGGGGGGGCAAACATCTATTTAATTCTAACCGGTAACTTAGGGAAACCAAAGGCTTGTGCTACAAGCAATGTTTTTTTTGTATGAAATTGTGTTGCTGGGACTGGAAGTGTTAACATTATGGTGATATCATTCTATGAAGCACAGTGGCGGACCTCAATGGATGCTCGAAGAGGCCATTGCCCCTCCGGGCGCAAAAAAAAAATTAATTAATTAAACTAAGTCATATCAATCTGAAGTTGCAATGCATGGGTGCCGTGTGCAGGTAAGTGTAATGATTGGTTTTATTAAGTATCTACCCACTTCATTTGACTTTTACCCCTTATAAAACACTTCCTTCATTTGACTTTTACCCCTTATAAAACACTTACTTTATTATTTTCCAATTCTTCTATTCAATTCTTAATTTTACAAAGCTTCAAGAACACACATTTCTGAGTTTGGATTTATTGGTACGCCTACACAGTGTACTACATCTTCATTTACATCACTGATCGATCACTGGTATGTCTTCTATTCCACTATTGCTACACAACCTACACCAGAAAATATTGTAAACTTCCAGAAATATGTTGAACAACCTAAATTGAATGTCAATGAATTTGATATTGCGAAGATAGAAAGAGATCCCGGTAAACGCCCAAAAATGTGGGATTATCCAGTCAACCAGCGCAATGAGATCAGATGTGCTTATTTGAAATTTGGCCCTTTTCAGATTCAACTTCAAAACTTTCCAAAGTCGGGAAGGAAACACAATCGCCGATTTCAAGCATCTTGGTACATGAAATTTTCTTCATGGCTTGAATATTCTCCCTCTACCGATGCACCATATTGTCTACCTTGTTATTTGTTCACAATGAAGCCAAGCCAACGTCCTGGTTGGGATGTATTTTGTGTGAAGGGTTTTAGAAATTGGAAGAAGGTTAATGATGGGAAGAAATGTGCATTTTTAAATCATATTGGAGAGGATCCTTGCTCACCTCATAATATGATTATACAAGCTTGTGATGATTTGTTATTGCAGTCAAGGCATATAGATAAAGTGATTAATGTGCAAACACGAGAGCAGATTTTAAAGAATCGATTGCGAGTGAAAGCTTCCATTGATGCAGTTCGTCACTTAGCGGTTTAGGGATGTGCTTTTCGAGGCCATGATGAAACTCCAGAGTCTAAAAATCCTGGTAATTTTCTAGAGTTGATTAAACTTTTAGCTACATATAATGAAAAGTTGGCACAAACAGTTTTAGAGAATGCTCCCAAGCATGCCAAGTATATTGCACCTTCAATTCAAAAGGAAATTTTACAAGTGATAGCTTGCAAAGTGAGGAGTAAGATTCGTCAAGATGTTGGGGATTCAAAGTTCTGTATTATTGTAGATGAAGCTCGCGACGAGTCTAAAAGAGAACAAATGGCTCTTGTTTTGAGATTCGTCAATAGAGAAGGTTTTATAGAAGAGCGCTTCTTAGATATATCTCATGTCAAGGACACTTCAGCAGCAACTTTAAAGAATGAAATTTGTGTCATTCTTTCTCGGCATTCACTTGATGTACAAAATATTCGTGGACAAGGATATGATGGATCCAGCAATATGCGAGGAGAGTGGAAAGGATTGCAGGCTTTGATTCTTAATGATTGTCCATATGCGTACTATGTGCATTGCTTTGCTCATAGGTTACAATTGGCTCTTGTTGCTGCATCTAGCGAGGTAATTCCTGTCCATCAGTTTTTCGCTAATCTGATATGCATTATCAATGTGGTTACATTTTCTTGTAAGCGCCATGATCAGTTACAAGATGCTCAAGTAGAAGAACTTGCTCATTTGTTATCTATTGATGAACTTGAAAGTGGAAAGGGATCAAATCAGGTTGGTCCAATAAAACGGCCAAGTGATACTCAATGGAGTTTGCATTTCCAATCTCTTTGTAGCTTGATGCGGTTGTTTCATCCAACCATTTCAGTGCTTGAGAAAATTGAGATAGAAAGCTCCACTTATCAACAAAGAGGAGATGCTAACGCAGCAAACAAATTGAACACATCATTTGAGTTTGTTTTTGTTCAGCATTTGATGAAAGAGATTTTAGGTATTGCAAATTCTCTTTGCCGAGCCTTGCAACAGAAGAATCAAGACATATCGAATGCTATGCATTTGGTTTTGGATACAAAGACAATGATTCAAAATCTTATAGAAGATGGATGGGTCACCTTTCTTGAGCAGGTTGTTGCATTCTGTAATAAATTTGAAGTTGATGTTCCTGACTTGGATGGTCCTTATTTTGAAGGTCACAGTCGTCGGCGAAAAAGAGATATTTCATTGGAGCACCATTTTCACTTCGACATATTTGTTGCTGCCATAGATGCTCAATTACAGGAACTTGATTGTAGGTTTGGTGAATCTATTATGGAGCTTCCAACTCTCAGCGGTGCTTTGGATCCTAGAAATTCGTATAAGTCATTTGATATTGATGCCATCTGTTTACTTGCGGAGAAATATTACCCATGTGATTTCACATAACAGGAGAAGATTGACTTGAAATATCTATTAGGGAATTTTTTTTCCGAAATATTCATAAATAAATAAATAATTACGTAAATATTCAACGTTTCAAAATAATTACAGAAATATTCATTTTTTGCAGGTGGGACAGAAAAACGCGGAGCCAGGCCGCGTTTTATGTATACAGCATGAGAGAGAATTGGCGCCCGGGAGGAAGTTTGAAATTTATGAAAGAAACGCGGTCCCAGACCGCGTTTCTCCTTTAAAATAAAAGAAAATAATACAATAATCTAGCTGGCACTAGAAACGCGGTCCGGGACCTCGTTTCTTGTGTTGGATGGGGACCCACTCGTCAGCTGTTGTTGACGGGGCTGGGGACAAATAGAGAAACGCGGTCCCAGACCGCGTTTCTCTTTTCAGTAAAAAAAAAAAACCTGGTCAAAGGTTCTTTTAGGGCAATTGCAAATAAAACGCGGGGCTTGACCGTGTTTTTCTGGTCCATAGCTCTCTGCTACGATTCCCCCTACTAGGTTAGGGGAATCTGGCATAAAAGCGCGGAGGCAGTCCGCGTTTTTAGGTATATACATGACACACCCGGAACTTCCTCCCTTTCTATTCTTTATCTCTTCCTCTTTGCTCTTGCTTCTCTCGCATGAAACTCTCAAAATAGTGCCGGTTGAAGATTTCATTAAGGTTAGGTAATACTTTCACCTTGTTGTCTGAAGATTTCATTAAGGTTAGTTTCACTCTCTTATTAGACTTATTTTCGATCTTAATTGAATGATTAATATGTTTGAAATCTTTAATATCTAGTCTCTCATGCTTGTGCTTTGGAGTGATTATGTGTTTTGATTCCTTAAAAAAAAATCGCAGGATTATGTAGTTATTATTGCGAGCATGATGTGTTTTGAATCTTTATAGTAAGTAAGATATAAGATTATATGCTAAAAGAGTATAATGATTTTATGGTTGTTGGAGGATTATATTGATTTATATGAACTTGTCATTATTATTATGAATAAGTTGTTGAACTTGTAGGATTTTGAAGTTAATATTTGTTGATTAACTAACTTATTGTTAATAAAAATATAGGATGAATGAGCATAGCAACATACCTCAACAAATGTTTGAACAACTGAGTGAGATCTATGTGGATGGTCTTGGTGTTGATCATGAAGATGACTTGGATAATTCTGAAGAGGACGATGATGCTACTAGGGAGGCTGCGATTAGGGGAGAGGTCTCTAATCCGAACTGGAATATAGTTGAAGCTGATCCATTGACAGCAACTCCATGGCCAGGGTTAAATTTACACGTCCCATTAGATGACGGACGACAGTTTTTTCGGGGACAGATGTTCAACTCGCTGGAGGAGCTGAAATGTGATTTGACCGAGTATTCTGTGCGTATGAGTAAGCCATACAGAACGAAGAAGGCGAGTCCAGAATGGTACATAGTTGTTTGTGACAGGAAGGACAGTTGTGGATGCACATGGCGACTATCTGCTCGTCGTGTTGATCGAACTGTTGATATGTGGATGGTCATCAAATATAGTGGACCTCATGCATCCAATTGTGTTGGAGAGGTTTTGCAGTTCGATAATCGTAACGTCACCTCCAGTTTCATTAGAGGTGAGATTCTTCGATTTCTTCGCGAGGATCAAGACACGAAACCAAGTACTATTCTCTCGCATCTGACTACAAGGTATGGGATTTCTATCTCATACATGAAAGCCTGGAGGGCAAAGCAGAAAGCTATTGCAGAGATCTATGGTGATTGGGAGGAGTCGTACACGGAGTTGCCAAGGTTCATGGCTGCGCTACAAGCTACAAACCCGAGAACAGTGGTTGAATGGTGCCATCTGGATTCACCAAATCCACATGAGAAGATATTTGGTCGTGTATTCTGGGCTTTTGCACCATCCATTGCTGGGTTTGCACACTGTCGTCCTTTGATATCGATCGATGGCACCCATCTGTATGGAAAGTACAAGCATGTTGTGTTAGTAGAGAGGTACTTTACTTCGGAGTTATACTCGTTGACATACCTTCCAACATTTATGCCTGTGGGTGAGCCATTCAACTGGCCAGAAGTTGGAGGTCCTAGGTTGGTCGCCGATCAATCGCATTTGCGAGATGTTGGGCGAACTCCATCACAAAGGATTCGGAATGAGATGGATTTAGGAGTCCCAGGTCAAGTCCGTTGTGGCAAATGTCGAGGGTATGGGCACAACAAAAGAAGTTGCCCCAGTAGTACGGGTCCATCTGGCTCGTGAGCAGTATGCTCCTTCTACATCTCCTATGTATTGTTAGTATGTGTTGTTAGTCCGTTTGATAGGGGTTGTCTTCTTTTTAAGAACTCATCAACTGCTTTGTTATCTATTTGCACGATGACTAATCTGTATTTATGTTTTATGCATCTTCTATGTTTGAAAGGTATCAACCTTGCTCATGTTCATACTGATTATGTCGCTAAAACAGAGTTAAGCACACATGTCATGGAAACTAAATCAGATGAAACAAACATAAGTTACAAGACGACCTACTCATCATCCTCATCGAGTGGTTGGGAGAACAAGTTCGGATCTGGAGCAGGTCGAGCTGGACGTGTGGGCCCGTACATGTTGCAGGGGTCGGCATACACAATCCGACCATGATGAAGAGGCAGGGTGGTCAGGAATGTAGGAGCATACCCGAACTGGGTCGAAGTGGGAACAGGACCGAATTGGGGCGCAGCAGATCCGCCACCCGCGACAAAGGTGGACTGGGGGAAGATAAATCGTGGTTGGTTGTATGAGTCCATCACGAAAGGGGGTGTGCCACCCTGCGAATCGTATGATGGATAGGAAGGAAAAACCATGGATGACGGTGTCTGCATCTCTGGCTGTGAGGACACTCCATAACCTGTTGGTGGCATTTCTGGTTGAGGGGGTCGCTGCACTCTGGGTCCAGTCGGAAGTTGTGGTTGAGAGGGGTTGTAGGTCACTTGACTTAGAAGTTGTGCTCCCTGCGCTGGAATGTAGTTACAATATTCATCCAGCTTTCCCATCATTGAGTTGTATTGATGTGCGTCGTAGAAATTATGCGACTCTTCTGCAGTTTGGGTAGCTCGAGCACTGGCATCCATAACGAAGTTCCCCTGAAAAGCAAGTAAAATTAATTTAACAAGTCTTCTATTTAAAGAGATGTTGTATAACTTAATTCAATAAGTTAAATATGTAAAGATAGGAGAAGTGTAGCTCACCATCATATGGTAGTAAAGAGCAACTGCTTGATAAACCCCCGCCGGCGCACTGGCAGGTGGGCTAATGAGGCGTCTGGTGATACATGTGTACCAAGCCATATATTGTGCAATAGCCTCATCCTCATCGTCTACCTCAGCTACGCCCTGAACAGAGTTTTCCCGATCATTCCATAACTGGATCCACTTTGCATGGACTTCGGTCCAGTTGTGCTGGGGTTTTCCCCTTCGATCCATCTTGTGCAACACCTCATCATATCCACACGCTGGGGGGACCACTTGCGCATCCCCAAACTGGCGGGAAACACGCTCTGGGTTGTGCCCCTCTACAATCTCGAAGCATATGAGAGGTGTGGTAGATTGCCAGATATTCTCACCTTCCTTACAAATGGGTGCAAGGTGAGCTAGCACGTCGCTGGAGTAGGGTTCCCACACAAACTGGATTTTAAAGTAATGCATTTCACTTTCCTTAAGATTGTTGGTCATTCTAACATAAACGATGATGGAAAGTAATAAAGAAACTAACTAACCTGATCAGAAGTTTGGCGATCGAATGCATCGCGGTAGTACATCAACGTCTTTGTGGTAGTATTGTAGGAGTATGAGCAATTAAGCCATCTCATAGCTAAAGAGTCCTCCCCATCTACAAATCGAGAGCTAAATGGAGGAGGCTCGGTAGCATAGCATGTCTTCTTCCTAGCTTCTCGCCTTCTCGCCCTTCGGACTGCATTTTGGTCGTCACCTTCACCGAGTGGGACAATGCAGCGTGGTCGTCCAATGGGTATGCGCTCCCATGCTCACAGCTGGTGTCATTGTGAAGTTAATTAAGTAACAAGTTATATAATTAGAAAAAACATACAATGAACCGGTTGTCATACCTGCAATAAGATGACGGGACCTACGATCTCAACTTTCTCTCGTTCTGAAGCTCTACAAAGCTGTCGATAGAGGAAGGCAAGTGTTGCACTGCCCCAGCTATATTGGCTAGCAACCTCCAAATCCATTAGCAGTGGGAGGTACAGTAACTGCACCAGACCGCCACTGTTATCAGCGAACAGGACACCTCCAAGGAGTAGTAGAATGTACGCCCTAGCCTGGCACTGCACTGCATGTTCCCCCGCATCTTCTGGTAAGGGCACTAATAGTAGTTGTCGAAGCCAAGCCACCTTCACAGACGAACCCCTAATCTGATGTGGAGGGGGTCTTTGCCCGAGCAATCCTTCAGCGAGAGTTGGCCAATCGTAGCATGCAGATCCAGTAACTGCCAGACCATCAACACGTAACCCCAATATAACTGAAACATCTTGGAGCGTGATAGTGGCCTCCCCAACATTGAAGTGGAAGGTGTGGGTCTCAGGTCTCCATCTTTCTATGAGCGTCGTTATTAGCTCGTTGTCTAACTGAAACTGGGAACCAAGCTTGTAGATGCATTCGAACCCCGTCGACTTTATGTACTGCATGACTCTATGGTCTGGAACTAGATCTCTCCCAAACTTACGCAAGTGCAGTCTATGTTGGATCACACCATTCGTCTACAAAAATAAAACTCACAAGCATAAGCATCTTATCTATTTGTAACGTTTCATGTAATTGTATACGTCATGAAAACAATACTCACATATTCCTCCCGATTCCACACATCAGTTGACCTGTGAAGATGTTGTCTATGGAGAACCTCATTCACCGGCGAGTCGGGATTCACTTCCATTGCCATTTTCGCCTCCCTAAACAAAGAACTTAATTTGTTCAGAATAACAAATAAATTACATACTGAATCTATTTTTTTTATCATGCATTTCAAAATTATTTAACCTACAATCCCTTGACAATCAAATTCGATTATTTACATCGTTTTCTCCTCTATATATATTTAACTTAATGAAATTCTACTATTTTATAAAACAAATTCTTATATAGAATCTATTATTATACAATTATTTTATTATGTTCTCAATCAAAACTTCATAATCTTTCCCATATTCATACAATCTAATTCTTTCATGTCACTTCGAATATACTCCCTTATTATTTCATCCCACATAACATATAACTAATATTCATACAATGTAATTGTTTCAACATGCAATTATCCCACAATTTAGGATCTACAACTATCATAAGATTTCGGATCTATAATAATCGCTAATTAATCAATATCCACAAACATTCATCTACCAACCCATTTTTTAACCCCTACCTCTCATCTCCTAATCCATATTTCTTCAAACCACAAACAAATTAATAGAGAAATCACACTAAACTCGAATTATTGTCACAATCACACAACTATCACAGCATTTACATAAAGACAAAACCCTAAACTCGAATTAACATCTCATATCAACTAATCGATCAAGAAAAAACCGAAAAAAAAAAAAACTAACCTCGAATCTGCAATAAGATGGAGGGGATGCGAAATACCTGTCAAGATGGAGGGGGATTAGACAAAAAAGAGAGGTGGTCGCTGGTGAGAGGGACAGAGGTGGTCGCGGACGGAGAGGGACGAAGAGGGACGAAGAAGATGAAGTGCAGAGAGGCGGTTTCGGTTACTTAGGGTTAGTAAACAAAAACGCGGATCCCCACCGCGTTTTATGTTTAATTGTTCAACCACCACAATCAATGCCCCTTTGACCAATTTTTTTTTTTACTGAAAAGAGAAACGCAGTCTGGGACCGCGTTTCTCTATTTGTCCCCAGCCCCGTCAGCAACAGCTGACGAGTGGGTCCCCATCCAACACAAGAAACGCGGTCCCGGACCGCGTTTCTAGTGCCAGCTAGATTATTGTATCAAATATTAACACAATCAAGGTAACTCGACTAAATCCATTCTAACATTCGTGCATCATGCGTATGCGAAATCATGATATAGCGTGGTGTGTGATCATGCGAGGTGTCCAGTCATACGTTCATGCAAGCAAGAGAGAATCTCATAGGGTAATAGGGAAATACCACCGAGCGATAACATATAAGCATGCAAGAATTTACCATCACGAAAAACAAGTCGATCATCGAATTCAGCACCAGTCTAATCAGGATGAGTAAAACACTTTAAGAGAACAACAAGAGGGAAGAAACACACTATCAGGGACCTAGCTCGAGAGGGAATCAACAGTAGTGTAGGCAAGGTATAATTCGCACAAGTCATGATCAAAGGTCCTATATGACACTAATGGCTCAACATAACACGCGATACATACATGCAACTAATCATGGCGACACATAAGAAATTAATTCAGTCACATTCCAACAATCTAGAAACATGAGGAAGGTTTTACGATGTATAACACGAGTTTAAGCAACAATAATTAACCCGATGTATGCGTAACAAACAAGCATGCTATTGATTCTTGTCACAAAAGGGATAATAGGCATTGACACGTCATCATCCAACATGCTAAGATGATCATCTATCAACATTCATACAAAGAGGAATTGATCACACTATCATGGACCTAATCCAGGGAAAGCAACATTCATATAGACCCATATCACGCCCTTTATGATAAGATTTGTAACCACTTAAGATATGAGGTTGAATATTTATACTAAAAACTAATTTAATCATTAATTAAAATGGACACATAGGATCACACATGTATAAATAAATGGGTTATCGTATAACGTGGCTTAAATTTGTTAGATCATCATTAATTGACGTGACACAAAATCCGGCCCAGATTGCACCAGAGAACGACACGTGAGTGAATCGCACAAGAAACCGCCACATATGATTTCCACGCCTCTGTTTTAGTATTATATATTGATTGATTGATTGATGATGATATTGATTGATAATGTAAATTACTCTTTTATTTATAATATGATTAGAAATCATAAATTCTATTTATAAAGTTAAAAATAAACTTAAAATTATTACTTATTTTTAGTTTAAATATTTTCGTTCAATAATTCACCTTTGATATAAAAAAATTCAAAAAGATCTATAATTATATTAAGTTATATGATTAATCAATAACCTTGTTTTTCTTAAATTACAAATATTTTGAGGTAAAAGAAACGAATTCTCTCACATATATAAAGTTTTTTTATATAAAAAAAGGTTAATCTATAACAAATAAAATGGATCAAACTCATATTTTAAATTGAAAAATATTAAAATGTTATATATTTAATCATAGGTTAATAGCAATTATTAGGGGTGGTTTTCTGTAAATATCATGTGGCTGAAGCTCCACCCAAATCTGATCCGAGCCCGCATGTAATCAAATCTAGACTGTTATTTATAACGGAAATTTCGCCAGGTAACCTTGGGGTATTGCAATTTTCGCGGGGTATACAACTTTTTTACATATTTCACGTGGTACCCCTGAGGTTTTAATCCATTTCGCCTCGTGCCCTTCTCAGTTAATTTTAACTGTTTTTCTCAAATCCCGTTAGTTTGCTCAAAAAAAAAGAAAAAGAAAAGAAAGAAAGGCCGGACCTGCTCGAGCGAGGGAGAGTGAAGCATCAGACGCGATACAGAGAGCGAGAAGAGAGCGAAGCGAAGAGAGAGCGCTCGAGCGAAGGAGACCAGCGGCGCCATACCCTGCTCGGCTCGGACCTGGGCTCGGACCTGCGTCGGACCTACTGCAACCTCGGCTCGGACCTGCTGCAACCTCAGCGATGGGAGGAGAAGTTGGAGGCGTTGCCTCGGCCGGCGTGCCCTTCTCGGTTAATTTTATCTGTTTTCTCAAATCCCGTTAGTTTGCTCAAAAAAAAGAAAAAGAAAAAAGAAAGACCGGACCTGCTCGAGCGAGGGAGAGCGAAGCATCAGACGCGATACAGAGAGCGAGGAGAGAGCGAAGCGAAGAGAGAGCGCTCGAGCGAGGGAGACCAGCGGCGCCATACCTTGCTCGGCTCGGACCTGTGTCGGACTTGCTGCAACCTCGGCTCGGACCTACTGCAACCTCGGCGATGAGAGGAGAAGTTGGAGGCGTTGCCTCGGCCGGAGAAGACGGTGGCAGTGGCGGCCCATTGCCTCGCCCGGCGACCGGAGGTGGAGGAGAAGAATGTACTCCTGCAGAGAGGTTAGTTGATGTCGATAAAAATTTGGATTTAGGTTGAATTTGAAGTATTTGGGGGTTTTTGTGATGTCAAATTTAGGGTTTATGTTGAAATTGATGGATTTCGAATTCGAAATTTCGTTTCTCAATTGCAATCCGATTTGTTAATGAAATTCGTTTTTCAATTTAGGGTTTAAATCTAAATTCATTCATATGGAGTTATCTTGAGAATGAACCAACAGACCCATCAAATTAGTTTATTAAATTGGAATTTTGAGTTTCTTATGGGTTTAGTCATATGGGGTTATCTTGAGAATGAACCAAATTTTTTGTTCCTAGTTCGATTTTAATTCAAATTCGATTTTTTAGAGTTGAATAACTGCATTGTTTAGTTACAAGCACTCTTAATTCTGTCAAGAGCCTTCGCTCCATCTGCTTTTGCTACTTGCAACCGTGGACCTGTGGTCATGCTTCTTTGTGTTTAATCTCTTTTCCTTAGAAAAATCCAAGGTGGAGAAATACTGATCTATTGCAATTTTTTAATGCTTGTGAATTTTTAGGAATCTCAATTTTTTTTTGGGTAAAGAGGGATCTCAATTATGGAAATGGATTGGGATGGGAATTCATTCTTGCAATAGGCTTGGCGTGGAACTGCCTATGCAGATTATGATTCACATTATCACATATATACTACTTTGTCCTTCATTTTTGCTGAATTGATTAGCATCATGTTTCTTATGCAAATATAGTTATATACTACTCTTTCCTTCATTCTTCTCTAGGTGACCAGCATATCTTGTTTCTTATGCAATATAATATTTTCTTTTCTAAAGGACAAATGAAATATCACTCCCATATGGTCTATTAGCTCAAAGGCAAAGCAATGTGTGATTACACATGATGTAGGTTCAACTCCCATATAGACTCCAAATGCAAAGGATGAAAAGTAGCACTTGGCTAAACTTTGTATCTAATATTAACCCTTGTTAAAGAAAGTCTATTGAATCTTTGCTGAACTTTGCAATAACAGAGAGCATGTTTGTTCTTGAAAGAATTATTGAACTCTTTTTTGTACTGAACTTTCTTCTTTGTAGAGCTCTCTATTTTACTGAATTTTCTTCTTTGTTGCACTGTTAGTTGAACTCTCTTCTTTGCTAAACTCTCTTTTTTAGCTTGGTAAACTTTTTGCAATTAGTGGAAGTAAAAGTACCATAGCCATAGCTTGGTGGAGTATTTGCCTGTATTACTTCATCATAACCACACAAACATAGAGAGCCTATGCAGGAGTTGAACCCGCATCTTTGTGCATGAGCACAATGCTCTTCCATTTGAGCTAATAGGCTTAAAACATTTTGTTACCATGCCAAAGCAAGACTTCTATTGACAAACAAAAAGTCAAAGATTCAGCCAAAAGAAAGTAGTTTAGCCAATGAAACCTTCAAGATCGAGCTCTATATTTATGACCACCTATATCAAAAGGAAGTAGACAGTTTGTCCATGAAAGCAATCTATAACATTGCCGCATAAGACCAAGAGAATCACCGATTAAAACAAGAATGTTATTGAGTGAGATGAATCACCACTTAATGATCATAAAGGCAACATCATACTACAGTTAGCTAGACAAGAAAGCAAAGCACCTTCACACAACATCTATCACATGTTCCCGAAGACTAATTTGGGAGCAAACAACTAGAAATGTAGCAGGCCTGAATACATGATTGATGTATACATGTAATCACATTTAAGATGGTTTTAGTTTTCAACTTGTGTAGTTTGCTCGGTGAGTCCCTGAGCACATCCATATAGCAGCAAAACTAAAAAGACATCGACGTCTTTGTCTCTTCTAAGGCTGGACATAAGTTTGGTGCAGTTAACCTTGTCATGAGCATATGCAGATGAGAAATGTTTACTAACAAAATACATGTCGCAGGCAACACAAAAAAAAAAAGCTATGACGACAACTTAAAATTCGATAATGATCAGTCTAGGAACAGCAGAGTATGACTCATTTTGATTTCTTTCCAAATGATAATCAAGCACCAGTAGAGTCACATAGATCCGAACACAAGCTAGTATGACTCATCCCTACCATATCCTGAATTTGCACTCAAGAAAACCCCATGCCACATCATAAGAAATAGGCTGACAGTTGAGAAACCAAAATTAACCATAGATGCACAACCGAGAAACGAAACTTAATTCAACTGAGAAACAAAATTGAGAAAGTTCATTCAACTGCCACATCATAAATTACTTCCAAATGCACCAATTTTGATTTAAACCCTAAACTGAGAAACGAAATTGCAATTTTGTTAACCAATCGGATTGCAATTGAGAAACAAATTTTAAATTCCAAGTGCATCAATTTCAACCTAAACCCTAAATTTCAATTCACAAAAACAAAAATCACAAATGCTCCAATTTCAACCTAAATCCAAAATTTCTGTAAATTGGTAAACAAAGCTAACCTCTCTGCAGCAGCTTCTTCTCCTCCACCTCCGGTTACCAGCCGAGGCAATGGGGCGCCACCGCCTTCACTCTCAGGCACAACACCTCTAGCTTCTCCTCCATGACAGCTTCTTCTTCGCAGTTCCGACCTGATGCAGCAGCAGAAGCTCCGACCGGAAGCAGTGCCGACTTGGCGACCTTCGTCCTCTCTCCAATCTCTCTCGCGAGCTTCATGCTCTCGCTCTCTCTCTCTAGCGCGAGCCCCTGGTCTCTTTCCTTCGCTCTCTCCTCGCTTCTTTCTTTCTGTCCGATCTTTCTTTGTTTTCTTTTTTTTTAATTGAAAAGTAACGGAGATCACCCAAATTTGTTAAGTTTAACCACGAAGGGCACGAGGCGCAAAGATTCCAAACCTCAGGGGTACCACGCGAAATATGCAAAAGAACTGTATATCTCACAAAAATTGCAATACCTCAGGGGCACCTCACAAAATTTCCGTATTTATAATTATTGCTGATGGCCAATTTGGGGTTTTACGCTTGTATTTTTGACTGATTCTGCGGAAATTGCTGTAAAGATTTGAGTTTTATAATTTTTCTGGTTGAATTGAAAATTGGGGATTTTGATAATGCAGAAAAAACCCTGAAGCACACAATGAATCATGTGGATGAGGGACGATATCCAGTTTTTTGGATGGGCAACGAATTCCCGCCTTTCAATTCCCAGACGCTTATCATCCAAAGCTTTCTTTCCTTCATCCATCGCCTGTCAATTTCAACGCTTATCATCCAAAGCTTTCTTTCAACTCTTTGTCGTGTTTCACTAAATTCACTTCATTTTACAATATCTGTCACTCCCTCTTATCTTTCATCACTCACTTGCTATATCCCCCAATTTATACCCCAACTGACTGCTTCCCTGTCTGTGTTGCAGCTAGCTGTTTACAGCCTACAAGGGAAAGGTTAGCTTTACTCTCCCTTTCTCCCAGATAATGGCTGTCTCTTGATTCGAGTGTGGTTTTGGTTGCTTTATTTTTAGCTTCTTGTATCCATTTGCTGATCTGGGTATCACTTATTTCCTTGCAATTTCCATGTGCAACTCTTTAATTTTGGTTGCTGTGGCCGTTGGGCTCTTTAATTTTGCTGATATGTGAGGTGATATGCAAGATCATGTATCCATGTTGGATAGACTATGACAACTGCTGCTTATCTCAGTGACCTTATATGTTGAGTTTGGGGAGAGGGTTGTTTCAGGATAAGCAAAGATGGAGGTAACAAATGTCTCGGAGTATGAAGCGATTGTGAAGCAGAAGTTGCCGAAGATGGTCTCGACTACTATGCATCAGGTGCTGAGGACCAGTGGACTTTGGCTGAAAACAGATATGCTTTCTCAAGGATCTTGTATGGTTTTCTGCGTCCCTGTGGTTATTTGTCAATTTGTACTTTGAATTCAGTCAATTATGTTCTGCATACGATTCGCTTGAACTAACATCAATAATACGAATATCCTGTTTTTAATTGACTCTAGGTTTCGTCCTCGCATTCTGATTGATGTAACTCAGATAGATATGAGCACTACTGTCTTGGGATTCAAGATATCCATGCCTATTATGTTCGCCCCGACTGCCATGCAAAAAATGGCTCATCCTGAAGGTATGGTTGCTCACACCATTAATCTTCTGTAATGCCTCTTTTTTAATCCTAGAATGAAGTTGTAGGATTCAAGATATCTTGCTTGCTTATTTATTGATAAAGTTGTTCATCTGAATTAGTCTCTGTGCAAAAAAGTGTTCAACCTCTATAATGAAGCTAGTATTTTGGATTAGCTACCCAGATGAGGAATTTATATAGTCCTTCATGTTTCTTTTGATGAGATTTGTTTTACTTTGTTGATTCCTGCATAGGTGAGACATAAGAATCCACAAAATAAAATTCCAAATTACCTTCATTTCCTATTAATCATGGTTGATTTTCTCGTTCAATACAGAGTATTTGTTAACTCTACTCTTAGTTATTTCTTGCAGGGGAGTATTCTACTGCAAGAGCTGCATCTGCTGCTGGGACAATCATGGTTTGATTTCATACCACCTCCATTTTTCATTTGAATATCTGATCACCAAAACATTTTTTTGTAGGACAAAGCACTTTTTGTTATAGGAAATCCAACCTTTTTCATATGAAAACTTCTCTATTAGAATTAAGAATAGAGCCTCTCCCCTCTATTGGGATAACATTCTGTGATCTTAGTACATCATTCTCCTTATTCCGAATTATAATGTGTTATTTATTTTATCTACCTTATATCGATTATTTTGCAGACATTGTCTTCATGGGCTACATCTAGTGTCGAAGAGGTTGCCTCAACTGGGCCTGGCATTCGCTTTTTCCAGCTCTATGTAAGCAGAGGAAATTTCACATTTCTAAAACTGAAGGATAACTCATGATCGTAATAGAATGTTGTTTAAAAATTAATGCTATGCTATTTTGTGACCCGTAGGTGTACAAGGATAGGAATGTTGTTGCCCAGCTTGTAAGGAGGGCAGAAAGAGCTGGCTTCAAGGCAATTGCCCTGACTGTTGACACCCCTAGATTGGGGCGTCGAGAAGCTGATATAAAGAACAGGTAAGTTTTGGGTAAACATTGGTACATAAGCTTATTTTCCTTTTCGTAGGTTTTTTAAATATCCATTTTGTGTACATATTCAGGTTCAATTTGCCGCCTTTTCTGACTCTCAAGAACTTTGAGGGTTTAGACCTGGGGAAAATGGACAAAGTAAGCGCAAAGATGATTGACGTGTCTATTTTCCATTAGATTTACTGTGGGTTTTATCATATCAGTGTGCAACACATTTTTCATTCCTGGATTTGTGCAGGCTGATGATTCGGGACTTGCTTCATATGTTGCTGGTCAAATTGACCGATCTCTGAGCTGGAAGGTTCGTATATGTACAAATTAAATGATGCTTTGATGAAAAGTTAGTTGTTTCTTACGTTGGAGTTCTGAAATTTAAAATAGTTTTGGAACTTTCATTAAGATGTATAATTTGGGCAATGCCATCTCCATTGAAGTTTGAGATTACTATCCCATATCCCTTCTTCTCACCCCAAAATATGAAAGTTCATGGTTTTGCAACATAGCTGAGAGACGGACAATCTTGAGGATCTCCAAATGCTTTTACGGTTTCGTGAGTTGTGAATCATTCTGTGTTAATCTGTTTACACGATGTTAACTGGCTCCAGACAATCACCAGCCTGCCAATTCTCGTGAAGGGTGTACTCACTGCTGAGGATGGTAACGTGACAAGAATTATCATCATATTTGTTCTTTCAATCCAAATCTCCTCCTTTTCTGGTTTGCTCGTCAGCAATCATAATGAGCTTTCTGTCTTATCTGGGGTTGTAGCAAGACTGTCCATTCAAAATGGAGCAGCTGGTATCATCGTATCCAACCATGGTGCTCGCCAACTTGATTATGTCCCTGCTACTATTATGGCTTTGGAAGAGGTATGGCTAATGTCTTCTACCTTTGTTATCTTCACTCACGATCTTTTCTAACAAGATAAACCTTGTTCGAGTCTATTTCAGGTTGTGAAAGCAGCACAAGGCCGTGTCCCCGTGTTCTTGGATGGTGGTGTCCGCCGTGGAACTGATGTGTTCAAAGCATTGGCACTGGGAGCTTCAGGCATATTTGTGAGTACAATGCTGCCTATATTTTTATGATAGCAATAACACCGAGTCAAGTTAATGCTAAGAGGATTTATTTCAATTTTTTTTTTTTTTACTTTGGAATCAAGAGACCTATTTTGGCTAGTGATAGATTTTGCTTGCGATCATATTGGCTTTTCAAGGTGATGAAATAGTATCGAAGTTGCTTCTGATTGAATCTGTAACTTGAAGTCAGAGATAGTGCAATGTGGACATTATATATATACAGTTCATACTCTTGTTTAATCTGTGGACGAATATCTACAAACGCTAATATTGGTGGTCTTACTGTCGATCAGATTGGAAGACCTGTTGCGTTCTCCTTGGCTGCTGAAGGAGAGATTGGAGTGAAGAAAGCACTTCAAATGCTACGCGATGAATTTGAGTTGACCATGGCACTGAGTGGCTGCTGCTCACTCAAGGAAATCACTCGCGATCACATTATGACTGATTGGGATGCTCCTCGTGTCCACCCTACTCTGGGCCCTAGGCTATGAAAACAAACAGATGGATCCCAGATCAAAGCAACATAATACACCATCATATGTTCCAAGATTTTCAACTGTCTTCTTGTCCTTGTTCTTATGATGATCTAGCTCAATCTTCAATTTTGAATTTCTGAGACAATAAAGTGAATTGGTTTGTAATTTCTAATGGCTACTGCTGCCTTCTCTGTATATTCCTTTTTTCATTTTCTTTGTGAAATATATACAGTTGCCATATTCTGAGGATTTCCCAGTAATGAAATGTGTTGCTCATTTATGCTTTAACATGATTGGTGCTTTTGTCAGTTTTATGATGACAGGAGCCAATTTCGCAATTGATACGAATCCAAATTCTCGCTCTTTGTTGTCAACTTATTTTCTGATGAATGATGATTCTCTTTATTTTGGTCTGCCTTGAAGGAGATGCAACACGAGAACTTTCCGGGAGATCACCTATCTGCCCATTACTACTCTCGCCGAACCACGCTTAGCTTAAAAGGTTTGATGGGATTTGATGCATTAGTATTGGTATTGTCGTATCCTTCTCTTTTTAGGGATTCTGTGTTTAAAATTAATGGCACAGGTAAGGCTTAGAAGTTGGTTAAAAGTGTGCAGGTTGAATAAAGATGCTTACAGCCGTGACTGTTACAGGTATAGAATAATCTTTTCCTACCTGCCTCCTCTCTATATCAGTTTATGGTTAATTTTGCAGGCTTCATTACAATTGATGTATGATTTCAGTGATATGACGTGAAGCTTTAACATGCCTATTTACTTTTGCTGGCTGATATCATCTGAATCTCATTTTGTTCTTGCTGTTCTTCTTTCTCATGTAAGCTGAACTGCAACCTAGGTTCGTCCAAAATGAAATCACCCTATTTCATTGTGTTAATGAGTTCTCTTACACTTTGCTCCGCGTCTGTCATATTCTTCAAATGATATCTACAGAAGGCCTATGGAATTAGGCAAAGGGCAATCGTTAGCTGTCAAACCTAAAGACAGTTCAACGAATTGTTAGGCTTAAAAGGCTCGTTGTATTGGCCCTTTTCGTTTCTTGAAAGGGCAAGAAACCCATGTGCTCAATGTCTGATGAATGCAAATATTCAATTAATTAACGAGTAAATTTTGTATTGGCATCACACGTATCTGTGGCTAAAACTTATGTCAGATTTCGGTTGCTGACACAAATGCGCGTCCTCACACTCGCACGCCTACCTCTTATTCTCTGCTTTGATGTGGATTGTGTGCTTGATTGTGCCAGCAGTGCTCTTTGATATCATAAACTATTCATAGGTGGCTCGTTGCTGATACCCGCTTCACGCTCTTCAGGATGACAATGCTGTTGCCGGTCAAGCAACAAGTCCCAATATTTTTAAATCCCTGTTTAAGAGGGACTTGTTCACCGTGTCTCCAGAATCTTCTATTCCAATAAGACGCTGACATCACACGACAACAAAACAAGATACGAAATCCATGACAATGTCAGTACGTTCTGGTCAATCTAATCTTTTCATATATTCTATTACTTCGTCTAGTATGATGATATACACAGATTATATGACGGTTGAATAATTAGGCAGGGTTTAGGAGAAGCTTAAGTAGTTTACGGCAATGATATGCCTCTGATAAGGTGCCTGATTACTTTTTCTTTAGTTTAATCTAAGCTTTCCTTAGCTGTAATTTCTGTGCGTGCAAGTCATTCAATTGAAGCCACAAGCTTTTATAGTAATATTTCTAGTCATTGCATCACACACGTTTAAACACTTGAAGGTGCAAACGATTGGCAAGTGGCAGGGGCTTGTTCATTGTGTGGTTATAAGACCTTGGATCCCTTTTTTTCCTTCAAAAATTGTTAGGCAAAAACATACTAACTAAAGTCATTTTTTGCAACATAATCAACCGTTTGACTTCTAGTGATTATCTCCATTTCCCATGGAGTTTTTGTTGAATTGGTGAAATCAGTTTGAATATCAAATGAATAAGAAGAGGAACAAGAGGAAAGAGAGCGAGCGAGCTTGAGGATTTTATTGAGAATTTCTAACAATCGGCTATCATTTATAAGAGATTACAGAAGAAAGGTAACTAAATTTATACAAAGTACAAAATATAACCACCCCCTCCCTCAATGCTGGAGGATGAGGAAGCATGCCCAGCTTGCGCAATGTGCTCGTGCAAACATGTCCTGTCAGAGCTTTTGTGACAAGATTTGCGAACTAGTATTGAGTAGGAACATGCGAGATAGTGATGAGACCTTCAGTAATCTTTGATCGAACAAAATGGCAGTCCAAGTCTATTTGTTTCGTACATTCATGAAACCCTAGATTCCTTACAATGTAAATATCAGTCATGTTATCACATTTCAGAGGATATGGTAAGATTTCAAAAAATCCTAATTCATGAAACAGCTTGACAGCCAAGCTAATTCTGAAGTAACTCAACACATACTTCTATATTCAGCTTCTAAAAAGGAAAGGCTAACGATAGATTGCTTCTTTTATTTCCATGATATGGGACATCCTCCAAAAAGGACATAATAACCAGAAACAAATCGCCTTGTGTGATGACATGATGCCCAATCGGAGTCACAAAAAGCTTGAAGCTTGCAATCAGATGAGGAGTTGAAATGCGGAACCAGATCTGACTTGCCTTTAAGATGCCTTAAGGTGTGAACTGCATCTTAAAAATCTTCCACGGATGGATTTTCATGAATTGACTCGAGTGCTGAAAACTGAAGGAGATGTCAGGGTGTGTGTTAGTGAAAAAATTTAGCTTCCCAACCAGCTTTTTATAAGCCGAAGCATTTGAGAGTTGTGAAGAATCTATTGATGGTTGTAGATTTGTTTGAGTATCCTATGGTGCTGCTGCAGGGATCAACTCAGAGCCACCAAAGTCTTTGAGTAATTTCATGAAAAAATTTCTTTGAGTCATCAATATGCCTGTAGGAGTTTTCATGAATTCCATCCATAAAAAATAATGTAAAGATTCCAAATCTTTTATCTCGAACTTGTCATCCAATACTGTTTTGAGCCTATTGATCTCACCTTCATCATTTCTTGTGAGTAATATGTCATCGACATAAACTGCAACAAACACTTAAGAATCTTGTGAGCATGTTCTGAACAAGGAGTAATCATTCTTTGATGATTTATATCCTTGATCATGTAAGAAAGTAGATAACTTGGGATACCATTTCCTTAAAGCTTGCTTCAAACCATACAAAGATTTGTTTAACTTACAAACCAATGTATGATGTTCAAGGTGCAAACCTTTAGAAGATCTCGTGAAGACAACTTCATCTAAATCTCCATGTAGGAACGCGTCATTAACATCTAATTGAGAAATACTCCATTTCCTTTTGACAGCAACAACAATTAGAGCTCGAATAGGAGTGTCTTTAACCACTAGAGAAAAAGTTTTAGTATAATCTATACCTTCCTTTTGTACACAACCCTTGATTAATTACCAACCTGGCTTTGCATTTCTCAATTGTACCATCGGCACGTAGCTTTATTTTATAGACCCATTTACTTGATATAGGCTTCTTGCATTTAGGAAGCTTTGTCAGAGTCCAAGTATTGTTTAAATGCAAAGCTTGGAACTCCTTATTCGTAGCTTCTCTCCATGAAGGATGTAAGACATCTTCTTCATAAGTGATTGGTTCCACAAGAGTGGGCAAACTCTCAATATGTTTCTGATCATCCATACTTAAAACAGAGAAAGCAATAGACTGACTATGATCTTGTGATGCTATTGTAGTCATAGTGTTAGCACAAACAGAAGAAATACGATTATCATGAACAATAGAATTACACATAAAAATAATTGAGATAAGCAAAACGAGCATGATTTCTAGCTAATCTTCTAGCAGTAATGTCAACTCTTGAAGATGGAACTTTTGTGCAAAGTGTCAACCCCAATAGAGTAAGTATCAATGATAGGTCGTGGAAAAAAAAACTTCATATGTATGCAATAAAGTTTCAATGTTTTGAAAGAAAATACATTTTCATGAAAAATGCCATGTCTGGATTACCCTGGATACAATCACTTAGTTAGAATCTAAATAAACCATCTAGTAGCCCTTTTTCCAAAGGGATAACCAAGAAACACACAAGGAACAATTTTTGAAGAGAATTTATCTCGGCCATGAGCTTTTATAGACATATAACATAGACATGATCCAAAGGATCTCAAATGATTATATGTAGGTACTTTGTTGAACAACAACTTCAAAGGTGTTTCCTCATGAAGTATCTTTGAAGGAAACCTATTAATCAGATAAGTAGTTGTAAGAATACAATCAGCCCAGAATTTAAGAGGAAGTTGTGATTGAAATAACAAGGCTCTTGTTGTTTCCAGAAGATGCATGTGTTTTTTTTTTTCAACAACTCTGTTTTGTTGTGGAGTACGAGGACAAGAAGTATGATGAATGATGTCTTTGCTTTTAAAAAATGTGGAATCCTCATGGCTAGAACCAAGTTCAAGGACATTGTCAGTCCTGATTATCTTAGGCACAACTTCAAATTGAGTTTCTGTCATGTGAATAAAAGCTTTAATCAATGAAAAAGCATTACTCTTAGTAGTCAAGAGTTGTGTCCAAGTTGATCTGGAGAAACCATCAACTATTTTCAAGAAGTACCTATAAACATTGTATGTTGAGGTGTTATAAGGTCCTCAAACATCAATATGCACAAGATCAAAGAGTTGAGAAGATGTAATAACACTTTTTTAAAAAGGTAATTTGTGCAGTCGAGATCTATGATAGACATCACAAATTAAATATGCCATATCAGACTTAGAAATATTAGAAATAGAAGTAAGTCTCATGATGTTATTGAAAGGTAAATGACCAATTCTAGAATGTCAAAGTACAAGTAATTGAACATTACAAGAAGAAATTGAAGGCAATACAATCAAATTATTAGAAACATGATAAGAGATAGTACAAGTAGGAACACTTTCTGAATTCTAAACACTACAATCATAAGATGAAAAAAAAAAACCTACAACTTGAAGCATTTTTTCAATAACATGACCAGTTTTCTTGCAATAGTTGCAAACCATATGGTTCTTGTCTTCCTGCTTCACACCCTGTGGTTTGGAAGCAATAAGCTCATTCTTACCAATGTTGAAAGAAGCAGACTCAAAGGAGACCACTAGAACATATGACATTTCCGTCTACTTTTCTTCTTGAATAAGGAGTGAATAAGCTTGATCCCGGGTGGGAACATGCGTCATCATCAAGAATCAAGATATTACCTCTAATTTGAGCATAAGATTCATTTAATCCCATCAAGAAGCCAACCAAACCTTCACCATCTTCATACTTTTGTAAGATAGTGGAAGCACCATAATATAGACAGGAAATGACTACAGGCAAAATAGCTCATCCCAAAGTCGCTTGATATGAGTAAAATATATATGCAGCCATACCATTGGAACCTTGTGAAATCGTACAAATATCCCGATATGCCCTCGACTCGGGTTGAGTGAGGACAATTACTCGATCGTCCGATTGCCAAGGTAAGTCGACTTCAACCTCCGTATGCAAGAATTCTCAGATGGAATTCCTTATGAAAGGGCATGATCTAGAATGGGACAGTGGAGGCAATGGTGGCTCGACAGCAAAAAACCAAGCAGCTCAGAAGTGTTCTGGGAGTACGGTGGGCATGGCTAGAAAGGCCGCAAGCGTCGTCAAAGAAATGGCGGGTGCCGTCAAGGAGGCGTGGGCGTCACAGGGCCAGGAGTTGCTGTAGTCGCAACAGGTTGGCAGCGACCAGTGCGGGTCGTCTGCGAAGTTTCTATGCAAGCGAATTCGATCAACGGGAGGGAGAACTCGGGCTTGGGCTCACGTGGGGAGGGGGGGGGGGGTTCAACAATGGCTACAGGGTGGTCCGACAGTGGCGATGGTCACCTGCGGGAGGTGGCTGGGGGTGGCGTGATGATGATGGCGAAGAGCAGCTATGGCGATAGCGATGGAAACACGGCGAATCTCTTCCAAGCAAGGACGAGATTCCAATCTTCAATCAATTCTAGCAAGAACCTTTGATTGAAGATCCCTATTGAATTCATCAGCAATCAATTAGCAAAGGGAACGATAGATTTGAAACATCGGGGAGGAAAAGGGTAGTCTCAAATCAACGCTCTATAATTCCTCTAATTTTGACGTGCGAACAATAACGACATGATTAGAGTATTTATAAGAAAACTAATAAAACCCTAATTAACTAATGGGTTTGGCTTCCTATGCAAAGGAAGTCCACACCTCTTATTAATAGATGATGCTAAAAATAGTACTAAGTCTATATAATAAATATTCTATGAAAACGACGTCAGAAACGTATCCAAGAAAGGTTGGGACACATCATCCTCCACACCCCCCCCCCCCCGCGCCAAGAGGGAAGCATGAAGTGTGACAAGAAGCAGGATGCATGGTGATGTGCGCCTATTTCACCATGTTTTAAGCTTACTTTTATTCTTATTTCTGTTTATATTTTACACTTTCGGGTTGGGAAAGTATGGAATTTGTGTAGTTTATGTATATTTGCAAGATTTAGAGGTCTACACAAGTTTTGGTTTGATTTCGCATGAATTGGAAACGATGTCTACACAAGATTTAGAGGTCTACACAAGATTTAGAGGTCTACACAAGTTTTGGTTTGATTTCGGATCACTCTGGAGAAGGAATCGATGTCTAGTACAACCCACTCGATACCGACAGAAGAAGAAGCTGAATTTGGCTAAGTGTTGGACGAAGCAAGCTACTGAGATTTCACTTTTTTTTTTTTTTGAGAATCCAAACCCCAAAGGGGAATGGTGGGTAAATTCATAGAAATAAATATAAGACATAAAGGCTAGTACAAACAAGCACAAACAAAGTACGAACTATGCATCCCACGAGATACGCAGACCCCTCGGAAATACAAGAACCAAACGAATCCCGAACCACACATAGGCAATCCGGCGATACACAACTACTACCCAACAGTGGGAACCAAGTATCTAAATGTTTTCAACAATACTTAATGGAAATAGATCATGTAGCAAGCGGAACGTATGAGTCAAAATCAAACGAGCTACAACATCAGGAGGAATGAAGTTGTCAACAAAAATTCATGCATTTCGGGCATGTCATACGAGACAAACCGAATCAGACAGCGCGTATCTATGTGCCATGGCACGAGGGCCCTACCCCTTGGAGTATCTCCGAAGCCATCTCAATGATCTATCCAAGGAGGAAACCACCATAGGAATGCCTAACCTCCGACACACAATTCTCCAAATCTCTTTCGCATATGCACATTGAAAGAACATATGATCATGCGTCTCAAGATCTGCACCACAAAATCTGCACGAATGATCAATATCAAGGTAGTAGAGTCGATCAAATGTGGATAGCCATCCAAGCACCGCCAACCACAAAACAAACATGTGCTTGGGAGTGTTCTGCTTTGCCCATACCTCTCGAACCCAACGAACCTTGGGATAACCGAACTCGCAAGGCATAATAAGCTCTAGAAACACAGAATCGTCCTTCAATACACCAAGAGCTCAAAAGATCTGCCGGCGAGCCATCCATTCCCTCAAGGGTATCAATCAAGTCACGAGCATGTAAAATGGCTTTAATAATCGGGTAATCCCGCCTATGAGGAAGCCATACCGGAGCATCAACCACCTCTAAGAAGCGATGATGTATCCAACGAACCCATAACAACTCCCAACATGTAAGGATATGCCAATAATGTTTGAGCATAAAGCTAGCATTCCAATTCCGAAGGTCTCTCAAGCCCAAGCCACCTTCGATTTTGGGAGCACACACCTTTGTCCATCTCACCTTGGGATTCTTCCACAAAAAACTACGATAAAGGTTCTCCAGTTTCACAATGACCATAGCCGACAAAGGCAAGATAGAAAGCCAAAACGCCTCATTGCGTTGTAAAAACGACGCCAATAACTCCTTCCTTCCCGCAAATGATAAGGATTTCTTCAGCCAAGCACCAATGGAGTTAGCAATACGATCTAGAAGGGGTTGGTAATGCATTACCCGGAGCTCATGCGGAGTAATAGGAATCCCCACGTAGTGGAAAGGGAAACGACCTTCAGCGAAGCCGGTAGCAGCGACAATGGCAGCTCTTTCCTCATCCGACAGTGAAGCTGTAATGACGGATGATTTGGCCACATTGACCTTCAATTTGGACACCTCTTCAAAGGATCTAAGACAACGCAACAATATCTCAACAAAACCCAAATCACCACGGCAAAACAGTACTACATCATCCGCATTACGGTCTGGTCCATGGTCCAAGAAATTCTGATTTCCGGTTTCCAGTCCAAACCCGGGACCAGACCGGAATTTCCGGTCCGGACCGGAATAGGACCGGTTTACGTTTTGTAATATAAAATATATATGGGTAGAGTGTTGCGTGTCTGGTTGTAGCCTTTTCTTTCTTTCTATTTTTTTTTAAAAGCCCATAACCCACTAACCCAACAGTCGGCCCATAGCCCAGGGACCTCATTTTCTCTTCCTTATTCATTCTCCACGCTCACTGCTCGCCCTAGCCGCACTCTCATCCTCTCACGCCCAGTCGCCGCCACCCTTTGCCATCGCCCATCTCCGCCGCCCTCACCCTTCGTCACCGCTCATCACCCTCGTACTTCCATCTGTGTTACTGTGCAGCCATCTCCCCCTGAACAGGTATTTTTTTGTCGTAGAGAAGGCACTGCTGCATAAAAGGCCTATCCCCATTGGAGGGCAAAAACGAAAGAAACCATTCAAGCTTATCATCCATAATGTAAACTAAAATTGCAGGCATCCTTCCCCTCTTTTCACTATTTTCATATATTTATGTATATTTTGATTTGAAGTCTTGAGATTTGTATGGATAATTTTGCAATCAATTTCAACTTTCAAGTTCAAAGGAGGTTTTACGAGGGCTGCTTTTACTTACTTAATTAAAAAAATAAAAGGGTTGTTGAAATTCCGGGTCAAACGGTCTAAACGGTCCGCGGATCGGAAAACCCGAGACCATATGTCTCGGTCCCGGTCCGATCCGCGGTCCATGCCTTCAGAGTTTCCAGTCCTTCGGTCTTGGACCGAACCGGAATTTCCGGTCCGGTCTGGTCTAGACCGGAAGCTCAGCTCTAATCCGCATATATGAGATGTGTTAACCAGACCTTTCCGCAATGCTGGTGATAGGAAAAGGGTGCATGGGCAGTCTCCTTTCGAATCATGGGAGATAAGAACTCCATGCAAATAAGAAAGAGAAATGGCAAAAGCGGATCACCTTGATGGAGCCCTCGATTGCCCCTGAAGAAGCCATAGATATCCCTATTGACCTTAATGGAATAAGAAGCGGTGGTGACGCACTCCTTTACCAACGAAATAAAGGTCGGAGGCAACCCAATACTCTCCATAGCAAAGCGGAGAAACTTCCAAGAAATGGAGTTATAAGCCTTAGCAAGATCGACGTTCAAGAAACATCGCTTGGTGTCCCGCTGCACATTATACCGACGCAATAATTCCTGGACCAAGAATACGTTGTTAGACAATAAGCGGCCTCCCACAAATGCACCCTGAGCTTGGTCTATGATACCACCCAAGCATCTTCCAAGTCTCTCTGTCATAATCTTCGTGATAAGATTATATATGACATTACAACAAGCAATCGGCCGATAGTGTTCGACACGACAAGGGTTGTCAACCTTCGGAAGAAGAGCAATAGTAGTGTGGTTGAATCGCCGAAGGAGCTTACCATTCATGAAGAACTCCTTGACTGCCGCACATACTTCCGGGCCTACAGTATTCCACGAGGCTTTATAAAACTTGATCTCCGCATTTGAAATGGTTGTTCTAGTAGAATGCAGTCCTGAAGCGGAACAGAAGCATCATGCGCAAATCGTCCACTAGGATCCCTCGCAACGTCAACATCCATGCCAAGCAAAGACTTGAAATAGTTCACAAACTCCTGGCCGGCCTCCTTCTCATTAGAAGTGACGGTACCATCGGCACGAACAATAGACGACACTAATCGACGCTTGCCTTTAACTTTGACGAGAGCATGGAAATACTCGTTACCACGATCCGAGTGAAGAATATATTTAGCCTTATCCATTTGTACAAGGAATGTCCTCTCGGCACGAGTCATGCACTGCGCCTCAAGAAGAGCTCTCTCAGCACCGCAGCGCAACTCCTCCGAGGACGGATCAACCCTTAAGTCCTCCAAAACCAAAGCATAGGCCGCAACAGCCCTGGGCGCCCTCAACGAGAAATGACCAAACTCTTTCCGATCCAACACTTTCAAAGGTTGCTTCATCCCATCTAACATCCGAGACAACCTAAACTGATAAGTACTCGTTGCATGAGTGAAGCTATTGAGATTCCACTTGACTTCTATTGAAGTCACTCGACATCGAGTACAAACATCCACACTTAGAGATGAGAAAAGAAAGAGCACTCGAGACCCATAAGAACACCCGAGATCGAGTAAAGTCACTCGATATCGACTGGACCTTAGTCGATGTCGAGTGAAACCCTAGTGGGACGAGACAGATCTTGAAGAGTCCAAATTGAAGGAGACTTGCTTAACCATGAAAAGAAGATCTTTTATTCTCCTTATAAACTTCTATCCTTACGGGTTAATATTTATTTACCCTAGGGGATGTTTATTAGTTTATTTTATTTTATTTAGGAACTTTTATCTTTAGCAATTAGATAGATTTTCTTTTCTTGGCTAGCAATGATTAGTTTACTTTAAATAAATCCTTTGGGGCTATTGTTTTAGGCATCCATTAATCCACTAGCACTTGAGTAATCATGTTATAGAGTAGAGATAGGAAGAGAGAGTTGGCTGAGAGTAAGGAAGGAATGAGAGACGGTTTGACTTCAGTTGTACTCTTACGAGTTGTTTCAATTCAAAGTTTTTTTCTTTTATGTCAATGATGATGTTTCCAGTTGAGGCGTGAGTAGTCGTCCCACTTCTAGGGTCGGGGTGAGCCCAACGATATCCATGTAAGTATTCTTGAATATATGATTCTCATGTGATTTTCATCATCTATCTATGTGCGTAATCCGCTGCAAGAAGTAGTGGATGATTCCTTGTTTATGATTTTGAAGGGAAAGTGGATTCACTATAAATTTGGATAGTAATTAGGTTTTACTTGCAAGAGTTGGTTAACCCTAATTATGAAAAGGGTAGTAACAATTAGGATTTTATGCGAGAGCCTCTATATTCTTATTTGATGATAACCAATGTTGTATTTTCGATGAAAAGCATATATCTTTCATGTTTCTAGTATGTTGCTTACATGGTTATTGTCGTGGTGATCCTTTTCTTTGGAAGCCTTTTATATATTGATAACAAACCCTTTGATATTTCTGATCATTTCTTCGTATTCATCCTATATTCTTTTGGCCGTTCTTTGCCGAATAAAAGTTTCTGTTTTTTCGATTTTTGACTCGAGATCAACTGAGCTATAGTCGACATCGAGTGGACTGACTCGACATCGACTGCCCTTTAGTCGACGTCGACTGCTTTTATTGTGTTTTGCCGGTTTCCCTAGAGATCAACAACCCCTACCGAGATCGACTGATCCCAGTCGATATCGAGTGACTTCTAGTCGATACAGAGAGCAAATTTCGAGACTATTTAGGCGAGCATTGACATGCTTCCTCGAGGATCGATCCTGATTCCCTACTACTACATTGGGAGGGAGTCTTGTATTTTATTTGTGTGGATAGGGTTTGGTTTGAGTTTATATCTTTTATTTATCGAATTCCTGATTGTGATCAACAACACAGGAAAGAACCACCATAGCTTCCTCATCGTCTTAGACAGTTGCAATAATGTTCTTCTCATCATGTTTCTTGTTTTTCTCTTCCTTTTGTTTCCTCTTCAACGCATAACAATTCTTTCTTATATGCCCCTCTAACCCCTCTTTGCCACAATGATAACATACAGACTTTTCTTTGCCTTGGGAAGCATCTCTCTTCTGCGATTTCCCTCTGGATTTTCCACGACCTCTTCTATCTCTGCTTCTTCCTCTGAACCTTTCTTCGGCAGTTGTTGCCAAAGCATGTGAGGTGCTTGTGCCCATATCCTTTATCCTGGTTTCTTCGTTGTAGAGACTATCTTTCACGGTTAATAAGGACACAACACCACTCGGTGCAGAGTTGCTAATGGTCACCACCAGAGTCTCCCAAGTGTCATGCAAAGAGCTCAGAAGCAATAGGGCCTGCAACTCGTCATCTAGGACCAACTTCATAGTATTCAGCTGATTTACAAGCTCTTGGAACTCACTCAAGTGCTCGGCTATAGGCTTTCCATCCTTGTACTTCAAATTTACAGGCTTCCTTATCACAAAGGTTTTGCTTTGCGCATACTTCCTCTCATACATGGATTCCAACTTCTTCCACAAAACCTGTGCATCAGTTTCGTTGCTTATATGGTGATAGACACTGTTATCAACCCATTGTCTGACGGTTCCCACAGACTTCCGATGTAGCTTTTCTCAGTCTCCTTCAGACATATCAGTTGGCTTGCAAGACCCAAGCTTAATCAGATCATACAAATCCCTGCAGTACAACAAATCTTCCATTCTCGATTTCCAAATCGAGTAGTTGAAAGATGTCAACTTGATCATCGTACTAGCAAAATCATCTGACTTCGTTGTCATTTCCGTTTCCAAATGAACAACCAGTCTCTGATACCACTTGATGGGATCGACAAGACCCAAATGCAAAAATGAATCGGGAACCAAGAAACTCAAGCTACAATCCCGCTGATAACCAAGTTCACAAATTTACGGAACCACCAACACAATCCAACCAAGCAACACAAACAATCACAAGCAAGAAAACAACGATTTAAGTGGAAAACCCTCCATAACCCGGAGGATCAAAAACCACTGTCGCCCGCCACGAGCACCAAAATCCACTAATCAACAGAAATGGATACAAGTGTTCACCACTTACAAATCTCACACAAGGAGATCACCACCAATTTCACTCGAATTAGTACAACACCATTTTCACCAAGATTAGAGATTCTAAACGAGAGAATAAAAGTCGACAAACACAAGTAGACTTATCGAGAACTTAAGGTGAAAAAGACCCGGATAAGACAAGGAAGATTCACTCACTTTCTCACAACTTTTCCCCTCTTTCTCATTTCTCACTCCTCACTTTTGTGCTCCTAAAAATTGGGGATTTCACTTTCTCACAACAAGAAAGTAGTCAAAAGGCAAGACAAAATGCCTTTTAAATCTTTCAACAAAAGTCAACAAAAGAGACTTTTAATTTGGGCTGGACACATGAGCTTAGGCCCAATAATATTTCTAATAACCAACTATCATTTATAAGATATTATAAAAAGGGAACTAAATTTATACAAAGTAAAAAATATAACTCCCAAAGTCTTTTATTTCTTGGTGTCGAAAATGATGACTATTATTAGATTGTTGCTTTCAATATATTATCAACTTTTTGATATCCATTTTGATTACACGTTTTATTCCTTCCCTTAGCACTAAAGCTTCAATTTGGAGAGCCATTTGAGAAAAGACCATCCCGGATCCACCACTTAAGTAGACTCATTTCTAAGAATAAAACCGGTGAATGCATGAACAAATAATTTGACGGACCCATGAAAACTTAACTTATGCACATCCTTAGAAGGTTTCTTCTAGTGCACATGATGGTTAATCTCCTAGATCTTTTTATTGGCTTGAGTTCACTAATAGATTTTTTGTTATGCTCTGTTCTCTTCAAATTGCCTCCAAATCTTCTATTCTAAATGTGTCACCTCCTCTACCTATACCCCAACTTAACCAATGGAGATTTTCTACTTCACTTCCTACTTAAAAATAAAATAAAAATAAAATAAAACAACAAAAAAAGAATTAAAAAAATAGAAATATTATGAGAGGGGACAAGTTTAAGGACAGATGATTGGAACCGAAATTAACCGCTTCTAATTTCCATTAGACCATCTTTTCCCAAATTTTCTTCAAAATAGGAAAATAAAATACATATTTTCTAAACTTTTTTTGTCTTCTCAATTTTGAATAATGGAAAAATCATTTGTTTTTGAAGAATGCTATAGATTTAGAGTATCTTCTCAGTTTTTTCTATTGATTTCTCATTTTGGAGAATGTGACAGAAAATTGTTGGAAAAAAAATATTTAAAATTTTTCAAAAACTGTAAAATTTCCGAAAAGAAGAAGAGGTTGGGGTGTTTTTTAAAAAAACATTGAAGAGATTAGAGATCTTGATATTAATCTTAAATTTGTTATCATAAATCATAGAATGGGTAAAAACACAATTTAAAAAGAGATGGTAAAAACACAATCTTGAATTCTTGATGTATCCTCTGCGCTGAGACCTGTATAAATTAATGTCGGTTAAGTCGAGAAGACCAAGGAGTGAACAAAAATCCTTATAAAAATACAGTATAGCAGTTGTGGTCGATCTCTACAAAGTCCAAGCCCAATTAAATTATTGGATGTATAATATAGTAATATTTGCTAAAGTGGCCATGCCACCATACACCTATTTAATTCATCTTATTTTCTTTCTTTTTTAAATATATTGTACATGTATATGCTTGTAGTTTGTACATGTGTTCATGACGAAATGGTAGGTATTGTATACGTACTTGTTACTGATTACTGAACAAACCCGAGAAGTTTAGGCTTGGAGTTGAGCACTTTTTAACCTGTAATATATAAAAAAACTACATACCTAAAGTAGGGCGGCATTGCTACCATAAAACAATGGTATATATCAAAATTAAAAGGGCTTTTAATAGAGAGTGCATCATGTATCTCGTCATGTTCCATAGATGTCAAACATGATTGGCCTTATTTTGGTTACATAACTTTGATTTATATATATTGACCCATGTTTCTTTTGTATTTGTGTATTATCCCCATTGTAGATGATGCAGTTAGCTGCAATGGGAGGTTGACCCTACCCAATCAAACCTGTCCTGTAAAAGCTCCTGAGATCTAGGCGTTCAGCAAGGGCTTCTAGACACCTGCCTCCACAAGCAACCATTAGATTTATTTCCCCCCCTTTTTAGTGTGCATAAAATTCATTTCATCATATTTCCCCCTTGATATCATTCATTCCTTTGTGCTTTGCACCTGTTTTTTAGGTTTCTTAATCTTCACTTAGAATATTGTTTTAGCCTTTGACATTCCTTCTTTCCAACCCCCTTTTAAGGTGGAATTAGTGCTTTGACATTTGAGTGTTATCACTTATTAACTTTCTTTTTGGAAAGTCCAAGGGCTAGTTGATCAAGTATAGTTTGTTCAAGGGAATTAATGGAAGGAAGCCTTTTTTTTCCATTTTCCTTTTTTAAAAATTAAAATTATTCATATCAAAGAGTCAGGAGAGCGGCAAGAGATTTACTATTTCTCCGAGTATGTTAAGAGGGTATTTTCAGGAATGGACCTAGGGATGGATTGGTATATATGCTACAACCCACCTCGTTTTAAAATTAATATGGATAATATAGAAGTGCATTTGATTTGACTGGTTTATTTGCATAATTGGTAGGGAGCTTTGGAAAGGGTAATGGAGACCTGATTTTGAATCTCGCCGGCATATATAATTTCTCCTTTTTTTTCTTTCTTTCTAACACTTACAAAGTACCACTTATCTCTTCTTCTTTTTTTGTCTTTCTTCGAGTACCATCTTTCTCTGTTTTTTTGGTCTTTCTTCTTACTCCTAATTTTTTTCTTTTTTTTTGTCTTTCATTTTACTCTTGATTTTTTCTATTACTAATTTAATTTCAATATCGATAAATAATTAGTTTTAATTTTTCACTCAATAGATTTAGTGATAAATAGGGAATTTTTAAAAAATTATATACAAATCCAACATATCCAATATTTGAATCCTATTTTCGTGCCTAGCTATTTCTAAATAGCCTAACAATATATAATTACGTACGTAGGAATGAGAGATTTCATTTTTTTTTTCTTTTAATAGCTACACTTTATAGTGGTTGTAAACCTTCCAATCGTTCGAACCATTTCAATTTGTGGGTTGAGTAGTTTTGAGTTTGTGGTATTTTTAAATAACGTAAATTTTAACATTACAGATGGATATATAGATAGATATAATAGGTGGTTATTACTCTATTAGCTTATCCTTGCACTAATTTATTTATTGTGGATTTGTGGAGTGGAGCCTCCTAGTATGCAATCGATGCGATTTATTGCTCAACTAACTTCTTCATTATGGAATTTAAATATTTGGTGGAAATACACATTGAATAACTAGAAAGCTGACGGATTGGCTTTATGTTTATATATTCTTTCAATCTTTCTATCTTTTGATCACTGATCAATGTATAAGAGGAAAAAAGTGTTCCATAAATTTTAGTCTTTTGGTACTAAATGCTGTTGTTTTTAGATTATTTTAATATTAAATCCCACACCCCACCCCACCCCGATTTTTTTTATGACAAAATAATGCAAAGTCCACCCTTTTTTATGTATAATTATTGGATTACCCACTATATATCACCAAGAATGTGTAAGGTAAGGTTGGTCAAGTTATAAATTCTCATCAGATATCGATAGCCCCATTCACTCAACTTATTATCTATATATGTTGAATTGGAGTTGGAAAAAAATGAAATATCGACGTTTAGTATATGTTTCGAGGTAATGCACATGTTGTGACGAAAGACGGGATATTCAAACAAATAATATTAACACACACAATTTATCACATTGAAATATTCCATTAAGGAGTTTTCTGAAACCAGATGAGAATTACAAGATATGTCCCCACATTGACTGATAAACGGTAAACCAATTAATCTTGAAATATAGAATACCATTATTAAACCATCGCTAGCTCTTTTGGACCCTCTGCTGGTCGGGGGTTCTAAGGCTCCTACTCCCGAATCCCTGGCAGTGACCGATCACTCAGTTAGGACTCAACTTAATTATGTTGAATTGAGTTGAATACTTCTTAGAGTTATAGTCTAAAATAAATCTAATCCTACTAGGATAAATATATATCAATAAGGCACAAATAGATACATCTAATTCTATTTAAATTATGTCTATATATCAAATCTAAATCAATTAGATCCAATACATCCTAACAGCACATATGCATGGACCACATGGTATAGGACTAGGAGTGTATCGAAAAATCTGAAAATGATTCCTTTTCTCCGTTAAGAATGTACATTATATGCTTTTGTAGAGACTAGTTTAAAAAACAAATATTCGTCTACACGGTGAAAAAAAGACGTAGGATGTCAAAAATGCCATCGTTAAAAACACTGGAATCATGTTGGGTCAATACTTTTATAAATATAATCCATATTTAAGTTAAGGTTCATGTATATTTTATAGGCTCACAAAAAATAATAATCATGTACATTTTATATATAAAATTTATTAATTCTGGTAGAAACAAACGAGCCCTTTGTTTCTTGGATGGTTTTCCCTGCCCTTCCCTCCCAAGTCGATCCCACCATTCCCCCAAAGACAATATATGTCATGGACGGTATTGCCTGCGGAAAAATCCCGATCATATCGAAGGGCCTGTTGGTGTAATTTATGCTCTGCAGATTCATCTTCATTGTTCAAGTGTAAAAAAATAAAGGACACTTGGTGATGACAAGGAGAGAAACAAAGAAATAATTGTGTTTTGACTGTTTGTCCTTCACATGGCCCGAGAGGATGTTGTTTGTTGATTGTCATAGGTGAGAGGAAACATTAAGTAGCCAGTGTGGGTCGCAGTCACATTCATTTGCTTCTGGTAAGTAGCAAATGGTTGCTGCGCGCTCCATTCATTCCTTTCAAAACTACCCTCTACGTACATTATTTTACCGATTCGGATCGATTTGCCTATTTTGAAAAACACACTTGAATATTAATTGTGATTTGGATTGATTTTTAGAAAGGCATTGGATTGTATTGTATTGTATTCATGATATATAATCATGGAAATTTTAGATAATTTGAAATGATGTATATTCTTGGGCGGTCTCAGAAGTCAGAATCCCACCACAACCGCCCCATATATACCTGATTGAGATTTCCTTGTGCTCACTGAGGTATGACAGCATTTACTCCGGTGGTTCAGGTTTGGCGCAAAAACAAATATAAAACATCTAGCTCTAATTTAGTGGTTTCTTGGTCCCCTTTGTTGTACATGTACATATATGGAATATGCAGTGATATGCTGCAGTTTAGACAAATTTGTTACGTTGTCTTTCTTGTAAATCTATCTGAATATAGACACCCAGAGTCAGTAGTAACACCCAAGTAGCGCGTCATATGAGCCAAAATCACATGTTTGTTTAGGCAGCAAAATTTCATGAAACCCCCATATTCTGATGCTGTCAAAACATATGGAAATCGGATCGCTGATTAGAAATCATCATGTGTGGCTGTCTCTGACGGCTTATCGTCTAGGCAACCCACAAGGCCTCCATGTATGGGAATGTGGTAGCAGTCAATGAATGGTAGGGATTGGGTGTCCATCATAATTCATAACCCACATGCTGCCACAACATAGCCATTCAGTTTCAGAAGATAAATTTCTGGATAGAAAGTGTCTACACACTTGAGATCTCCTATATCTGATCACTCCTCCAATACTCTTTTTTTTTTTTAGTTTCAATTGATTGATATTTATGAAATAACGGTGGGTCATCCGACGTGGGGGGGGCAACGCACGCCAAACGCAAACGCGCTAACCAAGCCGAGCACACAAGCCGAGTGGGTTCCATCCTAAAACCAATTGGTTATAGGAGGAGTAACCCACTAGCTTATATAATATGACTTCTTTGTTTGTATAATAGATGTGGGACTCTTTGTCTCTTCACATTCTCAACACGCCCCCGCAAGTGCAACTAGGGTCGTCTTTCGCCTCTAGTTGACACTTGGACATCGGGTCTAGCATCTCATTCTCTTTTTAGCTAGCCCAGGATCGAGAGTCGGGCCGTTTGGCTTTTCCGCTCTGATACCATACTGAAGTCCGTTGGGACTTGGAATCGGGAGTCGTGTGCACACTTCGCCTTTGCGCTAATAGCCTAGCACATAAGCCGATCGAGGTTCCATCCTAAAACCAATTGGCTATAGGAGGAGTAACCCACTAGTTTATATAATATGACTTCTTTGTTTGTATAATAGATGTGGAACTCTTTGTCTTTTCACATTATCAACAATATTCATGGTCATGGATACAGTAGTAGTCCCTTCCCTTGATATTTCACGTTCTTGATATTTTTATGCTTTATTTGTTTCATGATGATGACTGATGAGCCCGGTGGCCATTCTAGGAATTTGTTATGGGGGCCAAGTTTTTTTCCCAGTTTCACGTTTGAAGCTACATTTTATACTACATTCCTTAAAAAAAATATAAATTATTTTAGACATTTGAATACAAATTAAAAAAAATTATAAATTTATTACATTTATATCCTCGTTAATTATTCACGACTCTCATAAACCAATAAAATTTGAGAAAAAAAATAAAAAAGTAACAATGCTCTTATCTGAATTTCTAGAAAATTTTAAAAGACTTATATTTTTAAACAAAAATCTAAGTTTAAATAAACTTATATTTTTAACATATGGAGTATAACCTCATGCCTTAAATACCCACCCCTGCCAACTAAACTAAACAATAAATATATCTTTGAGATTAATTACTCTTTTTTACTATTTTAGTCTTAAAATTAGTCAAAATTACAAACAAAAAACACATTAACTTAAAATTTTGTGTTATATAATTTGCTATAAAAAATTTATGTTATACTGTATATTTTACCTTTTTTACTATTAATAATTTCCTATAATTGGAATTCCTTATACATTTGACTTAAAACTTGGTGTTATTAAGGAACCCATATATAATACACAGACGTTGAACTCGCTTATTAAGAAAGGGGTCGGAGATTGTCATCCGTTGTCTAGCCTGGTTCGGCAATGCCAGATCATATTAGCCCGAGATTAGGAGATCCAGTTGAGGCATGTCTACAGGGAAGTGAACCGTGTCGCCGACTCCCTCGCAACTGTTTCTTTTTCTTTTCCGATTGGGTTGCATGTTTTTATTGCCCTGCCGATTGACATTGTTACGTTTATTGACGATGACATTCGGGGGAGGACCATCCCCGTGATGTTCCGATGTAGGCTTTTATTTTTATGTTATCGAGAGCTTGTGTCATGTATGAGCTAAGAGGCAAAATGTATATAGATGGATGTAATGACATGGAAGAGGACAACTAATGAGAATCCAATTACCTTCCTACCTCTCTTACTTCCTACTCCCTCCTATCTCTCTTATGTTTCCCAACCTCTTTTCCCTCTCTTCCCTTTCTGTTACAACAACCACAGCCGTCACCACCCACCCACACCATCACCGACCACCACATTGGTATCAGAGCACCCTTCCCAGGCACGCAAACCACCATGGCTGAAGGCACGAGATCGAAGAACTTGGAAGCACAGTTCATGGAGCTTAAGGAGGACATGAGGGCCTTCGCAAATTCGACGCAGCAATCAATGTCAGATTCACAATCAAGGAGAGAAGAGAAAACAAGAATGATCGAACAACAAGCCAAACAATTGGAGGAGTTCAAGAAGTTTACGGAGAATCAACTAGCTCAATTAACAGAGTTGATAAGGAATCCTCCCGTCAGAGATCAAGTTCTAGAACCTTCAGATGCAGGCGCTAACCGGGGTCAGAGGGATCAAAGCATTCACGCCGGGAAAGAGCACTCCGTGATGGGATCAGGACCTCCGGAAACGGAGATCCATGGACGTCGGGGTCAATCTTCGAATTGGAGCTCTAATGGATCTGGTTCGAGTTCCAACTGGTCAAATGATAGCCTGAGAAGCAATCGCTTACCAAAATTGGACTTTCCAATTTTTGAAGGCAGAAACCCGCGCAGTTGGATTCGAAAGGCTGAAAAAATATTCTCCATCTTCGTCATCCCCGACCATCATAAAGTCGAAATTGCAGCGATGTACTTGACGGAGAGAGCAGACATTTGGCTGCAAGGTTACATGATTCACAAACCTCGTGCGAGGTGGGGTGAATTTTGTGACGATCTATGTGCAAGATTCGGCGAGCGCAGAGAACCAGAGATAGTCGCCAAATTCAACAAGCTGATTCAAGGGGAAGATCTGGAAGCTTACATCGAAAAATTCGAGGATTTTAGAGCATGTATGCTGGCCTTCAACCCACATTTGACAGAATTGTACTTTGTGTCAAGTTTCATTAGCGGATTACGCGAGGAAATTCGTTCTTTGGTGCAGTTAGGAGCACCTTCATCGATGATAATGGCATTTGAGCAATCTAGATTGCACTACAGCTCAGTATGTCTGATAGTGACATGATATTGGGGGCAGATTGGTTGGCTGGATACAACCCTGTCTTATTTGATTTCTTAGCTGTTCAGATTTCTTTTCTAAGGAATGGAAAGAAAATTGTGATTAAGGGAATTAAAGATTCCCAGGAACCTGCAGTAGCCAGCATCAGAATGCTCTCAGGGAAGGAGTTGTGCACTATGGTGGACAATAAGGAGAAATTTTGGGTGGCTGAGGTTGCACATGTCTATCACATGGACCACAAAAGCACTACTGTCCAGAGTTGTATAGAACAAGTACTAACTGAATTTCCTGTTGTATTTGCAGAGCCAGTTTGCTTACCTCCTATAAGAGGGCATGAGCATGCTATTTGCCTCAAGGAGGGCACACCCCCCATAGCCACCAGACCATATAGGTATGCACATTTTCAAAAAGTGGCAATTGAAAAGCAGGTCAGTGATATGCTAAAGAGTTGAGTAGTTCAGCCTAGCCACAGTCCATTTGCTGCTCCAGTGTTACTTGTGAAGAAAAAGGATAGTACTTGGAGGATGTGCATTGACTATATACGCCTAAATGAGGCAACAATCAAAGATAAATTCCCTATTCCTTATATTGAGGATCTGTTGGATGAGCTTAATGGTGCTGTTATTTTCTCCAAATTGGACTTAAGGTCTGGATATCATCAGGTGAGAATGATTGCTAAGGATGTGGAAAAAACTGCATTTAGAACTCATCAAGGGCATTATGAGTTTAAGGTAATGCCCTTCGGCCTCACTAATGCTCCTGCAACATTTCAGTCTCTTATGAATGATGTTTTCAGTGAGGTTTTGAGAAAGTATGTGTTGGTTTTCTTTGATGACATCTTAGTCTATAGCAGCTCCCTGGAACAGCATTTGAAGCATTTATCTTCTGTCTTAGAAATGCCAAGGAAGCATAAATTGTTTGCAAAAAAATCTAAATGTGAATTTGGGCAAGCTCAAGTGGAGTATCTAGGCCATATTATCTCAGCAAAGGGGGTGGCCACTGATCCAAAAAAAATTGAAGTTGTCATCAACTGGCCTGTGCCTAGATCATTGAAAGCTCTGAGGGGTTTCTTAGGCCTTTCTGGCTATTATAAGAGATTCATAAAAGGTTATGGTGGCATTGCCAAACCTTTAACTGATCTCCTCAAGAAAGATGCTTTTGTATGGTCACAAGCTGGTCACACTGCCTTTTTGAAGCTTAAAGCTCTCCTTATTGAACCTCATGTGTTGTGCATGCCTGACTTTTCCAAGCAATTCACAATAGAGACTGACGCATGTGATACGGGCATTGGTGTTGTTCTCTTACAAGAAGGAAGACCAGTAGCTTACATTAGTCAGGCTTTACATGGTAGATCCCTTTTGTTATCTACTTATGAGAAAGAACTGCTTGCTATTCTATTGGCAGTAGACAAATGGAGACACTACTTGGAGCAACAAGTATTTGTCATCAAAACTGATCATCAACCCCTAAAGCACTTGTTAGAGCAAAAGCTCACAACTCAGTTACAAAGAAAAGCAATGAGGAAAATGTTGGGGTTGAGCTACAACATTGCATACAAGAAGGGATGTGAGAACAAGGTAGCTGACGCCTTGTCTAGGAAATTTGAATACCAGACTGGGGACTGCTACATCACCACTGTAATCTAGCCCACATGGATGACTGAGATTGTAGCCCGCTACTCAAATGATAGTCAAGCACAGCAGTTGCTGGTGGAACCTGTAGCTGACACTTCAGGTAAATTGTCAGTTTGCAAAGGCATTTTAAGAGTGGATCACCGTCTATACATTGGAGCATCAATTGACCTCAGATTCAAGCTGCTCAAAACATTACATGAGGAGCCTGTAGGTGGTCACTCAGGCACTCAAGGTACTTACCAGAAGCTGAAGCAGTTGTTCTATTGGCCAGGCTTGAAGAAAGAAGTCACTGACTTTGTATTGACATGTGATGTGTGCCAAAGAAGTAAGGCTGAGAATGTGGCTTCACCGGGGCTCCTACAACCGCTGCCTATCCCAAATACACCATGGTCTCATATATCCATGGATTTCATCGAGGGTCTTCCTCAAAGCCAAGGAAAGAACTGCATTTTTGTGGTGGTGGACAGGCTTACAAAGTACTCTCACTTTCTGGCACTAAAGCACCCTTTTACAGCAGCTTCTGTGGCTTCCATTTTTATGGAACAGGTGTATAAACTTCATGGAATGCCTGAGAGCATTGTATCAGACCGTGACAAGATTTTCCTTAGCTCCTTCTGGCAGCATTTATTCAAGGGATTGGGCACAGGATTGCACATGAGCTCTGCATACCACCCTCAATCCGATGGTCAGACTGAGAGAGTAAATAGGTGTCTTGAGACCTATCTCCGTTGTATGTGTTCCAATCATCCACATCACTGGTCTAGATGGCTCTTCCTGGACGAATTTTGGTACAACACCAATTTTCACACATCATTGCAAACCACTCCTTATCATGCTTTATATAGACACCCCCCCCCCCCCCCCCCCCCCCCGATGCTGGGTTTCAATGCATTCATGGGAAGACATTCTGATGCTTCAGAATGGCTTCAACAACGGTAGCACATGCTATCACAAATTAAGTTTCACCTGCTCCAAGCTCAGGTGAGAATGAAGCAATTTGCAGATCGCCACCGCTCCGACAGGGAATTTCAGGTAGGTGATATGGTCTTCCTGAAGCTGCAACCTTACAGACAGTCGTCCATGGCCATTAGGAGAAATCTAAAGCCGTGTTCTAAATTCTTTGGCCCATTCAAAGTCCTAGCAAAGGTAGGATCAGTGGCTTACAGACTTGAGCTACCTCCAGGGGCTAGCATCCATCCTGTTTTTCATGTGTCTCAGCTCAAACGAAGACTGGACAGGCACTAGATTCCATCTCATGCACCACCCTTGGCCGATGAAGAGGGTGACTTAGTGGCTTCACCAGAGGCAATCCTAGACACCAGGGTCACATACTTGAGCAATGGCGACCCAGTATATGAGTGGCTGGTCAAATGGACCAATCTGAGTACAGAGGAAGCATCTTTGGAGCCGGCAGGCCACATCCTCCACCTCTTCCCATATTTTCAGATTACACCTTGAGACAAGGCTCTTGTAAGGGGGGGGTGTAATGTCATGTATGAGCTAAGAGGCAAAATGTATATAGATGGATGTAATGACATGGAAGAGGACAACTAATGAGAATCCAATTACCTTCCTACCTCTCTTACTTCCTACTCCCTCCTATCTCTCTTATGTTTCCCAACCTCTTTTCCCTCTCTTCCCTTTCTGTTACAACAACCACAGCTGTCACCACCCATCCACACCATCACCGACCACCATAGCTTGCTCTCGTCTTTTGTACCGAAAAAAAAAAATATTGCTTCCAGTTTAGTTTAATAGGATCCGCCGGATTCCTTGCCGAAAGAAAGTTTAAGCGACTTTTTTTTTTTTTTTTTGTGCTGCAAGCACTTGGCCTAATATGGAACAATACTAAAATGACAAATCAGACAGAGTTAGTCTGATGTGTGAATCCTCATAGAGCACTAAATTTTTTTTTTGGGTTTGTGTTGCTTTTTTCTTGTTGTTGCTGGACACTGTCACTGCATTAAAACTGCAGTATTATCTTATGCAACAAATATATATTATCAACAAAGCATTGATCACCTCCATTAAACAACTATACACAAAAAAGGAAAAATCACCAACATCCGTGGAGAAATGTTTGTTTAATGGTGGGTTGATTGATTATCTACTAATACTATGTCAGCTATTATGGTAATCCATTATCCAGAAGCTTTTACATTATTCATCTTATTAGTATCAAATCAACCAATGTGAAGGAACCTAGATGGGAATTTTTTTAATCTTTTTCAGGTGCTCACTTTTGCCCAATTAACTACTCCCTCCGTCCAATAATACATGAATTTTTAGAGGTAAATTTTTTGTCCAATAATAGATGGACTTTTATGTTTTCTAGGTAGGAATTTTTAATGATTTATATTGGTTTGTGTGTTATTAACTTTTTAAAATAATTTGATTGGTTAAAATGTGTAGTGAGTGTTTAAAAATAATACGGAGTAAAATTTATGAAAAAGTTAGTGCAATAATATTGTTTTTTTTAAAAGTAAAGTATTTTATTAAAACTTATGTAAAAAAGCTAAAAACTCATATATTTTAGGAGAGAGAGTATCATTTTCCTGCAATAATAATACAAGGTTAATCCAGTCAATCGATCCTCAGTGGTAAATAATTAACTTTACTAGCTGCAAGTGCATAGTGAATTCTTTGACTTAATTAACAACTTTTTTTCTTTTTTACCCATCACATTCCATTTACAATGTTTCTAAGTCAACCCTTTTACTTATGCTTTCTGGAGATTGCGGTTGACCTGTTACTTATCACTCAGCTAGGAATCATTTCATTCCTGAAAATAGGAGGATATTTGTGTGCTTTGCTCAACACCCATATTAAGTGTTGCCAGATTTTTCTAAGCTGAAAATTGCCCACTTTTTTCTTTTTAAAAGATAAGTTCAATTTTATTTTTATCAGGAAAATAAACCATTTACAAATCACTTTCGATCAATAGTGATAATCAAACACAACTAAATACCCATATTATTGTTACAAAAATAGACAGATGAAGAACAGAACTTGACAGGTATGAAGGGAGACAAGAACATAAGTTGATGATGGTTACATTGTTTCTTTGTAATTATATGTATAAATGTATAATTGTTAAATATATTTATATATACTGCCAATACACAAAATATTTTTTTTATATATATAATCAACAGAAACCAGCTGAGTCTTCTCTCTCTACCTATCTAAATTTATCCCCCAAAAACAAACTAAAATTAATATTTTTTGAAAGGGGGGAAAAATGTTTCAATAGGGCTCCCTCCCAAAATACCCAAATTTAAAAAATAAAAATAAAATAAAATTAGGCAGTAAGTAAGATAGTCTCCGGGGACGCATCTGTGAACTGTCCCTCAGGCAGACCAATTTTCAGAGTCTGTGTTTTATACTTGTCTCTGTAAATCCTCTGCAGCAATGAAGGTGCCATGGAATCCGTAAGGGACCCTCGAAGGCAGCTTAATTGAAGCTTCCAATTCCAAATTCATGGCGTTTACGATCTGCAATTCCGAGTTCTTCGTCTCCTCATCATGAACGAATGCTAGAATGTAGCCCTCGTCTTCGGATTCGGAATTGGGATCGCTCGGTAGGAAGAACGGCTCCCCTCCGAATTTCTCCCCCCCGTACATGTACTTTTTCAGCTCCCCTGTTCCCAAATCGACCTTGGCGAACCCGGAAACCTTCGGCCATGGCTCGGCAATGGCTAAATATGCATACTTGGTCTTCCTCCCTAGCTTGTGTCTGTTGACCATCCCGGCCTCCAGGTTCATCTGATCGTCTTCTTTTGGGGAAATCGGTCGTCTGGTGGATTCCCCTGTTTTCAGATTCAGCCTGATTTCTGATAATACCGATAGGAGGTTGTCGTCGCATTCGTTGAAAACAGAGTCCGCCGGAGTCATACACGATCCGATCACGACGATCTCGTCAGTCTCCGGCTCCTCCCACGCGTTCCAGAGGTGGAAGCAGAAGCAATCAGGAACGTCCACCCAGTTGATCCCCTTGCCGTCTTTCGCGTACTTGTCCAAGACCCCGAATCTCGAGACTTTATCTTTCCTGTACACGACGGGGGAGCCTCCCCTGATCATCTCCTGCAGCTTGAACACGACCTGGCTGTCGGGGACGACGATGAAGTTCTCGGTGATTGCGAAATCGTGCATCATTGTCGGCTCCTTCAGGGGGATTTCAACGTCCGGGGACTTCTCCCCTGTTTTGGAGAAACGGAAGTACTTCAAGTACGGCTTCTTGACGACGTCGTAGCTCAGGGCGAACATCTCGCCGGAGACCGGGTCCACCTTCGGGTGAGCGATCATGGTGGATTTCAGCTGCTTCTTGAAATCGAACCTTCCGGCCGTTTCTATGTCCCCGGAAGGGGCGACTCTGACGTGGTAAGGGAGGTCGTCCTCCGACATAGCGAGGAGCCGGCCGTTGAAGTAAACGACTCCGGCGTTGGCGACTCCGAGGCCTCCGCTGGGGTCGAGTAGGCGGAACAGCCCCCGGGAAAAGAAGAGGAGAAGCCGGCCGATGCCGGAGTGGCCGTGCAGCTCGCCAATCGCCTTCGGAAAGATAGGCCGGCCGAGCTCGCGCTCTTGCCGAAGCCTGTTAGTCTCGGTAAATCGGCAAGAGTAGGAAGCCGAGCCGTCGGGGGCAAAGCTAACGGCGTGGATCATCCCGTCGCCGTCAAAAAAGTGGTGACCGGAGACCGGCGCGTGGAGCGGGTTAGCCCCGTTGCGAACGTAAACGCCGCGGACGCAATCGGGGATAGTCCCAACAACCGGGAGGTCGTGGGTGACGGGGCGCTCCGGCACCGGAGCGAAGTTGCCTGAAATCTGGACGTCCGGGTCGGTAGTCTTGGGGAGGGGGCGGGCCCGTTCGCGGGCGACAAGAGCCGCCTCTGCCAAGTCCAAGGCGGCGGCGGCGGCCTTTTGAAACGGGTTCCAAGCGGTTGGGGTAGGCGTAGCTATTGATTTACGGAGACCCTTTTGGGGGAGTGGGAGAGTGGTGATTTGAAGGGAGCAATGGACAGGATTAGGTTTCCGGTGGTGGCGGAGGTTGGGGAGGGCGGCGGAGGTGGTGGGGGAGGCAGAGGTGGTGGGGGAGGCAGCCATGGCTATATTGGGGGAGTGGGAGAGAGAGTGGGAGTGGAGTGAGAGTGAGAGGTGTTTTTTCCATGGGATGAGACTCCAGTTGATTTTGTATATATAGGGGTGGGGAGGTAGTGGGGTCCACCTAACAGGTGTAAGGCAAGGCCACGTGTTTGTTTATCACAATTCACACAAGATATTCAGAGTTTCTTGAATTTGTTTTCTTTTTGTTTTTTGGGAGTTGGGGGCGAAATTTTAACGGCAACTTTTTGTTTTCCTAGAATTTCGACACGAAAGCAATGCTTGCCTCCTTTCCCCCCCTACGCGGTGAGCCAACCTCCTCTACTCCACTTTTTGTTTTTTTTTATAAAAAAAAGGCAATAGTCTGAATGAGGTCATGCCCTAACAACATCATTTCAAACGAGAACACGGAGTTCTGGATGAGTTGCTAATTTAACCGCGTCCACCAAATGTCGGAGATAAATCACCTTATCAGCAACCAGGTTGACTTCTCGGAAAATGTGCTCACATAAGGTTGAAGCAAAATCCCGAAACAATAGAAGAATGTTAGAAATGACAATCTCCACCTCCCAGGAACACTTCCAAGCACCTCTGACAGAGTTAATAATGGAAAAACTATCACCTTCAATTTCAATGTGATGCAGACAAAGGGATTTTGCAGCTAGGAGACCATAACGAAGCCCGAGAGCTTCAGCCACGAGCGGGGATATAGACCCATAAAGCATCGCATTGCAAGCCACCATAACCCCAACTTGATCCCGAATGACAAACCCAGCCGAAGCTTCACCATCCTTCTTCTACCCCTCACAACAATAATTTATTATGGGCCTTTTGCCTAAATAAAAACTTTTTTAAAACTTTAAAAAATATCATGATTTTGAGAGAATTGCAAAAGTTGAATTGTGGTCTACTTTTGTAAAAAATAAAAATAAAGTTGACCTCTTGGATCAATTGTAGGTTGGAGCCGAGGAGGGAACACTTGAGGAAGGAAGTAGATTTGGTGAAATTTGGGCTTGGAGCCAAAACAAGGTGAGGGGATGATGGTGATGTGATGATTTGATACTATATACCAACTGCATGGTGATGTGATGGTCTGCATCACTCTCGCTTTCGATGGTTGTGGGGTTTTCGAGGGAGGCGGATGGAGTGTTTGCGGGTCGAAACGCGCACAAGAATGTAGTGATACAAGATAGCGTAAACTTCACATCAATAAAAAAAACCCGATATGATCAAGGTCGTCGACGGTGTTGTATGTGAAGAGGTGGTGTTATCTTATGTTTCTTATTTGTAAATCGTATAGGTCAGCAATATGAATTGTGCATGACCTGTTTGTATGACCGTGTCATCTGAAGGATTTACCGTGTCACTTGTTTAATTTCGAAGTTTCACATTTCTGAGTGTGTTTGCCAATTTGTTAAGGAAATCACCCATGTCACCTGTTTGTATGGCTCTGTCACCTTAAAGAATTACCGTGTCACAGTTCGGATTTTCACATTCATTTTGTTTTTGAAATTAATCATGTCACTTTTTTTTATGGTCGTGTCACTTGAAAGACTTAACGTGTCTACATTTACACCGAAACATTTTAAAACCAAATACGTTCATAAACAAAGTTTTGAGCATAAAAGACTAACATTTATTGACCATCCAATGTCATAAAATTTTACACCTACTAACCGACGGAGATCATAAAGAGAAACCACAAGTGCATAAGATGTTTATAAACGACTAACATCTATTGACTAACCAATGTCATAAAATACTACAACTACTGACCAACGGAGATCCTAACATCCTACAAGTTTTGAGCAACAAGGTTCACAAAATACAGCCCCAACAAAGTTCATAACAACCAAGTGCAAGGAAAAGTACGCCTTGCCCATGAAAGCTCCATCGTTGTCGAAAACGGATATAAGTCACATTTGAGTAGCGTCTGTGTTGACGACGATCGTCCTTCCCTTTTGACCCCGTGGTTTCTTCGTAGGGGGAGGCGTGTGTTCTCCATCACCTCCTGAAGCCTTCCTAGTCTTCTTACCTTGCACGCCCTCCACTTTTGCAACCTCGGGGATTTGGCAAACGTTTAGAAAGGTTAAACTCTCATTCCTAGATTTTGATATCCCGTGTCACACAACTAAATGATCCATGTCACCCAACTACAATAACCCTGTCACATCAATTAATCACAAACAGATTCATATAATCAACATTTCTAGATTTTTTTATCCCGTGTCACACTGTCACCAAAACAAATAAACCATGCCACCAAACTACATTAACCTTGCCACAACAATTAATAGCAAACAGATTCATAATCGACATTCCCAGAACTTTTTATCCGGTGTCACTTAACCATAAATACCATGTTACCTAATAGAAAACTTACCACCTCTACATCACTGTCCGCATCAATCCCAACTTGCTCCCATCCTTGACAACCCCTCTCAAGTAACAACGCCCAAAAGATGTCCACAACGACAACCCGACGTCCAACCTCGTTGCCTCTCTTCGTGATTTGTTTACACCTAAGATAACATTACTATCCCATGTGTTGCAGCAAGGGGGTTACACTAGTAAGACAACCTCTTAACGACCTCTATTTAAAATTCAAAACCAAATCAAAATCCACTACAAATGCACTAACTATGCCGGAAATGAAAAATCTCAAGTAATAGCAAAGACTGGTTTCAATTCATAGCAGACAGAGGACCTTACCTTCATTGCTTCTCCTTATGGGAGCTTCTCCCCGCCTTGAGTTACTCTCATTAACCACCTCAGCATTACTGACATGTCAAAAAAATCAGTCTTTAAACTAGAGACCATATTCCCCGTGTCGGCCAAATATAAACACCATGCCACCTAAATTTAAACACCATGTCACCCAAAATGAAACTGGAACTCAGATTTCCCTTCCTTTTTACACCCGCTTTCTTTTTTCCCCCCACATTTCATTTGATTTGACCTGCATTAAATGTAGCTTACGTTTTTTTTCCTTTTCAGTTTTGCTTTTTATTTATTTTCCTAGCATTTAATGCTTCACTTTTTTTCTTTTCCCTTTTTTTTTTCTGGGCGGATTTACATTAAATATCGCTATTTTTTCTTTTCTTTTCCCTTTTTTTGCCCCCTTTACCCCCTAAAACCGATTTTGTTGACTGCACGTTTGTACAATTTTTGGACAAACCAGGTCGCTTTTGCAATATTTTAAGGGCTAGGGCTAATTCCACAAAGTTTTTTTTGGGCTATTTACCTCCATTAACCTTAAAAAAAAATTAAAATTAAATTTATATTTCTAAAATTTATTTTTTTATTTATAAAATTTTATTTTAAAAAGGCATATTTTAAAATTTTAAAACCAATATTTTACAAAAGATAATATTAAAAATTTTAAGACATGAATTTTCAAAATATATAATAATAGATATTAGGAATATAAACATATATTTTAAATTTTTTAAAATTAAATAAATATTATATATTTGACTCCTCTGCCTTTCTATTCTTGGATTTTTTAAATCTTTAAATCTATATTTAGCAAGTGAATTATATGTCTTTTTGTAATATAGAAAGAACCCAACAACCTCATGTGGGACAGTGATTAGTCAAAATATTCACAAAATAAAAAATATTTATCAAAATATTTAGGGTTTCACAGTATTTACCAAAATATTTACTAGGGCCCCAATTGTCTTTTATATATAATTTTTCATAAAAAGAAAAAATTGTAAACAATCACCGTATCTTTTTGTAATTTACATTAATATCCTTAAATGCTACCAACTTAGTTTTATATTCTACATTTAAACATTATAATCAGAACCTTGATCCTGTAATTTGGTATGAGAGCCTAGTTAATTAAAAGTTAATCAGTATTTTTCTATAAGCCAATCTAGAGGTATCTACTAATTGTCCTCATAAGACTTATCCGCATGTTCTACATCTAGATAGAGATGATAAGCATTTTGGAGCAATTTTAAATGCTATTTCAAATTTCAGACCAATTTATATATCTAAATTTAGAAATTAGAAAATTAGAACAACTATATACAACTATATACATACATACATACATACATACTTGCAGGAGATCGACATCAGGGCTGAGATTTTCCTCCTTTGGCCTCTTTTTGTTGCCAGCCTCGCCTGGGCTGAGATTTTCCTCCTTTGGCTCCTCTTTGTTGCCAACATCTTCGGTTTGTCCATCGGTAAATCCTGGTACCGCACCACCTGCTTGATCTTCGATGTCTCATGTTTCACTTCCATGGTATGACTTTCCTCCTTGCTATTCGCTTTATTAATTAGGATCAAATTTTCCACTATTTGAGATTTGACGCTCTAATTGGCTTCGAGATTGTTAACTTTCCGCCAATCTAGGGTTTATGTTCTTTATAGATTCTTTGCTGCTTATGTTTGAGATTGTTAACAAATTGGATTTGAGATTTGAAGCTCTAATTTGATTTTTTGTTTTCTTTGGAGAAACTGCGAATTTAGAAGTAGGACCGAACACTGAAATGCCCTGTGTTAGGGACACCAGATTCAGCATATCACATGGCATTTCAGTGTTCGGTCCTACTTCTAAAACAGGGCATTGAAGTGTTAAACTTGGCTGTTAGTATTGTACCATATCCGTTGAAATTCCAATCTAGTTCACCATAGAGCCTTAAATATTACTTGTTGAAACATGAATACATAGACTTAAAGCATAAACCTTAAAATTTCAAATGTTTCATTCATTGAAAGAAACTTTTGCTTATACCAACTTCATTGCTTCGACCTTACAGTGAAACAGGAGGGTGACAAATGGTGTTAATCTTTGGCAAAATAGCTATGAGCATGATGATGACTTTAGTCAAGACATATTAATAGAGATTTAGTTTTTGTTTGGGTGAGATTGGGAGATAAAAAGATTTAAGTCCACATTCTTGATATTATTTAAGTGCAATATTAGATAGCAAATGTGCAAACTTAAGAGATAATAGTGCATACTTAAGAGATAGCAAAACGGATGCACTTCTGATGCTGAATTTGATTCATTTCAGGATAATAAATTGCAAATAGTCTTTGTTTATCTTTAAAAAAAAACTGTTCATTTGCTGAATGTAGTTTTTCTTTGCCTTTTGACTTCTACAAGTGTTAAAGTGCGATCGACTGAAGCACAATGTTAGCTTCGAAGTGGGTCTTCACAAGAGCTTATCGTCGCAGCTTCTCTACTCATACCATGAAGCCTAATTCTGCATCTGGGAACAACTCTTCCTCTCCTACCCACTAAACTTCAGGATGGGCAAGCTCTTGAAGATGGGTTCAGACACTCACTTCGCTCGGCTCGAGCTATTCGCGTCCTGGTAGCTTCCCAAATTGGGACTCACGGGGCCTGGCCTCTGCACCCAGCTTTAATTTACAGGATTCTCAGATACCCGCTACAGGGCTTTTTGGGTTTTTACAAAGTTTTTTAATGGCTTCTTGTATTCTGTCAATTTGATTTCACTTTATTTCTTTGCTTATTAGTCTTTGAAGATTAGGGTTAGGTGTTCAATAGTTGAGTGGTATTGCTTATCAAGGTCGGATTTGGTGTGCTGGATGATTGATGGTTTAATTCTATGATGATGTTTGTTGCTGCTATGACTGTAAAGGTGACTTGATAACTTGAAATTTTTTACGATTGGTAATATATCTATTTCAAAGCTCATTGATGATGGTTTATCGACATTGTCATAGGTTTATCGGAAGGTATTTGGTGTAGACGGTAATAACTTACTTTTTGTGCATCGGACTGGACATATTGTTCACATTTTGCTTCTTCTATTGCTGGAACTGCACACAGATTTTCTTTGGATTGTTAGGCGTTTGAGCATATATAAGTTCTGAACTATGTGACCTATTGGTATACTTTTTGGAGAAGCAACTGAGAGAAAATCTGTTGACAATTTGCTAGATTGTAACTGAAATTTTTGTTGTGCTTTACGTTGAAATGCTAATAATTCAGTATTATGATCTTACCATGCTTCCTCATGGTTTCTTTTTTTGGTCCGGTCAAATGTATACAATTTTTGGTGTCGGATTATCCAATTGGAGGGGATTGTGCCATTAAAAGCCTATTAGCTCAAAATGGTAGAGCAATGTGTTTATACACAAAGACGTGGGTTCAAATCCCACATAGGCTATCTATGGTTTTGTCTTCTTTTCTTTCCATTCATAAAGTGCAAATATATGGTTTGTGTGATTCATGCAGTTAAGTTGATTGATTGTTCTATTGTGCAAAAATAAGATACAATTGTGCAAATTTAGAATACAATTGTGTATATTTAGAATATAAGTGTGCATGCAACAATTACTAATATTATAATGTGCAAAAGTAATATTCAATTGGGCTGATTTAAAATACAAGTGTGCACAAAACATTACTAAAAAAGAGTGAAGGAATTTGGCAAATCTTATCTCAATCAATTGTGCAAAAGTAAGATACAATTGTGCAAATTTATAATACAATTGTGCACATTTAGAATACAAGTGTGCAAAAGTAAGATACAATTGTGTACATTTAGAATACAAGTGTGCAAAAGTAAGATACAATTGTGCATATTTAGAATACAATTGTGCAAAAGTAAGATACAATTGTGCATATTTGGAATACAATTGTGCAAAAGTAAGAAAAGAGTAAAGGAATTTGGCAAATCTTATCTCAATCAATTGTGCAAAAGTAAGATACAATTGTGCAGATTTATAACACAATTGTGCACATTTAGAATACAAGTGTGCAAAAGTAAGATACAATTGTGCACATTTAAAATACAATTGTGCAAAAGTAAGATACAATTGTGCATTAGAATACAGTTGTGCAAAAATAAGATATAATTGTGCAAAAGTAAGACATAGTGATGACTTGTACTCATCTTCACCATAAAGTGCATAAATAAAATGATAAAGTGAAAAAATAAGATTATAAAGTGCACAATTAAGATTATGAATCGCACTATATTAGAAGATAATACAAACTGTTAAAATTAAGCAATTTAGCCTATGTAAGAGTCGAACCCACGTTTCTGCACAAAAGCACATTGCTCTACCATTGAGCTAATATGCTTTTAAAGCTTATGAAGTATAAAAATCAAGCTTACGGACAACAAAAATCACAGTATAGAAAACATGCAATAAATAAAGTTCAAAACAAACGGATCTAATGAACAGAGAGCATGGCTCTGAAATATAAGAAGAAACAATGGCAACCTAATATACATTCAGGAAGGCTGAATCAACAATCTATTATCAGTACCAAATCTGGAATTGAAAACCACCAAAACAAGATACATAGAACCACCTTTTTAATCCTATTAATAAAGGACTAGTATTTTCAAACAAAATTTAGAGTCTAAAATGACTTGTATACTTTAATTGAGGGAATGACAAAAAGCTAATCATAGATTAAGGGATATGCAAATCGCAATATTGTTATGTGATGATAAACAGGATCTGGGCAAGCAGCTATTAAGTCTGTCAATCGTAGATTTTGAATTTTGTGGTGATAAATAGGAGGTAGGCAAGCAAAACACTGCACAGTTATATCAGAAACAGGAGGTGGGCAATTGATTATATTGTTTAAAACAACATAGATGAGAATCTGTCATGAACACAAAAATTGACTGGAAAAGACTCAATGTAAGGGTGATCTAATTCAGAAGCAAGGCATTGCCTCTAATTGCTTATAAATCAGGATGTGATGCTCTCTTTCAATCATTTAACTATATTGAGGCAAAGATGATACACCCTGCTACCCCCCTGCGATTAGGGGTGTTATTCGAGCTGAACGAGCCGAGCTTGGCATGTTCAAGCTTGTTCATTTGTTAAACGAGCTCGAGCTCGAGCCGAGCCCAATTTTTAAACGAGCTTTATTTTTTGTTCAAGCTCGGCTTGTTTTAGTAAATGAACGAGCTCGAGCCGAGCTTTTTTCGAGCTCTAAGTAGTTTATTTGGTCATAACATATTAACTTAAAGAAAATTTTAGAAATTCCATATTATTCAAGCTATTCGAGCCTAAATCGAACGAGCTGAGCTTTCAACCGAGCTTAAAATCATGTTCAGGCCTGGCTTGTTTAGGTAAGTGAACGAGCTCGAGTCGAGCTTTTTACGAGCCGATCCCAAGCCGAACTCGAGCTCTTCAGCTCATGTAACAGCCCTACCTGCGATGAAAGTTGCAATGGCAGATTTAGGAGCCAAATGTTTGGTGGACTTTACATTCATCCTATATGCAATTTTAGTACCAAAGAATTCATTACTGAGAGCTGCAGAAACAAGTTTCTCTCCTTACAAAGCAACATCACTCACACCTTATGTGATAACCTTGTATGTTTTGTCCCAAGACAAGCAGGCAAAGGAAACATATGATATATGATATGTAACTTAGAAATCACATGACAAAACTGACAGCAGACCTTAGATCCTCTAGTATCACAGTCTTGGATCCTACTTTGTCAAGAAGATCACTCACCCATTCCCTATTAACTGTTGGTAACTTTATCTTCAGATGTGACAGAAACAAGTAAACTGCTTTCACGTTCAAATTAAATAAATACACCTTAACAAGTACAACCTATTAACTTAAAGCTTTATATGCTTGCAAAAATATGCAGTTTGCTTATATTTAAAAGATCTTGGGCTTTGATATTCCACCATTAAAAAGAATAGACTCGTAGGTACAAATATTGAATTACTAAACAAACCGTAATTTGGTTAGCAAAAGTCTTTTCTACATTCTCGTTCCTTTACTATTGAATGTATGCATCATTTGTCATTGGATCTGCTAAAGAATTGGCCTGCCAAGGCATACAGAATATATTAAATAAATGATTAAAAAAACAAACACTTCTAGTTCTATGCACTGCCACTTGAGAATTAAGAACCAAATTCAGCATGAGATGGTTGAGTTGTTTGTTGTATTCAATCATGACATATTGGGCAACATCTGAAGGTATAGCTTGCAATTCAGTCCACTATCATAGCAACCAAAATTTTCAACTATTCTTTCGCTTACAAAGCAGAATTTGAACCTCAGAGCTACACTAGACGAAATCAAACAGGCGAAACGAAAATACGGAGAAGATTCTGAAGCAAAACTAGGTCCGACCAATTTGCAATCCCTAATTTTCAAAAATCTCAATCTCGAACAAATCAGGAAGTGCGAAAGTGAAATACAACTAGGTTGTTGCGATTCAGGAAGAAATCCATTGCCATTGGCACTGGTTCTCTCATATTCAAAAACCTTCCTTGTGCGGCTCAGAACAAGCAATCTCCAAAGGCGATTCGGGGTCGGAGGTCTGTGGCTCTAGAAATTGCCGTCGGTGGTAAGTGAGGTCGGAGGGAGGCTCACTGATGGCGTCGACGGCTGGTGAGGTCGGAGGGATGGGAACTCGGGAGGGATGGAGTAGCGACCGAGGAAGGCCGGGTACGTTTCTCTCACCTCTGCGTAGGTTTCTCCATGTTTCATTAGGATGGGCCGGTTTGAAGATTTTTTAAAACGGACTGGTTCACTTTTTTAAAAAATACAATCCGCGCGTCTGGTTTTACCCTAAAACCAAAATTTTACACTTTAAGAATTTTACACCCTAAGACAATTTTACATTTTAACTCTTCCATATATATATAGGGAAGAGTTAAAATGTAAAATATCCTAAGGGTGTAAAATTGCTTAAGGTGTAAAATTTAATTTTTTAATCAACATCCCGTTTTCAAATCCTTAGACGTGCGCGTCCAACAGTACCAGTGTCACGCTCGGACTCCCGCACCCACACCCACCTCACCACCTCGAGACACCTCCACCCACTAGCGCCTAGCCGCACTCGAGCCCCCCTGTGCGTACCCCCCGAGCCCTGACTTGCCTTGGTTCGAGCCCAGACGCGCCCACCCTGACCATTCGAAGCCCCCACATCGCTTCTTCTCTCGTCGCTCTCCACGCCACCCACGAGCCACCTCCGGCCACCAGCCACCACCCGATCGAACCACCTCCCTCAGGTGCAACCCCCGAGACCGAAACCCCCTTGTTTCGTGCCCAGCCGAGCTCACACCGAACCCATCTCCCCCAACAGTGATGTTCGACATTTTTGGCTCAAAACCATTCAAAATATCGATTTTTATCATTGTTTGACTCGAATTTGGTATGATTTCTAACCCTAAACTTGTGTATTACAATTATTTAGAATTTTTGAATGATTTAGATTGAGATTGAAAACCTAGGGTTTGCTTTATGAGCGGAATTTGGGTTTTTTTTGCCAAAATCCAAATTGATTGAAATTGATGATATGGTATTGTTGTTGGGTTGATTTTGAGCTAATTTCATGTTCATAGCATTGTCAAATTGTTTATGGATCATGATCTAATTGGATTTTAGAATTTTATTGCGATATGCTTTAGAATTTGAGTTTTTTTCCAACAACCAAATTGATTGAAATTGATGATATGGTTGTGTTGTTGGGTTGATTTGGAAATAATTTCATTTTCATAGCATTGTGAAATTGTCTGTGAATCATGACCTACTTGGATTTCAGAATTTTATTGTGATATGCTTTAGGTCGATTAGGTTTTTCTATTTTAGCATGTTAATCATAATTTAGCCTATTAGCTCAATTGGTAGAGCAATGTGCGTTTGCACAAAGATGTGGGTTCAAATCCCACATAGGTTACATAATAGATAATAGCACAACAATCGCAAATTGCTAATCATGCACATCATAATCTTAGTTATGCACTTTTTAACCTTAATTATGCACATTTTAGTCTTATTTATGCACTTTAATTTTAAAACCTTATTATGTATGCACACCATAATGTAGTATTTGCACAACATAACATTATGTTTGCACATTTTAATCTTATTTATGCACTTTAATTTAAAAGCATATTATATATGCACACCATAATGTTATATTTGCACAACATAATATTATATTTGCACATTTTAATCTTATTTATGCACTTTAATTTAAAAGCCTATTATATATGCACACCATAATGTTATATTTGCACAACATAACATTACATTTGCACATTTTTATATTATTTATGCACTTTAATTTAAAAGCCTATTATATGCACACCATAATATTACATTTGCACATTTTAATCTTATTTATACACTTTAATTTAAAAGCCTAATATATATGCACACCATAATGTTATATTTGCACAACATAATATTATATTTGCACATTTTAATCTTATTTATACACTTTAGTTTGAAATTGTTAAATGCTTGAAAACAAATAGATGATAAGTCCGTTTAAAATAAACATTGCATACCGTAAAGGCGGGGTGGCGCTGCCCCCCGCCCCCCCCCCCCCAACCTCCCCGCCGAGGAGCTCTGCCCCCAGGACCCTCCGATGCGACGCTGGTGAAAAATGATTCAAGACACATTAACAATAATCTCAATTGTGCACTTCATATTATTACTCATACACATCGTCATTTTATTATTGCACTTTATCATTTTATTTATACATTTATATTTGCACAACAAAAAGTGTCAAAAACGGGAAAAAAGTGCATTTACCCATAAAATTAGACATATTTACCTATTTACCCATAAAATTAGGCTCATTTACCTATAAATTAAGCATATTTCAATTATAAATTTTTATAATTAAAATAGGCACATTTACCTATTTACCCCATAATGAATTATTATGTCTGCACAACATAAAGTTATATTTGCACAACAGGATGTTATATGTGCACAACATCAAGTTATAGTTGCACAACAGAAAGTGTCAATACGAAAAAAAAATTTCTGGCTCGAGAAGAGGGGCAGAGTGGTGGGGGGGGGGGGGCACAGGGGCAAGGGAGGCACAAGCATGGGGCAAGGGGGGCACATGAGGGTGATATTTTACTAATTAAATTAGACACATTAGTAAATAAATTAGGTCCATTAGCAATTTACTTACAAAAATTAGGCCCATTAAGAGAATTTTACACCTTAAGGATCTTACACCCTAAGGTGATTTTACATTTGAATCTTTGCGTATATATATATATATATATATTGATATTAGTAGTAAGATTTTTAAGACGGAAAAGGAAATTGGTGAAGTACATCACTCGACCAATCTAAAAACCATCAATGAAATTAACCATCAGATAAGTCTAAAATCAGGTGGTGAAATTAAGAAAGGAGACCCTTTTAAATATAGTTATCCATTTTAAAAAATCCATAAAGAAGTTTTCTACTAAGTTAGATTAAAATATATAAAAAAAGGATTATTGTTGAAGAAGATTAGGATGAAAATCAAGTCCTTAAAAATGAATCAACATCCATTTCGACAAATAGGGAGGTTCAGAACTAAGTTGGACAACCCTGAATGGAAGTTAAAGTTACAGAAACTCAAAACCTTTGAAACCAACATCATGAACCAAGAAGTTATGAGCGATGATGAGTATGGAAATAACTCAGATGAAGAAGCTGTATATTAAATTAGTCTAAAAGATATGGAAACCTAGTGCGGGACGAACGTCGTTGGCAACCCTTTGCCAAATAGTAATAATGTCCTAACTCAAAACTTAAACCCATAGATTAGTAAATCAATGAATTGATAAACCAACAAACTAGTATAACGATGAAGTTTGGAGTCGAACCCACAGAGAGAACGGTTGCTATGCAATGTTTCTAATAATGATTCTTATGACAAAAGCAATGATTTGCAGAAAATTGATGACAAAGTAAAGTAAAGAGAACTATGATTGCAAAGTATTGATAATGAAATAGCTAGAGGAAATATTTCACCTATAATTCTCATACCATGGTTGAGGTTCAAGATTCTATGATTGATTCAATAGTTATTTCTATGTATATTTCGACTTGACTAAAGTTGATGGATCCGCAAGGATACAATCTTCTTATTCAATATCACTAAAGGATAGCATTAAACACTCAAGTTTTAAGACCAATTGGCACATCGATTCAATGCAATTAGAAGACAATAGGAACAACCCATATCAACCCTAACAACATCTAACGACATATATCAATCGAAATCATCCACTATAAAGACATAGAAATATCACTACTTCAATGGCTTCGTTTGCTATCAAGAAAACAATAACGGATTCATAACTTAGATGCAATTCCTAACATGGTGATCAATCATAGAAAGGAACATAAATATATAATCAATAAGAACAATATGATAAATATACTCATAAATAACTAATAGAAATCAAATCCTCACAATTCATTCAACTATGTCTTCGAAGCATAGGTGAAACTATGAGTTTAGCAACTCATAGGCCAAAAACCTCTCTTCTCTCTAATTGTGTTCATTGTTAACCCCTATGCCAACAAACGACTTATTGTGGAAGAATAAAACTTAAATAGAACGTGCAAACCTTAGGAAATATAATGAGTAAAAGATCTCTTCGGACTTAAAACGAATCGCTGAACACGGTGGAACGGCGGGCGCCGATCCCAACAGTGGTCAATTCTCTTCTTTCCTTCAATGTTGTGCTTCCTTGCTCCTTTGTAGCTCCTTCCTTAGTCTCCATATGCTCCAAAACATGTCTTTTACGATCTTCCAAGATCTCATCCAAGGTCGGAATGTAAAGCTGTAGAATAAACACTAAAAACGCCTAGATTCTGAACTTGAATACTTCACAAGAAAGATATGAAACTAGACTAAAACACATGCAAAACTCCTATATAAATGCAAGAAGAAACACCTATAATGCATATATGAAATATGCATTATCAAAACCCTTCCTATATGTAATGTCCAATAGAGGTTAGATGAAATCCTATCAAAATGCAGTTAGAAACACCTATAATGCCTAAGGAAACTAATCTAGAAGAATGTTATGAAGCTAGAAGACACTATAGAAGCTATGAAGATGGATCAACCAACAACTACAGGCCCAGGCTAAAGCCAAAAGAATTTCTAGACAAAAAAAGCATGATTTGGAGTAAGAATTATGCAAAACCATAGGCCAAACCAAAAGGGAAATTAGTTTCGAGCCCATAAGTGAAATCGATTATAAATTGAACTTGGATGGGATGAAAGATAGAAGTGAAATCATAGAATTCTAGAAGAAAAGCATGATGAGTGTATTAAACATGAATGTAGGATGAGATTCATCACAATTTATTAGTTATATAGAACACAATTTCTTTGGATGCATTGCAGACTGTTATAGAGCCATTAGAGATGGAGTAAAACAAGAACTTAGGAATATGAGAGAACCAGTGAATATGTTCACATTAATATGTGAATTAATTGAAGAATAATTCGTTGGAGAAAAAGAAGACGAAGTAAAAGAATCACTAAAATGGCAAAGCATATTAAACAACCTCGAAATCTGTAACCGACAAAACCCCAAATGAAAAAGCCCCATTAATGGTGGGACCCAGGGATTGTCAGTTGGAGGCTTCTTGCGTCGTTTACGGGCTTACCTGACCTGTGATGATGATATTTGTGTGGCCCAACATGTGCCATATGGACACGTATGGTCGAAGCCTTCCACGCTTTCTCCTTTATAGGGATCACCCAAGATTTTGGGGTAGGATTTATTTACCTGGCGACGAATGGTAGCCCTAGTAAAGGTTCGATACGGCTGACGGTCTCCCTACCCTAACTTATGACTTCTAGAACTCGACAGTTCTTCAGACATGGGTGGTTATACTTTTCTTTCCCCGCGGAGCAACTTGAAAATCATGATTCGTCTTGCCAAGCTCAGGACTTCGTGATCTGTTGTGTAAGCTCTATTTTGATTTCTCTCTCTCTCTCTCTCTAGATCTCTCTCTCTCTTCCGTCGATTTCTTCCTTGGGCCAAAAAAGTCTCTTCTGTTGTTTCTTCTTGGCCCTTTTATAGTGGTTGGCGACGTGTTTCAAGTTTTGATATTTGTCACCTTTATGAGGACACGTGTTCTCTTTGTGGGTTGTGGGCATGTAGTACACGTGTCCCTCCTTTGTCTGCCCGCGGATGGTACTGAGATGTCAATTATTCGCGGAATCGTTCTTTAGGGGGGTGGTCAGTTGCTTCCAAAGGCTTCTTTGGCCGCATACGATATCGAGCCGCTTTTGGTCATTATTATTTCCTTTTTGCTTTCAAACATTTCCGACTGGTTTCATCAATAACATGAAATATGTTGATAGTTATATAATAGAATTCGAGAAGTATTATTACAAGATAGGAGAAGATGGTACTAATTTCCAAATGTTCTTTGATAAACTTCCAGCACCAATCAACGAATAGATAAATGAGGAATATCAAGAGTTAATAAAAGCTGGAAGTAAAGATAGAACCGGGTGTCGTTATTGCACTTAACATTGTTTCTCTTTTTTAAAATAAGGAAATGGGTTGAGAAAAAATTGTCAAGATGTAAGAAGTACTCAAAGAATTAAAAAACAATTTTTCACTTGTTGGGAGACACTAACAGAATGGGGATGTAACAACAGAGATTATCAAGACAGTAGAAACTATAAGAAGAAAAGTTTCAACAAACAAAGAAGTCAAAAATAGTATTAGAAGTATTATAAAAAACAATTCTCGAAAAATAGAAGGTTTTTTTTATAGGAAAGCCTCGTACTGTCGTGAGAAAAAAGAAAAACTGCAAATGTTGAGCATGTGAAGAATTTGGCCATTATGCTAATGAATGTAATAACAAGAAGAGCAATAGGTTAGTAGAAGCCCTAGGTAGTTTAGATTACATTGAACTATCAGAAGAAGAAGTAGTAGATCTAGCCCTAAGAAATAACAAAGGGACATTAGAGATAATAGAAGAAAAGTTTGAAGAAAAATGAAGTCTAAAAGTGAGTCAATAGAAGGCGAAGAAATTAATGAAATAATGGAAGGAGAAGCTCCTAGTAAGTTCTCTAATGAATATGAAATGGCTACTTTATCTTAATATCAACAAGCTGAAACATCTATTGATGAGGAACAAATAGAAGAGATGACAAGCATAAGAAGATGTTCATGTTCGCCGTCGTGAGTTCAGGACCCAAATTCGGCGTCGGCTCGGTAAATCCTTCGTTCTCCCTCGTTTTAACTCCATTTTCTTTCCCGTTTGTTTCCTCTTGCTCTTCACTCTTTTTTCTACCTTATGAGGTCAAGAAAAATCAGATCTAACTCATTTTGTATTGGATTTGAGCCCATTTTTTTTTCTCTTTCACTTTTTTTGGGCAAGGTAAGTTGTCCCTCTTCAAATCCTCTTGTTTTTTGGATCTAAATCTTTGTAAAGGTCTTTTTTTAAGCTACATCTATCTCTCCTAGGCCCTATCATAGCAAGGGATTTTTGGATCAAAGCCAAAGGACCCTCTTCCAACAAGGTTTTTGAAGAGACTCAAAGAGGCTAGGTAATCCCTCTTCTGCTCTCCCCTCTAGTCCTTGTTTGATGTCTTTTGTGTGTTTATTAGGTCGTTTTTTGTGTTGTTTGAGTTTTATTTTGAGTTGGAAACTTTTTACAATAAGTTTGAACGAAAACGGAATTGAAACAAGCAAAAACGAGCAAAAAGGGACAAGATATGTTTCGAATCTTGTCACGGCAAAACCATGCTTTTGTTTTGTGTTTTTTTTTGAAGCTCTCGGCTTTTTGTTTTTTTTTTATCTAAGACTATTGTTTTAAAGCTACTTTAATGGCGACAGAACATCAAAAATAAAATAAAAAACTAAGCTACGATGATCTAAAAGTAAGCAAAAATAAAGGAAATAAAGGAAATTGGCTAGAAACTGGAAAATTAGGGTTCTTTAGTGGTGCAAGTTCATATAATGCTTTAATCCAACAATCACATTCACAGACATGATATGTAGCAAAAAGAAATAAAAATCAAAACTTGCAATCAAGAACTCAATATCTTCCAAATTATAGATCCAAATAAGAAAATAAACCTAAATAAAGTGCCAAATTTGAAGGGTGAAAATAAACATACAAAATTTATGCAACGGGAATGGTGAAAACATGGAACGAAATAAATCACTCAATAAAGAATTAAGAGAGTAAAGAACTTGCATAAACCTAAGAATCCGATACCACTTGATACGTTTGGGATACCCGATCCTTCGCATGTGGGCTCAAGATCAAGAACCACGCCGTATATTTGCCCGATCTTGCAATTCTCTTTCGATATCTTCTGATTGAACAAATTAATCAACTTAATTAATAAACTAATTAAAGCGACGAAATAACACTTAAGTAATTTAAAAAATTAAGTGACGGAAGAAAGGAAGCGAGAGGGATCTCGGGCGCGCGCGACACTTGGTGCGTGGAGACTGGGAGTGCTCGCGGAAAGTGGAACCGAGCACACATGAGCTAGGCTCCTCAGGGCGTACGGGAGTGAAGCCGCGGTGCAACGCTCGCTGGTAGCAAGGTCGGATGCGAGCAAAGACACGAGCGAGAGAGAGAGAGCGAGGGAGCGCCCAAGCGCCCAACGCCAGGGACTGCGGAGCCGATGCCGAGTCCAAGCGCTGGTCTTTCTTCTTGCGACGGTTTAAGGTTTAGAGTTGTGTTTGATTTCGGTTGGGATGGTTGATGGTGACTATGGTGTTTGATGAGTGATGTTCGAAAGTAACAAGATCTCAAGAACACTTGAAGCTTTTGGGATTGAAATCGACGAACCCTTTTAATCCTTAAAAGGGGTTTCTCAATTCTATTCAATCTGATTAAATCAATGGGAACTACAATGTTTAAATAGAAATCGGGTGTCCACAACGATCGGGTGAGTTGGGAACTCCCTTTTGCTGCATAGAAAGGTTAGTAGTAGTTCTAGATTGACCAGAAGAATTAAAGGGAACAAACATGTGACCTTGGGAAGACTATTCTGTTATGGTTCTCTGCTGTTGCTGCTGATCATATAGTAGCTGTGCTTTACCAGTCAAGGTGTTAATATCTCTAATTGAATGAATAGCTAACGGATTTTTAATAGAAATATTAAGACCAGTAAGAAATTGAGTGCATAAACCACGTTCAGTAAGGTAAATATTAGCCATATGAGCGAGGCGTTCGATCTCATCTCTGTACTTCATAGGGGAACGAGATCCCTATCTACATGAAGCCAAATGCATTCTCATAGTCTCTGTATACTCCTCTGGACCGTGTCTCTTCTTCAGGAGATAACGCAGTTGAGGCCAAGTTTCAACATGTTGCTTACCTTGACGACATCGGATTTCACGAGTTCGAAACCACCAAGAGCGAGCCATACCTGTCAAATGCAATGTAACAACCTCCAACCTATCTACTTCATCATATCTAAGATGGTCAAGCACATAATTAGTATAATCCTCCCACATAATATAAGCATCAGGATCATTAACACCTTCAAAAGTTTATAGCTTGATCTTGACATCTCGTCTTTGGATAGCATGTGCATTATCAAATCTAGGACGACCAAAATGAGGGTTAGGAATATCATCAAGATTAGGGTCTACCTTTTGTTAAGTGTCCTCAAAATGTGGCATTTCGTTCAGATCAGCGTTGTCACGACTATCCTCCCAATTACCTTTGGGAAAGTGGGGGTTCCCGAAGTTCTGGTGTCGTTGCCAATTCTGCTGCTGCTTATGGTGATGATTGCCGTTGAAGGATGATAGTACATCATCCTTATCATTCTCACCATTAAAAAGATTAGGAGTAGCAGATCTATTTTTAAAATGCAATTGACTAGAAGGGGGAAGGTTATCGGAAGGGGGGTTTATTACCTGAGGGAGGTGTATTACACGTGAGTGGTGTATTACCTGACGGAGGAGGCTTACCACCTGGCGGTGTAGATCCAGAAGACTCATTATGTTTCATCTCCTCAAATTTCCGATCAATGGCTTGGTTGATCTGGGCAGAAAAATCAGCACGGTATTGCGCCCTTTTAATGACCAGGCGATTGGTCAACTGTGATATTGCACCCGCAACGATGGACCGCACCTCGGCTATAGTAAGGGTCGTAGGAGGGGTAGGGGAAGAGTTGGGGTCATTGTCGTTAGTCATGTTCCTACAATATTAGAAGAGCAACAAGTAAACGGAGCAAAGACCAGACAACAAGTAATGCATGCCCTTTTGACCATAAGAGTGATTCAGTTTTAGAAATCAAAGAGGCAAGAAAACAAGGCACAATATTCAAGCAATCTTCCCTGGACACAGAATTTTGCAATATTGAAGATAACAAGTTAAGATTAAATTGCAAAATAAATCAGCCACAACTCGGATATCAAAGATAGAAAGTATGAACAAGCGACTAATGTATAGGAAAAATAATGCAATGTGATGTAATAATAATTCAGCAGGATGATAGTATAATCAATGCAATCACAAGGGTAAGCAAGTGCACACACTCCGTCAACTATTATCTTACGGTTGCAACACGGTTCAGAAAAAGAGGAGTGTGACCAAGACTCCTGTGTCGGCACATCACCAAATCATACAAAGGGGGTTCTTTTGTGAAGCTTAAAACCAACCAAATAATGTAACAAGTAGCAAAGAAATTAAATAACAAGACGCAATGAGTTACTGACTCAAACAAAGGTAAAATATGAATGCTTTTTTTTTGTTTTTTTTTTTGAAGCTCTCATCTTTTTTTCTTCTAAGACTGTTGCTGTAAAGCTACTGTAATGGTGACAGAAAAACAAAAATAAAAAATAAAAATAAAAAAAAAAAGCTACGATGATCTAAAAGTAAGAAAAAATAAAGAAAATAAGGGAAATTGGCTAGAAACTGGAAAATTAGGGTTCTTTAGTGGTGCAAGTTCATATAATGCTTTAATCCAAGAATCACATTCATAGGCATGATATGTAGCAAAAATGAATAAAAATCAAAACTTGCAATCAAAAACTCAATATCTTCCAAATTATATATCCAAATAAGAAGATAAACCTAAATAAAGTGACAAATTTGAAAGGTGAAAATAAAAATAAAAAATTTATGCAGCGGGAATGGTGAAAAACATGGCACGAAATAAATCACTCAATAAAGAATCAAGAGAGTAAAGAACTTGCATAAACCTGAGAATCGGATACCACTTGATACGTTTGGGATACCCGATCCTTCGCCTGTGGGCTCAAGATCAAGAACCACACCATATATTTGCCCGATCTTGCAATGCTCTTTCGATATCTCTTGATTGAACAAATTAATCAACTTAATTAATAAACTAATTACAGTGACGAAATAACACTTAAGTAATTTAAACAATTAAGCGACGGAAGAAAGGAAGCGAGAGGGATCTCGGGCGCGCGCGGCACTGGGTGCGTGGAGACTAGGAGCGCTCGCGGGAAGTGGAACTGAGCACGCAGGAGCTAGGCTCCTCAGAGCGTGCGGGAGCGAAGCCGCGGAGCAACGCTCGCTAGTAGCAAGGTCGGATGCGAGCGAAGACACGAGCGAGAGCAAGGGAGCGCCCAAGCGTCTAGCACCGGGGACTGCGGAGCCGATGCCGAGTCCAAGCGCTGGTCTTTCTTCTTGCGACGGTTTAGGGTTTAGGGTTGTGTTTGATTTCGGTTGGGATGGTTGATGGTGACGATGGTGTTTGATGAGTGATGGCCGAAAGTAACAAGACCTCAAGAACACTTGAAACTTTTGGGATTGAAATCGAAGAACCCTTTTAATCCTTAAAAGGGGTTACTCAATTCTATTCAATCTGATTAAATCAATGGGAACTAAAATGTTTAAATAGAAATTGCCTAACCATTCTATCATGCAAGATAGAGTTTGGTTTGATAAAAGATATAATCTAAATACCTAAAGATAAGTAAACCTAGAAGATAAAAACTTAGTGGACAAGACTTCTATCTAGAGTAGATATAATCTTTCACTTATTAATCCTAAGTACATAAAATAATAGAATTAATTAAATTAAGTAAACCGGCCCACCAAGGTAAAGGGACTCGACATGGCTTCAAGGTCTACTCGACATGGGCCTCTTGCACTCGACATGGGTATGGGCCGAGTGTTCCCACGTGTGGCCGAGTGTTCCCACATGTGGACGAGTCTTCATGAACTATGTCTGTGGACGGAAGCTTAACTCCTGTGGTGGCGGTGTAGTCTTGAGCAAAGTAATCCAGGGTGGCCTGAACCGTTGCTCCATAGTTCCTTGGTAACGGACAAGAAGGGCTTTAGTTGCATCTGGGATTCTCTTGGCCCTTGCACGAGTGATAGGACCATCGAATGGAACCTTCATGTTGTCCTCAATATCACCAGGAGTCATCGACATTTTCACTGCATCACTTTGTGAAATAAGTATTGATGGGATTGAGTTGATCGGATGACCTTGTTTGGTGTTTTATCATATCGAAAGACTTTGGAATGGTTTACTCTCTCTTGGTTTTAGAAACGTTTTGGGGACTCGATTTCTGTGTGTATGAGTGGTAGTATAGTAGCTTATCTAATTTATGTAATTATAGGTGATTGTTGCTTGTTGGATTCCGCTTGCGTTATCTTCGTCTGTTAGACATTTCTAGGTAAGTTTCCTACGAGAGCTTACTCAGTAACCCGGACCTCGTGTCTGATGTGTCATATAATGTGTAGGTGTTGCATATGATAAAAGCATGCCATGTAGTATCATGCTAGGATTGCACTTGTGAATGAGCATTTGGTTAATTGGTGTATTTGAGAATAGAACGACCATTATTTGTGTGTCCTAGACTCTTTGCTAGAGTCATAGGGCAGCCTCATCGGGTTTGCCTTGAGTCAGTAGCGTCGATATGAGCATGATATGATAGCCCAACACCACCAGGCATGAGATGAGATGATGATGTTGAGATATGATGATGAGCATGCTATGATGATTATGTGCACATGTATGATGGAATGGGTACCGTACTGGCCAGGTCTGCTCATGAAAATGGGGTTGGAGTAGAAGAGGAATATGCCACTTGGCATTGTTTGGGGGCCTTTACAGTATTTCTGCATTATCTTATATCCTAATAAAAGCATACCTTGTGTGTTTAAGTTTTGTACTGCGCTAGATCATCCTTTATTTTAGCTATAGGAATATTATATGTCCTCAGTGTCATCTTTAGGGCTCGTATGCATCTCTAGGCCTGACTTCATTGATAGATTTAGGTACCCGCTCTTTTGCTTGCTTTGTGCTTTTATGGCGGGGGATCCTCCTAGGCAAAAGAGAAGAACCAGACTGACCCGCTAATTTACCTAAAGTATTATTTGATTATGTTTTATGGTTTCGGTTTTGACCCAGCTCCGCCGTGGCAAGTTGTACTTTACTTTCGCTTTCCATCCCGCTTTCCTTAAAAGAATTTCTATGACTTAGACCTTAGGACAGGTTAAGGGTATCCAACGGCCCTACGATTATTTTGGGGTTCGGAATCCCCGCTTTAAATACTAATGCTTAAAGAGGTTTGAAACCTCGCCCCGTACCTGGATTGCAAGATCCAAATGAAGGTATCCGACCTTCAAAACGTAACTCTGGTATTTATATCTGGGTCGTTACAATATACAACTATCCGGAGGAACACTATGACTTAGTCATCTATGATCCCGGCAGGTGGGTTGCATATGCTAATGCGACCTTTCATTATGAAAGGCACCATGAGCAGGGTGAGGATGACGATGTTGGCACTAGAAGCCACCCTATTCTGACTAGACTGGCCCGAGTAGAGCTTCACCCCAGTCTCCTTCTAGCCATGAAGACCTCCAGAGAGAGAGATGCATATTTTGCAAATAGGGCAAGGGAACATGTATCAAGGGCATACCCACATCATGTAGAGTATTTCTGAGATCCAAACAGGCATGACTAGCCTGTTTGTCAGACAGTAGAAACAGGAGTGTCGAGAGGCACATAGGTGGGCTCATGAGACTTCATTTGTGGATTGAGCTAGTAACTACCTTTTTCCCACATCAGCCATACAACCCACCACCGCCGCCGCCTCGTTATTCGTAGAGTTTTTCATGACTTCATCAGCTTTTGAATCTTAGTTGACAGTGGGACACTTTCTATTTTTAAGTATGGGGTGGGGATTTAAAAAACTTGTTGCACTTGAGTTTATTATATTTGGATTATGTTTATGTTATGCACCCATGTTTAAGTTTTATGCATTTGAGTCTTTAGCTTTAGCTTTTATTTGTTTTAGTCTTAGTCTTTAGTTTTTTTTATAAAATATGAAAAATCCAAAAAAAAAAAATGTAAAAAAAAAAATTGAAAAATGCATGTTTATTTTAGGATCTAGTTAGTTAGTTTTATACCCTAACTTAGATGTCCTATGATGAGAATTAATAACTGACTTGATGATGTAAATCCTATGGCATGATTGGAAGGTTTAGCCTAAGTTTTTAAAATTGTTTTTATGTGGATTGTGAACTTGTGATGAAATTGAACACATATGATCCTAGGCTAAAGGTTGAAATCCAACAAATTTGTCCTAGTGAGAATTTTGGCGTTACAAGTAAAACATCAAAAATCCCTCTGCTTTTTTGAGTGTATTTACTCGTCCTATGCATCTCTAAATGTTGTGATAGTTATTCAAAGCCAATATATTTTTATGCTTATGTGAATGAGAATTAAATGACAGAGGCAACTTTTAAGCCCTTTTTTTTATCCTCTCTTTACCTACCTTACATTATCTCTGCTTGAAGTAAAAACATTAACATGTTCCTTCATATCATAAGCTCCACAAAATTATCCCTAGCCGATTTGAGCTTGACCCCATTCGAGAATTAAGACTTAGAATTGGTTAGATTGATGATTTAGTGGAAGGAAAGAGTTTATGTTTGGATTCAAGTGAGAAGGTTTTTTTTTAGCATATTACATTATGGGTTGGGTTTTGTGTTTTTTTATACTTTTATCTTGCTTTATACATCATGTAAAAAGATTTTCGGCTCACTTTATAAATGCAAAGTGTTGTTAGTATTTATTTATTGTTTTCATTCATTAAAAAAAAAAAGGAGAAAGAAGTATGTATTAGTGAGTAAAGTGCATGAGCCAAATATTCCTTATTTCTTACTTTTTGCGAGATTTATTTTATTTTTTTGGGATACTTTGGGTTTGAAAGTGAGTTCTTCATGAGTTAGTGAGTTTGGTTGTTCTTGATTTTAGAAGTTATGGTTTGGTTGATTTGTGTTGAAGATTTAAGAGTCTTGATTCCCTGATTTATTAAGCACCACATGACCAAATAATTACATTCCTTTATTTCTTACCAAGCCTCATTACAATGGAGTATTATTTGAAGTCTTCCATTAAGAAAAAGTCTTCCCGATGATTCTTTTTTGCATTTACATAATTGGTTGTCAAGTGTGGATTATTTTAAATTGCAATATTTATGAGTTTGTATATGGAACTGAGTTGAGAGTTGATCTTCATAGCCTAAATACATTGAGAGTTGGGTGTAAACACATTATCCCAGAGAGATTGGATTTATATTGCATATGCCTATGGATCGCTCATATATGTGTGATGACATTAAAGTCACTTGATTTGCTTTGCTACTACTTTACGATGTTGCTTTTGACAAGGGCGAAGATTAGATGGATGTGTTATAGGTATTGGTTATTGCTTGGGGATAAGCAAGTCTAAGTATAGTGTATTTTGATATGCATGTTTTTAGTCATGTTTTTCTATGTATTTTTATGTCAATTAGAGTGTTTTCATAGTTTTTATGTGGGGTTTAGTGTCGTTTGAGTAGGTTTTCATATTTCTTGAGATATGGAGGTCTACACAAGCTCTTTTTTTTTTTTTTTTTGTGATTTAAAGTTTTTTTGAAGCTGTTTCGAAGCAATTCTAGAGCATGAAAAGAAGTGGAATTAGAAGAAGGTAAGAAAAATAATGGAAACAAACAGAGCTATAACAAAGGAGATACAACCAAATTAGTACCCACACAGAGCCAAAGAATGAGCCCAAACCAAAGCCATAGAAGCCCAAACCAAGCGGAACCGAGCAGATGCAACAACGAGCATATCGAGGGTCATATCGACCCTAACTGGGTCGGTACTGACCTAAGTGCGGAAGAGCGCGATCCGAGATTGAGATTCCAGAAGCCATACCGAGCCTACCGAGGGGCATGTGGCTCGGTATAGGCCATCTGCGCACATATTTCATCCAAGTTTAGATAGAATTTAGATAGAGTTGATGTAATTCTTATTTTCTAAAATAGCTTTTAGGTATTCAATATAAATAGGACCCTTGGGGGCCGGATTTAATTATCCTCAATCATCCAAAGACACGTTTAATTCTCAGCAGCGATTCTTAGGGTTTTCTTAGGCGAAATTTGGGAATGAGTTGTGGGGTTGTCAAGACGCTATTGTGGAGTTATTTTCCAGGTTTTATTTCAATTTAAAATTTTGTTTTTCTTTCCAAATTCATGTCTTTTGCAATGTCTACCATGTTTATGCGTGAGTAATCGCATTTTCTAGGCTTTGGGTGAGCCCAATGATAGTCATGCATGTGAGAATGCTATGAATCTATGATTTAAGTGCTTTTACCTATCTTATGTGATTAAGGGTGTGTTTGGGAGGAGGTGGAAGAGATGGGATGGATGGGGGCATATATGTCTTTTCCTTTTCTATGACAAAAAAATAATCTTCACTCAACTAAACACGCATGGGATTATTTTCTACAAATTATCTTCATCTCCTCAACCTCAAAAAGTATCTCGATCTCCTCCATCCTCAAAAAGTATCCCCACCTCCTAAAAAATAATCCCCTCGCAAGCACACCCTAAGTACCTAACGAAGGTTGGGGAAAATTACTTTTTGCAATTAAATTGAAAGAGATAATTATGAATTAGATAGTAATTAGGGTTTTGAAACACGAGTTTTGATAACCTAATTAAGATTAATAGTAAAGTTGATTAATTTGTGAAAGTTAATTGGTTGCTTTGCTAGGGTTGTGAAAGTTAGCCATTTTCATAGATAAAATTATGATTTTTATGGGATTTATATTATATATTGGGGAAAGCTAAGGATATAAATATCTTCCTTAGAACGAACTTAACCCTACTATACCGTAGTGGGGCTTCAATCTATAAATTTATTTACCAATAGGGAAATTTACAGAAAACCACCCTTTAAATATATGTGTTTTCACTTAACCACCTCTTAAATTCAAAATTGTATAAAACCACCCTTTAAATAGTCTTTCTTTACAACTCACCATCCATAATTCATCTATTTTCGTTAATTTATTATTAAATATATTTTATTTTAATATTTTTAAACTCAAATTTGATTGTAAATATATTCAAATTTTGAATTTAAGCGCTTGATAATATTTTTCAATTTTTTTTTATCAAGGATAATTATTGGAAAAAATATTTAAACTCTAGAAAAATAAAAACATTTTAAAATATTTAAAGCATAAATAAATAAGAGTAATTTACATAATATTTTGAAATTTTATAAATCTTTTCAAACATAAATGAAGATAATAATTATAGGCTATATTTATTATTATTATTTTAAAATAAATAAAATAATCTCTAAAATATAATCGAGTTCATAAATTTAAAATTTGTATATATATATAATCAAATTTGATTTTAAAAATATTAAAATATAATATATTTAATAATAAATTAACGAAAATAGATGAACGGATGGTAAGTTGTAAACAAATATCATTAAAGGGTAATTTTCTATAATTTTGAATTTAATGGGTGGTTAAGTAAAAACGCTCATATTTAAAGGGTGGTTTTCTATAAATTTCCCTCGTTAATTGTGATCTATTTGCATTTTCAATCACCCGAAGTTAGACCGGAGCATGGGCCGGGCCGGGTGGGCTTGGGCCGGACCTCCGACATTTTAGCGGCCCATTATGCCGGGCCGGGCTTGGGCCAGGCCCGGTTTTTGGGCCTACTTCCTTTCCCAAGCTCGCCCACCGGGCCTAGCGGGCTTTTTTCTAAGAAAGGATCCGGGACGAGGAACCTTACCCGATAGCATTTGGTTATGTTACTAAATTTTCTTTTTAGCTAATATCCCAGAAGCAAAGTCAATTAAAGACATACACATATAAATCTATACTTTTTGAAAATATTTTATGGGTTTTCTTTTATATATATAACGCGCGCAATAGCAATTATTTTTCACAAATATATTAATATACATATACATTACATACCCACTGTGTAATATATATGTATTAATATACATATACAATTAATACATACACTGTAATGTATACTATATATTAACATACACACTATAATATATACAATATACACTACAAAAAAAAATTCAATTAGCGACGCCTATTAGCAACGGCGTGACTTTGCCATCGCTACTGAGCAGTTTTTTGCGACGGCCATGCAATGGCTACGCAGCCTACGCGTTGCCGAGTATAAATTGTCTACGGCAATTCCTAGCCGTCGCTGATAAAAAAAAATAACTTTTCATATCTGAGTTCGCCTAGGGTAAACTCACTCGCCTCTTCCCCCATCTCCATAACTCTTCGGCCCCTTCTCAGATCTAGGGTAAACTCACTCGCCTCTTCCCGATCTGAATTCGCCGGAGGCACTCCCTCGCTCCGCTCGTACTCCTCCATCTTCATCTCCATCTCCATCTGTATCGTTCTCCTTCTTCGCTTCGACCATGACCTCTCCCTCCCTACTACGATTCCATCGCTCTATGTGAACCACATCCAGGCCAAGACGGAGCCTCCATTCTGGTCTCTCTAGTTGTGCCGTCATTGCTGGTCTTCACTCTTCTTTAATTCTCTCTATTTTGGTGGTCAATTGCAGACGAAGAGGTATGCAATCATCCTTTTTTTTTCTCTCTGTGTTGTTTTTAATTCGATTTCATTCGACTAATTTTGGGAAATTCATGTTGTTGTCTTGGTCTGATGGTTTGGTTGATCGGTGTAGAGGGGAAAACCCTAGGTTTTACCTTGATTGAATTGATTTTTAGTGTTTATTAGGGTTTGATGTGGTTCAAGGACAATTTATGGGTGGACGAACGAGAGCTTGAATTAAGGGTCAGGATAGGGCCTTGTTGAATGCATTGAAGCTAACTGGCAAGGAATCGACAGTGGAGGAGAAGGACTTATTGTCCACTTGTGAACTTTCGGAGGAGCTACCTATGATGAGAGAAAATAACCAAGTTGGAGATCGATTATGGAGGCGAAATCAACTGTTGGAGAGGCGTGGGACTGGTCCTACCAGAGATAAGCCTAGAAGGACTAAATTGACTGATAGCTTTAAATTCTTGCTTGGTAATGACGAAGACAACCATCTGCTGGCGAGCTATGGTTTTAAGCTTAACAAAGGTAATTAGAACTTTTATCGCTAAATTAATTATGAACATTTTTCTTCGATCTTGTTATATTAGATTGGAATTTAAATGAGCGCATCTTCAATGTGGAGTATATAACTGTAGCTTAACAAAGTTAAATTTGCTTTTGAATTTAGGTGATGACCGAGTCCTTATTTATTTGAGAGGGTCATGTGATGTTGCAAGTCTCTTTATTATTTTACCTAGTGATGTATATATGAATTAGGTTATTGGAAAGATGTTGCCCACTTTGAATGGAAAGTTCCATGGTTGACTTCACTCTATGAGGAATCAAGTGTTGTATAATTGGAACACAACACTACGTATGTACTTGATGTATTTACATGCTTAATTTATAGTATATTTTCTGAATTTGACTTTTACTTATTATTCTTATCCTTCTTATATAAATTTAAAAATTTAATCTCTTTAACTAGCATGATCTCTCTGTTTACAAGTTATAGATGTTGCACAAGTTGGAAGGTATAATGAAAGAGAAAGCTGTGGAGACTCGTATATAATTGATCCTTGGGGAAAAATATTTTCTCGGCTTGCTGGTGAGCTTTCTTTATGATGTGATCTATTTCATGGCTTAATGATTGAACTTGAAAAAAGAAGGTGCTTTGGAGATATATAGTTTCTCATGGTATTGTTTTCAATGTCCTTTAGAGCCTAGGCCTTACACTTCCATGTTTTTTCATATCAGAATTCAACTTGAATTGCCACTGTAGATATTGACCTTATTAATTGATTTTGTAGTGATATATATACACTGTAATATATATATATAGTTTGTATTTAAATATCATTATATATGTATGTATGTATAATTATATATATATAATATTAATATGTACCGTGCCGGTAGGCTCGGCCCGCTTGGGCCTCATAATCTGCCCAAGCCCAGCCCGGTGGGCTTGCAGGGCCGGACCTACCTCCCCGCTTGGGCCGATTATTCTGCCCAAGTCCGCCTTTTTCCCCGGGCGGGTTGGACGGACCGGGCGGATTAGCCCAGGTCTTCTCGGGTCTACCCAAAGTGAACCTCGTGTTGCCAACATCATCTCATTCATAAATTGGTACGGAGTACCATGCTTTTTTGGTCGAAATAACTCGGTACATGTATGAATGAATACTGTAGAGTGTGTGATTTGTAGGCATAGGGAACTGTACAGGTAAGGATTAACAGCTTGAATTGCCAGGCTGCTAGCTGGCTAGTCATCGACTATCCTCTTTCCCGAGGGGTTTTTGCTAGTATACGTAGCTTGTTGATTTTCCTATGCAAAGTGCAAATCACGTCGCGTAATGTTTGCATTCATTCCACCAAATCGACACGTACGTAACATAGTGGATGGAGTACGGAGGATGAAAAACACCACATGTTTAGACCTAATTAATTATACGAAGTATTTACGTTTGCCTATAATTGGGTGCATGTAACGTTCATTAACTTGAACCGCATCAAAACACATACATGCGTCGCATTCGTCTTAGACCCCATTTGACAAGACGGTTGAACTAGGGCTGTTATATGAACTGAACAGATCGAGCTCGGCTCGGAATCAGCTCGAAAAAGCTCGACTCGAGCTCGCTCATTTATTTAAACAAGCCGAGCTTGAACAAAATTTTAAGCTCGGTTGAAAGCTCGGCTCGTTCGAATAAAGCTCGAATAGCTCGAATTTTATGAAATTTCTAAAATTTCCCTTAAGTTAACATGTTATAACCAAGGAGAACTACTTAAAGCTCGAAAAAAGCTCGGCTCGAGCTCATTCATTTCCTAAACAAGCCGAGCTTGAACAGAATAAAAAGCTCGTTTAAAAATTAGGTTCGGCTCGGCTCGAGCTCGTTTAACAAACGAACAAGCTTGAACATGTCAAGCTCGGCTCGTTCGGCTCGAATAACACCCCTAGGTTGAACCATTAAGTCAACAGTGGTCATCTATATATACGGAGTATATAATATAATAACTTATAAAAGAGGCTTTTTTTACCAACAAATACATAAGTAATTTTGGTTATAAATGTGAAAGATTAAATTGAAGAATTGGTTAATTTATTATTTTGAATTAAATGAGAAATATCGAGTATATATATATATATAAGAGGGTTTTTTTTGCCAATAAATGCATAAGTAATTTTTGTTATAAATGTGAAAGATTAAATTGAAGAATTTGTGAATTTATTTTTTTGAATTAAATGAGAAATATTGAATAAGTAAAATAAAATTTATTAAAGTTTTGCATAAAAAAATACTAAGATTAGAAATAGAATTAGAAATATTGAAAGGGTAAGTAGAAGGCAAATCATTAAATTCGTCCATATATAATAATAAGGGTACGTAGCGATACAAATACAAAGATGAGTCTATGATGCCAATGAGTAAGATTGGCTTTAACTTTGGCTAGAATGGCCCTCGGATTCCTTTCCTTACTTTGCAGACGATATTATTATTTTTGCTAAAACAACTTTGTCTGCAAGCCAACAAGTAAAAAAAATAATAGAAGATTATTGTAGAGTATCAGGTCAGAAAGTCAATTTCCACAAATCCACATTTTAAACTACTGGAGGTGTGCTAGGACCAAGACTTTAATTGATGCAAAATTCTTTACAAACTCCTCATACGAGAGCTATGGAAAAATATTTGGGATGTCCCATTATTAATGGGAAAGTTAATATAAACAAACTTTTGAAGAAATTATTAGTAACACCAAAAACCAATTATGTAAATGGAAAGCTAACTTCTTATCCCAACAAGGGAGGTCAATTTTAATAAACTCAAACCTTTCAGCAAAACCGCTTTATGCAATGCAAAACTTCATGCTCCCTTCTTCGATTCACAAGGAACTAGACCAAATTAACATAAATTTCTTTTGGAATAAAGATATGCAATATAAACCTTTTATAAGTTGGGACAAAATATGCAAACCAAAAAAGAAAGAAGGATTGGGCTTAAGAAAATCCTTAGTGATGAACGAGGCCCTTCAAATGAAGTTGTTATGGAAAACCCTTGCCGAACCTAACAATACATGGGTACAAATCATTAGACATAAATACTTAAAAGAAAATGATATATTAAACTATAGGAAGATTAGAAATTCGTCTTGGCAATGGAGGAATGCGGCCTCATTAATAGAAAATTTTAAGGAAGGATTAACTTGGTCAATAGGAGATGGTAATTCGGTGAGGTTTTGGAAAGATTCTTGGGTCTCACAAAAGCCATTAATCAACTGTGTTGTTAATACTCAAATTGTAAATGAAAATGCCTTAGTAAGCAAATTTCTCTTAGCGGGAAATGGTGGAAAGAAAAATTAACTTGGATGCAGTCAGATTAATGGCTGATATGCTATATTGGAGATCAGATAAACAAGGTTGGTTTACAACATCTAGTGCAGTTAGATTTATATCAAATCAAGACTCTTTTGAAGACAACCCGTCCAACTGGATTTGGAAGGTAAACACTATGCCAAAAATAAAAAACTTCTTATGGAAAATTTCACAGAACGGGTTACCAACAAAGGATAGATTAAGTAAAAGAGGAGCGTCCATTCCCAACATCTGTAATTTTTGTGGTATGCACGGGGAGGATGAATTTCACTTGTTTGTTAAATGTCCGTTTGGCCCAAATACTATATTACAAAAAGGAAAATGTGTCAGGGTAATCAATAATATCGCTCACTCTCAGCTAACTGGGAAATTCATCATGGCAAAATTAGGCGAGAGTTTAAATAAAAAAGAAAAAGAAGATATGGCTATTAAATGGTGGTCTATTTAGTTCTTTAGGAACCAAATGACATTTAAAGGAGCAGGTTTACCCTCCCTCACGGAAATCCTTTCTTTTGTTAACTCTGTTAAAAATGGGTGGGAAAGGGCCTTAAAAGAGGAACATGAAGAGGATAGTCTAGCGGAAGGAGTAAGAGTAAAAAAGAGTCACAAGGTAAGTAGGAAAAATGTGAGATGGAGAAAACCGACCCCATGGTACCTAAAACTAAATTTTGATGGGGCAGTTAGCGGAATAGGGGAAGCCAGTGTAGGATTTATTCAACTATAAGCAACACATTTTTCCATAAAACCGTTCTCGTTTATTTCTAAAAAAATATTTAGACCGGTTTTGGTGTAAAGCGTGCTTAAAAAAACTCAAAACGAACACGGTTTAATTTTCAAAGTGTGTTCCCAAAACCAGATTTGAGTAAAACAAACACGCTTTGCTATAAAACCATTCTTATTTATTTGTAAAAAATATTTAACCCGGTTTTCGTGTAAAGCATGCTTAAAAAAATTACAATGAACACGATTTAATTCTCAAAGTGTGTTACCAAAATCAAATTTAACTAAAATGAATACACTTTTCTATAAAGTTGTTCTGGTTTATTTCTAAAAACTATTAAGCCCGGTTTTCATGTGAAGCGCCCTGGTTCCGTTTGACCATATATCCTGGTTTTTAACCGTCTTATTTTGTTGCGGGATAAAAAAAATAGGTGACAGAAACGGGATAAAAAGAGGGTATATATCACGGTTAATAACCGTGATAAAATGGTAGCGTACACACAAGTTGGCTTTTACATCCTGGTTATAACCGTGATATATACTCTCACATCTGTGATATATCTGTGATATATGGTCCAATTTCGCATGCGTTCAACAATTTATATATCACGGTTATTAATATAACCGGGATAAAAAACTAATATTTTTTTTAAAAAAATTTGGTTCAAAGAACCAAACCGGTTCTTTAAACCGAGTAATACAAAAAATACGCATTTTTTCACGATCACCAGCTGTTTGTCGCCTAGCTCTAATGCCCCTTTTGTCTATTTGCACATAAATATCATTCTCATTCACTTAAATAACAAAATTTACACAAATCTTATGATTTCAAGCGTCAATTCAAATTCTATCTAACAACGCTCCAAACACTTAAATTATATACTACCAATAGGTTTAAAATAACAAAATGATGTCTAAAATACACTAACATTCGACAAGGGATCATATTTGAAGATGTCATGTACAGTCATTGATCGATCGCTGTGTGTGTAATTTGTGGAAGGACCAAATTGACGTTGTCAAGAATCCCAACAATTCTGCAGCAGTATCTACATAACTACAAAACTGAACAAAAATTATTTATTTGTAAGATTGTAAAGTTATTATAACCACCATAAACCACCACACATAATGGACAATGAAAGAAACACATCACATGGTTATAAAAATCAAAGTTAAAAGAGTGTCATAGCATGGACTCACTCATATATGCACAAAAATGAACAAATAACAAAAATCAAATTGGATAATTCCCATCCCCCATAATCCATTTTTACCAATTTAGATTGAGAAAAGAAAATAGTAATTCATCAACATCAAACTAAATTCACTGGCAATCAACTAAATCTAGTCGAATGTAGCCAAATTTAAGATGAATTTAGTAAAAGAGAACTAGATTGAAAATAACCTAATCTGAACTAAGTTGAATGAAACACTTTACATGGAACTCATTAAAAGGGATTAAGAAAGGGTTGTCATAGTCTAATACACTCACAAGGCTAGTGGATACATGTAGTCCGCCTATAATATGTGCCTTTGAAAATGGACAGTACACAATTCAGTAACATAAGTCAGCCACTACATAAACAATAAAAACACTGAAGAAACATAGTTAGTTAGCAAAATCAGTCACTGCAGAAACATAGTAAGTCATCAAAACTAGATCAATCTTAGAAAAAATAGATTAATACTTAATCGGCCACTACAAAACAAAAAAAAGAAGCCAAAGAGCAGAAAATTCCAATTTCAACAACTACGCAACTATAGCAAACAAAACCCTACACTGAGTAAGAAGAGGGATACTAATATTCAATATATTTCAATAATAATCAACAAATAGAGAGAATCAAACTAAAATCCTAAATCGGAAGGCAAAAACACACAAGAAAAAAAATCGTATTTAAAACAAACCTGCATACATAAACTAATCGTTCCTTCCAGGAATCTTCTCAAAAGGGCATTCGACATCCAAGGATTGTGTAGTTATGTTCTTCCGTTTGACCTGTAAAAGTACCCTAGACACCAACAATAGACAAACAATGACCAAAACTAAAAGCTAGAATATGGATTTTCCTTTGAACATGCACATAGAAATTCCTACAAGATGGCACGCACCCATCTATCTTGGACATTTCTACATGTACATGGCCAACAATTTCTACTGTCAAACTTTTGTTTGATCTTTCAATGAACGAACTCCTGCAAAATCATATCAGGGGATGCACTGGTGGAATTTTACACCAAAACCTACAAGGGATAACTAAAATCATATAAGATCTCAGGTAAACGATGCTTAAAGTACTCCAAGGAGGATTAATGGCCGAACTTCTGGTCTGAAGAAAAAGTAAAATTACGTCCTGAAGAAGATTTACTACAAATATTTATCCTTGTTCATCAATGTTAGTTATTTCAGTCAATCTTTAGTATGTAGAACCCTTATAAAATAATGATATTTATGTTGATGTAAGCTTAATAAATGGAGATATTACCCACTGTTGCTATAGAATAAAAGCTAGGATCAATCAATTTTAGACTAAATAAAAAGCAGAATAAATGGAGATATTAAACTAAATAAAAAGAGTTCTGTAAATTCATACCCAGAAACAAGTGAATAACCATCAAAAATAAAGAAAATGGTTCTAAAAGGCTGATGACATTGCCAGCCAAGTGACACCAAATAGAAAATGCTGAAGAAAATTCAGTGAATCTAAATAGTTTGTTAAAGGAGAAACCAACCACAACATGATGATGGAACTCACCAACAATGGCAGTCTCTACTACACACTGAATTAGACCTGGTGACTGGCTGCAAGAACAGAAGATGCCATCATCCTCATGGTGCTTCTTCACCTTCTTGGTGAGATATATGTCTAGATTGTCAAAGGAAATTGCGACAGAAAGAGGATAGCAGTCCAAAAAGTATAAACCACAGGGAGAAAGATACTGTTTTTACAATTAAATGTAAATAGAACACCAGGTTGAGTAAAATGTTCCATAAAGGATGTAAAGGAATAGCTTAAAAGGCTACATTATATTAAATTAAATTAGGCATGGCCCTGCTGGAAAATACATGAAAAAAGTTCAAAGTCCCATTAGGTTATTAAGCATCAGGAGGTATCATGCTATGCCCACTAACCCAGGTTGCGTCACAAGGTTTTCCAAAATCAAGTGAAACCCTAGACTCAAAATACTTTACCAAAATCGAAAACCCTAGATCTGAACAAAGAAACCTAACCCAAGATCTGAAGCACCAATATATGGAAGAATCGAAACCCTAGATTGAAAATTCCTATTTGTTTTGACGCTGCTTCAATGCTTCAAATCGAAAAGGCTTAGAAAAAATAAAACTTTAGAAATTAACACAAACCGGAGATGTTCCCTGTTGTGATGTCTTGGGATTATCCTACATCGAAAAACACGATAACCCGCGCCTTGCATATAAGTCAGTGGGCCACTCCTCCTATTGCCAATTGGTTTTAGGATGGAACCCCGCTGGTCTTGTGTGCTCGGCTTGGGTGCGCACGATACGCTTTGCCGTGTGGACCCCCCACGGTTATATGGACCACCGGGATTTATCATGGTATCAGAGCAGGTGCGGTCCGGGACCTTGGTCGATCTATTGGGCTAGCCGGCCTTAAGGCTCAAGACGTCAAGTGCAACTTGCTTAATTGCGAGGCCAGGCAGTTGCACTTGAGGGGGGCGTGTTGTGATGTCTTGGGATTGTCCCACATCGAAAAACACGATAACCCGAGCCTTGCATATAAGTCAGTGGGCCACTCCTCCTATTGCCAATTGGTTTTAGGATGGAACCCCGCTGGTCTTGTGTGCTCGGCTTGGGTGCACACGATACGCTTTGCCGTGTGGACCCCCCACGGTTATATGGACCACCGTGATTTATCATTCCCCTCGAATCAGTTAGACCCACAATCTCTTGAGGGTTTGAAAAATTGAACAATGGATGGACTTGAATCATTGAAGGCAACACCTGGGCTTTAATACGGTGGAACTCCGACACTGAGAAGCAGTAGACGATGGGTGTTCCAACGGTGTCGGGGCCGGGAGGAGAAGTGTTGGCCTCTATCTTTGATTTGGGGCCGAGAGTCGAGGAAACAGATCTGAGAGAGAGAGGGGGTAAGAATGGCAGGGGAATAGTGGTTGTAGGATTGAAATCTCCGTAAATAATTTGGGATAAATAAAAATATATAAAAATACCCCCTTTTTATATGCCGGGTTTTCAACCGGGATGTATTATGTATTACCGAGCGTTGCCTTTCCTCTATAATATATCCCGGATAAGTTACAAACGCGAGATATAAAAGAGTAAGATGCGTTTTTAAGACAGAAAGCAATAGAACCGAGATATATGAAATGGGATAAAATGGGATTTTTGGCTTAGTGTGTGTTCCCAAAACCAACTTTAACTAAAATTAACACGCTTTTCTATAGAACCTTTCTCGTTTGTTTTTAAAGGAATAATTAGCTCGGTTTTCATTTAAAGCGTGCTTAAAAAAATTAAAAAGAATACGGTTTTATAAGAAAAGTGTTTTCCCAAAACCAAATTTAACTAGAGGGAACACATTTTTCTTTTAAAGAGTTCTTATTTAGTTTTATAAACCGTTCTCGAAAAAAAAAATATTTTTTTATAATTTTTTTTTTCCAGGAATTAGACTATGTAAATGCACAAAGTTACAACAAAATTATGTAGCTCAGGTGCCAGGCGTATGAAGCGAACGAATTCAATAGGAGGGTGCAAGAGGTCTAGGGTTCGACTCCTAGTTCGAGAGCTAAGGTTCGACTCCTGGTTCGAGAGCTAAGGAATTCAATAAGCACACTTTTTTATTTAAAGTGTGCTTATTATTAAGCACGGTTTGAAAAAAAAGTGTGCTAAAACGTTTTTTTTAGCACACTTCAATTGAAGCGTTCTTATAATTCGAGCAGAACGGATATTCCCTGTATTCCAATTTTAAGAACGCTTCAACATAAAACTGTGCTTAATATATGAGATCACGGTTAAATAATAAGCGTGCTGGTTTCAGAGCGCACTCACTATAAGCACAACATGAGAAGTGTGCTCCCATGCATAAAAAAAGTGTGCTCCGGTCCCCCCTTTTGTACTAGTGTTATAAGGAATTCAGAAAGGGAGGTCATCAAAATAGGATACACGGATGTAGGGGGTAAAAATCCCCTTATAGCAGAAACAATTGCTCTTAGAGAAGGAGTACTGTATACAAGAGCAAAAAATTACTATAAATTAGTAGTTGAAGGGGATTCACTAACTATTATAAATAATCTCAAAACAAAGGGTACTTGCCCATGGGAAATTGAATTACTTATGGGAGATATCAAAGGACTACTTCGGTTTTTTCAGGATATCTCATTTTTCTTTGTGCCCCGTGAGGGTAACAGGGCGGCTGATAAGGTTGCACACCTTGGTCGCCTTGTTAACGGGTCGGCACTGGAAACACACCCAGATTTTTTTGATCTCATCCGTCGGGATGCTCTCGGTTTGGTTTTCCAACCGAATTCTTACTTAATAAAAAAAATGAGTATATTACCTTCAATTTTAGTTAAATACGAGTATGAAATATTTTTACCAAAGTTTACTTATTTTTGTATAAAAAGAACAAGTTGAAGAAAATTTATTAAATTTTACAATAGAGAACTATGAGTATATTATAGTCAAAATTTATCCCCTCCTTCATTATTTTGTTTTTTTTATTACTAATGGTATATGTTTTGGTTAACTGCTAATATATAGTAATATATCCTAATATTATTTATTGTATGATTTTTGTTGATATTTATATAAATATAAGTATGGATGTGAAACGAAAGAAACTATACATTTGATAATCTTTTAATTCGTCCATTTGTATAGCGAATGAAAATGGCTAGAATATAAGCTTAGAGGAAGGGGGAAGGAAATGCTTAGAATATACTAATCGATACGCTTATTTTGACTAAAATTAGATAATGAAATGTGGGAAAATCTAACAAAATTTGTATGAAAAATAATAGAGGAAATGGTAGTAAATGACCCTTGACCCGGTTGAGTTTTCATGCCTAACCCACTATCCGAAATAATTGCAAGGGTTAACCCTTCCCCTTTAAAAAATTGCACCCCAACCGATACTCTCTACCTGGAGCAACCAGTTTTCTTTTGCCTCTCTCTTTCCCTAAATCGATGGCAGAAAAATCAGAGAGAGAGATTGAGAGTGGAGGGGATCGAGTCCACAAGAAGGTCAAGGAGGAAGGGAGCAGCCTTGGTAGTGGAATCAACGCGAGAAATTGAAGGAGGGCAGGCGAGAAAGGTGGGAGAAGGAAGGGGATCGAGCAAAATTGAAACCATCAGCGCCTCCGGCGAGATTTGAATGGAAGGCACGAGACTGTTGATGTCGCCGGAGGGGCTGCGCCGCGCTCGGAGGTCCGTGGGAGGCGAAGTCGGCGTTACGCTAGCGGCGGATTCGCTGGTGGTGGAGCGGGCGACATGGAAGGGTGTCGGAGTTGATTTATTGTACCCTTCTTCAATTTCTTGTCTCTGCTTTGATGAAAGTTTGTTCTTTGTTATCCAGGTATCATCACCTTCTTCCTCTAATTCGTTTGTTTGTTCTTTGTATTTTGGTGTGTGCTACAAGGATCAATCAACGGTTTATTTATTTTTTGGACACTTCAGGATCAGTCAACTTGAAAAAATTCAAAACATTGGTATTTACATTCGACTTTTGTGTTTGTGCACAAGAGCATACACCTGACCACATGCACCGACAATCTGGAATTAATACTCTCGAAGAGATTGCAGTGAAGATATTAGAGTCCCTTAATGTTGGGGCAATATGTCATATTTGATGTGTATCCCTAAATTGAATGTTGTAGGGCCTTGGCTAGATTCATCCGGTGTGATGTTGAATGTGCAAATGCTTTCTATCCAGATAGTCCCTACAATGTTAATAATCAAGCTCCAATGAATCCAAACATATCTTTATCTATATTATCGTGGTGCTGCCAAAAGCATTTTAAAATCATGTGGAAAGGATTAGAAATTTAGAATAGTTGAACTTGTTTTTTTTTCTGCTACCTGCTGGGCTTCTTCCGGATTTTAATTTGTTCTTAAGTTGAGCTTGCAGTCTGGAATATCAAAGTGTAATTGTAGTTATTCTAGTTGATTAATTGTTGTGTTGTATGTTTTAGGATGAAGTGATGTTTGGTTGAAACCGAGCCGAGTCTACACAAATGATAGAGATGTTATTGGACCATTGACTACTGCTGTTTGTCGAGGCTCAGTCACTTATCAGTTGTCGAGTTCTCCAATGGCTTAGTGGATAGGGTGTCCAACAGTCCTAACAGGGTGAGGCCTTATTTGAAGTTACAAATCTTTGCCTGATTGTGAACTTCCATTCGAGTGCGAAACAATTCTTGTTTTCTCAAATCTCGGGTTTGAGAGTGGCGTGTAATCTCGTGAAAGAACAAATTGCAGTTCTCTCTCCCTCTCTCGGGTTTGAGAGTTCTTATTTCTGAATTTTGAGTGAACATGCTGCTGAACAATTGTGATCAGTACGACAGGTTTATGTGATTTGTATGTGAAATTGTGAACAAGTTTATGAATTTTGCTTGTCTAATTGTATATTTGTATGTGAATTGAATTGTGTTTGTTTGGTCAATTGTGATCACTGATCAGTCGACAGTACCTCACTTATTTGGAGTTTGGACTTTGAATTGGAGTATACTTTATATTTAATTCATCTGTTTTGTTAATGTAGTGATGGTAAACACTTTAGAATGAATATTTGTTATGTCATGTAATTTGTTTTGTCCGTCATGTATCATATTCCAGGTGTCATTTTAATTAGTGATGTTTATGGATAAGTTCATGACACCGGGAAGGACAAGAAGGTCACAACGGCGACCGAGTTTGGGGACACTGGGATGGACAAAGGGGGTGTGTCGGATGCACCTCCTAAGAAAATCGAAGAGGTAATTAGGGTCCCTTTGACTGTCATGTCAACAACAGTATGTAACATGTAATTAATTGATAACTGTCATGTCAACTCATTCAATGGCTTCAAGCATCCGCCGAGCGTTTTTTTAGAACATAGACGAGTTGACAATTCTAAAATTAAAAAAAAATGGCTAATTCATCACCTAATATAAAATGGCTAATTCTAAGCAGTATATCATTCACTTTTACTAAAACTCAAGCCAAATTCTAAATTCAAAAAAATACCAAGCTTCACAATTCTAAAATTCAATAAAATACCAAGCTTCACAATTCACACATGTCATGTAAAAAAAATTCACCTGTCAAGTAAATAATTCACGTGTTAACTAAAACAATTCACGTGTCAAGTAAAATACATTATGTGTCATGTAAATCCGGTATGAGTGACATGTAAATTCAATATGGGTGACGAGTAATTATATGCTGATTCAGACCTTTATAATTGAAATGGTTATCCCGACGATTCAATCTATGTGGCCAAGGGAGGATTCAAGGGCTACGATTTTCATCCAACAGGACAACGCAAGAACTCATCATCATCCATACGATGAGCAATTTTAGCTTACCGCTTCACAAAATGAATTCGACATTAGATTGATATTTTAACCCACAAACTCCCTAGACTTAAACGTTTTTTTTGTATTGTTGTCATAGAAAAGATAGGAAAAAGTGTTCGGTTTCGATATAAAATTGTGTAAATTCATCTACAGGAAAAAGTGTTCGGTTTCATATGCAGATGAGGTTCATTCAATATTGTAATATAGTATGAATGATCAAAATTCATTTTTATTACCACAAGTGCTATCGAATATATGATGCATGATCTTTGGAAATTTCGCATTTAACATGTTGTTTTACTAAAAAATGTACATCGTCTATGAATTACAAGTTCAAATTTCCCATAATTACAAAATGTGCGAACCACTTGACCAAAAACACATCTTATGATGAATTCAACACACAGGGAAGATGAATTCTAGGTTAAAAACCCGCTTCAATGAGACTTGCTTTCCATCTTAGTCATTGCCTACTTTAACTTGGACAATGTCTCTTTTTTACCAAATAAGCTTATAGATTGCAGATTAGCAAATAATCTATCATGTTAAAGGGTATAATCTGTCATGTTAATAGCATTACCTGTCATGTTATTTTCTTTCATTAAGGAGAAGAGGATTGATTCGCATTACCCGTCATGTTAAAGGTTATAACCCGTCATGTTAAATGGTATAACATGTCATGTTAATTAAGGAGAAGAGTACACTTTTTAGTTCTTGCCGTAATGATTTTCATTTAGTGACTACAAAGAGTTCCGTTTACGAAAAATCAAACAAAGAAACATGTCAAAACTACTCTGACTGTCATGTGAAGTGACGTAGGTGGCTTGTCAAACCTATTACCTCTCATGTTAAAAACTCATCTTATGATGAATTCAACAGAGAGAGATCTATGTACCAAGGATCCACGAGGATCGGAAGTAGAGTCCTTGGATTGTGAATCGCCCGAGTGAGTCCTGCTCGTGGGCTTGTGCAATGAACCAGATGATTGACGGGTAATTATATATGATCCAGCCAAAGGTTTGTTTTCTGCCTATTCGTTTGATTTATGCTTAAGCAGTGGAACTAATGGCAGAACACTTATTCTTTCCAGAATCATAATGCGGGTTATCCTATAAGGTCTTAACTGTGCCCATATATGAATCATAAAACCAAACCACCACACATGAATTTCACATTCCCATATATTAACATAACGCGTATATCCTTATACATGACGGATGGCAATACGAACATGACAGTAAACCAAACCACACATGAATTTCACATGCATGTATATCCTCATAAAACCAAACGAATTTCACATGCCTATTCGTTTGCTGTTGTAATTACTTATATAAGATAAATAAAATTACAAGTGAAGCTCTAAATGAATACAAAATAAATAAATAAAGAATATAAATTTTATAGTACCAAGGAGTATCTATTTATTTAGATTAATAGACTTTCATTGTAAATGTTTGAATCGGTACTTTCATTGTCAAGATGCATCTGTTTGCAGTAGCCGACAGTAGTCGACAGGTTTATGTCAAGCCTTCCTGCATTGATTTGGTTTACTCGATATCATAATAGGATTGCTGACTGCCACCAAGATAAATGTGTCAGCCTTAAAAATGCATCCGCCACCAAAAAAATTTAAACATGCAAATAACAAATTAAACTAATTGAAGCCATATCAAAGGGAATAGGAGGATATATGGACAACAATAATCACTTGGAACAATTGGATGTCTTATTCTTGGATTAAGAACCTATATGATCTTACTAGATCGTGGATTAAATTCTAATCATTATTAAACATTAGAATCGGTAAAGATCTTCCTGAACTGAGTTTACATTCTTATATTCTATTACGTTTATTAGCTGATTGGAAAATAAATCTCTGTTAATAAGGATTAAACAAGAAAAAGAGATTTGAGAAGCCAGTCTACCAACGAGGCTAAGGTTGCCTGAAATTGAGAATTTCAGTGCAGAAATCTCTAATTCACATTGCCAAGAAAAGCCACTCATTTGCTTGTATGATGAGAGGCAACATTACCCCAATTTCCGTGAGTTTGTAGGACAAAGTAAAAGAAGCATATAATTAAATCAATGAATCAACAATCTGAACATTCAATTCCCACATTAGCTGCACTTTGAAACGTTAGAAACACAAGGAAACTAAAAAATTAATCGAACTGTGAACATCAAACAGTTGTACTGAATCAAGCTAGCAAACGATCCTGGATTTGAAAAAGGGCCATAGAAAAATGAATGATTATTCAAGTAACTAAGTATGACTAACTGGATAGGGAACTGTTATTAATGTGAAATAGGATGCTTTCATTTCACATGCACGAGTAAATGACCATAAGATTATACTCCACTCACTTCAATAAGAAGAAAAAAATGCTCTAAAGAAGATCAATTAAAGAAGAGAATCATACATTCCTTTTTCTTGTTCCTACTTCCTCTGCTTGAACTGACATTGAAACCATCTGAGTACAAATGCTACTCTCTTTGACTACCATTAATGCCATATATTTTCACCTGCAAGAACAACATCACCAAAGAGTGATTCAAACAATTTAACCCAAAAAAAGAAGTTTACCTCTAGATTTGGTTTATTAATATTAGAAGCATAGAAGAGAATGAACTTGAGCATACAAAACTTTAAACATCACTTTCTTCAAGCAAGATGGGCATTTGTAATGCTTGATGTTCTCTTCCTTGGCTGGGGTAGTTTGCTGTTGTACTGGATGCTATTAACATGTCATTAAACATCACTTCCTCTTCCCACTGTTTTGTAGACCGGAGGCGGGCGAGAAAGCATTAAAGAAAGCTTTTACTTTGTCCTACCAAGATCTTTCTACTCAAATGCGGCCTCCCTTGGTGCATCTGCTTTACTTTCAGGCCACTCAAAGTGCTTCAGAACTGCACGCTTATCAACCTAAACGAGAAACAAGTAAACTGCTACATGTTAGATTTAGATAATATGGGATAGGAGATACTATTAGAAACAAAAACACACCATCGTTTGTTTAGATCAATTTAACATTTTTGTGAGAATAAAAAGCAAGTACATGACATGAATGTATATTAACATGTCATTCAAATCCTGCATACATGACATGAACTTCATAGTTTCTTGGCCCTAAATTTCTTTGTATTGCACAGTACACGAACCCAGGGCCATTTCCAATTCGAGTGCCTTGTCCGATGCCAGGGTCAAATCCACATAAGGTGTATGGTAATGGGCATAAAATTTTCATAAAGACAACACATTTAACAAATCTGAGAATTCATTCAAGTAATAATCAAATTACAAAAGCATCCTTAATAACCTACTTTATAAAAAAGAGTAAAGAAACATAAACAGACATATATCAAGTGATCCTTATGTTATAGAATCAATCGAAAGGAATGAGATACTGATTTGAAAACAAATCTGATAAAGGTATATGATCAAATCATAGCTTGACGATCAAAGGTGATCAATTACTCAATTAGTAGATAAATCATGGATTCATTGAAGTCCAAGCTGAATTTTTCCTTTAACATGATCTAAACGTACAGATTTTCATTACTCAATCCCATTTTTTGTTATCATCCCTCTTAAAGAATCTAAACAGATTTTCATTGCAATTGACTTATAAGTTGCTTCAAGGGTGTGATTAGCAACAACAATATCCATACTGAACCCCATACTTTTTTTGATATCATTCGATCACGATTACAAGTTAGCTTCTATCTAATTGGTGAACCCAAGCCACAAGAAGCTCACAATTTGCAAACTTAAATTACCACTGAATTCGAAGTTATGCAAATCAAAAGAGGAAGGGAAAATGCATACCTGCACTTACCAATTGGATTGAATGTCGAGAATTCAGATTCAGGAGTAGCAGCAGAGCTTTTGAGCAACGATTCCAAATTCTAGTTCTCTACTTCCACTTCGAGAAGATAGGGAGAGAGTTTGAAGCTTGTCCTCTCTCTCCTCAACCGACAACCCCAAAACCCTCATTTTCCTCTCTCCTGTTTCCTCCTCCTTTCTCCAACTCCTCCGGCTCTCACGTACCATGGGCTCGTCTCTGCTCTCAGATCTCTTCACCGAGATCCTCATCCTGACATCCGTAGTCGTCGGAATCGCCTTTTGCTTGGCCCATTGGTTCATCGTCGCCCGCGTTAAAGTCTCCCCGGACAGCTGGAGCAACAACGACTTCACATGGTAAAGCGCTTCGACCCTCGCTCATGGTAAAGCGCCGCTTGAGCTTTCTCTCCTTTGCAATCCCCGGACCGCTGCTCGGGCTATCTTCCAAAAGAAAGAAAGACGCCTCCGATCCCCCCTTCTCTCCTTTTGCAACGGGCTACCGGTTGTGCCAAAATCCAGATATCCGAAATTGTGCAAATTTTTTTCGGATGGGGTTAGGCATGCAAAGATTGCAACCAAAAGGGTTATTTATGCAAATGGCCCAAAATAATAAGAGGGTATTTTTTTTGACAAGATTTATAAAGGTAATTATTGTATTTCTTAACCCAAAAATAAACAAACTAAAATATTTTATAAACTATAACTGAAATAAAATAACAAACTAAAATTAGTCCCGTGCATAGCATAGGCCAACAATCTAGTTTCATCTATTTTTGTGTACACTTACTAAAATTGCTCATGTAACAATTATTAGGGTTGCTCAGAATGTGGCCTGACATGAAACCGAGACGAAATCGAACCAAAAAAGTCGGTTTCGGGCCGGCCTGATATTTTTCGGTTCGAGCTTCGGTCCTGCAAATTCCAAAATTCGGTTTCATACCAAAAACCGTAACCGAACCGAAAAATTTGGTTTTCGCCAGATAAAACCGAATTTTTTTTAATTACCATTATATACCCAATTTGCCTTAGTAACACTACAGGCCTACAATGCCTCTCTTCTTCTTTCTATTATGCTTTTCCTCCCTCCCGAGTGAGTCCCGTTGCTGCCGGACCTCATAGCTTCACCTAACACACGCGCCTCTCCTCCTCGCTGGTCTTAGCCCGTCGCCGCCAGATCTCACAACAGCAGCGAACTTGTTTAAAAAATTTCGCCTTTTCTTTGGGTTAATCTTTATCTCCAAGCCTCGTATGGTCTTGATTCCTCTTTGGAAATGCTTCAATAACAGCTCAGTTTTTTATTTTTCCTGGATTCCCTCTCTGAAGTTGAAGGTCATCAAATCTGATCGAACCATGTCTCCTTCTACGCTTTCTCGGTGGCAAAGACAAAGCACATCAGCTTTTGAAACTCAAATGTCTATCCCTTGATCTCCTTCTGATTTTTAGGGTTGTAGTTGTAAAATTAGATTTTGGCTTGTAGTTATGGATGAATTAGTGACGGAAACGGCTAATTACGGGTGTTAGGGTTGCATTTTTTTTTCCGAGCAGATAAATACTACAGGGCAATTTGTTTTTTTCGGGCCAAAAATCGAAAAAAACTGTAACTACTGGTTCGATCCTTGGGTCGGGCTTTGGTCCCCTCCTCCCAAAAAATCGGGTCGTTGGTTTTGGCATGACCTGTTCTAGTTGGTTCAGTTCGGGTCGGGCCCGGCCCGTTGTGCCAACCTAACAATTATTAAGGAAGTAAATCTTACTCAGAAAAACTTGTCACTTTAGGTAATTTGTCATCTACTTTACAAAATTGCCCTTGGAATGATTAGTTAATTGTTTGTTGTATTTTTTGAGAAAGTAAAAAAGTAGAGTAATAATTAGGGTTATAAGTGTATTTTTGCTTGTTTTTTTAATAAATATGTAGATTTTTAAAATGACAAGTTTTTATTAACGGAGAGAGTATATTTTAATCAATGGATGAAGCATTTGATACTTTATATAATATTGGTTCAATGACAAATAATAATGATACTAATAGTAATTATATAAAAAAAAAATTAATAACAGTATAATATTATATTATCAATTAGTAATTTTGTTGTTGTTGTTGTTGTCACAGAAATGAATTATCTTCTTCGTGCAATGACAGATCCAGAATTTATTTTAGAAGGGGGCTAAAAAAAATTCACGTATGAAATGTTTTTTTTGTTTAAATATATTAGAAAAACTTTCAATTTGTGATTTAAATAGCCACTTTTATATTGAAAAAATTTAAAGAAAACAAAAATAAAAAATGAGAATTTTTTTTACATCTATATATAGAAAAAAAAAGTTTTTGTTAAAAAATATTGGAGAGTATCTTAAATTTGTTATTTAATTAGATGTTTCAAGTAGAAGAAATGAGGAAAATTTTAAAAAAAAATGAGGCTAATGAGATTTGAACTCATGACCTCAAACTAGTAAATCTTTTTCCTTCCCATCGAAGTTATGTTGTCTTTGTAATTCATTTCTTCTTTTCCGCTCCTTTATATAAAAATTTAGTAAAAAAGACCTCGAGCACCCCCCCCCCCCCCCCCCAATGTGGATTCGCCAATTTCTTCCTAGGATCTCAATGTGGAACTTTCTTAGTTTGAGCACATCTTTCTCCGCAAGTAGTCCTCGAATCTCTCTTGTCTCGTTGCTTGGATCAAGATCATTGTTTGACTCATAAAATACCAAACTTGACTGCATCAGTTTGGCAAGAACATCACATGCGCCCCTATAATGTTCTTACATTCAATTCATGGAATTGTTGCAACTAAAAAAATTACCATGGTGATTCCTATGTTAGCTTAGACGGGACATAGTGACGAGAGTTAAAATTAGTGATGTAGGAGGAAATCAAATTGAAAATACAAAAGATAAATTCAAACCGAATTCTAGCCTGCCCAAATAAATTCAAGACTTCCTCCCGTTGTAGTGGAAGGGAATCAGGTTCGATCCACGAGGAAGCGTGTCAGCGGATCCTAGATAGCTCATGTTCGCGTCGGAATTCGACTCAGAGGACTTACTCGATATCGACCAGTATCTAGTCGATATCGACCAGTCAGTCAATTTCTTGTTGCCGTGCAGAAGTCAGTCAATTTCTACCAGAAAGTGGTCGATATCGACCTGTGTTGGTCGATTTCGAGTTGTTCTCGTCGATTTCTACCTGCACCTGTAGAGGACAAAAACAAGCAGAGCTCGATTTCGAGTGGATGAACTCAATTTCGACCAAGTCAGTTACAAATATCGACCGGCTCAGAAGACCGACAGTCGACCAGAAGACTCAATTTTTACTAAAAGTAGTCGATTTTGAGTATCTGTAGAAACTTTGTGTCGGCGAAAGAGGACTGAATAATGTAGGATGGAAGCGAAGGATGAACAGAAACACGCATATGGTAAGATAAATACAAGTAATTATGCAATCACATCAAAGGAGCAAGCTTTCGCCTTTTCGAACAATTAGACAACCTTTTCAAGTAACCCTAATTGTATCTACCAATTTTATGTTCATAATCCAAGTTGTTAAAATGAATCTCTATTCTTTCAACTAGGGATTAAACATATAAAGGGCAGTGGATGATCAAAACATAATAAATATCAAATATTTACCTCAAGCGCGCATGACTATCATCGGGCTCACCCCGACTCTAGAAGTAGGGTGACTACTCGCTCATCGCAATAGAAACCATCATTGAAAGAAATAAACTTTGCATTAAACTAGATTCTCGACCTTTACAATCCCGGCACTCCAACTTTCGCGAAAGCACCAAAACCCTAAAAGCCTTGAACTCCTAAACTCTCTACTTGCTATTGGAATTGTATCTCTCCGAAATTGAATATGAATAAAAGCTAGCCCCTATGGCTTTATTTATAGGCCTTAATCCTTGCTAATCAAGGAAAGAAATATCTATCTATATCTCTATCTAACTAATGGATATAATTCTACTTGAAAGGAAATAAATCAGATATAGTAAACTAAATAAATCCTAGAGGGTAATTAAATGTTCCACCCTTAGGATAGATAGAAAGGTAAAATGATAAAATATCTCTTTCTTCTCTTGCAAGGAAATCTTCACTCGGAATCATCTTAACTCGAAATCGGGATTTAGACTCGGAATCATCTTCACTCGAAATCAGGATTCAGACCCGAAATCATAATTTTGACTCGGATTCAGCTCGTACTCGTCATTGGATGGTTGGTCGATATCGACCAGAGTTGGTCGATATTGTGTCGTCTTCTCGGATTCGGATTCTGCTCGGTCGATGTCGGCTTCTAGCATGGATTTCGAGTGGTGCACTGGTCGATATCGACCAAGTTAGGTCGAAATTGACTTGTCTCCCTTTCGTCTCCGTCGAGTCTAAACGTTGTCGAGTCTGATGCTGCAATTTCGACTAGGTTCTAGTCGATATCAACCAGGTATGATTGATGCATATGAATATGAGTTAGAAAGCTTTTTCTAAGGGCTACAACTCTCATGAAGACATCAAAACTTGATTCAGAATGATGAATGGTGAAAAATGGCATTTTCTCCAGCTGCATCATCCCGTGCTCTTCCTTCGCTTCTCCAATGTCTTCATGACTTTCCTTGAAGCTCAAAAGTGCGTCCAAACTTCTCCAAATTAGATCTAAACTTCTGAAAATTATATCAAACTTGTGTAGACTCCATATCTAGCAATATTAAGCATAACTACACAAATTCCTAATAATTTCCTCTCAAAATAATAGAATAAGGAGCATAATTAAATATAAAAACATGGTGTGAAACAGGGACATTAATTAGCCACGCCGAGGAGCGAGCTGAATGCATGGAAGCAAAGACGAGGAATCCCAGACACAAATAAATCCACCGGTGGGGGTCGGCGCCAGCCGATGAAGATAAACCCGGGCCCACGTGAATCTTACTAAGTTTATAATGTGAAGATTTATTTGCCATTTTGACATGTTTTCTAGGATTTTTTTGCCATGTTTTTCTAGGATTTTTTTGCCAACCCTAACTCTATAAATAGGTTAGTTTTCTAGGGTTTTTACACACACCATTTTATAAGACAATTCAGAATTTGATAGTAGATATTTCTAGGTTTTGAGGTAAGTAATGAGTGGCTAATCATTTCTTTAGTTTTGCTCGCATTTCATGGCATGGTTGATGGAATGTGAGGACTGATCTATCCTTAATTCTATTAATGTTTATTTCATTCTTTAAGGTTATGAGAAGTTTGAATTAGCTTCTGATGTCTTCATGCTGTTGCAGGAGGATGTGTCAAGTATGAAATATAAATAAATACAAAAGCAAACTGACTCCCTGTCTCAGCAAATAAATACAAGACATCCTCCCGTTGTAGTAGAAGGTAGTCAGGATCGTATACACGAGGAAGCATGTAAGCGACCGCCTTTTCTGTTCCAGATTTCGACGAGAAGAGTACTCAATATCGACATGTCTAGTCGATTTCGACCACTACGTCGACAGAAAACAGAAAAAACAAAGAAAAGCAAAATAGAACAGAAAAAACCGACTGGTCGATATCGACCTATGGGACTCGATATCGACTTAAAATTTCGACAACAGTAACTCAATTTCGACTGAAAACAGAAAACTTAATACTCAAAATTTATGAAATAAATCAGTAAAATAAAGTACTTCCAAGATCAAGGTTTCAACACCACAACGATAACCATGTTAAATAACACATAAAGGCATAAAAGATCATGCTTTTTGTTGTGAGCCTAATTTGCCATGTTTTACACTTACTTTTATATCGATTTCTGCATACATTGCATGCATTTGGGTTAGAATAATACAGAATCTATGTAGTTTACACTTATTTGCAATATATGGAGGTCTACACAAGTTTTGGTTATATTTCGCAGAAATCGGACGCACTTTGGAGCTTAAAGGAAACTCATGGAGAGGCTAAAAATGGTATAGCTGGAGAAAACGCCATTTTTCACCATTCTTTGTTCTAAACCAAGCTTTGATGTCTTCATGAGAGTTGTAGCCCTCAGAAAGATCTTTCCAACGCATGGTCATATGCGTCAATCCGACGAACGAGGACTCGGGAAAGTGTGTCTCAAGAACAGAGCAGAAAGCTGAGAGAACTTTACTCGATCTCGAGTACACTTACTCGATCTCGACAAAGGCTTTCCGAGCACACCTGGTCGAGCAGAGCTGATCGAGGACACTGAGTCAGAGACAACCCGATCCCGGAACCCAACTCGATCTCGAGTAACTCTTGTCGAGATCGACCACGCCTAGACACCATGTCCGGAGTCGACGAGCTGTGCCAAGTCGAGAAGACGAAAACGGAGAAGTCGAGCACCACCTTTACTCGATCTCGAGGAGGCTTGGTCGAGATCGAGGATGCAGCACCGCACCTATCCGAGCCATGTCGAGCAGAGCTACCCGACCAGCCAGCCAGCCCAAGTCGACGCCAGTCCTACTCGAGATCGACTAGCCCTAGTCGAGATCGACGAGCGCCGTGTCCGAAGCCGCGTTACGCGGTTTGCTGTCCGACGCGGTTTGGCTTTCCTTGGGGCCGAAGGAGTCCGAGATATCCGAGATCTATCAACATCTATCCACACCTATCAACACATGGAAGATTTTGCTCTTTAGATAGAATTTCCCTTTTTTGATTTAATTCCTAAATTTCTTTTATTTATCTTTTAAGCCTTTAGATATAGATTTAGATAAAGATAGATATTTCTATCATTGATTAGCAAGGAATAGAAGGCTATAAATAAAGCCTTAGGGGCTAGTTTTTCATTCATTATTCAATCACATTCAATTCCATTCAAGTAAGTAGGAGTAGAGAGAGAAAGTTTGTGGCAAGCAAGGTGGAAAGGCGAAAGCGGATTTGTCTTGTTGGTTGTAAGCTTTCTTTATTTAATCAATGCAAGTTAGTTTCTTTTGTTATTTAATATCTTTCTTGATGATGAAGAGCGAGTAGTCCACCCACTTCTGGGGCTGGGGTGAGCCCGACGGTGGCCATGTGAGGTGATGCGGTAAAGGTCAGATCTTGTTATGCAATTCGTCTTCTATCCCTATGAGCATGATTCTTTTGCTAGAGTTGAAGGTGATCCTTGTTTGTGTTATTGAAGTGAAAGTGATCTTAATGCAACTTGGGTTAATTATGTGAAAAAGGGTTAGTAACAATTAGGGTTTATGCGAAAGCCTCTATATGCCTATTTGTTAGTAACGAAAGTTATTTTGATGGAAAGCATGATCTTTTATGCCTTTATGTGTTACTTCGCATGATTATCGTTGTGGTGTTGATACCCTGGCTTTGGAAGTTCTTTCATATATTGAGTTTATTTCTGTCAAAATCTGAGTTCTGTGTTCGAATCTGGAATTTATATTTTCTGTGTTTTTGGTCGATACAGAGGAGGGGCTTTTCGAGATCGAGTAGGCCTTAGTCGATGTCGAGTTGGTTTTGGTCTATATCGAGTTGAGTTCCTGCTTTTTGTCGTCGATTCTAAAGTTTCTGTTGTCCAGTTCTGTTGTCAATCTCGAGTTACTACTAGTCGAGATCGAGTAGCTTCTGCCTTTGCTTTTTTTCTTGCCTTCGTTTGTCTTTCTTTCTTTGTTTCTTTGTTTTTGTCTTCTGTTTGCTTTTCTGTGATATTTACAGCTGCCTAGGATCCGCTGACACGCTTCCTCGTGGATTCGATCCTGACTTTCTCTTACTGCATTGGAGGAGTCTTGTAATTATTTGCTGGGGCACAAATCTGGTTTGAGTTATTTCATTATATTTCACACTTGATTTCCTCCTTACAACACTTTTCATCAAATAACTTTCGTTATTAACAAATAGGAGTATAGAGGCTTTTGCATAAACCCTAATTGTTACTAATCCTTTTTCACATAATTAATCCAAGTTGCATTAAGATCACTTTCGCTTAAATAACACAAACAAGGATCACCTTCAACTTTCGCAAAAGAATCTGCACAGGCGCCCGCCAGCCTCTGACCGGCGCCCTTCGCCGCCTCATTGCTCTAAATTTTGTTATCCGACGATGTTAATCACCATTACCATGATCAAGTAGGTTCCCTTTTCCCTTACTTGTAATTTTATTTTAAGTTTTGTTGTCCTTATTTGATTTTCATTTAAGGATGATGAAATGTTTAAATGTTGGGGAGGGGATAGTGAGTTAGGTCATATAGTGCATTGGGTCATGTTTAAATTCAGTTTCATGTTTATTTTTCCATTATCATATTCCATTAAAAAAAATTTGAAAAATGTCAAAAAAACCCAAAAAAAATCATGCATTGCATAAATATGTGTTATTCAACTACACATCATACAATGTTTGTCCTCTATTATATTATAATACTTGGAATTAAAAGTAACATTTTTCTTCAAATGTAACATTGTTCTTTAGATGTAACATATTGGGTTAAAGGTAACACCCTATTAAGGTAACATTTATTTGAAAATGTAACATTAAATTCAAATGTAATAGTTTTGGAATCAAATGTAACATTTAGATTCATCAATGATACAATGTTACACTAGGGAATAGAAACTATTACATTAGGTCAAATGCAACGGCCGCAAATGTGATCCTCAAAAAGTGTTACCTTTGTCCCTAATGTAACACATTTAAGGTATAATGTAACAAATATTAGTGATACATTAGGTCTTGATATATAGTAGTGTATGTATTTTGGCATGATCATATAAATTTCATAGCATGTCTGGATTGTTTAGCCTTGTCCTATAAAATTTGGTTTTCATGTGAAACATGTTAGGTGGATTTAATTGAGCATGTATGATTTAAGTTCCTAGGCATGATTGAAATCCAATGAATATTTGTCCTAGTGACATATATTTGGCCTTATAGGGATCACATCTATATTCCCTCTTCTTTTGTTGTATGATTTACTCATCTTATCCAATTATCTCTTAGTATTGGCATGTTTATCTATTTTTGGACCTATTATATACATTGTTCATTGCTTATAAGTTTCAAGTAATAGAGGCACCTTTTAGCCACATTTTATCCATATCCACCCTACATCATGTCTTTGCTTGAAGCCAGTTTGAGCCTTTAACCTTTTTCTTTGGAGCTCCACAAAATTCATGTTTCCTAGCCTATGATAAGCCTGACCCATTCGGGAATTGGGATTTTTGAGTTGGTTATGGATGTTATTTTGAGTTGAGAGAGAAAAACTATGGTTTGTGCTTATGTTGAGAGGCTTTGAGAGAGATGTAATGTTATGTGCTTATTTTCCTGATATTGTATTTCATGCATTTTGGCTCTGACCCATTCGGGAATTGGGATTTTTGAGTTGGTTATGGATGTTATTTTGAGTTGAGAGAGAAAAACTATGGTTTGTGCTTATGTTGAGAGGCTTTGAGAGAGATGTAATGTTATGTGCTTATTTTCTTGATATTGTATTTCATGCATTTTGGCTCAAAGAAAAAAAAATCAAAAGCTTTGACCTAGGGAGGATAAATTTCACCTAGGGGCAAAGTAAGCTAGAAAAAAAAAGCAATAAAAAAATGCCAAAAAAAGGAAAAAAGAAAAAAATGAATAAGAGTGTTGTTATTTATTGCATATGAGAGTTGGATAAAATGTTTGTTTGAGAGGTTATTATATTTTGAGAGTTATCATCTTTTGAGTGTTTTGAGAGTCTTATGTTCTTTTGAGAGATGATACTTATTTTATGAGAGCTCATTGTTATGTATTGGAGTTTTTGTCATTGGAATGGTTTGCAAAGTATGGAGGTTGGGGTGTTGTTATGGTTGTTTGCTAACCCTTTTTCCCGGATTTTTAGCACCACAAGCCTCAATGTTTCCCATGACTTATGTTCCTAGCAAAAGCTCCATTACAATCCCGCCAAATGGATTCTTCTTTGAAGATTTCCATTGAGCGAAAGTTCTCTTGATGTTGGTATTTACTTTGACGTATTTGGTGGAGAATTTGTGATATAAATGTTAATGCTTATGTAGATTTTTGTATAATGAATGAGTTGAGAGTTGTTCTTTAAAGCCTAAATACATGAGAGCGAGAGAAACACATTTATCCCTGTGATGTTGGATGGATAGGCATGCGGGCTACTTGGTCATTTATATACATGCTATGATGTTTGTCTACCTTGTTCATGTTTGCACACATTTGAGATATTGCTTTTGATGAGGCGAATCCATGATGACTATGTTTGTGGGATGTTGGGTTATTGCTATGTTTTTCACTGCCTGAGGACAAGCAAAAGCTTAAGTGTGGGGGAGTTGGAGTTATAACAATTTGTTTGCTTCTTTCATGTTTAATTTGCACTTGTTATGATATATAAAAAAAATTTGTTTAGACATGAAGAAGTCTCCATCTCTATGCTCTATTCTATGTTCACTAGAGTCCTAGCGATGCTTAAGTGTGGGGGAGTTTGATAATGCATATTTTATATAGGTATTATAGGTAGGTGACGAGAGGGTTTCTCGACCAAATAAATTTATAGTCAAGACCCCGCTATAGGATAGTGAAGTCAGGTTCGTCCTCTTAGAGAAGTCAGCGGTTCTAGGTTTAGTTGGTTTCGGGGTTCGGGAATAGCGGGAAAAAGTGATGAGGGTTGTTGTCGGTGTTGACTAAGAGTTGGTTGATGTCGAGGGATGGAGAGGGAATGGTGGTTTGATGTCGAGTGGTTGTGAAAGAACTTTAAAATAACAAAAATAGAATAATAAAAGACCAAATTTCCAAGGTTAGGGATCACCACAACGATAAACATATGCATAGACCATGAAATACATAAAGATGCATGCTTTATAATCAAAGAATCAACTCTCGCAAATTCCAACAATTTAGGTAATAGAGGCTTTCACATAAAAACCTAATTTGTTTTTACCTTTTCTTAATTAGGATTAGTCGGCTTTCGCAAATAAACCCTAATTACTCTCCAAATTCATAATAAGATCGCTTTCGCTTCAATATCACAAATAAGGAATTCCCTCAACTTTCGCAAAGGATTAAGTAAATAGGTAGATGATGATAAAGAGATACAAAATTATAAATTCATAAATCAAACACACATGTCTATGTTGGGATCACCAAAACCCCAGAAGAAGGAAATTAGAAAAAAAAGCACGATAAAAGAAAATAACTTTAACATTAAACTAAAACTTAAACTTACAAAACCTTCAAATCTCTTCCTCTCTCTCTCTCTCTCTCTCTCTCTCGCCTCTCTCCTTCCTACCTTATTGCGTCCGAAGACGACTTTGCTTGAATTCCTTAAAAACTCAGCCTCTATGGCTTTATTTATATTGCTCTATCTAGCTAATCTTGGAAAGGAACAACTATATCTTCTATCTAAATCTATCTATCTATTTCTTAAGATAAAACATTGATAAATAAATAAATGGAAATAATTAAATTCCCCCTTGGTAAATTAGGGAATTACTAATGTGGATAAAGTCTTCCATAATGATAGAACATCTCGTGCCTTGGTGTGAAGTAATATCTCCCTCGGATTCCTACTTGATCTCGACTCGGATTTGTTCCTAGGATGTACTCGACATCGACCAAAGTGGTCGACCTCGACTAGGTCTTGTGTCTTCGACTCATCTTGTGCTCGATCTCGATCTTTGAAGGTGATGTCGACTAGGTGGTTACTCGACATCGACTATGTGTAGTTGACGTCGAGTACTTTTGTCAGCTTTCAGCATTCTGCTCTATCTTGAAATGCTCTTTCCCGAGTCCTCGTTCGACCAAAGTGGTCGACGTTGACTAGGTCTTGTGTCTTCGGCTCATCTTGTGCTCGATTTTGATCTCTGAAGGTAATGTCGACTAGGTGGTTACTCGACATCGACTATGTGTAGTCAACGTCCAGCACATCTGTCAGCTTTCAGCATTCTACTCTGTCTTAAAACACACTTTCCCGAGTCCTCGTTTGTCTGATTGATGCATATGAATATGCATTGGAAAGCTTTTTTAGAGGGACACAACTCTCATGAAGTCATAAAAACTTGATTCAAAATTATGAATGGTGAAAAGTGATGTTTTATCCAGCTGCACCATCCTGTGCTCTTCCTCAGCTTCATCAATGTCTTCATGACTTTCCATTAAGCTCCAAAGTGCGTCTGATTTCTACGAAATTAAATAAGAACTTGTGTAGACCTCCATAATTTTCAAATAAACATAAACTACACCAATCTCACGCTTTCCCAATATAAAAGTATAAAATATAGACATAACTCGAAGTAGAAGTAGATGCAAAACATGGAAAATTGAGCGCACATCAGTAGGTCTTAGGTGCATTAAGTATTCATATTGCATGTTTAATAAGTTTATTCATATTATTGGTCATTTGGTATTCAAAGTGCGGAATCTATGGTTTCTAGTGTTTATTTGTAGGTTATAAGATCCGACCTCGAAAGGTGGTGAAAGAATGGAGCAAGTGGACAAATAAGAGCTAAGGAACAAGAGCAGAAATGGAGAACATGGAGAATTCCCATCTTTAAGGTTGTGAGAATTTGGAATTAGCCTTTGAGGTCTTCATGAAAATCGTAGTTCTTGGAAAGAACTTTTCAACACATTCATATGCATCAATCGGACAAATGATGACTCCAGAAAGCGCATTACAAGTTGAGTCTGCCAAAGCTGACAGCACTGTAAGAGCGGCGCCCGCCACCAAATCTACGGCGCCCGCCGTCCTCGCAATATCCGGATTTGCGATACGCTGCCCAAGTTTATCTTTATGGAAACTTGTATATATTTTTCCTAGGGTTTTTGGTTGAAGAAAGTGTAAAGGCTCGAATTTTCAAATCCTAATTTTTCGGAAACAGACGATTAAAAAGAAATTATGTCGAATTTAAAACTCATTTAACGGATTCTGATCGAAATATAAAAATTTGGACGAATAATTTCCGTCGTTGTACCTCAAAAATTCAAAATAATTATTGGATGGCGATATCCTCTTCTATTTTGTAAATCTAATTGATTGAGAAAGCGAGAGCCGGAGAAACTAACATTCGGAAACTAATTTCGTTATTCAAAATTCGCGTATTCGGAATTCATTTCCGGGTGTTTACTTAACCAATTCAACACTCATCCTCACCCACTCCCTCACCATACCCTTTCAAATCCATCACTCTTCCCCCATGCCCATTCTGAGGATCATCACCATACCCGCTCCCATCATTTGCTGCACCATCACCGTCTTCACCTTCCATCATCACATTTACCGCTCGCCATCACCAAAGTTCTTACCCCACGCCACCACACCTCCACCTTCTGCTGCCCGTCACCACCAGCAGCCACCTCCACTCCGACTCCTCTTCATCGTTCATCATCGCAACCAGCAGCCCACGTCACCGTCTTCCTCGCCAAGAAGCACCAGCAGCTCCCCTGTTTACCGAGAAGAACCGGACGCCTCCATTCGAGCCTCCTTTCTCGTTCCCTCGAAGCCTAGCCTCTCCTCATTTCGAGCAAGCAACAATAGCAGCTAGGAGCCCCACCGGAACCCTGACGCTTCGACGACGCAAGGCCGGACTGCTCGAGCGACTCGTCCCCTGTTCTCACGTTCTGAGGTCGGTAAGCTTCGATCTCTTGTTTGATTCGAAATCCCATGGAATCGCACCCCCTTTAACCTTCCTTTATTCGTCCTAGGCCGACCCCGACGTTCCTCCCTCTTCGACGCAGTGAATCGAGCCACCGATGAGCTCCGACGAAGCTCCGAAGTCGCGAACACGTCGGTAAGCTCCCGAGCCTTCTATTCCTTCTCGATCGATCTTTTGTATCCTTTCGATGCTTAGACTAACCGGGGGGTGAGCGAGAGCTGAGAGTGGGAAGTCGGGTGGGCTCGTGAGCTCCGGAGAGAGCTCCGACGATCTCGAGAGCGGCGGTGGGCGAGCATCGACAGGCGAGAGAGAGCGTGCCGAGCGAGGCAAACTGAGCAGAGACGAGTCGGTAGCAGCAAGCGTAGGCGAGAGGTGAGCAGGCGCGAGCAGAGGCGGGGCTGAGCAACCGCGGGCAGAGGCGGGAGAGCAACCAGCGAGCCGACGGCGGCGAGCAGCACCATGGCACCAGCGGGCGCGAGACACCTCTTTTGAATCGGGAAGAGGAATGGGGAAGGCTGACCTGGCTTGTGGGCCCTCCCTCGTTGTTTATTATTCAACCGGTTGGGAGTTATATTATTAGTCGGGTTGAGTTCGGTTCGGTTCGGTTCAGATTTAACCGTTTATTTATTTAATTATTTAACGGTAATTAAAATATATTATAATAGTATTTGAGGATTTAAAAGATAAATTATTATATTTTGAGAGAATTATAAGGGTTGGTTTATTAAATAAAAATGGTTTGGACTTTAAGGGATTCGGGAATATTTTATAAAAGTGTGCTAATAATTGGTGTTTAAAATGTCTATACTATTATATAGGGACTTAAAGATTTATAATGAATTTGGAAAAGAATTTCAAGGTTGGAAAGTAATCTAATAAATAAATTTAAAAAGGAATTTAGCGAGTATTTTCAATGGGTCGGAATTCTTAACTGTTTCATTCGAATTTGAAACATTTTTGGAATTAACCTGGGAATTATACTTGTTCGATGAGTAACTAGCATGATAATATGATCGTTTGACTAACACTATGATATGTATGGCTAATAGCATGACTTGTGGTGAATTATTATATGAGATTAAATGTTGGATAATTATGAAGATCTAGTAGGATTTTATATCACACAAATTACGTCTTATGATTTTGGATGAACCGTTGAGGTATATGCGGAAATGATGTATATGAACATGCGGAATGGGTTGAATGATTTATGGAGAATGATGTGGTCTTGAAGAGCGGATGATGCGATGAAATGACTTTCATAACATGTTACTTGTTCTACTGATTGATGTGTGCTTGAGTGCTTAATAGTTGGATGTAGTCCTCTTTGATTATGTACTAGGTGATACTCTATGATTTTGACTATTGTGTGCTGGATTCTCCTGTTGTCGATCTACTAGTCAGGTAAGTACCTCCGGGGCTTACTCAGTAACCAGTACCTCCTGCCTGATGTGTCATATAGTATGTAGGTGCTGCATATGCATAAAAGCATGTCATGTAGTATCATGCTTAGGAATTACACTTACGAATTAGCATTCTTATTCTGTATGCGTTTGAATACAGAACGGCCGTTATCTGTGAGTCCTAGAGTCCTTGCTAGGTTCATAGGGCAGCCCAGTTTCATCGGGTGTAGTCCTCCTTGAGTTATATATATATATATAACGAGATACGAGATTAACATGAGATACGAGATGAGCATGAGATGCGATATGATGATGAGATTTGATATGCTATAGTATCGAACTCGCCAGTCTCCACCCTATTTGGAAGAGGGGTGGTGGTAGAAGAGGGATATACCACTTGGTATTCTTTGTTAAGGCCTTACTTAATATTCTACATATATGAATTAGGAGCATGATAGTGTGGTTAAGATTTCAGTACTACATGAAGGCATCCTTTATTCTAGGTATAGGCGTATTATATGTCCTCAGCGCGGTTAGAGGACCCGCGGGCGGACTCTTGGCCTGACTTGGTGCTATAATTTCAGGTACCCGATACACTGCTTGATTTTGTGCTGTTATGACGGGGTCTATTCTTATGGCGGAGAGTGAGTGTTTGAAACCTGACTTCACCAAATTCATGCTTTTGGGATTTCTCCCTAATTGTACTCTGTTTTGACCCGGCTCTGCCGTGGCACTGGTTGTATCATTTTCAGAACGTATGCCCTTTGCATGATAACGGATTTCCTGCGTTGTGACTTAGGACAGGTACAGGGGTTTACCCCGGGGCCCCCAACGGACCTTCCGGATTTGGGTGCGAAATCCCACTTTAAACTGCACATCTTCGATTTCAAACCTTCAATCTGTACTCGGGGCGCAAGATCCTAACGAGGGGTTTTATCCCTCGAAACGTAACTCGGGAATCATAATCCCGGGCCGTTACAAAGGTGGTATCAGAGCCAGGTTTTGCAATCCGAGTACCTAAGGTTGAAGATGGTTTTGAAAATCGCCCAATGTTTTCAAATGGTTTTGAAAAATGTTTTCAAAAGGGCAAAATGAATTTAATTGGACTTAAACCTAAAATGAATAAAGGGGAAACAATCTTGTGGGTAGAGACTAGAGCGATAGACATCTCTTATGGATGTAGAACTCGGGAAACGGTAGGCAAAATAATAGCTTTTATTTACAGATGGGCCTAGAAGACTCCAAGGAACACCACGGAGGTTGGAGTGTTGAGTAGGAGGCCGGTAGGTTTTGCCCCTCCGGTCAGCCGTCCCTCGAAGGACGGCATAGATCGTCTCTATGCTTATGTTTATATATATACCTATATGCAATTGGGCCCGAGGGCGTTCCTCCTCGAAGAGGATTATATTAATCTTGTTGATTGCTTCTGTGTTGAGTGCTATTGTGCTTAGGATAGCGAACTAATTAGAATGCCTTAACTTGAACATGTACATGACTGTATGTTTAAACAGGATAGCGGGAGGAAACCTTGTTCTTATGTAATCAGATTTTCTGTCTTGTCGGAATAGTTCTTCCTTAGTACAACCCCCTTGATAATCCCGATCTTGTTGTCCGTCACACCAAAGCACTTGGATGTGTCAGTAAGGGTCGAGAGTGTCTGTTCCTCTTGACTTGAGTCCTATTTGTATTCCAACGATAGATGTTCATCGAGTCTCATACCTAATGTCAACATTCTCTACGGGAAATTTGGGTCGGTCAACTAACTACTTTCGGGGATTGTGTATAATGTGAGGGTTACCTGAGGTTGATTATCGACATTCTTCCGAGTTAGGAGTGCGTTATCTTATGGAGTCATCCCTCTTGAGTCTCGTAATGGTCAACCATGTCTCCTTGCCAAAAGAGTGTAAACACGAATTCTACCATCTTCTCTCAGAAACGGCGTGAATGTCCTTGTGTCCAGCGAGTCATACTAGCGTTCCACGGGGAAACGGGGTGGTGAGTTGGTGATTGCCTTTGGAGAATTCCATCAAGTTATAATGATATCCTCTTTGTGATTTCATGACATGATATATTGGTATAATTCAGCATGACTTGCCGGGGACCTTGCATGGTTGCACTTATGAGTAGATGTATGTGCCGTATGTATTGAATTCTCATGATTACTGTCTCCATATGAACTAGGTCCATGATAGTGTGATTAACTCTCGTGGTATGTTTAACATGTGAATTAGATGACTTAGCATGCCAGATTAACCTAATTGGACCCCATTGACTGTGTACATGTTTAATGAGTATTGTTAGAATCATGTAAGACATATACCTCCCAATTATAGGCCCTCGTATGATTGTGTGACGTCCTAGTCTTACTATGCGAATATGGAAGTATGTGAGGAGATAATTGCTATACCAACCCTGCATGAACTGACCATACCCTTAACATGATTTTTAGGGTACATCTTAGCATGCTTTCCGTAATAGTATGACTTGCTTAATTGTGTATCTAAATGAGTGATAAGTCGCGCATATGATATCCTGTGATGGTTGCTAGATCTTGCATAACTTGTTCCATATATGTCCCATGTCAGTCTGTGCATATATGTTCTTAGTCTGTCAAGCATGATTGGTGAATGAAATAATAGGTTGCTAGCTTGTTCTGCGCACATATAAATATTACTATATGAACATGTTATGAATGTGTAAATTGATATTCCTTGAGATAGGTGCATACTAGTGTGAAATAATGTGATGATATCTCTTGATTTTTATGTGTTTGCGTACCACAATTATAAGGGCATCGTTGTAACTCTTGGGTTGGGATCTTCTCCTTGGTCTCGTCGTCCCTAGTCCTCGTCCATGTCTGAACTCTTAAGGAAGTTGTGTTATCCGTCCTTGTCTCTCCTCTATCTCCGTAACTTCTAACCCTTATGATCCTTCGATGAGCGCCGATATGCAAGAAAGGACCGACGACCAAGTGGCACCGGACCGGCGCAACGGAAGTATGATGGGTCCATGACCCCTAGGCCCTAGGAACAACGTCACTGATGGCAGAAGGGACGAATATGCTTCAAGATGACAATCGTGAGCAGGTTCCTCCCAACTGACACGAGGAAGAACATTCTTAATTCAAATTGTGGATTCTTCTATACTAATCGGAATTGATGTTGTGTGATAGGCCTAGAACTGACATAATTGAATGTGTGATGACGGATGTGTTGAACTGGTAGAAATGATTGGCTGACTAACTTGTTTCTACGATGATGTGCCTTGGTGCTTGGTATACCGACTTGTTGGTGAGTGGGTTATGGGTTATATGCCTGGTGGTGCTTCTTCTTGGGCATGAGTTGAGAGATTCTTCGGTAAGCTAGGTCGGAAAGTGGCAGGTGGATTAAGGTCTTCGGATTGGGTCATTGGTCGTGTGAGATAGGGTGCAGGAAGGATGCGTTAGCTTGGGTAGAGCTGAGTGAGTTGGGATGTGTCGAAGATAGTGGTATGTGAGTATAGATGAGCTTCTAGGTAGGTCTTAGGTGAGCAGTGGGGCAAGTATGGTGAGATTTTGAGGGGGGTGTCCTAGTGAGAAGTGGTAGTCTAGGCAGGTAGTGTGTGCGGGTAGTATAAGAGAGTGGTTGACTGAGGTATGGACTAGTTTCATTAGGGTGATCTTAAGATTGGGTGTGGGTAGAGGTAGTTAGGATAGTTCTAGAGGTGGATGGGCGAGCTAGGAGTTGATCGGGGAATTCTTGAGGGGAGGTGTTGTGAGACGGATTGGTGTGCTAAAGAAGGTTTCTAGATAGTCTATGAGCGGATCGTGGGCGATGTCGAGGATGATCGATTAAGGAATGTCTGAGGAATCGTAGGATTTGGGACTAGGTGGTGTGTGTTGTGAGTGAGAGCGTTTTCGGTAAGGGATGAGGTTGAGGAGTTGTTTAGAAAGAGTAGTATGAGGTTGCTAGGGAAATTATCGATCAGGGAAGTTAGGTTGTTCATATCAGGGTTGTTCGTGTAATGAGTATTTGTGGGTTGTTTAGATAGGATTGGTAATGCTTGGGGAATTTATGAGTGAAGGATCTCTAGATGCGTTGTTGGAGGATTTTGGCATAGGGAACTAATCGGGATTTATGAGTGGATGTCATTGTGGCCATTGAGGTAATTGAGGATGTGAGATGAATCTTCGAGGAAAGACTGGTAGCTAGGAAAGGATGTAGTTGAGATTCCTAGTAAGACTGTGGGGTTAAGGTTGAGATAGAGAGATTATGAGCAGGGATTTGGGAACTAGGCAAAGCAGAAGGTATTGATGACGCTAGAAGCTAAGAGATTTTTGAAGGTTGGTGAAGTTGTAGTGCTTAGGAAATTCGGACGAGGATGTCATAGGAATTCGGTGAAAATGATGATCGGTACATAAGGGTTTAAGTGGTAGAGATTTCGAAGTTTAAGGAAGCGTGATTGAGGCAACTTGGGGAACATGCGGAGTTGATGGAACTAGTCTAGGTAGAGTATGTCGAGAAGAGGATCTAGAGTGAGTCGGCTTGACGGGCATGGTGATTCGTGTTTGGGAGTACCATTAGTTGGGTTCTGCATTAGAATTGGTCGGGAGTGTCAGGTGTGAGATGGTCAGCATGAGTTGGGTCCTTAGAGATGGATGGTTAGTGAGAGTGGTTAGTGGCGTGGGGAGTATGATTAAGTTAGCAAGGTGATTCGCGATGTCTCTTTAGGAGATGATAGTCGAGTGGAAGGTAGGACTTGAGATCGGGATGTCGAAGTGGATTGGCCCTTAGATGGCTTGATGGTATAGGAGTTGTGATACCTTGTAGTTGGTTTGGGTATTCGACCTTGATTGCGAATAGTTATGAGGCTAGGAAGGTTGTATGTGAGCAGGATACAATGGTGCCTAGAACTGGTAGTGGATTGAGTTGGTAGACCTCGATGAAGTTGATTTTGTAGTGCAAGGGATGGTTAGTAGTGGACGTGTCTCGTCATGATTGACAGTGTAGACAGATTCTCTTGAGGTAGTGATCTAGTGTATACTTTACTTGGGGACGAATGTTGTGCGAATTCTATGCTATAGACGATGTTGATTCTCTGATGTGTTGTCGTTGACAATAGGGAACTGTAGTACTAACATAGTTATCCCTAAACTCGATGGAATGCTACTGTACGGAAGCAGTTGTTTACCTCTAATGCGATGACGCTTGGTAGTTAGAATGAGTATGATGTACTTATCTATTTGATATGACGTTCGTATATGATTGATATGGTGTGTAACTTCCGTGAGATGATGTGATAAATTCTACCATATATGATACGATGGTAGATATGTTATGTGGCTATTCTTGAGGTGATTATGTTATGCTATTAGACGTGAGATGCTATTGTTATTCGATGTATATACATGATGCTTGATGATGGAAATGATAGAAACTGAACTGTTGAACTTTGATTCTGACTGGGAACCTAGGAAGGGAATATGGGATTAGCCTTTAGAGGTGGATGGTAGGATGAATAGAGGGGTTAGAAATGCTTTTGACTAATGTCGAACTTGAAGTTTTGAACGGTGTTTTAAAGAGAACGTTGTGAAGTTTTGAGTTATGATATGACCGAAGGGTCGGACTAAGGATGTGATAGGGGCCCATATTACATTCTTGCTACGGTCTGTTGGGGATATTATGATCACGGCAACGGTACTGTGAGTATCTCATAGGGGCACTTATGAGATGCTTACGGGATCAACGACATGATCCTTGGACTCACCAATTTCAAACTCCATCCCCTATTTTAAAATGATTTTAGTCTCGAGGAGGAGACTTGTTTTTAGAGGTGGATGATGTAAAGGCTCGAATTTTCAAATCCTAATTTTTCGGAAAAAGACGATTAAAAAGAAATTATGTCGAATTTAAAACTCATTTAACGGATTCTGATCGAAATATAAAAATTTGGACGAATAATTTTCGTCGTTTTACCTCGAAAATTCAAAATAATTATTGGATGGCGATATCCTCTTCTATTTTATAAATCTAATTGATCGAGAAAGCAAGAGCCGGAGAAACTAACATTCGGAAACTAATTTCGTTATTCAAAATTCGCGTACTCGGAATTCATTTCCGGGTGTTTACTTAACCAATTCAACACTCATCCTCACCCACTCCCTCACCATACCCTTTCAAATCCATCACTCTTCCCCCATGCCCATTCTGAGGATCATCACCATACCCGCTCCCATCATTTGCTGCACCATCACCGTCTTCACCTTCCATCATCACATTTACCTCTCCCCATCACCAAAGTTCTTACCCCACGCCACCACACCTCCACCTTCTGCTGCCCGTCACCACCAGCAGCCACCTCCACTCCGACTCCTCTTCATCGTTCATCGTCGCAGCCAGCAGCCCACGTCACCGTCTTCCTCGCCAAGAAGCACCAGCAGCTCCCCTGTTTACCGTGAAGAACCGGACGCCTCCATTCGATTCGTCCTAGGCCGACCCCGACGCTCCTCTCTCTCCGACGCAGTGAATCGAGCCACCGATGACCTCCGACGAAGCTCTGAAGTCGCGAACACGTCGGTAAGCTCCTGAGCCTTCTATTCCTTCTCGATCGATCTTTTGTATCCTTTCGATGCTTAGACTAACTGGGGGGTAAGCGAGAGCTGAGAGTGGGAAGTCGGGTGGGCTCGTGAGCTCCGGCGAGAGCTCCGACGATCTCGAGAGCGGCGGTGGGCGAGCATCGACTGGCGAGAGAGAGCGTGCCGAGCGAGGCAAACTGAGCAGAGACGAGTCGGCAGCAGCAAGCGTAGGTGAGAGGTGAGCAGGCGCGAGCAGAGGCGGGGCTGAGCAACCGCGGGCAGAGGCGGGAGAGCAACCAGCGAGCCGACGGCGGCGAGCAGCACCATGGCACCAGCGGGCGCGAGACACCTCTTTTGAATTGGGAAGAGGAATGGGGAAGGCTGACGTGGCTTGTGGGCCCTCCCTTGTTGTTTATTATTCAACCCGTTGGGAGTTATATTATTAGTCGGGTTGAGTTCGGTTCGGTTCGGTTCAGATTTAACCGTTTATTTATTTAATTATTTAACGGTAATTAAAATATATTATAATAGTATTTGAGGATTTAAAAGATAAATTATTATATTTTGAGAGAATTATAAGGGTTGGTTTATTAAATAAAAATGGTTTGGACTTTAAGGGATTCGAGAATATTTTATAAAAGTGTGCTAATAATTGGTGTTTAAAATGTCTATACTATTATATAGGGACTTAAAGATTTATAATGAATTTGGAAAATAATTTCAAGGTTGGAAAGTAATCTAATAAATAGATTTAAAAAGGAATTTAGCGAGTATTTTCAATGGGTCGAAATTCTTAACTGTTTAATTCGAATTTGAAACATTTTTGGAATTAACCTGGGAATTATACTTGTTCGATGAGTAACTAGCATGATAATATGATCGTTTGACTAACACTATGATATGTATGGCTAATAGCATGACTTGTGGTGAATTATTATATGAGATTAAATGTTGGATAATTATGACGATCTAGTAGGATTTTATATCACACAAATTACGTCTTACGATTTTGGATGAACCGTTGAGGTATATGCGGAAATGATGTATATGAACATGCGGAATGGGTTGAACGATTTATGGAGAATGATGTGGTCTTGAAGAGCGGATGATGCGATGAAATGACTTTCATAACATGTTACTTGTTCTATTGATTGATGTGTGCTTGAGTGCTTAATAGTTGGATGTAGTCCTCCTTGATTATGTACTAGGTGATACTCTGTGATTTTGACTATTGTGTGCTGGATTCTCCTGTTGCCGATCTACTAGCCAGGTAAGTACCTCCAGGGCTTACTCAGTAACCAGTACCTCCTGCTTGATGTGTCATATAGTATGTAGGTGTTGCATATGCATAAAAGCATGTCATGTAGTATCATGCTTAGGAATTGCACTTACGAATGAGCATTCTTATTCTGTATGCGTTTGAATACAGAATGGCCGTTATCTGTGAGTCATAGAGTCCTTGCTAGGGTCATAGGGCAGCCCAGTTTCATCGGGTGTTGTCCTCCTTGAGTTATATATATATATATATATATATATATATATATATATATATATATCACGAGATATGAGATTAGCATGAGATACGAGATGAGCATGAGATGCGATATGATGATGAGATTTGATATGCTATAGTATCGAACTGGCCAGTCTCCACTATCTGGAAGAGGGGTGGTGGTAGAAGAGGGATATACCACTTGGTATTCTTTGTTAAGGCCTTACTTAATATTCTACATATATGAATTAGTAGCATGATAGTGTGGTTAAGATTTCAGTACTGCATGAAGGCATCCTTTATTCTAGGTATAGGCGTATTATATGTCCTCAGCGCGGTCAGAGGACCCGCGGGCGGACTCTTGGCCTGACTTGGTGGTATAGTTTCAGGTACCCGATACACTGCTTGATTTTGTGCTGTTATGACGGGGTCTATTCTTATGGCGGAGAGTGAGTGTTTGAAACCTGACTTCACCAGATTCATGCTTTTGGGATTTCTCCCTAATTGTACTCTGTTTTGACCCGGCTCTGTCGTGGCACTGGTTGTATCATTTTCAGAACGTATGCCCTTTGCATGATAACGGATTTCCTGCGTTGTGACTTAGGACAGGTACAGGGGTTTACCCCGAGGCCCCCAACGGACCTTCCGGATTTGGGTGCGAAATCCCACTTTAAACTGCACATCTTCGATTTCAAACCTTCAATCTGTACTCGGGGCGCAAGATCCTAACGAGGGGTTTTATCTCTCGAAACGTAACTCGGGAATCATAATCCCGGGCCGTTACAAAAAGGAGGCCTTTATTAGTCATATTTCAGCAGCTTTCATAGACACGATTTAGAGACCTAGTTTCATATTCAATTGAGAGAGATTAGAGGATTTATGTTTAGGGATTCAAGGTCCGTTATGCTTGGCTAGAATTCTTGTGGTTTTTCTATGACTAAAGACTTGGTTGATTGATTGTGAGACTTGATTTCTACTTTATTCATGAGTGTATTTATCATCTTATTCTTCATATTATATTTGTGTTCCTTTCCATGACTAGCCATCTAGTTAGGAATTGCATCTTTGCTATGAATCCGTTGTTGTGTTCTTGATAGCAGACGAAGATATTGAAGTAGTGATATTTCTTTGTCTTCATAGTGTATAATAACAATTGATCTATATCGTTAGATGTTGATCATGCCGATAAGGGTTGTTCCAATTGTGTCTTAATTGCATTGAATCGATATGCCAATTGCTCTAAGCACTTGAATTCTTAATGCTATTCTTTAATGATATTGAATAAGGTGATTGTATCCCTGCGGATTCTTCAACTTTAGTCAAGTCGACATAGGCTTAGGAATAATATTGCAATTAACTCAAGGATCACGTAAATCAACCAATGTTGCGAATTGTAGGCAAACCATAATCTTATCTTTTGTCTTTTCTTTGTTTCTATTCACATCTTTATCATAGTTTATTTGCATTCTCTTTCTTCATTCATATTCCTATTCTATCGTTAATGTCATAATTGATAAATACATATTGCATTGAAATACTTAGTTCTCTGTGGGTTCGACCCCTTACTTATCCGCTATACTAGTTTACTAGTTAGTTTATTAGTTTGGGTTATTTATTTGGTGAGGTGAAATCTAACGATGTTTCCCCTTCTGTCAATAGTGAAGGTGAATGAAGAATCTAGTGGAGAGGTATATCCGAGGACCTTGATGGTACATGCTTGAAAGTAAGGCCTCATTTTTCTAGCATCGAACACAATAGAAAGAACCATCATCTCAATTGGAGTGTGCCTTGCCTCTGTTGACTACGGTACCTCATTACGAAATTGATTGGGAACTTGGATTCTTTGGTATGGATAATCTATTTTTAACATTTAATTAGGGCCACGTTTATTGTTGATGATCCTACAACGAGATACAGATAGAGGTTCTTCTACTTTCATGGGTAGTGGAGGGTGAAAAGTGCTAATATGTAGGTCTTAAGATCCATGAACGCTTTTTTCAGAGTCGCATCCCACTCTAACAGTCCTTTTTCTTCAGTTGGGTGAAGAAAGATAATGCATGGTCGGCTAGTCGTGATCAAAATTGACTTATGCAATTCAATGATCCGTTCACCTTTGAATGTCTTTTAGCGATCCACGTGGGCTCATAGACAAGACGACTTCAGCTTTTTTGGGATTCACATCAATCCCCATGTTACTGATCATAAACCATAGAAAATTTCTAGAGTCCATCCCAAAGACACATTTCTCAGGTTTCAAGCACATGCAACATCTCCTTAGGGCGTTGATGGTTCCTGTAGGTTGGATGAATGATCCTCTTTGGTCAGGCTTTTCACTGCAATATCATCCGTATATAATACAACTTATCTCCCTATCTGGACTTTGAAAACCTTTTCGATCATGCATTGGAAGGTTGCATCTGTGTTCTTTAAGTTGAAAGGCATAAACTTGTAGCAAAAAGTACCCTGGTTGGGGATGAAGGCGGTACTCTTTTCGTCATGAGGATCTATCTTTATTTAGTTGTATCCGAAGTACGCGTCTAAAAAGCTCAAAGTTGCATGTCCTACAATGGTATCTACCAGTTCGTCGATGGAGGGCAGGTGATTGTTATCTTTTAGGTAGACTTTGTTCAATATTTGAAAATCAACACACATTCTCCATTTGTCGTTACCCTTCTTGACCATCATGACGATCGTGAGTCATGTTGAATTGTTGATTTCCCAAATAAAGCCGACCTGTAGCAATTTGTTCACTTCTTGCTTGCTGCATTCGCTTTCTCTTAATCCATTTGTGTCTTTCTCTAGGATATTGGCCTTACATAGCGATCAATTCTGAAGAAGGAGATGAAGCGGTATTGGTGGGTGGCACGGCAAAATGTTGACCAATAAGGGATTCACGACAAGACTATCAAGCGGGTCTTGTAGGACTGTTGTGATGAGATTTTTCGACCTATGCTCAACCAATCAAATAAATTTGTTAAAACCCCTCTATAGTATAGTGGGATTAGGGTCGATCCAAAGGGAGTTGGTCAACAGTTCTATCCTAGTTGTTTTAGAGGTTAAAAGTAGCGATTGTATGGGAAAAGATTGAGAGGATGGGTATCGACAGGGGTAACTTCACACACAAGCACTTAACGGTTTCAAAAGAATGGAATCAATAGAGACAAAACATCCAAAGCTACTGATGCAATACAAATGGTGATGACTCTAGGTGACATTAAGGACAACATGAAAGTGTCATTTGATGGTCTTATCACTCGTACAAGGGCCAAGAAGATTCAAGATCCTACTAAGGCACTCCTCATTCATTACGAATGAACTATGGAGCAAGGATTTAGGCCACCTTAGATCACTTTGCTCAAAACTAGACCACCAGCCCAAGAGTTGAGCTTAAGATGTACCTCAATCCAAGCTCATGAAGACAAGGTCCGATCCACCATGAGGTTGAGCTCTTGCGCACAAGGAGGACTGGAGGCATCCCTATTTTATTTAAAATATATTTATACTCTCTCCGTTAATTAAAACTTGATGTTTTACTATTCATACATGCTTTTTTAAGTGTTAAAAAATATATAAAATATTAACTTTTGAAATAATTTTTTTAATAATTTCATACTTATTACCATTATATATGAATTTATAAAAACAAATGTAAAAAATTGTTAATATTTTATATAGTTTGTATCATTCTAAAATAGCGCACATGAATAGTAAACGACAAGTTTTAATTAACAGAGGGAGTATTATTTATACTATTTTCTACTAGATAAATAAAGTGGAAAAAGAAAATATTTTTAAGATATTTCCTTAGTCACCAAGTAGTTGACATTTTAGGATTTATCTTTATTATTTTTATTATTTCCGGCCAAAGTCTATCATTTTGAAAAGGGTAGAATAGCTTAGGTCTTTCTATCTAAACACTTTCATTTCGTTTTATAAAATCAGGTTGAAATTTATTGAGGAGCACTTGCCTAAGTGTTCTTCGATCCTCAACCCAAATTGTTGCCTTCGTTCTATCAAGTTCCTCCATCTTTACTTTCAATACTCTATTGCAAACAATCATCCAAACACAAATTCAAAGTCACAAGAGAGAAAACCGAGAATAGCTCATAGTAACTTCGCAGGAACTCGTCAGGGCCTGGACGTGCCCTTGGCATCCGAGTTGCGCCCGCAGCTTCCTAGACGCGTCCACTTCAGCTTTTACTAGGAGTTGTTTCCCATGTTTCCGCCATCTTCACCCTTGCCTATTTTCAAGACTAGCCCATACTATCAAGAGATATCAAAGAATATTACAAGATCAGGGAATAGCTCATAAATTCAAAGTCCGTGTTTCCGCCATCTTTGCTTTCAATACTCTATTGCAAACAATCATCCAAACACAAACTCAAAGTCACAAGAGAGAAAATCGAGAATAGCTCATAGTAATTTTGCAGGAACTTGTCAGGGCATAGACGCGCCCATGGCATCCAAGCCGCGCCTGCGGCTTCTTAGACATGCCCGCTTCAGCTTCTACTGGGAGTTGTTCGTGGTTGTTTCCAGTGTTTCCGCCATATGTACCCTTACCTATCTTCAAGACTAGCCCATACTATCAAGAGATATCAAAGAATATTGCAAAATTAGGGACAATACAAGTCGTTATTCGTGATTCGAAGCCCAGAGGCTAAAGATCGGGAATAGCAACGCTTCAAGTTATTTCAGATTCTCAGGTGTATGCAAGTTCTTTACTCTCTTAATTCATCTATTTGAGTGATTATTTTCGTTCCTTTTTTTTCACCTATACCGCTGCTGTTTGTGCTTTTTGTTCTTAACCCTTAAATTAGCACTTGTTATTTGGGTGATTTTTTTGTTCGGATCTATAATTTGGAAGATATTGAGTTTTTTGTTGCAAGTTTTGATTGCTAAATTTATATTGCTAGATATCATGCCTATGAATGTGATTCTTAGATTCTTAGCATATGTCATGAACTAGCACCACAAAAGAACACTAATTTTCCATCTTGTTTAGCCTATTTTCCCTATTTCTTTCATTTTTCTTACTTTTAGATCATCATAGCTTAATTTTTTCTCATTTTGTTCAATTTCTGTTGAACCTACTACTGCTATAAATCACATCGACAACCATAAAAAAAGTAAAAAATTTGTGTGCTTGTTTGAGTTAGTAACTCATCTATCTTGCTATCTTGCTTCTATTGCATACCTTGCTACATGTTTGATGATGCAATTGGTTTGAAGCATCTCAAAGAACCTATTGTTTGTGTGATTTAGTGTTGTGTCGACATATGAGCCATGGTCACACCCATCTATGTCTGAACCCTGTTGCAACCGTCAGATAATAGTTAACGGAGTGTGTGCACTTGATTACCCTTGTGATTGCATTACTTTTACTACATCATTGCTGAATTTTACAACTCATTGCATCTCTTTCTCTTTTATCATTTAACCGTTTGTTCTAGACTTGCTATCCTTGATATGCGAGTTGTGGCTGATTTCTTTTACAATTTGAATCATCTACTTGCTACCTTCAATATTGCATAATTTTGTGTCCATGGATAATTGCTTGAATACGGTGCCTTGTTTTCCCGGCAACTTGATTTCTAACTTGAATCACTCATAGAATCAAAAGGCTTGCATTTCTTGGTTTTCGGTCCATAGTTCGTCCTACTTGTTTCTTGTCTTGCTTTGATAGGAATATGTTGAAGGACACTAAAAACATCCCTACACCCCTCCCCCAACGCCATTTCAGATGCTCAAATGAGCTTTATTATTGAGGCTGCTTCGGAGAATGTTTTTGGGAAGTTAGATGCATGATTGGCTGCCAACAATGCCTAATTGACTAATACCATATCGCGCTTGTTAGACCAGAAGATTACTAAGTCTCGGGCAAATGAAGCATCTACTTCTACGCCCCTACAAAGCAGTAAGGTTCCTATTGATAACGTGTTACCTTTTAAGCCTAAAGCCCGTACACCTAACCCTTTTTCAGGAGAGACCGACGGTGATCCATTATATTTTTTCAATGGACAACCCCGCAATCGAGAGGTTACACCACCTCCTTGAAAACAAAAAGGGCAATAAGGAGGCACCTATACTAACCCCTTGTTTGAAGGGGAAGATAGTCGCAACAATGACGATTTGTGCGATATGCCTCACCAAGAGGACGCTTACCGAGAGGTAGATCCTAATCTCGATGATCTTCCCAACCCTGATTTTGGTCGTCCTATTTTTAATAATGCACAGGCCATCCAACGGAGAGATATTAAGATCAAGTCAAAGACTTTTGATGGTGCTAATGATCCTAAAGCATATCCGGCTTGAAAAACTCATACTAACTATGTTATTGATCATCTTCGTTATGCTGAAATACAGAAATTGGAGGTTGTTACTTTACACTTGACAGGTTTAGCTCGCTCATGGTGGTTTCAAACTAGAGACCTCCATCTTCGTCAAGGTAAGCAACCAGTTGAGACTGTGCCGCAATTGCGCTATTTTATGAAGAAGAGACATGTGCGTGAGAAGTATACAAAGATGATGAGGCTGTGTTTGGCTCAATTACATCAAGGGAATCGCTCACCTTTGGAGTATAGGGATGAGCTTGAACATTTGGCTCATCATGCTAATATTTATCTCACTGAACGTGCATTATGTACTCAATTTCTTATAGGCCTTAATACTTCTATTCATAACCCTTTGTCTATTCATAGCATTAGAGATATCAACACTTTGACTCACAAAGTGCAGATTCTAAACAACAACAGAGGTTCAAGATAAAGCAACATACTTATAGTCGCAGGTTTGTTCCTCTTACTACTTCTAGTCATTCTAAATTTCCTACTAACCCTCCTATGCAGCAAAAGGGAGTTTCTAACTCACCTAAATAGGGTTTTTAGGTACAAACTAGGATAGTTATTGTGCCCCCTCCTAAAGAAAGATCACGAGAACTCCATTTCTTCAATTGCGGAGGTACATGCCATATTGCTCGTGATTGTCCCCAAAAGCGGAAGGTTCTACTCAGTGATATGGGGGATCGCCACTATGAGGAGGAGACTTTTGAAAAACCCATAACTTCAAGTGAAGTGGAGGAGGACACGACTGGACCTAGGGAGACCAATGAGGAAATTGATCCTACGGAGTTCCAAGAGGCTTTATGCCTTGTCAGTCTCTGAGTCCTACACATTCAAGAAAGCTCCCATGGCTGATCAAAGGGAGAATATTTCCCGCATGAAGTGTATGGTTCGTGAGGCTACCTTGAATGTCATCATTGATGGAGGAAGTTGTTGCAACCTCATCAATGAAAAGGTTGTTGGTTATCTTCACTTGGCGACTACACCCAGGGCAACTCACTATGGTCTCAATGGTATTATGAATGATGGCTTCAAAATCATGGTAATGAAGCAATGTTTAGTTTCTTTTTCTATTGGTTCTTATCATGATCAAATTTTATGTGATGTTGCTAGGATGGATTGTAGTCATATTTTGTTAGGCCGTCCTTGGCTTTATGATCGTGCATTTATACATGATGGTCGTGCAAATACCTATTCTTTCACATTTTATGGAGGAGAATTACTCTTCTACCCATTTCTCCTCAAGCTATTTTGAAGGAACATGTATGCAAGCGACAACGTCAAGAAGCCGAAAAGGAGGCTGCTGCACGAAAGAAGGTGATGAGCAGCTCAGACGCACACGCGGCAACACATGCCGCATCCGCCACACACAGTTGCGCCCGCGACACCCCTCAACGCGATCGCATCTTCCCCAGCGACAAAGACCTCTGCATCTTCTCTCAAAGGGCGTCGAACGAAGGGTGCTTATATCTTAGCCCCAATAGAAGACGATTACTTGGGACACACATCGACCTCATATCCTTTTAATTATGAAAGAAGTGTTGCTTAATATTGTGGATTTGAGTCATATTCCTGCACCTATCTCTAACCAAATAGCGGTTAAGTATCGTCACCCTATTCCTCGTTTAGATGATATGTTTGATGAACTCTATGGTGCTTGTCTTTTCTCTAAAATTGATCTTAGGAGTGGCTATCATCAAATTACGATGAAATAGGGAGATGAATATAAAACGGCTTTTAAGACTAAGTATGGCTTATATGAATGGTTAGTAATGCTTTTTGGGTTAACTAATGCTCCTTCCACTTTTATAAGGCTTATGAACCATGTGCTTAGGAAATACTTAGGAAAATTTATCATTGTCTATTTTGATGATATTTTGATTTATAGTAAGACCCTTATTGATCATGTTCACCACTTAAAGTTAGTTTTGATTGCCTTTGAAAGGAGAAATTATATGCTAACTCTAAAAAGTGTACTTTTTCTTCGGAGTCTACTATCTTTCTTGGCTTTGTAGTTTCCAAAACATGATTGAGAGTGGATGAAGAGAAGGTTTGTGCTATCAAGGAGTGGTCTCAGCCGCATACTCCTACTCATGTTCGCTCATTCTTAGGCCTTGTTGGCTTCTATCGGCGATTCGTCAAAGATTTCAGCACCATTGTCGCCCCCTACATGAACTGACCAAGAAACATGTGACGTTCTGCTCGACGGGCGTGCATCAAAGGGCTTTCAATGCCCTATAGGATCGAATCACCCATGCCCCTGTGCTACAACTACCCGATTTCTCAAAGCCATTTGAGCTCAAGTGTGATGCTTCTGGCACAGGCATTGGCGGTGTGCTTCTCCAAGATAGGTGTCCTATTGACTATTTCAACGAGAAGTTGGGCCCTGCTGAGCTCAACTATTCTACCTGTGACAAGGAGTTATTCGCCTTCGTCCGTTGCTTGGAGACATGGCAACATTACATGTGGCCTAAGGAGTTTGTGATCATTTCAGCTCATGAAGCATTGAAGTATCTCAAAGGCCAGACGGTGTTGAGTAGGCGCCTTGCTCGTTGCGTGGAATTCTTGGAAACCTTCTCCTATGTGGTTAACCACAAAAAGGAAAAGGATAATGTGGTAGCCGACGCTCTACCATGTAGGTATGTCCTCTTAAACCATTGCGACGCACATATTTTGGGTTTTGCTATAATTAAAGAACGTTATGCCCATGACAGTTTCTTTAAGAACATTTATGCTCAATGTGTTTCTAAAGGTGATGTTGATTCTTAGTTTCTTGATAATGGTTATTGGTTTAGGATGGGCAAACTTTGTATCCCATCTTCTTCTATTGGGAGACTCCTTACTCAAGAAGTTCATGAATCTAGGGGACATGGAGGATTAGAAAAGACTTTAGCTGATTTAAAAGAACATTACTTTGGCCTAAAATGACTATGTGTTGCGTTTTGTCAAAAGTTGTGTTACACGAGCTAGGGCTAAGTCTAAAGCTAATACAAATGGTTTATTTACTCCACTACCAATTTGTAATGCTCCTTGGGAAGATGTTTCTATGAATTTTATTGTTGGATTTCCTAGAACATCTAGAGGACATGATTCTATATTTATGGTAGTGGATAAGTTCTCCAAAATGGCTCTTTTTATACATTGCAATAAAACTGATGATGCTATATAGGTTGCTAATCTATTATTTAAGGATGTTATTAGGCGACATGGGGTTTACCATTGTCTATTGTGTCTGATCGTGATTCTAAATTCTTGAGTTGTTTTTAGAAGACTTTATGGTCTCAGTTGGGTACTAAGCTTTTATTTTCTACTTCTTATCACCCTCAAACTGATGGCCAAACTGAGGTTACTAATAGGACTCTTGGGGCTCTCCTGAGAGTCATGTTGTGTACTAACCTTAGGAGGTGGGAAGATTGTCTACCTTTTGTTGAGTTTTCTTATAACAGGTCCAAGCATTCTGCAACAAAGAAGACTTCTTTTGAGGTGGTATATGGGCAAAATCCTATCACGCACGTGGACATGTCACCTCGGCCTATGAAGGAGAAGGAGAGCGTGGATGTAACAAAGGAAGCCAACTTTATCTATCGGTTGAATGAGAGCACTAGAGCGCAATTCGAGAGGAAAAGCACTCAGTACAAGGTGGCGAAGGACAAGTATCGCAAGGATGTGCAGTTCGATGTTGGTGACCTTGTATGGTTGCACCTAAGGAAGGAAAGGTTTTCACGGCAAAGGAAGTCTAAGTTGGATTCCAGGGGAGATGGACCATTTCGGGTGGTTCAAAAGATGGGACCAAATACCTACAAGCTTTATCTCCCAGCCGACAAGTATAGCGTCCATTCTACCTTCAATGTAGCTGATCTCTCCTTGTTCGTGTCTGACAATGCCTCTGAAGATGATTCGAGGACAAATCGTGTTCAAGTGGAGGAGAATGATGCAATACAAATGGCTATGACTCCAGGTGACATTGAGGACAATATGAAAGTGTCATTTGATGGTCCTATCACTCGTGCAAGGGCCAAAAAGATTCAAGATGCTACTAAGACACTCCTCATTCGTTACAAGAAACTATAGAGCAAGGATTTGGGCCGCCTTGGATCACTTTGCTCAAAACTAGACCACCAGCCCAAGAGGTTCGATCCACCATGAGGTTGAGCTCGTGTGCACAAGGAGGGTTGGTGGCATCCCTATTTTATTTATATTATTTATGCTATTTTCTACTAGATAAATAAAGTGGACAAGGATAATATCTTTAATATATTTCCTTGGCAACCAAGTAGTTGACTTTTTAGGATTTATCTATATTATTTTTATTATTTTCAGCCAAAGTCTATCCTTTTGCAAAGGGCGGAATGGCTTAGGTCTTTCTATTTAAATAATTTCATTTCGTTTAATAAAATCAGGTTAAAATTTATTGAGGAGCACTTGGCTAAGTATTCTTCGATCCTCAACCCAAATCGTTGCCTTCGTTCTATCAACTTCCCATCTTTAATTTCAATACTCTATTCCAAACAGTCATCCAAATACAAATTCGAAGTCACAAGAGAGAAAACCGAGAATAGTTGTACACAGAAATCGCACAGTAACTTCGCATGAACTCGTCAGGGCTTGGACGTGCCCGCGGCATCTGAGCCGCACCCGCATGCTCCCCTTCCGCGCCCACGGCTTCCTGGATGCACCCGCGTCAGCTTCTGCTAGGAGTTGTCATGGTTGTTTCCCTTGTTTCCGCCATCTTCACCCTTACCTACCTTCAAGACTAGCTTATACTATCAAGAGATATCAAAAAATATTGCAAGATCAAGGACAATACAAGTCGTTATTCGTGATTCGAAGCCCACGGGCTAAGGACCGAGAATAGAAACGCATCAACTAGGGATCACCACAACAATAAGTACATGTGTAGATAAATGAATCACATAAAAATTCTTGTTTTTATCATCAAAAGGATTGACTTTCATCAATCAACAACCAACTCAATTAACTTTTGTATAATTAACCTACTTATTTCTACCCTTTTCATAACTATGGTTCTTTTCATTTGCGTTAGAAAACTCTAATTACTATCCATGGTCACAACTTTCTTTTTCAAGTTAATTGCAATAAGAATTCCTTAAACTTTCGTTAAAGGTTAAACACATAAATAGATGATAAAAACAACAAACAAACTCATAAATTCATCACCTCACACACATGTCTATTGTTGGGTTCACCCCAACCGTAGAAGAAATAAGACAAAGACATGATTTGTAGAGAAAGAAACATAAATTGAAATTGAAACTAAACAAAACCTAGAAATTCAACGTTCAATCGCGACAAAACATGTCCAAGCCTTCACTTATCCCCAAAAAAGCTTAGTACCCAACTGATCTTCTAAAACCCACTACTATTGTGTTCTCGCTGTGTTGTACGCGTGTATATGTGATCTTCTAAAACACTGGCCCAAAGGCTTTATTTATAATAAATCTATAACTTATCCCCCAAAAACAGGATTCTATCTAAAATCTAAAAGCTTCAGGATAAAATGTAATTAAAATCGGTCAAAAAACGATGCGCAGATAGATCGTATCGACACTTAAGGGTGTCGATACCGAAAGGTATAAATGTTGATAATGACGATGATTCTCTTCTTCTTCTCGGCTTTTCGAACTTAGGTGTCGATATCGATAAGGGTATCGGTATCGATACTTTCATTGTACTTACAATAGCCTCATATATTCAATCTGTCATCAGGGGGTATCGATACGGATAGTTAGGGTATCGGTATCGATATCAACTTTGCACTTACAGTAACTTAGGCCCTTCCTTACGAACAATGGGCTATCAATATCGACGGGATGAGTGTCGATATCGACCTGCCTTCCTTCCTTCGCTTCTCCGCTCAACTCCGTAGCTTGTGCAGTATCGATACCGATATGTTGGGTATTGATATCGATAGAGCTTCTTTCTTAACTTCTCCTTTGTTAAGAACGACGTGTTGGTATTGATAGTATGAGTATTGATGTCGGCATATAAGTAACGATAGGCAGGGTGTCGATATCGAATCGTGTTCTGCACATTCCTCCATCGATTTGATTTGTTCCGACTCCATTCTTTTCGTGGTTTTCTATGGCCTTACTCCACTGCTTATTAAGCTTTAATTTTTCTCTTTTTCAACTTCAAAAGCCTACAAAGCACCATTAATGTTTGTGTAGATATCCATATCTCAAGAAATACAAAAACTAACACAAACGATATTTTTTTTTCCAACACAAAAGCTATAAAAAGGACTCAATTAGACTAGAAATATGACAAAACACTAAAAATGTGAACATCAATGACGATTTATTATCGCGATTGAATGGCAGAGGGGGCGGTTTGACTAAACCATCAATGGGATAATAACAATGATAATCGCGATCGTGTATGCTGATTTCTTCGCTTGAGGCTCTGTTTTCTGATCTTTCATTTATTTTTGCTTGGGGTGAGTTCTCATGACATCCGTATAGGTGATCACAATATTGATTTGTCGGGGTATCTCACTAATAAATGCAACAAGTTCTAGTTTCATTATCGAAGATCGATTTACTTTGGATTTTTTTTAGACGTTTGAAAACTTGGGATCATTTCGTTCTTTGAGGTAACTTTAATGAGTTTCAATGAAAAAAATAAAAATCAAAAGCAAGGATCAAGTCTGATCCATATACAATTTGATGTAATTTGTCTGGGTCGGTTTATGCATAAGTATTAATTGTCCGACATGAGCAGGCCAAAGATGAAGAATGTTGAGGACGACAGTTTGGTAGCGAATCTTAAAAGCAAGTAAACGCAATTGCGTCGTTACCAAAATGTATCTAGGAAAATGACTCAACACTTAGTTAGGCATATGCTAATATCCCTCCAGCCACAATTTGACATGCGAACACCATTAATCGTTCAAAACTCCGCGTTTTGATCACCGGGCATCGCTTTCCGTCCAGGTGTTCGCTCCTGGCTCACTTGACTTCAAAACCCCACACCAAATTCCTTTTTAATTTATAAAAATACGAGTAACATTTTTAATTGTACAAATGCAGTCAGAGAGTCAGAGGTGAGTGCTGCATTTCTTTTTATGCGCTTATACTCCTTGAATTTGGTAAATAAAGAGCGGTTATCCGGGGTTCGAACTGAGGACCTTTTAGTACTACCCACTAGCCCTTTTCAATTGAGCCATTTTGGAATGATTTTATGCGCTTATACTCAATAGTTTGGATTGGAAGCATGCTACGTATAACGTGATATATTGGATATACACCGAAGTCGAATGTGCGTAGACAGGGTGGAGCATGGGGGACCACGTGCCCCTGCTCTCATCCGATGAACCCCTTGCAATGTTTTTATATTTTATTTTTATCGACATTTACATACAATAATTCATCTTGAAAGCTTTGAAAGTGCGAGGTTATATTACTCATTTCCACAATTAGGTAAGAAGTTATAATACAACAGAATTGCCTATTAGCGAGCAATGTTTACGTCGCTAAAAATTGATTTTTTATCGCTAAAGATTTTTGGTGAGGAAATGCATTTCGTCGTAAAAAGCTCATCAAGAAAAGGTTAATCGAGAAAAAAAAATTCATCGTTGAAACTCTCAGCGATGAAATCATTTTTTCTCGCAATAACTGTTAGCGACAAATATTTTCCTCATAAAAACTCAAACTTTTTGTCATCAAAAAAGTGGAACGATTCGAAAATTGCCATTCAATATGTTTGGAGACAAATACAATTTCATCACTAAATTTTTTTTCCCTCATTAATGATGACATCAAATTGTGTCGATTTTATAGACGACCAAAGTTTTCATTGCAAAAAAGATATACATTTCATTGCGAAATAGGTGAGGATTTGATAATAGGCGTTCAATATATATAGCAATAAAAGTGATGTCCTTGCTAAAATATTTATTTCTCGCTAATGGTGAGTAGTAATTATAAGTTTTTTAAATATAAATTTTTTTTAAAAAATATACAATTTGTGGCAGATATAATTTGTCAGTGTAGATAGTTTTGGCGACAAAACTGTTTCATCAACGACCATTTAATTTTGTCATTGTAAGAATGATTATTTTTACCGATGGAAATACTTTCATCGACCAAAAAAAAGGTTTTAAGGCGATGAATTTATTTAGTGAAAATTTGAGGTAATATACCATTTTCAATTTTTCTTTTGGTCATTGTACATTATGGGTTTTCTTTTTGGTGATTATACCTTTTTAGGGTGGATTTTACCTAAATATCCTTAATGTAGTATTTTTATCTTTTTAAAATTAAAAAATAAATAAATATATATAGATAAGATTGTTTAGATATAGATAAGATTATTTATAAGATTTGTTTACGGTTTGAAAATGAAAGACGCTATTCTCCCATCAGTTTTACGTTTCGAAAGAGAAAAACTCTACTTCTTCCATCAATTGTACGTCTAGGATTAAAGGTGGTTCTTGTTGTATGTTCTATTGTGGATTCAAATTAAAGAATACAAAATTCATTTGAATTTCAATTTTGCTTTAATAAGGTTTCAATTTTGTTAGATTACAATTTGTAATTCTCCATTGCACCTACTGTGTTCCAAATTAGATAGGAATAGGATCATATGCGGCTTCGAATTTGATAGCTTAGGAATAACTGATCGAAGATTAAGAACCGATCGAAAATTAAGAACGCCTACATATTTGTAATGGAGAATGCCCACCTACTTGCAATTCCTAATTGCTTTTCTAATTTGATAGCTTAGTAATGGTCGATGAGTCACCATTTAATTGGGTTTCTATTTGTAATCGAGAACACCCACCTTGTAATGGATGAATTTTTATTATAACCTATTGTAATCTACTTTTGTTGTAATCTTTTGTAACCTACTTTTGTTGTAACATGCAGTTATGAAAATCGATCAATATTGTAACCTATTGTAACCTAGTTTTTTTAAAACAACATTCTTGAATATATTTTTTATCCTGCAAGAAATCTAATTATTGTAACCATTATTTTGGTCATATTGTCGCCATTCTTGTATTATTATTGGAAGCATCCGAAAAATGATAATTGGTTTCATCCAAAGAATGGTGCGAACTTTTGGTTGTAACCTGTTGTAACCTACTTTTGTTGCAACATATTGTAACCTACTGTTGTTGTAACTCATTGTAACCTACTTTTGTTGTAACTCAGTGTAACCTATTTTTGTTGTAACCTACAGTTATGAAAATTGGTCAATATTGTAACCTACTGTAACCTAGTTTTGTTAAAACATCATTCTTGAATATATATTTTTTCCCTACAAGAAACCTAATTATTGTAACCGTGTTTGAAGTAAGATGTGTCTATGACCGTTAATGGAAGAGGAGCTTCAATTAATTGAAGAAGCGTGGAATGGAATGAACGTAAATTAATTGAAGAAGTGTGGAATGGAATGAACATCAACGTCAATTGATTGAAGAAGCCTGGAATGGAATGAGCGTAAATTAATTGAAGAAGCGTGGAATGGAATAAGCGTCAATGGATTAGAATTAATTAGGGATTTGTTACAATAAAATCATGGGCAAATCTGTCATTACAAAAAAATAAAGTATAAATAACAAAACAAAATCTTATGGGGTATATTTACCAATAAAGAAATTGAAAAAGGGATAGTTAGCTAATTATCCCATTTATTTATCGTTATAAACTAGTATACAACGAGAGAAATTGATTTTATCGTAATACTTCCTCCGTTAATTAAAACTTAACATTTTACTATTCACATACACTTTTTGAGGTGTTAAATTTTACATAAAATATTAACTTTTTAATTTTGTTTAAAACAATATCATATTTATTACTATTAAGTATGAATTTATAAAAACAAATGTAAAAAAAGTTAATATTTTATATAGTTTTTCTCATTCGAAAAATGTGTGCATGAATAGTAAATGAAAAGTTTTAACTAATAAAGGGAGTATGTATCAATTTATTGAGAACATTTTTTTATCGTTGTAGAGTTATGTTATTGGCAAGAAAAATATTTGATGCAAAATTTTACGGGTCAATGAGGAAATATAATTTCGTCAATATTAACATTTATTAACAGTGAGGAAATTTTCAAGAGTATACATAATCAATGGAATTGAGCACATATTATATTTAAGAATAATAAAACATATAAAATTAATATTCAATCATCTAAGCAATTCCATGTTCTAAATTGAACTAATCGTGAAATCTTCTATCTTTTTTTCTTGAGAGCATGAGCATGGACAACAAGTAAGTTCCATCCATGCGTTGCTTCCAATGGCTTGTTCTTCTCATTCATTTCTTGCGTTGATATTTGGTTGGAGGTCAAGGTCCAAAACCAAAACCTTTGATATCGTTGGATTTCGATTCTAGAACATGTGTGCCTCCTCATCTTTCACTGTTCGACAATCATCTTCTTGCGTTGTTCCAGAACGCAACGACACCATATTATCCTGCAATAATAGTGAGTATTAGTAATACAATAAATCTAGAAAAATATATTTGCTCCATTCCAAAGTCAATAAGAAGTGTGCCTAGTACAGTCCCTGGATTAGCCTTTACCTTAAGAAGGGTAGCACAGTCTGGTTCCTCTATTTTGAGAAAGGAGAGGAGGATGGAAGACTGAAAAATATTTTAAGAAAGGAGAGGAGGATGGAAGACTAAAAAGTATTAAGCTTCGTTGCTGGTATTCTAGACATGGCTAAAATAGTAGTGTAGAGCATAAAAATACCCACCAGGAGTTCTCAAACGATTGCAAACAAGTTAAAGCTGAATCACAACAGTGCTGAGAGAAATTCAGTTTGCTCCAAATCATGATAGCTTCCTAAGAGAGCCTAATCATGGAATGGGTGTGCATTTTGAACATGGCTAAGATAGTAGTGTAGAGCCGAAAACTACCCACCAGTAGTTCCCAAACAATTGTAAAAAATTCAAGCTGAATGATAACAGTGCTAGGAGAAATTCAGTTCGCTACAAATCATGATAGCTGCATATATAAGAGAGTCTAAGCATGGAAAGGGTGTGCATTTGAGGAAAATCAAGAGCGAAAATCATGTAAAATAAAACTACATAACATAGTGAAGAGTCTATAAGGTGATAAGTAATACTCTAGACAGAGGGATAAATAGAGTATGCTCGATTTTCGCAACATAAGAAAACTTAAGACAGTTTGCAAAACAACTTGTCAAGACCTTGATATTGCTATCAAATCTTGACTTAGCAAAATCGAATAATATAAAGTAAATGCGGAATGCAAATAATGAACACACGAATTGTTAACGAGGTTCGGAATGAACTTGGCCTACGTCCCTGCGTAGAGTTATCCAACCCGTATGATTCAAACCTCTTTATTTCACTTTCCTTGAGCCTGGAACTTCTTAGGAGAACTTTCCTTTCCTTATACAAAGCATCACCGCTTCTATTCTAGCTCTCAACCTTACAAGTGAAATAGAGGATCTCACTATACACCACAGTGTGCTATGACGAGTATGAAACTCAAAGAGTGAATCAAATAACTTGTACAATAAAGACTGTGTTTCTCTCAACACTCAAAAACCAATCACACTAAGCTCAAGAGAATGCGAGAGAATGTTTTGCTGCTTCTAAGTGCTTTCGAATGAATGCTTGCTTCGATGCCTTCGTCTTTCATTTGCATCTGTATAAATAGTTGTCCAAGGAGGGTAGCCAGTGGACCGTTTGATTTTGAATATCTTCAAAAAAAGAGTTTCCAGAAAACATTCCCCTTGATTGCAAATCAAATCGGCAAGTCTTGATCTTCAAGGCTAGAGGGATCCTTCTTTCCTTAAGAAGTGTGGAATCGACAAGGCAAGTGCGAAATCTCCCTCAATGGATGTGAGCCCAAAAACTTTCGATACTCAAGCCCATTCAAAATAGGCCCATCTCTTTGAATTGAGTCCTGCAAGTTAGTCTTGGATGGATATAAAATAAAAGGCCCAATATACAATGAATCGAGTAAAGTATATAAGATGTACACAATACATAGTCGTTCAAGGCAAGCCTCATCTATTATGCTATTGTAAGTCTGTCTTTCCTCAGTATAAGTATCGACATCAAAGGATTCAAAGATTGTAGGAAGGATATTGGCGTAGGGTAAGAGCATAGGTCTGGAAGAGGATGGCATGGAGCAAGTAACTGGTCATGAGATCGGGAAGATTGGGTTCAAAGCCGCTCATAACCAAGTAAAGGATTTCAAGAAGGTTTTCAGTGACTAACTCCCTGGAGTTTACACGAGGGAAAATACAGCGAGCAAGAATTGTAAAGATCAATTTTGGCTGCATTTGGAGTATGGTGTGGGTAGGCTTGTGTGTGGAGGAGGAATCAGGAGAAGCAAGGAGAAAGAACTCTTTTCGAGCAAGATTGATAGAATCAATCCTGTCCGGAAAGCCTTCAGTGGGTATATTAGTAGGGAGGTCAAGGATTAGAGCCAGATTTTCAACAGAGAGACGGATTCGATGATTCGATCTTGAGCTTTGTGACGAGGGTTAGGGTTCCCATGACACGGTGGGCAGTTATATTGGCATAGAAGTCGACATCATCACAGAAGCATAATCGACTATGTCCGAAACCCTATTCCCAGGATTTGGCCACGTTAGAGGAGACAAACTAGTTGGCAGAGATATCAGAGGTTACCTGGGGGAGAGCGGGTGTCGGATGTGCAATTGGAGTCTTCTTGGACTTTCTGAAAAGCGGAGAGGGAGAGGAAGAGCTTGAGTCCTCAGAGCTTTCGGGCGGTGGAGAGAATGCATGTTTTCCCTTGTTGGCAAGCATCTTGTAGCACTTGGAGGGAGGAGCAGCTGATGGAGTTGCAGTCCTTTTGGAGGCCATTGGTAAAGTGAGCTTGGGAAGAGGAAAGGAAGTATTGAAAATCGGAGAGAGTTTTCAGAGAATGGAGTGAAAAGAGAGTGATGATGAACTGACACGGAGAGGGAGGGAGTTTAAATAGCCGTACTTGAGAGGTCTAAAAGCCACTCTCCCAAATTTAAAACAAGTACACTTCATTCATTTTACACCGGATAAACATTAAATGGAAGGTAGATATTTTTAAAGATAAAAAAAAAACCTTTTAAAATAGGAAAGTGTATCAAAACACATACACAAAATTGGGATGTAATTTTAAATGGTTGATTTCAAAATCAGGCAAGAATTTTCATAAAAGAAAAATGGAGATTCTGTTAATATCTACAAAGATATTAACAAAAGTCGAGGCCTAAAAAATTAATATAATTCGAATTTGGTTATCTTAAGACCATAGAGTAACAAGGTCTTGAGATGGTCATTCGAATATGTCTTTCATGAGGGAGTGTAGCTCCCCCTACAAAAATGCTTCCTTGTTGAGCATGCCAAGTTCCAATCTAATGAAGTTGAAGCAGTGGCTTAGTGAAGATATCTGCCAATTGAAATTCAGTAAAAATGAAAGAGATAGATACATCACCTTTCTCCACATGGTCTCTAATGAAGTGGTGTCTCACATCAATGTGCTTGGTTCTTGAGTGCTGCACGGGGTTCTTAGTGATAGAAATGGCACCTATATTATCACATTTGATAGGAATACCTTTTAGATCTATGCCAATTCAAGGTCTCGGAGTTGTTGTGCTATCCATAGGATTTGTGAGCAACAGGCCCCTGCAGCTATGTATTCGGCTTCAGTAGTGGATAAATCAACTGAGTTCTGTTTCTTTGAATGCCAACTAATTAAGGATGAGCCAAGCTTATAAAATTCGAACAAAGCCTCGGATTTTTCTCTTCAAAAGGAAATCCATGTAAAACTAGAAAAATCATCAATAATGACAAGGATGTATTGTTTCCTCTTAGGAGATTTGACACGCATAGGACCGCATAAATCCATATGTAAAAGTTCAAGAGGGCGTGAGGAACTTACAACCTTTTTGGGTTTGAATGAACTTCTTATTTGTTTACCTCTTGTGCAAGCATTGCACAATTCCTTGCTTTTGAAGGTTAGGTCAAGTAATCCTCGTACCAGGTCTCTTGATTTTAGCTTATTGAGAGTGTGCATACTCACATGCCCTAATCTTCTATGCTAGAGACTTGGGTCGTTTGTCAAGGCCTTGAGGCACTTGATATTTGTACCTGCAATTTGGTTAGCATTTACAGCATATGTGTTGTTGTGCCTGTGAGCTGTGAGGATCAGGTCTCTAGTTTCTTCATTTTTGACTTCACATTTGTGTCTGTAAAAGCCAACCTTGTTTCCCTTGTCACATAGCTGAGAAACACTTAAGAGATTATACTTTAATCCATCAACAAGATATACATCCATGATGTAGCTATCTGAATTACCAACATTACAAATTGCAATGATATTACACTTTACTTTGTCACCAAGAGTAATTGTTCCAGTGATTTGCTCTTTAAGGTCTTGAAAGAGAGAACCTGCTCTACTAGATGGAAATGGGTTGCTTAAAGTATCTAATTTTGGATTGGGTACAATAGCTTAGCAAGTTCAGGTGAGTTTATTAAGTTTCATAAGCAGCAAAAAAAATATCGCCACCACCTCACATTGCCGATTGTCTATATTAACAACCCAAAACTTCAGCAATCGTCCACTTTTCACCATCAGAAAACTCTAAACCCTTTCTCCTCTCCTTTGCTCTCTTTCAGACATGCAGAAACCGCCTCAAAATTCCTCACCGGAGCTATGTTTTGAAGCCGAAATCGCCACCAACTTGCACCACTAATCCAGCACCACCCGAGCCCCATCAAGCAGTTCACGTTCAGCCTTCTCCTTGTAAATTGCAGCTAGTAGCCCTTCTCTCCGATTCGCCGTTCACACCGCGAGCCGTGGAGAGCCTTGTTTCGAATCCGCCAGAGCCGCACCTGAGCATCAATCCCAACTCCTTCCTCCTTGTGTCCGAACAAGTCGGTAAACTCCTTTCTTCCGTTCTTTCGTTCGAAAACCCCTTAAAGGTCTCCTTTTATCACCATCTACCTCCGACCCAGATTCCCCGGAACTTTTCCTGTCCTCGGCAAGCCTAATCGATCTCCGGCGAGCAGTTCCGGCGAGAACGACGACCACTCGGTGTGCTTCTCCTTCCTTCCTTTTTCTGGTTTGTCTTGAACTGTTAGGGTGTGATTGATGTCGGGAATGCTTGTGGGTTTGGGTGAGGAACCGCTGGCGAGTGTCTCCATTTTCTCTCCTCTCCTTTCCGTTCCAATCGCGCTGAGCAGGAGCTCTGTTCGTCTGTATTGGGGGAGGAAGACGAGCCGGTGGGGCCCCGTCCCTTCTTTTCTTTCTTTCACTTTGGTTTGGGCTTCCGGGTTGAGAGATAAGTGTTGAGTGGGTTGTGGGTTTGGATCCGGAATCAGAGAGAGAGAGAGAGTTGGGGCGGGTATGGGCCAAGTGTGGGTAGGCCGGACCTGTTTCCTTATTCCGGGTCTCCTCTCTTTCCTTCTTTCATATTGGATCCGGGTTGGGGCCTTAAATCCAGGTTAAGGGTTGGGCCTAATGAGTTTTATTCCTCTTGGTATTTATCATGTCTTATATGTGGATTTTGATGATTATATATATGCTATATCATATGATAAGAATTACTTATTTGTATTATTATTGTGTCATGAAAATTCTGAAAATATATTTTCTGAAATTTATTCTATATTATGAAGTATTTTGGAAATGGTATTAATTGGGATGGGTATTGTGTGGTGATTTAAACATGTGATTTTGGTGATTCTTATATTTGAAATATTATTTGGAGTATGTTGTTAAATGTTGTTTATAAATGGGATTTTAAAGTGATTTGTCGGTTTTGATTTATAAATGAGGTTTTTTTTAAGATAGATTTATTTTGGAAATGTTTATCATTGTCTTAAATTACTTGAAACATTAAAGTCAAGGTTTTGAAATAAACATGCCGGGATTGTGTTAATAATATGATTTTGGGAATATGTTAAGGATTTAAATGATAAATGTCGGAATTTGGCCAAGTATGATTTGAGAAATTATTTTGAATATGAGTTGACTTAATTTGAGATTTAAGAGTTTGGAAAATATGGTTGGTACGATTTTATCAATGGGTTTGATTGGAAGAATGATTTTGGTTGATGTTGATAAAATCAGAAAGGTTTTGGAAAATGGTTTTACCATCGGTTGGTTTTGAGGATGTTGAGAACTTGGGTTTCGTGTATATGAATGTGGTCTGGTAGCTTATGGAAGTGGCTTGATGATAGGTGTGAATTGTGTTTGGATTGCTTTGGACTGCTTTGGACTTGCATTTGGGCCCTTGCTTGTGTTATCTTGATGTTCTGTCTCTTCAGGTAAGTATCCTACGAGACATACTCAGTAACCTAGACCTATTGTCTGATGTGTCATGTGATGTGTAGCTGTTGCATATTAAAGCATGAGATGTAGTATCATACTAGGATTGCATTAATGAACTGAGCATGTGATTACTACGTGTGTTTGAATATAGAACGTTCATTATATGTGATAGTCCTAGAGTCTTTTCTAGGGTCATAGGGTAGCCCAACCTCATCGGGTGCCGTGAGTCAATCGAGTCGATATGAGTATGATTTGATAGCACAGCACCATCGGGCGAGCTTGATTTACTTTATACTATTCTTGATGATGAGCATACTATGATTTCGTGGTGCGTGCACTACCACGATGAAAATGGGTACCGTGCTGGCCAGGTGCACTCTTGAAAAAGGGGGTAGAGTAGGAGAGGGATATGCCACTTGGCATTGTCTTGGGCCATTTATATTTTTTCTGCATATTATCATAACTGGCAAGCATGCTTATGTGATTTAAATCTTATACAGCATTAGTCATCCTTTATTTAGGTATAGGCATTTTATGTGGCCTCAGCGCGGTCAGAGGACCCACAGGCGATTACCAGGCCTGACTGTGTGGATAGTGTTAGGTACCGCTCTTGTTTGCTCCTTGCTTCTGTGACGGGAAATCTCTTGGCGAACCGAAGAATCTAGCTAATATTCTAACTTGGTAAAATAGTAATCACCCACTATTATTTGGTTTTGACCCAGCTCTGTCGTGGCACTTGTATCTAAACTTTGCTTCCGCTCTACTTTCGTTTGAAATGAATTTCGCAACATAGTCTTAGGACAGGTTAAGGGTACCCAACGACTCTTCGAAGTTTTTAGGGTTTGAAATCCCTCTTTCTACTAATCTTAAATGCGTTCGAAACCTCAACCCGTACCTGGATTGCAAGATCCGAATAAGGGGTTTCATCCCTTGAAACGTAACCCGAAACTCATAATTCTGGGCCATTACAATCTCCATCTCCTAAAATCTACTCAAATCCCCTTAATCCCCAGAATCTTCATCTAGCGCCAAACACAACCTAACTCTCATTCAGATGCACACTTAACAAGACAGTAACTTCAAATATTAACAACTTTTTTTTCTTTCTATTCTGAAAGTAATTGGATTTATATAAGATCAAGTATTTCATACCATATTGCGGCCATTTCACTCTTAGGCACTTGCTCATACAAACTTTCATAGAACTTTCCTATGAAAGTTTTGTATGAAGCATAAATGTTAGGCAGATTCATTGATTTTGAAAATATGATTCACATGTATTTCATCCAATGGTTTCACTCTTTATTTACCTTTGTTGAGTAAGAAATAAATCATTTTCTTGTGTATGTAGTTTCTATCTGTTTCCATCTCTTCCCATATTGTTCATCCAAGTTTATCTACACCATTACATATTCGGTAAAATACATCAAATAAGAGGAAAGCAAGCTAGAATCCCTCGATTGTATCTATAGAACAATCAAATATACAACAATCAGAAAACCTATCTTTAGATGTTGCCTCTTACTTGGCTTTGGAGGAAAGATCTGATAGGTGCAGGTCCAATATCAAGCAGAGAAGGCAGAGAACAGTGGATCGACAAGTTGGGTTGACTGGCGCAATCAGCGTCGGTGCTGTTAGGTTGAGGCAAGATCTGGCATCAGGTTGCGCCGCTCATTTGTGTCACATAACAAGGAAAAAGGATTGCACCTTCTTGGATCATGATTGAAAATAGAAGAGAATACGATGAGAGGTTCAAGATTGGAGTGAGAGATATAGTGGAGATGGAGCAAATGTGGAGATTGAAAGCTCAATCGAGAGAGGAGAGTGAAGAACAAATGATGATGGCCGGATGGAACCCTCGGTCTGAATAAGCTACACTGTAGTGGGGAGAGAGAAGACTAGGGTTTTATTTTTAAGTGGTAGGATTTACTGATGCAAGTTTTTAAATTAATTCCTTGGTGTGCAAGGCTCATTTATCTAACCTTGCTCACTAAGGCTAAAATACAAAAATAAAAAATAAAAATAAATAAAAACTAGCTCAAAACGGATTTAATTAAATCTCGCTCGAAGGGTTTGATTAAATCCCGAAAGGGTTTGATTAAATCCCGAATGTTATAATATTATTATTATGTTGATGTACAAGATATACACTTTACTTAGATAGAGTTTTTACCTTTAGATATATTTATCTTATACTTGGAACCCAACGATATGACTCATATATGTTGTATTGGTGGATACTCCACAAACAATCAATTGAATACAATCTCATATTTTCCTCCCTTTATTCGTTATCAGCACGAAGGTTTTCTCTTTAATTTGCTCTTTGATACGGTACGTGCGTTCTTAATATCATTCATGCCGTTAATTAATTTTGTATTCGAAACTCTTAAACCTCGAAAGGGTTTTTAGGTATGTTGTACTTGGGGTGGTTCTCGGCTGCTCTTTTGGTTGATCTCGATGGTTATTTTCTTAGTTGGGGCTCTGGCGTCTCGGAGTCAGGTCTGGCTGGGGTCGAGGCGGTGTGTATCGTGGCATCTCCGTGATCCGAAAATTTCCTTGAAGGGTCGTCTTCACTGCCCAAAAGGACTCCTAATGCACCGCCAGCTAGTGGTGTCGATGCTTGGTGGCACTTGGCTTCGGTTCATAGTCTATGTTGTCCCCAACTGTTAGGATTAACTTTCCTAGGTCCTCCGAAATTGTTTTGCTTGTCATTGCCTGGTTTGCACCTTTTATTATTGTCTTTGTATGTTTTGACGGTTCGTTGTTTACCGACTTTGTCGTCCTCTCGAGGTGTCAAACTTGTCTGACCCTTGAATTATTACCTTATCAAAAAAATTGAATAAATGAATTTGAGTTATCCCGCTATTGTAAAAAGTTGGCACTGTTGGAGGGAAATTAATTTGAGTGTTTTGCTATTGTAAAAAAAATCAACATTTTCTCATTTTCCTTTATTTTTCAAAAGTTAGTTTAAATTTATTTAACATTGGCAAATAAAATAGCAAGGTTATAAAATTTAAAGATGGATGTTATAAAATTATATAACATCATGCATTTATCTAACCAATTTAAGTAGTGTAAGGTGTCTAGTAACATAATTCTAATAGTGTCATTTTTATCCTTAATTCATGAGCCAATTTTGTCATGATTTAATTGGTCGTTGCTTATGAGATATGCATTAATCCTATTGGGACAAAGATAAAATAATGACATTATCATTAATTCACTAAATTCATTTGCTATCTAGAAAATAACAACGAATTCATAGCATAGATGCAATTCCTAACATGGTGATCAATCATAGAAAGGAACACAAATATAATCAATAAGAACAAGATGGTAAATATACTCATAAATAACTAATTGAAATCAAATCCCCACAATTCATTCAACCATGTCTTCGAATCACAGGAGAAACTATGAGTTTAGCAACTCATAGGCCAAATAACTATCTTCTCTCTAATTGTGTTCATTCTCTAACCCTAATGTCACACGACTGATATGAAAGAAATAAAACCTAAATAGAGTCGTGAAAACCCTATGAAATATAATAATAATATAATAATAATATAATAATAGTATCTTCGAACTTAAATCGGCTTCGCTGAACACGGGATAGCGGCGGGCGTCGGTCCCAACAGTGACCACTTCCTCCTTTTCTTCGATGATGTGCTTCCTTGCTCCTTTGTAGCTCCTTCCTCAACCTTCATATGCTCCAAAACATGTCCTTTAAGCTCTTCCAAGATCCCATCTAAGGTCAGAATGTAAAACTGCAGAATAACCACTAAAAACGCGTAGATTCCGAACTCGAATACTTCACAAGAAAGATACTCCCTCTGTTAATTAAAACTTGTCATTTACTATTCATGTACGTTTTTTTAGAACGATAAAAACTATATAAAATATTAACTTTTTATTACATTTTTTTTATAAATTCATACTTAATAGTAATAAGTATGAAATTGTTTAAACAAATTAATAAAAAAGTTAATATTTTATATAGTTTTTAACACCTAAAAAAGCGTGCGTGAATAGTAAAACGTCAAGTTTTAATTAACGGAGGGAGTATAAAACTACACTAAAACTATGCAAAACTCATATCTAAATGCAATAAGAAACACGTATAATGCCTATATGAAATATGCATTATAATGGCTTCACCAGAGGCCTCGGATCTACATGTCGTAACATGGGGCATACCACATCATTTCACAATTCCCAACTTGTTTATATGGAACAATAAAAAACATCCATGTGGTTAGTTATTGTTGTGAGCTGAATTTGCCATATTTTACAGTAACTTTAATATCGTTTTCTGCATACTTTGCATACATTTGGGTTAGCTAGTACAGAATCTATGTAGTTTATGTTTATTTGCCAAATTATGGAATCTACACCAGTTTCTGTTTAAATTTGCAGAATTCGAATCATTTTACAGCAACTCTAAGGAAGGTCAGAAAAGCTCGGAAAACCACTACAGAAGTCCAAAGTCAAATAAGTAGCGGAACCAGTCAAATCAGGCTGAGAGCCCAGGCTACTCGATCTCGAGTAGGCCTTACTCGATCTAGACGAGCATGTCCGAACACAGGCCTTGTCGACTAGGAGCCACACCAACCCAGCTCCGGAGCCCTATTCGATCTCGAGGACCACTAGTCGAGATCGATGACACCTCAGCGCCACGCCCGGAGTTGACGAAAAGAAGAGCTGGTCGACAAGCCGAGGCCGAAAAGAAGGCACTCGCTGCCAGCGACTCGACTCGCTGCAGCGAGCCTCTCGCTGCCGCGGAAATCCCTGCTGCCAGCGAGCGCCACACCCGGAGTCGACAAGCCGAGGACAAGGACGAGAATGACCAGACGACACTCGCTGCCAGCGATTCGACTCGCTGCAGCGGACCGCTCGCTGCCAGCGATTCGACTCGCTGCCAGCGGGATGCACTAAGCCGACGGAAAAGCCTACTCGCTCCAGCGGAAGGGGCAACTCGCGGAAGCGGAAGGGAAGACCCAACTCGATGTCGACGAGCCCTTGTCGAGGTCGACGAGACCCGTGAGCCAAGTCCGAGCCACTTCGAGCACCAGCTAACCGAGGCGACGAACCCGAGGAGCCAGTCGACAACACTCCTACTCGATGTCGACGAGCCCTGGTCGACATCGATGACGAATCCAGAGCTGTGTGACGTGGCTTGACAAATCCTACTCGGTGTGGGATTACTTGGGCTCGAAGAAGACCGAATTCTATGCGATTCTATCAAGTTACATCATGAAGGAGAAGATTTATCCACTTGAGACAATTTAGATATATTTAGATTTAATTTCTTTATCGCTTTTATTTATCCTTAAGCATTTTAGATATAGTTTTAGATATAGATATAGATATTCTATCCTTGAGTAGCAAGGTTTAGAAGCCTATAAATAAAGCCCATGGGGCTTAGTTTTAGGAATTAAATTTGAGGGAGAGAAGTAGTTCCACAGAGACGGTTTAGGAGTTCGAAGGTTTTAAGGTTTTGGCAGTTTACGAGAGTTGATTGCCAGGATTGTAAAGGCTTTGAATTTAGTTAATGCAAGTAGTTTTCTTTTCATTAATCAATGTCTGAGTTTGCGATGAAGCGCGAGTAGTCCACCCACTTCTAGGGTTGGGGCGAGCCCGATGATAGCCATGCGCGCTTGAGGTAAAGATCTGACCTTTATCATGTTTTGAGCATTTTCCTACTTGTTGATGTGTTTATTACCCGTCTAATGGAGATCCATGTTAACAACTTGGATTATAAACATAAAATCGGTAGAGACAATTAGGGTTTCTTGAGAGAGTTGTCTAATTGTTGGAAAAGGCGAAAGCTTAGTCCTTTGATGCGATTTACATGATAATTTGTTTGGTTCTACCTTATGCATACTTGGTTATCGTTGTTGCAAACCCCAATCTTGGAAGCCTTTTACATACAGTTTATTTCGAAAGTCCCAAAGCATTTGCCTTTACTTTATTTCTTTATTTCGTTTTAATTCTCTGTCTACTCGATCTCGATCAAGCATGGTCGACCTCGAGTTACTGATCTTCGATCTAGCATCGCTGTAGCTTAATTGTGCAGGTACTTGACAAGACAAGCCGAAGTCGACGAGGACTGTACTCGACATCGAGTAGCCCCTCATCGACATCGACAAGCCTCTGCCTATGCTAGCTGCTGCGCTGTGTTCGACTGTCCGATCTTCTGTCGACTACCCTAGTCGAGATCAAGGACCCTGTTGTCGACCTCTGTTCGTGAGATTTCATCGCTGCCTAGGATCCGCTGAAACGCTTCCTCGTGGATCGATCCTGACTTCCCACTGCTGCATCAGGAGGAGGTCTTGTAATTATTTGCGTGGGCAGAATCTGGTTTGATTTATTTTGTTATATTTCATACTCGATTTCCTCCTAACAACAAATTGACGCCGTTGCCGGGGAAGCTATCATTCGCGCCTTAGGTAGTTAAATCTCACAACTGCTTTGAGTTATTATACAGGTGTATGCGCCGTTCTAGTCTACCACCCGAGTTTGACGCCTTAGACGAACCAGAGCGTTACCTACACATCCACTCTAAACTCAAAAGGATCATGGCGGTCGCTGAAACACAAGAGCAACTGATCGAAAGACTTACAAGGGAACTAGCCGCTAAAGATGCTGCTATCGCCACTGAGAAAGCAGCAAGGGAGCAAGCAGAAGCTGAGCTTGCCCAATATCCAACTACTGCAGAGGATTATATGCATTCAGCTCTCGTCGTTCCTGAATCGGCGATTCTAATCCCTGATAACTCTTTTGAAATTCGCACTCAATTTTTGATAGAGCTTAAAAATAATGCTTTTTATGGCAAATTTAATGAGTGCCCTCTTGAACATATTACTAACTTTCATGATATGTGTCGTACTCTTGCAGAAGGTACAACTCTGGAATATGTCAAGATGAAATCTTTTCGCTGGTCGCTCGCTGGACCTGCACTGAAATGGCTTGAAGGGCTGAAGCCGAGATCTCTCACCACCTGGGCCCAAGTAGAACAAGAGTTCCTGAACAAATACTTCCCACCCGCCAAAACAGCACTTCTCCGTCAGAAAATCACCGCCTTCAAACAAAAGCAAGGGGAACCGCTAGCAAAGGCATGGGAACGCTACAAAGAACTACTGCGATCTTTCCCTACTCATGGACAGCCACCCTACGTCATCCAGGAGATCTTCTTCAACTCTCTGGATCAAATCACAAAGGATAGGATCAACCATTATACTCGCTATGAGTATCTGACGATGCCCCCAAGCGACGCATGGGGTGTGCTAGAAAAGCTCACTAACTAAGACAACAAATATGGGGCTCCTACAAACTATGAGGAGAACTCTTACGCCAGGCCAGCACCATCAATGCCACTATATGAGCCAGCAAAGGAGATTGACCCAGATGTCAGAGAGCAGTTCTACAGAGACCAGAATCGCAAGCTCCGCAAGCAAGTCAAATATCTATCTGTCAACCAGCCTTGCATTGAATGCGGATCACAGAGGCACACCACTACTGAGTGCCCACACACCGAGCAAGTCAGGATGGCAGAAACACATGAGCAGGCACCCTACGCTGGGGGTCCAAACCGCTACGTGGGAGACCAACGATCCTACCAACCACAGTGGAACCAAGGTCCTCCTAGGAATCCCCCACCCTACAGAGCTCCAGGGCATCCAGAAATGGATCAAAAGAAGGATGATCTGCAACTGATCCTTGAGGAGATGCGTCGGAATCAGGGCACCATCAACAACCAATTCCAGAATATCACTATAAAGTTTGGGGAATCGGACATCTGGAAAAGGGGAATAGAGACGCAGATGGGTCAAATCGCTGCACAGATCCCACGACCGTCCGGACAACTCCCTGGGCAAACTGAACCAAATCCTAAGGGGAAAACCGGACACGTCGCAGCTATCAAACTCAGGAGTGGACATCAATTATACGAGCCAGAGGTCGAAAAACAGCAAAGCAAGGCAGAGCAGCAACTCGACGTAGAGCACATCCAACTCGATCTCGAGGAAGGTGTACTCGACATCGACGAGACTCTACTCGACAAAGACCAAAAGCTGAGCTCGGACTCCGCTGCGCAGACCAGCAACTCCAGGTCGACCACCCTACTCGATGTCGACGAGCCCGTTGTCGAGATCGACGAGCAGCGTCAAGCCGACGTCGACGACGCTGCAGCACCTCCGACAGCTAATCAGGCTCCGAAACTGAAAAAGCCACTGCCTTTCCCTTCAAAGGCACAGAAAGATCCTACTGCAGGTAGGTTTACCAGATTTGTTAATATGCTGCAAGAACTGAATGTTTCGATTCCTTTTACAGAAGCCCTACAAGAGATGCTTGGATATGTCAAATTTCTCAAGGAAATCCTAAGCAAGAAGCGATCCATCTCAGAGATCGCAGGCGAATGCAAAGTACTCCACTTCCCTGAAAAGAGACCTGACCCTGGTAAGTTTTCTATTGCTCTGGGTTTTGGACAATATAAATATGATTCTCTATGCGATTTAGGAGCAAGTGTGAGCATCATGCCGTTATCAATCTGGCGGAAAGTAAAGATAGGATGCATACAACCTGTGGATGCCAAGCTGTACATGGCAAACAATACAGTAGTCATCCCTACAGGTATAGTTGAGAACGTCCCTGTCCAGGTTGGTAAATTCTTTGTTCCAGCTGATTTCCTTATCATTGACTGTGCTGAAGATCCTACTAGCCCTATTATTCTTGGTAGACCATTCTTAGGTACTGTAGATGCCAAAATAAGTGTCAAGAATAGATCGCTCACCTTCACCATAGGCGATGAGGTTTTGGATTTCTCTTTTGGCCCTGCAAAAGAGGAAATTGCATGGCTGGAGGTGAAAAGCATCAGCAACCACGGGACCAAGCAAACAACGGAGGAAGGTGCTAACGCTGTACCCGAGGTCGACAAGCTCTACTCGACATCGACAAGAGACCTACTCGATATCGACAAACCTTTGTCTACCTCGACAACCACTGCAGAGCCAGAAACTTGCCAGGAGCCTAAGTATGGGGTCCCTGTACTCGAGGTCGACAAGCCTTCCTCGATGTCGACTAGCCCCAAGCCCAAAGATTCCTGTTTTGGGTCCGAAAAGGCAGGTTCAGGTATGAATCCTACTCCCCCTCAGTCCATAAAGAAAATTATAAATGATTTAAGGGGAGGCATGACGCCGTGGCAAGAGAATCTGCGAAAACTGAGAGCTGGAAGGAAAAGGGAGAAAGAAAAAGGAGATGATGCAAGCAACAACCTATCAGCTGAGCTTGCATACTACCATCAGGACTTAGATGATCCAGGAGAAGGGCTAAGCATGAGCGGGCCCCACCATAATGGTCCTTGAGCACAAAATGGAGAAGTCGGCCTAGCGACTCTAAAATCTAGAGCATGTATATAAAACTTTATGATTTTGGGACTTTTGAACTTTTTGTTTTGTTTTTTTTTTGGTTTTTGTTTTAGGGTTTTATGTCTTTTAGAATGTTTTATGTGGATAGTCTTGTTTTGTGTGCATTCTAACACTAATAGGTCGGCAAGCATATAAAGGATCGCGAAAAGTGGAATAAAGAAGTCCCTGAAAAACAGTCAGAATCGACAAAGGCCAAGTCGACGACGACAAGGAGGAGAAGCCCAGAAGTTACTCGACCTCGAGTAGACGTACTCGACATGGACCAGCCAGACGCTCCTCGACTTCAGATTCCACCAGACGCTGAGAGCCTATTCGATATCGGGTATTGTACTCGATATCGATAAGAACATCTACTCGACATGTACCGATCCGCCTTCCTCGATGTTTTATCTTGTGAGTTCCTTCCTTTACTCTTGTTTTTATTTAATTTTTATACAGTGAGGACACTGTAAATTTTAAGTATGGGGTGGGGGAAGGGCTTACTTCATGCATATTTGACTTTATATGTGCATTATTTTCTTTGAATTGCTATATGGCTATTTTGGAATGCATTATTAATTTATGAGCTTATATGCATGTTTTTCCATAAGTTTGAAAAATGACCCCCATTGAAAATTTTGAATAATGTCATGGAAGCTTTAATTGAACTCGACGATGCAAAATTGGATTCATTAGAGATATAGCATGAAATTGCCTAGTAAAGGGAAGTCATAATGAAGTGCATATTTTTATGAAAACCATAGAAGGAGGTGAAATTTAAAGTTGCTTTTTGACATGTTGCATGATAAGATGATGGAGGACTTTATATTTCCATATAATGCTCATTGTTTGAAATCCTAGCCATACCTATGCTTATGCATCACAAAAGCCATAATATGCCTTATTTCAATTATTGCTCCACATGACCTAAATATTTGCCATTCTTTACCTTATCCAGGGATTATGTTGAGAATGATGTTACAATATGGAGATGTCATATGGTGTTTGTGATTATTGTCATTCATTGGAGTTTGGAAGGAAATTGATTGAAATATATGGAAAATTTAATGAGTGAAAGAAAATCCAATCATCTCATGAGATAAAGGTAGATTGACCCTGCTCTCTGAGATAATAGTTTGGAGAGATGGGACACATTGTGAGGAGTCCAAAGCACTAAGTATCCGGGGCCATTCATGACACCCATGTTTGCGACTCGCGAGAAGGCAGTGCTGAGGTCAGAGAGGTAAAAGCATTATTATTGAGAAAAAGCATTATGAAAGGTGATGAAACTTATGAAAAGGAATGTGGAAATTCAATTTGGAAATACTCCATTTCCCCGGATCATTAGCACCACATTGCCAGAAACTGCCCACCTTTAGCCTTTTACCAAATCTACTCCTTATTTGAGCTTAAATTGAAGTCCTCTTGATTATCAATGCTTTGTCACTTATGAATATTTTTGCATAACCCTTCTTTGTGAGTAGATGTTGCTCTTTAAATTGCACATGCATGGATTTGTGACACTAGTACCTTTTCAAGGATGGTAATTGACTGTTGGGTTATATAAGAATGAATCTAATATGTTGAGAGTTTTGATTTCTTCCCCTGAATGACAGATAAAAGTATTGCTTGAGGACAAGCAAGCTTAAGTATGGGGTGTTTGTTGTGAGCTGAATTTGCCATATTTTACAGTAACTTTAATATCGTTTTCTGCATACTTTGCATACATTTGGGTTAGCTAGTACAGAATCTATGTAGTTTATGTTTATTTGCCAAATTATGGAATCTACACCAGTTTCTGTTTAAATTTGCAGAATTTAAGACATTTTACAGCAACTCTAAGGAAGGTCAGAAAAGCTCGGAAAACCACTACAGAAGTCCAAAGTCAAATAAGCAGCGGAACCAGTCAAATCAGGCTGAGAGCCCAGGCTACTCGATCTCGAGTAGGCCTTACTCGATCTAGACGAGCATGTCCGAACACAGGCCTTGTCGACTAGGAGCCAGACCAACCCAGCTTCGGAGCCCTACTCGATCTCGAGGACCACTAGTCGAGATCGATGACACCTCAGCGCCACGCCTGGAGTTGACGAGAAGAAGAGCTGGTCGACAAGCCGAGGCCGACAAGAAGGCACTCACTGCCAGCGACCCGACTCGCTGCAGCGAGCCTCTCGCTGCCGCGGAAATCCCCGCTGCCAGCGGGCACCACACCCGGAGTCGACAAGCCTAGGAAAAGGACGAGAATGACCAGACGACACTCACTGCTAGCGATTCGACTCGCTGCAGCGGACCGCTCGCTGCCGCAGAAAATCTCGCTGCCAGCGGGATGCACCAAGCCGACGGAAAAGCCTACTCGCTCCAGCGAAAGGGGCAACTCGCGGAAGCGGAAGGGAAGACCCAACTCGATGTCGACGAGCCCTTGTCGAGGTCGACGAGACCCGTGAGCCAAGTCCGAGCCACATCGAGCACCAGCTAACCAAGGCGACGAACCCGAGGAGCCAGTCGACAACACTCCTACTCGATGTCGACGAGCCCTGGTCGACATCGATGACGAATCCAGAGCTGTGTGACGTGGCTTGACGAATCCTACTCGGTGTGGAATTACTTGGGCTCGAAGAAGACCGAATTCTATGCGATTCTATCAAGTTACATCATGAAGGAGAAGATTTATCCACTTGAGACAATTTAGATATATTTAGATTTAATTTCTTTATCGCTTTTATTTATCCTTAAGCATTTTAGATATAGTTTTAGATATAGATATAGATATTCTATCCTTGAGTAGCAAGGTTTAGAAGCCTATAAATAAAGCCCATGGGGCTTAGTTTTAGGAATTAAATTTGAGGGAGAGAAGTAGTTCCACAGAGACGGTTTAGGAGTTCGAAGGTTTTAAGGTTTTGGCAGTTTACGAGAGTTGATTGCCAGGATTGTAAAGGCTTTGAATTTAGTTAATGCAAGTAGTTTTCTTTTCATCAATCAATGTCTGAGTTTGCGATGAAGCGCGAGTAGTCCACCCACTTCTAGGGTTGGGGCGAGCCCGACGATAGCCATGCGCGCTTGAGGTAAAGATCTGACCTTTATCATGTTTTGAGCATTTTCCTACTTGTTGATGTGTTTATTACCCGTCTAATGGAGATCCATGTTAACAACTTGGATTATAAACATAAAATCGGTAGAGACAATTAGGGTTTCTTGAGAGAGTTGTCTAATTGTTGGAAAAGGCGAAAGCTTAGTCCTTTGATGCGATTTACATGATAAATTGTTTGGTTCTACCTTATGCATGCTTGGTTATCGTTGTTGCAAACCCCAATCTTGGAAGCCTTTTACATACAGTTTATTTCGAAAGTCCCAAAGCATTTGCCTTTACTTTATTTCTTTATTTCGTTTTAATTCTCTGTCTACTCGATCTCGATCAAGCCTAGTCGACCTCGAGTTACTGATCTTCGATCTAGCATCGCTGTAGCTTAATTGTGCAGGTACTTGACAAGACAAGCCGAAGTCGACGAGGACTGTACTCGACATCGAGTAGCCCCTCATCGACATCGACAAGCCTCTGCCTGTGCTAGCTGCTGCGCTGTGTTCGACTGTCCGATCTTCTGTCGACTACCCTAGTCGAGATCGAGGACCCTGTTGTCGACCTTTGTTCGTGAGATTTCATTGCTGCCTAGGATCCGCTGACACGCTTCCTCGTGGATCGATCCTGACTTCCCACTGCTGTATCAGAAGGAGGTCTTATAATTATTTGCGTGGGCAGAACCTGATTTGATTTATTTTTTTATATTTCATACTTGATTTCCTCCTAACAACAGTTATACATATCATCCTACCCTGTCAGCGACTTTTATTCCCACCACTACCAAAAACACAGGAAATAGCCACTGATAGGCCACAAATGATTGTGGCTAAATAGTTTAGCGACGGGCATAGCCACGAATTTTACGTTCATCACTATTCGTGGCTATATGCCTCGTCGCTAATTGCCAAATTTCCAACATTCGTCGCTAATAGCCACGATCTGACAAGTCCGTTGCTATATCCGTGATTGGGTCATACCCCAAGAATTCGTGGCTATAGGCACGACATTAACCATGATCTGCTCGTGGCTGATGTCGTGGCCTCGCACGTGGGAGTCTCCCTTGAGGAACAACAACTATCGTGGCTATGCCCGTGGCTAATGTCGTGGCATGCATGTGGCTATGGTCGTGGCTACAATATGACTGTGGATAATGTCATTGCCACATCTTATTTAAATCTTTAAATATAACACAATTATTTTATAATGTTGGGCACATAAATATACCAAAGTTCCCCGCAAACTCTATATATCAATATAGACTACATCAGCAAATAACTTGTTTCAACAATGGTACAACATACAAGAGAAGGCACCAACACATCTTAAGAATCTAATCTAGACACTAGTTTGAGAGCTTCTGCCTAGTTCCTGCACACAATGCTTCACACAATAGGGATTGAAATGCAATGAGGGCAAGGTTCCATTTTGTCTGCCCAAGTATGAAATTAAATGTCCTGTTCAATTACAAAAACATAATACAAATCAAATACTAAATTTCATAAATAGCAAATTGAATAACTAAATAAAAATAAATTTAAAAACAACAAGTTCATAAACAAAGCCATCAAGGCATCGATTCAAAATAAACCATATCCAACCTCAATTAGGCCAAATTCAGCACATAGACAAATAAAAAACTCACAACCTGCGAACCTTAAAAGTACAAAATCAGAACAAAAATCCCAACTTTTTTGTATAAAATTGTACTCTTTGATTTCGTATAGTCTATCATTCCAATAAGAGAAAGACAGGCCAGATAGAGAGAGAAAAAGAGCGAGAGAGAGCATAAAACTTCACCTCTCATGGCTACTTACTTGCAGATTCGAAGGAAGGAGGAAGCAGAAAATTTCAATCCATCCTGCCTCGTTCTCCTTTATGCCGCATTCTCCAATCTGACGCTGATGCCGCCTCTTCCCAGGCTGCCTGCGGCTTTGGTGTGAGTTCGAAAGCTATGGCTGCCTGTGGATATGTGAGTCCGAATAGGTTAGAAAAGGGTGGATCTGTTGAGCATTTGGCTCGAGGGACGGGTTCGATTCGAGTGGAGGAAAGAAAATCATTCGCCGGTTTATTCAAGAACAAGAGACAATGAGAGGAGGAGGAGAAGAAGAAGAAAACATACCTGGAAAGAAGAGTAGGGAGCTTGTTGGAAGCGATTTTCAACCCTGGAAAGGGAATCTTGCAAGAGAGGCGTTTGGGAACATTTGTTCTCCAAGAAACAATCGATCAAAACCATCAATTTTGGGGAAAATGGGATGGAGAGGCGAGAGGAAGAGGCGACAATGGGGGTAGAGGCAAGAGGCAACATGGATATGCAGAGTGTGCAATTGAAAGAGAGAGGCGACATGGATCCTGTTCAGAGTGCAGGAGAGGCGAGTTGAATAGTTGAAGACAGAGAGGTGGTGAAGAGGAATGAATTAGGGTTAGAAAGTGAAAAGTTTCTTTTTATACCAACACTGGGCCAACTATCCGAAAATTCAAAGCCCGGGGAGTATACCGCTAAAAAATACATCATCGCCCAAAAAAATGTCCATTCACCGCTTAACCAAATTCGAAAGATGTTTCAAATACTCCGTAGTATGTTGTACATTTGACTTTAATCCACTTTATCTTTATCACTCGTACTTGGAAATACAAAAAATATATACGGGAACAAAATTTGTTTAATCATAGATATAGGCCACAACATTTAAAGAATGAAAATAAAAATTGTTAGTAATTACCTATCGCTTTTTTATGTGATTAAATTCTTTCAAAATTATATTATATTCATATCTAAAATAATTGGGGAAAATATATTAATAAAAATTGAATTCCATGACTTGATAAATTTTACACGATTAAGTATTATTTCAATTTACACAAAACTTTTTATCTTCATTATATTGATAAAGTTATTGATAAATTATTTAATTAGTATGATCATGCTAAATATTATTTCAATTTCGTCAAAACTATTTATCATTTAAAAATATGTTCATATTGATGAAGTTATTGATAAAATTATTTAATTAGTATGACCATGTAATATATTGATAAACTTATTATCTTCTAAAAATATGTTACTATATGGCGAAAATAGGTAACATCTTATCTTGTACAATAGTCTTTAAAATTAATTAATATCGATCTTCTAAAAATATATCCACATCTAATCAAATTGGGTCAAATTTTATCTTATACATATATAGATATATTGAATAAATAGAGTTAAAATAAAAATTTACCCTATACATATATTTTAAAATTAGCTAGTACCTTCTAAAAATATATCCATATCTAATCAAATTGGATCAAAATAAGAATTTGGTAGTTAATATAAGGTTTTATTAAACATTTGTTTGTTACTTCTATGAGTTTTCCTCAAAACATACTCTTATGGTATTCTAATAATAATTTATTAGTCAATATAAGGTTTATTACACATTTATTCGTTACTTATATGAGTTTTCCACAAAACACACTCTTATAGTATTCCAATAAGAATTTATTAGTCAATATAAGGTTTTATTAATAATTTCTTCGTTACTTATATAAGTTTTCCACAAAAAACACTCTTATAGTATTCTAATAAGAATTTATTAGTCAATATAAGATTTTATTAAACATTTATTCATAACTTAAATGAGTTTTTTTCTCAAAACATACTCTTATAGTATTCTAATAAGAATTTAGTAGTTAATATAAGGTTTTATGAAACATTAGTTAGTTACTTATAAGAGTTTTCCTCAAAACATACTCTTATAGTATTATAATAAGAATTTAGTAGTTAAGATAAGGTTTTATTAAACAATTATTCGTTACTTGTATGAGTTTTCCACAAAACACACTCTTATAGTATTCTAATAAGAATTTTATACTCAATATCACAAAATACACTCTTATAGTATTCTAATAAGAATTTATTAGTCAATATAAGGTTTTATTAAACATTTATTCATAACTTAAATGAGTTTTTTTTTTCTCAAAACATACTCTTATAGTATTCTAATAAGAATTTAGTAGTTAGTACAAGGTTTTATTAAACATTTGTTAGTTACTTATAGGAGTTTTCCACAAAACACACTTTTATAGTATTCTAATAAGAATTTATTAGTCAATATAAGGTTTATTAAACATTTGTTAGTTACTTATAAGAGTTTTCCTCAAAACATACTTTTATAGTGTTCTAATAAGAATTTATTAGTCAATGTAAAGTTTTATTAAACATTTATTCGTTACTTATATGAGTTTTCCACAAAACACTCTTATAGTATTCTAATAAGAATTTATTAGTCAATATAAGTTTTTATTAAACATTTATTCGTTACTTATATGAGTTTTCCACAAAACACACTTTTATAGTATTCTAATCAGAATTTATTAGTCAATATAAGGTTTTATTAAATATTTGTAAGTTACTTATAAGAGTTTTCCTCAAAACATACTCTTATAGTATTCTAATAAGAATTTATTAGTCAATATAAGGTTTTATTAAACATTTATTCTTTACTAATATGAGTTTTCCACAAAACACATTCTTATAATATTCTAATAAGAATTTATTAGTCAATATAGGGTTTTATTAAACATTTATTCTTTACTTATATGAGTTTTCCACAAAACACACTTTTATAGTATTCTACTAAGAATTTAGTAGTTAGTATATGGTTTTATTAAACATTTGTTAGTTACTTATAAGAGTTTTCCTCAAAACATACTCTTATAGTATTCTAATAAAAAATTTAGTTGTTATGATAAGGTTTTATTAAACATTTATTCGTTCTGAATAGGTAAATACATAGATGTGGTAGTTAAACCAAGGAAACAAAAAGGGCACCAAACCAAGGGTACCCTTGAAAGAAGTTGGGGTGCATCCCACAAAAATCATCTACGCCTATGTCCTAGCTCGTAATTCAGTCACAAACCGAGAGAAGAGACCACATGCATATCGGGGTTAATTATATTTTATAAGCAAATAATGGTAACTTGCTTATAAGATATAAACCCAAGCCCAATACACAGCCTTCCCTCAATGGAATTGGTCCACCAAAAAACCCTCTTCTAGATACCCGACCCACCATTTTAAAACCCTCCCTAGTAACCCGGCCCACCCAATAAAATAATTCCACTTCATGAGAACCGGTCCAAAAAGAATTAAAGAACCCCAATATACACAAAGGTATGACAGTAGAGAGGAGATGCGTCTCTTTTCCTAAACCGAATGACCAGCAGTAGCTTTGTTCAGCAAACACTCCCAACAGCCCAGGCAACCTACAACAAAGACAGCAACCATACCATTCAGCATTCCTAATCAACCTGGCTTGTAAGTTCCATCGTCGGCCGATGTATTCCCACCCTCCGCAATATCTGATTCATCCATAAAGTGTGCAGCATCACCCTTCCCGCTGTTAGGATCTTTGATGGCGGACATGGCATGGAAAAGCTCATCCATTGTCAAGCCAATCTTAATGCCCCCATCAATGCAGGATTTTGTTCCACGGAGAAGGTAAGTCCCCTTCCTAACTCCGTTAGTCACTTTCCACCGCATTAGCTCCGGAGTCTTGTGTTCATTTATCTCCAAACCCCCTTCTTTTGTTGGCAGAATGCCCGATGCCGCCGCACACGAGGAGGCCACCATTCTGGCGCACCTCACAGACGTTTCATGGTCTTAAGCCTCCCCAACAGCCTCTACATCATTTTCTTCCTCCGTTTGGGTTCCATTCGACGCTTTAGAATTGCTACCAGTCGAGCTTAACCTGAGAACCCTCAGCGCAATCAAGCACCACCCCCACCATATCACTACCCCCCTCATCTGCACGCGCAGCCCCAGAGCAGCGCTTACAACCTTCAGGCGCTCCCGACTGAGCCTCATTATCCGGACAGTTCACACCCCCGGGGAGATGTACAGATCCATTGACTATTGCTTCTCCCATTCTCTTTGCCTCACCACTAACGTCACCAGCATCGGTCAGCTTATCCTGCTATAGCGGAGAGGTCGTAGATGCATCCAGTGTGTTCATTTTGCACTTTGCTTCCGTGTGGCCAAAACATTTGCAATGGACGCAGCTCCACGAAAGCCATTCGAATATTACCTGCTGCATCACTTCCTTCCCACGAGCATTAACAAGCTTCACATGACGACGACGGGATTGTTCCACACTAACCTCAATCAATAATTTGGAGTACGCTAGCAAGTCATGACTGGCAGTGAACTCATTAACACACAACGGATTGCCTATACCACTTCCAATTCGACTCAGCATGTCTCTTGAATTGAACAGAGGAGGGAGATCGGGTAGCAGAACCCAAACTGGAACCGAGGTGAAGAGTCGCCAATCCATTGGCAGCCCATCAATCCAACGCTTGAGAAGCATTGGTCGAGAACCACCGATAGACCAAGGACCCTTTTCCAACACCCAATTCAAGTCATCCAAAGACGAGAACCGAAACACTAAAATTCAATTATCCTTGACAAAGAAATTAGGGGGAGTTACCTTCCAATTGCACCTGATGAACTCAGCTATACCCCGGACAGGGATTTCGGGTCCCATGATAGCACCAAGTAGAGTAGCCCCCCAAACCTTGGACGATTCAGCAATGTCTGCCTTCGAATACTCGATTCGATCCCCACACACATTAGGGATGAAGTTCAATTTGAAGGAGGCAGCAGTACAACCAGCCCGACCCCTTGCAACCTGACGTAGGAGGGGTGGCCTGTGTTCTGGGATTGAGTGGCCCCGACGGACCCACCAGACCTAGCTGTATCAGAGCCGCCAGACCTGTCGGGCTCCGCCTCTTCAGTCCCAGCAGAACCAACAGCACCGCCGTCGCCCTGGTCGGACTTGTCCCCTTTTCCGTCTTCATTTTGGCCACCAGAAGTTGAAAAACCCTTGGAAGTATCACCCTCCTCCCTCGAAACCTCCTCATTCTTCGTAGATCATGCGCTCCGTGAACCCGATGTCGAGGAAGAGCCCAGATCCGACCCAGCTGACGGGCAAGGAGAGTAGCCCTTCCCCGGAGACCGCCCCGAATCGCCCCCAACACCAGCTTCACCTTCCCGATCTCCCCGATTTCGAGCCTCGTACTTCGAATTGGAACTGAAAATGGAAGAACGGAGTTCCCTCGCCAGCTCTTTTCGTCCCTCCGCATTACCACCTTTTGCGTACCCACCCCGCCCTCGCCCCCTTCTTCCTCTAGCCATTCTCACTAAGAAACGGACAAGCAAGAACCAGGCGCCGGCTGCCGCCGGGAGGCAAGCAGCACGAGGCCCCGAATTGCCCAAAAATCGCCTAATATCCTATTGAGAGAGGAAATCGAGAATGCAAATTAAATATAAATAAAGTACAGCAAATCAGATTCTGCCCACGCAAATAATTACAAGACCTCCTCCTGATGTAGCAGCGGGAAGTCAGGATCGATCCACGAGGAAGCGTGTCAGCGGATCCTAGGCAACAGAGAAATCTCACAGAAGTCGACAACATGGGTCCTAGATCTCGAGTACATTGTACTCGACAGAAGATCGGACAGTCGAACAGCGCAGTAGCAGACACAGGCACTAGGTGTAGTCGATCTCGACCAGAGGCGACTCGATATCGAGTAAGGCCCTTGTCGACGTCGGCTTGGCTTGTCGAGTACCTGCACACAGAAGCTACAACGACCTTGGGTCGAAAATCAGTAGTCGAGATCGAGTTGTGCTATTCGATCTCGAGGAAAACAGAGAATAAAACGAAATAAAGTAAATGCAAAGGCTTTGGGGAATCGAACTAAACTTAATGTAAAAGGCTTCCAAGATCGGGGTTCGCAACAACGATAACCAAGCATGCATAAGGCATAGATAAAACAGATCATCATGTGAATTGCATCAAAGGACAAGCTTTCGCCTTTTCCAACAATTAGACTACTCTTTCAAGAAACCCTAATTGTATCTACTGATTTTATATTTATAATCCAAGTTGTTAGCATGGACCTCCATTAGATGGGTAATAAACACATAACAAGTAGTAGATGCTTAAAACATGATAAAAGTCGGGTCATTACCTCAAACATGCAGGGCTATCGTCGGGCTCGCCCCAACCCTAGAAGTGTGTGGATGATGTGTTCCAGCCCCCGTAGGATACGACTTTGATGTCGCATTAATAAAGCATTTATTATCATAAAACATATTTCTAGTTATTTATGTTAATTAGTAATTAGGGTTATTAGTATTTTAGTATAAATACTCTATTAGGGTTAATTGTCATCGTTATGTCAAATTTAGAGGAACTGAAGAGCGTTGAGTTGAAACTCCCCCTTTTCCTCCCTGACGTCACAAACCCTATCGTTCTCTTTGTTACTTGATTGATTGCTGCTGCTGAATTTATTGGATCTTCAATCAAAGGTTCTCGCTGGAATTGATTGAAGATCGGGATCTCGTCCTCATTTGGAAGAGATTAGCTTTGTCCATCACCGCTCCGCCGTCGCTCTATACACACACAACCCACAACCGCTACGAGTGCCGGTCAAACCATCACTGCCGCTAGTCGTGTGCGATCCGATTGAGACCCACTGGCGTATCATGTGCTTAGCCTAACTCGGAAATCACTGCCGTCGTATTTCAATATTGAAATCGAAAGTCAAATCAAGAAGAAGATTGCTACTGATTACTTCGATCGGCAATATCCATCGCAGTATATATATTTATACTAATTAGCATTTGCTAATTAATCAAAGTTGCAATTTGCAAGTCAAGCCAATCGGAGATCTCAGATTCTTGGCCGCCACTTTCAATTAGACGGTTGCGTTTGTTGGAATTGGACTAGTGCCGTACTAATACCGGTTCGGACCCCAATTCACGTGAGTCTTCACCGTTTCGAGTCCAATCCCACGACACGAGGGTCGATCGATTTACCTTGACATCGGACGATTGGGCGTTGTACTCGCTCCACCCGAGTCGAGTATGTATGAGTGGACTACTCGCGCTTCATCGCAACCTCAGACATTGATTGATGAAAAGAACTTGCATTAAACTACACAGATTATGTATTATTCTAACCCAAATGCATGCAATGTATGCAGAAATCGATATAAAAGTATAAAACATGACAAATTAGGCTCACAACAAACACCCCATACTTAAGTTTGCTTGTCCTCAAGCAATACTTTTAATTGTCATTCAGGGGAAGAATTCAAACTCTCAACATCTTAGATTCATTCTCATATGACTCTGCAATCAATTACCATCCTCAAAAAGGTACTAGTGTCACAGATCCATGCATGTGCAAATATACAAAAGCAACATCTACTCACAAAAGAATGGTTATGCAAAACATTCATTCGTGACAAAGCATTGATAATCAAGAGGACTTTAATTTAAGCTCAAATAAGGAGTAGATTGGTAAAAGGTTAAAGGTGGGCAATTTTTGTCAATGTCGTGCTAATGATCCGGGGAAATGGAGTATTTTCAAACTGAATTTCCATATTCCTTCTCCATAAGATTCATCACCTTTCATAATGCTTTTATCAATAATAATGCTTTTACCTCTCTAACTTCAGCACTGCCTTCTCGCGAGTCGCAAACATGGGTGTCATGAATGGCCCCGGATACTTAGTGCTTTGGACTCCTCACCTGTGTGTCCCATCTCACCAAACTATTATCTAAGCGAGCAGGGTCAATCTACCTTTATTTCCTGAGGTGATTGGATTTTCTTTCACTCATTAAATTTTCCATACTTTCAAATATTTTCCTACCAAACTCCGATAATGATAAAAACAACACAACCACCATATAACAATCTCCATAATGTAACATTATTCTCAACATAATCCCCGGATAGGAAATAAGGTAAAGAATGAGCAATATTTAGATCATGTGGAGCAATAATTAAAATAAGGCATAATATTGCTTTTGTGATGCATAAGCATAGGTAAGGCTAGGATTATAATGATATGAGCATTATATGGAAATATAAAGTCCTCCATCCTCTTATCAAACAATATGTCAAAAGCAACATCAAATTTTTCCTCCTTTCATGGTTTTCAAGAAAATATGCACTTCATTGTGACTTACCTTTACTAGGCAATTTCATGCTATATCTCCAATGAATCTAATTTTGTATCATCGAGTTCAATATAAGCTTCCATGACACTAATCAAAATTTTAAATGGGGGTCATTTTTATCAAAATTTGGAAAACATGCATGTAAGCCCATAAATCAACAATGAATTCCAAAATAGCCATGTATAAGAAATAAATAAAAAAATATAAACCTTTAAAAAATGCACACATAATGTCAAATAAAACCAACTATGCATAAAGTAAGCCCTTCCCCCACCCCATACTTAAACATTATAGTGTCCGCATTGTATGAAAACAAGGGTAAAGAAAGAAACTCACTTGACAGGTGTGCATATCGTCGGGAATCGAGTGCTATGCTCTGGGCCGAGTCTGATTAAGTTAACTTATATCCCCATGGACCTGAAAAAATGTAGAAGAGAAATACCCACAATAGAAAAACTAAAAGTTCAAAAACAAAAAAAAAAAAAACAAAAGCAACAATGTCCAAAAGTCAAAAATAAATGTCTATTTATAAGGTCTAGATTTTATAGTCGCTAGGCCGACTTTCTCCATTAAGCATTAGCATGGCTCATCTTTGTCCGGAGGTATAGGTGGATCTGGTGGTTCCTCCGGTGGTGGGAAGCGTGGGATGTCATCCGGGGGCATCATGTGAAGAAGCTTAAACCTCCCCGAGTGGACGCTCCATGGCTCCACCCATCCATCTTCCTGGGCTCCAGCTGGCATGCATAAAGGAATATATAAAGGAAATTTTCATACCTCATAATCATACCTCTTTCTCTCCATTGGTTGATTTTTTTGAGCGTCTCCACCACAACAAAACGGTGGAGTGGGAAGAGATATTTCCACCTCATCGTGCGGAGCTTCATGCCAGTTTGCGAGGAATCCATACATGAATATGAACATCGGTTGCTCAAAATCGTCGGGGATAGCCTTCACCTTATAAGGCAAAAGTGACTTTGAAACAACATGGGCAACGACGTCCAACTTCTTCTTTTCTGCCTCTTCTTCCTCTAGCGGTTATTCAAATGGTTTTTCAAAGACAGAGGACAAAGTTGGAATTGAGATAGTGGAAGGACATACCTGGGTATCAACTAGAGATAGATCGATATCGATTGGAGATGGGTCGACATCGACTAGGTGTTGGTCAAGGTTGATCTCAGGTTCATATTATTCTTCTAGCAAGATTGGGGCTTCTGGCGGTGATTTTGATGAATCTCGGAGCTTTCTAAATGCGCGTACACCGTCAAGCCATGCCTCCTCATCAACGATGTATAGCCATCTCAAATATTCCAATTCTTTTGCATAATGTATCGCTCTTTCCCTTTCGAAATACTCGAAGGTGTCCTGCATATACCTGTAGAAGAAAACTCAAAGAAAACGTGAGATCTAACTACCTAAGGCGCGAATGATTGCTTCCCCGGCAACGGCGCCAATTTATTGAGAGAGGAAATCGAGAATGCAAATTAAATATAAATAAAGTACAGCAAACCAGATTCTGCCCACGCAAATAATTACAAGACCTCCTCCTGATGTAGCAGCGGGAAGTCAGGATCGATCCACGAGGAAGCGTGTCAGCGGATCCTAGGCAGCAGAGAAATCTCACAGAAGTCGACAACATGGGTCCTAGATCTCGAGTACAGTGTACTCGACAGAAGATTGGACAATCGAACAGCGCAGCAGCAGACACATGCACTAGGTGTAGTCGATCTCGACCAGAGGCTTCTCGATATCGAGTAAGGCCCTTGTCGACGTCGGCTTGGCTTGTCGAGTACCTGCACACAGAAGCTACAACGGTCTTGGGTCGAAAATCAGTAGTCGAGATCGAGTTGTGCTATTCGATCTCGAGGAAAACAGAGAATAAAACGAAATAAAGTAAATGCAAAGGCTTTGGGGAATCGAACTAAACTTAATGTAAAAGGCTTCCAAGATTGGGGTTCGCAACAACGATAACCAAGCATGCATAAGGCATAGATAAAACAGATCATCATGTGAATTGCATCAAAGGACAAGCTTTCGCCTTTTCCAACAATTAGACTACTCTTTCAAGAAACCCTAATTGTATCTACTGATTTTATGTTTATAATCCAAGTTGTTAGCATGGACTTCCATTAGATGGGTAATAAACACATAACAAGTAGTAGATGCTTAAAACATGATAAAAGTCGGGTCTTTACCTCAAACATGGAGGGCTATTGTCGGGCTCGCCCCAACCCTAGAAGTGGGTGGATAATGTGTTCCAGCCCCCATAGGATACGACTTTGATGTCGCATTAATAAAGCATTTATTATCATAAAACATATTTCTATTTTAAGTATTATTATTAATAAGAGGTGTGGACTTTCTTTGCATAGGAAGTCCAACCCATTAGTTATTTAGGTTCATTAGTAATTAGGGTTATTAGTATTTTAGTATAAATACTCTATTAGGGTTAATTGTCATTGTTACGTCAAATTTAGAGGAACTGAAGAGCGTTAAGTTGAAACTCCCCCTTTTCCTCCCTGACGTCACAAACCCTATCGTTCTCTTTGTTACTTGATTGATTGCTGCTGCTGAATTCATTTGATCTTCAATCAAAGGTTCTCGCTGGAATTGATTGAAGATCGGGATCTCGTCCTCTTTTGGAAGAGATTAGCTTTGTCCATCACCGCTCCGCCGTCGCTCTATACACGCACAACCCACAGCCGCTACGAGCGCCGGTCAAACCATCACTGCCGCTAGTCGTGTGCGATCCGATTGAGACCCACTGGCGTATCATGTGCTTAACCTAACTCGGAAATCACTGCCGTCGTATTTCAATATTGAAATCGAAAGTCAAATCAAAAAGAAGATTGCTACTGATTACTTCGATCGGCAATATCCATCGCAGTATATATATTTATACTAATTAGCATTTGCTAATTAATCAAAGTTGCAATTTGCAAGTCAAGCCAATCGGAGATCTCAGATTCTTGGCCGCCACTTTCAATTAGACGGTTGCGTTTGTTGGAATTAGACTAGTGCCGTACTAATACCGGTTGGGACCCCAATTCACGTGAATCTTCACCGGTTCGAGTCCAATCCCACGACACGAGGGTCGATCGATTTACCTTGACACCGGACGATTGGGCGTTGTACTCGCTCCACCCGAGTTGAGTACGTATCCACTGGTATCAGAGCATTTATTATTATATCAACTTAGGATACGACTCCGACGTCGCAATAGCCCCCGTAGGATACGACTCCGACGTCGCAATAATAAAGCATTTATTATTATATCAACTTATTTCTATTTTTAGTATTGTTTCTTAAAAAAAGGTGTAAACTTACTTTACATAGTAAGTCCAACCCGTTAGCCAATTAGACTCATTAGTAATTAGGGTTTTATTACTTTTCTTTAAATACTCTCTTAGGGTTAATTTTTATTCTTACATCAAATTTAGAGGATTGCAGAGCGTTAAGTTTAGAATGATGTGTTCCAGCCTCCGTAGGATACGACTTTGATGTCGCATTAATAAAGCATTTATTATCATAAAACATATTTCTATTTTAAGTATTATTATTAATAAGAGGTGTGGACTTTCTTTGCATAGGAAGTCCAACCCATTAGTTATTTAGGTTCATTAGTAATTAGGGTTATTAGTATTTTAGTATAAATACTCTATTAGGGTTAATTGTCATCGTTACGTCAAATTTAGAGGAACTGAAGAGCGTTGAGTTGAAACTCCCTCTTTTCCTCCCTGACGTCACAAACCCTATTGTTCTCTTTGTTACTTGATTGATTGCTGCTGCTGAATTCATTGGATCTTCAATCAAAGGTTCTCGCTGGAATTGGTTGAAGATCGGGATCTCGTCCTCGTTTGGAAGAGATTAGCTTTGTCCATCACCGCTCCGCCGTCGCTCTACACACGCACAACCCACAGCCGCTACGAGCGCCGGTCAAACCATCACTGCCGCTAGTCGTGTGCGAACCAATTGAGACCCACTGGCGTATCATGTGCTTAGCCTAAGTCGGAAATCACTGCTGTCGTATTTCAATATTGAAATCGAAAGTCAAATCAAGAAGAAGATTGCTACTGATTACTTCGATCGGAAATATCCATCGCAGTATATATATTTATACTAATTAGCATTTGCTAATTAATCAAAGTTGCAATTTGCAAGTCAAGCCAATTGGAGATCTCAGATTCTTGGCCGCCACTTTCAATTAGACGGTTGCGTTTGTTGGAATTGGACTAGTGCCGTACTAATACCGGTTGGGACCCCAATTCACGTGAGTCTTCACCAGTTCGAGTCCAATCCCACGACACGAGGGTCGATCAATTTACCTTGACACCGCACGATTGGGAGTTGTACTCGCTCAACTCGAGTCGAGTACGTATCAACTAGCATCAGAGCCAAACCGGTTTTGTAAGTCTTTCGATCTTCAATTTTTTTTCCTCCCTTTCAATGCAATGGAGAAGTGTTATCGTTATGATCCATATTCTCAGCGAATGAAATCATATTTTTATGATCCTAAATATGAGTTAGAGTTGGCTACTTTTGATGGACTTGTCGATCCGGATGAATATCTGGACTGGGAGACGAATATAGAGTATGTACTTGATTATTATGGACTTTCAGAGACTGAGAAAGTAGAGTGGGCATTATCCCTCTTCCGCAGGCAGGCCGTGTATTGGTGGAATCGAACGGATTGTGCTAGAGCTTCTGCTGGTCTTGCTCCGATCACCAAATGGAGGTATTTGAAATCACTGATGAGAAAAACATATTATGCTATTTCTCCTGCTTCTTGTTTTGTGAGAAAGAAGGTAGCACCTCCGGCACCATCATATGCAGAGGAAATAGTTAAGCTTGTGACAGAGGTTGATGTTGCAAAAGTTTGCGAGCCTGGAGAAAAGCTTGTTCCCAAATTCATTACCCATGAGACTCAGTTGACCCAAGAGCAGAGTGAGATCAAGGCCCTGCGACAACTTGTCACTCAATTGCAATCCAAATTGGATGCCTCTTATACACTGCCAGACTCCCTAGGAAGCCTTCTGAATTTGTGCTGCAACCAGACAGTGGGAATGTTCCAGACACACAGATTGATTCTGTTGATGAGGAGAAGGTTCTTGATGACGTGTTTGAAGAGTTAGCGATTGTACCTCTTGGGCATGCTCATGAAGTTCCGACGACTGAGGTTTGGGTGAATGTTGGCTCTATGTTTATTGAAGAAAAGGGTGTTATTCTTGAGTTTGCTAGACCTCAAATTCTTCTGTCACCAATTCCATTCGTTTCTCCGTCGTGTTGCTTCATGAATGATGCGCCTTCCTCACTGGTTATCACTGATTTGGTGCAAGGAAAAGTGGAGGAGAATGATATCCTCCTCAAGTTCGACAAGAAGGGGCCACCGTGGATCCCACCATTGAAGATGCGATGGTATGTCTCGTCCTGTGTCACATTTCCATTTTATGACAACTCTCTATCACTGGACGAGTAAGCGGGGACGCTTCCCTCTCAAGAGGAGGAGAATGATGTGTTCCAGCCCCCGTAGGATACGGCTTTGATGTCGCATTAATAAAGCATTTATTATCATAAAACATATTTCTATTTTAAGTATTATTATTAATAAGAGGTGTGGACTTTCTTTGCATAGGAAGTCCAACCCATTAGTTATTTAGGTTCATTAGTAATTAGGGTTATTAGTATTTTAGTATAAATACTCTATTAGGGTTAATTGTCATCGTTACGTCAAATTTAGAGGAACTGAAGAGCGTTGAGTTGAAACTCCCCCTTTTCATCCCTAACGTCACAAACCCTATCGTTCTCTTTGTCACTTGATTGATTGCTGCTGCTGAATTCATTGGATCTTCAATCAAAGGTTCTCGCTGGAATTGATTGAAGATCGGGATCTCGTCCTCGTTTGGAAGAGATTAGCTTTGTCCATCACTGCTCCGCCGTCGCTCTACACACGCACAACCCACAACCGCTACGAGCGCTGGTCAAAACATCACTGCCGCTAGTCGTGTGCGATCCGATTGAGACCCACTGGCGTATCATGTGCTTAGCCTAAGTCGGAAATCACTGCCGTCATATTTCAATATTGAAATCGAAAGTCAAATCAAGAAGAAGATTTCTACTGATTACTTCGATCAGCAATATCCATCGCAGTATATATATTATACTAATTAGCATTTGCTAATTAATGAAAGTTTCAATTTGCAAGTCAAGCCAATCGGAGATCTCAGATTCTTGGCCGCCACTTTCAATTAGACGGTTGCGTTTTTTGGAATTGGACTAGTGCCGTACTAATACCGGTTGGGACCCCAATTCATGTGAGTCTTCACCGGTTCGAGTCCAATCCCATGACACGAGGGTCGATCGATTTATCTTGACACCGGACGATTGGGCGTTGTACTCGCTCCACCCGAGTCGAGTACGTATCAGTGGACTACTCGCGCTTCATCGCAACCTCAGACATTGATTGATGAAAAGAAACTTGCATTAAACTAAATTCAAAGACTTTACAATCCCGGCGACCCAACTCTCGTTGAACGCCAAAACCCTAAAACCTTCGAACTCCTAAACCTTCTCTGTGAACTACTTCTCTAGCTCTGAATTGAATTGTTCCTAAAATCAGCCCCATGGGCTTTATTTATAGGCTTCTAAACCTTGCTATTCAAGGATAGAAACATCTATCTATATCTAAAATTATATCTAAAAAACATTAAGATAAATAAATGCAATTTAAGGAATTAAATCTATAAGGGAAAGTATATCTAAAAATAGGTAGAATGTCTTCTTGTTGATAGATCTTGTCTTCCATAGATAGAACTTGATGAATCTCGGATAGACTCGGCTTCCTTCGGTCCCAAGGTTTCCAAATCCGAGTAGGATAGATCAAAACACGTTACGCGGTTTCCGGACGCTTCCTCGATCTCGAGTAAACCTACTCGATCTGGAGTAGAAGTGTCATCGACTTGGCTGGCTCGGCGTCTCGTGTTGCTGGTCATCGACAGGGCTCGGACATGGCTCCAGGGCTTGGTCGAACTCGAGGAGACAACTCGATATCGAGTTGGGTGGTTCGTCGACTAGGTCTTCTGGTGTTGTCGAGCAACCTCTCTTCAACATGGCTCGGGTGCCGGCTTCCGGGCTCCTCGATCTCGAGTAGGTTTACTCGATCTCGAGTAGAGTGTAATCCGGCATGTCTTCGTGTTCGGCTTCTCGATCAGCCCCTCCTCGACCAGGCACTCCTTGGACATTTTTGGTCGATCTCGAGTAAAAGTACTAGATATCAAGTAAATCTCTCAACTTTCTGCTCTGTTCTTAAAACGCACTTTCCCGAGTCTTCGTTCGTCGGATTGACGCATATAACCATGCTTTAGAAAGCTCTTTCCGAGGGCTACAACTCTCATGAAGACATCAAAGCTTGATTCAGAACGAAGAATGGTGAAAAATGGCTTTTTCTCTAGCTACACCATTCTTAGCTTCTCCATGAGTTTCCTTTAAGCTCCAAAGTGTATCCGATTTTTTCGAAATATATCCAATACTTGTGTAGACCTCCATATATTGCAAATAAGTGTAAACTACAGAGATTCTGTATTATTCTAACCCAAATGCATGCAATGTATGCAGAAATCGATATAAAAGTAAGTATAAAACATGGCAAATTAGGCTCACAACAAACACCTCATACTTAAGCTTGCTTGTCCTCAAGCAATATTTTTAATTGTCATTCAGGGGAAGAATTCAAACTCTCAACATCTTAGATTCATTCTCATATAACCCTGCAATCAATTACCATCCTCGAAAAGGTACTAGTGTCACAGATCCATGCATGTGCAAATATACAAAAGCAACATCTACTCACAAAAGGAGGGTTATGCAAAACATTCATTCGTGACAAAGCATTGATAATCAAGAGGACTTTAATTTAAGCTCAAATAAGGAGTAGATTGGTAAAAGGCTAAAGGTGGGCAAGTTTTGGCAATGTGGTGCTAATGATCCGGGGAAATGGAGTATTTTCAAACTGAATTTCCACATTCCTTCTCCATAAGATTCATCACCTTTCATAATGCTTTTATCAATAATAATGCTTTTACCTCTCTAACTTCAGCACTGCCTTCTCGCGAGTCGCAAACATGGGTGTCATGAATGGCCCCGGATACTTAGTGCTTTGGACTCCTCACCTGTGTGTCCCATCTCGCCAAACTATTATCTAAGCGAGCAGGGTCAATCTACCTTTATCTCCTGAGGTGATTGGATTTTCTTTCACTCATTAAATTTTCCATATTTTCAAATATTTTCCTACCAAACTCCGATAATGATAAAAACAACACAACAACCATATAACAATCTCCATATTGTAACATTATTCTCAACATAATCCCCGGATAGGAAATGAGGTAAAGAATGGGCAATATTTAGATCATGTGGAGCAATAATTAAAATAAGGCATAATATGGCTTTTGTGATGCATAAGCATAGGTAAGGCTAGGATTATAATGATATGAGCATTATATGGAAATATAAAGTCCTCCATCCTCTTATCAAGCAATATGTCAAAAGTAACATCAAATTTTTCCTCCTTTCATGGTTTTCAAGAAAATATGCACTTCATTGTGACTTCCCTTTACTAGGCAATTTCATGCTATATCTCTAATGAATCTAATTTTGCATCATCGAGTTCAATATAAGATTCCATGACACTAATCAAAATTTTAAATGGGGGTCATTTTTTTTCAAATTTTGGAAAACATGCATGTAAGCCCATAAATCAATAATGAATTCCATAATAGCCATGTATAAGAAATAAAAAAAAATATAAACCTTTAAAAAATGCACACATAATGTCAAATAAAACCAACTATGCATAAAGTAAGCCCTTCCCCCACCCCATACTTCAACATTATAGTGTCCTCACTGTATGAAAACAAGGGTAAAGAAAGAAACTCATTAGACAGGTGTGCAGATCGTCAGGAATCGAGTGCTATGCTCTGGGCCGAGTCTGATTTAGTTTACTTCTATCCCCATGGACCTGAAAAAATGTAGAAGAGAAATACCCACAATAGAAAAACTAAAAGTTCAAAAAAAAAAAAAAAAGCAACAATGTCCAAAAGTCAAAAATAAATGTCTATTTACAAGCTCTAGATTTTATAGTCGCTAGGCCGACTTTCTCCATTAAGCATTAGCCTGGCTCATCTTTGTCCGGAGGTATAGGTGGATCTGGTGGTTCCTCCGGTGGTGGGAAGCGTGGGATGTCATCCGGGGGCATCATGTGAAGAAGCTTAAACCTCCCCGAGTGGACGCTCCATGGCTCCACCCATCCATCTTCCTGGGCTCCAGCTGGCATGCATAAAGGAATATATAAAGGAAATTTGCATACCTCATAATCATACCTCTTTCGCTCCATTGGTTGATTTGTTTGCGCGTCTTCACCACAACAAAACGGTGGAGTGGGAAGAGATATTTACACCTCATCGTGCGGAGCTTCTTGCCACTTTGCGAGGAATCCATACATGAATATGAACATCGGTTGCTCAAAATCGTCGGGGATAGCCTTCACCTTATAAGGCAAAAGTGACTTTGAAACAACATGGGCAACGACGTCCAACTTCTTCTTTTCTGCCTCTTCTTCCTCTAGAGGTTCTTCAAATGGTTTTTCAAAGACAGAGGACAAAGTTGGAATTGAGATAGCGGAAGGACATACCTGGGTATCGACTAGAGATAGATCGGTATCGATTGGAGATGGGTCGACATCGACTAGGTGTTGGTCAAGGTTGACCTCAGGTTCATATTATTTTTCTAGCAGGATTGGGGCTTCTGGCGGTGATTTTGACGAATCCCGGAGCTTCCTAAATGCGCGTACACCCTCAATCCATGCCTCCTCATCAACGATGTATAGCCATCTCAAATATTCCAATTCTTTTGCAAACTGTCTCGCTCTTTCCCTTTCGAAATACTCAAAGGTGTCCTGCATATACATGTAGAAGAAAACTCAAAGAAAACGTGAGATCTAACTACCTAAGGCGCGGATGATTGCTTCCCCGGCAACGGCGCCAATTTGTTGAGAGAGGAAATCGAGAATGCAAATTAAATATAAATAAAGTACAGCAAACCAGATTCTGCCCACGCAAATAATTACAAGACCTCCTCCTGATGTAGCAGCGGGAAGTCAGGATCAATCCACGAGGAAGTGTGTCAGCGGATCCTAGGCAGCAGAGAAATCTCAGAGAAGTCGACAATAGGGGTCCTAGATCTCGAGTACAGTGTACTCAACAGAAGATCGGACAGTCGAACAGCGCAGCAGCAGACACAGGCACTAGGTGTAGCCGATCTCGACCAGAGGCTACTCGATATCGAGTAAGGCCCTTGTCGAGGTCGGCTTGGCTTGTCGAGTACCTGCACACAGAAGCTACAGCGACCTTGGGTCGAAAATCAGTAGTCGAGATCGAGTTGTGCTATTCGATCTCGAGGAAAACAGAGAATAAAACGAAATAAAGTAAATGCAAAGGCTTTGAGGAATCGAACTAAACTTAATGTAAAAGGCTTCCAAGATTGGGGTTTGCAACAACGATAACCAAGCATGCATAAGGCATAGATAAAACAGATCATCATGTGAATTGCATCAAAGGACAAGCTTTCGCCTTTACAAACAATTAGACTACTCTTTCAAGAAACCCTAATTGTATCTACTGATTTTATGTTTATAATCCAAGTTGTTGGCATGGACCTCCATTAGATGGGTAATAAACACATAACAAGTAGTAGATGCTTAAAACATGATAAAAGTCGGGTCTTTACCTCAAACATGCAGGGCTATCGTCGGGCTCGCCCCAACCCTAGAAGTGGGTGGACTACTCGCGCTTCATCGCAACCTCAGACATTGATTGATGAAAAGAAACTTGCATTAAACTAAATTCAAAGACTTTACAATCTCGGCGATCCAACCCTCGTTGAACGCCTAAACCCTAAAACCTTCGAACTCCTAAACCGTCTCTGTGAACTACTTCTCTAGCTCTGAATTGAATTGTTCCTAAAATCAGCCCCATGGGCTTTATTTATAGGCTTCTAAACCTTGCTATTCAAGGATAGAAACATCTATCTATATCTAAAATTATATCTAAAAAGCTTTAAGATAAATAAATGCAATTTAAGGAATTAAATCTATAAGGGAAAGTATATCTAAAAATAGGTAGAATGTCTTCTTGTTGATAGATCTTGTCTTCCATAGATAGAACTTGATGGATCTCGGATAGACTCGGCTTCCTTCGGCCCCAAGGTTTCCAAATCCGAGTAGGATAGATCAAAACGCGTTACGCGGTTTCTGGACGCTTCCTCGATCTCGAGTAAACCTACTCCATCTCGAGTAGAAGTGTCATCGACTTGGTTGGCTCGGCGTCTCGGGTTGCTGGTCATCGACAGGGCTCGGACATGGCTCCAGGGCTTGGTCGATCTCAAGGAGACAACTCGATATCGATTTGGGTGGTTCGTCGACTAGGTCTTCTGGTGTTGTCGAGCAACCTCTCTTCGATATGGCTCGGGTGCCGGCTTCCGGGTTCCTCGATCTCGAGTAGGTTTACTCGATCTCGAGTAGAGTGTAACCCGGAATGTCTTCGTCTTCGGCTTCTCGATCAGCCCCTCCTCGACCAGGCACTCCTTGGACATTTTTGGTCGATCTCGAGTAAAAGTACTCGATATCAAGTAAATCTTTCAGCTTTGTGCTCTGTTCTTAAAACGCACTTTCCCGAGTCCTCGTTCGTCGGATTGACGCATATAACCATGCGTCGGAAAGATCTTTCCGAGGGATACAACTCTCATGAAGACACCAAATCTTGATTCAGAACGAAGAATGGTAAAAATGGTCTTTTCTCCCGCTGCACCATTCTTAGCTTCTCCATGAGTTCCTTTAAAGCTCCAAAGTGCGTCCGATTTCTGCGAAATATAACCAAAACTTGTGTAGACCTCCATATATTGCAAATAAGTGTAAACTACACAGATTCTGTATTATTCTAACCCAAATGCATGTAATGTATGCAGAAATCGATATAAAAGTAAGTGTAAAACATGGAAAATTAGGCTCACAACATACCCCAACCCTAGAGAGAGCTTGAACCTTTGAATTTAAAATGATTTGTCCAATTTTCTTTAAACATTTATTCATTACTTATATGAGTTTTCCACAAAGCATACTCTTATAGTATTCTAATAAGAATTTTATACTCCATATCACAAAATACACTCTTATAGTATTCTAATAAGAATTTATTAGTCAATATAAGATTTTATTAAACATTTATTCGTAACTTTTGAGTTTTTTTTCTCAAAACATAATCTTATAGTATTCTAATAAGAATTTCGTAGTTAGTATAAGGTTTTATTAAACATTTGTTAGTTACTTATAAGAGTTTTCCACAAAGCACACTTTTATAGTATTCTAATAAGAATTGATTAGTCAATATAAGGTTTTATTAAACATTTGTTAGTTACTTATAAGAGTTTTCCTCAAAACATACTCTTATAGTATTCTAATAAGAACTTATTAGTCAATATAAGGTTTTATTAAACATTTATTCATTACTTATATGAGTTTTCCTGAAAATATACTCTTATAGTGTTCTAATAAGAATTTATTAGTCAATATAATGTTTTATTAAACATTTATTTGTTACTTATATGAGTTTTCCACGAAACACACTCTTATAGTATTCTAATAAGAATTTATTAGTCAATATAAGGTTTTATTAAACATTTATTCGTTACTTATATGAGTTTTCCACAAAACACACTTTTATAGTATTATAATCAGAATTTATTAGTCAATATAATGTTTTATTAAAAATTTGTTAGTTACTTATAAGAGTTTTCCTCAAAACATAGTCTTATAGTATTCTAATAAGAATTTATTAGTCAATATAAGGTTTTATTAAACATTTGTTAGTTACTTATATGAGTTTTTTCCTCAAAACATATTCTTATAGTATTCTAATAAGAATTTAGTAGCCAATATATGGGTTTTAGTAAACATTTATTCCACAATTATTAACAACTTATATGATTTTCCCTTAAAACACACACTTATAGTATTCTTATAACATTTTATTAGAAAATATAAGGTTTTATTCCACAATCATTAGCTACTTATATGATTTTTCCTCAAAATAAACTCTCCTAATATTCTCATATAAATTTATTAGTTAATATAGGGTTTTATTCAACGATTATTAGTTACTCATATGATTTTTTCTCTCAAAACACATTTTATTCAACAATTATTAGTTTTCTTTATGTTCGAATATTTATTTACATATAAAGACATATACCATTAATGGGCACATTGGCGGAAAATATAGCCATATTTGGACCCATAATAAATTAAAGCCCATTAGAAATTGAAGTGTGTCATTTGAGGTTAACTGTAAATAGCCACGACATTAGCCACGGATATGATCGTGGCTGTTAATTGGACTCCTTAATACATCGAGAGCTAAATATTTGGTTTCTATATTCATTGGGATTAGACTACCACTAACAGGTTGACCATCTTTGGGCTTTGACTATATATGATATTGGGCTTGACCGCCTTTGGGCTCAAATATTTTTTTTTGGTGAGATTTTGGGCTTTAAAATTATTATTCGCTTTAATTACCCAAAATCAGATACAACATCGAGCAATGGGCATTGCCATATTAGCATCGAATCCAGCCACGAATATTCCAACAGTGGCTAAATTCGTGGCTATTTGCCACTAAATCATGTCATGATGGCCAATAATCACTTCTTCTTAGCCACGGGTACAACCACTGTATTTTTTCGCGCGCTTATTGGCGTCAAAATCAACCACGGATATTTCAATAGTGGCTAAAGTCGTGGCTAACAGACATGAATTTAGTTATGACCTTCATGATCATGGCTAATAGTCACGACATTTTGGACACGAATCTATGTCATCACCCCCAGGCATGGCTTTAGCCACGAAAGTTTTCACTTGATGCTTATTTAGCCACGATATGTCAGGTCGTGGCTACGTTCCTAGCTATCAGCCACGAATTCGGCCACAACCATATGACGTTGCTAAAAAATCCGTGGCTATTTCCTTCTTTTTTGGTAGTGCACATTCTGACAGTTATTTAATCTCCTTCTCCGCTTTCTTTCCAACTTAAAGGAGGTGGATCCAATGTCCTCAATCGTAGTCATCCAAATAAAAACGTTGTCTCCTGTTTCTGCTTCTTCCATCTCTCCCCCAACCCCCTTTCCTCACTAGGCTTAGGGTTTTTACTTCTTAGAGATGTCTCAAAGCGGGTTAGTACTTCTTAATTTGGATCAAAAGATGGGAATGAGCCATGGAACTCCAAATCGTTGGAGGAGGAGGTAGAGCCTCTGGAAGCGAGTTCGTAGATCAGAAAGAAAGAAATAAAGAAAGAAAGAAAGAAAGAAAGAAAGAAAGAGTTTATGCACAAACCCTAAACCCTTGTGTCAGTTTCTCCGATCTCCAATCCGCAGCACAAGTTCCAGTCTTCCACCACACCAGGCCACCAACGCATAGGCGCACACACCTGTTGGTGATGACATCTTCGACATCAAGTCCCATCACAGCGTTGCTCGACTTCTCTCTTGTCTATACCGACTGCGCACCTCCACTAGACCACCACTTCTCATTCTCGAATCCCATTGTCGTGTCGTCGAGCTCCACCGCTATGTGCTCGAGTCGCCAAGTATGTAACTATGTGAGTAATTGTTAATTTGTGACGGTTTACTTGTACTGTACATAATGTATTTGAATCCTTGAATTGCTTAATCTGATGCTAAATTGGCAATTATCTACTTTGGGAATATTTTACCAACTTATTCTTAAGAATGTCTTAAGTATCCAATAAATTTTATAGCCTCTTTACTTAACCCTTGACATGCTAGCGGATCTTCCCTAAATCTCACTAAGTTCCAAACTTAATAAGACTTCGTAAAATTTTACCTTAAAACTTCATCCCCGGCCTTTTATTAATTTACACAATCCCTTACAAAGTGATGTCATAAAAGGGAAAAATACAATCAGGGTATTTCATTATAAACAAAAGGATAAACAATAACACATTTATAGACATTGTGTTAAAAAAAAACAACTAATGAAGTGGAAAGCTTTGAGCTTATCTGTAGAAGGCAAGTGTGTCTTGATTAAAGCTAATTTGAGTGCTCAACCGTTGTTTCTAATGAAATCTTTTATATTACATACTACCATCCTACAAGAATTAGATAAGGTATATCGTACTTTCTTTCTGAACAAAGAAGCTTAGGCTACACCGCTAATTAGTTAGGATAAAATCGGCTCCGATTCCACTAATGGGGGTTTGGGTCTCTACAAAGCCGAAACTATGTGTAACATCCTCGTCTCACATCGGATATCATAAGGATGTTGGGAGTGATTTATAAGTGATTTAATCCCTACCCATGTCACAAGATCTCTTTCTTTTCAAGCTCCAAGTGAGTACAACGGACATGAGAGGGCTAGGTGGCATAGGTTGGCGCCTATTAAGACCACGTGTCTTACAGATGGTATGAGAGTCGACTCCGGGCTCAGAGGTGCTCCGACAGTATGCTCGGGTATGCTCCACTCGATGGCAGTCCCTTGGGCCTGACGAGGTCGTCAGTTCTTTAAGTGGGAGAGATTGTAACACCCCTGTCCCACATCGGATATTAGAAGGATGTTTTGAGTAATATATAAGTGATTCAAGCCTTACTCAGCTCACAAGAGTTCCGCTCAAAGTGAGGACAGTAGACCCAAGAGGGCTAGGTGACATGAGCCGACGCCCCTTAAGACCCCAAGTATTAAACTATGAAGGCTGCTTTACAAATGAAATTGCTTTGGAAAATAATGGTTGACCTGACCAACATTTGGGTTAAGGTTATCACGAAAAAGTACCAAAAAGGGGGTTCCTTTGTTACAATATACACATAAGGGGGCAACATCTTGGCAATGGTCGAGACTGATGTCTCTTCATGATATTTTTATGCCGAGTATATGATGGAATATTGGGATGTCCAAGTGGTTAATTTTGGATAGATAATTGGGTATTTGATCAGTCGCTGATATCTAAAGCACAATGACCCCTGGATGAGGCACAACTTATGTTGAAAGTGGACCATTTTATGATACCGAATTTTTCTTGGGATAAGGACAAGTTGCGATTTGAGCTAGTCAGTTTTCTTACCATCTCAGATATTGATCACATCACCCTTGGTTTTTCACTAAGTATGTCTTTGCTCTTGTCCCTAACCGAGCTAGTACGGATGATTTCAAGTGTGACTGGATTTGGAAGCTATATGTCCCACCAAAAGTTAAACACTTTATGTGGAAATTGGCCAGGGATGGTCTTCCTATGAAGGACAGGCTAGCCGATCACACATAGTAGTTCATATGGAGTGTGCTTTCTGTAGCTGCTTTTGTGAGTATGTTGAGCATCTTCTAGTAGATTGTGTGATGATTAGAAAACTCTTCAAGGAGATGAATGTCTCAGTTTTTTGGGCTTTTGTAGGTCATTTTCAAGCCAATAAACACCATGCGGTGCTAAAAAAATATTAAGTTATATGCCGGAAAGTATCATATGCTGGTGATTGCCTATTACCGATGGGTTTTATGGTAATTTCATAACCAAATAACTTTTAGGAATGATAATGCCTTCTCCATATTTTCCATAAAGATTTTCATCATTACCACACGTCAAACATGGCTGGCTGCCTGGAAATTTGATGTCCACAATGATTTGATGCCCATGACGGGACAACTAGACACACCTCATAATGGCTATGATCCCAATGGTACTAGAATTAGGTAACATCGTACTGGTATGTGGGAGAAACCGTCGATAGGATTTGCCAAATTTATTTTGATGAATCCAAGCTATCATCGAGTTATCATCGGTGTTAGCATCCTATGGTTTTGTTATTTAGGAGTTGGATGGTAAGATTTTGTCCTTTGGTAAAGACACTTGTGTAAATGCTCAAATTTTAAAATCTTGATTTCTCGGAAAAAGAAAATCATAATGAGTTTTAAAGAGGAATTTAGCGGAAAAACTCTCTAGCTCGGACTTTGACCTCGTAAGCAGATTTCCGACTTAACTAAAATTTTGAGAATTAACATGGCAACCTCAATTCTCGATTCCTAAAATCTAATTTAGCAAAAAAGAGAGCGGGAATTGGGGAACTAATGTCGGGAACTAATTTCGGAACGCCCCTCGAAATTCAAGCTTGCAACGTCAGAACCAAGACCCACACTCCTACTCTCCTAACCCTAGACGAGATGCCCATGCTAAACCCTAACCCCAAGTGATCACATGTGGTGGAATTTGAATTGGTCAAGATGCTTACCCAATTTGGAGGAGACACCCACAAACACCTTTTCCTTCCCTCATCCCTTGTATGCCCTTCATTTAGAAAGAGACAATTCATCCTTTGTTCTTCAATCCCATCCTCAAACTATCTAGTCAAGAGGATAAAGACATGACATCATTCCCATTTGAAACTCACATTACGACAAAACACTCTCTTTCCATCTTATCAAAAAGGTGAGGAGAGCCTTGAAAGCCTCATTTTCATACAATCTAAACCCTAAAACACTCTATTTTCTCTCATCTCTCCCTTGTGCCGCCCCAACCATCACCACCCTTCACCAACTCAGCCGCCATCTCTTCTCCTAAACCACCACATCAAACACCAAGGAGAGCCCTCTCTCCTCCCTTCTCTCCCTCTCGGCGCCACCACCAAACACCACCTCTCCACCTCTTTTCTTCTTCACCTCAAGATCTAAGAAGTCTAGCATCCACCTCACTCTTCCAAGGAGTCCAAGGAGGTCTTTTGGAGCCACACAACAGCGTGGAAGTCAAGGATCAAAGCCCCAGAGACCATTTGTTCGGTTTTGAGTCTAGGAACGGTAAGTTGGCACATTTTCTCTTTCTTTCACTTCCAAACCCTCCATGTTTTCTCTTTTAGTCTCAAACTAACTCCTCTCACTCACCTAACCAGCGGATCTAGGAGATTCGACCTCAAATCGCCTCAAGAGCTTACCCGGGAGAAGAGAAAGTGAAGCAAGGAAGTGTTAGGTGAGAAATCTCTTCAAATCCTAATGTTTTTCGAGCTATTTTTGTACTAACATGTGCCTGGGTATCATGGGAAAAATTGAGAAAAAGGGGAGCTCCAAACAACTTCAAAATAGGCCACACATGGCCCTTGAATCAAGGATTCAAGGGCCGTATTCCCTGCCGCGGGAAGGAGCTCGTGGTCACGAGGAAGAATAGTCTGCCTAGGGTTCTTGCTCGCAGCCACGACATGGATGACTCGCGGCGGCGAGGTGGAGCCTGGGATGCCCTAGGAGGGTACCCCAGACTCGCGGCTGCGACTCGAGGTCTCGCAAGCGCGAGATGCTCGTGGTCGTGAGAACTCTCTGAGACGCCGAGTCTCGCGGGCGCGAATGACTCCCTTTCCGAGCGTTTTGACTCTGTTTCTCGGCATTTTCGACAATCATTTTTGTGACTTGTTTTCAACGCTTTTGGGAGATTTCAAGAACTGATTTAAGGGTCTGATTTGAGAGTTTTGGGAAGCGAACTTCATGAGCTTTTAAGGTCGAACGTTTTAATCGGTTACTTGGTTTTCGAATGAGTTTTCAAGACTAACTCGGGAATTATGTGATCGGTGACTAACTAGCATAATTGATGTGAATGATTGCCTAATATCATGATTGGTGTGGACTAATGGCATGATTTGTTGACTAATTACATGATGGAATGTTAGACTTATGTGTCATTAACTTATGCTTTGAGATATGATGAATATAATGAACTTGAGCTATGTGATATGCTGATATATGGTTATGAATATATAAATGTGGCTGAAGGAAATGATGAGAACGCTATGGTATTGTGAAATGTGGCAATATGATGAGTGGTTGAACTTGATGATGTTATGATGTGATTATGCGTTATTGAATGATGTGCACTTGTGTGTGATTGGATGATTAGATGTAGACTTATATGTATGTTTTGCTATGAATCTAGGTGATATTATTTGATTGTTCGTGCTACTTGTTGTGATCGTACTTTTTTTGTTTTTCTTACTAGGTAAGTCTCTTCGAAGGTTACTCAGATCGACAGAAAGACTTCCATGTCTTATGCGCATGATATATTAGGTGCTTGCATTCATGATCAGCATGTCGTGTAGAATTTGAAGCGTTCGTGAGATTTCTCCTATACTTATTACCTCACTTGTGACGACATAATACTTTTAGAATACCTGCAAGCCTTAGCCTGATAGGACGATGATCAGATTGTAAGCTTATTTGCCTAAGCGATGAGGGTTATGAGTTTGACTCGTGATGAGTTATGTTTTACCGTTCAATCGTCGTCTGCGGAGGAAGTTTGGCGAGGTTATTATCTCTAGGAACATTCTTCTCCGACCGAGGATCTCTAGAACTCAAATCCGGGGGTTTTAAGTCCGGGAGGTAATCAGAGCTTTTATGCCTTTCTTATCTTCGGAATCGAATCCTTTTCTCTGTGATCGGAGGGGGTATTTATAGGGGAACCAAGCGAGCATCTGGCTGGCAACCTCGTGGTTCTTCGTAGGACACGTGTAGCGCATGCCCACATGTTTAGGGGCATAGGCAATACACGTGGATCCTTTAGAGGCGAGGTGCCTGAGCCAACGAGCTGCTTGCTAGGTCTGCGGTAGCTAACGGGTTACGAAGGAGAGTTTAACTCTGATTCTTATACTGGCTTTGAGCCGCGAGGGAGATAAAGGTTAGCAGATATAGGGGGGTTGAGCCTAGTTCTCTGGGTCTGGTTGGATACTTTGCTCGCGAAGCGTTAATGGTGGAACCGACCATCCTTTTGCGTTGGGTGACCCATTTATGACGTAATATCCCGTCACTACTATATATGTGGTCTTTAATGACATTTAGAATATGAATTTTTTGTATAAAATGTCATTAAAAATACTTTCTATGGCGTTTAAGTACAAAAACATCTTAAATTTATACAAAGCAATTTATCTATGGCGTTTTACAAACACCATAATATTTATGGCGTTTTTTAAACGTCATGTTATTAGTACCAATTTTTATTGGCTATATTTTATGACGTTGTTTAAACGCCGTAAAATTCATGCCGTTTTATAAACGCCATGAATTTATTTATTTAAAAAAAAAACCCTAGATCTACCCGATGCCTTTTTCACGGTTCAATTCTTCATTTGGGTAGAGGTGCTTCTCTCTTTTCTTGTTCATCTCATCCTCTGCTTCCCTTGAACTCCCCTCGGTTCCATGGAGATCTGAAGCAAGCGCGCTCTCACTCTGTCATCTTTCCCTCCCTTGCAATCCCTCCCTCCACTCTCGATTGGAACTACATCAAAGCTCGCCCCCTTTCTCTTTTCATTCATAGGAGAACCGAACCCAAGCACTCCTATATGTTGCCGCGGTGTCGCTAAAAGGGTCGCTTCGTCCAAAACTTCCACCAGACGATGAGAAAATAGCCGCAGGTGCCACTATCTTCCTTAATTTATCACTTTCAACATCTTCTTGTTTGCGCTTGACAATGCCCCGGTACGACTCCCTGTGTAGGCTCCATCTTAAGTAAGTGCATGCTACTAATTTTGTTAATTGATGCAACAGATTGTGAATGGGTTTGTTTTGAATTTCATAGATACTTTAGGAATTTGTATTGAAATGAATGTTAGGGTTTCGGGGACATAATATATGAATTCTATAGATGAATCGATGTTTTTTAGGGTTTAGGGGTTTGCTATAGCCTTGAATTAAGTCATTACACTAGAGTAGTACTTAGTTCCTGGCTTTTGTATTGTTTTAACTTTTGACATTAGGTTGTAGCTAGGCATGACATGAGTTTTCTTAATTATTGATGGTTGTTTAGAACTTGTTGTGCTCAATTCCAATTTTCTTAACTATTTTGGTTCTTAATCTTTATGTTAGTTTTGAAAATTTTCCCTTTTCTTTTCGTGATTTTACTTGGATTTGTTTGATTTCACTTCTGTCTTTGTTGAAGAACATCTATTTCTATTGTACTGCAGCACCGTTAAACACATTAACACCAAAAGATTAAGGTTGGAGTGGTGTGAAATTAGATATAAGAATCTGTTTTTCACGAATGAAAGGGATGCCATCTCGCAATTATTAGTGCTGACAATGGATGAACGCCAATAGGGTTAGTTGTTCAAGTGTATTTTAATTGTTTGTAATCTCATAGTCAGTGGATATCTAGAATAATATATGGTTGAAAGGGTTAAAAAAGGAGGCAGCAAAGAGCACTTGAAAAGGCACAACATGAGGAAGAGATGGTTAGTTTCGTTCGATATATGTTTATGAAGCTTTGTAGACTTGCCTGTGAGTCTGTAATGCTTGCTAGTTTATGCTTTCAAATAGGTTGCGGTAAGTTGTTTATGTATTCCTTAATCTTTTAACTTAAAATTATTAAACAGGCACTTTTGCCTAGGGATGGGCTCGGGTTGAAGCTGATGATTTCAAAAAGAAAAAAGAGGAGGTATGAAATGGATATGTCTCACGTATTAGGTTCTTAATTTAATTATGGTCCCTGCCTTTACAATTTGTCACACAACCTGATATCCCCCTACTTTGCCCCTTAATTATGGACAATTGAATATTTGCTTTTCTGCAGTTTCATTTTGCTCAAAGCAAATTTAGGTCTCGTATCAGATTTTGTGAAGGACGTACAAAGCCTATTGATGTTTTTACTACATATCTTCAAGATTCGGATGAATTTATTGCATTAGATGAACCTTATGTAGCTTTCAAGGTGACCACCAGTTCCTACCTTTTTCTATTACCTTCTCTTTTTCTTGCATGTCAGTGAACCTTACATGATTTTTTCTTGTACTGTAGGGGTTGACTGTTAGCGAAATGGAGTCTCTTCGTCAGGACATAAAAATGCACCTTGACTTGGACAGGAAAACACCAACTCACTTAGAATATTGGCAGGTAATTTCCTTTATTCTCAACCTAAGCTGTTTTGTGAACCAATAATTCAACTGAATGAGAATTAATAGATGATTTGCTATCCTATTTAGCTGATGAGGAGAAAGTAGATTATGCCACAATTCTACATTTGGGTCTTCCTTTGTTATTTCTTGCTCTTTTTCTATCATCAATGTGAGATCCAACAGCACAAACAAAGTGCAATTTGTCCTTCTATATAAAAGGAAGCCATATTTAGGAATGATGTAGAGTGATATAATAAAGCTTTGCTAGCTTAAGAAAATTCTTCCAAATAGAGTTTCAATTCTTTTTTCTGGTACTTGAAAGTTGAAACTGGTGATATTTTAATTCATGTGCATGGGATCTGTCTGATGCTCACTCACAACTGTATTTTACAGCAGAATAGCAGATTGGAGAGACATCATTTTCCACCTAAAAGCTATGATAACAAGCCTCACTACTGTATTTTCCTATTGGAATTCCTACTGTAAACTTGCAGTTGAAAAGCCACTTCAATCAATTTATTTAAAAATTGGTATAGCTCATAAAATGCTTGTTGGGAGAATGCCTTGTTCCTTATTCCTATCCAATGTGCATATCCTGCTATTATAATGGATTTCTTAGCGTGCATTTATTTTCTTATTTTTCTGTTATAGGTCAAGATGGCACTGCATTACATGAGAAGAGTTATCCAGAAGAAGGCAGAATTTGATATCATGGATCCTAATTGTACCCAGGTTCCTGCTACATTTTTCAAAACCATTACTCTTCTTGTAGCTTGTCTTTAATTACTTGATCCCTTTGCTTAATCACCCCTTTTTCACTAGAGTAGCATCTAAATTCTCCCAACCTTTCTACATATATGCTTTTAATGTGAGAGATAATCCTACAAAGAGCTATCTAATCCTTAAGGGCACCTAAAATTCCTTCATCTATAGGCTTCATACGACAGTAGTATTGAGCTTCATCAAGATCGGCAATGAACCAATCATTTCTTCAAAATCGGAACTCCAAATTCCATAAGATCGTTTGCCATGATAGAAGGAGCGCATCGCGCGCCTCACATAACCTAGTAATATAAAGGAGCTTGCATGTTCACAACCTTTCCCATGTGAGTATAAAATACTTGTTGTTTCCTTCACCTTTTTATGCATATATTCTGGTGGTGGCCTTCATGATTGCAATATTTTTATTAGCTTAGAAGTTCTTCAATTTACATTATTTTTAGTCATTTATATTGTATCTTTTTGCTCTTGTAGAGTGATGGGCTTATTGATGTGAGGTTGGGTGGGCTTATTAGCAGCAAGGCAGAGTATATGATGCTAAGGTAATTGATAAATCTTATTGCTTCCTTATTTCAATTTTCACTTGCATTTTGTTAGGGATTTAATGAATTGCAAACTCTACAAAGTGTGTTGGTGCTATTTTCAAAGTATTTACAGTGTTGATATATTCTTTTGTTCTTATATGAATAAGTATTTTGATTTAAGGTATAATCTTGTTCTTGTATCATTTAATGTATAGGATATATTCGAAGTATAGGAGGATTGACATATATAGAAAGTACTTTGTCCAGGATAGTAAGATACTTTACCCTGGATCTTAAGAGTTGCAACATTGGCCTCACTTGCTAATTTATAGGATTGACATATGATTCCACCCCACTTGCTATTTTTAAGCTCTAATATATCAATAATTCCCTTCACACATTTCCTATTTACTTGCTTAACTATAGAAATTTAACTGGTACTTTAACCTCAAATCTTGAGGTAACTTTGATTATGTTAGTGTTTTGTTTGTCTTATGGAGGATAATGTTTCCTGTAGAGAAAGTAAGTAATGTTTCTTCATTTCTTTCCGTTGATTTATTTGTATTTTACGAACAGGTAATGTTTTCAAGTGGTTACTTCCTTTCATTTTTTGGTCAAAGCTACTAGCCAGCGTGCTCCCATCTTCCGGAGGATAAGGCAAGCTCAACTTTCATCTTCTAGAGGATAAGGCTTGCTCAACTTTTTGTGATGAAGATAGTGGTCAACTTAATTATGAAGTTAGAATTATATTCTTTGTAAAAGAACCTTATTCATGGGTTTGAATTTGAAGAGATGATTGCAGTTTTTTGAACTGAGCACGGTTATATTTTGATTTTTTTTAAATAAATACAATTCCATGGCGTTTCTAAAACGTCATGGATTATGTGAGCTTTTGATTTTTTTTTATTTTAAAAAGATATCTATGGCGTTTGGAAAACGCCATGGATTATTTTTCTATGGCGTTTGTAGAAATGCCATAAAAAGCTTGACTAAAAGACGGCGTTGGCTTCGACGGCGTTGAGGCATGGCGTTGAAAAACGCCATGTTTATGCTTTTATGGCATTTTTTAAACGATGTAAAAGGGTATATCTGTACTAGTGCATGTTTATTATATAGCCTATTTTCTATGGCATCGTCATATCTCCTCGTAACCGGATCGGGAATGATAATATATTTGCGATTCGGTTTTGACAAGTACGATGCTTTCTACTAAAACTCTTAGTTCCACTTGGGCTCCTTGGTCGTAACTGACCTCTGTGGAGTGGCCGATTGGTGGTTAGTCGTAATAGGGTGGCGTTGAGAAGGGGTGGTCTGGTATTTTGAGTCTTTCAGATGGCCTATGGTGGTTTCCTCGAACTTCATGGATTATCTCTGACGAAATAGGGGCGGAAGAAATCCTTTTGACTTCGCCTTGTTATTCTTCTCAGGGTTGATTTCTCGAGAATCGAGAAATCTTTATGAGGGATACGGAAGGGCGTCTTTTAGCCGTCATTCTGTGGGGAGGGGGGGAAGATGTCTTTTCAACGTCCCTTCGTGGGGGCACGTGAGGTGCCATTATAAGCCTTTAAGAGGGCTTTTTTGGCACCAAATTTACTTACTCGCGATGTTGAAAAGGTAGTTTTCCCCTTGTTAATTTTTCCTCTTTCTTGCGTCTTTTCCAGGAGATTTTTCCCTTGCTTCTAGAATTACAATGTCCCAGGAAAGTGATAGCCGGAATCGTAGTGTGAGCTACCACTATGAAGAAGTTAGTTCATCGCGTACCAGTTCCCATGCCAATGCTGGTTCGGAATCCGCGGCGAGCCCGGTTCCCCTTCCACCACGTAACAAACTTCGAGAGGAAAGAAGAAAGAGGGCCAACCCGGGGGATGATCCTAACGGGAAGAGGCGGAAGATGGCGGGGACCATCAAGTGCCCTTTAGAAATGAACCACCCCTATTATTGTCATACTTCAGAGTCCATGAACCTAGGAAGGGGTGAGTCATCTCGCGTACCAAAAGAGTCTAAAATACCTATCCGAGTGGTCCCGGGCGACTTTGCTCTGCCCCCTTATGATCAAATAGAGGTTGACATATATAGTTTTTGTGAGGGTCATACCTTCGCGGCGCCCCCTCCCCTCCCAACAATATTTTCGGATCACGTGGCTCCTACCATACGGAAGACGCTGGGTGAGGAGTCGATTTAAACGTCAAACACCTGGAAGAGGTGGCTAAACTTTATCCGTGGCCAGCCGGGGTAGAGATAGGTTTGGTCGTTGGTGGCGGGGGTTGTTTGAACGAATACAAAGATCATGTGGTAGTCCACCTGGGTAGTTTGCTCCAAGTGTTCCGTCTCCTCCTTCCCCCGTTGTATGCAGATTTTTTGGCTCACACAAATCAATGTCCTGCCCAGCTTGCCTTTAACATATAGATGTATCTGGCGGTATATATCATGCGTTGCGCAGCCATAAGGAAAACGCCATCATTAGATCATCTTTTCTCTGTTCTTTCCTTGAGGCATGATGAAGGGTGTAACGGCCCAGAATTATGATTTCCAGGTTACGTTTCAAGGGATAAAACCCCTTGTTCGGATCTTGCAATTCGAGTACGGGTTGAGTTTTAAAACAAAATATTTGTACTAAAAGAAGGGATTTCAAACCCTTAAAGATCGCGGATCCACTAGGGACCAAATACCTGCCTTAGTCTAATCGTGAAATCGAGCGAAAGAAGACATGAAGTTAAATTTAAATACAATCCAAAAAAGGGGGGTATAAAAGAGAGGAAGTATGGTGGTCTCTCAACCTCTCGATCTAACGCCAAAAGTCTGATCCCGCCAAGCATCCACATAAGATACAATAGCGGCTAACGGTTACCTGAATCTAAGAAAAATAAGGGGGATCTGGGTCAATCATCAGGTCACTCATGCGCGTATGTAAACACACTCTAAGAGGAATATAATAAGCATCCTACTCTTAAGATGAAATGCGTAATGCCATACGTAAATTAAATCACATATATATACTGACAGTTTAATATAATGCAGAAAACGATAAATGGATCCACACAGAATGCCAAGTGGCATGTCCCTCTCTTACCTCCACCCCCTTCCGATAAGGCGGAGACTGGCCAGTTCGGTGCTATAGCATAGCAATTTCCTCGTGGTGGTGCACAAACCACGGCATCATCATATCATATCATCTCATCGCTTGCCCGATGGTGTTGGGCTATCATATCATGTTCATATAGACTCGATTGACTCAGGGTACCCGATGAGGTTGGGCTACCCTATGACCCTAGTAAAGACTCTAGGACTATCACAGATAACGGTCGTTCTCTTGCAAGGACATATAGCAATCATATGATTTTCATTTTATCTCCTAAGCATGATTCTAAGTCGTATGGTGCATGGACACTAGCCTACTATATAACACCCAGTCCATAGAGCGCCCATCATGAGTAAGTTCAAAGAACTTACCTGGAGTAGCAGATCAGCAAGATGAAAAGCAACAAGATATAAGCAAGCAGGTTACAGATCACCTAGCAATTATTAATAAATATGCATAAGTAAACTGCACACAACGGGATCCATTTACCACTACATAACATGCTCATCAATCCATTAATCATAGCATCATCAGCATCCTTTATCTCAACTTATCTCAACATCTTATATCATCTTATTCCATTGTCATTTTCATAATGGGCTCAATCATACTTCAATCCATAAAATCTCACTCGCTAGTCCAGTTGTTAGTCAAAACAATTACTTTAAAATTATACTTAACCATTTCTAATTCATAAAATATTTAATCTTTAAAACTACTTCCAAAAATCCGATTAAATAATCCCGGCATACTTTACTTTAATTAAAATCACCATTCTAGGGACTTAAATAACTTTCAAACGTTACTAAAATAATTCAATTTATATACTTTAAAACCGACTCTTTTTAAATATCGACACACAAATCAATTTCTAAATATTCAATTATCGGAAATCGGTTAAGCAATTAATTAATAAATAAATAAATAACAAATAACCCAAACCGAACCAACGCTTTTAGCCCAAACCGAACCGAACCCGTTTAATTAAATCCCAACCGGTTCAATAACAATCAAATAATATAAATTTAGGAGGTGGGACCCGCGTCTTCATCTCCTTCCATTGAAAGTTGAAGACTCCCGCTCGTGCTCACCTGCAGCTGCTCGTTGGCGCCCGGAGGAGACAGAGGCTCGCCGGCGACGCCCGTCCTCGCCTCCTCGCCTGTTCAGCCCCATCTTAGCCTACGCCCACCCGGATTCCCTCTCTGACGCCCACACCCCCACAGGCCTCGCACCGCCCGCTCTCTCGTTCACGCTGCTCCCGGTTACGCTCTCGCCGCCCTCGAGCTCGCCCACCGCTCTCCGACCCATCCCCGACTCTCTCTCTCTCTCTCTCTCTAGACCACCCGAGGACAAGAAGGAACCAAAACGAATCAAGGGAAAAGAAAGGAGGTTCGAAAGCTCACCGAGGATGTTCGCGGATGTCGGAGTTTTGAACGGAGTTCTGGGCGTCGTCGGAGGCTTTCGATGGCTTCTCGTACCTGCGTCGGATGTGGGTGAGTGGGATGGTAGGGTTCGAGAGTAGTTTGGATCGGAACCGAGGGAGAACAGCTTACCGGAAGGTTGGTTCGCGCTTGAACGGAGGCGACGAAGCCCTCAGTGGCTCGGTGATGGCGAAGGGGGCTTCTTGGGCTGCCTCGGGGCGCTGGAGGATGTAGGGGGAGATAGAGTGCAGCCACTAGAGCTTGGAGAGAAAAGGAGGACGAACGTGGCAGAGCTTGGTGTTGTGCGAATGTGAGGACGATGGTGTGGCAAGGGAGGTATGGTGTACGGTGGTGGTGATGAGTTAAAGATCAAGGAGCCGAGAGTTGCCTGGGTGGAAGAATGGACGAAGGAGGAGGAACGGAGTGAAGCTGAGAGGTGGAGTGACGGTGACGGGTTTAAAACGAGGTCGTGGGCGGGGATGGTTTTCCAGGGTAGGGCTTTCATTTTAGCTAGGAGATAGGTAGGGGAGGGTAGGGGCTCTGCAGCCGTAGGGTGGCTTCGATGGGAAGTGAATTAATTGATAGAAGTGACAACTTAATACCCAGAATAAATTTTGAAATCCGCTTATTGATCTTAACCCGACGTGATTAAATTAAATTTAATATAAATGTTTGAAACCGAACTAAATAACGAAACCCGACAATATTTTCAAGCCTTGGAAATATAGGGAGAAATAAATTCATTTTCATGTTCGAATCATAAGTTTATGGCGGGATTGGTCTCAAGAAATAAAATAAATCGGTTACTTGAGGACGCAATTTTTTTCAAAATTTTCCGGAGTCTTAGAACTTAAATGGAATAAAATCCATAATCTATATAAATAATATTTTTAAAATACCGGTCCTTACATCATCCACCTCTAAAAACAAGTCTCGTCCTCGAGACTAAAATCATTTTAAAGTAAGGGGATGAAGTTGAAATCGGTGAGTCCAAAGATCATGTCATTGATCCCGTAAGTACCTCTTAGGTGCCCCTATAAGATCCTCACAGTATCTTCGTCGTGATCATAATATCCCCAAGCGGTCGTAGCAAGAATGTGATATGGGCCCCTATCATATCATTACCTCGACTTCTCGGTTATATTATAACTCAAAAAGCATCATGGCGTCCACTAGGTCTTAGCAAGCAATCCATAAGTGCCCCTATAAATGCTTGTATCCACTTCGTAGGGCGTCATAATGTAAATCAAATCCCGAAAAGTTCAAAAGAGTTTTGTAAATGGAAAGATTGACCTTGAAATCGTTAAAATTCTTGATAGGATTTATTCTTTTAAAATTCAAGTTAGTCCTTTTTAAAACCGTTCAAAATCTTCAAACCCGACGTTAGTCAAACAATTTCATATCACGAGAGGTGGAATCATCCACCTCTAAGGGCTAATCCTATATTCTCTTCCTAGTTTCCGAATCAAATCAGTCATCATTCTCAACTCAACATGAACAAAAGTAAACCAACTCATAACATCATCAGCCACCTCTCATGTGGCAAATTTCAACATTAATCATGATAATCTCAACCAATCGACATCTCAACCGCATAACATGTTTACCCATAACATAAATCATACCATCCCTTCAAAACATGCCAAAAGAAATAACAAAATCTCAACATCATACCACGAGCCATAAGGCATATCTACATCATACTGAAGGCATCACAAGTCCGTGATCGAATTCTCATAACTTATCATGCAAGCACACATGTCAAGAGATCAATGGGCTAGGTGTCATAGGTTAGTATGTCAGTACACATCAATTCTCACAATCGCATAACATCGCACTACAAGTAGAACCAGTCATAGCAGATTTACCATGTCAACATATCAATACCTCAAGGTCATGCTATTAAGATTCTTAAAAGGAAGATCAAGTAGTATATAAATCACCAACATGTCAGCATGCTCCGAAAGACATCACCTCAACTCATCACAATACCGAATGACGATCATTTAGTAACCAAACACCATTAAGTCACGTTCATCATTTAACGTATCAATAATCATGTTTAACTATATAATACATCATCATGCTTTCATATAATAACACATCATTATCTCATATATCATGTCGCAACACATCCTAACATGCTTCTACAACAACATAACAGGTTAGCAAATCATCAATATATCATGATAGCATTTGTTACTTCACTAGATTTCAATATTGCATATCAACATGTAGTATTGTTTCATACCAAGTTCCTCATGGTCGCTATCTAACATCATGCTAGTACATGTTAACAAGTCATGTAAGCAAGAAAATTCCCAAATTATCATCAGTCAACAAGTCTCAATTTGCTATTATGCTCAAAATTATTGCAAAACACCATATATGAACATAGTCAATTTAAGCTAGCAAGTTTCATCATAACCTTATTAGAAAACAATTCAGGTTCGTCAGCATTTGCAGTTCATACTTTTATAGGCACAAGAGTTCAGATCATGCTTAGCAATATAAGGTAGCAAAACATCGAAACATCATGGTACATGAAAACTATAAGACATCGAATCATAGACAATGGATGATCATGCAAGATTCATTACTAGGTCAGCATATCAACACATAAATTCCATTGCCATATCAATGCAATACCATCATCAACTAATTCAGAGAGGATTAAGAGTTAGAACGGAGGACACTCCCGCTTGCAAGTCATATCGTACTCAGTAATCGTCATCATCAAAATGTGTTTGTCCTGCCGAAATCGTTGATCCTGAGGCCCATGGGTTATGGGCCCACGCCTTCACGACGTTGCTCTATCGCTATCGGACTTCCCATTTCCTCTTTCATGCGGTCGCTCGTTCAACGTGTCGCGTAGGAGTTCAAGTTAGCGAAGATAGGGGAGGGACAAGAGCGGACAACCCAATGTTCCTTTCGGAACAAACACAGACCAACCCTAAAGATGACAACTAGAGACGAAACTCCGACCTGAGAATAGCAACGATGCCCTTATGGAAGTCCATTAAGTTATAATCGCGACAAGCAAACACGAATTCATCATGGAGCATATCAATCACACTAATCCACGCTAACATGTACCTATATCAAGGGAGCGACATTCGTATTCATTTCCAACAACACGATCGATTCCAATACTGATGCATGCGAGACAAGATAGTAGTCTATTATTCCATGAAAGCAGATATGCCTAGCAACTTACGCAAGTTATGCGGAATCAAGAATGATCATGCAGGATTCGAGGTTATGTGGGATTTAACGACGATGACGAGTATGGTGCATATGAACGAATGCACAAGCATGGTGTACGCATCAATAGGTCAGGTTAAATATGGCATGGCAAGGTGTAACATAACAACCAGATTAAGCGTCATACAAGAACATATAAGAGCAACCTAGTAACTATCTCATCCGAACACACTGGTCATATAATAGGTCAAGCATGGCACCTAATCATACGATGAGATACATTTAGAAAGCACGGGTCCTATATGATACTAGCGACACATAATGTGATACAAGCATAGTCAAGAGTCATTAAAAGGGGTTCAATAGGATGTTCACGAAACATGAGGCATCATTAAAAGTAACAAGAAGGACATCATGGGCAATAGATTATAATCATGCTAGGAACGAATCATCATAGGACACATATAAAGGTACAATAGTTATCACATTATAGGACAGGTACAACATGTAATAATTTAGTGAGTCATATCGGAAATCATAAGTCCCACAGGATACTACTAGCACATATCGAATCATGACCACAATCAAGGTAACTCGACTGAATTCATTCTAACATTCATGCGTCATGCATATGCGAAATGATATAACGTGGTGTGTGATCATGCGAGGTGCCAAGTCATACATCTATGCCAACACTAGAGGAATTCATAAGGTAATAGGGGAAACACTACCGAGTGATAATATGTAAGCATGCTAGGATAAACCATCATATAAAGCAATTGATCATCGAATTCAACATCAATCTAATTTGCATGAGTAAGATATTTCAAGGTGATAGAAAGAGGGAAGGATCACACTATGAGAGACCTAGCTCGAGAGGGAATCAGCAATAATGCAAGCAAGGTATAAATTCGCACAAGTCACAACCAATGGTCCTACATGATACTAAAGGCTTAACATGACATTCGATACATACATGCGCTTGAATGACCAACACATCGATGTGCAAGAAATCCTATGAACATAGTCTTTCGATATAGAAGCATGGGAGGAATATAGCAATTCATAATGCAAGCCTACGCAACAGGCAATATGACTAACATACAAGGTATGTATTCCAACTCAACAACCATTTGAATAAGGCATGCATTTACCAAGACATCACGTCAAATAGCATGATCACAATTGAACTACTAATTTAGTCAACAACCACGGGTAACATCGACTAATCATGCAGGGGAAATCATCTTACGACATTCATACAAGGGAAGTGAAGCACACTATCATGGGCCTAATCTAGGGGAAGACAATAGCTATATACAGACACTTATCATGCAATTCATGCTTCAAATCAGTCGTTAGTACGACCAATATAACAGGTCAATTAGACATGCGAAGGCGACATATAATCAGGACAGGAAGCAAGGTGCAACACGGGACCTAAGCAATGGGGAAAGCATGGGTACAAAATGTCATACAACCACGAATTTACATTAAGACTCATCATCTTAACATGTACTGGGAATTACATATCATATAAGGCATGTTGACATCAAGTTGTAACGCATATCCATCAAGTAAGGAACTCACTCTATCATGATACAAGAACTGAACGATCACACTATCATGAACCTATTTATAGGGAGAACATTAATCATGCTACTTTCCAACACATGACATTTACATTAATGCACTAGTATGACGATGCAACATACTGAGTAAGGCATGCTGGGATGATAGAGACTTAACATGTGTAACTTGGACTCACACAATGGCCATCATGAACATTAAAGCATGCATTCATCAAGACTTAATTGACAATTATACCACATATTCCCCATCCAACGCAACTAATCACACAAAAATATCAAGTGCAAAACAACCAACAGTCGTTAATCTGACGAATACAAAATAGATGGGCATGTTGTAGATTCTTGTCATAAAACGAGTAATAAGCATCAAGGCGTCATCAGCTAGTATGCTAAAGAGATCATTTACAGGCATTCATACGAAGAAGAGTTTATCACACTATCATAGACCTAACCCAGGAGAAAACAATTATCATGTAGGTTCATATCATGTGGTTTATATGCTTCCAATAAATCATTAGTACAATTAATACAATAAGTCAAGTAGGCATGCTATGACAACGTAATCACGATAGAGAGTGAGGCATAACACAAGACTTGATCAATGTAACTAATCATAGATGTAATAACATGAGTAATATTTTACAAATGAGCATTTGCAAGGTACATGCAGGAGGTTACAAAATCATGTCATGCAGTTCAGAGAGAGTCACCATTACAACCGGATAGAGATCCCTAAGGGCAACCATTGACCTTCCCGAACTGACTCATCACCCCTATTTCTCATGGGACCTTGGTACGTACGACTCTTTGTGGCAAGAAAACCTCGGTTGATCATCATAAGAATCAAGGAAGACAACCCCAAAAACACCTTACTTTTGACTCAAAATGACATCAAGAACTATCTTCCAATACTCACTCAGACAACCTCCATATACATACATGAGTTTCTGACGCAATGTGTTTACCAACCCGATTCCGATGAAAGATACTGACATCTGGGAGAAAGACTCGATAGAACCGTCAAAGGGTTAACAAACATAGTGGAATGGGCTATTTCACACAAGCTAGGTTGACCACATAGAATTAAGGGTACTCCCACTATCCCGTTTGTACAGATCAGTCGATACACATTTAATTGTTAGGCATATCAATCAGACTTTAGCATATCAAGCACTCAGCATAAAATTAGTCAATGACAATTATAATGACCTTCTTCGAGGGAGATCGTACTCAGTCTCAATATATAAAGCACATCAAACTATCTAATGTCACTCTTCGAGGAACGACTGACCGGAGGGGTAAAAACCTCGCGATCCTACCTAACTCGCCACTCCAACGACCTTAGTGCAATCTCCTTGGAGTCTTCTGAACCCTTTGTAAAGAGAAAGCTAGTATTTTGCCTACCGTTCCCAACTACACCCAATAGGGGTGGTCTAGCGCCTTTACTACCCACTCGTGTCCCCGTTTGGTCGATTTTCCTTATTTATTACAAGTCGAGTTCATTACTTAGTCCAATTTGGGTTAGACATCTTAAGTTCATTTTTGCCCTTTTAAATCCTTTTCAAAAGTCCTTAAAACTCGTGGGCGGTTTTCAAAACATACACTCGACCCTTGTGTACCCGAATTGCACAACCTAAGCTCTGATACGATCTTTGTAACGGCCCAGAATTATAATTTCCGGGTTACGTTTCAAGGGATAAAACCCCTTGTTCGGATCTTGCAATTCGAGTACGGGTTGAGTTTTAAAACAAAATATTTGTACTAAAAGAAGGGATTTCGAACCCTTAAAGATCGCGGATCCACTAGGGACCAAATACCTGCCTTAGTCTAATCGTGAAATCGAGCGAAAGTAGACATGAAGTTAAATTTAAATACAATCCAAAAAATGGGGTATAAAAGAGAGGAAGTATGGTGGTCTCTCAACCTCTCGATCTAACGCCAAAAGTCTAATCCCGCCAAGCATCCACATAAGCAACGATAGCGGCTAACGGTTACCTGAATCTAAAAAAATAAGGGAGATCTGGGTCAATCATCAGGTCACTCATGCGCGTATGTAAACACACTCTGAGAGGAATATAATAAGCATCCTACTCTTAAGATGAAATGCGTAATGCCATACGTAAATTAAATCACATATATATACTGACAGTTTAATATAATGCAGAAAGCGATAAATGGATCTACACAGAATGCCAAGTGGCATGTCCCTCTCTTACCTCCACCCTCTTCCGATAAGGCGGAGACTGGCCAGTTCGGTGCTATAGCATAGCAATTTCCTCATGGTGGTGCACAAACCACGGCATCATCATATCATATCATCTCATCGCTTGCACGATGGTGCTGGGCTATCATATCATGTTCATATAGACTCGATTGACTCAGGGTACCCGATGAGGCTGGGCTACCCTATGACCCTAGCAAAGACTCTAGGACTATCACAGATAACGGCCGTTCTCTTGCAAGGACATATAGCAATCATATGATTTTCATTTTAGCTCCTAAGCATGATTCTAAGTCGTATGGTGCATGGATACTAGCCTACTATATAACACCCAGTGCATAGAGCGCCCATCATGAGTAAGTTCAAAGAACTTACCTAGAGTAGTAGATCAGCAAGATGAAAAGCAGCAAGATATAAGCAAACAGGTTACAGATCACCTAGCAATTATTAATAAATATGCATAAGTAAACTACACACAACGGGATCCATTTACCACTACATAACATGCTCATCAATCCAATAATCATAGCATCATCAGCATCCTTTATATCATCTTATCTCAACATCTTATATCATCTTATTCCATTTTCATTTTCATAACGGGCTCAACCATACTTCAATCCATAAAATCTCACTCGCTAGTCCAGTTGTTAGTCAAAACAATTACTTCAAAATTATACTTAACCATTTCTAATTCATAAAATATTTAATCTTTAAAACTACTTCCAAAAATCCGATTAAATAATCCCGGCATACTTTACTTTAATTAAAATCACCATTCTAGGGACTTAAATAACTTTCAAACGTTACTAAAATAATTCAATTTATATACTTTAAAACCGACTCTTTTTAAATATCGACACACAAATCGATTTCTAAATATTCAATTATCGGAAATCGGTTAAGCAATTAATTAATAAATAAATAAATAACAAATAACCCAAACCGAACCAACGCTTTTAGCCCAAACCGAACCAAACCCGTTTAATTAAATCCCAACCGGTTCAATAACAATCAAATAATATAAATTTAGGAGGTGGGACCCACGTCTTCATCTCCTTCCATTGAAAGTTGAAGACTCCCGCTCGTGCTCACCTGCAGCTGCTCGTTGGCGCCCGGAGGAGACGGAGCCTTGCCGGCGACGCCCGTCCTCGCCTCCTCGCCTGTTCAGCCCCATCTTAGCCTACGCCCACCCGGATTCCCTCTCTGACGCCCACACCCCCACAGGCCTCGCACCGCCCGCTCTCTCGTTCACGCTGCTCCCGGTTACGCTCTCGCCGCCCTCGAGCTCGCCCACCGCTCTCCGACCCATCCCCGACTCTCTCTCTCTCTCTCGACCACCCGAGGACAAGAAGGAACCAAAACGAATCAAGGGAAAAGAAAGGAGGTTCGAAAGCTCACCGAGGATGTTCGCGGATGTCGGAGTTTTGAACGGAGTTCTGGGCGTCGTCGGAGGCTTTCGATGGCTTCTCGTACCTGCGTCGGATGTGGGTGAGTGGGATGGTAGGGTTCGAGAGTAGTTTGGATCGGAACCGAGGGAGAACAGCTTACCGGAAGGTTGGTTCGCGCTTGAACGGAGGCGACGAAGCCCTCAGTGGCTCGGTTATGGCGAAGGGGGCTTCTTGGGCTGCCTCGGGGCGCTGGAGGATGTAGGGGGGGATGGAGTGCATCCACTAGAGCTTGGAGAGAAAAGGAGGACGAACGTGGCAGAGCTTGGTGTTGTGCGAATGTGAGGACGATGGTGTGGCAAGGGAGGTATGGTGTACGGTGGTGGTGATGAGTTAAAGATCAAGGAGCCGAGAGTTGCCTGGGTGGAAGAATGGACGAAGGAGGAGGAACGGAGTGAAGCTGAGAGGTGGAGTGACGGTGACGGGTTTAAAACGAGGTCGTGGGCGGGGATGGTTTTCCAGGGTAGGGCTTTCATTTTAGCTAGGAGATAGGTAGGGGAGGGTAGGGGCTCTGCAGCCGTAGGGTGGCTTCGATGGGAAGTGAATTAATTGATAGAAGTGACAACTTAATACCCAGAATAAATTTTGAAATCCGCTTATTGATCTTAACCCGACGTGATTAAATTAAATTTAATATAAATGTTTGAAACCGAACTAAATAACGAAACCCGACAATATTTTCAAGCCTTGGAAATATAGGGAGAAATAAATTCATTTTCATGTTCGAATCATAAGTTTATGGCGGGATTGGTCTCAAGAAATAAAATAAATCGGTTACTTGAGGACGCAATTTTTTTCAAAATTTTCCGGAGTCTTAGAACTTAAATGGAATAAAATCCATAATCTATATAAATAATATTTTTAAAATACCGGTCCTTACATCATCCACCTCTAAAAACAAGTCTCGTCCTCGAGACTAAAATCATTTTAAAGTAAGGGGATGAAGTTGAAATCGGTGAGTCCAAAGATCATGTCATTGATCCCGTAAGTACCTCTTAGGTGCCCCTATAAGATCCTCACAGTATCTTCGTCGTGATCATAATATCCCCAAGCGGTCGTAGCAAGAATGTGATATGGGCCCCTATCATATCATTACCTCGACTTCTCGGTTATATTATAACTCAAAAAGCATCATGGCGTCCACTAGGTCTTAGCAAGCAATCCATAAGTGCCCCTATAAATGCTTGTATCCACTTCGTAGGGTGTCATAATGTAAATCAAATCCCGAAAAGTTCAAAAGAGTTTTGTAAATGGAAAGATTGACCTTGAAATCGTTAAAATTCTTGATAGGATTTATTCTTTTAAAATTCAAGTTAGTCCTTTTTAAAACCGTTCAAAATCTTCAAACCCGACGTTAGTCAAACAATTTCATATCAGGAGAGGTGGAATCATCCACCTCTAAGGGCTAATCCTATATTCTCTTCCTAGTTTCCGAATCAAATCAGTCATCATTCTCAACTCAACATGAACAAAAGTAAACCAACTCATAACATCATCGGCCACCTCTCATGTGGCAAATTTCAACATTAATCATGATAATCTCAACCAATCGACATCTCAACCGCAAAATTTTCCAGAGTCTTAGAACTTAAATGGAATAAAATCCATAATCTATATAAATAATATTTTTAAAATACCGGTCCTTACAAAGGGATGGTGTCCGCCTCCCTGGCCGGGAAGATTGTTGAGAGGTTGTCTAGTAGCTCGGTGTGGAGAGAAAAGTGGTTCCTCGTTCGCGATCCAACCAAAACTATTTTGAGCTTCGTGATTAAACTCGGCGAGTACGTTGCGCCTGGTGATAAACATGATGCGGCAGATAGATGGAGGGTTGTTTTTAAGAGAGGAGTCGCATTTGTTCGAGGTTATAGGAAAGTTGTGACCTCGGTTCGACTGAAATGGCCAAACTTAGCCTTCCGCACTGGTCGGGTCGGTGTTTTCAGGAATCTTTATTTCATGTCGCCTGGTGTCTTCGCCGTGATTCCCTTTTATTCTGAATTGTTTCAAAATCTTTTGTGCAGGTAGGATAGTTGATAAGTCAAAGATTTCCGCGCTCGCAAAGAAAAAGAGCATTGCTGGGGGTGGATCCAGGCCTGCCCTTATCGTCACTCCGCGGCCGGGTGGTGACCGGCGAAACGTTCCTTACGAGCCTCCTCTCGTGAAGAGGAGTTCGAAAGGGAAAGATCCATTGGTCCATCGCGGGTAGAAACGATCAAGGGAGGAAGTAGGAGGCACTAACCTTTTAAGCTCCGAACCGATTACCCCGGCGAGGATTTCTATGGCAGCTTGTCGATTGCTTGGGTTCGACTCTATTAGTATGAAGGAGTTGGAGATCCCTAAGAAGAGCTGTCCCGCCGAGAGGGGTTATCTTCATTATCCGACGGATGAAGAGTTAGTGGAACACGGACGGAAAAGCAGAGGTTGGGTAACCCCCCTTTTTTATGATACACGATTTATATTTCTATTCTTTCTTCCTAATGCTTCTTTGTTTTTCTTATGCTTTTATTGTCCTTCCTGTGCTGTCGTAGGATGACCTACAATGGTCCGAAATTGTCGGCCGTTTGAGAAACTATGGTGATAAAGTAAGGGAGTTGAGGTCGATCGTGACCTCTATGAAGGCGAAAGTGGAGAAGTTGAAAGATGTTGAGCTTTAGGAAGCGACTATCGTGAGTCTTAATGATGCTTTAGTTAAGTCCCAGAAGGATGTGGAAATGGTGAGGAGTGAGTTAGACCTGTCGCGAATCGAGCTCGCAAGGGTTCGAGAGTCTGTGGCCCGGTACGAATCAGAGGCCATGCTTTTGAAGAGTCGGCTCTAGGATCTTGAGCATGCGTTAGGGACTGTTCGTGAGGAGTCCACTAACGTGAAGAGTCAACTGGAGCGCTTTTTCTCTGGGGAGGATGCTTCGTGAATTCATGCTTAGTGATGTTGGGCAGATGTGGCTAACTGAATTCCTAGGAGGAGCCGGTCGGGATTGGCTTGGCAATTATCTTTAGACGAATGGGGAAGATGTTCTTTATGAAAGGGTTACCGATGCGTTCATGGATGAGGTTGCAAGTGGGATTACTCAAAGTATTAATCGCTTTGCTTATCTAAGCGACGAGGTAAGGATATTTCCTCCCAGTTATGAGAATAAAGATATGATACTAAAGGATCCCCAACACGAGTTGCCCCTTCCACTTGATGCTCCTACTAATAATGTCGTACTCACCGATCCTCTTTCTGAAGGTGGTAATACCTTTGAGCCTGTTTGCAGAAATAGCAATCCTCTTACTGATGTCTGACTTACTGCTTTTCTGCTTTTTGATGAAGTTTTTCCGTGCATGGAAGTTTTTGGAGGTATTTCTACCAAATACGAAAATTTCGTACTCTGTCGTGATTTACCTGCTCGTATTTTGGGATTGTGAATATTTCGAACCACGATAAGTGACGCCTTTCTGTAGTGTTTTATGAATATTATTGTTTTTCTTTGGATTCATCGTGTTTTTTGTTTGTATTTATTGCCTGTTTTTTTTATTGACCTGTTCTTCTGATTTTTCCTTGTGATTTTTATGTCCGGATCTAAACCTGTTGTTTTTATTTGCCATGTGAGTTCGCGATACCCTTATCCGTCTCCTGTCGTTGATCGTTTTATGGAATAAATCGTGAGATGACATAAAGTAGGGTTCGCGTATATACTAGTTTTTTGTTCGAGATGACAGACCGAATTTAAAAACTTCTTTGCAATGGATCATAACAGGGAATATTTCGGAGCGCTCTTCATGTGATTAATCATTTTGATGTTTACTATAAGTTGTGGTCGACTTAATAAACAAGCGATTTTCAGTGAGATGTTTTTAAATATTTCGATATCCAGCGCGAAATAATAGATTAAAATTCCGATTTCCAGCGCGAGATTTAATATTTCAATCTCTAGGGCGAAAAAATGTTTTTTGAATAATTCAATCTCCAGCGCGAGATTTCTTAATAATTGAATCTTCAGCGCGAGATTTTTTAATAACTTACTCTCCAGCGTGAAATTGTCCGATAAAATATTCCGATCTCCAGCGCGAGATTATTTGATATTTCAATCTCCAGCGCGATATATTTTAATGTTTCAATCTCCAGCGCGAGATTTTATAATATTTCAATCTCTAGCGTGAGATATTTTAATGTTTCAATCTCCAGCATGAGATAGAATGCTGGGGAAGAAGGGGTTAGGAGGTCTTCCTCGTGAAGTTCGCGAATAAAGAAACCTTATTCTTCAGTCATTTTTTATTATTGGGGATTTGTTTGTGTCGGTATACAAATATTGAAGACAAATTGGATTTCAAATAAGCGAATTTTTATTGATAAGCCGAGCTTTTCTTGAGAAACTTAATATGAAAAAACTTCGCTTATCGAATTGAATCTAGGAGCTAATGAAAACCATTCGCTATTGGACCGTCGTAGTCGCTATCGTAGAGCTCGTCTTCTATGTAGCGGCCTTGCTTGTCGAAGAAGTGGACTTTGAACCTTGCTTCTCCCAGGTGGGTGAACATTATTGCTGTTTCGAGCTCTAGTCCGTGTGATTCAACAAAGTCCCTCCATCCACGTGGCACCCAGTGAGATCCGGAACTGCCTCCTACGATGTGGACAGGGAAATCTTTGACAACGCGAGTGGATAGAAATATTTGCTCGGGAACATGGGGTTGGAAATGTTGACCGAATTTGTAAGGTAACATCATGCGTATGTATTGCTCGTCTCCTACTAAATAAATATCAAATGCAAAGGGATTGTTTGGGCTTTGATTGCTGTTACTTGCTTCCATTTTTGTGTTTTTCCCTGGGAGGACCGGGAATGAGAAGGTTGTGCTTTTTTGTTGCAAGGAAGAAGGACCTTTATAATGGTTTTTTACTGGTTTTTTTAAAAACTGATTTTTGCGATATATGACTATTTTTAAGTTTCGAAAAACGCCACTGTATTTGGCCTAGTTCCGCAGGGATTCTTTGTCACGTGCAGGACATGCAGAGTATCCTTCACATATTTTTTGTCTAGTTTTAATGTATGTAATAAATTATTTTTAGACGATTCCAAAGCATACACCCCTTTTTCTGAGTATAAGAAGGCGTAGTGTTGTGTTGAAATCTTTGCAGTTATTGAGTTGCTTTTTATAGCATTGGCGTTCTGGCACAAGGATGGTGTCTCCTAATTCTAGCATGCGTGATTTTTTCCGTTGGGTTGATGAAGAAGGGAGGATGCATCGTCTTGTAAGTTGTACATATCCTTCGTGATTTATGCTTTTTCCTTGACCTAAACTATTTACTTAGTGATAATGCTTTTTTGTATATAGCCTCTTCTTGATGCTTTTGAGAGGATGTATGGTCATGTTGTAACTAACCATGTCAGTTTAGTCTCCACAAATGGTGAGATCTTTCGTGTTGAAGTCTCCAAGGATTTCTCTAATCGTTGGTGGTTATCTGGTGGTTGGAATAGATTTGCGACCAACAACAGGGTTATAGTTGGAATCTCGGTGGTGCTCTTTCAATATGTAAAAGGAAATTGCTTCAAAACCCTCGTTCTTGAAGATGAGGATGAGTATAGCTTTTGGCGTTTTGTAATCTTAATATATATTTGTTTTTATGTTGTGCTTTGATGAGCTATTAATCGCATGCTTTGGTATCTGTAATTGCGAATATTCTTGTTAATAACATTTCGCTGTTTTGAATGATTCGGCCCTTTGTGTTTTGTCTTGTTTCGACTTGGATGTGACCTTTGCTAGTGTGATAATGACACTATGAATCGCAGAGTTGGGTTCTGCGACTTTTGCCACTTGTCTGGCATGCAGTTGGTTCTGACGATGTTGCTTTGGACAGACCTTTGGTGACGGGACAACACAGTTCTGTTTGCTCGATTTGGTGATAAATATTAGATGCTCGGGTTAATTCTGCGGTAGTTGTCCTTAGGCCTTGTTGGATTTAGCAGTATTCTTGAAGTGAGGAATCATGACCTCCCCTCCCCCCTAGTCGGCGTGACTTTTTTCGTTCCATTGATTCTGAAGAGAAGATGGAATATCTGGTAGGTTTCTTTACCCTACTTCTGTAATTTGTGTGCCCCATTTTTATTTGATATTTTGGTTTTGTGGCTTGTAGCTTTTGCCCGAATCATTTAGTGTTCAATATGCTCGCGGGGGAATGACTCATGTGTGTTTGGTCTCTCCTACTGGACGGGAGCTTCGAGTAAGGGTATTTCGAGATAGCCAGGGTCACCATATCCTTACTGAAGGATGGCATGCATTTGCCGTGGACAGCGGTCTACGCGTTGGGGGGTCTCTTATTATCTTTAAGTATGAGAGGAGTAATCGTTTCACGATAATCGTTCTAGAAGCGAGTGAGTAAGCCGTGAAATGTGTTTTGTAATCCTTTTTCCTGTTTTTGGTTTGTATGTCGGCTTGTATATGTGTTTATACTGGACTTGTGTTCCAGGTATGTTTTTAGAGTTTGGACTATAATTGCCCACGCTCTAGATCTCTGTGATCTTTTTTAATGATTATTTGACGTTGTACTTTGAACGAAACTGAATTGTCAAAAATGGTAGAGCAAAACATAATGTTCTTATTAAATCTCCAGAAGTTACGGAAACTTGTAGATAGACGTGACTTGCAAACAGAACAGTGGCCACTAAACGTACTTCGACGAAGTTTTATTTCAAATGAGGGGAAAATTTAGAAACTCTCTATGAGTATTCTTGTTTTATCTCCACCGAGGCCTGGCCGGGATGATTCGAGTTCTGCCTTGGCTTAGGCGAGATCCGTTTGGAAGCGGGCCCTCCGAGTGAGGAGGAGCCCGTTCTGCGTTTACTTCATCGCCTACAACATCTATGATATGAACCTCGAAGCGAACGCCTCCTTTGTGAATAAAGGTTATGGAGGAACCAACATCGATACTATGTGAGCAGGCAAAATCGTTCCATCCGCTGCTCAAGTAAGGAATCCTGTAATATCCACGAGTAACTTCCACAGAAAAATCCTGCAAAATTCGGGTTGATAGAAGAATGTTCCTGGGAAGGTTTGGGTGAAATTCATCTTCGAAACGCAATGGAAGGGACAAGCGTTGCAACTGTTCTGGGAAATGAATGGGCTCAGAAAAAGACCAAACCGTCTGGTTTGACGTAGTCATAGAAGGGGAGAAGATAGGAGTAAAGAAAGTGGGTTAATGAGATCATGCTCTTCTAATATATTTTCTTTATAAAGGGACGTCTATTTGATTGACTCGGGATCACAGGGGATGACATAATAGGGCATTCCGACGTGTCGTGGTGGGACAGGGACACAACGATCGAAGCAAGTAAAATCGTGATTTTCTTTGCAAATAAAACGTCATGCATGGGGATGCCCCTAAACCTTGTGAATGTCATGGAAAATTTAGTATTAGTAAGTACATCCATTTTTGGTGAAGAACCATGGGCGAATTTAGCAGATTAGACCAGTGGCGGATCTAGTGTTTCAAAGTTAGGTGAGCGGAAAAATATTCATGATTAAGAAATTAATAAACTTTGTCGGGTCCAAAATATGATTTTTATAGTATTCCATCATGAAATTATTATATAAACACAAAATTTTACACAAATCCATCCTAATAATTTGTAGTACAAAATAAACTTAAATAATAGATTATATAAAGTATAAACGACATTATATTAATTAAAATACATTACTCCTAGTTTCTATAGTCAAATTATCAAACAATTCAAAACTCTAATTATGAAATTTAGGCATTAAATAAATAGTTTTGAAAGAATAATAAAAAGAGAATTTATAGACCTACCTAACTTGTGAAGACAGTAGATTAAATAATTATGGTGAAGGGTTGTAGAGTCTTGAAGAGTGACACGGGCAATTTCTTCTTTTGATCGTAGTGAGAGTGGTGAAATGTTGCACTAATTAAACAATTAAACTTTCCACCAAAAAAAAAACAATTAAACTGGTTAAGGGCTAAAGGAGTTTCCATATTAATTAGTGCTAGTTTTTGATAAACAATTAGTGCTAGATATATGGGCTTGATTATGGGCCAAAAATTAATCCATCAAAAAATAAGATCACCCATCCATTTTAGTTTTAATAAACTAATTCCAAAATCTTCACCCGGCAATTGCTGGGTGGGCTCTCCCCAGCATCCGCCTCTGGATTAGACCGCTTAGTTTTATTCTCTTTGGATGCTTTCTTGCATGCGTATCCGTACCCAAAGTGTACGCGATCGCTAAATTTATTCTCCTTGCAGGCTTACTTGCACATCCCCATGTTCGAAGGACACGTGATTGCTTTATTTATTCTCCTTGGAGGCCTTCTTGCATGCATATATGTACTCAAAGTGTACGCGATCGCTAAATTTATTCTCCTTGGAGGCTTGCTTGCATGTGTATCCGTACTCAAAGTGTACGCGGTCGCTAAATTTATTCTCCTTGGAGGCTTGCTTGCATGCGTATCCGTACTCAAAGTGTACGCGATCGCTAAATTTATTCTCCTTGGAGGCTTGCTTGCACATCCCCGTGTTCGAAGGACACGTGATTGCTTTATTTATTCTCCTTGGAGGCTTGCTTGCACATCCCCGTGTTCGATGGACACGTGATTGCTTTATTTATTCTCCTTGGAGGCTTGCTTGCATGCGTATCCGTATTCAAAGTGTACGCGATCGCTAAATTTATTCTCCTTGGAGGCTTGCTTTCATGCGTATCCGTACTCAAAGTGTACGCGATCGCTAAATTTATTCTCCTTGGAGGCTTGCTTGCACATCCCCGTGTTCGAATGACATGTGATTGCTTTATTTATTCTCCTTGAAGGCAGTGGCGGATCCAGGATTTCTGTTTGGGGGGGCTAAAAATTACAAAGGCATTTAATAAATTCATCTTGCAGTTATAAATAGGTTTAATACTAAAAAAAAGTTTGATACTAAACATAAGTTCAATACTATAATTTTACAAACAAGTTCACTTTGGCGGCAGAGGAGGTAAAGCCATCTTGCGTGTCTTCATGTTCTGAAAATGTTGCAGAATAACTTCGTTGTCAATGCTCTCGAAAATATCACTCTCGATGTAGCATACCAAAGAATCATTTAGATACTCATCACCCATCTTGTTACGCAAATCTGTCTTAACAAAACTCATTGCAGAGAAGGCTCTTTCAACTGTTGCAGTTGCGACAGGAAGCACCAAAACCAACACAATAAGACGATATACCAAGGGAAAACATTTGCTAATGCCATCCTCAACCATCTTCTTAGCAACATCTCCAATATCTTCCAATGCAGAATATATTTCAGTTCCCCTCATGGTTGTAATCCACACTTCTAATTCTTGCTCGAGTATAGATCTGTCAATCTCTGAAAAGTCTTCTAGATATAACTCTGCAAGTTGAAGTAGCTTAGACCGATTGTAATTGGAGAAAGAATTCTGGGGATTAAGGCTTGCACTACATGTGAGTAATGTAGTGTTTATCTCGTTGAAACGATTCTCCATCTCCTGATTAATTTGGTCAATAACCTAAAAATAAAGCGACATATTAAGTATACTTCTAATACTAACAATGAAACAAAAACTTAATCAATTGATAAATAATACAGTACTCTAATTACCTGATAGAATATGTTGACTCGAAAAAGGTCGTAATTTGTCATCTTCACCTCTTCTCCTCCACTTCTAGAACGAAATCGACTTGCCACATTATCTTCCATTTTGAAGATGATCACATTGTTTGCCGCAAAAAACTCATTGACCTCCTGTACGAGCTTATCCCATCCATTTTGCCTCAAATCTTGAAGCTTCTCCTTTACAATCTGAACTTGATTCATTGCCGCAATGATGTTTTGATCTCTTTGTTGCAACAATTGTGACAAAGAATTTGTCCATCCCAACACAAGTCTCATCAAATGAGCAATAAAAACAAACTGATAATGTTCCATCTTTTCACCCAAGCTAGCGGCATTTGCCTGAATGTTTGAATCACCTCCATCATCAACTAAGTTTTCCAACACCTTGGTGACGAATTTCCACAACGTGAGAATACAAACAATGGTGATATAGTGTGACCCCCAACGTGTGGTTCCCGGTCGAGTTAAAGTGCTTTCTTGATGCAATCCTGTTCCAGATTCCTCATCTCCCTTTTCTAACTTCTCCACCAAGTCATCATGTTGATACTGTCGCAATTGGTCTCTTCTTTTGCAAGAAGCCCCAACTATGTTCGTAATCAACATCAAATAACTAAAGAAATCTGCCACATCTCTAATTTTGGTTGCACATCCCACAATAACCAGTTGAAGCTGATGAGCAAAACAATGAATATATCTTGCATATGGATTTTCCTTCAAAATAAGAGTCTTCGGCCCATTTTGCTCGCCTCGCATATTTGAAGCTCCATCGTATCCTTGACCTCTCAGTTTACAAAATGATAATCCATACTGAGCAAAGAACGCATCAATAGCACTTTTCAAACATACTGCAGTGGTCTCACGAACATGAACTACCCCAAGAAACTGCTCCATAACAACTCCTTGGTTGTCCACATATCTTACAACAATAGCCATCTGCTCTTTCACTGAGACATCACGAGACTCATCAATCAATATAGAAAAGAACTTGTCCCCAAGTTCTCGGATAATGACATTTATCGTCTCTGAAGCACATGCCTTAGCAATATCCTTCTGAATGGAAGGACTAGTCAGCTGATGATTTCCAGGGGCATTACCCAACACAACCCTTGCAACCACTTCGTTCAGATCACCACATAACTTAAGCAATTGCATAAAATTACCTCTATTTTTTGAAGAAACTCTCTCATCATGCCCCTAAAAAGTCATCCCCTGCGCAAGTAGAAATCTAGCCGCTCTCAAACTTGTACTCAAACGAAGATGGTAAGCAGCACTTTGTACTTCGGTTGAAGTCAACACACATCTTGAAATACTTTGCACTTGATTTTTGTAACCAATAAACAATATTCTTGCATCATTGTGTTAGCTATTAGCACTCCCCACATGCTCTTCAAACTTCTCAAGAGCCTTCTTCCAATTAGAACATCCCTCCTTGGCAAACACCCCATCTCCATATTTTGGTCCTAAGTCACCTTTGAAAAGATAACACCAAAAACAATAAGCAGCATCTTTAGACACACTATATTCCAACCATTCTCTATCTTTGAACCACTTCTTTTGAAAACTTCTCTTTTGTTTTCCAAAAGAACGTTGTGGGAAATCATGTGACATAGGTTGACAAGGACCATTAAGAATATAATCTCTCTTGACATCATCTCTAATCAAAGGATCATATTCATCAATGGGTTTCCGCAATGCAGGATCACTAATAATAACCCATTCTTTCTCCAATCGGGCTCTTTTTTCGCTTCTTCTATCATCTCTAGAAATATTTTGTTCAACCGCAATCACATCATCAACATTCTGAGATGGAGTTTGAATCTGATTGGTTGAAGGAAGTGAAGATCCACTAACTCGAACCGATGACTTGGATCGAATAACAAACTTATCCATATTTTATAGTCCTATAATAAAACAAATCCACAAACCACAATTTCCAATCATAAATCACAAATTTACAAATTCATTTCTCACAAGTCACAACCACAATCACAATTACAATCAATTTTTAAATCACAAATCACAAAGGAACAAATTTATTTCTCACAAATCACAAACCCTAATCAAATTCCCAAATTGATTCCCAATTTCACAAATTCCAATCTAAACTAATTCTCAATCAATCAATTGAACTTAAAAACAAATAAATTCAAAAGGGATGAATTGAGAAAGAAAACTAACAAGGCTTGGCTATAGAAGAGAAGATTTCGATTGAAATTTTGGAATTGCTCCTTCAATCCTTCGCAGTCGCAGAGAATGAGAGAGAGCGGGTCACCGCAGCACTGAGCCGTCAGTAGCAGAGTCAGCCGGTCCCGGAGGTGGAGCTGCTGCGCCGGCGCCGGTAGCAGGGACGCAGTCACGCGGTAGAGACAGCGGTTTGGGTTTCACCTTCGGCTTTGGCTGAGAGTTATTGAGGGTTTGTGTCGGCGGATTGTAGCTGTAAAAAAAAAAGAACAGTAAAAAAAGAGGTTAAATTTGATGTTAAAAAAAAATAGAAGAAAAGGTGAGGAAATGGGATTCGAACCCTGGATGGTTGCGTCGCTGGGTGGAAATGACCCGCGCCTTAACCAGTGAGCCACCTTGTCTTTCCGATTTTACTCTCCTTCATTTATATATATTACTATTTTCACAAATATATAAAAATATACAAATACCCCTCTTTAGGATAGGAGGGGGGGGGGGGGCTTCAGCCACCCCGAGCACCCCCACAGATCCGCCACTGCTTGGAGGCTTGCTTGCATGCGTATCCATACTTAAAGTGTACGCAATCGCTAAATTTTTTGGTATCGATAACGTTTCTAGGGTTTGGAACTTTCATTTATATATATGAAGAGGTGTACCCAATTTCGGAAACCTGGTGACCCCTATACATAGAAATTCTAAGTCACGGAGTTTCTAATATGTCTAGTTGTTTACACAAAATATGCCTTGAGATTCTTTGTATTCCATGATTTTGCGAGGATCGCTCCTTCCGAATTTTGAAGCTTGAAAGAACCTCTGCCTACCTCTTTATGGATGGCGTATGGACCTTCCCAATTGGGTTCAAGCTTTCCCCTAGTTGTCGTTTGTTGTAGGACCATATCTCCCTTTTGCAGGGGTCGTACAAAAACGCGCTTGTTGTATCCTTCAGTCAGGCGACGTTGATACTCATTTTCTTTGAGACAAGCGGTATCCCTTCTTTCTTCTTGTAAGTGGAGTTCTAGCTTGAGGGCCTCGTCGTTGGATTCTTTGCTAAAATCAACTATTCTGGCTGACGGAATCAGGAGCTCTACTGGTATGACCGCGTCCACCCCAAAAGCCATGGCGAATGGTGTTTCTCAGGTAGGGCTCTTGGCTGAGGTTCTATATGTCCATAGAACAAGGGGCAAGATTTCAGCCCACTCTCCCTTTGTCGTTCCCAACCTCTTTCTCAAAGCATTCAAGATTTGGCGATTTGTGGTTTCGGCTTGTCCGTTGGATTATGGATAAGCTACTGATGAGAATCGGAGGTCTATACGGAGACCGGCGCAGAAATCACGAATTCCTTCACAATCAAATTGTGGACCGTGATCTGTGATGATAGCTTGAGGGACCCCGAATCGGCAGACCATATTTTTCCATAGGAACGTACATACTTTTGTCGTTGTAATGGTGGCCATGGCTTCGGCTTCTACCCACTTTGTGAAGTAATCCACTATCGCCAGTGGCGGCCGCAGAACTCACTGAAAGGTGGGGCGAAATTTCTTGTGTATATTGATATATTCATTGAAAATTCAGGCTTTTTCCATATCTAGGATTGTAAACTTATCAAAATCCAATCATGTTAAATTCAAGACTTTTGCATATTAGGATGTAAACTCATCAAGCCTTACAAACTCAATTCACAAATTCAATTTATAAATTTATAAATTTCATTATCAAAAATTCAAAATCATATATACACAATAATTAATTAAAACACAAAATTGATTCCTCAAATCACAAGCCCTAATCAAAATTTCACAAAATTGATTATCATAATCAAACCCTAATTTCACTAATTTTCATCGCTGCTTATGTGGGAGAAAAAAAGGAGGTGAAAAATATGCTGGACCTTGGCATTGATAAAATATAAGGATTCAACTTTGGCAAAATTATAAAGAAGCTAACCAAATTTGTTGGACTCAACCTTGGCAAAATTATAAAGGAGCTAACCAGCTGCACAAAAAAGGAGACAAATTAGGACTGAACATTGTCATTGATAAATACAAGGACTCAAGTCAACCTTGACAAAATTATAAGCTAACCAGCTGGCACAAAAAAAGAAAAATTAGGAATCGAACCCCGCACCTCTTTGCTCTCATTTAATTTTCCCCTATCCCATTTACCAAGTGAGCTAAAGAGAAGACTTGATTTCACATCCATCCCAATTTTACTTATTATAAAAATACATGTATATAAATAAAAATAAATTAATTTTTTCTCCAAACTCCGGGACGCGTGGGTCGAAGGGTGGGGCGACCGCGTACGCGCGCCCCACCCTGGGGCCGCCCCTGACTATCGCGATGATGAAACGTAGCTGGCCAGGTGCTGTTGGGAAAGGACCCAAAATATCCATTCCCCACATTGCGAATGGACACGGTGCGGAGATGGTTTTCAGTGGGTGAGGGGGACGGTGATTGAGTGACGCGTGTCGCTAACAAGGATCACTTATGTGGATGACCATTTATGTGTTTGCCCTAAGGATGGGCCAATAATAGCCTAGGCGTATGATTTTAGAGGCTACGACTCTCCATCCCTGGTGGTTGCCACAGAGGCCCGCGTGCAATTCTTGTACAAGATTAAATCCTTCCTCGCCTGAGACGCACATGAGGTCTGGGAGGTTGAAACCTCTTTTGTAGAGTCGGCCATCCCTGACTCGGAAACGGACCGCTCTCCTTCTGGTGCTTTGGCTGTCTTGTACCTCGCCTGCCACTGCCCCTTCGGTTATGTATTCTAGGAGGGGTATACGCCAATCTCCGAGGTTTGATATTTTCAATACCCCTTGATGGATTCTCGGACGTGCCTCTTTTAAATTATAACTCGATCACTTAATCCCAAAGGCAACGTGGCTCGCATTCTGGCCAATGTGTCGGCGCGTTCGTTTTGCTTGCGAGGAATGGATGTGATATAACATTTCCCGAAGGCGGCAGTGAGTATTTTTACACGGGCCAGGTACTCGGGCAGCATTCTGGTTTTTGCTTCGTAGTCCCCCTTAACTTATAAGGCAACTACTTCTGAGTCTGTAAAAATTTGAACCTGTCGTGCCCGTTAACCAAAGCCTTTTCAATACCCGCGATCAAGGCCTCATACTCTGCTTTGTTGTTGGTGGCTTCAAACAATAGTTGGAAAGATAAATCAGTTATCTCTCCTGTTGGATTGGTGATGGTGACTCCTGCTCCACACCCCCTCGCTGATACCGATCCATCAACATTAATCACCCAATCCTCTCCACTGCGATCTTGGGAGTCGGTAAAGATGGCCTCGACAACAAAATCGGCCAATGCCTGGGCTAAGCAAGATTTCCTGGGCTTGAAATGAATATCGAATTCGGAAAGCTCTACTTTCCACTTGACCATCCTTCCGGAAAGAGACGGTGAATGAAGAATCTAATGAAGTGGCAGATCAGATAACACTTCGATGGTGTGGGCCTGGAAGTAGGGTCTTAATCTTCGCATCGCGAAAACCACGGATATAGCCATTTTTTCAATTGGAGTATATCGAGATTCAGCGGGTTGCAATACGCGGTTGGCAAAGTAAATAGGAAACTTAGATTCCCTAGTTAAAACTGCGCTGATGGTGGTGGATCCAACATCGAGGTATAACTGTAAGGTTTCGTGCTCGTGTGGAAAGGGCAAAGTCGACAAAGCTGCCAGGTAATCTTTCATACTCTTGAAAGCCTTGTCCAAAGTGGTAGTCCACTCGACCGGACCTTTCTTTTTTAACTGCTCAAAGAAGGGGGGCGAATGATCAGCTAACCGTGAACAGAATCTGCTTAGGTAGTTAACAGATCCGTTCAGCTTTTGGATGTCGTTCAACGTCTTTGGAGAAGTCATGTCGATGATGGTTTGTACTTTTTGAAGGATTAACATCTATTCCCCTATGGCTTCTCATGAAACCTAGGAATTTCCCGAAATCAACTCCAAAAACACACTTTTCCGGATTCAGGCAGACACGGTTTCTTCTCAGTGTATCGATGGTTTCTTGCAAATCTTTGCAATTGTCATCCGTTGCTACGCTTTTGATAACAATATCATCGACATAAACCGCAACATTTCTTCCGATCTGGGAGGCAAATACTTTTTCTATCATTCGCTGAAAAGTGGCCCCCGCATTTTTTAGCCCAAATGGCATCACCTTGTAATAGAAAGTTCCCTGGTTGGTGATGAAAGCAGTGCTTTTTTCGTCGCGAGTGCTCATTTTGATCTGATTGTAACCGGAATATGCGTCTAGAAAGCTTAAGATGACATGTCCTGTCGTGGTGTCTACCAGCTTGTCAATGGACGATAAAGGATAACTATCCTTTGTGCATGCTTTGTTCAAATCTTTGAAATCTACGCACATTCTCCACTTGCCGCTGCTTTTTCTGACTAATACCACATTCGATAGCCAGGTTGAATCATTAATTTCGCGAATAAACCATGCTTGAAGAAGCTCGTGGACTTCTTATTTTGATGCCTCTGATTTTTCAGCGGCCATCTTTCTTTTTCTTTGGCAGATTGGTTTTGCCTCGTGATTGAGTCTCAGGGAATGTTCCGCGATCTCTCAGGGAAGCCCTTTTAAATCTTGTGGCGATTAGGCAAAAACGTATCGCTATCTCTGTAGCAAATCCTTGAGGCGCTCCAAAGCGGGGCCAGTCAAGCTATGGTCATGGTATAGGATTTCGGATTTATTTGGGAAAGGAAAGAAAGCGACTTTTTCTTCCACGATTTTATCAGCTATCTTCTCTAGTCGAACGTCTAAATCCGCCGTGGGTCTCTTCCTTCAGAGATCCCCTAGCCCTTTCTTCAATCACTAATATTCGGTTATGGCCCTTTCTTAGCGACGATAAGTAACAGACCCTACTTTCGACCTGCTGTCCTTGTGCTTCGTCCACCTTCCCGTCAGCGCATGGAAACTTGACGCTAAAATGATATATGGAGCATGCTATTTGGAATTTGAATAGACTTACACGGTCCATAATAGCGTTGTAGATGAATGGTAGCCGGACAACGATGAACTCAATTATGTGGGTTCTTCTATTTGGTGCGGTGCCTAGCGTTAGGGCTAACTCGATCGTTCCCGCTACTTCAACCTCGTCTCTGGAAAAGGAGACTAGTTTTCCCGAGTAGCGACGTAGGGCGCTTTCGGCGATCACGAGTTGCTCAAACGTGTCCCAATAAAGGACATCTATAGACGAACCCGTATCTATCATGACCCTTTTAATAGTTTTGGTTCCTATATGTACATGGATGACCATAAGATCTGAGTGAGGCATTCTGAGATCGCGAGCATCACGGGTGTCGGATACAGAGAAACATAGCGTAGCGTGAGCAGTGGATGCTTGCTTGACGCTGGCCTCCGATGGGGGACGTCGGGCTTCTCTTTCGTAGTTTTTTCTTTCTTGATTGCTGGTGCCCGATGTCGCGGGTCCTCCCGCGATGGTGTTGATGCACCCATCCGGAGGAGGAGGTTTTGGGCGATCCCAGTTGGAATGCTCAGGTCGATTAGATGAGGATCTTATTGTAGGGGCATCCCTTGTGTCCCTGGGAGGAGGTCTGTACCCTCCTCCTCTGCCGCCATTCCTTCCTCCGCTGTTCTGGGGGTAAGTTCCCCTGCCTCTCCCCCCCATGGCATACTGGGGATTGTAGGGTCTTGGTAATGCATTAGGTGGCTTATATTTTCTGGGAGGGACCTCGGGAGGACGGTGTTGCTCTGGCATCGCTACTGGATTGCCAGGATTTACTAGTGGGGCGCAAATTTGAAGGGGTGTCTCCTTTTGGGGAAGAGCTGGCAGGGTCCCATAGATCGGGGGCGAGATATAGTCTGGATGAGCCATCATCACGTTTTTTGGGACCCCCGGCGGATTTGGTCCCGATCTTTGGTTGTATTGGACTTCTTGGATGAGAGGGCGTGGTGGGATGGCCGGATATTTCCAGGACGGATTACGAGGTTGCTGATCCTTGAAGTTTTTCCTTCCCTGTCGCTTGTTCGGTGGCCGGTGGTAAGATGACTGACGGAACAAATGCTTATATTCGACAGGTCGCGAGCTGGAGTTCGCAGCCTCTATAGCGTGGATCTGCTTGGTGACGAGTTTTCTCAAAACATCATAGTTGGCCGTCTTTTTTCGAAATAGGCAAATTTTGAAATCTCCTTCAGCCAAATTTCCCATTAGTATCGTGCTTGCGGACTCTTGGTTGAACCTCGGGATTTGTACCACCATATTGGTGAATCTGCTGAAAAAATTTCCCAAGGATTAGGTCGCGCCTTGCTTAATGGAATTGAGGTTCAACATGGTTATCTTTCTTGTGCGGGCGCTTCCGAAATGAGCGACGAATGTCCCTGACAATTGTGTAAAGTTGTTGATGGATGATCGAGCAAGGTTTGTGAACCATGTCAAAGCGACCCCACTCAGCGTGGATGGGAACGAGTGGAAAAACATAGCATCGTTGTCCTCATTCATTCCCATTGTCGTAGTGAACTGGTTGAGGTGATCGTTGGGATCGGTATCTCCTTTGTATTTGGCGATGGAGATATCCCTCCACCTCTTGGGGACGGGTGCCTCACGTATTTGTCTGCAAAAGGCCGAGGGGAAAGTCGGTTCACCTTTGCGAGTTTGCTCGGGTGCTTCAGGGGAGTTTGAACGCGAAGACACATTCTGGGCCCTACCAGAACGGTCGACCCTGTTGTTATTCTCGGTGGCTTCTGGATCGAGGTTGAGGGGGCCACCAGCGGGGTTGGGTAAATGGTTGACCGTTATGGGCACTGGTCCTTATTGTTGAAAGTAGGTGCGGGGGTCATGTTGGAGTGGTATCCCGTTCGTTTGTTGGAAAGGCATATCGTTTGCTTGTTGGTTAAAGTACATGCTTTGCGGGTAGCTCCCTGCGAAAAATTGGTACGGGGGGCAGCCATCCCACATCCCGTAGGGAGCGAACGGAGGGGGTTGCACAATGTCCCACGTTGGTTGTTGGGGAGTGCCTTCGTTGCCGCCGTGTAGAGCCTCCTCATTAGGGATGGCATTGAGGTTGATACCGTTTTCCTCCTCGTGGTCACGGTGTTGTTGCCCAAACTCCTCTCCGAAGAGGGTGAATTTCATGGTTCCTGCAATGAAAAACATTAGTCCTAAAATAAGAAAAATCAACGCGATTATCAATTTATACATACATCTATTTATATAGAATAAAAAGGATAGAGTGTGGTAAGAAAGGATGAAATAAAAGAAATGGAAAGATAGTAATGTAAAGAAGCGTATTGCTACGCGGAACCTCTCGTCGTGAAAGGTTCCCACAGACGGCGCCAATGAAGTGTTCATGAGATTTCGCCTATACTTATTACCTCACTTGTGACGACATAATACTTTTAGAATACCTGAAAGCCTTATCCTGATAGGGCGATGATCAGATTGTAAGCTTATTTGTCTAAGCGATGAGGGTTATGAGTTTGACTCGCGATGAATTATGTTTTACTGTTCAATCGTCGTCCGCGGAGGAAGTTTGGCGAGGTTGTTATCTCTAGGAACGTTCTTCTCCGACCGAGGATCTCTAGAACTCAACTCCGGGGGCTTTAAGTCCGGGAGGTAATCAGAGCTCTTATGCCTTTCTTATCTTTGGAATCAGATCCTTTTCTCTGTGATCGAAGGGGGTATTTATAGGGGAACCAAGCGAGCAACTGGCTGGCAACCTCGTGTTTCTTCGTAGGACACGTGTAGCGCATGCTCACATGTTTAGAGGCATAGACAATACACGTGGAGCCTTTAGAGGCGAGGTGCCTAAGCTAGCGAGCTGCTTGTTAGGTCTTCGGTAGCTAACGAGTTACGAAGGAGAGTTTAACTCCAATTCTTATACTGGCTTTGAGCCGCAAAGGAGATAAAGGTTAGCAGATATGGGGGGGCTGAGCCTAGTTCTCTGGGTTTGGTTGGATACTTTGCTCGCGATGCGTTAACGGTGAGACCGACCGTTAACGCATCGCGAGCAAAGTATCCACTTTACTTACCACTCATACTTAATTTACCTTTTGCATTATAATATTCATTTTCTCTTTTAAGTCCACATTCATGATTATTAAATGGGGTCGGGTACCAATACGGACCTCACCCCATTTGTAAATTAGAATGCATTTGCGAACTGGTCAGTCTCCGCCTTATCGGGAAGGGGGCGGTGGTTAGGAAGCGGGATATACCACTTGGTATTATGTGTTAAGGCCTTTATTACTATTATTATGCACTTGGTCTTAGGGGCATGCTAGTGTGTTAATATTCTGCCTTGCATCTAGAAGCATGATTATTAGGTATATCGTATGTGTGTGCATTCAGCAGCGGAAAGAGCAGGTGGGCGTCATCTGATCCCCCTCACCATTAATGTTTTTAGGTATCTATTATATGTTCCTTCTATCGATGCTGCTTGCTTATTGCTTGGTTCCTTTTGTTTGACGAAGAATGAGCGTTGGAGTTCCTGACTTCACTAGACTTTGACTATGTTTTTGGACTTATGTTTTAGACTCCATTTTGACCCGGCTCTGCCGTGGCACCCCTTGTATTACACTTTGCTTCCGCTATTTGCATGACTATTGTTTTTCACGCTTAGAATTACGACAGGTACAAAGGACTTCCTTGGGGGATTCCAACTATCCCTTCGAATTTGGGTATGAAATCCCACTTTGAAAACGTTATATTAGAATTTCAAACCTTCAACCTGTACTCGGAGAGCAAGATTATAACGAGGGGTTTCATCCCTCGAAACGTAACCCGGGAATCATAATCTCGGGCCATTACAACTTGCATTCTCAGTCCTATCATTGTTGCACAAGCACTTGGATTCCGTATTAGAGTTTTACGTGCCAAACAATTGGGTATCGATAACCTCCTTATAGGATGGTTGTTAACGCAATCCTTGGAGATTGGAAGTGTCATTGGAATATAGAGCTGTTACAATCCAATACTAGACTGGATATTTGTTCCTTTTCTAATGTTGATATTCGTCTTATTTTTAGGAGAGTCAATACTGTTGCAGATAATATTACTCGTGTTGCGTACAGTCCCCCTGTCGACAAATGCTTAGAGAGTGACTCGGTACTTCAAGTTCTCGTCCGAAAGGTTAGGGCGCGCACCTCGGCGTTGGTTTTGGGCCTAATTTCTTTCATTGCTTAAAAAATATATAAATAAATAGTAAATAACCTATTTTATTTAACATTTAACGGATGGAGTAATTATCTTGTTAATAGACTCTTGGGAAAAAAAGTCATTAAACGATCGAAACTCAATGGGTATGTATAGGGCACCCTTTAACAGTTTAAAAATTGCTAAAATGGGAGAATTTTTTTTTAAAACTGTGTATGGGGGCGGATTATTTGGAATTTTTTGTTGAAATTTGAAGTTAAAAAAAAAAGCTATTTGTTAGCTTTTCACATGATTATTTTGTTTATTTGATTTGAAATTACCATAATACCTCTAATAACAATAAAAGAAACTCCAGTTTTTATAAATAAACTCTTTTTCCCCCATACGAAGTTTATATTATTCCACAATCTTTCAACCTTTATTTTAAACAGTTTTTCAATTTCAACAGTTTTTTAGGGTTGTGCATGATTCGGTCCAAACCAAATTTTAGACCGAACCAACACAAACCGAACCTAATCGGAGTTTTTCTGTTCGGCTTTCAGCTCGTGAATTTTCATATTTCGATTTCGGTCCGATTTGTGTTAAACCAATTTTTTTTATACACTATATAAATACAGTGTATATATTTGTATACTTTATATATACACACATACTTATTGTGTATACACATATATAGTGTATATATACACTGTATTTGCATCAATGTATATATATTTGTAATTTTCTATACTTTATAAAGTATACAAATACAGAGTGTGTATGTATTTGCAACAGTGTATATACACTGTATTTGTATCAGTTTATATATATGTGTATACTGTATTTATATACTTTATATTGGAATATGTGTATAGATACACATAAATACAGTGTGTATATAGATTTGTATACTTAATTTTTATTTTTATAGAAATTCGGATCAATTATGTTAAAACCGAACCAAATACAAACCAAATCGGTAAATAACCGAATCGAACATAATTCTTTTGGTTTGAAATTTTGAGATTTTTTATTTCGCTTCGATTAGATTTTACAATCCTACTGAATTTAAATTTCAATTACTTTTTTTAACTCGGTCAGATACGGACACCCAATAACGTGGTTAGATTTGGGTTAGTAGGTTGGGACCAAAATTAATCGGAGTGCGGGATTCTTTACGGGCGGCACACTCTATCGTTGGGAGGCAACCCTCTGCAATCTGCACCGCACACATCACAAAACCCCCCCAAAACTCCAAAACCCAAATCAGACAAACCCCCAAATCCACCAATTCCTCCCCTTTTGATAATTTCCGTGTTCAGATGTTGAAGAAGCAGACAACCAGTAGTCTCTGTAAGTCTCCGTTTCTCCTTCTGATCTTGTTCCCTTTCTGTCTTCTTCTCTTTTCTCAGTCAAAATCTCATCGCTTCCGCCGCCTCAATCGTCCTTCCATTTCGAATCTTGCCGCTCCAGGGATTAATTGATTCTGGGTCATCCTAATTTCCTCATTTTTTATTCTCATTTATATGGCTTTATCCCGATTGGCAAGGGAAATCTGCGTTTCGCACCTCATTCTCAAATTTGCCGTGTGGGTCTTTCCTTCCTTCCTCCTGTCCCTTTCCGACTGTGTGTCTGCTTGCGTAGCTCTCTGGGTTATTAACTATTTTTTCCCCGATTATCAATTGCTGTCTTCTTTTAATCGGCTGCAGGATTGGCAATCAAGAAATTGTAAAGCTTGTGCTTTGAGTTCCTGTTGATGTCGTTTCTTGAACAAAGTTAGGGTTCTAAGGGGTTCGAGATGTGAAGTGGAGCTCTTTGTTAGTTTGGATTTGATAGTTGAGTGTCAAGAAGGAGATGTTTGTTGCCTTATGATTTGAAGCGTGTGGTGGATTGGATTGTTATCATGGGGAACAAATTTGGACGGAGGCGTCAGGTGGTGGATGATAAGTATACAAGGCCTCAAGGTCTGTATCCGATCAAGGATGTGGATTACAAGAAGCTAAGGAAGCTAATTCTCGAGTCGAAGCTCGCCCCATGCTTTCCAGGGGGCGATGAACCTGATTTCGGCCTTTTGGAGGAATGCCCCATTTGTTTTCTGGTTTGTTTCTGCAATCTTTTGACCATTTTGTTCATTTCAATTTTTGTTTTACTTTCTTCAACAACAAAAAAATGTTGGGCTTTGAGGAGTAGGGTCCTGCTTAGTTTTCATACCAAGACCTCTTTGCTCAATTGCTAGTTCCTGTTGATCCGTGCAACATTTATCTTATGTTGAATTAAAAGATTTTAGGATTATCTGGTCATGGAAAACTTCATTTTATAAATTTTAGCATATAGTTCATCATCTCGATACCCATTGATTTATTGATTTTTCTTCCATTAGTTCATATGAATGAAGAAGGGTTGTCATTTAGATGTTAGTCGTCTTTTCATAGACCCATGCACCAACCTTCTTCAATTAAAGAGAAAAGAACTTTATAAAAGGGGAGGGTTTAGGGTGTTTTCCTCAACATGTGTGTAGACTCTCTTTGTCCTCTATCATTTCATTGCCAAAAAAGACACTTGGGCGGAGGTTGGTACAAACTTGAAGCTTCAAATTGTGATGATATTCACATCCCTGTTGGGCTCTTGTTCTAATTTTTTTTATTTATCCCATGTATCAGCATTATCCAACTGTTAATCGTTCAAGATGTTGTATGAAAAGCATATGTACAGGTATCTATCCACCAGTCCTTGCAGGATTATGTAATTTATGAGCAAGTGCAAGTGCATGAGCTTAATCTTCTCTTCTGATTATTTGTCAAACAGAATGTTTTCTTCAGATGAAGAATCCAAATTCAGCACGTCCCACACAGTATCCTTTTCCATGTGCAATTAACATTGCCTGCTTTTTTTTTATGACAATTTTGCTGATTTTAATTTTGTAAATTCCTCAACTGTTATAGATGTCCTTTTTGTAAAGCCTCAAATTATGCAGTTGAATACCGGGGTGTAAAGTCAAAAGAAGAGCGGGGTTTAGAACAAGTTGTAAGGCCAAGATTTCTAACAAACTTTCACATTATTATGGATTATAGAGTCTATGCTCTCAACTGTGCTTCTTCTGATTTTGTGTAATGGATTTATGTTTCTCTCAGGAGGAGCAAAAAGTAATTGAAGCAAAGATAAGAATGCGGCAGCAAGAACTCCGGGAGGAGGAAGAAAGAATGCATAAAAGACAAGAAACAAGTTCTTCAGTTGGGGTTACACATGCTGAAAACATCAACAGCGCCACACCTACAGTTGTTGAGAGAGAAACACTTGTCTCTTCTCGGGACTCGGTTGCTACTCCGTTGCTTAGCCCCTCACTGAACATCCAACAGAACAGGTCAGTATTTTCCTTTTTTGCCTTCATTATCTTTTAATTTTCCCTGGGAAATTTCAGTTGATTACCTAAACAGATGTAAAAGCATGTAAAATGCAATTGGAGAGTCTTGGTGAGACCACATCTTTGCTATATCATGCCTTCTAGCTAATTATAAAGATTTTAGGAGCTGGTGAAGCATGTAAAATGCAGTCAGTTAATATTGAGTGAGGTTGAGACTACTAGTTGCAAAGCTTGGTACTCATGTATTGATTTCTTAAAAGCTTTAAGAAACTACAAGAATGAGAATGTGGTAGTTGTCTTTCTGACTTGGTTGATCAAATGAGGGCCTGAGAGGGTGAAGGCACAAACAAGGTCATTTCTTGAGCTTTATGAGAATGTGAGCATATGTATAGAAGTTGTGCATGTTATGTCACCTGATTAATGGAAGATGACACATGTTGAAAGCTTTGACATGGACAAATTTTGATGTACTAATTTGTTATGATGTGAAAACTGAAAAGTAGTATCAGGTTGAAGTCATTTTGAGGCAACAGTGCTGTTGATTTCATCTACACATTCCCCATGAGCTTATTTAGTTTTAAGTCCGAGTTCTTACACTTGGATGAATTGAGGACACTAGATGTAAAGTAGCTATCGAAGGTCACTATTTGAATGAATGCACAGCAAACATTGGGATGCACTGCAGCCGACAAGGAAAGATTCCAGCTCACTCTTCCTTCTCTCATAATTATAACGAAGCATCCTTTTGACTTCTGCGTTTGGATTTCTCAAGTGTTTCATTAATTGACTTTTGAAGTTTATTTAATTCACTAGTGAAGTAATCTTAACATAATCATCACACAAGAAGTTTCAGGTGTGTCTTTCAATCTTTCATGTAGTGTAATTTCTTTGAAGCAATAGTTGGTTGAATCGGAGTGCTTCATTCAGGCATGTATGCCTTTATGCTCGTGTGCGGTTAGCTTTAACTAATCCATTCAACATTTTGCATTCCTTCGCAATATGATGTTATTTCTTGTTTAAACACACTAATTAGCCTCAGTTCGTCAATTACTTATCTGAGATGATGTCTGTTGTACTGAAGGGGTGATGAACTTGACCTGGATCTTGAGGATATTATGGTTATGGAAGCTATCTGGCTTTCTATCCAGGTATGTCAAATAGCAAGCTTCACAATTTTTTTTTTAATGACACGGAAGGATCATTGTGCATACGAATATATCCCTCTGATCTTTATTTCGCATCATGTTAATTTATCTTTTATCCATATGGTTGGTTCATATAGGAGAACGAAAATCAAAACTACCCGTCTTATGAAAGCCCTGCTCCAGAACAGTATTCTCCACCAATTACAGAACCTTTAGCGGGTCCATCATCATCGTCCTCACCATCGGGAGGACTAGCATGTGCCGTTGCTGCCCTTGCGGAGCGTCGACAGGTTAGCGGGGATCAACCGAGCAACTACAGTGGACATATATTTCACTCAGATATGTTACCCAGCAGTAGCAGGCGCGCCAGCAGAACAAAGAAGACGAAAGGGAACTATTCTGCTTGGAGGGACTCGGATGACTTGAACATCGAAAGGGTGACCACGATGAGTGAAGTCGGGGATTGGGGCAGCATCGATCATGGGTCAGAAGTTGCTGAGGCTGGGACCAGCTATGCTAGTTCCATAGACTCGGATGGTGAAGGTGGAGCTATCCTGCCTCCACCAATGTTGCCACCCCAATCACTATACAGAGCTTCCGTCGCAGGCTATACCAACGGTTACACATCAGAAACTAGACGAGGTTTCAACGATCTGCTACAGCCTCCACCGCCACTGCCACGACCACTGCCACTGCCACGACCACAGCCACTGCCACTGCCACTGCCACCGACGTACGTAGGCGATGGCAGCTTTCAGCCGATTCCGGGCCCTATAGTTCCCGAGAGCTTTGAGGAGCAAATGATGTTGGCGATGGCGGTCTCACTGGCGGAGGCTCGAGCGATAACTGCAGCCCAAAAAGTTGCCTGGCATTAGTCCCAGCATGGTTCACAAAGAGCTATATGGTCAAAGGTGTCTTTTGTCTTCCCATTACAGCCCTGAATATACACGTGAAATAGGAACAGGAAGTATTAATGAATGCAGTGTTTGTTGGCTCATAAATATATATATTCTTACCTATTGGTTTGGTTGTAGCCTGTTTTTTTTTCTTTCCAACCTTTTCTTCTGGGTTTATTCATTACATGGTCATTCTTTGTTGTTAATGAAAACAGTGAAAGATCATTTAGTGTGAAAAGGCTCTGTGCACAGTGAAAGATCATTCAGATGGATGCAGTGTTTGTTGGCTCCTCGCTGTCTGCACTCCTACCTCCTTTATCACTGAGCGATCATATAGGTGCCTTAGCTGAGAACGATTTTGCAAATTGTGTAAATTTCAACTTTTGAAGAATGGCAAATTGTGTAAATTTCAACTTTTGAAGAATTGTGGGAGTCTTGCAGAAGTGCCACCACCATTTTTTGACCTGATCTGATCCGATCAGTCCCACTGCAAGAAAGAAAGGGCGTTCAAGAGGAGGCTCTAGCAGGAGATGCAACACTCCTTACCAGCTACCAAAGCAATCCAATTATAAACCGTTTCATAAATTGTACGTAGAAAATAATCCTAATTAATCTTTGTAAATTGTGTTTCGTATTATGACTTTTACTTTAAGATATTCATTTATATATATTATATTATATGCAAGAAGACATGGAAATAATTTGGAGCGAGTGATATTTTGTTGCCAATTTTCCATTTAACATCTTTGTTTGAGATTAGAAACCTAGTTGCCAAGCAGCAGCTGTTAGCCTACTAAGCACATGGACTCCTGGATGTTGCTTTAGGATTCAAGGGGCCGGGCCTACTATTTTTTCAGGAGATCGAAGGTCACACAAAAAAACATGGAGTAGTGTTGTTTGAGACAATGTTTGTTGGAATGTGGTTGTCCCACATCGGTAATATAGAGAATGTTTAAACAACATATAAAGTTGAAGGACTACTCTTCTCATTGTCAATTGTTTTTTAGATGAAACTCAATTGGGTTTATCTGTTGTTTAAGTCTTCCGTATGTGTTCCCTCCAGCGTCTTAGTCCCACCGGGCCCAGCCCCCAAAGTATGGTGTTGTAGCTTTCTAGATGGCATAGTCGAAGGGGCTGCTCCAACACACTACTTTGGAGTGTATGCCCGACTTCTAATAGCCTTGACTTGAAGAGATAGGATCCGCACATGGCTAGCTCGAACATCCCAATGGTAACTAGGACAGTGAGCCTCACTCACAATTAGGCCGCACAAGAGGCTATGCCCTCTTTTTGGCGCCTATTGATTACTCCAAAACCCTCGTATTTGCTTGTAAATATTTCACAAGGTGTAATATATATTAACCTTAAAAAAAACCTAGTTGCCAAACAAATCCTACCTAGTAAAAAAAAACGGGTTTTTTAAATACACCGCTAATTTTTACTGGAACCACCGCTAATCTCCGCAACCCCCTGCGGACCGAGCTCCGTAACTCCTTACGGATCTCCCCGGACATCGTGCCAAACACGGCCTAAAAGTCCATCGACAAAAGGTCCGCAAGACGTTGCGGAGAGAGGTCCGCATTAGGATGCGGAGTTCCCTAACCTATATGTTTAAAAAAAAATTCTCAAAGATGTTCCGCAGGGAGGTGCGTAATATTTTTTTATTTTTTTTGCTCCTTAGATTTGCTCATTGGAAGGAGAATCGGACACAGAGTCGCAACCAGGTGCCGACTTAACTCCGCAAGGAGTTGCGGAGTTAAATCGGCGTAAAGGCTGTTTGGCTCAACGTTAAAAGTATTCCGCAACATAGTGCGGAATTAACTCCACAAGGAGTTGCGGAGTTGAATATCATAGTTTTTATATTTCATCTGTTTCACATTAAATGTCGTTCGACTTTCCGATATATATTTTCAATAAAGTTCAACTTCTTTTTTTTTTTTATAATTATCACTCTATTTTTTAAAATTTATTACTTGATAAAATTATATTAAAAAATTAATATTGCATAAAGCTTTTATCTTTCTATTTTTCTAACAAGTTTGGAAAAAAAAAATGAAACAAGATATATGGAATCTGAGGTAGAAAATTGATTTTGTTAAGCCAGGTCGGTTTAGTTGGGCTAGAAATTGGGCCTAAGACCACTAGTGCCTAATTTAATGAGCATGGCTACTTAGAGAAAGCGTGGAAAAATCCTTCAATGTATTTTTTTTTCTTTTTGATTAGGTAAGAATTCGAGTTTAGACATATCTGAAATTCGATGGCCGATTAAGCCGTCAGACGAGAGAACTGTCTATAAACTATACCATACAATAATACATAACTGTGAAAATTCAAGCAAACACACTCTACAAAAAAAAAAAAACCAAGCAGTCCTAAACCAAACTGGATGTGGACGGAGACGACTGACGAAGTCAAGCTCCACACCAAAGTAGAACTGTAGGCCAACAATACATCTTGACCCGATAATCCAGTGGGAAGTGAGAACGAAACTCTAGGGAAGAAGTCCACACGAGTAGTGGAGACGCCACGGTACATATTACCACGACCTCAACCTATCCCGATTCTGACAGCCAGAGCCAAATCCATAGAGAAGAACGCTAAGCCATGTCACCGTAGAGCCGCACACCGCCTGAGTAAAGATCACACAGAAACCCTTTCGGAATTTAGTCAATCATAACGGGATTTAGTACACGCCCAACCGAGCGTGGTTTGATACCTTTGCGGGATAAATTTATAGAAACCACTAATTGATCAACCCTTCTGGGTGGTTGTTCAAAAAAACAATTAATTCACTAATTTATATTTTTGTTGTGTGTGTGTGCGCGCGTGCGTGCGTGTGCGTGCGTGCGCGCGCCTTATATTCAGGCTGCCCCGGGTCCAAGGAAAAACCTTGGGTCCAAAGACAAACCCGAAAGCTCGGAAGAACACACAGCGTAGGAAAGCCAAATCGAATACCAAGGAGGATCACCGGGAGGAAAACACTAGATTAATTGTGGATTGGAAAAGAATTGGGCCAAAAAACAACACCAGTTGTGAAATACCCTAAATTATTTTTTGGGTTTTTATTTTTATTTTTTATTTAATTAAATAAATCTATATTATATCAAACTATAGTATATATCTTGTGAGTTTGGTCATTTAATACATTCACATAAGATATATGGTATGAATTAGAATAATTAAATTATTCTAAAGAGATATAATATATGATGGATGTAATTACATAAATCCTCTAAATACCCATATTATTTAATTTATGAAATTAAATTAAATAGTATTCAAAAGTGGAGAAATCTATTATCTATTTCCGTCTTTATCCATTTTTTTTATATATTTATTTTCCTTAAAATCTATCTTTTATCTAACTTATAATTCAACCGTATAGATAGACGTCTGAGTGTTAGGTTTCCCACAAACCAATTCCACATCACACGCCGTCACCGTCCTCTCATCCTCTCCTTTACTTCCGTGAGCTGAGCCGGCGAGCCGTGACCTGCCCCACTGTCCAACCACCACCGTCGGACCCATTGCAGTCGCAGCCTTGCCGGAGAACGCCCAGGCCGAGCCCCTCTCTGCCTTCGTCTTCAATTACCGCTGCCCGAGCATCTGACTCCGATTGCCATTGCCAAGCACCGCCTCCGATTGGCGCCTGCATCGCCACCGCCCATCACAGTTCGAGCTCCGCCTTCGATCACTGCCCAAGCCCGCCGGTGACCCGAGTCCAAACTTGCGCTGCAGCCGCCCTCGCCGCCGAACCACTGCAGTTGCACCCTGTCACGGGGAACGCCGATTGCCGCGTCGTCGCTCCCGAGCCCCGCTGCCTGCGTCTCGAATTTCCACCGCCAACCACTGTGCGAGCCGTCTCCGGTTGCCGCCAGCCCCCGCCTCCGACTTCCGTCGCCAATTTCCGCGTCGTTCTTCGCCTCCAATCGCGCCGGTCGTCGGTAGCCATCGCCGCCGAGGGAGGAGCTCCTTCCTCTTCGCTGTACGCAAACCTCCATTGAAACAATCGGAGGTTTTCAATTTCTTTTATGAAAATCTCATAAACTCCCTATTATTTAGTCTATTCTCGTTTTTGGCCCAAAGTTAATTATTTATTAAGTTAGGCGGCCAATGTTTCTAAACTATTCAATTCTTGCCCGTTTCAGCGACACCAAGAAATCTCGAAGCACCAACACCGGATCCCGCTCTCCGAGGAACTCATATTGGTATAGATTTTTAACTTTATAGAATTAATTCAATTTCAAATTGAATTAAGTAAAGTTAATTTTATAAAATATCAATATTAATATTCCTTTTTCCGTTGGATTCAATAGGTGCTAAAATCTCACCTTGTTGTCATAAGCTGATCATCGAAGGTTAAGGCAAGTGATTTCGTTCATCGCCCTTTTGCGTGTTTCGTGATTCTTTTGTTGTGCCTTTTAAATTCTTCCGTGTCGAATGCGGCCCTGTGGCCAATTTCCTTGCCAATTTCGATAAATTGCATACCCGTCTGCTTGATGTAATTTATCTTTTTAAATCATAAATTGGCATGAGTTAAATTAATGGGCAATTATTATTAAAGTAATTATAGTGTTATAGTATTAAATGTGATTGTTTGTTATAACTCGAGATAAGTAAAGATTGCCAATTTTCTTCTTCCTAAAGTGCATGATATTCTGCTTGTTCTTTCATGCAAACTAGTGGCATGTGATCGTAAGACCCTTTGAATTATCCATGCTTGTCCCTGTTTGATTTAATGTCGTTATTATGATCACCTAGTATAAATTGTTTATGTATGATAAGATAGGCACCATGTGATGCTTAGTTATGATATGTTAAAATGCGCACCACGTGATGCGAGTGACTTTATGCCTTTGGCAAGTTATGCAGTAGACTGACTTGCAGGTTGTGGTTCGTTAAGCCACCGCCTTACAAGGTTTCATGAAACACCATCCCGGAATGCATTCTCTGCGGGGTGATAAAACAACGATCTGATGTAGGTCGTGGTCCTTGTTAAAGGCCCGACCGGTACCACATAGTATTATTATTATTATCGTTATCATTATTGTGATTATTATCGGCTGTTAAATAGGTGATCATTTCAGTTATTATACTTATCTGCCTCAAGTATAATTCCTTTTCTTACCTTATAATCGACCGTTATGATCATCCGAGTCATGTGTGAATTTTTACCCTTTTCATTCAGTTTCCACTGTTAAATATTCGTGTCTTTCCCTTTAACCTATAACATACCGTTTTATGGTCACTGTAAGGTTAAAGTCTGAACATTTTCCCTATCATTTGCTAGTCTTAATTGTACTAACCATCCTATTTATTGGATGGCCGGTGTCCTTCGTTCTCACGAAACACCAGACCATATTCCACAGGTCTAGTGTAAGCAGCGGAGCAGGAGAGAGTTGAAGAGCGAACTATCATTTATGAATCTTTACACTACGGTTTTTAGAATCTTTAAAGTTTCCGCAATGCTACTTTGGTTTTAGCTATTTTTGGGGTTTAATTATACTTTATGATTTTGGCACTTTAGCTTTATTGTTGGGATGGGATATTTCATAATTTGATATTTAATTTGCTTCCGCACTATTTATTCAATTGCTTGAGTACTGTCTTGTTTATGGAAGCATGGTTGCATGTCCCTATAAGGCTCAGGTGAATTCAAAGACATTAAAGTCTGCGGATTCACTGGCGCTGTAACGTGCCCTTGGGATTTTAAAAGGGGGTGTTACAAGTTGCTTGATTGGGTAAATGATCCAAAGGGGTTTGTCATTTGGATTATTAACTGTAACTATACAATACACAGAGAATAGAAGCTTCAGAACAATGATGAAGATGGCCAAACGATGGTGGTGAACTCCCAGAAGGATGGCCGACGATGGAACGCTGAGAGAAACCACCACCCACGAACGTCGAAGAACGAGACCCAAACCAGAGAACAAAACCCAGATAAAGAGTCTCCTTCAATTCTCTCTAATTGGAATTTTAGGGTTCTTGGAGGAAAGAAATTTGAGGCTTTGTATTCTTTATCCACCACATGCTAGATTGATCAAACATATTTCGATGAAAAGGGGCTTGGATAGGTAGGAGTCATCAAATCTTCCAATTTCAAAGGTTATGGATTTTAGCTTTGAGATGTCGCGATGGTGTTCTCCATGCTCTCACGCACACCATCTAAATCACTTCTTTGAGCGTGGAGCCAAAAAATTCTCAGTGATGCCAGCCCAAGATAATGCAGCGATGTTATAAGTGTAAGTAGCGCTTAGAGGCTGCATCTCAATCAGATTAACTCCAACGTGGTGAGCAATCAAGGAAATCAAACCCTCGAAAGAAATAGTGCAATCAACATGCTGATATGTTATGCAGAGTAAGTCAGTACAGTTCCCTAAGAACATTTGAATCCAATCTCGTGTTCGCGTGGCCTCAGGAGTCAAATAGTAAGTCTAAGCCCAGCCTCTCATCGACATCATAGTTGGATCAACCAATCCAAAAAATGCAAGGCCGAGAGCCCTATGATATAAGCGTAGCGCAGGGTGCGTGATCATGTAATCAAAGTAACCTGCTTCTTTCCCAAAGGGTCGTCCAATTGTTGTAGCCCATGTCTCATATACAGGGGGATCGGAAACCACCTATTGCCAAGACTTTGAATTTTTCCTAGTGATTCCAAAAGTCTAAGCTATCAAGTCCTTGGTTACTAGAAATTCCTTCCCTTGCATGTAGAAACAAATCTTCTTATTAGAGCGAAAATCCAGGGTGGCCATAAATTCTCGCACCAATGCTGGATAGGTTGGTGCGTTGAACTCAATGAAATCTCCCATACCACCTTTATCAAGGAGTGAAGAAACATGATCGAACAATCCAAGGCGGTGCAGAATCTCCACATCAAAGAACATCATCGAAGCATATTTCCTACCCCCCGGTTGATCCAGCGATCTTTTAGGGCTTCCGTTAGATAAGCCGACTTAACAATGTTGGGGACAGTAGTCATGATGCGCAAATAAAGAAGCAAGATCAACATAACCAACACAAACCGAAGAAAATCCTTCGTCTGCAATAGTGGCGGGCGCCAATTTTGGAAAATGGCGAGCGCCGGTTATGGACAGGGCCGAAAACTCCGAATTTTAACGTCGTTGATCGGACGTCGAAACTTCCTCCAAATGCTTCCTTCATGCAAGAAACTTGATTCCAAAGCCTTTTTGGGTGGAAGGGATGGATATGAGGTTGAAAAAGAATGGATTTGGTGAATGTTTGTGGATTGAATTTGAATTTGTTGGAGGGTGGTTAGTAGGGGATGAAGGTGGTGGTTTGATGATGGAAATAGGATGGATGGGTGATGGTAAATAAGAAAATCAAGGCATTTTTTTTGGGTGAGATTTCATGTTTTATAATGATGGATTTGGAGATTGGAGTAGGAGGGTTTTTTTTTAATAGGTAAAAATTCTATGCTAGACATATCTGGATCTCGAAGGCTGACAAGTCGGTAGATGGATAACCGTAAAAAACAAACAAAAATACAAAGAAAGTGCAAAATACAGGCAAAAGCGCTCTATAAAGCGAAACTAAACACACAACTAAGTCGGCAGACGGATACAATCCAGATTAAAAACCATTCAAGTTTTATTGACCTCATCCTTCGATATGTTCTCAATCCAGATTTCTTAGGTGAAGACCTCACTTGCGATCTTTTATACAATCCAGATTTCTGAGGTGTTCTGTGAATGCAATATGGTCGTAGATAATGTTGCACAACTTATTTACCATGTCGACGAATCAATATTAAATACTCCCTCCGATTTTTAATATAAGGCATTGGGATTTTGTGCACGTAGTTTAAGGAGCTTAAAACTATATAAAATATTAATGTTTTTTAATAATTTTTTTTTACATTCTATTACTTATTACTAATAAGTATTATAATGTAAAAAAAATTAATATTTTATATAGTTTTAAGCTCCTTAAACTACGTGCACAAAATCCCAATGCCTTATATTTCCAATCGAAGGGAGTACCATTCAAGTTTTATTGACCTCATCCTTCGGTATGTTCTCAATTGACAAACGTTTCACCGTTAATTACCACCCGAAACATTTCCTTGTTAAAAAAAAAAAACACACACCTCTACGGAGTCTCCAGCCATTTAAACCCTTATCACACCCAAAATTTAAAATATCAACAATAAATTGTGGTTTTTGTGTTTGCCACCATTCCCTAAATTCGAGAGGCGAATTTAATTTATGGGATTGGTCCCCCTGGGCCTTCTCCTTCATGATTGGCATTTAATTAGCCCAAAATACGAAAGTTCATTTTCATGCTCTCATTCATTAGTTTCCTTTTCGATGGTCCATTTTCATTAATGGCCCAATCTTCAAACTGCAACCACCCTCGCTTGGAGATGAATTTCGAAAAACAATTAAGTCAAATTTGTTATAATATATATTATTTTTGGATGTACAAGGTTTACTTAGGAAAGTTTTATCTTTTAGTAAAGATCTTGTTCTTAGAGCTTAAGGAAGTTAGGCCTATATATATTGTATTTGGTGGATTCCCCAGGATACGATTGAATACAATTACTTCTCTTCCTATTCTTCTATTTTACAATACGTTATCAGCACGAGTGTTTGCTCTTTGACTTTGATCCGAGGGTTTGCTCTTTGGCCTTGATCCGGTACGTGCTTCCCCCCTCTCTATTCACGGTAATTGTTCATGGCGAAAATTCGATCTCTGTTCTCCGTATTTATGAACTCTCGAAATTAATTACTGCAATTGATCTTCTTGATCTAATTTTTCTTCTGAGAAAGTCAATTACGGCATCTTGTTTTTCTTCTTCATGTCCTCGGTAAAAGTCGATTACGTAGTTAATTGAAGTTCATGTTTGCCGTCTTTCTGATGTTACCGATGCTACGTTTTGCCGTTGATATATACATATCTAATTGAAGTTTGTGTTTGCCGTTTTTCTGATGTTACCGATGCTACTGTTTGCCGTTGACATATATATATATATATATATATATATATATTGTGCTACTTGAAATTTTCTGTTTGCAGTGGTTAAATCACATTCATTAGCCTATGTTTGCTACATGTATATCTGATTGCTATATATGCTTTCTCTGTGGGTTGTTAATGGGGGATTTCTACAAGTTCGCCCCTTTTATATGGTGAAGTTCTAATTGCAATATATCTATCTCATTACCCCTTTTGGCTTAAGTTAATGTTATAAGGTTATATCATCCATGAATTAATTGCTTGATCAATTGATTATTCTTATATAGCGTGCTACAGCATCATCGTAAAACATAATTGCTTGATCGCCTATATATCTATTATATCGTTTCTACCTGCCTCGTTTCTTTGTATATCATTACCATCGATTAGCTCTTATCAAAGTTTTTATCTTTATATATATTGTTTCTATATGCATATCATATACTTATATTTTTATCATACCAGACATGTCGAATCTCGCAAGGTTGGAGTTCTCTGCACTTGATGTTTCCGGAAGAAACTACTTGACATGGGTACTTGATGCGGAACTCCACCTGGCTAGCCACAATTTGGGAGAAACAATCCAAGAAAAGTCTACAACATCCGATCAGGATAAAGCAAAAGCAATGATTTTGCTAAGGCACCACCTTCATGAGGATTTGAAGGCCCAATATCTAACGATTAAGAATCCACACGAACTCTGGAAGAGTTTGAAAGATCGGTTTGAACACCAGAAGACTATTACCTTGCCTCGGGCTAGGTATGAATTTATGCATCTTCGGTTGCAGGATTTCAAGAAGGTTCATGACTACAACTCGGAGTTGTGTCGTATTGCCTCTATCCTAGATCTATGTGGAGAAACTATCACAGATTCAGATAAGTTGGAGAAAACACTCTCTACATTCCATGCTTCAAATCTTGTACTCCAGCAGCAGTATAGAGAAAAGGGGTTCAAGACATATTCAGAGCTCCTTACATGCCTAATTTTGGCCGAAGAAAATAACCAATTGCTTCTAAACAATCACCACAATCGGCCAACCGGTTCGAAACCGCTTCCCGATCGATCGCTAAATATGCCAGAAGCAAATGCAACCTCATCACGTAGAGGACGTGGAAGAGGACGTGGGCAATCTCGTGGTCGCGGTCGTGGTCGTGGTCGAGGTCGTGGTCGTAGTTACGGTCAAGGTCATGAACATGACCAGGGACAAAAGCAAGGTAACACATGGTTTAACCAGGACATTCAAAAGAAGCATGGAAACAAATTCAAGAAGCAAAATCAACATGAAAGGCATTCTTAGGTTGATAAATCTGCGCCTCAAACTGAAAACCTCTGCCATAGATGTGGAATAGCGGGTCACTGGGCGCGCACATGTCGCACCGCACCGCACCTGGTTGAATTATATCAAAAGTCTTTGAAGGAAAAAGACAAAGATGCAGAGACAAATTTTGCAACTGTCAAGGGTTCAGGAAAGACCCACCTTGAGGCTGCTGATTTCTTCAAACAAGTTAATGAAACCAAGTCGGTTACTGAGAGAGAGTCCAACTATGATGATGATGATGATGATCTCCTAAATTAGTGGCAGCCCTTTCTTGAAGTTTATGTTTTAGTTTATTATTATAAATCCCTTTCCTTAGGATTAGTTTTGTTTCGCCAGTACTGCATTATGGACTTGTTTTTTTTTATTTATTGTTATAAATCCATTTCTCATTTACTTGTTTAGTTATGGACTCTATCGGTTACGGCACTTTGCCGTTGTTTAATTTTTAGGACTAGTTGATTATTAAAATATTTTGCTTTTGTTTAAGCTTTAAGACTTTTTTTGGTTACGACATTTGATATTTTACGGCAATTAGCCTTTGTTTAAGTTTTAGCCTTTGTTTAAGACTATTATGATTATTAAATGATTATTTTTCAAATCTTTATGGAGTGTGAACTTGATATTTTGACTATTGAATTATTTATTATGAATTTGATATTTATATATGTTCGTGTGTATATATAGATATGGATCGATATAACGAGACTCTAAATGACGGGGAATTGTGCCTTATCGATAGTGCCACTACTCATACTATTTTGAAAAGTCCAAGGTTTTTCTCCAACCTACAAATGATGGAAACTAGTGTGAACACAATCTCAGGGAAGAGTAATCTAATTGAAGGCTCCGGAAGAGCTTCAATCTTGTTACCCGGAGGAACACGGATACTCATTAGAGATGCCCTATATTCAAGTAAATCGCAAAGGAGTTTACTCAGTTTCAAAGATATTAGAGAAAATGGTTTTCATATAGAAACCATGAATGATAATGGCATTGAGTATTTGCTTCTTACATCGTGTGAGAATGATGATAAGCATATCTTAGAAAAAATGGGTATGCACACATCTGGTTTATATGGCACACGAATCCACCCCATTGAAACTCATAATGTTACTAACCAGAAGTTGGTCAAAAAGGAAATTTTCTCTTTATGGCATGATAGACTCGGTCACCCAGGAGAAACAATGATGCGTCGAATTATTGAAAATTCACATGTTCATCCATTAAAGAACTTGAAGATTTTTTCAAAGGATGATTTGACATGTAATGCGTGTTCTCTTGGCAAGTTAATAACAAGATCGTCTATAACAAAAGTGAATGAGGAATCTCCCATGTTCCTTGAACGGATTCAAGGAGACATATGTAGACCCATCACACCACCTTGTGAACCATTCAGATATTTTATGGTATTAATAGATGCCTCGACACGTTGGTCCCATGTAAGTTTGTTGTCAAGAAGGAATGTTGCATTTGCAAGGTTATTAGCCCAAATTATTAAGCTAAGGGCTCATTTTCCAGATCACCAGATTAAGAGAATCTGGCTAGATAATGCTGGAGAATTTACCTCAAAATACTTTTATGATTATTGTCAATCTACTGGTATTGTAGTTGAGCACCCAGTAGCCCATGTTCATACACAAAACGTCCTGGCAGAGTCCTTGATTAAGAGGTTACAAATGATAGCTAGAACGATCTTGATGAAATCAAGATTGCCTTCATCGGTTTGGGGATTTGCAATTATGCACGCTGAAGCTTTAATACGTCTAAGACCCACCGCTACAAATAAATTCTCCCCATTACAATTGATCTCTGGAAGAGAACCAGATATTTCATTTTTGAAGGTGTTTGGTTGTGCAGTATATGTCCCAATTCCTCCCCCACAAAGAAATAAAATGGGACCACAGAGAAGGCTAGGAATATACATAGGGTTTGAGTCCCCATCAATCATTAAATTCCTGGAGCCTATGACAGGTGATGTATTCAAGGCTCGATACTTAGACTGTCATTTTGATGAAACCAAGTTCCCAAAATTAGGGGGAGAAGAAAAGAAAGTAATTAAGGGAGACATTGACTAGAGTGTAGATTCACAGTCACATTTAAATCCAAGAACGAGTGAAAGTGATTTTGAAGTTCAAAGGATCATACACTTGCAAAGTGTAGCAAACACACTCCCAGATGTATTCACGGACATTAAGAAAGTAACAGAATCACATATACCAGCTGAAAATGCACCGATTCATTTGGACATTCCAAAAGCAACCACAAATCAACATATGGCAACGACTTCTCAAATACGTCGGAAGCGTGGGAGGCCGCTTGGATCTAAGGATTCAAACCCACGAAAGAGAAAAGATATTAATGTGCCAAATATGGACACTAATGATGATAAATCTCCAGAAGAGATCCCTATAGAAGATCCAAACAGTAGAAACAAAGACGATAATGATTTTGAGATGTCATTGAATTATGCATACACCGGATTAGGGTGGTATCGAAGAGATGAGATTATAGATGATGTCTTTTCTTATTCTGTTGCACTTACAGTCATGGAAGAAGATGACAATGATCCTCGAACAATGGAAGAATGTAGATGTCGAGATGATTGGAATAATTGGAAGGAGGCAATTCAGGCAGAACTTAATTCATTAAGTAAACGTAGTGTGTTTGGACCTGTAGCACTAACACCAGAAAATGTGAAACCAGTGGGTTACAGATGGGTATTTGTACGAAAGAGGAATGAGAAAGGGGAAGTGGTAAGGTATAAAGCTAGGCTGGTTGCACAAGGTTTCACCCAAATGCCTGGGGTAGACTATATGGAGACATACTCACCAGTAGTAGATGCAACCACGCTGAGATTCCTAGTCGCTTTGGCTGTTAAGGAACAACTACAAATGCAACTAATGGATGTAGTAACTGCCTACTTATATGGATCACTAGATACAAACATATACATGAAAATCCCCGAAGGATTTAGAATGCCTGAAGCATTAAAGTCCAAGTCCCGACACATGTATTCCATTAAACTAAATAGATCATTATATGGGCTAAAGCAGTCATGTCGGATGTGGTATAATTGCTTGAGTGAATACCTATTAAAGAAAGGTTTTGTGAATGATCAAGTAAGCCCATGTGTATTTATTAAGAAGACAAGCTCGGGTTATGTGATCATAGTTGTGTATGTTGATGATTTAAATATTATTGGAACTCCAGAAGAGATCCGAGAAGCTGCAGATTACTTGAAAAAGGAGTTTGAGATGAAAGATTTAGGAACAACAAAATTATGTCTCGGCCTGCAATTTGAGCATACAAGGAGTGGAGTTTTTATCCATCAATCAAGTTATACGGAAAGATTACTAAAACGTTTTAACATGGATAAAGCACATCCATTAAGTACGCCGATGGTAGTAAGATCCCTTGACGTAGACAAGGATCCTTTCCGCCCTAGATCAAATAATGAAGAGATATTGGGTCCTGAAGTACCATATCTCAGTGCGATTGGAGCATTAATGTATCTAGCCAATAATACCCGACCGGATATAGCTTTTGCAGTAAACTTGCTAGCTAGACATAGCTCAAACCCCACAAAAAGGCATTGGAATGGTATCAAACAAATTCTACGTTATTTACGAGGAACAATTGATATGGGGTTGTATTTTCAAAGATCTAATCTTTCACAAAGTGCAGGTTTAGTGGGTTATTCTGATGAAGGTTACTTGTCTGATCCACACAAAGCTGTGTCACAAACAGGGTACGTGTTTATGTTTGGTGGAACGGCCATTTCATGGCGCTCAACAAAGAAGAGTCTAGTAGCCACATCATCAAACCATGCAGAGTTGATTGCTTTATATGAAGCCGGTCGAGAATGTGTATGGTTAAGATCATTTATCAATCATATTCAAGCATCATGTGGATTGAAGTCGAGTATGTCTAGGCCAACGGTGATATATGAAGATAATGCAGCTTGCATTGCCCAGATCAGGGAAGGATACATCAAAGGAGATAGAACCAAGCACATATCTCCGAAGTTTTTCTCCACTCACGAGCTTCAATCAAAGGGGGTGGTTGATGTGCAACAAGTTCGATCAAGTGACAACATAGCAGATTTGTTTAACAAATCATTACCCGCGAAAACATTCCAAGGTTTCATATACAAGATGGGAATGCGCAGCTTGAAAAGAGATAAGTTCACATGAGGCGGAGAAATGTACGCGCCGCACTCTTTTTCCCTTCGATCAGGTTTTTGTCCCACAGGGTTTTTCTTGACAAGGTTTTTAACGAGGCGGCACCAGCAGGGCGTACGAGACTGCACTCTTTTAACGAGGCAGTCAGTAGAATAAAGATTGTACATCCAAGGGGGAGTGTTATAATATATATTATTTATGGATGTACAAGGTTTACTTAGGAAAGTTTTATCTTTTAGTAAAGATCTTGTTCTTGGAGCTTAAGGAAGTTAGGCCTATATATATTGTATTTGGTGGATTCCCCAGGATATGATTGAATACAATTACTTCTCTCCCTATTCTTCTATTTTACAATAAAACTCACATTTATACTCCCTCCGTTCGAAAAAATACATTTTTTTTACTATTCGCACATACTAAAAGGAAAAAAATGGCCAAAAATAATATCCCTTCTATCCAAAACATATATCGTTTGACTTTTCAACACGTATTTTAAGAAGCTAAAAACTATATAAAATATCAACTTTTTTAAAATTATTTTTTTACAACTTCATATTTGTTGGTAATAAGTATTAATTGTAAAAAAAAAAGTTAATATATTATATAGTTTTCAACTTCTTAAAATACGTGTTAAAAAGTCAAACGACTGTATTTTGGATCGGAGGTAGTACGAAGTATCAATTTTTGGCCAAAAATTGATGCGAGACCATCTTCTACACCTCCGGACACGCCTATCATCCTTGAGGATGGACCGATGACTCGAGCTCGTGCTAAGAAGCTTCAACGAGACTCTTTCATGTTCGTGAATCGTGAGTCATGTCCTATTCTCAAGTGTTGTCCAACTTCACGAGGCGTCATTGAAGACATATATGTGCATTGGACAATGTATGGCCGAACCCCCTTAGTCTATGTTAATGCCGATTTTAACTAAGTTTTGGAACCCCTTTTTATTGTTATTTTTAGTAACATTTTTACTTAAGTTATTTTAGGAAACTTTAGGGGTTATTTTAATTATTTTTTTAATTGTTATTTCTTTAAGGAAAATCAGCCTCTTGGGTTATAAAGGCCGATTCCTCCCATTGTTCAAAACTACGTCTCTTTTATGAAAGCTTTTCTCTTTTCTGTGAAATACATTGAGTGCAAAGTCCATCGATTCGAAGCATTGCTCATCGATTGCAACCACTGGTACTGATCTTAGCTTGGTTTGCCTTGAGTTTGTCAATCTCGTAAGGTTTGGTAATCCCTGGTATCCACGAGCCCCCTCCTTGTGCCTCCAAGTTGTCCGAGGTCTTCATCTTGTTCTATATAGATCGACTCATCTCATCTATCGGTCTTTTCTATTGTTTTGTCGAGTCTTTATTTCAATTCAACTCGAGTCTTTGTTTCTTTGTTCTATTCGAGATTGAGTTCATCTTGTTCTTGGTGTTCTTGTCGAGTCTTGTGTCTTTCTTGTTGAATCTTGCTGCGTTTCTTTGAGTCTTGTCGAGTTTCTTGAATTCTTGTTTCGTTCTTGTTCAATTCTTGAGTATGAGTCTTGATTGTCGAAGATCGGGCCATCCTACGGGTTACCCCATATCAAATTGGCATCAGAGTTTTGGTTATCGACATCAAAGTTGTGTCTTTTCTTTTTGTTCATCATAAAAACACAAAACCCCACAAAAATAGAGTCTTTATCAATTTTTGGTTTGTGATTGTTGTGGTTGCGATCTAGCCCTAAACACAAGAGCCAGCCGTGACCTACACAAGTGTGGCCGATTTCATCGCTTGCAGTAGTCGACGTCGGCTTCCCCAACACCCTAGTCGGCACACATTCACAAGAAAACCCTAGTTTGTCCATCTTTTACTTAGTTGTTCTATCTATCTACTTGCCTTATTTAATTTCTGAATTTTGGTAGATATAAGCAATTTTATCTATCTTAGAATATAAAGGAATTGATAGAACCCTACTTACCAATGTTGGCCAAACCTCACCTATATATATACTCCCTCCGTATCACAATACTTGTTGTTTTAGTTTGGACACGTTTTTTAAGAACGATAAAAATTATATAAAATATCAATGATTTTATTAATTTACAAAAATAATTTCATACTTAATATAATTGTCTATAAAATTATTTTAAAAAATTATGAAAATTTTTAATATTTTATAGATTTTTTCGCTTCTTAAAAAGCGTGTCAAAAAGTAAAACTACAAGTTTCGTGATACGAAGGTAGTATATTTCTTAAGGGCTATTTTTTTTTATTTCATTCACCTACTTTGTATTATTTTCGAGTGTCCCTTTATTTTTGTTGTTCATTCTTGCATTAGGTAAAAAAAAAACAGTTCGAAAAATTCGAAAAAAAAAACAAAGAAATTCAAAGGCTTGGACCTAGGAAGATAAAATTCACTAGGGGAAAAAGTAAGTAAAAAAAAAGAGTTTGTTTGATCTAGTGCAAGAAGGCTCAACGGGACCAAATTGGTGATTTTGAACAAGCCCTAGTCGACATCCCCTTTTCTCTTGCCAAAAACACAACCTTGAAACCTTACCTTGCAACTACAACATCCTTACTTGAGGTTCAAATAAAAAAGAGGTAAATTTCCAAAGGTTGTTTCTTTCTTTCTATTCTTTTTCCACAAAATCAGTCTTTGTCTTGTTTTATTTAGTTGTGTCGAGTACTCATTACCCATTATCGAGTGCTTATTGTTTATTGTCGAGTACTCTTTGCATTACCAAGTGTTGTTTGTGTGATTGTCGAGTGCTCCTTTTGCAATTGTCGAGTGCTCATTGTCTAGTCGAGTACTTTTGCGCTTGTGTCGAGTATAGCTCTTGTGTCATTCATTCTCGTTTGATCTGTTTACCTTGTGTTGCTAAGTCCTAGCTTGAGTATTGATTTGACCAAGGCGGATTGAAACAACAAGCGTGACATACCAATTAGAGAGGGAGTGTGAGCGATACACTTGTGAGTTTGTTTATATTTTCTACTAACCTTCACATAGTTCCTTGTTTGTTGCTTTGCGACGTTTAATCAGGAGAACGTCAACAATGGTAACAACTCTAACAATACCTCGACCATGTCTCCTGAGATATTCAACATGTTTAACACCATCAACGAAAACTTGGCGAGGATTGCGGAGAGATTGGCGGCTGTAGAAGCAAGGCCATCCAGTTCTAACACCGTGTCAGGGCAAGGCAATCCCTTGCATGATGAACCGCCTCAAGATGAAAGGGAAGTAACTAATCTTAACCCCCCTTCTAATCCCAATGCTAATCAACAAAATGTTCCCCCTCATTTAGATAATCCTTTATTTGATGAGAACATCTCTCCACGAAGGGAGAGACATGGTAGGAATAATGGGTTTGCTAATGCGCAGGGACGACGAGGTTGGAGACAACAGGAAGAGTACTACCAATCAGAGGATGACTATGACTTCGAAGAGGAAGATCATTGAGAGCAACGTCCTAGGTGGAATGATCGAGGAGGTCGACACCACTATAGAGAACCTAGAGAGCCTTAGCAAGATGGCATAGGCAAGGTAAAGGTGAAGATTCCTCAGTTTCAAGGCAAGACTGATCTAGATACTTATATCGACTGGGAGACAAAAATGGATCAAATCTGGAATTGCCACAATTTCTCCGACGCTAAAAAGGTACAACTTGCTTCTCTTGAATTTCAAGGTTTAATTTTGCTTTAATCTGGTGGGATAACATTGTTAAGGAAAGAAGAAGAGCTTTAGATGCGCCTATTGCTTCATGGGATCAAATGAAGGCGCTTATGAGGTAAAGTTTTCTTCCCCAACACTACTCTCGTGAACTTAGACAACGTTTAGAAAATCTTAGACAGGGTAATAAAAGTGTTGAGGAAACTTATAATGCAATGCAAGAAACCATGGCTAGAGCTAATGTAGTTGAAAATGATGAAGATACTAATGCTAGGTTTCTTAGGATTTTGCATCCCGCCTTAGCTCATGAAATTGATTACTTTCCTTATTCTACGCTTACTGAATTGTTGCATTTAGCTATGACAGTTGAAGGAATGTTAGGTACAGGAGCCAAGGAGGGAGAATGTCGAGTGGGCAGTCTCAAGGGTGGCATCAGAACCGACCTCAGCAGCCTCAAGGGAGGAGTGACGGTGGTTCAAGGGAGAGAGCGAGCTAGCCCCAAGGGAGGAGTGAGGGCCGAGCCCCTCAAGAGCCCATCGACAAGGGTAAGACGCCTATGTTCTTCAGGAATTCGTCTGGGGCATCTACTGGCCCTAAAGGGAGTAATCCTAACCCCTCTACTACTAGATCTAGGGATATTGTTTGCTTTAAATGCCAAGGTAAGGATTGTCCCAATAAGAAGACTCTCATGATTAATCACTTAGGAGAATATGAATCTGAAAATCGTTGTGATGAAAATGAAGAGATTGCTAATGATGATCAAAACCTTAATTTACTTGCTTATCATGATGATGATTGCATTGAATATGAGCATGGTGATTGATGGATGGTTTTTAGTCGCGTAAATCGTATCAAAATAAATTCGAACCTACCTAACTAATGTAGTGTGGTAAGCACGAGTCGATCCCACAGAGAATCAAGTTATTCCTAAGTTAAGTTTATTTACCAATTAGTATGAAACGGGGGGTTTTTGAGTGGTGAAAATAAGAAAGAACATAGAATAAATTATAAACAAATTGATGGAGATAACGATTAATAAAATAGTTTCCCCTACAATTTTACACTTTATTTGGTTGAAGCGATCCTTGTAACTTCTTCTCGTCCTTTTAAGTTTCATATGAATGCCCTTGTCCCGACCTAATATAGTTACTAGTCCAATCAGTCCTAGAAACCCTTATCAATCGAACCGTCCCTAAAGAAGGATTTAACCCAATTGATAGCTTTAAGTTCAGAGATTAACCAAGGTATTTGCAGTCCCTAAAGAGGGATTTAACAACACATCCAACTTCCTACTTATTCAATTAGTTCAATCAACCCTAAAGGAACAAGTTTGCTACTTGGGTTAAGGTTCACAATCAGGAATCTACAAAATCCTAGCAATTGAATTGATTCTACCAAGTTGATCAGTCGAGATAGAATAAAACAATCAAACATTCAAGCACAAAGAAGTCGAAACATTCAACATAGGAAATAAGGAACAAGAATTAGAAACTCACAATCAATCCAAACAAAGCTTCCAATTGTAGACGAAACGAGAGAGTTTAGGTCTCCATAAAAATAAAACAAAACATAATTAGGGTTTAGGAGGAATCAAAGTCGGCCGGTCTCCCTTTTCACATTCGGCCTCTAACTGAATGTATATATATAGTGTTGCATTCCAATTCTCTCTATCGTAAAATAAATATATAATAATATAAAATATCTAAATAATCTAATTCATTCTATCCAACTAAACTATACGGAGTATATGTCTAATATCTAAAGTAGAATATATAGTGACGCTACGGCATGTCTCTCCTCCGATTCAACAGGTGCCATACACACTTATTAGCTTAGCCCATCATCCTTATAAATTGCAAAATAATCCCATATATTATGATCAACCTCCAAATTCATACGATCCAACTTAAAGATACCTGAAATATATAAAAATACTAGTGTAGACTCCGAAAACTAAATAATACAGAATAACCTATAAAATATATACAAATGCTTTAAATTAATATGCAAATCTATTCTTAAAACACGTCTAAAATAGACCCTATCAGTGATTCCTTGATTGCTAGGAGAGTTTTAGGTGTTCAACCTGCACCTTGTGATGACAATCAAAGAGAAAACTTGTTTCATACTAGATACTTAGTTAAGGGTAAGATTTATAATGTGATCATTGATGGTGGAAGTTGTTGTAACTTAGCTAGTCAAGAGATGATTGATAAACTACAACTTCCAACGATTCAACATCTTAGACCTTATAAATTGCATTGGATGATTGATTGTGGAAATTTGAAAGTTAACAAGCAAGATAAAGTTCAAATTAAACTAGGACATTATGAAGATGTTGTTCTATGTGATATTGTGTCTATGCAAACTTGTCATATACTTTTAGGTCGTCATAGGCAATTTGATCGTAAGTTCTTACATGATGGCTTCACTAACCGCTATTCCTTTACTTTTCAGGGAAAGAACATCGTCCTAAAAGCCTATGACGCCAACACAAGTGGCCGATGAGATTGAGAAGAGGAAGGTAAGTTAGTTAAAGAGGCTCAGTCGAGCCAAGGTTCTTCCCCTACTCAGCCTAAAGACATTTTTTTGGCTTCCAAGAGAACGTTTGTAGACGAGTTTGTGGATGGGGAAATGACCCTCATGCTCCTATGCAAAGGGTTGAATATGTTGAGTGAGGAGCTTAGAGATACCCTCCCTCCTCACATCCTATCTCTTCTTGAAGAGTCTAAGGATGTATTCCCCAATGATATACCACCAGGCCTACCCCCTATTTGTGGCATTGAGCACGAAACTGATCTCATTCCGGGGGTTGCATTGCCTAATAGGTCTGCTTATCGCATGAATCCCACTGAGACCCAAGAGGTTCAATCCCAAGTCCAAGAGTTGTTGGATAAGGGATACATTAGGGAAAGTTTGAGTCCTTGTCCTGTTCCTGTGTTATTAGTCCCTAAGAAAGATGGTTCATGGAGAATGTGTGTAGATTGTAGGGCTATTAACAATATCACTGCCAAATATCGTTATCTTATTCCCCGCTTAGATGATATGCTAGATGAATTGCCTGGTTCCTCCATCTTTTCGAAAATTGACTTAAAAGGCGGATATCGCCAAATTAGAATGAAGGAAGGCGATGAATGGAAAACAGCATTTAAGACAAAATTTGGTTTATATGAATGGTTGGTTATGCCTTTTGGTTTAAGTAACGCTCCTAGTAATTTCATGTGTTTAATGAATCACGTGCTTAGAAACTTTATTGGGAAATTTGTTATTGTTTATTTTAATGACATACTCATTTATAGCAAATCTCCTAAGGAACATGAAGCACATCTCAAGGAAGTACTCTCTACACTTATATTAGAGCACTTGTATGCAAATCTTAAGAAATGTGAATCGTGTAATAATCAAGTGTCTTTCCTTGGTTTTGTAGTGAGCTTGAATGAACTACGAGTTGATGAGGTGAAGATCAAGGCGATTCAGGAGTGGCCTACCCCTACCTTAATCGGCCATGTGCGTAGCTTCCATGGATTGACGAGCTTCTACAAGCTCTTTATGCGCGACTTCAGCTCCATCGCAACCCCTCTCACTGAAATCACAAAGAAGCGGAGCGAGTTCAAGTGGGGCGCAACTTAAGAGGAGGCATTCTGCACCCTCAAGGAGAAGCTGACGCAGGCTCCATTGCTTGCGTTACCTGATTTCACTCGACCATTCGAGGTGGAATGCGATGTTAGTGGAGTTGGGATTGGAGGAGTTCTTATGCAAGAAGGTAAGCCTATTGCATTCTTCTCTGAAAAACTGAAAGGTGTGTGTCTTAACTACTCTACTTATGATAAAAAGTTATATGCGTTATTTAGAGTTCTTAAGACATGGTCCCACTACCTCTGGCTTAGAAAGTTTATTCTTAGGACTGATCATGAATATTTGAGGCATTTTAAGAGTCAAGATACACTAGATAGGAGACATTGTAGATGGATGGAATTCACTGAAACATTTCTTTATGTAATTAAGTATAAGAAAGGCAAAGATAATGTGGTTGCTGATGCTTTATCTAGGTGACATGTTCTATTGACCACTTTGGATTCTAGAGTCCTAGGCTTTGTCTTCATTAAGGAATTGTATACAGATGATGAGCATTTTGGTGAAATATTTCAAAATTGTGAGGCTAAGGGTCCTACCGACAAATTTTATATCTTTGAAGGATTCTTGTTTAGGATTGATCAAGTGTGTATTCCTAGGTGTTCTCTGCGCTTATTACTTGTGAATGAAGCCCATAGTGGAGGTTTAATGGGTCATTTTGGGAGAGATAAGATTTATCATACTCTAAGGACATATTTCTATTGGCCACATCTGTTTAGGGATGTAGAACATTGCCTTAAGAGATGCATTGATTGTTTAAATGCCAAATCCAAACTTATGCCTCATGGACTTTACACGTCACTACCCACCCCTACAACCCCTTGGGAAGACATTTCAATGGATTTTATTGTTGGGTTGCCTAGAACTAAGAAGGGGAGAGGTTCTATATTTGTGGTAGTGGATAGATTATCTAAGATGGCTCATTTCATTGCATGTCATAAAACCGATGATCCTACTAATGTTGCAAACTTGTTCTTTAGAGAAGTAGTTAGGTTGCATGGTGTGCTTAAGACCATTGTTAGTGATAGGGATGTTAAGTTCTTAAGTCATTTTTTACTAACCTTATGGAGTAAATTGGGAACTAGGTTGTTGTTTTCTACTTCTAGCCACCCCCAAACCGATGGCCAAACTGAGGTGACCAATAGAACCTTAACCACTGTCCTAAGAGCCCTTATTAGGAAAAATTTGAAACTTTGGGAAGAAGCCTTACCTCATGTGGAGTTTGCTTATAATAGAACTATGCATTCATCGACTAAAGTATCTCCATTTGAATGTGTTTATGGTGTCAATCCCCTAACCCCTCTTGATCTTACCCCATATCCTATGAGGGAGAAATAATCATTTGAAGAAGGTAAGCATGTCGAGTTCGTTAAGGAGCTGCATGCACGGACGCGTCAGAAGTTTGTGGAGAAGGCTGAGTACAACGCCAACAAGGCCAACAAGGTGAGACTGCTTGTGGTGTTCAGCCTGGAGATATCGTGTGGGTACACCTACGGAAGGAACGGTTCCCATAGCAACGGAATAGCAAGCTAGCATTGCGAGGAGATGGACCGTTCAAGGTTCTTTAACGAGTTGGTGAGAATGCTTACAAGCTGGAGGTTCCTGGAGACTATGGTGTGAGTGCAACATTCAATGTCGCGGATCTCATTCCCTACCTTGCTGTGGGCGAGACTTTGGATTTGTGGTCGAATCCTTTCCAAGAAGGGGAGGTTGAGCCGGGACCATCTTCTACACATCCGGAGACGCCTATTATCCTGGGGGATGGACCAATGACTCGAGCTCGTACTAAGAAGCTTCAACGAGGCTCTTTCATGTTCGTGAGTCATGTCCTATTCTCAAGCGCTGTTCAACATCACGAGTCGCCATTGAAGACATATATGTGCATTGGATATGCTATGGCCGAACCCCCTTAGTCTATGTTAATGCCGATTTTAACTAAGTGTTGGAACCCTTTTTCATTGCTATTTTTAGTAACATTTTTACTTAAGTTATTTTATGAAACTTCAGGGGTTATTTTAATTATTCCTTTTAATTGTTATTTCTTTAAGGAAAATCAGCCTCTTAGGTTATAAAGGCCGTTCCGAACTACGTCTCTTTTATAAAAGCTTTTCTCTTTTGTGTGAAACACATTGAGTGCAAAGTCGATCGATTCGAAGCATTGCTCATCGATTGCAACCATTGGTATTGATCTCAGCTTGGTTTGCATTGAGTTTGTCAATCTCGCAAGGTTTGGTAATCTCTGGTATCCACGAGCCCCCTCCTTGTGCCTCCAAGTTGTCCGCTTGGTTGTGTAGGGTTGTAGAGGTGGGTTATATAGTCATTGGTGTTGGTTCCTACTCTCTACGGAGACCTGTGGTATTCATCTTGTTCTAAATAGATCGACTCATCCCATCTATCGATCTTTTCTCTATTAACCGAAAATAATACATATACGAAATTGACAATGTCATATACGAAATATCTCTCTATTAACCGAAAATAATACATATGTGTATTCCGGTGAACTTTCCGACCAAATACGTCACATGGACGTCGGAAAACACACGTGGCATCCAGTTTTCCACCTCACCAACTTTGAAGGGTGCCATGTCATAAAAAAAATCAATTTTTTTTTAAAAAAGAAAATGAAAGAAATAGCTATAGTGACTCTACAATGGAGGGAGATTGCAGAGAACGAAGAACAAAAAGTTGTGAAGAAGTGAACTGTGTAAAGCTCTCGATCGATAACAAGGGCAAATATTAGGGGTTCGTTCTTTCGCTTTTGGCGTTTCGAATTGGGGAAAATATTAGGGTTTTCGAATTGGGTTTCAATTTTAGGGATTCTTTCTTTCGTTTTACGGTTTCCAAATTGCTGTCATATGATCGAATTGGGTATAAAAAAACGAATTGCTACCATAGATTAGGGTTGTCATAGAATCGAATTGGTTAAAAAAAATCGAATTGATGTCCTGCTTCGTTCTTTCTAGAAAATAACACTGGTAAAAGCTTCGAATTGGGTTTCAAATGGGGTATAAAAATGGTTTTGCTGTCATAGATTTGAATTGGGTATAAAAATGGTTTTGCTGTTATGATATGAATTGGGTATAAAAATCGAATTGCTGTCATACTTTCGAAATGGTTTTGTTGTTCTATCGAAATGTTGTAGGAAGATGAAAAAAATGGTTTTGCTATTCTTTCGAAATACATATCAGTTAAAAAAAAAATTTGTTAACCAAGTGGCAATACAACTCCAAGAGGGAGAACTGGTGGTTTGAGTTTGAGGTATATATTTTCTCAAGTTGTTAACCACTGGTGCAAGTCTGCAAGAGGTGGAAGATGAAAAAAATGTAGCTATTTCTTTCATTTTCCTTTTTTAAAAAAAAAATTGAATTTTTTTTAATGACACGGCACCTTTAAGTTGAATTTTTTTTCGAAATATTCATTAAAAAATAAAAATTTACGGATAAATTCACACATTTAAACTATTTACACAAATATTCAAAATTTGCAGATACGTCAGAAAAACGCGGTCTCAGCCCGCGTTTTAGGGGTTAATTGAATTCTTTTTATTTCTTAATTTAAAAAAAAAACAAAAAAAAAATATATTAACGTAAAACGCGGCCTGAGGCCGCGTTTTACTTTGGAAATTAAAAAAAAAAAAAAACAAGAAGAAGGAGCACCGCTCATCAACTTCTCGAAGCCCGGCCGGCCGGACACTCGACGGAGAGGGCATCTGGAGAGTGATGGCAGTGGGCGGAGGACTTCCGGAGAGTGATGGTAGTGGGCTGAGGAGGTAGCCAACGTCTCGCAGGTGGTGGTGGACGGATTTGGGGCGATTTGGGGACGAATTGCCCCGGGATTTGGACGACGGAGGCGGAGGAGTCCAGACACGATGGAGGTCCGATTTCGATCGAGCAAGGAGGTCGAAGGTCCGAGTTGGAGCCATCGACGACTTGGGAAGAAGGCCGGAGGTCCAATTTCGAGCAGGGAGGACCGGAGGTCGATTGTTGAAAGTAAGAGAGAGGAGGCCGGAGTCCCGATTTCGGAGAGTTAACGGCTTGGGAAGAAGGATGGAGTCCGATGTCGAGCAGGTAGGAGGTTGGAGGCCGCAGGTCGCTGGTGGCAAGGAGGAGAGAGGAGGCCGGAGTATCGATTTCAGCCAGTTGATGGCTTGGAAGAAGGCCGGAGGTCCGAGAGCAGGGAGGAGGTCGGGGAGAAATAGGTTGTCGCTCAAGGCGGTGGAGTTGCAGGCGGGGCGCCGATGGCGGTGGTGGCGGCCGGTGGTGGGTGAGCGGGCGGGCGTGCTGGGGGAAGCGATGGTGGTCGGCGGTGGGGTGGGCGGGCATCAGAAGGGCTGAGGAAGAAGATGCCCCTTTTTGCAGTCCTCTTTTTTTTTTTTTTTTTTGGTTGAAAGTAAAACGCGGCCTCAGGCCGCGTTTTACGTTAATATATTTTTTTTTGTTTTTTTTTTAAATTAAGAAATAAAAAGAATTCAATTAACCCCTAAAACACGGTCTCAGACCGCGTTTTTCTGACGTATCTGCAAATTTTGAATATTTGTGTAAATAGTTTAAATGTGTGAATTTATCCGTAAATTTTTATTTTTTTATGAATATTTCGAAAAAAAATTCTTGAAAGTTTGGTGAGGTGGAAAAATGGATGCCACGTGTGTTATCCGACGTCCATGTGATGTATTTGGTCGGAAAGTTCACCGGAATACACATATTTATTATATGTATGATTTTCGGTTAATAGGGAGACAGTTCGTATATGAAACTATCAATTTCAAAGTTAGTATTATTTTTGGCCAAAAGTTGATACTTAGTATTATTTTTGGTCATCAAGTTGATACTTGACGTATATAATATATCAAGTTTTTTATAAATATTTTTTAACAATTTTGTACTTATAATAGTACCTACAAAATGTTAAAAACATATCGTTTACTGTTCACACATGCTTTTTTAGGATAATAAAACTACATAAAATATACTGTATATTTTTTTATAATTTTTTTTAACAATTTCTTACTTACTATTAATAAGTACAAAGTTTTAAAAAAAATTATATATTTTATATAATTTTTATCATAAAAAAAACATGTGTGAATACGAAATGGCATATTTTTATGAACGAAGAGAGTATTTTTTATTAATCTAAAAAAACGTGATTGAATAGAGGGAGTATAAGATATGGTGATAAACAAAATGTTGTTTTCAGAATACAGGAGAGAATTAACCATTTTCCATCTTAAACTAGACATCTAGTACCCAAGATTAATGTGATGGGCCACATACATATATACAGTGCAAATTCAACACCAAAACGTACTAGTACAATTATATATGATGCGGTCAACATCGATGAACGCATGAAGAGTGCGATCAATTGCACTAATAATTCATCGACAACCATCGTGGGATCCATGGAGTAGGAAGTTTAGAGCAAAAATGATTGTGGCCAAAGCTCCATACATTTAACTTAACTATATAGCGAGGTGAATGAGATTCATATAGACACACAAGTACGTACAACATATGAAGTAAGATAACATAGCTAGCATAGAATAATGTAGATGGCGGAGGTCCCTCTTTTGCCACCTTACCCCATTTCCTACCAATGTAGATAGAGAAATCAAAAGGAGGGGGGTTGATAAGGTCTATGCTCCCCGTCTACCCGGCCAGGACATGAGGAATTTATGACCATGTAAAAGGACATTCTAGCTAGCTAGTTTGGTATCTCACCCAAATGAAAATGTTGGATGCATCAGTCTGAATCTAAGAAAGAACTGTCTGGAATGTTTGCAGATAGTTTAGACTGTAACAAAATAGTAAAATGATGTATTTTTGTGTTTTTGAAGAGTCGGACTTTTGTATATAACATCTATATGCACGAGTGTAAGATACACTTGTCTTAAGTTCATGCAAGCGTGTGAAAGAGCCATAGTTCCAACCTTGAGAGGTTCACTTACACACGATTGCTTCATTCAATGTTGATTGATGTAAGAAGATCGAGGAGTCTTGCTTTCGCTAGTTATGGTCGATTTCTATTCCCACCCACTTAGTTGTGGTCCAATCTAAGGGTCAATGTATAAAGGGTGAGTATCCGACTGCGGTCCTCCATTGAAAAAAAGAAAGAAGGAAGAAAAGGATCATCAAGAGGGTCGCAATCTTCTTCCCCACCGTGCCTTTAGTCTAAAATTTTTGTATTGGTAGTGACTTTAGTGACAAAGTCAATATCAGCTTCATGGGTGGGGCTTGAAAGCTAGTAGGCCTGGTTTAGCTAGGGTTTGGGCCACTTCTCATGTATATAAGGTATAACTATTGACATTATACCCAAAAAAAAGAAGGTATAACTATATATTGACAATGACATTCATATGTGCAAAATTAGAGACCTCACCCTTTCTTCATTCTTAGTATATACAGACCTCACCTTTTCTTCATTCATAGTATATCTGTGTATGAGCTAAGCCATCTTGTTTGCAACCTGATTACTTCTTTGACCACATGCTTGCAGGCAGCAACCTCAAACTGTTGTAGTAAGTATTGGATATCTGTGACGATCATCTCGATCTCCCATGGGCAATGTCACACACTAAACACCGAATTAATCACCATGAGGCTATCACCTTCAAGTTCGATCCGTCGGCAGCCCAAGTTTCTAGCCACTAACAGGCATAAGTGGAGGGTTAGGTATTCAACCATCAAGGTTGAAACAGAGCAGCACAAGGAGGCGCTAGTGAATATGACTCGGTCTTGGTGATCAAGGATAGCGTAGTCTGTCGACGTTGCCTCACCCATTAACAGTTTGGAGCCATCAAAGTTGATCTTAAAGGCACAAAAATTTGGTTCAGTCAATCTGAGATTTTTCTGTCACCTTAGTGTTGGATGAGGTTGTGCTTCCCTTGATTCCATCGCTTCCCGATTCCAATTACAATCTTTCGGAGTCCTTTAGTTGTTGTAGTTGTTGTCGTAGATACGGTTTTTTTATGTGTATAGTTGTCATCGTTGAAGAAAGTTTTATTTCTTATGGTCCATAATCCCCATCCGATAGTGATATAAGGTTTTCTGCCGGTATTTTTTTTTATTACTGGTTACTCTATCAAATATTAGAACATCATGTATAAATTGTCCATTCGAATTTACAGAAGAAAAAGTCCAAACTTAAGAAAGAATGCATAGTTCATACTCCGAACATCCTTTGTATATTTCACACTCCGTATTCATATACAATGGTGGATCCACGGGGGGCTCGGGGTGGAGCCCCCCCCCCACCCCGAGCCCCCCCCCCCCACACACACACACACACAAATCCTAAAAAGAGGTGTATATATATTTTATATATCTGTGGTTTTGGTTTTATATTTATAAAGTAGGCTATGTAACACGAAGTTGTGTAAAGGCACGGGACTGGCGGGAGTTATTTTTAAATTGAGTAATTAGACCTAGGTTCGAATCCCGTCTGCTCTCTCCCTTTTATGATTTTTTTTAATCAAGAGCCCTCTTTTTTTTAGACATGCAAAAGTGAACCCATTGGGCCATGGCTGCTGCTCCTCGATCTCCGGCGTGCTGCTCGCTGCTCCTCTTCGGCGTGGTGGTGCCATCGGTGGCTCCTTCTCCAGCCCTCCCCGCTTCTGTGCTGCAGCGGTGCATCCCTTCTTCATTTCACTTCTTTCCCTCCCACCAACAGTGAGTCCTAAATCCCAATTCTCACTTCCCAAATCCAAATTTGTTGAAGGTTAGTCCCAAATTCCCAATCACCAATTCCTACTTTCCAATTCCAAATTTGTTGAAGGTTGAATTGAAAAGTTTAGTGTTTCTTTTCTTATAGATTATACTTATCAATTTGTGCTCTAAATTTTATTTTGAGATTCAATTTATAGATAGGCTTGAGAATTTAGGGTTTTGATTTTGGAAAACAATTTTGTGAAATTAGGTTTGAGAATCAATTTTGTAAATTTGTGAATTGAATTTGGGGTTTATGATTTGAATTTGTGAGTTGGGTGATTATTTCAAGTTTCGCAAACAAGTGAAAAATTGAAATGCAGAATGAAAATTCAACAAAAAAATCAGAACAACCTCTTTACAAAATCTCAAACATTTGATTTTAAACCGTGATCAATTTATGAAAAGCTAAATCCCTCCGAACACTAACAAATGAATTTCAAGAAGCTTTAGAATCAATCAATATACCTTAACTGACCTCAGCTTCTTTACCTTAAATTCAAGAATTTTAGAATTTTGGTTGTGATTATTTGAATAGGTATGGTATTTGATGAAACTCAATTGTAAAAGTAGTCTAAATACAAAATAATCTAACTTAACCTAAGAATAACTTTACTTGTATTTAAATTTAAATCGATGAGTATCTTTTTATTTACGTGCAAGGAAAAAAAATAGCTATACTGAATTTTATTATTGATATTAAAATTGATCTCGATTCACAGCTTGCCATAAGCGTTTTTCAACCCCCCCTTGATGAAAATCCTGGATCCGCCAATGTTCATATATCACATTAGTTAAAATGATACAGTGTTATATGCGCATATTCAACATGAACGAAGTCTAGATCTGTTTGAACATCAGCTTGACACGTGTTGATCTGCCATTAAATACGTTTGACATTAAAAAAGTAATGAATGGATCTTTCGTATTAAGATTTTTAAAAAAATTGAAACTTAAATTTAAAAAAAACACACAATTGATCCGTGCGTGTAATTATTTTTATTTATTTTCAAAAATTGTAACCTTGTTTTTTTAGATCTGTTTATTATTTTGAACGGATTTTTGATTCATTCATTACTTTTTTAATATAATACATATTTAATGCTTGACACATATCAAGTTGAAGTTGAAACGAATTTAGAATCCATTTGCCTTGAATATATATATGGAATCTGTATTCCGTGCATATAGCCTTACTGATATGAAACAGTTGAAAGATATGATCCAATCTCAAGAGGATATATTTGAACTCGTCTATGGATAAAGATCATCCAATTCCAAGAGAATTTGAACAAGTGAACAACATTTATATTTATAAATAAAAATTGTACGTTTATCACAATCATAAAGTAATTCGGAATTGATGTATGATATCGGCCACTTTAGTGTACCAGTACTACTGTACTTTCACATACAGTGAGAGCCAACCAGCATGATATTCCAACAGTTGATTTCCTGGCTATATTTTGGATCAATTATACCCATCCATTTTTTTTTAAAAAAAAGCTCCTTTCAGTTTAACTTTATCATTTCTGATCAGTTTCCAAATCTAATTCACCATCGATTACAATGCACTGACTATTTTTCTCTTTTCCACAGTGAAAAGCGAAGTTTGTTTGACATCGTAAATAAAGGGAGTTATTCGTTACATCGCTAATTTTTATTGGATACACCGTTAATTTTCGCAACAGGCTAGTTGCGGACATCGCCGGGCGCCTCGCCAAACAGAGTGTTGAATACAATGTTATTCCGCATAGGGTTGCGGAACTATGGGAACAATGTGTACCAATGACAAACAAGGTGTAACGGTAACAGTGTTTCTCCGCAATCTGTTGCGGACCTAAGGCGACATTGTTTTGCTGTATGCCTAGCATAACTTCATTTCACGTAGTGTTGGGTTGAAGAAGAATTTGTTGAGAACGTAACAAATACATAGAAAATCATAAATAATTCTCGGAATAAGTCTTTTGAGGTGTAGTTGTCATAAACATAAGATAGTAACTGGAGTTACACCTAGGAAAATCACAAGTAGAACAGGGGGGTCCATCTCGAAGTTGAAAGGGACGGTATTGGTTGATTTTCGCCATAAAGGGTTGATCCCATCCAGAAACGCTTTGTTGTCGGTGCTGATACCATTCAGGGTATATGGGTGGGAGCAGTGAGTCGTCACGCAACCATACCTGTGGAAAGTGTGAAATGTAAACGTCAGTATTTGTGGATGTGAAGTCGGAAAAAAATATGTAAGGTAATTTGTAGCTCACCGGCACCCAATGGGTTCTGTTGTTGACGATGTTGCCATATTTGCTTTCTGTGGGGGAGGGTCGCGTGCATCAAGAGGGAGTAGAATCATCGGATAGTTCCTGCTTAGAATGACTAATGACATTTGGAATCTTGTGGTGAAGACGAAACCCATCATATGACACTCCATCCAGTACTGTCGGTCAGCAACAGGGCGGTTGAAGGTAAGGTACAATTATAAATATACTCGTCCAATCGCGGTTCGTGGCTATAAACGTGACGATGCTCAATCATCTCCTGCACGAGGGCTAACTTGTTTCCAATCATTCTCCCCTATACCAAGGAGCTCAGCAAATGCTCGATATCCGCAATGGCTGTCTGATCCGATGTTCTTCAATCTGTCGATGAATATTGTCATGAATGGGTCGATGTCATCGTCTGCCCAGGGGAAATGAGCATGTACGACTGGTACGGTAGGTGGGGCCTCCGTGTCGGCTATGTTGGAAGCCGCCTCTTCATCTTGCAACACATCTGCGGAGTTGTTCTGGGCACGGCCACGTGGCCGCGGCCTCTTCCGTGTGGACAAGGTGCATGTGCCCGCTCTTGGCGACGTCGTTCAGCCGATTGCGTTCTCTCCCATTCCAAGGGGTTAGTTTGACAGGGGTTACGACGCCCTCGTCCCCGAGGCCTGCCCCTTGTTAACTCAGGGGGATTGGGTGGAACTAGGTTGGTGGTCGCTAGGAACTGGCCGTCTGCCAGCGTAGTTGCCACTCTAGCCAACTCGTCCTCGGGTACTTCACCGCATTGGTACCTTTGGAAGAAGTTGTTGATGACGATCTGAGTCTCGGTCATGGGGACGGAGTCTGACGACGAGTCCTGTTGAATGTCGTTCCAATCCAAGTGCTTCCAAAATGTGTGAATCTGGCTCGACATAATAGGCGTACTATCTTGCATGCAACGATATATGTCGTGAGTACATGGTATCCCGTACGTGACTCTCCAAAATATGTCGGTGCATTTCTCGGTCGATGGAGTGTCTTTAACCTTCTAGTATAGTGCATTGAGGAGGTGGTAGCATCACGTAGAGATCCTATCTGGGACACGACAAAAAATGTCAATGTTGTGCATGCCGGTACACCACGTGTTGCGGTCTTGATTCATCATCAATAAGTCGATGGCTCCGAACACACAACCGAAGTCTCCTATGGGGGAGTGCAATTCGTTTTTCAGTACTAAGTGTGCGGACTCGACCCTTAAATGAAAATTCCAATTTGTCCAGGTTAGCATAAAATTTATATATACGTGAGTACGTAAATGTATAGATGGAGGAGGGCAGTGGATGTGAAATCTGTTTGTGGTTCTCGTCCCTAAGTAAAGGCTGGTGTCCGCCCAAGCTCTGACAATGTAGTTTCGGTAATGCAGTAGCCACGCGGAGGAGAGGTACTTCATCAATCTCGGGATGTGGTTCCACTTAGCGTATATCCATCGGCGCCGAGTATCGTATGACGCAGGGGATCTCGATTCGAACAAAGCTCTACAATCGTTCTTGAACTTTCACGCTGTTTCTAAATCACGCGTCCGTTCGAAGGCCGCTTGCTCACACCCCCGCAGAACGTGGACCCATCATAATATATGGTTGAAAGTGGGGAAGATAGCGTGAATCGCACTAATAAGACCAAGCTCCTAGTCAGTGACGATAGCCTCTAGTGTCTTATCCCCGTAGAGGAAGCGGAGATGTTTGAGGGCCCAAGCGTAAGACTCTGTGGTCTCATCGCAGAGAAAAGCGAAAGCTATGTTGAAGTTCACCCTTGTGCATGTGAAACCGATGAACTCAACCAAGGGCATTTTGTACCTTAGCGCGTGTCATGCGTGGCAAAATGCTTCAACAACCATCCCTAAAGACAAAACCAAACGGGGAAAATGGAGACTTAATGTTATATGGAGGAAACCACTTGGGGCCACCTACAAAAAAAATGTAGATGGCTCTGTAAAACCCTCTGGGTTCTGCCAAGTAGAGGGGAACCTTACGGATTGTGAAGGTCGCGTGATTGATGTTTGTCAACAACTAGTTGATAATGGATCTGTAATCCAAATAGAAGCTGACGCATTTTGTGCAGGTATAAAGCTAGCTTTATCAAGAGGTCTAAGAAGAGTTATAATTGAAGGGGATTGCTTGGACGTGGTGAAGGCCATCAACGGCAATTCCAAGAACAAATGGGAAGTTTTGGAGTAGATTGAGCTTATCAAGAAACTCCAAGACGAATTTGAATGCATTGAGTTCAAACATTGCTTTAGAGAAGCGAACAGAGCTGCATACTACATTTCTAGATCTTCTGATAGTTGTACTATGTCGAACATCCCGTCTATTAGGGAATTCTGTAACATCATCCGTGAGGATGATCAGGGTTGTATACTGCCTCAGTAAGATCTTCCAATTTTTTACCTACTGTAAAAAAAAATCTCATAACTGTATGGATTATTTGCATTGCCTATATTAACAGTTAGAAGAGAAAGGCACATATTATCCTAGTTTTATTATCATTTGTCTATATTTGTGTAGTCCCTTACATTCTAGTTTTTTTTCCTTAATATAATATCTTTTGATGATCTATTTTGTTCTTTGTTTGGTTTAAAACAATTTGTGTGTTATTGTTTTTTTAATTTTTTTAATCTGTTGAGTCACTTGATCTAAGATGAGGAGTTTATCGACCTCGCATAAGTTTTGTATTTCAAGAACATACGGGCGTTTTTGGATTATTTGATGGCATGAATGACGACTACATGGCAAAAAGTTTAAAATGAGAAAAATCCAAGAACGGACACAAGAAACTTAACTTTGATGGAGCTAAAGTACCTCGGGAGCTGTTGCTTCTTTTTTATCATTCAAAATGGTCAGGGTAAGATTATTGTTTGCGGAGCGCGGGGCCGGGTTTGATTTATACTCTACAAGCGAAGTGTCTTGGTCTCCATACTAACTTGTTGGAAGCTACTAAGAGGGTTTCACTCATCTTGAGGTGGAAGGGGGTTGCTTGACCGTAATCAATGCTATCAATGGTCAATGGAAGGCCCCGTTGGAAATTGAGATGTTGATTTCGAATGTCCTCAGTTTATGCAAAGCTTTTGACAGCGTCTCTTTTTCTCACATCTTTAGGGAAGGGAACCAGATAGCTAACAGGTTGGCACATCTCAGACTCACCTCAAGTATGCTTGAGGAGCGATCTCCAACTGAGAACGACGACGTCATCCGTCAGGACGCTATTGGGCCGGGGTTCAACCGTTATTGACCTTCCCTAAATTCTTGCCTTGTATCGAAAAAAAAAATATTGAATTTCAGTCCTTTTTAATACAGAACACTTAAATTTTGCATCTCAATCAAAGGAAGAATGTGAGCTTATTGATCAACGTCCAGATTGTGATCTCATGGTTCGTCTCCTTCGGTTGCGGTTAGGTTAGGTCGTGGATATGTGATTGAGACCTGATGGCTCGTTGTTGATCGAGTCCAAATCGGAGGTCTTCACGGTTAATCCCCCAGGAGTTTGCCTGTGTCACCTCTCCCCTCGGTGATTTCCACAACAAAGCTTCTACTGACTTTGCCGCCACTCCTTGCGTCTGATCTCCGAACTGTCCAATGTCCACTTTTGATTGTTTCTACTTTGTTTGATTGGTTTGTTGTTATTTCTTCCGGTTCTTCCAATTATTGATGTTTCGATCCCTCAAATTACCAAATCTTTTTTATTTTTCGAATTCTTTCTGTTTAAAAAAAAAAATCAAAGGAAGAATGGGACGTGACTCTATAAGAGTCTACAGAGTTCTGGAGTGGTTATCAAACTGAGTTGGCATATGGCCATCCCCATTTCCACTCCCCAGACCTCCCCTTTTTGTGTCCACTGGCCCTCTGCTCCTCCTTTTCAGCCCATGGATTTTTCATTCTCCCATCCTTTTGACAGCAATTTCCTCTGTTTATCTCATCTTTTATTTTATTTTTATTACTCCGTATAAAATTATACACCTGGCCGTGTCAATCCAGTTAGTCAGTTGCGTTGAATTGGGTTATTTCAGGTTACAGATGGACTTATTATGAATTGTAAAGCTTAATAAATGCATCATCACCGACACCCTGTAATTAATTTCTTTTTTTTTTGGTAGAAAATAATTTCTTGTTTGTGTTTTCTTAAAGATCATGATTTTATAATCTACCAGACTTTATAGATTGTCTTTGACATTGATACTTATTTTTGAAACTGCTATGTATGATAATGATTATGATATTGTCTCTCTATTTGGTTGCTATCAATGGTTAGGAATTGCTGTAATTAGGACTAGGAGCCGCAATGTGGTAAACGTGACCTTATCGTTACCATGTTTTAATAATAATAATAATAATAATAATAAAACAGGGGTTGTGCAATGTGAATTGAATTTGATTTGATATGATTTTGATAACTTGAGCGAGGTTCAGTGAAAGATAACCCCAAATCTTATCTCCTGCGGAGTGTGCACTCACAGGCCACAACAGCAGCAAATTTCAAAGTGAAATTGAATGGCAGAAATTGTCAAAATCAATGGAACAAAATCCACCACAAGGCGAGTTGACAGTTTGACAAGATTAGATATGGATTAAATTATTTATATTCCACGGGTTGTTGATGCTTGGGAGAAAACATTTTACTCCCTTATTAGTAGATGTAGCAAGTTGCATATGTACAATCCATTATAAAGGACATTGCAATTTGCATAGCTAGTGAGTAGTGACATTGACTAGGATCTCCATGTGATAATATCCCACCAAACCAAAATCTCTGTTCATTGAATTGAGGTGAGGAACCCCTCTTTCCAGTCCAGGGTCATTCCTTGATTTCCTTCATCACATGACACATGAGTGTGACAATTCCATCCCCACCCTTTTAAGTGGCAGCCACGGTACGTCCCTCCATTATTATTACACGTTCGAGTCGAGTCGAGTCGAGAGTCGGTTAGACACGTAAACCACGCTCTATGCGTGTACCCGTGTGACTGTTCCTCCCCCACTGCCTCCACGCGGTGGTTCTACCCCCGCATTCTCGTGGCTGACCCCGGTGGGGCTTGCTCTACTACTACATTTACATTGTGCCATTAATTTAAGTCCCCTCGTTCTCTCTCTCTTAGGGTGGACTTATGACAATTCTTTCAAAAATCAAAGTTAGAACGAGTTATATTTTGACACTTCCTCCTTCAACAAAACTTATCTTTTACTATTCGTCATTCGGCTAAATGTATTATTCTAAACGAATGGATAAGGGTGTTATTCAAGCTGAACAAGCGGACTTGGTATGTTTAGACTTGGTACATTTGTTAAACGAGTTCGAGTCGGACCGAGCCCAATTTTTAAACAAGCACATTTTTTTTTATATCAAAGTAGCAAATGAACAAAGCTCGAACTGAGTTTTTTTTCGAACTTTAAACATTTTTATTTGGTTATAACATATTAACTTAAATAAAATTTTAGAAATTTTATAAAATTCGAGCTATTTGAGCTTAAATCGAACGAGTCAAGCTTTCAGCTAAGCTTAAAATCCTGTGTTAGGTTCGGCTTGTTTAAGTAAGTGAACGAGATCGAATTGAACTTTTTTTGAGCTAATCCCGAGCCGAACTCGATCTATTCGGTTCATATAACAACCCTAGAGTTTTTTTTTTTGTCTCTTCAAAGACATCCAATAAAATTGAAACTATTCAGATATTATCTATTTTTTTTTTGATTCAACAGATATTATCTATTTTCCTCACCTCTAGAAGCATCACAGTAATTATGATTAGAATATTAGATGTACACGGCTATAATTATTTTTATTTTTTATGTTTTGCAAAAATTATACTCATTAGTATCAACTTTTATAATTTAAAAATAAAATCTCATACGGAGTAATTCGCTAGATTATAAATGTCTTGGTATGCATGTAAGTTATCATTATCATCGTCATCGTCTTGATTTGATGCAAGCAAATAAAGAATGAAAGTACACATCCCTTTCCATTAGTTGAGTTCAAAGTTCAAACCTGTAAAGCAAACTTGATTAAAACTATCCCTACCACCCTCCTTTTTCCTTGTTTTTCAAAGCATATTGACATATCAGAAACAAAACCAGCAACAAACTAATTATCAAAAAAAAAAAAAGCTAGATCATTTTCCATTACAGGAGACGGAGAGAGAAAGGTGATCAAGAAGCTTTAATCTTCTCAAACGGAACAAGTCTATTGTCAGCCAGTCTGGAATTGTGAGAGTAGGTCTTGTACTCGTACCATGTGAACTCCTTGTACATGCTTGTTTGATCCACTCCCATTAGCGATGGGAGCGGTGCAATCTTCTCGCTCATCGGCGGCCCTCCAAAGTATATCATCGACACTCTCGACTTGTTGCTGTTTGCGACCACCACCCTGTGCCTAACACTCTTGAACATCCCGTTGGTCATCACCTGCCATTCACAAATTCATTCAACATGTAAAAAACAAAGGAAAACAGGGGAGATACAGAGAGAGCAAAACAGGGGGCTTAGTACGGTTTAGTAGTATAAGTAGTTATGTACCTGTAAGGAGTCACCAACATTTATGAAGAAAGAGGTTTGGTCCGGAGGAACAGAGACCCATCTCCCATCTCTCAAGGAGATCTCGAGCCCGGAAGTGTTGTTGGAGCGTAGAACGGATATGATCTGTGGATCGGTGTGCTCCCCAAATCCGACCAAGTCTCGGTCCTTGAAAGCATGGATGTCTGGGCATGGCGGGTAATGGTTTACCCTAAACAGCGAATCACTCTGCTCATCCATTAGAAGCTTGCTGAACACGTCTCTTTGATGGATTCTCAATCCATCCGCCATTAGTTCGAGCACGTTGCACGTCATGCTCTTCACCGCCGTTACATATTCATTGATAGCACTCCTGCATACAATCAAGATTGCTTTTAAGATATACATCGATCACCATCAATCAACCAATTTATTTTGAATGTGGGGTTCTAGTTTTTCATACCTGAAATCTTGAGGGTTTTCGCCGATTTCAGGATTTGAGTTGGCGGTCATGAGAAGGTACTCGAGCCACCCAACGTCTCCATTGAAACCGATGCTCTTGTTTCCATACCTGAATCCAGAAGGATAAGGAGAGCCCGACCTTTCCTTATCGGAAAGGGGCAGGGAGAAGAACTTGACGGCTTCAGACTCCAATCTGGTGATGAAATCTATGGGAATTCCATGGTTTATCACCTTGAAGAATCCGAATTCTTCGCAAGCCTTCACAATTTGGTGTTTTGCATCCGACTTTGACAAGTCGATTACGGGAATGATGGGAAAGTATGTCATCTCGTTTGTAGAATTGGGGTTGTTGGTTGCTCTTACTATGGTGAATTGTTCAATGAGTTGCTTTGAGAAAACCACCATGGAAGATAAAGATCCAATTTCTTTATGTATCTAAAAATGATGGACTTGATTCAAGATGGTGGTAAGTGGGAAGGTATAAAATGAAGTGGATTTAAACATTGAACCCTCCTTCCTATTTATAGGCAAGGGACAGTGGGGCCATTTCTTTTATTCTTTTTTGGAGGTCGGTATGGAGAATTATTTTTGGAGGGAGAAATTCAAGATAGTAATAATTACTCTCTCTGATTTAAAAGTGATGTCGTTTGATTTTCAACACGTATTTTTAAGAGTTTAAAACTATATAATATTTAACTTTTTTATTATTATTATTTTATAATCTAATACTTATTACAAACAAATATTAAATTATAAAAAAATAATTAAAAAAAAATTGATATTTTATATAGTTTTTATCTCCATAAAATACGTGTTAAAAAGTCAAACGATATCCTTTGTGGATCGAAGGTAATACTGAATTTTTGTTATTAATTACAGTATTGATTTTATTTTTAAAAAAAATATGAAAACATAAAAACCGTAGAGGGGAATGGGGATAGTTGTTGATACTTATAGCTTAAAAAATATATGGGGACCATGCCAATCAAAATTACAAAAAAAAAAAATTGAAAAAAAAAACCAGAGAGTGATATTAATTATTTTTCTTCCAAATAGACATGACTAATTAAATGCATGAAAAGGAAATGGTCAAATCACTAGATTCATGGAAGGTTGTTCTATTTTTTTTTATCAGGTAATAGTTCGATGAGCCAGGCAGACCTGGCTCATCGAGAGGCCGACAGAGTCAGCAGACGGTGAACTGTCAAATATATAATCATAATAATAAAAAAGTGCAACACAAAGAATGCAAACAAACAGTCACTAGAAGAACAGACGAGCCTAATCTATAAAAGCTGAGAACAACAAAGATAGAACGGAGGCAAGCGCCATCAACAGATAACACCGCTGGTCAGCGGTACATCTGGAGTCCCCCTGTGGGCGATGAAGACGAGCCTCCAAAGAAATTTCCAGAATATGGAGTCGCCATGATACACACCGCCACGACCCCAGTCAGATCCGACACCAGACACACAAGCCCCAACTCAGATCAGAACCGCCAAGAACAATTAGAACAACTGCCGCGAACCACCCTTGAAGAGAGCGCACATGCAAGCCCTTTTGGGAATTTGTCAAGACCCTTTCGGGATTTAGACTACCCTTTTGGGTGGGTTTACACGTCACATATTAGACTATAAGTAAATATTTATAAACCCATTATACACACATTTTTTTTGGAAACCTTCGGGCTGCCCCGGGCCAAAGGCAAAACCTTAAGCCCGAAGCACAGCCAAATAGGCCCGCTATGGCCATGGAAAGAGGGCACACCGGAGGAAATGGCGAGGAAGAACAACGGCAAGGCAAGACGCATCGACCCCGCCGAGGCCAGCGATCGGAAGCCACCAAGCCACTGAAACCCCTACCCAAATCCATGAGTCGAGTAACGAAACTCCCACCCCGGCCAACCAAAACAGAAAACCCCAAAGGAGGATGAAATGGGGAGGGCGGAGAGGGAGAGGACGACGGCGGCGGAACAACCATCAGCTGCTGGACAAGTAGAAGGACGACGACCGGAATCCGATTAGAAAACCGGCCACCACATACAGGAAAGGTGGGAGGAAGACGATCGGACCGGAGTCGGTTGATTAGACGAGAGAGTTGGCCAAAATTTGTTTGAAAATGAGCAAAATCTTAAAGATCTCGAAGGATTGGTGCACAAGAAAGAACCAGGAGCGGCGGAGCCCCAATTGGGGTGGGCTAAGAGCGGCGGCGAGGGCTATCACAGGAAAACCCCCATCGGAAACTGGAACCTAACCCGAAGAATTCCAGGATCCGGCCACCAAACTTGAGTAGAGAACAATTTGAAGAAGAATGTAACCGAAATTAGTGGTTTGAAGAGGAAAATTTTGCCGAAACTGGTTGAATTTGGAGGACAAAACTCCTTTCTTTTCACCGGAGTTATTTGCCAAGGAGAGTTTCTCTCTACTAAGAGACAAACTCTTCTACTAAAACCCAGAAGCTTGTTCTCCTCTACTATTATCCCTCACAAAGTTCTTCGATTTTTTTAAAATAGGATTTAATTAATTACTGTAATTTATTTACTCTCTCCGTATCAGAATAGGCCGTTTTTAATTTTATGCACAAGTTTTAGTAAAACACTTAACTGCTTTTTAAAAAAATCTTTATTCCACTATTTTTTTCATCAATTTTTTTTAATACTCACTACACATTTTAGCCAATCAAAATCTTTTAAAAAGTCAACAACACACAAATCAATATAAATTACAATCACTTACATAGAAAACATAAAAGATCATCTATTTTGAAAAATAAAAAAGTTACATCTAAAAATCCATCTATTTTGAAACGGAGGTAATATTTTAATTCGTATATCTTTTTCTTTTTAGTTAAGGTTGTGAGAGAAAAAAGGTTGAAGGTAGGATGAAATGACAAGGTTAGAGATTGCTAATTTGAAGTCGGTGTATCTTTAAATAATAGGAGTAATTGTATTTTTTTACACTGCATTTATATTCCCTCCATTCAGAAAAACACTCCTTTATTATTTATGTCTGTATGTTTTTTTTATGATAATAAAATTATATATAATATCCTTTTTTATAATTTCTTTTTAACAATATTGTACTTATTATAGGAATTACGAAATTGTTAAAAATGATTATTTTATATAGTTTTTATTATCCTAAAAAAATGTATATAAAAAGTAAACAACACGTTCTGTCAAACAAAATGAGTATTTATTTAGGGGAATTTGCTAAACTAACTCCATTATCCGGTTTCGTTGCACGAGTAACCCAATCCGAATTTTTTTTGCTAAAAAGCGGATACGCTCATTCCCAAAGCATGAGATAACAATTGTTTCTGAATGGAGCATTCTGTACCTCGTAATATGAAGCAGATGTCTTTAGCAGACCGTACTTCTGGGGTTGGCAAGAACTCACGCACCAAAACAAGATAAGTTGGCGTGCTCATCGATATGAAGTTAGCAAGGCCTCCCATCTCCAACATCTGAGATACCGAAATATGAAGACCAAGCTTCTGCAATGTTTCCAGATGAAAGAATTGCGTTGACGGATAAGTCACATTCCTCAATTGAAACCACCGCTCCTTCTCCATTTTAGACAAGTAGGTTGGGGCATCCATAGTAGAAGCGCGAGACATGATTCACGAAGATGGAGGAGAAACCGAAGAAAATCACCAAAAACGACCAAAAGACGGGTTCGTTGTAATGGCGGTGGGCGCCGTTTACGCAGAACCAAAAATTCGAGTGAAAACATTGGGGAGCCGACGTGATGAGACCCGAGGATCGGGATTGATCAAGGCTCGAGCTTTCGAACACTATTTTTGTGGGACTAATTTTTGTGGTTTATGAAAACTGAAAAATAGGGATATGTGGAGCAAGATTCACAGACCTCTCAACCTTGAATCACCTACACTCGATCTCAATCCTCTCGGAATCAAACTCCGATGATCTTGACCCTTTGACACCTTCGCCTCTCACTAGGGTGTCACCCTTGGCCTCTCACCAAAGGGTTCGCTCTTAGCCTCTCACCAAGAACTCGATCCTTAACCCGGAATCATAGGAAGCTATTAGTGGCTTAACCTTTAACTCAACTAAACTTGACTTCCTTTAAAATGATGTTCTTACAAGAAATATATAGGATGAAAATATAGCCCCAAAGCATCACTAATCGATGTGGGATTTATTTCAATAGAAATAAAAGCATGAAAATCGTTCAGATTTGAACTTCTGAAAAGAACGTAAAATACGAGCATCTTTGAGGCTGATTTAAGAGCAGTGTTCTTCATGAAAGTTGTAGCCACTTAAAATAGCTTTCCAACAAGTGTTCACACGGTGACTTTACAACTCGGTTCAACCTAAAAATCATGCTAAAAACTCCAATTTTAACATAACACATGACTTTATAGATCGCTCAAGCCTAAAAATCGTGCTAAAAAACTCATGTTTTAAAATTGCATAGTGACTTTATAGTTCGGTTTTATTTAGAACCGGGCTAAAATTTGTGACTTTATAGATCGGTTCTATTCATAATCAGGCTATAAAGAAAGTGAACCGGGCTAAAAAGTCAGTTCTCACAGGTTTTTACCGTAATTTTGGTTTTCACCGGAGGTCTATAAATAGGAGCCACACGAAGGTCTATAAATAGAAACTTGGTTGAGTTTATTTATCAGTTGCTCTCTATCATATTCTCTCCATCATCTAAAAAAATGGCGTTACCGGAAGAAGATGGCGGAGGCGAGCTACCATTCGATATTTTCAACTATAGTGATCTAGAGGAGCTTATGAAGAATCTCGAGGTAAACTTTTCATACATTGTTAAAGTTTGTAAAACTGTATATATATCGGAATGGCGATACAGATCAAACAAAGTTGTTTATATAGAGTGAACATTTTTATAGTTATGGATTTGTTGTTTGAATAGAATCAGAATATAGCATAGTTGTGTAAAACGAAACCATCATATAATATAGCGTTATTGTAGCATATTTTGTAAAATTGCATATAGTGAGATTTTGCGGGAAAATGTTCTTAGTACATAAGTTACATTATGCAGGAACAAAACCAACCTCTTGATATGGGTATAGATTATGGTTCGATGTTTACACTTGATGGTTTTTGGGCTGATCAAGTGAACATGAAGGCATGAGCTAGATATGTAGGGAAAATAAAAAACATGGTATTTGTGATCACTCAGCCATGGAAGAACGAAATGAGTGGATTGGGTACCTTTCATTTAGTGTGTGATAAGTACGGAGGGGCTCGGGATAGTCGAGATGTCCACTTAGATTTTCCTCCTGCATCTAGTAGGCGAGGAAAAACTCGATATGTCCTACGTGGGATGAAGTATGATGATCATGACTGCGTGACTGACATTCGTCAAATATACAATGCACGAGCCCAATTGCAGAGAAGCGCAGCAGAGGGACGGAGGGACCTACCGCAAACGCTACACCAACTCCACCAAAAAGGATACTATATTGCCACCAGGAAGTCCTCTAAGGACGGAGTAGACGAGGTTACAGACGTACTTTTGGCACATCCGCACTCGCGTCATCTTATGATGTTGTTTTCATATGTTATTGTGATGGACTCGACCTACAAGACGAATGAGTAAGAGTTATCACATTTTCTCGACTAATTTTATATTTTTCACACGGGTTAGTTTTTCTTTTTAACTAGTTAATGTTATTGTGGTAGGTACGAAATGCCATTGCTAGAGATCTTTGGGATTACTAGCAAAAAGAACACATTTGCAATTGTGTTCGTATTCATGGCAGGAGAGACCACGGATCACTATAGTTGGGCACTAAGGCGACTATGTCATTTGTGCGGACAACGACTTCCAGATGTAATTGTTATAGATAGAGAGTTGGGTCTTATTAAGGCTCTTCGGGAGGATTTTTCCACGGTAAAGCATATGTTGTGCTCCTTTCATATTATGTGCAATATCGAACTGAAGGGTAGGATTAGACAATCTAGCGAGAAGCGAACCACGTTTTACAATGACTGCTATGCCTTATTTTAGTCGAAGACTGAAGAAAGTTATGAGGTGCGACTACAATTGATGAAGGCGAAATGGGAGGCACGATGGGGTCTTATGAAGTACCTTGAAGACACCTGGCTCATAGAATTCAAGGAGGCGATTGTTCGTGCATGGGTTGATAAGTTCCTACATCTCGGGCAAGGTTCTAAATATCACGTATCGGGGTCGTATCGGTTAAGAGGAAAAATGATATATCAGGGATATATCGGATCTATCAGTTTCACTAATTTTTAATTATAAATATTATATTTATACTTCAAAATGTAAAAATACATATGAAAATTAATATTTAAATTACAAAATTACCAAATAAACTTAATAAAATAAAAACAACTTCATTCGTAAAGGCTAAAGTTATCTTATCAAAGTTGAAAATTATAAATATCTCCGATATATCGTCGATATTGACCCGATATATCGGGTCATAAATGCTAAAGTTTCCTTATAAAAGCTGGCAATTCTAAATATCCCCGACATATCACCGATATTGACCCGATATATCGGTGTTGACGCGATATATCCCCGATATTGACCCGATAAATCACGTTGACCGATATTTTCACCCGATATGCCGATATCGTAGCGAATTCTAAATATCCCCGATATATCGGCCGATATATCCGATATTTAGAACACTGATCTCGAGATGCGAACTACGAATAAGTAAGTGAAATTGAATTGTCCAATTTCGTAAGTATTATATTTAATTATCCTACATACATGACACTCATGGGTTTTTTTATGTTATAGTGCAGAGTCAGCACATTCGAAATTAAAGTCCATGCTAGGCACGACTTTTGGTGGGTTTGTTGACATTACAAACGGTATTGGCAACATGGTCAATGAACAGGTAGACTAACTCAGAGGGTTTCTTGAGAAGTCACAGTTGACAATCAAATGGTGCGTCATGAGTGAACCAATTTTCGCCCCGCTCTTGATGTTGGTGACTAATGAGTGCTTCGACCTTCTACTGGCCAACTATAACAAGGCTAAGTCTCTTCCGGTAAGCCATGATGGTGTTTGCAGGGATCGCTACTAGAAGGATATTTACGGTGTTCAATGTGTACATGAATTCTTAGACGCGATCTCCAAACAGTCGGCCCTCGCAGATTAATCCATTCTAGCAACCTATTCAGCCCTCGTAGATTCATCAATTCTGGCAACAAGTAATGTGGGATCTAGTTATTCCTCCCGAGGGCTTCAGTGGTGGACTCGATGACTCAACTCCAAATAGTCAAGAATACGCCACCCTTCGAAGAGAGATTGATAGAAACAACCTCGCGCCTGATTAGCAGAATTTGATGGGCGATGCATACTTTAACATGAACAACCCTAGATTGTCGACCATGAGAGAGCCAACCGGGATCCATCAAAAGGGTTGTCCTATTGGACGATGGTCATTGCAGCGAGACCTTTCTGGATTTGAGCATGGGAGACGGGATGGCGGCACGTGGCAGAGGACGATCACGAGGGAGAGGTCGGGGGGCGACATGCAATGAGGGTTCAGCGCGACAGGTAGACCCTTCGGTTATGTTGAATGATCACATCCATAAGTTCATGCTTCATTTTGTTTATAGATGTTTTTCGGTCGCTTGTGATGGTCATTGCGATCATCGTTCCCTAGCGTTGATTCTTGGGTATGGTGAACACCAGTACATGCAACTCCGAAGAGAGGTCGTTGCCGAGCTTCAAGCAAATAGTTGGTTGTACCAACCCGCATCACTATTACACTCGATTGACGATCTCATCGCGAATGTTGATGTGCAAGACCCGGCTCCTTGTTTACATCGTCATGAAAGATGGATGGAGGCACCAATGATCCCACTCGCTGTAGCGACCTTCTACCACAAGGTCGTAATGGTCCTAAGTAACGAAATTTCCACATAAATATCAAATACTTAACCTTTAAATTGAACATAATCTATATTTTTCAAAGAAAATAATAAATTTTTCCTTAAATAATATTACATAACCTTAATTTCATCACATTGTTCTGTACCCCTATATTATCAAAAACCTAGCCGTCAAATGCAACATAATTTAGATTTTTCTCATAGCATAAATTAAGATTTTATCTACATTCCATAAACTTTCATACTTCATTTTATCTCAACTAAATCTATGTTTTAAAATATAATAATTAACTTTTTCCTTAAATAATACGACATAAATTAACATTTTATCTAAATTCCATAAACCTTGATACTTTATTTTATCCTAACTAAATCTATGTTTTAACATAAAAAATTTAACTTTTTCCTTAAATAATACGACATAAATTAACATTTTATCTAAATTCCATAAACTTTCAGACTTCATTTTATCTCACCTAAATCTATGTTTTAACATAAAATAATTAACTTTTTCCTTAAATAATACGACATAAATTAACATTTTATCTAAATTCCATAAACTTTCATACTTCATTTTATCCCAACTAAATCTAAGTTTTAACATAAAAAAATTAACTTTTTCCTTAAATGATACGACATAAATTAACATTTTATCTACATTCCATAAACTTTCATACTTCATTTTATCCCAACTAAATCTATGTTTTAACATAAAATAATTAGCTATTTCCTTAAATAATACGACATACATTAACATTTTATCTAAATTCCATAAAATTTCATACTTCATTTTATGCCAACTAAATCTATGTTTTAACATAAAATAATTAAATTTTTCCCTAAATAATACTACATAAATTAATATTTTATCTTAATTCCATAAACTTTCATACTTCATTTTACCCCAACTAAATCTATGCTTTAACATAAAATAATTAATTTTTTCCTTAAATACTACTACATAAATTAGCATTTTATCAAAATTCCATAAACTTTCATACTTCATTTTACCCCAACTAAATCTATGTTTTAACATAAAATAATTAACTTTTTCCTTAAATAATACTACATAAATTAACATTTTATCTAAATTCCTTAAACTTTCATACTACATTAACCCAAATAAATCTATGTTTTATCATAAAATAATTAACTTTTTCCTTAAATAATACTACATAACCTTCATTTCATCACATTGTTATCTGCACCTACATTATCATAAAAGTAGTCTTCAAATGCAACCTAAATTTCATTACAATAATATCCTAAATTCCATAACCACATTCGTCAAATGGCATTCAAAAATCCATTTCAAAATTTCACATAACTTAACCTAAATTCCATCACATTGTTCTCTACACCTATTATCATAAAGTATGAAATTTCTAAACCTATAAAATCTTTTTTTTTTCAACATAATATCATATAATCTTATTTTCATAACAATAAATTCTAAACCTATAAAAACATATAATTAACCATTAAATTCGACATACTGCCGCTCCGGCTTGAGCTCGAGGGTCGTTCGGTGCGGCTTGAGGTTGAGGATCGTTTGGCTCGGCTTGAGCTCGATGGTCGCTTGCACGAGGCTCGCGTCTCTCTTCATGGTCCCTCGATCCACCAAGCAATTGGAATGCACGAGCAGGACGCCATTTCACCATGTCTACGACGATGCTCTCTTGACAACAACGAACTCCGGGCTCCCGACGACGCTCTCCTGAGGTGGTAATGAAAGGTAAGGTTTATAATTCGTGTGTGTAATGCAAGGGTTGTTGTGAATATTTATAGCCGATTGACACACAACAATGCCGACTTGGGGAACCGACATCGGCTCAGAGATGTGACATACGTACAGTGGTCAGGTTCCCTGCCAGATTCCCTACAAGATTCCCCGTCTGAACCGGGATTGGACGTGCCGACTTGGGGAACCGGCATCGGCTCAGAGGATGTGACGTCGTAGACCTGCAGCTTTCAGTTGATGTGACATCTTAGCCAGGAATCTTTCAGATTTCTGCAGGCAGACTTGGTAACCTGGTAGCGGCTCAGAAGATGCGATGTGGCTCAGAGGATGGGACGTGTGTCAGGTTGACCAACCAATCGGTGTCAATCTAGGTCTGCAGAGCTCAACCCGGGTTTACCGGTCTCGGAAGTCGGCATATGTAAAAGTCTTAACGTCTCTAGCACTCGGTATCGGCACCATGCCGATTGCGATAAAATGATCGTGTGCATAACAGAACCCTTTTTGTTATTCATTATGACTACCCAATTTATAACTTGAAAAAAAATTTAAAACACCATCCATATTTATAATTTATTCAGTTTTATGGTATTTATTAAACTAACCAAATTATAATATTATGAAAATTTTAAAAACTATCATATATATATATATATATATATATATATATATATATATATATATATATATATATATATATATATATATATATATATATATATATATAACCATGTTTTGTACTGAAAATGTTGTTGTTTTTAGGTAAAAAAAACTATAATCGTTTTGGAAACATAATTTACTAGAGACAGTCAATGTTCATACTTTCATTACACGTACATTTATATTTTTCAATCAATTGCTTCCTTTGTAAATTTCTACGTACACAACCAAAAGAACGTATATTGTAAAAATATGACAAAACCATGCGCGCATAAGTGCGCATGACAACTTGACCTGTCTGTAGAAAACTATAAATTTCCATGAGATAGATGATTTTATGAAGAAAAAAGCCAATTTATTATTTTTGTGATTTTTGAAAGAGTCAATGTATGGGTTTGTACGTGTAAGCTGTAAACATAGAGAGAGAGAGCTTCTTGGTGGCTTCGAAATCTCAATCAGAGTGAATGTGAAATGTACGTGAATGAAATGCACAATTCCGCAAATTTAATACAATAGTATATTATAAGTTGACACTTGACATTACGTAATAAGGGGCAATAGTCATATCAAGTTCACTATATTAGTCCATGGTGGTGTAGCTATTAACGTGTTGTTTTATGAATTTCTTACTCATTTTTGTGGCTATTATTTAATTTATCTATACCGGCCTTGCCTCCTTTTGTCTTGATTTGTTGCTAGTTTCTACTCATTTACGGTTACGCCTCCAATAACCACGTTGAATCCAGCCTTCCCAGGCTTTCAGTGTTGAATGCATCGGCTTTCAGACATCCGACACCATATTTTTAATTTTATGGTAATTAGACAGAGAGATATAATTATAATTATAATTATAATTAATCATACATAAACCCTCCTCGTACAGATTCCTCCTTTTGTTCCTCATCCTACGGGATATTAGCAACCGTTTCCAACTCCCTTAGCTCCTAAGGGCAGGTTCTTACGCGTTACTCACCAATCCACCACTGGAAACAACATTTTCCGTTCGACTTGCATGTGTTAAGCATGCCCCTAGCGTTCACCCATCTGCTAGGGCATAGGCGATAGGGCGATCAGGGAAGCGAACGACGAGGGTCGTCTCTCCGGATGATCTCGGAGGCCGGACACTACTAAAAAAACAGCAAATAGCTACGGATTTTTAGACACGGATTATAAGCGACCCTGAATTCGTGGCAGCTAGCGATGACATTGTCCACGACTGATCCTGACCGTGGCTATATTCGTGGCTGACACTCATCCTGATATGCCAAGTCTGGAAATTAGTGGCTAATAGCAACGAACATTTTGTCCGTAGCTGATTTCGTGGCTCGGTGGGTGGTTGATGTTGGAAAATAGCCACGAAATTAGCTACGATGTGTTTATTTATGGCTGTATTCTATGCTGATATAGCCACAACACAATATCCGTAGCTAACTCCGTGGCTATTCAGTATCGGAAATTCAACAACACGTGGTGAGTGGGCTTGGATCACTAATCTAAATTTATGGGCTTGGATCATTAATGGGCTTGTCATGGTTCAAACATGGAACCCCGTAGTTGAATTCGTGGCAGAACTTCTCCCAAACTTTATGGGCATGTCATGGGTCAATAGCCCATCAGAATTGAAAAAGCCCAATTAGCTTATTGGCCCAAAGAATGAAATGGTAATTTAGCGACGATTCTATCCGTGGCTAAATCCATTGCTATTACGGATGAGGCCAACATTAAAGCGCTTGTACTTTACCTGCCATATGGTTGGGTGCATTAATTGGGGCCGGCCCACTTGGGTTGTCATCTAGCTTCCACTTTCGACATTGGGCATTTGCATAGTGAGGAAGACCAATTCAAAATCGGGCCTCTGTACGTCTTTGAAGAGTTGAAGGTAAGCATTTTTTTATAAAGAGGTCACGTAATAAGGTAATTGGCTAGCTAGTTTTGTTTACTTTACATATGTATTACATTTTATATTATTCCTTATTAATTTAAATATATATAGTTAAGATTATATATATAATGGGTAATAATATAGATTTACTTGGGATTAGAACGAGTTAGAAAATGGTTTGGGTTTTGGAAGAATTTAAAAATGTTTATATGTAAATATGTGATGTAATTTAAAAATTTGTTGTAAGTTTACACTTGTATGCTCAATTAATACAATTTTGTTCAATTTGTTGTAAGTTTACACTTGTAATTATTTGGAAATTTAGTAATGTGTGTGTTTATATAGAAATGTAGGAATGTTCAATTATTATATTATAATTAGTAATGTACGTGCTTTATTATATCTACCGTACAATTTGATCGAATTTGATAAAATGGAGGATCATACATGGATGTATGATATGTACTTAGAGGATCGTAGAGGATTAAAGCCTGAATACTTCGAAGGGGTGGATAGGTTTATAAATCTTGCTTGTGCTCAAACTTATTATGTCGATGAAGGTAACATAAAATGTCCATGTCGGAGATGTGAGAATTGTTATTTCGAGAAAAATAAATGATGTGAAGGAGCATATATACCGCCGTGGGTTTATGTTTGGTTATAATAGTTGGACGGCACACGACGAACCTATTGCACATCCAAACCATAAGCAAATGGTTGGGGGCAACCAATGGGCTATCTATGATCAGTTAACTGCGGAGCAAAGGATGGTGTTTGACATTGCAGGGCCGGACTTTGTTCCTCCTTGATGGTTTAATGTTTGTAATGTCGATGGTAATGATGAATTCCAACCAGATGAAGTGAATGAGGTCGATGAGATGAGGGAAGACCTAGTAGCGACCGAGGAGGCTGATTTGTTGTCCACGCGGTTAATTTGCATATTTGCTAAGAGCCGCCGATGAACCTGTGTTTCCCGGGTGTACTACACATACACAGGTGTCCTTTGTGAGCCGACTTATAAGCATGAAGTACGATTATAATGTTTCCCAAAACCTATTGAATGGTTTCGTGCAATTGCATGATGAAGTGTTACCTTCTGACCACAAGATTCCCACCAGCTTCTATGAAACTGAGAAGATAGTTCCAAATTTGGGGTTACCAGTGGAAAGAATAGCCATGTGTCCCAACAGTTGTATGTTGTATTGGAAGAATGATGCCAATGAAGAATCATGTAAGTTCTGTGGTGAAGCAAGATATGCTGTGGGTGCAAGCAGGCATCGTGAACATAAGGTTTTATTCTACTTGCCTCTTATTCCGAGGCTACAGAGACTATATGCTTTGGAGATGACAGCCAACCATATGACTTGGCATGCAGAACACGTAACAGAGGAGGGGATGATGTATCATTGTTGTGAGCCTAATTTGCCATGTTTTATACTTACTTTTATATCAATTTCTGCATGCATTTCATACATTTGGGCTAGAGTAATACAGATTCTATGTAGTCTACGCTTATTTGCCAAATTATGGAATCTACACTAGTTTCTGTTTAATTGTGCAGAAATCGAGGCATTTTACAACAATTTGAAGGAAGTAAGGAAAGTCATAGAGAGGTCGATATCGACTGAACTAGGTCTATATCGAGTGTATCACATCGAGCCGGGATGCTAGAAATCGACCAGAAAAATGGAGCAGAAAAGGAAAGGTCGATATCGAGTCAACTTGTGGCGAGGAGGAGCAAAAGAGTTGAGAGACGATTTGGCTTCGATTGGTTGTAAGCTTTATTTAGTTTTATTTAATGCAATTTAGTTCCCTTTTATTATTAATGTCTTTCTTGATGATGAAGAGTGAGTTTTCACCCAACTTCTAGGGTCGGGGTGAGCCCGATGGTAGCCATGTGAGGTGATGCGGTAAAGGTGAAATCTTTGGATGCAATTCGTCTTCTATCCCCATGAGCATGATTCTTTTGGAAAAGTTGAAGGTGATCCTTGTTTGTATTATTGAAGCGAAAGTGATCTTAATGCAACTTGGGTTAATTATGTGAAAAAGGTTTAGTAACAATTAGGGTTTATGCGAAAGCCTCTATCTTCCTATTTGTTAATAACGAAAGTTATTTGATGAAAAGCATGATCTTTTATGCCGTCATTTGTTATTTTACATGGTTATCGTTGTGGTGTTGATGCCCTGATCTTGGAAGTATTTTAGTTTATTTGATTTATTTCTTAAATTTCGACTTCTGTTTGCGAAAAGTTGCGAGTTTTAAGTTTCTATTTCAAGTCGAAATCGGCCACTGTATGTCGATATTTTTGGTCGATATCGAGTAGGTAGGTCGATATCGACCGGTTTTCGTCTTTTGTTCTGTTTTTGCTTGTTTCTGTGTTTTTACAATTTCTGTCGACAGTGTGGTTGATATCGAGTAGTAAGGTCGATATCGAGCGCTCTTCTGGTCGATGATCTGCTGAGATCTGGATCTGAAAAGGCGGGCGCTGACACGCTTCCTCGTGGATCGATCCTGACTGCCTTCTACTACAACGGGAGGAAGTCTTGTATTTATTTGCTGAGATAGGGATCAGTTTGCTTTATATTTTATTTATATTTCATACTTGACCATCCTCATGCAACAACAAATTTGGTGCCGTTGTCGGGGAAGCAATCAATCGCACCCTTTTTAGTTCATTTTTCTCTTCTTTATATTTTTTTTTGCTTTTTAGTTACTTTTTACATGTTTCTATTTGTTATTGCTTTTTAGGTGCATACGAAGAACTGATCGCACACCCATAGACCCTATCCTCGTGCCAGAACGCTTTTTCCATCTTCAGCAAATGCTTAGGAAGAGACTTATGGTGACTCATCCCAACTACGAGAATTTGGGCCAGCTCTCGCCAGCACAAGAACTTGAGCAACTCCACATGCGGATAGAGGAGTTCACCACCAGAGAAGCAGAACACGCCCGACGAGAGGCGGAATATGCTCAGAATCAGCAACAATGGGAGGCAAGGGTAGATCGCGAGATCAACGCAGAAAGGGAACTTGAGGAACGGATTGGGCATGTCCTAACCAACACAAAGGAGTATCTGCATCCTACTCTGGAAGTTCCAGAATCGCCGATCGTTCTTCCCGCTATTAATTTTGAAATTCGTCCTTCTTTTATTACTGAAATTAGGAGGAGTCAATTTAGGGGAAGAATCAATGAATGTCCTTTGCAGCATGTTACTACTTATCTAGATTTATGTGAAGTAATTGCTGATGGTGCTAATCTAGAATATTTAAAACTAAAGGCTTTTCATTGGTCCCTTGCAGAAATAGCACAACAGTGGCTGGAAGGATTGCCTGCACAATCAATTCGCACTTGGAACGAACTACAGGACCTATTCTTCAACAAGTTCTTTCCTCCTGCAAAGACAGCTGCTCTCAGACAACAAATCACGACTTTCAGGCAGAATCCAGGGGAAACACTAGCACAGGTCTGAGAGCGCTACAAGAGGCTTCTGAAATCCTGTCCCACGCATGGACAACCGCCCTATGTCATCCAGGAGATCATCTTCAATTGCTTGGATGCGCCTACTAAGGATAGGATCAACAACTACACCGCCTAGGGATATCTCGAATACACTGTACGCCGTGCTTGGGAGGTATTTGAAACACTGGCTAAGTACGACAACACATATGAGACTTTTGCGGCCTCTTCTAATGAAAGGTATGAAAGGCCTGCCCCATCTATGCCATTGTATGTGCCACCAAATTAAGGAAGTTGATCCAGACGTCAGGGAGCAATTCCAGAAGGACCAGGCACGCCGTCTTACCAAACAAGTTAAATTCTTGTCTAAAAAGCAGCCTTGTTTGGAATGTGGATCTATGAGGCACAACACCACTGCATGCCCACACGTCAATCAAGTACAAGCGGAAAAAACCCACGAAGAGGTAAGGCATGCCGGAGGACACTACTTAGGACAGCACCAGAACCAGAATCAGAACTGGAACTATTATCGCCGGCCCCAGTATGAGAACCCCCGCCCCACAGAGCCCCTGGTCACCCTGACAGAGAAGGTAAGAAGGATGACCTACAGACCATTCTTGAGGAGATGCGGAGGAATCATTCAGACACCAAGCAATCTATAAATTCTATCTACACTCAGCTGCATGGTGTCAACTCTAGGCTTGGGAAAATCGATATCTGGAGGAAATCGATTGACACACAGATTGGCCAGCTGGCAACATCCGTCCCCAAATAATCAGGTATGCTCCCTGGATCCTCAAAACCTAAGCCTAAGACTAAATCTACATGACAGGTAGCGGCCATCAACCTAAGGAGTGGACGACGGAGGAGAAGGGCACCGAAGACCAGTCGATATTGACCAATCCAGTCGAAATCGACTAGTCCCCGGTCGATATCTCCCCCCTCCCCACTGGTCGAAATCGACCCAACTCCTCCATAGAGCCCGAGGCCAGCCGATCCAGTCGATATCGACCAGACACAGATCGATATCGACCAAATACCAATCGATTTCGACCCTCTCTACTCGACATTAGCACCTCCGCCGAAGAAAAAGCTGCCTTTCCCTACGAAATCTCCAAAGGACCCGGCAGAGAAGAAGTTCCATCGTTTCATCAAGATGCTTCAAAGGCTCAACGTCACAATACCCTTCACAAAAGCTCTTAATGACATGTCATCCTACGTCAAATTCCTCAAGGAAATTCTGAGCAAGAAGCGGTCAATGGCTGAGATCACAGAGGAGTGCAGCCAAATGGACGTTCTTGAGAAAAGGCCAGATTCAGGTAAGTTTGCTATAACCATTGGATTTGGCCAATACAAATTTAATGCTTTGTGTGACTTGGGACCCAGTGTGAGTATAATGCCTTTATCAATATGGTCCAAGATTAAGATAAGTGCTCTAGAGCCTGTGGATGCAAAACTTTACATGGAAAACAATACGGTAGTCATCCCAACATGCATGGTGGACAATGTACCAGTACAAGTAGGTAAGTTCTTCGTCAATGCTGACTTCTTAGTTAGTGATATGGCGGAGGACCCTTCTTGTCGAATTATTCTAGGAAGGCCCTTCTTGGCGACGGTGCATGCCAACATAAACGTAAGGAAGGGAGTGCTCACTTTCAACATCAGCGATGAGGTAATTGAGTATTCCTTTAATAAAACTGAAAGGCATACAGGTCCCATGGAAGAGGTAAAGTCCATATCAGCCAGGTACATCACTTGCGGAGAACCAAAGGTAAGAAATATGACACCCTAGGAGCTGGAAAAGAGGGATATGGAGGCCCAGGTGGAGGAGATCATGGCCATCCTGAACGAAGAAGCAGAGAATCCACTCGACATAGACCAAGTTAAGTCGATATGGAACTATTTTTCTGATGCTTTGCAAGGTCTTAAGTATGGGGTCGAAATCGACCAGGAAAAATCGACTAAGTCACAGAACCGGTCGATATCGACCACCTTAGCTCGAAATCGACCCCCCCATATCGAGTCAACTTCACCAGAATTCGAGCCACCCAGTATCGAGCAGCAGAGCTCGATATCGACCACTACCAGTTGATATCGACTAGATCCTCAGGAGGTCCCGATATCCGAATCTGCAAAGGTAAGCCAAGGTATTGATCGTTCTTCTCCAATTTCAATTAATGATTTATCTAGACATGGGAGGGGTTTGCCTTGGTATGTGCGATTATGCAGAGTTTCAAATGATGAGCCCAAGGAATACGAGGTAGGAGTCAAGGTCTATGTCTCCAAATCAAATGATCTTTGGTTCCCTAACAAATTCAAGAAGAAGAAGATGGGCCCTTTCACGTTGAACAAGATCCATTCCGGAGGACTACAACTAATGGTTAAGAATGGAGTCTTGTTTGAAGCCCAAGCTATACGGGACCTGTAGATGCCACCTTGAGCCCAATAGAGAAGCCGGCCTAGCGACTATAAAGTCTAGAGCTTGTAAATAGACATTTAGTTTTTGGGATGTTTGGACATTGCTTGTTTTTTTTTGGTTTTGGACATTATTTTTTAGTTTTTCTATTATGGGTATTTCACTTCTAACAATTTTTGTAGGTACAAAGAAGGAAGCAACAATTCGAAATCGAGTCATCAAGGTCGATATCGACCAAGGCCCTCTAAATGGACCAGTCCTACAGAAGCACTACCACTCGATTCTGACATGTAGCACGCCTGTCTGGTGAGTTTATTTCTTTACCCTTATTTTTTATATAGTGAGGACACTGTAATGTTTAAGTATGGGGTCGGGGAAGGGCTTACTTTGTGCATATTTGACCATATGTGTGCATATTTTAAGTTTATTTCTTGAATTGCTTATACATGGCTATTTTGGAATTCATTATCAATCTATGTGCTTATATGTTTGATTTCCAAAGTTTATAAAAATTACCCCCATTGAAATTTTTTGATTAGTGTCATGGAAGTTTAATATTGAACTTGACGAAGCAAAATTGGATTCATTAGAGATATAGCATGAAATTGCCTAGTAAAGGGAAGTCACAATGAAGTGCACAATATTATTGAAAACCATGAAAGGAGGTAAAATTTGTAATTGCTTTTGACATATTGCATAATAAGAAGATTGAGGACTTTATATTTCCATATATGCTCATATGTTGATATCCTAGCATTTACCTATGCTTATGCATCACAAAAGCCATATTTTGCCTTATTTTATATATGCTCCACATGATCTAAATATTGCCCATTCTTTACCTTATTTCCATCCGGGGATTATGTTGAGAATTATGTCACATTATGGAGATGTTATATGGTTGTTGTGTTGTTATTATTATTATTAGAGTTTGGCAGGAAATTGAAAAAAAGATGGAAAATTTAATGAGTGAAACAAAATCCGATCACCTCAGGAGATAAAGGTAGATCGACCCTGTTTGATGAGATAATAGTTTGGCGAGATGGGACACACAAGTGAGGAGTCTGAAGCACTAAGTATCCGAGGCCACTCATGACACCCATGTTTGCGACTCGCGAGAAGGCAGTGCTGAGGTTAGAGAGGTAAAAGCATTATATTGAAAAAAAGCATTGAGCGATGAGAGAAAGGTGAGAAATCAAAGAAAGAAGGAATGTGGTATGAAAGTTTGGAAAGTACTCCATTTCCCCGGATCATTAGCACCACATGGCCAAAAATTGCCCACCTTTAGCCTTTTACCAATCTACTCCTTATTGAGCTTAAATTGAAGTCCTCTTGATTATTAATGTTTTGTCACTTAGGATTTGTTTTTGCATAGCCCTCCTTTTGTGAGTAGATGTTGCTTTTTAAATTTGCACATGCACGGATTTGTGACATTAGTACCTTTTCGAGGATGGTAATTGATTGCTGGGACACATGAGAATGGATCTAAGATGCTGAGAGTTTGAATTCTTCCCCTGAATGACAATTAAAAGTATTGTTTGAGGACAAGCAAGCTTAAATATAGGGGGTTTGTTGTGAGCCTAATTTTCCATGTTTTATACTTACTTTTATATCAATTTCTGGATGCATTTCATACATCTGGGCTAGAATAATACAAATTCTATGTAGTTTACGCTTATTTGCCAAATTATGGAATCTACACTAGTTTCTGTTTAATTGCGCAGAAATCGAGGCATTTTATAGTAATTCGAAGAATGTAAGGAAAGTCACAGAGAGGTCGATATCGACTGAACTAGGTCAATATCGAGTGGATCACATTGAGTTGGGATGCCAAAAATCGACTAGAAAAATGGAGCAGAAAAGAATAGGTCGATATCGACCTATACTGGTCAATATCGAGTCAACTTTGGTCGATTTTCACCCCAGAGGCCAATATCGAGTGTTTGAAGACGGAGCCGAGAAGACAGTCAATATCGACCATATTGGGTCGATATCGACCAGTATCTAGGAGCCGATTTCGAGAAAATCCGAGTCCGAGTGCTGAGCTGGCTTTCTTCCACATGAAGCAAGAGATATTCTGTCAACTCAAGAGGAGATTTATCAAGTTCTATCAAGAGAAGAGGGATCTATCCACATTAGATATAGTTTCCTTTATGGATTTATTTCTTTCCAAATTTTATCTTTATATTATAGATAGATAGTTTTAGGTAGAGATATAGTTGTTCTTTCCCAATTAGCTAGGGAATGAGCACTATAAATAAAGCCTTAGGGGTTGAGCTTTAGGACATCTTACAACACATTCATATCGAGTAGTAGGAGAGAGAGAGAGCTTGTGGCGAGGAGGAGCAAGAGAGTTGAGAGACGATTTGGCTTCGATTGGTTGTAAGCTTTCTTTAGTTTTATTTAGTGCAATTTAGTTCCCTTTTATTATTAATGTCTTTCTTGATGATGAAGAGCGAGTAGTCACCCAACTTCTAGGGTGGAGGTGAGCCCGACGGTAGCCATGTGAGGTGATGTGGTAAAGGTGAAATCTTTGGATGCAATTTGTCTTCTATCCCCATGAGCATGATTCTTTTGCGAAAGTTGAAGGTGATCCTTGTTTGTATTATTGAAGCGAAAGTGATCTTAATGCAACTTGGATTAATTATGTGAAAAAGGGTTAGTAACAATTAGGGTTTATGCGAAAGCCTCTATCTTCCTATTTGTTAATAACGAAAGTTATTTGATGAAAAGCATGATCTTTTATGTCGTTATGTGTTATTTTACATGATTATCGTTGTGGTGTTGATGCCCTGATCTTGGAAGTATTTTAGTTTATTGGAAGCATGATCTGTTTGCGAAAAGTTACGAGTTTTAAGTTTCTGTTACAAGTCGAAATCGGCCACTTTTGGTCGATATTTTTGGTCGATATCGAGTAGGTAGGTCGATATCGACCGGTTTTCGTCTTCTATTATGTTTCTGCTTGTTTCTGTATTTTTACAGTTTCTGTCGACAGTGTGGTCGATATCGAGTGGTAAGGTTGATATCGAGTGCTCTTGTGGTCGAAATTCCGCTGAGATCTGGAACTGAAAAGGCGGGCGCTGACACACTTCCTCTTGGATCGATCCTGACTGCCTTCTACTACAACGGGAGGAAGTCTTGTATTTATTTGCTGAGACAGGGAGTCAGTTTCCTTTATATTTTATTTATATTTCATACTTGACCATCCTCTTGTAACAACAATCCTTCTTCGGATGGATATGCATGGAGGAGGTTAGATATGAAGCATCCTGATTTTGGTTCTGAGTCTCATAATATTCGTTTGGGGTTATGCACAGATAGTTTTGCTACATTTAACAAATCTGGTCAGAATTATTCCTGTTGGCCGGTGATTGTCACTCTTTACAATCTTCCACCTCATTTGTGCATGAGGGCCGAGCATATGTGTATGTCGTTGATAGTGCCAGGTCCTCGAAACCCAAAGAAGTTAATAGATATTTGCCTCCAACATCTTGTTGATGAGTTGATGCAGTTGTGGGAAGTTGGAGTTGCTACATATGATGCCTCAAGGAGAGAAAACTTTATTATGCGTGCGGCTCCACTCTTGAGTGTCAGTGATTTCCCTGCATATGCTATGTTGTCCGGATGGAGCACTACAGGTCAGTTGGCTTGTCCGGTTTGCATGGAATCGGGATCTGATGCATTTGGCCTCGAAAACGGTCGGAAGGCTTATTGGTTCGATTGCCATCGAATTTTTTTAGAGAGTGATCATTCCTTCCGTAGAAACAAGAAGGACTTCTACAAAGGGCATGTGGAAACAGGATCGCCACCTCTATTGCTATCGGGGGAGCAGATATGGGAGCGGGTTCGTGATTTGCCAACGGTCATGGAGGATCCTTCCTACAAGTCCAATGAGTATGGTATTTCTCATAAGTGGACAAAACAAAGCATTTTCTGGAGTCTTCCATATTGGAAGGACCTTCTAATCCGACACAATCTCGATGTTATGCACATTGAGAAAAATGTCTTTGACAATGAGTTCAACACTATAATGGATGTCCCTGGGAAGAGGAAGGATAACTTGAATGCCCGGAAGGACATTCGCTTATATTGCCATCGAAACCTAAAGCAATATGTACCCTGACAAGAGAGGCGAAGAAAACGGTGGGTCAATGTTAAGGACCGACAAATTTCCCGATGGCTATGCTTCCAACATAGGAAGTTGTGTACAGAGTGACGATTGCAGTCTTAGTGGGATGAAGAGCCATGATTGTCACGTGTTTATGGAGCGACTCTTGCCGATTGCTTTCAGAGAGTTGTTGCATCCAAGCGTGTGGGGTCTTTTAACCGAGTTGAGTATCTTCTTCCAAATAATTTGTTCGTCGTCATTGTCAGTTTCTGTCATGGAGTAGCTGATATCCAAGATTGTTCTATTGGTATGCAAGTTGGAGCGTATGTTCCCTCCATCCTTTTTTGACTCTATGGAGCATCTCATTGTCCATCTTCCATATGAGGCCCGAGTGGGAGGTCCGGTTCATTATCGATGGATGTATTCGTTCGAGAGATTTTAATTTAAGCTGAAAAAGAAGATCGTTCAAAAGAGTAATGTAGAAGGGTCGATCGTGATGGTGTACTTATGGGAAGAAATAGCTAATTTCTCTGTGCACTACTTCCCTTCGCATGTTCCTTCCTGCTTGAGGAGACCCGCCAGAAATGACGTCCTCGAGGGGGAATGTTGTCCCTTATCTATATTCAATTACCCTGGCAAGGGTAAGGGGAAGCAGAAAGTAAGGTGGTTGAATAAAGAGGTAGAGTGGATGGCCACACACACATACGTGTTGCTCAACTGTCCGGAAGTACAACCGTACCTTGAGTAAGGAAACCGAGTACATATAATGTAGTTCTTATTGTCATGAATATATTTAGTTACCATTTTTTGCTTTTATTATATACGTGTAGGATATTTGAGAGTGTCATGGGGGTTAATGTTGGAGATGACTGATGTCTCTAAAGTATCCATGTCTTAATGCATATTTTAGCTCCATATTCTTTACATTTTGCATATTTCGGGTCGGGAATATGTCGGATTTATGTAGTATATGCTTATTTATCGGAAATGGAGATCTACATAAGTTTCTATTTAATATCGCAGAATATGGAACCATTTCGGGAGAAAATCAAGAAGCGAGAACCGGAGCACAAAGCTACTCGAGACGTCGAGCCAAGCCCAGTCGACAACACTCCTAGTCGAGATCGAGTAGGCTCTACTCGAGATCGACGACGGTTCCAGAAGCCGCATGACGCGTCGATGCAATTCTACTCGGATTGGGATTCCCTGGGGCCGAAGATTGGCGAACTCTATCCGATCTATCAAGATACATCATGGAAGAAGAAGATCTATCCATTGAAGACTTTTAGATATATTTCCCTATTTTAGATTTAATTCCTTTATTTCCATTTATTTATCATTAAACTTTTTAGATATAGTTTTAGATATAGTTAAAGATTTCTATCCTTGAGTAGCAAGGTTTAGAAGCCTATAAATAAAGCCCATGGGGCTGATTTTTAGCCAGTTCAATTTTAGTAGGAGAAGTAGAGAGAGAGAGAGTGAGCGGCCGATTGGAGTTGTGAAGCGAGAGCGGAATTGGCATCAAGCGGTTGTAAACTTTGGTTTATTTTAATGCAATTAGTTTTCTTTCAATCAATGATGTCTGAGGTTGCGATGAAGCGCGAGTAGTCCACCCACTTCTAGGGTTCGGGTGAGCCCGACAATAGCCATGCATGTTTGAGGTAAAGATCCGACTTTTATCATGTTTTGAGCATCTGCTACTTGTTTATGTGTTTATTACCCATCTAATGGAGATCCATGCTAACAACTTGGATTGTAAACATAAAATCGGTAGAGATAATTAGGGTTTCTTGAAAGAGTTGTCTAATTGTTGGAAAAGGCGAAAACTTGTCCTTTGATGCGATTCACATGATTATTTGTTTATCTCTGCCTTATGCATGCTTGGTTATCGTTGTCGCAAACCCCAAACTTGGAAGTCCTTTTTTATACAGTTTATTTCGAAATCCCCAAATTCATTGCCTTTACTTTATTTCTTTTATTTCGTTTTTTTTCCCTTACTCGATCTCGACCAAGTCTGGGCGACCTCGAGTTACTGATATTCGATCTAGCATCGCTGTAGCTTCTGTGTACAGGTGCTCGAAAAAGCTCAACTCGACGTCGACGAAGCCTACTCGATCTCGAGTAAGCCCTAGTCGAGATCGAAGAGAACCTGTGATTGCTGCTGCGCTCTGCTCGACTGGTCCGATCTTCTATCGACTAACTCTAGTCGAGATCGAGGACATCTGTGGTCGACTTCCGTGAGATTTCTCTGCTGCCTAGGATCCGCTGACATGCTTCCTCGTGGATCGATCCTGACTTCCCGCTGCTGCATCAGGAGGAGGTCTTGTAATTATTTGCAAGGGACGGAATCTGGTTTGCCTTGATTTATTTATATTTTATTTTGCATTCTCGATTTCCTCTAACAACAAATTGGCGTCGTTGCCGGGGAGGCTATCATTCGCGCCTTAGGTAGTTAAATCTCACATTTGCTCTTAGTTACTATATAGGTGTATGTGCCGTTCTGGTCTACCACCTGAGTTTGACAGCTAGGACGAACCGGAGCGTTACCTACACATCCACTCTAAACTCAAAAAGATCATGGCGGCCGCTGAAACACAGGAACAACTGATTGCCAGGCTTACAAGGGAGCTAGCCGCACAGGATACCACTATCACCAATGAAAGGGCAGCGAGGGAACAAGAAGCTGAGCGCGCAAGGCAAGCAGAAGCTGAGCTTGCCCAATATCCAACCACTGCTGAGGATTATATGCATCCAACTCTCGTCGTGCCTGAATCGGCGATTCTAATCCCTGATAACTCTTTTGAAATTCGAACTCAATTTCTTATAGAGCTTAAAAATAATGCCTTTTATGGAAAATTTAATGAGTGCCCTCTTGAACATATTACCAATTTTTCTGACATGTGTCGTACTCTTGCTGAAGGTACAACTCTGGAATATGTCAAGATGAAAGCTTTTCGCTGGTCTCTCGTTGGGCCTGCACTGAAGTGGCTTGAAGGGCTGAAACCAAGATCACTCACAACATGGGCCCAAGTAGATCAAGAATTTCTGAATAAATTCTTCCCACCCGCCAAAACAACACTTCTCCCCCAGAAAATCACCGCCTTCAAACAGAAGCAAGGGGAACCACTGGCAAAGGCATGGGAACGCTACAAAGAACTGTTGCGATCTTGCCCTACTCATGGATAGCCACCCTACGTCATTCAAGAGATCTTCTTCAACTCTCTTGATCAAGTCACTAAGGACAGGATCAACCATTATACTCGCTATGAGTATCTGACGATGCCGCCAATTGACGCCTGGGGTGTGCTGGACAAGCTTACCAATTATGACAACAAATATGGGTCTACTGCAAACTATGAGGAGAACTCCTACGCCAGGCCAGCACCATCTATGCCACTCTATGAGCCAGCAAAGGAGATTGACCCAGATGTCAGGGAGCAGTCCTACAGAGACCAGAATCGCAAGCTCCTCAAGCAAGTCAAATATCTATCTGTCAATCAGCCTTGCATCGAATGCGGATCACAGAGGCACACCACTACTGAGTGCCCACACACTGAGCAAGTCAGAATGGCAGAAACACATGAAGAGGCAGCTTACGCAGGGGGTCCAAATCGATACATGGGAGATCAAAAATTCTATCAACCACAGTGGAACCAATGTCCTCCTAGGAACCCCCCACCCTACAGAGCTCCAGGACATCCAGAAAGGGATCAAAAGAAGGACGATCTGTAGCTGATCCTTGATGAGATGCGCCGAAATCATGCACAGAACCTGCAGGCTACCAACACCATCAACAATCAGCTCCAGAATTTCAACATAAAATTTGGGGAACTGGATATCTGGAAAAGAGGAATAGAGACCCAGATGGGTCAAATCGCTGCACAGATCCCACGACCGTCCGGACAGCTCCCTGGGCAAACAGAACCAAATCCTAAGGGGAAGACCGGACACGTCGCGTCTATCAAATTCAGGAGTGGGCATCAATTACACGAGCCAGAGGTCGGGAAACAGCAAAGCAAGGTAGAGCAGCAACTCGAGACAGAGCAAAGCCTACTCGATCTCGAGGAGACCGTACTCGACCTCTACAAGAAGCTACTCGACCAAGACCAGAAGCTGAGCTCGGACTCCGCTGCACAGACTAGCAACTCTAGGTCGACCACCCAACTCGATGTCGGGGAGCCCGTGGTCGAGATCGAGGAGCAGCATTTGGCCGACGTCGACAACTCTACAACACCTCCGACAACTGATCTGGCTCTGGAACAGAAAAAGCCACTGCCTTTTCCTTCTAAAGCACAGAAAGATCCCACTGCAGGTAGGTTTACCAGATTTGTTAATATGCTGCAGGAACTGAATGTTTCTATTCCTTTTACAGAAGCCCTGCAAGAGATGCCTGGATATGTCAAATTTCTGAAGGAAATTCTGAGCAAGAAGCGATCCATCTTGGAGATCGCAAGCAAATGCAAAGTACTCCACTTCCCTGAAAAGAGACCTGACCCTGGTAAGTTTTCTGTTACTGTGGGTTTTGGACAATATAAATATGAGTCTCTGTGTGATTTAGGAGCAAGTGTGAGCATCATGCCTCTATCAATCTGGCGGAAGGTCAAAATAGGATGCATAGAACCTGTGGATGCCAAATTATACATGGCGAACAATACAGTAGTCATCCCTACATGTATAGCTGAGAACGTCCCTGTCCAGGTTGGTAAATTCTTTGTTCCAGCAGATTTCCTTATTATTGATTGTGCTGAAGATCCTACTAGCCCTATTATTCTTGGTAGACCATTCTTAGCTACTGCAGATGCCAGAATTAGTGTTAAGAATCGCTCGCTCACCTTCACCATAGGCGATGAGGTTTTGGATTTCTCTTTTGGCCCTATAAAAGAGGAAATTTCCTGGTTGGAGGTGAAAAGCATCAGCAACCACGGAACCAAGCAAACAGCAGAGGAAGGTGCCAACACTGTACTCGAGATCGACCAAGCCAACTCGATCTCGACAAAGCTTCTACTCGATCTCGACAAGCCCTTGTTGATATCGAAAACCTCTGCTGAGCCACTCACTTGCCCAGAGACTTAGTATGGGGTCCCTGTACTCGAGGTCGACCAGCAGTACTCGATCTCGACTAGCCCCGAACCCAAAGATTCCTGTTTTGGGTCCAAAAAGGTAAGTTCACGTATGAATTCTACCCCCCCCCTCATTCCATAAAGAAAATTATCAATGATTTAAGGGGAGATAAGACACCATGGCGAGAAAATCTGCGAAAACTGAGGGCTGGAAGGAAGAAGAAGAAAGAGAAAGGAGATGATGCAAGCAACCACCTGTCATCTGAGCTTGCATACTACAATCAGGACCTACATGATCCAGGAGAAGGGCCAAGCATGAGCGGGCCCCACAATAATGATCCTTGAGCGCAAACGGAGAAGTCGGCCTGGCGACTCTAAAATCTAGAGCATGTATATAAAACTTTATGAATTTTTTGGGACTTTTTGAACTTTTTGGTTGTTGTTTTTGGTTTTGGTTTTATGTCTTTTAGAATATTTCATGTGGATAGTCTTGTTTCTTGTGCAATCTAACACTTTTTAGGTCGGCAAGCATATAAGGATCGCAAAAAGTGGAATAGGAAGTCCCTGAAAACTAGTCAAAATCGACGAAGGCCAAGTCGATTACGACAAGGAGGAGAAGCCCAGAAGTTACTCGATCCCGAGTAGACGTCCTCGACATCGACCAAAGCCAGACGATCCTCGACTTCAGATTCCACTAGACGCTGAAAGCCTACTCAATATCGAGTAAAGAGTACTCGATATCGGCCAGCCAGTTACTCGACCTGCACTGATCTGCCCTCCTCGATTTGTTATCTTGTGAGTTCCTTCCTTTACTCTTGTTTTTATTTGATTTTATACAGTGGGGACACTGTAAATATTAAGTATGGGGTGGGGGAAGGACTCATTATCATTATCATATGTGTTAGTCTTGCTTTTGGTTTTACATGGTGAAATTTTAATTTTTATGTTATACATTCATGTTTAAATTTTATGCCTTTTAAATCTTTTTGTCATACTTTAGTCTTGATTTTTGCATAAGAAAAAATAAAAAAAATAAAAAATAAAAATAGAAAATGTCGAAAAAAATGAAAAAAATGCATGTTTAAAATTTTGCATTGTTTTATACCCTAACTTAGATGTCCTATGATGATGAATAATGACTGACTTGATCATATAAATCCTATGGCATGTTTGGAAGGTTTAGCCTAAGTCCTCAAAATGGTTTTTATGTGGATTGTGAACCTGTGATGAAATTGAGCACATATGATCCTAAGCTAAAAGGTAAAATCCAACAAAAATTATCCCAGTGAGAATTTTGGCCTTATAGGGAGAACATAAAAAATCCCTCCGCTTTCTTGAGTATATTTACTCTTCCTGTGCATCTCTAAATGTTGTGATAGTTATTCAAAGCCAATGCATTTATATGTTTATGTTGATGAGAATTAAATGATGGAGGCACCTTGTAAGCCAATTTTATCCTCTCTTTACCTACCCTGCATTATCCCTGCTTGAAGCCATAACATTAGCCTAAGTCTTTTATTGTGAACTCCACAAAAAATATCCTTAGCCAAAATTGAGCCTGACCTCCATTTGGGAATTAAGACTTAGAGTTGGTTGGAATGATGATTTGTGGAAGGAATGAGCTTATGTTGCATTTCAAGTAAGAAGGATTGTTGAAATTATTGAGATATGGGTTGGTTTTACATTTTTATCTTGCTATGCATATTATGTAAAAGGATTTTTGGCTCACATTATAAATGCACTATTAGTGTTATTTGGTTTTTATTTTCGAAAAATAAAAAAAAATCCGAAAAAAAGAAAGAAAAAAGGTATATATGTTTGTGAATAAAGTGCATGAGCCAAATTTACCTTATTTCTTTCATTCATTGCAAGATGCATACTTTGGAGAGGTTGAGGAAGTTTGAAAGGTTACATACTTCATTGAGATAAATTGGAGAGTTTGGGTTGATGCATATCACTGAGAAGTTATGGTTTGGTTGTGTTGGAGATTTAGGAGTCTTGATTCCCGAATTTTATTAAGCACCACATGACCAAATAATTCCATACCTTATTATTTCTTACCAAGCCCCATTACAACCCCGCCGAATAGAATCTTCTTTGAAGTTGGATTTATACTGCCTATGCCTTCTTTGAAGTCCTCCTGATAATTCTTGTTGCATTTTCATAATTGGTTGCGAAGTGGATTCATGTTTAAATTGCAATGTTTATGAGATTGTATATGGAATTGAGTTGAGAGATGATCTACATAGCCTAAACACATTTGAGAGTTTAGTGTAAACACATTATCCCTGTGAGGTTGGATTTATACTGCCTATCCCTATGGATCGCTCATATATGTGTGATGAAGTTAAATTCACTTGTCTTACATTGCTACTACTTGAGATGTTGCTTTTGACAAAGGCGAAGACTTGAAGGATGTGTTGTAGGTCTTGGTTATTGTTTGGTTATTGCTTTAGGACAAGCAAGTCTAAGTATGGGGTGATTTGATGTCTCCAAAGTAGCCATGTCTTAATGCATATTTTAGCTCCATATTCTTTACATTTTGCATATTTCGGGTCGGGAATATGTCGGATTTATGTAGTATATGCTTATTTATCAGAAATGGAGATCTACATAAGTTTCTGTTTAATATCGCAGAATATGGAACCATTTCGGGAGAAAATCAAGAAGCGAGAACCGGAGCACAAAGCTACTCGACATCGACAAACCCTAGTCGATCTCGACAAGCCATGCCTAGACACCTGCCAGGATCGAGAAGCCTATGTCGAGAAGCTGAAGACGAAGAATCCGGCTCCACACCCTCCTCGAGATCGAGTTCTACAACTCGAGATCGACAAGACTTCGGAGAACAACCCAGAGTCGAGGAAAACATGCCCGAGGAGACTGAGGAAGAGAGTACCCGACCTGGGGCCCAGACACATTACTCGATGTCGAGGACCATACTCGATGTCAACGAAGCAGTTGAAGACCATGTCCGAGCATGTCGAGAAGGGTTCCTCGACAACACCAGAAGGCCGAAGTCGATCATCCACCTCTACTCGATGTCGACAAGGGATCCTCGAGATCGACGAATGCCAGGAGCCATGACCGAGCCACACCGAGGACCTGCTAGCCTAGACGTCGAGCCAAGCCCAGTCGACAACACTCCTAGTCGAGATCGAGTAGGCTCTACTCGAGATCGATGACGGTTCCAGAAGTCGCGTGACGCGTCGACGCAATTCTACTCGGATTGGGATTCCTTGGGGCCGAAGATTGCCGAACTCTATCCGATCTATCAAGATACATCATGGAAGGAGAAGATCTATCAATTGAAGACTTTTAGATATATTTCCCTATTTTAGATTTAATTCCTTTATTTCCATTTATTTTTCATTAAGCTTTTTAGATATAGTTTTAGATATAGATAAAGATTTCTATCCTTGAGTAGCAAGGTTTAGAAGTCTATAAATAAAGCCCATGGGGCTGATTTTTAGTCAATTCAATTTCAGAGAGAGAAGTAAGTACGAGAAGTAGAGAGAGAGAGTGAGTGATCGATTGGAGTTCTGAAGCGAGAGCGGAATTGGCTTCAAGCGGTTGTAAACTTTGGTTTATTTTAATGCAATTAGTTTTCTTTCAATCAATGATGTCTGAGGTTGCGATGGAGCGCGAGTAGTCCACCCACTTCTAGGGTTGGGGTGAGCCCGACGATAGCCATGCGTGTTTGAGGTAAAGATCCGACTTTTATCATGTTTTGAGCATCTGCTACTTGTTTATGTGTTTATTACCCATCTAATGGAGATCCATGCTAACAACATGGATTGTAAACATAAAATCGGTAGAAAAAATTAGGGTTTCTTGAAAGAGTTGTCTAATTGTTGGAAAAGGCGAAATCTTGTCCTTTGATGCGATTCACATGATTATCTGTTTATCTCTGCCTTATGCATGCTTGGTTATCGTTGTCGCAAACCCCAATCTTGGAAGTCCTTTTTTATACAGTTTATTTCGAAATCCCCAAAGCCATTGCTTTTACTTTATTTCTTTTATTTCGTTTTTCTGCCCTTACTCGATCTTAACCAAGTCTGGTCGACCTCGAGTGACCGATATTCGATCTAGCATCGCTGTAGCTTCTGTGTGCAGGTGCTCGACAAAGCTCAACTCGATGTCAACGAAGCCTACTCGATCTCGAGTAAGCCCTAGTCGAGATCGACGAGAACCTGTGATTGCTGTTGCGCTCTGCTCGACTGGTCCGATCTTCTGTCGACTAACTCTACTCGAGATCGAGGACATTTGTGGTCGACTTCCGTGAAATTTCTCTGCTGCCTAGGATCCGCTGACACGCTTCCTCGTGGATCGATCCCGACTTCCCGTTGCTGCATTAGGAGGAGGTCTTGTAATTATTTGCAAGGGACGGAATCTGGTTTGCCTTGATTTATTTATATTTTATTTTGCATTCTCGATTTCCTCCAACAACAATGACCTCATTAAAAAGGAATTTGCGAACTGGTATAAGAAATATGTAAGTGTACCTGACCAGAATTCTTATACATCTTTTTATATAACATATATATTTATTTTTGAACATGCTTGCTGGTTAGCTAGGCCTTAGGCAAAGGAAGCGGATTTGGACCAACTGATCTATTGTGGAGTTTGGCATGGGGTCCCAATGTGAAAGCAAGATGTTGGCCAAGATACTTTACCAATGGCTATAAGTTCCACACTCTACAACATGGTGAAGGAAAATCTACAATGAACAGTGGGGTTTGTGTTCGAGGGTCCAACTATTCGACTACCGAATTAGATTTTTTTGGTCTCCTCGAAGAAATCATCGAGCTCGACTACCTAACGACCCTGGATCACCCATTGACAGTTACCATGTTCAAGTGTCGATGGTTTTATCCAATGACACGAGGAACACAAGTTCATCCCATCTACCAGTTTGTTGAAGTTAATCACAAGAAAATGTATAGACGATATGAGCCTTTTGTGCTCGCGCAACAAGCTCTCCATGTTTATTATGTTCAATATCTAGGAGCCACCCGTGACATGATGGATTGGTGGCATGTGTGCAAGACAAGGGATCGAAATAGGATAGAACAAAGGTGGGCATACACGGGCCAAGCTGACACAGAGGCTTATCAGTCTGATAAAGTCATCACCCCGGAATTATCCATTGACATAGGAGTAGGCGAATCACCGACAATCTTGCGAGACCCTTCAGGTGCGTTTGAAGTATGCGATGACACCAGCTATATGATGGACTCCGAGGAGGGTCAACATGATCAATTTGTCGTACCAGATGATGCGGGCATTGATGAATTAAATGATGAGGTAATTGGTGCAGAAGAAGAGGACGAGTTTGAGGGGATAACAAGCCGCGAAGAAGGCTCAGACTGACAACTTCAGTGAACTGCAAGGTCTGTCATATGCACAGCTGAACTGGTTTAATAATTTCACCAAAAAATCTATTTTAGCACAAATAATGTTACAAAAAAAATCTGTGTGTATATGCTTAACACTCTTATATGCACATACACATTTTCTAATTGAGGTAGATATATAAAACAATCAGGAGCATTTACTAATTTGCTTTGGACTTATATTTTCTTACAGGATTTCAGAGCATATATACACTGACAATTACCAATCAGGAGCAATATCAAGTATGGTGCGCTGCAGTAGGTTATAAACTAATGTCATTTTTTTCCACATGTACAATTAACCTATAAGGGAATCGAACCCCCATCTTTGTGCGATGCACAATGCTCCTCCATTGAGCTAACATGCATTCCAATGGAAATTCACATTATGCAATCGCAAATTGGTTTCTAATTGAGGTAGATTTCGGACTGACTTAAATTGGTTTATATATTAATGCCTTAGTTCTAATTCCCAATTGGCAGATTCATAAACTTATGAAATGTATGAAGGCAGATAGTTCGAAAACTCTTGATATCTATGAATTCCCAATTTTCAGATTCATAAACTCATGAAATCTTTGAAGGAAGACTAATAAACTCATGAAACCCTCAACTGAAAACCCATTCACGAATTCCCAATTTCAATACCCCAATTTCAGTACCTCAACTGAGAACGATCTGATGCAAATCCATACAACATAACAAAGAAAAAGAGAAATCACACAGTAGAAGAGAAATCACGAATTGAAACATGAAGAGAATACCTCGCAGAATCCATTTCACAGCATCAACATAACAAACAGAAACAGAAATCACACAGTAGAAGGTAGTTGATCCATCTTAACCGAAAACTCTTTCCACATCTTTGAAGCCCTAAAATCAATCACTCAAAACACATTTATAAGCATCAAAATCTCTCGTAAACATGATACATTGATCGAAATTAATGACTGATTGATCGAATAAGTACATACCGGCTTTATCAGGGACTTCGCTCCAGCAGCCATAGCCATGAGTGGTAATGTAGCTAATGAGCTTTTCGTCCTCCTCCGGAGACCAGAGCCCTCTCTTCACCTTTTGCTGATTGCAACAAGAATTGCATCCCATTCTTTGATAGTACTGAGATGTGTTGTGATGAATGAATGATGATCAGCAAGCTATTGCTAGACGCAAACTTGTGAATTTATACGAGACAGATGGAGACCGAATCACAAAGAACCAGTTTGCAGTTGTGTAGATTGGATTTGAAGGTTCGATAATCTAAAACAAAGTAATATAAAGATACTCTAGAAGGGGGGTTGAATAGAGTATGCCGGTTTTTTGCAGATAGTCTCAAGACTTTTGAAGCTCATGCAAAAAACTTTGAGATTAGACTTAGTCTTTTCTCTGAAAACTTGAATCACAAAGTTAAACAATTCGAACCAAGTGCGGAAATAAGGTAAAGCAGTAAATAAAGGACGCAATGAGTTGTTTACGAGGTTCGGCACGAACTTGGCCTACGTCCCCACCTAGGGTTCTTCCACAACCCTAGGATTCAACCGGCTTTTATTGATTCACAAGACTTAGGATCCTAATAGCCCACCGAGAAGCCTCTCTCCTATACAATTGCAATCTAGTCAACTCACGTTCCCTTGGAGTCCTAGACCAATCTAGAAGAGCCCCCCCCCCCTCTCTATGCTATCTAGTACAATCCTCTTACACTTAGTGAATCAATCGCCTAGTGTTCACTTCTTGAGTTACAAACTTTCGAGTATAACCCTATCACGAAATATATCCTATAAGATCACTATGTAACTCTCAAATGCTTTGAAATGTAATAACAGACTCTTAAGAACTAGCAGAGAGCACACAAAGAAGACAGATCTCGCTTGAGGGCTTGAGTGTATGAATGCTTGTGTTCAACGAATGTGTAGATGTCTTCTCTTCTTCCTTTTCTTTAAAGAGAACAAATCAACGCCAAGGATCTCCACCAACGGCTATAGCAGATCATGGCATAAGATGGATTCTTCACAATCTTCTATCTTTGGAAACTTGTAAAGCCATTATCACGATTTGATTCTTCTCAGCTTTGAGCGCTTAAGGAAGGAGATATAATTCAAAAAGCTTCCTGAAAGGTTAGTGAATATATATAATAATATCTGGAAGCATATAATAGTATATAATAATATTCGAACATAATATCATGGATAACGGGTTTTGTGTTTCATCAACACTGCTAAAGCTTCAAGACCTTTGACGAAAACATACTGTCAAAGCCTTTGAAACTTTTTCCGATTTTCATCAAGGGAGTGGAGTTATCAATCTTCTCCTTGATGAAAGACAAAACCTGTGCATCCCTTCAACTTAGTCAAATATATATAATATAAGCAGCATCGGACTAAGTACCTGCATGGGTTAGACAAATGTTGGATCGTAATTTTAAAACGTGAAAATATCCAAAAACAAAACCAAGGTCTTCCAAGACCTTTGAATCGCAACAGTTTAAAAAGTCTAACACCATAGATCATCTCCCCCTTTTTGTCTTTCAACAAAGGGAGGAGGTAAAACAGTCACCACAAGTTTTGAAACAGTTTCCAAAAACCAGCAATGTTTCAGTTTAGGGGTTAGGGTAGGGTAGGATAGGGTTAAGCTTCATCGTCCGGAGCATCATTCATGAGCAGCGACCGCAGACCTTGCAGCAACTTGGTCACCCCGCTCATCTCCGTCATAAACTCCTTGTGCAGCTCCTTAATATCCAGGCAACGCACAATGATATTGAAAATAATTTTTGCCTCTAGGGTAAGGGATGAGTGGGTAAGCTGTTTTGAGGTGTTGTTTGATGCTTCGGGTAGGAGATACTTGGATCGGGCAAGGGCAATGCACTGTTCTTTAGTGGGGTTTTCAGGAGAGGGTGGACAAGGTCTAGGTAGGCCAAGGAAATCTGCGAAGTCAATGGAGTTGAAGATGATTCTAACTCCCTTGACAACGGATTCCAAAGATCAACCGTCAGCATTGTGTTTGGCTTTTAGGTTTATGTAGAACATGCGGGTAAGTTAGGGATAGTAGATAGCTTCAAGGTTGAGAAGGGTCCAGGCAGGGGGTTGTTTTAGTAGAGAGATGCATGGTAATTTCAAAGGTTGAAAGAACGCAAGATCTAAAAAATCAGAACAATATATCCTACGAGTTCGAAACTCATCTACCCACTTTCCAGCCATCTCAGCATTTTCAAACCATGAAGAGGGCAAGGATTGGTTTACCTGAATGAGGGCAGGTGGATCGGCGTTCTTCCTGCGTGCTTGTGTGGGAGCAGTCCTCATGGCAGGCGCCTCAAGGCTTTTGAGAGTGCCCTTCCTGGTACGCTTGGGAGAAGGAGGCTTGGCAGCTGCTGGGGCTTTCCGCTTCTTTGGAGACGGGGGAGGAGGAGGAGGAGAAGGAGAAGGAACAGGTTCGGGCCCCTCATCCTCTTCGTCCTCAGACCCCGAGTCCTCAGCGGACCCTTCATTGTTGTCTCCTTCAACATCCTCGTCTTCACCTGTCTCCTCGTCTTCTTCTTCTTCTTCTTCTGGTTCCTCCTCAGTGGGAACCTCCTTCTCAGCCTCTTTTCGAATTCTCTCGGCCTCATCCTCGGCCATTTTCCTCGCCAGCTCGGCCTATTCCTCGGCCTTTCTCTTTGTCAGAGCTTTCTCCTCGGCTTCCTTGGCTGCATCTCGTTCCAAGATTGCATCTAGATCATCATCTTCCTCCTCTTCGTCCACCTCCTCAACAATGATTTTCTTTTTCCCTTTTTGCATAGCACTGAGAGGTTTCTTCGCTGAGCGCTTCTGAGAACTCTTGGTTGTTGTAGTCGTGCTCTCAGCGATGGTGCTCTGGACATTAGTTGGGACGATTGCTTGTGGAGTGGGTTCTGGTTGAGGGGAAGTAGCAGTGGCCTGGCGTCCCTAGGGGGTGACGCCAAGACGTTTGGGTGTGGAGGCTTTCTTTGATTTAGGAGCCATGGATATTTTTCGGCTAGGGTTTCAGAACAGTTGAGATGTTGAAGGAGAAGTAGAATTGGAAAGGTTTAGATAAGTCTGAAGTTGTGAGAGAATTGTGTACGGTTTGGGGTTTAAGTAGAGTGAGATGATAGAGTTGATGGGACGGGTTTAGAGTTCCAAGGATGGTAATCATAACATTGCCATTTTGAAAATATTTTAATTCAAAATTCAAACCTTCTCACAATTTAAAATAGGAGGGAGAGTAATCCGAAAATATCTTTTCCAAAATTAAAACACATACTCGGATACAATAAGTGATATATAAAGGAGTTTAAAAACCATTAAAACTATATTTGATCAAATATCTAAAAAGATATTAACCAAATACTTGACACTGAATAGAATTTATCTTTTGTAAAGGGAAGGCTCCCCCCTACGAAAGTGCATCTTTGTTAAGCATTCCAATCTCTTGTCTAATAAAGGTGAACCTGTCCTCTGCCAAAGGCTTAGTGAAAATGTCAGCCCATTGATAATCAGTAGAAATAAAAGATATGGACACATCACCTTTTTCGACATGGTCTCTAATGAAGTGATGCCTTACATCAATATGTTTGGTTCTTCAATGCTGAACACGATTCTTCGTGATCGATATGGCACTTGTGTTGTCACACTTAATGGGAATACTTCTGAGGTTGATGCCAAGATCTCTCATTTGTTGAGCTGTCCAAAGGATTTGGGAGCAACAAGCTTCAGTGGATAGAGCAACTGAGTTTTGTTTCTTTGAATGCCAACTAATCAAGGATGCTCCTAAGAATTGGCAAAATCCTGATGTGCTCTTCCTATCAACCTTGTAGCCTACCAAATCTGCATCAGAATACCCGATTAATGTAAAATCTTTTTGCTTTGGGTACCACAAGCCAAGCTCCTTAGTGCCATTGAGATATCGAAAGATCCTCTTCACAACTACGAGGTAAGATTCTTTAGGATCAGCTTGAAACCTAGCACACATGCAAACACTAAACATGATGCCAGGTCTACTAGCTATAAGATATAGTAAAGATCCAATCATTCTTTGATACTCCTTTTGATTGTCACTCTTCCCCGTCTTATCTTGATCTAGAGATAATGTTGAGCTCATGGGTGTCTTGGCTGCTTTGGATTGATCCATCTTGAATTTCTTCAAGAGATTCTTAGTGTACTTGCTTTGGTTGACAAAGATTCCTTTCTTGGATTGATGAACTTGTAGTCCCAAAAAGAAGTTGAGTTCACCCATCAAGCTCATCTCAAATTCACTGCACATAATTTCAGAAAATTCCTTGCCCAAAGATGTGTTAGTAGCACCATATAATATATCATCAACATAAATTTGAATAACCAAAATGTCCTTTCCTTTGGTCTTGATAAAAAGAGTCTTGTCGATCAACCCCCTTTTAAAATCATTTTCTAAAAGATATTTTGACAGGCGCTCATACCAAGCTCTTGGGGCTTGTTTCAAACCATAAATCGCTTTGTCTAGTTTATAAACATGATTAGGAAATTCTGTACATTCAAAACCTGGGGGTTGAGCCACATAAACTTCTTCCTCTAAGAAACCATTAAGAAAAGCACACTTGACATCCATTTGATATAACTTTATGCTCATAAAAGATGCAAATGCTAATAAAATGCGAATGGCTTCAAGCCTGGCTACGGGAGCAAAGGTCTCCTCGTAGTCAATACCTTCCTCTTGATTGTAGCCTTGGGCAACAAGCCTTGCTTTGTTCCTCACAATCTTACCATTCTCATCTAGCTTGTTTTGAAATACCCATCGTGTGCCAATGATTGATTGATGCTTTGGCCTAGGCTTCAAGGTCCAGAATTTGTTCCTTTCAAATTCGTTAAGCTCACTTTGCATAGCAATGATCCAATCTGGCTCTTGAAGGGCCTCATCTACCTTTTTTGGTTCTATAAGAGAAACAAACACGTGAAAAGAACAAAGATCTTTAAGTTTAGAACGAGTTTGAACACTAGATGTAGGGTCATAAATGATATCATTTAATGAGTGTGATGAGGAGTATTTTAATTTTCTTTTGCTGGTCTCAACTCCTTGATTCGTCACACTAGCATGATTGATTTGTAGTACATCTGACTCTGTGGTCCTGTTAGGTTCAGTTACAGCAGTTTCTGACGTTTCAACACTGTTGGATTGGACACCAAGGGCTTTGGACGAATCTTCAACACCTTGGGCCAATTCTTCAGTTTTGAGAATCTGTTCCTGCATGTTCCTCTTCTCTGTGTTCTTGGTGGCAACATCATCACCTTCCTCGTTCTCGGTATGGATGTTAAGATCTATATCTGCAACACGTTCACTCAAAGAACCGTCATTGCACTCATCAAATATAACATGTATGCTTTCTTCAACTAACTGGGTCCTTTTATTGAAGATTCTATAAGCTTTGCTACTAGTGGAGTAGCCAAGAAATATACCTTCATCACTACGCGCATCAAATTTCCCAAGGTTATCTTTTCCATTGTTATGAAAAAAAAAGTACATCCAAAGGGTTTAAAATAAGATATAAGTGGTTTGCAGCCTTTGAAAAGTTCATAAGGAGTTTTCTTCAAGATGGAACGAATAAGACAACGATTCAAAATATAGTTAGTTGTGTTAACAGCTTCAGCCCAATAGGTTTTAGGTAATGTATTTTCTAAAAGCATAGTCCTGGCCATATCCTCTAGGGTGCGGTTCTTTCGTTCCATAACCCCATTTTGTTGAGGTGTCCTAGGAGCAGAAAAGTTATGGGAGATGCCATATTTAGCACAAAACAAATCAAACTGAAGTTGATCAAACTCCCTACCATGATCACTTCGAATTGACACTATGGCCTCGTTTCTTAAAGTTTGCAACTCCTTACAAAGTTTTGAAAACTCAAATAAGGCCTCTGATTTTTCTTTTAAAAAAGCAACCCAAGTATATCTAGAAAAATCATCAACAACAACAAGCATGTACTTTTTACCATTGGGAGATTTGACTCGCATAGGACCACATAAATCCATATGTAAAAGTTCAAGGGGTCTAGAAGAACTTACAACCTTTTTGGGTTTGAAAGAGCTACGTGTTTGTTTACCTCGTGTACATGCATTGCACATATCAATACCTTTGAAGTCCATCTCAGGTAGTCCTCTTACAAGCCCTTTGGACACAAGCTTCTGTAGTGTATGTGGACTCACATGACCGAGTCTCCTATGCCAAAGCTTTGGATCACCTTAAGCTTTCTTGTGCCACTTGATAAGCATTCACAATGTATATATTGTTGTAACGATATGCAGTCAGTATAACTTCACCTGTATCTTCTCTGCACACTAGACATCTTTTCTTGTTAAATCTTACATTATTGCCACTATCACATAATTGAGAAACACTAAGCAAATTATACTTAAAACCATTCACAAGATAGACATTTTTAATACTATGGTTGGAATCATTCCCAGCGCTACCAATACCAACGATGTCACACTTTCTTTTGTCACCAAGAGTGATTGTTCCTGTGGATTGCTCCTTCACCTTGGTGATCTCCTGCAAAACAAACATCAACCTTTGTGGCTAGACCAATAAGCAAATTTGGATCCATTATTGGGGTAAACCATATTTGGTAAGATAGTACCTTTGGGGACCCAAACTTGTGTTATCCGTTCTTTTCTCAAATGAACAGGAAATGTATTGCGAATGATATATGGATCCTTTCTTCTATAGGGGCAGTTCTCTTTTACATGTCCCTTTCTAGCACACCGGTGACATATAAGAGAGGTTCTGCTTCCTTTTGCCTTTACAAAGGTGGTAATGTGTTGCTTCTTTAAAAACCTTGGATTGTAACCAATACCACTTTTGTTTAGAGAACTTTGTTGCTCACCCAACATCCTATCAAGAGTGCCTTTGGATTTGGTAAAACTTATGAGGGCTGTCTGTTGGTCTTGAATCTTATTATTCAGGGAGATCTTCTCGTTCTCTAAGTCATGATGTTCACTTCTTAGAGAGGAGGGATCTTGCTTGAGTTCAGATTTCTCTAAGTCAAGAGTCTTGACTTTAATGTCAAGACCTGAATAAGAAGCTTCAAGACTTTTGACCCTCATAGACAGATCCTCAATAGTTCTTTCCTGGTCCATAGTTTTCTTAATAAGAGTGTTAGTTTGGGCAATAAGTTTCTCTTCATTGGCAATCATATTAGAAAGGAATTCCGATAATAACTCTTTTGGACTTGCCATAAGTTCTCTTACAGTTACCTCAAGCTTCTCATTGTGGGATTCATCTCCTGAGCAGGTCATCAAGGGGCAGAGTGGTGAGGTTTGGGCTTCCTCTATGGCTGTTACTTTAGGACCCCACTTTTCTTTTGGGAGGAGCCTCAATATCTTCCTTACTTTCTCAACGTTTGTAAAGCTCTTGCCAAGAGAGTCAAGGTTATTGGTGATTAATATGAATCGTGTGAACATGGCCTTGATAGACTCAATAGACTTCATTTTGAAAAGCTCATACTTTCGAAGGAAGATAATGATCTTAGTATCCTTTACTTGGCTGGTTCCTTCATAGGTGACGACCAGCTGGTCCCAAATCTCTTTAGCTGACCTACAAGATCAAATACGGTTAAACTCATCAGTGCTAAGACCACAATAAAGTAAGTTGATAGCCCTGTAGTTTTTGGAGACGAGTTCAAGATCTGCTCGGATATATTCAGACTCCTTCGCAATTTTGGTTCCATTTGGTCCGTCTTTCTCTGGAAACTTCATCAATGATCTCCAGTGGACATAGTTCCAGATCTTGATCTATAATGAACATCTTCATCAATGATCACCAGTGGACAAAGTTGTTTCCTATAAAGAGTGGTGGTCTACTGGTAGACATTCCCTGTGCAAATCCTCCGCTTGCTTCACCAGGCATGATAAAAAACTCACAAGATTGTTAGATCGAAAGCAGTGAGTAAAGCTCTGAGACCAATTGAAGGTTCGATAATGTAAAACAAAGTAATATAAAGATACTCTAGAAGGGGGGTTGAATAGAGTATGTCGGTTTTTCGCAGATAGTCTCAAGACTTTTGAAGCTCGTGCAAAACCCTTTGAGATTAGACTTAGTCTTTTCTTTGAAAACCTGAATCACAAAGTTAAAAAATTCGAACCAAGTGCGGAAATAAGGTAAAGCAGTAAATAAAGGTAGCAATGAGTTGTTTACGAGGTTCGGCACGAACTTGGCCTACGTCCCCGCCTAGGGTTCTTCCACAACCCTAGGATTCAACCGGCTTTTATTGATTCACAAGACATAGGATCCTAATAGCCCACCGAGAAGCCTCTCTCCTATACAATTACAATCTAGTCAACTCACGTTCCCTTGGAGTCCTAGACCAATCTAGAAGAGCCCCACCTCTCTATGCTATCTAGTACAATCCTCTTACACTTAGTTAATCAATCGCCTAGTGTCCACTTCTTGAGTTACAAACTCTCGAGTATAACACTATCACGAAATATATCCTATAAGCTCACTATGTAACTTTCAAATGCTTTGAAATGTAATAACATACTCTTAAGAACTAGCAGAGAGCACACAAAGAAGACAGATCTCGCTTGAGGGCTTGAGTGTATGAATGCTTGTGTTCAACGAATGTGTAGATGTCTTCTCTTCTTCCTTTTCTATATAGAGAACAAATCGACGCCAATGATCTCCACCAACCGTTATAGCAGATCATGGCCTAAGATGGATTCTTCACAATCTTCTATCTTTGGAAACTTCTGAAGCCATGATCACGATTTGATTCTTCTCATCTTTGAGCGCTTAAGGAAGGAGATATAATTCAAAAAGCTTCCTGAAAGGTTAGTGAATATATATAATAATATCTAGAAGCATATAATAGTATATAATAATATTCGAACATAGTATCATGGAGAACAGGTTTTGTGTTTCATCAACACTGCTAAAGCTTCATGACATTTGACGAAAACAGACTGTCAAAGCCTTTGAAACTTATTCCGATTTTCATCAAGGGAGTGGAGTTATCAGGATTCAATCTGACGCAGTTGTGGAGATCAGATTCAAAATGAACACTAGAACACTTAGATTTCAGAATGAAGAGTTCCTCTTTAAATTTCACAATGAAATTGGGCCTTTTTCGATATTGGCTTGTACTCGAGCCGAGCCGAGCCCAGCCCCCGACTTTTGTTTTTATCCAATTGAAGTTAAAAATATTCAAAGGGAAACCCAAGTTTTTAGAGGGAAACCCAAAATTTTTAGAGGGAAATCGAATAGTCTAAACCACAAACCCAAAATTTCATTTCAAAAATAAAAAATAAAAAATCCCTTTTACTTTCCATTTCAATTTCACAAACCCTAATCACAAACCCTCTCTTTCCTCTCCTCTCGCGTCTGAAACCACAAACCCTCTATTCTCTTTTCTCTCACGTCAGATCACCACAAACGACAAACCCAATCCTGCGAGGAAGGGGACTGAGGAGGTTTTCACGCACATCTGGAAGCGCCAAACCACTACTGTCTCCGACCATAGGAAGAACAAAGACACAACTGGAATCCACTCAATCAGCTGCCCAATCTCCACCGCCGACCGCTCCACCCCCCACTGCGTCGTCTCCACCAGTCAACTCTCCTACAAGGGCTTCGCCCCGGAGAAAACCTCCAGCAGAAAGGACAAATGCTCAACCGGCTGCCCAATCTCCACCGGTGACCGCTCCACCCCCCAATGAGCCATCTCCACCAGTCAACACTCTCTTACGAGGACATCACACCGGAGCCCAACTCCCACTAGGGTGTCACCCCGGATAAATCAAATCATTATGCCTCCTCCACCGGCGAGATCTCCCATCACTGTGCCCTCTCCCCCAGTGAGATCTCCTACCAGACCCCGCTCAAGGTTTCAACCGTCTCGCATCCCCCCTTTCGCTATCACTGAACCCTTCGTGCCGGTTAGCCCCTGGCCTTCTATCCCCTCCCAACCCACCACCTCTCAACCTGGGCCATCGCCATCAAGAGGTACTACGCTGTCATCCCAATCTCTAGCCCCTGATCATGTATCGAACAACAACGAGGGGGAGTCATCTTCAAGATCTGTAGATCTCGCAGTTTCTCAAAACCCAGATGAAGAGGCTGTCATAGCAACTAACGAATCTAGTAGGTGGAACAGAATAGTGCAGATTCAACTGGTGAATGGAACGTAAGTCCTTTCCCTTTCAATTTTTCTTCTCTGATTTTCTACATATTGAATATTGTGTTTCATTTTATGGCTTATAGTGCATTTTAAATTACTTAAACATGTGGTAATTGGATCTTAGGAATGCTTATGTTGTAATTGGAGCTTATAAATTATTTTCATGGCTTAAGAATGCTTCTGTGGTGATGGCTTAAGAATGCTTTTGTGGTAATTATGTACATATTGAATGTTGTGTTTCATTTTATGGCTTAGAATGCTTTTGTGGTAATTGGAGCTTAACTTATAAATTATGTACATGTCATCTATAATTACAGCTTTGTGACAAATGTATTTGCTGAATTATTTACATGGCTTAATAATTTTGTTATATCTATCTGGTTTTTCATCCCATATCAGTTTTGTTACATCTATAATGCCTTCATAATTTTGTTACATCTATAATCACTTTATAATTTTGTGACAAATGTATCTGCTGAATTATTTACATGGCTTAATAATTTTGTTACATCTATAATGACAGCTCTGCTTCATTACATGGCATTCTATAAATTCTTAACTCACCGTTGTCTTCGTCCTTTGTGTTGAGCAAGACACCACAACTGATACCCTTTTTTTTAGTATTGAATGATGGTCAAATTTGATGCAACCAACCCTGCATTTGCAGTCCTCACCCAAGTTATTCATTCTCATTTCGATGGCCCATATATACGGTGGAGTGATGTTCCTAATCAAACAGTTGAGTTATGGTGGGAAATGTTCAAGGTATGACACAATTCAATCAAATGCTTACATATGTTACTTTATATTAAATGACTTGAATATATAACTTCTATTTGTTTGTTGAATGTACCTAGAGTCGATGTACATGGAACAAAAATGAATACCCAGAATCAGTGGTTCACAAAGCTTTCCAAACAAGGGGAGGAGACCACCTAAGAAACGTATTTGGGAAGGCTCGCACGGGAAGAACAAAGAAGAAGCCTACATGGGTGAAGAAAGTTATATGGGCCAAGATGTGGGAGATATGGAAGAAGGAGGATAAGTATCTACACCAATCTGAAGTGAACAAGCAAAACCGAGTTATCACAACAGAGAAAGGCACCCCAATTTTCAGCGGTGGATCAGTTTCAACTACCGTCATCAAGAACCAATTGGTAATTTCCTCTTGTTATTTTCCAATTTTTCATAATCTCAATCAATTTCTTTTAACTTACTATCTATATACAGTTTATATATGTATTATGTATACTAAATCATTGAATTTAATTCTTATAGAGGGATGAGCTTGGAAATGATCCAACACCAAAACAAACCTTTGAAAGGGGTCATAGAAAAAAGGATGTTTCTTGGGCTAGCGCTCAGTGCCAAGAAGTTGTGGTAAGTAGTTACAAACTCCAGTGTACCTTTATTTAATTTTTGTTGTTTTCAAGTGATGTGCATGGTTTAGACGATTTGTACTGCCCATCACTTGGAATTGTTGTTATCTGTTATTTGGAATTATTGCTATCTGTTGGTGTTGTTGATGTCTTTCATACATAAAATCTGGTCCGGTTATGAAGTACGGTTGTTGATGTGTTGTTCATGTGATTTACTTGGAATAACGGTTGTTGATGTGTTGTCTATGAGTTTACAATCTGGCCTGGTTATGATGTAGTTCAACTATAAGATAGTAAGTTCCAACACCAACAGTTTGATATGATATATTATTTTCAGATTTTCATTTTGGTGTTACAAGTTATGACCAACAGTTTGATATCATATATGATTTGAAGATTTTCATATTTTCATTTTAGCGTGTTACATGTTGTGGTTGCTTTTTCATCTTCTTTTCAGTATTTTGTCATCTTCTTTTCAGTGTTTTGGTTGCTTGTTACAAGTTATGGTTGCTTGTCATCTTCTTGTCACAATTTTTATTTTGGAATGTCGAACACTGGTTGCTTGTCATCTTCATTTTATTCATGTGTATGATGTTTCTTCTGGTCCTATATATTTTCATATCTATTTTTGCTCAGCCTTAATATTGCATTTTCTGTCTTTAAATTTATAGGACAAGTATGACCAATTGCTTGAAGAAGAAATCTTAGATGATGATGCAATCTTTGAGAATGCATCCCATTCGGTTGACACAAACTCTGTGTGGCTCAAGGCTGTTGGTGGTGCGAAAAAAGGCAGGGTATTGGGCATGGGATCGGAGTCTCAACCTATACTGCAATCAGCTCAGTATACGCCCATTGTTGCTCAAGTTACTGCATCTGCTGCTGGTGGCAATATAATGGAGTACGTGATGACTGAACTCTCCACCTTCAAGGAAGACTTGAGGAAAGAAATAGTGGAGTTGGGGGATCATGTGCAGACCCAGGTGGCCACAAACCTCAGGGAAGAAATCTCCTCAATTGGCGATAGAGTGCAGGAACAAGTAAGCACAAGCGTAAGGAACGATATGGCTGCTATTGGGGAGCAACTGATGGGTGAGACTAAGGAGTCCAATGAAGAGTGGCAGGAGAAGCTCCTCAGCACCATGATGCAGTTTTACAAGGGCAAACGCCCAACAAAGTAAGTTGGTATTTTTCTGTTTCTGAATGGTTAATTGGACCTGCCCTATTTTGGTTAAAACTGGCGGATGTACTTTTGGTTTGTCGAAATGGCGGATTTACTTGGTTTGTCGAACTGGCGGATGTATTTTGGATTGTTGAACATTGGTGACTAGGGTTGTGTATGTATTTAGGACGAACATTATGTGCATGATGTGTGTTGTATTTGGACGCATTAGATATAACGTTATATATTCTCTATCGTATAAATAGTTCATCCAAATAATAGCAAAAACTTAAGCCACGAATTTAACAACAACCAAGGCCATGACCATAGCAACAACTCAGCCACGGAACAAGAAACAACATCAGCAACGACTTTAGCCTCAAAGTTACCAACCAACTAAGCATTGGCATTAGCCACGACCATAGCAACGAACCATCCACGGAACCAACAACACCCCTAACCTATTCCTCGCAACGAACCCAGCCATAAACTTAGCCACGACTTTTGCAATGACCATATCCGATGCTATTGTCATCGCTACAGCCAAGATTTTCACAAAGTCATCCCTAGCCACTGAATTAGCAACGATTATATAGTTCGAAGCTAAAATCCGTGGCCACCTTGAGCTCGAATTTAGTCACGAGGCATATGGCTACGGATGACCCGCCCGTTGCTGAGTCCATGGCTAAACGCTTTAGCCACGACCATTCGTGGCCAAAGCTGTTGCTATTTTCCGTTGCTAAAACCTTTTTTTTAGTGGTAGGAGTCGGCCGTACTTGAGGCCGGAGCCGACACTTCTTCAACCTTGGGGCCTAGGCGAAGGCGTTTCTTATTCGGAGGAGTCTGGGCAAAGGCACAACGTCCTCCCTTTGTGATTCAGGTTTGTTAGTTGTTACTCTTCTTCGTTCGTCCGAGCCGATTGTTCTGGTTCAGCGGTGTCTTTGCTCTTGCTGAATTGCTCCAAGCCGATTGTTTTGGTGTAGCGGAGCCGATTGTTCAGGTTTTTGATTCAGGTTTTGCTCTTGGCTGGTCTGATTTGGTTGTGCGGTATCTAAGTATTGGTTTTGCTGATTCGGTTGTGTTGGTCGGGTGTGATTCAATGTGTGCACTGTGTGGTATGGTTGATCTTGTTGCGCCTGGTTATTTCCACAATTAACTCCTTAATTAACTTAGTGTGGGGTATTGTGTGGGTGATCTTATTTGTGAGTGGGTGATCTCATTTGTGTGTTGTGTACCTAGCTTTTGATTTGTACGTGCTAAGTTGCTACTGGTGTGCTACATGCGTGCTAGTGTTTTAATGGCAATTTGTTAGTTGAGTTTCTAGTAAGTAAAGTTTTCACCATATTATGTCTCTCTCTCAATCGGATGAGCGATGTCATTGTCCTTTTCGAGGTAGTGCAGGGTGTAGAGATGGTCGTTTGGATAATACCGGTCTCACGCCAAAAAATTTTGTTGATCACCTCTCTAGGCATTTTAGTACGCTGGAGGCAGTTGAGAAGTATAAGAGGATCATTTCTTCAGATATATTTGTTTATGATTTGCTAGCTGCCAATCTTGAACAGGTTGGCCATTGGTTGTGTGATATATGTTTTCATAATCATACAGTCAGGATGGCATGTAAACATGGAGGTATAGGAATTCCTATCGCGGGACCGGGGTATGGTGATAATGGAGAGTCATTTGTCATCCATGGTATTCCTATACCATTTGGTTCTCCATGTTTGTTGGCTCCTGGTTGTCGGGACTCTCCTAATACCCATAATGTCGCTATATCTAGGCCGAGGGGATTGACTTTTGATGAGCATTTGTTTGAACGTTTTCTTGAGCAACGGTTTGTTACTTCCAAAAGTATCCCTTACAAGCTACGTCTTGAGTTTGAGAGGGTTTACCTTGAAGCTCTTTCTAAGGTCATTGCTCAACCATCAGATATTTCCTGTTGGGTTCAGTTGTTTGTTCTCTAGGATTGTGTTTTAAATACGGCTACTATGTGGGGTCATCCTAAAAGCATGTCTGATAGAAGGAAGAAGGATCAGGTCGCATCTATGGCTTCCGCCTTGGCCTTGTGGAGATAGCCGGGAGGGGTGCAAGCTCTAGTTGAGGATATTCTCACTCCCTTTGTCTCTTACGACTATGGTTTGGTAAAGAAGAAAAATTATTTGTCTCAATTTGAGTTGAATATAGTTCAGTGCAAGCGCAAAATGAGGGATGTTCATTATATTGCTCCTATTAGAGTCCTCACTTCCTCTGGGGTTGCACCCTTCACCGATGATACAGCCGCAGAGCTTCTTGCTAAGCATCCTATTGTTGTGAGCTGAATCTGCCATGTTTTACAGTTACTTTTATATCGTTTTCTGCATACATTTCATGCATTTGGGCTAGAATAGTACATAATCTATGTAGTTTATGTTTATTTGCCAAATTATGGAATCTACACCAATTTATGTTTAAATTCGCATAATTCGAGGGAATTTACAGCAGTTCTGAGAAAAGTACGAAAAGCTCGGAAGTCAACTACAGAAATCCAAGGTCAAAGAACGACAGAACCAGGACGAATCAAGCTGGAGCCAAGAGTTACTCGATATCGACCAAAGAAGCCGAGCAGTACTGGTCGAGTAGGAGCTGATCGAGGAAGCTGAAGACGAAGCCAACCCGACTCCGGAGCTCTCGATATCGAGTAGTTTACTCGATATCGACAACACCCTGAAGCCATCCCCGAAATTGAGGAAGAATGTTGGATCGAGAAGACGAAGACCTGGAGATGCAGCAGCCTTTACTCGATAACGATGAGTTTGCTCGATATCGACAACCCTAGAACCACCTGTCCGAGTCAGTGTCGGGGAGAAGTTGCTCGACCAAGATCAGAAGCTGAAGTTGACGCCAAAGTTACTCGATATCGAGGAGCACTATCCTAGGCCGCGTTACGCGGTGAGCTGTCTGACGCGGTTTGGGCTTGCTTGGAGCCGAAGAAGTCCGATTCTATCCACATCTATCAAGTTCTATCTATGGAGAGAAGATTTACCCACACAAGAAGATATTTTACAACATTAGATATATTTACTTTATGGATTTAATTCTTTTATTCTATTTATTTATCTTTAAGTAAGTAGCTATTTAGATATAGATATAGATAGACTTTCTTACCTTGATTAGCAAGGGTTGGAAACCTATAAATAAAGCCCTAGGGGCTGATTTCTAAGCATTCAATTTCAGAGATAATTAGTTACATAGAGAGAGAGTAGAGGAGAGAGCTTGTGGCGAGAGAAGTTGGAAAGGCGAAAGCGGATTTGGTTTCGATTGGTTGTAAGCTTTCTTTGGTTTATTTAATGCAAGTTATTTCTTTTTGTTTATTGACGAGTTTCTTGATAATGAAGAGCGAGTAGTCCACCCACTTCTAGGGTCGGGGTGAGCCCGGCGGTAGCCATGTAGGGTGATGCGGTAAATGTACGATCTTTTTATGCAATTCTTCTTCTATCCCATGTGAGCATGATTCTTTTGCGAGAGTTGATGGTGATCCTTGTTTGTGTTATTGAAGCGAAAGTGATCTTAATGCAACTTGGGTTAATTATGTGAAAAGGGTTAGTAACAATTAGGGTTTATGCGAAAGCCTCTATGTTCATATTTGTTAATAACGAAAGTTATTTGATGGAAAGCATGATCTTTTATGCCTTTATGTGTTATTTTGCATGGTTATCGTTGTGGTGTTGATACCCTGGCCTCTATATTCATATTTGTTAATAACGAAAGTCTTTAGTTTATTGAATTTATTTCGTTGAAAATCTGCGTTCTGTGTTCGAAAGTTTGCATCTTTAAGTTTCTGTCTTTTTTCGATTCCGAGGAAGTTCTTGTCGATATCGGGTTGATCTTACTCGATATCGAGGAGGGTTTACTCGACACTGCTTTTGGTGAGTCTTCTGTCTGTTGGTCGATTTCTGTTTCTGTTGATCGACATAGTTTTAGTCGATATCGAGTTACTGTTTGTCGATATCGACCTAGCTGTTGTCTTTGCTTTAGTTTCTGCTTTTATTTATTATTTATGTCTTTCTTTCTGTCTTTCTGTTTGCTTTTCTGTCTATGAGATTTACAACTACCTGATCTCCGCTGACACGCTCCCTCGTGGATCGATCCTGACATCCCACTACTGCATCGGGAGGAAGTCTTGTAATCATTTGCAAGGGACGAAATCGGGTTTGATGTACTTTATTTACATTTTATTGCAATTCTCGATTTCCTCCTACAACACCTATCCCCCCCCCCCCCAACTGTACCATGTGATCCTCTCTTGGTGCCTGTATTATCAGTTAGTAAAGAGTTAGTCCTCAATCGGATCAGGAGCTTCCCCAAGTGTACTTGTTGTGGGAAAGATGGGCTTCGAGCGCAATATCCCGTTGATATTCTGGGTGGGGTATGTGACGACATTGCTAGTGAGCTTAACGGAGCCCTCACGAGCGTTGTTAACCTTTTCATGTCAGGTGCTTGCCCTCGAGTGCTTGCATAATTTGTGAGGAGTGCTCCCTCGACTATGTTGCTGAAACCGAGTGGGGGTGTTCGCCCTATTGCAGTAGGTTCTATTTGGAGGAGGTTGGTTTCCAAATCGGAAGCTTCTATCGTTACCAAGGTGCTCATTAGATATTTGGGCACACACTAGTTTGGTGTGGGTGTGTCGGGGGGGGGGGGGGGGGTGGTGAAGCTATCCTCCATTATGTTAACAGGCTTCTGTTAGATAAGGGTATAGATAGGGGCATTTCCTTGCTTCTCGTGGACTTTTCTAACACCTTTAATCTCGTTGATAGAGGCGCTTTGATTCGAGAAGTTCGCACCCGCTGCCTCTCCATTGCTCCGTGGGTTGAATTTTGTTATGCCCAACCCACTCGTTTGTATTGGAAGGATATTCCTTTGTGCTCTTGTCAAGGTGTGCAGCAAGGTGATTCGCTAGGCCCACTTTTGTTTGCTTTAGTGTTATATCTGCTTGTCACCAAAATTAATACTGCATGTGCTCTTGACATTAATGCCTGGTACTTAGATGATGGTACCCTATAAGGTGACACTAGGAATGTTGCTAAGGTGTTGGAGATTGTAGTTAGAGAGGGGCCGAAGTTGGGACTATTCATTAATATTCAGAAAACTGAATTATTCTAGCCGACTGAAGATCTGAAAGCTTTGAAGCTGGTTTGTTCCCATCTGACATTTCTAGACCCAAATTGGGAGGGAAATTGTTAGGTGGCCCGGCCAGTAACAATGCTACATTCTGCAATATCTTGATTATGAAGAGGGTTGACAAATCGATAGAAGATCCATAGTGTGAATTGCTCCTTCTACGAAATTGTATCAGGGTCTCTAGATTGATGTTATCTTTTGGAACGTGCCCCCCTCATGCCCTCCCTGAGGCTATAAGGTGCTTTGATGATGAGCTTCGGGCCTCTCTTGAGCAGGTTGTTACTGAAGGAGGCCGTAGGGTTTAGTCTGTGGAAGTGGCGTCCGGCGACTCTTCCTTTAAAACTTGGTGGTTTGGGGTGCTTTCGGCGGAGGATGCTAGTCATTTTCCTTTCATCGCATCTCGTCTCCAAACGGCTGAACTCCAAACATCCATTTTGAGTAAGTCAGTGTCTTCACCTTCTAGACGTCCGGACAGTTTCCTCGACAGCGTCCTCACCCAATCTATCTCGAGGTATGTCGCCTGTGTTGGTTCGGATATTTATGACTTGATTGTATCCCACGCCCCAAAAAAATCATGTTACTATTGGCGGATCGATACTTCAAGTTCATTGATGGCGACTTAATGTTCACACTCAATCCGACTCCAAGGCAGTTGCATGTTTTGCAAGCAGTCAGAGGAGACAGAGCGCATGATTTTTTGTTGACTGCTCCCATTGAGGGTATAGCTCAGATCATGTCGTCTCCCATTGAGGATTTTTCGTTCTGTCCTCCAATACCTTCTTTCGATCCCTATGTTTAATGGTTATCCAACCTGTCCTAGTTGTGAGCCTGATAGGTTGGACCCATTTGGAGATCACGATCTGCATTGCAGTCGAGGAATCGGGAAGAAGTACCGCCACAAAATGGTCCGAGATGTTTTGGCTGATATTTGTTACAAAGCGGGTAGTGCAGTTCAGAATGAAGCGCATACGGGTATGAGAAATGAAGATGGTGTTGAGTTGAGACCAGGAGATTTGTTGGTTTATGGGTGGGACAAGGGTAGAGACACTTGTGTGGCAATGATTCCTTTATACCTGGCAAGGCATTCTCTTAAGCTGCTGAAAGAAAGGAGAAGAAGTACGCGGATATTTGTGTTGCTAAGGGGTATGATTTCATGGCATTAATTTGCGTTCTCTACTTTTGGAGAGCTGGGGGATGATGCTATTGATTTTATGAAGCGAGTTCAATTGGTCATGAAAAGTCATGGGGAAGGGTTTGATAATGGTGATTTCATCTTTCATATAGTTGGTTTTACTATTCAAAAAGGGGTTGGAGCTCAATTTGTTACGAACCTTCCAACAAACTTTATGTAAATCTTTTTCATCATAATAAAGTTTTATAATAACAACAACAACAACAACAACAACAACAATAATAATAATAATAATATAAATAATAATAAATAATAATAATAATAATAATAATAATAATAATTATTATTATTATTATAATGATGAGGTTGGATAATGTGTTAACATCTCTTATGGTGTTAAATGTTAACAAATCTTGGCCTTTGATTGAATGAAATGGGAGAATGAGATTATTTGGCAATTTTGGCCTTTTTTCTTTAATTAAAAATCAATATGACCCACTTCTTTCCTTACCCACTTAATGAATTACGTGTGTGTTGTACTTATTTTTTGCGTAACGTTTTTTTTTTGTGGGTAACCTTGTTTTTTGTGTGGTGCATTTTTGAACTATTCGATAAGGTGATAAAAAGTATTTGTTAACATATATTTATTATTAGTTAGATAGTAGAAAAAAAGTTGGTCAATTTTGTAACTATTCGCTAAGTTAATTGTAATTATTCACTAAATTAATCGTTATTATTCATCCGTAGAGAGGAGTTATCATTTAGATAATAACAAAACGGTTGGTCAATTTTGCAACTATTCATTAGGTTGATAATAATTATTCGCTAAGTAGATAGTAATTATTTGATGGGTTGAAAGAGTATGTAAATGTAATTATTGATTTCCCACATCTAATTAACAAAATACATATTGACTCTGAACATGAAATAATAACTAAATAGTAACGAATAACCTATCTCATTCAATCGAATATTTACTGCATATCAATGAATAATTCCTTATTCTTCATCGAATAACAAGGAGAAGCATGAGCAACCACTAATCTATATACAATAATTCCTTATTCTTGATCAAATACATATGAATAATTCTGTATTATCAACGAATAGAAACTATGAACTTATCGAATAGTGACTCTACATGAAATAATAACTAAACAGTAACGAACACTCTATCACATTCCATTGAATATTTATTGCATACCAATGAATAATTTCTCTACATGAAATAATAACTAAACAGTAACGAACACTCTATCACATTCCATTGAATATTTATTGCATACCAATGAATAATTTCTTATTCTTGATCAAATATTTATTGCATACCAATGAATAATTCCTTCAAGCTATGCTCTAAAGTTACAAACTCATCATGCACCTTGGAGATCCGATGAAATCGAACACAGATTGATCACCGTCTACCTGCTTGTGCCCCTCTTCCGCAATCGGAGGCCGCCAACGGAGATCCTAGGGTTCGTGAGATTGGCATCTGAGTTCTTCCTCTGCAATTGGCAATCGCCTCATCCCTACCCTCCAGACCCCGAACCGCCATAAGCAATCGCCTCCACCTAGGCTCGAGATGTTCTTCATCCCTGGCCAATGCTGGCTACCTGCTCGTGCCCCTCGCTCGCAACCGGAGTCTGCCACCGGAGATCCTCTAAACATCGCCACCGACCTGCCGTCTGGGCATCCGAGTTCTTCCTCGTTTAACCGCACCAAACCGATGACATTTGTTACAAACTGGGCATCGCAGTTCAGAAGGAAGTGCATACGGGTATGAGAAATGAGAATGGTGTTGAGCTGAGGCCTTGAGATTTGTTAGTTTATGGGTGGGACAAGTGTAGAGACACTTTTTTCGATGTGGTTGGGGCTTTACCGTTCACAACTAGAGCCAATGATATATTTCTTTGTACCCGGCAAGGCAGTCTCTCAAGCCACTGAACGAAAGGAGAAGAAATACGCAGATATTTGTGCGGCTAAGGGGTATTGTTTCTTGGCATTTACGTTCTCTACTTTTGGAGAACTTGGGGATGATTGTATTGGTTTTATGAAGTGAGTTCATTTGGTTACGAAAAGTCATGGGGCAAGGTTTAATAATTGTGATTTTATATTTCATAGGGTTGGTTTCACCATTCAAAAATAGGTTGGAGCTCAATTTGTTACGAGGCTTCCAACTAACGTTATGTAAATCCTTTTCATCAATAATAATAATAATATTATTATTATTATTATTATTATTATTATTATTATTATTATTTTAAACTAATTATTATTATTATTATTATAGAAATGGCTTATTATTATTATTATTATTATTTTATTAGGAAAAAATTCTGGTGGGCTGGCCCTACCCGGCAGCATCCTTGCGGATGAGGTCAAGAAGACCTGGGTCATTTTTAATATCGACTCCTCGAGCAGAGTGGCTAAGGTGTGCAACCTTATCCGCCACTCTATTGCCCATACGAGGAACATGAAAGAAATCTACTTCTTCCACAGTCGATAATAGGACTTGAGCATGGGAAAGTAATAGTTCGATCTCCCAAGGGCAGTTAGATTTTCTATTTAAGTGGTCAATGATTATCTTGCTATGTCCTTCAATTTGGATATTTTCTATATTGAGTCGTCGCACTTGTTGGATTCCTATTTTAAGAGCTAATGCTTCCGCTGTGAGTGGTGTTTGTTTGCCCAACTGTTGGTGGTGTACAGAAATTGGATGGCCTACCCAGTCCCTAATGATGGTACCAGCAGAGCTGTCGCCGTTAGAAAGGGTTGATCCGTCGAAATTGAGTTTGAACGTGCCCCGGGGAGGCTTGCGCAGGAAATTGTTTTTTGTTTCTGACTTTTTCTCGGAGGGTACCGACGAGGAGGGCGAACGTCCTCCTCGAAGTCAGCCTCAGCTGTAGATGTTTTATTCCAATTATCTATATGAGATTTGATTAGTCGTAAGACTTTATCTTTTTGCGGGATTGCAGCCTGCTGAAAAAGATGTTGGTTCCTAATATACCACGTCGTCCACCACGAAAAAGCGAGGTTGGTCAGGGCAGAAGAATTTAGGCTTCTCCCTAGAAGAGATAGAATGTGCTTAATATCCCGGGAATGTGCAATCAAGCAGGCAGTATTTGATTGGACTTGGGACGGAAGCTGGTGGATCGCTTGGATAAAGGGACATTCCAGAAACAAATGGACCTCATCTTCTAGTGCTGCATTACACAGAGAGCGAGTGGAAGGGACAGACGTACCCCTGTTGGACAGCCTAGTAGTAGTTGAGAGCCCGTCCTGAGCTATTTTCCAAAGAAAGTTTATGACTTTCGGGGGGATATTACTCTTCCATATCCAGGCATTATTGTCCGGGAGTGATGCTGACTGAGCTGTTATCAATTTATATGCACTGGCAGTAGTAAACCAGCCTTCCCTATCCGACCACCAGTACAAGCGGTCTTGCAGAGTGGAGGCAGGAAGAGGGATGTCTTGGATCTTATTCACTATATCAATAGGAAGAACCTCTTGGAGTTTTTCTTTCCACCACTTCCCCCCCAAAATATAATCACTAACAGTTTCGTCCTGATTGTAATTTTGAGGGCATTCTTCCCTGGCGCACAGAGAAGAGGTTGTGATCCAATTATCTGTCCAAAACTTAATTGATCGCCCATTTCCTACAGACCAAATAAGCCCCTTTTTAAATTTATCAAATAAAGCAGACAATTTGGACCACTGCCAAGAGCTAGACCCCATGTTTTTGTAGTCAAAAATACTGGCAGAACGCGGGTATTTATGTCAAATCAATGACACCCATACGTTACTAGGCTCGGCCAGAATTTTCCACAACAACTTCATTTGGAGAGCCACATTCATGTCGCTAGATTTCCGAATCCCCAACCCCCCAAAAAGCTTCGGTTTGTAGATTCTGTCCCGGCTAATCAGCGGACAGTACTGAAGATCCTTATTCCAGAAGAACGAGCGGTTTATCTGGTCGAGTTCTTTATGCAAAGCAGCGGGGAGCATGAAATTCTGCATAGCATATAGCGGCTTAACGGAGAGGTTGGAGTTGATAAGGGCGGCACGACCTTGTTGGGAGAGGGCATTAGCCCTCCACTTTGTCAATTGCTGTTTAGATTTACAGATGATATCTTCGAACGTGGTTTTGGTAACTCTTGCATTGATAATTGGACAACCTAAATACATTTCTAAAGAATGGTCATTTGAAATATTGAGGCAGGTACGCAGCTCAAGGATCCTATGGTTCGTAATACCTATTGTGGCTTGGAAACTAGATTTATGGTAATTGACCTTTTGGCCCGACACTTTGCAATATGAATCAACAATCGTCTTTACTTTGTTATCTACAACCAAGCTGCCTTTTGAGAAGATTATGATATCTTCGGCAAAGGAAAGGAACGGGATCCGAGGGCCATTATGTCCAATCGGGAACCCAATGGGTGTTTTATCGAGACTAGCTTCAGCAGCCAGTTTCCGAGCCAGAATCTCAGCCCCTAAAATAAATAGAAAGGGAGATAACGGATCTCCCTGGCGGAGACCCCGTGTGGGATAAATCAGATCCGTAGGACCGTTGTTGACTAATACCGAGAAAGAAACCGTCGTGATACATTCCATTACCCAAGAGATAAACGTGTCGTGGAATCCAAATCTTTGAAGCACTTTTTTTTATGAAATTCCAGTCGACTCTATCATATGCTTTTTCCATATCTAGTTTTATTGCTAGCCATCCTTCCTGGCCCCTCCGACTTTTGTAAGAGTGGAAAATTTCGTGAGCTATCAGGACATTGTCTTGAATAGCCTTGTCTGATATAAAGGCACCCTGAAGAGGATGTATAAGCTTACCAACAACTTTTTTCATTCTATCAGTTAAGATTTTGGATTTAATTTTGTAGACATTGGAGCATAAGCTGATAGGACGGAAGTGACTGGTGGCCGTGGGATCGTCTCTTTTAGGGAGGAGGGAGATAAATGTATGGTTTATTTGTTTAAGCATTTTTCCAGAGTGGAAAAACCTTTTAACCGCACAGATTACAGATTTACCTACAATATCCCAATATTTTATTATTATTATTATTATTAGAAACAACTCACGTGATATCATGATCAGAAAAAGGGAATATAGATAAGTAAAAATCATGTGAGTGGAGATACTTCTATTAATTATTGATGGTCGTCCATATTGATAATTATTTGCTAATTATAATATGAATTCGTCATATACAATATATGTATATATACCTAATATACGTACACGTTTAAACTTCAATCATATATGACATAATCATTTATAATCTCATATGTCCCTTTTTAAAAAGCAATAATATTATAATTGTTTTAGAATATAATATTATATATATAATATATATAAAGTATTATAATTTTTTTAGAATATATATATATATATATATATAATTAGGCCATGCATAGATAGTATAGTTTTGTCTGAGAATTATATATGGAATGTGTATATATGACTTTGGTTGTTATATATATTTGTGAAATAAATATTTTGTTTTTATAAGATATTTGTGAAATAAATATGGAAGACAATTTTAATTTTTATTTTGGCCTGTATTTACGGGGAAAAAAATATCCTTTTTATTAATTTACGGAGAGAGTCGAGCCTTACTAGCTTAGCTGATAATGATGACATGTAGTGTCCAATAGGTCACGAGTTCGAATCCCCTCTCCCTCAACATTGTAATGGTGTAAGTGCCTACCTTTGAAAAAAAAAAAAATTATGGAGAAATTTCACCTAAGTGGTGTGTGTATTTTTATTTTGGCCTGTATTTATGGGGAAAAAAATATCATTTTTAGTAATTTAAGGAGTGATTTCACCTCAGTGGCGTTTGGGTGTGTGTACGGTTGTGTGTTTAGAAGAAATTTAATTTTAACCATAAAAAGGAGATTTCTAACGATATATAGGTACGTGAATTTGGTAAGTGTTCATATTTTGGGCAAAAACTAAGCCCTAGGACAAAAATAGGGAAAAATTAGGTCGGTATCCATAATTTTCAACTTTACCCTTACCCTTGTTTCTTCCCCTTCCCCAAATTAAGACAAGCAAAAGCCAGGAAGCGACGAAGCTATCGAAGGCGCTCGACGTAGATCGGTGAGGAAGATTCGAAGAGAAGCCACTGGAGGGAGCGAATTCCATGGAGCAGAAAGGATCGAAAGAGATCGATGGATCCAAGACGATATGTACGATTCTCCAACATCCGTCGCCGTGTTGGTGGCAATTGCAGGTGCTCGACAAAGATCGATCGGCGATGAACGCTGGCGATGAGGTGGTCCGAATTTGTTCTCGGCCGGCGGATTGCAGAACGGAGCTCTCGTTGGAGATTGCAGAAACAGGAGACGAAACCGGTGTCGGGAAGTGGATCTCCGGTGCCGAAGGAGGAGTCGAAGCAGCAGTTAAAGGACTGGATTGCCGGTGCTGGGACGTGCCACTCAGCCACCTACGATTGGTCAAACGGGAGATGCGACGACATTCCATTGTTGAGGAAGAAGTGCTTATCAGTTGTTGTAGGAGGATGTGTCAAGTATGAAATATAAATAAAATATAAAGCAAACTGACTCTCTGTCTTAGCAAATAAATACAAGACTTCCTCTCGTTGTAGTAGAAGGCCGTCAGGATCGATCCACGAGGAAGTGTGTCAGCGCCCGCCTTTTCAGTTCCAAATCTCAGCACGATCTCGACCAGAAGCGTACTGGACTTCGAGTAAGGTACTCGACTTCGACGACGCTGTCGACTAAAACAGTAAACAGAAAGCAACAGAAAACGAAAACGAAAGCGAAAGTAGTCGATCTTGAGGAGTTGTACTCAAAGTCGACAAGAACTTGCTCGACGTCGACCAAGTGTTGTCGATCTCGAGTGCGCAGAACCAAAAATCTTACCTTTTCGAACTAAAATACTTCCAAGATCAGGGCATCAACACCACAACGATAACCATGCAAAATAACACATAAAGGTATAAAAGATCATGCCTTTTCATCAAATAACTTTCGTTATTCACAAATAGGAAGATAGAGGCTTTCGCATAAACGCTAATTGTTACTAACCTTTTTTCACATAATTAATCCAAGTTGTATTAAGATCACTTTCGCTTCAATAACACAAACAAGGATCACCTTCAACTCTCGCAAAAGAATCATGCTCGTAGGGATAGAAGACGAAATCGTATCAAAAGATTGTGCCTTTTTGCATTACCTTACATGGCTACCGTTGGGCTCACCCCGACCATAGAAGTTGGGGGACTACTCGCTTCTCATCATGAATAAACACATTAATAATTTCTGGAAAATAAATTGCATTAATAAACTAAAAGAAAACTTTCAACCGAACAAAGCCAAATCGTCTCTCAACTTCTCCAACTCCACTCGGCTCCAAGTCTCTCTCTCTCCTACTCGTTATCTCTCTCTATGTGTTCTCTTGTGGCTTGGCTTGGATTCACATAATGATTCTAAAATCCAGCCCCTGGGGCCTTATTTATAGTGTTCTCCCTCTAGATAATCTAGGAAGGAACATCTATCTACATCTAAAACTTTCTATCTAATAACATAAGATAAAATATTGTGATAAAGGAAATAAATCTAAAAGGAAACTAGGACTAATGTGGAAAGATCCCTTCTTGACTTGACAGATCTTGATGTGGATGGATAGAATTCCACATATCTTCTCTTGCAAGTAACTCTATCTTCTCGGACACAATTCGATCTCGGACTCGGACTCGTCTGGATTGTACTCGACATCGAGTAGATGTACTCGACGTCGACTAGCATTTTCTCCCCTAAGATTGTACTCGAGATCAGGCATCATCTGGACTCGACATGTGTACTCGACGTCGATTAGATGTACTCGACGTCGAGTAGCTTTGGGCTCTCGAGTGGCTCTGCTCGTCTTCGTGTGGAATTCTGGGCTCGGGTTACTCGATATCGACTAAAGTGGTCGATATCGACCAGCCTTGTCGAGTAGCTCTTTCCTTGTTCTTTGCTCGATTCGTCCTGGTTCTGCTGCTCCTTGACTCTGGACTTTCTATAGTTGACTTCGAGCTTTCCGTCCTTTCTCTGAATTGCTACCTGTTGTTGCAGGAGGATGGTCAAGTATGAAATAAATATAAAATAAAGATCAGACTAACTTCCCTGTCTCAGCAAATAAATACAAGACTTCCTCCCGTTGTAGTAGAAGGTTGTCAGGATCGAATCCACGAGGAAGCACGTCAGCAGTTCTTAGGTAGCAACAGATTCTCACAGACAAGCAGCAGAAAGACAGAAATAAAAGCAGAAAATAACAAACAAAGACAGAAAATAAAAGCAAACGAAAGTAAAGAACAAAGCAAGGCAGCAACTTTACTCGATCTCGACAAGCTGGTACTCGAGATCGACAAAACTCAGTAAAAACAGAAACTTTCAGCTCGACGACAGAAGCAGAAAATCAACTCGACATAGACCAAAACCGTACTCGATATCGACTAAGGTCCTACTCGATATCGACGAGACTCTCCTTTGTGTCGACAAAAAACAAGACAGAAACTTTAAATTGCAAATTTCGAACCAAAACTCAGATTTTCGACAGAAATAAATCAATATAATAAAAGACTTCCAAGGCCAGGGTATCAACACCACAACGATAACCATGCAAAGTAACACATAAAGGCATAAAAGATCATGCTTTCCATCAAAATAACTTTCGTTACTAACAAATAGGCATATAGAGGCTTTCGCATAAACCCTAATCGTTACTAACCCTTTTCACATCATTAATCCAAGTTGCATTAAGATCACTTTCGCTTCAATAACACAAACAAGGATCACCTTCAACTCTCACAAAAGAATCATGCTCATAGGGATAGAAGACGAATTGCATAAAAAGATCTGACCTTTACTGCACCACCTCATATGGCCACCGTCGGGCTCACCTCAGCCTCAGAAGTGTGTGGACTACTCACGCCTCATCGCAATCGCTGACATTGATGTATAAAAAGAAACTTGCATTAAACTATATTCAAAAGCCTTTACAATCCCGGCAATCAACTTTCGCAGAATGCCAAAACCTTAAAAACCTTAGAACTCCTAAACTTCTCTGTGGAACTACTTCTCTACCTCTGAAATTGAATTGTGTTTCTAAATGAATGAAATACCAGCCCCTAGGGCCTTATTTATAGCCTTCTATTCCTTGCTAATCAAGGATAGAATCTTCTATCTCTATCTAAAATTATATCTAAAAGACTCAGTGATAAATAAAAGCGATAAAGGAATTAAATCTAAAATGGAAAAGATAAATCTAAACTAGGAAATATCTCTTCATGTTGATAGATTCCCCTCCATGGATAGAACTTGATGTATCTCGGCAATCTCGGATTTCTTCGGCCCCAAGGATTCCCAACTCTACTCGGACTGCTCACGGCGACGCGTTTCCAGGACTTGGTCTACTCGACATAGACAAGGGCTCGTCGACATCGACGAGGCTTCGTCGTCGACTGGTGTTCTCGGGTGACTCTGCTCGACAGGTTCGGATCTGGGCTCCTGGGCATCGTTGATCTCGACTAGGGTTCATCGAGATCGAGTAGGGTTGTGGTCGAGGATGGTTCTCTGGTGATGTCGAGGACTCCTCCTCGGCATGGACTCGGACTAGGGCATGGTGGCTCATCGATCTCGATAAGGTCTTGTCGACATCGACTAGGGTTGTGCTGCGCCTTCGTCCTCGGTTTCTCGATCAGCTTCTCTTCTTGTCAACTCCGGGTGTGGCGCTGAGGTGTCGTCGATCTCGACTAGTGGTCCTTGAGATCGAGTAGGGCTCCAGAGCTGGGTTGGTTTGGCTCTCGACACTGCTCCTAGTCGACAAGGCCTGTGCTCGGATATGTTCATCTAGATCGAGTAAGGCTTACTCGAGATCGAGTAACCTGGGTTCTCAACTTGATTCGACTGGTTCCGCTGCTTCTTTGACCTTGGACTTCTGTAGTGGTTTTCCGAGCTTTTCTGACCTTCCTTAGAGTTGCTGTAAAACGTCTCGACAGAAACTGGTGTAGATTCCATAATTTGGCAAATAATCATAAACTACATATATTCTGTACTATCTAACCCAATTGTATGTAATGTATACAGAAAAAGATATAAAAGTTGCTGTAAAACATGACAAATTCACCTCACAACAAACACCCCATACTTAAGCTTGCTTGTCCTCAAGCAATACTTTTAATTTTCATTCAGGGGAAGAAATCAAAACTCTCAACATATCGGATTCATTCTTATATAACCCAGCAGTCAATTACCATCCTCGAAAAGGTACTAGTGTCACAAATCCATGCATGTGCAATTATATCAAAGCAATATCTACTCACAAAAGGAGGGTTATGCGAAAACATTCATAAGTGACAAAACATTGATAATCAAGAGGACTTCAAATTAAGCTCAAATAAGGAGTAGATTTGGTAAAAGGCTAAAGGTGGGCAATTTCTGGCAATGTGGTGCTAATGATCCGGGGAAATGGAGTATTTCCAAACTTGAATTTCCACATTCCTTTTCATAAGATTCATCACATTTAATAATGCTTTTATCAATAATAATGCTTTTACCTCTCTGACCTCAGCACTGCCTTCTCGCGGGTCGCAAACATGGGTGTCATGAATGGCCCCGGATACTTAGTGCTTTGGACTTCTCACAATGTGTCCCATCTCTCCAAACTATTATCTCAGAGAGCAGGGTCAATCTACCTTTATCTCCTAAGGTGATTGGATTTTCTTTCACTCATTAAATTTTTCATATATTTCAAATATTTTCCTTCCAAACTCCAAATAATGATAATAATCTCCACACAAACGCCATATGACATCTCCATAATGTAACATCATTCTCAACATAATCCCCGGATAAGGTAAAGAATGACAAATATTTAGATCATGTGGAGCAATATTTGAAATAAGGCATAATATGGCTTTTGTGATGCATAAGCATAGGTAAGGCTAGGATTTCAAATAATGAGCATTATATGGAAATTTAAAGTCTTCCATCATCTTATCATGCAACATGTCAAAAGCAACTTCAAATTTTACCTCCTTCTATGGTTTTCAAGAAATAATGCACTTCATTATGACTTCCCTTTACTAGGCAATTTCATGCTATATCTCTAATGAATCCAATTTTGCATCGTCGAGTCCAATTAAAGCTTCCAAAAATTTCAATGGGGGTAATTTTTCTCAAATTTTGGAAAACATGCATATAAGCACATAATTTTCTCAAATTTTGGAAAACATGCATATAAACACATAATTCAATAATGCATTTCCAAAATAGCCATGTAGCAATTCAAAGAAATAAATTCTAAATATGCACAAATAATGTCAAATATGGCAAATATGCATAAAGTAAGCCCTTCCCCCACCCCATACTTAAACATTACAGTGTCCTCACTGTATAAAAACAAGGGTAAAGAAAGAAACTCACTAGACAGGTGTGCAGGGCCTCTAAATTTCGAATGGAAGCGCCTCCTGGGCCGAGTCTGAATGTAGCCTGCTTCTATCCATGGACCTGAAAAGTGTAGAAGACATATACCCACAATAGAAAAACTAAAAGTGTTCAAAACCAAAAACAAAGTCTACAAAGTTCTCAAAAGTCCTAAAAAGTCTATGTACAAGCTCTAGATTTTATAGTCGCTAGGCCGACTTTCCATTTAGCTCAAGGTGGCATTTGCAGGGCCCATGTAGCTTGGGCCTCAAATAAGACTCCATTCTTGTCCATCAGTTGTAATCCTCCAGAATGGATCTTGTTCACCACGAAAGGTCCCATCCGCTTCTTGTTGAATTTGTTAGGGAACCAATGATCCTTTGATTTAGAGACATAGAGCTTTTCTCCAACTTCATACTCCTTGGGCTCATCATTGGATACCCTACATAAGCGCACATACCAAGGCAAACCTCTCCCATGTATAAATAGATCTTTAATGGAAATAAGGGAAGACAGATCCATACCTTGGCTTACCTTTGCAGCGACGGAATCGGGGACCACTGTGTTTGGTCGATCTCGACTAGGGCTAGTCGATTTCGACGAGTCTGCAGGTTCTGGTGGTGGGCTGCTCGAGGATGCAGAAGCTGGTGAAGTTGAGGGCTTGTCGACATCGAGTAGACTACTCGATGTCGAGTAGGGTTCTGCTCCTGGTGGCTGCAGCGTCGAGGAAGCAGGATCTGGGGGAGCCTGGTGGTGGTCGATCTCGACAAGCCTAGTCGAGATCGAGGAGCCTGGTTCGTCTGGTGGAGTCAGTGTCGAAGAAGGCGAAGTCGAGGAAGCCGGGTGGTGGTCGATGTCGAGTAGCTTACTCGATGTCGAGTAGCCCTCAGCTTCTGTGTTGCTGCTCGATGACGCTGGTGCTGGTGGAGGCTTCCGTTTCTTGTCGAGATCGACTAGAGTCTTCGATGTCGAGGAGTCTTGGTCGATCTTGACCCCATACTTAGTTCCTGTCAAGGCATCCGAAAAATAATTAATCCATAACGACGTACCTTCATTTGTGTCGATTGGATTTTCCGCGTCCTCCTTTAGGATTGCCATGATCTCCTCCACCTGGGCCTCCATGTCCCTTTTTTCCAGGTCCTCAGGGGTCATATTTCTGACCTTGGGTTCTCCGCAGGTGATGTAGCCAGCTGAGATAGATTTCACCTCTTCCATTGGACCTGTATGCCTTTCAGTTTTATTGAAGGAATACTCAATTACCTCATCGCTGATGTTGAAGGTGAGCACTCCTTTCCTTACGCTTATGTTGGCATCCACCGTCGCCAAGAAGGGTCTTCCTAGAATAATTGGACAAGCAGGATCTTCTTGCATATCAATAACTAGGAAATCAGCAGGGACAAAGAATTTACCTACTTGTACTGGCACATTGTCCACCATGCCTGTTGGAATGTCCACTGTGTTGTTGGCCATATATAGTCTAGCATCCACAGGCTCCAGGGCACCTATCTTAATCTTGGACCAAATTGTTAAAGGCATTATACTTACACTAGCTCCAAGATCACATAAAGCATTAATTTTATATGGACCAAATCCAATGGTTATAGCAAACTTACCTGGATCTGGCCTCTTCTCCAGTATGTCCAAATGGCTGCATTCCTCTGTAATTTCAGCCATCGATCTCTTTTTGCTCAGTATCTCCTTTAGGAACTTAACATATGGGGGCATTTCATTGAGAACTTCTGTGAAGGGGATGGTGACGTTGAGTTTCTGAAGCATCTTTATGAAGCGCTGAAATTTCATTTCTGCCGGGTCCTTTGGAGATTTTGTGGGGAAAGGCAGCTTTTTTTTCGGATTCGGAGCCAGAACAGATGTCGGAGGTGATGCAGCTTTCTTGATCTCAGGTTGACCGTCGTCGATGTCGAGTAGCCCCTTGTCGATCTCGACCAAATTGGGTGCAGTCGAGTTGCTGCGCAGTGCAGACGAAGGTTTCTGAAGTTTCTCGTCTACGTCGACTAGGCCCTCCTCGATGTCGACTAGAGTGTTGTCGATGTCGAGTGGTTGTTCTTCGTTGTTCTGCTGCTTTCCGACCTCTGGCTCTTGCAGTTGATGGACGCTTCTGAGTTTTACAGCAGCGATGTGCCCAGTCTTTCCCTTAGGATTTGGTTCTGAAGACCCAGGGAGCGCACCTGACTGTCTTGGGATTCCTGCTGCCAGCTGACCAATCTGTGTATCAACTGATTTTCGCCATATATCAATCTCCCCAAGCCTAGAGTTGACCCCTTGCATCTGAGTGTAGACGGAGTTGAAGGAATGCCTAGTTTCGGAGTGATTCCTCCGTATTTCCTCCAGGACTGTCTGTATATCATCCTTTTTCTGGTCCCTTTCCGGATGTTCTGGAGCTCTGTAGGGCGGGGGGTTCCTAGGGACACCTTGGTTCCATTGTGGTTGCTGAAACCTTTGGTCCCCTATGTAGCGATTGGGACCCCCTGCGTAAGCTACCTCCTCGTGGTGCTCTGCCAGCCTGACTTGCTCTGTGTGTGGGCACTCATGAGTGGTGTGCCGCTGTGATCCGCATTCAATGCAAGGCTGGTTGATAGAAAGATACTTTACTTGCTTTATGAGCTTCTTGTTCTGATCTCTGTAGTACTGTTCCCTTACATCCGGATCAATTTCCTTAGGAGGCTCATATAGGGGCATGGATGGTGCTGGCCTGGCGTATGGGTTCTCTTCATAAGTTGCAGTAGACCCATACTTGTTGTCGTAGTTGGTGAGCTTCTCTAGCACACCCCATGCGTCACTTGGTGGCTTTGTCAGATACTCATATCGAGTATAATGGTTGATTATGTCCTTAGTGATTTGATCAAGAGAGTTGAAGAAGATCTCCTGAATGACGTAGGGTGGCTGTCCATGAGTAGGGCAAGATCGCAGAAGTTCCTTGTAGCGTTCCCATGCCTTTGCCAGCGGTTCCCCTTGCTTCTGTTTGAAGGCGGTGATTTTCTGGCGGAGATGTGCTGTTTTGGCGGGTGGGAAGAATTTGTTCAGAAACTCTTGCTCTACTTGGGCCCATGTTGTCAGTGATCTTGGTTTCAGCCCTTCAAGCCACTTTAGTGCAGGTCCAGCCAGCGACCAGCGGAAAGACTTCATCTTGACATATTCCAAAGTTGTACCCTCAGCAAGAGTACGACACATGTCAGAAAAGTTCGTAATATGTTCAAGAGGACACTCATTAAATCTACCAAAAAAGGCATTATTTTTAAGCTCTATAAGAAATTGAGTGCGAATTTTAAAAGAGTTTCCAGGGATAAGAATCGCCGATTCAGGCACGACGAGGGTTGGATGCATATAATCCTCAGCAGTAGTTGGATATTGGGCAAGCTCAGCTTCTGCTTGCCTTGCGCGCTCAGCTTCTTGTTCCCTCGCTGCCCTTTCATTGGCTATAGTGGTATCCTTTGCGGCTAGCTCCCTTGTAAGCCTGGCAATCAGTTGCTCTTGTGTTTCAACGGCCTCCATGATCCTTTTGAGTTTAGAGTGAATGTGTAGGTAACGCTCTGGTTCGTCTAAGCTGTCAAACTCGGGTGGTAGACCAGAACGGCGCATACACCTGAAAATTAACTCAATGAAAAAGTGAGATCTAACTACCTAAGGCGCGAATGATAGCTTCCCCGGCAACGGCGCCAATTTGTTGTTGCAGGAGGATGGTCAAGTATGAAATAAATATAAAATAAAGATCAGACTGACTTCCCTGTCTCAGCAAATAAATACAAGACTTCCTCCCGTTGTAGTAGAAGGTTGTCAGGATCGAATCCACGAGGAAGCACGTCAGCAGTTCTTAGGTAGCAACAGATTCTCACAGACAAGCAGCAGAAAGACAGAAATAAAAGCAGAAAATAACAAATAAAGACAGAAAATAAAAGCAAACGAAAGTAAAGAACAAAGCAAGGCAGCAACTTTACTCGATCTCGACAAGCTGGTACTCGAGATCGACAAAACTCAGTAAAAACAGAAACTTTCAGCTCGACGACAGAAGCAGAAAATCAACTCGACATAGACCAAAACCGTACTCGATATCGACTAAGGTCCTACTCGATATCGACGAGACTCTCCTCTGTGTCGACAAAAAAAAGACAGAAACTTTAAATTGCAAATTTCGAACCAAAACTCAGATTTTCGACAGAAATAAATCAATATAATAAAAGACTTCCAAGGCCAGGGTATCAACACCACAACGATAACCACTCAAAGTAACACATAAAGGCATAAAAGATCATGCTTTCCATCAAAATAACTTTCGTTACTAACAAATAGGCATATAGAGGCTTTCGCATAAACCCTAATCGTTACTAACCCTTTTCACATCATTAATCCAAGTTGCATTAAGATCACTTTCGCTTCAATAACACAAACAAGGATCACCTTCAACTCTCGCAAAAGAATCATGCTCATAGGGATAGAAGACGAATTGCATAAAAAGATCTGACCTTTACTGCATCACCTAACATGGCCACCGTCGGGCTCACCCCAGCCCCAGAAGTGGGTGGACTACTCACGCCTCATCGCAATCGCAGACATTGATGTATAAAAAGAAACTTCCATTAAACTATATTCAAAAGCCTTTACAATCCCGGCAATCAACTTTCGCAGAATGCCAAAACCTTAAAAACCTTAGAACTCCTAAACTTCTCTGTGGAACTACTTCTCTACCTCTGAAATTGAATTGTGTTTCTGAATGAATGAAATACCAGCCCCTATGGCCTTATTTATAGCCTTCTATTCCTTACTAATCAAGGATAGAATCTTCTATCTCTATCTAAAATTATATCTCTTCATGTTGATAGATTCCCCTCCATGGATAGAACTTGATGTATCTCGGCAATCTCGGATTTCTTCGGCCTCAAGGATTCCCAACTCTACTACGACTGCTCACGGCGACGCGTTTCCAGGACTTGGTCTACTCGACATCGACGAGGCTTCGTCGTCGACTGGTGTTCTCGGGTGACTCTGCTCGACAAGCTCGGATCTGGGCTCCTGGGTGTCGTCGATCTCAACTAGGGTTCATCGAGATCGAGTAGGGTTGTGGTCGAGGATGGTTCTCTGGTGATGTCGAGGACTCCTCCTCGGCATGGACTCAGACTAGGGCATGGTGGCTCATCGATCTTGATAAGGTCTTGTCGACATCGACTAGGGTTGTGCTGCGCCTTCGTCCTTGGCTTCTCGACCAGCTTCTCTTCTTGTCGACTCCGGGTGTGGTGCTGAGGTGTCGTCGATCTCGACTAGTGGTCCTCGAGATCGAGTAGGGCTCCAGAGCTGGGTTGGTTTGGCTCTCGACACTACTCCTAGTCGACAAGGCATGTGCTCGGATATGTTCATCTAGATCGAGTAAGGCTTACTCGAGATCGAGTAACTTGGGTTCTCAACTTGATTCGACTGGTTCTGCTGCTTCTTTGACCATGGACTTCTGTAGTGGTTTTCCGAGCTTTTCTGACCTTCCTTAGAGTTGCTGTAAAACGTCTCGAATTCTGCGAAATTAAAAACAGAAACTGGTGTAGATTCCATAATTTGGCAAATAATCATAAACTACATAGATTCTGTACTATCTAACCCAATTGTATGTAATGTATGCAGAAAACGATAAAAAAGTTGCTGTAAAACATGACAAATTCAGCTCACAACACTACCAAATGCCTCGATTTCTGCGAAATTAAACAGAAACTAGTGTAGACTCAATAATTTGGCAAATAAGCATAAACTATAAAGATTATGTACTATTCTTAACCCAAATGCATGAAATGCTTACAAAAATCGATATAAAAGTAAGCGTAAAACATGGCAAATTATGCTCACAACAAACACCCCATACTTAAGCTTGCTTGTCCTCAAACAATACTTTTAATTGTCATTCAGGGGAAGAAATCAAAACTCTCAACATCTTAGATTCATTCACATATAACCCTGCAATCAATTACCATACTCGAAAAGGTACTAATGTCACAAATCCATGTTGCACAATATTTAGATCCATGCTTGCGAAAAGGTACTAATGTCACAACCATATAACAATCTCCATAATGTAGCTTTCATTCTCAACATAATCACCGGATAGGAAATAAGGTAAAGAATGGGAAATATTTAGAGCATGTGGAGCAATATATAAAATAGGGCTTAATATGGCTTTTGTGATGCATAAGCATAGGTAAAGGCTAGGATATAACAATATGAGCATATATGGTAATATAAAGTCCTCCATCCTTTTATCATGCAACATGTAAAAAGCAACATCAAATTTACCTCTTTTCATGGTTTTCAATAAAATATGTATTTCATTGTGACTTCCCTTTACTAGGCAATTTCATGCTATATCTCTAATGAATCTAATTTTGCATCGTTGAGTTCAATTCAAGCTTCCATGACACTTATCAAAAATTTTCAATGGGGGTGATTTCAATTCAAATTTTTTTCAATGGGGGTGATTCTAGTAGCTTTCCCTGTCCCTCAACCAACATTCACACACAATCAATTTTGTGACCAAACGCACATAATCATCATACCATAAATTGGAATTCAATAAGACGGAAAAAAACCTTCTTTTGTAACGGAAAACCAACTGAAATTCAATCAAAGCAACATTGAAAAGCAACCGGAGAACGGCAGCAGAAAAATCACAAGAAATCGGGTTTGCAGTTCCAATTTCGCGTCGAAACAAGTGGAACACAAAGAAATTAAACATCATCACAACGACGGGGAGAGAGATTTCTGGAGAGATGAAAACTTCATTTGACACTTGAGGGCTGTCGGGCTCGAATCGAGCGTTTGAAGGCGGAAGCAACGGCGGGGAGAAAGATTTCTGGAGCTTGGGGGCGAATAGGATGATGGCGATGCCATCGACCATGGGGGTGGAGAACAGCGGCCATGGCGGGAAGACAGATCTGAAGGGGAATCGACGGGGCCATGGCTAAAGAAGGGAAGAGATGAGTAAATCGGCGGGGTCAAGGGTCGGATGATGAAGAGGGGAGGAGCGAGAATGGAGGAGCAACCAAGGATGAGATGAGATCTGAATACAAGGAGGGATGAAGCGGGTGGGGGAATAATTAAAACGAGGGTAGTCTAGATATTATGAAAAAATTATGGACATTTACTAGCAAGGCTCAATCCTTGGGTTATTTACTAATTGCCTCAAAGGCCGGCATATGGGCCAAATTACTTCTATATAGATACTGTAATTCTATATTAAAAAAAAGGTATCGTATGCCTCAGTCGGGGTGGAGGAAGGGTAGGGTAACGATGTCCTAGGTTCGATTCTTGCATGCTTGTGTATTTAGAAGAAATTTAATTTTAACCGAAAAAAAAAGAGATTTCTAACAAAATATATATATATATATATATATATATATATATATATATATATATATATATATATATATATATATATATATATATATATATATGTACTGTAATTCTATATTAAAAAAAGGGTATTGTATGTCCCAGTCGGAGTGGAGCAAGGGGAGGGGTAAAGATGTTCCAGATTCGATTTTCGTCTCCGCCTCTTTTTTTGTGTGTAAATCAAGGTTTACCTTACACCTTATTAGTAGGTCGAGTCGTTGATATAAGTTGGTTTACCTGGTGCGTGGCTCTTCTCGATTAAATTATGGGTTCGAGGTTTACCATCGAAGGTGGTTCCTCGTCACAAAAAAAAAATCGGTATGTATTGATTTTTTTTTCAAACAAAATAAAAAAAAAAAAAAATAGAAGATTGGGTGGAAAATCTCAATCACTAAATCAAATAATTGATCTTCAGGTATCTACGTACGTACTAAAAATGATGTCAAATACTCTTATTTTCAAATATTTTAAAAATATTTGTGAATAATGGGATCGAAAAGACATGTCTTTCTTAATTATTGTATAGTTTGGATTGCATGCAATATTATAGATAAAAAAAAAAGATTCTTTGACTCATACGGTTATCTAGTGGTGTAGAATAAGGAAAGGAAGAATGAGGTCCTGGATTCGATTCTCGTTTCTGTCTCTTTTCTTGTGTCAAAATTTAAGGTTTATCTTATTCTTCATTAGTGGGTCGAGTCGGTCGACGCAAGTCAGTTTACCTGGTACATGACTCTTTTCGATCGGGTCACGTGCTCATGATTTATCACAAAATACTAAGTCGGTCGGCGCAAGTCAGTTTACCTGGTACGTGTCACTTGTCGATCGGGTCACGTGCTCGGGATTTATCACCAAAGGTGGGTTCCCACCCTAAAAAAAAGGAAGATTCTTTTATAGTATATTAAAAGTTTTTCTTTCTCAAAAATAGTTGATCAAAATAATTAATGTTGGTTGAATACTCCGTACCATTTTCTCACAAATAGTTGATCAAATAATTAATGGGACTCTTTGCATAAATATAGGAACCCAAAGTCTCATTTCCAAAAATAAATTTGCAAAAATAAATCATGCGGATTATTTTCATGGGTGTTTTGCATAACTAATACATATTCCCATTCGATTTGCAAAATTAGCCACAACAAGTGCAAATAGCAATCTTGTCAAAGGAAGCTATTTTTGCAAATGTAAAAAGTGACCAGTTGGGGCGTTAGCAGGTGAGAGGAGGAAGTGGTTGAACTGCACAAAGAGAGCACAATGAAAGTGGCTGAATTGGCGCAAAAAATGTGATGAGACACCCAATCAAAAGGACAAGGGGATTAGGGGATGTAATAGGAGGATTTTCAACCTTTCACATCATATAAAAAGAGGTAAGGGGAGGGGAGATGACAATTAGTTGGTTCTCCAACCTGTAAAATCTAACAAAATATGGATGGAGAGAAGTGCCACCATGAAAGAGGAGTTGAACTTTTTGAGTTCCACTTACAAAAAACCAGTCACCCTGATTCAGTACTTTTGTCACTCAAAAAAATCTCCCGTGTCACATAGGTTTTCAGAAAAGCTTTCTTCGCATACGCAATGGGTAAGTATGGTTTCCGTATTCGTCCTCATCTATGGTGAAAACTACAACTCCAACATGTGTTTTTAATCCCTCAATCATTTCACTTTCAAGTGGCAGGGGTTAGACGTGATATCCATCAACAGCGAGACGGTGGCCATTGAAAAAGAAGGCAAAGTGGAAAAAAAGGGAAGAATAAGGTTTGATTTCTACGGTTCTTTCTTTGTTTTTTTCCATATTCTTTTCATATCTAATAGTTTGTTCCTCGTTTCATTTTCAGGTGGCAAATGCTTGGTATGTGTCATTGTCATTTACAATTGTCACCATGGAAGAGGAGTCGTCCCTCTGAAGTTCTAGTTTCATAACATATGTCACCCTAATTCATTGTCGTCGTCACTCAACAAGATCCCCCGTGTTAATTACGTTTTTATAAACATTTGTTCGTATACACAATGGATAAGTCTAGTTCCTATAGTTGTGCTCAAATATGGCGACAACTACAATCCCAAGACGTGAAGCTCATCCCTCGTTTCATTTTCAGGCATCAAAGGCTTGGCGTAATGAACCCTAACTCTGACCACCGCCCAAGCCAAATTAAACCTAAACCAAGTCATATTTACTCAAGAAACTACAACTCAGTTTCGACCGCCGCTCAACCCAAACCAACCATAAAATATAAATAATCCAAAAAACTGTTGCAAGAATCCCTGAAGCACAAGAGGGCATCGAGGAAGAGCCCCAAACTGCATAACACGAAGAGCAAGAGAAGGAAAATCTCGAATAATGGAAGGTGGATTAAAGACGACAATAGCGCAACCCACATGAAGTTTAGTCGAGCTTCTGCCTAGTTAAAACCCTCATAGAAAGAGCGAATCAAGAATTGGAAAAGGATAAAAAGAAGATATGATGACGAAAGTGGAAGATTACTTAGGAATTGGGTTAAGGAGGAGGTTAGTTTCGATTGTAAGTTCCACTTTGACAATCGGGAGCTTGATTTCTTCTACATTGATGACGAGAGGGTTTCTCGACCAAATAAATTTGTAATCAGCAGTTCAAGGTTTAGTTGGTTTTGGGGTTCGAGAATAGCGGGAAAAGATGCAAGGTTGTTGTCGCCGTCGGCTAACAGTTGGTCGATTTTGAGGGAATAGTGGTTTGAAGTCGAGTGACTGTGCAAAAACTTTAAAATAACAAAAATAGAATAATAAAAGAGCAAACTTCCAAGGTTATGGATCATCACAACAATAAACATATGTGTAGATTATAATCACATAAAGATGCATGTTTTATATCAAAGAATCGACTTTCGCAAATTCCAACAATTTAGGTGATAGAGGTCCTCGCATAAAAAACTAATTGTTTCGACCTTTTCTTAAGTAGGATTAGTCGGCTTTCGCAAATAAACCCTAATTACTATCCAAATTCATAATTAATTTACTTTCGCTTCATAATTGCAAATAAGGAATTTCCTCAACTCTCACAAAGGATTAAGCACATAGATAGATGATGATAAGGAGATATAAATTTATAAATTCATAAATCAAACACATATATCTATGTTGGGATCACGCCAACATAGATATCAAAACTTGATTCGGAATGATAAATGGTGAAAAGTGGCGTTTATCTCCAGTTGTACCATCATGTTCTCTTCCTTAACTTCTCCAATGTCTTCATGACTTTCCTTTAAGCTCCAAAGTTCGTCCGATTTCTGTGAAATTAAAACAGAAACTTGTGTAGACCTCCATATATTGCAAATAAACACAAACTACACAAATATCATGCTTTCCCAATATAAAAGTATAAAATATGGACAGAAATCGACATAAAAGTAGATGCAAAACATGGCAAATTGAGTGCACATCAACATCCCATACTTAAGCTTGCTTATCTTCAAGCTATACTTTTAATGGTCATACAAGGGAAGAATTAAACTCTCAACATCTTAGACTCATTCTCATTTAACCCTGCAATCAATTATCATTCGCTAAAAGGTACTAATGTCACCAAATCCATGCCTGTGAATAAAAGAAACTTCTACACACAAAATGAGGGTTATGCAAAAACAATTCATATGTGACAAAGCATTTGATAATGTAGAGGTCCTTTATGCGTGTGGTGAAGAAAAAGGTAAAAGGTATAGTGGTGGGCTATATTTTGACAATGTGGTGCTAAATCCGGTGAGAATTCTTCAAACTTGCTTTCTTGCTTTGATGCACTTTCTCCGTTCATATGAATATCCACATCACTCATCCTCTCATAATTCACTCTTTTCTTTTTTACTTATATGCTTTTACCTCTCTAACCTCAGCACTGCCTTCTCGCGAGTCGCAAACAGGGGTGTCATGAATGGCCCCGGATATTTAGTGATTCGGACTCCTCACCTTGGTGTCCTATCCTGCAGCTGCAGGCCTAAGAAATAAAATTCCCCTAGGTGTTGATCTACCTTTATCTCCTGAGGTGACAGGATTTTTTTTCACTCATTAAATTTTCCATAAAGTATCATTCTCCCGACAAACTCCAAATATATGATACAACACAACAACCATATAATAATCTCCATAATATGGCATCAATTTCTCAACATACTCCTCCAATGGGTAATAAGGTAAATAAATAATTTCTTTATAGAACATGTGGAGCAAATATGAAATAAGGCACAATATGACTTGTGATGCATATAGCATAGCTAAGGCTAGGATATATGGTAAGAATATATGGAAAATAAAGTTCTCCGTCCTCTTATCATGCATATGTCAAAATCAATATCAAATTTTACTTCTTTTCATGGTTTTCAAGCAAAAATATGCACTTCATTATAACTTCACTTTACTAGGCAATAATGTTATATCTCTAATGAATCCAATTTTGCATCGTCGAGTTCTATTAAAACTTCCATGACACTAATAAAAAAATTGAATGGGGGTGATAAAATAAACTTTGGATAATAACATGAAGCATGTAGATAATTAGACAGATCCAAAATAACCATGCATGAGCAATTCAATAAAAATTACATAAATATGCACAAAGTAAGCTTTTTCCCCACCATATACTTACATATTATAGTGTCCTTGCTGATACGTTTGGAATCCCCTATCATTCGCCCGTGGGCTCGGAATCAAGAACACTAACTTGTTGATGGCCAGATCTTGTAATGTTCTTGATATCCTTGATGTTTACAAGTAGTTACAATAAAAGGGTTCGAACTATTGCGAAAGAAACGAAAACAAACAAATAAAAACAAGTGAATAAGGACTGAAATTTGTGACAGAAACAAAGGTAAGCGAGAGAGAGCGGGAGCCGGGTGCGCACAGAGCCGAGCGCTGACGCCCGAGTGACGTGCAGGAGCGCAAACGTGCCTAGGCGCCTGGTGCCGAGTGTTGCCGAGGACGCTCAGTGATGTCCCTCCTTGGATTGCGACGATTATGGATTTTACAGCGACGGATTTCTGGGTTGGGAATGTGTTTGCCGATTGAATTTTGGAAGCCTTGTGTTTGGATTTGTGAAATGCTGAGTGCAATAAGGAACATAAGATAGTTGAGAGCCTTTGGATTGACAAATTGTAGAAACCTTTATTCCTATAAAGGTTCCACAATATTAATTCCAATCTAATTTTAATTGAATGAAATACAAGAGTTTAAATAGAGACATACCAATTATATCTTGTGCAAAAGATAGAGTTTTGGTAACTAAAGATAAATCAAATAATCTAAAGATATTTAAATCTTTCCTAAGATAAATAAAACGAAATAAGGATAGAAAATTAACAACTTGGTGGACAAGAATTATATCTAGAAGAGATATAATTATTTCCACATTATTTTCCTAAACTCATAAAATAATTAAATCTAATTAAAATAAATAAATCCGAAAATATTTAAATAATTATGTAGAAATTCGTCCAAACAGGAACAACTGCAAAGATGATGAATTTCGGCCATTCTCGAGGTCAGTTCCGGAGAAACCTTCAACAGCAAAGTTGTAGATCTTTTAGTCCTCATTCTCACAATGTATGATACCACCTCATCTAATAAATATGGACTCCGAACGACCCTATTTATTGAGGCGTCGAAATACTGTCAACCCATTAAGAACGAAACAAAAACGTGGCCAAGCTTGCACCTTTGACCTTTCTTCCATGGTGGAGCCTTTATCTTCCTTTTGAGGATGACATCATGCTCATCCAATTGCCTTCGACTTGGCCTCGAGTCGTCGATATGATCAAGATCATTTTTCGACCCACAGAAGCTCATCCTTGATTGCATCACTCACTGTATAAAACAACGGTAAAGAAAGAAAGATACTAGAAAGACGTGCGAATGCTCGTTACAAATGCTGAAGATTTTTGCTGGGTGGGTCAATATCGAGTGGGTCAGTCGATATCAAATGGACTCACTCGATATATGTTGATTATGTGCTTCAGGGTGGTCAGAAGTTGACCACAAGCTTAGTCGATATGTTCAGTCGATATCAACTAGATGGGTTGATATCGAGTCCTCCAACAACTCATTTTCACCTTTGTTTGCTTGCAGGTCCAGTAGACGTCTACTGAACTAGTCGACGTCGAGTAGAGTTTCAGTTTTTCGAGTTGCCTAAATTCATCAAAAGAAAAAGTAAACCTTGCACGAAGTAAAGAAAATTAAAGAAAAAAATAAATTCATTAAAGGAAAAATAATAATAGTGGGTTGCCTCCCGTAAGCACTAGGGTTTAAGTCGCTAGCTCGACCTACTTCCCTATAAGCATTAGCCTGGCTCATCCTTGTCCGGAGTTATAGGTAGATTTGGTGGTTCCTCCGGTGGTGGGAAGCGTGGGATGTCATCCGAGGGAATCGTATGAAGAAGCTTAAACCTCCCCAAGTGAACGCTCTATGGCTTCACCCATTCATCTTCCCAACCCCAGTTGGCCTGCATAAGGGAAGAGATAAAGAAAAGATACATGCCTCGTTATCATACCTCTCCACCACAGAAGAACGGTGGAGCGGGAAGAGTTATTTCCTCCTCATCCTGCGGAGCTTCATGTCACTTTGCTAGGAACCCATACTTATATATGAACATCGGTTGCTTAAAATTATCGGGGATGGCCTTCATCTTGTAAGGTAAAAGCGACCTTGGAACACCCTGGGCAGCAATGTCTGTTGTCGACATCGAGTGGGTCAATTGGCTCGTCGGGCGGAGGGCGTGGTCCTTTAGACTGAATGGAAGCCTCAATCTTTCGGATTTTGTCTTCCAGTTGAAGTATTTACGTTAATTGCGCCTCCTCCTATGTGAGTCTATTTTACCACCTCATATCTTGGAACTATTCTTCCCATTCGGGATTCCGTTCGACAAAGTATTCCATCTTTGTCCCTAAGCTTTGAAATCACAATCAAGAACACAAATTAGTAGTAAAAGTTGGGCACCCAGTTGGTACCAGTTGGTACAAGAAAAAGGGATGGGCTATTGATATCTCCTCTGCAACGGTGCCAATTTGACGAGAGGGTTTGTCGACCAAATAAATTTGTAATCAAGACCCCGCTATAGGATAGAGGAGTCAGGTTCGTCCTCGGGAGAGAAGTCAGCGGTTCTAGGTTTAGTTAGTTTCGGATTTCGGGAATAGTGGGAAAAGATGCAAGGTTGCTATCAACGTCGGCTAAGAGTTAGTCGATGTCGAGGGATGGAGAGGGAATGGGGGGTTTGATGTCGAGTGGATGCGCAAAACTTTAAAATAACAAAAATAGAATAATAAAAGAGAAAACTTCCAAGGTTAGGAATCACCACAATCACATAAAGATGCATGCTTTATATCAAAGAATCGACTTTCGCAAATTCTAAGAATTTAGGTGATAGAGGCTCTCAGATAAAAACCTAATTGTTTATACCTTTTCTTAATTAGAATTAGTCGGCTTTCGCAAATAAACACTAATTACTATCCAAATTCATACTTAATTCACTTTTGCTTCATAATTGCAAATAAGGAATTTCATCAACTCTTACAAAGGATTAGGCACATAGGTAGATGATGATAAAGGCATACAAATTCATAAATCAAACACATATATCTATGTTGGAATCACCCCAACCCTAGAAGAGGGAAATTAGAAAGAAACCATAATAAAAGAAACTAATTTTAACATAAAATAAAATTCTAAACTTATAACCATGCAATCGTCTCTATCCTCTTTCGCCTCTCTCTCTCTCTCTCATTGCGCCCGAAGACAACTTTGCTTGAATTCTTGAAAAACCAGCCCCTCAGTCGCTCTATCCACTGCAGAAGCCGAATACATAGCAGCTGGAGCATGCTGCTCCCAAATCCTTTGGATAGCTTAACAAATGCGAGATCTTGGCATCAACCTCAAAGGCATTCCCATTAAGTGTGAAAATACAAGTGCCATCTCCATTACAAAGAATCATGTTCAGCATTCAAAGACCAAACATATTGATGTAAGGCATCATTTCATTAGAGACCATGTTGAAAAAGGTGATGTATCTATTTCTTTTATTTCAACTGATTATCAATGGGCTGACATTTTTACTAAGGCATTGGCAGAGGACAAGTTCACCTTCATTAGACGAGAGATTGGGATGCTTAACAAGGATGCACTTTTGTAGGGGGAGTTTTCCCTTTACGAAAGATAAATTCTACTCAGTGTCAAGACCTTTGAGAATTATGTCAAGGTTTGTGAACTGAATGGTAGATTACAGATATCGGATCACATATATTTGGTTAATATCTTTTTAGGTATTTGATCAAGTATATTTTTAACGGATTTTAAAATTCTATTTGTCAATTGTTTTTATCCGTTGAGATATTTTTGTAACAAAATAATTTCGGATATTTCCCTCCTTTTTAAAATGGTTAAGAAAAATATTTGAATTTTGAATTGGAAATTTTTCAAATTGGCAATGTTATGATTACTATCCTTGGAACTCTAAACCCGTCCAATCAACTCCATCACCTCACTCTACTAAAACCCAAATCTGTACCCGACTCCCTCACCAATTCAGACTTATCCAACCCCTTCCAAATTCTCTTTCTTCAACCTTCCAAACTGTTCTAAAAACCCTAGCCGATTACCTCAATGGCTCCCAAATCAAAGAAAGCTCCCACACCCAAAAGATTTGGCGCCACTCCCGAGGGACGCCAGGTCACTGCTACTTCTCCTACACCAGAACCCATTCCTCAAGCTATTGTCCCTGCTGTTGTCCAGAGCACCATCGCTGAGAGCACGACTACAGTAACCAAGGGCTCTAAAAAACGCTATGCTAAGAAGCCTCTCAGTGCAAAGCACAAAGGGAAAAAGAAAATCATCGCTGAGGAGGTGGATGTTGAGGAGGAAGAGGAGGATCTCGACGCTATTCTGGAATGGGATGCCGCCAAGGAAGCAGAAGAAGAAGCCTTAGGGAAGAAGAAGGCCGAGGAAGAGGCTGAGCAGGCAAGAAAGCTAGTCGAGGAGGAGGCCGAGAGAATTAGGAAAGAGGTCGAGGCAGAAGTTCCCGCTGAGGAGGAACCAGAGGAAGAAGAAGAGGAGGATGATGAAACCGGTCATGACGAGAATGCTGAAGGAGACAACAATGAGGGGTCCGCTGAGGACTCGGGGTCTGAGGACGAGGAGGAAGAGGAGCGAGAACATGTTGCCTCTCCTTCTCCTTCTCCTTCTCCTCCTCCCCCGTCTCCTAAGAAGCGGAAAGCCCCAGCAGTTGTTAAGCCTCCTTCTCCAAAGCGTACCAGGAAGGGTACCCTTAGAGGCCTTGAGGCGCCTGCCAAGAGGATTGCTCCAACACAGGCTCGCAGGAAGAATGCTGATCCAATCGCCTACATCCAGGTAAACCAATCCCTACCCTCTTCATGGTTTGAAAATGATGAAACAGCTGGAAAGTGGGTAGATAAGTTTCGAACTCGTAGGATCTGCTGTTTAGATTTTTTGAATATTGCGTTCTTTGAAGCTTTGAACTTACCTTGCATTGTTGTCCTTAAAAAATCCCCAGCATGGACCCTTCTCAATCTTGAAACCGTCTCTTATCCCCAACTCACCCACCTGTTCTACATAAACCTCAAAGCCAAACACCTTGATGATGGTTGGTTCTTGGAATCTGTCGTCAAGGGAGTTAGAATCTCTTTCAACTCCTTTGACTTTGCTGATTTCCTTGGCCTACCAAGCCCTTGTCCACCCTCTGAAGAAAACCCCTCTAAAGAAGATTGCATTACCCTTGGCCGATCCAAATACCTCTTACCCGAAGCATCCATTAGCACCTCAAAGCAGCTAACCCACTCATCCCTTACGCTAGAGGCAAAGATCATATTTAACATCATTGTGCGTTGCCTCTTACCCCGTCTAAACTCCGGCTCTTCCCTGACCGACAATGCCATGGTCCTACTTTACCAAATCCTCAATGACTTTGATCTTCATCTGGCCAACACCATTTTAGGATCCATGGCTCACACAAGAAAAGCCAGGAAAGGAACTCCCCTCCCCTTTCCCACCCTTTTGACCCAAATCTTCAAAGCTTCTGGAATCGATTTCAAAAATGAAGAACATTAGCGTCATATGGGTAAGTTCGACTCCAAGAGCCTTGAAAAGATAGGCATCACTCGGTCCCCCCAAGGGACTTTGAGTCTTGCCTCTCCTTCAAAAGCTCTTCCCACTGCCTCAGCTGTTGATGAGCGCATGGACAACCTGAAGTTGGGCTTAGAGGAAGTTTGCCTGGATATCAAGTATTGTCGATGTGGAAAGCTCTTCCCACTGGCTCAGTAGCAGCATCTTTACTCGACATCGACCAAGTATTGTCGATGTCGGGTACTTCTGTCTGTGTTAAGCATTCTACTCCGTCTTGAAACGCACTTTCCCGAGTCCTCGTTCGTCCGATTTACGCATATGAATATGCATTGGAAAGTTCTTTTTGAGGGATACAACTCTCATAGAGACATCAAAACTTGATTTAGAATGATGAATGGTGAAAAGTGGCGTTTATCTCCAGCTTCACCATCTTATCATCTTCCTTAGCTTCTCCAATGTCTTCATGACTTTCCTTTAAGCTCCAAAGTTCTTTCGATTTCTGCAAAATTAAACAAAAACTTGTGTAGACCTCTATACATAGCAAATAAAAACAAACTACACAAATCTCATGCATTCCCAATATAAAAGTATAAAATATGCACAGAAATCGACATAAAAGTAGATGCAAAACATGGTTAATTGAGCGCACATCAACTGATTAATTCATGCTCGTCAAGATCATGTCTCATCTACAAACCCATACTTTTAAATGTGAAATCGATATTGGTTTGAAGATTAGACATTTCTCCTTTGATTATGAAACTTGGTTCTCACTGACGAATAGGTCGACCTTTTTGTTCTCTTGTCCCTGTCTAGAAATTGGCGTTAAAATCTTTGCCCGTAATTGTTTGTTGAAAAAATCTAAGAAGAATGAAAAATAGAGTAGCAAGAAGCTCTGGTACACCAAAGGAAATAAGACTCTAAAATCTGGTTGATTATGTGTCACCTATCATATTTTACTGTCTTATTCTTCGGTCTTTGAACTTCAGTTTCTTATGTACTTCTTCTATGTCACATGTTTGTATACCAGTGTCACATGAATGATTTGATTTGTCACATTGTTTGTTTGCACCGAAACAAGTGAATAGAAAACAAAACCAAAGAAGTTTACAAATACCACACTTAAAGCAGCTAAGGAATTTGGAATCTGGTGTTCACGTTTGCAGGTAAGGAATTTGCACCAACCCATGTCACTCGATATCGAGTGAAACTAAAGAGTGCTACGATGCGTTTTAAGGAGTCCGGATTCGAGGTTGTTTTCTTAGCCACGAAGTGAAAGATCTTTTATCCTATTGAAGAACATCTTTTATCCTATTGAAGAACATTTTTCCTTATGGGTTAAGAACATTATTACCCTAGGGAACTTTTATTTGTTTTATTATATTTTAAGTAGGAAGTTTTATCTTTGGGAAGTAGATATATATTTTCTTTCCTTGGATAGCAAGGATTGAACCCTATAATTAATGCCATTGGGGGCTGGTTTTTTTTTATCATCCAATCACACAAGCAATTGCGTAACCATAGAGTAGAGAGAGAGTTTGGAGCTTTGGTTGTACTCTTTCGACGTTATTTCAATTCAAGTTAGTTTTTTTCCATGTCAATGATGATGTTTACAATGATGAAGCGCGATTAGTCACTTTACTTCAATGGTCGGGGTGAGCCCAACGATAGCCATGTAAGTACGCTGAAGTTATAATCTTTATATGATTTTTTTTTATCTTTTATCCTATATGCATAATTCTTCCACGAGAGTAGTCGGCAAATCCATGTTTGTTATATTGAAACAAAAGTGATCTTATTATGAATTTGGATTAATTATGAAAAAAGATAGTAATACTTAGGGTTTATGCGAGAGCCTCTATATTCCAATTTGTTAATGATAAAAGTTATTTGATGAAAATCATGTTGCTTTCATGAGTTTAGAATATTACTTGCATGGTTATTATTGTGGCAATTCCTCATCTTTGGAAGTTCTTTAGTTTATTGATATATGATAACTCCACTCCCTTGATGAAAATCAGAATAAGTTTCAAAGGCCTTGACAGTTTGTTTGTGTCAAAGGTCTTGAAGCTTTAGTAGTGTTGAAGAAACACAAAACATGTTCTTTATATTATTATGCTCGAATATTATTTTATTATATGCTTCCATATTATTATTATATTTTCACTAAGAGCATCTGCAATGGGGGTTCCTTAACCCAAAAATAAGAAATTTAATAGTTTTTTGATTGAGATTGTAGAAAATGTGGTAAAGAACGATTTGATGGGTTCTTTGCTAAAAAACTCTTAAATGATGGGCAAAAAGTAGAAATTGGGGACCACACCTACAAGAATTGGGAAGGAGGTTATGGTGTGCATGATTGCCTTGCTTGGGGCAAAATTGGGAAGAGGGGAGAGTGACACATGACATTTTTGGGGTTTAAATGAGATGGGGGATTACTACTATATTTAATTCTAGCCTAATTTCGAGCCTAATTCAATTTTTTTTCATTTTTTTAATATAGTAGAAATTCATAAAAAAAATATCTATCAATAGGCACGAATATTGTATATGTTAATGAAGAAAACAATCAATAACCAATATATAATGTGTACATTTGGGTTTAAATAACAACAAGATGTAATATATAATAAATAAAACTTTCGAATAGACACCGCTCATTTCGATGTTTTTTTTTAATTTAGTTTCAATTAAGTTTTCTAAGTGCAATTAACTTTCGAATCTTTATTTTGTGTTAAAACTGAGAAATAAATTGATATTATCTTTTAATTTTTTTAAATTTTACTAAAAATAGAAAACAATTAATTTATTGTACATATAAATTAGATAATTAAATTTACATATACAAATATTTATATTATATAATATATAAATATTATTATTATAACATATTATTATAATTTTGGTAAATGAATTAAAAAAAAGTTGAAAGAAGAGATAAAAGATAAAAAGGGGAGTTAAGAAACTTTCATGGGTTCAAGGGTTGTGAGTGGAAATGTATAATGCGTTGTTTAAAGAGAGAGAAGGATAAAAAGTGGAGTTAAGGAACCCTAATGGGTTCGACGACTACGGATGCTCTAACTTTTCAGGAAGCTATTTGAATTTTATATCCATCCTTAAGCGTTCAAAATTGAGAGGATTCAAATTGGAAGATCATGGCGTCCAAGTTTCCAAGAATAGAAGATCTCGAAGATTGCCATGATCAAGCCTAGCCGTTGAAGAAAAAGATTCATCTTTGGAGGCGCCGATTTGTTCTCTATAAAAAGAAAGGAAGAAAAGAAGACAAACACATCTGTTGAACACAAGCTTTCATACACTCAAGCCTTCAAGCGAGATCTGTCTACTTCGTGTGCTCTCATCTAGTCCTTAAGAGTCTGTTATTTCATTTGAAAGCATTTGAGAGTTTGTAACTCAGGAAGTGAACACTAGGCGATTGATTCACTAAGTGTAAGAGGATTGTACTAGATAGCATAAAGAGGTGGGGCTCTTCTAGATTGGTCTAGGACTCCAAGGGAACGTGAGTTGACTAGATTGCAATTGTATAGGAGAGAGGCTTCTCGGGGAGCTACTAGGATCCTAAGTCTTGTGAATCAATAAAAGCCGGTTGAATCCTAGGGTTGTGGAAGAACCCTAGGCGGGGACGTAGGCCAAGTTCGTTCCGAACCTCGTAAACAACTCATCGAGTCCTTTATTTTTTGCTTTACCTTATTCCCTCATTTGGTTCGATTGTTTAACTTTGTGATTCAGGTTTTCAGAGAAAAGACTAAGTCTAATCTCAAAGGGTTTTGCACGAGCTTCAAAAGTCTTGAGACTATCTGCGAAAAACCGGCATACTCTATTCAACCCCCCTTCTAGAGTATTTCTATATTACTTTGTTTTACATTATCGAACCTTCAATATACAAACAACCTTTCTTCGTATTTCTGTTCACCATTCGATTTCATCCTATTATAATTTGTATGTTCTTTTCCGATATTACTTTACGTTCTGTTTCTACATTGTCACTTGAGATAAACTCTTTCCTTCGATTTCGAGTCGATTTGACACGATAATGAGTGTTCTATTCAACGTGGAGTATGTTCTGTGCTGTTTTGTATGTTCTGTGCTGTTTATGAGACTATATCGGCAAGCGCTGACACGCTTCCTCATGGATCGATCTTGACTCCTACCAGTACAACAAGAGGAAGTCTTGTAATTTTATTTGTGTGGAATGGGATTCGATTTGATTTATATTTCATATTTTTTAGACTCCATTTCCTCCTAATAAATTTTGACGTCGTTGTCGGGGAAGCCATCAATCGCGCCCTTTTTAGTCTCTTTTATGCTTTTATCTAGTGTTGTTTTATAGGTGTATTGATCGCACATCGGAGTTTGAACCCTTAGTCCAACCGAAACACTTCTTTCGTCTGCAAGAAATGTTGAAAAGACTCATGTCTAATCAATAATAGGAAACGGTTCTTACTATGGAAGAGGAGCTTGAGCAGCTCCACAAGTAGGTGGAGAAGCTCACTACCAAAGAAACGGAATACAACCGGAAGGAGGTGGAATAGGCCAGAAATTAGCAAAGGTGGGAGCTTAAGGCGGATTGCGACGCCCAAGCCAGAAGAGAGCTCAAGGAACGACTACGACACATCCTTCAGAATTCAAAAGAATACATGCACCCCACTCTGGTAGTGTCAGAATCTCTTATTATTCTTCCTCGCATCTCTTTTGAAATTAAACCCTTCTTTTATATATTAAATTAGGAGGAATACTTATTAGGGAAAGCCCAATGAATGGCCTATGGATCATATTACTACATATTGAGATCTATGTGAAACTATTGCTGATGGCCCTAATTTAGAATATGTAAAACTAAAGGCTTTTCGTTGGTCGCTTGCAGGCAAGGCTTTACAATGGCCGGAAGGTTTGACCCCACAATCCATCTGCACGAGGGGAGAACTCAAGGACTTGTTTTACATCAAGTTCTTTCCACTAGCGAAAACGGCGCAACTCAAGAAAAAGATCATGGCTTTCAAGAAAACGCCAAGGGAAATACTCGCACAAGTCTGGGAGCACTACAAACGCTTGCTTAAAACTTGCCCTATGCATGGGTAGCCACCATATGTCCTACAGAAAATCATCTACAACTCCCTGGACATGCCTACAAAGGAGCGTATCAACACCTATACCTCTTATAGGTATCTTGAGAAGACACCACAACGTGCTTGAGATACCCTTGAGAGGCTTGTTGAATTCGACAACACTTATGTGACTCCTAAGGTCTCTGACGCGAGGCTTGCCCCATCCTCACTAACAACCAACCTTGTCTAGAGTGAAGATCGTTCAGGCACAACACCACTACCTGCCCACATTCAGAGCAAGTCCACCTGACGGAGACGCATGAGGAAGCACGCTACATGGGGGGTCCTAACTATGGAGGACATCGTCAGCAGAATTGGGGATACCATCAACCCCAATACCAAGGAGACTCCCACACCTTACAGAGCTCCTGGACACCTTGACAAGGAGTCAAAGAAGGATGATCTGTAGCTAATTCTTGATGAGTTGAGGCGGAACCTCGCTGAATTCAAACAAGCCAACAATTCCATCCACACTCCGTTGTACGACATCAACTTGCAATTGGTAGAGATCGATGTCTAGCGGGAGAACATTGAGACCCAAGTAGGTCGATTGGTTGCACAGACCCCCAAACCGTCCAGATCGCTCCCCGAAAAATCTGACCCCAAACCTAAGGGCAAATCTACTTAACACGTGGTTGCTGTACAATTAAGGAGTGGGTGTCAACTAAAAACACCCGATCACACATCGGAAGAAGAGGGTACTTGAATTCCAATTGACATTGAGTCACAACCACTCGACATCGAACTTCCCTCACTTGATATCGACGTCGACTAATATCGACTCTCTTATAGTTGGTGTCGAGTCACCTGCTCAGTAACTCCAAAAGCCAGCTACTCCACTCGATGTCTACTCACCACCAATCGATGTTGAGTCCACTCATTCGACTCAACCAGCTGCAAAAAAAAAAAAAAAAACACTGCCCTTCCCTACCAAATCATTGAAGGACCCCGCCGACAAGAAATTTCAGCGTTTTGTGAAGATGCTTTAGGGGCTCAACGTTACCATACCCTTCATCGAAGCTCTTCATGAGATAACATCCTATGTGAGGTTCCTTAAAGACATCCTAAGCAAGAAGCAATCGATAGCTGAGATCGCAAAGGAGTGTAATCAAATGAAGTTTCCCGAGAAGAGACCGAACCCAAGGAAATTCGCTATCACTATTGGGCTAGGCCAACATTTCTACCAAGCTCTCTGCGACCTAAGAGCTAGTGCAAGCCTCATGCCTTTGTCCATCTGGTCAAAGGTGAACGTCGGAGCTTTGGAGCATGTGGATATGAAGCTCTATATAGCCAACAACAACTACGTCACGCCCATATGAGTTATTGATGACAGCCCCGTCAAGGTGGGCAAGTTCTTTGTGTCCACAAAGTTTATTGTGCTTCATAAGGAGAAAGATCCTACATGTCTTATTATTCTTGGTAGGTCGTTCTTATCAACTGTCGACGCCAATATTAGCGTGAGAAAGATGATACTCACATTTAGTATTAGTGATGAGGTTATCGAGTACTCCTTCAACAACACTATGGAGAAGCTCGATAGGATGGACGTCAAGTCCATGTATATCAAGGGAAGGTACATCCCTTATGGGGAACCAAGGATGAGAACTACGACCTCGGAGGAGTTAGATGAGAGGGCTATGGAAGCCCAATTGGAAGAGATTGTGGCAATCTGAAACCAACACATTGAGAATCCAGTTGACATCGACTCATCTAACTCGATATTGACTGAACTTGAAGATCCAGAGCGAATGAAAAAAGCTAAGTATGGGTTCAAATCAACTCACTCGATATCGAGTGGTTCACTCGACATCCACCCATCATCTATACCTACAAGGACTCGACCTCCATATGTAGAAAGTCTCTCGACGTCTACTGACCCCAGTCGATGTGGAGTGGATTCATAGAGGAAAGACTCGAGGGTAAGCCAAGGTACGAATCTCTCTTCCCCTGTTTCAATCCATGATTTATTTGTAACTAATGGAAGAGGTATGCCTTGATATGTGAGATTGCGCTGGGTTTCCAATGATGATCCAAAGGAGTATGAAGTTGAAGATACGATAAGACGTGCTCGGACCCGGGCTCGAGCAAAAGGACCGGCGACGACAGTTCCGAGAAGTCGGGAAATTGTGGACAGCTTCTGAGGCACCAGATCAGACTTCAAAGATTTCCGATTTCCCGTCGATTGGCTCGGCTTCTAGAGACGTACAAGTACTACTTTTGTAGATCGTGAAGTGATGGTCGCGGATTGGGGCACATCTCATCAATCGGAGGTCGGACGAAGCGGGAAATCGTGTTTTACCGAGACATCGCTTGTGTAGAGGAGAGTCCAAACGGGGCTTGTTTGAGAGGGATTGAAGGGCTGCTTTTGGGTGACATTTTGGGGATGAATGAGGGTAATAATGGGGCTGTGGAAGGCCTTAGAATGGTGGTAAAGAAATGGATGAGGGTTGAGGGATATGTGATGCAAGATAGCTCTCGGCCTTGCACTCCGAGCTCTCTCCAACACTCGATATTCCGCACTCTCGGCCTCGCACTCCGAGTGTTTCCGACCCTTTGATTCCGTCATCTCTCACTAGGGAATCGCTCTTAGCATCTCACCAAGAGGTTTTATCCGGCATCTCACCAAGATAGAGTTGTTTCTTAACCCGAAACGAAGGAAGCACAAATCTTATTTTTTTCTCAAATTCAACTTTTTCCCAAAAGAAGTTCTTACATCCCTTTATACAGGAAAATATGGATGCTATGAAAAATAAAAGAAATTAAAATAAATCGATAAACTAATGACGGATAATACGAACGGGTTTTCCGAGATTTATGACGGAGAGATGGGCAACCATAATGGGGGAACCGAATGGTCATGGTTGCCATCAAAGATATGGATGTTCGGAAATCTCTAAAGCCCTGTCATTTAATCCGACTTTATTGATTGCATTCCGTCTTCATTTATTGCATTTCCGACAAGCTGTCTGGTTTTCGGACTGCTCCAAAGATGCCAGATTTCGTCCACCGTCCAAGCTGATTTAATGATTGCATCCTTCAATAAAGTTGGAGCCACTTAAAATATCTTTCCAACAAGTTCTCATCGGCTTCAATCAGAATTTTATACAGCCAGAACAAGCCAAAATACCGAAGTGTCTCCAAATAATCTTTGCAAATAAAAGTTGATGTTCTGCTCCGAAGACAAACCCTTGTAGGAAAAAAGAGTCAAGCTCACGGGCGACTACGATCACATCATCCTCCTCCCCTTGAAAAGGATTCGTCCTTGAATCCGTGATGGAAACGAACGACTTCTTCGAACTTGCTTCTTCTTCCTTGAACAGATCTTGAATCCCTTCTTCTTCTTGAATCGTGAAAGGCAAGCAAGACGGAATGAAAGAAGTCGAATCTACTTGACATGGAATTCAGAAAGTTAGGCATGTCGGTTGGCATTCGTTTCTCTTTCATGAAAAGCACAACCTTGGGAACTTGGATGATTTCCTCATCTTTCTTAAGCTCAATGTTGACCTTCGCAATCTCAATATGAACATCCTTGGACTTGCCTTCTTCAATCTCAAGTGTCTCACCCATGGCGGTAGAGGATTTTTACTTAGAAGAGGGAGGTGGGGCTGTTGTGGGCTTCGATAGCGTCGACCCCAATGAGTTGACGAGTTTTCGAAGTTCCTGTACTTGTTGCATTGAATCTTCCGCGAGCTTGCAGATCTCTTGCCAAGGTGGTTTAACCTTCTTCTTACGCCGAGCCTCATCCTCTCGAGCCCTTTTCTTTTGATATCTTCTCTGGAGCTCTTGATCAACTACATCATATGTAGAACCATCCATGTCTCTCCAACGAAGATACCCATCATCATAGGCTCAAATAGCCCATCGGATGTACTCTTCAGACAAAGGCTTGGAACTCGTTCTCTTAACCATTTTTACCCAAAAGCTTGAGAAACTCTTGTCGTTTCTCTGATACCACTTGACGTGCTGGGACCCGGGCTTGAGCAATAGGACCAGAGACGAGAGTTCCGAGAGGTCGGGAAGATTGGACAGTTTCTGGAGCAGCAGGTCAGTCTTCAAAGATTTCCGATATCCTATCGATTGGCTCGGCTTCTGGGGACGTGCAGGTACTAGTTTTGTAGATCTTAAAGTCACGGTCGCATATTGGGGAAGATCTCATAAATCGGAGGTCGGACAAAGCAGGAAATCGCGTTTTACCGAGTCGTCGCTTGTGTAGAGGCGAGTCCAAACGGGGCTTGTTTGAGAGGGATTGAAGCGCTGCTTTTGGGTGACGTTTTGGGGAGGATTAAGGGTGATAATGGGGCTGTAGAAGGCCTTATAATGGTGGTAAAGAAGGGGATGGGGGTTGAGGGATATGTGATGCAAGATACCTCTCGTCCTCGCACTCCGAGCTCTCTCCAACACTCGATCTTCCGCACTCTCGGCCTCGCACCCCGAGTGTTTCCGACCCTTGGATTCCGTCGTCTCTCACTAGGGAATCACTCTTAGCATCTCACCAAGCGGTTTTATCCGGCATCTCACAAGATAGAGTTGTTTCTTAACCCGAAATGAAGGAAGCACAAAGCTTAGTTTTTTTCTCAAATTCATCTTGTTCCCAAAAGAAGTTCTTACATCCCTTTATATAGAAAAATATGGATGCTATGAAAAATAAAAGAAATTAAAATAAATCGATAAACTAATGACGGAGAATACGAACGGGTTTTCCGAGATTTATGATGGAGAGCTCTTGATCAACTACATCATATGTAGCCCCATCCATGTCATTCCAACGAAGATACCCATCATCATAGGCTCGAATAGCCCATTGGATGTACTGTTCGGACAAAGGCTTGGAACTCGTTCTCTTCAACATTTTGACCCGAAAGCGTGAGGGACCCTTGTCGTTGCTCTGATACCACTTGACGTGCTAGGACGCGGGCTCGAGTAATAGGACCGGCGGCGAGAGTTCCGAGCGGTCGGGAAGCTTGAACAGTTTCTGGAGCAGCAGGTCAGTCTTCAAAGATTTCAGATTTCCCGCCGATTCGCTCGACTTCTAGGGACATGCAAGTACTAATTTTGTAGACCTTGAAGTCTCGATCACGGATTAGGGAAGATCTCATCAATATGAGTTCAGACGATGCGGGAAATCGCGTTTTACCGATACGTTGCCTGTGTAGAGGCGATTCCGAACGGGACTTGTTTGAGAGGGATTAAAAGGACTTTTTGGAGTGATGTTTTGGGGGTGATTTGAGGGTGATAATGGGGCGGTGGAAGAATTTAGAATGGTGGTGAAGAAGGGGATGGGGGTTGAGGGATATGTGATGCAAGATACCTCACACTCCGAGTGTTTCCGACCCTCCGATTATGTCGTCTCTCACTAGGGAATCGCTTTTAGCATCTCACCAAGAGGTTTTCTCCGGCATCTCACCAAGATAGATTTGTTTCTTAACCCGAAACGAAGGAAGCACAAAGCTCGGATTTTTCTCAAATTCAGCTTGTCCCCTAAAATAAGTTCTTACATCCCTTTATATAGGAAAATATGGATGCTATGAAAAATAAAAGAAATTAAAATGAATCGATAAACTAATGACGGATAATACGAAAGGGTTTTTGATATTTATGACGGAGAGATGGGAAACCATAATGGGGGGGAACCGAATGGTCTTTGATAACTCCCTCCTTTGATGAAAATCGGAATAAGTTTCAAAGGCCTTGACAGTATGTCTGTGTCAAAGGTCTTGGAGCTTTAATAGTGTTGATGAAATACAAAACCTGTTCTATATGTTATTATGTTCGAATATTATTTAATATTATTATATACTTCCATTATATTATTATATACTTAACTAACCTTTCAGGAAGTATTTTTGAATTATTTCCTTTCTTGTGATGCATTTTGAGTAGATTCAAATCGGAAAGATTGTGGCCTTCGAAGTTTCCAAAGATAGAAGATTCAGCTCAAGCCATGATCTTGTCTAGCCGTTGGAGAAGATCCTTGGCGCCAATTCATCTCAATATAAAGAGAAGGAAGATGAAGACAGAAGACACACATTCATTGAACACGAGCCTTTCATACACTCCAAGCATTCAAGAGAAATCTGTCTTCGTGTGCTCTCTGCTTGTCCTAAGAGTCTGTTATTTCATTTCAAATCATTTGAGAGTTACACAGTGAGCTTATAGGATATATTCAGTTATAGTGTTATACTTGAGAGTTTGTAACTCGGGAAGTGAACACTAGGCGATTGATTTACTAAGTGTAAGAGGATTGTACTAGATAGCATAAAGAGGTGGGGCTCTTCTAGATTGGTCTAGGACTCCAAGGGAACGTGAGTTGACTAGATTGCAATTGTATAGGAGAGAGGCTTCTCGGGGAGCTACTAGGATCCTACTCTTGTGAATCAATAAAAGCCGGTTTAATCCTAGGGTTGTGGAAGAACCCTAGGTGGGAACGTAAGCCAAGTTCGTGCCGAACCTCGTAAATAACTCATCGATTCCATTACTTATTGCTTTACCTTATTTCCGCACTTGGTTCGAATTGTTTAACTTTGTGATTAAGGTTTTCAGAGAAAAGACTAAGTCTAATCTCAAAGGGTTTTGGCACGAGCTTCAAAAGTCTTGAGACTATCTGCGAAAATCCGGCATACTCTGTTCAACCCCCCTTCTAGAGTATTTCTATATTACTTCAATTGGTATCAGAGCTTGAGCTGAATCTTCTATCTGCGAAAATCCGGCATACTCTATCCGGCATACTCTATTCAACCCCCCTTCTAGAGTATTTCTATATTACTTCAAAAGTCTTGAGACTATCTGCGAAAATCCTTCAATTGGTATCAGAGCTTTACTCACTGCTTTTGATCTAACAATCTTGTGAGTTTTCGATCATGTCTAGTGAAGCAAGCGGAGGATTTGCACATGGAAGGTCCACGAGCAGACCACTACTCTTTGTAGGAAACAACTTTGTCCACTAGAGATCGATGATGAAGATGTTCATTATAGATAAAGATCTTGAACTTTGGAACATTATAGAGAATGGTCCGAAGATTCCAGAGAAAGACGGACCAAATGAAACCAAAGTCGCAAAGAAGGAGTATGAATACATCCAAGCGGATCTTGAACTCGTCTCCAAAAACTACAGGGCTATTAACTTACTTTATTGTGGTCTTAGCACTGATGAGTTTAACCATATTTCATCTTGTAGGTCAGCTAAAGAGATTTGGGACAAGCTGGTCGTCACCTATGAGGGAACTAGCCAAGTAAAACACAACAAGATCAGCATCTTCCTTCGAAAGTATGAGCTTTTCAAAATGAAGTCTGATGAGTCCATCAAGGCCATGTTCACACGATTTACAGAAATCACCAACAACCTTGACTCTCTCGGCAAGAGCTTTACAAACGTTGAAAAAGTGAGGAAGATACTGAGGTGCCTCCCAAAAGAAAAATGGGGTCCTAAAGTAACAACTATAGAGGAAGCACAGGACCTCACCACTCTACCCCTTGATGACCTGCTTGGGAAGCTGATCACGCATGAGATGATCCTTAATGAAGACGATGGAGAACTTCCAGCTAGCACTAAGAACTTGACACTCAAGTCTAAGAAGGATGAGCCTAAAGATGGATCTGATTCCAAAGATGAGGATGACGATGAGGATGATCCTTTTGCTCTTATCACAAGAGGCCTTGCTCGAATTCTCCAAATGAAGAAACAATTCAACAACAAGGATGGATTAGAGTTTTCTAAATTTCGAGGTAAGCCTCAATACAACATGTATGATAAGAAGACTAAACCTTTGTCTTGTATTGAATGTGGTGAAACAGATCATCTTGTGAAGGATTGCCCTCAAAAGATAAAGAGCTAGTCCAAGAAGGGTGACAAATGGAAGAAGCAAGCCATGGTGGCAACTTGGAGCGATTCTGACTCTGACTCCGATGATGAGAAGGCCAACATTTGTCTTATGGCCTCAGAAGATGAATCCCACGATGAGAAGCTTGAAGCAACTGTAAGAGAACTTATAGCAAGTCTAAAAGAGGTATTATCGGAATTCCTTTCTAATATGACTGCCAATGAAGAGAAACTTACTGCCCAGACTAACATTCTTATTAAGTGAACTGTGGACCAGGAAAGAACTATTGAGGATCTGTTTATGAGGGTCAAAAGTCTTGAAGCTTCTTATTCAGGTCTTGACATTAAAGTCAAGACGCTTGACTCAGAGAAATCTGAACTCAAGCAAGATCTCTCCTCTCTAAGAAATGAGCATCATGACTTAGAGAACGAGAAGATCTCCCTGAATAATAAGATTCAAGATCAACAGACAACCCTCATAAGTTTTACCAAATCCAAAGGCACTTTTGATAGAATGTTGGGTGAGCAACAAAGTTCTCTAAACAAAAGTGGTATTGGTTACAATCCAAGGTTTTTAAAGAAGCAGCACATTACCACATTTGTAAAGGCAAAAGGAAGCAGAACCTCTCCTATATGTCACCACTGTGCTAGAAAGGGACATGTAAAAGAGACCTGCCCCCATAGAAGAAAGGATCCTTATATCATTCGCAATACTTTTCCTGTTCATTTGAAGAAAGAACGGATAACACAAGTTTGGGTTCCAAAAGGCACTATTTTACCAAATATGGTATACCCCAATAATGGATCCAAATTTGCTTATTGGTCTAGCCACAAAGGGTTGATGTTTGTCTTGCAGGAGATCACCAAAGTGAAGGAACACAAATGGATTATTGATAGTGGATGCTCGAGGCATATGAGTGGGAAGAGTTCTCTCTTTCATGATCTAAAGGAGCAATCCACGGGAACAATCACTCTTGGTGACAAAGGAAAATGTGACATCATTGGTATTGGTAGTGTTGGAAGTGATTCCAACCATAGTATTAAAAATGTCTATCTTGTTAATGGTTTAAAGTATAATTTGCTTAGTGTTTCTCAATTATGTGATAGTGGCAACAATGTCAGATTTAACAAGAAAAGATGTCTAGTGTGCAGAGAAGATACAGGTGAAGTTATACTAACTGCATATCGTTACAACAATATATACGCTGTAAATGCTGATCAAGTGGCACAAGGAAGCTTAACCTGTCTAAAGGCTTTGACGGACGATCCAAAGCTCTGGCACAGGAGACTCGGTCATATGACTCCACATACACTACAGAAGCTTGTGTCCAAAGGGCTTGTAAGAGGGCTACCTGAGATGGACTTCAAAGGTATTGATATGTGCAATGCATGCACACGAGGTAAACAAACACGTAGCTCTTTCAAACCCAAAAAGGTTGTAAGTTCTTCTAGACCCCTTGAACTTTTACATATGGATTTATGTGGTCCTATGCGAGTCAAATCTCCCAATGGTAAAAAGTACATGCTAGTCGTTGTTGATGATTTTTCTAGATATACTTGGGTTGCATTTTTAAAAGAAAAATCAGAGGCCTTATTTGAGTTTTCAAAACTGTGTAAGGAGTTGCAAACTTTAAGAAATGAGCCCATAGTGTCAATTCGTAGTGATTATGGTAGGGAGTTTGATCAACTTCAGTTTGATTTGTTTTGTGCTAAATATGGCATCTACTATAACTTTTCTGCTCCTAGGGCACCTCAACAAAACGGGGTTGTGGAACGAAAGAAACGCACCTTAGAGGATATGGCCAGGACTATGCTTTTAGAAAATGTATTACTTAAAACCTATTGGGCTGAAGCTGTTAACACAACTAACTATATTTTGAATCGTTGTCTTATTCGTTCCATCTTAAAGAAAACTCCTTATGAACTTTTCAAAGGCCGCAAACCACTTATATCTTATTTTAAACCCTTTGGCTGTACTTGTTTTGTTCATAACAATGGAAAAGATAACCTTGGAAAATTTGATGCGCGTAGTGATGAAGGTATATTTATTGGCTACTCCACAAGTAGCAAAGCTTATAGAATCTTCAATAAAAGGACCCAGTTAGTTGAAGAAAGTATACATGTTATATTTGATGAATGCAATGACGGTTCATTGAGTGAAAGTGTTGCAGATTTAGATCTTAATATCCATGCAGAGAACGAGGAAGGTGATGATGCTGCTACCAAGAACACAGAGAAAAGGAACATGCAGGAACAGATTCTTAACACTGAAGAATTGGCCCAAGGTGTTGAAGATTCGTCCAAAGCCCTTGGCGTCCAATCCAACAGTGTTGAGACGTCAGAAACTGCTGTAACTGAACCTAACAGGACCACAGAGTCAGATGTACCACAAATCAATCCTACTGGTGTGACGAATCAAGGAGCTGAGACTAGCAAAAGGAAATTCAAATACTCCTCATCACACTCATTAAAGGATATTATTTCTGACCCTACTTCTAGTGTTCAAACTCGCTCTAAACTTAAAGATCTTTGTGCTTTTCACACGTTTGTTTCTCTTATTGAACCAAAGAAGGTAGATGAGGCATTTCAAGAGCCAGATTGGATCATTGCCTTGCAAAGTGAGCTTAACGAATTTGAAAGGAATAAAGTCTAGACCTTGAAGCTTAGGCCAAAGCATCAATCAGCCATTGACACACGATGGGTATTTCGAAACAAGCTAGATGAGAATGGTAAGATCGTGAGGAACAAGGCAAGGCTTGTTGCTCAAGGCTACAATCAAGAGGAAGGTATTGACTACGAGGAGACCTTTTCTCCCGTAGCCAGGCTTGAAGCTATTCGCGTTTTATTAGCATTTGCATCTTTTCTGAGCATAAAGTTATATCAAATGGATGTCAAGTGTGCTTTTCTTAATGGTTTCTTAGAGGAAGAAGTATATGTGGCTCAACCCCCAGGATTTGAAAGTTTGGAATTTCCCAATCATGTTTATAAACTAGACAGTGCGCTTTATGGTTTGAAACAAGCCCTAAGAGCTTGGTACGAGCGCTTGTCAAAATATCTTTTAGAAAATGATTTTAAAAGGGGGTTGATCGATAAGAATCTTTTTATCAAGACCAAAGGAAAGGACATTTTGGTTATTCAAATTTATGTAGATGATATATTATTTGGTGTTATTAACACATCTTTGTGTAAGGAATTTTCTGACATTATGTGCAGTGAATTCGAGATTAGCTTGATGGGTGAACTCAACTTCTTTTTGGGATTATAAGTTCACCAATCCAAGAAAGGGATCTTTGTCAACCAAAGCAAGTACACTAAGGATCTCTTGAAGAAATTAAAAATGGATCAATCCAAAGCAGCCAAGACTCTCATAAGTTCAACCTTATCTCTAGATCAAGACAAGACTGGGAAAAGTGTCAATCAAAAGGAGTATCGAGGAATGATTGGATCTTTACTATATCTCACAACTAGTAGACCTGACATCATGTTTAGTGTTTGCATGTGTGCAAGGTTTCAAGCTGATCCTAAAGAATCTCACCTCATGGTTGTGAAGAGGATCTTTCGATATCTCAATGGCACTAAGGAGCTTGGACTATGGTACCTAAAGCAAAAGGATTTCACATTAATTGGATATTCTGATGCAGATTTTGCAGGCTATAAGGTGGATAGGAAGAGCACGTCAGGATGTTGCCAATTCTTAGGAGCATCTTTGATCAGTTGGCACTCACAGAAACAAAACTCAGTTCCTATATCCACTGCAGAAGCTGAATACATTGCAGCTGGAGCCTGTTGCTCCCAAATCCTTTGGATAGCTCAACAAATGCGAGATCTTGACATCAACCTCAAAGGCATTCCTATTAAATGTGACAATACAAGTGCCATCTCCATTACTAAGAATCTTGTTCAGCATTAAAGGACCAAACATATTGATGTGAGGCATCATTTCATTAGAGACCATGTTGAAAAAGGTGATGTGTCCATTTCGTTCATTTCAACTGATTATCAATGGGCTGACATTTTTACTGAGCCTTTGGTAGAGGACAGGTTCACCTTCATTAGACGAGAGATTAGGATGCTTAACAAGGATGCACTTTCGTAGGGGGAGCTTTCCCTTTACGAAAGATAAAATCTACTTATTGTCAAGACCTTTGAGAATTATGTCAAGGTTTGTGAACTAAATGGTAGATCACATGTATCGGATCACATATATTTGGTTAATATCCTTCTAGATATTTAATCAATTATATTTTTATCGGATTTCAAAATTGTCTATTTATGTTATATTTTTATTCCGTTGAGATATTTTATTTTTGGAACAAAATATTTCGGTTATTTCCCTCCTATTTCAATGGATTAGTTTGAAATTTGAATTGGAAATTTTTTCAAAATTGGCAATGATATAATTACCCCCATTGGAACTCTAAACCCGTCCCATCACTCCATCATCATCTCTCTCTACTTAAACCCATTTCTGTACCCGATTTCCATCACACTCTCAAACTTATCCAAAACCTCTCTAACTTCTCCTTCAACCTCTCAAACTGTTCTAAAAACCCTAGCGATTTCCTCCATGGCTCCCAAATCAAAGAAAGCCTCCAAACCTAAAAGACTTGGCGCCACCCCCAAGGGACGTCATGTCACTGCCACCTCTCCTACACCTGAACCCACTCCTCAAGACATTGTCCCTACTGTTGTCCAGAGCACCATCGCTGAGAGCACGACCACTGTTACCAAGGGCTCTAAAAAACGCTCTACTAAGAAGCCCCTCAGTGCGAAACAGAAAGGGAAAAAGAAAGTCATCACTGAGGAGGTGGACGAGGAAGAGGAGGAAGAGGATCTCGACGCCATTCTAGAAAGAGATGCTGCCAAAGAAGCCGAAGAGGAAGCTTTGAAGAAGAAGAAGGCCGAGGAGGAGGACGAGCTTGCAAGGAAACTTGTTGAGGAGGAAGCTGAGAGGATTCGCAAGGAAGCCGAGGCCGAGGAGGTTCCATCTGAAGAGGAGCCTGAGGAAGAGGACGAAGAGCAAGACGGATCTGGAGAAGACGAGGAAGCTGAAGGAGATGACGCGGGGTCCGGCGAGGACTCGGGGTCTGAGGATGAGGAGGAAGAGGAGCTAGAACCTGTTGCCTCTCCCTCTCCTTCTCCTCCTCCCCCGTCTCCAAAGAAGCGGAAAGCCCCAACTGCTGTCAAGCCTCCATCTCCCAAGCGCACCAGGAAGGGCACCCTCAGAGGCTTTGAGGCGCATGCCAAGAGAGCTGCCCCAACAATTGCTCGCAGGAAGAATTCCAATCCACCCGCCTACATCTAGGTAAACCAATCCTTACCCGCTTCTTGGTTTGAAAATGCTGAAACGGCGGGTAAGTGGGTAGATGAGTTTCGAACTCGTAGGATAAGCTGTTCTGATTTTTTGGATCTTGAGTTCTTTGAAGCTTTGAAATTACCCTGCATTGCTCTTCTAAAAAAATCCCCAACCTGGACCCTTCTTAATCTTGAAACTGTCTACTATCCCCAGCTAACTCGCCTGTTCTACATAAACCTAAAAGCCAAAGACGATGTCGACGGTTTGTCTTTGGAGTCCATTGTCAAAGGGGTTAGAATCTCTTTCAACTCAAATGACTTTGCTAATTTCATTGGCCTACCTAGACCTTGTCCACCCTCTCCCGAGAACCCCACAAAAGAACAGTGCCTAGCCCTTGCTCGATCCAAATATCTCCTACCCGAAGCATCCACCAACACCTCAAAGCAGCTCACCCACTCATCCCTTACCCTAGAGGCAAAAATTATTTACAACATCATTGTTCGATGCCTCTTACCCCGTCTTAACTCTGGCTCGCTCCTTACTGATAATGCCATGGTCCTACTTTACCGAATCCTAAATGGCCTTGACCTTGATCTGGCCAACACTATCCTTGGATCCATGGCTCATGCTAGAAAAGCCAGAAAATGCTCTCCCCTCCCTTTTGCCACCCTTTTGACCCAACTCTTCAAAGCTTTTGGAATTAATTTCAAAAATGAAGAACATCAACGTCATATGGGTAAGTTCGACTCCAAGAGCCTTGAAAAGATAGGCATCACTCGGTCTCCCCAAGGGGCCTTGGACAACCTGGAGTTGGGCTTGGAGGAAGTTCTTCTGGATCTCAAGGAGCTGCACAAGGAAGTTATGACGGAGATAAGCAGGATAACCAAGTTGCTATAAGGTCTGTGGACGAGGCTCACTGATGATGCTCCGGACGACGAAGCTTAACCCTATCCTATCTCATCCCTATCCCAAACTTGATACATTGCTGGTTTTTGGAAACAATTTCAAAACTTTTGGTGACTGTTTTACCTCCTCCCTTTGTTGAAAGACAAAAGGGGGAGATGATCTATGGTTCAGACTCGAAAACTTTTTGCTGTGAAGGTCTTGGAAGACCTTGGTTTTTGATTTTTGGTTTTCGGTTGGATGACTTTTCATGCTTTAAAATTTTGATCCAACATTTGTCTAACCCATGCAGGTACTTAGTCCGATTTCACTTATATTATTTATGCTTGACAAAGTTGTAAGGATGCACAGGTTTTGTCTTTCATCAAGGGGGAGATTGATAACTCCCTCCCTTGATGAAAATCGGAATAAGTTTCAAAGGCGTTGACAGTATGTCTGTGTCAAAGGTCTTGGAGCTTTAACAGTGTTGATGAAATACAAAACCTGTTCTATATGTTATTATGTTCGAATATTATTTAATATTATTATATACTTCCATTATATTATTATATACTTAACTAACCTTTCAAGAAGTATTTTCGAATTATTTCCTTCCTTGTGATGCGTTTTGAGAAGATTCAAATCGGAAAGATTGTGGCCTTCGAAGTTTCCAAAGATAGAAGATTCAGCTCAAGCCATGATCTTGTCTAGCCGTTGGAGAAGATCCTTGGCGCCGATTCGTCTCAATATAAAGAGAAGGAAGATGAAGACAGAAGACACACATTCATTGAATACGAGCCTTTCATACCCTCCAAGCCTTCAAGAGAAATCTGTCTTTGTGTGCTCTCTGCTTGTCCTAAGAGTCTGTTATTTCATTTCAAAGCATTTGAGAGTTACACAGTGAGCTTATAAGATATATTCAGTTATAGTGTTATACTCGAGAGTTTGTAACTCGGGAAGTGAACACTAGGCGATTGATTCACTAAGTGTAAGAGGATTGTACTAGATAGCATAGAGAGGTGGGGCTCTTCTAGATTGGTCTAGGACTCCGAGGGAACGTGAGTTTACTAGATTGCAATTGTATAGGAGAGAGGCTTCTCGGGGAGCTACTAGGATCCTAAGTCTTGGGAATCAATAAAAGCCGGTTGAATCCTAGGGTTGTGGAAGAACCCTAGGCGGGGACGTAGGCCAAGTTCGTGTCGAACCTCGTAAACAACTCATCGAGTCTTTTACTTATTGCTTTACCTTATTTCCGAACTTGGTTCGAATTGTTTAACTCTGTGATTCAGGTTTTCAGAGAAAAGACTAAGTCTAATCTCAAAGGGTTTTGGCACGAGCTTCAAAAGTCTTGAGACTATCTGCGAAAATCCGGCATACTCTATTCAACCCCCCTTCTAGAGTATTTCTATATTACTTAGTTTTATATTATCGAACCTTCAGTCTTGGTTGCCATCAAAGAGATGGAAGCTCAGAAATCTCTAAAGCCCCGTCATTTAATCCGACTTTACTGAATGCATTCCGTCTTCAATTATTGCATTTCCGACAAGCTGCCTGATTTTCGGACTGATCCAAAGATCCCAAATTTCGGCCATTTTCCATGCTGAATTGACGATTGCATCCATCAATAATGTTGTAGCCACTTAAAATATCTTTCCAACAAGTACTCATCGGCTTCAATCGGAGTTTTATACAGGCAGAACGAGCCAAAATACCGATGTGTCGCCAAACAGTCTTCACAAATGTAAGTTGATGTTCTGCTCTGAAGGCAAACCTTTGTAGGAAAAATAAGTCAAGCTCATGGGCGACTATGATCACATCATCCTTCTCCCCTTGAAATGGATTCGTCCTCAAATCCGTGCTGGAAACGAACGACTTCTTCGAACATGCTTCTTCTTCCTTGAACGAATCTTGAATCCCTTCTTCTTCTTGAATCGTTAAAGGCAAGCAAGACGGAATGAAAGAAGTCGAATCTAACCACTTACTTGACATGGAATTCAGAAAGTTAGGCATGTCGGTTGACATTCGTTTCTCCTTCATGAAAAGCGCAACCTTGGGACTTGCCTTCTTCAATCTCAATTGTCTCACCCACGGTCGTAGAGGATTTTGTCTTTGAAGATGGAGGTGGGGCTGTTGTGGGCTTCGATAGCGTCGACCCCAATGAGTTGACGAGTTTTTGAAGTTTCTTCACTTGTTGCATTGAATCTTCCGCGAGCTTGCGGATCTCTTCCCAAGGTGATTCAACCTTCTTCTTACGCTGAGCCTCATCCTCTCGAGCTCTTCCCCTTCGATTTCTCCTACGGAGCTCTTGATCAACTACATCATATGTAGCGCCATCCATGTCACTCCAACGAAGATACCCATCATCATAGGCTCGAATAGCCCATTGGATGTACTCTTCGGACAATGGCTTGGAACTCGTTTTCTTCAACATTTTGACCTGAAAGCTTGAGGAACCCTTGTCGTTGCTCTGATACCACTTGACATGCTCGGACCCGGGCCCGAGCAATAGGACCGGCGACGAGAGTTCCAAGAAGTCTGGAAATTGTGGACAACTTCTAAGGCAACAGATCAGTCTTCAAAGATTTTAGATTTCCCGTCGATTGGCTAAACTTCTGGGGACGTTCAAGTACTAATTTTGTAGATCTTGAAGTCGCGGTCGCGTATTGGGGCAGATCTTGTCAATCGAAGGTCAGACGATGCAGGAAATTGCGTTTTACCAAGACCTCGCCTGTGTAGAGGCGATTCCGAACGGGGCTTGTTTGAGAAGGATTAAAAGGAATTTTTGGAGTGACATTTTGGGGGTGATTTTAGGGTGATAATGGGGCTGTGGAAGGCCTTAGAATGGTGGTAAAGAAGGGGATGGGGGTTGAGGGATATGTGATGCAAGATAGCTCTCGGTCTCGCACTCCGAGCTCTCTCCAACACTCGATTTTCCGCACTCTCGGCCTCAAACTCCGAGTGTTTCCGAACCTTTGATTCCGCCATCTCTCACTAGGGAATCGCTCTTAGCATCTCACCAAGAAGTTTTATCCGACTTCTCACCAAGATAGATTTGTTTCTTAACCCGAAACGAAGGAAGCACAAAACTCATATTTTTCTCAAATTCACCTTGTCCCTTAAAAGAAGTTCCTACATCCCTTTATATAGGAAAATATGGATGCTATGAAAAATAAAAGAAATTAAAATGAATCGATAAACTAATGACGGATAATACGAAAGAGTTTTCGATATTTATGACGGAGAGATGGGCAACCATAATGGGGGGGGGGGCGAATGGTCTTGGTTGCCATCAAAGAGATGGAAGCTCGGAAATCTCTAAAGCCCCGTCATTTAATCCGACTTTACTAAATGCATTTCGTCTTCATTTATTGCATTTCCGACAAGCTGCCTGATTTTCGGGCTGATCCAAAGATCCCAGATTTTGGCCATTTTCCATGCTGAATTGACGATTGCATCCTTCAATAAAGTTGTAGCCACTTAAAATATCTTTCTAATAAATGCTCATTGGCTTCAATCGGAATTTTATACAGCCAGAACATACCAAAATACCAATGTGTTGTCAAACAGTCTTCACAAATGAAAGTTGATGTTCTGCTCCGAAGACAAACCTTTGTGGGAAAAATAAGTCAAGCTCATGGTCGACTATGATCACATCATCTGACGTGCTCGGACCCGGGCTCGAGCAAAAGGACCGGCGACGAGAGTTCCGAGAAATCTGGAAATTGTGGACAACTTTTGAGGCAACAGATCAGTCTTCAAAGATTTCAGATTTCCTGTCGATTGGCTTGGCTTCTGTGGACGTTCGAGTACTAATTTCGTATATCTGGAAGTCGCGGTCGCGGATTGGGGCAGATCTCATCAATCGGAGGTCAGAAAACGCGGGAAATCGCGTTTTATCGAGACGCCGCCTGTGTAGAGGCCATTCCGAACGGGGCTTGTTTGAGAGGGATTGAAGGGCTGCTTTGGGGTGACGTTTTGGGGGTGAATGGAGGGTGATGATGGGGCTGTGGAAGGCCTTAGAATGGTGGTAAAGTAGGGGATGGGGGTAGAGGGATATGTGATGCAACATCGCTCTCACCCTCGCACTCCGAGCTCTCTCCAACACTCGATCTTCTGCACTCTCGGCCTTGCACTCTGAGTGTTTCCGACCATTTGATTCCGTCGTCTCTCACTAAGGAATCTCCTTCAGCCTCTCACTAAAGGTTTTGTTCTCGACCTCTCACCAAAGAACAAGATTCTTGACCCGAATCACTAGAAACTAAAAGGCTCACTTTTTCTCAAATTTGAACTTGTTCCCAAAAGAAGTTCTTACATCCCTTTATATAGGAAAATATGGATGCTATGAAAAATAAAAGAAATTAAAATAAATCGATAAACTAATGACGGATAATACGAACGGGTTTTCCGAGATTTATGACGGAGAGATGTGCAACTATAATGGGGGAGCCGAATGGTCTTGGTTGCCATCAAAGAGATGGAAGTTCGGAAATCTCTAAAGCCCTGTCATTTAATCCGACTTTATTGATTGCATTCCGTCTTCATATGTTGCATTTCCGACAAGCTGTCTGGTTTTCGGACTGCTCTAAAGATGCCAGATTTCGTCCACCTTCCAAGCTGATTTGATGATTACATCCTTCAATAAAGTTGTAGCCACTTAAAATATCTTTCCAACAAGTGCTCATCGGCTTCAATCAGAATTTTATACAGCCAGAACAAGAAAAAATATCGAAGTGTCTCCAAACAGTCTTCGCAAATGAAAGTTGATTTTCTGCACCGAAGACAAACCCTTGTAGGAAAAAAGGAGTCAAGCTCACGGGCGACTACGATCACATCACGATGTATATCTCCAAATCTAATAATCATTGGTTCCCTACCAATTTTAAAAAGAAGAAGGTGGGGCCGTTCAAAGTACACAAGATCCACTCTAGAGGAATGTAGTTGAAGGACAAGAATGGAATCCTATTCAAGGCCTGAGCCATGTGGGCCCTGCAGATGCCCCCTTGATCATTAATGGAGAAGTTGGCCTAGCGATTTTTGGATATTTGGTTTTGAACTTGGTTTTGGGTATTATCTTTTGTTTTTCTTTTGTTTTATTTTGCTTTTCTTTTCTAACACATATGAGTGACAACGAAAGAACCAAGAACGGAGTTCTAGAAATTCACTCGATATCGACTCATGTAGTCGATTACGAGTGACTCACATTGAGCCACATACATCCTTCCACTTGATGCCCTTGGAATTGGAATTTGTAGTCGATATTGACTGAGAGTCACTCGACATCAACTCTTGGTAGCACTTTACAACACCTATCTTGAGATTATGAGCTCATGTCTAGTAAGTTTCTTCCTTTACCCTTATTTTTATAACGCGAGAACATTGTAATGTTTAAGTATGGGTTGGGGGAAAGACTTACTTATGTCCAATTAATGATTATTTCTCCAATTGCTCTTTATATGGTACTTTGGAAATGATTTTTTATCTATATGTTTCATGTTTTCATCCAAATATTGTTTTTTTTTATCACCCCATTAAAAATTTTGATTAGTGTTATGGACGATTTAATAGAACTCGAGTATGCAAAGTTAGATTCATTAGAGATATAACATGAAATTGCCTAGTAACGAGAAGTCATAATCAAGTGCATATTTTCTTGAAAACCATGAAAAGAGGTAAATTGATGTTGCTTTTGACATATGCATGATAAGAGAACAAAGGACTTTATTTTCCTTATGAGCTTTGTACATATCCTAGCCACACCTATGCTTATATGCATCACATCAAGCCATATATTGAGACTTATTTCATATTTGCCCCACATGTTCTATATATTGCCTATTTCTTTACGTTATAACCCATCCGAGGAGTATGTTGAGAAATTCATTTCATATTATGGAGATTATTATATGGTTGTTGTATTGTTATCATTATATTTGGAGCGAAAGAAAGTTCAGCCAGTCACCTAGGAGATAAATTTAGATCAAACCTACTCGTTGAGATTTTATTTCGGTGAGATGAGACACCAATGTGAGGAGTCTGAAGCACTAACTATCCAGGGTCATTCATGACACCCATCTTTGCGACTCACAAGAAGACAATGCTAAGGTTAGAGAGGTAAGAACATAATAGTGAAAAAAAAGCAAAGAGTGACACAATAAGTGGACGAGGGATGTGAAAATATCATATGATGAGAGAAAGTGCATTTAAGCAAGAAAGTTTGAGAAGTTCTCACCGGATTTAGCACCAAATTGCCCAAATATAGCCCACCACTAAAGCTTTTACCTTTTTTTCACCATGTGCATAAAAGTCCTATTGATTATTAATGCTTTGTCGTAAGAAATTATTTTTTTGTATAACCCTCCTTTTGTGTGCGATGTTGCTTTTATTCACATGCATGTATTTGGTGACATTAGTACCTTTGTGAGGATGGTAATTGATTGTTAGTGTTATATGAGAATGGATCTATGATGTTGAGAGTTTAATTTTTTCCCCTGTATGACCATTAAAAGTATTGCTTGAGGACAAGCAAGCTTAAGTATGGGGTGTTGATGTGCGCCTAATTTGCCATGTTTTATGCTTATTTTCCTTCTGATTTCTGTCTATATTTTATACTTTTGGGTCAGGAAAGTATAGGATTTGTGCAGTTTATGTTTATTCACGAGGTATAGAGATCTACACAAGTTTTTCTTTAATTTCGCAGAATCGGAGATCTTTTTGAGCAATTTAAAGAAGAAGGAACGAAGCTGGATATTCACTCGATGTCTACTGAAACCACTCGACATATATTGGATCGAAGCCATAATTTGGCTAAGTGTTGAAGCAAGGCAAGCCACTGAAGATCCATTCGATGTCTACTGGAGTTCACTCGATATCGAGTCCATACATCCACACTTTGAACTAGATAAGGAAAGAAGCACTCAACACCACAGTAGGACACTCAAGATTGAGTAAAGTTCACTCGAGATGTACAAGGTGACTCGATATCAACCCATGTCACTCGATATCGAGTGAAGCTACAGAGTGCTACGAAGCGTTTTAAGGAGTCCGGATTCGAGGAGGATTTCATAGCCATGAAATGATAGATCTTTTATCCCCTTGATGAACATTTATCCTTATGGGTTAAACACTATTTTACTCTAGAGAACTTTTATTTGTTTTATTATATTTTAAGTAGGAAGTTTTATCTTTAGGAAGTAGATAGATATTTTCTTTCCTTGGCTAGCAATGATTGAACCCTATAAATAAAGCCCTCGGGGTTGGTTTTTTATCATCCAACCACACTAGCAATTGTGTAACCATAGAGTAGAGAGAGTAGGGCCGAGAGCAAGAGAGAGAGAGTTTGGAGCTTTGGTTGTACTCTTTCGACGTTATTTCAATTCAAGTTAGTTTCTTTCCATGTCAATGATGATGTTTGCAATGATAAAGCGCGAGTAGTCATCTTACATCTAGGGTCGGGGTGAGCCCAATGATAGCCATGTAAGTACGCTAAAGTTATGATCTTTATATGATTTTTTTCATCTTCTATCCTATATGCATAATTGTTCTACGAGAGTGATTGGCAATTCCATGTTTGTTATATTGAATTGAAAGTGATATTGTTATGAATTTGGATTAATTATGAAAAAATGATAGTAACACTCAGGGTTTATGCGATAGCCTCTATATTTCTATTTGTTAATGACGGAAATTATTTGATGAAAAGCATGTTCTTTTAATGAGTTTAGCATATTACTTGCATGGTTATCGTTTTGGTTATTCCTTTGATTTGGAAGTTCTTTAGTTTATTGCTATACAACAAACCTTTCTTCGTATTTTTGTTCACCATTCGATTCCATCCTATTATTCTTCGGACGTTCTTTTCCGACATTACTTTACGTTCTGTTTCTGCATTGTGGCCCGAGATCGACTCTTTCAGTTGATATCGAGTGGATTTGACACGATATCGAGTGTTCTACTCGACGTCAAGTGTGCTCTGTGTTGTTTTGTGGTTTGGCACTAGGAATTGACTGCTTGAGTTGACATCAGCGGGATCTCAACCAATATTGAGTGGCTTCTGGTTGATATTAGAGGGTTGTTTTACGAGACTAGATCGATAAGCGCTGACACTCTTCCTCGTAGATCGATCATGACTCTTACCACTACAGCGGAAGGAAAAGTTGGCTACATCATTTCCTCCTAACATGTATATTATATATTAGACTCGATTTCCTCCTAACATGTATATTATATATAAGATGAAAAGTTGGCTACATCATTTGTTTTTTTTTTAAGTTTTGTCATGACATACCCATGTATCACTAATACAATTCTTCATACAGTTTTTCCCACTAAACCACTACATTTATAACCTCTCCACCCTAGAAGCCACTTCAATTATAAATTCTAATATAATTCAACCAAAATTTTGTAGGTATTTTTATAATATTAAATAATATTAAATTTCATTTTCAAGTAATTTCACATATATATTTTTTTAACTTTTGACCAAGAAGTAAAGATCTTTAATGCACAAAATTACAAAATAACTATAATTATATACACTTTTAAATTGAAAAACTAATTAAATAATCATGTTCAGATTCTCTTAACAAATCTGACCTTGACTTACTCGATAGAGATCTCCTACTCTACTACATAAACAACTCTCTAGAACACAAAAAAAATTTGACATTTACTTATTCTTAAAAAAATTTAATAAATTATATTTATATCACCAACATTTATTTTTATATATTCAAATTTTTTTTTTTTGAAAAACCATGTTCTGAAATTTTTAATAATTATAATTTGTTAAGTATTACCTTTTAAAATTTTAAAAATTATAAAACATGAGTTTTGAAAGTTAAATTTTATAAATATACAAACATAGATGTTAGTAATATAAATATAATTTATTTTTTTTAGGTTTAAATAAATATTAAAATATTTTTGTGTTGTAAGGAGTGTAATATATAAGGAGTAGGAGATGTCTCTCGGACTAAACGATAGATTTTTTTTTTAAGAGTAGGCAAGAAGTAGATCGAATAAGTGATCTTGACGCCATCGAAAGAGGGCTTGATGAACACTACACAAAGGGTCGCCAGTAAAAAAAAATTTGCTTAAACTTAAAATTACAATAAGATAACTTTAAATTTAAAAAAACATGAAAATTATAGTAGGCAAGCAGTGATGATTGCGGATCTGGATCCCACTACGGCAACAAGCAAGCTCGCTCAGCAGCATTGTTGTATGTGGTGGCTTTGTTTCGAAAATTTGAGACCTGAGGGTGTATAATCCTAGGTGGTGTGGGATAAAATTAGATTTGGGTTACTTTGATTTTGTGGATCTAGGGTAAAATGATATTTGTTTTGAGATTTGGGGTTCCATCTTGAGTTTTCCGGTTGGAGCAGGGGTTTGATTTTGAGATCTGGGGTTTCAAGGTGGAGAGGTAAATCTGGTAGGGTTATGTGAAATAAGAGGAGCAGGGGTTAGGAACCAGTGAAGACATAACCCGCCCAAGCCGGAGAACAGCAAGGAGAACGGGCAGCGTCGGCTGGCCACCATACGATGGTGGAGGAGGAGGTTGGTGGTTTGAGGTCGGACACCGACAACCTAAAGGTGGTGACAAGACGACAGCCACCAAGAATACGTCGGAGGATGTGGACGAAGAGGAGGATGGCAGAGAGCCCAAGGAGCCGACAAAGATGAGGCCGAGTGAGGACCGCCCCTAAGACCCACGAACCAATATGGCTAGATCGGGAGCCACCCTCTGTGGTGGTGGTCTAGATCGCCAGAGTCCGTCGGGGAAGTTCGACGGAGGAGGCCCGGCAGCAGCGGCGTGAAGTCGACAGTGGTGGCGGCAATCTGCAAAAAATAAAATAAAAAATAAAAAAATTAAGGGTTGGGTAGATATTGGGGTTGTTTTGAGAGGTGGTGGTGAGGAGTTTGGGGTGTGTGGGTGGAGGTCGGCCGGAAAGCCAGAGGAGGGAGCACTGCTCACATGGAGGAGGCGGCTGTAGAAGTTTTTTAGGGTTGGATTTTGGTTTTAGAGGGGAGCGTTTTCATATATTTATAAGGGGCCTACTATTCTCACGGTGAATATATCGCCAAATACACGGTTAGCAATCGCGGATTGTGAGTTTGCAAAAATCCGCAAACTCGCAATCCGCGATTGCAATTTTTTTTTTAAATTACTGCAATGCACGATTGCCAATGTTTTTTTTTAAATTTCTGCAATGCGCGATATATATCTTACGGAGTAGGTTAAATGGAATTATTTCCTAAATCAAGATTCCGGATATTTGAATGGGGTTGCGATATTTGACGAAATCCTGTAGATATCAATTTTGGATCGATAATGATATTTGAAGATATCGCGTTTTAAAGATATTTGAAGATAGATATATTTGGATATAAATATATTTTATTTCCTAGAATATTCGTCGAGGATCTCTATATATACCCTCCCCGTATTTAAAGCACAAGTATCTCCACACTTTAAGGGTTCTTACTAAGCTAATATTTCCAACATCCTAAATTTCTCCCTATGTCGTCGTCAAGTGAAGATGATCTACCGTTCGATCCATATAGTTACAGCAATTCACAAGAACTTCTAACTCACGTCGATGTAAGTTTAATCACGATTCTAGTAAAATCTCATGTATTTATCTTCCATGTTTCAAATATGTTTGAACATATTTTATATATGATAGCATTAGGGAAATTTATTTTACATCTATATGTTTTGAATATGTTTATTTCCAATGTGTGTGTATAGTAATATTTATGCAAATACCATCAATATTAGGGAAATTCATGTATTTATCTTCCATGTTTCAAATATGTTTGAATATATAGTATATATGACAATATTAGGAAAATTTATTTTACATCTATATGTTTTGAATGTGTTTATTTCCAATCTCTATGTCTAGTATTTATGTATCTATGTTTTTAATTCTAGGATCTCCCCGACCTTCCTCTAGCCTTGGGTACCGATTATTCGGCTATGCTTCAGATAGGTGGATATTTTTTTTACTCAAAAAACGCAAAGGAGTGGGCTCGTTTTATGGTTGGAATTAGAAATATGGTATAAATAACGCATAGGTCTTGGAAGAACAAGCGAAACGGGTTAGGTGTATTTCGTTTGGTTTGTGAGTACTATGGCTATGCTAGAGGCACGATCGATATGGATAAGGATTTCCCACCATCATCAAACAGGGAAAAAAAAGTCAAAGAAAATAAGATGTGCATTTGAGCTCGAGGGTTGTGAGTACGAGACAGACAAATGGAGATTTTTTGTAGTATGTGGTTCTCACAACCATAATCTTTCGGATAACTTGTACGGACATATGTTTGCCGGAAGGTTTACACATAAGAAACATCATAAAGTACGCCGAGGTGCCATGATTGGGTTAAAACCTCGGCAATTGTTAGAGCTCCTTCAAGACGAAGATTCCAAATGTGTGACAGGTATCCGGCAAGTGTACAACTCTGTTGGAAAGACGAAGAGGGAAGAAGCAGAGGGTCGTCGGGATATACAACAAGCATTGCATTCACTTGAAGGAACCCAGTACGATGTATTCATACGTAGATTTCACGAGTCTAATCAGTTGAGTGATTTGATGTTTTCTCACCCAGACTCCCAACATTTATGGAGGTTATTTTCCTACGTCATCGTGATGGATGCAACTTACAAGACTAATGAGTATGTTTATCCCTTTTTTCTATTTTCTTATAGCTGTACAAATAGAGTTAAATTTATTGACCTTGTCATAGATGATTTATTGATCATCCTCCTTTCATGTAGGTATAAGATGCCATTGTTGGAAATCGTTGGGATCACTAGCACGAGGAAAACATTTGCGATAGCGTTTGCATTCATGACTAAGGAGACTACGGATCACTATAGTTGGGTGATGAAGAGGCTCCGAGATGTTTGCAGACATAGAATGCTAGATGTGATTGTCACATATCGAGAGTTGGTAGTAATCAATGCCATCACAGAAGTGTTCCCCATCGTGAATCATTTGTTGTGCAGATGGCATGTAATGTCGAATATCAAAGCGAAGGGGAAGATCCTATGTCCCTATAAAGATAAGGAGTTTCGTAGAGATTGTTATGCGTTGGTAGAATCGAGGTCAGTGTCAAGCTACGAGGGACGTCTCGAATCGATGAAGGCCAAGTGGGGTACACGTTGGGGTCTAATGGAGTACCTTCAAACCACATGGCTCACGGACTTTAAGGAGGCACTTGTTAGAGCATGGGTTGACTAATTTCCGCACTTTGGCACTAGAACAACAAACTGGTAAGTGTTTTTTATAGTTGTTCTAGTCAATTACGCATGTCATGTTAATTTGAATAAACAGTTTTTTCAACCGCCAATCTATTGAAACTCATGCAGTTGTGAGTCACAACATGGAAAGTTGAAGGGTATGTTAAACACGTCAATAGGGGGGTTTGTTGACCCGATCAAGTGCATCGATAGAATAGTCAACCAGTAGATCAAACAAATAAAGGGTTCCCTTGAGATGTCACGCATGAATGTCCGTCAGACCGTTTCTAGCAACCCAATCTTTGCACAACTCGTTATGAAGGTGACAGATGAGTGCTTCGAAATGTTGGTGGCCAATTAAAACACAGCGAAGGGCATGCGCAATAATGACGGGGTCTGTCGAGACCAGTATTGGCGAGCTGTGCATGGTGTGCCATGTGTGCATGACTTTGTAAATGCCATATCCACCCGTAGCCCGATAAGCTTGAGTTAAATTCATCCTTTCTGGAAGCAAGTGATGGGGAATGGATCTATTATGGTAGAGGAGGGCAGCAACCCCGTGGAAGATATAGACCCGACCAGTTTAACGTTACTAAGGTTGAAGAGAAGGCTTGAGGCAGATGATATCACTCCTCAGGAACGTAATTTTATTGCCACGACATACAGTGATATGGAGAATCCCGGAGAAACTTACATGACAGCACAACCAATAAGCAATCCTAGAGGTCGGCCGACAGGGAGGCGCTCAATGATGCGAGATCCAACGGCACTTGAGCATGCAATGCGATGGTCAGAAACCCGAGGTAGAGGGAGCAGCCGAGGTAGAGGGAGCGGTCGAGGTTGCGCGAGTGGTTGGGCTAGTGGAACTGGTCGCGGTGGGCCACTTGACCCCGTGACATTTTTGTCTGGCCATGTGGATTTGTTTGTCCCACACTATGTCGATTGCATTGAAAATGTGAGTTCAGATGGGCATTGTGGGTATCGAGCGCTTGCAGTCTTGCTTGGATATGGGGAGAACCAGTCTTGCTTGGATAGATTGCAATAAAATATATATGACTATGTACCTTATCCATCCAAAGAAGTCTGCATCTGTGTGTCCTATACCACTTCAATGGCTCTGCCTCTGGTGGTCGACCGTCATTGGTAACGAAGGGGTCCGCCCCTTCTTGTTGTTGGTCAGGTTGGACCGGCTTCTGTGGTTATCCAAACTGATGTAGCTGCTCTTGCTGCTGATATCGCGCCTCGTAGTCAGCAGCTACATCCGTAGCCACATTGTGGTAGTCATAGGCTCCAAGACCGATTGCTTCCTGGTTCTCACCATCGTTTGTGGCGTCCTCAAAAGTCTTTGTATCGGTCTGTGCCTCATCATCAGATGCATCTGACCCAACCGCGTCGTCCGAATGAATATCGTCAAGCCCTGGAGTCTGACTCCGAATAGGAGACGATGGTGTACGCTCTGAAGACGAACGTCTCAATGTAGGTTGACTCGGCCCAAGCGATCGTGTCCTATCCCGTATAACTGATGTACTCGCCCGAGCGGGTACAGTAGTGGCAATAACGGGAGCCTCCTCTTGGTCCTCCTTATCCGCTCTATGATCGCCTCGACAGACCGAAGTCGTGGGCCGTGATCGCTCCAATGCTCTAGCAAGTTGCTATCACAACGCATAACAAATAAACAATTTTGAGATAGGAAAATCATCTAAATATGATACAAAATTTTATTTTCCATGTTATAATTTTTTAATTAAAAATATCCTAAATATTATAAATTTTCTAGATAGATATAATTCACTAATAACAGCGATACACACAATTTTTTTTGAAAATATAACGTCGCTTATATACTTTAAAATTTTATCTATCTACAACTCATACAAACGGTGATTTCGATTACCTATTTTCAACGTAACTTTATCTAAGTCATAACGAATTTCGATTACCTATTTTCAGTTGCTTATCAACATAAAGTCGCTAAACAAAAATAATACTAATTCACCAATGAGATTACTACACACAAATTATTTTTCCCAATATAATATCACTTACATACTTCAAAAAATAACTTTTCTTATCTATCTACCTAATTCAAACCTTACGTAATTTTTTCCCTAAATATTGAATTTTCAACATCTTACAATTACAAATATTACGTGCAACTTGTTCGTTTTTTCACTATACATTATCATTAACATAAAATTTATCAAAACTAATTAATATGAACTTACATCTCGAGCTCTTCGACGCTCTTCTTTATCTTGTGACGACCGTTCACCTCGAAACCAACCCACCACCTTCTTCATTTTTGATGTAATATATCCTGATTTAACTAAATAAAATCTTATATTAGTTGGTATAGTCCACATTATATAAACTACGGGCAAAGTAAGAAAATAAAAAAAAAATTCAAAAAAAAAAACAAAATAAAAAGAGTACCTTCGAGGTTGAACTAGGCGAACCAACAACGCAAATGAAATATTTGAAGTTTGAACAGCTCGGTAAGGTTAGGAGATCAAATTAAATATGAATATTTTACAATTCAATTCACCCAAATCAGTCAGATAGGGAGTTCAAGCGTTCAAACAAACACAATCACTCAAATTCATACAATATTCACCCAATTAATCAATCCATTGTTATTAAAAATTGCCCAATATTGATAAACTAGATAAATCAAGTTTCAATTCCACCACCAAGATTTTAAAACCCATGAACAGGCTAGTTCTTAAAAAAATCAAGTTAGGGCTTTTGAGCTCTGAAACGCAATTCAAAGTTGTAGGTGATAGAGACGAAGGAGATCTAGAGATTGAGACTAGTTTAATTCTTAAAACAAAGGCGACATCGGAGGACGGAGATAGGCACCGAAGGGTTGGGAGAGTCAGAGAGCTGAGATGGAGATATCGATAAAAGGTACAATTAAGAATCAAACAGAGGAAAACTAAACTCTTATTACTATACCTGTCAAAATGTAACCCGACCCGAACGCCCGAAATGTTTTGGGTCAAGACCCGAAGATTTTGACCCGGGAAATTTTTTTGATGCGAACCTAAAAAACTGTTATTTTTGTTGTTCAAATGGGTTTCGACCCGATGACCCGCCCGATTTGTTAAAACAAAACCTTGACTAATTAATAAAATGCCAAGAAAATCTCAAATTCATATTAGGGTAAGTTTAGTAATTAATATATTATTAAAATTAATTAATTTATAATTCTATATTATTAAAATTGTTCATGGAAATTCCATTTTATTAAATTTAATAATTACAAAAATGCGATCTTCTTTTTTAAATTAACTTTATATTTATTTCTAGTGTATATTACTCCATCTGAACGGTAATATCTGTTTTTTTTATATATTTTCAACATGTTTTTAAAAAGCTAAAATAACTCTATAAAATAATTAAAAAATTTAATTAAATTTAGGGGCGTTTACGTAAATATCCAAAAAAATTACCTAAATTAGAGGAGTATCCACATGTTTGAATATATTACAAAACTATCCATTGCTTTCATTCATTATTTTTCGACGTTGAATCCTCCATCGTCGCTCCCGTTTCATTCACCGTTCTCCCCATCCCCTTCCTCCACCGTCGTTCTTCCGTCTTCCTTCCTCCGTCTTCGTTCCTCCGGCATCGTTCTTCGCCTGTCGTTCATCGGTCGAGTTTCCTGTGTCCTTCTGCAGTTGATCTCGAAGAAAGAAAACATCAGATCAGCCATCCTCCTCGCATATTAAAGGTATGAAATCGCACAATAGTATAGTATTAATTTTCGAAACGCATCTAGTTCGACAGAAAACCTACTTCTGCTGACATATAATCTGATATCTACTTTCGAAAAACAGTAGTACAATGGAGTATTAATTTTCGAATACCTAGTTCTGCTGACATATAATCTGATATATAAATGTGTGCCTTCGGCACACATTTAGATTGAAGTTGATGAATTACCTGCTCTTTTAATAGTTATGCTACTACTGTGTGCAAGTAATGTAATAAACTGGTGCTGCTGACAAGTAAAAAGGCAGAAATTCATATTGAAAGTGTTACTAGTCTTTTGTATTGAAACTAAAAAGAAATTATTTGTCATTATTCTAAAAGAAAGAATAGTTGTGCAACCACTGTGTGAAAGTAATGCAAATAAATGGTGCTGCTGACAAGTAATAGTTTACCACAATCTAAAGTGTTGATTGAGTTGATTCTGATGTAACATGCAGTTAGATGTTATGTAAATAGCTTGTAATGGTTATGCACACTGAAACTGTGGATATTGATTTTAGAATGAATTGAAATTTTTACTAGTATTTTATATTGAAACTAAAAATAAAGTAGTTGTCATTATTCTAAATGAAATAATAGTTGTGCAACTACTAATTAATACTTATGCAAAAATCTGGTGTTGTTGACAATTAATAGTTGAACTCAATCTAAAGTGTTAAATGAAATGATTCTACTGTAAAATACAGTTAGATTATGTGTAAATAGTTTTTAATGATTATGCACACCAAACCTGTCATTTTGATTTCAAAACAAACTGGATTGTTCTCAAAACATGTTCCACTGCTGACATTTATATCTAATGAAGTAATATTTGGGCCAAAAGGAACAGATTCAGATTGAATAATTAGGAAGTTACTACTCTTTTGTATTCAAACTAAAAACAAATTAATAATGATTGTTCTAAATGAAAGAATAAATGTGCAAGTATAATTAATCGTTATGCAAAAATTTAGTGTTGTTGACGAATAATGGATGAACTCAATCTAACGCTTTGACTGAATTGTTTCTAAGGAAAAATGCAGTTAGATGTTGTGTAAATAGTTTGTAATGATTATGCACCCCCTAATGAACTAATTTATTGTAAAAATATGCTACATTGTTGACATCTTACGTAATGAAGTAAAATTTGTCCACAAATGGCACAAATTCTGTTTGAAATTTATGAAGTTACTACTCTTTTTATTAAAACTAAAAAGAAATTAGTAGTTATTATTCTAAAATAAATAATAGTTATGCAACTTCTAAAAAATCATTATGCAAAAAATCAGATTATAATGTATTGAATTTTTGTAAAAATCTGTTACACTGCTGACATATAATGTAACAGATTTAAATTTAAATTTAGGGAGTTACACTCTACTTGTAATTGGGTTAAAAATTGAAAGAAATTGGTATTGATCACCAAAAAATAAACAATAGTTGTGCAAATACTAATTAATACCTATGCAAACCTATTCTACTGCTGACATGTAAGAGTTAAACTCAATCTGGTGTATTGGTTTAGTGAATTGGGGAATCCTGATGCTAAGACATACTCGGATGTTGTGTTTACTGGTTGGTAATGAAAATGCGCCTCTCCAATGATATTTAGTTTAACCAGTAGTTTAATTAATATATCAATTTGTTATTGTGTTGACATGTGATGTAATTGCAAGGCATAATTTTATCTGTATTATAATAGTACTGAAATAAATTGAGTTGAAGTGTTTAGCAGTAGTATTGATGTGTCTTGTTTTCTGTTATCATAGGTAGGGAAATATATATGGCTCCATATGTGATTACAGTAGTATATGGTGGAGAATGGAGGTTTTCTGCGATTGGGCTTTCGTTTGTTGGAGAAAAAACTTCCAAGGTTTTTATATTAAATAATTCAATCACTTTTCAGCGGCTGGAAGAAAAAGTACGTAGTAGGTTCAATATTGATACTGCAGTTGGTTTAGAATTCAACCACCTACATCTTTTAAAATTGCTGAGATCGCCGCTGAAAGTTGAGTGCGATGCTGATTTTGAAGAATTTTTGGCTTTGACAACACTTGCCAATGTAAAATTTGTTGTTGAATTGTGTGTTAGCAAAAAGTTTTTGCCTCTACCAATAGCTGATGTAGATGACAGGGAAAGCTGGAGATCTTTTACATTGGAACAATTGCAGTTGGTCGAGTATAATATGAATTTGGTTCAAAATATTGTTGAAAAGGATAGCACATCAGTGATGTCTGACTTGAAGATGAAGAGTGTAAAAGTGGAAAACATGGAAGAGGATGATTGGTCTCAAGGTTCTGAAAGTGAAACAGAGTCAGATGCTGAGGTCTGGAGGAATCTATACTCTTCAGAGCAGGGAAGAGACACATTAAAGGAAGAGTGGGATGATTCTACATCCAGTGAATCGGTTTTACCAAACAACTCAAGCGAAATTCTGTATGTTGGAAAAACCTTTGTGTCAAGACAAGCAGTAAAGGATGCTTTGACAATTCTGTCCCTAACTCAGACATTTGGTTTTAGAGTAACAAAATCAGAGCCGAGGTATTTTAGAGTGCATTGCATGGATGCTAAATGCAACTGGAAAATGCATCTAAAGACTGTTTCTCAGACTTCTTATGTAGTCACATTGTACAATGAGAAACACACTTGCACGTGGGATGCCAGAACAAAATATTGCAAAAAAGCTCCATCCTCAGTTGTTGCAAGACTCATTGAACCTAGGTGCGCATTATGTACAAAATAAAATTTTAATTAATTTCTTCCATATTTACTTTTTATTTGTTCTAACAAATCAATTTTTATAAAGTGTGGACAGTGGATTCAAACCAAAGCAGATAATCGATACGATGAGAAATGAAAAAAAAATACCAGTTAACTACTGGACAGCTTGGAGAGCATAAAAAATAGCAAAGGAAAAAGTTCGGGGGACACCAGAGTCTAATTATGCTGATATGCCATCATTTTGCCATATACTGAGGGAGAAGAATGAAGGAACTATTGCATTAATCTCAACTGATAATGATGACAGATTTAAGTACTCATTCTTATCATTTGGAGCTAGCATACGTGCTTTTCCTCTTTTAAAGAAGGTATGGCATGTTGTGTGTCAGCATACAGTCTCGTCCTTTTTTATTTAGAAGATTAATTACAATGAAATGTACTTTGAATCCTTTTAAGCAGGTAGTTGTTGTCGATGGCACGTTCTTAACTGGGAAGTATAGAGGGACTTTGCTTGGTGCCACTGCCCAAGATGCAAACAGGCAAATCTTCCCTCTTGCAGTTGGAATTGCTGACACTGAAAATAATGACTCTTGGGAGTGGTTTTTTAGGCAACTGCTGAAGGTTTTGCCACAACAAAATGATTTAGTCTTTGTGTCTGATAGGCATGTGAGTATTGCAAGAGCTGTTGCCCTGATTTATCCTACTGCTACACATTGCTTTTGTAATTGGCACTTAAAGCAAAACATCAAAGCTACCTTCAAGAAAAAGTATCTGTCTGGCTGGTTTCAGAACGCAGCAAATTGTTACACTATTGGGGAGTTCAACATCAAATTCAGGCACATACAAGAGAATTTCCCCAAGCTAGGAAAATATTTAGAGGATGCAGGTTTTGATAAGTGGGCTAGGGTACATGCAAGATCAAACAGATACAACATGATGACTTCAAACAATGCTGAGACTCTAAACTCTGTAATAACAGGGAAGAAGAATTATCCAATTGTAGCCCTGTTAAAGTTTGTGCGAGAAAAGCTCACTTCCTGGTTTCAAGAAAGGAGAGAAAAGGCACTTCAAAACCAGGAGAAAATAACACCAGAGATACTGAAGTTGATCAGCAGTTTACAGGAGAATATTGGAGCATAAAAGGTGGTGAAAATTAATGAATTTGAGTTTGAAGTCATAGGAGAGGGAGCAAGGGTAATAGTTGATCTGTCAAGAAAGATTTGTACGTGTAGGGTGTTTGATGTTGAGCAAATACCTTGTGTGCATGCTTTGGCAGCAATTAAGCACATAAAAGCAAATATATCAAATTTTGTAGCAGATTTTTATACGAATGAAGCTTGGGCATTGATCTACGAGGAAACGATATATCCAGTGACGTGTGAAGATGAAGAAATTCTCCCTGATGCTATAAAACTTATCAAATATTACGCCCCCGTTGTGAAGAAAATGGCAGGCAGACCACCATCTAAAAGAAAACTTTCTGCTTCGGAGTTCAAGAGAAGGATAAAGTACTCAAAGTAACTGTCTCAGCAACACAGCTTCTGGGCCATTTTTTAGCAGAATAATAAATTCTGTAAACAGCACTGCATATGCACTTTTTAGGGTTGCAAGTTTGATACATTACAATTTAAAATCTTCTACTGTATGAATTGAATGACTTTTATATTTTAAATTCGAACATATTTTAATTTTTTACTTTCTTAGCAGTAGTTTCTTTTCATCTTGCATTGGTTTTTCTTGCATGTTATAATATGCAAAACTTAAGAGAAGATGTGCAAATATATGCAAATACTAGTTGATGATATGCAAATACTAGTTGATGATATGCAAATATAAGTCGATGATATGCAAATATACGTTGATGATATGCAAGTATAAAATTGTCTAATGCATATATAAGAGTATTAAATATAATTATTGTGGTGGTAAAAATAGAGACAACAATGTTATGCAAAATGTGTAATTATAATATGAGATCCAAATATAAATTCATGATATGCAATTATAAGTTGATGATATTCAAATATAGTTTGTTGATATGCAAATATAAGACTGTGATATGCAACTATAAATTGATCATATGTAAATATAAAATCATTTAGGGCATAAATAAAATATTAAAAATATAAATATTAAATGTGGTAGTATAAATAGAGCCAGCACCGACCTTCTATTTTTGTTGGTTTCTCCTTTTACGAGTTTCACTTTTTATAAGCTTCTTCAATAACCTTCGTCCAGGGGTGAGTGTTTTTGTGTTGATCAACGATTCCTTCGTTCGAGTGATCGTTGTCGATTAATATTGAGCTTCGCTATTGCCATGTCTCCCAATTCATCTGGTAAATCTGTGCTATCTCCAAATTTCCTTTGTTTTTTAGGTTAGGGTTTAATGTTATGCAAGTTTTTACCGAAATTTTCACGCGAGTTTTTTCTTGTATTGTCTTAGCTAAACGATTACGAACTAGAGGTGATTTCTGTTCAAATGCTGTTCCTACCTCCAGTAAGAAACGTGTTAAGAGATTTGCATGCCCTCGTCCTGCCCAGAAGGCAGTTGATCTGTCGAGGGACTCTCCCGTTTTTCCAGATCTATCACAGCTTAGTGGGTCAGTAGAAGTTGAAGAACAGCAACAAATTATTTGCAAGGATGGAAGGGGTGTTGATAGTAGAACGCCTATTGATCCAGGCTCGCAGTCTCCCATAATTTATCCTCAAATTCTATAAACTAGATACCAAGATCCGGTTAATTCTACTGATTGTACTCCTAATAAGAATCCTGATGCTTTTGTTTCCGTTGAGTGCACGGTTATTCTGAGTTCTGATTCTCAAAACCCAACTTGTGAGGTAGCAGATGAGACTCCAGGGTTTACAGATCCTGTTAATACTGCTGATTATACTCTTAATGGGAAACCTCATCCTTTTGTGTCTGTTGAGTGCACGGTTAATCTGGATTCTGAATCTCAAAAGCAACTTCTGCAGCAGCAGATGAGACTCTAAAAGTTACAGATCCTGTTAATACTGCTGATAATACTGTTAATGAGAATCCTCATCCTGTTGCTTCTGTTGAGTGTACCGTTGATCTGAATTCTGATTCTCAAAATGCCACTGGTGCAGCATATCAAGTTCTCTCTGGTTCTTTTCTTGGTGTTAATTTGCCTCAAAATATATCTTCTAATTCATTCCCTTCTGTGCATGGTGCTACTATATTAGATTCTGGAAAGGAAAATGCAAATCATCAAGTTCATGGGGTCCCACCTACATATAATTTTGAGACTACTGCTGCTGAAAAACAACATCATGATATGGATGATATGCATGGTAAAAAACAGACTGATGTCCCAGGGTCTTCTGCTGGATGTCAAGAGGCTGACAAAGAGGAATCTACTGAAGTCCAACCTACTGATGATTTGAAGACTGATGCTAATGAAGAAGAAGAACATGTTATGGATCATATACATCAGAAACAACAAACTGGCAAGGCCATGGATGTTGATGTCAATCTGCATACTGATTCCTCTGGTATTCCAACTCACACATCCAATGTAGAGCCTGGTCCTTCTAATAGAGTTGGGTTGTTGAGGAAACAAAGAATTCCAAAAGGTAAAAAGTTCCTTACCCTAAAAACCAGATCCAACCCAAAGATGTTTGTTTCTGCAATTGAGAGGCTAAGTGATAAACAGAAAGAGTGCATTAAAGGGATTGGTTTTGGACATCTCCTTGATTTAAAAATTCAGAATCTGCCGTTATCGCTTTCCTACTGGTTGGTTGATAACTTTGATGCAAACAAATGCTCTTTGATTCTGCCTAGTGGAGATAGATTAGTGATAACTAATTTAGATGTGCACATTTCGTTGGGCCTGCCAATGGGAAGGGAGTTGATAAGCAAGAAAAGTTGTAAGGAAAACTTTGATGTTATCAAAGAGTGACGGGCTTCTCTTTCAGCTGGGGAAATGATTCAACCTTCTATTTTGATAGAAAAGATAATTAATGATGTTGATGTTGGTGATCAGTTCAGGCTGAACTTTGCAGTTTTGTTACATTCTTTGCTGCTGGACACACATCAGAGTGGGCACATAAATCAGAGTTTAGTTAGAGTTTTTACTGGCAAAGAAGATTTCAAGGAGTTTAACTGGTGTGCATTCTTATTAGAATGTTTGGTTGAATCAAAGAAAAGTTGGGAGAAAACCAAACAAGGGCAGTTCAGAGGTCCTGTGTTGCTTTTAAACGTAAGTATCTGTTTTTTAAATTATTATATCTAATTCTAGGAATTAATATCATATTGGCTGTAATATCTAAATAACATCGTGTTTTCCTGTTGCAGTTGTTCTATGTTGACAGAGTAAAGTTGTTTTCGAGAATTATGTTTAGAAGATTCACTAGATCAATTCCAGTTTTCATTGGTTTGACGTCAGCAATGCTTCGTCAACGTGAAAAGGATGATATTGAAGCAGGAGAATTTGGTTCTGGGTTAATTCAACCTCGTCAATGCATCCCTAGCTCTGAAACTGGAAATACAGAAACTGCTCCAACATCACCTCCCCTTATGGAACAACCTGTCCCAAATAATGAGCCAACTCCTATTGAGGTAGGTTTTTTATTATTTGATGTTGACATATAGAGACTACGTTAAATCTAAGGTATTGGGTTTGTGAAATTTGATGCTAAAATGCACTGAAATTTTTGCTACTAGCTTCATATGAGTATGTACATCGAAAATATGCCTATGGTGATGGGAAACTAAGTTAAATTAATTTTGTACAAGTGTAAAATTATGATATGCAACTACATTTTACTGATATGCAACCGCATATGACTCATATGCAAAATTAAGATTATTATATGCATAAGTTGGTGCTGATGACATATACAGGCTTAGCTACGGACTTGATGAGTGTATGCACATCCAAAATATGCCTAGGGTGATGTCCAACTAAGTGGAAGTTATTGTGTACAAGTGTAAAATTATGATATGCAACTACATTTTATTGATATGCAACCCCCACATTACTGATATGCAAAATTAAGATTATTATGTGCATAAGTTGATGCTGATGACATATAGAGACTTAGCTAAATCTATGATAATAATTTACTGATTTTTAATGCTTAAATGCAAGGTGATGTCCTAACAAGATTGTAATGATGATACACATCAAAAAATTTGCTTTACCCACTTTAAATGGATTGAATTAACATAACAATTTGCTACTCTGCTGACATGTGATATATATAACAACTCCACCCCCATCTAGGGTATTAGATATGTCAGTTCTAATGCTAAAATGCACTGAGATGGTGTGTGTCTTTTGTGATGAATTGAAGTAATATAACAATCTGTCACACTGCTGACAGTTGGCTTAAAAAAAACAGTATTTGTGGCAAACGCAGGAATGTAGATTCAATATAATAAAGTTATTTCTCTTGGAAACCAATCTTCAAAAGGAATTAAAAGAGACAAATCAGAAATAAACCACAGATATGCTACGAAACCCTGTATAACTAAGTAAAAAACTTTAATGCTGTTGACATATTATTTCTCTTGGTTTTGTTGCATCCCTGCATTTTGATATATTATTTAAAATGTTTTACTTTGATCTATGTTTAGTTGTTCATACAAGCTTTGGCTGAAAAGACTACTGCACTAGCATCTGCAATCTCTGAATTTGCTAGTATGTCTACAAAGGTTCCATCTGTGTTTCAAGATAATGAGAAGGTCAAAGCTCTCATTGATGCTGCTAATAATCTTCTGGGGTTGGTAAATGAGCCGAGTCAAGCTGCACCTGCACCTGAAGATCATCATCCTAGTTATATGGATGACTCTCCCAACACAGTCTTCAACAATTCTCAGCATCCTTTTTGGACAGATCCAGCGCTTTTGGATGTCCTAACTCAGGTTGAATTGGCTGCACAGAACAAGGAACGAATGAAAGATAACCTCCCTGAAGAAGGTCCTGCTCATGACTTCGCTTTTGTGGCTTGTCCAACAACAACAAGTGAACCTCCGGCAAAACAAGATGCTGGTGACAAAGAAGTGCATCTTGCAGATTCCCAGAAAAAAGATATTTTACATGAGAAGAGAATGAGAAAAGGAAAAGCCCCTCTTTTTGACGGGCCAACTTTTGATTTGTTTGGGTCTGATCCTGCTTTCTTATCACCTAGGGCAGAGAAGGTTGTTAATGATGAAACTATTCCTCCGTCACACTCAGATGGAAAAAATGGAGAACCTGCACAGAAAGAAGCTAGTTTTAATGAGAAAGGAAAGGGCAAGAAGAAAGTGAGAATTTCTTAAGACCCAGATTTGGATATATATGATACTTACACAACACCTCCAAGACCTACCTCAAAACATTGTGCAGAAGAAGGGGAAAAGGCTGATGGAGATGCAATGAAGGGTGTTAGTGATGCGTCAAAGGTTGTTCATGCAACAGTTCACATTGGATCAGCTGCAGAGAATGTTCATAGTGTGCATCCAGAAAATATTCATGCAGGCCAGACGCATATTTCTAAAAAACAACAAGCTTCACAGAAACCTTTTGAAGAGGAAGGCCATGCCAGAAAAGAAGCTGATGTTGTTGAAGACCTGCCTGCTGAAAAAGTTGTGAATGCTAAATCTGTTCAAACAGTATATTCAAGGAAACCCAAGCCAGTTGCTGCTATGCCAACACGTAGGTCTACTCGCAGTTGTGCTAATGTTTTGGGTGATAAAGAAGAAGTTCATGTAGACAATGAAGATGGAGATGGAAAAGGGAACATAAACCAGCAGCATCCTTGAGAAGCCCTTATTATTCTCGTGTTGTTGACATTGGGGATAATATGTCTGAGCTTGAGAAGATTCTATATGCAAGTGTTAGTAGGAGAACAGCATCTGGCACGTATGTTTACTCCCATTCATTTATTTACTTTAGAATTTATTCTATATTCTAGTTACTTGGTTTTATTGACATTCGTTTTCTGTTCTTCATGCATCTAATTGCAGTGAGACCTTATTTAGAGGAAATACTCTAAACTTAGTTAGGGCTGATTTGAGAAGTCTGGAGGAGGATTGTATAGTATCTCCCATTATTAATGATGCCTGGGCAGCAATCCTAAATCACAAAGAACAGTACAGGAGTGATTTGTCTCCTTCAAGGCTTTTCTTGTTTATTGCCTCGTCTGTAAGATTGCAACTTTAATCTTATTTTCCATTTCATTTGTATTTTTTATAAATTTACCAAGTTAAAACAAAACATTTTACCGCAATTCTTCTAATATTTTTTTCCATCCAGAAATATCAAATGGATGTATCGTTATCTCAAACTGCACATCAGATTGAAAAGTTTTGTCTTCAAGTTGACAAAGCATTGTCCTTTGCTCCTCACATTAAATTAAAAAAACTGGACATGGTAATTACATAGTAATTCTCTTTTCTTTTCTTTTGTTTTTAATTTAGTTTCCCATTTATGTTAATAACACAATTTTGTACTGCTGACATGCTAGTTGCTGACATATATTCTGATATATGATACTGACCTTTGTTGAAATAATATGAAAAACAATGTATATTAAAGTAAACTCTTGTTTTTTTATATGAACTTTAAATGCAATACCATACCTATATCCCTGTTTATTTTTTTATGTCAACTGTATTTAAACACAGTTGTTGACTTCGTGTAAAAAAATGTACTGCTGACATGTTTACTGATGACATGTAGTGAGTTGAATAATACATATATGTGTTCATATGATATGAATATGCATACATTAATAATAAGTATTTTTTTTCATATGATATGTTAATATAATTTTTTAAGTATATAAGTGATAACAAAGACCCACTTCAGATGTCAACACTAATACAGATGTCAACACCGATAATAAAAAATCGCTTGTGATAGACATCTTATGAAATATTTTTACATGTGGCAGTTATTTCTTGATTTCTAGTTGTTTTTAAATATCTATATTCATGATTATTTCTGCATGTCATAAGTATTTTGAAACAGTTGTAGAATTACTTGTAAAAAAATGGACTGTTGACATGCTTACTGATGACATGTAGTGGGTTGAATAATAGTACATGTATGTATTCATACGATATGAATATACATAGATTAATAATAAGTATTGTTTTTTGATACAATATGTTAATGTAATCTTGTAACTATATAACTGATAACAAACACCAACTCAGATGTCAACACTAATACAGATGTCAACACTGGTACTAAAAAATCACTTCTGATAGCCATCTTTTTATATATTTAAACATATGGCAGGTATTTGTTAATTACTAGTTGTTTTTTAAAGCCTAAATCTTTTATCTACAACCCTTATTGTTTTTTTTGTAAATTCATATACAATATAGTTGGTCTGTCACTCTGAAATTTATATTGATGACATTTAAGTTGCTGATATAGTTTTGAATTTGGTGTATATATTGTATTTGGCATTTACGCTAACGACTACATGTACATGGTGGTTTTCAACTTGAAGACCAAGATCACACAGATCTTGGATGTGAGTCCCTACTGTGATGAACCAAATTGCAAGTGCAACATCCCGACTATGGTTAACAATTTGCTTACCAATTTGGTTAGTCATATTATTGCCAATTTCGAAATTCAAAGTTACTTTTTCTTTTAAAAGTTTATAGATTGTTAATTTGGTATTATGTTTAATTTCCCTTTCCTTGGCTTTTGCAGGCAGACCTAGTGAATGAGTATTTTATCAGAAAAGGGTTAAGGGCAAAGGCAAATATAATCACACATTCCAAGATAGATATGCTGAAACTTCCATGGGCTTGTGAGGACAAGGTTTTGCATTCAGGAATATGCACTATGCGTCAAATGGAAACTTTTATGGGGAGTGCAAAAGGCTACAAGTGCGGGTTCGAGCCAAATAGTGAGAAAAATATTTCAAAGCTGCGGTTGAAGTATTTGGCTGAAATCATTTGCTCAGACGTGAATGAAAAAAGGAGAGAAGTAGTAAATGCAGCAAGAGCACATGCAAAATTGACAATGAAGGGTATCAAACCAGAAAGGTGAAACTTGGGTTAGAATGAAAAGACAAAGCTAGGCTGTGTCTTGATCATCCTCTTTAAACACTAGTTGTTGATAACTTTTTAAGACATTCTATCTCTTTAGGTTCGACTTATGTAATAACTACTAATACTTACCTCTGTTGAGTATTCTGAACTTATGTGGTATCTTGACTGACTTACCTGCGTTAGGTTCCTTCATTTGTTGTTTTTTAACCTCATCGTTAGAATTTCGATGTGCAAATATATTATGCCTATATGCAACCAACTTGTAATGGTATTTAATACGACTACTATGTTATGCAAAAGTACTGATAGTAATATCTTATATTTATTTCATTAATATAACAGTTAAAAAATTCATGTTTTCCTTTTTCAACAAGTACACATATTTAAACATCATATGCAGCAATAATCGCCTGATATGCAAGCGTCCAGTTGTGTTCTGTAAGTTCCCAACCCACGAAACACATAACAAAATCCAACTTGATATCAATAAGGAGAGGTGATGTTTGTTTAGGAAGAATAGAAACTGATTGAAAAGCTGAAATGAGAGGATATGCAACAAGTTTGGCAAGGGTATGTTTTTATATCTTGTAATGATTCACTTTTAATCCTTCACCTTCCACCTGCCCTTTCTTGTCCCACAGTCTATAATGCCCTTTTAATTGGTGCTTTTGTAATTAAAAATTTCAGTTTCAATTATAAAAGTTAATAATACTCCCTCCTATCATTATAATGTTTGAAGGGGATGAATCTGATAAGAAATCTTAGATTTTCTAGGAAGTTTACACAATTTTATTTTATTTTGTCATTTACCCTCACATTTATTTCCGTTTGGGTATGTGTCAATTTGCAAATGGATTTTTTATATTAAATATGCATATATTATGTACTAATATGCAAATTCAAATACTACTTATGCAAGAAAACTGATTGAGTGTGATAAAAGTAGATGTCCCATCCTTCTTGAAAAAACCAAAACTACATTGCATAGGTATTGAAGAAAAGTAGTAAGATTTTCGAATCTACCATAATCATTGCATTTTTTTAAATGCAAGATATTTAATAAGAGATTTAAAGGATAAATAAGAAAGCTTCCTTTGCAAGTTTGAAAAACATTTTGATAAGTCTGACAAGGTATTTAACATGAGATTTAAAGGAAAAATAAGAAAACGATTATATATGCAATGAAGTTTGAATAACTTTCTTTAAAACACCTTTTAAAGATGATCAGATGGAGTTATAAAATAGCAGAAACATAAAACATAACAGTTAAAATATAAAACATTAAGTAACAGATTCACCAGCAGGCATAATGTTTGATAAGCAGCAAAAGTACAACATTAAGTAATAGATTCACCAACAGGCATAATGTTCCATAAGCAGCAAAAGTACATACATCTAAGCCCAAAACATAACAGAAATATTGTTTGATAACCGCAAAATAACACAAACAGAAAGATGATCATCTAGTTGGCAAGGAAGGCTGCGATTTTCTCCTTCCTCTTCTTTTCTTCTGCATAAACTTCGTCGATACTCCCAAATATGTTAATCCTGAACTCCTTAATCTGTTCCTCCACCTCATCTAGGCTTTCTTGATTCTACAACCATTTTTTCATGAAAAAGTTAAATATTTAACTACTTATTAAATAATATTATGTAAAACAGAATAGACTTACCATCTCACCAGCGTTCTGGTCGTCGTCTTCAAGGGCCCTCCTGATCAAATAAGAGATGTGACCTCTCTCCTTGTAGATTTCAAAGTAAAATCCCTGGAAAACAACGATCGTTTCCAACAGATCCCTTCTCTTGGTTGCCGTATTAGTCTGGGCCGCCTCTTCAAGCTGTGGCATTTGATACCCTGGGTATCGTTCTTTATCCAAATCATCGCACATCTTATAGTACTCCTCTATCATTGTGGTCGGATAGAAAAAGTAATCTATTTTTGGAGTTGAAATGGAAGGGATGAGGTTTTAAAGATGGTGAGAGAGAATAAAAAGGATCAGGCGATTTGATGATGGATGATAACAGATGGGTGAGGGACTCTTTATATAGGCAGAGCTGGTTATACAACTTCCCCCATCAACAAGATGTCACTAGTCTTAAAGGGCGGTTTCCCAATGTAATTTAACCTTTCCCTTTATCCATAAGATTTATCTCTACTGTAGTAATAAAGACTAACTGTACTGTAATAATTACTTCTATTAAGTAATACATACAGTAGTAGTAATAATTACTTCTATTAAGTATCATACACCCCCCTTTTAATGATAGTCTTTTTTTAATGTATTTCCTTTGGTTTTTCATTTACAATCACATTTATTTCTGGAGGTTTGTGTCAATTTGCAAATGGATCTTGAATATTATAATGATTGCCAGTCTACGATGTGTGAGAGGGGGGTGTCAGTACATAATCTATTAAATATGCACATATTATGTATTGATATGCAAACCCAAATAATACTGTATTTAGACTCTCGAATCTACCATAATCATTACCATTTGTTTAAAATGATGCATTATTAATTTAAATATGGTGAATAATTTTTGGTTTGGCACAAAGACATTTTAGATGTTAGAAATGATAAAATATACTAAAAGCTAAACTTACTGATAATCCATTCGAGTAACAGAAGCAATGACAATTATATTGTTTGAAAACCAAAAGAACTTACTTTAAACCATAAAAATAACAGAAATATTGTTTCATAATACTAAAATAACATGAACGGAAATCTAATCATCTAATTCCCAAGGAAGGCTGCGATCTTCTCGTGCCTCTTCTTTTCCTGTTCATATATCTGCTCAATCGTTGCAAACACGTTCACCCTGAACATCTGCATCTGCTCCTCAAGCTCCGGTAATTTTGCTTGATTCTACAATCATTTTTAAATGCAAAAGTTAAATATTTAACTACTTATTAACTAATATTATGTAAAACAAAATAGACTTACAACCTCAGCAGTCTTCTGATCGTCATCTGCAAGGGCCCGCCTGATCAGAGAGGAGATGTGATCTTTCTCCTGGTACAAGCTGTAGTAGAAAACTTGAAATTGCTCAATCGCATAGAGCAGATCCTTCCTCTTGGCGGCAGTGTTGGTCTCTGCAGCATCTTCAAGAAGGGACATATGATAACCTGGGTATCTGGTTTTGTCCAGTTCGTCGCAGGTCTTGTAGTAGTCCTCCATTAGGGATAGAGGGTAGAAAAGATAATCCATTTTTGGAATTGAAATGAAAGGAATGTGGTTTCAGTAGATGGTGAGAGAGAAGAAAAATGGCCAGGAGATTTTGTGATGGATAGAAACAGAGGGGTGAGGGTCTCATTATATAGGAAGAAAGAAGCGGTTATCCAACTTCGACCATCACCAATATGTCACCTGTTTTAGAGGCCGGTTTCCCAATGTATTGTAACCTTTCCATTCCCCAATAACTGTACTAATTAGATCAGATTTATTTCTTAGGAAAAGAGTAATTGTAATTATTACATCTATTAAGGAGGGCGATTTCCCAACTACGTTATATTTAAAGAGCACCAGATACATCCCCCCCCCCTAATAATCATCTATTTTTACTGTATTGTGGTTTTCCCTAATTTTTTCCTTTTAAAAAAAAATACAAAGTCAACAATTGATGCTGCTGACATATATACATTGCACTGCATCTAAGGTATTATATTTGTGAATTTTAATGCTAAAATGCACTCAGATGGTGTGCTTCTAAAGTTGTCATGTTTATGGACATCAAAGCCTTGAGTTGTCTCTAATGATGAATTAAATTACTATAAGGATCTGTTAATCTGCTGACATTTTAAGTTAAAAATAATAATTACTGCCAAAAGCCAAGAATTTAGATCCAATTTAATAAAGTTCTTACTGGCTTGATATGATTATGCACATCCAAAATACGCCTAGGGTGATCTGCAACTAAGTGGAATTTTTTTTATACAAGTGCAAAATTATGATATGCAACTACATTTTACTGATATGCAACCCCGCATGAGTGATATGCAATATTAAGATTATTACGTGCATAAGTTGATGCTGATGACATATAGAGATTTAGCTAAATCTATCATAATAAGTTACTGATTTTTAATGCTTAAATGCAACGTAATGTCCTAAAAGATTGTAATGATGATACACATCAGAAGTTTGCTTTCCCCCCCTTTAAATGGATTGAATTAATATAACAATCTTCTACTCTGCTGACATGTGATATATATAGCAAATCCACCCCATATATGGTGTTAGATATGTGAATTCTATTGCTAAAATGCACTGAGATGGTGTGTGTCTTTTGTGACGAATTGAAGTAATATAACAATCTGTCATACTGCTGACGTTTGGCTTAAAAAAAACATAATTTGTGCCAAAAGCAAGAATGTAGATTCAATATAATAAAGTTCTTTCTCTTGGAAACCAATCTTCAAAAGGAATTAAAAGAGATAAATCAGAAATAAGCCACAAATATACTACGAAACCCTGTAAAACTAAATAAAAACTTTAATCCTGCTGATATATAAAGACTGCACACAATTTAAGATATTAGATTTGTGGATTTTCATACTAGAATGCACTGAGATGTTGTGCTGATAGCTTTTAATGATTATGATCATGAAATACTTGCTTTCTCTCCAAGAATGACTTCAAAATTTATAAAAATCTGTTACTCTACTGACATCTTTCCTTAAAAATAATAATTACTGCCAAGGGTACGAATTTAGACCCAATCTAATAAGGTTTCTGCTGACATGTGATATATATAGCAACTCCACCCCATCTAGGGTGTTAGATATGTGAATTCTATTGCTAAAATGCACTGAGATGGTGTGTGTCTTTTGTGATGAATTGAAGTAATATAATAATCTATCATACTGTTGACGTTTGGCTTAAAAAAAACAGAATTTGTGCCAAAAGCAAGAATGTAGATTCAATATAATAAAGTTCATTCTCTTGGAAACCAATCTTCAAAAGGAATTAAAAGAGATAAATCATAAATAAACCACAGATATGCTACGAAACCCTGTATAACTAAATAAAAACTTTAATCCTACTGACATATAAAGACTGCACACAATCTAAGATATTAGATTTGTGGATTTTCATACTAGAATGCACTGAGATGTTGTGCTGATAGCTTTTAATGATTATGATCATGAAATCCTTGCTTTCTCTCCAAGAATGACTTCAAAATTTATAAAAATCTGTTACTCTGCTGACATCTTACCTTACAAATAATAATTACTGCCAAGGGTACGAATTTAGACCCAATCTAATAAAGTTTCTGCTCTTTAAAACCAAAATTAAAAGAATATAAAAGTGATCAACGGAAGAAAAAAAAAGTAGGTATGCTACTAACACCTGTAGCACTTATGCAAAACTCTGATGCTGCTGACATATATAGACTGCACTACACCTAAGGTATTATATTTGTGAGGTTTAATGCTAAGATGCACTGAGATGGTGTGCTTGTAAGTTTTCATGTTTATGGACATCAAACCTTTGCTTTGTCTCTAATAATGAATTAAATTAGTATAAGGATCTATTACTCTGCTGACGTCTTAATTTAAAAATAATAATTAGTGCCAAAAACCAAGAATTTAGATCCAATTTAATAAAGTTACTGCTATTTAAAAAATGCCTAGTGTGATGTGCAACTAAATTAAATTAATTTTATACAAGTGTAAAATTATGATATCCAACTACATTTTACTGATATGCAACCCCACATTACTGATATGCAAAAATAAGATAATGACGTGCATAAGTTGGTGCTGATGACATATACAGAGTTAGCTACTGCCTTTGATATGGGTATGCACATCCAAATTATGCATAGGGTGATGGGGGACTAACTGAAATTAATTTTGGACAAGTGTAAATTCATGATATGCAACACCATATGACTGATATGCAAACATTGATAGAGTCTATTTTAGTCATGTTTTTAAGTATAGATTTGCATAGTAATTTAGAGCATTTTTACATATTTTATAGCTTAATTTATATTATTTGGTTTTCGGAGTCTACACTAGTGTTTTTATATATTTCAGGCATTTTTGGGCTGGATCGTATGAATTCGGAAATTATTGTAATTTATGGGATTATTTTGCAAATTAAAAGATAAGACGGGCCGGCTCGAATCGTACATTGGGCTGATCGCAACATTTGCTATTGGATCCGGAGTTCGTACGTATGTGATGGCTGGATCGGAAGGAGGTGCCACGTGATTGGTTGGGCTTACAAGCTACAAGTGCTGCTTGCCGTTAGGTTCATTACAAATTAGATTAGATTTATTATATATTTATACGGTAGATTAGATAGATTTTATATATTGTTTATTTTACCATAGATAGAATTGGAATACAACTATATATATTTACATTCATTCGGTGAAAGGAAGCGGTACATACGATAGAACAAAAGAGGCCGAACAACAGTATACGGTCGAACTGGTTTTGTTTCTAAACCCTAACTATGTTTTGTTTTATTTTTACGGAGATCTAAACTCTCCCGTTTCGTCTACAATTTGAAGCTTTGTTTGGATTGATTGTGAGTTTCTAATTCTTGTTCCTTATTTCCTATATTGAATGTTTCGACTTCTTTGTGCTTGATTGTCTATTGTTTTATTCTATCTAGTCCGCGCAACTAGTTAGAATCAATTCAATTGCTAAGGTTTTGTAGATTCCTGGTTGTGAACCTTAACCTAAGTGGCAAACTTGTTCCTTTAGGGCTGGTTGAACTAATTGAATGAGTAGGAAGTTGGATGTGTTGTTAAATCCCTCTTTAGGGACTGCAAATACCTTGGTTAATCTCTGAACTTAAAGCTATCAATTGAGTTAAATCCTTCTTTAGGGACTGTTCGATTGATAAGGGTTTCTAGGACTGGTTGGACTAGTAACTATATTAGGTTGGGACAAGGGCATTCATAAGAAATCTAAAAGGACAAGAGGAAGTTACAAGGATCGCTTCAACCAAATAAAGTGGATATTTGTAGATGAAACTATTTTATTAATCGTTATCTTCTTCAATTTGTTTATAGTTTATTTTATATTCTTTCTTATTTACACCATTCAAAACCCCCCTTTTATACTAATTGGTAAATAAACCTAACCTAGGAATAACTTGATTCTCTGTGGGATCGACCTCTTACTTACTTGCTATACTAGTTTGTAGGTTTGAGTTTTATTTTGATACGGTTAACGCGACTAAAAACCGTCCATCAAATTGGCGCCGTTGCCGGGGAATCAAAGTTTATTTCTTTGTTTTGTGTGTTTGCCGATTATTGTATATAACTAATTTTGTTGTGAGCCTATCTTACGGTTCATAACACCCGTGCTACTAACAATTTGTGTTCGTGTGTCTAGGTGTGTGTCTCTAAAGATGACTCATGGTTTATTTTGTGATTTTTGCGGGGTTTCTAATCATATATTTAAAGATTGTCCGGTATTTAGGGTTCCGATCGGAAAGGTTAAGGAAGTACATCATTTGTGCAAAACTCAACTTTCTCGTGAGATGGATATCATACATGAGATTGCACAATTAGAGCTCCAAATCAGACAACTAGAGCCTCCATGTCTAGCTCCGCAGACATCAAAAGAATCGTCCATGTTGCCCTTTATGGAAGAGCACTTCGCTGCAATGGAGTCCCAACTTATAAAGATCCAAACTGATTTCAATAACGAGATGAAGCGGATCCAAGTGGCTCAACAAATTACAATTCCAATTATTTCAGAGATTTTTCCTAGGCAGACGGAGGTGGTGGTTAGTGACGACTACGCTATCATCTGTCTTGACGAGAAGATCTTAAGAGATTGGATAGATGAGCAAGATGAGGAAAATTTGACAAAGAGGATTCTATTGTTTGAATTTAATGAGGGTGCAAACGGACAAAAAGCTAAGAGATGGCAAAAGAGGAGCGCATATTTTGAGAAGCCACCAATGGAACTGAATCGGTGGTATTACATATCCTCTGCAGAGAGTCATGCTCGAGAGTTTGACAAATTATTGAGGGCTTTAACAATGTCTGAAACGATCTTAGAGATTGTGAGCCAACCAAGGTAATTTTTTCCCTTTTTATTTTTAGTTAGGATTAAATTATATATATATATATATATATATATATATATATATATATATATATATATATATATATATATATATATATATTTTATTTCGTAAAAAAAAAAAAAAAAAAAAAAACTGTCTCCCTCGTTCTTTCCTTTCTCTCAACCCTTCTCAAACTGCCTGAGCGCCGCCCCCGCTTCCTCTTTCCTTTCCTCCCTCCGCCGTCCTCTCTGTTCACATCCCGTTCGGCCTCTCACGTATCGGCCTCTCCTCCTCTCTTTCCCTGTTCACCTCAACCGCCGGCAGCCACGACACAGCGCCTCTCTCTCGGCCCCTGTCTCCACCCGTCTCTCCCAGACCGTCTTCGGACATCTGAAGCCGCCGGCCCCGATTCCGACCACCCGTCTCTCTCCTCCTCTGAACACCGGCCACACCCCTGTTCTCCCTTCTTTCGCTGTGCTCCTTGACCGCCGAACCTCCTGCAAACCCTTCTGCCAGAGCTCCTGCCGACCACATCCGGTTTTCCAGACCGCCGGATTTTACCGGCATCATCGCCGGCGTCTCGCCCTTCGCTTCTGATTCACCAGACTTCCAGATCTCCGCCGGTGTCCACCTCCCTCATCGAGTCATCGCCCTTCGCTGCTGTTCACCGGCACCGCACCAGTAGCCATCGCCTTGCTTCCTCGCCCGAAGCCCTAACCACCCGGAGCTCCTGCACTCAGCCCTTGCCGCCCGATTCTTCTCGACCCCATCTGCTGCTGCTGCTGCCATGGGCGCCTTTCCCAATTTCCGACCGCAGCTGTTCCAAATTCCCGTCAATTCCGCCACAGGTAAGTGCAAGTATGTTTCCATCCCCTACCTAGTTGTGCTTCTATGACATTATTGGGAAAAACGTGCTTTGCTGATCTAGTTTTTGTGGAATTCAGTCAATTTCTTGGTGAGATCTAGTCATTGTTGTCCTGTTTGTCTCTAGTGGTTGGCTGATTTTGACCATGTTATGTCATAAATCTGATATTGGGTTAGAGTTGAGATTGCTGTTGTTATCACTTTCTCTGTTGAAGTTCAATGTACAGCCCCTATTAATGGCTAGGTTGGTTGATCATGAGATGTGCTTAGATCCATGTTTCTTATGCTATTGTGGTCTTATGCTCCCTGTGTCCATATCAATTTTATTTTCATGAATTTAGTTGTAAAATATGGATGAGCATGATCTATAGGGCTGATTTCTGTTATTGTCAAGTGATATTATCAAGACAAGCCTAGCTACTTTGAGATGGTGCACATGCTTCAATTTTTGCTTACTAAGTTCTTGCTCCCTGAAATCACTTGACTTCCATGTTTTAAAATTGTCATAAGTGATTGAGCATCTATTGATAAGCTGATTTTTTTTTGTTATATAGTGAGTTTTGTTATTTCTTTTACTTGGATGATACTATTATGCTTGGAACGTTGGACTGCTTTGTTGTGTTGTGTTTTCTTTGCCTTGTGTCTTGGCCAGACCTTTGGTAAAGGAGATGATGCCTATATTTATCCAACTCTAAGAAGGTTCACAAGTGCCAATTACATCCAAGAGTTGCTGAAAGTTTCTGCTGAACACCACTACCTCCGTTTGAGCTAAATGGTTTTCCGAACGCCTGATTTCATTGTGAGTTTCCTCTATCTCTTTTATTCTTTTTCTTTACTTTGAGGACAAAGTAAGATTTTAAGCATGGGGTGGGGAATTCAAGTGTAGCTCCGTCTTTATATATGTGTTAGTTTTATGTTTTTTTTTTTTTTTCAATTTTTATTATGCATTTCATTGCATTTAGGTGTTATTAACGATACCCATCTTGGTTTAGTGTGTCCTCTAATTCATTTTTATGAGCTTATTGCATAAATCCCATGATTTGATAGAAGTGCTTGAAAATGATTTTTGGAGCATGATTTGAGAATATAATTGAGCAAGTATGATTCATAGTTGAGTTTTAATTGAAATCTAAAAAAATATAACCTTTGTGAGTTTGATTTTGGCCTTATAGGGACTTTACATATTATTCCCTTTTGCTTTTATAGTGTGATTATACTCTCCATATGCTTGTTTTTCAATACCGTATTGCACATGTTTGTTGCTTGTGAATTTCAAATGATTGAGGCATGTTTTCTTTAGCCATATTATACCCTATCCACCTTACATATTATATTTTGCTTGAAGCCAATCTGAACCTTAAAGCCTATTCTTTTTTATAGCTCCACAAAAATATATCATAGCCAATGATTAGCCTGACCCTATCCGGGAATTAGGAAGAAAATTGGTGAAAAATCTTTATGTTGGAGTTGCTTTCAGTGGAGATGATATATGTATGGTTGTACATTGCGGGAGGCATAGCCAAAATAAGGTAACCCTTCTTGCATAATAGAGATGACTTGTTACTAGGGGCCTAAGGAGGATAAAATTCACTTAGGGGCAAAAGTAAGCATAAAAGAAAAGAAGTCATCATAATAATAATAATAAAAATGCATAAGTTGTATGGCTATTGAAATCGAAGAGCTTATTGATGTGTATTGGAGTTTATGTTATTTGAATGGTTTGCGAAGTATGGAAGTTTTGGTGTTGTTCTGGTTGGTTGTTGTTCCTTTTTCCCGGATTTTTAGCACCACAAGCCTAAATATTTCTCATGCCTTATGTTCCTACCAAAGCCCCAGTACAACCCTATAAAAGTCCTCATGATGTTATTTGCAAGTGATAACTTTCACGGTGTATAGAGCATTTTGGATTGAGTTGAGAGTTAGATTTTAAAGCCTAAACACATGAGAGCTTGAGTGAAACACATTATCCCGGTGAGGTTGGATTAAATTTGCCTTTACTATTGGATCGCTCATATATTTGCTAGGATATTTGTTCGCTTATTCATGGCTCCTATTGCTTGATGTTGCTTTTCTAAAACTAAGCATGAAGATCTTATTTGTGGGATGATTAATTCTATATTTGTTTTTCATTGCTTGAGGACAAGCAAAAGCCTAAGCATGGGGTAGTTTGATAGAGTCTATTTTAGTCATGTTTTTAAGTATAGATTTGCATAGTAATTTAGAGCATTTTTACATATTTTATAGCTTAATTTATATTATTTGGTTTTCGGAGTCTACACTAGTGTTTTTATATATTTCAGGCATTTTTGGGCTGGATCGTATGAATTCGAAAATTATTATAATTTATGGGATTATTTTGCAAATTAAAAGACAAGACGGGCCGGCTCGAATCGTACATTGGGCTGATCGCAACATTTGCTATTGGATCCGGAGTTCGTACGTATGTGATGGCTGGATCGGAAGGAGGTGCCACGTGATTGGTTGGGCTTACAAGCTACAAGTGCTGCTTGCCGTTAGGTTCATTACAAATTAGATTAGATTTATTATATATTTATACGGTAGATTAGATAGATTTTATATATTGTTTATTTTACCATAGATAGAATTGGAATACAACTATATATATTTACATTCATTCGGTGAAAGGAAGCGGTACATACGATAGAACAAAAGAGGCCGAACAACAGTATACGGTCGAACTGGTTTTGTTTCTAAACCCTAACTATGTTTTGTTTTATTTTTATAGAGATCTAAACTCTCCCGTTTCGTCTACAATTTGAAGCTTTGTTTGGATTGATTGTGAGTTTCTAATTCTTGTTCCTTATTTCCTATATTGAATGTTTCGACTTCTTTGTGCTTGATTGTCTATTGTTTTATTCTATCTAGCCCGCGCAACTAGTTAGAATCAATTCAATTGCTAAGGTTTTGTAGATTCCTGGTTGTGAACCTTAACCTAAGTGGCAAACTTGTTCCTTTAGGGCTGGTTGAACTAATTGAATGAGTAGGAAGTTGGATGTGTTGTTAAATCCCTCTTTAGGGACTGCAAATACCTTGGTTAATCTCTGAACTTAAAGCTATCAATTGAGTTAAATCCTTCTTTAGGGACTGTTCGATTGATAAGGGTTTCTAGGACTGGTTGGACTAGTAACTATATTAGGTTGGGACAAGGGCATTCATAGGAAATCTAAAAGGACAAGAGGAAGTTACAAGGATCGCTTCAACCAAATAAAGTGGATATTTGTAGATGAAACTATTTTATTAATCGTTATCTTCTTCAATTTGTTTATAGTTTATTTTATGTTCTTTCTTATTTACACCATTCAAAACCCCCCTTTTATACTAATTGGTAAATAAACCTAACCTAGGAATAACTTGATTCTCTGTGGGATCGACCTCTTACTTACTTGCTATACTAGTTTGTAGGTTTGAGTTTTATTTTGATACGGTTAACGCGACTAAAAACCGTCCATCAAACATCTACCCTGTTATGCAAACCAATGAGAAACTAAAGAAATAGGGCAAAGAATGGAGAAACTGTTCTGAATCTCCTAAACTGTAATTTAAAAATCCCATTACCATCAACACATATATAATGGAGTGCAAATCTTAGACAAATACGAACAACAGAGAATTTCATTCATTTCATAAATATGTTCACCCCAAATCCTAACAACAGATACTACATCTTCGGTTACACAACTACCACAAAAGTGTTAGAATACACAGTCTTTTGCTACCATGCCGATCCTATACAAAAAGGGCTACAATGCTGATACTACAGCAATACACAAGTTAAAAGCTAACTTCTAATTACGTCGACTATTCATTAGAACTACAGTTACATTGCAAATCGACATAAGGGGCAAAAGCTTTGAACAGTCAGCCATTCTCTAATACAATCTGGGTGAAAGGAATGTGAGCATGGCAGGACTATGACAGGCATTGACTGCAACATCACCTGGCGACAGATGCTACAATCGTCACCATCCCGCTCTAGATCATAAACCTCTCGAAGGGCTGCGACAACGTCTGCTGGGGCTGGATGATGTTTATACTCATACTCAAACTCCATAGGAACCTCCATAGGAATCTCCATGTCGGAGTCAGAGTCCAAGCTGGAATCCGATTCAGCCACTTCCGTGTAGTACAAATTAAAGTGGATGTTAGGGGACAACCCATACTCCACCAAATCAGCGTCTTACTGAAACCATGACCTCGTGAAATCACTTAGCATCTGATTTCCTAACTGATGTCGAACCACCTCTGGGATTCCCACATCATGCAACCTTATATCGCAGTCCTGTAAAGTCCATGGCATACCATCCCAGAGATAATATTGCTCAATGGTCTCCGGATGGTAATCGGAGTGGATGGACAACCGAACTTCGCCGAATCCATAATCTGGAGACGGCAAGGGAATGATCATTACAGAAAAATGCCCAACACTGGGGTGAAACCCTTGGTCCATAATCGTGTGCGCGTGCACTGCCATTCACGAAGAAAACCCTACAAAACAAACAATCAAAAGACAATAACTTTATAATCGGATCACTTTAATGCAAAAAAAAAACGAAACTGGAACAGAAACAACAACTACAATCTAACCCCTTTTGGAAGAAGAAGACTAACTCAAATGCCTGTGGATGAAGGTTACTCGGCCGAAACAGCAAATGCATGTGGAGTGTGGATGAAGAACAATCTATGACAACCGTAATAAAGGGGAAAATGGAGGGAGATGAAACGCCGGGTGTTGTGAGCTAAATCTGCCATATTTTACAGTAACTTTAATATCGTTTTCTGCAAACTTTGCATACATTTGGGTTAGATAGTACAGAATCTATGTAGTTTATGCTTATTTGCCAAATTATGGAATCTACACCAGTTTCTGTTTAAATTCGCAGAATTCGAGACATTTTACAGCAACTCTAAGGGAAGGTCAGAAAAGCTCGGAAAACCACTACAGAAGTCCAAGGTCAAAGAAGCAGCGGAACCAGTCAAATCAAGCTAAGAGCCCAGGCTACTCGATCTCGAGTAGGCCTTACTCGATCTAGACGAGCATGTCCGAGCACAGGCCTTGTCGACTAGGAGCAATGTCGAGAGCCAGACCAACCCAGCTCCGGAGCTCTACTCGATCTCGACAAGCCCTAGTCGAGGTCGACGACACCTCAGTGCCACACCCGGAGTCGACAAGCCGAGGACGAGGATGACCTGACGACACTCGCTGCCAGCGATTCCACTCGCTGCAGCGGACCTCTCGCTGCCGCGGAAAATCTCGCTGCCAGCGGGATGCACCAAGCCGACGAAGAAGCCAACTCGCGGAAGCGGAAGGGAAGACCCAACTCGATGTCGACGAGCCTTGTCGATGTCGACGAGACCCGTGAGCCAAGTCCGAGCCACATCGAGCACCGCCTAACCGAGACGACGAACCCGAGGAGCCAGTCGACAACACTCCTACTCGATGTCGAGGAGACCCTAGTCGACATCGACGACGAATCCAGAAGCTGTTGACGTGGCTTGACGAATCCTACTCGGAGTTGGAATCCTTGGAAGCCGAGAAGACCGAGAATCTATCCGATTTCATCAACATCTATCATGAAGAAGAGAGTTTTATCCACTTGGAACATTTAGATATATTTAGATTTAATTTCTTTATCGCTTTTATTTATCATTAAGCATTTTAGATATAGATATAGATATTCTATCCTTTAGTAGCAAGGAATAGAAGGCTATAAATAAAGCCCAAGGGGCTGAGCATTAGGCATCTTATCTTACATACAATTCAATTTCAGTTAGAGAAGTAGTTCCACATAGACGGTTTAGGTAGTTCAGAGGTTTTAAGGTTTTGGCAGTTTACGAGGGTTGATTGCCAGGATTGTAAAGTCTTTGAATTTAGTTTAATGCAAGTTGTTATTTCCTTTAAATCAATGTCTGAGTTTGCAATGAGGCGTGAGTAGTCCACCCACTTCTAGGGTTAGGGCGAGCCCGACGATAACCATGCGCGTTTGAGGTAAAGATCCGACCTTTATCATGTTTTGAGCATTTTCCTACTTGTTGATGTGTTTATTACCCGTCTAATAGAGATCCATGCTAACAACTTGGATTATAAACATAAAATCAGTAGAGACAATTAGGGTTTCTTGAGAGAGTTGTCTAATTGTTGGAAAAGGCAAAAGCTTAGTCCTTTGATGCGATTTACACGATAATTCGTTTGGTTCTACTTTATGCATACTTGGTTATCGTTGTTGCAAACCCCAATCCTGGAAGCCTTTTACATACAGTTTATTTCGAAAGTCCCAAAGCATTTGTCTTTACTTTATTTCTTTATTTCGTTTTAATTTCTGCCCTCGTCGACCTCGACCAAGCCTGGTCGATCACGACTACTGATCTTCGATCTAGCATCGCTGTAGCTTAACTGTGCAGGTACTCGACGAGACGAAGCGAAGTCGACGAAGACTCTACTCGACATCGAGTAGGCCTCATCGACATCGACAAGCCTCTGCCGGCGACTGCTACACTATTCGACTGTCCGATCTTCTGTCGACTACCCTTAGTCGAGATCGAGGACCCTGTTGTCGACGTTCGTGAGATTTCACTGTTGCCTAGGATCCGCTGACACGCTTCCTCGTGGATTCGATCCTGACAACCTTCTACTACAACGGGAGGAAGTCTTGTAATTATTTGCTGAGACAGGGAAGTCAGTCTGATCTTGATTTTATATTTATTTCATACTTGACCATCCTCCTGCAACAACACCCGGGGGGGGGGGGTGAATTAGTACAGATGATGAATGTGGGCATACATCTTAGATGTGGGCCGGGCCTTCGTTTTACAAATTAGGATGAAGCCCAATAACATTACTAAGAATTATACCCAATGCCCTACTATTAGATCCGTCAAAACATAACCCGACCGAAAACCCGACCCGGCCGAAAGAAAGTTTTTGGGCTTTGAAGCGAAAATTGGGACCCGGAATTTTTTTCCGAACGGAACCCAAAAAACGCGGGAAACTCCCAGGTAATGTGGGTTTCGACCCGGCAACCCGATTAAAGGCAATATTAAAATAAGATTAAAATATGCAACCCCATATGACTGATATGCAAAAGTAAGATTAAAATATGCATAAGTTGATGGTGATGACATATACAGACTTTGCTACATCTAACATAGTAAGTTACTGATTTTTAATGCTTAAATGCATGGGTTATGGTCTAAAAGATTCTAATGATGATACACATCAAAAGTTTAGTTTCCCATCTTTAAATGGATTGAAAAAATGTAAAAATCTAATACACTGCTGACATGTGATATGTATAACAACTACATCACATCTAAGGTATTAGATAAGTGAGTTTTGATGCTAAAATGCACTGAGATGGTATGGTCCTAACTTGTAATGATTATGGATGTCAAGGCCTTGCTTTGTATATAGCAAGGAACTAAAATAGTATAGCAACAGGTTGTTCTGCTGACATTGTACTAGATATGCAACAATATTTTACTGATATGCAACTACATTTGACTAATATGCAGATATAATATTAAAATATGCATAAGTTGACGATGATGACATAGAGACAGTTAGCTAAATCTAATATATTAAGATACCAATCTCCAATGGTTAATTGCAATGTGATGTCTCTATTAGATTGAAATAATTATGGACAGCAAAAAGGTTGCTTACCCTCTTCGAATGAATTGAATAATTATAAAAAATTGTTGCTCTGCTGACAAGTGACTGCTGTTTTAAAATAAACTCCCCAAAATACAGAATCTTGCATGAAAATACAAAGTTGACAACACAACTAATATATGTCTAATGACAATACATATTTACATTATAAAGCTCCATCGCTCCTTTATCAAATCTACGCACATAAGTTCTCGATATCGAAAGAGATGTTCATTTGTGATTGCCTTCACATCTCCTCCAAAAATAAGCGCTTCAATTGCTTTTACTACAAACACCCCACAAGCAGACCTACAATTCAAACACAATAAGGGGAAAATAACCAGGAGAAAAAGTGTAATCTATGATAAAAATAAAAATAAAATATGTCAAGACAGGAAGAACACGTACGAAGAACGATCGTGAAGTAAATCAGGCACCATGATTAACTTGAAGGGGGATGAGGTGAAATTTTCGTACACACCAGCTTTCACCAAATGGATTGGAAGCCACTTAGTAATAGGTTGCAGATATTGGTGAAGTAACCCAGCAACAATTCCAGTAACGTTGCAATCATACACATTTATAACCTTTTCATCAATTAGTATCTCCAAGGTTACCCAATGCAAGTTGTGGATATTGAAAGGTGTATAAATCTTCTTTGCTGACGCCCAAGCTTTAGGATACTTGTCAGGACAATCGCCGGTGAAATAAGCCTCAATAGATTTGTCAACATTATCATCTTCCACAAAATCTGAAGCATATGAAGGCCAGTACTTAACGGCAAAAAGCCAATCCACCACAACACAATCTTTATACTTGTCCGCTTCTTCAGAAATTCGCTACCTTATATAATAGAACGCTGCTTCAAGATTCTGTAAAAACAAACTACTGTCAAGCATATTAAAAGGGAAAGTATCCCCATATTTGGTTGATGTCAGCAGTTCTTACCTCTGAATCCAACCACTTGATCCTGCTTATAATATTGTGGAAAAATGATTTCCCAAACCGTCCAGAAGAAGTACAAACAGAAAAATACCTGAGAAGGAATATACAATACGCATAACTTTACAACAATCATAGAGAGAGTAATAAATAATAAATGCATATTAATATAGAGGTAATTGAATAATATAGAAAAAACAAAATACCGTTTGCTCTTTATAATGGAATACATAAACTGGTGATCCGTGCGGCTGATAAGTGACTTCTTGGCATTGTACTGTGCCAATTTCTTTTCGTTTTCTTCTACACGTGGGCCGAACAAAAAGCTACTATCCATAGGAATGTTGTTGGCTTGCTTTAATTTTTCAATGTCACTTAATAAAGTAGGATCCTTTGCATATGAATCCCAATCAACAAAGCGTGATGGAACATAATTGTCTGGAACTATAACAAGACTGTCTGATACACACGGAATAGAAGAAGCAGAACCCTTTACAGAAGCATCGCCAGCTTCGGTGGAAGAGATGTCAGCAGGCTTACCAACCCCATCTGCCTCGCCAACGACCGTATCCTTCACAGCACACAGACCACCCTCAACAACATCTTTTAATGACAAAAGAACCTCACTGATGGCAATAGATGGAGAGGATGACATATCACAAGCATTTGCATTGCATTTAGCATCATTACAAACTGCATTTACATCACCAACCATTAAATTCTGCACATCACCAGCAAACGTTGATTCCGTTCGATATGAATATACAGCATCAGAACCCATGTCATCAACATTCTCAACATCAACTCCAACATTTTTTGATGGGGGTCCATTCCAAGAGCAACAACATTACAGGGAGGACGTGGAATATCATAATCATCTGATTGCAACTTTGTATTAACACCTTCAAATCCCATTAGTGTGATATCGTCATCCTTTTCATCACCTCCCGTAAAACCATTAATTGAATCCTGCATATCAAAGCCTCCCACTTCATCACTGCACTTGCTATAGATGTCAGCCTCAGATAACACAGTAAAATCTGATGACATCTGGGTGTCAACGCACACAATTTTTAAGCATTGTGCATTCCCTTGAGGGCGTTGTGCATTAATAATTCCACTTTCAATTGACTTCACATCAATAGTAGTGCCGCCGGCATCCTCACTAACTCCCTTTGCTTTCTTGACATCAGAATCTTCATTCTGAGCATCATTCTATGCATCTCCTTGAGGGCGATGGGCATCAATAAATCCACCCTTCAGTTGCCTCCGATCAACATCCATCCCACCTGCATCCTCAATAACTCCCTTCACATTCTTTACATTAACATCTTCTTTCTGATCTTTATTCAAATCCCCAGCTTCACCGCTACACTTCAAATCAAAGCAAGTCCGAACGGCATAAGATTCATGCTCAGTGGAATAAACTTGACAACCTACGACATCCCCCAATGAAATATCAGCATTAGTATGGATGTCAGCAGCAGGAACACTATTTGCATCTCCAACACCCACCCCCAGTAGAGAGATGTCGCCATTGTTTTTATCTACATCGCCAGCAAAATTGATTGAAATGGGTGGATCACTGTTAGTACAATGCGACCCGCCAAAGTCACTTTCTGTTGGAATGACATCAACATCCATCACACCTGCATCCCCAATAACTACTTTCAGTTCTTTCACATCAGAACTTTTCCCATCAACTTCGGGGTGAACATCATTCAAATCATCAACGTCAATTCGACGCTTGCCTTCAATGTCAGCTTCAGGTATTACAACAAACTCAGATGACATTTCATTAGAGGGTAAATTTAGATCAACATTTGGAATACCTACTTCATCTCCTCTATTGAAATCGGAAACAATTCCATAAGCAACAGGCAAATCAGCCAGTATATCAGGGAAAACTTCGTCATTAACTGTTGTACCAGCATCATTATTAGGTATGGAATGCACTGGCTGGGAGACATCAATTGTACATGCATGCGTTGTAACCTTATTCTCAAGGGAACTGAACTTCTCCCCAATGACAGAAAACATGTTAATAATCCCATCTAACTTCCCCATATAGGACTTAATTTCTCCTACACTGGCAACCAACTCCTTTAGACATTCAGGCAACTGTTCTAGCTTATCAAGACGCCTAAAAATTTCTTACACCACCTGAGATGAACTATCAATAACAGGAGCGGGAGCATTAGCATCAAATCTAAAAGGAACATCACCCATTTCATCCCGTATTTCACCCTTTTTGGGAGACAACAGCCCCACACCACACCCATTTCCGGGTACATGGCAATAGGTCTCAGCTTCAAGAATTGAAGCATCAATCGGATCATCAACACAAACACCAGTTTTTTTTGCGTCAGAATCAACTCCCAAAGGTATGTCTTGAATCTCTGGACCAGATGAATTAACATGGGCATGAGGAGAACCAATAGGAGACACAGTTGAACCAGTGGAAGCAACAGAATGGGTTCCACCAAATTCATCATCAAGAGCACCCCCAGTTTCAGAGTCAACAACATCATCATGGACCCCACCAGTATCACGATCAGAACCAAACACATCACCTTTTTCATTAGACAGTCCATCAACGGCCAACATATCTGTAGTAGAAACAACTTGCAAAGGTACAGAATTGTCAGCACATTCTGAATAGAATACATTCCTAGGCTCTTTATCACCAGTTTTCCTCTTCTTCAGACTGTGATACACAATCTTCAAAGGTACAAGCTTCTCACACTCAATCATTGGATCAACCTTGTCACCAGCAATGATAGGTACAATAGAATCTTTGACTAGCACATCTGTCTCAACATCTAAAAACCGAACCTTCTTACCTGACTCTTTCTTCTTCCGCATATTAGTGGCTTTCCTCTTATTTGATTTCTTATCCTCTAAACCCAAAACAGGGGAGGAATAAAAGGTACCTGCAGAACGACCCCTTCTCAAGGATGTCATCTTCTTTCCTCTATGTACAACATCAAGTTTTACCTCCGAATTGACTCCATCATTCCCAACAACAGCAGAATCATTTACAACATCCTGTTTGTTGACCAAATTGACGGCGTCATTCCCAACGATAACAGCTAAGGCATCATTGCGTATGAACCTGTTATTATACGCATTTGTACGCAATCGATGACTTTCATACAAACAATCGGCAAGCATGGGGAAAACAGGTTAAGCAATGTCATCAACTCTTTCATCAGCAACTTCTTCACTATAAGCCATCCCTGGTGTTCTTGCAAATTCACCATGAATAGGGAAAAATGGTGCCTACACAAAAATAGAGGAAATATATGATTAAAAGCACGGACATTTACAACAAAACAACAACTATGCTAATAACCTTTAATATTTATGCAAAACTTTGGGATTGCTGACATAAAATGAGTAAGCCAACTAAAAGATATGCACCTACTAGCTTTTAATGATAAAGTTGAATTATATGTTATGCAATAATATTTAAATGACTATGCACATCCAAACCTTCCTTATGCAATTATATTTAAATGACAATCTATTACTATGCTGACATGTGATCTAAATCAAAATATATTGACACTTATGCAATAATTTGGTTCCTACTTGTTAAGATATATATAAAAAACAAAAAACAAACAAGATCAGTGTCAAACAAAAATCATTCCTGATACAAAAAATTAAAAATCTTGCAAACAATGTAGTTCTGCTGACAACTCTGGTGTTTTTGCAAGTTTCTGCTGACGTCTCTGGTATTTTTGCAAATTTACCAAAAGTAGTGGACAATGGTGCCTAAAACAGATATTAAATTAATTCACTAACAACTACAAAATATAATAAACTTACCAGCGCATCATCAAAAAGTGCAGAAGCAGTATCATATACGTGTTTAAGCTTACATTCCAAGTGCAAAGAGTATGGATCTCCAACAACCATTTTGAAATTACAGTCAAATTTTGCAGCTATTGATGGGAAGGCTTCTATAATTCATGACTGTTGCAAAAAAACATAAAGTATTTCAAATATTCAGCCAGAATAGTAAGATATGATAACAAGCAATAAATATGCTGACAAACTTCAAAATGGATAACATGCAATAAATATGCGACATTAAAGACTACCTGGAAAACAAGATTATACCCATGTATATCATAACAACGTCTACCATCGTTACGATAAGCCAGATCTATATTCTTTAATGTCGTAACCAACTTCGTGTACGAAGCTCTCCCCCAGGGATAAATTTCAAACTCATTCTCAGCGCAAGCAAGGGATAAGTTTTCTTCACTGACAAACTCAGATCTCCTGAATAATAGGACCTTCTCAATAATAAGCAGCTTAGCCATAATCAACTTCTTCCCTGATGATTTACTCTCAGATTCAAAACACTGTACTAACTCTTTATAAGAGCATTTCTTCTGCCCAAAAAAATCAATGGAAGACACATGTTTGGGTGGTTTGCAATCATTAGCTTCACAAGGAAGACCAGTAATAACATGGAATTCAGCAAGAGAAAACCGAGCCAAAAATCCATCAACCTTAAACCACAACTCCATCTTCTTTTTGGTGGAAACTCGACGCAACATAATCTGATGCATGAGCTGAAAGTTAGAAACCATATTGGTTCCGTGTGTCAGCACCCACCCAACACAACTATTGCGCAATATCTCATAGTGTTTATCCGACAGATGACTTTTGATGAGTTGACAAACATCAGGATAAGAATATCTGTTTGATCTAGAATGGAACCACTCATCCTCAGGAATACAATAAGAAATGTTCTGTTTAAAAACAAGCAAAAATGTCAAAAATAAATGCATATCAACATAAGTAAACAGCACTATATAAACAGACAGGATAAAAAGATCAATATCAAAACAAAACAAAAAAAAAAAACTCACATCAAATTGCCTTATGTATCTCACTAAATCAGTAAGTGACCTTGAAAAACACGAAAACATAGAAATCAGAAGAGGAAAAACGATAGGAGCATGTAGAATTATTCAATAGAAATCGCATATTTGATAATAAAAACACGAACAACACTCCAACATTTGCTATCACGACACCAACCAACACTAGACCAACAAAAATCCCGCAAAAGTCGAACAAAAAGCTACATAAACAGCAGAAAAACAAACCCTAACCAATAGGGAAAACGTTCAAGCAAAATCAGCACCTGAACTACCAGAGATTTCCGCCATATGAGCAATTATGATAAGAAAATGCAAGAATCGACCGCAAAATTCACTCCTTTTAAGGAGATTCACTCGAAATTTGACAGGAATAGCACATAGAACATCGATGGGGGTGTTGCCGCTGGGTTGAAGTCGAACAACGGTAAAAGAGGATGGAGGGGCAAAATCGTAAAATTTCTAGCGGAAATTATAAACGCGGACACTTTTGTAAATATTACAAAACCTTGGACGAAACTCAAATTAGCTTAAAAATTTGTGCCTGCGGCACAAATTTTCTCTTAAATTTATATACTCATTATACATTACTAATCCGTATGGAATAATTTCAAAAAGTTAATTACAACTTTCATAGTTTATAGAGTTTTAAATTTTAACAAAAATAAGGAGTAATAGTGAAAATCAAATATTTAGATCGGATGTAGTATATAATTACAAGTGATCGAGCTTAGATGACATCTTCTAATAAGTATAGGAACTAAAACGAACAATTTACTAATCACATCATTAAATTTACATTTTGAACTTATCATAAAATCATCAAAATACGATTTTTTATTAAAAAATAAAAAAATCGCCCCACCCGAAACTGGGTCAAATCTGGGTTTTAGTTAACCCGATCTACCTGATACCCGTTTTACCCGAAACCCGAAATGACCCAACCCGAATCCGATCTGAATGATCCGATTGACGGGTCACCTTATTAGAATGATAATAATAATAATAATAATAAAAGGCATCTTTAATCGTTAATTACTGATATTATATTTCTTTGGCTTACCGAAGAAGTGGTAGCTCTATCCTTGTATTTTGTTGAAGGGATGAAAAAGTAACTAGCCTTATAATAAGACCTAATTAATTAAATACTCTATTTGTCCTAAAATACATGGTCTTTTAGGTCTTCAATTTTTATCAAAAATACATGAATTTTTAGGTTCATAGGGTAATTATTACCCCTAAAAAAGTATAATAAGTTACCAAAAACTTGGCTTGCAAAGACCGATCAAAGCTGAAGCCCTTGCCTTAAAATTAGACATTCAATAAGCAATTCACCTCCGCATTGAGAAAATCCACATTGAGGGTGATTCATCGATTATCATAAATTACTTCAACAAAAATACTTCATGCCAATGGGAAATCGAACTAATCTTATCCGATATAAAAACTCTTCTATCAATTGTGAAAGAAGTTTCTTTCTTTCATGTGCCACGTTTGGGCAATAGAGTGGCTGATAAGGTTGCACACTTTTGGCACTCTGCCCGGGGTGCCGATATTCAAACGAATTTAGGTCTCTTAGACCTCATCCGCAAGGATGCTGTCGAGTAGAGCACGCTCGCCTGGAAAATTTCCTAATAAAAAAAAGTATAATAGTAGTAAAACTAAAGAGTTCACATCTCTACAATAATAATGAGATTTATTTATAAATAGGTTTCCTTAATTAACATGCAAGTGTCTAAAAGACCATGTATCTTAGGACGGAGAGAGTAGCCACTATCCAAGATTTTTTAGGTAAATGTCCATCCGTCACCCATATCCCCTCCTACCCGTGTCATCATAACATCAGCTCCCGAATTCGTTTCACAATTTCCCCTCCCAAATTTATCCTTCGAAATCTGCTTGCCCAATATCCTCTAAAATTCGCATCCCAGTTTCGATTGTATTCGTTTGCCATCAAAACACCAGCGCATATTCTCGATTTTATACGTGAGTTTATCTGTGTGTTTTTGTGTGTGTATATTATATATATATATATATATATATATATATATATATATATATATATATATATATATATATATATATATATTACCAATATATATAGTTTACAAAATGAACCTAGTGTGACAGATATCTGACAACACAATGATAGGAAGCTGACATACGATAAAATATAAGCTGACAAAGAAATACAAAAAGCTGACAAAAGCATGACAGATAGTTGACAAACAATTGAAATATAATCATACATGTACATATTAGATCAGTGTTTTTGTTAGCATATAATCCACCCCTTATACTTATAATTTTAGAAGCAACCTCTTTGTAAAAGAATGAGCCACGTGTCGTTCTTTGGGCAAAATTAAAAACAAAAAATTTCAACCCTCTCTCCCCCACGTTCTCCCTGCAAGGCTACAACTGCTCCCATCTTGATGCGAGAGAACATCACGGTGTTCGGAAGAGATGACGACTACAGTCCACAAGCAAGCAGTACAAACTCCTCCGTTGACAATTGCGGCTGATTTCGCAAATTGTCGATCGAAATTAGGCAGCCACTTCCGAAATCACTCGAGAATTACGTCACACACAAATTGCAATGGAATTGAATTTCGATCGGCGCGCGATTGAGATAAAGAGATTAGGTTTTGGATTGAGAACGTGAAATTTAGAACGTAAAGGATGAAGAGCGATTAGGGTTGACGAAGAGAAAGTACTTAGCCAAGTGCTTCTCTTTTAATTTCAACCTCCTTAAAATGAAGACAAATTACAACTTAAATAACTGAGGTTGGCTCCCCTGCAAAGAAACCCTAGCTATGTCACAATTAAAAATAATCAACCCCTTATACTTATAATTTTAGAAGCAATGTCTTCACAAAAAATTGAGCCACGTGTCAACCTTTTGAGCAGCCTAAGAAACTACTTTCTTCACCCACGTTCTTTCAACTGCTCATATCTCCTTCCCTCTCTCATCTCCTCCTCGCATCTGAACTTCTCCTTGCAAGTCACAACTGTAACGGTACTTCCTCTCTTCTTAGTTCCTCGATTTTCCCTAATCGATGGTGGGATGATCAGATATGGCCAAGATTGAGCGAGGTTTCGGAGAACACCGCCGGTGATTGCTTGTCCACCCTCCAATCAACGGTTGCACTGTCGAATTGCTTGGTTTAAATTGGGCTCTCTCCAATCCGATTTTAAGGATTTCGCAACCAAACTCATCTTCTCATAAGTCATCAATTAATTTGAGGCCCTCACCTTCAACATCTATGGTGAATACCTCGAAGCTATTGTTAGGGTTACATAAGAAATCGCTTTCTCAACGCAAGATCTCTTCAATTGCTCAAATCCCCTTTTCTGAAATTGAAGTAATCATGGATTCTATAATCGTTCTTCCTCAATTCCTCAAATCGTTCTTCCTCAAATGCACTTTCTTCATCAAAGGTAATTTCTTTAGTATCCCCTTTACTCTCATAATTACGGAGTATTATTTTTTGGTCAGCGTCTTTACTCTCTTAATAAACACTCTGTTTCACTCTGAAATCATTCCATTGTTCTCACCGCTCTCGAAGCCAAATATGAAGCTCTCTCATGGAATCTCTTACTCGCATCTCGCTCTCGACGAAGAATTTGGAGGAGCCAAGCAAAGCCCAGACACCGACTTTGGTGGTGCGAAGAACCGGATATGGGTGTGCGTGGTACATTCCAGTGGTTGGCAATGATGCTCTCGCGCTGCCCTTCTTTAATTGCTCTCCCCTGCCCTTATTCAGTTGCTGAATTTTTCTTGATTAGCTTTACAAATGGTATACTATTAGAATGCTCTTGATCTGATTTGTTTGCTGGTTTGTGTTTGATGTGGTGATCAGTCGGGGCGATTCAATTGGTGGCTGGAGGTGGCAATCGATTGCAATTGAAGGCGGGATGCGTCAAATCGAGGTAATGTATTGCACACAAGGTGTTCAATGAAATGCTTATTTGGTGAAGTCTTGATTTGTGATTGTTGGTAGCTCATGTGAATGTGATTGTGATTTGTGATTGTGATTTTGTAATCCCGTTTTGAATTTTGTGTTGATTCATTTGAGTGTATGGATGAGCAAAAGGAGATAGAATTGTGTGATGACTTTTATATCATAACTATGGTCAAAATTGTTGCACTCACTAAGATGACTAAGTCTAAGTTTATACAGAAAGATGTGATGATTTTTAGGGATGCGTTGCTTGACCTCTGTGAATATTACACTTATGTGATGGTTGCCTCACTCACTAAGATGTAACCTTCTATAGGCTTCTTATTGGTTTTGTCAAGAGAAGAGAGGGTTGTTATATGCCAATTTTGTAGCCGAAATGGCAAAGAAGTGAAGTTGTTTAAAAGTCTCAACTTTGATTTCCTCTTTTATGAATGAATGTTTTGTATTTTGCAAATGAGAGGTGTTTTAAAATCTCAACGTTGATTCTGAAATTAGGACAAAAGGTTATTGGGATGTCTTTGTTATGATTTTTGATGTAAACTGAACTAATTTATGAGTTGGTTGAGCTGCTTTCGTTGTTCAGAGTTAGTGTGACACGTGATCGAGTCTTTATTTTTTACATTGGTTGTGTTCATTTTGCCGAAACAGAATTGTAGAATAGGTTTAGTAATATCAATAACTTGGTATTTTTTGTTTGATTTAGGAGCTTGAACCTTCAAATGCTAAAGCTAACACAAAATTTCAATTTACATATATAGCACAATGTGACAATCTGATTGGGAACACTTCATTTTTTTATGTGCAAATATTATATGAATATAAGTTTCTAAGTTGAATAAAAATAGAAATCATGTATCATATGCAATCTGAGTTGATCATATGCAAATATCATATGAATATAAGTTTGAAGTTTCTAAGTTGATCAGTCGATTTCACAGGCTTCCAGTGAAACACAACATGGGTGTATTATTTATATCCACCCATTATCCTTCTAAAATGCGGCCTTAAAATGATTCATCGTATATATATATATATATATATATATATATATATATATATATATATATATATATATATATATATATATATATATATATATATATATATATATATATATATATATATATATATATATCCATGTAATTTTTTTTATGTTGCTATTTTGGGGGAAATTTCATTTTGGTGTGATTTTCTCATGATATTTATTATTTTCAGCATCGACAATGGTAACAAGCCTTACTACCAGTCTTACCCATATTTTTTTTAAATGCAATTCAAATTCAAAGATTGCATGAATAAACCAAGTATTTCCAAGAAAATATAAAATAGAACATATTATCCCCACTTTTTTTATATCATTTTTACTAAAATCCACCCCTTATACTTATAAAATCAGAAGCAATCTTTTTGTTAAAAACTGAACCACGTGTCAAACCCTAAGCAACCTATGAATTCCTCTCAGCCCACGTTCTCTTCAACCGTCGTTCTTCCTCCCTTTCCTATAAAAAAGCAATCTTCAATGGAATTCCCAAATAAGTTGGATTTCGGAGCGTTGCTTTCATATCCGTCGTCGTGTTTCAGGGCTGGAATTTAGAGCATCCGCCAACACCTGGAATTCCTAGCCTCCGCTGCTGCCCTTTGTTTTGATTTGGACACGATTTGGGGCAGCCAAGGTATGCCTTTATTCCGATTTTGAATCGATTTAGGGTTGTTTCATGTTATTATGAGAAATTGGTCGATTTAGGATTGAATCGATTTAGTGTTGATTTCGATTTTGAGAAACTGTTTCGATTTTGAATTTATTTAGGGTTGTTCACTTGTTCGTGTTATTCTAAGAAATTGGTCATTTATGGTTTTCTCACGCAGATTGTTTGTTTCATGTTATTCTGAGAAATTGGTCGATTTAGGGTTGAATCGATTTAGTGTTGTTTTTTATTCTGAGAAACTATTTCGATTTTAAATCGATTTAGTATTTTTTTTTTAGATTATGAGAAACTGTTTCGATTTTGAATCGATTTAGGGTTGTTCGTGTTATTCTAAGAAATTGGGCATTAATGGTTTTCTGACGCAAATTGTCCTGACTCGAATTCAGAACCACCTCCTTCCTTGCCGATCAATTGGGAGTGGTTTTCGTTGTCGTTGCCGCCTTTGGTTGCAAATTGGACTGGATTTAGTACTGCCAAGGTATGCCTTTCATCTTTGCACATCTTCCCCTTCTTCTTTATCAAAGATATTTCAGCTAGTGAGCATTTCTCCGAAAACATTCAAAGCTTATGCCCAAATCTCGAATCTTGGAACTTGAAATTGTTTTAATGGTTGCAGGTTCTTTTATGCATCAAGTGCTTACATTTACCTTGAATTCTAGAAATTAGAGTCTCCCAATGTGAACCTTAATTAATTCGATCCCATGCCCGCAGAGGTTTGAAGTGTCTCTATCTACTAATTTGGTCTTTTAGCCTTTGGATCATTTTTCTTTTCTTTTTGTTCATTCCTTTTAGCCTCAATACGCATATGGATTGTAGAAACTTGATACTGAAGATCTTTGCAAGAACTACACCAAGGATTTTGGAGTTCAATGCTAAATTGGAAGGTTCCACAACATTTATGGTATCTTTGTTAGATAGAAAGGTAGATATTATAACTCAATTCATCATACTATCAAAAATTTTCTTCACATTTTTATTACATTGCTGCACTGATGTTAAACTATATGCGAGTGTTATTGATAGGTGGTAGGGGGAAGGCACTTGCTGCATTTTGTAGGAAAGTTCTTACTTCAACTGATAAGTTTGAGTCTTTAAGATGTGGGTAGACAGGTTACAAGACTCGAACTTTCACCTTCATTGAGGAATGTGTGGAAGGTGTGCTTAGATATTTTACCCTTTTATGCTCAATAAAGGAGAGGATATATAAGGCTAATATCTATCTTTGATATATCTCAAGTAAAAACTCTTTGGTTTCTCTATCAAGTAAAAGACATGTTAATCGGGTGTAACTTAGGTTGTGATGTTTTCTACTTAGAGAATTAGAGCTGAAATCTTCTAGACTAAGTTACGCCTGATTAACATTTCTTTTTTTTAGCTTTTTAGCATTTATGTTCAATTTGATATGCATTTTTGGATCATCTCCCACCTTCCTTTCTGATCGAATGTGAGTATGGAAACTATTTTAGAACATATTGTCGACACCCAAAACTATTTCAAAAAACTAAAATGCTATTCAGTCTATAAACTTATATATAAATACTTAGGGGTTCGTCAATATCAACCATCTCAACTGAAATATAGAAAGGAGTCTCTTCTTTCATCCAAACTTATCAAAGTTGTTCACAATCCTTCAATTTATGGTTCTTCTTCATTATTTTCAACCATCTCAGCTAAGAAAGATGGATTTTTACTTCGAATGATGATTTATAGGTTTTTTGCATATTGTTTAGGAGTTATTTGAGCTGCTAAATATTTTTAGTTTGGGTAGTTGTTTGGTTGATGTCTTAATGATTGTTTTTGGGTTGTTGTATTGGTGATTCGAGGGCTATTTTAGGTTGATTTCTTTGGGTTTGTGTTGTTTATTGAATGTTTAGAAGGTGGCAATTCCCGACTCATGTTGTTGAACCTTTTGATGCAGATTGTTGTTGGTTCTGTTGGGTTGTGAATGGAGAACATGCTGCTGGAATTTTCATCATTTTCACCTCACGGAAAAGGCTGATTTAGGAATGTTCTGGTCTTGGAATTGTCTATTTTTGGGTGATGTTTCTACATAAAGTGTTGTTGAATTTTCTGTCATATGATGCAGCCTCCTATAGGGCGATGTAGCTAACTTCTTAGATGGGACTTGCAGGATGATATGTACAGTTATTTTGGAGTTATTTGAGTTCATGTCTTAATGGTTGTATTGGTTGTTTGAAGTATGTAATTCAACTACATTTGTGATCTATGAACCTTTTAAGTTTGGTAAGGATCGATAATCACTTTGTATCTAATGCGTACATTCTCCTATAACTACAAGTTCAACCTAGAACAGGAATACATGGTAATTGTCTACTCATGGAATTTTGTTCGTGGTTCAAGGTGTGAACCACTTTTGTTTAATGTTTGCTAAGTAATATAAAAAAGCTTTCTACTCTAGAATTTCATTTTAGGATATTTCTATTGATAGTCTGAGGCTCTAAAGTGAAACTGACAGGATGCGGTGTTATATATTATGCTTGCTATTGTGTTGTATGGCTTGATTGGACATACATTTTATTCTCAGACTGATTCAAAGGCTTGGTGTGAAATATATTATGGAGATGAAAATTAGATTTCAATATTAAAGACAGTAGGAATGACAAGTATCAAAAGTTTAAAAAAATCTAAAAAAATTGGTCTATTAGAGAGAAAAATTGGTTAATTGGGCTCCAATTAAAATACACACGACCTTAAAATGAGTAAAAACATAAATCATTTATTTTCTGCAGCCCGTTTCACAAGCATGGTGTGAAATCTATTATGGTTATGAAAATTGATTTTTAATATTAAATACAATGGGAAAAAACCAAAAATATTTGATGCTCAAACTATCAAATCGGTTTATAATTTAGACCAAATTCAAAGGGGTAACATGATGCGTAATAGATAAAGTATCACATAGGATCCAAACTCAATTTTCTTAAGCCAAAAACTATAAAGTTTCTTTTCTTTGCCTTCAATTAGGACAGATCTTAGGAGAAGTATGGAAGCGGTTGATTTACCATTTTTTGTCAAATTTGAAGTATCAATCATATCAAGAAAATAAAATTTCAAAGAATAAGATGACAAAAAGCATGAGCAATATGTTAGTAAAAATTGACGTGTTGAATATTTTGTTTAATGCATCAAACTGGATCGAAAATATTATGAAAAACCCGAACAAGGTTCGGGAAAAAAACTAGTATCCTTATCATATGCAAAATTTTATCAGCAAACACATACAATATAATCCGATTGCAATATAATATCAGTAGTGTAATTTCCTTAAAATTTGAAGCTCTAGGTCTTCTTCATATGATCTATACATATTAGTTTATCTTGAGTAAACATGCTAATATCCCCACCAAACATAAGAGCTTTGATCGCATTCATGACAAAAATACCACGACAACACCTGTAAAAAATTATTTAGAATCTAGAAGGATAGTAGTTGTTATACATGTTGACAAATGTAACTATGACTGTAAGGACCGAATGTTTTTAACTTATTCTTTTATAAGATATTGAATTGTGATTATTTTAATTTTTATAATTCAAAATTTTGTTTTGAAATTTTCCGTGCTCGAGCGAGTTAATTTACTTTAAATCTTTCGAAGCAAGTCCCGACACCATTTTAAATTGGATTTATGAACGTGTATTATTCCGCTTTTAGGTTTCGATATTTGGAAATATTATTTAATTCAAATATCGTTATCTTATTTCGACTTCAAGATTCATTTTGAAATTTGAATAAGACGGGATTGGAACGATCGAGTGGGTTCCGGGATTTATTTTCAGGTTTTGAATTGAGACTTATGGGACCAGTTTTCTTTTACTTTTTTTTCTTTTGCTTTCCTTCTACCCTCTTTTGTCTCCTTCCTCCCCCATAAACCTCCCGCTAGTAGAACCTTGCCCAATTCACCCGATTTGGTCCCCCCCCTCACCCCACAACAACTCATTCTCCTCCCTGTTTGATACCCAAACCCTTAGAATATCCTCACCACACAACCCCTCTATTTCACCTCTCTTGTTGTTCATAGAGAAGCCACAAGCCGCCCCATTTCTTAGGCAGATTTCTAACCACCACCTTTGTTGTACACCCATCCACCACTAGACCCGGGCAAACGCGGGCGCGGGCCGGGCTTGGGACGGGCTTTACTCAAGATTTTTTCCCATTGTTGCGGGCGCGGGCCGGGCTAAGCCCGCTTAACAGTTTGAAAGTCGTGTCCAAGCCCGTCCGCGAATGCGGGCGCGGGTAGCCCGCGGGTATCCGCAAACCTAATTAATTTTTCTTATTAAGATTATACTAAGCCTACTATAATCAATTTTAATATATATATATATATATATTACATATATTATTTATATACTACCTACTATTTTTAATATATATATATGTTACATATAAAATGAATACATATTATTTACATAATATATATATATGTTACATAATTACGGGCCTAGCGGCCCGCAACGGGTAGATTGGCTTACCCAATTCCGTTCCCGCTACGGGCGCAGGCCGGGCCTAGCGGCCCGCATGGGCTTTTCCCCCTACCCAAGCCTATCTAATTTCGCGGGCGGGCGGGGCAGTTAGGGCGGGCCGGCCCGCGTTTGCCCAGGTCTATCCACCACCACCTCATCTCGCCACCATCTCCACCTTGCTCCTCAAATGTTGTCTTCATTTTGATTGCCAGCCACCTCCGAAGCTCTCCCCCACTCTCTCCTCCTGAACCACCGACACCTCCTCTTCTACCCTCAACACTGTCGAGGAGTGCAGCCAAGGGCCTCTAAATTCCAGTAGAGACGAAGGACAAGCTCCCAACCTCCTCCCTCGCTTCTTCATCCCAGCAGTAGCAGTAATAGTGAGGATCAGAAACACCACCTTTCGAAGATCAGGCGGACCCAGGAGCCCGTCGGAGCCACGAAGACCGCTGCTCCCCTGTTCTTCCCCAAACAGAGTGGTAAGTTTCAATTCTCTGTTTTTTTTACTAGAATCTGTGTAAAGGTGGACTTTAAACCTCTTTCCCATCATCCTAGGTACAAGAAAAGTTCCTTCCTCGTCGTTGAAGCCAGTCACAACCCCGAGCACCTTCCCCGGAGTAGTCCTTCGAAGCTCAGTATAACTCTTCTTCCTCCCTCCCTCTTGTTCTCATTTGGGTTCTTGTGTGTGGGTTGTGGTTAGGGTAGTGTGTCAACTAGGCTGGGTGAGTATCGGGTTGAACGAAGCTCTGGCGTGTAACGGCCCGGGATTAGAAAACACGAGTTATGCTTCAAAGGAAAGAATCCTTCGTTAGGATCTTGCGCACCGAGTACATGTTCAATGGTTGAAAATGAATATTAATAGTTCCAAAGTGGGATTTCAAAACCAAATTCGTAAGGTCCGTTGGAGATCCCGAGGTAAAACCCTTGTACCTGTCCTAAAAGGAAGTAGAAAAAACCATTTAGCATGCTAACCCAAGCATAAGTCTAAAACAATACATAGGGGTTACACGGTAGAGCTTGGCCAAAACATAGTCCAAGTATATAAAATCCAGAAGTCATAAGACTTGGTGAAGTCAGAGTCTCAAGGCTCTCTCTCCTCCATGCAAAAGTGTCGCGCTCATAGAGTCAAACATTATCATCAATCATACATATATCATATACCTACAAAAAATAAAGCGGGCATAGGATTAGATTGAGGCCCGCACTTGGCTCGTCCCCACATATAAGTGATGTGAGCCTAATTCGCCATGCTTTATAGTTACTTTTATATCGTTTTCTGCATGCATTTCATACATTTGGGCTAGAATAGTACATAATCTATGTAGTTTATGCTTATTTGCCAAATTATTGAATCTACACTAGTTTCTGTTTAATTTCACAGAAATCGAGGCAATTTACAGTGGTTATGAGAAAGGGAGAAAAGCTCGAAGTCAACTACAGAAGTCCAAGGTCAAGAAGCAGCAGAACCAGGACAAATCGAGCTGAAAGCAAGGAAATCTACTCAACAACAGCTTGTTCGATATCGAGTTACCTTACTCGATATCGAGTGAAACAGTCGATTTCCACCAGAGTTAGCCAGAATCGAGGAAGCTGAGGAAGAGGAAGAACACAGAAGTCGATATCGACTATCCTAAGTCGATATCGAGTTGCCCTTGATTGAGTTGAAGACCCCGGGATCGACGAGCAAGCTGGAGCAGAACATTCAAGTCGATATCGAGGAACTTTACTCGATATCGAGTAATCACCAACTCGATTTTCACTTACTGGAGTCGAGATCGACGAAGAAGCTTAAGACGGAAAAAAGTTGGTCGATATCGAGTTGGACCATAGAAGCCGAAATCGAGTAGTCTGAATCTTGTTAAGATTCTATCCCGAATCCGATGGAGATATTTTCGAGATCAAATTCCATCAAGATCTATCAAGTGCTATCAAGAGGAGAAGATATTTACCTACATTAGATATAATTCCTTTTAGATATAATTATTTATTTCCATGTTTTATCTTTATATTATTAGATAGATAAAATTAGATATAGATATAGCTTTCTTTCCTAATTAGAGAGGGAATGAATGCTATAAATAAAGCCTTAGGGGCTGAGCTTTAGGACATCTTACAATACAATTCAATTCTAGAGAAGGAGAAGAGGTAGTAAGTAGAGAGTAGAGAGAGAGCTTGTGGCGAGAGCAAGGTGGAAAGGCGAGAGCGGATTTGGCTTGTTCGGTTGTAAGCATTCTTTTTAGTTTTATTTTAATGCAAAGTTATTTCCTTTTATTATTAATGAGTCTATTTATGATGAAGAGTGAGTAGTCACCCACTTCTAGGGTCGGGGTGAGCCCGACGGTAGCCATGTGAGGTGATGCGGTAAAGGTTTGAGCTTTTTATGCAATTCGTCTTCTATCCCTATGAGCATGATTCTTTTGCGAAAGTTGAAGGGGATCCTTGTTTGTATTATTGAAGCGAAAGTGATCTTAATACAACTTGGATTAATTATGTGAAAAGGGTTAGTAATAATTAGGGCTTATGCGAAAGCCTCTATATTCCTATTTGTTAATAACGAAAGTTATTTGATGTAAAGCATGATCTTTTATGCCTTTATATGTTATTTTGCATGGTTATCGTTGTGGTGTTGAAACCCTGATCTTGTAAGTCTTTAGTTTATTGATTTATTTCATCGAAAATCGTGTTCTGTGTTGCAAAAAGTTGCAAATTTTAGTTTCTGTTGTTACTCGAAATCGGGCAGATTTGGTCGACATCGAAGAATTTGGTCGATGTTGAGTTGAATTTGTTGAGGTCGAGTTAATTGCTGAGTTTGGCTTTCTGTTAGTCAATTTTGAGCACTGTTGGTCGATTTTGTTTAGTCGATATCAAGTAACAGTGGTCGATATCGACCAGTTTTCTGTGCTTTGCTTTCTTTTCTACTTTTCTCTATTAATTCTGTCTGTCTATTTGATTTTCTGCCTGTGAGATTCCTCCGCTACCTGAGATTCGTTGACATGCTTCCTCGAGGATCGATCCTGACTTTCCACTGCTGCATCGAGAGGAAGTCTTGTAATCATTTCCGTGGGCACGAATCTGGTTTGATCTATTTCATTATATTTTAAACTCGATTTCCTACCTACAAAAATAAGCACACACATACGCTATACCTAATATCTTGCTTCTAATGCAGGACATAAATATTAACACACAAGCATGCTCGAATTTTATATATGTGCAGAATTGTTAAATAGGGCCCTAGCGACATATCCCTCTCCTACCTCAACCCCCTTCCCGATAGGGCAGAGACTGGCCAGCTCATGAATGCATTCCATTTAATTATAATTGAATCAAGCCGATAAGCTCAGCCCATAATCATGCTCAAAATAATCATCATGCTCATATATAATAATAAAGGTGTTACTTGAAAAGATTTTACCAATGACTCGAATGACTCAGGACTAGACACGATGGGACTGGGCCGTCTTATAACCATAGAAAAGACTCTAGTTACATCACACATAACAGTCATTCTGTTCACACACGAATAAAGAATTAGAATGCTCATTCGTTAATGCAATCTTAGCATGATACATGGCATGTTATTATGATATGCAACACATAGTATATCATGCACGTATAAGCAGGGAAGTGTCTGATCAATCTGAGTAAGCTCCGAAAAAACTTACTTGGCTAGCAAAGCAACAAAACAGAAACCCGGCACACAACAAGCACAATCAGAGAGTACCACCTAGATATATATCAGAAATATACGAGTCTACGTCTAAACTACTCTAATCATACATAACACACTCATCGTACAATCAGATAAGTAAATACATAGCTTCATCCACACTTGCCATTCCAGCATGATCACCCAACTCATTTAATCTTAACACCTCATAAGATAACAATAACTTCCACAACTTACTTAACTAACTTCTCATGCTCATAAGATCGTTATTTAACCATAACATCTCGACATGTATAATATTTTGCAAGACACTACTCATGCTATAATATACTACCACGACATCATGGCATTAGTAATTCACACATGCTATTAGTCACACATACATGTCGTTAGTCAAACAATCATATCATCATGCTAGTCAGTTACCAATCAAGTCTAATTCCCATGTTAGTCTCGAAAACCGTTTTGAAATCCGAGTTAAAACGTTAGGACTTCTGACCTTTGACACACTCGTTAAGTTTGTTGTCCAACCCCGAGGTTAAGTTAGCAAGTCGTTCATTTAAATCCCCAAAATTTCAAATCCGGCTTTTAAAAATGTTCAACAAAAATCTCCAAAGTTAAAATGTTCAACTCTCGACCAAAGGGTGTTTCGCCGCAGCGAAAATGGATTTAACCATTGTGAGACACGTTAGCGAGCACCCTACGAGGCTAGGGGTGTTGTGGCTGCGAGATGGCCAACTTGCCCCTGCGAGAGCTTCGTGCCCGCAAGAGGAGTTTCGCCCCAGTGAGTGGGATCTCCCCTGAGATCCCACTCACTGGGGCGAAACGGCAACTCGCCGCTAGGAGATAAAACCCTTAGGGCTCTTTTTTGACTCTCGGCCGCGAGTTTTTACTTGCGGCCTTGGATCGTCTAATTTTTGCCCGTTTTGACCTCGATTATTATTGTTAGCCTTCCCCGATTTTCCTGACTCTTACCCCAACCCGTAGAAACATGTTATGGACCTTTTGACATGCGAAAAAAGAGAGAAAGAGGGATCGCTCACCCAAACTTCTTCTTCTTCTTTTCTTCTTCGGGATGGCTCGGGAGGTGATTTCAAGGCTCATCTCAGCTAGATCTTCTCGTTGAGGAGGCTGTAAGTTAGTAGTAGGGTTAAAGGAGATAAGTTTGGAGATTCGGAGGTGAGAGGAAGAGAAAATGAGCTTCTTACCCTTCTAGAATGGAAATGGGCGAGGAGTGCACCGGGGCTTTGTTCTTGATCTTCCGGGGCTGTTGGGCGGCTCCAATGGATCTCCTAAACTCCGGGGATGAGGAAGGAGTTGTTGGAGGTTCTTTTTTGCAAGAAGGATGACAGAGGATGAGATGGGTGTTGGTGGTGCCTCTTGTCAAAAAGGGAGAGAGAGAGAGAGAGAGAGAGATGGCGGTGGAGGAGTCGTGGTGGTTATGTGGTGAACGAGGTGGCCATAGATGGGAGTCGTGGTGGCTGGAGGGGTATTGGTGGTGGTGCCAAAGGGGGGAGAGGGAGGGGTAAGTGAAATATATTTAGGGTTTATGTTTTCTCACTTCCAAGATAATGTGCTTTACGGTTTTGGACTTTGGATTTTTTTTGAACGAGTGAGATAGGTCAAGCCTTGTGTCTCTCAAAGAGATAAGATGGATGAGAGATGTGGATGGATAAGAATGGCTTTGTCTCCTTCCCAAAATGAGAGGTGCAAGGAAGATAGAGTGGAAAAGACAAGTGTGGGTTTCTCCCCCATAAGATGAAAGCATCTTTTACTAATTCAAAATGTCTCATGGCTCCAAGTTTTGGTGGGGGGTTTTGGCTAGGGTTAGACATGGGGGGATTCGGCTTGGGCAAGGAGGAATGAAGGTGAGACTCTTCATCTGTAATGCGAGTTCAAATCTCGAGGTTGGTTCCCAATCTTAGTCTCCCAAGGTTAGATTCTTAATTCCGTCTCTCTTGATCAATTGGATTTTCAAAAACCCGAGGAAGGATGTTGTTACGAAGGAAATCGAGTCGAATAAATATGAAATATATATCAAACCAATCTCTAGTCAACGCAAATAAAATTATAAGACTTCCTCCCACTGTAGTGGTAGGAGTCAGGATCGATCCACAAGGAAGCGTGTCATCGCTCGCCGATCTAGTCTCAAAAACAGCCCTCTGACATCGACTAGAAGTTCTTGATATCGATGAGATCCAATCGATGTCGAGTAAAGCAGTCGATCTCTAGTGCATACCCTGTAAAACAACATCAATACACTCAACTTCGAGTGGGTACTCGATATCGGGTTAGACTCACTCGATATCAACTGTTAGGTGTCGATTTCAAGTCAAAATGGAGAAAAAGAAAGTAACATGTTGGAAAAGAACGTTTGAATAATGTAAGGATGAATAATAAGCAATGATCATAAATAGCAGAAAGGTTTTGTATAATATCAATAAACTAAAGACTTCCAAGGCAAGGGAATTACCATAACGATAACCGTGCAAGCAACATACTAAATTCATGAAAGAAACATGCTTTTCATCAAATGAGTTTTGTTATTAACAAATAAGAATATAGAGGCTCTCGCGTAAACCGCAAGTGTTACTATCATTTTCATAATTATTATCCAAATTCATAATAAATCCACTATCGCTTCAATATCATAAATATGAAATTTGTCCACTATTCTCGTAGGGAATTTAAGTACATAAGATAGAAGATGAAAATCACATAAAAGACCATAAATTTAGCGTACTTACATGGGTATCGTCGGGCGCACCCCGACCCTAGAAGTAGGACGACCACTCGCGCCTCATCATGGTAAACATCAACATAGGAAATAAATTGAATGGAAACTAAAAGAGTAAGAGTTCAACCGAACAAGCCACAACCTCTCTCTCTCTACTCACTCGGCCTTCTCCTCTCTCTCTCTCTCTCTCTCTCTCTCTCTCTCTAGGGTTACACAGTTGCCTGTGTACTTGGATGATTAAAACCTAGTCTCCAAGGGCTTTATTTATAGTGATCAATACTTGCTAGCTAAGAAAAGAAATATCTATCTAATTTCCTAGGATAAAATGTTCCTAAAAAAAATAATATAAAACAAATAAATATCCCTAGGGTATATAGGATTTTAACCCATAAGGATAGATGTTTATTAAGAAAGGATAAAAGATCTTCACTTCGTTGCTAAGCAATCCACCTCAAATTCGGAAAAACGCATCTCACCACTCTGGTGTTCCACTCGACATTGAGTGACACGAGTCGATATCGAGTGGCTCCATGTGTCTCGAGTGGGCTTCACTCGATCTCTAGTGATCTCTGTGTTGTCGAGTGCTCTTCTTCTCTATTGGGTCTAAGTGTGGCTTGTGTGGACTCGACATCGAGTGAACTCCAGTAGACGTCGAGTCATTCCACTAGACATCGAGTGAAATGCCAACGTGGTTCCTTCTTTTCCAAATTGCTCCAAAATGTCTCCGATTCCTTTGAAATTAAACAGAAGCTTGTATAAAGCTCTATAACTCGCAAATATGCATAAACTACACAAATTCAATACTTTCCCAACCCAAAAATATAAAGCATAAATAGAAATAAAAATATACGAAGTACAAAACATGGCAAAATAGGCGCAAATCAACTCCTCATATTTAACTGTGCTTGTCCTCAAACAATATTTTTAATGTCATATAGGGGAAGAAACCAAACTCTCAACATCATAGATCCATTCTCCTGTATCCTCTATCAATCAATTACCATCCTCGCAAATGTACTAATGCCAACAAATCCATGCATGTGAATAAAAGCAACATCTCACACAAAAGGAGGGTTATGCAAAACAATTTTATAAGTAACATAGGATTAATAATCAAGAGGACTTGTATGCACATGGTGAAGTAAAGGTAAAAGGTAGAGTGGTGGGCTATATTTGGAAATGTGTTGCTAAATCCGGAGAGAACTTCTGAAACTTTGCTTCTTGCTTTAATGCACATTCTCCCATCGTATGATATTTCTGGTTCCCTCATGCTCTCATAATGACACTCTTTATTTTTTTTCACTGATATGCTTTTACCTCTCTAACCTTAGCACTGCCTTCTCGCGAGTCGCAAATATGGGTGTCATGAATGGCTCCGGATACTTAGTGCTTCAGACTCCTCACTAAGCAAGCAAGGTTAGAGAGGTGATGAGATTTTATTTCAGACTCCTCAATCTACCTTTATATCCTAGGTGATGGGATTTTATTTCGCACATTAAATTTTCCATAATATAATCCTCCTGCCAAACTCCAAACATAATGATAACAACACACCATATAACATTTCCAAAAATGACTTCCATTCTCAACATAATATCCGAATAGTAAATAAGGTAGAAAATGGGCAACATGTATAGAGCATGTGAAGCAAATATGAAATAAGGCATAAATATGGCTTTGTGATGTATAAGCACATGTAAGGATAGGATATTAGGGGTGTGCATAACCGGGTACCCGACACGAACCGGTTAATCGTGTCGGGTACCCGGAACCGTGAAGGTGGAAATGGCCGAACAGTATCCAAACCGTCTTAACCCGGGTACCCGACACGGTTAAGGTATTCGGTTCCGTGTCGGATACCCGGGTACCCGACACGAACCATTTCTTTTTTTTTCTATGGTTGTTCGTGTGTGCTGTTACAGTGGAATGAATAGCAGAATAGCAGAATTTACAAAACCATCGAGCCACTTCCATTTTCTCAATTAAGTAGTGGAATGAAAGGGAAGGAAGCAAGAAATTAAGTCGAGCCCTTTGGAATGGTCCCTATGAATGGCTACTGTAATACTGAATTTCAAAGTATTCCTCCATCTTAGGCTATAGTGAATTTCAAAGTATTCATATCAAAACACAAAACAATGAAATTGAAAAGCCTCTTTCGAGCAGAAGTGCAGAACATTCAAAGATTCAATCCAACAGAACCCTAATCGAAATTTCAAACCGAAATAAAGTAACTTAACCCTAATCGAAATTTCAAAGACCCAATTGCACAAATGCAGAGCAGACTCACAAATACCATACAAAATCAATTGGTGGCTGTTGTTGCACCAACCGGTGCTGGTGAGAGGAGGGAGGAGGTGGGACACCGCCGACGTGAGAAAGGAGGCGGCGTTGGTGATCGAGGTGCGAGGAAGCGAGATCTGTGAGTGAGAGAGAGAGAGAGAGAGAGAGAGAGAGTGAGAGGCGGAGGGAGGAATCGTCTCTGATTGGCTTCGGTTCCGATAAGCGTAGGTGTGATGAAGAGCGAGGAGCGGCCTCAACAGTGACAACGTAAACGGAGGTCCGAGTGGAAGACTGACCACGGTGTCGGCGGCAGGGGCTTCGGATCTGAGTGAGGAGGATGGAAGGAGGGAAGATCTGACCGAGGAAGAAGGACTGAAGGAGGGATTGAACAAGAACACTTGCGTCTGGCGGCTAAACGAGAGAATTAGGGATTTAAGAGAATAAGAGGTGGATAGGGAAATAAAAAAACTTAAAAACAGGAGGGGATGAGATTCGAACCCAGATCGGTTTAATTGATACCCAGTCCCTCCGTCCCCTTAAACCAATTGAGCCAGATGAACGCTTTGTCATCTATGGGATCTTTTTTATACAAGTATTATTGTCTTCAAATCTAAAAATTAAAAAAGAAAAATTTAAACGGTTCGTGTCGGGTATCTGACAAGGCGATTTGCCTGATCCGAACACGAACCGTTTACAACCGTGTTTTCTCGGTTCGTGTCATTATCGTGTCGTGTTTTTTCGGTTTCGGGTTTTTTCGTGTCGTGTTTTCGTGTCATGTTTTCGGTTTTGGGTTTTTCTGCACACCCCTATAGGATATGTAGGATTGAGCTTATATGGAAAATAAAGTCCTCCATCCTCTTATCATGCATATGCCAAAAGCAACTTCAAAATTTACCTCATTTCATGGTTTTCAATAAAATATGCACTTCATTGTGACTTCTTTTTACTAGGCAATTTCATGATTTATCTTTTTTTTTGTTCGAATTTCATGTTATATCTCTAATGAATATATTTTTGCAGTATTGAGTCTTGTTAAACCTTCCACCCACCCCATACTTATACATTACAGTGTCCTCACTGTATAAAGACAAGGGTAAAAGGAGAAATTATTAGGAGAAAATCGAGTTGAATAAATATGGAATATAAACTCAAACTGAATTCCAGTCCGTGCAAAAGGAATTACAAGACTTTCTCCCGCTGTAGTGGAAACGAATCATGACCGATACACGAGGAAGCGTGTCAGCGGATACCAAGCAGCTCGTAAATCACGTTCTAGATCGACTCTGGAGACCACTCGATGTCGACTGGGTCGGACGATCTCTAGTCAAGTCAGTCGATTTTCGGTGAAATCCTGTAGAGACAAAAAAAATAGTCGATGTCGAGTTGTTGACTAGATATCGAGTGGTTAGTGTTCGACGTCAACTGACTCAGAAGACTGCCAGTCGTTCCAATTTCACTCGATGTTGATTGAAAACAATCGATGTCGAGTGGTTATGCAGTGACATGTGTGCGTTGGAAACGATGGCCGAAGAATTAAAGGATGGATAAGAAGAATGGTCAGAAATAACAAGGGTTGTTGGGTTTTTTGAGGACCCAACGAACGACAATAAACGAGTGTAAACAAATATGAAAGAAAACTTCTAAAGCGAGGGTTTACCACAATGACAACCATGCAAGTGAAATCATAAATCGCAAAAAACAAGAATTTTATCGACAAACGACATGGCTTTCTCCAAATCCGGCAAATAGGAATATAAACCTTCCGATAAATAAACCTGATTGCGTCTATCCTTTTCATAAATAGAGTTTATATTCTTCCGAATAGAAACCTTAATTACTATCTAAGTTTTTCCACATGAGTTCTTTAACTTTTCAATTAAAGGTGAATCACAAGAATAGAGCGAGATAAAGTACTTTCTTTCGTGACTTAAGAATCCATCGGTATGGCTATCATCGGGCTCACTCCGACTCTAGAAGAACGGAAACTACTCGTTCATCATAGCAAAATACATGTTTCACGGGAAAAAATAAACTTGTATAAATATAAATTCAAAATCTTTACAATCCCAGCACTACAAATTTCGTAAGGATGCAAAAATCCTAAAGCTTCGAATACCTAAATTCTATGAGAATTGTTTGCTTTGAACTTGAATGATGAAAAAACAGTCCCTAAGGCATTATTTATAAGCATCAATTCTTGCTAACCAATGATAAGGAATTCTATCTAAAACTTGAAGATATAAATCAACTTAAGGAAATATATAAATCTAATTAGGTAAACTAAAAATCTCCTTAGGGTAAAATAATGTTCAATCCATAAGGATAGAAACTAGATAGATGATAGAGACTCTAGTCTTCGTACTTAAGTCTTCTCTTCTCTGATTCAGATTCATCTAACGCGTTTCGGCCCAATATGCATTTTCAGTCAACTTTGAGTGGGTCCACTCGACGTCGAGTGACTCAATTGATCTTGAGTCTTTTCGATCGATGTTGGGCCATTGTCTTAGCTGCTAAGTGTATGCCCAGTTCCTCACTCGATGTTGAGTCCTCATCCCGTCGATGTCGAGTCGTCCAATATACATCGAGTGATTCTTTAGTGGAAATCGAGTGGGATCCTACACTTCTTGGTAATTCTCTGAATTTGCTCCAAATTCTACAATATTAAAAATAAACTTGTGTAGACCTCTATTTCTTGCAAATACGTATAAGCTATAAAAATTCACTATATTCCAAACCTAGAATATATAAAAGGTGAAACTAATTAAAATAGCCCAACCTTTAAGAGAGTGTTAAAAATATATCTCCACCTTTCAAATGTAAGATAAATATCCCGACCTATATAAGTGATGGTAATATAATATCCCAAAATTTTCTCCCCCATAAAAATGCTTACATGGCCCATATGTGGCAAAAAATAATGATCGTATTCACAAGCGTGCCCTTGGATCTTAATGCTCGAATTATACAAAGTATAGTCTAGATTGTCATCATAATTTTTAAAAAATAAAAGTCTCTTTTGTAACTAAAAAAATCATTCAATTTAATACGTATTTATATATTATAATTAAATTTAATCAAAACAAATATAATAAAACAAGTAAATATTTAAAATATAATTTTCAATATCATGATTGCGTAAAATATTATTCAAGTTTATTAGATTAAATTAGATTGGTTTTTAAGCTTATATTAATAAAAAAAATATTTACATTCTTTTTTATATCATCGTTATTTTCAATTTAATAAAAAAAATATTTCCATTCTTTTATATATTTTTTAATAATAATAATTTACTTCTTATATATAAATGAACACCATTGAATAATTTAAATAATTAAATTTTCATCTCAATTTCGTAGTAACATAAAGTATTCTTCAGTTTTGATAAGTTAAATCACTAGCTAATCATTTACTAATTGAAATTATGTTATTTCGCTTTACATTTTTTTTATTGGGCTTGTTATGGATATTATTAAATCTAAAACTACAAAATTTTATTATATAAACTTTTAAACTCATCTAATTTAATTTTATAAGTTTTATTTGAATTGAAAATACATGAGTAATACAATACAAAAAATAAGAATTTTATTGAAGAGAAATCATTAGGATATTATATTACCATTACTTATAAAGGTCGGGATATTTATCTTACATTTGAAATGTTGAGATATATTTTTAACACCCCCTTAAAAGTTGGGTTATTTTAATTAGTTTCGCATATATAAAATGATAGAATAAGAATCTCCAAATAGGTACAAAAAGATGGTATAAAACATGGACATCGGAAACTTACTAGACACGAACTAAGAATCTCCAAATAGGTGCTCTCTTGTTGACTCGATATCGAGTGGTTAGTGTTCGACGTCAACTGGCCCAGAAGACTACCCGCCGATCCAATTTCATTCGATGTTGACTGAAAACAGTCGATGTTGAGTCATTACGCAGTAACGTATGTAGGAGGAAATCGAATGAAAAATACAAAAATAAATTCAAACCGAGTTCTAACATGCCCAAAAAAATTCAAGACTTCCTCCCATTGTAGTGGAAGGGAATCAGGATCAATCCACGAGGAAGTGTGCCAGTGGATCCTAGATAGCACGCGATTCACGTCAGATTTCGACTCCAAGGAATTCACTCGATATCGACTAGTGCGTAGTCGTTATCGACCAGCTTTAGTCGATTTCTGGATTCTGTGAAAAAGTGGTCGATTTCGACCTAAACCACTCGATATCGACCTATACCATTCGATATCGACCAGGTTTTGTCAACTTCTCCTATCCTAAGTGCTCGATATCGACCAAATCAGTAGCAAATATCGACTGGCTCAGAAAACTGTCAGTCGACCAAAAGACTCGATTTCGACCTATAAAGGTGAATTTCGAGTGCTTTTGCAAAACCTGTGTCGGCGAAAGAGGGTCGAAGAATGCAAGGATGGAAGAGAAGGATGAATAGAAATAAACCAGGTTCACAGATTTAAAGAGAATATAAAAATTAGTGAAGTCCGTTAAATTGATTAGGATAATAATTCTTCCATAAAGTTATAACTTCCATAAAGTTATAATAATTCTTCCATAAAGTTGTATAGGCAATTCATCCATGTAACCTATATATATATTCTATCTAATGAAAGGCAAACTCTAAGGAGGAATTTATCCAATCTAACATGGTATCTGAGCCTTTAGGGTTTCATCAAAATCAACCATAATTTTTGCTCTAGATCCCTCCTTACCTCCTTGACCTAACGTCGGTGGCACTTTCCCACCACCGGTCATCCCTCGTCTCTTCATCCTCCTCGCCGCCCCCTGTTCATATGCACATCACCACCACTGCAACCTTGCAGTCCCGCACCCATCAGATCCCGCTGCACCCTTGCAGTCCCACTGCAACCCACCACCGCACCCTCGATCGCAGTCCCGCACCCACCAAGATCCCTCGTCTCTTCATCCTCCTCACGCCGCTGCAACCCACCACCACATCCTCGCAGTCCCGCACCCACCAACCCCAACATCACCCTCGACAACGCCAACCCCAACACCTACAACCCCCTCGCCGACGCAGCTCCCTCTCTCTCCTTCGCTCCTCGCCGACGCACCTAATCACACTGCCGGTCACTCATATTTCAGATTTCTGCAACCCTCTTCCTTGATTTTCATATTCATGTCCTAATTAATTAGCCCGTCACTGGTATTTCGGATTTTCAGATTTTTTTGATTTTCAATTTCGCCCATGCCGCCAGTCCTAATTAACCTCTTACCATGGATGATGTCCCCAAGCCTACCACTTTTCACTCCGCTCTAGCCATTTCCAATGTCAAAAATATTATCCCCATCATCCTTGATGTTGAAAATGGTCCTTATCCTTCCTAGAAAGAGCTATTTCATGTCGCTGCTCGTGCTCACAATGTCCTGGACCACATTGACGACTCTGTCAAACATTCGGAAGGCATTACTAATGATCTCTGGAATCAAGTTGATGTTGTCCTCTTGCAATGGATCTATGGCAGTGTTACCCAAGATCTTCTTCTCATCATCTTTGAGCCGAATATGAGGGCCAAAAACGCCTGGTCGAAGATTGACAATCTCTTCAACGACAACAAGAACTCGCGGGTGGTCTATCTTGAGCACCAACTGACGAACGCCCACCTCGAGTCCTTTTCCTCTGTCTCCTCCTACGCCTAGCACATGAAGGAACTGTCTGATAGACTGTCGAATGTTGGCTTTCCTGTCACCAATTATCGCCTAGTCCTTCACACTATCTCTGGCTTGCCTGCTGAGTAAAACACAGTCAAAACCATGATTCTATACACGGATCCTCTCCTTGACATCGGCAAGGCTCGCTCCCAATTGATTCTTGAAGACACTCGCCTTGCGAGTCAATCGGCGCTCCCTAAGGCGCCTCCGGTAGAGGCCCTAGTCTCGTCCGGCAACTTGAGCGTCGCTCTGTACACCCCTCGGCCGCCGTTCACTCCCTCCAGCCGTGGCAGCAGCAACCCCCGCAGACGTGGCCATGGCCGCAGCGGCCGCTTCCATGGACGTGGTCGCGGCTCCTATCAGCAGCATGCGCCTTGGTCCTCGCACCCGAACTACTGGCCTCCTTCGCCTCGCTAGCTCGGTCCCAACGGCTACCCTCCACCCGGCTGGACCCCTCCACCCAGCTAGACACCTCCACCAAGCTCGTACCCTGGCTCACAGGGCATTCTCGGCCCGGCTCCGCCCTCCCGTCAAGACCATCAGGCCATGATGGCCGCTCCATCCTACCAACCAACCGACCTGCCGCAGACGTTTAGTTCTCTCGGCCTCACTTCGTCTGGCCCGAACTGGTACATGGACTCCGGAGCAACATCTCCCATGTCTCAGAACTCAGGTATAATCTTTTCATCTACTTCTAAGAAAATGTCTTCGTCCATAATTGTCGGAAACGGTGCCTGCATTCCAGCATTGGGTTTAGGGCAAACCACTCTCCCCACCCACATCAGCCCTATTCACTTAAACAATGTCCTTGTCTCTCCTAAACTTATGAAAAACCTTATGTCTGTTAGACGCCTTGTTACTGATAATCAAGTTTCCATTGAGTTTGACCCTTTTGCTTTCTATGTGAAGGATTACCCCACGTGAAGTCTGAGCATGAGATCTAATAGCACAGGATAACTCTACCCGGTCACTCTTCCAGAGTCTGCCCATCTATCCCTTGCTAATCAATTGACGTCTATCTGGCATGCTCGACTTGGCCATCCAGGATCACCTGCTTTTGATATTCTTAGGTCTAAGTTTTTGCATTGTAATAAAGAGCCCTGCTCTCTTCTGTGTCGAGCTAGTCAACTCGGCAAGCACACTAGATTACCATTTGTTAGTTCTTTGAATCACGCCCTAGCGCCTTTTGATGTTATTAATAGTGACTTGTGGACCTCTCCGGTCATTAGCAATGAACGTTTTCGCTTTGTTCTTGTTTTTCTCAATGCTTTCTCTCATTACTTATGGGTGTTCCCTCTCAAATACAAGTCTCAAGTTTATGCTCACTTTGTTGCGTTTCATGCCTATGTTTGCACTCTATTTCAATGCTCCATAAAGTCTTTCCAATGTGACATGGGAGGTGATTTCAGCAACACCGTCCTTCACACCTTCTTTAACAATAATGACATCCAATTTCGTTTCTCTTGCCCTCACACATTATCTCAGAATGGAAAAGCTAAGCGCATCATTCACACCATCACCAATTCCATGCGCACGCTTCTCGTTCATGGACACGTTCCATCTCAGTATTGGCCATATGCGGTTGAAACGACATGCTATCTCCTCAATATCACACCCACCACCACCCTTGAAAATCTATGTCCGTTACAGGTTTTGTTTCGTTTTACCCCATCCTATTCTCATCTTCGAGTCTTTGGTTGCTTGTGTTATCCAAACCAAGCGTTTGTTGCCCCTCATAAGCTTGCACCACGCTCTACCCCGTGTCTTCCTTGGGTACCCTTCTCACCACATGGGGTATCGTTGTTTCGATATCAGTCGGAATCACGTCATCATCTCCCGTCATGTCACCTTTAACGAATCTACATTTCTCTTCTCCCGCACCTTGCCTTCTGATGCTTCCTCTCTTGACGTCACATCCCCTCTCCACACTATACCTTTCCTCTCTACCTCTCCTAGTGTTATTACACATCATGCTCCTCTTGATAGCCCTCTGATAATGCACATTTCTAATGGGCATTATAGGGTAGTTTAGATGCATTTTCATTGTAGAATATGCATGTTTAGTGTCAACTTAGATTAAACTCTTTTCGTGGAAAAGTTCGGAATCTACGCTATTTCGGTTGAATTGTGCAGAATCGTAGATCCGATATGGTTGAAAGCAAAGGAAAGGTGAACGACAGGTCCAAGTGAAGTCAAGAAAGCAGGCTAAAGAAAGAAAAAAAAGAGGCAAGAAAGAACGAGGGAAGAATGAAGAGAAAACAAGTTTTTGGGCATCTGTTGCTGCCATCGAATAGGATCTCGCTGCCAGCGAGTGGAGTCAACGGGAGGATGTCCTGGAGCCAACACGTCTTGCTGCCAGCGAATGGAATCTCGCTGCCAGCGAGTAGAGTCAGCGGGAGGATGTCCTTGAGCCAGCATGTGTCGCTGCCAGCGAATGGAAACTCGCTGCCATCGAGTCGAGTCAACCCAGAGTCAACGAGCAAGCAACATGAGTCACTGCCAGGGAATGGTGACTCGCTGCCAGCGAATGGAGTCGCTTCAGTGGACGACCGGATTCGCTGCAGCGGATGTAAGCTTTCACGGCAGCGAATGGAGACTCTCGCGGCAGCGGAAGAGTGGACTCGCGGAAGCAGAACCGAAGAAGCTTGAAAATTTCTAAGGCATGGTCTATATCCGCGGAGCAAGTCCCGAATGTTGAGGACCAACAACAACAGACTTTTAACTTTAATGGAAAGTTTTACTAAGGATGAACAAGGTCTATATCCGCGGAGCAAGTCCAGTGAACGGTTTTGAATTTACGGCGGAAGAGATCCTTTACGACGCGTACGACTTCTTCTCCCAATTCTCCTTGTTTCAGATTTCTGTCTCAAGTTCACCTGACTTTGATCCGCTCATTCTTCCTCCTCCTCTTTTCTTTTTCTCGAAAAAGTCCCTTATTCTTAATGAAGTTTCTCGCTTATATAGGTCCCGGGCGGTCCCGAATGTTGTGCCACGTGGTGTTCGCCATTCGACACGTGTTCTATTCGTGGGGTGTGGGCATGGCCGCCACGTGCCCACTCTTTTATATCCGCGGATGACTGTGTTTGAGTTAGCCTTTGAATATTTGTCCGCGAACGATATTTATGATAATGTGATTATCCTTTTTTGCTAATCGGTTGGTGTTCTTCACTTTATTATTTTTATATTCTTAGAGATGTTTCTAATATTGGTTTAGTCAAGCTTATCTATTGCTATGTGTTGATGAAATCATTCTCACAGCATCGACGGAGCATCTCCAGTCGACTATTATTCAGCGGGTGAGCAAGGAGTTTGCTATGACTGATCTTGGCCCTATCAGTTTCTTCTTGGGGGTTTATGTTACTCGCTCTGCCTTGGGTCTATTCCTCTCTCATGAAAAGTATGCTAAGGAGATTGTTTCCAAAACAAATATGATGAAATACAAGCTGGTTTCCACTCCGGTTGATACCTCTGCTAAGCTGGTCCAGGCTTCGGGTCCCTCCATCTCTGACCCAACCCTCTACAGGACCCTGGTGTGTGTGCTCTGTAGTACTTGACGTACACACGCCCAGACATCAGTTACGTCGTGCAACATGTATCTCACTTTATGCATGATCCCCGCGAGTCGCATTTTGCTACTTTGAAGCGCATTATCTGGTACATTCACGGCACATCAGCCCTCGGCATCACCATCTCCCCATCATTGTCATCGGTCTCCTTGGTCGCCTATACCGATGCCGATTGGGCAGGTTGCCCTGACACCCGTCGCTCCACATCCGGGTACCGTGTCTTTATGAATGACTCTCTGATCTCATGGTCTGCTAAGCGACAGCCGGTGGTCTCCCGCTCTAGCGCAGAGGCTGAATACCGTGGAGTGGCCATCATCGTTGCTGAATATGCCTGCCTACGGAACCTTGTTCTTGAGCTTCATTGTCCCTTGTCTCGTGCCTCCATTATTTACACGGACAATGTCAGTGCCACGTACCTTGTTCACAATCCAGTCCATCATCAGCGGACCAAACATGTGGAGATTGACATCCATTTTGTTCATGAGAAGGTTGCTTTGGGCCACGTCCGTGTCCTCCATGTGCCTTCAGCATATCAATACGACGACATATTCACAAAGGGTTTGCCACGTCAACTGTTCTTGGATTTCAGATCCAGTCTCACCCTTCGTTCCTCTTCTATTTCGACTGAGGGGGTATGATAACATAAGTGTATTGTATATGCAATTGGGCCTAAGGGCCTCGTTGTAATTATTCATCCATGTAACATTTATATATTCTATCTAATGAAAAGCAAACCCAAGGGGGAATTTATCCAATCTAATAAAGACAATATCCAAAATCAGCAGATTACAGATAACTTTCATTCTACCAATATTGTGGTTAAGAATTGCATAGCTTTAATTCCCTTAGCCTTCAAGGAAATCAACATGCAGGGACAAATAAGATGTAAAATTATTCTAGAGCAATCATTTCATATGCTTGTAGTAGTAATGACTAGAAAAGAATAACGGTCTATAGGAAAACTTACTTGATTAAAGGGATTTTGATTATTTGTTGCCGGATCTGGGTAGAAGAAGTGTCGCTCTTGAAATATAATTGAAATCCAAACACCTAATCCCTTGATTTTTGGTTAGGATGTTTAGGGGTTTGCCCTCGGTTTCTCCTTTCTTCCTCAATCTGACCTCCACCAGACAACCGAGTTCAAAGCTTCACATGTTTGTGAAGCTTCCAATATGTGCATTAATAGAATCGAGTCTGAAAATCGTCGAGTGAAGATTGAGGTGAATTTTAGAGCATGAGGTTTTCGATTTGGGGTTTTTTCTAGTTGAGACTTTTCCATGGCTGTGTTCGGACCGACGATTAGCGAATTGGTTGAGAATCTGGTTACTTTTGATGCATCGGGAATTAGAGATGGAAGCTTGAGGGCTACAGATCACTTGTTCATGGGGATTTTGAGAGAATTTTCGGTTTGGAGTTTTAGGGTTATTATTGGGTTTGATGAGGAATTGTTGATAGGTGACATTGGAGATATCTTCAAGGATAAGATTTGGCTCTACAAGAGACCATTTCATGAACGAAAGAGGAAGACACCTCAATGCCGGCAACGATGGAACCGTGGAACCGCCATTGAACATCGAAGGCGGAGACGAAATGAAGCAGGAGAGGAAGAGGGGTGCATGGCTATGTTAGATTGTTAGGGCTTCCTTAAGGGATCTTTTCTTTAAAAAAATTGAACTCCCCAATTTTAATCCCTCTTTCATTTTGAACTCCCTCCAACAAATTTTATTTTCCCCTTGAATTCCCTCCTAAAATCTTTTTTTTCACACCCTAGTTTATAAAAAACGGATTACTTTACAATCTAAAATTTTTATTCAATGGTAAAAATGTCATAAAATTTTCAAAATTATTTGATATGCTCAAAATAAAATAATTTAGAATCCATTATATTTAAAATAAATCTGAACTAACCCATTTTTAACAAGGGTATTGATTAATTAAATTTTCTTGTTTATTTATTTCTCCATATTATTGCATTGAAATGATATATGATAAATTTTATTTAGATCATTTATTAAAATAGGGTAACATTAAAAATAGAGATAAAATAATATTGAAAATATACTTCTTGTAAATTTTACAATATTGATGATATTACAGCTTTTGTTAAATAAACAAATAGATAAAAAAAATATGCAAACTGTTATATTATTATTATTATTATTATTATTATTATTATTATTATTATTATGTGGATGTACAAAATATACATTTTATTTAGATAGAGTTTTGTCTATAAATAGATTGACTATTGCTTGAAGTCTAATGAGTTTATCTCTATATATTTTACTGGTGTAACACCAAGAGAGACACAGTTGAATACAATCTCATATTCTTCCCTTTTCAGCACGATAGATTCTAGAAACTAAAACCCTAATTTTTCCGATCCGCAACCATGCTCCACTATCCCAAACTGATCGCAATTTTCTACAGCCAGAAATCCAACCCAGGATGACGGTGAATGTGCTCCCGGAGGTGTCGACCATCACGATGCCTCCAAGATCGAAGTCCCCCTCTCGAACCTCGATCTATCCCCTCCCGTTTCCCCCTCCGACAATGACTCCAAGATCGAAGAAGTCGGTGGGTCGGCTTGGTTCCCGGAGAACCGAGTCGCTGGGTTCGCCTACCAGAAATTAAGGAGGAGGAGATTCTTGATGCTTCCGATTCGCCCCTAATTGTGGAGCTTTCGATTTTTACGGAGTCAGACGAATTCGCTACGGAGGAGGAGAACAGGGAGAGTGAGGAAGATTGGGATTGGAATTTGCATAGGGGCGCAAATCTGCATCCTCCTCCATGGACCGCGGCCGGAAGACCTTCAAGCGAGTCGGAATCGAACAGAAGCGCCTCCGGAAACAAAACCGCCACTCCGACTCCGCCGCAGCCATCTCCTCCGGTAAAACCCTAACTATCGGCGTCGAAGAGAAGAATATCGACGATCTCGATCTCCCCAGTCGGAGGTCATCCGTGATCCGTCGACTCCGCTCGCTCAACCAGTTACTCTCGTCGGAGAAGACGAACGATTTTGATGTGGTTTTTGTATTAATTACAAAACCAACCCTGAAATTATCAAATTTGCGGATGTGCATGTACTTTTTTGATAAATAACAGAAAAGACCCAAACTTTCAGGGGTACAAGTTTTGTCCCTGAGTAAAGGTTCCGATGAGTGGAAAATCTCTTCCCAGAAGCGATGAGATTTAGCGAGTGAAGTAGATAAACACATCTCCCTAAGAGGATGTATACGTCAATTATATCAATTCCCGTTCTACGCCGTCCTGGAGGTAAGTGCAATTTGATTTTTCTAATTTATTATTTTGTTTATAAATAATTTAATTTGTCTCCTGAAGTAGAAAATATTAAATCCCTCAAAGTGTATGAAAGTAAAGAAATTGATATTATAAATCACTTGATGTGATAGATAAAATTTATCTCCGTACATCCATGTAGCGATGATCAATGATTATTACTTTGTCTGTTTGTTTGTATATTATATTTTTATCATCATCTCCCGAAGTAGATGAAAAGTCATATCTTTACTTGTATAAGAAGATAGATCTCTCAATGTTTTGGAGTGTGATTATGTAAGCGTTGCTCACATAAGAGGTACGTTGACTTTCCTTGCTTGATTAATTAGAATTTCAAAAGGTTTAAGGCCTTATACATAAGGATGAGTAGAATTATATTGTATGATATGTGTTTTTAAATAAACCATGCTTATAATTTATTAATATTTTGATTTGGTGATGGATGGTGTCATGTGAGTGGTTTGTCCATGGATCCACACTAGGATATCATGGTAAAAGGAGACGAATGATAAAAGATTGAACTCTACTTAGTAGTGGGTCTATATGGGTTAGGCTCAACTTTAAGGCTCTTGATGGATTTGGACCAATTTTCTAAATATTGGTATATGCGATCGAGCCTGTGTCAGGTAAGCCTAAACATCATATATTTGAGTTATGATTTTTGTGCATCTTGATCATAAGTGATTGTATATGTGTGTTATGAGTTCATCTCGTACATTAAATATGGTTTACCATTTAGTTGCTAATTGCAATATGACGTTATTAATTGCACATATAGATTTTATATCATAAATCATGCAATAGTGCTAATATACTTTGATATATAAGAATTTAGAGCATTGGTAAATCATGTACGAATGAGGGGTACACGATGCATAGATATGGTTATTGGATAAATTGACCATTTATTGGACGGATACATGATAAATGATATCTATATGAATTGATACATTGATAAGTTGATGAATAAATAACGTCATCATGCACCGATTAAATATTAGCCTCATCTTTGTAGTAAGGAGTTAAGATGATATTGTTGATTCCATCTTGTACTTGTAAATTATTTCATATATGATTTGTTTCAAAGAAGGTGAAATATAAACTTCTGAAGTTTAAACTTGTTTGTTTCCTGATCACCAGAAGTTGACATTATTTATGTATCATGAAGTTGATTTGCATTATATCCCGATAGTAATTGCATGAAAATAAGAAAAGACATTTTCTCTAAATTCTTATATATCAAAGTATATTAGCACTTTTATTATTTACTTGTGAGGTGTGTATGTTTGAATTTACTTTTGCACAAAACTCAAAGTGTTTCTAGAAGAAACAACTTGTTAAGAGTTGGTATGTCATAAACATATGTGGTTTTATATTATATATATTGTTTGTGTTAATAAAAGTTATCTCTTGAAGTAGATAAACTTATCTCTATGAAAGATTATCAACGAAAGAGCCTAGATGATCCAGCACATTTGATTCTGCAAACTTGGTCGTATTTGGTTTAGTATAATTTGGCTATTTGAAGCAACATGGAATCTATGTTTTATTTATCTGTTTGATTTGCATTTGCATTTTATGTATATGTATATGCATTGGAAATGTTTCTTGAAGAAACCATTATGGGTAGATGATGCCAATGTTATTCAACTAATGATGATTTGGGAGAAGAGTTTGAAGCAAATCCTTGTTAAATTGTGTGAAATCGATAAATTTATTCTTGAGAGCCCGAAGACTCTTTATTTTGGGATCTTGTTCTTAATCTACTTGGGTATGGTAGAACTCAAATAAATAGCTAGCTAAATGACCTACGGTTCATAACAACCTCTCTTATTGCCAGATGCAATATATATTGTTACCTCTAGGAGAGGACATAAAGAGGATATAGTGCGCGCGACCGTTGTTAGGATATTGGTCATAATTTTGAAAATGATCATAAATAATCATGTATGAGTCGACTCCCACATCAAGGAGATTGTGGAAGAACAAGTCAAGGATGATGGTTTGCCTAATTTGGATTTGTAATCTCCCAAACTGTGAATGGATCATCGTATGAAAATGTTAGAATGACTTAGAGCTTGGTATCTGATGTTATGGAAAACCTGAAGTTTTCAAGATGAAATAACTAACGAGTATTTGTATAAAGTCTATACTTGACATAATTAAACCTTATACATAGCACCAGAAGAGCATCAAAATTAGTCCTCGAAGGCCTATTGATATAATAAAGCAGTAAACTCATATGAGAAAATGGCTCTAGAAGAGCGTCAAAACACTCTAAAGGAATGAGTGATGACAAATAAATTGGGATCATAAAAGTCAATGGAGGACTAATAATTGCCGGAAGCAGTGGCTTTCCCCTAGTTGAGGATGTCAAAAAGGGGATCCAACAAAATAAATAGATTACCCATATGGATGTGATATGGAAATGTTATCAATGAAATTGATATGTTGGATAAATGAGCATTGAGAATTTGACGATTAAATCGATCAAGTGAAGTCATTACTTATCATTTAGGATAATGCTAACGCATGGAATGACCCGGCAGAGTCGTCAATAATAGTTAACATGCAGGCATAAATATCAAGATATTGATTCAATTTCGGTCAACAATTGAATATATTCTCCTCTTCTTGTAATTTATCTCCAGTAGAGAGCTTGGTATTTACATGTTCAGTATAGGCATTGACATGTTTAGTATAGACGTCGAAATCTCCCCAGATTACACTAAGTTGTTGTAAATCAAGAAAGTTGATGTATATGGCGGATTGAGTCCCCATAGATGATCAAATACCTAGAGTTTATCACGGATGATAAAATACTCGGTATTTAGGGGGAGAGGAAAAGAAGTAATATGTTGCATGAACTAGAAGGGAACCAGAAGTTCAATAAACTATATAGCAAACAAGCTAGTAAAGGCATTAATAAATGCAAAAGATGGTGACAAAAGTCACATTTACAACAAATAATGCACTAGCATGATTTAGATCGAGGTTATAGTAGTAACTTCAAACAATAGTGATATGTCCACTGGTATAAAACTCCTGAAGAGATTTCATGAATGTTGACAATGTTAGAATTGATTATGAGTTGTCTTGAAATGACCAGATCCTTGATTATCGTTGATGGCACATATCTAAGTTTGCACTTGAAGTGCTTGATAAGAATAATTAGAGCTTCTTAAAATATCTCGACATGTAGTTCGAGTGTACAAAGAGAGATATATTACGATATGAAGACAAATGATCTTTTCATCTTTGATTAGATTGTGAAAGGATATTAAGGGTCCAAAAGTACCATGTCTTTTGAAAATTGGTGATTTATATGCTAAATTGAGGGGGAGAAAAGTTGTACTCTTTTCCTTAACTTTGGTTTTTGTCCCATTTGAGTTTTTCCAAAACAAGGTTTTTAACAAGGCAACTCCCCTCATAAGGATACATGGTATATCCCAAATTCTAGAAAGAAATAATGCATGCAAAGATGGATTATTTAACATGAAGTTTTTGGACCTTTAGCTCCAACATTGAAAAGTGTAGTATCAATTGATTTTAAGTGGCTGTTCGTACAAAGGAAAATATAAAATCAATTTAATTGGACAAAAACCTATTAAAGGTTACATTAGTGAATACAATTTTGACTCCAAATGTAAATGACGAACGTTGTAAGTGCATACCCATATAAATGGAAATGATCGATTAAAAATGCCTGAAGCATTATTATCAAAGTCCTGTCACATGCAGTTGGTTAAAGATCCTTATTAGAGTACATGAATTACCTATATTTGTGAAAGCGGTGACATTTTATTAGGTCCCGAAGTACCATACAAAGTTGTACTCTTTTCCTTAATCTTGGTTTTTATCCCACTGGGTTTTTCCAAGGTAAGGTTTTTAATGAGGCAACTTACGCACCATTTAATACATCATATCCCCAGATCAACAATTAAAGGCACACTAGGTCCTGAAGTACCTTATATTTGTGCATCCAGAGCAGCTCAACACCAATACATGCAAGTCAGGCACGTCAAAGTTAATCAAGAAGACATTCCATATTATGCACATCAAAGACAATGTTGAGATTCGACCATAAGCTCATGAAGACGGCGGCATTAAGAAGAATGAGAAGACTTTGAGAAGGATGTTGAATTCAGGGGGAGCATATACGCACTGCACTCTTTTTCCCTTCGATCAGGTTTTGTCCCACTGGGTTTTCCTGACAAGGTTTTTAACGAGGCAGTACAACAAGAGCGTACGTGGAAGGCTGCACTCTTTTTCCGTAAGCTATGGTTTTTCCTATTGGGTTTTCCTAGCTAGGTTTTTAACGAGGCAGCTGGAGGAACAATAAATGTACATCCAAGAGGGAGTGTTATATTATTATTATTATTATTATTATTATTATTATTATTATTATTATTATTATTATTATTATTATGTGGATGTACAAAATATACATTTTATTTAGATAGAGTTTTGTCTATAGATAGATTGACTATTGCTTGGAGTCTAAGGAGTTTATCTCTATATATTTTACTGGTGTAACACCAAGAGAGACACAATTGAATACAATCTCATATTCTTCCCTTTTCTTTTGCCCTAAATTATAACACAAACCAATTTGTTTGTTTTTTTTTGATGAAAAACGAAACAATATATTCAAACCTCCAAGTCTGTAAACACAATATTAAGTAATTAACAAAAGAAATTAAATTCAGAAAAAACTAGATAACGAGTCTCCAGACGGATTTGAGCAAGGCTATGTGCTGCTTGGTTCACCTCTCTTTTGATTAGGCTCCATTGACACACTTCGAAAGTCCGAGCGAGCATCCTTGCTTTGTGAGCTAAACGGTCTGCCACCCCTCTGAAAGTCACAGTTCCCTTGATTTGAGCAAAGGCTTGTGCACAATCCATCTCAATAACAATGGCTTCATTCCCCATCTCCCTTTCCATTTGCATCGCCCAGACCACCCCTTCCGGCTCAGTCACCAACGGGTCTGACTCAATCTGTATGCTTTCCCCATCTCCCTTGCCATTTGCATCGCCCAGATCACCCCTTCTTGCTTTCAAAAGGCTTCGCCAAACGTAGCTCGATTTACTCCCTTGCCTAGCATCAAAAAAGGAGGAATGAGGGAAGTACCTAGCTTTGAGTAATCTGGATAGCAGCGCCTCTGGTTCCGTTAGGATGCGCCACCCCATTTTTGCAAGCAAAGCAAGATTAAACAACTCCATGTCCCAATAGCCTACACCTTCTTTGTCCTTTGAGACACACATTCATTGCCATGACATCCAGTGAACCTTCTTATTGCCTTCCCCATCGCCCTACCAGAAATCACGCATCATTTTCTCAATCTCTCGACACATATAACTCGGCAAAAGGTAGCACGACATAGTATACATCGGAATGGCTTGCACCACCAATTTGAGCTATACCTCTTTACATGCCCTCAATAGTGTTCGAGGCTTCCATCCTTTTAGTTTCTTCCATATTCTATCCCTAATACCGCTGAAAATCACTTTTTTAGATCTCCCTATCATCGTTGGGAGGCCCAAATATCGCTCATGCTTCTCAACTTCTACCATCCCCACCCGATTTTGAATCTTCTCTTTGATCTCCAAGCTCACATTACTACTGAAAGCCAGTTCTGACTTTGCAAGGTTAACCTGTTACCCCGATGCTTCTCCCTATACTCGGAGCATATTCACTAATTCTGAGCCATGTTGACAGTTTGCCCTTGCAAAAAGAATGTCGTCATCTGCAAAAAATAAGTGAGATACTGATGGTGCTGAAGGAGCAATCTTAATACCTTTCCAACTCCCCATCTCCTCCTGCTTTCTGATCAGACTCGACAAAGCCTCCGCACAAAAAAGGAATACATAGGGAGACAACAGATCTCCCTGTCGAAGTCCTCTTTTAGGGGTAAATGTTTGCGTTGGCGAGCCCCCTACCAGCACTGAGTAAGACACCGAAGTCACACACCTCATTACCAACCTAACCCACTCCTGATGAAAACCCATCCTCTACGTGGAATTCTATGGGATGCATTGAAAACCCATCAATTGATAAAAACAGAGCTGACATACCATCGGGCCCAGGTGATTTTATGGGATGCATTGAAAAAAGGGCAATTTTTACCTCCTCACCAGAGTATAGACACAGGAGCTCTTGGATGTCCTCTTCTGACAACAACGTCGAGATTCCCTGGGTTGCCAATTCTGGTGTCGCATTCAAGTTTGACTCAAATAATTTCTCGAAATAAGCCATTGCCACTCTCAACATTCCTTCTTTGCTCCTTCCTTCCATTCCCTCATCATCAACCAACCGCTTCAGAGCGTTTCTCTTTCCTCTTCCACTCGCCTTCTGGTGAAAGAATTACGTATTCCTATCCCCCCCCCCCCCCTAAACTCATTAGCTTTTGCCCTCTGAAACCACAATATCTCCTCCTCCTCCATAAGCTTTTCTTCCACTCTCCCAAGCTCTCTTCTTCGTTCTACTAGTCTGCCTCACATTCCCGTTTTATGAATCTCTCTCAGCTCCTCCCTTACCTTTTTTCAACTTCTTCAAAATGTTCCCAAGGTGATTCTATTCCACTCTTTCAAGTCCCTCATGCATCTCTCCATTCTACCCACCACATCCCCCTGTCCGGACACTCCCCTCGGATTATTCCAGCCAAAAAACCACCTTAACACTACCCTCGTGCGCAACCCACATAGCCTCAAAATTCACTGGCCTCTCCTCCCTTATTTCCTCTCCCTACTCTCTTTCCACCCTCTAATTGTAGGCCATGATGGGAAGATGGTCCGAACCTTGTCTCTCCAAATGCACTGCACTCGTACTTGGGAACATCTCCAGGAACTCCTCATTACAAAAAACAAAATCTAGTCTCTCCTGAATGAAGTTCTCTTCCTTTCTCCCATTGTCCCAAGTATATCTCGGACCAGAGAAGGGAACAAGACTCAGCTTACCATAATCCACCGCTTCCCTAAAGCTCCTCATATCTTCCGTCCTTGGGCTTAATCCCCCCACCTTATCCTCTGCACTAAGGATTTGATTGAAATCGCCCAAACAAACCCAAACCTCCTTCGGCTTCTCTGCCAGCTTTCGCAACAGGCTCCAAGAATACTTCTTCTTCTCGCTCCTCGGCCAACCATAAAAGCCCGTAACTCTCCATCTCCTCGAATATGGACTTTTCACAATAGCATCAATATGGCGAGCCGTATACGTTTAAACCTCCACATCCATCCCCTTTTCCCACATAAGACACAAGCCACCCAACTTACCCATGCAATTAACTGTGAAGCATCCTTCAAAACCCAATCTAACTATCACTTCCTCTATTCTTTTCTTTTCGCATCTTGTCTCCATTAAGAAGACAATTTTGGGGCCATCTCTTCTCACTAAATTAGTGAGCCTCACAACTGCACGGGACTTCCCCAATCCCCGGTAGTTGTAACTCAAGAGACTCATAATCCTCGACAGGAGAGGCCCTGGTCCTCCCCTGCCATATTCACATCATGACTGTCTGATTCATGCTTTTGTCTCTTACCCACCTCCTCCCCCACATTCATATCTTCACTTGTCTGGCCCACCTCCTCTACCTTTCTTTTACTTGCCAATCGGCCCTCCTCTTTGTCACCCTTATGCCCCAATCTAGCTTGCCTTTTCCACTTTTTCTTTCCCCCCACACCCTCTTCCACCTTTTGTATGCCTGTAGCCCCACCCTCTATCGTCCCATTGCTCCCTCCGTCGCTCCCCTCTATCCCCATATTATCATCCCCTATGTTCACCCCTACCATCTCCCCTCTCTCTCTCTCCCACTTTTTGACTTACATCACCTTTACTGATATTATGCTCTACCCCTACTCCCCTTTCATTTTGTCTCCCATCCTCCAAAGTAAGGTCCCTAATTTCTAGAGCTCCCTCATTCCCCCCTTTTTGTTTCTCCTTCTCCTTACCCAGATTCTCTACCCCCCCCCCCCCTCGCTATCACTTCCTCCCTCTTCCAGGAGCTCTAACAACGATCTCCTACCCCCCTTACCTTTCCCATATACCCCTTCTCCATCCCAATATCACCCACCAGTGTAAATGCGCTTGGCCTTTACGCCGCTATCGTCCTTCCCTGCCCCATACTGACTTCCTTTCCTTCATCCGCAGTTAAGATGAAGTTCCCATACCTATCCCTTCCCTTGTCCATCATAGTAGCCAAATTGAAAGAAACTACCGGAGTCAAACCTGAATGCCTTCAGTCAAGATTGTTATCGAGCGAACCCGCACGCCGTCGTCGAGATGACCTAGGCTCCCACAGCCGGAGACCGAAGAGAAGGAGACAATCGGTGGACGTCAAGGAAACAACCTCCGAAAATCGCCTCTATGTGCCCTAGGATTTCTTTACTAGAATATCCGCAAACCAATTTGTTTTTAAATTTTACACAATTTATTGTTTTATCAAATTTATTTAATTTCACATTTAAATTTATTAGTGGGGAGAAATAGAACAAAAAATGTGGAAACAAATTTCTTTAAAATTTTAAAAATTGTTCCTAGTTATAAATATAATATATTAGATCCATAAATAAAATGAATATTCCAATGTTAAAATTATGAATACTTAAGGTAAACCCCCTTTGAATTGGTAAAGTAAATAAATATTTTTTAAATATGAAATCAATTATATTTTTTAAAATATATAAATAAAGTAGTGTCCGGTGTAGCATGAATCACAGTGATTAGTAAAATAGAAAATTTTGCATTCAACATAATTAGCCATCCACTCATCCAAAAAAAAAATATTTTTATTCCACTATTATGTTTTTTTTTTATTAGCATGTGTTGCAATAGAATGGAAAATATGTTACATGTACAAAAGTGTTACATTAGTCTAATTAATGTTACATCCAATGTAACATAATTTATGCTAATGTAACAATTTGCTAACAAAGGTTAAAATATGTTACAATAGATACATATGGTAACAATTTATAAAAATGTTACATGAAAAATGTAACATTAAGCCTTGAAATGTAGTAGTGAGTTATTAATGCTATTCTTTAGTGATATCGAATAAGATGAGTGAATCTCTACGGATCTCTCCAATTTAGTCAAGTAGACCTAAGAATATGAATAATTGATAAATCAATTCGAGAACCATGAATTCTAACCATTGTCAGAGAATTACAGGTGAAATAGTTTTTCTATCTTAAGATCAATCTGCTTTCTGATTTGCAATTTAGTTACTTTTATATTTGTTATTTGTCTAAATGTTATTGCTTTTGCTTTAAAGAGTCTTGTCTAGAGTTATTGAATAGCAAATCGCTTCTCCTTGTAGGTTCGACACCAGACTTTCTTTCTATACTAGTAGTAATTTGGTTTATCAATTGCTTGATTGCCTAATCTATTGGTTATGTGTTTAAGTTTGGATTTTTATTACTAGTTTGGGAAGGGTGAAATTGCAAATGGCATTCGTCCCGCATCACCATCCCACAGGAAATTCTTTCATAATTTTACACTTCAAAAGCAATATCATCAATAGTGCAAATATAATAAAGGCGCATAACGTCATAACATGTATATATGGGATCAAGTTGCTTGAATGCTAAAAAATCCAACCTTACCAAGGATAAAATGTGTATCTCTTACTCTCATGTGTTTAGTCTTTAAGCATACACTCACCTCGATTCCATATACAAGCATGAACTCAAATATTGACATTTATATCACAAAATCTACACTTGATACGTCAATGCAAAAATAAGGACATCAAAAGGACTTTCGGTCAATGGAAACCTTCATAGAAGACTCCATTTGGCGGGGTTGTAATGGGGCTTGGTAGAAACATAAGGGTAAGGAATTGTATTTGGTCATGTGGTGCTATAAATTATAGGAAAACATGATTACAATACTCCCAACCTAACACAGATCAACTCAATAACATCAAGTTCACAAATGCACAACATCTCTCAATATCAGCATCTCAACTCCAAAAATCATCATCATTCTCAACTCATATATCATCTCACATATCATGAAATCTCAACACCTAACCAATGTGACTTCTAACCAACATAAATCCAATTCTTCCTCATTATGCAAAAATAAAATAACATGGCTCTTTATTCTTTTTTTTTCTCTTTTTTTTTCTTTTCTTTTTTCGGATTTTTTTTACTTACTCTTACCCCTGGGTGAATTTTATCCTCCCTAGGTCCAATCTTTTATTATTATTTTTTCTTGAGCCGAAATACATGTAAACCAAATGCATACAAATGAGGGAATAAATAAGCACATAACATTACATCTTCTCAAAACCATAAACCATAACATCACACTTTAGCTTCATTCTCCTCAATCTCTAAACTAGATTCCATAACCCACTCAAAATCTTAATTCCTCCGGAATAAGGGTAAGGCTCATCATAGGCTAGGAATAATAATAATTTTGTGGAGCTATCAATAAAAAGCCTAAATGCTCAAATTGGTTTCAAAGCAAGATATAACATAAGGTAGACATGGATAAATATGTGGCTAAAAGGTTTCCTATATCATTTGAACTTATAAAGCAATGAACAAGTATATAACCGGCCTTGAAAATAGATAATCATGGCAATACTCAATGATAAATGCATTGGAAGAATAAGTCACACAAGAAAAGCAAAAGGAATATAGATGTATAAAGTCAAATAGGACAAACTCAAATTAGATGGAAATCTTTGATAACACAATATGCAAAACAACAAAACAAGACTCACTTTTTTTTTGTTTTTTCAACAATTTTCAATTTTTTTTTTCATTTTTGACATTTTCTATAACATAAAAGAAATAACAAAAATTTTGAAAAAGAAATTCAAACATGAACTAACCTAACTAATTCACGTCACTTCTCCCCCCCCCCCCCCCCCCTACACACACTTACATGTTGCATTGTCCTCAATGCATAGAAACAAAAAAAGGAACAATGAAAAATAACATAAATAACTAACCAATTATTTTGAAGGGGGGTCTGGGGTATATACTGTTGATTGATCAAATCCATCAACGAAAGACAAGCCTCTTTTAATTGATCGATCTTCCCAACAAGAATCGCATAGGACTTTGTCAACTTCATCAATTCAGCCGCCTATCGCTTCTCAAATTCAATCAACTTCTTCTCCGAGTAGGCGGTGCGTGAGGCATCTCGAACCACATGCGGTGTCATCTCAAACTGCATATCTTCAACATCGCTCGCTGGGGTCATAGAATCACCAGGCTTCCACAAATCAGTGTCAACGGAAATATGGCTCAGGCAGAAGTCTACTAATTTCAGCCCCATAGGTAAGATAGTAGGCAGATACTGATCATGATGACACTGCTGGGGTCTAGATAGCCAACGAAATCTCTCAACATCATAAGGCAACTGCGACTACTCTACCATCCATGTAGATAAAAGAGCATCAATGTCCGGCATTTAAGAATGACTCACAAGCTGCAGTGAACTGACATCAACACCATAAATATTGCCAAAAGTGTGATCGGTCCTCGAAAAAGGGTGACAAGAGGATGCTTCTCACTGCGCCGGTCACGAACCCTCTCACACATCCTCAAAAACAAGAGTACCCAATCTGGTACTATAGTAAACTCAGGAGTCAGGCAATATATGAAATCAATTACACTAGGATCAATAACGGTAGTGCTCTCAGAATCATAGAAAGTAGAGACCAAAATCAGCAGACAGAGACGGAGAGCAGGATGAGTAATCATGTCATTCGATCTGAAGTTCTTGAAGGTCTCAAGCACCCTTGGTAGACTCCTCCAAATCTCTGTTGAATCAAGAACTTGCGTGGCATTCTGCCACATCCTAGAGCACCTCTTCGAAACACCAAAAGCAACTCCAATTACAGCATATGAGGAATTATAAGCTCTTCCTCTTAATTGAAATCGAACATCCTTGGGTGAGATCACCTCCAAAGTAGAAAGAAACTCCTTGACAAAACAAGGGTAGGTAGAAGCCCTCCTTTCAATAAAATCACGCAACCCTCCATGTGCCATCAAAGTGATCACCGATGAAATGAAGGATAGAAAAATTTCCTGATGAAATTAAGGATAGAAAACAACTAGAAAGATTTCTAGGATGTCTTACTTATCCTTCTTATTTTATTAAATTTTTTAACTTAATTGAGAAAACCTTTGCAAGTAAAATTAAAGAAAGATCCAATTTGGAATTGGACTCATTTAGACACTAAAATAGTCTAAGAGCTAAAAAGAAGATGTGAAAAACATACAATATTGACATTACCGAATGTTGTGAGCTGAATTTGCCATATTCTACAGTAACTTTAATATCGTTTTCTGCATACTTTACATACATTTGGGTCGGCTAAATACAGAATCTATGTAGCTTATGTTTATTTGCCAAATTATGGAATCTACATCAGTTTCTGTTTAAATTTGCAGAATTCGTGACGTTTTACAGCAACACTAAGGAAGGTCAGAAAAGCTCGGAAAACCACTACGGAAGTCCAAGGTCAAAGAAGCAGCGGAACCAAGCGAATCAAGCTGAGAGCCCAGGCTACTCGATCTCGAGTAGGCCCTACTCGATCTAGACGAGCATGTCCGAGCACAGGCCTTGTCGACTAGGAGCCAGACCAACCCAGCTCCGGAGCTCTACTCGATCTCGACAAGCCCTAGTCGAGATCGACGACTCCTCAGTGCCATGCCCGGAGTTGACGAGAAGGAGAGCTGGTCGACAAGCCGAGGCTGACAAGAAGGCACTCGCTGCCAGCGACTCGACTCGCTGCAGCGGACCTCTCGCTGCCGCGGAAATCCCCGCTGCCAGCGGGCGCCACACCCGGAGTCGACAAGGACGAGGATGACCAGACGACACTCGCTGCCAGCGATTCCACTCGCTGCAGCGGACCTCTCGCTACCGCGGAAAATGTCGCTGCCAGTGGGATGCACCAAGCCGACGAAGAAGCCAACTCGCGGAAGCGGAAGGGAAGACCCAACTCGATGTCGACGAGCCTTGTCGATGTCGACGAGACCCGTGAGCCAAGTCCGAGCCACATCGAGCACCTGTTAACCGAGACGACGAACCCGATGAGCCAGTCGACAACACTCCTACTCGATGTCGAGGAGACCCTAGTCGACATCGACGACGAATCCAGAAGCTGTTGACGTGGCTTGACGAATCCTACTCGGAGTTGGAGTCCTTGGAAGCCGAGAAGACCGAGAATCTATCCGATCTTATCTACATGGAAGAGAGTTTTATCCACTTAAGACATTTAGATATATTTAGATTTAATTTCTTTATCGCTTTTATTTATCATTAAGCATTTTAGATATAGTTTTAGATATAGATATAGATATTCTATCCTTGAGTAGCAAGGAATAGAAGGCTATAAATAAAGCCCTAGGGGCTGAGCATTAGGCATCTTATCTTACATACAATTCAATTTTAGAGGGAGAGAAGTAGGTCCACAGAGACGGTTTAGGTAGTTCAGAGGTTTTAAGGTTTTGGCAGTTTACGAGAGTTGATTGCCAGGATTGTAAAGGCTTTGAATTTAGTTAATGCAAGTTATTTCTTTTCATCAATCAATGTCTGAGTTTGCGATGAAGCGTGAGTAATCTACCCACTTCTAGGGTTGGGGCGAGCCCGACGATAACCATGCGCGTTTGAGGTAAAGATCCGACCTTTATCATGTTTTGAGCATTTTCCTACTTGTTGATGTGTTTATTACCCGTCTAATGGAGATCCATGCTAACAACTTGGATTATAAACATAAAATCAGTAGAGACGATTAGGGTTTCTTGAGAGAGTTGTCTAATTGTTGGAAAAGGCGAAAGCTTAGTCCTTTGATGCGATTTACACGATAATTCGTTTGGTTCTACTTTATGCATACTTGGTTATCGTTGTTGCAAACCCCAATCCTGGAAGCCTTTTACATACAGTTTATTTCGAAAGTCCCAAAGCATTTGTCTTTACTTTATTTCTTTATTTCGTTTTAATTTCTGCCCTCGTCGACCTCGACCAAGCCTGGTCGATCTCGACTACTGATCTTCGATCTAGCATCGCTGTAGCTTAACTGTGTAGGTACTCGACGAGACGAAGCGAAGTCGACAAAGACTCTACTCGACATCGAGTAGGCCTCATCGACATCGACAAGCCTCTGCCTGCGACTGCTACACTATTCGACTGTCCGATCTTCTGTCGACTACCCTTAGTCGAGATCGAGGACCCTGTTGTCGACGTTCGTGAGATTTCACTGCTGCCTAGGATAGGCTGACACGCTTCCTCGTGGATTCGATCCTGACAACCTTCTACTACAACGGGAGGAAGTCTTGTAATTATTTGCTGAGACAGGGAAGTCAGTCTGATCTTGATTTTATATTTATTTCATACTTGACCATCCTCCTGCAACAACACCGAACGAAGATGATGAGTTAGTTCTTGAAATAGACGATAGTGATTATCATTAGGTAGCTGTTTTGAAACTAAAGAAAGGTAATCGGCTTTGAAGGTACAACAATGACAGTTTCAACAAATCCGAATATAATTACATTATCATGGAAAAAGAGTGTCTTACGATTTATTGCGGAATCCAGGAGTTTATAATCTTCTTATCCCCTAAACCGTTTATAGTCAAAACAGATTGTAAAGGGATATTAGGTTTTATAAATACCAATCTTGATAATATGAAAGCGCATGAGAGACTCCTACGTTGACAACTACCCCTTAACCGATTCACCTTTACTATCGAACATGTGCAGGGATCCGAAAATTCTCTAGTAGGCAGCTTAACTAGAAAATTAGCTGATGGACCAAAGAAATCATATTTGGTGTGAAAATCCCCGATGGGTAACCAACCAATGGGATTCCCCTCCAAGTTTTTATATTTCTATTGATTTTGGAATATTTACTCAAAGTAGGTACCATCGTGGACTCTTACAAATGAGACACACAACGGTTGAACGATTCCTAACCATGGAGATAATAAAAAAAAGTTCTTTATCTACATGTTGAACATCAGGAAGATATCTGCAAAAGATGGGGGATACGAGATTTTAGACATTTCTACTGGACAGTAACCTTGAGGGATCGATTTACTCCTGCAATGTTCAGAGAATGGTATAACAACTTTTGTACAAACAATGGTGTAGGAGTAGGAGGAATTTCATTACCAATCGTGTAACAACTTCAGGAAGATATCTGCAGAAAGATGCAGATTACCTAAAAGCCTGGAAATATGGAATGTGTAATGGACTGTATAAATACTAACAACAATGGCCAAAGGAAGAGGATCAGAGTGTCATGTACAAATACTTCACAAAATTCCAGAAAGAGATCTTCCTCAAAGCAGCAATGTTCGAGAAGATAGAGGAAATAAATATTTGTCGAGTAATCAGTGCTTGTATGGATGTTAACTAGGGAAAAACCCGATTACCACATTACTTGATCTTCATGTTATTTACTGAAGAATACTGGTACGTGATAAATTCAGTAGTGGAAAGACATATCGATACAACAAGGCATCCATGGGTAGCAAGAGCAAAATGATTCTTCTACATCTATTTTTACATCACCAAGTATTGGCACACTAATTGTGGAATATTCAAAGTTGGGAACAAAACCTTTATCGTATCCCCACAACTCAAGCCATTGATGCAACAGGCTATAGACAGGTCGGAATCCATTGAGGTCTATTTACCACAAATAGAAGTTGGTCACTTTTTAGCCAAAGAAGGCCATGAGAAAATGATTGATATGCTGATTGCATGGGATCGAGAATACAATGAAGGTCTAATGTTTGATCTCGATTTAGACAATGATCAAGATCTAGAGATTGATAATACTCTAGATTTAGTTCAAGATTATGGTGATGTGACTTGGAAGCCAGTATGGGTGAAGAAGGAGTCAGAAATATGGGTGAGTGCAGTTGAATCATTGAAGGAATCTCACCAGCCTTTACAATTAAGGCCTATCTTTTTCTTTTTACTATTCAACATGTGAGTTGTAATATTGAGTCAACATTGTGTGCTTTTATTGCTTTCTGAGTGCGTAGGGGCCCATCTATCGACCATTTGTAAAAGAGACGTTGGAAGACATCTAATGTTTTCTACTCGACTCTATAAATAAAGGCATTCTCATATTTCTCAAGGCACCTAATTACTGAAAGGAAAAAACTCATATGAGAAGAGAGAAATCTTGTAATACAGAAAGAAAAAACAGAAGCATTATTGAGTTCTGAGTAGATTGTTTTCCATCACACAAAAACTCAAGAATCCTTCGATGGATCTTTCTAGTGTGAGAATCTGATATGTTTGTCTGTTTGTAAGTTTTTAATTAGGAGTGCCAGTGTGTTGTAATATTTTCCAAATTCAATAAAAGTTTGTTTTTAAGTAAGAGAAAGCAACTTAATCGAACTCTATGTTTTGAATAATTACTTTTCTTGATTCCAATCCTTTGACCCTCTCAAAATTAATACCAAAAGCTAGAGACTATGGTATGAGGTAGGAAACGAAACAGATATGTGCTCAACTTGGACTAAGGGATGCCTAGTTGAAGGTTATCCACCTCTAGAAAGTTGGAAGCTATAGGAACGTTGACGGTCCAAAGTAACTACGTTCAGGTATGGGTCAAACCTCTTTAGCTTAAAGTTTTAGTTGTAGAGCATGGTGGACTTAAACTGTTAGAGAACTAATTATTCATAATATAATTTGAAGATTATGGTAGTTAGTACCACCAAAAGTCATTTATAAATCTTCGTTGTTTCATTTTGATAAAATTATAAAAGGTTTGAAAAAAGTTGTAATAAGACATGAGTAAATTTACAATTTTCTATTAAAACAGAGCTACCTGTAAGACCCACAATGTCTACCAATCAAAACACTCCTCATGGATGTTACCATATATATATATATATATATATATATATATATATATATATATATATATATAGGGTTGGGTTCGGGTACACACAACTCCAAAAGTGAGATGGAAAGAAGCAATTTGATTGGTCCAAGTGACCAAAACTGAATGCCAAATCAGATAACACGTGCATATCCAAATTAATTAGCAACACACATGTAAATTAATTAGTAACACTCTCACTCACAGTTGAACACGCGCTAATTAAAACACAAAACTAATTAATTACACGCACCTATCCACCCAGCTTGCTAAATAATTAGAAAAGCTACGCACACATATAAAAATGCTTGAAATGGACTTTTACAAATTAATTTTTGGTATTTTGACTTATTAAAAAAAATAAAAAATATATTTTTGGGTGTAACTTATATTTATCTACCCATAGACACCCACTTTGTATATGTTTTTGTTGAAAAAGAAAATAACAATAAGTGATTCATAAGGTTCACAAGTACTTAGTGGTTCAGCCCTCTTACTCTAAGTTGTTCAGTAATTTTATTCTCAGTGGTTCGGCAATTTTATTCACATTGGTTCAACAATTTTCTTCACACTGTTCAGTAATTTTCTTCACAATGGTTCAACAATTTTTTTTTCACAGTGGTTCAGCAATTTTCTTCACAATGGTTCATCAATTTTATTCACAGTGGTTCAACAATTTTATTCACAATGGTTCAGCAATTTTATTCACAGTGGTTCAGCAATTTTATTCACATTAGTTCAGCAATTTTATTCACAGTGGTTCAGCCATTTTATTTGTGGTGATTCACTTGGTATTAAAATTCTAAACCACTTGGTTTAAACCTCTGAACCACTTTGTATTAAAACCCTGAACTAATTGGTTTACAAGATTTTCATTATTCTTTTATTGTTTATTTTTAGTTATTTATTTATTTGCTTTTAAAATAAAATGTTTCATAAACCAATACTATTTATTTGATGAACTTCTATTTAGTCACTGAACCACTCTCTATTCGGTCAATGAACCAACCTCTATTTAGTCACCGAACCACTCTCTATTCGGTCACTGAACCACCCTTTATTCGGTCACTGAACCAACCTCTATTTAGTTAATGAACCAACCTCTATTTAGTCACTGAACCAACCTCTATTTAGACATTAAACCAACCTCTATTTAGTCACTCAACCAACCTCTATTTAGTCATTTGTTAATGGCCCAACCACCCTTCTCTCATTTCTCTCGCACTCGCTACTGCCGCCTCTCCTTGCCGGCGTTCGCCACCGTCAGAAGCTCCGGCCTGCAGCAGCTCCCGCACCAACTACCTCCTCCCGCTCACCAACAGTCCCGCAGAAGGCCGCCCCTGCCTCGCCCACCAAGCCACACAAGCCCGACCACCACCCTTCCTCCTTTACCTTTGACTGCTCAACCCCCTATTCTTCCTCTCCCCCTCGAGGCTCCATGGAGGCTCCGACGACAAGAGGTCGACGTTGAAAGCTTTCAATCGACTGGAATTTGTTGCTTCTGAGGTATCTTCTGTGGCCGGAAGCTTGGGGATTTGGAACGTGGTGACTTGTAAGAGGCCGATTGAGGATTCGCCGGAGCGAATTTGAAGTCACCAATGGTAATCGCAATTTCTAGGGTATGTAGTTGGATTGCTTGAACTTGTGCATTTCCTCCTTTATTCTCTGCCTTTCTTGCTTTTTCCGCACTCTCTCTGGTTTTCAATTGGATGAATGCCCTTGATGGTTTGAGACGATATCAAAGGATTGTTGTTGCTACTGCTAGTTTGAATGTATCGACTGTCATAGGCCTTATCTGTGTTATCAAATAGGGGATTCAGTGCCATTATGATTTAGGTAGAAGTGCAAATGTAGGAGAATGAGTATCTGCAATTGAAAAATAACAAAGGATTGTTTTATTTTGACAGTGGAGGCTGCAAAAAATGCTCTTCAGATGGCACAATTTGATCTTGATGATATTGAATCTTCCAAGTTCTGGTGCTAGTTTTTTATATGCAACTAATATTTCAGATAATGTAATTCTAGTGAGTAACTTCTTAATACCTCCCTCCACCTTAAAGATGACAACTCTTGAGAAATTCTTGTGTGTATGCATACGAGAGCACAATGATTTTTTAATATTTATTGGTTTTGGCCCTTTGGGTAAACATTTAGGATTGGCTAACTGGAGAAAATTCTGTTGGACTAAGCTAATTTAAGTGGATTCAAACATATTCAGAAGTGAGAAACCTTTTATGCTTACAGACTGTCAATCTACTTGGTTATTGCTATCATGCCATTTTTTAATTTGGATGGAGATGTCCAAGCTTGCTTATGTTCTTTGATCATTTCATTTGTGATTATATTTTTGTCGCCGAGTAGTGGAAACGTGATATGATTTGGTATTAGCTAGAGCAAAATGTTATTAGCAAATTAAGCATTTCTTTGACCACGTGGTGACTCTATTTTATGAGGTTAAACTTGAAGTCTTCTGGCTCTTTCATGGTCATATATTCAGGAACAAGAGTGTACAGATCTCAAAAGAGAAAGGGATAAGCAGGGCAAGCAGTTAAAATCCATTCTTTTGAAAGCTGAAGACAAAAGTTTGAGGGCAAAGACCTCGTCAGTAAAATTCTGTATTTGTTACCTTGATCTATTATTGTCTTTGATAACGGTTATAGTAAATGATAGTGATCGTCAGTTGAAGATGCTTCGCTTTCTCCATATGAATTATTAGGTGGTTGAGGCTCTTCTCTGTGGCTTTTAAGGTTTTTGACACTAATGACAACGGGTTAGTATTTCCAGGGCTCTGGCTTAGCTTAAGATCTTGGCATACTTTGTTATGTTATTTTGATGTGCGCAATGTTCTGGTAAACGTGTCTTTCTGATCAGCTATCATTGTCTCTTCTTTTAGAGAGATCGGCGGGGAGGAATTCAAGAAAGTGATGGCCTTGATGCGTGTTGCCAATAGACAAGGTGCTTCCCATAGGGATGGTCTCCGTCCTGGTGATAAAATTGGAAGATTTGTGGAGAATGGAGGCCTGGTTATGCTCTTCTTTGGAGAAAATGGGAAGAAAAAGCTGAAGCATGATGATTTTGTTCAATTTCTTAGAGATTTGCATGATGAGGTATCCATTATGATCCCACATTTTCTTCAGCACACTATGATTAGTTTTTCCTCAAAAAAAGTTTTTGTTTTATATCCACATTTATAGCCTCTCTTTATACTCTTCCTATCTAACTTGCTCATTTGAATAAGTGATATTCATATTAATGAAGGCATGGAACCTGTTAAGAATTTAGGTTCTTTTCCCTTGCAAATAATAAGTTCAGCTGGGGGCAAATTTGAAACCCTCGTTAATGATTTACACATATCTTGTGATTCTTTCTCCTTATTATATGGTGATCGCTCGTTGTGATCAAACATGTGAAAGAATTTTCTGTTTTAGAAACCAAGTTTAATATTTGGCTTCTACTATACTTGTTGACTTCAAATTGCACAATGGGTATCTAAAATTGCACTAATATATCTTATTTTTGCACTTAATATAGTTCAGATTGCATAATTGTATTCTAAAATTGCATTCATATGTGTGATTTGCCATTAAAGCCTATTAGCTCAAAATGGGAGAGCGATGTGCTATGCGCAAAGACACGGGTTCAAATCCCGCATAGGCTATTTATGGGTGTCTTATTTATATTCTTGTTCATGAATAAGATTAATTTTCAAATCAAATTTCTAAAAAAAAAGAATACAATTGTGCACATTTAGAATACAAGTGTGTAAAATTAAGATACAATTGTGTAGATTTAGAATATGATTGTGCAAAAGTAAGATAAAATTGTGCAAAAGTAACGTATCCAGGTGTTGCACTGATTCAATAAAATCATTCTTTAATTTCTTTAACTCAATTGTTCATGCAATAAAATTTGTGTTCATGTCTTTACTCTTTGATTGCTCTAAAGTTAGTTTTGACACTTCATTCTTCAATCTATCCATTCTTAGAAGACTATCCTTTGCTTTCTGTCCTTCGGCTTGAGCAAGATTATAGTGTTTAGGAGACTGATTTTTCTCAAGTTCAAGAGTCTCCTGCAATGTTGATGCTTTCTTTTGCTCAGCATCAACTCTTGATTTTTCCACCTCAAGAAGATCTCTAAGATGGTTTAGGTCTGCTTCCTTCTCAGAAAGTTGCACTGCAAAACCAGCCTCAGCAGATTCATGATGGGACTTTAGTGCCAGGAGTTTCTTCTGTAATGATTCAACCTTCATAGATTGCTTCAACAAATTATCAGCATAAGACCTTTCTTATGTGAACTTGCTTATATTCTGATCTGCAAGCTTTTTATACTTCAGCAGTGTAGCGTTGGTAGACTCCCAATCATCAATAATTTTGAATTCAGCATGACTACATGTACATGTTTCTTTGAATTTATTCTTTTGAGCTTCCAAATCACATTGTAGAGACCTCTATTCACTTTCAATGCAACCCAAGCATAAAATGCAAAACTTGCCAACATCTCTTCCTTTGTGCTAATTTTAGAACTTAAATGTGCAATTTTAATTTGAAAAAGTGCAAATATAAAAATAAAGAGTGCAATTTTAGAACTCAAATGTTTTTGGCTATTCGGTATGTGGATTGAATCTGTAATGAAATTCCTACTCATTCCCGACCAATAAGAAGACCACAGTTTCGCTAAAAACAAAAAGCGTGGACTCCACGTGCTAATGCAATAATAAGATGATGAAGTGCCAAAATAAGATGATGAAGTGCAAATTTAAGATGATGAAGTGCAAGAATAATAATATGAAGTGCATGAATAAGATTCTGAAGTGCACAATTAAGATTATAAAGTGCAAAACTAAGATGATGAAGTTCAAGAATAATAATATGAAATGCATGAATAAGATTCTGTAGTGCATAGTTAAGATTATAAAGTGCAAAAATAAGACGATGAAGTGCAAGAATAAAATGATGAAATGAATAAATAAGATTATAGAGTGCAAAAATAAAATGATTAAGTGTATGAATAATTCATATGAAAATGAGTTTAATTCCTCATTTTTTCAAAATTTAAGCAAGATTTTAGGCAAGCACAACATTCCTAATCAAAAGTTTAGAAATAAAAAAAAAGTGCAAGACTGATATTGTAAAGTGCAAGACTAATATTTTAAAGTGCAAATATTAGATTAAAAAGTCCAAGACTAATATTATAAAGTACTCAAATTAGATTTTCCGTTTAGAAAGAACCAAATTAGATTTTAATTTGAATGTGTAATTTTAGAATTTAAATATGCAATTTTAGTTTGAAAAAGTGCAAATATAAAACTAAAAAATGTAATTTTATAACTCAAATGAATTTTTTTTTTGCATCTACTTTCATACAAACGGAGAGGAAAAGTGCCCGGTTTCAATAAAAAAAATTCATAACTTCTTCTATAGATTACAGATTTCATATTTCAAAAAATATTACAGATTTTAGCAAAAATTATAGATTTTACTGATTTCACATATTTTACAGATTTTCCTAATGCACGAGCAATGCTTAGGGAAATTGCTTGAGCTTGACCTGCAAGTCCTCCACCATGTGCTTTCACAAATACATCATATGAAGCTTCATATCCCAATGTAGCCAAAGGGGTTTTGATATACTGGAGCCATAATGGATTTCTTTGAAGATATTCCTACACAAATCAGTGTTACCATAAGCACTGTTAGTAACATGGAAGTAGCAAAGTTTCATCATTATGCTGAAAAACCAGGTTCAAGTGCTCAGACAAGATTTCCAAGGAAGAGCTAAAAAGATTGCCGCTATGATATCTCTCCTTCTATTTCAGTTACATCTCCAAAGGATATACCTTGCACGATTAACTGAAGAAATGCTATAGCATTGGGTAAAATTTGCAGTAGAAAATGTTTCTCAGAAGCTGGCTTGAAGATTCTTATCTCATGATGTGCATTTCAGGATCCAATTCAATAAACCTGAACCATTTCCTCTTCTATCCCGTTCTCTGCTATTTTTTTTTAAATTCATTATTTGGTACATGGTCATAATCCTTAAGTTTCATGATTTCAACTTTTGTTGTACACGACTGCCTATATTCACAGATTGCAATAACCAAAATTCAACTGATCTGAATGTGGACACTGCAATAGCCAACAAACTCAAAGCACCTACTAGATACTGTCATTGAAATAAGCAATATTCTATGCATACAATTCATAAAATTCATAACTTTTCAAGTAACCAGCTCTTTTAAAATCAACTTACACCTTCATTAACCTATGTACTACCCACAACCAGCATGTTTTCATTGAATATCTTTCACTCATTCGTTTGATAGTTGTCACATGTCACATCACATTACAGAGAGATATATCCATAAAACTGCATGGCAATTGAGGAACACCTTACATATGGGGCTGCAACTGCAAGCATCAATAACAGCTATCTAGTTTGCACTTCATGTTACTGTGTAACTAGAACTGGCAAGTCTCATTAACCTGAAGACTTTACTACAAGGATGTGCAAAGAA